>CM042051.1:77875000-87875000 GCA_023525745.1 Arctium lappa
TCGTAATTGAGTCTGTTGCGAATTACGTAGAATTCGTAGAGGTTTATTTCTAAAAGTCGAGAATTCGTAATTGTGTCTATTGCGAATTGTTCAGAATTCGCATTAGTGAGTGTTGAGAATTCTAAGAATTCGCATTACTCTCTGTTGTGAATTGCTCAGAATTCGTATCAAGAATTCGCATTAGACTTGTTTACGAATTCTTTGGAATTCGCAGAAGTGTAGTCTACGAATTCTTGAGTTTTTACGAAAAGTGTTGAAATCTTCTAAGTGTAGGATTCGTAAGCCTCTGACTTGCGAATTCTCTTCTATTTTCTTGACTCGCGAATTCTGTTTGTTCTTTTAAGATTGCGAATTCTAAATTCAATCCTACGAATTCCTTGTGTTTTATGTGTTCTTTGCGAATTCTAATTTCAGTGTTAATCAATTTTCTTGAGATTTCTATTGGACTAACGGTCAATTTCAAGTTTCTTATAGCATAATTTTAAATCAGGATGACTTCCAGAGACGCTCTCTCAATTGGAACTGATGTCAAGCCCCCGGTTTTGTTTAAAGGGGAGTATGAACAATGGAAGGATCGCTTTCTTAATTTTGTTGATCGACAAACAAATGGAGAGATCATTCTAACATCTATCACAGATGGTTCAATGAAAAGACCTACTGAGGAGATTCCAGCTGAAGGTTATTGTTGATCCAAGCTCTCTCAGTGATTTGATAACGACCCTCTTTTATACTTAGTGAAAATTACGTTTAATATGTATTAGTGTTTCACCATCCGCGATCAGACTGAGTTTGTTCAGTTATCCCTGATAGTCCTTCTTACAAACATTCATATGTATTAGTGTTTCACTGAAGAAAGAGATATTCAGCGATCAATCGATCACAAAGCTTATGCCTCAAGTTTCCTTTTGTCTTACCTTGCACAACTAGTACGATGTGTCAGAACGGACATATCTTTGCCACAAATCGTACAACAACTCTGTCAACTACACTGTTCATGATATGGCCGAAAGCATGTCTTCCAAAAGTCAGACTACCAAAGCAAATCACTGAATGACACGTGTAAAGTACCCTGCCATGCATTTAATGCATAGGGTATAAATAGAAAGATCACCTCTCCTTCTGAGAGGGTGCTTAATTCTTGAACCAATATAGAAACCTTTGTTTTCTATACTTCTAAAACCCCCTTTCTCTATATTCTTGTGCAACCATCTTAGTGTTTCTTAAGTTTGTTTAGATTGAGTCTGTCTTAATCTTATTCCGCAACGAACTTGTAAATTGTGTTTGATTTATCAATATACAATTTATTAAACTTTAATTTATGTGTTTGTATTCAACCCCCCCCCTTCTACAAACTTGTTTAGGACCTCCGGGACCAACAAGTGGTATCAGAGCAGACTGTTTAATCTGATAAACAAGATCTTGCTTTGTTCTCTTCTGTCCTATTCTCAAATGGCACTTAACACAAACACTAACTACTACGATAATGGTTCTCTTTCTAAACCTCCTCGATTTAGCAGAGATAACTTTTCTCTATGGAAAAATCGAATGATGCTATTTCTTGAAGGTGCAGATCCTACTATACCTGAGTATATAGAAAATGGACCCTATGAACCTGTCAGAATTATAGCTGCAGTTCCAGCTACTGCCACCACTCCTACTGTCCCTGAACACTATGTAGTTAAGGAGATAAGACAGTGGAGTGATGAAGACAAAAAGAAGGTTGGCATAGATGCAAGGGCAAAAACCATTATCTCAATGGCTTTGCCTGATGAAGTTTTCCATTCCATCATGCATCTTAAAACTTCTAAAGAAATGTGGGAAACCATTTGTGTTCAATACGAAGGCACCACTGAAATCCAAGAGACTCGAAAGATTAACTTGGTAAGACAGTATGAAAGTTTCATCGCTGGTAAGAATAAATCTCTCTCTGACGTTCATCAGCGGTTTAACTGCTTAATCATTGATCTAAGAACCGTTGGTAGGACCTATTCTAATTCTGAGGTCCTAACAAAATTCTTAGAATGTCTTCCTGAATGCTGGGACAGTTATTCAATATGTCTCAAGCTGACAAAAGACTTAAATTCTCTTTCTCTCAGCACCTTATATGGAATATTGCTTAACTATGAGCAATCAAACCTTCTGAAGAAGAATCTTATAAAAGATTCTAAAGACTCCAAAAGCACTCCTGTTGCTTTAATCTCTTCAGAAATAATTCCATCTCAGCGATCTACTCTCACTATCACTGAGTTAGATTCTGAATCTGAGGATATATCAGACACTGATCTTTCAGAGTTTGATGAATCCTTAGTACTCTTGACAAACTCTTTTAAGAGATTTGCAAGAAAGAGCAATTTCAAAAGAAATAAGCCTCTCTCTATCACTGACAAGCCAAAATCAACCCCTGTTGATAAGGCTTCTGCTACTTGCTATAACTGTGAAAAGATTGGACACTTTGCAAGTGAGTGCAGGTCAAAGAAAGTCTTCAAACCTTCTACCTCAAGAAGATCCAGCGATGACAAATACCTAAAGTTGAAAGACAAATATCAAAAGCTGAAAAGTTACAAGCGAAAAGGTAAAGGTCTCATTGCTGAAGAACATGACTGGGATGAATCAGAAGAATCAAGTTCTGATGAAGAAGTCGCTAATCTTTGCCTCATGGCTGAGATTAAAGAAGAAGTGGAAGAACCAGCTGAAACTTCTATGAGCTATATATCATCTTAGGTATCTATCTCTACTAATCCCTCTCTACCTGAAGCTGAGAGAAGTCGCGCAGTTGATGTGCTGACCATTGATCTTTATAATGCTCTAAACGGCAAAACTCTAGCTGAGAACAAAAATGTTAACTTAGCTGAACAGTTAGATAAATGTCATGAAAAGATCAAAGAACTGAATCTTTTAGAAGAAAGGTTGAAAGATCAAGTCATTATAAATGAAATCATCAGCATTGAATGCGAACAAGCCATCGCTGCTCTAAAAGAAGAAAAGGCTCATGTTGAAAAATGGTGCAAATCATCAACAAAGATCTCTGAGATAATAAATGCTCAAACTCCTGAAAGTGATAGAACTGGTCTTGGTTTTTGGACACCACAGGATGAGCTTAAAGAAGAAAGTTCCATGCTTAAGTTTGGAACGTTTGTCACTTCTATCTCTGACACTTCTTATAATAAGTTTTATCCTTCTTCTTCTAATTCTATCCCTAAGGAAAAATCCAAAGGCTTTAAGTCTGCGGATAAAGGAAAATCCATTCTTCGTCCTCAGAAGGCTACCAAGAAAGCAAAGCTGAAAGTTCCCTCTAAACCTTCAGCGAATCAATCCTCTAGCTCTGTGATAGAAATCTTCGATCTTTGTCCTTCGAAGCTAAAGATTGATCTCAAGCCTAAGAGATCTGAAGAAATCAAAATTCCTCCCATATCTCATGCTAAAAGCATTCTTGGACCTGGCCCTGCTCATCTTAAATTCTCAAAACCTTTTACTCCCAGACCTAAAACCACTTTCAAATATAGAAAATGCTATCACTGTGGTTTTACTGACCATCTTGCAAGCAAATGTCCAACTGCCACTAAAGCTGATAAAACAACTAAAGTGAAGATAAATGCCTCTAAGGCTGAGAAGGTCACCAAAGCTGAAAAATCAACCAAGGTGAAAAATACCACTAAGGTTAAGAAATTAACTAAAGTGAAGTTTACCACTGAAGCTGAATCTTCATCTGCTGTGAAGATTGTTGAACCTTTCATCTCCGCTAACCCTAAAGGACCCATTGAAAAGTGGGTGCCAAACAACGCATAATCTTCCTTATGTGTGCAGGGATCAAAAGGCATCTGGTATCTCGATAGTGGATGTTCTCTTCATATGGCTGGACAAAAAAACTTGCTCACTGAATACAAGGAAGAGAAAGGTCCCTCTGTGACTTTTGGTGGAAATGGAAAAGGCTATACCCGAGGGTTTGGTGTCCTCAGCAATGGGACAACTACCTTCAGAAGAGTCTCTTATGTAGATGGACTGAAGCATAACCTTCTGAGCATCAGTCAGCTATGTGACAAAGACTACGAAGTTCGCTTTTCTAAGAAAGCATGTTCGGTGGTGAATGAGAAAGGAAAACTTTCTCTCAGTGGTTATCGCAGAGAAAATGTCTATGTAATAGATATGGACTCTACTACCACTGAAAACTTATGTTTTCTCTCTAAAGCCTCTTCTGATGTAAACTGGCTATGGCACAAAAGGCTTTCTCATCTAAATTTCAAAACCCTGAATTCTCTCTCTTCTAAGGAACTGGTTTCTGGTCTTCCTCAGCACTCTTATGCTAAAGAATCTCTCTGCTCGGCATGTGAAAAAGGAAAATAGACAAAAGCTAGTTTCAAATCTAAACAAGTTTCCTCAGTGACAAGTCCTCTTCAGCTCTTACATATGGATCTGTTTGGCCTTGTCAATATCCAATCAATAGCTGGAAAGAAAATACACGCTTGTCATTGTAGATGAATACTCTCGCTACACATGGGTTATCTTTCTTCGCTGCAAGAGTGATACTCCAGAAGAACTAATATCTTTTGTTAAAAAGATGGAAGTGTTGAATAATCTTACTGTTCGTTCAATAAGAAGTGATCATGGAACTGAATTCAAAAACAGCTCTATGAACAATTTCTTTGAGAACAAGGGAATTTCTCATAACTTCTCCTCAGTAAGAACACCTCAGCAAAACAGAGTCGCTGAAAGAAGAAACCGAACGATCATTGAAGCTGCTAGATCAATGCTCAGCGATTCTCACCTCCCTACTCAATTTTGGGATAAAGCTGTTAACGCTGCATGTTTTACTCAAAACAGATCGCTGATAGTAAAGCGATTTGGAAAGACAGCTTATGAACTCTTTCATGGAAGAAAACCATCTCTCAGTTTTCTTCATATCTTTGGTTGTCAGTGCTTTATCTTAAACAACAAATATCAGCTTGGAAAGTTCGACCCAAAAGCTGATGATGGAATATTTCTAGGATATTCCTCAATCTCCAAAGCCTACAGAGTGTTCAATAAGAGAAGACAATCTGTGGAAGAAACCATTCATGTCACTTTTGATGAAACTCGCTCAGCGAATTCCAAACCAATCGCTGACAATGAAGAGTTAAATGCTTGGATGTTCTCTCACTACAAAGAAACTGAACCCTTCTTTTCAAACCATCAGCAAACAGATCCACCTACTGCTGATGATGATCCAAACATCATACATCCTAACACTGAATCCAACTCATGGGTTTCAGCTGAACCTCTTAACACACTGCTACCATCAGATCTACCTTCGTCTGAAAACCTCTCTGATAACAATAGTCTGTCCACTACTCAACAGTTAATTGTTGATGAACCTCAAACGTACTCATCAGTAAACATCCCAATTATTGATCCAACCTCTGAGTTAAGCGATCATGCTTCTGCTCAGCGATGGACCAGAGATCACCCAATAGATCAAATTCTTGGTGATCCTGATGCAGGTATTCAAACACAATGAAGCTTAGGTAATATATGTCTCTTTGTCAACTTTATCTCTTTAATAGAACCAAAGAAAGTTGATGATGCCCTCAGAGATCCAAACTGGGTCAGCGCTATGCAAGAAGAGCTGACTGAATTCACTCGCAACAAAGTTTGGAATCTCGTTCCTAGACCATCTGATAAAACTATTATAGGCACTAAATGGGTGTTTAGAAACAAATTAGATGAACATGAAACTGTAACCCGCAACAAGGCTCGACTTGTTGCTCAGGGATACAGACAAGAGGAAGGCATAGACTATGATGAAACCTTTGCCCCTGTGGCTAGGCTCGAAGCAATTCGACTACTCTTAGCCTATGCAGTCTATAAAGACTTCATTGTTTATCAAATGGATGTAAAATCAGCATTCCTAATGAGAAAGCTTAATGAAGAAGTCTATGTAGAACAACCTCCAGGGTTCTATGACCCTAAGCATCCAAATTATGTTTATAAATTGGATAAGGCTCTCTATGGTCTCAAACAAGCCCCTCGTGCTTGGTATGACACTCTTTCATCTTTTCTTATCTCTGAAAAATTTGAACGTGGCAAAATTGATAATACATTGTTTTTCAGAAAGATAAAAGGTCATATTATTCTTGTACAAATATATGTCGATGACATCATATTTGGTTCTACTAACCCATCTCTGTGCACTCGCTTCGCTGAAAGAATGAAGAAAGAATACAAAATGAGTATGATGGGTGAGCTGACATATTTTCTTGGTCTTCAGATTAAACAATCTGACAAAGGTACTTTTATCAGCCAAGGTAAGTATGTTAAAGATATGTTGAAGAAGTTTGATCTTACACAAAATTCAGCTATGAAAACTCCTATGGCACCTCCCCTGACACTTAACAAAGATCCATCTGGAAAACCTGTTAATGTCACTGCCTATAGAGGAATGATAGGCTCCCTGCTGTATCTTACAGCGAGCTGACCTGACATTATGTACTCTACTTGTTTATGTGCACGCTATCAGTCTGAACCCAAGGAATCCCATCTGATCGTTGTTAAGCGAATTTTCAGATATCTGAAAGGAACTCCTAATCTCGGTCTTTGGTATCCCAAAAACTCAGGGTTCGATCTAACTGGTTATTCTGATAGTGATTTTGCAGGTTGTAAACTAGATAGAAAGAGCACCACTGGTGGATGTCAACTACTAGGAGGAAAGCTGGTAAGCTGGACAAGCAAAAAGCAAAATTCAGTGTCCACTTCCACAGCTGAAGCTGAATATGTAGCCGCTGGAAGTTGTTGTGCTCAGGTCTTTTGGATAAGAAATCAACTATTGGACTATGACCTTCAGCTATCAAAGATTTCAATCTATTGCGATAGCACTAGTGCTATCGCTATAGCAAATAATCCAGTGCTACATTCAAAGACTAAACACATAGAGATCAGATATCATTTTATCAGAGATCATGTGATGAATGGTGATATTGAACTTCATTTCATCCCTACTGACTATCAGCTTGCTGATTTATTCACCAAACCTCTTGATGAGACAAGGTTTAACTTTCTCATCAGTGAGCTTGGAATGCTGAATCTCGAAGAATAATTCTTCTGTGTTCATGCATTATGTCAGTGATCATAAGTTCTCCTTTATCATTTCATCTCTTATAAACATTCTGACTCTCAGGTATGTTCTCTCCATCCCTTCAACTGAATCTTCATTCAGTTAAGATGTTTTTCAAAATATAAACTTTAATCACTGAACTTTCTTCAAATGTTTTTCAAAATTTATCACTGATATTTCTAGTCAGTGATTCTTCTTCAAAGAAAATCCATCCCTATCTTTACCATCAGGGATACTTTCAAAAAAAAAATCTATCGCTGACTTTTCTTCAGCGATCATTTCAAAATGGACAAATGAAACGTTTTTTTTCTCTCTCCTATGACGTCATTTGAACCGACAATCCACGACATGCCTTTTTCTGACACGTTCGTCCATTGCCCTTCTATCCAATCAACTTCGTGGGACGTGTCCATGTCATGATGAACATTTGTATTCCCGCCTCTCTCTCTCTCTCTCCTACTCTCAAATGTATAAAAAGAATGTTTTTCCATTCTTATCGTTTTATGCTTTCTGGAAATACTTTCAAAGCAAGAAAACTCTCCCACAGCATTCTAGCATTCTCAAGCATTTGCATTGTCTTCTTCAAAGATCAACAGGTTATTTTTGATCTTCTTCTTATTCTTGTTCTAAATCTTTTTACATAATACTCCATTTATGGACTGCCATTATGGGTTTATAAGATTTTCTCACATAAAATCATTTTTATTTTTATTTTATTCATTCAAAACCATTTTATTTTGATTATCTTTATTCAAAATCTTTGGTTTTTCTTCTTGTTCTTATATCTGTTACTAAGATCAACTTTTTAATCTTAAAATATGTTGGTTTTTCTATGTTTCTTTCCTCAAATAGAAACTGGTAAAACCTTCTTTATTTTTAGACTAAAACCGTTCTTCTACTCTTCTATCTGTTCATATTCAGAATGGCTCAATCTGCACTTGTCGCCTCTAAAAATGTCAAGTTCGCCATCACTGACTCTGAGCTTCCAAAAAACAATCATCTTGCACGACTTGAATTTGATGGTGTCAAATACCCACATCTGGTGGAAGCTGCATAATTTCTAAAGCAATCCTGCATTGCCAACTCCATCACTGTGGATCCCACACCTTCAAAAGCTCTTCTCCAACAATTCTGGTTTACCGCTGAAGAGACCTCCATCACCAACAAAAAGGGTGAGCTGGTTCCTGCTATTTCCTTCAGCACTGACCTTGGACCGGGGATGATGACTGCCTTAGGGCTAAGAAAAGCTCTACGATTTCCTGACAAACCCAGGAATGGATTCGATGCCTTGCCCACTAATGTTGAACTCTTCCAATTCCTGGATGATATGGAATACTGTTGGGAGCCCAAGCCGAGGATGACAATTCCCAACAAGAAGCTGACTCTCGTGAAGAAGGCGAACATGCCTTCTCAGCTTAACTACATCTTCTTTCACTTTATTCAGTGTATGAGTGGGAAAAGTGGGTCACTGGACTAGGCCAGGAAGATTCAGGTCCAAATGGCCTATTCTGTGATCGCTAGAAGGAATTTTTAGTTCGCCACAGCTATCTTTGACGATCTACGGTCAAAGATAGAGAAGACAGAGAGGGATCCCAAGATCCCCTATGTACGCTTCATCTGTGCGTACCTGAAGTTCCTCTACCCTGCTACTTACCCCACTACTTTTGATGTCACTTTTGCCAAAGTGGGCCAGCGCTCCTTGGAGGTCAAGCCGCTCCCTAACGAGGTAAGTATTTCTGATCTTCGCTTTCGACTCTCTCTCCATACTTCTTCTTCTTCAGCGGCCACGCAGAAGGTTCCTTCTTCTGCTATCCCTGCCGCTACCCTTTCCAAACGACCATCAACTGGCTTCTTTGGTCCTTCGAAAAAGGCCAAGGTGACCAAGGAGAAAGGTACCTCTAGCTCAAGACCTAAGGACGTTTATCAACAAACCTCCTTGGATGACTTCGTGGGTCACTCCTCCACATCCTCAGTGATACCCACATCAACCGTGCTAGTGACTACGGTCGCTGTCATACCAACAGTGACACCACCCATCATCTCAGCTCCTCAACATCCTGAGGTAACCACTGAGGTAACTACCCCTATCCCTACTTCTTCTATCCCCATCTCTAATCCTTCTATTTCTTTGTTCTCTAACCTTCCATCTATTTCTACACAGCTATCGTTTGGAACCCTAGGACCTGATAATCAAACGTTTGAAGAATCTCTACAATTCTACAAAATGTTTCAAAACTCAGGTAAACCTATAACCCTAAACACTTATCCAAACTCTCCATATAAGCTTGTTTCTCAGCAACTAACATTTCTTTCAGGTCCTAATATGGCCACTGTTGACGCCAATGTCAACAGTTTGAGTGCAAAGGTGGAATCTCTAACTGCCTCTCTCAACAACACCACCAGCGCTGTTCATACCGCTGGTGAGGCACTGAAGACACTGACAACTCAATGCGCCTCCAAAGCTGACGCCTCTCAAATCTCCGCTCTTCAAGCCACGATTGACTGAGTGAAGGAGGATTCCAAGCGACACTTTGATGTTTTGTCTGCCAAAGTTGATTCCTGTGAAGTTCTTCTTCAGCAAATTCTGTCTCACCTGAAGGCACCAGCTCCGACTCCTACTCCCTCATTCACAGAGAACGATCGTACCTCTCTGGACATTGTTGTTGAGTTCATTCATCAGGCTACGTCAGATCTTCCTGCGATTGAAGGCCGTCTGGACAGTTTGGAGGCTGAAGTTCAGAAGTTGGCTGCTGCAAACACTTCATCTCCTTCCAAAGATCTCTCCCTCCGTGATAATGACAAAGAGGGGGAGAAAGCAGCTGAAGAAAATACGGAGTTAGAAGCTGTTGTTGAGGTCCAACAGAAAGAAACTCCCTCTCATGTTGAAGGGGAGATGGTTGCTGATAAAGCCCCTCCTTCTCTCGAAGATTTAATCGATGATGAAGAAGAGGAGGACGATGAAGATGAATCTCTTGATCTTGAAGATCAAGAGGATCAGCATCCTCATCAAGATGATGATGACGATGAATAAGATCAGTCTTTATGGCGTTCTTCAGCCATCACATCATCAACGATAACTTCGAAAGAAGTTGTCCAAGCAGGGGGGAGCCATGGAACATCCTCAGGAACCCCTTCCCAAAGCAAATTCAAGGATGTTGCTACTGAGGAAAGCCTGAAGATTGTTTCACTATCTGAGGAGACTCCTTCTCAGGTATGCCTTTCTCTTGTTCCTATATCCTTCTATAAAACCCCACCCTTGTCTCTTTCTAACCTTTATCTCTCTTCTTTCCCAAAAATAAACTAACCTTTTCATTTTCTGACCAGATAGTTCTCTCCCCTGCATAAGAACTCCAAATAATCCCAGCTGCTGTAGCTGATGATCAAATAATCCCAATCTCTGTAAGAGAGATTGATGAAGATAATGAGGAAGAAGAGTCCCTGCAACATCCACGGAGGCCCTCTAGACCACTTCATTGGTCAGAGGAAGAGATGAAGAAAAGAACAGAGATGATCTCTCATCTGGGGAGTCAACGACTGAAGATCCCCTCTCAATCAACAGATCTAGAGTCCTGACTGAAGCTGAAATTGAAGAATCCATCAGGGTTGAGAAGCTGATTGCTGATTGTCAAAGAGATGCCTCTCTGGCTCTCAAAATTCAGTCTTCTCAAGTCAAAGACTTAAAGCTGAAAAGGAAACCAGTGGAAGTCCAGGCCGCTCTTTTGAAAGAGATTGAAGAGGAGCGCTCAAAAGCTCTAGCGGTCAGCGATAGCTCAGTCGATTGGTGCAAACATAAACTCGACTATCGCTCTGACCCAATGAAGATTGTTTCAGTCGCTATCTCTGGAAGAAAGAAGAAGGATAATGTTTCTGTCACTATGGAGATTACCAGAGAGGATGGAAGCTGCAAGGCTATGTTCGTTTCAAAGCTGGAAAGCTTCGGCTATATGGAATGGCTTGAGTTCAAAGATGCACTGAAAAAATCAAAGTCAATCTATAGAGGCTATGTTGAAGGGATAAATGATGCTCTCATCAACAGAGTCGCTGCAATATTAAAGGTGTCGTCCGCTCTTCCTTCCAAACCAAGGCAATTCAAAAGGAAGCCTGTCTCCTCCTCGTCTGAGAATGTCGCAGTGATAAGAAATGAAACTTCGATCAAATTCTCAAGAGAAGCTTTGTTCGGTCCTCCTCCTGATCTTTCAGTTCTTGATCTATCTCTGCCTCCTGGTGGACCATATGTTGCAGGACAAGTACTTAAAAAACCTTTTGGAATCTTCTTCAGAGATGATGAGGAAGAACTCAGATTTCAGAGAGTCTATGAAATTCCTATTTGTCCCCTCAGTCATCTCAAGGATCTCTTGTGCTTATGGTGTGACTTCTCTCCCTCTGCTGAATCGATCAAAGCAATCATTTCTCAAGAATCTTCAGATCGATGGCAGAAAGGAGAAGAAATACCTGAGTATATGATCAATCCTCCCAAGTCTTCTTTAGATAGCTGATAGATTAGTTTCCTATTTCTTGTAATCTATTAGTTAAACTTACAGTAGTTAGTTCTTCACTTGTACTTATAATTTTCATATCTTGTAATTCTTTCTCTGAATTAATGAAAATTTCAGTGATGTACTTAACTCCATCAGTATTGTAAAAGATCCCTCAAAATAGTAATTGGGACGTGTATGTTATGAGTCCTGATTATTCCTTATTTTTAACTTTAAAAATAATTTTATTCAGTTACTTTGTCATTATCAAATAGGGGGAGATTGTTGATCCAAGCTCTCTCAGTGATTTGATAACGACCCTCTTTTATACTTAGTGAAAATTACGTTTAATATGTATTAGTGTTTCACCATCAGCGATCAGACTCAGTCTGTTCAGTTATCGCTGATAGTCCTTCTTACAAACATTCATATGTATTGGTGTTTCACTATCAGTGATCAGACTGAATCTGTTCAGTTATCGCTGATAGTTCTGATGTAAACAGTAACGTAATCCCTGAAGACAAGTCTCGCGTCAACATATGTTCATAGCTGAATCGAAGACGAAGCCACTGAACAAAGAGAAGTCTACTAGTGACCTGATGCGGATATCAGTGAAGCAAAGACAACTCTACTTATACGCGAAAGAACATGAGGAAAAGCTTCAGCGATAGCTGAACATCTTTATATCTCTGAAGAAAGAGATATTCAGCGATCAATCGATCACAAAGCTTATGCCTCAGGTTTCCTTTTGTCTTACCTTGCACAACCAGTACGATGTGTCAGAACGGACATATCTCTGCCACAAATCGTACAACAACTCTGTCAACTATACTGTTCATGATACGGCCGAAAGCATGTCTCCCAAAAGTCAGACTACCAAAGCAAATCACTGAATGACACATGTAAAGTACCCTGCCATGCATTTAATGCATAGGGTATAAATAGAAAGATCACCTCTCCTTCTAGGAGGGTGCTCAATTCTTGAACCAATATAGAAACCTTTGTTTTCTATACTTCTAAAACCCCCTTTCTCTATATTCTTGTGCAACCATCTTAGTGTTTCTTAAGTTTGTTTAGATTGAGTCTGTCTTAATCTTATTCCGCAACGAACTTGTAAATTATGTTTGATTTATCAATAAACAATTTATTAAACTTTAATTTCTGTGTTTGTATTCACCCCCCTCCCCCTTCTACAAACTTGTTTAGCACCTCTGGGACCAACGGTTATGACTCAGATGGAGTTTAAAATACAAAGAGAGTTGAGAAAGATTTTGCTCAATTCACAGATGAACAAAAGAGTCAGTTCAATGCTGATAAACAAGACAGATCTTTACTATTACAAAGCATGGCGAATGAGATCTAAGTGAAAATAGATAGCTACAATGCAACTGCCAAATCCATGTGGGATTAGCTAAGAAAGATGATGTTGGGTTCTAAAGTTGGGAATCAGATGAAGGTGGCTAACTGCATAAATAGCTACGAATAGTTCAAAGCAAAAGAGAATGAAAGTTTGGAGGATACTTATGAAAGATTTGTATTGCTTCTCAATGAACTTTCAAAGAATAAAGTCACAAAGAAGCAAATTAAAAACAATGTGAAGTTTCTCAGCATCCTGCAACCTGAATGGAAGAAACATACCCGCAGGATGAAACAGATGAAAGATTTAAGTGAGATACCTCTCCATGAAGTGTACGAGACTTTATGACAGAATGAGGAAGAGGTGGAAGAGAAAAGAGTTGAGAAAAAGAAAGTTGAGAAAGTTCTTGATCCAATAGCACTTGTAGCTGGAGAAAAGGAGAAAGAAAAGAAAGAGAAGAAGAAAAAGAAGAAGATAGCTATTTCTAGCTCAGAGTCTGATTCTGAATCTGATGGTGATGATGGTGAAAATATCAAGCAAGCCATGTTGCTATTGACCCGTGCATTTCAGAAAAAATTTACATGAAGTCGGGATCTAACTCTCAGAGATATTCGTCATCAGGATCAAAGAATTATGAACATCGTGAAAGAATAGAAGGAAAGAAGTATGAAGAGAAAAGAAAGCCAGAAGAAAAGAAGTTTGTGAATGCTTATACTGGTGTTGAGAAGAAAGTTGATGATCTGATCAAATGCTACAACTGTGGCAAGGTTGGACATTATGCAAAAGATTGTCGGAAGCCGAAGGTTCGGAAATCAGAATACTACAAGAACAAAATGCTCTTGGCCAAGCAACAGGAAGCTGGCAAGGCATTGATGGCTGAAGATGAATATTGGTTAGATCATTAAGATGATGAGGAAGAGAAAGAAGAAGAAGCCCACATGTGCTTGATGGGCAACACAATAAAAGATGATGATTCTGAAGATGAAACATCTGATGAGGTAATGAACTTAACTGAAAATGATTTCATGATCAAAATGGAAGCCATGATGGTCGAACTTCAAGACCTTCAATCTAAACTGAAAAAGGAAAAAGACAGAGTTTCTAGGAGAAATCAACAGATCTTTGAGCTTAATAAATCAGTTATTGGGAACAAAGATTTAATTGATTCTCTACGCAAATATGCTTCTGTTTTTAAAAATGAAAAGGTTTGTTTTGAAAATAAGATTTCTGATTTTGAAACTAAATTGTCTAAGTCTGATTCAGAAAAGCAAGAATGTGTTCTAAAAGCTTTTAAACTGCAGGTTGAGAACAAGACTATAGAGCAAAAGGTAAATGGTTTGGAAGCGAAATTATATGTTCGAGGTCAAACAGATCAAACTATTTTCTTGAATACACCTAATGAAGAAGTTGATTTTAAAGAAAAATGGGGACTAGGTTATGATAATCCTCATTACCTAGAAAAAACCATCAGAAAACAGCCATCATTATATAATGCAAATTTCATGTATGTTGCTGATAAATATCCTCATTTGAAACCCAAATTTATCACCAAATCATCAAAGGAAGTTGAGGCAAAAGAAGATGAGAAAAGAATGAATTTAAAGAAAATGCAACTACCATTCTGTTATGAAAGACTGAATGATAGTTATCTTTCTGAAGCACCAAAATTTATTTCAAATGATTACTTTGCTAGTTATTCTTCTACTGAGATGGAGGCAAAACCTGTTCAATCTAAAACTTATGTTCCTCCACTTGTATTAGAAAGCAAAATAATTAAGTTAGAAAGCACTTTATCTGATGAAAGAATTTTGAGTGAATTAATACAAGATGTATTTTCTATTGTTTTAAAGAACACAAATTTTCATTTTCAATCTAAAGTGTATTTTTCATCTTCTAAAGCACCTCAATCTTCTGAACCTGATTTTGATGATTTATTTGCGTCTGCAAATGATTTCTTAAATTCTGATGAAGGGTGTATAGAGGAAATTGATATGTTTGACTTCAATGCTCCACTTCCAGATCATTCAACTTTTCTTATTAATGGAGAAGCTTTACCTAGTGTTCATGAAAAGGGTGAATCATCAACCAAGGTTGGTGAATCAGTTTTTGTGAATGCTGATTACTATGCTAAAGGTAAGAAACATAAGAAACAGCGCTCATAGAAACGGAACAACACTGGTAAACACAAGAAAAGTCAATTTCAGAAATTTGATTTTTCTAATAAATCTAAATCTTCTGTTTCAGATCTAAGAAAGAAAAGGTCGGAAGAGCGAACTGAATGGCGACCTAAAAGGAAGAATGATGACAAGGCAGAATTAATTCCTGATAGTACTTGTAATAGATCAAATAGTAGTATGTCTGATGTAGTTGGTTTTGTTGCTTCTACTAATAAAAACCTTGTAACTTCTTACAAGAGATATTCCATAAAGCAATTGTTCCAATTATCTCTTTCTACTACTAAATCTTATACTTATCGGTGGAAAGATTTTGCTTATCGTCATTATTCTGATGATTGGTTTGGCTCATATCATGTTTATTCTTCTAAAATAAATGTTTTTAAGAGTTTTCAAAAGAAAAGAGGATCCATATTCAAATGGATACCAAAATCTTTCGCTAATCCTTTAGGACCCGTTTTTAAATGGGTACCTAAAACTGTTATTCCCTGATTTCTCTTGCAGGCCCGTCATATGTGGTACTTGGATACCGACTGTTCCAAGCATATGACCGGGCAAAAGTATTTATTGACAAATTATACAGAGAAGTTTTACGGGAATGTAAGGTTTGGAAACGAACAGTTCTCACCGATCTTAGGATTTGGTGATGTTATTCATGACAATATAACGATTACGAAGGTGAGCTATGTTGAAGGATTAGGGCACAACCTTTTCGGTATTGGCCAGTTCTGCGACAAAGGATTAGAGGTAAATTTCAAAGCTAAGAGTTGCTCGGTGCGTACTGAAGATGGCAAAGAACTCTTAGTTGGTACTCGCAAGTCAAACCTCTACACAATCAATTTTTCAAAGGTCCAGACTGACAATCAGGTGTGTCTACTTTCAAAAGCCTCGATGCAACAAAGCTGGTTATGGCATCGACGGCTTTCCCATCTAAATTTTCGCTACATAAACAAACTAGTCAGTGGAAAGTTAGTGAATGGACTTCCTGAGCTCAAGTATGTGAAAGAACACTTGTGTGCAGCGTGTGAAAAATGGAAGATGAAGAGAGCTCCACATAAATCGAAGCCTGAACCTAGTTCCAGTTCTCCACTCGAACTGTTGCATATGGATCTCTGTGGTCTGATGCGAAAGCAAAGCTTAGGCGGAAAGAAATATGTTCTAGTTATCATGGACGATTATTCGAGATACACGTGGGTCAAATTTTTACGATCAAAAGATGAGACACCGGAAGTACTCATTACATTTTTGAAGACGATCCATGTGAATTTGCAGAAACCAGTCAAGCTTCTCAGAAATGATAATGACACAAAGTTCAAAAACAAAACTATTGAAGAGTATCTCGAATCGGTCGGGATATCACATCAATACTCTGTTGCGTGTACGCCTGAACAGAATGGAGTAGTCGAAAGGTGAAATCAAACGATAGTCGAGGCCACTCGCACTATGCTTAGCCAATCAGACCTACCTCTGTTTCTATGGGCAGAAGCTGTTTCGACTGCGTGCTACACTCAAAAGACTCTGTATGCTTTGATCAACAACTGAACGTCGTCTATCAAATATTTTCATATATTTGGGTGTAAGTGTTTTGTGCTAAATGACAGAGAGAGTTTGAACAAGTTCAGTGCTAAGGCAGACGAGGGCATCTTCATTGGATATTCTTCTACATCTGATGCATACCGAGTATACTTAAAGAAGTCGAAGACTGTTATCGAGAGCGTAAATGTCACATTCGATGAAGAAATGGCTTCTAAACAAATCAGTTCAGAACCCGTGATAACCGTAGTGTTTGCTTCTGGGCAAATCAGTCCAGAACCTGTATCTACAGTGAATAAATCAGATGTTGCTTCATCGTCTACTACTCATTTATCTTATTTAGATCTTTTATTTGAACTGTTTTATAATGAATTTCTTGGATCTAATTTGAATAAACCTGTTGTGGTTGACAGGATGGAAGATTCAATGACTAATCATCCAACCACTTCAGATATGTCTACAGAATCTATTCTCCGATTCAGCGAGAAATTCCAATTCAAATGCCTACTTCGATAGTTGAAGTTGTATCTACTAACGAAGAGCCAGAAGTTGCTGAATCAATAGGATGTACTGTAAGGACTAATCAACAGATTTAACAAGTTGTACCTACTGAAACTTCTGCACCAATTACTTCAAATGAAATCCTCCCTCATGATGTACAAACTGAAGAAGTTGATAGTGGATTCTTAGATGACAATCATGATCAATCTTCATCTAATCCACTCCCTCATGAACATCGTTGGACCAAAGAGCACCCTCTTCACCAAATCATTGGAGATCTAGACAAACCAGTGTAAACTAGGTCAGCAACTCTAAATCAATGTCTGCATGACTCATTCCTGAGTAAGATCGAGCCTACTCGTGTATCAGAGGTTCTAGCTGACTCGGATTGGGTGTCTTCTATGCAAGAAGAATTAAACAAGTTCGAAGACCTAAAGGTTTGGAGACTAGTGCCAAAACCAAAAGGAAAAACCGTTATCGGCACTAAATGGGTTTTCAAGAATAAAAAGGACGAAGATGGTATTGTCATAAGGAACAAAGCAAGACTTGTTGCCAAGGGATATAGGCAATAGGAAGGCATCGATTATGACGAGACATATGCTCCAGTAGCGCGTATAGAGGCAATCCGCGTGTTTCTAGCCTACACAGCTCACAAGAACTTCACTGTCTACCAGATGGACGTGAAGACTGCCTTTCTGAATGGTATTCTTAAGGAGGAAGTCTACGTATCTCAGCCAGAAGGGTTTGTAAATCAGATAAGCCAAATCACGTATACATCTTGGATAAAGCTCTTTATGGTCTGAAACAAGCACCTCGCGTCTGGTATGATGTTTTATCTCAATTCTTGGTCAAGTCAGGTTTCTCAAAAGATAAAGTCGATACCACTTTGTTTATCAAAAAGGAAAAAGCCGATACTATTCTTATTCAGATATATGTAGATGATATTATATTTGGTTCAACTAATCCTAAATACTGTAAGAATATTTCAAACCTCATGGTGTCTCGATTTCAAATGAGTATGATGGGAGAGATGAATTTCTTTCTCGGATTACAAGTAAAACAATTTTCAACGGGTATTTTCATTAATCAATCTAAGTACATTTTTGATATTCTTCGGAAATTCAAAATGGAAAATTGCAAACCAATTGGAACCTCAATGGATTCAGGTACTAAGATTGGCACTGATCCTTCGGGTAAAAGTGTTGATGTTAGGACTTATAGAGGAATGATAGATTCTTTAATGTATCTTACTTCAAGTAGGCCAGATATAATGTTTTCAACATGCTTGTGTGCAAGATATCAGGCTGATCCTAAAGAATCCCATTTGGCTGTTGTCAAACGTATTTTTAGATATCTGAAGAGGACTGCAGATCTTGGTCTGTGGTATCCTAAGGATACAGGGTTTGAACTGACTGCTTATTCAGACGCAGATCATGCAGGGTGCATGTTGGACAGGAAGAGCACTCCAGGTCATATTCAATTACTTGGAGACAAACTCGTTAGCTGGGTGTCAAAGAAACAACTTTGTGTTTCCACTTCGACTGCTGAAGCAGAGTATGTAGTTGCTGCCAGTTGCTGCTCTCAGGTCTTGTGGATGAGGACACAGCTTCGAGACTATGGATTCAAGTTTGATAAAATACCGATCTATTATGACTCGAAGAGTACTATCGCCATATCAGCTAATCCTGTTCATCATACTAAAACCAAGCACATTGATGTCAGGTAGCATTTTATTAAAGATAATGTAGAAAAAGGTACAATAGAACTTTACTTTGTAAAAACTGATTATCAACTTGCAGATTTGTTTACCACACCTTTAGATGAAAAGAGATTCAATTTTCTTGTATCTAAGCTTGGTATGCTAAATCTCAAGACCTAATCAGTAATTACCTATTAAAGTTTCTTTTATTGTAATTTTTCATCATTCCTTTATCATTAATTCTGAAAGGATATTTGCACTTTAACATTTTGTTCATGATCTCAGGGGGAGTGAGACAAGATTTTAAGATGATCAACATTATTTTGAGGGGGAGTTTATAGAATTTATGCATTTACTTAACTGCTAAATTTTTGTGATGTATGAATTTAGGGGGAGTATATGAGTACAACAAAAGGAGTAAGAATATGATTTCTGATTACTTCATATTAGAACTCGCTCATTCATTGTTTTACTGCTTTCTTACTGCTTTCTGTTGTTTACTTTTCAATAAATTTGTGAATAAAGTTGTTTTGACATGACTTTGAGACTTTTGCAGATTGAGAGGATGTTTACAAGATAATATTTTTATGACTTGATGCTTGACAGGATGAGATTTAAGACTGACTGGAAAGGTTTATTTCTTATCTTAATCTCATATATGGTTGAAAGAACAACGTCTTTCAATCATAGAAAACATATTCTTAAATGTTCAAACCACTTCCCGATTCTTAAACAGATTTCATGATTTGGAAGTGTGATTTTAAATGTTTTCATTTTTACTTATGCTTAAATGTTTTATAAACCGTGTGTTTCCAAAGATAATTACTTGCGTATTGTCTTTTCTATATACTTTCAAGTATTCATACACACCAGTTTGACCTTTTGTTCAATATGTTCTTACCATGTCTCATATTAAAACATATTTTTCGATGGTAAAACACCCCACTTGTACTTCAATGAATAATTTAGCGTTATTTCATTTCTGAACGTCACTTCATGAATGTCTATATTTTTGTTTCATATAGACAATATCCATTATTTTTTACCATAAGCCTTGATTGTTATATCATTTGTTTCTGATCATTTTCATATAATGTCATATTTTTAAACAAGTTTCTTGCATTCATGTTCATTCATTCAATTTACTTGTTTGAAATATCTTCAAAGTTTAAAATGCTCATATCTTCATGAGTATATTCTGAGCATACAAACATCTGACATTTGTATTTGAGCTTTAACTGTTTAAGTTAAATCATTATGAGCAACACGTTATTTTAGGATAATACATAGGTTCTTTGTGCTAGGACTTAAATGAAACTTCTATGGATTCAAGAAATTACCAGTGTTTCCTACCCAAGAAGTTCATCCATAGTGATTGAGTGTGAGGAGTCAAAAGAAATGAGTGTGGGTTGTGTGACGAGGTAAAATGTAAATGAGAGTTTGGTTAGATGTGCGTTCAATGATGAAAAGAAAGAGGGTATGAGATCAGAGTAAAAGAACTTCCGTTTCTTGTTGGTGAACTTGTCATGTACCACCTCCGAGAGTCCGGTCCAAAAAATAAACGTGTAGTCGACATGCAAGTCATAGACGACTGCATGGAACAATCGGAATATAATAAACTTGCACTGTCTGTGCCAGAATGCTTCGATGTCAGGCACCTGATGATCACTGAGAACAGTGCATACCATACTGGAGGTAGATTAGACTTGTCAAAGTCTGTAGGTTTGTTCAAAGTACCAGCATATCCAAGATTCCTTATTCCTTCATATACTTCCTCTTCACATGGAAAGTTGTCATATGTAGTTCGGCCTGGTCTGGAGTTCGGCTCAGGAAGCTCCAGTATCAATCTCAGACGCTTGTAAGAAAGAAAAGATTCAAATTGATCGATTTGAAGATCAAAGTCATGCGGATGAGCCATTTCATTCTTTGTTATTGTATGCCATGTCTGTTGTAGATAAACTTCAGGAACATCTGCGCAGTAAGAAAGAGCAGGGGCAAGTGGATGACCTCGGAGAATTTCTCGTATCACCGGATGTATCTTGATTATGTCAAAGTCCACGTGATAGTTGTTCGGCTTGTAAGGCATATACATGATGGTTGGGAACACATCATTTGGTGTACGACGAGAAGCAGAAAGATCGGCCCCAACAGAAGGATGAGACGGCATGGGAGTATCATGAGAAGCTCGATCAGACGGATCATTGAGGATGGCATTCTCGTCTTGAATCATTGGATCTGTATTGGTTTTAGAAGACATAATAGACCTGAAAAACAAAATAAAAAAAAATTAGACAAAAATAAAATAAAAAAAATATTCTAAATAGTCCGAAAACTATACTTAGAAATACAAAACAAGACAAACAAAAACACAAAAGGAAGGTTAGCGTATCAAAAGTGATGCGCAAAGTTCACTTTGCGTGTCCAACGGGAAACGTAAACTACACTTGAAAGAACAAAAGGTTTACATAACAAGATAGAAGTGCAAAGTAGACTTTGCATTTCAAGTTAGACGCGCAAAGTTCACTTTGCGTTTCTAACTGGACGCGCAAAGTTCACTTTGCGTTTCTAACTAGACGCGCAAAGTTCACTAAAACAAATAAAAAAAATAATAAAAATATTGTAAAAATATACCTGAAATCTTTTTACTCCCCATACACAAATACACAAAAAATTTAACTGTTAGTATAGCAAATGTGTAGAAAAATCTGAGAAACATACTTGTTTAACTTCTGATCAGCACAGATAAATTTCTTACTTACTCCCCCTCAAACACAGAAAAGATCAGATAACTTTTTCAGATAAGCTCTCCCCCTTGAAAATTGCACAGACCATATACAAAAAAAATACAGATACTCAAACACAAAGACATCAGTATGAAAGATGATCATATTGAATATAAATTTTGTAACAACTGAATATATAAACTCTTAAACACTAAACAAATTAAATTCTACTCAGTAAAATTTCACAGATTTATCAATCAGTTGAAATCAAGCATATGTTGTTGGATGCAAGAACAAGTATAATTGCATATCAAGTTAAGACATGTTCAGTATCAAAAACTTCCATTTGTCTATTCAGTGTGCTCGCATGTGAACTTCAATTATCTTCAAGAAAAATGCGCTAAAATTATTATAGAAAACTTTGCATTTACTTACACTAAGTCATCAAAACTTAAGACTTTCACAAATTTACAGGTTTATCACAACTCAAACATATCACCAAGTATCATGAGATGTGTGCTCATTGGCATCTTTTAGCATTGTGCACATTGGCATCTTAACGTGAGTGTGATCTTTGGCATCTTTTAAGCGCGTGCACTTTGGCATCTTTTAATCAGAGAGTTCATTAAGTAAAGAACATGTCGTAAACGTAACTTTCTATCTGACCCTATTGCAGGATTTGGGCCAGCCACTCCCAGACCAGCTGGCCTTAGGAGACTAGGTGTCAAGCACCCTTTGGAACTTACTTTCCCGGATCAGAAAGGCTACATCGACATATTCTAAACCCATTCATACCAGTAAAACATGACTTTCGATCTGATTCTATAGAAGGATTTATGTTCGATCACTCCCAAACCAAATGACCTTAGGGGACCAGATGTCGAGCATCCCACGGAACTTACTTTCCCAAACCAGAAAGGTCACAGGTACAAACTTTTAAACCCAGAGATTTCTTTATTTTAAGAATTTATTATTCATCTCAATCACTCAGATCAATGTCTAAATGCTTAGCCCATATTTTCATTCCGATCTATAATTCTGATCATTTAGGTAGTCTAAGCAAAGTAAACTATAACAATTCAGACTCACATATCTTTAAAGCAGTATCAAAAGCTACAAACATGTTGCTGACTTTTCGACTTTTGTAAGACTTGAAAGTTGAACATATAAAACTTCAATATAAACAAATAACTTGTAAATGATCCTAGACATACGTTTTATTCAAAAGAAAGAAAATCTGTAAAAATTTATTTTATAGAATAAATTTTGTAAAGATTTAAACTTTTAAATTCAACATGCCTAATTTTGAAAGAAAAAAATTAAAACGTTTTTCATCTAAGGCTTTTGTAAAGATATCAGCAAGTTGATATTCAGTTGGTACAAAATATAATTCAATAGTACCTTCTTCCACATGATGCTTTATGAAATGATACCGCATGTCTATGTGCTTGGTCTTGGTGTGCTGGACTGGATTGACTGATATCGCAATTGCAGACTTGCTGTCACAATATATCGGCATTGTCTTGTATAGCATTCCGTAATCACGAAGTTGCGTTTTCATCCAGAGCACTTGAGCACAGCAACTAGCTGCAGCGATGTATTCAGCTTCGGCTGTTGATATTGAAACGCGGTTTTCCTTTTTCGACGCCCAGCTTATCAGTCTGTCACCTAAAAACTGAAGATGACCAGAAGTAATCTTCCTGTCCAATTGATTACCACCAAAATCTGCATCTGAATAAGCAATCAAATTATAATCAGAACTTTTAGGATACCATAATCCTAAATAAGGAGTTCCTTTAATATATCTAAAAATGCGTTTGACTGCTAAAAGATGATATTCTTTTGGTTTAGCTTGGAATCGGGCACACAAGCATGTGGAGAACATTATGTCCATGCGACTGGAAGTTAGATACATCAGTGATCCGATCATCCCTCTGTATGTCTTTTGATCCACAGCTTTTCCATCTGGATCGAGTCCGAGTTTGGCACCATGAGCCATCGGTGTTCCGATTGAAGTAGACTTGTCAATCTTGAATTTCTTCAAGATGTCAAATACATACTTTGACTGGTTGATGAAGATACCATCTGGAAGTTGCTTCACTTGTAAGCCGAGGAAGAAGTTGAACTAAGCAGAAAGATTTATTAGTCGCACCAAAAATAATATCATCTATGTATATTTGTACTAAGCAGATATCAAGATTAGTTCTATAAATGAAAAGAGTAGTATCGATAGACCCTTTGGTGAAGCCGGATTTGACCAAGAAAGCTGACAATTCGTCATACCACGTCCGTGGAGCTTGTTTCAAACCATACAATGCTTTATCGAGAAAATATACACAATCTAGACGATCTTTGTCAACAAATCCCTCTGACTGAGATACATATACTTCTTCTTTCAGCTTGCCATTGAGAAATGTCGTCTTGACGTCCATTTGATATATTGTGAAATTGCGATAAGCAGCGAAGGCAAGAAACATTCTGATAGCTTCCAATCTGGCAACGGGTGCAAATGTTTCATCGTAGTCAATACCTTATTCTTGTCGATATCCTTTGGCTACCAACCTTGCTTTGTTCCGCACGACGATACCATCTTTATCCTTTTTGTTCTTGAAAATCCACTTAGTGCCAATTACGCTTTTTCCTTTCGGCCTTGGTACAAGTATCCACACTTTGAGCGCATCAAATTGATTAAGCTCCTCTTGCATAGCAATAATCCAATCCGGGTCTTCCAACGCTTCAGAAACTTTTGTAGGTTCAATCTTGCTTAGGAAGCAAGTGAAGAGATATTCGTTGGAAGTAGCCGACTTGGAGCGTGTAGAAACACTGGCTTGAGGATCTCCAATAATTTGATGAATTGGATGAGATCTTGTCCATTTTGTTGTATGAGGGAGAGGATCAATTACATCTTGAACCACTTCTAATTGAAGAGAGGGAGGTTCAGAAACTTCTACATCAGATGAAGAGATAGAAATAGTTTCAACTTGAGGAGGAGGTATCTCAACAATCTCTGAATCAGATTCGGGAACAATTTGTTGAATAACATCATTCTGTACTTCTTCCTGAATTGATTCCTCTTGAACAGGTTGATCTTGAATAGACTCTTCTTGAGTATGTTCTTCATGAATAGGCTCAGTTTCTGATTGAACATTGTCTGATTGAACAAAATCTTGTTGTGTCGGTTCTTGTTGAACAGGAGAGACTGGAGAAGCATTATTCTCAGAGATAGATGCAGCGGAATTTGGAATAGATGAGCTCTCAGTTTCCTGATTCAAAACATTAGAAACATTTTCAGAGTTAGATCTAGGCACATCATCATAAAAAATTTCAAACAGAAAATCAAGATCAGAAAGATTAGGAGAGGGAGTAGAAGAATCCTGGTTATCCGGTGAAAGAGCAGGTTCTGAACTGATTTGTTCAGAAACTGAATTTTTAGAAATAGCGGGTTCTGAGTCTGAGTGACTAGAAACCAAATCAGCAGCTTCGTCAAATTTTACATTGACACTCTCTATGACCTTTCTTGCAGAGATCAGAAAAACTCTATAAGCTGCAGAGTTTGAAGAATAACCCACGAATATACCCTCGTCTGCCTTTGGACTAAACTTGTTGAGATTCTTCCTGTCATTCAGAACGTAGCATTTACACCCGAATGAATTGAAATACATGATGTTCGGTTTGATCCCGTTCATAAGTTCATACGGTGTTTTGTTGAAACGATGATGCAGAATTGATCTGTTCTGTGTATGACAGACAGTTGATACTGCTTCAGCCCAGTAAGACAAAGATAGACCTGAATAAGCGAGCATTGATTTGGCAGACTCAACAAGCGTTCTGTTTCTTTTTTCAACAACACCGTTCTGTTGCGGAGTACGTGCAGCAGAAAATTGTTGTTGTATTCCTTGAGATTCATAGAATGCCTGAAGAGTACTGTTTTTGAATTCAGTCCCATTGTCAGATCTTACCACTTTCACTTGCTTCTGCTTATTTGTCTGAGTTGACTTGATGAGGTTGATGAGTACTTCAGGAGTCTCATCTTTTGACTTCAGAAATTTTACCCAAGTATATCTGGAGTAGTCATCAACAACCACCAAAACATATTTCTTATGTCCTAAACTCTTTGTCTTCATCGGACCACACAAATCAACATGCAAAAGATCAAGAATAGCCGACGTGCAGTGTTCAGGTTTAGGCTTGTGAGGAGCTTTCTTCATTTTTCCTTTCTCGCAATCCTGGCATAGATGGTCTTTCTGGAAACGGAGAACTGGAAAACCTCTCACTGAATCATTCTTGACCAGGCGATCCATATACTTGAAGTTGAGATGAGCTAAACGTCTGTGCCAAATCCAACTTTCTTGAACTGAAGCTTTAGAAAGCAAGCAGATATCTGAAGGAATTTTGATCTTGGAAAGATCAATGGTATACAAGTTTGAGTGTCTTTTTCCTACCAGAAGATCCTTGCCTTTATCATTCTTCACTGCAACTCTTTTGGATTTGAAGCTGACTTCAAGGTCTTTATCGCAGAACTGTCCTATACTGAAAAGGTTGTGACTTAGACCCTCGACGTAGCTTACTCTTTTTACTGTTATGTTACCCTGAACTAGATCACCATAACCAAGAATCGGAGTTGTCTCACAGTTTCCAAATTTCACACGACCGCAACATTTATCTTTAAAATTAGACAGAAGTGTTTTGTTGCCAGTCATATGTTTTGAACATCCCGAATCCAGATACCATAATTGACTAGGCTCAGAACCATCAGATGAGGTATCCTCTTCCTCATCATCAGATTTGTCATCACCTATAAAGCACATAACATCAGTCTCCTCATTTTTAGCCTCGTTGTCCGAATGATCCAACCAGTATTCTTCTTCGGCCAACAGGATAGTTCCACTTTCCTTCTTTTCAGCTAAAGCCAACTTTTTCCGGTAAAAAGCAGCATCCTTTACCACTTTGACTCTGCATTCCTTACCAATATGTCCAGGCTTTCCACAGTTAAAGCAATTCATCACCTTTTTCTCATCCTTCTTTTGTTCAACCACCTTAGCTGGTTCATACTTTGGAGTGTATGTCTTTGAAGGAGTATCAGGTTCTATCTTTTTAGAACCAGAAGTAAACCACAGGTTGTTTGAACCAGATTTGTGCTTGAATCTCTTCTGATAGTGCAGAGTCAAAAGTATCATGGCTTTTTCGAGTGCTTCGCCATCATCATCTGTTGATCCATCATAAGCTGATTCAGTCAAAGCTTGCTCAGCCAGTTGGCTAGCTAAAAGAGCAATGGGATCTACTGACAGAGGCTTGTTCTTCTTATCCATTTTCGCCTTCTTCTCCATTACCAAAGATTCATCTGTCATCAGGATTTCGTATAACTCCTGAATTGGCATGGTTGAGATTCTGACATCGTTTCTCATTCTGTGGCATAACTTGTTCCATTCTGGTTGTAGTGCATTCAGAAACTTCAAATTAGCCTCCAGTTCAGTCTTTTTAACTTTGATCTTGTACAAATCATTTATGACAGCCCAAAATCGATCAAATACACTCTTCAAGCTTTCTCCATCCTTAGCCTTGAACTTTTCAAAATTGTTCATATACCTAGTCTGACGCAACTGAGTTGACATTGCATTACCAAGCATGATCTTTTCAAGTTGAGTCCACATCAGCATAGGATTCTACTTGAAGCAATCAATTTTGTTATAAATGGAGTTGGGAAGAGCAAGGATCAGATTTGATTTGGCCTGGCTATCAGCTTGATGTCGTAACACCTCATCAGCATCATATTCCCTTAAAGCTTTCTCAACATAGGTAGCAGCAGTAGTTGCTGTAGCTGGAACAGCTTTCCTTGGTATTTCCATGGGACCCTAAGTCAGTGATTTCATCATGTTCTCCCCATTTGGTTGTCTTTCAATGAAGTTAATAAACCGATCCTGCCACTGTTCGAATTCGTTCTCATTGATCAGTACTGGTGGACGAGTATCAGACCCCAAAGACATCATGAGGTCATTCTTGTAGATTTGTGCTTGCAAAGACATCTTGTGAAAAATCAGAAAATTTAGAAAAAAATTCTAAGTATGGGAGACGCGCAAACTAGAGGTTTGCGTATGCAATGAGGAGCGCAAAGAAGGTTTTGCGTTTGCAGAGGGGAAAGCAAACTGAGTTTTGCGTTTGCTTAGAGAACTGTGAACTGAACTGAACCGCAAACTAGAGGTTTGCGTTTGCTTAGAGAAACGCAAAATGAACTTTGCGTTGCAAGAATGATACGCGAACTATGACTTTGCGGGTTGAGACTTTGCGGGTTAAGACTTGAGGCACGAAAATCTTTTCGCTTGAAGAGAGAAACTCAAACTGATGGTTTGCGTATTAGACTAGAGCCGAGAACTTTACTCTTTGCGTTTCCAACGTGAACCGCAAACCTGAAAAATTCACTAACACAAAAGTTAGACACGCAAAATATATGAATGACACGCAAATTTATATGAATCACACGCAAACATATATGAATGAAATGCAAACTTCATAAACACTACCAATTCACGAAAAGACTATGAATGACACGCAAAGACTATGAATGACAAGCAAAGACTATGAATGACACGCAAACTTCATAAACAATACCAATTTACGCAAGATCAACTACAACTTTGAAAATTAACCAAGAAAAGCACACACTGAACTTCGAAAACTTCTTTCTAACAAATTTTTAATCAACAATATCGATTAAAATCAACAAAATCTAAAAATTTAGAATGAAACAGTACCGAAATCGTGTTTTTCCAGAAAACTTTTAAACTCAAAATTGATGATCTAAGCTTGATTTTCATGTAAAACAACTTCAAGCAAAAGAGATCGATTAATAAAAACGAGTCTACTGAGATCAAAAACAAACACAATTGATCACAAACACAACCAAATTTGATGAGAAATCAAGAAAACGAGATTTTCTTGAAAACTTCAAGAAAATCGATCAAATTTTCGATTTCAATCACCAATTCAGTTTCGAAAATACAAACTCTCAATCCTCTCAAGATTCAAATCGCTCTGATACCAATTGAGAGTCCAAGAATCTCCAAATCTTTAGAGAGACAAAGTAGAGAGAGAAAGTATGAAGCGCAAAGTAATCTTATGTATTGAGATGTGAGTTCAAAGTTACAAAACAAAGGCTCTAAGGGGACTTAAATACCCCTAGCCTTTACAAAAAAGATAAGAACAATAAGCATAGAAAAAGCTAGAAAATAAATACAATGATTACTACAAAAATAGACTTAACAGATTCATTTGTTGCTTCAGGTGTTACATTCTCATTTGTCTGGATTTGAAAAGATCTAGATGAATACTTTGTTCGAATTGGCAATGAATCAAAGGCTCGGATATTGAAATATCAGTGGTCAGAAAAGAATTTCAAAGACATTTCTTGGAAAAAGTTTTGCTGATATTGATGTTCTATTCATCAAAAAGGGGGAGATGAATTAAAGAAATGTATGAGTCAGAGATATCAAAGTTGAAGAATTGTTTGAGATCAAAGTTTATTTGTGAAAGAAAGATGCAAAGTTGAAGATTTCTGAAGATGTGTTGAGATTTTACAGAAAATTTCTTTGATAGTTTGTTGCTAAAGCAAACAGAGCTGAGAATTGAGATAATTTCTTTTCAAAGTCTGAAAGTGTCTTTGTGATAGTTTTGGGGAGATTATTGAAGATCGTTTCTACCATATTTGGGGGAGATTGTTAATATCTTTCAGAGACAGACTTGGGAAGAATACAGTTAAAGAAAGGAGAGATTGCTATGCATGTGCCTAAAGAAGATAATTTGTTGCAAAGGAAGAGATTGTATTGTTGAGCATAAAAGAGAAGATTGAATTGCAAAATCTTTCAAACATGATCTTGAATCCAAAGGGGGAGATTGTTAGAGCATAAATATGTTGGATACAAGATCATGAAGACAAGAGGTCAAAGTACAAAAAATCAAAAGCTGAAAGTCAACTCTCATTGAAAATCAAAGTCAAAGTGTAATAAAGTCAAAGTCAATGTATTATTTTTGTTTCCTTTGTATTTTGTAGCTAGGTATAAATAGTTTTTCTTTTTAATTGTCATGTGTCTAGAGAGTGTCTTGTACTAATCCTGTGAGAATATTGTAGAGAGAGAAAGAGACGTTTTAGAGAGAGAAAGTGATAAACAAATTGTAGTTGTTTGATATTTGGAATTGAATCAAATCAGGTAGGTTGATAATCTTGTTTTTGTTATTTGATTTGTGATAAGAACTTGAATTCAGGGACACACAAATGATGTTTTGGATTAGATTTTGGTTTGACTATACTCGATTCTACATATAGAACACAATTGTTTTAGAATACGTTGTCTAATTCACATCCATAGAGTGTGAATTTTGAAATTTGTAAAAGTTTTGTACGAGTTTGAATTGTGTACTGTTCTTGATCGATTTTGTATCTTTACTGTATTTGGTTGAAATTCATCAGTTGTAGTTGATTCGAAACATGGTCTAGGACATTCCTGCTAAGTTTCGAGATCAATTTCAAAGGTTTGAATCGATTTCAGGTTGAAAAGTCAAGTTTTGGTTCGACAGAGGCAAGAACTCGCAAGATCCAACGAACTCACATAGGAAGAACACGCAAAGCCTTTGAAGAAAATCCTTTGAAGAACTCGCAAAGGCCTAAAATCTTGTTTGAAGGAAAGAATACGCAAAGGGTTACGTGCGAGAAGCATAAACTCGCACATCACTAGGTGCCAGTTTGTATTGTTCAACATCAATGTCTTGCGAGAAGTGATCCTATGTGCATTTTCTTTTAGCACGTTTCTATATTGTCAAAAAAAATTCTAAGTTCAAAACTCGCAAGAGTTTTTGCGAGAAATTATCTTGCGCGTCTGCATTTAGCACGTTCTTATTTTCGAAAAAATTTCTAAGTTTGAAACTCGCAAGCCTTTGCCCGAAGTATCAGAACTCGCACATAGTAATGTGCGAGAAGTAGAAACTCGCATAAGCCTTGTGCGCGAACCTTGGCTCACGCAAGCTTCTTTGTGCGCGAAGCATAAACTCGCACATTCTTGTATGCGAGAAGTGAGTTCTTTCAGCCTTTGGTGTGCACGAAGCTGAAATGCGCACATAGGCTTTTGCGCGAAGTGTTTGGTTTCTTTGGTATGCATGTTCTGTACTTAGAAATTTTTCTGAAATTTCTGAAATTTGACTGAGTTTGATTTTTGTAGATCCACTTTTATATCTGAATTTTGACGATTGATAAGTACACAGATGAGCAGAGAAGAAGATATGAAGCTGACAAATTGGCCAAAGTTTGTATATTGCAAGGAATTTCAGATGATATTTCAAAAGAGATTTCTATCAAATTAGATAGTAAAAAGGCTACAGGAAAACAATTGTGGGAACAGCTTGAGAAGATGATGGGAGGATCAAAGATGTTATTAAAAGAACTGAAAGCTGAGAATACAGAGCTGAAAAAAAAGATCTCTGATTTGGAAAATCAAATTGTCCAAATCCAGCAAGCAGATTCTGTTGACATTTATGAGAAGAAGATTAAGAATTTGGAGGATGTTAATGTTGAGCTTCAAAAGAAATTATCAGATTTGGAACAAAAGATAGCCAAAGATAGAGATGATTTTGAGAAAGAAAAGAAAGCCTTTGCAAATAAATTCTCAGAATTTTTAAGGAAGAGTTTTGAAAAGAAGAAAATGGTTGAGCTTAAATGTTCAAAGTTTTCTCAACATGTGACTGATTTTGAGAAAGTAATAATAATGGAAAGAGACAAGTTTGAGAAGGAGAAAAAGACCATTGAACAGAAGAATGTTGGAATCTTCAAGGAAATATTTGGTCAAAGAAACAATGCTGAGAAGGTCTTTGAAGAAGAAAGAAACATATTTGAAGCGGAGATAAGGAAGCTTACTGATAAGTTATCTTAACTATCAGCTTGTGCCTTGAAAGAATAGAAAGCAAAGTCTGAATTTAAGAAAGAGATTGACCTGCACATCAAAGAAAAGAACAGTCTATCTTCAAAGATACAAGAGCTTGAAGATATTGTTTCAAAGGTGGTGGTGACTGAGCACACAATTCCAGAGTCAAAAATCCACACACCTATAAATGATTCAGCTGACTCCAAAAGGACAGTCTCAAGCTCACATCCGAAAAATGTTTCTTCAAGAAGGTCAGTTAACTCATTTGATCAGATTCATACAACTAACATTTTCTTTGATAGAAATGTAGATGGTTCAGATACATTTAGAAGAAGAAGGAGGAGGAGGAGGAGGAGGAGATATGAAGAAGCGAAACTGGTTTGGAAATTGAAACCAGTAGATGAGGAAAAGAATGATGAGAAGAAGGATGAGAAGAAAGGAAACAAGTCATGTGTACATGCATCAAATGCAAAGAAGAACAAAGTGCAGAAAGGTAAACCTGATTTTGCTTACACGATAGATCAATTAATCAGGTTGTCTACGAGGAAAAGGTATGGTCTTACTGTCATACATATGATTTTGTTCATAAAACGAGTGATCATTACTGGTATGGTTCTTACTCGATTACTCCCAATAGAACTGCAACTCACAAATATGGACCCAAATACCAGTGGGTACCAAAGCCGAAAGATGAATCTGTGTTGCAGACACCTCAATTTAAAGGGGAGTACAAGAACCAAGGCTTCTGAATACTACAGTTCAGGACCCGTTCCTCAAAGATTTAGAGTTTGACTTCTAAACACAACAGTTTAGGACTCGCTTTTCAATGATCAAAAGAGATGATGCTCCCGTGCTGATAAGAGATTGTACTCCGATACTCAAATGAGGAAAACAACCTTCAAGGGGGAGTACATATTTTTACTAAAAATATGCATTCGGAAGATATGATGATCTACACTTCAGGGGGAGTTGTATCTAATCTCTATCATGTTTTTTACTGACATATTTTATGATGCATAATTTCAGGGGGGGTATATGACTTCTTATTACATCTGATCAAAACTCGTACATTCAATGTTTTACTGCTTTATGTCATTTAAATTTCAATAAACTTTGTGAATAAAGCTTTGTACTTTGATGGACTTTGTGACTTTTTTGCAGATTGAGAGTGAGATTACATGATCATATCATATAAGACTTAGAGCTGACTTGATGAGATTTAAGACTGAGCGAAAAGGTTTATTTCTAATCTTAATCTCATACGTATCTGAAAGAAGGAAAACTTTCAGGTATGAAAACATGTTTTTAAAATGTTCAAACCACTTTTGATTCTTAAACGATTTCATGAATATAGAAGTGTGATTTAAATGTTTGCATTTTTATTTGTGCTTAAATGTTAATAAACCGTGTGTTTCCAAAGATAAATACTTGTGTATTATCTTTTCTATATACTGTCAAGTATTCACACACATTGGTTTAAGATTTTGTTGAATATGTTCTTACCATGTCTCTAAATTGAACCAAAATTTCGATGGTAAGACACCCCGATTGCATTTCAATGAATTTTGAGTGTGATTTCATTTCGAAACGATTCTTTCAAAAATGTCTATATCTTGTTTCGTATAGACAAAATCCAATTTTTACTGACCTAAGCCTTAATCGATAAATCATTTCGATTCTGATCTTTTTCATACAATGTCAGATTTTCAAACAAGTTTCTTGTCTTCATTTCATTCATTCAATATACTTGTTTTGAAAAGTCTTCAATGTTTTAAAATGCTCAAATCTTCATGATTATTTTATTGAGCATACAGACATTTGACTTGTATATTTTGTGTCTTAACTGAAAAGTTAAACCAGTTGAACAACGTGTTCTTTTAGGACAAACACGGGTTCATTTTGTGAGGACTTAAATGAAACTTCTATGGATTCACGTTAACCAGTGTTTTCTACCCAAGAAGTTAATCCTTGAGTGATCGAGTATGAGGAGTCAAAATACTGGGTGTGGGTTGTCTGATGAGGTAAAATAAAAAAGAGAGTTTGGTTAGAAGCGAGCTTAAAGATTAAAAGAAAGAGGGTGAGAGAATAGAGTAAAAGAATATCAAACTCTGCACCAACTTTTTCTGAGTCGGGCAGCCACATTACTAGTGTTTCACAATTCTTCGTGAACATTATTGAAACAGGCAACTTGCCCATGCCAACTCTTGCTTAAAATCCCACCAGCTACTCATTTTCTTCTCAACAAGAAAATGTTTCAATTTTTCAAGGGGACGCAGCACATAATCTATCTGATTTTCATTTGGAAAATCTAGATATTGAAAAAGAAGGAAGTCTGCCCCACCTTCACACTTCGTTCATGGACAATAAAGTCTGTGTTTAACTATTGTTGTCTCAATGGTTTACACAGTTTTTAGCCATATTTAGCAATCATTTGTGCTTAATTCTTTCTAACACTTGCATAAACACACAAGGAAATTTGTTTTTCTTGTCATAACGTTCATAGAAATTCCTTTGTGGTGTTTCAATGATTAAATGGAAAACCTGGGGGAGTGAACATCACAAAAGCTCCTTTCCAATGTGTATTTGTTACACACAGTGACTTCGTGTTACTGACAGGCACTTCTAACTGATTCATTTGTTGATTGAAGTGTTACATTCATAATTTGTCTGAATTTGCAAAGATTCGGATGAATATCTTTTTGGATTGGCAAATAATCAGAAGCTCAATTTGAAAGATCAGTGGTTAGATTAGATTATCATAGACATTTCTTATAAAGTTTTGATGATTTCATGCCTCATTCATCAAAAAGGGGGAGAAGTTTTGTTCAAGAAATGTCTGGAAAGCAAAGTTTGTATCTGAAATGTCAGAAATGATCGAGCAAAGTTCAAAGAATTGCAAAGTTTGGCAAAAGTTGAAAGCTTGAAAGAGAAAAGCTCAAAGATTTCTGAAGGTGTGCTAAAGTTTTCTGAAATTTTCTTTGAAGATTATTTGCTAAAGCATTCTGAGCGAATTCTGAAGATAATTTCTTTCTGAGTGTCTGAAAGAGGTTTCTATCATCTTTGGGGGAGATTGTTAATACTCTTGAAGATAGACGTTGGGGAGATTTCAGAAAATTGTGAAGATTATTTTAAGTATAAAGAGGAAGACTGAGCTTAAATGTCTATTATGCTAAAAGTTCAACAAAGGGGGAGATAAATTTGTTAAAGACTGACAAAGGGGGAGATTGTACAAATTGAGCTTAAAGGGAGAAGATTGAATTGCAAAACTTTTTAGAGATGATCTTGATCCAAAGGGGGAGAATGTTAGAGCACAGATTTATTGGATACAAGATCATAAATTCTAAAGGTCAAAGTTCAAGAAGTCAAAGTTGAAAGTCAACTCTCATGTGGAAGTCAAAGTCATGTGTAATAAGTCAAAAGTCAAAGTCTTATTGTGTTTGTTTTGTAAGCGTTTGTTGTTTAGTTTTGTTTTAATATAATTGTGGCACTGTGTTGTGGGTGTAAGAATTGTTAGAGTGATATACGAGTTTCATTGTTAGAGAGAGAAAGTTTGAGAGCATTTGTAACATCAATTTCTGAGATTAATAGAAAGTTGTTCTTAATTGAAATTGGTTGTCATCTAGTTGATTGCATTGTTATCTGGGATAACACTCTGATACCAATTGTGTCCGAGAACAAGTAATTCAATCTATGATAACAATCACAAGATCACAAAGATGCACCAATTCTCAATGTCATATATGTGTAGAAGATAGTACAGAGAGAATATTAGCTTGGAAAGTACAACACTTTGATACAATACAAATTAGCACTAACATCTATTGTGAGCACATTCAGGCTTTGCTATCTAAGTGATTCTAATTAGATTTGTTCATGGGCGGTACGACCCGCTAGACCCAGCCCGTTAGAAAAGCGGGTTTGGACAACCATTTTAAAAAATATGGGCGGGCTTGGACGGGACCATTCAAGTTAACGGACGGGATCGGAGGAAAAGCAATTTGGATAGGCCCGCCCAACCTTTTATATAATTATAACCAATTATTTTTTTATATGATTAATATTGTATTAAAAAGTTCATAAGTGGTTTTAGGTACGACTCCCTCTACTAAGTACTAACCACTTCTAAATATATACTATATGTGATATGTCCTATAGTACGTTTAGAATCTCAATTTTGAAATATTAGGTGGTTAAATATTTTGTTGTTGACGAATCCGAACTTTGAAGAGTGATAATCTTTGGAGAGGAAGAGTCCATACACCATATTTTGTGAAAAATATTTTTTTCTTGTGTTGTGTACATTAGTATATTTATGTTTTTTTTTAGTTGGAAAAAATTATGTATTTTGGATACTTTTACACAAACTTAAGTTTTTTTAAATGTAAGTTTTCAGGTCTGTTAGACCATTGGCAAGCCTGACTCATTTATAAGACGAGTATGGACAAGTTTTCAAGCCCGTAAAAAGGGGCTCGGGTTTGCTATATTAGGCCCGTTGGACAAGAAAAATATGTTTGGCCCCGCCCATATCCCGTTCAAGCCCGTAAATGGTCACCTCTAATTCTAATGAGAGTTGGTATGTGAGTTCTTAGTGTGAGAAAGGTTTTGTGAGTTTCTCGACCCAATTCTTTGATTGTTTTATATTAGGTTTTACCTTCTCCATTTACGTAGAACAATTCTGTAATTTATTGATTACAGATTATTCAGTAAGAATTAAAAAGTTGAAAATTCGATTGATTGTAATTGTTGATCCAAACTCTCTTAGTGATTTGATAACGACCCTCTTCTATACTTAGTGAAAATTATGTTTTAATATGTATTAGTGTTTCACCATCAGCGATCAGACTGAGTCTGTTCAGTTATCGCTGATAGTCTCTCTCATAAACATTTCTATGTATTAGTGTTTCACTATCAGTGATCAGACTGAGTCTGTTCAGTTATCACTGATAGTTTCTGAAGTAAACAGCCAACGTAATCCCTGAATACAAGTCTCGCGTCAACATATGTTCAAAGCTGAATCAAAGACGAAGCTGCTGAACAAAGAGAAGTCTACTAGTGACCTGATGCGGATATCAGTGAAGCAAAGACAACTCTACATATACGCGAAGGAACATGAGGAAAAGCTTCAGCGATAGTTGAACCTCTTTATCTCTGAAACAAGAGATACTCAGCGATCAATCGATCACAAAGCTTATGCCTCAAGTTTCCTTTTGTCTATCCTTGCACAACCTAGTACAATGGGTCAGAACGGACATGTCTCTGCAACCATTCGTACAACAATTCTGTCAACTACACTGTTCATGACCCGACCGAAAGCATGTCTCCCAAAAGTCAGACTCCTAAAGCCAATCTGTGAACGCCACGTGTAAAGTGCCCTGCCATGCATTTAATGCAAAGGGTATAAATAGGACGTTCACCCTTTCATCTAAAAGTGTGCTCAATTCCTTGAAACCATATAGAAACCCTTGCTTTCTATATCTCTAAAATCCCCCATTCACTGAATTTCTAGTGCAACCATCTTAGTGTTTCTTAAGTTTGTTTAGATTGAGTCTGTCTTAATCTTATTCCGCAACAAACTTGTAAATTGTATTTGATTTATCAATAAACAATTTATTAAACCTTAATTTCTGTGTTTGTATTCAACCCCCCCCCCCTTCTACAAACTTGTTAAGCACCTTCGGGACCAACAAGTGGTATCAGAGCAGTTTGTTTTATCTAATAAACAAGATCTTGTTGTATACTCTTCCTTGCTATTCTAAAATGGCACTAAACACAAACACAAACTACTATGATAACGGTTCACTTTCTAAACCTCCTCGATTTAGCAGAGATAACTTTTCTCTATGGAAAAATCGAATGATGCTATTTCTTGAAGGTGCGGATCCTACTATACATGAATATATAGAAAACGGACCCTATGAACCTGTTAGAATTATAGCTGCGGTTCCCGCTACTGCCACCACTGAAGCTGTCCCTGAACGATATGTCGTTAAGGAAATAAGACAGTGGAGTGATGAAGATAAAAAGAAGGTAGGCATAGATACAAGAGCAAAGACCATTATCTCAATGGCTCTGCCTGATGAAGTTTTCCATCCCATCATGCATCTAAAAACTTCTAAAGAAATGTGGGAAACCAAATGTGTTCAATATGAGGGCACCACTGAAATCCAAGAGACTCGAAAGATTAACTTGGTAAGACAGTATGAAAGTTGTATCGCTGGTAAGAATGAATCTCTTTCTGACGTTCATCAGCGGTTTAACTGCCTAATCATTGACCTAAGAACTGTTGGTAGGACCTATTCTAATTCTGAGGTCCTAACAAAATTCTTGGAAAGTCTTCCTGAAAGCTGGGACAGTTATTCAATATGTCTTAAGCTGACAAAAGACTTACATACTCTCTCTCTAAGCACTATGTATGGAATATTGCTCAACTATGAGCAATCTAATCTCCTGAAGAAGAATCTTGTAAAAGAGTCTAAAGACTCCAAAAGCACTCCTATTGCTTTAGTCTCTTCAGAGATAATTCCATCTCAGCGATCTACTCTCACCATCACTGAGTTAGATTCTGAATCTGAGGATCTATCAGACCCTGATCTTTCAGAGTTTGATGAGTCCTTAGCACTCTTGACAAACTCTTTTAAGACATTTGCAAGAAAGAGCAACTTCCGAAGAAGTAAACCTCTCTCTCTTACTAAAAAAACAAAATCAACTCCGGTTGATAAGGCTACTGCCACTTGCTATAACTGCGAAAAGATTGGACATTTTGCTAGTGAGTGCAGGTCGAAAAAGGTCTTCAAACCTTCTACCTCAAGAAGATCCAGTGATGACAAATACCATAAGCTGAAGAACAAATATCAAAAGCTGAAAAGCTATCAGCGAAAAGGTAAAGGTCTCATCGCTGAAGAACACGACTGGGCTGAATCAGAAGAATCATCTTCTGATAAAGAAGAAGTAGCTAATCTTTGCCTCATGGCTGAGATTAAAGAAGAAGTGGAAGAACCATCTGAACCCTCTATGAGCTACATATCATCTCAGGTATCTATCTCTACAAATCCCTCTCTGCCTGAAGCTGAGAGAAGTTGCATTGTTGATGTGCTGACGATTGACCTTTATAATGCTCTAAACGACAAAACTCAAGCTGCGAATAAAAATGTTCATTTAACTCAAGAGCTAGAGAAATGTCATGAAAAGATCAAAGAACTAAATCTTTTATAAGAAAAGTTAAAAGATCAAGTCATTATAAATGAAATCATCAGCATTGAACGCGAACAAGCCATCGCTGCTCTAAAAGCAGAAAAGGCTCATGTTGAAAAATGGTGAAAATCATCAACAAAGATCTCTGAGATAATAAATGCTCAAACTCCTGAAAGTGATAGAACTGGTCTTGGTTTTTGGACACCACAGGATGATCCTAAAGAAGAAAGTTCCTCGCTTAAGTTTGGAACTTTTGTCACATCTTTCTTTGACACTTCTTATAATAAATTCTATCCCTGTTCTTCTTCAAATCCCATCTCTGAGGAAAAATCCAAAGACACTAAGTCTACGGATAAAGGAAAGTCCATTCTCCTTCCTCAGAAGGCAACCAGGAAAGCAAAGCTGAAAGTTCCTTCTAAACCTTCAGCTAAGCAATCCTCTAGCTCTGTGATAGAAATTTTTGATCTCTGTCCTCCAAAACTAAAGATTGACCTTAGACCAATGAGATCTGAAGAAATGAAAATTCCTCCCATATCTCATGAGAAAAGCCTTCTTGGACCTGGACCTCCTCATCTTAAACTTGCAAAACCTTCTACTTCTGGTCCTAAAACCATTTTCAAATACAGAAAATGTTATCACTGTGGTTTTACTGACCATATTGCAAGTAAATGTCCAAATGCCACCAAAGCTGATAAAACAGCTAAAGTGAAGAAAAATGCCTCTAAAGCTGAAAAGGTCACCAAGGTTGAAAAATTAATCAAGGTGAAAAATACCACTAAGGTTAAGAAATTAACCAAAGTGAAGATTACCACTGAAGTTGAATCTTCATCAGCTGTGAAGACTGTTGAACCTTCCTTATCCACTAACTCTGAAGGACCCATTGAAAAGTGGGTACCAAACAACGCTTAATCTTCCTTATGTGTGCAGGGATCAAAGGGAATCTGGTATCTCGATAGTGGATGTTCTCGTCATATGACTGGACAAAGAGACCTGCTCACTGAATACAAGGAAGAAAAAGGTCCCTCTGTGACCTTTGGTGGAAAAGGAAAAGGATTTACCCGAGGGTTTGGTGTCCTCAGCAATGGGACAACTACCTTTCGAAGAGTCGCTTATGTAGATGGACTGAAGCACAACATTCTAAGCATCAGTCAGCTATGTGACAAAGACTACGAAGTTCGCTTTTCTAAGAAAGCATGTTCAGTGGTAGATGAAAAAGGAAAACTTGATCTCAGTGGTTATCGCAGAGAAAATGTCTATGTAATAGATATGGACTCTACTATCACTGAAAACTTATGTTTTCTCTCTAAGGCCTCTTCTGATGTCAACTGGCTATGGCATAAAAGGCTCTCTCATCTAAACTTCAAAACCCTGAATTCTCTCTCATCTAAGGAACTGGTTTCTGGTCTTCCTCAGCACTCATATGCTAAAGAATCTCTCTGCTCAGCATGTGAAAAAGGAAAACAAACAAAAGCTAGTTTCAAGTCGAAAAAAGTTTCCTCGGTGACAAGTCCTCTTCAGCTCTTGCATATGGATCTGTTTGGCCCTGTCAACATCCAATCAATAGCTGGAAAGAAATATACGCTTGTCATTATAGATGAATATTCTCGCTACACCTGGGTTATCTTACTTCGCTATAAGAGTGATACTCCAGAAGAACTAATATCTTTTGTTAAAAAGATGGAAGTGTTGAACAATCTTACTGTCCGTTCAATAAGAAGTGATCATAGAACTGAATTCAAAAACAGTTCCCTGAACAATTTCTTTGAGAACAAGAGAATCTCTCACAACTTCTCTTCAGTAAGAACACCTCAGCAAAACGGAGTCGCTGAAAGAAGAAACAGAACGATCATAGAAGCTGCTAGATCAATGCTCAGCGATTCTCATCTCCCTACTCAATTTTGGGCAGAAGCTGTAAACACTGCATGTTTTACACAAAACAGATCGCTGATAATAAAGCGATTTGGGAAGACAGCTTATGAACTTTTTCTTGGAAGGAAGCCTTCTATCAGCTTTCTTCATATTTTTGGTTGTCAGTGCTTTATCTTAAACAACAAAGATCAACTTGGAAAGTTCGACCCAAAAGCTGATGATGGAATATTTCTAGGATATTCCTCCATCTCCAAAGCCTACAGAGTCTTCAACAAGAGAAGACAAACCATAGAAGAAACAATTCATGTCACTTTTGATGAAACTCGCTCAGCGAACTCTAAACCAATCGCTGACAATGAAGAGTTAAATGCTTGGATGCTTTCTCACTACAGAGAAACAGAACCTTTCTTCACAAACCATCAGCATTCTGATCCTCCAACCGCTGATGATGATCCGAACATTATACATCCTACCGCTGATGATGATCCGAACATTATACATCCTACCGCTGAATCCACCTCATGGGTCTCAGCAGAACCTCTAAACACACTACTACCATCAAATCTGCCTTCGTCTGAAAACCTCTCTAGTGAATCTACTCAACAGTTAATCGCTGATGAACCACAAACGTCCTCATCAGTAAACATTCCAATTGTTGATCCAACCTCTGAGTTAAGCAATCATGCTCCTGCTCAGCGATGGACCATAGATCACCCAATAGATCAAATTCTTGGTGATCTCGAAGCAGGTATTCAGACACGATGAAGCTCAGATAATATCTGTCTCTTTGTAAACTTTCTCTCTTTAATAGAACCAAAGAAGACTGATGATGCCCTCAGAGATCCAAACTGGGTCAGCGCTATGCAAGAAGAGCTGACTAAATTTTCTCGAAATAAAGTTTGGAATCTCGTTCCTAGACTATCTGATAAAACTGTAATAGGCACCAAATGGGTGTTTAGAAACAAGTTAGATGAACATGAAACTGTAACCCGCAACAAGGATCGACTTGTTGCTCAGGGATACAGACAAGAGGAAGGCATAGACTATGATGAAACCTTTGCCCCTGTGGCCAGGCTCGAAGCAATTCGACTATTCTTAGCTTATGCAGTCTATAAAGACTTCATCGTTTATCAAATGGACGTAAAATCAGCGTTCCTAAATGGAAAGCTGAATGAAGAAGTCTATGTGGAACAACCACCAGGGTTTTATGACCCTAAGTATCCAAATTATGTTTATAAATTGGATAAGGCTCTCTATGGTCTAAAACAAGCCCCTCGTGCTTGGTATGACACTCTCTCATCTTTTCTTATCTCTGAAAATTTTGAACGTGGCAAAATTGATAATATGTTATTTTTCAGAAAGATAAAAGGTCATATAATTCTTGTACAAATATATGTTGATGACATAATATTTGGTTCTACTAACCCATCTCTGTGTACTCGCTTCGCGGAAAGAATGAAGAAAGAATATAAAATGAGTATGATGGGTGAGCTGACATATTTTCTTGGTCTTCAGATTAAACAATCTGACAAAGGTACTTTTATCTGCCAAGGTAAGTATGTTAAAGATATGCTGAAAAAGTTTGATCTCACACAAACTTCAGCGATCAAAACTCCTATGGCACCACCCCTGATACTTAACAAAGATCCTTCTGGAAAACCTGTTAATGTCACTGCCTATAGAGGAATGATAGTCTCCCTGTTGTATCTCACAGTGAGCCGACCTGATATTATGTACTCTACTTGTTTATGTGCACGCTATCAATCTGAACCCAAGGAATCCCATCTGATCATTGTAAAACGAATTTTCAGATATCTGAAAGGAACTCCTAACCTCGGTCTTTGGTATCCCAAAGACTCAGGGTTCGATCTAACTGGTTATTCTGATAGTGATTTTGCAGGCTGTAAACTCGACAGAAAGAGTACCACTGGTGGATGTCAACTCCTGGGAGGAAAGCTGGTAAGCTGGACAAGCAAGAAGCAAAATTATGTGTCCACTTCCACAGCTGAAGCTGAATACGTAGCTGCTGGAAGCTGTTGTTCTCAAATCTTGTGGATGAGAAATCAACTATTAGATTATGACCGTCAGCTGTCAAAGATTCCTATCTATTGCGACAGCACTAGTGCTATCGCTATAGCAAATAATCCAGTGCTACATTCAAAGACAAAACACATAGAGATCAGATATCACTTTATCAGAGATCATGTGATGAATGGTGATATTGAACTTCACTTTATCCCTACTAACTTTCAGCTTGCTGATATATTCACCAAACCTCTTGATGAGACAAGGTTCAACTTTCTCATCAGTGAGCTTGGAATGCTGAACCTTGAAAAATAATTCTTCAGCGTTCATGTATTGTGTCAGTAATCAAAAGTTCCCCTTTCATCATTCTCTCTGATAAACATTCTGACTCTCAGGTATGTTTTTTTACAACTGAATCTTCATTCGGTTGAGATGTTTTTTAAAATATAAACCTTAATCACTGAATCTTTCTTCAAATGATTAAAAGCTTTTTGAAATTAAATTTATCACTGATATTTCTTGTCAGTGATCCTTTTAAAAGAAAATCTATCCCCATCTTTACTATCAGGGATATTTTCAAAAAGAAAATCAATCGCTGATTTTTTCTTCAGTGATAAATTCAAAACGGAAAAATGAACAGTCTCTCCTCTATGATGTCATTTAAACCGACAATCCACGACATGCCTTTTTCTGACACGTTCGTCCGTTGCTCTTCCATCCAATCAACTTCGTGGGACGTGTCCATGTCATGATGAGCATTTGTTTTCCCGCTTCACACACTCTCTCTCCTCTCTCTCTCACATATAAAAAGAATGTTTTTCCATTCTTATCAATTTACGCTTTCTGGAAATACTTTCAAAGCAAGAATACTCTCTCAAGCATTCTAACAATTCTCAAGCATTTGCATCTTCAACCTCAAAGATCAACAGGTTATTCTTGATCTTCTTCTTCTTATTCTTTTCTCAAATCTCATTCATAAAATCATTTTCATTTTTGATTTTATTCTTTAAAAACCATTTTACTTTGATTTTCTCTATTCAAAATCTTTGGTTTTTCTTCTTGTTCTTAAATCTTGTTCTAAGATAAATTGTTTTCCTCTACAAATATGTTGATTTCCTACGTTTCTTTCCTCAAATAGAAACTAGCAAATCTTCTTTATTTTTAGACTAAAAACCTTTCTTCTACTCGTTTATCTACTCATCATTCAGAATGGCTCAATCTGCACTTGTCGCCTCAAAGAACGTCAAGTTCGCCATCTCCGATTCTGAGCTTCCAAAGAACAATCATCTCGCTCGTCTGGAATTTAACAACAACAAATACCCACATCTGGTGGAAGTTGCACAGTTTCTAAGGCAATCCTGCATTGCCTACGCTATCACTGTGGATCCCACACCTTCTAAAGCACTACTTCAGCAATTCTGGTTCACCGCTGAAGAAACCTCCCTCACCAACAAAAAGGGTGAACTAGTTCCTGCCATCTCCTTCAGCACTCAACTGGGCTCAGGGATGATGACTGCTATAGGTCTAAGGAAAGCACTTCGATTTTCTGACAAACCCAGGAATGGATTCGACGCATTGCCAACTGACGCTGAACTCATCCAATTCCTGGATGCCATGGAATACGCTTGGGAACCCAAACCAAGAACTACGATTCCCAACAAGAAACTGACTCTTGTGAAGAAGGCACTGATGCCTTCCCAAATCAACTACATCTTCTCACACATCATTCAGTGTATGAGTGGGAAGAGTGGGTCACTGGACCAAGCCAGCAAGGTTCAGGTCCAGATGGCTTATTCAGTGATCATTGGACGCAACTTCGATTACTCCACAGCTATCTTTGACGACCTGAAGTCAAAGATAGAGAAGACTGAGAGGGATCCCAAAGTCCCTTACGTACGCTTTATCTGCGCATACCTGAAGTTCCTCTACCCTTCTACTTACCCCACTGACGCAGATGCATCCTTTCCAAAAGTGGGACAGCGATCCTTGGAAGTCAAGCCGCTCCCCAATGAGGTAAGTATTTCTGAACTTCGCTCCCGACTCTCTCTCCTCACTTCTTCGACTTCAGCGGCCACGCAGGAGGTTCCTTCTTCTGCTATCCCTGCCGCTACCCCTTCCAAACGACCATCAACTGGTTCCCCTGGTCCTTCGAAAAAGGCCAAGGTGACCAAGGAGAAAGCTACTTCTAGCTCTATACCTAAGGATGTTTCTCTACAAACTTCCTTGGATGCTTTCGTGGGTCTCTCCTCCACATCCTCAGCAACAATCACTTCAACCGTGCCAGCGATCTCGGTCGCTGTCACAACAACAGTAACGTAACCTACGATCTCAGCTCAACAACCTGAGGTAACTACCCCTATCTCTACATCTTCTATCCCCATCTCTAGTCCTTCTATTTCTTTGATCTCTAACCCTCCTTCTATCTCTACTCCACAGTTTGGACCCATAGGACCTGAACATCAATCTTTTGAGGAATTTTTACAATTCTACAAAATGTTTGATAATTCAGGTCCTAGCTTGGCGACTGTTGACAACAATGTCAACAATCTGAGTGCAAAGGTGGAATCCATGACTGCTTCTCTCAACACCACCACCAACGTTGTTCAATCAGCTGGTGAAGCGCTGAAGACGCTGACTGCCACCTGCGCCTCCAAAGCTGACATCTCTCAAATCGCTACTCTTCAGGAAGCGATTGTCAAAGTCAGGGAAGGATCCAAGCAGCAGTATGATGACCTGCCTGCAATGATCGACTCCTGCACTGCTACTCTTCAGCAAGTCCTCGACAAGCTGAAGGCACCAGCTCCAGTTCCTGCTCCATCATTTACAGAAGATGATCGTTTCGCTCTGACCGTAGCTGTGGAATTCATTCATCAAGCTACGTCCGACATCTCTGAACTTGAAGGACGTCTCACAGGACTGGAGGCTGAAGTCCAGAAGTTGGCTGCCGCAAAAACTTCATCTCCTTCCAAAGATCTCTCCCTTGTTGATAATGACAAAGAGGGGGAGAAGACCGCTGAAGAAAATACGGAGGTTGAAGTCGATGCTGAACAACTGAAGGAAACTCCCTCTCATGTTGAGGGGGAGAAAGCTGCTGAAAAAGTCCCTCCTTCCATCGCTGATCTAGTAGATGATGAAGAAGAGGAAGAGGAGGAAGAAGATGATGAAGCCCTTGATCTTGAAGATCAAGAGGATGAACCTCATCAAGATGATGATGATGACGATGAAGAAGATCAATCCTTATGGTGTTCTTCAGCCGTCACTTCATCAGCGATAGCTTCGAAAGAAGTTATCAAGGCAGGGGGGAGTCAAGAAACACCTTCAGGAACCCCTTCCCAAAGCAAAGGTGCATCTGCTGAGGGAACCCTGAAGAAGATTTCACTACCTGAGGAGAATACTTCTCAGGTATGCCTTACTCTTGTTCCCTTATCTTTTTATACAAATCCTACCCCTGTTTCTTTCTAGCATTTATCTTTCTTCTTTCCCTAAAAATAATCTAACCTTTTTCATTTTCTGACCAGATAGTTCTCTCCCCTGCTTAAGGGTAAAGAACTCCAAATAATCCCAGCTGCTGAAGCTGATGACCAAATAATCCCAGTATTTGTCAGAGAGATTGATGAAGAGGATGAAGAAGAAGAAGAGTCCCTGCAACATCATGGAAGGCCCTCTAGACCATCTCACTGGTCTAAGGAAGAGAGAAAGAAAAGAACAGAGATGATCTCTCATCTAGAGAGTCAACGACGAAAGGTCCCTTCTCAATCATCAGAACTGCATTTCCTGACTGACGCTGAAATTGAAGAATCCGTCAGGGCTGAGAAGCTGATTGTTGACTGTCAAAGAGATGCCTCTCTGGCTCTCAAAATTCAGTCTTCTCAAGTCAAAGACAAGAAGCTAAAACGCAAACCAGTAGAAGTCCAGGCAGCTCTGTTGAAAGAGATTGAAGAGGAACGCTCCAAAGAAAAAGTGGTCAGCGATAATACAATCGATTGGTGCAAGCACAAAATCGACTATCGCTCTGACCCACTGAAGATCGTAGCGGTTGCTATCTCTGGAAGAAAGAAGAAGGATAAGCTCTCTGTCACCATGGAAATTACCAGAGAGGATGGAAGCTGCAAGGCTATGTTCATTTCAAAGCTGGAAGACTTCGGCTACATGGAGTGGCTTGAGTTCAAAGATGCGCTGAAGAACTCAAAGTCTACATACAGAGGCTACGTTGAAAGGGTGAATAATGCTCTCATCAACAAAGTCGCTGCAATACTAAAGGTGCCATCTACTCTTCCCTCAAAATCCATGCAAGTCAAGAGAAAGCCCGTCTCCTCCTCGTCTGATAATGTCGCAGTGATAAGGAATGAAACCTCCATCAAATCCTCCAGAGAATCTCTGTTCGGTCCTCCTCCTGATCTTTCAGTTCTGGATCTCTCTCTGCCTCCTGGCGGACCATATGCTGCAGGACAAGTTCTTGAAGAACCTTTTGGAATCTTCTTCAGAGATGACGAGGAACAACTCAGATTTCAAAGGGTCTCTGAAATCCCTATCTGTCCCATCGCTCTTCTCAAGGATCTCATGTGCCTATGGTGTACTCTCTCTCCTGCTGCTGAGCCAATCATAGCGATTATCTGCAAAGAATCTTTAGAGCGAAGGCAAAAAGGAGAAGAAATACCTTAGTATTTGATCAATCCTCCTAAACCCTCTTTAGATAGCTGATAGATTAGTTTTCTTTCTTGTAATCTATTAGTTTAACTTACAGTAGTTAGTACATCACTTGTACTTGTAATTTTCATTCCTTGTAATTCTTTTCTTGGATTAATGAAAATTTCAGTGAAGTACTTAACTCCATCAGTGCTGTAAAAGATCCCTCAAAATAGTAATTGGTACATGTATGTTATGAGTCCTGATTATTCCATCATTTTGAACTATAAAGTAATTTTCTTCAGTTACTTTGTCATTATCAAATAGGGGGAGATTGTTGATCCAAACTCTCTTAGTGATTTGATAACGACCCTCTTCTATACTTAGTGAAAATTACGTTTTAGTATGTATTAGTGTTTCACCATCAGCGATCAGACTGAGTCTGTTCAGTTATCGTTGATAGTCTCTCTCATAAACATTTCTATGTATTAGTGTTTCACTATCAGTGATCAGACTGAGTCTGTTCAGTTATCACTGATAGTTTCTGAAGTAAACAGCCAACGTAATCCCTGAATACAAGTCTCGCGTCAACATATGTTCATAGCTGAATCGAAGACGAAGCTGCTGAACAAAGAGAAGTCTACTAGTGACCTGATGCGGATATCAGTGAAGCAAAGACAACTCTACATATACGCGAAGGAACATGAGGAAAAGCTTTAGCGATAGCTGAACCTCTTTATCTCTGAAAGAAGAGATACTCAGCGATCAATCGATCACAAAGCTTATGCCTCAAGTTTCCTTTTGTCTATCCTTGCACAACCTAGTACAATGGGTCAGAACGGACATGTCTCTGCAACCATTCGTACAACAACTCTGTCAACTACACTGTTCATGACCCGGCCGAAAGCATGTCTCCCAAAAGTCAGACTCCCAAAGCCAATCAGTGAACGCCACGTGTAAAGTGCCCTGCCATGCATTTAATGCAAAGGGTATAAATAGGACGTTCACCCTTTCATTTAAAAGTGTGCTCAATTCCTTGAAACCATATAGAAACCCTTGCTTTCTATATCTCTAAAATCCCCCATTCTCTGAATTTCTAGTGCAACCATCTTAGTGTTTCTTAAGTTTGTTTAGATTGAGTCTGTCTTAATCTTATTCCGCAACAAACTTGTAAATTGTATTTGATTTATCAATAAACAATTTATTAAACCTTAATTTCTGTGTTTGTATTCAACCCCCCCTTCTACAAACTTGTTAAGCACCTTCGGGACCAACAGTAATCAATCCCCCTTACAAACTCTTTGTGTTAAGTCATTATTATCGTAATACTGACCAACATGGAGAAATGTGGGAAGAGTTTTGTATGGAAGACGGTTGATGAGATAAGCTACAGGATCATAGGCATAATGGAAGTGGAACAATAGAGCTCAGGCTATTTCAGAAAGGTGTTTGGTGTTTTTTTTTCCAACAACTCCATTTTGTTGTTGGGTATATAGACAATAAATTATTAAGGCAATATTCATCTAGGGATTTACAATTTTTTTTTTGAACGGCAACAAGATCGATATTATTAATACCAACCAAGAAATAACAATAATCTAGGGATTTACACATGTTCCCTTGAGTCAACTCAGGTGCCCCATCACATTAAAAATGTTTGATGGAAGTAGAAAAGAGATTCAAGAAGTGATTTGAAATGACAAAACGAGTCAAAGGCTTAGAAATGATAAGTCAAAGGGTATACCCACGTCACGTGAATCAACTACAATCATCAATATATGTAATGAAGTAACGATAATCGATCCTAGATGCAATAGGAGCAACCCTGATACATAAAATGAATTTCATATAGCAGGTGTGTAGTAAGAGGCAGTTGAGAAAAAAATGGAGTTTAGTGCTCCTGGAAACACTACAAGCACGACAATGTGTATTTTTTTTAATTTATCTATGACAATAGGAATGGAAAGTCTACTGAAAACATAAGTAGATGGGTATCCAAGAGAAGGATGCCATATATCTAAAGAAATAAAAAGTAGATCTTAGTAAATCCTGGAACAAGCAGGGCATTTTTAAGAAAAAGATTGTAGTTCGAAAGTGAAATGCGAGAGTGGCCAACATGAGTGTTGTCAAGAATCATACCAGAACCCGTGTATGGAATTGCGTTTCGGACTAATTTGGATTAGAAGTCATGTGGGAAATGGCACCCTAATCTGGAGTCCAAGAATTAATTGATTGAATCACAAATGTCCGGAAAAGACGTCGAAATAGGTTGTGCTGAAAATACAAAAGACACTTTTATGTATGTGAAATTGACACGACACAACTAAATTTCAAGGCCCGATATATTTGGTCAAAAATCACATCCACAATTACTAAAATGATTATGCCCCTATTTCGATAGCAAGGCCCAAGAATAGAAGCAAAATCAATATATGGATAGTAAGGCCCCTGTTGATTGAGTTACCCACAACCCTTGATTGAGTTACCCACAACCCTGGTGCAGATCATAAAAAAAATGCCGCTCACATTGTTGATTCCACCAAGCAAACTGGTCATCACACAGGCCACCACCATTGCTATCAAAACGACCACCATAAACACCATCACGGCCTAAACCAGTTGTCACTGCCAAAATCTGCTTATATTTACTATCGTCGTTGTTAGATTAATCTCGATAATTAATTTGTATATAGGTAGGTATTATTGAAAAGGTGTGATTGTTCATGAAACAACACCACCATAGCCGAACCATTGTGATGGTTCAAAGGCACCCTTTCGGTGTTTATAAATATGTATCAAATATGCACAATTCAAAATGTGAATTCTCAAAAATAATAACAAAACTTTGGTTATTTATCGTATTTCGATACAACATTTGGCATCAGAGCTTTGGGTTTATCAACCAAAGTTTTCTCATCATCTACCGATTACCTTCAGAGAAATCGAGAGAGATGGAGAGAGTCACCGAAACCGCCAGAGATTAACGATTAATCCACCATCATAGTTAATCAGTTGGGGATAATCAGAATCTTAGGGAGATACCCCGGGCGGCCGAAATCCAGAAGGAAATACCGGAGAAGACAATCGGTAAAATCAATCGGTCAGGAAGACCATCGATTTCAAGCACGAACGCAACAAGCGTCGCACCACAAGAACAATCGATAGGAGATCAATTGTTCAAACATCATCGAATCAAATCAGATCGGAAAGCTGAATCAGAAACCGCCAATCGACAGAAGCCAGAAAAGGCTTACAATTTTTTATCAGAATCGAAAACCACCATCGAATAGAGAAAAGGAATCGGCACAAGTGTGGAATTGTCATCACCAACAGGCACAAATCGACCCACACATAACCGTACACTTTCTTTTTCTCGTTCTTTTCTTTTCCCACTTTATAAATAAATTAAAAAAAACTATTTCCTTTATTATTAATAAGATAAAAGGGAAAACTTTTATATTTTAGTAAATAACTATATTATTCCAATTACCAAATAATAAAGCTTACCTTTATTATTTGTCTTAATTAACTTATTACTAAAATATTTAAATCAAATGAGTTCTTAAAAATTAAAGCAAACAAAATTTCAGTATAAATTTTACACAAAATTATGACCGGGAAAGAAAACAAAGATCAAGGAGAAAATTCCAAGATTTGCAAGGAAATGAGTCCTAATACCCATTTTCAATGCCCGATATTGAATTCAACAAATTACACAACATGGGCAATTCGAATGCAAATTATTTTGGAAGCAAACAGTCTTTGGGAAGCAATCGAACCACAATCAACAACAAAAGACGATGTGAGGAGAGATAAAACCGCTATTGCTTATCTCTATCAATCACTACCATAAGATCAACTGCTTCTCATCTCAAAATACAAAACTGCAAAGGCAGTTTGGGATGCACTGAAAACCAGACACGTTGGCGTAAACAGTGTCCAAAAGGCAAGATTACAAACACTCAAGACGGAATTTGAGATGTTACAGATGAAAGAAAATGAATCAATTGATTCATTCACTACAAAGTTAACAGGTATTATAAACAAAGCAGCAAGCTTGGGACTAACATATGAAGATTCCACTCTCGTTCGGAAGTTACTAAATGTTGTACCCGATCGGTTTCTTCAGATTGTTGTGTCCATTGAACAATACTCGGACTTGGATACTATGTATCTAGACGAAGCAATCGGGAGACTGAAGACTTTTGAAGGAAGACTTAAATACAAAAAGGAAAGAGTCGTGGACACCCAAGAAGGATTGATGTTCACACGACATGAACGTCGAGGCCAATCTTACAGAGGACGTGGCTGTGGCAGATTTAACCAGTCACGAGGGCGAGGGAATAACAGATTCAGATCAGAAAGAAAGAACTGGGAACCCTCACAGAACAATTTCAAGAAAGAACCAACCAGCATTACAAGGAAATTTACTCTCGATAAGAGTAAAGTACAGTGCTTCAAATGCAAGAAATATGGACATTATGCAACCAAATGTCCACAAAAGGATCAAGAAACGGAACACTCCAATCTCATTGAAGAAGATTTAGAACCAACACTACTCATGGCAACAATTGAAGAGCATTAAACATCCTTCTTAAGCGAGAGGAATCTCGAAGCAAGCAAGATAATTGTAAATGATGAAAGTCTATGGTATTTAGACAATGGTGCAAGCAATCACATGACAGGAGTCAAAAGCCGTTTCAAGGAGATTGACGAGAAGATTACCGGAACCGTAAGATTTGGGGATGGATCATATGTAGAGATCAAAGGAAAAGGATCTATACTATTGGAATGCAAAAACAAAGAACAACGGGTTATCTCACAGGTATACTACATTCCCAATCTAAGGAATAATATACTGAGCCTAGGACAATTTACAGATGACGGTTGCAAAGTAGTCATGGAAGAGGATCTATTACTACTATATGATTCAAGCAACAATATTCTACTGAGAGTCACGAGATCAAAGAACCGACTATACAAGTCAAACTTGAGAATCGATAAACCTATTTGTTTATTAGCCAATCTACATGATAAGGCATGGTTATGGCATACAAGGTTGGGTCATTTGAATTTTGACTCAATGAAGAAAATGTTTTCGAAGGATTTGGTTCATGGTATACCACCCATTAAACATACGACAAGTATTTGTGACATATGCTTAATAGGAAAGCATAGCAGAGCACCATTCCCACAACATGCAAAATCAAGGTCAGAAGCACCGTTGGATTTAGTATTTGGAGATTTATGTGGTCCAATATGACCACCTACACCAACGGGCAAAAGGTACATATTTCTAATAGTAGACGACTATTCAAGATATATGTGGGAATACTTTCTAGACTCAAAAGATCAAGCCTTTGGGATCTTTAAAGGGTTCAAACAAAGGGTTGAAAACGAACTTGGAGTCAAGTTGAAGATATTTAGAATAGACAGAGGAGGAGAATTCACATCAAATGAATTCCTACAATACTGCAAAGACAATGGCATCACAAGACAATTAATTGCACCATACTCACCTCAACAAAATGGAGTTGTTGAACGAAAGAATAGGACAATTCTTTCAGCAACAAGATGCATGATGAAGGCAACGAATTTGCCACATAATTTTTGGGCAGAAGCAGTTAGACATGCCATACTGATATTGAATTGCACACCAACAAAGTCACTTGATGACATTACTCCATACGAAGCATTGAAGGGAAGAAAGCCAAGCTTACATCATCTAAGGATTTTTGGATGCATCGCATATGCAAAGGTACCTTGACAACACTTGACAAAATTAGATGATAGAAGTATACGAATGGTATACTTAGGCAGTGAGCCAGGATCAAAAGCATACCGCTTGTTTGATCCAATAAAGAATAAAATTTGCGTCAGTCGGGACGTAAAATTCAAGGAAGATGAAACATGGAATTGGGAAGAATTTACTAAAGATTTCGATCTAGATAGACCGGAATGGACTGATTTCATTATAGGGAATAATGGAACATCTGGTACTCAGTCTATCTCGAATGGAAATCAAGGTTTCGAAAATAATGTTACACGTGGTAACAATGATTCAGATGAAGAAGTACCTACTACACCCAATTCCCAGATATCTACTCATGAGTATAGCCCACAGCAATCCACCATCCATTCACTAGATTCAGAAGTTGATACGCCTTCAACAACAGATTAAAGAATTGATCATACACCTGTAAGAGGTTATAGGGCCTTGAGTGATATATATGCCAATACGGATGAATTATTACTGGTAGAAGACGAACCAAGAAACTACAAAGAAGCAGCTAAGGATAATAGGTGGATTGAAGCTATGAAAGTAGAAATTGATTCTATCAAGAAGAACAATACTTGGAGACTAACTACCCTACCAAAAGATCATAAAGCAATTGGTTTAAAATAGGTATTCAAGACAAAAAGGGATGTTGAAGGAAGGATATTGAAGCACAAGGCACGACTAGTAGCCAAAGGATATATTCAAGAACATGGCATAGACTTTGATGAAGTCTTTGCACCAGTAGCACGGATCGAGACAATACGACTGATATTGGCTCTAGCTGCATATAACATATGGAAAGTACATCATCTAGATGTAAAGTCAGCATTTCTGCAAGGCGAATTGAAGGAAGAAGTTTATGTCTCACAGCCTGAAGGCTTTATAAAAGAAGAAGACAAAGGAAAGGTCTACATACTCATAAAAGCACTATATGGGCTAAGACAAGCTCCACGAGCATGGTATACCAAGTTAGACAACACATTAAAGATACTTGGTTTCAAGAAATGTGCATTAGAGCAAGCAGTCTACACAAAAACAAATAAGGCATCAACTCTATTGGTTGGAGTATACGTTGATGACTTGATAGTCACTGGAACACCAAAGAAAGAAATTGAAACTTTCAAGGATCAAATGCAAAAGAAGTTTGAAATGAGTGATCTTGGATTACTTGCTTATTATCTTGGCATTGAGGTTACACAGAACGGGGGTGAAATCTCAATAAAGCAAATTGGCTACGCAAACAAGATACTCACAGACACAGGGATGTTAGACTGCAATGAAGCAAAGATACCTATGGAACCAGGACTCAAGCTGACAAAAGTAACCGAAGGAAGATCCATAGACGCCACCGAATATCGAAGCTTAATTGGAAGTTTACGGTACTTACTACACACAAGACCTGATCTAAGTTTTTCAGTTGGATTACTTAGTCGTTTCATGCAAGAACCACAAGAACAGCATATGAAAGCACTCAAGCAAGTACTGCGTTATATCAAAGGAACAAAGGACTATGGTATAACTTATGGGCATGAAGGAGGAAACAAGATACAAGGCTACAGTGACAGTAGTTACGGTGTTAACACACAAGAAGGAAGAGGCACAACAGGAATAATTTTCTACTTTGGAAGCTCACCTATTAGTTGGAGCACTCAAAAGCAAGGAACAATAGCATTATCCTCATGTGAATCAGAGTTTATTGCAGCAACAGCAGCAGCAACACAGGCACTTTGGCTAAAAAGACTGCTCAGTAAAATTACTGATACGAAGGAAGAAAAGGTCACGATTTACGTGGACAATAAATCAGCAATAGCATTAATGAAGAATCCAGTACTTCATGGAAGAAGCAAACACATTGATACAAAGTATCACTTCATACGAGAATGTGTCGAAAAGGAAGACCTAGCAGTCGAACATATCAGTGGAGAACTACAACGAGCAGACATTCTTACAAAACCGCTACCAAGGATAAAATTTGTCACCCTAAGGCAACTACTTGGAGTTAAAGATCTTTTTCAACATGATCGAGATTAAGGGGGTGAATGTTAGATTAATCTCGATAATTAATATCTAGATAGCATATATATATAGGGGTTGTTTCATTTGCAATCCTTAAAAAGGTTGCAACCCTTGCAACCCACATCTTAACCGTCGGATTCATGATCGACGGTTACAATAGATATGGGGCCCAATATTTTTAGTTAAAAAAAAACAGAAAAATAAAAATAAAATAACCGTCGATCATGAATCCAACGGTTAAGATGTGGTTGCAAAGGTTGCAACATTTTTAAGGGTTGCAAAATATCCTTCCACTATATATATATATATATAACATGAGAAGCGTGAGAAATAAATCTGAACCGTTACTCATTTTTAATTAAATGTCCTCCCATGAATTATGGCTTGGAAGGAATTTGATTTGGTGCATCTCATACTAATATACATCCATTTCTCATCCAACGATTGATAATCACTTCTCATGCTTCTCACCGAAATCCAACCATATATATACATACGTATACAAGCTTACGTACAAGACCACTATATACTCGTTCACATTTAGACATAATAGAAGGGAAAGAAAAGACAAAGGACCATTCTGAATCAGAAACTTAAACCACATTTCGATTTGCCAAAGAGAACAATAGCAATACTATAGTTGTCACGATATCAAAGAGAACATACACCAACAGTTTTCGGTGAAAACAATAACAGTCTTACATTACAGTCACAAAAAACTTGGGAAAGCCAAAATGAAAAACAAACGCTTAATCGGTTCAGTATTCACTAATTCAAGCTGCTGCAACTTTATGAACCTTGTTTGGTCGATTTCCAGAGCTATTTTCTCTTGAACGATTATGTTTCCCATTGAATTGCCGCCCACCTCTGTTATTTTTTCCTCCCCTAAACATGTAAAAAGCGATTGGATGAAATTACAGAACAGATCCTAAAGGAAACTGAAATAAGCCAAACCAGCAGTTTGAAGAAATCAACGAGTCCTCTCGTCATTCAAAAAAAAAAGATAATGAGTTGTGAGATCAAACCTATCGTACTCAAATTCAAAACAGATAGGATTAGGCTACAAGTGTATCAAAACGCAAGTTGTCATTAAATCAAATAAGCATTTCCCCATTTCTCAGGGCACGTTTGGTTTGCGGGATTGGAATGGAATGGATTGGATTCCAAGCAAGGATTTGGATTTGGATTTGGAGGGATTTGAAATCCCGGCCTATTGCAAAGGAATTCCAAATCCATCATTTAAAGGATTTTAAAAAGGTCAAAGGATTTCAAATCCGATCAACAAAATATATTCCTGCAAACCAAACATAGGATTGGATTGGATTTGAAATCCAAATCCATTCCAATCCCGCAAACCAAACGCACCCTCAGAGAAAGGGCGTAACAAGTTTGATGTAGTTATTAATCATCTCAATCCCCATAAAAATACAATAACTTAGTTTTTTAACAAATTCTTGTCCGTTAATAAACTACGTCCCAAGGAAAAGAGTTGTGTTGTTTTGGGACGAAAAGAATATCAACTTCACAGTCGGAGATTAGCCTTCTTGACCTGTAAAGTGAAGCTGTGTAGCTTTTTTGACATGTGTACACATATTTCTACCATGATAAAGAAAAGCAAAATCATTATATGCAATGCTAACCTGCTCCAATTGCCTTTATTTCCTCGGAATTTCTCTTGACCACGGAGCATATTCCAGTACTCCTTTTCGGCTTCCCCTAAGAATGTTACAGATATTAACAACTCATCTAGTTGTGCAAATTTTGAAAGACAAAAGATCAGAAAGAAAGTCATCATGTAGAAGGCATGGCAAATATAGTAGGTGATATAACCTCCTCCTTGGCAAGGATGCAATGAACACAAATCATATGAAATAAAATTTAAAAAAAAAACTGTGAAAAAAAGAGCAACACTGAAATACGCACTGCATTCCTAGTTACTGAAGATGGCCAAACCAAACCTAAAGATCAAGTATATCCCGCTCATGACCCCCCCCCCCGGAATATGGCCAGAGTTCTACACAGCCCCCATTGACGTACCAATGTTGTACCATGCCGGCATGATGACATCACATAGTCCATCAAACCAATCAGACTTGTAGAAAGTCATGAGATGTCTCAGTACATGGCATTTCCTAGTACAGTTTAAAATACACATGTTGGTAAATAGATATCAAATATATTGGTGCTTTTTTCAATTCATTTGACATCGTTGCTCAGAAGATAAATCATGTCAAATTTAGAGTTGGTCATTATCGATAATTCGATATAGCAATTAAAGGTAACCCTAAGGCCAACATGGTCAAATCTTAGATTTACAAAACTCAAATAAGACTGTAGGTTTAAAAAAAAAATTAAGATGGGGTATAAAGATTTTGTGTTTTGTATATGCAATGTTGTGGTGTACCTGTTACTGGATCTAAAATGGCAATGTAGTTCTTCACGATCAGACCACCTTCCTCCATAAGCGCAGCAGCAGCACGTGCCTTCTGCGCACCGTCTGCTTCTTCAAAACGTATGTATCCTGACTCCTCCCCCATCTTGAAATCAATATACTGAAAAGAAACCCAAACCCCAATGATAAAAATAAGAAATCTCATGAAAGAAATTCAACAGGCCTAAAATTATTCAACTTCTGACGAAGCAAATGTCAACAGAAGAAAATATGAAAGCAAATTAGAATGGCATGAAAATGTAACCTACTTTGTTAAACATTTAAGCAACTAGGTGACAAGTTTAAACATTAACCAGTTACCATGCTCATGTGGCAAATTACATGTCATACAAGTTACTATTATTTTCTGACGTGGTTATGATGTGAACTTTTATTATATAAAATTAATTTTTAAATATATTTCTTTAGCTTTTATCAGAAGTTTTTTTTATTTCCTTAGTTTTTATTTGAATTGTTTATAAATGAGTTTATATTGTATAAATACTTAAAGCAATTGTACAAACAATGATGATCAAACTTAAAATGATACCCAAAGCTTATGCTTCCGCCTTTCTCCTTCACATACACCAGATAACCAAAAGCATTTGACCTCCGCCATTCCTCTCCTCTTCCACTCGACTTCTCCCGAACTCCCTTGCCTTCTTCTTTCCCCTCTGCTCCTCCCTTCTTCCCCCCAACCATTGCTTGAACCATGTTTGCAACTATGACATAGATATGAATACAAAACAGAGCCATTTTGATCCGAGTATGAAATTTCTCGGCGTAACAAAACAAACACCCGAGTAATCCATGGACGATTTATTTCCTTTTTGGGAGATCCAGTTTCAGATCGGCGTCTATTAGCTTGAAATTCTCCGCTTTTGGAAGTCTCGAGAGATGATTTCTTCCAATTTTCAAAGGTATTGCTTATTTTAATGGGTACACTAACGGTGAGGAAGGTGGTGTAGAAGAAAGAGGTTGAACAAGAGGAGGAGGGTGATGTAGAAGAAGGGAAGATCAGAGGGGAAAAAAGAAAAAGGAGAGGAAGTTTGGAGTGGGGCAAGGGAGATGTCAAGTGGCAGAGGGGAAGAACGAGGAGGTCGAAGCGACGAAGATCATGAAAGTTGGTGTCTGTGAAGGGGATGGAAACAGAAGCTTAGGGTTGATGTTTCTTATGTTTTAATTACTTGTACAAATGTGTTTTAATTACTCATGCATTTGTACAATACATAAATAAATTAATTAAATTATAAAACTTCTAATAAAAGCTAAAGAAATATAATTAAAATAAATTTTATATAACAAAAGTCCGCATCAGCAAATAATTGTGACTCGCATGCCGTGTCATTTATCATATCAGCATGCTAACCTGTTGATGCTTAAACCGGTCACCTATGTACTTAAATGTTTGAGATGTCATATCCCAGGTACCACAATATAGGTTTTCAAAGTAAGTTACCCAAAATAGGAATTAGAACAAACTAGATTACATTTTCATGCAATTTGCCCAATTAGAAGAGGCAGAAGAGAAAAAAGGCCTTGAGAGTATTTGTCTCTGATGGGATCAAGTTACTATTTAAGTCCGTAGAATCTCAAGAAAGCCCTAGAGCTAAATTCAGAATAAAAGTAAGCATAACCTATTAGGATAATCATGATACCTTAACTGTACCAAATTTCTGGAAAACACTCTTCAGATCCTCACGTAAAACAACATCCTTATTGTCCTTGTACATGTCAGCAGATAATTTCTTAGTCTCCGTTTTTTTCTCATCGTTCTGAAGCATGCTGTCCGAAGATATCTTTGTATTTTCAACTTCTTCATTCTCGGAACTAGATTTAACATCAACCTTTGGTTCACTCTCTTCCTCAACACTCTCTGTGCAACCCCTTTCAACATTTCCAGATCCCTTCTGATCAGTATCTTCGGTAACCAATTCCATGGAATCTGGTTTCACATCTGTTACCTGAACATCAGTAGCATCACTGGATTTTACCCGGTTATCATTGTTCGCTGAACCACCTTCAGATGGCATGCTCTTCAATTTAAATGCAACAATTAAGCCTTTTGGGTAGCTGTTAACATCACAATAAGTGATATTCAGACCAACAGTATGACTAACAGCAACATTAACAACAAAAGCTCAAAACAGATCTCAGTACTTACTCTTCTTCCGGAGAATTGTTTTTACGATTTGGTAACATACTGCGACGGGTATTCTCAGCTTCTTCTTCCTTTGCTCTCTGTTCATCAAACTCTTTCCTAAATTGGTAAAAGCAAAGATGAGTGATACGAAGATAAGGCTGTCCCAAGCACACAACAAAGGTTCTGCCTTGTATTCATCTGGCATCACATGTACTACTTATTCATTGAAACAACTTAAAACATAGAACCCAAAATACCAAACACAAAGGCAACATAAAGATAAAGACTTCTAGACAGAACATGCAGTAAAGTAGAAAAACCACTCAGAAACGGATAATTGTGAGAGGATCAAACAATTGATGGAGGATATTATTGGAGATTCTAAATCTGAATCGCACAGCTGCTGCAGATGTGGTTCCAAAATTACAAAACCCTTAACCGCCAACACATTTATGACTATATAACTGTCTAAGTGCACCCCAATTAGCTGGAGTTCAAACTCTGTTTCTGGACCTTCATCATCATGCAAAATTTGTTCCACAGCAAATATGACCTCACAGGGAGTTTAATTCAAGGGAGAATGTAACTTGCATTATAGAACAATCAAAAAGCAGTTAGGTACCAAGGCCATAAATCAATTGCAACCCATGAACTAAGTTTCCAATATCCTCGTAATTTAAGAAACCTGCACCACTATGGACAATTATATCTTACTTGTGTTTTAGTACCAACTCAGCACCTTTGAAAACCAAGCATTGTGTCAAAATCTTAGTGGCATCCTCCTCGGATGAGAATTCAACAAGAGCGGTACCACAAAATACCCTTTTATCAGCAACATGACGAGGTAACCTCACACTATTAACCTGCGTTGGCATTAAAAATATCACACTGAGATTCAGTAAGAGACCAGGCAAATGGCAGAACTTAAGAAAATTTTCCTATACTCGTCTAGATAGAGCAAAGAGCTTGAAAAAAAAATCCAAATGCGGTGTAATTGCCAACTAGTACTACCACCACCCAATGTATCAGTTTGTATGACATGACACAAAGATTAGATAGCCCAACATGTAAAATTATCAGCTTAACATATTTCATCAACAAAAATATGCATAATCTACTTCCTACTCATTGGACATCCATCCAAACATTCATATTTAGACAGGTCACAATTTAAAGTTGGTCAGTTCCCTCAGTCGTAGGTCATACCAGGCAAAAAATAAAATACTGAAAAGGGAAATAATTACAAAGAGGATGCTATGTGCACCATAAGTAGGCTCGACTCCATAAAGAGAAAAAAGGGAGCACACTTTACCGTGGCAGATTGTCCAAAGAAGGATTCCACATCCTCAAGCTTTATATCATACTCTATTGGTGATGCAGCAATTGTTCTACCATCTAATTGCTCGATTGCCTCTTCTGGTTTTGGGAGTTCCGTTGTCCTTCCAACCTTCTTCCCTGAAAGATACATACATCATATAGACCAAAACATAAGCACTCAACAATCAATAATCGAAGAAACATTTAACACACACATGACACAACATGCTCAGAGAAGCCACAGCAAACTCACCATCTTCAGAAATTTTAAGAGTGGTCGATTTCTTTAATGTCTCAGCCACGGCTTCCACTGTATCTTCCGAAACATCTTCAGCCTTTATCTCCCCCAATCCCAGATGGCCTCTCATCCGGGAAAAAGAGCATATCAAGGACAAGCTTACCACTGTAGTTTCAGTTAAGAAAATCATCAGGCATCTTTGACCAGTTAAAATTTTGCAAGTCTTACTTTTTCACATCGCAAATCCCCAACCCCACCCCCAATAAAGACTCATAGAGACACACCCACACTGAAAGCATTTAACTTATATGCATCTCCACTCTGATTCTGGCAGCTGAAAAGTACATCGCTGCAATTCTAAATCTAAGACCCGGACACTAAGACTTCAGTTTTGCCTTTAGCAAACAAGTTAGTAACTTTGAAAAGCAAAGCTTGGATGTTTTTCATTACAGGCATAACACCATTGTTTTGTAATCAAGTACCTGTGATCTTTTGCGAAGACATTTCAAAGTTCATATCAATTTGAGCGCAAGAACCTTTAAAGCTACAGTTTCTATGCAGAGACTAAAAGATATGATGAAACTAGTTTCTTTCGCACTCAAAGTGGAAGCTCATAAACTTTACAGACTTCTGCTAAGACAAAGGGAGTAGTAATACTCCAACAGGTCTCAATATTCAAGCGAATCAGAATTTTTCCACAACAGAACAGCACACAAATATTTACTGAAAAGAGAATAGAGGTGCATCAACAGAGGATAATTCCTTCACTTCCAACATCACATTAGACGTCAAAATGGTCACATTCAACTTTACAGGTTGAAATAGGTTTAAACTTTACAGGACTTCATTAACTTCATGACAAACACCACAGATTAAGTGACGATGAGACTAAATTTGCAAATCATACTCGCATCTGTACTAGGTTCCAATCATAAGGAATGTGTAAATATGTACACATGTATACGCATAAGACAAAAAGGATACTGCCATCTTCACTCTCAGCAATTGTGTTCCTAAGAAAATTATCTCTTGGAAGGTTACTATCACTGAAATAGAACTCAACCTGCCAAAACAATTATCAATGAGTAAAAAAAATACAGACATGCTCAATCTATTTTAACTGTATCAGAGAGAAATCTTAAGTTCAAACCTGTCGAATGACTTTCTTAACAGTTTCTTCATCCAGTTGAGTTGATACCATCTTCGAGATCTGTGTATAGAGAGAGAGACGCGGAGAGAGAGCGACGAGAAAGAGAGAAAAAAAGGGGAGAGCGATTTTAGGGTTTTGAGGTGTGAAGATGGGAGGGTTTAAGGAGGGTGGGGGGCGTTGCGGTTATTGGGTTTTTATTTTTGAGAAAATGCAAGAGCATTCCCCCACCTTTCATGGGTTTGACAATATGGTCCCTAGCAAATAATTGCATGCAACTTCCTTGGTAATTAGTCGACTATAGTTCTCTTTTCGTTTTAAAGTGAGTTTCCACATTTTTATTTATGTTTGTCTTGAAATAAATATCTATTTTCAAAAGTAAATAATTAAATTTATATTATAGGGAAAAACGAAACAGAATAGTAAATAGAGAATAGGGCATTTGTCATTCTAATTAATCGTAAATCCTTTTTAAACTAGTGTTATACCCGTCCGTTGGTCGGGTATACAACACGACTTCAATCTAGATTCAGTTATTTGATTGGTCAGTCTTTTCATCATTGTTGAATGATTTTTTTTCAATCGAGCAAGAAGCTTAGTCAAACTATAACCGGCTTTCCGTGTCTTTGACTCTCGGTTAGGTACCCTTCGGCTGGAAGGGTCTTTCCGTATCTTTCATAATAGATCATAGGCAAATAAGCGATCGAAATCGGATTACCCCTTCTCGATTTCAAGATTTTCGTGATCTCAAACTCGAGTTTTTCAACGAACCGGATGAAAACGCAGCTTGATCATCGAGTCCGTTCGAGTTAAAATTCGATATCGATTGTGCATTAAAAAACTTACAATTATTGTCATGTTTACAATATCCTTTAAGACTAACACTTTTAGTAGACTATTAAATGTATGCTACAACCATAATCGTGATCCAATTAAGGAATAAAAATCATATGCATACTCTTTCTACTGTAGAAATGCAAACCATGCTTTACTTATGCATCTACACTACCACTACTGATTAATTACATTTTACTCATTCAACATTACTAAATTGAAGCATATGCAATTTATTGAATCAGATCGTTGGTCAAGTAATTTTCGTGAAACAACCATCATTGTATCTAATGAAATACGTGTCCATAAAATTGCACTAACCGCATATTTTCTAATAATACTCATTTCACTGCAATTTTTAAAAATCTCAAATTTGTTGATGACACATGCATAAAAAAATCAAATGCAATAACTGTTGTTATATAAACACACCTCAAAAACATTGAATCTCTAAAGATAAACCATGCCATTTCAAAAGGCTCAAAGAAATAGTGTTTATACCACTTTTATCCATTCACCATTTCGTGTAACTATCTTCATTTTCTCTGCATACCAAGTGAATAGAAGGTGTCTTGAATAGAAAAAAATGTAGACTTAAGAGGGGCATTAAAGATTTTAGACTTTAATAGAAAAAAATTCTTAGAATTGCTAGCAAATCAAGCACATCTCAGAGAGTGAATTGAACAAAGATCATTTGAGATGTATAAATTCGGTCCTCATGATAAATTACATGGACAATATTACAATGCAGAAGTTCTATGCAAAAACTGAATAACCATTAGCCTTTTTCTCAATAAATTCCTTAAAATAACACCCAAAGTTCCACAATCATTGTATAAGTAAACCTTTGACTGTGACATAGCAACATTACCTTCAACCCTCTTCTAGAAATATTCCCATCAGTTTTCAGGATTATTGGTTTTATTTTTGTTCCCATAAATGATCCCAGTTTCCTACAATATCAAAAATCAATTTTGTTACTTGCATGAGATTTCAAACTTCGAAGCTTGACTTGTGTAAACCGATTCTGTCGCCATGGATCTGATATCAAATTTCTATATATCATTCAATTGATTAAATAGACACATCAGAAGTATTTTGTATTAAGCACTATTTAAGGATAAACATCATGAAAAAATGTGAGCATTTTAAAAGCATAAGTGCTCAAAATGACACTTTGACTATGAAAGTCATGAAGAATCACTATACCATGTAATCTATGCACATTTTCCTAGCCAAATCAAACGCTTCAGATTCACCATACACTTGATCTGCAACAGCACGAAACAGACAGTTCTATCTTCCAACACTTTTTTGACTTCGAAACCTTTTACGCATCTAATATCAATCTCAAACTGCATACGACGACCACAAGTACTTGAATAATTCTCAAGCAGAAACATGGAAAGTAGGATATCATATATGTAACACTGCCTCCATTCCGATTCGAAAAGATTTTCGATAAGCCAAACTTAAATTCATCAACCAGATACATCATAGCCTTAGAAAAGTTAACATATGAAAGTTTTAGGGGTCATTTACCAACAGAAAGTGGGCAAGCACTAACCAGGTTCCAAATTGTTCGTCGAATCTAAAAAGTAAGACAAGCTTGATCATATTATTATTTTTAAATAATATCATGCATTCGGTGTCCTTTAATTCTAGGATTATCAACCTTTTTTAGAAAAATAATACGCTACCTTCCCTGTCTATATTAGAGCTCCTAACCTTTCTAGGAAAGTCCAAAAATGGTTAATTTTTTAAAAATATAAAATCACTCAAAGATTATATATATATATATATATATAGGGAGAGGTTCATTTGAGAAATGGTAAATATATGAGAAATAGAGAAGTAATCTTAGCCATTCATCTGGTCAACATTTGCGGCTTTGACCGTGAAACACCGGATAATTCCTTGTGTGGTCTATAGAAGGTAGAGGGGTAATTTCGTAAAATACACGAGATGAGTTCATATATGAATTTGTATGAATCACAAAGATTCATATATGAATCTGTTAATTAGTTCAACTGATTCATATGTGAATCTTTGTGATTCACAAAGGTTCATATATGAATCTTTGTGATTCATACAGATTCATATATGAATCACAAAGGTTCATATATGAATCTGTTAGTTAGTTCAACTGATTCATATATGAATCACAAAGGTTCATATATGAATCAGTTAAAAGAGTTCAGTTGTGAATTGCATTGGTTCATATATGAACATATAGTTCATATGTGAATTATACATGTTCATATATGAACACAGCCCGTGTGTTTTGTAAAATTTACGAAATTGTCCTTCTATTTTTGGGATAACCGCAACTTTTGACCAGTCAAAGCCGCAACTTTTGACCGGTCAAAGCCGCAATATTTGACTAGTCAAATCCGATCTTGACCATATGAATGGCTAGGATTACTTCTCTATTTCTCATATATTTACCATTTCTCAAATGAACCAAACACTATATATATATATATATATATATATATATATATCCACCAAAGTGAACCATTTCAAAATCCCATCTTACATAAACAGAGGTTCATTCAATAGAATTCTCCATTCAGATTCTTTTTAGACAACTGCATGCCCTAAATTAATGATGACACAGAGCTAAATAGTGGGCCTTTTCTTCTAGAATAGAACACAACCAATTTACATCAATCAATGCTTAGTCTCCTCTCATTTTCCTATTTCTTCATCTTTTACATCAAAACTTTGTTCCTCTTTCATCAAAACTTTGTAGAAACTACAGCATCAACTGGAATTCTGTTAGTGTTTCTACATATTAGTAATGGTGTTGTTGCTGTAAACAATTACAAATTTGTAAAGAATTAAAGAATAAAACGACTTCACTTCTTGACAACATTAGCCTCACTATATGGAGTCACTTTAAGACATCCTGCACGGTTCTTGAAGATCAGAACACATAACACGAATACCGGTAACACCCCCTTAAAGCAACAAAACACAAAAAAGCAAGAGCTAGGGTGGCTGCAAGATTAGCTAAAAGATGAGAATTCAAGTGTTTTGAGCCTTCAATTGCAAACTCATGTCCATCAAGATAAAGGGTACATAAACTGATGATAAAAGAAGTAACCCACCATACCCTCATAAGTAATAGGGATCTTCCAAGGGTTTTTGCCTTACAATTAAGTGTAGAAAAAGTCAAGAGAAACCAGGCCACCAAAAATTGGACTGCAGGCAAGTATAGAGGTTCCTAATACACACCCTTTTCCCTGTGTGCAGATTTTGTAATCAAACTATCATAACACAAAACCACAGTCCATAGAAGCAGAACATAGAACCAACTATAAACTGGAGCTTTTTAATTTTTACCTATTCCGACATGGAGAAATCCAGTATCTACAGATGCTCCAACTCTTCCCATTGTCATTGATCAAAGAAACCCTACTCCCAATTTCATCTACGTCCTCCTTTCTGAATCTATTTCGACGAACATAAACCGCAATCTTCCTCTCTAAAACAATCAAAACCGGTTTGTCTCATTTTTTACTTTCATGTATTTTGAATGTATTTGAATTGACTCATTTCCATAACATGTACAATGTCAAAGCGCTGATATAGCAAACACAAAGTTAGTCTCTTAATTTCATATGAAGAAAACTCATTTGTTATTTTTACAAAGGTGACAACCTATCTTTGTATAAATGCTTGCACCTCTTGGCTGCATAATGAGCTTTAAGATACAAGCAAAAGCAACCTGTATATATAAGCTTAACAATTGAATGATAGCTAATAACAGGGTACCTGACTCATCTTCTAATGGCATGCGTTTCCCAACTTATAAAGCTCTAAGATCACTATCACCAAGCCCATTAAAACAAAGAATGTATGAGTTATGTAACCATCATGAAGCAAACTAACCATTGTATTTGCTAAAAATAACAAAAAAATAAAATATGGGCGAGTTAGTGATCGCATTTCTAGATTTATTGCAACATAAACAATAGATTTTCCTTAAAATCACTCACTCTCCCATAGTACAGTGTTCTTTGTTTTTGCATTTTAGCAAGTATAGTGGTTATATTGCAACAAAACAAAAAATCTGATAGTTAGAAGTTAATTTACTCCAATATTGTTCGAGGACCAACTCATTAGAACAAATAAGCATAACAAACAACCAAAGGGCAAGACGTTAACATCTCCTCAAATCAGTCAAGGTTTTGGATTGTTGCAGAGGTCTATCACTCACTATAGCCAAAAGAATTCTTGATTATCCTATAATTTCTACGAGAAAATTTCCTATTATAAACATGAGAAATAATTAGAATTTATAAAAAGACCTGCTAACCACAATCTTTGTTTTGTGATCCGTAGTTCTTTAGAGAAGCAATTCTGCAGTGTGTCCCGCAAAAACAGCATGAAAGTCAAACATATCCCAATGTTAACTCTTACCGGATGATCATGGAATAAAACAAAAAAAATAGTAATTATAGGATGTGAAATGCATTGCAAAGCACTAAGAAGTACCGAGTGGATGGCACCGATGCAAATGCTTGCGAGCATCATTATTGGCGCCTTGGCGGTTCTATGAGCATAAAATAAATATAGCATTGTCTCGCAAAAAATGCAAGTTATTTGAAGGATAGACAAATGCAACAATGAAATCACAAACAACAATCTGAGAATATGTATACACAATATGAGAGAATGAAAAAAATGATATGTAAGCAAAAAACCTGGCTAACTTTCGGCAAGATCGCAATCAAAACCGACAATGACACCCTGTGAAACACATTCACGGTTAATTTCCCAAACTTCGTGTGGATCATCACAGTCTCACACCCATCACTCCTATCGTGTAAGATATCCAATCACATACTGATATCTACATATCAATTCACATATAGCATTTATCAATTTGACACAAAACTTGTTTCAATCCGATTAATATATATATCAATGATATTAAATAAATCCATTTAACCTCGTGAAGATTTGCATTCCAGAAAAGTTTTACAAGAAAAACTCATCTAAGTCCCGTCTTATGCTAAGGCAAACTCAAGACAACGTGACAGGTAGGTAACCTGAATAAGTTGTTGTAAAGAACACATAAGCTCCACATTAGCGATTCATAAATCCATCTAAATTCAGAATTTGATCCTATCTCAAAACAAATCCTAATGCTCTCTAAAATGAATCTAAACCGTTCTTAAAATAGGTGTACACAGTCCTCAACATGGTCTCAAAACGGATCTAGAAGTCCCCTTAAAACAACTCTAGACGACCTCTAAACCCGGCACCAAAACACTCTTAAAGCTGCCACTCGAAAACAACACTATCGTGGTTGTTGTTTCCAATTATGTCCCTCAAATAACAGTCTTTAAATGGCTCGACAGCAGCTAAATGTTGTTGTTGTTGAAGCTGGTTCACGGCTGGGCAAAGTCCATCCCTTTATTTGGTCCATCAGTTTTCAAAACAGGTCACAATGGTCAACTAACAGCTACATGGCTCGACAGAACCATTGAGGTGGTTGTCTCGACTGTACTCAACAGAAAACAGCCCCTCAGCTACTGGTTTGTGGGTAAAATGACAAGACTACACAACCCCCAACTCACTCGGTTTTGCTCTTTCTAATCGAGAACCTACGGTGGAATCAACTACCATAATAAGGTCTAATTTATATAATCACTGATGAGATATCGATAACCGAGGAGAAATAATTTATGAAAAAGTGTAATAAAACTAAACAACATTAGAAGAAATATTTAAGCAATACCAAATAGAGTTCGCAAAAAATCAAATGGCTTTTCCAGAACAAATACCAAATATTTATCATGTGTAGCAAACAACAAATCAAATTGGTGTATATTTTAGATTGAATGATCATAGTGAAGGGGTTTTACGAATGAACTCCAGAAATCCAAAATGGTTTTTGACTTGCATCAAGGGATTCTTATAAAACTTATACTAAATCATGGTCACAATTGGTTCTAACAAATATAATCATATTTCAAATTCAACGAATCAATCAAGTGAGAGTTTCAATTAACATTCATTTTCTCACAAAAATAGACGAGACGATTGTTTGGCAACTCAAGTGAAGAAACTTACAGAGCAATCGTCATCAATGGTGAAGTTGTACTTTATTCTTAGAGACGATGTAACTAAAGCAACCACAGTTAACCCTTGAAGGAGATACAGGTAGCTTTTTGGTGAGGGCTCTGTAATCAAATAGCAACAAAACATAAACCCTAATTTAAGCAAGCAAGTAGATTGTAACATGGAAAAGAAAAACCGAACCGTGAATCTATCAACAAAGAATCAAACCTGAATCAAAATCAGATGCAGGATGTGATGTTCATCTGCAAAATAAAAAAATAAAAAAAAGAGTCGGAGATTGGCAGTAGTTCACAAGAAAAAGAAAAGAAAAGAAAATGTTACCTTGTCACAGAACATGTATCAGTAAACTCCAGCATCATTGCCTGAAAAAATGGAGAAAATGAAGGATCAGGATAAAAAGTAATTTCAATTTGAAATTGGTGTATGGAATGCAGAATCAGAATAAAGCAGAGATTTCAAATTTGAAATTTGTAAATTGAGAGAGCAATTTGAAATCTGTAAATTAAGAGATTTCAAAATTTGAAAATGCAGACCTGGAGGAGCAGGAAGCAGTCTATACACGATTTCTTGAAATTGAAAGGCAAGTCTTCGGAAAATCGATGGATAAACACCAAATGTTGGCAACCATTTGATCCAGAAATCGTGGTGTTTATGTTGGAATTGAAAGGCAAAAGATGCTCACCAAACTGGTGGCAGACGTCTGATCCAGAAGCCTCCGACTCTCCTCAAGGCTCCGTCCTATAGCCGAAAGGCCCATGGTGGTCATCTGAGTGTAACCACCTATATGGGTTCTGCAAATGCTGACGGTAAGATTTTGCCGCTCGATGTTGGGGAGAATGAGGTTTTGGGTTTATGGGATTATGAGTCGTTTCTTATTACTGTTATTGTTTCCGAATCCGGCGGTGATGGAGGGACGGGAAGAGAAACACGTGGGAGATAATAAGGGGGACGTGGGGAGAAGATTAAGGGTTTGGTGGGGGAGATAATCAAGGGGCGTGTTGAGAAGGAATGAATTAGTTATCTTCCATGAAATCATGAATTTGAAGGGTCTAGATTAAAATTTGGCTGAATTTAAACGGTGGAGATCGAATCAACAAACGGTTGACTCGTCTCCATCCATATATATAATAGGGATAGGTTTAGAAAAAAAATGAGACATTCATTATGGTAAATTCCAATATTTGAAAGTATTATTATAACACTTCCCCTCGTGTCGAGTCAGCGGTGATGGTGTTCAATTGTTGTCTCGTTAAAACCTCACAACAGAATAAAAACTCAGTGGGAAAAGATTAAAAAAATGACGAAGAAAAAACTGAAACGCACCAGAATAGACTTTTCTTTTAGTCTAATATTCCACTTATTTGTACATGAATCATAAGTGTGAGGAAAGCAAGACGGTATATAAATTGTTGTCTCACTAAAACATTGCACCAAGGAACAAAACTCAATATGAAAAATAAAACCTTGGGTGAAGGAAAAAGAACGCAACATACCAATATTACATGTATAGTAGACTTTTCCTTTTATCTATTACTCTCCCTTATACGTACATTAATCACAGGAGTTTAGAAAGCCTTCACATTCCAATGATTTCCACATATTTCTCAAATGTAGCCATAGACAATAGTTTGGTAAGCAAATGTCACATTTTCCTCTGACCTTACTTAATTCACTTGAATCTTGAGAGAATTTTGTTGATTGTATAAAAACTTCGGAGAAATATGTTTTGTATTATCACCCTTGAGATATCCTACTTTCATTTGTTCGATGCTAGTTGCATTATCTTTATATGTGTGTTTAGGATTTTTAGTGGTAGAACTTAAACCACTCTCTCATCTATCGTATGTAATGATAATCCTTAACCGTATATGCTATCGAATTATCTCACGTAGAGCCATAAATCTCAAGACGGTTCGAGGAGGTAGCTACAAAGGTTTGTTTGGTTGAATTCAAAGCAACCAATGTGTTCCCCATGTTAAATCCTTATCCATTTTGAGAACGACACTTGTATGGGTCAGAGAGATACCCAATATAACGAAACCTATTAACACATTTATTTGGTGTTTTGTACAAGGGTCGATACTTTGTCGTTTACATCATTTTGTATGTATTGAAATTTCATTATCAATTCCATTTTTCTCTATGTAGGAAAAGAATACGAGTCAATGGTTCATTTAGGTATCTAAAGATATTATTGATATCGTTTCAATGATATTACGTTGGCGCTAACCTAAATCTAGCTAACAAGTTCATTGAATACAATATATAGTCGAGTGCATCGTACTAAGTACAATAGCGCACCTATTGTACTTAGATAGAGACTTTCAGCTCCCAACACCTCTTTGTCATCATCCTTTAGATGAAATGGATCTTTCCTTACATTCGCTACTTCAACCGATCATGGGAATGCTAGCCGAATGTGCTTTGTCCGTATTAAATTGCATGATCGTTTTCTGGACATATGCAGACCAGTGGATCAATATTCTACAAGCTCGGTGTCCTAGTTCAAATAACTAGTAGACAAATCGATTTTTTCAAGATCTCATCTCAAATTCAGATTTCTAGTAGCATGTGGTTTCTCTTATTTCATCAAGAGTGTCTATTATGTTCATATCATCGACATATAAAGCTATTATTGAAAATTTGGAATTCGTCTTCTTTATAAATACGCAAGGGTATAATTATATTTGTTATCCCATATTATCAAGCAATTCTCAATCAAAACAATGAATTAACAATTAAGGTCTAGAGAGAGAGTAGAGAGAGAAAGTAGATCTTGAAAGCTCTTGTCATATATCTCACTAATATGAAATATTACAATTAAGTTCTCCCAAGATTAACAAAGACTAATCCTATTTATACTACCTATCAAAACTAAAACTTAACAACTAAGTAAAACTAATCAATATTGACTTTGACAATACAACTTTGACTTTGCTTATGACTTTGACATTGTTGACTTACACATTGACTTTCCTATTAAATCTTGGATACAATATTTAGACTTAACAATCTCCCCCTTTGTATTCAAGATTTAATAAAAATTTGATGCAGATCTTCAACTCTTGATTCTTCATCTTTTGTCTCTTGAAGCTTTCAAAAACTTTGCTCTTTTGCAACTTTTGAAGAATCTTGGAAAGTCTTTTTAATCTTTGAAGCTTTGGAAGTCAACATGCCTTGAACAAAACATTGAAAACTTGAAACATCTTTGAAACATGAATCTTTATCTCTGAAAAATCTTTCGTCTTCAAACAAAATTGTATCTTCATCACTTTGATCACTGAATCGTCTTCGGAAGAACAAACCTTCTTGAAACTTGAAATTCTTTATCAGAAACTTTTGACTTTGAATCAGTCTTTGAAACAGCAGCGGAAACATTTTGAATTTAAGGCTTGAACTTTGAACTCGAACTCTGAAATTGAATCTTTATATCGTTTTCCCCCTTTTTGATGATGTGAGCATCAGATCATCAAAATTTCTTCAATTTCAGCTCAGACTTTGATAACCCCTTTGAAACAATCTCCCCTTTGATAAATGTTGTTCTTTGATCTGAAGAGCTGAATCATGAACTATAAATATCCGAATCTTTTCAAATTCTGACATAATGAACGTGTAACCCTTATTCAACAAATGAAACAGTTAGAAGTGCCTGTTAGTAACACGGAGTCACTGTGTACAACGAATGTACGATATAAGGAGCTGGCTTGATGATGACTCCCCAGGACTTCCATTCAATCATCGAAAAACACAAGGTTTATCTATGAATGTTCTGACAGAAAAACAGATTTTCTGTGTGCTCGTGCTTGTGTTTTGAAAGAATTAGCACAATGATTGTGTTTCATAAGGCTCAAAGTATGTAAATCACTGAGACAACAATGATTGTACATGGACTCAATGTGCATGAGAAAGGGTCGAAGGTGGGGCAACTTTCCTTCTTTTTCAATATCAGTATATTCCAAAAGAAGATCCGATAGATTATATGCTGCTTCCCCAGAAAATGTGAAACATTCTCTTTTTAAGAAAAGAATGAGTAGTTGGTGGGGTTGTATACAAGAGATGGCATGGGCTATTTGCTTATTTCAATGATGGTCACCAAAGAAATGTGAACCAATCAGTAATGTGGCTGCCCGACTCAGAAAGTGGTAGGTGCAGAGTTCTGATATTCTTTTAACTCTGTTCTCACACCCTCTTTATTTTAAACATATAAGCTCACATCTAACCAATCTCTTATTTCCATTTTACCTCTGCTCACTCCCACACTCAATTCTTTTAGACCCCTCTCCCCTCAATCACTTAAAGGATTTCTTCCGGGGTAGGAAACACTGGTTATCGTGAATCCATGGAAGATCTATTAAGCACTCACACTGAATCCCATGTTCCTAAAAGTACATGCTTATCAATGATTTTCTTGACATGTAAAGCACAAGAAATCATATGTCAGTATATGTATGCTTATCAAAAATCAGAAATGAAATTTGAGCATTTGAACTTTTGAAGATTTCTCAAAACAAGAATATTGAATGAATGAAATGAAGTCAAGAGAATTGTTTTGAGAATCTGACAATGAATTAAACAGATCAAATCAAATGGTTAAGGTATCAAAGAATTGGATATTTGTTTATATGAACAAATATAAACAATTTATCAATGAAAGCACAAATATGAAAAAAATGAATGATGCTCAACAACTTTGAATTTCAAACGGGGGTATTACCATCGAAAAATTGGTTCTTTTAGAGACATGGTAATAACAAATTCAAATAAAATACTGAACCGGTGTGTGTGAATACTTGACAGTATATGGACAAGATAATACACAAGTATTGATCTTTGGAAACACACGGTCAGTTAAACAATAAGCTCAAAATATTGAAAAACATTTAAAAGTCACACTTCTGAATTCATGAAATCTTTTGAGAATAAGAAGTGGTTTGAACATTTAAGAAACTGTTTTTCATGTTCGAAAGTTGTTCTTCTTTCAAACAATCCGAGATCTAGGACAGAAGATTTTTTACCTTTTCGACTCCCCCTCAAATCATGATCATATGATTTATATCTTTTGAGCTCCCCCTGGATATTAGCACAATATCCTTCTTTGATTGTTGAAAAACGGGTCCTGATCTGTCATTTGATCAGAAGCCACTTTATTTAAAAAATAAAAGACAGAAAGCAATAAAACGGTTTTCTAGAATGAGTTCTGATCTGAAATAATCAGAAGTCATCACCTTTACCCCCCCTTAAATTAAGCATCTGAAATATGTCAGTTAAAACAGGATAGAGATCAAACACTCCCTTTGAATTGTTATACCATCAATATCAGAAAAATCTAGCAAAGAAAAAGTTTAGGATAGAGATCAGATTAATTCATCGGGATAAAGACCATCAATATCCATCGGATGCAAGCATACAGGAGTAAGGTCTTTTTGATCTCTGAGGTACGGGTCCTAAGCTGTTTTGCTTAGAAGCCATAATCTTGACATTTAGGTGCGGGTCTTGAACTGTGTTACTCAAGAGCCATTTTGACATTGAAGTCCGGGTCTTGAGCTGATTTACTCAAGAGCCATTTTGACATTGAAGTCCGGGTCTTGAGCTGATTTACTCAAGAGCCATTGTCTTTCTTACTCCCCGTTGGATTGAGATGTCTGCAACATAGAATCGGTTTTCTTCTTTGATACCCACTGGTATTTGGGTCCAGAAATGTTAGTTGTAGTGCATGTGGGGGTTATGGAGTAAGAACCATGCCAATAATGATAATTTGTTTTGTGAAAATGATCATGTGTACAACAAATAGAACAATAAAATTTCTTACCTTTAGGTGCTTTGTTCTTCTTTGCTTCGTGTACATGTACACATGATTTCTTCTCTTTTAGCTCATTTTCCTTATCATCTTTGACTGGTTTCTTTTGCCAAACCAATTTCTCTTTCTTGAAACTTTTCCTCGGATAAGTATCTGAACCATCTAAAAATTCATCATAGAAAAGGTTAGTGCGACGAATCTGATTAAAGGATTTGACTGACCTGTTTGAAGATATGAATTTCTGATTTGAACTTGAAACAAAATTTTCAAGTTCTTTGATCTTTGATGCAAAATTATCTCTTTATTTCACAAGCTGGTCAATCTTTGTTGTGAATTCAGACTTCGTTCTTTGCTCTTTCAGCGCAGCTGCAGACAGTTCAGACAACTTAGAAGTCAGCTTTTTAATTTCATTTTCAAATATGAATCTTTCTTCCTCAAATCCTTTTTTTGATTCATTTCTCTGGCCAAATAATTCTTTAAAGAATCCTACATTTTTCTGTTCTGTGGCCTTCTTTTCTTTATCAAACTTCTCTCTTTCCATGATCAGTACTTTCTCAAAATCGGAGATTTGTTGAGAAAGTTTTATACATTTAAGATCAACTGACTTCTTTTCTTCATAGCACTTCTTTGAGAAATCTGAGAATTTCTTTGAAAAACTTTTCTTTTCACTTTCAAAATCAGCTTTATTTGCAACAAGCTGTTTTTCCAAATCAGATAAATTCTTTCGAAGCTCAGCATTCTCAAATTCCAACTTCTTAACTTTCTGCTCATTGCTCTTAACAGAGTCTGTCTGCTGAATTTTACCTTCCAACTCAGACATCTTTCCTTTTAGATCTGACACAACTGTTGGCCATATCATCGTCCATTCAAGATAGTCCCATATCTCCTTTCCTGTTGATTTGTACAAATCTTTTCTTGTCAACTGATATGTATCTATGTGACCTTTAATCTCATGACGAATACTATTCAACAGAAAAGTTCGAGCCATATTATCAGCATTCTTTCTTTTCTCTCGATCCTCGGTACAATCTCCTGTTGGAGTATGAGGTGTCATCTCTCCTTCAGTCAATGACAATCTGATATAACAACTCAGCTCATTTGTATCTACAAATTTGAGAAAATCAGCTTTCCACTGCTCGTATCTTCCTCTGAGCAAAATTGGTGAACTCATCTCTCTCTCTGGAAAATATTGAATGAGAAAAATATTTCGTGAAAATTGAAATTTGAACAATACTTGTTAGTTCGCAATGTAAAAAAAAATATTTCCAAAGATGACCAAAAAAAATTTCCAGATTTTTTTTTTAGAGAAAAGAGGTTTGCGTATGTTGACCGAAACCCAAAGCTAGGTGTACGGGTCCTTGGTGAAACACATAGCTAAGAATGCGGGTTGTTGAGGAAACGCATAGTGAGGTATGCGGGTGTCACACCCCGCTAAAGCGGAAACACGGGGCATAACAGCTCGATACGCATAGCACAAGATTAAAGTTCATACCACCATACAATTTAATTATTTAAAACATTACAAAAAAAAATTATCATCGTTTACAATTTCCAAAATCTTAAACATAACGGAATATATTCGTAAAGGTAAGCCTGCTTCAAAACAATATTCAGGTAGCTTAAACATCGATGTCTACCTTCTTGACTTCCTGAAAAGCATGTATAAAACAAGGTCAACTACAAAGAGTTGGTGAGTTCACAGGTTTTAAATATGCACAAATCATTTTTATATGCAAGTTGTCCTTTGTAAAACATACGTATAAACCAAACTTCAATTCTTTGTTTCATGAGTATCATAACTTAGTTTATATGACAAGAGGCATGCATTGATACAACCACGTTGAGCCACTACTAAACCTTTCCGGACCAAATCAACACCCCATGATCTACCTCAGAGGTGGGCTTTAACCACATGTGTAATCATATTTCTCTAGTACAGTGCACCCCTACTCGTCAGTATAAGGTGGGCTTGTCAGACCAAATAGCGCTATCCACTAATACTATAGGCCCATTTATGGGTTAACTAGTAGTGTACCCGGGGACTTAACATTTTTTTAAAACTCAACATATCATTGGCATACATGTCATATAACTTCTACACCAACCGCTTTACAACAAAGCCTCATAAATTTCAATACGTAACGCTTTATAACAAAGCCTCATGAATCTTTAAATATTCAATTTTAACATGCTTTTCACCCCAAGTTCAATCAAAACAATAAAAGTGGGGCTGTGAATACTCACCTTTTGGAGAAAGTGCGAGGATTTTGAGATAGTGATCACCGAAGGTCGTTACTCCCTATAATTCCTATAACGAAAGATGCCACAAGGAAAATACGTCATTACTCGTCCCTAAGTCCAAATAATCCTTCCGAGTGATTTATGAAATGCCAATAAGTGTATATTTTAGTCCAAAATCATTCAATTAGTTGTTTTAGTCTAATTACTAAATTATATACTATAACGTGATTTCAAGTACAAATATATAAATCTTTGAATAAATTATAAAGTTATAAAGTCCAAAAATCCTCTTTTTAGCAAATCTGACCCTTGACTTAAGCTGTCAAAATTTTATGCCTACTTTTTAATGATATTATAACCATTTTCCATATGCTATTATTTTACCAAATTTTTATAGTGTTTAATTTACTGCCTTAGTGAACTTTTGGCATAGGTAACACCCTTTTTGGAGTTGATTAGTTAGGGCAATTATGTTCTTAAAGTTCATTGGTCACAGAGATCCATGCAGTGTACACCTTCTGCTTGTCTCGATCATTTGAAGGGTCAAAACTTACTCTTTTCTGGTGATTCAAGTTTGGTTTTGTTCCTTATTCAAAGAAGAAACTTCCAGAAAAAGATTCATCTTATTTGGACCAATAATGAGTGAGTTACATCCGTTTTAAGACAAGTGTCCCAATCTGACAGAAAGTTGCTTTTTGCACACTCAACTTGTTAATGATGGTTGAGTACTCAAATCTTTATATTTTCAAGTGAATAAAATTTTGTTTGGTTCCCAGATCATTAAAGTTACTTCCAGAAAAAGAATCATTAATTTTTATGGTTTTGCTTGATGGTTATGTTTGATTGATTGCAAGATTTTGTCCAGCCGGATTCTGATTGCACCATAAACTTTAGAGGTAAGGTTGAGAGGTCAAAACTCAATATTTTTGAGTGATTCCAGTGGGTTTTGATTGGTATTTCATTATATTAAATTCCAGAAGAAGATTTATAGTATTTGAGTCCATATTTTTCAAGTTATGCCCAAAATACTAACATGCAATGAATCTGACAGAAAATAAAAATTGAAATAACTAAATTTTATGAACATTTTAATCACTTTTTGGCCCATAAATTGGGGTTTCTTGATTGAAAACGTTTTTATCTTCCATTTTAACATAAGTTTTAGTAAAAAATATCCTTTAACTTTTTGAAACACATGTATGGACTCTAATATCTTTAGATTGTAAGAAAAATGGACATGCATGTCATTCAAACTTCATTTTCTTGAGTTTTTGAGGTATGGGTCATGGGTTATCACCATTGCTTGACATTTAACATGTCATTGGTGTATAACCTACCATTTAGGGACTTTACAAAGCCCTAAATTCTAGAAAACCTTCAAGAAGATGAAGAAGAATGAAGGAAAAATGATGAAAACTTGATTTTTATGAAGATTTAAAGGTAAGATTCATGAAATACAAGAGTAGAATGTTACCTTGATGAGGAGGAGTTGTTTTGATCTTCAAAAATTATGATTTGGAAGGAGGTTTGGGGCTGGAGTTTAGAGAGAAATGAAGAGAGAAATGATGCTAGAGAGAGAGAGAGAAATGAAAGAAATGAGAGAAATGATGGAGTGTTGGTGGTTTTGAAGAAGAAAATAAAAACAAAAGTGGGGATATAGGGGGGGGGGGGGAACCGGCCACATGGCCAAATGTTTAATATATATATATATATATATATATATATATATATATATTTTTTTAATTTAAGTTATATATATATATAATGTAATTTTTATAAAAAGATAGGTTATGGGTAGGTGAATTCCCAATTATTTGCTTAAATTTTTGTTTTGATTGCTTAAAATTTAGAATTTATATTTGGTTAATTAAATTTTATAATTAACCCACTCATTATTATTACTATTAATAAAATAAAATGTTAATTTTATCGGATTGGTATTTTATAAGACTGTGTATCCCGTTATGCGCAGTGACCGGATATTCTAAGCGCACTGCCGGGAACCTTAGGAAACTAAAGCCCTTGCCTATAAAATTAGGTCGTAGAAGGGTGTTCCTATATATTTAACCATGATTTACACAGCTCGGGTGCTAACTTGGAGGTTCCGGAAGGCAGATGTCACAGTCTCCCCTCCTTAAAAGAATTTCGTCCCGAAATTAATGATTGCTATCTCTAGACTGATCCTTTGTGAAGAGGTGGGGATACTTGAGTTTCATATGATCTTCCGGCTCCCAGGTGTACTCGGGTCCAAGACTCGAGTTCCAACGAATTTTCAAGATTGGAATTTTACTACGCCTCAGGCGTTTGACTTCCCGGTCAACGATTTCAATTGGTTTTTCTACGAAGCGCAAACGCTCGACAATCTGAACCTCTTCAGGATTTATAACCAATGATTCATCAGTTAAACATTTCTTTAAATTTGACTCATGAAAAGTGTCCTATATAGCACTCAGCACTTGTGGTAATTTGAGTTTATAAGCTACTGGTCCAATTCTTTCTAGCATCACGAATGGGCGAATATATCCTGGACTCAATTTACCTCTTTTCCCAAATCGAACCAATCCTTTCCATGGTGACACTTTCAGAAGGACTTTATCACCCGATTGGAATTCTAACGGCTTTCTACGGTTATCTGCATAACTTTTCTGACGGTCTCTCGCAGCTTTTAGTTTATCCTGGATAGTAGATATTTTATCAGTGGTTTCTTTAATAATATTAGGCCCGATCAATTGACTATCACTGGTTTCCATCCAACTGAGTGGGGATCTACACTAACGTCCGCATAAAGCTTCATATGGCGCATATTGGATACTAGTGCAGCTCCTGGAATTAAATCTATGCGGAATTCAACTTGTCTTGGTGGGGGTAATCCGGGTAATTCATCAGGAAATACTTCGGCAAAATCCTGGACTATAGGAATATCTTGAATGCGTTTTTTCTTATTCTCTTTATTTACTACATGCGCCAGAAATGCAACGTACTCTTTCCTCAGATAATTTTGCATCTTCATACATGATACCATCTTTAAATTCCTTTTGGGCTTCTCTCCATGTACAAAAAGTACTTCTCCTTCCGATAATGGATTTCGAAGAGTTTTCTCAGAACATCATATTTCCGCTTGCTTTTTAGACAACCAATCCATGCCCACAATTATGTCAAAACTTCCTAACTTAATTGGAATTAAGCCTATACTAAATTCCTTTTCAGCTAGGTTTAGGGTACAGTTCGAAATTACATCCTTGACCCTAACTTCTTGTCCATTAGCAAATTTGATGGCATAAATTTCTTTTAACTTTTGGGGTTTTCGATTAATTTTGATCTAAAATTTAGTGATACGAAACTTCTATCTGCCCCGACATCAAATAATACAGATGCAGGATGATTATTTAAGAGAAACGTACCTGTAATCACATCACATCTGGGTTTTGCCTTGCTTCCTATGCCCCAATTTCAAATACCCGACCTCGTGCCTGACCTCTTTGATTCCCTTGGTTGGCCGGTTGAGCTTGATTAAGATTTAGCCTTCTGTTCATCTTGGGGCAGGTGTTCTTGAAGTGATCCGGACTTCCACACTCAAAACAAACTCGTCTTCCCCCAATCTTACAATCCTTCGCATAATGACCCCCTCTGTTGCATTTGTGACAAATAATACAATTCCCAGTGTGATGATTGTTACACTTGTCACATTTTGGATACGTTCCTTTTCCTTTGTCAGTAGCCTGAGCTTGGATTCCATAATTCCCCACTATTCTTTGCTCCTTTCCTCGGCTCCTGTCAAACTGTCTCCCTGAAGTTTCCTCAATCTTCCTCTTTCCCTTAGCTCTGTCATTAGTGAAAAGTCCCGAACGGTTGGCATTGTTGGTAAGTTTGGTTGCTAAGTTTACTGCTTCTTGGAGGGTTTTTGGATTTCCCTAAGTCACATCCCCTCGGATTAATGGAGCTAAACCCCAGATATATTTGTCCACTCTATTCTCTTCTGGTGTTACCAAATGTGGTACCATCTTTGCCAATTCATGAAATCGTGCTGTGTATGCATCTATATCATTTCCCTTCATTTCGTGATCCCATAACTCCGCTTGTAACTTTTGCATTTCACTCCTCGGACAATATTCCTCTTTAAGCATCTCCTTAAATTCATCCCATGTGTTGGTCCCAAATAGCAAATAGTAAAGAAGAAAAGTATTGTAGAAGGGGGGTTGAATACAATACACACAGATTTTTACTTACTTTAATTCTTATTGATTTTAAATCAAGAATTACACAAAGAGAACTTTTGATTGTTGCGGAAGAGAATAGATGAAATCTATTCAAACAATCTTACACTAAGAGAAATGAAGAACAATTGTAAAACACTTAGAAAACAATAAGAACTTCTTAGAGAGAATGCCAGTACACTTAGAGAGCTTGAAAGCTTGAGAGCTGGTGATCTTGCATGTTGAACCATCCTCCATATTTATAGTGCCTCATGCATTAAATGCATGTGACACCTGTTGAACAAAGGATGGACACAGGTCTTCAGCAAGGATGGACACAGGTCTTCAGCAAAGTACAAGGTACAAGATGTACCTTTTGTCTTGAGATGTTTTGGCTTGAAGTGTTGACCTGCAGAAGGATGGTAGAGACCTTTCCTTAAGATGGTGTAGTAGACAAAACTTACTTGATCTGATATCCAGATGAGGTCCACGTCAATGCAAGAAATCACAATATACTTTGTCAGAAAAGTATAATGTGTTTGAAAGAAATCCTTAAGCATAGATTGCCGAAGACTTGAAAGATCTTCGGCTCCTGAAGATGTGAGAACACCTTCATACTCTAAGAAGAGATGATTGGCTACCGAAGACTTGAGAAATCTTCGGCTGCTCCTTGAAGATGTGAGAACACCTTCATACCCTAAGGAGAGATGAGATCATCGGCTGCCGAAGACCTGAGAGGTCTTCCACTCCTGAGAGACATGTGATTGACACCATCCTGGCTGATGGTGTTGATCACTTGGGCATGCTTGGCTTTAGGCTGAGGAGACTATCTTCAATCCGCTTTGAGAGATGTACTCCTTCTTTGTCTTCTTCGGCTGATCTTTGACTTCACCAAACATTTGTATAGAAACCAAGCTGCTAAAAGAACCTTAAACATATTCTAAGTAGGATGATATAAGATGGAAGATTAGGAGGTCATCTTCAAATCTTCAGATGACCCAACAATCTCCCCCTATTTGAGGATGACATCCATACTAAAGAATAGAACAAAGAGTGTACTGAATAAATTCATTTTGACCCATCTTTACTCTTTTTGGGTTCTTTTCACATGGTTTTTTTTTTTTTTTTTTTTTTTGTATAAGGATTTATAAAGTATATCCGACACTTACAAACGAAATAAAAGAATGAAGTATATTTGTACAAACTAAATAAAGGAAATGCATTTGTATTAAATATCACTTAGCAAAACAACGGTTACAAGTACATTAGAAAGATAAAAGGATTTAGAGAAGAACCTCATTCTTTCTTCTGTCTTTTGTGGAGCTCAGCAAGAATATCCCGACGGAAGAGAGAACCTTCAGAACTTATGGGGATAAGAGATAGGATAGCAACCAGAAATTTGGTGTCAGCAATGGGGATCTCCTTATGTCTGAAGAACATGGGAGTTTCCTTTTCATTAAGGAAAAAGACTCCTTTGGTTGGCCTAAACACTACAGTACCAGTAGTGCCAGAAATATGGGTCGGACACGGACCACCTGGAGTCTTCAGGTTTAGATTCTTTATATCAGGAATCATTCCCTTGGCAACCATGTCCTTGAAGAGGTTTTGTGTGACAGAAGAGGAGAGTTGTGGAGAGGAGGAGAGACACATCTTTTTGAGACATTGAACCTGAGCTTCTTCTTCAGGAGAATGCTTATAATCTTTTGCAATGTCTTTCATTTTTTCAAGAAGACGATTGATGGTCTTCTTGGCCAAAACTTTGTGCCTACTAAGAGATTTGGATAAGAGTTCAGAGAGTTCGTACCATTCAGAGAGTCCATAGTCTTCAAGATCGCTGAATTTGGTGGAGTGATGACTTTTGTCTTCTCTAATGATTAACATCCGAACCTCATCTGAGCATTTGGTGGTGCCAAGCTTTATTTCAACAATTTTAGACTTCAACTTTCTTTCCATTAAAGTCTTTCGGTACCAAGGGATGTCATGAGAATCAAGCTTAGCTTTAGAAAGGCCAAAGTCAGAGGTGACTTTGTTTGGTGGTTGAAGTTTGAGCCTATCAGCTTCAGAAACAAAAGCTTTTAGAGAAGCAGACTTTTGTTGCTGAGATAAAAGGGCCTCTTCATCTGGAGATAGCTTGCTCTTTCCTTTGTCTCTGCTTTGTCTAGAATGCTCCCCCTCAGTTGGAGCATTGGTGATGGGAGTGGGACCCGGACAGCCGCTGTCTGAAGGAGTGGGAACCGTCTCTTTCTCCCCCTCAGCGGCTGACGGGGGAGCTACCAGCATAGAATCAACCTTTTGATGAAGAGACTGCAAGGACTCAAGAATTTGAGTAGTGATGGCCTGATGAGATTCTGAAGCCGCTTGAAGCCGACGAACCTCCTCATCACGAGCACTAGAGGCTGCTTGAAGAGCAGTGACCAAGGCAGTGAGGTGCTGATTGGAGGTCTCAAGAGATAACAGTTTGTCACAAGTGACTTTGACAAGAGAGCCCAGAATGGTCTGATGTTCACGAAACTGAGCACCAATGAGGCGGTGCTGTCGGTTGGCTTCCTGAATATCAGCCAGAACTTCTAGGGGAATGATGGGAGCAGAGGTAGGAGTGTCCCGCACAGTAGATATAGAAGGAAGTGGGGAAGGTGACATCTGCTCGTTTCCCTGTTGCAAATAAGCCAAAAAATGTGAAATACCCTCCACACTGGCCTTTGGTAAGACCCGTGTTTCACCGGGCGGTGCATAAGCATCGACCAGAAATTGGTCGGGTGACAGGCCGTGCAGTGAGAAGGCAGACCCTTGGTCCGGGGAGAAGACCAAGTCATCCTCATCCACCAAGGAGAGAGTGGAAGAGGGTAGTTGAGGGTCCCCAAATATTACAGTTGCATCCTTTTGAGAGGATGCAAAGGTGGTGGCAGTGGGTATGTCGGAATCCCCGGGCCCGGATGGGAAAATATCAACATCCATCGATTGTGAAGAATCGGAGGATGGAGTATGTGGGATGGCCCTAGAAACCGTCCTCGTTCTTTTGGGAGAAGAGGGAGGGGAAGAGGTAGAGTGCCGCCGCTTTGAGGTGGTGGGAGAGGCCTGGGTAACCACCGAAGGTCCTTTCAGTGGTATGGCCCTTGGGACAGGTGCGGCGGTGTCGGTAGCTGATGATGAGATAGTGCTAGCCGACATCACAAGAGGTGAGGGGGAAGGGTCCACTACAGAGGAGGGACCTTTGGACACTGGAGTGTCCTTGGCATCTCCCCACTGTAGATTGGGAGAAGTAAGGAAAGAGACCATACCTGGGAGCAGAGGGTTGTCAGTTGCCAAAGGCCCCTTATGAAGAAGGGGTTTGGTCATAATCGGCGCCTTGTAGTCAAAAGTGATGCTATGAGAGGCATCAATGGCAGTAGCAAATTTATGATAAATGATGAGCCATATAAACCGAGGAAAAGCGACATGAGGCCGCTTATGAGGGGTGATGACACTGACTAATTCACGGAAGAAATACCGTGCAAAATCAATCTTTCTTTGAAAGATAAGAGCATGTGCCAGTTGGGTGATGGAAGAAGGAGATTGATCATGTCCAGATGTTTTCTTGCTAAGACATAAAATAACATGAGAGAAGAAGAAATGCCAGATACCTCCCATGTTTTTGCGAAGCAGTGTGCCTGGACTTCTGTCATGTTCACCACGGATGTAGTTCAGAGCCGCAACAACTTCCTCATGCTCATTTCCAAGAGGGAATTTCTCATAGGGGGAGTAGGTAGGAAGATGAAGTGCCGAACGAACATCCTCAACCCCGAAAGAGAGATCCGGCGAGGCGGGATCGGAGTGGATGGAAGCCGACACTTTCTCGGATGTAGCGTCATAAATACAAGTAAGCCAAAAATTGCAATGAGCAATTTGCTTATTTTTGATGGATTGTATGTCAAGGCATAGTGAAGAGGAGACTTCATGAGGAAGGAAGCAATCGGGTCAAACTCACTATGCTTGGGATCACTTTCCAACCGTGCAACATGATTGCATGGGTTAAAAATTAGATCCGAATGAGAGGTGGGGGAAGTGAACACAGTTTTCTTGACAAGGTTGGGGGAGGAGGAGGAAGCCATGAAAAAGATAGAAGGAGAAAGAAAGATGATGAGAGAAAGAAAGAGGAGATGGGTGTTTGTTGTGGTGGTGGTGAAAAAAAATGAAGGAGGAAGGGTGGTATTTATAGTGAAAATAGGAGGGAAATAGAAATGGAAGGGATTTGAAATGGGTAGGCTAAGTAGGGAGAGATGTGTAAGGATGGTAAGGATGGAATAGGTGATAGAGAGTAGGAGGAGATGAATGGGGAAAGGAGAGGATTGTAAGAAAAAGGGAGATATGGAAGGAAAAAGGGGAAAGGTAGGGTGTTGGGAAAAGAAGGGATGGGATGGTTAGGGTAAAGTCTTGAGAAAAAAATAAAAAGATAAAAAAATAAAAAATAAGTATGGAGTGAAGAAGTATTGGGAAAGGAGAGAAGTGTAAGAAAAAAAAAAGGAGGTATGGAAGGAAGAAGGGGAGGGATAGGAGATAGTAGGTGGTGTAAGGAGGGATGGGATGGGAGGGGAGTCTTGAAAAGGGAAAGAAAAAGGAAAGGATAAAAAGGGAGTAGGTTAGGGGGTAGGAAAAAGTCAAAGCAAAAGGGAGGTGGGTTGGGGATGGGGTTCGGCCGAAAAATGGGGTGAGGGTGGGTGGGTTTCGGCTAGAGGGTGAGGGGAGGGGAGGGTTGGAAATATATATATATATTTTTTTATATATATATATATTTTTATTTATTTTAAAGGGGAGGATGTGTATGGGGACCGAAATTTTTTTTTGATGGGGTTCGGTTAGGGTGAGGGAGGGCCGAAGAGGGAGAGGGAGAGGGGAAGGGGTCGGCTAGGGAGAGGGAGGGGCGAAGAGGGAAGGGAGGGGGTGGGTTCGGCTAAGGGAGAGGGGAGAGCCGAAGGGAGAGGGGAGGGAGAGGGGGTGGGTTCGGCTAAGGGAGAGGGGAGAGCCGAAGGGGGAGGGGAGGGAGGGGGGGGTGGGTTTCGGCTAGGGAGAGGGGAGGGGAGGGTTGGAAATATATTTTTTTTTTTTTTATATATATTTTTTTTATTTTATTTTAAAGGGGAGGATGTGTATGGGGACCGATTTTTTTTTTTGATGGGGTTCGGTTAGGGTGAGGGAGGGCCGAAGAGGGAGAGGGAGAGGGGAAGGGGTCGGCTAGGGAGAGGGAGGGGCGAAGAGGGAAGGGAGGGGGTGGGTTCGGCTAAGGGAGAGGGGAGAGCCGAAGGGAGAGGGGAGGGAGAGGGGGTGGGTTCGACTAAGGGAGAGGGGAGAGCCGAAGGGGGAGGGGAGGGAGGGGGGTGGGTTTCGGCTAGGGAGAGAGGAGGGAGAGGAGAGAGCCGAAGGGAGAGGGGGGGAGGAGGGGGTGGGTTCGGCTAGGGAGAGGGGAGCCGAAGAGGGAGAGGGAGGGGAGGGGAGGGGGGTTCGGCTAGGGAGAGGGGAGAGGGAGAGAAGAGAGGGTTTAGAGAGAGAGAGCCGAAAAAAATACTTTTTTTTTTTTTTGATTTTTTTTTTTCGAATTTTTTTTTTCTTTAATTTCTTTTCTTTTCTAACTCTAAATTTTTTATTTATTTATTTATTTATTTATTTTTTTGAATTTCTTTTCTTTTCTAACTCTCAAATTTTTTTTTTTTTGAAACTTCGGCCGATGAACAGTACTTCGGCCGGTTTTTTTTTTGAAGAAAACTAAACATCGGCATTTAACATACCGAGTTCGCCGATTAAGAACTTGAACCGAGCTTCGTCAAGAGGCTTGGTGAAGAGATCCGCCAGTTGGAGGTCGGTAGGGATGAAATGGAGTTCGACATTACCTCTGGAAATGTGATCCCGGATGAAATGATACCGGATGTCGATGTGCTTGGAACGAGAGTGCAGCACCGGATTGTTTGCGATTGCGATCGCACTTGAGTTGTCACACAGAATCGGGATATGAGAGTACAGTTGATTGTAGTCTCTCAGTTGGTTCTTCATCCAAAGGATTTGAGCACAGCAACTTCCAGCAGCTACGTACTCAGCCTCAGCGGTAGAGGTTGAGACTGAGTTCTGCTTCTTGCTAGACCAACTAACAAGCTTGCCACCAAGGAGTTGACAGCTGCCAGTGGTGCTCTTCCTATCAATCTTAGAGCCTGCAAAGTCAGAATCTGAATATCCCATTAGATCAAAACCTGAGTCTTTGGGATACCAAAGACCCAGATTCATGGTACCTTTGAGATACCGAAAAATGCGTTTAACCGCAGCCAAGTGAGATTCCTTCGGATTGGCTTGGTAACGCGCACATAGGCAAGTAGCAAACATAATGTCTGGTCTACTCGCAGTAAGATAAAGAAGAGAGCCGATCATGCCTCGGTAGTTGGTGATATCCACAGATACACCATCCGGATCAACATGGAGTTTCAAAGGTGGTGCCATGGGAGTTTTCATGGGGGAGGAGTTTTCAAAATTGAACTTCTTCAGAAGATCACGAATGTATTTACTTTGATTTATAAAGATTCCTTCTGAAGATTGTTTAACTTGAAGTCCTAAGAAAAAGGTGAGCTCCCCCATCATACTCATCTCATATTGGCTTTTCATGAGAGAGGCAAACTCATCACACAGTGACTCATCAGTGGCACCAAAAATGATATCATCCACATAGATTTGAACAAGAATAAGATTACCTGAGGTTTGCTTGATGAACAAAGTGTTGTCAATTTTACCTCTTGTATACTTGTTTTTCAGGAGAAAGTCAGCAAGAGTGTCATACCAGGCACGGGGAGCCTGCTTTAGACCATAGAGAGCTTTGTCTAACCTGTACACATAGTCAGGATGGACTGGATCTTCAAAGCCAGGGGGCTGTTTCACATAGACTTCTTCAGCTAGCTCCCCATTCAGAAAGGCACTCTTGACATCCATCTGGAAGACTTTGAAGTTCTTGTAGGCAGCATGAGCAAGGAAGATTCTGATGGCTTCAAGTCTGGCAACTGGAGCAAATGTTTCGTCATAGTCAATTCCTTCCTCTTGCCTATATCCTTGTGCAACCAGTCGGGCCTTGTTTCTGATCACGGTGCCTTCTTCATCCATTTTGTTTCGAAAGACCCACTTGGTTCCTATGATGGTTTTTCTGGAAGGACGAGGAACCAATCTCCAGACTTTGTTTCTTTCGAACTGAGAAAGTTCTTCTTGCATGGCAGTGATCCAACATGGATCAGCTAGAGCTTCGTCAACTTTCTTTGGTTGAAAGAGAGAAAGGAAGTTCACATATAGACAAATGTTACCGACACCTCTTCGAGTCTGTACACCAGCTTGTTGATCACCAATGATTTGATCAATGGGGTGATCTTTTGTCCATTTTAGGGCAGGAGGTAAAGAAGGAGGGTAAGAGATTTGTAGAGGAGAATTGGAAGGGCAATGTTGAGGAGAGATGGATGGAAGATCTGCTTGTATAGGTGAGGAGTGGATGTCAGATGGGGAGACTGGGATGATTGTATGTTGAGGTTGGGTAGGCTGAGGATCATCCTCTGGATGAGAAGAAGGGTTGTGAGAAGTAGAGGGTTCATTGTTTTGGTAGAGAGAAGTGGGAACTGTGTAGGGAATGTCTGATGATGTTGGAAGAGGACCATCATCAACACAGGAGGACATCCATCTGTTTAATTCTTCATCATCACAAGAGAGGGATGATATCTTGAGGTCATCAAATTTGACATGGATGGATTCATCAATGCACTTCCTTCGGAGGTTGTAGACTCTAAAAGCTTTGGAAGTGAGAGAATATCCCACGAAGATTCTCTCCAGAGGACAATTCTTAGCAAGGTGAGAGGTATTACCACAGTTATAACATTTTCTATATGTAAAAACCTTTTTGGAGCTTTGACCAGATTCCTTGTGATGACTGGTCACATTGACTTTCATGGCCTTGGAGGTTAGAGGAAAGTCAAGAGGCTTAGGACCCAAGATACCTTTGCCAGAGTCAGTTGAAGGAATAGAAAAGGGTGTCTTGGAGTTTAGCTTATTTAACATCACAGCTCTGGGGATTGGAAGAGAAGATGGTTTCTTTGAGTTTTTATTGGGAAGTTTCTTTTAGGGAGGAAGATTGGCAACAGGTTTTCCCTTTTTGGAGAAGGAGACTTTGTTTGAAGAAGGCTTAGAAGAGGAAGGTTTGGGTTCAGAAGAGGAAGGCTCATTTATTTTTAAGGAACACATAGATTCAGTAATAGGTTTAGAAGGGTCATTTGAGTCTTGAGTTTCCTCACTCTCATTGGGTGAATCAATGCTCTTAGCTTTGATAAACATTCCAAACTTGAGATCTTTAGAGAGATTAGAAGAGTCCAAAGGTTCAGAGTTGTCATAGTTCTCTTCAGAGGATTCATAGAATGAGGGAAGAGAGAAAGGAGCATGAGTGTTAGAAGGAGGTTCAAGGTCATATTTCCCGAAGCCTAGTCCAGACTTGTCATCACAAGATATTTGATCCTGAAAAATCCTTTCTAAATTTTTTGGACGAGCTTGTCCACTTTTTCACAGTTTCTTGCTCCTTTTTAAACTTTTTAAGAAGTTTATTTTTCTCTTTAGCAAGAGTAAAGTTTATAGTTTTCAAATCATCAAGCTCAACCTTGATTTTATCAAAGTGTTTTAGTTGAGAAAGACAGATTTGCAGTTGAGAAGAAAGAGATTTTATCTGAGCATTTGCCTTTTTCTTTGCATCCTTGGCTTCATAGAAGTCAATGGTCAAAGAGTCAAAGGCTTCAATTTTCTCAGCATCAGAGAGAGAGAAAAATGGATGTACCTGAGTGGATGAGGTAGAGCACTCAGCAGACACAAGAGCCATGGAGGTGGAAGAAGTTTCACCATCATCAGCATCATCTATTTTAGCCATAAAGCAGAGATTGGCCATTTCCTTATCACTTTCGGAAGTTGGTTCATCTGCCCAATCATGAGATTCGGCAAGAAGACCTTTTCCTTTGTTGACTAGAAGAGCATTCCTTTCCTTCTCTCTCTTGTATTTGGCCTTGTACTTTTCAGCACGGTCAGAGTTTGAAGGAGCAGAAGTTTTTGATTTTTGAAAAGAGGGTTGAAGAGAATCAGACTTGGTTCTGACAAACCTAGAGGATGTACGGTTGGAGGAGGGCAGTCTAGACTTATCAGAGGACCTGCTTCTGCATTCAGAGGCAAAGTGTCCCTTCCTCCCACACCTGTAACATTCCTCATTTGATTTGTCAGAGGAAACATTTTTTGAAAAAGTAGAGGAGGGTTTTCTAGAAAACCTGGGTTTTCTAGAAGGGAAGTGAGGTTTGCTTTTAGAAAAGCCAGCCAGCATGGTAACACCATCTGACAGCTGAGCCACAGAGGTCTCCTCTCCTTCATCATCAGCCTCACTGAGATAGGCTTCTGAAGGGTCATTGGGGTCCTCTTGACTGTCGTTGTCAGAGTCAGAAGGATAGGTGATCCTAGGGACACACACAGTACTTTTGGAAGATTCACCGACAAGGGCTAGAGAAGAGCCTTTGATGTCTTTTGTGAATGACTTCCTAAGCAGTTTAGACTGCTCATAGTTGAAGAGGGTGCCATACAAGGCAGTGAGAGGCATAGAGTCAAGATCCTTGGTAGACTTGATACAAGTACAAATGTTTTCCCAAAACTCAGGAAGACAGTCCATGAACTTGCACAAGACTTCCTCATTGTCATATATGCGACCCACAAGTTTAAGATCATTGAGAAGACTGTTAAAGCGATTGTAGTAGTCTGAGAGAGACTCACCCTTCTCATGAGAGAAGAGTTCATACTTTCTTACAAGAGCAATCTTTTTGCTCTTTTTCACCTCAGACGTACCTTCATAAAGAACACACAGAGTGGACCACATTTCTTTTGCAGTAGAAAGGTTAACGAGAGAATGATAGACCTCATCAGGCAGAGAGAGGGCAATGATGGCTCTGACTTTAGTATCAAGAGCTATAAGACGTCTGTCTTCATCATTGTATTTACTGGGGTCCTTTAGAATGTATCTCCCAGTAGCTGGAGTCCTTTCTTCTTCAGAAGAGTCCTCATCAGCTTTTCCCTTGTCTGCATTATATCGGTCCCAAACTCTAGGCATAAAGGGACCTTCATGTAAAATAGTTGGATATCTGCTGTCAACTCCTTCTAGGAAGAGTATCATACGACTTTTCCACAAGAAAAAGTTATTGGGGTTAAACCTTGGTGGTTTGGCTATAGAGCCATTGTCGTATGAAACAGCATTGAAGTTTTGAGAAGAATCATTTTTTAAAGAAGAAGAAGAGGCTGCCATCACGGATCTAGTTTATTGAGTTAAACTAAACCGCTTTGATACCACTTGTTGGTCCCAAATAGCAAATAGTAAAGAAGAAAAGTATTGTAGAAGGGGGGTTGAATACAATACACACAGATTTTTACTTACTTTAATTCTTATTGATTTTAAATCAAGAATTACACAAAGAGAACTTTTGATTGTTGCGGAAGAGAATAGATGAAATCTATTCAAACAATCTTACACTAAGAGAAATGAAGAACAATTGTAAAACACTTAGAAAACAATAAGAACTTCTTAGAGAGAATGCCAGTACACTTAGAGAGCTTGAAAGCTTGAGAGCTGGTGATCTTGCATGTTGAACCATCCTCCATATTTATAGTGCCTCATGCATTAAATGCATGTGACACCTGTTGAACAAAGGATGGACACAGGTCTTCAGCAAGGATGGACACAGGTCTTCAGCAAAGTACAAGGTACAAGATGTACCTTTTGTCTTGAGATGTTTTGGCTTGAAGTGTTGACCTGCAGAAGGATGGTAGAGACCTTTCCTTAAGATGGTGTAGTAGACAAAACTTACTTGATCTGATATCCAGATGAGGTCCACGTCAATGCAAGAAATCACAATATACTTTGTCAGAAAAGTATAATGTGTTTGAAAGAAATCCTTAAGCATAGATTGCCGAAGACTTGAAAGATCTTCGGCTCCTGAAGATGTAAGAACACCTTCATACTCTAAGGAGAGATGATTGGCTACCGAAGACTTGAGAAATCTTCGGCTGCTCCTTGAAGATGTGAGAACACCTTCATACCCTAAGGAGAGATGAGATCATCGGCTGCCGAAGACCTGAGAGGTCTTCCACTCCTGAGAGACATGTGATTGACACCATCCTGGCTGATGGTGTTGATCACTTGGGCATGCTTGGCTTTAGGCTGAGGAGACTATCTTCAATCCGCTTTGAGAGATGTACTCCTTCTTTGTCTTCTTCGGCTGATCTTTGACTTCACCGAACATTTGTATAGAAACCAAGCTGCTAAAAGAACCTTAAACATATTCTAAGTAGGATGATATAAGATGGAAGATTAGGAGGTCATCTTCAAATCTTCAGATGACCCAACACCATGTGACTTTGTTAGCAGCATCCCGTCCTCGTGTTTGAACCTGAGTATTCCACCATGTCAACGCTCTCCCTTGCAGTAGACAAGCTGCAAACGCCACCTTGTTTGCTTCTGTACACTTACTAATATGGAGTACGGACTCCATTCCTTCAATCCAAGTTAATAATCCAACAGCTCCTTCAGTACCATGGAATTCTTTCGGGTTACAAGATCTAAAGGTCTTATATGTACATTCTTTATCTCCGTTTGTACCGACCCTTGGATTGTCAACTTGGTTAGCATTCAAACCTGTCGCTACCTGACTAACTATATTGGGAAGTGCAACTAAGATTTGTTCAGACACGAGTTGCGAAATTTCGGGGTTTTCCCTTCTTGGAGGCATAATTCTAAGGCAAAGTTTCAAATTAAAATCTAATCATCATCTATTACTATATCCGTACTCATTTTATATCTATTCTACGTTCTTAATACAATATATATTCATTGCAATTGATTAAACATACATTCGATACATCATATATTAACAACATATATTTCAAAACCACACGTTGTAAGTAATCATAATCAGCATTTCATAAAGATACCACATCAAAAGTTTAATATCCAACCAAAAGTAGTAGCCATGCAAAAAGTAATTGTTCAAAACAACGGACTACATGCTACCAAAAGAAAGTTTAACATCCCAAATATTCTTTATCAAACTAGACTACCGATGCATGAAAAACATCATCAACCATGCGATCACAACCACCACAAATCCCATCCCTAAGGATAAACATGCGTACAGCCTCCTCACCGCCGCCCTAGTATCAACCAGCCCACCCATAATTCCATTCACCATCTGGTCACTCATGCTCATCATCGATATAACCCCATCCACAATCTGATCATTCGAATTCAACATAGACAGGAGTGCGTCAATGGAATGCCCATGATGCTCTAACTCCATCCTAAACAGCTCTATGTCTCGGGACATGCCCGAAACCCAATAGCTCTCAGCTGTTGTCATATCAGCTAGACGTGGCACCGGTATCCCAACATATGGGGGTGGCGATACTCTCCTTCTTCTCGGTCGGGAGGGCCCAGCTTCATCCCTACGTGGGATGGTAAAGGTCTCCCGAATGGGTGGCCGCACACTCATCCGAGCGATGCCCCGGGCTCTCGCTCTAGGTACAGAATGTGAAGATGAATCGGTCAAAGGTGTGACGGATCTCTCAGGAGACTGACCAGACTCTGAAAAACTATGCTCGGATGGGTCAAAGTCCTCACTCCTGGAAGTATCCCCTCTAGGTATGTGAGTAAAATAGCCTGACTCGTCAGGTGACTGCTCTCGGTGAGGTGGTGTCCGTGACATAATGACTGCGGTAATTGACAAAGTTTAATTTGTTAAAACATGCTAAAATATTTATCAAAACCCAAAAATACCATGCAAACTCACATAACAGCCATGCTTTTCATTTTCATGAACAAAAGTTTCTATTTTTAGTAACCCCTGGCATAACCGGTCCATGTCCCCATTATATACGTCTAAATTAAACGAGGGTGATCAAGCTTCGTTTAAGTTAGAATATAATAATATGAAACATATTCTAGTCATACTAGTAGTATACTCGAATTCGTAATTTTATTTGTAAAACAATTTTTTTTTTTTGAAAATAGAGGTTATAGTGTATGGTTTTATAATAAAACCGGTATTCTCTATAACCTGTGGCTCTGATACCAAATCTGTCACACCCCGCTAAAGCGGAAACACGGGGCATAACAGCTCGATACGCATAGCACAAGATTAAAGTTCATACCACCATACAATTTAATTATTTAAAACATTACAAAAAAAATTATCATCGTTTACAGTTTCCAAAATCTTAAACATAACGGAATATATTCGTAAAGGTAAGCCTGCTTCAAAACAATATTCAGGTAGCTTAAACATCGATGTCTACCTTCTTGACTTCCTGAAAAGCATGTATAAAACAAGGTCAACTACAAAGAGTTGGTGAGTTCACAGGTTTTAAATATGCACAAATCATTTTTATATGCAAGTTGTCCTTTGTAAAACATACGTATAAACCAAACTTCAATTCTTTGATTCATGAGTATCATAACTTAGTTTATATGACAAGAGGTATGCATTGATACAACCACGTTGAGCCACTACTAAACCTTTTCGGACCAAATCAACGCCCCATGATCTACCTCAGAGGTGGGCTTTAACCACATGTGTAGTCATATTTCTCTAGTACAGTGCACCCCTACTCGTCAGTATAAGGTGGGCTTGTCAGACCAAATAGCGCTATCCACTAATACTATAGGCCCATTTCTGGGTTAACTAGTAGTGTACCCGGGGACTTAACATTTTTTTAAAACTCAACATATCATTGGCATACATGTCATATAACTTCTACACCAACCGCTTTACAACAAAGCCTCATAAATTTCAATACGTAACGCTTTATAACAAAGCCTCATGAATCTTTAAATATTCAATTTTAACATGCTTTTCACCCCAAGTTCAATCAAAACAATAAAAGTGGGGCTGTGAATACTCACCTTTTGGAGAAAGTACGAGGATTTTGAGATAGTGATCACCGAAGGTCGTTACTCCCTATAATTCCTATAACGAAAGATGCCACAAGGAAAATACGTCATTACTCGTCCCTAAGTCCAAATAATCCTTCTGAGTGATTTATGAAATGCCAATAAGTGTATATTTTAGTCCAAAATCATTCAATTAGTTGTTTTAGTCTAATTACTAAATTATATACTATAACGTGATTTCAAGTACAAATATATAAATCTTTGAATAAATTATAAAGTTATAAAGTCCAAAAATCCTCTTTTTAGCAAATCTGACCCTTGACTTAAGTTGTCAAAATTTTATGCCTACTTTTTAATGATATTATAACCATTTTCCATATGTTATTATTTTACCAAATTTTTATAGTGTTTAATTTACTGCCTTAGTGAACTTTTGGCATAGGTAACACCCTTTTTGGAGTTGATTAGATAGGGCAATTATGTTCTTAAAGTTCATTGGTCACAGAGATCCATGCAGTGTACACCTTCTGCTTGTCTCGATCATTTGAAGGGTCAAAACTTACTCTTTTCTGGTGATTCAAGTTGGGTTTTGTTCCTTATTCAAAGAAGAAACTTCCAGAAAAAGATTCATCTTATTTGGACCAATAATGAGTGAGTTACATCCGTTTTAAGACAAGTGTCCCAATCTGACAGAAAGTTGCTTTTTGCACACTCAACTTGTTAATGATGGTTGAGTACTCAAATCTTTATATTTTCAAGTGAATCAAACTTTGTTTGGTTCCCAGATCATTAAAGTTACTTCCAGAAAAAGAATCATTAATTTTTATGGTTTTTCTTGATGGTTATGGTTGATTGATTGCAAGATTTTGTCCAGCCGGATTCTGATTGCACCATAAACTTTAGAGGTAAGGTTGAGGGGTCAAAACTCAATATTTTTGAGTGATTCCAGTGGGTTTTGATTGGTATTTCATTATATTAAATTCCAGTAGAAGATTCATAGCATTTGAGTCCATATTTTTCAAGTTATGCCCAAAATACTAACATGCAATGAATCTGACAGAAAATAAAAATTGAAATAACTAAATTTTATGAACATTTTAATCACTTTTTGGCCCATAAATTGGGGTTTCTTGATTGAAAACGTTTTTATCTTCCATTTTAACATAAGTTTTAGTAAAAATTATCCTTTAACTTTTTGAAACACATGTATGGACTCTAATATCTTTAGATTGTAAGAAAAATGGACATGCATGTCATTCAAACTTCATTTTCTTGAGTTTTTGAGGTATGGGTCATAGGTTATCACCATTGCTTGACATTTAACATGTTATTGGTGTATAACCTACCATTTAGGGACTTTACAAAGCCCTAAATTCTAGAAAACCTTCAAGAAGATGAAGAAGAATGAAGGAAAAATGATGAAAACTTGATTTTTATGAAGATTTAAAGGTAAGATTCATGAAATACAAGAGTAGAATGTTACCTTGATGAGGAGGAGTTGTTTTGATCTTCAAAAATTATGATTTGGAAGGAGGTTTGGGGCTGGAGTTTAGAGAGAAATGATGCTAGAGAGAGAGAGAGAAATGAAAGAAATGAGAGAAATGATGGAGTGTTGGTGGTTTTGAAGAAGAAAATAAAAACAAAAGTGGGGATATAGGGGGGGGGGGGGGAAACCGGCCACATGGCCAAATCTTTAAAAAAAAATATATATTTTTTTTTTAATTTAAGTTTTATATATATATAATGTAATTTTTATAAAAAGATAGGTTATGGGTAGGTGAATTCCCAATTATTTGCTTAAATTTTTGTTTTGATTGCTTAAAATTTAGAATTTATATTTGGTTAATTAAATTTTATAATTAACCCACTCATTATTATTACTATTAATAAAATAAAATGTTAATTTTATCGGATTGGCATTTTATAAGACTGTGTATCCCGTTACGCGCAGTGACCAGATATTCTAAGCGCACTGCCGGGAACCTTAGGAAACTAAAGCCCTTTCCTATAAAATTAGGTCGTAGAAGGATGTTCCTATATATTTAACCGTGATTTACATAGCTCGGGTGCTAACTTGGAGGTTCCGGAAGGCAGATGTCACAGCGGGTCCTTGAGGAAACGCATAGTAGACTTTACGGGTTGAACTTGATGCGCGAAGAAGAGCTTTGCGGTTCCAACTTGAACCGAAAACCTGAAATTTAAGCAAAATTTATGAATGACCCGCAAAATAACATGAATGACACACAAAGTTTTATGAAGGACACGCAAAGTTTTATGAAGGACACGCAAACCGTGATGAATGAAACGCAAAGTCGAGTTCTTGACAGTTTCAAACTTAAATCGATCGAAACCTGCACAATTGAACTCAAGAACCTGTTAGCATCATCGAAAAACAGTTCTAAACACACAAACACAATCAATTTTCGATTAAAACAACAAATCAAAGGAATTCGATCAAGAACAGAGTTCGAACTCGATATTTCCAGAAAACTCAAATTTCGAAAATTGATATCGAAATTGATAGAATTATGAAATGTAATCAGAACAAGAATCAATCCTACATATAAAACGAATCCAATGAATCCATTTTCTTGCATCAAAAACGATTTTTCACATGAAATTCGGATGAACAGTACCCAAACTCGTGTTCTTGAAAAATTTCGAAAATTTCAAATTTTCGATTTTAAAACTTCAGATTTCAATTCAAATCATGATCAAATCTTTCCTGAAAAGTTTGGTCAACTCTGATACCAATTGTTATCCCATATTATCAAGCAATTCTCAATCAAAACAATGAATTAACAATTAAGGTCTAGAGAGAGAGTAGAGAGAGAAAGTAGATCTTGAAAGCTCTTGTCATATATCTCACTAATCTGAAATATTACAATTAAGTTCTCCCAAGATTAACAAAGACTAATCCTATTTATACCACCTATCAAAACTAAAACTTAACAACTAAGTAAAACTAATCAATATTGACTTTGACAATACAACTTTGACTTTGCTTATGACTTTGACATTGTTGACTTACACATTGACTTTCCTATTAAATCTTGGATACAATATTTAGACTTAACAATATTCATTCCCAAATCAAGTATTCATTTAGGCGGGTACACTACATTCGTCTAGATTGATTTAATCTATAATGTGAGTGTTTTAATTTATTTGCAAACACACTTAACGGTTTAGAGTTACTTGACTTGCATGATGTAAGGCTATAATGAACTTTCATATACATATACATATAGGGGCAGGTTCAAACGAGAAGGTGGTCAATTTGCGAGAAGGCGAGAAGGAATAAAAGCCACATAATTTATTAATTAAAAAATAGCATAAATAAATTAATTTTTTAAAAATTAGGATAATTACAATTTGAATTGGATAAATTCTTAAAAATCTCATAATATCTTTTAAATTTATTTATTTTTCAATTTTAATAAATTCATAATTTTTTTATCAAATTTATATTATTATTTTCTAGATAAAATCATAATTTTCATCAAATATCACATGTGATATTTATAATTAATTCATTATTTATTTCACCGTTTTTTCTCTATTTTTTAGATTTACGTTTTGAATTATATATGATTAACTTCGTTTAACATGTGATATATTATTATGTATCACATATGATCCCACTAGGTGGATTTTTGTAAATATCACATATGATAATATATGTCTGAATATAAATGACGCATAATCATATGTGATAATATTTACATCACAAAAAGATCTACAAATATAAATATACATAATCACATATGATTAACTAAAATATATACAATTATCACATGTGATAATATTTACATCACAAAAAGATCTATAAAGAGAAGTATATATAATCACATATGATTATCAAAAATATATACAATTATCACATGTAATAATATTTACATCACAAAATGATCTATAAATAGAAGTATACATAATCACATATGATTAACTAAAATATATACAATTATCACATGTAATAATATGATATGTGATATGCATAAATATTCATATAATGATATCACGTGTGATATTTGGTTAAAATTGTGATTTTTTTATTAAAAGTATATTTAGAAAAAAAAAAAATAATTGAAATTACAAAATAAATAAATCTAAAAGATATAATAAGAATTTTAAGGATTTATCCAATTTAAAATGATAATTATCCTAACTTCTAAAACTATTTTTTATTTTTTATTTATGGTTTTTTTAATTAATAAATTATGTGGCCCACATTTCTTCTCGCTTTCTCGCAAATTAGTTTGCTTCTCGCATGATCCTCCCTCTATACATATATATATATATATATATATATATATATAGGAGAGCGATCAATTGGAAACTAGTATTACATTGGAAACTTTGGAAACCGAAATCAACCAATCAGTGAATTTCTTTTTTTTATTTTTAATTGAAAAGGTTATTTTTGTCTTTTACATTATTTCATAATATATATGGTAACTGTTATTATTATTATATTAATAATTATTTAATTTTAATTTAGCTTATATATGGTAATAATAATCATTGATTAATTTAAAAATGAGATATTTAATTTAGGTAAATTATTTAATTTTAATTTAGCTTATATATGGTAATAATGAAACAATAATGCTAACACGGTGAACCTGGTGAATCTATTTTCATTATGAAACAATAATGCTAACACGATGAACCTGATGAATCTATTTTCATATACGGATATGCAACTGAACAGGTAATGAAACAAAAATGGGAAGTTAACAAAAATGACACAAATTCATCATGTTTCATTATGAAACAATAATGCTAACACGATGAACCTGATGAATCTATTTTCATTATGAAACAATAATGCTAACAAGATGAACCTGATGAAATCTGTAATCCAATGAAATCTGTAATTCACAAATTCATTCTGTTTCATCACAATATTAGATTGCGTGAGAAATTTTATAATAATAAAAAATTAAAAAAAAATTCTTACATTTTAAAAGAAAATTAATTTTTTTGTTAAAAAGACAAATGCTCCACGTTTTCATAGTAAAAAATATAACAAAATTTAAATTGCGTGGGAAATTTTATTTTGGTTTCAAGTAATCTAAATAAAATAAATTTTTCTTGCCATATTTGAGACACAAAATCAAAAGACATATTTACCCTTTTCATCTATTATTTTTATTTATTATTAATAAATTAATTAATTTACTACCATATATAATTCAAATGAATCTTAACCATTGATTATAAAGATCAATGGCTGAAATTTGGTTTCCAAAGTTTTCAATGAAACTTGGTTTCCAATTGATACCACCCCTATATATATATATGTAGGGGAGGGATCAATTGGAAAACAATATTATATTGGAAACTTTGGAAACCGAAAATAACCAATCATTGAGTTTTCTTTTTTATTTTTATTTTTAATTGATAAGATTATTTTAGTCTTTTACATAATTTTATAATATATATGGTAAGTGTTATTATTATTATAATATTAATATTAATTATTTAATTTTAATGTATTTTATATATGGTAATATTGATCATTTATTAATTTAGGTAAACACAAATTGATTCATACGCAAGCTACAAATCAAATTATTTTTTCTGATTCTTATGAATCAGTAATTGATTCATCCAATGAATGAAAGTTTATATTCATATGAAATCTTCAATATTACCTCCAGGCACAAAATATTAATATAGTGAAACATAATGGATTTGATATAGTGAAACAAAATATTAATATAGTGAAACCTGATGAAACATAAAATGTTAATATAGTGAAACCTGATGAAACATATTTGATATAGTGAAACATAATGGAAAGATAATGAAACAAAATATTAATATAGTGAAACCTGATATAGTGAAACAAAATATTAATATAGTGAAACCTGATGAAACAGATTTGATATAGTGAAACATAATGGAAAGGTAATGAAACAAAATATTAATATAGTGAAACCTGATAGAGTGAAACAAAATATTAATATAGTGAAACCTGATGAAACAAATTTGATATAGTGAAACATAATGGAAAGGTAATGAAACAATAATGGTAATGAAACTTAATTGGGTTTTTACATAATGCATATTGATGAACAGGTAATAAAAAGGTAGTCTTGATATATTGTTATTATCTTTTATTAATAAATTAATTAATTTATTACCATATATAATTATTATCTTTTATTAATAAATTAGTTAATTTATTACCATATTTCATCTTTGTTGCCAAATTTGAAACACAAAAGAAAAAGACACATTTACCCTTTTGACATATTATTATTAGCTTTTATTAATAAATTAATTAATTTATTACCATATATAATTCAAATGAATATTGACCATTGATTAAAAAGATTAATGGTTGAAATTTGGTTTCCAAAGTTTCCAATGAAATTTGGTTTCCAATTGAAACCACCCTTGTATATGTATATGTATATATTAGGGGTGTTCAAAAAACCGTCGGATCACTCAAACCGGTCGAACCAAGTCAAATCGGACCGTTTTTGGCTGTTTGAGTGGTCTGGCGGTCCGGTCGAGTCTGAAAAATAGTCAAACCGTTCGGTCTGGTCCAGTCTACGGTTTGAACATCTCTTTGAGCGGTCTGAACCGATCCGACCGGCAAAATACACATGTATTAATTATACTTAGTTTTCATATTGTATACTCAACTATTAATTAATTATACTTAGTTTTCATATTGTATACTCAACTATTATCGCCCAAATTAAAAAAGTTCGTCCAATACATTAAGTTTTTAGTTTTTACTTTTAAATTGTTTGCGTTCCTTACATCGACAAAATTCCAAAATCCGCCAAAAATAAATATCTAAAATTTCATATCGTCTTTCGACTTGCTAAATGTTTATCTAAAATTCCAACTATTGTTGGCGGGCTTGCTTAACTTTTTTTTCAACTCAAAGTTTTTTTTTTTAATTTTGAAGATAGATGTTTCTTTTATAATTAATTCGGTATAGTATTTTTTTAATAATATTATGTTGGTGAAAATTTCAATTTGGAGATATATTTTATGTTTCTTTTAGTTTAAACCCCATGATAGGCCCAAACCGCCTAAACCGGTCAGATCAGACCATCTTTCTGTGGTCCGGTTTGACCAATTTGGTCGTTTGCTGCTAAACCGCTCGGTTTGAAAATTTTCTAAACCACTATTACGGTTTGGTTTGTGGTTTGGGAGGTTAAACTGCCAGAACCGGACCGCGAACACCCCTAGTATATATATATATATATATATATATATATATGTGTGTGTGTGTGTGTGTGTGTGTGTGTGTATCTAGATCCCTATAGAGATATACAAAAACCATATAAGCTGCATTTTTAGTTCTTCAAAAACTATTATGCTAATTAAAATAGTGGGACGTTATGTAACACCCTCAATTATGGGAATAACAACTAATTTAAAATTTTCTAAATACACCAATAAATGTTTCATCTACAATCACAATTTAAGGATTAACCTCAATACACACATTCATTCTATACATATAGTCCATAAGGAGGACGGGCGCTACTAAAACCCAATAAAGTCACTATCTCCAAACTGCGGAAGACTTCACCAAATGCTTATACTTGTGAAAGAATAGAACACATCTCTTCATAGAACTGCTAGAACCAAAACCCCAACTGGAACTTGATGCACATGCCGACAAATAAAAAGAGTTAGGCTTAACGCCTAGTGAGCTCAAGAGTTTTCAACATATATAAATTAATCGTTTAAAAAGAAAGAATGCAATTAAAATCATAATCTTTCAAAATGATATGCTTCACTTATGAAGACGACTCGTTTACCAATAATTATGCATTTTAAACGAAAGAGACACCGAGTTACTCGTTAACCAAAACAAACTGTTTTAAAGACTAAGATGTTAGATCAGTAATTGTATTCAAGATTAAACTGTAAAAAGGGGTCTAGTTTGTAATAGTGTTAAATACCTTAGGGGGTGTTTTAACTGATATCTAATACTGATTAGGTCATGTTGACCTACGTATAAAAGGTATTATTCTCTAGATTTCGGTAGACAGTATTGAAGATTAAGGAGGCCGTATTCTCTGTATTGTACACGCATCACGAGGTATCTGTACACCAAGAACACACACACATATTCATCTGATTAATCAAGAGATCTATGGTATATTGTTTTGATTTATTCATCTCTTGTTCTTTATTGTGTTGTGATTGTTTATCAACTATAATCTGGGTTTAACAAGTGGTATCAGAGCTAAAGATGTATGAAAGAGAAGAATACTCCTTTGGCAAGAAGAAGTACTATTCAAAGCCAAAGTATGAAGGGTACAAGAAAGAGAAGTCTGAAATGCGATACAAGCCAATGTATGGAAGGAGAGAGGAAAAACGAGAAGAATGGAAAGATGAAAGAAAGGAAGATAGAAGAGAAGAAAAGAGCGAGAAGAAGAAATAAGAGAGAAAGGATGAATCAGGCAGATGCTATAACTGTGGAAAATCTGGACACTTTTCCAGAGACTGTAAGTTCAAGAAAGTCAAGAACTCAGAATACTATGCAAGGAAGTCTCTAATTGCCAAGAAAGCGGAAGAGGGAAAGGTGCTTATGGCTGAAGAGGAAAACTGGTTGTTCCAAAGTTCTGATGAGGAGGAGCAGGCGCACTTCACTCAAGTCTTCTACATGGCAAAACTTGATGGTGATGATGAAGCTTCTGAGGCTCATTCCGAAAATGACAACTCTGAGGTAAATTCTGAACTTATTAATTCTCTGATGGTCCAAATCCACAATATGAAAGATGAGTTTGCATTGTTGAAAGGTAAACTTAGCTCCACACATCAAACAGCCTTGAGTTTTCGTGATGAAAATGCTTTGCTGAAAGTTGTTGTGGAAGAAAAGGAAAAAGAGAAACAAAGTTTAAAAGCTGAAAAAGAATCTTTAAAAGTAATAATATCTAGTTTAGAAAATGATCTTGTAAATCTTAATGCTGAAAAAGGTGAGTTCAAAATCAAATTCGAAGTCTGTTTTCAAGAAAGAAATGAAGCTTACACCAAGATTAAGCAATTGGAGGATATTAACATGAAACGAGGTCAGACTGAGCAGACTTTAAATCTATTGACCAATAAACTCCAAGATGAAAGATTTTATAAAGTTAAACCAGGTTTGGGTTTGCCAATTAACGATGTTTTGAAAAAGGCACCGGAGCACTTGTATAATTTTGATAAACTTGGCTCCACAATCAGACCCATTCCTAACATTCGTGCAACTTTTGTTGAAGCAAGTACTTCTAAACCTTTTACAGAGACCAAAGGTAAAGAAGAAATGGGAGAGAACAAGTCGTGTGGCACTGATTCTAAAAATTCTTTTAAATCAGTTGGTTTCAAATATAGTGATTTGAACAAAAGCTATACGACTCGAAAGATTGAATTTGCTGAGTCTGAATCACTATTTACCACACCTTCAAAAGAATCAGTCAGCAACAACACAGTTCCATCTGAGACTGAATGCAAATATGATGAGTATGAATCGGATGCCGATCCATCAAATACACCATCAGTCTCAAATCCCATTACTCCTAAACCCTTGCTTGTTGAAAAGGTTGAAGAAGAAACTGTCAACACGAATGGATCTTGTATAAAAAATGACAACATGGAGTTTATTGATAACATAACTGAAGAAATGTTTTCTGAAATGATGAATGCTTCAGACTCTGATCCTGTTTCTATTTCAAAGGAGTCAAATTCTGTAAGTGATCATACGTCTGAATTGATGAAACAAATTGATAGGTTGCAACAGTCTCTTGATGAGATTGAAGATGAAAACTATGATCTCAAATTTAAACTGGAAAAATCTTTGAAAGATAATCAAGAGCTTTGCACAGAGATCAATGATTTGAAAATAACTTTGTTTAAGAATGCTTCAAATGATAAACAGATGTTTAATGATCAAAGCTGGAAGGTAAGATTTAATCCAGAATTTGATGCTCCTGCAAAACCTCCAGTTATTTACTCTGATTGTCCTGAATATCCACCTAGTATTTTTGAAAAGGGTGAGACTTCAAGTATTTCAAGAAAAGAATCACCTTCTAAGAAAGAGACTAACAAGATTCTTGTTTCTGTTTCAGATATGAAAGGAAATGAAGTTAGGAGGAGTAAGAAGAATAAAAATGATAGTTTGAATAAAAATGATAGTTTGACTTTTTGTGAAACTTCTATTGCAAATAGTTGTACTACAGACAGTGATGTTTTGAAACGTACTTCTTTTGATGGACATGAATATCAGATTTGTTTTGATAAATCTAAATTTATGACATTTGCTCGAAAGAATTTATATTGCAAACACTGCTGAGATAATTCTTTCAAATACTACTCCACTCCTAAGTCCAAAAAGAGAAAAAGAAAAGCTAAACTTAATCTTAATTCAAATTCCTCCACACAACCCAAAGTGTTTCGTGCTAAGGTTACTAATCCAAGATCTAAAAAGCATTTTCAGGAATTAAATGTTAAAATGGTTTGGAAATGGGTTCCAAAAGCCCGATATGAATGGAGAGTGAAAGTTAAACCTACTGATATTCCTGAATTGCTTGAAGCTAATAGCGAAGGACCCATTTTGATATGGGTACCAAAGAAAAACTAATTGTTTCTTTTGCAGGCCTGTCGAGTGTGGGTGATAGATTCCGGCTGTTCACGCCACATGACAGGATTCAAGCACCTCTTACATAACTATGTGGAGGAGCCTGCTGGAGCAGTTAGGTTTGAAAATTCAGAAGTAGAAGGACATGTCAAAGGATATGGAATGCTTGATAATGGAGTTGTGAAGATACAGAGAGTGCTATATGTTGAAGGTCTTGATCATAATCTGTTTAGCACCAGTCACTTATGTGACATGAAATACCAAGTTCGCTTCACAACATCTCATTGCTATCTAGAGGATCCAGATGGTTACGAAATCTTCAGAGCTGAACGCCATGGAAATCTATATTATGTAGATTTTCCGACACTGTCCGCCACACGTCCAGTATGCCTATTAGCCAAAGCATCTAAAGCACAATCGTGGATGTGGCATCGTCGCTTGTCTCATCAAAATTTCAGATCAATAGCTAAGCTACAGAGACAAGGTCTGGTCAAAGGTCTACCAGAAATGAGGTTTGAGAAAGACTCACTATGTTCTGCATGTGAGATGGGCAAAATGAAGCGAAGCTCATTCAAGTCTAAATCTGAATCCTCAACCTCATCTGCACTGGAACTTATTCATATGGACCTTTGTGGCCCAATGCGAACAACGTCTATCAACGGCAAGAAATACATCTTAGTAATGATAGATGACTATTCAAGATATACATGGCTCGAGTTTCTTCGCAACAAGTCAGATGCACCAGACCTAATTATCGCTTTTATTAAGCGTATTCAAGTACGTCTTTAATTTCCAGTACGAACTATTCACAGTGATAACGACACGGAGTTCAAGAATGACACCTTGCAGAGTTATCTTATCTCTGTGGGAATTTCACACAACTTCTCCCCAGCTTACACTCCACAGCAGAATGGAATTGTTGAACAGAAGAACTGCACTCTTGTTGAAGCTGCTCGTACTATGCTTGCCTATGCTGATCTACCCATGTGTCTTTGGGCTGAGGCAGTCGCAACAGCTTGCTTCACTCAGAATTGTACCATTGTGGTCAAACGCTTTGATAAAACAACATATGAGTTGATCAACAATCGTAAACCTAATATCAAATTCCTTCGTGTTTTTGGTTGCAGGTGTTACATTCTACGAGAGCGTCAAGGACTATCAAAATTTGATAAGAAAGCGAATGAAGGATATCTCGTTGGATACTCCCTGACATCCAAAGCTTATCGAATCTACATTATTCGAACCAAGACGATTGTTGAAAGCATGAATGTATCCTTTGATGAGAATTCTACTCGGACTTCTGGACACAACTGTTCAGAACTCGGACTCAAGAACAAAGCTTCTATTCAATCCGGAATAGAACCAACATCTAAAGCATCTACTTCTTCTATAACCAACTCTATCTCATCTGAGTTAGATTTGTTGTTTATTGATGCCTTCGATGAAATTTGTGCAGACTTTGACAAAGGCATATCAACATCAACACCAAGCTCGGAGGTCCTAACTATTTCTGAAGACATGTCTGGACCGTCCGAAGAAGTCATTGAAACTGCATCTCCATCAGGTACAACTAACCGTTAGTTTCTGACTCTACTAATGCTGAATCTATCTCTGCAGATATTCCTTCTGGAAATGAAGTCACGAGTACTTCAACTGCTATTCCAGAAACTTTAGTATCAGAAACACCTATACAAGATGTCCCAAGCACATCTGTGGATCTACCTGCCGTGCATGATGAATACAATGCATCAAATACGCAACAAACAATTGAATTCTTGCCAAGCACTCACCGATAGGCAAAGGATCATCCCCTGCATAACGTGATAGGTGACGTACAATCTGGTGTCACAACACGGTCAGCGTCAGCTAATTTCTGCATGTTTTCAAGCTTCCTTAGTTCCCTAGAACCAAAGAAAGCATCATAAGCTTTCTGCAATTCGAATGGAACAAGGTTTGGCGCTTGATCCCACTACCTAAAGGTAAAACTGTTATTGGAACTAAGTGGGTATTCAGAAACAAGAAAGACGAGGATGGAGTAGTTGTGAGAAACAAAGCTCGATTGGTTGCAAAAGGGTACTGTCAACAGGAGGGCATTGACTATGACGAAACGTTCGCCCCTGTTGCGAGGATTGAAGCTATCAGAATCTTCTTAGCATATGCAGTGCATAAGAACTTTACAGTCTATCAAATAGACGTAAAGTCAGCCTTTCTAAATGGCGTTCTGCATGAGGAGGTCTATGTTGCACAACCTGAAGGTTTCATTGATCCTCATCACCCTGATCATGTCTACGTGTTAGACAAAGCGCTGTATGGTCTCAAACAAGCACCATGAGCCTGGTATGAAACTCTGACTAAATTTCTCCTTGCTTCTGGTTTCAAGAAAGGTACGGTTGACACCACCTTATTTCTTAAAAGGCAAGGTGAGGACTTGATTCTCATTCAGATTTATGTTGACGACATAACATTTGGGTCGACAAATCAGAAATTCTGCAAGAACTTTTCTAAAATCATGGAAACAAAGTGTTGGGAAATTCAGAAATGATCAAGTATGGTTAATGCTGCTACAACAGAATTACTACTGCCAGTTGAAGTTAATGCTGTTAATACAAGTTAATGCTGCTGATCAATATTAGTACTGCTAGTTCAAGGTTAGTACTGCTTGAAGGCATTAATACTGCTGAGCATAGTTAGTACTGCTGAAGTTAATACTTCTCAGAGTATTAATGCTGCTAAGTATTAATTCTGCTTATAAGATGAAGATCAGTATGGAAAGGATGACAGCTGGAATGAAGATATTCATGGAAGTTGGAGATAAAGATGGAAGTTTATATTGAAGATCTTTTATTATTTTGTAATTATCTTTTATCTTCAGTATATGTATAGAATAGCTTGTTTTATTTAGATGTAACTATTATTCTGAGTTATTAGCTTTCTTAGAGAGAATCAACCTCAAGGTTAGAACCCTGATTCTAGAGAAGTAGAATTCGTATTGGTGAGTCTGTTCATCAATATTGAGGTTGTGTGTTTAATCTTGTAACTTCAATCATTCAATACAAGTTTACAAGTTGTGATCATTGATTTACTGTTGCATTGTTTTTCAGAATATTAAAGTGCTATTCCGCAGCTTCTTTAATATTGTTTTCTGAGTGTGTGTTCTTGTTAAGAATTAAAATCCTGACAAGTGGTATCAGAGCCTGTATTCTCAGAAATCTTATTCATCATGGAAAACATTGCTGAATCAAACAGTACCTTGGTCTCAAAGGTTCCAATGCTCAGACCCAAGGAATTCGACATGTGGAAGATTAGAATCAAGCAGTACATACTCCTCACTGAAGCAGGAAAGATTGGTGCATATGGAAAGAGGACACCAGCAAAAACTGATGTAGAGAGAAAGACTAGACAGCCAGAGATGAAAGCCTTGAGCACTTTGCTCTTGGCTATTCCCAATGAATATCAACATCAGTTCTGTAATTGCACTGATGCACAGATGCTCTGGAATGCTCTAGAGAAAAGATTCTCTGGTACCAAAAGTACCAAGAGAAATCAGAAGGCCATACTGAAGCAACAGTATGAGAACTTTATGTCAACCAAGAATGAGTCCATGACTCAAACTTTTGACAGGTTCAACAAGCTTATTGGTGAACTAGCTACAGCTGGAGTACAAATTGATCAAGATGATATAAATAGGAAGTTCTTAAGGTCCCTGGGTGATGAATGGACCATGTATACTGTCTCTTTCAGACAGAATGATCAACTGGAAGAAAAGGAGCTTGATGATCTATACAATGATCTAAGAGTTTTTGAATCTGAGGTAGAGGCTAAGAAGTAGCCTTCTGGGTATGTTCATAATGCTGCACTCCTATCAGCATCAATTGATTCTACTTCAAATCCTGAATCAGTTAGTGCTGCTAATGGAGCAAATCAAGAGAAAGGCACTGATTCTGTGTTTGAAGCCTTTATATCCAGTCATGGAAACTCTTCTCTAATTAATGATGACTTGGAACAACTCCATCCAGATGATCTTGAAGAGATGGACATTAAATGGCAGATGGACATGCTCTCTATGAGAGTCAAGAAGTTCATCAAGAGAACTGGGAGGAACAACTTCTCCCAAAGAAGAGAAGATGGAGCAGGTTTTGACAAGTCAAAGGTGGAATGCTATAAATGTCACCAGAAGGGACACTTTGCTAGGGAATGCAGAAGTGGAGTGTCTCACAACAACAACCACCAACAAGCTCAGCCTGGAAGCTTCAATAATAACATAAACTCTGCACAAGCCCTAGTCTCTCAACAAGGTATGGGGTTTGATTGGAGTGATCAAGCTGAAGAAGCCATCCAAAACCAAGCTCTAATGGCTGAGGTGTCTGATCTCCCAACAGAGGTAACTTCTAATCTTTGTACTCAAAATTGCATTAACACTGTTAAAAGGTACAGGGATCACAACCAAAACATGAGTGATGACCTTAAGAGATTAGAAAAGGACATAAAAGATTATGTGAGGATTGTTGAGAGGTTTGAAGAGCAGATTAAGAGTTTTCAAGCCAATGAGCTTCAACATTCTTATGACACAAACTACTGGAAGTGGGAGAAGAATGACCTAGAACTCCAACTAACCAAATCTAAAGAGGAGAGTGAAAAGTTAAGAGGAGAGCTAGCTAAAGTCAAGCTAGATGTAGAAAAGTTTTGAAATGCTTCTAAAGCAATGGACTCTCTTCTACAAACTCAGATTCATGATAGACTGAGAAGAGGAATAGGGTAAAATACCACACCACCACCCTACAACAACAACTACATCCCTCCTAGTTCAGACTTGTTAGAAACAAAGGATAGGAAGGACCTGCCTGAGGGAGCCACTGAGATAGATCCCTTAGATGAAGTAGTTGTTGAGGATAAAACTGAGAAAGAAACTGTCAAGAATAAGGACAGTACTATGAGTGGTGAGATTCCTATAGAAAACCACATAATTACCAATGAGGGATGTGGAAAGCATTGGATCAAGTCCAAAGAGATAGAGAAGACTGAGAGAAAGAATAATAAGGTTCATTATAAACAGACCACTGTTGTGAACCCTGTCCCTTGCAACAAGTGTTCATGCAATAAATCTGAGCTCCAACAACATGATAAAAAGAGGGGTAATCAGAGAAACTGGAATAATATGTGGGCACAAAAACAAGGGATTGATCTGAGTAAAATCAATAGACCAAAACCCTGTTTTATTTGTGGAAAGCTTAATCACATTGCCAAATATTGCTATTTCAATCCCATGAACCAAAGGATGAATTTTCAGAGACCTACTCAAAAACCCTTTGGTTATAGGAAGGAAGAAAAGAACCATGTGGCTAAGAAAGTTGTCAAATCTAATAGCCACATGAAGAAAAAGAATGGGAAAGACAGTGTCAAGATCTGGATACCTAAAAGCACTAAATCTGTTAGTACTGCTACCACAAATAGTACTGCTAACAGTGATAGTGCTGCTAGAAGCAATACTACTGCTACCAATGTTAGTGCTGCTAACATTGTTAGTACTTCTGCAAATGTTAATACTACTAACTCTGTTAGTGCTGCCAACAAGGTTAATACTGCCAAACCTGTTAGTACTGCTAACTCTGTTAGTACTTCTAAAGATAGTACTGCTTCTAGTATTAGTGCTGCTAGACCAATAATCTTGACAAAGTACTCAAATACTAAGTGTTCTGATTTTAAAAACCTCATCAAAAAGGAATGTAAGTATTTTGATGAGAAAGGGAGACCCAAGACCACTTTGGCTTGGGTTCCCAATAAATACTAATTGTTTAATCTTATGTGCAGGGCAACCAACAACTCAAAGGGAAGAGCATATGGCATGTTGATAGTGGTTGCTCTAGGCACATGACAGGGAACATGTCTTGCCTCAAGAACTTCAAGAAGATTGATGGTGGGCATGTTGCTTTTGGGAATACTCCAGATGGAGGTAAAATCAGTGGTAAAGGTGATGTGACCAAAGGTAAAATGACCTTTGAAGATGTTTTCTATGTTGAACAATTAAGGTACAACCTGTTAAGTGTATCACAAGTTTGTGATAAACAACATAGTATAATGTTTACAAATTCTGAATGTATTATCCTTGCTCCTGGATTCAAGGTAGTTGATGAAAAAATGATACTACTAAGAATCCCCAGAAAGGACAATGTATATTGTTTAGATATGGAAAGTGTGTCATCTGATTCATCCCTAAATTGTCTTGTTTCAAAAGCTTCTTTGGATGAATCATCACTTTGGCACAGAAGGATGTGTCACATGAACTTTAAAACAATAAATAAGCTTGTTAAAAACAACCTTGTGAGAGGTTTGCCTTCTAAAGTATATTCATGTGATGATCATTGTGTTGCTTGTCTCAAAGGTAAACAACACAAAACTTCTCATAAGTCCAAAGAGGTGAATACAATCTCTAATTCTCTTCATTTATTGCATATGGATCTGTTTGGCCCTACAAATGTTATGAGTATTGGTAAGAAGTCATACTGCCTAGTTATTGTTGATGATTACTCTAGATTTACTTGGGTATATTTTCTAAGGACTAAGGATGAGACAAGTGGACTGATCAAATCCTTTATTCTAAGAATTGAAAACCAAACCAATCAAAAAGTAAAAATCATTAGGTCAGACAATGGTACTGAATTTAAAAATATTGACCTAAATACCTTCTATGAGGAAAAAGGAATTGAGAGGCAATACAGTGCTCCTAGGACTCCACAACAAAATGGTGTTGCTGAGAGAAGGATTAGGACACTGATTGAGGCTGCTAGATCTCTGTTAGCTGACTCTAAACTTCCAATAACTTTCTGGGCAGAAGCAGTTAATACTGCTTGCTATGTCCAAAACAGAGTACTAGTAGTCAAGCCTAAAAACAAGACACCTTATGAGCTTTTAAATAAAAGAAAACCCTTTATTGGATTTTTCAAACCTTTTGGGTGTCCTTGTACAATTCTCAATACCAAATCTCACTTAGGAAAGTTTGATAGCAAGGCAGATGATGGTTTTCTTGTTGGTTACTCATCTCAGAGTAAGGCCTACAGAGTTTTTAATACTTCTTCTAGAATAATTGAGGAAAGTGACAATGTCAAATGCAATGAGAGCACACCAAATCCTATTGGGTTTGGTCCTCAGTGGCTGTTTGACATTGATTCACTAACTAACTCTTTTGGTTTCAATAGTGACAATTATCCAGGTTCAGGAAATGAAGGATCAGGGGCTACACAAGTTCAATACATTATACCACAGTCTGTGATCTTTCCTATGCCTATAAAAGAACCTGTTGAATTCAGTGAAAAAGAAACTCTATCTGAGCCAAGTGAGAGTGAAGAAGAAAGAAGAGATGAAGAGAATCAATTGAATGAAGTTCAAGAAGTAGCTGATGAGATCCCCTCAGCTGACTTAAATGATTCCAATCTAGAGGTAGGACTTAATGAAGAACCTATTTTTCAGACTAGAACACAAAACAATTATCCTCCAGAGCTGGTAATAGGAGACACCTCTTCTCCTATTATTACAAGGAATCAAAGCAGACTTCAAGAGCTGCAGGATCAACAACACACAATACTCTCCTGCTTTATATCCTAGATTGAGCCTAAGAAGGCATATGATGCAATGAAAGATTCAAGTTGGATAGAAGCCATGCAAGAAGAGTTACTTCAATTCAAGCTACACGATGTTTGGGACTTGGTGGACCTTCCAAAAGGTCATAGAGCTATAGGCACCAAGTGGATTTTCAGGAACAAAAAGGATGAGAGAGGTATTGTGATCAGGAACAAAGCAAGGCTTGTGGCACAAGGGTACACTCAAGAAGAGGGCATAGATTATGATGAAGTGTTTGCTCCAGTGGCAAGAGTAGAGGCAATTAGGCTGTTTCTAGCCTATGCATCATACATGAAGTTCAAGGTCTATCAAATGGATGTAAAGAGTGCATTCCTATATGGTATAATTGATGAAGAAGTATATGTCTGTCAGCCACCTGGTTTTGAAAATCCTTCATATCCTGACAGAGTATACAAGCTGAAGAAAGCACTCTATGGTCTACATCAAGCCCCAAGAGCATGGTATGACACCATGTCTACCTATCTCTTGGAGAATGGGTTTGAAAGGGGCATAATTGACAAGACCTTATTCATTAAAAGAAGTAAGAAGGACATCCTATTAGTTCAGATCTATGTGGATGACATCATCTTTGGATCAACAAAAGATCAGATGTGCAGAGACTTTGAAGAGTTGATGCACAAGAGCTTTAAAATGAGTTCAATGGGTGAACATACCTTCTTCCTTGGACTTCAAGTGAAACAGCAGACAGATGGAATCTTCATTAGTCAATCAAAATATGTGCAAGACATCCTGGAGAAATATGGTTTAAAAGACTCAAAGCCAGCAAGCACACCAATGGAAACTCACAAACAAATCACTGCTGATCTTGAGGGGGAGGATGTTGATGTCCATCTATACAGATCAATGATTGGATCTCTCATGTATCTCACAGCCTCAAGACCAGACATCATGTTTCTAGTGTGTGTATGTGCCAGATTCCAAGTCAAGCCTAAACAATCACATCTTCAAGCTGTGAAGAGGATTTTCAGATACTTAAGAGGGCAACCTAGATTAGGTCTTTGGTATCCACATGAATCTTCATTTGACTTGATTGCTTATTCAGATAGTGACTTGGGTGGTGCTAACATGGACATAAAGTCTACTTCAGGGGGATGTCAACTTTTGGGTTCAAGACTAGTGTCTTGGCAGTGTAAGAAACAAACCACAGTGTCCTTATCAACAACAGAAGCTGAGTATATTGCTGCTGCAAGTTGCTGCTCTCAGGTTCTGTGGATTCAAAATCAGATGCTGGACTATGGGGTAACATTTCTTCACACTCCAATCTTTATTGACAATAGTAGTGCTATAAGCATTGTTAACAATCCAGTCAAGCACTCCAAAACAAAGCACATTGAGATCAGGTATCACTTTATCAGAGATTGCAATGAAAAGAAACTCATTCAAGTTGCTAAAGTCCATACTGACAACAAGTTTGCAGATCTATTCACTAAAGCTTTTGATGTGGGTAGATTCACTTTCTTGGTCTCAAGTGTGGGCATGATCAACTCTGAATGAGCTCATGTTTTAAAAGGTGTTTCTATACCTGCTACTTTGGTATTTGTGTGCTGCTAATCATCTTTCACATGAAGTTATTGCCTTGATCAGACCTTCATAAGCTTCAAAAAGAGTAAGTATGGTTAATACTGCCAGTGCATTTTTAATGCTGCCAGTGCACAGTTAATACTGCTAGTGGTTAATACTGCTCTCAGTTAATACTGCTAGTGGTTAATACTGCTCTCAGTTAATACTGCTAGTCAGTTAATACTGCTCTAGGTTAATACTGCTTATGTCCCATATACTATAAATACCCTTTGTCCGCCTAAAAGATCATAACGACTCTTTGAATACTGTTCATTGTCTCTCTAATTCTTTTTCTTTCAAGCTCCTTAGTAAGTTTCAGGCAAGAACTCTCAAGAATCAATGGCATCCATGTGATTCGTAGATGAGCATAACGAGATTGCAATGCTACAGAAGCCCAAACAGGCCGCTGGATTCCACCAGATTGTGGATTTTCTCAAGACAAGCCACATTGCCCATGCTCTCACAGTATCGCCAACTATTTACATAGAGCATCAAAGGCAATTTTGGGCTAATGCCACCATCGTTACTGAGAATGGTGTGCAAATGATCAAGACAAGGGTGTGTGAAAAACCCTTAACAGTTACTGAAGAGGTGATACGCATCTGTCTACGTCTAGACGATGCTGCAGGTATAACCTCTATTCCTAATGAGGAATTATTCTCAACTTTGTCAAGAATGAGGTATGGAGGCCAATTGGGTGGTTTTAAATTCTCAAAAGCTAAATTTTATACCCAATGGCGTTTTCTTGTTCATACCTTAATGCATTGTATCTCTAAAAAGACTACTGGATGGAGTGAGTTCAGTAGCACCATTGCTTATGCTTTAGTGTGCTTGGCCACTGCCAGAAAGTACAATTTTTCTCAAATGCTTTTTAATGATCTTGTCTCAAACCTGGGAAGTAAAAAGAGTTTTTATATGTACCCTAGGTTTGTACAAGAAGTAATAACCCATGAATTGACGGATATACCTCATTTTGATGAGGTATATGTACCAAAAATCCCCAAAGGTAAGGTCTTTTCAAACATGAAAAGATCCCCTCTGGACTCGGAAGGAGTTGACACCCCATTGTTCTCTACAATGATGGTGGTGTCCCACACTGAAGAAGGTATGGCAGCAGGGTCAAGGCCCTCATCAGACCATCCCATTGCTAGCCAATCCCAACCTTCCCACTCTATATCTATCCCACAGTCCCTACTTCATAAGCCTACTTCTCCAATCACCCAAACTTATACAAGGAAACAGGTAAAGAAGGCTCCTTCCCTTCTTGTACCATCACCCACTGAGCCTTCAAGCCCTCTAAGGGAGAATTCTCCTTTAGAGAATATCTACAGGGAAACCACAGGGGTGTCTCCCAACCCCAAGGAGGTGCTCACTGAGGTGGAGGTTGAGCATATGGGTGCTAAGGCTGCCACTACTCCTGCTAGCACAGAGGAGGTCAGTGGTAAAATAACTAAGACCTTCCCCATGGCAACTTTGGGTGAGCAATCATCCAAAGGTCCCAGGTGCCAAGAAACCAAGGGGGTGGACAGTGCTTCTGCTAGGCAGAAGACTTTCACTACAAAAAGATCCAATGATCCTTCAAAAGAGGGTAACACTTCTGGAGAAGGTGAGGACAGATATGACTACTATGAATTGATGGAAGCAATGGGAAACATCAACATGGATGTGATCAAGCAGGGGAAAGATATTGAAGAAATGAAATTGGTAATCTTGTCCCAACAAGTACAGATTGCCAAATTGAAGAAAATGGTGACAAGGTTGGTGCAAAAGAAGAGGAGAAAATAGTTTGTTTTGATGAAGAGGTGAAAAGATAAAGATGCTTCCAACAAGGGGGAGAAAGAGGCTGAAACAGAGAAAGATAGTTCATATGCAAAAAGAGCTGAAGTTGAGGGGGAGAAAGAGGATGAAATAGAGTCTAAAGCAGCAGCAGAAAAAGAAAAAGAATTTGCTCAAGCAGCAGAAACAATTAATGCTGCTGAAGCAAAAGAAGCAGCAGAAACAGAAGAAGCAGTAACAGGGCTCTCTGTAGAAGAATTGGAGATTGCAGAGACACTAGTAAAAGCTAAGAATGACACTCCTAAGGCCAGTCAAAAGGCCAAGGGAGTGGTCATCAATAAAGGAGGAATCTCAAAGAAAAGAAAAGAAACAAGTAAAGCAACTTTGAAGGATACAAAGGGAAAGGGAAAGGAAAAAATTGTTGAAACTGAACTACCTTCAAAGAAAAAGAACCAGATTGAAATGGATGAGGAAATGGCAAAGCAGCTTCGACAGCAAATGGAAAAGGAGGAACAACTTCAAACTGAAACAGATAGAGAGCTTGCACTGATTATGGCCAGAAAACTCAAATGCAGAGTATCAAAAGAGCTTAAAAGCAGCTGAGGCCAAGAAATTACCAGTCAAAAGAATACCAATTCAAAAGCAGAAAAGACAACCCTCCAAGACCTTTTTGGCCAATCAGGAAAGAAGAAAAATGATTAACTTCCTGAGAGGTTCAATTGGTGTCAAAGGGGAAATGTTTACCAATATGGCATACAGTCAGGTTGAGGAATTGTACAAGAAAGAAATGACTAAGCTTCAAGGGGACTCCTCACAAAGGGAAGAGGCTGAAAAAAGAATGAAAGAGAGGTATGATCTCAACATTCAACAACCATTTCCTGAGGAAGTCACACCTACAAAAGAAAAGAAGGAAGAGCCTGAGAATGTAGGAGTAGAAGCTAAATCTGCAAAGAGGGTAAAGACTATTGCTTCCAAAAAGCAGTCCAAGAGACCAAGAGTGGAAGAAAAAGCAGAAACTGAAGCAGAACCTTCAGTTATACCGTCAGCAGAATCAGTGCATATTCCAGAGCAGTCCAATAAGCAATCTGATGAGCATATGGATCTTTACATGACTATAGTAAAACCTGTACAGGCTGTTCCAATCTCCATGAAGGCTCCATAGATTATCTTTTGGGACATTCTAAGAGATAATGGAAAGGATTTCTTCAGACTCAAAAGAGTTGGTGGTACATTTGAAGCATATTCAACCTGGGGGAGAGTAATCAGAGGTTGTTCAAGAGCAGATATAGAGGAAATGTACAAAGTGGGAATGAAACTTTATGAGCCTGTGTTGAAAGGTACTGAAGAAAATATTCTCAAAGTGGCAATGGAATACTTGTGTATGATGTTTGAACCAGAGAAGGTGGTGTACAGGATTAAAGATCTACATCATGAATATGGGTTCAAGAAGATTGATCACTGGATGTTATTTGAAAACTGTGGTGTATACATGATTACTATTGACAAATGTTATCATGAATACTACCTGGTGGACGAAATTTATGATCCTAGCAAGGAAAAGCTAGAAGGGATGCTAAAAGCTAAACTAGTATGTACTAAGGATTCAGAAATGGCCAGAATTGTGGTGAGAAGAACTATTAATCAAAGTCTGGGCCTAGATCCAAATTTGGGCAACTGAATCTGAGGTGTTGAAAGCATCTGAAGAACTTGACTTCTCTTCCTAAAAGTCAAGTTAGGGGGAGATTGTTGGGAAATTCAGAAATGATCAAGTATGGTTAATGCTGCTACAACAGAATTACTACTGCCAGTTGAAGTTAATGTTGTTAATACAAGTTAATGCTGCTGATCAATATTAGTACTGCTAGTTCAAGGTTAGTACTGCTTGAAGGGATTAATACTGCTGAGCATAGTTAGTACTGCTGGAGTTAATATTGCTCAGAGTATTAATGCTGCTAAGTATTAATGCTGCTTATAAGATGAAGATCAATATGGAAAGGATGACAGCTGGAATGAAGATATTCATGGAAGTTGGAGATAAAGATGGAAGTTTATATTGAAGATCTTTTATTATTTTGTAATTATCTTTTATCTTTAGTATATGTATAGAATAGGTTGTTTTATTTAGATGTAACTATTATTCTGAGTTATTAGCTTTCTTAGAGAGAATCAACCTCAAGGTTAGAACCCTGATTCTAGAGAAGTAGAATTCGTATTGGTGAGTCTGTTCATCAATATTGAGGTTGTGTGTTTAATCTTGTAACTTCAATCATTCAATACAAGTTTACAAGTTGTGATCATTGATTTACTGTTGCATTGTTTTTCAGAATATTAAAGTGCTATTCCGCAGCTTCTTTAATATTGTTTTCTGAGTGTGTGTTCTTGTTAAGAATTAAGATCCTGACACAAAGTTTGAAATGTCGATGATGGGTGAATTGAATTTCTTTTTTGGTTTACAAGTAAAGCAATTACCCGAAGGCATTTTCATTAATCAAGCCAAATACATAAAAGACATGTTAAGAAAGTTCAATATGTCAGATAGTTCTGTCATGAAAACACCAATGGCTACTGGTACACTCTTAGATGTAGATTTCTCTGGTAAACCTGCAGATCAAGCGGTGTATCGTAGCATGATTGGTTCTTTACTTTATCTGACTGCCAGTCGCCCAAATATAATGTTTGCCACATGCTTTTGTGCGAGATATCAATCTAATCCTAAAGATTCCCACTTTAATGCTGTTAAGCGAATCCTTAGATATCTCAAAGGCACTCCTAATTTAGGCCTTTGGTATCCAAAGGATTCTCGTTTTGATCTAACTGCCTTTACAGATGCTGACTATGCAGGATGTAAGATAGACCGGAAAAGCACCTCTGGATCATGTCAATATATAGGTGACAAACTTGTAAGTTGGACCTCAAAAGAAACAAAACTGTGTTTCAACATCTACTGCTGAGGCAGAATATGTAGCTGCTGCTAGCTGCTGTTCACAAGTCCTTTGGATGAAGACACAGTTAAGGGACTTTGGGTATAACTACAAGTGCATGCCTATTTATTGTGATTCCAAGAGTGCAATCGCCATAATAGCTAACTCGGTTCAGCATTCAAAGACCAAGCATATAAATGTACGCTATCACTTCATCAAAGATCATGTAGAAAAAGGTGATATCGAAATGCACTTTGTTCAAACTGATTTCCAGTTAGCTGACCTTTTCACGAAGCCGTTGGATGAAAAGAGGTTCCAGTTTCTAATCAGCAAACTTGGAATGTTGAACATGTCTTCTTAGACCTTACTCATGATTCGAGGGGGAGTATTCTGAATCTTAATCTTGTGATTTCTATATTTATTATCCAACTGTTGCTAACGATAGAGGAATCATTTTCACAAATGATTACCATGATTTCTTTTGTATGCAGGATAATTCAAGTGACAATGGCTTCTAATCACATCTGATTAGAACCCGCACTTCAGTGCTTTGTTTTCTATTTGTTTTAAAAAAATTATTATTAAGTTGAGGGGGAGCTTAATTGTCAAAACACCTTTAGTTTGAGGGGGAGAATTGTATTGTCAAAACAAAATGTCTTTGACTTCTTCAAATCTATATTCTTCATGTTTATTTGTGTTCCTTTGTGCTTTCATGTACAAACGACTGTTGACCAACACATTTTTTTCTAGGAAAATACATGGGATTTGATGTATGAGCTTAACTGAACTTCCATGGATTCACGATAACCAGTGTTTCCTACCCTGGAAGTATTCCCTGAGTGATTGAGGGGAGAGGGGTCAAAAGATTTGAGTGTTGGTGTGTGAAGCGGTAAAAATGAAAAGAGAGATTGGTTAGAAGTGAGATTTAATGTTTAAAAGAAAGAGGGTGAGAGATCAGAGTAAAAGAATATCAGACTCTGCACCAAACTTCTTTTTGAGCCGGACAACCACATTATCTGATTGATTCACATTCTTTGGTGACTATCATTGAAAAAGGCACCTAGCCCATGCCATCTCTTGCATAAAACCCCACCAGCTATTCATTCTTTTCTCAAAAAGAGAATGTTTCACATTTTCTGGGGACGCAACACATACGCTATTGGTTCTTAACTTGGAAGATACTAATACTGTAAAAGAAGGAAAGTTTCCCCACCTTCGACCCTTTCTCATGCACATTGAGTCCTTGTATAATTTGTTGCTGTCTCAACAAGTTTACATACTTTGAGCCTACAATGAAAAGCAATCATCGGTGCTTAATTCTTTCATACACATGCACGAGCACACAGAAATTTGTTTTCTGTCAGAACGTTCATAGATAACCATGAGTTATTCAATGATTGAATGGAAGTCCTGGGGAGCCAACATCAAAACCAGCTCCTTATATAGTAACTCTGTGTTACTCAGTAATTGTGTGTTACTGACAGGCATTCCAAACTGAGTCATTTGTTGATTCAGGGTTACCACACATTACTTATTTGAATCTGCAAAGATTGAAATAATCACTCTCTATCTAGGGGAGACTACTCTTATTTCCACACAAGACTCTATACATGAAGACTGCGTTTAACTGTTGATTTGGGGGAGACAATTCCTAGTTTGTTTTGAAATGTTTTCATGATGTTGATTCTCACCACTCATCAAAAAGGGGAGAATACAAAAAGGAGGAAAATACAATAATTTTTGACTGAAGAATTCAAAGATATCAAAGTGTCTGAACTTATCTGATTTATCAAAAGTCTAACAGAAGATGATCGTCAGAAGGACACTTCATTTAAAGAAAGAGGAAGATGAAGAATGTGTAAAGATACAAGTTTTGAAGCTGTCAACGTCATATCAGATACAGTTTTCAAGAGAAGTGAAGACCCGAAGATAATTGAAGTTTTTTAATCTTGAATCCGAAGGGGGAGATTGTTGGATCAGTAATTGTATTCAAGATTAAACTGTAAAAAGGGGTCTAGTTTGTAATAGTGTTAAATACCTTAGGCGGTGTTTTAGCTGATATCTAATACTGATTTGGTCATGTTGACCTACGTATAAAAGGTATTATTCTCTAGATTTCGGTAGACAGTATTGAAGATTAAGGAGGTCGTATTCTCTGTATTATACATGCATCACGAGGTATCTGTACACCAAGAACACACACACGTATTCATCTGATTAATCAAGAGATCTATGGTATATTGTTTTGATTTATTCATCTCTTGTTCTTTATTGTGTTGTGATTGTTTATCAACTATAATCTGGGTTTAACATAAGATCCCAACATAAAACGTTCTTTCGTAAACTTAGATTTAACCCAAATCTCACACGACCATAAAATGTACGAAATCAAATACTAAAACGTGGAAATAACGCATTCCATTCAAACCTTAATATACGTGGGGAAAACCCCATATTAAGGCCATCATTTATTGTCGACCACACAAAACCAAAGTTGGTAAAAATACGACTTCATCAATTAAAATACCACGGATCCATGACGGAGAGACCCGCATACATTGAGAATAGAGGAACACGCAAGTAGGCCGCCCATACAACTTCCTCGCGTGTCATCTAAACGTTTCCATCTTGGGTGGCGAGAACACGTGAATGGGGCCACCCTTGATGTTATTGGATTTCACCACATATCCTGGGCTTAGTTCCCATGCCATACCAGACATCACAACCTCAACCCGTTTACTACCTCTAGCCATACCCCGTCGAGTTCCACCCCAAGGACTTACGGACACGGGTGCCTATCCAATATAGACGAGTTTCAACTCGGAGGCTCGTGCCACCTATTGCCTACTCGCTAGCGAACCCAAGCGGTCAACGGTCACAACCAACCTTAACTGCTTTCCCAAACAGACAAACTTACGTGCCTATGGATCAATTACAACACTGTCTAACGTTACATGACTCCAAATGAAAGATCAAAGCTCCCAAAACATGTAACTCTCAAATGCCACGAAAATGTGCCATCATACTCAAAACCCCACAACGGTTATTAATCCGGACAAATGTTCTCAAGACTCAATTTAATCAAACCCGAGCCAAAGGCCCAACAATTTACGTAAATCTCCAACGAAAGCATTTGTAAACATTAAAACACATTTAACCGACGGTGATGTAGACACCACAACCTGAAGTATAATTAACCCAAAACTTTTAATTGGTTGAAACAAAACGTTCTCCAAACGAACTCATACCCTTATATTTTCAAAATGCCTCATAATACCATAATATGCATTTTCCGAAAAGACTTATAAGACCCAAATACACCAAATGACACTTACATCAAATGGACCCTAAATATATACGTAAAATCATCAATGAAACCTTTCAACATGATTTAGTTATCAAAAATTCCCAAAAATCCCAAAATGGGTGTTTCACCATGTATATAAAAGTAAATGTTTCAAAATAACCAAAACTTATCAGGTGATCAGCAGTTAACAATTTCATGTAAAACACAAAACACTTTAAAATAACATTTTGGCATGTACACCGTTTTCACAAATCAACTTGAACTCACCTTGTTAGATTTAGGCTAAATCTAAAATTTACCCCACTTTGAGCTTCTTTGATGAAACTTGAATCCTCCAAGCCAAAACTTCCAAAACCTAGATCCAAACATTTTCAACCGTAAACATAGATATTCAACTGAATAGAATCGTTCCCCAACACTTTACATGAAGATCTCATCTATACCCAAAACCCTAATTTTCAAAGATAAAGAATTAGAAGTTTACCTTAAACAATAGCTTGAATCCTCCACCAACACACTTCTAGGTTACCTAAAATACACCACAAACTCCAAATCTACAAAAGGGAGAACAAGGATGGATGAAACCCTAGGTATCTTGATGAAGAAGATGAAGATGAGAGATTATGGTTCTAACCTCCAAGCTTGCTAGATGAAGAAGGATCACTTGATTTTAGGAGAAGGACACCAAAAAATGAGTTAGGGTTTGATTTTGGGGTTTGGGGGCGGTTTGGGGGAGAAATGGGGGAAGGATTTGAGGTTAGGGTGAAAAATGGGGTTTGGGCCGAATTTTCTCGTTTTTGTGCACACAGCGGCTCTACGCGGGTGGCCGCGCCCCTGCAGTCACGCTAAGAGCCGCGCAGAGCACTGCCACCCAAAATTCTCGTCCGAGCACCGTTTTGGTCATAACTTCTTCGTTTTAGCTCCGATTTTGCTCCGGAAAGAACCGTTGGACTCGTAATTGAATCCTTCATCTATCTAGACTATAAAATCTAGGATTCAAGTCCAAAATCCTTTATCTTATTTTTCTCTAATATATCGGTTTCAGTATTAACTTGAAATGATACCTTTCGAAATTCGGGGTGTTACAATCCTCCCAACCTTCAAAGTGATTTCGTCCTCGAAATCTGTCACTGATAAAACACCCAACATAGCCCTTAGCGAGGTCAATAGTTTCTCTACTAAAAAAGGAATGCCTCCACGATACCTTGCCCCATGTACGAAACCGATCATATCCCATTTAAGGATGTCACTGTATTTCTCATAACAAACCGCCACAACTCGATTCAAAGGTTTGATGTGTCTTACCACTGACTGAATGAACATCGAGTCCTTATCAACCACTTTCCTATCCTTAAAATCTCGGAGTTCTACCAACCTTAGGTTGCACATATCACCTCAGGAATGCTCCAAAGTGAACTTATCCCTTAGATACTTCTAATTCCGACACATCAAGGTCTCCTTAATAATCGATTTCTACTTAAGGTTTACCTCGATATTCTGACCCAATTTCTCAATAATCCATACTATAAAAGATTCATCATCCTTTCCTTGATGACATTTTCTAACACCAGTTAGGTTAGATCCAATCACAACATTCAGTCCGTTCCTCAACTGGCACGACACAACATCGGTTGACAACGAATTACCCCATCTCCACAGTTACTCAAATCCCAGGGTGCAGTCAAGCATCGGTTGACGAATCAGTGAAACCTTGTTGATTACAAAATTACCAATGATCGATTCCTAATTTTCGTCATCTAATCTTCTTAAGGTTACCACTTAAATTGCTAACGCACCGGTTTCATCGGAAGTACGATAAAGCATCCCAACGGTTATTATCCTCAAATCGAATGTCGACACTTATGTTCAAAACTTTTACACCTCAACAGTGGATATACCACCATAAATTTCCTTCCATATTTTACACTGATGATTCAAAGTTGACACTTATCATGTCACTAAATTCGAATCTTACATTTCTAACAAACGAATCACAATATCTTCTTTATTTATGAAGATTTTCCAAGAAGACACACCACCGACACATACTTGATGTTAACCAACGACCCATCAATTCAAATCTAACCATATGCAAGCAACCACCCAAAGTTTTATCCCGAGGATTTACCGAAACAGAAAGATCACCTCTTACTTAACTGGGAGAAAACATAAATCTAATACCTCAATTATTCATGCATGACCCGATTCAAAATCTGAAACCCAAATTCAAGGTTGACCACAAGTCGGATCATCCGACGCTTCAAATCCCAAGGACTCCTCTAGTCCCTTAATTGTAACTCCTCTCACGATAGGGGTTTTAAATCTACAACCTTAATGAGTTCAAGGTTTTTCAACCAGTATGCCAATTTGAAATTTATAAAACTCTCAAATACATAAGTTTTATAACAATTAAACGTGCGGTAAAAATACAATACCATGCAATCGATAGGTTTAGAAATTGATCACCAATACTACGTATATAAAACCATTTCCAAAACTCATTTGATCAATACTTACGTTAATAAAAACGGTAACAAAAGATGCGCAACAAAATTTTCAAATGGACTACCATGGTCCTAGTATGCATCAATTTATACTATGCATATGAAAAATAACTTTCCGCACTATAACATGTGCAATAAAAGTTTGTACAACTCCCAAAAGAGGATTTCACAACTTCAACTTTAAAATATTTTACTTTAAAACACAAAACGTCGAAAGATAAAATTCCCATCAAGGCCCATATACGTCCGTTTATTTCCCAAATTTAGCAACACCATAGTTTTAAGTCTGATTTTATAGTAATCATTGTATTTATAGGCTTGGTCTTATACAGTGTTTAGGGTCTCATACTGTGTTGTATAAGCCAAGGGTATTTAAGTCCCTTTGGTCTTTGTATCTTGTAAGTTTCACACGCATACATCAATAGAGATTTACACTTTACGCTTACTCTCTCTTTACTTTCTCTCTCTAAGATTTAGAGGATTCCTGGATTATCAATTGGTATCAGAGCCAATCTAAATCTGAGAGTTTTGAGAGAATTGATTTTCGTACTTGAATTTGTGCATTAATCTGAAAATTTGATCGATTTTCTTGAATTTTTTCAAGAAAATCTCGTTTTTGGATTTTTCATCAAATTCGGAAGTGTTTTTGATCAAATTTCGTTGTAAATTGGTTTGTTGGATCCGTTTTTAGTATTAAAAAAATCTTTTGTTTCACATCGATTTGCAATAAAATCAAGTTTTAATTGTCAATTTTGAAGATTTTCGATTTCTGGAAAACCGTTTTTCACGTACTGTTCATATCTTGAAATCTTGTTTTTATGGTTTTTGATCGAAATTGTTTGTTGAAAAGTATTAGAATATGTTTTTCGATCAATTTTGTGTGAAAAAGCATTATCAAATTCATGGCTATAATCGATTTTGGTGATTTTTATTGATTTTCAGGAGGTTTGCGCGAGATCAGAACTTTGCGCGAGTTCATCCTAGTTTGCGCTAGTTCTTCTTGCCAAGTTCAGTTAGTCGAGCAAAGTCAAAGTTTGCGTCTTCCCTTCATCACGCAAAGTCAGATTTGCGTCACATTCATATTACGCAAAGTGAGCTTTGCGTCTCCTTCAGCTCAAGAAAAGATCAGTTCTCAATTCTCACGCAAAGAGTGGTTCTTGTAATCCACATCTCACGCAAAGCTAAGGTTGCGTTTTCAGTGATTCGCGAAAACTAAGTCAGGTTTTCGTCATCAGTTCGTCGCGTGAAGTATAATTCTCTCCAATTCAGTATCACACAAGCACAAGTTTGCGTAGCTTCTTGTCACGCAAACTCAAGTTTGCGTCATCCGTGTGACACGCAAATCTAGTTTGCGTCACATACTGCTCGCGACAACCTAAGTTTGCGCTACATTCTGCTCACTCAAACTTCTAGTTTGCGCCATATCTTTTGTGTTCCAGACTTAGAATATCTTTGTCTCCATGGATTCTTCAAAGTTTGCCTTTCAAACTCAGTTCTACAAGAATGATCTCATGATGTCATTGGGCACAGAAAATCGTCCTCCAGTTCTTATAGATGAAAACGAGTTTACACAGTGGCAAGATAGGTTCCTGAACTTCATCGAGCGTCAAAAGAATGGAAATGACATGATGAACATTCTATCTGAAGGACCTTTTGAAAAACCCAAGTTGGCTTCTGGATTATATAAGCCTACCAAAGAATATACACCTGATGACGCAGTATCAAGCCGATCGTGATATAAAGGCAAATCTGATGCTAGCCTTGCCAAACTCTATCTACAACAGGATTGATTGTTTTAAAAATCATCCTAATCTTATGTGGCAACAACTAGAAAAGATTATGCTTGGTTCTTTAGTAGCTACTCAACTGCGACATACTCGTTACATGAATAACTTTGAAGAATTCAAAGCCAAGGATGGGGAGCCATTGAAAGTTGTGTATGACAGATTCTGTGTCGTGATAAATGATTTGAGAAAAATAAAAGTGGAAAATACTGAGCTTGAAACAAATATGAAATTCCTCAATGCACTTCAACCTGAATGGAACAAATCTTGCCATCGCTTGAGGAATGATGTCAGAATTTCTTCCATGCAAATCCAAGAAATGTTTGAGATATTGCTGACAGGTGAGTGCATTGTCATAGAGAAGAAGGCCAAACTCGATAAGAAGAATAAGAAATTAGTGGACCCGGTTCCTCTCCTCACGAAACAACTGGCAGAACAAGCATTGTCTGATAATGCTTACAACGGGGCCACTGATGATGATGGCGAGGCGCTAGAGAAAGCTATGATTCTTCTCTCACAACATTATCAGAAAAAGTTCCAACCACGGTCGGGTTCCAATACTCCTCACTTCACTTCTGGGTCCAAGAATGCTCAAGTTCCTGAGGCAAAGAAACCTACTGCATGTTACAACTGTGATAAGCCGGGTCATTTTTCAAAGGAGTGTAGAGTGAAGAAGGTTCGGGATTCGACATACTATCGGAAGAAACTGTAACTTACCGAAAAAAGAGAGAACGAAACAACTTTACTTGCTGAAGAAGAGTTTTGGCTCTGAAGACGAAGCTGATAACATCGAGACTGCTCAGATGTGGTTTATTGGAGATGATCAGTCTAATGATGATGATTCTGACACTGATGAAGATGAGGTATATTCTGAGTTTGATTTCAATTTCATTTCCTCTCAAATGAACATTATCATAACTGCTTTGCATGATCTTCGTTTAAAGTTATTATCTGAAAAGGACTTAAATGCAGAAAAGTCAGATTTGATTGACAAATTGAAAATATCTTTGAAAGATGAAAAATCTATTTTGGAAAATACAAAAGACATCTTTCAAACGAAATTAGATGATTTGAAAAAATCAAATAAGTCTTATCTTGTATATTTGACTGAAAAATGACTATTTTAAAAGACAGTTTTTCGAATAAAATAAATAAATTAGAAGAAAAGTTATATCGAAGGAACCAATCTGAACAAACAATTTATTTGAACAAACCGAGGAGTTATGACTCTATAAAAGAAAAATGGGGACTTGGTTTTGAAAATCCTCATTGTTTAAACAATGCGATTGAAAAATCCCCAACTTTATATAAATACGATTATCTAACTTTTGCTCAATATGCTTCTCAATTTAAAATTGATTGGATGAATGAAAAGCAAGTGTTAGAAATCGAAAATGAGAAAAGGACTAATAACAAGAAAAAGGAAATTTCTTTTGTGTATACGAGCGAAAATGCAAAATATTTTCCTGAAAAATTAAGGAAAGGCAGAAAAGGTTTAAATGATATATCTCCTGTCAAGTTTTCAGTGTCTGATGATTTTGTTGATATTTTTGCCAATAATTCTGATAAGGAAAATGTATCTCCGGTTTCTTATGATTCTAGGAGATATATTCCCCCTTTAGTATTAGAAGGCAAAATCATTGACCTTGAAGATAAAATGGAAGATCAAAATATTCTAAAAGAAATTGAATCTGATATCTTTCTTTCTTTCTTTCATGACTTCAAGTCTTGAAGAAAATTTATTTTCTCAAAATCAAGATTCTATTTCTAGCCTTTCTTCTGTTCTTCAAGAAAACAAAAAGGAATTTCCAAAATCTGAAAACCTTTCTCAAAATTTTTCTGACTCCGAGGTTAGTTCAGATTTATTGGTTGATCAGTTGGGTGCCTTAGGTAGAATTGTTTCTTCTAATTCCAATCTTAAAACGAAAATTTTTGATGATTCTTTTACGCTAAATGATGATTATTATAAACCTAAGCGTAAAAGAAGACGGTCAAAGAAGTCAAAGAAACAAGAGTCAATCATTTCTGATAATTCTAATTCTTCTGATTCAAAAATTTCAGATCGGACTTTGAACAAGTCTTAAAAACAGATATGGAGAGTGAAGCGGACATCAGATGAATCTACGACTGGTGAGGATAAATGTGTAGACAAACTTTATAAAAGTGATTCATTTGCTTCTTGTAATAAAATTTCAAAATACTCTATAAAGCAAATGATTCGAATTTCAAAACATGTCTCATGTTCTTCCTCGGATTCTAGTTCAGATGATAATGCTTTGTCTTTTTCTGATGATTGTGCTTATTATTCTGATGATCTTTCGCATGCTTTTACTGTCAAATCTAACAAATATATCCTCATAAGAACTGCAACTAACAAACATGAGCCCAAATTCAAGTGGGTACCAAAATCTCAAACTGATTCTAAATTGCAGACATCTCATGTAAAGGGAGAGTAAGGGAAAAATTGGCTTCTAAGTACATCAGCTTAGAACCCGAGCTTCAATAGACTTTGACTTCTAGACATGACAGTCTAGAACTCGTTCTTCAATACTTGTTAGCTTCTGACTAATGAGAAACTATGAGTACATCTACTTTATTCCGCTGCATTTATCTCTGATTATGATGTTGTTCCAGTTTTTCTCATATTTTTTAAAGAATCTGAGCAATTTTATTCAAATCCTGATTTTGTTCAATCCAAATTTTTTCAAAAGAGACACAAATTTCATTTTACATTATGTGAAAGATAATATTATTGAATTATATTTTGTTTCAACTGAATATAAACTTGCTGATCAAATGTTTCTATTTTCAAATCTCGGCATGTTGTTTTTTTAAAAGTTTAAACCTTTCCAAATTTTATTCTATAAAGTAAAAGTTTTACAATTTTCTTTCTTTTGAATAAAATGTGTGTCTAGGATAAATTTTCAAGTTGCTTTGTTTATATTACAGTTTTATATGTTCAACTTTCAAGTCTTACAAAAGTCGAAAAGTCAGCAACATGTTTGAAACTTTTGTATTCTGTTTTAAAGTTGTGTGATTCGGAATATTTATAGTTTACAATGCTTAGAAAACCTAAAAAGTCGAATTTTTGGATCGTAATGAAAATATAGGCTAAGCACTTAGACGTAAAACCTTGTGTTTGAGATAATTATTAAATTCTTATAAATCAGAAATCTCTAAGTTTAAAAGTTTGTACCTGTGACCTTTCTGGTTTGGGAAAGTAAGTTTTGTGGGATGCTTGTCATCTGGTCCCCTAAGGTTAATTGATCTGGGAGTGATCGAACCCAAATCCTTCAATAAAATCAGATCGAAAGTCATGTTCTACTGGTATGAATGGGTTTAGGATATGTCGATGTAGCCTTTCTGATATGGGAAAGTAAGTTCTAAGGGGTGCTTGACACCTAGTCCCCTAAGGCCAATAGGTCTGGGAGCGGCTGACCCAAATCCTGCAATAGGGTCAGATAGAAAGTTACGTTTACGACATGTTCTTTACTTAATAAACTTGTTGATTAAAAGATGCCAAATGTGCACAAGCTTAAAAGATGCCAAAGAGCACATTCATGTAAAGATGCCATAGAGCACAATGCTAAAAGATGCCAATAAGCACACATCTCATGATACTTGGTGATATGTTTGAGTTGCGATAAATCTATAAATTTGTGAAAATCTTAAATTTTGATGGATTAGTGTGAGTACATGCAAAGTTTTCTGTTATATTTTTAGAATTGCATTTTCTTGAAGCTAATCGAAGTTCACATGTGAGCACACTGAATAGATTGATGAAAGTTTTTGAAACTGAACATGTTTTAACTTGATATGCAATGAAACTTGTATTTGTATCCAAATACATACATTTGATTTCATCTGATGGATTTTATTGTGATGTTTTACTAAATAGAATTCTATTTGTTTATGTTTAAATTTTTATATATTTAGTCGTTTCAAAATACATATTCAGTATATTTTTCTTTCTACATTGACGTTTCATTTCATGTGATCTCATATCTTTTTTAAATGGGTTTGTTCATTATTCAAGGGGGAGTGAATAAGGAGAAATTTCTGAAAAGATAATATCTGTTTTCGAGGGGGAGTTTCTGATTCTCTATATGAATGCTAACTTGAATTGTTATATTTAGTGCATTTGTGTAGGGGGAGTCAAAGATCTTTTCAGGTGCTATTTTTCAGACTCCAAGTCATGTTTGCGCCACAAGTTGGTAGAGCAAAGCTTAGTTTGCACCAACATCTTCTAGCGTAAAACTAGCTTTGCGCCTCCTTCGGCTAGCGCAAAACAAGCTTTGCGCTTCCTTCTGTTAGCGCAGATCAAACTTTGCGCCACCAATGTGTAGCGCAAATCTTCTCTCTTTCTCCTTTACTCTGATTTTGCAGATCTTAAGCTGTCTCGTCTCTAACATTTGCATGACCAAGTTGATCCAGTTCATCAAGGTCATGGGGGGAGAAGTTAAGGAGATGATAAAGAGACAAAGAGTTCAAACGTTTATCTGCTGATCAAGATTCGCTCAAGATTAAATTTCTTAAACTATAATTGTTCTTTGCTGTTCAAGCTTCGACCACTACAGTTTCTTCAAGTACATTTAAAAGATGTGTGTCGTCTAGAGCACAAGTTGATGAATCAATTGTTCGTACAAGTTTATTACAAACTGGTCCAGTCTTGTCAAGGCAGCAAATACAACAGAGCTTAAAAGATGCTGAGAAGATTTTTTTTTAAGTCAAGAAGCTGCTTTGAAAAGTCGCTTAGATGGTCCGTGCTGTTTTAGAAGATGGATATTGAAGACTACAGCGCCAATGATTACTAAGGGGGAGATTGTTAAGTCTGATTTTATAGTAATCATTGTATTTATAGGCTTGGTCTTATACAGTGTTTAGGGTCTCATACTGTGTTGTATAAGCCAAGGGTATTTAAGTCCCTTTGGTCTTTGTGTCTTGTAAGTTTCACACGCATACATCAATAGAGATTTACACTTTGCGCTTACTCTCTCTCTAAGATTTAGAGGATTCTTGGATTATCACATAGGAACGTAAATAAATTTTTATTCGAGTTCAAATTTTGGGTCGCACAGATAAAACGTACTTACCCAAAGCGGTAACTACAACGACATGCAAACCGGAAATTCATTTCATGCATTGCGGAAAACTTCTAACAGTAAAATCAATAACTGAAATATGTCCTGGGCAAAAGTTCAATCTGAAACAACATAAATCTTTTATACGATTACTCACGCCAACAGTATAACTTAAACCAAATACGATAAGTATACAACGATTAACACTTGTATAAGGCCCGACGATAAATCACATGATATTGAACTTCCCCAAAAATAACATATGGGATGACATCTAATAACAAAACCCATAAATTAACGCACACGATAATGCATGTACACACGCTCCAGAATTTATCTATGCGACGCAAAAAGTCGTACTATAAGACACCATAAAACCCAACCAAATTTTCATAAAACCCATTAACGCTAAAATCAAGCGGTGTCAAAATTTTCATTTTCCAATATAAAAAGCATAAAACGACAATAAGTCTAAAAATGTTAAAATTCTAAAACCACGATGTACGATAAAGTGACCCTTTTCAACAACACTAACATGAGGCACGACGTCCAAAAGCTCGTAAATTTACACGCAAAAATTAAAACCCATCCATTTCTAAGTACACTCACGCGTCCAAAACGTCGTAAAACAATATTCCATAAAGTTCAACACGACTCGTACAGACTAAAATTCCGAAAAATTTCCAACTCAAAAACGTGGGAACAACTGTTCTTTTAAAACCTTAACATACGTGGAGGAGATCCAATGTCAAGGTCAAAAATTCCATAGTTACTTGCCTAATACTCCAAATAATATTAAAACACAAATATTACAAGATCCGTAAATAGTGTTTGACACGAAATGGGGATAAAGAGATTTTCAATAAAATATTTGCAACCATGTGCTACAATCATGTATGTTTAAGCTCACGATATAAAATTTGGTGAGCACTAAATGCTTTATTGAGACTTTATAATACAACTCACTTTATGTTTTGAGAATCATGAGAAACAATTTATGCAAACTTATTTTTAGAAATAAATTTAGTGCATAAATTTGGCCGGCACTCAGCATCTTAGGACTACACTCCTCCATTTTCACGACACACAATTGTCATCCGGATGCATCAAACATCTTAGAGCAACAATCCGACTAATTTGGTTAACTTACGATTTCTCCTCGAAATAGAATCGGTCTAACAACCTTATAATTCTAATCCAACCAATAATTCTGACTCAAGATGATCAACTTAATGCATTCATCGCACTTAACTATCACTCCAAAATGACATCGCTATAAACATCAACCATTCCTTAGATTACTCACTTAGAAACCTTCTCACTACCGCAACGGTCACCATACCAAGACAATTCAAGTATACACACGTAACACGTAGGTTCATCATAATACTGGCTAGGTGCCATTATGAATGTACCGTATATGATCATCCTTGCGATCCTCGACAAGTTTTCTGTTTCTAGCGACTCGGTCAATTCCAAAATATCGTATCTTAAGGTATCTAATGTGCCATTTCATTTTCAATTACCTAAAAGAACGCTAGTTTGAGTCTAGGCATAAAAATCAATACCTAATTCTCTCAAACTTAAGCTCTGATATCAACTTGTAACACCCTCAATTCTGGGAATAACAACTAATTAAAAATTTTCTAAATACACCAATAAATGTTTCATCTACAATCACAATTTAAGGTTTAACCTCAATATACACATTCATTCTATACATATAGTCCATAAGGAGGACGGGCGCTACTAAAACCCAATAAAGTCACTATCTCCAAACTGCGGAAGACTTCACCAAATGCTTATATTTGTGAAAGACTAGAGCACATCTCTTCATAGAACTGCTAGGACCAAACCCCCAACTGGAACCTGATGCACATGCTGACAAATAAAAAGGGTTAGGCTTAATGCCTAGTGAGCTCAAGAGTTTTCAACATATATAAATTAATCGTTTAAAAAGAAAGAATGCAATTAAAATCATAATCTTTCAAAATGATATGCTTCACTTATGAAGACGACTCGTTTACCAATAATTATGCATTTTAAACGAAAGAGACATCGAGTTACTCGTTAACCAAACCAAACTGTTTTAAAGACTAAGATCCCAACATAAAACGTTCTTTCGTAAACTTAGATTTAACCCAAAACTCACACGACCATAAAATGGACGAAATCAAATACTGAAACGTGGAAATGGCGCATTCCATTCAAACCTTAATATACGTGGGGAAAACCCCATATTAAGGTCATCATTTATCGTCGACCACACAAAACCAAAGTTGGTAAAAATACGACTTCAACAATTAAAATACCACGGATCCACGACGGAGAGACCCGTATACATTGAGAATAGAGGAACACGCAAGTAGGCCACCCATACAACTTCCTCGCGTGTGATCTAAATGTTTCCATCTTGGGTGGCGAGAACACGTGAATGGGGCCACCCTTGATGTAATTGGATTTCACCACATATCCCGGGCTTAGTTCCCATGCCATACCAGACATCACAACCTCAACCCGTTTACTGCCTCTAGCCATACCCCATCGAGTTCCACCTCAAGGACTTACTGACACGGGTGCCTATCCAATCTAGATGAGTTTTGATAAACATAAAATCCCAATCACAACAAGCAATTACTCAAGATATGACATTAAAGCTCAAGAACTAGAGAGAGAATCTAGAGAGAGAAAGTAGATCTTGTATTACACACACTCTAGATATTACAATGAATGTTTAGACTCTAGTTTGTTATCACAAGATTACAAAGACAAACCTATTTATACCAACTATCTATTACAAAAGCCTTAACGGCTAAGGAAACTAAACATGCTTTGACAAAGACAAAGTTGACTTTTACAATGTTGAATTTCCTATTAAATCTTGGATACAATATTTAGACTTAACAATCTCCCCTTTTGTATTCAAGATTTAATAAAAATTTGATACAAACCTTCAGCTCTTGATTCTTCAGCTTTTGTCTCTTTGAAGATTTCACAAACTTTAAACTTTCAGCTCTTGAAGAATCTTGGAAAGTCTTTTTCTCTTTGAAGCTTGAAAAGTCAACAAGTCTTGAACAGGAAACAGATTTCTTGAAACTTCTTTAAAACTTTGACAACATTAAAACTTCTGAAAAAAAATCTTTGAAACAACATGATTCTGTATCTTCATCACTTTCATCTCTTGACCATCTTTGGAAGAACAAACTTTCTCAAATCATCTTGAATTAACTTTGAACAATCTTCTTTCAGAATCTTTTGGCTTTGAATTTCTTTATCATACTTGAACTTGATCTTTATCAGACTTGAAAGCGGAAGCAATTCGAATTTTTGACTTGTCTTTGAAACAACAGAAGCATTTTGAACTTTCAGAAATTCTTCATCAGACTTTGAAATTGATCTTTGTAGAATTCTCCCCCCCTTTTTTATCTTTGTGAAATTGATATCTTTGTATAATTCTCCCCCTTTTTGATGATGTGAGCATCATAATCATCAAAACTTCATCAATTTCAGCACAGACTTTGATTTCCCATTTTGATCAACTAACAATCTCCCCTTATGACAATAGGCGCGCTTTGATCTGAAGAGCCGAATCATGAACAATATATATCCGAATCTTTTCAAATTCAGACATAATGAGCGTGTAATCCTGATTCAACAAATGAAACAGTTAGATATGCCTGTCAGTAACACGAAGTCACTGTGTACAACGAATGTATAATATAAGGAGTTGGTTTGATGTTGACTCCCCAGGACTTCCATTCAATCATTGAAAAACACAAGGTTTAACTATGAATGTTCTGACAGAAAAACAAATTTTTTGTGTGCTCGTGCTTGTGTACGAAAGAATTTTAGCACAATGATTGTGTTTCATAAAGGCTCAAAGTATGTAAATCACTGAGACAACAATGATTATACATGGACTCAATGTGAATGAGAAAGGGTGCGAAGGTGAGGCAACTTTCCTTCTTTTTCAATATCAGTATCTTCCAAGAGAAGAATCAATAGATTATGTGCTGCTTCCCCAGAAAATGTGAAACATTCTCTTTTTAAGAAAAGAATGAGTATCTAGTGGGGCTGTATGCAAGAGATGGCATGGGCTATTTGCCTATTTCAATGATGGTCACCAAAGAAATGTGAACCAATCAGTAATGTGGCTGCCCGGCTCAGAAAGATGTTTGGTGCAAAGTTCTGATATTCTTTTAACTCTGTTCTCACACCCTCTTTCTTTTAAACATATAAGCTCACATCTAACCAAGCTCTCATTTTCATTTTACCTCTGCTCACTCCCACACTCAATTCTTTTAGACCCCTCTCCCCTCAATCACTCAAAGGATTTCTTCCGGGGTAGGAAACACTGGTTATCGTGAATCCATGGAAGATCTATTAAGCACTCATACTGAATCCCATGTTCCTAAAAGTACATGCTGGTCAATGATTTTCTTGACATGTAAATCACAAGAAATCATATGTCAGTGTATGTATGCTCATTAAAAAATATGAATGAAATTTGAGCAAATGAACTTTGAAGATTTCTCAAAACAAGGATATTGAATGAATGAAATGAAGTCAAGAGAATTGTTTTGAGAATCTGACAATGAATCAATCAGATCAAATCAATGGATAGGGTATCAAAGAATTGAATATTTGTTTATATGAACAAATATAAACAATTTATCAATGAAAGCACAAATATGTAAAAAATGAATGATGCTCAACAACTTTGAATTTTAAACGGGGGTATTACCATCGAAAAATTGTTTGAATTTGAGACATGGTAATAACAAATTCAAATAAAATACTGAACCCGTGTGTATGAATACTTGACAGTATATAGACAAGATAATACACAAGTATTGATCTTTGAAAACACACGATCAGTTAAACATTAAGCTCAAAATTGAAAAACATTTAAAAGCACACTTCTAAATTCATGAAATCTTTTGAGAATAAAAAGTGGTTTGAACATTTCAGAAATTGTTTTTCATGTTCGAAAGTTGTCCTTCTTTCAAACAATCAGAGATCTAGATCAGAAGATTTTTACCTTTTCAGCTCCCCCTCAAATCATGATATAATGATTTAGGTCTTTTAAGCTCCCCTTGGATATTAGAACAATATCCTTCTTTGAACATTAAAAAACGGGTCCTGATCTGTCATGTTATCAGAAGCCACCACCTTTACTCCCCCTTAAATTAAGCATCTGAAATATTACAAGTAAAACAGGATAGAGATCAAACACTCCCTTTTGAATTGTTAGACCATCAATATCAGAAAAATCTAGCAAAGAAAAAGTATAGGATAGAGATCAGATCAGTTCTCTTGGGATGAAGACCATCAATATCCATCGGATGCAAGCATACAGGAGTAAGGTCTTTTTGATCGCTGAGGTCCGAGTCCTAAACTGTTGTGTTTAGAAGTCAAACTTCGTTGAAGACCGGGTCCTAAGCTGATGTGCTTAGAAGCCATATTTTTGACATTGAGGTGCGGGTCTTGAACTGCTATGTTCAAAAGCCATTGTCTTTCTTACTCCCCCTTAACGTGAGGTGCCTGCAACAAAGAATCAATTTTCTTCTTTGGTACCCACTGGTATTTGGGTCCAGAAATGTTAGTTGTAGTTCGTGTGGGGGTTACAAAGTAAGAACCATACCAGAAATGATCACTGGTCTTGTGAATGTGATCATATGTACAACAGTAAGAACAATAATATTTAGTACCTGAAAACCTGAGTAATTGGTCTTTTGAGTATTTGAGATCAGGTTTACCTTTATACTCTTTGTTCTTCTTTGCTTGATGAGGATGTACACATGATGTCTTCTCTTTCAGCTCATCAGTCTTGTCATCTTTGACTGCATCCAGACCAGTTTCTCTTTCTTGAAACTTTTTCTCCTTTGAAAAGAATCTGAACCATCTACAAATTCATCATAGAAAAGGTTAGTTCGACGAATCTGATTAAATGATTTGACTGATCTGTTTGAAGAGACAGATTTATGATTTGAACTTGAAACAGATTTTTCAAGTTCTTTGATCTTTGACGCAAAAATGTTTCTTTCTTTCTCAAGCAAGTCAATCTTTGTCTTGAATTCAGACTTCGTTCTTTGTTCTTTCAGCGCAGTGGCAGACAATTCAGACAACTTGGAAGTCAGCCTTTTGATTTCAGTTTCAAATATTGATCGTTCTTCTTCAAATCCTTTTTCTGACTCAGTTCTCTGGCCGGATAATTCTTTAAAGAATCCCACACTCTTCTGTTCTATGGCCTTCTTTTCCTGAGCAAATTTCTCTCTTTCCAATATCAGTACTTTCTCAAAATCGGAGATTTGTTGAGAAAGCTTGATGCATTTAAGCTCCACTGACTTCTTCTCTTCAAAACATTTCTTTGAGAAATCTGAGAATTTCTTTGAAAATTTTTTCTTTTCAGCATCAAAATTAGCTTTATTATCATCAAGCTGTTTTTCAAAATCAGATAAACTCTTTCTTAGCTCAGAATTCTCAGATTCCAATCTCTTTTTCTTCTCTTCATTCTACCCAGCACTGATATTCTTTAAGGTACTGATTTCTTCTTTCAGTGATATGACTTCAGTAAAATACTCTCTTGACTTTTGTGAATGAAAGTCAACTGTATGAGCCAGATTAATGTTCTCTAGTTTCAGCTTTCTATTCTTCTCTTCAAGATCTGAAAGAAATCTCATGATTAATGAGTAATTGGCTTAATATGAATGATCGTTCCAAACTATGTATCAGAAAATCAGAAATCAGATTGAATTGAAAATTTTCGAAAAATATTAAAATATGAAAATATAAAATCTTATGCTCTGATACCAATTGATAAACATAAAATCCCAATCACAACAAGCAATTACTCAAGATATGACATTAAAGCTCAAGAACTAGAGAGAGAATCTAGAGAGAGAAAATAGATCTTGTATTACACACACTCTAGATATTACAATGAATGCTTAGACTCTAGTTCGTTATCACAAGATTACAAAGACAAACCTATTTATACCAACTATCTATTACAAAAGCCTTAACGGCTAAGGAAACTAAACATGCTTTGACAAAGACAAAGTTGACTTTTACAATGTTGACTTTCCTATTAAATCTTGGATACAATATTTAGGCTTAACAAGTTTCAACTCGGAGGCTCGTGCCACCTATTGCCTACTCGCTAGCGAACCCAAGCGGTCAATGGTCATAACCAACCTTAACCGCTTTCCCAAAACAGACAGACTTACGTGCCTATGGATCCATTACAACATTGTCTAACGCTACATGACTCCAAATGAAAGACCAAAGCTCCCAAAACATGTAACTCTCAAATGCCACGAAAATGCGCCATCATACTCAAAACCCGACAACGGTTATTAATCCGTACAAATGTTCGCAAGACTCAATTTAATCAAACCCGAGCCAAAGGCCCAACAATTTACGTAAATCTCCAACGAAAGCATTTGTAAGCATTTGGTTGAAACAAAACGCTCTCCAAACGAACTCATACCCTTATATTTTCAAAATACCTCATAATACCATAATATGCATTTTCCGGAAAGGCTTATGAGACCCAAATATACCAAATGACACTTACATCAAATGGACCCCAAATATATACGTAAAATCATCAATGAAACCTTTCAACATGATTTAGTTATCAAAATTCCCAAAAATACCAAAATGGGTGTTTCACCATGTATATAAAACTAAATGTTTCAAAATAACCAAAACTTATCAGGTGATCAGCAGTTAACAATTTCATATAAAACACAAAACACTTTAAAATAACATTTTGGCATATACATCGTTTTCACAAATCAACTTGAACTCACCTTGTTAGATTTAGGCTAAATCTAGATTTTACCCCACTTTGAGCTTCCTTGATGAAACTTGAATCCTCCAAGCCAAAACTTCCAAAACCTAGATCCAAACATTTTCAACCGTACACGTAGATATTCAACCAAATAGAATCGTTCCCCAACACTTTACATGAAGATCTCATCTATACCCAAAACCCTAATTTCCAAAGATGACGAATTATAAGTTTACCTTAAACAATAGCTTGAATCCTTCACGAACACACTTCTAAGTTACCCAAAAATACACCACAAACTCCAAATCTACAAAAGGGAGAACAAGGGTGGATGAAACCCTAGGTATCTTGATGAAGAAGATGAAGATGAGAGATTATGGTTCTAACCTCCAAGCTTGCTAGATGAAGAAGGATCACTTGATTTTAGGTGAAGGACACCCAAAAATGAGTTAAGGTTTGATTTTGGGGTTTGGGGGTCGGTTTGGGAGAGAAATGGGGGAAGGATTTGAGGTTAGGGTGAAAAATGGGGTTTGGGGTCGAATTTTCTCGTTTTTGTGCACACAGCGGCTCCACACGGGTGGCCGCTCCCCTCCAGCCGTGCGGAGCACTGCCGCCAAAAATTCTCGCCCGAGCACCGTTTTAGTCATAACTTCTTCGTTTTAGCTCCGATTTTGCCTCGGAAGGAACCGTTGGACTCGTAATTGAATCCTTCATCTATCTAGACTATAAAATCTAGGATTAAAGTCGAAAATCCTTTATCTTATTTTCCCTAATATATCGGTTTCAGTATTAACTTGAAATGATACTTTTCGAAATTCGGGGTGTTACACGTTATAACATCCATCATGAGAGAGTAAGTCTCCTTGTGCTCACTCTAAGGTGTTATGAGAAACATTGTGACAAATGAGTGCCTTATACATTAGGACTTCATTATTCTCATTATGTTTTCTAATAAAGACTTATTTATGTCATACAGGCTTTACACTTGGTAGATTAGCATTACCAAACCAAATACCCGATCATTTGTCAAATAATATATTTCTTTCTAAATTGCTTCTTTCCATTTAGGCCAATATGCTCTTTGTTGACATTGTGTAACTGAGCATGGTTCGATGTCATCGTGCTCTATCATCTTATGAGGAACAATATATGTGAATATATCATATATGAGTATTTATGATCTATCCACTTGCTTGTATGTACTCTCATAGTTCATTTGAGATTTTCTTTCGTCTATGGAATTAATATTAATTTTGAAGCGTCCTCCAGTAATGATTCATGAACATAGTTATATTTATAGACAATCTCATGAAAGGTTTTATGTATTGATGATTATTGGTCCCCAGGTTCTCAATTTTATTGATTAATACTCAAATGATATGAGTGAAAGCAAGCAGTATATAATCAATAGGAAAAATAGTAGACAATGATTAGAAAAACATAATCGAATTCAGGAAGCTCCATTATATGTATTATTAGAGCTTATTTGAATCAATTTGTAAGTGTTGTTTGACCTTTTCATGTTATAAGTATTGTATGAGGTCAAGGCCTGTTTGACCCATATAAATACAAGTTGGTTCTTTGTTCTTGTCTTGTAGAACTTGTACATACACATTCCAAGTCTTGTAACTTTTGTCTTCAAGAGATATATGACTAAAGACTTGTGACTACTTTCTCTCTCTAGATTCTTGTTAATCTTTTCTTAATCTTTGAATGTTAAATGCTTGAATCTGGAATCACAATTGGTATCAGAGCCGAATCAGATTAATTGGAAAGATCTACAATCATCAATTAGGAAGAATTTGATCCCAAGATCAAGAAAGTCACTGTTCATTTTCAAGAACTCGCAAGTTACTGTTTCATTGATAATTTTTGAGATTTTGTGTTGTTTTTTATGTTAGATTGATTGCATTGTATTAGATTAGTGATTTAGATCAATTGTCATTCACATTGTAATTACTAATTCACATAATTTTAGTGTCAATTGTTCAAATTTTGTAAACCTTTTGAGTTCATATTCTACAAACTGTAATATGTCAAATCATGATGATCATGTCGATTCTTGGTGGAATTGATTGTCAAGGGTTGTTCACGATGGTCTTCTGAACAAATTTACAAAGTTTCGTGGCCAAATTCAAAGATTTTGATAGAAATTAGTGGAAATTCAGGTCGAAAAGTTCAAGATCCAAAGAACTCGCACGATTGATGAAGAACTCGCATGATTGAAGAAGAACTCACATCTCACTGAATTGTGAAATTTGCTAAGTCAGGAATTCGCATCACACTATATGCGAAAAGATGGAATTCGCATAGTGTTGTATACGAGTTGCTGAAATTCGCATCCTTCATCATACGAATTGCAGGATTTTGCATCAAGTTTCATACAAAAAGTTGAAGAATTCGCATCAAGAAGTGAAAATTTTTCTAAGTTCAAAATCCGCATCGATATGAAAATTTTGGAAGTAAAAAATCGACTAAGGGAATAATTCGCATCACATTGAGAGTTGTGCGAAAAGTAGGAACTCACGTCCTAGTACGTGCGAAAAGTAGGAACTCGCATCCTACTATGTGCGAAAAGTTAGAACTCGCATCTAACTTCATGCGAAAAGTGAAGATTTCTCATCCCTTGGTGTGCGAATTGTTTATGTGTGCGGATTGTTTTTTACTTGGTGTGCGAGTTGTTTGCTTGTGCGAATTCTTGTTCACTGTGGTGTGCAAATTTTACACTTAGAATGTTTTTGTGTATTCTTCTGCTAATTTTTCAAGAGTTAATCTTTCTGGTTATCTGACTAACGATAATTTCAAGCATTATTTCAGATAAATGTTCACAATGCCTTATATAGATGAAAAGGGAAACACTGTTCTCACAAACAGAGACTGTGCTGTGGCATACACGCTAGAGATACCGAAGATTGAAGCTGAAAATGAGAAGCTTAAACTTCAGAATGCAGAGTTGAAAGCTGAGATTGCTGAGTTGAATGTCAAACTGAAGAAAGCTCAAAAATAGGTATCCACATATGAGACAAAAGGAGCTGAATGGATTAAGAAGTTTGAAGAGAGAAGCAAGAATGAAAAAGCTGATCTAGAGAAAACTCTCAACATGAGATTATCTGATCTTTCAAAGAAAGCTGAAAAAGAAAAGAAAGATTTAGAAATCAGATGTGTGAAACTTTCTAAACAAGTTTCTGAATTTGAAAAGATCTTAATTACTAAAAGAGATATCTTTGAAAAAAAAGAAAAATACTGAAAAGAAAAATACTGCTCTTTTCAAAGAGATTTCAGAGAAAAATTAGAGCTTGGAAAAGGATTTTGAATCAGAAAGAAAAGTTTTTGAAGCTGAGATTTCAAAACTAACCAAAAAGTTAGTTGCTTTATCTTCAGATATTCTAAAAGGACAAAAGAGTAAATCTGATCTGCAAAGCAAGTTCGATAATCTTTGTAATGAAAAATCAAAATTAACTGATAAGATAAAACAACTGGAAATAGCAAATGCTAGTTTGTCTGATAAAATAAAGTTGATTCAACTGACTTATCTTCTTATGATGATGATTTAGCTGAATCAGTTTGTTCTTTTCAATCTGTTTCCAGTTTATTCCAGAAAATGGTTTTCAAGAAAAAGGATGTTAAATCAAAAGTCTTTATACCAGATCAGATTAAATCTCCAAGTTCTTTCTATGTCAAATTTGTTGATAAACAAGCTGCTTATTTTTCAAAATCTGGAAAGAAAGCATCTGAGAAAGATAAGATGACATGGGTTGTGAAGGGATCTCTAGAAGCTGACAAGTATCAGAAATCAAGTGCACAAGCTTCAAAGGTAAACAAGAACATAACTTCTAAAGGTAAATCTTTTACTAAGCCTGATTACATCAAATCTACAAATCACTTAATCAGGTTAGCTAAAAGAAAATTATGTTGTTCTTACTGTTGCACTGATAATTTTGTTCTTAAAGCACATATCAACTGGTATGGATCTTACAATGTACATTCTTATGATACTGCACTTCACAGAGGTGGAAACCAATCAAAGAAGTTTTCACCTACTAACAAAGAAGGACCCAAGTTTATCTGGGTACCAAAACCTGTGATGCAGGAATCAACACTCAAGAAGGAGTGAATGTATTATGACTTCTGAACACAACAGTTCAGGACTCGGTCTTCAAAGTCAAAGTTGACTTCTAATCACATCATATTAGGACTCATACTTCAAAGATTTCTACTGAAAGTATTCTTTAACTGTCAATCATTTCAAAGGGAATATTTCTTGTTCTTGAATAATTGGGGAAATTGTAATATTTCTTTGATAAATCATAATTTAGGGAGATTATAAAAGTCTTATTTCAAGAACACTGAATGTGTTAAGTAAATGCATGTATGACGGGCGAGCATATTTGTACAAATGCTGAAAATCCATCTCATGTCAAGAGGGAGCAACAAGATGTCAAATCAAGAAGAAACAAATCAAACCAGATATCAAATCAAGGGAGAGCAAGATCAAGTCAAGGGGGAGCTATACTGAAATCACAGTTCTAAGGGGAGCACATTCAAAAAGGGAGTAAGTGTGTGTGTGTGTAAATATTTTTGGAAATAAAATGAGCTTAAAATGCCCATTTTTGGAAAGTTTCCTTTTTAGGAAAGTTTCTATTTTTAGAAATTTGTGAAAAAAGTTTCTAATTTTGGTAAATTTCCCTATTTAGAATGTTTTTGAAAACTTTGAAAATTTTTCTAAGTCCAAAATTCGCACACAGTGGTATGCAAATTCTAGGATTTCGCACCCTGTGGCATGCGAATTTATGGAACTCGCATCCAATGACATGCGAATTCTTACTTCTCGCATCCTTCTTCATGCGAAAAGTAGAAACTCGCATCCAATGTCATGAGAATAGATGAAACTCGCATCCTTTGTGTTAGTGCATTGAAAGTTTGGAAAGTAAATGTATTATAAAGTGTAATTGTATAGAGCTTAAAGTGTAAGGGCTTGTGCTTATATGTTGTAGAAAATGTGGTAGGTAGGATTAGTGTCTCTATAAATAGATGGTTAAGGCCTTGTAATCATTTTATAATTGCAATTTACAAAATGTAGCCCTTAATCAATTATCTCTCTCTCTCTAGATTAGTTTTACATTTCTAGAATAATAAAATCCTACTCCTATCCTATTCTACCTAAACTATTACAAAAGCTTGAATGTCTAGATCTAGGGTCCTACAATTGGTATCAGAGTCGAACGATGAATTTTTTTTCGTAACGATTATCGGATCTCGACATTTCGTGTTTTTTAGCCCGATCTACATGTAAGTGCCTTCATATCTCAATTCCTATTGAATATTTGTTCCTTATACGATTACAGATCTACTACAACTTTTGGATGCAAATTTCGTTGAGTTTTGAAGATTTTTCGAATTTTCGTTCGAAATTTTCGGTGTTCTTCGCGTCAAATTTTCGATCCGAAATTCTTCTTGCATGAGGTGATTTGATTTACATAGATTTGTTCGTTATCGAATTTCGAGCATTCAACAATTTTCAGAATCGAAAAACGATTAAAAACGAGCTAGATATGAGGTTCGAAAGTTCGTTCGCCGGAAAATATAGATCTAACCGGAATCTCGCCGGAGTTTGAGGTTTGAGCTTAGATAATTGTCATATCGTTGTTTCAGATCGATTCTTAATGTTCATCTAGATTGTTTGATGTATTTTGAGCATTTTATGTCGTTTCGCCGGAGAAAAAGTAGATCTCGCCGTAATTCGACCGGAAAACCGAGGTATGTGCGTTGATATTGTCACATATCTTCCAGATATGTCCTAAATGTTTATATCGATTGTTTGATGCAATTGTGATCAACAAAATCGAGTTTTTTGATCGGAAATTCGAGCTTCGTCGGGAAAATCACTGTTCATCGACCGGAAAAACGTGATTTGAGCTGTGATATTGTCAAATTTTTGCTACAGATCTATTCTATAATGTTTCTCCAAGTTTTTTGATCACTTTTGAGCAAGAAAACGCAATCTATGGTCTGTGAAAATAGGCCTCGCCAGAAAAACGTTTTTCGCCGGAAAGCTTACTATTTCGCCGGAAAGTTGCTGTAATTTCGGTCCAGATCTGCTTGTGTTGTTATGTTGATTATTTGGCACGTGAATGGCAAAGGTTTTAGCAAGAAAATCGATGTTTAGAGCTGTTGGATGAGTTCGTCGAAAAAGCCTCGCCGGAAAAACGTTTTTGGCCGGAAAATCTTGTGTTTCGCCGGAGTTTGTTGCATCTCGATCCAGATATGTTTAATTCATCATATTGATCAGGTTGCAAGTCATTTGAGCATAAAATAGATGATTTTGAGTTGTTGGAAAAGAAAAAGTGAATAGTAAGTGGGTTTTATTTTAAAGAAGATGATGAATAGTACATTTAACGGTTCCGTTAGTGCCGTTAGATTTTTTTAACAAAATTGGTCCAAATTTGTTAAATTTGACCAAGTTTTGTTCCTCATCCCTTGGTGCACGATCCATCGTACCCTCTTCGAGCGACAAGTTTACGACTCTCAAACGGAAATTTCTATTCGATTCACGTTTTAACGACGAATTAGTGGTTAAAAACTAAGTTTTGCACCGGTTCGTCACGTAAAATCCTCCTGTTGTCATTCTTGTGGGCTTAACGTAACAAGTTGGATTTCAACATTTTAAGATGCTTCGAAGTGCACTTAGTCGAGCTTATAGACTATCTCGAATTCGGTTTTAAAATCGAAACCGCAAGAGTGAGAGCAACAACAAAGGGGGAGCCGAGCCTTTGATTGTCAAAGTTGTGCCAAAGTTCGTCAAGTAAATCAAGGGGGAGAGAATTTAAAGCTTCAAGAAGGATGATTTACTTTCACAAACTTTAGGGGGAGAATGTTAGTGCATTGAAAGTTTGTAAAGTAAATGTATTATAAAGTGTAATTGTATAGAGCTTAAAGTGTAAGGGCTTGTGCTTATATGTTGTAGAAAATGTGGTAGGTAGGATTAGTGTCTCTATAAATAGATGGTTAAGGCCTTGTAATCATTTTATAATTGCAATTTACAAAATGTAGCCCTTAATCAATTATCTCTCTCTCTCTAGATTATTTTTACATTTCTAGAATAATAAAATCCTACTCCTATCCTATTCTACCTAAACTATTACAAAAGCTTGAAAGTCTAGATCTAGGGTCCTACACTTTGCCATGCGAATTGTTTTTCTAGGCACATAATAAGCATCTTGTTCCATGCAAATTTCTCACGCACATTGTCTTATTCTTCTAAAGGCAATCCACATCCTAAGCCTGTGCGAAAAGTGAGACCCAATCAAATGTGCCACGTGTCTTCATTACTCTTGGGTATAAATATTCGAGGTTTTCTCAGACTTCATCACTTTTCGAAGTATTGGCTTTTTCGCATCCTCTTGAGCACTTTGACCCTTAAACCCTTTCTACGATTTTTCGATTCTGAGACTTGTGTTCTTCAATTTTCATTGATTCAAGGATAAGTTTTGTTTTTATTTTGATTTGTTGTTGTTGTTTGTCTGTGTTTGATTCTTGCAGGTTTACCCCAATTGGATTAGATTTTAGGATTTGTTCTTTGAATTTTGGACTGTTCATCTTCTTTGGATTGGAACATGATCTTTGAAATTTTAAATCTCGATTTCTTTTCTTTGTTGTTAAAATCGAAACCTAAGTAACATTAAGATGAATAAATCGAACCCTAAATAAGTAATCTTTTGGACTAAATTGAACTATTTTGGATTTGTGATTGGATTTTGAATGTCGACTCTTCGACTGGAATCTTAACTGTTCTTGAGCAAAAATCATCAATCGATGATTAAAATGGAATTAAATCCCAAATTAAATAGTTAATCTTGTTCTAAATCCATAATCGAATCATTATGTTAACAAATTTTGGGTTTATCATCAAAATCATCGATTTTCAAATCTGGGTTTAAATATGATATTCATGTATTTTTTATGATGTCCATACGAATATTCTTGGTGTTCTTGCTCAACACTTAGAAAAATTTCAAGATTTGGAATTTTGAATTTTCAATGTTCCATACAAATTATGTTCTTCATTGTCAAAATTTTCAATGTTAGGAATTCGCATATCTTCTCATGCGAATTCTGACCTTTTGTTTTAATTCCTTTCAAGTGAGGAATTCACATCCTTGTTCATGCGAATTCCATACTTAGTGGATTTTTGAGAAAACTTTTTCAAAAATAAAAGTTTGAGTTTTAACTGACAAATTGGACATCTGTCCATATCTTTTATGTTTTCAGGTACTAAATGGCTGAGAATCAATCTGTTGATCAACAAGTACAGATGGATGAGAATTCACCACCTGAGGCATCCAGGGAACATCCCATGCCTTCTTCAAGATCTGACTACCAACCTGAACCTGGTGCCAATCCTGATTTGAGTCTGATCACTCCATCAGAAATGAAACCACAAGCACCCAATAATCACTATGTGGAATTCAAGCTGTTAAATATAGATCCACTGGTTCTGAGCATACTGCAGAATCATCAGCTGAGATATGCACTGACAACCTATGGCACTGTTCCTGAACTCTATGTCCAACAAGCATGGAAAACCATTAAGGTCATAACAAAGAGAGTTGGCAATGAAAGAGTTTCTCAGTTTGAACTTCAAATTGATCTCTTTACATCTATTCTGGATTATCAAAGATTCAGATACATTCTGAACCTGCCTGAAGCTGATGCCAGAGAGGGAAGAGTTTCATATGATGTAACACTCTAAATTTTTCAGAGTAAATTAAAACCTGGAAATAAGGCAACGAGACATCCGCGATGATATTAACTTCCCATAAAGGGGATCGGTCCTTAAGACTATACAAAACTCATACGGATATAGAATTTATCAACAATACTAATTAAACATAACCGTCTAGACTACAACACTTGACGAACCAGAATTCACTAAAAGATGGGACTTAAACAAAGCCCAACACCAAAATACTAGACATCTCAAAATATGCCTCGAGTCTACGCTCGACTCTCAAAGACCCTGTGCAACCCACCGCTAAGGGAAACCTGTTATACATATCATTTGAGAAAAAGTGTTAGGCTTAAAGCATAGTGAGAACATACAGTTTATTCAAAATCAGAGATATAAACATCAGTATCATAAAGAAATCTTTTCATAAAGGTTTAGTTTATAAAAGATAACATTTCGCCACAACCGGCCTCTTCAGTCCAAAACTCTTAAACGGTGCTAAAAGGACCATTTTACCAAGGATAGTGGTGTAACACAAAGTAGACCACAAATCCGAGTTATGAGCTAAACCAATTGGAATCCGCGGATACGAATCACAAAGTCCATGCTTCACCGTGAGATCAATCCCCAAGCGCAAAACCAAGGTATACTCCTTCACTAGGATCACCATGAACCATGGCTAGTATCCGGCCTCACATAACCGTACCAAGTTGCCCCCGAGGAACATGTGATCCATAGCTACAAACTTGGGGAATATAACCTCCCAACAAAACAGTTTACTCCAAAACCTAGGGATCCACTAGTAATGGTAAGGACTCGTCACAACAACATATGTAACCAACCATAAATAAATATATGGTACAAGTACATTTTATAAACAAAATGCTATTCTCAGTTCAACTTCTGGTAAGAATGAAAATCATTAAAATGAGTTCATAAACATTCTTTTCAAACGACCACATAATGTGCAAGTAAAACATCATTTTACTTCAATAAGGCGGAACCCGTCATTTTGGTCAAATCTGACCGGGAACCCCGAAAATCACCAAAAACTTTATTTATAACAAAATGTTGAGAACATAAAATCATACCGTAGAAAAACTTCAGATTTCGCAAATAAGAGTTTTGATATGTATAAAGTTTGTAAAATGGTAGTAGGAACTCACCCAATAGGTTTATACGAAAACCCAAAGAACCAGATATCGACCACGACGAAGAGGTGAAACCTTATACACCGAAACCCCGAGCAATGCACTTAATACTAGCGATCAACGGAGCTTCAAAGATCGAAGAAACCAAAGAGAAATCTTAGAGAGAGAGAGAATTTGAAGAGAGAGAGAGATATGAGAGAAGTGAAAGATATTTAGACTGAAAAGGGTATAAGTCGGCCAGGCCATCTCGCGGGTTATGCCGCGACTTCCACTCGCGGCATAACTCGCCCGCTTACACAAAACCAAACCCACCCAGAGGGTTTCGCGGGTTATGCCGCGACCTCAACCCGCGACATAACTCGCGTAGCTCACTGAGGTTTGTCCAAAACCATAAAAAAACCAAACTCAAACTTGGTAACAACCGTGGTGCTAACGACAAAAGCTTAACACTAGAATACCAATGTTACATAACGAAATTAGGGGTGTTACATATGATGAATTTCCTACTGATACTGATGTATTTCAAGGAATCAGGAATATGGGCTTTGTTGGTCAACTTACCCAAGTTAAGCATTTCAAGAAGAACAATCTGCCACCATTCTACTATACTCTTTTCTTAGTGATCAACCAGTGTCTCACTACAAAAGTTCATGGATCTGATAATGCTAGCATACATATCCTTAAGTTGTTTCATGCTATTGTGTATGATCTACATGTTGATTATGCTGTGATCTTCTGGACAAAACTTTATGAGAGAGTGCTTTCAAAGAAGACATCCAAAGCACCAACTATGTGCCTTATCATAGATTCTTCACAATAATTGTCAGAAGCATGCTACGAAGCAACAAGGACATTCCAAGGAGACAAAATCATCCAGTTGAACCAGTAAATGTTATGAGATTTCTGATGAAACAAAAGAAGGAATTAAGCTATTCTATGCCTATTCCTGAAGGACTACTTGATTATGTTGATCCGGAATCCGATTGTGTGGTGTCTTATAGAGAGTCTATGGGACAACCAGGACCGATTATCCCTACCCTAGGCTCAATCCCTAGGAGAGTGGAGTCTGTGAGGGTTCCTGTTACCTAGGGGGTACAAGAACGGGGAGTGAAGAGGAAAAATTCTAAGAAGGGTACTGGTGGGGGTCAGAGACCTAGACTAGAGGCTTCAGGGTCACGGGCGAATGCCCTAAGTTCAGTGACACCTCCTGCCAATGAAAGTTAAGGCTTTGAAAATGAGTCGAATCCAACAGCTGAAGCTGATGGCAGTGAAGAAATTCCTTCTGCTACCAGTGAAAATGATGAAAGTGATAATGATGGAGATGATAATGATCAAAATGATCAAGATCAAGCTGGTGCTGGTATACAAGCTGATGATACTGAAAATGTTGATGTTTTTGAAGAATTTTATGATGATGCTGATATGGAAATTGATCTGGATACAACTGTCAGAAATGTAGTTGAAGAAATAAGGAGTAATGAGGAAGTATTAGTTGAAAATTTGAATGATAGGTTGAGTGTGATGGAAAGAAAAGAATATGGTGAGAGAGTGTGCAACCAAACCTACTGTTCCAAAAGGGCAGCCACATCTACTACTTCGCCGCATGTGTTACAAGAAAGTATTGAACAAGTCATAAGTAGCCCACTTATGCATATGCACACCCCAACCACCCACACTATCTCCTTTTAACAGGAGTTAGATTCATTTCAACACGGGGATATAGCATAAAATCTACCTGGTTCTCATTCGGAGACCACATGTATTGAAACCAAAAAACAACAGCCCCAGTTCTCAATTCCTTTCTGTGCACAATCGAGTTTAGAGGCAATTGAATTTCCTATTGTTATTCCTAAGTCACACTTTGATACATCTTTTGTCAGTCATCTTAGTGACCTGACCGGAACACCCCGAGTAGCTTCTATTGCTGAACTACAAGGACCAGGTGGAAGTTCTGTCATAGCTAATATCACGCCAACTATGAACACAGGTCATGCGGTTGCTTCGTCAACTGTCATGACAACAGAAAGTCTACGTGACTCTGGTGTTAGTTTACTAGTCTTTGTGATGCAGGAATCTTTCAACGGCGCCTTAAAGGCTGTTGAAACCAAATTGGTGGAGAAGTTTGAGGAGGAAATCAGAGTTTTTAAAAGGTTGTTAAAAGGAAAGGAACCAGTAGTTGAGTTTGAGCCTGTAAGTCAAGTTCAACCTATACCTCAGTCAACTCAACCAGTTGACATGTTAATAGACGAGCTTAAATCATTGTTGTTTGCCAAGGAGAGTTAAGATTATGATGCAAAGGATTCTTGAAGCTTTGGATGACATAATTGACTTCAGAAGAGGCATAAGGAGGTTTGAATATCATTTAGGAATCAGAGATAACCGTGTTAGGAGATTCACAAATTGATCCAAAAGGGGGAGATTGTTATAACTTGTTTGAATCAATTTGTAAGTGTTGTTTGACCTTTTCATGTTGTAAGTATTGTATGAGGTCAAGGCTTGTTTGACCCATATAAATACAAGTTGTTTCTTTGTTCTTGTCTTGTAGAACTTGTACACGCACATTCCAAGTCTTGTAACTTTTGTCTTCAATAGATATATGACTAAAGACTTGTGACTACTTTCTCTCTCTAGATTCTTGTTAATCTTTTCTTAATATTTGAATGTTAAATGTTTGAATCTGGAATCACATGTATTGTATTACTAAATTGATCTTTCTGGTTTCTTGGATTTCAGTGATACCTTCATATTGAACACATATAGTGTCCCACATTTCTTTAGCAGTTTTAAAATGCATGATGGAATGGAAGGCTTCATCAGGCAGGGCCATAGAAATAATGGTTTTTTCCTTAGCATCTAAACCTACATTCTTTTTATCTTCATCACTCAATTGTCTAATTTCCTTAGGAGCATATCTTTCAGGAATGACAGGAGTGGTGGCAGTGGCAGGAACTGCAACTATGATCATAAAATGTTCATATGGACCATTTGCTACATATTCAGGTATAGTAGGGTCTTCACTTTCTAGAAATAACATCATTTGATTTTTCCAGAGAGCAAAGCTGTCTCTGCTGAATCGTGGAGGTTTTGAGAGAGAACCATTATCATAGTAGTTAGTGTTTGTGTTGAGTGCCATTTTGAGAATATCAAGAAAGAGAATAAAGCAAAATCTTGTTTATGAGATTAAACAATCTGCTTTGATACCACTTGTTGGTCCCAAAGTTGCTTAACAAGTTTGTAGAAGAGGGGGGGGGTGTAACACCCCGGATTTTCAATACATTTATATCTTTGTTAATCTCGTGTTTAACTCATAATCGTTATCATCGTATTCAGTATAACATACGATTTAGGGTTTCAGTGAATTGTGAAGTTCCAGTAAGTTCCGCGACTTGCTCGCGACTTAGAGTCGCGGCATAAGTCGCGACGTTCACTGTTGTATTATGGTTTTGGTATGTCGCGAGTTGCATGAGGAGTAGTAGTCGTGGCATAACCCGCAACGTTCACTGTTGGGTTGAGTTATTGGGCATTTCGCGAGTTGCACCGCGACAGTGCCTGGACCGACTTAAGGGTTTTAAAACCCAAAATATCTCAGTTTGAGATTCATTCTGAATCTCTCAATCTCTCTCTCTAAAACCATTCTCTCTCTCTCTAAGAGTTGATATTATATATCAAGTGTTTGATCCGAGGTTCCGGTGTAGAAAGCTTCGTCTTGTCTAAAGGGTCGATATCTGGTGAAAGAATGTTTATGAACATGTTTTGATGATTTTCATTCTTACCAGAAGTTGAACTGGAAATGACATTTTGCTTATAAAATGTGTTTATACCATATGGCTATCTATGGTTGGTCACATAAATTGTTGTGACAAGTTTGTACCATTACTAGCGGATCCCTAAGTTTTGAGTCGACTTATATTTCATTATTTGAGGTTACCAAGTAATGTAAATATGGAACTACATGTGCATTAAATTGTGAGGTTCTGGCCGTTAACATATATAGAACTACATGTGCATTAAATTGTGAGGTTCTGGCCGTTAACAAAATATAGAACTACATGTGTATTAAATTGTGAGGTTCTATATAGTAACCAAAACGAAGAACTACATGTGCATTAAATTGTGAGGTTCTGGAAAGAAGGTTTATGACCTTGTTTTAATGAATTTTATTCTTACCAACCGTTATTTTGGAAACGCTCATTTGAAAAGGTTTCCGTTTGGACGAACATATTTATGTCTCTTGATATTGATAAACTGTATGTTCTCACTAGGCTTTAAGCCTAACACTTTTTCTCAAATGATATGTATAACAGGTTTCCATTAGCGGTGGGTTGCCAAGGGTTGAGAGACGGACTTGGGTCTCGAGGCATTTTGAGATGACTAAGTATTGATAGTTGGGCATCTGTTAAGTCCCATCCTTTTGATGAATTTTGACTCGTCAACTGATGTAATCTAGATAGTTATATTTAGATTAGTTTGTTGATAAACCCTATATCAGTACAGGTTTTGTTGTAAAGTCTCAAAGACTGATACCCTTTTTGGAGGTTTATATCAATACAAATGTCATGTTGTCCATTTGGAGAAGTTTTAATTTACTCTGAAATTTAGGACGTTACAAGTTGGTATCAGAGCTCTAGTTTAAGTGATCTAGGCATGAATGTAAGATGTCTAGACTTAGACTGAGTGTGTTAAGTATTGATTTGTGAGTTTGGGTAGAACTTCTAAGATGAGTTAGTCTGGGAGTCGACGAAAATTGTAGTTGTCGAACGTTGTGGCAATGGTGACAAGAACTTTTAGGTATTGTATATTCATAATTCCACTTAGCTAATGTTATTATGAGAATATTTATACGTAACTGTGCTTGAAATTCCATTACTGTGACAATTGATAACGTGATAGTACGTTGTGTGTTATCCTGAGAAGCAACCTCCTACTCTTTCTCATGCTTGTGTAGCAATCATCCGTTAGTATGGTGAACACTCGTGGTCGTCCGTTGGGTGACGGAGATCTACGCGATGTTAGTTCGCATGAGCCTAATCCCGTGGTAAGAATGTCCGCAGTCGTTCCTCCGGGCATGCCACCAATATTCACCGGGGGAGTGGAGCCAGAGCCAAGAGTGGAGTTGGCGTCCATAAATCCCGTTGTTTCAGTGGCAAATCCTCAAGCTGATATGATGGCCAGTGTCATGCAAATGGTGACGTCGGCCATGGAGAAACAGCAAGAGACTTTCCTGAAGATGTTAGAGGATCGAGATCCGAGCTCCAAGAGGCCTGAGGCTGTGGCAGAAAATGTGGTAGTTGGCTCTGGAGGTGTCGAGAACAGAGTCAGATCTGAAGAGCATAGGGTCATTGGTACATCGAAGGATGGGAAGAGTTGTTCCTAAAAATCCTTTCTGGGATGTAGACCACCAGAGTTTTCGGGTTCCGAAGACCCGATTGCATGTATCAAGTGGATCCGAGCGGTCGAACAGACTTTCGGTTCATCCGAGTGTGGTGATGACCAGCGGGTGAGATTCGGTACACAACTGCTCAGGGATACCGCACTGACATGGTGGAATGTAATCCAATCTACTCTCTCTCCTACCGTTCTGGCCCAACTAACTTGGGGCGAGTTCAAGGTAAAACTGCTGGAGGAGTATTGTAATGAGATGGCTATGGATCGGATCGAGGCAGAATTTCGAACTCTCGTAAAAGGGAATTTGACGGTGAGGGAGTATACCCGTCAATTCATGGACAAGCTGGGGTTAGTGGGGCATGTGGCCTCCACTGAGAAAGAGAAAATTAAGGCCTATCTGAAAGGTTTACCGTCGGACATGATGACTATGGTCCGAAACTCGAAGGCCTCTAACCTTCGGGAAACCATTGAGGAAGCGCAGTTTATGGAAGAGGTTTACGCGAAGAGTAAACCAGAGAAGGCGGTGGTAGTTACTGAAAAGAGAAAGTGGGAGAGCAATTCTGCTCATCCCAGGAGATCCCGACCTTTTGTCGGAAATCGAAGCTTTAGCATTCAACAGGAAGCAGATGGTGTCAAAAATGCCGAACCAAGCACCACGGTAACTGTAATACCCCTTCTCAGTCTTGTTATAAGTGTGGAAAGTCTGATCACGTCACCCGTGACTGTCCGATCAGATGAATTGTCTGCTATGAGTGCAAGACACCGGGGCACATAAAAAGAGATTGCCCAAAGCTTGTGTCGAGTAGCGCGACGGCAAAAAGGGAGAACCCTCCTAGGGTTCCGGGTCGAGCATTTCAGATGACGGCTGAAGAGGCCAAGGCATCCGCTGATGTGGTATCAGGTACATTTCTTATAAACTCTGTACCTGCTCGTGTTTTATTCGATACGGGTGCCAGTTTCTCTTTCATATCTGAGTTGTTCCGTCAAAAGATTGCTATGCCCACTACTAGTCTTGAGGATGCATTAGTAGTAGAGATAGCTGATGGTAGTCAAGTTCTGATCCGTGATGTTCTGAAGAAGTGTACTCTCGGAATCGAAGGGAGAGAATTCTCGATTGATTTACTGCCAATGTTAATCGGAGGTTTCGATGTGGTAGTCGGTATGGATTGGTTAGCGAACAATCATGCCGAGATCATGTGTTCTAAAAAGTTAATTCGACTTCCCAATCCCTGTGGCGAAGTCGTCATGATCTATGGGGAGAAAAGAAAAGGTGATGTGGCAATAATCACGATGGCTAAGGCACGCAAGTGCTTAGTAAAAGGATGTTCATCTTTCCTAGCCTACGTGATCGACACCAAGTTAAAAAAGTCAAAGTTGGTCGACGTGAAGATTGTGCGCGAGTATCCAGACGTCTTCCCTGACAACTTTCCTGGATTACCACCTGATCGTCGAGTAGAATTTTGAATTGATCTTGTGCCAGGAGCAGCTCCTATCGCTAGAGCTACTTATCGACTAGCGCCGTCAGAGATGCAAGAGATGATGGCACAACTCCAAGAACTTTTGGAGAAGGGTTTCATCAGACCAAGCTCGTCACCTTGGGGAGCTCCGGTCCTGTTCGTCAAGAAGAAAGATGGCACGATGAGAATGTGCATCGATTATCGTGAGTTGAACAAAGCAACCGTGAAGAACAAATATCCGCTTCCGAGAATAGACGACTTGTTCGATCAACTTCAAGGAGCGGGATGTTTTTCCAAAATTGACTTACGTTCAGGTTATCATCAAGTGAAAGTAAGAGAAGAAGATGTTTCGAAGACAACTTTCAGAACGCGTTACGGCCATTACGAGTTTCTCGTAATGCCTTTTGGTCTAACGAACGCACCAGCGATATTTATGGACTTGATGAATAGGGTGTGCCGACCGTTCCTCGACAAGTCGGTCATTGTATTCATTGATGACATACTCGTGTACTCTAAAAGCAAGTTGGAGCACGAACAACACCTTCGCGAAGTTCTCGAGGTGTTGAGAAAAGAAAGATTGTACGCCAAGTTTTCCAAATGTGAATTCTGGCTTGAAGAAGTACAGTTTCTGGGTCACGTTGTCACTCGGGACGGAGTGAAAGTGGATCCTTCCAAGATTGAAGCGATGATGAACTGGGAACCTCCCAAGAGTCCGTCCGAGATCCGAAGTTTCTTGGGTCTGGCAGGTTATTACCGGAGATTCATTCAAGACTTTTCAAAGATCGCATCATCATTGACAGTTTTGACTCGAAAGAACGTGAAGTTTGTGTGGACTGAAAAGCAAGAGAAGGCTTTCTGTGTCCTTCAAAAGAAGTTATGTGAAGCTCCGATCTTATCATTACCTGAAGGGTCAGAAGACTTTGTGGTCTATAGCGACGCTTCGAAGATGGGTTTAGGTTGTGTGTTGATGCAGCGGGGCAAAGTAATCGCTTACGCCTCGAGGCAGCTTAAGATACACGAAAAGAACTATCCTACCCACGATTTGGAGTTAGCAGCGGTGGTGTTCGCCCTGAAACTTTGGCGACATTACCTCTATGGCACCAAATGTACACTCTATACTGACCACAAGAGTCTAAAGTATGTTTTTGATCAAAAGGAGTTGAATATGAGACAACGACGGTGGCTCGAGTTACTTAAAGATTACGATTGCGAGTTGCTTTACCATCCTGGTAAGGCAAACGTGGTAGCCGATGCGTTAAGTCGGAAGGACTATAGCGGTTGTATTCGGGCTACCCATTCGAGAATCGAGCTAGTGTCTAGTCTTATTGAAAAGATCAAGACGTCGCAAGTTGAAGCGTTGTTGGAAGAGAATCTTAAAGAGGAAGTCATGACGAAGCAGCGTTTACTCCTAACGGAAGACAGCCGTGGGGTAAAACTGTTCAACGGTCGTGTATGGGTTCCCAAAGTTGGTGGTAACCGTGATCTTTTGCTTGAAGATGCTCACAAGTCCAAATATTCCATTCATCCGGGAAGTACGAAGATGTACAGGGACTTGAAGTTGCATTATTGGTGGCCGGTAATGAAACTCGACGTGGCGCGTTATGTGGAGCGTTACGTTACGTGCTCGCAAGTTAAGGCCGAACATCAACGACCGTATGGGAGTCTGCAGTCTTTAGAGATTCCCGAGTGGAAATGGGAGCATATCACCATGGACTTCGTGACAAAGTTACCAAAAACTCTTCGAGGTCACGATACCATTTGGGTGATAGTTGATAGATTGACGAAGAGCGCTCACTTTTTTGCCATGCGCGAGACATTACCGATGGATAAGCTAGCAAAATTGTACATCGATGAAGTAGTCTCGAGGCACGGCATTCCATTGTCGATCGTGTCGGATCGCGACAGTCGGTTTACTTCAAACTTTTGGGAGGGGTTTCAAAAAGAGCTTGGTACTCGAGTTAAGTTGAGTACGACTTACCATCCACAAACCGACGGGCAAAGCGAGAGAACGATCCAGACGTTGGAAGACATGTTGAGGTCTTGTGTCATCGACTTCGGGGGTAACTGGGACTCTCACCTACCTTTAGTAGAGTTCGCTTACAACAATAGTTACCATTCGAGTATTGGAATGGCACCTTTTGAAGCATTGTACGGACGAAAGTGCCGAACTCCCGTGTGTTGGCTTGAAGCGGGAGAAAAGCAGTTCGCTGGACCTGAAATCATGCAAGAGACGGCCGATAAGGTCAAATGTATACGTGAAAGATTGAAAGCGGCGCAGGATCGGCAGAAGAGTTATGCCGATAAGAAGAAGCGGCCGATGGAATTCCAAGTGGGCGATCGTGTGTTGCTTAAGGTATCGCCGTGGAAGGGTATTATACGGTTCGGAAAGCGTGGGAAGCTGAGTCCCCGTTTCCTCGGACCTTTCAAAGTGCTCAAACGGGTAGGTTTGCAAGCTTACCAATTGGAACTACCGCCAGAGTTAAGCAGAATCCACAACACGTTTCATATTTGTTACCTTCGAAAATGTTTAGCGGAAGAGGAAAGCGTAATTCCTCTCTCCGAATTGACAGTTGACGAGGGTAATCGTTGTGTGGAAGAACCCGACGCTATCTTGGAGAGAAAATCTAAGAAATTGCGTCACAAAGAAGTCACGTTGGTCAAGGTGCAGTGGAAGCATCACCGGGGAGCAAATGTGATGTGGGAATCCGAAGAGGATATGAAGCGAAGATATCCTCACCTTTTTATATAAGTGTAGATTTCGGGGACGAAATCATTCCCAAGTTAGGGAGGATTGTAACACCCCGGATTTTCAATACATTTATATCTTTGTTAATCTCGTGTTTAACTCATAATCGTTATCATCGTATTCAGTATAACGTACGATTTAGGGTTTCGGTGAATTGTGAAGTTCCAGTAAGTTCCGCGACTTGATCACGACTTAGAGTCGCGGCATAAGTCGCGATGTTCACTGTTGTATTATGGTTTTGGTATGTCGCGAGTTGCATGAGGAGTAGTAGTCGCGGCATAACCCGCAACGTTCACTGTTGGGTTGAGTTATTGGGCATTTTGCGAGTTGCACCGCGACTTGAAGTCGCGGCATAACCCGCGACAGTGCCTGGACCGACTTAAGGGTTTTAAAACCCAAAATATCTCAGTTTGAGATTCATTCTGAATCTCTCAATCTCTCTCTTCTCTCTCTCTAAAACCATTCTCTCTCTCTCTAAGAGTTGATATTATATATCAAGTGTTTGATCCGAGGTTCCGGTGTAGAAAGCTTCGTCTTGTCTAAAGGGTCGATATCTGGTTCTTCGGGTTTTTCATATAAACCTATTGGGTGAGTTCCTACTACCTTTCTAAAACTTTATACATGTCAAAGGGTTACATTTTGAACTCCTATGTATCTCCATGATTTCAGATTTAAGATTTATACATTTTGGATATAAGTTAACTTTTGGGAGATTTTAGGGTTCCGATCATTTTATGATGGATTCTATATTATTTGAAGTAAAATGATGTTTTACTTACACATTATTTGGACATGTGAAAGAATGTTTATGAACTCATTTTGATGATTTTCATTCTTACCAGAAATTGAACTGGAAATGACATTTTGCTTATAAAATGTGTTTATACCATATGGCTATCTATGGTTGGTCACATAAATTGTTGTGACATGTTTGTACCATTACTAGCGGATCCCTAAGTTTTGAGTCGACTTATATTTCATTATTTGAGGTTACCAAGTAATGTAAATATGGAACTACATGTGCATTAAATTGTGAGGTTCTGGCCGTTAACATATATAGAACTACATGTACATTAAATTGTGAGGTTCTGGCCGTTAACAAAATATAGAACTACATGTGCATTAAATTGTGAGGTTCTATATAGTAACCAAAACGAAGAACTACATGTGCATTAAATTGTGAGGTTCTGGAAAGAAGGTTTATGACCTTGTTTTAATGAATTTTATTCTTACCAACCGTTATTTTGGAACGCTCATTTGAAAAGGTTTCCGTTTGGACGAACATATTTATGTCTCTTGATATTGATAAACTGTATGTTCTCACTAGGCTTTAAGCCTAACACTTTTTCTCAAATGATATGTATAACAGGTTTCCATTAGCGGTGGGTTGCCAAGGGTTGAGAGACGGACTTGGGTCTCGAGGCATTTTGAGATGACTAAGTATTGATAGTTGGGCATCTGTTAAGTCCCATCCTTTTGATGAATTTTGAATCGTCAACTGATGTAATCTAGATAGTTATATTTAGATTAGTTTGTTGATAAACCCTATATCAGTACAGGTTTTGTTGTAAAGTCTCAAAGACTGATACCCTTTTTGGAGGTTTATATCAATACAAATGTCATGTTGCCCATTTGGAGAAGTTTTAATTTACTCTGAAATTTAGGACGTTACAGGGGGGGGGGGTTGAATACAAACACAAAATTTAATGGTTTAATAAATTGTTTATTGATAAATCAAATCACAATTTACAGTTTATTGCGGAATAAGATTAAGTAAAACCTAATCTACACAAACTTAAAAATCACATAGATTGTTGTAGAAGAACTAGAGAATAAAGATTGAAAGAATATAGAAAGCAAGAGTTTCTATATTGTAAGAAAGATAGAAGGAAACACTCTGATAGAGTTTTGATCTTTCTATTTATACCATATGCATTAAATGCATGGTAGGGTACTTTACACGTGTCCTTCGATGGTTGGTTGCATGCCCTTGACTTTTGGAGACATGCTTTTGTCCGAATGGTGAACAGTGTAGTCATCAGAGTTGTTGTACGATTTGTCATAGAGGTATGTCTTTTCTGACAATTGTATTATGTGTGCATGGGTAAGACAAAAGAGACTTGGAGTATAAGTTATGTGATCTTCAATCGCTGAATATCTCTTCCTTCACAGAGATAGAAGGAAGTTCATTGATCGTTGAAGCTTTTCTTCAGGTTTCTTCGCGTGTAGGTAGACTTGTCTTGGTTTCACTGATATCCGCATCAGATCATGAGTAGACTTGTCCGTTGTTCAGCAGCTTTGCCTTCGACTCAGTGATGAACATCTTTGTCGCGAAACTTGTCTTTAGGGATTACGTCTAACTGTTACAAGAGAGATCATCAGCGATACTGAACATACTCAATATTTAATCGTTGATAGTGAAACACTTATACATACATATTTTAAACGTAATTTTCACTAAGTATTACAGCGGGTCATTATCAAATCACTGAGAGAGTTTGTATCAACACGTACCAAATGGATCTATAATATATAACCTGAATCTTGAGAAAGTCAAAGTACTGTCTAATGGATGAGCTCCACATGTAAAGTGCAATAACCACTTCTAGGGTGAGATTTTAGACTGTGAGGGGAAGTTCACACTTGAGCATTTGAGCAATGGGTTGAACCTAGAGGTTGGTATGGAGGTGACCTGAGGGCTCTAGTTCACCGGGTCATCTTCTGGATAAGCACACTCTATATTAGCTTGATTTTGGTGCAATCTCTAGATCAACGTTGGTTTCTTCAGAGGCATTTCTGGTCCTTTGGACTTGCAATCTTTTCAATACTTTTACATGTGAATGGTAAGATTTCTCTCTCTAGAATGTCTCACTTTTTCTCTCTAAGATCTAATTTTATAATACAAGATGAGCTCTCTTAACCTAATGATTAACCAAACCTAAACTATTTATACCTTTGACTTACAACACAATTAAACTAAATCTAGTTTGACTTTTCACTTAAACTACTTTGACTTTTCAATGCTTTGACAATTACATTGACTTTACAATAAATCTTGAATACAATTTATGCTCTAAAATTCTCCCCCTTTGGATTCACGATTTAAAAAAAATTTACAGTAGTCTTCAGCTCTTGATCTTCAAAACTTTAACTCTGACCGCTTTAAACTTTGAAGCTCTGACAATCTTTAAACTTTAAAAATCTTCAAACTTTGTCTTTTGAAATGAACTTTCTCAAATTGTCATCAAGTCTCGAAACATGAACTTCAGATCTTTGTAGCTTTGATCTTTGCAACTTTGAACTCTTGTATCTTGAACTCAAACCCTTTAAACAACTTCTTGAACTTTGTACCTTCATCTCTTGTAAACATCTTTGAACATTGATCTCTCTCGAAACATCTTTATCTTTATATCTCTTCTTGTCTCATTATCTAGAACTTCTTGACTTTGGATTATTTTCCCTTCATGGAAATTGAAATATTCAAATTATCTCCCCCTTTCTTTTGTATGTTATTTCTCCTCGTTTTTTTTATGATTGTGAGCATCAAGATCATCAAAACTTTTTTCAATTTCAACACTGTCTTAGAATACCAGTAACATTCTCCTCCTTTTGATCTGAATAACCATCAATTCCAAAAGATATGTATCTGAATATTTTCAAATTCAGATAAAATAAAAGTTGTAACCCGGAATCAACGTATGAAATAGTTAAAATGTTTGTAAGTAGCATGGAGCCACTTTATACAAGGAATGCACTTTAGAAAAAAGCTTTTTGATGTTCACTCACCCAGGATTCTATTCAATCATCGAAAAACACAAAAAAAATCTATAAACGTTATTAAAAGAAAACATATTCCTTGTGTGTACGTGCAAGTGTACAAATGATTGAAGAAACATGTGCTTTATCAGGCTCAAATTGTGTAAACTGTTAAGACAACAACAAGTTTTCCATGGACTCAATGTGCATGATTGAAGTGCAAAGGTGGGCAAACTTCCTTCTTTTTCAATATCCAAATCTTTCGAGTGAAGATTAGATAACATATATATTGCGTCCTCAAAAAATTTGAAACATTTATTTGTTGAAAAAGAAATGAGTGGCTGGTAGGGTTAAAGCAAGAGTTAGCATGGGCTCACTTCCTGTTTCAGTGATGTTCATGAAAGAATTGTGAAACAACAGTAATGTAGATGCCCAACTCAGAAAAGGTTGGTGTAGAGTTCTCATGTGTGTCCCACAATCAGTGCAAATCTAGATGACAAACAAGAATTATCAATTGAACAACTTTATTTCAAACTTGAATTTCGAATACAGAGAACTCTCAAATATTACTCTCTGTAACACAATACGCGCTCAACACTCTTAGTCTCTTAGTCATATGAGTCTACAAACGAAAAACACTTATATACCTAAAACACTTACAACACTAAAACACTCACATCACACTAAACATTGACTTTGACTTTTCTTTATTACAAATGACTTTAACTTAGCATGAGAGTTGACTTGAGCTTTTGCTTGACTTTGACTTTTATCTTCAGATTGAACTTCAGCCTTCATGATCTTGTATCCAACATATTTTGTGCACTAACAATCTCCCCCTTTGGATTCAAGATCATCTTTCAAAAAGATTTACAATACAATCTCCTCCTTTAGCACAAATTTATACAATCTCTTTCTTTGTAGATTTCTTTCACAAATTTAATCTCCCCTTTGATTTAGAAATAAATCATCTCCTCCTTTTGGATAAACAAAATTAACTTTCAGCATCATAGAACAATCTCCCCTTTTGTCTAAGCAGTCTTCAAACTTTCAGTAATCTTCCCAAAATCTGTTAGAATGTTCTTCAAGAATCTTTAACAATCTTTCTCAAAGGTTGTAGAAACCTCTTTCAGACTCCAGAAAGAAATTATCTTCTGAGTTAGCTCTCTTTTGCTTTAGCAGATAATCTCCAAAGAAAATTTCAGCGAACATTCCACAATCTCTGAACATTCTCTTTCAATCTTGTAACATCTTCAAATAATTTGCATTATTTGACAAAACTTGCAACGAACTTTCTTCAAATCAAACTTCTTGAAATAATTTTTCCAGAACTGTTTTTCATTTCTTGACTGTCTCCCATAACTTTTACAAACTCTTCTTCATCCAACATTTCTTAAAAATAAACTACTCCCCCTTTTTGATGATGTCGAACAGAGAAATCATCAAAACTTTACCAACAAATGTCATTAATCCTTTCTAACCGTTGATCTGTATCACAAGAGCCTCTGATCATCCGTCAATTCATAAGGTATTCATCTGAATCTTTTCAAATTCAGACAAATAAGAATGTAACACCTGAATCAACAAATGAATCTGTTAAAAATGTCTGTCAGTAGCACAAAGCCACTGTGTGTAACAAATACACATTGGAAAGGAGCTTTTTAATGTTCACTCCCCCATGTCTTCCATTCAATCATCGAATAACACAAGGTTAAACTATGAACGTTTAGACAGAAAAACAAATTCTCTGTGTGTTCGTACTTGTGTATGAAAGAATTAAGCATATGATGATTGCTTTTAATAATCGGCTCAAAATGTGTAAACCATTGAGACAAAAACAGTAATACACGGACTCAATTGTGCATGATCGAAGTGCGAAGATGGGCAGACTTTCTTCTTTTTCAATATCCAGATTTTCCAAATGAAAATCAGATAGATTATGTGCTGCATCCCCAAAAAATTTAAACATCTTCTTTTTAAGAAAAAGATGAGTAACTGGTTAGGTTAAATCAAGAGTTGGCATGGGCTAGTTGCCTAGTTCAATGATGTTCACGAAAGAATTGTGAAACAACAGTAATATGGCTGCCCGACTCAGAAAAAGTTGGTGCAGAGTTTGATATTCTTTTTCTCTGATCTCTCACCCTCTTTCTTTTTAACATTTAAGCTCACTTCTAACCAAACTCTCTTTTCATTTTATCTCATCACACATACCCACACTCAGATAATTTGACTCCTCGCCTCTCGATCAATAAAGGATAACTTCTTGGGTAGGAAACACTGGTTAACGTGAATCCATAGAAGTTACGTTAAGCTGTCACACAATTCCCATGTATTTTATCCTATAAGCAAAATGTTGCTCAAATGGTTTAACTTTTTCAGTTAAAGCACATAATGAAATACATGTCAAATAAATGTATGCTCATGAAGATAATCATGAAGATTTGAGCATTTTAATCATGGAAAATATTTCAAAACAAGTATATTGAATGAATGAAGTGAATACAAAAAAAAGTTGTTTAAAGATCTGACATTGTATGATAAGATTAAATACGAATGATTTAACAATCAAAGCTTAGGTCATGAAAAATTGGATGTTGTCTATAAGAACAATTATAGACATTCTTGAAAAAAAATGTTTTGAACGAAATCAACGCTCAAATAGCAAATGATTTCAAACAGGGTGTCTTACCATCAAAATTTGGTTTCAAATATGAGACATGGTAAGAACATAGTCAACAAATATACTAAACCGGTGTGTATGAATACTTGACAGTATATGGAAAAGATAATACACAAGTATTTATCTTTGGAAACACACGGTTTGTTTAACAATTCAGTTCATGAAAAATGAAAACATTTAAAATCACACATGTATGAGATTAAGTTTAGAATGATCTTTACGCTTATCTTAAATCTCATAAAGTCAGCTTGAAAGTCATGATTGATGTGATCATGTAAGCTCCCCCTCAAAATATGCATTCAGTCAAATGTCGTCAAAGCACAAAGTCTTATTCACAAAATTTATTGAAAAATAAAAAACATGAAAGCAATAAAACTTGTTAAGAACGAGTTCTGATCAGATGTAATCAGAAGTCAATTACTCCCCCTGAAATACTGCATTCACAATATTTAACAACAGGAAAAATATGTACTCCCCCTTGAAGGTTGATCATCTCATTTATGCATCGGAGTACAATCTCATTCATGCATCGGAGTATCATCTCTTTTGATCATTGAAGAACGAGTCCTAAACTATTGTGTTTAGAAGTCAAACTCCTTATCATTGAAGAACGGGTCTTGAACTGTATTATCCAAGAGCCATCATTCATTGAAGCACGGGTTCTGAACTGATTTATCCAGAAACCTAGGTTCTTTTACTCCCCCTTGACTTGAGGTGCCTGCAACACAGATGAATCTTTTGGCTTTGGTACCCACTGGTATTTGGGTTCATGTTTGTTAGTTGCAGTTCTGTTAGGAGTAATACAATAAGAACCATACCAGTAATGATCAGATGCTTTATGAACAAAATTATTTGTATGACAATAAGAACAATAACTCTTCTTATGAGCTAACGCGAGTAACTGATTTCTCGAATAAACAAAATCAGGTTTACCTTTTCGCACATTGTTCTTCTTGGCATGTGATGTATGCACAAATGATTTCTTACCATTCTTCTCATCATTCTTCTCATCAGAAGATGGTTTGACTTTCCATATCAACTTTTCTTTTCCATACCTTCTTCTTCTGTATGTACCTGAACCATCCACATTCCTATCATAGAAAATGTTAGTAGTACGAATCTGATCTTTTGAAATAACTGACCTCTTTGTAGAAACAGTTGTATGATATGTACTTGATGTTGTCTTGAATGAACATTCAGAGTTAGCTGAATCATCTCTAGGTGTTTGAAGACTTAAATCTGGAGTCTTCTGCTCAGTCACAACCACCTTAGAGACAACTTCTTCAAGCTCTTTTATCTTGGAGGATAAACTATTCCTTTCTGTTGTGAGTAGATCAATCTTCTTCAGGAATTCAGACTTCATATTTTGTTCTTTCAAAGCACTTGTTGATAGTTCAGATAGCTTCTCTATAAGCTTCTTTATTGCTGCCTCAAAAACCTTTCTTTCTTCTTCAAAATCCTTCTCGACATTCTTTCTTTGACCAGATATTTCTTTTTAGATTCCAACATTTTTCTGTTCAATTACCTTCTTCTATTTTGCAAATTTATCTCTTTCAATGATGATTACTTTCTCAAAATCAGATATTTGTTGAGAAAGTTTTGCACATTTAAGTTCGACAACATTCTTCTCTTCAAATGTTTTTCTTGAAAATTCAGAGAACTTCTTTGCAAACCTTTGCTTTTCACTTTCAAAACCTTTCTTCTCTTTTTCAAATACATCTCTGTCTTTGAAAATCATCTCTTCTAACTCTGAAATTTGCTTTATCAGCTCTACATTAGCACTTTCCAAACCCTTAGTTGTCTCCTCATTCCTACTGACAGATTCTTCTTGTTGGATTTTGATAATTTGAGCTTCCAAGTCTGAGATCTTACTTTTCAACTCAGTATTCTCAGCTTCCAAACTCTGTACTTTCTCTTCAATGCTCGTACCATTCTTTAATTGTTGAGAATCAGAGATCTGCTTCAGAAGATCCTCATTAATGTTCTTTAATGCATTGACTTCTACTCTTAGCAATCTCTTTTCATCATGATATTTCTTTGATCTCTTTGAGTAATAGTCAATAGATGAGGTGAGATTTTTATTCTCAGTTTTGAGTTTAAAAATCTGATCTTCTTCATTATCACCAAAATATCCCACCTTGAACTTTGCAAAATAACCTTGCGCGTTTCTACTTCTCGCACAACAAGTCTTGCGAGTTCTTCACTCTTTTTAGAAAATCAAGATGAAGCTTGCGCGTTCTTTAGATCTAGCGTGTTCTTCATGTTCTCGTCCAAAAACTTGAAATTTCCTCTAGAATCGATCAAAAACTCTGAGAATCACACTGAAACTTCGTATAGTCGCTTTAGAACATGTCTCGAACATATTACAATTGCTTGATTAAAATTAGAAACACCAAAAATGCAATATTTGATTTACAATAGTACGTATGAAAACACGAACAGAAAATCAACAAAATCTAAAATTCACACTGAAAATATGTGAATTAGACTAAGCAATTCAAACTAAACATGTTCTAAACACCAAATCGAGTACAAAAACACCAAATTCAAATCAAAATCATCCTTGTAGCTCAAAAATCAAATCTCTACAGTCGTTTAGCGAGTTCTTGAAAAATCGACCAAGAATCTTGAAATTAAACCATGTTTCTGAATCTATGTTTCTGAATCTATGTATGCTCTGATACCAATTGTGTGTCCCACAACCAGTGCAAATCAAGATGACAAACAAGAGTTATCAATTGAAGAATTTTATTTCAAACTTCAATTTCGAATACAAAGAACTCTCAAATATTACTCTCTCTAACACAATACGCGCTCAACAGTCTTAGTCTCTTAGTCATATGAGTCTACAAACGAAAAAAACTTATATACCTAAAACACTTACAACACTAAAACATTCACATCACACTAAACATTGACTTTGACTGTAACACCCTAAAAATTGGGTAAATTTAAAACTTAAAAATTCGGCATTATGACGTCTAGAATATAAGGATATTTAAACATGTATAACAATGATGACTAAAAACCCAATAAAGTTTGGGGTAGTTGCAACAATTAAAGTAGCGAAATAAATAAGACACATACACGACAACCTATTTGTTAGGTCCAATGAGATCAAAGATTGAATTGAACACTAAAGATAACAAGGAATTAGGGAAGAAATCTATAGTTTATTTATTGAAAGTAAATCTACAACTACAGACACAAAGAACTCGTATGACTACATTTCTGAAAGTAAACTTACACTACAAATGAACTACAGACTCCTATTTATACTCCCATACCCCTTGTATACATTAAGCCCAAACCCAATACAAGGCCCAATACACATACTTATGGATTACTTTACTAAACTTCTAAAGTGAACATATTTATGTTCTAACATTCTCCCCCTAAGTTTTGTAAAGTAATCATTCTCTGATCAACCCCAACTTCAGCTCCTCTCCCCCTTGATTTATTTATAAAAGTTAGTGCTGCATAAACTTCAAAGCTCCTCTAGCTCCCCCTAGAAAGTAGCTCTTATCCTTGAAGTATCAACTAAAATACCAGATCTGATGTAGACCATAACCTCTACTGAGTGCACATAAAGACAACTTTTGACTTTAGTAAACCCAACACATTTCTTAACGCCCACAAGAATGATATGTGTGGATTATGGAGTGACACCCAAGTGCATCTTCAGTTTATAACATCTGATCTGTCTTTGAACCATGAGTTGAAATAAGAGTTCAACTTAAGAACTTCATCCGATTAGCTTACGGGCTGTAGCATCTGGTAGCAACACTACTAGGCAAGGGTTAAAAGGCAAGCAATGCTCAACAACTGATGAAGACTGCTCATTTTCTGACTGCTTTCCAGAAGACTGAATAATCAAACCCATAACTCCTTTCTTAATGAATCAGCTGGATGATTATAAGCACTCAGGATTCTGGATCACAACTCAAATAGTAGAACAATGATTGCAGTCGCTCACCCTACTGAGTGATCAGTCCAGAAAAGTGATAAAGTGCTCTCAACGGTCTAACCACAAAAGAATCCTTCCAGACTGATGATTGCAGATGCTCAGGCAGCTAACTCAATCCAATTAGAGACTAAATCCTCAAATCCAGAATCTGAAAATCTTGAAAAGCATGAGCACTCGTGAAATGTAGATCAGTTGCTAAAGATATGTGAACAACATATGATAAGAGTGATGTCACATATGCATTCCGCGTAAAAAGCTCAGGAACATGGCAAACTTGTATCATAATGGGTTCAGAACAGTCAGAATTCTAAAAAAACATCAAACTTTTCGCATAGTCTCAACAATTCGTAGATCACTATTTTAAATAAGAACAATTCGCAAGATAGACTAAGCTGAAACTCCACAATTCGCATAGGCTGTCATACGAATCCTTACTTCTCGCAAGGGCCTATCTGCGAAATCATCGCAATTCGCATACCTTATACCTGCTGTAGGGTTTTAATGCAATTTGTAACCGTTATACGCAGCGAAAATTAAAATAATTTTGGTTACAATGTAGAAAACTTTTCTGAACAATTAAAACACAAACGGATCCAATGATGTATTTAATTAAAACTTAAAACCACACCATAGAGTGTTTAGAGATGTACCTTTCAGATCTGTTGTGGTTGAACTAGTTGAGCACTTAGAAACCAATCTAGGTTTCCTCTAGCGGTATCCACACACGAACACGCGAAACTCCACCGGGTGCTAGCCCAATAACCATATATATATATATATATATATATGTGTGTGTGTGTGTGTGTGTGTGTGTGTTTGTTTACAGAAAAGAAAAGGTTTTTTTTCTGTATTTTGTGAAAGGCTATTCTAACTCAATTGTGTATCAAATGGTTTAGCCTAACCCTTATTTATACCAGAAGAATTATAGTTAGACTATAATTCAATTAAAGATTAAATAAGGTTTAGTGATTATCTGTAATATTCAAATTCAATTATAATTATATAAATATATAAATATATATATATATATATATATATATATAATTATCCTTTTAAACTTTAAAATATAATTATATAAACATATATATATAATTATCTTTTTAAACTTTATAATTACAGATAATTTCCCGTAATTAACATAATTACGTTTTTTTTCACCCTGTAATTATCATAATTATAGTTTAACACATATTTTCATAAAATCCGGGTTTCTACAAATGGAAACAAACGCATTCTTTGTGTGCGACCCTATAGGTTTACATACTCCTCAACAGTGTTTCTGTGTGACGTGTGTCGTGGGCATATAATAACTTACATTTTCCCACTTGCACACGATACACAGTAACATAGACGATGGTAAGCGTCTAGCAACACGTCACTGCCCCCAAGGCTATATAAATGTGCTTTTACCCTCGAGCAATTTGATTGATCCAATCAATCATATAGTAGAATCATTCATTATCCTTTTGCTTCACGATATTTTATTTTGATCTTAAGGCATAGATCTATCTCATAATTTATAGTTCAAAGATTATGTTTCTCGATTCCAACATATTTGATTATACAAGTGTCATTAGTCCAACTAATCCACTTGTTCATGCATGTAAATCATAATATGTAATCGAGGGGCCCAAAAAATATCTCTCTCATCTTGAGAGGAGCAAATCCCATATTGCATGTACACGACTAACTACACAATTCATGTTATACCTAATATAGCCCTTATGATTACCCGGTCAAGGGTAACGTTAGACTATATCAAAGTATAACACTCCTTGTGCATTAGATCCCAATGCACATCTCAGGTCTGAGGATAAATAGTATTGTACTATTTCAAGACTCACCTTATGACGCCGATCTATGAGGTGATCTTGACCGTGGGTCTTGTCCAACGCCTTGTGCTCCGACAAGCGCATGTGACTCTGGTTGCACCTAGTGCACTTCCAACTTGGAATATGACCATACTTCACAATGATCTTGATTTATTACTAGTCCCCTAGTAATAAGTGATCAAGGACAGTTCTAAATAATATGATCATCATATTTATTTAAGGATACTTAAACATGCTAAAACGAACACAAAGATGTTTAATTAAATACTCATATCCAATATGCCATAACTGTAAAACATAACTGTTTTAATGTTCACAAAGTAAAAGATTACTAAAACTTTACAAATCAGACTAAATTATTACAAAACCTCAAGCCTATTGAGCTAATGTGAGCATCATGCTTGCTTTGACTCAAAGGCTTGGTTAGAGGATCTACTGGATTGTCTTCTGATCGAACTTTACATATCTTTATTTCGCCTCTTTCAATAATCTCTCGAATTAGGTGATATCTTCTCATGATATGTTTGGAGCGCTGATGTGACCTTGGTTCCTTTGCCTGAACAATGACAACCTTATTGTCGCAATAGATCTCGAGAGGTTCACATATGCTAGGGACTACTCCCAGATCTGTGATGAATTTCTTCATCCAAACAACTTCCTTTGCGGCGTCCGACGCTGCAATGTACTCCGATTCTGTAGTTGAATCCGCTATTGTGTTTTGTTTGTAGCTCTTCCAGCTCACAGCACCCCCGTTTAACACAAACACATATCCTGACTGTGATTTATAATCATCTCGGTCGGTTTGGAAACTGTAACACTCTAAATTTTCAGAGTAAATTAAAACCTGGAAATAAGACAACGAGACATCCGTGATGATATTAACTTCCCATAAAGGGGATCAGTCTTTAAGACTATACAAAACTCATACGGATATATAATTTATCAACAATACCAATCTAAACGTAACCGTCTAGACTACAACACTTGACGAACCAGAATTCACTAAAGGATGGGACTTAAACAATGCCCAACACCAAAATACTAGACATCTCAAAATATGCCTCGAGTCCACGCTCGACTCTCAAAGACCCCGTGCAACCCACCGCTAAGGGAAACCTGTTATACATATCATTTGAGAAAAAGTGTTAGGCTTAAAGCCTAGTGAGAACATACAGTTTATTCAAAGTCAGAGATATAAACATCAGTATCATAAAGAAATCTTTTCATAAAGGTTTAGTTTATAAAAGATAACATTTCGCCACAACCGGGCCTCTTCGGTCCAAAACTCTTAAACGGTGATAAAAGGACCATTTTACCAAGGAGAGTGGTGTAACACAAAGTAGGCCACAAATCCGAGTTATGAGCTAAACACTTGGAGTCCTCAGCAATGAACCCAGAGTCCGTGCTACGAGGTGAGATCGCGCTCCCAAGGGAAAACCAATGTATACTCCTTCACTAGGATCACCATGAACCATGGCTAGTAACCGGCCTCACATAACCGTACCATAAACTCATCGTGGAACATGTGATCCATAGCTACAATTTGGGGAATATAGCCTCCCAATAAAACAGTCTACTCCAAAACCTAGGGATCCACTAGAAATGGTAAGGACTCGTCACAACAACATATGTGACCAACCATAAATAAATATATGGTATAAACACATTTTATAACCAAAATGTCATTTCCAGTTCAACTTCTGGTAAGAACGAAAACCATTAAAATGAGTTCATAATCATCCTTTTCAAACGACCACATAATGTGCAAGTAAAACATCATTTTACTTCAATAAGGCGGAACCCGTCATTTTGGTCAAATCTGACCGGGAACCCCGAGAATCACCAAAAACTTCATTTATAACAAATGTAGATAACATAAAATCATACCGTAGAAATACTTTAGATTTCGCAAATAAGAGTTTTGATATGTATAAAGTTTGTAAAATGTAGTAGGAACTCACCAAACAGGTTTATACGAAAACCCGAAAACCAGATATCGACCACGACGAAGAGGTGAAGCTTTATACACCGAAACCCCGAGCAATACCCTTAATACTAGCGGTTAACGAACTCTTGAATATCCAAATAAACTTTAGAGAGAGAGAGAGACTTGAAGAGAGAGAGAAAAAAGATTTAGAGAGAGAGAATGAGATTCAGAAATGAGAGATATTTTGGGTGGAAACCCTTAAGTCGGCCAGGAGAGCTTCGCGGGTTATGCCGCGACTTCCACTCGCGGCATAACTCGCCCGTGTCCAAAAACCCTAAACCATCCAGTGGGTTTCGCGGGTTATACCGCGACCTCAACCCGCGGCATAACTCGCGTAGTTCACTGTGGTTTGTCCAAAACCACCAAAGGCCAAACTCAAACTTGGTAACAAATGCGATGGTAACGACAAAAGCTTAACACTAGAATACCAAGGTTACATAACGGAATTCGGGGTGTTACAATCCTCCCAACCTTAGAATGATTTCGTCCTCGAAATCTACTCTTCTCAATGGAACACTGTCCGCAGAGAAGATCGTAACAACCCAAATGCCAGAATCATTAACGAGATCCTAATACTGACATCCACATGAGCTACCCTTCTTGAGCACAATTCACTCCTAACCGAACGAACACTCAACACTCTAAAGTAACATTTACTCATAAGGTTACGGTTGCCTCCCAACCTTAGGTGACAATTACTACTTCAGGAAATTCACAACCTCAACTTTCCATCTACCAATTTCTTTCAAACTTCACGGTTCCGAACTCAAAGCCAACGGTCGACGCTAATCTTCCCAAAACTCTCAGATTTCACTGATCCATTCCTATTATCAATAAAGATATTCTTACAAGGCGCACTAATGCGTCTTTCCGGCGAACGGTTAACATAGATTCTGTTATCACTCAACTCCAATCCGACTCCAAATCTGGAAATAACCCTTATTAGAATTTCTTAATACATCCCAAAATACTTCGTCTACAACTACTTTATAAAGATTTACCTCTAAACATACCACCAATCTACACATTCGGACTATAAAGGACGGGCGCTACAGAAACCCATGTGTAGACTAACTCCAACCTGTGGAAGACTTTACCAACAACTTACTCTAGTTCAAGGCTAAGGCCCAACTCCTTAAAGCACTACTAGAACCGAACCCCCGACAGGAAATGATGCACATGTAGATAAATAAATAAATAAAAGTTTAAGCTTAACGCCTAGAGAGCTCAAGAGTTTTACATAAGTAAAAGCATTTAAATTGATGAACTTCTCTTTCAATCAGAACTTTTCAAAATAATGAACTTTAAAACATAAAAACAACTCCTTTTCAAAGTCATGCACTTTCAAAGATGGATACTTTATTGCAAATACGTTTTATAAATTGACACAATTTGTATAACTCGAAGTATGAAATATTAGTAACACTATCCATATCGTACGTCCGAAAACATGGACACTAGGCCCAACACTCACACGACCAAAAACAAAAGAAAACTAAATATCAACATGCACGAATAACACATTTCATTCAAGCCTTAATATACGTGGGGGAAAACCCAATATTAAAGCCATCATTTACCGTCGACTCTACATAACCAAAGCCGGTAAAAATATAACATTTAGTGTTTAAAATACCCCGGGTCTACGACGGAGAGACCCGTACATAAAGAGAATAGAAGAACACGTAAGTAGGCCGCCCACACAGCTTTCTCGCATGACCTCTAAACGTTTCCATCTTGGGTGGCGAGAACACGTGAATGGAGCCACCCGTGATGTTATTGGATTTCACCACACATACCGGTCCTAGTTCCCATGCCATACAAGACATCACAATCCTCAGACCTATTATTGCCCCTTGCCATACTCCGTCGAGTTCCACCCCAGGGTCTTACGAACATGGGTGCCTATCCAATCTAAACGAGTTTCAACTCAGCGGCTCGTGCCACCTATTGTCTACTCACTAGCCAACCCGAGCGGTCACTAAGTGCAACCCAAAACCTCAAGCTTTACGAAATAGACAGACGGTCTAACATTACATGACTCCAACTGAAAAAACCAAAGCTCCCAAAACATGTGACTCCTAATGGCATAGAATAATCGCCATCATACACCAAAATTCCACAACTGTTTTTAAACCGTACAAATGCCCTCAAGACTCCATTTAGTCAAAATTGAGCCAACGACCCAACGGTTTACGTAAATACCCAAATGAAAGCCGAAATAAATATTGAAACACGTTTGACCAATTATTATGCAAACACGACCAACAGTATTATTAACTCAATTCTCGTCGTTGGCTGAAACAAACCGTTTTCAAATTAAACTCACATCCTTATGTTTTCAAAAGGCCTCATAACACAATAATATGCATTTTCTGAAAAAGGTTTATAAGATCAAACACACCAAATGACACTTACGTCAATTGAATTCCAATTATATATGTAAAATCATTAAAGAAACACTTCAACATGATTTATTTACTAAAATAATCAAAGATCCCAAAATGAGTGTCTCGCATGCTCATAAAATTAAACATTTTGGCATGTACACTATTTTCACAAATCAGCTTTGACTTACCAAAACACGAATAAACTCCATTATACGAAAATCTTTCATTGCGGTTATAAATTCGGACAAATGTCCACACTACTCATTCAGTCAAAACCCGAGCCAAAGGCCCGATACTTCACGAAAATTTCCAATGAAAGTCTCGTATACCTTAAAACACATTTTAACCGACATTTAACGGTTTTCCCAAATAATGCAATGTCTTTAAACAATGCTTATGAAAACACACACCACTAGGACATGATTTCTCAAAACTCAACACGTATTGAGACAAAAGATTTTCCAAAAGTTTATGAATGCAATTATACTAAGATGCATAAAATCATCAAAGATGCATAAATCATAATGTAGATTTTACGTGTACAAAATCACCCAGAGCATGTAAATCACGCTATTTACTGGTTGAAATATTCTAGCTCGACATGAGCAATTTATGTTGTTAAAACAATCCAAATTACCGAATACGAAACTTATCAAAATACTTTCACCTTGAGAAATACCGAGTAAAACATACGCAATAACTTACGCTATAAACGTGAAAATAGATTATTGCACTTTAACGTGTGCAACAATGGTTTGTACAACTCCAAAGGGAAAAATCACAGTTTTATTTTTAAAATTTCTCCTCTATAACCAAGAGGCGTTGCAGCAAAAGGATTTTCAACTCACCCCATATGCAACAATTTATTCCCCAAAGGGCGGTAAAATAACGGGGATGAAAATAAAATTTCAAATCGAGTTTGAAGCTTCACTTGAAAAGATAAACACATTTGACAAAATAGAAACTACAACGACAAAAATACCGCTAATTCGCTAAATGCTTTGCGGAATTTTAACAGTAAGAGTTAATGATGGAATACGATCAGAACGAAAGTCCTATTTTTAAAAATAACATAAATCGTTTATGCAATCATTCACACCAACGTTATACTTAAATCAAATGCACATAGTACACGACATATGATACTTGATAATAAAACCCCGAGATTAACACACATAATGATGCACACGCACATGCCTCTCAAAATTATTTACGCGACGCAAAAGTCGTAAGATGAGACACCATAATCCAACTGGATTTTATAAAACTCATTTACGCTAACAATCAAGTGGTGTCAAAATTTCTATTTTTCAATATAAGGTAAGGTGACCATTCAGACAAAATTCTGATGAGACACGATTTCTAAAGAACTCATAAATTGCACACAATTTAAAATTAACTTACGCATCTCAAAATATACGCACGCGTTAAAAGAATTCGTAAAACAATACTCCATGAAATTCAACAAGACTCACACAAACCAAAATTTCCAAGAACTCCGACTCAAAAGTATGGGGATAACTTTTCCTTTAAACCATTGACATACGTGGAAGAGCTCCAATGTCAAGGTCAAAATTCCACAGCTATTTGCCCATTAACTCCACAAGCGTTAAAACACAATTATTTTGACATCCAAAAATAACATTTAAACACTAGACTTAAATAAGGAGAGTTTTGATAATAATTTGAAATCAGGTGCAACAAAACCAATGTAAGCATGCTTATGCTTATAGTTTAAAATATGATGAGTGCTAAATGTCTTGCCAGAACGTTATAATGTAATTTACTTCATGGTTGGCGCTCATGAAAAACAATTTAGGCAACCTTATTTTAGAAATAAATTAAATGCATGAATTCGGTCGGCACTCACATCTTAATACTACGCTTCACAATATCCCAACGTTCTATAATTTACCGGATGCCTCAGGCATCAAAGGGCAACCATCCTATTAAATTAATTTACAAATATCCTCTATATGGAATCGATCTAACAAGATATAATCCTAACTCCACCAACGAATCTGGCTTAGGATGATTAACTTAATGCGTCCTACGCACTTACTATAATTCCAAAGAGACATTGCTTACCAACAACAATCATTCCTTAGCTTACTCGCTTATAAACCTTCGCACTACTCTAACGGTCAACATACTAAGGTAGAGCAGACAAACACAAGCACGAGAAAGGGTAAGGAAGAGTTTAACTGAAACACGCACGAAAGAAACGTACCGCTACGTCTATCAATTGTCATAACATTAGCAAACCAATTACACTTACGTAGAATATCCTCATAATCACATTAGCTAAGTGAGATTATGAACATATAGCACATAAGGGTTCTTGTTACCGTCATCATAACGCTTGATTAACACAACATCCGTCGATTCTAAGACTAACCCATCTTAGAAGTTCTACCCAGTCTCACAATCAATGCCTATCAAACTCAGTCTAAGTCTAGACATCTTACATTCATGCCTAGTTCGCTTAAACTAGAGCTCTGATACCAACTTGTAACACTCTAAATTTTCAGAGTAAATTAAAACCTGGAAATAAGGCAACGAGACATCCGTGATGATATTAACTTCCCATAAAGGGGATCAGTCCTTAAGACTATACAAAACTCATACGGATATATAATTTATCAACAATACCAATCTAAACGTAACCGTCTAGACTACAACACTTGACGAACCAGAATTCACTAAAGGATGGGACTTAAACAATGCCCAACACCAAAATACTAGACATCTCAAAATATGCCTCGAGTCCACGCTCGACTCTCAAAGACCCCGTGCAACCCACCGCTAAGGAAAACCTGTTATACATATCATTTGAGAAAAAGTGTTAGGCTTAAAGCCTAGTGAGAACATACAGTTTATTCAAAGTCAGAGATATAAACATCAGTATCATAAAGAAATCTTTTCATAAAGGTTTAGTTTATAAAAGATAACATTTCGCCACAACCGGGCCTCTTCGGTCCAAAACTCTTAAACGGTGATAAAAGGACCATTTTACCAAGGAGAGTGGTGTAACACAAAGTAGGCCACAAATCCGAGTTATGAGCTAAACACTTGGAGTCCTCAGCAATGAACCCAGAGTCCGTGCTACGAGGTGAGATCGCGCTCCCAAGGGAAAACCAATGTATACTCCTTCACTAGGATCACCATGAACCATGGCTAGTAACCGGCCTCACATAACCGTACCATAAACTCATCACGGAACATGTGATCCATAGCTACAATTTGGGGAATATAGCCTCCCAACAAAACAGTCTACTCCAAAACCTAGGGATCCACTAGAAATGGTAAGGACTCGTCACAACAACATATGTGACCAACCATAAATAAATATATGGTATAAACACATTTTATAACCAAAATGTCATTTCCAGTTCAACTTCTGGTAAGAACAAAAACCATTAAAATGAGTTCATAATCATCCTTTTCAAACGACCATATAATGTGCAAGTAAAACATCATTTTACTTTAATAAGGCGGAACCCGTCATTTTGGTCAAATCTGACCGGGAACCCCGAGAATCACCAAAAACTTCATTTATAACAAATGTAGATAACATAAAATCATACCGTAGAAATACTTTAGATTTCGCAAATAAGAGTTTTGATATGTATAAAGTTTGTAAAATGTAGTAGGAACTCACCAAACAGGTTTATACGAAAACCCGAAAACCAGATATCGACCACGACGAAGAGGTGAAGCTTTATACACCGAAACCCCGAGCAATGCCCTTAATACTAGCAGTTAACGAACTCTTGAATATCCAAATAAAATTTAGAGAGAGAGAGAGACTTGAAGAGAGAGAGAGAAACGATTTAGAGAGAGAGAATGAGATTCAGAAATGAGAGATATTTTGGGTGGAAACCCTTAAGTCGGCCAGGAGAGCTTCGCGGGTTATGCCGCGACTTCCACTCACGGCATAAATCGCCCGTGTCCAAAAACCCTAAACCATACAGTGGGTTTCGCGGGTTATACCGCGACCTCAACCCGCGGCATAACTCGCGTAGTTCACTGTGGTTTGTCTAAAACCACCAAAGGCCAAACTCAAACTTGGTAACAAATGCGATGGTAACGACAAAAGCTTAACACTAGAATACCAAGGTTACATAACGGAATTCGGGGTGTTACAGAAACTAGCATATGTGTATCCTTGAATACACAGATCTCTTTCTTGACCGCCGTACAGTAAGAACATTTCTTTAGTTCTTCTCAGATACTTTAGAATATTCTTTACTGCTATCCAGTGAGCATCACTTGGGTTTGACTGATACCTGTTCATCATGCTTAGGGCATACGAGACATCTGGTCTAGTACATAAAATGGCATACATAATTGAACCGATGGCCGAAGCATAGGGAACACCTTTCATGCGGTTTATGTCCTCTTTTGATATAGGACTCTGAGTTTTGCTCAGATGTACACCATGTACCATTGGCAAGTTTCCTCTCTTTGAACCCTCCATCTTGAAGCGTCTTAAGATCTTGTCAATATATGTACTTTGGCTTAATCGAATTAAGCGTTTCGTTCTATCACGATAGATCTTTATACCAAGGATATAAGCTGCTTCTCCTAGATCCTTCATCGCGAAACACTTCCTTAACCAGGTTTTTACACCTTTAAGGGTAGGGATGTCATTTCCGATGATCAATATATCATCGACATATAGGATTAAGAATACTATTATGATCCCACTGGCTTTCTTGTATACACAAGGTTCATCTTCGTTCTTTAAGAAACCAAATTCTTTAATCTTTTCATCAAAACGAAGATTCCAACTACGAGAGGCTTGCTTCAGTCCATAAATGGACTTTTGCAATTTACATACCTTTTCAGGAAAATTTGGATGTTTAAAACCTTCTGGTTGTACCATGTACACGTCCTCGCTTAAAGTTCCGTTAAGGAACGCGGTTTTAACATCCATTTTCCATATTTCATAATCATGAAATGCAGCTATGGCAAGAATTATCCTGATGGATTTAATCATGGCTACTGGAGAAAAAGTTTCATCATAATCTACTCCATGAGTCTGAGTGAAACCTTTAGCTACCAACCTAGCTTTATAGGTATGTAGAATCCCATCCATGTCAATTTTCTTTTTGAATACCCACTTGCTCCCTACGACTTTGCAGCCGGTAGGTGCATCTATCAAGTTCCAAACTTGGTTATCTAACATGGATTGTATTTCAGCCTTCATGGAATCTTGCCATTTATCAGATTCTAAACCTGATACGACTTCCTGATAGGTTACGGGTTCATCATGAACCGTATCGTCATTGCCAATGAGATAACCATATCTCTCAGGCTCTTGACGATTCCTATTAGATCTTCGGATTGTTTATATCTCGTCATTACCGTCAACAACTTGTTGAGGCTCAACATCATGTTGATTGTCAGTATTAACCTTTGTTTCATCTTGTGGTTCTTGAATATCTACAAGATCTACTGTATCCCCCGTTGTGGTTCTTGATAGAAAATCATTTTCTAGGAATTCACCGCGGCGCGCAACAAAAACTTTGTTCTCGCTGGGTTTGTAGAAGTAATATTCAACTGTCTCTTTTGGATATCCTACAAAGATGCATTTCTCAGACCTTGAATCAAGCTTCCAAGAAGCTTCCTGCTTAACATAAGCTTCATAACCCCATATTCTCATATATGACAGTTTTGGGATCTTCCCAGTCCATAGTTCGAAAGGGGTTTTATCGGTCTTTTTGGTTGGCGCACTATTTAGTATTCGGACAGCTGTTTCTAGGGCGAAACCCTAGAAACTTTTAGGCAGATTGGTATGACTCATCATAGAGTGAACCATGTCTAACAAGGTTCTATTCCTTCTTTCGGACACACCGTTATGTTGCGGTGTTCCGGGAGGAGTTAATTGGGATACTATCCCATTATCTCTTAGATGGTCAATAAAATCTTGGCTTAGATATTCCCGACCCCGGTCTGATCGAAGTGTCTTTATCTTTTTGCCAAGTTGATTCTCTACTTCATTCTGAAACTCTTTAAAAAACTCAAAGCTTTCAGATTTGTTTTTCATTAGGTAAACATACCCGTATCTACTGAAGTCATCAGTAAAAGTAATGAAGTAGCGATGACCATTTCTTGTGGTTAAACTAAAGGGTCCACACACATCAGTATGTATAATCCCTAATAGTTCTGTTGCCCTTTCGGGTTTGCCTTTAAAAGGCGCTTTTGTCATCTTGCTCATCAAGCAAGATTCGTATACATCATATGAATCATCACATGATTCCAACACTCCGTCCGCCTGGAGTTTGGCTATGCGTTTCTTGTTTATGTGTCCAAGACGACAATGCCACAAATAGGTTTGGTTTAAGCCTCACTTAATTCGCTTATTGTTTACATTATACATTGATTCATAATTAGAACTATTTTGCATATCAATTTCATAAATACCATTGTGTGGTTTGGCCACAAAATACAAAACATTGTTAAGATATGCTGAAATTGAATCATTACTGAAAGTAAACATAAATCCAGTTTGTTGCAACCGAGAAAAAGAAACGATATCCCTAGTAATGCTAGGTACATATAAACACTTGCTAAGTGCTAAAATAAGACCATTTGGCAGCTTCATGTCATAAGTCCCCTTAGCAATAACAGCTACCTTAGCTCCATTCCCCATTCGAAGCTGCATCTGGCCTGGTTTCATTTTATCTTCACTTCTTAGTCCATGAAAAGTAGTACAAATGTGAGTACCACACCCAATATCCAATACCCAGGAATCAGAGTCAGAAGTGAATAAATCAATGGTAAACATACCTGAAGGTCCGACTCCATTAGCCTTCTGCTTCTTCATTTCTGCCAATAGGGCGAGGCAGTTTCTCTTCTAGTGACCCTTCTAGTTGCAGTTGAAGCAAACTGCTTCCTCAGGAATCTTTCCCTTGCCCTTTTCCTTGTTGGAGCTTCCAACTTTCCTTTTACCCTTGGTAACCACCATTTTCTTCTTGTTTATCCCACCTTTAGGTTTGATCATCAACACCTGTTTTGGTTTGGATAAATCCAACTTGGATTTCATATTTTTTTCAGCGGTTTTAAGCATGCCGTGATGCTCCGTGAGAGTTTTCTCCAAACCATTCATATTGTAGTTCAGAACAAACTGGTCATATGACTTGGATAAAGAATTGAGAACCATGTCGGTTGCCAATTCTTGACCCAGTGGGTAACCAAGACGGGTTAATCGGTTAATATACCCTTTCATTCTTAAAACGTGGGTACTGATTGATGAACCCTCGGTCATCATACAGGCATGCAATGCCCTGACTGTATCAAACCTCTCTTGCCTTGCTTGTAACTGAAACATGGATTTCGGAGAGGATATCATATACCAAGCATTCATGTCTTCATGTTCCCTCAGTAGCTCGGGAGTCATGGATGCTAGCATCAGACAGCTAACATCTAGTGAGTCATTGAGATGCTTATCATAAGCAGCCCTGACCTCAGCTGAAGCATTTCTGGCAGGAGGGTTTGAAGGGGGGGGGGGTTCAAGAACGTACAACTTCTTTTCATGCTTAAGGACAACCCTCAAGAAACGAAACCAGTACACGAAGTTCATACCGTTCAATTTATCCTTATCAAGGATTGATCGTAATGTAAATTGGGATAAACCGTTTGTGCATACAGTTTGGTTGGAGGTGTTAGCGGCCATCTACAAAATAAGTTCAATTTTAGTAATTCTTTTAAAATCTCAAATTAATTTAACCTTTCAAAAATTTAATTTGAGTTAAGATCCATATATCACCTATTTCCATAAATGGCCAAGCAACTGTTTATGGAAGTAGGTTATTTAGGTAGGCATCATCCAATTATGTTCAACATAACTCTTAGATATCGTGGGATTTTTATTAATTTGTGGTATATTAAAAGGCATGTTTAATCCCACTACAACGCCTTGAACATATACATAGATGGCTAAGCACTGTCTATGATATTTTCAAGTAAACTAACCATACTAAGATATCGTGATCCCACCTAAAGTCTTAACTTAGGGTTTATTGGGATCAATCGTCCAAAATTCAACTATTTAAGTGAAATGGCCAAGCAACTGTCCACTTAAATCTCGTTATCCTGGCGCCTTGTCTTACACTACAATCATCCGATATGATTGGCTAAGCACTGACCATACCAAACTCTTGTAAGCTTAACAAGTATCTTAAATGGATGGCGCATAGTTTACGTTTGTGAAAGGTTTAAAATTTAGAAAACTCTTTTCTTTTAAAACGTTTGAATTTATCTCTAAATCTTGTTTTAAAAGTTTATTTTATTAAATCGGTTTGAGTTTGATAAACATATCAATTTAAAATATCATATTTTATTTACCGATTTAAAAATGTTTTGCGTTTGATTTTTATTTTAAGCGTTTGCAATTATCATAACAAGAATAAAGCAATAAATAAAACCAAACACAAAATAAACAACCAAGATAATATATGGATTTGCCCCTAATGTGGTGTTGTGAGCCAACACAACAACCACGGTCAATTCTAAGGACATCTTCAATCTTCTCCCACTGGCCTCGCCATCTTGGTGAACTCCAGGGTCTCCGTCTCGATCTTTTGGAACGCCGTCTTTAGAATAGAAAATACAACATGCCTATTCTATTTACATTTGTCCCTAACTAGGAAAAATTACATCCCATACAATTAATACATTTTAATTTTACAAAACAAAATAAATCAACCACGGGTCTTTTCGGGGCAATCCATATATTATGCAATATTTTAAACATAAAATAGAACATTCGGCCGAAATAACTAACATAATTACAAGGCCTATTGATGGAACAAATTTTCATATGACAAAATTAAACTATTGGCCTAATTTAGTTGTATGTTAACAAATCATTATCCAAAACTTCACCAGCCTAAAAGAGTATGACATATACTCATGATCCAAACCAAAAACAACCTATAGATTATTTGGTTAGGCCCACGGGCCAACCAACTAGGGAACGAACCCATTCCGGTAACCAAAGTGTCATGGTCGGTGGGACTTCTAGGTGGTGGCCATCTGACGAACACCACACGTGAACAATCATTTGGTCTCATGACCGACAACAGTGACCAACCATAAACAAAACGGCAACAGCCGTTAAAGAAAGGCGACATAATTTTTTTTAGCCGGCGATAAAAAATAGAACCGCCGCTTGGCTCAAAAACCAGCGGCGATGGCTACACAGCGGCGCTAAAGCCGATTGATTTACCAAAAGACCTGCGATAAACTAATCACCGATAACATCAGACACAGGTCGCCTGTGGTGATAAAAACCGACTGTTTGAGGCTGCAAAAAGAGAACCGACAACTAGCAGTGACCAACACCACCGACTGCAGCGAGCGGTGGTGGGATGAGTGGAGAATGGCAACAACCATCGTTGGTTCTACTTACCTGGCAGCGTGCAACAAGACCACAACGGCGTGCAATCGAGACCACAGCCAATGATGGCCGACGGTGGAGGAAAAACAATGAGGACAACAGTCCTGTGTTGATTTTCGATCGACCACGCCGGCGATGGAGGGGAAGGATAGCCGGCGGCAACCGCTGCAGGTCACTGTCGGCGGCAACAGCTACAGGAGAGAGGGTCGCTTAGCGGCTTTCAGATTCGATGGATAAATAACCAGGGTTAACAAACCCTTTGAACACATCGACAAGGAACAAAAAGAAAGAGAAAAAAAAATTGCAATGGCGGCGGCTGCTTGTTCCTTTTTGAAGAAAAGGAAGATGGTTCTTTTTTAAAGGGTTTTAAACCCTTTGAAGACTAGCTGACGTAGCCTCTTTAAAAAAAAACTTCCTTTTTTTCCTTTTAAAATTAATTAGGATTCAATTAAATTTTGCCATATAGAATTTGTATATCTTTTAATCAAATAACATCAAAGTGGCTCTGATACCACTGTAGGGATTTAATGCAATTTGTAACCGTTATACGCAGTGGAAATTAAAATCATTTTGGTTACAATGTAGAAAACTTTTCTGAACAATTAAAACCAAAATGGATCCAATGATGTATTTAATTAAAACTTAAAACCACACCATAGGGTGTTTAGAGATGTACCTTTCAGATCTGTTGTGGTTGAACTAGTTGAGCACTTAGAAACCAATCTAGGTTTCCTCTAGCGGTATCCACACACGAACACGCGAAATTCCACCGGGTGCTAGCCCAATAACCCTAGATCTATATATGCGTTTTTACAAAAAAGAAAAGGGTTTTTTTCTGTATTTTGTGAAAGGCTATTCTAACTCAATTGTGTATCAAATGGTTTAGCCTAACCCCTTATTTATAACAGAATAATTATAGTTAGACTATAATTCATTTAAAGATTAAATAAGTTTTAGTAATTTTCTGTAATATTCAAATTCAATTATAATTATATAAATATATATATATATATATATATAATTATCCTTTTAAACTTTAAAATATAATTATATAAACATATATATATATATATAATTATCTTTTTAAACTTTAAACTTTATAATTACAGATAATTCCCCGTAATTAACATAATTACGTTTTTTTTCACCCTGTAATTATCATAATTATAGTTTAACACATATTTTCATAAAATCCGGGTTTCTACAAATGGAAACAAACGCATTCTTTGTGTGCGACCCTATAGGTTTACACTAACCTGCGAATTCTTGACTTTTCGCAATACTCTCATCTGTGAATTCTCTACTTTTCGCAACATACATATGTACGAATTCCACACTTAAGAATTTCGTCTTCAAGGAAAGTTATCCTGCGAATCCTTAAACCTTTCGCAGATAACTAGTGTGCGAATTCTATACTTAATAAGATATCAGCTTCAAGGTCTTTGCGAATTCTGACATGCGAATTTATCAAACATTTCAGCATGCGAATTCTCTGTTGCGAATTCTTTCAAAATACAACCTTCTGTGAATTCTTTAAATTCTGCGAGTTCTTTCTTTGAATCCTACGAATTCTGTAGATCTCGAACTGTTTTTCACAAAAACTTCAAATTAAACCATCAAAACTTTGAAATTTGAGCTGATACTTTGACAACAGGTTCAAAAACATCATTGGAGCATAATTGTAGTTGATCACCAAGACTAATTTCAACACTAATAACCAAATCGATCCAACCACAATGAAAATTGTCTTCGAACAAAAATACTCAAAAATCGAAGAATTTGTCCAAATTAATGAAATTAAAACAATACAATCAATTCCAATTAGTTCGACTATATGCATAGAATCGATTTAGCATCAAAGAACATCAAAAACAACATTAATTGATGAATTCAAAAAATTCCAACATCGACTGTTCGTATCAATTGCAATCTGATCTCGATCGTCGTAGAATGATTCTGCATTCGGCTCTGATACCACATGTTAGGTCCAATGAGATCAAAGATTGAATTGAACAATAAAGATAACAAGGAATTACGGAAGAAATCTGTAGTTTATTTATTGAAAGTAAATCTACAACTACAGACACAAAGAACTCGTATGACTACATTTCTGAAAGTAAACTTACACTACAAATGAACTACAAACTCCTATTTATACTCCCATACCCCTTGTATACATTAAGCCCAAACCCAATACAAGGCCCAATACACATACTTATGGATTACTTTACTAAACTTCTAAAGTGAACATATTTATGTTCTGACATACTCAATTGTTCATGACCTACACATAGACTATGCACATATTTTCTAGACTGAGCTCTATGAAAAGGTGGTTGCCAAGAAGACATCTAAAGCACGTAACTACATACCATACCAAAGGTTCATGACAATTATTGTATAAAGTATGCTGAGGAGTAACAGGAAGATCCCGACTAGAATCAATCATCCGTATGCTCCAGTCAGTGAAATGAGATATTTGATGAAACATAAAAAGGAGTTTCCTTACACCATGCCAGTGCCTCAAGCATTATTGGACTATGCAGATCCATAATGTGAGAGCGTAATAGATTATAGAGAGTCTATAGGATGACCAGAACCGGTTGTTCCTACCCAAGGCTCCATCCCTAGGAGAGTGGAGTCCGTGAGGGTTTCTGATACCTCGAGGGTACAGAAACGGGGAGCGAAGAGGAAAAATAATGAGATGGGCTCTGGAAGGGGTCGGAGACCAAAGCTAGAGGATTTAGGGTCACTGGTTGTTACCCCACGTATAGTGACACCTCTAGCCGATGAAGGTCATGGCGCTGAAGATGATATGGATCTTTCACAAGAAAAGGCAGGCAGTGAAAGTGAGACAAGTGCAGTACCTTCTGCTTCTAGTTCTAAAGATGATGAACATACTGATACAAATACTGAGATTGCTGAGGTGGTGAATCAGATGGTGATAATGATCAGGATGATGATGGAAATGATGATGATGTTAATGTTCAAGCTGATACTCTAGTGAATGTTCAATCAAATGAACAAGATGTTGATGTTCAAAATGATGATCAAGCTAATGATCAAGCAGACTTATTTAAACCCTTCTGTGATACTGATGTCATGGAAGTGGATAATCAGACTCAAGTTGATGTTGTTATTACTGAAGTTACTGGAGATATAAGGAGGACTGAGGGAGATATAGTTGAAAATTTTGAGAGTGTAAGTGGAAATGAAGGAAAAGAACATGGTGAGCATGTGTACCGCCGAACCTACTTATCCCAAAGGGTAACCAAATCAACCACTTCGCCACATGTGTTGCGTGCAAGTGAAGACATAAGTAGCCCGCTTATGCAGTTGCACACCGAAGCCAACCACTCTATTGCCTCTCAAGAGGCTTTAGTTTCAAATTCACACGGGGAAATAACACATAATCTACCGGGTTCTCATTTAGAGGATCAAGGTATTGAAACAAGAGAACACCATCCCAGTTCTCGTCTTCATTTGATGCACAATTGAGTCTAGTGCGTTATCGTTTACCTATTATTATTCGTAGGACACTAATTGCTACATCTACCATCGAAAGTCTAAGTGACCCAATCGGAACATCTGTAGTAGATCCGCAATCCGGACTACGAGGATCAGGTGGAAGTTCTGTCATCGACACATCTTTGCCAACGATGAAAACATGCCATGCATTTGATTCGTCAGTTGTCATGAAAACGATTAATCTAAGTGATACCAGTGTTAGTAACCCTGACTTTGTGTCAAAAGAAATGCTTGACGGTGCCTTAAAGGCTGTTGAGAACCGCATGTTTGAGAAAATTGAGGAGGAGGTAGGAGCTGTGAAGAGATTGTTAAAATGGAAAGACCCAGTATTTGAGCCTACACCTCAAAGCCATCAAACTCCATACACTCAACCTGTTGATTTATCCATCGATGAGCTTAAATCTTTATTGCTTGCAAAGTTATTATCTCAAGCTTCGGATACTCAGCATGATGCAGATCTTCTTACCCTTATGCAATCCCACCATCAAAATCAACCGCCACAATCTGTGCAACCAACAGATGTGGTTAGTGCTTCAGAGTTTCATTCTTTTAAATCTGATATCTTGTTTGCTCTATCTGATCTCAAACAGGTAGTTCAAACTTCTTACAAAGCCCAAGAAGCTGTTTCTACAACAGAACATGATCATGATCCAAATAATGATCATGAGGGGTGATAAGGGAGAAACAAACAGCTGCTGGAGGTTCTGGTGGTACAGAATTGATGGAGGAGAATGATCAGTTGGAGTTGGTGTTGTATGCTAAGGAAAGTGTTGAATCAAGGGTTGAAAAGCCTAAGATTGCAACAAGGCAAGAAAATTTGGAGATAACAGGGTTGTTGAATCCTAATATGATAACCCTTGAAGATGATTCTTTTGATGAAGTTCATGCCAAATATGAAATGTATTGGAAGATCAAGGAGGAAGGACAGAAAGTTGATTTTGTTGAACTTCCATCAGATGATGAAGTGGTGGAAGTTGCTGAGATTGTGAAGAGAGCTGAGGAGATTCCAACTTATGAAGCTAGTGTTCTGGATGATTTATTTGAGGACAGAGACACAGATGCACTGAATGCCATGTTTTCTAAGAGCACTCCTGAGGATCTACATCTAAGTCCTATTCATGTTTATTTACCTAAACCTAGTGTTGTTCCAATTGTGCCATCCTTCAAAGATTTTGAATTTCCTGAACCCATTTTTCTTCAATCTGATGATGCTGATCAGAATGTTAATCTGAATGCTGATGTTTCTGTTAATCTTGATTCTATTGCTGATGTTCATGTTGAAGAGGAATTGCCATACCAGAGAAAGCCTGGAAGTCCAGAGAATCAAACGGAGTTTGTCAGAGAACCACCATTTGTGCCAAAGTTTCCACATACTGAAGCAGGTCCTTCAAGTATTCCAGCGGTGGGTTCTACTCCTTTCACTGGTTATGATGATTTTGCTCCAACAGAAGCTGATATCAAAAGAATTAGACGAGCTTTACATGTACCATATCTTGAAGAGGGGGTTAAGATCTTTGTGAGCTACATTAGACAGCTTGATCAAGCTTAACTTCTGGGGATTAAAGATCATACTCCAGAATATCAAAAAGATTACATCAGAATGCTTCAGATTATGGGGAGAACTTGTAAGGATGTCAGGACCAGATCTGAAATTCTTTAAGTTACCAAGGTGACCATGAAACAGTACAAGAAGATTTGGTATCCAGAATTCACAGTTCAAAGAAAGAATTTGGAGATTTATTTCTTAAATGAAGCTGATTTTGCCAATATTAATTTCTGGGATATTGAATTCATGTATCATGATTTTAGAGACAGAACAATCAGGCATCCTGAGATAGTATTTGCTTTAGATACTATTAAGAGGTTTATCCGAAGGCATATCTACCATACTTATATGTATGATTTCCAGCTGAGCATTGAGACAAATCAGAAGAGAATTAATTTGCTCAAGCCTGATATGACACATTTTCTACTTGAAGAGACTCCACTCTACACAATTCTAAGAGAGCCTGAACTTGGAGTTGTGTATGAGAATGCGGACAAGAAAGAGAAAAGGTTTATGAAAGCTGCTGAGATTCCAAAGTACTCTGATGGTACTTTAGAAGATGTTCTTAAAAATTTGCAGGCCAAGTATGAGGAAAGTGAAAAGAAGAGATTAGCAGAGAATGATCATATGCCTAGATTGGAAAGGATCTTTACTGAGGATGTTATTAATGCTATAAAGGATAGAATCAGATTCAGACAAGCAATTATAAGGTTTGAAGGATATTTGGGAATACGAAGAACTTGTATGAAGAAATGGACAAGTTGAAGACTTCAAATTGCTCAAAAAGGGGCAGATTGTTAGATCATAGTTGTGAGTCAATTTGTAAGTATGTTTGTTTAATTGTGTTGACTTTTCTTGTAAACTTGTGTAGAGGTCAAGTCCTTGTTTGACCCTATATAAGTAGTTCTTTTGTCTTGTTTTGTGTAAGCTTGTCATATTGTAACCCTAATGTTAGACATATGAATACGACAACACTTGTGACTATTTCTCTCTCATCTTAGATCTTTGAATTAATTGTTTTTGATTGTGATTGATCATGTTAGCTTGAATCCTGGGATCACATAATTATCTGGTCCCCAAACCTTCAACTATTCCTTGATCCACGAGGTTTTGTGAAGAGTTGCTGACCTACCGATCCCCATATATTCGAAAGATGCACCCTCGATTCGCGCCTTCTGGTAGATTCCTATAGAACCCCCAATTAAGAGTCTGGGTTAAGAACAACCCTATAGATGGCCCTTGCGACAAGACTCTCTAACGAGGACCCAAACCTAGGGATACCTCTCACAACTCTAAGATCATTCCTAAGACCACCACTGATCTCGACTTAGCTCTCGCCCAACAAGCCGCAAGGAAAGCCTAGCACACTAACAAAAGATAAAATCACTATCAAATATGAAGGCAAGATCCTACACATGAGCCACCAACAAGATCATTAACGTTCCCAACTTTTCTTAGAGTTGACAATCCTCCAAAATTCCCACAATCCTCACGGCACTTACAGCTTAATTCTATCCCTTGACTAGAAGGTTCCGCTAGGCTCCTAATTGACTGCACTCCAAAATCCCTTTACTTGGTCGCACCAGACCGAGTATCGTCACCACTTGAAAGTTGATTCCACTTATTGTTAGAGCAGAAATATGTTGGATACAAGATTATGAAGATCAGAGGTCAAAGTACAAGAAGTCAAAAGTTGGAAAGTCAACTCTCAGTGAAAGTCAAAGTCATTTTGTAATAAAGTCAAAGTCAATTTGTATTTGTTTCGTTTCTTTATTCTTGTTGTTAGGTATAAATAGTTTTGTTTTTGTTTTAATAGATATATGACTAGAGAATTGTACGCGTATTGAGAGAGAGTTTTAGAGAGAGAAAGAGATTTTTAAAGAGAGAAAAACAAATTGTAATCATTTTGAATTGAGAATTGAATTGAAACAGATAGTTTGATAATCTTGTTTGTATTTAATTAATTGTGATTAGAAACTTGATTAAGGGACACACAATTGGTATCAGAGCAAATCCAATTGAAATCAAATCAAGAAAATGTTGTCGACACTGTGTTCTCGAGTCACAGATTGAAATTTGAGTGTTTGTGTGTTTTAAAGTTTGTAATTGATTGGTTAGTGATCGAATAGAATACTAGAACGATTTTGTATAGTTTGATTAGTCAATTGCACTGTAATTTTCTTGAATTTTTAAGATTTATCAAGTTTGAGTTTCACGAGTTGTCGAGCACTGTAATGGATCTAATTGTATTGATTGTTGATGTTCGTTGAAATTCTTTGATAGGATTTTATTCTAAGTGTGTAAGTGATCAATCTGTCAACGTTTCAGATCGAAATTTGAGGTCTGGGTGAGTTTTTAGTCGATTCAGACAAGAACTCACAGACTTATTCAAGATCTCGCAGACTTATTCAAGAACTCGCAAGACTCATCTCAAGAACTCGCAGTGTGACAAGAATTCGTAAAACTTGAAAGAACTCTCAGAAAGCCTCAAGAATTCTTTGAGATCATCAGAATTCGCATTGTTTTTCTGAAAATTCTTAAGGATAGAATTCGCAGTAATCTGTATTGCGAAAACCAAAGAATTCGTTGTTGGGTCTCTTGCGAATTTCATAGAATTCGCAGTGTTATTTTTTGAAAAAGTTTCAAGTATACAATTCACAGAAGGCTTAGAATTCGTATATGTGTGTATTACGAATTGCTTAGAATTCGTTTTTCAGTGTGTTGCGAAAACTATAAGAATTCACATAAGTGTTCTTTGCGAAAAGTGATTTCTAAATTTTTCTAAGGGAAGAATTCGCAGAAGCTATTCTTGCGAAAAGTTTTTCTTAATTCTTTCAAAGGACAAAATTCGTATTAAGAATTCGCATAAGACTAGTCTACGAATTTCTTGGAATTCGCAGAAGAGTATTCTATGAATTCTTAATATTTTACGAAAAGTTTTGAAAATTTTCTAAGTGTAGGATTCGTAAGTCTCTGTCTTGCGAATTCTATCACATATTTGCTTGCGAATTCTGTTTGTTTCTTTTAGCTTGCGAATTCTATTTCTAATCTTGTGAATTCCTTGTGTTTTTAAGTGAATTCTACGAATTCTTTGTGATTCTAGTGTACCTTGCGAATTCTTTGTAATTCTTAGTGTATCCTGCGAATTCTAGACTTAGTGAATTTCAGAAATTTCTTTGTCTAGTTCATTTCAGTGTTATTCAATATTTTTGTGATTTCTATTGGACTAACGGTCAGTTTCAAGTTTCTTATTGCATATTTTTGAAACAGGATGACTTCCAAAGATGCTCTCTCAATTGGCATTGATGTCAAGCCCCCTGTTTTGTTTAAAGGGGAGTATGAACAATGGAATGATTGCTTTCTTGATTTTGTTGATCGGCAATCAAATGGAGAGAATATTCTATCATCAATCACAAATGGTCCAATGAAAAGACCTACTGAGGAGATTCCTGCTGAAGGTTATGATTCAGATGGAGTTCAGAAAACAAAGATTGTTGAGAAAGATTTTCCTCAATTCACTGAAGAACAGAAGAATCGGTTCAATGCTGATAAACAAGCCAAATCTTTACTCTTACAAAGCATAACAAATGAGATCTATATCAAGATAGACAGCTACAATGCATCTGCCAAATCAATGTGGGATCAACTAAGAAAGATGATGGTGAAAATCTCAAGCAAGCCATGTTGTTACTTACCAGGCATATTAACTGATTCATTTGTTGATTCAGGTGTTCCTTTCCAAATTTGTATGGATTTGAAAAAGATCTAGATGAATACTTTGTTCGAATTGGCAACGAATCAGAGGCTCCGTTTGTAAGATCAGTGGTCAGAACATATACAGACATTTCTTGTGGAAGTTTTGATGATATCGATGCTCTATTCATCAAAAAGGGGGAGATGAATTAAAGAAATGTTTGAGTCAGAAATTTCAAAGTTAAAGAATTGTTTGAGATCAAAGGTTAATTGTGAAAGAAGGATGCAAAGTTCAAAGTTTTCTGAAGCTGTGCTGAATTTTCAGAAATTTTCTTTGATGGTTTGTTGATAAAGCAAACAGAGTTGAAAATGGTGATAATTTCTTTCTGAAGTCTGAAAGAGATTTGGGAAGAATACAGTCAAAGGAAGGGGAGTTTACAATGTTTGTGCTTAAAGAAGAAATTTGTTACAAAAGGAAGAGATTGTCCAAATTGAACAAAAGGGGAGAATGATTTGCTAAATCTTTTTCAAGATGATCTTGAATCCAAAGGGGGAGATTGTTAGAGCAGAAATATGTTGGATACAAGATCATGAAGATTAGAGGTCAAAGTACAAGAAGTCAAAAGCTGGAAAGTCAACTCTCAGTGAAAGTCAAAGTCATTTTGTAATAAAGTCAAAGTCAATTTGTATTTGTTTTGTTTCTTTATTCTTGTTGTTAGGTATAAATAGTTTTGTTTTTGTTTTAATAGATATATGACTAGAGAATTGTACGCGTATTGAGAGAGAGTTTTAGAGAGAGAGATTTGTAAAGAGAGAAAAACAGATTGTAATCGTTTTGAATTGAGAATTGAATTGAAATAGGTAGTTTGATAATCTTGTTTGTATTCAATTAATTGTGATTAGAAACTTGATTCAGGGACACACACTTATCTTAATGGAGGGTGTCCTATCTTACAATACGCCAAAATCTTAAGTCTAGGATTTGGTTGGGTCTGCAATTCCGCGATAGCCTCGAGTCGATCAACTCATGCATTCATTAACTTTTAAAAGTCTCGCTTAACGGGGTCTTCCAAAACGTCACGCAAATCTTCCTTGCGTTTTATGACCAAATACTATCTACTGCTTATCTTATTAGCTTCTATGGACAACATCCCGAATTCTTAGCGATCGCTTGCTAACGACTCCTTCTACGATCACGGGTGGAAACATTTTCTTGATCTTTCTAAGCAAACCGACACTCGACTCGCCTCAAGAAACCTCCTCTAACACCGGTACTATATAACTCCAATTACCAAAGTCTTCGATTTAAAGTTCTTATGTTGGTTCTCAATTAAAACCACCACATCAATCGGTCACCAACCCCGGATCTTACCTCTTAAAACTCCTACTCTCTCCCTATTATCGATTCAAGCCTCGACTACATGACTTAACACCCAAAGCCCCCTTACCTGCCCCTATAGGGCTCCAAGAAACGCTATCAAGATCGATCTCTAGCATCCGCTACCAGAAGTGGTACATCTTACCCGACGGACGAGGTAGAGGCAAACCATCTAACAAAGACTCGAATACGACAACTTAACTATCTTAAGAAACGGAACGAATGGGAAACGCACCTGTCGTCACCGACGTGCCATTCCAGTCTGGGCGCACTGTGCCCGCTTCCCGATCCTTCTCTGATCTCTGAACGAGGGCAGTCCTTCTTGACATGGTCCGACTCTCTACACACAAAACAGATAGTGCCCTTGATGGAACAATCCCGGTGGGAGTGGCCTAACATGCCACACTTGAGACACGTTAAAGGGTTGGGGTTTCACCTCCCTGCATGTTTGGCTCGACACTCACGACACCACTTCGACTTCCTGCGATGGTTAATTTTCTTCCCTTCTTCATAATTTTGGTATTTGTGGGGTAGACTCCTCAGATCCTCCCGTTTCCTCTTTTCTGAAAACTCTGCCTCTTCTTCTTCACCCTGGGAATAAACATCTTCCATAAACTGCGATTCTTTTATCGCTTCTCGAAGAGTGGAAGCCTTGGAACATCGGACCATCGCCTTCATACTAGCTGGCAGTACGTTCATGTAAGCCTTGATTCTGTCCTTCTCACTCGGAATGATATGTCTTACTAGATCCAATTTTCCCATGAAGAGATTGGAGTATTCTCTCACTGACATATCTCCTTTCTTCAGGGCTCGGAACTCATCTTCTATTCTGTCTATCGCCCTTTTGTTACAATATTCATCCAACACTTCCTTCTTGAATGCATCCCATGTTAGTGACGAAGCAATAACAGTTCCCATAGTGGTTTTGGTGACGTTCCACCAAGTAAGAGCTCGACCCCTCATCTTGCGGGAGTCAAATTTCACATTTTGCCCCTCCTCACACTCGTTAGTGTCAAATGCTTGTACCATCTCTTGGATCCAATTCAAGCACGCCACTGGACTGTCAGTCCCTGAAAACTCTGGTGACTTGCTGCATAAAAAGTTCTTGTATGCACGGGCCCTCTCGTTATGTTTCATGTTAGCAGCAACAAGATCCTCCATCCGGATCACATTCCCGGTGTCACCGAGACTCCGCACATCAGGCTCATTAATTATTTCACGTCTCCGGTCATTGGAATATCTGACCTCTAACGCCTTCATTATCCTTTTCTCTTGTTGCTCCATAGCCGACTTCATCAATTGAACCACGTTATCCAACAACTCGCTTTAGGGATTTGCCTCTTGAGTTTGCGTTTCTCTTCCTGCATCCGCCATTCTTTTCTGACACACACGAGAATGAGATTAAGATTCTTAGACCAATACTATAATCGCAACTATGACATATTAATGCACATATCGAGCATCGTAATAATGGTAGAGTCAAGCATGCTCACGTAACAGTATATTCATAATAGCAGTAGCTAAGTGAAATTATGAACATAATATACATAAGGATCCTCGTCACCATAGCCACGACCCTTAATTAGTGCATTTCTGTCGACCACATCAATCCACTCTCATCTTAAAGTTCTACCCATAACGAACAAGTCATAACTTGAAGTCTCAACTTAAGTCTAGGCATCTAAGATCCATACTTAGTTCACTTAAACTAGAGCTCTGATACCAACTTGTAACACCCCTAAAATTCGAAAATAACAGACAAATTAAAACTTCCAAAAACTCTTAAATACAAAGCTTTGAAATATCAAACATCTAAAGTTACAAGGAAGAATAACTATAACAATGTATCAGAGTTCTAACGAAACTATCTAGTCCCACAAACAAGGGACAACATTAGTCGGGTGTTACTAAAACCACCAAAGTTGTTATCTTCACCAAACCGGATGACGTTACTAAAGCCATCTACCGGAACTTCTACCAAGCTCCACTCGCCACACAGATCTATCTAAGACCTGATATATATGTCGAAAATAAAAAGTGTTAGGCTTAACGCCTAGTGAGTTAAAGCAGTTTTCATCATATAAATCATAAAACATTTAAAGGGAACATTTTACTCCGAATAAGGCCCTTTTAGAAATACTGATTATAAAGAGGCTTTATTTGCTAATCAAATTACTTCTAATTTCCAAACACCCATTTTAAATATTTATTCGACATCCAAATTTCCCCAAAACGCACCCACACGGTATTTCATCAAAAGACTCTTTGTGTAAATAAAATGGTACGTTTAAAGACCGAAGGCATGGGTAAGGTAATACCCAAAATAACACCTTTCGGTGACGGGGGAGACCCGATTCCATCGAATGTGGCAGACATACAAAGTTAAGCCACTTATCAACGTTCTCGAGTTTCACATAAACCATGGATCCCCGTATCCGGCTCCTCTGAGCGACCACCACAAAATACCCAAATGACCTAGCATGTACCCGACCTCTAGACGAGTCTCACCACAAAGTCACAAGTCCCCGTATCCGGCTCACCATGGGCACCACCGCAAGACTTAGCTCCGTATACTGCTCTCCAAGAGCACCACCACGAGCTTATATAACCACATGACTTGGGGACCACCCACTAGACTCAAACATGGACATCAAAACTTCATGATGAACATAACGACTCATATGCCTATGAATCCAATGCATTATAGTCTAAACATTACATGACTCCATATGAATGAACTAACGCATCCAAAACATGTAATAACCAACATTTGTATAATAATTGTATTTCCATAAAGCCCCCATATTGGTCTGTTTAAATGAGACAACATCCCAAAACTCATTAGAGTATAACTCAAGCCACAAGGCATCTTAAAACGCTTGCCAATAAAAGCAAAACCAATATGACTATACGTGTCGAAGTATAATTTTCCCAAAATATGCATTTCCATCAATGTATTGTCGGCCAAGGCCAAAACCGTAGGATTCATAATTTCTCAAAACGCTTGCAGTGTCCAAAATGATAATTTCCGTTTACTCATGCCGTTGAAGCCGAACTTGTTTAAAACATCGATATCTCAAACTCATAAGTAAACTAAAATCCCAAGACTCCCACTTGTACCCAATTTTTCACCAAAATAAAACCCAACACCTTATGTTGTCTGATTTCTTTAATAATTCCAATAAAATTCCTTTAGTAGGTTTGGATATCATTTTGATGCTAAAACACCCCAAACACACTTAGCAACCCTCATAAAGCTTTGACATTCCAAGTATGTGAAAATACCCATTTACCATGAAGCTCATCAAATGTAAAATATGTTTGTAACATATGTTCAAGAATCCCCTTTTTGTGACTCAAACACTTCATAAAATATTGTAACCCATTTCTCAAGAGTTTGATAGCAAAAAGTGTGCAAGTATACCAAATATGTGTATTGTACAAATGTTCACAAAATCTTATTAAAATGAAGTAAACTCATGGATATACATTTAAAACCCAAAATATGTCCATGTTGACATGTATATAGTTTTTCAAAGCAACTAGAACTCACCTTGCTAGATCTTAGATCTTTTCACTAGCTCCAATGCTTTCTACAATCTAGGTTGAATGTTATAAAAGAAGAAAATTAAAAGGAATCCAAAGAGGGAGATTATTCTGAAAGCACTATCAAAGTTTGATCAAAATGATAAAGATTTGAAGTTGTCAACGCTATGAAAGATTGATTGATGAAGATTTTTCTGAAGAAAAGAAGACCTGAAGATTATTGTCAATTTTTTTTAATCTTAAATCCAAATGGGGAGATTGTTGAGTAAGAATTCTATTCAAGATTAAAAGGTCTTATTTGTATTTGTTGTAATTGATTGTAAAGTCAAAGTGGTAAAAGTTAATGTAATGGTCAAAGTCAAAGGTAGTCAAAATAGCTTTAGTTAGAAAGTCAAGTTAGTCAAAGTCTCTTTGTAATATTTGGTTGACCATATAAATAGGGTTTGTTTAGTTGTAATTAGGTTAGGGATTCTTTGATATTGTCATACGTATATATAGAGAGAGAGAACTTGTAGAGAGGGAAACTGATTGTAGAGAGAGAAAGTTAAAGATCTATCAATAAAATGTCAGATTTGTGATTGAAATCTGTTTGTGTGGGAAATACAGATTGTCATGGCTTGATTATTGGACTTACACACTGTCTAAAAATTCTTTAGACACAAAGTATGGGAAAGTAACTCCGGGGCTACATAAGCTCTCCGTTCTCACAGCAGTTGATGAATCAACCATGTGGCCTGTGTTCAAAGTTGGTATAGTGTTAACAGTGATAGGACATCCATCAAATCCTTGTAGTCCGAATTGCGGATCTACTATGGATGTTCCGATAGGGTCACGAAGACTTCCAATGGTAGCAGATTATATAAGTGTCCTAGGAATGAGTATTGGAAGTTCAAGTGGCACTATACTCAATAGTGCATTAAAAGGAGTTGAGAATCGGGGTTGGTGTTTTCTATTTTCAATATCTATACTTTCCGAGTAAAAGCTAGATATCGTTTGTGCTTGGTCCCCATGAAAATTTGAGACTATTACCTAGTGTGAGGCAATAGAATGGTTGGCTGAGGTGTGCAATTGCGTTAGTGGGCGACTAACGTCTTCTTCAATATTTGCACGCAACACATGCGGCGAGATAGCAGATGCTGCTGCCCTTTTGGAAATGTAAGTTTGGGTACACACACGCTCACCATATTCTTTTTCTACATTCTCACTCAACCTCACATTTTCAGCATTTTCAACTATATCTCCCTCAGTCCTCCTTATGTCTCCAACCACATTCATGACAATGGTTTCAAGATCATCAATGTCCATAGCATCATCATTTAGAAAACCAAAGCTATGTCCCATATTGTCATCATCATCATCATTTGCATTATCATCAACATTTCTTTCAGTTGTAGTAGATAGAATACTGTCACTTAAAGAACTTGCTGCGTGATTCGACTCAGTTTCAGAAATTTGACCATCATTGGCATTCTCTTCCTGAGGACCCAATTTTTGAGTGATAGCCCACTCAGGTTGAGATGTAGAAATCACTTGATGTATAGCAGTAAATGCCTGTGTTTCTACATCCTCAAGTCTAGAAGACTGACCCCCGACATTTCCCTGCTCGGAATTTTCGCTCTGCTCTCCCCGTTCAAGTGTCACCATGGTAGTTTGAACCCTTACAGACACTACTCTCCTAGGGATTGAGTCCTAGGAAGCGGCAACCGGTGTTGGTCATCCCGTAGACTTTCTATAAACTCTTACACTCCTTGAGTTTGGATCAACATATGCATGTAATGCCTCAGGAACTGGCATTGAGTAATTGAATGATTGTTTCTGCTTTTGTAGATTCCTCATCATAAATTCAGGTCCTACTTCATGATTAAGCCTCTTTGGAATATCTCTTCTAGATCTGAGCATACTCTTGATAATGAGTTGTAGAAACCTCTGATATGGAACAAAGACCGGTTTCTTTGAAGTTCTCTTGATCTACACTTTGTCATACTGTTAGTGTATAAAATGTATCCAAGATTTAATGTGAAAGTCAAGGTCTTGTAAAGTAAAAGTATGTATGGTCAAAGTCTAGAAAAGTCAACATTTGTAATGAGGGTTAAAGTGTTGTGAGTGATTTGTATAAATAGTGTTAGTAAGCATGTATGTGTTGAGTGTACGTACTTGAAATTGTCAGATATTGATGATAATACAATTTGTGATTCTCTATCCACTCTCTCTAGATCTAAACTGTCATATCTTAGATTGAATTGTGCTTGATAACTGGGATCATACACTTTCAATTGGTATCAGAGCCGAACCAAAATCAATTCATATGGATTAGATAGCTTGAATTAGATCAAATTTTTGATTTTATCGAAGAACACTTACCTGTTTTTATGAAAGTGCACTGTTCAATCAAATTCATCATTGTTAATCGATTTTTGGATTTGAAAGTGTGTTCACTATGATCGTTAAGGGTTATAGGATCTTTCTTGTTCAAATTTGATCACGATTTAATCACAAAATCGAGTTGAATTTTGGATTTTTTGAAATTTTCTTGAAAAATATGTCAAACACTGTGTATGGAGATCTCACTATAATTTTGATGTATTTAGATGTTTTTGTGTATTATAAAAGTGTTTAACATCATTTTTCGATCATCATAGTGCATTTTGGAGTCGTGATTGCAGGTTTTAGGAATTTTGGATCAAATCTGTATGTTCGAGTGAAGAACATGCTAGATTCAAACTTCACGCAAGCTTCAAAGTAAAAAACACGCACGTCACTAAACGCGCAAACAATGAAGAACACGCACGAAGAAGATTTGTGATATTTTCTTGTTTTCTGCGAGTTCGTATCCAAAACGCGCAAACTGTGTTCTGCGAGAAGTCTAAACGCGCACGACAAGCTTTGCGAATTTGATTTGTGATTAGCGAGTTCTTATTGGTTAGCGAGTTTTCATTTTGCGCAAAGTGGATTTTTAAAACTGTTCTAAGTATAGAACGTGCAAAGGCATCAAAACGCGCAAAGGAACGAAAACGCGCACAAAGTGTTCTGCGAGAAGCTACTTCACGCACATCATTATCTGCGAGTTTCTCAAAACGCACTAACAGTTATGTGCGAGTTCTACAAACGCGCATAAAGCGTTTAGCGAGAAGTGCATTGAACAGTATTCTGCGAGTTTCAAGTGTTTTGCGAGTTTATGTGATCTACGAGTTTGTGCCTTAGTCTGCGGAGGGGGACATATTTCTGATAGTGATCAAAATTTTCTGATTTTTGTTAACGATCATTTTCAAATAAATTTTTTCAGATATCAAGATGTCTACAGTTTTATCAGGGAAAGATTGTGCTATCATGTATATGCCTGAGATACCTGCCATAGAAGCTGAACGGGATAAATTGAAGAATCAGAATTCAGTTCTTCTAAATCAGACTCAGGAGTTGAAAGCTAAATTTGTTAATTCTGATAAAACTTCTGAATGTGCAAAATGTACTAATGATTCTCAATCTGATTTTACAGGTGTCATCAAGGCAAGAGAGAAAGAGATTAAAGAGAAAGAGCAAGAAATTGGAATGGAAGAAAAAATTATAGAGGTTAAAGAGAAAATAATCATGCAAAAAGAGAGAAAGATAATAAATCTTCAAAGTCAACTGAATACAACTGAACAAAAATCATCGGGACTGCAAACTGAATTAGTTGACCTTCAACAAAAGTTTAATGCTTTTGAAGAAAAGATATCTGCTTTGGAGACAAAGTGTTAAGTCTGGTTTTATAGTAATCATTGTATTTATAGGCTTGGTCTTATACTGTGTTTAGTTAGTTTTATCTGTTGTATAAGCCAAGGGTATTTAAGTCCCTTTGGGCTTTGGTTGTTGTAAGACATTCACGCACATCAATTACAGTTTTCTACTTTGCGCTTCTAATCTCTCTCTCTACTTTCTCTCTCTAAGATTTAGAGATTCTTGGATTATCAATTGGTATCAAAGTCAATCTAAATCTGAGAGGATTGAGAGAATCGTTTTTCGTATATGAATTTGTGAAATAATCTAAAAATTTGATCGATTTTTCTTGAATTTTTTCAAGAAAATCTCGTTTTTGGATTTTTCGTCAAATTTGGACTTGTTTGTGATCAATTTTCTTTGCGAATTGGTTTGTTGAATCCATTTTTGGTTGTAAAATATTTTTGTTTCACATCGATTTGCAAGAATTTCACTCTTTGATGTTCAGTTTTAAGAATATTTGAGTTTACTGGAAAACCATTTTTACGGACTGCTTGATTTTTGAATTCTTGAAATTGTGGTTTTTGATCGAAATTGTTTGTTAAAAAAGTATTAGAAAATGTTTTTCGATCATATATGTGGAAGAAATAGTTTGAAATTTCTAATCTGTAATCGTATTTGTTGATTTTTCGTGTTTTTCAGCAGTTTGCGCTAGATTCAAAGTTTGCGCGAGTTCATCATCTTTGCGCCAGTTCATCTTGCTGAGTTTAGAGATCATCGAGCAAAGCCAAGTTTGCGTCTTCAGTTAATCACGCAAAGCTGAGTTCTCGCTATCAGCGTATCACGCAAGAGAAGTTCTCTCCATATACTTGTCACGCAAAGTTAGCTTCACGCAAAGCCAAGTTCTCTCCAGCTTCTTCTCATGAAAAGTCGAGTTTGCGCTATCCACAGTTCGCGCGAATCATAGTTTGCGCCACAGTCTGCTCACGCAAAGTAACATTTGCGTCCCTAGCTTCTCACGCAAATCCTAGTTTGCGTCTTCTTCAGCTCACGCAAATCATAGTTTGCGTCACCAATTACTCGCGAGAATCATAGTTTGCGCTTTCTGCCTCTCACGCAAACCTTCAGTTTGCGCTATCTCAGTCCAGACTTAGAATATTTTTGTCTTCATGGATTCTGCCAAGTTTGCTTTTCAAGCTTAGTTTTACAAGAGTGATCTCATGATGCAATTGGGAACAGATACTCGTCCACCAGTTTTAATCAATGAAGATGAGTTCACTTAGTGGCAAGATCGGTTCATTAATTTCATTGAGCGTCAGGCTACCGGAGAAAATATGATGAAGTCATTTTCTGAAGGACCGTTCATCAGATCTAAAAATGACACTCCTTTGACTGCTGAAGAAATTACACGCGAGAAAGCCGATCGAGAAGCAAAGTCCAATTTGATGCTAGCACTGCCTAACTCTATTTACAATCGAATTGATTGTTTCAAGCATGATCCAAATATGATGTGGACTCAATTAGAAAGGATCATGCTTGGGTCATCAGTTGCTACTAAAATACGCCAGACTCGTTTCATGAATAATTTTGAGGAATTTAAGGCAAAGGACAATGAAACTCTGAAGGATATTTTTGATAGATTTTGCACTGTGATTAATGATCTGAGAAAAATTAAAGTTGAAAAGACTGAGCTTGAAACAAATATGAAATTCCTCAATGCACTTCAACCGGAATGGAACAAATCCTGTCACAGATTGAGGAATAATGTCAGAATATCTTCAATGCAGATCCAAGAGATGTACGAGATCTTAATGACTGATGAATGCATAGTCACTGAGAAGAAGGCCAAACTAGACAAGAGAAACAAGAAATCAGTGGACCCAGTTGCTCTCATCACTAAAAAACTGGCAGAACAAACATTGAGTGATAATGCTTATGACGGGGCCCACTAATGATGATGGTGAGGCGCTCGAGAAAGCAATGATCCTTCTCTCTCAGCACTATCAAAAAAAGTTCCAACCTCGGTCGGTATCCAAAAATATTCGCTTCAATTCCGGGTCAAAGAATGTCCAAGTGCCCGATGCTAAGAAAGATGCCGCATGTTACAACTATGGAAAGTCGGGTCATTTTTCAAAGGAGTGTAGAGTGAAGAAGGTTCGGGATTCAACTTATTATCGAAAGAAACTGGAACTTGCTGAGAAAAGAGAGAATGGAACTGTATTGCTAGCCGAAGAAGAATTTTGGCTGGATCACTCCGATGATGAAGCTGCAAATGTGGAAATTGCTCAAATGTGCTTAATCGGAGATGATCAATCTGATGATGATGATGAAACTGATGAAGATGAGGTATATTCTGAGTTTGATTTCACGTTTATTTCTTCACAAATGAACATAATCATAACTGCTTTGCATGATCTTCGTTTAAAGTTATTATCTGAAAAGCAATTAAATGTAGAAAAGTCAGATTTGATTGACAAATTAAAAATTTCTTTGAAAGATGAAAAATCTATTTTAGTTAATACTAAAGACATCTTTCAAAAGAAATTGAATGATTTGGAAAATTCAAATAAGACTTATCTTGAGTCTTTGACTGAAATGACCACTTAAAAAGCCAGTTTTTCGGATAAAATAAATAAGTTAGAAGAAAAGTTATATCGAAGGAACCAATCTGAACAAACAATTTTCATGAATAAACCAAGGAGTGATGAAGCTTTAAAAGAAAAATGGGGACTTGGTTTTGAAAATCCTCATTGTTTAAATAATGCGATAGAAAAATCCCCTACTTTATATAAATACGATTATCTAACTCTTGCTCAATATGCTCCTCAATTTAAAATTGATTGGATGAATGAAAAGCAAGTGTTAGAAATCGAAAATGAGAAAAGGATGAATAATAAGAAAAAGGAAATTTCTTTTGTTTATACGAGCGAAAATGCTAAATATTTTCCTGAAAAATTAAGGAAATACAGAAAAAGCGAAAATGATATATCTTCCATTAAGTCTTCAGTGTCATATGATTATGTTGATATATATGCCGCGAAATCTGATAAGGAAAATATCTCTCCAATCTTTTATGATTCTAAGAGATATAATCCTTCATTAGTTTTAGAAGGCAAAATTATTGACCTTGAAGATAAGATGGAAGATCAAAATATTCAAAAAGAAATTGAATCTGATATTTTTCTTTCTTTCATGTCATCTTGTCTTGAAGAAAATTTATTTTCACAAAAACAAGATTCAGTTTCTAGTCTTTCTTATGGTTTTAAAGAAAACATAAAAGAATTTCCAAAATCTGAAATTTTTTCTCAAATTTTTTCTGACTCCGAGGTTAGTTCAGATGTATTGGTTGATCAGTTGGGTGCCTTAGGTAAAATTGTTTCTTCTGATTTCAATCTTAAATCAAAAGTTCTTGATGATTCTTTTACGCTTAATGATGATTATTATAAACCAAAGCGTAAAAGAAGAAGGTCAAAGAAGTCAAAGAAACAAGAGTCAGTCATTTCTGATAATTCTAATTCTTCTGATTCTAATATTTCAGATCGGACTTTCAGCACATCTTCAAAGCAGATATGGAGGGTGAAGCGGATATCGATGAATCTCAGACTGATGGAGATAGATATGTAGACAGATATTATAAAAGTGATTCATTTGCTGTTTGTAAGAAAATTTCAAAATATTCAATAAACCAAATGATTCAAATTTCCAAAAATGTCTCATATTCTTCTTCTGATTCTAGTTCAGATGATTATGCTTTCTCTTCTTCTGATTCTTCTGTTCATTCTTGTGATTATCTCTCTCGTGCTTTATATGTTAAATCTAACAAGTTTTTCCCCATAAAAACTGCAACTAACAAACATGGGCCCAAATTCAATTGGGTACCAAAATTTCAAATTGCTTCTAAGTTGCAGGCATCTAATGTTAAGGGGGAGTAAGAGAAATTTGGCTTCTGAGTATTTCAGCTCAGAACCCGTGCTTCAAAGACTTCGACTTCTAGACATGTTAGTCTAGGACTCGTTCTTCAATGCTTGTTAGCTTCTGACTAATGAGAAACTGTGAGTACATCTACTTTATTCCGCAACATTTATTTATGATAATGATGTTGTTCCAGTTTTCTCATATTTTTTTAAAGAATCTGAGCAATTTTATTCAAACCCTGATTTTGTTCAACACAAAATTTTCAAATGAGACACAATTTTTTTTTAAAATATGTGAAAGATAATATTATTGAATTATATTTTGTTTCAACTGAATATAAACTTGCCGATCAAATGTTTCTATTTTCAAATCTCGGCATGTTGAATTTAAAAGTTTAAACCTTCACAAATTTTATTCTATAAAGTAAAAGTTTTACAATTTTCTTTCTTTTGAATAAAATGTGTGTCTAGGATAAATTTTCAAGTTGCTTGGTTTATATTAAAGTTTTTATATGTTCATTTTTAAAGTCTAACAAAAGTCGAAAAGTCAGCAACATGTTTGTAACTTTTGATGCTTCTTTAAAGATATGTGATTCGGAATATTTATAGTTTACAATGCTTAGAAAACCTAAAAAGTCGAAATTTTAGATCGTAATGAAAATATGGGCTAAGCACTTAGACGTAAAACCTTGTGTTTGAGATGATTATTAAATTCTTATAAATCAGAATTCTCTAAGTTTAAAAGTTTGTACCTGTGACCTTTCTGGTTTGGGAAAGTAAGTTCTGTGGGATTCTTGTCATCTGGTCCCCTTAGGTCAATTGATCTGGGAGTGATCGAACCCAAATTCTTCAATAGAATCAGATCGAAAGTCATGTTCTACTGGTATTAATGGGTTTAGGATGTGTCGATGTAGCCTTTCTGATCTGGGAAAGTAAGTTCCAAGGGGTGCTTGGCACCTAGTCCCCTAAGGCCAACTGGTCTGGGAGCGGCTGACTCAAATCCTACAATAGGGTCAGATAGAAAGTTACGTTTACGACATGTTCTTTACTTAATAAACTTGTTGATTAAAAAGATGACAAAAGTGCACAAGCTTAAAAGATGCCAAAGAGCACATTCATGTAAAGATGCCAATGAGCACACATCTCATTATACTTGGTGATATGTTTGAGTTGCAATAAACCTGTAAATTTTTGAAAGTCTGAATTCTTGATGGATTAGTGTGATTACATGCAAAGTTCTCTATTATATTTTTAGAATTCCATTTTTTTGAAGCTAATCGGAGTTCACATGCGAGCACACTGAATAGATTGATGAAAGTTTTTGAAACTGAACATGTCTAACTTGATATGCAATAAAACTTGTTTCTGTATTCAAATACATACATTTGATTTCATCTGATGGATTTTATTGTGATATTTTACTATATAGAATTCTATTTGTTTATGTTTAAATTTTTATATATTTAGTCGTTTCAAAATACATATTCAGTATATTTTTCTTTCTACATTGATGTTTCAATTCTTGTGTTCTCATATCTTTTTTAAATGGGTTTGTTCATTATTCAAGGGGGAGTGAATAAGGATAAATTTCTGAAAAAATAATATCTGTTTTCGAGGGGGAGTATTTGATTTTCTATACAAATGCTAACTTGAATTGTCATATTTTAGTGCATTTGTGTAGGAGGGTTCAAAGAGCTTCTCAGGTAATATTTTCTGAGTTTAAGTCAGATTTGCGCCAACAGTTGGTAGCGCAAACCTCACTTTGTGCCACCTTCATCTAGCGCAAAACTCACTTTGCGCCACCTTCGTGTCGCACAAATCTCTCCTCTTTCTCCTTTATTCTGATTTTGCAGATCTTAAGTTGTCTCGTCTCCAACATTTGCATGAACAAGTTGATCCATATCATCAAGGTCATGAGGGGGAGAAGTTAAGGAGATGATAAAGAGACAAAGAGTTCAAACGTTTATCTGCTGATCAAGATTCGCTCAAGATTCTATTTTTCTCATCCATACTAGTCTTTTGCTGTTCCAGCTCCGATCACCACAGTTTATTCAAGTTTATTTGAAAGAGGTGAATCGTCTAGAGCACAAGCTGATGAACCTATTGTTCTTTCAAGATAATTACAAACAGGTCCAGTCTTGTCAAGACAGCTAAAGCAATTGAGCCTGAAAGATGCTGAGAAGATTTTTTTTTTAAGTCAAGAAGCTTCTTCACAAAGTCGCTTAGATGGTCCGTGCTGATTTAGAAGATTGATGTTGAAGACCACAGTGCCAATGATTACTATGGGGGATATTGTTAAGTCTAGTTTTATAGTAATAATTGTATTTATAGGCTTGGTCTTATACTGTGTTTAGTTAGTTTTATCTGTTGTATAAGCCAAGGGTATTTAAGTCCCTTTGGGCTTTGGTTGTTGTAAGACATTCATGCACATCAATTACAGTTTTCTACTTTGCCCTTCTAATCTCTCTCTACTTTCTCTCTCTAAGATTTAGAGATTCTTGGATTATCACAAAGAATGCTGATCTGATAAAAAGCCTCCAAGCAGATAATGAAAAAGCAAATCTGGAGAAAGATTCTACTTAAAAGTTGTCTGACTTTTCAAAGAAAGCTATCCAAGAAAAGAAAGATTTGGAGTTAAGATGTTTGAAACTCTCGAAGCAAGTGTCTGAGTTTGAAAAAATCTTAATTAAAGAAAGAGACACGTTTGCTAAAGAGAGAAAAGTTCTTGAAGACAAAACGATTGAACTTTCCAAACAAATATCAGTTCTGCAAGAGTTACTTGATAAAGAAAGAAAATATTTTCAAGAGAAGAAAAAGTCTTATGATGCTGAAAAGAAAAGTGCTGAAAAAAGAAATCTTGGGATTTTCAAAGAAATTTCTGAGAAAACCAAGAACTTAGAAAAGGATTTTAAGCAAGAACGTTTAAACTTTGAATCTGAAATATCTAAGCTCATATCTAAGATATCTGTTATATCCTCAGACATTAAGAAAGAACAGATGGCTAGAACATATTTGAAAAAGAAGTTTGACACACTTTCTGAAGAAAGAAACATTCTATCCAAAAAGATAAAGGACTTAGAAGCTGCAAATGTTGAATTGTCAGATAAAGTTTCTGCTGATGTGATTAATCAATCACCTCTTGATTGTAACAACCTGAACATTTAATTACATAATAAAATAACATTTATTATTAATTACTGTCCCAAGCTTACAATGTCTTTACTATCAACTATTACACAACTGAGTTTCTCAAAAGAATAGCTATGGCAGGAAGTCTTCTATCTCCTGCTTAAAGCTCACACCTTATCTTTTCTTTTATCTGCTCCATTTCGATAACCTGAAATAGGATTCAAGTTTTGAAACAGCGAGTGTTAGACCAAAAGGTCTAGTGAGTCCCCTCCAATCACTACTACACAGTTCAAATATTAATTAAAACATTTAAACACAACTGTATATATCAATACATATTTCCTCTTTAGATCACTTTAAAACATTTATGCTTCGCATACATAAATAAATCTAATGGCCATTACTAACTTCTCTCTACGCTCGCAAGCGTACTTTAACTACTGACCAACATTCCCGTCAAAGACGGTATGTTTGTCTCGCACTGCCTTATTTTAGGGACACACCCTAATGGCATAAACGGGCCACACTCCCCGGTACGAGCAGGCGGGTCACACTTCCCGACTTAGGTCAAACTTCTGACTCAAATGTACGCATACATTTGGTCCTGCCAATATATAAAACAAGTTTATATACCCTGAACATAAACATGCTCACTAATTAAATCAATCATTTGAAATAATTCTACTAACTTTTCATATTATAAATGCGCAGTATATAAAAACTCACATTTATAAAATAACTGCTCAAATCATAAAAGATTTAGTTGAAAGACTCACCTTTAATTCTTCCAAATTAACTCTGACTTCTTACCGATTAACACCACCTACGATGGTATTAAAACAAAAGTAAGCTAACTTGCAACTAACACTCCTTCTTTCAAAAGACTCATCAATTGAAATCTACTGTTTTTAACCCAATCAAAACCAATCTGATTAAAAACCTCTTAAACTAATTTATCAAACTATCGGTCGAATCACACCTCCGGTCGAACAGACCCTCGATCTAATAAACCACCGATCTAACAGACCCCCGGTCGATTAGACCTTCGGTCAAACAGACCTCCGGTCTAATCAAACACCGGACATACATCTCATCGGTCTTTACATACATCCGGTCGAATGCATCGATTGGTCTAATACTACATCGGTCTTAAGCATATGACCGATGCATCATCTTCCGTTCTTACTCAAGAACAGAGTCGGTTACCCAGTTCTAAACCCAAAAGCTATTTTGATCGATTAAATTGATCAAATACACGGTTAAAAGCTCGATTAACAAGTCTATTTACCCACTATAACATGCAGATAGAAGCATGAAGCTAAAAACATACCTCTTTTTGACAAAACCAGATCAATCCTTCAAGAACTCCTCTTTTTTCTCTCTGCGTTTTCTCTCTTTCACTCTTTCTTTCTTTCACTCTTTCACTCTTACAAAAACTATCAGAATGAGATATCAAATCTCAAAACTGATATTTATGTGAAAAACCACATTCTCAATAAAACCCCCTAAACTTTGATTAACTTTACACTTTTTCCCCCAACTTCCAAAATTAACAAAATTTCGAAACTGGGTATTACAATCTTCCCCCCTTAAGAGAATTCTGTCCCCGGAATTCTATCGCTAAACAACTGGGGATACTGAGCTTTCATATCTGCCTCTACTTCTCACGTAGACTCTTGCCCTTGGTGAAATTTCCACTGAACTTTCACTAAGCGAATCTCTTTGTTCCTCAACTTCTTTATCTTGAAGTCTGTAATTGCTACAGGCTCCTCAATATAACTTAGTTTCTCATCTATCTAAATATCTTCTAAAGGAACAACTATATCTGCTTCTGCCAAACACTTCTTCAGGTTTGACACATGAAACGTAGGATGAATCCCACTCATACTTGCTGGTAGATCTAGTTCGTAGGCCACTTCACCAACACGATTAGTGATGATAAATGGTCCAACAAACCTTGGTCTTAACTTTCCTTTCTTTCCAAATCTGATCACCCCTTTCCAAGGTGAAACCTTCAACATTACTTTTTCTCCTATCTGAAACTCTATCGGTTTCCTTCGTCTGTCAGCATACACTTTCTGACGATCTTGAGCAATCTTCAGTCTTTCTCTAATCTGATCGACTTTATCAGCTGTCACTTGCATAATCTCTGGTCCTGCTAACTGACGTTCACCCACCTCATTCCAACATAGAGGTGTTCTACACTTACGACCATACAAAGCTTCAAATGGATCTGCTTGTATGCTAGTATGATAACTGTTGTTGTAGGAAAATTCAATCAACGGCAAATGAATCTCCCACGAACCTTTAAATTCTATAACACATGCACGAAGCATATCTTCCAACGTCTGTATAGTTCTCACACTCTGACCATCTGTTTACGGATGAGAGGCCGTGCTCAGCTTCAGTTGAGAGCCTAATTCCCTTTGCAAACTTTTCCAGAATGCTGATGTAAATCGAGCATCCCTGTCTGATACAATGGACGATGGTACTCCATGCCTGGTCACTATTTCGTCGATGTACAATCGAGCCAACTTTTCTAGTGAGTACGTCTCATTGATCGGTAGGAAATGAGCTGACTTTGTGAGTCTATCCACTATCACCCAAATAGCATCATGCCTTTTTGGTGATCGTGGTAACCCAGTAACAAGATCCATAGTAATCTCATCCCATTTCCACACTGGAATTTCTAACGGCTGAAGCTCCCCATAGGGTTTCTGATGCTCAGCTTTAACCTTTAAACATGTAAGACATCGTTCAACAAAATGAGCAATATCTTTCTTTAAACCTGGCCACCAATAACTCTGCTTCAAATCTCTATACATCTTATTACTTCCAGGATGAACTGAATACCGAGATCTATGAGCTTCTTCCAACACTTTCTGCCTCAGATCTCTTGCTTTTGGAATCCAAACCCGCTTATTAAAACACTTTATTCCTCGATTGTCAACTACTAACGAGTTAACAATCCCAACTATCCTTTCACTTTTCAAATTTTCTGCTGACACTGCTTCTTCTTGAAACTTTATAACTTCTTCCAAGAAATTGGAAACAACATCAACTCTAAACGCTACAACCTCTGCTATTTCTCCATGTTCCTTACGACTTAGAGCATTTGCTACCACATTGGCCTTTCCTGGATGGTACAAAATTTCACAATCATAATCACTTAATAACTCCATCCATCTACGCTGCCTCATATTAAGCTCTTTCTGATTAAACAAATACTGAAGACTCTTGTGATCTGTGTAAATCTGACATTTGATCCCATACAAGTAATGTCTCCAGATTTTCAAAGCAAATACTACAGCTGCCAACTCTAAATCATGCGTTGGACAATTCTTTTCATGCTCTTTTAACTGACGAGATGCATAGGCAATCACCTTGCCTTCTTGCATTAACACACATCCCAAACCCAACTTTGAAGCATCGCTATAAATAACAAATCCTTCCGACCCATTGGGTAGAGACAAAACAGGAGCACTATTTAAACTTTCTTTCAACTTACCGAACGCTTCATTCTAAGCCTCTGACCAAACAAACTTAACATTCTTTCTGGTTAAAGTTGTAATGGCGTAGCTATTCTAGAAAAGTCCTGAATGAACTTTCTATAATAACCAGCCAAACCCAGAAAACTTCTTACTTCAGATGACGATTTCGGTGCATCCCATCCTTTTATGGCTTCAATCTTAGCTGGATCAACCTAAATCCCATCTTTCGACACCACGTGCCCTAGAAACTACACTTCTTTCAGCCAAAATTCACATTTTGAAAACTTGGCATACAACTTTTCACGCTTAAGCAATTCCAAAATTGCCCTTAAATGAGTTTCATGATCTTCTTTAGAACGTGAATAGATCAATATATCATCTATAAAAACAATGACATATTTATCTAAAAACGAACTAGTCACTCTATTAATCAGATCCATGAAAGCTGCTGGCGCATTAGTCAAACCAAATGGCATAACTAAAAACTCATAATGTCCGTACCTCGTACGAAACGCAGTCTTAGACACATCCTCCTCTCTCACCTTCAACTGGTGATAACCAGAGCGCAGATCTATCTTCGAAAAGTAACTCGCTCCTTGCAGTTGATCAAAAAGATCGTCAATCCTGGGAAGCGGATATTTATTCTTAACAGTTAGCTTATTGAGCTCACGGTAATCTATGCACATTCTCATAGACCCGTCTTTCTTCTTAACAAACAATACTGGCGCTCCCCAAGGTGAGGTACTAGGGCGAATAAACCCCTTGTCTAACAACTCCTACAACTGAGTCATCATTTCTTTCATCTCTGCCGGTGCCAGTCTGTACGGTGCTCTTGCAATCGGCGCTGCTCCGGGAACTAAATCAATACGAAACTCCACTTGCCGATCCGGTGGCAAAGTGGTTAAATCTTCCGGAAATACTTCTGGAAACTCACTGACTCCCGGAACTGACTCCAATCCCTTCTTTTCCTTCTTAGCATCTATCACATAAACTAAGAATCCCGCAAACCTTTTTACTAAACATTTCTTAGCCTTTATCATAGAAATCAAACATGACTTTCTATCCCTTCGATCTCCAAATACTACTATCTCTTCTTTTCCTGGTTGCGCTATACGAATCAATTTCTTATTGCATACTATATAAGCATCATTAGACGCCAACCAGTCCATTCCCACAATAACATCAAATTTTCCCATACCCATTGGGTATAGTCGAAGTGGAAATGCTTGTTCATCAATGACAATACTACTCCCATCATATACTTCTTCTACCAAAATTTGACTATTATCAGCCACTTCTACTTTCAATTCACTCTTAAGTTTCTTAGGTTTCACATTCAATTTATGAAGAAAATTAGGAGACACAAAAGAACGATTTGCTCCTGAATCAAACAATACTTTTGCATAATTTGAATCTATAAAGAAAGTACCTGTAACTACATCAGGTATCTCCGCCGCTTCTTCCGCTGACATGTTGAACACTCTAGCTCTGGCTTTAGTTGGCTCTCCCTTTTTCTCACTTCCCTTTTCTACACTTCCTCCAACTGTTCCCTTTTTCAACCGTGGACAATTGGTCCTGATATGATCAGGATATCCACACTGATAACAAGACCTCAAGTTCTGACAGTCCCTAGCCAAATGCCCAACTTTACCACACTTATAGCAGCCCTCTTGATTAATCTTGCATTCTCCCTTATGCATTCGATTGCACTTACTGCAGGGCTTATTTTCAAACTTACTAACCGGACGCTGCTCAAACTTTGCAGACTTAAACGGTTTAGAATCACGAACTGTTCCTTCCCACTTTCTCTTATATCCACTTCTTTCTGTGGCTTGCCTATTCTTTTCTTTCTCTCTCATCTCCGCTGCATTTACCGCCATTTGAAAAGTCAACGGTTCTTTATTCGAGACAAATTCCCGAATATCACTTCTTAATCCAAAGACGAAACGTTCTACTCGTCTTTCTTCATTTGGAACATAGATTCCTGCAAATCTAGACTTTTCAATAAACTTGGTCGTATACTCTCGAACTGACATTCCTTTCTGTTCTAAACCTAGAAATTCTTCTTCCAGCTTTTTAACTGTTGCCAGAGGACAAAATTGTGCTTTGAATACCTTCACAAAATCACTCCAAACCATCTCTTTAGCTACTGACGACCCTTGACCTCCAGATTCTACATCCCACCACATCACTGCTTCATTCTTCAGCATTGACAAAGCATAAACTACTTTATCCTCTTCCGCACACTTACTTGTGTCGAATGCTAACTCCATACTCTTTATCCATCTTAATGCTACTACGGGATCACATTCCCCTTTATACGAAGGAGGCTTGCAAGCAGCAAACTCCTTAAAACTACATCCTTTTACTGTTACAACTTTAACTAACACAATGGGATCTGACTGAGGATGACTACCCATAGCAGTTACTGGAGATTCTGCTACTTCAGTCGCTACCTTATCTTCACTCTTTTCTTTACTTACTGAAACTTCATTATTACGCTGAGCTAACAATGCATTCAAAGTTTCTTGCAATTTTCCCATTTCTGCTGTAAAGGTTTCTTGCGTAACAAAACCTTGAGTTCTACCTCTACCACGGTTTCCCGTCTGCTTTCGACCCCTCACAGAAGCCAAACTTTCTTGATGAGACATCTCTTGCTCATCTCTTATCTCTACACTTTCATTCTGACGAATACCACGACTCGTCTTTCCACCTCGAGTTCCCACATCAGAAACTCCTATCTGAGTAGTTGTTTTCTGAACTGCCTTACTTTTAGGTCGACCTCGACTCTTTCCTTGAATAGCAGTTGGATTGACATTAGCCATTTGCTCTCCGGCAATGACTTCATTCTCTGGATCCATCTCTGGATTTACTACAGATCTACTCCTGGTCACTCGCTCAGACATACTTCTTACATGCTAGTCCTGACTACCTTAATGTCATCTTCTTACGGTCTTCCTACGACTCAGTTGTGTTTCTACTATCTCAGTTTAAGTCTAGGCCCATCCGGTCACCTAGATCCCTTAAACTAATGCTCTTATACCAATTGTAACAACCTGAACATTTAATTACATAATAAAATAACATTTATTACTAATTACTGTCCCAAGCTTACAATGTCTTTACTATCAACTATTACACAACTGAGTTTCTCAAAAGAACAACTATGGCAGGAAGTCTTCTATCTCTTGCTTAAAGCTCACACCTTATCTTTTCCTTTATCTGCTCCCTTTCGATAACCTGAAATAGGATTCAAGTTTTGAAACAGCGAGGGTTAGACCAAAAGGTCTAGTGAGTCCCCTCCAATCACTACTACACAGTTCAAATATTAATTAAAACATTTAAACACAACTGTATATATCAATACATATTTGCTCTTTAGATCACTTTAAAACATTTATGCTTCGCATACATAAATAAATCTAATGGCCATTACTAACTTCTTTCTACGCTCGCAAGCGTACTTTAACTACTGACCAACATTCCCGTCAAAGACGGTATGTCTGTCTCGCACTGCCTTATTTTAGGGACACACCCTAATGGCATAAACGGGCCACACTCCCCTGTACGAGCAGGCGGGTCACACTTCTTGACTTAGGTCAAACTTCTGACTCAAATGTACGCATACATTTGGTCCTGCCAGTATATAAAACAAGTTTATATACCCTGAACATAAACATGCTCACTAATTAAATCAATCATTTGAAATAATTCTACTAACTTTTCATATTATAAATGCGCAGTATATAAAAACTCACATTTATAAAATAACTGCTCAAATCATAAAAGATTTAGTTGAAAGACTCACCTTTAATTCTTCCGAATTAACTCTGACTTCTTACCGATTAACACCACCTACGATGGTATTAAAACAAAAGTAAGCTAACTTGCAACTAACACTCCTTCTTTCAGAAGACTCATCAATTGAAATCTACTATTTTTAACCCAGTCAAAACCAATCTGATTAAAAACCTCTTAAACCAATTTATCAAACTATCGGTCGAATCACACCTCCGGTCGAACAGACCCTCGATCTAATAAACCACCGATCTAACAGACCCCCGGTCGATTAGACCTTCGGTCAAACAGACCTCCGGTCTAATCAAACACCGGACATACATCTCATCGGTCTTTACATACATCCGGTCGAATGCATCGATCGGTCTAATACTACATCGGTCTTAAGCATATGACCGATGCATCATCTTCCGGTCTTACTCAAGAACAGAGTCGGTTACCCAGTTCTAAACCCAGAAGCTATTTTGATCGATTAAATTGATCAAATACACGGTTAAAAGCTCGATTAACAAGTCTATTTACCGACTATAACATGCAGATAGAAGCATGAAGCTAAAAACATACCTCTTTTTGACAAAACCAGATCAATCCTTCAAGAACTCCTCTTTTTTCTCTCTGCGTTTTCTCTCTTTCACTCTTTCTTTCTTTCACTCTTTCACTCTTACAAAAACTATCAGAATGAGATATCAAATCTCAAAACTGATATTTATGTGAAAAACCACATTCTCAATAAAACCCCCTAAACTTTGATTAACTTTACACTTTTTCCCCCAACTTCCAAAATTAACAAAATTTCGAAACTGGGTATTACATTGATAATTTAACTGAATCAGTTTGTTCTTTCAAAACTGCTTCAAGTTTCATTCATGAGAAAAATGTTTTCAAAAATAAAAGTGTCAAGCCAAACATTATCAAATCAAATCAGATTCGTCCATCTAATATATTTTATGACAAGTCTGTTGATAGTTCAGCGAGCTTCTATGTCAAATCTCTTGGAAAGCATTCAAAGAAAGGACAGATGGTCTGGAGAGTGAAGGTTTCTCCTGATGAGAAGAAGAATGAAAAATCATCTGCATCCATATCCAATGCCAAAAAGAACAGTGCACACAAAGGTAAATCTTTTGGTAAACCTGATATGTTTTATTCTACTAATCATTTGATCAGGATTGCTCAAAAGAAAATTTGTTGTTCTTACTGTGGAGCAAATGACTTTGTAAGTAATATTTTTGTCAATTACTGGTATCGTTCATATTATGTTACCCCCAAAAGAACTGCAACTAACACATCAGGACCCAAATACCAGTAGGTACCAAAAGCTAAATCTGTGTTGCAGGCACCCAAGGTTTAAGGGGGAGAAAGAACAACGAATTCTAATTATGTACAGATCAGGACTCGTTCTTCAAACTTTAAAGAATTTTAGGTTATTGAATAACACAGTTCAAGACCCGCACTTCAATGTCAAGAGTATGGTTTCTGATTACAACAAATCAGGACTTGTTCTTAAATATTAAAGGACTTAGACTTCTAAACACATCAGCTTAGGACTCGGTCTTCAATGTTTAAAGACAAGGATATTTTGCAAATATCCAGGGGGAGCTTAACTGAATATAAATCATTTTATCATGATTTGAGGGGGAGCTAAAATGTAAGTATCTTCTGATCTAAATCTCTGATTGTTTGAAAGAAGAACAACTTTCAAGCATGAAAAATATTTTCTTAAATGTTCAAACCACTTCTGGTTCTTAAAAGATTTCATGAATTTAGAAGTGTGATTTTTAAATGCTTTTCATTAATGGGCTTTAAAGTTTAATTGACCGTGTGTTTCCAAAGATCAATACTTGTGTATTATCTTATCTATATACTACCAAGTATTCATACACACCGGTTCAGTACTTCATATTGATTTTGTTATTACCATGTATCAAAAGTTTAATCTTTCTATGGTAATACTCCCGTTTGTTATTCATTGTTGTTTGAATCAGACATCATTTCTTCATTACATGTGCTTTCATTGATATATGTTTATATTTTGTTCATATAAACATCTTACGTGTTTGATTTCCTAAAATATTATTCTTTATGAATTTTGATCTGATCTTAATCATTGTCAGATTCTCAAAACATTTCTATTCTTTCATGATTATTCATTCATACAAAGTTTTGAGAAATCTTAAATGCTTAAAATGCTCAAATTTCATTCTGATTTTTTTATGAGCATACATATATTGAAAAATGATTTCTTGTGCTTTAATGTCAAGAAAATCATTGAGGAAATACATACTTTTAGGAAAATACATGGGATTAAATGTGTGAGCTTAACAGAACTTCCATGGATTCACGATAACCAGTGTTTCCTACCCCGGAAGTAATAATGAGTGATTGAGGGGAGAGGGGTCAAAATATTTGAGTGTTGGTGTGTGAAGAGGTAAAATGAAAATGAGAGATTGGTTAGAAGTGAGATTCAATGTTTAAAAGAAAGAGGGTGAGAGAACAGAGTAAAAGAATATCAAACTTTGCACTAACTTCTTTCTGAGTCGGGCAACCACATAAGCTGATTGATTCACATTCTTTGGTGACCATCATTGAAACAGGCAGTGATTCCATGCCAACTCTTGCAAACACCCCACCAGCTACTCATTCTTTTCTTAAAAAGAGAATGTTTCACTTTCTTGTGGACGCAACACATACTCTATTGGTTCTTCACTTGGAAGATACTGATATTGAAAAAGAAGGAAAGTTGCCCCACCTTCGACTCTTTTTCATGCACATTGAGTCTATGTATAACCTCTGTTGTTTCATTGGTTTACATAATTTTGAGCCTAAACAACAATCATTGTGCTAATTCTTTCATAACACAAGCACGAGCACACAAAATCTGTTTTTCTGTCAGAACATTGATAGAAAATACCTTGTGTTTTTCAATGATTGAATGGAAGTCCTGGGGAGTGAACATCATCTCAAGCTCCTTCCATTGTACATTTGTTGTACACAGTAACTTTGTGTTACTCACAGGAATTCCTAACTATTTCATCTGTTGATTCATTATCAGATCAGTTGGGGGAAGAATGTTCATACTTTACCAAAAGAGATCATGAAGATTGTACTAAATTGATTAATAGAGGGAGAAGTTTCAAAGACCGAGCTGACTATGAAATAAGTTTTGATGATTTTGATTCTCACAATCATCAAAAAGGGGGAGAAATTCTAAAAGTTCAATTTCAAAGTCATAATTTTCAAAGCCATAGAGAAGCCATAGAGAGATGTCAAAGTGAAAAAGACTTGGGGAGAAATTCTGAAAGTTCAATTCAATCAAGTCTGATGAAAAGAAATGATTCAGAAATGATTCAAAGACATATCAAGATGACTCGAGAAAGTTTGTTTTCCGAAGACAGTACAGAGATTACGGAGATGAAGATAGAAGTTTTTAAAGATTCCTCAAAGTTCAAAGATTCTTGAAGTTTCTAAGATCAAAGAAGTTTCAAGGTTTCAAATTTGTTGATTAAGACTTGATGAATGTTTAAAGACTTTGTGAAAGGCTTTTCAAGATTATTCAAAGCATCAGAGATTAAAGATTACCAAAGCTTCAACTTTTAAAGATATCAGAGTCAAAGTTTGAATAATCAAGCGCTGAAGACGATTGTCAAATTTTTGTTAAATCTTGAATACAAAGGGGAAGAATTGTTAGATCACAAATTTATTGGATTCAAGATCATCAAGATTGAAGATGAAGGATTCAAGAAGTCAAGGTTGAAAAGTCACTCTCAACAATAGTCTAGGTCCTTTGTAATAAATAGTGAAAGTAATTTTTATTTGTAATTTTATTTATTTTAGTCTTTTCCTAAAATAGGTATATGACCTATTAGATGCTAGGGTTATGTAAGCAAGGTGTACCTATTGTGTCATCAGCCGCCAACCTCCTTAGAGAGAAAAAGAGAGAAAGCTTAGTGAGAGAAACACATTCAAGAGAAAACTTGTAACAATTTGATTGAGAAATCCATATCAGGTTTGCTAATCTCTTGTTTGTGAATATTTATATCTCTTATATGTGATAAGAAATTGAAACCTCAGGGACAATCAATTGGTATCAGAGCTAAACCAGATTAAAATCAAGTTTTTCCAGAAAACTTTGGTTCGACACTGTTCTTCGAAGTTCATAATTGATTTTCGAATTTTTGTGTGTTTTTCGATTAGAAATCTTCTGGGTTTTGTTCGAAATCAGTATTAGAGTGAGTTTGCATTGATTTTGTTGAGTATTGCACTGTAATCGATCATCAATTTGATGATTTTTGTGTTTTTACTTTTCACGAGTCAGTACACTGGTTCATCGATTGAATCTCACTTAGAGGGTGTGTTTTTGAAATTAATCTATTGTAATATGTTCTAGATGATTAGGCGATCAAATTGACAAAGTTTCGAGTTGTAAATCGTAGTCTAAACAGGTTTTTAATCAGATCAGATCGATTTCAGAGTATCTCCTCGGTTTGAACCAGTTCATCCGGGTTTGCGCCAGTTCATAACGAGGTTGCGCCAGATTCAAAGGTCTCCAAGTGATTAGCGCAAAGTCAACTTTTGCGCCAGCCTCATCTATCGCAAAGTTTGTTTTGCGTCACTGCCTTCTAGCGCGTACCTGGAGTTCTCGTGTTTTGCGCCACTCTTAACATCGGTCTACACCGGTCGAGGTACCGGTCGCACAAGGCACCGGTCGAGACACCGGTCGCACAAGGCACCGATCGCATCAAGACCCCGGTTAAGACTCCATTTTGCGCCATCTGCTGTTCGCGCAAACCTCCATTTCACGCGACCCACTTCTCGCGTAAAGTTTCTTTTGCGCTAGCTCCTCTTAGTGCGAATTAGCTCTTTTGCGCCAAAGCCTTCTAGCGCAAATTTCCATTTACGCTACTGCTTTAGCGCATTTCGGGGTTTTGCGAATTTTGTGCTAATTCTGTATAGCTTGCGAAATTTGTACTTAGACAAATTTTTGCAAAATGTAATATGGCCTCTAAATGTCAAATTTTTTTCCTCTAGGGGCGCTGCCTCCATACCCCCGCAAGGGCGTTGCCCCTTGACTCCACCCGCTAAGTTTGCGGAGGGGGACAAAGTTCTGTTCGTGATCAAATTTTCTGAATTTCATTCTAAGATTTTCAGTATTGTTTGATTTTATCTGGACTAACGATCAATTTCGAGTTTTTTATTGCATATCTAAAACAGAAACATGATGACTTTCAGAGAAGCTCTCGCCATCGGAACTGACACAAAGCCACCAGTACTCTTCAAAGGAGAGTATGAGAAATGGAAAAATCAGTTCATAGATTTCATTTATAAACATGAATTAAGGGATCTTATTAGAATATCTCTAAGAGAAGGGAGTATGACAACTCCAAGGAGAGTCTTTACTGTTATAAAGAAGAACGGAGAAAGAGAAAAACAATAACTTCCATTACCACTTGATATGTACTCAGACGAGCAAAGAAAAAAACATCAAGCTGACTGTTCAGCAAGATCTTTTATATTGCAAGGAATTTCCGAGGAGATTTTAAAGGGGATTTCTATCAAGTTAGAATGCAAAAAGGCTACATGAAAGCTGTTATGGGAACATATTGAGAAGGAAGAGACAGCACACCTATGCTTAATGGGAAAGATGGTGGATGAAGCTGAAGATGAAGCTGATTCAGATAAAGAAGAAAATGAAGAGGTATGTGACATGACTGAATCTGATTTTATAAATCAAATAAATGTCATGATGATTAGACTTCAAAAGTTAGAGTCAAAGCTTAAGCGTGAAAGAGGTATCAATAAAGACAAAAACCAATCAATACAGAAACTTAGCGAGAATATTGCTGAGAATAAATTATTGATTGAGACTTTACATAAAAATATTGATACCAGCGCTAAAGAAAAGACTCTCATTCTTAAAGAGTTAGCTGAAACAAAAATATAGAATGTGTGAGTTTGAATCAAAAGAGATTTCTAAAATGTATTCATCGCTTTCAACAGAAAAGAAATCTTTAATTGAAAAGGTGAATGCTTTGGAAGGAAAATTATATACTCTGGGTCAAACTAAACAAACCATTCATCTGAACAAACCTAAAGAGAATCCTGAGTGTTGGGGACTTGGTTACAAGAACCCACACTACCTCAAAAAGGGTATTTTTGAAGTGCCTTCTCTTTATGATTTCGGATTTATGAAACTGGCACCTCAATACCCTGAACTCAAAGCTTTCTGGACTAGTCTGTTTGAAGAGGATAAAGCCAAGGAATATGCTAAAAGAAAGAACACAACTAAAGTTCAACTCCCGTTTCGGTATTAGAAGCTGAATAATAGTTATTGTTCTGATAAATCAAAATCTCTTTCAAATGACTATTTTGATAGTTATTCTGTAAAAGAAATGAAGGCTAAGCCCATCGAAGGTAAGCTTTACGTTCCTCCTCTCGTGTTGGAAAGTAAAATTTCTGAACTCGAGAATACTCTCGCAGAAGAAAGGATTTTGATGAACTTAGAAAAAACTATTTTTTCTATTGTGTTTAAATATTCTTATTTTTCTAAATCTTCCAAGGCTTTAAAATCTGATGATAGGTCTGGTTTTCTTGACAATGAGCTTGATTTCTTAAACTCTAAAGGTGTTTTGGATGATAGTTTTGCTCAATTTGATTTTAATTCTAAACTTCCTGATCATTCATCTTTTGTTGTTAATTCTTTTGTATTAGCAAGTGTGTACGTAAAAGGTGAAACATCAACGAAAGTTGATAAAATAGTTCATTTGAAAAAGAAAGTTGCCAAAGGTAAGAAGAAGAAATCTGGGCATTCATAAAAACAGATCACCAACGGTAAATCAAAGAAGAAGCATCTGTTTGATTCTCACTGGTCTAACTCTGAAGTTTCAAATGTTTCAGATCTGAGAAAGAAAATGCTTGGAGTTAAGTCTGAATGGCAACCAAAGCAGAAGAAAAATGAGAATGTTACATCATTTTCTAGTGCTGATTGTAACAAGAATCCTCCTAGTAAAGATGATATAATTGTGGATGTTGCTATTTCTAAACCAAAACTTGTTGATTCTCGCAAGAAATATTCAAGACATCAATTATTCCAGTTATCTTTATCTGTTAGAAAGTTTTCCAATCATGATAGAAATGATTATAATTCTCATAAATATTCTGATGATTGGTTTGGCACATATTTTGTATATTCTCATCGTTCTCATTCTTCTTATGGGTTTCAAAAGAAAAGCGGACCCAAATTTCAATGGGTGCCAAAATCTTGTGCTAACACAGTTGGACCCAAATACCAGTGGGTACCAAAGAAAAAGGATGATTCTGTGTTGTAAGCACCTACTGTCAAGGGGGAGTAAGAGAACCAAGGCTTCTAAGTAAATCAACTTAGGACCCGTACTTCAACGAAGATTGACTTCTAAACACAACAATTTAGGACTCGTACTTCAGTGATCAAAAGACCTTACTCCTAAGTTGAATGATATTGTACTCCTAGATACATATCTGAGAAGATCAACATTCAAGGGGGAGTACAAAATTGTCTGAAATTTTATGCATCCGACAGATATGATGATCCACATTTGAGGGGGAGTTAATGCATATCTTTTACACTGATAATTTTTCTGATGCATAATTTCAGGGGGAGTAAAGGTGATGACTTCTTGAAAATGTATTCCTTGATTCAATCAAGCAATTCTATCTCTTAATATTTGACAGTATCAAGATCTTAGAGAGAGAGTAGAGAGAGAAAGTTCCACACATTTATTGATATTACATGAAAAGCTCTTACAAGAATTCTCAAGCCATATCCCTATTTATACCAAGGGTATAAAACACTCAAGTAACTTGAATATGGATCCACTCAAACTCTCAAGTACTTAAACACTCAAGTACTTAAAACCCTCTAAAACTTATGTTGACTTTCCATTATTTGACTTACATTGACTTTCATTGACTACTCAAATACAAAGGCTTTTTACAAGACTTTCCCAATTAAATCTTGTATACAATTTAATACACTAACATTCTCCCCTTTGTATTCAAAATTAAAAAAAAATTTGACACTTGTCTTCAGCGCTTGATTCTTCAACTTTTATCTCTGACATCTTTAAAACTTTGAAGCTTTAACAATCTTCAGTCTTTGAAGAATCTTGAAAAGTCTTTTGCACTTTGTATCTTTTGAAAAAATCAACAAATCTTGAACACGAATCTGAAATTCTTGAAACTTTGAAACTCTAAGTAATCTTTGAAAACTTTGAAAAACTTTGGAACTTTGAGGAATCTTTGAAAACTGTATCTTCATTACTGTAATCTCTGATCAGTCTTCAAGCAAACAAACTTTCACGAATTATCTGAATTTGTCTTTGAATCATCTTTGTTTCTTCAAAATCTCTCCGCAAGTCTTTTTGACTTTGACATCTTCTTTGATGACTTTGAAATTGATCTTTGTAGATGTCTCCCCCTTTTTGATGATTGTGATCATCATGATCATCAAAAAATCTTCAATTTCAACATTATCTTTGATCACCCCTTTGTATTCAACGTAACAATCTCCTCATTTATGATGATTTGACAGTTGCCGCCTTTTGATCTGAATAACTGAATCATGAACTGTATATACCCGAATCTTTGCAAATTCAGATATAATGAATGTGGTAACCCTGATTCAACAAATGAAACAGTTAGTATGCCTGTAAGTAGCACAGAGCCACTTTGTACAACGTATGTACATCGGAAAGGAGCTTTAGTGATGTTCACTCCTCCAGGGCTTCCATTCAATCATCGAAAAGCCACGAAGGAATTTTTTATGAATGTTATGACAAGAAAACTTATTCCTTGTGTGTACGTGAAAGTGTAGAAATGATTGAATCTACTTAAGCTTTTTCAGGCTCAAATTGTGTAAACTGTTGAGACAACAACAAATATTACACGGACTCAATGTGCATGAAAGAGGTGCGAAGGTGGGGCAACTTTCCTTCTTTTTCAATATCTAAATCTTCCGAGTGAAGACTAGATAGCAGATATGCTGCGTCCCCAAGAAAAATTGAAACATTTCTTTGTTAAGAAAGAAACGAGTGGCTGGTGGGGTAATTGTAAGAGTTGGCATGGGCCCACTGCCTGTTTCAATGATGGTCACCAAAGAATGTGAACCAATCAGATTTTGTGGCTGCCCGACTCAGAAAGTGGTTGGTGCAGAGTTTTGCTATTCTTTTAACTTTGTTCTCACACCCTCTTTCTTTTTAACATTTTGCTCACTTCTAACCAAACTCTCATTTACATTTTTCTGCTCCACAATGAGAAAAACTCAACCGGATGAGTTATCTCCCCCACTCTTTTGATTTTGACCCCTCACCCCTCAATCACTCTAGGATATCTTCCTGGGTAGGAAACATAGGTTTACGTGAATCCATGGAAGTTTTGTTTAAGTTCTCACACTGATCCCATGTAAATATATCCTAAAAAGAATGGTTGCTCAACAGATTAACTTGAACAGTTAAGCACAGATAAGATAACACTGTCAAAATGTATGCTCATGAGATTTGAGCAATTGAACTTTGAAGATTTCTCAAAACAAAGATATTGAATGGATGAAATGAAATCAATAGAATTGTTTTGAGAATCTGACAATGTATCAATCAGATCAAATAAAATGGTTAGGGTATCAAAGAATTGGATATTTTGTTTATATGAACAAATATAAACAGTTTAGCAATGAAAGCACAAAATTGGAAATGATGAATGATGCTCAACAACATTTGAAAGCAAACGGGGGTATTACCATCGAAAAATTGGTTCATTATGAGACATGGTAATAACAAATTAAAATGAAGTATTGAACCGATGTGTGTGAATACCTTACAGTATATAGACAAGATAATACGCGAGTATTGATCTTTGGAAACACACGGTCAGTTTAAACATTGAAGCTCAATTATGAAAAACATTTAAAATCACACTTCTAAATTCATGAAATCTTTTTGAGAACAAGAAGTGGTTTGAACATTTTAGAAATCGTTTTTCATGCTTGAAAGTTATTCTTCTTTCAAACAATCAGAGATTTAGATCAGAAGATACTTACCTTTTAGGCTCCCCCTTAAATCATGATAGAATGATTTAGATTCAAGTAAGCTCCCCCTGGATATTTTCAAAATATCCTTATCTGAACATGGAAGAACGGGTCCTGATCTGTCATGTGATCAGAAGCCACAATCCTTTACATTAAAGTTCGGGTTTTGAACTGTTTTGTTAAAAAGCCATTATTCTATGCTCCCCCTTAAACCTTGGGTGCCTGCAACACAGTTTTAGCTTTTGGCACTCACTGGTATCTGGATCCTGATGTGTTAGTTGCAGTTCTTGTGGGGGTTACATAATATGAACATACCAGTAATTGACAAAATTCTTACTTACAAAGTCATTTGCTCCACAGTAAGAACAACAAATCTTCTTTTGAGCAACCCTAATTAAATGGTTCGTAGAATAAAACATATCAGGATTACCAAAAGAGTTACCTTTATGCACACTGTTCCTTTTGGCTTTAGATGTGGATGCAGATGCTTTGTCCTTCTTCTTCTCTTCATCTGAAGAACTCTTCACTCTCCAGACCATCTGATTTTTCTTAGATTGCTTTCCAAGAGATTTTATATAAAAGTTTGCTGAACCATCAACAGATTTGTGAAAGAATAGATTAGATGGTCTGATCTGATTTGATTTGACAGTTTATGATTTGACACTTTTCTTTTTCAAAACATTTTTCTCATGAATAGAACTTGAAGCTGTTTTGAAAGAACAGACTGATTCTGTTGAATTATCAACAGGTGATTGATCAATCACATCAGCTGTAATCTTTTCTGATAGTTCACTGTTTGCAGCTTCTAAGTTCTTTATCTTTTTAGTCAAAATGTTTCTTTCATCTGAAAGTGTGTCAAACTTCTGTTTCAAATCAGACTTGGCCTTCTGTTCTCTTTGATAATCTGATGACAGAGCAGTTAATTTGGATGTGTGCTTAGATATTTCAGATTCAAAATGTGAACGTTCTTGCTCAAAATCTATTTCCAAGTTTTTGGTTTTCTCAGAAATATCTTTGAAAATCCCAGCATTTCTTTTTTCAGTATTTCTCTTTTCAAGCTCATAAGACTTTTTGTTTTCTTTGAAAATTTGTCTTTCTTTTTCGAGCAAGTCTTTTAATGTAGAAACCTGTGTGGGAAGTTCAGTTATTTTAGCTTCAAGAACTTGTCTTTCTTTGCAAAAGTCTCTCTTTCAGTTATTATTATCTTTTCAAATTCCGACACTTGTTTAGAAAGTTTTATGCATCTAAGCTCCAAATCCTTTTTCTCTTGTAAAGTTTTCTTTAAAAATTCAGATATCTGTTGAGTTGAAGATTTCTCCAGATTTGATTTTTCTTTATCTGCTTGGATGCTTTTTATCAATTCTGCATTTTGTGTCTCCAAAGCAGATATTTTGTCTTCAGAAGCCTTAAACTTGTTTTGAATTTCAACTGATTTAGATTGCAGTGCAAAAAGTGTTTGTTCAGTTGTCTTCAGTTGGCTTTGAAGTTTTTCAATCTTTCTCTCTTTCAATTTTAATTCCTTTTCACAAGTGACAATCGTTTTTTCTTTTAGAACAATGATTTTCTCTCTTTCTTTTCTCTCTTTCTCTTTTTCTCTTATCTCTTTCTCTTTTGCACCGAGGATACCTGCACAATTAGATCTAGCATGGTCAGTACATTTTGTACAAACAGGAGTTTTATCAGAATTTGACAATTTAGACTTCAACTCCTGTATTTGTTTGATAAAGGCTACATTCTGAATTCTCAGTTTGTCTCGTTCAGCCTCTATACCAGGTATCTCAGAAACATATCTTTTTAAAGTTGGAGACTTTTCATTTCCATCCACTATGATATGTGAAGTTAAAATGATAGGCTCCAAATCTTTGTTGTTGATCATCTGCTTTCTCTCTGCAGTAGACATCTTGAATGAGAAATTATTATCTTGAAATGAATGATCGTTCCCAAACAATTCAGATCAGTTTAACTGAAAGTCAAACTTAGATCAGCACAAAAAAAAAAATAATCTCTGAAAAACTTTCTGTCTCTGAAACTTTCAAAGTAATGAAACTCTCAGATCACAGAACTGAAATTCGCAAACCAAGTGAATCTTGAAATTCTCAGATTAACTGGACTAGTCACACTCAAAAGAGTTGGCAAGACTAGAACTTGCAGATTGAGTAGACCAAATGTTCTGAATCCAAACTCACAAACTGCACAACTTTAAACACTAGAATTTGCAGAATGTGCAGACCATTTTACACACTGTGCAGATCAATTACAAACCCAATCAATTACAACCTGAAAACAAACAAATTGTGCAGATCACAGATTACACAAAAGGCTGTATGATTAAGAAATCCGCAGACTGTGAATTGAAATATGAGAAACACAAGAAGGTGTGTTGAAACACAGATTACAAATGCTTGAAACTCACAAGAATCTGTTTTGAAACACTTAGAACATGAAACACAGGTTACAGATGCTCGTTTGGATTAAAGTTCACAGATTAAAATTCACACAGACTTGAATAAGCACACATTTGATCAGTTCACTAAAACACAAAGATTGAATAAGCATGAATGTTTTGTTAAAACTTGCAGACCCTTTAAATCACAGATGAAAGCATGATTATTACAGGCTGCATAAACATGAACTTGCAGACCATTTAAATGAAAAACACACAGATGCAGACTGAGTTTATCTTTGAACTTGCAGATCAAAATGACTCTGAAACACACAAACTCACAAACACAGATTACAAACTCACAAATGCTCGTTTGAAATATAGCTCACAGAACACTTTTATACATCATATGCAGACTGTGAATTGAGATGTGCAAATCAAGTGAAAATATCCAAACCAAGTACTGTTATGAACTATGCAACACAAAAACTTTATCAAATTTCAAACTGTGAAAATGTGTTCAGACTGTGAATTGAGACTGTGCAGATCAATCCATGCACTAAAAACTTGCAGAAGACTTATGAATTGAATTCGCACAAACTGTTCAATTCATAAACTTGCAAACTTGCAGATGCAATTGATCATAAACTGTGTTCTGATCAATTGAATACACAGGTTACAGTCAAATAGACTGTTAAAACACAAACTGTGTTAAAACACAGATCCTTTAAGTTTGAAACCTGCAGATCATAAATTCGAACTTTTCAAATGAAACTTGCAGATCACTTTTACAAAATGCCACATAACCTGAATTCACAATTAACAGATCAATCAAATTTGAAACATGAATTGAATTGAAACTTGTAAGTCATGTGAAATGAACTTGCAGGCTGTGTATGATATTAACAGATAACAAGTTCAATTGAAACCTGATAGCACAAATAATCAACTTGGATGCACAAATCAATGAACCTAGTTAAGCACGCAGATTACTTCAACTTGCGACCGGGGTCACTTCGGGGAACGGTATCTTGAGTGAATTGACCTGTGTGATGAGAGTCAACTGGGGTTATGAGAACTCTACCGGTGTCGGTGTGTTACAATACGACCGGTGTCTTGAACAAACATATATCGACCGGTGTCATGAGTTTTTGAAACTCGCAGAATGAATTGATCCTGAAACGAACTCGCAAGTTTTGTGATCTAAAGCTTGAACCTGCAAATCAAATAAAATTGAAAATCGCAGATTGATTCAATTGAATAATTGCAGATTAAACAACTTGAAACTTGCAAACCGAAATCATGAACTCGTAATTGATCCTGCAAATCAATTAATTTCAAATTAAACCTGGTTCATGCAAATTGAATGAAATTGAAATGCTCAATCAATTGAAATTGAAATCACAAGTTAATTGAAATTAAACATCACAAAACGCTCAAGCCAAAGAAATAAAATGCGCACATTGATTTCCTCTAAAACGCGCAAGCCAAACAACTAAAACGCGCATATTGAATTGAACTAAAACGCGCAAGTCGAATTGGATGAAACGCGCAAATCGATGAGATGAAACATGCAAGTCTAATGAAACTTCAAACTTGCAAGTCGTTTGAATTAAACGCGCAAGTGGAATTGGCCTGAAACGCGCAAATCGAATTGAAATTTCAAACCCGCAAGCCACATCAAATTGAACAATGGAATTCACAGGTAAGGTATTGCGGGTTTGATGATGAACTCGCAGAAGGCGTTTGCATGTTTTGTAGAATTCGATCAAGACATGAATTCAGCGTGTTCTTCAAGAACTCGCAAGCTGCATGATATCACAAATTCAATCGAAATTAGTGTAAACCTATAAATTGAATCTCAAAATCACACCAATATAATCGAAATTCAATCCCAAACACATACTTATCACACTAAAACATCAAAATCTCAAAATTATATTGCACATGATCAAGAACAGTGTTCTATGTCTTTTGCCAACAAAATCCAAAAATTCCAAAATTCAAACTGATATTGTGGTTAATTTGTGAGATTGTGTGAACGAAAGTGATTCTACAACATCAAATGAGTCTAATGGAATCAATTTTACAATCTAATCACAACTAATGAGTGGAAATTCGATCTATCAGTGAATAACCAAGAACCTCTGTATGTTCTTGAAATTTTTTAGAAATCCAACAATTCAATTCAACCTTGTTTCATTGATTAATCTGAGAATTCCAAGAACAAATTAATCAAACAATATGAATCATGTGAACCATTTTCACAATCAATCCAGAAAATTTTCAACAGTGACCGTCTCTGTGTTCTTGAAAATTTCTTGAAATTTTCAGAAAATTAATTCAATTTTCTATGCAAATCTCTCTGAAACAGTTTGGTACGGCTCTGATAACAATTGAAAATGTATTCCCTGATTCAATCAAGCAATTCTATCTCTTAATATTTGACAGTATCAAGATCTTAGAGAGAGAGTAGAGAGAGAAAGTTCCATACGTTTATTGATATTACATGAAAAGCTCTTACAAGAATTCTCAAGCCATATCCCTATTTATACCAAGGGTATAAAACACTCAAGTAACTTGAATATGGATCCACTCAAACTCTCAAGTACTTAAACACTCAAGTACTTAAAACCCTCTAAAACATATGTTGACTTTCCATTATTTGACTTACATTAACTTTCATTGACTTTCATTGACTACTCAAATACAAAGGCTTTTTACAAGACTTTCCCAATTAAATCTTGTATACAATTTAATACACTAACACTTCTGATTACTTCAGATCAGAACTCGTTCTTTAATTGTTTTACTACTTTATGTCATTTTAATTTTTATGAATAAAGCTGCTTTGACTATGACCTTTAGACTTTTGCAGTTTGAGAAATGCTTACAAGATCATATTTTTATGACGTTAAGCTTGACTTCATGAGATGTAAGACTGCACGCAAAAGGTATAATTCTTTATCTTCATCTCATATATGGTTGAAAGAAGGACAACTTTCAATCATAAGAAAACATGTTCTTAAATGTTCAAACCACTTCCCGATTCCCAAGCAAATTTCATGAATTGGAAGTGTGTGTTTTTAAATGTTTTTCAAGATCTATTTTGAGCGACAAATTATAAAGTTAAATCATCTGAGCAACACATGCTTTCTAGGAAAAACATGGGATCTTTGTGCTAGGACTTTCATGAAACTTCTATGGATTCACATTAAACAATGTTTCCTACCCAAGAAGTTAATCTTTAGTGATTGAGTGTGAGGAGTCTAAAAGAAATGAGAGTGGGATGAGTGATGAGGTACAATGAAAAGAAGAGTTTGGTTAGATATGAGCTTAATGATAAAAAGAAAGAGGGTGTGAGATCAGAGTAAAAGAATATCAGACTCTGCACCAACTACTTTTTGAGCCGGGCAGCCACATTTCTAATGTTTCACAACTCTTTGGTGAACATTATTGAAACAAGCACCTAGCCCATGCCAACTCTTGCTATAACCCCACCAGCCACTCATTTTCTTCTTAACAAGAAAATGTTTCATTTTCAAAAGGGGACGCAACACATATACTATCTGATTTTCATTTGGAAAATCTGGATATTGAAAAGAAGGAAGTCTGCCCCACCTTCGCACTTCAATCATGCACATTGAGTCTGTGTTTATCTACTATTGTCTCAGTGGCTTACACAATGTTGAGCCTTTATAAGCAATCATTCGTGCTTAATTCTTTCTATCACTTGCACGAACACACAAGGAATTTGTTTTGCTGTCATAACGTTCATAGAAATTGCCTTTGTGGTGTTTCAATGATTGAATGGAAGACCTGGGGGATTGAACATCATAAAAGCTCCTTTAAAATGTGTATTCGTTACACACAGTGACTTCGTGTTACTGACAGCCATTTTTAACTGATTCATCTGTTGATTCAGGGGTTACATTCCAAATTTGTCTGGATTTGAAAAGATCTGGATGAATATCTTGGCAGGTTGACAGTGAATCCGAGGCTCAGTTCAATAGGTCAGCATGAACAATGACATTTCTTGAAGAAAAGTTTTGATGAAATCGTTGCTCTTTTCATCAAAAAGGGGGAGAGCTAATCAAGAAATAAGGGAGAACTCAAGGTTAAAGAAATGTCCAAGTCAGAAAGTTCAAAGTTTTTGAGAATTGTGAATTTTTCTTTGAAGATACTTTGTTAAAGCATTCTGAGCTGAATCTGAAGATAATTTCTTTCCATCATATGAAAGATTGCTATATGAAAGATAATTTCTTTTGGGAAGATTGCTATATTTTTTAAAGACAAAGAGAGGGATTACATCTTTCTAAGCTTAAAGAGAAGATTAAATTGCTAAATTCTTTTGGTAATGATATTGATCTAAAGGGGGAGATTGTTACATCACAGATTTATTGGATTCAAGATCATCAAGATTGAAGATGAAAGATTCAAGAAGTCAAGGTTGAAAAGTCACTCTCAACAATAGTCTAGGTCGTTTGTAATAAATAGTGAAAGTTATTTTTATTTGTAATTTTATTTATTTAATCTTTTCCTAAAATAGGTATATGACCTATTAGATGCTAGGGTTGTGTAAGCAAGGTGTACCTATTGTGTCATCAGCCGCCAACTTCCTTAGAGATAAAAAGAGAGAGAGCTTAGTGAGAGAAACACATTCAAGAGAAAACTTGTAACAATTTGATTGAGAAATCCATATCAGGTTTGCTAATCTCTTGTTTGTGAATATTTATATCTCTTATATGTGATAAGAAACTGAAATCTCAGGGACAATCAAGAATGTTAGTGTATAAATTGTATCCAAGATTTAATGTGAAAAGTCAAGGTCTTGTAAAGTAAAAGTATGTATGGCCAAAGTCTAGAAAAGTCAACATTTGTAATGAGGGTTAAAGTGTTGTGAGTGCTTTGTATAAATAGTGTTAGTAAGCATGTATGTGTTGAGTGTACGTACTTGTAATTGTCAAATATTGATGATAATACAATTTGTGATTCTCTCTCTACTCTCTCTCTAGATCTAAACTGTCATATCTTAGATTGAATTGTGCTTGATAACTGGGATCATACACTTTCACATACAACTCAGTCCAAATAGTAATGGAATAGTCCACGTGCACATCGTACACAATGGCATGGAAAAGTCTGAGTGTATGCATATTGGTGTTGTCTACTCCAGTGTGCCTTGCAGTTAAACATCTGTTGATGGTGGAGAATAACTGGTACCAAAATGGTGGTAGATTGGATTTCTTGAACTCACTGATCTTTGTAAGTTGCCCACATATTCTAAAGCTCGGATGCCTTCAAATACTTCAAAATCAATTGGATATGGGTCAAATCTGGTTCTACCTTCTCTTGAATTTGCTTTTGGAAGATCAAGGATAAGTCTCAGCCTTTGATAATTCAAGATTGACGTGAAATGATCAATCTGGATCTCAAAATATCTATTGTTGTTAGAACTAACAAATTCAATGGACTTCCAGGCTTGTTGTAGATGGATAAGAGGCACATTGGCAGTTGCAGTCAGTGTATGGTAGATAGGATGTCCTCTTAAGATATCCAACACCAATGGATTGATGTTGAGATTGTCAAAATCAATATGTTGGTTGTTTGGATACAACAAGTAGTTAGAAGGATGGATCAGTGCAAGATCTAGATTTTCACCAATGGCTAACTGAAAATGAGATCTGAATGATGGCATTGTAGTTTCTTTGGAAACATTTGGGCCATTTTCATCCATCTGAACAATTGGATCAACTGAATTCTCTCTGGCCATGATAATACATGAAAAGTTTAAAACTAATAGATATGAATCCAATATGTTAGTAAAATCCCAAAACTTTGTTTTTCAGAAAAACTTTTTGAAAATTTTTCTATGTCCAGAAGTCGCAGACTAAAGGAATAGAAAATTTTAGAAGTACAGGACAATGTACTTGTCGCAAATCAAAGAAAAGGTTCACTTGTCGCATATAACAATTTCAACAAAATACTTTCAAAAAATTTAGACTTAATCAAGAAGTCGCAAAACTCAGTGACCAATGAACTTGTCGCAAAATTACATATTCATCCCTAAGAACTCGCAAGCATCATATCAAGAACTCGCAGAGTTCAAACATGTCAATTTTGAAATTTCAAAAATCAAAATCACCATAAAACCTCTTAAAATCGATTAACTTTGGTTTGATTGTGTTCAATTAAGAGTTCCTGTTAATCATCGATTAAGTTCAAATCAGTGTTCATCCATACGAACAGTCCAAATCAGTGTTCGTCCATACGAACAATCCAAAAGTTCATTACTAAAAACCAAAGTCAAGGTTAATGATATTTAGTTCAATAATTGTTCTAAAGTGATCGATTTCGAAACCCCAATAAGATTTACAAGTTAGATTTGGGAATAGAACACATAATTTCAGTCCAAAAGTCCATTTGTTTATGAGTTCGGTTCGATAAGGGTATGAGAATTGGAACAGTCACAAATCAGAAAACCATAAATCGATGAATTCAAAACCTGTAAACATGAAACAAAACACAAAGAAGATATACACAAACAATAATACAAACATTAAATAAGAAACCAACACTGAATCGAAGGATTAAGGTTCGAAATCTGAAAAGTCACAAGAAGAAATCTAGAGCAAAATTATCTAAGTGCAAGAAGTCACAGAGAGAATCTGAAAGAAGTGAGTGCAAAAATCTGAATACTCAAGATTAAGGTTGACACATGGCATGAGTTTATTGGTTGCCCCACTTGTCGCAAACCGAAGGGAAATAATACTTGTCGCAAAGAATGACAAGGGGTGTGTGCACTTGACGCAAGACACTATTTGCGTCAAGTGATGTGATGGAAAGAAGTCGCAAAGCATAGCTTGCATTTTCTTCACTTGTCGCAACCTTTGGTTTGCGTCAAGTGAGAAGTCACAGACCGAAGCTTGGGCTTTCTTCACTTGTCGCAACCTTTTGTTTGCGTCAAGTGAGAAGTCGCAGACTAAGTCTTGCGAGTTCTGAGACTTAGAATTTTTTTGAACATTTAAAAAAAATGGAAACTTTGCACTTTGACTTTTTGACTTTCCAAAAATGGCAACTTTGCACAAATTATCTTTTAAGCACAAAATCAACATCTCTCACATGAAAAAATTTCCATATTTCAAAACTTTTTAGCACATACACACACACACACACTTACAGACATAAATCTGATACTCCCCCTTGAAGTCTCCATAATATGTATACTCCCCCTTGAATATTGCATTCAGCTCATCATACTGAAGTATGAGTCCTGATATGATTTGATTAGAAGTCAATGTCCATAAACTTGATAGTTCATGATTGCCTGAAACTGTTAGACATACAAAACAGATGATGAACTTAGTCCTCATTAAACATAAGTCCATATTGGGTAGGTGTATCAGAATTAGAAAATATATTTGTCAACCAAAACACTTACAGAAACAAACTCATAACACACTCCCTCTCAACATAAGATAGGTGTCTATAGTCATGCATTCAAATTTAACATTCCGAGGTTGCTGACTAAGAAATTAAATCTCTTTTCATCAAGAGGTTTTGTGAAGAGATCAACAACCTCAAAATCAGTTGAAATAAAATGAATTTCTATAGAACCATTTTCAACATGATCCTTGATAAAATGATAACTGATAACTATGTGTTTGGTCTTGGAATGGTGCACCGGATTTGCCGTGATAGCTATTGCACCTTTTAAATCGCAGTAGATGGGAACTTTATTCAACTTATATCCATAGTCTTTAAGTTGTGTCTTCATCCACAAGACTTGTGAACAACAGCTAACAACTGCAACATATTTTGCCTCAGATGTAGATGTTGAAACATAGTTCTGCTTCTTAGACGACCAACTCCCTAACTTTTCTCCCAAGAACTAACATACTCCGAATTTGCTTTTTCTGTCTAATTTATTTCCTGCATGATCTGCGTCTATAATGGCAATTAGTTCAAAACTAGAATCTTTCGGATACCAAAGGCCCAAATTTGGTGTGCCTTTGAGATATCGAAAGATTCTTTTCACAGTAGTCACATGGGATTCCTTGGGGTTAGCCTGATAACGAGCACAAAAGCAAGTAGCAAACATTATATTTGGTCTAATTGATGTCAAATAAACAAGGGATCTTATCATGCTTCTATAGGTTCGTTGATCTATTGATTTTCCGGAGATATCAGCATCCAACAAACTTCCAGACTGCATTGTAGTCTTCTTGGGTTTTGAAGCAGTCATATCAAATTTCTTTAACACATCTTTAATATATTTTGACCGATTAATGAAATATCTTTCGGGGTTTGATTGACTTGCAAACCTTAGAAAAAGTTCAATTCACCCATCATTGACATCTGAAACCTACTCTTCATGATGTCTTGAAATTCATCACAAAGTTTCGGATTCGTAGAACCAAAAATAATATCGTCTACATGTTAGAACATAAATATGTTCTAGTTTAGAAGTTTAGTAAAGTAATCCATAAGTATTTGTATTAGGCCTTGTATTGGGTTTGGGCTTAATAGTGTACAAAGGGTATGGGGTATATAAGGAGTCTGTATGTGTCTTTGTTGAGTAAGTTTCATTTACAATGTAGATGCATACGAGTTCTTGAGTTTGTAGTTGTAGTTTACTTTCAATAAATAAGATTTACAGATGTCCTCCCATAATCTCTTGTTAATCTTTGTTAATTCAATCAATCATGATCTCAGGGACTTTACAAGTGGTATCAGAGCCGAATGCAGAATCATTCTATGACGATCGAGAGATCAGATTGCATTGAGAAAGACAGTCGATGTGAAGAAATTCGAATTCGTCAATTTATGCTTAATTGTTTGTTCCTTAATGTTAAATTGATTCTGAGACTAAAGTCGATCATCATAGAATCAATTATACTGTTTTTATTTCATTAATTTGGACGAATTAATAGATTTTTGAGTTTTTTTGTTTGAGAATGAATGTTACTGTGGTTGGATCGAATTGGGCTATAGAGTATTATTTGGACATGGTTATCAACTAAAAATGTGCTACAAAGTCATTTTCGAACCTGTGTTCAAAAGATTATCTCGAAATTCGAAGTTTTGGAGGTTCAATTTGAAGAAAGTTGGAAAAATGTTCGAGATCCACGGAATTCGCATGATCTGTTGAAGAACTCGCATGGATGTGGAAAGAATTCGCATGAAATAAAATTTCGCATGCTAGGAATTCGCACGACAATAGACTTTGAAGATAAAATCTTTCCAAGTACGGATTTCGCATGTCAGTGTATTGCGAAAAGTGCAGAATTCGCATTCTAGAGATGCACGAAATGTTTATACGAATTCCTTAAGCGTGAAAGAAAAATCTAAGTCAATATTTCTCATGTTAGATTTATGCGAAAAGTTATGATTTCGTATATGTGTGTGATACGAAATGTCAGTAATTCGTACATGTGAGATATGCGAGAAGTTGAGAATTCGCTTAAGAGTGATATGCTAATTGCGAGGAATTCGCACATAGGCTTGTGAGAGAAGTAAGAATTCGCACACAACCTATGCGAATTCTGAGGCTTCAGGTTATGCCATCATGCGAATTGTGCTGATTTGCTATAGTGATCTGCGAATTGTTAAGCCTATGCGAAAAGTTTTGATCTTTTTCAGATTTTTGACTGTTCTGAACCCTCTTTGATACATGTTTGCCTTGTTCCTGAGTTGTATACACGGAATGCATATGTGACATAACTCCTATTATATTTTGGTCACATATATCTAGCAACTGATCAAGTTTTCATGAGTGCTCATGCTTTTCAGAAAATGAGCATCTTCTATCAGTTGTTGAACATTGTTTGCCTTCTAACCCTTGCCTTGTAGTGTTGCTACCGGATGCTACCGCTCGTAAGCTTATCAGACGAAGTTCTTAAGCTGAATTCCTACTTCAACTCGTAGTTCAAAGACAGATCAGACGTTATAAACTGAAGATGCACTTGGTTGTCATTCCAATATTCAACACATATCATTCTTGTGGGCATACGGAATGTGTGGGGTATACAAGAGTCAAAAGCTGTCTTTATGTGCACTCAGTCGAGGTTATGGTCTACATCAGATCTGGTATTTCAGTTGAAACTCCAAGGATAAGAGCTGATAAACCAAGATCGATCTAATCTATTGAGAGAAAGTAGAGAGAGAAAGTAAATGATGCAAAGAATGAATGTATTTCTCAAGTATGCGCTTATGTCTTACATAACACAAAGGCCACAAGGGACGTAAATACCCTTGGCCAATACAAGATATAAAAGCTCTCAACCACAGTATTAGCAACAAGGTTATAAATACAATGATTACTATAAAATCTGACTTAACAATCTCCCCCTTAGTAATCATTGATGCTCCAGTCTTCAATGTAGATTGATACACCCATCTTCGAACTCAAAACAGACCTTCTAAGCGTCTTAGCGTAGCTTCTTGACTAAAAAAAACTTTTTCTCAGCATCTTTCAATATATGTTGTCTTTGTTGCCTTGACAAGACTGGACCTATTTGTAATAAGCTTGAACAATCGGTTCAGGAACAGGAACATCAGCTTGTTCTCTAGACGACGCACCTCTTTCAAATGTACTGAAATAAGCTGTGGCGGTCGGAGCTGGAACAACAGAAGAACTAGTATAGCTGAAGAAATAGAATCTTGAGCAAAATCTTGAGCAGATAGTCTTTAACTTCTCCCCCTCATGACCTTGATGATTTGGATCAACTTGGTCATGTCTATGCTGGAGACGAGACATCTTCAGATCTGCAAGACTGAGTCGATGTAGCTAGCAAGAAATCTATAGGAGGCGCAAATGTGACTTGAGACTTGAAATGATTAATCTGTTGAGCTCTTTTTACTCCCCCTACACAAATGCATTGTTCACTTTATTCACTTTTTGTACTCCCCCTCGAAATGAGATATGATCAGATGTTCTTTCATAAATTTTCTCCTTATTCACTCCCCCTTGAAATATGCACAAACCCACTTACACAGATATGAGAACACAAAAAGCAAAGAATCAACGTAGCAACAAAAATATACTGAATATGTATTTTGAAACAACTAAATATATAAAATTTTAAACACAATACAAATTAAATTCTACTCAGTAAAATATCACAAATTAATCAATCAGTTGAAATCAAATGTATGTTTTTGGATACAGATACAAGTTTCATTGCATATCAAGTTAATACTTGTTCAGTTGCAAGAACATTCATCAATCTATTCAGTGTGCTAGCATGCGAACTTTGATTAGCTTCAAGTAAATGTAATTCTAAAAATATAATAGAGAACTTTGCCTTTACTCACACTAATCTGACAAGAATTAAGACTTTCACAAATTTATAGGTTTATCGCAACTGTAAAAGTATCACCAAGTATCATGAGATGTGTGCTCATTGGCATCTTTCTATAATATGTGCACATTGGCATCTTGACATGATTGTGATCTTTGGCATCTTTTAAGCTTGTGCACATTGGCATCTTTTTAACCAAAAAGTTTTGTAAGTAAAAAACATGTCGTAAACGTAACTTTCTATCTGATCCTATTGCAGGATTTGGGTCAGCCGCTCCCAGACCAGTTGGCCTTAGGGGACTAGGTGTCAAGCACCCCTTGGAACTTACTCTCCCAGATCAGAAATGCTACATCGACATATCTTAAACCCATTCATACCAGTAGAACATGACTTTCGATCTGGTTTTATAGAAGGATTTGGGTTCGATCACTCCCAGACCAATTGACCTTAGGGGACCAGATGACAAGCATCCCACGGAAGTTACTTTCCCAAACCAGAAAGGTCACAGGTACAAACTTTTAAACTTAGTGATTTTTGTATTTTATATATTTAATTTTCATCTCAATCATTTGGTTTTACATCTAATGCTTAGCCTATATTTTCATTATGATCCATAATTCTGACTTTTTAGGTTTTCTAAGCATTGTAAACTATAAATATTCCGAAAGACACAACTTTAAAGCAGTATACAAAAGTTTCAAACATGTTTTGCTGACTTTTCGATTTTTGAAAGACTTGAAATATGAACATATAAAACTTAGATATAAACAAAGCAACTTGAAAGTTTATCTTAGACACACATTTTATTCAAAACAAAGAAAAATTGTAACAATTTTACTTTGTAGAATAAAATTTGTGAAGGTTTAAACTTTTAAATTCAACATGCCGAGTTTTGAAAGCAGAAAATTAAAACGTTTTTCATCTAAGACTTTTGTAAAAATATCGGCAAGTTGATATTTAGTTGGAACAAAATATAATTCAATTTTACCTTCTTCCACATGATGTTTAATTAAGTGATTTCTAATATCAATGTGTTTGGTTTGCACTTATTCAGGTTCTTGAATAACTTGATATAACTGGAACATCATCACTGTCAGAGATAGATACAGCGGAATTTGAAGTAGATGCGCTCACAGTTTCTCATATGCACAAAAGATAAACACATTGAAGGGCGAGTCCTGAGCTGCTTTACTCAGAAGTCATTAACATTTGAAGAACGAGTCCTAAACAAATATGTTTAGAAGTCATAGTTTTGATTCCCCTTTAAGTTTTGGAAGCCTGCAACACAGATTTAGCTTTTGGAATCCACTTGAATTTGGAACCAGATTTGTTAGTTTCATTTCTAAAACGAGAAAAATTATTAGATTTAACAAACAAAGCATAAGTAAAATTATCAGAGAAATGAACATAGTCATCAGTAGAGGACGAAGCATAATCATCTGAAATAGAACCAGAGGAAGAATGTGAGACATCTTTTGCAATTTGAATCATTTGCTTTATTGAATATTTGTTGGATTTATTATAAACAGCAAATGAATCACTATGACAACGATTATCTACACATTTTTCCTCTTGAATTTCAGATTCATTTGATTTCTGCTTGAACCTCCATATCTGCCTTGGAGAAGTCCTCAAAGTCCTATCTGAAACATTAGAATCGAAAAGAGTCATCAAGAATTTCAGAAACATTAGTTTGCTTCTTTGACTTCCTTGACCTTCTTCTTTTACGCTTTGGTTTATAATACTCATCATTTAGCGTAAAAGAGTCATCAAGAAATTCCGATTTAAGATTTGAATGTGAAAAAGAGATTTTATCTAAGAAACCAAACTGATCATTCATCGTTTTTGAAAAATCCTAAGAGTCATAATTTTAAGAAAAAGATAAGTCTGAACAAAATTTGCGCGATCCACTGGTGGCGCAAACTCGCGCAAACTATCAGTTTGCTCTACCAGTGGTTGGCGCAAACTGTCACTGATTGGAACTTCCGCTTTGTTTTCCTCAAACACTGATGAAAATCCAGAAACAAGATCTTTAATTAAATCATGTTTTTGAGAAATTAATTTTTCTTCAAGACTTGATGTCATGAAAGAAAAAATTAAATCTTTTTCAAACTCTTTTGCAAGATTTTGTTCTTCTATTTTATCCTCAAGTTCAACGATTTTGCCCTCAAGCACCAATGGAGGAATATATTTCTTAGTATCATAAGAAACTTGAGAAATATTTTCCTTATTAGCATTAATGGCATATATATCAAAATATTCATTAGATAATGAGGACTTAACTGAAGAAACAATTTTTAAATCTTTTCTGGATTTTCGATTTTTCTCTAAAACTACCGGAAAATATTTAGCATTTTCACAAGTATAGACAAACGGTAGTTCCATTTTAGTGTTGTTCATCCTTTTCTCGTTTTCGATATCTAAAATTTGCTTTTCATTCATCCAATCGATTTTGAATTGAGGAGCATATTTTTCAAGATTTAGATAATCGAATTCATATAAAGTCGGAGTTTTTTCTTTTGCTTGAGTTAAAAAATGCGGATTTTCAAAACCAAGTCCCCATTTTTATTTTATTGAATCATAACTCCTTGGTTTATTCATATAAATAGTTTGCTCAGTTTGATCTCGCAGAAATAAATTTTCTTCCAACTTATTTATTTTATCCGAAAATTTTTCTTTTAATTTGGTCATTTCCGCCAAAGAAAAATCAAGATAAGTCATATTTAAATTTTCTAAATCATCCAATTTCTTTTGAAAGTTTTCTTTTGTATGAGTCAAAATGGATTTTTCATCTTTCAAAGAAATTTGCATTTTTTCAATCAAATTTGACTTTTCTTGATTAATATGCTTTTTAGATAAAAACTTTAAGCGTAAATCATGTAAGGCAGTTATAATGATATTCATTTGCGAAGATATAAATTTGTAATCAAATTATGAAGGTACCTCAGATTCGTCAGTTGAAGAATCTTCATCATCATCGTCACTGTCATCATCTCCGATAAAGCACATGTGGGAAGTTTCCTCATTTTCTGCTTCGTTATCGGAATGATCTAGCCAGTATTCGTCTTCAGCTAGCAGAACGATTCCATTATCTCTCTTTTCGGCTAGTTCCATCTTCTTCCGGTAATACGCCGAATCCCGAACCAGCTTTACTCGACACTCCTTTGCAATGTGACCCGACTTTCCACAATTGAAGCACGCAGTAGCTTTCTTAGGCTCGAGCACTTTGGTAGACTCGTTTTTTTTAGACCACAAAGTGAAGCGAAGGTTGTTGGAACCCGACCGATGCTGGAACTTCTTGTTGTAGTGCTGGGAGAGAAGAATCATTGCTTTCTCTAGCGCCTCACCATCATCATCAATGGCCCCGTCATAAGCATTCTCAGACAATGCTTGTTCAGCCAATTGGCTCGTGAGGAGTGCAATAGGGTACACTGTCTTTGGTTTGTTCTTCTTATCAAGTTTGGCTTTCTTCTCCTTGCCGATGCTCTCATCTGTCATCAAAATCTCATAAAGCTCTTGGAATTGCATGGTAGAGACCTGGACATCATTCCTCAATCTGTGGCATGATTTGTTCCATTCCGGTTGAAGAGCATTGGGAAACTTCAGATTAGTCTCTAACTCAGTCTTTAGGTAGTAGAGAAATTGTGAGAAATCCCAACATATGTGAGATTACTCTGAAGAGTATCATTTTTGAACTCTGTGTCGTTATCACTTTGCAATGTTTTCACTGGCAATTGAAGTCGAACTTGGATTTTTTTGATGAAGGCAATGATCATATCTGGTGCATCAGATTTGCTTCGCAGAAATTCTAACCAAGTGTATCTTGAATACTCATCTATCATCACAAGAATGTAGTTTTTGCCATTAATAGATTTAGTATGCATAGGGCTACAAAGATCCATATGAATTAATTCCACAGGTGTTGAGCAAGAAGATTCAGTCTTTGCTTTGTGTGAACTCCTTTTCATCTTCCCCATTTCACATGCAGGACAAAGTGAATCTTTCTCAAACCTCATCTCAGGTTGACCTTTGACAATTCCATGTCTCGCTAACTTGTCAATAGCTTTGAAATTCTGAGAAGACAAGCGCCGATGCCACGTCCAACTTTGAGCTTTCGATGCTTTTGCAAGTAAGAATACAGGACGAGTAGCCGAAAGCGTTGGAAAATTCACCGCATAAAGATTTTCATAGCGTTCAGCTCAAAAAATCTCATAACGTCCGAGTCTTATATAAAACAATGATTGATTGTAAACCAAACTTGATACTGACTGTCACATAAATGACTAGTGCTGAGCAAGTTATGATCAAGTCCATCCACATACAGTACTTTCTTTATGGTTACAGTGTCGTTCTTAAGTGAACCGTAGCCTCTGATGATTCCATGAAGCTCAGAATTAGCAAAACTTACTGTTCCTGCAGGTTCATCAACGTAATCGTACAATAAATACCAAAATCCTGTCATGTGTCTTGAACATCCTGAGTCAACGAACCACAAATGACAAGCCTGCAAAAGGAACAAATCACTTCTTTTTAGGTACCCATATCCGGATGGGTCCTTTCTTGTTAGCATCAAGCAATTTCTTTAAATCATCTACCTTAGCCTTAACTCTCCATTCATATCTAGGCTTTGGTATCCATTTCCATATCATTTTAACATTAAGATCATGAAATTGCTTTTTCCTAGAAAGATTAGTAGGCTTAGCTTGAAAAACTTTAATTTGTTGTGCTGAGTACTTGGATACAGTTTTAGCTTTAGATGCTCTTTTAACAACCTTTGGCTTAGTAGAAATGGAGTACAGTGAAAATGCATTGTCACCACAGTGTTTGCAAATTAAGTTCTTACGAGCAAATGTCAACATCTTTGATTTATCAAAAGACGTATAATTATTCAAACAATTTTGACATTTATTTTTGTTTGAACTGTTACATGACAAATCAACCCTATTAGCAACAATACATTCTTTTTCAACAACTATCTTGTCACTGTCTTTCCTTCTCCACTCTCTTTTACCACCATCTTTATTCAGATCTGAAACATGAAAAGAAGATTTATTAGTTTTCTTCTTCAAGGATGAATTCTTTTTCAAGAAACCTGAAGTCTACCCTTTTTCATAGATACTCGGTAAGTATTCAGGACATTTAGAGTAAACAACTGAAGGCTTTGTTGAAGTCTCAAACTCTGGATTAGAACGAACATTCCATTTTTTATCATCAAACACCTTTTTATCAGATAAATTCTTTTTAAACAAATCATTTTTCAAATCATCTAGCTCTTTAGAAATCTCTTTGTTTTCTTCAAAGGATTTATCCAATTTAAATCTAAGATCACAATTTTCATCCTCTAATTCCTCGAGAGTCTTTTGTAAATCTTTGATTTGTTTCTAAAAATTTGTTGTTTGATCAATCACAAAGTCTGAGTCAAGCTTCTTTAAGATAGGGACATGATCCGAGGAATTAATCTTATCATCAAAAATCTCCTCAGTCATTTTGTTGACAAACTCTTTTTGAATGCTAGAATTCATGACATTTGAGCACTCTTCTATCCTAACTTCACTAGAGGATTCAGAAGTGACAGATTCAGATAATAGAGTCTAAGCACAAACATCAGTGTCTGACTCATATTCGTCATACTGACATTCAGTCTCAGGAATACTTTTGTCATCGTTGGCAGATTCAGTTGAGGATTGTGTGGAAAACAATGATATAAACTCGAAAAATTCAAGTTTTATGTTTTTATAACTTTTGTTTAAATCATTGTATTTAAATCCAACTGATTTAAAACTTGTTTGAGAATCAACACAACTAGACGTATCATCATCTATTACCTCTTTACATTTGCATAAAGTTTCAGACTTTGGAGTTTCAGCCTTAACAAATGTGTCACAAATATCTAGGATTTTCTTTGCTTTTGAGCCTAATTTATCAAAATTATATAAGTTTTCAGGGGCTTTCTTCAAAACATCATTTTCAGTTAAACCCAATCCCGTTTTAGCATTATAAAATCTGACGTCTTGGAGTTTGTTTGTCAACAGATTTAATGTATGCTCAGTCTGTCCTCTTTTCAGATTAAGGTCTTCTAGTTGTTTGATCTTACAATATGCTTCATTTCATTCCTGAAAACAAACTTCAAATTTAATTTTGAATTCACCCTTTTCAGAATTTAAATTAACTAAGTCTCTCTCAAGTACCAAAGTCTTTGCTTTTAAAACTTCTCTTTCTTTCTTTAGAGCATCTTTTTAAGATTTCTTGTCCTCAACAACAACTTTCAATAATGCGTTCTCATCACGAAAACTCATCATTGTTTATCGTTCATAGCTAAGCTTTCCTTTTAAAGATTCAAACTCTTTTTCCATATTCTGGATTTGTGCCATTAATGATTCAACAAGTTCAGAGTTTTCAAAATTAGTACTTACCTCGGAGTCACCATCGGATTGATCAGAAGAGGCTTCAGCATGCTCATCTACATTTGCCATCATACAAACCTGCGTGAAATGAGCTGATTCATCATCTGAGCTTTGATAGAACCAGTTTTCCTCTTCAACCATTAACTTTTGTCCACTTCTTGCTTCTTAGCAAGCAGTGACTTCTTAGCATAGTACTCAAAAATTTTCACCCTCTTGAACTTGAAGTCTTTTGAAAAGTGGCCAGGTTTACCACAGTTAAAGCACCTACCAGATTTTGGGTCAATCTTTTCTTCTTTCTTCTCTTCCTTCTTCTCTTCTCTCTTCTCTTCTCTCTTTCCAAATCTGGATTTGTATTTCTCTGACCTTTCCTTCCTATACCCTTCATACTTAGGCTTTGACGAATATTTCTTCTTTCCAAAACTTTTGTTGAACTGTTTGATGATGAGGGCAAGGTTGTCATCAAATCTCTGAATATCATCATCAGAGTGTAATTCAGTTTCATCAGATGATGATTCAGAACTAGATTGAGTCATCTCAGCAAGAAAAGCTTTAGACTTCTTTAACTTTGACTTTCAAGTAGAAACATGCTTAGAACTAGAACCCTTCTCTCTTTCGGCTAACAAGGCTAGCGAAACTTTGACTATCTTCTTCTCTTCATTCAGCAGTTTAACTTCATCCTCATGTTGTGAGAGAGCTGAAAAGATATCATTTACGTCCTCCTGAGCCATGTTCTTGGTCATTTGGAGATTGATCGCATAGGTTTTCCATTCTGGGTTCAAGTTCTTGATGAACTTGTAGTTAATCCCAGAAATAGACTCGTTCATCCCATTTCTCCTCAGGTCATTCAAGATCATGTCGAAACGGTTGTACGTATCTATTAAAGCTTCTCCTTCCTTTGCATGAAATCCTTCGTGAGCATTGATACACTGGTTTAGCTTAGCTTGGATGGATCTTTTAGTGCCTTAGAACTTCCTTTCAAGCTCATCCCACATGGCTTTTGCAGATTCACGACTATCTACTCGATTGTAGATATCATTGGGAATAGCCATGGTGAGGTATATAAGATCTTCCTCATCAATCTTGGCCAGCTCCTTCTCCCTTTCACTATAGTATTGATATGGCTTAGGCACATATCTAACTAGAATTTCTGGAGAAGTGTCAGTAGCAACTTGTCTTGGAATAGTTACAACAGGCTCTAATGGTCCATCAATGATTGATTTCATATAATCACGATTCTTGTGATTCAGAAACTGAGTCATCCTCCTTTTCCACTGAGCATACTCTCCGACAGATAATACCGGAGGCTTTAATTGAGAACCTATAAAGAGAAGATCTTCCGACATTCTGATAATATGGACAAAAAGAATTTTGCTAAAATTGATCGTTAGTCCAACAAAAAGAGTTAACAAATGCAGAACTTAAAAATTTTCATAAAATAAATTTTCCAAAAACTTCTAAGTGAAGAATTCGTATGCAATAGAGTTTACAGAGCAATTCACATGAAATGAAGTATCAGAATTCGTATACCAAGAAGAATTCGTACAACAAAGATCATAATTCGCATGAAATCACAATTCGCATACAAGAAATATCACTTTTCGCATGAACCAGCATGCGAATTCCAAGAATTTGTATATAACTATCTGTGAATTCCTTGCAATTGCTATAAGACACTCAAGCGAATTCTTGCCTTAGAAATATTTGAGAGATAAAACTTTTTGCATGAAACTTTTTGCATGATGATTTCGTATCACAGGATGATGCGAATTCTTTACTTAAAATTTTTCAAAAATCTCAAAAACTTTTTGCATCGATACGAAATTTAGACTTAGAATTTTTTTGAAAATATATGCGAAATCCTCAAGAATTCATATAAGAGCTTGTGTGAATTCCTACAATTCGTATCTCACTATATGCGAGTTCTTCACAATTTGCATGAAGGTACCTGCGAATTCTGTACTTAGAATCTTTTCAAAAACAATTTTCGCATAAGAGACACTTACGAATTCTTACTTTTCGTACAAAGGATCATACGAATTATGTACTTAAACAAAATAACCAACAGATATGTGTGAATTCCGTGTGTGCGAAATCTAATCCTGCGAGTTCTTCATACGAAATGATGAGATCTTGCGAGTTCTTCAAGTATCGGTCCTAAAATTCAATTTCTAGTCCAAAAATCCACTTAATCCTTCGAATTAGATGTTGTAAACTCACAGAAACAATCAAGTTAGTACAAGACACAATCCAAACCAATCAATTTCACAAAAACTACACTCAAACACGTAATCTGTGATAAAACAGTATGTACGACTCGTTCGAACAAAAAAATCTGAAAAGTCGAAATTAAGTGATCTAAAGTGGTTTAAAACTTAAATTCAATCACAAGAAATCATTCTAGAACATAAATCGAACATCTTTCAATCCAAGATTTTATCAAAAACTCTTTAAATCTCAAAAATCCAATCAAGAACCTCAAGAACAGTTTACGAACTAAAAAACTTTCAAGTCGTTAGATTTAGCTCTGATACCAAATGTGGTTCTAGTATTTTAGCAAACAATTATGCACACAGATTATCAAAACAACTTCTTTTAATAATCAATCAATCTACATAAACTCATATCCCTATTTCGTGCATTTATCAATCAAGCTCTATGTGTGTGTTTTTCACAGTGTTCTTACTCAGATTCTGTGTAACACCCATAATTTTAGGATTTATCCTCGACGGTGTTACGAGATTCGGTTGACTTTTGGGACGTAAAGGTATCGGGAAATCAAGTAAGTTTCATAATGGAATCATTGGGAATCGAATCAAGTGCGAAAGATGCGAGAAAATGGGATTCTGGGTTGCCGCGGGTTTCTACGCGACTTAGGGTCGCGGAACAAGCCGCGTAACTCACTGGAAGTGAGTTTTCAGGAAACGGGCTACTTGCACCGCGACTTGCAAGTCGCGGCATAAGTCGCGGGGTTTGTCTGATGGTTTTTAGTCGTGATTTTAGGGCTTCAAACCTCATTTCTCTCATGTCATATCCTTCCTAAAGCCGTTTGGAGATATTCTTGAACCTAGGGTTCGTCTTTTGGAGCTTTTCAAGTAGAGAAGAAAGTATATTGAAGTTATTGGGTGAATCCAAGAGTTTATAACCAAGGTAATCTACCCATCTTTCCATCTTTCCATCTATAAAGTTAGGATTTGGTGTTCTTCACCTTGTTATGCATTTCTAGGGTTTGATATGCCTTTGTGAATGTTTGTGGTAGTGGATCTATAGAGAGCTTGGAGCTAGCGTAAGGATCCAATATCTCCTCTTCAAAGGAACTCGAGGTTGTGGGTAAAATCTAGATTTAGCCTAAATCTAGCAAGGTGAGTTCAAATTGGATTGTGAAAATGTTGTACATGCCAAAAATGTTCATTTTAAAGTATTTACATGTTTACATGAAGTTTATTAAAAGTTGGGTATTTGAAGAGTTTCACTTATTGGGATTATTTGGTTTTATAAAATTTGTGAACCACCCACTTTTGGGATTCTTGAACATTTTGGTGAATAAATCATGTTAATACACTCCCTAGATGATTTTATATATAAATGGAGTTCCTTCGATATAAATGTCCTTTTGTGCATTCGATTTTATGAACCGTTTGGTAAATGCATGTTATTGTGCTATGAGGCATTTGGGAAATATAAGGGTATAAGTTCAGTTGGAAAATGGGTTGCCTCAACTAATGTTGAGTTTTGAACTAATCTTACTTTTGGTCGTTGTGTTTGCATATCCGTTGGTCAAACGTGTTTTAATGTTTACACTGACTTTCATTTGGATATTTAAGTAAACTGATGAGCATTGGCTCGATTTTGACTAAAATGTCTTTTAATTCAATTGACCGGTTGACTAGCCCGGGGTGGAAGCTTTTAATTCAATTGACCGGTTGACTAGCCCGGGGTGGAAGGTTTGAGTGCAATGGCGTTTATTACGTGTCATTTGAGAGTTACATGTTTTGAGTGCATGGATCATTCATTTGGAGTCATGTAATGTTTTAGACTGTAATGCAGTGGATCTATAGGCATATGAGTCGGTCTTTTTATTTAAAAAGAAAATGGGCTATTATTTATATGTTGGTGTCAGAATTAGTCTTGGGATTTTGAGGACTTGTCGATGAGGGCTCTTGGAGTCCAATAAACGGACCTGCATCCGCGAGTTAATTTCTGAGCCTGTTTTTATGGGATAGTCACTTCCCATTTGTAGCTAGTTGAGACATTGGGTCCTTGGGGGAACTTGTTTAATTATGTGGGACCGGTTACTAGCCATGGACCGTAAATGTAATCCTAGCGAATGAGCATGATTGGGAATCCTCGAGGACCCACCCCCACATCTTAGTACGAGTCGGCGAGCTCGTGGCCATGGGTTCTTAATATGGTGAGCTTAATAACTTAGAATGTGGCTTACTCTGTGTTCCGCCACTAGCCATGGAATTCGGGTTTCCCCCGTCATCGAAAGGTGTTGTTTTGGGTATTTAACTTTATCCTTATTTTTGGTGACGCTTTGAGTTTGGGTCTTTCCCCTTATGCTTTAATTTTGGTCATTTGGTTTATAAAGTTCTATTTAAACATCATCATTGGAGCATTTACAACTACTCACGTTTTGAGTAAGTGTTGGATTGCATTACTTCATGAAATAATGTTTGGTGTTGAGGCGTTCATTTATAAATTGCTTAATTATTGGAAAACGAGTCGTTCTCATATTTAAAGTAATTCATTTTAAAGGATCAGGATTTAAGTTGCATTATTTCCGTTTAATGGTTTCTTTATTCTTGATAAAAACCCTTGAACTCACTAGGCGTTAGCCTAACCCTTTTTATTTGTCGGCATGTGCAACAGGTTCGGGTTGGGAATAGTTCTAGTGACGTTGTGAAGAGATGAGTGCTAGTTGTGTGCTCGGAAGGGTGATTAGCTTGTTGAAGTCTTTCGCACTTATATTGGAGATAGCGATTGGTATTGGGTTATAGTAACACCCGACTTTAGTTAGTCTTTATGTAAGACTTTATTTACTCTTTGATGGTTCAATCTAAAAATGTATTTCATTTACAGACTTGTAGTATGAGATTTTATTTCGCTTTGAGGTGTTATTGAAAGTTTTAATTTAGTCGCTCTTTCCAAATTTTGAGGGTGTTACATTCTGCGCGTGTGAGTTATGTTGTAAAACACTAAGACTTTGCTATTTATATGGTCAACATGACCTTTAGCAAATAGTCAACACTTAACAACTATTACAATGAACACCACACACTTTACAAACTCTACACTTTTGACCCTTCTTTTAATATTGAATACAATTTAGCTCTAACACCTTGGAATCCATAACCACATAGTGGTTGTTTGGTTTTAGGTTCAAAGTGGTAGTGTGGTAATCTTGCCTTGTGAATGATAGCATTCGTCTTGTCAAGGGTTGTTGTTGATCCACAGATCCTGAGTTTTCTTTCTGGGCCATGGAATGTTCTGAATGGTTAGAGCCATTTGAGCCTTGGGACTTCTTGGGTGAAGCAGAGTTGGACGCCATTGAAGAAAAAAGAAGGATTAGAAAAGAGAGTTTTTGCTTTGTCCTTGCTTTGAATTCTTTAAGGCAAAAGTTGCAGGTAAAAATGGGGAAAGTGAAAGTGAATGGTATTTATACTGTGAGGGGTAAAAGGATTATTAGCGGTAACTAATAATATTTCAAATCTGTAATGAATACCTATACATAGTGCGCCATTTGGAAAAAAATGACAGTACAGATACGCACCACTAATAATGTGCCATGTCATTTAGGGTGGTGCACAATAGAGTATGTGTGCCTCCCATTATCTTCACGCATGTGGCATTTGCTATACCCATTTGACTGTCACTTTTAAAAATAACCCGCGCTCCATAACTTTAAAATTTTCATAGGTGTTGAATATGTCAGCAGCTATGTGGGATAAAAGCTTCTGAGGTTATGAGCTTGGCTCTTCTAAGCACAATTTTGCACCTTATTACCAAAAACATTGAGAAAACAATGAGGTGTTTGAATTGATTTATCATACAAGAACTCAGAGGTCAAGAGAAGTCCTTTTGAGACTCAGAGGCTCTGAAGCATCTCGCAGAGGCTCTGTGAGAGGCCTCAGAGGCTCATTGACCAAAAAAAGTTCGTGGAGTAAAAATCATTGAAAGTTTTGATCACTCAAGGTTTGGACATTCTTTGTTTTGGAAGTTTGGACAAGTTTGCAACTGGTTGTCCGAGAAAAGTGTTTTTGTCCTTGTTATTCCAAATAACAATGTAAACACAATGACACAATCAAATTCAATCAATTTTCAATTGTATTTATCAATCACATAAATGATTACAAACTCTCTCAACATTTTTCTTACTAACGCTGGAATTAAACCAAGCAAAAACTGACACGACACGCTAACCCGACACGAACTCGACCCAAACTAAACGGGTTTAGGTAATACATTTCAACCCATTTAAGTAAACGGGTTGACACGACACGAGACGAAAATTAAACGGGTAAGGTCAGGGTCAAAAATTTCAACTCGAAAATGACCCGAATAACACATTTATATATATATATATATATATATGTATGTATATATATAAGTTTTCCTTTTAATTCGTTGGATTTTTAGTGTTTTAGATTTGATTATAATTTTGAACTATAAATTTTGGATTCTAATGCTTTCATTTGAATTTTGTATTTGTATTTTTTTGTGAATTTTCGATTTTTAATTTTGATTTTATAAATGTTAAACGGGTTAAACGGGTTAGGCGGGTCATGGCGGGTTAGGCAGGTTGGGTTAGGGTTGAGATTTTCTGACCCGTTTATTAAACGGGTCGGGTTAGGGTTAGACACTTTCAACCTGTTTAACTTTGAACCCGACACGACACGACACGTTTGCCAGGGTTTAAGCTCAGTAAATGTAATCTCCTCCTTTGTAAAACTTTAGCATTGGAACTTCAGTCTTCTATTTATGCTTGAAACAATCTCTTCTTTCTTTGATCTTCAACAATCTGTAATCTTCAAAAAATATGTCTTCAACCATATAACAATCTCCCCCAAAGATTAATAAAAAACTTCTTTCAGATTCCAGAAAGAAATTATCTTCAGAATTCGCTCAGAATGCTTTAGCAAAATATCTTCAAAGAAATTTTCTGTAAATTCGGCTCATCTTCAGAAATCTTCGAATCTTTCCATTCCAACTTTCAATTATCTTTCTCAAACCAACAATTATTGAATACTTTCCAACAACTTTCTTTATCTCTCCCCATCTATAATGTTTCTGAATCAAACACTTCTTGAACTTTTCTCCCATATTTGAAACAAACTTTTCATTCCAGACATTTCTTGAACATAACTTCTCTTTATCAACCAACATTTCTTGATCTCTTCTCCCCCTTTTTGATTATTAGAGCATATTGATCATCAAAACTTTCAACAAGAAATGTCACTTCATATATTCTGACCACTGATCTTATCAAGAGCCTCTGATTCTTTGTTAATGCATAAGTGTACTCATCTAGTGTATAGTACGCTCATAATTTCACCTGGCCAGTGTTATGGTGAACCTACGAGTTGCATGTGTATACTTGGACTACTTTGATGTGACGACCGTTGGGGTAGTGAAGAAGTTCTAAGTGAGTAACCGTTATGAGATGTTAATGACTTTAGTATTCGTCACTTGGAGTGACGGTAAGCATGGTGATCACTTTAAGTGGACCGTCTGTGGTCGGATTGATTGGTTGGATTAGAACCATCGGATTTTGGAATCAACATTATTCAAGGAGAATTGTAAGGTGAACCTATGAAACCCTTGAATTATTGTCCTAAGATGATTGAGTATCTGGATGACAATAGTGTGCCGGGAAATTAAGGATCCTTGGTCTAGAGAAATCGAGAAGAGTGGTTTCGAGATGTTGAATACCGACCAAAATTCATGCACAAAATTTATTTCTGAAATAAATTGCATCGGTTATTTCTCATGTTTCCAAATCACCATGTGGATCATATCACGAAATCTTGAAATATTTAGCACACATAAGTTTTAGATCATGATCTTTAAACAAGAATGAAATTATTTTATTGCATTTAATTGCAAGTTTTGTTGAGACTTTGTTTATTCTCATTTCTGCCTAACGCTAATTTCGATTATTGTGATGTTCATATTTGACGTTGCATAGAGTCTTGGACAAGTAACTATGACTTATGACCTTAACATTGGATCTCTTCCACATATGTTAAGGCCTTGGACGAAGAGTTGTCTTCCACTATTTTAGTGTTTAAGTTTTCTTGGGAATTATATTTCGTGTGAGTTTCGTTAATTTTATGGAGTATTGTTTTACTCGCATGCATGGCATAATAGTCACTATTTTTGGGTCAAAGAGCGTTTTATCCAAGAGAATAGATTCGAAGTCAATTTAAATTATTTTATGTTTGGGCAAATTGCATGCACCTTTCGTTTTACTAAGTTTGAGAAATACACTGGGTGTACGTGGGACGTATAGGAGTTTTGAATCCACGTCATTTTATGGTTAAATGAGAAATTTTGGAATTTGATTACGCAAATTTCTCCTTCCGGAGCTTATACAAACATTTGTTGCACTCCGCTTTAGTGCGGGAAATTATTTACGTACATAACATAAAGTGATGCATATTCGGACCATAGCGGTCCATTTTAAAATGTAGTTGCGCTTATTTTTATCCTTTTCGTTAACAGCATGAGTAGTGATCAAATAATTTTAAAATATTTTCTTATCGGTGTGACGTTGTGATCGTTCTGTACACCTACCGAGTAAAACGGTAGTGGATTTTTTACTCGCATGTTTTATTGTTATAAAGCTTAGAACTTAGAAGTTATATAAAATGTTAAATTTTCATATTAGCTTGAAAAACCCTTGAACTCATTAGAACCATATCTTTAAACCCTCTTTGTGCAAGGACTTGTTAATAAGGACTCGAGATGTCCTTGGGAGTCGAAGCGTCAGATGAGTCAACTGGTGACCAGTTTCAAATCTTGGATTCGGTTTCATGAACTGGTTCACGCAGAAGTATTTGATGCGTTAGATTTATGTTTTCCAGTTAATTAAGTGATGATCTTTCCGTTACGATAAATCCTTGGGTTAAAATCTTATACGGTTGCTCTTGGTTGGTTCTGAAGTTGGGTGTTGATGGTACGACAACATGCTATGTGTCTGTGGTATACCACCTTTTTGGTATTTGTGGTTATTGGTGTTGTTGTGAGTGGCTAATAGGGACGTATGGTTTGGGTGATTATCTAAGAAAGTAGGTGTCAACTTGGAGTCGACGTTGCTATTTAGGAATGGAATGGTTGGTAGTATGTCCTCATTGCAGATAGTTGTTCTAAGGATAGGAGTCAATTTTTGATTTGGAGGACTTGGAGAGAATGTCGGAGCAGACCTTAAGTGAAAATCGATTATTGAGGAGACCTTGATTTGTCACAACTAGAAAGACCGTCCTTGTAGCAACAACGAATGATCGACTCATAAATTCTACGTACGGATCCCTTATTGTTCGGTTAAGTCACTTTGGTTGTGAATATCCATAACCGAAAGGAGTTTAGTCAACTGTAATTAGTTTGATTGATGCAAACGTCGTTATGGTTTTGGAAGGAAAGCGAGGGAGTAGCGCGGTTCGTTGGGAGTTGATTGGAAATATTTAAAGGTAAAAAGTTCGCTTTGGACACCTTGGTGGAAACGGTAGGCTATCATCACGAGTCACTCTTGAGGTAGTACGTGCAACCTAAGGTTGGGAGGCAACCAAGACCTTAATATTAGGAAAATGATTTGATAAGGACTCTATGACCTTCCGTCATCAGTAAAGTATATTGAAACATGAAAATCTAGTTCTGACAGCTCGTTACGAAAAAAAATCAGCGACGACCTCAACCGGGATGTAATCGGATTCGTATATGAGGTAAGTTTTCGTGAAGGTTTTCCTTTTGGATAGGGAATCAATTGATCTCGCCAAGGTCGATGTTGGGTGATTGGTTGGTGCTAGATTTCGAGGACGAAATCTCTTTTAAGGTTGGGAGGATTGTAACACCCGTAATTTCAGGATTTAACCTCGACGGTGTTACGAGAGTGGGTTGACTTTTGGGACGTAAAGGTATCTGGAAATCAAGTAAGTTTCATAATGGAATCATCGAGAATCGAATCAAATGTGAAAGACGCGAGAAAATGGGATTTTGGGTTGCCGCGGGTTGCTACGCGACTTAGGGTCGCGACACAAGCCGCGTAACTCACTGGAAGTGAGTTTTCAGGAAACAAGTGACTTGCACCGCGACTTGCAAGTCCCGACATAAGTCGCGGGGTTTGTCTAATGGTTTTTAGTCGTGATTTTAGGGCTTCAAACCTCATTTCTCTCATGTCTTCTCCTTCCTAAAGCCGTTTGGAGCGATTCTTGAACCTGAAGTTCGTCTTTTGGAGCTTTTCAAGTAGAGAAGGAAGTAGATTGAAGTTATCGGGTGAATCCAAGAGTTTATAACCAAGGTAATCTACCCATCTTTCCATCTATAAAGTTAGGATTTGGTGTTCTTCACCTTGTTTTGCATTTCTAGGGTTTGATATGCCTTTGTGAATGTTTGTGGTAGTGGATCTATAGAGAGCTTGGCGCTAGTGTACGGATCCAAGATCTCCTCTTCAAAAAAACTCAAGGTTGTGGGTAAAATCTAGATTTAGCCTAAATCTAGCAAGGTGAGTTCAAGTTGGATTGTGAAAACGTTGTACATGCCAAAAATGTTCATTTTAAAGTATTTACATGTTTACATGAAGTTTATTAAAAGTTGGGTATTTGAAGAGTTTCACTCATTGGGATTATTTGGTTTTATAAAAATTTGTGAACCACCCACTTTTGGGATACTTGAACATTTTGGTGAATAAATCATGTTAATACACACCCTAGATGATTTTATATATAAATGGAGTTCCTTCGATTTAAATGTCCTTTTGTGCATTCGATTTTATGAACCGTTTGGTAAATGCATGTTATTGTGCTACAAGGCATTTGGGAAATATAAGGGTTTAAGTTCATTTGGAAAATGGGTTGCCTCAACTAATGTTGAGTTTTGAACTAATCTTACTTTTGGTCGTTGTGTTTGCATATTCGTTGGTCAAACATGTTTTAATGTTTACACTGAATTTCATTTGGAGATTTAAGTAAACTGATGAGCCTTGACTCAATTTTGACTAAAACGACTTTTAATTCAATTGACCGGTTGACTAGCCCGGGGTGGAAGCTTTGAGTGCAATGGCATTTATTACGTGACATTTAAGAGTTACATGTTTTGAGTGTGTGGGTCATTCATTTGGAGTCATCTAATGTTTTAGACTGTAATGCAGTGGATCCATAGGCATATGAGTTGGTCTTTTTATTTAAAAAAAATGGGCTATTATTTATATGTTGGTGTCAGAATTAGTCTTGAGATTTTGAGGACTTGTTGGTGAGGGCTCTTGGAGTCCAATAACAGGACCTGCATCCGCGAGTTATTTTCTGAGTCTGTTTTTATGGGATAGTCACTTCCCATTTGTAGCTAGTTGAGACATTGGGTCCTCGGGGGCAACTTGGTACGGTTATGTGGGACCGGTTACTAGCCATGGACCGTAAATGTAATCCTAGCGAATGAACATGATTGGGAATCCTCGAGGGCCCACCCCCACATCTTAGTACGAGTGGAACGAGCTCGTGGCCATGGGTTCCTAATATGGTGAGCTCAATATCTTAGAATGTGGCTTACTCTATGTTCCGCCACTAGCCATGGAATTCGGGTATCCTCCGTCATCGAAAGGTGTTGTTTTGGGTATTTAACTTTATCCTTATTTTCGGTGACGCTTTGAGTTTGGGTCTTTCCCCTTATGCTTTAATTTTGGTCATTTGGTTTATAAAGTTCTATTCAAACATCATCATTGGAGCATTTACAACTATTCACGTTTTGAGTAAGTGTTGGATTGCATTAATTCATGAAATAATGTTTGGTGTTGAGGCGTTCATTTATAAATTGTTTAATTATTGGAAAACGAGTCGTTCTCATATTTAAAGTAATTCATTTTAAAGGATCAGGATTTAAGTTGCATTATTTCCGTTTAATGGTTTCTTTATTCTTGATAAAAAACTCTTGAACTCACTAGGCGTTAGCCTAACCCTTTTTATTTTTCGGCATGTGCAACAGGTTCGGGTTGGGAATAGTTTTAGTGACGCTGTGAAGATATGAGTGCTAGTTGTGTGCTCGAAAAGGTGATTAGCTTGTTGAAGTCTTCCGCACTTATATTGGAGATAGTGATTGGTATTGGGTTATAGTAACACCCAACTTTAGTTAGTCTTTATGTAAGACTTTATTTACTCTTTGATGGTTCAATCTAGAAATGTATTTCATTTACAGACTTGTAGTATGAGATTTTATTCCGCTTTGAGGTGTTATTGAAAGTTTTAATTTAGTCGTTCTTTCCAAATTTTGAGGGTGTTACATTCTGCGCTTGTGAGTTATGTTCTAAAACACTAAGACTTTGCTATTTATATGGTCAACATGACCTTTAGCAAATAGTCAACACTTAACAACTATTACAATGAACACCACACACTTTACAAACTTTACACTTTTGACCCTTCTTTTAATCTTGAATACAATTTAGCTCTAACACCTTGGAGTCCATAACCACATAGTGGTTGTTTGGTTATAGGTTCAAAGTGGTAGTGTGGTAATCATGCCTTGTGAATGATAGCATTCGGCTTGTCAAGGGTTGTTGTTGATCCACAGATCCTGAGTTTTCTTTCTGGGCCATGGAATGTTTTGAATGGTTGGAGCCATTTGAGCCTTGGGAGTTCTTGGGTGAAGCAGAGTTGGACGCCATTGAAGAAAGAAGAAGGAGTAGAAAAGAGAGTTTTTGTTTTGTGCTTGCTTTGAATTCTTGAGGGCAAAAGTTGCAGGTAAAAATGGGGAAAGTGAAAGTGAATGGTATTTATACTGAGAGGGGTAAAAGAATTATTAGAGGTAACTAATAATATTTCAAATCTGTAATGAATACGTATACATAGTTTTCGGTCCTCTTTTATGATCAAGTTCTTATCAATACAAACAAACAATACGATTTACCAACCTGTTTGATTAATAACCAAGGACTACAAAGTTTGAATATGATCTCTTTGAAGCTCTCTCTCTGTTTCTCTCTCTGATGAACAGTGTTCTTGATGATGAATTGTGATATTATACATTCTAATAATATCTAATATCTAACTAACATAACATAATATCTAAACTTAATATCTAAAACTAAATATCCTAAAATATCTAATAATAGATATTTAGGAATAATAATAAAATACTAAAAACAAATTTTGACATTTTATTACAAACTAACATTAGACTAATATTGAGAGTGACTTTTCAGCTTTAACTTCATATTTCAATCTTCAGATTGGATGATCTTGAATCCAATAAATCTGAGATTTAACAATCTCCCCCTTTGGATCAAGATCATTACTAAAAAGATTTAACAATTCAGTCTTCTTTTTCAGCTTAGAAGATGCAATCTCCTTCTTTGTCTTCAATATGTAATAATCTCCAGTTTTAGCTCATAATACTTTAGCAAAGTATCTTCAAAAAAATTTCACTAAAATCTGCATGTCTTCAGAATACTTTGTCTTTGAAGAATTCTCTAAACTTTTGACCTTTCCCATTTCTTCTCTTCCATTTCTTGGTTAGATCTTCTCCCCCTTTTTGATGAAAAGAGCAACGATTTCATCAAAACTTTGAGTAAGAAATGTCTGTCATACGGAGCCTCTGATTCGTCAATCTAAAAGATATTCATCCAAATCTTTGCAAATCCAAACAAAATAATCGTGTAACACCTGAATCAACAAATGAATCAGTTAACATGCCTGTCAGTAACACTAAGTCGCTGTGTGTAACGAATACACATTGGAAAGGAGCTTTTTGATGTTCACTCCCCCAGGGCTTCCATTCAATCATCGAAACACCACAAAGGTAATTTCTATGAACGTTATGACAAAGAAACAAATTCCTTGTGTGTTCGTGCATGTGATAGAAAGAATTTAAGCACGGATGATTGCTTATAGGCTCAAAATTGTATAAACCACTGAGACAACAGTAAGTTAAACACAGACTCGATGTGCATGATTGAAGTGCAAAGGTGGGGCAGACTTCCTTCTTTTCAATATCCAGAAATTCCAAATGAAAATCTGATAGCAAATGTGTTGCTTCCCCTTTGAAAATGTGAAAAACTTTCTATTTGAATAGAAAATGAGTGGCTGGTGAGGTTTGACAAGAGATGGCATGGGCTAGTTGCTTGTTTGAATAATGTTCACCAAAGAGTTGTGAAATATTAGAATTATGGCTGCCCGGTTCAGAAAAAGTTGGTGCAGAGTTCTGATATTCTTTTTAACTCTGTTCTCACACCCTCTTTCTTTTAAACATTAAGGTCACTCTAACCAAACTCTCTTTTTCTGTATACCTCATCACACAACCCACACTCATTTCTTTTCGACTCCTCACACTCAATCACTATGGATTAACCTCTTGGGTAGGAAACACTTGTTAACGTGTATCCGTAGAAGTTATGTTAAGTCCTAGCACAATGAAATCATGTTTTCCTATGAAGCATATGATGCTCAAAATGGTTTAACTATATCAGTTAAAGCTCAAAGATGAATTAAGAAAACATTGAAAATTACACTTCCAAATTATAAAATCTGATGAAGAATCAGAAAGTGATTTGAACTTTTGAGAACATATTTTCAATGATTGAAAGTTGTCCTTCTTTTAACCATATATGAGATTAAGATAAAGAATTATACCTTTTTCATGCAATCTCACATCTCATGAATTTAAGCGTAAAGTCATAATAGATATGAACGTGTAAGCGTCTCTCAAACTGCAAAAGTCTTAAGTCATAGTCAAAGCAAATTTATTCACTTAAATTAAAAAGACAAAAAGCAGTAAAACAATGAAAGTACGAGTTCTGATCAGAAATAATTAGAAGTCATCACCTTTACTCCCCCTGAAATTATGCATTACAAAAATTTGTTCTTATCATACCTGTTGGATGCATAAAAATTTCAGAAAAGTATGTACTCCCCCTTGATGGTTGATTTCCTCATTGGAGTATTGGAGTACAATCTCTTATCAGCACAATGAGTAAGGTCTTTTGATCACTGAAGTACGAGTCCTAAATTGTTGTGTTTAGAAATCAAACTTCGTTGAAGTACGGGTTCTAAGTTCATTTACTTAGAAGCCTTTCTTCTTCTACTCCCCCTTGACAGAAGGTGCCTGCAACATAGATTCATCCTTTTATCTTTGGTATCCATTTCCATTTGGAACCAACTGTGTTAGCACTTGATTTTGGTACCCATTGAAATTTGGGTCCACTTTGTTTTTGAGAACCAAATGAAGAATTAGAATGATAAGAGTGTACATGATATGTGCCAAACCAAACATCAGAATCTTTATGAGAATTATAATCATTTCTATCATAATTGGAAAACTTCCTAGTAGACAAAGATAACTAGAATAATTGTTGTCTTGAATATTTCTTGAGAGAATTAATAAGTTTTGGTTTAGAAAAAACATCGTCCACAATTATATCATCTTTACTAGTAGTAATCTTATTACAATCAGCACTAGAACATGATTTATCAGTCTCGTCAATCTCCTGTTTTGGTTGCCACTTAGATTTAACTCCAAGTTGTTTCTTGCTCATATCTGAAACCTTTGAAACTTTTGAGTTAGAATTGTGAGTATCAAACGAATGCTTCTTCTTTGGCTTACCAGTAGTGACCGGTTTCTGTGAATGCTGAGATTTCTTCTTACCTTTAGCATTCTTAGTTTTCACATAGACTGATTTATCAACTTTCGTTGATGATTTACCTTTCTCAAACATACTAGTTAATCCAAACAAAAGACGAATGATTAGGAAGTTTGGCACTAAAATCAAATTGATCAATACAGTCATCTAAAACACCATCAGAGTTTAGAAAATCAAACCCTCCATCAGTTAAACCAAACTTATCATCAGATTTTGAAGCCTTAGTTGATTTAGAGAGAACAGTATTCTTAAGCACAGTTGAAAACACTTTTTGTTCAACATCAATCAAAAGTCTTTCATCTGCTAAAGATTTCTCAAATTCAGAGATTTTACTTTCCAAAATGAGAGGAGGGACGTAAAGTTTACCTTCAATAGGCTTCGCCTCCATTTCTTTTACAGAATAACTCTCAAAAAAGTCATTTGAAAGAGATTTTGATAGAACAGAACTATATGTTAGAGCATAAATCTGTTGGATACAAGATCATGAAAACTGAAGGTCAAAGTACAAGAAGTCAAAGCTGAGAAAGTCAACTCTCATTAAAAGTCAAAGTCTTCGTAATAAAATGTCAAAGTCAAAGTCCTTGTATTTGTTTTGTTTCCTTTGTTATTTGTAGTGGGTTTAAATACCTTGTTTTGCTGTTTAATAGATAGATGAGTTAGAGTTTGAGTTTACAATTTCAGAGAGAATTTGTAGAGAGAGAGAGAGAGAGACTTCTAGAGAGAGAAAGTTTGTATTCGTTTGAGATTTGAATTGAATCAAACATGTAGTTAATTCAATCTTTTGTTTGTGAATTTGCAATTAGAATCTTGATTTCAGGGACACACAATTGGTATCAGAGCAAATCCAAATTGAAATCAAATTCAAGAAAAGTGTTCGACTCTGTGTTCTTTGAATTTAAATTCAATTTTGAGTTCTAGTGCGAATTAGTAGATGAAATCGATTAGGTTTTGTTTACATAGTGATTTCGATCGAGCCTGTATAGAATAATTTGTCAATTGCACTGTAATCGATTGTGAATTTTGAATTTTTTTGGTTTTCCAGTTCACGAGTTTCATGCACTGTGGTCGATTAAATTTGTATCGATTTGTGTTTGTTTTTGTAACTCAAGTATTGTAACCTGTTAGAGTAATGAAATCGAGCAAACTGATAAAGTTTCGAGATCAAATTCGAAGATTTCAATGGATTTCAGTGTGAAAGTTTGAGTTTTTGTTTGAAAACTCCAAGAACACGTAAGATTCATCAAACACGCAAGTTCTTCAAGAATGCGCAAGATCTATGAAACGTGCAAGCTTCATCTGGAAGAAAGCGCAAGCATCATCTAGAAGAAACGCGCAGAGGGTTATTTGCAAGTTCGATAAAACACGCAAAGTGTGGTTTGCGAGTTCTAGAAACACACAGATCGAAGTCTGCGAGTTTAGCTATTCAGTCTGCGAGTTTGAAGATTGGAAAAAAAATTCTAAGTATTGAAACGCGCACATAGACAGTAGCGAGTTCTACAAACGCGCAAGTCTAAGTTTGCGAGTTTCTTCGGAATAGTGATCTGCGAGTTCATTCAATCTGTGAGTTTCAGAAAACGCGCACGCTACCATTAGCGAGTTTCAGAGATTATTTCAACCTGCGAGTTTGTCAAAACACGCAAACCTTTACTTGAGAGTTTCATAAACGCGCAATATTAAGCCTGCGAGTTTATCAGTAAACAGTGTTTTGCGAGTTTAGGCATCTGCGAGTTTTAAGCTTCTATAGTGTTTTACGAGTTTTAACACTTAGTCAAAAATTTTGAGTTTCTGAATTTTCTATATTTCAAGATTTTTTGTATTTTTGTGATTTCATTTGGAGTAACAGTCAATTTCAAGTTTCTTATTGCATATATTTTTCAAACAGGATGACTTCCAGAGACGTTCTCTCAATTGGAACTGATGTCAAGCCTCCGATGCTGTTCAAAGGAGAATATGAACAATGGAGAGATAGATTTTTGGACTTTGTTGATAGATAATCAAATGGAGAGAACATTCTGACATCTATCACAGAAGGCCCAATGAAGAAACCTACTGAGGAGATTCCTGCTGATGGTAATGATTCAGATGGAGACGAATACTGGTTGGATCATTCTGATGAGGAAAAAGAACAAGAAAAGACTGCTCATTTATGCTTGATGGGAAAAGAAGAGAAAGATGATGATTATGATGATGAGACTGTTGATGAGGTAATGAACTTAACTGAAAAAGATTTCATGACCAAAATGGAAGCCATGATGGTCGAACTTCAAGACCTTCAATTAAAACTGAAAAAGGAAAAATACAGAGTTGCCAGGAGAAATCAACAGATCTTTGAGCTTAATGAATCAGTTATTGGGAACAAAGATTTAATTGATTCTCTACACAAATCTGCTTCTGTTTTTCAAAATGAAAAGATTTGCTTTGAAAATAAGATTTCTGATATTGAAAAACAATTATCTAAGTCTGATTCTGAAAAGCAAGAATGTGTACTAAAAACTTTTAAATTGCAGGTTGAAAACAAGACTTTAGAGAAAAAGGTAAATGGTTTGGAAGCAAAATTGTATCTTAGAGGCCAAACAGATCAAACTATTTTCTTGAATACACCTGATGAAGATGCTGATTTCAAAGAAAAATGGGGTTTAGGGTTTGATAATCCTCATTACTTAGAAAAAGCTATCAGAAAACATCCAGGTCTATATAATGCAAATTATATGTATGCGGCTAATGAATATCCTCATTTGAAACCCAAATTTATCACCAAAGCATCAAAAGAAGTTGAGGACAAAGAAGATGAGAAAAAAATGAATTTAAAGAAAATGCAACTACCATTCGCTTATGAAAGACTGAATGATAGTTATCTTTCTAAAACACCAAAATTTCTTTCAAATGATTATTTTGCTAGTTATTCTTCTACTGAGATGGAGGCAAAACCTGTTCAAGCCAAAATTTATGTACCTCCACTCGTCCTAGAGAGCAAAATAATCGAGTTAGAAAATATTTTATCTGATGAAAGAATTTTGAGTGATATAACACAAAATGTATTTTCTACAGTATTAAAGAACACATATTTTATTTGCAAATCTAAAGTGTGTTCTACATCTTCAAAAGTACCTCAAACTTCTAAGACTGATTTTGATGATCTATTTGTCTGCAAATGATTTTCTAAATTCTGATGAAGGGTGTATAGAAGAAATTGATATGTTTGACTTTAATGCTCCACTTCCAAATCATTCTACTTTTGTGATAAATGGACAAGCTTTACCAAGTGTTCATGAAAAAGGTGAATCATCAACTAAGGTTGGCAAATCAATTTTTGTGAATGCTGATTACTATGCAAAGGGTAATAAACATAAGAAACAACGCTCACAGAAACAGAACAACACTAGTAAACACAAGAAAAATCAATTTCAGAAATCTGACTTTCCTAATAAATCTAAATCTTATGTTTCAGATATAAGAAAGAAAAGATCAGAAGCAAGATTTGAATGGCGACCTAAAAGGAAATGTGATGACAAGGCGGAATCAATCCCTGATATAGTTATTGATACATCTGCTAGTAGTGTTAATGATGTAGTTGGTAAAATTTCTTCTAATAAACAAAACCTTGTAATTCCTTACAAGCGATATTCAATAAAGCAATTGTTCCAATTATCTCGTCCTACTACTAAATCTTATACTTATCAGTGGAATGATTTTGCTTATCATCATAATTCTAATGATTGGTTTGGATCTTATCATGTTTATTCTTCTAAATCAAAAGTTTTTAAAAGTTTTCAAAAGAAAAGAGGATCCATATTCAAATGGATGCCAAAATCTTGTACTAATCTGTTAGGACCCGTTTTTAAATGGGTACCTAAAATTGTTGTTTCCTGATTTCTCTTGCAGACCCGGCATATGTGGTACTTGGATAGCGGTTGTTCCAAGCATATGACCGGGCAGAAAGCGTTATTGTCTAATTATACAGAGAAATTCAGCGGATATTTGCACTTTAACATGTTGTTCATGATCTCAGGGGGAGTGAGACAAGCTTATAAGATGATCAATATTTTTCTGAGGGGAAGTTTATAGAATTTTATTGCTAATTTTTTTTTCTGATGCATGAATTTAGGGGGAGTTTATGCGTATAACAAAAGGATTAAGGATATGACTTCTGATTATTTCAAATCAGAACTCGTACTTTAATTGTGTTACTGCTTTATGTCTTTTACATTTGAATGAGTTTTTGTGAATAAAGTTGCTTTGACATGACTTTGAGACTTGTGCAGAATGAGAGAAGCTATCAAGATCATATCTTTATGATTTCAGCTGAATTCATGAGATTTAAGACGAAGCGAAAAGGTTAATTTCTTATCTTAATCTCATATATGGTTGAAAGAAGGACAACTTTCAATCATAGAAAACATGTTCTTAAATGTTCAAACCACTTCCCGATTCTTAAACAGATTTCATGAATTGGAAGTGTGCTTTTAAATGTTTTCATTTTATTTGTACTTAAATGATTACAAACCGTGTGTTTCCAAAGATAAGTACTTGTGTCTTGTCTTTTCTATATACTTTCAAGTATTCATATACACCGGTTTGATTTATTGTTCAAAAAGTTCTTACCATGTCTCAAATTTTGAAACATATTTTTCGATGGTAAGATACCCCGCTTGTACTTCAAAGAATTTTGAGCGTAATTTCATTTCGAAATGTTCATTTCAAGACTTGTCTATATCTTGGTTCGTATAGACACATATCCATTATTCTTGACCATAAGCCTTAATTGTTATATCATTCATTTCTTCATTCATTTTTCATATAATGTCAGATTTTCAAACAAGTCTCTTGCATTCATATCTATTCATTCAATTTACTTGTTTGAAAATACTTCCATGTTTTAAAATGCTCATATCTTCATGATTATATACTGAGCATACACACATCTGACTTGTATATTTGTGCTTTAACTGATATAGTTAAACCATTTTGAGCAACATATGCTTCATAGGAATATGGGTTCTTTGTGCTAGGACTTAAATGAAAACTTCTATGGATTCACAATTAACCAGTGTCTCCTACCCAAGAAATTGATTGAGGGTTAGGAGTCGAAAAGAAATGAGTGTGGGTTGTGCGTTGAGGTAAAATGGAAATGAGAGTTTGGTTAGATGTGAGCTTAATGATTAAAAGAAAGAGGGTGTCAGATCAGAGTAAAAGAATATCAAACTCTACACTAACTACTTTCTGAGTCGGGCAGCCACATTACTAATGTTTCACACTTCTTCGTGAATGTTATTGAAATAGGCAACTAGCCCATGCCAACTTTTGTTTAAACCCCACCTGCCACTCATTTTCTTCTCAAAAAGAAAGTGTTTCATATTTCAAAGGGGACGCATCACATATACTATCTGATTTTCATTTGGAAAATCTAGATATTGAAAAAGAAGGAAGTTTTCCCCACCTTCGCACTTCAATCATGCACATTGAGTCTGTGTTTATCTACTGTTGTCTCAGTGGTTTACACAATTTTGAGCCTTTAAAAGCAATCATAATATGCTTAATTCTTTTTACACTAGCACGAACACACAAGGAATTTGTTTTCTTGTCATAACATTCATAGAAATTTCCTTTGATGTGTTTCGATGATTGGATGGAAGCCCTGGGGGAGTGAACATCAAAAAGCTCCTTTCCTATGTGTATCCGTTACACACACTGACTTAGTGTTACTGACAGGCATATTAACTGATTCATTTGTTGATTCATGAGTTACATGAATATTTTGTCTGGATTTGAAAAGATCTAGATGAATACTTTGCTCGAATTGATAATGAATCAGAGGCTCTTGAAAGATCAGTGATCCGAAAAGAATTTCAGAGACATTTGTTGGAGAAAGTTTTGATGCTATAGATGCTCTATTCATCAAAAAGGGGGATATGATTTACATAAATGTCCGGATCAGAAATTTCAAAGATTTGAAAGTTTGGATAAAGAGTTGAAGAAGATAAAGTTCAAAGATTGAAAGTTTGGAAGATTTTTCAAGCAAATTTAAAGATGTTTGAAGATGTGCTGATTTTCCGAAATTTTCTTTGAAGATTATTTGCTGAAGCAAGTCGAGCTAAATCTGAAGATAATTTCTTTTCGAAGTCAGAAATAATCTTGTGATAATTTTGAAGAGATTATTGAAGATCATTTCTACCGTCTTTGGGAGAGATTGTTGGTATTTCTTGAAGATAGACTTTGGGGAGATTAAAGTTAAAGATCAATCAAAAGATAAAGATTGTACTCAGATTGAGCTTAAAGGGGAGATTTAAACTTCTTCAATGCAACTAAAGGGGAAAATTGATTTGCTAAATCTTTTTGTGATGATCTTGAATCCAACGGGGGAGAATGTTAGAGTATAAATCTATTGGATACAAGATCATGAAAACTGAAGGTCAAAGTACAAGAAGTCAAAGCTGAGAAAGTCAACTCTCATTAAAAGTCAAAGTCTTTGTAATAAAATGTCAAAGTCAAAGTCCTTGTATTTGTTTTGTTTCCTGTGTTATTTGTAGTGGGTTTAAATACCTTGTTTTGCTGTTTAATAGATAGATGAGTTAGAGTTTGAGTTTACAATTTCAGAGAGAATTTGAAGAGAGAGAGAGAGAGACTTTTAGAGAGAGAAAGTTTGTATTCGTTTGAGATTTGAATTGAATCAAACAGGTAGTTAATTCAATCTTTTGTTTGTAAATGGAAGTTGAAATTTGGATTTGTTCTTTCGTTTTTCTGTTTCCTTGGCTTCATCCTCTTTAGATAGTCCAGTCCAGAAAACTTTAAGTTCAGGGAATCATTGAGAAAGTCTTAAGAATGTAAAATCATAAAGTGTTGGCACTTCAGATATACCCTTTTTAAGGTAGTTAGGATTCTCATAACCAATTCCCCAACTCTCTTTATGCTCTTTGGGCTTGTTTAGATGAATGGTTTGTTCAGTTTGACCCAATGAGTATAACTTCCCTTCCAAAGCTTTTAATTTTGCAAGTAAAGATTTGTTTTCTTCGGAACGCGAAGAATACATTCTCTTAAGCTCTTTGAAATCAAACTCACACATTCTCAATTTAGAATTTGTTTCAGCAATCTCTTTAAGAATTATGGTATGTTCTTTTGCGCTGGTGTCAATGTTTTTAGGTAAGGTCTCAACCAGTACTTTCTTCTCAGCAATATCGTCGCTAAGTTTCTGTATTGATTAGTTTTAGTCATGAATAACACCCTTTTCACGCTTAAGTTTCGACTCTAATTCTTGGAGTTTTGTCATCATGGCATGCATTTGATTTATGAAATCTGATTTAGTTAAATCACATACCTCTTCGTTGTCCTCTTCATCGGAATCAGCTTCAGCTTCAGCTTCTATTTCCAACTTGCCCATGAAGCATAGATGTGCGGCCTCGTCCTTCTCTTCATTTTCATCTTCTTGGTCTAAAAGATCTAGCCAGAACTCGTCTTCTGCCATCAATGCCTTTCCAGCTTCCTGTTGCTTGGCTAGAAGCATTTTGTTCTTGTAATAGTCGGAATTCCGGACTTTGGGTCTTCGGCAGTCTTTGGCAAAGTGTCCAAGTCTACCATAGTTGTAGCATTTGGAGGTTCTTGCTGATTGGTCTCTTCAGCTTTATACCTTTTCTCTTCTGGCTTCCTTTCTTCTAACCTCTTTCCTTCAAATCTCTCCTTGTGAACATAGTTACTAGGACCAGATGAATACCTTTGACTGTTCGAGCTAGGCTTTTTGTAGAACTTCTTTTGAAAAGCCTTGGTCAACATAAGCATAGCCTGCTTTAGTTTTTCACAGTCGTCAGAGTCATAGTTCGCTTCACTTTCAACCTCATCTGATTCAGACACAATCATCATCTTCTTCTTCTTCTTCACAACAAGACCAATTGAATCAGTAACTGTCTTCTCACCCTGTCTCTTTTCATCCATGATTTCATCCACCTCTTCCTCATTCGGCTTGAGGGTTTCATATACCTCGTGAAGTGGAATATCGTTCAGATCTTTTATTTGCTTCATCTGCCTTGTAAACCTTTTCCATTCAGGATGAAGGATGCGTAGGAATTTGACATTCAGTTCTATTTGTGATTTATTGACCTTGTTCTTGCTTAACTCATTCAGCAAGGTCACAAATCTGTCATATGTTTCTGCTAGAGATTCTCCAACTCTGCCTTTGAACTCTTCATAGTTGTTGAGGCAGTTGGATATCTTGAGTTGGTTCCCAACTTTTGAACCAAGCATCATTTTCTCCAGTTGATCCCACATCTGTTTGCCTGTTGCTTTGTAGCTATCAATCTTCACATATATTTCATTAGTAATGCCTTGAAGAATGAAAGACTTTGCTAATCTATCAGCTTTTGCTCTCTTTAGGTCTTCACCATCGAGTTCATCAAACATAAGTTGATATGGTTCTTCCTCAGTACCAACCGTACGAGTCTTCATAACAGGTGGCATAGCTCCTTCCTCTAAAGATTTCCTGATTAATTCACCCAAATCATGTCTTTCTATGAAGTCCATGAACCGATCTTTCCACTGCTCATACTCTCCCCTGAGGAGTACTGGTGGCTTTGTGTCAGTTCCAATAACTAGAGCTTCTCTTGATGTCATCGATTCTCTTGATGTCATCGATTCAGAAAGACTAAGTCAGGAACTGAAGCAAAAGCACAATTTGTGCTAAAGGAGACTGGAGCAAAAGTCAAATTTGCGCTAATAGAGGTTGGCGCAACCCTAAAATTCACTTTGACACCCTTGAGGTGTTTTGCGCGAGAAGAGGATGGCGCAAAATAGAGGTTTGCATGAGTAGTTGGTCACGCGAAATTTGGAGGTTTGCGCGAGAAGTTGTTCGCGCGAAGTGGAGGTTTGCGCGAAGAGTTGATGGCTCAAAATGGAGACTTGCGCGAGAAGAAGGTCGCGCGAAGAAGAACTTTGCGCGAGAAGCTGATGGCGCAAAATAAACTATGAACTGGCGCAAAACTTGCACTCTTGCGAGTTCATCCCTGCAGCTTCGAAAAACGACTTTGATCCACAAATTAACCTATCTAGACTTCGATTAGCAGTCCCAAAATTTGACAAATAGACCACTAACACTTCTAGAACAGATTACAAGCTTTTGATTTAAAAAAAAACACTTTTTGAAAAATAAATCGATGGAACAGTGACTTGAACTCTTGAATAGTTTGACACCAAAATCACAAAATTGGAATCGATTAAAGTGCTATACTGAAATTAAACAATACCCAATCGATCTAGAACACTATTCGATCCAAGCCTAATTGATTTCAACTCTAATAACACACTAACACTCAAAAATGATTTCTATTTTGAAGAACACAGTGTCTACTTTTAAAACTTGATTTGAATCTGGTTTGAAGCTCTGATACCAATTGTCGGTCCTTTTTTATGATCAAGTTCTTATCAATACAAACAAACAAATACGATTTACCAACCTGTTTGATTAATAACCAAGGATTACAGAGTTTGAATATGATCTCTTTGAAGCTCTCTCTCTCTGTTTTTCTCTCTGATGAACAGTGTTCTTGATGATGAATTGTGATATTAGATATTCTAATAATATCTAATATCTAACTAACATAACATAATATCTAAACTTAATATCTAAAACTAAATATCCTAAAATATCTAAAAATAGATATTTAGGAATAATAATAAAATACTAAAAACAAACTTTGACATTTTATTACAAACTAACATTAGACTAATATTGAGAGTGACTTTTCAGCTTTAGCTTTAGCTTCAGATTTCAATCTTCAAATTGGATGATCTTGAATCCAATAAATATGAGATCTAACAATAGTGCGCCATTTGGAAAAAACGACGGTACAGATACGCACCACTAATAATGTGCCATGTCATTTAGGGTGGTGCACAATCGAGTACGTGCGCCTCCCATTATCTTCACGCGCGTGGCATTTGCTATACCCATTTGACTGTCACTTTGAAAAATAACCCACGCTCCATAACCTTAAAAATTTCATAGGTGTTGAATATGTCAGCAGCTCTATGGGTTAAAAGCTTATGAGGTTATGAGCTTGGCTCTTCTAAGCATAATTTTGCACCTTATTACCGAAAACATTGTGAAAACAATGAGGTGATTGAGTTGATTTATCATACAAGAACTCAGAGGTCAAGAGAAGTCCTTTTGAGACTCAGAGGCTCTGAAGCATCTCGCAGAGGCTCTGTGAGAGGCCTCAGAGGCTCTTTGACCAAAAAAAATTGTGGAGTAAAAATCATTGAAAGTTTTGATCACTCAAGGTTTGGACATTCTTTGTTTTGGAAGTTTGGACAAGTTTGCAACTGGTTGTCCATGAAAAGTGTTTTTGTCCTTGTTATCCAAAATAACAATGTAAACACAATGACACAATAATTTTTCAAGTGTATTTATCAATCACATAAATGATTACAAACTCTCTCAACATTTTCTCTCACTAACTCTGGAATGTGAATAACTCTCTTTGTTCTGCTACAAGTACTACACGCACAACACACTTATATATACAAACACAAAACACGCACACCACAGGAACGCGCAAACAACCAAAACTCTTACAACACAATAAATTTGACTTTGACTTTTATTGCATTGACTTTGACTTTGGTGCTTTGAGAGTTGACTTTGAGGCTTTGACTTCAATCTTCATCCTTATATGATCTTGTATCCAACATATTTATGATCTAACAATCTCCCCCTTTGGATTCAAGATCATCTCAAAAAGATTTTGTAGAATAATCATTTCTCTTTAAGCTCAGTAAATGTAATCTCCCCCTTTGTAAAACTTTAGCATTAGAACTTCAGTCTTCTATTTATGCTTGAAACAATCTCTTCTTTCTTTGATCTTCAACAATCTGTAATCTTCAAAAAAATCTGTCTTCAACCATATAACAATCTCCCCCAAAGATTAATAAAAAACTTATTTCAGATTCCAGAAAGAAATTATCTTCAGAATCCGCTCAGAATGCTTTAGCAAAATATCTTCAAAAAAAAATTCTGTAAATTCAGCTCATCTTTAGAAATCTCCGAATCTTTCCATTCCTGCTTTCAATTATCTTTCTCAAACCAACAACTCTGAATCAAACACTTCTTGAACTTTTCTCCCATATTTGATACAAACTTTTCATTCTAGACATTTGTGTGTCTCTGAAATCAAGATTATAATTGCAAACAAAAAATCAAACAAGATTTAACAACTACCTGTTTGAATTTCAATTCCAAATTCAAAGTATTACAACTTTCTCTCTCTAGATATGCTCTTTCTTTCTCTATGAATTCTCTCTCAATGTAAATTCAATCTCTAGTCATCTATCTATTAAACAGCAAATAAAAGCTATTTATACCTAGCAACTAAAATACAAGAAAACAAGAACAATTACAAAATAATACATTGACTTTGACTTTTATTAACAAAGACTTTGACTTTTAATGAGAGTTGAATTTCCAGCTTTGACTTCTTGTACTTTGACCTTCAGTAGACTTGATCTTGTATCCAACAGATTTATTCTCTAACAATCTCCCCTTTTGGATTCAAGATCATCACTAAAAGATTTAGCAAATCAATCTCCCCCTTTAGTTGCATTGAAGAACTTTAAATCTCCCCTTTATGCTCAATCTGAGTACAATCTTCCTCTTTTGGTTGATCTTTAATTTAATCTCCCCAATGTCTATCTTCAAAAAATATAACAATCTTCAATAATCTCTTCATAATGATCACAAGACTCTTTCAGACTTCTGAAAGAAATTATCTTCAGAATTAGCTCGGATTGCTTTAGCAAACAATCTTCAAAGAAAATTTCTGAAAATCAGCACATCTTCAAGCAACTTTGACTTTGCTTGCACAATCTTTCAAACTTTCAAACTTTCAACTTTGTCTTCTTCAACTCTTTATCCAAACTTTCAACTCTTTGAAATTTCTGATCCGGACATTTCTGTATATCATCTCCCCCTTTTTGATAAATGGAGCATCTGGTTCATCAAAACTTTCTCATCAAGAAATGCCATTGTTTGTTCCGACCATTGATCTTTCACGAGCCTCTGATTCTTTGCCAATTCGAACAATGTATTTATCTAGAACTTTGCAAATCCATACAAAATAAGAATGTAACACCTGAATCAACAAATGAATCAGTTAATGCGCCTGTCAGTAATACAAAGTCACTGTGTGTAACGGATACACATAGTGTCACAGCCCGTTAAAGCGGAAACACGAGGCATAACAGTTCCAATCTCATAGCACAAGATTAAAGTTCATACCACCATACAATAATTATTAACACATTACAATTTTAAAAGAAAAACATAAATATTTATTATCGTTTACAATTCCCAAAAACTTATACATAAAGTAAAATATTCGTAAAGGTAACTTGCTTCAAAACATTATTCATGTAGATTAAACATCGTTGCCTACCTTCTTGACTCCTAAAAAGCATGTACAAAACAAGGTCAACTACAAAGAGTTGGTGAGTTCACAGGTTTTAAATATACACAAATCATTTTTGTATGCATAAAATTCTAATTGAAGTATTAGAATTCATATCAACTTTAAATCTTGAATTCATGAGTACTACAAATCAAATTTTATATGACAAGAGTACGCAATGATAAAATTTCGTTGAGCCACTACTAAACCATCTCTGACCAATTTCAACGCCCCATGAACTACCTCAGCGGTGGTTTATACCACATGGATAGTCATATTCTCTAGTATAATGCACCCCTACTCGTCAGCATAAGGTGGGTTTGTCAGACCAAATAGTGCTATCCACTAATACTATAGGCCCAATTTTGGGTTAAATAGTAGTGCTTAAGGGGACTTAACATTTGATAAACTCAACATATCAATAGCATACATGTCATATAATTATGATTCCAAACGCTTATAACAAAGCCTTATAAATTGTTATTACACAATACTTTATAATCAATCTCATTAATCTTTAAATACACAATTTAAACATGCTTTCCATCCCAAAATCAATTTTAACAGTAAAAGTGGGGCTGTGAATACTCACCTTGGATTGGAAATGCTAAAGATAACGCGCGTGTGATTCCTTACTCGGTCCTTATCTTCCTATACGGATAATTGTACATATGAGTTCTATAGATCATAGGTCTCAACTTATGTTTAACTAACTGATTTTTCACTTTATAAAATGCCACTTTCAAAGATAATACATAAAATGAAATTTTTAGTTTGATCCAAAACAATTATTCATAGTGATTTTTATGTTATAAAAGCTTTTAAAACACTTTTGTTATAAAATCTGCATGCTGTCCAGAAACTATGCCCATAAGTTAACCATCAAAATGAATCCTCCAAATTGACAAACTTAACCATTTTTTTATATATCTTAACTTACTGTTTTGAGAACATCTTGGTAAAATTTCGTGAATTTTGGAGGTGTTTTGATGGTCCAAATAAATTTTACAACATAGTATGTCACTGATTTTAAAATCAGTTGCATACTTCTGATGTATCAAACATTTGGAGGGTCAAAACTTATCATTTTTGAGTGATTTCAATTGGATTTTACTCCTAACTTAGAGAAGTAACTAGCATAAAAATTTCATCTCATTTGGACTAAAAATGAGAGAATTATGCTATTTCAAAAACCAAAGTTACAATCTGTCCAGAATTTTAAACATACATGCTTATTTTGTAAAATATGATTGAATACTCAAAACTAATTATTTTTTAATGAAGCCAACTTTATTTGTTATACAAATCATTATTATAACTTCCAGAAGAAAAATCATAAATCTTTATAGATTATTTTGGTGACTACACTTGTTTTACTAATACTTTTAGTTCAGCATGTTTCTGTTTGCACAATAATCTTAGAAAATACAATTGAAAGGTCAAATCTCCATATTTTTTATTGATTCAACTTGGAAAAGTTTCTCAATCCATTTATTTGAGTTTTAGAAGAAAAATGAAAGATTTTGGACTTGTATTTAACCACTTATGGTCGTCCAAAGTCCATCATGAAATCTGTTCAGAAAGTTAAGGATGAAATAACATAACCTTCATGGATTTTCCTATATTTTTTTACCCATAAATTAGTGTTTTTGATTCAAAAACCTTTTTAATCACCAAAATATCATATTTTTAGTATTCAATTATATTTTGATAATCAAAATGCAAATAACATAATGCATGATTCTTTAACATCTTGAATAATCAAGAAAATTGATGTGCACGTATCCAATCCTTGATTTCTTGAGTTCTAGACTTAATGGATCATGGATTATCACCAATTTTTGATAACTAAATCATATTTTGGTGTATAATCTACCACATAAAGACTTTAAAAGCCTATGCTTCTAGAAATCTTCAAGAAGTAAGAAAAAGATGAAGAAAATAGTGAAATTTCATGTTTTTGCTTAAAGAAAACTTATGCAAATGCTTGTAGTGTTTACATACCTTGAAGATGTTGATAAAAACTTGATATTCTTGCTATGGAGATGATTATAATCTTGCTAAATGCTTAATTTTTCTGGAAATTTTGAGGTGTAGATGTGTGTGTTTGTGAGCCTTATGCAAGTAGAGAGAGAGAGAGGAGATGAGGAGTCAAATTTGAAATTGAGTTTATGAGATTTCTAACATAAGTTTTGTTTTTAAAAAAAAATAAGAAAATGAGAGGGAGAGGGAGAAGGGGCCGGCCTCAAGGCCTCTCCAAGCCCAATTCAATATTTTTTTTTTAAAACTAAAAGACCTCAAAATCACAATTAAATCAGATAAATTGATAACTGAAAAAAAAAATTTAAATCTCAAATATCTCAAAATTGAGTAAATTTTTACAAATAAATATATTTTCATCTAAATAATATAAACCTCGTTATTTTATGTATTTTAGACATATGACATAATATTTGGCATTTTATAAAATGTTGTATCTGATATGGATGTTAGCTAAACGATCTTAACAAACTACAGTGATTTCTTCAAGACTAAGGCCCTAACCTATATATTCAGGTTATAATAGTGTTTTTCTAAATCATAATTGTGTATTGGACTGTTCGAGAAATAACCTGATCATTCTAGGAGGCAGTTGTCACACATAGGAAAGGAGGTTTTTGATGTTCACTCTCCCAGGGCTTCCATCCAATCATCGAAACACCACAAAGAAAATTTCTATGAACGTTATGACAAAGAAACAAATTCTTTGTGTGTTCGTGCAAGTGATAGAAAGAATTAAGCATATGATGATTGCTTTTAAAAAGGCTCAACATTGTGTAAACCACTGAAACAACAGTAGATAAACACAGACTCAATGTGCATGATTGAAGTGCGAAGGTGGGGCAGACTTCCTTTTGTTTCAATATCCAGATTTTCCAAATGAAAATCAGATAGATTATATGTTGCATCCCCAGAAAAATGTGAAACGTTTCCTTGTTGAGAAGAAAATGAGTGGATGGTGGGTTTTTTTTTTATCAAGAGTTGGCATGGGCTATTTTCCTGTTTCAATAACGTTCACGAAGAAGTGTGAAACATTAGTAATGTGGCCGCCCGACTCAAAAAGTAGTTGGTGCAGAGTTTGATATTCTTTTACTCTGATCTCACACCCTCTTTCTTTTAATCATTAAGCTCACTTCTAACCAAACTCTCCTTTACATTTTACCTCAACGCACAACCCACACTCATTTCTTTTTGACTCCTCACACTCAATCACTATGGATTAACTTCTTGGGTTGGAAAGACTGGTTATCGTGAATCCATAGAAGTTCATTTAAGTCCTAGCACAAAGAACCCATATTTTCTTATGAAGCACATGTTGCTCAAAATAGTTTAACTTGAACAGTTAAAGCTCAAATACAAGTCAGATGTTTATATGCTCAGAATATAATCATGAAGATATGAGCATTTTGAAACATGGAAATATTTTCAAACAAGTAAATTGAATGAATAGATAAGAATGCAAGAGACTTGTTTGAAAATCTGACAATATATGAAAAATGATCAGATAAGAAATGATATATCAGTTAAGGCTTATGGTCAAGAATAATGGATATTGTTCATATGAATCAAAATACAGACATACTTGAATGAAACGCTTCGAAAGGAAATGACGCTCAAAATTCTTTGAAGTACAAGCGGGGTGTCTTACCATCGAAAATATGTTTCAATATGAGACATGGTAAGAACATTTTGAACAAAAAGTCAAACCGGTGTGTGTGAATACTTGAAAGTATATAGAAAAGACAATAAAACAAGTATTTATCTTCGGAAACACACGGTTTGTTAATCGTTGAAGCACAAAGTAAAATGAAAACATTTAAAATCACACTTCCAATTTATGAAATCTATTTAAGAATCGGGAAGTGGTTTGAACATTTAAGAACATGTTTTCTATGATTGAAAGTTGTCCTTCTTTCAACCATATATGAGATTAAGATAAGAAATTGTTAGATCACATATCTATTGGATTCAAGATCATCCAATCTAAAGATCCAATTTGATGCTAAAGCCAGAAAGTTGACTCTCGATATTAAGTCTAATGCCATTTGTAATAAAATGTCAAAGTTTGTTTTATTGTATTTTATTGTTTCTAAGTAACTAGTTAGTTAGTTGTTAGTTTGTTATTTTGTTTTGTTTAGTTAGTTATATAATATCTAACTATCTAGATATTATTAGTTTTGTTTAGTTTAATATTGTATTTCTTGCAAGTTGTGTTTGCAAGTTGGTTGTTTAGAGTGTAAGAGAAGCAAAGATCAGATCAGTTTAGATCACACATAACACACACACAAAAGGTGTAAAACACAGAGAGCTTCTCAAAGATCAAAGATCAACCTTGTAATCGTTGAATGTTATATCAAACAGGTTGGTAATCATTTATTTGATTTATCTGGTAAAGATCCTTGTTCAAACAGGGACACACAATTGGTATCAGAGCTTATCCAGATCAAAATCAAATTTTTCAAACTCGACACTGTGTTCTTCACTTTCAAAATCATTTTCTAGTTTTAGTGTGTTTTTGGGATTGAAATCAATAGTTTTGTGATCGTATAGGGTGCTAGATCGAGTTGTGAGTGTTTAATTTCATTATTACACTTAAATCGAGTTCCAATTTGTGATTTTGGTGTCTGAAGGTCGACTTCTAAAAGGTTCACTGTTCCATCAATCATATTCTCAAAAAGTGATTTTTATCGAGATCTAGTGGTAACAATCTGTTCTAGAACTGTTAGTGGTCATTTTGCTAGAGTTTGGGACTGCTAATCGTGGTCAAACAAGTCGATTTATCGAAATCAAATCAATTTTTCGAAGTACAGGGGCGAACTCGCGCAAACACAGGGACGAACTCGCGCAAACCACAATTTGTGCCAGCCACTTATCGCGAGAACCATACTTTGCGCCACAAGCTCGTCGCGTAAACCTCAATTTGCGCTACCAACGTCTCGCGCAAACCTTCCTTTGCGCTTCTAATGACTCGCGCAAACCTTAGTTCGCACGACTCTCACTTCACGCAAACCTCACCTTGTGCAACATTTGACTCGCGCAAATCTCGAATCTCAAGTCTTGCGCCATCACCTACTCACGCAAACCTCAGTTTGCGCCATCAACTTCTCGCGCAAACCGTGTTTCGCGCCAGACACTGCTCGCGCAAGGGGGACAAAGTTCTGTTCGTGATTAAATTTTTCTGAATTTCATTCTAACATTTTCAGTATTTATTTGATTTTATTTGGGCTAACAATCATATTCAAGTTCTTCTTATCAAACAGAATGACTTCCTATTTTCCTATGTTTAATAAAGGAGAATACGAAAAGTGGAAAATTAATTTTTCCAGCTTTGTAGATAATGATGATCTGGGTCACTACATGAGATTATCATTGTCTGAAGGAGCACAAGTGCAAAGAGAGAGAGAGCTGATAATAGAGCTAGAGTTTATCTGAAAAAGAATATTTCTAAAGAAATATTTGATTTAATGGATATTCCCGAAGCTTCAGGGAAAGAGATATGGGACTATCTTGAATTAAACTCTGAATGGATTGTCTCTGACCGAAAGGTTTTCTTAAAAGCAAAAGATTTGGTAGCTGAGAACTCAGAGCTAAAAAGAAAGATTTCTGGTCTTGATGCTCAAATACAGAAGCAAGAGTCTGTTGAGAGCAATGAGAAGAAATCAAAGGACTTGGAGAGTACAAACACTGAGCTTCAAAAGAAAATATCTGAGTTTGAGAAGAAGTTCTCAGATCTTTCCAAAAAGGGTGTTGAGGAGAAGAAGGTGATAGAGCTTAAAAGTATAAATCTTTCTCAACAAGTTAGTAACTTTGCGAAAGTAATCATTTTAGAAATAGATCAGTTTGCCAAGGAAAAGAAGGCATTTGATCAGAAGAATGTTGGATTCTTAAAAGAGATATCAGATGGAAGAAAGGGTGCTAAGAAGTAATTTGAAGAAGAGAGAAGCACCTTTGAAGCTGCAATTAGAAAGCTTAATGCAAAGCTATCTGAACTTTCTAAGAATCCACAGAAAGAGAAGAAGAAGAAGTGTGAGCTTGAGAAGAAGATTGACCTTCTTGTCAAAGAAAGAAACAGTTATTCTTCAAAGGTTAACGAGCTTGAAAAGATTATTTCAATGGTGGTGGTGACTGAGCGCAAGACTCCAGACTCAATTGTCCACTCACCTAGAGATGATTCAGCTGATTCAGAATGCTCATTCAAGTCAGCTAAAAGTTCAACATCCAAAACTGCTTCTTCCAAAAGGCCAGTTAAATCTTCTAATCAAATTCGTAGTTCTAACCTTTTCTATGATAGAAATATAGATGGTTCAGGTACACATCGAAGGAGAAGAAGCTACAAAGAAGAAGAACTGGCCTGGAAAAGGAAACCAGTTAAAAATGAGCGGAAAAGTAAGAAGTCATGTGTACATACGCAGAATGCCAAAAAGAACAATGCGCGTAAAGGTAAACCTGATTTTGTCTACACGAGAGATCAATTAATCAGTTTGTCAGGTAAGAAACTCTATTGTTCTTATTGTCGTACACATGATCCTGTTCATAAATCGAGTGACCATTACTGGTATGGTTCTTACTCAGTAACTCCGATAAGAACTGCAGCTAACACAGTTGGATACAAATGGAAATGGATACCAAAGAAGAAGGATGATTCTGTGCTACAGGTACCTACTATCAAGAGGGAGTAGGAGAACTAAGGATTCTAAGTAAATCAGCTTAGAACCCGGACTTCAACGAAGTTTTGACTTCTAAACACAACAATTTAGGACTCGCACTTCAATGATCAAAAGACCTTACCCCGAGCTGATAAGAGATTGTACTCCAATACTCGAATGAGGAAATCAACCATCAAAGGGGAGTACATACGTACTTTTCTGAAATTTTAAATGCATATCTTTGTCAATAATAATTTTACAAATGCATAATTTCAGGGGGAGTAAAGGTGATGACTTCTGATTATTTCTGATCAGAACTCGTACTTTAAAAGTTTTACTGCTTTTTGTATTTTCAATTTAAGTGAATAAATTTGCTTTGACTTGACATAAGACTTTTGCAGAATTTTTGAGAGAAGCTTACAAGTTCATATGTTTATGAATTTATGCTTAGCTTCATGAGATATAAGATCGCACGTAAAGGTACAATCCTTTATCTTAATCTCATAAATGGTTGAAAGAAGGATAACTTTCAATCATTTGAAAACATTGTTATTAAATGTTCAAACCACTTCCCGATTCTCAACAGGAATTAATGAATTGGAAGTGTCACTTTAAATGTTTTCAAGATCAACATTGTGCTTTAACTGAAATAGTTAAACCAATCTGAGCATCATATGCATCATAGGAAAACAGGATTTCTTTGTGCTAGGAATTAACACAACTTCTATGGAATCACCTTAACCAGTTATTTCTACCCAAGAAGTTAATCCATAGTGATTGAGTGTGCAAAGTCAAAAGAAATGAGTGTGTTAAACAAAGAAAGAAAGTTTGGTTAGAGTGAGTTAAATGTTTAAAAGAAAGAGCGTGTGAGAACAGAGTTAAAAGAATATCACAACTCTGCACCAACTTTTCATGAGTCGGGCATCCACATTACTAGTGTTTCACAACTCTTTGGTGAACATTATTGAAACAGGCAACTATCCCATGCCAACTCTTGATCAAACCTCACCATCTACTCATTTTTCTACTCAAATAGAAAATGTTTCACATTTTCTAAGGGGAAGCAGTACATTTTCTATCTGATTTTCATTTGGAAAATCTGGATATTGGAAAGAAGGAAGTCTACCCCACCTTTGCACTTCACTCATGCACATTGAGTTTGTGTTTAACTTACTGTTGTCTCAGTGGTTTACACAATATTGAGCCTTAGAAGCAATCATTTGTGCTTAATTCTTTCTATCACATGCACGAACACACAAGGAATTTGTTTCTTTGTCATAACGTTCATAGATATTACCTTTGTGGTGTTTCGATGATTGAATGGAAGCCCTGGGGGAGTGAACATCACAAAGCTCCTTTCCAATGTGTATTCGTTACACACAGTGACTTAGTGTTACTGACAGGCATTTTAACTGATTCATTTGTTGATACAGGTGTTACACAACTAATTTGTATGGATTTGCAAAGATCTAGATGAATATCTTATGAATTGACGAATCAGAGGCTCCGAAAGATAGACATTTCTTGACATAAAGTTTTGATGAACTTCTTACTCTTTTCATCAAAAAGGGGGAGAAGGGTCGAACCAAGAAATGGGGAACGACACAAGATTAGAGCAAGTATTCTGAAGACATACTGAATTGCAAGAAATTTCTTTGAAGATACTTTTCTACAACAATCTGAGCTACAGCTAGAGACAATTTTCTTCCCATCATCTGAAAGAGAGTTTATCTACATCAAAGGGGAAGATTATTACATTCTGAAGACTAAGAAGGAGATTGCAACTTCTGAGCTGAAAAAGAAGAAGATTGAATTAAATAGATCTATTGGATAAATCTTTTTAGAATGATCTTGATCCAAAGGGGGAGATTGTTAGATCACATATCTATTGGATTCAAGATCATCCAATCTGAAGATCCAATCTGAAGCTAAAGCCGGAAAGTCGAATCTCGATATTAAGTCTAATGTCGTTTGTAATAAAATGTCAAAGTTTGTTTTATTGTATTTTATTGTTTCTAAGTAACTAGTTAGTTAGTTGTTAGTTTGTTATTTTGTTTTGTTTAGTTAGTTATATAATATCTAACTATCTAGATATTATTAGTTTAGTTTAGTTTAATATTGTATTTCTTGCAAGTTGTGTTTGCAAGTTGGTTGTTTAGAGTGTAAGAGAAGCAAAGATCAGATCAATTTAGATCACACACAACACATACACACAAAAAGGTGTAAAACACAGAGAGCTTCTAAAAGATCAAAGATCAACCTTGTAATCGTTGTTTTATCAATACAAACAGGTTGGTAATCGTTCATTTAATTTATTTGGTAAAGATTCTTGTTCAATCAGGGACACACAGAAATTAACCTTTCTATGCAGTCTTAAATCTCATGAAGTAAACTGAAGTCATAAAGCTATGATCTTGATAACTTCTCTCATTCTGCACAAGACTCAAAGTCATTTCAAAGCAACTTTATTCACAAATTTATTGAAAAATAAAAGACATAAAGCAGTAAAACAATTATAGTACGAGTTCTGATCAGAAGTAATCAGAAATCATCACCTTAACTCCCCCTGAAATTATGAATCAGAAAAAAAATATTAGTGTAAAAGATTGTTATTCCCAAATCTATCAAGTTCTAATTCCTAAACAACAATCAAGATGAGAATCGTAATCATATGTCATTAATTCCAAACTCAAAGATTACAAATCACATTTTCTCTCTCTACTCTCTCTCTCTCTCTCTCTCTCTCTCTAGAAATGTATTCTGATTGCCTCTTCTCTAATCAGCTCTCTCACAATGACTTACTTCTAACATGCTTACTTACAGATTACAAAGACATCAAAGGTATTTATACCCTTGACAATTACAAAGGAAAAAAAAATACAATTACATTGACTTTGACTTTTATTAACAAAAGACTTTGACTTTCACTTGAGAGTTGAGAGTTGACTTTCAGCCTTTGAGTTCTTGAACTTTGATCTTCAATATTTATGATCTTGAATCCAACAATTATGTGCTCTAACAATCTCCCCCTTTGGATCAAGATCATTAGTAAAGGATTTAGCAATACAATCTTCTCTAATTAAGCTCGATTGAAATAACTCCCCCTTTGATTAACCTTTATCTTCTCTTCTAATCTCCCCTTTGATACAAACATGATATACAAACTCCCCCTTAACACGATGAAATTCTTCTTTGATAAGCTCAATAAATTCTCTCCCAAGGTTGTAACTAAACCTCTTTTAGACACAAATCTGATTGCTTCAGCAAATTCTCTTCAACAAACAAATTATCTTCAACAAACTGAAATCTTTGAACTCTTTTCGTTTTTTATCAACAAAACTCTTTTCGTCTTTGAACAACAATCTTTCAGCTTTCAATCAAATCTTGAACAATTTCTCCCAACTTTAACATTTCTGACTCACACATTTATTGAACTCTTCTCCCCCTTTTTTGATGATTTGAGCATCGATATCATCAAAACTTTCCTTCCAAGAAATGTCTTTGACCATTCCGATATGTCCAAGAGCCTCTGATTCTGTAATCCATAACCAAGTATTCATCTAGATCTTTGCAAATCCAGACAAAATAAGAACATGTAACTCCTGAATCAACAAATGAATCAGTTAAAATGCATGTTAGTAACATAAAGTCACCGTGAGTAACGAATACACAATATAAAGGAGCTTTTTGATGTTCACTCCCCCAGGGCTTCCATCCAATCATCGAAATACCATAAAGGCAATTTCTATGAATGTTAAGACATGAAAACAAATTCCTTGTGTGTTCGTGCAAGTGTAGAAAGAATTAAGCATGAATAATTGCTTTTAATGTGTTAGCTCCAAATCATCTGTTAAAGTGTTGAAAATACCAGTCCTATTTCAGAGGACTTTCAAGAAGATACACTTCAGAGGATGAAGACTTCAGAGGACAAACCTGCCTCTGAAGTACTTATCAGCACTCAGAAAAGACATCAGAGATGGCTTCATCAGAGGCTCTGAAGACAACGTCAGAGCTCTGAAGACATTCTCTCTGGATGTTCAAGTGTGAAGACGAGATGGCTTCATCAGAGGCTCTGAAGACAATGTCAGAGGCTCTGATGACATTCTGAAGATGTTCTCTGAAGTTCAGAGAATGAACAGAAGAACAGATGACACGTCACTTAGTGATAAGATTTACTTTCTAGAGTAGGTCACTGTTCAGCATGCTCTTTCTCGTCATACAAGTACACTGCTTACTTTATGATCCTATAAATAGGACCATCACCTTATTGTTCAAAGTGTGCTTAAGAAGTTATATATCTGATAATATAAGTTGAATACTTTATTCTAAGAATATCTTGTTTATCTTTATCTGCTTTAAAAACTGTGATATTTGAATCTCCTTTGATATTAAACTGCATTACTTCCGCTGTCATTACTCTTATTGTTTATATCATTGTTACGAGATTAGATCTGGGATCCAACATAATGGCTCAACATTGTGTAAACCACTAAGACAACAGTAGATAAACACAGACTCAATGTGCATGATTGAAGTGCGAAGGTGGGGCAGACTCCCTTCTTTTTCAATATCCAGATTTTCCAAATGAAAATCAGATAGCATATGTGCTGCGTCCCCAGAAAAATGTGAAACATTTTCTTTTTGAGAAGAAAATGTGTAGTTGGTGGGGTTTAGTCAAGAGTTGGCATGGGCTAGTTGCCTGTTTCAATAACGTTCACCAAAGAGTTGTGAAACGCTAGTAATGTGGCTGCCCGACTCAGAAAGTAGATGGTGCAGAGTTTGATATTCTCTTACTCTAATCTCACACCCTCTTTCTTTTAATCATTAAGCTCACTTCTAACCAAACTCTCATTTCCATTTTACCTCATCACACCCACACTCATTTCTTTTCGACTCCTCACACTCAATCACTAAAGGATTAACTTATTGGGTAGAAATCACTGGTTAACGTGATTTCATAGAAGTTTCAATTAAGTCCTAGCACAAAGAACCCATATAATCCTAGAAAGCATGTGTTGCTCAAATGGTTTAACTATAGCAGTTAAAGCTCATATACAAATGTCAGATGAATGTATGCTCAGATGATATAATCATGAAAATATGAGCATTTTTAAACATTGAAATATTTTCAAACAAGTATATTGAATGAATAGATATGAATGCAAAAGACTTGTTTGAAAACCTGACATTGTATGAAAATGATCAGAAATGAAATGATATATCAATTAAGGCTTATGATCAAGAATAATGGATATTGTCCATAACGAAACAAAATATAGACATTCTTGAATGCAACGCTTCGAAATGAAATGACGCTCAAATTTCTTTGAATACAAGCGGGGTGTCTTACCATCGAAATTATGTTTCAATATGAGACATGGTAAGAACAATTTGAACAAAAATTAAACCGATGTGTGTGAATACTTGAAAGTATATAGAAAAGACAATACTCAAGTATTTATCTTTGCAAACACACGGTTTGTAAACTTTGAAGCACAAAATAAAAATGAAAACATTTAAATTCACACTTCCAATTCATGAAATTTGTTTAAGAATAGGGAAGTAGTTTGAACATTTAAGAAAATGTTTTCTATGATTGAAAGTTGTCATTCTTTCAACCATATATGAGATTAAGATAAGAATTTTAACCTTTCTGTGCAATCTTAGATCTCATGAAGTCAGCTGTAGTCATTAAGATATGATCGTGATAGCTTCCTCTCATCCTGCACAAGTCTCAAAGTCTAGTCAAAGATACTTTTATTCACAAAGATTTATTCAAATGTAAAAGACATAAAGCAGTAAAACGATTAATGGTACGAGTTCTGATCTGAGTAATCAGAAGTCATAATCCTTTTACTCCCCCTGAAATTATGCATCTAAACTATGTCAGTTATAAAGCACATGATAGAGATCTACAACTCCTTTTGGAATGTAGTTCGTCATATCTATCAGATGCAAAAATTTCAGAAAAATGTGTACTCCCCCTTGAAGGTTGATATCCTCGTTGGAGTATCGGAGTACAATCTCTTATATCAACCCGGGAGTATCTTTCTTTAAGCATTGAAGTTTGGATCCTGAACTGTAGTAATCAGAAGCCACACTTTGTTGAAGTACGGGTCCTAAGCTGACGTACTTTGAAGCCTTGGTTCTATTACTCCCCCTTGAATGTAGGTGCCTGCAACACAAAATCAGCTTTCGGCTTTAGTACCCACTGGTATTTGGGTCCATGTGTGTTAGTTGTAGTTCGAATGGGAGTAACTGAGTAAGAACCATACCAGTAATGATCACTAGCTTTATGAACAAAATCATATGAATGACAATAAGAACAATACCTCTTTTTAGATAACCTGATCAACTGATCTCTTGAATAAGCAAGATCAGGTTTACCTTTCAGTACTTTGTTCTTTTTTGCATTTGAGGAAGATACAAATGATTTGTTACCTATCTTCTCTTTCTTCTTTCCTTTCTTTTCATTTTTCTTCTCTTCATCATCCACTAGTTTCACTTTCCATACCAGCGTCTCTTCATTATATCTCCTTCTTCTCCTGTGTGTACCTGAACCATTTATTTTCCGATCATAGAAAATGTTAGTTGTACGAATCTGATCAAATGATTTAACTAACCTTCTTGAAGAAACAGTTTTCAAATGTGAGCTTGACGCTGACTTGTTAGAACCAACTGAACTATTTCTAGGTGTGTGGATTTTTGACTCTGGAGTCGTTTGCTTAGTCACCACTACCTTGAAAATAATCTTTTCATGCTCTTTAACCTTTGACGAATAACTGTCTCTTTCTTTAACAAGTAGGTCAATCTCTCTCTTGAATTCAGACTTTGCTTTCTGATCTTTCAATGCACTTTCAGATAGTTCAGATAACTTTGCAGTCAGCTTCTTTATCTCTTTCTCAAATATAATTCTTTCTTCTTCAAAGTATTTTTCAACATTCTTTCGTCCATCAGATATCTCTTTAAAGAATCCAACATTCTTTTGTTCTATCTCTTTTTTATCCTTTGCAAACTTTTCTCTTTCAATAATGATCACTTTCTCAAAATCAGAAACTTGGTGAGAAAGTTTAATGCATTTAAGCTCAACCGTCTTCTTCTCGTCATCACATTTTCTTGAAAAATCTGAGAACTTCTTTGCAAATGATTTCTTTTCAGTCTCAAAATCAGATTTTTCTTTGATCATCTTTTTCTCCAGATCAGATATTTTCTTTTGAAGCTCAGCATTAGCATCCTCCAGATTCTTAATCTTCATCTCATAACTGTCAACAGAATTTGCTTGCTGAATCTGGATTATCTGAATTTCCAAATCAAAAATTTTATTTTTCAGCTTAGTGTTCTCAGTTTCCAAACTCATTACCTTATCTTCACTACACCCAGAAGTCTGTTTCAGAAGATCTTCATTAATGGTCTTTAATGCATTGACTTCTTCTCTCAGTATCTTCCTTTCATCATTGTATTTCTTTGATCTCTTTGAGTAGTAGTCAACTGAGGAAGCAAGATTTTTGTTTTCTAATTCGAGCTTGTGAATCTTCTTTTCATCATCATCAGAAAGATATCCCATCTTGAATTATCTGTTACAAAAAGAACTTGATATTGATCGTTAGTCCAAATGAAACAATCAAGAAAATACAGAAAACTTGAAATATAAAATCAGAAATTTTGATCACAAAAAGAAATATGTCCCCCTTCGCAGAAATTTTCACTATTAAAGGCCATATTACAGTTTTGAAAGTTTTGACTAAGTACAGAAACTCGCAAAAATCCTATTAAAGCTTAAAACTCGCAGGCGCTGAAACTCGCAAACCACTATTCACAAAAAACTCGCAAGCTTAAACTTGCGTGTTTGTGAAACTCGCACGCAAAGACTTGCGTGTTCTGATAAACTCAAAAATAGTTGAAACTCGCTAAACGTTGAAACTCGCAAGAAACTGTTCTCGACGAAACTCGCTAATGCCTAAACACGCAAGTAACTATTCACGTTGAAACGCGCTAAAAGAGACGTGCGCATTCACAAAACTCGCTAGGCACTACTTGCGCGTTTTAGCAAACTCGCTAACCATGGCTTAGATTTTCAAACTCGCAGATATAAACTCGCAGACTTCAACCAGCGAGTTTCTAGAACTCGTTAATAACGCCTTGCGCGTTTTGGCCAAAAATGAAATTCTTCAGCTTGCGTGTTCTAACGAAGAACTTGCGCGTTTCACGAATCTAGCGCGTTCTTCAGATTTCTTGCGTGTTCTTCATCTGTTTCACCAAAAATTCAATCTAAACTTTGAATTTCAGCACTAAACTTTGAGAATTTACTCACCTAATCATCGAGAACTCATTACTTAACAACTAAATTCGATCTACAACACAAAAATATACAAATTGATTCAAATACAGTGCGTAGAACTCGTGACTTACAAACTCAACAAAATCCAAAAATTCGAGAAAACTACAGTGCAATTGATGAATTAATCTATACAAACTCGATCGATTATGCTTTTCAAACACAACCTAATCAAAATCTACTCCAAAAACACACTAAAACTCGAAATTAGATCTGGACATGAAGAACACAGTGTCGACTTTATTTTCTTGATTTGATTTCTAATTGGATCTGCTCTGATACCAATTGCTATTCCTAAATCTATCAAGTTCTAATTGCTAAACAACAATCAAGATGAGAATCGTAATCATATGTCATTAATTCCAAACTCAAAGATTACAAATCACATTTTCTCTCTCTACTCTCTCTCTCTCTCTAGAAATGTATTCTAATTGCCTCTTCTCTAATCAGCTCTCTCACAATGACTTACTTCGAACATGCTTACTTACAGATTGCAAAGACAAAAAAGGTATTTATACCCTTGACAATTACAAAGGAAAAACAAAATACAATTATATTGACTTTGACTTTTATTAACAAAAGACTTTGACTTTCACTTTTGGATCTTATATATATATATATATATATATATATATATATATATATATATATATATATACTCCCCCTTGATTAACTCCCCCTCAAATGTAGAACATCATTTCTGTCGGATGCATAAAATTTCAGACATATATATATATATATATATATATATATATATATATATTGTATATATATATATATATATTTGTATATATATATATATATTTGTATATATATATATATATATGTATATATTTATATATATACTCCCCCTTGAATATTGATTTCCTAAGATATGTATGTAGGAGTACATTATCAGTTAGCTCAGGAGTAAAATCTTTTGATCATGTAAGTGCGGGTCTTGAACTGTTGTATTCAAGATCCATAAGTCTCTTACTCAACCTTGACTTGACTTTCCTGTAACACAGATTCATCCTTTTTCTTTGGTATCCATTTGTATTTGGATTCACCAGAGTTAGCACATGATTTTGACACCCATTTAAACTTAGGTCCACTTTTCTTTTGAAAACCATATGAAGAATTAGAACGATAAGAATATACATAATATGTCCCAAACCAAACATCAGAATATTTCTGAGAAGCATAATCATGTCTATCATAAATGGAAAACTTTCTAGTAGACAAAGATAACTGGAATAATTGTTGTCTTGAATATTTCTTGTAAGAACTTACAAGTTTTGTTTTAGAATTAGCAACATCCACAATTATATCATCTTTACTAGTAGTATTCTTATTACAATCAGCACTAGAAAATGATTTAGCATTCTCATCTTTCTTCTGCTTTGGTTGCCACTCAGACTTAACTCCATGCCTTTTCCTTTTCATATCTGAAAATTTTGAAACTTCAGAATTAGAACAGTGAGAATCAAACAAATGCTTCTTCTTTGACTTACCAGTGGTGATCTGTTTCTGTGAATTCCTATATTTCTTCTTCTTACCTTTGGCAACTTTGTTTTCACAGAAACTGTTATATCAACTTTCGTTGATGTTTCACCTTTTTCATATACACTTGGTAAACCAAAAGAATTAACAATAAAAGATGAAGGATCGGGAAGTTTAGAATTAAAATCAAATTGAGCAATGCATTCATCTAAATCACCATCGGAGTTTAAAAAATCAAACCCATCATTAAGTAAACTAGACATATCATCAGAATTTGAAGCTTTAGAAGAATTAGAAAAATCAGAATTTTTCAACACAGTTAAAAACACATTTTGTTCTAAATCCATCAAAATTCTTGCTTCTGTTAGAGTATTCTCAAGTTCAGAAATTTTACTTTATAATACGAGAGGAGGAATGTAAATTTTACCTTCAATAGGCTTTGCCTCCAACTCTTTTGAGGAATAACTCTCAAAATAGTCATCTGAAAGAAATTTTGATTTATCAGAACTATAACTACTATTCAACTTCTCATAACGAAATGGAAGTTGAACTTTAGTTGTGTTCTTTCTTTTCTCATATTCCTTAGCTTTATCTACTTCAGATAGTTTAGTCCACTCAACATGAAGATCAGGGTATCTTGATGCTAGACTTAAAAATGTAAAATCATAAAGTGCAGGCATTTCAGATATACCCTTTTTAAGATAGTGTGGATTCTCATAACCGGGTCCCTAACACTCTTTGTTCTCTTTGGGTTTGTTTAGATGAATGGTTTGTTCAGTTTGACCCAATGTGTATAATTTTCCTTCCAAAGCATTCACTTTTTCAAGTAAATATTTGTTTTCTTTTGAAAGCGAAGAATGCATTTTAGTAAGTTCTTTTGAATCAAACTCACACATTTTATATTTGGAAGTTGTTTAAGCTAACTCTTTAAGAATTAGAGTCTTTTCTTTAGCATTGTATCAATATTTTTATGTAAAGTCTCAATCAATACTTTATTCTCAGCAATATTCTCGCTAAGTTTCTGTATTGATTGGTTTTTGTCTTTATTGATACCTCTTTCACGCTTAAGCTTTGACTCTAACTTTTGAAGTCTAATCATCATGACATTTATTTGACTTATAAAATCAGATTCAGTCATGTCACATACCTCATCAAGTTCTGCTTCAGCTGCCTCAACTTCATCTTCAGCTTCATTCACCATCCTTCCCATTAAACACAGGTGTGCAATCTCTTCCTTCTCTTCTGTCTCAACCTCTTCGTCTGAGTGATCAAGCCAAAATTCATCCTCTACCATCAATGCTTTGCCAGCCTCTTGTTGCTTGGCTAGAAGCATCTTGTTCTTGTAATATTCAGAGTTTTGAACCTTTGGCTTGCTGTAGTTTTTAGCAAAATGCCCTAGTTTGCCACAGTTGTAGCATTTAGTTGGCTCTTGCAGCTTTGCCTCTTCAACTCTAACCTTTCTTTCCTCTGGTTTCTTCTCTTCCAATCTCTTTCCTTCAATTCTCTGTTTGTGCTCATAGTTCTTAGACCCAGAAGAGTATCTTTGACTGTTTGAGCTAGGCTTTTTTTAAAACTTTTTCTGAAAAGCGTTTGTCAACATTAACATAGCCTGTTTCAAACTTTCACAGTCATCTGAATCAGAGTTATCTTCACTCTGTACCTCTTCTGATTCAGAAAGTATGACTTTCTTTTTATTCTTAAGGCTCACACTCTTCTTTTTCACAACTAGAGCAACTGGATCAACAACTACCTTCTCAGCCTTTTTCTTTTCACCTATAATCTCATCAACTTCTTCTTCATTTTGTCTAAGAGTTTCATAGACTTCATGGAGTGGTATTTCATTCAAGTCCTTCATCTGCTTCATCTGCCTGGTAAATCTCTTCCACTCAGGTTGCAAGATACTCAGGAACTTGACATTAAGCTCATTTTGTGACTTATTCACTTTGTTCTTGCTGAGTTCGTTCAATAAAGTCATAAACCGATCATAAGTAGCCTCAAGTGATTCACCCTCCTTAGCCTTGAACTCTTCATAGTTATTAAGGAAGTTGGACATTTTGAGTTGGTTCCGAACTTTTGATCCAAGCATCATCTTCTCCAGTTGATCCCACATTTGCTTTTCGATAGCATTGTAACTATCAATCTTAACATATATCTTGTTTGGTGTGCCTTGAAGAATGAAAGACTTTGCCAATTTATCATCTCTTGATCTATCTTTCTCCTCATCAGTAAATTCATTAAATTTAAGTTCATATTCAATTTGCTCAATTCCAACAGTACGAGTTGTTTTTAGAATTGGCATAACTCCTACCTCCAAAGATATCTTGATTAGTTCACCCAATGCATGTCTGTCTATAAAGTCCATGAACCTATCTTTCCACTGCTCGTACTCTCCCTTGAAAAGTACTGGTGGCTTTGTGTCAGTTCCGATAGCGAGAGCTTCTCTTGATGTCATCTTGTTTGAAAAAAATATGCAATAAGAAACTTGAAATTGACCGTTAGTCCAAACGAAATCACAAAGATAAACAAATTTTTTTTTGACTAAGTACTGTTGGGAATTCAGAATTATACAAGTATGGTTAATGCTACTAGCATAACATGATTACTACTTCTGAAGTTACTACTGCTGAGACAGATTAATACTGCTATAGGGTTACTACTGCAAACTTCATTAATACTACTGAACATGGTTAATGCTTCTGAACATGGTTAGTACTGCTTATGAGATGAAGACTTCGGATGGTAATAAAGACAGTTGTATTGATTGAAGATAATCTTGCAAGACTTGGAGATAAATATGGAAGATTATACTGAAGATCTTTTATTATTTGTAATTATCTTGTATCTTCAGTATATGTATAGAATAGTTTGTAACTTTAGAATTAACAATTATTCTGAGTTTTTGTTTTCATAGAGAGAATTAACCTCAAGGTTTATACCCTAGTTCTAGAGAAGTAGAATTCGTATTGGTGAGCCTGTTCATCAATATTGAGGTTGTTTGTGAAATCTTGTAGCTTTGAATCATTCAATTAAGTTTACAAGTTGAGATTCATATTCACTGTTTTCATTGATATTCTGAATATTAAAGTGTTATTCCGCAAACTTCTTTAATATTGTTTCTGAGTTCATTATTCTTGTTAAGAATTAGATCCTGACAAGTGGCATCAGAGCTAGTATTCTCAGAAATCTTATTCATCATGGAAAACACAGTTGAATCAAACAGTACTCTGGTCTCAAAGGTTCCAATGCTCAGATCTAATGAATTTGACATGTGGAAGATTAGAATCAAGCAATACATTCTCCTCATAGATTACTCCATGTGGGACATCATTGAGAATGGCCCATCTGATGCAGGAAAGATTGGTGCAGATGGAAAAAGAACCCCGCCAAAGACGGATGCAGAAAGGAAGACAAGGCAGATAGAGATGAAAGCCTTGAGTACACTGCTCTTGGCTATTCCCAATCAATATCAATACCAATTCTGCAAGTGCACTGATGCACAGATGCTCTGGAATGCTCTAGAGAAGAGATTCTCTGGTACCAAAAGTACCAAGAGAAATCAAAATGCAATCTTGAAACAATAGTATGAAAATTTTATGTCAACTAAGAATGAGTCCATGACTCAAACTTTTGATAGGTTTAACAAGCTAATTGGTGAACTAGCTACTATGGGAGTACAGATTGATCAAGATGATGTAAACAGAAAGTTCTTAAGGTCCCTTGGAGATGAATGGACCATGTATATTGTTTCATTCAGATAGAATGACAATTAGAAGAAAAAGAACTTGATGATCTGTACAATGACCTTAGAGTATTTGAAGCTAAGGTGGAGGCAAAGAAGAAGCCTTCTGGATATGTTCATAATGCTGCACTGTTGGGAAATTCAGAAATTCACAAGTACAGTTAATGCTGCTAGAGGAACTTGATTACTACTTCTGAAGTTAATGCTGCTGAACAAGATTAATGCTGCTAAGTCAAAGATTAATACTGCTAGAGGAGATTACTATTGCTAAGCAATTTTAGTACGGCTAGTAGTTAGTACTGCTGAACATTAATACTGCTCAAAGTATTAATGCTGCTGAAGACTTAGTACTGCTTAAGAGATAATCAAGATTCGTGCAGATCAAGTTTGAAGATTATGGAAATCTTGGAGATAAAGATGGAAGATTATTTTGAAGATCTTTTATTATTTGTAATTATCTTTTATCTTCAGTATATATAGAATAGTTTGTAATTGATAGAGAACTACTTTTAGAATTCTGAATTTTTGTTTTTGATAGAGAGAATCAACCTCAAGGTTTATAGTCCTAATTCTAGAGAAGTAGAATTCGTATTGATGAGCCTGTTCATCAATATTGAGGTTGAATGTTGAATCTTGTAGCTTTATAATCATTTAATAAAGTTTACAAGTTTTTATTCAGATTCACTGTTTTATTGATCATTGAATATTAAAGTGTTATTCCACAAACTCCTTTAATATTGTTTCTGAGTGTTTATTCTTGTTAAGAATTAAGATCCTGACAAGTGGTATCAGAGCAACTATTCTCAGAAATCTTATTCATCATGGAAAACACAGTTGAATCAAACAGTACTCTAGTCTCAAAGTTTCCAATGCTCAGATCCAATGAATTTGACATATGGAAGATTAGAATCAAGCAATACATTCTCCTCATAGATTACTCCATGTGGGACATCATTGAGAATGGCCCATCTGATGCAGGAAAGATTGGTGAAGATGGAAAGAGAACCCCACCAAAGACGGATGCAGAAAGAAAGACAAGGCAAACAGAGATGAAAGCCTTGAGCACACTGCTCTTGGCCATTCCCAATGAGTATCAACACCAATTTTGTAATTGCACTGATGCACAGATGCTCTGGAATGCTCTAGAGAAGAGATTCTCTGGTACCAAAAGTACCAAGAGAAATTAGAAGGCCATATTGAAACAACAGTATGAAAACTTTATGTCAACTAAGAATGAGTCCATGACTCAAACTTTTGACAGGTTCAACAAACTGATTGGTGAACTAGTTACTATGGGAGTACAGATTGATCAAGATGATGTAAACAGAAAGTTCTTAAGGTCCCTTGGAGATGAATGGACCATGTACACTATTTCATTTAGACAGAATGAACAATTGGAAGAGAAAGAACTTGATGATCTGTACAATGATCTTAGAGTATTTGAAGTTGAGGTGGAGGAAAAGAAGAAACCCTCTGGATATATTCATAATGTTGCACTCCTATCAGCATCAATTGATTCTACTTCTAACCCTGAATCAATTAATGTTGCTAATGGAGCAAATCAAGAAAAAGGCAATGATTCTGTGTTTGAAGCCTTTATCTCCAGCCATGGAAACTCTTCTTTAATTAATGATGATTTGGAACAACTTCATCCTGATGATCTTGAAAAGATGGATATTAAATGGCAGATGGCCATGCTTTCCATGAGGGTGAAGAAGTTCATCAAGAGAACTGGGAGGAACAACTTCTCCCAAAGAAGAGAAAATGGTGCAGGGTTTGATAAATCAAAGGTGGAGTGCTATAAATGCCATCTGAAGGGACACTTTGCCAGGGAATGCAGAAGTGGAGTGTCTCACAACAACAACCACCAACAAGCACAGTCTGGAAACCTCAACCATAACAGAAACTCTGCTCAAGCCCTTGTTTCTCAACAAGGAATGGGGTTTGACTGGAGTGATCAAGCAGAAGAAGCTATCCAAAATCAAGCTCTTATGGCTGAAGTATCTGATCTCCCAACTGAGGTAAGTTCTAATCTCTGTTCTAAAACTTGCATAGACACTGTTAAAAGATACAGGGATCACAACCAGAAGATGAGTGATGACCTTAAGAGATTAGAAAAGGATATAAAAGACTATGTGAGAATTGTTGAGAGGTTTGAGGAACAGATTAAAGGTTTTCAAGCCAATGAACTCCAACACTCATATGACACCAATTACTGGAAGTGGGAGAAAAAGGATCTAGAACTTAAACTGACCAAATCTAAAGAGGAGAGTGAAAAGTTGAGAGAGGAGCTAACCAAGGTTAAGCTTGATGTGGAAAAGTTTTCCAATGCTTCTAAAGCAATGGACTCTCTACTACAAACTCAGATTCATGACAAGCTGAGAAGAGGAATTGGGTATAATGCCACACCACCACCATATAACAACAATTACATCCCTCCTACTTCAGACTTGCTAGAAACCAAAGATAGGAAGGACTTGCCTGAGGGAGCCACTGAGATAGATCCCTTAGATGAGGTAGTTGTTGAGGATAAGAATGAGAAAGAGGTTGGTAAGAGTAAGGAGAACAATGTGAGTGGTGAGATTCCTCTAGAGAATAACATTATCACCAATGAGAATTTTGGAAGACCTTGGATCAAATCCAAGGACATAGAGAAGACAGAGGGAAAGTCTGGAAAGGTCCATTACAAACAGACCACAGTTGTGAATCCAGTTCATTGCAAACAGTGTGCATGTAAGAAGAATGAGCCCCTAAAACATGATAAAAAGAGGGGAAATCAAAGAAACTGGAATAATTAGTGGGCACAAAAACAAGGGGTTGATTTGAGTAAAATCAATAGACCAAAACCTTGATTTATCTGTGGCAAATTGAATCATCTTGCCAAATACTGTTATTTCAATCCTATGAACCAAAGGATAAATTTTCAAAGATCTATGCAAAAACCCTTTGGATAGGAAGAAGGAAAAGAACCATGTGGCTAAGAAATCTGTTAAATCTAAAAGCCACATGAAGAAAAAGACTGTTAAAGAAAGTATCAATATGTGGGTTCCTAAAAGCACTAAAACTGTTAGTACTGCTACCCCAAATAGTATTGCTGACAATGATAGTGCTGCTAGAAGCAATACTACTGCTACCAAAGTTAGTGCTGCTAACATGGTAGGTACTTCTTCAAATAATACTGCTAACTCTGTTAGTGCTGCTAACAAGGTTAGTACTGCTAAACCTGTTAGTGCTGCTAACTCTGTTAGTACTCCTAAAGTTAGTATTGCTTCTAGTGTTTGTGCTGCTAAGCCAATCATATTGACAAAGTACTCCAATAAAGAGTGCTCTGAGTTTAAAAACCTCATCAAAAAGGAATGTAAATACTTTGATGAGAAAGGAGACCCAAGACCACTTTGGCTTGGGTTCCCAGTCAATACTAATTGTTTAATCTTATGTGCAGGGCAACCAGCAGCTCAAGGGGAAGAGCATCTGGCATGTTGATAGTGGTTTCTCTAGGCACATGACAGGGAACATGTCATACCTCAAGAATTTCAAGAAAATTGATGGTGGGCATGTTGCCTTTGGTAATACTCCAGATGGAGGTAAGATAAGTGGTAAAGGGGATGTAACCAAAGGTAAAATGACCTTTAAAGATGTATTCTATGTTGAGCAGTTAAGGTACAACCTGTTAAGTGTATCACAGGTTTGTGACAAACAGCATAGTATATTATTTACAGATTCTGAATGCATTATCCTTGCTCCTAGATTCAAGGTAGTTGATGAAAAGATGATACTACTAAGAACTCCCAGAAAGGATAATGTATATTGCTTAGATATGGAAAGTGTTTCAACTGATTCATCCCTAAACTGTCTTGCTTCAAAAGCATCTTTGGATGAATCATCACTTTGGCACACAAGGATGTGTCACATGAACTTTAAAACAATGAATAAACTTGTTAAAAACAACCTTGTAAGAGGTTTACCTTCCAAAGTCTTTTCATGTGATGATCATTGTGTTGCCTGTCTCAAAGGCAAACAACACAAAACTTCTCATAAGTCCAAAGAGTTGAACACAATCTCTAATTCTCTTCAGTTGTTGCATATGGATCTGTTTGGTCCTACAAATGTTATGAGTATAGGTAAGAAATCATACTGCCTAGTTATTGTTGATGATTACTCTAGATTTACTTGGGTATATTTTCTAAGGACTAAGGATGAGACAAGTGGACTGATCAAATCCTTTATTCTAAGAATTGAAAACCAAACAAATCAAAAGGTGAAAGTCATTAGGTCAGACAATGGTACTGAATTTAAAAATATGACCTAAACACCTTTTGTGAGGAAAAAGAAATTGAGAGGCAATACAGTGCTCGTAGGACTCCACAACAAAATGGTGTTGCTGAGAGAAGGAATAGGACATTGATTGAAGCTGCTAGATCTCTGTTGGTAGATTCCAAACTTCCAATTACTTTCTGGGTTGATGCAGTTAATACTGCTTGCTATGTCCAAAACAGAGTTCTAGTAGTCAAGCCTAAAAACAAGACACCCTATGAGCTTTTAAATAACAGAAAACCATTTATTGGATTTTTCAAACCTTTTGGGTGTCCTTGTACCATTCTCAATACCAAAACTCACTTAGGAAAGTTTGATAGCAAGGCAGATGATGGTTTTCTTGTTGGTTACTCATCTCAGAGTAAGGCTTACAGAGTTTTTAATACTTCTTCTAGAATAATTGAGGAAAGTGACAATGTCAAGTGCAATGAGAACATACCAAATCCTATTGGGTCTGGTCCTCAGTGGTTATTTTACATTGATTCACTAACTAACTCTTTGGGTTTCAGTAGTGATTATCATGCAGGTTCAGGAAGTGGAGGATCAGGGGATGACCAAGTACAAGTACAAGACATTATTCCTCAGTCTGTGATCTTTTCCATACCTACAATAGAGCCTGTTGATGTCTGTGCAAAGGAAACTTTGTCTGAACCAATTCAGAGTGAAGAAGAAGTAAGAGATGAGGAGATTCAAGTGCATGAAGAGCCAGAAGCAGCTGATGAGATCCCCTCAGCTAACTTAAATGATTCCAATCTGGATGTGGGAATCAATGAAGAACCAAGTCATCAGACTAGAACTCAAAAGAACCATCCTCCAGAGCGGGTCATAGGAGACATCTCTTCTCCTATGATAACAAGGAATCAAAGCAGACTTCAAGAGCTGCAGGATCAGCAACACACAGTACTCTCCTGCTTTCTATCTCATATTGAACCTAAGAAGGTTTATGATGCAATGAAAGATTCCAGTTGGATAGAAGCTATGCAAGAAGAGTTACTGCAGTTCAAATTGCAAGAAGTTTGGGACTTGGTAGACCTTCCAAAAGGTCATAGAGCTATTGGCACCAAGTGGATTTTCAGGAATAAAAAAGATGAGAGAGGCATTGTGATAAGGAACAAAGCAAGGCTGGTGGCACAATGGTACACTCAAGAAGAAGGCATTGACTATGAAGAAGTGTTTGCCACAGTGGCAAGGGTAGAGGCAATTAGGCTATTTCTAGCCTATGCCTCATACATGAAGTTCAAGGTATACCAAATGGATGTGAAGAGTGCCTTTCTTTATGGTACAATTGATGAAGAAGTATATGTCTGTCAGCCCCCTGGATTTGAAAATCCATCATATCCAGACAGGGTATACAAACTGAAGAAAGCACTTTATGGTCTTCATCAAGCCCCAATAGCATGGTATGATACCCTGTCTACCTATCTCTTGTAGAATGGGTTTGAAAGAGGAATAATTGACAAGACCCTCTTCATTAAAAGAAGTAAGAAGGACATCCTACTGGTTCAGATTTATGTGGATGATATCATCTTTGGCTCCACAAAAGACCAGATGTGTAGAGACTTTGAAAAGTTGATACACAAGAGCTTTAAAATGAGTTCAATGGGTGAACTTGCCTTCTTCCTTGGGCTTCAAGTGAAACAGAAGAAAGATGGGATCTTCATAAGCCAATCAAAATATGTGAAAGACATCCTGGAAAAATATGGTTTAACAGACTCAAAGCCAACAAGCACACCTATGGAGACTCATAAACAGATCACTACTGATCTTGAGGGGGAGGATGTTGATGTCCATCTATATATATCAATGATTGGATCTCTGTTGGGAACTGAAGAAAAACTTAAGTATGGTTAATGCTGCTAGTTCAGAATTACTACTGCTAGTGGACTTCAAAAGTTAATACTGCTAGGTATTACTACTTCTAGTAGAATTAATACTGCTAGTCAAAGTTAGTGTTGCTTGATCAAAGTTAGTACTGCTTAGCTAGTTAGTACTGCTAGAGGTTAGTGCTGCTTAGTAGTTAATGCTGCCAAGACTAAGTTAATACTTCCAAGATGATTAATGCTGCTTATGAGATGGAGATCCGAATTACAAGAGTGACAGCTGGATATACTGAAGATATTCATGGAAGATATTCTGAAGATATTTTATTTATTGTAATTATCTTTTGTTTAGTATATGTATAGATTTGATAGAATAGTTTAGAAAATTAATTCTAAGTTTTTGTTTTAGAGAGAATCAACCTCAAGGCATAGTTCCTAATTCTAGAGAAGTAGAATTCGTCTTGAAAGAGTCTGTTCTTCAAGATTGAGGTTGAGTGTGTAATCTTGTGATTCTAATCATTCAATACAAGTTTACAAGTTGTTAATCATATACACTGTTTGTTTACTGTTACATTGAATATCAAAGTGTTATTCCGCAACTTCTTTGATATTGTTTCTGAGTATTCATAATTCTTGTTGAGAATTAGGTCCTGACAAGTGGTATCAGAGCCTGTTCTCTCATAAACATCTATTCATTCATCATGGAAAACTTTGCAGAATAAAATAGTACTCTGGTCTCAAAGGTTCCAATGCTCAGACCCAATGAATTTGATATGTGGAAGATCATAATCAAGCAGTACATACTCCTCACTGACTATTCTATGTGGGACATCATTGAGAATGGCCCTTCTGAAGCAGGAAAGATTGGTGCAGATGGAAAGAAAACTCCACCAAAAACTGATGCTGAAAGAAGGATTAGACAGACAGAGATGAAAGCCTTGAGCACTTTGCTCTTGGCTATTCCCAATGAATATCAACATCAGTTCTGCAACTGCACTGATGTAGAGATGCTCTGGAATGCTCTAGAGAAGAGATTCTCAGGTACCAAAAGTACCAAGAGAAATCAGAAAGCCATTCTGAAGCAACAATATGTGAAATTTATGTCAACCAAGAATGAGTCCATGACTCAAACTTTTGACAGGTTCAACAAGCTTATTGGTGAACTAGCTACAGTGGGGGTACAAATTGATCAAGATGATCTAAACAGGAAGTTCCTAAGGTCCCTGAGTGATGAATGGACCATGTATACTGTGTCTTTCAGACAGAATGATCAACTGGAAGAAAAGGAACTTGATGATCTATATAATGATCTAAGAGTTTTTGAATCTGAGGTAGAAGCTAAGAAGAGGCCTTCTGGATATGTTCACAATGCTGCACTCCTTTCAGCATCAATTGATTCTACTTCCAATCCTGAATCAGTTAGTGCTGCCAATGGAGCAAATCAAGAGAAAGGCACTGAAACTGTATTTGAAGCCTTTCTGTCCAGTCATGGAAACTCTTCTCTTATTAATGATGACTTGGAACAACTCCATCCAGATGATCTTGAAAAGATGGACATTAAATGGCAGATGGCCATGCTCTCTATGAGAGTTAAGAAGTTCATCAAAAGAACTGGGAGGAACAACTTCTCCCAAAGAAGAGTAGATGGAGCAGGATTTGACAAGTCAAAGGTGGAATGCTATAAATGCCATCAGAAGGGACACTTTGCTAGAGAATGCAGAAGTGGAATGTCTCAAAATAATAACCACCAACAAGCTCAATCTGGAAGCTTCAATAATAACAGAAACTCTGCACAAGCCCTAGTCTCTCAACAAGGTATGGGGTTTGATTGGAGTGATCAAGCTGAAGAGGTCGTTCAAAACCAAACTCTAATGGAAGAGGTGTCTGGTCTCCGAACAGAGGTAACCTCCAATCTTTGTTCTCCAAATTGCATTAACACTGTTAAAAGGTATAGGGATCACAACCAGAACATGAGTGATGACTTTTAAGAGATTGGAAAAGGACATAAAAGATTATGTGAGGATTGTTGAGAGATTTGAAGAGCAAATTAAGGGTTTTCAAGCCAATGAGCTTCAACACTCTTATGACACAAACTACTAGAAGTGGGAGAAGAATGACTTAGAAATTCAACTGACCAGATCCAAAGAGGAGAGTGAAAAGTTAAGAGGAGAACTAGCTAAAGTCAAGCTAGATGTAGAAAAGTTTCCCAATGCCTCTAAAGCAATGGATTCTTTACTACAATCTCAGATTCATGATAAACTGAGAAGAGGAATAGGGTACAATACCACACCACCACCCTATAACAACAACTACATTTCTCCTAGTTCAGATTTGTTAGAAACAAAGGATAGGAAGGACCTACCTGAGGGAGCCACTGAGATTGATCCCTTAGATGAAGTAGTTGTTAAAGATAAATCTGAGAAAGAAGTTGTTAAGAATAAGAACAACACTGTGAGTGGTGAGATTCCTATAGAAAACCACATAATTACCAATGAGGGATGTGGAAAGAATTGGGTCAAGTCCAATAAGATAGAGAAGACTGAGGAAAAGAACAAGAAGGTTCACTATAAGCAGACCACTGTTGTGAATCCTATTTCTTACAAGCAGTGTGCATGCAATAAATCTGAGCCCCAAAAACATGATAAACCAAGGGGAAATTAGAGAAACTGGAATAATCAATGGGCACAAAAACAAGGGATTGATCTGAGTAAAATCAATAGACCAAAACCTTGTTTCATATGTGGTAAGTTAAACCATTTGGCTAAGCACTGTTTCTTTAACCCTATTAACCAACAGATGAACTTTCAAAGATTTGTGCAAAAACCTGTTGGTTATAAGAAGGTTGGAAAGAAACATGTGGTTAAGAAATCTGTTGAAACCAAAAGCCCCATGAAGAAAAAGGTTTTAAAAGAAAGTATTAAAATGTGGGTGCCTAGAAGCACTAAAACTGTTAGTACTGCTGACAGAGATAGTGCTGCTAGAAGCATTAATGCTGCTAGCAATGTTAGTGTTGCTGACATTGTTAGTACTTCTGCAAGTTTTAATGCTACTAATACTGTTAGTACCTCTTCAAAGATTAATACTGCTAACACAGTTACTGCTGCTTACACAGTTACTACTTCTAACAAGGTTAGTACTGCTAAGCATGCAAGTGTTGCTAATGCAGTTAATACTTCTAAAACCAGTACTGCTTCTAGCAAATGTGTTTCCAAACCTATCATTGTGACAAAGTACTCCAGAAATGAGGAGTCAAAGTTTAAAAATCTTGTCAAGAAAGAATGCAAGTATTTTGATGAGAAAGGGGTACCCAAGACTACTTTGGCTTGGGTTCCTATTTCATACTAACTGATTTATCTTATGTGCAGGGCAACCAACAGCTCAAGGGAAAGAGAATATGGCATGTTGATAGTGGTTGCTCTAGGCACATGAAAGGCAACATGTCATGCCTTCAGGATTTCAAGCATATCAATGGAGGACATGTTGCTTTTAGAGATAATCTTACTGGTGGTAAAATAAGTGGAAAAGGTAATGTTACAAAAGGTAAGATGACATTTGAGGATGTCTACTATGTTGATCAGTTGAAGTACAACCTGTTAAGTGTATCACAGGTTTGTGACAAACAACACATCATATTATTTACTAATACAGAGTGTATGATCCTTGCTCCAGGATTCAAGGTAGTTGATGAAAGCATGATACTACTTAGAACTCCAAGAAAGGACAATGTTTATTGTCTAGATATGGACAATGTCTCTAGTGATTCATCCCTGAACTGTCTTGTTTCTAAAGCTTCTGTGGATGAATCCTCTCTTTGGCACAGAAGGATGTGTCACATGAACTTAAAGACAATGAACAAACTTGTTAAAAACAACCTTGTAAGAGGTTTACCATCAAAAGTCTTTTCATGTGATGATCTTTGTGTTGCTTGTCTTAAAGGCAAACAACACAAAACTTCTCATAAGACCAAAGAGTTAAATACAATTTCTTCTTGTCTCCAGTTATTACATATGGATCTGTTTGGTCCTACAAATGTTATGAGTATAGGCAAGAAATCTTACTGCTTAGTTATTGTTGATGATTACTCTAGATTTACCTGGGTATATTTTCTAAGGACTAAGGATGAGACAAGTGGACTGATCAAATCCTTTATCCTAAGAATTGAAAACCAAACTAATCAAAGAGTAAAAGTCATTAGATCAGACAATGGGACTGGATTTAAAAATCTTGATCTAAACACCTTTTGTGAAGAGAAAGGCATTGAGAGACAATATAGTGCTCCTAGGACTCCTCAACAGAATGGAGTTGCTGAGAGAAGAAATAGGACACTAATAGAGGTTGCTAGATCTCTGTTGGCTGATTCAAAACTGCCAATTACCTTCTGGGCTGAAGCAGTTAATACTGCCTGTTATGTCCAAAACAGAGTTCTAGTGGTCAAGCCAAAGAACAAGACCCCATATGAGCTTTTAAATAAAAGAAAACCCTTTATTGGATTTTTCAAACCTTTTGGGTGTCCTTGTACAATTCTCAATACCAAATCTCACTTAGGCAAGTTTGATAGCAAAGCAGATGATGGATTTCTTGTTGGTTACTCATCTCAGAGTAAGGCTTACAGAGTTTTTAACTCTTCTTCTAGAATAATTGAAGAAAGTGACAATGTCAAATGCAATGAGAACATACCAAATCCTATTGGGTCTGGTCCTCAGTGGCTGTTTGACATTGATTCACTAACTAACTCTTTTGGTTTCAGTAGTAATGATTATGCAGGTTCAGGGTGTGGAGGATCAGGGACTACACAAGTTCAATACAGTTTATCTCAATCTGTGATCTTTCCCATACGTACAGTGGATTCTATTGAAGACTGTGAAAAGGAACCATCTACTGGACCAAATCAGAGTGAAGAAGAAAGTAGAGATGAGGAGAGTCAAGAAGATAAAGACCCAGAAGTAGCTGCTGAAAACACCTCAGTTGAGTTGAATGACTCTAATCTAGAGGTGGGACTTAATGAAGAACCTAGTCATCACACCAGAACTCAAAAGAATCATCCTCCACAGCTGGTAATAGGAGATATATCTTCTCCTATGATGACTAGAAATCAAAGTAGGCTGCAAGAAATGCAAGACCAACAGCATACAGTGCTCTCTTGCTTTTTATCCCAGCTTGAGCCTAAGAAGGCACATGATGCTATGAAAGAGTCCAGTTGGATAGAAGCCATGCAAGAAGAGCTACTGCAATTGAAGTTGCAAGATGTTTGGGATCTGGTAGACCTTCCTAAAGACCAAAGAGCAATAGGAACAAAATGGGTTTTCAGGAATAAGAGAGATGAAAGAGGCATAGTAATAAGGAATAAAGCAAGGTTGGTGGCTCAAAGGTATACACAAGAAGAGGGAATAGATTATGAAGAAGTATTTGCACCTGTAGCTAGGATAGAAGCAATTAGATTATTCTTGGCTTATGCTTCTTATATGAAATTCAAAGTCTATCAAATGGATGTCAAAAGTGCATTTCTATATTGCTCAATTGAAGAAGAAGTATATGTCTGTCAACCACCAGGGTTTGAGAACCCAAGTTATCCAGACAAAGTATACAAACTAAAGAAAGCACTTTATGGACTGCATCAAGCACCAAGAGCATGGTATGACACTCTGTCATCCTATCTCTTGGAAAATGGCTTTGAAAGAGAAGTCATTGATAAGACTCTATTCATCAAGAGAAAGAAGAAGGATATCTTGCTGGTCCAAATCTATGTTGATGATATTATCTTTGGATCCACAAGAGACAATATGTGTAAGGAGTTTGAGGAACTAATGCATCACAGATTCAAAATGAGTTCCATGGGGGAACTTACTTTCTTCCTTGGACTCCAAGTTCAACAGAAGTCAGATGGTATTTTTATCAGTCAGTCCAAGTATGTGCAAGATATTCTAACCAAGTTTGGTTTCTCAGATTCAAAACCTGCCAGCACACCTATGGAGACACACAAGCAGATAACAGCAGATCTTGAGGGGGAGGATATGGATGTTCATCATTATAGATCCATGATTGGCTCTCTCATGTATCTTACAGCCTCTAGGCCAGATATAATGTTTCCAGTCTGTGTATGTGCAAGATTCCAAGTTAGGCCAAAGCAATCTCACTATCAAGCTGTTAAGAGGATATTCAGATATCTCAAAGGGCAACCCAGATTGGGACTTTAGTATCCTCATGACTCATCTTTTGACCTACCTGCATACTCAGACAGTGATCTAGGTGGAGCAAACTTGGACAGAAAATCTACTTCTGGAGGATGTCAGTTTTTGGGTACAAGACTAGTTTCATGGCAGTGCAAGAAACAAACCACAGTGTCCACATCTACAACAGAGGTAGAGTACATAGCAGCTGCAAGTTGCTGTTCTCAAGTCTTATGGATTCAGAATCAAATGCTGGACTATGGGGTAACCTTTCTACACACTCCAATTTTTATTGATAATAGCAGTGCTATTAGCATTGTGAATAATTCTGTCAAGCACTCAAAGACAAAGCACATTGAGAATTAGGTCCTGACAAGTGAGATAAGGTATCACTTCATAAGAGACTGCAATGAAAAGAAACTTATTCAAGTTGAAAAAGTTCTTACTGATAACCAGTTTCCTGATCTGTTCACCAAAGCCTTTGATGTGGGTAGATTCACTTTCTTGGTAACAAGTGTGGAAATGATCAACTCTGAATAAGCACCCTATCAAAAAGTGGTTAAATACCTGTATATTGTTTATTCTTGGTGTTACTAATCTTCCTTTTCAGGGAATATATAGCAGTACTCAGTTCATCACAAGCTTAAAAGAGTAAGTATGGTTAATACTGCCAGTACAGTTTTAATACTGCTAGTGCTCAGTTAATACTGCTAGTGGTTAATACTGCTCTCAGTTAATACTGCTAGTTAGTTAATACTGCTAGTGGTTAATACTGCTCTCAGTTAATGCTGCTCTCAGTTAATACTGCTAGTTAGTTAATACTGCTAGTGGTTAATACTGCTCTCAATTAATACTGTTATTTAGTTAATGCTGCTAGTGGTTAATACTGCTCTCAGTTAATACTGCTAGTTAGTTAATACTGCAAATGGTTAATACTGCTCTCAGTTAATACTGCTAGTTAGTTAATACTGCTAGTGGTTAATACTACTTTCAGTTAATACTGCTTGTTAGTTACTACTGCTCTAGGTTAATACTGCTTATGTCCCGAATACTATAAATACCCTTTGCCCGCCTAAAAAGTTCATAACGACTCTTTGCATACTGTTCACTTGCGCTCTAAACTCTTTCTCTCTCAAGTTCCAAGTTTTCAGGCAAGAACCTTCAAGATCAATGGCATCAATGGCATTCATAGACGAGCATAATGAAATCGCGATGTTACAGAAGCCCAAACAGGCCGCTGGTTTCCACCAGATTGTGGATTTCCTCAAGACAAGCCATATTGCCCATGCTCTCACTATATCGCCATCAATCTACATCGAGCATCAAAGGCAATTCTGGGCAAATGCCACCATTGTTGCTGAGAATGGTGTGCAAATGATCAAGACAAGGGTCTGTGAAAAACCGTTGACAGTTACTGAAGAGGTAATCCGCATCAGTCTACGTCTAGACGATGCCACTGGTATCTCATCTATCTCTAATGATGAACTTTTTCTACTCTTACAAGAATGGGGTATGGAGGCCCATTGGGTGTGTTCAAGTTCTCAAAAGCTAAATTTTCACCCCAATGGCGTTTCTTTGTCCATACTCTTATGCATTCTATCTCCAAAAAGACTACTGGCTGGAGTGAGTTCAGTAGCACCATTGCTTATGCTTTGGTGTGCTTGGCCACTGCCAGAAAGTACAATTTTTCTAAAATGATTTTCAATGATCTTGTCTCAAACTTGGGAAGCAAAAAGAGTTTTTATATGTACCCCAGGTTTGTCCAAGAAGTTATCACCCAAGAATTGACGGATATGCCTCATTTTGATGGGGTATATGTACCAAAAATCCCCAAAGGTAAGGTCTTTTCAAACATGAAAAGATCTCCATTGGACTCGGAAGGAGTTGACACCCCATTTTTCTCTACAATGATGGTGGTGTCCCACACTAATGAAGGTATGGCAGCAGGGTCAAGGCCCCCATTAGACCATCCCACTGCTAGCCAATCCCAACCTTCCCACTCTAAATCAATTCCTCAGTCTCTTCTTGACAAACCAACTTCTCCAATTACCCAAACTTACAAAAGGAAACAGGTAAAGAAGGCTCCTTCCCTTCTTGTACCATCACCCATTGAGTCTTTAAGCCCTCTAATGGAGAATTCTCCATTAGAGAATATCCACAGGGAAACCACAGGGGTGTCTCCCAACCCCAAGGAGGTGCTCACTGAGGAGAGGGTTGAGTATATGGGTGCTGAGGCTGCCACTACTTCTGCTATCACAGAGAAGGACAGTGGTAACATAAATAAGACCTCCCCCATAGCAACTTTGAATGAGCAATCATTCAAAGGTCCCAGGTGCCAAGAAACCACGGGGGTGGAAAGTGCTTCTGCTAGGCAGAAAGCTTCCACTACTAAAAGATCCCATGATCCTTCAAAAGGGGGTAACACTCCTGGAGAAGGTGAGGACAGATATGACTATATTGAATTGATTGACACAATGTCCAACATCAACAGGAATGTGATCAACCAAGGAAAAGACATCGAAGAGCTGAAACTAATAGTCCTGTCTCAACAAGCTCAGATTTCCAAACTGAAGAATATGGTAAAGAGATTGCTCCAGAAAAAGAAGAGGAGGCAATTTGTGCTTAAAAGAAGGGAACCAGTGACTGATGCTCCCAAAAAGGGGGAGTCAGAAGCTGATGTCAACAGGGAAGATGCTCCAGAAAAGGGAGAGGAACTTGATGTTGAGGGGGAGAAAGCAACAGTAACAGAGCAAGCAACAGAAACCATTAATGCTGCTAGTTCAAGTAAAGCAGCAGAAATGGTTAGTACTGCTGAAATAAGCAAAGCAGTAGAAACAGTGAAAGAAGTTCTAACAGAGCTGTAGATTGCAGAAACCTTACTTAAAGCCAAACATGATACTCCCAAGGTCACCTCAAAGACCAAAGGAGTAGTCATCAAAGAACAAGGGGAATTGATCAAGAAAACAAATGTAGAAAAGAAGGTGAACAAAGACAAAGGCAAAGCAAAAAATGGTGGAATCTGATCAACCAGTCAAAAAGCAAAGGTTGGTTGAATCAGATGAAGCTTTGGCCAGGAAGATGCAGGCTGATATTGAAAAGGAAGAAAGGGTTCAGGTTGAAAAGGACAGGGAGATGGCAAAGGCTCTAGCTGCTGAACTGAATGAAGCCTATCAACAAAGCCTGGCAACTGAACTTGCACAGAAGAAAGCAGCATCTTTGAAGAAATATGTGGTGATAAAAACAGCTGCAAAGAAGAGACAACCCTCAAAGACTTTCCTTGGTGCTCAAGAGAGAAACAAGATGATAATTTTTCTCAAGGGTGCTGTAGGAGTCAGAAAGGAAATGTTCTCCAAGATGACATTTGAGCAGATCAAGGAGATGTACAATTCTGAAATGACCAATCTTCAAGGGAATGAAACTGCCAGGGTGGAGATGGAGAAGAGAATGAAAGAAAGCAATGATTTCATGATAGAAAAACCTTTTCCAGATGAGCAAGAAACACCACCAAAGAAAGAAGCCACTCTGGGTGAAAGTCTAAGGACTTTAAAGAGAACCAAGATGATGGCAAGGAGAAAGTCAACCAAGAAGCCTAGAATAGCTGAAGGAGAGGCTGAGAAGGTTGTTGAAGAAGAAGGGGCACCTGAGTCATCTAAACAAAAAGAGCCATCAAGTACAGATGATGTGAATATGTATATGGTAGTGATGGACAAAGTGCCTGAACCAATTTCAGCAGAACCTATAGGAGTTAAGCCTCCTGAGGTTATTCTCTGGGATACATTGACAGTGGATGGAAAGGAATACATAAGGCTCAAAAGGAAGGATGAAAAGTATGAGGTGTTCAATACTTGGGCAAAGATTGTAAGAACATGCTCTAGGTCAGATCTTGAAGAAATGTTTGAGATAGGAATGAAGTTGTATGCTGATATACTGAAAGCTCCAGAGATTTCAATTACAAAACTGGTGATGGAGTATCTATGTATGATGTTCAAGGCTGATGAAGTAGAGCATGTGATCAGGAATGTGTTCAAATCAGTCAACAATTGGACTCTATATGAAACTAGTGGAGTATATGCAGTGACTTTGGATTTAAATCACACAGAGTACTTCCTAGTGGATAGAGTGTACAACCATAGCAGATTAAAGCTTCATGTCATGCTGAAGAAGAAGCTAGGATGTATTCCAGATTCAGAAATGGCTAAATATTTGATCCAAAGAACAATCAATCAGAGTTTGGGGTTGGATGCAAATACTGGAATTTAGGCCATGATGGAGTTTTGGGAGCATCTTGAAGAAGATCTGAAGAACTTGACTTCTCTTCCTAAAAGTCAAGTTAGGGGGAGATTGTTGGGAACTGAAGAAAAGCTTAAGTATGGTTAATGATGCTAGTTCAGAATTACTACTGCTAGTGGACTTCAAAAGTTAATACTGCTAGGTATTACAACTTCTAGTAGAATTAATACTGCTAGTCAAAGTTAGTGCTGCTTGATCAAAGCTAGTACTGCTTAGCTAGTTAGTACTGCTAGAGGTTAGTGCTGCTTAGTAGTTAATGCTGCCAAGACTAAGTTAATACTTCCACGATGATTAATGTTGCTTATGAGATGGAGATCCGAATTACAAGAGTGACAGCTGGATATACTGAAGATATTCATGGAAGATATTCTGAAGATTTTTTATTTATTGTAATTACCTTTTGTTTAGTATATGTATAGATTTGATAGAATAGTTTAGAAAATTAATTCTAAGTTTTTGTTTTAGAGAGAATCAACCTCAAGGCATAGTTCCTAATTCTAGAGAAGTAGAATTCGTCTTGAAAGAGTCTGTTCTTCAAGATTGAGGTTGAGTGTGTAATCTTGTGATTCTAATCATTCAATACAAGTTTACAAGTTGTTAATCATATACACTGTTTGTTTACTATTACATTGAATATAAAAGTGTTATTCCGCAACTTCTTTGATATTGTTTCTGAGTATTCATAATTCTTGTTAAGAATAAGGTCCTGACAATCTCTCATGTATCCCACAGCCTCTAGACCAGACATCATGTTTCCAGTGTGTTTGTGTGCCAGATTTTATGTCAAGCCAAAGAAATCACATCTTCAAGCTGTTAAAAGGATTTTCAGATATTTAAGAGGGCAACCAAGATTAGGTCTTTGGTATCCTTATGAATCCAACTTTAACCTGATTGCTTATTCAGATAGTGACTTGGGAGGTGCTAACATGGACAGAAAGTCTACTTCAGGTGGATGTCAACTTTTGGGTGCAAGTCTAGTGTCTTGGCAGTGTAAGAAACAAACCACAGTGTCCTTATCAACAACAGAAGTTGAGTATATTGCTGCTGCAAGTTGCTGCTCTCAGGTTCTATGGATTCAGAATCAGATGTTGGACTATGGGGTAACTTTTCTTCACACTCCAATCTTCATTGACAATAGCAGTGCTATAAGCATTGTTAACAATCCAGTCAAGCACTGCAAAACAAAGCACATTGAGATCAGGTATCACTTTATCAGAGATTGTAATGAAAAGAAGCTAATTCAAGTTGCTAAAGTTCATACTGACAACCAATTTGCTGATATATTCACTAAAGCTTTTGATGTGGGTAGATTCACATTCTTGGTCACAAGTGTGGGCATGATCAACTCTGAATGAGCTCATGTCTTAAAAAGTGTTTTAATACCTGTTATTGGTTTATTCTTTGGTGCTACTAACATCTTTTTCAGGAAGTTATTACCTTGCTCAGAGTACCTCAAGCTTCAAAAAGTGTAAGTATAGTTAATGCTGCCAGTGCAGTTTTAATACTGCCAGTGCATAGTTAATACTGCTAGTAGTTACTACTGCTCTCAGTTAATATTGCTAGTTAGTTAATACTGCTAGTAGTTAATACTGCTAGTAGTTAATACTGCTCTTAGTTAATACTGCTAGTTAGTTAATACTGCTAGTTAGTTAATACTGCTAGAAGTTAATACTGCTTATGTCCCGAATCGTATAAATACTTTTTTTTCCCGCCCAAAAGTTCATAACGACTCTTTGCTTTCTATTCATCTGCTCTCTAACCCTTTTCTCTCAAGCACCAAGTGTTGCAGTCCAGAATAATCAAGCACAATGGCATCTATAACATTCATTGATGAGCACAACTTGATTGCGATGCTACAGAAGCCGAAACAAGCTGCTGGATTCCACCAGATTGTGGATTTTCTCAAGTCCAGCCACATTGCCCATGCTCTCACTGTGTCGCCAACAATATACATAGAGCATCAAAGATAGTTCTGGGCGAATGCCACCGTAGTCACAGAGAATGGTGTGCAGATAATCAAGACAAGGGTGTGTGACAAACCCTTGTCAGTTTCTAAAGAAGTGATACGCATCTGTCTACGTCTAGACGATGCTGCAGGTATTACTTCTATTCCAAATGAGGACTTGTTCTCAAATTTGTGACAAATGGGGTATGGAGGCCAATTGGGTGGTTTCAAATTCTCAAAAGCAAAATTTTATACCCAATGGCGTTTTCTTGTCCATACCCTGATGCACTGCATTTCCAAAAAGACTACTGGATGGAGTGAGTTTAGCAGTACCATTGCTTATGCTTTGGTCTGCTTGGCCACTGCCAGAAAGTACAATTTCTCAAGAATGATTTTTAGTGATCTTGTATCAAACTTGGGAAGCAAAAAGAGTTTTTACATGTACCCAAGGTTTGTACAGGAAGTTATAACCCATGAATTGACGAATATGCCTCACTTTGATGAGGTATATGTACCAAAAATCCCCAAAGGTAAGGTCTTTTCAAACATGAAAAGATCTCCATTGGACTCGGAAGGAGTTGACACCCCATTGTTCTCTACAATGATGGTGGTGTCCCACACTGAAGAAGGTATGGCTTCAGGGTCAAGGCCCTTATTAGACCAACCCACTGAAAGCCAATCCCAACCTTCCATCACCATATCAATCCCTCAGTCCCTTGTTCAAAAACCAATTGCACCAATAACCAATACATATATCAGGAAAAAGGTAAAGAAGGCTCCTTCTCTTCTTATACCTTCACCTACAGAGCCTTTAAGCCCTCTAATGGAGAATTCTCCATTAGAGAATATCTACAGGGAAACCACAGGGGTGTCTCCCAACCCCAAGGAGGTGTTCAATAAGGAGATGAATGAGCATATGGGTGCAAAGGCTGCCACTACTCCTGCTAGCACAGAGATCAGTGGTAACATAAATAAGACCTTCCCCATGGCAACTTTGGGTGAGCAATCATCCAAAGGTCCCAGGTGCCAAGAAACCATGGGGGTAGCAGGTGCTTCTGCTAGGCAGAAGACCTCTACTACAAAAAGATCCCATGATCCTTCAAAAGGGGGTCACACTCCTGGAGAAGGTGAGGACAGGTATAACTACTATGAATTGATGGAAACAATGGGCAACATCAACATGGATGTGATCAAACAGGGAAAAGACATAGAAGAGCTGAAACTGATCATTCTGTCTCAACAAGAACAGATTGTCAACCTGAAGAATATGGTGAAGAGATTAGTCCAGAAAAGGAAGAAGAAACAGTATGTGCTCAAAAGAAGGGAACCAGTGACTGATGCTCCCAAAAAGGGGAAGTCAGAAGCTGATGTCAATTTGGAAGATGCCAAAGATAAGGGGGAGTAAGAGAAAGTTAATTTTGAGGGGGAGAAACAAGCAGTGGAAACTGAAACAGAGTTTGTTCAAGTAGCAGAAAAAGAGAAAGAAGCAGTAACAGAAAAAGAACAAGCAGCAGTAACAGTTAATGCTGCTGAATCAAGCAAAGCAGCAGAAACTGTTAGTACTGCTGAACTAAATGAAGCTGCAGAAATAGTGCAAGAAGTACTAACAGATCTTGAGATAGCAGAGACCTTAATCAAAGCCTAACATGATACTCCCAAGGTCACTTCAAAGGCCAAAGGAGTTGTCATAAAAGAAAGAGGTGAGGCTACAAAGAAAGCAAGTATTGAGAAGGCAAGCAAAGATAAAGGCAAAGCTAAAATGGTGGAATCTGATCAACCAATCAAAAAGCAAAAGTTGGTTGAATCAGATGAAGATTTGGCCAGAAAGATGCAAGCTGATCTTGAGCAAGAAGAAAGGGTTCAAGTTGAAAAAGACAGGGAAATGGCTAAGGCTCTGGCTGCAGAATTAAATGAAGCTTATCAACAAAGTCTGGCAACTGAAATGGCACAGAAGAAAGCTGCAACCCTGAAGAAATCTGTTTTGTTCAAAAGTGCTGCAAAGAAGAGACAACCCTCAAAGACTTTCCTTGGTACTCAAGAGAGAAATAAGATGATTACTTTTCTCAAAGGTGATGTAGGAGTCATAAAGGAGATGTTCTCAAAGATGAATTTTGAATAGATTAAAGAGCTATACAATTCAGAGATGATCAAGCTTCAAGGGAATGAAACAGCAAGAGTGGAGATGGAGAAGAGAATGAAAGAAAGCAATGACTTTTTGATAGAAAAGCCTTTTCCAGATGAGCAGGAAACACCAAAGAAAGAAGCCACTCTTGGTGAAAGTCTGAGGACTGTAAAAAGAACTAAGATGATGGCAAGAAGAAAGTCAGTCAAGAAGCCTAGAGTAGCTGAAGAAAAAGCTGAGAAGGTTGCTGAAGAAGAAGGGGCACCTAAGTCATCTGAACAGAAAGAGCCATCAAGATCTGATGATGTAAATCTATACATGGTAGTGATGGACAAAGTGCCTGAACCAATTTCAGTTGAACCTGTTGGAATTAAGCCTCCTGAGGTCATTCTATGGGATATAATGAAGGTTGATGGCAAGGAATACATAAGGCTCAAGAGGAAAGATGAGAAGTATGAGGTGTACAATACTTGGGCAAAGATTGTCAGAACATGCTCCAGGTCAGATATAGAAGAGATGTTTGAGATAGGAATGAAGTTGTATGCAGATCAACTGAAAGCTCTAGAGATTTCAATTACAAAACTTGTGATGGAGTATCTGTGTATGATGTTCAAACCTGAAGAAGTGGAGCATGTGATCAAAAATGTGTTTAAAACTGTCAACAACGGGACTCTATATGAAACTAGTGGAGTATATGCACTAACTATGGACATAAATCACATAGAATACTTCCTAGTGGATAGAGTATACAATCACAGTAGATTGAAGCTTCATGCCAAGTTGAAGAAGAAACTTGGATGTGGTCCAAATTCATAGATGGCAAAGTATTTGATTCAAATAACAATCAATCAAAGTTTGGGACTGAATCCAGATACAGGAGTATGAGCAATGAAGTTTTGGGAGCATATAAAAGACCATCTGAAGAACTTGACTTCTCTTCCTAAAAGTCAAGTTAGGGGGAGATTGTTGGGAAATTCAGAAATGCACAAGTACAGTTAATGCTGCTAGAAGAACTTGATTACTACTTCTGAAGTTAATGCTGCTAAGTCAAAGATTAATATTGTAGAGGAGATTACTACTGCTAAGCAATTTTAGTACTGCTAGTAGTTAGTACTGCTGAACATTAATACTGCTTAAAGTATTAATGCTGCTGAAGACTTAGTGTTGCTTAAGAGATAATCAAGATTCGTGCAGATCAAGTTTGAAGATTATGGAAAGCTTTGAGATAAAGATGGAAGATTATTTTCAAGATCTTTTATTATTTGTAATTATCTTTTATCTTCAGTATATATAGAATAGTTTGTAATTGATAGAGAACTACTTTTAGAATTCTGAATTTTTGTTTTTGATAGAGAGAATCAACCTAAAGGTTTATAGTCCTAATTCTAGAGAAGTAGAATTCGTATTGGTGAGCATGTTCATCAATATTGAGGTTGAGTGTTGAATCTTGTAGCTTTATAATCATTCAATAAATTTTACAAATTGTTATTCAGATTCACTGTTTTATTAATCATTGAATATTAAAGTGTTATTCCGCAAACTCCTTTAATATTGTTTCTGAGTGTTTATTCTTGTTAAGAATTAAGATCCTGACATGCACTCCTATCAGCATCAATTGATTCTACTGCTAACCCTGAATCAGTTAATGCTGCAAATGGAGAAAATCAAGAAAAAGGCACTGAATCTGTTTTTGAAGCCTTTCTGTCCAGTCATGGAAACTCTTCTTTAATCAATGATGACTTGGAACAACTTCATCCTGATGATCTTGAAGAGATGGATATTAAATGGCAGATGGCCATGCTTTCCATGAGGGTGAAGAAGTTCATCAAGAGGACTGGGAGGAACAACTTCTCCCAAAGAAGAGAAGATGGAGCAGGCTTTGATAAGTCAAAGGTGGAGTGCTATAAATGTCATCTGAAGGGACACTTTGCCAGGGAATGCAGAAGTGGAGTGTCTCACAACAACAACCACCAACAAGCACAGTCTGGAAACCTCAACCATAACAGAAACTCTACTCAAGCCCTCGTTTCTCAACAAGGAATGGGGTTTGACGGGAGTGATCAAGCAGAAGAGGCTATCCAAAATCAAGCTCTCATGGCAGAGGTATCTGATCTCCCAAATGAGGTAAGTTCTAATCTTTGTTCTAAAACTTGCATAGACACTGTTAAAAGGTACAGGGATCACAACCAGAATATGAGTGATGACCTTAAGAGGTTAGCAAAAGATATAAAAGACTATGTGAGAATTGTTGAGAGGTTTGAGGAACAAATTAAAGGTTTCCAAGCCAATGAACTTCAACACTCATATGACACAAATTACTGGAAGTGGGAGAAAAAGGATCTTGAACTCCAACTGACAAAGTCTAAAGAGGAGAGTGAAAATTTGAAAGGGGAGCTAGCCAAGGTTAAGCTAGATGTAGAAAAGAAGCTTATTCAAGTTGCTAAAGTTCATACTGACAACCAGTTTGCTGATCTATTCACTAAAGCTTTTGATGTGGGTAGATTCACTTTCTTGGTCACAAGTGTGGGAATGATCAACTCTGAATGAGCTCATGTTTAAAAAGTGATTGTTGCCTTGTTCAGACCATCACAAGCTTCAAATAGGGTAAGTGTAGTTAATGCTGCCAGTGCAGTTTTAATACTACCTGTGCAAAGTTAATACTGCTAGTTAGTTAATACTGCTAGTGGTTAATACTGCTCTCAGTTAATACTGCTAGTGGTTAATACTGCTTATGTCCCGAATCGTATAAATACACTCTTTGCCCGCCCAAAAGTTCATAACGACTCTTTGATTACTATGCATCTGCTCTCTATAACCCTTTTCTCTCAAGCACCAAGTGTTTCAGTCCAGAATACTCAAGCTCGATGGCAGCTATGGCATTCATTGATGAACATAATGAGATTGCAATGCTACAAAATCCGAAGCAGACTAATGGATTTCACCAGATAGTAGATTTTCTCAAGAACAGCTATATCGCCTATGCTCTTACAGTGTCTCCAACAATCTACATAGAGCACCAGAGACAATTTTGGGAGAATGCCACTGCAGTTACAGAAAATGGTGTGCAGTTCATCAAGACAAGGGTGTGTGACAAACCCTTGTCAGTTTCTGAAGAGGTGATTCGCATCTGTCTACGTCTAGACGATGCTGCAGGTATTACCTCTATTCCTAATGAGGACTTATTCTCTAACCTTTCAAGAATGGGGTATGGAGGCCAATTGGGTGGTTTCAAATTCTCAAAAGCTAAATTTTTCACCCAATGGCGTTTTCTTCTTCATACCCTTATGCATTGTATTTCCAAAAATACTACTGGATAGAGTGAGTTCAGTAGTACCATTGCTTATGCTTTGGTCTGCTTGGCCACTGCAAGAAAGTACAATTTTTCTAAAATGATTTTCAATGACCTTGTGTCAAACTTGGGAAACAAAAAGAGTTTTTATATGTACCCAAGATTTGTACAGGTAGTTATAACAAATGAATTGACGGATATGCCTCAATTTAATGAGGTATATGTACCCAAAATCCCCAAAGGTAAGGTCTTTTCAAATATGAAGAGATCTCCATTGGACTCGAAAGGAGTTGACACCCTATTGTTCTCTACAATGATGGTGGTGTCCCACAATGAAGAAGGTATGACTTCAGGGTCAAGGCCCTCATTAGACCATCCCACTAAAAGCCAATCCCGACCTTCAATCAGCATATCAATTCCTCAGTCCCTTATTCAAAAACCAACTTCTCCAATCACCAATACCTACATAAGGAAAAAGGTAAAGAAGGTTCCTTCCCTTCTTGTACCTTCACCCACAAAGCCTTTAAGCCCTCTAATGGAGAATTCTCCATTAGAGAATATCTATAGGGAAACCACAGGGGTGTCTCCCAACCCCAAGAACGTGCTCACTGAGGAGATAAAGAAGCATATGGGTGCAAAGGCTGCCACTACTCCTGCTAGCACAGAGGAGGTCAGTGGTAACATCAATAAGACCTTCCCCATGGCAACTTTGGGTGAGCAATCATCCAAAGGTCCCAGGTGCCAAGAAACCATGGGGGTAGCATGTGCTTCTGCTAGGTAGAAGACCTCTACTACAAAAAGATCCAATGATCCTCCAAAGGTGGTCAAAACACCCAAAGGAGGTGAGGACAGATATGACTATAATGAATTGATGGAAACAATGGGCAACATCAATATGGATGTAATCAAGCAAGGAAAAGACATAGAAGAGCTGAAACTGGTAATTCTGTCTCAACAAGTACAGATTACCAAAATAAAGAACATGGTGAATAGATTGGTACAGAAAAAGAGACGAAAGCAATTTGTGTTAAAGAGGAGGAAAAGTGATAAAGATGCTTCCAACAAGGGGGAGAATCAAGAGGGTGAAACAGAAAAGGAAAGTACAACTGAGAGGGGATTTGATTTTGAGGGGGGAGAAAGAAGCAGAAACTGTTAATGTTGCTAAAACAACAGAAACAGTTAATGCTGCTGAGACAATTGAAGCAGCAGTAACAGAGCTATCCATGGAGGAATTGGAAATTGCAGAAACGTTGGTAAAAGCCAAGAATGACACTCCTAAGGCTACTCAAAAGGCCAAGGGAGTGGTCATCAATGAAGGAGGCCTTTCAAAGAAAAGAAAAGAAACAAGTGAGGCAGGTTTGAAGGATGCAAAGGGAAAAGCAAAGATGGTTGAACCTGACCAACCCTTAAAGAAGAAGAATCAGATTGAGTTGGATGAAGAAGTGGCAAAGCAACTTCAGGCAGAATTGGAAAGGGAGGAACAACTCCAATCTGCAAAGGATAGAGAGCTTGCTCTGGACATGGCTAAAAAGTTAAATGAAGAATATCAAAAGAGCATGCAAACTGCAGTAGAGGCCAAGAAATTACCAGCCAAAAGAATGTCAGTTAAAAGAATGCAGAAAAGACAACCCTCTAAGACCTTTTTGGCCAATCAGGAAAGGAGAAAAATGATAAATTTCCTGAAAGGTTCAATTGGTGTCAAAGGAGAGATGTTCACCAACATGGCATACAGCAAGGTTGAGGAGCTGTATAAGAAAGAAATGGCTAAGCTTCAAAGGGACTCCTCACAAAGGGAAGAAGCTGAAAGAAGAATGAAAGAGAGGTATGATCTCAAAATTCAACAACCATTCCCTGAGGAAGTCACACCTACAAAAGAAAAGAAGGAAGAGCCAGAGAATGTTGGTATAGAAGCTAAATTTGCAAAGAGGGTGAAGACCATAGCTTCCAAGAAACAGTCCAAGAAGTCAAGGGTTGAAGAAGCTGAAAAAGAGGCAGAACCTTCAGTTACACCTTCAGCAGAATCTGTGCAGAACCCAAAGCAGTCAAATAAGCAATCTGATGAGAATGTGGGTCTTTACATGACTATAATAGAACCAGTTCAGGTTGTTCCAATTTCTATGAAGGCTCTAGAGATCATCTTCTGGGATATCTTAAGGGAAAGCAGAAAGGATTACTTCAGGATGAAAAGAGTTGGTGATATATTTGAAGTATATGCCATTTGGGGAAAGGTAATCAGAAGTTGTTCAAGAGCAGATCTTGAAGAAATGCACAAAGTGGGCATGAAGCTCTATGAACATGTCTTGAAAGGAACTGAAGATAGCTTACTCAAAGTAGCTATGGAATACCTGTGTATGATGTTTGAACCAGAGAAGGTGGTGTACAGGATCAAGGATCTACATCATGAGTATGGATTCAAGAAGATTGATCATTGGATACTCTTTGAAAACTGTGGTGTGTACATGATCACAATTGATAAATGTTATCATGAATACTACCTGGGACAAAATATATGATCACAGCAAGGGGAAGCTGAATGGGATGCTGAAAGCAAAGTTAGTGTGTTCAAAGGAATCAGAAATGGCCAGAATTGTGGTTAGAAGAACAATCAATCAAAGTCTGGGTCTGGATCCGAATTTAGGCAACTAGGCTGTAGTATTGAAAGCATCTTGAAGACTATCATCTGAAGAACTTGACTTATCTTCCTAAAAGTAAAGTTAGGGGGAGATTGTTGGGAATTCAGAATTACACAAGTATGGTTAATGCTGCTAGCATAACATGATTACTACTTCTGAAGTTACTACTGCTGAGACAGATTAATACTGCTATAGGGTTACTACTATAAACTTCATTAATACTGCTGAACATGGTTAATGCTTCTGAACATGGTTAGTACTGCTTATGAGATGAAGACTTCGGATGGTAATAAAGACAACTGTATTGATTGAAGATAATCTTGGAAGGCTTGGAGATAAATATGGAAGATTATACTGAAGATCTTTTATTATTTGTAATTATCTTTTTATCTTCAGTATATGTATAGAATAGTTTGTAACTTTAGAATTAACAATTATTCTGAGTTATTGTTTTCATAGAGAGAATTAACCTCAAGGTTTAGACCCTAGTTCTAGAGAAGTAGAATTCGTATTGGTGAGCTTGTTCATCAATATTGAGGTTGTTTGTGAAAACTTGTAGCTTTGAATCATTCAATAAAGTTTACAAGTTGAGATTCATATTCACTGTTTTCATTGATATTCTGAATATTAAAGTGTTATTCCGCAAACTTCTTTAATATTGTTTCTGAGTTCATTATTCTTGTTAAGAATTAGATCCTGACAAGTACTGAAACTCGCAAAACACTTAAAGAAGCTTGAAACTCGCAGACGCTTAAACTCACAAATCACTATTTAAAAAGAACTCGCAGGCTTAGGCGTGCGTGTTTATGAAACTCACAAGCAAAGGGTTGCGTGTTTTGACAAACTCGCAGACCGAAATAATCGCTAAAACTTGCAGATAGCAGCGTGCGCTTTTCTTGAACACGCAAATGCCTAGTTGCGCGTTTGAACAAATTCGCAGGTCGAAAGAACTCGCAAATTACTATTCTGAACAAACTTAGTCTTGCGCGTTTGGAAAATTCGTAAAGGTCTACTTGCGCGTTTTAACAAACTCGCAAGCAAATCTCGTAGGATGAAACTCGCAATGGTTGCATGTTTCAACACTTAGAAACTTTTTCCCAATTTTCAAACTCGCAAGTGTTTAAACTCGCATATTTCACCAAACTCGCATATTGAAGACCAAACTCGCAGGCTTCGATCTGCACGTTTCTAGAACTCGCAAACCACACCTTGCACGTTTCGAAGATCTTGCGTGTTCTTAGCCTTTTCGAAGAAAAACCAATCTGTTTGATTCCAAACCACATCAAAACTTTCATTCTTGATCTGAAACTTCGACAATTCACTCAACAACACATCTAGAATCTATTTCTATCAACAAATTACATCAAAATTACTTAATCATCAACATTGATTCTGAACACAGTGTCTAAACTCGTGAAAAAACAAAACCAACAAATTCTCAAATTGATAACCAATTACAGTGCAATTCGTGAAACAAATTATACAGACACAATCTAAAACATAAAACGATCACAGAACAATCAATTACATCACGAAAAACAAACTCAATTTCAGAATTGAATCTGAACTCTAATGAAACAGTGTCGACTCTCTATATTTTCTTGATTTCGATCTGGATTTGCTCTGATACCAATTATGTGTCCCTGAAATCAAGATTCTAGTTGCAAACAAACAATCAAACAAGATTTAACAACTACCTGTTTGAATTTCAATTCCAAATTCAAAGTATTATAACTTTCTCTCTCTAGATATGCTCTTTCTCTCTCTATGAATTCTCTCTCAATGTAACTTCAATCTCTAGTCCTATCTATTAAATAGCAAATAAAAGCTATTTATACCTAGCAACTAAAATACAAGAAAACAAGAACAATTACAAAATAATACATTGACTTTGACTTTTATTAACAAAGACTTTGACTTTTAATGAGAGTTGACTTTCCAGCTTTGACTTCTTGTACTTTGACCTTCGGTAGACTTGATCTTGTATCCAACAGATTTATGCTCTAACAACATTTCTTGAACATAACTTCTCTTTATCAACCAACATTTCTTGATCTCTTCTCCCCCTTTTTGATGATTAGAGCATATTGATCATCAAAACTTTCAACAAGAAATGTCACTTCATATATTCTGACAACTGATCTTATCAAGAGCCTCCGACTCTTTGTCAATGTACAGTAGTGTACTCATCTAGATCATTTCAAATCCAGACAAATAAGAATGTAACCGCTGAATCAACAAATGAATCAGTTAAAAATGTCTGTCAGTAACACGAAGTCACTGTGTGTAACGAAGACACATTAGAAAGGAGCTTTAGTGATGTTCACTCCCCCAGGTCTTCTATTCAATCATCAAAACACCACAAAGGAATTTCTATGAACGTTTTGACAAGAAAACTTATTCCTTGTGTGTTCGTGCAATTGTTAGAAAGAATTAAGCACATGATGATTGCTTTTATAAGGCTCAAAATTGTGTAAACCATTGAGACAACAACAGTTAAACACAGACTCTATTGTACAAAATCGACGTGCGAAGGTGGGGCAGACTTCCTTCTTTTTCAATATCCAGATTTTCCAAATGAAAATCAGATAGCATATGTGTTGTGTCCCTTTAAAATATATGAAACATTTTCTTGTTAAGAAGAAAATGAGTAGCTGGTGGGGTTTTTATCAAGAGTTGGCATGTGCTAGTTGCCTGTTTCAATAATGTTCACGAAGAAATGTGAAACACTAGTAATGTGGCTGCCCAACTTAGAAAAAGTTGGTGCAGAGTTTGATATTCTTTTACTCTGTTCTCACACCCTTTTTCTTTTTAATCATTGAGCTCGCTTCTAACCAAACTCTCTTTTTCATTTTACCTCATCACTCAACCCACATTCATTTCTTTTTGACTCCTCACACTCGATCACTAAGGATTAACTTCTTGGGTAGGAAACACTGGTTAACGTGAATCCATAGAAGTTTCAATTAAATCTCACACAATGAACCCATGTTATCCTATAAGTATATGTTGCTCAACTGGTCTAACTTCGACAATTAAAGCACAAAAATATACAAGTCAGAGATATGTATGCTCATAGATATAATCATGAAGATTTGAGCATTTGTAAACATTGAAGACTTTTCAAACAAGATAATTGAATGAATGAAATGAATACAAGAAACTTGTTTGAAAATCTGACATTGTATGAAAAAGATCAAGATCGAAATGATATATCGATTAAGGCTTAGGTCAGCAAAAATTGGATATTGTCTATATGAACCAAAAATATAGACATTCTTGAAAGAACGTTTAGAAAAGAAATCACGCTCAAACTTTGAATAACAATCGGGGTGTCTTACCATCGAAAATATTGTTTCAATTTAGAGACATGGTAAGAACATATTCAACAAAATTTAAACCGATGTGTGTGAATACTTGAAAGTATATGGAAAAGACAATATGCAAAAATATATAGCAATTAAAGAAAAAATATCATGAAAATATTTAAAATCACACTTCTATATTCATAAAAAACGTTTAAGAATCAGAAGTGGTTTGAACATTTAAGAACATGTTTTCTATGATTGAAAGTCGTCCTTCTTTCAACCATATATGAGATTAAGAATAGAAATAAACCTTTTCAATCTGTCTTAAATCTCATGAAGTCATCTTAAAGTCATAATGATATGATCGTGTAAGCATCCTCTCAATCTGCATCAGTCATAAAGTCGTCAAAGTACAAAATTTATTCAAAACTTTATTGAAAAATAAAATGACATAAAGCAGTAAAACATTGAATGTACGAGTTCTGATCTGAAGTAATCAGATATCATATTCCGTACTCCTTATTCTTACTCTTACCCCCCCTGCATATATGCATCATAAAAATTTATCAGTTAAACATATGCAGAAATTGTTAACTCCCCCTCAAATGGATATAGATCATCTTTTCATCATCTCTCACTCCCCCTGAGATCATGAACATGCGTTAAAGTGCAGATATCTTTTCAGAATAAAGATAAAGAAATGAAAAAAAATAACAATAAGAAAACTTTAATAGGTAATCACAAATTATGTCTTGAGATTAAGCATACCAAGTTTCGAGATAAGAAAATTAAATCTCTTTTCATCGAGAGGCTTGGTAAACAAATCAGCAAGCTGATAATCAGTGTTTACAAAATAAAGTTCTATTGTACCTTTTTCGACATTGCCTTTGATAAAATGATATCGTACATCTATGTGTTTGGTCTTTGTATGCTGTACAGGATTTGCTGATATTGCAATACCACTCTTAGAGTCACAATATATTGGTATCATATCAAATTTGAAGCCATAATCTCGTAGTTGCGTCCTCATCCACAACACTTGAGAACAGCAGCTTGCAGCAGCAACATACTCTACCTCAGCCGTTGAAGTGGAAACACAGTTGTTTCTTTGATGCCCAACTAACGAATTTATCTCCAAGAAACTGTATATGACCCGATGTACTATTCTTGTCTAACATACATCCTGCATGATCTGCATCTGAGTAAGCTGTGAGTTCAAAACCAGTATCTTTATGATACCACAGACCAAGATCTGCAGTCCCCTTCAGATATCTAAATATTCTTTTTACCGCAGACATATGGGATTCTTTTGGATTAACCTAATATCTTGCACATAGACATGTAGAGAACATAATATCTGGCCTACTTGAAGTTAAATACATTAAAGAACCAATCATCCCTCTATAGGTTCTAACATCAACAGGTTTTCCCGAAGGATCCATGCTCATCTTAGTTCCCGGTGTCATCGGGGTTCCAATTGTTGTACAATTTTCCATTTTAAATTTTCTCAGAATATCGAAAATGTACTGGGATTGATTTATAAAAATCCCTGTTGAAAATTGATTTACTTGTAATCCAAGAAAGAAGGTCATCTCTCTCATCATACTCATTTGAAATATGGATACCATGAGATTTGAAAAATTCTTACAGTATTTAGGTTTTGTTGAGCCAAATATAATGTCATCCAAATATATCTGAATAATAATAATAACATCGGCTTTTTCCTTTTTGATGAACAAAGTAGTATCGATTTTACCTTTTGTGAAGCCCGACTTGACCAAAAAGTTTGATAATACCTCATACCAGGCTCGAGGCGCTTGTTTAAGACCATAAAGTGCTTTATCCAGGATGTAGACGTGATCTGGTTTGTCTGGATTCACAAAGCCTTCAGTTTGTGAGACATAGACTTCCTCCTTAAGAATGTCGTTCAGAAAGGCAGTCTTCACATCCATCTGATAGACTGTGAAGTTTTTGTGTGCAGCATACGCAAGAAACATTTTGATTGCTTCAATATGTGCTACTGGAGCGTAAGTCTCATCATAATCAATGCCTTCCTCTTGCTTGTAGCCTTTTGCGGCAAGTCGTGCTTTATTTCTGATTACGATACCATCTTCATCCTTCTTATTTTTAAATACCTATTTTGTACCAATTATAGATTTACCTTCAGATCTTGGTACAAGTCTCCAGACTTTCAAAGCTTCGAACTGGTTCAGCTCCTCTTGCATTGCAATTAAGCAATCCGAGTCAGTTAGAGCTTCGGATATGCGAGTGAGCTCTATCTTGCTCAGGAATGAGTCATGCATACACATGTTTAATGTAGCAGACCTAGTTTGCACCAGTAAAGTTGGATCTCCAATTATCTGCCTTATCGGGTGCTCTTTGGTCCACTTATGTTCGTGAGGGAGTGGATTTGAAGTAGATTGATCATAACTCTCATCTAAGTATCCACTTTCATCTTCTTCTTGTTCAGCATTTGTTGGGGGTACAATTGAAGTTTCTGGTATAGAAGTTTCAGTTGGGACAGCTTGTTCAGTCTATTGATTATCCATCACAGTGCAGCCAACTGAAGTAGTAACTTCTGGTTCAACAATATCAGGTGCAACTTCAACTGAAGGAGTATTTATTTGAATTGGAGTTTTTGTCTGAACTGGGGGAACTAGTTCAGTAGATACATCTGAAGTAGTTGGATGATTAGGCATTGAATTCTCTAACCTGTCAACCACAACAGACTTAGGCAGTTTAGATCCTAGAAATTCATCATAAAAGAATTCAAACAATAAATCTAATTTAGATAAATGACATATAGAAGTAGAAGCTTTATCCGAATTATTGTCTTTAACCGCAGGTTCTGGAATGATTTGTCCAGAAGCTAAAACTCCTGTAAGTACGGGTTCTGAACTGTGTTGTTCAGAACCCACCTCCTCGTCAAATGTAACATTAACGCTTTCTATCACAGTCTTGGACTTCTTCAAGTACACTCCATATGCAGCAGATGTTTGAGAATATCCAATGAAGATTTCTTCATCAGCTTTTGGTCCGAACTTGTTCAAGTTCTCTCTATCATTCAATACGAAGCACCTGCATCCAAAAACATGAAAGTGTTTAATGCTAGGTGTACGATTGTTAATTAATGCATAAGGTGTTTTACCAAACCGGCGATGTACTATGGACTGATTTTATGTATAACACGCAGTCGAAACAACTTTTGCCCACAGAAACAGAGGTAGATCGGATTGATTGAGCATAGTGCGAGCAGCCTCGAATAGCGTTCGATTTCATCTTTCTACTACTCCGTTCTGTTCTGGCGTTCTAGCACCAGAGAATTGATGTGTTATCCCGACCGATTCGAGATAATTTTCAATAGTTTTGTTCTTAAACTCTGTGTCGTTATCTGTTCTTAGAAGCTTAACTGGCTTTTGAAGATTTACTTGGGTAGTATTTAAGAAACTGATGATGACTTCGGGTGTCTCATCTTTAGATCTCAGAAATTTGACCCAAGTATATCGTGAATAATCGTCCACAATAACTAAGACATACTTCTTGCCGCTTATGCTTTGCATTCTCATTGGACCATAGAGATCCATGTGAAGCAATTCCAATGGAGAACTTGTACTCTATTCAGGCTTCGGCTTGTGAGAAGCTCTCTTCATCTTTCCTTTCTCACATGCTGAGCATAGGTGTTCTTTCTCATACTTTAGCTCAGGAAGTCCTTTGACTAGCTTTCCCGTGACCAGTTTATTGATGTAGCGAAAATTCAGGTCAGATAGCCTTCGGTGCCATAACCAACTTTGTTGCAGCGAGGCTTTTGATAATAGACAAACCTGATTGTTAGTCTAGACTTTTGACAAATTGATCGTGTAGAGGTTGGACTTTCTAGTGTCGACCAAGAGTTCTTTGTTATCTTCAGTGCGTACAGAACACCTCTTGGCCTTAAAACTTACCTCTAAATCTTTGTCGCAGAACTGGCCAATACTGAATAGGTTATGCCCTAAACCTTCCACATAACTCACCTTCGTAATCGTCACATTATCTTATATCACGTCACCGTAGCCGAGAATCGGTGAAAACTGATCATTGCCAAAACGTACATTCCCGCATAATTTCTCTGTATAATTAGACAATAAATCCTTTTGCACTGTCATATGCTTGGAACACCTGCTATCCAAGTTGTTAGGTCCATGATCTCTCACATCTCAAGTGTTTGTAATTTATTAGGTAGGATGAGATAGGATTAGGATTTATTGAACATTTATTAGAAATGGAAAACTACACTAATGAGAGAAAGAATTCTTAAAAGGCTACATTTTGTAAATTGCAATTATTAAATGATTACAAGGCCTTAACCATCTATTTATAGAGACACTAATCCTACCTACCACCTTTTCTACAACATGTAAGCACAAGCCCTTACACATTAAGCTCTATACAATTACAATTTATAATACATTTACTTTCCAAACTTTCAATGCACTAACATTCTCCCCCTAAAGTTTGTCAAAGTAAATCATCCTTCTTGAAGCTTTAAATTCTCTCCCCCTTGATTTACTTGACGAACTTTGGCGCAACTTTGACAATCAAAGGCTCGACTCCCCCTTTGTTGTTGCTCTCACTCTTGCGGTTTCGATTTTAAAACCGAATTCGAGGTAGTCTATAAGCTCGACTAAGTGCACCAAGACAGCTTTGACTTTTGTAAACCCAACACATTTCTTAACGCCCACAAGAATGATATGCGTGGATTATGACATGACAACCGAGTGCAAAACTTAGTTTTTAACCACGAATTCGTCGTTAAAACGCGAATCAAATAGGAATTTCCGTTTGAGAATCGTAAACTTGTCGCTCGAAGAGGGAACGATGGATCGTGCACCAAGGGATGAGGAACAAAACTTGGTCAAATTTAACAAATTTGGACCAATTTTGTTAAAAATCTAACGGCACTAACAGAACCGTTAAATGTACTATTCATCATCGTCTTTAAAATAAAACCCACTTACTATTCACTTTTTAACTCCTGAATCTGTTTAAGAAGCTTTGAATTCTGATTTTTCAGATTGTCTCTTTCTGCTTCTAATTTCGGTATCTCAGGCATGTACAATACAACCATGTCTCTTGGTGACAGTACTGTATTCCCTCTCTCATCTGTTTTTGGCATCTTGAAAGATGTATGAGCTTGATTATGAAATTATCGTTCTCAAACAAAACAGAAATGTTGACTAAAAAGTCAAACTTGGATTACCAAAAAAAATTTAATTTAAAAAAAATCTCTCTCTTGAAACTCGCAGGTCACTAAACTCGCTAAGCACTATTCACTGAGAAACACGCTAATTGTAACGTGCGCGTTTCTAGAACTCGCAGGACACTGGTAGCACGTTTTGCTCAAACTCGCATGACGTTGTTAGCGTGTTTGAAAAACTCGCATGACCTTGTTAGCGCGTTTGAAAAACTCGCAGACCACTGTGTGCACATTTTGAGAACTTGCAGGCCAAACTCGCAAATCTCTTCTAGCGCGTTTCTGAAACTCGCTGATCACCGTTTGCGCGTTTTGTCAAAGAACTCGCAGATTGCATGAACTACTTGACCAAAACTCGCAAGTCTTGTCTTGCGCGTTTCTCAAACTCGTACGCCTCACTTAGCGCGTTTAGGCCAAAAATCAAATCCTTTGACGTGCGCGTTTGATGATGAATTCGCAGAAGACCCTTGCGTGTTCTTCACTTGAACCTTGCGTGTTCTACAGATCTTGCGTGTTCTTCAGATGAACTTGCGCGTTTCGTGAATCTTGCGCGTTTTGATAGTTACGTTCACGAAATCGATCCAAATTACTCTAAACCTGCAAATTGATTCTACAAATTGTACCAATATACTCGAAATACAATTTTAAACACATTTTTAAGCAACAAGAATGTCTAAAAACTTGAATTACAGTGCAATTCAATGAAAAATACAAACCCTGTGCAATTTTTGAAACAAAACTTCAAGAAAATCGAAATTACATCAATCAATTGATTAATTTGTGTTTGTGTGTGATTACAAACTGATTTCTAATACAAATCGATCACAACTAAACCAAAATTACACATGAATTTCAACAAAGCACTGAAAATTTGATCAAACAGTGGTCTTCTGAAAATACGACTGTTCTTGACAAATTTTCTAGAAAATCGATCAATTTGTTCAATCTAATCACTCTGAAATTGTTTGGTCTTGCTCTGATACCAATTGTTGTAGATGTAAATTCCCAATCACAATCATGCAATTCAATCAATTAAGAATTTAACATTCAAGATCTTAGAGAGAGTAGAGAGAGAAAGTATCACAAGTCTATTAATCTGACAATGAATGCTTACAATGAACTCTACTCTCTAACTATTACAAAGCATAAGGTACTTATATCAAGGACTAAAACTACATGCTTAACAACTAAGTAAACTCATATTGACATAGACAATGTTTGACTTATCTTGACTTGACTTTTCCTAATTAAATATTGGATACAATAATACACTAACACAAGTACCACATATGACAGGTCTACATAAGATAAATCAGGGAATAACAACTTTAGCTACCCATTTAAAAGTGAGTCCTAACGGATTAGCACAAGATTTTGGTATCCATTTGTATATGGATCCTCTGAACTTTTGAAAAATCTTTGAAACATATGGCTTATAAGAACAAACATGATAAGTACCAAACCAAACATCAGAAAATCGGTGAGAAATAAAATCATTCCGTCTATAATTAGATGACATAGTAGTAGATCGAGATTATCGGAGTAATTGCTTTATTGAATATCGCTTGTAAGGAATTATAAGGTTTTGTTTATTGGAAGCAGCACTACCAACTACATCAGAAGATCTACCAGTAGATTTATTACAAAAAGTATCAGGAAATGATTTGGCTTTCTCATCAATCTTCTGTTTAGGTCGCCACTCTTGTCGTTCTTCAGAACTTCTATTTTTCACTGAAACATAAGATTTAGATCTGTTAGGAAAATCATATTTCTAAGATTGTCTTTTTGTAAGCTTACCAGTGTTGTTCTGTTTCTGTGAGCGTCGTTTCTTTTGCTTCTTACCTTTTGCATAGTAATCAGCATTCACATAAACTGATTCTCCAACCGTAGTTGATGATTCACCAACTTCATGCACACTTGGTAATGCCTCACCATTTATAACAAAAGTAGAATGATCTGGAAGTTGAGCATTAAAGTCAAACATATCAATCTCATCTACACACCTTTCATTAGAATTTAAAAAATCATTTGCAGACACAAATAAGTCATCAAGATCAACTTCAAAAGTTTGAGGTGCTTTAGAAGATGTAGAACACTCTTGAGATTCAATTTTAAAAATTGTGTTCTTTATAACAGTTGAAAATACAACTTTTTCAATGTCAGCCAATATTCTTTCATTAGATAAAACATTTTCAAGTTCGATTATTTTGCTTTCTAAAATGATTGGAGGAACATAAATTTTAGCTTTTATAGGTTTTTCCTCCAACTCTTTTATCGAATAGCTTTCAAAATAATCATTTGAAAGAGATTTTGGCTGTTCTTAAATATAACTACATTCAGCTTTTGATAGAAGAATGGTAGTTGCATTTTCTTTAAGTTCTTTCTTTTCTCATATTCTTTTGCCTCAATCTCATTCGGTGATTTGGTAACAAATTTGGGTTTCAAATAAGTATATTTAGCAGTCGCATATAGAAAATCAAAATTATATAAAGCAGGATTTTTTCTGGTGGCTTTCTTAAGATAGTGTGGGTTTTTGTAACCGAGACCCCACTTCTCTTTAACATCCGCTTCCTCATTAGGGGTGTTTAAAAAGGTGGTTTGATCTGTTTGGCCTCGTGCATATAATTTGGATTCCAAACCATTTACCTTCTTTGTTAAAGAATCAGACTTAGAAATCTTAGAAACAAAATCAAAAATCTTACTTTCAAAACAATTTTTTTCTTGTTTAAAAATAGAAACAAAATTGTTTAAAGAATCAATTAAATCTTTGTTCCCAACAACTGCTTTGTTATGATCAAAGATCTTTTGATTTTTCTTTGCAATTCTGCTCTTTTCCTTTTTTAGTTTATTTTGAAGATCTTGAAGTTCAACCATCATGGCTTCAATTTTGGTCATAAAATCAGATTTGGAAAGATTAAGTACCTCATCAGCTGTCTCTTCATCAGAATCATCATACTTCACCGTGTCGCCCATCAAGCACATATGGGTTGTTTCATCCTTCTCTTCTTCGTCATCTGAATGATCTAACCAGAACTCATCTTCAGCCATGAGTGCCTTTCCAGTCTCTTGTTGCTTGGCCAAGAGCATCTTGTTCTTGTAATATTCTGAATTTCGAACTTTGGGCTTCCGAAAGTCCTTTGCGTAGTGACCAACCTTACCACAGTTGTAGCATTTGATCAGGTCATCTGTCTTCTTTTCAGCACCAGTATAATCATTCAGATACTTTTTCTTCTCTTCCGGCTTTCTGTCTACATATCTTTTCTCCTCAAATCTTTTACCTTCAATTCTTTCCCAATGTTCATGATTCTTTGAACCAGACGAATACCTCTGAGAATTAGAACCCGGTTTCTTGTAGAACTTCTTTTGAAAAGCACGGGTCAATAAAAGCATTGCTTGCTTTAGGTTTTCGCCATCATCACTGTTCGACTCAGAATCAGAATCAGAATTGGATATCACTACTTTCTTCTTTTTCTTCTTTTCTATCTTTTCTGTCTCCTTCTTACCAGCTACTAAAGCAATAGTGTCAGCTGTTTTCTCATATTTCTTCTTCTCGTCTATTTTCTCTTCAACCTCTTCTTCATTTTGGCGTAAAGTCTCATAAACCTCGTGTAATGGAATGTCACTTAGATCCTTCATTTGTTTCATTCTGCGAGTGTGCTTCTTCCACTCCGGCTGCAGAATGCTGAGAAACTTGACATTGTTCTCGATCTGCTTCTTCTTGACTTTGTTCTTTGAAAGTTCGTTCAGAAGAAGCACAAATCTCTCATACGTTTCCTCGAGGATTTCATTTTCTTTAGCCTTAAACTCTTCATAGTTGTTTATACAGTTGGCCACTTTCATCTAGTTTCCCACCTTGGACCCATCATCATCTTTTGTAACTAATCCCACATCTTTTTCGCGTTCGCTTTGTAGCTGTCGATCTTAATATAGATCTTATTAGGGATACTCTAAAGTAGAAGAGATTTGTCTTGTTTATCAGCTTTGAACCGACTTTTCTGCTCATCAGAATATTGTGCAAATTCCTTCGGAACTGTTTTCATTTTTCTCACTCTATCCTCGTCTCCATCCTCACTGTCTGAAGATTCATCATCAGGTATTTCAACAGTGGGGGGGTATCATGAGACCTTCTATAATGGACAGCAGAATTTTTTCCCCATTTGCATGTCGGTCAACGAAGTCAAGAAAACGATCCTTCCACTGTTCATATTCGCCCTTGAATAGAACAGGAGGTTTTACGTCCGTACCGATAGAGAGAGCGTCCTTTGAAGTCATCTTTGTGTTACACTACTTACTGTGATCGTCAAAATTCAGAAAACAAACGGGATCTACAAAAATCAAACTTAGTCAAATTTCAGATAAAAGACAGAAAAATTACTAAGTACAGAACACTCATACCAAAGAAAGAAACAACTTCGCGCAAGAGTCTATGTGCGCGTTTCAACTTCGTGCACAACAAAGACTGAGTGAACAACACTTCTCGCACACAAGGTTGTGCGAGTTTGTGGTTCGCGCACAAAGAAGGTTGCGAGAACCAAAGTTCGCGCAAGTAGGCTTATGCGAGTTTAAGGTTCGCGCATGATACTGTGTGCGCAAAGCCTTGCGAGTTCTAGACTTAGAATATATTTCGAAACGTGAAACTCGCTAAATGTAAACGTGCAAGAACAGGGCTTGCGAGTTTTGGACTTAGAATTATTTTTACAAATTCACTTCGCGCAAAAAATGAAACACGCAAACAATTAACTTCTCACAGGCTTTACTTTACGCACGATGAAGAGAATAAACAGTAGAAACACGCACACTGTGATCTGCACGTTTCTACTTCGCGCACACAACCCTTTGCGAGTTATTCATTTCAAACGAGTTGTAGGTCTTTGCGAGTTTTACACTCTAGCGAGTTCTTCCTCTGCGAGTTTTCTGAATCTAGCGAGTTTTCTGAATCTAGCGATTTCTTGACTTGCACAGTTTCAAACTTCGATCTTTGCACTAATTTTAACTCAAACCTTCACCAATTAACTTGTAACTTTGTAGAATTGATCTAAACCATATTTCGAACGAATTACAATGATTTGATTTCAAACTAATACACCAAAATTATAAATTTGACCTATAGAACAGACTAATATGAACTATAACTGAAGTTTACAAAAAAAAACCAAAATTCACATTAAAGAATGTGAATTATACAATGCAATTCAAACGAAACTTTATCTAAATGCTCAATCGAATACAAAGAGACAAGACTAAATCAAAAATATCACTAGGATTCAAAAATCAAATCTCTACAGTTCGTTTTGCGAGTTCGTCTAAAATACGATCCAAAAATCTCGAAATTGATCCAATAATTCTGAATTTTTCACTGCTCTGATACGAATTCTTATCACAGATAACAATGTAAACACAATGACACAATCAAATTCAATCATTTTTCAATTGTATTTATCAATCACATAAATGATTACAAACTCTCTCAACATTTTCTCTCACTAACTCTGGAACGTGTATAACTCTCTCTTTTCTGCTACAAGTACTACACACACAACACACCTATATACACAAACACAAAACACGCACACCACAGGAACGCGCAAAAAACTAAAACTCATACAACACAATAAATTTGACCTTGACTTTTATTGCATTGACTTTGACTTTGATGCTTTGAGAGTTGACTTTGAGGCTTTGACTTCAATCTTCAGTCTTCTATGATCTTGTATCCAACATATTTATGATCTAACAGTCCTTGTAAGTGTGCGAAGAGCTTACCTCATCTTGCAAACTTCTCTCGACAAGAAATACCTCTTTGCTCCCCCTTGAATTAACATGGTTTTCTTTATGCGGCTCCTTATGCTCCCCCTTGATCTATGCTTGGATCATAAAAGATAAGCTTTGTACAAGACATAGAATCAAGTAAACTCAATACTATAAATGGATTAAAAGCCAGTTACATACAAGAATAAACAATACATGCAAGAACAAAAAAAAGAACTGAAATGAAGATTTGTACTACAGAAGCTCTGTGCCAAAGTACAGAGGCTCTGTGAATCAACTCATGTTAAGCATACCAAGCTTGCCAACAAGAAAAGTGAATCTTTTCTCATCTAATGCCTTTATGAAAAGTTCAGCAAGCTGGTAATCTGTGGATACAAAGTACATCTCTATGGTGCCATGTAACACCCGCAATTTTCGGTAAGTATAGGGGCACCCAGACGTTTCTGTACCTTGTGTTTGGTTGGATTCGTATTGGGAAAACACTACTAAAAGTTCCAAAGAGTGTTGAGGGCCTTAGTGTCGAAAAATATCGGATTTTCGGGCTTCGGGAGTCTAGGCGAAAGTGACAGCAAAAGTGACATGTGTCACAATCGCGTGTCACTCTCGCGGAGGGCCTTATTGCCTGCAATACACTCTCAGCGAGAGTGCTAGGGAAAGTGACATATGTCACTTTCGCGGGGCATACTCGCCATCGGGGTCCAACCCTCGTTAAACCCATTTTCTCACCTCTCTCATTCATTTTCTTAACCCACACTCTTCTAAAATCTCTCTCAACCAACCCCACCCTCTCATATGAACCCTAATCCATTTTTGGAGTTTCTCCCCTAAAACTTTGTACTCTCTCATCATCTATACTTGTAACTTCAACCTCTTGAACAAGATTCAAGTGTTCATCACCATTTCTTGAAGATTTCTAAGTTTGGGGGTTTTTTGCTTAAAAACCGAAGTGTAAGTTCATTCCCTCCGTTTCTAAGCTTCTTTATGAGTTATAATCACTCCTTGGATGATTTCCTAGTATTATATTTCTCCAATTTCGGTTTGGAATATTTTGGAGGAGTTAGGTCAAAATTAGGGTTTTGGCCAAATTTGGGGATTTTGAAGTAAAATGTTTGGGGGACTATTCTAGATGGTTGAATAAGAATATTCATGGTTGGAAACTTGTTAATATAGGTTTTGGAAGGTTTTGCTTGCGGATTCAAATTTCTTCAAGGAAGCTCAAGTTGGGTAAAATCTAGATTTAGCCTAAATCTAGCGAGGTGAGTTCAAGTTGATTTGTGAAAACGTTGTACATGCCAAAAACACGCACAAGTGTGTGTTGATATGCTCAAAGGATAATCTGGAAATTACAAAGGTGCTCCAAAATAGTGTGTGCTCGCATGATTTACAAAACTAGAGGTGCTCCCCTCATATAGGACGAGGAACACACAATAGTACAAGACAAAGGCTGACATTCCATAAAAGGAATGCCACCTGGAAAGTGAAACAACGTGGGACGTGCACAAATGATCCTTAGAATCTTCGTACAGCAGGCACACATGTTTTGCACGTGTTCTTGTCTTGACTATTGTCTTGAAATCCTCAAGTCTTCCATCTCCATAGGTTAGCCATCTCAGAGGCTCTGTGAGTGATCACAGAAGCTCTGTGATCTGAAACTTATTTTCATGTTGCGATCTTCTCGAGTAGATGGTTGACAAAGTTTCTGAGCTTGTATCTTCTGTGGTGCACTTGGTGTATGAACCGTCTTCTGAAGCTTCTATACTTAACATATTTTTCAATACTTCTGTACATTGATTTAGAGCTAACACAAACAGAAGAAGTAGAACAACCAACAACTGCAGTAGAGACACAAGAAGCACGTGACTTTGATATGCTTGCGGTAACAGATGAGTTTGATGGCTCAATTAATCAGATAGACATTCAACTTTATCTTAGTACTCACAGATAAAGTCTGAATTCACTTATTCAGATTTTGGGACTTAAGAGTTTTACCCCGTGCTTATCAATCTCTCATCTTTTAAAGACATGAAGACCTGAGGATATTAGAACACGTGTCTTGTATTATTTATCTTTCATTTAAATGACATGTAACTATAGTCTCTCCATCTTGTATAAAAAGTAGTGTAGAGAGATTGTTTGTAACAATCTTTTGAGCATTTTGACAGTTAATTCAGTTGTAATATTTCTCTGTTTACATTCCTCTTGTAATTCTTTCAGTGATACAGATGAACTTTGGCACCGAATTATATTCTACTCAGTGAATGTGCTTTTGCATATATTATTCTTAGATCAGCCTGGAAAACTAACCAAGTCACAAAAAATAGAATATTGAAAACCATGGTAATAAAAATAATTTCTTCCTTGGATGTTCCAACTACTGATGCCTCGATATGAAATAAAACAATAAAAAATATATAAAAAGATGACAAAAACGACGTAAATAACAAATATAAATAGAACGAATTTCCTGTGTATTTAGTTGTTCATATCGAAAAAGAAATTGGAGAAATTTGTAGAAAAAAATTGTGAAAGGAATGATGTTATAGTATTTTACTCAAAGATAGAAGAACAACCTCATGATTAGAGCTCAAATCCTAAGCTACTCCATCCTTTCAAAAAGTCTGTACGGACCAACGATAGGGATCGATTGACAGTCGAAGACTAGTTACAAGTTTTATGATTTGGGACTCGTTACAAGACAAGGAGCAACACCAGTTATATATAATATGGGTTGATTATCCAAGAAATTTAACGCTTCTGTAAACTAAAATACAAGATTTACGAAGAAAAAAAATTACAGGATTTTCAATTTTTTTCAAAACTACAACGTTTTTTCAAGTAAATGTATTACTTAGAGTGTATATCATTGCTAAATTTCGAAAATCTCAATTATAAATACACGTATCACATTTTTGCATAATTTTTTTTAAACAAGGTAGGCAAGGGACCAGATTTTGGATTGGCCTGATAGGACCGGACTACTGGGCTTAGGATCAGTCCTTTGATTTGTAGTAAGGACGGGACGAATTTTTGGCCATCTCTATTATAATTTACTAAATTTCCAATTTTACTCTTAATTAGGAAGCATAAGTTTAAGAGTTGATAACATAGAGGGAAAGAATGTTTGCCTCTATCATTAAGGGTATTCATATAATTAAAAGGTGTTAATAGTTACATATTTTTTATTGTGGACATTTATTTTAGAACATAATGAGTAATATAGTTACGAACACTTAACTCTCTCCCTCTCTACCTAGTTTTATAACTGCAACACCAAACATATCTGTACCCCTTTTGCATTCTTTTTGTACATATGGTTTCTATTTGCATGACATATACAATATATAAGTATAGGTAGTATGTATATGTATTAGATCATTTGGGATGTGATCCAGCAACAGCAACAGAATTAATTACCTACACTTACAAACCAGGAGGTTTGAGCAATGGAAAGAAACCAAGGATTCCTTCCACATCAACCGGAATGTTTAGGGCACGATTGATGATTTCTGGTGTATATGTCCGGCCTTTCCAGCTGTTGAACCATGGTCCACCTCCAACTTCTACAGCTGCCATATTGCTCGTTACATCCAAGATAAGCTACACACGAATCCAAAGAAAACGAAGTGTTAATGCATACAGAAATTGTATATATGATTGCATCTTCGAAACGCACACTAGGTGCTGAGCAGAGCCAATCATAACTTTATGATTGAAGCTCGTCTCAAATCTACAAGCCTGAATTAACCAACATTAGAGTTAGATTATCGAATCTATACAAAGCAGTGTGAAATACATTTTTCAGTTTACTATTCTTGGGGACCTGTAATTGTAAATCTTAAAAAGGATTTCTTTGTAATTTTTCCCTGGATTTAATCTTGATATTATTCAATCCTATACGAGCCATGCCAGAGCTCAAGTCTTGATGAGTTGAGACCAACCCAGAGTTTCCCATCCTGCAAGCCATGACCTTAGCCCAAGCCGACCATTCTTTCATGAATCAAGCATAAACGATCGGCTCAGCTCAAATGCTTACATACACATCTGTTCAAACACTTTCACAGTCTACAGATTATGAAAAACAGTGAACATCATTATTTGACTAAACAAACAGTTGACCACACACAGCAAGAATCAATCTCCTCTGACACAAGAAAATTGGAACTTTGACTTGACATGTATTTCTAGAGAAGTATTTCAACTTTTTATCATGTCTAAACTATCTTCTCAATCACGATAATGCAATCTCCTCAACCAAAATCAATAAATATTTTTTAATGATGAAAATGGCATGGGTGATTGTTACTTGAACACGTATAAAAGCTTAAGAGGTGCAGGAAGCATAACATTTTCTGTTGTATATTGAAATACAACATAAGGGAATGCATATTCAAATAGAGAGAATGAGATAGACTACAACTCCTCCTAACAGCAACAAAATCAATCTCAATTATAATGGCACCACATATAGAAAAAGTCTAAAGGGCCGTTTAATAAATACTTACCCGAGTAAGCGCTTACCGGTATCACTCACCTTACCATCCTTACCTATTGAGCATGGAAACTACCTAAAATCTTACCCGGTACGAGCCATAACAAGGACCGAGAGTCTTACCCGGTAAGAGAGGGAATTGACTCTTACCTGGTAAGCGCTTACCGGGTTTAAGACGCTTACCAACAATCAATTTTGATGGTCAGAGATGTTATACGATAAGTTAAGTGAGGATAATATCCTTGCCGATAAGCGCTTACCCGGTAAAATTTTGGTAAACGGCCCCTAAGTCAAGAGATTTTAGGCTACGCAAAAATGTCACCACTCAGATGCAATTATAGAGGCAGGAGACAAACATCATCTAAGATTACAGACCGGACATACGATCCTACTTTGTAAACCTAGTTGCATGCTTATCGTTCTATGTTTGGATCATGCATGCCAAGTTGTTTCCGATTTAATAGTCTTTATTCACACTGATATATATCCTGGCATTAAATCTAGTAATTGCTTGCCAAGGATTCAGACAACCATACATGAGTAGCAATTAATAGTCAAAACGCACCTTCCCTTTACCGCCATTAGATCCTTTTTGCCAAAGTTTTAATGTTAAGTCAGCAAAGCATGTATCTTTGCAAGCTGGTGCGAGGCCAGCCTCTGTAGTTGGAGCTCGCAGTGTGGTACCTGGGTCTTTTGTTGAAGCCTCTACTTCTATCTGTTCATACAAAATCAATCTGTTAAATAGTAGTAGCCAATCCCATCTACACAAGGACTGAAAGTTGATACCATTTAGATTACAGCGAGTCTTACAAATTTTATTATTTCTTTAGAGTGTATGTGTGTTTTGACACAGAGGAACATGGGTATTGCAAGACTAGAACGTAATGTAGTTATCATTTGACTCATAATCACCTTATGTGTTCCATTATCTGCAGTTACATGCCAGTAACCCCACTGAGCAACTTCCCACTCAACAACTCCGTTCCAAGGAACAAATTCATAGAACCTTCCTCCAAAGTGAACTCCAACCTGGCAGAGTAATACGTAGAAAGAATTCATCAGCGCATATGAAGCTATGACTCGACGACAGAATGATATAATAGAAATTTTCCATCTGTATGTGGATGGAGCTGCATGGTTTCATGGATCTCAATATATTTGCTGTAAATTCAGATATGTTTTCATAAGACCCCCTGTCTCCAAAGAAAGGTCCACTTTAAAGTCTAGAAGGGATTTAAAGCCAATATTCTGGACCATTTTATTCTTTATTAAGTACAAAGTAACAAAAGGACTACACCCAAACTTAAAGAAATGGTAATTCAGCGAGCTAAGTTTCAAGTAAGACGTTTTTACAAACAAAAACAAAATCGTTAGGTGAACGCAATTGTAGCAAGACAAAAGGCGGCAGGAATATGTTAACTCATCCTCACCAAAGTGAGCATAAGGCTGTTAGCCTCCTGACTAATGCCATCGTTGGCACAGACCTAGTGCACCAGAAGTTTGTAAAATTGTAACAGCACTATAACGAAGTTCTACAATGAATAAGTCAAATAGTCATCAGATCAAAACATTGTTTGATGCATCATTGCAGGCCACCTCTAAAACATAGGCCTTTTCTATTGGTCAAAGGCTAAAAATCTTCCAAATGTTAGTTGAATCATAACTGTATGAACTGCACAAATTCCAAAGCAATTATCATATATTGTCATTCATAAACTTACACTTAGAATGTGTTTTCGAGGTTTTATATTTAGTTCATTCAAAAGGGTGGACAACATAAGCATGGTGGATAAATGAATGATTGTTTAATGCATGCCTATACCAATGCAGCATTTTCAATTGTTTAAAACATGTCCATACCAGTGCAGCATTTTCAATTGTTTAATACAAGTCCATACCAGTGCAGCATTCTCAAATGTTTCATTTAGTCCAGGCAATTGCCTTAGTCCACCTCCACAAGTCAAACCCACTTCTCCACTTGCACCTTTAAAGACATTACACTGAACCTGTAGATATAAAATTCTTGTTGCAAGATAAAAGAACAACAAAATTCTCTTTCATACAAGCAAAATATTGCTATATGATACGTAAAAGGAGATTGATATTTACCCAAAACCACTTTCTTGGGAAACCTCCACCCCAATTCTTCTCAGAATAAGAAGGGGCATTTTGAAACTCAAATCTTTCTTCACCCCATTCTATCCAACCTGGAAAAGCATTCAGAGCCTAAGCAAATGTTTCAAAAAAAGATTTACATTTGTCTTTATCTTCCTCCCACAAGAATCCCATGGATTTCTTAAATTGCAATAACAGACTATAAGAATACACGTCAACCAATGTCAACAAATGACACCTCGGTGTCGTAAGAATTTATGTTAAATTACTGTGGCATCCGAAATGCAGACAGACTGAGCAATCAACAAGAATGCATTACACCATCTAAGTTTACATGTGTTAGACTAAGTTATTATTAGTTACACAACTTTATTATTATTAAGGGTATTAAAGTGTAATTGTTTTTCCTATATATAGGGCTTGTATTCTGTCTTTTATCATATAATAAAACTCATTCAATTCAAGGTTTGATTTGGTATCAGAGCCGAATCAAATCTCTACCTTTTCGGCTTCAATTCTTTGGCCGATCATAATCCTCCCTCCAAACCCTAATTCAGCCGTCGCAACTTTCGGCGTTCTTCCAGCCTGCTGACGCAACCTCCGGTCAAAACCTCACTCCTTTACTACCATGGCTGCAATCTTAACTCTCACCAATCAAGAGAAGACGACCCATAATTCTCACAAGTTTGCTTTTACCCTAAAACCTACGAATTATGGTTATTGGCGATCAATGGTCGAGTCTTTTCTTACTTCTCACAATCTTTTTGGCTATGTTGATGGCACTATTCCGTGTCCAGAACCGAAGATTACAAATGGATCTGCTACTACAGACAATCCAAGCTACCAACCATGGGTCTCCAACGATGCCCACATCCGTATGCTCATCATCTCTACCGTGTCAGAAGAGTCTTTTCAACACATTCAGGGTAAAACCTCCCGAGAAGTATGGCTGTCTTTAGAACGAGCGTATGCTCCGGTTACTTCATCCCATGAATTTACTCTTAAAAATCAATTACTTCGAATCACCATGAAGGGTGATGAAAAACCTGCCGAATACCTCAGCAGAGCACAAGAATATGCAACTGTCCTAGCCAATATAGGCGAACCAATGAAAGACAAAGATCTGGTTATGCTAACTCTTGCAGGGCTTCGTGAAGAATACAATGGTCTCAAGGCAAATCTCTTGGCTCGTTCCCCTCCTGTTAACTTCAATGAATTGAATGGCTTATTAAGTGACCATGATTATATGATCACAAGGATCTTGGCAACCAATCCGCAAGTTCCCCAGGCCTTTTTGGCGACATCCTCTCCTGCTCAGCAGCCCCTTACGACTGCCTCTACACCCCTACAGCAGCCCAATCTCGACTCCATTCAGCAGCAACTTCATAATCTTCAACTCATGGCCTCTCAATTGGGATATCAACTAAACCCTGCACCTTCCCCACGACCACACGCTTATTTTGGATCCCGGTCTTTCAATAACAACCGTGGTGGTCGCGGTTCTCGTGGATCTTCACGTGGCAACTCACGGGCTGCTTTCAACTCTCGCAATCGTGATAGTAATGGCACACGTCAATTCTCTTGGGCTTCTACTCACAACATGGTGTATAGTCATTGTAACCGCTGTGGGATTGGTCATCTACCTTCTCAGTGTCCTAACCAGCCTAACCAATCTCGTGCACCACATGCCAACTATGCTACTTACTCATATGCTGGTTCGCAATCAGGATCCGCTTGGAAGCCCGACACTGGCGCAAATCACCATGCCACTCCAGATCTATCTAGCATTGACAACTCCGAGGCCTACTTCGGTAACGATTCTTTACTTGTTAGTGACGGTAACTCTATACCCATTTTTCATATTGGTTCCTCAAAACTTTACTCCCCTAACAAAACCTTTAAATTATCCAATATACTTCATGTCCCTGAACTAAAACAAAACCTTTTATCCGTTCAAAATTTTTGTGTCGACAATGATGTTTTCTTTGAATTTCACTCATCTTATTTTGTTGTGAAGGACGAGTCTACACGCACTATCCTCCTAACGGGCCCTAGTGAACAGGGGTTGTACTCCATCCGTCTTCCTAAGCTCAAGTCTTATTAGACTAGTCATTGTTAAGGGTGCTAATGTGTAATTACTTAGGGTATCTAAGTGTAATTATTTTCCCTATATATAGGGCTTGTATTTTCTCTCTTTAGTATCAATAACAAAAACCCTTTACCCAAGGTTTGATTTGGTATCAGAGCCGTCAAACCCTAATCCAGCCGTCAAACCCTAATCCAGCCGTCAACCCTAATCCAGCCGTCGCTTCTTCCAAGACCAGCCAGCCGACGCAACTTCCGGCCATCTCCTCACCAACTCGCGCAACCTTCGGCGCCCTTTCCCACAGCCGCGTGAACAGTGCCGAGTGAACAGTGCCGCGTGAACAGTGCAGAGTGAACAGTGCCGAGTGAACAGTGCCGAGTGAACAGTGCCGCGTTAACAGTAACGTCCGGCGCCCTTCCTCACCAGCCGACGCAAATCTCCGGCAAACAAATCTCACTTCCTTACCACCATGGCTGCAATCTTAACTCTTACCAATCAAGAAAAGACGACCCACAACTCTCATAAATTTGCCTTTACCCTAAAACCCACGAACTATGGTTATTGGCGAACAATGGTCGAATCTTTCCTTACCTCTCACAATCTTTTTGGCTATATTGATGGCACTATTCCGTGTCCAGAACCGAAGGTTACAAATGGAACTGCTACTACAGACAATCCAAGCTACCAACCATGGGTCTCCAATGATGCCCACATTCGTATGCTCCTTATCTCTACTGTGTCAGAAGAGTCCTTTCAACACATTCAGGGTAAAAGCTCCCGCGAAGTGTGGCTGTCTTTAGAACAAGCGTATGCCCCGGTAACTTCGTCTCATGAATTTACCCTTAAAAATCAGTTGCTTCGAATCACCATGAAGGGTGATGAAAAACCTGCTGAATACCTCAGCCGAGCACAGGAATATGCAACTGCCCTCGCCAATATAGGCGAACCAATGAAAGACAAAGATCTGGTTATGCTAACTCTTGCAGGACTTCGTGAAGAATACAATGGCCTCAAGGCAAACCTCTTGGCTCGTTCCCCTCCTGTCAACTTCAATGAACTACATGGTTTATTAAGTGACCATGATTATATGATCACAAGAATCTTGGCAACCAATCCGCAAGTTCCTCAAGCCTTTCTGGCGACTGCCTCTCCTGCCCAGCAGCTCTTTCCGACTGCCTCTACACCCCTACCGCAACCTAGTCTCGACTCCATTCAGCAGCAGCTTCATAATCTTCAACTCATGGCCTCTCAATTGGGATATCAACTAAATCCTACATCTTCACCACGACCACAGGCTTACTTTGGATCACGGTCATTCAATAACAACCGTGGTGGTCGCGGCTCTCGTGGATCTTCACGTGGCAACTCACGAACTGCCTCCAACTCTCGCAATCGTGACAGTAATAGCACACGTCAATTGTCTTGGACTTCTACCCAAAACATGGTCTATGGTCATTGTAACCGATGTGGGATTGGTCACCTACCTTCTCAGTGTCCTAACCAGCCTAACCAATCTCGTGCAGCGCCACAAGCTAACTATGCTACCTACTCCGATGCTGGTTCACAATCAGGATCCACTTGGAAGCCCGACACTGGCGCTAATCACCATGCCACTCCAGATCTATCTAGCCTTGACAACTCCGAGGCCTACTTCGGTAACGATTCTTTACTTGTTGGTAATGGTAACTCTATACCCATCTTTCATATTGGCTCCTCAAAACTTTACTCTCCTAACAAAACCTTTCAATTATCCCATATACTTCATGTCCCTGAACTAAAACAAAACCTTTTATCCGTTCAAAAATTTTGTGTAGACAATGATGTTTTCTTTGAATTTCACTCTTCTTATTTTGTTGTGAAGGACGAGTCTACACGCACTATCCTCCTAACGGGCCCCAGTGAACAGGGATTGTACTCCATCCGTCTTCCTAAGCTCAAGTCTCTACCCAAGGTTGCTTTCACTGCTGTCAAAGCTTCCTCGAACATTTGGCATCAACGCTTGGGACACCCTCATGCTCAAGTTTTTCGGTCAATTATTTCTCATTGTGCTTTACCTGTTTCGGACAAATTATCAAATAATTTATGTTCTTCTTGTCAACTAGGCAAATCTTCAAAATTATCTTTATTTGATTCTAATTTTCGTAGCAATAATTTTTTAGATCTAGTTTATTGTGATGTTTGGGGCCATTCGCATACACCATCCCTCGATGGTTATCGTTTTTTTTTGTTGTGTGTTGATCACCACTCTCGCTACATGTGGTTTTATCCTTTAGTCCAAAAATCTGATGTTTACACAGTCTTAACAAACTTCATTAAAATGGCTGAACGCCAATTTAACACCAAGTTAAAGTGCATCCAATCTGACTGGGGGGGAGAGTTTCGTCCTCTAACTACCTTTTGTCGCAACCTTGGCATTATTCATCGTCGTTCCTGTCCTCATACAAGTGAACAAAATGGGATTGTCGAACGTCGTCACCGTCATGTTGTGGAAACTGGACTTACCCTCCTGGCCCAATCCAGTCTTCCTCAACGCTTCTGGCAATTTGCCTTTGAAACAGCCGTATACTTGATAAATCGACTACCTTCTCGTGTCTCCTCAAATAAATCTCCCTATGAACATGTTTTTAAACGCAAACCTGATTACTCCTTTCTTCGAGTTTTTGGATGTCAATGTTTTCCCTATCTTCGTCCGTATAACCGTCACAAGATTGATTTTCGCTCCACTCCATGTGTCTTCCTTGGCTACAGCCCTGTTCACCATGGTTACCGGCGCTTTGATCCTTCCACCGAACGGATATACATAGCCCGTCATGTTCGCTTCAATGAACATGTTTTTTCCTATTCTCCTTCCACCCCTACCCAATCCCCGTCACAATCTGATTCTCCATACACCTCTATTTTTCCTAACCCACCACCCGGTTTTCCAATCGAACCCAACTCACCACCATCACAACCCGGACCCACACCCCCACCCTCACCCCCTACCATATCCACCTCAACCATCTCACCCACTCCCGGCCCCTCCCCTAATCCCGATTCCACCCCCACCCAAGCACCTCAAACCCCTCGACCTCGGCCTCCTCATCTTCGCCCCAATCCTAAACAAACCAACCGATATAATCCCGCTGCCTATACTGCCACCACTACCCCCACCTCGCCTATTGAACCTACCTCTTTTTCCGTTGCCAACAAGTACCTAGAATGGCGCCAAGCTATGGCCGACGAGTTGACTGCGCTTCATAGAAATGGTACGTGGACATTAGTTCCTCCTGTTCCCAATACTAACGTTGTTGATTGTAAATGGGTTTACAGGTTGAAAACAGATCAGAATGGCAAGATTAGCAGGTACAAGGCCCGACTCGTTGCCAAGGGCTTTCATCAACAGCATGGGGTTGATTATCACGAGACTTTCAGCCCAGTAATCAAACCTGCCCCCATCAGAACTGTTCTCTCACTGGCCGTCACAAATAAATGGCCTTTGCGTCAGTTAGATATCCAGACTGCCTTTTTACATGGTGATCTTCAGGAGACGGTCTACATGCGACAACCTCCTGGTTTTACTGATCCTGACAGACCAGATCATGTGTGTTTACTGAATAAGTCTTTATATGGGCTCAAACAAGCTCCTCGTGCCTGGTTTACCAAATTGTCCACTGCTCTTCATCAGCTGGGTTTCTATGGGTCCAAAACTGACCCATCACTGTTTATTCTCAACTCCTCTGGCACGCTTGTCTATCTCCTTGTGTATGTTGACGACATCATCATCACCGGTAATAACCCAGGCGCTATAAATACCATCATTGATCGTCTCAACTCTCTGTTTGCCCTTAAAGATCTGGGTCAACTCCATTATTTTTTGGGCATTGAAGTGGTGCATCATGGCTCTGATCTGGTTCTGTCTCAACGGAAATATGTTCTTGATATTCTTCAACGGGCTGGTCTTGCGGATTGCAAGCCTGTTTCATCTCCCATGAGCACTTCTCAAGTGTTCTTACCAGATGACAGCCCCCTACTTGACGATCCCTCTCGATATCGGCAAACAGTCGGTGCCCTTCAGTATGCCACTTTATCACGTCCTGACATTGCCTTTGCGGTCAATAAGGTGTGTCAGTTCATGCACGTTCCTACTGAAAATCACTGGGCTGGTGTCAAACGAATTCTACGTTATCTGAAAGGGACGATCAATCTTGGCTTACTGTTTCGTCATAACACGGGGTCTCAACTTCAAGCCTTTTCTGACTCTCACTTGGCTACTAATCTTAGAGCATTCTCAGATTCAGACTGGGCTGGCTGCCCTATCGATCGTCGCTCCACCGGGGGATATGCTATCTATTTGGGCTCCAATCTTATTTCATGGTCAGCTCGCAAACAACGAACTGTCTCTCGATCCTCAACCGAGTCTGAATACAAGGCTATCGCTGACACTGTCGCTGAACTGATTTGGTTACAGTCTCTTCTTCATGAGCTCGGCCTGAATAACACGGCACCAACACTTTGGTGTGATAACCTTGGTGCAACCTATCTTTCTGCAAATCCAGTCTTTCGTGCCCGCACAAAGCATGTTGAAGTTGATTACCACTTTGTTCGTGAACAAGTTTCTCAAGGAAAACTGAATGTCAAGTTCATCTCCACTGATGACCAAATTGCTGATGTGTTCACAAAGCCCTTGTCCTCACAAAGATTTGAGTTTCTACGGTCCAAGTTGCAGGTCGTTCCCCGCCCTCAACTTGCGGGGGAATGTTAGACTAGTCATTGTTAAGGGTGCTAATGTGTAATTACTTAGGGTATCTAAGTGTAATTATTTTCCCTATATATAGGGCTTGTATTTTCTCTCTTTAGTATCAATAACAAAAACCCTTTACCCAAGGTTTGATTAGTCTTTACCCAAGGTTGCATTTACTGCTGTCAAAGCTTCCTCGAACATTTGGCATCAACGCTTGGGACATCCTCATGCTCAAGTTTTTCGTTCAATTATTTCTCATTGTTCTTTACCTGTTTCGGACAAATTATCAAATAACTTGTGTTCTTCTTGTCAACTAGGAAAGTCTTCAAAATTATCTTTATCCGATTCCAATTTTCGTAGCAATAATTTTTTGGATCTTGTTTATTGTGATGTTTGGGGCATTCGCATACAACATCCTTCGATGGTTCTCGTTTCTTTTTGTTGTGTGTTGATCACCACTCTAGATACATGTGGTTTTATCCTTTAGTTCAAAAATCTGATGTTTACACCAAGTTAAAGTGCATTCAATCTGATTGGGGGGGGGGGGGGGGGGGGGAGAGTTTCGTCCTCTCACTACCTTCTATCGCAACCTTGGCATAATTCATCGACGTTCTTGCCCTCATACAAGCGAACAAAATGGCATTGTAGAACGTCGTTATCGTCATGTTGTGGAAACTGGACTTACCCTCCTGGCCCAATCCCGTCTTCCTCAACGCTTCTGGCAATTTGCTTTTGAAACAGCCGTGTACTTAATCAATCGACTCCCCTCTCGTGTCTCCTCCAACAAATCTCCCTATGAACATGTTTTTAAATGCACACCAGATTACTCTTTTCTTCGAGTCTTTGGATGTCAATGTTTTCCCTATCTTCGTCTGTATAACCGTCACAAGATTGACTTTCGCTCCACTCCGTGTGTCTTCCTTGGCTACAGTTATGTCCACCATGGTTACCGGTGCTTTGATCCTTCCACCGAAAGGATATACATAGCCAGACATGTTCGTTTCAATGAGCATGTTTTTCCCTATCATCCACCTACCCCTACCCAATTCCCATCACGGTCCGACTCTCCATACATATCTATTTTCCTTAACCCACCACCCGGTTTTCCAACCGAACCCAACTCACCACCACCACCACATTCCGTACCACCTCCACAACCCGAACCAACATCACCACCACCCTCACCCTCTACCACATCCTTTTCTCCCTCCACTGCCACCTCAACCACCTCAACTACTCCTGAGTCCCAAACCCCTACTCCCGGGCCCTCACCAGACCCAAATTCCACCCCCACCCAAACACCTCCAGCCCCTCGGCCTCGGCCTCCTAATCTTCTCCCCAATCCTAAACAAACCACCCGATATGATCCCGCTGCCTACACTGCCACCACTACCCCCACCTTACCCGTTGAACCTACCTCTTTTACCGTTGCTAACAAGTCCCTAGAATGGCGCCAAGCAATGGCCGACGAGTTGACTGCGCTTTATAGGAATGGAACGTGGACATTAGTTCCTCCTGTTCCTAATACTAACGTGGTTGATTGTAAATGGGTTTACAGGTTGAAAACGGATCAGAATGGAAAGATTAGCAGGTACAAGGCCCGACTTGTTGCCAAGGGCTTCCATCAACAACATGGGGTTGACTATCACGAGACTTTCAGCGCAGTAATCAAACCTGCTACTATCAGAACTGTTTTATGACTGGCCGTCACAAATAAATGGTCTCTGCGTCAGTTAGATATCCAGACTGCCTTTTTACATGGTGATCTTCAGGAGACGGTTTACATGCGACAACCTCCTGGTTTTATTGATCCTGACAGGCCAGATTATGTGTGCTTACTGAACAAGTCTTTATATGGGCTCAAACAAGCTCCTCGTGCCTGGTTTACAAAATTGTCTACCGCTCTTCATCAACTGGGTTTTTATGGGTCCAAAACTGACCCATCACTATTCATTATCAACTCTTCTGGCACGCTTGTCTATCTCCTTGTGTATGTCGATGACTTTATCATCACCGGTAATAACCCAGGCGCTGTAGCTACCATCATTGATCGTCTCAACTCTCTGTTTGCCCTTAAGGATCTGGGTCAACTACATTATTTTTTGGGCATTGAAGTGGTGCATCATGGTTATGATTTGGTTTTGTCTCAACGGAAATATGTTCTTGATATTCTTCGATTGCAAACCTGTTTCATCTCCTATGAGTACTTCTCAAGTGTTATTACCAGATGACGACAACCCCTTACTTGATGATCCCTCTCGGTATCGGCAGACAGTCGGTGCCCTTCAGTATGCCACTTTATCTCGTCCTGATATTGCCTTTGCGGTTAATAAGGTGTATCAGTTCATGCATGCTCCTACTGAGAATCATTGGGCTGGTGTCAAACGAATCTTACGTTATCTGAAGGGCACGATCAACCTCGGCTTATTGTTTCGTCACAACACGGGGTCTCGGCTTCAAGCTTTTTCTGACTCTCACTTGGCTACTAATCTTAGAGCATTCTCAGATTCAGACTGGGTTGGTTGCCCTGCCAAAGTACCTACATAGACAAAGTGTTGAAGAAATTCAACATACAGGACTCCAAGAAGGGGTTCATTTCTATGCAGCATGGTTCGGCGCTGAGTAAGGCTCAGTGTCCTAGTTCTAGTTCAGAGCTACAAAGAATGAGTCGGATACCTTATGCCTCGGCTATAGGATCGATCAAGTATGCCATGATATGTACTAGGCCTGATGTGTCGTGTGCTTTGAACATGACGAGCCGATACTAGGCTAATCCTGGCAATGACCATGGACAGCAGTAAAGAACATCTTCAAGTATTTGAGATGAACTAAAGAAATATTCTTGGTTTATGGAGGTGCTGAGGAACTCCGTGTAAAGGGTTGATGCTAGTTTTCAAACCGGATATGATTCTTGCTCGCAGTCGGGATTCTTGTTTTTGTTGGACAGTAGGGCAGTCTATTGGAGAAGCTATGCTCCGTAGCAAATTCGACAACAAAGGTTGAGTACGTTGCAGTCAACGAGGCTGCTAAAGAGGCCGTGTGGATGAAGAAGTTCATCGGGGATCTTGGTGTAGTTCCTAGCATTCATGATCCTATAGAGATCTTCTGTGACAACGAGGGTGCAGTCATCCTGGCTAATGAACCCAGGTCACATAAGCACACACGACATATACTCAGAAAGTTTCACTACGTTTGGAAAGTTGTCGAGGACAGAGACATCATCATTAGTAGAGTTGGCACAGGATACAAACTTGGTTGATTCATTCACCAAGCCATTGCGCAGACCAAGCATGATGCTCATACTAGGTCTATATGAGATTCATGAGATTCTTGACACGAAGTGTTCTATGCTTTGATGGTTCTCCAATGTTGTCTGTAAGATGTGGCTATAAAGAGAACCGTTCCGTGTAGCGTGATTAGTGAGTAAGAGATCGATGTAGTCAATACTATTTATTCCTTTTATCTAGTAATAAAAGCGATATCCATGGGCCCCACGGGCCCCTCGATGATTTGGTGTTGACATTGAATGTATGCATACTCGGACTAGATTGATGTTGGATCAATATTACAGTCCGTCTTTGGGTCACCACAAATCTTTATCGAGAAACATAATGGTGAACGATCTGCGGCCATGTTCCATGTCTCACATTCAAACGGATATCTGTAACAAAGGGGTATTTGATCTCTTACCTATGACTGCTTAACGCAGAAATTGAGTCTTTGATGACGTACCTCATGCTGATATAAGAGGCAATGGTGTATTGATAGATACTAACCATTGTCGGTATTAATATTCAGTTGTTGTGACATGTGCAATTAGGATTATGTTGGAGATATGCCCATTTAACACAACAAAATAGTAATGGTTCTAAAGATGCATGGGCCTATTCGGTCGCACATAAAGTTTAGTTGTGAAAAAGCAATAAATCATTTTAGATGGTTTAACAAGTAATTAATTAAAAATGTTTTAATTAATATGAAATTACTAAAGGGACTAAATAGTAATTAGTCCATACTTGTTATTAGATAATTATTACATAATTATTACATAATTATTAGACTAAATGAGATATCATTTAAAAGAGGATAATTATCATTAATAAAGCTAACCCTAGTTGAAATCGATCTCTCCATCTCCTCTCTCTGTAGTTCACGGATCAAAACCTGCCAAGAGGTGACTTTGGCCGATCTACACACAAGGCACACAAAGAGATTCAAGTGGTGTGTTCTTCGTGATTGCATAGAGAAGAAGAAGGCGTTTTCTTGCTACCTATGCGACTACATCTTTGGGGTGTGCTCTTGATAGAGAAAATCTTATTGGATTCTTCACCATCTTCATCCAAATCCCTCTCTTTGTTTAATGTTACTTGTATTTAATTGTAACCAGATTGTGTGTTGTTTTGCTTCCACTATGTTCGTTTTAAAAGTTTTGTAATACACACAATCCAACAATTTCTTCATCGTTGTAGCTTGTACGGTAAAGGGTTTTCCAAATTTCTTGTTTGATTAATTTGGTTGATGTCGATGATTCTCCTCCCATTTATTGTGATGTCAAATAGGTATGCTATAGAAGGGTACACAAGTAGCACTCGTTCACCAACTGTTAGAGAAATTGTGTCAAATAAGGGTCGAGTGATTGTAATTTTTCAAAGCCTAATCTAATGTATCTATCAAGGCCCGATCCCAATCTAGTACTTTTATAGCTTCTGGGCTCTTCCGTTTCTAAATTGGTTTCAGATCGTCTATCCTGCTCTATTGTTACGTAGCAATAGAAGCCTTTTTTTATAATCAAAAGAAGATTTCCAGGTATTTCGTTCGCAACAAGGTAGCCATAGAGAGAACCCATTCAATTTCTAAAAAAGATTACTAATCCTTAACTTTTTGACAACCTTATTGCACGGTTCAAAGTGTATGTGATGTAAGTGAATGTGGTGGAAAAAACCAACCAGTTTGACCTAGTGGAAAAATCAAGAATACGGAAACAAAAACAACAATTGGTTTTCAACGGTCTTTGTTACGTTCGCTAATGGACATAATGGTGACGAAAACACCATGGAGTTCAAACACAACGTCGGCCATGGCAAACAGGTCAACGTCCGCAATGAAGAGGGAGAAGACAGCGGCAACGGTGGTGAGATCGTCAATAGCGATGGCATAGGTATTGGTGAAATCGGCAGTAGCGGTGGTACTCGCCCCAGATTCCATGGTTTTAAAAAGCGTGTGAGGCGTATGCCTCGAGGCGCGCCTCGAGGCGAGGCGGTCCAAAATCGTACCTGAGGCGGCGCCTCTCAATCCCCAGACGAGGCATACGCCTCGGTTGACTGAGGCGGTGACCGAGGCGGTGAGGCGTGAGGCGGTGGAGAGGCGTACGCCTCAATATAGAGGCTAAATTATTTAAAAAATGACTGAAAACCTTGTTCTTCTCTAGTTCTCCTAACCTCTATCTGCTACTCGACTCTGTGTTCTTCTCTTCGTGAGTTCCAGTTTTCTCCCATTTTATTTGCATTTTCTTCCTCGATTCTCTTCAGTTCACGGGAGTATCATGTATATGTATATACCGGATACACTCTTTTATACCTGGTCTCTACTACATGTCATGGTCACAGTCACACTTCTACTCCCACTTTGTTGATATTTAATATTCTTTCTTTATGAGTTGTGAGCATATTAATATATACATATACATACATATGTAATGATTTATTGATTTATGAATAGATCAAATTTTTTTCTTTGTTACTATATGTATACTTATTGATTGAAAAAATTTAGTAATTAGGTATGATATATATATTTTGTGTCTAGTACTCAAGTGTCTAAGTGTGTGTGTATATATATATTGCATATATTTTATGAGTAGAAGCAGTGGAATGCAAATCGGTCTAAATATATTGTATAAGTATATATTTCCGCCTCAGGGCTTACGCCTCGCCTCGTTAAGGGAAAACGCCTTGAGGCACGATTCCGCTTTTTAAAACCTTGCCAGATTCTGATCTGAATGGTCTCCATCCCTCTTGAATGTGATTTCTCTTCTGTTTTCTTTTTCTAGATTTTCTCCATTCTTCTCCTTCTCTATCAGGTTTTGGATTATTGCATATCCCAATTTTCTTGCTTCGAAATCCAGAATTTCTACCTGAATATGAATCATCTTGAATCGTCTTCTTCAACTTATCTTCTTGTAATTTGTTTTTCCATTTTTTCTTCATTGTTTGCATATCCTTATTCATAGATCCTAAATGTTCCCGTATTTTCAATAATTTCTCCTCCATCTTGTCCCAAATCATCACCGCTCTAAAGCCCATTGATACACACTTTAATAATTGAATGTGATTTCCATTAGAACTCAACGGATCAAAAGATTATAAAAGATATCGAGTGAACAAAGAAGTTTCTCGGTTTTTAAAGAGGCTGAGTACTCTTCCAAGGCTTTTGCCCGAAACGTACACAAACTAATCCATATCCTTCTAAACGCCCACTCCCTTTATTTATACTACCTAAAGCATGTACCAGTGCATTAGACACTTGTACAATAGTCTAATCTGTTAGACTTATTTAATAAAATACCTAATACTAACAATAAAAATATGCATGATAAGAGTTTAAAACAGCTTATGTCGCATAAAAAATTAACGGTCTTATTTTTAAAAGATTTCTACAAATTTTAGAGGTTGTAACAATCAAATTTATGCTAGTTTGCATGTTAATAAGAAGTCGTTTCGGACAAAATCTGATGAAACCTCTTACATACTATGTAGAGTATTCTTCACGATACAAGCTATAACTCGTTTTATGTGATAGGCATGGGTTCTAATATAACATAGATTCACTGGTGAATTGTGTATTCAGGGGTAATATAATATCTTGGAAGAAAGCATGATGATTTTTCTTTGTCAAGTGTTGAGAATGGAACAATGGCTCACACAATTTATAAGCAGCAATGATGTTTGCTATAAGAGTTGAAAGACTATATTTCCACTTTGGAGTACTAATAAGATATGTCATGAGTGTTGTAATCAGAGATTATATTATTGCTTGACTTGTATATACAATGAAATGGTACACGGATATATATTGGCAAGAAACCTAGAAAAAAAGGAAACCCTAAAAAAGAAACCCTAAGGGCCCACGGGCTAACGGGCCAAAATAAATAAATACATAATTTTACATTCTAACAAGTGTAAACAGCATATTGATGTGGATTGTCATTATATTGATGATAAGATTGGTCGGTACTTATCATGAACCTCCTATTGAGTTGATTCAAGTGTGTCCCCACATTAGGTAGACCATATGTTGATGAAGTCGTTCTACAAGGTTGATCCTATATGTGATAAGTCGGGGTGTATAATATAGATGCTCCAACTTTAGAACTGTTAATGATATAGAATAAAATTAGAATTTTGTTCATATGTGATAGATGCACAAAACAAATTCAATGATGAAACACCGAATCACACAGGGAACAACTCAACCCTGGTGTTTTCATATTCATATCAGAAAAGTGATCACAAGATACCCTTACATCATGAACGTATGGCCTTATATCAACTCTACACAAGAAGCTTCTAGACTACCCTAACATAGTTATAGGGAACAATACAAACAGGACATGTTGCAGATCACACCCACACCTATGGAAAAAAAGTAAAAGATTATTGCAATATCTAGTAGTAGGTAAAAAGGTAAAAATTATTGAAATATCTAGTAGGTAAAACTATGTCGTATCAATCCCCTTCTCATCAAATTAACCTTGACCTCAAGAATAACATTGAGCCCCATCAGACCTCAAAAAGTGTAGTCTTCAAGAGTGTAGTCTTCTTGATCCAAGTTGCTCCCATGTCCTCATGCTTCCAATGTTGTCTTGTTTTCTTCTTCCCCATTACCTTCATTAATCACCTCTTCTGTCTTGTACTCATCTAGATTTTCGGGACCAATCAACATGTACAGCTTGTCTCTACACTTGTGACCAGGAACATATTTTTCATTACAAAAATACATTGATTATTCCTTCTTTTCTCTTCATATTCACTCCTTCACAGTTGCTTCAAAGGAGTGGTCTTACTTTGCATCTTTTAGGGTATCGGAACTTGAGATTCTACCAAAGGTTTATGGGACATTTGGCACAGAGTAGTTGGTAGAATTTGGGGGCACAAAGGGTAGAAAACTAGGAGCTGGAAGAGAAGTAGGAGCAAGGGAGTTGGATTGTTTTATTGGAGAAACCTTGCCACTTGTTGCTTAGGTAAGGTTATTATTATAGTTAGTGGATTTTGGTGGCTCCAAGCCCCACAGAGCGTAGTACGCTCCTTCCTAAATTCTTGCTAATTTCATAGCTTGATTCAAAGTTTTTGGATCCATAAGTTGAACCGTATGCATTATCTCATTTCGGAGGCCGCCAATTTACAAATCTAATAACACCTCCGAAGGGACATCTACTTGGTTCCTTAGATCATTAAACTGGGAATTGTGATCACTTGTAGTGGTGGTAAGCTTTAGATTTATGAGTTCTATGAGAGGCTTTGAGACAATACCTCCAATGAATTGCTTTTCCAACTAACAGGTTTGCCTTCCATTTCCTTCATGAATCATTGGTGCCATTGCAATGCTCTTCCCTTCAGACGGGTCTTATTCTAATTTTCAGGTGTGGTATCCAGCTCAAAAAATTGATTGCACTTGCAGTGTCATTCCTTGAAAATATCTCCCTCAAATGATAGAAATTCTAGTTTCGTCATTCTATTCATGAGTTTATACTCTTGCTTCACAAGTGGTGGTGTGAAATCGTCATCTGTTACCACTCTCCTGGGTCCCGATTCGTGATTCCTCGTCACATTCTTGATTCAACTTCTGCTTCTGAGTAGAGATTAGGAGTTTCACTGCCTCAATTATATCAGAGATACTTACCTTGCATCTGCTTCAGAATCTCATCTTGACTCTCGATCTTCTTGCTTAACTCTTCATAACTCATAAGTCACCATTAATTAGGCGTATGTTACTCTTACCATGCACAACAGGTAAAGGACGCTGTGGTCATAGATGCACAATACAAATTCAATGATGAAATAGGTGTAAACCACAGAGAACAACTCTAGGTTACTCAAATTACACAGAGAATAGCTCTAATGTTTTCATATTCATATCAGAAAAGTGATCACAAGATATCCTTACATCATGAACGTATGCCTTTATATCAACTCTACATAAGAAGCTTCTAGACTACCCTAACAGATTTGTTATAGGGACCAATAACAACAAGACATGTGGCAGATGGTGACCCACACCTATGGAAAAAGGTAAAAGATTATTGCAATATCTAGTAGGTAAAAAGATAAAAGATTATTGCAATATCTAGTAGGTAAAAAGATAAAAGATTATTGAAATACCTAGTAGGTAAAACACTAAAACTATGTCGTATCAATATGCTTACCTCCTGCCCATTGGCCCACTTTATTCTCAACCATTTCCACTATAACTAAAAATGTATCATATGTTATATGAGCTGCCTTTTTCAAAAGCAACAATTAGCCAAAACAAACAAATAGATTGGAAGATAAGTGATCATGAGAATTTAATAAAATAAGACATGAATATCCAACCAAGGAAAAAGGTGAAAAAAATCAGCTTTGCCTGTTGAGAGTCCACCAGCCATGCATATTTGCCAATGAGGTTCAAATACTGGAAAAGCAGCAAGCCAACCAGCTGTTGACTTTTGTCTTGACGCTACATCTCCCCAACCATAAACAGGACGTGTACTGTACTCCCAACGTGCAGTCTTTACAGTTTTGGTATAATTTGTCCTGAGTTCAATAGTTATAGGTTATATACAATCAAGCTATATCTCTTCAAACAAAATCTATCAACATGTACTATCAGTATTACCATCAATAAAGAGCTGGCACTTAAGAAACATTAACTAATCCTCATTTGACTTTTATGTCATCCACCATAGCAATGATACCTTGGTTTCACACTTAATCATAAAGTGGGTGTGCCCAACATCATATTCCTTCACTAATCTTTCAATTAATTTAATACGATTGATGAACTATGCCAAATAATGTAAACATAAGTTGCATTAGCATGCATAACCTTATAAAGAGCAGAGTTCATCCTCAATTTCTAGCTTCAATTCCTCTAGATCATAGTCTTTTCAATATTCACTAAAGTTGCAGGAGAACTCGAATGTGAAGAAGTCAATAAATAAAAAACCTCAAGGTCTCATTCGTTTATGCCACTTAAGGAAAGCAAAACTTTCTTTTCAAGTCAGAAAAGTTGTACCTTATCTATACCTATAAGACAAATCCTAAAGTGAAAGAAGACCATTTTGGGGAGTGCGCTATAATTGGTTTATGTTGCGCGGGCGTAGCTTCCCCATCCTTGTCCAGTAACATGCTCGGGGTATGTAAAACTTATTCAATTCTCCAAGTTGTGATCCAATTTTCTTTTCACTTCATGCAAATAATGGGCCACACAATAAAAATGATAAATTCCCAAAATGAAAATTGGTCTAATTGGTTTTGTAGATAATGCAAGTTAAGGATATTTAGAACATATGAAATATATCTTTTAAGGGAGGAAAATCGGGTCTCTAACAGATATAGCAAGTACGATCAACAATACAATTGCAAGAAAAGTTTACCAAGTGACAGATGGTGAATATCAGGCACCCTTTTAAGTATAACAGGTTAGATGCAGATTTATAGACGTGAAGATTAGTTCTTATATTATATTAACACTTAAAAAGCCGGTTTTTAGTGGAGAATAATGGTACTCCACACACTATATTATAATTGTCAGAACAAATTTGAACTTGCTTGACTAACTTAGGTGTATACCTATTTTGACGTCCTGATTGTAACACATCCTCATTAAGACCCCAACTTGTTAGCATAAATACAGAAAATTTATTCGGGGAATCGCAAAAAATTTAAAATGTTATTCGCCCTAGTATATTAGCGAAGTCACCAGAACCCATTCATTACTTTATATGTAAAGGTGTCTACACCCAAGGGATAGTGAATATCGGTATTTGTTCTCGTGTATGAATTCAGGTGCATGAATAAATTCCACACAAATCTAAGATGCTGGGCAATTTGTGTTGGGAAATGACGCACAAACACACATACGAACAAGGTGACAGTAAAGTAATTGCCTAAAATTAAAGAATACACAGGATTTACCTGATTCACTTGATCGGTGTGATCAAGCTACCGCACAAGTAAGATATGTTATTGATCAAAAAATTAGGTTTTACGATTACATAGAGTTTGTATTTATAAAGACGAAACTAGGTTAAATTCCTAGCCGAGCCCATATTCTAGAATCTCCTTCTGCCAAAGGTTAGCCCTTTTATTACCAATGAGACTCCATATCGTATCAATCTCCCACTTGGAGGTTGATCAACTCTACTACCGTCCAAGTTCTGTAACTCTAGTAAACATTGAAAAGTGTATAAGCCCCTCTTACTAGTGCAACGCTTTCTCATCATTCATCTAGACGGCTTGTTGAAGCTATGCAAATCTTCAACTTATTTGTTGTCACCGCCGTGGTAAACATGTATGCAGGATTCTTTGAACCAATGTAATTCTAGTCATCCTCACAACTAGAGAGAAGATCTCATTGTAATCAACCCCTCTTTTCTAAAGGAACCCTTTGACCACCAATTGTGTCTTGTATCTTTTGTTGCCACCATGTTCTTATTCAATCTTGAACAACCATGTGTTTCAGTGCTTTCTTTCCTGTCGACAATCTAACCAAAGACGAAGTTCGTTGCTTTTCTAGTGAACTCATTTATTCATTCATGGCATGCTTCCACTATACATATTCTTCCAATTTTTCGGCACTTGAAAAGCATTCTAGCTCACCATTTTCTCTTGGTAGCAAATAGTTTGCTGATAGCAAGTGATAAGTGTATAGAAATGTACCCTTTTTCACTTTATCTTATTTTTCCCAATCATATATCGAGACTTCTATCAAAACATGTCTAGCCTAGTGGTAAGGTAACATCCCGGGGGGGGGGTCAGTAGATGGTATCCTTGACTACCCGGGTTCGAACCCCGTGGTGAGCATGTGGCGATATCCAGATCATGGGCCTGCCACTTAGTGGTACCCTTAATTGGGCCAGGTCGTGGTCGACGGGGATTAGTCGGATGACACCCTTAAGTGGGATCCCGGATACCCCGGGAACGTGTGTGTGTGTTATCTGTCGTTCAAATATATATATATATATATATATATGTTCTTGCTTATTGCGAATAAAATGTTAACAGAAGTATTGTTGCATCAGGATTGCTAGATCCTGTTGCATAATTTTTATGGATTTTGTCACTCCACTGATTCGTAATAAATAACGAGCTAATGAATCCCTCTTTTTGCCATTGGACCTCCCAATCAAATTCGTCGTAACACTCATAATGATCAACTGTACGAAGATCCCATTGTATTCTCATATTCTCGAAGCTCGTAGCATTGGTCCCGGCAAACCCCAATTTATTGCTTCCTCTCCACCAATAATGCCTACTCCTTCAACTCGTTCTAAAAAAAGGGATTTCGTGTAACAAACTTTTTATATTCAGCAATTCCTGATAAACAATAATTGCAAAAATCCAAATATTTATTTATCCCGTCATGAGGTATATGAGCAGCGACTCCTCCACTACGAAAAAAATTGTGCATCATTCGCATACCGGTGGCAGCTTCGAATAGGTTATATATTTGTTTCCCTCCTTTTGTTGCTAGCATTGGAAATTCTGTATTTTACATATTCATATGATTGATTCCTTGGGTTTCCGAAATAGTGTAAAAAGAAGTGCTTCAAATCATTACTATTTGATTCGAACTTGTTCTAAAAAGTCGAGGTATTTCAAATTGTTCCTTGACAAGAACAAATTCAAGGAAAACCTCTGAATTTTTTTCAATATTGAACCTTGGACATATAATAGTTCCAGATCGAATATCTTTAGAAAGATCTTTTGTCTCATGGTAGCATGCTCCCTTACGAAACTTTCGCTATTAGGTTAGCCATACACTTCACATGTTTCTAGCGATTCACATGGCATCATCAAATGATACAAGTCTTGGATAAGAATCTACAACATACTAGGATGTCCTTGTTGACGATCTTTTACTCCGGTAGCATCTAGGGTTCCTCGAACAATGTGATGCCTCACACCATGTACGGCTTGCAAGGAGATCTTTCATATCTTTTGTTGGGCTGTTAATATCGCGATATATCAGCGATATATCGCCGATATATCGTGTATCGTTCCTATAAGTTATATCGGTGTTAAAATATTGGTCATTATATCGGCCACCGATATATCGGCGATATTAACCGATATTTTTTGGATCCTATTTTGGGCCTTTTTTTTGCAATTCTATTACCAGTAGGCTTTGTGATCCTGTTTTGGGTCTTTTTTTTAGTTATATGGGCCTTTGTTTTTTTTAATTTTGTAAGACATCTAAGTTAGGTTTTTTCTTTGTTTTTTTACCATATACGACTTCTTCTTCTTCATTGTTCTTTCATCAGACTCAGACAAGTAGAATACTAGAACTACAACAGTGGTCGACTTTTCTTCTCTTCTTCAACAATCAACAGTTGTCGACTTCAACTTCTTATCTCGTATTTCTTCTCTTCTTCAACTGGTCGACTTCTTCTCTTCTTCAACAGTGCCACAGTGGTCGACTTCTTCTCTGGTATTTCTTCTCTGTGTTTTCTGCTGTTTCTTAATCGAGTTCTTCTGTATTTATTCTCTGTTTCGACTTCTTCTGCTCCTTCTGCTCAATGTTCATCTGCTGTTTCTTCTCTTCCAACACAGAAGGTACTTGCTTACTTGATTAATCTATTTTTAGTTATAATCTGTTTTTAGTTATAGCCTTATAGGTTATAATCTGTTTTTAGTTATAATCTGTTTTTTAGTTATAATCTGTTTTTATAGTTATAATCTGTTTTTTAGTTATAATCTGTTTGTGGATTGTTGTTTTTAGTTATAATTTGTTTTCAGAAACAAATAGCACTATAATCTGTTTTTAGTACTAATGTTTTTAGATTTAGGTTATAATATTAATCTGTTTTTAGTTGATTAGAATTATAAATTTGTGAGACTTATAATTTGTGAGAGTTATAATCTGTTTTTTTTTTTTTTGCATTCTAGTAACTTAGATGCATTCTATTAACAGTCTGTTGTTAGATTAAGTAAAGAAAGCAATGGAAAATAGAGAAGGGGGCCAATCATCAAGAGCATCTGCGACTAATACTACTACATCAGATGCGGGGACAAAAAACATGGTCGGACGCGACATGGCTTGGGAATGGGGGGTATCGAAAGATCCATCAAAAAGAAATTATGTGTGGTGTGCTTTGTGCGATAAAAAAATGAGTGTGAGGGATTAGTAGGTTGAAAGAACATCTTACTCACACCGGGGATAACGTGATTCGTTGTCCTAAAGTGAGTATCGACATCCAAAAAAAGGTTCTTGCATCAATGAATGAACAAGTTAAGAAAAAGATAGAAAAGGCTAGGAACACAGAAATTCATCGACAGTGTTCAATTGATGACGATGATGGGCAAGAAGAAGAAGATGAAATAGAAATTATTGAAGGAAGAACACAAGCCGGAATACCACCTCGTAGTGTGAAAAGAAAAGTCTCTAGTGATGTTCGCGGTCCTCTTGATTCAATGTTCAAGCCCGACTATGACAAGATTAAACAAAGTAATTTGGATAGAAATAACCCAATCAAAGAGAAGTTAAAGATGGCCGCTTGGAAAGAGTTTGCGGTTTGGGCATATTCGGTTGGGTTGTCGTTCAATGCCGTGCACGACGAAAACTTTCAAAAGTTTATAAATGCAGTTGGAGAGTATGGAAGAGGTAATTACCATTTTCAAATCTTGAATATATCTCTCAAAGGTTAATCACTAACTTTATTCCTATAATTGGTAGGCATGCCGGCTCCAAGTTATCACAATATCTGTGTCACTTTGTTGAAGGATGTCCTCGAGGATACAAACAAGTTTGTGGATTCCTTCCGTTTACATTGGAAGAAGAGTAAATGCTCTATCATGTCTGATTTTTGGACAGACGGGAAAGGTCGAAGCTTGATCAACTTTTTGGTCAATTGTCCTCAAGGAACAATCTTTTTGAAATCTATTGATGCATCGGAGCATGTGAAAGATGCTCAATTAATCGTACAAATGATCAATGAGGTTATAGAGGATGTCGGAGAGGAGAACATCGTGCAGGTAACAAATATTCTATGTGAAAGATGCTCAATTTGGGTATATATATATATATATATATATATATATATTACAGTATTGTCTAATTGTTTTTTTTTTTACTTATACTAGTTTATTACCGATAATGGGTCCAACTTTAAAGTTGCGGGAAGAATCTTGGAAGAACAACATCCTCAGATGTTTTGGACACCATGTGCAGCACATTGCGTGAATCTTATGATAGGAGATGTGGGAGAGAAAATACCAAAGATTAAAAATGTGTTAGCCGAGGCGAGAGCGGTAGTGGTTTATATTTATAACCACAGAAGGATTTTGAATATGATGCGGAAGCTCACTAAAAATAGGGAACTGCATAGGTCTTGTGTTACAAGGTTTGCAAAACAATTTTACACCATTCAGAGCATTCATGACAACCGACATCATCTACAAGTGCTATTTGTTTCCGAACAATGGAGGAACAGTGACTTTGACAAGAAAGCCATCGGAAAAAGAATTCGAAAGAATAATAGCTAAGCAAGAGTTCTGGGACAATATTTTTCTTGCTTGTCGGGTATTGGCACCATTGGTTGATGTTGTTCGATTGGTTGACACGGAGGAGAAGCCGTGTATGGGTTATATATAAGATGCTATGGAAAGAGCAAAGGATCAAATTAAGAAGATCTTGGCCGGCACTACCCACGAGAGATTGGTCACAAAAGTGTGGGCTATGATTCAAACACGTTGGAGTGACCAACTTCATCATCCTTTGCATGCAGGTATACTTTATAAAAAAATTGTTATGTTTTTTTATTTAACCTATTATTGGTATTAACTTTTAGTACATTTGTAGCCGGATATTACCTAAATCCCGCCATCTATTATGCACAAGATTCAGAAGTTGAGAATAATAGATACATTAAGACGGGATTATATGAGGCAATTGACCGACTTGTGCGTGATGAAGAAAATAATAACACTTTACGGATGGAACTCAATCAATATGTCGAGTCATCGGGGCAATTTGGATCTGCGGCTGCCATAAGGAATAGAGTTAAAGTTGCACCACGTAAGTATGATATATATATATATATACATAAAAGTTTATTTATGTGTCTCTTATTAACCTAATATACCTATAAAACATAGATATATGGTGGCATTCTTATGGCATCGACACACCATTGCTCCAACAATTTGCGATTAGTGTTCTAAGCCAAACATGTAGCGCTTCTCCTTGTGAGAGGAATTGGAGTGCATTTGATCATGTAAGTTTTCTTTGTTTTGGAAAATAAATGGAACTTTAATTCAGGTAATGGTTTTAACTTTTAATTTATAACTATCATTTCAGTTGCACTCTAAGAAGAGAAATTGTCTTTTGCAAAAGAAGTTGAATGATCTTGTATTCATTCAATATAACAAAAGACTAGAGAGGCGCTACAAATCTCTCAAGAATAACAAATCTTTCGATCCTATCTTCTTGAGAGATGTGGAAGAAAATGATGATTGGGTGGTTCCAACCGAAGTTGAGCTCCAAGAGTTTGTGGATGCAAGTGATGACCTCCTTTGGTCGGATGTACGAGAAGCAATGGGAGGTAATGAACAAGTTGGGCCAAGTACAAGAAGTAAAAGAGAGCGGTATAGGGATGATGATGATGATGATGATCAAGTTCGAGAGGAAGGGGAAGAAGAAGAAGATTGGGAAGCTAACGTAAATGAAGAAGTGAATGTTTTAGATGATGTTGATTCGGATGTCGAACCGATTACTTGCGATTAGCTCGTTTATGAACACTTTTCCTATATTTTGTTTTGTGAAACTTGTTTAAGTTGATGTTGATTGTTGAAACTATTTTAAGTTGATGTTTTAATGCATATGATATGTTTATGGATTGCATACTGAATTACTGATATAAATATATATATATTATATATATAATTATATATATATATAATTCTGAGAAATAGTATATGAACCGATATTACCGATATATCACCGATATTTCCGATATATCGTGTATCAGTCCCTGACCGATACACCACCGATATACGATATTAACAGCATAGATCTTTTGAGATCCACCCTACAATATGAGGTAAAAACTCCAAAATAAGTGATTTTGGCCCTTATAAAAAGAGAACTGATTCTTGAACCTCTTTCACGTTCATGTCACGTCAAGGTACTGCAGAAGAAAAAACTACGAAATCCGATCCAATTTATCGTAATCGATTACTTAACATGTTGGTTAACCGTATTCTGAAACACGGAAAAAAAAGGTCATTTGCTTATCAAATTATCTATCAAGACGTGAAAAAGATTCAACAAACAGCAATGGGTGTTGATCATACTTTTTGGCAGCTAGTGATGATTTTGGCGCTCAACTTTTGAAGGAAGGATCTTTCGTAATGAAGTCTGCAAATTTTGGAGGATGAATGAAGTAGCTTGGCTGATGGAACCATAAAATGGTTACCTAGCTAGTTTGTAGAAGTTAACTTTTGTATTGGATATTACATATTGAACAATATGTCCCCTAGTTGACTTTTTCTATTATCTTTTGGTTCTCCTTTTTCATATAAAGAGGGAGGAAGCTTGTAGTTCAGGAAGAATTCAGCTTCTTACAATCTATGATATCTCTAGTTACTTTACGCAAGCTTTTTAATTCAAGTCTTACTTTTTAGATCCTTTGGTTACTGTTTAGTCCACGACGGCACTAGTAAGATATATTATGATCACAAAGTTATAAGTTTACAATTACATAGGATTTGTAATTATAGAGATGAAACAAGGTTAAATTCCTATGTGGGTCAAGCTGAATCTTCTTCTGGCCAGGGTTAGTCCCCTTTGTTTAGTCCCCTTTGCTACCAATCAGACTCCATATCTTTAACAGTTTGTTTGTAGTGGGGCAGTGCTTGGGTGTTGGTGCTCAGTATTTGGTGTTGGTTCGCATGGGTAATTGTGTGTGATTGTAATGGTCAATGGACACTGATGCCAGTGAAGATGACAATAAAGATGTATGTGAGAATTTTAATACAATCCAGGTGTAGTGAACTTAGTACTCACCAACATGGGCAGACTCACATCATGAGCCCATGCATGTTATGAATTATGGGTGTAGTACACCCAAACAATCCTGCAATTTCTTAGATGAAGTTAAAAGATGTTGAAGGTGAAGAGACCATGGAAAAAAGAAAAAAAGAGCAGGAAAATACAACGTAGACAAAAAAAAAATATTATAGTCCCTTTTGCAAAACTTGAGCTTTTATACACCATGTTAATTAAGAGTACTTCAAGCATTGTCGAAATATGGTACATTTAGGAACACTTCAAACAGATGATGGACGAGGTGAGAGGGTTCACGAAAAAGTTGTACAATTTGTACTTAATGTTGTGACTAGAGTTCTAAGTCATATTTTAGGAGGTTGTTGATGCATCCATGTTATCTGATTAAGTAAGCAAGCTCTTGACCATGTCCTTCACTTGATGGTAATCTTGAAGCAAACTAGTAGAACATAGGAAGTACCACTCAAGTATCCATATAGTATCCAAGACAACAATTTAAACCCATTATACATCCATGTTTATCTGTTCAAGTAAGCAAGCTCTTGAACAAGTCCTTCCGTTGGTAACCCTGAAGCAAACTAATAGAACATGAAAATACCATTTAAGTATACTTCTAGTGTCCAAGACAACAATTTAAAGTCATTATACGACTGTACATACTATTCATATACAACATTATTGACTTTAGGTAATGTGTCAGAGTTTACGCTGAACTAGGGTCAAGAAACAAGCCTATATTAGAACCATTCGTTCAGAGTCGACAACCTTACCAACCACCCAAGGGCTTATGGCTTTCGCTATTTATTGCAATAAAATAAAAGACAGGGGGGGGGGGGGGGGGGGCGCTCCCCTCATCCGGCTCTCAGCAGGGGACAGGACAGTCCCCACTCCGACAATTTCTTTGTGCATACCAAACCCTCCCTCTGGTCGCCTCGTTCCCAGAGCTAATTTCTTATTGTTTTTGCACATTAAGCTAGGTCCTCGACTCTTCTTTCTACAAATGATTAATACACCCCCACCTTCTCTTTTAAGAAGTACCTTCTTTATTGCTCTCAAAGTCCCACGAAATCTCATTTATGCTTTGTTATTCAATAGCCAGAGAATAGTTAACATCAAGATTACAATTTCATATTATTGTTAAAAGTATAATAAAAGAAAATTATAGTGTGCCTGTTGCTATATATTTCTTCATTTAAAAAGAAGAAAACAAAGGCAAAAGAAATACACCTTCCATCATCTCGGATGAAACCTTGATTCCAAAGTGGAGTAACTTGGAACCCTTCGGACACACTCTGATTAAAAACCTGCATTAAGACCACAAACAGCTTGAATTTTGAACATAAACCACATTTGACCAATGCCATTGAGTTTCAAAAGTTTTATATCATATGCATATTGCCAATGCTAGTGGGATCCCTCATGCAATCCAAAAAAATTCTAGTAGTAATTCCTTGATAACAAATATGAGCATACAACAAATATTTAAAAATTCAACATTTTGCAGGCTTGGTTGGTATCCATATTCACAAGTATTAAATTATGGACATTGTCTGAACACATTAAAAGTAATAGTTTCTTAGACTTCAGCCGCAGAAAAGAAAATCTTTAGAAGATGGACTCTTTTAATTGAAATAGGTTTTATTATTGATTGATTAAAAGAGGAGGAATACACCCAAATATATAGAAAACATAATTACACTTAGCACCCTTGAATAATAAAGGAATTATAAAATTAGGCTAAGCTATTTAGTCTGATATTCCCCCGCAAGTTCAGCGCGGTTAGCGATCTGTAACTTGGACCGTAGAAACTCAAACTTCTGACAAGACAAGGGCTTGGTGAATATATCAGCAATTTGGTCATCGGTGGAAATGAACTTGACATTCAACCTCCCTTGAGTCACCTGTTCACGAACAAAGTTATAATCGACTTCAACATGCTTGGTTCGTGCATGGAAAACAGGGTTAGCAGTGAGGTATGTTGCACCAAGATTATCACACTAAAGTGTGGGTGCCTGGCTATTTAAACCAAGTTCTCGTAGGAGAGACTTCAGCCAAATCAACTCAGCAACAACTCAGCAACAGTGTCAGCAATGGCCTTATACTCGGACTCCGTTGAGGAACGAGAGAGTTTTCTGCTTGCGGGCAGACCAAGAGATGAGATTCGACCCCAAGTATATGGCAAATCCCCCCGTGGATCGACGATCAATTGGACAACCAGCCCAATCAGAGTCGGAATAAGCCTGAAGATTGGGGCTCCAATGAGAATCGGAGAAGGCATGAAGCTGATATCCCGTATCATGACGGATCCACAGACCCAAGTTTACGGTGCCCTGTAGGTAACGCAAGATCCGTTTGACAGCGCTCCAATGATTATCAGTGGGAGCATGCATAAACTGGCAAACTTTATTAACGGCAAAGGCAATGTCAGGACGAGAAAGAGTGGCATATTGAAGAGCCCCAACGGTTTGCCGATATCGAGAAGGGTCATCAAGCAATAGGTTATCGTCCGGTAACAATACAATGGAGGTGCTCATTGGAGTAGCAATCGGTTTGCAGTCTGCAAGACCGGCACGATGTAAGATCTCACGAATGTATTTGCGTTGTGAGAGAACTAAGTCAGCACCCTTGTGAACAACTTCAACCCCCAAAAAATAGTGCAGTTGGCCCAAATCCTTAAGTTTAAAGAGAGCGTTGAGCTGATTAACGATCGAGGTAATGACAACAGAGTTACCAGTGATGATGATGTCGTCAACATAAACCAGCAGGTAGATAAGCGAACCTGGAGAATTAAGGATGAAGAGTGAAGGATCGGTTTTGGAACCAGAGAACCCCAACTGATGGAGAGCGGTGGACAGTTTGATGAACCAGGCACGAGGCCGTATAACGACTTGTGTAACAAGCAAACATGATCAGGTTTGGTTGGATCAATGAAGCCAGGGGGTTGTCTCATGTAAACAGTTTCCTTGAGGTCACCATGCAGAAAAGCAGTCTGAATGTCCAACTGTCGGAGAGGCCATTTGTTAGTGACAGCAAGAGACAAAACAGTGCGGATAGTGACGGGCTTGATGCCGGGCTGAAGGTCTCATGATAGTCGACACCATGCTGTTGATGAAAGCCTTTGGCCACAAGGCGAGCTTTGTACCTGGTAACTTGTCCATTTTCATCAGTTTTTAACCTGTAAACCCATTTGCAATTAACAACATTAGCGTTAGGAACAGGGGGCACAAGAGTCCACGTGCCATTTCTATGAAGTGCAGACAACTCATCAGCCATTGCTTGGCGCCATTCTAAACATTTGTTAGCAACGGTAAAGCTAGTGGGTTCAAGAGGTAAGGATGAGGAGGTGGTGGTGGAATAAGCGGTTGGGTTAAAACGGTCAGGTTGCTTGGGATTGGGACGTAGGTTTGAAGGCCGAGGTCGAGGGACAGGTGGTGGATTGGAAGTAGGGGCGGGTGGTGGAGCGGAAGAGGAAGGTGGGATGGGTGAGTTTTGAGGAAGAGGCGACGGGGGTGTGGGCGGAGGTGTAGGGGGAGGTTCGGGTGGAAAGGAGAGGGGTGGGTCAGGAAAAATAGAGGTGTAAGGAGGAGTGAGACGGGGTGGTGGGGGTGGTAAGGGTTGGTAGGGAAACACATGTTCGTTGAAACGGACATGTCTGGCAATGTAAAGTCGATCATTGGACGAGTCAAAGCAACGATAGCCGTGGTGAACAGGGCTGTAACCAAGGAAAACACACGGAGTGGACCAGAACTCGATTTTGTGATGATTGTATGGTCGGAGGTAAGGGAAGCACTGACAACCAAAGACTCGTAGAAAGGAGTAATCGGGTTTGCGGTTGAAGACTTGTTCATAGGGAGATTTGTTTGAGGATACACGAGAGGGGAGACGATTGATGAGATATACGGCGGTGTCAAAAGCCGAGAACCAGAAACGTTGAGGAAGGCTGGACTAGGCGAGGAGAGTCAGTCCAGTTTCTACAACGTGACGATGACGGCGTTCAACAAAGCCATTCTGCTCACTGGTGTGAGGGCAAGAACGTCGATGAATAATGCCACGGTTGTGACAGAGACTGGTGAGGGGTCGAAATTCGCCCCCCCCCCCCCCCAGTCAGATTGAAGGCTTTTTAATTTGGTGGTGAATTGATGTTCGACCATGTTGATAAATTGCGTGAGCACAGGAAGCACATCGGATTTGTGAATTAAAGGATAAATCCACATATAACGTGTAAAGTGGTCAACACACAAAAGGAAATAACGATAACCATCGAGAGAGGGTTGTGGAGAAGGACCCCAAACATCACAATAAATAAGATCTAATATTTTATTACTGCGAAAATTGGAGTTTGGTAAAGATAACTTTGATGACTTCCCTAATTGACAAGAGGAACATAAATTATTTGATAGTTTATCTAAAACTGGTAAGGAACAAGAAGAAACAATTGAACGGAAAACTTGAGCATGCGGATGTCCTAGACGTTGATGCCAAATGGTTGAAGAAGCTTTGAGGGCAGTGAAGGCGACTTTGGGTAGTGACTTGAGTTGAGGAAGACGGATGGAGTATAAGCCCTGTTCACTGGGACCCGAAAGGAGGGTAGTGCGTGTAGACTCGTCCTTGACAACAAAATAAAAAGAGTGAAATTCAAAGAAAACATGGTTATCATGGCAAAATTTTTGAACAGATAAAAGATTTTGTTTTAATTGTGGAACATGAAGAATGTTGGTTAGGGAAAAGGTTTTGTTTGGCGAGTGTATTTTGGATGAACCAATGTGAACGATGGGTATAGAATTACCGTTACCAACAAATAAAGAATCGTTACCATAGTAAGCTTCCGAGTTGTCCATACTAGATAGGTCTGGTGTGGCATGATGGGTTGCACCAGTGCACTTTCCAAGTGGAGCCGGAAGATGAGGCAGCATCATAGTGGGCCGTAAAGTTGGCTTGTGGTGCGGAAGCATGCTGGTTCGGCTGATTCGGACATTGGGAGGGTAGATGACCTATCCCACACCTGTTATAGTGGCCATAAACGGTGTTTTAGGCTAAAGCCCAAGAGAACTGTCGGGAGCCATGGTTGTCTCGAGGGCGATTATTGGGACCATTACGCGAGGGACCGCGAGAGGAACCACGAGATCCCCGTCCACCGCGGCTGTTGTTGGAAGACCATCGCCCTCAACCCAAATCATGGTCGGCGCTGTTGGTGAGAGGATGACGGCTGCCGGTTTTAGGGTTTAGGCGATGGTGTGGCTGCCGGTTTAGGGTTTTGGCGGCGCTAGGAAGTTAAGGTGGTGGTGATGATCGGCGCTGATGGTGAGGCAGGAGGGTGGCGCAGATTGGCGCTGTTGGCGGCGCAGGTTGGCTGCCGTAGGGTTTTAGGCGGCGCTGGTTGGCTGCCGTAGGGTTTAGGACTTGGCTCTGATACCAAATTGAAATAGGTTTTATTATTGATTGATTAAAAGAGGAGGAATACACCCAAATATATAGAAAACATAATTACACTTAGCACCCTTGAATAATAAAGGAATTATAAAATTAGGCTAAGCTATTTAGTCTGATACTTTTTGAACCTTCATTTGTTTGGTTCTACAAGTTTTAAGGGCTAGGATGTTTAACCTTGTACATAGAAATCAGAAAATACTTGATGCATTATGCACCTAGAAAGGCCATACAACTATTTGATAAAAGAAGAAAAAATTATGTCAACCTTCCTCACAATGTGCAGAACTTAATCATCTCAAACAAGACTAATGAACAAGTATATTTATGTTGAATAGGCATTATAAAATAAGCATAGATTCATCAACAATAAATAACATGTCAAAAACAACTAAGAATTTCCTCTACTTAATCAAAGTTGTGATCAATTTTAAAAGTTATTTGATAAAAACCTATAAGTTAATTCAATTTTTACTCCAAATCTCCTTTGCAAAGAAGGGTCCCTCACTTAACAATCCCTTGGAGAAGCATGATAGAACTTTAGATGAATTCAAGCAAAAATCTATGATAGGCTCGGCAACTAATGAAGAAACAACCAAATTGTGTCCATATTAAATGGTCATTGTCGGGATAAAATGGAGAGGATTAAATGGTCATTGTCGGGATATACAAATTGTGTAGGGAGAATTTGAAACTTCAACTTTACTAACATAAGTATCTAGATTGTCTCCATATTATTTGGGCACATGATGAGGTGATGGAATTGATCATGGATGTGATGTGTGCTAGAGGAGGTGCACCAAGGTGCACCTGTTAATTCGCTGAAAAGGTTACTCGAGTACAAGACCATATGAGAACTGTAATTGTTCATATCAGTGATATTTCTCTCTTATTTCTTTTTAAAGATGATTATAGAATATATATATATACACACACACACACACGTCAAGAAGCCTTAACAAGAAAATACTAACTCTTCTACTAAGAAAGTGATAAGATCTCAATGGAATTGGATTAGAACAATCAAATTGGAAAGAAGAATTACAAAAATAAGATCTCAATGGAATTTGATTAGAACAATCGAATTGAAAAGAATTACAAGGTTACTGGAATTCGAGAGCCAGCACTCTCCCACTACCACCGCCTATCCCCACCACCACTACCATCGTCGACCACTTCCTTCGATCACCACCACCCATCGTCGCCCACCACCACCTAATCCTCCACCTCATCGGCCACAACTATCTCCTCCCACCACCACTTAATCCTCTCCAGCCACCGTCATTCACCGGCCACCATCGTCGCTACCTCTACCTATCGCTGCAACAACCTTCACTGTACCTCCACCATTTATCTCAAATTCTTCACCTCAAATTTCGAGTTTTTTTCGATTATCATCAATTATATCATATTCTTCATTCAAATTCCGTACTATATATATATATATATATGAAAATTGTGTAAAAATGCTTATAAATTAAATTGTTTAAATATTTACTTTAAGTGTCTCATTAATAACTATTATATGATATATAAAATCATCAAACTACTTTTAGAGTCAACTTATCTAGTTTTGTCCAATCCCGTCCTAGTAGTACCGAACACCAGACAAACACTTGTTAACGTAGCGTAGGTGTGCGGAAAGATCGACAAGCATCTAAATCCTTTTGATAACGAGACTACGAATTGTAAAACCTGAAAAATTCAAGAGAAAACTCTTAAGAACAAAGCTTTATTGATTAATTGATTGATAAACAATGAAACCTAACAAACTATTTATAACCTAAACTATAAAAGATAATTATGAATTTCTAATTTAAAACTACAGATAATTATGAGAAAATCAAACTAATCCTAATTTAACTAGGAAAGGATAAATAAAAGAAATAAAGAGAGAAAAAAGAAAAAATAAAATCAAAAGATGATGGTGGTCACGTGGATGCTAGACGCCAAACAGTGTGTGAGGTGAGTTTCACGTGGGTTAGGCCACATGCAACTCACACGTAAGCCGCTTCAGTCTCTGCAGTGTTTGAGGAGTGTTTGAGGCGAGTTTAAGGCTAGTTAGGTTGTATGCAACTCGCTTCGGCCTCTATTTGCGATTTTTGATTTCTTTCCTTTTCGATGCCAAATTCCAAGCCTCTTTCGAGCTCTTTTTTCTCTTCGATCCCGTTTTCCACTTTTCCAATTATTTTCGAAAATCTTTATTAACCCTCGAATTCTCCGTGTATCAGTCACCCTCACTTGAAAATAACTCGTCCTCGAGTTCACTTGAAAAACATTTTCATCCGACCCGTATAACATTCGTTTCTTCAAAACGTTTGGATTCTTCTAATCCCAACGGAGGTTGTCATGATCGTCTCTATACGAGCGATATTTTATCGAACTCGAAAGGGTAAGAGATTAAAGTAACTTTACCGGGAATTGTTTCAGTTTGAACCAGAGCCTTCGGTGCGGGAACAACAGAAACAAAATCTTCGGGATTAATCTTCTTGACTTCTCGCAACAAAGATTTCGTTGGCTCGGGAATGATCTTAACCTATTCACTTTCGATTTCTTCGGTGGCTGGTTCGAGATCTGGTTCGGACACTTTGGTCTCGGTCAAGATTTCTTGTTGTGGTTCGATTACGATGGGGATGACTTTCTCTTCGAATTTGTCCGGCAGACTTCCGTCTTTTTCAGATGGCTTTTCCGGAATAGGTGGTTGTTTGGCTAGGGAAGAAACTGATTGTATAATACGGTTATAGTTGTAACTTTTCTTGTCGGTGCTTTCCTCGAAGTTGTTAACCGGGGTCATGAAGATCTTTCGATCGCCCCAACTATTATAGTATGATTAGGGGTGTTCAAAAAGACCGTTGGACCGCTCAAACCGGTCGAACCAAGTCAAACCGAACCGTTTTTGGCGGTTTGAGCAGTCTGGCGGTCCGGTCTAGAAAATTGCCAAACCAGGCGGTCCGGTCCGGTCTGGAGGTTTTTTTGGGCGGTTTGGACCAAACCAACCGCCAAATATATAAATATATATTTTTTATTTTTTTTATATATACCTTTATTATAAAGAATAGATTACATAAAGCCCAAATGTCCAAGTATATACAAAAAGGCCTAGGGTATTTTAACAGATTGAAATCTTTATGGATTATGGAATACAAAGAACGGAAAAATGAAGAAGTGAAGCCGTGGATTTTATTTGCACGTTGCATATTACTTTTTTTTAGTGTTTTATCTTGGGATATTTTGTTAACTTTTGTGGACTTTGTTATTTTATTGTCAACTTTGTTCTTTATTTCAAGTGGACTCAAGCCAATTAGCTTTTAAAATTCAAAGTTTTATATGTTTTTATGTTTAAACTTTAAAGCCCACTAAAAGGCCCAAACCACCTAAACCGGTCGACCAAACCGCCTAAACCGCAGTCCGACTTGACCGGTCTAGGCACTTGATGTCAAACCGCTCGGTTTGAAAAATCAATAAACCGCCACTTGCGGTTTGGTTTGTGGTCTGAGGGGTTAAACCGCCCAAACCGGACCGCGAACACCCCTAAGTATGATGTTGTCTCGACCCTTGTAAGGGGCATTATTATCGAATTGCCACGGTCGACCGAATAGAATGTGGCAAACGTCCATATCAAGGACGTCACATAGTACCTCTTCTCAATATTGTTTGCCAATTGTAATAGGTAGCCAACAAGTTTGTATGACTCTAACTTGAAAACAGTTCTTGACCCACCCAAGAGAATACGGAGCTTCACGGGGTTGAGTGGGTAGATTAAAGTAATCGACCAATTTCCGAGACACGAGGTTCTCACAACTTCCGTTATCGATAACTAGATTACATACCTTTTTGTGCACCGAACAATGCGATCAGAAAAGATTTTTGTGTTGGTTTTCTTCCTTTGTTGGAGTACGATATTGATATTTTCTTGGCAGTCTTCTTCCTCCTCTTCGGATTCGAAACCGAGAGATCGCCCGGTTAACCGGTCCTTCAAACTTGTCTCTTGTATGAAGGTTGTCATTGACGATGTTGGGTTGAAGTCGGTTAACAGCCGCCGTCAGCCGCCGTCAGATCAGCGAGTGTCGTGGTAAAGGCCACGTTCAGCTCGGCTAATTTTGCTTTGGTAACGGGTTGTTGATCTGCCGTTGTTAGTGAAAAGAAAGACGAATCCTTCTTTGATACCAACTGACGTAGCGTAGGTGTGCGGAATGATCGACAAGCGTCTAAATCCTTTTGATAACGAGATTACGAATTGTAAAACTCGAAAAATTCAAGAGAAAACTCTTAAGAACAAAGCTTTATTGATTAATTGAGATAAACAATGAAACCTAACAAACTATTTATAACCTAACCTATAAAAGATAATTATGAAATTCTAATTTAAAACTAAAGATAATTATGAGAGAATCAAACTAATCCTAATTTAACTAGGAAAGGATAATTAAAAGAAATAAAGAAAGAAGAAAGAAATAATAATAATCAAAAGATGATTGTAGTCACGTGGATGCTAGACGCCAAACAGTATGTGAGGTGAGTTTCATGTGGGTTAGGCCACATGCAACTTACACGTAAGTCACTTCAGACTTTGCAGAGTTTGAGGCGAGTTTAAGGCTAGTTAGATTGTATGCAACTCACATGCAACTCGCTTCGGCTTCTGTTTGCGATTTTTGATTTGTTTCTTTTTCGATGCCAAATTCCGAGCCTCTTTCGAGCTCGTTCTTCTCTTCGATCCCGTTTTCCTCTTTTCGAATTATTTTTAGAACTCCTTATTAACTCTCGAATTCTCGTTGGATCACTTGTCCAAGTCCTGTTCTGTCGAGTCCTTCCCTCTTGTCCTGTCTAGTCCAATCATGTCTGCGTATCAAACGCTACCTTAACTTCAATATTGTAACAACCCTCGTTTCCGCCTCTAAACCGAGACCCAACGAAGGGTGTTACAAACCGAGTCTCAACCATTTATATATAATTAAAATAAAACATATTACAAATAATGCGGAAGCAAAACATAGTTTATTTATATAAAACATACCACGATGGATCATAGTTACAAAGTACATATTTATCTTGTAATAAACACATACTAAGCTAAGTTATAAAAACCAAATTATACAAACCAAAACACCACCCGATTAAACCACGAAATGAAGCTTTCGATAATCCCTTCGAGACTTCTTTTTCACCTCTCAAGTAATCTTGTCCTCAACTGAGATACATATTTATAATTTTTAAGCCATTGAATGACTTGTGATTACAAATCTCATTTCAATGCATAAAATATTTAAAAAATCAATTCCTAGTCTCAAATAAGCTATTGTATCATGTATATGCATATAAAACATTTAAACATTTATACTTTCCAGATTTAATCTCTCCCGGTGGGTGTCACCCCTTCCGGCTTTTATTTGGAACCCTTCGTCAAGCATCTGGGACCGTTTCTACGACCCCTTACCGCGGTTATACCGTCTCGGTGATTCTTATTCCACCGGTGATCAAATTTGTTTCTTTAGCATGTGTTTTAAAATAGCATATCACATGTTATACATAGCTATATCATTTAAGGTTGTCCATATTCTTTATGATAACCAAATATGAACAAAACTTCATGAAAACATGTACACAAATATGTATCTCAGGTTTGGAGATCAAACCAAAAGAAAAGATAAGTAATCACCTTGGTTTTTGGCTAAATGACACTTAAATTCTGCAACCCTTTACCTTTGCTTGCTAATCTCCTCTTTCTATTCACAAAATATGGAATTATATGTGTGTGCTTGATTGTTTTCTGCTGGAGAAAGAACTTAAAAGAGACAAAAGAGGCTAATATTTGTAGTAGAGGTTAAGGAGTTTGGAAGTAGGTTAGTCACTACTTGATGTGGCATCCTCCCATGCACCATATGCCACCAAATAACACCTCAAGCTGCCACTAACAGCCCCCTTTTCCAGCCCCTTTCCAGCCCCTTTTTCTTTTGTCTTTAGCACATAAATCAACTTTATCCACAACCCCTTTCTTAGTTTATTAATACTTGATAACTCTTTTTATTTATTTCCTTGTTATTATAATCCAGCAGCTTTTTTTTTTGTTTTATTAAAATTTCAGCAACTATTATTTATTTGTTTTTTTTTTAATTAATTAAACTAGGCTGTTACAAATATGTTTAGTCCTCTCATGGAATACTTGATTCTTGGCTATGTGAATGGCTGAGTGGTTATCATAATACGGTCTCATCAAGTCGTTTGTAATTACTTCAAGCTCTCTTAGGAGTCTCATTACCCACGTCATTTCACATGACACATTTGCCATGGCTCTATATTCTGATTCAGCATTTGATCAGAAGACAGTATGTTGTTTCTTGCATTTCCAAGAAACTAGATTTCCTCCATACATAGTACCCCGTAACTGTACCCCGTAGTTGATCTCCTGGAAACGGGACACCCAGCCCAATCTGTATCCGAGAAACCAAATATCCTATCATTTCCTTCAGTGAAAGCACCCACTCGACAATGGCCCTGATCTGAATAGAGTATCCTTAAGCCTGGTGTGGCCTTGAGATACCTCAAAACACAAAGTGTTGCATCTCAATGACCCCGCATAAGGAGCAGGCATGAACCGGCTCAAGACACTAACCGGGAATGATATATCTGATCGAGCAACTGTAAAATAGTTTAACTTTCCAATTAGTCTCCTGTATCTCTCTCTCTCTCTCTCTAGATCCTTCATAGGATTTCCATCATTCGGGAGAAGCTTTCCTGTAACGAGGATCGAACTGTTCGTAGGTTTACATACAAATAAACCACACTACATAAGCATATCAAGAACATATTCCCGTTGCGACAGAAGAATCCCGTGTGGAGATCGAGATACTTCTATCCTGGGGAAGTAACGAATCCGTCCAAGATCAGTTCTTGAAACCGAATTTATAGGAATTCTTTTAGCTTAGAAATTCTGGTGCTATCATCTCCGGTAATAATAATGTCATCTACATAGACCACCAATATGATCCGTCGATCGTTTTGGTGTATAACACAAACATACCAAACTCCTGGAGAACATCTGAAAAACGTTCAACCATGCTTTAGGAGACTATTTGAAACCATATAATGAATGTCGCAATCAACATACCTTTGTGACCTCCTCCTCAATAACAAACTCAGGTGGTTGTTCCATGTACACCTCCTCATTAAGAATGCTTAATAGTCCTTCTTACATCGAACTGATGAGGCAACCAATGATTAATGGCAGCCAAAGCAATGCAAATGCGAGCTGATGGCATTTTAACCACCGGGGAAATGTCTCATCATAATCAACCCCATGGACTTGAGAATAACCTTTTGCAACTAACCGTGCTTTCAACAAATGTAGTAAACCATCACGACGAACTTTCACCGTGAAAACTCACAACCCACTTTGTGCTTTCCAAGACGAAGTTGTTCCAGTGATTTCTTTTGTAAGGCATCCATCTCTTCCTACATTGCTTTAAACTCATCCTCGGTAATTATAAGTCTCAGTCACATTTCTGGGAACAATATGGCTATCAATCGTTGTGGTGTAACCGTAGGCACACGACTCTAAGAAGAGATTAGAGTAGACAAGATAATCATGAATAGGATATCGGGTACCAGTCTACGTGCCTTTTTGGAAGGCGATTGGAATATCGGGGAGATAAGCACCAAGTTGGTCATAAAGCTCGGTATTATAAGGATCGATATGTAGTGGTAGGGCTGTATCAGGTACAGATATGTGCGTATAGGTGGTGGAAAGAGAGATGTAACAGAATCATCATGCATATGTAGGCACTCTTGGGTCTCGTTGGCACTAACGAGTTTCTCTCTGTACATGTACCGTTGAAATAGCTTGAAATAGCAACATTTGGTGTCATCACTTGAATCCATAAGAATAAAGGATCAAAAGAATTAAAAGTATAAGATACAAGAGTTGTTGACTCGAAAGCGCCGGTGATAGGTTTACCATAGGAAGGACTCGACTCGTTGAACGTGACATTAACAGAAGTAAAATACCTAAGCAAGAAGAAATATAACAACAATATCCTTTTTAGACACGAGAATACCCAAGGAACACACACTTGATAGCACGTGCCACAACTTTAGTATATAAACATAAGAAACACGAGGATTTTAGGAGCTAGAGAGAAAGAAGAGCCTTTTGGAAAGATTATGGAGAAAGGTGTTTGTCTTTTAAGGACAAAAGAGGGCATACGATTAATTAGGTAATTGCTTCACCCCAAAAACTTCATGGAACATTGTAATGTATATCATAGTGCGAGCAACATCCAACAAATGGTGGTTCTTTTATTCAACAATGTCATTATGTCGGGTCGGGGTGTCTAGGCACACTATAATTCGTGTATAATCCATGCTTAGTTAAATAACTTGTAAAATCAAATGAAAAATGTTCTTTTGTATTATCGGACCTCGGAATTTTAATTGAGACATCAATTTGGGTTTTGATATATGCATAGAATTCACAAAATATAGAAAATATTTCATTACATGACTTTATAGCAAGTAAACCCATGTCACGGGAGAAAAATCATCAACAAATGTAACAAAATATTTAAATCCACTAGTAGAAGTTATGGGACAAGGTGGATACATCTGAATGAATTAAGTGAAATAAAGCAATGAAACGACTATACTCTTTAGAGGGATAGGGGCAACGGGTACGTTTACCCAACTGACATGACACAAGCTAACTCTTGAACACGTGACAAATATGGTCTCAATTGTATCAGAACACGTAGAAAAAGGAGCTTAGTCAACAATGAGCCTCTCTTATACTAGAATCATAAAGATGTGTTGCTGAAGATCGCAACCCAAAGAGACATTGGAGACCTTGAGATTCAAAACGTGTGACAAACGGCTAGTTCATTCCCACTTCCTGAAAGACGCAATGTTTTGGAAAAAAGGTTACGGAACAGTTATGCTTTTTTATAATTTGGCTGAAAGACATTAAACTATCTGGCAAGGTAAGAACATAAAGAATAGATGATAGGTTGAGTTTTGACAAGTTGCTAGTGAATCCTATGCCCATAATTGGACACAAAGATCCATTAGCAAGTCAAACCGGAATCTAGGTATGTATATAGTATTGAGATTGGATATAAGGTCATTCTTCCCAGTCATATGATCTGTGGCACGTGAATCAATAATCCATGATGTTGAGCATGTTGAAAGAGAGGTAGGGTGTATATGTGACTACAGGGTTGTACTAGCACGAGTAGATGAAACCTAACTAGAAGACCCACGATGAACTCGAGAGAGATCTTCATCATCAAAAGTGTAAGTGGAGGTGGTATGCCTAGTCTTGGAAAGGACAAGGTGGCGGTTGAGATCCAGGACTAGAAGTAGGACGATTCGCGCAGTTATACATGGTGTGCCGATACTCCTTAGAATAAAAACATTGGATCTACTTCCTATACCCTTCCTTTCCACAATTTCTCGTACTCGAAGAAGCAAAAGCTGATACATCAGTCCCCGATGGTTGTAGAGTGTGACTTGAGTACATTTATCGGGTAAGATGATACTTGGATGCTAATTACTGAGATGCTGAGTGACTCAACAGTAGAAGATGAGCACTGAAATATTTTCCCGACAATCACGAAATGAACGTCATCACGTCCGTTTTGCTAACCGCTCCTCTTTAACTTTAACATAAGGAGTGACAGGGAAAAGAACTTGGAGTTCTTCTGATAGCTTCGATGGTCTTGTATAGTACTCGGTGAATTGGAGTCACCTTGCTGTCATCTGAAATAGGATCCAAATACGGAATAAGTATGAGGTTTGGAGGATCCTTGCATAAATACTCATTTTTGTCCAAATTTTCGAGACCGGTTTGAACAAACATACTCCATTGAGCCCATTTTGTAGAGTTGAGTTTAGAATCTTCAAGACACGAGATAATTTGATTATACATTAAAAGGAAAAGTCACTTGAGGTCGAACCTTAAGCTTTGTCTGTAGTTGACATTCTTGAACTTATGTACATATAAAAAAAGGAGTTTGGAGTTGGTTCCCTCACAATGATGACTTTTTAGTGTATAAAAGGTTGGACCCCTCTCAATCGAGATTCATTTTAGTTCTGAAAAACAGGGACAAAAGGGAACAAAACAAAAAGAGAAAAGAGTTTACTGGTTGATATCTAAGGTTGTGGATCTAGAAACCGGAGACAACATCCAAACAGGATGAAGAAAAAAAAATCTGGAAACAAAAGGCGACGATGTCGGTGGTAGAGGGCGGCGATAGAGAGTCGCGACATATCTGGCAATGAGGATAACGACAACACCGGTTCTGGATATGGATGGCGCTGACGACAGCGGATATGGACGAGAAGGCCGACATCTAGGGTTCCGGTAAGTTCCAGCGACAGCTAGGATCTCATCGGCTCTATTACAATCTAATTGTTCAAATCAATGATATTTGTCTCTTATTTCTTTCTAAAGAGAATTACATAATGCATATACATCAAGAAGCCTTAATATGGAAATACTAACTCTTCTACTAAGAAAGGTAAATTCTACTTTCCTATATTTAATAAGAATCGTATTGACTCGGTCAACAACAATTTCTCCATTTTCATCTTCAGGATTAGGTGTGTATCCATGAGATAGAAGTAAAATTATGCCAACGTGTGGGCTCAAGCCCGTATTGGTCTATTCTAGGTGTAAGTCTAAGGTTAATATGCAGAACACAACTATGGTATTTCTCAAAAGTAGAGAGTAGTTTTTCATGCTTAATTTTATAGCATACGATTTAGGATTGAGTTAGGTATCTTGGAAGAGCTAGCCTATCTCTCAAAAGTAGGCCAAGTTTTGTCATTCTATTGATTAGTCTTTGATAAATGTTTCTCTGGTTTCATGGGTACTCAAGAAGTTTAAGAGGCCTTTGTAACTTGGATGGCATAGAGTAGAGAGTAAAGATGATTGGAACAGAAGTAAGGCAGACTAGAAATAGCACAAGTCTAAATCACAAAGAACAAAAAAAATAGAATATATGTATCACCCCAAATCTTATTATTATCTATTATTTCATGTCTTTATTCTTTATTTATATAAACGCAAGGAGGTTAAGTGCAAGACATCTAACCGTAAAAGCCTAATATTGTGTTGTATCTCAAAATCATGCATATGATTTCCAATGATGATCCAAGACTTGAAAGACTGGATTGGACTATGTGAGTGTGAGCAAACACGACACTATGGCGGTAAAATCATGGCACCGGTAATTCAAGGGTCAACATGGCACAATTTGTGGTTGTGACTCAAAACTAGAACCTATACCAAGGAGAGACAAAATGGTACCAAACATAGTAAATCAAGATATAATTTTACCAAGGTGAGACAAAGAGTCATATCGTTCCATTCAAAGGAGTTATCTCGATAAACCTACAGGTGAAAACTGTTGGGTTTAATCGGTTCAGTTATTCCCGGTTCACGTAAACGTATTGCATGGCTGGAATCTTAGATTAATTAATAAGTGTTTAGTATTTTATTTTATGTTTGTTTTAATTTAGTGGTTAAGTAAAGAATGGTGGGGTTGACCGATTCTTAAGGTAGTGTACGTTGGAGAATGGTGCACTTGAGAAGTGGGTCATCCATTTAACCGGTTCTTTAGGATTGTTATTGGCTCCACGTCTGTGTTGAGTTAAAAGGCTATAAATAGCCTTGCCTCCTTTGAATAAAATATGGTTTTTAGTTCTTCCTGCAAATGTACTACATTACTTTTAAACTCTATTAAAGTTGACTCCTTTTCTTCTTTAATTTCATCTTCATTTTACATTCGTTTTAAACCTTGTTTCAACACTTGGTATCAGAGCCGCGTTCGGTTGAAGGGGGTGTAAGTCATTTTTTGATCGCAACTTGAAGCATCTCAGCAGCAGCCCCGATTTCTCTTGATCGGGCTTGTTCTAACGATACCGAGAGACTAACCGGAGGTGCGTGACAAACGGGCAGGAAGATATCAAAGCGGGTGACTTTGATTCGGTTCGTTTTGCGGGTGACGGAAGACGGTAAAGGCGGTTGTGGCTTTGTTTTCTTGATCGGTGGAAGAGTGCTCTCGGAACAAGCTTGATTAAAGAGGTAGGGGCTGTCATAAAAGAGATAAAAATGGCGTTGGTACCGGCTAAAGAAGGAGGTTCGATGTCGTATCAAATCCCGGTCTTGACCCCAACGAACTATCCAGTTTGGGCTGTCAAAGTCAAGACGATTATGGATGCATATGGCATGTGGGAGACGGTCGAACCGAGGGCGTTAGGTGACGAACCGGATTCAAAGAAGAAGAAACAAGCCCTCGCTTTCTTGTTTCAAGCGATACCCGAAGAAATGGTCCTGCAAATGGCGAGTTTCACCGACCCGAAACAGGTGTGGGATGGTCTAAAAACACGCTATTTGGGAGTGGATCGGGTGAGAACGGCTAGGCTTGCAACCTTGAAGAGGGAGCTTGAAAGCTTGCGTATGAAGGAGGGCGAAACCGTTGATGACTTTGTAACAAAATTGACCGGTTTAGCTTCAAAGGCACGAAGCCTTGGATACGAGCTTGAAGAGGTGGAGTTGGTGAAAAGGCTACTTGATTCAATGCCTAAATCCTTTCTTCAAATTGTGGCTTCGATAGAGCAGTGTTTCGAGTTAGATTCGATGCTATTCGATGAGGCCGTTGGTAGGTTGAAGGCCTATGAGGAGCGCATAAAAGGAACGGAGAAAACGGTACACTCAAGGTGGGCTGTTGTTGGTTAGTGAAGAAAAATCACACGTTTGTAACCATTGTGGCAATGGAGGTTCAAATCGTGGTGGCTTTGGACGTGGCCGGGGAAGAGGTCGTGGGTCCGGGACAAATCGAGATGGCAATGAACGTATCCGTGATAAAAGCCATGTGAAATGCTACAAGTGTGGGGAACTCGGTCACTACAACAACGAGTGTCCAAAATGGGAAAAACAAGAGGTCAACTTAATCGAAGAGGAGCCGGCGCTGCTATGAGTGGATAGTTAAAGAACCGATTAAGGGGGTGATTGTTGGGTTTAATCGGTTCAGTTATTCCCGGTTCACGTAAACGTATTGCATGGCTGGAATCTTAGATTAATTAATAAGTGTTTAGTATTTTATTTTATGTTTGTTTTAATTTAGTGGTTAAGTAAAGAATGGTGGGGTTGACCGATTCTTAAGGTAGTGTACGTTGGAGAATGGTGCACTTGAGAAGTGGGTCATCCATTTAACCGGTTCTTTAGGATTGTTATTGGCTCCACGTCTGTGTTGAGTTAAAAGGCTATAAATAGCCTTGCCTCCTTTGAATAAAATATGGTTTTTAGTTCTTCCTGCAAATGTACTACATTACTTTTAAACTCTATTAAAGTTGACTCCTTTTCTTCTTTAATTTCATCTTCATTTTACATTCGTTTTAAACCTTGTTTCAACAAAAACACATGCCTTATCTTTTACAATTGAATCTAGTGAAGATGATTTTAGGTGCGAACCCTCCCACCATGGATTGATGGCCATGATGGTGTTATTCTAATGTTTTATTGGGTCACATACCAAGATTGTTCGTTGGTTGATTGTCTAAACACCTTTAATTTGTTTTTCAATGCAGATTCGTTGCATGTTGTTATTGAATAGAATTGTATGTCGGAGTTGTGTTACTTGTTTTACCATCTGTAAATAAACCTTGTTGCTTGCTACCACTTCTCTCTTCTACACATTAGGTGACGAAGGGTAAAGGTTGGAGCAAGGAACAACACATGAGAGCATTCTTCTAGTGGGATCTAGATGATAAAGTAAAGCTCATGAATTTATATATTGTTAAGCGCTAATTGGCTTCTTATCATTGTTGAATTTATTGTAGCTTAAGCTTTGTTTAATCAACAACTTGCAATACTCGGAGTTACATATATGGAATTCTTTATATATTGAGCTTTAAATAATTGAAAACTCATGTACTATTGGGGGTTTATTAAATGATCTATTCTATAATAATGTTTATTTGTGTGCTTTCCCCTTCACCAAGAAAAAAGGGTTGGATACCAAAGGGTCATTGGCCCAGTGGTCTCTAGTAACCCAACATTTCAAGAGGTCAAAGGTCCAAGCCTCACCAAAGGTGAGAAGTGTGAGTTTAATTTTCCGTGTATAAAATAGTATACACATAAAAGAGGGACGGATGTTACGATAGAACAAGGAGATGGCTATACAAACATTAGAAGTTGGCAGGTAAAGGCACCCAAGTGGTTACACCCCTCTTAATAATAATCATATGCCAGTTTGATCTTACTTCTCTCCCTCTTGATCGCACCCCACCCCACCCCACCCCCCACCCCCACCCCCGTTGGTGCCAAGCGCACACACACGCAAGGGTGAAGAAAATGATAGAAAGGAAGGGAAGAAATTCTCCCTCTCTACTTGGTGAATCCTATATTTCTTTTGCGGATTTCGATGTGATTGTCGCCTAGTCGTCCTCCCTTTGAGATATAGGCTTAGTTCAATTGAGTTCAATGAATGTAGAAATAAAGCTCAAACTAATTATATATTAAAATTTGAAACTTAAATGGCAAAAAATTTAACCAAGTAATTTAGTCAGTCGCATGAAGGAAGAAGATCAACCTGTGGTGGAACTTCACTGTTTGGAGGCCGTTTTCCTTTTTGCAAAGTAAATGAGTTTCCGAGCATCAACTCGTGTCGACCTACACGATGACAAAGTCAATTCAGTAAGGGTATAACAATGTGCAGTTAGCTTCCTGATCCTAACAAGAGCCAAAGGTTCTAATTTGTAGTAATTACGAAACTATAGAATTAAAAATCAATTCTCAATACAATAAACAGAGACAAATTTGTTAAAAGATGAAAAGGTTATGCTTTTCTTACTTTAGTAGGGGCTCACCCACAGAGAACCCCAGAAAAAGAGAGCCCAAGAACCACAAAAAAAATTGAAAAAAATGTATACCAATATGGATGTCAAATTAGAAGAATAAAATGATCGTCGTATTGGTGGGTAATTTGCTTCGCTCCAATTTTGATTATATTTTGCAAAATTTCTGATTGAAAATAGGGAAAGGATCATCTTAATCTAACGCTTTGGGTAAATTCTTTGGTTCTTTTTCTTTGGGGTGATCATAGATGCACATTGTGGAAGAAGAGACACTAGGAGTTCAAAACCAGGCATGGCTGGAAGATTGAAATAAAACATAATGGAATTAGAAATCAAAAGAGATGACTGTACAGACTCTGTAATACGCATCTACACAAACCAGATTTTGTGGTCTGAGTACACTACTACACTGAAGCATTTGTCTTTACGAAAAGAAATAATCTGTGTATCTTTTTTGTAACAGAATTCTTTATATTAACTTGGTGAACTTACTTCCCCAAAAGTTCGGAGATTCTTCTGTGTATTGGCAAATGTACTCGTCATCAGCACCAAGGATTTGGGCTCCAACTCCAGTAAACCTCTGTCCATACTGTACTTGCTCCAAGCTATTCAATTGCTTTTGGAATGCAGGATTCTCAACAGAATACATAAAGCAGAAGCTTTGTCTCTGTTCTGGTATTGAGACCTTAAAGTACCAACCCTCAAAAAACTTCCTTGTAGTCCCATCAAAGTGGTAACTGATTCAAGATTCAAGACTAAAATTATACAACAAGGTATGAATATGCCTCACCTTTCTTCACGCAAGAGTCATGAAAATTAGTGACATAAAGCAAATCAAGTATTAGCAAGTGAACCAACTCAAAGTAGTCACCCACCATACAAAATTCTCAACTTGTAAGAATTTATGTGTTTGTTAACGAATGCATGTGCTATGTCTAGAATGTTAGGATACATCTTTAACTAGACCTTTGTTCTTTCCGGAGAAAAATAATTAAGAGTGAGCTCCTCCCTCCCATAGGAGCAAAATAATGAAACATAAACTCATGTTCCTAATTAACTAGGTAATATTACCACCAACAGGCAGCCATTAAGAAACTACGAATGCCATGCCCTGTGCGAAATGAGTAGGCAATAAGCTCATGAACAACCTAGACCACGCAGAACTAATTCGGATTGCAAAGACAGCACTTGGTTGCATATAAAAGGAACCAATTCTGGTATCTGTGATCCAACACGATTGATCAGATGGATGACGATTATGTACATGGTCACCTAAATCCTCTAAGGGTCCCAATTCCCATTATTAAGATTTAAGGGTCCTACATCAGAAAATCTAACAAGGAAATACTTAAATAGGTGTTATTACATGGTTTTATCCACTTAAACAATTTGAGTTTTAAGTTTCAATGTCTCAAATATCTAAAAGTAGACCAATGCACATCAATTGTCGGTTCAATTTAAAACTATACTTCAGGAGAATGAATTTATGAAGTACTGCTTCACCTGAAAACCAACCACTTTCCTCATATTAACTGATACAGAAAATTAGCTAGAATATTCATGAATGCAGTATTTCAAAATACACTACAGGCCTAGCTGTTATTAGAGCAGCAACAACAGCCAGGAAAGTCTAGCAAATGTCAAAAAACCACATATATATGATAGCCTACCACCAGAAGTAGAAGGGCATAGTCTAGGATGTTGAAATTAATGATATAATCGGAATGTATTTATAATTATTATTTAGATTATGTTTTAATGATGTATGGGTCAAGAGATTAGGAAGAAGAGGTGTCGATTGGCAACCATGGCAACCTTTGTGAATAGTCACAACCGCCGGTAACTACCACCACCGAACAGTCGCATCGGTTCAGAAACACCTCTTCATGAAAAGTCACAATTGTTAGAATAGTTATAACACTTAGCGAACCATCACAATGGTTCAAGAGATACCTTTTCGGTATCTATATATATGTAGCGATTTGTACTTTCCAAAATAAGGGAATTATCAATAAAGTTAGTAGAATTCTTGGTTATATTGTTCTATTCAATCCAACATTTGGTATCAGAGCAAAAGGCGCGATTCAGAGAAGAGAGAAAGAAGAAATTGATCGGGAGTAGATCAATAAGGACAAATCGATTAAGAGAAATCGATTAAGAGAAGAACCGATCGGGAGTAGATCGTTCTTCAGAAAGGGTTTGCGAAGGAGAAACCGCTGCCAGAGAAGAAGAGAGAAACCACTACCGCCATTGTTGCTGGAAAAGATAAACCGCCGCTGCCATCGTTGGTGAAAAGAAAAGGCCATTTATATTTGTTTTAGAAGAAAACCAAATCAAAAGGATATGACGGGAGATAAAAAAGAAAACAACAATGTTATTTATAGAGAAGTCGCGATACCGTTATCATCATATCAATGCCCTATTCTAAACAATACGAACTACACATTATGGGCATTAAGAATGAAGAAAATACTAGTGGCAAATGGAGTATGGGATTTAGTAGAAGGAACAAGTACATCAAAAGAGATTGATGTAAAAAAGGATAGTTCTGCGTCAGCATACCTATTTCAAGGGTTACCAGAAGATTTGCAAATGCAAGTCGCGGGATGTGAAACAGCAAAAGAAATTTGGAATTCCCTAAAGTCCAGATTTATTGGGACAGAAGATGTACAACAGGCACACTCGCAACAACTTAAATCAGAATTCGAGAGACTTGTAATGAAAGAAGATGAATCAATAGATTCATATGCCGGGAAGTTGATGAGTATTATTACAAAGGCTGCCACATATGGATTAACGTTTGATGAGCAAACGAAAGTACGGAAGGTACTTAATGCAGTACCAGATAAATTTGTACCAGTAGTAGCAACCATTGAAATGATTGTTGATTTCAAGACTGTAAAGTTAGAGGAGATTATCGGGAAACTTAAGACTTATGAAGAAAGGATTAAGTTTAGAAAAGGAAGTCAGGAAGATAATAGTGAGAAGTTGTTGCTCACACGTCAAGGGAATGACAGAAATTATGAACACATCTATGGAAATGGTAGACGAGGAGATGGTAATCAGACACGAGGTAGAGACCGAGGAAGATTCTCAAGAGATAGTAAGAATGAAGATAGTTATGATAGAAGAAGGAAAAACCCTGGAGATCAAAATTACCATAGAAGAGATATTAGAGAAATAGAATGCTATAATTGTCATAAGTTTGGACACTATGCTGCAGATTGTCCAGAACCAGACCATAGAAAAGAAATATCAAACCTTGTGTTCGAAGATAACGAACCTACGTTATTGATGGCTATGAGTAAGGATGAAAACGAGATGGCATCCTTAGAAGAAGAACCAAGATGGGATGGAATTGTCATTGAGAAGGATGAAATTCCAAAAGAAACGTTAGAAGACATGAGGTCAAAATTGGAAATTGATTTGAGGAGTAAACTAGAGTTGTGGAAGTTAGAAATACTTCAAGACATAGAAATGGAGAAACAAGAGCTTGAGAAGAAAATGAGAGATAGAGAGATAGCATTTGAGAAACAAATGCAGAGAAAGTTAGAGAACCTGAAGAACTTGAGAGATTGCACAAGCACAGAGATGAAAGAGAATCATGAAGTTGTTTTAGATAAGAAACATCTAAAAAATGAACCAAGCACTAACAATGACAAAAGGGAGAAGCATCGTGAAACGCCATCAAGGTCTCCAAAGGGGAGCCAAGTTAAGAAAGACATAAAATCAAGCAACAAGAAAGTTGAACCAGAAGATCATGATACAAGTACTACAAACAGATTGTTGGAGATTCAAGATTATGAAATGATACTACCAAAAGAAGATGTTGACAAAATTGACAAAGATGATCGAGATAAGATTGAAGACAAAGGAAATGGAAACAAGCCCAAGTTCAGAAAGCAAGACTTGCTGCAATATGCCCAAGATAAAGATGGTGGAGGAAACTTGTTTTTAACCTCTGAAGATTGCAACAAGGAAGAGCCAACAAGAGAAAAGACAACCAGGGAAGAAGCAAATGGCATCAAGATGAATATGGATCGAAGCACAAGTGATGGGGACTTCATCATTGTGGACGATTGAAGAAGACAAGTGTGATTATATCATTAAGGGGGAGTGTTGAAATTAATGATATAATCGGAATGTATTTATAATTATTATTTAGATTATGTTTTAATGATGTATGGGTCAAGAGATTAGGAAGAAGAGGTGTCGATTGGCAACCATGGCAACCTTTGTGAATAGTCACAACCGCCGGTAACTACCACCACCGAACAGTCGCGTCGGTTCAGAAACACCTCTTCATGAAAAGTCACAATTGTTAGAATAGTTATAACACTTAGCGAACCATCACAATGGTTCAAGAGATACCTTTTCGGTATCTATATATATGTAGCGATTTGTACTTTCCAAAATAAGGGAATTATCAATAAAGTTAGTAGAATTCTTGGTTATATTGTTCTATTCAATCCAACATAGGACATGATCAGCAGTTGTATTATCTCATAAATAAATGCACATCGTTGATTCGTTTCGCATCTCATAGAAATCAGTTTGACAACAAAAACCCCAAGCATGATACCCCTCCATTTCAAAAGGGTCTCCTTTTTCATATCCCTCAGTCCCAAGAAGAATAGAATGTATGCATGCCCTCTTGTTTAGGATGTTACATACAACTTCAGATTTCAGTTCCAAGGGTAGTGTGACTATAATGTTGCGGCATTTGCTAGTAAGGGTTTTTAATATGTTTTGGACTCGCATGGCCGGGGGTTGATTGTTAGGATCTTACAGTTTCGACAGTAGATAGTTGGTGGTGGGGTGATTGTTCAGCAGCTAAGTTTTTCAGTGTAGTTTTGTATTTTCTTTACAGCATTGTTGGATAATTTCTATTTCGGAATTTGTCAATGCGGTAATCTCTCAGGTGGTGGTCTCTTCAGTTTCAAGGTAATTTCTCAGTTACAGGGAGTTTATTATTGTTGATTTCATCTGTTTCAGTTGTAGTTTCGATTGTTAGTAGACTTGTAGTAGTTTTGGTGGGTACGGTTTTGATCAAATTTTGACCTTTGCAAATAATTGGTACAAAAAAATGGTAGGATTCTAAACTTCCAGACCGTTCTTTTGAAAATGTGTTTACATGGATTACTTTCCCTCTTAACGATGACTGCTCCAAATATTTACAACAAATAATAACAACATAAAATGTTGGTGCAGTCTATTCAATATTTAACCAATTTTGATAGAAAAAGCCATTATGCTTGAATTCAAAAGTCAAGTGCATCTCTCCTCGGAAAGTTTCAGGCTAAATACATAAATTCATTATCATTTTTTCTCAAAAGGGGGATATTTATTCATATCCATCATGCCATCGGACATCATATGAAGAGAATACTAATCAAAAGGAAAATGCATCTTCTTTCGGAATGTTTCAGGCTAAATACATAGCTCGTTATCATTTTTTTCTCAAAATGTGGATACTTATTCATATCCATGATACCATCGGACTTCATATGAAGAGAATACTAGTCAAGAATATCAGAATAAATACGATTTAAATCCAATATCGCATGAGCAGTTATTGTAAAACTCACCCACTATGAGGAGTACGAAGAGCTCGATTCGAAGCCGTGGGCCGATAAACTGGATTTACAATCTCCTTAACCTCTTTTGTTGCTTTCACTTCCACACTCAAAGAATCGTATATTTCGGCTTTTGACATCGATTTGACAACCGATAGCCGATGATTACCTTCAAAATTGAGCCTCGGAGTATTCCATTGATCCACAGAATACGCTCGATTCATCAATGACTGAATGAATTGTACATTAGGTTTATATGAACCGAGGAACAATGAACGACAAGGGGAACTCCGAAGCAAAGCATGCACATTCGAATCCATTGAAGTATAGTGTGTTTTTTTGGTGGTGGTGTGTGCTTTCTCCAGATACGAAAGAGGCGGAGGTTTGAGGTAGCGTGGACGCCTGCTACGTGTTTAAACGAAGTCGACCAAGTGGATAGACGCGTCGGTTGAATGAGGGCCTTTCCCAAGTGTTTGAGGTTGCTTAATGATTTAGTGCAAAATGATTAAGTGGTCTGAATGATATAGTGTAAAATAAAATATGGTTGTTTGTTAATTGTTCATAATGAAATCAGGGCTCTTCAAGGGAGGGTCAGGATACAAAATCATTAAGAGGATTTTGGAACCATTAAGATGCAGTCCTTTTTTTTGCCAAACAAGATTTACCTTTTATCGATTCAAAGTTTGCCTCTTAATGAAACCATTAAGAGGTAAACAACTCTTCCTTGTGATTTGCACGTTTTAAATTTTAGAATTAAATGCAAATTTGGACCTTGTTGTTTGCTAATAAGATTAATAGATAAGGTCCTTAAAAAGTTTTCTTTAACGAATATCGATCTCTTTAGTTTCATTATTAAAATCGACTAGTTGTGTATTTACGCAATGCAATGTTTTAAAACCCAGTTTTTTGGTTGACCCGGTGTGGTGACCGGGTCACGGTTCAACAGGTTTAACCACCGGGTCAACCCGGTTTCAAGAATTTCTATGTAATTTTCATTTTCCTGCATACATAGATATATATAAAACCAAAAATTTGATGTGCACAAGTTAAAACATTAAAAATACACATAACAACAAGTTTTACATCAATAAAAAACATTAAAAAAAAACACATAATAACAAGTTTTACATCAATCCAAAAATATTAAATAAACACAAATAAGCATAAGTTTTTCATCAATCCAAATACATTAAAACGAAACATAACGATCAAACCAAATCATGGATCTTGAGACATTGGAGTGTTGGTTTTTAACGCTAATACGTATTGTCTATTGGACTATTGGTTTTTAACTTTTGTTACCGGGTCAACCGGTTCGATATCGGTTCGTTAATGACCGATTCAACCGGTTTTTTAATAGAACATGTCAGTTCAATCCGGGTCATAAAATGGCATCAACCCGGTCGCAATTGACCCGGTCTCTTCACCGGTTCCCGGTTCAACGGGTTTGACCGACCGGATCGACCCGGTTTTTAAAACATTGATGCAATGTGACACGATAGAAATTTTGATTAAGATATTAATGGTAATATTGACTATAGTAAATAAACACCTATGTTCAAGAAATATGATGTCGAATTACGATGGTTCTTTGAATATTTAATCATATTTTTATTTGTGACAAAATGTCAAAGTATAAGGACAAAATGTCAAAGTACGATGGTTCTTTGATTGTTTTATCATGTTTTTATTTGTAGCTTGTATTATATCCTCATAATTACGATATATTGTTAAAAAATAACGAGATAGAGAGAAACAAATATGTAATTTTCATTAATCATAAGCTCTTTAAATAGAGATGAGTTACAAGTATATATAGTTATGAGATATTTCAGTTCTAATCTAACTCTGATATATTTATCTCTATCTCTATCGTCATATCTTTTAGACGATGACACACTTATCCTACAACATTCCCTCTTGTGCCGAGTCAAATGAGTGATGGTGTACAACTGTTGCATCGTTAAAACCTTACGCCAAAATAAAAACCTAGTGGAAAAAAATAAAAGGTTGAGGAAGGAAAGAGTACAATGCACCAGTTTCTTTGGAATACATAGACTTTTCCTTCAATCTAGTTTTCTCATTAATCATGAGAGTTAGGAAATCTTGATGGTATACAAAATCTTGTCTCACTAAAACCTTACGCCAAGAAACAAAACCCAATACGAAAAATAAAACCTTGGTTGAAGGAAAGAGTACAACATACCAATATCACATGAATAGTATACTCTCCCTTTTATCTACTTCTCCCCCTGATTTGTGCATTAATCAAGGGAGTTTGGAAAACATTTGCATTTTAATACTTTCTACATGTTTCCCAAAATATGGTTTTAGGTAAAGTATGTCACGTTTTCCTAACATCTTATTTGATTCACTTGAATATAGAGGAGAGTTTTGTTATTGCTGACTGTATAAAATTTAAGCAGAAAATGCTTTGTGTTATCACCGTTGTTGTATCATTCTTTCATTTCTTTTATACATGATGCATTATTTTCATATATGCAAGTAGGATATTGGTTGAACTTAAAATTACTAGCTCCTCTAATATGTGTAATGATAGTCCTAAATCATATACATTCTTTAATTATCTCATGGAGAGTAATATTCTTAGAATAGTTCGAGGAGGTAGTTACAAGGGTTTGCTTAGCTTACTTCCAAGTAATCGGAGTGTTCCTTGTGGTAATTCCTTATTCAGTTTAGGAACAACCTTTTGTATGGGTCAGACAGATACCTAATATCAACAAAGACATACCAAGACATTGTTTGGTGTTTTTCTATAAGAGCTAGTATTTTTGCTGCTTACATTCTATGTAGGTATTGAAGTTCCATTATTAATCTCATTTTTCTTTCTATATGGAAAGTATAAGCCCATATCAATGGTTCCAAAAGATTAACTTGAAATCATTCCAATGACGTTGCGTTGGCGCTGAGCTCTAAATCTAGCTAACAAATTCACTGAGAAATACAATATACAGTAAAGTCTGTTGTGCTAAGTATGATAATGCGTATATTGTACTTAGATAAGGAATTCCATCTCCCAACACTTTTTCATCACCATCCTTTAGACGAAATGGATTTTTCCTTATATCCAACACTTTGACTGATCATAGGAGTGTTAATCGGATGTGCTTTGTCCATATTAAATTGTCTGATTATTTTCTAGACATATGCGATCGGTGAATTAATATTTCACAAACTCGATGTCCTAGCTCAAATAGCTAGACAAAACCAAGTTTTCCCAAGATTTTTCATCTCAAATTTAGATTTCAAGTAGCTTGTGGTTTTTCTTATTTCATCAAGAGTGTCTATTATGTTCATAACATCGACATATAAAGCTACTTTGAATAAATACGCAGCACAGTTCATCGCTCTTATATATTATTTCCCAATCAAGTATTCACTTAGGTGGGTATATCACATCCGCATAGATTTCTTTAATCTATAAAGTGAGAGTTTCAATTTTATTACAAACGCATTTCGTGGTTTAGGATTGCTTGATTTTGGTAATGTAATGTCATAAAACACTTTTACATATCTCTGAATCTAGATCCCCGTAGAGGTATGTGGTAACCACATTCATGAGCTGCATTTCAAGTCTTTCGAAACTACTACACTAATTAATTAGCAGAACGTTATAGCGTCCATCATGGGAGAATAAGTCTTCTCGTGGTCATCCAGGGCGTTGTGGGAAACCTTGCACCAAAGGAGAGCCTTATACATTATGACTTAATTATTCTCATTACGCTTTATGACAAACAATTTATCTATGTCTTACGGGTTTTACACTTGGTGGGTTAGCACTACCAAACCAAATACCCGTTCATTTGTCAAATAATATAACTCTCTCCTGGATTGCTTTTTTTCATGTAGGCCAATTTGCTCTTTGTTGACATTCTTCAACTGAGCATGGTTCGATATCAATGTGCTATGTCATCTCATGAGCAATAATATATATGAATATATCATCAATGAGTATGTATGATCTATCCATCGACTCATATGCACTCTTATAATTAATTTGAGATTCTTTGATCTCTAGAATCAATAGTAACTTCAGAGCGTCCTCCAGTAATGATTCATAAACATAGTTATAATTAGAGACAATTTCATGAGAGGTTTATGTATTGATGATAAATAGTTATGTCTTACTCTTCTCTTCCTTTAGATGAGTATTTATCGAACCAAATAGCTTCCCCTATTTCGTTTTAGGAGCTACGACCTCAACCACACCTCCACTATGTGTGATTTCAATGCATTTTCCAACGACGTTGTGCCCTTGTTTGGGGACTTTTGACCTTGCGAGTATATTTGCAACTCGTATATGCGATCTTGTCACTTTTGGAATAATATTAAACGTATCAGGTGTAACACCCTAAAATTTAGAGTAAATTTAAATTTTGAAAATTCGGCAATATGACGTCTATAAATGAAGGAAACCACCCAAACGGGTAAATGTAATATAGTGTTTACAAAAACCTGTGAAATAATGGTAAAGTCGACGGCAAACTAATCTAAACAATTTACATCTGGATTACATTGGTTGTCAACCCCTATTCCCAATAATCTATATCATTTGTACCTGATGCTTCTAGTTATATCTATCACCAAAAATGCCTCAATGGGCCAACGCTCTCCCCTCAAACCTTGGACGTCTCACCGCTAAGGAAACATGTTATACATGTCATTTGAGAAAAAGCGTTAGGTTTAACGCCTAGTGAGAACAAACAATTTATATCAATAATTTGAAGATGATTTGAATATAATTAAATAAGTTTTTTCATGATTTGAGTAGCTAAAGTTTAATAATACCACATAAGAACCTTTCGGTCCAAAACATCTTACGATGACGGGGGAGACCCGATTTTCCAAGGATCGTGGCGGAACACAAAAGTAGGCCACTCTCTGAGTTGTGAGCTCAATACTTGGATCCATGGCTACGAACAACGTCGGCTCGTACTTAGATGTGGGGGAGGGCACCCGAGGATCCAAGTCATACTCGTTCACTAGGATTATATTTACGACCCATGGCTAGTAACCGGTCCCACATAACCGTACCAAATTGCCTCCAAGGACCCAATGTTTCTACTAGTTACATATGGGGAAGAACATCCCAAAATCAAACCAATGTTTATTCCTAAGGATCCATTAGTAATATTCTATGGTATAGTCACAAGTTCGTTTGTGACTAAATGATGTCAATGCATGTACTAATCATAAAAGGACATTCATAACAATATCTCATCACAATAATAATCTTTAAGGCATTTAAACCCAAATATGAATCAACCAAGGTTTATTTCCAATTTCCACATAACATGTCTCCAAAACAAGGTTTCCCCAATCATTTTATGGTCTTTCAAGCAACCATGGTCATTTGTAAATTACCATCCATTTCCAACTAGGATCTCCATTTTCAGGGAAACCCTAGTTAACATAAAATGAGTTTTTCCTTACATATTTTCCCATAAATGTGTGAAATACACATTAGTTACACTCAAGACGAGTTTCCCAACAATGATTTCCAAAAATATGGTTAGAACCCTAAAATCTCCAAAAACCTCATTTTTAGGTCAAAATCTTGCAAATAAAGAAATATAAACATGGAGATAATAATAGGTTCAAAAGTGTAGTTTTGATGTATATAAAGTTTAAAAAGGTTGAGAGTACTCACAATATGGGTTTTGTCAAAACCCTAACAAAACTCTAGATGGAAGAGATTGAATTCTTAAACTTGAAAGCTTGAGATCTTCTCACTTAATGCTTGGCAACCCTACGAGTGGTAATAAATGATCTTTAGGGCTCCATATATTAGTAATGAATGAGGAGAGAAGATGAAGCTTACCTAGAGCACCAGAAAATCGCCCAAACTGATCTGAAGTTGGAATAAATTAGCAAGAAATCGGTTGGGTCTGATTTATACCCAAACCCCGATCGCGACCTTGCCCGACGAGAGTGACATTTGTCATAAATGCCGGCAATGTCGCCCTCTAAGAGGGGATCTCGGTACCTTCCTAGCGAGAGTGCTAGGTGAGAGTGACTCCTGTCACAATCGCCAGTACTATCGCGTCATCGGTACCGTGGGGTCTCACCTGCATGCGATTGTGACCTGCGACCTTGACATTATGTTATAGTCGCGAGCACTATCGTCGACGCTGTACCGAGGCTCAATTTTGCTCCCAACAATGTTTAACCTCCTCGAATTCATATGGTTACGACACTGTGGTTAAAGGTCCCCTCATAACCAAGGTATAACTATGTGATGGGGTTCTAACATACGTCAAGGATAGGATAAGGTTTCACAGAAAAACTTACTGAAATTCCGGGTGTTAAAATCCTCCCCAACTTGGAAATGCTTTCGTCCCCGAAATCCAAGCTACACAAACAGGTGAGGATATCTCCGCTTCAAGCACTCTTCGTCTTCCCACGTCACATTGGCACCATGGTGATGCTTCCACTACACCTTGACCATCGTGACTTCCTTGTGGCGAAGTTTCTTTGTCTTACATTCCAAAATGGCTTCGGGTTCCTCTACACAACGGTTACCCTCGTCCACTCTTATATCCGAGAGTGGGATGGCGCTCTCCTCCTCCGCCAAGCACTTCCGGAGATAACAAATGTGAAACGTGTGTGGATCCCGCTCATTTCTGGTGGAAGTTCCAATTGGTAGGCTTGCAAACCTACACGTTTAAGCACCGTGAATGGTCCAAGAAAACAAGGACTCAACTTACCACACTTTCCGAACCGGATAATGCCTTTCCAATGTGACACCTTAAGCATCACACGGTCACCTACCTGAAACTCCATCGGTTCCCTCTTCTTGTCGGCATAGCTCTTTTGCCAATCTTGAGCCGCTTTTAACCGTTCCCTAATGCTCTTCACTTTATCGGTCGTTTCTTGCACAATTTCGGGTCCGACGAATTGCTTCTCGCCTGCTTCAAGCTAGCACACGGGGGTTCTGCACTTCCACCAGTACAAGGCCTCAAACGGTGGCATCCCAATACTCGAGTGGTAGCTATTATTGTAAGCGAACTCCACCAAAAGTAGGTGAAAGTCCCAACTACCACCGAAGTCCATGACGCACGATCTTAGCATGTCTTCTAGCCTTTAGATTGTTCTTTTGCTCTGACCGCTGGTTGGGGATGGTAAGCCGTACTCAACTTCACCCGTGTACCAAGCTCTTTCTGCAAGTCATCCCAAAAGGTCGAAGTGAACCGGCTATCGCGATCCGCACAATAGACAAGGGCACCCTATGCCTTGAAACCACTTCATCGATGTAAAGTTTTGCCAACTTGTCCATCGGTAGGGTCTCGTGCATCGCCAAGAAGGGAGCACTCTTGGTCAATCGATCGACTATTACCCAAATGGCGTCATGACCTCGCAAGGTTTTGGTAGCTTAGTCACAAAGTCCATGGTAATATGTTCCCACTTCCACTCGAGAATTTCTAGGGATTGAAGACTCTTATACGGTCGTTGATGCTCGACCTTCACTTGTAAGCACGTCACACAACGCTCCATGTACCGTGCTACATCAAGTTTCATCACCGACCACCAATAATGAGCTTCAAGTCCCTATAGTACTCCCTGGATGGATGGAATACTTGGACTTATGGGAATCTTCAAGAAGAATTTCTCGATTGCCTCCAACCTTGGGCACCCACACACGATCGTTTAACAATTTCACCCCACGACTATCTTCCGTCAGGAGTAAATGTTGCTTCGTCATAACTTCCTCTTTGAGGTTCTCCTCCAATAAGGCCTCTAGTTGAGTCTCCTTGATTCTCTCAATAAGGCTCGATACTAACACAATTCTCGAAAGGGTAGCCCGAATGCTTCCGCTATAGTCCTTCCGACTCAACGCATCGGCCACCACGTTCGCCTTACCGGGGTGGTAAAACAACTCACAGTCATAATCTTTAAGTAATTCGAGCCACCGTCTTTGCCTCATGTTCAACTCCTTTTGATCAAAGATGTATTTCAAACTCTTATGACCCGTGTATAACGTACATTTCGTGCCATAGAGATCATGTCGCCATAGCTTCAAAGCGAACACTACCGCCGCCAACTCCAAATCATGGGTATGATAATTCTTCTCGTGAACCTTGAGTTGTCTCGATGCGTAAGCGATCACTTTGCCTCTTTTCATCAATACGCAACCCAAACCCATTTTGGAGGTGTCACTATAGACCACGAAATCTTCCGACCCTTCGGGTAGCGACAAGATTGGAGCTTCACACAACCTCTTTTGTAAAGTCCGGAATGCCTTCTCTTGCGCTTCGGTCCAAACAAAATTGACGTTCTTCCAGGTTAGAGCGGTCAACGAAAAGGCTATCTTGGAGAAGTCTTGTATAAATCTTCGATAGTAACCCGCCAAACCCAAGAAGCTTCGAATCTCATATGGACTTTTGGGAGGTTCCCAGTTCATCATTGCTTCAATTTTGGAGGGGTCCACCTTCACTCCGTCTCGAGTGACAACATGACCCAAAAATTGAACCTCCTCAAGCCAAAAGTCGCATTTGGAGAACTTGACATACAATCTTTCCTTCCTCAATACTTCAAGAATTTCCCATAGGTGTTGTTCATGCTCCGCCTTGTTTTTGGAATACACGAGTATGTCATCGATGAACACAATGACCGACTTGTCGAGGAATAGTCGACACACTCTATTCATCAAGTCCATGAACACTGCCAACGCATTAGTTAGGCCAAACGACATCACGAGGAACTCATAATGGCCGTAACATGTTCTAAAATCCATCTTCGGGATGTCGTCTCCCTTCACCTTCACTTGGTGATACCCCAAATGCAAATCGATCTTTGAGAAGCAACCCGCCCCTTGAAGTTGGTCGAACAGATCGTCGATTCTCAGGAGCGGATACTTATTCTTCATCGTTACCTTATTCCGTTCACAGTAATCAATACACATTCTCATTGTTCCATTCTTCTTCTTGACGAACAAGACCGGATCTCCCCAAGGTGACAAGCTCGGTCTTATGAAACCCTTCCCCAGAAGCTCTTGGACTTGATCCATCATTTCTTGCATCTCCGATGGCGCCAACCGGTAAGGGGCTCGAGCAATCGGAGCCGCTCCTGGTATAAGGTCAATCCGGAACTCTACTTGACGATCCGATGATAGACCAGGTAAGTCATCCCGGAAAACATCAGGAAATTCCCGTACCACCTTTACATCCTCGAGTTTCTTCTTCTCTAGCCTGGCATCTACCACGTATGCCAGAAAGGACGAACATCCCTTTACTAGGAATTTTTGCGCCTCAGCCTTGGGCAATCTCTTTTCACGTGCCCCGATGCTTTGCACTTGAAGCAGACGATCCCTTTCACCAGGAAATCTCTAGTGGGGTGATCTGTGTCACACCCCGTTAAAGCGGAAACACGAGGCATAACAGTTCCAATCTCATAGCACAAGATTAAAGTTCATACCACCATACAATAATTATTAACACATTACAATTTTAAAAGAAAAACATAAATATTTATCATCGTTTACAATTCCCAAAAACTTATACATAAAGGAAAATATTCGTAAAGGTAAGCTTGCTTCAAAACATTATTCATGTGGCTTAAACATTGTTGCCTACCTTCTTCACTCCTGAAAAGCGTATATAAAACAAGGTCAACTACAAAGAGTTGGTGAGTTCACAGGTTTTAAATATGCACAAATCAATTTATATGCAAGTTGTCATTTGTAAATCATACGTATAAACCAAACTTCAATTCTTTGATTCATGAGTATCACAATTTAGTTTATATGACAAGAGATATGCAATGATAAAATTACGTTGAGCCACTACTAAACCATCCTTGACCAATTTCAACGCCCCATGAACTACCTCAGCGGTGGTCTATACCACATGGATAGCCATATTCTCTAGTATAGTGCACCCCTACTCGTCAGCATAAGGTGGGTTTGTCAGACCAAATAGCGCTATCCACTAATACTATAGGCCCAATTTTTTTTGGGTTAAATAGTAGTGCTTAAGGGGACTTAACATTTGATAAACTCAACATATCAATAGCATACATGTCATATAACTATGATTCCATACGCTTATAACAAAACCTTACAAATTGTTATTACACAATACTTTATAATCAATCTCATGAATCTTTAAATACACAATTTAAATATGCTTTCCACCCCAAAATCAATTTTAACAGTAAAAGTGGGGTTGTGAATACTCACCTCAGATGATGATGATGATGATAAATAACACAACAACGCAAATCTCTAGTCTGGAGCCTTTCCTTCCCTATAGAGTAATTTGCATAAATGAATACCAAATGTCAACATCCATCTATAATCCTAACTTAACCATTCCTGCATCTCAATATATTCCTTTATGTTTATTTTGTTGATTAAAATATCAATAATGATCACCAAAACATAACCTTTAAGGTTTTAAGATCAACCTTCTGGATTCAGCACTTGTTGTCCAAAATTTGTGATCACAAAATGAACTTCAAAATAACACTTCCAAATATCAAAGATAACCAAATTTTTATGGGAACTAATATACTGAGTTAAGAACATCAAGTCAAATTTTCATAAATTTTGAAGATGCTTTGATGCCCCAAATAATTCCCACAAATCAGTAGGTCACTGATTTTGTGTCAGTTGCACACTTCTTTTGTAGTATGTATTTGGGATACCAAAACTCAAAACTACATAGATATCCATATATGGATGCAAATATAACTCAAAAACGTAACATATGGAAAATGGTTCACTTAATTTGGAAGATTTATGAAAGAGTTATGGCCTTTGGAAGTTGAGTGTACCAATCTGTCAACTCTGGACAGATTGCACTACTTTCTTCTAAAATGCAAATGGATGACCAAAACTTCATAATTTTGAGTGATTCCAGATTCTTTGAATAGTTAACACCTTAAATTAATGTTTGGTACAAAAATCCCCAAATTTTATGGAGTAAGAAATGATTTATGAAGCTTGAAAGTGGATACAAAATCCATGACAACAAGCTGTGAAGAAAATAAGCTTTGTATAATGCAATAAGATGATCATTTGGCATGGTTTTTAATAATACCACATGGTTTCACCTCTTAAATCAATATATAATGATTCTAGTAAAGCAAGTATGCATCTTGGAGTCATAGCAACTATATGTGCTCATCCAATCCCATGCATGATAACCAAAATCACTAGTTAAGTGATATTTCACTACTTATATGCTCTTAATCATGTGAGATTTGAATAGTCTCATCCTAAGAGTTTCTTTACACTTTAAATTGTTGCAAATACATAAATTTCAATCCAAAATAATCAAAATTTCGTGGACCTTAGAACCACACTACATAAAATTGACATTTTGATAAAAAATCTCAAAAATTACACTTAAATTCCAAATTTTATTGAAAGATCATTCAATGGTTTTACTTTGCAAATGTATAATCTACCAAATGCATCCCATTTCACTTCCAAAACCAAGATTATACAACTACTACATGCAATGATGTAAATCATTCATATTTTGAATAAAAACTTGAAAAAAATGAAGATATAAAGTGATTACCTTCACAAATGAAGATGCAAACTTGATTTCTTGAAGCAATTTGATGTTTAAATCTTGATTTCTCCCTTGGAATTTTCTGAAAATTGGTGATGGTAGTGGTGGTGTGTGGTGGCCGGCGTGAGGAAGAAGAGAGGAGAGGGAGATGAGAAGTCTACTTGAGATTTTGAAAATGAGATAGTAATTCACTAATTTTGGTTTTTAATTAAAATAAAAAGAGAGAGAGGGCATAAAATTCGGCCAAGTGGCCTTGTGACTCACCAAATTACATTTATGATATAAATTTAGTTGATTTATCAGATAAATTTGAGAATCGCAACCCTCAATTATCAGTTATGCTAAAAAAAAATGAATATTATAATTTAATAAATATATTTTATTTTGAAAATAATTGAATCCTATTATTTTATGTATTTTAGACTTCCAACATAATTTTTGGCATTTCAGAGATGTAATGGTCAGTTATCAGTCCATACCGGGTATTCTACGCGATTACTGAAATTTTTCGGGTAAAATTCTAATCTAATCAATCGAGTTAAATACTAAAGAATTTAACTTTATAATTAGATCCTAAAAGATCAAAGATTGCTAACCTTAAAACTCTGGTTATTGGATGGTTGTCACAATCTGTCTTCCCGCACTATGAACAAGGGTATGGGGTGTAGTTGCAATTTTCGTGGTGTTTTCTTTGACACTTCTGGCACCACTTAGCTTCATGTCAGTTATCAAAGTTTCGACTTCCGACGAATGGCCAGGACCTCTTGGGAGGTCCAGGATTTCTTTCCCACTTTCTTTTCTCCCCCACTTCGACCTTCTCTTCCTTGCCTCGGGCGTAAAAGTCCTCCATGATTTGGGCCTCTTCAATAGTCTCATGGAGGGTAGTGGCTCGAGAGTTGCGGACCATCGACATCATGTCCGCTGGTAGGCCCTTAAGGTAAGCCTTGATCTTCTCTTTTTCTGTCGGGGCCACATGCCCCACTAGCCCTAATTTCTCCATAAATTGATGGGTGTACTCTCTTACCGTCAAGCTTCCCTTCTTGAGAGCCCAGAATTCTTCTTCGATATGGTCCATGGCCCTCTCATTGCAATACTCCTCCAAAACTTTCTTCTTGAATTCGGCCCAAGACAGTTGAGCCAAAACAGTAGAGGAGAGGGTAGACTTGGGGACATTCCACCAGGTGAGTGTCGGGCCCCTAAGCATTTGGGAGCCAAATCTCACCTTCTGGCCCTCCTCGCATTCAGATGAGTCGAAGGCCTGCTCGATCTCCTGCATCCAGTTCATATAGGTGACTGGATTGTCAGACCCAGAGAACTCTGGTGGCTTACTGCACAAGAAAGACTTGTAGGAGCAAGCCCTCCTTACTTGCCTCACGTCAATTGTCGTCGGTTCCTCGGTTGGGTTATCTCCGGATCCGACCATCACAATGTTCTCCTCAACCATTTGATTCCTATGGTTGCTCACATCACGATCCTCGATTACCTTCAAAAGAAACTCTTACTGCTTGGCCATGACCTCATTCATCGTCAGCATCATGGTGGCCAACATCTCAGATTGAGGGGTCACTTCGCGAATGACCGGATTTGACGAAGCTAGGTCCACCTTTGGAATAATCTTGGTGTTAGAGTATAGTTTTGAGTTAATTTGTAAGTAGTTGTGTTGACTATTATCGTAAGCTTGTGTAGAGGTCAAGTTCTTGTTTGACCCTATATAAGTATCCTTTGTCTTGTTTTGTTAAGCATGTTAGTACGTATTGAGTCACATTGTAATCCCTTCATGTCAGACATATGAATACTGTTGATCCAAACTCTCTCAGTGATTTGATAACGACCCTCTTCTATACTTAGTGAAAATTACGTTTTAATATGTATTAGTGTTTCACCATCAGCGATCAGACTGAGTCTGTTCAGTTATCGCTGATAGTCTTTCTTATAAACATTTCTATGTATTAGTGTTTCACTATCAGTGATTAGACTGAGTCTGTTCAGTTATCACTGATAGTTTCTGATGTAAACAGTAACGTAATCCCTGAAGACAAGTCTCGCGTCAACATATGTTCATAGCTGAATCGAAGACGAAGCTGCTGAACAAAGAGAAGTCTACTAGTGATCTGATGCGGATATCAGTGAAGCAAAGACAACTCTACATATACACGAAGGAACATGAGGAAAAGCTTCAGCGATAGCTGAACCTCTTTATCTCTGAAAGAAGAGATATTCAGCGATCAAAAGATCACAAAGCTTATGTCTCAAGTTTCCTTTTGTCTATCCTTGCACAAACTAGTACTATGTGTCAGAACGGACATGTCTCTGCTACCATACGTACAACAACTCTGTCAACTACACTGTTCATGACCCGGCCGAAAGCATGTCTCCCAAAAGTCAGACTCCCAAAGCCAATTTGTGAACGCCACGTGTAAAGTGCCCTGCCATGCATTTAATGCATAGGGTATAAATAGGAAGTGTTGATCCAAACTCTCTCAGTGATTTGATAACGACCCTCTTCTATACTTAGTGAAAATTACGTTTTAATATGTATTAGTGTTTCACCATCAACGATCAGACTGAGTCTGTTCAGTTATCGCTGATAGTCTTTCTTATAAACATTTCTATGTATTAGTGTTTCACTATCAGTGATCAGACTGAGTCTGTTCAGTTATCACTGATAGTTTCAGAAGTAAACAGCCAAACGTAATCCCTGAAGACAAGTCTCGCGTCAACATATGTTCATAGCTGAATCGAAGATGAAGCTGATGAACAAAGAGAAGTCTACTAGTGACCTGATGCGGATATCAGTGAAGCAAAGACAACTCTACTTATACGCGAAGGAACATGAGAAAAAGCTTCAGCGATAGCTGAACCTCTTTATCTCTGAACTTAGAGATACTCAGCGATAATTCGATCACAAAGCTTATGCCTCAAGCTTCCTTTTGTCTATCCTTGCACAACCTAGTACGATGTGTCAGAACGGACAAGTCTCTGCAACCATTCGTACAACAACTCTGTCAACTACACTGTTCATGACCCGGCCGAAAGCATGTCTCCCAAAATTCAGACTCCCAAAGCCAATCTGTGAACGCCACGTGTAAAGTACCCTGCCATGCATTTAATGCATGGGGTATAAATAGGAAGTTCTCCCCTTCATCTGAAGGTGTGCTCAATCCTTGAACTCCATATAGAAACCCTTGTTTTCTATATCTCTTAATCTCCCATTCTCTGAATTTCTTCTGCAATCATCTTAGTGTTTCTTAAGTTTGTTTAGATTAAGTCTGTCTTAATCTTATTCCGCAACAAACTTGTAAATTGTATTTTTGATTTATCAATAAACAATTTATTAAACTTTAATTTCTGTGTTTGTATTCAACCCCCCCTTCTACAAACTTGTTAAGCACCTCCGGGACCAACAAGTGGTATTAGAGCAGTTTGTTTAGACTAATAAACAAGATCTTGCTGTATACTCTTCCTTGCTATTCTAAAACGGCACTAAACACAAACACAAACTACTATGATAATGGTTCACTTTCTAAACCTCCTCGATTTAGCAGAGATAACTTTTCTCTATGGAAAAATCGAATGATGCTATTTTTTGAAGGTGCGGATCCTACTATACCTGAATATATAGAAAACGGACCCTATGAACCTGTTAGAATTATAGTTGCGGTTCCTGCTACTGCCACCACTGAAGCTGTCCCTGAACGATATGTCGTTAAGGAAATAAGACAGTGGAGTGATGAAGATAAAAAGAAGGTAGGCATAGATGCAAGAGCAAAGACCATTATCTCAATGGCTCTTCCTGATGAAGTTTTCCATTCCATCATGCATCTGAAAACTTCTAAAGAAATGTGGGAAACCATATGTGTTCAATACGAGGGCACCACTGAAATCCAAGAGACTCGAAAGATTAACTTGGTAAGACAGTATGAAAGTTTATCGCTGGAAAGAAGGAATCTCTTTCTGACATTCATCAGCGTTTTAACTGCTTAATCATTGACCTAAGAACTGTTGGAAGGACCTATTCTAATTCTGAGGTCCTAACAAAATTCTTAGAAAGTCTTCCTGAAAGCTGGGACCGTTATTTAATATGTCTTAAGCTGACAAAAGACTTACATACTCTCTCTTTAAGCACTCTGTATGGAATATTGCTCAACTATGAGCAATCAAATCTTCTGAAGAAGAATCTTGTAAAAGATTCTAAAGACTCCAAAAGTACTCCTGTTGCTTTAGTCTCTTCAGAGATAATTCCATCTTAGCGATCTACTCTCACCATCACTGAGTTAGATTCTGAATCTGAGGATCTATTAGACCCTGATATTTCAGAGTGTGATGAGTCCTTAGCACTCTTGACAAACTCTTTTAAGAGATTTGCAAGAAAGAGTAACTTCTGAAGAAGTAAACCTCTCTCTCTTACTGCAAAGCCAAAATCAACTCTGGTTGATAAGGCTACTGCCACTTGCTATAACTGCGAAAAAATTGGACATTTTGCTAGTGAGTGCAGGTCGAAAAAGGTCTTCAAACCTTCTACCTCAAGAAGATCCAGTGATGACAAATACCAAAAGCTGAAGAACAAATATCAAAAGCTGAAAAGCTATCAGCAAAAAGGTAAAGGTCTCATCGCTGAAGAACATGACTGGGCTGAATCAGAAGAATCATCTTCTGATGATGAAGAAGTCGCTAATCTTTGCCTCATGGCTGAGATTAAAGAAGAAGTGGAAGAACCATCTGAACCTTCTATGAGCTACATATCATCTCAGGTATCTATCTCTACAAATCCCTCTCTACCTGAAGCTGAGAGAAGTCGTGCTGTTGATGTGTGCTGACAATTGACCTTTATAATGCTCTAAACGACAAAACTCAAGCTGAGAATAAAAACGTACATTTAACTCAAGAGCTAGAGAGATGTCATGAAAAGATCAGTGAACTAAATCTTTTAGAAGAAAAGTTGAAAGATCAAGTCATTATAAATGAAATCATCAGCATTGAACGTGAACAAGCCATTGCTGCTCTAAAAGCAGAAAAGGCTCATGTTGAAAAATGGTGCAAATCATCAACAAAGATCTCTGAGATAATAAAAGCTCAAACCCCTGAAAGTGACAGAACTGGTCTTGGTTTTTGGACACCTCAGGACGATCCTAAGGAAGAGAGTTCCTCGCTTAAGTTTGGATCTTTTGTCACATCTTTCTTTGACACTTCTTATAATCAATTCTATCCCTGTTCTTCTTCAAATCCCATCCCTGAGGAAAAATCCAAAGACACTAAGTCTACGGATAAAGGAAAGTCCATTCTCCTTCCTCAGAAGGCAACCAGGAAAGCAAAGCTGAAAGTTCCTTCTAAACCTTCAGCTAAGCAATCCTCTAGCTCTGTGATAGAAATCTTTGATCTCTGTCCTCCAAAGCTGAAGATTGACCTTAAACCGTCGAGATCTGAAGAAATGAAAATTCCTCCCAGATCTCAAGAGAAAAGTCTTCTTGGACCTGGCCCTGCTCATCTTAAACTTGCAAAACCTTCTACTTCTGATCCTAAAACCATTTTCAGATACAGAAAATGTTATCACTGTGGTTTTACTGATCATATTGCAAGTAAATGTCCAACTGCCACTGAAGCTGATAAAATAGCTAAAGTGAAGAAAAATGCCTCTAAAGCTAAGAAGGTCACCAAGGCTGAAAAATCAACCAAGGTGAAAAATACCACTAAGGTTAAGAAATTAACCAAAGTGAAAATTACCACTGAAGCTGAATCTTCATCTGCTAAGAAGACAGCTGACCCTTTCTTATCCACTAACTCTGAAGGACCCATTGAAAAGTGGGTACCAAACAACGTTTAATCTTCCTTATGTGTGCAGGGATCAAAGGGCATCTGGTATCTTGATAGTGGATGTTCTCGTCATATGACTGGACAAAGAAACCTGTTCACTGAATACAAGGAAGAGAAAGGTCCCTCTGTGACTTTTGGTGGAAATGGAAAAGGAAATACCCGAGGGTTTGGTGTTCTCAGCAATGGGACAACTACCTTTAGAAGAGTCGCTTATGTAGATGGACTGAAGCACAATCTTCTAAGCATCAGTCAGCTATGTGATAAAGACTATGAAGTACGCTTTACTAAGAAAGCATGTTCAGTGGTAAATGAGAAAGGAAAACTTGCTCTCAGTGGTTATCGAAGAGAAAATGTCTATGTAATAGATATGGACTCAATCATCACTGAAAACTTATGTTTTCTTTCTAAGGCTTCTATTGATGTCAACTGGCTATGGCATAAAAGGCTCTTTCATCTAAACTTCAAAACCCTGAATTCTCTCTCATCTAAGGAACTGGTTTCTGGTCTTCCTCAGCACTCATATGCCAAAGAATCTCTCTGCTCAGCATGTGAAAAAGGAAAACAAACAAAAGCAAGTTTCAAGTCGAAACAAGTTTCCTCAGTGACAAGTCCTCTTCAGCTCTTACATATGGATCTGTTTGGCCCTGTCAACATCCAATCAATAGCTGGAAAGAAATATATACTTGTCATTGTAGATGAATATTCTCGCTACACCAGGGTTATCTTTCTTCGCTGTAAGAGTGATACTCCAGAAGAACTAATATCTTTTGTGAAAAAGATGGAAGTGCTGAACAATCTTACTGTTCGTTCAATAAGAAGTGATCATGGAACTGAATTCAAAAACAGTTCCCTGAACAATTTCTTTGAGAACAAGGGAATCTCTCACAACTTCTCTTCAGTAAGAACACCTCAGCAAAACGGAGTCGCTGAAAGAAGAAACAGAACAATCATAGAAGCTGCTAGATCAATGCTCAGCGATTCTCATCTCCCTACTCAATTTTGGGCTGAAGCTGTAAACACTGCATGTTTTACTCAAAACAGATCGCTGATAATAAAGCGATTTGGGAAGACAGCTTATGAACTTTTTGTTGGAAGGAAGCCTTCTATCAGCCTTCTTCATATCTTTGGTTGTCAGTGCTTTATCTTAAACAACAGAGATCAACTTGGAAAGTTCGACCCAAAAGCTGATGATGGAATATTTCTAGGATATTCCTCCATCTCCAAAGCCTACAGAGTCTTCAACAAGAGAAGACAAACCGTAGAAGAAACAATTCACGTCACTTTTGATGAAACTCGCTCAGCGAACTCCAAACCAATCGTTGACAATGAAGAGTTAAATGCTTGGATGCTTTCTCACTATAGAGAAACTGAACCTTCCTTTCCAAACCATCAGCATTCAGATCCTCTAGCCGCTGATGATGATCCAAACATTATACATCCTACCGCTGAATCCACCTCATGGGTTTCAGCTGAACCTCTAAACACACTCCTACCATCAAATATGCCTTCGTCGGAAAACCTCTCTAGTGAATCTACTCAACAGTTAATCGCTGATGAACCTCAATCATCCTCATCAGTAAACATTCCAATTGTTGATCCAACCTCTGAGTTAAGCAATAATGCTCCTACTCAGCGATGGACCAAAGATCACCCAATAGATCAAATTCTTGGTGATCCAGATGCAGGTATTCAGACACGACGAAGCTCAGGTAATATCTGTCTCTTTGTAAACTTTCTCTCCTTAATAGAACCAAAGAAGACTGATGATGCCCTCAGAGATCCAAACTGGGTCAGCGCTATGCAAGAAGAGCTGACTGAGTTTACTCGTAACAAAGTTTGGAATCTCGTTCCTAGACCATCTGATAAAACTGTAATAGGCACCAAATGGGTGTTTAGAAACAAGTTAGATGAACATGGAACTGTAACCCGCAACAAGGATCGACTTGTTGCTCAGGGATACAGACAAGAGGAAGGCATAGACTATGATGAAACCTTTGCCCCTGTGGCCAGGCTCGAAGCAATTCGACCATTCATAGCTTATGCAGTCTATAAAGATTTCATTGTGTATCAAATGGACGTAAAATCAGCGTTCCTAAATGGAAAGATGAATGAAGAAGTCTATGTAGAACAACCACCAGGATTCTATGACCCTAAGCATCCAAATTATGTTTATAAATTGGATAAGGCTCTCTATGGTCTAAAACAAGCCCCTCGTGCTTGGTATGACACTCTCTCATCTTTTCTTATCTCTGAAAATTTTGAACGTGGCAAGATTGACAATACGTTATTTTTCAGAAAGATAAAAGGTCATATAATTCTTGTACAAATATATGTCGACGACATAATATTTGGTTCTACTAACCCATCTCTGTGTACTCGCTTCGCTGAAAGAATGAAGAAAGAATATAAAATGAGTATGATGGGTGAGCTGACATATTTTCTTGGTCTTCAGATTAAACAATCTGACAAAGGTACTTTTATCAGCCAAGGTAATTATGTTAAAGATATGCTGAAAAAGTTTGATCTTACTCAAACTTCAGCGATGAAAACCCCTATGGCACCACCCCTGACACTTAACAAAGATCCTTCTGGAAAACCTGTTAATGTCACTGCCTATAGAGGAATGATAGGCTCCCTGCTGTATCTCAAAGCAAGCCGACCTGACATCATGTACTCTACTTGTTTATGTGCACGCTATCAATCTGAACCCAAGGAATCCCATCTGATCGCTGTAAAGCGAATTTTCAGATATCTGAAAGGAACTCCTAACCTCGGTCTTTGGTATCCCAAAGACTCAGGGTTCGATCTAACTGGTTATTCTGATAGTGATTTTGCAGGATGTAAACTTGACAGAAAGAGTACCACTGGTGGATGTCAACTCTTGGGAGGAAAGCTGGTAAGTTGGACAAGCAAGAAGCAAAATTCTGTGTCCACTTCCACAGCTGAAGCTGAATACGTAGCCGTTGGAAGCTGTTGTTCTCAAATCTTATGGATGAGAAATCAACTATTAGATTATGACCTTCAGTTGTCAAAGATTCCTATCTATTGCGACAGCACTAGTGCTATCGCTATAGCAAATAATCCAGTGCTACATTCAAAGACAAAACACATAGAGATTAGATATCACTTTATCATAGATCATGTGATGAATGGTGATATTGAACTTCACTTTATCCCTACTGACTTTCAGCTTGCTGATATATTCACCAAACCTCTTGATGAGACAAGGTTCAACTTTCTCATCAGTGAGCTTGGAATGCTGAACCTTGAAGAATAATTCTTCAGCGTTCATGTATTGCGTCAGTAATCAAAAGTTCCCCTTTCATCATTCTCTCTGATAAATATTCTGACTCTCAGGTATATTTTCTCAATCCCTACAACTGAATCTTCATTCAGTTGAGATATTTTTTAAAAAATACAAATCTTAATCACTGAATCTTTCTTCAAATGATTAAAAGCTTTTTGAAATTAAATTTATCACTGATATTTATATTCAGTGATCCATTTAAAAGAAAATCTATCCCTACCTTTTCATCAGGGATACTTTCAAAAAGAAAATTCTATTGCTGATTTTTCTTCAGTGATAAATTCAAAACGGACAAATGAGCAGTCTCTTTCTTAAAATATGACGTCATTTGAACCGACAATCCACGACATGCCTTTTTCTGACACGTTCGTCCATTGCTCTTCTATCCAATCAACTTCGTGGGACGTGTCCATGTCATGATGTGCATTTGTTTTCCCGCTTCTCTCACACTCTCTCTCCTCTCTCTGACATATAAAAGGAATACTTTTCCATTCTATCAATTTACGCTTTCTGGAAATACTTTCTAAGCAAGAATTCTCTCTCAAGCATTCTAGCATTCTCAAGCCTTTGCATCATCCTCTTCAAAGATCCACAGGTTATTCTTGATTTCTTATCTTAAATCTTTTTACATAAAACTCCATTTATGGTCTACCATTATGGGTTTATAAGATTCTTATCACATAAAATCACTTTCATTTTTGATTTTATTCTTTAAAAACCGTTTTATTTTGATTGTTCTTCATTCAAAATCTTTGGTTTTTCTTCTTGTTCTTGTATCCTATCTTAAGAACACCTTTTTAATCTTTAAAATTGTATCCTATCTTGTTCTTGTTCTTCTATTCATCTATCTGTTTACTCTCAGAATGTCTCAATCTTCACTTGTCGCCTCTAAGAACGTCAGGTTCGCCATCACTGATTCTGAGCTTCCAAAGAACAACCATCTTGCTCGCCTTGACTTTGATTGTGTCAAGTACCCACATCTGGTGGAAGCTGCACAATTTCTAAGGCAATCCTGCATTGCCTATGCTATCACGGTGGATCCCACACCTTCTAAAGCTCTACTCCAGCAATTCTGGTTTACCGCTGAAGAAACTTCTCTCACCAACAAGAAGGGTGAACATGTTCCTGCTATCTCCTTCAGCACTCAACTAGGCTCAGGGATGATGACTGCCCTAGGCCTGAGGAAAGCTCTTCGATTCCCTGACAAGCCCAGGAATGGATATGACTCATTGCCAACTGACACTGAACTCATCCAATTCTTGGATGCCATGGAATACGCTTGGGAATCCAAACCAAGGACTACTATTCCAAACAAGAAGCTGAATCTCGTGATGAAGGCACTGATGCCTTCCCAGCTCAACTACTTCTTCTCACACATCATTCAGTGTATGAGTGGGAAGAGTGGGTCACTGGACCAAGCCAGCAAGATTCAGGTCCAGATGGCTTACTCAGTGATCACTGGACGTAACTTCGACTACGCAACAACTATCTTTGACGACCTGAAGTCAAAGATAGAGAAGACCGAGAAGGATCCCAAAGTTCCCTACGTACGCTTCATCTGCGCGTACCTGAAGTTTCTCTACCCTACCACTTACCCCACCAACTCGGATGCATCTTTTCCGAAAGTGGGTCAGCGATCACTGGAGGTCAAGACGCTCCTCAACGAGGTAAGTATCTCTCAACTTCGCTCTCGCCTCTCTCTCCTACATTTTTCGTCTTCAGCGGCCACGCAGGAGGTTCCTTCTTCTGCTATCCCTGCCGCTACCCCTTCAAAACGACCATCAACTGGCTCCCTTGGTCCTTCGAAGAAGGCCAAGATGACCAAGGAGAAAGCTACTTCTAGCTCTACACCTAAGGATGTTTCTCTACAAACTTCCTTAGATGCTTTCGTGGGTCTCTCCTCCATATCCTCAGCTCCAACCACTTCAACCGTGCCAGCGATCTCGGTCGCTGTCACAACAACAATAACACAACCTGAGGTAACTACCCCTATCCCTACATCTTCTATCCCCATCTCTAGTCCTCCTATTTCTTTGGTCTCTAACCCTCCTCCTATCCTTACTCCTCAGTTTGGACCCATAGGACCTGAACATCATTCGTTTGAGGAATCCATGCAATTCTACAAAATGTTTGATAATTCAGGTAATCCTATAACCCTATACACTACTCTCACCTCTCCATATAAGCCTGTTTCTCAACAACTAACTTATATTTCAGGCCCTAGTCTGGCGACTGTTGACACCAATGTCAACAGTTTGAGTACAAAGGTGGATTCTCTTTCTGCTTCTCTCAACAACACCACCAGCACTGTTCAAACAGCTGGCGATGCGCTGAAGACGCTGACTGCCACCTGCGCCTCCAAAGCTGACCTTTCTCAGATCGCTACTCTTCAGGAAGTGATTGACAAAGTCAGGGAAGAATCCAAGCAGCAGTATGATGACCTGTCTGCAAAGATTGACTCCTGCACTGCTACTCTTCAGCAAGTCCTTGACAAGCTGAATGAACCAGCTCCAGTTCCTGCTCCATCATTTACAGAAGATGATCGTTCAGCCCTGACCATAGCTGTGGAATTCATTCATCTAGCTATGTCCGGCATCCCTGTACTTGAAGGACGACTCACAGGTCTGGAGGCTGAAGTCCAGAAGTTGGCTACCGCAACAACTTCATCTCCTATCAAAGATCTCTCTCTCGGTGATAATGACAAAGAGGGGGAAAAGAACGCTGAAGAAAACACGGAGGTTGAAGTCATTGCTGAACCACTGAAGGAAACTCCCTCTCAGGTTGAGGGGGAGATAACTGTTGATTAAGCCCTTCCCACCATCGCTGAAATAGTCGATGATGAAGAAGAGGATGAAGACGATGATGAAGACCTTGATCTTGAAGATCAAGAGGATGATTCTCATCAAGATGATGATGATGATGACGATGAAGATCCATCTCTCTGGTGTTCTTCAGCCGCCACATCATCAGCAATAGCTTCGAAAGAAGTTATCCAAGCAGGGGGGAGACAAGAAACATCTTCAGGAACCCATTCCCAAAGCAAAGGTGTATCTGCTGAGGGAACCCTGAAGATGATCTCACTACCTGAGGAGAATCCTTCTCAGGTATGCCTTACTCTTGTTCCCTTATCTTTCTATAAAAATCCAACCCCTGTTTCTTTCTAGCCTTTATCTCTCTTCTTTCCTAAAAATAATCTAATTTTTTCATTTTCTGACCAGATAGTTCTCTCCCCTGCTTAAGGGTTCTGAACAAATAATTCCAGCTACTATCGCTGAAGACATAATCCCAATCTCTATCGCTGAGATTGATGAAGAAGAAGAAGAAGAAGATTCCCTGGTCCATCCAGGAAGGCCCTCTCAACCATATCAATGGTCAGAGAAAGTGGTGAAGAAAAGAGTTGAAATGATCGCTCAACTAGAAAGTCAACGGCTGAAAATCCCTCTTCAAACATCCTTCTCAGAGCTCGACTTCCTCACTGATGCTGAACGAGAAGAATCTGCCAAAGCTGAGAAACTATTCGCTGAATGCAGACGAGATGCTCAACTCGCTTTAAAGATTCAATCTTCTCAAGTCAAGGACAAAAAGCTGAAAAGAAAGCCTGTGGAAGTTCAAGCTGCACTGCTGAAAGAAATTGAAGAGGAACGCTCCAAAGAACAAGAGATCAACGATAAGTCTATCGAATGGTGTAAACAGAAGATGGATTATCGCTCTGATCTTCTTCCAATAACAGCCGTGACTATCTCTGGTCGCAAGAAGAAGGATCAGCTCTCAGTGACCATGGAGATTACCAGAGAGGATGGAACCCAGAAAGCTATGTACGTTTCCAAACTTGAAGGCTTCGGGTTTACAGAGTGGATAGAATTCTGGGATGCGCTGAAGAAATCAAAATCTACATACAGAGGCTACGTTGAAGGACTTCTTAAAGCTCTCATCAATAGAGTCACTTCTGTACTGAATCTGCCATCTCCTATCCCTCCCAATCCCAAGAAACTCAAGAGAAGAATTGGGTCCTCCTCCTCTGAAGACGTCGCCATCATCAGGAATGAAACTTCTATCAAATTTTCAAGAGATGCACTGTTTGGTCCTTCTCCCGATCTTTCAGTTCTGGATTTATCTCTGCCTCCTGGTGGTCCTTTCCAAGCTGGTCAAGTAATTGACAATCCTTATGGAATATTCTTCAGAGATGATGATGAGGAACTCAGATTTCAAAGAGTCTCTGAGATTCCTATCTGTCCTCTGAATCATCTCAATGATCTCTTATGCTTATGGTGTGACTTCTTCCCTGCTGCTGAGAAAATTAAAGAAATTATCGGCCAAGAATCTTTGGAACGAAGACAGAAAGGAGAAGAAATACCTGAGTATATGATCAATCCTCCTAAGTCTTCTTTAGATAGCTGATAGATTAGTTTTCTTTTCTGTAATCTATTAGTTTTACTTACAGTAGTTAGTTATTCACTTGTACTTGTAATTTTCATTCCCTGTAATTCTTTTCTTGGTTTAATGAAAATTTCAGTGAAGTACTTAACTCCATCAGTGCTGTAAAAGATCCCTCAAAATAGTAATTGGGACATGTATGTTACGAGTCCTGATTATTCCATCATTTTGAATTATAAAGTAATTTTCTTCAGTTACTTTGTCATTATCAAATAGGGGGAGATTGTTGATCCAAACTCTATCAGTGATTTGATAACGACCCTCTTCTATACTTAGTGAAAATTACGTTTTAATATGTATTAGTGTTTCACCATCAGCGATCAGACTGAGTCTGTTCAGTTATCGCTGATAGTCTTTCTTATAAACATTTCTATGTATTAGTGTTTCACTATCAGTGATCAGACTGATTCTGTTCAGTTATCACTGATAGTTTCAGAAGTAAACAGCCAAACGTAATCCCTGAAGACAAGTCTCGTGTCAACATATGTTCATAGCTGAATCGAAGATGAAGCTGATGAACAAAGAGAAGTCTACTAGTGACCTGATGCGGATATCAGTGAAGCAAAGACAACTCTACTTATACGCGAAGAAACATGAGAAAAAGCTTCAGCGATAGTTGAACCTCTTTATCTCTGAACTTAGAGATACTCAGCGATCATTCGATCACAAAGCTTATGCCTCAAGTTTCCTTTTGTCTATCCTTGCACAACCTAGTACGATGTGTCAGAACGGACAAGTCTCTGCAACCATTCGTACAACAACTCTGTCAACTACACTGTTCATGACCCGACCGAAAGCATGTCTCCCAAAATTCAGACTCCCAAAGCCAATCTGTGAACGCCACGTGTAAAGTACCCTGCCATGCATTTAATGCATGGGTAATAAATAGGAAGTTCTCCCCTTCATCTGAAGGTGTGCTCAATCCTTGAACTCCATATAGAAACCCTTGTTTTCTATATCTCTTAATCTCCCATTCTCTGAATTTCTTGAGCAATCATCTTAGTGTTTCTTAAGTTTGTTTAGATTAAGTCTGTCTTAATCTTATTCTGCAACAAACTTGTAAATTGTATTTTTGATTTATCAATAAACAATTTATTAAACTTTAATTTATGTGTTTGTATTCAAACCCCCCTCTTCTACAAACTTGTTAAGCACCTCCGGGACCAACAGGAAGTTCACCCCTCCATCTGTGGGTGTGCTCAATCCTTGAACCCCATATAGAAACCCTTGTTTTCTATATCTCTTAATCTCCCATTCTCTGAATTTCTTGTGCAATCATCTTAGTGTTTCTTAAGTTTGTTTAGATTAAGTCTGTCTTAATCTTATTCCGCAACAAACTTGTAAATTGTATTTTGATTTATCAATAAACAATTTATTAAACTTTAATTTTTGTGTTTGTATTCAACCCCCCCCCCCTTCTACAAACTTGTTAAGCACCTTCGGGACCAACAAGTGGTATCAGAGCAGTTTGTTTAATCTAATAAACAAGATCTTGCTGTATACTCTTCCTTGCTATTTTAAAATGGCACTAAACACAAACACAAACTACTATGATAATGGTTCACTTTCTAAACCTCCTCGATTTAGCAGAGATAACTTTTCTCTATGGAAAAATCGAATGATGCTATTTCTTAAAGGTGCGGATCCTACTATACCTGAATATATAGAAAACGGACCCTATGAACCTGTTAGAATTATAGCTGCGGTTCCTGCTACTGCCACCACTGAAGCTGTCCCTGAACGATATGTCGTTAAGGAAATAAGACAATGGAGTGATGAAGATAAAAAGAAGGTAGGCATAGATGCAAGAGCAAAGACCATTATCTCAATGGCTCTGCCTGATGAAGTTTTCCATTCCATCATGCATCTGAAAACTTCTAACGAAATGTGAGAAACCATATGTGTTCAATATGAGGGCACCACTGAAATCCATGAGACTCGAAAGATTAACTTGGTAAGACAGTATGAAAGTTTTATCGCTGGTAAGAATGAATCTCTTTCTGACATTCATCAGCGGTTTAACTGCCTAATCATTGACCTAAGAACTGTTGGAAGGACCTATTCTAATTCTGAGGTCCTAACAAAATTCTTGGAAAGTCTTCCTGAAAGCTGGGACAGTTATTCAATATGTCTTAAGCTGACAAAAGACTTACATACTCTCTCTCTAAGAACTCTCTATGGAATATTGCTCAACTATGAGCAATCTAATCTCCTGAAGAAGAATCTTGTAAAAGATTCTAAAGACTCCAAAAGCACTCCTGTTGCTTTAGTCTCTTCAGAGATAATTCCATCACAGCGATCTACTCTCACCATCACTGAGTTAGATTCTGAATCTGAGGATCTATCAGACCCTGACCTTTCAGAGTTTGATGAGTCCTTAGCACTCTTGAAAAACTCTTTTAAGAGATTTGCAAGAAAGAGTAACTTTCGAAGAAGTAAACCTCTCTCTCTTACTGAAAAGCCAAAATCAACTCCGGTTGATAAGGCTACTGCCATTTGCTATAACTGCGAAAAAATTGGACATTTTGCTAGTGAGTGCAGGTCGAAAAAGGTCTTCAAACCTTCTACCTCAAGAAGATCCAGTGATGAAAAATACCATAAGCTGAAGAACAAATATCAAAAGCTGAAAAGCTATCAGCGAAAAGGTAAAGGTCTCATCGCTGAAGAACATGACTGGGCTGAATCAGAAGAATCATCTTCTGATGAAGAAGAAGTCGCTAATCTTTGCCTCATGGCTGAGATTAAAGAAGAAGTAGAAGAACCATCTGAACCTTCTATGAGCTACATATCATCTCAGGTATCTATCTCTACCAATCTCTCTCTGCCTGAAGCTGAGAGAAGTCGCGCTGTTGATGTGATGACGATTGACCTTTATAATGCTCTAAACGACAAAACTCAAGCTGAAAATAAAAATGTTTTTTTAACACAAGAGCTAGAGAAATGTCATGAAAAGATCAGTGAACTAAATCTTTTAGAAGAAAAGTTGAAAGATCATGTCATTATAAATGAAATCATCAGCATTGAACGCGAATAACCCATCGCTGCTCTAAAAGCAGAAAAGGCTCATGTTGAAAAATGGTGCAAATCATCAACAAAGATCTCTGAGATAGTAAATGCTCAAACTCCTGAAAGTGATAGAACTGGTCTTGGTTTTTGGACACCACAGGATGATCCTAAAGAAGAAAGTTCCTCGCTTAAGTTTGGATCTTTTGTCACATCTTTCTTTGACACTTCTTATAATCAATTCTATCCCTGTTCTTCTTCAAATCCCATCACTGAGGAAAAATCCAAAGATACTAAGTCTACGGATAAAGGAAAGTCCATTCTCCTTCCTCAGAAGGCAACCAGGAAAGCAAAGCTGAAAATTCCTTCTAAACCTTCAGCTAAGCAATCCTCTAGCTCTGTGACAGAAATTTTTGATCTCTGTCCTCCAAAGCTAAAGATTTACCTAAAACCATTTTCAAATACAGAAAATGTTATCACTGTGGTTTTACTGATCATATTGCAAGTAAATGTCCAAATGTCACAAAAGCTGATAAAACAACTAAAGTGAAGAAAAATGCCTCTAAGGCCAAGAAAGTCACCAAAGTTGAAAAATCAACCAAAGTGAAATATACCACTAAGGTTAAGAAATTAACCAAAGTGAAGATTACCACTGAAGCTGATTCTTCATCAGCTGTGAAGACTGCTGAATCTTTCTTATCCACTAACTCTGAAGGACCCATTGAAAAGTGGGTACCAAACAACGTTTAATCTTCCTTATGTATGCAGGGATCAAAGGGCATCTGGTATCTCAATAATGGATGTTCTCGTTATATGACTGGACAAAGAGACCTGCTCACTGAATACAAGGAAGAGAAAGGTCCCTCTGTGACCTTTGGTGGAAATGGAAAAGGATTTACCCGAGGGTTTGGTGTACTCAGCAATGGGACAACTACCTTTCGAAGAGTCGCTTATGTAGATGGACTGAAGCACAACCTTCTAAGCATCAGTCAACTATGTGACAAAGACTACGAAGTTCGCTTTTCTAAGAAAGCATGTTTAGTGGTAGATGAAAAAGGAAAACTTGCTCTCAGTGGTTATCGCAGAGAAAATGTCTATGTAATAGATATGGACTCTACTATCACTGAAAACTTGTGTTTTCTCTCTAAGGCCTCTTCTGATGTCAACTGGCTATGGCATAAAAGGCTCTCTCATCTAAATTTCAAAACCCTGAATTCTCTCTCATCTAAGGAACTGGTTTCTGGTCTTCCTCAGCACTAATATGCTAAAGAATCTCTCTGCTCAGCATGTGAAAAAGGAAAACAAACAAAAGCTAGTTTCAAGTCGAAACAAGTTTCCTCAGTGACAAGTCCTCTTCAGCTCTTGCATATGGATCTGTTTGGCCCTGTCAACATCCAATCAATAGCTGGAAAGAAATATACGCTTGTCATTGTAGATGAATATTCTCGCTACACCTGGGTTATCTTTCTTCGCTGTAAGAGTGATACTCCAGAAGAACTAATATCTTTTGTGAAAAAGATGGAAGTGCTGAACAATCTTACTGTTCGCTCAATAAGAAGTGATCATGGAACTGAATTCAAAAACAGTTCCCTGAACAATTTCTTTGAGAACAAGGGAATCTCTCACAACTTCTCTTCAGTGAGAACACCTCAGCAAAACGGAGTCGCTGAAAGAAGAAATAGAACAATCATAGAAGCTACTAGATCAATGCTCAACGATTCTCATCTCCCTACTCAATTTTGGACAGAAGCTGTAAACACTGCATGTTTTACTCAAAATAGATCGCTAATAATAAAGCGATTTGGGAAGACAGCTTATGAACTTTTTCTTGGAAGGAAGCCTTCTATCAGTTTTCTTCATATCTTTGGTTGTCAGTGCTTTATCTTAAACAACAGAGATCAACTTGGAAAGTTTGACCCAAAAGCTGATGATGGAATATTTCTAGGATATTCCTCCATCTCCAAAGCCTACAGAGTTTTCAACAAGAGAAGACAAACCGTAGAAGAAACAATTCACGTCACTTTTGATGAAGCTCGCTCAGCGAACTCCAAACCAATTGCTGAGAATGAAGAGTTAAATGCTTGGATGCTTTCTCACTACAGAGAAACAGAACCTTTCTTCTCAAACCATCAGCATTCTGATCCTCCAACCGCTGATGATGATCCGAACATTATACATCCTACCGCTGAATCCATTTCATGGGTCTCAGCAGAACCTCTAAACACATTACTACCATCAAATCTGCCTTCGTCTGAAAACCTTTCTAGTGAATCTACTCAACAGTTAATCGCTGATGAACCTCAAACGTCCTCATCAGTAAACATTCCAATTGTTGATCCAACCTCTGAGTTAAGCAATCATGCTCCTGCTCAGCGATGGACCAAAGATCACCCAATAGATCAAATTCTTGGTGATCTCGAAGCAGGTATTCAGACACGACGAAGCTCAGGTAATATCTGTCTCTTTGTAAATTTTCTCTCTTTAATAGAACCAAAGAAGACTGATGATGCCCTCAGAGATCCATACTGGGTCAGCGCTATGCAAGAAGAGCTGACTGAATTTTCTCGAAACAAAGTTTGGAATCTCATTCCTAGACCATCTGATAAAACTGTAATAGGCACCAAATGGGTGTTTAGAAACAAGTTAGATGAACATGGAGCTGTAACCCGCAACAAGGCTCGACTTGTTTTCAGAGATACAGACAAGAGGAAGGCATAGACTATGATGAAACCTTTGCCCCTGTGGCCAGGCTCGAAGCAATTCGACTATTCTTAGCTTATGCAGTCTATAAAGACTTCATCGTTTATCAAATGAACGTAAAATCAGCGTTCCTAAATGGAAAGCTGAATGAAGAAGTCTATGTAGAACAACCACCAGGGTTCTATGACCCTAAGTATCCAAATTATGTTTATAAATTGGATAAGGCTCTCTATGGTCTAAAACAAGCCCCTCGTGCTTGGTATGACACTCTCTCATCTTTTCTTATCTCTGAAAATTTTGAACGTGGCAAGATTGATAATACGTTATTTTTCAGAAAGATAAAAGGTCATATAATTCTTGTACAAATATATGTCGATGACATAATATTTGGTTCTACTAACCCATCTCTGTGTACTCGCTTCGCTGAAAGAATGAAGAAAGAATATAAAATGAGTATGATGGGTGAGCTGACATATTTTCTTGGTCTTCAGATTAAACAATCTGACAAAGCTACTTTTTTCTGCCAAGGTAAGTATGTTAAAGATATGATGAAGAAGTTTGATCTCACACAAACTTCAGCGATGAAAACTTCTATGGCACCACCCCTGACACTTAACAAAGATCCTTCTGGTAAACCTGTTAATGTCACTGCCTATAGAGGAATGATAGGCTCCCTGCTGTATCTAACAGCGAGCCGACCTGACATTATGTACTCTACTTGTTTATGTGCACGCTATCAATCTGAACCCAAGTAATCCCATCTGATCGCTGTAGAGCGAATTTTCAGATATATGAAAGGAACTCCTAACCTCGGTCTTTGGTATCCCAAAGACTCAGGGTTCGATCTAACTAGTTATTCTGATAGTGATTTTGCAGGCTGTAAACTCGATAGAAAGAGTACCACTGGTGGATGTCAACTCCTGGGAGGAAAGCTGGTAAGCTGGACAAGCAAGAAGCAAAATTCTGTGTCCACTTCCACAGATGAAGATGAATACGTAGCCGCTGGAAACTGTTGTTCTCAAATCTTGTGGATGAGAAATCAACTATTAGATTATGACCTTCAGCTGTAAAAAATTCCCATCTATTGCGACAGCACTAGTGCTATCGCTATAGCAAATAATCCAGTACTACATTCAAAGACAAAACACATAGAGATCAGATATCACTTTATCAGAGATCATGTAATGAATGGTGATATTGAACTTCACTTTATCCCTACTGACTTTCAGCTTGCTGATTTATTCACCAAACCTCTTGATGAGACAAGGTTCAACTTTCTCATCAGTGAGCTTGGAATGCTGAACCTCGAAGAATAATTCTTCAGCGTTCATGTATTGTGTCAGTAATCAAAAGTTCCCCTCTCATCGTTCTCTCTGATAAACATTCTGACTCTCAGGTATGTTCTCTCAACTGAATCTTAACTCAGTTAAGATATCTTTCAAAATATACTTTAATCACTGAACTTTCTTCAAATGATTAAAAGTTTTTTTTTGAAAAAATACATTAATCACTGATATTTCTATTCTGTGATCCTTTTAAAAGAGACTCTATCCCTATCTTTTCCATCAGGGATACTTTTAAAAAGAAAAATCTATTGCTGACTTTTCTTCAGCGATAATTTCAAAACGGATAAATGAATAGTCTCTCTCTCTCTTCTATGACGTCATTTGAACCGACAATCCACGACATGCCTTTTCTGACACGTTCGTCCGTTGCTCTTCTATCCAATCAACTTCGTGGAATGTGTCAATGTAATGATGATCCTTTCTTTTCCCGCTTCATTCCTTCTCTCTCTTCTCTCTCTTCGTATAAAAGGAATTCTTCTCTCCTTTATACGGTTTACGCTTTCAAAACTCTCAAAGCAAGAAACACTTTCTCTCTCAAGAACACTCAAGCAAGTAAACCCAAAACATTGAATCTGCAACTCTTTTTCTTCAAGATAAACAGGTTTTTTTTTATTGTTTATGTGCATTGTTCTTATGATTCTTCTTATTCTTTTTAAAATCCTACTCGTTTTCTATGGATTTTATGAAACGTTTTTTTCTAAAAACTAAAGATCACTCTTTCTGATTTTATGTTTTTTTATAAAAACCTCTTGGTTTTTAACGTGTTTTTCATTCTTTCTACCCAGAACACTATTTTTTCTATTCTTAAAAAAAAAAATAACTCGATATTTTTCCAGTTTCTTTCCTAATATGGAATCTGGTAAACATCTTCTTATTTTTTAGTCTAAATCATTTCTTCTATTATGCTTCTTTCCATAACAGAAATGGCACAGTCTTCAATCGTTGCTTCCAAACATGTACGATTTGCTCTCACTGAAGTTGAGATTACTAAATGTAATCACTTGGCAAGACTCGAGTTCAAAGCTGACAAATACCCTCATCTAGTGGAAGCTGCTGAATTCCTCAAACAGTCGTGCCTAGCTTACGCGATCACTGTGGATCCTAAGCCATCCAAGACTCTACTCCAGCAGTTCTGGTTCACTGCTGATGCAACTGAACTCACCAACAAGAAAGGTGAACGAGTCCCTGCTATCTCTTTCAGCACAAACTTGGGGCCAGGGAGCATGACCGCTTTTAGCCTCAGGAAATCTTTAAGATTCCCTGACAAACCAAAGAGTGGGTTCGACGCACTCCCCACTGATGATGAACTGATATCATTTCTGGACGCAATGGGCTATTGTTGGGAAAACAAACCGAGATCTTCTATTCCCAACAAGAAGCTCACTAAGATTCTCAAAGCTCAGATGCCCTCACAACTGAACTTTATCTTCTCTCACATAATTCAGTGCATGAGCGGGAAGAGTGGTTCGCTAGATCAAGCCAGCAAAACATAGCTGCAGATGGCCTACTCCGTTATCGCTGGTCAAAACTTTAACTACGCTACAGCAATCTTTGAAGACCTGAGGTCGAGATTAGAGAAGCCTGAACGAGATCCCAAGATCTCGTACGTACGTTTCATATGTACGTACATCAAGTTCCTCTATCCCAACACCTATCCCACCAAAGATGATGGCACTTTTGCCAGGGTAGGTCAATGATCACTGGAGGTAAAGCCACTCGTCGACGAGGTAAGTATCTCTCTCCTTCGCTTTCATCTCTCTCTCCATTCTTCTTCATCTTCAGCGACCACGCAGACGGTTCGTTCGTCTGCTATCCCTGTCGCTACCACTACTTCTAAACGACCATCCGCTAGTCCGATTGGTCCTTCCAAAAAGGCCAAAAAGACTAAGGAAAGTACACCCTTTAGTACTATACCTGAGGGAGCTTCTCAATAAGCTACCTTAGATGCATTTGTGGGTCTTTCCTCCACAACTCCAGCAGTCACTCAACCTGCCGTGTCAGCGATTTCGATCGCTGTCACATCATCAGTGACCCCACCTACTATCTCATTCACTGAGATTAACCCCAACCCTACTTCTATCCCCAAAACTCTTCCCTTTTCTACTCATTTGGTCTCTGAACCCACTACCTCTTCTTTATCTATAGGACCTGAACATCAAACTTTTGAGGAATCTATGCAGTTCTACAAAATGTTTGATACGTCAGGTACACCTATAATCGTAAACACTTCTTTCCCCACCTCTCCAAATAAGCCCGTATCTGAACTAACATTATTTTCAGGTCCTAGTTTGGCGTCTGTTGACACGCATGTCAACAGTCTGGGAGAAAAGGTGGACGCCCACACCAACACCATCAACGACACCACCAACGCCGTCAATCAGGCTGGTGAGGAGCTGAAGAGGTTGACCGTGACCTGCTCATCTAAAGCTGAGAACTCCCAACTTTCAGCTGTTGAAGAACAAGTCATCCAACTCAAAGAGTCCTCTCAACTCTTTCAGGGGCGATTTGAGTCTCTTACCACTGAAGTTCGGGGTCTCTCTTCAAAGGTTGACCTCTGCACGTCCCTTCTTCAGCAAATTCTACAAAAGGTGAATGCACCAGCTCCAGCGCTGCCTCCCTCCTTCACCGAAGATGATCGGACCAACCTCAACATCGCTGTGGAATTCATCCATGATGCCACGTGCGACATCCCTGCGGTTGAAGACCGGGTCAAGCGTCTGGAGTCTGACGTACAAGTGCTGAAAGGTTAAACAGGAACTCCGGCAGCTGAGCAACCCTCTACCGCTGATAATGACAAAGTGGGGGAGAAAGCTGAAGAAACGTCTATCGCTGCTGCTGGGGAAGCTAAGACTCCAAAGAAATCTCCCTCTCAATCTGAGGGGGAGAAGGTAAAAGAATCCTCATCTATTCATTCTCTTCTCTTTGAAGATGATGAGGAAGAAGACGATGAAGAGGAAGATGATCTAGATCTTGATGATCAAGAAAAGGATCAACCCTCCAATGACGACGACGACGATGAAGAAGACCAATCTATGTGGTTCTCCAAGCCGAACGTCGCATCAGGGACAACTTCGCAAGAGGTTGTCAAAGCAGAGGTAAGAGGTGATACATCTTCAAGCGCTCCTTCACAAAGCAAAGACAAGCAACCAATCGCTGAAGAATGCTTGAGGACTGGATCACAATCTGAGGGGGAGCATCCTTCTCAGGTATGTCTTTCAATTGTACCACTCTCCTACTCTTTCCAAACCCCTATTTCCTTCTAGCCTTTATCTCTCTTTTTCTAAAAATATACACTTATCCCTTCTTTCCTTCATTTTCTATCCAGACAGTTCTCACCCCTGCTTAAGGGTTCTGAACTACAAATAATTCCAGCTACTATAGCTGAAGAAATAATCCCAATCTCTATCGCTGAGATTGATGAAGAAGAAGAAGAATATTCCCTGGTCCATCCAGGAAGGCCCTCTCAACCATCTCATTGGTCAGAGGAAGTGGTGAAGAAAAGAGTTGAAATGATCGCTCAACTAGAAAGACAACGGCTGAAAGTCCCTCTTCAAACATCCACAGAGCTCGACTTCCTCACTGAAGCCGAAAAAGAAGAATCTGCCAAAGCTGAGAAGCTGATCGCTGAATGCATACAAGATGCCCAGCTCGCTTTAAAGATTCAATCTTCTCTAATCAAGGACAAAAAGCTGAAAAGCAAGCCTGTGGAAGTTCAAGCTGCACTGCTGAAAAAAATTGAAGAGGAACGCTCCAAAGAACAAGAGATCAACGATAGGTCTATCGAATGGTGCAAACAGAAGATGGATTATCGTTCTGATCTTCTTCCGATATCAGCCGTGACTATCTCTGGTCGCAAGAAGAAGGATCAACTCTCAGTGACCATGGAGATTACCAGAGAGGTTGGAACCCAAAAAGCTATGTACGTATCCAAACTTGAGAGCTTCGGATTTACGGAATGGTTAGAGTTCTGGGATGCGCTGAAGAAATCCAAATCTACATACAGAGGCTACGTTGAAGGACTTCTTGAAGCCCTCATAAATAGAGTCACTTCTGTACTGAATCTGCCATCTCCTATCCCTCCCAATCCCAAGAAACTCAAGAGAAGAATTGGGTCCTCCTCCTCTGAAGACGTCGCCATCATCAGGAATGAAACTTCTATCAAAATTTCAAGAGATGCACTGTTTGGTCGTCCTCCCTATCTTTCAGTTCTGGATCTATCTCTGCCTCCTGGTGGTCCTTTCCAAGGTGGTCAAGTAATTGACGATCCTTATGGAGTGTTCTTCAGAGATGATGATGAGGAACTCAGATTTCAAAGAGTCTCTGAGATTCCTATCTGTCCTCTGAATCATCTCAAGGATCTCTTATGCTTATGGTGTGACTTCTCCCCTGCTGCTGAGAAAATCAAAAAAATTATCAGCCAAGAATCTTTGGAACGAAGACAGAAAGGAGAAGAAATACCTGAGTATATGATCAATCCTCCTAAGTCTTCTTTTAATAGCTGATAGATTAGTTTCGTTTTCTGTAATCTATTAGTTATACTTACAGTAGTTAGTTATTCACTTGTACTTATGATTTTCATATCTTGTAATTCTATCCCTGAATTAAATGAAAATTGCAGTGATGTACTTAACCCTATCAGTACTGTAAAAGATCCCTCAAAATAGTAATTGGGACTTGCATGCTATGAGTCCTTTTTATTCCTATATTTTGAATCATAAAGTAATTTTCTTTAGTTACTTTGTCATTATCAAATAGGGGGAGATTGTTGATCCAAACTCTCTCAGTGATTTGATAACGACCCTCTTCTATACTTAGTGAAAATTACGTTTTAATATGTATTAGTGTTTCACCATCAGCGATCAGACTGAGTCTGTTCAGTTATCGCTGATAGTCTTTCTTATAAACATTTCTATGTATTAGTGTTTCACTATCAGTGATTAGACTGAATCTCTTCAGTTATCACTGATAGTTTCTGATGTAAACAGTAACGTAATCCCTGAAGACAAGTCTCGCGTCAACATATGTTCATAGCTGAATCGAAGACGAAGCTGCTGAACAAAGGGAAGTCTACTAGTGATCTGATGCGGATATCAGTGAAGCAAAGACAACTCTACATATACACGAAGGAACATGAGGAAAAGCTTCAGCGATAGCTTAACCTCTTTATCTCTGAAAGAAGAGATATTCAGCGATCAAAAGATCACAAAGCTTATGTCTCAAGTTTCCTTTTGTCTATCCTTGCACAAACTAGTACTATATGTCAGAACGGACATGTCTCTGCTACCATACGTACAACAACTCTGTCAACTACACTGTTCATGACCCGGCCGAAAGCATGTCTCCCAAAAGTCAGACTCCCAAAGCCAATCTGTGAACGCCACGTGTAAAGTGCCCTGCCATGCATTTAATGCATAGGGTATAAATAGGAAGTTCACCCCTCCATCTGTGGGTGTGCTCAATCCTTGAACCCCATATAGAAACCCTTGTTTTCTATATCTCTTAATCTCCCATTCTCTGAATTTCTTGTGCAATCATCTTAGTGTTTCTTAAGTTTGTTTAGATTAAGTCTGTCTTAATCTTATTCCGCAACAAACTTGTAAATTGTATTTTGATTTATCAATAAACAATTTATTAAACTTAAATTTCTGTGTTTGTATTCAACCCCCCCCTTCTACAAACTTGTTAAGCACCTTCGGGACCAACAAATACGACCATACTTGTGACTATCTCTCTCATCTTGATCTTAATTGTCATTTTGATTTGATTGTGATTAATCATGAATGCTTGAAACCTGGGATCACAATTGGTATCAGAGACTAATCAGAAAATTCAGAAAGATTTGAGACAATGATTTGAAGCAGAAAGATCGAATCTTCAATTCGTAGAAAAGTCACCGTTCTATCGAAATCAAGATTTTGATTTCATTGGGGTTTTGATGTAAATTTGTGTACACAGTGATCGTATGTAGTAGTAGAACAATCTTTGTTTTGGTTAGAAATTCAATTGATCAACAGATTGATTGAATTGGATCGATTTTTGCATTTTTAGAAAGTGTATACTCGCGGACTGTCATAGATCGATTCCCACTTATACAATTGATCTTGATGAAATTCACTTTGAAGGGTTGTTCACGATGATATAAAGAGTGATTCTGCAAAGTTTCAAAGTCAAACATCAAGATTTGGATAGTTTTCTGTTGAATTTTTCAGAAAAATGACCAAGATCTAAAGAATTCGCATGAGGTAATGAAGAACTCGCACATAGAACTCGCAGAGCCAAAGATTTTGCTGAATAGTTGTTCTTAGTATTTCTTAAGGAAAGAATTCACACATTTCAGTGTGGAAAAATTGTTTAAGGAAAGGTGTTAGAGCACAGATTTATTGGATTCAAGATCATCAAATCTGAAGATTGAAATCTGAGGTCAAAGCTGCAAAGTCAATTCTCAATATTAGTCTAGGTCATTTTGTAATAAATTGTCAAAGTTAATTTTTCTTGTATTTCGGTATTTTATCTTTTTCTCTAAATAGGTATATGATATTTAGTGTGCTAGGGTTGGTTGTAAAAAGGTGTGTGCCCAAAATAGAAAATCAGCCGCCACTTTCTATTCTAGAGAGAGAGAGAGAGCTTAGAGGGTGTAGATCCCTGATACAGTGCAATCACGAACAATAGTAATCAATGAAGAACAATGAATGAATCACAACCTCTAGTCATATGATTGATATTCAATAAAGGTTTAGGTTTACAGAGAGAATTTCTGATAAGCAAAAGTAAACCTATTGACTAGAATAATAATGAATACGTCTCTTCTAAACCTCTCTAACATAAAACTAGGTTTAGAAAACACTATAAATGTGGACGTGAAAGCCTAATGGGCTTGAGGCCCAATTACAAAACAACTTTCAAATAAATACAATTCACCCCCTTATAAATGCGTTTTACAACTTTCAACGCACTAGGACTTTCAGTCCTAACAATCTCCCCCTAAAGTTGAAGAACTTTGGTGTTGCATGTCTTCATGTCTTTCCCAGCTCCCCCTTGAATAAAGCTTTTGGTCTTCATAATTTCAACTTTATAACCAGATTCAATGTACAATAGTCTCGACTGAATGCACTATCAAGCAGCTTTCAACTGTAGAAACTCAACACATCGGATCAGCACACAAGAAAGATAATGTGCGAGTTACATGACATTTCACAGTGCAAATTCAGTTTAAAACAAAGAATCTGTCTTTGAACCGCGAGTTGAATTGACTTTCAGCTTAAGAACTTGTTTCAATCAGCTCGTAGGAGGAACAAACTTGTATCAGAAACCACATGATACGGGATAGAAGAACCAATAAAATATTTTCTGCTCAGCTGCAATATTTGAATCCAAAGGCTTTTCACCCTCAGACTTAAGAAATTTTGTTATTCCCCCTCAGATTTTGCTAACTCCCCCTCAACACGATAATCTGTGTCTTTGAAATGTAATATTTTCTCCCCCTCAACACGATAATTTGTGCCTTTGAAAGGTAATCTTTTCTCCCCCTCATGATGATTAGGAGAATCTTGAGCATCATGTAACTTCAAAGACTAAATGTATGAGTAGCAAAATCCCAGATAAAACGATTCAGTAACCAAAGGGTTTTAGACAAACTTTTTTGGATCAAAACTTCTGTCTCTTTGCTCTGATACCAATTGTAGATCCTAGATACAGTGCAATTGAGAGAAGTAGTTTTCTTGTTTAAATAGTGGTGTGCGTGTTATAGACTTGTAATATTCAGAGAGTTCTTGGTTAGTTCATTGTGCGTATTCTTGAGTATTACTGTACTTTGAATCTGAAATCAATAAAAGATAATTTCAATTGAAAATTTGTTGTTGTAATCTTGATATATACTGATTGTGGGACACACAATTGGTATCAGAGTAGAGAAATTCGGAGAAACATGGATCAATTTGATGATTTTTAGACCATTTTTTTACGAACTCACTGTAGCATTGAATTTCTTGATTCAATATTGATTTGGTTGTAAATTTGATTGAAATAGACTCGGTTTGTTGTTTATAATGGATTGTATTTGATTCACTTAGGCTAATTCACATTGTTTTAGGGTGAATTTTGGATTTTAATGCGAATTTTTTTCTTCAACTCTATACGAACTGTTCTAGGATCAAAAAGCTTAGATTTTTGTTTGTTTTGTAAAATCAAGTTTTGTAATCTGTTTGTATATCAATTTCGAGGAGCACTGGAAAGAATCAAGTCAATTGGTCAAGTGGTTTATCGAATCAGAGGGGAAAATCGAGAAAACTGAAGAACTCGCTAGATCTCCAGTTCGTGCAAACGAAGAACTTGCAAAGACAAAGAACTCGCAAGTGTAGAACTCGCTAGTTGGGTTGTGCGCGAAGCTAAAACTCGCACATAACTAGGTGCGAGTTTCTACTATTCATTTCAGGTGTTGTGCGAGAAGTGGATGCTTGCGAGAAGTAATTTTGCGCGAAGTGTTTTTCAAAATTTTTCTAAGTCCAAAACTCGCAAGGCCCTGTTCTTGCACGTTTGCATTTAGCGAGTTTCTCTTTTTCGAAATTTTTCTAAGTCTCGAACTCTCAAGGTCGTGCGCGAAGTGAGAAAACGCGCAAGCTTTGGTGTGCGCAAACCTCAAACTCGCACAACCCTTCTTGCGCGAAGCATAAAACTCACACATATCTTTGTGTGAAAAGCCTCTTTCTCGTGCGCGTTCCTCATACTCGCACGCAGGCTTTAGCGAGTTTCTTTGGGTTTCTTTGGTATGCGAGTTTTATACTTAGAATTTTTTTTTTCTTTCTGAACTTTTCTAAAAGTTAACTGAGTTTGATTTTTGTAGATCCAGTTTGTGTTTTTCTGAATTTCTGACGATCAGTAAGCAATATATTTCAAGATGACTTCAAAGGACGCTCTTTCCATCGGCACAGATGTCAAGCCCCCTGTTTTATTTAAAGGGGAGTACGAACAATGGAAGGATAGATTCCTTGACTTTGTGGACCGGCACACAAACGGAGAAAACATTCTTCTGTCAATTATGGAGGGTCCTATGGTATCACCTACTGTCTAGATACCTGATGACGATTCATCTGACAGTAAGGATTGTGACGAGGACAAAGAGCAAAACATGAAAACAGTTCCAAAAGAGTATGCTCAATATTTTGAAGAGCAAAAGAACCTCTTCAAAGCAGATAAACAAGCGAGATCATTACTTCTTCAAAGTATCCCGAACGAGATTTACGTCAAGATAGACAGCTATAAGGCTAATGCTAAAAAGATGTGGGATCAACTTCAGAAGATGATGATGGGTTCAAAAGTTGGAAATCAAATGAAGGTAGCCAATTGCATAAACAGCTACGAAGAGTTTAAAGCAAAAGAGAATGAGAGCTTAGAAGACACCTATGAACGGTTTGTCCTGCTTCTGAATGAACTGTCAAAGAACAAGGTGAAAAAGAAGCAGATTGAGAACAATGTCAAGTTCCTGAGCATCCTGCAACCCGAATGGAAGAAGCATACGCACATGATGAAACAGATGAAAGACCTAAGTGACATTCCATTGCATGAGATGTATGAGACGTTACGACAAAACGAAGAGGAGGTGGAAGAGAAAAGAGCTGAGAAAAAGAAGGTTGAGAAAGTATCAGATCCCATAGCATTGGTGGCTAGAGAGAAAGAGAAAGAAAAGAAAGAGAAGAAGGAAAAGAAGAAAATAGTTATTTCAAGTTCTGGATCAGAATCTGAATCTGATGGAGATGATGGAGAGAATATTAAGCAGGCAATGTTGTTACTGACCCGAGCATTTCAAAAGAAGTTCTACAAGAAGCCGGGATCTAATTCTCAGAAGTACTCTTCATCAAGCTCAAAGAACCATGAGCATAGAGAAAAGGTGGAAGGAAATAGATTTGTTGAGAGGAAGCCTGAAGAGAAGAAGTATGTGAATGATTACACTAGTACTGAAAGGACAACTAATGATCTGATCAAGTGCTACAACTGTGGCAAGGTTGGACATTATGCAAAAGATTGTAGGAAGCCGGAGGTTCGCAATTCGGAGTATTATAAGAACAAAAAGCTCTTGTCCAAGCAACAAGAAGCTGGCAAGGCATTAATGGCTGAAGACGAATTCTGGTTGGATCATTCGGATGTTGAGGTAGAAAAAGAAGAGACAACCCTGTTAGGACTAAAAGTCCTATGTGTTGAAAGTGGAATAAAGTATTTATAAGGGTTTGATTTGTAATTAAGTGATAGTTTAATAGTTAGATGGGCCCAAGCCCATTAGGCCTGTAAGCCTAAGTATATAAAGGCTTTATTAGTTCATAATTAGGGTAGAACAGTTTTGTAAAATTAGAAATTCATTATTCAGTTTACTAGTCGTTAGGTTTACATATTATTATCAGAAATTCTCTCTGTAAACCTTAGCCCTTTGAAGTTTATATCAATCATATGACTAGTTGCAGTGGCCAATATCTTGTTCATCATTGTTCTTATATCTGTTGATTGCACTGAAACTGGGATCTACAATTGGTATCAAAGCTAAGAGACAAAAGGTTTGATCCGGTAGAAAGGTTTGTCTGAAACCCTAAGATTAATTACTTGTATTAATTGCTTTACTTGCGTTAATTGATTGTTAGTGTTTACATTCTATGGTTATCGGATTACTTGATTTCTGCAAAGTTAAGTTTTTTTTTGTGTCTGTGTATCGATCGGATTTTTTTTCTGGAAAAGTTCTTCTTTACTTCTATCGATCGAATCTGATTTTATCAATCTGCAAACCTTCGGTCTAAGAGTATTCTATCGCATCCGGTCGATTTTTTGTTTGTTTATCTGGGCTTTATTCGATCGAAGATAGAAGGATCTGGGTTTTGGTTTCGGTCGAATCCCAGATATTCTTCGGGTTCTTCGGTCGAACTCTTCGTGTTCTTCGGCCTTTAATGCTTATTCGATATATTTGTGTTTATTGTAATTATCTCTTTCGACCTGAGCATTCGACTGGACAGCTGTACTCCGGTTTTGCTCATTCGACCGGACACTTGTTTACCCCGGTCTAACCTTCGACCGGATAGTTGTAACCTCAGGTCAAGCCCTTCGACCGAATACCCATTTGACCGGATACTTGTATCCTGGTCTTACACCTTCGACCGGATGAGAGTTTCCCCGGTCTTACCCATTTGACCGGATTTTTGTATCCCGGTCTTACACCTTCGCCCGGATAAGTGTATCCCCGGTCCTGTCATTCGACCGGATACTTGCTTTCTCCGGTTTTGCTTTCGACCGGACCCCTGTTAGACCAGTGTTCATAAAAAAAAAAAAAAAAAAGAGTATAAAAGGTCAAATTTTTTGTCTCACGATCTTTTTGCAGTGCATTTATTTTAGCCCCGTACTTCAAGGATTCAGCGTGTCATTTGTGACCCTAGACTTTCAAGTTTCACACGTTGTCACTTTTGGTCCCTGTACTTTCAAGTTTCATCTCTTCAAAGTCGGAGCGAATACATTCTATTCAAACGATCAAAATGGTGTACCCACCAAGGTTGCGGTCCAAAAGAGAATATGAAAGGTGGAAAGCTGATTTTCTGGATTTTGTTGACGAGCATGAGGTTGGTCCCTACATCAGATTATCTTTGACTGAAGGAGAAAAACAATCCCAGATTCCGCCAGAAGCTTCTCCTGTGGAAAAGGAACAAAGAGAGAGGGCCAATAATAATGCTAGAAATTATATGAAAAGTAGTATCTGTAATGAATTTATTAGTGACATTTTTAGTGAAATTATTGGTCAAATAAATACTAACAACATGACAGGAAAAGAGCTATGGGATTGTGCTGAATGGTTGGTGTTAGGGACAAAGGGTTTATTAACAGGAAGAGAATTGGAAGCTGAGAACTCTGAGCTAAAAGGAAAGATCTCTATTTTGGAAGCTAAAACTCAGCAAATAGTCTCTGTTGAAAGTTCTGAGGAAAAGATTTCTGAACTGAAAGATGCAAATGCAGATCTTCAAAAGCGTTTATCTGATTTGGAGCAACTACTGGCTAAACACAAATCTGATTTTGAGACTAAAGAGAAATCTTTCGCAAAGAAGTTCTCAGGATTCTCGAGAAAATGTGCTGAGGAGAAGAAAGAAGTTGAGCTGAAATGCATAAAACTTTCTCAGCAAGTTTCTGATTTTCAGAAAGTAATCATTCTTGAAAGAGAGAAGTTTGCAACAGAAAAGAAGGCCATTGAACAAAAGAATGTTAGCGTCTTCAAAGAAATATCCGGCCAAAGAAACAATGCTGAGAAGGGATTTGAAGAAGAAAGAAGCTTGTTTGAGACTGAGATCAAAAAACTTACTGCCAAGTTATCTGAACTATCTGAGAAGGCACTAAAAGAGCAGAAAACGAAGTCTGAGTTCACGAAGAAGATTGACCTGCTTTTCCAAGAAAGAGACAACTTCGCTTCAACGATTAAAGTGCTTGAAAAGTCTGTATCAAGTCCAAATCAGAAACCTGTCTCTTCACAAAGGTCAGCTAAATCTTTTGATCAGATTCGTAAGACTAACCTTTTCTATGATAGAAATATAGATGGTTCAGGTACACGTCCTAGAAGAAGGAGATACGAAGATGAGGAACTGGTCTGGAAGAAGAAACCAGTTGAAGATGAGCTGAAAGAAAGAGAATCGTGTGTACATGCGTTTAATGCAAAGAAGAACAATGCGAGTAAAGGTAAACCTGACCACATCTACTCAAGAGATCAATTACTCAAGTTTTCAGGTAAGAAATACCACTGTTCTTATTGTCATACACATGATCACATTCACAAAACCAGTGATCATTTCTGGTATGGTTCTTATTCTATATCCCCCACAAGAACTGCAACTAACATTCATGGACCCAAATACCAGTGGGTACCAAAACCGAAAACTGATTCTTTGTTGCAGGCACCTACTGTCAAGGGGGAGTAGAAGAACAATGGCTTCTAAGTAAATCAGCTTAGAACCCGGACTTCAACGAAGTTTGGCTTCTGATTACATGACAGATCAGAACCCGTTCTTCAACGGTTAGACCTGGATATTGTGCAAATATCCAGGGGGAGCTTAATAGATCTATATCGTTCTATCATGATTTGAAGGGGAGCTTAAAAGGTAAATATCATCTAATCCTAGATCTCTGATTGTTTGAAAGAAGAACAACTTTCAAGCATGAAAAACAGTTTCTGAAATGTTCAAACCACTTCTGATTCTCAAAAGGTTTCATGAATCTAGAAGTGTGAATTTAAATGTTTTTCAATTCTTGAGCTTTAATGTTTAACTGACTGTGTGTTTCTAAAGATCAATACTTGCGTATTATCTTATCCTTATACTATAACGTATTCATACACACAGATTCAGTACCTCATTTGTATTTGTTATTACCATGTCTCATAATGAACCAATTTTTCGATGGTAATACCCCCGCTTGATATTCAATGTTGTTGAGCATCTATCATTATTTCTAAATTTGTGCTTTCATTGCTAAATTGTTTATATTTGTTCATATAAACAAAATATTCAATTCTTTGATACCCTATCCATTTTATGTGATCTGGTTGATACACTGTCAGATTCTCAAAACAATGCTCTTGATTTCATTTCATTCATTCAATATATCTGTTTTGAGAAATCTTCAAATTTCAATTGCTCAAATCTTATGAGCATACATTTTGACAGTGTTATCATACATTCTGTGCTTAAATGTTCAAGTTAAACTGTTGGGTAACTATTTTTTCAGGACTTACATGGGATTTGTGTGAGAACTTAAATAGTACTTCCATGGATTCACGTTAACCAGTGTTTCCTACCCCGGAAGTTATCCTAGAGTGATTTGAGGGGTGAGGGGTCATAAATCAAAGAGTGGGGGAGATAACTCATCGTGTTGAGTTTTTCTCATTGTGTGGAGCGGAAAAACGGAAAAGAGAGTTTGGTTAGAAGTGAGCTTTAATGTTAAAAAGAAAGAGGGTATGAGAACAGAGTTAAAAGAATATCAGAACTCTGCACCAACCACTTTCTGAGCCGGGCAGCCACATATTCTGATTGGTTCACATTCTTTGGTGACCATCATTGAAAAAGGCACCTAACCCATGCCAACTCTTGCATTAACCCCACCAACCACTCGTTTCTTTCTTAACAAAGAAATGTTTTATTTTCTTTGGGGACGCAACATATTTGCTATCTAATCTTCTCTCGGAAGATTTAGATATTGAAAAAGAAGGAAAGTTGCCCCACCTTCGCACCTCTTTCATGCACATTGAGTCCGTGTAATATCTGTTGCTGTCTCAACAGTTTACATAATTTGAGCCTGATCAAGCTAAGTAGCTTCAATCATTTCTACACTTTCACGAGCACACAAGGAATGAGTTTTCTTGTCATAACATTCATAGAAAATTCCTTTGTGGTTTTTCGATGATTGAATGGAAGCCCTGGGGGAGTGAACATCACAAAAACTCCTTTCCAATGTACATCCGTTGTACAAAGTGGCTCTGTGCTACTTACAGGCATACTAACTGTTTCATCTGTTGAATCAGGGTTACATTGTCCATTATGTCTGAATTTGAAAAGATTCGGATATATACATTTCATGAATTGACGGATACTCAGATCAACGGGCGGAGAATGCCAAATTTTCATAGAAGGGAGATCAAAGAAAGTGCTGAAATTGAATAAGTTTTGATGATCATGATGTTCAAAATCATCAAAAAGGGGGAGAACTGTTTACAATGTTCAATTTCCAAGTATTAAAGAAAGAAAGTCAGTTCGGAAGACAGTCTAGAGATCAAGGAGATGAATATATGATTTTAATACTAAATTTGTTTGTCTGAAGACAGTGAAGATTTCAAAGAGTGAAGTTTTCAAAGTTTGTATTGATTCTTTCCCGTATCATGTGGTGTCTGCTACAAGTTTCTTCATTATTCCTCCTACGAGCTGATTGAAACAAGTTCTTAAGCTGAAAGCCTATTCAACTCGCGGTTCAAAGACAGATTTTTGTTTTAAACTGAAGATGCATCGTGGAATGTCAAGTAACTCTCACATTATCTTTATTGTGTGCTGATCTGATGTGATTGAGTTTTTACAGCTGAAAGCTGCTTGATAGTGCGTTCAGTCGAGACTACTGTACATTGAATCTGGTTACAAAGTTGATACTATGAAGAACAAGAGCTTTATTCAAGGGGGAGCGTGGAAAGACATGAAGTCAAGCAACACCAAAGTTCTTCAAAGATTCAAGAGGGAAAGAAGATCAAGGCCTAAAGTTTTTCAAGAAGATAAATGCTTTATTCAACTTTAGGGGGAGATTGTTAGGACTAAAAGTCCTATGTGTTGAAAGTGGAATAAAGTATTTATAAGGGTTTGATTTGTAATTAAGTGATAGTTTAATAGTTAGATGGGCCCAAGCCCATAAAGCCCATTAGGCCTGTAAGCCTAAGTATATAAAGGCTTTATTAGTTCATAATTAGGGTAGAACAGTTTTGTAAAGTTAGAAATTCATTATTCAGTTTACTAGTCGTTAGGTTTACATATTATTATCAGAAATTCTCTCTATAAACCTTAGCCCTTTGAAGTTTATATCAATCATATGACTAGTTGCAGTGGCCAATATCTTGTTCATCATTGTTCTTATATCTGTTGATTGCACTGAAACTGGGATCTACAAACCCACTTATGTTTGATGGGAAAAGAGGTGAAATATGATGATTCTGATGAAGAAACTGCTGATGAGGTAATCAACTTAACTGAAAATGATTTCATGACCAAAATGGAAGCCATGATGGTCGAACTTCAAGACCTTCAAACCAAACTGAAGAAGGAAAAAGACAGAGTTGCTAAAAGAAATCAAAAGATCTTTGAGCTTAATAAATCAGTTATTGGGAACAAATATCTAATTGATTCTTTACGCAAATCTGCTTCTAATTCTAAACTTGAAATAGATTGTTTTGAAAAGAAGATTCCTGATTTTGAAGCTAAACTTTCTAAGTCTGATTTAGAGAAGAAAGAATTTGTACTAGCTGTTCATAAATTGCAGGTTGAGAACAAGAGCTTAAATAAGAAGGTAAATGGTCTGGAAGCCAAACTTTATGCAAGATGACAAACAGATCAAACTATTTTTCTTAATACACCTAACGAGGAGACATTGGGGAAATTGTACTCAGACTGAGCTTAAAGGGGAGATTTAACGTTCTTCAATGCAACTAAAGGGGGAGATTGTTTTGCTAAATCTTTTTGTGGTGATCTTGAATCCAAAGGGGGAGATTGTTAGAGCAGAAATATGTTGGATACAAGATCATGAAGACCAGAGGTCAAAGTACAAGAAGTCAAAAAATCTGGAAAGTCAACTCTCAGTAAAAGTCAAAGTGTAATAAAAGTCAAAGTCAACTTTGTATTTTCTGTTTTTAGTGTTTGCGCGTTTTAATCTTGTACTTGTTGTTTGCGCGTTTCTGTTGTGCGTGAACAGTGTTTTGAGAGAAGTAGTTTTCTTGTTTAAATAGTGGTGTGCGTGTTATAGACTTGTAATATTCAGAGAGTTCTTGGTTAGTTCATTGTGCGTATTCTTGAGTATTACTGTACTTAGAATATGAAATCAAAAAAAGAGAATTTCAATTGGAAATTTGTTGTTGTAATCTTGATATATACTGACTGTGGGACACACAATATCTAAGATATAATCATTTCCAAGTAAATTCACAAGAAAATTCACAAGTTTTCTTCTCGTTAACTTCATCTTGAAGAAACAGTAAGCCTTCTAGAACATGAAAAATTCACATGGAGACCATGAAGAACTCGCATATGGCAGTCTCAAACGATTCGCATGAAGCTCTGTTGTTAAGGAATTCGCATGCTTTGCTTCAGAGAGAATTCGTATATCATTGATAAAATAAACTATTCGCATGATACTCTGTTACAAGATTTCGCATGAAACTGTTTCTAAAAGAATTCGCATGAGGCTATTTTTACAGATTTCGCATGGTACACACATCAAACAATTCGTATGAGATTACATACGAATTCCATACTTGGTAGTTTTCTCAAAAAGTTATGCGAATCCATAGATACGAATTCCTTAGATATATTTTTTTTTGCATCGATGACATCAAGTGGGTATTAGTGTGAGTGGTTTTTGTTCGATTGCATTGCTCCTAACCTCTTCCTCTGTTGATATAGAGTTCATAGCAACTTTCAGGATCGGATTTGGTTCAATATTCATCGAGATATAGCCGTTTGAAGGTTCGCCGGAGACATCGCTGGAAAAACGTTTTTAGCCGGAATTCGACTGTTAACTGATGTTTTCGATCCCTTTACTTAGTAATCTTGCTGATTTAATGATTTCCATCATTTTTGCAGGTTATAACAGTCTTTAACAGTCCAAGGAAGCTCGTCGGAAAAACGAAACTCACCGGAGTTTCTTCATATCGATCCACATTTCACATCTCGTTACATGGTTCAAAATTTCTTGTTGGAATCGATTTTTCATTGATCAAGGATCACAAATATTCAATTTTTTCGATGTAGCTGAAGGTTACAAGTAGTTTTCGAAAAAAAATCGGTTTTTCGAAATTTTTGGTTTCAAATATCGAGAGTTTGAGATCGTGTTTTGACTTCTAATCGATTGAGGGAGCTTAAGGGATCACAAAGGAAGAGTTTTGATCGAAAAAATATAATTCATAATCGCTTCATCAGATTGGGTCGTGAGGTTGGAGAAGATGAATAGTGTTTTAACGGCGTTCTGTTAGTTTTTCTAACATTTTTAGTCCATTTCTCCGTTAAGTCTAATTTTCTTCCATTAGAATCGTTAATTTCTTTTCAATTATAGTTCTTTTACATTATTTTGTTAGTTAGTATCGTTAGTTAGACGTTAGTTACTGTCCGTTAGTCTTTCCGTTAAATTTGTTACTTTTTGGTGCAATTTCGTTAAGTGTTAGTTAGTTTTGATAAGTCTTTTATCTTTTGGCAGTTTTAGTTCCTATAGTTTAGTTTAGGGGTTTTCACAGTTTTGGTCCCTCAAGTTATAACTTTCAGGAACTATTACTTTTATCCCCTGTGGTTTATAACTTTTAGGTTTTTGTCATTTTTAGTCCTTCTAGTTTCTAAGTTTTTTGTTTTTACGTTTTTAGTCCCTAGATTTTATATTTTTGTGTTTTTGTCATTTTAATTCTCGTTTTTTTTTCGTGTTTTAGTATTTTTCACTTTTAGTCCTCCATTTTCGTATTAGTTTCATTTTTTTGTCGGTTTTAGTCTCTATTTTCGTATTTTCTTTCATATTTTAGTCGTTTTTGTTCATTTTTAGTCAATTTTTGTTGATTTTTCATTTTGTCGTATTTAGTCCCTGTTTTTCGTTTTCTTTTCATGTTTAGTCCGTTTTGTGTTGTTTTTGCTATTTTTTACTGTTTCTGAGCATATCTGATATATCTTTCATATTTTTGGAGGTTTGAAGGCTTAAAGTCAAATTTTTCCGTGCTGACTTTTCGGAATTAATTTTTGGAAGAATTTTTTTTAACTTGTTTCTCAGATTTTAATTTTCTGAAAGTCTTTCTGCTTTTAACTGTTGTATTCATTTTTTTTCAAGAGTGTGCACAATATTCAACTTCTAATCGAAATTTTCTTTTGACGATCATATTTTTTTTACAGATTTCAAGATGTCTCAAGGTTTCAATTTTGATTATGATAAGATGAATCTTTTTTAGGCTAAAGCGAATATTAAACGTCTTCTTGGACAATTATTGATATACACCAGAATGGCCAATGAATGTGACAGAGAAAATTCAAAGATTAAGTTGAAAAAGCTGAGTTGCAAATCAAAGTCTCTGCGCTTTAATCAGAAATAAAAGGTTTGAAAGATAAATATGAAAGTACAGATCTTAGAATTGAAAGAGACAAGTTTGAAAAAGAAAATGTTGAACTTCAAAGAAAGATTACAGACATGAAAGACAAGTTTTCTCAAGGTGTAAAGATTGTCAAGAAAGAAAGAGAATAGTTTGAAAGAGAAAGAAAAGCATATGCCCAAAAGTTTTCTGACTTCTCAAGAAAGTCCTTTGAAGAGAAAAAGTTGATTGAACTCAAATGTACAAAACTTTCTCAACAGGTGTCAGACTTTGAGAAAGTTATTATTTTGGAGAAAGATAAGTTTGAGAAGGAAAAGAAGATTGTTGAACAGAAGAATGTTGGTGTATTCAAGGAGATATCTGAATAGAGAAATAATGTTGAAAAAGATTTTGAGGAAGAAAGGAAAGTGTTTGAGACTGAGATTGAGGAGCTTACAAAGAAATTATCTGAGCTGTCATCAACTATTCTGAAAGAAAAGAAGACGAACTCTGAACTGCAAAAGAAGTTTGATCGGATTTCAAAGGAAAGAAATAGTTTTTCATCAAAGATAAAAGAACTTGAAGAGATCGTGTTCAAGGTGAAGATGACTGAGTCAAAGACTCTAGAATCAATTGTCCAATCACCAAGAGATGATCAAGTTGATTCAGAATGTTCATTTAAAACATCTTCAAGTTCACATTTTACAAATGTTTCTAATAATCCTTCATTTGATTCAGATGATAGTCTTACTTCGAAATCTAAAGATCAGATTCGTCCTTCTAATCTTTTCTATGACAAAAATGTTGATGGTTCAGGTTAAAACAAGAAGAATGAGTCTCAAAAGAAAAGGTTCTGGAGAAGGAAATATGAGAATGTTAAAGGATCTTCGGAGGAGAAGAAGGAAGAAAAATCATTTGTGCATACATTCAAAGCTAAAAAGAACTATGTTTCGAAAGGTAAAACTTTTGACAAACCTGATCTGGTTTATACTATAACAAAAGAAAACTAGTTGTTCCTACTGTGGCTCAAATAATTTTGTAAATAAAAACTATGAAAATAGTTGGTATGGTTCTTATTATATCTCTTCCAAAAGAACTGCAACTAACAAGTCAGGACCCAAATACCAGTGGGTACCAAAAGCTGAATCTGTGTTGCAGGCACCCAAGGTTTAAGGGGGAGAAAGAACTATGGCTCTTGGATAAAACAGTTCAAGACCCGTTCCTCAATGTTTCAGAACTAGGGTTTCTGGTTACATCAGATCAGGACCCGTTCTTAATTGGTAAATCTGTAAATTACTATTCTCACCGGAGAATAAGTAATCATGGGTTCTGAATACTACTGTTCAGAACCCGATCTCAAAGTTTTTCTTCTAAAGAATGCTCAAAATATAACATCTTTTCAAGATGTTTTTTCATTTGAGGGGAGTTAGTGAGTTACACTGCTATATCTTTTAGGGGGAGGAGATAATAGCTAGTTGTACTTTCATTGTTATATTTTTATGATAACTTGAATTTTTACATATATTAAGTGAAAGAATATTTGATGTTTTGTCAAGGAAGCTTAAGAGAGAATATTCATTTTAGGGGGAGCTTACAGGTATATTTTCTGAATCTTAATCTTTACCACTTGTTGAAAGATGAACAACTTTCACTTGTGCAAAATGATTTTCTTAAATGTTCAAACCACTTCACATTCTTCAAATGTTTTCATGAATTGAGAAGTGTGATTTTAAATGATTTTTCTTTGATACTTTGATACTTATCTGACCATGTGTTCTTAAAGAATAATACTTGTCTATTTTCTTTTCATATACTTTGTCAAGTATTCATACACACATCGGTTCAGTACATTTCTTGACTTTGTTATTACCATGTATCAAATGTTAAATCTTTCTATGGTAATACTCCCGTTTGTATTCTGCATTGTTTGAGATCAGATGTCATATCATCATTATATGTGCTTTCATCGTTAAAATGTTTATATATTGTTCATATAAACAACATTCGTCTTTGACATCCCTTATTATTTTTCTTCATGATAATTTGATCTGATTAAATGATTGTCAGATTCTCAAAACATTTCTATTCTTTCATGATTATTCATTCATACACAGTTTTGAGAAATCTTAAATGCTTAAAATGCTCAAATTTCATTCTGATTTTTGATGAGCATGCTTACACTAACATTGCTTTCTTGCGCTTTATTGTCAAGATAATCATTGAGCAACACATGCTTTTAGGACACAATACATGGGATTCAATGTGTGAGCTTAACAGAACTTCCATGGATTCACTATAACCTGTGTTTCCTACCCCAGAAGTGTTAGAGAAGAAATATGTTGGATACAAGATCATGAAGACTGAAGGTCAAAGATTCAAGAAGTCAAAGCTAGAAAGTCAACTCTCATGGAAAGTCAAAGTCATTTTGTAATAAAAGTCAAAGTTAATGTTTTGTATTTTGTTTCTTTGTAATTGTGTGAGGGTATAAATACCTTCATGTCTTTGTCAGTGAGTGAGTGAGTGATAATCAGATTGTAGAGAGAGCAAATCAGAGAAGAGGATTACTGTTACATCATTCTAGAGAGAGAGTAGTGAGAGAAAGTAAGAGACTGTAATTGTTGAATTTGATCAATGACATATGACTACGATTGATGATTGATTTCTGTTTTACAATTAGAACTTGATAGAATTTGAGAATAACAAGAAGTAATCCTACGAGTGATTTAGGGGAGAGGGGAGAGGGTCAAAAGATTTGAGTGTTGGTGTGTGAAGAGGAAAAATGGAAATGAGAGATTGGTTAGAAGTGAGCTTAAAAGATTAAAAGAAAAAGGGTGTGAGAACAGAGTAAAAGAATATCAGACTCTGCATCAAAATCTTTCTGAGTCGGGCAGCCACATCTACTGATTGATTCACATTCTTTAGTGACCATCATTGAAAAAGGCAGTGAGCCCATGCCAACTCTTGCAAACACCCCACCAACTACTCATTCTTTTCTCAAAAAGAGAATGTTTCACATTTTCTGGGGATGCAGCACATACGCTATTGGTTCTTCACTTGGAAGATACTGATATTGAAAAAGAAGGAAAGTTACCCCACCTTAGACCCTTTATCATGCACGTTGAGTCTATGTATAATCATTGTTGTCTCAATGGTTTACATAATTTTGAGCCTAAACAACAATCATTGTGCTAATTCTTTCATAACACATGCACGAGCACACAGAAAATCTGTTTTTCTGTCAGAACATTCATAGAAAATACCTCGTGTTTTACAATGATTGAATGGAAGTCCTGGGGAGTGAACATCATCTCAAGCTCCTTACATTGTACATTCATTATACACAGTAACTTTGTGTTACTGACAGGTATTCCTAACTGTTTCATATGTTGATTCAGGGTTACAACTCATAAATTGTCTGAATTTTAAAAGATTCGGATAAATACGTTCATGAATTGACGTCTCATTATCAGATTTTTTGGGGGAGAATGTTTATATCCTGCCAAAGGAGGAGATTGTTAATCATGAAGACTGTGCTTATCAGATGATTTAGGGGGAGACTATTCAAAGATTGTGCTGACATTGAAAAAGTTTTGATCATTCTGATTCTCACAATTCATCAAAAAGGGGGAGATATATCAAGGTTTCAAAGTCAGACCAAAGTTGATACTATCAAGAAGAGGGAAAATTTCAGAATTTCAAAGTCAGATACAAAGTTTCAGATTTCAACGTTCAAGTGAGTTTCAGTTTCAAATTGATTGTATCAGAAGAAAGATGGTTGACTGATTTCAAAGTCAAAGTTTGAAGAATTTTTCTGAAGAATACATGATTTTGTTGAAGACAAAAAGGGAGATTGATAAAAGTTTTAAAGTTGTTTGAAAAGTAAAAGGGGGAGATTTACTTCAAATGTTCAAGATGTTAAAGTTCATACAAAGTGTTTGTCAAAGATTTCAAGTTTCAAAGCTGAAAAGTTTGTTTGTTGAAGATCATTTCTGAAGATAAAAAGACCTGAAGATAATTGTCAAAAAAAATTTAATCTTGAATCCAAAGGGGGAGATTGTTAGATCAAGAATTGTATTCAAGATTAAAAGGTCAAAAGTGTAATTGTTTAATTGATAGTAAAGTCAAAGATTGTTAAAGAGTTGTAAAAAGTCAATGTTTGTCAAAGTCTTGAAAAGTCAATGTGTGTTTAGATTTAGTGTTCTTTGTTAGATTAGGGTATAAATCGATTTTGTCTTGGTAATTTTAGGTAGGATTCTTGATATTGTCATATACGTTTGTAAAAGAGATTTTAGAGATAGAAAATCTGTAGAGAGAGAAAGCTCAAGAATCAATGAAATACATTTGAGATTTGTGATTGAAATCTGTTGTTTTTGGGTATTACAACTTGCGAGTTGTGCACTTTCATGTTTAGTGGTCTGCGACAAGTTACTGTTCATGCCCAATTTTGGACTATCTATGTCCTTAGTTTAGAAAGTTTTGTAAAGTCATCCATGTTGTGTAATAGGTCTTGTCATTAGCATATGCATTGGGCTTAAATGTTTTACATGGGTGATTGGGATATAAATAGGACATTTGTTTGTAAATGTTTGTAAGTAAGTTTCCACAATGTAGCCATGAACATGTAAGTGTTTCTAGAGAGAGAAACACATTCTCTCCCCAGATAAATCTTTTGACAAACCTGATATGCTTTATTATGCTAATCATCTTATCAGGCTATCTCAAAAGAAGATTTGTTGTTCTTACTATGGAACAAATGATTTTGTAAGTCAATTTTTTTAATTACTTGTATGTATCATACTATATTACTCCCAAAAGAACTGCAATTAACAAATATGGACCCAAATACCAATGCGTACCAAAAGCGACTCAATCTGTTTTGTAGGAACCACAAGTAAAGGTGGAGTAAGAGCATTGACTTCTGAGTAAATCAGCTCAGGACTCGGATTTGAAAGTCAAAGAGTTGACTTTTGATCAACTCAGATCAGGACTCGTTCAGTATGTTAAGCTGAATGCATACTTCTAGGGGAGTATACACATTTGTGCACACTTCAATGGGGAGTATCAGATAAAAGTCTGTAAGTCTGTAAGTGTTTAAGTGTGTGTTCAAAAGTTTGGAAAATATGAAAAAATTTCAAGTGAGAGATGCTATTTTGAGCTTTAAAAGTGAATTTTGCAAAGTTGCTATTTTTGGAAAGTAAAAAATCAAAGTGTCAAAATTTCCATTTTTGGAAAGTTTTCAAAAAAAAAATTCTAAGTCTAGAACTCGCAAGTAGTGCTCTGCGGCAAGTAACTTGACGCAAGCTTTGGTCTGTGACAAGTAACTTGACGCAAGCCACTGTCTGCGAATTCCTAACTTGACGCAAGCAATGGTCTGCGACAAGTTACTTGACGCAAACCAAAGATTGTGACAAGTGAAGAATTCGCATCCTTCGACTTGCGACTTCTTGGAACTCGTATCCCACACTTTGCGACTTCTATCCAAAGCACAACTTCTCGCAAATCGTTCCTTGCGACAAGTTCACACACAATTTGTCATTCTTTGCGACAAGTGCCTTATTTCAATGGTTTGCGACAAGTGGAGAGGTTCAATCTGATCGTGCCATGTAACACCCTAAAAATAGGGATAACAAAAACTTTCCAAAGAGGAGAAGTGGTATATAGATTGCCATAGCAAGAGCCTCCCAAAAAGGGGAATAGTACAAATAAACCTGTTTAATCACAATTGTAATTTAACGGATAAATAAACGACAACCAACTAATCTAATTTCTACACCTAGAAAAGAGATTACAAAAAGGGGTGTCGTTTATGAACCCAAGGCTTCTCAAAATAATCCAAGTGCTGTATCCTCAAGCTCTCGCCCAAAGCATCTAACCTTGCCTAGGAGCAGCACTGCTAACACCTGAGATACACATCGACACCAAACAAGTGTTAGGCCAAAAATCCTAGTGAGTTGAACAAGTAAAAACATGCCAGAAACAGTTACAGTTCTTATCAGCAGTTAACCAATTAATCACGTAGGTGTGGAGTCAACGGGAGCGACCCATATCTCCAAATCAGGTTCACCCAAAGAGGCAATGCACCTTGAAGCCAAATAACCAAGGCAACCCAAAGGCCCGACACGCATCGAGGACTACCGTTTAGGAAATTCCCCAACGGCGGAGGTCTAGGCACATAAGGGACTACCACTTAGGAAATTCCCCAAATGTTACCCACCTACATCCCTATAGTGAATCACTGACTTGGTTCGTCCACATTATGCAAGTAGGAAGTCTCAAGATGTGTTACAACCCAACATATTCGGATATCAATCATGAACACAACATTACCATCCTAAACATGCAATTTCAACACTTAACTCAAATATCAACCAAATCCATCACTAGAATGTAAGGTTGCCAAAAAGGCATTCCAAGTAGGAATCATCAACATACCAAGGTATACACATATAAACCATGGTCACTTTCATATACATAAATCCATGGGAAAAACCCCAAATACTTGAACAATAAACATTGACATTTAAGAAATGCGTTAACATTAACAAGTAGAAGATAATGATGTGTATCTAGTTTTAACAAAGGTTAGTAAACTCACAATCTAGGTTTTGTACCAAAACCTAGAAAAGATGAAAACCCTAGATTTGAGAAGGTGAGACTTGAAGATGAGGAGATGTACTTTGAGAAACCCTAGAATCTTTCTTGAGGTGAGTTTAATGCTTGAATCCAAAACCCAACCACCAAAAGGTAATATTAATGAGAGCTAGGGTCTGGAAAGTGGAGAATGGAGGCTGGAATGGAGCTCCAAAATCGCAACCAAAAGATAGTATTTGAGAGAAATGAGGTTGAAATCTGATAAGGGTTCATTTAAGACACTGCCCCCGACGGTGATAGTGCCCGGCGATAGTGCCATTGGCACTATCGCGAGTCACAATCGCGAGCACCATACCACCTGCGGTACAAATCACGCGATAGTGCCCTCCACGATAGTGCCATGGCACAATCGCAGGGCACAATCGCAACCCACCCCCAAATCTCGGTACAGTTTCGGCGATAGTGCCCTCCGCGATAGTGCCAAGGGCACAATCGCGAGTCACCCAAAAATAGCCCAAAACTCAACCGAAAACTATAACGAGCACAAGGTTTGAATGATTAACGAAGGTAATTTAATTATATGACATTTAGACATAATAATGATCATGAAATGTACACCAAGACACATATTCTCACATAAGCGAAATAAATGCATTTTAGAAGACAAAATACTAACCTTGCGAATTTCCGGGTGTTACATGCCATGTGTCAACCCTAATCTTGAGTATATATACGATTTGTTCGTCTATTAAATCCACTTGTCTCAATACCCTCTTTGCGGCTTCTGCACTTAGATTTATCTCTCGATATTTCTTATGTTCACGACTTCTCATATTTCAACCTTTGTTTCTTTGATTTAGTGTAGGTTATTGCTTTTGATTGTTGTTTCTTTGATTATATTAGTCGATTGTATCTTGTATTTGTGTTGTTTTGTTGAATCCAGGTTATAAGTTCTTCGATTTAGGGTTTCTATCTTGTGACTGTTCATCTTTGATAAACCCTCTTCAAACTAAACTCTTAAACTTTGAACATTTGGACTGAAACTTATTGTTTAATCTCCAAATATAACTTGATATTGTTGTTGGGATTTCATAATCGATCACATTGATACATATCTTGAACTGAAAATCGATTACCTTGACTTTGGATTTTGATGATGAACTCTTGGACTGTTCGAAAATATTGTAGATTGATTTGGACTTAAATGGAACATTAACAGTGTTATCTTATCGAAATCAAAGTGCTAAATAAGTAATAAATGGTCAATCAAACACAAATAAACAAAGATAATCAATCATTAAGGGTTTAACAGTGATTTTGATTTTTGAAATTAAAAAAAACAAGTTTGAACTCTGCGAGTTCTTGACATGACTCTTGCGAGTTCTTGGCTTGAATCTTGCGAGTTCTTGGGATAAACATATGAGTTTCACGACAAGTTCATTGTTTAATGGGTTTTGCGATTTCTTTGATGAGTCAAATTTTTTTATAAGTTTTTTTTGTTGCAATTGTGCTCTACGATAAGTTGGACATTCATTCTTTTTGTGACAAGTACTTTCATTCAGTACTTTGAGACAAGTTTTTAGTCCTAACTCTGCGATTTGTGGACTTAGATAAATTTTTCAAAAAGTTTTCTGAAAAATCAATTTTTGGAGTTTTATTAACATATTGGATCTATATCCAATACTTTTAAAGTTTTCAGGTGATATAATGTCCAGTGAAAATTCAGTTGATCCCATTGTGCAAATGGATGAGAATGATCCGAATGTTTCTAAGGAGACACCTATGCCATCATTCAGATCTCATTACCAATCTGCTATTGGTGAAAATCCTGATCTTGCACTCATCCATCCCACTGATTATCTGCTGCTGTACCCAAACAACCATCATGTTGATTTTGGTCATCTCAACATTGATCCATTGGTGCTGGATATCTTCAGAGGCCATCCTCTTTATTATGCACTGACTTCTACTGCTACTGTACCTCTGATCTACCTTTAACAAGCCTAGAAGACAATCTCTTTTGTGAATGACAACAACATCTTAGATTAGATATGATCACTTTACATCAATTCTGAATTATCAAAGACTGAGGTTCATTCTTGATCTTTCGGAGAAAAACTTAAGAGAAGGCAGAACCAGTTTTGACTCATATCCAGTTGATTCTGAAGTATTTGAAGGCATCTGAGCGTTAGGATATGTTGGTGACCTTACCAAGATTAGTCAATTCAAGAAAACCAATCTGCCACCTTTATGGTATCAGATGTTCTCTATCATCAATAGGTGTTTCACTGCAAAGCACACCGGAATTGACAACACCAGTATGCACATGCTCAGACTATTCCATGCCATTGTGTACGATCTGCACATGGACTATTCTATAGCATTCTGGACAGAGTTGTACGAAAGAGTTCAATCTAAGAGAACAACAAAGAAGCCTCTCTTTGTTCCATACCAGAGGTTTCTACAACTCATCATCAGGAGCATGATTAGATCAAACATAGATATTCCGAAAAGAAATAATCATGAGGTAGGACCTGAGTTTGTCATGAGGTACCTACAGAAGCAGAAGCAAACATTCAACTACTCTATGCCAATTCCAGAAGCATTACTTGCTTATGCTGATCCAAACTCAGAGAGTGTTAAAGTTTAAAGAGAGTATACGGGACGACCAGAACCGGTTGCCCCTACCCCAGACTCATACCTTAGGCAAGCGGAGTCAGTGAGGGTTCAATCTACCACGGGGGTAATTGAACGGGGAGAGCTGAGGGAAAATACTGAGAGGAGAACTAGAGCAGGTCATTATTCTCGACTGGAGGCTGTGGAATCGCAGACTGTTATTGCCACACATCAAGTGGGTTCCACATCTCAACCTGAGCAGGCTATCATACATCAATTGGGCCCTTAGGAAGAGAACTCCGAAGAAGGTCAGAACTCTGAAACAGAGTCGGATCATGCAACAAGTACAGATCATGAGAGTATCCTATCTGCTACTGCTGACACAGATGAGGAAATTTATGCAAATGTGAATGATCAAAGAGATGATGATGATAATGTTGATGATGATGACAACATGGCTCACAAATTTAGTTTTCTCAATGATGATCCTATGGATATTGATGCTGAAACCACCATTCAAAATGTGGTTGGAGATATAAGGAGACTCAAGGGAGACTTAGTTGAAAATACAGAAAATGTGAGGTTGAGAGAAAAGGACAGAAAAGAATATGGTGAGAGACTGTGCAACCTAACCTACCATTCCAGAAGGGCAGCCATATATGCTACTGGAACTCATGTGTTGAGTTCTAGTATTGAAACATACATAAGTAGCCAACTTATGCACTTGCACACCCAAGCCAGCCATTCTGTCACCTCACAATAGGTGATAGTCTCAGAAATTCATGGGGATGTAGCACAACTGCTATCTGGATCTCACTCGGAGAGTTTAGATATTCAAAATAGAGAACATCAGCCCCAATTCTCACCATCCTACAATGCACAATCGATTTTAGAGCCCATTGTAACATCTATCATTATTCCTAGGACACTGATACAAACTACTAACATCGGAAGTATTCGTGACCCGATCGGAACATCCATAGTAGATTCACATTTTGAACTACGAGGATTGGATGGAAATCTTTTCATTGTTAACATCTCTCTAGCTTTGAACACAGGCCACACAGTTGTTTCGTCAACTGCTGTGACAATGGAGAGCTTAAGTAGCCCCGATGTTACTATCCCAAACTTCGTGTAAAAGGAATTTCTCGATGGCGCCATAAAGGCTGTTGAAAACCGCTTATTTGAAAGATTTCAGAAGGAGATTGGAGAAGTGAAAAGACTGCTCAAAGGCAAGGATCTGGTTACTGAAGAACCACAACCACCTCCACCAGTACAACGAGTAGATATGTCTGTGGAAGATCTGAAGTCAATGCTCTATGCCAAGTTGCTTTCACAAGCACCTACAGATCAATCTGATGCTGATTTTGTTAGAGCATAAATATGTTGGATATAAGATCAAGAAGACAAAAAAAGGGTCAATGTCCAAGAAAGTCAAAGCTGAGAAAGTCAACTTTCATTAAAGTCAAAGTCTTTTGTAATAAAAGTCAAATGTATTTGTATTTTGTATTTTAGTTTTTCTTGTATTAGGAGTTGGTATAAATAGTCTTTTAATTTCTGTTTTGTAGTGTAACAAGTCTAGAAGAGAATTCAGTTGTACATTTTGAGAGAATACGTCTGAGAAAGAATTTTGTAGAGAGAGAGAGTTATAGAAAGAGAAAGTGTAAAAGTTGAATTTGAAAGAAATCAAACAGGTAATTGATTTGTTAAATCTTGTTTGTTTGATTATTTAGTTTTAGAAACTAGAATCTGGAACACACAATTGGTATCAGAGCAAATCCAAAGTGAAATCAAATCAAGAAATTCAAGTTTTTGGTGGTTTGTCACTGTTCTTGAAAGGAAAAATCGGATTATGAGTTTTTGAGTGTTTTTGGAGCAGATTTTGGTTAGGAATTGTTTTAAAAGTGTATTAGATTGAGTCTTTGTAATTCAATTTCAGTATTGCACTGTAAATCACACGAATTTTGTGATTTTTGTTGATATTTGTTCACGAGTCGAAATTTACTGTTTCATCGATCTTTTTGTATTGTAAGTGTTTGTTTGTAAGTTTCTTGAGGTGTAATCTGTTCTAGCATTGTAATCGAGCAACAATTCAAAGTTTCAGATCAATTGGACAAAGTTTAGATCGAATTCAGATGGAAAAATCAATTTTTGGGTCGACTTTTGGAAGAACGCGCTAGATCTCTCAAACGCCCAAGTTCTTCGTCCAAACGCGCAAGGTTCATCCGCAAGAACGCGCAAGTCAAAGGATATATTTTGGTTTAAAACGCGCAAGGGTTATCTGCGAGTTCTAAGAAACTCGCTAATCAAGTCAGCGAGTTTGAAAAAGTGAGAAATTTTTATAAGGACCAGAACGCGCTAGTAGTGTTCATCGAGTTCTACAAACACGCTCATCAAAGCTAGCGAGTTTAAAGAGGAATAGTGTTTTGCAAGTTCTTTGACGTGCGAGTTTGAAGAGGAATAGTGTTCAGCGAGTTTACTCGACGTGCGAGTTTGAAATATCAGGAAATATTTCTAAGTATTGAAACGCGCAAGTGAAGCTAGCGAGTTTTGTTCAAACGCGCAAGCTTCAACGAGCGAGTTTAGTAAACGCGCATGCCTCTGTTAGCGAGTTTCAGCGTGAACAGTCTTCAGCGCGTTTAGGCACTTTCGAGTTTCATCCTTCTGCGAGTTTTATCTGCGAGTTTTAAATGCGAGTTTGATTTGCGAGTTTGATCTGCGAGTTTGCTTGCGAGTTTATCTGCGAGTTTGCTTGCGAGTTTCTAAAACGCGCAAATCTTGATCTGCGTGTTTCTCAGTCTACGAGTTTAAGGGCTTGCGAGTTCAATAGTGACTTGCGAGTTCTGTTACTTAGTCAAATTTTTTTGAAATTTCTGAATTTTTTTTTATTTCAATTTTTTTTGTTGTGATTTCACATTTTGGACTAACGATCAGTTCTAGTTTCTTATTTGATATATTTTTCAAACAGGTTTAAACAAGATGACTTCCAAAGATGCACTTTCAATTGGCATCGATGTAAAGCCTCCTGTTCTATTCAAAGGAGAGTACGAGCAATGGAAGGATAGATTTCTGGATTTCGTGGATCGGCATTCAAATGGAGAGAATATTCTTCTGTCTATCACCGAAGGTCCTATGGCACCAATAATAGTTCAAATACCTGATGTTGACTCTTCTGATAGTGAAGATGGTACCGAGGAAAGAGATCGAAAGATGAAAACAGTGATAGTGGATATTTCTCAGTATTCTGAAGAACAGAAAAGCCGATACAAAGCAGATAAACAAGCAAGATCCTTACTTCTTCAGAGCATTCCGAATGAGATCTACATCAAGATTGATAGTTACAAAGCAAATGCCAAGAAGATGTGGGATCAATTACAAAAGATAATGATGGGATCCAAGGTCGGAAATCAGATGAAAGTGGCTAATTGCATCAATAGCTACGAGGAATTCAAAGCTAAAGAGAATGAGAGCCTGGAAGATACCTATGAACGGTTTGTTTTGCTTCTAAATGAGTTGACAAAGAACAAAGTGAAAAAGAAGCAGCTGGAAAACAATGTAAGAAGCATACAAATTCTTAAGTATCCTACTACCTGCATGGAAGAAGCATACACGTAGGATGAAGCAGATGAAGGATTTAAATGAAATTCCGTTACATGAGGTGTTTGAGACCTTGAGGAAGAATGAAGAAGAAGTGGAAGAGAAAAAAGCTGAGAAGAAGAAGGCAGAAAAGATTCCTGATCCTATTGCACTTGTAGCCGGAGAGAAGAAGAAAGAAAAGAAAGAGAAGAAGAAGAAGAAGAAAGTTCTTACAAGTTCCGTGTCAGAATCTGTAACAGATAGTGATGATGGAGAAAGTCTGAAACAAGCCATGATATTACTGACCCGTGCCTTTCAAAAGAAATTTTATAAGAAGAAGGGATCAAATTCTCAAAGATATTCTTCATCGAGTTCTAAGAACCATGAGCACCGAGAGAGAGTGGAAGGAAAGCGATACGAAGAGAACAAATATGTTGAGAAGAAACGTGATGAAAGGAAGAAGTTCGTGAATGACTACACTGTTGCTGAAAAGCCAACAAATGATTCAGTCAAATGCTACAACTGTGGCAAGATGGGTCATTTTGCAAAAGATTGTAGAAAGCCAAAAGTTCGTAACTCTCAGTACTATCAGAACAAGTTGCTATTGGCAAAACAACAAGAAGCGGGTGTAGCTTTAATGGCTGAGGACGAATTTTGGCTCGATCATTCCGAAGGTGAAGATGAAGAGAAAGAAGAAACAACTCATCTCTGTCTCATGGGAAAAGAAGTAAAGAATGACGATTCTGATGATGACACATCTGATGAGGTATTAAACTTAACTCCAAAAGATTTCATTACCAAAATGGAAACCATGGTGATTGAGCTTCAAGAATTACAAACTAAACTGAAAAAGGAAAAAGAAAGAGTTGCTAATAGGAACAAGAAGATCTTTGAGCTTAATACGTCTGTTATTTCAAACAAAGATCTGATTGATTCTTTACGTAAGTCTACTTCTGATTCTAAATCTCAAGTAGATTGTTTTGAAAAGAAGATTTCTGAGTTTGAAGTTAAAGTTTCTAAATATGAGTTTGAGAAGAAAAAATCTGCACTAACTTTTCATAAACTGTAGGTTGAAAACAAGCATTTGAATAAGAAGATAAATGGTCTGGAAGCAAAAATTTATGCGAGAGGTCAAACAGATCAAACCATTTTTCTCAATACACCAAATGAATAAGCTGATATTAAAGAGAAATGGGGACTTGGTTATGAAAACCCCCATTATCTTAAGAAAGCCATCAAAAAACAACCAGCACTTTATAACTATGATTTTCTTGCTTGTGCTGGTAAACATACTCATTTAAAACCCAAATATGTTACCAAATTGCTAGAAGAAGTTGAGGCCAAAGAAACTGAAAATAGAAAGAATAAAAAGAAAATGCAACTACCATTTAACTATGTAAAGTTAAATGATAGTTATCTTTCAGAAACACCAAAAGTTCTTTCAAACGACTATTTTGTTAGTTATTCTGCTTCTGAGATGAAGACAAAATCTGCAATTGCAAAGGTTTATGTTCCTACATCTATTCTTGAAAGTAAAATAGTTGAGCTTGAAAATGCTTTATTTGATGAAAAACTTTTGGCTGATATTCAACAAAGTGTATTTTCTACAGTTATAAAGAACACTATTTTGCAATCTAAATCTACAAAGTGTTCTAAAGTTTCTAAGGCACCTCAATCTTCATCTGATAATTTTGATGACTTATTTGAGTCTGCGAATGATTTTCTAAATTCTGATGATGGGTGCATGGAAGAATTTGATATGTTTGATGTCAACTCTACACTTCCTGATCATTCTACTTGTCTTCAAAATGAAAAGGTGTTACCAAGTGTTTCTAAAACTGATAAATCATCAAATAAAATTGGTGAATCAGTTTCTGTAACTGCTAATTACTATGCTCATGGTAAGAAACATAAGAAGTAGCGATTACAGAAACAGAAATACACTGGTACACAAAAGAAAACTCAATCTCAGAAGTTTGCTTTTCCTAATAAATCTACATCTTGTGTTTCAGATTTAAGCAAGAAAAGATTGAACTCTCAAACCAAATGGCGACCAAAACAGAAGGATGCTGAGATAGCTGAATTAGTTACTGATAATATTTGCACTAGATCTGTTAGTAGTGATTCAGATGTAGTTGATCAATGTGCTTCTCATAAACAAAACCTTGTAACTTCTTACAAGCGTTACTCAATAAAGCAGTTGATTCAATTATCTCCTATTACTACTAAATTTCATCAAAATTATCGAAAACTGACTTTGCTTATTCTCATAATTCTCCTGATTGGTATGGATCTTATCATGTATATTCTTCAAGATCAAATATTTTTAAAGGTTTTCAAAAGAACAGAGGGTCCATTTTCAAATGGATACCAAAATCTTGTGCTAATCTGTTAGGACCCGTTTTTAAATGGGTACCTAAAGTTATTGTTTCCTGATTTCTCTTGCAGACCCGGCATATGTGGTACTTGGATAGTGGATGTTCCAAGCATATGACTGGGCAAAAAGCTTTATTGTCTAACTATACAGAGAAATTCAGTGGAAATGTTAGATTTGGAAACGATCAACTTTCATCTATCTTAGGATATGGTGACATTATTCAAGACAACATAACGATAAGTAAGGTGAGTTATGTCGAAGGCTTGGGGCACAACTTATTCAGCATTGGTCAATTCTGTGATAAAGGGTTAGAGGTCAACTTCAAAGCTAAGAGATGTTTGGTTCGTACGGAAGATGGCAATGAACTCTTAGTCGGAAATCGAAAGACAAACCTCTATACCATCAATCTTTCAAAGGTACAGAATGACAATCAAGTTTGCTTGATGACAAAAGCTTCAATGCAGCAAAGTTGGCTCTGGCACAAACGTTTATCTCACTTGAACTTTCGTTATATCAATAAGCTGGTTAGTGGGAAATTGGTAAAAGGACTTCCTGGGATGAAATACGAGAAAGAACACTTATGTGCTGCATGTGAGAAGGGTAATATGAAGAGAGATCCGCATAAACCGAAGCCTGAACCAAGCACTAGTTCTCCGTTAGAATTGTTACATATGGATTTGTGTGGTCCAATGAGAACTCAGAGTTTGGGTGGAAAGAAATACGTGTTGGTTATTGTGGACGATTACTCAAGATATACATGGGTCAAATTTCTTCGATCAAAAGATGAGACGCCCGAAGTTCTCATTACTTTCTTAAAGATGACCCAGGTGAAAATGCAGCGACAAGTCAAGTTTCTTCGAACGGACAACGACACAGAGTTCAAAAACAAGATAGTTGAAGAATATCTCGAATCGGTTGGGATATCACACCAATACTCTGTTGCTCGAACGCCTGAACAAAATGGAGTAGTCGAAAGGCGAAATCGGACGCTAGTCGAGGCCGCTCAGGCTATGCTTAGCCAATCGGATCTACCTCTATTTTTGTGGGCAGAAGCTGTGTCAACTGCATGCCATACTCAAAATCGATCCATGATACACCGTCGTTTTCAAAAGACTCCATATGAGCTGATCAACAATAGAACACCAACAATCAAGTATTTTCACATATTTGGGTGTAAATGTTTCGTGCTTAATGACAGAGAGAGTCTGAATAAATTCAGTGCTAAGGCGGACGAGGGTATATTCATTGGTTATTCTTCAACATCGGCAGCATTTCGTGTTTATCTGAAGAAGTCAAAGACAGTTGTTGAGAGCGTTAATGTCACATTCGATGAAGAAATGGCTTCTGATCAAACCAGTTCAGAACCCGTTATTACTGGAGTATTAGCTTCTGGGCAGATCAGTCCAGAACCTGTTTCTACAGCGACAAATTCGAATAACGCTTCTACTTCTACTTCACATTTAACTGATTTAGATTTGTTATTTGAATTCTTTTATGATGAGTTTCTAGGTTCTAATGTATCTAAATCTGCTGTGACTGACAGGTCTGAAGACACAAGTTGCAATCATCCAGTCACTTCAGAAGTCATAACTGAACAAGAATCCCCCGTTCAGTCAGAAACTCACATTCCTACTGTTACTCCTACAGTTGAAGATGTACAAGCAAATGCTGAGCCAAAAGTAATAATTTCAGTTGGGTGTAATACACTGTCAACTCAACAGCCTCAATCTGCTGTTCCAACTGACACTTCTGTACCTGAGACTTCAACTGCAGACCCCCCTCATGTTATTCAATCTGAAGATTCTGAAAGTGGATTTCTAGATGATGATCATGTTCAATTAGTATCTACTCCACTTCCTCATGAGCATCGCTGGACCAAAGAGCATCCTTTACATCAAGTAATTGGAGATATTAACAAGCCTGTACAAACTAGGTCAGCGACTCTTAATCAATGTATGCATGACTCATTCCTCAGTAAGATTGAGCCAACGCGAGTATCAGAGGCTCTTGCTGATTCGAACTGGGTATCTGCCATGCAAGAAGAAATCAATCAGTTTGAAGCCCTAAAGGTTTGGAGACTAGTTCCTAAGCCAGAAGGTAAAACCGTGATAGGCACTAAATGGGTATTCAAAAATAAAAAGGATGAAAATGGTGTCGTCATACGAAACAAAGCTAGACTTGTTGCCAAAGGTTACCGGCAAGAGGAAGGCATAGACTACGATGAGACGTATGCCCCAGTAGCGCGTATAGAAGCAATCCGCATGTTTCTAGCCTACGAACTCATAAGAATTTTACACTCTTTCAGATGGATGTGAAAACAGCCTTTCTGAATGGCATTCTTAAAGAGGAAGTGTACGTGTCTCAACCAGAAGGGTTTGTCAATCCAGAGAAGCCAGATCATGTCTACATCTTGGACAAAGCCTTGTATGGTTTAAAACAAGCCCCTCGAGCATGGTATGACGTTTTATCTAAATTTTTGGTCAAGTCCGGTTTTTCTAAAGGTAAGGTTGATACCACTTTGTTCATCAAAAAAGAAAAAGTTGATATTATTCTTATTTAAATATATGTTGATGATATAATATTTGGTTCTACTAATCCTAAATTTTGCAAAAACTTTTCTAACCTCATGGTGTCATGTTTTCAAATGAGTATGATGGGAGAGATGAATTTCTTTCTCGGATTACAAGTTAAGCAGTTTTCTACGGGGATTTTTATTACCCAATCTAAGTACATTTTGGACATTCTTCGGAAGTACAAAATGAAAAATTGTAAACCTATTGGAACCCCGATGGCACCAGGTACTAAGATTAACAGTGATCCTTCGGGTAAAAGTGTTGATGTTAGAACTTATAGAGGTATGATAGGATCGTTAATGTATCTTACATCTAGTAGACCAGATATTATGTTTTCAACATGCTTATGTTCTAGATATCAGGCTGCTCCCAAAGAATCCCATTTGGCTGCTGTCAAACGGATTTTTAGATATCTGAAGGGGACTGCAGACCTTGGTCTGTGGTATCCTAAGGATACTGGGTTTCAACTGACTGCATATTCAGATACAGACCATGCAGGTTGCATGCTGGACAGAAAGAGTACTTCTGGTCACGTTCAATTTCTTGGAGACAAGCTCGTTAGCTGGGCTTCAAAGAAACAATTATGCGTCTCCACATCGACTGCTGAAGCAGAGTACGTAGCTGCTGCCTGTTGCTGCTCTCAAGTCTTGTGGATGCGAACTGTTAAGACACAGTCTCATTGGATTCAAGATCATCCAAATACGAAGATCGCAATCTGAAGTTAAAGCTGACAAGTCACTCTCAACAATAGTCTAGGGTCTATTCTGTAATAAAGTCAAAGTTGTTTTAATATCTAGATATTATAGTTTTAGATATTAAGTTTAGTTATTATATTAGTTTATATAATATCTAGATATTATATATCTAGATATTATGATATATGCTAAGCTCTCTCAATATCGATCGATCATAACACAAAAAACACACACAACACACATCAAAGGTGTAAAACAGAGAGAGCAAAACTGATCAACCATTATCAATCCTTTGTAATCTGCGTTTATAATCTAAACAGGTTGGTAATCGTTATTGTTTTGTTATTTGATTTATCTGGTAACGATCACGGACTCACACGAACACAACTACGAGACTATGGATTCAAATTTGATAAAATTCCAATATATTGTGACTCGAAGAGTGCGATTGCAATATCTGCTAATCCTGTCCAGCATACGAAAACCAAACACATTGATGTAAGGTATCATTTTATCAAAGATAATGTAGAAAAAGGAACAATTGAACTTTATTTTGTAAAAACAGATTATCAACTTGCAGATTTATTTACCAAACCCTTAGATGAAAAGAGATTCAATTTTCTTGTCTCTAAGCTTGGTATGTTAAATCTTAATACATAATCGGTTGTTACCTCATAAAGTTACGTATTGTTATTTTCCATCATTTTCTTTATCTATATGTCTGAAGGATATCTGCACTTTAATTGTTTGCTCATAATCTCAGGGGGAGTAAGAGAAGATTTTAGATCATCTACATTCATTTGAGGGGGAGCATAACTAATTTTCTGCATTTTACTTAACTGACAAATTTTTGTGATGCATGATTTTAGGGGGAGCTTATAAGTCAAATCAAAAAGAGTAAGACTATGATTTCTGATTACTTCAAATCAGAACTCGTACTTTAATCGTTTTATTGCTTTATGTCGTTTACATTTGAATAAATTTTGTGAATAAAGTTGTTTTTGACTAGACTTTGAGACTTATGCAGGATGAGAGAAGCTGACACGATCATATCTATATGACTACAGTTTGACTTTCTGAGAATTAAGATTGAGCGAAAAGGTAAATTTCTTATCTTAATCTCAAATTTATCTGAAAGAAGGACAACTTTCAGGTATAGAAAACATGTTCTTAAATGTTCAAACCACTTCCCGATTTTTAAACAGATTTTATAATTTGGAAGTGTGATTTTAAATGTTTTCATTTTATTTTTGTGCTTAATTGTTTACAAACCGTGTGTTTCCAAAGATATATACTTGTGTATTGTCTTTTCTATATACTTTCAAGTATTCACACACACCGGTTTCAACTTTTGTTTAAAATGTTCTTACCATGTCTCATATTGAAACATATTTTCGATGGTAAGACACCCCACTTGTACTTTAATGAATTTTGAGCGATATTTCGTTTCGAAACATCATTTCAAGAATGTCTATATTTTTGTTTCGTATAGACAATATCCATTATTCTTGACCATAAGCCTTAACTGATATATAATTCAATTTTGATCATTTTCATACAATGTCAGATTTTCAAACAAGTCTTTTGCATTCATGTTCATTCATTCAGTATACTTGTTTAAAAATACTTCAATGTCTAAAAATGCTCAAATCTTCATGATTATATCTCTGAGCATATTCATATCTGACATTTGTATATGAGCTTTAACTGATAAAGTTAAATCATCTAAGTAACATATGCTTTCTAGGACTACATGGGTTCTTTGTGCTAGGACTTAACTAAACTTCTATGGATTAACGTTAACCAGTGTTTCCTACCCAAGAAGTTAATCTTTTAGTGATTGAGTGTGAGGAGTCTAAAAGAAATGAGTGTGGGTTGTGTGATGAGGTAAAATGGAAAAGAGAGTTTGGTTAGATGTGAGCTTAATGATTAAAAGAAAGAGGGTGTGAGATCAGAGTAAAAGAATATCAAACTCTGCACCAACTACTTTCTGAGCCGGGCAGCCACATTTCTAATGTTTCACAATCCTTGGTGAACATTATTGAAACATGCAAATAGCCCATGCCAACTCTTGACTATACCCCACTAGCTACTCATTTTCTTCTCAAAAAGAAAATGTTTCACATTTTCTGGGGACGCAACATATAATCTATCTGGTTTTCATTTGGAAAATCTGGATATTGAAAAAGAAGGAAGTCTGCCCCACCTTAGCACTTCAATCATGCACATTGAGTCTGTGTTTATCTACTGTTGTCTCAGTGGTTTACACAATGTTGAGCCTTTAAAAGCAATCTTTCGTGCTTAATTCTTTCTACACTTGCACGAACACACAAAGAATTTGTTTCTTTGTCATAAAATTAATAGAAATTGCCTTTGTGGTGTTTCGATGATTGGATGGAAGCCCTGGGGGAGTGAACATCAAAAAGCTCCTTTATACTGTGTATTAGTTACACACAGTGACTTCGTGTTATTGACAGGCATTTTAACTGATTCATTTGTTGATTCAGGAGTTACATGTTCTTATTTTGTCTGGATTTGCAAAGATCTAGATGAATATTTGGTTATGGATCACAGAATCAGAGGCTCAGTTTGACATATCAGAATGGCTAAAGACATTTCTTGGGAGAAAAGTTTTGATGATATAGATGCTCAAATCATCAAAAAGGGGGAGATGATATCAAGAAATGTTAAAGTTTTGTAGTTTGGGGGAGATAGTATTAAGAAATGTTAAAGTTTTGAGAGAAGATCAAAATATTTCTGAAGTCAGAAAATTCAAAGAAAAGATTTGAAGAAGATCAAAGTATTTCTGAAGATTTGAGGAAATTTTCTTTGATGATTATTTGCTAAAGCAATTCGAGCCGATTCTGAAGATAATATCTTTCCAAAGTCTAAAAGTGTTTTGTGAAAGATTTGGGGAGATTGTTAATAATTTGAAGACAGTCTTGGAAAGAATACCGTCAAAGAAAATGGGAGATTGTACTAACAAAGCTTAAAGTGAAGACTGAATTGCTAGATCTTTAATCAGTGATTTTGAATCCAAAGGGGGAGATTGTTAGAGCATAAATATGTTGGATATAAGATCAAGAAGACAAAAAAAAGGTCAAAGTTCAAGAAAGTCAAAGTTGAGAAAGTCAACTTTCATTAAAGTCAAAGTATTTTGTAATAAAAGTCAAATGTATTTGTATTTTAGTTTTTCTTGTATTAGGAGTTGGTATAAATAGTCTTTTAATTTCTGTTTTGTAGTGTAACAAGTCTAGAAGAGAATTCAGTTGTACATTTTGAGAGAATACGTCTGAGGGAGAATTTTGTAGAGAGAGAGAGTTATAGAAAGAGAAAGTCTAAAAGTTGAATTTGAAAGAAATCAAACAGGTAATTGATTTGTTAAATCTTGTTTGTTTGATTATTTAGTTTTAGAAACTAGAATCTGGAACACACAGATTTGATAGGTCTTTTGAGGTCTCAGCAATCGCAAACAACTATTCCTCAAGTTCCAGAAGGTGTAGTGACTGTGGCAGAATTTCAAACTTTCAAAGATGATGTTGTCAATTCTATTCAGGAGCTCACAAAGGTTGTTCAGTCTTCTTGCAAATCTCAAGCAGTTACCAGAAAGAGACATGATCCTGATTTTGATCAAGATCATGAGGGGGAGATGAGTAAAAGACATAAAACTGCAGGAGATTATGATGCAAATACTCAGTCTGTGAATGTGGATGAAGAAGAGAATGCTCAACATCAGTCAGAAAGGCAAAATGAACAGAATGAGTCGAATGAATATAGAGAATTGGTTTTGTATGTGAATCCAGAAGTAGAATCAAGGGTTGCAAGGCCTAAGGTTGCTACTAGGGCAGAAATTTTATTAGTCACAGGAATGGATGCAGTTGATGAAGAGGAATCCAAGGAAAAATATGATAAGTTTTGGAAGGTTAAAGAAGAAGATAAGGAGAACTTGATGGATTCTGATGATGAAGGAGATGGTATTTCTGATTATGAAGCTAACATGTTAGATACTTTATTGGGGACTCCAGAGTACATTCGACTCAGTCCAATTCATAATGAAATTCCTGAAACTACCAATGAAGCTCCAGTGATTCCAACTTTTAAAGAATTCAACTTTTCTTATGCAGCTGATATGCCACCAAGTCATCAAAGCCCAACAAACCATCCAAGCCCAGCAAGATCTCACAGTCCAATACAAGATGCTCAACCAATGAATGATCAACCAGAAGAAGTTGATGTTCATATACCTACTATGACTAACCAAAGTGAAGTCGAAACCATCCAATGTCAATGATCCTAAAGCACCTCTAATTCCTTCTGAAGCAGAACTTAGACAGATGAGGCATGCTCTCAGAGTTCCTTTTCTAGAAGAGGAGAAGAAGATAATATTTGTTCACAAAATCCGACCTATGGATAATACAAGGTTTTGGGTGTTTCTAATCAGCCAAAAGAATATCAGGAGGAGTATGCCAACATGATAAACTGGTTAAGACAGACTGAAAGAGCTGTAAAGAACAAATCTGGCATTCTGACAGTGAAAGAAAAGGATGAAGAAGTTCATGACAATTTGGTATCCTGAGTTCTATGTTCAGAGAAGAGATCTGAGTGAATGTCATTTTACAGAAGCAGATTTTAACCACCTAAATGTTGAAGATCTTGAGTACATGTATCATTTGTTCAGAGATATGGCCATAAAGGGAGAAAGCATAGTGTTTGCATTGGAAGCCATCAAAAGGTTCATGAGAAGACACGTCTACTTTACCTATTGTTATGACTTTTAGTTGGGTATAGAGACTAATCAGACGACAGTCAACATGACAAAGCCAAATCTGACTTTATCTGACATTGATGATTATCCTTTGTTTATTGTCTTGGAAGAACCAGAACTAGGTGTAGTCTACAAGAATGGAGACATTGAGAAGAGGTTTTTCAGAGTTTCTGAGATTGCCAAGTTCTCTGATGGAACACTCAAGGTGATCAGACTACAACTCGATGAAAGATACAAAGAAAGTGAAAGGCGGAGAATGCAGGGTGGTGAGCATTTACCCGGAAGAGTTAAGCTTGTGATGCAGAGAATTCTTGAGGCTCTTGATGATAGAATTGATTTTAGAAGAGGCATCAAAAGGTTTGAAACATTATTGGGAATCAGGGACAATTGCATCAAGAGACTTACAAACTGATCTAAAAGGTGGAGATTGTTAGTGTATTTTGTTTAGATCATTTGTAACGTAAAAGTTTGACTTTTCTAAGCTTTGCTTTATATGAGGTCAAGGCTTGTTTGACCCATATATAAGCCTTTGTTATTTGTCTTTGTAAGCATGTAGTGTGAGTTGTAAGCATAGAAGTGAAAGTGTAATATGTCACATTGTGAGATATATGACACACGCTTTCTCTCTCTAGAAACTCTCTCTATATTGTTCTTAATTTTTTGATCGTATTGCTTAATTGCTTGAATCTTGGACTAACAATTGATTAATTGTAAATACTGGTTCCTACACTAACCCGACCAACCCGCACGGTTTGGGTTGGTTTGAACTTTGGTTTGGGTTTGGTTGGGTTGGTATTAATCCCAGATTTATGAAGTTATCATTACTAAAACAAATCACAAACAAGATTTATCAATCTACCTGTTTGATTAATCACAAGATTTGATTACAGAATGATTTCAGTCACTTTCACTCTCTAACCACAACTTTTTCTCTCTAATTCTCTCTCTGCGAATACTCAGAATGTTACAAGAGTTCTTCTAGTTGTTACAAGATTCTTAACCACAAGTCTATTAAAAGTAAAACTAAAACACGCTTACAAAACTAATACAAAAACCTTTGACTTTGATATTTATTACACTTGACTTTGACTTTGCTTAAGAGTTGACTTTTGAGCTTTGACTTGGCTTGACTTTGATCTTCAATCTTCTATGATCTTGCATCCAACATATTTATGCACTAACAAATTTCCCCCTTTGGATTCAAGATCATCTCAAAAAGATTTTGCATTACAAGCTTCCTCTTTTATATTCCGAAGATCTCCCCTTTTCTTTGACAAAACTTCCTTAAAAACTTTTTGTATTCTTCCAAGTCTGTCTTTGAAAAGAAGTAACAATCTCCCCAAAGATAGTAGATAAACTCTTCAACAATCTCTCAAAGTTAGCTTAACCTCTTTCAGACTTCAGAAAGAAAATATCTTTAGTTTGACCACGGTTTGTTTCAGCAAACTATCTTCAAAGAAAATTTCTGTAAAATTCAGCTAGTCTTCAGAAATCTTTGAATTTGCTCTTTCTGCTTTCAATAATCTTTCTCAAACCAACATCTCTTGATCTCTTCTCCTATCTTATCTTTAACATTTCTTGAATGCATATCCCCCTTTTTGATGATTAGAGCGTATTGATCATCAAAACTTTCACCAAGAAATGTATGTATCTGACCATTGATCTTTTATACGGAGCTTCTGATTTGCTGTCAATCCAAAATATATTCATCCGAATCTTTTCAAATTCAGACAAATTAGGAATGTAACACCTGAATCAACAAATAAATTAGTTATAATGCCTGTCAGTAACACAAAGTTACTGTGTGTAACGAATACACATTGAAAATGAGCTTTTGCGACGTTCACTCCCCCAGGGCTTTCATCCAATCATCGAAACACCACAAAGATATTTCTATGAACGTTAAGACAAGAAAACAAATTCCTTGTGTGTTCGTGCAAGTGTTAGAAAGAATTTAAGCACATGATGATTGCTTAGATAAGGCTCAACATTGTGTAAACCACTGAGACAACAATAAAAACACAGACTCAATTGTGCATGATCGAAGTGCGAAGGTGGGGCAGACTTCCTTGTTCTTCAATATCCAGATTTTCCAAATGAAAACCAGATAGATAATGTGTTGCGTCCCCTGAAAATATGAAACATTTTTTTGTTGAGAAGAAAATGAGTGGCTTATGGGGTTTTTATCAAGAGTCATGGGCTAGTTGCCTGTTTCAATAATGTCCACAAAGAATTGTGAAACACTTGTAATGTGATTGCCCGACTCAAAAAATAGTTGGTGCAGAGTTTGATATTTTTTTACTCTGATCTCACACCCTCTATCTTTTAATCACTGAGCTCGCTTCTAACCAAACTCTCTTTCACATTTTACCTCGTCACACAACCCACACTCATTTCTTTTTGACTCCTCACACTCGACCACAAAGGATTAACTTCTTGGGTAGAAAACACTGGTGATTGTGAATCCATAGAAGTTTCATTTAAGTCCTACACAATGAACCCATATTGTTGGGAACTGAAGAAAAGCTCAAAGTATGATTAATGCTGCTAGTTCAGATTTACTACTGCTAGAAGACTTCAAAGTTAATACGACTGAGTATTACTACTGCTAGTAGAATTAATACTGCTAGTCAAAGTTAGTGTTGCTTGAACAAAGTTAGTACTTCTTAGCTAGTTAGTACTGCTAGTGGTTAGTGCTGCTTAGTTGTTTATGCTGCTTATGATTAGTACTGCTTATGAATTGAAGATCCGGATGGAAAGGATGACAGCTGTAAAGAATCAAGATATTCATGGAAGGATTGAAGATAATGATGGAAGATATACTGAAGATATTTTATTTATTGTAATTATCTTTTATTCAGTATATGTATAGAATTGATAGAATAGTTTAGAATTAATCATTCATTCTAAGTTTTAGAGAAAATCAACCTCAAGGCATAGATCCTAATTCTAGAGAAGTAGAATTCGTCTTGAAAGAGTCTGTTCTTCAAGATTGAGGTTGAGTGTGTAATCTTGTGATTTGATAATTGAATACAAGTTTACAAGTTATTGATTATACACTGTTTTGTTTACTGTTACATTGAATATCAAAGTGTTATTCCGCAACTTCTTTGATATTAGTTTCTGAGAATTTATTCTTGTTGACAATTTTCGATCCTGACAAGTGGTATCAGAGCCTAACTCTCTCAGAAACATCTATTCATTCATCATGGAAAACCTTGCAGAATCAAACAGTACTCTGGTCTCTAAGGTTCCAATGCTCAAACCCAATGAGTTTGACATGTGGAAGATCAGAATTAGACAATACATTCTTCTCACTGACTACTCAATGTGGGATATCATTGAGAATGGTCCTTCTGAAGCAGGAAAGATTGGACCAGATGGGAAAAGACCTCCACCAAAGACAGATGGTGAGAGGAAGATCAGACAGATAGAGATGAAGGCCTTGAGCACTCTGCTCTTGGCTATCCCCAATGAATATCAGCATCAATTTTGCAACTGCACTGATGCTCAGATTCTCTGGAATGCTCTAGAGAAAAGATTTGATGGAACTAAAAGCATCAAAAGAAACCAAAGAGATGTTCTAAAGCAGCAGTATGAGAAGTTCACTTCTTCAAAGAATGAGTCTATGACTCAAACTTTTGATAGGTTCAACAAGCTCATTGGTGAACTGGCTACTGTAGGAGTGAAGATGGAGCAAGATGATATCAACAGAAAGTTTCTCAGATCTCTTGGGGATGAATGGACTATGTACACTGTCTCATATAGGCAGAGTGACAATCTGGAAGAGAAGGAACTTGATGATCTATATAATGATCTAAGATTTTTTGAAACTGAGGTAGAAACCAAGAAGAAGCCTACTGGTTATATCCACAATGTTGCACTTCTACCAGCATCTACTGATACTACTGCCAACCCTGAAGCAGTTAGTACTGCCAGTGGAGTGAATTCAGAAAAAGGCAATGAAACTATCTTTGAAGCCTTTTTGTCCAGTCACAGCAACAATTCATTGGTTAATGATGATCTGGATCAACTTCACCCTGATGACCTGGAGGAGATGGACATTAAATGGCAGATGGTCATGTTATCTATGAGGGTGAAGAAGTTTATCAAAAGAACAGGAAGGAACAACTTATCTCAAAGAAGAGAAGATGGAGCTGGTTTTGACAAGACAAAGGTGGAATGCTATAAGTGTCTTATGAAAGGACACTTTGCTAGAGAATGCAGAAGTGGTGTTCCAAACCACAACCACCAACAAGCTCAGAATGGAGGCTACAATCAAAACAAGAATCCTGCTCAAGCCCTTGTTTCTCAACAAGGAATGGGATTTGACTGGAGTGATCAAGCTGAGGAAGCCATTCAGAATCAAGCTCTTATGGCAGAAGTGTCTGATCTCCCCTCTGAGGTAATTTCTAATCTTTGCACTCAATCTTGCACAGACACTGTCAAAAGGTAAAGGATCACAACCAAAGCATGTGTGATGACCTCAAAAGATTAGAAAAGGACAGAAGAGACTATGTGTTGATAGTAGAGAGATTTGAAGAGCAAATCAAAGGCTTTCAAGCTAATGAATTTCAACACTCTTATGACACAAACTATTGGAAGTGGGAAAAGAATGAATTAGAGACCAAACTGTCTAAGTCCTTAGAAGAGAATGATAGACTGAAAGAGGAACTATCTAAAGTTAAGCTTGACATAGAAAAGTTTTCATATGCTTCAAAAGCAATGGATTCTCTTCTAAAGGCTCAGATTCATGATAAGATGAAGCCTGGTATTGGATACAACAATACACCCCCTCCTTACAACAACAACTATATCTCTCCTACTTCAGACTTGTTAGAGACCAAGGAGAAAAAGGACTTGTCTGAGGAAGCTTTTAAGATAGATCCTTTGGATGAGGTAGTAGTTAAGGATTTGACTGAGAAAGAAGCCAGTGATAATAGAGATAATGCTGTGAGTAAAGAGATACCATTAGAAAACAACATTATCACCAATGAGGGATGTGGGAAAATCTGGGTCAAGTCTAAGGAGATAGAGAAGACCAAAGGAAAGGATAACAAGGTCCATTACAAACAAACCACGGTTGTGAATCCTGGACCTTGTAAACAGTGTGCTTGCAATAAAGCTAAGAGCCTAAATTCTGGTATAAAAAGAGGTAACCAAAGAAACTGGAATAATCAATGGACTCAGAAACAAGGAGTTGATCTGAATAAAATCAATAGACCAAAACCTTGTTTCATATGTGGCAAGCTGAATCATTTGGCTAAGTATTGTTTCTTCAACCCTATTAACCAACAGATGAGCTTTCAAAGATTTGTGCAAAAACCTGTTGGTTATAGGAAACCAAAGAAATCTGTTGAAACCAAAGGCCCTATGAAAAATAAGGTTTTAAAAGAAAGTGTTTTAATATGGGTGCCTAGAAGCACTAACAGTGTTAGTACTGCTGAAAATATTAATGCTGCTAACACAGTTACTACTGCTAACAGTGTTAATACTGCTGAAAATATTAATGCTGCTAACACAGTTACTACTGCTAACAAGGTTAGTACTGCTAAGCATGAAAGTATTGCTCATGCTGTTAGTACTTCTAAAACCAGTACTGCTTCTGGCAAATGTGTTTCCAAGCCTATCATTGTGACAAAGTACTCCAAAAATGAGGAGTCAAAGTTTAAAAATCTTGTCAAGAAAGAATGCAAGTATTTTGATGAGAAAGGGGTACCCAAGACCACTTTGGCTTGGGTTCCTAATTCATACTAACTGATTTATATTATGTGCAGGGCAACCAACAGCTCAAAGGAAAGAGCATATGGCATGTTGATAGTGGTTGCTCTAGGCACATGACATGTAACACGTCATGCCTTCAGGATTTCAAGCATATCAATAGAGGACATGTTGCATTTGGAGATAATCTTACTGGTGGTAAAATAAGTGGAAAAGGTAATGTTACCAAAGGTAAGATGACATTTGAGGATGTCTACTATGTTGATCAATTGAAATACAACCTGTTAAGTGTATCACAGGTTTGTGACAAACAACATAGCATATTATTTACAAATACTGAGTGTATGATCCTTGCTCCAGGGTTCAAGGTAGTTGATGAAAGCATGATACTACTTAGAACTCCAAGAAAGGACAATGTTTATTGTATTGATATGGACAATGTTGATAGTGATTCATCCCTGAACTGTCTTGTTTCAAAAGCTTCTGTGGATGAATCCTCTCTTTGGCACAGAAGGATGTGTCACATGAACTTCAAGACTATGAACAAACTTGTTAAAAACAACCTTGTAAGAGGTTTACCTTCAAAAGTATTTTCATGTGATGATCATTGTGTTGCATGTCTTAAAGGCAAACAGCACAAAACTTCTCATAAGACCAAAGAGTTAAACACAATTTCTTCTTGTCTCCAGTTATTGCATATGCATCTGTTTGGTCCTACAAATGTTATGAGTATAGGCAAGAAATCTTACTGCTTGGTTATTGTTGATGATTACTCTAGATTTACCTGGGTATATTTTCTAAGGACTAAGGATGAGACAAGTGGACTGATCAAATCCTTTATCCTAAGAATTGAAAACCAAACTAATCAAAAAGTAAAAGTCATTAGATCAGATAATGGGACTGAGTTTAAAATTTTTGATCTAAACACCTTCTGTGAAGAGAAAGGCATTGAGAGACAATATAGTGCCCCTAGGACTCCTCAACAAAATGGAGTTGCAGAGATGAGAAATAGGACACTAATAGAGGCTGCTAGATCTCTGTTGACTGATTCAAAACTGCCAATTACCTTCTGGGCTGAAGCAGTTAATACTGCTTGTTATGTCTAAAACAGAGTTCTAGTGGTCAAGCCAAAGAACAAGACCCCTTATGAGCTTTTAAATAAAAGAAAACCTTTCATTGGATTTTTCAAACCTTTTGGGTGTCCTTGTACAATTCTCAATACCAAATCTCACTTAGGTAAGTTTGATAGCAAAGCAGATGATGGATTTCTTGTTGGTTACTCATCTCAGAGTAAGGCTTACAGAGTCTTTAACTCTTCTTCTAGAATAATTGAAGAAAGTGACAATGTCAAATGCAACGAGAACACACCAAATCCAATTGGGTCTGGTCCTCAGTGGCTATTTGACATTGACTCACTAACTAACTCTTTTGGTTTCAGTAGTGATGATTATGCAGGTTCAGGGAGTGGAGGATCAGGGACTACACAAGTTCAAGAAAGTATATCTCAATCTGTGATCTTTCCCATACCCACAGTGGATCCTGTTGAAGACTGTGAAAAGGAACCATCTACTGGACCAAGTCAAAGTGAAGAAGAAAGTAGAGATGAGGAGACTCAAGAAAATAAAGAACCAGAAGTAGCTACTGAAAACACTTCAGTTGAGTTGAATGACTCTAATCTAGAGGTGGAACTTAATGAAGAACCTAGTCATCACAGCATAATTCAAAAGAATCATCCTCCACAGCTGGTAATAGGGGATATATCTTCTCCTATGATGACTAGAAATCAAAGTAGGCTTCAAGAAATGCAAGATCAACAACATACAGTGCTTTCTTGCTTTTTATCCCAGCTTGAGCCTAAAAAGGCACATGATGCTATGAAAGAATCCAGTTGGATAGAAGCCATGCAAGAAGAGCTACTGTAGTTCAAGCTGCAAGATGTTTGGGATCTGGTAGACCTTCCTAAAGGCCAAAGAGCAATAGGAACAAAATGGGTCTTCAGGAATAAGAGAGATGAAAGAGGAATAGTCATACTAAACAAAGCAAGGTTGGTGGCTCAAGGATATACACAAGAAGAAGGAATAGACTATGAAGAAGTATTTGCACCTGTGGCTAGGATAGAAGCAATTAGATTATTCCTAGCTTATGCTTCTTATATGAAATTCAAAGTCTATCAAATGGATGTCAAAAGTGCATTTCTTTATGGCTCAATTGAAGAAGAAGTATATGTCTGTCAACCACCAGGGTTTGAAAACCCAAGCTATCCAGACAGGGTATACAAATTGAAGAAAGCACTTTATGGACTACATCAAGCTCCAAGAGCATGGTATGACACTCTGTCATCCTATCTCTTGGAAAATGGCTTTGAAAGAGGAGTCATTGATAAGACTCTATTCATCAAGAGAAAAAAGAAGGATATCTTGCTGGTCCAAATCTATGTTGATGATATTATCTTTGGATCAACAAGAGACAACATGTGCAAGGAGTTTGAGGAACTAATGCATCAAAGGTTCAAGATGAGTTCCATGGGGGAACTTACTTTCTTCCTTGGACTCCAAGTTCAACAGAAGTCAGATGGAATCTTCATCTCTCAGTCCAAGTATGTGCAGGACATTCTAACCAAGTTTGGTTTCTCAGATTCAAAACCTGCCAGCACACCTATGGAGACACACAAGCAGATAACAGCAGATCTTGAGGGGGAGGATATGGATGTTCATCATTATAGATCCATGATTGGCTCTCTCATGTATCTTACAGCCTCTAGGCCAGATATAATGTTTCCAGTCTGTGTATGTGCAAGATTCCAAGTTAGGCCAAATCAATCTCACTATCAAGCTGTTAAAAGGATGTTCAGATATCTCAAAGGGCAATCCAGATTGGGACTTTGGTATCCTCATGAATCATCGTTTGACCTGCTTGCATACTCAGATAGTGATCTAGGTGGAGCAAACTTGGACAGAAAATCTACTTCTGGAGGATGTCAGTTTTTGGGTGCAAGACTAGTTTCATGGCAGTGCAAGAAACAAACCACAGTATCCACATCTACAACAGAGGCAGAGTACATAGCAACTGCAAGTTGCTGTTCTCAAGTCTTATGGATTCAGAATCAAATGCTGGATTATGGGGTAACCTTTCTACACACTCCAATTTTTATTGATAATAGCAGTGCTATTAACATTGTGAATAATCCTGTCAAGCACTCAAAGACAAAGCACATTGAGATCAGGTATCACTTCATAAGAGGCTATAATGAAAAGAAACTATTCACTAAAGCTTTTGATGTGGGTAGATTCACTTTCTTGGTAACAAGTGTGGGAATGATCAACTCTGAATAAGCCCCTTCTCAAAAAGTAGTTATATACCTGTATATTGTTTATTCTTGGTGTTACTAATCTTCTTTTCCAGGATATATATAGCAGTACTCAGTGTATCACAAGCTTAAAAGAGTAAGTATGGTTAATACTGCCAGTACAGTTTTAATACTGCTAGTAGTTAATACTGCTCTCAGTTAATACTGCTAGTTAGTTAATACTGCTAGTGGTTAATACTGCTTTCAGTTAATACTGCTTTCAGTTAATACTGCTTTCAGTTAATACTGCTCTAGGTTAATACTGCTTATGTCCCGAATACTATAAATACTCTTTGCCCGCCTAAAAGTTCATAACGACTCTTTGCATACTGTTCTCTTGCGCTCTAAACCCTCTCTCTCTCGAGTTCCAAGTTTTCAAGCAAGAAACTTCAAGGTCAATGGCATCCATGGCGTTCATTGACGAGCACAATGAAATCGCGATGCTCCAAAAGCCAAAACAAGCTGCAGGTTTTCATCAGATAGTCGACTTTCTGAAGTCCAGCCACATTGCCCATGCTCTCACTATATCTCCTACTATCTTCATAGAGCATCAGAGGCAATTCTGGGCACATGCCACCATTGTTACTGAGAATGGTGTGCAAATGATCAAGACGAAGGTGTGTGGCAAGCCATTAACAGTTACTGAAGAGGTAATTCGCATCAGTCTACGTCTAGACGATGCCTCTGGTATAACTTCTATCTCTAATGATGAACTGTTTTCTACTCTTTCCAGAATGGGGTATGGAGGCCCATTGGGTGTGTTCAAGTTCTTAAAAGCAAAATTTTCACCTCAATGGCGTTTCTTTGTCCATACCCTTATGCATTGTATCTCTAAAAAGACTACTGGATTGAGTGAGTTCAGTAGCACCATTGCTTATGCTCTGGTATGCTTAGCCACTGCTAGAAAGTATAATTTTTCCCAAATGATTTTCAATGATCTTGTCTCAAACTTGGGAAACAAAAAGAGCTTTTATATGTACCCCAGGTTTGTTCAAGCAGTTATCACCCACGAATTGACGGATATTCCTCTTTTTGATGGGATATATGTACCAAAACCCCCTAAAGGTAAGGTTTTCTCAAATATGAGAAGATCTGCTGGGGACTCGGAAGGAGTTGACACCCCATTGTTCTCTACAATGATGGTGGTGTCCCAAACTGATGAAGGTATGGTAGCAGGGACAAGACCCCCATTAGACCAACCCACTGCTAGCCAATCCCAACCTTCCCACTCTAAATCAATTCCCAGTCTCTTTTTGATAAACCAACTTTACCAATCACCCAAACATACAAAAGGAAACAGGCAAAGAAGGCTCCTTCCCTTCTTGTACCAACAACCCCTAAGCCTTTAAGCCCTCTAAGGGAGGATTCTCCCTTAGAGAATATCTACAGGGAAACCACAAGGGTGTCTCCCAACCCAAAGGAGGTGCTCTCTGAGGAGGAGGTTGAGCATATGGGTTTTGAGGCTGCCACTACTCCTGCTAGCACAGAGGAGGACAGTGGTAACATACATAAGACCTCTCCTATGGCAACTTTGAATGAGCAATCATTCAAAGGTCCCCGGTGCCAAGAAACCAAGGGGGTGGATAGTGCTTCTGCTAGGCAGAAGGCTTCCACTACTAAAAGATCCCATGATCCTTCAAAACGGGGTAACACTCCTGGAGAAGGTGAGGACAAATATGACTATCTTGAATTGATGGACACAATGGCCAACATCAACAGGGATGTCATCAAGCAGGAAAAAGATATTGAAGAGCTGAAACTGGTCATTCTGTCTCAACAAGTACAGATTACCAAACTGAAGAAATTGGTGACAAGATTGGTCCAGAAAAGGAGAAGAAAGCAATTTGTGTTAAAGAAGAGGGACAATGCTCAAGATGCTTCCAACAAGGGGGAGAATCAAGAGAATGAAACAGAGAAGAAAAGCAAATCTGAGATGGGATTTGATGTTGAGGGGGAGAAAGAAGCAGAAATAGAGAAAGAAACAGAATTTGCCCAAGCAACAGAAACTGTTAATGCTGCTGAGGTCAAAGAAGCAGTAGTAACAGGGCTTTCTGTAGAAGAATTGGAAATTGCAGAAACGTTGGTAAAAGCCAAGAATGACACTCCTAAGGATTCTCAAAAGGCCAAGGGAGTGGTCATAGATGAAGGAGGCCTTCAAAAGAAGAGAAAAGAAAGAGTGAGGCAGGTTTGAAGGATACAAAAGGAAAAGGAAAGATGGTTGAACCTGAACAACCTTTAAAGAAGAAAAGTCAGATTGAGTTAGATGAAGAAGTGGCAAAAGAGCTTCAAGCTGAGATGGAAAAAGAGGAACTGTTACAATCTGAGAAGGATAGAGAGCTTGCACTGAATATGGCCAGAAAACTAAATGAAGAGTATCAGAAGAGCATGAAAACAGCAGCTCAGGCCAAGAAAATACAAGTCAAAAGAATGCCACTCAAAAAGCAGAAGAGACAACCCTCCAAGACCTTTTTGGCCAATCAGGAAAGAAGAAAAATGATAAATTTCCTGAAAGGTGCAATTGGAGTCAAGGGGGAGATGTTCACAAACATGGCATACAATCAGGTTGAAGAGTTGTACAAGAAAGAGATGGAAAAACTTCAAGGGGATTCATCTAAAAGGGAAGAGGCTGAGAGAAGAATGAAGGAGAGGTATGATCTTAACATTCAAAAACCATTCCCTGAGGAGACCACACCCTCAAAAGACAAAGTTGAAGAGATGAAGGAAGAACAAGAGAGTGTTGGTATAGAAGCCAAATCTGGAAAGAGGGTGAAGACAATTGCTTCCAAAAAGCAGTCTAAAAGGCCTAGAATGGAAGAAACAGCAGAAACTGCAGCAGAACCTTCAGATGTACCTTTAGCAGAATCAGTGCAAAGTCCAGAGCAGTCCAATAAGCAAACTGTTGAGAGTATGGATTTGTATATGACCATAGTAGAACCTATGAAGGTTGTTCCAATCTCCATGAAAGCTCCTGAGATTACCTTTTGGAACATTCTAAGAGATAATGGAAAGGATTTCTTCAGAATCAAAAGAGCTGATGGTTCATTTGAAGCATATTCAACATGGGGGAGAGTTATCAGAAGTTGTTCAAGAGCTGATATAGAAGAATTATACAAAGTGGGGATAAAACTCTATGAGCCTGTGTTGAAAGGTACTGAAGAGAATCTTCTCAAGATAGCAATGGAATACTTGTGCATGATGTTTGATCCAGAAAGAGTGGCTTATAGGATTAAAGATCATCATCATGAGTTTATATTCAAGAAGATTGATAAATGGATACTTTTTGAAAATTGTGGGGTATACATGATTACTATTGACAATTGTTATCATGAATAGTATCTAGTGGACAAAATTTATAAGCATAGCAAGGAGAAGCTAGAAGGGATGCTTAAAGCTACACTGGTATGCTCAAAGGATTCAGAGATGGCTAAATTGTGGTGAGAAGAACTGTAAATCAAAGTCTGGGGCTAAATCCAAATTTGGGAAACTGAACCTGAAGTGTTGAAAGCATCTTGAAGAAAATCTGAAGAACTTGACTTCTTTCCTTAAAAGTCAAGTTAGGGGGAGATTGTTGGGAACTGAAGAAGAGCTCAAAGTATGATTAATGCTGCTAGTTCAGATTTACTACTGCTAGAAGACTTCAAACTTAATACTGTTGAGTATTACTACTGCTAGTAGAATTAATACTGCTAGTCAAAGTTAGTGCTGCTTGAACAAAGTTAGTACTGCTAGTGGTTAGTGCTGCTTAGTTGTTTATGCTGCTTATGATTAGTACTGCTTATGAATTGAAGATCCGGATGGAAAGGATGACAGCTGTAAAGAATCAAGATATTCATGGAAGGATTGAAGATAATGATGGAAGATATACTGAAGATATTTTATTTATTGTAATTATCTTTTATTCAGTATATGTATAGAATTGATAGAATAGTTTAGAATTAATCATTCATTCTAAGTTTTAGAGAAAATCAACCTCAAGGCATAGATCCTAATTCTAGAGAAGTAGAATTCGTCTTGAAAGAGTCTGTTCTTCAAGATTGAGGTTGAGTGTGTAATATTGTGATTTGATAATTGAATACAAGTTTACAAGTTGTTGATTATACACTGTTTTGTTTACTATTACATTGAATATCAAAGTGTTATTCCGCAACTTCTTTGATATTAGTTTCTGAGAATTTATTCTTGTTGAGAATTCGATCCTGACACATATTTTCCTATGAAAGCATAATGTTGCTCAAAAATGGTTTAACTTTATCAGTTAAAGCACAAAATATGAAATACAAGTCAGATAAATGTATGCTCAGAGATGTTATCATGAAGATTTGAGCATTTTTTTTAAACATTGAAGACTTTTCAAACAAGATAATTGAATGAATGAAATGAAGACAAGAAACTTGTTTGAAAATCAGACATTGTATCAAAAAGATCAATATCGAATGATTTAACGATTAAGGCTTAGGTCAGCAAAAATTTGATTTTGTCTATATGAACCAATATATAGACATACTTGAAAGAACGTCCAGAAATGAAATCACGCTCAAACATGGAAATTCAATCGGGGTGTCTTACCATCGAAAAAATATGTTTCAATTTAGAGACATGGTGAGAACGAATTCAACAAAAATTAAACCGGTGTTTGTGTGAATACTTGACAGTATATATAAAAGATAATACACAAGTATTAATCTTTGGAAACACATGGTTTGTTGATCATTGAATCACAAATAAAATGAAAACATTTAAAATCACACTTCTATATTCATGAAATCATTTAAGAATCAGAAATGGTTTGAACATTTAAGAATATGTTTTCTATGATTGAAAGTCGTCCTTCTTTCAACCATATATGAGATTAAGAATAGAAATAAACCTTTTCAATCTGTCTTAATTCTCATGAAGTCAGCTCTAAGTCATAAAAGATATGATCATTAAACTTCGTCTCAAATCTGCAAACAGTCACAAGTCGTCAAAGTGCAAAGTTTATTCACAAAAACTTTATTGAAATTTAAACGACATAAAGCAGTAAAACGTTGAATGTACGAGTTCTGATATGAAATAATCAGAAATTATATACTCCCCTTGAAATTATGCATTAAAGTTATCTCACACTCCCCCTGAAAACATGAACAAAGTTGAGTGCAGATATCTTTTAGAGAATATTGCAAATGCATAATTTTCAGTAAAAAAATATATACGCCCCCTTGAAGATTGATCTTCTCAGTTGAGTATTGGAGTACAATCTCATTCATGCACGGAGTATAATCTCTTTTGATCGTTGAAATACGAGTCCTAGACTATTGCGTTTAGAAGTCAAACTCCGTTGAAGTACGGGTCCTGAACTGATTTATTCAGAATCCTTAGTTCACTTACTCCATCTTAACTTCGAATACCTGTAACATAGATTCATCTTTCGGCTTCGGTACCCATTTATATCTGGATCCCCGCAGGTTAGTGCAAGATTTTGGCATCCATTTATATATGGACCCTTTGACCTTTTGAAAAACATTTGAAGCAACAGAATGATAAGAATATACATGATATGTGCCAAACCAAATATCATAATATTTACGAGAAGCAGAATCATTTCTTTTATAAGACTTTCTAGCAGACGGAGATAATTGGAACAATTGCTTTATTGAATATTTCTTGTAGGAAGATACAAGTTTTGGTTTTGAAAAAGAAATATTCTCAACTACATCTGTTTTACTAGTCAATCCTCTATTACAATTCAAATCCGAACATGATTTAGCTTTCTCGTCAATTTTCTATTTCGGTCGCCATTTTGATTTCACACCATTCCGTTTCTTTTTCACATCTAAAACAGTTGAAACTTTAGAATTAGTATTGTGATTTGTGAAAGATTGCCTTTTATTTGGCTTACCAGTGGTGTTCTGTTTCAGTGAATGCTTAGACTTCGTCTTTTTACCTTTATTCTAAGGATTCATATAAACTGTTTTATCAACTTTCGTTGAAGTTTCACTATTTTCACACACACTTGGTAATCCAAAAGAGTTTATTATGAAATAAGAATGATCATGAAGTTTAGCATTAAAGTCAAATTCACCAACACAATCATCTAACTCACCTTCAGTGTTTAAAAAATCATAGATCAGAAATATCATCAGATTTTGAAGCCTTAGAAGATTTAGAAAAATCAGAAGTTTTAAACACAGTGAAGAACACAGTTTGTTCTAAATCCATCAAAATTCTTTCATCGACTAGAGTATTCTCGAGTTCAGAAATTTTACTTTCCAACACAAGAGGAGGTACATAAAGCTTACCTTCGATAGGCTTAGCCTCCAACTCTTTTGAAGAATAACTCTCAAAATAGTCATTAGAAAGAAACTTTGATTTATCAGAACTATAACTGTTATTCAACCTCTCATAATGAAATGGAAGTTGTATTTTAGTTGTGTTTTTCCGTTTCTCCTTTTCTTTATCTTCATCCTCATCAGACAATTTAGTCCACTTAACTTGGAGTTCAGGGTATTTTGGTGCCAGTTTTAAAAATCCAAAATCATAAAGCGCATGCACTTTTGAAATACCCTTTTTGAGGTAGTGTGGGTTCTCGTAACCAAGTCCCCAACACTCACTACTCTCTTTAGGTTTGTTTAGATGAATGGTTTGTTCAGTTTGACCCAATGTATACAATTTCTCTTCTAAAACATTAACCTTTTCAGATAAAGACTTATTTTCTTTTGAAATTGAAGAATACATTTTAGCAAAATCTTTTGATTCAAATTGACACATTTTATACTTTGAATTAGTCTTAGCTAACTCAGTGTGAAGTATCGTCTTCTCTTTCCCGCTGGTATCAATATTTTTATGTAAAGCTTCAATTAATACGTTCTTCTCAGCAAGATCCTTGCTAAGTTTATGTATTAATTGATTGTTTTCTTTTATGATACCATTTTCACGTTCATGTTTAGACGTTACTTCCTGGAGTTTAATCATCATAGCTTGCATAGCATTCATAAAATCAGATTTAGACATATCACATACCTCTTCGTTTTCTTCTTCATCAGACTCAACTTCAGCTTCCATCTCTGTCTGGCACATAAAGCATAGATGAGCTTTCTCTTCTTTTTCTTCTTCCTCATCAGAATGATCAAGCAAGAACTCATCCTTCGCCATGAGTGCCTTGCCAGCCTCTTGTTGCTTGGCTAAGAGCATTTTGTTCTTGTAATACTCGGAGTTACGGACTTTCGTCTTTCGACAGTCTTTCGCAAAGTGTCCGAGTTTTCCACAGTTATAACATTTTGTCCTTTCTGGTTGTTTCTTCTCTTCAGCTCTGTACTGTTTCTCATCAGATCTCTTTTTCTCTATTCTCTTTCCTTCAATTCTCTCCTTGTGTTCATAATTTCTAGACCCAGAAGAGTATCTATGACTGTTTGAACATGGCTTTTTGTAGAACTTTTTCTGAAATGCTTTCGTCAGCATAAGCATAGCCTGCTTTAAATTCTCACAATCGTCATAATCAGAATTATCTTCACTCTCCACCTCTTCAGACTCAAAAACTATCACTTTAATCTTCTTCTTTAAACTTACAGACTTTTTCTTCACCCCTAAGGCAATAAGATCAACAACTGTCTTCTCAGTCTTCTTCTTTTACTCTTTAATCTCATCAACCTCTTCTTCATTATGTATGAGAGTTTCATAGACCTCATGAAGTGGAATTTCATTCAGATCTTTCATATGCTTCATTTGTCTAGTGAATCTTTTCCATTCTGGTTGCAGAATACTGAGGAACTTGACATTCAGTTCAATCTGTGACTTTCTGACCTTGTTCTTGCTTAGCTTGTTCAACAAGGTCACAAATCTGTCATATGTTGCCTCGAGGGATTCTCCTTCTTTGGCTTTGAACTCCTCGTAGTTGTTTAGACAGTTTGAAATTTTGAGTTGATTGCCAACCTTTGATCCTAGCATCATTTTCTCCAATTGATCCCACATTTCCTTGCCTGTAGCATTGTAGCTATCAATATTTACATAAATCTCATTCGGTATGCCTTGAAGAATGAATGATTTTGCCAGTCTATCAGCTTTTCTTCTATTTAACTTCTTTTAAGTGTATTCAGCTAGTGGTAATGGGTACTCTCTCTCTTTCCCTTCTACTACTTCATGAATCTTCATAGGAGGTTTCATGACTCCTTCTGTCAAAGAATATGATAAGTTCACCCAACTCGTGTCTTTCTATAAAATCCTTGAATCAATCTTTCCATTACTCGTACTCTCCCTTGAAGAGTACTGGTGGCTTTACATCGGTTCCTATCGCGAGAGCTTCCCTTGATGACATCCTGTTTTGAAAATATTACAATAAGAACTTGACAAACTGATCGTTAGTCCAAAAGAAATCAAGTAAAACAGAAAAACTTAGACAGAAAATTAGAAATGAAATTTCCAAAATTCTCTATGTATGAAATTCGCAAGATATACTATGAAGTATATAGAATTCACAAACCACAGAAATACGCAAGTATTTTCAAATCAGAATTCGTAAGCAAAAGACCCAGAATTCGCAAGTCACACAGATTTTAAAAACAATTACAAGTTCAAAATTCGCAGACTACAAATATTTTGAAATTTGCAAACAACAAAGGTTTCATAATTCGTAGACCAGAATTCGCAAGACATGTACCTACGAATCCTGAAGAATTCGTATTACACTATTTACGAAATCTGCTCTTTTTGCAAGTAACAATACTGCGAAACTTAAGTACAAGACTGCGAATTCTGTCCTTGTCAAAATTTTATCAAAATCATTTCGTAAAAAGGATATCTACGAATTCTTGGTAAAATAACCTTCTGCGAATTCTTGGCAACCTGCAAATAGATCAATACGAATACTGAAGGATTCGTAATTCAACTACTTGCGAGTTCTGGAAAATTTGTAATACTAACACCTGCGAATTTAACACTCAGGGGGCGTTTGGTTCACAAAATATTTTTGGATGGAATGGAACTGTCAAAGGAATTTGACTTTGATGGAATTGGAATGGAATGTTGTTAGGTTTGACCACCTGTTTGGTTGGCAGAATTGGAATAGAATCTGTTAAATGAATTGGAATTTTCTGTTTGGTTCACCGATTGTAGCTTCGGAATTGGAATGGAATTTTGGTAAATGACCAAAATACCCTTTTTGATTATTTTAATTTTTTAAACAAAAATTACTTTAATAAAATAGTCATTAAATAGTTTAATTTTTAACAAAAATTGTTTTTATTATTTTAGCACATGAATGATGCCGAGAGAGTGAGGAGAGAGAGGGAGAGGCAGAGAGAGTGAGAGAGGAGAGGAGAGGAGAGGGAGAGAGAGAGGAGAGATAGAGGGAGAGAGAGGAGAGAAAGGAGAGAGTGGAGGAGAGAGAGGATAGAAAGATAAAGAGAGGAGAGAGAGGAGAGAGAGGGAGAGAGAGAGAGGAGAGAGTGGAGGAGAGAGAGGAGAGATAAAGAGAGGGAAGAGAGGGAGGAGAGAGAGGAAAGATAAAGAGAGAGGAGAGAGAGAGGAGATATAAAGAGAGAGGGAGGAGAGAGGGAGGAGAGAGAGAGGAGAGATAGAGGAGAGAGAGAGGAGAGATAAAGAGAGGAGAGAGAGATAGCGAGAGGAGAGAGAGGAGAGAGGGAGATAGAGATGAGAGAGATAGTTGGTGTTTGCTGATAATCAATATTAGTAGGGTTTAGTTTGGAGTAAAGGGTAAATTTGGAATTATCAAAATATAAGATTCCATTCCATTGAAATCCTTGGGTTTTAGGATGGAATGTTCAAATCCTTCATTTGTGGAATTTGGTGGAATTCACCAAATAAGGGAATTGAATTTGGTCAAAGGAATTGGACATTCCAATTCCATCAGATTCCATCAGAATCTGCGAACCAAACGCCCCCTTAGAATTTAAACACAAGAACTCTACGAAAAATAGAGATCAGCGAAAACTAGAGATCTGCGAAAGCTAGAGCTTTTCTTGCGAGTTCTTGAAGAATCTGCGAATTCTTCAAATCTGTTTGCGAGTTCTTCAGATCTACGAACAAAATACGATCTGAATGGCTCAAAAACCTATCTAGACTTCGAATTTCGATTCGAAATTTTGACAATACGATCATCTAAACATCTAGAATCACTTTTGATCAATGAAATTCAATAAGAACTACACAAGAATACAAATTGATCCAATACAGTGCATAACGAACTCGTGAACTCTAAACTCTACAAATCTCAAAAATTGCCAATAAATTATAGTGCAAAAATCCAATTCACCTATACAATTTCAATCTAAAACACTATACGCACATAATCTGATCAATTACAACTCGAAAAACAAACACAAACTCAGAATTGATTCTGATCTCGATGAACATAGTGACGAACTCGGTATTTCTTGATTTCACTTCGGATCTGCTCTGATACTAATTATTAATCCCCGATTTATCAAGTTCTCATTACTAAAACAACTCACAAACAAGATTTATCAATCTCGCTGTTTGATTAATCACAAGATTTGATTACAGAATGATTTCAGACACTTTCTCTCTCTAACCACAACTTTCTCTCTAACTCTCTCTCTTTCTGCGAATACTCAGAATATTACAAGAGTTCTTCTAGTTGTTACAAGATTCTTAACCATAAGTCTATTAAAAGCAAAACTAAAACACGCTTACAAAACTAATACAAAAACCTTTGACTTTGATATTTATTACACTTGACTTTGACTTTGCTTAAGAGTTGACTTTTGAGCTTTGACTTGGCTTGACATTGATCTTCAATCTTCTATGATCTTGCATCCAACATATTTATGCACTAACAGTTGGGTTGAGAGTTTTCAAACCGTAAGCATTGGGTTGGGTTGTTCAAATGCTTTCAACCTGATAAACCCAACCCATGAGCACCTCTAGTATGAAAGAGCAAATTACACAAAGAACGTCATCCATATAGTGCTCTTCCCCCTGTCGTGACCTAGTGACCCTTCCCCGACCTTTTCTGATGAACAATAGCAAAAGCACCACTCATCCACCCCTTTCCATCCCATCCCATCCCCCATGTCTCACTCTTCCTGGTGTAAGCCAATGATCTCATCTTCTACGAACTCCCTATGAAATCCCATCAGCATCCCCAACAACTTCCCCCTTCCACGTGTGACAGTAAACAACCACTCCACTCCTTTTCATCATCACTTTCGATGAGACCTCCTCCACACTTGCAACCCTTTCACCTGCTATGAAGCCCTCCACCCCTCTTAATCATCACTGAAACCCCATCCTCGACGTTGTAACCCCGCTCTACAATCGTAACTCCGCTGATTCTACCTCCCTCCACATTTTCTTTCTATTTTTCGTTTGGTAATAGAGCCTTTAAATTTTTGGGTTGAATTTGGTCTAAGTTTGCATTTTGAAGTTTTGGTATAGGGGTCCTTTGAATAAATTTGCATTTTGTTTCTGTTTTACGTCTTTCTTTCTTCTTTTCAATTTTGTTTTTTTTTTCCTTTTCGTATTAGGTTTTTATTTTGTTGAGTTTTGGTTATTAGAGTTTCAATTCGGGTTGCATTTTGGTGTTTAGGTTTGGATTTGTGTAATCTTTGGTGATTAGGCTTTGATGTGGGTTGAACTTCGGTGATTAGGATGTGGTTTTTTGTTGATTTGGTATTTGAATGTTTTTTGGTGAGTATGGCTCGAGAAAATGACTAGAGAAGGAAAGTGGTCGGAGATGAGTAAAAAGATTAAAATACCCATGACTTAACCGAGCATTTTAGCAAAAGTTAGCATGAAGGATCCAATCCATTATGAAAATGAAACCATATAAATGATGATTGAACCCCATTCGTGTTTTTCATGCAACCATATATGTAATTTACTTTATTTTTTCATTGGACCAAATTAACATTGTTTTTTGGAAAGGGTGGTGGCATCTTGACACAAACTTTTACAAGCCACGTTATTTATTTTTGAAATAATTTTTATTATAAAATAAAAATTAATAAATATATAAAAATAAAAATATCTTGAAAAAGAAGCATAAATTATTTGGTGTTATCCTAAAAGGGTCTGCACAACATGACCTTGTTCTCAAGCAATCAGACCATTCCCTTTCTTCAGTCTTCCACCATACTCTTCCTTGGTTCACTCATTTGATTTTATATATGTATATTTTTCTTTTTGGACACTTAGGACACCTGTATGTTAGCAGCTTAATGAGCTTAATGAGACTCATAGCTTATTTAATCAGCTATATATTACTGTTTTGTAGTGGCTTAATGATATAGAAAGTGGTTTATTCAGTAAGCTTTTAAGAGGGAGTTTTATGCAGAAAGCCAATTTTTTTCCAAACCAGTCCCCTCTCATTAAAAAACACGTTTTTTCCATCTATGAAAAAACTCTCTCAAATAAAAACATTCTAAACCTGTACAGACAGATTAATCTACACAGACAACTTTATCCATAGAGAACTTAATGGAAAACCAACCAAACAGCCCCTAATAAATCTTATGATTATTGAAGATGTTGTTGTCAAATTGTCAAATTATATTGTAATTTATATCAAAATTAATTGTACCACTTAGATCGAAAACCCGATTATCAGGTAAAATTAGTAAGTACTGGGAAGAATTGAATGTTTATTACTTTAATTGAGGAAAAAAATCATAGTTATACTAAAGTAAACTTGGCTTCATATTTTGCTTTGGGTTTTTTTTTAACGGCAAGTTAACACACGCACACGTTCCCGGGGTATCCGGGCTCCCACTTAAGGATGCCACCCGACTAATCCCGTCGACCACGACCCAACCCAATTAAGAGTACCACTATATAAACATGATTACAAAACTTTTATCAGTATGATAGAATTCTAAAAGCGAAGCTAGAAACTCAAACCCATAATCTTGCTCCATGCTTCATTATATACTCCATCCTCTTAATTTTATTTTTATTGGTTAGTTTCAAGAGAGGTAGCTGGTTATCAGCTTTATGAAGTACTAGAAGCGTACTCGCGCAATGCAGCGAGATACATCACGATTTTAATGTTATATTTTATTTTATTTTTGTCGATTTACAGTACGATTTTGGATAGTTTTGAGAAAGTGATAATGTTTTTTATAAATTTGTTTAATTTAAGCTTAATAATATAATGTTTTTTTATATAAAAAAATTAAGTATTTTGTTAGAATTCAATGATTATCTTACATATTTTAATGACATCTAGAAAAAATAACCAATTACATATTTAATAATATTATTAAAACAAAATTATAGTAATATAATATATTAATTAATAATGATACATGAAAATGTCTACATAAAAGAAATGTCCTGCACATACCAAATTGATGGGTGTTAGAAGCCTGCAGTAATAATATTTATCTTGTGCTTTGATACTTGTAAATTAAGAGATTTTTAAAATTCTACATAAAAATGGTGGTATCTTGTGCCTAATAATTTGTATTAAAGAGTTTTATATCCGTGTTTTATAATACAGTATAGATAATGTCGTCATAGTAAGGTTCAACGTCTAATATATATTTCGACATGTTTTTCAGTTGATTATCAATTAGTTTTATAAAATTCAAACGTGAAATTTAAGTTGTATGCATGTTGTAATAAGTTATAAATATTGGAAAATATTTTTTAATATAATTAATATATTACTATCAATATACTCACATGTGAATAACTCGTGATTGAAACTTTGGAAACCCGATTAAAAAATTGAAAAAGAATATATCAATATGAGTATCTAATTATCAAAGCTCTTGTAACCCAACGGTCGGTAACATCCTTGGGGGGACAGTGGATGGCATCTCTGTCTACCCGTGTTCGATTCCTAGGGGGAACGGGTGGCGATACCCCAGTCCATGGGTCGGCCTTCGGGTCGGGCATGGGCGAGGCTATGGATCGGTAACGGTCCATGGTCGCGAGGATTAGTCGGGTGCCCGTTTTGATCCCGGATACCTCGTCGACTTCGGTCGGGGCGGGTGTATGCGTTTAAGTTGCCGTTCAAAAAAAATATGAGTATCTAATTATAAAAAAGAAAAAAAAAACTCATTTTTTGATGTAATTCTTTTGAGTAAAAAAATTAATTCTATTTAAGATGATTTAATTTTAAAATTGAGGTAAATATGTGGAGTTATTTAGTTGGTTATTAATTAGTTTTATTTAATTCAAACATCAAATTTTGAGAAATTGTCCGTAGGCTATGATAAATTTTAATATTGAATTTTAAAATATTTGAAGTAATAAAAACCTGATATTTAATAAAAATAATTTAATAGTTTTTATCAAATGCTTTATAATATGATAACTGTATAATCCAAATTAGCTCGTTACGTTAATCTAATGAAATTACCTATTATACTTGATTTATCTCGATGAACAGAACAACAAAACAAATAAATCCAACATCTCTCACTTGAAAATAGAATCTCAGGGGTAAAATATATGCTGATATTTCCTCTACCCCTATGATCAAAGATGTTCAGACCCTCGACTTACAGACTTGATTTATATCGTGTAAGGGGTGCTTGGGATTGCTTATTTAAAACAACTTATGGTTATTTTGAAAAAGTGCTTATCAATTTATGCGGTGTAAAACCGGAGTTTTTAAAAAAAGTGTTTGGATTAGCTTATTGTGGTACAAAAACGTAATAAGCTAATAAGTTGTTATTTAAATATGTTTGAGATTGCTTATACATATAAAATAACCAAAAAAGTCATAAGCACTTTTCAAAGAAGTTGATAAGTTAGAAGAAAATGACTTATGAAAAAATGTTTATTTTCAGTTTGGCACCACCATAAGCACTTTGATTTTTTCTCCATCCAAACACTAGAAAGTGGTTATCTTCGGTGCCACACCGCAATAAGCCAAAAAACCACCTCAAATAAGCAATCCCAAACACCCCTTAAAAGTAAAACTAAGAATTTCCAAGGCCATACCATTTGGGTCTACTTGATATGCCTTGGATGAAACTAATAATAGAAAGTAGGGTACATTTGGTACGTATAACAGAATATGACATGACAGAATAAAAACTTTTTGTCTCATATTTGACACGACATTAGATTAGGACAAGATAGGGCTTGAGTGGGTCATAAAAACCTTTTTTTGTATCACAAATATAAAACAAGATTGGTAAATTAATAAACTACCAATAATAAATTAAAACCTGAAAGTCTTTTCTAATTGTTTTACTCATCCTATTCACCCTCGTCCAATCCTTTCTAGACGTGCAGTCACGTCTACACACAGACACAACCTTATAATCTCATTCGAAAAATAAAATAAAAAGTATTGTTTTTTTATATTAAATGATAGGTCTGATTACTTTGCACTGAACATAATTTTAATGCCCATTTCAGTATCATTAGTTAAAAAAAATATATTAACACACATTTATATATATATATATATATATACACACACATCTGTAACAACCCAACTTTCCTTAACAAGCATAAGAAATGTAATATAAAATAACTCGCCAAAAGTGGCCCCAAAGTACATCTCAAACGTACGAGGTTTGCGGAAACAACCTATTACACAACTGAGAATGATTAAAGGAAAATTAACTACATCTGAAAAGCTAAGGTATCAACCTTCTAGACCTAGACTTCCTGCTCAAAGCTTCTCCTTCCCTTTACTCGATCCTTCTACTTCACGCCTTCCTAAAAGGTTTTCAGTTTTTGAAAGTGAGGGTTAGACTGAGAGGTCTAGTAAGTTCCCTCTAACAACAGGTTTTCGTGCCATAGCAACATATAAAAAAGATTTATAAACAAGTTTTAGTTTCACCAGTCATCACATAACAATTTCACACTCTGGCACACACTGAAGTCACACACATATGTGTCCACATGTCAGACTCATACTGCCTTACTATAGGACACCCTCCCCCCAATGGCATAAACGGGACACCCCCCAGTATGAGCACAGGCGGGACACACCCCACGACTTGGCCATAACTTGTCATCACCAATGTATGCATACATATAGTACATTCGTCACAATAAAATACAACGTGAATGTAACAAACTTCTCATTCGAAAATAGCATAAATAATAGTAACGTTTTTTTGGTTAGAAAGATTCACCTGAGGCTCCTGCTTAACTCCCCTTACTAACACTTCAAATCTTTAGAATAGAGACCTACAATTTACATACAAATAGAGGGATAAGTCATACGGACAATTCTCACCAATAGTTCCCAACTTCTTAACCGGACATTTCTACTCGGACCCTGAAATCGCCCGGTTCAGGTTGGCTTACCCTCGGCCTCCACTCCTCCAGTTCTCGGGTTTCAACCACTCCACCCGGTTCCTACTGGGTTCTTACTGGAATCCCCATCTCCCGGGCTCTCTACCTGGAATCCCAAATCCCAGGACCCGCCTCCCGGGGCCGCTCCCCCTCCTAGGTCTCCCGACTCTCTGGATCATCCCTGGGTTCCTACCCGACCGGGACCCCGGTCTCCCGGGGTTCCCTTCTCGGGACCACACAACACACCCCAGCCTCCCCGGTAACGTCGGGTTCCCGGCTCCTGGCCCTTCTGGCTTGGGCGAAGGGTCGGACGGCGCACCGCCCTCCGCTCCCTACACAGACTTCACGAGAGTCGAATAGAAGGTAGGAGTTATTAAATGAACCGATTAAGAATCCCATCCTTCCCTAACCATAAATCGATTAAAAACCCATTAATCAACAAAAGCTACAACCCAGTCCCTCCCCTTTTCCTTTAGTGAAAATCAATCGACCCCTTCTAGATAACCCAAAATTAAAAAGACCTTTATCAATTACAACACACAAAGAATCAGAGATTTACCTTAAAGAATATTTGTGAAGATTCATTTCTCCAAATTAGCAATTTCTTCCCAATTTGATTCTTCACCAAGCACGCCTCAACCTTGCTCCCTATGATTTCTCAGCCTCCACAAATGGTGAAATGAAAATGAGAGAGTATTTAGGGTTTTAACCTCTTTTCCATTAATTGCAAACTTATGGGTAGTTCGGTTCATTTTCCATTAAGACCTGTATGGATATAGTTATTTGTATTGATAAAGTTGTCTATATGATAAAAGAAAAATTGTTGTTCGATTGTTATATTGAATAAACTGTCTAAATGTTAGAAATGACCATTTTACCCTCGTGCTTCTATGTCTTTTTGTTCCTCCCTTTCCCCCATTAATTTTAAATTTTAGAAGAGCAACAACACCAAACCTATGAATTAAATTGCTAACATGAATGAAATTACTAACCAAAACAAAAAAAAACATCAAACAACAGACATCATGAATGAAGTTACTAACAACAGCAACACAAACCCATTATTGGCAAAGATAAAGAGAGACTGGTTCAAGGAGGATCAGATTGATTTCAGAGACCAAATCGATCACAGATGGCCAAATCGATTTCAGAGAAAGAGAAGATCGATTTTAGGGAGGAGCAAATCGATTTCAGAGATGAAGAGGGTCGATCTAAAGGGTATTTCAGGGAAGGCCATTCTCAAAGACCCAATGTTAAAAATGGTTTTTTTCTTCCAAATCTCCTTCACTAAGTGGACTTTTTCCAGATCAAAATTTTCAAAAGAATACCTCCATATCTAGACTTTTGTCATCTAAAATGAGTAGAATGAAGGAGGTAATTATGGGAGGAACACCCAGGTCGGGGAGGAACAATAGAAGATGGACCTGTCATCTTCGAAGCTTCAAGGGTTTATCATTATCTTCTTCGCCGGAGAAGATGGATTTGTAGACCTGTAGTCCGCTGGGCAAACTTGAAGGAGCAGCAAGAATTGATTTTATAAGGAAAGGGTTTTCAAAGGTTAGGGGTAGGAGGTGGTCTTTTGAACGGCTGAGCCTAGACAAGTGGGGTAAATGGGCTAAGCAAATAAGCCCAAGTTTTTTTAAATAAGCCCGAACCAAACATGTTTATATGGCTTACCGAATAAGCTATATAGGCTATTAATCCCATTAAGCCGTTACCGAACAGCCCCTTAGTCCTTAAACTCTAGACTTCCCCAAAATTTCCACTAAACATCTATTCTTTACAGTTTGATCTCGGTTATTACAATATCTCCCCCTTGAAAGAATTTCGTCCCGAAATTACATCGTCAAATAAGCTTGGGTATTGGGACATCATGTTTGCTTCTACCTCCCATGTTGCCTCTTGTCCCTTAGGATATCGCCATTGCACTTTCATAAGGAGGGTCTCCTTTATCCTTAGCTTGTTCACTTTACGGGCCAAGATGGCCATTGGTTCTTCTATGTAACTCAATTTCTCATCCACCAGAACGTCATCTAATGACACAACCACATCTGATTCAGCCAAACACTTCTTCATGAAACGTATGGTGAATGCCATGTAGTTCACCGAGTAACTCCAACTTGTAAGCCACTTCACCGACTCGTTCCACTATAGTGAAAGGCTCGACATACCTAGGTTTCAACTTTCCTTTCTTCCCAAAGCGAACGATGCCCTTCCAAGGTGAGACCTTAAGCATTACTTTGTACCCTACCTGAAATTCAATTGGCTTTCTCCTCTTGTTTGCATACATCTTTTGGCGAGCTTGTGCTGCTCTCATCTTTGGACGAATCCGATCGACTTTATCAGCTGTGGTTTGCACAGTTTTTGGGCCTGCCAATTGTCTCTCACCGACTTTGTTCCAACACAATGGTGTTCTACACTTGCGCCCATAAAGCGCTTCAAACGGAGCCACTTGAATGCTGGCGTGATAACTATTGTTATAAGAAAACTCTATCAACGGAAGATGAACTTCCCATGAACCCTTGAAATCGATCACACATGCTCTAAGCATATCTTCCATCGTTTGAATGGTTCTCTCGCTCTAGCCATCCGTTTGGGGATGATATGCAGTACTTAGCTTGAGTTGTGAACCCAACTCTCTTTAGAGGCTCTTCCAAAATAATGATGTAAAACGACCACCACGATCAGAAACTATAGACGATGGTATTTCATGCCTCAATACGATCTCATCTATATACAACCTTGCTAACTTCTCCAATGGGTACGTCTCTTTGATTGGTAGGAAGTGAGTGGATTTGGTGAGTCGATCCACTATTACCCAAATGGCGTCAAGACTTTTCGGTGTTCACGGTAGTCCTATGACAAAATCTATCGCAATCTCGTCCCACTTCCACACCGGTATTTCCAAGGGCTGAAGTTCCCCGTACGACCGTTGGTGTTTTGCCTTGACCTTTAGACACGTCAAACATCATCCGACGTAATGAGCAATATATTTCTTCATTCCTGTCTACCAATAAAACTGCTTTAGGTCCCGATACATTTTATTTGTTCTCGGGTGTACCGAGTAACGAGACTTATGTGCTTCTTCTAACACTATCTTCCATTGATCTTCCAATTTAGAAACCCACACCCGGTCCCCTAGGCATTTTAATCCACGGCTGTCGACCCCTAGCGAAGCTACTAACCCGACAACCCATTCACTTTTTAGGTTCTCTTCCAAAAGCGCTCCCTCCTAGAACTTCTTAATAGTCTCTAGGAGGTTAGAAGTTGCTTCGACTCTAAAGGCTACCACCTTCATCGAATCCCCTCGTCCCTTCCAAATCAACGCGTCGGTTACGACATTCGCTTTTCCCGGATGGTAAAGAATTTCCAGTCATAGTTGCTTAACAACTCCATCCATCTCCTTTGTCTCATATTTAATTCTTTCTGGTTGAACAGATGTCGGAGGCTCTTGTGTTTAGTGAAAATTTGACACTTAACCCGGTGTAAATAGTGTCTCAAAATATTTAAGGCAAAAACCATTGTCGCTAGTTCCAAATCATGTGTAGGGTAATTCTTCTCATGATCCTTCAATTGGCGAGACGCATAGGCAATTACCTTCCCCTCTTGCATAAGAACGCACCCAATTTCTAACTTAGAAGTATCGTTGTAGATCACGAATCCTTCGGATCCATTAGCTAAGGATAAGATTAGTGCACTACTCGAGCTTTCCTTTAACTAACGAAAAGCGGCTTCTTGCGCGTCAGCCCACACGAACTTCCAATGACTTCTCTGGGAGCTTTTATATTAAATGGAATATATAGAATTATGATCAATCAAATTTTGTGAAGTCCCGGTATTTATTACCAGTCAGAATTGAAGATCGTTTATTTACAATGAGATGGGATACAAAGTCAACAGATATAGTTAACGTGGTTAGCGGCGTAGCTATCCGCGAAAATCATGAATGAACTTTTGATAATAACCCGCTAAACCAAGAAAACTCCTTATCTTTAACGGCGATTTCGGCGCTTCCCAACCCTTAATGGCTTCAATCTTAGTTGGGTCCACTTTGATATCGTCCTTTGACATGACATGACCTAAGAACTGGACTTCTCTCAGCCAAAACTCGCACTTCAAGAATTTGGCATACAACTTCTAGCGCCTTATCAACTCCAACACTGATTGAAGGTGTTCCTCATGCTCACTCGGGGACCGAGAATAGATCAGGATGTCATCTATGAAAACGATTACACATTTATCCATGAGTGAACTACACACTCGTTTCATCAGATCCACGAATACCGCTAGGGCATTAGTCAGACCGATGGGCATGACTAAAAACACATAATGCTCGTACGTTGTTGGTTGGCAGATTATGTAACCCGAAAATCACAAATAGAATCCCATGCAAGTATACATGTAAAACCACTATCGTTTGAACAAGTAATAAGTGGTACTAAGTATCAAGTATCGATCCCACATAGACAATAAAACAAGTCGTGATTCTTAAGTCAGTCTTAAAAGGTGATTTCAGAAAGAGATTTGGAAGGAATGATCTTTGAGTGTTGGTAACAGTAAATTGAAGTGCTTAAACAGATTAAAAGAAAGCAAGGGTGTAATATCCAGCTAGAGTTGTTGGCAACTAAATAATAGGATTGATGTTGCAACACCAGTTCTCAACTTCACTATCGGTTCACAAAAACCCTTTTGCAAGGTTCATATTAGAATAGGTTTACCGGCAACGACTAATTAGGTGACCCAACCGGTTCCGCATAGATATTATTATGATCCCCGTATAGTTTACAATCAATAAAGATTGAGAGGGTTTGTTACAACCCCTATAAGACTGTAGTGTCCTGAAGTTTATGCTAGCTTGCAATCAAGCTGACTCACCTAATTGAAACAATGTACGCCACCTCATCAAGAAGCACTTGGTCGAAACTCAGAAACAAGGAGTAAATAGTGAAATTGATAGCCAGTAGCAAACCATTAACTCATAGTTACATAGGCTTTTATCTCCCAACCATCACTTACACCCAAGCTAGGGACTTACCCCATTATCGCTTGACACATGGTGTGCGATATTATTGGAAAGATAATGAGAAAATGCATGAAAAGTAAATGACTGGAATTGGAATGCGTAAATGTAAATAACAGAAATGTAAAGTCGAATTGTAAATGATAAGGAAATGTAAAGGTGTTGTGACACTGAACAATAGCGTACTTGAGTTAAAGACTTAATATTAAAAAGCTTTAAAGTAACTAGTTAGGATAACTAGGTAAGTTATCTAACCGAGAGAACATGCTTAAACTACTGGATTTAGCTCTCTATTTATACATAGAAGAGCTCTTAACTTAGCAACTAAGAAAGCATAAAAAGAGAATCAAAGTACAAAAGGACATGGCCCCTACCACTAACTAGGAATCAAATGTCATAATTAGGTACATTGGCATCTTTTAAGGAAAAAAGAAAATATCAAAAGACCATATATGCTCTGCATATTGTCTCCTTCAACCGAATATCTCCAAGTTTCATTCAAAGAGCTTAGTTGCACCAACCAAAAAGATTAGGAAGCTTAGTCCATGACTGCAGTCCCATGTTGTGACTCCTGGTGCAACATCATTCATCAGTAAGTTAACATAAAAGCGCATAAGTAAGGTAAATTTCCACTACTTAGCTCCCAACTCAACAAATGGTAAAAATAAGAATAAAAGACTCAAATATTGTGATTGGGGAAATAAAATAGCTAGAAAATTCTACTAAAAATGATGAAAAATGTGATAAGTTATCCACTCATCACATCCCCACACTTAAACTGTTGCTTGTCCCCAAGCAACGAAAAAGACAAACATAAAGACTCAATTTGAAAGGTAAAAATTAAAAAGAAAAGTGATAGTGGTCAGTTCAATAAACAATAGACATAGCCTTTCATAAATCAGTTCATATTCACTTCACAAACACAAACACCATAGGCCAAAACACAAGTTCCTATTGTTATGCATAATTACTTTCTGAAAATAAGATCAATAGGACTTTATGGATTTTTGCTATTTTTGGGCTATCTTTCTTTCTCACACACACCTCACTTTCTGTGTCCAGATGTTGCAGCATCTGCTGCAGCCTGTCCTATATGCCAGATTTGTTTTTGTTGGCTAGGTAGGGATGGTTGAGCCATGATATGCCAATATCACAAGGAAAAGAACTGTATTGAGCCAAAGTTGCCAATATCACAATTGATTGAGCCTTGTGATGCTAATACCATATGAATGATTGAGTCGTGTAGTGCCAATATCACAACTAATTAGTATTATTGAACAAGACTTAAAGGACTCAAACCTTTTCATCTTTTCAGATTTGACCCAAAACTCCCCTCCCCACACTTAGAAAGAAACAATGTCCTCATTGTTTGGAGAACATGTATAGGCTCAAAAGGGTTAAAGGGGGAAAGGAGAGTGTATAAGGCTATGTGAAAAAATGGCCTATATCCTCTTCTATTTCAAAACAGTTTGCATGTTTGCTTCCCAGATGGCTTGGTTTGGTTCTAGCATAAGTATTGAAAATGAACATATACAAGTGAATTATTTGGGCTATGTTATGTGTACTAATCGAGAATGAAAGTATCACAAAATAAAACAAATTCCCAGACTCTTAATGGACTAAATAATGAAGAAAATAACAAAATAAAAGACACTACATGGAGCTAAGGAATAGAAATGGACATCTCTTGCTCAGAATGAGTAGGCTCTTCTGCTGCTGGGCCTCCAAGGAACTCATCCTGCAGCTTAGTCAGTGTTGCAGGGTACTCTGGTTGATAGGTGGATGCCTCCATGTGGTCATTTGCCCAGACATGGTCCTTGACATCCATTATTTTCTTGTGACACTTTCGGTACATGGCAATTTCCTTCACCAGCTCCTTGATCAACTTCTCTTGTCTTCTTATTCTCCTCTTCAATGCCAACTCTCTCTCTCCTCGAACGTTCTCTCAAGCTCCTTCTTCTATAAGGCCAACTTCTCATCCCAATACTCTTCTTGGTCATCCAGCTTCTCCATCAATTTCTTTTGGTTTTCCTCCAGAATGCTAATCATCATAGTGAATGTTGCTGCTTCTACCCAGCCAGATGTTGCAGCACTGCCTGTAGCATGTACTGGTCGCAGTACATCACCATCATCACCATGCTTTCTCACTTGGTTCCTCATTATCCTGTTGATAGCCAGATTGTCTATCACAGCCTTCCTATCCACGTACTCATCAGCATCAAAAGTTCTCACTTTTATCAAGGCATTGATTAAGGCAGGATGCCATAATCCACCCTTAGACTTTTCTGTGCAGGCCTTGATACTCTTGTTGATAACCTATCCAACATCATATTTTTTGCCCTGTCATGATAGAGTATAAGAGCAAAAACCTTTCAAATAAGATGCTGGTGTCATGGGAAGTAGGCATCAATGTGTGTCTGATAAAGTGGAACCACACATTAGCCTTTGATGACAAGTGCACATACTCCAACTTCCATGCTTCTCCTTTGGTGCTCCAATTTGCTACTTCTTTGGCTATGGTCTCTAGTACCCTTTTTGCATTAGCAACACTGGCTCTCCTCATCAGTTTGTTGTACACTGAGATTGGTGGAGGAACAAGCCCAAATATGTTGTTTATGGCCTCCGCTGAGTAGCAAACATCCATTCTTCTTACTGTGACAATATCATCTGGTATCACAGTAGCTTCAGCATAAAACTCTCTTACCCAGTCAAGGTTATACTTTGGTGGTACCTTACACAACAGTTCCCATCCCAAAGTTTGTATGGCTTCCTGGACAAAAGGATACTCAGAAATGATTCTAGGACTGAATCCTTTGTCTTGAAGCCCATCTTTCATCTTGAACTGCTTGTACTTCTCCTCAACTTCCTTGCATGTAAACCTTGTTAGTGCACATATTTGTTGGATACAAGATCATGAAGACTGAAGACTGAAAGTCAAAGCAAGTCAAAGCTCAAGTCAACTCTTATAGAAAGTTAAAGTCTCTTGTAATAAAATTCAAAGTCAAAGTGTTGTAAATGTTTTGTTTAGTGTTGGGTGTTTTGTGTCCTTGTATAAATAGGGATATGGATAGAGTAAGCGTGTAAAAAAGCATGTGAGAGTGAAGTTGCAAGTGAGTAGTATTGTGTGCAGACATATTCTAGAGAGAGAAAGATTCTCAGAGTATTGTATACGAAATCTTGAATTGAATTGATAACAGGTTGATTGTCCAAATTGTTTTCATATTGTCTTTGCATTAAAACTGTGATTAGAACTTGAATCTTGGGAATAATAATTGGTATCAGAGTAGAGTTCAAATTGAAATCAATCAAAGAAATGGATGTTTGCACTGTGTATTGAGACTAGATCGAATTTCGAATTTTTCTGAGTAATTGCAAGTTTGTTTGAGTCAATTGTGTTTGTATATTGTTTTAGAACGATCTTGTATTCGTTTGTTGAAATATTGCACTATAATTTTGTTCAATTCTTGGATTTTTACGAGTTTTAGAGTCACGAGTTCGAACGCACTGTAATAGAATCAATTTCTATATTTGAGTGATCTTTATTGAAATTCAGTGATTGTAATCGATTCTAGATGTAGTAGTGATCGAATTGTCAAAGTTTCAGATCAAAAGTTGAAGATTTGATGGGTTTTTTAGAAGATCAGAGTGTGTTTAAGTCGAGATCCAAAGAACTCGCATCAAGAACTCGCAGATCAAAAGATTTCGCATATTTTGTATCTGAAAATTTCACAAGTATAGAATTCGCATGATAGTGATATGCGAAATGTGCTGAATTCGCATGTGTGTGTTATAAGAAATCCTCAGAATTCGTACAAGCTTGTATGCGAAAAGTCAAAATTCGCATAAGTCCTTTATACGAAAAGTTTTGTGAAAAAATCTCTAAGGAAAGAATTCACATATGCCTGTATGCGAGAAGTGAAGAACTCGCATACTGTGACATACGAATTCCTCAGAATTCGCATAAGAAGTGTTTGAAAAAAAATTTAAGTACAATATTCATATGATTCTATTATGCGAAAAGTTAGTTTTTCAAAAAATTTCTAAGTCTAGTTTTCGCATAGTTTTGTGTGCGAATTCCTAGAACTCGCATATAACTATGTGTGAATTCTGTAGTGTGCGAATTCTGGATTGTATTTGTCTGTGAATTCTGAAGTTAGTGTGTATGCGAATTGTGGCTTGCGAATTCTGTTTGTGTGAATTGTTTGGTTATTTGTGGTGTGCGAATTTCATACTTAGGAGATATTTTGAAATTTTATTTTCTGAAAATTCTTTCTAAGTTTTTCTGTATTTTGATTTCACTTGAACTAACGATCATTTCAAGTTCTTATTGAACAGTGTAAATCAAGATAGGATATTCAGATGATGAATATGGTCAGATATTTAAACTGAAAACAGAGAATAAAAATCTCATTTCATCTGTTGATTACTACTCAAAGAGGTCAAAGAAATATTATGATGAAAAGAGGTTGCTAAGAGTAGAAGTCGATGCATTGCAGAAAATTAATGAGGATCTTTTGAAGAAGATATCTAGCCTGGATGAAGAAAAAGTACAGAGTTTGGAAGCTGAGAATATTGAGCTGAAAAGAAATATTTTAGATATGGAAGCTCAAATTGTCAAACTCCAGAAACAAGATTTTGTTGATAAGAATGAGAAAATAGTTAAGAGTTTGGAAATTGCTAATGAAGAGCTGAAAACGAAGATTTCTAACTTGGAAAAGAAGATTGCTAATGACATAGATGAGCTTGAGAAGGAAAGGAAAGGATTTTCTCAGAAATTCTCCGATTTTTCAAGGAAAAGTTTCAAAGAAAAGAAAATTGTTGAGCTTAAATGTGCCAAACTTTCTCAACAGGTGACGGATTTTGAGAAAGTGATCATCTTAGAAAGAGACAAGTTTGCAAAAGAGAAGAAGATGATTGAGCAGAAAAATTTTGGATTCTTCAAAGAAATATCTGATCAGAGAATCAATGTTGAGAAAGACTTTGAAGAAGAAAGAAAGATCTTTGAGTTAGAGATTAGGAAGATTACAGAGTCATTGTTAGAACTGTCTACAAGTGTCTTGAAAGATCAAAATACGAAGTCTGAATTTCAGAAGAAGATTGACCTACTCAACGCAGAAAGGAACAGTTTATCTTCTAAGATAAAAGAACTTGAAGATATTGTCTCTACAATGGTGTTGACTGAGTAGAAGTCTCCAGATTCAATTGTTCAAACACCTAGAGATGATTCAGCTGACTCTGAATGTTCATTCAAAACAACATCAAGTTCACATTATACAACTGTTTCTACAAAGAGGTCAGTCAATTCAAAAGATCAGATTTGTACTACAAACATTTTTTTTTATGATAGGAATGTGGATGGTTCAAGTACTTACAAAGAAGAAGAAGAAGAAGAAGAAGAAGGTATGAAGAAGAGAAGTTGGTCTGGAAAGTGAAACCAGTATCTGATGAGAAGTTGATGAGAAGATTGGTAAGAAATCATTTGTGCATATATCAAATGCCAAGAAGGACAATGTGCGAAAAGGTCAACCTGATCATGTTTATTCGAGAAATCAATTACTCAGGTTAGCTCATAAAAAGAGTTATTGTTCTTACTTCATACAAATGATTTTGTTCATAAAGTTTCAGATCTTTACTGGTATGGTTCTTATTCTATTACTCCTAATAGAACTGCAACAAACAAACATGGACCCAAATACCAGTGGGTACCAAAGCCAAAAGATTTATCTGTGTTGCAGGCACCTCAAGTCAAGGAGGAGTAAGAGAACCTAGACTTCTGAGTATATCAACTCAGAACTCGCTCTTCAAAGATCAAGTTTGACTTCTAAACACAACAGTTTAGGACTCGTACTTCAATTATCAAAAGATATTATACTCTAGTGCATATATGAGATTGTACTCCGGTGCAAAAATGAGATGATCAACCTTCAAGGGGGAGTACATATTTTTTCCTGTTGCTAAATATTGTGAATGCAATATTTTAGGGGGAGTTAAGGAGTAAGGACTATGACTTCTAATTACATCTGATCAGAACTCGTTCTTAACACGTTTTATTGCTTTATGTCTTTAATTTTCAATAAATTTTGTGAATAAAGCTTTGTACTTTTACAGATTTTTGATTGTTGCATATTTGAGAGGGAGCTTAAACGATCATATTCAATATGACTTTGGAGCTGACTTAATGAGATTTAAGCTGAGCGTAAGGAAATATTCTACTCTTAATCTCATACGTGTCTGAAAGAAGGACAACTTTCAGATATGAAAACATGTTCTTAAATGTTCAAACCACTTCTCAATTCTTAAAAAGATTTCATGAATTTAGAAGTGTGATTTTAAATATTTTCATTTTTCATGAGCTTAAATGTTAAATAAACTGTGTGTTTTCCAAAGATAAATACTTGTTAATATGTTCTTATCATGTCTTATATTGAAACAAATTTTCGATGGTAAGACACCCTGCTTGAAATTCAAAGTTTGAGCGTGATTTCATTTCGAAATGTTTCTTTCAACTAGGTCTATATTTTGTTTCGTATAGACAAATTCCAACTTTTCTTGACTTAAGCTTTAATTGTTAACTCATTCATATTTGATCTTATTATTCGATGTCAGATTTTCAAACAAGTTTCTTGTATTCATTTCATTCATTCAATATACTTGTTTTGAAATATCTTCATGATTAAAAATGCTCAAATCTTCATGATTATCTTAATGAGCATATAGACATCTAACATGTATTTTTGTGCTTTAACTAAAAAGTTAAACCGTTCGAGCAACATTATATTTTTAGGAAAACATGGGTTCATTGTGTGAGAACTTAACAGAACTTCTATGGATTCACGTTAACTAGTGTTTCCTACCCAATAAGTTAATCATTTAGTGATCGAGAGGCGAGGAGTCAATATATGAGTGTGGGTGTGATGAGGTAAAATGAAAAAAGAGTTTGGTTAGAAGCGAGCTCAATGCAAAAAAGAAAGAGGGTGAGAGATCAGAGTAAAAAAAATATCAAACTCTGCACCAACTTTTTCTGAGTCGGGCAGCCACATTTCTGATTATTTCACATTTCTTTGGTGAACATCATTGAAACATGCAACTAGCCCATGCCAACTATTGTTTTAAACTCCACCAGCTACTCATTTTCTTCTTAAAAAGAAGATGTTTCATATTTCTCTAGGGATGCAACACATATGCTATCTCGTCTTCATTCAGAAGATGTGGATACTGAAAAAGAAAGAAGTCTGCCCCACATTTGCACTTCGATCATGCACAATTGAGTCTATTTTATACTGTTGTTGTCTCAATGGTTTACACAATTTTGAACCTAACAAAATCAATCATCATATGCTTAATTCTTTCAAACACAAGCACATACACACACGAAATTCGTTTTTCTGTCTAAACGTTTATAGTTTAACCTTGTGTTATTCGATGATTGAATGGAAGACCTGGGGGGGTGAACATCAAAATTCTCCTTTCCAATGTGTATTCGTTACACACAGTGATTTCATGTTACTGACAGGAATTTTAACTGATTCATTTGTTGATTCAGGTTTTACACTCATAATTTGTCTGAATTTCAAAAGATTCGGATGAATACTTTATGACTTGACGGATAATCAGCGGCTCAATTATGTGATGAAATATTAATGGTCAGAGAAAGATTCATGATATTTCTTGAGGAAGTTTTGATGATTTCTGTGCTTCATCATCAAAAAGGGGGAGATGATCAAGAAATGTTGGAAATGATAAAGGAATGTTGGAGCTTAAAGGAGAAATTTGTGTCAAGAAAGTCAATTTGAAGAAAAGATTCTGTCAAAGAATGCAATTTATGAAAAGATTGTACAAATTTGGAAGAGCAAGTTCAAAGATTTCTGATAGCGAGCAAAATTTACTGAAATTTTCTTTGAAGATAATTTGCTGAAGCAAACAGAGCTAAATATGAAGATAATTTCTTTCTGAAGTCTGAAAGAGGTTTCTTATTACCTTTGGGGGAGATTGTTAAAGCTTATTACAAAGGATGTTCAAAGACTTTGGGGAGAATACATAATTGTTTTTGAAGAAAAGAGGAGATTGTGCTTCAATGCTGATTTGCTGAAAGAAATCTCAAAGGGGGAGATTGTTTTATAATCTATGTCAAAAGGGGGATATTGAATGTCAAATCTTTTTGAAGATGATCTTGAATCCAAAGGGGGAGATTGTTAGTGCACATATTTGTTGGATACAAAATCATGAAGACTGAAGACTGAAAGTCAAAGCAAGTCAAAGCTCAAGCCAACTCTTATAGCAAGTCAAAGTCTTTTGTAATAAAAGTCAAAGTCAAAGTGTTGTAAATGTTTTGTTTAGTGTTGTGTGTTTTATGTCCTTGTATAAATAGGGATATGGCTAGAGTAAGCGTGTAAAAAAGCATGTGAGAGTGAAGTTACAAGTGAGTAGTATTGTGCGCAGACAGATTCTAGAGAGAGAAAGATTCTCAGAGTATTGTATACGAAATCTTGAATTGAATTGATAACAGGTTGATTGTCCAAATTGTTTTCATATTGTCTTCGCATTAAAACTATGATTAGAACTTGAATATTGGGAATAATAAACCTTGTCAACCTCTCTTCATACTCCTCCTCAACATCTTCTTGCTCAACCATCTTCTGCTTTCCCTTCTCTTCTCTTGTTAATTTCTTGGTTGTTTTCCTCCCATAGCCAATGATTTTAGCCTTCTTCTTTGGTGTGGCCTTGGGCTGAGTTTCCTTGGCCTTCTTGTCATCCTTTTAGCCTTTCTTCTTCTCAACCTTTTCTACTACTGCAGCCTCATCTCCTTCTTTCTAATGCCTTTTTATCCACTCACCAATCTCTTCCTCAACACTGTCTTCCATGTCATCATCCATCTCACATCTTCCGTCTCTTGTTCTTTCTCACCAACAACCTCATTTCCATCCCTTGAGTTTTCTGGAGTTCCCAAAAGTTCATTTAAAATGGAATCATTTCCCACGCTGCCTTGAATATTCCCTGGGTTCTCAGGGATTGTCACTGCTACTGCCTCATGTTGCGACATTTGTAGCAACACAGTGAGGCTTTCACTTCGTATATCATGGACCAAGGTTGCATCCAACACAGAAACAGGGGAAATGGATATAGGAATGGTGGTTTCTAGTGGTGGGTTGTTGGTGGTCTTAGGGTGTGTTTCGGTTTCTAGGCTTGGTGGTTGGTTCATATCAAAGGCTTCATGGTGGGATGGTGACAAGCTTGTGTTGAATGATTCAATGGGTTCTTGAGCATCTTGAAGAAGTGGGTTTTGGGTTTGGCTAGTTTATGTAAGTCCAAGTTTTCAAGCACAACTAATGAAAATGATATTTGACGATGAAATTCTAGAGAGAGAGTAAAGAGAGAGAAACTTGAAGTCATATATCTCACTTAAACCATATTAGTTACAATTAAGAACTCTCATACAACTATTCTCTCAAATGCCTTACAACCTATTAGACTTAACTACTAAGCTTCTAAAGGTATTTATACTAAAGATGACTTACAAGGATTGACTTTGTTTGACTTTACATAACTTTGACTTTTCTACATAAATCTTGGATACAACAATATACTAACATTTGCAAGATTATTGTCTTGAATACAAAGGGGGAGAAACATTCTTAAATACAACAATCCCATTGTTTTGATCAATGAGTTCTACAACAATACACTAACATTCAAGATTATTGTCTTGAATACAACAATCCCATTATTTGGATCAATGAGTTCTACAACTCCATATGGAAAAACATTCTTGATTTCTAAAGGTCCAGTCCACTTTGCCCTTAATTTTCCAGGGAAAAGTTTAAGTCTTGAGTTAAACAACAAAACCATTTCACCAACATTGAAATCTTTGTGCATAATCCTCTTGTCATGCCATCGTTTGGTTTTATCCTTGTAGATCTTGGAATTCTCATAGGATTGATTTATGAGTTCTTCCAATTCATTGATTTGCAACTTTCTCCTTTCACCTGCATCATTAACATTCATGTTAAGTTCTTTAAGAGCCCAAAATGCTTTGTGTTCAAGTTCTAATGGAAAGTGACAAGATTTTCCAAAGATAAGCTTGTAAAGAGACATTCCAATTGGGGATTTATAGGAAGTCCTAAAATCCCAAAGAGCATCATCTAGTTTAAATGACCAATCCTTTCTTGAAGGTTTGACCACTTTCTCTAGAATACTCATGATTTCCCTATTTGAGAGTTTAGCTAAGCCATTTGTTTGTGGCTGATAGGCTATAGCAACTCTATGACTAATGTAGTATTTTTCCAAAACTCCTTTCATCATGTTGTTCACAAAATGGGTGCCTTCATCACTGATTATGGCCCTTGGGTACCAAATCTTGTGAATATGTTTTTGTGAAGGAATATCACTATTGTCTTTGCATCATTGTTGTGGCAAGCTATTGCCTCTACCCATTTAGAGACATAATCCACAACTACCAAGATGTACTGACAGTTCCTAGACATGGGAAATGGTCCCATGAAATCTATTACCCATACATCAAATATTTCAACCTCTAAAATGCCATTGAGGGGCATCTCATGTCTTTGGGAAATAGAACCAACTCTTTGACACTCATTACACTTTTTAACAAATTTATCAGCATCAATAAAAAGTGTAGGCCAAAAGAATCCAGATTGGAGGACTTTTGCTGCAGTTCTTTGGCCACCAAAGTGTCCTCCATATGCAGCAGCATGACAGTGCTGCAGTACTGCAGTTGTGTCCTCATGAGGTATACACCTCCTTAGGATTTGGTCAGCTCCTAGCTTAAATAGAAATGGATCATCCCAAAGGTAATTCTTTGCATCACTAAACAATTTCTTTCTTTGGTTTCTATTATATTCAGGTGGAATGATCCCAGCAGCTAGGTAAATTGCAATGTCAGCAAACCATGGTGTTGTAGCATGCTGTAGCACCAGTAACTGTTCATCAGGGAACTTTTCATTTATCTCAATTAAAGGTTTATTTCCTTTTTCTAATCAGGACAAGTGATCAGCAACTTGGTTTTTAGTACCTTTCCTATCTATTATTTTTAGGTCAAACTCTTGTAACAACAACACCTACCGAATTAATCTTGGCTTTGCATCTATTTTAGAAATTAAGTACTTGATCGTTGCATGGTCAGTGTGAACTGTAACCTTGGTCCCCATCAAACAAGATCTGAATTTTTCAAAGGCAAATACAACAGCCAATAATTCATTCTCAGTGGTTGTGTAGTTAACTTGTGTTTCATTTAAAGTTTTACAAGAGTAATAGATAGGGTGAAAAATCTTTCCTTTCTTTTGTCCCAAAACTGCACCAATTGCCCAATCACTTGCATCACACATGAGTTCAAATGGTTGTGTCCAATTAGGTGTGATCACAATAGGTGATGAAATCAAAGCTTGTTTCAAAAAGTTGAAAGCTTCCCTACATTCATTGTTGAAATCAAAAGGCTGGTCATGTTGCAGTAGTATACAGAGTGGTTTTGAAATCTTTGAAAAATCTTTTATAGATCTTCTGTAAAAGCCAGCATGACCAAGGAAACTTCTAATTCCTTTAACATTCGTAGGCTCTGGAAGTTTTTCAATGACTTCCAATTTTTATTTTTCCACCTCTATTCCTTTGTTTGAAATTAAATGACCCAAAACAATACCTTCTTTGACCATGAAATGACATTTTTCCCAATTCAAAACCAAGTCAGTCTCTTCACATCTTTTAAGGCTTTGTTCAAGATTTTTCAAACATTGTTCATATGAAGATCCATAGATAGAAAAGTCATCCATGAATATTTCCATAGAGGTTTCCAACATATCAGAGAAAATGGACATCATGCATCTTTGGAATGTGGCAGGGGCATTGCATAGTCCAAAGGGCATTCTCCTAAAGGCAAAAGTACCAAAAGGGCAAGTGAAAGTGGTTTTCTCTTGGTCCTCAGGTACTATGGCAATCTTGTTGTAACCAAAATATCCATCTAGGAAATAGTAATACTCCTTACCAGCTAGTCTATCCAACATTTGATCAATGAAAGGCAATGGGAAATGGTCTTTATGGGTTTCTTGGTTAATCTTCCTATAATCCACACATATTCTCCATCCTGACACTACCCTAGTTGGGATCAACTCATTCTTTTCATTTTCAACAACTGTCACACCTCCTTTCTTAGGGACATATTAGGCAGGGATTACCCAAGAACTACTAGCTATGGGGTAAATAATTCCAGTATCTAACCACTTGAGTATTTCTTTCTTGACTACTTCTTTCATCAAAGGGTTCAGTCTTCTTTGTGGCTCTACAGATCTGAAAACCTTTTCCTCTAAAATGATTTTGTGTTGACAGATTGATGGACTAATGCCTTTTAAGTCAGAAATTGTCCAACCTATGGCCTTGGTGTGGGCTTGAAGCACTCTCACTAACTACTCTTCCTGTTTTGGCTCTAAGGTTGCTGAAATGGTCATAGGTAATTTGTTCTCATCACTTAGAAAAACATACTTAAGATGGGGAGGAAGTTGTTTTAGTTCAAGGTCTGGTGGTGCTTCAATTGATGGTAAGGGGTTCTCTCTTGTATTCTCTTCCAATAGCTCATATGTTACTACAGGCTGCAGCACTGGCTGTAGCATATCATCACAGTGATTGCTATCATCTAAATCATCATCATCATATTCATCGTCTAAGTCATCATCATCATGCTTATCATCCTCTAACTCATCATCTTCCAGGTCATCATCTATCTTTTCACCTAGAATTTCTTCTAAGGTCTCTTCTTGACACCAAGATTCTACAGAGCTTAGGACAAAACATTCTTCCACTTCATTAGGGTATTTCATGGAAGTAAAGACATTGAAGGTGAAATTTTGTCTTGAACTCTCATAGTCAACACTCCTTTTTGGACATCTATGATGGCTCTTCCAGTGGCTAAGAATGGCCTTCCTAACATAATAGGAGTTTCTTTGTCAACCTCAAAGTCTAGAATGATGAAATCAGCAGGAAATATGAATTTATATACTTGTACCAAAACATCCTCTATCTTTCCCTTAGGATAAGTTATGGATTTTTCAGCTAACTGCAAGGTCACAGTGGTAGGTCTGGCCTCTCCTATCCCTAGTGTGTTGAAAACAGACAAAGGCATAAGATTGATGCTAGCACCTAGGTCACAAAATGCTTTCCCAACCTCTTTTCCTCCTATAGAACAGGGTATTGTAAAATAACCTGGATCTTTCTACTTAGGGGGCAGTCTATTGGAAAAAAGTGCACTACAGCCTTCAGTCAATGACACAGTCTCATATTCACTTAGTTTCTTTTTCTTTCTCAAAATGTCCTTAAAGAATTTGGCATAAGTAGGCATGCTCTCAATTGCTTCAACCAAAGGGATGTTGATATGTAATAGCTTGAACACGTCTAGAAACTTCTTGAATTGTAACTCCTCTTTTTGATTCCTTAACGTCTAGGGGTATGGAATGTAAGGGGGTACATGTGTGATAACAGCCTTCTTGGGATCAGAAGTGGATGGAACAGTAGGTGTTATCTGTTCACTTACTGTTTTTGATTTTTCAGTTCTGTCAGTTGGTGCTGCAGCACTGGATGTAGCATCAAATGCAGTTGACTTGTCTTTCTTGTTATCATTAGGGAATAACAAGGGAAGTTTAGATCTATTAGGTATCAACACAGATTTAGAAAATGATGTGGGTTCAAGAGATTTAACAGTAGTAGGGGGTACCACTATAACACTCTTTTTCCTAGTCTGTGCCACTAATAGTCTTAGGGTCTATTTGGGTAGTCTCAACTAAGTCTTTTCCACTCCAAAGGGATACATCCTTCACATGTTCCTTGGCTGTATTCTTGGGAGTCTCAGTATCACTAGGCAAGATTCCAACAAGTCTCTTTCTCAATTCCAATGCAATTTGTCCAATCTATGTTTCAAAAGTTCTTAAAGCAGTGTTTTGGTGATTGATTGCGGAATTGGTGTGATTTATAAAACCTTTCAACAATGATTCCAAAGAAACAGATGAATCAACATTTTGACTTGGTTTACTTTGAAAAGGTTGTTGATTTTGTAGACATTGAAAAGGTTGTTGACTTTGTTGAAAATGACCTTGAGAACTACTTGGTTGCTTTTGAAAATTTGAAGTTCTTTGTTCTTTTACGATAGGTGGATTCAAACCAGGACTATTCCAAGAAAAATTGGGATGGCTTCTCCAATTTTAGTTATAGTTGTTTGAATATTGTCCATTCCTATTATGCACATAGTTTACAGATTCTGAGTTCTGGCTACACTGTTCATAGGTATGTCCTTCACCACAGACTACACATTGTACGGGCAGGGGTTCATGAACAGATGTTGCAGCAACAGTATTCACACCAATGGCAGCAGACATGTTTTAACTCATGTTGGCCATTGATGTGAGTTGTGTAGTAAGTTCAGTATAAGGATCTATTTCATGAATTCCTCCAGTTTTTCAGGGTACTAGTGCACGTGGATCAGACCAATAACCATTGTTGCTAGAAATCTTTTCCAAAATCTCATAACCATCATTATAGGTACTAGAGGTGAAGGCTCCTCCTGTTGTAGCATCGATCATGTGTTTAGCAGTGGTATTTAAACCATTGTAGAATGTCTCTAGTTGTATGCAGTAGGGTATGCCATGGTGAGGGCATTTCCTTAACAACTCTTTAAACCTTTCCCAAGCATCCGGAATAGCTTCATCGTCCATTTGTCTAAACATGCTTATCTCATTTCTGGACTTAGCATTCCGTGTTGGTGGAAAATATTTTTTTAAAAATCTTTCAGCCATGTCATTCCAAGTTTCAATTAAATTAGACTACAATGAATTATACCATGATCTTGCTCTATCTCTGAGTGAAAAAGGAAATAACTTTATCCGTAAGGCTTCATCAGTTACTCCACTGAGTTGGAAAGAATCAGTGATTTCCATAATAGTTTTGAGATGCAAATGAGGATCTTCATATGGCATGCCACTGAACTGTCCATTGGATTGTAACATGTTAAACATTACAGGTTTCAGTTCAAAATGGGCACACTCAATCTGTGGTCTAACTATGCCTACATGCAGTTGATTAACTATAGGCATAACATAGTCCATGATTCTTCCAGTTTTAGAATTTTCAATATTAATGATGTCTTGGGGCTCAGGCCCTGGCCCTGGCCCAAATTCTTTTTCTGCCATTTCAGGTGTTTCAAGAATGGGTGACAAAGTTCTTTGAATTCTTCTCCTTCTTCGAAAATTTCTTTCAATATCAGGGTCCAAATCAAGGATATCACCGTGAAACAAACGTGGCATGCAACCAAAATCAGTAACAAAAGGTGATTAGAAAAATCAGATTTTAAGTGACTTAAAGAAAAAAAAACTTGTTTTGGCTTGTCCCCGACAGCGGCGCCAAAAACTTGGTCGACATATTATGTAACCCGAATATCACAAATGGAATCTCATGCAAGTATACATGTAAAACCACTATCGTTTGAACAAGTAATAAAGTGGTACCACGTACCAAGTATCGATCCCACAGAGACAATAAAAAAAGTCGTGATTCTTAAGTCGGTCTTAAAAGGTGATTTCAGAAAGAGATTTGGAAGGAATGATCTTTGAGTGTTGGTAACAGTAAATTATAGTGCTTGAACAGATTAAAAGAAAGCAAGGGTGTAAGATCCGGCTAGAGTTATAAGCAACTAAATAATAGGACTGATGTTGTAGCAGATGTTGCAGCACTAGTTCTCAACTTCACTATCGGTTCACAAAACCCTTTTGCAAGGTTCATATTAGAAGAGGTTTACCGGAAACGACTAATTAGGCGACCCAACCGGTTCCGCACAGATATTATTATGATCCCCGTATAGTTTACAATCAATAAAGATTGAGAGGGTATGTTACAACCCCTATAAAACTTCAGTGTCCTGAAGTTTATGTTAGCTTGCAATCAAGCCGACTCACCAAGTGAAACAATGTACGTCACCTCATCAAGAAGCACTTGGTCGAAACTCAGAAACAAGGAGTGAATAGTGAAATTGATAGCTAGTAGCAAAACATTAATCCATAGTTACATAGGCTTTAATCTCCCAACCATCACTTACACCCAAGCTAGGGACTTACCCCATCATCGTTTGAAACATGGTGTGTGATATTATTGGAAAGATAATGAAAAAATTCATGAGAAGTAAATGACTGGAATTGGAATGCGTAAATGTAAATAACAGAAATGTAAAGCAGAAATGTAAAGCCGAATTGTAAATGACAAGGAAATGTAAAGGTGTTGTGAACGGTGCTGTGACATTGAACAGTAGCATACTGGAATTAAAGACTTAATATTAAAAAGCTTTGAAGTAACAAGTAGGATAGCTAGGTGAGCTATCTAACCGAGAGAATATGCTTAAACTACTGGATTGAGCTCTCTATTTATACATAGAAGAGCTCCTAACTTAGCAACTAAGAAAGCATAATAAGATAATCAAAGTACAAAAGGACATGGTCCCTACCACTTACTAGGAATCAAATGTCATAATTAGGTACATTGGCATCTTTTAAGGAAACAAGAAAGTATCAAAAGAGCATATATGCTCTGCTCATTGTCTCCTTCAACCGAATATCTCCAAGTTTCCTTCAAAGAGCCTAGTTGCACTAACCAAAAAGATTATGAAGCTTAGTCCATGACTGCAGTCCCATGTTGTGACTCCTGCTGCAGCATCATTCATTAGTAAGTTAACATAAAAGCGCATAAGTAAGGTAAAAATTTCCACTACTTAGCTCCTAACTCAACAAATGGTAAAAATAAGAATAAAAGACTCAAATATTATGATTGGGGAAATAAAATATCTAGAAAATCCTACTAAAAAGTGATGGAAAATGTGATAAGTTATCTACTCATCACTCGTGCGAAAAGTCGTTTTGGGCACGTCTTTTTCTCTTACCTTCAGTTGATGGTAACCCGGCCTCAAATCTATTTTGGAGAAATAACTCACTCCTTGCAACTGATCGAATAGGTCTTAAATCCTCAGAATCAGATATTTGTTCTTGATCGTCACCTTGTTAAGTTCCCATGGAAATTCCACCCAGAATGTAATGGCGAAGGCGAAGAGCTAGGACGTTTAAACCCTTGTCGAGCGGCTCTTTTTTTGGAAAGGGTATCTTGGGCCTATGGCCCAGACTAATCCCTGGCAATTAGGGCCTTTGGTCCAGCTGCTAAAGCGTGCAACCTTGAGTTTATCCTCAGTGGCCACAAGTGCAACTAGTGGGGCTCGAACCCGGGTTGAGCGCTATGAACTCCCCAAGCCTTTACCACCACACCATAGCTCTTTCATCTCGGTTGGTGCTAAATGGTAAGGTGCTCTCGCTAATTGTTAGTGCACAAAATATGTTGGATCCAAGATCATGGATATTGAAAGTCAATTGCTAAAGTCAAAGCCTCATTGCAAAGTCAAAGTTGCTAAAAGAGGAAAGTCAAAGTCAAGCAACTCAACTAGTTTAGTTAGTTAGTTTTGTCTTTGTAAACTAGTTTGTATAAATAGTTTCTTTTTGTTTGTAGAATCATATGACACATTGATAGAGATACGTAGAGAGAGAAAACTTAGAGAGAGAAAGAACGTTTGTATACTGATTGAATTCAAGATCAATACATATGGAAATTCTTATTGATTTCATTGTTGTCTTGATGATTTGCACACAATCTGGGATTATTAATTGGTATCAGAGCAAGCATAGAATTAGAAAATGGATCAAGAATCTGGTTTTTGGTGATCGACTTCAAGAACTCGCATACACACTGTTTTAGAATCTAACTTGTGAATTTCTTGTTGTGTTGGAGTTGTAGTTATTACTTGTATTGTAATCGATTTGTGTCATAGAACAAGTTTGATTTGTATTACTTCATCCAATTCATAGTTGTTTGTGTGAATTTTGGATTTTGGTTTGAGTTTGTATTCGAACACAGTCGCACTGTATTTTTGATTGATTTGAGTTTATTGTTGTTTTTCTCCTAAATCAATTGTTCGTAACCTGTTCGAGAAGTGATCAAAATCAAATTGACATAGTTTCATGGACTAATTTAAAGTATTGGATTGATTTGAAGTATTGGATCGATTTGAGGTTGGATAAGTTGGTTCAGACTCGAAATATTGAAGAACTCGCAAGATTCAGAGAAGTCGCAAGCTTCTTGAAGAACTCGCAAACATCATCTGAAGAACTCGTAGACAATGGTGTATGAATTATGAAGAACTAGCAAGCGTCTTGAATTTTTTATTGTTGAAATTTTTCTAAGGCAAGAACTTGCAGAGCTTGACCTGCGACAAGTTCAAGAATTTGCATCCTTCAGCTTGCGACAACCAGGAACTCGCAAGCTACTATCTTAACAAGATGGGATATTTTGAAGTTGAAGAAGAAAATGATAAACTCAAAAAGGAGAATGAACTACTTAAATCATCAGTTGATTATTATCAAAAGAGATATAAGACATTTCATGCTGCAAAGAAATTGCTCATGGAAGAAGTCAGTGTGTTAAAGAAAATAAACATAGATCTCCAGAAGCAGATGTCTGATGATCAAAATTTGAAAGATGACAAGAAGAAAGAAGATAAAGTCAGGGTTTGGAAACTGAAAATACTGGGATGAAAAAGAAAATCTCAGACTTGGAAGCTCAAATTGTCAAAATCCAGCTAGCGGAGTCTGTCAAGAAGAATGAGAAGACAACAAAGGATTTAGAAAGTGTTAATGAAGAGCTGAGAAAGAAGGTTTCAGAGTTGGAACAGAAGATTGCCAAAGACATAGATGAATTTGAAAAAGAAAAGATAGGATTTGCTCAGAAATTCTCTGAATTTTCAAGGAAATCATTTGAAGAGAAGTATGACAACTGTCAAATTTTGGTTAATGAGGTCAGCACCCTCAGAATAATTTTATAAGTCTTGTCACTTTTTAAATTTTACTAAAAGCCTTTAAGATAAAAAGTTTCCCCGAAAAATTTAGAAGTTGCGTTAAAGACCCGGAACAGTTCCGCATCTGACCGTCACTGTCCAGAAATGCCAAATAAGTGAATAAAAGTCCAAAATTCTTAAATTATAAAAATCAAAATTTTAATTTCTCTTGCATTGCAAAATTTTCAAAATTGTCATTTATTTAGTAAAAATTGAGAATCGGGTGTTTCGGTTCTCAAATATATCTGATATTTGTAGATTAGACTAGCAATTTAATTAATAATACTAAATTAAATATTTTTGGTGGGTGAGTCATTTAGGACACTTGTCCTAAACCTACTCATTTTATTTATTTTAATTTTTTTTTTTAGAATCAAATTTAAAAACAAGAGTCACTCTCATTGCTCATTTCTAACTCTTCACCTCCTCTCTCTCCTCTCTCTCTCTTTTTCGGCCGAAAGCCACCACCACCACCATTTCCATTTTTTTTTCTTCATCTTCTCCTCCCATTGCTAAGAATCAAAAGTCCAACCAAGAATCTATCACCATTTTGAAGTTGGAATCCAAGTCTTCATCTCTTTTGTTAAAGGTAATCATTTAACCCTTCCATTTTTTCAAGTTTATAATCAAAAGTGGTACATTTTCATATCTTTTATGTAAATGTTGTATAATCCAAGTTGTGGAAGTGAAATGGGATGCATTAGTATCTATACATTTGCTAATGAACCATTTAATGATCTTCCAATGAAACTAGGGTTTCCATGTGTATTATTTTGAGATTTTGTCAAAGAGATGATGATTTTATGAAATGTGGTTTTTGGTCCACAAAATTTTAATAATGTTGGATTGAAATTTATGCATTTATGTCAATTTTGTGTATAAATAAACTCTTAAGATGAGATTGTTCAATCTCATATGATTAAAGAGTTCTATATAGTGTTAAACCACTAATCTAGTGTTTATGTTGTCTTGCATGTGGTTGAAAATTTGTTAATAAGATGGTTTACCTATGATATTTATATAATATGAGTTTTTGACTCTTGATACAATGAGTGTTAGTATAAAAATGTTCTTATGAAGGAATTTTCTAAGTTCTACATGATTAAGAACATTGTAACAATATTAATGTCTTATTTTCTTTATATTGTGTTCATGCATGCATTTGGATGAGCATTTAGATTGCCATGAATCCATGATGCATGTGTTAGTTTATCATGTGTGAAGGGTGAAGACATGGTTTTTAACCAAAAACCATGTCTAATGATCATTATTTGTGGGTTAAAATAGCATTCACATCATTCTTGAATCTGTCCAGAAAATGGACCTCACTTCTAGCTTGCACAACTCACAAACCACATGTCTAAATTTGGGGTTTTTGCTTCTAAACTTCATTTTAGAGTGTTAGCTTTCTAAAAAGTCCAAAAACATAGAATTTGGAGATAATTTGAGCACTTAAATGGATTTTATAAGAAAATGGTGCAATCTGTCCAGTGAAGACAGATTCATACACCTATCTTGTAGAGGCCATAACTCCCTCACTACTCATCCAAATTAAGTGAATCGTTTTCCAAATGTTAGGATTTTGAGTTAGGTTTGCATCCATATATGGATCACTATCTAATTCCAAGAATTGATACCTCAAAACCCTGTTACAAGTGAGGCATGTCACTGATCCGAAAATCAGTGACACTTTATTTTATAAAAATGATTTGATGTACCAAAAGTTATTCAAAAATTATGAAAAAGTGCAGATTTAATCTAAACATATCATAGTTCCATCCCAAAATTTGTGATTAAATAATTCTCTTGAGAAGTTAAGTTTCCGTGTTGAAATTACCGGATAACTTTCTGGACAGCATGTGCTGAATCCAGAAAAGTAGTTGTATCAAGATTAAGTAATGTCTTATCATATTTTGGAACTTTGTTTAGACAAAATAATTATGGACTAAGAAACTTATTTGATGGCATTTTATGGGACAATTGGACATATTGGTTGGACATCGGAATAGGGTATTAATGTGTTTCTTATGGCAACTCTTATATAGGGAAAGTTAAGGCGTGACAAAACTCATTAAGTTAAAGTAAAGCTTCACTCGTTGCTTACATCAAGGTGAGTATTCACAGCCCCATTTTTTATCGTTTTAATTGATTTTGGGGTGAAAAGCATGTTTAAATTGCGTATTTAAGGATTCATGAGAATTGTTTGAAAGAATTGCGAATTGACAATTTATAAGGCTTTGTTAAAAGCGTTTGGAAAATTAAGCTATATGATGAGTATGCAAATGATGTGTTGAGTTTTTAATGTTAAGACCCCGTGACACTACTATTAACTCGAAGAAAATCGGGCCTATAGTATTAGTGGGTAGCGCTATTTGGTGTGACAAGCCCACTTTAATGCTGACGAGCAGGGGTGCACTATACTAGAGAAGATGGCTAAACATGTGGCATGAACCACCGCTGAGTTAGTCCATCGGGGGCGTTGTAATTGGTCAGGGACGGCTTAGTAGTGGCTCAACGTAAAATTCGTCTTTGCTTACACTCATCATAAAGAAATTTAAGTTGTGGTACTCATGAATCAAAGAATTGAAGTTGGTTTTTACGTACGCTCTACGAACGTTAACTTGCATATAAAAATGATTTGTGCATATTCAAAACCTGTGAACTCACCAACTCTTTGTAGTTGACCTTGGTTTTTATTCATGCTTTTCAGGAATCTAGAAGGTAATCCCATGATGCCTTATCAGCGTACTCGTATTTTCAAGCACAAGACTATTTTCGCGTTAAGCGTATCTTATGTTTAAAAGACTTGGAATTTGTAAACGTTAACGATATTATGTTCTCTAAAATGTAATGTATTTTGGTTGTTAAATAAATGTTGGTATGTTTATAATCTTGTGCTGTGGCATCGGAGCTGTTACGCCTCGTGTTTCCGCTTTAGCGGGGTGTGACAAGAAGAAAGATGTTGAACTTAAATGTGCAAAGCTTTCTCAACAAGTGTCAGATTTTGATAAAGTAATCATTATAGAAAGAGACAAATTTGCAAAAGAGAAGAAGATAATTGAACAGAAAAATGTTGGATTTTTCAAAGAAATATCTGATCAGAGAAAGAATGTCGAAAAATATTTTGAGGAAGAAAGGAAGATTTTTGAGTCAGACATTAGTAAGCTTACAAAGTCATTATCTGAATTATCAACAATGGCCATGAAAGAGCAGAACACGAAGTCTGAATTTCTGAAAAAGATTGACCTACTCATCAAGGAAAGGAACAGTTTATCTTCCAAGATAACAGAACTTGAAGAATTTGTTTCTAAGTTGGTTTTGACTGAGCAGAAGACTCCAGATTTAATTCTTCAAACACCTAGAGATGATTCAGCTGACTCTGAATGTTCATTCAAGACAACATCAAGTTCATATCAAACAACTATTTCTACAAAAAGGTCAGTTAACTCAAATGATAAGATTCGTACAACTAACCTTTTCTATGATATGAATGTTGATGGTTCAGGTACATTTAGAAGAAGAAATGGAAATGAAAAGCTAGTATGGAGAGTGAAAGCAGCTTCTGATGAGAAGAATGATCAAAAATCATTTGTGCATACCCCTAATGGCAAGTAGGGGTGTAACTGAGACAAGACAACTCGCGAGCTACTCGAGATCGACTCAGTCAAAACTCGGTCAACAGTCGACTCGAATAAGCTCCACTCGAACTCGAGCTCGGCTCGATATACTAACAAGTCGAGTCGAACGACCTGATACTCGACTCGATAAGCTCGTGAGATACTCGATAAGCAAAATAATAATAATAATTAGTAATATTATTTTAATTTAATTTAATTGATAATAATAATAATAATAAACTCAAGTTTTTTTATTTTTTTTTTGGAAAATGATGGTGTAAAAGACATGGGTAAACTCTTGATGGTGTGTCTAATCCATCCCACATTTGCAGGATATATAACTCAATGCTTTGAATTCCACTATATATAGACCTTTCTCCTCCCTAGCTTTACATCTTTTGTCTTTGTTAAATGGCTTGAGCCTAAGGGCTTGAGCCTATGTAGGGGTGTAAATGAGACGAGACAACTTACGAGCTACTTGAGATCGACTCACTTGAGATCGACTCGGTCAACACTCGACTCGAATAAGTTCGACTCCAACTCGAGCTTGACTCGAACTCGAGCTCAACTCGATATACTAACGAGTCGAGTCGATTATAATGATACTCGATCTCGACTCACATCATTTACACCCCTAATGCCAAGAAGAACATTGTGCATAAAGGTAAACCCGATCTTGTTTATTCGATAGATCAATTAATCAGGTTATCTAAAAAGAGGATTAATCGTTCTTACTGTGGCTCAAATGATTTTGTTGGTAAAGATTTTGTTAATTACTGGTATGGTTCTTATTATATTACTCCTAATAGAACTGCAACTAACAAAACTGGACCCAAATACCAGTGGGTACCAAAGCCAAAAGATCCATCTGTGTTGTAGGCACCTCAAGTCTAGGGGGAGTAAAGGAACCATGGATTTTAGACAATACAGTTCAAAACCCACATCTCAATGTTAAGAAGTTAGACTTCTGAGTAAATCAGCTCAGGACTCGTGCTTCAAAGATCAAGTTTGACTTCTAAACACAACAGCTTAGGACTCATACTTCAACGATCAAAAGAAAGTTTACTCCGATGCATCAAAAGAGATGATCAATCTTCAAGGGGGGGTATACATATTACCTTTACTGATAATATTGTGAATGCATATTTTCAGCGGGAGTAAATGACTTCTGATTAATTCATATCAGAACTCATATTTCAAAGTTTTCTTTGACGAAGACTTTTATATTTTGACGACTTTTTGATTATTTGCAGAATTTGAGGAGGAACTTACATGATCATATCTATCATGACCTTGGAGCTGACTTTATGAGATTAATGCTGAGCGTAAGGATTATTCTACTCTTAATCTCATTGTGTTTTAAAGAAGGACAACTTTCAAACATGGAAAACATGTTTCTAAATGTTCAAACCACTTCTCGATTCTTAAATAGATTTCATGACTTCAGAAGTGTGATTTTAAATGTTTTTTCATTTTATGAGCTTAAATGTTAACTAACCGTGTGTTTCCAAAGACTAATACTTGTGCATTATCTTTTCCATATACTATCAAGTATTCATACACACCGGTTTAGTACTTTATTGACTATGTTATTACCATGTCTCAAAGTGAAACCAATTTTCGATGGTAAGACACCCCGTTTGATATTCAAAGTTTGTTGAGCGTTAATTCATTCAAAGCGTTTCTTTCAAGAATGTATATATTTGATTCATATAGACAACATCCAATTTTTCATGACCTAAGCTTTTAATGATAAGTCATTCATATTTGATCTTTCATACATTGTCAGATTCTCAAAACATATCTGTTGATTTCATTTCATTCATTCAATTTCTTTGTTTTGAGAGAATCTTCCATGATTAAAATGCTCAAATCTTCATGATTATCTTATGAGCATACTTACATCTGACATATGTATTGTGCTTTAACTGTCAAAGTTAAACTCTTGAGCAAATTTTGTGCTTTTAGGAAAATTACATGGGATAATTGTGTGAGATTTTAATGAACTTCTATGGATTCACGATAACCAATGTTTCCTACCCAAGAATTTATCCTGAGTGATCGATAGGCGAAGGGTCAATATATAAGTGTGGGTGTGTGATGAGATAAAATGAAAAGAGAGATTGGTTAGAAGTGAGCTTAAATGTTAAAAAGAAAGAGGGTGAGAGATTAGAGTAAAAGAATATCAAACTCTGCACCATACTTTTTCTGAGTCGGGCAGCCACATTACAGTTGTTTCACAATTCTTTCGTGAACTTCATTGAAACAGGCACTAGTCCATGCCAACTCTTGCTTTAAACCCCACCAGCTACTCATCTTTTTCTTAAAAAGAAGATGTTTCAATTTTTCTTGGGGACGCAATACATAATCTATATCGTCTTCATTTGGAAGATGTGGATATTGAAACAGAAGGACGTCTGTCCCACCTTCGCACTTCGATCATGCACAATTGAGTCTGTGTATTACTATTGTTGTCTCAATGGTTTACACATTTTGAGCCTATTTGTAAAGCCTAAGTAGCTTCATTCATTCTACACTATGCACGAACACACAAGGAATACGTTTTCTTGTCTTAACATTCATAAATTTTTTTGTGATTTTTCGATGATTGAATGGAAGCCCTGGGGGAGTGAACATCAAAAATCTCCTTTCCAATGTACATTTATTGTACAATGTGGCTTTATGCTACTTACATGCATTTTAACTGATTCATTTGTTGACTCAGGTTTTCACTCTTATTTGTCTGAATTTTAAAAGATTCGGATGAATACATTATGAATCGACGAATGGTTCAGATGCTCATTTTGGAAAGATCAGTGGTCAGCTTGAACAAGTTTTGATGATTTCTAAGCTCTTCAACATCAAAAAGGGGGAGAGATGGTCAAGAAATGTTTGAATTGGAGGAAATTACATGTTTGGAATATATGGGAGAATTAATTTCAAGAAATGATGTCTAAAGATCAATTTGTGAAAATTCTGGGGATAAACGTGATCAAGAGATGACAGTTTTGAAGTGTATTTTTCAAAAATACAGGAAGAATGTTCGGATTGCAAGATAAAATTCAAAATGATCTGAAAGCTTGATGAAATTTGCTGAAATTTTCTTTGAAGATTATTTGCTAAAACAAAACTGAGCTAAATCTGAAGATAATTTATTTTCTGAAGTTTGAATGAGATTGGGGGAGACTGTTAAAATTCTTGAAACATTGGGGGAGATTATTGAAAGTCAAGGGGAGATGAATTACTTATCTTTGTGAAGATGATAAAGTGGGAGAAGATTGTTCGTTATTGCAAAATTTCTTTTCAAAGAAAGATCTTTACATGTTTCACAAAGGGGGAGATAATTAGCTTATTGTTTTGAAGATGATCTTGAATCCAAAGGGGGAGATTGTTAGTGCACAAAATATGTTTGATCCAAAATCATGGAGATTGAAAGTCAATTGCTCAAGTCAAAGCCTCATTGCGAAGTCAAAGTCAAAGTTGCTAAAAGAGGAAAGTCAAAGTCAAGCAAGTCAACTAGTTTAGTTAGTTTGTATAAATAGTTTCTTTTTGTTTGTAGAATCATATGACACACTAATAGAGAGACGCGGAGAGAGAAAGAGCGTTTGTATACTGATTGAATTCAAGATCAATACATATGGCAATTCTTATTGATTTCATTGTTGTCTTGATGATTTGCACACAATCTGGGATTATTGCTATTGGTACCGCTCCAGGCATCAAATCAATTCTAAACTCCACTTGTCGATCAGAGGAAAAATTGGTCAAGTCCTCTGAAAACACCTCCGGGTATTCGCTTACTACTGACACCTCCTCTTAACATCTCTTCTCTTTCTTAGCATCCAGCACGTATGCTAAAAACCCTAAACATCCCTTCACTAAACACCTCCTAGCTTTAATCATTGAGATTAAGCACGACTTCCTATCCCGTCGATCGCCATAGATCACCGCTTCCTTCTCATCGGGTAAGGTGATGCATATCAACTTCTTGTTACACACTATGTTGGCATCATTATATGCCAACCAGTCCATACCTACAATAACATCAAATTCCCACATACCCATCGGGTATAACCGTAACGGAAATAAATGACCATCTATGTCAATCCTGCACCTCTTATAAACTTCCCCCACTAAGACTCGACTATCATCCACTACCTCTACTTCAAACCCATGATTCAATTTCTTGGGTTCCACATGCAAATTTCGCAAAAAGTTCGGCGACACAAACAAACGGTTTGCACCCGAATCAAACAACACCTTAGCAAGAGCCGAGTCGATAAATAAATACCTGTCACCACATCTGGCGTCTCTACCGCCTCCTCCGTCGTCATGTGGAACGCCCTTGCCTTTGCCCGGGCCATCTCCACCTTCCTCTCCCTACTTTTCCCTCCTTAACCGCCACCAAAGTTCCCGGCAAAATCCCTTTTCAGTTGCGGGCATTCCGTCTCTATATGGTCGGGAGAACCGTACTTGTAACATGACCATGAACCATGACAATCGCGAGCCATGTGCCCTAGCTTCCCCCAACCTCAGTGTCATCAACAGCTTGGGCCTAGCGCCCTTGGGTCTCTTAACGTCAAACACAGGTCCTTCCCACTTCCTCTTATCCCCACCCTTCTCCGTCATTTTTCAAGCTTTTTCTTTCTCCTTCATCTCAACCACGTTAATGGTCGCTTGGAAGGTGGTGGGGTTCCGGATTGATACTAGCTCACGGATGCTGCCTTTCAGTCCATAAACGTACCTCTCTATGCGTCGTTCTTCATTCGGTACATCAATTTCAGCAAAACGATCCTTTTCTAGAAACTTGGAGGTGTATTCGCGAATCGTCATTTCCCCCTGCTCTAAACCCAAAAACTCCTCTTCCTACTTCTTAACTACCGCCTACGGGCAAAACTAAGTCTTGAACTTGGCAACAAAAGTTTCCCATGACATTTCTCTTGTCGTTTTCGATCCCTTTCCGCTAGTCGCGGCATTCCACCAAAATATAGCATCGGACTTCAACATGGATAGCGCAAACACCACCTTGTAATCCTCAGCACACTTACAGGTGTCGAATGCTAACTCCATTCCCTGATCCATTTCATGGACACCATTGGCCCCAACTTTCCTTAACAAGCATAAGAAACGTAATGTAAAATAACTCGCCAAAAGTGGCCCCAAAGTACTTCTCAAATGTACGAGCTTTGCAGAAACAACCTATTACACAACTGAGAATGATTAAAGGAAAATTAACTACATATGGAAAGCTAAGGTATCATTCCTCTAGACCTCGACTTTCTGCTCAAAGCTTCTCCTTCCCTTTACTCGATCCTTCTACTTCACGCCTTCCTGAAAAGGTTTTTAGTTTTTGAATGCGAGGGTTAGACCGAGAGATCTAGTGAGTTCCCTCTAATAACGGGTTCCATGCCATAGCAAAATATATAAAAGATTTATAAACAAGTTTCAGTTTCACCAGTCACCACACAAAAATTTCACACTCTGGCACACACTGAAATCACACACATATGTGACCACGTGTCTGGCTCATATTGACTTACTCTAAGACACCCCCCAATGGCATAAACGGGACACCCCCCCCCCCCCCGTTATGAGAACAAGCAGGACACACCCCCTGATTTAGGCCATAACTTGTCATCAACAATGTATGCATACTTATAGTACATTCGTCACAATAAAATACAATGTGCTAACAAACATCTCGTGTGAAAATAGCATAAATAATTTTAACTTTTTTTGTTAGAAAGACTCACCTGAGGCTCTTGCTTAACTCCTTTTACTAACACTTTAAATCTTTAGGATAGAGACCTACGATTTACAAGAAAATAGAGGGATAAGTCATATGGACAATTCTCACCAATAGTTCCCAACTTCTTAACCGGACATTTGTACTCGGACCACGAAATCTCCCGGTTTGGGTTGGCTTACACTCGGCCTCCACTCCCTCGGCTCCCGTGTTTCAACCACTCCACCCGGTTCCTACCAGGTTCTTACTGGAATCCCCGTCTCCTGGGTCTCTACCTGTGCTCCCGACTCCCAGGTCCCGCCCGGGTCCCCGCCTCCCGGGGCCGTTCCCCCTCCTAGGTCTCCCAAATCTCGAGATCATCCCCGGGTTCCTACCTGACCGGTCTCCCCGGTTCTATACTCCCGGGGCCCCGCCTCCGGGGCTTCCTTTTTGGGACCACACCACACACACCTGCCTCCCCGGTAACTTTGGGTTCCCGGCTCCTGGCCCTTCCAGCTTAGGCGAAGGGTCGGACGACGCACCACCCTTCCATCCCCACGCAGACTTGACGAGAATCGAACAAAAGGTAGGGGTTATTAAACGAACTGATTAAGAATCTCATCCTTCCCTAACCATAAATCGATTAAAAACCCCATTAATCAACAAAAGCTACAACCCAGTCCCTCCCCCTTTCCTTTAGTGAAAATCAATCGACCCCTACTAGATAACCCAAAATAAAAAAGACCTTTATCAATTACAACACACAGAGGATCAGAGATTTACCTTAAAGAAGATTTGTGAAGATTCCTTTCTCCAAATTAGCAATGTCTTCCCTCTTTGATTCTTTACCAAGCACGCCTCAACCTTGCTCCCTATGATTTCTCAGCCTCCACAAATGGTGAAATGAAAATGAGAGAGTATTTAGGGTTTTAACCTCTTTTTCATTAATTGCAAATTTAGTCCTTAAACTCTAGACTTCCATAAAATTTCCACTAAACATCCATTCTTTATAATTAATTGCAATCTTAGTCCTTAAACTCTAGACTTCCATAAAATTTCCACTAAACATCCATTCTTTACAGTTTGATCTCGATTATTACAACATCTATAATATAGGTCATACATTTAAATGAGAAGCCTCAAATATATGAGAAAGGAAGAAGCAATCTCGATTAGTCACTAGTTTAAATTTTCTATTTCCAAATATTTTTTACTAATTAAGATATCTATAGAAAAAATAGAATGTCCTAATTTATCTTCTATTTTTTCTATAATACTTTTTGGATATTGATATTGATCATTTTTTTTTGTCAATTTTTCATCTAGGAATTATTGGTGATTTTACAATCTACAAATCAAATTAAATCTCATTTGCCTAAATCTCATATGTGAAGAACATCGATGTTTTTCCTTGGTTCATATGTGAACATTTGAATCCTAACTTAATTCAGAATTAAACCTCACCTGCCTAAATCTCATATGTGAATACAAACAACGATGTTTTTTATTGGTTCATATGTGAAATGTGAATTCTAACATAGGTTCACATATATATGAATCTTAATCATAACTTGTACATGAATCAATCTAAAATTTATAACTTAGATTCTGAATCAGTTTAAAATTCATATGTGAACATGTGGATCTTACTATATATATATATATAATCATGGATCTTAGATTAAAGATGATGAAATTCTTGTTTTTTTTTGTAGAATTTATTTAAATAAAATATTAATTTAATTTTTCTAAAAGGTAATATAATTATTGTTTAAAAAAGAAAGTGGGTAAGTTTTTTGAAAAATAAATAGATTAGTGATTTAAGACCATCTCCAACAACATTGCTATAATTTCTCTAAAATAGAGAACCAAAAATGAAAATCTATAAAAAGTATTACATTCATCTCTAACAGATTTGTTATTTTAGAGATTTTAAAACAACTTATATTATTATAATATTCTATAATTTATAATCCCAATATACTTTTTAAAAAAATCTTAATATAAAATAATAAAAAGTGAATTTCATTGGTAGGATTGAATAAAATAATCATTTTTCTCTTCTACCATCATGTTTTAGAGAATTATCTAAACTTGGAAAATTTTCATCTTTTCTCTATTATAGCAAACAAGATAGCAAAACTATTGAAGAGATTTAGAGAACAAAAACCCATTTTTTTTTCTATTTTAGCAATGTTGTTGAAGATGCTCTAATGGCTTGAATTAGTGAGTTAATTATACAAAAGTTTTAAAACGCCTCTTCAACTTTTTTAGGCTTTTTAAATTAGTAACAATCTTTTATATATATTTATACTTATTTTCCCCCTATAATCTTGGCCATTGAAATATCATATCAATGATTAAGATCACTTCTCACCTTCATTAAATTTTTAGACTTCACATTTAAACTTTTCCCTATAATATAAAAAAAACAAATAAACATAAGATTTAGAGATTATAATTGTATAATTTAATAGGATCAACAAATACGTGATAGTTTATTTAAGGTTAAAAACAAACATTAGATAATAACTAGGCAAATAGTTTATTAAGTTGATGACTAAGGGGTTGTTTGTTTTTCTTAAAAAACCTCTTAATGACTCTTAAGTCTGAATCGTTCAAACATTTTTATACACCATCTCTTATTAATTATAACTAAAATAAGATTTCAGACTTTAGACCCATTAAAAAACAAACGGCACCTTACCTCTTATTAATCATAACTAAAATAAGACTTTAGACCTCTTAAAAAACAAACGGCACCTAACTAATAAGTTAAAGTTTATTTAAGGTTAAAAACAAACATTAAATAGTATTATAATTTTCGTCTAACTTTATTAGTGGTTTACCATTAGGTATGAAGCACAAAAACAACATTAAATTGTAAATCATATAGATATAAACCATAATTCTGAAAATATAAAGACGTTAGGAAACCACAAGGCTGTGGTGTAGCGGTAATCACCTGGGGAGTTCATAGCGCTCAACCCGGGTTCGATTCCCTGCATTCGCAACTTTGTGGCCACTGGGTATAACCTCAGGGCTGCATGCTTTAGCAGTCGGTTTCATTGCCAAGGGATTAGTCTGGGCCAAATGCCCAGGACACCCTTTTCCAAAAAAAAAAGACGTTAGGAACATTTTTCAACAAAGAAACGATACGATGTGGATGAAAAATGTAGTTTAGTTTTTATTTGACAAATGTATTGTTTGGCAAACTAGCTTATAAGCTAGTTGGTAACTGATAAGCTAGCTTTTCGAAACACTACTTTGAGTAGCTTTTCAATCAGCTAGCTTATGGTCATCCAAACATATATCAGGAAAAAAAAGCTAGCTTATAAACTAGTTTCTTTTTTTTTTTTTTGCCAAAAATTGATCAATTGTAATTAATTTTTATTATTATAAGTAATAATTAATTTGTCTTCGTCAAAATCCTCCATTTTTGTAGCGGTCCGCCTGTCCCCTTCAAACGCAAATAAACTCTCTCCTCTCTACGTTTCTCACACTCTTACACTCTCTCTCACTAACACCCCCTTTTTCTACGTTACATTTCCATCCAAAAACGAAAACCATTTGCAACAAATTATTATGGAAAATCCTGAAATCTTCCACCAACCATCATCCGCCAATACCACCCACCAATTCACGCCGGAAAAATCCAAAACTGACCATTTCCTCATCGAAGACCTTCTGGATTTCCCCACCGACGAGATGGGCCCTGCAGCCGTCGACACCCTTCCCTATGTTGTTGAAAACGTCCTTCCTGCCGGTTGTAACTCCCCCCTCTCTGGTGCCGCCGCCGACCATAATTTTCCCCCCGATGTCGGTCGCCGGAGCTTTACCGATAATCGATTCTCCAATGACCTTTGTGTCCCGGTACGTAATCCATTAATATTACTCTTACCTTTCTTGTGATTCGCTTTAATGAGTTGTACCGTACAATTCTTATCATATCTCTCTGCATGTCATGTAGTATTTTTTTTTTTTTTTAATTTTCCCAACCCAATAAATAAAATATATTATTCATCAATTATTACATTTAAATTTATATAATTTTTTTATTTAAATAATCTTTTATAACACTTATTACATCACTCTCGACCAAATTTTTTATAATCATCCATTGTTGGTATAATTTTTGTATGAAATTGTTTTCAGTATCCATTAAATTAATATAACATCAATTTTCTTTTTGGAGAGGGTATCCTGACCCAGGCTAATCCCCGACAATTAGGGTCTTTGGCCCAGCTGCTAAAGCGTGCAGCCCTGACTTTATCCTCAGTGGCCACAAGTGCTGCGAGTAGGGCTCGAACCCGGGTTGAGCGCTATGAACTCTCAAAGTCTTTACCACCACACCACAACCCTTGTGGTTTATAACATCAATTTACCATCTAATTATTTGACGTGATAAGTTTTTAGAAAAAACAGTTTCTATTTTTCGGATAGAGGAAATGTCTGTATACATTAAAGGTTTTGAAATAGGTTTTGATTATGTCTGTTATATTTAGTACATACAAAGTGTCAATTGAACATAACAACAATCTATCATACAAAAAAGAAATTGTTTTAAAAACAAAATTAATAGGAATTTGAAACAAGTATCACAAAACTTTTTTTTTTCTAACCATGGGTGTCGGGAACCGGCATGTGCATACGTTGATTAATCCTAGTCGTCTTGGAGAACGACCATGAAAATCCCTCTGTGGCCTTGCAAGACTCTAAAGCGATAGACCTCTGAGAAGGATGAAAAAAAAAACGGTTTTTCTATCTATCTATTGACGAGAGGAAATATTTGTGTACAATATATATATATATATATATAGAGAGAGAGAGAGAGAGGATAATCATTTAGAAACCTTCTAAATGTTACAAACTATACAAACCCATCTAGGTCATTCAAATTTTATATCAACGGTTGAGAAATTTTAGGACTTAAAATTAATTTAAAAAATAGGGAGAAAATAGTTTAAGAATAGTTTTAGTTATTTTAAATTTAAGTTTTATTAATTAATTTGAATTATCTAATTATGGTTACAAGATATCCTTAATTTTTTCCATATTTATCTGTCATTCTATCTAAAAAATAATCCGGCCACCACCACCATCTCCATCGTCATCACAACGCCGGCGACCGAGAACCACCGCGGTTCTCCACTACTCCATCCGACGACTGTCGTGCGCCGCCGCCATCCGCCAGGAGTCTCCTTTGCCACCCCACGTATCGTGACCTCCTCCCCCGAATCTCCGATGAGTTTATGAAATTTCAAGTTCATACAATGTTTGTTCGAGTTTCATAAACTGTTTTTTTGAAATTTTATAGTTTCATATATTTTCATAAACGGTTTCATATATTTTTCTCCATATGAATAATCATATTTTAAAGTTTCATATATTTTTCCCTCATATGAATATTCAGATTTTTTCGAAATAATCATATATTTTTTAAGTTTCATATATTTTTCTCCTATATAAATAATAAGATTTTTAAGTTTCATACATTTATCCAATATGAATGATCAGATGATTAGACGTGAAAATTTCAAAAATACATTTTATGAAACCAAAAAAACTTGAAACTTTCGAAAAAACAGTTTATATATGAAAGTCTAAAAAATTATGAAACTTGCCGGAGTGGGAGGACGTCACCGAAAGTGGATGGTGACGATGGATCGTGAGTGTGTGTGTGTGTGTGAGAGAGAGAGAGAGATGGAGATAATTAAAGAATTTAATTTTTTCTTAAAATTACGAAATTTGTAAAAAGACATAAATGCCCTGGTTTGTATTGTTTGTAACCTTTAGAAGATTTGCAAATTAAGGTGTCTCTATATATATATATATATATTTTGAGTTAGGCTAGCTGGATAGTTGCTATATATTTTTACTGCATAAATTAATTGAGGTATGGTGGTTTCACAGTATGATGATTTAGCTGAGTTAGAATGGCTGTCGAACGTAGTGGAGGAATCGTTTTCTTGTGAGGACCTCCAGAAACTCCAACTCATATCTGGAATCAAAGCCCGACCTAACTATGCATCCAACAACCAAGAATTCCTACCCGAAGCTGCCAATCGGGCCAACAATCCAATCTTCAACACCGACATGTCGGTCCCAGGGAAGGCCCGCACCAAGCGTTCCCGAGCCGCACCGTGCAATTGGACCTCTCGGCTCCTGGTTGTCTCTCCCACGGCCACAGGTCCCACCGTTACAATGTCCTCGGAGTCCGAGTCCGATATCGCTTTGAGCTCGATCGAAAAGAAAACCGTGAAAGCCCCACCAAAGAAAAAGGAAGTTTTTGACAACCCGTCTCATAACGGGGATGGGAGAAAGTGTCTCCATTGTGCCACTGATAAGACCCCACAATGGCGTTCGGGACCCATGGGCCCCAAAACACTTTGTAATGCTTGTGGGGTCCGTTACAAGTCCGGTCGGTTAGTACCCGAGTACCGTCCTGCTGCAAGTCCAACCTTCGTCCTCACCAAGCACTCGAATTCCCATCGGAAGGTACTCGAGCTAAGACGACAGAAAGAAATGCAAAAGGCTCAACAACAGCAGCAATACCTGCACCATCAACACATGATGTTCGACATACCAAATAACGACGATTACTTGATTCACCAACACATCGGTCCCGACTATCGGCAACTCATCTGATCCATGCGGTTCGTAGGGTAATTCGATCCATCGGATATGATTCCTACTTTTTTTTGGCCTTCTAGTCCTTGAAAATTAATTTAGATCCTTTTCATAATTTTAAGAATCATAATTCCTAGGGTTTATCTTTCCTAATTAATTGGAATTTTGTAGTTTTATTTTTAATTCCGGGAAAAATAGTGGAAAATAGGAGAGATGAGATGTAGACCCTTTAATGTCTTTCATTGTCAAATTCTTGAACCAAAAAATTCCATATCATTTTCGAATTTTCATTCCTTTTTTTCAATTTTTTTTTACTATTTAATTATTAATTTATTACCAAAAAAATTATCTTTCATTATGGTTGTTACTAATACATAGATGTAATTGACATCGTCTTAATTAAAGAGTGTTCAAGATATTTGAGAAATAAATACATGGTTTTGTTGAATAAAGTTTCCATTCGAGTCTTTTTTATGCTTTTCCGGCCTCTTGTCAAGGTGGACGTTACGGGTTCGAGCACCCACACTTTAGCTTCCGTTTGTTTACGTTATTTTGATAACGATGATAGAGAGATATCCAAGAGCGGGTCATGTTGGGAAACATATCGTCATCTCATATATAATGTGCATATTTTGATGTCTTAAATTGTTGGGTTGGTTATTGATTTTTAAAAAAAAAAATACCATGTGCATAATTAAAAAAATAGAACAATTCTCTTGATGTTAAAGGGAAAAACAAACGGAACAACAATATGGAGAGAATAACAATAAGACAGAAAGAAGAAGTCTATATTCTCATTAATCATAAGCCCTTTAAATAGGGAGGAGTTACAAGTAGATAGTTAGAAGATATTTCAGTTCTAATCTAACTCTGATATATTTATCTCTATCTCTATCGTCATATCTTTTAGACGATGACACACTTATCCTACAACACTCTCCCTTGTGCCGAGTTAAAGGAGTGGTGGTGCACAGTTGTTGCCTCGTTAAAACTCTACGCCAAAATAAAACCCAGTGGGAAAAAATAAAAATATGACGAAGGAAAGAGTATAACGCACCAGTTTCCTTTGCAATACATAGACTTTTCCTTCAGTCTAGTTTTATCTTAGATTCGTACTTTAATCATGAGAGTTAGGAAAGCATGATGGTATGTAAACAGTTGTCTCACTAAAACCTTACACCAAGGAACAAAACCTAATGGGAAAAATAAAACCTTGGTTGAGGGAAAGAGCACAACATACCAATATCACAAATATAGTAGACTCCCCCTCTGTCTACTACTCCCCCTGATTCGTGCATTAATCAAGGGAATTTGGAAAACATTTCCATTTACTTTTCACACGTTTCCCAATATATGGTTTTAGGTAATGACTTGGTAAAATATGTCACATTCTTTTGACATCTTACTTGATTCACTTGAATCTAAAGGAGAGTTTTTTATTGCTGATTGTATAGAAACTTAAGCAGAATATGCTTTGTGTTATTACCCCTGATGTATCTTATGTTCATTTCTTCGATACATGATACATTATTTCCATATATGCAAGTAGGATACTGGTTGAACCCAGAATTACTAACTCCTATAATATATGTAATGATAGTCCTTAATCATATACATTATTTTATTATCTCATGGAGAGTAATATTCTTGGATTAATTCAAGGAGGTAGTTACAAAGGATCGCTTAGTTTACTTCCAAGCAATCGACGTGTTCCTTGTGGTAATTCTTTATTCAGTTTGGGAACATCATTTGTATGGGTCAGACAGATACCTAATATCAGCAAACACATACCAAGACATTATTTGGTGTTTTTCTATAAGAGCTAGCTAGTACTTTTGCTGCTTACATTCTAAGTAGGTATTGAAGTTCCATTATCAATCCCATTTTTCTTTCTATAGGGAAAGTATAAACCATGTCAATGGTTCCAAAAGATTAATTTAATATCATTCCAATGATTTTGCGTTGGCGCTGAGCTAAATCTAGCTAACAAGTTCACTGAGAAATACAATATATGGTCAAGTGTATTATGTTAAGTACGATAATGCGCATATTGTACTTAGATAGGGAATTCCAGCTCCCAGCATCTTTCGTCATCATCCTTTAGACGAAATGGATCTTTCCTTATATCTGACACTTCGACCGATCATGGGAGTGCTAACCAGATGCGCTTTGTCCATATTAAATTGTCTGATTATTTTCTGGACATATGCGATCGGTGAATTAATATTTCACAAACTCGGTGTCCTAGCTCAAATATCTAGACAAAACCAAGTTTTCCCAAGATCTTTCCTCTCAAAATCAGATTTCAAGTAGTTTGTGGTTCCTCTCATTTCATCAAGAGTGCCTATTATGTTCATAACATTGACATATAGAGCTACTTTGAAAATCTGGAACTTGTTTTCCATAATAAATAAGCAAGAGAACAATTCATCGTTCTTATATATCCTTTCCCAATCAAGTATTCCATTAGGCGGGTATACCACATCCGCTTATATTGTTTTAATCTATAAAGTGGGCGTTTCAATTTATTGCAAACGCATTTCGTGGTTTAGAGTTGCTTGATTTTGGTAATGTAATATCATCAAGCACTTTTATATATCTCTAAATCTAGATCCCCGTAGAGATATGTGGTAACCACATTCATGAGTTGCATTTCCAGTCCTTCGGAAACTACTAGGCTAGTAAATTATACGGATGTCATAAAATCCATCATGAGAGAGTAAGTCTACTCGTGGTCAATCCAGGGCGTTGTGAGAAACCTTGCGCCAAAGGAGAGTCTCATACATTATGACTTAATTATTCTCATTACGCTTTAGGACAAATGATTTATCTATGTCTTACAAGCTTTACACTTGGTGGGTTAGCACTACCAAACCAAATACATGTTCATTTGTCAAATAATATGATTCTCCTGGATTGCTTATTTAGGCCAGTTTGCTCTTTGTTGATATTTTTCAACTGAGCATGGTTCGATGTCAATGTGCTCTATCACCTCATAAACAATAATATATGCGAAATATATCATCAATAATTATATATGATCTGTCCATCGACTCATATGTGCTCTCATAGTTCATTTGAGATTAATATTCATGTCTAGAATCAATATTAACTTCGGAGCGTCCTCCAGTGATGATTCATAGACATAGTTTAATCAGAGACAATCTCGTGAGAGGTTGATGACAAATAGTTGTGCCTTACTCTTCTCTTCCTTTAGACGAGTATCTATCGAACCAAGTAGCCTCCCCCATTTCCGTTTGGGAGCTACGACCTCAACCACACCTCCACTATGTGTGATTGCAGCACACTTTCCAATGGCGTTGTGCCCCTGTTGGGGACTTTTTAACCTTGCAAGTATATTTGCAGCTCGTATATGTGATCTTGTCACTTTTAGAATATTAAACGTATCAGGTATCGAGTCTGATTCGTTTGACTTCAACATTACATTGTGAAGTTTTGGGGATCGAAATGAGACAGAATGGGAATATTTAATGACACTTCTTGTCGTTCCCATGGAAAATCCTTTTTCCTATCTCCCCCTAACGACGGGAAGACTGTCTCATGAAAGTGACAACCCGCAAATCTAGCGGTAAAGAGATCACTAGTCAAATATTATAATTAGCGGATAATTGTTGGGGATTCATATCCAACATATACCAAATCGTCTTTAAGGACCCATTTTGATGCGCTGTAGGGGCGCAATTGGCACATATAATCAAACATGCGTAAATGTAAAAGTATCAGGCTTATATCCAGTTACCAACTGGTACACATGAGCAAGTAGTGGGTCTAAAAACGAAAAAAACTGCATATAATAATTGCATAACCTCAGGTAGATATGGGTAAATTGGTGCACATTACTAATACCCTAGATGTCATCATATTCTTTTGATAACAACTTCAATGAGACCATTTTATATATACACATTGGGTATAGGAAACTTTACATTGATCCTAATACATATGCAATTAACATCAAATCCTTATGATGTAAATTCTCCAACATTCAAAGTCATGTAGACTTGATGAAATAATCAGGGTGGTGAGACCTTAAACGTATAGCTAGTGCTAGGAGTGCAGTATTTCATGTGGACAATAATACGACATGCGTTCATCGTGTCGAAACCAGAACCATAAAGTACTTTAATGGCCCGCATTCTGGATGTTTATGTCCATAAATATCACCTTGTATTCGTTGTAACAATGGAATATTTTTGTATTATGTCCTTAGCTTTAGGATGGTCTCAATCCTGTCTTGGCTAAGGAGTAGGTTATATACAAAAGTTTTAGGTATTCGAGAGGGCATATTGCAATGTTGTTTCTTATGCTACAGAAGTCAACAGTTGCAATTTTCCTCATTCTGCCTTTCACTCGAAAGAGAATGTGTCTATGTGTATTTTGCAATACACGGATCACTATGTCATAACCACGGTGTCCCACATGGTCATGTCAAAACATATATGTGTTATTGCCCCCAAAAGTTCTTTATTGGTGACAAAATATGTTCCGATGACCCAATAATATACTAGTTTGACACATTAGTTTCCATGATATATGTTTACTTTCATATATTCATTAGAACTTATGTATATATGCTCATTTCCATTTCCATTTGATACGAATATCTTTACAAGGTTCCTATTAATTTTGTACCAACAAGAGAGTGACAGTCCATCGTCTAAGTAATTTGGTTGGATGTATTATAAAACAAGTATTAGTCTATCTTTTTTTCAAGGGTGTGATAGGTCAAAAAAAATCAATTCTCCTCGATACATTCCTACACGGAACGGAGAATATTGAATTTTTTTTTTGTATTTGTTTTGATGTATTTCTTTACATCTATAATGGTTACATATTCGATTTTACTTTAGCAAAGAAATTAATTTTTGGTACTTGAAATTAATTTCAAAGAAACATATGCATAATCAATATTAAATATTAAAACAAATATGTTATATTTCATTTTCAACGTGTTCCCTTTTTTTATAGAAGCACTTTTTAGTGCATATCTTATTTGATTGTCCATTATCACCTGGGTAGTAGTTGTATCCTACTCCAAGTGTTGAAAAATTCTTCCTGACTTTTACCAATACCCTGACCCTTTCTAGGGTCTCGTCCACATGGTGCAGAAATGTCATATGTGTGAAATGGTTTTTAACTCACAATCATTTGGAGTTGTTTCCACCTCTAACACTTTCATTATTGATATCGGGAATTTTCTTTATCTCGACATATTTGGTGTTATTCGAAATAACCTTGATGTGTCTCTTAACCACTTGCAGTAGATTGATGAGTTTGTCTAAATGTTACATTCCAACTTATATTGGTTCATTAATATTTACTTATATATGAAATGTGGAAATGATATTAGGAATCATGTCATCTTCTGTGAGCTCCTTGCCACAGAGATTGAGACGCGTTTTGGATATATCATTTCTTTGTTGAAATCGGTTACCTTTTGGTAATCGAGTAAGTGGGTTTCATTCCACTGTACGATTAGTTCGGGAAGTAAATATTCATAAGTACTCCCGATTATCACTTTCGGAACATCCCACATTTCTTTGGGGGTTTCTAGTAAAGGTGTCCTATGAAACTTAGGATTCATATGTCGTCTCAAAACATGAGGGTATTTGTTTGTACCTTTTCAAGAGGTTGATTTTAGAGTCAATGGAGAGTTGATGGACTTTAGGTATTTTCTTGTACCTTTTCAAAAGGAAGTTTATGCACTCATTTATGATACTCATATTCTTTTGAGTTTATGACGTTGATTTTGGGATGAGTTGTTTCAACCATTTACATATATAAATAATAATATATGATTTTATTTTTGATAAGGAAATGGACTTTTGTTATGAAATTTCATTATCATAACAATATTGGATTTTTGTATGCTTTAATTTTATTGATAATACTTAATCAATATTTCAATTTGCAAAAAAAAATCACTCAATCTATTGGATTTCCAGGTAGTAGGGGAATCACATGGATTTCTTAAATCCCTACAAACCTTAGGGCTATTTACACCCGTTTGACAAAATCCAATCAATATTTTGCGATTTATTTAATTTTTGATAACATTGATGATTATAGGGCTTTTGGCATGAGGCCAAAATTAACTATGAGTTTGACATATGAAACCAATTTTAATATTTTAATATCTTAATAGTAATTTTTTTTTGTAGCTTTTGGTAAATATCAAAATATATGAGCTTGGAAGTGTAACTTCCAAAAATTAATTATATAGTTTAAAATTATGAGTAGAAACTCACAATCAAGATAAATGTTTGAATTTAACATTTTCATGTTATTTTTGAATCTTTTGGCAAAATAACAGAAGTTATGGGGTTGAAATTGTAAATTTCAAAGATAAGTTATAAGATTGAGGCTAATGAGTAGGACTCATAACTAAGATAAACATCTGAATTATACTAACAATTATTAATTAGGATAAACATTTGAATATTAATACAAACAAATAGTAAATAAATATATAATATTGTAACTAAATGGATAATCATCTAAATATATGAATATTTTAATCTAATTTGATAAACATTAATAAATCATAATAATATTTTAAAACAATAAAAGTTATACTAACACAATTAAAATAAATAAGATGAAACAAATATTAAAATAATTAATAGTCTTATTCATTATTTGGACTAGTCTAAAAGAATATATATTTAATAGGTCAAATTAAATAAAATTAAGTAAACATGTCAGAAAATAAGTCAATATTGGCTCGCATAGATAAAGTATATTAAACTTAAATAAAAGTTAATATAATAAATATTTATTAAACAAAAACGTAAAATAATGGAAAAAAAAAAAACAAATTAAGTTTTGTTTTAGTTAAATAAAACAATAATACTTATCACTTGTGGATACTTAAAAATTATTTATTTAATTCCTTTTGATAATTAAAAAAAATAAAAACAAAATCATTCAATTATCCTAATAATTCAGATAATTAGATCATAATCATACTAAAATCACATATAAATTCCAATAATTATCTTTTAATATAGGTTTTTTTACGTCAATATAATTTTCATTTATTTAATTATTTCAATAAAAATAAATAAATAATCATGAATTCGATTTTTTTTTAATTCAATTAATATCAATCACGAAAATAACGGAAGTATTCTACAGAAAACTTAAGAAAAAAATAAACATGATTTATAATATTCACTTATGAAGAAATTGATAGAAAACTTATTAGATTTTTTTTTTGACATGCGTGGCAATGAGCAAAAGATAACGCAGTAGCGATGCAATTTTGCGACAAACCGTTCAACGACAACGTGCACCAATCGTTTAGAGACGATGAAAAACAACTTTGAGCTTTACGTGTTAAAGGGAAAAACAAATGGAACAACAATATGGAGAGAATAACAATAATACAGAGAGAAGAAGTCTATATTCTCATTAATCATAAGCCCTTTAAATAGGGAGGCGTTACAAGTAGATAGTTAGAAGATATTTCAGTTCTAATCTAACTCTGATATATTCATATCTATCTCTATCTATATCGTCATATCCTTTAGACGATGACACACTTATCCTACATCACTTTGACATTTAATAACGGTCGATTTAAACAGATCAATGCAAAAGTCAATTGAAGTAGGGGTGCTCACGGGTTGGGTTGGTCGGGTTGAAGGCACTTAAACAACTCAACCCAATGTTTGCGGTTTGAAAAATCTCAACCCAACCCAACCCAATCAAAAGTGTAACCCAACCCAACCCAACCCAAACCGTGCGGGTTGGGTTGGGTTAGTCGGGTTGGTCGGGTTGAAATTTAATACATCATTTCACAATCTAACTAAGTGATTCCGTTTAAAATAACTAAAATCAAAATTGATATACAAAAATAAGGTTAATAAAAGAAGAGAAGAGTAGAAGAAGAGTATCTTTTGCCTCTTGATTCTATCGATTTTGAAGACTTGAAGTTTACATTTGTGCGATTTTAATCAGCGTGGTCTCGTGGACAAATCTAAACTACGGCTAAGATAAGAAGACTTTAAAATAGATAGAAAGAAAATACAATAAAAGTCTAAAACCGTTTTAAAAAAAAAAATAAAAGCGTAAGTTTTGGTCAGGTTGGCAGTTTGGCGGGTTGGTCGGGTTACTTTGGGCCCAACCCGTTTCCAACCCAATAGATGCGGTTTGGAAAAATTTTGTATCGATTATGTATCGGTTTACCTCGGTTTGAGTTTTTTTGCGTTTTTTCGGGTTGAGTTGGCCGGGTTGGTCGGAAATTTGAGCACCCCTAAATTGAAGTATGGCGTTATTGTTTACTTTTAAATTTTTTTATAGCCCGTATAACATAAAAATAAAAAACAAATACGGTAGATGGGTTGAAGCATACCAATGGTCTTTTATCCGACCATGACTTTAAAAACCTCCTAATCACAATTATACTTTTACCACATGTTATACTTTATAATCATAGGTACACTATTAGTTTTGGTATAATTGTATTAAAAATCGACTAAGTTAAATTATCAATATCATTAAAATTATTGGCACCCTCTTCATCAAATTACTCTTTATCTCTCCGAAACTAATTACGGAAAATATATATAGGGAGGAGAGATCAAATATGAACCACTCTAATTTTGCAAATCAATCAACTCGTCGATTTCGTTGGTTAAATTAATGAAATTGGTTCATGAAATTATTTAATTTAGTGAAATTGTTTTATATAATTCTTTTATTGATGAAATTGTTTCATATATTTGTGTTTTTTATGTAAAAATTAAATTGTTTCATGTACTTCCTCATTCTGATGAAACTGTTTCATGCATTTGTTTATTCTAACGAAACTTTTTCGTTTTTAAATAAAAAAACACAAATATATGAAATAATTTCATAAAGAAAAAAATTATATTGAAATAATGTATCAAATTATACAATTTATGAAACAATTTCATTAACTTAACTAATTAAATCAACGATTTCCATGGTTTGCAAAATTAAGATGATTTTTAAATAAAACTTCCAAAATATATATATATATATGATCTAACAAATCAGTTTGTTCAAAATATGCATTTGAACAAAACTTTCTATGAATAAGAAAATAAAAATAAATAATTAATCAATTAAAGTAATTTATTTTTAAAATTAATCACGGGCACCAAGATTACTACATGTGCGCTTGTTCGATTTCTTTTAAAGCATTTGGTGCACCTTTAATTAATTTAGTTTAATTACAACTAATTAAATTAATTAATCAACAATATAAAGTTATAAATCAAAACATAAAATTAAATTAAATTCACGTGACCATGTGCCTCCATCAACTTCAAGGGCAAATATAAATTCGATGTTGACTTTCCCGTTTTCGAAATTCATTTATTTTGTAAGAATAGTTTCAATAGATTAAGTAAATTTTGATTAGAGTAAAGTTCACTTTTGGTCCCTAGCGTTTCTCAATTTTAACCGTTTTCCTCTCTCAACTTTGTTTTAACAGATTTGTCTCTTATATTTGTCGATTCCAACGGACTTCGTCTGTAACAACCCCACATTCATTTAAAACAAAGCCAACAAAGTCATAGATAACAACCCAAGAGGGTCCCAAAATGACAAGCCAAACATCCAAAAAAAATACTACTAAGGTTTTTTTTTTCTTTTTTTTTCGGAAACAATCGAATTACAGCTGAGAAGTTTAAACATAGACTAAACATGACATTCATTCTATTCTATCATTGAAGGTCTCCTCTGACACGGGCTCCTATCTCACAGCTTGCCCTTGTCCCTACTTGAGCCTTCCACTACCCGCTTACCTGAAAAGGGTTTTTAGTTTGAAATGTGAGGGTTAGACCATGAGGTCTTGTGAGATCCTTCTAAAAACACGCCGCTTCACAAATAATAATAAAATGGTTTACATTCATTTATAAGCACAACGTACTTAAAATAAAGAACATCAGTGCACGCACAACTTTGATAATTGGCTCACGCTTAGGTCACGTACACACTTGTGACAACATATTAGGGCACACACCCGCCCTTAAACTAGAATATATAAAACGAATTCATATATTCGATATTGGGTCACATTCCCCATATGCGCATTATTAATTGTTAGCTCCAATTGTCATTCTTAGAAGTATTGAAAAATAGACTAAGTATAGGAACCACAGAAGACATCTGCTGCATACACCAAGACTCAACATAATTACAAGACCAAATCCTCTGTCGGCTATCTTCCGAAGAAGAACTTAACATAAAGACCATCATCTGACCGTAGAGTCTCTGTGACCCTTCACACAGCCTCTGTGGTGGCAACTTCTGGAAGAAAAAGACTTGTGCAATTCTTGAAGAAACAAGACCATGTGCCTCTCACATGCCCCTGCTGTACGAAGATCCTCAAGATCAAATAGTACGCACACGATGGATTACTTTACAGGTGTCATTCTTTTTATGGAACGACAACCTTTGTCTTGTACTATTGTGTGCTCCATTATTTGTATATGTAAGGAGCACATCCTATAATTGGCACACATGCAACACACAATTGCATACACGCCTGAATTGTAGAGAGAAATCTGTTGAGAGAATTTTTTTTTGGGAAGGAGTATCCCATACCACATTGGGCCCAGACTAATCTCCGGAAAATAGGCCTTAGGCCCGCGGGCATTCATCCCGTGGCCAAATTGAGAGCATTTTTACACACACTACTATGTGTTCTTGGTGTATTTGTAAGTTAATAAAGATGAACTTTGAGTGAATCATTCTTATTGTTTTACAGTTATCTTTATTACTTGTTTGTGTGTGATTCTACCAAATAAAACCTTTCTTATGCACTAAAACGCTTCCACATCTTAATATGTTTTGCATATTTTTGGTTTATATCATTGTTGAGGTAAACTTGCACCAACAATTGGTATCAGAGCAAAACTTTGATGTTCAATATCAAAGGATCATACTCTACAATGATTTCTAGTTGTTTCGTAGTTTTCTTCAACTAATTTCAGTATTATTCATCATTCCTGAAGAACAATCCTTATTTCTGGGTTATTATCAACCAGTTTGATTTTGACACACTTATAGGAGTGTTTCTTATCCGAAATCGTTTAAGAGTGTGCTACAAGATCTACAAGAACTATTTTCTTCCAAACTTTATCCTACTTTCGTCCTTTACCATGCTTAAATCATTTGTTTTCTTGTTCACTGTTCGTACTCTGTTTTTCATCTAAAACAGTTCATCCTTTTAAATGGCAAACACAAACTTCTTCACTACTGGTTCTTAAACCAAACCTCCAACTTTATTGAGGGAGGAGTATCCTCAATGGAAGATTCGTATGATAAACTTTCTGGAGGGAGTAGATAAAGATCTAGTGTCTCATTTCCGAAACCCACCTCACATACCCATGATGACTGTTCCAATGGTACCTACCACAAAAACCACTGAAGAGATCCCTGAATATCAAAAACCAAAGCCTATTATTGAATGGGGACCTGAAGATTGGGGAGTTTATGAAATGGGAAAGAAAGCCAAACGTTTACTGCTCATGGCTATCCCAAATGACCTTTTTTAGTCCCTTGATGTTTGTGATTCTGCATATGATCTGTGGGTGAAGTTAGAAAAGCAATTAGAGGGTCGGGCTAAGACACAGAAGAATAAAAAAGCTTAGTGCATTAATGAATACTATACATTCAAAGCTCTGTCGGGTAAGTCCCTTCAAAGCACGTATGACAGGTTTAACTCTCTGATTAACAAATGTAAGAAGTTCGGCATTCACAGAACTTATGAGGAGAATAATGTCATCTTCCTCTAGAGTCTTAATGATGAGTGGCTACAGCTGTCCATGTCCCTACAAACGAATCAAGATCTTGATACATGGACTGTTAGAACATAAAATGTTCTATGTTTAGAAGTTTTGAAAAGGAATCATGTTTTTGTATTTGGGCCTTGTATATTGGGTTTAGGCTTAAATGTAAACAAGATTGCGAGGGTATAAATAGTGATTTGTTTGTATTGTGTTTGTAACTTTCATTCAAAATATAGCATGTACATGTACTATGTGTTCTAGAGAGATAAACATTCTGTTATCTCTAGATTTGTGAATAAAACAACAATTCCTCCCAACCCTCTTGTTTATCTTGCTTACATTGAATTAATTGCGATCTATGGACCTATCAAGTGGTATCAAAGCCTAATCGAAGAAATCTTTCATCGAAAACGATCGAGATTGCAATTTTTTCAATAGAACAGTAACTTTGTCGATGAACAGTACTATGTGGATTTCAAAATTTTTGATTTGGTGGTTAATTCGATGAGCTATCATGTTAAATTTGTTAGACTAGAATTGTATTCAAGATTAAATAGAGGGTCAAAGTTGTAATAGTTTAATAGTTTAAGGTTTTGAGTTGTAAAGTCAACCAATGTTGACTTAGTATAAATAGGTTTGTTTTGTTAGATTTGTACACACGCACAAAGATACGAATCGCAGAGTTGGTAAGGAGTTCACACACCTTAGAACACACACATATACGTGAGACTTGTGACTATTTGTTAGATATGTGACTAGATGTAAAACATATGATTTGATCAATAAAAGTTGTGTTCTTAATCTGTTATTTGAATATATGCTAGTATTTGGGATCACATTGGGTATCAGAGCTAGATCAGACTAATCAGAAAGATTTTTTTTCAAGAAAAGTCACTGTTCTTCGTCACTGTTACATTGAAATCAAAATTTTGATTTAGTGATGTTTTTGGTATAAAATTGGTATTTTAGTGATCGTTTGGTGTAGGAGAACATTTCTTGTTTTGGTTGAATGTTCAATTGAACAACAGATTGTGAGAATTTGATCAATCTTTCTTGTTTTTGAAAGTTGTCACTCGCGGGCTATCAAGATTCGATTTCTATATCTATGTTTGTTATTAGCGAAATTCACTTCACAGGGTTGTTATCGATGATAAAGTGATCATTTCTACAAAGTTTCAGAGCCAAACATCAAAGTTTGAGTGGATTTCAGTGGAAAAGTCAAGAAAAAAACTTCTAGATTCAAAGAATTCGCATGAAGTCATGAAGAACTCGCTCGAAGAACTCGCAGGGCAAAGGAATTCGCATATTACAGAGGAAATATGTAGTTTTATTAACACTGAAAGTAAACTACAACTACAGAGAGAATTCGTATACTGTCTACATTGTGAATAGAAACTTACAAACTAAAACACTAAACAAACTCCTTATATACCCCATACCCCTTGTACACATTTAAGCCTAAACCCAATACAAGGCCCAATAACAAAACATATTGATTACTTTACTAAACTTCTAAACTAGAACATATTTATGTTCTAACAAAATTGATTCAGAGCTCAATGTTGATCTACAGTAAATCGATTACAATCATCAATTTCAATAGATTTGAAAGAATTGGTCGAATTTGAGATTCTTTGGTTCGAAATACTTAGTTCACTATGTTATGATCGAATTTTGATTTAGAGTGATTATTGTTGAAGATCATTAACTACAAAAATGATCCAGTGTCATTTTCGAACATGTATACAAAGTTTGATCTCAAAATTCGAAGAATTGAAGGAGAATTTGAAGCATTTTGGAGTTTAAGTAAAAAACAATCGTAAGATCTGCAAAATTCGCATGATTTTGAAGAACTCGCATGAAGAATTCGCATGGTGAAGTATTGAAGAATTCGCATGATAAATCATCCTTGGACACAACAAATTTTTCTAAGTCTGGAATTCGCAAGTAGCTATACGCGAAAAGTGGAGAATTCGCATGCTACTGTGCTTAAGTTGTGTGCGAAAAGATAGAATTCGCAAGCCACTTGATGCGAAAAGTCAGAAATTCGCATGACGTTGTATGCGAAAACTGGCTTCCAGAATGAAATATTTTCTAAGTATAGAATTCGCTTGAAAGAGTATGCGAGAAATTCGGAATTCGCATGAAGTTATATGCTAAATGCGAGGAATTCGCATATAGGCTGATACGAAAAGTAGGAATTCGCACGCAAGCCTATGCGAAAAGTTGGGATTTCGGCTCATGCCTCATGCGAATTGTGTACTTAAAGGTTTTATGATCTGCGAATTGTTTAATATGCGAAAAGTTTTTGTTTGGTATGCGAAAAGTCACTGTTCTAAACCCATTTTGCTGCAAGTTTGCCCTGTTCTCGAGATTTTTCGCGTAATGCATATGTGACATCATTCCTATCTTCTGTTGGTCACATATTTTTAGCAACTGATCTAGATTTTCACGAGTGCTCATGCTAGTCAAGATTTTCAGATATTGGTGTTTGGATTTAGTCTCTGTAATCATTATTCCAGTGTTTTGAGTGCTTATAATCATCCAGCTGATTCGTGAAGAAAGGAGTTCTGAGTTCGTTCGTTCAGTGTTCTGGAAAACAGTTAGAAAATGAGCGTCTTTCATCAGTTGTTGAACAAATATCAGAATTTTCTTCTAACCCTTGGATTGTAGTGTTTGCTACAAGATGCTTCCTCCTGCAAGCTGATCGGAATAAGTTCTTAAGCTGAATTCCTATTCAACTTGTGGTTCAAAGACATATTTGGTGTTATAAACTGAAGATGCACTTTGGTTGTCACGTCATAATTCACACATTTCTTTCTTGTGGGCATAACGAATGTGTTGGATTTACAAGAGATAAAAGTTGTCTTTTTGTGCACTCAGTCGAGGTTATTGTCTACATCAGGTCTGGTTTTAAAGTTGAAACTTCAAGGATAAGAACTATTTTCAAGGGGGAGTCGGAGCTGTTTTGAAGTTTAAGCAATGCTAAGTTTTCTAAAGAAATCAAGGGGGAGAAGAGCTGAAGCTTGAAGAGGATGATTTCTTTACAAAACTTAGGGGGAGAATGTTAGAACATAAAATATTCTATGTTTAGAAGTTTTGTAAAGTAATCATGTTTTTGTCTTTGGGCCTTGAACATTGGGTTTGGGCTTAAATGTACAAAAGAGTGTGAGGGTATAAATAGGGATTTGTTTGTATTGTGTTTGTAACTTTCATTCAAAATGTAGCATGTACGTGTACTGTGTGTTCTAGAGAGATAAACATTATGCTCTCTCTAGATTTGTGAATAAAACAACAATTCCTCCCAATCATCTTGTTTATCTTGCTTACATTGAATTAATTGTGATCTATGGACCTATCATGGACCCTGACCGACCTTTTTGGCACTCTGGTTGCCCAAGAATACTACATTGTCCAGGCCAAAATCAAGTGGGTGGGCCTCTGGCACTTGTTGGGAAGGCCACAGAGGTTTTGGAGAAGCCTCAGAAAGAGAAAACTCTAGAGGAAGGTTCAAAGAAGAAAAAGATAGAGAAAGGTACTGGTTGCGGAGAGTGAAGAAGAGGATGCATCTGATGAAGAGGAAGTGAGCATGAATTCAATAGCCAAATCTTTGGCACTGATTACAAAATAGTTCAATCGTGGACTCAAAAAGAAGCCAACTTTTTACTGAGGACCTGAAGAGCGAGAAGGAATAGGTGGTGGATTCCAAGGTCATGGGCCATAGAGGGACAGGGCCTATCATGACCAAATACCATATGGACCACCACAGGGGTACGAGCAGAGAAACCCCGAAAGAGAGGAGTACTTTGATCACCAGAGAGTGTTTGACCAGAGAAATGAAAAGAGAAGGGATGGTGGATTATCAGCAGAGAGGGGTCGAGTACCCACAGAAGGGGACACAGAAGGATGACCCAAGAGGAGGTGAGAAAGTAATGGCCACAGCTCCGCAGAACACCGGATGTTTTAAGTATGGCAAGCCTCGACACTACGCCGCAGAATGCCGCAGTCAACCCCGCAGAGTCCAACCTGTCCGAGACTCTGCTTTCTACAAAAAGAAGGCAGAGTATTATGCCCAAAAATCCTTGATAGCTGAACAAGGGAACTGGATCTCTGACGAATCATCCCATGAAGGGGACAAAAATGTACTGTTCTGTGGAATGGCATAGCTTAACTCCTCAGAAGCTGATAGTGAGGTATCCACTTCTGACTCTCACTCACATGACACTGAAGTTAAATTACTTAAACTAATCAAAGAATTCCATGCTTTTGAAAAGACTTGTAAAGATTTGAAAAAGAAACTTGCCTTTTATGAGAAAGAAGCCAGACTTCTCACTCAAGGAAAATTCTTGAAAAATGAACGTCTTACAAAAATGAAACCCCTCAAGGAAAAGATTGTTCGTCATGAGTTAGCCTTAAAAACCAAGACCAAAGAGCTCAAAGACAATGAGATCGACATAATGAACATCCTTGCTCATGAAAACTTTTTCCAAAAAGAAAGAGAATTCCTCCATCAAGACTTTCTCGACAGAGATCTTCTGATAAGGAAATATCAGGATGCACAGAAGGTGCATGAGAAGGTAAATACCCAAGTTGGCAGAAGAGGTATAGGGTTCTGCGATATAGATCATGTTGATCCCAGTTATGATGTTCTTTAACTTGATTTGACCTTTTACTACACACAGATTAATAAAGTAGAGTGCGGAAGCGTTTAAGATGTGTAGAAGAGATTGAACATGCAAGGTAGTAAACACACAAGTAATTAATGAACAGGAAGTAAAGTATTATATGAAAGTTACTCAAAGAACTGTTTCATTAATTACTCAAGAACACCAAGAACACGCACTGGTATGTGCAAAAATGCTCAAGGATTATACAGACTGCTATTTTTGTGTGTGCTCTTTTTTTGTGCTCTAAGGTGGTGCTCCCTTAATATAGCAGAGGGAATGCACCCCTTAGTACAAGACAAAATTTGACATTCCATAAACGGAATGCCACCTGTAAAGTAAACATCGTGGGACGCCCATTACTTTGATCTTGAGGATCTTCGTACAGTAGGCCTCACGTGTTCTGCACCTAGTCTTGTCTTGAACTATCTAAGAAAAGCTTCAACATTGATCTCCAGAGGTTAGCCTTCACAGAGGCTCTGTGAGTGATCACAGAGGCTCTGTGATATGAGAATCATCATCAGGTTTGACCTTGTGTGCATCTTCTGCGGAGTAACCTCTGAGCTTTGCACCTTCTGTGGTGTACTTGGGTGTTCAGTGGCTGACTTCTGCGATTTCCATACTTAGCCTATTTTTCAATACTTCTATACAATGAGAGTGAAGCTAACAATCTCCCCCTAAGTATTGAAAAAATAAAATTTGAAAAGTGAGGTGTTGGCTAAGATGGAAACAAAAAGAGGTGAAAGGAACTCAACCTCTGAAAAGTGATATTCATTCATAAAAGAAAAATGCCAAAAGGCAATTACATTAAGCATCGAAATACATGAATGAACAATAAAAGATTACAGAAGTCATTGGGGAAAATCATTTATCGGGTTGGTAAAGCTTTCAGCTAGAGTTTTTCTCATCGATAGAATGAGTTCCCTGTACTTCAATTGTGCATCAATCTGTCCTATCATTGTCTCTGCAGGTCCTGCTTGCACAATCTCAGAGCCTTTATTCCTCAGAATCGTGTTCTTTATCTTCTGCGAGTGTTGTTCGAATACTTGTGACTTTGATTTGGCCGATACATCTTTTTAAGCCCATCATCGTCTCTGTAGATGAATCCGAACTCAGGCTCTGTGATTAAGGAGTTGGAAGGAACGTTCTCGATTCCGGGGAATTGATCATGTGGTTTGGTGATCGACAACTTTTCGACTCCGAGTTGTAGAGATACCTCGAAGTCCATTTTGTTGTGATATTTTACATGTTCGCGCATCACCTCCTTGATCTTGCCATTCGCTATCATGTACTCCTTATGCTTTTCAAGTCTTTGCTCTGTGAAGGTATGTAGTTGAGGAAGATCGTAGGCACAGAGGTTCTTTAAGTCGGCATCTGTGAACGTGTATTGCTTCCCATCTTTTCTCTCAACTAAGTATTTTGCATACATGATTGACTTGTTGGCGAAGGAGTGCAGAGAGATACTCATCACGGTTTTGATATCTTCTGTGGAGAACACTTCATTCCTTTCTAGTGCAGTTCACTCGAAGCGTCTTCTGATGTCTTCTTTGATTAAGGGATGCAGATTTGGTTCTAAGAAGACGGTTTTAGGCTCTGCACTGTAAAGATAGGTATGAATGTTCTCTTGAAACTTAAGTTCTTTCGATGGAGGCCTTGGAATTGGAACTCTCATGGCGTCCATCGATTGAACTATCTCTTTTACTCTGTCCTCTTGACGTTTCTGCTCTGAGGTTTGTTCTGAGGGCTTTTTCTTGTCAGGTTTAGAGATGTTTTGATCTTTCTTCCGTAGAGAGGTCTCTGAAGTATCTGCAGCGTTAACTGGATCAAGGCTTTGAAACTGAACAACGGGTGTGGGTGCAGTGGGCATAAGTTCAGGACTTGAAGGTTCTACAAATTTTGTGAGTCCTTCTGCGATCTGTTCAGAGCCCACACTCACCTTTCCCTTTAGAGACACTGTAGAGGTTGATCCTTGAGTTGGTATTTGGTCCTCAGAGGCACAGGGCATTAGATTCTGTGTTTTGTGTGCCTCTGAAGATGTTCTTTGTAGGGGTAGGGCTTGAAGAGGAGTGACAGAGATGACAGGTGCTTTTGGTGTTAATGCCTTCTCCCCCTCATGATGGCCAGGGCTAGAGGGATCTGGATCCTGGTCCTCATGCCTTGAGACCTTCTGCGAGGCCTCCGCTTGGCAAGTATCCGGGGCTTTTCTCTTTTTCCTTTTGCAGAGGTGCTCATCAACATGTTTATTGATCTTCTGTAGATCGTCCCCTGCGGCCATTGATAGCTCGTTGATTTCCAAGTCAGATTTGAACCAAAATGTGGCTACGGTTTTCTTCAAGTCTGCAGTCACCTTTTCTCCTTGTTCATTGAAGTGGGATCGAAGGAGGTTGAGGTTTCTCAGAAACTGACTTCCCATTGCTTCTAGGTCGGCTTTTGTGGCAAAGGTAGAGGGGTCAGGCACAGAGGTTGATGCTTGGGGATGGAATGGGACCATAACACTGCGAGTTATGTCCTTTATTTCCTCTCGAAGCTTGGCCATTTCATTCACTCCAGTCTGAACTCCTTGTGTAGCATACTTTGGGAACTCTTCTGTGCAAAGATCCCCGAGTACCTGAATTTGATTGGAGTGTGCAATGATGGCTTGTCCACAAGCTTGAAGATCAGCCCTTTTCGCGCAGTTTGTGTTTAGATCATTGATCGCCGCCGAATGTTGAGTTGAGGATTGACGAAGAGCAGTCAAGACGGCGGTGTTTGCTTGAAGAGCATCTGCGATGGATTGAGAATCCACAGAGACAGAGCTTTTCAACTCGTCAAGTTTTGTGAGCACCATGTCAGCAAAGGCTTTAAACTCGCCCTTTGTGACAAAAGTATCAGAGGTAACCTCTGGAACAACACATGTTCCAGATTTAGCCAACGATTTTTTGGCACCCATAGAGCCTGTGGGGATGTTGAGCTCTGAGGGATTTCCTTCCAATCCTCGATGTTCCATAGAGGAAGCACCCATGGAAGTTCTGTCAACACGTTCTTTGGGGGAGGGTTCAGAGACTCCTTTAAAACTTATGTTGAATGGATCCTGTGGTTGTTCTAGAGCCACAGAATCATCGTGTTCTTTCACCACCAACTCTGAGGTGGTTTGGGCGTCACTCTTGTGTGTGACAGAGGTAACGAATACCTTTGTGTGTGGAAGAGATGTGTCCTGGGGCGAATGGACACGCAGAGCAACACTCTTACCCTTTTGAGAGGGTGAGGTGGGTTTGGTTTCCCCGAATGGTGGTACAGAGGATGAAGGAATATCCTCTGTCCGGATGGCTTGGGCTGGGTTCGGATTGTGCGGTCCTGTTTCAATACCCCTCTGCACTAGAACTGCAGGGGTAGAAGTGTGGGTTGCATTGGGAGTTGGTTTTGGTGGTGTGCCAAGGGCATATTTTTCTCCTATCTCCTCTGAGATTTTGTTACCCTCATCATCAGGGCTTGAAAGCCCCGTAACGTCTTGCACTGTAAAATCTGCGAATTCCCCTAAGGTTCCAGAGTGCAACTTTTGTATCTCCTCAGCTATGGCCATTGTGACTCGGAGAGGGCTGGATGGCCTTTCCTCAGAGCTTTCAATGACTTGGGCTTTTCTTCTTCTCCTCTGTATAGGTTGTTCGGACTCTGCAGGTTCACTCACGTCTGGAGAGGGTACAGGTTCAGAGGTTGCTGCCTTGGTCAATTTCTTAGCCTTCTTCTTTGGCTTGGCAAATTCTGTTGGGGATTTTGGAGCCTCTTCTTCTGTGACTCTCTTTTTGGGAGTTCTTTTCTTTTTAAGCTTCTTTTCTCGTTTCTCAACGACAGCTTTTGTTCGCACTTTAGCTCCTTCAGCCTCCTCTGTTCTAACTTCAGCTCCCTCACCTATCTCTGTCCTAAGGAGAACAGCTATCTCACCCACTTGGAATCCTACACGTGGGGGGGTTGCAGGACTCGGTTCAGGAGTCCTGTGCCCACGAATGTAAGTTTTCACCCCATCTTCACTGTTCAGGTAGGCCAAAATTCGGGCTGGCAGAGGTCTTGCTCCCGGATACCCAGATTTGAGAACTGTAGGCTTGTGCGACTTCATGTCATAGACCTTGATCATCTTACCCTCTGTAGGTAACTTCCCTTCTCCTATTAGAGCGTCTCCTAACAGAATGGCAAAAAATCTGTTGAAGACAAGGTTTTTGGGCTCTGTGCCTCGAGCTTGGTCTTCTTGCTTGGCTATGACCGCATTTCTGATTTCCCTGAATATTAGAGTTGCATAGTCCAGAGGCAAATCGTAGTACATACCATACATTATTGCAAGTATGGTATGGCTAGATTGGTCAGGACTGCCTCCCTTGCAAATCAATCAGCGATTTAGAATAGAGAAGAGAACGTTCCACAGAGGTGGAAGGTTCTGGCGTCTGAAGTCGGTTCTTTTGGAAATTGGTGCAACGTACCCGATGAACCTAAGGAACTCCAGAATCTCATCGTCAGAGGGCTCGTCAGAGTATCTTTTTAGGTTTAGCTGGGTCTTGGTGGGAAGCTCGAATACCTCTGTGACCCTTCTTCGGTTTATACCAAGGTCCAATATTTGAGTAGTGGATGGATGGGTGGCATAGCCCATGACACAGTAGCCATAACGGTCCAGTTTTTCATGCTTAGCACTCAACCAGAATTGTTGAATGTAAGTTTCAGGAATATCAGTTCTTTTTAGGGTTAGGGCTTTTGTGAGAATGTGGTTCTTTAGGATTTGAATTAAAGGAGCAGCTTCCTCAGGATATCCCTTGGGTTCCAAGACAACATAGTGATTGTTAGGCTTGAGATTCAGTTGCCTGGAGTGATAATCATGGTGTGTGAAGGAGAGCATTCTGCTTGTTAGGACATGTTCTTGTTCAACAGAATGGGAATCGTCCTTTTTAGCTTCAGAATGCATCGAGTGGTTTGATGCATAAGATCCCTTGGAGTTCTTGGAAGAAGCAGAATGAGATGCCATGGAAAGATATGGAGAGCGAGAATTCTTTGCAAAGGGATTCTTGAAAGAGAGAAGATAGCAGGTAAAAAAGAATTCGGGGTATGAGAGGGGTTTAAATATAAGGAGAGAGGGTAAAAAGAATGAGCGGTAAAAGATAAAATTTTCAAATCCGTGATGAGTGGTAACGGATAAGAAGTCGTTTCTAAAAAACGATGGTACAGGTTACGAACCAATCAAATATTGCCACGTCAGATGATGGAGGTGCACGATCTAGGACGTGCGCCATCCTATTCTCACGCGCGTGGCATTTACTATTCGCACGTGACAGTGAGATTCAAAAAATAACCCGCAACACATGACCTGAATTTCTCAAGTGATGGGAATGACAGAAGCTCTGTGGATAAGAGGCTTCTGAGGTCATAGGCAAGGTTGTGATCAGAAGAGCTTTTTATGAGGGAGGAAAGTGCGATGAAATGATCGAGTTCTTTTTAAAGGGCATTTGGTCGAACATCCTCAGTTTAGAGGTGCAAAGACTCTGTGATAGATCGCAGAGGCTCTGTGGTCGACCTCAGAGGTTCTGAGACAAAAATTTCCTTTTTAGGAAAGATTTTCAAAGATTTGATCATTTCAAAGATTTGACAGAAAATATGGTACAAAGGGTGATCTTTCTGAGGGCATAGTGCTCGAGAAAGAGTTTTGACCCTTGGTTCAGATGGACTAACCTCACTCTGTAGTCTGTGTTGCGCAGAACTGTCTTGCTCCCCCTTGAATAATCAAGATTGGTCTTTGATGGTTCGGTCTGCTCCCCCTTCAACTATGCTTAGATCAAGTAAAGATAAGATTTTCACAAGACATAAATTCGCAGAAAAGAATATACGATAAAGAAAGCCGAAGAGATTATTTGCAAACAAGGGATATGTTACATACAAATATGTACAACAGAGGCTCTATGCGAGGGTACAGAGGCTCTGTGGTCAACTCATGTTGAGCATACCAATCTTGCCAACTAGAAAAGTGAATCTTTTCTCATCCAATGCCTTCGTGAAAAGGTCGGAAAGTTGGTAGTCTGTGGGTACAAAGTACATTTCTATTGTCCCATGCTCCACATGATGTTTTAGAAAGTGATACTTGATACCTATATGTTTGGTCTTAGATTGCTGCACAGGATTGGCAGAGATCGCAATGGCACTTTTGGAGTCACAGAGGATGGGGATTTTTTCGATATCAAATCCATAGTCTCTAAGTTGGGCCCTCATCCACAGAACTTGTGAACAACAACTTGCAACAGCAACATATTATGCTTCTGCCGTAGAGGTCGAGACACAGTTCTGTTTCTTGGAAGTCCAACTTACTAGTTTCCCTCCTAGGAATTGGCAACTCCCAGAGGTACTCTTTCTGTCGAGCTTGCATACTCCATAATCTGAATCTGTATAAGCCATGAGATCAAAGCCAGAGTTCTCCGGATACCAGAGGCCGAGATTCTTGGTCCCTTTTAAGTATCTGAAGATCCTCTTGACAGCATAAAGATGAGATTCTTTGGGGTTAGCTTGAAATCTTGCACATAGACATGTGGCAAACATTATATCAGGTCTACTCGCGGTTAAGTACAGCAGAGATCCTATCATCCCTCTATAGAGTTTACACTCCACAGATTTGCCTTTTGGATCTGCATGGAGCTTGGATCCAGTGACCATAGGAGTTTTCATTGGTGAAGAGTCAGAGAGCTTGTATTTTTCAAGTATGTCAGAGACATATTTTGATTGGTTTATGAAAATACCCTCTGTGGTTTGTTTACTTGCAATCCTAAGAAGAATGTAAGTTCTCCTCACTTTTCATCAATGACTCGAACTTCTTGCAATATAAATCATTTGTAGACCCAAAAATAATGTCATCAACATAAATTTGTACAAGCAGAATCTCACCTTTTCTCTTCTTATAGAATAAAGTCGTATCAGTAGTACTTCTTTCGAAACCATTTGCAAGGAGGAAGTTTGAGAGTCTGTCGTACCATGCTCTGGGGGCTTGTTTCAGTCCATACAAAGCCTTGTCCAGAAAATAAACGTGATTTGGGTACTTAGAGTTCTCAAACCCTAGTGCTTGTTGGACATACACTTCTTCTTGAATCTGCCCATTCAGAAAGGTTGACTTGACATCCATTTGATATACTTTGAAACCTCTGTGGGCTGCGAAGGCAAGAAAGATTCTTATTGCTTCGATTCGTGCCACAGGGGCAAAGGTTTCTTCATAGTCAATGCCTTCTTGACAGTATCCCTTGGCCACCAGTCTTGCTTTGTTTCTGATCACCACACCTTCTTCATCCTTTTTGTTCCTGAAGACCCATTTGGTCCCTATTGCGGTTTTGCCTTTTGGAAGAGGCACTAGGGTCCATACTTTGTTTCTTTCAAACTGCAGAAGCTCATCTTGCATAGATTCTACCCAGTTTGGGTCTTCAAGAGCTTCAGATATCTTTTTGGGTTCGATGATACTCACAAAATTTGTATAGTAACAAAAATTTGCAGTACTCGATCGAGTTTGGACCTTGTCAGAAGCGTCACCAATGATTTGGCTCTGTGGGTGACTCTTGGTCCACTTTGTCATGCGGGGCAAGTGATCATTGGAAACTTCTGTGGTTAGTTCAGGAGCACGTTCGTCCTGATGTAGATCATTTTCTGTTGAGAGAAATTGATCATTTGTACTTGCCACAGGGCTTGGTTGTTCATTATGAGTTGAGGTAGAGAGCTCTGTAGAGCCTTGATCTGGTGTTGACCCTTCAGAGAGATTTTGAAGATGACTATGATCTTGATTGAGCTTGGGGCCTTGATTCGTATTGTCCTCTGAGTGCTCCCCCTCGATGGTTGCACCTGCAGCATTACTGGAAGAGGGTGAAGCATTACTAGGACCAGTTAGAGAAGTACCAGTTTGGTCCTCAGAGGGTTCGACTTCAGAGGCTCTGCGGTCACCTTCAGAGGGTTCATCATCATTGAACATCTCTTCAAACAGATGATGAAGATCATTTGTTCTTGATGATCCACCAGAATCTTCATCTTGAAGTTTGAGTCCTGAGCTGATTTGCTCTTAAGTCACCTGAAAAGAATCATCAAATGAAACATTAATACTTTTGAGTATATGCTTGGATTTGAGTACATAGATTCTGTATGCCTTGGAATTTGATGAATATCCAACAAATTTGGCTTCATCGGCTTTGGGACTGAATTTCCCTATCTGGTCTCTGTCGTTCAGTACAAAGCACCTACAGCCAAAGACATGGAAGTACTTAATGTTCGGCTTCCTCTGGTGTAGTAAGTGATATGGTATCTTTGCATGTCTCTTCATGACCAAGGATCGATTTTGGGTGAAGCATGCAGTTGAAATGGCTTCTGCCCAGAAAGAAATAGAGAGCCCTGAAGCAGTGAGCATAGTTCTTGCGGCTTCCACTAGTGTTTTGTTCTTTCGTTCAACAACACCATTTTGTTGTGGAGTCCTTGCAGCAGAAAAGTTCTGTGATACGCCTTCTGTCGAAAGATATGCTTCAATGGTTGAATTCTTAAACTCTGACCCATTGTCACTTCGGATTCTCTGTACCCTGCAGTCATAAAGAACTTGTATTCTCTTGATAAGATTGATTAGTACTTCAGGAACATCTGATTTCTTTCGAACGAATTCAACCCAAGTATATCTAGAGAATTCATCTATGAGTACAAGGATGTACTTCTTGCCACCAAGACTTTGCACAGATATAGGACCATAGAGGTCAACATGAAGCATTTGCAGAGGTCTGGTTCAAGATATGTCAGACTTAGTTTTGTGGGCAACCCTTTTGAGTTTGTCCATGTCACAAGCTGAGCATAGATGATCCTTGTCGAATCTAATACTTGGTAGACCACTTACTAGTTCTAGTTTCACAAGTTTGTTAAGTGTGTGAAAGTTTAGATGATATAACCTGTTGTGCCAGAGCCAAGCTTCTTCATTCTTACTTGAGACTAAGCAGAGCTTTTCTTCTCTGTTAGTTGATTTAAAGTCCATGAGGTATAAATCACCTCGTCTTTTGGCTCGCAGAAGCTTTGTGGTTGTATCTTCCTTCAACAGAGAGCAGTACTGTCTTTTGAACATCACATCGAGTCCATTGTCACAGAGTTGACTTACATTCAGAAGGTTGTGCTTGAGGCCATCCACATAGGTAACTCTGTTGACATCGATGTCTCCTTTGGCAATGACTCCATAGCCTTTTATTTGTCCCTTTTTGTTATCTCCAAAAGTCACAGATCCTCCACCAAGTTTTTCTTTGTAAGAGGAAAGCAACCCTCTATCGCCAGTCATGTGTCTTGAGAACCCGTAGTCTAGGTACCAGATAGGCACATGCTGTTTCTCCCGTGGACAGATTAGAGAGATTTAGGTACCCATTTCCAAATGGGTCCATTTTTGTTAGGAGGTTGTGAAGATGCCTTAACACCTTTGGTTTTGGATTTATCCTCATTTGCAGAGGTACCAGATTGTCTCTTCTCACCCTTGAATTTTGCATTCTTGGGTTTGGGGTGAGATATAAGACAGGAGGGCCTCGAGAAATGTTGATTCAAAGCATGCATAAGATCAAAGCATTTACAATAAGGAACATTTGAGGCAAACTTCTTGAAAATCTCATTAAATTTGTCAAAGGAGAGTACAAAGCAAATTTTACTACAACCCATTTTAGATTTGGGTTTCTTTTTACAGAAAGCTTTGTCTAATCTAGGTTGAGTTTTTTCAAAAACTCCTCTTGAGTGGCTCTGTAGTTGTACTCTCCCTTGATCTTCTTTCCTTGCTTTCACTGCAACAGAAGCATCAAGTTTATCAATTTTTGGCCATTTATCCTTCTGTTGCCAAGTGAATTTTTCTTGAAAAGGTTTTAATGGACTTGGAGCTTTTGAAATATGAGAGATCTTGTTCTTTTTAGAATTTTTAAGCTCAAGAGAAGTCTTTGCTTATAAGCACATGTCCAGGAAATCAAGACAGATAGGTACACCTGTGGTTTTCCTTTTGGGAAGAACTGATCTATTAAGAATGCCAGAAGTAAGTTTACTCTTTTCTGGACCACAGGGGAGTATCTCAAGTTCCACAGAGCTTGTCCTATTGTCGACAGAGGACTCTGATTCTGACTCAGAGTCTGAATCGAGAAAGTCTCTATGAATTAGAGCCTGACCTTCTGTTAGTGCCTTGCTTTGTCCATTGGTGTCCTCTGAAGTATTTAGAATTTTTGAGATACAAGGAATGACCATAGGAACGTTAAGACAGTTTTGTAGATCTTGCTCAAAGATTTCTCTTATTTTAGAGGTTAAATCAGGATGGTTGAGAAAATGATTTTCATAAGTTCTTCTTAAGTCGCTTTCCAAAAACCTTTTAAATAGTTTTTCTTCCACATAGGTTGGAACGAACTCTGGTGCTTCAGAGGACAGTTCCTTTTCAGGAATCATCATGCACACAAAAGCCATTTGAGTTTGCGTTTCTGGGTGACCAAATCTGAAGACCCCAATCTGTTTTTGAGACAGATACTTCTTTGGTATAGATTTTCTTTTTGATGAAGGTGCAGATGATAAATTATTTTTTTCATACCATACATTTGCCATCTGCAGAGGTTTCCTCAGATGTGGTCCTTCAGAGGTTCTGCGTCTCTTAAATGTGGACAAAAGGTTTGGAAGACTTGGTTTTAAAAATTGTCCAGGGCAGAAGATGTTTGATAAAGTTTTGTTTCTTTTATTTCCTGTGTAAGGGTCAATATCCTCGAACCCTAATCCTCTTCTGCCGATCTGGGTGTTAACCTTTTCATGAACCTTTTGAGCATCCTGATACCTCTTAATTTGGAGATCTCTGTCAAACAGATCTTGATGAAGAACTTCTCTTTCTTTTTGAAAAAAGTTTTTCAAAGAAATGGCATTTAAACGATCACTCTCACATTTCTTTAGTTCTTTGACCTTTTCTTTCAAAGCTTTGTCGAGATTTGTGATTTTATCCTTGAAACCCATTTTTGTTGAAATATGCTCAGAGGTAAGAGTTTTGTTTTCAAGGTAAAGCTTATCCTTCTCCTCTGTGAGAAGCCTAGTTTCTCTTTCAAAGAAGGCAAGCTTTTTCTCAAGATCCAAGCATGTGTTTTTATAAGCTAGAAGATCATTTTGTATTTCAAGAAGCTTGTTTTCAAAGTCTGAGTTGCAGGAATTAGAAGTGGATACCTCACTCTTGTTGTTAGAAGAGTGGACTTCTTCCATTCCACAGAAGAGTGCGTTGTCTTCTTCATCAGAGGATTCATCGGTTACAAGGTTCTCTTGTTATGCCATTAGGGATCTCTGAGTGTAGTACTCTGCTTTCTTTTTATAGAAAGCATCGTCCCTTGTGGGTTTCCCTTTGTTGGCAGAGGACCTGCACTCTGCGGCGAAGTTGCCTGGTTTTCCGCATTTGAAGCACCCTTCAGTTTGCTTTGGGAATTTTTCACCAGCTCTGCCGTCTGACCTCTGTCCATTCCTCTCTTTTTGCCTTGGCTCCCCAGACTTTTCTCTTTCTTGTCTTCTTGCTTCATCATATCCTCTGCTTCTGTCATTTCTTTCTTCTCTTCCTCTGTACTCCGGCTTCTTGAGACCACGATTGAATTGTCGAGTCATAAGTGCAAGTGTTTTGGACAGAGCAGCCATGTCAATCTCCTCCTCATAATCTTCTTCACTTTCACTCTCTGCTACAAGTACCTTCTTCTTCTTCTTCTTCTTCCTCTGTGCCTCCTCAGCTGCCTTATCCTTCTTTCCTTTGTCTTTGCCTTCTGAGGCATTTCCCACAAGATCCAGAGGACCTCCAACAGAGGTTGTCAGTTTGGAAATTCTGTTCTCTTGGCTGATCAGTGTTCCAAAGAGATCAGATATGGACCATACATCAAGATCCAATGTGGCTTGCATGGACATGGTTAGATGAAGCCATTCATCATTCAGGCTCTGTAGAAATCTGACATTGTTTTCTTCGGAGGTTCTGTGGATCCCATACCTCTTACATTTGTTTATCAAAGAATTGTATCTATTGTAAGTGCTTTGAATGGATTCACCCGACAGAGCTTTGAAAGCAAAATACTCATTTATGCATAAGGCTCTGTTGTTCTTGAGGATTTTGGCACCACCCTCAAGTTGTTTCTCTAGCTCTAACCATAGGCCCTTTGAAGTTTCACATGAGTCAAGAGATTGAAAGATATCGTTTGGGATAGCCATTATGATTAGTCTTTTGGCTTTCTTTGCAAGCTCATGTTGTGCCTTTTCTTCTTCACTCCATTCAAGGACAGGTTTGGGGTGTTGATATTCAGGGATTTCAGGAGTATTGGCAGTGGCTGGAACACGAGGAACAGTTGTCATTGGGATGAAAGGAGGATTGTGAAGAAACTCAACCAGACCAGGATCCACACCTTCGAGGAAGTGCACCATCCTGATCTTCCACTGAGGATATTCATCCCTTAGAAGAGTGGGAGGTTTAGACTGAGACCAACACTGAAGTAGTTAACAGTGTCTGCCATTTTAGTTTAGAGAGGAAAAGCAGAGTATGGTACGAACCAGAAAGAGTATAATAGTAATGGTTTTAGAAATTATGAGAATAAGAATCAATAAGAACAAATGACCAATCCAACTATCTTTGAATCTATCTTTGAATGAAGGACACACTTGTACCTGTTTCTATACCAAACAGGTTGATATAGCTTCAGAAAACAGAGTGTGACTGTGAGTGGAGTTTGGGATGAAGAACAGACTCAAACGACTACCTTGAGTACTGGAAACAAGTATAGAACAGGATCCTTTGATATTGAAAATCAAAGTTTGCTCTGATACCAATTGTTGATCCCAGTTATGATGTTCTTTAACTTGATTTGACCTTTTACAACACACAGATTAATAAAGTAGAGTGAGGAAGCATTTAAGATGTGTAGAAGAGATTGAACATGCAAGGTAGTAAACACACAAGTAATTAATGAACAGGAAGTAAAGTATTATATGAAAGTTACTCAAAGAACTGTTTCATTAATTACTCAAGAACACCAAGAACACGCACTGGTATGTGCAAAAATGCTCAAGGATTATACAGACTGCTATTTTTGTGTGTGCTCTTTTTTTGTGCTCTAAGGTGGTGCTCCCTTAATATAGCAGAGGGAATGCACCCCTTAGTACAAGACAAAAACTGACATTCCATAAACGGAATGCCACCTGTAAAGTAAACATCGTGGGACGCCCATTACTTTGATCTTGAGGATCTTCGTACAGCAGGCCTCACGTGTTCTGCACGTGGTCTTGTCTTGAACTATCTAAGAAAAGCTTCAACATTGATCTCTAGAGGTTAGCCTTCACAGAGGCTCTATGAGTGATCACATAGGCTCTGTGATATGAGAATCATCATCAGGTTTGACCTTGTGTGCATCTTCTGTGGAGTAACGTCTGAGCTTTGCACCTTCTGTGGTATACTTGGGTGTTCAGCGGCTGACTTCTGCGATTTCCATACTTAGCCTATTTTTCAATACTTCTATACAATGAGAGTGGAGCTAACAGATCCCTATGCTAGAAGTAAAAGAAATCAATCCTTATCATCTATCTTCTGCCTTGGGAAAGTTCAAAAATCAGGTTTTCCCAACTTGACTTCTACATTTAAGAGGCGTAGAACCTCTGGGGAGCCACATGAGAAGAGTCAATTGATAATGACAAATGTTTGGTATGAAAACAACTGTTTGTCATCATCAACCTTTGTCAAAAGAGAATCTATACCAAAGAAGTATCTGACCTAAAATCAGATTGGACTCTTCAAATTTGGTCATCTAGAAACACAAGCTCAAGTGGCCTTTGTGTGGATGATAACTCCTGAAAAGGAATTGTCCTCTGAGGCACCTGAGTTCATTCCAGCCTCTGCAGAAGTAAAATTGATAAAACTTTTTGAAAATGATTTACAAGAAACATATGAAAATCACCTTTTCAATAGTCCTGATATGACCTATGTTATACAAGAAATCTTTGAACAAGATTTGATGGAGAGCCTAAAATTTCCTGAAGTTTTCCCCTGCGTTTTGAAAGATTTGAACACCTCAAAGGACAATGATGAAGGAAAATGTAGTACATATCCAGAAAATCATGCATCTAGTCACCGAGACTTCTTTGATTAAGACTCATAATCTGAGGATGACTCAACCTCTGTTGATCTAAAGACTGGCTCTGTCGAGCTAGAAGTAGTTCCTTGCAAACTAGAGGGATCTAAACTACCCTTTGGCATTCTTAACAGAACAATTGCTCCTAAAATGAGCTCTAGAAGGATTCCTATTTGCCTTGACTTTCTAGATATGTGCTTACAAGCTAAGACTTCTCTTGAGCTTGAAAAGATAAACAAACAAAAGGAAGTGTCCTCTCAAAATCAAAAAGCTCTTAGATCTTTAAAGTCTAATCATGAAAAATTCACTTGGAAACAAAAGCATAAATGGATTAGTAGTGACAAATCTTTTGCTTCTGTGATAGTGAATCCAAGGGAGGGATACCACAGAAGGCGGGTACAACCAAAGAGCCATCCGAAGAGGAGTTTTAATAAAAATCAGTCTAGCCTAGATAGGTGTTAAGTCAGATTTTATAGTAATCATTGTATTTATAGACTTGGTCTAATACTGTAATTTTAGAGCTTATATGTCTTGTATTTGCCAAGGGTATTTAAGTCCCTTGTGGCATTTGTTCATTGTAACTTTGGAAGCGCATATTGAATACAATTCTGATTTCACGTCTCAACTCTCTCTCTACTTTCTCTCTCTATGATTTAGAACGATCTTGGATTATCAATTGGTATCAGAGCCAAATCTGAATCTGAGAGGATTGAGAGAAACGTTTTTTGATTCTGAATTAGTGATTAAATCAGAAAATTTGATTGATTTTCTTGATTTTTCAAGAAAATCTCATTTTTTGATTTTTCATCAAATTCGGACTGTTTTCTGATCGAATTATCTTGTATTTTGATTCGTTGGATCCGGTTTTAATAGTAGAACATTTTTGATTCACATCATTTTGCAAGAAAATCAGTTTTTGAACATCAATTCTGCAAATTCAAGTTTCTGAAAAAGTTCGTTGAACGTACTGTTTGTTTCAAGATTTCACGATTTTGCGGTTTTTGATCGAATTGGTTGATTCGAAGTGTTTAGAAAAGTGTTTTCGAACATATATGTGTGAGTATATTACATCAGATTTAATTCTGTAATCGAAATTTGAAGTTTCTTGGATTATCAATTGTTTTGCGCCAGATTCGAGTTTTACGCCAGTTCATCGAGTTTAGCGCCAGATTCATCGAGTTTTGCGCCAGATCCAAGTTTTGCACTAGTTCATCCAGTTCTTGCGCTAGTTTCTTCTGTTTCAGGATTCATCAGTTCATCGCGCAAAGTGAAAGTTTGCGCCATCTTAAGCTCGCGCAAATCAGTTTTGCGCCATCTCTGTCTCGCGCAAGTTACTTTTGCGCCACCTACTTATCACGCGAAGAAAGGTTCTCGTCATCAACATCTCACACAAAGTAAAGTTTGCGTCACTTCTATTTCGCGCAAAGTTAAGTTTACGCCAGCTTCATCTCATGCAAAGTGAACGTTTGCGTCATCTCAGTCTCGTGTAAGTTACTTTTGCGCCACCTACTGCTCAAGCAAAGACAGGTTCTCGCCACTAACATCTCGCGCAAAACTCATTTGCATCATCATCGTTTCGCACAAAGACTAATTTGCGCCACCATCGTCTAAAGCAAAGTATAGTTTGCGCCACCGACGCTTAACGCAAAGCAAGTTTGCGCCATCTTCTTCTTGCGCAAAATAGTGTTTGCGCCATCCTCTGTTCGCGCAAATCTTCAGTTTGCGCCAGTCTCTCACTGTTTCAAGACTTGGGATTTTTTCTCTGATTTTCTGAAGATATGGATATGTCAAAGTTCTCGTTTCAAGCTCAGTTTTACAAGAACGATCTTATGATGTCGTTTGGAACAGAAACTCGTCCTCCTGTTTTGATCAATGAAAATGAGTTCACCCAATGGCAAGATCAGTTCATTAATTTCATCGAGCGTCAAGCTAATGGAGAGAACATGATGAAGTCATTTACTGAAGGACCATTCGTCAAACCTAAGAATGATATTCCCTTGACTGCCGAAGAGTTTAAACGAGAAAAAGCTGATCGAGAAGCAAAGTCCAATCTGATGCTAGCATTGCCTAACTCCATTTACAATCGAATTGATTGTTTCAAGCATGATCCAAAGATGATGTGGACTCAGGTAGAAAAGATTATGCTTGGGTCAGCAGTTGCTACACAAATCCGCCTGACACGCTTCATGAATAATTTTGAGGAATTCAAGGCAAAGGACGATGAGACTCTGAAGGTTATCTTTGACAGGTTTTGCACTGTGCTGAATGATCTGCGAAAGATAAAAGTGGAAAAGACTGAATTAGAAACTAATCTGAAGTTTCTCAATGCTCTTCAACCGGAATGGAACAAATTATGTCATCGCTTGAGGAATGATGTCCGGATATCTTCTATGCAAATCCAAGAACTTTATGAGATTCTGATGACAGATGAGAGCATAGTCAAGGACAAGAAGGACAAACTTGACCAAAAAAAAAAAAAGATAGTGGACCCGATTGCACTTCTCACAAGTCAATTGGCTGAACAAGCATTAACTGAAAATGCTTATGACGGGGCCATTGATGACGATGGCGAAGCTCTTCAGAAAGCAATGATTCTTATCTCTCATCATTACAATAAGAAGTTCCAAACTCGTTCGGGTTCCAACAACCTTCGCTTCACTTCAGGGTCTAAGAAGAATAAGCCTGCCAAAGTGCCCGAGACTACGAAAGCTACTGCGTGCTTCAACTGTGGAAAGACGGGTAACATTGCCAAGGAGTGTCGAGTGAAGGTAGTTCGGTATTCTGCGTATTATCGGAAGAAACTGGAACTAGCTGAGAAAAGAAAGAATGGAACTGCTTTGCTGGTTGAAGAAGAATTCTGGTTAGATCACTCCGACGATCAAGCTGACAATGTGGAAACTGCTCATATGTGCTTCATAGGAGATGATCAGAGTGATGATGATGATGATGATGATTCAATTGATGAATCTGAGGTACCTTCTGAATTCGACTTCAAATTTATATCCTCACAGATGAATATCATTATAACTACTTTACATGATCTTCGCTCAAAGTTATTATCTGAAAAACAATTAAATTCAGAAAAGTCAAATTTGATTGAAAAATTACAAATTTTTTCGAAAGATGAAAAATCTATTTTGACTCATACAAAAGAAATCTTTCAAAAGAAATTAGATGATTTAGAAAAATCAAATATGACTTATCTTGATTCATTGACAGAAATGACCAAACAAAAAGAAAGTTTTTCGGATAAAATAAATAAGTTGGAAGAAAAATTATATTTGAGAAATCAAACTGAACAAACTATTTACTTGAATAAACCACGGAGTTATGAGTCTATCAAAGAAAAATGGGGACTTGGCTTTGAAAATCCGCATTTTTTAGACAAAGCTAAAACAGAATTTCCTACTTTATATGAATCCGATTATCTAACTCTTGCAAGATACGTTCCTCAGTTCAAATTTCATTGGACTAGTGAAAAGCAAGTTTTAGATATCAAAAATGAGAAAAGATTGAACAACTCGAAAAAGGAAATTCCTTTGGTTTACACGCGCGAAAATGCCAAATATTTTCCCGAAAAATCAAAGAAGGGTAAAAACAGGTTAAATGTTGAAACTCCCATTAAATCTTCATTGTCTGATGATTATTTTGATATATGTGCCGCTAACACTGATAAAGAAAATATATCTCCAGTTTCTTATGATTCCAAGAGATATATTCCTCCATTATTGTTAGAAAGCAAAATCTTTGATCTTGAAGATAAATTGGAAGAACAAAATATTCAAAGAGAAATTGAATCAAATGTAATTCTTTCTTTCATGACGTCAAGTCTTGAAGAAAAATTAATTTCTCAAAAACAAGATTATGATTCTGGTTTTTCTTCTGATTTTAATGAAAACAAAAAGGAAGTTCTAAAATCTGAAATATTTTCTGAAAATTTTTCTTCTGACTCATAGGCAAGTTCAGGTTTATTTTCTGATCAGTTGGGCTTCTTAGGTAAATTGTTTCTTCAGACTCTATTCTTAAATCGAAAATTCTTGATGAATCTTTTACGCAAAATGATGATTATTATAAACCAAAGCGTAAAAGAAGAAGGTCAAAGAAGTCAAAGAAACAAGATGCTGATATTTCTGAAAATTCTAATTCTTGTGATTCAAATATTTCAGATAGGACTTTGAGGACTCCTACATGGCAGATATGGAGGATCAAGCGGAAATCTGATGAATCTGCGACTGATGAGGATCGAAATGTAGGCAAACTTTGTAGAAGTGATTCATTTGCTACTTGTAATAAAATTTACAAATATTGAATAAAGCAAATGATTCAAATTGCAAAAGATGTCTCCTGTTCCTCCTCTGGTTCAAGTTCAGATGATTATGCTTCGTCCTCTACTGATGATTCTGTTCATTCATCTGATTATTTTTCTCGTGCTTTCTATGTCAAATCTAACCAGTTTACTCCCATTAGAACTGCAATTAACAAATATGGACCCAAATACAAGTGGGTTCCAAAACAAAAGATTAATTCTTAGTTGTGGGCACCTAATGTCAAGGGGGAGTTAGAGAAAGATGGCTTCTGAGTAAATCAGCTCAAAACCCGTACTTCAATGGACCTCGACTTCTAAACATATCAGTTTAGGACTCGTTCTTCAATGCATTTAGCTTCTGGACAAATGAGAAACTGTGAGTGCATCTACTTTATTCCGCTGCATTTATCTCTGACTGTGATGTTGTTCCAGTTATCTCAAATTTTTTCAAGAATCTGAGCAAGTTCGACCAGATCCAAAACTTTGATATGAGACACCAATTCATTATACATTATGTGGAAGAAGGTATTATTGAATTTTATTTTGTTCCGACTAAATATCAATTTTCCGAATTCTTTACAATAGTCTTAAATGAAAAATGTTTTTTTCAAAGTCGGCATGTTGAATTTAAAAGTTTAAATCTTTACAAAGTTTATTCTATAAAGTAAAAGTTTTACAGTTTTTCTTTCTTTTAAATAAAATGTGTGTCTAGGATAAATTTTCAAGTTACTTTGTTTATATCGAAGTTTTATATATTCAACTTTCAAGTCTTACAAAAAAAATCGAAAGGTCAGCAACATGTTTGAAACTTTTGAAAACACTTTAAAGTTATGTGATTCGAAATATTTATAGTTTACAAAACTTAGAAATCCTAAAAAGTCAGAATTATGGGTTGTAATGAAAATATGGGCTAAGCACTTAGATGTAAAATTAAGTGATTGAGATGAAAAATTATATATATAAAATAAAGAAATCTCTAAGTTTAAAAGTTTGTACCTATGACCTTTCTGGTCCCCTAAGGTCAATTGGTCTGGGAGTAATCGAACCCAAATCCTTCTATAGAATCAGATCGAAAGTCATGTTCTACTGGTATGAATGGGTTTAGGATGTGTCTGTTAGCTCCATCTGCCAAGTTTAGAAGTGTAGAAAAATAGGCTATGTATAGAAACTTCTGTTGTCTGCTCAAGATCGTCCAAGTCACCAGAGGATACAAAGCTCAGAGGTTACTCCGCAGAAGACGTACCCGAGGTCAAACCTGATGATGATACTCAGATCACAGAGCCTCTGTGATCACTCACAGAGCCTCTGTGATCACTCACAGAGCCTCTGTGAAGGCTAACCTCTGGAGGTCAGTGTTGGAGTTATTCGCAAACATGGTTCAAGACAAAACCATGTGCATAACACGTGATGCCTGCTGTACGAAGATTCTGAAGATCGTTAATGGGCGTCCCACGATGTTTTACTTTCCAGGTGGCATTCCTTTTATGGATTGTCATCATTTGTCTTGTACTATTGTGTGCTCCCCTTCCTATATGAAGGGAGCACCTCCTGTTTTACAAAAAGTAAGAACACACAGTCTGAATCATAGATTTGTATTTTCCCTGAGCATTTTGCATACACTTGAGCGTGTTCTTGGTGTTCTTCAGTAATCAATGAAACAGTTCTTTGAGTAATTTCTTGCAATACTTTACTATTCTGTTTATTGATTACATTGTGTGTCTACTAACTTTGCATGTTCTACCTTTCATACACAATATAAACGCTTCCCCACTATATTTAATTAATCTGTGTGTAGTGAAAGGTCAAATCAAGTTAAGAACATCATTATTGGGATTAACAATTGGTATCAGAGCAAACTTTGATTCTCAATATCAAAGGATCCTGTTCTATACTTGATTCCCACGCTCCAGGTAGTAGTTTGAAGTCTGTTTCTTCATCTTGATCTCCACTCATAAACATACTCTGTTTTCTAGAGCTACTTCAACTAGTTTGATGTAGATTCAAAGGTAAGTGTATTTAACTCTTTAAAGACATATTCAAAGCTCAGTTTATTAGTTGTCACCTTTCTCATACCAAAAAATCATCCCTGCTAGACACATTCCCTATCTTTCTCTAAAGAACTCCTCATACTCTGTTTTACTCTTCATTTAAAAAATGGCGAACTCTGTTAATTATTTCAGTGTAGGATCTCAATCAAAACCTCCCACTCTACTAAGGGATGAATATCCTCAGTGGAAGATCAGGATGGTGCACTTTCTCGAAGGTGTGGATCCTGGTCTGGTTGAGTTTCTTCACAATCCTCCTTTCATCCCAATGACAACCGTCCCTCGTGTTCCTGCCACTGCAAACGCCCTTGAAGTTCCTCAGTACCAGCTTTCCAAACCAATCATCGAATGGACTGAAGAGGAAAAGGCATTGCATGAACTTGCAAAGAAAGCTAAAAGATTAATCATTATGGCTATCCCAAACGATATTTTCCAGTCCCTTGATTCCTGTGAAACATCGAAAGACTTATGGTTGGAGTTGGAGAAACAGCTTGAGGGTGATGCTAAAACCCTCAAGAACAACATGGCTCTATGCATCAATGAATATTTTGCATTCAAGGCTCTACCAAGTGAATCCATACATATCACATACAATAGGTACAATTCCTTGATAAACAAGTGTAAGAGGTATGACATCCACAGAACCTCTGAAGAAAACAATGTCAGATTCCTTCAGAGCCTGAATGATGAATGGCTTCATCTAACCATGTCCATGCAAGCCACATTGGATCTTGATGTATGGTCCATATCTGATCTCTTTGGAACACTGATTAGCCAAGAGAACAAAATTTCCAAGTTGATAACCTCTGTCGGAGGTCCTTTGGCTCTTGTAGGAAGTGCCTCAGAAGGCAAAGACAACGGAAAGAAGGAAAAGGCAGTTGAGGATGCGCAGAGGAAGAAAAAGAAGAAGGTGCTTGTAGCAGAGAGTGAAAGTGAAGAAGGATCTGAGGAGGAGATTGATATGGATGCTCTGGCCAAATCGCTTGCACTTATGACCCGACAATTCAATCGTGGTCTCAAGAAGAATCCAGAGTACAGAGGGAGAGAAGAAAGAGATGACAGAAGCAAAGGATATGGTGAGGTAAGAAAGCATGGAAGAGAAGAGTCTGAGGAGCCAAGGCAAGAAGAGAGGAGTGGACAGAGGTCAGACGGCAGAGGTGGTGAAAAATTCCCAAAGCAAACTAAAGGCTGCTTCAAATGTGAGAAACCAGGCCACTTCGCAGCAGAGTGCAGGTCTTCTGCCAATAAAGGGAAACCCACAAGAGACGCTGCTTTCTACAAAAATAAAGCAGAGTACTATACTCAGAGATCCCTAATGGCAGAACAACAGAACCTTGTGACCGATGAATCCTCTCATGAAGGAGAAGACAACGCACTCTTCTGTGGAATGGCAGAAGTCCACTCTTCTAACGACAAGAGTGAGGTATCCACTTCTGACTCTTACAACTCGAACTTTCAAAACAAACTTCTTGAAATACAAAATGATCTTCTTGCTTATAAAAACACATGCTCAGAACTTGAGAAAAAGCTTGCCTTCTTTGAAAGAGAAACTATGCTTCTTACCCAAGAGAAGGATAAGCTTACCTTGAAAGAAAAACTCTTACCTCTGAGCATATTTTGAACAAAAAGGGTCTCACGGAGAAAATTTTAAAACTTGACCAAGCTTTGAAAGAAAAGGTCAAAGAGTTAAAGAAAAGTGAGAGTGATCGATTAAACGCCATTTCTTTGAAAAAAAAATTTCAAAAAGAAAGAGAAGTTCTTCATCAAGATCTGCTCAAAAGAGATATTAAAATAAAGAAGTATCAGGATGCTTAAAAAGTCAGTGAAAAAGTCAACACCCAAATTGGCAGAAGAGGTATATGGTTCGATGATGTCGATCCCTATACTGGAAATAAAAGAAACAAATTTTTAGCAAACATCTTCTGCCTTGGAAAGTTTTTAAAACCAAGTCTTCCAAACCTTCTATCCACATTTAAGAGGCGAAAAACCTCTGAAGGACCACATCTGAGAAATCCTCTACAGATGGCAAATGTATGGTATGAAAACAATGACTTGCCATCTACGCTCTCATCAAAGAGAAATTCGGGTCCAAAGAAATATCTGTCTCAAAAACAGATTGGAGTCTTTAGATTTGGTCATCCAGAGACACAAACTCAAATGGATTTTGTATGCATGATGACTCCTGAAAAGGAATTGTCATCTGAAGCACCAGAGTTTGTTTCGGCCTCTGTGGAAGAAAAACTTTTTAAAAGATTTCTGGAAAATGACTTGAAAAAGACCTATGAAAATCACTTTTTTAGTCATCCTGATCTTATCCCTGAAGTAAAAGAAATCTTTAAGCAAGATCTTCTAAGCTGTCTAAGTGTTCCTAAAATAACTCCATGCTTTTCAAAAGATTTAAATATTTCAAAGGACACCAATGGATAATGCAAAGCACTTACAGAAGGTCAGGATCTCATTTAAAGAGACTTTCTCGATTCAGACTCTGAGTCAGAATCAGAGTCCTCTGTCGACAATGAGACAAGTTATGTGGAACTTGAGATAGTCCCCTGTGGTTCAGAGAAAAGTAAACTTACCTCTGGCATTCTTAATAGAACAATTCTTTCCAAAAGGAAAACCACAGGTATACCTATCTGTCCTGATTTCTTGGACATGTGCTTGCAAGCAAAGACTTCTCTCGAGCTTGAAAAATCTAAAACTGAAAAGGACAAGATCTCTCATGTTTTAAAAGCTCCAAAACCATTAAAACCATTTCAAGAAAAACTCACTTGGCAACAGAAGGGTAAATGGCCCAAAATTGATAAACTTGATGCTTCTGTTGCAGTGAAAGCAAGGATAGAAGATCAAGGGAGAGTACAATCTCAGAGCCACTCAAGAGGATTTTTGAAAAAACTCAACCTAGATTAGACAAAGATTTCTGTAAAAAGAAACCCAAATCTAAAATGGGTTGTAGTAAAATTTGATCTCTACCCTCCTTTGATAATTTTAATGAAATTTTCAAGAAGTTTGCCTCTAATGTTCCTTATTGTAAATGTCTTGATCTTATGCATGCTTTAAATCAACATTTCTCGAGGCCCTCCTGTCTTATATCTCACCCCAAATCCAAGAATGCAAAATTCAAGGGTGAGAAGAGACAATCTGGTACCTCTGCCAATGAGGATAAACCCAAAACCAAAGGTGCTAAGGCATCTTTACAGCCTCCTAACAAAAAAGGACCCATTTGGCAATGGGTACCTAAAACTCTCTAATCTTTCCACAGAAGAAACAACATGTGCCCATCTGGTACCTAGACTCCGGGTGCTCAAGACACATGACTGGCGACAAAGGGTTGCTTTCCTCTTATAAAGAAAAACATGGAGGAGGATCTGTGACTTTTGGAGATAACAAGAAAGGTCAAATAAAATGCTATGGAGTCATTCCCAAAGGAGACATCGATGTCAACAGAGTTGCCTATGTGGATGGCCTCAAGCACAACTTACTGAGTGTAAGTCAACTCTGTGATAATGGACTCGATATGATGTTCAAAAGACAGTATTGCTCTCTGTTGAAAGAAGATACCACCACAGAGCTTTTGCGAGCCAAAAGACGAGGTGATCTATACCTCATGGACTTCAAATCAACTAACAAAGAAGAAAAGCTCTGCTTAGTCTCAAGTAAGAATGAACAAGCTTGGCTATGGCATAACAAGTTCTGTCATCTAAACTTTCACACACTTGACAAACTTATGAAACTAGACCTGGTAAGTGGACTACCAAGTATTAGATTCGACAAGGATCATCTATGCTTTACTGGTGAAATGGGCAAACTTAAAAGGGATGCCCACAAAACTAAGTCAGACATATCTTGCACCAGACCTCTGCAGATGCTTCATGTTGACCTTTGTGGTCCTATATCTGTGCAGAGTCTTGGTGGCAAGAAGTACATCCTTGTACTCATAGATGAATTCTCTAGATATACTTGGGTTGAATTCATTCGAAGGAAATCAGATGTTCCTGAAGTACTAATCAATCTTATCAAGAGAATACAAGTTCTTTATGATTGCAGGGTACAGAGAATCCGAAGTGATAATGGCACAGAGTTTAAGAATTCAACCATTGAAGCCTATTTTTCGACATAAGGCATATCACAGAACTTCTCTGCTGCAAGGACTCCACAACAAAACGGTGTTGTTGAACGAAAGAATAGAACACTAGTGGAAGCCGCAAGAACTATGCTCACTGCTTCAGGGCTCTCTATTTCTTTCTGGGCAGAAGCCATTTCAACCGCATGCTTCACCCAAAATCGATCTTTGATAGTGAAGAGGCATGCAAAAACACCATACCACTTACTACACAAGAGGAAGCCAAACATCAAGTACTTCCATGTCTTCGGCTGCAGATGTTTTGTGCTGAACGACAGAGAGCAGGTAGGGAAATTCAGTCACAAAGTCGATGAAGCCAAATTTGTTGGCTATTCATCAAACTCCAAGGCATACAGAGTCTGTGTACTCAAATCTAAACATATACTTGAAAGTATTAATGTTTCATTTGATGACTCTTTTTAGGTGACTTCGGAGCAAATCAGCTCAGGACTCAAACTTCAAGATAAAGATTCTGGTAGTTCATCAAGAGCAAATGATCTTCATCATCTATTTGAAGAGATGTTCAATGATGATGGACCCTCTGAAGGTGACCGCAGAGCCTCTGAAGCCGAACCCTCTGAGGACCAAACAGGTACTTCTCTGACTGGTCCTAGTGATGCTTCACCCTCTTCCACTACTGTTGCAGGTGCAAATATCGAGGGGGAGAACTCAGAGGACAATACGAATTAAGGGCCCAAGCAAAATTAAGATCATGTTCATCTTCAAACTATCTCTGAAGGGTCAACATCAGAACAATCAGAGAACTATGATCAAGGCTCCGCAGAGCTCTCTACTTCAACTCATGGTGAACAACCAAGTCTTGTGGCAAGTACGAACGATAAATTTCCTTCAACAGAGAATGATCTATATCAAGATGAACCTGCTCATGAGTTAGCCACAGAAGGTTCCAATGATCACCTGCCTCGCATGACAAAGTGGACCAAGAGTCACCCACAGGGCCAAATTATAGATGACCCATCTGACAAGGTCCAAACTCGATCAAGTACTGCAAATTTTTGTTACTATACAAATTTTGTGAGTATCATCGAACCCAAAAAGATATCTGAAGCTCTTGAAGACCCAAACTGGGTAGAAGCTATGCAAGAGGAGTTTCTGCAGTTTGAGAGAAACGAAGTATGGACCCTAGTGCCTCTGCCAAAAGGCAAAACGACTATAGGAACCAAATGGGTCTTCAGGAACAAGAAGGATAAAGTTGGTGTGGTGGTCAGGAACAAAGCAAGACTGGTGGCCAAGGGATACTGTCAAGAAGAAGGCATTGACTATGAAGAAACCTTTGCCCCTGTGGCACGACTAGAAGCTATTAGGATCTTTCTTTCCTTCGCAGCCCACAAAGGTTTCAAAGTATATCAAATGGACATCAAGTCAGCCTTTCTGAATGTACAGAATCAAGAAGAAGTATATGTCCAACAACCACCAGGGTTTGATTACTCTAAGTACCCAAATCACGTCTACTTTTTGGACAAGGCTCTGTATGGACTGAAACAAGCCCCCAGAGCCTGGTACGACAGACTTTCAAACTTCCTCCTTGCCAATGGTTTCGAAAGAGGTACAACTGATACTACTTTATTTTATAAGAAGAGAAAAGGTGAGATTCTACTTGTACAGATCTATGTTGATGACATTATTTTTGGGTCTACAAATGATTTATTCTGCAAAAAGTTTGAATCATTGATGAAAAGTGAGTTTGAGATGAGCATGATGGGAGAACTTACATTCTTCTTAGGATTGCAAGTCAAACAAACCACAGAGGGGATTTTCATAAATCAATCAAAATATGTCTCTAACATACTTGAAAAATATAAGCTCTCTGACTCTTCACCAATGAAGACCCCTATGGCCACTGGATCCAAGCTTAATGCAGATCCAGAAGGCAAGTCTGTGGAGTGTAAACTCTACAGAGGTATGATAGGGTCTCTGTTGTACTTAACCGCAAGTTGACCCTATATAATGTTTGCCACATGCCTCTATGCAAGATTTCAAGCTAACCCCAAAGAATCTCATCTATATGCTGTAAAGAGAATCTTCAGATACCTGAAAGGGACCAAAAATCTTGGGATTTGGTATCCGGAGAACTCTGGCTTTGATCTTGTGGCCTATACATATTCAGATTACGGAGGATGCAAGTTAGACAGAAAAGTACCTCTGGGAGTTGTCAATTCCTTGGAGGGAAATTGGTAAGTTGGACCTCGAAGAAGCAGAATTGTGTCTCGACCTCTACGGCCGAAGCGGAATACGTTGCCGCTGCCAGTTGTTGTTCACAAGTTCTGTGGATGAGAACCCAACTTAGAGACTATGGATTTGACATCGAGAAAATCCCCATCCTCTGCGACTCCAAAAGCGCCATTGCGATCTCCGCCAATCCTGCGCAACACTCCAAGACCAAGCATATCGATATCAGGTATCACTTTCTGAAACATCATGTGGAGCATGGGACAATAGAGATGTACTTTGTGCCCACAAATTACCAGCTTGCCGACCTTTTCACAAAGGCATTGGATGAGAAAAGATTCACTTTTCTAGTTGGCAAGATTGGTATGCTTAACATGAGTTGACCACAGAGCCTTGTACCCTTGCACAGAGCCTCTGTTGTACATATTTACCTTTCTGCAACTTATTCCTTGTTTGTAAATAGTTTCTTAAGCTTTCTTTATTATTATTTTTTTAATCTATGTCTTGTACAAGTCTCATCTTTATATGATCCAAGCATAGTTGAATGGGGAGCAGACCGAACCAACAGAGACCGATCTTGACTATTCCAGGGGAGCAAGACAGTTCTGGTATCCCAGGGGAGCAAGACAGTTCTGTGCGACATAGACTACAAAGTGAGGTTAGTCCATCTGAACAAAGGGTCAAAACTCTTTCTCGAGCACTATGCCCTCAGAAAGATCCCACTTTGTACCTAGTTTTCTGTCTAAACTTTGAAATGATCAAAACTTTGAAAATCTTTCCTTAAAAGGAAAGTTTTGGTCTCAAAACCTTTGAGGTCGACCACAGAGCCTCTGCGATCTATCACATAGCCTCTGCTCCTCAAAACTGAGGATATTTGACCAATGATCTCTAAAAGGAACTCGACCATTTCATCGCACTTTCCTTCCTCTTAAAATGCTCTTTTGATCAAAACCTTGCCTATGACCTCAGAAGCCTCTTATCCACAGAGCTTCTGTCATTCCCATCACTTGAGAAATTATTTAGGTCATTTGTTGCGGGTTATTTTTTGAAAATCACTGTCAAAAAGGTGTAGCAAATGCCACGCGCGTGAGAATAGGGGGAGGCGCACGTCGTAGATTGTGCACTGCCATTATCTGACGTGGTAATATTTGATTGGGTCGTATCTGTACCGTTGCTTTTCAGAAACGGCCTCTTATCCGTTACCACTCATTTCGGATTTCAAATTTTATTTTTTACCGCTTAATCTTTTTACCCTCTCTGTATACATAAACCCCTCTCATACCATACATCTTCTTTTTACCTACAAATTTTCTCTCAGGAATTCCTTTGCAAAGAATCTCCCTTCTTCATCTCTTTCCATGGCATCTCAATCTGCTTCTTCCAAGAACTCCAAGGGTTCTTCTGCATCGAACAACTCGATGCATTCTGAGGCCAAAAGGACCGATTCCCATTCTGTTGAACAAGAACATGTCCTCATAAGCAGAATGCTCTCCTTCACACACCATGATTACCACTCTAGATAACTAAACCTCAAGCCTAACAATCATTATGTCGTCTTGGAACCCAAGGGATACCCCGAGGAAGTTGCTCCTTTACTTCAAATCCTGAAAAACCACATCCTCACCAAAGCCCTAACCCTAAAAAGAACTGATATCCCAAAATTTACATTCAACAATTCTGGTTGAGTGCTAAGCATGAAAAACTGGACCATTATGGCTATTGTGTCATGGGTTATGCCACTCATCCCTCCACTGCTAAAATACTGGACCTCGGCATAAACCGTAGAAGAATCTCAGAGGTATTCGGACTTCCTACCAAGACACAATTGAACCTGACAAAATTCTATGACGAGCCCTCAGATGATGAAATTCTAGAGTTTCTTAGGTTCATAGGAAACACTGCACCGATTTCCAAGAGAACTGATTTCAGACGCCAGAACCTTCCACCTCTGTGGAATATTCTCTTCTCGATTCTCAATCGCTGCTTGACTTGCAAAGTAGGAAGTCCTGACCAATCTAGCCATACCATACTTGCAATAATGTATGGCATATACTATGATTTGCCATTGGACTATGCAACACTTATTTTCAGGGAGATCAGAAATGCGGTCATAGACAAACAAGAGGACTAAGCTCAAGGCACAGAACCCAAAAATCTCGTGTTCAACAGGTTCTTTGCAGTTCTGTTAGGAGATGCTCTGATAGGAGAAGGGAAGTTACCTTCAGAAGGTAAAACGATCAAAGTCTACGATATGAAGTCGCACAAGCCAACCGTACTAAAGACTGGATATCCTGGAGCAAGACCTCTGCCAGCCCGTATTCTAGCTTACCTGGGTAGTGAAGATGCAGTTAGGACTTACATTCGTGGGCACAAGACTCCTGCACCGAGTCCTGCAACCCCCCCACGTGTAGGATTCCAAGTGGGAGACATAGTTGTTTACCTTAGGACATAAGTGGGTGAGGGAGATGGAGTAGATATAGCAGACGAAACTCACATTGGGATAGAGGTTATAGTTTCCAAGAGTGGGATGGGGGACAAGAAGCTCAAAAAGAAAACGAAACCCAAGAAGAGAGTCGCAGAAGAAGAGGCTCCAAAATCACCCTCAGAGGTTGCCAAGCCGAAAAAGAAGGCTAAGAAGTTAACCAAAGTAGCAACCTCTGATCATGCCATTACACCAGAAGTGAAGGAACCTGCAGAATCAGAACAGCCTTTTGCAGAGGAGAAGGCGAAAAGCCCACATCATTGAAAGCTCTGAAGATAGACTCCCTAGTCCTCTCCATGTCGCAATGGACATAGCTAAGGAGGTACAGAAGCTGCACTCTGTGGACTTAGATAAAACCACAGACATTGAGATGCAGGACATTACGGGGCTTTCAAGCTCTGGTGATGAGGGTGTGAGAATCTCGGAGAAGGAGATAGGAGAAAAAGATGCCAAAGGCACACAACCTGAACCAACTCCCTGTGCAACCTATGTTACTACCCCTGCAGTTCTAGTGCAGAAGGGTATTGAAGAAGGACCGTACAGTCCGAACCCAGCCTTAACCAACTGGACAGAAGATATTCCTTCATCCTCTGTGCCATTTCTATCTGGGGAACCAAAATCCACCCCATCCTCTTAACAGGATGTTGGTGCTGACATAAGTGTTCATTCGCCAAAGGACACGACACATACGCACGCAGAAGCATTCGTTGCCTCTGCCATACACAAGAGTGACCCCCAAACCACCTCAGAGTTGGTGGTGTGAGAACACATTGATTCTGTGGTTCTAGAACAACCACATGATTCATTCAAAAAGGATATTGAAGGAGTCTCTGAACCCTCCTCCAAGAAACTTCTTGACAGAACTTCCATAGATGCTTCCTCTGTGGAACATCGAGGATTGGAAGGAAATCCTCCAGAGCTTAACCTAATCACGTGCTCTGAAGGTGCCAAAGACTCGTTGGCTAAATTTGGAACATCTGTTGTTCCAGAGGTCAACTCTAACATCTTTATCACAAAGGGCGAGTTTAAAGCCTTTGCTGTCATGGTGTTCCAAAAACTCGACGAGTTGAAAAGTTCTGTCGCAATGGATTCTCAAGCCAACTCTCAAGTCCTTACAGAGGCTCTCAAAGCCAATACAGACGCTCTGAAAGCTCTTCATCAAACTTCACTTCAACATACAACAGATATCAAGAAGCTGACAGAGCACCCTATAACCAGAACGGACATTTGGGATTGTGAACACTCAATCAACATTCAGACTGATGCAATTAATACCCTAGGGGATATCTGCATTAATGAAATGGGCACTTTTGCAACCAAGACCGTTCAATCAGGGGTGGATGACCTGACCAAGCTTCGAGATGAGATCAAGGATATAACTCACAGTGTTATAGTCCCATTCCAACCACAGGCGTCCACTTTTACACCCCCACCTTCAACCTCTGCGAATGACCTCTCTGCCTTTGCAACAAAGACCGACTTAGAAACAATGGGGAGAATGGTTCTAAGTAACCTCAACCTCATTGCATCTGACATCTCTTAGCAAGGAAAGCAGGTGGCAGAAGATCTGAAGCAGGTGCCACGATTAGGTTCAAATCTGATCTGGAAGTCAACAAACTGTCGTTGGCTACAGAGGATGTTCTCAAGAAGATCTCTCGGCATGTTGACGAGCATCTCTACAAGAGAAGAAAGAGGAAGGCACCTGCGACTTTCCAGGTGGAGGCATCACAGAAGAGGGCTCACCATGATAATCAGGATCCAGATGCCTCTGGCCCTGGCCATCATGAGGGGGAGAAGGCTTCAACAACAAAAAGTTCTGCAGCTGTTATCACCGCCACTCCTCTGAGAGACCTACCTCTACAGAGATCATCCTCAGAGGTACGCAAAACGCAAAACCTCAAGTCATGTGCCCCTGAGGACCCAAAACCGACTGCTCTATTTGTCCAAGGCACAACCTCTGCAGTGTCCCAGAAGGGTAGGGTGAGTATTGGCTCTGAACACATTGCAGAAGGGCTCACAAAGTTCGTAGAACCTTCAAGCCCTGAACTTATGCCCACTACACCCACGCCTGTTGTATAGTTTTAGAGCCTTGATCCCGTAAACACAGAAGATACATCAGAGACCCCTTTACAGAACAAAGAACAGAAAGCCTCTGAACCCGACAGAAAGAAGCCCTTAGAAGAGAAACAACAAGAGGATAGGGTGAAAGAGATCGTTCAATCGATGGATGCCATGAGAACTCTAATCCCAAGGCTTCCGCCAAAAGAACTTAAGTTCCAAGAGAACATACACACCTATCTCTACAGCGCAGAGCCCGAGGCCGTCTTCTTAGCACCAAATTTGCATCCCCTAATCAAAGAAGACATCAGAAGACGTTTCGAGCAAACTGCACGAGAGAGGAATGAGGTGTTCTCTACAGAAGATATCAAGACAGTAATGAGGTTCTCTCTGCACTCCTTCGCCAACAAGTCAATAATGTTTGCTAAATACTTAGTTGAGAGAAAAGATGGGAAGCAGTACACATTCACAGATGCAGACTTAAAGAACCGCTGCGCCTATGACCTTCCTCAACTACATGCCTTCACAGAGCAAAGACTTGAACCACGAAAGGAGTACATTATAGAAAATGGCAGGATCAAGGAGGTGATGCGCGAACATGTCAAATATTATAGCAAAACGGATTTCGAGGTAGCTCTACAACTCGGAGTCAAGAAGCTATCGATCACCAAACCAAATGACCAATTCCCCGGAATCGAAAATGTTCCATCAAACTCTTTAATCACAGAGACTGAGTTCATATTCATTTTCAAAGACGATGATGGGCTCAAGAAGATGTACAGGCCAAATCAAAGTCACAAGTACTCGAACAACACTCTGCTGAAGATAAAGAACACGATTATGAGGAAGAAGGGCACTGAGACTGTGCAAGCGGGACCTGCAGACACAATGATCGGACAGATTGATGCTCAATTGAAGTACATGGAACTCATTCTATCGATGAAGAAAACTCTAGCCGAAAGCTTTACCAATCCGATAGATGATTTTCCTCGATGACTTCTATAAATTTTTTTTTCATTCATGTATTCGCTATGAAATGTAATTGCCTTCTGGCATTTTCCTTTTTGAATGAAAATCGTTATTCAGAGGTTGAGTTCCTTTCACCTCTTTTTGTTTCTAGCTTAGCCAACACCTCAAATTCCAAAATTTTATTTTTCAACACTTAGGGGGAGATTGTTAGCTCCATCTGCCAAGTTTAGAAGTGTTGAAAAATAGGCTATGTATAGAAACTTATGTTCTCTGCTCAAGACCGTCCAAGTCACCAGAGGATACAAAGCTCAGAGGTTACTCCGTAGAAGACGTACCCGAGGTCAAACCTGATGATGATACTCAGATCACAGAGCCTCTGTGAAGGCTAAACTCTAGAGGTCAGTGTTGGAGTTATTCGCAAAGATGGTTCAAGACAAAACCACGTGCAGAACACGTGATGCCTGTTGTACGAAGATTCTGAAGATCGTTAATGGGCGTCCCACAATGTTTTACTTTCCAGGTGGCATTCCTTTTATGGATTGTCAGCATTTGTCTTGTACTATTGTGTGCTCCCCTTCCTATATGAAGGGAGAACCTCCTGTTTTACAAAAAGTATGAACACACAGTCTGAATCAGAGATTTGTATTTTCCCTGAGCATTTTGGACACACTTGAGCGTGTTCTTGGTGTTCTTCAGTAATCAATGAAACAGTTCTTTGAGTAATTTCTTGCAATACTTTACTATTTTGTTTATTGATTACATTGTGTGTCTACTACCTTTGCATGTTCTACCTTTCCTACACTATATAAACGCTTCCACACTCTATTTAATTAATCTGTGTGTAGTGAAAGGTCAAATCAACTTAAGAACATCATTATTAGGATCAACAATGTCGATGTAGCCTTTCTGATCTGGGAGAGTAAGTTCCAAGGGGTGCTTGACACCTAGTCCCCTAAGGCCAACTGGTCTGGGAGCGGCTGATCCAAATCCTGCAATAGGATCAGATAGAAAGTTACGTTTACGACATGTTCTTTACTTACAAAACTTTTTGATTAAAAGATGCCAATGTGCATAAGCTTAAAAGATGCCAAAGAGCACACTCATGTGAAGATGCCAATGTGCACAATGCTATAAGATGCCAATGAGCACACATCTCATGATACTTGGTGATATACTTGAGTTGCGATAAACCTATAAATTTGTGAAAGTCTTAATTCTTGACAGCTTAGTGTGAGTAAAGGCAAAGTTCTCTATTATATTTTTAGAATTGCATTTTCTTGAAGCTAATCGAAGTTCGCATGCTAGCACACTGAATAGATTGATGAAAGTTTTTTTGAAACTGAACATATCTTAACTTGATATGCAATGAAACTTGTATCTGTATCCAACAACATACACTTAACTTCAACTGGTGGATTAATCTGTGATTTTTTACTAAGTAGAATTTAATTTGTATAGTGTTTAAAATTTTATATGTTTAGTTGTTTCAAAATTTATATTCAGTATATTTTTCTTTTTACACTGATGTTGTAATGTTTATGTATCTATATCTTTGTAAATTGGTCTGTGCATTTTTCGAGGGGCAGTGAATAAGGAGAATATTTTGAAAGATCATATCTCATTTCGAGGGGGAGTATCTGATTTTCTATATGAATGCTAACTTGAATTGTCATATTTAGTGCATTTGTGTAGGGGGAGTCAAAGAGCTTAACAGGTGAAAATTTTCAGAGTTCAAGTCATATTTGCGCCAACAGTTGGTAGCGCAAAACTCAACTTTGCGTCTCCTTCAGGTAGCGTAAAACAAAGTTTGCGCCATCAACATGTAGCGCAAACCTTCCTTTTTCTCCTTTATTCTGAATTTTGCAGATCTGAAGTTATCTCATCTCCAACATAGGCATGACCAAGTTTATCCAGATCATCAAGGTTATGAGGGAGAGAAGTTAAGGAGAAGTTAAAGAGATAAAGAGTTCAAACGTTTATCTGTTGCTCAAGATTCGCTCAAGATTCTATTTTCTCAGCTATATTAGTTCTTTTATTTTTCCAGCTCCGACCACCACAGCTTATTCGAGTACATTTGCAAGACGTGTATCGTTTAGAGCACAAGCTGATGAACCGATTGTTCTTTCAAGCTTAGTTCAAACAGGTCCAGTCTTGTCAAGACAGCAAAGACAATGTAAATTGAAAGATGCTGAGAAGAATTTTTTTTTAGTCAAGAAGCTTCGTTAAGTCGCTTACCAGGTCTGATTAAAGTTCATAGATGGATATAACAGCTTACATGGAAGACCGGAGCGCCAATGATTACTAAGGGGGAGATTGTTAAGTCAGATTTTATAGTAATCATTGTATTTATAGACTTGGTCTAATACTGTAATTTTAGAGCTTATATGTCTTGTATTGGCCAAGGGTATTTAAGTCCCTTGTGGCCTTTGTTCCTTGTAACTTTGGAAGCGCATATTGAATACAATTCTAATTTCACGTCTCAACTCTCTCTACTTTCTCTCTCTAGGATTTAGAACGATCTTGGATTATCAATAGGTCATCCTGAAAAAGGAAGTCTGATAATAGGAGATATTGTTATCAAAAGTGCTCTTTACCTTGCTTTAATGAATTTAATGGAAAGTTTAAGCAAATTGATTATGGTGTTCATTATTGTGAATGTTTTAAACTTATGCATCAATTATGTCAACACTTTTCAAGCCCTCACTGCTTCCTCTCTCGACCCAAAACTAAGAATGCAAAATTCAAGGGTGAGAAGAAGCAAAATGGTTCTTCTACTATAGAAGGTAAATCCAAACCTTAAGGACGCTAAGGCAACCTTAAAGACCCCTAACAAAAATGGAACCATTTGGAAATGGGTACCTAAATCTACTTAATATGTGCAGTAGAAGCAGCATGTGCCGGTCTGGTACCTAGACTCCGGGTGCTCTAGGCACATGACTGGCGACAGAGGGTTACTTTCCTCCTACAAAGAAAAATTAGGAGGAGGTTATGTGACCTTTGAAGATAATAAAAAGGGCAAATAAAAGGATATGGAGTCATAGCCAAGGAGGACGTCGATGTCTGCAGAGTTGCATATGTGGATGGCCTTAAGCACAACCTACTAAGCGTCAGTCAACTCTGTGAAAATTGTTTTGACGTTATGTTCAAAAAGAAATATTGCTCTCTACTATGTGAAGGAACAAGCAGAGAGCTTATTCATGCCGACATAAGAGGTGATATGTACCTCATGAACTTTAAAGCAACTAAGAAAGATGAAAAGATTTGTTTAGTTTCAAGTAAAAACGAAGAAGCTTGGCTCTGGCACAACAGGATCTATCACTTAAACTTTCATACTCTTGACAAACTTGTTAAATTGAATCTGGTGAGTGGTCTTCCAAACATAAAATTGATAGAGATCATCTATGCTATGCTTGTGAAATGGGCAAACTCAAACGAGTTGCCCACAAGACCAAGTCAGATGTATCCTGCACTAGGCCTCTGTATATGCTACATGTTGACCTCTGCGATCCAATACCCGTACAGAGCCTAGGTGGCAAGAAGTACATTCTTGTGCAAATAGATGAATTCTCCAGATACACATGGGTTGAATTTGTTCGAAAGAAGTTTGATGTTCCTCAAGTACTAATCACTCACATGAGAAAAATTCAAGTTCTTTATGCCAGCAAGGTACAGAAGCTAAGAAGTGAGAATGGCACTGAATTCAAAAATTCAACCATTGATGCCTATCTTGCCGAAGAGGGCATTTCACAAAACTTCTCTGCCGCAAGAACTCCACAACAGAATGGTGTTGTTGAAAGGAAAAATCGAACACTAGTGGAGGCTGCCAGAACTATGCTCACTGACTCTGGATTATCAACTTCTTTTTGGGCAGAAGCTATCTCAACCGCATGTTTTATTCAGAACAGATCTCTGATAGTGAAAAGACACTCAAAGACTCCTTACCATCTAATCAACCAGAGGAAGCCAAATATCAAGTTCTTTCACTTATTTGGATGCAGATGCTTTGTCCTAAACGACAGAGATCATGTTGCAAAGTTTGATCGTAAAGCTGATGAAGCAAGGTTCATTGGTTACTCAGCAACCTCTAAGGATTACAGAGTCAATGTGTTGAAGTCGAAGTTAATATTGGAAAGTATTAACGTATCTTTTGATGACTCTTTTCAAGTGACTTCTGAGAAAATCAGCTTAGGACTCGGACACCTAGTGCAAACCTCTGGCGAAACATCAACTCGAGCAAATGAGTTAAATCATTTATTTGAGGAAATGTTTAATGATGATGATCCCTCTGCGGATGGTCACATAGCCACTAGAGCTGAACACTCTGCAGAAGAAGTACGTCAAGGTATATCTCTTACTGGTCCTGCCAATACTTTACCCTTTTCTTCTACTTCTGTAGGACCAACTATTGGGGGGGAGCATGCAAAGGATACTAACAACCAAGGATCCATGCCCAATCAAGCCAAAGACCATATTCGAATGACCTCAGAGGATACATCACCAGAGAAAAACAAGGACTCAATACCAAGTACTACAGAGGTCTCTACCTAGACTCAAGAAGACAACTCTACTCCGGTGATGAGCACAAATGATCAAGTACTCGATGATGTATCCATAGAAGTACAACTTGATGCTTCCAATGACCATCTCCCAAGAATGACAAGATGGACCAAAAGTCACCCATAAAGTCAAATCATTGGTGACCCATCTGATAATGTCAAGACTCGATCAGCTACTGCAAATTTTTGTTACTTTACAAATTTTGTTAGTATGATTGAGCCTAAGAAGTTTTCTGAGGCCCTAGATGATCCAAACTAGATAGAAGCTATGCAAGAGGAGCTTTTGTAGTTTGAATGCAACAAAGTGTGGACCCTAGTGCCTCTGTCGAAAGGCAAAACAGCAATAGGGACCAAATAGGACTTCAGAAACGAGAAGGATGAAGATGGGGTGGTTATTCGGAATAAGGCAAGACTGGTGGCTAAGGGATACTTCCAAGAAAAGGGTATTGACTACGAAGAGACCTTTGCCCCTGTTGCACGACTCGAAGCAATTAGGATTTTCCTAGCCTTCGCAGCCCACAGAGGATTCAAGGTATATCAAATGGATGTGAAGTCAACCTTTCTGAATGGTCAAATACAAGAAGAAGTTTATGTCCAACAACCACCAGGGTTCAAGAGTTCAAAATATCTAGTCTATGTATACTTTCTGGACAAGGCTCTGTACGAACTCAAACAAGCCGTAGAGCATTGTATGATAGACTTTCCAATTTCTTGATTGCCAACAATTTCGAAAGAGGTATTACTTATTCTACTCTATTTTTCAAGAGGAGGAAAGGTGAGATTTTACTTGTCCAGATATATGTGGACGATATTATATTTAGGTCTACAAATGAAAATTATTGCAAGAAGTTTGAGACATTAATGAAGAGTGAGTTTGAGATAAGCATGATGGGAGAATTAAAGGGACCAAAGGGTATTTTTGTTAACCAATCCAAATATGTCTCTGGTATACTTTCTAAATTCAATCTCTCTGACTCTTCTGCAATGAAAACCCTTATGGACACTGGGTCTAAGCTATACGCGGACCTAGAGGATAAATATGTCGAGCACAAGCTCTACAGAGGCATGATAGGGTCTATACTATATTTAACGACAAGTAGATCAGATATAATGTTTGCCACATGTCTCTACACATGATTTCAAGCTAATCCAAAGGAATCCCATCTTTATGCTGTCAAGAGGATCTTTAAATACCTCAAGGGAACCAAAAATCTTGGCCTCTGGTATCCAAAGAACTCTGGCTTTGATTTAATGGCTTATACAAATTCAGACTATGGAGGATGTAAATTAGGCCGAAAGAGCACCTCTGGAAGTTGCCAACTTCTAGGAGGAAAATTTGTGAGTTGGACTTTTAAGAAGCAGAATTGTGTGTCCACATCTACGGCAGAAGCTAAATATGTTGTTGCTCCTAGTTGTTGTTCACATGTTCTGTGGATGAGAACTCAGCTTAGAGACTATGGTCTGGACATCGAGAAGATTCCCATCCTCTGGGACTCAAAAAGTACCATTGCGATCTCTACCAATCCTGTTCAACACTCCAAGACTAAACACATTGATATCAGGTATCACTTTTTGAAGCATCATGTTGAACAAGGTACAATAGAAATGTACTTTGTGCCCACATACTATCAACTTGCGGACTTGTTAACAAAAGTTATGGACGAGAATAGATTCTCATTTTTGGTTGGAAAGTTAGGTATGCTAAACTTGAGTTGATTCCCAGAGTCTCTGTACCTTGGCACAGAGTTTCTGATGTACATATTTTTTACCTTAGTATGTATAACTTAATTTCTGCATGTATAGTTCTACTTTTGTATGTACAATTTTCCTTTCCAATGTTCTTGTTGTTCATCATTACTTTTTGAATCTTTGATGTATGCCTTATGCATTACTTATCATATTTGATCCAAGCATAGTTCAAGGGGGAGCAGAAGGAGACCTTGATAAAGATCACAGAAGTTGATCAATCAAGGGGGGAGCAGACGGAGCCATTCCATCAAGAAGATTGTTCATGAAGGTAAGTTCTTAGCACAAACCAAATGTCAAAAACACTTTTATCGGACACAAACTTTCATATACGTCCAAACTTCTTTGGAAACAAGTCAAAACTTTGATTGGTCAAAATCGATTATGGTCTTTCTTTAATTAGAATTTTTTGGCCATAGAGCCTCTGTGATATATCACAGAACCTCTACGAGATGTATCAGAGCCTCTACGTCCAAAGACACCATCCTTGATCACATCAATGATCTTCAAAACTTTTGGGTAAGGAAAATTTATTATTATGTGGAAGTACTATGCCAACCCCCAAACCATAGAAGCTCTTTCAACTACAGAGCTTTTGTAACTCTCAACACTTGTGAATTTTGTAAAATGATATCTGGGTGTGGGTTCTTTTGAGAGTCACAGTCATTTGATTTTACCAAACGCCACGTGCGTGAGAATAGTGGGAGGCACACGTACTCGATCGTGCACTGCTATATATGACGTGGCAACATCTGATTGGTGGGTGATATGTACCGTCATTTTTGAAACGTTTATCTACAACGACTATGTACTGATTATGGATTCCAAACTTTTATATTTTACCGCCTAATCTTTCACCCCTCCCACCATAAATACCCAAATCCATTTACCCTTTCATTTTTTACCTACTATTTTCTCTCTCAAGAACTCAAGCAAAACATGCAACTTGCTTTCTTCTACCTTTCTTTCAATGGCATCCAACTCAGTCTCCGACGAGAACTCCGACTACTCTGCACCCCAAAGCAATGACAATAACTCCAACAGTGTCGATCAAGAACCCATTTCAAGTAGGTTGGTTTCCTTTTCAAACCATGAATACCATCTGAACAATCTTCCTCTGAAACCCAATAATCACTTTGTGGTTCTGAACACCAAGGCCTTTGCCAAAGAATACGAACCTATGATTCTCATGCTCAAAAATCACTTCATTTCCAAGGCCCTAACCATGACAAGGACTGATATCCCCGAAACCTATGTACACCAGTTCTGGAAATCTTGTAGGTATGAGAAACATGAGAAGTTTGGCTCGACTATCATTGGATATGCTACCGGTCCCTCAGCCAACAAGGTTCTAGAACTAGGGATAAACAGGAAATTAATTTATACTATATTTCAGTAACCCACAAAAACACAACTGAACTTAATCAAATACTTTGAAGAACCCTCTGACGAGGAGTTAGTAGAATTCTTGATATACCTTGGCTATGGAAAGCCAATCACAAAGAGGACTGACTTCAGAAGACAATTTCTCCCACCGATTTGGAATGTCTTGTTCTCCATTCTGAACAGAGCCTTCACTGGAAAAATTGGGAGTCCAGACCAAACGAGCCACAACATCTTGTCCATCATGTATGGCATATACTTTGATTTTCCTCTAGACTACGCCAAACTCATGCTAAGGGAAATGATTGGTTCTGTAGTGAAGAAATGTAACGAACAAAGCAGAGGCAAGGCTATGCCATCATTGGTCTTCCACATATTTATCGTCGTGCTTCTAGGGGACGCAATGATTGGTGAAGATAGGTTACCAGCAGAGGGCAAGACTATCAAACTCCACGCCATGAACACACACAAACCAACGATCATCCCCTCTGTCTATCCCAATACCAGACCCGTCCCAGCCAAGTTACTTTCATACCTGGGTAGTGAGGCTAAGAGGGAATATATTCTTGGAAATAAAACTCCAGAACCGAGTTCTGCAACCCCTCCACGCATAGGAGCCAACCCCAGTGAGGAAGTAATTTTTCTTAGGCCCAATACTATAGAGGGAACACAAGGGGGAGTATAGGGCGAAGAGAGAGTAAGTAGAGTGGAAAAATCAGAGCGTGGGGAAGGGAGTGAGAAGAGAGAAAGGAAGAAAAAGAAAAAGCAAACCCCAAAAGAGGACTGGAGAAGAAGAAGTCCCAAACTCACCAGAGGGCCAAATGGCAGAGGGTGAAGATCCTCCAAAGAAGAAGAAGAAGAGGAAACTAAGGAAAAGATCTGAGGTGGAAGAGCCTCAAACCAAAGAGGCCTCTGTACCCACTCCAGAGGTACATGCCATGATAGATGAGAGGAACCTGCAGAGGGAGAAGAGCAACCTCTGTAAAGGAAAAGGAGGAGGCTCAGGAAAGTTATCATTGAAGAGCCTAAGGATACACAAGTCAAGAAAAGAGTTGAAGAATCAAGGCCTCTAAGCCCAATAGCTCTAGCAGCAGATATTGCAAATGAAGTTGTGGAAGGATTAAGTCCACAAGCAACAGAGGACATTCCTCATAACCCTACACCACTAGAACCCTCTCCACCAAGGGTTAATACTGCAGAAGAAGAAACAGTGGTAGTAGAGGATGTAGATGAAGCAAAAGAGAATGATGAGGAAGAGAGAGAGAGAGAAATGAGAAAAGGAGACTGAGGGTGCAAAAGTTTCCCTAGATGGCACACAATCCAAACCACCCCCAGTGCAAACCATCCATCTACCTCTGCAAGTCTAGTTCAGAAAGGATTGAAATAGGAGTGCATACTTCGATCCTAACCCCAACCAACCAGACAGAGGAGCCTTTTTCTTCCTCTGCTCCATCTTTAGCCGGGGAAAACCAAACCACCACATCCTTTCAAAAGGATGTTGGTGCAGATATAGGTGCTCATTCTCCCCAGAGCACAATTCCATCTCATGCAGAGGCATCTGTTGCCTCTGTCACACACGAGGGAGAAATCCAAGGCTGTTCAGAGTGGCTGGAGAGCATGCACAAAGACTCTGCGGTTCTAGACCAACCAAAAGTCCAATCATCAAATAACAAGTGAATGAATCTGAATCCTCACTTGACAAAGCCGATGATAGAACTTCTGTAGAAGATTCTTCCTCTGAAGAACTTCAAGGATTAGGAGGAAAGCCGACAGAGCTCACCACTAAAACTGGCTCTGAAGGTGCCAAAGGAACATTGGCCAAATATGGATCATGTGTTGACAAAGGATGAGTTCCAAACCTTTCCTAGCAATGTATACCAAAGAATGGACGAGTTGCAAAGCTCTATCCCATCTCTCTCTCTGCGCACAAGGTGGAACAACTCACAGAGGTGGTCACTAACCTGAAAAACATCTCCCTGACCAACTTTGTGGCAATCACCAAGATTTTCGAATCCTCTGACAACCATGTCTCCAAAATTGATTTCAACAAGTTGACAGAAGCGGTCCACGCGTATACAGAGGCTCTGAAGTGTTTGGTCGAGATTGTGAATAAAAAAAACCAAGAATCTGCTACACTTGCCAACACTTTAACCTCCACCACAGAAATTCTTCAGAAGATGCAGTCTGACATATGAGACATGGTTCGCAGTACCATGGTCCCTGCAGTATCCTCTTCCCAACACCAAGCAGAAGTGAGCTTCCCATCACACTTGGCTACAAAGGTAGAACTCCATCAAATGGGAGAGGCCCTGCTGAATAAAGTAAACAAAATCGGGGACGACTTCACCTCAAAGGCCAACAAAGTTGCAGAGGACATCAAAAAGACTATTGCCTTTATGAAGTTCAAAACCGATTATGAAATAAACAAAGCTACCTTGGAGGCAGATGATATACTATCAATGATCGAGTGTTCTGTGAAGACGAACCTAAAGCCTGTCGGCCAGAAGAAGCGAAGGAAGGAACCCTCTTCATGTCAAACAGAGGAAAATCAAAAGAAGGGCAAGCATGATGACCAAGGACAATATAGAGATGGTCCTTCGGCTCATCATGAGGGGGAGAAGGCTCTGCCAACAACAACTGCAAAACCCATAGCAGCAACTCCCCTAAGTGTAGTACCAATAAGCTCAGAGGGCACCTCACAAAAGATAAATTCTTGCACCTCTACAGCTATAAACTCAACTAGCGTCCAAGTCGTCAATCCCTTAGTGCCCCTAATAAATCCCAAGGTGAATGTGAGATCAGAGTGGATAGCAGAGGGTCTGGAGAAATTCGTTAGATCATCAAGTCCAGAAATCATTCTAGAGGCCTCTACTCCCAGCTTTCAGTACACAACTCTTGAACCAATAAACATCAATGAAGACAATGAAAAGTCGATGCCCGTAGAGAGATTACCATAGAAGACTAAGGCCTCCACCTCCTCTGAACCCAAGAAAAAGAAACCTTTTGCTGCTGATACAACTGATCCAAAGAAAACAATAGATGATCAAGTGCAAAAGATCGTTCAATCCATGGATGCTATGCGGATTCCAATTCCTAAGCCACCACCGAAAGAACCAACTTTTCACGAGAACATCTATAAATACTTGTACAACGCAGAAGATGAAAGGGTGTTTATAGAGCCGAATATTCACCCTCTGATGAAAGAGGAAGTCAGAAGAAGGTTCTGGAAACTGCACAAGAAAAATCCAAGGTCTTCTCAACTTCTGATATTAAACAAATTATGGGAATCACTTTACATTCCTTTTCAAATAAGGCTGTCATGTACGCAAAGTACCATGTAGAGAAGAAAGGTGGGCAGAAGCATGTCTTCTCTGATGCTGATCTGATAAACCTCTGTCCCTATGATCTTCCACAACTACATGCATTGACAGAGCAAAGGCTCGATCAAAGAAAGGAGTTCACCATTGCTAATGGGTGTATAAAGGAGGTCAAGTGCGAGCACATCAAATACTTCAGCAAAATGGACTTTACACACACTCCACGACTTACTCTTTAAAAAACCACACCTGCTATTGCACACACTATAGATACATATAATATGTAATAACAACGACATGCATAAAATCATTCGTTAACAGAGAATAAAGGAAACTCACCTGAAAGTCAAAGAGTATGGCTTCTAAACACTTCAGTTTAGAACCCGGACTTTAATGTTAAGAACTGTGGCTTCTGATCACATGACAGATCAGGACCCGTTCTTCAATGTTCAGATAAGGATATTTTGCAAATATCCAGGGGGAGCTCATCTGTTCTAAATCATTTTATCATGATTTGAGGAAGAGCCTTAAAGGTAAATATCTTCTGATCTTAGATATTTGATTGTTTGGAAGAAGAACAACTTTCAAGCATGAAAAACGATTTCTAAAATGTTCAAACCACTTCTTGTTCTCAAAAAGATTTCAGGAATTAAGAAGTGTGATTTTCAAATGTTTTTCATATTGAGCTTTAATGTTTAATTGACCGTATGTTTCTAAAGATCAATACTTGCGTATTATCTTGTCTATATACTGTAAAGTATTCATACACATTGGTTCAGTACTTCATTTTAATATGTTATTACCATGTCTCTAAACAAACCTATTTTTCGATGGTAATACCCTCGTTTGCTTTCAAATGTTATTGAGCATCATTCATCATTTCAAATTTGTGCTTTCATTGCTACATTGTTTATATTTGTTCATATAAACAAAATATCCAATTCTTTGATACCCTATCCATTTCATTTGATCTGATTGATACATTGTCAGATTCTCAAAACAATTCTCTTGATTTCATTTCATTCATTCAATATCCTTGTTTTGAGAGATCTTCAAAGTTCAAATGCTCAAATTTCATTCATATTTTTCATGAGCATACATTTTGACAATGTCATCATACATTTTTTTAGCTTAACTGCTAAAGTTAAATTGTTGAGCAACCATTCTTTATAGGACTTACATGGGATTCGTGTGTGAGCTTAAACAGAACTTCCATCGATTCACGCTAGCAGTGTTTCCTACCCCGGAAGTTATCCTTGAGTGATTGAGGGGTGAGGGGTATAAATCAAATAGTGGGGGAGATAACTCATCCGATTGAGTTTTTCTCATTGTGTGGAGCGGTAAAATGGAAATGAGAGTTTGGTTAGAAGTGAGCTTTAATGTTAAAAAGAAAGAGGGTGTGAGAACAGAGTTAAAAGAATATCAAAACTCTGCACCAACCACTTTCTGAGTCGGGCACCCATAAAATATTATTGGTTCACATTTTATGGTGACCATCATAGAAAAAGGCAGTGAGCCCATGCTAACTCTTGCATTAACCCCACCAACCACTCATTTCTTTCCCGACAAAGAAATGTTTCAATTTTTCTTGGGGACGCAGCATATATGCTATCTAGTCTTCACTCGGACGCAACATTAACCCCACCTTCGCACCTCTTTCATGCACATTGAGTCCGTGTAATACTTGTTGCTGTCTCAACAGTTTACACAATTTGAGCCTTATGAAACACAATCATTGTGCTAAATTCTTTCATACACAAGCACGAGCACAAAGAAAATTTGTTTTTCTGTCAGAACATTCATAGACAAACCTTGTGTTTTTCAATGATTGAATGGAAGTCTTGGGGAGTCAACATCAAACCAGCTCCTTAAATTGTACATTCGTTGTACACAGTAACTCCGTGTTACTGACAGGCACTCCTAACTGTTTCATTTGTTGAATCAGGGTTACCAAGTTCATTATATCTGAATTTGAAAAGATTCGGGTATATACAGTTCATGATTCAGATACTCAGATCAAATGATGGAAAATGTCAAATTATCATAAATAAGGAGATTGTTACATTGAATACAAAGGGGGTGATCAAAGATAATGTTGAAATTGAAGATGTTTTGATGATCATGATGCTCACAATCATCAAAAAGGGGGAGAAATTTACAAAGGTCAATTTCAAATCAATTTCAAAGTCTTGAAGAAAGTTCAAAGTGAAAAGACTTGTGGAGAAATCTACAATGTTCAAGAAAGTTCAAGTCAGATTCAAAGAAATCATTCTGAGATCATTCAAAGTCAAATCAGATGATTCGAGAAAGTTTGTTTTTCTAAAGACGGTCAAGAGGTCAGAAGAGATGAAGATACAGTTTTTGAAAGATTCCTCAAAAGTTTAAAGATGAAGGTTTCAATCATGTTTCAAAGATTTTCAAAGGTTTCAAAGCGTTATTGAAGACTTGTTGACTTTACAAAAATGCAAAGTGGAGAAGACATTTCAAGATTCTTCAAAGACTGAAAGACTGAAGATTGTTAAAGCTTCAAAGTCCAAGACTGTTAGAGACAAAAGTTGAAGAATCAAGCGCTGAAGACTAGTGTCAATTTTTTTTTAAATCTTGAATACAAAGGGGGAGAATGTTAGTGTATTTTATTGTATCCAAGATTTAATGAGAAAAGTCAAGTCTAGCAAAGTCAACAAGGTCAATGTTTCTAAGTCAAAGTTAGCATAGTCAATCTTGTAGTGTGTTTGTATCTTGTATAGCTTTATGGTATAAATACCTTAGATGCTTTGTAATCTTGTAACTCTAAGCATTGTACGTATTGTGAGATCTATGACATAAGAACCTTCTCTCTCTACTCTCTCTCTAAGATCTTAATACTGTCATATCTTGATCTTGAGTTATTGCTTGATTGTGATTGGGAATACATTTACAATTGGTATCAAAGCCTCACGAAGAAATTTTTCTCGTAACGATCGAATCTCGACATTTTCAAGCGTTTTGAGCCCGATCTAATCGTAAGTTCATCGAATTCTTAAATCCTCTTGAAGTATTATTCTTAATCGTATTCCAGATCTATCTCAATTCGTAGAATCGAATTTCGATAATTTTTGAGATTTTTTGATATTTTCGGTATCGTTTTTTCGCGTCAAATCTATCGATCCGAAAATTCGTTGCATGAATCGATTTGAATTGTCAAGATCTATTCTTTATTAAATTTCGAGCAATCTACAAGTTTCGGATCTAAATTTCGTCGAAAATTGAGAGAGATATGAGCATTTTATGTCGTTTCGTCGGAGAAAAAGTAGATCTCGCCGGAATTCGACCGGAAAACCAAGGTTTTAGCGAGAAAATCGATGTTTAGAGCTGTTGGATGAGTTCGCCGGAAAAACGTTTTTGGCCGGAAAATCTTGTGTTTCGCCGGAGTTTGTTGCATCTCGATCCAGATATATTTAATTCATCATATTGATCAGGTTGCAAGTCATTTGAGCATAAAATAGATGATTTTGACTTGTTGGAAAAGAAAAAGTGAATAGTAAGTGGGTTTTATTTTAAAGAAGATGATGAATAGTACATTTAACGGTTCCGTTAGTGCCGTTAGATTTTTTAACAAAATTGGTCCAAATTTGTTAAATTTGACCAAGTTTTGTTCCTCATCCCTTGGTGCACGATCCATCGTTCCCTCTTCGAGCAACAAGTTTACGACTCTCAAACGAAAATTCCTATTCGATTCGCATTTTAACGACGAATTCGTGGTTAAAAACTAAGTATGCACCGGTTCGTCACGTAAAATCCTCTTGTTGTCATTCTTGTGGGCTTAACGTAACAAGTTGGATTTCAACATTTTAAGATGCTTCGATGTGCACTTAGTCGAGCTTATAGACTACCTCGAATTCGGTTTTAAAATCTAAACCGCAAGAGTGAGTGCAACAACAAAGGGGGAGCCGAGCCTTTGATTGTCAAAGTTGCGCCAAAGTTTGTCAAGTAAATCAAGGGGGAGAGAATTTAAAGCTTCAAGAAGTATGATTTACTTTCACAAACTTTAGGGGGATAATGTTAGTGCATCGAAAGTTTGGAAAGTAAATGTATTATAAATTGTAATTGTATAGAGCTTAAAGTGTAAGGGCTTGTACTTACATGTTGTAGAAAAGGTGGTAGGTAGGATTAGTGTCTCTATAAATAGATGGTTTAAGGCCTTGTAATCATTTGATAATTGCAATTTACAAAATGTAGCCTTTTAAGAATTCTTTCTCTCATTAGTGTAGTTTTTCATTTCTAATAAATGTTCAATAAATCCTAATCCTATCTCATCCTACTTAATCAATTACAAACACTTGAGATGTCTAGATCTAGGGTCCTACATAACCGCTTCCAACTCGTATCAGGGAGAGAAAAATAAGGGTTTTAGGGGTTTTAACCCCCTTTTCCCATATTTTCACAATGGTCCCCAAACTTTCACTCTTTCACACGATGCCCACCAACTCAATTCTATTACAACTTAAGCATGGTTATTACAACATCCTCCCCTTAAAAGAATTTTGTCCCCGAAATTCCATTATCAAACAATTGAGCGTAATGAGATTTCCTGACTTCCTTTACTTCCCACGTTGCTTCATCGCCTTTATGGTAACGCCACTGAACCTTCACCAGGGCAATCTATTTGGTCCTCAATTTTCTGATTTTGCGATCCACTATCGTTACCAGTTCCTCAGCGTAACTCAACTTCTTGTCAACTCGGATATCTTCAAATGGTACTGTCATATCTGCTTCAGCCAAGCATTTCCTCAAATTTGACACATGAAAAGTGGGATGAATTCCCTGAAGTCCCTCTCGCAACTCCAACTTATACGCCACCTTACCTACACGCTTGACTATGGCAAACGGTCCGACATATCTCGGTCTTAACTTCCCTCTCTTTCCAAAACGAACAACGCCCTTCCAAGGTGAGACCTTGAGCATCACTTTCTCTCCCACTTGGAACTCAATCGGTTTTCTCCTTTTGTTCGCGTACATATTTTAGCGGTCTTGAGCCGTCCTTAGCTTCTCGTGAATCTGATTGATCTTATCAGAGGTGATCTATACAATTTCTTGTCAAGCCAGCTGCTTTTGTCCCACTTCATTCCAACACACAGACATTCTACATTTTCGCCCATATAATGCTTCATAGGGTGCTGCTTGAATGCTCGCATGATAACTATTGTTGTACGAAAATTCTACCAATAGCAAGTGGGCTTACCAAAAGTCTTTAAAATCGATCGCGCATGCCCGGAGCATGTCTTCCAACGTCTGAATGGTTCTCTCACTTTGCCCATCCGTTTGAGGATGGTAAGCGGTACTCAACTTAAGTTGTGTACCCAACTCTCTTTGAAGATTCCTCCAAAATGACGATGTAAAATGGCTATCACGATCGGATACTATGGATAACGGCACGCCATGTTGGGTCACTATCTCGTCGACATGCAATCTGGCTAATTTTTCTAACGGGTAAGACTTTTTTGATAGGCAAGAAATGAGCCGACTTGGTGAGGTGGTCCACTATCACCCAAATGGCATCGGACCCCTTTGGAGTTCTTGGTAGTTTCGTGAAAAAAATCCATCGTGATGTTGTCCCACTTCCACACCGATATTTCTAGTGGTTGCAATTCTCCGTAGGGTCTCTAATGTTCTGCTTTGAACTTCAAACATGTCAAACACTGTTCCACGAAGTAAGCGATATATTTCTTCATTCCTGGCCACCAATAGAACTGACGCAAGTCTCGATACATCTTATTGGTGCTTGGATGTATCGAATAACGCAACTTATGAGCCTCCTCAAGATTCTTTTTTCGCAAGTCTCCCGCCTTAGGGACCCACACATGGTTCCCTAGGCACTTCACTTCACTACCCTTAACTTCCAGGGATGATATAACTCCAATCATCCTCTTGCTATTCAAATCTTTCGTAGCCAACACCTTTTCTTGGAACTTCTTTATTTCCTCCAGGAGGTTGGAAGTCGCTTCAACCCGAAAGGCTATCACTTTAGCCTGCTCCCCCCCTTTCCTTTCGACTTAAGGCGTTAGCCACCACGTTTGCTTTACCAAGATGGTAAAGGATTTCATAATCATAATCACTCAAAATATCTACCCATCTCCTCTGTCTCATATTCAACTCCTTCTGATCGAATAGGTGTTGGAGACTCTTGTGGTCAGTGTAGATCTGACACTTGACCCCGTAGAGATAATGCCTCTAAATCTTTAGCGCAAAAACCACAACTGCCAATTCCATGTCATGCGTAGGGTAGTTCTTCTCATGGTCCTTCAATTGACGGGATGCATATGCGATCACCTTCCCATCTTGCATCAGCACATGCCCCAACCCTAACTTGGATGTATTGCTATAGATCACAAACCCTTCTGTCCTATTAGGTAAAGATAAAATCGGCGCGCTACTTAACTTCTCTTTCAAATTATTAAACGCCGCCTCCTGGGCCTCGCTCCACTCGAATTTTACACTCTTCTTGGTCAAAGCAGTCAATGGCATTGCTATCCGGGAAAAGTCCTGAATAAACTTCTGATAATAGCCCACCAAACCAAGAAAGCTTCTCACCTCAGAAGGTGATTTTGGTGGCTCCCACCCTTTAATGGCTTCAACCTTGGCTGGTTCCACCTTAATACCTACTCTCGATACTACATGTCCTAGAAACTGAACCTCCCTCAACCAAAACTCACACTCTGAGAATTTGGCGTACAATTTCTCGCGTTGCAAAAAATCCAATACTATACGAGACGCTCCTCGTGCTCTCCGTGAGATAGGGAATAGATGAGGATGTCATCTATGAATACTATCACACACTTATCCAGCAACAAACTGCACACTCGGTTCATCAGGTCTATGAACACCGTTGGGGCATTGGTTAACCCAAAGGGCATGACCAGGAATTCATAGTGTCCATACCTCGTGCGGAAAGGTGTCTTCGGGATGTCTTCTTCTCTCACCTTCAATTGATGGTATCCGGACCTCAGGTCTATCATCGAAAAGAAACTCTCCCCTTGCAACTGATCAAACAGATCATCAATCCTCGAAAGCGGGTACTTGTTCTTGACTGTCACCTTATTGAGCTCACGATAGTCGATGCACATTCGCATTCATCCTTCCTTCTTCTTGACAAAGAGTATCGGCCCTTCCCACAGTGAAGAACTAGGGCGTATGAAACCCTTGTCTACCAACTCTTGCAACTGCGTCATCATCTTCTTCATTTCCTCCGGCGCCAACCGCTAAGGTGCACGCGCTACTGGTGCTGCTCCCGACGTCAAATCAATCTTGATTTCGACTTTTCGGTCTGGGGGTAAACCCGTCAAGTCATCCGGAAACACCTCCGGATACTCACTCACAACTAGGACATCCTCTACCCCTTTCTTCTCCTTCTTAGCGTCTAATACATACGCTATAAACCCTGGGCACCCTTTCCCTAGGCAACGTCTAGCCTTCATCATAGAGATGAGGCATGATTTACACTCACGCCTATCACCATAAATTAGTACCTCAGACAGATCGGGTAAGGTGATACGTATTATTTTCTTATTGTACACGATGTTGGAGTTATGGCTAGCCAACCAATCCATCCCCACAATGATGTCAAACTCTTCCATACCCATTGGGTATAACCGTAAAGGAAAAGAGTGACCTTCCACTTCTATGCTACACCCTTCATACACCTCCCCCACTAAAACTAGACTATCATCAACAATTTCTTCCTCAAACCCATACTCCAACCGCCTAGGTTTGACATTTAAGTATCGCATAAAAGTCGGCGATACAAACGATCGGTTTGCTCCCGAGTTAAATAACACTCTGGCGAGATTTGAATTATCAAGAAAGGTACCTGTACCACATCAGGTGTCTCCACCGCCTCCTTAAACGTCATGTGAAAAGCCATTGCTTTTCCCCGGGCCGAGTCCATCTTTCTTTCTCCGCTTCCTCCTCCTCGACCACCTCCAAAGCTACTCGATGATCCTTTCTTCAACTGCGGACAATCAGGCTTAATGTGGTTTGGAGAATCACACAGATAGCAGACTCTAAGATTAGGGCACTCACGAGCTATGTGTCCTACCTTCCTGCACAATGTGATTTTATGTAATCCACAGGGACCTAATCATATAATTTACTCTTTAATATATTACAAAAGGTTTAGACAGAAAAATTTACATTTTTTTCCTCATATTTTACATTTATATTTATACAATTTTCAAAAGTCAACTCATTGATTTTAAGGTAATTATGTTTCAAAGACATATGCATTCATTTAACTGTCGATTTGGCTTTCATTATAGGGGTTTTAATTGTTCTAAAGAAATCTATTTAAGAGCATATAATTTAAGGAGAACAAAAATTTGAAATTCACATCAAAATATTGACTTTTAAAATAGAGTAAATTACGAATTTGGTCCTTGTGGTTTGGTGTTTTTACGAAATTGGTCCCTGAACTTCATTTATTACAGATTAAGACTCGTTGTATGTCGTTTTGTAACGAATTGGTCCCTCCCTCTAACGGCCATCCAATTCCTCTATTATCCTTGAAGACATTTTCATCCTTTTTCCTTTTTTGTATTTACTCGAGGGACCAATACCGTAATAACCACATAAAACACAGAGACCAAATCCGTAATTAAGTCTGAAAAATAAAAAATATTAAACTTTTTCATACTTTAATTTTATTACATTAATTAATTATTATACTAATATATATATATATATATATATATATATATATATATATATATATATATATATATTACTTGAGATCATGTGAGACCATACTATTTTCGTGAGACCCGTGAGACCACAAAAACAATACTAAACCTTCACAGTAAAAGACTGTGAAGGTATTGTAAAGGTAAACCTTCACAGTGTTTTTGTTGTGAAGGTTTGTTGTTTTTCATTTCTTCACAATGAATCACTGTGAAGTTTTAGTGTTATTTTTTGGTCTCATCGGTCTCACGAAAACAGGTTGGTCTCACGTGAACCCAACCCTATATATATATATATATATATATATATATATATATAATATATAGGTGTGAGAACCACAAAAATGTTGATAACATAATTAAGATTAATCAATGGTGAGAGTTAGGAGGTAAAATTTTATATATATGGTGTAATTTACATACAAACATAACTCTTAGAAGGGCATAAAAGTAAAATATCTTCATTTTCTATCTGTTATTGAAATTATATAATTTAAATTAAACTCCACCACCTTTTTAAATCAAAATTATATTAATTATAATAAATTTTCAAATCAAAAAGTTTATATAAAAAACGAACATTTTATTTTCTTTAATTTGACACGAGTATCATTATATTTTTTTTTACATTTTCTTTACTAATTGCAATTTTTACATGAAAAAATAAAAGTGATTTAACTCGTATGTTGTTTCACTTTATAAAACGACATATTAGCATTCCACATCACATTTCACGTCATTTTGGTTTCTCAGTACATTGTGATAGTCCAAGATCAATGAATCTGTAGAGAGAGAAAGTAGAGAGAGAGACAATGATGCGCAAAATGTAACTCTCTATTGAATGAGCGTGAAGGTTCTTACAAGGAACAAGACCAAAGGAACTTAAATACCCTTGATCAGATACAACACAGATAAGCTTTTAAAACATTATTTGACCAAGCCCTAAAAATACAATGATTACTATAAAATCAGACCTAACAATCTCCCCCTTAGTAATCATTGGCACTTTGGGCTTCAAAATTCATCTTCTAAAACAACACAGACCATTAAAGCGACTTTGTGAAGCTTTCTGACTTTTAAGAAAAAATTTCTTCTCAGCATGTTTCAGATTAAGTTGTCTTTGCTGCCTTGAGCTCTAGACGACACACCTTTTTAAATGATCTTGAATTAACGGTGGTGGTCAGAGCAGAAACAGTAAAAGAATTAGTTGTAGCTGAGAGAATAGAATCTTTGAGCGAATCTTGATCAGTAGATAAACATTTGTGCTCTTTGTCTCATTATCATCTCCTTAACATCTCTTAATTCTCCCCCTCATGACCTTGATGATCATGATCAACTTGGTCATGCAAATGTTTGAGATGAGACAACTTAAGATCTGCAAAATCAAAGAAACAGAGAAAACAGGGAAGGTTTGCGCATCACGTTGGTTGCGCAAAGTAAGGTTTGCGCGTCACGCTAGTGGCGCAAAGTGAGGTTTGTGCGTCACGCTGGATGCGTAAAGTGAGGTTTGCGCGTCACGCTAGATGCGCAAATCTGACTTGGAGTCCGAAATTTTTTACCTGATTAGCTCTTTGACTCCCCCTACACAAATGCACTAATTTTGACAATTCAAGTTAGCATTCATATAAAGAATCAGATACTCCCCCTCAAAAACAGATATAAACTTTGAAAAATATTCTCTTTGTTTACTCCCCCTTGAATAATGCATAAACCCATTAAAATATATTTATGAGAACACAATGATCAAATATTAATGTAGAAAGAAAAAATACTGAATGTAAATTTTGAAACGACTAAACATATAAAATTTTAAACACTAAACAAATTAAAGTCTACTTAGTAAAATATCACAGATTTATCAATCAGTTGAAATCAAGCGTGTGTTGTTGGATACAAGAACAAGTTTTATTGCATATCAAGTTAAAACATGTTCAGTTTCAAAAACTTCCAGCAATCTATTCAGTGTGCTCACATGTGAATCTTCGATTAGTTTCAAGAAAATGCAATTCTAAAAATATAATAGAGAACTTTGCATGTACTCACACTAATCCATCAAAAATTAAGATTATCACAAATTTATAGGTTTATCGCAACTTTAACATATCACCAACTATCATGAGATGTGTGCTCATTGGCATCTTTTTAGCAGTGTGCACATTGACATCTTAACATGAGTGTGCTCTTTGGCATCTTTTAAGCTCGTGCACTTTGGCATCTTTTGATCAAAAAGTTTATTAAGTAAAGAACATGCCGTAAACGTAACTTTCTATCTGACCCTATTGCAGGATTTGGGTCAGCCGCTCCCAGACCAGTTGGCCTTAGGGGACTAGGTGTCAAGCACCCATTGGAACTTACTTTCCCAGATCAGAAAGGCTACATCGACATATCCTAACCCCATTCATACCAGTAGAACATGACTTTCGATCTGATTCTATTAAAGGATTTGGGTTCGATCACTCCCAGATCAAATGACCTTAGGGGACCAAATGACAAGCATCCTGAAGAACTTACTTTTCCAAACCAGAAAGGTCACAGGTACAAACTTTTAAACTCAGATTTCTGAATTTTAAGAATTTAATATTCATCTCATTCACTCAGTTTTACATAAAAGTACTTAGCCCATATTTTCATTACAATCAAAATTTTGACTTTTTAGAACTTTCCAAGCATTGTAAACTATAAATATTCCGAATCACACAACTTTAAAGCGGTAATAAAAGTTTCAAACATGTTGCTGACTTTTCGACTTTTGTAATACTTGAAATTTGATCATATAAAAACTTTAATATAAACAAAAGAACTTGAAAATTTATCCTAGACACATATTTTATTCAAAAGAAAGAAAAAATGTAAAACTTTACTTTATAGAATAAAATTTGTAAAGATTTAAACTTTTAAACTCAATATGCCGATGTTAAAAATTTTCATTAAAGACAAAATGTAAAGAATTCGGCAAATTGATATTTAGTTGGAACAAAATAAAATTCAGTTATTTCATCTTTCACATTATAAAAATAATTTGTGTCTCAAATTAAAAAATTGGGTTATACAAAATTAAGAAATAGTTGAACAAACTCAGATTCTTGAAAAATAATGAGAAAAACTGGAACACATCATAATCAGAGATAAAATGCAGCGGAAATAAAATTGATGTACTCACAGTATCTCATTTAGTCAGAAGCTTAAATCATTGAAGAACGAGTTCTAAACTAATTTGTTTAGAAGTCATAGTCTATGAAGTACGGGTACTGAGATGAAGTACTCAGAAGCCAAATTCCCTTACTCCCCCTTAACATGTGAAACCTGCAACTTTAAATCAGATAAAGATTTAGGTACCCACTTAAATTTGGGCTCGTGTTTGTTAGTTGCAGTTCGTATGGGGAAATACTTGTTATATTTGACAATATAAGCACATGAAATATTATCAGACAAATAATCACAATCATCAGAAGAGAAAGCATAATCATCTGAACTAGAATCAGAAGACGAATATGAGACATTTTTGGAAATTTGAAACATTTGCTTTATAGAGTATTTTGAAACTTTATTACAATAAGCAAATGAATCACTTTTATAATGTTTGTCTACATATCGAACTCCATCAAACATAGAATCAGTAGATGTCCGCTTTGCTTTCCAGATCTGCCTTCTTGACTTGCTCAAAGTCCTATATGTAAGAATTGAATCGGAAGAATTAGAACAGTCAGAAATAACTTTATCTTGTTTCTTCGACTTCTTTGACCGTCTTCTTTTACGCTTAGGTTTATAATATTGATCATTGAGCGTAAAAGAATCATCAAGAATTTTAGACTTAATATTTAAATAAGAAGAAATAAATTTATCTAAGCAACCAATCTGATCAACTAATAAATCTGAATTTGCTTTGGAGTCAGAATTATTTGGAGAAAATATTTTAAAAGTTGAAATTTCCTTTTCGTTTTCCTTAGAATCAGAAGAAAGGCTAGAAATAGAATCTGATTTTTTGATAAAATAATTTTTCTTCAAGACTAGACGTCATGAAAGAAAGAATAATATCAGATTCAATTTTCTTCAAAATATTTTGATCTTTTATCTTATCTTCAAGATCGATGATTTTGCCTTCTAAAACTAAAGTAGGAGTATATTTCTTTGAATCATAAATGATAGGAGAAATATTTTCCTTATCAGAATCAGGGGCATAAGAAGAAACAAAATCATCAGATACTGAAGATTTAATAGGAGATATATCATTTAAAATTCTTCTTCCTCTTCTTGATTTTTCAGGAAAATATTTGGCATTTTCATAAGTATAAACAAAAGGAATTTCATTTTTCTTATTATTTGTCATTTTCTCATTTTCGAGATCTAACACTTCCTTTTCACTAGTCCAATGAAATTTGAACTGAGGAGCATAGTGTGCAAGAGTTAGATAATCATATTTATATAAAGTAGGAACTTCGTTTATCACTTTATTTAAACAATGAGGATTGTCGAAACCAAGTCCCCACCTTTGTTTTAAAGCTTCTTCACTCCTTGGTTTGTTTATAAAAATTGTTTGTTCAGATTGGTTTCTTCGATAAAGTTTTTCTTCTAACTTATTTATTTTATCAGAAAATTCATCTTTTAAATTAGTCATAGACGTCAAAGATTCAAGATAAGTTTTATTTGAATTTTCCAAATCATCCAATTTCTTTTGAAAGATGTCTTTAGTATTTTCTAAAATAGATTTTTCATCTTTCAAAGAAAATTTCATTTTGTCAATCAAATTTGACTTTTCAGAATTTAAATTCTTTTCAGATAATAATTTTAAACGTAAATCAGATAAAGCAGTTATCATGATATTCATCTGAGAGGTAATGAAATTATAATCAAATTCAGAATATACCTCGTCTTCATCTGTTTCAGAATCGTCTGACTGATCAACTCCAACCAAGCACATCTGAGCGATCTCTACGTTTGCAGCTTCGTCGTCAGAGTGATCCAGCCAGAATTCTTCTTCGGCCAGTAGAGCAGTTCCATTCTCTCTCTTTTCAGCCAGTTCCATTTTCTTCTGGTAGTAAGCTGAGTCCCTAACCTTCTTAGCTCGACACTCCTTTGAGTAGTGGCCCGACTTTCCACAGTTATAACAGGCAGTAGACTTTGGCTCGGGCACTTTGACTGTTGAACCAGAAGTGAAGCGAGAAGTGTTGGAACCCGATCGAGGTTGGAACTTTTTCTGGTAATGCTGAGAGAGAAGGATCATTGCTTTCTGCAGTGCCTCACCATCATCCTCAGTTGACCCGCTGTAAGCATTATCAGACAACGCTTGTTCATCCAGTTGGCTCGGGAGAAGAGCAACCGGGTCCACTGACTTCTTATTCTTCTTATCCAGTTTGGCCTTTTTCTCTAGCACCAAGATCTCATCAGTCATAAGAATCTCATATAATTCTTGTATTTGCATAGTGGAGATCCGAACATCGTTCCTCAGTCTATGACAAGTTTTGTTCCATTCAGCTGAAGAGCATTAATGAATTTCAGATTCGTCTCAAGCTCTGTCTTGATCACATTTATCTTTCGCAGATCATTCAGCACTGCACAGAATCTGTTGAAAACACTCTTTATAGATTCACTGTCTTTGGCCTTGAACTCCTCAAAGTTTTTCATAAACCGAGTATGTCTGAGTTGAGTTGCAACGGATGAACCAAGCATGATCTTTTCCAATTGTGCCCATAACAGATTTGGATAATCTTTGCAATGATCAACTCGGTTATAGATAGAGTTAGGTAAGGCAAACATCAGATTAGCTTTAAGCTCTCGATCAACTTTCATTCGTGAAGTCTCTTCAGATGTTGGAGGAGTCTCTTTATTAGGCTTTACGAAAGGTCCTTCAGTTAGATACTTCATCATGTTATCTCCATTAGCTTGACGCTCAATGAAGTTCAGGAACCTATCTTGCCATTGAGTGAATTCGTTTTCGTCAACTAGGACCGGAGGACGAGTTTCTGTGCCCAATGACATCATGAGGTCACTCGTGTAGAACTTAGCTTGAAAAGAAAATTTTGCAGAATCCATGGATAACAAAAAAAAAATCCAGATTTTTTTTGTATTAAAGACTTGCGCAAACTTGAGGTTTGCGTAAGCTTAGCAATACGAGAATCAAACTTTTCGGGTCCAGAAGGTTGCGCAAAATGATCTTTGCGTATGCTGTGGCTGATACGCAAAGTGAGCTTTGCGTTATAAGGAGGATACACAAAGTGAGCTTTGCGTTATAAGGAGGGTACGCAAAGTGAGCTTTGCGTTATAAGAAGGATACGCAAACGAGTTTTGCATAAGCTGTTGGATGCGTAAACTAGGGTTTGCGTATGTCGAAGGATACGCAAACTATACTTTGCGTATGAAGAATGATACGAGAAGTGATCTTTTCGGATTGCACTTGATACGCAATCTGAACTTTGCGTATGTGGCTTGATGCGAAAACCTGAAAAACACTAACACAAGAATTAGAACACCAAGAATGTTGCGCAAAGTAGTATGAATCTTGCGCAAACCAATAAGAACATGCGCAAACCGAAGCAAATCAAGAAGAATTCATAAGATCAATTCAAACAATGCAATTAAAGCAAGTAAATCACACAATAATGATAGAAAACAACTTTCTATCACAATTCAATCACCAAAAATGATTAAAAACCACAAAATTGAAAATTTGAGAATAGAACAGTACGTGAAAATACGAGTTTCCAGAAAAACAAAAATTTCAAAATTGATGATTAAAACATGGTTTTTATGCAAACTGATATGAAACAATTATGATCGATTATCAAAAACGAAGCTAAAGAGTCCAAAAACAACACAATTCGATCACAAACACATCCAAATTTTATGAGAAATCAAGAAAATCGATCAAATTTTCGATTTCAATCACAAATTCAGATAACAAAAATCAATCTTTCAATCCTCTTAAGATTCAGATGGCTCTGATACCAATTGATAGTCCAAGATCAATGAATCTGTAGAGAGAGAAAGTTGAGAGAGAGACAATGATGCGCAAAATGTAACTCCCTATTGAATGAGCGTGAAGGTTCTTACAAGGAACAAGACCAAAGGGACTTAAATACCCTTGATCAGATACAACACAGATAAGCTCTTAACACAGTATTTGACCAAGCCCTATAAATACAATTATTACTATAAAATCAGACCTAACACATTGTTTCACCATGTGAAACATTATTACATTGTTTCACATTAATAACATTGTATTATTTCGTAATATGAAACAACACTTTGGTGTTTCACATCACATTTCATGTCAATTTTTTTTTCAAATTGTGAAACAACACTACATTGTTTCACCTTGAGAAACAACAATTTATTGTTTCATTTTAACGACATTATATTATTTCGCAATGATCTTGATCCAAAGGGGGAGATTGTTAAGACACAGTCTCATTGGATTCAAGATCATCCAAACTGAAGATCGCAATCTGAAGCTAAAGCCGAAACATCGACTCTCGATATTAAAGTCTATGTCTATTTGTAATAAATGTCAATGTAATTCAATATAATTGTTTGTTTATTATACTAGTTAACTTAGTTAGACATAATATCTATTTGTTAGATATTATGTAGTTATATTAGTATTATATGTTGCAAGTTGATTAGGAACTGTGTTCAACACACTAGATTAGATATTATGTGATATCTCTAGTATCGCTATCAACTAAGATAAAATATTATAAACACAAAAAGGTGTAATAAAGAGATAATACAGAGAACACATTCAAAACTTGAATCTGATCAACCTTGTAACCGTTGTTATATATCAATACAGGTTGGTAATCGATTAATGTGTTGTTTCTAAGAACTTGATATAAGATTTGTTGGACCCACAATTGGTATCAGAGCCTGATTAAGTTCAAATCAAGTTTTTCAGAAAAACGTCTTTGTGTTCTTATTGAAAATCGATTTAGTGATTTAAACTGTTATAGGTGTTAAAATCGATCAGGTTGTGATCGATTAGCATGCTAGATCGATTTGTGTGTGATTAATTTCAGTATAGAGCTTTAATCGAGTTCCATTTTGTGATTTTAGTGAGAAAATAGTCGAGAACAAAAAGTCACTGTGCTATCAAATTTTCTTCAAAAAGTGTGTTTTATTGAGATCGAGTGCTTATTTTCAGTTCTAGAAGTGTTTCTAGACATAAGGGTAGAGTTTGGTATTGCTAAATCGTTTCAGGAACAGATTTTAGACGGTTTTTCGAATTACAGGACGAACAAGCGCAAAACAGAAGACGAACACATGCAAAGTTCAACTTTGTGCGTCCCACAACAAACGCAAAGTCCAACTTTGCGCTCCTCAAGTGAAACGCAAAGTCCAACTTTGCGCTCCTCAAGTGAAACGCAAAGTCCAACTTTGCGCTCCTCAAGTGACCCGCAAACCTCACTTTGCACCTCTCAAAGCCACACGCAAAGTCTACTTATAGGTTCCAAAAAGCATACACAAACCTCGACCTCACTTCTCGCAAACCTCAGAAACGCAAACCTCAAGCCATTGTGTTCATCTCTTCAAAAGACAAGTCTACTTTGCGCATCCCATTAGAAACGCAAACCTCACTTTGCGCTTCCAACTAGAAACGCAAACCTCTACTTTGCGCTTCCCACTTGAAACGCAAACCTCACTTTGTGCTTCCAACTAGACCCGCAAACCTCAACTTTGCGCTTCCCGCTAGAAACGCAAACCTTACTTTGCACACTGTGCTAGACATTCAAACCTCTCTGCTCCAATCCTACTTGGAATTTTCTTTAGAATGACATCCAGAGAAACCCTCTCAATAGGAACTGACACCAAGCCACCAGTTCTCTTCAAAGGAGAATACGAACAGTGGAAGGATCGGTTTCTGAACTTCATTGACAGACATGAGCTGGGTGATTTCATCAAGAGATCTATAGAAGAAGGGGTTATGAAACCAGTCATGACGACTCGTGTAGTTGGAAATGTGCCTACTGAAGTTGAACTTAAGTTTCATGAGCTACAAGATGATAACCTTAGAAGAGCCAAAGGTGACAGATTAGCTAAGTCATACATTTTACAAAGAATTCCAAATGAAATATATGTAAAGATTGACAACTACAAGGCCTCCGGCAAAGAAATGTGGGATCAACTTGAAAAGATGATGCTGGGTTCGAAGGTTGGAAATCAGTTGAAAATCTCCAACTGCCTAAATAACTATGAAGAATTTAGAGGCAGAGTGGGAGAAACTTTAGAAGAAACCTATGATAGGTTTGTGACTTTGCTGAATGAACTTAGCAAGAACAAAGTCCACAAATCTCAAATTGAGCTAAACGTCAAATTCCTGAGTATTCTTCAACCGGAATGGAAAATATTTGCTAGGCAGATGAAGCAGATAAAAGATCTGAATGAGATTCCACTTCATGAGGTGTATGAAACCCTCAGACAAAATGAAGAAGAGGTGGATGAAATTCTAGAAGATAGGAGACAGAAAGGAATGACAGTTGATGACACAGTCGCTCTTGTTGTTAGGAAGAAGAAGAACAAGACGATTGTGTACAAATCAGATGAAGATGAAGCTTATGCAAACTCTGACACAGATGAAAATGATCAGCTAAAGCAAGTAATGATGATGCTGACAAATGTTTTTCAAAAAAGGTTCTATAAAAAGCCAACATCAAACAGTCAGAGGTACTCATCTGGTCCGAACAACTACATCCACAAGGAAATGGTTGAAGGAAGCAGATATGAAGGAAAGAGATCTGAAGGGAAAAGAACAGAGGAAAGGAAGCCTGAAGAGAAAAGGTTTCAGTATGAAGGAAAGAGGATAGAGGAGAGGAAACCGAAAGAAAGAAAGTTCAAAACTGAAGGATCCAGTCAGACAGAACCACCAACTTGCTACAACTGTGGCAAAACAGGTCACTATGCCAGAGACTGCCGAAGGCCAAAAGTCAGAAACTCCGACTACTACAAGAACAAGATGCTTCTTGCAAAGCAATAGGAGGCTGGCAAGGCACTGATAGCTGAGGATGAATACTGTCTCGATCACTCAGACGAGGAAGAAGAAGATGAAGAGAAGGACGAAGCCGTCAACATGTGTTTGATGGGCCAGATAGAATCAGATGCTGACGCTGATTCAGATAATGAAGACGAGGAGGTATGTAATTTATCAGATTCAGATTTCATGAATAAAATGCATGCCATGAGTTTAAAACAAAAAGAGTTAGAATCTAATCTTAAGCAAGAAAATGGTGTCATAACTGACAAAAACCAATTAATAAAGAAACTTAGCAATAAAATTGTTGAGAAGAAAGTATTGATTGAGATTTTACATAAAGATAATGACACCAACGCAAAAGAAAAGACAATAATTCTTAAAGAGAATTCTGAACTCAAGTCTCAACTGCTAAAAGGTGGGATTGATTTATATGATCCTAAAAATTTGCATGCTTCTTGTATCAAAGAAAACTTTTCTTTATTGGGAAAATTAAAAAGTTTGGAAGAGAAGTTATACAAATTGGGTCAAACTGAACAAACTATTTTTCTGAACAAACCCAAAGAGGAAATAGAGAGATGGGGAATCGGTTATAAGAATCCTCACTGTCTACAAAAAGGGATGTCTGAAGTGCCAGGACTTTATGATCATCTTTCAATGCAATTAGCTCGCAGAATCCCTGAGTGTTAGGGCTATTTTGTTAGGTAAATAGAAGTTCAGGGTATAAAATGTCATTTATTCATTGTTATATACTTGTTGGGCCTAAAATCCCATAAGCCCGTCAGGCCTGCGTGCCTAAGTATTTAAAGTTGATTTCTATTTCATTTGTAAGGTTAGAAGTTCATTATTCAGTTTTCGAGTCATTAGGTTTACAAATCCTTATCAGAAATTCTCTCTGTAAACCTAAACCCTTTGAAGTAATATCAATCATATGACTAGTTGTTGTGGCCTATAATCTGTTCATCTTTGATTGCTGTTATTCTGTTTTGCACTGCACTGGGATCTACAATTGGTATCAGAGCAGATAGGCAAAAAGGTTTGATCCAGTAAAAAGGTTTGTCTAAAACCCTAAAATCAATTACTTGTGATAATTGCTTTACTTGCTTTAATTGATTGTTAGTGTTTACATTCTGTGTTTATCTGATTAATCGATATCTGCAAAGTTAAGTTTTTTTTTTGTGCCTGTGTTTCGATCGATATTTCTCTTCTGGAAAAAATTTTTTTGCTATCGATCGAATCTGGATTTATCTTTTAGCAAACCTTCGGTATAAGTGAGTTCTATGTGTTATCGCATCTGGTCGAATTTGTGATTAATTTATTGTGTGTTTCATTCGATCGAAGGATCGAAGTTTCTGTTGGTTTAATTGTGTTCATCGGTCGATTAAAGTTTCTGGGTTTGGTTCGGTCGAATCCCAGAAACTCATCGTGTTCTTCGGGCGATTCATCGTATTTATCGGCCTTATATGTTATTTGTGTTTATCGTATTTATAGTCATTCGACCTGAGCTTTCGACCGGGTATTTACTCAATCCGGTCTTACCCTTCGACCGGATACTTGTATTCCCCGGTCTTGCACCTTCGACCGGATACTTGTATTCCCCGGTCTTGCACCTTCGACCGGGTACTTGCTTACTCCGGTCTTTCCTTTGACCGGGTAGTTGTAATATCCGGTTATTCCCTTTGACCGGACCTAAGCTTTCCCCGGTCTTACCCTTCGACCGGATACTTGCTACTCCGGTCTTACCCTTCGACCGGGTACTTGCTTACTCCGGTCTTACCTTCGACCGGTATCTTGCATATTCCGGTCTTTGCTTCGACCGATACAGTGCACTCTCTGGTCTTACGTTTGACCGATATCCTATTAGACCGAGTCTGTGTGTTTCTGTGTTTCTTCAGTTTATTATTATATTTGGATCATCCTGCTTGCCTAACGATCATTACAGTGCTCTTAAGTCAAGAAGTAAAGATGAACTCAAGGGAAGCTTTAGCAATCGGTTCTGACCAAAAGCCCCCGGTGCTCTTTCGGGGAGAGTACCCTCAGTGGCATGACAGATTTATGAACTTCATAGAAGCAAAATCCACCTATGAAGCAATATACAAATGCCTGAGTGAGGGTCCACCAGATTGGCCAATGAAAGTGGTACCAGGAAATCCAGATGAAGGAAGGCCAGAGCGACAGATTCGGAAATCTCTTATTGATTTTACTAAGGATGAAAGGGATATGTACGATGCAGAAAAGCTAGCAAAATCGTACCTTCTTCAAAGTCTACCAAATGACATCTATGCTTGTATAGATAGCTTCAAGGATTCATCGAAAAAGATGTGGGACCAAATAGAGAAGATGATGATGGGAAGCCACATCAACAACCAGCTAAAGGTGACCAACTGTATCACCAGATATGATGGGTTTAAAGCGAGAAAAGGTGAAACGCTGACGGAAACCTACGAGAGGTTTAATATGCTTTTGAATGATCTTCAGAAGAATAAGATCACAAAGACGAACACGGAAAACAATATAAAGTTTATGAACAACCTACAGCCTGAGTGGAAACCGTTCGTCTCCCATATACGCCACACTCAGACCTTGGAGAAGCTGTACCTTCACGAACTCTATGAAATGCTGCTCCAGGATGAAGAGGAAGTGATGGAGCTTATTGGGAATCAGAAAGCAGAGGAAAAGCCAGCAGCTGATCCATTAGCACTCGTATCTGAGAGAAGAGGCAAGTCCGTCAGCCGATCATCTGGAAAAGAGCCCGTGCTGAGTGATTCTGAACCTGAAGATCCAGATAGCGACTCGGATCCAGAACTTGCCAAGATGAAAGAAGCAAGGTTGTTTCTCACTCAAGCATTTCAAAAGAGGAAGTTTTTTAACAAATCCTCAAACAAGCAAAGAGTCTCTACTCGCCGAGATCATCGAGAAAAGTCTGAAGGTAATAGACGCTTTGAAGTTGGTAAGCAGTCTGACAAGAGAAATGAAGAAAAGCCGAAAGACGAGCCGATCAAATGCTACAACTGTGGTCGGTTAGGTCATTTCGCCAAGGATTGTTGCAAACCAGTTGTGCGCAACGCCGACTACTACCGAGCCAAGTTGCTTCTTGCCAAAGAAAAGGAAGTCGGTAAAACTCTAATGGCTGAAGACGATTACTGGTTGCAAGTGTCGGATGAAGAACCTGAGGATGCTGAAGCTCATTTGTGTTTCATGGTCAACCATTCATCACCATCTGACACTGATGATGAAGATCGCAATGCTCCATGCAAGGTATGTGCCCTTTCCAAGAAGCTTTACTTGATCAGATGCAACTCTCAATGCACAAACTTGAATCTTACAAGCTACTCTTAAAAGAAAAAGAACAACTTCTCTCATCTTTAGAAAACCGTGTCACTAAACAGTCTGAATTTATGGAAAAACAAAGCTTAGAAATTTCTAGCTACCTGTGCACGATTTCTAATTTAAGAGAAGAGAATGAGAGTTGTTCAACAGAGTCACAAAAGCTAAAGACCAAAGTAGATGATCTGACCAATGAGCTACGCATGTCCGAAAATGAAAAAATTGATATTGTGTCTCAAAACGTGGCTTATTCAAATGAAAAACAAAGATTATCTAATCAATTAAAGGAGATGGAGAAGAAGCTTTATAGACTTGAGCAATCTCAACAAACGTTAAATCTAATTGTACCAAAAGAACCCAAGTATGCGAATAGGGGTATCGGTTACGATAACCCATATTATCTGAAAAAGGCCTTATCCAAAGTTCCTACGATGTACGCGTCCGAATTTCTTGGATTAGACAAGACCTATCCAGAATACAAAATCAATTGGACCAAACCAATTGAGGATGAGGAATGGGAAGAGGATAAGTTAAGAAGGGAGACCTCTACCAAAATGAAACTTCCTTTTGTTTATGATTCTTTAAATGCCTCTTACATCGAAGAAAAACCTTGTTTTCTATCAAATGACTATTTTAGAAGCTATACTCAAGCTGAACTAGATGCTAAAACCGTTCAAAATGAGGAGGAACAACTAGACCATAAAGTCTATGTGCCACCTCTGACTTTAGAAAGGAAAATTTTTCAGCTAGAAGAGTCGTTTGAACAAGAAAGAGACAAATTTCAAAAGGAAAAACAGGAGCTTTTATCCCAAATTGAGTGCCTCTATTCCACTAAAGAGGAAAATGTGTCAGTTAAGAAGAAAGAATACTTTCAGACAGAAATAAAGAAGTTAAATTCACAACTGGCTGCTTTGGCAGCAGATCGCCTGAAAGAGCAACTTCACAAGGCTAATCCTCAAGCTAAGCCTTCAAATCTCCAAAGTGAGAATACTCATCTAATTGAAAATTCTTATCCTGCCTCCGATACATATTCCTGCAAAGCTTTTATGGGTGACTCGTCACCAATCATTTCAAATAAGGGAAAAGAGCCTCATGTTTTTGAAACGGATCAGTGTTCTGATTGTAAAAATGCTTCCGCAAATGATCCGCTCTTAACTAACTCTTCCGCTGTCCTGAACTCCTCAAGTGATAAGGGCTTTTCTGATGAGGAACTAGAATTTTCTGCATTCTTGAATTCTGAGGTGTGTTTAGATAGTGATTTGAGCCACTTTGATTTTAATCCTTCTCTACCTAGCCATGTTGATTTTTTAAATGAGTCCTGTGAGTCTCCGATTCAATTTTATAAGGGTGAATGTTCCACATCTGCCCCACAAAAACCTTCTGTGAACAATTCTTCAAAATTTTCAAAGTCTAAATCTAAAAAGCGTTCACAGAAGAAGAAAAAGACCGGTCGCTCTCAAAGGTCACAATCTTCACTTTTCAAATCCTCTGACTATGGGTTTAACGACATTTCAGATACGTGTGGTCGGCGGAAAGAAGTGAAATATTCTTGGGTAGCTAAGAAGTCAAAAGAGAGCTCGGCAACATCAGAATTAGTTGATCTTGTCTTAAAGTCTAGAAAGAACAATAACAATCATGATGTTTTTATTTCTAAACCTTTAGTTGAATGTAATGGAACTCGTCCTTTAAAAGTTTATTCAATTCCGCAATTACTTCAACTGTCTCATGATTGTCTGTGTTGCTCTTATTGTGGATCAAATGATTTTGTTGATAGTCGTTATGCATCTGATTGGTTTGGCTCATATCATATTGCTCATAATCATTCTCATTGTGATGTTTCCCGTGATAGACAAAGACCCAAATCTAAACAGGTCTCTAAGTCGGGTGTCAAATCTAACCCCAAAGGACCCATTTACGAATGGGTACCTAAAAAGAAATAACCTATTTTGCAGGATGGTCATGTGTGGTATCTAGATTCAGGTTGCTCCAAGCACATGACCGGAAGAAGGGAGCTTCTCACAAACTTCACTGAGAAGTTCTGTGGGAATGTACGGTTCGGGAATGATCACTACTCTCCTATCAGGGGTTACGGGGATATTGTCAAAGATAACATCACAATCAAGAAAGTCTCCTATGTCGAAGGTCTTGGTCACAATCTCTTCAGTATCGGTCAATTCTGCAACAAGAATCTCGAGGTTACTTTCAAGGCTAAAAGGTGCAGCCTTCGGATTGAAGATGGAAAGGAGATCCTTGCTGGAACGCGCCGCAGTAACCTCTATACGATTAACCTCTCGTCCTTGAAACCCGACAAGGAAGTCTGTTTGTTGTCCAAAGCATCTGCTGAACAAAGCTGGCTATGGCATCGTCGTCTCTCGCACTTGAACTTCAAGAATATCAATAAGCTGGTGCTCGGTGGCCATGTCAAGGGTATGCCAGATCTAAAGTTTGCAAAAGATCATCTGTGCGCTGCCTGCGAAAAGGGCAAGATGAAGAAGGCGTCCCACAAGCCTAAAGCTGTTCCTAGTACTTCTCGGTCTCTTGAGCTAATCCACATGGATTTATGTGGACCGATGCGCGTTCAAAGCATTAATCACAAGAAGTATGTCCTGGTGATGGTTGACGATTTTTCGCGTTACACTTGGGTCCGATTTCTCCGTTCATAGGACGAAACTCCCGAGTTGATAATCTCACTTCTGAAGAGCATTCAAGTTAGTCTCCACCAAGTAGTTCAGACCATCAGGACGGACAATGGCACTGAGTTCAAGAATCAAATGCTCACCGGTTATCTCAATTCAGTGGGTATTTCGCATACTTTCTCACTTGTTGAAGCAGCACGCCGGTTATCTCATTACACGCTACCTCTATTTCTTTGGGCAGAAGCCGTTGCTACCGTTTGCTACACACAAAATCGGTCTATCATCAACAAGTGGTTCAACAAGACACCGTACGAGATCATCAACAAGCGCGTCCCGAACATCAACTACTTTCATGCTTTCGATTGCACCTGCTTTGTCTTAAATGATAAGGATGATCTTGGAAAATTCAGTCCCAAAGCGGATGAAGGAGTGTTTATCGGCTACTCCCAGCATGCCAAAGCCTACCGTGTCTACAACAAACTGACGAAGACCGTCGTTGAGAGTGTAAACGTGACTTTTGACGAGGCCGCTGATATGGCTTCTGAACACCTCAGTTTAGAACCCTCTTTAACTGGTGTGTTAGCTTCTGGACAATTTCGTTCCGAAGCTACACAATCTCCAGTAGATCCAAATCATGCGTCTATGTCAAGAGCACATCTTTCTGATTTGGATTTACTTTTTGAGCATTTCTATGATGATTTATTTAATGTTAAGTCTAATTCTACGTCTTGTGACAGGAATACTGCTCAAGCACCAGAAGTGACACAAGTCACTGGTCCAACCGACTCCGGTGGTCCATCCTCACCTGGTGCTCCATCTTCTACTTCCAATGATCAATCTTCTCCGAGTTCAAGTGATAGACATCCTCTCGCTCAAGTTCCTGATGAAGTGCAACCTTCAGTTTTACTCCCTGAACCGACTCCTGTTATAGGTTCTCCTGAAGCTACCTCTCCGGCAATCCCGGATCCTCCTATCGTTTCATCATCGGCTGAGTCGTCCTCCTCTCCTTGATCGACTCCCACTAAGGAGTTTCCACCTCACAGGCCGTCATCCCTTGAGGTAGTTCAGGATTTACCCCCAGGTGGTCATGTGGATTCCGATACCTCCCATCAGACATATCAACCTCATCCACACACCACCAAGTGGACTCGAGCTCACCCCCTGCATCAAATAGTCGGTGACCCCAATACACCCGTTCAAACTCGATCCACTACCGCGAATGACTGCTTATTTTCCTCGTTCCTGAGCCGTATCGAACCTTCCACCGTCTCTGAGGCGCTAAATGATCCGGACTGGGTAATCGCTATGCAAGAGGAACTCAATCAATTTGACAGCCTCAAAGTATGGCGCCTAGTTCCCCGACCTAAGAACAAGACGGTGATAGGGACTAAATGGATTTTTAAGAACAAGAAGGACGAAAACGGCATCATTGTTCGGAACAAAGCGCGTCTAGTGGCTAAAGGATATCGCCATCAAGAAGGAATTGATTACGATGAGACGTTCGCACCGGTTGCTCGCATTGAAGCGATCCGCATGTTCCTCGCCTACGCCGCTCACAAGAATTTCCTCGTCTTCCAAATGGACGTGAAATCTGCGTTCCTCAACGGCGTTCTCAAGGAGGAAGTGTATGTCTCGCAACCAGAAGGCTTCGTGAGTTCTGAAAATGCGCATTACGTCTACTTTCTTGATAAGGCCCTCTATGGTTTTAAGCAAGCGCCACGAGCCTGGTATGATGCACTCTCATCCTTCTTAGTCAAGTCTGGCTTCTCTAAAGGTAAAACTGACACTACTTTATTTATTAAAAGAGAGAAGAAAGATATCATTCTTGTACAAATTTATGTTGATGATATAATCTTTGGCTCCACGAACCCCAAGTACTGTCAGAACTTTTCTGCCTTAATGTGTAAACATTTTCAAATGAGCATGATGGGGCAAATGAATTTTTTCGTGGGTCTTCAAGTAAAACAATTACAAACAGGAATTTTCATTAATCAATCTAAGTACATCTACGATATTCTTCGGAAATACCAGATGGAAAAATCTTCACCTATGAAAACCCCCATGTCCACTACTCTAAAGCTTCACTCTGATCCTGACGGTAAGGATGTGAATGCTACTATTTATAGAGGCATGATTGGCTCTCTGATGTACTTGACGGCTAGTCGGCTTGACATTATGTTCTCGACATTCTTGTGTGCAAGATTTCAGTCGAAACCTAAAGAGTCTCACTTAGCTGCGGTTAAGCGCATTTTCCGATATTTAAAAGGTACTGCTGATCTTGGTCTGTGGTACCCAAAAGAGACAGGTTTTGAATTGACAGCCTACTCGGACGCTGACCATGCTGGAAACCTGCTGGACCGGAAAAGCACGTCGGGTCATGTTCAGTTCTTGGGCGATCGTCTTGTCAGCTGGGCTTCCAAGAAGCAAAACTGCGTGTCCACCTCCACCGCCGAGGCGGAGTATGTCGCAGCCGCCAGTTGCTGCTCACAAGTCATCTGGATGCGCACCCAGCTCAAAGATTATGGGTTTAACTATTCAAGGATTCCCATCTACTGCGACTCGAAGAGCGCGATAGCCATATCAAGCAATCCCGTCCAGCACACGAAGACGAAGCACATTGATGTGCGTTACCATTTTATAAAAGATCACGTCGAAAAAGGTACTATCGAACTCTATTTTGTTAATTCAGAGCATCAGTTAGCAGACCTGTTTACCAAAGCCTTGGACGAAAAACAATTTAATTACCTTGTGTCCAAGCTCGGTATGCTAAATCTGAAAGTTTGATCCGTTTGCAGCTCTCTACGAGTTTCGTTCAATAACGATTGACTGTGACAATTGCACCAGTGACTTGTCTCTGGTTGCTATTATCCACACTTCTTGGTTATTGCATTTTCCTCGTTCAGTTCTGTGTCAGTTACGAACTTCTGTATCAACAAAGTAGATTTCGTGTTTTTTTTTTCTCGTTTTTTTGTGTTCGTGTTTTTGTTTTCGTGATTCTTTGAGCAGTTCATTCCTTGTTCCCTGAAAAGTGTCAGTTGATTGTGGTGGATCTACAAGCCGGTAATGTGTTCAGGGGGAGCACTATCGTCAGATGGTTGGTAAGTCTCACGCGTCCTCCATTCGAGGGGGAGCAGGTAAGAGGGTTCTGTGTTTGGACCTCCTCTTGGTAAGCATTCGAGGGGGAGTTAAGTCTCGTGTGTATTTCAAATTTTTTTTCTCTACGTTTTTTTTTTCCTTAGGATTTTTTTTAAGGTTTTTTATCGAAAAATACAAAAATATTTTCTTTTGCTTCAAGTTTTGGTTTGCTTTGTCCTGTTTGGTCCCGGCCCAATTTTTCCCCGGTCCTCTATCGCCCGGACCCGGCCCAAGCCCAAACCACGTTCGGGGGTTTAAAAACCTCGATCGAACACCTCCGTTACTCATTTGATCGATTCCTTTTCTTTTTCTCATCATCTTCATCATCTCTCTCTCTCGCCCGGATCTTTATTCGACCGCACCCCAATCGACCGAACACCTGCATTCTTTTCATCTTCAATCGAACAGGTACTTTTTTTTCATCGTTTTTTTGGGTGTTTCTATCATTTATCGATTGATTTGCCATAGCTAGAGCCGATTGTGTGTCCATCGGCGTCTTCTCCGACCTATGTGTGACCTCTCATTGTCTTCTCCGGGGGTTTCCTCCGATCTAGGGTTACTCCCCGGTTGAAATAACCTCCGGTCGAAGACCTTATCCGATCGAACCCATATCCGGTCTTAGGTGACCTCCGGTCTAAGACCTTATCCGGTCGAAGACCACACCCGGTCTTAGGAGACCCCCGGTGGAAACCATATCCGGTCTAATATCTTATCCGGTCGAATCCTGTTTTATGGTTCTAGTGACCTTATAGTTATACCTTTTCATATGTGTATCTATGAGGTGATTTTGGTGTTTCTATGTGTTGGTTTGACTTCATTAAATGGGTGTAGTTATATGCGCCTTGGTGATTGACCCTCATTCCCGAATAAGGGTTTGTTCTTCCAATCTTATGGAGTTATTAAAGGTTGTGGTTTAAATCATGGCCATGTAACTCTAACGGCTTTCTTTTATTTCACCTACCTGGGTACTAACCGAATATTTCTTCACAGGTTCAATGGCACAAAACCAGCCACCAGCGATTGATCCAATCGCAGATGCGGAACTGATTCCCGAGGATCAGTTCCTTCCTCTTACAACCAATAACTACCATCTCGATGTAACCCAACCTGCTATTCAATATCAGGTCATCATCGAGATACTTATGGGGCATCCAATCTCTTATGCTCTTACGGAGACTGCGACCGTTCCAGTCCTATACTTACAGCAGTTTTGGCACTCTCTCCGTGCTTTAGAGGCCGATGGCGAATTCCACCTTGAAGGTCGGATAGATCATACTCTAGTGCTTCTAACATGTGATCTCTTCCGACAATTCCTTCGTTTGCCAACCGCCGGATCCGTTCCAGGCCGACACAGCTTCGACCCGATGGTTTCTGATGCTACACTGTGCACCGACCTTCTCTCCTTAGGATACGGCGCAGAACTTCGCATTCCATCAACCTTCACCCGCAAGTACCTCTCGACGATCTGGTACACGATGTTCACCTACATAAATCGGTGCCTTTCGGCTATAACGAAAGGCATTGATCACACGAGTGCTCCGATTCTTCGCATCTTTCACGCGGTGGCCTTCAATCGCCACATGGATGTTGCCGACTTTCTTTGGTTTTAACTCGTTCAGAGAGTTCGTTCTACTGCATCTCGCCGATCGAATTTCATTCCATTCATGCGGTTCTTACAAATTATGATCCGGAACTTCATGAACCTGTATCCCGAGATACAGTGTCGTTCTACGCACCCGACTTGCCCACATCATCCGACACGCAAGATACCTTCCCGCACTGATCCAGAAGGGTTTGTCGCCCGACAAATCCTAGTCGAGGTATTAGAACATGCTCGTCCTACGGCACTGAGTGTGATAGCTTATAGGCACACACACAACATTCCAGCTCCTATGGTCCGATCAGGACCGGCAGGACCTGCCCAGGGAGCACGACCTGAGCGACGTGAGGGTTTGCGTCCATGAACGAGAGGCGGGAGTGTCCGGATAGCTGGGGCTTCCGGACAGGGTGTATCGAGAGAAATAATCGTGAGAGGAACTGGCGTGGGCAGTGCCGTTGGAACGAGCCAACCTAGTTCTTCTAGACAACCATCTTCGCTGACGCAAATAGAGACTCAAACGGCAGAAGAGACAACTGCTTCTGAAGCCTTTCATGTTCATTCCTCTTCTGTCGCTGCTACTGAGGAAACAACAGCGCATTCCGCCTCGGAGGAAGCTTCGGCCCAATCCGAGCCTGCGGCGGAATCAGGTTCACCCGACTCTCAGTCGGAAGCTACAACCGACTCTGAGGAGGCATCCGATAAATCCGACAGTGATTCGGACCCAGCCACTAACGTATCGACATCAAATGACGAGTCTTCTGACTCCGATGGTGACGATAATCAGCCCTCACCTGGAGAGATAAGGAGAGCGGAGGGAGTTTTAGTTGAAGATGATATTCTAGTGAGCCGAGAGAGGGAAAGAAAGAGAAAATATGACGCTGAGAGTATACGAGTGACGGGACAACCATCAACGGTTGTATCCCCGCTAGCCACATCCATCCAGGTAGCCACGTCTGCTACCCAGTCTCATGTGTTAAGACAGGGTATTTAAGAAGCCGCCGTGGACCTAGCGGCGCAATTGCACACCCCACCAAGCCACTCCACCATCTCTCAACAGATGGTGGTTTCACATTCTCACGGGGATTTAGCACATCTGCTATCGGGCTCTCACTTGGAGGGTGTCGATATTGAAACAAGAGAACAGCTGCCCCCATTCTCGACATCTTTGCATGCACCGAGTCTAGAGCCTTTTGCTATACATGCCGTTCCTAGGACACAAATTCCATTTTCGGCCATCGCCGGTCGCCTGAGTGGCCCGGCCGGAACACCCATAGTAATTCCGCCTTCGGGTAGTTTACGAGGATTAGGTGGAAGTCCTACCACGGTTATCATCATGCCAACCGTGAACGTAGGCGGCTCGACTTCTACAGTCGTAGCTACAACGGGAAGTCTGAGTGACCCCGGAGTTACCCCAACTGAGTTTGTCTCAAGGGAATTCATGGACGGCGCCCTAAAGGTTGTACAAGAACAGAGGGACAGAGACAGGAACAGGAACGGGAACAGGTGACAGACTTGGTACTATACGATTATCCGACGGTTGAAAAGCCTGAGGAATTTGAAGATGGTTCTCCGATAGTTCCTGAAGATTGGGCAATAATACTAGATCCATATGAAGTGGCGAACACGACAGAAGAATGTGCTAATACTGAAAGAGCTCTGGTGGTTATGCAAGAAGAAATTGATGAAATACTGCATCCAGATGATCAGTCTTCTGCCATAGTTCCATTGTTGACTTATCCGGCTAATCACCCTGATTTCTCTTCTACAATTTTTCCCGAGAGATCTCCTCCAGCTTCACCAGTTAGAGAACCAGTACGTATTTCTCCAGTTCGTCCATCCAAGTGGGAAAGAGTCAGAATAAAAGTTCCTTTCCTCGAAGACAGCCAGAAGAAGATCTTTGCCCACTGGATCAGAAAGTATGATGAAGTTGTTCTACATGGTCTACAGTCAGTGAAAAACAAAGAAAACAGCGTGAGCTTGTGTTCGTGTATAGAAAGTTCCAAAGCAAGTACTCCAAGACGAAGCTCAGAATTGTATCAGTTGATAGAATTATACCTACTTACTTCATGAAGGTTAAGTATACGGACTTCATGGTTACAAGAGAAGATGGTCAACAGTACTGCTTTTCTGATGCTGACTTTCCATGTCTGGAGCCACAAGATCTGTTGTTCATACTACAAGACTTAAAGACCAGAACCGTCAGACCCGGGGAAGTCATTGATGCACTATAAACCGTGAAGAGATACATGAAGTGCGCAATGAAACTTGCTTCGGTGGAAGATTTTCATATTGGGTTAGAAAGCGATCAACTGAAGATTTATCTGCTCAAGCCTGATCTGAGTGTTCCGTCTGATGCTCTAAGTGTACCTGCATTCACAGTAATAAAGATTCCAGAGTTTGGTATGTCATACGTGAACAACAAAGGTGTTCTACGATTTATCCGTTTTGATCAGATTGCCTGATTCTATGATGGGACATTGATGCTTCTGAAAGACAAGTTGAACCGTGCGCTGAGTCAAGATGAAAAAAGAGTTCAGGTACTGGATTCTGCATACAAAGCACTTGTTCTTAAAGCACTGAGAGTTATCGAAGAACGAATGGAGTACAGAACGCAAATCAGATATTTCGAGATCAGTTTTGGTTTTCGAAAGATATATGTTCCTAACTGGCGCGAGTTTCAACTTCTATTTAAAGGGGGAGATTGTTAGGGCTATTTTGTTAGTTAAATAGAAGTTCAGGGTATAAAATGTCATTTATTCATTGTTGTATACTTGTTGGGCCTAAAAGCCCATAAGCCCGTCAGGCCTGCGTGCCTAAGTATTTAAAGTTGATTTCTATTTCATTTATAAGGTTAGAAGTTCATTATTCAGTTTTCTAGTCATTAGGTTTACAAATCCTTATCAGAAATTCTCTCTGTAAACCTAAACCCTTTGAAATAATATCAATCATATGACTAGTTGTTGTGGCCTATAATCTGTTCATCTTTGATTGTTGTTATTCTGTTTTGCACTGCACTGGGATCTACACTGAGTTTAAAACTTTCTGCACTAAACTATCTGAAAATGATGAAGCCAACAAAACTGAAAAATGTTTGAAATCATCTAAAGTTCATCTTCCATTTTATTATGCGAAATTGAATAATAGTTATGATGAAAATCCAATATATCAAAAGAAGAAAACTCTTTCAAGTGATTTCTTTCAAAGTTATACTGAAAAAGAAATGGAGGCGAAGCCTATTCTAGGTAAACTATATGTCCCTTCTCTCGTTTTAGAAAGTAAAATTTCTGAACTTGAGAATTATTTATTAGATGAAAGACTTTTGATGAATATTGATCAAAAAGTTTTTTCAACTGTGTTTTCAAATTCTGTTATTTCTAAGGCTTCAAACTCAAAGGATATGTTTGGTTCATCAAGTAAAGGATTTGATTTTCTGAACTCTAATGGTGGTTTAGATAATTGTTCTGAACAATTTGACTTTAATGCAAAACTTCCTAACCATTCATCTTTTGTTAAGAAAACTTTGAGAAAAACCAGTACGCCTGTGAACAGAGCAAAATCAACGAAAGTTGATAACTCAGTCTCTGTGAAAGCTAAAAATGCTAAAGGTAAGAATATATCTCAGCATTCACAGAAACCGAACATTACTGGTAATTCTAAGAAAAAGCATTCGCTTGTTGCTCAAAGGTCTAACTCCCCGGTTTCACATGTTTCAGATCTGAGCAAGCAAAGGCCAGAAGTAAATTCTCAATGGCAACCCAAACGGAAGCTTGACAAGACCGTTTTATCGTTTAATAGTGTTAATTGTAGTAAGACTTTGCTTAGTAAAGATGTCTTAATTGCTGATGTTGCTCTTTTGAACCCAAAAATTGATGTTTCTCGTAAACAATATACAATGAAGCAATTATTTCAGTTATCTTTATCTGCTAGAAAGTCTTCTATTTATGATAAACATGTTTCTATCTCTTGTCAAGATTCTGGAGATTGGTTTGAAAATTACCATGTGCATTCATCTCATACTAATCCTTCTCATACATTTCAAAAGAAAAGAGGACCCAATTTGAAATGGGTACCAAAATCTTGTGCTAACACAGCAGGACCCAAATTCCAGTGGGTACCTAAGGCTAAATCTGTGTTGCAGGCACACAAAGCTTAGAGAAAAATTGACTTCTGATTATGTACAGATCAAGACTCGTTCTTCAATGACAAAATAGGTTTTTGGATAATGCAGTTCAAAACCCGAACATCAAAGTCAAAATAGGCTTTTGAACAAATCAGTTCAAGACCCGCACTTCGATAATCAAAGTGATAATTCCAAGGTTGTCGTATAAATCTCTAAATTTGTAATTTATCTTATGCAGACTAGTCATACATGGTTCTTGGACAGCGGATGTTCCAAGCACATGACAGGACAAAAAGAGATACTGTCCAATTTTAAAGACAAATATTGCGGAACAGTCAGATTCAGCAACAACCAGTTTTCATCAATCATGGGATATGGTGATGTACAACATGACAATGTCACGATCAAGAAGGTGAGCTATGTAGAAGGCTTACGACACAACTTGTTCAGTATAGGCCAGTTATGTGACAAAGACTTAGAGGTCAACTTCAAAGCCAAGAGATGTTCAGTTCGCAATGAAGAAGGCGAAGAACTCTTGGTCGGTACTCGAGAATCCGACCTCTACACAATCAATTTATCAAATGTCCAGACTAACAAGCAAGTTTGTCTACTGACGAAAGCATCGATGCAACAAAGTTGGTTATGGCATCGAAGGCTCTCTCACCTCAACTTCCGGTACATCAACAATCTGGTCAGTGGAAAGCTTGTCAAAGGACTTCCAGAACTCAAGTATGAAAGAGAACATCTTTGTGCAGCTTGTGAAAAGGGCAAGATGAAGAGGGCACCTCATAAACCAAAGCCTGAACCAAGTACAAGTGCTCCGTTAGAGTTATTGCATATGGATCTATGCGGTCCGATGCGAACTCAGAGTCTAGGCGGCAAGAAGTACATACTCGTGATCGTGGACGATTACTCGCAATACACATGGGTCAAGTTTCTACGTTCAAAGGATGAGACACCAGATGTACTCATCACTTTCCTAAAGACGACACAGGTGAATCTACAGAAACCGGTCAAGTTTCTACGAACAGACAACGACACAGAGTTCAAAAACAACAAAGTTGAAGAATATCTCGAATTTTTCGGGATTTCACATCAATACTCTGCTGCTCGAACGCCTCAACAAAATGGAGTGGTTGAAAGAAGAAATCGGACGCTAGTCGAGGCTGCTCGTACTATGCTAAGTTAATCAGACTTACCTCTATTTTTGTGGGCAGAAGTTGTATTGACCGCGTGCTACACACAGAATCGCTCCATGGTACATCGAAGATTCAAGAAGACTCCTTATGCGTTAATCAACAACCGAACACCGACAATCAAATATTTCCATATATTTGGGTGTAAGTGTTTCGTTCTAAACGATAGGGAGAGTCTAAATAAGTTCAGTGCTAAAGCGGATGAAGGAATCTTCATTGGCTATTCCTCGACATCAACTGCATTCCGTGTTTATCTAAAGAAGTCAAAGACGGTGATTGAAAGCATCAACGTCTCATTTGATGAAGAAATGGATTCCGAACAACAACGTTCAGAACCCGTTATAATAGGAATACTAGCTTCTGGGCAACTCAGTTCAGGACCTACGTCTCAACAGAATAAATCAGATGAAGCATCAACTTCTACTAACCATTTATCTTATTTAGATTTATTATTTGAATTGTTTTATGATGAATTTCTTGGATCTAATGTAAAAAAATTTGTTGTGGTTGACAGGATGGAAGACTTAACGACTACTCATCCAACCAGTTCAGATATTCCTATTGAATCAAATGCCCCGATTCAACAAGAGATAACAATTCAAATGCCGACTACAACAGTTGAAGAAGTGACAACTGATAAAGAGACAGAAGTAGCTGAAACAGTAGGAGATACTATACAGATCAATCTACAACCAGAACAAGTTGTACCTGCTGAGCCTTCTGAACCTGCCACTTCAACTGAAACCATCAATCCTCCTGAACAATCAGAAGAAGGTACAAGTGGATTTGTAGATGATACAACCGACATACAATCATCTAATCCACTGCCTCATGAACATAAATGGACCAAAGAGCGCCCGCTAAGCCAGATCATTGGCGATCCATCAAAACCGGTGCAAACAAGGTCAGCATCAATGAACATGTGCATGCATGACTCCTTTCTGAGCAAGTTCGAGCCAACACGTGTATTAGAGGAACTTGCTGATCCAGAATGGGTGGTCTCAATGCCAGAAGAGCTGAATCAATTCGATGCACTTCAAGTATGGAAACTCGTACCAAAGCCTAAAGATAAAACCATTATAGGTACGAAATGGGTTTTCAAGATAAAGAAAGACGAAGATGGTACCGTTATCCGAAACAAGGCAAGACTAGTAGCCAAAGGATACAGACAAGAGGAAGGAATAGACTATGACGAAACATATGCTCCTATGGCGCGATTAGAGGCAATCAGAATGTTTCTAGCCTACGCAGCCCACAAGAACTTCACGGTCTTTCAAATGGACGTGAAGACAACTTTCCTAAATGGAATTCTGAAGGAGGAAGTCTACGTCTCTCAGACCGAAGGTTTTGTCAATCAAGAGAAGCCAAATCATGCTTACATTCTCGACAAAGCACTCTACGGTCTGAAACAAGCACCTCGAGCCTGGTATGATGTCCTTTCCACTTTTCTAGTCAAGTCTGGGTTTTCAAAAGGAACGGTGGATACCACTTTGTTTATCAAAAAGGAAAAAGGCGATATCATTTTAATTCAAATTTATGTAGATGATATTATCTTTGGTTCTACAAATACTAAGTACTGTAAGAATTTTGCAAACCTTATGGTGTCTAGATTTCAGATGAACTTGATGGGAGAGATGAATTTCTTCCTCGGTTTAGAAGTAAAAAAAATTTCATCGGGTATTTTTATCAATCAATCAAAATACATTAGGGATATTCTTCGAAAGTTCCAAATGGAAAATTTAAAACCGATTGGTACCCCAATGGCACTAGGTACTAAAATTGGCACCGATCCTTCGGGAAAGGCTGTTGATGTTAGGACTTATCGAGGGATGATAGGTTCTTTAATGTATCTTACTTCTAGTAGGCCAGATATAATGTTTTCAACATGCTTATGTGCACGATATCAGGCCAATCCTAAAGAAATCCATATGTCTGCTGTAAAGCGCATATTTAGGTATCTAAAGGGCACTGCAGATCTTGGTCTGTGGTATCCTAAAGATACTAGTTTTGAACTAACAGCCTACACAGATGCAGATCATGCAGGTTGTATGTTAGACAGGAAGAGCACGTCGGGAAATGTACAGTTCCTCGGTGACAAACTAGTAAGTTGGGCATCGAAAAAGCAACTTTGTGTTTCAACCTCCACGGTCGAAGCAGAATATGTAGTTGTTGCTAGTTGTTGTTCTCAGGTCTTATGGATGAGAACTCAATTGCGCGACTACGGTTTCCACTTCAACAAAATCCAGATATACTGTGACTCCAAGAGCGCCATTGCAATATCAGCGAATCCTGTTCAACACACCAAGACTAAGCACATAGACGTCAGGTATCACTTTATTAAAGATCATGTTGAAAAGGGAACAATTGAACTTTTCTTTGTAAAAACTGATTATCAACTTGCCGATTTGTTCACCAAACCCTTAGACGAAAAGAGGTTCAATTTTCTTATCTCTAAACTTGGTATGCTAAATCTTAAAATCTAATCAATATTTACCTATAAAAGTTTTCTAAATTGTATACTTTTTCATCATTTCTTCATTCTTAACTCTGATTGATATCTGCACTTCTATATAATGTTCATAATCTAAGGGGGAGAATGAGAAGAAATTGACAAGTGGTCAATATTACTTCGAAGGGGAGCTCATAAAATTTTGCATGTACCTATTAATGCCAAAAAAAAAATTGTAATGCAAGAATTTAGGGGGAGCTCTTCAAGTCAAGGAGTACGGACATGACTTCTGATTATTTCTGATCAGAACTCGTACTTTAAAAAGTTTTACTATTTTTTGTCTTTTCAATTTAAGTGAATAAATTTTACTTTGACTTGACATAAGACTTTTGCAGAATTTTTGAGAGAAGCTTACAAGTTCATATGTTTATGACTTAAAGCTTAGCTTCATGAGATTAAAGATCACTCGTTAAGGTATATTTCTTTATCTTAATCTCATATATGGTTGAAAGAAGGACAACTTTCAATCATTGGAAAACATTGTTTTTAATGTTCAAACCACTTCCCGATTTTTCAACAGATTTTATATTTTGGGAGTGTAATTTTAAATGTTTTCATGATCTAAATTGTGCTTTAACTGAAATAGTTAAACCAATCTGAGCATCACATGCATCATAGGAAAACAAGAATCATTGTGCTTCGAATTAACACAACTTCTATGGAATCACCTTAACCAGTGATTTCTACCCAAGAAGTTAATCCTTAGTGATTGAGTGTGAGAAGCGAAAAGAAATGAGTGTGATTAGAGTAAGCAAACTGTTTAAAAGAAAGAGCGTGTGAGATCAGAGTTCAAAGAATATCACAACTCTGCACCAACTTTTTCTGAGCCGGGTAGCCACATTACTAGTGTTTCACAATTCTGTGGTGAACATTATTGAAGCAGGCAACTAACCCATGCCAACTCTTGATCAAACCTCACTATCTACTCATTTTCTTCTCAACAAGAAAGTGTTTCACATTTTCAAAGGGGACGCAACACATATGCTATCTGATTTTCATTTGGAAAATCTAGATATTGAAAAGAAGGAAGTCTGCCCCACCTTCGCACTTCAATCATGCACATTGAGTCTGTGTTCAACTTACTGTTGTCTCAGTGGTTTACACAATTTTGAGCATAATAAGCAATCATCAAGTGCTTAATTCTTTCTAACACAAGCACGAACACACAAGGAATTAGTTTCTTTGTCATAACGTTTATAGAAATTACCTTTGTGGTGTTTCGATGATTAAATGGAAGCCCTGGGGGAGTCAACATCAAACAGCTCCTTTCCAATGTATATTCGCTACACACAGTGACTTAGTGTTACTGACAGGCATGTTAACTGATTCATTAGTTGATTCAGGTGTTACACGACTATTTTTGACTGGATTTGAAAAGATCTGGATGAATATCTTTTGAATTGACGGATCAGGGGCTCTAACCGCAAGATAGACATTTCTTACAATTAATTTTGATGAAGTCGTTGCACTTAACATCAAAAAGGGGGAGAATGACTACAAAAGAAATGGCAAAGATCACATGTTTCAAGAATCACGTCCACTCTTCAAAGGGGGAGATTGTTAGAAAAAGACATGCTGATTTAAGAGCTAGAGAAAGAGATTGCATCTTCTGAGCTGAACAAGAAGACTGAATTGCTAAAATCATTTTCGTAATGATCTTGATCCAAAGGGGGAGATTGTTAAGATACAGTCTCATTGGATTCAAGATCATCCAAACTGAAGATCGCAATCTGAAGCTAAAGCCGAAACGTCGACTCTCGATATTAAAGTCTATGTCTATTTGTAATAAATGTCAATGTAATTCAATATAACTGTTTGTTTATTATACTAGTTAACTTAGTTAGACATAATATCTATTTGTTAGATATTATGTAGTTATATTAGTATTATATGTTGCAAGTTGATTAGGAAGTGTGTTCAACACACTAGATTAGATATTATGTGATATCTCTAGTATCTCCAACTAAGATCAAATATTATAAACACAAAAACACACACAAAAAGGTGTAATAAAGAGATAATACAGAGAACACATTCAAACCTTGAATCTGATCAACCTTGTAACCGTTGTTATATATCAATACAGGTTGGTAATCGATTAATGTGTTGTTTCTAAGAACTTGATATAAGTATTGTTGGACCCACAGTTTCACTTTCACATCATATTTTACATCAACTTTTGTTTTCACAATCTCAAACAACACTAAAGTTGTTTAACTTTAGTGATATTGTATTATTCATTGTATGAAATAAAACTTTGGTGTTTCCAGAATTAGAGATGATGTTTTAATTACAATATCTTTATATTTACTATATTTTCATTTCTCATGTGGTGTTTTTATTATTTAAAATAGTAAAATATATTTTATAAATATGTATGTTTTTCTATACGTTACCATTAAATAATGTATACGTGAGAAAATAAACGAGTAAAAATTAAATTAATAATACAATCAATTAATGAAATATAAAAGATTATTATCAATTAATGAAAATTAAAATATCTTATTATTACATATAATTTATATCGCATAAGATTGAATAAAGATAAAATAATAATTGATTATAAATTTTGATATCTATAAAAAAAAGGGAAAAATAATCAAGAAAAGAAAAAATTACCATGACGTCATTCTTTAATTATAAATGGAACAATAATTAAGGTTGTTAAATTAGAGTGATTAGATGGTTGAGATTGGTTTTTAAAGTTCTCAATATTTTTGTGGTTCTCATTTGATTACCGCCATATATATATATATATATATATATATATATATATATATATATACACTAATACTTATATTTTAGGTTTAATTTTAATTAATATATTCTATTTCAAAAAAATATACATTACCGAAGTACACAAACATATAGTGAGGTTAACGGAAAAACCACTTTTATTAATCATTAGATTAGTTGATTAAATAAACATTTACAACAATATATTATATATTATAACCGTCACCCCCTATTTTTAATTCAATATATTATAAATTCAGATAAATTTTCTCAAACTAAATTTTTTAAATTAAAAAAACCCCACCCCTATTTTTTATTCAAAAAGACAAAACACAAACAAAAAATCGAGAGAAATGTATTACACCAAAAAAACAATCGTAAATTTTATCGTTAATTTCATATTTATATGGATATATTTTTTTCTTTTTTTCGTGATTTTCTTGTTTACATATATTTTGCGTTGAGAGAGAGAAAGAGAGAGTTGAGTTTAGGGGAAAACACTAAATAAATGAAAGACCGGATGAAAAAAATATCAATATGATGTAATTTATTTTGCTTTATTTTTATTATATTTCGAGTTTTTTCGAAATAAAAATGGGGGGTGAGGATTTTTTTTATTTATAAAATATTGTTGTAAATCTCAATTTAATCACATCCACTGAATTAACTAATCTAATGTTTGATGAAAGTGACTTTCTCCTGAACCTCACTATATAATATATATATATATATATATATATATATATATATATATATATATATGTATGTGTGTGTGTGCATACGTGTGCATAGTGATGGCCATCCCGGCCCGGTCGGTTAACCGAACCCGATCCGCTTGAAAGCCCGGCCCGGTGGAAAAACGGTTTGGAGCCCGAAAACATGAACCGGTTCATGTTTTTGGAGGATTTGGCGGCCCGGCCCGGCTCGGCCCGAGCCCGGTTCACGGCCCGGTTTTTGGCCCGGCCTGGCCCGATTCGTATTTTTCAAAAAAAAGAGCCGTTATGTTACTGTTTATATACGTTTTTTGACCTTTTTTGTATTTTTTACCTCCCCAAACCCTTATAAATACTTGTATTGTAAGTTTGTAACTTAAATTTATATATAAAACGTATTTTTAAAGTGTATTTTAGTGATTTATTATAAATAAAACGCATTTTTAATGTGTATGTTAGTGATCCAATCCAATTTTTATTTTTTAAAGCTTAGTAATTAATTATTATATAAAGAAATTATTTTTTTTGAAAAAATACGAAAAAAATGCTCGGCCCGATCACGACCCGGTTTGGGCCCGGCCCGGCCCGGTTTTCCTATAACCGGTTTTTTCCAACATTAAACGGGCCACACATATTCGGGTGAAGCCCGGCCCGGCCCGAAGCCCGATTGACCCGGTTTTTGGGTTTACTATTTGGACCCGAAGCCCGTTTTGGCCCGGCCCGGCTTGGCCCGGGCCCAATTTTTGGCCATCACTACGCGTGCACATAGGTAATTATTTTTTTAAAAATAATATATCAATTAAAATTAAAACTTAACTTATAATTATTAACATATATTAAAGTATAATAATTAATTGACTTAATAACCTTAAAGTATGTAAAAATTTAAGAAATTTTATTTTTCAAATTTAATTATGGATTTAGTCTTTGTGGTTTGTGTGGTTATTACGATATTGCTCCCTTGAGTAAAGATAAAAAAAAAGAAAAAGAAAAATGCCCTCAAGGATAACAGAGGAATTGGATGACCGTCAGAGGGAGAGACTAATTCGTTATAAAACGACATACGGCAAGTCCTAATCTGTAATAAATGAAGTTTAGGGATCATTTTCGTAAAAAACACTAAACTAGACCAAATCTGTAATTTACTCTTTAAAAGATCAAACTATATACTTGTAAATATATATATATATATATATATATATATATATATATATATATATATATATATATATATATATATAGAGAGAGAGAGAGAGAGAGAGAGAGAGAGAGAGAGAGAGGGGGGGAGGATCATGCGAGAAGCAAACTAATTTGCGAGAAGACGAGAAAGAATGTGGGCCACATAATTTATTTATTAAAAAAACATACATAAAAAATAGTTTTAGAAATTAGGATAATTATCATTTTAAATTGGATAAATCCTTAAAATTCTTATTATATCTTTTAAATTTATTTATTTTTTAATTTCAATTATTTATTAAAAAAATTTTAATATACTTTTAATAAAAAAAATTCACAATTTTAACCGAATATCACATGTAATATTATTATATGAATATTTATGTATATCACATACCATATTATTACATGTGATAATTGTATATATTTTAGTTAATCATATGTGATTATGTATATTTATATTTATAGATCTTTTTGTGATTTAAATATTATCACATGTGATTATGCATCATTTATATTCAGACATATATTATCATATGTGATTTTACAAAAATCCACCTAGTGGGATCATATGTGATACATAATAATATATCACATGTTAAACGAAGTTAATCAAATGTGATTCAAAACGTAAATCTAAAAAATAGAGAAAAAATTGTGAAATAAATAATGAATTACTTATGGATATCACATGTGATATTTGATGAAAATTATGATTTTATATAGAAAATAATAATATAAATTTGATAAAAAAAAATTAAGAATTTATTAAAATTAAAAAATAAATAAATTTTAAAGATATTATGAGATTTTAAAGGATTTATCCAATTCAAATAGTAATTATCCTAATTTAAAAAAAAATATTTATGCTACTTTTTAATTAATAAATTATGTGGCTCTTATTTCTTTTCGTCTTCTCGCAAATTGACTACCTTCTCGTTTGAACCTGCCCCTATATATATATATATATATATATATATATATATATATATATTTGTTAAATTAAAATCCAAAACATAACTTCGAAAATATATTTCAATTAAGTTACAATTAAATGAAAGTATAACTCTTTTAAACACATATTGTTCTTGTTTTTCAGATACCCAAAATATCATATTAAAAAGATAAATTTGATAACATATTTATAATTTATCCGCCTTTAATAAATTATTAAACAATATCTAAATGTTACATTTGAAAACATAAACTTGAAATTAAATTAACGAGACCAATGAATTCAATATATATCACTCGAAAATGAGGTATAAATGGTGTTGCTTCTATAAATACCCTTACAAAACCACATAGGATTAAAACCTTTAAAATTGTTCATTATTATAAATTACAATATCTTTTTAAACATTAATTCTTAGAAAAATAATGATCGATAAGAAAAGTGGTTTGAGATGGGTAAAAAGCCCAAAATGTTCATAATTTAACTGAACTTCTTAATGAAGTTAGTGTAAAAGACTCAGCCTGTAACAAAAATGAAATCATACGTACCTAATCCATAGAAAAATATGAGGACACAATTCATAATTTTCATATAGCCACATGAACAATATTTGTAATTTTTCATAGCGCTCAACTCAGGTTCGATTCCCTGCATTACCAACTTTGTGGTCACTGGGTATAACCTCAGGGCTGCATGCTTTAGCAGTCGGTTTCATTGCCAAGGGATTAGTCTGGGCCAAAGGCCCAGAACACCCTTTTCCAAAAAAAAAAAACAATATTTGTACTTTACTTTATTTTCATATAACAATAAATACCCATATTAAAAAAACACGAAACTCTTATATCACATCTGATTTTACACTCAAAACACATTTGATAAATAGGTCAAACTATGTGTGTATTTGTGCACGACTTGGACTCACGCCCTAGGTAGTTTGACCAAAATCCTTATAGTGATTTGAATATAGAATCAAATATGATACATATTTTAATGTTCCTTCCTTTATATATAATAGAGTGAATTACAATTTTGTCCTGCGTCTATAGTTTATTATTTTGTTTTCATTCTTACAATTCGTAAAATACACTGGTTGTTCAGTTTTTATGTCTCACAACTCAAACTAGTACCTCTCACTAACGCCTTAGAAAAGATTTCCTTAAATGCATCATGTATCTATGACGTGAGGGGTAATTTGGCCTTTTTATCTTTTTTTTGTCTTTTCTTCATCTATTTTATATTATAATATATATATATATATATATATATATATATATATATATATATATATATATATATATGATCTCCATTGTCCCCAACACCCCAACCCCGAATTGGTCATCGCCACCCCTCCTACAAACACACCATTACTGGTCACCAACCCAAGCTAGCTACCCCCACTCCTCCGGCAAACACCACTACTTTTAGAGAAAGAAAGACAATTTTTTCTGGGGAGAGAAACAAATCAAGAAAAAAAGGCAACTTTTGGGGTTCAACTCCTGTAATAAAAATAAGGTGGAAATAGAGCCTTACAACCTCATAAACTTTCTAGAGAGAGAAAGAAAATCATTATGATTTTTATTTGAGTTTGAATGTTTAAAGAAAACCCAAGAACATTTTGAAGTTGAAGAAAAAATCGAACCCAAAACTATCCAAGAACATATAATCAAACCCAAGAATATCCCTAAAATCAAACCCAAGAACATTCAAAATATAAAGATTTATATGATGAACACAATTCATTTAAAAATATACAACCCACAAGAACCTAAATTTTAATGTAAGTACAAATCATTAAACCAACTCCCAAAATTTAAAAAAAAAATGCCAAAACCTTTAACAGATTAATTTCTTGTGACCATTGTACTACCCTGCGAAATGCACACATTTTCTCAATTTCTCTCACCATTAGATGTTCTATCTGTTTTTCATCTCTCGAGTCAAGTTTGATACATTGAATTTTTATTGTCATCTGATGTTTGGAGTCTCATTCTAGTGTTCACTGAGAGTGAGAGTAGTGAGTTTTATTAGTTTAATATATGAAAATGACTTGTGACCATATTGTGCTTCTTGATGCATACTATTTCTTGAAACATTAGATGATTATGGTAAAGTGATGCAAGTAGTCACTTTTATTAGTTTAGGGATGCATATGAAATATGGTAATTTGGGTTCTTTTTTCTTAGTTTTTGAATATTTATATATTAAATCTACAAAAACTTATAAATAAAAGAGATAAAATGACATATTTGCCCCTCACGAGGAGTACATGACATATTTAATAGAACTTTTCTAACAACGTTAACGAAAGAGATTAGTTTGGGTTGTGAAACACAAATAATAGATCATTGATGTATTTTACAAATGTAAGAACGAAAATCCAAAAACAACCATAAACAAAGGACAAAATATCTACTCTATATAATATTGTAGTATTATATTATGATGAAAACGAACATGTTACATAGTCATGCTCATACTAGTGGGAGTTTGAGGAAATATTATTTTATATTTGACAAAGTACCATCGAATTCAGTGAAGATGATAAGGAGAATGAAGGATTGGTGAAATTTAGGAACTTTACAGAGAATGTGTTGATAAAATATAAAATATTTTATAGAGTAAATATGTAGTTTACTCTAAACTATATTTATATTTTATACTTTATCTTTTATGTATTATATATTTTATATTTGTATTTTATAAGTTACATTATATTTATAATTTATAATTTATATTTATATTCACATTATATGTTTATATTCAAAAATTATTTATACTTTATATATTTATAAATTATACTATATTTATCTTTTATAAAATGTAGAGCGAATTATGGATTTGCTCCCTGTGTTTTGATATTTTTTTACCAGGGTCCATATAGTATATTTATTGTGAATTTGGTTATTCAATTTATTTTGGTCATTGTTCTTCTAACTACCATCTCCGTTAACTCCGTTAAATCAACGGGTCATTTTAACCTTTTTGCTTATTCTTTTGCCCTTTCCTATAAAAAAGTAAAAACGATATTTTTATACACACAAGTATATATATATATATATATATATATATATAATGATATCAAAATAAATAAAATAATATATTATTTTATGATTTGATTTGTTTAAATTAAAAAATTAATTATATTAAATACAACTAAATTTTATGGTTTTATTATTTTTGCCTATTTAGGTATGAAAACCTAGTTGAAGTTTATGTATGGATTTTGTAACACCCGGATTTTAGGCAAGTATGGGTTTTTGTTAAATCTTTCATTTTACTTGTTAAATGAAGTTAATCGTATCTTCTAAGTTGCTTTTCTATCTGAGGCTTTTATTTGTGTGCATGTTACCTTGTGTGATCCTCGTAATCCTACCCTGAATAAAACTGTGGTCGCGTGTGAGTCAGTTACCTTCCGTTAAGAAAATCAGACTCCTGCAGGTGGTGGGCGACATTGCACCAACGACAATGCCCATGGGCAAAGTCACTGGGCATAGTCGCATGTGGTGTACCGCGGGGGATGGTGAGGCCGCGACATTAACCGGCGACAATGCCATTGGCAAAGTCGCCGGGGCATAGTCGCCCGCGTGGAACAACCTGCTGTTTTAAAACCGAAATCTGATGCATCTTTCCTCACTTCAAAATTATAAAATGAGAGAGTTTCTTAAAGTGCGATTTTTGAGCTTCGAAACTTTCTTACCATCAATTTCTAGGGTTTTGGGTTGGTAGACCCATTTATTGATCATCCACATTCATTCAAGGGCATTTATTGAAGTAGTTGTCAAAGATCCTCACTCTTCTCCATCAAGTCTTCCATTGGCATTATCTAGGGTTTCTATTTTCTAGGTTTTAACTAAAACCTAGATTGTGAGTTTACTAAACCCTTGTTAAAACTAGATACACATCATAATCTTCTACTTGCTACTATTTTGCATCTTAACTGGAAATATTCATTTCTAATGCTTAAGTATTTGGGGTCTTCTTTATGTATACATGTTTATATGTAACTTAACATGACTTAATGAAATACATATCTTGCTATGGAGATGATTTCTTGCTTGAGGCCCCATTTGGTGGTATCACAACTACTTGGTTAAATTTGTGGCCAAACTAGTCTTATTTCGGGCTTTTCATTGATTGGGATTGTAATATTGCACCCATGGTTGGTATTGAAATATTTATGTCTATAATATGCCTTGTGACCCACTATGAACTATGTTAGACGAACTAAGTCAGTAGACACTAGAAGGATGTAGTCTTAGGTGCCACTGTAATGGTATGTACCTAGACCTCCGCCATTCGAGGTAATGCCATGGTTGTAGTCCTCCGATGTGCTGGGCCTTTCAGATGTCACTCATGGTAGTTGGCATCAAGGTATATCGACTCTTTGGGTAAAACTTGATTGGTGTTATGGGTCTCCTCTCTTGACTCCACTTTTAATGAACTTTGGTTAACTGCTGATAAGAATTGTATGTGGATTTATATGTTATTTCTTATACAAACTCACTAGGCTTTTTGGCCTAACACTTGTTTGGTGTCGATGTGTATCTCAGGTTCTAGTGGTGCCACTTCTAAGTTGGCTTAGTCGGTTTTTGGTGAGAGCATGGGGAAGGTGCATTGATGGGATTTTTGTGAAGGCATTTATTGATTTATAGACGACACCCTTTTTGTAACCTCTTTTATTTTATAGGAATTAGATTAGTTGGTTGTTGTCTATTCCCGTTAAATTGCAACTGTAATTAAACAGGTTTATGTATTTCCCAATTTTTTTGGGAGGTTCTTGCTATGGCAATTTTCGTATACCACATGTCCGTTTTTTTTGGATTTTTGTTATCCCTATTTTTAGGGCGTTACAAGTTGGTATCAGAGCTTTAGTTTAAGTGAAATAAGTATTGACTTAGCATATCTAGACTTAAGCTTTGAGCGTCAGCAATAAGTTGTCCATATTGGGGTAAAAGTCTTAGGATTTACGGAATTACACTAATTGAGAATTGTAATAGTGGTGACAAGAATTCTTGTGTATAATTCGTTCATAATTTCACTTAGCTAATGCTATTATGAATGTGTTGATACGTGAGCGTGCTTGAATTATTATAATTATGAGGATTGAAATGTGTAGTAGTACGTACCATGAGTTTAACTCACTTAGTCTTTTCTCAACCTCCTTCTCGTATATGTATGGCAGATAACCATGGTAAATACTCAGAGCAGGCTACCAAACCCACAAGAGGGTCGCGTGGAAGTGGAATCTACTGCCGACCAACCTTCCTTGGTCAAGACCTCTACGAGACCTCCCAGACCCGCTATCTTGGGAGGGGGACCCGAACATATCCCACGTGTGAACGTTGTTGATAACAACCCGAACATAGAGGAAGTGACCATGGAGACGAGAATCAGGGATAATATGATGCTGGCCATGAATTCTGCCATGGTGCAACAACAAGATCGCGATACCATTCACCGACGACACGAGACGGTGGCGGAAAATGATGTAATGGGGTCAGGTGGTGGACCGGCTGTCGTTGGGACAGAAGAACACTCTATAGTTCGAGAAAAAGCAAAAGGAAAAGGAATGCACCTACAAGGCTTTTCTAGGGTGTAGGCCACCCGAGTTTGTAGGTGCTAAGGATCCCATCAGTTGCATCTATTGGATTCGAGAGATAGAGATGGCATTCAAGGCAAGCGAATGTGATGAATCACAGAAGGTTAAGTTTGCCTCTCATCTACTTAAAGGAGAGGCTCTGACTTGGTGGAATCTCACCCGGTCATCCCTCACTCCCGAAGTGTTGGCCAAACTCTCGTGGACAATCTTTAAGAAGAAGATCTTGAACAAGTATTGTAGTGAAAGAGCTTTGGACAAGATCGAACAAGAGTTCCACAGTCTCAAGAAGGGTAACATGTCGATCTCCGACTACACCAAACAGTTTCTAGAAAAGTTGATTTTGGTGGAACATTTGGCTCCGGATGAAAGAGCGAAGATTAAAGCCTATTTGTTGGGTTTACCGGACAAGATGAAGACGACGGTGAGGAATGTTGTTGGTCCCGAAGGTTCTTAACAAGTTTGTAGAAGGGGGGGGGGAGGTTGAATACAAACACATAATTTTAAAGTTTAATAAATTGTTTATTGATAAATCAAACACAATTTTCAAGTCTGTTGCGGAATAAGATTAAGTAGAACCTAATCTAAACAAACTTAAGAAACACTAAGATGGTTGCACAAGAAATAGAGAATGGGGATTGGGAGAATATTGAAAACAAGGGTTTCTATATTTTTAGAAAGATGAAGGCACACTCAGATGGAGTGTTGATCTTTCTATTTATACCCTATGCATTAAATGCATGGCAGAGTACTTTACACGTGTCCTTCATTGATTGGCTTTGAGGGTCTGACTTTGGAAGACATGTTTTCGGTCGTATCATGAACAGTGTAGTTGACAAAGTTGTTGTACGAATTGCTGCAGAGGTATGTCCGTTCTGACAGATCGTATAGGTGTGCAAGGGAAAGATAAAAGAGACTTGAGGCATAAGCTAAGTGATCATCGATCGCTGAATATCTCTTCCTTCAGAGATACAAAGAAGTTCAACTATCACTGAAGATTTTCCTCAGGTTTCTTCGCGTGTGTAGATTTGTCTTTGCTTCACTGATATCCGCATCAGGTCATGAGTAGACTTGTCTTTGTTCAACAACTTCGTCTTCGATTCAAGTATGAACATTTGTTTTCGCGAAACTTGTCTTCAGGGATTACGTCTAACTGTTTACATTAGAAAACATCAACGATACTAAACATACTCAGTATTTGATTGCTGATAGTGAAACACTTTTACATATGAATGTTTACAAGAGAGATCATTAGTGATAGCTGAACAGACTTAGCATGATCACTGATGATGAAACACTAATACATAATATTAAACGTAATTTTCACTAAGTATAGAAAATGGTCTTTATCAAATCACTGAGAGAGTATGGATCAACAATCTCCCCCAATTTGATAATGACAAAGTAACTGAAGAAAATTACTTTTAATAAGTCAAAATGAGGAATAATCAGGACTCATAACATACACGTCCCAATTACTATTTTGAGGGATCTTTTACAATACTGATAGGGTTAAGTACTTCACTGAATTTTCATAAATTCAAAGAAAGAATTACAAGAGTGATGAAAATATAAAGTATAAGTGAAGAACTAACTACTGTAAGTCTAACTAATAGATTACAAGAATTAAAAGACTAATCTATCATCTATCTAGATAAGACTTTAGAACCTTGATCATATAGTCAGGTACTTCTTCTCCTCTTTGATTTCAATCTGATGATTTTTGACGAATAATTGTCTTGATCGGTTCATCTGATGGAGAGAAGTTGCACCATAGACACAAAAGATCTTTGAGATGATTCAGAGGACACATGGGAATCTTAGAGACTCTTTGAAATCTGACTACCCCTTCATCATCTCTAAAGAAGATTCCATGCGGATCATTAAGTACTTACCAGGAGGTAGAGATAGATCTAGAACTGAGAGATCAGGAGGCAGACCGAACAATGCTTCCTTTGAAAATTTGATGGAGGTGTCGTTTCTGATTGCAACGACATTTTCAGAGGAGGAAGAAGCAGGCCTTCTTTTGATTTGCCTTGGCTTAGAAGGAAGAGTAGATGGCACTTTTAAGACTACAGTGACTCTGTTGACGAGGGCATCTAGGATGCCTTCAACATAGCCTCTGTAGGTTGATTTTGATTTCTTCAGCGTATCCTTGAACTCTAGCCATTCCATGTAGCCAAAACTCTCAAGCTTTGAGACGAACATTGCCTTTGAGCTTGCATCCTCTCTGGTTATCTCCATGGTTACAGAAGTTCGATATTTCTTCTTTCTTCCAGAGATGACAATGGCTGTTATTTTCAATGGGTCGGAGCGATAGTCGACTTTTTTGCTTTCACCATTCGACTGAGTTATCGCTGACCTCTTGTTCTCTTGAGCGCTCCTCTTCAATTTCCTTTAGAAGTGCAACTTGAACTTCCAATGGATTTTTCTTTAATCTTTTATCTTTGACCTGAGAAGATTGAACTTTCAGAGCAAGAGTTTCATCTTGTTGGCATTCTGCAATCAACTTCTCAGCTCTCTGATGGATTCTTCTATCTCAGCTTCAGTTAGGAAGTCGATTTCTTTGGACGAGGATTGAAGAGGGATTTTCAGCCGTTGACTCTCCAGATGAGAGATCATCGCTGTTCTTTTATTCAGTTCTTCCTCTGATCAATGAGCTGGTCTAGAGGGCCTTCCTGGGTGGATCAGGGCTTCTTCTTCTTCTTCTTCTTCTTCTTCTTTCTTCATCAATCTCATTGAATGAGATTGGGATTATTTGGTCTTCAGCTGTAGGAGCTGGGATTATTTGTAGTTCGGTTCCCTTAAGCAGGGGAGAAAACTGTCTGGACAAGAAGTGAAAAAGGAGTTAGTCTATATTTTAGGAAAAAGAAAGTTAAAGGCTTAGAAAGAGACAGGGGTGTGATGGGTATAGAAAGAGATAGGTACGATGGAAAGGCATACCTGAGAAGGATTCTCCCCCTCAGATTGTGAGACAATGTTCAGGTTTCCCGTGGCAACAATACCCTTCTGCTTGCCTTGGGAAGGAGTACCTGAAGTTGTTTCACTTCTCTCCCCTACTTCTTTTGTGACAACTTCCTCCGAAGTTGTCGCTGAAGTGAAGTTTACCGCTGAGAACCAAAGATATTGGTCCTCCTCATCATCGTCATCGTCATCATCAGCTGGTTGATCCTTCTCTTGATCATGAAGATCAAGATCTTCATTATCTTCCTCGTCCTCGTCCTCATCCTCTTCTTCTTCTTCTTCATTTAAAATCTGAGCAAGAGCAAGCGAAGAAGAGGGAGGGTGTATGTCCTAGAATCAAGATTCCTATTGCAATTATTAAAACAAACAATTATGATCAATTACCTGTTTATTTCAATTTCAATTCGCAAACAATTACAAACTCTTTCTCTCTCTAGAATTCTGTTTCTCTCTCTAAAACTCTCTCTACGTATTCAAACTCCTTCTCTAGTCATCTATCTATTAAACAACAAAACAAAGGTATTTATACCTATAACTAAACAACAAGGAAAACAAAACAAAACAAAACAAGTAGACTTTGACTTTATTACAAAATGACTTTGACTTTTAATGAGAGTTGACTTTCTCGGCTTTGACTTCTTGTACTTTGACCTTTAGTCTTCATGATCTTGTATCCAACAGATTTATGCTCTAACAATCTCCCCCTTTGGATTCAAGATCATCACAAAAAGATTTAGCAAAACAATCTCCCCCTTAAGCTCAATCTGATTGCAATCTTCCTCTTTTGGTTGATCTTTAACTGTAATCTCCTCAAAGTTTATCTTCAAGAAATACCAACAATCTTCAATAATCTCTTCAGAATGATCACAAGACTCTTTCAGACTTCGGAAAATAAAATATCTTCATATTTAGCACGAAAGGCTTTATCAAACAGTTCTTCAAAGAAAAATTTCTTCAAAATCAGCATATCTTCAGAAATCTTTTCAAACTTTCAAACTTTGAACATTGTCATCTTCAAATCTTTTCTGACTTGAAGATTTCTTTAAAATCATCTCCCCCTTTTTGATGAAACGAGCATCGATATAATCAAAACTTTGTCAAGAAATGTCACTGAAATTCTGTTCTGATCACTGATCTGTCAAGCTGAGCCTCTGATCCTTTGCCAATTCGAACAATGTATCCATCTAGATCTTTTCAAATCCAGACAAAATAAGAATGTAACACCTGAATCAACAAATGACTCAGTTAAGATGCCTGCCAGTAACACTAAGTCACTATGTGTAATAGATACACATAGGAAAGGAGCTTTTTGATGTTCACTCCCCCAGGGTTTCCATCCAATCATCGAAACACCACAAAGGAAATTTCTATGAATGTTATGACAAGAAAACAAATTCCTTGTGTGTTCGTGCAAGTGTTGAAAGAATTAAGCATATGATGATTGCTTTTAAAAGGCTAAAAAGTAGATAAACACAGACTCAATGTGCATGATTGAAGTGCGAAGGTGGGGCAGACTTCCTTCTTTTTCAATATCAAGATTTTCCAAATGAAAATCAGATAGATTATGTACTGCGTCCCCAGAAAATATGAAACATTTTCTTTTTAAGAAGAAAATGAGTGGCTGGTGGGGTTTAGTCAAGAGTTGGCATGGGTTAGTTGCCTGTTTCAATAACGTTCACGAAGAAGTGTGAAACATTAGTAATTTGGCTACCCGGCTCAGAAAGTAGTTGGTGCAGAGTTTGATATTCTTTTACTCTGATCTCACACCCTCTTTCTTTTAATCATTAAGCTCACATCTAACCAAACTCTCATTTCCATTTTACCTCAACGCACAACCCACACTCATTTCTTTTAGACTCCTCACACTCAATCACTATGGAATAACTTCTTGGGTAGGAAACACTGGTAATCGTGAATCCATAGAAGTTCATTTAAATCCTAGCACAAAGAACCCATATTTCCTATAAAGCATATATTGCTCAATATGGTTTAACTTGAACAATTAAAGCTCAAATACAAGTCAGATGTATATATGCTCAGAATATAATCATGACAATATGAGCATTTTTAAACATTGAAGTATTTTCAAACAAGTAAATTGAATGAATAGATAAGAATGCAAGAAACTTGTTTAAAAATCTGACATTGTATGAAAATGATCAGAAATGAATGATATAACAATCAAAGCTTATGGTCAAGAATAATGGATATTGTCTATATGAAGCAAAAATATAGACATTCTTGAAAGACGTTTCGAAATGAAATTACACTCAAAATTCTTTGAAGTACAAGCGGGGTGTCTTACCATCGAAAAATATGTTTCAAATTTGAGACATGGTGAGAACATTTTAAGCAAGAAAATCAAACCGGTGTATATGAATACTTGAAAGTATATATAAAAGACAATACATAAGTATTTATCTTTGGAAACACACGGTTTGTAATCATTGAAAGTTTTCCTTCTTTCAACCATATATGAGATTAAGATAAGAAATTAACCTTTTTTGCTTTGTCTTAAATCTCATGAAGTCAGCTGAAGTCATAAAAATATGATCTTGTAAGCTTCTCTCATTCTGCCCAAGTCTCAAAGTCATGTCAAAGCAACTTTATTCACAAAAACTTATTCAAATGTAAAAGACATAAAGCAGTAAAACAATTATAGTACGAGTTCTGATCTGAAATAATCAGAAATCATGATTCTTTACTCCCCTTGAAAATATGCGTCTGAAATTTGTCAGTAAAAGGCACATGATAGAGATCTACAACTCCTTCTGAAGTGTAGTTCGTCATATCTTCCGAATACATATTTCCAGAAAAACTTATGTACTCCCCCTTGAAGGTTGATTTCCTCATTTGAGTATCTGAGTACAATCTCTTATCAGCCCGAGAGTAGCATCTCTTTTTCATCATTGAAGTACGAGTCCTAAACGGTTATGTTTAGAAGTCAAACTTCGTTGAAGTACGGGTTCTAATCTGATTTACTTAGAAGCCTTGGTTCTCTTTACTCCCCCTTGACAATAGGTGCCTGCAACACAGAATCAACTTTTGGTTTTGGTACCCACTGGTATTTGGGTCCATGTATGTTAATTGCAGTTCTTATGGGAGTAACTGAATAAGAACCATACCAGTAATGATCACTTGCTTTGTAAACATGATCATGTGTACGACAATAAGAACAATAATTTTTCTTACCTGCTAACCTGATTAATTGATCTCTCATGTATATATGATCAGGTTTACCTTTACGCACATTGTTCTTTTTGACTTTAGTCTCATGTACACATGTCTTCTTTCCTTTCAGCTCATTCTTCTTCTCATCTTTCTTTTCATCTTCAACTGGTTTCTTCTTCCAGACCAGTTTTTCTTCTTTGTATCTCCTTATTCTTCGATGTGTACCTGAACCATCTACATTTTCATCAAAGAAAATGTTAGTAGAACGAATCTGATCAGAAGATATAACTTACCTTTTGGAAGAAACAGGTTTTAGATGTGAGCTTGCAGCTGTCTTGAATGAGCATTCAGAATCAGCTGGATCATCTCAAGGTGTGTGGATTTGTGACTCTGGAGTCGTGTGCTCACTCACCACCACCTTGGAAATGATATCTTCAAGCTCTTTTACCTTTGAAGAGTAACTGTCTCTTTCTTTGACAAGAAGGTCAATCTTCGTCTCAAATTCAGACCTCGTTTTCTACTCTTTAAGCACCCTTTCTGATAGTTCAGATAGCTTCTCTGTTAGCTTCATAATCTCAGCCTCAAACATGCTTCTTTCTTCTTTAAATCCCTTTTCAGCATCATTTCTCTAGTCTGATATTTCTTTGAAGAATCCAACATTCTTTTGTTCAATGACCTTCTTCTCTTTGGCAAAATTTTCTCTTTCCAAGGTTATTACTTTCTCAAAATCAGATATTTGTTGATAAAGTTTTGTACATTTCAGATCAACTACCTTCTTTTCATCTGCACATTTTCTTGAAAACTCTGAGAATTTCTTTACAAATGCTTTCTTTTTAATCTGAAAATCAAATCTTTCTTTGGCCATCTTGTTCTCCATATCAGATATTTTCTTTTGAAGCTCAGCATTAGCATCCTCCAGATTCTTAATCTTCATCTCATAACTGTCAATAGAATCTGCTTGCTGGATCTGGATACTCTGATTTTCCAAGTCAAATATTTTTCTTTTCAGCTCAGTGTTCTAAGATTCTAAAATCATTACTCTTTCTCTTAAAGACAAATTTGATTTGTTTTCAAGCTGATCCCACAACTGTTTTGCTGTAGCCTTTTTGATATCTAATTGAATAGAAATCTCATCTGAAACTCCTTGCAAGATAAAGGCTTTGGCTAATTTATCCGCTTCATATCTCTTTCTTTGCTCATCTGAGTATTCCTTAAGTGATATTGGAAACTCTTCTCTTTCTATGTATCTGTAGATCCCAGTACAGTGCAATCAACAGATATAATCAATGAAGAACAATATATTAGCCACAACCTCTAGTCATATGATTAATATGAAATCAAAGGGTTAAGGTTTACATAAAAGATTTCTGATAAGGATATGTAAACCTATTGACTAGAGAATTATGAAATGCGACTGTCTAACCTAATTATGAAACAAATAATGCCTTTATATACTTAGGCTTACAAAGATATTGGGCTTATGGGCTTGGGCCCATCTAACAAATAAACTATTAAGTAATTACAAATCAAACCCTTATAAATACTTTATTCCACTTTCAACACATAGGACTTTTAGTCCTAACAATCTCCCCCTAAAGTTGAATAAAGCATTTATCTTCTTGAAAAACTTTAGGCCTTGATCTACTTTCCCTCTTGAATCTTTGAAGAACTTTGGTGTTGCTTGACTTCATGTCTTTCCACGCTCCCCCTTGAATAAAGCTCTTGTTCTTCATAGTATCAACTTTGTAACCAGATTCAATATACAGTAGTCTCGACTGAATGCACTATCAAGCAGCTTTCAGCTGTAAAAACTCAATCACATCAGATCAGCACACAATAAAGATAATGTGAGAGTTACTTGACATTCCACGATGCATCTTCAGTTTAAAACAAAAAATCTGTCTTTGAACCGCGAGTTGAATAGGCTTTCAGCTTAAGAACTTGTTTCAATCAGCTCGTAGGAGGAATAATGAAGAAACTTGTAGCAGACACCACATGATACGGGAAAGAATCAATACAAACTTTGAAAACTTCACTCTTTGAAATCTTCACTGTCTTCAGACAAACAAATTTAGCATTAAAATCATATATTCATCTCCTTGATCTCTAGACTGTCTTTCGAACTGACTTTCTTTCTTTAATACTTGGAAATTGAACATTGTAAACATTTCTCCCCCTTTTTGATGATTTTGAACATCATGATCATCAAAACTTATTCAATTTCAGCACTTTCTTTGATCTCCCTTCTATGAAAATTTGGCATTCTCCGCCCGTTGATCTGATTATCTGTCAATTCATGAAAAATATATATATCCAAATCTTTTCAAATTCAGACATAATGAACAATGTAACCCTGATTCAACAGATGAAACAGTTAGTATGCCTGTAAGTAGCACGGAGCCACTTTGTACAACGGATGTACTTTGGAAAGGAGTTTTTGTGATGTTCACTCCCCCAGGGCTTCCATTCAATCATCGAAAAACCACAAAGGAATTTTCTATGAATGTTATGACAAGAAAACTCATTCCTTGTGTGCTCGTGAAAGTGTAGAAATGATTGAAGCTACTTAGCTTGATCAGGCTCAAATTGTGTAAACTGTTGAGACAACAACAGATATTACACGGACTCAATGTGCATGAAAGAGGTGCGAAGGTGGGGCAACTTTCCTTCTTTTTCAATATCTAAATCTTCCAAATAAAGACTAGATAGCAGATATTCTGCGTCCCCAAAGAAAATGAAACATTTCTTTGTTAAGAAAGAAACGAGTGGCTGGTGGGGTTATAGCAAGAGTTGGCATGGCTCACTGCCTGTTTCAATGATGGTCACCAAGGAATGTGAACCAATAAGAATATTTGGCTGCCCGACTCAGAAAGTGGTTGGTACAGAGTTCTGATATTCTTTTAACTCTGTTCTCACACCCTCTTTCTTTTTAACATTAAAGCTCATTTCTAACCAAAATCTCTTTTTCATTTTTCCGCTCAGCACAATGAGAAAAACTCAACCCGATGAGTTATCTCCCCCACTCTTTGATTTATGACCCCTCACCCCTCAAATCACTCTAGGATAACTTCCGAGGTAGGAAACACTGGTTTACGTGAATCCATGGAAGTTCTGTTTAAGCTCACTCACAAATTCCATGTAACTCCTATAAAGAATATATGCTCAACAGTTTAACTTGACCAGTTAAACACATATAAGATAACACTGTCAAAATGTATGCTCATTTAAAAATATGAATGAATTTTGAGCATTTGAACTTTGAAGATTTCTCAAAACAAGAATATTGAATGAATGAAATGAAATCACGAGATTTATTTTGAGAATCTGACAATGTAACAATCAGATCAAATAAACTGGTTAGGGTATCAAAGAACTGAATATTTTGTTTATATGAACAAATATAAACAATTTTGCAATGAAAGCACAAGATTAGAAATAATGATTTATGCTCAACAATATTGAATTTCAAACGGGGGTATTACCATCGAAAAATTGGTTCATTATGAGACATGGTAATAACAAATACAAATGAAGTACTGAATCTGTGTGTGTGAATACGTTACAGTATAAGGATAAGATAATACGCAAGTATTGATCTTTAGAAACACAGAGTCAGTTAAACATTAAAGCTCAAAAAAATGAAAAACATTTAAATTCACACTTCTAGATTCATAAAACCTTTTGAAAATCAGAAGTGGTTTGAACATTTCAGAAACTGTTTTTCATGCTGGAAAGTTGTTCGTCTTCCAAACAATCAGAGATCTAGAGTTAGAAGATACTTACTTTTAAACTCCCCCTCAAATCATGATATAATGATTTTGGTCTTTTAAGCTCCCCCTGGATAGTTGCAAAATATCCAGGTCTGAACGTTGAAGAACGGGTCCTGATCTGTCATGTAATCAGAAGCCAAACTTCGTTGAAGTCCGGGTTCTAAGCTGGTTTACTTAGAAGCCATTGTTCTTCTACTCCCCCTTGACAGTAGGTGCCTGCAACAAAGAATCAGTTTTCGGTTTTGGTACCCACTGGTATTTGGGTCCATGAATGTTAGTTGCAGTTCTTGTGGGGGAAATAGAATAAGAACCATACCAGAAATGATCACTGGTTTTGTGAATGTGATCATGTGTATTACAATAAGAACAGTGGTATTTCTTACCTGATAACCTGAGTAATTGATCTCTCGAGTAGATATGATCAGGTTTACTTTTACTCGCTTTGTTCTTCTTGGCATTGACCGCATGTACACATGATTCTTTTTCTTTCAGCTCATCTTCAACTGGTTTCTTCTTCCAGACCAGTTCCTCATCTTTGTATCTCCTTCTTCTAGAGCGTGTACCTGAACCATCTATATTGCTATCATAGAAAAGGTTAGTTTTACGAATCTGATCAAAAGATTTAACTGACCTTTGTGGAGAGACATATTTCTGATTTGTACTTGATGCAAAGTTGTCTCTTTCTTTAACAAGCAGGTCAATCTTCTTCGTGAATTCAGACTTCGTTCTCTGCTCTTTTAGTGCCTTCTCAGATAGTTCAGATAACTTGGCAGTAAACTTTTTGATCTCCATCTCAAACATGCTTCGTTCTTCTTCAAATCCCTTCTCAGCATTGTTTCTTTGGCCGGATATTTCTTTGAAGATGCTAACATTCTTTTATTCAATGGCCTTCTTTTCTGTTGCAAACTTCTCTCTTTCAAGAATGATTACTTTCTGAAAATCAGAAACTTGCTGAGAAAGTTTTATGCATTTCAGCTCAACTTCCTTCTTCTCATCAGCACATTTTCTCGAGAATTCTGAGAACTTCTTTGCGAACGATTTCTCTTTAGTCTCAAAATCAGATTTGTGTTTAGCAAGCAGTTGCTCCAAATCAGATAAACGCTTTTGAAGATATGCATTTGCATCTTTCAGTTCAGAAATCTTTTCCTCAGAATTTTCAACAGAGACTGTTTGCTGAGTTTTAGCTTCCAAAATAGAGATCTTTCCTTTTAGCTCAGAGTTCTCAGCTTCCAATTCTCTTCTTGTTAATAAACCCTTTGTCCCTATCACCAACCATTCAGCACAATCCCACAGCTCTTTTCCTGTCATGTTGTTAGTATTTATTTGACCAATAATTTCACTAAAAATGTCATTAATAAATTCACACGAAATACTATGTTTCATATAATTTCGAGCATTATTATTGGCCCTCTCTCTTTGTTCCTTTTCCACAAGAGAAGCTTCTGGCGGAATTTGGGATTGCATATCTCCTTCAGTTAATGACAATCTGATGTAGGGACCCACCTCATGTTCGTCAACAAAATACAGAAAATCAGCTTTCCACCTTTCATATTCTCCTTTGGACCGCAGCCTTGGTGGGTTCACCATTTTGTACGAATTGAATAGAATGTATTCGCTCCGACTTTGAAGAGAGATGAAACTTGAAAGTGCAGGGACCAAAAGTGACAACGTGTGAAACTTGAAAGTTTAGGGTCACAAATGACACGCTGAATCCTTGAAGTACGGGGGCTAAAATAAATGCACTGCAAAAAAATCGTGAGACAAAAAATTTGACCTTTTATACTCCTTTTTTTTTTTTTTTTTTAACTCGGTCGAAGGTAAGACCGGAGTAAGCAGGTATCCGGTCGAATGATATGTCCGGGGATACACTTATCCGGTCGAAGGTGAAAGACCGGGATACAAGTATCCGGTCGAAGGACACGTCCGGTCATACACTTATCCGGTCGAATGAACCGACCGGGGCACACGAATCCGGTCGAATGATACGACCGAGGAACACGTATCCGGTCGAATGAAACGACCGGGGAACACGTATCCGGTCTAATGAAACGACCGGGGAACACGTATCCGGTCAAATGAAACGACCGGGGAACAAGTATCCGGTCTAATGAAACGACCGGGGAACACGTATCCGGTCTAATGAAACGACCGGGGAACACGTATCCGGTCTAATGCTTAGGTCGAAAGCCTAAAAGCAGATAACCACAAACCAAACGATAATATCAAATAACACCAAAGAACACGATGAATCCGATCGAAGAACCCGAAGAATTTCTGGGATTCGATCGAACCCAAACTCAGATCCTTCGATCCTTTGATCGAAGGAATTCAACAAAATCAAACAAAAAAACAAATTCACTAAGACCGAATCACTAGGAACCCAGAAACACTTAGATCGAAGGAAACAATTAGACCGAATACTTACTTTCCAGAAAACTATCAGATTCGATCGAAACCAAACAGTCCAGAAAATACACTTCGATCGATGAAACACATAACAAGATAATCAGATAAGCACATATAAGCGATTATCACACAAAACAAAAAAAAAGGGGTTTTAGACAAACCTTTTTCTGGATCAAACCTTTTGCCTATCTGCTCTGATACCAATTGTAGATCCCAGTACAGTGCAATCAACAGATATAATCAATGAAGAACAATATATTAGCCACAACCTCTAGTCATATGATTAATATGAAATCAAAGGGTTAAGGTTTACAGAAAGGATTTCTGATAAGGATATGTAAACCTATTGACTAGAGAATTATGAAATGCGACTGTCTAACCTAATTATGAAACAAATAATGCCTTTATATACTTAGGCTTACAAAGATATTGGGCTTATGGGCTTGGGCCCATCTAGCAAATAAACTATTAAGTAATTACAAATCAAACCCTTATAAATACTTTATTCCACTTTCAACACATAGGACTTTTAGTCCTAACAGTATCCATCTGCTCCTGTAGAAGAATAAATCTTTATTAGAGTTTTCATATTTCCATTCTTCAAAGATTTCCTGATATATTTTCCCAATTCATGTTGGTCAATAAGTTCCAGAAAATGAATTTTTCATTGTTCATACTGTCCTCTGAAAAGTACAGGTGGCTTCTCATCCATACTGATTGAAGAAGCTTCGCTTGAAGTCATTCTGTTACAAAAAGAAACTTGACAAATATGATCGTTGCCAAACAATTCAGAAATTTTGACTGAAAGACAAACTTGGATTAAAAAAAATAATCTCAGGAAAAAAAATTCATAAATTTTCTATCTTTGAAACTCGCAAGACACTATAACTCATAGACCAAGAGAATTCAATAAACACTGTTCATTGAAAAACTCGCAAGTCGTTGTTAGCACGAAGTAGAAACTCGCTAGACGTTGTTAGCGCAAAACTAGAAACTCGCTAGACGCTGTTAGCGCAAAGTAGGAAACTCGCTAACCGTTGTTCGCGCAAAGTTACAAAACTCGCAGCCCAAACTCGCAATGAATGCACGTTTCTACACTTAGAAAATTTTTCTAGGATTTCAAGCTCGCAAGTCTCTTCTAGCACGTTTCTCAAACTCGCAGATCACTTGAACTGATCGACCAAAACTCGCAAGCCTTGTCTTGCGTGTTTCTGAAATTCACAGACCTCAGTTTGTGCGTTTGTCAAGAACTCGCAGATAACTTGAAACATCAAAGTTCTTCTTTATACGTGTTCTTGATTATGAAGCTTGCGTGTTCTTCATATGAATCTTGCGCATTTCACAAATCTTGCGCGTTCTTCAGAAAACTTCACAGAATCGATCCAAGAAATTCAAACCTGCAAAATTTGATTTTCCAACTCATCCACAGTGATCAAAATGCAACTTGTAACACTTTTCTAACAACCTAAACTTGCTAACAAACAACAAATTACAGTGCAATGATCTAATTACAGTGTACGACTACAAGTTTTACGAAAAACACAATTTGATCAAATTGATCGATCTAGAATTGAAATAATCCTATGTGATCTGAACAAGAATTGATCCTAGTGATAATACGTACACAATCAAATCAATTTCTTGATTCAATTGTGCAAAAACAATAAAATCAGTGATCAAACAGTAAATTTCAAGAAACGAGTTCGTGAAAACAAAATTCTCAAATCTATCCAATCTGATAATCCAATCAATCTGAAATTGTTTGGTCTTGCTCTGATACCAATTGTGTGTCCTAGAATCAAGATTCCTATTGCAATTATTCAAACAAACAATTATGATCAATTACCTGTTTATTTCAATTTCAATTCGCAAATAATTACAAACTCTTTCTCTCTCTAGAATTCTGTTTCTCTCTCTAAAACTCTCTCTACGTATTCAAACTCCTTCTCTAGTCATCTATCTATTAAACAACAAAACAAAGGTATTTATACCTATAACTAAACAACAAGGAAAACAAAACAAAACAAACAAGTAGACTTTGACTTTATTACAAAATGACTTTGATTTTTAATGAGAGTTGACTTTCTCAGCTTTGACTTCTTGTACTTTACCTTCAGTCTTCATGATCTTCTATCCAACAGATTTATGCTATAACAGAGGGGCTTGATCAACAACCTTCTCCCCCTCAACATGAGAGGGAGGTTCTTCCGCCTGGACCTCAGCAGTAGCTTCGTCAGCGTTTTATTCTTCAAGGACTTTCTCCCCCTTTTTATCATTATCAGCATGGGGGAGTTCAACAATCTGAGGATTAGCTTTAGCGGTGGCCAGAGACCGGACTTCAGCCTCCAAGCGTTCCAAACGTCCTTCAATGACAGGAATATCCGAAGTTGCTTGATGAATAAATTCAACAACAATGTTCAGTGAGGTGCGGTCATTTTCAGTGAAGGAAGGTGTTGGTGATGGAGCTGGTTCATTCAGCTTGATGAGGACCTGTGGTAGGACGGAGGTGCAGGAGTCAATCTTTCTTGACAGGTCTCGAACATCATTGCTGATGGTGTGAACACGTCCCTGAAGGAGTTGGGTTTGTTGGTTATTTACCAGCAAGTCCTCCTTAACTTTGACGAGTTCTTCTTGAAGAGTCGAGTTTTGAGAGGTTGAAGCACCAGTTAGATTCTTCAGCTCCTCACCAACTTTATTGACAGCGCTGGTGGTTTCGTTCAGGGAAGTGGAGAGAGTATCCACTTTCTCAGCAAGTTTGTTGACATGAGCATCAACAGTTGCCAAATTAGGACCTGCAAGTAAAGTTAGCGGTTGAGCACAACGTTGCTCAGGTTTATATGGAGAGATGGGAGTTGTGTATAGGGTTTTAGGAGTACCTAAATTATCAAACATGTTGAAGAAGTGCAAATCTTCTTCAAAAATTTCATTATCAGGTCCTATGGGTGCAACTTGAGGTTGTTGTGAAAGAGATGGAGGGTTAGTGTGTGTCCCTGAAATCAAGTTTCTAATCAAAAACAATTAAACAAAAACAAGATTAGTAACTACCTGTTTCAATTTCAATTAACAAAACAAACGATTACAATCTGCTTCTCTCTCTCTCTAGAACAATATTCTCTCTCTCTAAAAACTCTCTCTCTCTGAATGCGTACAAAATCCTTCTAGTCATATGTCTATTATAACACAAGAAAAACTATTTATACCAAGACATATACCTATTACAACAAGGAAACAAAAACAAATACAATTAAAATTGACTTTGACTTTTATTACACTTTGACTTTGACTTTGACTTTCACTAAGAGTTGACTTTCCAGCTTTTGACTTCTTGTACTTTGACCTATGATCTTCATGATCTTGTATCCAACATAAACATGCTCTAACAATCTCCCCCTTTGGATTCAAGATCATCTTTGAAAGATTTTGCAATCCAGTCTTATCTTTATGCTTCATTTTACAATCTCTCCTTTGTAACAAATCTCTTCTTTAAGCACAAACCTTGCAATCTCCCCTTTCTTTGACTGTATTCTTCCCAAGTCTGTCTTTAAAAAAAAATATTAACAATCTCCCCCAAATATGATAGAAACGATCTTCAATAATCTCTTCAAGGTTATAAGAAATCTCTTTCAGACTTCAGAAAGAAATTATCTCCATTTTCAGCTCTGTTTGCTTTAGCAACTAACCATCAAAGAAAATTTCTGTAAAGTCTCAGCACATCTACAGAAATCTTCAACTTTGCATCCTTCTTTCACAAATAATCTTTGATCTCAAACAATTCTTTAACATTGAAATTTCTGACTCAGGCATTTCTTTAATTCATCTCCCCCATTTTGATGAAAAGAGCATCTATAACATCAAAAATTTCACAAGAAATGTCTTTATATGTTCTGACCACTGATCTTACAAACGGAGCCTCTGATTAGATCCTAATTCGAACAAAGTATTCATCTAGATCTTTTCAAATCCAGACGAATTAGAGTGTAACACCTGAATTAACAAATGAATCAGTTAAAATGTCTGCCAGTAACACTAAGTCATTGTGTGTAACGAATACACATTGGAAATAAGCTTTTGTTATGTTCACTCCCCTAGGGCTTCCATTCAATCATCGAAACACCACGAAGGAAATTTCTATGAACGTTGTTACAAGAAAACAAATTCCTTGTGTGCTCGTGCAAGTGATAGAAATAATTAAGCACATGATGATTGATTATAAAGGCTCAAAATTGTGTAAACCATTGAGACAACAGTAATTAAACACAAACTCAATGTGCATGATTGAAGTGCGAAGGTGGGGCAGACTTTTTTCTTTTTCAATATCCAGATTTTCCAAATGAAAACCAGATAGATTATATGCGGCGTCCCCAGAAAAATATGAAACATTTTCTTGTTGAGAAGAAAATGAGTAGTTGGTGGGGTTTTTATCAAGAGTTGGCATGGGCAATTGCCTGTTTCAATAATGTTCACCAAAGAATTGTGAAACACTAGAATTGTAGCTGCCCGACTCAAAAAAACTTGGAGCATAGTCTGATATTCTTTTACTCTGATCTCACACCCTCTTTCTTTTTATCATTTAGCGCACATCTAACCAAACTCTCATTTACATTTTACCTCGTCACAAAACCCACACTCATTTATTTTGACTCCTCACACTCAATCACTATGGATTAACTTCTTGGGTAGGAAACACTGGTAATCGTGAATCCATAGAAATTTCATTTAAGTCCTAGCACAAAGAACCCATATTTTCCTATAAAAGCACATTGTTGCTCAAATGGTTTCACTAGAACAGTTAAAACACAGATACAAATGTCAGATGTCTATATGCTCATAGATGTAATCATGAAGATATGAGAATTTTAAACATTGAAGATATTTCAAACAAGTAAATTGAATGAATGAACATGAATACAAGAGACTTGTTTGAAAATCTGACATTGTATGAAATGATCAGAATCAAATGATATAGCGTTTAAGGCTTAGGTCAACAAAAATTGATATTGTCTATACGAATAAAAAATATAGACATTCTTGAAATGACGTTCAGAAATGAAATCACGTTCAAATTCTGAATAACAAGCGGGGTGTCTTACCATCGAAAAATTGGTTACAATTTAGAGACAAGGTAAAAACAAAGTTAACAAAAATTAAACCGGTGTGTGTGAATACTTGAAAGTATATAGAAAAGACAATACACAAGTATTTATCTTTGGAAACACACGGTTTGTTAATCGTTTAAGCACAAGTAAAAATGAAAACATTTAAAATCTCACTTCCAATTCATGAAATCTATTTAAGAATCGGGAAGTGGTTTGAACATTTAAGAATATGTTTTCTATGATTGAAAGTCGTTCTTCTTTCAACCATATATGAGATTAAGATAAGAAATTTAACCTTTGGTGTTCAGTCTTAAATCTCATGAAGTCAAACTGAAAATCATAATGATATGATCTTGATAGCTTCTCTCAATCTGCAAAAGTCTCAAAGTCATGTCAAAGCAACTTTATTCACAAATTTATTAAAAAGTAAACAACAGAAAGCAGTAAAACATTGAGTGAATGAGTTCTGATCTGAAGTAATCAGAAATCATTTCCTTACTCCTTTTGTTGTACTCATAAACTCCCCCTAAATTCATGCATCACAAAAATTTGGCAGTTAAGTAAATGCAAAAATTCTATAAACTCCCCCTCAAAATAATGTTGATCATCTTAAAGTCTTGTCTCACTCCCCCTGAGATCATGAACAAAATGTTAAAGTGCAGATATCCTTTCAGAATTAATGATAAAGAAATGATGAAAAATTATAATAAAAGAAACTTTAATAGGTAATCGCTGATTAGGTCTTGAGATTTAGCATACCAAGCTTAGATACAAGAAAATTGAATCTCTTCTCATCTAAAGGTTTGGTAAACAAATCTACAAGCTGATAATCAGTTTTTACAAAGTAAAGTTCTATTGTACCTTTTTCTACATTATCTTTGATAAAATGATACCTGACATCAATGTGCTTTGTTTTAGTATGTTGCACAGGATTAGCTGATATTGCTATAGTGCTCTTCGAGTCACAATAAATTTGTATTTTGTCAAACTTGAATCCATAGTCTCGAAGTTGTGTCCTCATCCACAAGACCTGAGAGCAGCAACTGCAACAGCTACATACTCTGCTTCAGCAGTCGAGGTGGAAACACAAAGTTGTTTCTTTGACGCCCAGCTAACGAGCTTGTCTCCAAGGAATTGAATATGACCCGACGTGCTCTTCCTGTCTAACATACACCCAGCATGATCTGCGTCTGAATAATCAGTCAGTTCAAACCTTGTATCCTTAGGATACCACATATCAAGATTTGCAGTCCCCTTTAGATATCTAAATATCCGTTTAACAACAGCCAAATGGGATTCTTTAGGATCGACATGATATCTAGCATACAAGCATGTTGAAAACATTATATCTGGCCTACTTGAAGTAAGATACATTAAAGAACCTATCATTCCTCTATAATTCCTAACATCAACAGCTTTTCCCGAAGGATCAGTGCCAATCTTAGTACCTGGTGCCATTGGGGTTCCAATAGGTTTGCAATTTTCCATTTTGAATTTTCGAAGAATATCAAAAATGTACTTAGATTGATTAATGAAAATCCCCATTGAAAATTGTTTTACTTGTAATCCGAGAAAGAAATTCATCTCTCCCATCATACTCATTTGAAATCTTGACACCATGAGGTTTGGAAAAATTCTTACAGTATTTGGGATTAGTTGAGCCAAATATAATATCATCCACATATATCTGAATAAGAATGATATCGACTTTTTCCTTTTTAATAAACAAAGTGGTATCGACTTTACCTTTTGAAAAACCTGACTTGACCAAAAATTGAGATAAAACATCATACCAGGGGTGAGGTGCTTGTTTCAGACCATAAAGAGCTTTATCCAAGATTGTTGGGAACTGAAGAAAAGCTTAAGTGTGGTTAATGCTGCTGGATCAGTATTACTACTGCTAGTAGAATTAATACTGCTAGTCATTGTTAGTACTGCTTGAACAAAGTTAGTACTGCTAGTAGTTAGTACTGCTTAGTAGTTAATGCTGCTAGAAGAAGTTAATGCTGCTGAGCATAGTTAGTGCTGCTTATATGATCCGTATGGAAAGGAAGACAGCTGGAAAGAATGAAGATATTCTTGGAAGCTTAGAGATATACATGGAAGATATACTGAAGATTTGTTTATTTATTGTAATTATCTTTTTCTTTAGTATATGTATAGAAGATATAGAATAGTTTGATATAAGTTTTTTTTTAGAAATCAACCTCAAGGTATAGATCCTAATTCTAGAGAAGTAGAATTCGTATTGGTGAGCCTGTTCATCAATATTGAGGTTGAGTGTGTAATCTTGTAACTTCAAAGCATTCAATACAAGTTCACAGTTTGTTCTTAATATTTTCTGTGTTGATTTACTGTTTCATAAAATATCAAAGTGTTATTCCGCAAACTTCTTTGATATTGTTTCTGAGAATTAATTCTTGTTAAGAATTCGATCCTGACAAGTGGTATCAAAGCTAAACTCTCTCAGAAACATCTATCAATCATGGAAAATCTTACAGAATCAAGCAGTACTTTGGTCTCCAAGGTTCCAATGCTCAAACCCAGTGAGTTTGACATGTGGAAGATCAGAATCAGACAATATATTCTCCTCACTGACTACTCAATGTGGGATATCATTGAGAATGGTCCTTCTGAAGCTGGAAGGATAGGACCAGACGGGAAAAGACCTCCACCAAAGACAGATGGTGAAAGGAAGATCAGACAGACAGAGATGAAGGCCTTGAGCACTTTGCTCTTGGCAATCCCCAATGAATATCAGCATCAATTTTGCAACTGCACTGATGCTCAAATTCTCTGGAATGCTCTAGAGAAAAGATTTGCTGGAACTAAGAGCATCAAAAGAAATCAAAGAGATGTTCTAAAGCAGCAATATGAGAACTTTACTTCCTCAAAGAATGAGTCTATGACTCAAACTTTTGATAGGTTCAACAAGCTCATTGGTGAACTGGCTACTGTAGGAGTGAAGATGGATCAAGATGACATCAACAGAAAGTTCCTCAGATCTCTTAGGGATGAGTGGACTATGTACACTGTCTCTTATAGGCAGAGTGACAATCTGGAAGAGAAAGAACTTGATGATCTATACAATGATCTAAGAGTTTTTGAAACTGAGGTAGAGATCAAGAAGAAGCCTACTGGTTATGTCCACAATTCTGCACTTCTTTCAGCAGCCACTGATACTACTGCCATCCCTGAAGCAGTTAGTACTGCTAGTGGAGCAAGTTCAGAAAAAGGAAATGAAACAATCTTTGAAGCCTTCTTGTCCAGTCATAGTAACAGTTCATTGATCAATGATGATCTGGATCAACTTCACCCTGATGACCTGGAGGAGATGGATATCAAATGGCAGATGGCCATGCTATCCATGAGGGTGAAGAAGTTCATTAAAAGAACAGGAAGGAATAACTTCTCTCAAAGAAGAGAAGATGGAGCTGGTTTTGACAAGACCAAGGTGGAATGTTATAAGTGTCACATGAAAGGACACTTTGCTAGAGAATGCAGGAGTACTGTTCCAAACAACAACCACCAACAAACTCAGAATGGAGGCTACACTCAGAACAAGAATCCTGCTCAAGCCCTTGTTTCTCAACAAGGAATGGGATTTGACTTGAGTGATCAAGCTGAGGAAGCCATTCAGAATCAAGCTCTTATGGCAGAAGTGTCAGATCTCCCCTCTGAGGTAATTTCTAATCTTTGCACTAAAACTTGCATTGACACTGTCAAAAGATACAGGGATCACAATCAAAGTATGTGTGATGACCTCAAAAGATTAGAAAAGGATAGAAGAGATTATGTGTTAATAGTAGAGAGATTTGAAGAACAAATCAAAGGCTTTCAAGCTAATGAACTTCAACACTCTTATGACACTAACTATTGGAAGTGGGAAAAGAATGAGTTAGAGACCAAACTGTCTAAATCCTTAGAAGAGAGTGATAAGTTAAAGGAGGAGCTGTCTAAAGTTAAACTTGACATAGAGAAGTTTTCATATGCTTCAAAAGCAATGGATTCTCTTCTAAAGGCTCAGATTCATGATAAGATGAAGCCTGGCATTGGATACAACAGTACACCTCCTCCTTATAACAACAATTATATCTCTCCTACTTCAGACTTGTTAGAAACCAAGGAGAAAAAGGACTTATCTGAAAAATCCTTTAAGATAGACCCTTTGGATGAAGTAGTAATTAAAGATTTAACTGAGAAAGAAGCCAGTAAGAAGAGAGATAATGATATGAGTAAAGAAATCCCAGTAGAAAACAATATAATCACCAATGAGGGATGTGGGAAAATCTGGGTCAAATCCAAGGAAATAGAGAAGACCATAGGAAAAGATAACAAGGTTCATTACAAACAAACCACAGTTGTGAATCCTGGATCTTGTAAACAGTGTGATTGCAGTAAAGCCAAGAGCCTAAATTCAGGTTTAAAAAGAGGAAATCAAAGAAACTGGAATAATCAATGGGCTCAGACGCAAGGAGTTGATCTGAGTAAAATCAATAGACCAAAACCTTGCTTCATATGTGGCAAGTTAAATCATCTGGCTAAATATTGCTTCTTCAATCCTATTAATCAACAGATGACCTTTCAAAGATTTGTGCAAAAACCTGTTGATTATAGGAAGGCTGGAAAGAAACATGGTGAAAAAAATGGCCCCATGAAGAAAAAGATTTTAAAAGAAAGTATTAAAATGTGGGTGCCCAAAAGCACTAAAACTGTTAGTGCTGCTGACAGGGTTAGTGCTGCTGGAAGTATTACTGCTGCTACCTGTGTTAGTACTGCGGAAAATATTAATGCTGCTAATACAGTTAGTACCTCTTCAAAGGTTAATACTGCCAACACAGTTACTGCTGCTAACACAGTTACTACTGCTAACAAGGTTAGTACTGCTAAGCATGCAAGTGCTGCTAAGGCAGTTAGTACCTCTAAAACCAGTACTGTTTCTAGCACACATGTTTCCAAGCCTATTATTGTGACTAAGTACTCCAAGAATGAGGAGTTAAAATTCAAAAATCTTGTCAAGAAAGAATGCAAGTATTTTGATGAGAAAGGGGTACCCAAGACCACTTTGGCTTGGGTTCCTAATTCAAACTAACTGATCTATCTTATGTGCAGGGCAACCAACAGCTCAAGGGAAGGAGCATATGGCATGTTGATAGTGGTTGCTCTAGGCACATGACAGGCAACATGTCATGCCTTCAGGATTTCAAGCATATCAATGGAGGACATGTTGCATTTGGAGATAATCTTACTGGTGGTAAGATAAGTGGAAAAGGTAATGTCACCAAAGGTAAAATGACATTTGAAGATGTCTACTATGTTGATCAATTGAAGTACAACCTGTTAAGTGTATCACAGGTATGTGACAAACAACATAGTATATTATTCACAAATACTGAGTGTATGATCCTTGCTCCAGGGTTCAAGGTAGTTGATGAAAGCATGATACTACTTAGAACTCCAAGAAAGGACAATGTTTACTGTCTAGATATGGACAATGTTGAAAGTGATTCATCTCTAAATTGTCTTGTTTCAAAAGCTTCTGTAGATGAATCCTCTCTATGGCACAGAAGGATGTGTCACATGAATTTTAAGACTATGAATAAACTTGTTAAAAACAACCTTGTAAGAGGTTTACCATCTAAAGTCTTTTCATGTGATGATCATTGTGTTGCTTGCCTCAAAGGCAAACAGCACAAAACTTCTCATAAGACCAAAAAGATAAACTCAATTTCTTCATGTTATAAGTATTGGCAAGAAATCTTACCGCTTGGTTATTGTTGATGATTACTCAAGATTTACTTGGGTATATTTTCTAAGGACTAAGGATGAGACAAGTGGACTGATCAAATCCTTTATCCTAAGAATTGAAAACCAAACTAATCAAAAAGTAAAAGTCATAAGATCAGATAATGGAACTGAATTCAAAAATCTGGATCTAAACACCTTCTGTGAAGAAAAAGGCATTGAGAGACAATATAGTGCTCCTAGGACTCCTCAACAGAATGGTATTGCTGAGAGGAGAAATAGGACACTAATAGAGGCTACTAGATCTCTGTTGGCTGATTCAAAACTGCCAATTACTTTCTGGGCTGAAGCAGTTAATACTGCATGTTATGTCCAAAACAGAGTTCTAGTGGTCAAGCTAAAGAACAAGACTCCCTATGAGCTTTTAAATAAAAGAAAACCCTTTATTGGCTTTTTCAAACCTTTTGGGTGTCCTTGTACAATTCTCAATACCAAAACTCACTTAGGTAAGTTTGATAGCAAGGCAGATGATGGATTTCTTGTTGGGTATTCATCTCAGAGTAAGGCCTACAGAGTTTTTAACTCATTTTCTAGAATAATTGAAGAAAGTGACAATGTCAAATGCAATGAGAACACACCAAATCCTATTGGGTCTGGTCCTCAGTGGCTATTTGACATTGATTCACTAACTAACTCTTTTGGTTTCAGTAGTGATGATTATGCAGGTTCAGGATGTGAAGGATCAGGGACTACACAGGTTCATGACAGTATATCTAAATCTGTGATCTTTCCCATACCCACAGTGAATTCCTTTGAAGACTGTGAAAAGGAACCATCTACTGGACCAAGTCAGAGTGAAGAAGAAGGTAGAGATGAGGAGACTCCAGAAAATAAAGAATCAGAAGTGGCTGCTGACAACACTTCAGTTGAGGTGAATGACTCTAATCTAGAGGCTGGACTTAATGAAGAACATAGCAATAACACCAGAGTACAAAAGAATCATCCTCCACAACTGGTAATAGGAGATATATCTTCTCCTATGATGACTAGACATCAAAGCAGGCTTCAAGAAATGCAAGATCAACAGCATACAGTGCTTTCTTGCTTTCTATCCCAGCTTGAGCCTAAAAAGGCACATGATGCCATGAAAGAATCTAGCTGGATAGAAGCAATGCAAGAAGAACTGTTACAGTTCAAGCTACAAGATGTATGGGATCTAGTAGACCTTCCTAAAGGTCACAGAGCAATTGGCACAAAGTGGATCTTCAGGAACAAGAGAGATGAAAGAGGAATTGTCATAAGGAACAAAGCAAGGCTAGTGGCTCAAGGGTATACTCAAGAAGAGGGTATAGATTATGAAGAAGTTTTTGCACCTGTGGCTAGGATAGAAGCAATCAGATTATTCCTAGCCTATGCTTCTTACATGAACTTCAAAGTCTATCAAATGGATGTAAAGAGTGTTTTTCTCTATGGCTCAATTGAAGAAGAGGTATATGTCTGTCAACCACCAGGGTTTGAAAACCCAAGCTATCCAGACAGGGTATACAAATTGAAGAAAGCTCTTTATGGACTACATCAAGCTCCAAGAGCATGGTATGACACTCTGTCATCCTATCTCTTGGAAAATGGCTTTGAAAGAGGAGTCATTGATAAGACTCTATTTATCAAGAGAAAGAAGAAGGAGATCTTGCTGGTCCAAATCTATGTTGATGACATTATCTTTGGATCCACAAGAGACAGCATGTGCAAGGAGTTTGAGGACCTAATGCATCAAAGGTTTAAAATGAGTTCCATGGGGGAACTTACTTTCTTTCTTGGACTCCAAGTTCAACAGAAGTCAGATGGCATCTTCATCTGTCAATCCAAGTATGTGCAGGACATTCTAACCAAGTTTGGTTTCTCAGATTCAAAACCTGCCAGCACACCTATGGAGACACACAAGCAGATAACAACAGATCTTGAGGGGGAGGATATGGATGTGCATCATTATAGATCCATGATTGGCTCTCTCATGTATCTCACAGCATCTAGGCCAGATATAATGTTTCCAGTCTGTGTGTGTGCAAGATTCCAAGTTAGGCCAAAGCAATCTCACTTTCAAGCTGTTAAGAGGATATTCAGATATCTCAAAGGGCAACCCAGATTGGGACTTTGGTATCCTCATGACTCACCCTTTGACCTAATAGCATACTCAGACAGTGATCTAGGTGGGGCAAACTTGGACAGAAAATCTACTTCTGGAGGATGTCAGTTTTTAGGTGCTAGACTAGTTTCATGGCAGTGCAAGAAACAAACCACAGTGTCCACATCTACAACAGAAGCAGAGTACATAGCAGCTGCAAGTTGCTGTGCTCAGGTCTTATGGATTCAGAATCAAATGTTGGACTATGGGGTAACCTTTCTACACACTCCCATCTTTATTGATAATAGCAGTGCTATCAGCATTGTAAATAATCCTGTCAAGCACTCTAAAACAAAGCACATTGAGATCAGGTATCACTTTATAAGAGACTGTAATGAAAAGAAACTTGTTCAAGTTGTGAAAGTTCATACTGACAACCAGTTTGCTGATCTATTCACCAAAGCTTTTGATGTGGGTAGATTCACTTTCTTGGTAACAAGTGTGGGAATGATCAACTCTGAATAAGCTTTCTCTCAAAAAGTGGTTAAATATCTGAATATTATAGCTTCTTGGTGTTACTAATCCTCCTTTACAGGGCAGACATAGCAGTACTCAATTCAGCCTAAGCTTCAAAGAGTAAGTATGGTTACTACTGCTAGTCAGTTAATACTGCTAGTGGTTAATACTTCTAGTGGTTAATATTGCTAGTTGGTTAATACTGCTAGTTGGTTAATACTGCTAGTAGTTAATACTTCTAGTGGTTAATACTGCTAGTTGGTTAATACTGCTCGCAGTTAATACTGCTCGCAGTTAATACTGCTTATGTCCCAAATACTATAAATACCCTTTGCCCGCCCAAACGTTCATAACGACTCTTTGCATACTGTTCACTTGCGCTCTAAACCTTTTTCTCTCAAGAACCAAGTCTTTCAAGCAAGAACATCCCTGTTCAATGGCATCCATGGCATTCATCGACGAGCACAATGAGATCGCGATGCTACAAAAGCCAAAGCAAGCTGCAGGATTTCACCAGATTGTGGATTTCCTCAAGACAAGCCATATTGCTCATGCTCTAACTGTTGCTCCTACAATCTATATCGAGCATCAAAGGAAGTTCTGGGCTAATGCCACCATTGTTGCTGAGAATGGTGTGCAGATGATCAAGACAAGGGTGTGTGACCAACCCTTAAAAGTTACTGAAGAAGTTATTCGCATCAGTCTACGTCTAGACGATGCCTCTGGTATAACTTCTATCCCTCAGGATGAACTGTTCTCTTCCCTTGCAAGAATGGGGTATGGAGGCCCGTTGGGTGTGTTTAAGTTTTCAAAAGCTAAATTCTCACCCCAATGGCGTTTTTTTGTTCATACCTTGATGCATTGCATCTCCAAAAAGACTACTGGATGGAGTGAGTTTAGCAGCACCATTGCTTATGCTTTGGTGTGCTTAGCCACTGCTAGAAAGTATAATTTTTCACAAATGATTTTCAGTGATCTTGTATCAAACATGGGAAACAAAAAGAGTTTATTCATGTACCCCAGGTTTGTTCAAGAAGTTATTAATCACGAATTGACGGATATACCTCAACCTGTTGGGGTATATGTACCTAAACCCCCCAAAGGCAAGGTTTTCTCAAATATGAGAAGATCTGCTGGGGACTCGGAAGGAGTTGACACCCCATTGTTCTCTACAATGATGGTGGTGTCCCAAACAAATGAAGGCATGGCAGCAGGGTCAAGGCCCCCATTAGACCAACCCACTGCTAGCCAATCCCAACCTTCCCACTCAAAATCTATCCCCCAGTCCCTTCTTGAAAAACCAATCTCTCCCATCACACAAACTTACAAGAGGAAACAGGTAAAGAAGGCTCCTTCCCTTCTTGTACCAACATCCCCCAAGCCTTTAAGCCCTCTAAAGGAGAATTCTCCTTTAGAGAATATCCATAGGGAAACCAAAGGGGTGTCTCCCAACCCCAAGGAGGTGCTCTCTGAGGAGGAGGAAGAGCATATGGGTGAGGAGGATGCCACTACTCCTGCTAGCACAGAGGAGGAAAGTGGTAACATCAATAAGACCTCCCCCATGGCAACTTTGAATGAGCAATCATTCGAAGGTCCCTGGTGCCAAGAAACCACGGGGGTGGATAGTGCTTCTTCTAGGCAGAAGACTTCCACTACTAAAAGATCCAATGATCCTTCAAAAGAGGGTAACACTTCTAGAGAAGGTGAGGACAGATATAACTACCAGGAATTGATGGATACAATGGGAAACATCAATCTAGATGTTATAAAACAAGGAAAAGACATAGAGGAGATGAAGCTGGTGATTATGTCACAACAAGTCCAGATTGCAAAATTAAAGAAAATGGTGACAAGGTTATTGCAAAAGAAGAGGAGAAGGCAGTTTGTCTTAAAGAAGAGGTCAAAGAATAAAGATGCTTCCAACAAGGGGGAGAAAGAGGCAGAATCAGAAAAAGAAAGTACAGTTGGAAAGGGAGTTGAAGTTGAGGGGGAGACAGAGGAAGAAATTGAAAAAGAAACAGTTAATGCTGCTGAAGTGAAAGTAGCAGCAGAAACTGAAGCAGCAGAAATAGGGCTCTCTGTGGAAGAAATAGAGATAGCAGAAACTTTGATCAAAGCCAAGAATGATACTCCTAAGGCTACTCAAAAGGCCAAGGGAGTAGTCATCAATGAAGGAGGAAGCCAAGAGAAGGAGAAAGAAAAGGAAAAAGAGTCAAAAGGAAAAGGAAAGGAGAAGATGGGTGAAGCTGAAATACCTGCAAAGAAGAAGTCCCAAATTGAAATGGATGAGGCACTTGCTAAACAGCTTCAAGACCAAATGGAGAAGGAGGAACATTTGCAAACAGAAAAGGATAGAGAACTTGCAAAGATTATGGCTAAGAAATTAAATGCAGAATACCAAAAGAGCTTAAAAGAAGCAGCTCAGACTGCAGCCCAGGCCAAGAAACTTCCAGTTAAAAAGATGCCAACTCAACAACTGAAACAGAAAAGACAACCCTCCAAAACATTTTTGGCCAATCAGGAAAGAAGAAAAATGATAAATTTCCTGAAAGGTGCAATTGGTGTTAAGGGGAAATGTTCACCAATATGGCATATGCTCAAGTTGAAGAGTTGTATCAAAAGGAAATGGCTAAGCTTCAAGGGGACTCAGCACAAAGGGAGGAAGCTGAGAGAAGGATGAAAGAGAGACATGATCTCAACATCCAACAACCATTCCCTGAGGAAACTACACCCTCCAAAGAAGAAGCAGAAGAGAAAAAGGAAGAACCTGGGAGTGTTGGTGTTGAAGCCAAAGCTGGAAAAAGGGTGAAGACAATTGCTTCCAAAAGGCAGTCTAAAAGGCCCAGATTAGAAGAAACAGCTGGTACTACAACAGAGCATTCAGAGGTACCTATAGCAGAATCAGTACAACTTCCAGAACAGTCTAGTGAGCCAACAGATGAGAATATGGATCCGTACATGACCATAGTGGAACCTTTGAAAGCTGTTCCAATCTCTATGCAAGCTCCAGAGATCATTTTCTGGGATATTCTAATAGACAATGGAAAGAACTTCTTCAGAATCAAGAGAGTTGATGGTTCATTTGAAGCTTATTCAACATGGGGGAAAGTTATCAGAAGCTGCTCCAGAGCTGATATGGAAGAACTATACAAAGTGGGGATGAAACTTTATGAACCTGTGTTGAAAGGTACTGAAGAGAATCTTCTCAAAGTGACATTGGAATACTTGTGCATGATGTTTGATCCAGAAAGAGTACACTATAGGATTAAAGATCATCAGCATGAGTTCATCTTCAAGAAGATTGATAAATGGATATTGTTTGAAAACTGTGGAGTATACATGATTACTATTGACAATTGTTATCATGAATACTACCTGGTGGACAAAATATATGAGCATAGCAAGGAGAAGTTGGAAGGGATGCTTAAAGCTACAATGGTATGTACAAAGGATTCAGAGATGGCCAAGATTGTGGTGAGAAGAACTGTGAATCAAAGCTTGGGCCTAGATCCAAATTTGGGAAATTGAATCAGAGGTGTTGAAAGCATCTTGAAGAGTAATTCTGAAGAACTTGACTTCTTTTCCTAAAAGTCAAGTTAGGGGGAGATTGTTGGGAACTGAAGAAAAGCTTAAGTGTGGTTAATGGTGCTGGATCAGTATTACTACTGCTAGTAGAATTAATACTGCTAGTCATTGTTAGTACTGCTTGAACAAAGTTAGTAATGCTTAGCTAGTTAGTACTGCTAGTAGTTAGTACTGCTTAGTAGTTAATGCTGCTAGAAGAAGTTAATGCTGCTGAGCATAGTTAGTGCTGCTTATATGATCCGTATGGAAAGGAAGACAGCTGGAAAGAATGAAGATATTCTTGGAAGCTTAGAGATATACATGGAAGATATACTGAAGATTTGTTTATTTATTGTAATTATCTTTTTCTTTAGTATATGTATAGAAGATATAGAATAGTTTGATATAAGTTTTTTTTTAGAAATCAACCTCAAGGTATAGATCCTAATTCTAGAGAAGTAGAATTCGTATTGGTGAGCCTGTTCATCAATATTGAGGTTGAGTGTGTAATCTTGTAACTTCAAAGCATTCAATACAAGTTCACAGTTTGTTCTTAATATTTTCTGTGTTGATTTACTGTTTCATAAAATATCAAAGTGTTATTCCACAAACTTCTTTGATATTGTTTCTGAGAATTAATTCTTGTTAAGAATTCGATCCTGACAAAGATATAAAAATGATTTGGCTTATCTGGATTTATAAACCCTTCTGGCTGATATACGTAGACTTCCTCCTTAAGAATGCCATTCAGAAAGGCAGTCTTCACGTCCATCTGGCAGACGGTGAAGTTCTTGTGAGCAGCGTAGGCTAGAAACATGCGGATTGCCTCTATACGCGCTACTGGATCATAAGTCTTTTCATAATCGATGCCTTCCTCTTAACTATATCCCTTGGCAACAAGTCGTGCTTTGTTCCTTATGACAATACCATCTTCGTACTTTTTATTCTTGAATACCCATTTAGTGCCGATAATGGTCTTTCCTTCCGATTTTGGCACTAGTCTCCAAACCTTTAGGGCTTCGAACTGGTTTAACTCTTCTTGCATAGCAGACACCCAATCCGAATCAGCTAGAGCCTCTGATATGCGAATGGGCTCTATCTTACTCAGGAATGAGTTATGCAGACATTGATTTAAAGTTGCTGACCTAGTTTGCACCGATTTGTTTAGATCTCCAATGATTTGGTGAAGAGGGTGCTCTTTGGTCCAACGATGTTAATGAGGGAGTGAATTAGAAGAAAATTGATCATGGTTGTCATTTAAGAATCCAATATCAGCTTCTTCAGTTTGTACATTATGAGTGAGGAGTTCAGTTGAAGTAATTGCTGCGGAAGTTTCAGTAGGTACAGTGTGTTCAGTCTGTTGATCAGTCCTTACAGTACACCCTACTGATTCTACAACTTCTGGCTCTTCGTTAGTAGTTACAACTTCAACTATTGGAGTAGGCATATGAATTGGAATTTCTTGCTGAATCGGGGAATTTGATTCAGTGAAAACATCTGAAGTGGTTGGATGATAATCCGTTGAATCTTCCATCCTGTCAACCACAACAGGTTAGCCACTTTAGATCCAAGAAATTCATCATAAAACAGTTCAAATAAAAGATCTAAATCAGATATATGAGTAGTAGACGATGATGCAACATCTGATTTATTCACTGTATGTACAGGTTCAGGACTGATCTGTCCAGATGCTAGTACTCCGGTTATCACGGGTTCTGAACTGACTTGTTCAGAAGCCATCTCCTCATCGAATGTTACGTTTACGCTCTCGATAACAGTCTTCAACTTCTTTAAGTACACTCGGTATGCAACATATGTAGAAGAATATCCAATGAAGAAGCCCTCGTCTGCCTTAGCACTGAACTTGTTTAGGTTCTCTCTGTCGTTTAGCACAAAACACTTACAACCAAAAATATGAAAATATTTGATGGTTGGTGTTCGGTTGTTGATCAAGGCATACAGAGTCTTTTGAAATCTACGATGTATCATGGAACGATTTTGAGTGTAGTACGCAGTCAAAACAACTTTTGCCCACAGAAACAGAGGTAGGTCTGATTGGCTGAGCATAGTGCGAGCGTCCTCGACTAGCGTTCGATTTTGCCTTTCGACTACTCCATTCTGTTTTGACGTACGAGCAACAGAGTATTGATGTGATATCCCGACCAATTCGAGACACTCCTCAACAATTATGTTTTTAAACTCTATGTCATTATCAGTTCTGAGAAGCTTGAATGGTTTCTACAGATTCACCTGGGTCGTCTTCAGAAATGTGATGAGTACTTCGGGCATCTCATCTTTTGATCATATAAATTTGACCCATGTGTATCACGAATAGTCGTCCACGATAACTAGAACATATTTCTTTCCACCTAAGCTTTGCATTCGCATAGGACCACAGAGATCCATATGCAACAATTCAAGTGGAGAACTGGTACTAGGTTCAGGCTTCGGTTTATGTAGATATCTCTTCATCTTTCCTTTTTCACATGCTGCATACAAGTGTTCTTTCACGTACTTGACCTCAGGAAGTCCATTCACAAACTTTCCACTGACCAATTTGTTTATGTAGCAAAAATTCAGATGAGAGAGCCGTCGATGACATAGCCAGCTTTGTTGCATCGAGGCTTTTGAGAGTAGACACACCTGATTGTCAGTCTGGACCTTTGACAAATTGATTGTGTAGAGGTTGGACTTTCAAATGCCGACTAAGAGTTCTTTGCCATCTTCAGTACGCACCGAGCAACTCTTAGCTTTGAAATTTACCTCTAATCCTATGTTGCAGAACTGTCCAATACTGAATAGGTTGGGCCCTAAACCTTCTACATAGCTCACCTTCGTTATCGTTACATTGTCTTGAATAACATCACCAAATCCTAAGATCGGTGAGAACTGGTCGTTTCCAAACCTTACATTCCCGCCAAATTTATCTGTATAATTAGTCAATAAATCCTTTTGCCCGGTCATATGCTTGGAACAACCGCTATCCAAGTACCACATATGACGGGTCTGCACAAGAGAAATTAGGAAATAACAATTTTAGATACCCATTTAAAAACGGGTTCTAACGGATTAGCGCAAGATTTTGGTATCCATTTGAATATGGATCCTCTTTTCTTTTGAAAACTCTTAAAAACATTTGATTTAGAAGAATAAACATGATATGATCCAAACCAATCATTAGAATAATGATGATAAGCAAAATCATTCCACCGATAAGTATAAGATTTAGTAGTAGTAGGAGATAATTGGAACAATTGCTTTATCGAATATCTCTTGTAAGAAGTTACAAGGTTTTTATTAGTAGAAGTAACAGAACCAACTACATCAGACACACTACTATTTGATCTATTACAAGAACTATCAGGAATTGATTCTGTTTTGTCATCAATTTTCCTTTTAGGTCGCCATTCAGTTCGCTCTTCCGACCTTTTCTTTCTTAGATCTGAAACAAAAAATTTAGATTTATTAGGAAAATCAGATTTCTGAGATTGATTTTTCTTGTGTTTACCAGTGTTGTTCCGTTTCTGTGAGCGTTGTTTCTTATGTTTCTTACCCTTAGCATAGTAATCAGCATTCACAAAAACTGATTCACCAACCTTAGTTGATGATTCACATTTTTCATGAACACTTGGTAAAGCTTCTCCATTAATAACAAAAGTAGAATGATCTGGAAGTGGAACATTAAAGTCAAACATATTAATTTCCTCTACACACCCATCATTAGAATTAAGAAAATCATTTGCAGACGCAAATAAGTCATCAAAATTATCAGTTGAAGTTTGAGGGGCTTTAGAAAAATTAGAACACTTTGTAGATTTATTTTGAAAAATAGTGTTCTTTAACACAGTTGAAAATACACTTTGTTCTATATCTACCAAAATTCTTTCTTCAGATAAAACTTCTTCAAGCACAATTATTTTGCTTTCTAGAATGAGTGGAGGAACATAAACTTTTGCAGTTGCAGGTTTTGCCTCTATCTATGAAACATAATAGCTAGCAAAATAATAATTTGAAAGAACTTTCGGTGTTTGAGAAAGGTAACTATCATTCAACTTTTCATAACTAAATGGTAGTTGCATTTTCTTTACATTCTTTCTATTTTCAGTTTCTTTGGCCTCAACTTCATCTGGTAATTTGGTAACAAATTTGGGTTTTAAATGAGGACATTTACCAGCAGCAACAAGAAAATCAAAGTTATATATTGCTGGTTGTTTTCTGATGACTTTCTTTAAGTAATAAGGGTTATCGTAACCGAGTCCCCATTTCTCTTTAATATCAGCCTCTTCATTGGGTGTATTTAGAAAAATAGTTTGATCTGTTTGGCCTATAGCATGAAGTTTAGCTTCCAAACCATTTACCTTCTTAGTCAAACTCTTGTTTTCAGTCTGCAATTTAAGAGCTTTTAGTACAAATTCTTTAATTTCTAAATCAGACTTAGAAAGTTTAGATTCAAAATGAGAAATCTTATTTTCAAAACAATCTTTTTCATTTTTAAAATCACAAGAAGATTTGCGTAGAGAATCAATTAAATCTTTGTTCCCAATAACTGATTTATTAAGCTCAAAGATCTTTTGATTTCTCCTAGCAACTCTGTCTTTTTCCTTTTTCAGTTTAGATTGAAGGTCTTGAAGTTCGACCATCATGGCTTCCATTTTGGTCATAAAATCATTTTCAGTTAAGTACATTACCTGATCAATTGTCTCATCTTCAGAATCAGCATGCTTATCTTCTTTACCCATTAAGCATAAATGAGCTGACTCTTCTCTCTCTTCATCGACGTCCGAATGATCTAACCAATATTCGTCTTCAGCCATTAATGCCTTGGCAGCTTCCTGTTGCTTGGCCAAGAGCATTTTGTTCTTGTAGTATTCCGAATTCCGAACCTTCGGCTTCCGACAATCTTTTGCGTAATGTCCGACCTTGCCACAGTTGTAGCATTTGATCAGATCACCAACTTTCTTTTCAGTACTGGTGTAGTCATTCACATACTTCTTTTCTTCTGGCTTCTTCTCAACAAATCTTGTTTCTTCAAATCTTCTACCCTCAACTCTTTCTCTGTGCTCATGATTCTTTGATCCCGTAGAAGAATACCTCTGTGAGTTTGACCCTGGTTTCTTGTAGAACTTTTTCTAAAAAGCTCGGGTCAGTAAAAGCATTCCCTGCTTGAGTTTCTCCCCGTCATCACCATCGGATTCAGAATCAGACTCAGAGCTAGAAATGACTATCTTCTTCTTTTTCTTCTTCTCTTTCTTTTCTTTCTTCTTCTCTCCAGCTACAAGTGCTTTGGGATTGGGCACTTTCTCAGACTTCTTCTTTTCAGCTCTTTTCTCTTCCACCTCTTCCTCATTTTGTCTCAACGTCTCGTAGATCTCATGTAGTGGAATATCACTCGAATCTGTCACCTGCTTCATTCGACGAGTGTGCTTCTTCCACTCGGGTTGCAAGATGCTGAGGAACTTCACATTGTTCTCAATCGGCTTCTTCTTAACCTTGTTCTTTGACAGCTCATTCAAAAGAAGAACAAACCTTTCATACGTGTCCTCCAAGCTCTCATTATCCTTTTCTTTGAACTCTTCGTAGTTGTTTATACAGTTAGCTACCTTCATCTGGTTTCCTACCTTTGAACCCATCATCATTTTCTGTAGCTGATCCCAAATAGATTTGGCATTATCTTTGTAACTGTCAATCTTGATATAAATCTCATTAGGTATACTCTGAAGCAGAAGAGATTTGGCTTGTTTATCAGCTTTTAACCGATTTTTCTGAGCATCAGTGAGCTGAACAGGTTCTATCTCAATTGTCCTTGTCTGAACTTCATCATCATCTGATCCATTATTTGGAGCAGGAATTTCAGTAGTAGGAACCTTGAAAGGACCATTTGTGATAGATGTGACATCTGCCTTCTAGAGTTGACAGGTTAGCACCCGAACAGTCTAAATACATGAATAAATATATAGGAACACCCTATTACGACCTAATTTTATAGGCAAGGGCTTTAGATTCCTAAGATTCCCGGCAGTATGCTTAGAATGTCCGGTTAATGCCCGTAACGGATACACCGTCTTATAAAGTGCCAAACTGATAAAATTAATACCCGAGTGTGCCAAAAATATGTATTATGGCTATTATATAACCTAACTTACTAAAAAAAAAAGAATCAAAACCTTGTTCAATTCCAAGAAAATGAAATGTGCCAATTTAGCCTCCTTAACCTAAACAATTACATTTTTCTTTTCAACAACTCTTATATTAATACATTTTCTTTTAAAAAAAATAATTTATGGGGTGAGAGGCCCAAGGGCCACCCCGCCCCCTCTCTCTCTTCCTCCTCTCTTTTCTTTCAATACAATTATAACACTCTTTATTTTTCAAGAAAATCTCATTATTCCATCTTTCTCCATTCTCTCTCATTTCAATCTTCTCTCTACCTTCTCCTCCTTCTCCATAGCCGAAAATCCACTCCTCCATTTCCTTCCCTTGCATTTTTGAAGACCAAATCAGTCTACGTTGTGAAGGTAAGAACGTCATACTTTTATTTGGTTGTTTTGGTGTAAAAACCACAAGTTTACATGCACATCTTCTTGTTTTTCTCCCCAATCAAGCTTTTTATCCTTTTGAGTTAAATCCGTTAGCGGTTGTGCAATTTTGGAGAAATTTGCAATGAATCGCCGGTAGTATCCTGCCAATCCGAGAAATTGGCGAATTTCTGTTGGGGTCTTTGGAGCTTCCCACTTCTTGATAACCTCTATTTTTGCTGGATCCATAGGTATGCCCTTTTTATTAATGATGTGGCCAAGAAAGTGTACTTCGTGAATCCAAAATTCGTATTTGGAGAACTTCGCATACAACTTTTGGTCCTTGAGTAGCTCTAGAATCAGTTTCAGATGTTGCTCATGATCCTCCTTGCTTCGTGAATAGATTGATATGTCATCAATAAACACAATCACGAATTTGTCCAGATACGGTCTACAGACTCTGTTCATTAGGTCCATGAAGACAACGGGTGCATTTGTTAGGCCAAAAGGCATAACTAGGAACTCGTAATGACCATAACGAGTCCTAAATGCCGTCTTATAAATGTCTTCCTCGTATACCCTCATTTGATGATACCCAGAACGAAGTTCAATCTTTGAGAAATACGTTGCGCCTTGAAGTTGGTCGAATAGATCGTCGATTCGGGGAAGAGGGTTACGGTTTTTGATGGTTAACTTATTCAATCCTCTGTAATCTATGCACATTCGTAGAGATCCGTCCTTCTTTTTAACAAAAAGGACTGGGGCTCCCCCGGCGAAGAACTGGGTCTTATGAAACCCTTGTCAAGTAACTCTTGGAGTTGGCTTGACAGTTCTTGCATTTCGGACGGGGCCAACCGATAAGAAGATTTAGCTACCGGTGCAGCCCCGGGAATTAAGTCAATATGGAATTCGACTTGTCTCGGAGGTGGCAATCCTGGTAACTCCTCAGGAAAGACTTCGGGAAAATCCCGGACAACATGAAAATCCTGGATGTGTTTTTCCTTCATTTCCTTGTCGATGACATGGGCCAAAAATGCATTACTCCCCTTCTTCAAGTATTTTTGCATTTTCATGCATGACACGATCTTGAAATTTCTTCTGGATTTTTCTCCATTAACGACGAGAGTTTCTCCTTCTTGTAACGGGATTCGAACGGTCTTCTCGGAACAACATATCTCGGCTCGGTTTTTAGATAACCAGTCCATGCCCACAACGATGTCGAAACTTCCTAGTTCGATCGAAATAAGGTCTATGCTAAATTCTTTATTAGCTAGATTTAGAGTGCAATTTGTGATTACATCCCTAGCTCTAACTTCTTGCCCATTAGCAAATTCGATAGTGTAGGGTTCTAACAACTTTTGGGATTTCAGGCAAATTTTCGGCTTAAATTATAGTGATACAAAGCTCCTATCTGCTCCTGAATCAAATAGTACTGATGCATAGTGACTATTTATGAGAAATGTACTTGTGACTACATTTGGATCTTGTCTTGCTTCATTTACCCCAATCTCGAACACTCGAGCTCGCGCTTGGCCTCCTTGATTTCCTTGATTAGCTGGTCGTGCTTGATTGACATTTGGTCCTCGGTTTAATTTTGGGCAGGTGTTTCGAAGATGGTCTGGGCTTCCGCATTCATGGCACGTAAATCTCCTTCCGCCTTTACAATCCCTGGAGAAATGACCTCCCTTGTTACACTTGATGCAGATAATGCATCTCCCACTATGATGGTTGTTGCACTTGTCAAACTTAGGGTAGGTTCCATTGACTTTTTCCACAACCTGTGCTTGGACTCCATAATTTCCCATCCTCTTTCTGTTCTTGCATGCGATCTTGTCAGATTGACGTCTTGAAGGTTCCTCTATCTTCCTTTTTCCCATCGCTTTCTCATGCGCGAAATTCCCTGATCGAATGGCATTGTTGGTAAGCCTCGTTGCTATGCTCACCGCCTCTTGGAGTGTCGTGGGTTTGGAAGAGGTAACATCCCCGCAAATCTCAGGAGCCAAACCCCAGATATACTTGTCAATCCGACTTTCCTCCGGTGTCACAAGATGTGGCACCAACTTCGCCAATTCGTGAAAGCGGGCAGTGTAGGTGTCTATATCGTTTCCCACCATCTCATGATTCCATAATTCCGCTTCCAGTTTTTGGATCTCACTCTTCGAGCAATATTCTTCCTTGAGCAGCTTCTTGAATTCTTCCGAGGTCAGACTATTGGCAGTTTCACGTCCACGGGTTTGAACTAGGGTATTCCACCAGGTCAGGGCTCGTCCTTGTAACAGACAAGCTACAAACTCCACCTGGTTTCTTTCAATGCACTTACTGATGTGGAGTACCGATTCCATGCCTTCGATCCATGATAATAGTCCCACTGCTCCTTCAGTTCCATAGAAATCTTTCGGGTTACATGCCCTGAACGTTTTGTATGTGCATTTCCGGTCTCCGGTTGGTCCTAAACTATTCCCACGATTAGCATTTAGGCTAGCTGCGACTTGGCTGACAATATTTGGAAGTGCTGCCATGAGTTACTCGGACACAAGCCGCGCTAGTTCAGGGTCTTCTCTTCTAGGAGCCATTGTCCTAAGGCATAATTCTAGTTAGTGATTTGGCTTTATTTTCAAAGCTAGCTCTACCGAGTTAAGTTACGAGTTTTAAATGACATAAATCCATCATCATCATTCACATACATGAATAACATAATCACACAATAAGCTCAATATCATGGATATAAAACATTAGGAATTAAATTATCATAAAATCACCATCACAGGGATCAGTCATTAACATCAAAATATTTCCCAAAGTTTTCATATCATTTAAAGTTTCAAAATATGGCTACATGCCATCAAAAGAAAGTCCCAATCCAAATATAATCAAAAGTTTGTTCACAAAAGAGGGAAAGATAGTTCTTCTATTGCCATGGTTTCCTTGGGTCTTGCATCACCACGCCTACACATATTTCCTTGCCATCCAGAAGCCTAAACCAACTGCCAATAGAATAGATGTTGTCAGGGCCAGGCAAGTGTACAGCTTCCTGATAGTCCTTCTGGCAGCAAGAGCAGCCTCCGTTGCCCTTCGGATGTGAAGGTAATGGAAGTCTATGATGTCGGTCAAGCTTCTAACAATGTAATGCTGCTGGTCTAGCCGGGATCGGTGTGCCTGCAGCTCTCGGGCCAAGTTTTGCACCCAATGACTTTTAGCCTGGGCCACGCCCTGAGTTAGCCTCGTGGGAACACCGGTCACAACGGTAGGGGACACACGGGGTGTTGGTCTCTGAGATGTCTCTCCCTCGGTCCGGGTGGATCCTTCAAAGGTCACCCTGACTGGCAGGGGAACACTTTTTCGGGCCGTAGTGCGGAGTCTCGTACAAAGTGGTGCCGACGGTAGGACTCTCGGAGGAGGTGACACGGTCGCAGGTGGTCGGGCAGGGGATCCGCTAAACGCATCTTCACTGGTCTCAGACGGTTCATTCCTCTCAATAACTGGAGGGTCTCTACTAGGTCGAGTGGTCACGTAGCCCGAATCATCAACGGATTACTCAGTAGGTGTGGAGGATGATGACATAGTGAGCTGTGACACAAGCAAACTTAATCACTAAGGGTGCTAGAAGAAATCTAAGCTATGTAATATTTATGCATGCACATGCAAAATTCATGACTATAGTTTTCATATAGTAATAGTTCATTTGCGTTCCTAATATAACCAATTCAAGTCCCCCATTACACATATTTAAGTTGAACAGAGGTGATCAGGCTTTGTCCAAGTTATGGTATAGCAATGCGACACTCTTTTTAGTTGTATTAATAATTCACATTTAGCCTTTAGGAATCATTTTGAAAACCGTTTTTAAAATCTTATTTTTATATTTGGTTATAGTTGAGGTTTCTATAGAGAACCCGGTATTCTCTATAACCTTAGGCTCTGATACCAAGTCTGTCACATCCCGCTAAAGCGGAAACACAGGATATGGCAGCGCACAGTTTCATGTAATAAAGTAATAAATAATACCAACCACAACATTTAAAAGTGTAATAAAATATGCTTACGTTTACAACCTTGATATTCAAAATCATTCCCAAAAGTACGACTATTACAATAATTAGACAAAACATTCAATATTTGTCGGGATGATTGTTGTCACACACGATCATGCATCCTAATTATCGGTCCTTACCTTAGCACCTGAAAAGCATGTTAAAGAAAAGGTCAACTAAATAGAGTTGGTGAGTACACAGGATTTTATATGCATAAGAGTAGTTGTATGCAAAGTTTAGAAACTTTTGTGAAACATTTGTCCACAAAATATTTATGAAATGATTGTTCTATTATATGCACGGGTTATCATGTATACGGAAATGCTTTAGCATTGAGCCACTACCAAACCTTTCGACAATTCAACGCCCCTTAAAAAGAACCGCGTCATACCACAGCGGTGAACTAACTCCACATGGGTAAGGCAAAATGTCACCGACCCCTTCTGAGTCAAGTAACGTTAATGGCAAAGTGCACCTCTAGCTTAACGGCTAAAAGTGAGGTTGTCAACCCTAATAGCGCTATCCACTAATACCACCGGCTCCCGTTCGAGCTAATAGGTAGTGTCCAACAGTGGGGACTTATTCATTTACTACTCAATTGCATCGTCAAGTATACATACCAGAGTGCATAAATATTTAAATTCAAGATTCAACAAATTGTAATGAACAATCAATTGAGAGTAGAAACAAATTGCAATTGTAACATGCTTTTCACCCCAAAATACGTAAAATGATAAAAGAGGGGCTGTGAATACTCACAAGTTTGAGCGATTTCTCCTCGGATAGGATTAATATGATGTATAGGCTTTCGCTGCTACGTCTTACCTACGAAAGTGGTATAGTCCATTAGCTCGAGTCTACCCTTAAAGTTTATGCGGTTCTTAGATCGCTCAGTCTTATAAGTGCATCACTTGACCCTTTTATTGATTAAATTTTTATGGGTCCAAATCATTCAATTAGTTGTTTTACCCTATTTACTAAATTATATACTATAATGTGATTTCAAGTACAAATATCTAAGTCTTTAAATAGGTTATAAAGTTATAAAGTCCAAAAGTCCTCTTTTTAACAAATCTAACTCTTGTCTTATGCTGTCAGAATTTTATGCCTACTTTTAATGATATTTTAACCATTTTCCTTATGTTATTATTTTACCAAATTTTTGTGGGGTTTATTTTATTGTGTTGATGAACTTTTTCCATAGGTCCCGTTAGTTTTGGAGGTGATTAGACAGGGCAATGATGTCCTACAAGATTATTGGTCACATGCACCAAGGCAGTCTGCACCATTGTTTTGTCTTGGTCATTTGGAGGGTCAAAAATGATTATTTTTCAGTGAATCCAAATGGATTACGTTCCTAACTCAAAAAGGTAACATCCAGAAAAGTGTTACTCTTTTTGGATAAAAAATGAATGAGTTATTCTATTTTAAAGTTAGGTCTACCAATCTGTCCAGATTTACTGTTTTGCACACTTTTCTTGTTAATGAGGGTTGAATACTCAAATCTTAATATTTTCAAGTGAAACAAATTTTATTTATTTACCAACTCAATATATTATTTGCAGAAAAAAAATCTTAAAATTTTGAGGCTTTTATATAGGGTTTATGGTATCATGAATGTAACTTTTAGTCCAGTAGGATTCAAATGCACATTAATTTTGTAACAAGAATTTGAGGGGTCAAAAATAAATATGTTTGAGTGATTGAAGTTGGGTTAGTTCCCTAACTCATTGAACTTTGTTCCAGTAAAAGTTCAAAGCATTTGGGTCTATTTTGATTTAGATATACACGGAGTAAGGACATGCATGCAATCTGTCCGATTTTTAAAAACAGCAAATTATTAAAAGTGAGAACTTTTTAACTTGACACCTACATGCATGGGTTTCTTTGTTTGAAAAAATTGAAAAAAATGCTTTTATGAATCTTACATCCTCATTTTGTACCAAGAACGTAGTTTTATCAAGGAAGAGCTCATTCAAATGTAAAGACTCCACCATCTTAGATGGTGATAAAATGGCCATGCAAGACTTAAAACCTTCATTTTCTTGAGTTTTTTTGGACCTATGGATCATGGGTTATCACCATTTCTTGATATTCTAGTCAAGTTGGTGCTAACCTACCATTCGAAGGCCTATGAAGGTCCTTCTCTCTAGAAAACTTTCAAAAGAAATGAAGAAAGAAGAAGATGTGCATGTAAACTTGTGGTTTTTACACCAAAACAACCAAATAAAAGTATGACGTTCTTACCTTCACAACGTAGACTGATTTGGTCTTCAAAAATGCAAGGGAAGGAGATGGAGGAGTGGATTTTCGGCTATGGAGAGGGAGGAGAAGGTAGAGAGAAGTTTGAAATGAGAGAGAATGGAGAAAAATGGAATAATGAGATTTTCTTGAAGAATAAAGAGTGTTATAATTGTTTTGAAAGAAAAGAGAGGAGGAAGAGAGAGAGAGGGGGGGGGGGGCCTTGGGCCTCTCACCCCATAAATTATTTTTTTTTAAAGAAAATGTATTAATAAAAGAGTTGTTGAAAAGAAAAATGTAATTGTTTAGGTTAAGAAGGCTAAATTGGCACATTTCATTTTCTTGGAATTGAACAAGGTTTTGATTCTTTTTTTTTTAGTAAGTTAGGTTATATAATAGCCATAATACATATTTTTGGCACACTTGGGTATTAATTTTATCAGTTTGGCACTTTATAAGACGGTGTATCCGTTACGGGCGTTAACCGGACATTCTAAGCATGCTGCCGGGAATCTTAGGAAACTAAAGCCCTTGCCTATAAAATTAGGTCGTAATAGGATGTTCCGATATATTTATTCATGTATTTAGACTGTTAGGGTGCTAACCTGTCAGCTCTGGAAGACAGATGTCACAGTCTCCCCTTCTTAAGAGAATTTCGTCCCGAAATTAATGATTGCTATCTCTGGATTGATCCTTTGTGAAGAGGTGGGGATACTTGAGCTTCATATGATCTTCCGGCTCCCAGGTGTACTCGGGTCCATGCCTCGAGTTCCAACGAATTTTCAAGATTGGAATTTTACTACGCCTCAGGCGTTTGACTTTCCGGTCAATGATTTCAATCGGTTCTTCCACAAAGCTCAGTTGGTCATTGATCTGGACGTCTTCCAGGGGTAGGACCGGGGGGTTATCAGTTAGACACTTCTTAAGGTTTGACACATGGAATGTGTCATGAATGGCGCTAAGTTCCTGAGGTAACTTAAGTTTGTATGCCACCTGACCAATCCTTCCAATTATCTCGCATGGACCAATGTACCTCGGGCTCAGCTTTCCCTTCTTTCCAAAGCGTATCAAACCTTTCCATGGTGATACCTTTAGAAACACTTTATCTGCTACTTGAAATTCTAGCGGTCTTCGTCGGTTATCGACATAGCTCTTCTGACGATCCCTTGCAGCTTTGAGTCTATCCTTAATGATTATGATCTTGTCAGTTGTTTCCTATACAATGTCGGGCCTAGATAACTGTCGATCACCAATATCCAACCAGCTAAGTGGGGATCTACATTTGCGTCCATACAGAGCCTTGTACGGTGCACACTGAATGCTGGTGTGATAGCTGTTGTTGTAGGAGAATTCCACTAATGGCAGATGAGTATCCCAGCTTCCACCAAAGTCTATGACACAAGCTCGCAGTATGTCTTCAAGGGTTTGTATTGTTCTTTCCGACTGTCTATCCGTTTGTGGATGATAGGATGTGCTCAAATCCAGACGTGTACCCAACGCCTTCTGAAGTGATTTCCAAAAGCGCGATGTAAATCTACTATCTCTATCGGAGATAATAGAAATGGGCACTCCATGACGTGCAATGATTTCATCAATATAGATCCGCGCTAGCTTTTCTATCTTAAAGTCTTCACGAATGGTAAGAAAGTGTGCTGACTTCGTAAGTCGATCCACTATAACCCATATTGAGTCGTGCCCCTTCCCAGTCTTGGGTAACTTAGTCATGAAATCCATGGTGATTTGTTCCCACTTCCATTGTGGAATCTCGGGTTGCTGCAGAAGGTCGGACGGTTTTTGAAGTTTTGCCTTAATTTTTTCCCAGGTTAAGCACTTGCTTACGTAAACGGCAATATCTTTCTTCATTCCAGGACACCAGTAAAATTCCTTTAGATCTTCGTACATTTTATTGGCTCCCGGGTGAATCGAATACCTTGATTGATGAGCTTCTTCCAAAATGACTGACCGTAAATCCTTAGCCCTTGGTATCCAAACTCGGTCTTTAAAGTAGTGTATCCCGTCGGTCTTAACATTAAATTCATGGTCACATTGATGTAGAGATTTGCCTTTCAGATTTTCCTTTCTCAAAGCTTCTTCCTGGGCCTCAAGGATTTGGGCTTTCAGACTTGTTTGCACAATTGCACCCAACGCTCATGTCCTTGACGGTTTGGTCCTTTCCTTTCGGCTCAGTGCATCGGCTACCACATTAGCCTTGCCAGGGTGGTACTTTATTTCGCAATCGTAATCGTTGAACAGTTCAACCCACCTTCTTTGTCTCATATTTAACATTTTCTGATCCAAAATGTGCTGGAGACTTTTGTGATCAGTAAAGATGGTACATTTTGTGCCGTAAAGATAGTGTCTCCAAATTTTGAGCGCGAATACCACGACCCCCACTTCCAAGTCTTGGGTAGTATAGTTCTTTTCATGGATCTTAAGTTGCCTCGAAGCTTATGCAATGACCTTGTCCCTTTGCATTAGCACGCATCCCAACCCTTGGCGTGATGCATCGCAGTAGACTACAAAGTTCTCGGTGACCTGTACTCGAATTAATACTCACGCGACCATAAAATAGAATGAAATCCAATTATTAAAGTATGGACAATTAGTTACCCAAAATGCAATGGGCCGACAACCGGGGGGGTACCCGTATCCGTTGAGAGCGGAGGAACACAAAGTATGCCACTCAACAACGTTGATCGCATGACACTTCACGACCCGCGGCCCAAGTTCCCCTACGACCTCATGACAAGTTCACCATGAGAGGACATTGACCTTGGTGGCCGTTACAAAGAACTCCACCCCAAAAGGCCTCGGGAACTACAACAAAGGCGATTCCCCAATAATGAAAAGACGAGGGGTCACAGTACTCATCACCCAAGCAGCACTATCCAGACTCATCCCTCCTAGTCCCTCCTTGTCAAGTTTCGGTAATAAAACATGAGTCCCGGAGTCCAACCCCGTACCACCCAATTGACCATCAAATAAGAGTGACTTACGTGCCTATGGATCCAATTCAACATAGTTTAAAATACACGACAACTCATGAGTGACTACAATACTCGAGCCTGTACTTATAATGAATTTGAAATAAAATGCATTGAGATGTAAACCATATTTTTGGACTCTAAATCGAGCCATTAAAACTGGACATATGTCCTCAATACTCATTTACGCTAGTACCGAGCTAAAATGCTCAAAAGCCTTTTGACCAACAGTTAACGTCCTCCAAATAATGAAATGTCTTTAAACAATGTTTTTATGAAGACACATACCCCAAAGATGTGGTTAACCCAAAACTCAACTCGTATTGGGAACAAAGATTTTCCAATGGGTTTATGAATGCAAATGTACCCAAAATACGTATAACATGAAATAGACTTCATTTGTACAATATCACCATGTATGTGAAAACCATGCTATTTACTCGTTAGAACATTCAAAACCCAAATATGGGCATTTCATGAGGTTAACACAACCCAAGTTCACCAAATATGAAAACTTATCAAAATACTCACCCTTTGACAAAAACCAAGTAAAACATAATTTACTTTAAAATATTTCAAACTTATCAGCAGTTAACCATTTCGTATAAAACACTTTAAAATAACCATTTTGGTATGTACACCGTTTTAACAAATCAACTTGAACTCACCTTGCTAGATTTAGGCTAAATCTAGGTTTTTCCCCAACTAGAGCTCCGTTGAAGAACACTTGGATTCTCAAGACAAAACTTCCAAAACCTAAATCCATGCATATTCAACCATACATAAACATAATCAACCACAAATAATCGTTTCCCAAACCATGTGCATAAACAATTTAATTCAAAATTCAACAAATTTTAATGAACAATCATTCAGTAATAACAATTTGTAAATTTACATGCTTTTCACCCCAAAACGTATAAAAACGGTAAAAGAGGGGTTGTGAATACTCACTTGCAGCGTAAAGTATACATACCATAGTGCATAAACAATTTAATTCAAAATTCGACAATTTTAACGAACAATCATTCAGTAGAAACAATTTGTAAATTTACATGCTTTCCACCCCAAAACGTATAAAAACTGTAAAAGAGGGGCTGTGAATACTCACTTGCATTGTAAAGTATATTATTTCGAAAGATCTTGCTTTTGACTAAATTCCTTTCTCCTAAATATATATTTTTCTATGTTAAAACTCTTGAGCTCACTAGGCGTTAAGCCTAATCTTTTTATTTGTCGGCATGTGCATCAGGTTCCAGATGGGGGTTTGGTCCTAGCTGTCCCAAGAAGAGATGTCCTTAGTTCTCCCGAGTGTAAGTTAGTGAAGACTTCCGCAGTTTGGAGATAACGACTTTTATTGAGTTTTAGTAGCACCCGTCCTTATTATAAACCGTATATATAGAATGAATGTTTGTATTGAGATTAAATCTTAATTGATGGTTGTAGATAATTCCTTTATTGATGTATTTAGAAAATTTTAAATAAGTTGCTATTTCCAGATTTGAGGGTGTTACAAGTTGGTATCAAAAATCCACTCCTCCATCTCCTTCCCTTGTATTTTTGAAGACAAATCAGTCTACGTTGTGAAGGTAAGAACGTCATACTTTTATTTGGTTGTTTTGGTGTAAAAACCACAAGTTTACATGCACATCTTCTTGTTTCTTCATTTCTTTTGAAAGTTTTCTAGAGAGAAGGACCTTCATAGGCCTTCGAATGGTAGGTTAGCACCAACTTGACTAAAATATCAAGAAATGGTGATAACTCATGATCCATAGGTCCAAAAAAACTCAAGAAAATGAAGGTTTTAAGTCTTGCATGGCCATTTTATCACCATCTAAGATGGTGGAGTCTTTACATTTGAATACGCTCTTCCTTGATAAAACTACGTTCTTGGTACAAAATGAGGATATAAGATTCATAAAAGCATTTTTTTCAAACAAAGAAACCCATGCATGTAGGCGTCAAGTTAAAAAGTTCTCATTTTTGATGATTTGTTGTTTTTAAAAATCGGACAGATTGCATGCATGTCCTTACTCCGTGTATATCTAAATCAAAATAGACCCAAATGCTTTGAAATTTTACTGGAACAAAGTTCAATGAGTTAGGGAACTAACCCAACTTGAATCACTCAAACATATTGAGTTTTGACCCCTCAAATTCTTGTTACAAAATTAATGTGCATTTGAATCCGGCTGGACTAAAAGTTACATTCATGATACCATAAACCCTATATAAAAGCCTCAAAATTTTAATATTTTTTTTCTGGAAATAATATATTGAGTTGGGAAAAAAATAAAGTTTGTTTCACTTGAAAATATTAAGATTTGAGTATTCAACCCTCATTAACAAGAAAAGTGTGCAAAACAGAAAATCTGGACAGATTGGTAAACCTAACTTTAAAATAGCATAACTCATTCATTTTTGATCCAAAAAGGGTAAGACTTTTCTGTATGTTACCTTTCTGAGTTAGAAACGTAATCCAGTTGGATTCACTGAAAAATAATCATTTTTGACCCTCCAAATGACCAAGACAAAACAGCAGTGCAGACTGCCTTGGTGCATATGACCAATAATCTTGTAGGACATCAGTGCCCTGTCTAATCACCTCCAAAACTAACGGGACTTATGGAAAAAGTTCATCAACACAATAAAATAAACCCCACAAAATTTTGGTAAAATAATAACATAAGGAAAATGGTTAAAATATCATTTTAAGTAGGCATAAAATTCTGACAGCATAAGACAAGAGTTAGATTTGTTAAAAAGAGGACTTTTGGACTTTATAACTTTATAACCTATTTAAAGACTTAGATATTTGTACTTGAAATCCCATTATAGTATATAATTTAGTAAATAGGCTAAAACAACTAATTGAATGATTTGGACCCATAAAAATTTAATCAATAAAAGGGTCAAGTGATGCACTTATAAGACTTAGCGATCTAAGAACCGCATAAACTTTAAGGGTAGACTCGAGCTAATGGACTATACCACTTTCGTAGGTAAGACGTAGCAGCGAAAGCCTATACATCATATTAATCGTATCCGAGGAGAAACCACTCAAACTTGTGAGTATTCAAAACCCCTCTTTTATCATTTTACGTATTTTGGGGTGAAAAGCATGTTACAATTGCAATTTGTTTCTACTCTCAATTGATTGTTCATTACACATTGTTGAATTTTGAATTTAAATATTTATGCACTATGGTATGTATACTTGACGATGCAATTGAGTACTAAATGAATAAGTCCCCATTGTTGGACACTACCTATTAGCTCGAACGGGAGCCGGTGGTATTAGTGGATAGCGCTATTAGGGTTGACAACCTCACTTTTAGACGTTAAGCTAGAGGTGCACTTTGCCATTAACGTTACTTGACTCAAAAGGGGTCGGTGACATTTTGTCTTACCCATGTGGAGTTAGTACACCGCTGTGGTATGACGCGGTTCTTTTTAAGGGGCGTTGAATTGTCGAAAGGTTTGGTAGTGGCTCAATGCTAAAGCATTCCCGTATACATGATAACTCGTGCATATAATAGAACAATCATTTCATAAATATTTCGTGGACAAATGTTTCACAAAAGTTTCTAAACTTTGCATACAACTACTCTTATGCATATAAAAGCCTATGTACTCACCAACTCTATGTAGTTGACCTTTTCTTTAACAAGCTTTTCAGGTGCTAAGGTAAGGACCGATAATTAGGATGCATGATCGTGTGTGACAACAATCATCCCGGCAAATATTGAATGTTTTGTCTAATTATTGTAATAGCCGTACTTTTGGGAATGATTTTGAATATCATGGTTGTAAACGTAAGCGTATTTTATTACACTTTTAAATGTTGTGGTTGGTATTTTTTATTACTTTATGCCATGAAACTGTGCGCTGCCATATCTTGTGTTTCCGCTTTAGCGGGGTGTGACAATAGACAACTTAATGTTTTCTCCATTTGCATGCCGGTCCACAAAATCAAGGAAACGATCCTTCCACTGTTCATATTCACCTCGGAATAGAACAGGAGGCTTGACATCAGACCCAATAGCAAGTGCTTCCCTTGAAGTCATCTTGTTTCGATTTAAAAAATATGCAATAAGAAACTTGAAACTGACCGTTAGTCCAATAGAAATCAAGTGAAAATACAAAATACTTGAAAGAAAAACAGAAATGAAATTTCCAAAATTTCTCCAAGAATGAAATTTGCAAGTAAAGAAGTTCACACAAAATTCGCAAGAAATTCCTTCAAAAATAGCAAGCAATTAAAATTCACAACAAATATCCTTCAGAATTCGCAAACAAAGAAATTTGTAAGAATTAATCTTCAGAATTCGCAAGTTTTAAGACTTCGAATCCTAACCTTGTAAAAATTTTCAAGAAAAACTTTTCTCAAACTATAGAATTCGCAAGATTCAAATCTGCGAATTTTATACTTTTCTCAAAAACTTATACGAATTCTTAACAATCAAGGTTTCAACGAATTCTTAGAAATTCGCAGATATACCAATTCAAGTCTTAAAGAATCCTCAAAGCTATGACTTGCGAATCCTGGAGAATTCGCAATACAAACACTTGCGAATTTTACACTTAAACAAATTTTAGAAATTAAAACACAATGCGAAATCTAAGATAAATCCTGCGAAAGTTAAAAGATTTCTGCGAATACTTTGAGATTTTTGCGAAACCCTTTCAGAACCCTGCGAAACCCAGACATTCTGCGAGTTCTTCATCTAGGCCTGCGAGTTCTTTGAAAATCTTGCGAGTTCTTCATATATCGAATGAAAATTCGATCTGAATCACTCCAAAAACTAACTAAACTTCGAATTACACACTGAAACTTTGAAAATTGTTCCCTAGAACATCTAAAGCATATTACAACCAAAGAATTTCAACAAACTACACTTAAAAAAATACAAATTGATCCAATACACAGTGTTCGAACTCGTGAAACTCAAAAGCAACAAATTCATCAAATTGAAGAAGAATTATAGTGCAATTTGTGAATCAATATATACAAACACAATCTAAATCACACTTCGATCATTAATCAACCAATTAAAATTCGAAAAACAGACACAAACTCATAATCGGATCTGGACTTCAATGAAACAGTGCGAATTCTGATTTTTTTTCTTGATTTCTTGATTGAATCTGCTCTGATACCAATTGTGTGTCCCTGAAATCAAGTTTCTAATCACAAACAATTAAACAAAAACAAGATTAGTAACTACCTGTTTCAATTTCAATTAACAAAACAAACGATTACAATCTGCTTCTCTCTCTTTCTCTCTCTAGAACAATATTATTTCTCTCTCTAAAAACTCTCTCTCTCTGAATGCGTACAAATTCCTTCTAGTCATGTGTCTATTACAACACAAGAAAAACTATTTATACCAATCCATATACCTATTACAACAAGGAAACAAAAACAAATACAATTAAAATTGACTTTGACTTTCACTGAGAGTTGACTTTCCAGCTTTTGACTTCTTGTACTTTGACCTCTGATCTTCATGATCTTGTATCCAACATAAACATGCTCTAATAGTTAGAGACCAAAGAAATAGTAGGAGGAGTAATGGGGATAAAAGAAGTTTGGATAGTGGGAATTACCTCAGTTTGTTGTTGGGGAGGAACTGAGGAGATGGGGGTCGTCACTGGTGTAGTGTCAATGATTGACATCACTGGCACGGTTGTTGTAGTAGCTGCAGAGGTTGTGGAGGAGATACCCATGAAAGCATCTAAAGTAGTTTGTTGAGAAACTACTTCAGGAATAGAACCCGAAGGGGTGGTCTCCTTGGTCTTTCTAGCCTTCTTAGAGGGACCAGAGAGAGCAGTCGATGGTCGTTTGGAAGCAGTAGTAGCGGCAGGGTTAGCAAGAGAAGGAACCTTCTACATGGTTGCTGAAGACAAAGAATGAAGAGAGAGACGAGAGCGGAGGGTTGAAAGACTTACCTCATTGGCGATCGGCTTGATGTCGAGCGTTCGCTGACCCACCTTTGAAAAAGTACCATCAGGAGAAGTTGGGTACTTTTCAGCGTAGAGGAAGTGTAGGTAGGCGAAGATGAAATGCACGTACGGGATCTTGGGATCCCTCTCCGTCTTGTCAATATTTGACTTTAGATCGTCAAAGATGGCACCAACGTAGTCAAAGTGTTTACCAGTTGTGACCGAGTAGCCCATCTGGAGCTGTATCTTGCTCGCTTGATCCAGGGAGCCGATCTTCCCACTCATACTTTGAATTATGTGGGAGAAGATGTAGTTGAGTTAGGAAGGCATGTTTGCCTTTTGAATCTTTGTCAGCCGTTTGTTGGGGATCGTGTAGCGAGGCTTGTTGTCCCAACAATATTCCATGTCATCCAAGAATTGGATGAGCTCAGCGTCAATGGAGAGTGCGTCGAATCCAACTTTAGTCTTTTCAAGGAATCGCAAAGCTTTGCGCAGACCATAAAGAGTAAGGAGACTTGAACCCAATTCAGTGGTGAAGGAAATGGAAGGCACCACTTCACCCTTTTTGTTGGTGATGGTGGTCTCATCAGCGATGAACAAAAATTGTTGCAGAAGTGTTTTGGATGGTTTTGGGTCCACAGTGAGAGTGTAAGCAAGGCAATACTGCTTCATAAAGGCAGCTGCATTGACCAAATGTGGGTATTTCTCAACATCGAAGTCTAACCTGGCAAGATGGTTGTTCTTTGGGACCTCTGATTCAGTGATGGTGAATTTGACGTTCTTTGAAGCAATGAGAGTTGCTTGGGCCATTTCTGAATATAGAAAGAAGTAGATTGTAGGGAAAGGTTTAGAGTCTAAAAACAATTAAAAGTTTTACCAGTTTCTGTATTTAGAAAGAAACATAGAAAAAAAATGTATTTAGAGTAAAACAGTGTTCTTTGTGAAGAAGAAAGAACATGTAGAAAAACCAAAAGTTTTTAGAGTAGATAATATCAAAAGAAATGATTTTAGAGTTTAAGAAATATTTAAAATCCGAGATAAAAGAATATTAAGGATTAAAAATATAATGAAGATGGGAAGAACAAGAACCTGTTAATCTTTGACGATATGAAGATTTGAAGATTAAGATGGTTTTTGTCCGCTTGAATGCCTTGAGAGCTTTTTACTTGCTTGAGAAGTTTTTTAGAAAGCGTTAAAAGATAAGAATGAAAAAGACATTCTTTTTATATGAGTAGAGAGAGAGAGAGAATGAGTAAGGCAGGAAAACAAATGTTCATCATGACATGGACACGTCCTACGAAGTTGATTGGATAGAAGGGAAACGGACGAAGGTGTCAGAGAAAAAAAGGCATGTCGTGGATTGTCGGTTCAAATGACGTCATAGGAGAGAGAAAAAAAACTTTTCATTTGTCCTTTTTGAAATTATCTCTGAAGAAAAGTCAGAGATAGGTTTTCCTTTTGAAAGAATCGCTGATAAAAATTTAGAGATCAATTTTCTTTTCAAATGATCACTGATTAGAAATATCAGTGATAGATTTTGTTTATCAAAAAGCTTTTAATAATTTGAAGAAAATTAGTGATTAAAGATTTGATTTTGAAAAACGTCTTACTGAATGATTATTCAGTGATTGAGAGTGATAGAACATACTTGAGAGTTAGAGGTATTTGTCCAGAGAGTAAGTGATGAAGGGGAACTTAGTATTGCTGACATAATGCATGAAAGATGAAGAGTCACTCTTTAAGATTCAGCATTCCAAGCTCACCGATGAGAAAGTTGAATCTTGTCTCATCAAGAAGTTGTTGAATAAATCAACGAGCTGATAGTCAGTGGAGATAAAGTGGAGTTCAATATTACCATTCATCACATGATCTCTGATAAAATGATATCTGATCTTTATGTGTTTTATCTTTGAATGTAGTACTAGATTATTGGCTATAGCGATAGCACTAGTGCTGTCGCAATAGATTGGAATTTTTGATAGCTGAAGATCATAGTCTAATAGTTGATTTCTCATCCATAAGACTTGAGCGCAACAACTTCCACCGGCTACATATTCAGCTTCAGCTGTGGAAGTGGACACTGAATTTTGCTTTTTACTCGTCCAACTTACCAGCTTTCCTCCTAGAAGTTGACATCCGCCAGTGGTGCTCTTTCTATCGAGTTTACAACCTGCAAAATCACTATCTGAATATCCAATTAGATCGAACCCTGAGTCTTTGGGATACCAAAGACCGAGGTTAGGAGTTCCTTTCAGATATCTGAAGATTCACTTGACAGCGATCAGATGGGATTCCTTGGGTTCAAAGTGATAGCGTGCACACAGACATGTAGAGTTGTTAGAGCACATATTTGTTGGATGCAAGATCATAGAAGACAAAAGATAAAAGTAAAGAAAGTCAAAGTTGAAAGTCAACTCTCAAGGAAAGTCAAGGTCTTTTGTAATTAAAGTCAAAGTCAAAGTAGTTTGTATTTTGTTTCTTTGTTTTAGGTGGTGGTATAAATAGTCCTTGCCTTGTAATCTTTGTGTATGAACCATATTTCAGAAGTGAAGTGAGCAGATTAGAGAAGAGCAAATTAGAAAATCATTCTAGTGAGAGAAACATGATGTAGAGAGAGAAAGTGAGTGAGAATTGTAATTGTTTTATTGTTGAATCAATGACATATGAATACGATTTGTTCATCTTGATTATTGTTAACAATTAGAACTTGAATATTGGGAATAACAAGAGTACATGATGTCAAGTCGGCTCGCTGTAAGATACAACAGGGAGCCTATCATTCCTCTATAGGCAGTGACATTAACAGGTTTTCCAGCTGGATCCTTGTTTAATGTCAGAGGAAGTGCCATAGAAGTTTTCATAGCTGACGTTTGAGTTAAATCAAACTTTTTCAGCATATCTTTAACATACTTACCTTGGTTGATAAAAGTACCTTTTTCAATTTGTTTAATCTGAAGACCAAGAAAGTACGTTAGCTCACCCATCATACTCATTTTGTATTCTTTCTTCATTCTTTCAGCGAAACGAGTACACAGAGATGGGTTAGTAGAACCAAATATTATGTCATCGACATATATTTGCACAAGGATAATGTGACCTTTTATCTTTCTGAAAAACAGGGTATTATCAATTTTACTGCGTTCAAATTTTTCAGATATAAGAAAAGATGAGAGAGTGTCATACCAAGCACGAGGGGCTTGTTTTAGACCATAGGGAGCCTTATACATTTTATAAACATAATTTGGATGCTTAGGGCCAGAGAACCCTGGGGGTTCTTGTTAGGTCCGAGATCTGGACCATTTCATGTTTGTAACTAGGTAGGATAGGAGAAGGACTTTATTATTCTAGAGAGAGAAAGTATAAAACTAATCTAGTGAGAGAAAGTACTTTAAGGACTACATTTTCATTAATGGAAATTATGAAATATTACAACTCAAGACACCTATTTATAGTCCATAACTATCACTACCTTTGTTACACAATTAAGCCCAAGCCCATCTACTACATAAGCCCAATAGGCCCAATTATAATTACAAACAAATCAAATACATTTACTTTTCAAGACTTTTATACACTAACATTCTCCCCCTAAAGTTTTGGAAAGTAAATCATCTTCAAGCTCTAATCTCCTCTCCCCCTTGATTTGCTTGAAAAAACTTTAGTGCATGCATTAACAATTATAATCTCGGCTCCCCCTTGAAAGTTTCTTTCATTCTTCGTTTTCGACTTTAAAATCGGATCCGATGTACACCGTAAGCTCGACTAAGTGCACGATAAAACATCTCGAAATATAGAAACCTAACTCGTTCCGATAAGCCCACAAGAATGATAACGAGCGAGTTTGACGTGACAAACCGAGTGCATCCTTAGTTTTTAACAAAGGAACCGTCGTTAACCGTGAATCGAGTAGTAATTCGGCTTGAGAGTCGTAATCGAGATGCTCGAAGAGGAAACGATAGGCATACACTACAATGGTAAGGGATTGAGGAACAAATTTTGGCCAAACTAACGGATTTTGGACCAAAAATGTTAGAAAACTAACTGATCACTAACAGAACAGTTAATTTACTATTCATTGTCTTCCTTGATGCAAAACTCACGAACTGCTTCTTTTTGCTTCAACAAAATCATGTGCAAACTTGATTATTGTTTCAACTAAAGGCTTCATTGATCATGAAATAAACTTTTTTTAGCAAAAAAATATCCCATGCATCGTGAAAATTAGCAACCGGCGATGTAACAGATTAATTCCGGCGACGCAACAGAAACTTTCTGGCAAAATCATCCAATCCACTAAAAACTTCGAATTATTGATAGAAAACATGTAATTAACGTCCAAACTAATAGAAATAATGAATCAAACAGATCTGGACGAAGATGCAGTAAGAATCCGGCGAAAACAGTCCAGAATCCGGCGACTGCGTTTTTCCGGCGAGGACTTTTAACAGACCACATAAACTCGATCTCATGCTTAAAATTCCGTCAATCAATTAAAAATAGATCTAATTAAACATTAATAGAAGACCTGTGGCGAATATGTGACAATTTTAAGCTCAAACCTCGATTTTCCGGTCGATGAACAATAGAAAATCCGGCGAACTCATTTTTCCGGCGAGGAGAATTTCAACATATCATATTTCTCGATTTGTTGCTCAAAATTGATCAAAAAACTTACAAACGATCTAGGTAAATGCTAAGAGTAGATCTATAACGAAGATATAACAATATCATAACTCATCCTCGATTATCCGGCAAGATTCCGGTCAGATCCGATTTTCCGACGAACAATCTTTAAACGCTCATACCTCACTCATTTTTCAACTAAATTCAAATCTAAAAGATGTAGGATGCTCGATTTTCAATAGAGAACAAATCTATGCTCATTAAATCTAAAAGATGTTCAACATTGACTTCTTCATTCTACTTTCCATTTAGGAACGCTGATTTTACATCCATTTGATATACAATGAATAATTTGTAAACTGCATAAGTTAAGAAGAGTCGAATTACTTCGAGCCTAGCCACAGGGGAAAATGTTTCATCATAGTCTATGCCTTCCTCTTGTCTGTATCCCTGAGCAACAAGTCTAGCCTTGTTGCGGGTTACAGTTCCATGTTCATCTAACTTGTTTCTAAACACCCATTTGGTGCCTATAACAGTTTTATCAGATGGTCTAGGAACGAGATTCCAAACTTCGTTTCGAGAAAACTCAGTCAGCTCTTCTTGCATAGCGCTGACCCAATTTGGATCTCTGAGGGCATCATCAGTCATCTTTGGTTCTATTAGAGAAATAAAGTTGACAAAGAGACATATGTTAAGTCATATTTTATAGTAATCATTGTATTTATAGGCTTGGTCTAATACTGTGTTTAGCTTGCTTATATGTGTTGTATTAGCCAAGGGTATTTAAGTCCCTTGTGTCTTTGTATTTGTAAGGAACTCACGCATATTATAGAAGACAATACTACTTTACACTTTCAATCTCTCTCTCTACTTTCTCTCTCTAAAGATTTAGTGATTTTAGGATTATCAATTGGTATCAGAGTTGTTCTAAATCTGAGAGAATTGAGAGAAATGTTTTTCGAAATCTAAATTTGTGTTGAATCAGAAAATTTGATCGATTTTCTTGATTTTTTCAAGAAAATCTCATTTTTTGATTTTTCATTAAATTCGGACTAGTTTTTGATCGAATTTCTCTGTAAATTGGTTTGCTGAATTCGATTTTACTAGTAAAATACTTTTGATTCACATCAAATTGCAAGAAATTCTGGTTTTAATCTTCAATTTTGAGATTTTTTGGTTTTCTGAAAAAAGTTGTACTCGTACTGTTCTCTTCAAGATTTATCGAAATTGTGATTTTCGATCGATTTTAGTGTTTAAAAGTTGTTAGAAACTTGTTTTAGAAAGATTCTGTGCATAAAAAATTCATCAAATTCTGTTTTGTAATCGTCTTTTTGAAGAAATCTGAGTTTCTCATCGTTTTTGCGCCAGATCCGAGTTTTGCGCGAGTTTATCAGGTTTGCGCGAGTTCATTTGGAATCTTGCGCCAGTTCATCTGAGTTCATCTTCAAGTTTGCACTAAGTACAAGAATCAAGTTCTCGCGAAAAGGTTCTTTTGTACCATCTCTTTATCGAGCAAAGTTAAAGTTTTCGCCATCCTTAGTTCGCGAAATTCTCTTTTTGCGCTTGTCATAGTTCGCGCAAATCAGTTTTTACGCCACTTATTGCTCAAGCAAAGAAAGACTCTCTTCATCAACATCTCGCGCAAAGTGAATATTGAGCTATCAACAATCACGCAAAATAAGTTTTGCGCCTCCTTCGTCTAGCGCAAAACCCAATTTGCGCCATTCTCTGTTCACGCAAATCTCTTTTGCGTCATCTGCTTCTCACGCAAACCTTCAGTTTGCGCCAACTTATATGATTCAAGACTTAGCATTTTCTGAAATTTGTCATCTGTGGATTCTGAAAAATTTGCGTTTCAAGCTCAGTTCTACAAAAGCGATCTCATGATGTCTTTGGGCACAGAAACTCGTCCTCCGATTCCAGTTGATGAAAATGAATTTACTCAGTGGCAAGATCTGTTTCTGACTTTCACTGAGCATCAAAAGAACGGAGATGACATGATGAAGATTCTATTTGAAGGATATTTTGTACAACCCACTCTGGCTAATGGATTATCAAAGCCTACCAAAGAATATACACCCGATGAGTTAGTGCAATATCAAGTTGATCGTGATGTAAAGGCTAATCTGATGCTAGCTTTGTCAAATTCTATCTACAACAGGATTGATTGCTTCAAAAACAATCCTAAGCTAATGTGGGCACAACTAGAGAAGATTATGCCTGGGTCTTCAGTTGCAACTCAACTTCGGCATACACGCTACATGAACAACTTTGAAGAATTTAAAGCCAAAGACGGGGAGTTACTGAAAAGTACTTATGACAGATTATGTGCGGTGATTAATGATCTGAGAAAGATAAAAGTTGAAAAGACTGAGCTGGAGACAAATCTGAAGTTCCTCAATGCTTTGCGACCAGAATGGAATAAATCTTGCCATCGTTTGAGGAATGATGTTCGGATATCTTCTATGCAAATCCAAGAGATGTACGAAATTCTGCTGACAGATGAGTGCATAGTCACAGAGAAGAAGGCCAAACTTGACAAGAAAAATAAGAAAACAGTGGACCTGGTTGCACTTCTAACGAGCCAACTGGCTGATCAAGCATTGTCTGATATTGCTTACAATGGGGAAACTGAAGATGATGGTGTAGCTCTTCAGAAAGCTATGATTTTTCTCTCTCAACACTATCAGAAGAAGTTCCAACCTCGTTCGGGTTCCAACAATCTTCGCTTCACTTCTGGGTCTCAGAATGCCACAGTGCCCGAGGCTAAGAAACCTGTTGCATGTTTCTACTGTGGAAAGCCGGGTCATCTTGCTAAGGAGTGTCGAGTGAAGAAAGTTCAAGATTCGACTTATTATCGGAAGAAACTGGAACTAGCTGAAAAGAGAGAGAGTGGAACTGCTTTGCTAGCTGAAAAAGAATTTTGGCTAGATCACTCCGATGATGAAGCTGATACTGTGGAGACTGCTCATATATGCTTCATCGGAGATGATCAGAGTGATGCTGATGATGAAGATTCCACTGATGAAGATGAGGTAATTTCTGAGTTGGATTTCAAGTTTATTTCTTCTCAAATGAACATTATTATTTCTGCTTTACATGATTTACGCTCGAAGTTATTATCTGAAAAACAATTAAATTCAGAAAAATCAAATTTGATTGATAAATTACAAATTTCTTTAGAAGATGAAAAATCTATTTTGGCTCATACAAAAGATATCTTTCAAAAGAAATTTGATGATTTAGAAAAGTCAAATATGACTTATTTTGAGTCTTTGACTGAAATGACCAAATTAAAAGATAATTTTTCGGATAAAATAAATGAGTTGGAAGAAAAATTATATCGAAGAAATCAATCTGAACAAACTATTTATTTGAATAAACCACGGAGTTATGAGTCTATAGAAGAAAAATGGGGACTTGGTTTTGAAAATCCACATTGTTTAAACAATGCGATAGTAAAATCCCCTACTTTATATAAATACGATTATCTAACTCTTGCTAAATATACTCCTCAATTTAAAATTGATTGGATGAATGAAAAACAAGTGTTAGAAATCGAAAATGAGAAAAGGATGAATAACAAGAAAAAGGAAATTTCTTTTGTTTATACAAGCGAAAATGCCAAATATTTTCCTGACAAATCAAAGAAAGGCAGAAAAAGTTTAAATGACATATCTCCCATCAAATCTTCAGTGTCTGATGATTATGTTGATATATATGCCACTAATTCTGATAAGGACAATATATATCCAATCTTTTCTGATTCTAAGAGATATACTTCTCCATTAGTATTAGAAGACAAAATCAATGACCTTGAAGATAAAATGGAAGATCAAAATATTGAAAAAGAAATTGAATCTGATGTTATTCTTTCTTTCATGACGTCAATTCTTGAAGAAAAATTATTTTTTCAAAATCAAGATTCTGTTTCTGGCCTTTCTTCTGATTTTCAAGTAAACAAAAAGTAATTTCTAAAATCTGAAATTTTTTCTCAAAATTTTTCTGACTCCGAGGTAAGTTTAGATTTATTGGTTGATCAGTTGGGTCTCTTAGGTAAAATTGCTTCTTCTGATTCAAATATTAAATCGAAAATTCTTGATGAATCTTTTATGCTAAATGATGATTATTATAAACCAAATCGTAAAAGATGAAGGTCAAATAAGTCAAAGAAACAAGATACTGTTATTTCTGAAAATACTAATTCTTCTGATTCAAAATTTTCAGATAGGACTTTGAGCACTCCAACAAAGCAGATATGGAGGGTCAAGCGGACATCTAATGAATCTACGACTGATGAAGATAGATATGTAGACAAAATCTATAAAAGTGATTCATTTGCTACTTGTAATAAAATTTCAAAATACTTTATAAAGCAAATGATTCAAATTTCAAAAGATGTCTCATATTCTTCTTCTGATTCTAGTTCAGATGATTATGTTTTCTCTTCTACTGATTCTTATGTTCATTATTCTGATAATATTTCTTGTGCTTTCATTGTTAAAACTAACAAATATTTCCCCACAAGAACTGCAACTAACTTTCATGGACCCAAATTCAAGTGGGTACCAAAATCAAAGATTAACTCTAAGTTGCAGACATCTAATGTCAAGGGGGAGTAAGAGAAAGTTGGCTTCTAAGTACATCAGCTTAGAACCCGTACTTCAATGGACTTTGACTTCTAAACATGTCAGTTTAGGACTCGTTCTTCAATGCATATAGCTTCTGGACTAATGAGAAACTGTGAGTACATCTACTTAATTCTGCTGCATATATCTCTGATCATGATGTTGTTCCAGTTTTCTCTTGTTTTTCAAAAATCTGAGCAAGTTCAACTAACTCTTGAATTTGTACTACCCAAATCTTTCATTTGAGACACAAATTCTTTATACGTTATGTGAAAGATGATATTATTGAATTTTATTTTGTTTCGACTAAATATCAATTTGTTGATTCTTTACATTTGTTTTAAATGAATTTTTTTTCAAAACTCGGCATGTTGAATTTAAAAGTTTAAATTCTTTACAAATTTTATTCTATAAAGTAAAAGCTTTACAGGTTTTCTTTCTATTGAATAAAATGTGTGTTTCAGATAAATTTTCAAGTTGCTTTGTTTATATCGAAGTTTTATATGTTCAACTATCAAGTCTTACAAAAGTCAAAAGGTCAGCAACATGTTTGAAAGTTTTGATACTGCTTTAAAGTTGTGTTATTCGGAATATTTATAGTTTACAATGCTTGGAAATCCTAAAAAGTCTGAATTATGGATCGTAATGAAAATATGGGCTAAGCACTTAGATATAAAACTGGGTGATTGAGATGAAAATTATATATATAAAATACAGAAATCTCTAAGTTTAAAAGTTTGTACCTGTGACCTTTCTGGTTTGGGAAAGTAAGTTCCGTGGGATGCTTGTCATCTGGTCCCCTAAGATCAATTGGTCTGGGAGTGATCGAACCGAAATCCTTCTATAGAATCAGATCGAAAGTCATGTTCTACTGGTATGAATAGGTTTAGGATGTGTCGATGTAGCCTTTATGATCTGGGAGAGTAAGTTCCAAGGGGTGCTTGACACCTAGTCCCCTAAGGCCAACTGGTCTGGGAGCGGCTGACCCAAATCCTGCAATAGGATCAAATAGAAAGTTACGTTTACGGCATGTTCTTTACTTACCAAACTTATTGATTAAAAGATGCCAATGTGCACAAGCTTAAAAGATGCCAAAGAGCACACTCATGTGAAGATGCCAATGTGCACAATGCTAAAAGATGCCTATGAGCACACATTTCATGATACTTGGTAATATGTTTGAGTTGCGATAAACCTATAGATTTGTGAAAATCTTAAATTTTGATGGCTTAGTGTGAGTACATGCAAAGTTTTCTATTATATTTTTAGAATTACATTTTCTTGAAGCTAATCGAAGTTTGCATGCGAGCACACTGAATAGATTGATGAAAGTTTTTGAAACTGAACATGTCTTAACTTGATATGCAATGAAACTTGTATCTGTATCTAACAACATATATTTGATTTCATTTGATGGATAAATCTGTGATATTTTACTAAGTAGAATTTAATTTGTTTATTGTTTAAAATTGTATATGTTTAGTTGTTAGCCCCAAATCTTCTGTTTGTTGAAATGTTGAAAATACCCAAGTCCTATTTTAGAGGACTTCCAAAGATAGACCTCAGAGGGCATAGACTTCAGAGGACGAAGACTTCAGAGGACAAACCTGCCTCTGAAGTACTTATCAGAGATTGCAACTTTCAGCAGAAGACATCAGAGATGGCTTCATCAGAGGCTCTGAAGACAACGTCAGAGCTCTGAAGACATTCTCTCTGAAGATGACGCTGAAGACTTTCCTGAAGTATCAGAACAGATAACCAATCACTTAGTGATAAGATTTACTTTATAGAGTAGGTTATTGTTCAAGCATGTCTTGAGCTTACCTATTAGGTAAGACACTGTTCAAGCATGCTTCTATTTGTCATAATAGTACACTGTTTACTTTATGGTCCTATAAATAGGACCATCACTCCTTTGACAAATGTGTGCTTTTTGATATCTTGTACAAGAAGAATCAATTGAATATATCTCACGAAGATCTTGTTTTTTGTACTTGCCTTATATATGAATTGTGATATTTGAATCTGCTTTTGATATTAAACTATATTGCTTCCGTTGTTTATACTATTGTTGTTTATATAATTATTGTTATAAGATTAAATCTGGGATCCAACAATTGGTATCAGAGCTTCCTTTGTTTTCTAAAACAAAGAAAGATCATATCTGCATACTCGGATAGATTTAATTCTTACTGATTCAAGCTTTTATTATTTGTGCATGTTTATGTAAACCCTGGTTTATTAAACTTCATATGCTCCAGATTTAAAAGTAAATCACAGTTACATCATTTAATAGAAAGATTTTCATCGAAAAGCATCATTTCTTCAAATCTTCATCTTTTCTTCACAAAAATGGCAAACTCAAGCATAAGTGCCATTTATACAGCCGGATCATTAACCAAACCTCCTACACTTCTAAGGGATGAATATCCTCAATGGAAGATAAGGATGGTAAATTTCTTAGAAGAAATGGACAGGGATCTGTTAAGATCAGTGAACGATGGACCTCACCAACCAATGGTGTTGGTACCAAGAGTTCCAGCAACAGCAGATACTGCTGAAATCCCTGCTTACTATGAAAAGAAAACTTCAAACTTTACGGATGAAGAAACTAACAAGATGGATAATGATTCAAAAGCTGTTAGATTACTTATAATGGCCATTCCCAATGATATCTTCCGAGAACTTGATTCTTTTGTAACTGCAAAAGAGATATGGGATCAGTTGTTAAATCAACTTGAAGGAGGCCTACAAACTCAAAAGAACAGGAGAAATCTTTGTATCAATGAATATCATGATTTTCATGCATTACCCGAAGAAACCTTAAATCAAACATACTCAAGGTCTAACATCCTCATCAACAAATGCACAAAATTTGGGGTCATGAGAACAGAAGAAGAAAACAATGTTCTCTTTCTTAAAAGTCTAAATGAAGAATGGTCACAACTGTCAATGTCGATACAAGCCAATCAAAATCTTGAATCATGGTCATTGACTGACATTTATGGTACCTTGGTCCACTTGCACTCATGTCAAAACAGAAGGGTTTATCACAACAATGTCGAAATGCAGAAAAAGACAATTGTTCAAAAAGGGAATCTAAAAGAAAATCCAAGAAGGTTCTGATGTCTGAAGAAGTTGAACACTCAGATTATGACTTAGATGATGACATCAATGCCTTTGCGAAATCTCTTGCATTAATCACCCATCAATTTAAGAAGAAATTTGGCAAGAAAGTCTTTGAAGGAAGAAGAGATAATGAAGAAAGAAGAGGAAATCTAGAAAGAAGATTTCAGAAAACTGAATATCAACAAGAGCCCAGATCTACTCTGCATAGTGATCAAAAGGGCGTTCATTTCATCAATCATGATTCTACTCAACAATTAAGATCTCAACAATCATTTCAGCCAAGGTATCCTCAACCTCAGAGGTACTTCAAGCCACAACCACAAGTACAAGCACAGAAGACAGAATCAGACACTGCTCTTCCATCAAACCAAAACGATGGAAGATGTTTTAGATGTGGAAATCCAGGCCATTACTCCGCCAACTGCAGAGGTAGACTCATCAAGGATGAAGACTACTACAAAAACAAGTACAAGTACAATGTCAAAGAAAGAGTACTTGTAGCAGAGATGGAAGACTGGCTGTCAGACTCAACAAGCGATGGAGAGGAAGAACCCACCAATCTCTGTGGTATGGCGTTTGTTAGAGCATAAATATGTTGGATACAAGATCAAGAAGACAAAAGTCAAGGTTTAAGAAGTCAAAGCTGAAGAAAGTCAACTCTCAAGTGAAAGTCAAAGTCTTTGTAATAAAAGTCAACGTCAACATTTGTATTAGTTTTGTTTCCTTGTTGTTTTAGTTGTAGGTATAAATAGTTTTCTTTTCTTTGTAATTAGTAGTTAACAGAAGTGGAGGATAATATTCAGTTGTAAGTTTTTCAGATAGAGAAAGAGAGAGAATTCTAGAGAGAAAAAGTTGTAATCTTGGAATTGAAAGTTAATCAAACAGGTAATTGATTGAATTCTTGTTTGTGTTTGTTTGATTAAGTGTTTAGAAACTTGAATCTGGGAACACAGCGTTCACAGATGATCAAAGTGACGGATCATCAGAGGACTACTCTGAAAAGGTAAACTCTCCTTCCACCTCTGAAAGTGATCTTGAATTGGATGTTATTAAACTAACAGATGAATTTCAAATCCTAAAGCAAAAACTTGTCGAGGAAAAAGAAAAAGCAAAACAAATGACAAAAGATCTTAATTTTTACAAAAGGGAAAAAGATCTTTTTGAATCAGAAAAGAGAGATATTTTTGTTGAAAAATCTGATCTTGAAAAAGCTCAGAAACAAAAGGAAAAATCATTTTCAGAAAAATTCAAAGAACTTGAGAAAGTTTTACAATTTAAAGAAGAAGAAGTAAAAAAATTGAGTATGAAATACTCAATTCTGTTGCCTTAACCAATTTTTTCCAAAAAGAAAGAGAAATCCTACATCAATCTCTGGAAAGGAAAGAACTTCAAATCAAAAGTTATCTTGATGCTCAGGATGTTCATATAAAGATAAACTCTCAAATGGATACTCAAGGGCTTGGATTCAATGAATTGGATCCATTCACTGGATTGAAGAAAACTTCACTTTATTCCACTTTCTGTAAAGGAAAGGTCCAAAGCTTTGACTGTCCATCACTGAACAATTTCAAGAGAATAAAAACCTCAGAGAGATAAAAAATAAGGGCTCTGAACTTTAAAAATGTAGCATACTCTGAAGTACAAAGCTTTCCAAATTCCATCTTAAAAATAGAAAAGGAAACTTCAGAGGTATTTTTCACAAAACCTCAGAGCAATGATCCTAAAGAGATTTTTAAGTTTAATGCATTCATCAAAGATGAATCAGAGACATCTGAACAAAGTACCTCTGAAGCAAGTACTTCTGAAGATGAACCTCAGAGTTCACTTAATCCAGATGCCCCTCTGTATTCACCAATCTCTGATGAATGCATCATAACTACATTTGCGGATGATATCAAGAGAATAAATCAAGAAAATATCATAGCTGATTTAAAGAAGAAAGAAAGCATGAAAAGAATCATCAAAGTCTCAAGACCTAAGAAAATTGAGAAACCATCAGAGGTAGTTATCTCTGGTAAGACTGAACGAGACCTTCTTGACTCTGATTCTGAATCTGATCCAGAGGTAGATGAACAGATTTTCTACAAACCAGAGAAAGTAATTCATAAAAAGATAGATACAGTTGGTTCTGGAATTTTGAACATTCCTATTTCTGTTTTAAAAATAAACCCAGAATACCAATATGCTCTGACTTTGCAGAAATGTGTCTTCAAGCAAAAACTTCTCTGGAACTTGAAAAAGAATTACAAGAAAATGCAAAGAATAAAACTATCACTTCTCAACTATACACTTATAAACCAATCAAGTTTACTCCTGGACAAAAAGGAAAATGGCAAGAAATTAACCATTCTGATCCTGTTTGTGCAGTGAGCAACAAAGAGAAGAGGATGTTTCTGAACAAGAGAAGGCAACTTGAAAAAGAGGTTGTCTCTCAAGCTAAAAGAAAAGAAGTAGTTAGGAATACTTGTAATATTCCTAGTACTAATTCAAAAAGGAATCATAATGTATCGAATGCATTTAATGAAATGAAATCCTTTGCTTCTACTTCTTTTTGTTCTGTAAAGTGCAATTGCATCCAACTCTTGATGAAACTAAAAAATCACATCAAAGGTTCTCACTGTTTTCTTAATCAATCTCTGAATAAAAATTCAGAGACAAAGCCTCAAAAGAAAAAGGACAATTCTGCCAAAACATCAAAAGATAAGAAGGCAAAATTTCAAAGAGATAATAAGAAGTGTAACTGTTAGATCTGATTTTATAGTAATCATTGTATTTATTTCCTTTATCTTTCAGTGCTTATAGTTCTTTTCTGTCTTGTTAGTGCCTTGGGGTATTTAAGTCCCCTTGGCTTATTTGTTTGTTAGAACTTTCACATTTTTGAATACAAGTTACTGTTTCATTCGAGCATACATTTTCTCTCTCTAGATTCTCTCTCTATAGATCTTGTGATCTTGGAATATCAATTGGTATCAGAGCCTTCTAGATCTTGAGAGGATTGAGATTAGTGTAATTTTGTTTCTGATTTGTGTGGATAATTCGAAAATTTGATCGATTTTTGTTGATTTTTCAAGAAAAATCTCGTTTTCTGGATTTTCACCAATTTCAGTCAATTTAGTGATCGAATTGTTATGAATTTGATGTTATTAAATGTATTTTAGATAGTCGATCTTGTTTGTTTCTTGTTGATTTGCATAAAAACGTGATTTGGTGCTTCAATTTTGAGTTTGAATATGTTCTGAAAAAGTCGAGTTCTGTGTTTTGTTCTATTTGAGTTTTTTTTTTAGATTTGGAGTGTTTTGATCGAATTTGTTAATAGAATTGTATTAAAAACTTGTTTTCGATCGATTGTGTGCAATGTGTTTGGGTGTAATTTCATTGATATAATTGATATTGCAGATTTATCATCGAGTGTAAGTATGCGTGTGATTCAAGTAGTATGCGGGTCATTCATCTTACTGTGCGTGTGATTCATATGTTGTGCGGGTTGATATTATAGTTTGTATGTTAGTCATAGATTTTGAAGTATGCGTGTGATTAATGAAGTATGCGAGTTATTCATATTCATATTATTAGTATGCGCTTCTATCATATATTCATTGTGTAACTAATTTTTGGGTGCTAGTGTTTGTCTCAGGTTATCGGGTCTCTCTTGGAAAAGCAAACTCTCTTGCATATCTGTCGACACACGCAAATCATCAAGTGCTTGTCTCTTTTAACACGCTTAACATCTAGTATGTGTCCTGTTGAACACGCATAGTATATCTTGCGTATCTCTCTAAACACGCATTGCTTCAAGTGCGTGTCACTCTAAACCCACAAAGCATCAAGTGCGTGTCACTCTGAACCCGCAAATCATCAAGTGTGTGTCACTCTGAACGCGCAAAGTATCAAGTGTGTATCTCTCAGAACACGCATAGTCCTCCTATCACCCGGATAGTCCTTGTTTGCGTATCTTCAAGGACTCGAATAGTTTCTTTTGTGATTCAAGTCAGAAACGCATATCTTGGTTGTTCGGGTCTTCAAGACATGGTTATTTTTCTGAAAACCATATTTCATCAAAATGTCTCTACAAGCTCAACTTTACAAGAATGACCTCATGATGTCGTTGGGGTCTGATACTCGTCCACCTGTGCTGATAAATGAGAACGAATTTAAACAATGGCAGGACCGGTTTATTAATTTCATCGAAAGGCAATCAAATGGGGAAAATATGATGAAAGCTTTGACTGAAGGTCCCATGGTCAGGCCAATGAAAGTGATACCAGCTATTGGAAACACTCCAGCCACTACTGTAGAAAAAGCCCTGAGAGAATATGAGGCTGATGAACTTCTAAGATACCAAGCTGACAATCAAGCCAAGTCAAATTTGATTCTTGCTCTACCTAATTCCATCTATAATAGAATCGATTGTTTCAAACATAATCCTATGCTTATGTGGACACAACTGGAGAAAATCATGCTTGTTACTGCAATGTCTACCCAGCTTCGTCAGACAAGATATATGAACAACTTTGAAGAGTTCAAGGCTAAGGATGGGGAAAGTCTGAAAAGTGTCTTCGACAAGTTTTGGACTGTTATTAATGATCTGTATAAGATCAAGGTAACAAAGAATGAGCTGGAGACAAATCTGAAGTTCCTCAATGCACTCAAACCTGAATGGGAAAAATCCTGTCATCGGATGAGGAATGATCCTAGAATTTCCAAAATGCCCATTCAGGAAATGTTTGAAATTCTGATGTCTGATGAAGCCATGGTACTGAAGAAGAAAGCTAAGCTAGATAAATAGAAGCCAAAGACTGTGGATCCAATCGCTCTTTTAGCTAGCCAAATGGCTGAGCAAGCCTTGACCGAGTCTGCTTATGACGGGTCAACAGATGACGATGGCGAAGCATTGGAAAAAGCCATGATTCTTCTAAGTCAGCACTATCAAAAGAAATATAAAAAACGGTCAGGTTCAAACAATCTTCGTTTCTCATCTGGATCAAAGAAAGTAGAACCCGATAATACATCAAAGCCTTTCTTTCCCAAATATGAGCCTGCTACTGCAGCTGAACCAAAGAAAGAAGATAAGAAGATTGTGACTTGCTACAACTGTGGCAAACCCGGGCATATTTCAAAGGAGTACAGAACGAAGATTGTGAAAGATGTTGATTTCTATAAGAAGAAATTAGCTTTGGCTGAGAAGAAAGCTAGTGGAACAATTCTGTTGGCTGAGGAGGAATACTGGTTAGACCACTCAGACAATGAAGCTGATAATGAAGAGACTGCTGCTATGTGTTTTATTGGAGACGAAAACAGTGATGATGAGGATGAGGAGACTTCAACCGATGAATCTGAGGTACCATCTGAGTTTGATTTTAATTTCATTTCATCACAAATGAATGTCATTACAAAAGCTTTACATGACTTTCGTTCAAAGCTTCTATCTGAAAAACGTGAAAATCAAGAAAAGTCTGTTCAAATTGAAAATTTGAAGTTTTCTCTGAGAGATGAAAAAGCCATTTTAAAATTTACAAAAGAGAAATTTCAAGAAAGAATAGAAGATTTAGAAATTGAAAAACAGACTTCTCATGATTCTTTGTCTAAATTGTCAATTTTAAATCAAGAGTTTTCGGATAAAATAATTGAATTAGAAGAAAAGCTTTATAAACAAAAACAAATTGAACAAACAATTTATATGCATAAACCAAGGAGCTATGAGTCGTTAAAAGAAAATTGGGGTCTTGGATTTAAAAATCCTCAGTTTTTAAAGAAAGCTAAATTTGAGATTCCCAATTTTTATGATTACGAATGTCTTGGTCTTTCACAATATGGTTCTCAATACAAACCTCTTTGGACAAGTGCTAAAGAAACTACAATTGAGGAAGATAAAAAAACGGATAAACAACAAGAGAATGGAAGTTCCTTTTGTTTACACTCAAGAAAATGCAAATTATTTTCCTGAAAAAGTAAAGAAGAGAAGACAAAAGTTAAACATTGTTTCCTCTACTAAATCTTCTATATCTAATGACTTCTTTGATTTAAATGCGGCTATTTCTAATAAGGACAATATATCTCCAGTACCTTATGATACTAAGGGATATATACCTCCATTAGTATTAGAGTGCCAAATTTTTGATCTAGAAGAACAAATGGAAGAACAAGAGATTTTGAGAAAAATTGAAAACGATGTCATTTTTTATTTTATGACATAGAGTTTTAAAGAAATAATTCTGGTCTTCTCAAATCTTCCATCAATTTGTGTTCATCTGATGTTTCTTACTCTGAGGTTTGTCCAAATCAATTAACTAATCAGTTTGGTTTTATTGATAAATCTTCTTCTTCTAAGTCAAATATTATATCTGAAATTATTGATGATACTTTTACGTTAAATGATCATTTCTATAAAACAAAGCGTAAAAGAAGAAGGTCAAAGAAGAAAAAGAAGAAAGAGTTTGATATTTCTGAAAATTATAACTTTTCTGATTCCTCTATTTCAGATAGGCCTTTGAAGAAGTCTATGAAGTCTGTTTGGCTAAAGAAACAGAGATCTGAAAAATTTGTTTCTGTAGAGGATAAATGTGTAGATTTTCTGTAGAGCAAATGTTTCAAATTTCGAAGAATATCTCATATTGTCTCTCTAGGTCTGATTCTGATGATTGCGTTTCTTCATTAATATGTGATGATGTTCATGCTTTATTTAAACAGTCTCAGATTTTTTGGAAAAACAAATGTTTGAAAAAGAAAAAGGAAAGGACTAACAAGAAAGGACCCATATTCATATGGGTACCTAAATTTGAGTAATTTTTGATTGTGCAGCTAAATCAATTATGGTATCTGGATTCGGGGTGTTCCAAACACATGACTGGCAACAAATATTTGCTTTCAAATTTTAAAGAAAAATGTTGCGGTCGTGTCAAATTTGGAAACTGCGAGACGACTCCCATTCTTGGTTATGGTGATCTTGTTCAAGGTAATATAACTGTCAAAAGAGTAAGCTATGTCGAAGGTTTAAGTCACAATCTATTCAGCATCGGAAAGTTCTGCGATAAAGATCTTGAAGTCAGTTTCAAGTCTACAAGAGTTGCTGTAAAGAATAATAGCGGCATGGACTTACTTGTTGGAAAGAGACGATCAAATCTTTATACCATTAATCTTTCCGAAGTAAAGGTTCCATCAGATATTTGTCTTCTATCAAAAGCCTCTATTCATGAAAGTTGTGTGTGGCACCGACGACTAGCTCATCTCAATTTCAAATATATGGATCGCTTGGTCAAGAATGATTCCGTGAGAGGTCTTCCAATCCTCCGTTTCTAGAAAGACCATCTCTGTCAGGACTGCGAGAAAGGAAATATGAAGAAAGCATCTCATAAGCCTAAGCCTGAACATTGCACTGCGGACATCCTAGATCTAATTCATGTTGATTTGTGCGGACCAATGAAGACAAAGAGTATTGGTAAGAAGAAATATGTTTTGGTTGTTGTTGATGATTACTCCAGATATACATGGGTGAAATTTCTCAAATCTAAAGACGAGACACCCGAAATTCTCATCAACCTCATCAAAACCATTCAGACAAATAAGCAAAAGCATGTCAAAGTTGTAAGATCAGATAATGGCACAGAATTCAAGAATTCAACTCTTCAAGCATTCTATGATGATCAAGGAATACAACAACAGTTTTCTGCTGCAAGAACATCGCAACAGAATGGGGTTGTTGAAAGACGAAACAGAACGCTTGTGGAAGCTGCTAGATCTATGCTTGCTTATTCAGGTCTTCCTTTGTCCCACTGGGCCGAAGCCATATCAACTGTCTGTCATACCTAAAACAGATCAATTATACACCGCCGGTTCAACAAGACTCCATATGAATTGATGAACGGTATCAAACCCAACATCAAATATTTCAAGTCTTTCGGGTGTAAATGCTATGTTTTGAACGACAGAGATAATCTGAACAAATCTAGTCCAAAGGCAGATGAAGGCTTATTTCTGGGCTATTCTTCTAACTCTGCTGCTTACAGAGTCTTTCTCCTCTCTGCAAGAAAAGTGATAGAGTCAGTGAATGTCAAATTTGATGAAGCTGCTGATTTGGCTTTTGGACAACAGAGTTCAGAACCTGCTATTGTTGGAAACTCAGCTTCTGAACAAATTTGTTCAGAACCTTCACTTCAGTCGACAAATCAGGATCCTTCTAATTCTCTGTCTAATCTTTCTGATCTTGATTTTCTGTTTGAAATTTTTTATGATGATGTGCCTAAACCAAACACTAATAATGAACCTGATGCTGCTTCAGTATCTCCTGAAATTCAAGACATACCTTCTGAACATCATCCAGATCAATTCATACATGAACCAGAAGTTGCTGAAACTGTTCATGAAGAGTCTGTAGAAGATGAACCTGTTCTAGCAGAAAATGTTCAACAAGAAGTACAATATATGTCTGGTCAACAAGAGCCTGAATATGATGTCATGGAAATACCTCCTCCTCCGTTTGAAACCATATCTGTGTCTTCTTCTGACATTATTTCATCTGAAGATCCTCCTCATCAATTAGAAGTGGTTCAAGAAGTTATTGATCCTCTCCCTCATACAACAAAATGGACAAGATCTCATCCAATCCATCAAATTATTGGGAATCCTTAAGCAAGTGTTTCTACTCGCCCCAGAACAGCTTCTTCCAATGAATGTTTATACACTTGCTTCCTAAGCAAGATTGAACCTACCAAAGTATCTGAAGCATTGGAAGACCCAAACTGGATTTTAGCAATGCAAGAGGAGCTCAATCAGTTTGACGCGCTAAAAGTTTGGAGACTTGTTCCACGGCCAAAGGGTAAAAGCATCATAAGAACCAAGTGGATATTCAAGAACAAAAAGGACAAAGATGGTATTGTTGTTCGCAACAAAGCCAGATTGGTAGCCAAAGGATATCGACAGCAAGAAGGGATTGACTACAACGAAACCTTTGCACCAGTTGCTAGATTAGAAGCTATCAGGATGTTTCTCGCGTTCGCGGCTTATCGAAACTTCACCGTATATCAAATGGATGTCAAGACTGCCTTCCTCAATGGTAAACTGAAAGACGAAGTATTTGTATCTCAACCAGAGGGGTTTGTGGACAAAGATCATCCAGATTACGTATATTTCCTCGATAAAGCTTTATACGGGTTGAAACAAGCACCTCGAGCATGGTACAATGAGTTGTCTGCCTTTCTGCTCAAATACGGCTTCACCAAAGGAACCATCGACACCACTTTGTTTATATATCGTTCTAACTTGGATATTTGCTTAGTTCAAATTTATGTAGATGACATAATATTTGGTGCTACTAATCAATTTCTATGTACTTGGTTTTCTGATCTAATGACCTCCAGGTTTCAAATGAGCATGATGGGAGAAATCAACTTCTTCCGTGGCTTACAAGTAAAGCATCTTCCAGATGGTATTTTTATCAACCAGTCGAAGTACATATTTGACCTTTTGAAGAAATTTAATTTGGACAAATCATCTTCGATTGGCACGCCCATGGCTCATGGAACAAAGATCGGACTTGATCCAGATGGAAAAGTTGTCGATGTCAAGACATATCGGGGGATGATCGGATCACTAATGTATCTGACAACAAGTAGACCAGATATCATGTTCTCCACATGCCTTTGTGCCCGATTTCAAGCAAATCCTAAGGAATCTCATCTATTAGCAGTCAAGCGCATATTCAGATATATCAAAGGAACTCCTTATTTAGGATTATGGTATCCTAAAAGTTCTGATTATAGTTTGATTGCTTACTCTGATGCAGATTATGGTGGTAATCAATTGGACAGGAAAAGTACTTCTGGTCATCTCTAGTTTCTGGGTAACAGACTAATAAGTTGGGCGTCGAAAAAGCAAAACTGTGTGTCAATATCAACAGCTGAAGCTGAATACGTCGCTGCAGCTAGTTGCTGTGCTCGAGTGCTGTGGATGAAAACGTAACTTCGTGATTACGGAATGCTATACAAGACGGTGCCAATCTATTGTGACAGCAAGTCCGCGATTGCGATATCGGTCAATCCTGTCCAGCACACCAAGACCAAGCACATAGACATGCGATATCATTTTATAAAGCATCACGTGGAAGAAGGTACTATTGAGTTATATTTTGTCCCAACTGAATATCAACTTGCTGATATATTTACAAAAGCTTTGGATGAAAAACGTTTTAACTTTTTGCTTTCCAAAATCGGCATGTTGAACTTAAAAGTTTAAATCTTTACAAATTTTACTCTATAAAGTAAAATCTTTCAGATTTTCTTTCTTTTGAATAGAATGTGTTTCTAGGATCTTTTACAAGTCACTTTGTTTATATTAAAGTTTTATATGTTCAATTTTCAAATCTTACAAACATCAAAAAGTCAGCAACATGCTTGACGCTTTAGATACTGCTTTAAAGATATGTAAGTCGGCATATTTATGGTTTACTTTGCATAAACATCCTAAGTGATCAGAATTGTAGATTGTAATGAAAATATGGGCTAAGCTATTCGATATAGATCTGAGTTATTGAGATGATTTTATTTTTTAAGCATTTAAAATACAGAAATCCTTGAGTTTAAAAGTTTGTACCTGTGACCTTTCTGGTTTGGGAAAGTAAGTTCCGAGGGATGCTCGACATCTGGTCCCTTAAGGTCAATTGATCTGGGAGTGATCGAACAGAAATCCTTCTATAGAATCAGATCGAAAGTCATTATTACTGGTATGTATGGGTTTAGGATATGTCGATGTAGCCTTTCTGATCCGGGAGAGTAAAGTTCCAAGGGGTGCTTGACACCTAGTCCCCTAAGGCCAACTGGTCTGGGAGCGGCTAACCCAAATCCTGCAATAGGGTCAGATAGAAAGTTACGTTTACGACATGTTCTTTACTTAATAAACTCTTTGATTAAAAGATGCCAAAGTGCACAAAGATTAAAAGATGCCAAAGAGCACACTCATGTTAAGATGCCAATGAGCACACTGCTAAAAGATGCCAATGAGCACACATATCTTGATACTTGGTGATATATTTTGAGCTGCGATAAACCTGTAAATTTGTGAAAATCTTAATTCTTGATGACTTAGTGTCTGTACATGCAAAGTTCTCCATTTTATGTTTAGAATTGCATTTTTCTTGAAGCTAATCAAAGATCGCATGCGAGCACACTGAATAGATACCTGCATGTGTTTGAAGTTGAACATGTCTTAACTTGATATGCAATGTAACTTGTTTTTGTATCCAACAACTCATGTTTGATTTCATCTGATTGATAAATCTGAGAAACTTTACTGAGTAGACTTTAATTTGTTTAGTGTTTAAATTTTTATATATTAAGTTGTTACAAAATTTATATTCCATAAGATCATCTTTCATATTGATGTCTTTATGTTTGTTATCTGTGTTTTTGTCATATGGTCTGTGCATTTTTCGAGGGGGGGTGTATATCTGATTTCCATATCTGTAATATTCTATTTTTGAGGAGGAGTGAATGTTGCTGATTAATTACTTCTTGTGATGATCAAAAATTCATCAGGTAGTATTTCTGAAATTACTATGCAAATGCTAAACTAATTTGATAAATTTGGTGCATTTGTGTAGGGGGAGTGAATGAGGGCTTATCAGGTAATTTTCTCATAGTTATTTTTTTTAAGTGTTTTTTGTTTTTAGAATATATAGAAGTAAGAGTGTGTATTTTCTTTTCTATATTCCCTTTGAACTTGTTTGAATATTCCTCTTCCCTCCATTCTCTCTGCGTTTTCTTCTTGCATTCTAATCTGATTCATTTCAGATTGTGGCTTTGTAATTTCAGGTATGTTTTTGTATTTTCGTTATATGTTTGTAGTTTAATTAGTGTTCATTTACTTTGTTTTGATTTCATTTTTTTTTGGTTTCTTACTGTGTATTTTTACTGACTTGTGTTTTATTTCACTGTTCATCGATTTCTAAAAACTCAGATTTGAGTTGAATTTGATCGATTTGCGTATTGGGTTTAGTTTAGACCTTATAATCGACACTCAGGTATGTTTTATTTTTGTTTAATTTCGTTGTTTTGTGCTTAGAATTAGTGTTTTGGGGTTTTTGGGTTCGAACAAACGACTTCTAGGGTTTTTGTTCAAGTCTTTGAGACCCGCATAGTACGCTTTTCGGGTCCCTTTAGACCCGCATAGTGAACTATGCGTTTCACCCATGACCCGCATTCCTCTAGTTTGTTTTGTTTTCTTTGTGTAGTTTACGTCTCACTAAGAACACGCAAAGTCTATCTTGCGTCTCCTTAGTGACACGCAAACTCTTTGAGTGTTTCGTTGTTTCAATGTATGCTATGCATTCCCTTAAGGACAAGCATTCCTTCCTATGCGTTCCCTTAAGGACCCACATTCCTTTCTATGCGTTCCCTTAAGGACCCGCATTCCTTCCTATGCGTTCCCTTCAGGACACGTATTTCGTCCTTTGCGTTCCCTTAAGGACCCGCAAACCATACTTGAAATTAACAAATACTTTGTTGACTTTTATCGCATCAAGATTCATCCTGTCATACTCTCCATTCTTCGTGGACATCTGCTCTCTCAAGCTCTATGTTCAGTTGTTGATGTTCCGGAAGTCTATGTTCAGGAAGTTTGGCACACCATCACTAAGAACGAACTGGCACGTCCTCATCGATTTGATCTCAAAATTGATCAATTTGATTCATATCTTTCTTATAAGCGTTTACGGTTGATTCTTGATCTTCCTGAGCCTACTTCTAGACCTGGAAGGACAACGTATGATAACTTTCCATCCGAAGAGGAAGTTTTTGAGGGCATCAAGCGACTAGGCTATGTTGGTTCACTGGAAAAGGTTGTAGACTTTGACAAGTCTAATCTTCCTCATGTCTGGTATTCTTTATTTTTAGTCATCAACAGGTGCTTAACTTCTAAACATACTGGCACGGATAGTTCTAGTCTTCACTATCTTCGACTGTTCCATGCAGTAGTCTATGACCTGCATGTCGACTATACGATTATTTTCTGGACCGAGCTCTCTGAAGTAGTGAAAGACAAGTTAACCAACAAGCGACGAAAGTTCATTCCTTTTATCAGGTTTCTCAAGCTGACTATTAGAAGCATGTTTCGAAGCAATCTGACCATTCCACGTAGATTATCTTGGCCGCAAGTTCAGGATTCTGAGATGCTTTATCTTCAGAAACAGAAGAAGTCATTCACTTTTTCTATGACCATTCCTTATGGTCTTATTGCCAATTATGCTGACATGACCAATGACAGTGTCATCGATTATTGTTTAGAAAATGAATTTGAAGAGGCTGAACAGGATGAACCTTCTCATGGCACTCCAGCTGGAACTTCTCATGAAAAGAAAGTTGAAGCAACTACTCAGGAAATAGTTACTGCGGTTGCAACTACTCTAGAGACAGATGTTGATCTTTCTGCAGCACCACAAGATGTTGCTACTCATCACGTGGAATCTGTCATTGCTGCTATCGAAGCTGAAGCCACTACTGTTACTGCTGATATTGGAGAAGATGCCAATCCTGATGAAACTGGAGTTGCTAATGATGATGCAACAAATGCTGATCTTTCTGATGATGATGAAAATACAACAAGTAATTCAGACGATGGTGATGATGATGCCGATCAACCCAACATGAAAGTGTCTGAACGGAAAATAAGAACACCGGAAGTGGTTGTTGTCTCAGAAGATATTTCAGAAGATGAATCGGTGTCTATTGATCCCTATGTTTCCCGTTTAAACGTTGATGAACTGGATATCTCATTTGTTCAAACCTCCACTCAAACACAAAGTCAAGCTCTTGCTTCTTTTATTGTTGATGTTACAGCTACCATTGTCTCTGCTGTTGAGCTTTCTATGGTTCCTGCACGTGTTTCTTCTGAGAAATTTACAACACTGAATGAGGTAATTCGTCAGTTCTCAGAAAGGGTGGATGCTTAAAAAGAAGAAGATATTAACAAGCTGAAGTCGTTTTTCAAAGGGAAAATGCCAGAGATAGATACTTCGGTTCTTCCTCCTGATATTCCTTTCCGCCGTCCTTCAGGGGTGATTCTTCCGGAACTTTCTTCTGTAGTGTCTTCATCTACATCACCGATTGTATCTCTTCCTTTTCCGTCTTTATTCACTCAGTCTGCGGGGATTTCCAGGGCTTCTATTCATGATGCTTTGATTTCTGAGCTATCTGATCTTCTTTATGCGCGTCTTCTATCTATGTCTCTGCCACAACATCAAGATCAAGATTTGATCTCTCTGCTGAGGAACTTCCAGCCAACGTCGCCTCCAGTTTCTTCCTCTTCCGATTCTGATCGCATTAATGCTTTATCTCATGAATTTCAAGAATTCAGATCGGAAGTTAGATCCAGTTTATCTGATCTTCGTTCTTTTATGTCACAAGCTTTCTCTGATCTATCTAACAAGATTGATCATCTAGAGCAATCATGCAGGACTGAGGTTGGCCCCTCTCTTAAACACCGACATGACCAAGATGATCCCGATCATCATGTCCATGAGGGGGAGATGGCAAAGAGACAAAGAACAGAAGGGTCTTCTAAAGCACGAGAAGTTGTTCAAAAAGAAGTGGCTGGAGATAGAGAAAAGACTGCTGATACAGTTCAAGATTACAGTATCCAAGATTTAGTGAATGTCATGGTTGACAATGCTGATGTAAATGCTTTGCATAATGAATTTAATATGTCTGAAGCAAATATTAATAATATTCAAATTGTAGTGTATGTGGATCCAGATGTCTCAGGTAGAGCTTATGAAGTTGAAGAGTCGGAAGCAGCAAATGACATGAGATCTTTCTTCGCGAACTTCATAGAGATAACTTCAGATGATGATGAAGAAGTTAGATTTGAGAAAGTTTCTCAAGTTAAAGAAGAAGATTGCAACAATATCATCATCTTATCTGATACAGAGGATGATACTGTTTTCATGGATGCATCAGATACAAAAGAGGCTGAATTGCTATATGGTGATCTTCCAAGTCAAGGTGAGATTCCAGAAAATGATCAACCTTCATCTACTCCTGTATCTAGTTCTGCTCCAACAACCAATATTCCGTCAAGTGCATTTGAAGTTGGTCAGTCATCTAAAGCTCAAGCAGATATTCTTTCCTCTGAACCAGTAATTCCTCCATCTCTTCTAGAAGAAGGAGAATCTTTAACTAGGCAGCAAAGGCATAGAAATCTACAGCAGAGATATATGGCTTCTAGACTCAGAACATATTTTCTTGAAGATTTTCAAAGCAACATCTTTGTTTCTAGAAGAAGGACAATCAATATATATGTCATACTTGGAGTAGAGAAAGAATCAGAAGCTTATCAGCATGAATACTTAGCATTTATCAAGTGCCAGCGCAAAAGGAATAACACCGTTGCTTCTCCTCATCTAATAGTTCGAGTTCTCAGTGTCACATTTAATAAGTTTCTGATCATCTGGTATCCAGACCTTGAAGTGGAAAGAAGAGACTGCAAGCGGTACAACTTTTCAGAGGTTGATTTCATTGATCTTTCAATTGATGATGTTGAATTATTATATGATCACTTCAGGAATCTTTATAACCGGACTCAGGATGTTTCTCAAACTCTTTTTGTTATTAAAAGGTTCATTCGTCTTCAGATCCGATTTTTTCGTGTTTTTGACTTCCAGATGGCCATCGAAAGCTTTCAGCCTGTAGTTAATCTTGGAAGGCCCAACCAGAGTTTGCAGAATCTAGAGTCTTATCCGTTATTCACCATTATCGAAGATCCATATGGAGTAGTATATAAGAACAACTCAAGTGAAAAATGCTTTCTACGATTTGATGAGATTGAATATTACTCTGATGGAACTCTAAAGGTGATCAAACTTGAGTTGGAGCGTCGTCTACAAGAGGCTAGAAGAAAGTTTTTGGAAAACAAGAAAAGAGTCATACCTTTTTGAAAATGATGAAATTCGTCTGATCCGTAGAACTTTGGTCTCTATTCAAAATAGACTGAATCTCCGTTCAACTCTGTGACGATTGGAAGTGTTAGTTGGGCTGAACAAACTTCGTCAACGAGAAGAACGTCAATGATCCTTCAAAGTCGCCTAGATGGTCAATGCTGTTTTTGAAGTTTTTTTTAAGACTTCGGTGCCAATGATTACTGAGGGGGAGATTGTTAGATCTGATTTTATAGTAATCATTGTATTTATTTCCTTTATCTTTCAGTGCTTATAGTTCTTTTCTGTCTTGTTAGTGCCTTGGGGTATTTAAGTCCCCTTGGCTTATTTGTTTGTAATAACTTTCACATTTTTGAATACAAGTTACTGTTTCATTCGAGCATACATTTTCTCTCTCTAGATTCTCTCTCTACAGATCTTGTGATCTTGGAATATCAGTAACAAAATAGGACCCATAATGAGATGGGTACCTAAGAAAATCTAATATGTCTTGCAGAAACAGTCTATGCCGATCTGGTACTTAGATTCTGGATGTTCAAGGCATATGACTGGAGATAAAAAGTTACTATCCTCTTTCAAAGTTAAATCTGGGGGAGCAGTAACTTTTGGAGACAATATGCAAGGACAAATTAAGGGGTATGGTGAGCTTACAAGAGGTAATGTTTCAGTATCAAAGGTTGCTTATGTTGATGGGTTAAAGCATAACTTAATCAACATAAGTCAACTTTGTGACCATGGTTTTGATGTGAAATTTCAAGAAAAACATTGTTCATTACTTCACTCAAAAACAGGTCAAGAAATGCTCAGAGCTGACAGAAAGGGAAATTTATACAAAATGAATTTTTCCAAACACATAAAAATTGACTCAGAGAAACTCTGTCTAGTATCTCTGAACAGTGAAGATATTTGGCCCTGGCATAAAAAGTTCTCACATCTGAAATTTTCTTCACTTGATAAATTGGTCAAACTAAATATGGTTAAGGGATTACCATCTCTGAAGTTTAACAAAGATCATCTTTGTTCTGCTTGTGAAATGGGAAAAATGAAAAGATCTTCCCACAAGACCAAAAGTGATAATAATTGTTCAAAACCTCTACATATGCTTCATGTGGACCTTTGTGGTTCTATCTCTGTACAGAGCTTGTAAGGTAAAAAGTATATCCTCGTTTTGATTGATGAATACTCTAGATATACTTGGATAGAATTCATCAGAGCCAAGTCTGATGTCCCTGATATTTTAATAAGATTGTTAAAAAGATTGCAGGTTCTGTTTGATACCAAAGTTCAGAAGTTGAGAAGTGATAATGAAACAGAGTTCAGAAATGCAAAAATCAACTCATATCTTTCAGAGGAAGGCATAACTCCGAACTTCTCTGCAGCTAGAACCCCTCAACAAAATGGTGTTGTTGAAAGGAAAAACAGAACACTAGTTGAAGCTGCAAGAACTATGCTTGCAGGATCAGATCTTCCCACAAACTTTTGGGCAGAGGCAGTGGCAACAGCCTGTTTCACGCAAAACAGAGCTACAATTGTCAAAAGATTCAAGAAAGCATCTTATGAACTCATTAACAATAGGAAAACTAATGTTAAATATTTCCATGTTTTTGGATGCATATGTTTTATTCTAAATGATAGAGCGTCTCTTGGAAAGTTTAACAAGAAAGCAGATGAAGGCAAATTCATTGGCTATTCATTAGCCTCAAAAGCTTTCAGAGTGTTCAATCAAAGAACCAAAACAATCCAAGAGAGTATCAATGTGTCTTTTGATGATGACAAAAGTCTGGCCAACAAAGATATCAATCAAATTGCCAAAAATATCTCTGAATCATCAAAGATAAGAGAATCTGAACTCAACAAAATATTCGAAGATTTCTTTGATGATGAAAACTCAGAGTTTCTTTTCAGAGATATTCATAGAGCAACTTCAGAGGAACCACAAACGTCAGGTACAAATCCCTCTGGTCCCTCTAAAGTTATAACTTCAGCTTCCTTGAATGCAGGTCCACGAAATGAATCAACTTGAGAGCCTCTGGAATCAACGTCAGAGCCTATGGTATCAACTTCAGAGCCTCTGGAATCAACAACAGAGATGTCTTCAACTATCATCTCTGAAGCTCAAACTCCACCTCATGTTTATGCTCCACTCACAAGATGGACAAAGGATCATCCCCATGATCAGATCATTGGTTCACCTTCAGAGGGTGTTAAAACCAGACCAGCCACAATCAATGAATGTTTTTTGTAAATTTTTAAGCATCATTGAACCAAAGAAGGTAAATGAAGCTCTTGAAGTTCTTCATTGGATCTCTTCAATGCAGAATGAGCTTCAAGAGTTTGAAAGAAACAAAGTCTGGACCTTAGTTCCCCTTCCTAAAGGAAAATTTGCAATTGGAACTAAATGGGTCTTCAAAAATAAAAAGGATGATGATGGCATTATAATCAGAAACAAAGCTAGGTTGGTTGCTAAGGGATATTGCCAAGAAGAGGGCATTGATTATGATGAAACCTTTGCACCTGTGGCTAGGCTAGAAGCAATTAGAATCTTCTTAGCCTATGATGCACACAAAGGGTTTAAAGTATATCAGATGGATGTTAAATCTGCCTTTCTGAATGGTAAATTAAATGAAGAGGTTTATGTCCAGCAACCACCTGGTTTTGAGAATACAGAGTTTCCAAACCATGTTTATTATCTTGATAAAGCTCCATACGGACTTAAACAAGCTCCAAGAGCATGGTATGCTACTCTGACCACATTTCTGATAAATAATGGTTTTGAAAAAGGTACAATAGATACAACCTTGTTCATAAAAAGGTACAAAAATGAGATGCTTTTAGTACAGATATATGTTGATGACATTATATTTGGCTCTACAAATCAAAAGTATTGTGATAAGTTTTCAGAGTTGATGAAGAGTAAATTTGAGATGAGTCTTATGGGAGAATTAACATTCTTTCTAGGCTTACAAGTAAAGCAAACATCAGAGGGTACTTTTATAACTCATTCTAAGTATGTCTCTGACATTTTAAAAAAATACAGGCTTAATGATTCAACCTCTATGAAAACCCCTATTGCCACAGGAGTCAAGCTTGACTCTGATCTTTCAGGAAAATCTGTAGATGTCAAAACCTACAGAGGAATGATAGGTTCACTATTATACTTAACTGCAAGTAGGCCTGACATAATGTTTGCAACATGTCTTTGTGCTAGATATCAAGCAAATCCAAAAGAATCTCATTTATCTGCTGTCAAAAGAATTTTCAGATACCTGAGAGGGTCACCCTCATTAGGCCTCTGGTATCCAAAACTTTCTAGTTTTGATTTAATAGCTTACACTGATGCAGATCATGCAGTATGCAAGCTTGACAGAAAAAGTACCTCTGGGTGCTGTCAGTTATTGAGCAATAAGCTGGTAAGTTGGACATCCAAGAAGCAAAACTGTGTTTCAACTTCCACAGCAGAGGCATAATATGTTGCTGCTGCTAGTTGTTGCTCTCAAGTCATATGGATGCAAACCCAGCTCCGAGACTATGGCTTACAATATGACAGAATTCCAATTCTGTGTGATTCAAAAAGTGCCATAGCCATCTCTGCCAATCCAGTACAGCACTCCAAAACAAAGCACATTGATGTAAGGTACCATTTTTTGAAAGATCATGTTCAAAAGGGAACAATAGAGATGTATTTTGTACCAACTGAACTTCAACTTGCTGATATTTTCACAAAAGCTTTAGATAAACGAAGGTTCAATTTCTTAATTAGAAAGTTGGGTATGTTGAACATGTCTGCCTAACACAGGAAAACATCAGAGTCTCTGATCCATTCATCAGAGCCTCTGACATGCGTAGCATGTTCAACCAGAACTTCTGAAACTAATTTCAGAGCCTATGGACTTTTTCACAAATGGTAAAAATCATTCTTTTGTATCTCCAAGCATGTGTCAAGGGGGAGAAGATAAAGACATTATTCTTTGGTCAAGGGGGAGACAAAGAACCTTTCATCTTTCAAGGGGGAGAAAGTGAGCTTCTCTGATACTCATATCAGAGCCTCTGATCTTGTCTTCGATATTTATATCAAAGCCCCTGATCTTTTCTCATTAAACGAATATTCCAGGAAATTCTTTTAATAATAAATCTTTTGGATAACCATTTGTTTCTTTTCACAAACCCAACTGGCGGTTTTCTGACACTAAGCGGCTCTCCCCTACACACCTCAACGTGTCACCTATTAATTAGGGGATGATGGAACGTCCTTTCTGACATTGGAACTCTCAATCGCCGTTTCCATAACCTCTCCCTCTACCTTTTTTTCTGTCCATAAAACCCCTTTTTCTCTTCTCATTATTCTTTGCGCTCTCAGAATCCAATATCCCAAATCTCTCTTTCTAAGCCCTCATCTTTCTCAAAAACCTGCAACAATGGCAGCTCATTCCCAAACCTCAGATAACTCCAGCAAACTTGTTCCAAGTTTGAATATGGCATAGTTTGATGTTCCAGTAAAAGGTAACAACTACTTTCTGGACGTCACCCCTACCAAATACGATGAGCAGTTTCGCCTAATACTAGATTTTTTGACCAACTGCGAACTCAACGATGTCCTCACCAAACATGCTTAAGATATTCCTCTACGCTTTGTCCAACAATGGTGGTATTCAAGTGAATACGATGATGAAAAGGAAGGACTGGTTGGGTACATTGACCTAGGTGAACAAAGCATGAACATAAGAATCAACCCACAAACCCTAACTCGCCGATTCAACCTGCTCACAAAACTGATCTTCAAATAGAAACCTTTGAGAAACTACCAACTCAAGAAGTTCTTCTTCAGTTCCTCCACCACTTAGGCTACAACAGGGAGATCACACGCCTAAGTCAATTCAGACGTCAGTACCTGCCTCCCAAGTGGAACTTTATGTTTAGTGTTCTCAACCGAATAATTACCTGCAAGATTGGAAGTCAGGATCAGACCCATCTAGTGATTCTAGCCATAATGTATGCTCTCTTCTTCAACAGAAGCATAAATATGGCTCACATTCTCTTCTGTGAGATGCTGACGGCGGTGGACAAGAAGAACAAAGACTTGGCCAAAGGAAAACAACCAATTTCGGTATTGTTTCCCAGATTCATCTCTGTGGTCATTCAACGAGCAATGGAGAAATTCTCCATCACTGAGGAGGGCCCAAGGACACCTCTATTTATGATGAACTCGTTCAAAGCTACAGAGGTTCCTCCTTATCCAAATGACCGACGTTTCCCACACACCATGATTGAGGTAATTCCTGCTGACTCTACTACCCACCTTCTACTTAGTCGTGTTGCCCAATCATCAAAACCGAGATGGGATCCCCAAAACACTTAGGTTATGAGCCTGAGCCTGAATCAGAGAGTGATATCTCTGATATTGCTTAAAACGTTAACAGAGCGCAACCTGAGGGTGGCTCTGAGAGAGTAAGGAAGAGAAAACAAGAGAACCCTCCCTCTGACGAAGAGAATAACTCTGTCAGAGCAGAGGAAGGTGAGGAAGAGATAATTCCATAGGGTGAGTTTCTAAACTTAGAATCTGAGGGCGGCAAGGTAGAAAAAGATGTCCTTGTTGGCACACATGAGCTATTCCAAAGCCCAAATCCCTGTGCAAACACATCTACTGTCCAAGGTGGTCCAGCATCAGTGGACATTGAAACAGAGGTGCACACTTCGAACCCTTCCCATCCTAGCCGCTCAGAGGCATCTACTTCTGTCTCTGAAGCACGCACCAAAGGGGAAACCTCTGATACGACTAAGTCCTCCCAACAGGACTTAGACCAAGATAAAAATACTCATTCACCCCGGAGTATGTCACCTCCTCACACACATGATGCCTTTGTGGCTCATAAAAAGATGGACCGTCCCTTAGATCAGGAGAGACCTAAGATCTCTCGTAAGGATTGCCTGTCAGAAAAAGAATGGCATGACCTTCTTGCACATGGACTCCTTAGCCTGGACAGTAAGGTTTCCACCCACATTCGTTTCTCATCATCAGATTCTGACTCTGATGATTAGAGACCAATTGGAACCATTATAGGGAAATCCTTGAAAAAGGGTCCCCAAGGATTAATGGGAAGTCCTTCCGGAGTCAATATCAAGCCATCTCCGAAAGAAGGCTTCTCTGAACTCGAGGGAAACTTAGAATCATGTGTTGATCCTAAGGTCACCCCCTCTGATTACGTTACCAAAGAGGAGTTCAGAATCTTTGGTGATGAAATCAGAGAATCTATGAAGGAGATTAAACTTCAAATAGAGAAGACCTCAGAGGCCTCTGCCTCTCACTCTAAAGTTGCAAAGCTCACTTAAGAGGTCTCTGAGGTGCGCACAACCATGATCTCTCAGAACGATAAACTGGATGCTCTGGAAAGCCTGGTCATCAAAAATGACTCTGTTCTATCCAGAGAAATTCAGAACTCCACCACAGATCTCCTCAAGGCGATTCCAACTCCCTCTGCCCCCACTCCAACACATGCAGACTTTTCTCAATTCAAAGAGGAAGTCTTGCGTTCTTTGGCAGAGGTGATTGAAAAGATCCCTACCTCCTCTGCTGCTGTTGCTACATGCAAATTTGTTACAAAGGTTGACCTCACCAACTTCTCCAAGAAGATCACCAGCAATGTAATGAATATCTCCAGCAAGTTCATCTCCAAGACCACTCAGCAGAACAAAAAGATTGAAGACCTTCTGCAGAATGTCAAATCTTCAGAGGGATCATTGAAGCGGAAGGAACCAGAGGTCGCATGCTCTGAGGAAACCCGAAAAAAGGCCAGGTATGAAGACTCTGATGACCATGATGACCAACCTCAGGGGTCATCCGATCATCATAAGGGAGAGAAGACTCCTATACCAAAAACTGTTGAAACACAAAAGGAGTCCACTCCCTCTAAATCAAACCAAAGCAAGGAAAAAGGAACAGAGAGACGTTTAGCCTCAACCTCTGCTGAAGATAACCAGGCCACTCTAAAGTCCCCAATACCTGTTATCTTTCTAGCACCATCTACTTCGAGTGCTCCAATAGTTCCAATAATAGCTGCAACTCCAGAAACTATTGGAGCTCTGGAAGAAGATGAAGACGAACAACTAGTAGACTTCTCTACATCAGAAGATGCATTCTCATCACCAGAAAGACCAACTTATGTGATGAGAGATGCTTACGAATCAGAGGCTGAAAGAGCAGAACCAGAATCTGAAAAAGAAGAAAAATCAGATTATGAAAAAGAAGGTGCTGAAAAACAGATTGAAGTAATTGATGTTGAAGAGTATGTATTCAAGAATGCTCAACCATATCATACTTCAACAGAAACAGAGCTGAGGGATTCACCAGAGATAGATGGCTACATCTCTGAACCTACAACAAAAGATGCTCCACAGACAAAGGAACCAGAGACCATGGTTGCTGATGAACAGGCTCCTTCAGAGAATCCTGTTCAGAAGGCAAGCATTGGTTTACCAGCCAAAGGGTTTACTCAACCTCCTACATTTCTTGCATCCAATCCCGAAGATTCCATAGAAGACCACTTCAGATACATCTACTGTGAGTTCAATATGGCAGACACTCTAGTCATTCCTCTGAATCCAAGGATCAAAGAGAACATGTCGAACTATGAGCGAAGATTTGTCATAGATAAAACCTCACCCAGAGTACAAGTCCTCTATGATGATCCAATCATCAAAATCAACAAAATCTCAGAGAAGACCTTTGCTTACTACAAGATCATCTATATGCATTATGTGGTAACTCGATCTGATAAGAAGATTTACGAGTTCAATGATAATGATCTCGTAAATCTAAATCCATATGATTTACCTCATTTATATGCCTATTGCTCTGTCAGGTATGATCAGGGAAGAAGGGAAATCAAGATGGGCATGGTTGAAGTCAGACGGGCAATGGAGGCCTATGTCAAACACAGAGCAAAACGTGACTTCCAAATTGCTCTGAACCTGGGGGAAGAAAAGTTGGAGGTAACTGAACCTGTGGAGTCGATCGTTAATCTTGAGGCAAAGAAGACTGGATCAATCATTGCAGAACCTCTAGGTTTCATCTACAGAGTAAACCAAGTAAAGAAGATCTTTCTCGCTTCAGAAGTTTCGAAGTACTCTGATGAAACCTTGAGAGGTATAAAGAAAATGATCCATGTAAAGGAAGAAAGGCACATAGCAGATTTACTTGCAAAGCTTGACTTAGAGATTGACTCGATGATCAACTTCAGAGCTCTAATCATGAAGTTCCATGGAATATGTTCAAGTGACAAATTTTAGTTTGTTTCTTTATTTTTGAATATTACTTTCTCTGTATTAAACTTCAAAATGTTTAAGAAGTAATATTTAAGAGGATGATTTTCTTCTCTACGCTTTCTAGTTTAAATCTTCTATTCTCTGCTATTATTGTATCTTTTATTTTCAACACTTAGGGGGAGATTGTTAGCCCCAAATCTTCTGTTTGTTAAAGTGTTGAAAATGCCCAAGTCCTATTTCAGAGGACTTCCAAAGATAGACCTCAGAGGGCATAGACTTCAGAGGATGAAGACTTCAGAGGACAAACCTGCCTCTGAAGTACTTATCAGAGATTGCAACTTTCAGCAGAAGACATCAGAGATGGCTTCATCAAAGGCTCTGAAGACAACGTCTGAGCTCTGAAGACATTCTCTCTGAAGATGGCGCTGAAGACTTTCCTGAAGTATCAGAACAGATAACCAATCACTTAGTGATAAGATTTACTTTATAGAGTAGGTTACTATTCAAGCATGTCTTGAGCTTACCTATTAGGTAAGACATTGTTCAAGCATGCTTCTATTTGTCAGAATAGTACACTGTTTACTTTATGGTCCTATAAATAGGACCATCACTCCTTTGACAAATGTGTGCTTTTTGATATCTTGTACAAGAAAAATCAATTGAATATATCTCACGAAGATCTTGTTCTTTCTACTTGCTTTATATATGAACTGTGATATTTGAATCTGCTTTTGATATTAAACTATATTGCTTCCGCTGTTTATACTCTTGTTGTTTATATCATTATTGTTATAAGATTAAATCTGGGATCCAACATTAGTTGTTTCAAAATACTTATTCAGTATATTTTTCTTTCTACATTGATGTTTCAATTCGTATGATCTCATAACTTTGTAAATGGGTTTGTACATTATTCAAGGGGGAGTGAATAAGAAGAATTTTCTAAAAGATCATATCTGATTTTGAGGGGGAGTATCTGATTCTCTATACGAATGATAATTTGAATTGTCGTATTTAGTGCATTTGTGTAGGGGGAGTCAATGTGCTTAACAGGTGAAAATTTTAAGGTTTCAAGTTATTTTTGTGCCAACAGTTGGTAGAGCAAAACTCATATTTGCGCCAACAGTTTCTAGCGCAAAACAAGCTTTGCGCATCCTTCTTCTAGCGTAAAACCAACTTTGTGCCACATTAAGCTAGCGCAAAACTACGTTTGCGCCACCAACAATTAGCGCAAACCTTCCTTCTTTCTCCTTTACTCTGATTTTTGCAGATCTGAAGTTGTCTCGTCTCCAACATTTGCATGACCAAGTTGATCCAGATCATCAAGGTCATGAGGGGGAGAAGTTAAGGAGAAGATAAAGAGAAAAAGAGTTCAAACGTTTATCTGCTGCTCAAGATTCGTTCAAGATTCTATTCTCTCATCTAGCTACTAATTCTTTTGTTGTTCCCACTCCGATCACCACAGTTCATTCAAGTACATTTTTGAAAAAGGTGTGTCGTCTAGAGCACAAGCTGATGAACCGATTGTTCTTTCAAGCTAATTACAAACAGGTCCAGTCTTGTCAAGGCAGCAAAGGCAACATAGACTGAAAGATGCTGAGAAGAATTTTTTTTTAAAATTCAAGAAGCTTCTTTGCTAAAGTCTCTTAGATGGTCGGAGTTGATTTAGAAGATGAATATTGAAGACCACAGCGCCAATGATTACTAAGGGGGAGATTGTTAAGTCAGATTTTATAGTAATCATTGTATTTATAGGCTTGGTCTAATACTGTGTTTAGCTTGCTTATCTGTGTTGTATTAGCCAAGGGTATTTAAGTCCCTTGTTTCTTGGTGTTTGTAAGGAACTCACGCATATTAGAGAAGACAATACTACTTTGCGCTTTCAATCTCTCTCTCTCTACTTTCTCTCTCTAAAGATTTAGTGATTTTGGGATTATCAACAAATATTACCTGAACTTCGTCGAGTCTGACTACCTGCGTCAGGATCACCAAGAATTTGATCTATGGGGTGATCTTTTGTCCATGGCTGAGTAGGAGCATGATCGTTTACTTCAGGAGTTAGATCAACAATAGGAATGTTCACTGATGAAGAAACTTGAGGTTTATCAGCAATTAACTGTTGGGAGTCAGACAATCCATTATTTTCTGAGAGGTTTTCAGACGAGGGAAGATCTGATGGAGGGAGTGTATTTAGAGGCTCAGTTGAAACCCATGAGGTGGATTCAGCGTTTGGTGGGATGATGTTTGGATAATCATCAGCAGCTAGATGATCTGTGTGCTGATGGTTTGAGAAGAAAGATTATGTTTCTCTGTAACGAGAAAACATCCAAGCATTTAGCTCTTCATTTTCAGCGATAGGTTTAGAGTTCGCTTAACGGGTTTTGTCAAAGGTGACATGAATTGTTTCTTCTACAGTTTGTCTTCTCTTGTTGAAAACTCTGTAGGCTTTGGAGATGGAGGACTATCCAAGAAATATTCCATCATCAGCTTTTGGATCGAACTTTCCAAGAGAATCTTTGTTGTTAAGAATGAAGCACCGACAACCAAAGATATGAAGAAAACTAATAGAGGGTTTTCTTCCATGAAATAGTTCATAATCTGTCTTTCCAAATCGCTTTACTATCAGCGATTGTCGGTCCAACAATACTTATCAAGTTTATAGAAACAACAACACAATATGATTACCAACCTGTATTGATTATAACAAACGAGTTACAAGGTTGATCGATTAAGCATGAAATATGTTCTCTATGTTTTCTCTCTTTTACACCATTAAGTGTGTGTTTGTATGTGTGAATTATGATCTGATCTATGAGAGATTGAGAGATACACTTAGATAATATCTAATAGATATTATCTAAATCTAATCTACCTAACAACTTCTAAGAACAAGTTGTATTATAAAACTATTATAACTAAATAATATCTAACAAGTAGATATTATATCTAACTAAACTAGAAACTAACTAAGTTAAACTACCTAACAACTAGATATTAATTTAACTAGTACAATAGTAAACAAATACATTGACATTTATTACAAATAGACATAGACTTATATATCGAGAGTCAACGTTCCGGCTTTAGCTTTAGATTGCGATCTTCAGTTTGGATGATCTTGAATCCAATGAGACTGTGTCTTAACAATCTCCCCCTTTGGATCAAGATCATTACGAAAATGATTTTAGCAATTCAGTCTTCTTGTTCAGCTCAGAAGATGCAATCTCTTTCTTTAGCTCTGAAATCAGCATGTCTTCAATCTATTTTCTTTAGAAGAATTCAGTCTTTGACGTGATTCTTGAAACATGTGATCTTTGCCATTTCTTTTGTAGTCATTCTCCCCCTTTTTGATGTTAAGTGCAACAACTTCATCAAAACTATTTGTAAGAAATGTCTATCTTGTGGTTAGAGCCCATGATCCGTCAATTCAAAAGATATTCATCCAGATCTTTTCAAATCCAAAAAAAATAGTCGTGTAACACCTGAATCAACTAATGAATCAGTTAACATGCCTGTCAGTAACACTAAGGCACTGTGTGTAACAAATACACTTTGGAAAGGAGCTCTTTTGATGTTGACTCCCTCAGGGCTTCCATTTAATCATCGAAACACCACAAAGGTAATTTCTATAAACGATATGACAAAGAAACTAATTCCTTGTGTGTTCGTGCTTGTGTTTGAAAGAATTAAACACTTGATGATTGCTTATTAGGCTCAAAATTGTGTAAACCACTGAGACAACAGCAAGTTAAACACAGACTGAATGTGCATGATTGAAGTGCGAAGGTGGGGCAGACTTCCTTCTTTTCAATATCCAGACAGATAGCAAATGTGTTGCATCCCCTTTGAAAATGTGAAACACTTTCTTGTGAAGAAGAAAATGAGTAGATGGTGAGGTTTGATCAAGAGTTGGCATGGGTTAGTTGCATGTTTCAATAATGTTCACCAAAGAATTGTGAAACACTAGTAATGTGGCTACCCGGCTCAGAAAAAGTTGGTGCAGAGTTGTGATATTCTTTTAACTCTGTTCTCACACGCTCTTTCTTTTAAACATTAAGCTTTCTCTAATCACACTGATTTCTTTTCTATTTGCACACTCAATCACCAAGGATTAACTTCTTGTGTAGAAATTACTGGTTAAGGTAATTCCATAGAAGTTGTGTTAATTCCTAGCACAATGATTCTTGTTTTCCTATGATGCATGTGATGCTCAAATTGGTTTAACTATTTCAGTTAAAGCACAATTTAGATCATGAAAACATTTAAAATACACTCCCAAAATATAAAATCTGTTGAAAAATCAGGAAGTGGTTTGAACATTAAAAACAATGTTTTCTATGATTGAAAGTTGTCCATCTTTCAACCATATATGAGATTAAGATAAAGGATTATACCTTAACGTTTGATCTTACATCTCATGAAGCTAATGCTTAAATTCATAAAGATATGAACTTGTAAGCTTCTCTCAAAAATTCTGCAAAAGTCTAATGTCAAGTCAAAGTAAAATTTATTTACTTAAATTGAAAAGGCAAAAAGCAGTAAAACTTTTAAAGTACGAGTTCTGATAAGAAATAATCAGAAGTCATATCCGTACTCCCTTTTTGACTTGAAGAGCTCCCCCTAAAATCTTGCATTACAAAAGAAATTTGACATTAAAAAGTACATGCACAAATTTTATGATCTCCCCCTTGAAGTAATATTGACCAGATGTCAATTTCTTCTCATTCTCCCCCTTGGATCATGAACATTTGATAGAAGTGCAGATATCAATCAGAGTTAAGAATGAAGAAATGATGAAAAAGTATACAATTTAGAAAACTTTGTTAGGTAACTACTGATTATAATTTAAGATTTAGCATACCAAGCTTAGAGATAAGAAAGTTAAACCTCTTTTCGTCTAAGGGTTTGGTGAATAAATCGGCAAGTTGATAATCAGTTTTTACAAAGAAAAGTTCAATTGTTCCTTTTTCAACATGATCTTTAATAAAGTGATACCTGACATCTATGTGTTTGGTCTTTGTGTGTTGAACAGGATTCGCCGTAATTGCGATGGCGCTCTTGGAGTCACGGTATATCGGGATCTTGTTGAAGTGGAAACCATAGTCGCATAATTGAGTTCGCATCCATAAGACCTGAGAACAGCAGCTAGCAGCAGCTACATATTCTGCTTCGGCCGTGGACGTTGAAACACAAAGTTGCTTCTTCGATGCCAAACTTACTAGTTTGTCACCGAGGAACTGTACATGTCCCGACGTGCTCTTCCTGTCTAACATACAACCTGCATGATCTGCATCTGTGTAGGCTGTTAGTTCAAAACTAGTATCTTTAGGATACCACAGACCAAGATCTGCAGTGCCCTTTAGATACCTAAAAATGCGCTTCACGACAGACAAATTGATTTCTTTAGGATTGGCATGATATCTTGCACATAAGCATGTTGAAAACATTATATCTGGCCTACTCGACGTAAGATACATTAAAGAACCTATCATCCCTCGATAAGTCCTAACATCAACAGCCTTTCCCGAAGGATCGGTGCCAATATTAGTACCTGGTGCCATTGGGGTACCAATCGGTTTTGAATTTTCCATCTGGAACTTCCGAAGAATATCCCTAATGTCTTTTGATTGATTGATAAAAATACCCGATGAGAATTGTTTTACTTGTAAACCGAGAAAGAAATTCATCTCTCCCATCAAATTCATCTGAAATCTAGACACCATAAGGTTTGCAAAATTCTTACAGTACTTCGGATTTGTAGAACCAAAGATAATATCATCTACATAGATTTGAATTAAGATGATATCGCCTTTTTCCTTTTTGATAAACAAAGTGGTATCCACCGTACCTTTTGAAAACCCAGACTTGACTAGAAAAGTGGAAAGGACATCATACCAGGCTCGAGGTGCTTGTTTCAGACTGTAGAGTGCTTTGTCGAGAATGTAAACATGATTCGGCTTCTCTTTATTGACAAAACCTTCTGGCTGAGAGACGTAGACTTCCTCCTTCAGAATTCCATTGAGGAATGCTGTCTTCACGTCCATTTGAAAGACCGTGAAGTTCTTGTGGGCTGTGTAGGCTAGAAACATTCTGATTGCCTCTAATCGCGCCACAGGAGCATATGTTTCGTCATAGTCTATTCCTTCCTCTTGTCTGTATCCTTTGGCTACTAGTCTTGCCTTGTTTCGGATAACGGTACCATCTTCGTCTTTCTTTATCTTGAAAACCCATTTCGTACCTATAATGGTTTTACCTTTAGGCTTTGGTACGAGTCTCCAGACTTGAAGTGCATCGAACTGATTTAGCTCTTCTTGCATAGAGATCACCCATTCTGGATCAGCAAGTGCTTCCGATACGCGTGTTGGCTCGAACTTGCTCAGAAAGGAGTCATGCATGCACATATTCAATGATGCTGACCTAGTTTGCACTGGTTTTGATGGATTGCCAATAATCTGGCTTATCGGGTGCTCTTTGGTCCATTTATGTTCATGAGGTAGTGGATTAGATGATTGTATGTCGGTTGTATCATCTACGAATCCACTTATACCTTCTTCTGATTGTGCAGGAGGATTGATGATTTTAGTTGACGTGGCAGGTTCAGAAGGCTCAGCAGGTACAGCTTGATCTGGCTGTAGATTGATCTGTACAGAATCTCCTACTGTTTCAGCTACTTCTGTCTCTTTATCAATTGTCACTTCTTCAACTGTTGGAGTCGGCATTTGAATTGTAATTTCTTGTTGAATCGGGGCGTTTGATTCAATAGGAACATCTAAACTGGTTGGATGAGTAGTTGTTGAGTCTTCCATCCTGTCAACCATAACAGATTTCTTTACATTTGATCCAAGAAATTCATCATAAAACAATTCAAATAGTAAGTCTAAATCAGATAAATGGTTAGTTGAAGTTGAAGCTTCGTCTGATTTATTCTGTTGAGACGCAGGTTCTGGACTGAGTTGCCCAGAAGCTAGTACTCCGGTTATAACGGGTTCTGAACGTTCTTGTTCGGAAGCCATTTCTTCATCAAAGGTGACATTGATGCTTTCAATCACCGTCTTTGACTTCTTCAGTTAGAGACGATATGCAGTTGATGTCGAGGAATAACCAATAAAGATTCCTTCGTCCGCCTTAGCACTGAACTTATTGAGATTCTCCCTATCATTTAGCACGAAACACTTATATCCAAATATATGGAAATATTTGATTGTCGATGTCCGGTTGTTGATTAACGCATAAGGAGTCTTCTTGAACCTTCGATGTACCATGGATCGATTCTGTGTGTAGCACGCGGTCGATACAGCTTCTGCCCACAAAAATAGAGGTAAGTCCGAATGACTTAGCATAGTACGAGCAGCCTCGACTAGCGTTCGATTTCTTCTTTCAACCACTCCATTTTGTTGAGGCGTTCGAGCAGCAGAGTATTGATGTGAAATCCCGACAGATTCGAGATATTCTTCAACTTTGTTGTTCTTGAACTCTGTGTCGTTGTCTGTTCTTAGAAACTTGACCGGTTTCTGCAGATTCACCTGGGTCGTCTTTAGGAATGTAATGAGAACATCATGTGTCTCATCCTTTGAACGTAGAAACTTGACCCATGTGTATCGCGAGTAATCGTCCACGATCACGAGTATGTACTTCTTTCCGCCTAGACTTTGAGTTCGCATCGGACCGCATAAGTCCATATGCAATAACTCTAACGGAGCATTGGTACTTGGTTCAGGCTTCGGTTTATGAGGTGCCTCTTCATCTTGCCCTTTTCACAGGCTGCACATAGATGTTCTCTTTCGTATTTTAGCTCTGGAAGTCCTTTGACGAGCTTTCCACTGACCAGATTGTTGATGTACCAAAAGTTGAGGTGAGAAAGACGTCGATGCCATAACCAACTTTGTTGCATCGAAGCTTTCGATAGTAGACACACTTGCTTGTCAGCCTGGACATTTGACAGATTGATTGTGTAGAGGTCTGATTCTCGAGTACCGACCAAGAGTTCTTCGCCTTATTCATTGCGAACTGAACATCTCTTGGCTTTGAAGTTGATCTCTAACTCTTTGTCCCAGAACTGGCCTATACTGAACAAGTTGTGTCGTAAGCCTTCAACATAGCTCACCTTCTTGATAGTGACATTGTTCTGTTGTACATCACCGTATCCCATGATTGGAGAAAACTGGTCGTTGCCAAATCTTACTGTTCCACAAAATTTGTCTTTGAAATTGGACAGTATCTCTTTTTGCCCTGTCATGTGCTTGGAACATCCGCTGTCCAAGAACCATGTATGACTAGTCTGCATAAGAGAAATTACAAATTTAGATATTCATACGACAACATTGGAATTTTCACTTTGATTATCGAAGTGTGGGTCTTGAACTGATTTGTTCAAAAGCCTATGTTGACTTTGATGTTCGGGTTTTGAACTGCATTATCCAGAAACCTATTTTGACATTGAAGAACGAGTCCTGATCTGTACATAATCAGAAGTCGCTTCTCTTTAAGCTTTGTGTGCCTGCAACACAGATTTAGCCATTGGTACCCACTGGAATTTGGGTCCTTCTGTGTTAGCACAAGATTTTGGTACCCATTTCAAATTGGGTCCTATTTTCTTTTGAAATGCATGTAAAGAATTGGTATGAGATGAATGCACATGGTAATTTCCAAACCAATCTCCAGAATCTTGACAAGAGATAGGAATATGTTTATCATAAAAAGAAGACTTTCCAGCAGATAAAGATAACTGAAATAATTGCTTCATTGTATATTGTTTACGAGAAACAGCAAGTTTTGGGTTGAAAACAGCAATATCAGCAATTACAACATCTTTACTAAGCGAAGTCTTATTACAATTAACACTACTAGACGATAACACGGTCTTGTCAAGGTTCCGTTTTGGTTGCCACAGAGAATTTGCTTCTGGCCTTTGATTGCTCAGATCTGAAACATGTAAAGCTGGTGAGTTAGACCTTGGAGCAACAAACGAATGCTTCTTTTTGGAATTACCAGTAGTGGTCGGTTTCTGTGAATGCTGAGAAAAATTCTTACCTTTAGCACTCTTAGCGTTTACAGAGACTGATTTATCAACGAAAGCTTTCGTTGATTTTGCACTGTTCACAGGCTTACTGGTTTTTCTCAACGTTTTCTTAATAAAAGTTGAAAGGTTGGGAAGTTTTGCATTAAAGTCAAAAAGATTAGAACCATCATCTAAACCACCGTTACGGTTCAAAAATTCAAATCCTTTATTTGATGAACCAAACAAATCCTTAGAGTTTGAAGCTTTTGAAAGAACAGAATTTGAAAACACGGATGAAAAAACGTTTTGCTCAATATTTATCAAAAGTCTTGCATCTGATAAAGAATTCTCGAGTTCAGAAATTTTACGTTCTAAAACGAGAGGAGGGACATATAGTTTACCTTTAATAGGCTTCGCCTCCATTTCTTTTTCAGAATAACTTGGAAAGAAATCACTTGAAAGAGTTTTCTTCTTTTGATATATTGGGTTATCATCATAACTATTATTCAATTTCGCATAATAAAATGGAAGATGAACTTTAGCTTATTTCATCCGTTTTTCCGTTTCATTGGCTTCATCCTCTTTTGACAGTTTAGTCCAGAAAGTTTTAAACACGGAGATTCTGCGAGCTAATTGCATATTAAGATGATCATAAAGTCCTGGCACTTCAGACATCCCCTTTTGTAGACAGTGAGGATTCTTATAACCGATTCCCCATCTCTCTATTTCCTCTTTGGGTTTGTTTAGAAAAATAGTTTGTTCAGTTTGACCCATTTTATATAACTTCTCTTCCAAACTTTTTAATTTTCCCAGTAAAGAAAAGTTTTCTTTAGTACAAGAAGCATGCAATTTTGTAAGCTCATAAATATCTATCTCACTTTTTAGCAGTTTAGACTTAAGATCATAATTCTCTTTAAGAATTATTGTCTTTTCCTTAGCGTTGGTGTCATTATCTCTATGAAGAATCTCAACTAATACTTTCTGCTCAGCAATTTCATTGCTAAGTTTCTGTATCAATTGGTTTTTGTCAGTTATGACACCATTTTCTTGCTTAAGATTAGATTCTAACTCTTTTTCTTTTAAACTCATGGCATGCATTTTATTCATGAAATCTAAATCTGATAGATTACATACCTCCACTTCTTCATTGTCTGAATCAGCTTCAGCATCTGATTCTATCTGGCCCATCAAGCACATGTTGACGGCTTCATCCTTTTCTTCATCCTCTTCTTCATCATTTGAGTGATCAAGCCAGTATTCATCTTCAGCCATCAGTGCTTTGCCAGCCTCCTGTTGCTTTGCAAGAAGCATCTTGTTCTTGTAGTAGTCAGAGTTTCTGACTTTTGGCCTTCGGCAGTCTCTGGCATAATGACCTGTTTTGCCACAGTTGTAGCACGTTGGTGGCTCTGTTTGACTAGATCCTTCAGCTTTGAACTTTCTCTCTTATGGTTTCCTCTCCTCTAATCTCTTCCCTTCAGGCTGATACCTTCTTTCTTCCGGCTTCCTTTCCTCTGTTCTCTTCCCTTCAAATCTCTTTCCTTCATATCTGCTTCATTCAACCCTTTCCTTGTGGATGTAGTTGTTCGGACCAGATGAGTACCTCTGACTGTGTGACATCTGACAACCAGAATGTACAGGTTAGAGCCCGAACAGTATGATACATGTCTTATCAGGTAGGAACACCCTAATATGACCTAATTATGTAGGCCAGGGTTTTAGTTTCCTAAGATTCCCGGCAGTGCGCTTAGAATATCCGTTTACTGCGCGTAACGATATACGTTGTCTTATAAAATGCCAATCCGATAATAATTAACATCTGAATATATCAAAAATATTAAATAAGACAAAAATATATTTTACCTACCAAAAATTAAAAAAAAAATTTAAACCTTGTGCAATTTTATTAGAAAATATGTGAGAATAAAGCCTTTAATCAAAGACTTTTTATAAAAAAAATTTACCTACTTAAATAATTATCTATTAATGATATAATTATTATTATTATTTTAAAAAAAAAAGATAAAGAGAGGTCTAAAAAAAATTCGGCCCTCTCTCTCTTCCCTTCCTCTTTTCCTTCAAAACATCATTTCCCTTCACCATTTTTCAAGAAAAGTCATTTATTTCCTCTCTCTCACTTCAAACTCTCCTCTCCTCTCCTCTCTAATCCACTCATGGCCGAAAATCAGCCCTAAACCACCTCAAAGTTCAAATTTTTGAAGACCAAAACATCCATTCTAGGTGGGTAAGTCTTCTACTATGTCGTTTCTTCACTTTTTCTTTCAAAATTTCTTACATTTCTTACTTTCTTAATCCCTTCTTCATTCTTTTCTTGAAGTTTCTAAAATAAAGGACCTTTATAGGTCTTAAAATGGTAGGTTATACACCAATGGCATGTTAAATGTCAAAAAATGGTGACAACTCATGATCTATGTAATCAAAACCCAAGAAAATGGAGCTTAGATGACATGCATGGCTGTTTTTCTCACCATCTAAGATGGTAAAGTTCATGCATGTGTATCTCCTTCTTTGTAATCTAAAGGATGTTATTTTACAAAACTTATGTTAAAAATCATTGTAAAAACGTTTTTAAACAAAAAGACTACCCTTTGGGTGAGAATAAAAGTTAAAAAGCATTCAAATTGTCATGAAATCTATTTTTAGAATCTGGCAGATTGCATGCATGTTCTTGTTTTGCTCATAACTTGAAACATATTCAACCAAATATTATGAATATTCTTCTGGAACTTTATATAGTGAGTTACAAATCTAACCCAACTGGTTTCACTCCAAAATATTGAGTTTTGACCCCTCATCCTCACCTATAAAGTTATGTGCGCAAGATGAATCCGTCTGGACAGAAACCTCCATTCAAACAACCATAACCATATTTTAAATCCATAAATATTTATGATTTTTCTTCAGAAAGTAACTTTGATGAGTTAGAATTCAAAGAAAATTGGTTTCAATTAAAAATATGAAGATTTGGGTGTTCAACCCCTCATGACAAGTTGAGTGTGCAAAACAGAAAAACCTGACAGATTATAACACTTGGATTAAAAAAAGGCATAACTCACTCATTTTTAACCCAAAAAGGGTGAATCTTTTTCTGGAAGTTACCTTTATGAGTTAGGAGTGGAATCCAATTTGATTAACTAAAAAATGATGAGGTTAGACCCTTCAAATGGATGTGACAAAAAGTATGTGCAGGCTGCCTTGATAACTGTGACACTTAAACTTGCATGTAATGATTATGTTACCTATGCACCTCTAAAAATGGTAATTTTTATGTCAAAAGTTCTCTAAGACACCAAATTTAAATATATAAAAATTTGGTTAAATAATGAATTTGGGAAAATACTTAAATATGCCAATAAGTGAACCTAAATTTCTGCCAGTAGAAAAGTAAAACTCTAGTTCTAGAAAAATAAGTTCTTGGTTGTTAAAAATAATAATAGGCTTATAAGTTATAGTTTTTGTTAAAACATCAAATAATAATGTATACATGTAAAATTTAATCTTGGTTTAAAATATAAGGTGACCAAGAGATGCACGTTTATAAACATAAATAATGTAACTACTCGCTATTCATTCTTAAGACATAATTCAAAGATTAATTCCTATATGTATGTCACAATGTCAATTTTTAAAATGGTAAGGTTCTCAAATCATATAAAATCCAAAATTTTCGTGTATTTCGCAACGTAAAATATTACTTAAAAACCAATTAAAGGTCACTTAAGGCATTTTATAAGATATGGCGATCTAAGTAACACTTTAACGCTAAGAGTAGGTCCCGAACTGATAGTGTGTTTCACTTTCATAGGAGGGACTTAACACCGGGTCTTGTACAACCGTGAGGCCACTTCTGGAAATCCTACTAAACATTGTGAGTATTCACAACCCCTCTTTTACAGTTTTTATACGTTTTGGGGTGGAAAGCATGTGAATTTACAAATTGTTTCTACTGAATGATTGTTCGTTAAAATTGTCGAATTTTGAATTAAATTGTTTATGCACTATGGTATGTATACTTTACGCTGCAAGTGAGTATTCACAACCCCTCTTTTACAGTTTTTATACGTTTTGGGGTGGAAAGCATGTGAATTTACAAATTGTTTCTACTGAATGATTGTTCGTTAAAATTGTCGAATTTTGAATTAAATTGTTTATGCACTATGATATGTATACTTTACGCTGCAAGTGAGTATTCACAGCCCCACTTTTATCGTTTTAATTGATTATTGGGGTGGAAAGCATGTTTAAATTGCGTATATTAAAGATTCATGAGAATGGTTTTAAAGTATTGTGAATTGGCAATTTATAAGGCTTTGTTAAAAGTGTTTGGAATTATAAGCTATATGATATGTATGCTCTTGATGTGTTGAGTTTCTAAAGATTAAGACCCCGTAAGCACTACTAATAACCCAAAGAAAATTGGGCCTATAGTATTAGTGGATAGAGCTATTTGGTGTGACAAGCCCACCTTATGCTGACGAGCAGGGGTGCACTATACTAGAGAAGTTGACTATCCATGTGGCATAGACCACCTCTGAGTTAGTCAACGGGGGCGTTGAAATTGGTCAGGGACGGATTAGTAGTGGCTCAACGTATTATTATCTTTGCATACACTTATCATAAAGAAATTAAATTGTGGTATTCATGAATCAAAGATTTGAAGCTTGGTTTTTACGCATGATTTATAATGACATATCAATAACTGTCTTACACATGTGGATTTATTCCACCGCTGAGGTAATGACGTAACAATAATTGTCTTACACATGTGGATTTATTCCACCGCTGAGGTAATGACGTGTAAATTAAGGGGCATTGGTTGGTCGAAAGGTTTGGTAGTGGCTCAATGTTAAGGCATTACTGTATTCAATTAACCTCGTGCAAATAATTGAACAATCAGTTTCTTAAGCGTCTTGTGAACGAACGTTTCACAATAAAAATTTCTGCATTCAAATTACTTTTGTGCATACGAAAACTTGTGAACTCACCAACTCAATGTAGTTGACCCTTTTCCATTTACCATGCTTTTCAGGTACTGATAAGTATGTGGTGGCATATAGGGTGCATCTGTGTGACATCATCCACTGCAAGAACATTAAAATATTTGGTCAATTTTTGTAATTGCCGCTTACTTTGAGAACTTTTTGGTTATGACTTGTACAACAATATTTGTACTATTTTATGGAATGTTGTGGTTGGTGTTATCTATTACTTAATGCAATGAAACCGTGTGCTGTCATATCTCGTGTTTCCGCTTTAGCGGGGTGTGACAGACTTTTTGATGTTGGCTTTTTGTAGAGTATTTTCTGAAAAGCATTTGTCAGCATCATCATTGCTTGCTTCAGCTGATCATTTTCATATGTGTCAAAGTTTACATAAGCTTCATCTTCATCTGATTCGTACACAATCGTCTTATTTTTCTTCTTCCTAACAACAAGAGCGACTGTGTCATCAACTGTCTTTCCTCTCTGTCTATTCTCAGCTAGAATTTCATCCACCTCTTCTTCATTATGACGGAGGGTTTCATACACCTCGTGAAGTGGAATCTCATTCAAGTCTTTGATATGCTTCATCTGTCTTGCAAATCTTTTCGATTCTGGTTGAAGAATGATCAGGAACTTGACGTTCAGCTCAATTTGAGATTTGTGGACTTTGTTCTTGCTAAGTTCGTTCAACAAAGTCACAAACCTGTCATAGGTTTCTTCTAAAGTTTCTCCCACTCTGCCTCTAAATTCTTCATAGTTATTTAGGCAGTTGGAGATTTTCAGCTGATTTCCAACTTTTGAACCCAGCATCATCTTTTCAAGTTGATCCCACATTTCTTTGCCAGAGGCCTTGTATTTGTCAATCTTTACGTATATTTCATTTGGGATTCCTTGTAAGATGTATGACTTAGCTAATCTGTCGCCTTTGGCTCTTCTAAGGTTATCATCTTGTAGCTCATGAAACATAAGTTCAACTTCAGTCGGCACATTTCCAACTACACGAGTCGTTATGACTGGTTTCATAACCCCTTCTTCAATAGATGTTCTGATGAAATCACCCAGCTCATGTCTGTCAATGAAGTTTAGAAACCGATCCTTCCACTGTTCGTATTCTCCTTTAAAGAGAACTGGTGGCTTGGTGTCAGTTCCTATTGTAAGAGCTTCTCTGGATGTCATTCTGTATTGAATAAGAGAAAACTTGACAGATATGATCGTTAATCCAAATAAATTTTGATCACACAAGAAATTTTGTCCCACTAGGCAGACTTAGCACGGGGGTCCCGCTAGAAAAAAAAATTTATGACAATTAAAGACCCTATTGCAGTTTCGAAAAATTCTCAGAAAAAAAAATTCTAAGTATGGATTGAAGCAGAGAGGTTTGCGGGTCTAGTTGGACGCGCACAATGGAGTTGTGCGTTTCAAGAGGGAAACGCACAATTGAGATATGCGATTCAAATGGGACACGCAAGGTTGACTTGTTCTTTTTAAGAGATGAACTCGATGTCTTGAGGTATGCGTGTCTGAGGTATGCGTGTCCTTTGGGACGCGCGCAATAGAATATGCGTTTCCTTTGAGACGCGCACAATAGAATATGCGTTTCCTTTGAGACGCGCACAATAAGGTATGCGGGTTATTCTTCCTCTGTTGTGCGGGTGTTCGTCCTGTACTTCTGAAAATCGACTGAATCTTGTTCCTGAAACGATTTAGCAATACCAAACTCTACCAATATGTCTAGAATCACTTCTAGAACTGAATGTAAGCACTCGATCTCACTAAAACACTCTTTTTAGAATTTAATCTGATCGCACAGTGACTTACCCACTTCGACTGTTTTCACTCAAAATCCACAAATTGGAACTCGATTTAAGCTTAAAAGTGAAATTAAATAGCAACAACTCGATCTAGCATGTAGTACGATCACACTCTGATCGATTCTAACACCTAAAACAATTTAAATCACAAACTCAAATTTTCTTGAAGAACACAGAGACGTTTTTCTTTTAAAAACTTGTTTTGATCTTAATCAGGCTCTGATACCAACTGTCGGTCCAACAATACTTATCAAGTTTATAGAAACTACAACACAATATGATTACCAACCTGTATTGATTATAACAAACGAGTTACAAGGTTGATCGATTAAGCATGAAATGTGTTCTCTATGTTTTCTCTCTTTTACACCTTTAAGTGTGTGTTTGTATGTGTGAATTATGATCTGATCTATGAGAGATTGAGAGATACACTTAGATAATATCTAGAATAGATAATATCTAAATCTAATCTACCTAACAACTTGTAAGAACAATTTGTATTATAAAACTATTATAACTAAATAATATCTAACAAGTAGATATTATATCTAACTAAACTAGAAACTAACTAAGTTAAACTACCTAACAACTAGATATTAATTTAACTAGTACAATAGTAAACAAATACATTGACATTTATTACAAATAGACATAGACTTATATATCGAGAGTCGACGTTCCGGCTTTAGCTTCAGATTGCGATCTTCAGTTTGGATGATCTTGAATCCAATGAGACTGTGTCTTAACAGCGATCTATTTTGAGTGAAGCATGCAATGTTAACAGCTTCAGCCCAAAATTGAGTAGGGAGGTGAGAATCGCTGAGCATTAATCTGGAAACTTCAATGATTGTTTTGTTTCTTCTTTCAGCGACTCCATTCTGCTGAGGCGTTCTTACTGAGGAAAAGTTGTGAGAAATTCCCTTGTTCTCAAAGAAATTGTTCAGAGAACTGTTTTTGAATTCAGTTCCATGATCACTTCTTATTGAGCGAACAATAAGATTATTCAACACTTCCATCTTTTTAACAAAATATATTAGTTCTTTTGGAGTATCACTCTTGCAGCGAAGAAAGATAACCCAGGTGTAGAGAGAGTATTGATCTACGATGACAAGTGTATATTTCTTTCCAGCTATGGATTGGATATTAACAGGGACAAACAAATCCATATGCAAGAGTTGAAGAGGATTTGTCACAGAGGAAACTTGTTTAGATTTGAAACTAGCATTTGCTTGTTTTCCTTTTTCACATATTGAACATATAGATTCCTTAGCATATGAGTACTGAGGAAGACCAGAGACCAGTTCCTTAGAAGAGAGAGAATTCAGGGTTTTGAGGTTTAGATGAGAAATCCTTTTATGCCATAGCCAGTTGACATTAGAAGAGGCTTTAGAAAGAAAACATCCGTTTTCAGTGATAGTAGAGTCCATATCTATTACATAGGAATTATCCTTACGATAACCACTAGGAGCAAGTTTTCCATTCTCATTTACCACTGAACATGCTTTCTTAGTAAAGCAAACTTCATAGTCTTTGTCACATAGATGACTGATGCTTAGAAGATTGTGCTTCAGTCCGTCTACATAAGCGACTCTTCTGAAGGTAGTTATCCCATTGATGAGGACACCAAACCCTCGGGTATATCCTTTTCCATTTCCACTAAAGGTCACTGAGGGACCTTTTTCTTCCTTGTATTCAGTTAGCAGGTCTTTTTGTCCTGTCATGTGACGAGAGCATCCACTATCAAAATACCAGATGCCCTTTGATCCCTGCAAACATAAGGAAGATTAAGCTTTGTTTGGTACCCACTTTTCAATGGGTCCTTTAGGGTTAGTGGAGATGGAAGGTTCGACAATCTTCACAGCAAATGAAGATTCAGCTTCAGTGGTAACCTTCACTTTGCTTAATTTCTTAACTTTAGTGGTATTTTTCACCTTGGTCGATTTCTCAGCTTTGGTGACCTTCTCAGCCTTGGAGGCATTCATCTTCACTTCAGTTGTTTTATCAGCTTTTGTGGCAGTTGGACATTTACTAGCAACATGGTTAGTGAATCCACAATGATAGCATTTTATATATGTGAAGGTGGTTTTTGGACCATGAGTAATAGGTTTAGAAAATTTGAGGTGAGCAGGGCCAGCTACAAGAATGCCTTTAGCATGAGATCTGGGAGGAACTTTCAGTTCTTCAGATCTCTTAGGCTTAAGATCAATCTTCAGCTTTGGAGGACAAATATAAAAGATTTCTGTCACAGAGCTAGAAGATCGATTTACTGAAGGTTTAGAAGGAACTTTCAGCTTTGCTTTCTTGGAAGGCTTCTGAGGATGGGAAATGGATTTTCCTTTATCTGCAGGCTTAGAGACTTTAGATATTTCCTCAGGGATGGGATTGGAAAAAGAAGAGCAATGAGCATAAAAGGTGTCAGGGATAGAAGAGACAAACATTCCAAACTTAAGCATGGAACTGTCTTCTTTAGGTTCATCTTGTTGTTTCCAGAAACCAAGACCAGTTCTATCACTAGCAAGAATCTGAGCACTTATAATCTCAGTGATCTTTGTTGAGGATTTGCACCATCCTTCAACAGTTGCCTTTTCTGCTTTTAAAGCAGCGATGACTTTTTCGCGTTCAATGCTGATGATTTCATTGACAATGACTTGATCTTTCAAACTTTCCTCTAAAAGAGTCAGTTCTCTGATATTTTCATGACATTTTTCTAGCTGTTCATTTAAATCGATATTTTTATTTTCAGCTAGGGTTTTGCCATTTAGTGCATTGTAAAGATCGATTGTCAGAACATCGACATCGCGACTTCTCTCAACTTCAGATAGAGAGGGATTGGTAGAGATTGATACCTGAGAGGATATATAGCTCATGGAAGTTTCTGGGGATTCTTCCACTTCTTCTTTAATCTCATCCATAAGGCAGAGATTAGCAGAGATTAGCGACTTCTTCTTCATCAGAACTTGATTCTTCTGATTCAGCCCAGTCATGTTATTCATCGATAAGTCCTTTACCTTTTCTTTTATAGTTTTTCAACTTTTGATATTTTTCCATCAGTTTAAGGTATTTGTCATCGCTGGATCTTCTGGAGGTAGAAGGTTTGAAGACTTTATTTGACCTGCATTCACTTGCAAAGTGTCCAATCTTTTCGCAGTTATAGCAAGTAGCAGTAGTGTTAGAGCACATATTTGTTGGATGCAAGATCATAGAAGACAAAAGATAAAAGTAAAGAAAGTCAAAGCTGAAAATCAACTCTCAAGCAAAGTCAAGGTCTTTTGTAATAAAAGTCAAAGTAGTTTGTATTTTGTTTCTTTGTTTTAGGTGGTGGTATAAATAGTCCTTGCCTTGTAATCTTTATGTATGAATCATATTTCAGAAGTGAAGTAAGCATATTAGAGAAGAGCAAATTAGAAAATCATTCTAGTAAGAGAAACATGATGTAGAGAGAGAAAGTGAGTGAGATTTGTAATTGTTTGATTGTTAAATCAATGACATATGAATATGATTTGTTCATCTTGATTATTGTTAACAATTAGAACTTGAATATTGGGAATAACAATTGGTATCAGAGCAGATCCAGATTGAAATCAAATCAAGAAATGGGTTCGACACTGTTACATTGAAGTTCAAATTCGATTATGAGTTTTATGTGTTTTTCGAGTTTATTCAATGGATGTGTGTTCGAATTATGTGCTAGATTTTGTTTGTATAGATTTTATACTGATTTGCAATGTATTTGATCTTTAATTTTGAGATTTGTTGAAGTTTTGAGTCACGAGTTCAACGCACTGTTCATTGAATCAATTTATATTAGTATGTGTCTCAGATTGAAATTCATTGCTAGATTTTGGTTCTAGGTGTATTTGTAGTCAAATTGTCGAAGTCTCAGATTGAATTTCAATGTCTTGATGTATTTTTGAGTAAATCAGAGACGTTTTTCAACTCAGATATGAACAATTCGCTAAATCCATGAAGAACTCGCAAAATATATTCAAGAACTCGCAGATCACGAAGAACTCGCAAGGGTTTCACGAAGTTTTCGCAGGTTTAGTAGAGGATTCGTAGAAGATTTCGCAGGTTTAGTAGAGGATTCGTAGAAGATTTCACAGGTTTAGTAGAGGATTCGTAGAGAATTTCGCAGAAGAGTAACTAACGAATTCTTAGAATTCATAAATGTCTAATCTATGAATTCCTTAGAATTCGCAGATAAGTATTTTACGAATTATGTGCACTTTACAACCTACGAATTCTGAAGTTGGTTTTTGTTGTGTTGTTTGCGAATTCTTGCTTAATCTTCACGCTTAATCTTGTGAAGTGTGCGAATTCTAAGTGAATATATATTGGTTACGAATTCTGAAGTTGAATTGTTTGTGCTTGCGAATTTCTTGTGTTTTCTTTGAAGCTTGCGAATTCTGAAGTGTTTTCACAATAATTTGCGAATTTCAGACTTAGAAAAATTTGGAAATTTCATTTCTGATTTTCTGTCTAAGTGTTTCTGTATTGTTTGATTTCATTTGGACTTACGATCATTTTTGTCAAGTTCTTTTTGTAACAGAATGACTTCCAGTGAAGCTTCTGCAATCAGTACGGATGAGAAGCCACCAGTACTTTTCAGAGGAGAGTATGAACAATGGAAAAATCAGTTTCTGGATTTCATTGACCAACATGAATTGGGAAAATATATCAGAATATCTTTGAAGAATGGAAATATGAAAACTCCAACAACGATTTATTCTTTTACGGGAGCAGATGGATACACAGGAAGAAAAGAGTCTCCAATACCACGTAAGGAATACTCAGATGAGCAAAGAAAGAGATATGAAGCTGATAAATTGGCCAAAGTTTTTATTTTGCAAGGAATTTCAGATGAAATTTCTATCAATTTAGATAGCAAAAAGGCTACAGCAAAACAATTGTGGGATCAACTTGAACTTAGATCAAAGTTGTCTTCAAGAGAAAAAGTAAAGATTTTGGACTCTGAGAATTCTGAACTGAAAAGAAAGATCTCTGACTTTGAAAATCAGATTGTGCAATTCCAGCAAGCAGCATCTGTTGAAAGGTATGAGGAGAAGATTAAGAGTTTGGAAGATGCTAATGCTAAGCTTCAGAAGAATATATCTGATTTGGAGCAAAAACTTGCCAAAGACAAATCTGATTTTGAAAAAGAAAGATCAAAGTTTGCACATAAGTTCTCAGAACTTTCCAAGAAGAGTTGTGAAGATAAGAAGATGGTTGAGCTTAAATGCATTAAGCAAGAGATATCGGATGGAAGAAAGAATGTTGAAAATGGTTTTGAGGAGGAGAAGAATATTTTTGAGGCTAAGATTAAGAAGCTTAATGAAAAATTATCTGAACTGTCAAAAAGTGCACTGAAAGAGCGAAAAACGAAGTCTGAATTCAAGAAAGAGATTGACCTGCTTGTCCGAGAAAGAGATAGTCTATCTTCAAAGATAAAAGAGCTTGAAGACATTATTTCCAAGGTGGTGGTGACTGAGCACACGACTCCAGAGTCACAAATCCACACACCTCGAGATGATTCAGCTGATTCTGAATGTTCATTCAAGACAGCTGCAAGCTCACATAAGAAAATTGTTTCTACAAAAAGGTTAGTCAATTCATTTGATCATATTCGTACAACTAACATTTTTTTCGATAAATATGTGATGGTTCAGGTGCACAAAGAAGAAGAAGAAGATACAAAGAAAAAGAACTGGTATGGAAAGTGAAACCAGTTGAAGAAGAAAAGAAAGATGAGAAGAAAGCTGAGAAGAAAGGAAAGAAGACATGTGTACCTGAGACTAAAGCCAAGAAGAACAATGTGTGAAAAGGTAAACCTGATCATGTCTACTCTAGATATCAGTTAATCAGGTTGTCAAGTAAGAAATATTATTGTTCTTATTGTCTTACACATGATCATGTTCACAAAGCTAGTGATCATTTATGGTGTGGTTCTTACTCAGTTACTCCCATTCGAACTGCAACTTACAAACATGGACCCAAATTCCAGTGGGTACCAAAACCGAAAGATGAATCTGTGTTGCAGGCACCTACAGTCAAGGGGGAGTAAGAGAATTAATCCTTCTGAATAAATCAGTTCAGGACCCATACTTCAACGGAGTTTGACTTCTAAACATAACAGTTTAGGACTGGCTATTCAATGATCAAAAGAAATGATACTCCCAAGCTGATAAGAGGATGTACTCCAATACTCAAATGAGGAAATCAACCTTCAAGGAGGAGTATATATATATTTTTCAGAAAATATGTATCCGGAAGATATGACGAACTACACTTCAGAAGGAGTCGTAGATCTCTATCATGTGCTTGTTCACTGACATATTTTAGATGCATATTTTTAGGGGGAGTAACGAATTATGACTTCTGATTACTTCTGATCAGAACTCGTACATTCAATGTTTTACTGCTTTATGGCATTTTACTTTTCAATAAATTTGTAAATAAAGTTGATTTGACATGACTTTGAGACTTTTGCAGATTGAAAGAAGCTATCAGGATCATATCATTATGATTTTCAGCTTGACTTCATGAGATTTAAAACTGAACAACAAAGGTTAAATTTCTTATCTTAATATCATATATGGTCGAAAGAAATACGGCCTTCAATCATAGAAAACATATTCTTAAATGTTCAAACCACTTATCGATTCTTAAATAGATTTCATGAATTGGAAGTGAGATTTTAAATGTTTTCATTTTTACTTGTGCTTAAACTGTTAACCCAGATTAGTTGATAAACAATAATCACAACACAATAAAGATCAAGAGATAAATAAATCAGATTAACATACCAACGATCTCTTGATTAATCAATGAATACGTGTGTGTGTTCTTGGTGAATAAAGATAATACCTTATGCGTATAATTCAGAGAATACGGCTTCCTCTCTTTTTAGCTTATGCGATTCACACACTAAAACCTAAGGAATAATACCTTTTATACCTAGGTTAATATTACCTAATAGCTAAAATACCCCCTAGAGTATTAAACACTATTATAAACTAGACCCCATTATTAATAATTAATCTTGAATACAATTTATGATCCAACAATCTCCCTTTGGATTCAAGATTAAATTTTTTTTTTTGCAATTGTCCTCGGGTCTTCTCTTCTCTTGAAAACTGTATTTGATATGACGTTGACAACTTCAAACTTGTAACTTTACACAGTCATCATCTTCCTCTTTCTTTAAGTGAAGTATCCTTCTGACAATCATCTTCAGTCAGACTTTTGATAGATCAAATAATCTTAAACACTTTGATATCTTTATCTTCTTCAGCAATCTTCAGTATGAAAATTCTTATCTAGTATTCTCCCCCTTTTTGATGAACGGTGAGATCAACATCTTCAAAACTTAGCAAAAGCAATTAAGGAACCTTCTCCCCCAATCCAACAATTAAGCGTAGTCTTCATGTATATATATCCCTATGTGGAAATAAGAGCAGTCTCCCCAGATAGAGAGAGTGATTATTTCAATATTTTCAGATTCAAATAAGATAAATGTGGTAACCCTGAATCAACAAATGACTCAGTTTGGAATGCCTGTCAGTAACACACAGTTACTGAGTAACACAAAGTTTCTATATAAGGAGCTGGTTTTGATGTTGACTCCCCAGGACTTCCATTCAATCATCGAATAACACATGGTTATCTATGAACGTTCTGACAGAAAACAAATTTATGTGTGCTCGTGCATGTGCATGAAAGAATTAAGCACCGATGATTGCTTTTTAATATAGGCTCAAAGTATGTAAACTTGTTCAGACAGCAACAAATTATACAAAGACTCAATGTGCATGATAAAGGGTTCGAAGGTGGGGCAACTTTCTTTCTTATTCAATATTAGTATCTTCCATGTGAAGAACCAATAGCATATGTGTTGCGTCTCCAGAAAATGTGAAACATTCTCTTTTTGAGAAAAGAATGAGTAGCTGGTGGGGTTGTATGCAAGAGATGGCATGGGCTAGATACCTTTTTCAATGATGTTCACGAAGAAATGTGAAACAACAGATAATGTGGCTGCCCGGCTCAGAAAGTATTTGGTGCTGAGTCTGATATTCTTTTACTCTATTCTCTCACCCTCTTTCTTTTAAACGTTTGAGCTCATGACTAACCCATCTCTCATTTTCATTTTACCTCTTTTCACACACCGACACTCAATTCTTTTGACCCCTCTCCCCTAAATCACTCAGGGAATACTTCCTGGGTAGGAAACACTGGTTATCGTGAACCTATGGAAGTTCTGTTAAGCTCACACACTAAATCCCATGTATTTTCCTAAAAGAACATCTTGTTCAACAGCCTTTTGTACATGTAAGCACAAAGGAATAAACATGAAGAATAAAATTTTGGAGAAGTCAAAACATTTGTGTGTTTGACGATGCAATTTTCCCCTTTGAACCAAAAGGTTGGCGATTAAGCTCTTTTTCATTTAAGCTCCCCTTCAACTTGAAGACCGTTATTTTTTTTTAAATAAGTAAGAAAACAAATAGAAAGCAAAGCACTGAAGTGCGGGTTCTAATCAGATGTGATTAGAAGCCATTGTCACTTGAACAAACCTGCACACAAAAGAAATCATGGTAATCATTTGTGAAAATGATTCCTCTTTTGTTTGATACAGTTTAAGGATAGATATGTAAATCACAAGATTAGATTCAGATTACTCCCCCTCGAATCATGATTAAGGTCTAAGAAGACATGTTCAACATACCAAGTTTGCTGATGAGAAACTGGAGCCTCTTTTCATCCAACGGCTTGGTGAAAAGATCAGCTAACTGGAAGTCAGTTTGAACAAAGTGCATTTCAATGTCACCTTTTTCTACATGATCTTTGATGAAGTGATAGCGTACATCTATATGCTTGGTCTTTGAATGCTGAACCGGGTTAGTTGTTATGGCGATTGCGCTCTTGGAATCACAATAAATAGGAACGCGCTTGTAGTTGTATCCAAAGTCCCTTAACTGTGTCTTCATCCAGAGGACTTGTGAACAACAGCTAGCAGCAGCTACATATTCAACCTCAGCAGTGGATGTTGAAACACAGTTTTGTTTCTTTGAGGTCCAACTTACAAGTTTGTCACCTATAAATTGACATGATCCAGAGGTGCTTTTCCGGTCTAGCTTACATCCTGCATGATCAGCATCTGTAAGGCAGTTAGATCAAAACGAGAATCCTTTGGATACCAAAGGCCTAATGTAGGAGTGCCTTTGAGATATCTAAGGATTCGTTTAACAACATTAAAGTGCGACTCTTTAGGATTAGACTGATATCTCGCGCAAAAACATGTGGCAAACATTATATCTAGGCGATTGGCAGTCAGATAAAGTAAAGAACCAATCATGCTACGATACACTTTTTGTTCTACATGGTTACCAGAGGGATCTGCGTCTAAGAGTATACCAGTAGCCATTAATGTTTTCATGACTGAACTTTTTGACATATTGAACTTTCTTAACATATATTTTATATATTTAGCTTGATTAATGAAAATGCCTTCGGGTAATTGCTTTACTTGTAAACCAAGAAAGAAATTTAACTCACCCATCATCGACATTTCAAACTTTATTTCCATGATTTTAGAAAAGTTCTTGCAAAATTTCTGATTTGTCGACCCAAATATTATGTTGTCAACATAAATCTGAATGAGAATCAAGTCCTCAACTTGCCTTTGGAGAAATAAGGTGGTGTCAACCGTACCTTTCTTGAAACCAGAAGCTAGGAGAAATTTAGTGAGAGTTTCATACCAGGCTCTTGGTGCTTGTTTAAGACCATACAGTGCTTTGCACGTAGACATGATCAGGGTAAAGGGGATCAATGAAACCTTCAGGTTGTGCCATGTAGACCTCCTCATGTAGAACGCCATTTAGGAAAGTTGACTTTACGTCCATTTGATAGAATGTAAGTTTTTGTACGCGACATTTGCTAAGAAGATTCTGATGGATTCGATCCTTGCGACAGGGGAGAATGTTTCATCGTAGTCAATACCCTCCTGTTGACAATACCCTTTTGCAACCAATCGAGCTTTGTTTCTCACAACTACTCCAGCCTCGTCTTTCTTGTTTCTGAATACCTACTTTGTTCCAATAACAGTTTTACCTTTAGGTAGTGGGATCAAGCTCCAACCCTTGTTCCGTTCGAATTGCAAAAGCTCGTCTTGCATAGCAGAAATCCAGAAGGGATCGCGTAGAGCTTCTGATGCTTTCTTTGGTTCTAGGGAACTAAGGAAGATTGAAAACATGCAGAAATTAGCTGATGCGGACCGTGTCGTGACACCAGATTGTACGTCACCTATCACGTTATGTAGGGGATGATCCTTAGTCCAACGATGTGTGCTTGGTAAGGATTCAACTGTTTGTTGCGTATTTGATGCATTATATTCATCATGCACGACAGGTAGATCCACAAATGTACTCGGGACATCTTGTACTGGTGTTTTTGATACTGAAGTTTCTAGAATAGCGGTTGAAGTACTCGTGACTTCATTTCCAGAAGAACTATCTGCAGAGACAGATTCAACATTAGTAGAGTCAGAAACTAATGGTTTAGTTATACCTGATGCAGATGCAGTTTCAGTGACTTCTTCGGACGGTCCAGACATGTCTTCAGAAATAGTAGGGACCTCTGAGCTTGGTGTTTATGTTGATATGCCTTTGTCAAAGTTTGCACAAATATCATCGAAGACATCAATAAACAACAAATCTAACTTAGATGAAGTAGAGTTAGAGTTAGAAGAAGTAGATTCTTTAGACGTTGGTTCTATTCTGGAGTGAATAGAAGCTTTATTCTTGAGTCCGAGTTCTGAACCGTTGTGTCCAGAAGTCCGAGTAGAATTCTCATCAAAAGATACATTCATGCTCTCAACAATTGTCTTGGTTCGAATTATATAGATTCGATAAGATTTGGATGTCAGGGAGTATCTAATGAGATATCCTTCATTCGCTTTCTTATCAAATTTTGATAGTCCTTGACGCTCTCGTAGAATGTAACACCTGCAACCAAAAACACGAAGGAATTTGATGTTAGGTTTACGATTGTTGATCAACTCATATGTTGTTTTGTCAAAACGTTTGACCACAATGGTACGATTCTAAGTGAAACAAGTTGTCGCGACTGCCTCAGCCCAAAGATACATGGGTAGATCAGAATATGCAAGCATAGTACGAGCAACTTCAACAAGAGTGTGGTTCTTCCGTTCAACAATGCCATTCTGCTGTGGAGTGTAGGCTACGGAGAAGTTATGTGAAATTCCCACATAGATAAGATAACTCTGCAAGGTGTCATTCTTGAACTCCGTGTCATTGTCACTGTGAAGAGTTCAAACTGGCAATTGAAGACGTACTTGAATGCGCTTAATAAAAGCGATAATCAATTCTGGCGCATCTGACTTATTGCGAAGAAACTTAAGCCATGTATACCTTGAATAGTCATCTATCATTACTAAGACGTATTTCTTGCCGTTGATAGACGTTGTTCTCATTGGGCCACAAAGGTCCATATGAAGAAGTTCCAGTGCATATGAGATTGATGATTCAGTTTTGTACTTGAATGAGCTTCGCTTCATTTTTCCCATCTCACATGCAGAACATAGTGAGTCTTTTTCAAACCTCATTTCTGGTAGACCTTTGACCAGACCTTGTCTCTGTAGCTTAGCTATTGAGCAGAAATTCTGATGAGACAAGCGGCGATGCCACGTCCACGATTATGCTTTAGTTGCTTTGGCTAATAGGCATACTGGACGTGTGGCAGACAATGTAGGAAAAATCTACATAATATAGATTTCCATGGCGTTCAGCTTTAAATACTTCGTAACCATCTGGATCCTCGAGATAGAAATGAGTTGTTATGAAGCGAACTTGATATTTCATGTCACAGAAGTGACTAGTGCAAAACAAATTATGATCTAGTCCTTCAACATATAACACCCTTTGAATCTTCTCAACTTCATTATCCAGCATTCCATATCCTCTGACGTGTCCTTCTACTTCAGAGTTTGTAAAACGAACTGCTCCGGCAGGCTCCTCCACATACTTATACAAGAGGTGATTGAATCCTATCATGTGGCGTGAGCATCCGGAATCTATCACCCACAATCGATAGGCCTGCAAAAGAGACAATTAGTTTTGTTTTGGTACCCATATCAAAATGGGTCCTTTGTTGTTAGCTTCAAGCAATTCAGGAATATCAGCAAGTTTAACTTTCACTCTCCATTCATATCGGGGTTTTGGAACCATTTTCAAACCATTTTAACATTTAATTCCTTAAAATGCTTTTTAGATCTAGGATTGGTAACCTTAGCACGAAACACTTTGGGTCGTGTGGAAGAATTAGACTTAAGATTAAGTTTAGCTTTTCTTTTTATCTTTTTGGACTTAGGAGTGGAGTAGTATTTGAAAGAGTTATCCCAGCAGTGTTTGCAATATAGATTCTTTCTAGCAAATGTCATAAATTTAGATTTATCGGAACAAATCTGACATTCATGTCCATCAAAAGATTTACTTTTCAAAATATCACAGTCTGTAGGACAACTGTTTGCAACAGAGGGTTCAAAAAAAGTCAAACTAGCATTTTTATTCTTCTTACTCCTCCCAACTCCATTTCCTTTTATATCTGAAACAGAAACAGGAACATTGTTAGTCTCTATCTTAGAAGGTGATTCTTTTATTGAGTTACTTGAAGTCTCACCCTTCTCAAAAATACTAGGTGGATATTCAGGACAATCAGAGTAAATAACTGAAGGTTTTGCAAGAGCATCAAATTCTGGATTTGTTCTTACCTTCCAGCTTGGATCATTAAACATTTGTTTATCATTTGAAACATTCTTAAATAGAGTAATTTTTAAATCATTGATCTCTGTGCAAAGCTCTTGATTATCTTTCAAAGATTTTTCAACTTTAAATTTTAGATCAAAGTTTTCATCTTCAATCTCTTCAAGAGACTGTTGCAACGAATCAATTTGTCTCATCAATTCAGATGTATGATCACTCACAAAATTTGACTCTATTGCAGTAGAAACAGGATCAGAGTCTGAAGCGGTCATCATTTCAGAAAACATTTCTTCAGTCATGTTCTCAATAAACTCCTTTTTGTCATTTATAAAACTGTTATCCCAGTTTAATCTAGTTGGTAAATAATCAATCAAGTAATCAAGCAACACAATAATAATCAAGAGATATATAAATCAGAGTAACATACCAATCCCTTGAATAAATAATGAAACCCTTGAGTGTTCTTGATACCCTTTGAATACGATTACAATATGGCTACCTTTCTCTCTAAACAATGATTAAGAAATTATGAAAGATTTTTCCTAAAACTAAACAATTAAAACTTTAAATACTTAGGCCATATGGGCTTCCTAATGCTTAATGGGCTTGAGGCCCAATAGCTTAATAACTATTGAAAAAATACTAATTAGACCCTCTAACTTTAACTATCAAATAAATACAGTTTAAACCCTTTAATCTTGAATACAATTATTTGATCCAACAAAAACAAGATCCATTCGTGATGACAGTTTCTTCTTCAGCCTCTTCAACAAGTAAAGGTTAAGGAGCAATGGGATTTGAGACTGATGGTATAGTTGATGGATCAACATCCGATTCATACTCATCATATTTGCATGCGGTCTCGGGTGGAACCGTGTCATTGCTGACTGATTCTTTTGAAGATGTGGTAAATAGTGAATCAAACTCAGCCAATTAGATCTTTTGAGTCTCATAGCTTTTGTTTAAATCACTATATTTAAAACCAACTTATTTAAAAGAATTTTGAGAATCAGTGTCACAAGACTTGTTTTCTCCCATTTCTTCTGTACCTTTGGTCTCTGTAAAAGGTTTAGAAGTACTTGCTTCAACAAAGGTTGCACGAATGTTAGGAATGGGTCTGATTGTGGAGCCAAGTTTATCAAAATTATACAAGTGCTCCGGTGCCTTTTTCAAAACATCGTTAACTGGCAAACCCAAACCTGGTTTAAGTTTATAAAACCTTTCATCTTGGATTTTATTGGTCAACAGATTTAATGTCTGCTCAGTCTGACCTCGTTTCATATTAATATCCTCCAATTGCTTGATCTTGGTGTAAGCTTCATTTCGTTCTTGAAAACATACTTCGAATTTAATTTTGAACTCACCTTTTTCAGCATTGAGATTCACAAGATCCTTTTCTAAACCAGATATTTTTCCTTTTAAATATTCTTTTTCATCTTTTAAACTTTGTCTCTCTTTTTCTTTACCTCAGAGTTTGCATCTTTGGAATATAGCTCAGAAGCTTCATCGTTACCATCCAGTTTTTCCATGTAGGATACTTGGGTGAAGTGTGCCTGCTCCTCGTCATCAGAACTTTGGAACAACCAGTTTTCTTCTTCAGCCATAAGCACCTTTCCCTCTTCAGCTTTCTTGGCAATGAGTGACTTCCTTGCATAGTATTCTGAGTTCTTTACTTTCTTGAACTTGCAATCTCTGGAAAAGTGTCCAAATTTGCCACAGTTGTAGCATCTGCCTGGTTCATCCTTTCTTTCTTCTTTCTTCTTTCTTCTTTCTTCTCCTCTCTCTTTTCTTATCTTCTATCTTCCTTCCTTTCATCTTTCCTCTCTTCTCGTCTTTCCTCTCTTCTTCCATACCTTGGCTTGTATCTTACTTCAGACTTCTCTTTCTTGTACCTTTGTACTTTGGCTTTGAATAGTACTTTTTCTTGCCAAAGCTCTTTTTGAATTGACGAGTTATCATGGCCAAGTTTTCAGAGAACTTCTGTATATCATCATCAGAATCAATCTCTAGTTCTTCATCACTTGAAGCAGAATCGCACTTAGTAACCTCCGTAACGAAATCTTTAGACACTTTTTTCTTTGACCTTGTAGCAGATACAGGACCAGAATTTGAACTTTTTCCTTTGCCAGCTATGAGAGCCACAGAGTCCTTCAGATTTTTGGACTCATTGTTGATAGTTGTCACCTCTTCTTCATGCTGAGCAAGAGTAGAAAAAATATCGGTGACGTTCACTAGAGCCATGTTCTTTGACATCTGAAGATTGATGGAAAAGTTCTTCCATTCAGGATTCAGGTTCTTGATGAACTTATAGTTTATCTCTGACGCAAATTTAGAGATATTGTTCCTCCTCAGGTCATTCAGAATGATGTTGTATCTGTTGTAGGTATCAAGCAGTGTCTCTCCTTCCCTTGCATGAAATCCCTCATAGGCATTATTGCACAGATTCTGCTTGGCTTGAATTGAGGCTTCACTTCCCTCAAATTGTCTTGCTAGTTCATCCCAGACTTCCCTTAGCAGAATTTCGACTGTTGATGCACGCGTCGTTAAACGCACAACAAGGTTTAAATTTATAAACCTAACTCAAACCTAGTGATAGGGTAAGTAGGGTATCGTTCTTCTCAGGGAGTCAGTGGTTAAATTAACAATTTGTATTAAAACTGAATGCACGTGTGTTACAAAGATTGGCTACCCAATTTATCAATTAAGCTCAAAATAATCTAACTAAAACCAAAATCTAATTATTATAAATAACACTACTTCAAAAGGGTTGGATTGGGAGTTGAATTAAACTATTAAACAAATAACAATTAAAACTTTATGATTAACAAAATAACGCGAATACGAAATCATTCAAAACAAACAATACCTGTCACATATCGTTCATAATGAAAAATTCGTAGAAACTTAATTAAAAACAAAACATTAAAATCATCATAATCACCAACCATTTAACGTTCTCAATTATAATAAAAAGCCACAAACTTTATCCAAGAAATCTAATCCAATACTTCAAATTACCAACAATATCAAACACAGAATTTTAAAACCGAACTAAAATTAATAAAAACGATTTACTAAAAAAATTACTACGTGAAATAAACCTCAAACCTCTGTTGCATCTCCAATGAAATCATCAACTTCAATCGTCATCAATCCACCAACTAACGAATCATAATCTTAAATCTTCAACTATTAAAATCAACCATCTCTAATCATCATTCCCGCAATCCAATCAAATGCAACAAAGAAATTTTAATAAAAAAATAAAAGACAGCAGCGTAGATCTGCTGCCTCCCTCGATTGCCTCCAATCCCATGTAATTCCTCCCTTTTTAATAATAGAAAATATGCCCTAAGTTTCCTTTTTCACGAGTTGGGCTTAATATGCAAATCTGGGTTGTAGAGACTTGGGCCAAGCATGTTATTTCAATAAAAATATAAAAACATGATTTTCGCAACAAACAAGACTCGATCCCATGACCAAAGCCACACAAACCCATAGCCTTGCCACCACACTGCAGCTTTGATTTTGGTTTAGATTTGCACCATTTCTATTTTATCTCTCGTTTCTGGTCCAGCTTTGTTCACTCAACTTCGGCGCCTGTTTCGGTCCAGATCCACTCCGAATCGCTAAAAACTCAAAACACGAACATTGTAGATCTATGTGTTGGGTTTCCAGATCATCTTTAATCGCTTAAATCGGAGCTCGGACGAGTGAGATACGGACGAAACGCTACAGACGCGCAAATCTGTCAAAATTCCTTCTTTTTGCTCTTTTTATCTCCAAAGTGTTCCGAACCTATAAAAATATAAAAACACATTAATATCGTTCGGTTTTCTCATTTTAGCACATTAAAGATGGGTGATTGACGATAAAATAATCTCGAATTAAACGACCGATCAAAACCCCCCACACTTAAACAATGACCGTCCTCGGGCAATAAAACAGTTTATTTCGATAATTCAAGAATAGTCAAATCAAACTCTTTAGAACTCATAGCATGTCATGAATATGGGATAAGTCAACCATCAAACCCTTAGCACGTGCATACTATTTTGAGAACTAACATAAAATGATCCGGTAAGCTCTCACTAGGATAAGATTCACTCAATCATTCACGTGTTTTAGGTTATGTGTTTCGCTCGAGACATCCTCACATGACTGGTACTCTACCATAGGCTTGCAAAAAAAATCTCATTCTCCACCGCCGGAAGTGCATGCAAGATACAAATCAAAAGGTCTTTTTCAAGGGTTGTAACTGTGGCTACGGGTAGGGTAGGATGGTTATGGTAAAGTGACTTTAAAACCGTTAAGACTAAGGGAGCATTATGAGCAATAAACCAAAAGCATCTCACATTGCGGTTCTCTTTGAAAACTTTTGAGCACTTTTCGCTTAATGACTGCAAGCCTTTATTCTTTTTTCTTTTCTTTTTCACACGGGGCATATACTGACTTTTAAACCCCTTCTTTGTGCCACTTCCTTTCTTTTCTTTTTTTTTCTTTTTTTTTCTTTTTTTTTTTTTGACTGATTCTTTGTTTTTTTTTTCTTTCTTTTTTTCTTTCTTTCTTTTCTCTCTCTTTTTTTTCTGAGGCTTTGCTTTCTACTCTTTTCTTCTTTTGAGACCACAACTTGAAGATATTAACAATTTAGCTCATTGGTTTAATGTCACACCCCAAGTCTTAAGGTTGGGTAGGAAGTGTTTGGCTTTTGTGGTTTGTAGCTTAGGTGTGTCAAACGAACGGGTTTATAGGCTCAACATGGTTGATCAAGTGGATTGCATTTTCAATGTAGGCTTTTTGGCTAAAAGTGGTTAACAATCACATCAAAGATGGCCTTTATCACTTTTGTATGCAAGCATGACTTAAATGCAATCTTGAAGAGAATAGATGCAAGTTCTAGAGAGACCAATGCACATGAGGTGTAATACACACATGAAGTGAAATGAGACTAATTTGGATGTTTTAGTCATAAGGCTCAAATGTCTCACAGGTTAGATATGCTCATCCAATCAATGAAAGCTAGTTTCAAATAGCAAGACACACCAAGTAGTCTTAGGGACCAATCGACCATTTCAATAGTGCTATATGTTCCTTAGAGTCTAACAAGAACTTTTCATTATGCTCATGTATGTAAAAGAATTACTGCCCAAGAACAAATCAATTCTTTAAGTTTTTTACCACCCCACACTTTATCATGCATTGTCCCCAATGTATGCCCTTGTGCTAAAGAACATGAATAAAGATGAGAGGAACAGAAAACTCCCCTGGATGATGTTCCAATGCATGACTGGGTGCAGTATTGATCAATCCATGTAAGCTCCGACCTGTAGGGGAATGTCATCCTTCGGCGTTTTGTCAGTACTTTCCTGTTAAAACACAACTTGGACCAACTTCATTAAAGCACAATACAGATTCAATAGCAATTAATCAAAAAATTCCAAAATTTCCCCCTCCCCAACTTAAAGATATGCATTGTCCTCAATGCTGGGAAGTCGGACTCAATCAAAAGGGATCTCCGGCTCCAAGACAGATAAACAAGAACAAAGAGATAAATCAAAACAAACTTACTAACTAATCCTCATTTTCGCAGGGAAACGCGATTGCACTTAGCATGTGCAACTTTCTTTTTTTCTTTCTTTCTTTTCTCTCTCTTTTTTTCTGAGGCTTTGCTTTCTACTCTTTTCTTCTTTTGAGACCACAACTTGAAGATATTAACAATTTAGCTCATTGGTTTAATGTCACGCCCCAAGTCTTAAGGTTGGGTAGGAAGTGTTTGGCTTTTGTGGCTTGTAGCTTAGGTGTGTCAAACGAACGGGTTTATAGGCTCAACATGGTTGATCAAGTGGATTGCATTTTCAAGGTAGGCTTTTTGGCTAAAAGTGGTTAACAATCACATCAAAGATGGCCTTTATCACTTTTGTATGCAAGCATGACTTAAATGCAATCTTGAAGAGAATAGATGCAAGTTCTAGAGAGACCAATGCACATGAGGTGTAATACACACATGAAGTGAAATGAGACTAATTTGGATGTTTTAGTCATAAGGCTCAAATGTCTCACAGGTTAGATATGCTCATCCAATCAATGAAAGCTAGTTTCAAATAGCAAGACACACCAAGTAGTCTTAGGGACCAATCGACCATTTCAATAGTGCTATATGTTCCTTAGAGTCTAACAAGAACTTTTCATTATGCTCATGTATGTAAAAGAATTACTGCCCAAGAACAAATCAATTCTTTAAGTTTTTTACCACCCCACACTTTATCATGCATTGTCCCCAATGTATGCCCTTGTGCTAAAGAACATGAATAAAGATGAGAGGAACAGAAAACTCCCCTGGATGATGTTCCAATGCATGACTGGGTGCAGTATTGATCAATCCATGTAAGCTCCGACCTGTAGGGGAATGTCATCCTTCGGCGTTTTGTCAGTACTTTCCTGTTAAAACACAACTTGGACCAACTTCATTAAAGCACAATACAGATTCAATAGCAATTAATCAGAAAATTCCAAAATTTCCCCCTCCCCAACTTAAAGATATGCATTGTCCTCAATGCTGGGAAGTCGGACTCAATCAAAAGGGATCTCCGGCTCCAAGACAGATAAACAAGAACAAAGAGATAAATCAAAACAAACTTACTAACTAATCCTCATTTTCGCAGGGAAACGCGATTGCACTTAGCATGTGCAACAAGCCTTTTAAACCCCTAGGTTCCCTCTAGTGGACGAGTGAAGTCTCGTGAGGGTTTGCAGTGAACATACCCACAAAGTTCATTTAACTACGACTCAATTAACTGACTCGATCTTAAAGCATACAAATAAATAAAAAGCAATAAAACAAATATACAAAATATACAGATAAATGGAACTGATACCATGACTAAGAGTCATATACCGGCTCGACAAGAGCCGTGGTCTCCAAAATATAGCCATCGTGATCTCTAGGAGTGATGTATGGCTTCAGTCTTTGCCCATTTACTTTGAAGGATGCCCCGCCTTTCTCATCCTGAATTGTGACAGCACCATGTGGGAACACTTCTTGCACAATGTATGGGCCATACCATCTAGACCTCAACTTGCCTGGGAATAACTTCAAACGAGAATTATAGAGCCATACTTTCATCCCTACATGGAACGACTTTCGCGATATATGTCTATCATGAAAAGCCTTAGTTCGTTCCTTTTATATGCGAGAACTCTCGTATGCATCTCGTCTCAATTCCTCTAACTCATCTAACTCGAGTCTCCGATGGTCACCGGATTCTTTCAAATCTAGATTCAGCTTCTTGATTGCCCAAGCAGCGCGGTGCTCCAACTCGACTGGTAGATGGCAAGCTTTTCCATACACGAGTCGATATGGAGACATGCTTATGGGTGTCTTGAATGCGGTACGATATGCCCATAACGCATCTTCCAGTCGACTTGACCAATCCTTTCTATCAGGTCTCACGGTCTTCTCCAAAATATGCTTAATTTCACGATTCGAGACCTCGACCTGTCCGCTAGTCTGTGGGTGATATGGTGTAGCTATCCTGTGTGTGATCCCGTAGCGTTTTGCCAGAGCACTAAAATTCATATTACGGAAGTGGGTTCCGCCATCACTGATGATGACTCTCGGATACCAATGTCGAGTGAAAATGTGGCTCTTGACAAACTTGCATACTACCCGGTGATCGTTCGTTTTGGTCGCGATAGCCTCCACCCACTTAGAGACATAGTCAACAGCTAGCAGAATGTACAAATTACCTTGGGATGATGGAAAGGGACCCATGAAGTCTATGCCCCATACGTCAAAGATCTCGACAGTCAGGATAGGGTTGAGAGGCATCATGTCCTTTCGTCAGATATTTCCCAGGCTTTGACATCGAAGACAGGATTTCGCAAAGTTTTGAGCGTCCCGAAATATGGTAGGCCAAAAGAATCTACACTCAAGTACTTTGATTCCTGTCTTCTTTCCACTGAAGTGTCCCCCACATGCATAACTGTGACAGTGCTTTAAAATATCTTCGTGATCACTGTCGGGGACACATTTCCGTACAATCTGATCTGGGCAATATTTGAACAGCTCAGGATCCTCCCAGTAATAGTACTTAAGTTGTGAAAAGAAGTACCGTTTCTGTTGAGTTGTCCAGTCAGCTGGCAACTTCTTCGCAGCCAAGTAATTAACAATGTGTGCAAACCAAGGAAGTCTAGATATGGCAAATAACTGCTCATCCGGGAACGATCCATGGACCTCTTCCTTGGTCGGGATCTGATCTGTGGGGATTCGAGACAAATGGTCGGATACTACATTTTCGCACCCTTTCTTATCTCGAATTTCCAGGTCGAACTCTTGTAATAGCAAAATCCACCTAATGAGCCTAGGTTTGGCTTCTTTCTTGTCAAGCAGATGGCGAAGGGCTGAATGATCTGAGTAAAGGATCACCTTCGCTCCCCACAGATATGAGCAGAATTTTTCCAATGCAAACACGACAGCAAGTAACTCTTTTTCAGTGATCGTGTAATGCATTTGGGCTTCGGAGAATGTCCGACTAGCATAGTAGATGGCAACGGGCTTTTTATTCACCCGTTGACCAAGTACAGCTCCCATCGCTTCATTACTTGCATCGCACATTAACTCAAATGGCAACGACCAGTCTGGTTTTTTCATGATGGGTGCCTCGACAAGCTTTTTCTTGATGGTCTCAAATGCCTCTAGACAGGCTTTATCAAAGACAAATGAATTATCCTTGCAAGTAGATGGCACAAGGGTCGTGAAATGGCACTAAAGTCTTTGATAAATCGCCTATAGAAGCCTGCATGTCCTAGAAAGGAGCGGACACCCTTCACCGATGTCGGTGGAGGTAGGGTGGAGATTACCTGGACCTTTGCTCGATCAACTTCAATGCCACGTTCAGAAATCACGTGACCAAGCACAATTCCTTCTCGAACCATGAAATGGCTCTTCTCCCAGCTTAGCACTAAGTTAGTCTCCCACAACGCTTCAGCACTCTCTCAAGACTATGGAGACAACTTTCAAGCGTCTCGCCAAATACTGAGAAGTCATCCATAAAGACATCCAATGACTCTCCCAACATGTCACTGAAGACTGACATCATACACCTTTGGAATGTCGCAGGCGCATTACATAATCCAAATGGCATTCGACGGAAAGCGAAAGTGCCGTAAGGACATGTAAATGTCGTCTTCTCTTGGTCATCAGGGTGTATGGCCACTTGATTGTATCCTGAATAACCATCCAAGAAGCAGTAGAATTTCTGGCCTGCCAGCTTCTCCAGTATTTGGTCGATGAAAGGTAAGGGAAAATGATCTTTCAATGTGACTGCATTCAACTTTCTGTAGTTGATGAAGACTCGCCATCCGGTGATGGGGCGAGTAGGAATATTTTACCCTCCTCTCTCCATAATGGTGATGCCAGATTTCTTGAGCACCGTTTGTGTCGGGCTCACCCAAGGGCTATCAGAAATGGGATATATGATCCCGGCATCCAACCATTTGATAACTTCTTTCTTCACCACATCCCTCATGTTCAGGTTCAGCCGTATTTGAAATTCACGTGAGGGCTTGGCATTAGGCTCAGTGTGGATTCTATGCATGCATACCGAAGGACTGATCCCTCTCAAATCGGCTATCGACCATCCAATTGTCTTCTTATGTTCTTTTAGAACAAAAATAAGCATATCTTCCTGATCAGGTGTGAGTGATGATGATATAATAGCTGGTAGGGTGCCATCGTCTCCTAGGAAGACATACTTAAGGTGCTCTGGTAGTTGCTTAAGCTATAGCACAGGTGGCTTTTCAAGTGAACTCTTGGAAGGTTCATGAGCTAGACTTGGCAATGGTTCAACCTTATGAGACCAGGGTGGTTGATTAGGCACAAGTGGCTCAGCAAGCAATGCCTGGACCTCATGTAAATGTACTAGATCAAGATCATCTTCCGATGAGATAGAAAAGTATCGAGTGAACAAATCCTCTTGCAGTATGCTTGAAGTGTATTCTTGGGTACATTCATCTGCAAAGTCTATGGAATAACACTCGGTCTCAGTCGGAGGGAAGGAGGATGGCGCCAAGATGTTCATGCGCAGTTTTCGATTACCAAAGGTAATGTCCATCACTCCAGATCGGTAATTGATTGTGGCGTTTGCAGTCGCCAAGAAGGGTCGGCCGAGAATCATCGTAGGGCTTTTATCTCTACAAATTCCCTCGGTATCTAACACAAGAAAATCCATGGGATAGTAGAAATCCTCAATCTTCACAATCACATCCTCAAGCACTCCCCTCGGTGTCTTAACAGATCGATCAGCGAGTTGTAATAACACACTTGTTGCTTTGAGTTCACCAAACTCAAACTGATCATACACCGATCCTGGCAAGATATTCACACTAGCCCCTAAATCAAGCAAGGCACTCTTTATAGCGGAATTTCCCATAATGACAGGGATCAATGGAGCTCCAGGGTCCTTGCATTTTTGTGGTAGGGAACTAGTTAGAATAGTGCTGACTTGTTCAGTAACTTCAATCTTTTTGGGGATTGAAGTCGTTTGTTTGCGCTTCTGAGTGCACAATTCTCTCAAGAATTTGGAATAAGCCGGGATTTGTTTGATGGCGTCTAGTAATGGTAGATTTATCTTTACTTGGCGAAAGACATCCATCATATCATCATTTTTCGGCCCTCTTTTTCCAAATGGAAATGCCGCAGATTCATTTAAAGCGGTGGGGAATGGAACAGTGGGTTCTTGATTAGGCAATCTTGAACCCTCCCCATTTTGAGGTTTATCGGCATCCGATGTGATTGGAACTTGATTTGTCTCTTCAGACTCTACTCCCTGCTCAATCTCTTTCCCTTTTCCCTTTTTCGCTTGAGAGCTTTCATCATTTTTTTCAGGGAGGGATCCAATTGATGGCCACTACGCAAGGTGATTTCGTTTACATGCTCATGACTAGGATTTGGCTTAGTCATACTTGGCAGCGTACCCCCGTCCCTTCTATTCATCTGTTCGGCCAGTTGACCGACTTGTTTTTCTAAAGCAGCAACAGACTGATTAGTAGCAGCAGCAGACTGATTAGTAGCAGCAGCAGACTGAGTATAGTTATTCATCATTGCCATTATATCTTGCAAATGCTTCTCAATTAGCGTTGAACCTTGTCTGTTGTTATAATTATTATTATTATTATTATTACCACCAAAGTTTTGATTGTGACTTTGATTACCATGATGGTAATTTCCAGAGTGAGAATGGTTGTGATTTTGTCCTTGAAATTTAGGCTGACTCCACTGACCCTCATGATGGTGGTTTTGGAACCGTGGTTGATTTGAAGGACCCTCTTGATTGTTTTTCCAAGAAAGATTGGGATGCTTTCGCCATCCTGCATTATAAGTGCTTGAAAATGGGTCTTGATTATTATTCACAAACCCCTGGGATTGATTTACGCTCTCAGAATAAAAAAACTATGCACTCACTTGCAGAATGTGAAGAATCCCCACAGTGAGTGCATGCATTTTGAACCTGGAGAACATCATTTTTCTTCCCAGCTATCCCACCTAAAACAAGATCCATCTTTTTAGACAACTCACCAATCTCACTCTTGAATTCTTTCCTCAAATCATTTAACTCTTCAGCATTAGATACTGATGACACTGACCTATGAGTCGTCCATGAGAAATTATGTGATGAAAGGCTTCTACTGTATGTTTCTAAGAATTGCCATGCCTCCTCATCACTCTTTGTCATCATCGTTCCCCCACTTGCAGCATTAACTAGACCTCGGTGAGTCGGGTCTAAACCATCTAAGAATGTTTTTACCAAGATCCATTTTGGGGTATCATGGTGAGGGCAGGAACGAAGAAGCTCTTTCAGTCGATCAAACGCCTCGTGAAACTCTTCCCCAGGTTGTTGCTGAAAATTGGAGATCGCACGGCGTATCTCCGCAGTTTTCCTTATGGGGAAGTACTCGGCTAAAAACTTCCTCTGCATGTCATCCCAAGTAGAGATGCTCCTTGGCTCAAGTGATATAAACCATTGTTTTGCTCGCCCTTTCAGAGAAAAGGGAAACAATATGAGCCTAAGGTGGTCTCGGGTGAGACCTCGAATATTGTTGGTATTGCAGATGGCAATTAATTCGTATAAGTGATTATACGGTTCTTCTTTGGATAAGCCATGGAAGTTTGGAAGTGACTGAATGAGATGAGGACGAATCTCATAGTAAGTGTCATCATCACCCGGCAAGGATATCGGGGATGGGTTCTCGTAAGCGCCGGGTTGGAAATAAGTTTCCAGAGGAGGGTGATTTGGTGGTGGTGGTGGTGGATTTTCCATTTCTCCTTCACTATCACTCATTAAGTTTTTGTGGATCTCAGTCTTAGGCTTCTTGATTACATATTTCTGATTTCTAGCTCGCCTTTCAGTTTCTTCTAATTCATGCACTCCAAATACAGGCAAATCTTTCTTAGATGTAGTGTGGTGCATGCAACTTAAATAAACTAGTTAGACCTCAATCAGATCGAAACTTAGAACTACGTGACAGGCAACCTAATAAACAACTAAACTAAAAAGAGACAATAAAGTAAAGACTAAACTAAAAATAAAAACGCTAAACAAGAACCATTTTTTTCTTTTAAAGAAGACTAACACTAAAAAAAACAACTAAAAGAAATATTAAAAATAAAGACAAGAAGATTTACCTGATCCGGGAGAGATCAAGCAAACAATCTGCAAAATACTATTAGAAGATATCGAGTAGCAATCTCTTCAAATGGTAATGCAAACAAATAAAATTAACACAAACAAATTAATTTAAGCGCACAACTCCCCGGCAAAGGCGCCAAAAACTTGATGCACGCGTCGTTAAACGTACAACAAGGTTTAAATTTATAAACCTAACTCAAACCTAGTGATAGGGTAAGTAGGGTATCATTCTTCTCAGGGAGTCAGTGGTTAAATTAACGATTTGTATTAAAACTGAATGCACGTGTGTCACAAAGATTGGCTACCCAATTTATCAATTAAGCTCAAAATAATCTAACTAAAACCGAAATCTAATTATTACAAATAACACTACTTCAAAATGGTTGGATTGGGAGTTGAATTAAACTATTAAACAAATAACAATTAAAATTTTATGACTAACAAAATAACGCGAATACGAAATCATTCAAAACAAACAATATCTGTCACATATCGTTCATAATGAAAAATTCGTAGAAACTTTATTAAAAACAAAACATCAAAATCATCATAATCACCAACCATTTAACGTTCTCAATTATAATAAAAAGCCACAAACTTTATCCAAGAAATCTAATCCAATACTTCAAATTACCAACAATATCAAAAACAGAATTTTAAAACCGAACTAAAATTAATAAAAACGATTTACTAAAAAAATTACTACGTAAAATAAACCTCAAACCTCTATTGCATTTCCAATGAAAGCATCAACTTCAATCGTCATCAATCCACCAACTAACGAATCATAATCTTCAATCTTCAACCATTAAAATCAACCATCTCTAATCATCATTCCCGCAATCCAATCAAATGCAACAAAGAAATTTTAATAAAAAAAATAAAAGACAGCAGCGTAGATCTGCTGCCTCCCTCGATTGCCTCCAATCCCATGTAATTCCTCCCTTTTTAATAATAGAAAATATGCCCTAAGTTTCCTTTTTCACGAGTTGGGCTTAATATGCAAATCTGGGTTGTAGAGACTTGGGCCAAGCATGTTATTTCAATAAAAATATAAAAACATGATTTTCGCAACAAACAAGACTCGATCCCATGACCAAAGCCACACAAACCCATAGCCTTGCCACCACACTGCAGCTTTGATTTTGGTTTAGATTTGCACCATTTCTATTTTATCTCTCGTTTCTGGTCCAGCTTTGTTCACTCAACTTCGGCGCCTGTTTCGGTCCAGATCCACTCCGAATCGCTAAAAACTCAAAACACGAACATTGTAGATCTATGTGTTGGGTTTCCAGATCATCTTTAATCGCTTAAATCGGAGCTCGGACGAGTGAGATACGGACGAAACGCTACAGACGCGCAAATCTGTCAAAATTCCTTCTTTTTGCTCTTTTTATCTCCAAAGTGTTCCGAACCTATAAAAATATAAAAACACATTAATATCGTTCGGTTTTCTCATTTTAGCACATTAAAGATGGGTGATTGACGATAAAATAATCTCGAATTAAACGACCGATCAAAACCCCCCACACTTAAACAATGACCGTCCTCGGGCAATAAAACAGTTTATTTCGATAATTCAAGAATAGTCAAATCAAACTCTTTAGAACTCATAGCATGTCATGAATATGGGATAAGTCAACCATCAAACCCTTAGCACGTGCATACTATTTTGAGAACTAACATAAAATGATCCGGTAAGCTCTCACTAGGATAAGATTCACTCAATCATTCACGTGTTTTAGGTTATGTGTTTCGCTCGAGACATCCTCACATGACTGGTACTCTACCATAGGCTTGCAAAAAAAATCTCATTCTCCACCGCCGGAAGTGCATGCAAGATACAAATCAAAAGGTCTTTTTCAAGGGTTGTAACTGTGGCTACGGGTAGGGTAGGATGGTTATGGTAAAGTGACTTTAAAACCGTTAAGACTAAGGGAGCATTATGAGCAATAAACCAAAAGCATCTCACATTGCGGTTCTCTTTGAAAACTTTTGAGCACTTTTCGCTTAATGACTGCAAGCCTTTATTCTTTTTTCTTTTCTTTTTCACACGGGGCATATACTGACTTTTAAACCCCTTCTTTGTGCCACTTCCTTTCTTTTCTTTTTTTTTCTTTTTTTTTTTTTGACTGATTCTTTGTTTTTTTTTTCTTTCTTTTTTTCTTTCTTTCTTTTCTCTCTCTTTTTTTTCTGAGGCTTTGCTTTCTACTCTTTTCTTCTTTTGAGACCACAACTTGAAGATATTAACAATTTAGCTCATTGGTTTAATGTCACACCCCAAGTCTTAAGGTTGGGTAGGAAGTGTTTGGCTTTTGTGGCTTGTAGCTTAGGTGTGTCAAACGAACGGGTTTATAGGCTCAACATGGTTGATCAAGTGGATTGCATTTTCAAGGTAGGCTTTTTGGCTAAAAGTGGTTAACAATCACATCAAAGATGGCCTTTATCACTTTTGTATGCAAGCATGACTTAAATGCAATCTTGAAGAGAATAGATGCAAGTTCTAGAGAGACCAATGCACATGAGGTGTAATACACACATGAAGTGAAATGAGACTAATTTGGATGTTTTAGTCATAAGGCTCAAATGTCTCACAGGTTAGATATGCTCATCCAATCAATGAAAGCTAGTTTCAAATAACAAGACACACCAAGTAGTCTTAGGGACCAATCGACCATTTCAATAGTGCTATATGTTACTTAGAGTCCAACAAGAACTTTTCATTGTGCTCATGTATGTAAAAGAATTACTTCCCAAGAACAAATCAATTCTTTAAGTTTTTTACCACCCCACACTTTATCATGCATTGTCCCCAATGTATGCCCTTGTGCTAAAGAACATGAATAAAGATGAGAGGAACAGAAAACTCCCCTGGATGATGTTCCAATGCATGACTGGGTGCAGTATTGATCAATCCATGTAAGCTCCGACCTGTAGGGGAATGTCATCCTTCAGCGTTTTGTGAGTACTTTCCTGTTAAAACACAACTTGGACCAACTTCATTAAAGCACAATACAGATTCAATAGCAATTAATCAGAAAATTCCAAAATTTCCCCCTCCCCAACTTAAAGATATGCATTGTCCTCAATGCTGGGAAGTCGGACTCAATCAAAAGGGATCTCCGGCTCCAAGACAGATAAACAAGAACAAAGAGATAAATCAAAACAAACTTACTAACTAATCCTCATTTTCGCAGGGAAACGCGATTGCACTTAGCATGTGCAACTTTCTTTTTTTCTTTCTTTCTTTTCTCTCTCTTTTTTTCTGAGGCTTTGCTTTCTACTCTTTTCTTCTTTTGAGACCACAACTTGAAGATATTAACAATTTAGCTCATTGGTTTAATGTCACGCCCCAAGTCTTAAGGTTGGGTAGGAAGTGTTTGGCTTTTGTGGCTTGTAGCTTAGGTGTGTCAAACGAACGGGTTTATAGGCTCAACATGGTTGATCAAGTGGATTGCATTTTCAAGGTAGGCTTTTTGGCTAAAAGTGGTTAACAATCACATCAAAGATGGCCTTTATCACTTTTGTATGCAAGCATGACTTAAATGCAATCTTGAAGAGAATAGATGCAAGTTCTAGAGAGACCAATGCACATGAGGTGTAATACACACATGAAGTGAAATGAGACTAATTTGGATGTTTTAGTCATAAGGCTCAAATGTCTCACAGGTTAGATATGCTCATCCAATCAATGAAAGCTAGTTTCAAATAGCAAGACACACCAAGTAGTCTTAGGGACCAATCGACCATTTCAATAGTGCTATATGTTCCTTAGAGTCTAACAAGAACTTTTCATTGTGCTCATGTATGTAAAAGAATTACTGCCCAAGAACAAATCAATTCTTTAAGTTTTTTACCACCCCACACTTTATCATGCATTGTCCCCAATGTATGCCCTTGTGCTAAAGAACATGAATAAAGATGAGAGGAACAGAAAACTCCCTTGGATGATGTTCCAATGCATGACTGGGTGCAGTATTGATCAATCCATGTAAGCTCCGACCTGTAGGGGAATGTCATCCTTCGGCGTTTTGTCAGTACTTTCCTGTTAAAACACAACTTGGACCAACTTCATTAAAGCACAATACAGATTCAAAAGCAATTAATCAGAAAATTCCAAAATTTCCCCCTCCCCAACTTAAAGATATGCATTGTCCTCAATGCTGGGAAGTCGGACTCAATCAAAAGGGATCTCCGGCTCCAAGACAGATAAACAAGAACAAAGAGATAAATCAAAACAAACTTACTAACTAATCCTCATTTTCGCAGGGAAACGCGATTGCACTTAGCATGTGCAACAAGCCTTTTAAACCCCTAGGTTCCCTCTAGTGGACGAGTGAAGTCTCGTGAGGGTTTGCAGTGAACATACCCACAAAGTTCATTTAACTACGACTCAATTAACTGACTCGATCTTAAAGCATACAAATAAATAAAAAGCAATAAAACAAATATACAAAATATACAGATAAATGGAACTGATACCATGACTAAGAGTCATATACCGGCTCGACAAGAGTCGTGGTCTCCAAAATATAGCCATCGTGATCTCTAGGAGTGATGTATGGCTTCAGTCTTTGCCCATTTACTTTGAAGGATGCCCCGCCTTTCTCATCCTGAATTGTGACAGCACCATGTGGGAACACTTCTTGCACAATGTATGGGCCATACCATCTAGACCTCAACTTGCCTGGGAATAACTTCAAACGAGAATTATAGAGCCATACTTTCATCCCTACATGGAACGACTTTCGCGATATGTGTCTATCATGAAAAGCCTTAGTTCGTTCCTTTTATATGCGAGAACTCTCGTATGCATCTCGTCTCAATTCCTCTAACTCATCTAACTCGAGTCTCCGATGGTCACCGGCTTCTTTCAAATCTAGATTCAGCTTCTTGATTGCCCAAGCAGCGCGGTGCTCCAACTCGACTGGTAGATGGCAAGCTTTTCCATACACGAGTCGATATGGAGACATGCTTATGGGTGTCTTGAATGCGGTACGATATGCCCATAACGCATCTTCCAGTCGACTTGACCAATCCTTTCTATCAGGTCTCACGGTCTTCTCCAAAATATGCTTAATTTCACGATTCGAGACCTCGACCTGTCCGCTAGTCTGTGGGTGATATGGTGTAGCTATCCTGTGTGTGATCCCGTAGTGTTTTGCCAGAGCACTAAAATTCATATTACGGAAGTGGGTTCCGCCATCACTGATGATGACTCTCGGATACCAATGTCGAGTGAAAATGTGGCTCTTGACAAACTTGCATACTACCCGGTGAACGTTCGTTTTGGTCGCGATAGCCTCCACTCACTTAGAGACATAGTCAACAGCTAGCAGAATGTACAAATTACCTTGGGATGATGGAAAGGGACCCATGAAGTCTATGCCCCATACGTCAAAGATCTCGACAGTCAGGATAGGGTTGAGAGGCATCATGTCCTTTCGTCAGATATTTCCCAGGCTTTGACATCGAAGACAGGATTTCGCAAAGTTTTGAGCGTCCCGAAATATGGTAGGCCAAAAGAATCTACACTCAAGTACTTTGATTCCTGTCTTCTTTCCACTGAAGTGTCCCCCACATGCATAACTGTGACAGTGCTTTAAAATATCTTCGTGATCACTGTCGGGGACACATTTCCGTACAATCTGATCTGGGCAATATTTGAACAGCTCAGGATCCTCCCAGTAATAGTACTTAAGTTGTGAAAAGAAGTACCGTTTCTGTTGAGTTGTCCAGTCAGCTGGCAACTTCTTCGCAGCCAAGTAATTAACAATGTGTGCAAACCAAGGAAGTCTAGATATGGCAAATAACTGCTCATCCGGGAACGATCCCTGGACCTCTTCCTTGGTCGGGATCTGATCTGTGGGGATTCGAGACAAATGGTCGGCTACTACATTTTCGCACCCTTTCTTATCTCGAATTTCCAGGTCGAACTCTTGTAATAGCAAAATCCACCTAATGAGCCTAGGTTTGGCTTCTTTCTTGTCAAGCAGATGGCGAAGGGCTGAATGATCTGAGTAAACGATCACCTTCGCTCCCCACAGATATGAGCAGAATTTTTCCAATGCAAACACGACAGCAAGTAACTCTTTTTTAGTGATCGTGTAATGCATTTGGGCTTCGGAGAATGTCCGACTAGCATAGTAGATGGCAACGGGCTTTTTATTCACCCGTTGACCAAGTACAGCTCCCATCGCTTCATTACTTGCATCGCACATTAACTCAAATGGCAACGACCAGTCTGGTTTTTTCATGATGGGTGACTCGACAAGCTTTTTCTTGATGGTCTCAAATGCCTCTAGACAGGCTTTATCAAAGACAAATGAATTATCCTTGGCAAGTAGATGGCACAAGGGTCGTGAAATGGCACTAAAGTCTTTGATAAATCGCCTATAGAAGCCTGCATGTCCTAGAAAGGAGCGGACACCCTTCACCGATGTCGGTGGAGGTAGGGTGGAGATTACCTGGACCTTTGCTCGATCAACTTCAATGCCACGTTCAGAAATCACGTGACCAAGCACAATTCCTTCTCGAACCATGAAATGGCTCTTCTCCCAGCTTAGCACTAAGTTAGTCTCCTCACAACGCTTCAGCACTCTCTCAAGACTATGGAGACAACTTTCAAGCGTCTCGCCAAATACTGAGAAGTCATCCATAAAGACATCCAATGACTCTCCCAACATGTCACTGAAGACTGACATCATACACCTTTGGAATGTCGCAGGCGCATTACATAATCCAAATGGCATTCGACGGAAAGCGAAAGTGCCGTAAGGACATGTAAATGTCGTCTTCTCTTGGTCATCAGGGTGTATGGCCACTTGATTGTATCCTGAATAACCATCCAAGAAGCAGTAGAATTTCTGGCCTGCCAGCTTCTCCAGTATTTGGTCGATGAAAGGTAAGGGAAAATGATCTTTCAATGTGACTGCATTCAACTTTCTGTAGTTGATGAAGACTCGCCATCCGGTGATGGGGCGAGTAGGAATATTTTACCCTCCTCTCTCCATAATGGTGATGCCAGATTTCTTGAGCACCGTTTGTGTCGGGCTCACCCAAGGGCTATCAGAAATGGGATATATGATCCCGGCATCCAACCATTTGATAACTTCTTTCTTCACCACATCCCTCATGTTCGGGTTCAGCCGTATTTGAAATTCACGTGAGGGCTTGGCATTAGGCTCAGTGTGGATTCTATGCATGCATACCGAAGGACTGATCCCTCTCAAATCGGCTATCGACCATCCAATTGTCTTCTTATGTTCTTTTAGAACAAAAATAAGCATATCTTCCTGATCAGGTGTGAGTGATGATGATATAATAGCTGGTAGGGTGCCATCGTCTCCTAGGAAGACATACTTAAGGTGCTCTGGTAGTTGCTTAAGCTATAGCACAGGTGGCTTTTCAAGTGAACTCTTGGAAGGTTCATGAGCTAGACTTGGCAATGGTTCAACCTTATGAGACCAGGGTGGTTGATTAGGCACAAGTGGCTCAGCAAGCAATGCCTGGACCTCATGTAAATGTACTAGATCAAGATCATCTTCCGATGAGATAGAAAAGTATCGAGTGAACAAATCCTCTTGCAGTATGCTTGAAGTGTATTCTTGGGTACATTCATCTGCAAAGTCTATGGAATAACACTCGGTCTCAGTCGGAGGGAAGGAGGATGGCGCCAAGATGTTCATGCGCAGTTTTCGATTACCAAAGGTAATGTCCATCACTCCAGATCGGTAATTGATTGTGGCGTTTGCAGTCGCCAAGAAGGGTCGGCCGAGAATCATCGTAGGGCTTTTATCTCTACAAATTCCCTCGGTATCTAACACAAGAAAATCCATGGGATAGTAGAAATCCTCAATCTTCACAATCACATCCTCAAGCACTCCCCTCGGTGTCTTAACAGATCGATCAGCGAGTTGTAATAACACACTTGTTGCTTTGAGTTCACCAAACTCAAACTGATCATACACCGATCCTGGCAAGATATTCACACTAGCCCCTAAATCAAGCAAGGCACTCTTTATAGCGGAATTTCCCATAATGACAGGGATCAATGGAGCTCCAGGGTCCTTGCATTTTTGTGGTAGGGAACTAGTTAGAATAGTGCTGACTTGTTCAGTAACTTCAATCTTTTTGGGGATTGAAGTCGTTTGTTTGCGCTTCTGAGTGCACAATTCTCTCAAGAATTTGGAATAAGCCGGGATTTGTTTGATGGCGTCTAGTAATGGTAGATTTATCTTTACTTGGCGAAAGACATCCATCATATCATCATTTTTCGGCCCTCTTTTTCCAAATGGAAATGCCGCAGATTCATTTAAAGCGGTGGGGAATGGAACAGTGGGTTCTTGATTAGGCAATCTTGAACCCTCCCCATTTTGAGGTTTATCGGCATCCGATGTGATTGGAACTTGATTTGTCTCTTCAGACTCTACTCCCTGCTCAATCTCTTTCCCTTTTCCCTTTTTCGCTTGAGAGCTTTCATCATTTTTTTCAGGGAGGGATCCAATTGATGGCCACTACGCAAGGTGATTTCGTTTACATGCTCATGACTAGGATTTGGCTTAGTCATACTTGGCAGCGTACCCCCGTCCCTTCTATTCATCTGTTCGGCCAGTTGACCGACTTGTTTTTCTAAAGCAGCAACAGACTGATTAGTAGCAGCAGTAGACTGAGTATAGTTATTCATCATTGCCATTATATCTTGCAAATGCTTCTCAATTAGCGCTGAACCTTGTCTGTTGTTATAATTATTATTATTATTATTATTACCACCAAAGTTTTGATTGTGACTTTGATTACCATGATGGTAATTTCCAGAGTGAGAATGGTTGTGATTTTGTCCTTGAAATTTAGGCTGACTCCACTGACCCTCATGATGGTGGTTTTGGAACCGTGGTTGATTTGAAGGACCCTCTTGATTGTTTTTCCAAGAAAGATTGGGATGCTTTCGCCATCCTGCATTATAAGTGCTTGAAAATGGGTCTTGATTATTATTCACAAACCCCTGGGATTGATTTACGCTCTCAGAATAAAAAAACTATGCACTCACTTGCAGAATGTGAAGAATCCCCACAGTGAGTGCATGCATTTTGAACCTGGAGAACATCATTTTTCTTCCCAGCTATCCCACCTAAAACAAGATCCATCTTTTTAGACAACTCACCAATCTCACTCTTGAATTCTTTCCTCAAATCATTTAACTCTTCAGCATTAGATACTGATGACACTAACCTATGAGTCGTCCATGAGAAATTATGTGATGAAAGGCTTCTACTGTATGTTTCTAAGAATTGCCATGCCTCCTCATCACTCTTTGTCATCATCGTTCCCCCACTTGCAGCATTAACTAGACCTCGGTGAGTCGGGTCTAAACCATCTAAGAATGTTTTTACCAAGATCCATTTTGGGGTATCATGGTGAGGGCAGGAACGAAGAAGCTCTTTCAGTCGATCAAACGCCTCGTGAAACTCTTCCCCAGGTTGTTACTGAAAATTGGAGATCGCACGGCGTATCTCCGCAGTTTTCCTTATGGGGAAGTACTCGGCTAAAAACTTCCTCTGCATGTCATCCCAAGTAGAGATGCTCCTTGGCTCAAGTGATATAAACCATTGTTTTGCTCGCCCTTTCAGAGAAAAGGGAAACAATATGAGCCTAAGGTGGTCTCGGGTGAGACCTCGAATATTGTTGGTATTGCAGATGGCAATTAATTCGTATAAGTGATTATACGGTTCTTCTTTGGATAAGCCATGGAAGTTTGGAAGTGACTGAATGAGATGAGGACGAATCTCATAGTAAGTGTCATCATCACCCGGCAAGGATATCGGGGATGGGTTCTCGTAAGCGCCGGGTTGGAAATAAGTTTCCAGAGGAGGGTGATTTGGTGGTGGTGGTGGTGGATTTTCCATTTCTCCTTCACTATCACTCATTAAGTTTTTGTGGATCTCAGTCTTAGGCTTCTTGATTACATATTTCTGATTTCTAGCTCGCCTTTCAGTTTCTTCTAATTCATGCACTCCAAATACAGGCAAATCTTTCTTAGATGTAGTGTGGTGCATGCAACTTAAATAAACTAGTTAGACCTCAATCAGATCGAAACTTAGAACTACGTGACAGGCAACCTAATAAACAACTAAACTAAAAAGAGACAATAAAGTAAAGACTAAACTAAAAATAAAAACGCTAAACAAGAACCATTTTTTTCTTTTAAAGAAGACTAACACTAAAAAAAACAACTAAAAGAAATATTAAAAATAAAGACAAGAAGATTTACCTGATCCGGGAGAGATCAAGCAAACAATCTGCAAAATACTATTAGAAGATATCGAGTAGCAATCTCTTCAAATGGTAATGCAAACAAATAAAATTAACACAAACAAATTAATTTAAGCGCACAACTCCCCGGCAAAGGCGCCAAAAACTTGATGCACGCGTCGTTAAACGTACAACAAGGTTTAAATTTATAAACCTAACTCAAACCTAGTGATAGGGTAAGTAGGGTATCATTCTTCTCAGGGAGTCAGTGGTTAAATTAACGATTTGTATTAAAACTGAATGCACGTGTGTCACAAAGATTGGCTACCCAATTTATCAATTAAGCTCAAAATAATCTAACTAAAACCGAAATCTAATTATTACAAATAACACTACTTCAAAATGGTTGGATTGGGAGTTGAATTAAACTATTAAACAAATAACAATTAAAATTTTATGACTAACAAAATAACGCGAATACGAAATCATTCAAAACAAACAATATCTGTCACATATCGTTCATAATGAAAAATTCGTAGAAACTTTATTAAAAACAAAACATCAAAATCATCATAATCACCAACCATTTAACGTTCTCAATTATAATAAAAAGCCACAAACTTTATCCAAGAAATCTAATCCAATACTTCAAATTACCAACAATATCAAAAACAGAATTTTAAAACCGAACTAAAATTAATAAAAACGATTTACTAAAAAAATTACTACGTAAAATAAACCTCAAACCTCTATTGCATTTCCAATGAAATCATCAACTTCAATCGTTATCAATCCACCAACTAACGAATCATAATCTTCAATCTTCAACCATTAAAATCAACCATCTCTAATCATCATTCCCGCAATCCAATCAAATGCAACAAAGAAATTTTAATAAAAAAAATTAAAGACAGCAGCGTAGATCTGCGGCTTAATATGCAAATCTGGGCTGACTTCATCTTGGGTTGTAGAGACTTGGGCCAAGCATGTTATTTCAATAAAAATATAAAAACATGCTTTTCGCAACAAACAAGACTCGATCCCACGACCAAAGCCACACAAACCCACAGCCTTGCCACCACACTGCAGCTTTGATTTTGGTTTAGATCTGCACCATTTCTATTTTATCTCTCGTTTCTGGTCCAGCTTTGTTCACTCAACTTCGGCGCCTGTTTCGGTCCAGATCCACTCCGAATCGCCAAAAACTCAAAACACGAACATTGTAGATCTATGTGTTGGGTTTCCAGATCATCTTTAATCGCTTAAATCGGAGCTCGGACGAGTGAGATACGGACGAAACGCTACAGGCACGCAAATCTGTCAAAATTCCTTCTTTTTGCTCTTTTTATCTCCAAAGTGTTCCGAACCTATAAAAATATAAAAACACATTAATATCGTTCGGTTTTCTCATTTTAGCACATTAAAGATGGGTGATTGACGATAAAATAATCTCGAATTAATCGACCGATCAACTGTCTACCCTATTGTAGATGTCATTTGGGATGACCATTGTCAGATAAATGGGAGCCTCTTCATCTATCTTGTACAGATCCTTTTCCTTATCGGTGAAGTATTGATATGGTTTGGGAACATATCTATCAGGGATTTCCGGAGAGGTTTCAGTTGCAGCTCTGCCAGGAACTGTGATCATTGGATTTACTGGACCAGTAGTGATTGATTCCATATAATCTCTATTTTTGTGATTCAGAAACTGAAGCATTCTTTTCTTCCATTGCTGATACTCATTAGCCAAGAGAACAGGAGGTTTGGACTGAGAGCCCATGGAGAGAAGTTGGTTCGACATATTTAGTTGTATGGTTAGAAAACAAACTTATCTGCACCAAGAATGATGTTGTATCTGTTGTAGGTATCAAACAGTGTCTCTCCTTCCCTTGCATGAAATCCCTCATAGGCTTCACTTCCCTCAAATTGTCTTGCTAGTTCATCCCAGACTTCCTTAGCAGAATTTCGACTGTCTACCCTATTGTAGATGTCATTTGGGATGGCCATTGTCAGATAAATGAGAGCCTCTTCATCTATCTTGTATATATCCTTTTCCTTATCGGTGAAGTATTGATACGGTTTGGGAACATATCTATCAGGGATTTCCGGAGAGGTTTCAGTTGCAGTTGTAACAACCTGAACAATTATTTATATAATAAAATAACATTCATTACTAAATACTGTCCCAAGCTTACAATGTTCTTTACTATCAACTATTACACAACTGAGTTTCTCAAAAAAAAAATAGCTATGGCAGGAAGTCTTCTATCTCCTGCTTAAAGCTCACACCTTCTCTTTACCTTTATCTGCTACTTTTCGATTACCTGAAACAGGATTAAAATTTCGAAATAGCTAGGGTTAGACCAAAGGTCTAGTGAGTCCCTTCCAATCATTATTATAACAGTTCAAATATTAATTAAAACATTTACACAAAACTGTGTATCTCAACACATAACTTACTCTTTAAATCACTTTAAAACATATTATGCTTTGCAGGCATAATAAAACTATTGGCCATCACTGACCACTTTCTACACTCGCAAACGTACTTTAAACTACTGACCAACATTCCTGTCAAAGACGGTATGTCTGTCTCGCACTGCCTTATTTTAGGGACACACCCTAATGACATAAACGGGCCACACTCCCCGGTACGAGCAGGCGGGTCACACTTCCCGACTTAGGTCAAACTTCTGACTCAAATGTATACATACATTTGGTCCTGCCAGTATATAAAACAAGTTTATATACCCTGAGCATAAACATGCCCAACTAATTAAATCAATCATTTGAAATAATTCTACTAACTTTTCAATTTATAAATGCGCAGTATATAAAAACTCACATTTATAAAATAACTGCTCAAATCATAAAAGATTTAGTTGAAAGACTCACCTTATATCCTTCCGAATAAATGTCAGGATCGAATTCTCCACAAGAATAAATTCTCAGAAACTAATATCAAAGGAGTTTGCGGAATAACACTTTGATATTCAATGAAACAGTAAACAAACAGTGTATATGATTAACAACTTGTAAACTTGTATTGAATGATTAAAATCACAAGATTACACACTCAACCTCAATCTTGAAGAACAGACTCTTTCAAGACGAATTCTACTTCTCTAGAATTAGGAACTATGCCTTGAGGTTGATTTTCTTTCTAGAACAAAACTTAGAAAAATTAATATTTTTCTAAACTATTCTATCAATTCTATACATATACTGAAGATAACAGATAATTACAATTAATAAAATATCTTCAGAATATCTTCCATGAATATCTTCAGTATATCCAACTGTCACTCTTGTAATTCTGATCTCCATCTCATAAGCAGCATTAATCATCTTGGAAGTATTAACTCAGTCTTGGCAGCATTAACCACTAACATTAATCTCACTAAGCAGCACTAACCTCTAGCAGTACTAACTAGCTAAGCAGTACTAACTTTGATCAAGCAGCACTAACTTTGACTAGCAGTATTAATTCTACTAGAAGTAGTAATACCTAGCAGTATTAACTTTTGAAGTCCTCTAGCAGTAGTAATTCTGAACTAGCAGCATTAACCATACTTAAGCTTTTCTTCAGTTCCCAACAATCTCCCCCTAACTTGACTTTTAGGAAGAGAAGTCAAGTTCTTCAGATCTTCTTCAAGATGCTCCCAAAACTTCATCATGGCCTAAATTTCAGTATTTTCATCCAACCCCAAACTCTGATTTATGGTTCTTTGGATCAAATATTTAGCCATTTCTGAATCTGGAATACATCCTAGCTTCTTCTTCAGCATGGCATGAAGCTTTAATCTTCTATGGTTATACACTCTATCCACTAGAAAGTATTCAGTGTGATTCAAATCCAAAGTCACTGCATATACTCCACTAGTTTCATATAGAGTCCAACTGTTGACTTATTTGAACACATTCCTTATGATGTCCTCCACTTCATCAGGCTTGACCATCATATACAGAAACTCCATTATCAGCTTTGTAATTGAAATCATTGGAGCTTTCAATTCATCTGCATATAACTTCATCCCTATCTCAAACATTTCTTCAATATCAGATCTTGAGCAGGTTCTGACAATCTTGTTCCAAGTGTTGTACACTTCATACTCCTCATCCTTTCTCTTTAATCTGATATATTCCTTTCCATCCACTTCCAATACATCCCAGTGAATGACTTCAGGAGGTTTAACCCCTACAGGTTCTACTGAAATTGGTTCAGGCACTTTGTCCATCACTACCATGTATATTTTAACATCCTCAGTACTTGTAGGTTCTTGTATTGTAGATGACTCAGGTGCCTCTTCTTCTTCAACAACCTTTTCAGCCTCTTCTTCCATTAATCTAGGCTTTTTTGTAGGCTTTCTCCTGGCAATCATCTTAGTTCTTTTCGAAGTCCTTAGACTTTCACCAATTGTTGCTTCCTTTTCTGGAGTTTCTTGCTCATCAGGGAATGGTTTTTGTAAGAAATCATTGCTCTCTTTCATTCTTTTCTCCATTTCAACCCTTGCAATATCATCCCCTTGAAGCTTTGTCATCTCAGCATCATACATCTTCTTGAGTTTATCAAAAGACATTTTTGAAAACATCTCTACCTTGACACCTACTGCACCTTTGAGGAAAGTAATCATTTTCTTTCTCTCTTGAGCACCCAGGTATGTCTTTGATGGTTGTCTTTTCCTTGCAGCCATTTTGATCTTGGTAGGCTTCTTAACAAATGTGGCTTTCTGCTTGGCTTGCTCAGTTGCTAAGCTCTGTTGATAGGCTTTGTTTAACTCTGCAGCCATTGCTTTAGCTATTTCTCTATCCTTTGCCACTTGCACAGTTTCTGCTTCTTCAAGTTCAGCCTGTATTTTCCTAGCCAGAGCTTCATCTGCTTCAATCAACTTCTGCTTTTTCTTTGGTTGATCAGATTCAACTAGCTTTGCCTTACCCTTTTCTTTGCTTATCACCTTCTCTTCTACATTTGTTTTCTTGATCAATTCCCCTTGTTCTTTGATGACTACTCCTTTGGTCTTTGAGGTGACCTTGGGAGTATCATGCTTGGCTTTAAGCAAGGTTTCTGCAATCTCCAGCTCTGTTAGAACTTCTTTCACTGTTTCTGCTGCTTTGCTTATTTCAGCAGTACTAACCATTTCTGTTGCTTTACTTGAACTAGCAGCATTAATGGTTTCTGTTGCTTGCTCTGTTACTGCTGCTTTGCTTATTTCAGCAGTACTAACCATTTCTGCTACTTTACTTGAACTAGCAGCATTAATGGTTTCTGTTGCTTGCTCTGTTACTGCTGCTTTCTCCCCCTCAACATCAAGTTTCTCTCCCTTTTCTGGAGCATCTTCCTTGTTGACATCAGCGTCTGACTCCCCCTTTTTGGGAGCATCAGTCACTGGTTCCCTCCTTTTAAGCACAAATTGCCTCCTCTTCTTTTTCTGGAGCAATCTCTTTACCATATTCTACAGTTTGGAAATCTGAGCTTGTTGAGACAGGACTATTAGTTTCAGCTCTTCGATGTCTTTTCCCTGGTTGATCACATCCCTGTTGATGTTGGCCATTGTGTCCATCAATTCAAGATAGTCATATATGTCCTCACCTTCTTCAGGAGTGTTACCCCCTTTTGAAGGATCATGGGATCTTTTAGTAGTGGAAGCCTTCTGCCTAGCAGAAGCACTTTCCACCCCCGTGGTTTCTTGGCACCTGGGACCTTTGAATGATTGCTCATTCAAAGTTGCCATGGGGGAGGTCTTATTTATGTTACCACTGTCCTTCTCTGTGCTAGCAGAAGTAGTGGCAGCCTCAGTACCCATATACTCAACCCTCTCCTCAGTGAGCACCTCCTTGGGGTTGGGAGACACCCCTGTGGTTTCCCTGTGGATATTCTCTAATGGAGAATTCTCCATTAGAGGGCTTAAAGGCTCAGTGGGTGATGGTACAAGAAGGGAAGGAGCCTTCTTTACCTGTTTCCTTTTGTAAGTTTGGGTAATTGGAGAAGTTGGTTTGTCAAGAAGAGACTGAGGAATTGATTTAGAGTGGGAAGGTTGGGATTGGCTAGCAGTGGGATGGTCTAATGGGGGCCTTGACCCTGCTGCCATACCTTCATCAGTGTAGGACACCACCATCATTGTAGAGAACAATAGGGTGTCAACTCCTTCCGAGTCCAATGGAGATCTTTTCTAGTTTGAAAAGACCTTACCTTTGGGGATTTTTGGTACATATACCCCATCAAAATGAGGCATATCCGTCAATTCGTGGGTGATAACTTCTTGGACAAACCTGGGGTACATATAAAAGATCTTTTTGCTTCCCAAGTTTGAGACAAGATCATTGAAAACCATTTTAGAAAAATTGTACTTTTTGGCAGTGGCCAAGCACACCAAAGCATAAGCAATGGTGCTACTGAACTCACTCCAGCCAGTAGTCTTTTTGGAGATACAATGCATAAGAGTATGGACAAAGAAACGCCATTGGGGTGAAAATTTAGCTTTGGAGAACTTGAACACACCCAATGGGCCTCCATACCCCATTCTTGTAAGAGTAGAAAATAGTTCATCATTAGAGATAGATGAGATACCAGTGGCATCATCTAGACGTAGACTGATGCGGATTACCTCTTCGGTAACTGTCAACGGTTTTTCATAGACCCTTGTCTTGATCATTTGCACACCATTCTAAGCAACAATGGTGGCATTTGCCCAGAATTTCCTTTGATGCTCGATGTAGATTGATGGTGAGACAGTGAGAGCATGGGCAATATGGCTTGTCTTGAGGAAATCCACAATCTGGTGGAAACCAGCGGCCTGTTTGGGCTTCTTTAACATCGCGATTTCATTGTGCTCGTCTATGAATGCCATTGATGCCATTGATCTTGAAGGTCTTGCCTGAAAACTTGGAACTTGAGAGAGAAAGGGTTTAGAGCGCAAGTGAACAGTATGCAAAGAGACGTTATGAACTTTTTAGGCGGGCAAAGGGTATTTATAGTATTCGGGACATAAGCACTATTAACCTAGAGAAGTAGTAATAACAACAGTATTAACCACTATCAGTATTAACTAACTAGCAGTGTTAACTGAGAGCAGTATTAACCACTAGCAGTATTAACTAACTAGCATTATTAACTGAGAGCAGTATTAACCACTAGCAGTATTAACTGAGAGCAGTATTAACCACTAGCAGTATTAAAACTGTATTGGCAGTATTAACCATACTTACTCTTTTAAGCTTGTGATGAACTGAGTACTGCTATATATTCCCTGAAAAGGAAGATTAGTAACACCAAAAATAAACAATATACAGGTATTTAACCACTTTTTGATAAGGTGCTTATTCAGAGTTGATCATTCCCACACTTGTTACTAAGAAAGTGAATCTACCCACATCAAAGGCTTTGGTGAACAGATCAGCAAATTGGTTATCAGTATGAACTTTTACAACTTGAATAAGTTTCTTTTCATTGCAGTCTCTTATGAAGTGATACCTGATCTCAATGTGCTTTGTCTTTGAGTGCTTGACAGGATTATTTACAATGCTAATAGCACTACTATTATCAATAAAAATTGGAGTGTGTAGAAAGGTTACCCCATAGTCCAGCATTTGATTCTGAATCCATAATATTTGAGAACAGCAACTTGCAGCTGCTATGTACTCTGCCTCTGTTGTAGATGTGGACACTGTGGTTTGTTTCTTGCACTGCCATGAAACTAGTCTTGCACCCAAAAACTGACATCCTCCAGAAGTAGATTTTCTGTCCAAGTTTGCTCCACCTAGATCACTGTCTGAGTATGCAAGCAAGTCAAAAGATGATTCATGAGGATACCAAAGTCCCAATCTGGGCTGCCCTTTGAGATATCTGAATATCCTCTTAATAGCTTGATAGTGAGATTGCTTTGGCCTAACTTGGAATCTTGCACATACACAGACTGGAAACATTATATCTGGCCTAGAGGCTGTAAGATACATGAGAGAGCCAATCATGGATCTATAATGATGAACATCCATATCCTCCCCCTCAAGATCTGTTGTTATCTGCTCGTGTGTCTCCATAGGTGTGCTGGCAGGTTTTGAATCTGAGAAACCAAACTTGGTTAGAATATCCTGCACATACTTGGACTGACTGATAAAAATACCATCTGACTTCTGTTGAACTTGGAGTCCAAGGAAGAAAGTAAGTTCCCCCATGGAACTCATTTTGAATCTTTGATGCATTAGTTCCTCAAACTCCTTGCACATATTGTCTTTTGTGGATCCAAAGATAATATCATCAACATATATTTGGACCAACAAGATATCCTTCTTCTTTCTCTTGATGAATGGAGTCTTATCAATGACTCCTCTTTCAAAGCCATTTTCCAAGAGATAGGATGACAGAGTGCCATACCATGCTTTTGGTGCTTGATGCAGTCCATAAAGTGCTTTCTTTAGTTTGTATACTTTGTCTGGATAGCTTGGGTTCTTAAACCCTAGTGGTTGACAGACATATACTTCTTCTTCAATTGATCCATATAGAAATGCACTTTTGACATCCATTTGATAGACTTTGAATTTCATATAAGAAGCATAAGCCAGGAATAATCTAATTGCTTCTATCCTGGCTACAGGAGCAAATACTTCTTCATAATCTATTCCCTCTTCTTGTGTATACCCTTGAGCCACTAACCTTGCTTTATTCCTTATTACTATGCCTCTTTCATCCCTCTTATTCCTGAAGACCCATTTTGTTCCTATTGCTCTTTGGCCTTTAGGGAGGTCTACCAGATCCCAAACATCTTGCAGCTTGAATTGCAGTAGCTCTTCTTGCATGGCTTCTATCCAACTGGACTCTTTCATAGCATCATGTGCCTTCTTAGGCTCAAGCTGGGATAAAAAAACAAGAGAGCACTGTATGTTGTTGGTCTTGCATTTCTTGCAGCCTGCTTTGATTTCTAGTCATCATAGGAGAAGATAGATCTCCTATTACCAGCTGTGGAGGATGATTCTTTTGAGTTCTGGTGTGATGACTAGGTTCTTCATTAAGTCCCACCTCTATATTAGAGTCATTCAACTCCACTGAGGTGTTTTCAGCAGCTACTTCTGGGTCTTTATCTTCTTGACTCTCCTCATCTCTACTTTCTTCTTCACTCTGATTTGGTTCAGTAGATGGTTCCTTTTCACAGTCTTCAATAGAATCCACTGTAGGTATGGGAAAGATCACAGATTGAGATAAACTGTCTTGAACTTGTGTAGTCCCTGATCCTTCACACCCTGAACCTGCATAGTCATTACTACTGAAACCAAAAGAGTTAGTTAGTGAATCAATGTCAAACAGCCACTGAGGACCAGACCCAATAGGATTTGGTGTGTTCTCATTGCATTTGACATTGTCACTTTCTTCAATTATTCTAGAAGAAGAGTTAAAAACTCTGTAAGCCTTACTCTGAGATGAGTAACCAACAAGAAATCCATCATCTGCTTTGCTATCAAACTTACCTAAGTAAGATTTGGTATTGAGAATAGTACAAGGACACCCAAAAGGTTTGAAAAATCCAATAAAGGGTTTTCTTTTATTTAAAAGCTCATATGGGGTCTTGTTCTTTGGCTTGACCACTAGAACTCTGTTTTGGACATAACAGGCAGTATTAACTGCTTCAGCCCAGAAGGTAATTGGCAGTTTTGAATCAGCCAACAGAGATCTAGCAACCTCTATTAGTGTCCTATTTCTCCTCTCAGCAACTCCATTCTGTTGAGGAGTCCTAGGGGCACTATATTGTCTCTCAATGCCTTTCTCTTCACAAAAGGTGTTTAGATCAAGATTTTTAAATTCAGTCCCATTGTCTGATCTAATGACTTTTACTTTTTGCTTAGTTTGGTTTTCAATTCTTAGGATAAAGGATTTGATCAGTCCACTTGTCTCATCCTTAGTCCTTAGAAAATATACCCAGGTAAATCTAGAGTAATCATCAACAATAACTAAGCAGTAAGATTTCTTGCCTATACTCATAACATTTGTAGGACCAAACATATCCATATGTAATAACTGGAGACAAGAAGAAATAGTATTTAACTCTTTGGTCTTATGAGAAGTTTTGTGCTGTTTGCGTTTAAGACAAGCAACACAATGATCATCACATGAAAAGACTTTTGATGGTAAACCTCTTAAAAGATTGTTTTTAACAAGTTTGTTCATTGTCTTGAAGTTCATGTGACACATCCTTCTGTGCCAAAGAGAGGATTCATCCACAGAAGCTTTAGAAACAAGACAGTTCAGGGACGAATCACTAGAAACATTGTCCATATCTAGACAATAAACATTGTCCTTTCTTGGAGTTCTAAGTAGTATCATGCTTTCATCAACTACTTTGAACCCTGGAGCAAGGATCATACACTCTGTATTAGTAAATAATATGCTATGTTGTTTGTCACAAACCTGTGATACACTTAACAGGTTGTACTTCAACTGATCAACATAGTAGACATCCTCAAATGTCATCTTACCTTTTGTAACATTACCTTTTCCACTTATTTTACCACCAGTAAGATTATCTCCAAAAGCAACATGTCCTCCATTGATATGCTTGAAATCCTGAAGGCATGACATGTTGCCTGTCATGTGCCTAGAGCAACCACTATCAACATGCCATATGCTCTTTCCCTTGAGCTATTGGTTGCCCTGCACATAAGATAAATCAGTTAGTATGAATTAGGAACCCAAGCCAAAGTGGTCTTGGGTACCCCTTTCTCATCAAAATACTTGCATTCTTTCTCGACAAGATTTTTAAACTTTGACTCATCATTTCTGGAGTACTTTGTCACAATGATAGATTTGACAACACGTTTGCTAGAAGCAGTACTGGTTTTAGAAGTATTAACTGCATTAGCAGCACTTGCATGCTTAGCAGTACTAACCTTGTTAGAAGTAGTAACTGTGTTAGCAGCAGTAACTGTGTTAGCAGTATTGATCTTTGAAGAGGTACTAACAGTATTAACAATGTCAGCAGCACTAACATTGCTAGCAGCAGTATTGCTTCTAGCAGTACTATTATTGTCAGCAGCACTATTTGCATTAGCAACACTAACAGTTTTAGTACTTTTTGGAATCCACATTTTGACACTGTCTTCCACATTCTGTTTCTTCATGTGGCTTTTAGATTTAACACCCTTCTTAGCCACATGGTTCTTTTCTTTCTTTCTATAACCAAAGGGTTTTTGATTAAGTCTTTGAAGGTTAGACCTTTGGTTCATAGGATTGAAATAGCAATATTTGGCAATGTGATTAAGCTTTCCACAAATAAAACAGGGTTTTGGTCTATTGATTTTACTCAGATCAATCCCTTGTTTTTGTGTCCATTGATTGTTCCAGTTTCTCTGATTTCCCCTTGGTTTATCATGTTTTTGGGGCTCAAATTTATTGCATGCACACTGCTTGCAAGAAATAGGGTTCACAACAGTGGTCTGCTTATAGTAAACCTTCTTGTTCTTTCCCTCAGTCTTCTCTATCTCATTGGACTTGACCCAATTCTTTCCACATCCCTCATTGGTGATTATGTGGTTTTCTATAGGAATCTCACCACACACAGTGTTGTTCTTATTCTTGACAACTTCTTTCTCAGATTTATCTTTAACAACTACTTCATCTAAGGGATCAATCTCAGTGGCTCCCTTAGGTAGGTCCTTCCTATCCTTTGTTTCTAACAAATTTGAACTAGGAGCAATGTAGTTGTTGTTATAGGGTGGTGGTGTGATATTGTACCCTATTCCTCTTCTCAGTTTATCATGAATCTGAGATTGTAGTAAAGAATCCATTGCTTTAGAGGCATTGGAAAACTTTTCTACATCTAGCTTGACTTTAGCTAGTTCTCCTCTTAACTTTTCACTCTCCTCTTTGGATCTGGTCAGTTGAATTTCTAAGTCATTCTTCTCCCACTTCCAGTAGTTTGTGTCATAAGAGTGTTGAAGCTCATTGGCTTGAAAACCCTTAATTTGCTGTTCAAATCTCTCAACAATCCTCACATAATCTTTTATGTCCTTTTCCAATCTCTTAAGGTCATCACTCATGTTCTTGTTGTGATCCCTATACCTTTTAACAGTGTTAATGAAATTTGGAGAACAAAGATTGGAGGTTACCTCTGTTGGGAGATCAGACACCTCTGCCATTAGAGCTTGGTTTTGAATGGCCTCTTCAGCTTGATCACTCCAGTCAAACCCCATACCTTGTTGAGAGACAAGGGCTTGTGCAGAGTTTCTGTTATTATTGAAGCTTCCAGATTGAGCTTGTTGGTGGTTATTATTTTGAGACATTCCACTTCTGCATTCTCTAGCAAAGTGTCCCTTCTGATGACATTTATAGCATTCCACCTTTGACTTGTCAAATCCTACTCCATCTTCTCTTCTTTGGGAGAAATTGTTCCTCCCAATTCCTTTGATGAACTTCTTAACTCTCATAGAGAGCATGGCCATCTGCCATTTAATGTCCATCTCTTCAAGATCATCTGGATGGAGTTATTCCAAGTCATCATTAATAAGAGAAGATTTTCCATGATTGGACAGAAAGGCTTCAAATACAGTTTCAGTGCCTTTCTCTTGATTTGCTCCATTGGCAGCACTAACTGATTCAGGATTGGAAGTGGAATCAATTGATGCTGAAAGGAGTGCAGCATTGTGAACATATCCAGAAGGCTTCTTCTTAGCCTCTACCTCAGATTCAAACACTCTTAGATCATTATATAGATCATCAAGTTCCTTTTCTTCCAGTTGATCATTCTGTCTGAAAGACACGGTATACATGGTCCATTCATCACTCAGGGACCTTAGGAACTTCCTGTTTAGATCATCTTGATCAATTTGTACTCCCACTGTAGCTAGTTCACCAATAAGCTTGTTGAACCTATCAAAAGTTTGAGTCATGGACTCATTCTTGGTTGACATAAAGTTCTCATATTGTTGCTTCAGAATGACTTTCTGATTTCTCTTGGTACTTTTGGTACCTGAGAATCTCTTCTCTAGAGCATTCCAGAGCATCTCTGCATCAGTGCAGTTGCAGAACTGATGTTGATATTCATTGGGAATAGCCAAGAGCAAAGTGCTTAAGGCTTTCATCTCTGTCTGTCTAGTCTTTCTTTCAGCATCAGTTTTTGGTGGAGTTATCTTTCCATCTTCACCAATCTTTCCTGCTTCAGAAGGGCCATTCTCAATGATGTCCCACATAGAATAGTCAGTGAGGAGTATGTACTGCTTGATTCTGATCTTCCACATATCGAATTCATTGGGTCTGAGCATTGGAACCTTTGAGACCAGAGTACTGTTTGATTCTGCAAAGTTTTCCATGATGAATGAATAGATGTTTATGAGAGAACTGGCTCTATTACCACTTGTCAGGATCGAATTCTCCATAAGAATAAATTCTCAGAAATTAATATCAAAGGAGTTTGCGGAATAACACTTTGATATTCAATGAAACAGTAAACAAACAGTGTATATGATTAATAACTTGTAAACTTGTATTGAATGATTAAAATCACAAGATTATACACTCAACCTCAATCTTGAAGAACAGACTCTTTCAAGACGAATTCTACTTCTCTAGAATTAGGAACTATGCCTTGAGGTTGATTTTCTCTCTAGAACAAAACTTAGAAAAATTAATATTTTTCTAAACTATTCTATCAATTCTATACATATATTGAAGATAACAGATAATTACAATTAATAAAATATCTTCAGAATATCTTCCATGAATATCTTCTGTATATCCAGCTGTCACTCTTGTAATTCTGATCTCCATCTCATAAGCAGCATTAATCATCTTGGAAGTATTAACTCAGTCTTGGCAGCATTAACCACTAGCATTAATCTCACTAAGAAGCACTAACCTCTATCAGTACTAACTTTGATCAAGCAGCACTGACTTTGACTAGCAGTATTAATTCTACTAGAAGTAGTAATACCTAGCAGTATTAACTTTTGAAGTCCTCTAGCAGTAGTAATTCTGAACTAGCATCATTAACCATACTTAAGCTTTTCTTCAGTTCCCAACAATAAAATTCTGACTTCTATTGATTAACACCACCTACGATGGTATTAAAAACAAAGGTAAGCTAACTTGCAACTAACACTCTTTCTTTCAAATGAATCATCAATTGAAATCTACTGTTTTTAACCCGGTCAAAACCAAATTGATTAAAAACCTCTTAGACCAATTATAAAACTATCGGTCGAATCTCTATCGGTCCTTTACAACCTACCGGTCGAATCACACCACCGGTCGAACAGACCTCCGGTCGAACAGACCTCTGGTCGAACCTTACCACCGGTCTTACACACTATCGGTCTTAAGCATATGACCGATACATCATCTTCTGGTCTTTATCAAGAACATAAGTCGGTTTACACAGTTCAAACTCAGAAACTTTTGATCGATTAAATCGATCAAATACACGGTTAAAAGCTTGATTAGCACGTCTATTTACCGACTATAACATTCAGATAGAAGCATGAAGCTAAAAACATACCTCTATTTGGCAAAATGATCGATTCCTTCACGATCTCTTTATCTTTTCTCTCTGCCTTCTTTGCTTCTTTCTTAAGTCGGCTCAAAATTTCTAAATATCAGTATGCTAACTGAAGAGAAAAACATATATCTGATATTTAAGGTGTATAAACCAAAGTTTTAATAAACCCCCTGAACTTTGGGTCTCACTTCACTTCCCCCCCCCCCCCAACTTCCAAAATTAATAAAATTTCGAAACTGGGTATTACAATCTTCCCCCCTTAAGAGAATTCCGTCCCCGTAATTCTATCAATAAACAACTGGGGATACTGAGCTCTCATAATTGCCTCTACTTCCCACGTAGACTCTTGCCCTTGGTGAAATTTCCACTGAACTTTCACTAAGCGAATCTCTTTGTTCCTCAACTTCTTTATCTTGAGGTCTGTAATTGCTACAGGCTCCTCAATATAACTTAGTTTCTCATCTATCTGAATATCTTTTAAAGGAACAACTATATCTGCTTCTGCCAAACACTTCTTCAGGTTTGACACATGAAATGTGGGATTAATCCCACGCAAACTTGCTGGTAGATCAAGTTCGTAGGCCACTTCACCAACACGATCAGTGATGATAAATGGTCCAACAAACCTTGGTCTTAACTTTCCTTTCTTTCCAAATCTGATCACCCCTTTCCAAGGTGAAATTTTCAACATTACCTTATCTCCTATCTGAAACTCTATCGGTTTCCTTCGTCTATCAGCATACATTTTCTGACGATCTTGAGCAATCTTCAATCTTGCTCTAATCTGATCGACTTTATCAGCTGTCACTTGCACAATCTCTGGTCCTACTAACTGACGTTCACCCACCTCATTCCAACAGAGAGGTGTTCTACACTTACGACCATACAAAGCTTCAAACGGAGCTTCTTGTATGCTAGCATGATAACTATTGTTGTAGGAAAATTCAATCAACGGCAAATGAATCTCCCACGAACCTTTAAAATCTATAACACATGCACGAAGCATATCTTCTAATGTCTGAATAGTTCTCTCACTCTGACCATCTGTTTGCGGATGATAGGTCGTGCTCAACTTCAGTTGAGAGCCTAATTCCCTTTGCAAACTTCTCTAGAACGCTTATGTAAATCGAGCATCCCTGTCTGATACTATGGACGATAGTACTCCATGCCTGGTCACTATTTCATCGATATACAATCGAGCCATCTTTTCTAGTGAGTACGTCTCCTTGATCGGTAGGAAGTGAGCTGACTTTGTGAGTCTATCCACTATTACCCAAATAGCATCATGCCCTTTAGGTGATCGTGGTAACCCAATAACAAGATCCATAGTAATCTCGTCCCACTTCCACACTGGAATTTCTAACGGCTGAAGCTCCCCATAAGGTCTCTGATGCTCAGCTTTAACCTTTAAACATGTAAGACATCGTTCAACAAAATGAGCAATATCTTTCTTTAAACCTGGCCACCAATAACTTTGCTTTAAATCTCTATACATCTTATTATTTCTGGGATGAACTGAATATCGAGATCTATGAGCTTCTTCCAACACTTTCTGCCTCAGATCTCCTGCTTTTGGGATCCATACCCGCTTATTGAAACACTTTACTCCTCGATTGTCAACTACTAACGAGTTAACAATCCCAACTATCCTTTCACTTTTCAAATTTTCTGTTGACAATGCTTCTTCTTGAGACTTTATAACTTCTTCCAAAAAATTGGAAACAACGTCAACTCTAAACGCTACAACCTCTGCTATTTCTCTATGCTCTTTACGACTTAGAGCATCTGCTACCACATTGGCCTTACCTGGATGGTACAAAATTTCACAGTCATAATCACTTAATAACTCCATCCATCTACGTTGCCTCATATTAAGCTCTTTCTGATTAAACAGATACTGAAGACTCTTGTGATCTGTGTAAATCTGACACTTGATCCCATACAAGTAATGCCTCCAGATTTTCAAAGCAAATACTACAACTGCCAACTCTAAATCGTGCGTCGGATATTTCTTTTCATGCTCTTTTAACTGACGAGATGCATAGGCAATCACCTTGCCTTCTTGCATTAACACACATCCCAAACCCAACTTAGAAGCATCGCTATAAATAACAAATCCTTCCGACCCATTGGGTAGAGACAAAACAGGAGCACTACTCAAACATTCTTTTAACTTACCGAACGCTTCTTTCTGAGCCTCTGACCAAACAAACTTAACATTCTTTCTTGTTAATGTTGTTAATGGCGTAGCTATTCTGGAAAAGTCCTGAATGAACTTTCTATAATAACCAGCCAATCCTAGAAAACTTCTTACTTCAGATGGTGATTTCGGTGCTTCCCACCCTTTTATGGCTTCAATCTTAGCTGGATCAACCTGAATCCCATCTTTCGACACCACGTTCCCTAGAAACTGAACTTCTTTTAGCCAAAATTCACACTTTGAAAACTTGGCATACAACTTTTCACGCTTAAGCAATTCTAAAATTGCTCTTAAATGAGTTTCATGATCTTCTTTAGAACGTGAATAGATCAATATATCATCTATAAAGACAATGACATATTTGTCTAAAAACGGACTACACACTCTATTCATCAGATTCATGAAAGCTGTTGGCGCATTAGTCAAACCAAATGGCATAACTAAAAACTCATAATGTCCATACCTCGTACGAAAAGCAGTCTTAGACACATCCTCCTCCCTCACCTTTAACTGATGATACCCAGATCGTAGATCGATTTTCGAAAAGTAACTCGCTCCTTGTAGTTGATCAAAAAGATCGTCAATCCTAGGAATCGGATACTTATTCTTAACAGTCAACTTATTGAGCTCACGGTAATCTATGCACATTCTCATAGACCCGTCTTTCTTCTTAACAAACAATACTGGCGCTCCCCAAGGTGAGGTACTAGGGCGAATAAACCCTTTGTCTAACAACTCCTGCAACTGAGTCATCATTTCTTTCATCTCTGCCGGTGCCAGTCTGTACGGTGCTCTTGCAATCGGCGCTGCTCCGGGAACTAAATCAATATGAAACTCCACTTGCCGATCAGGAGGCAGAGTGGTCAATTCTTCCGGAAATACTTCTGGAAAATCACTGACTACCGGAACCGACTCCAATCCTTTCTTTTCTTTCTTAGCATCTATCACATAAGCTAAGAATCCCACACACCCTTTTACCAAACATTTCTTAGCCTTTAACATAGAAATCAAACATGACTTTCTATCCCTTCGATCTCCAAATACTACTATCTCTTCTTTTCCTGGTTGTGCTATACGAATCAATTTCTTATTACATACTATATAAGCATCATTAGACGCCAACCAGTCCATTCCCACAATAACATAAAATTCTCCCATACCCATTGGGTACAGTCGAAGTGGAAATGCTTGTCCATCAATGACAATACTACTCCCATCATACACTTCTTCTACCAAAATTTGACTATTATCAGCCACTTCTACTTTCAATTCATGCTTAAGCTTCTTAGGTTTCTTATTCAATTTATGCACAAAATTAGGAGACACAAAAGAACGATTTGCTCCTGAATCAAACAATACTTTTGCATAATTTGAATATATAAAGAAAGTACCTGTAACTACATCAGGTATCTCCGCCGCTTCTTCCGCTGACATGTTGAACACTCTAGCTCTGGCTTTAGCTGGCTCTCCCTTTTTCTCACTTCCCTTTTCTACACTTCCTCCGACTGTTCCCTTTTTCAATTGTGGACAATTGGTCCTGATATGATCAGGATATCCACACTGATAACAAGACCTCAAATTCTGACAGTCCCGAGCCAAATGGCCAACCTTCCCACACTTATAACAGCCCTCTTGATTAAGCTTACATTCTCCTTTATGCATTCTGTTACACTCACTGCAGGGCTTATTTTCAAACTTACTAACAGGACGTTGCTCAAACTTTGCAGACTTAAACGGTTTAGAATCACAAACTATTCCTTCCCACTTTCTCTTATCTCCACTTCTTTCTGTGGCTTGCCTGTTCTTTTCTTTCTCTCTCATCTCCGCCGCATTTACTGCCATTTGAAAAGTCGACGGTTCTTTATTCGATACAAATTCCCGAATATCACTTCTTAATCCAAAAACGAAACGTTCTACTCATCTTTCTTCATTCGGAACATAGATTCCTGCAAATCTAGACTTTTCAATAAACTTGGTCGTATACTCTCGAACTGACATTCCTTTCTGTTCTAAACCCAGAAATTCTTCTTCCAGCTTTTTAACTGCCGCCAGAGGACAGAACTGTGCTTTGAATACTTTTACAAATTCACTCCAAACCATCTCTTTAGCTACTGACGACCCTTGACCTCCAGATTCTACATCCCACCACATTACTGCTTCATCCTTCAGAATTGACAAAGCATAAACTACTTTATCTTCTTCCGCACACTTACTTGTGTAGAATGCTAACTCCATAACTTTTATCCATCTTAATGCTACTACGGGATCACATTCCCCTTTATACGAAGGAGGCTTGCAAGCAGCAAACTCCTTGAAACTACATCCTTTTCCTACTACAGCTTTAACTGACACAATGGGTCCTGCCTGAGGATGACTACCCATTGCAGTTACTGGTGATTCTGCTACCTCAGTCCCTACCTTATCTTCACTCTTTTCTTTATTTGCCGAAACTTCATTATTACGCTGAGCTAACAAAGCATTCAAAGTTTCTTCTAACTTTCCCATTTCTGCTGTAAAGGTTTCTTGCGTAACAAAACCTTGAGTTCTACCTCTACCACGGTTTCCCGTCTGCTTTCGACCCCTCACAGAAGCCGAACTTTCTTGATGAGAAGTTCCTTGCTCATCTCTTATCTCTACACTTTCATTCTGACGAATACCACGACTCGTCTTCCCACCTCGAGTTCCCACATTGGAAACTCCAATCTGAGTAGCTGTTTTCTGAACTGCTTTACCTTTAGGTCGACCTCGACTCTTTCCTTGGATAGCAGTCGGGTTGACATTAGCTATTTGCTCTCCGGCAATGACTTCATTCTCTGGATCCATTTCTGGATTTACTACAGATCTACTCCTGGTCACTCGTTCAGACATACTTCTACTAAGAATAAACATAAGATATTCAATCTAACACGCTACACATCACGGCAGTTTAAGCAAAAGCATGTACTTGTAAATTCACAATTACACTGGCCAGATGGAATTCCAAATTTACCTTACATGCTAGTCCTTAATACCTTAATGTTATCTTCTTACGGTCTTCCTACTACTCAGTTGTGTTTCTACTATCTCAGTTTAAGTCTAGGCCCATCTGGTCACCTAGATCCCTTAAACTAGTGCTCTGATACCAATTGTAACAACCTGAACAATTATTTATATAATAAAATAACATTCATTACTAAATATTGTCCCAAGCTTACAATGTTCTTTACTATCAACTATTACACAACTGAGATTCTCAAAAAAAAAATAGTTATGGCAGGAAGTCTTCTATCTCCTGCTTAAAGCTCACACCTTCTCTTTACCTTTATCTGCTACTTTTCGATTACCTGAAACAGGATTAAAATTTCGAAATAGCGAGGGTTAGACCAAAGGTCTAGTGAGTCCCTTCCAATCATTACTATAACAGTTCAAATATTAATTAAAACATTTAAACAAAACTATGTATCTCAACACATAACTTACTCTTTAAATCACTTTAAAACATATTATGCTTTGCAGGCATAATAAAACTATTGGCCATCACTGACCACTTTCTACACTCGCAAACGTACTTTAAACTACTGACCAACATTCCCGTCAAAAACGGTATGTCTGTCTCGCACTGCCTTATTTTTGGGACACACCCTAATGACATAAACGGGCCACACTCCCCGGTACGAGCAGGCGGGTCACACTTCCCGACTTAGGTCAAACTTCTGACTCAAATGTATACATACATTTGGTCTTGCCAGTATATAAAACAAGTTTATATACCCTGAGCATAAACATGCCCAACTAATTAAATCAATCATTTGAAATAATTCTACTAACTTTTCAATTTATAAATGCGCACAATATAAAAACTCACATTTATAAAATAACTGCTCAAATCATAAAAGATTTAGTTGAAAGACTCACCTTATATCCTTCCGAATAAAATTCTGACTTCTATTGATTAACACCACCTACGATGGTATTAAAAACAAAGGTAAGCTAACTTGCAACTAACACTCTTTCTTTCAAAAGACTCATCAATTGAAATCTACTGTTTTTAACCCGGTCAAAACCAAACTGATTAAAAACCTCTTAGACCAATTATAAAACTATCGGTCGAATCTCTATCGGTCCTTTACAACCTACCGGTCAAATCACACCACAGGTCGAATAGACCACCGGTCGAACAGACCTCCGGTCGAACCTTACCACCGGTCTTACACACTATCGGTCTTAAGCATATGACCGATACATCATCTTCCGGTCTTTATCAAGAACATAAGTCGGTTTACACAGTTCAAACTCAGAAACTTTTGATCGATTAAATCGATCAAATACACGGTTAAAAGCTTGATTAACACGTCTATTTACCGACTATAACATGCAGATAGAAGCATGAAGCTAAAAACATACCTCTATTTGGCAAAATGATTGATTCCTTCACGATCTCTTTATCTTTTCTTTCTGCCTTCTTTGCTTCTTTCTTAAGTCGGCTCAAAATTTCTAAATATCAGTATGCTAACTGAAGAGGAAAACATATATCTGATATTTAAGGTGTATAAACCAAAGTTTTAATAAACCCCCTGAACTTTGGGTCTCACTTCACTTCCCCCCCCCCCCCCAACTTCCAAAATTAATAAAATTTCGAAACTTGGTATTACAGCAGCGCTGCCAGGAACTGTGATCATTGTATTTACTGGACAAGTAGTGATTGATTCCATATAATCTCTGTTTTTGTGATTCAGAAACTGAAGCATTCTTTTCTTCCATTGTTGATACTCATTAGCCAAGAGAACAGGAGGTTTGGACTGAGAGCCCATGGAGAGAAGTTGGTTCGACATCTTTAGCTGTATGGTTAGAAAACAAACTTATCTACACCAAGAAAATCAACAAATAAGATATTAGAATCAAGAATCAGATAAAAACTACACTCAAGCAGTTTCAGAAAAATAAATTTCCAAAAAGTTCAAGTGCAGATTCCGCAAATAGTAGAAATCACAAAGAAATTCGCAAACAATAAGAAACACAAAAAGAGATTCGCAAACACAAAGAAATCCTTCCAAAATTCGCATGCAGAAAGAATTAGAATTCACAGATTAGAGAGTTAAGAAATCTGGAATTTCGCAAAAACACAGTCTGCGAAACTTAGAAATTCGCAACCAATTAGCCTACGAAACCTTAAAAATTCGAAAGGTAGCCCCTAGTGAGTCCTGTCCTTAGAGAAAAGTTGAATACAAACTTTCGCAATTAGAATTCACAGTATATAGATTAGCGAGTTTTAGACTTAAAGAATTTAAGAGCACTTAACTTTCGCAAAACAAAGAATTCGTAAGGAAGAATTCGCAAACAATCAATTCACGAATCCTAGACTTAGAATGTTTTGAACTTTTCTTTCAACTTTCGCAAACAACTTTCGCAACCTGAGTGAAAGATCACTTTCGTAAACATGCGAATTCTATACTTGGTGAAAAATTTTAAATTAAAGATTGACAAGGATTCTCAAACACTACTCACGAAACTTAGGGAATTCGCAAGCCAAAGATCTGTGAGTTCTTCAGAATTCGTAGACAAGAATTCTGCGAAACTTACACTTAGTCAAAATTTTCAACAATTACGAATCCTGCGAATCCTGAACTTTCGTAAACAACAACCTAGCGAGTTTTGAGGTTTGTGCGAGTCAAAGCTAGCGAAAGCTTGAGGTTTGCGCTAGCCAAACACTTGCAGAACTTGGCTTTCGTAAACAGGGAAGTAGTGAATCCTATAGTTTTCGCTACACAAGTACCTGCGAAACTTATACTTAAAGAAGATAACACCCTGCGAGACTTTATGGTACTTTGCGAGTTCTTCACAGAACTTGCGAGTTCTTGACCTGTTCAACCCTCAACTCGATTTTCAGTCTAGAAACACTTAAAACGATTAAAGCACAGTGTAAAACTCATGTAAATCAACCACAAACATATTAGCAACAAAACCCAATCATAATCAATGCTCAAAATCAACTTTTCAGCTTGTAAATCGATGGAACAGTGTTCGACTTTCTTATGAACAGTGACTTCAATAAATCAAAAAAGACAATCGATTTGTGATTTTAACAGTGAATAGGCAATCTAATGATGTTTAAAAACAGTTTATGCACCTATTCGAATGATTTTTAGCTTCAAAAACACACAAATCTTTGAAATGGATTTTTGCAAAGTGAAGTCTTCGAAAACACTGTTTTATCAAAAAAATTCTTGATTCTCAGGCTCTGATACCACTTGTTAACCCAGATTAGTTGATAAACAATAATCATAACACAATAAAGATCAAGAGATAAATAAATCAGATTAACATACCAACGATCTCTTGATTAATCAATGAATACGTGTGTGTGTTCTTGGTGAATACAGATAATACCTTATGCGTATAATTCAGAGAATACGACTTCCTCTCTTTTTAGCTTATGCGATTCACACACTAAAACCTAAAGAATAATACCTTTTATACCTAGGTTAATATTACCTAATCAATATTACCTAATATAGCTAAAATACACCATAGAGTATTAAACACTATTATAAACTAGACCCCATTATTAATAATTAATCTTGAATACAATTTATGATCCAACATAAACGATTAACAAACCGTGTGTTTCCAAAGATAAGTACTTGTGTATTGTCTTTTCTATATACTTTCAAGTATTCACACACTCTGGTTTAATTTTTGTTAACTTTGTTCTTACCATGTCTCTAAATTGTAACCAATTTTTCGATGTTAAGACGCCCTGCTTGTTATTCCGAATTTGAGGGTGATTTCATTTCTGAACGTCATTTCAAGAATGTCTATATATTGGTTCGTATAGATAACATTCAATTATTCTTGACCCAAGCTTTAATAGAGATATCAACTGATTCTAATCATTTCATACAATGTCAGATTTTCAAACAAGTCTCTTGCATTCATGTTCATTCATTCAATTTATTTGTTTGAAATATCTTCAATGTTTAAAATGCTCATATCTTCATGATTATATTCTGAGCATACAAACATCTGACTTGTATTTGATCTTTAATTGTTCAAGATAAATCATTTTCAGCAACATATGTTTCATAGAAAAATATGGGTTCTTTGTGCTAGGACTTAAATGAAATTTCTATAGATTCACGATAACCAGTGTTTCCTACCCAAGAAGTTAATCCATAGTGATTGAGTGTGAGGAGTCAAAAAGAAATGAGTGTGGGTTTTGGGATGAGGTATGTAAATGAGAGTTTGGTTAGATGTGCGCTCAATGATAAAAAGAAAAACGTGTGAGATCAGAGTAAAAGAATATCAAACTCTGCACCAACTACTTTTTGAGTCGGGCAGCCACATTACTAATGCTTCACAATTCTTCGCGAACATTATTGAAACAGGCAAATAGCCCTTGCCAACTCTTGATAAAAACCCCACCAACTACTCATTTTCTTCTCAACAAGAAAATGTTTCATATTTTTCTGGGGACGCAACATATAATCTATCTGGTTTTAATTTGGAAAATCTGGATATTGAAAAAGAAGGAAGTTTTGCCCCACCTTCGCACTTCGATCATGCATATTGAGTATGTGTTTAGCTGTTGTTGTCTTAATGGTTTACACAATTTTGAGCCTTTATAAGCAATCATCAAGTGCTTAATTCTTTCTATCACTTGTACGCGCACACAATGAATTTGTTTTCTTGTAACAGCGTTCATAGAAATTTCCTTCATGGTGTTTCAATAATTGAATGGAATCCCTGGGGGAGTGAACATAACAAAAGCTCCTTTCCAATGTGTATTCGTTACACACAATGACTTAGTGTTACGGACAGGCATTTTAACTTATTCATTTGTTGATTCAGGTGTTACTTTCATAGTTTGTCTGGATTTGAAAAGATTCAAATAAATATCTTTTGGATCGATGAAGAATCAGTGGCTCAGTTTGAAAGATCAGTGGTCAGAACAGAATTTCAGTGACATTTCTTGTTAAAAGTTTTGATGATTTCATGCTCCAATCATCAAAAAGGGGGAGAAGAGTTCAAGAAATGTTTGAGTCAGAAATGTTAAAGTTGGGAGAAAATGTTCAAAGATTGACTGTGAAAGAAAGAGTTCAAAGTTTTCAGAATTGTTGAAGATAAATTTGTTGAAGAAAATTGAGCTGAAACTGAAGATAATTTCTTTCCAAGTCTGAAAGAGATTTGTTTATAATCTTGGGGGAGAATGTTACTATTCTTGAAGAACAGACTTTGGGAAAGATTGCTAAATGTTTTTGGAAATACTGTGTTTATCAAAGAAAGGGGAGAATGTCAATTTTTCATATGAATAAGGGAGAATGTTGATTGCTTGAGAAGATCTTTTTACTACAAAGGGGGAGAAGATTCAAATTGAGCTTAAATAGAGATGCACCAGAGTTTGTTCCTGCCTCTGTGGAAGAAAAACTTTTTAAAAGGTTCTTGGAAAGTGACTTGAGAAAAACCTGTGAAAATCACTTTCTCAACCATCCTGATCTAACCTCTGAAATAAGAGAAATCTTTGAGCAAGATCTTCTAAATTGTCTTAGTGTTCCTATGGTCATTCCTTGCATTTCAAAAGATTTAAACAATCCCAAGGACACTATGTATGGACAAAGGAACGAATCTCCAGAAAGTCACGATCATATTCACAGGGACTTCCTTGACACAGACTTTGAATCAGAATCTGAGTCCTCTGTCGAATCAGAAACTAGTTTTGTGGAACTTGACATGGTCATCAGTGGTCCAGAGGATAATAAACTACCCTCTGGCATCCTTAACAGGATAATTGCTCCCAAAAGGAGAACCACAGGAATACCAATCTGCCCTGACTTCTTGGACATGTGTCTTCAAGCAAATACTTCTCTTGAGGTTGAAAAATTGAAAATTGAAAAGATCAAGATCACTAAAACTCCCAAAGTTCCAAAACCTGTCTTTGCATCAAAACCTTTTCAAGAAAAGCTCACCTGGCAACAGAAAGCAAAATGGCCCAAAATTAATAAAAATAACGCTTCTGTGACAGTGAAAGCTCAAAGGGAAGGTCGTCAAGGGAGAGTTCACAGAGAGCCATCCAAGTGGAATTTTTGACAAAAGGAAACCTAGATTAGACAAAGTTTTCTGAAAAAAGAAGCCCGAATCTAAAATGGGTTGTTGTAAAAGTTACTCTGTACCCCCCTTTGACAATTTCAATGAAATATTTAAGAAGTTTGCTTCCAAGGTTCCTCATTGCAAATGTTTTGATCTTGTGCATGCATTAAATCAACACTTCTCTAGGCCCTCCTATCTTATATCTCACCCAAAGCCAATGAATGCCAAATTCAAGGGTGAGAAAGGACAAAATGGTACCTCCATTAAAGAGGATAAAACCAAAATCAAAGATGTTAAGGCATCTTTTAAGACTCCTAACAAGACTGGACCCATTTGGAAATTGGTACCTAAATCTTCTTGATCTGTCCACAGAACAGACAGCGTGTTCCCATTTGGTATCTAGACTCCGGGTGTTCAAGGCACATGACTGGCGACAGAGGGTTGCTCTCCGCCTACAAAGAAAAATATGGAGATGGTTCTGTAACCTTCGAAGACAACAAGAAGGGACAAATCAAAGGCTATGGATTCATTGCAAACGGAGACATCGATGTCAACAGAGTTGCATATGTGGATGGCCTTAAGCACAACCTGCTAAGTGTTAGCCAACTCTGTGATAATGGACTCGATGTAATGTTCGAAAAGAAATACTGCTCATTGTTCAGAGAAGACACAACCGCAGATCTTCTGCGGGCCAAAAGACGAGGTGACCTGTACCTCATGGACTTCAAGTCAATCAACAGAGATGAAAATCTCTGTCTGGTCTCAAGTAAGAACGAAGAAGCTTGGCTTTGGCACAACAGGTTCTGTCACTTAAATTTTCACTCTTTAGATAAACTTGTGAGGTTAGACCTAGTAAAGGGGCTACCAAATGTCAAATTCAACAGAGATCATCTATGCTCTGCATGTGAAATGGGAAAACTCAAAAGAGTGGCCCATAAGACCAAAAAAGACATGTCTTGCACCAGACCTCTGCAGATGCTTCATGTAGACCTCTGTGGTCCTATATCTGTGCAGAGTCTAGGTGGCAAGAAGTACATCCTTGTACTCATAGATGAATTCTCAAGATATACTTAGGTAGAGTTCGTTCGAAAGATATCAGATGTTCCTGAGGTACTAATCAATCTCCTTAAGAGGATACAAGTTCTTTATGATTACAGGGTACAGAGAGTTCGAAGTGACAATGGGACAGAGTTCAAGAACTCGACAATCGAGGACTATCTCACGACAGAGGGAATCTCACAGAACTTCTCTGCTGCAAGGACTCCACAACAAAACGGTGTTGTTGAACGCAAGAACTGAACGCTTGTGGAAGCCGCAAGAACTATGCTCACTGCCTCAGGACTTCCAATTTCCTTTTGGGCAGAAGCCATCTCAACGGCATGCTTCAACCAAAATCGATCGTTGGTGGTGAAAAGACACGAAAAGACCCTTTACCACCTACTCAATCAAAGAAAACTAAATATCAAGTTCTTCCACGTCTTTGGCTACAGATGCTTTGTGTTGAACGACAGAGAGCAGATAAGGAAATTCAGTCCCAAAGCTGATGAGGCCAAATTTGTCGGCTACTCATCAAACTCAAAGGCTTATCGAGTCTACGTGCTTAAATCAAAACATATACTTGAGAGTATTAATGTTTCATTTGATGACTCGTTTCAGGTGACTTCTGAGCAAATCAGCTCAGGACTCAAGCTCCAAGATAAGGAAACTGATCACTCATCAAGAACAAATGAACTTCATCATCTATTTGAAGAGATGTTCAATGATGATGGACCCTCAGAGGATGACCACAGAGCCTTTGGATCTGAAACCTCTGCAGACCAATCAGGTACGTCCTTGTCTAGTCCTAGCAATACTTCACCCTCTTCCAACACTTTTACAGGTGAAAATGTCGAGGGGGAGCACTCAGAGGGTAACATTGACCAAGGCTCCACACTCAATCAAGAACATAGTCAACTTCAAAACATCTCTGAAGGGTCAACACCGGAGAAATCGGAGAACTCTGAACAAAGCACGACAGAGCTCATGACATCGACTCAGAATGACCAAAGTCCAGTGACAAGTACAAATGATCTCCCTCCCACAAAGGAAGATCAGGTTCAAGAAAATGAACATGCTCTAGAAGTATTCCAAGAAGGTTCAAATGATCACCTACCTCGAATGACCAAGTGGACCAGAAGTCACCCACAGAGCCAAATTATTGGTGACCCATCTGACAAGGTCCAAACTCGATCCAATACCGCAGATTTTTGTTACTATAAAAATTTTGTGAGTATCATCGAGCCCAAAAAGATCTCTGAAGCTCTTGAAGACCCAAACTGGGTAGAGGCTATGCAAGATGAGCTTCTGCGGTTTGAAAGAAACGAAGTGTGGACCCTAGTGCCTCTGCCAAAAGGCAAAACCGCAATAGGGACCAAATGGGTCTTTAAAAACAAAAAGGACGAGGATGGCGTGGTGATCAGAAACAAAGCAAGGCTGGTGGCCAAGGGATACTGCCAAGAAGAAGGGATTGACTACAAAGAAACTTTTGCCCCTGTGGCTAGGCTCGAAGCAATAAGAATATTTCTTGCCTTCGCAGCCCACAGAGTTTTCAAAGTGTTTCAAATGGATGTTATGTCGGCCTTTCTGAATGGTCAAATTCAAGAAGAAGTATACGTCCAACAGTCACCAGGGTTTGAAAGTTCCAAGTACCCAAATCATGTATATTTTTTGGACAAGGCTCTATACGGACTCAAGCAAGCCCCCAGAGTCTGGTACGACAGACTTTCAAACTTCCTTCTTGCAAATGGTTTCGAAAGAGGTATAACTGATACAACTTTATTCTATAAAAAGAGAAAAGGTGAGATTATACTTGTACAGATTTATGTTGATGATATTATCTTTGGGTCTACAAATGAATCTTATTACAAAAAGTTTGAGTCTTTGATGAAGAGTGAGTTTGAGATGAGCATGATGGGAGAACTTACCTTCTTCTTAGGATTGCAAGTCAAACAAACCAAAGAGGGCATCTTTATAAACCAATCTAAATATGTTTCCGACATACTTGAAAAATACAAGCTCTCTGACTCTTCATCAATGAAAACCCGTATAGCCACTGGATCAAAGCTTCATGCAGATCGAGAGGGCAAGTCTGTGGAGTGTAAACTCTACAGAGGTATGATAGGGTCTCTATTGTACTTAACCGCGAGTCGACCCGATATAATGTTCGCCACATGCCTCTGTGCAAGATTTCAAGCTAACCCCAAAGAATCTCATCTTCATGCTGTCAAGAGGATCTTCAGATACCTAAAAGGGACCAAGTTTCTTGGCCTCTAGTATCCGGAGAACTCTGGCTTTGATTTAGTGGCATACACAGATTCAGATTACGGAGGATGCAAGCTAGACAGAAAAAGTACCTCTGGGAGTTGTCAATTCCTTGGAGGGAAACTAGTAAGTTGGACTTCGAAGAAGCAGAATTGTGTCTCGACATCCACAGCAGAAGCAGAATACGTTGCTGCTGCTAGTTGTTGTTCGCAAGTTCTGTGGATGAGAACCCAACTCAGAGACTATGGATTTGACATCGAGAAAATCCTCATCCTCTGTGATTCAAAAAGCGCCATTGCGATCTCTGCCAATCCAGTTCAGCACTCTAAAATGAAGCATATCGATATCAGGTACCACTTTCTGAAACATCATGTGGAGCATGGGACAATAGAAATGTACTTTGTCCCCACAGATTACCAGCTTGCCGACCTTTTCATGAAGGCATTAGACGAGAAAAGGTTCACTTTTCTTGTTGGAAAAATTGGCATGCTCAATATGAGTTGATTCACAGAGCCTCTGTACCCTTGCACAGAGCCTCTGTAAGTTCATTTTGTATCCCTGTAAATAGTTTTTGTACATTCTCTTAGAGCCTTTTTCAAAATAGCATTCTTGCTCTGTGTCTTGCTCAAATCGTCCATTTTTAAACCCAAGCACAGATCAAGGGGGAGCTGAGATAAAGCACCTTGACTCTTCAAGGGGGAGCTCGACATATTTTGTCAAACATGTCACTCTGCCCCTCAAAAATACTTTAACAGCTATCAAGTGATCACCAATTCAGATTATTTCTTAAATTAGAAGTTTTGGATCTCAGAGCCTCTACGGTCCAACACAGAGCCTCTGTAACCCTTCACAGAGCCTCTGTACCTCACAAAAGGGTCTTTCATCTATTACTCACTAAATTTAATCTATATTCGATCATCTCGTATGCTCTTTCGAAAGTCTTGGTCATCTTAAGTATCCTGAAACCTTCTAATGACCTCAGAAGCTCTTGTCCCACAGAGCTTTTGGCAAATTTTAACTTCAATATTTATTTACCATGGTCATTATGTGCGGGTTATTTACCAAAATCACTGTCATGTGGGAATAGTAATTGTCACGCGGGTGAGAATAGAGGGAGGCGTACGTACTCGATCGTGCACCGCCAATCTTGACGTGGCACATTCCTATTGGTTTGTATATGTACCGTCACTTTTTGAAAACGGCTACTTATCCGTTAGCACTCATTACGGATTTCAAATTTTTATCTTTTACCGCTAATTCTTTCTAACCCCCCCCCCAGTATATAATCCCCTCTACGCCCTCTTTTTCCTTTTTACCTACAACTTTGCTCTCAAGAACCCCTTCGCAAATAACTCTTCATTTTCTCTACAATGGCCTCCCACTCAAGCTCTTCAAAGAACTCTAATGGGTCCAAGAAATCAAACCAAATCCATCACTCTGCAGCTCAACATGCTGATTCAACATCCATTGGACAGGAACAGGTGCTTATGAGCAGAATGATCTCCTTTACTAGGCATGATTATCATATGCTTCAGATGAATAACAAGCCAAACAATCACTTTGTCATTCTCACTCCATCTGGATTCCCTGCCGAAGCAACTCCCCTGATAACCATCCTCAAGAACCATTTTCTATTCAAAGCCCTAACTCTGAAATGAAATGACATCCCTGAATCCTACATTCAGCAGTTATGGTTGAGTGCCCGTCATGGCAAAATGGAGAAATATGGTAATTGCATCATTGGTTATGCAACCCATCCTTCGACATCAAAAATTCTGGACTTAGGCATCAACCGAAGAAAACTGTCTGAAGTTTTTGAACTCCCCACTAAGGCAGATCTCAATCTACGAAAATTCTCAGAAGAGCCCACAGAAGAAGAAATACTGGAATTTCTGAAGTTCATTAGCTACGTCGTTCCAATCACCAAACGCACAAACTTCAAAAGACAGAACCTTCCTCCTCTGTGGAATGTGCTCTTCTCAATACTGAACAGGTGCCTAACGTCAAAGGTAGGGATCCCAGACCAGTCTAGCCACACCATTCTGGCCATCATGTATGGGATCTACTATGATCTCCCATTAGACTATGCGGGTCTCATTTTCAGGGAAATCCAAAATGTTGTGATCACCAAGCAGCAAGATCAGGATAGGGGCATAGAGCCTAAAAACATAGCCTTTGGATGTTTCCTAGGCTTACTTCTGGGTGATGACTTAATCGGGGAAGGCAAGCTGCCTGCAGAGGGGAAGATGATAAAGCTACATGAGATGAAGTCTCACAAACCTACCACTCTCCAGACCGGTTACCCATCTGCAAGACCTCTGTCAACTAGAATGTTGATTTACTTGGGTAGTGAAGAGGGAACTAGGGATTACATACGAGGGTATAAGACTCCTGAACCGAGTCCTGCAACCCCCCCCCCCTCGTGTAGGATTCCAAGTAGGTGATGTAGTGATTTACCTTAGAGATGAGGGAGAAAAGGTGACAGAAGTTGGAGCCGTAGAGGCTCAAGTGAGTGAGAGAGAGAGAGCGTTAGTTAGAGGGGAGGGGAGTGAGAAAAAGGCGAAAAAGAAAAGTAAGAAAAAGAGAACCGAAGACGTATAGGTTCCAAAGTCCTCTAAGAAATCCAAGAAAAGGAGGACCATAGAAGACGAGGTACCAAAAGAGAAAGCTGCAAAAGAGACTACAGAGATCAAATCCTCCGAGAAAAAGAAAAGGAGAAAATTGAGAACCCTTGCAGAAAAAGAAAAATCTGTAGAAGCCATCCGGCAAAGAAAGAAAGACCTGGTAAAGGATCTCATTGCTAGAACCGAACCTGCAGAGGATAGCGAAAAACCTCTGCAGAAGACAAAAAGAACACTAGTCTTTGAAGAATCCCCTGAGGATAGACCTCAAAGCCCACTAAAAATGGCCTCTGCCATAGCAAAAGAAGTCATTCTTAGGTACTCAGGGGACCTAGGCGAAACTGTGGCCATGGAGATAGAGGATGTGACCGAAAAGTCACAGAGTGAAGGGGAACAAGGTGAGAAAGAAAAATCGAAGGAGGAGAGAGAAATAAAAGATGCCTTAGGCACACAACCTGCTCCAAACCCCCGTGCAACCCACACAACTACCTCTGCAGTTCTAGTGCAGAAAGGTATTGAAGAAGGACCGCACAGTCCGATCCCTACCCAAGCCATCCGGACAGAGGATATCCCTTCATCCTCTGTACCACCTTCCGGGGAAACCAAATCCACCTCACCCTCTCAAAAGGGTGAGATTGTTGTTTTTCATGCCCATTCGCTCCAGGACACAACTCCTCCACACACAGAGGCATTTGTTGCCTCTGTCACGCACATGAGTGACCACCAAACTGCTTCAGAGATGGCAGTAAGAGCTCACACCAGTTCTGTGGTTCTAGAACAACCATAAAACTTAATCACTAGGACTCTTGAGGAAGCCTCTGAACCCTTCCTCAAGAAGCCTACTGACAGAACTTCCATAGATGATTCCTCTGTGGAACATCGAGGATTGGAAGGAAATCCTTCCAATCTTAACCTCATAACAGGCTCTGAAGGTGCCAAATACTCGTTGGCTAAATCTGGAACATGTGTTGTTCCAGAGGTCACCTCGGACACCTTCGTCACAAAGGGCGAGTTTAAAGCCTTTGTTGACTTGGTGCTCCAAAAATTTGACGAGTTGAAAAGCTCTGTCACAAGGGAGTCCCAAGCCAACTTGAACATCCTTGCAGAGGCTCTCCAAGCAAACACAGAGGCTCTGAAAGCTCTTCATCAGTCTTCAGTACAACATACTACAGAGATCAAGAAGCTGACAGAGAACTCTGTAACTCGAGCTGACCTTCAGGAATGCGGACGATCGATCAACATCCAGACTGATGCAGTTAAAGTTCTGGGGGATATCTGCATGAATGAAATGGGTACGTTTGCAGCCAAAGTTATTCAGTCAGGGGTGGATGACCTGACCAAGCTTCGAGACGAAATAAAGGACATAACTCGCAGTGTTATTATGCCTTTCCAACCACAGACGTCCACTTCTGCACCCCCAACCATCAACCTCTGCCACTGACCTCTCTGCCTTAGAAACAAAGAAAGAATTAGAAACAATGGGGAGAATGGTTCTAAGCAACCTCAACCTCATTGGCTCTGACATCTCTCAACAGGGCAAAAAGGTGGCCGAAGATTTGAAGAAAATTGTAGCCACGATCAGGTTCAAGTCTTATCTGGAGGTCAACAAAATGTCGTTGGCTACAGAGGATGTTCTAAAGAAGATCACGAGGCATGTCGACGAGCACCTCTGCAAGAAAACAAAAAGGAAGGCACCTGCGACTTGCCAGGTCGAGGCATCGCAGAAGAGGGCAAGGCATGAGGACCAAGATCCTGATGCCTCTGGTCCTCATGAGGGGGAGATCATGCCATCAGAAGTAATCTTTCCAGCAGCTGAACCCCTGAACCAAGTCCCTACAAGTTCAGAGCCTGGACCACAGAAGCAAGAACAGAAACAGGCCTCTGCAGCTCTATCATCCCTCAAAGTCCAAATCCCAAAAATCCAAATGAAAGCACCACCCACCGCGAAAGACAAAGGCAAAGCTATTGCCACATAACATCTGAAGAAGAAGGCCCCTCCTAGCATAGAGAAGCTCCTACAAAGCTCTATGGATGCCATCAGAAGTGAGGCTCTGAGAGGCATTAAACCTGAAGAGGAAGACTGGGCTTTTGATCTATAACCCCTCTCTGAACTCCCCGTCCTTGACCCTATTGAAAAACCATCAGAGGACAGAGTGGCAGAGGTAATACAAGGCTTCGAGAGCTTGAGAAGACCCTTCCCCGTTCCTCAGAAGAATAACCTAGAAGAAGACGTCTACAAGTACCTCTACAGTCGCGGGGTCCATGATCAGCCTTTGGTCAAGCTCTCAGAGGAAATCATCTCAGAGGAGAGGAGGAGATTCTAAAAAGATAAATCCAAACCAAGGGACCAAGTCTTCTCTATGTTCAAAATCGCAGAGGTTCTGTCAATCAAGCTAAGCCACATAAAATGCAAAAACTTCTGGTTCTGCACGTATGCTGTGAAGAGAGAGGATGGGAATATATGGACATTCACAGATGCACATCTAACTACTCTTCATCCCCACGATCTCCCAGACCTGCTCAAATGGATAGAAGACAAGTACAGGTGGAAGAGGGAGTACCAAGAATCCCACCAAATGATTAAAAGAATTATGAGGGAAAAGTTACTCTTCTATAGCGTGGTGGACTTTCAGGTGGCACTTGACCTCGGGGTCAAAAAGGTGAACTTTTCTGCACCAGAGGACAGTTTATCACCCTCTGCCACAATAATTCCAAACTCAATAATCAACTCACCTTACTTTGGCTTTGTGTACATAAATCCCAAGGGCGAAAAGAAATTATTTATGGGGATTGATAGCCACAAGTACTCGACTCAGTCTCTGTTGCTCATCCAAGAACTCATCATCAAGCACAAAGAAACACCACTCGTCCCCACAGAACCTGCAAACGTCCTCCTGGAAAATATACGTGCGACTCTTAACTTCAGGGACTTGTGCGTGTTCTATTACAGAGAGCTGAAGAAGGAAGGAGGATTTGGAAGAAAAATAAATGACTTTCCAGACGCCAAAGTATAGGCTCTGAAGAATTGTATTTTCAATTTTACTTTCATTATTGTAATCAAATGTAATTTCCTTCTAGAACTTCTCTTAAATGAAAGTAAGTAGACAGAGGATGAGTTCCTTTCACCTCTTTGTGTTTCTAACTTAGCCAAATGTTCATTTTTCCATTTCTTTATTTTTTCAATACTTAGGGTGAGATTGTTAGCTCCAGCCATATTGTATAGAAGTATTGAAAAATAGGCTAAGTATAGGAACCACGGAAGTATATCACAGAACATCTAAGTACACCGCAGAAGTTAAAGTCTCAGAAGACATCTGTCAACACTACCAGAGGACACACCTGATAATGATCATCATATCACAGAGCCTCTGTGATCACTCATAGAGCCTCTGTGATGGCTAACCTCTGGAGACAGTTTGAAGATGTGCAAACTCAGTTCAAGACAAGATCACATGCAAATCACGTGATGCCTAATGTACGAAGATTTCCAGATCACCTTGGAGCGGCGCACGATGGTTTTACTTTCCAGGTGGCACTCCGTTTGTGGGATGTCAGCCATTGTCTTGTACTAAGGGGTGCATCCTTCTTGTATATTATGGGAGCACCACCTTTGAGTTTTATGTATGCGAGCACACACAGTCTGAATTAGAGATTTGTATTTTCCCTGAGCATTTTACACACACTTATGCGTGTTCTTGGTGTTCTTAAGTAATCAATGAAACAGTTCTTTGAGTAATTTCTTGTAATACTTTACTATTCTGTTTATTTATTACATTGTGTGTCTACCACCTTTGCATGTTCTACCTTTCATACACTATATAACTGCTTCTGCACTCTATTTAATTAATCTGTGTGTAGTGAAAGGTCAAATCAAGTTAAGAACATCATTCATTGGGATCAACAGTTACCCCTGATTTAACGGAACAATGGTTAGTGGAGTTAGGATAAGGGACCCAATCCATAAGAAAAGTGTAACCATAATGACTATACATTTAATTATTTCATTTGGGGGACACAATTCAAAATTTTCAATAACCACAAGGACAAAATTTGTAATTTACTCAAAGTATTATTTAGGATAACTTCTAAATGTTTTTTTTTGGTTTCTAAAAAATTAATATAATGGCTAAAATGAAATAGACTTTTTCTTTGAGAATCAATGTTGAAAGTCTCAGTTCTTAGAAACTAATTTTTTAAAACTTCCAATTTTAAAAAATAAAGAAAATTGATTTTGATTTTATTCATATTTCGTGAAACATGAATTTAGACACCAGTCGATTTAGTAATATATGATAGGGGGTTTGCCATCCCCTCCCCCCTACCGGTCCAACAAAATGAAAAAAAAAAAAAAAAAAACAAGGGTCATAAAGGTACACCCATTTTAGTTTAATGTGTCTTCTCCTAAATTTACAAAAATAGAATATAACTTACTGGTAGTATCATTATATGTGATATTATAGGTTGTAAATTCAAATTCCTTCGACTCTTTTTAAATATGTTGGTAACACAACAAATAACAAGGAAAATTAATTAAAAACCCCACTTGTAGGACAATTTTTTTTTATCAAACAATATATTTTTATTTTATTTTATCATTGATATCATGGGCTACAGTTGTGTTCCGTCATGATCAATGGAAATGGGTTTCCCCTATATGCATGACATTGAACGGACGCCTGTTCTTGGTTATCGGACTTTGGTGTAGGAACCGTATTGGTGTACATGAGCCATTGGAAAACCATGCTTGTAACGTTTAATTATGCGTATGAAATTATTGATTGTATAAATAATTGAACTCACCAGGCTTGTCTGCTTAACACTTGTTCTTAGTATCATGTATCTCAACTTCTAGTGGCGGGATCGATAAAGAGTGTTGATTAGGTGCCAATTAGAGGCGTGTTGATTAAATAACATTTTTGGGACACCTTACTTGGAGATAACAACCTTTTGGAAGTTTAGTGACACCCGGTTATAATCAATTTCTTGTATGAATTAGAATAGGAGGTTGTTAACCTTAAGCCTTATTGTTACCCTTGTACTTAACCGACACACACTATTCTTTCGTTGGGTAAACACCTGCAGTTATTATTTATATATCGAGTTTTTATAAGTTGCTATTTATATATATACACATATATATGGGTGTATATATCTAAAAAGTGAGCGCATTTAGGCAAAGATTAGGATGACACAAATTTTAGAGAAACCGGTGCAACAAAATTGTACACAACACTGACAAACAATATGCTGCACCACACAAGCTAAGGTGGGAGACAAACTATTGAAAGTGATACATACACCAAAACCCCTTTGATGTTGATCGTTTTTAGGCCTCAGACAACACACACGACGAGGCCCGCAACTTAGGGTCACGTATGTTACTAGGCATTAGAGTCTATTTTGGGCGACACGAGCGACCTACCTCGCGACTTAGGTCGCAAGTAGGGTTTCAAAAGCTCTTGTTTCAACCTTTTAGGTGTTGTTTTAGCTATGATTTGGTGGTCTTGCTTACACCACTTCCCTAGGGAGATTTTGGCTTTGAATGTAAGTCATTTTGAGAGCTTTAACCTTGAGATTATGGATCTTTGCCTAAAGGTAAACTCTATTGTAATCTCCTCCATTTTATTTATTAATATACAAGCTCCATATCTCACTTGTGATGTACACTATCTCACGATAGTGGAACCACGTTAAATATTGGTGTTCTTTGCATTTATTTGCATTTACATTGTTTGAGTATCGATGTGGATTGCATTTTCTACGTGTCGGTACATTTGGACACATTTAGGATCCATCTTTGCACATTTTGGTAATGGTTTGGACTTTGGTGCATTGACTTGTAGAAATTATCCCCAACATAGTGCTACGAAAAGAGGTTATGCATATCTACTCGTTTACCTCAACATTTACATTCAAAGTGTTTTAGTTTCTTTGTTATGTTGAGACCATAGTCGAGTTATTTTGTTTCACTCGCGAGACCTTGGCATTAATGCTTTGTAATCTCATCTGTTGAAGTAACTGAAAGGTTTTAAATAAACCTACTACCACATGATATAGGCAACGGAAGCATAATTAAAATTATCATGTGTAGCAATACAAACTAGCAACTTTTCAAGAAACATATGTTCTAGATAATTAACTACAAAAGATTAAACCAAGATTACTTACTTGTTTATTGTGATTGTCGAAAACCACAATGATAAATAAAACCCTTGATCTCGCTTCTTGGATGTTAAGGACCAATAGTATGAATCCCTCTAGTGGCTCACACTCAAGAACACCAAATACCAACAATCAAGAAGAGGCTTAAACCCTAAACCCTTATTAGGGTTCACGATTTTGGGAGAGAGAGAGAGAGAGGGTCGACGGCTACTAGAGAGAGAGAGAAAAACTTATTAGGTTTTGATCCCTAGCAGTTTATTTATACCCCTCTCCTGCTTCTCTATTTTACACTTAGCCCTTTGAACAGATAAACTCGTTAAAACTATTTTAACCAATTATCATTTATCCCTTTATATAATTAATCTAAATAATTATATTTTAGCTTACAATTAATTTATCATCAAATGACAAATTAATAAACTAATTGTTTCCCTTTATCCTTCTGATTGTTTATTTGGGTCTTAAGGGCAACCCAAAAGGACCCTGCTATTATTAGAAATATTACCAATAGTTAATGACCTTGGACACTATATCCAACAGTCTCCCACTTGGACAAGTTATTAACTCTATTTGGTTCAACACTTTCAAATAATCAGTAGAGAGCAAGCCATCCATTGCAGCTACCGAACTCTGATAAAGATTCGGTCCTAAAATAAGTGATGGAATGTTCCTTTGTTCTACAAGATATCATATGAACATGAGACATGGATAAATGTCTATCTCATGGATCAAGATTATGTTTCCCGATTTCCGATATGTGTTGAATTCTTCAGACTACTTAATCGAACACATCAATTCTAGTCAGGGTTTGGCCAAACACTTAATGTCAACACCAAATCATCGAGGGGCCCATGGATATCGCTTCTCCTATTTAGGCAGAAGGAACAAATAAACTTTGACTACACAGTTCATTTCTACTCATCATATTATACATGGACATACCCTGTATGGCTGCCAGTTATGGTCAACGTTGGAGCACACCAAAGCATAATAGAATCCTAGAGCAAAACTCTATGTATCTCCGTTTGAAGAACATAAAATATTATTATCTCAAAATTACTCTGACTTAATCCATGGAGTAAATGTTTGAGTGCGGGTTGTTCCAATACTCAAATCACTATTAAGTACTCATGAGTGTTAGTTGCATTCTCTATGCTTCTAACACTCCATGACAGTCTTGAATCACTACGTACATCCAGGAGTATGACTGACTGTGGAGGTTTAAGTAAATTAATACTCAGGAAGTTGGTTCTAAACATGCAAAACAAAACACGATAATAAATTAAATGTAAATGGAAGCAATCCAGCATATATTATAATCTCCATATAATAATCTCCAAATCAAATACAATTTATTATGTTTTCAATACATCAAACTAACAACTAAAACATTCAAGGTATATTGATAATTCTAACACCTATGGCTTCAGTATGATACTCATGTTTGGGTCAAGTTAATGCTTTCGTGAAAGGATCCGCCGAATTCTCTTCAGTCAGCACTCTACTCACCACGATCTGATTTTCCGCAACCTTGTGTCGCACAAAGTGATACTTCCTCTCTATGTGCTTTGACTTCCCATGATCTTTAGGTTCTTTAGTCAATGCAACTGCACCTTCGTTATCACAGAAGATTTCAATGGGTTCATTGATGCTTGGTACAACGCCCAGATCACCTATGAAATTCTTCAATCATGCAGCCTCTTTTGCTGCTTCACTAGCTGCAATGTATTCTGATTCACACGTGGAGTCAGCCACTGTGTCCTGTTTGGAACTTTTCCAAGTCACGGCATCACCATTCAACAAGAACACCCATCCTGACTGCGAGCGGGAATCATCCCGATCTGTCTGGAAACTCGCATCAGTATAACCTATTACTCATAATTCATCCTTTCCACCATAGACCAAGAACATGTCTTTAGTCCTCCGAAGATACTTAAGAATGTTCTTTACAGCCGTCTAATGACTTTCGCCTGGGTTCCCTTGATATCTACTCACCATGCTTAAAGCAAATGAGACATCAGGTCTAGTACATGTCATGGCATACATGATCGATCCTATAGCAGATGCATATGGAATTCGACTCATCCTGTCCAGTTCTTCACTAGTGTTGGGACATTGATCTTTACTCAATCTTATGCCATGTTTCATGGGCAAATACCCTTTCTTGGATTCACTCATATTGAATTTCTTCAATATCTTATCCAAGTATGTACTTTGGCTAAGTCCAATTAAATGCTTGGTTCTATCTCGATAAATTCTTATTCCAAGTATGTATGCTTCATTTCCCAGATCTTTCATAGCGAAACATTTCCCGATCCAGACCTTTACATATTGCAACATCGGAATATTGTTTCCTATGAGTAGTATGTCATCAACATACAAGACTAGAAATACAACATTACTCCCACTAGCCTTAACATATACGCAGGACTCATCTTCGCTTCGAGAAAATCCAAACTTCTTGACCTTTTCATGAAAACAAAGATTCCAGCTACGAGACGCTTGTTTAAGTCCATAAATGGATCTTTCAAGCTTACACACCTTATCTGGATACTCGATATGTACAAAACCTTCAGGTTGTGCCATATACACATCCTCGTCAAGTTTCCCATTAAGGAAGGCGGTTTTTACATCCATTTTCCATACTTCATAGTCATGAAACGCAGCTATGGCTAGTAATATCCTGATAGACTTAATCTTTGCCACTGGTGAGAAGGTTTCATGATAATCAATCCCTTGAGTTTGAGTGTAACCTTTCGCAACCAGTTTAGCCTTGAATGTGTGCACATTCCCATCCATGTCGGTCTTCTTTTTGAAGATCCACTTACACCCAACTGTCTTGCGACCTGGTGTGTGATCAACCAATTTCCAAACTTGGTTATCATACATAGATTGAATCTCGCTCTCCATGGCCTCTTTCCATTTGGCAGCCTCAGGGCCTACCATCGCTTCCTTGTAGTTGGATGGCTCATCCGCACTATCAAATGTTTTATCATTGACTAGTGTATCTCTTTCCTTTGTAATATGAAAACCATAATAAAACTCAGGAGGTCGATTAACTCTACTTACTCTACTAGTTCTGCGAGGAGGTGGTGGAGGTATGTTAGTTTCCTCAACAGGTGGTTCATTCTCATGTTGAGGGCTAGTGTCAACTATAGGTTCATCATTGGTTGTTTCTTGAATTTCTTCAAGATCAATACTGCTCCTACTATCCTCTTTGGAAATGAGCTCCCTTTCTTGGAAGACTCCCATTCTAGCTACAAATACTTTATTCTCAGAAGGTTTGTAAAATATATATCCAAAGGATTTATAGGGATAAACAATGAACCGACACTTCTCTGCTCTAGGTTATAGCTTGTCGTTAGTTTCGCGCCGAACGAAGACTTCACAACCCCAGACCTTTATATGTGCTAACGAGGGACGAGTCCCAGTCCACATTTCAGAGGGTGTCTTTGCAACCTTCTTAGTTGGAATGAGGTTTAAGATATGAGCTTCAGTTTCTAAGGGATAGCCCCAGAATGATATTGGAAGTGTAGCACGACTCATCATGGATCGAACCATATCAAGTAGCGTTCGATTTCTTCTCTCAGCTACACCATTGAGTTGTGGTGTTTTGGGAGGAGATAATTGTGAAACTATTCTACAATCCCTTAGATAGTCATAGAATTCATGACTCAAGTATTCTCCACCCCTGTCGGACTGGAGCATCTTGATCTTCTTGCCCAGTTGGTTTTCTACTTCGTTTTTGAATCCTTTGAACACTTCAAAGGTGTCCGATTTGTTTTTCATCAAATAGATAAATCCATATCTACTGAAATCGTCTGTAAAGGTAACAAAGTATCTCTCACCGATTCTCGTGGTAGATACGAACGGTCCACATACATCTGTGTGGATTAAGTCCAACAGATCCTTACCCCTTTCCATTTTTCCTTTGAAAGGTGCTTTTGTCATCTTGCCAAGCAAGCAAGACTCGCATACTTCATCCGACTTTAAGTCGAATGATTCCAAGATCCCGTCCGATTGAAGCTTAGCGATGTGTTTCTTGTTTATGTGGCCAAGACGATGATGCCATAACGACGATTTATCCAATTCACTATTGGAGGAACCAACATTTAGAGTTAAGTTATTATTATTTATACAAGCACAGATCACGCTTTCATACACACCGTAACAAGGAGAGGCTTTAAAATAAAAACAACCATGTTTATAAACCAAAATGCAACCATTATCAAATTGAAATTCAAATCCATCCTTGTACAATGCATGAAAAGAAATAATGTTTCGAGCCATTTTCGGCGAGTAGCAACAATCTAATAACTTTATTGAAAAACCACTACTAAGCACGAGCTCAAAATCTCCAATCTTGGTAACAGCGGCAGTCATCCTGTTTCCCATGATCAGATTTAGCTCCCCATGTTTCAATGTCCTACTTCCCTTTAGTCCCTGAAAATTAGAGCAAATGTGAGTACCACATCCCGTATCAAGGACCCAAGAGTTAGAAATTCAAGTACTATGGAGTTCAATCATAAAAATACCTGAGGTGCCACACCCTTTGACCTTGTTCTTTTTCAAGTCCTCCAGATATTTTGGGCAACTTCTCTTCCAATGGCCCTTTTCTTGACAATAAAAGCATACGGCCTCTTTAGGGTCACTTATGGGTGGTATGTCAGAAGAATCAGCTTTTCTCTTAAGGCCTTGGTTGCGAGGAATAACTTTAGCCTTTTCCTTCCTTTTCGGATGAGAAACTTTCTTCTTCTTACAACCACCTTCCCTAATGGCCAGGACGGGAGCAGTTGAGTGAGCACTTTGGGTCTTACCCATACTTGCTTCAGCAGAACTCAACATGCCATGGAGCTCCATCAAGGTCTTGTCCATATTATTCATATTGAAGTTCACTATTGTAACGACCCCCGTCCTGAGTAATTTAGGACAGTTTCCGTTACACATATATGTATATATATTCACATAAACCCAAAAGAACCTCATTAGCTGAAAGAGGTCGGGAAAGTACAGAGCATGCTAAGTAATATTCACATTACAAAATACAAATCCAAAAGCTTAGCATAACCATTAATTTATAACAAAAATATATAGCGTCACTAGAAGGAATATCCCAAAAAGTCACTTGTGTCACTCTCATCACCTTGTCCCCACCCCGCTTCTACATCAAGTACCTGCCGTGCAAAGAAAACACACGGCTGAGCGACATGCTCAGTGAACGGATAATATATAAAAAAATGGAATTAGGTACAATGAAAATTAATCAACCATTGAAAATAACTTAGGTTGAAATATAAATACATTCAATGAATCGATAAACCGAAATCATGATGATCTGAAATATAATTCGAGAGCAACAACAAACCCAAAACAACGGAAGTCAACATCAAAGTCTCAAATCATATAAATTAATAATTCCGTGCAACAAGTACACATTGTCCGATGGTCGGCCAAACCAACCGGACAGTTGGAATTTAGGGGTACGGGCACACACCGCCTAAGTCCCACCGTGGATTTAACCACGGCCTCAAGTTCTGGAACTAAATCTTGGATCGATCCATACGCCCTCGGGTAGCCTGTTCCGTAAAGGTCGGGTACAAAGTACCATTCGTTGAAGATGCCATAGTTTTTGTAGCCACTATGGCAGCATCCCAGACAAAGGTGCCCCAAAGTCCGGTGTTCGGAAAAACAAGGTCCAAATTGAAATTCATTTTCATTGAATCAAAGCATAACCCAAAAAGAGTTTCTAATTTCTCAACTTATTTGATTTCGGAAATTCACATAAAAGTTCATGCAATGAGCAATTGGATTAAGACATAAACTCATATCCGATAGAAGTTCATTATCCGGAAAATTCCATAAAAGGAATCACAAACGGATCAACAAGCATGTTATATAATCAAAACACAACAACTAAAAGCAAAACTGATCAACAGTTGTAAACAATTCCGGATAACCAATTCACATACCCACTTTTGTGGATATTTGGATTCATATTGAATATTGTGGATGAAATGACCACATCAAATGATCATTCCCGTGTCAAAGAAGATTGAATCTGTACCTTGATCAAATTGAGATGCAACACTTGATTTATCGAGACTAACGACGAACTTTAACCCGTTCGATTGCCTATTTAAACCATCAAATATTATTAATCACATAACCTAAAACTCAAAGCTTATTTTCCTAAGCTTAACCACAAAATTATATTCTCTTAGACATTAAACCGATCACTTGGTGTGCGGTTAAACATCTAGATATAAATATCATCATTTTGATTCTAAACTTTACCCGTTTGTAATTTTGACAAAAACAAACACTCCTATATATGTAAATGATTATAACTTTACAATATATAATCATTATCTACCAACCAACTTCAACTACCCTAACTTACCAACCTAAATAACTTAAGAAGAAATTTATACCTCTAAGAAGGGTTCGTCGCGTAGATTCCGAATATGTAATTATTTCTTCGATTACGTCAACGGATTTGAGAGAAATCTAGAGAGATGATCGAATTTAGAGAGAGAAATGAGAGAGAGAGCTATGGCGTCCAAAAAAAACGAAACACAGGGACGTGATGTAATTTACTCTTATCACATTATATGTATGTATATATATATATATATATATATATATATATATGTATATATATATTGATTTAATTTATTAAGAGTTTGGTTAATTGACGACTTTAACTCCTTAACTATCTTTAATTGACATTTTAATATATATCTAAAGTTTATACGTAATATTTTATATATAAATAGTTTAGGTTAATAATAATTTTAACCCTTACTATCCTTGATTATCATTTTTAATTTTGGTTCAATTCGGGTAAGAAGTAATTATACGTATTTCAAAACCGAGTCTTACAATTATCCCCCCCTTAAAAGAGATTTCGTCCCCGAAATCAAGGTACAGATTGAAAAGACTTACCTTATAAGAAGAGTTCGGGATATTCACGTCGCATAAAGTCTTCCGTCTCCCATGTCGCTTCACGCTTCGTATGATTTTTCCACAATACTTTGACATACGGAATTATCTTTCTACGCGTCCCTTTCTCCTCTCGATCTAAAATCTTTTCCGGTTCTTCTCGATAGGAGAGATCTTTTTCAATTTTATTGAGAGGATAGTCTATCACGTGTAGAGGATGATAGTGATATCCGCGTAATGCAGAAACGTGAAAAACATCATGCACATGGGATAACTGAGGGGGAAGGGCTAACCGATATGCGACTTGACCGATCCTTTCCAAGACTTCGAATGGATCGATATACCGAGGACTCAGCTTGCCTTTAATTCCGTATCGACGAGTACCACGAGTCGGTGAAACTTTGAGGAATACGTGGTCACCCGGTCGAAATTCGAGGTGTCGACGATGTTTATCAGCATAACTCTTCTGACGAGATTGTGCTTCCTTCATCTTCTGTCGGGCTACCTCGATCTTTTCAGTCGTAACTTGGATAAGATCAGGACCTTCGATCACTTTTTCTCCGACTTCGTTCCAACAAGTTGGTGATCGACATTTTCGGCCGTACAATGCTTCATAGGGAGCCATGCCAATACTTGATTGCCAACTGTTGTTATAAGAGAATTCGATAAGAAAGAGATACTCATCCCAACACCCATTCCATTCCAAAGCACAAGCTCGGAGCATGTCTTCTAATGTCTGTATGGTGCGTTCAGACTGACCGTCTGTCTGGGGATGAAAAGCGGTACTAAAATTTAATCGAGTACCCCAGGCTTTTTGTAGACCTCCCCAGAATCGAGAAGTGAAACGCGGGTCCCTATCAGAAGTTATAGAAACTGGCATGCCATGAAGTCGAATAATATCACGCTGAAAGAGATCAGTCAATTTAGATATAGACCAAGTCTGGCGAATAGGAAGAAAATGGGTTGATTTCATCAAACGGTCAACAATCACCCAAATAGAGTCATGTTTAGAAGATGTTCTGGGCAATCCAACTACGAAATCCATTGTGATATGTTCCCATTTCCATACTGGAATTTCAAGAGGTTGAAGGAGTCCACTAGAGCGTTGATGCTCGATTTTGACTCGCTGACAAGTTAAACAACGTGAAACATGTTCTGCGATGTCTCGCTTCATACCGTTCCACCAGAAAGTTTGTTTCAGATCTCTGTACATTTTGGTAGTACCCGGATGAATGGAGAAAGGGGAGTCATGAGCTTCTTTCAAGACAGCTTCTTTTAACTCGGTATCATTTGGGACACAGAGTCGATCACGAAACCATAGAGTACCATCGTCATCAATTCGAAATTCAGAATTTATTCCATTCTGAATGTGATCATGAATACTCCAAATTTCACCATCATTCTGTTGGGCGGCTTTTATCCGTGATATAAGAGTCGGCTCTACTATCAAACTAGATAGAAAACCTTGATCATTATGCGGATAGATTTCCAAACCGTACCGATCAATCTCTGTAGCCAACTGTGTGGGGACTAATAAGGAAGAGATTTGTCCAACAGCTTTTCGACTGAGTGCATCTGCAACTACATTTGCTTTGCCCGGATGATACTGAATCCGGATGTCATAGTCCTTAAGAAGCTCAAGCCATCGCCGCTGGCGCATGTTTAGCTCCTTCTGAGTAAAGATATATTTCAGACTTTTATGGTCTGTAAATATCTCACATGTCTCGCCTTACAAATAGTGACGCCATATTTTGAGAGCAAAGATGACCGCAGCCAACTCTAAATCATGAGTCGGATAATTTACCTCGTAAGGTTTCAACTGTCGTGAGGCGTATGCGATCACTCTGCCATGTTGCATTAACACACAACCCAAACCTTGCTTTGAGGCGTCACTGTATATCTGGAAACCGCCGGTGTCTGTTGGTAAAACAAGAATCGGTGCAGTAACCAAGCGATGCTTCAATTCTTCAAAACTGGCTTCTTGATCAGAGCCCCACTCAAACTTAACACCTTTTCGTAGTAATCGAGTCATAGGCAGAGCTATTTTAGAAAATCCCTCGACAAAACGTCGGTAATAGCCCGCGAGACCTAGAAAACCACGGACTTCAGATATATTTGTTGGTCTTGGCCACTTTGTGACAACTTCAATTTTAGTAGGGTCAACGGTCACCCCCTCAGCAGATATAACGTGACCCAAAAATGTGACATATTCAAGCCAGAATTCGCACTTGGAGAACTTAGCATAAAGTTGTTTCTGTCTGAGTGTCTCCAACGCTACACGAAGGTGTTGTTCATGATCTTTGTGGGACTTAGAATAGATTAGTATATCATCGATGAAAATAATGATAAACTCATCCAAATAGTCCTTAAATACACGATTCATAAGATCCATGAAAACCGCTGGAGCATTCGTAAGACCGAATGGCATAACTATGAACTCATAGTGACCATAACGTGTTCTGAAAGCGGTTTTGGGATATCACAATCACGGATTCTAAGTTGATGATATCCTGAGCGAAGGTCAATTTTTGAAAAGTATCTTGCCCCTTGTAGCTGATCGAACAAATCGTCGATCCTGGGTAATGGATACTTATTTCGGATTGTAACACGGTTTAGCTCACGATAATCTATACAGAGCCGCATGGAACCGTCTTTATTTTTGGCAAACAAAACAGGGGCTCCCCAGGGAGAGACACTGGGACGAATAAAACCCTTGTTTAGAAGTTCTTCAATTTGAGCCTTCAACTCTTTCATTTCAGTAGGGGCCATACGATAGGGAGCTTTAGAAATTGGTGTGTCCCCTGGGATTAATTCGATAGAGAACTCGACCTCTCTTACCGGTGGAATACCCGGTAAATCGTCTGGAAAGACATCTGGAAATTCTTTAACAATAGGAATAGAATCAAGGGAAAGCGGTACCTGATCTGGATCTTTTAGAGATGCAAGAAATCCCTCGCAACTTTGCCACATGAATTGCTCAACTTTTATGGACGATATAACTCGGGTACCCTCTTTCGGAGGTACCCCCTGAAAAATGAGCTCGGGGTGGCTGACATCTCCGAATATAACTTGCTTTGACTCACAATCAATAGTAGCTCTGTGTCGAGCTAACCAATCCATGACCAGAATTAAATCAAAGTGCGATAACTTCATAGGGAGTAAAGTTACCTCTCGAATACAGTTCTCGATCATCAATGGGCAGTTTTCAAATTTTGAGACAATGCATATAGAATTACCCATCGGAGTTGAAATCTTGACAGGGAAGTCAGTTGACTGCTCATAAGGCTTAAGATGTGACTCCAGATGCTCGGAAGCAATGGAGTGTGAAGCCCCGGTATCAAACAATACATATACAGATTTATCAGCTAAAGTTAGGATACCCGAAACCATACCAGTCGTGGACTTGTCACCGGATATCGCAAACACACGCCCGCTAGCAGTAGGTTGTTTTCCCTTGTCTTTTGAGTTATCAAACCGGCCCTTCTTACAGTCTCTGGCCAGGTGGCCTTGCTCATGGCAAATGTAACACGCTCCTGTCATTTTTAAACATGGTCTGGGACGATGCCAGTTGTTGCACTGATTACATTTGACACGATTGCCCGTAAGAAATTTATTTTCATTGACTGTTGATTCTGAAATTCGAGATTTGGAATTATTAAAGCCCTTTAGACTTCCACTGCTCGATTTAGAGCGCATCGAACGCTGATTACTAGAACCTTTTTGCGAACTTTCAGAACCTCGCTTCTTTGAGTCAAATTGACGAGTTATACGCTCTTCACGTGCTTTGTCGATGTTTTTGGCTGCATCGGCAGCCTGCGAGACACTGTCGAAATTTGAATTGATTAACTTGTCTTTGTACCTGTAGTTTAATGACCACTTGAATTTATCAATCTGGTGAGTTGTGGTACCCGCGGTAACTCCTGCAAATCGAGCCAATCGGAGAAATCGAGCTAGATAGTCGGCAACAGATTCATCATCACGTTGTTGGATGTTAGAATACTCGCGTACATACGCTTCTTTATCAGCTGAAGTAAAATACTGATTATAGAAAAGCTCCTTGAATTTATCCCAAGAGAAGTCTCGGACACTGGGGTTTGATTGTCTACAAGAATCCCACCAGTTGTGAGCGTCATTTTCGAATTTGTATGTTGCAAGTCTAACCTTGAACTGATCAGGGCAGTCAAGTGCATCAAAGATTTTCTCTATATGCCTGATCCAATTTTCTGCTTCAACTGCCTTAGACGCAGAAGTAAAAACATGAGGTTTCTTCTTGTTGAAACGTTCAAGCCACACATGGGCTTCCGCAGTTGTGTTATGTGATCTGGAATCTGAATTTGCATTACTAGGACCAGTTTGTAACGTTGGCCCAGGAGATTGATGAGAATCATGAGCAGCTTTGCGCATAGCCTCCACTGCCTGTGCAATAAAATCAATCATCATACCTGATAGCTTGGTGGACTGCTGCTGTGATGCTCGGGTCCACTCGATCCCCTGTTAGAGAAGGATCTGGTTGACTACCCGATCCAGGTCTCACTTTTCGGGGTCTACCACGTCTTGACATACTATAGGAAGAAAGATACGGATTAAGAATTGAATAACAAATAGATAGGAAAACCGTAATTTGGAATAGAAATAACCAATCTAAACAAATCCTACACTACCCATTCTTATTTCTACCCATTCCTCACAGGTCAAACTTATGATGAACTACAAGACAAAACCTACGCTCTGATACCATAACTGTAACAACCCCCGTCCTGAGTAATTTAGGACAGTTTCCGTTACACATATATGTATATATATTCACATAAACCCAAAAGAACCTCATTAGCTGAAAGAGGTCGGGAAAGTACAGAGCATGCTAAGTAATATTCACATTACAAAATACAAATCCAAAAGCTTAGCATAACCATTAATTTATAACAAAAAGATATAGCGTCACTAGAAGGAATATCCCAAAAAGTCACTTGTGTCACTCTCATCACCTTGTCCCCACCCCGCTTCTACATCAAGTACCTGCCGTGCAAAGAAAACACACGGCTGAGCGACAGTTGGAATTTAGGGGTACGGGCACACACCGCCTAAGTCCCACCATGGATTTAACCACGACCTCAAGTTCTGGAACTAAATCTTGGATCGATCCATACGCCCTCGGGTATCCTATTCCGTAAAGGCCGGGTACAAAGTACCATTCGTTGAAGATGCCATAGTTTTTGTAGCCACTATGGCAGCATCCCAGACAAAGGTGCCCCAAAGTCCGGTGTTCGGAAAAACAAGGTCCAAATTGAAATTCATTTTCATTGAATCAAAGCATAACCCAAAAAGAGTTTCTAATTTCTCAACTTATTTGATTTCGGAAATTCACATAAAAGTTCATGCAATGAGCAATTGGATTAAGACATAAACTCATATCCGATAGAAGTTCATTATCCGGAAAATTCCATAAAAGGAATCACAAACGGATCAACAAGCATGTTATATAATCAAAACACAACAACTAAAAGCAAAACTGATCAACATGAGACATGCGACTTTTGTGGATTCCGCGAATTGCTTGTTATACTGAGTTACCGCTTCAGGGCTTGCATCATCATTAAGTATAGGAAGATCCTCGTCGAGCAAATACTCTTTGTCTTCGTACCTCAAGGCAATTCTCAAGGCACGAATCCAATCCAAGTAGTTTGGCCCAATCAGCTTATCTTTACTTAGGATAGAGAGTAACGTAAGGTTGGATGTTGAGTGAGTAGGAGGAGGAGGAGGAAGATTTTCAGCCATCTGTAGATATAGTTTTAGTTAGTTTGATATTTATTTACCCGAAAATATTTAACAAGGGCTAGGATCCATATTTTACTCTATGATGCGAAAAGGGATGCTGTAATCACATCACAAAGTTATTTAGGTAAACAAATGCTATTTGTTAATTTCATTCACTATGAAACTCCTAGGTCTTTTGAGATTCATTGACTTATGTCAATGGCATGTTAATCTCGATTATGCTTATCTTCTATTTGTGACTGGGATGTCAAGGATCACAAACTAGATGGTGAATCGACCATGCAAAAAACACATGGACCCCTCGGCTCAAGTACACTTAAGAATCACGAGGGCCACATCATTTTCGACTACAGTTTCACATTAACGTGTCGGCAAACCGCACACGCTCCGTTAACAAACTATAAGAATATGTGTGTTCTTTTCATGTGTAGCATAAGACTTTCACATTTCTTAGTATATCTAAATGGGATTTTCGTTTTATACTTTATAGTTAATACTTTTAACTTGTCATATTGACCTATCAAACCTTTTCGGTAATTCCACTAGTCCACACAAGAGGCGGTGAGTATGGTAACGCATGGCGTTTTAAAAACCATTGACTCATTCGGTAACCATATTATAGGCAACCTCCTTAAACCCCCTTAGAGTGCTTATAGTGAGTACGCCTAGTCTCGGTTTAACTATCAATGTATAGTTTAATTATATATATATAATTAAGGTCATATATATATATATATATATATATATATATATATATATATATAGGCCAAGGTTAATTTGCAACCTTTGTAAATCTTACAACCCATGCAGCCCACATCTTAACCGTCGGATTAGTGATAAGCGGTTATTTTGTTTTTATTTTTTTTTTTGTTTTTTTAATTGAAAATATTGGGCCCACATCTATTGTAACCGTCGATCATGAATCCAACGGTTAAGATGTGGGTTGCATAAATTGTAAGATTTACATATGTTGCAAATTAAACTACCCCTATATATATATATATATATATATATATATATATATATATATATATATATATAAATTGAATGTAATTTTAAAACAATTTAAAATTATGATTATCTAATTAATTCAAATTAACCATATGATGGTACATTTAATAATTAATATAATCGTTTTCATAATTAATTTCAATTAAACATGTAAGGATACATGTTAATAATTAATGTAGATATTTAAAATTATGATTATCTAATTAGTTCTAATTAAACATGTGATGACACATTTAATAATTAATATAATAGTTTAAAATTATGATTATCCAATTAATTCTAATTAACCATGTGACACATTTAATAATTAATATAATCGTTTAAAATTATGATTATCCATAATTAATGTAAATATTTGACATACAATTTATATTCACTATATAAATAATGTTAATATTTATCTTACAATATTATTCAAACTTAAATATATATGTAATATTATCTATTCAATATTTGTCAAAACTCAAATTTGTGTATTTAAGGCAAGTTAGGAAACTAGCCAAAAACAATTAGGGTTTAACATTGCATAAAAACGGCTACCCTATACCCTTTAGAGATTTCGATAAACATATAGGATTAAAAAAATATAATCGCTAATAATACAAACATTTTATGCAAGTTAAAAAACTTAGCTTCAAAAAGTTAAGTTTTGAGGTCATGACCATGAAACCCTAACTTAGGGATTAAACAATCCAATGGCCAAAATGTTTTTTTTTTTTGAAATCGAAACTTTTTTAACCTCAAACCCTATTTTTCGAAAACTTTAAACCAACAAAAATAGTTTTTGCAAATAAAATTGAAACTACTTTTGAGCAAATATCTAAGAACTATGGCTCTGATACCACTGAAAGGTTTTGAACAAACCTACTACCACATGATATAGGCAACGGAAGCATATTTAAAATTATTATGTGTAGCAATACAAACTAGCAACTTTTCAGGAAACATATGTTCTAGATAATTAACTACAAAAGATTAAACCAAGATTACTTACTTGTTTATGTAGAAAATGATTCTCCTTGGGAGATCCTTTCATTGATCAACACAATAAATAAGAATACAACAAAGGGTTTTACAACATGGGCCTAACTATAATATGCTAATACGCCCCCGCAGTTTGAGCGGGAGATAAAGAACAAACACGCAAACTGTTACAAAAATATGAAAAAAGAGAGAATGGAAGGCCCTTTGTGAAGATGTCGGCATACTGAAGACTTGAAGGCACATGAAGAACGCAAACTTGGCCTGTAGCAACCTTGTCGCGAACAAAATGAAGGTCTATCTCAATATGCTTCGTATGTTGATGTCGTACGGGGTTGTTGGAAAGATAGACGACACTCACATTATCACAATACACAATCGTGGCTTTGAGCAAAGGTGAGTGAAGTTCCCGGAGAAGGTTACGGATCCAACAGGTTTCGTCTACGGCGTTGGCAACCCCGCGATATTCTGCTTCAGCACTCGAACGTGAGATAGTAGGTTGCCTCTTAGATGACCACGATAAAAGATTGTCCCCCAAAAACACACAATAGCCGCTTGTAGAACGACGTGAAGTTGGGCATCCACCCCAGTCCGCGTCAGAATATGCGATGAGGCTAGTGGTTGAAGAGGCATGAATCTGTAATCCAAAATCCAAGGTACCTCAGACGTATCGCAAAACTCTTTGAGAGCGTGTAGATGAGGCTCTCGCGGATCATGCATGAAGAGACAAAGTTGTTGAACAGCATAGGCAAGTTCCGGCCTTGTAAACGTGAGATGTTGGAGGGCTCCGGCGAGACTGCGATACAAGGTGGGGTCGGCAACAGGCGGGCCAGAGAGATCGAGCTTGGACTGAGTATCAACTAGAGTGCGACTGGATTTGCAATTAAGCATATTGGCCCGTTCAAGAATGTCCAAAGCGTACTTTCATTGATAGAGAAATAGGTCATCCTTAGTACGAGTTGCAGAGATGCCGAGAGAGTAGGATAGGAAATCCAAATCTGTCATGGCAAATTCTTGGGCAAGCAAATTAATGATATGGTGCAATAGATAATAATTCGAAGTCGTGAGCACAATATCATCAACATATAGAAGAAGGTAAGCTACAAACTGTCCCTGCCGATATATAAATAAAGAGGAGTCTGATTTACTGTGAGTAAACCCACTACCAATGATAAAGGAAGCAAACCACTGGAACCAGGCATGTGGGGCTTGCTTCAGGCCATAAAGAAATTTATGCAGGTGACAAACATAGTCTGGATTTATGCGATCATGAAAACCGGGTGGTTGATGCATGTATACAGATGACCCAACAGTCTCATTCAAATGGTCGTGAAGGAAGGCATTTTTGACATCTAGTTGATGTATCGGCCAATGACGAGATACTACAAGACTGAGAACAGCACGAATAGTGACCGGTTTTACAACCGGACTAAAGGTCTCATCACAATCGATGTCGGGTCGTTGAATCTTACCATTGGCAACAAGGCGATCTTTGTACCGATCCAAAGAGCTATCAGTGTGATATTTCTTTTTGAACAACCACATGGAACGAACTATGTTAACCCCGTGAGGCCGCGGTACAAGGTTCCACGTACCGTTAGTAATAAGAGCATTAAATTCATCCTTCATTGCTTTTTGTCAATGGGGGTCACGTAAAGCCTGTAGGTGGGACCGTGGGATAGGGTATTCGGTAGAGGTATGTAGGTTAAGGCGATGGATTGGTTTAGTGATGTCGTGTTTGGCGCAGGTAACCATAGGGTGGGTAGAAGGAATTGACGTTTAGTTGGTGTCAAGAGGAGGATTAGGTGGGTGGTTTGTAGTGGAGGGGACGACAAGCTCGGTTAGAGAGGCTGGAGGTGTGGAGTTAGGTAAGGTCGTAGGTGGGTGGTCGGGTGAGGTTGGCGATAAAGGGGCTACAGGTGACGGAGTGGGTATATCGAGATGATTGGGAGGTGGTGTGTGGGTAGAGTCGGTGTGGGTGAAAGGGGAGAGAGCGAGAGGAGGTGTGACAGCCTCGGAGAGGGTGGGCGAATGAAGAAAATGATGAGATAGGAGAGATGGGTCCATGTCGTTATCAAGAAAAGAGTAGGACGGTGGAGGAGTTGGTGTCATGGAGCAAAAAGGAAAAACAGTTTCGTTGAAGACAACATGGCGAGAGACAAGTATCTTTTTGGTAGATAGATCGAGACAGCGATATCCCCAGTGTTGAGAGGGGTATCCAATAAAGACACACAGAGTGGACCGAGGGGCAAGTTTGTGAGGGGTAGTGAGGTGGGGATAGCACATGCACCCAAACACACGTAAATGAGAGTAAGAGGGGTGTTTGTTAAATAACTTGATAAAGGGAATGTCATTGTGAATGGAGGTGGTGGGTGTGAGATTTAGAAGATGTGTAGCCATGTGTAAAGCTTCAACCCAGTAACCCGGTGGCAAATGAGCGTGAAAAAGAAGAGTTCGAATGACATTATTAATGGTACGAATCATGCGTTCAGATTTGCCATTTTGTTGGGATGTGTGGGGACAAGAAAAACGAACTTGAATCCCATTTTGATCAAACAGATCATGGAAACATTTATTGTCAAATTCACCACCATGGTCACATTGGAAGGCTTTAATTTCACGATTAAATTGAGTATTAACATACGATCGAAAATGCAAAAATTTGGCAAATACATCAGATTTTTTTCGAAGGGGATATACCCAAAGAAAATGAGAAAAATGGTCTAAAAAGATAACATAATAAGAAATTCCACTAATACTCCGAACAGGAGTTGTCCATAAATCAGAATGTATAAGATCAAAACTAGCGTTAACTACAGACTCTGAGCGACTAAAAGGATGGCGAACATGTTTTCCAAGTTGACAGGCTTGACAAGCAGAGCTCGACAAACTTTTATTACAAGAAATGAAATTACGTGAAGCAAGAGACTGGAGGACACGTGAGACGGGATGTCCAAGACGTTGATGCCATAACGATGTGCTCGACACAAAAGCGACGGGAGAGCAAGCGGAAGGAGTGGCTGGGTAGAGATCACCGGAACTGTCACACCGAAGAAGAGTTTGGCGGGTCCGTCGATCCTTTACCGAAAAACCAAATTCATCAAATTCAATAGAACATTTGTTGTCTTTAGTAAATTGGCGAACGAAAATTAGGTTTTTGATAATATGGGGTGTAACAAGAACATTATGAAGATGTAATGGGAGGGTAGGGTTGTGTAAGGTGGTGTGTCCGGTGTGTGTAACAGGAATTGGTGACCCATTGACAACAACGATATAATTAATTTTGCTCCTATCACTAAAAGATGTGAGAATACCTGTGTCCGAGGCGAGATGCGAGGTGGCGCCGGTGTCCATATACCATCCAGCATCGTTAGGGTCCTGAACGGAGAGGGTGTTGAACACCTGAGAGATGTATGTGGCATGGTCTTCAGTCGGAGGAAACCATTGCCATGGTGGTGACATCACGGGAGGAGAAGCAGTCGCATGGAAGGCTTGTGCGAACGACGAAGTCATAGGGGTAGGGCCCGGTCCAAGCAGGCCGGGGGATGACTGTGATGGTACGTTGCGACACGGTGTTGCTGGACGAGGCTGCACCCAGGACGGCGGAGCAGGCCAGCCGTAGGACGGAGATGCCCATGCATACGGTGGCCACGGGTATGGCGCCTGGAACCGCGGGTCGGGTAGGTAACTAGACAGCGGCTGGCGACGATGATCGTTGGTGCTGCCGCGGCGAGTGGACTGGCGGCGGTTGGTCGAGCGAGACCCAAGTTGTCTGCGGTTTGAGGGTACCGGAGGCGGAGCATCGGTATATAGGATGGTTGGAGAAGAAGAGTGATCAGCGTGGGCATGGGCCAATTTTTGAGGGCGAGGGTGGGAGATCCGTTGTTCTTCAAGAAGGAGCATCGAACGGGCTTGAAGAAACGTAGGGAGAGGCGTGCGATGGCGGATGAGGGTGGCAATGTGCTCATAGTTGGCCGATAGACCATTGATCAAATACGTGACCAAGTTCTTCTCGGGAACGGGTGCATCAATATTGGCTAAAAGATCGGACAACACCTTGATTTTCTGGCAATATTGGGTGATGGTAAGATCGCCAACCATGTTGCGAAGCTCGTTATCCAATTCGATGGCTCGAGTGTCCTTGTTGTCGCGAAACAACGTTTCAAGACTAGACCAAACAATACGAGCAGTGACTCCCTTCTTGAGTATCATAGTAAGGAGAGATTGAGTAATGGTGCTGTAAATCCACATCTTGACTAGAGAGTCAAGTTTTTGCCATTCAACATCATCCGGTCCGGTGGGGTTGAAGGTGCCGTCGAGGTGGCCGAGTACGCCAAAACCGATGCAGTGGGTCTCAAAGAGTTCTCTCCAGGCATCATAGTTCAGTTCATTGAGATCAAGGATCAAGGAAACATAAGCTTTGATATTAGTGATGGCATAAGGTGTCATGTTGGTGGTGGTGGAGGAGGAAGAGGAGGCTGCCATGGCAGAAAAAAAGAGACAGAAGGGTTCTGTCGAGAGAGAGAGAAAAGAAAAAAAAAGGAAAGGTAGAGAAAGATGGAAGGGATAAGCTCTATACCATGTAGAAAATGATTCTCCTTGGGAGATCCTTTCATTGATCAACACAATAAATAAGAATACAACAAAGAGTTTTACAACATGGGCCTAACTAATACATGGGCCTAACTATAATATGCTAATAGTTTATTGTGATTGTCGAAAACCACAATGATAAATAAAACCCTTGATCTCGCTTCTTGGATGTTAAGGACCAATAGTATGAATCCCTCTAGTGGCTCACACTCAAGAACACCAAATACCAACAATCAAGAAGAGGCTTAAACCCTAAACCCTTATTAGGGTTCACGATTTTGGGAGAGAGAGAGAGAGAGAGGGTCGACGGCTACTAGAGAGAGAGAGAAAAACTGATTAGGTTTAGATCCCTAGCAGTTTATTTATACCCCTCTCCTGCTTCTCTATTTTACACTTAGCCCCCTTGAACAGATAAACTCGTTAAAACTATTTTAACCAATTATCATTTATCCCTTTATATAATTAATCTAATTAATTATATTTTAGCTTACAATTAATTTATCATCAAATGACAAATTAATAAACTAATTGTTTCCCTTTATCCTTCTGATTGTTTATTTGGGTCTTAAGGGCAACCCAAAATAACCCTGCTATTATTACAAATATTACCAATAGTTAATGACCTTGGACACTATATCCACCAGTAACTTCCAATTTTTTTCTTAAATTCCATTCATGTTAATTTGTATTTGAATGTTTTTGAGCTCAATATAGGAAGCAAAAACGGTCTAGAGCTTTCTAATGTTTATGGTGTCAAGTTTTTTCTTTACTTTTATAGAGAACGAAGGCAGAGTTGGACGGTGGGACCATGGAAGGCGATGGGGAGAACAAAAGGTTGGTAAAAATTGGGAGGGTAAATAGTAAAGGGATGTAAAATTGATTAAACTTTTAAATATATAAAAACTATATTAAACTTGACAACTCAGCACTCTATATAATCAGTTTGACAGTTTTATAGATAACTTGTCATTCATGTTATCGGATCTTACCAAAGAGATCAATAGGTGATCGGTCGAAATGTTTATAGAACAAGAAAAAATTGAACATATGTTGCATGAATAGACAAAAAAACCACCGGTTACATTAAGTAGGAATTAACTCAAATTTCATTACATACTAATGCATTTTTTGCCATTTTTAAATATATAGATATAAATTTGATTAAAATGAAAATATATAAATAATAAATACTTATTTGTTTTTTGTTTAATGAAAATATACCTAGTAAATGGGAATGAAATCAATCATCGGTCCCGACTAGAGTTAGGGGTCGTTTAACAAACGTCGAGTTACCACCCTTGTTTATTTTATCGAGTAACATGTGCATTCATCAAAATGGATTGTTTGTAAACGTCTTTTACCTGGTTAGTGCAGTCTTCTCCCTCGCTTTACTGGGTAAGATTCTTGGTCCTTGCCATACTCACTCGGTAAGGTAAGTGACACCCAATAAAGATTTGGTAAACGACCCTTTAGACCAATATCAAGGTGAAGCTCCTTTTCGATCCAATCCAATCCAATTCCAACCCGATGCACACCCCAATCATACGAGTTACATGAATACTATCAAATGCCTAACTTGAATCATATCCCAGTGAACATGGTACAATATTATGTTTTCCCCTTATATCGAGTATCATGCAATTATAAATGGTACGGAAAATTTTATACCGTGTACTAGTCAACTATACTTTGTACCAAGTTTATTCAGTTGGTACATATTGGTATGGTTTTGTACCAACATCCCAAAAGTTTAAGTTACAAATTTATTCATATTGATATATTTACCACCTAGATGCACTAAAGCCATTGAGCATTCAAATAAAATGTTGATATGTATGCTACCATGTATCTCGTACCATGTATCGCTATGTGTTTAAGCATTTAAATAACTTATCATATACTACAGGCGGCTAATGAGGAACAACGATGGACCGTTGAGGCATGGACCAAGTTACTAAGGTAGTTAGGGTTAAATGAATGCATTCCAATCAGAATTCAGATTTGTATATCCACCATATTAGAATTTAGAAAAATAGAAAGCAAGATAATTAAAAATTTAAAAATCAAAAATCAAAAATCAAAAATCAAAAATCAAAAATCAAAAATCAAAAATCAAAAAATGTTGTATTAATCAAAAAATTGGGAAAGGTACACGACTTCTAATACCACATACCAACAAAATTTAGATAGTTGATACGATACTACCAACCAATTAAATAGAATTGGTACCACTATTCTAAAAAACTCGCCGCACAGCCGCCATGGCGCGCCATGGCACCAAGGCTTGTGTCTCACGCCACGTTAAGCTCGTGGCACGCCATGGCCTAATGCGCAGTTTTTGTAATGCAATATTTGGTATTTTTTATGTTTTTAATCTCATTTGCGGATTTTTAATATATAACCTAATTTAACTTGTTTATTACTATTGTTATTACTATTGACTCGTTGAATAACACGCCAAAACATATGTTTTTATATCTAATATTATATATAAATTAGAAATTTGACGCCATAAGTCACGCCTTGAAAACGCCAAGGCTTCGCCATGGCTCCTAAGGCTTGAGGCTTGGCCTCGCCGCCACGCCACGCCTCACGCCATTTAGAACCTTGATTGGTACCGTAATTGATTAATTTGTCTTGGTACAAAACTCACACCCCTAATCCATATAATTTCTTACGTAATGAAACATCTATAACCACATATTATATCTATTGATTCATAAAACATGGCATTACCCAAATTAAATTATAGAAGTTGCAATTCCATTTAGCCAAGAGAAGAAAGAAACTAGAACAAACATCGATTAGTCTTCTAAACACGGACGGTGACTTCCTAAATGCAAACGTTGACATCAAAGTAGGCGTTGCTTCCCTGTTACCGAATCAACAATAGAATTGTATCCTGCTCAATTAAGAAAAAAGAAACAAGATTTAGCAACAAAAAAACCAATTGCCAAAATAAACTCGAGATACACGCTAAGCTTAAAGAAGGCAACAAGGACTTCAAAACAACGAAACGATACAAACTTCAACTTGAAAGTCTAACGGGCTACTTATCGTGATTTTGTTGCAAATTTAAAATCAATATTTATCTGCTTGCTATCAAGAAGATTGTGATTGTCAAACAAAGATTTTCGAAGTTGAATATTATGGGGCATTTGGTTCGCTAGATTTTTGTATGGAAGTGGAATGATGAAAGCCTTTGACCAAATTCTATTCCATAATTTGGTTCACTTAGTCAATGGCGTGTAGCTCAGTTGGTTAAGGGGCAAGGAGATGTTTGCTCCAATAGGCCGTTGGTCTTGGGTTCGATCCCAGGCCCCCTCGCAATCGCCTTGCCGCTGAGTGAGTCAGGTATGCCCCTCACATTGGGAATTGACAGCCTGTGTGGGCCGGTTTGCGTGTCCGGGAAATACACGTTTTGCTCCAATAATTTGGTTCACTTAGGGATGCTTGGTTTGACAAAATATTTTTTGTGAAAGTTGGATTCCTGAAAGGATTTGGAATATTTGATATGTTTGGTTTGTAGAAATTGGAATGTAATTGAATTCCATTCTTTATGGATAATTTATAAAAACAAATTATAAATATGATTAAATTATCTTTTATTAATTGATTATACAAAACGAATGTCATCAAATATTTTTTAAAACATTATTAGATACAAATCCCTATGAAATACCAACCCATCGGATTTTCAAATCTAACATTTGTGGGATTTCAATAAAATCATATGATTACAATTCAAAACTTTCCTTTAAACCAAACACGGGATTGAAATGAAATCCAATTCCGAATCCAGCAAACCAAACTGGCATAGGGTTGGAACGGGATGTTTGAAATGGATTTGAAATCCGTAAATGAAGAAAGACTATTTTACCCTACCACCTACATCCACCACTACCAACACCGCCGCCGCCGCCGACGACCACCACCCACTGCTGACCCCCACAATTACAATTTCAATTATCAAATTTTTGCACAAAATGATTGATTTGACCACAAAAGTCAAACTCAAAGCATCATCTTTAATGATGAAATGAAGAAAGCATATCAAGAACAATAAGGGAAAAGGAAGATCAATAACATACCAGGCCCGATAGCAAGAGCAGTTTTTGACCCTGCTGAAACCTGTGTTAAACAAACAAAAAACGACACTCAAAAATCACAAAGATCATGCAATTCAATTTTACCCTCATATCCAACCCTTTGGGATTTACTGGGTTCATTTGGTTTTAATCGATCAAGGTCAAGCTTTCTTTTCCCATTTTTCAGAAGAGTGAGCACAAACAGTTATGAGAAGAAATAATGTGCAAGTACCAATATGTTTTTTCTTCATAAATGAATGGTGGTGTGTTCGATGGTGAAACCAAAGGGTGCTATAAATTAGTATTTCAATCCTCCTTTTCTGTAGTATTTTGTTTTCATTATTACGTAATATCTCAAGATTAGAGCCACTACCTTAAAGTTTTAGCATTCAGTTCTTTAATACTCCCTCCTTCCCAAACATAAGGTTCATTTGACTTTTACAGTCAAAAAAGTCGATTCAAATATGCAAAATCTTTGAATATTTAGTCAAACTAAGAGGAAAAACAAGGGCATATCTATGAACGATATTGATGTCTGCTGAGTAAAAGAATATCGATCTTCAAACCCAAAAAAGATGATGTGAATTTGGGAGTGAAAAAAAAAATATTTGACCAGAAAATTACCTGTGTGCGTCCTGCATCAGCGACAACATAAGTTGGAAGGCCGATTCCGTCTGCTGCTTCCTGCAGCTTATTCCTGATGGGATGTAAATGGCATAAATAAAGAATACATGAACACGAAGATAAATGCATAATACCATGTGAATTATATCACCTGCTTACATTTCTTGTTCATTTTTACATGTGACGACTATTTTGGCCTGCCCGCAGATTTCCCACCGATGCAAAAGATTTCGATGGCTGCAATTCAAAACAAATTTAACTAGAAAATGAAGACATGATTTTTAGACACAATTTACTTGAGATAAGAGGAAGAGAGGTTGGAAAATGATAATAAAGAAGAAAATTGGTATAAAGGAAGGTATAATTCTTAAGTGATAATAAATAGTTCCTCACCAAGACCCCCCCCCCCCCCCCCTCTTCCCAATTAACACAAATAGTTCAAGTGAGAAAAAGAAGAACAAAAAATTGTTGTCACCAAATTCCCTATCCCCTTCATCTCCACCAATCACGTGAAATAACGATCGGTGGGACATAGAAAAATGAATTAAATAAATTTACATTAAATAAACTAATAACATGTCTTCAAGTAATTGGTGGGACATGGAGGGGACAAAAAATTTAGGGACAGAGTTTTATTTGAAAAAGAAAATGTAAACGGTGTACTCTTCCCATGGCCATCGTGGGGATAGGAAAATTGCGGTGCTCTAGAGGTGGATGGGTGATGCCCAGATTTGAACCCAATACCACTTATGGATTTCCCACCTCCTTACCGCTAGGACAATTCACATGGGAGCAAAAACCTTTGAGCAATTGTGGTTGGACAATAGATTCCCTTTTTTTGTCAACTATTGAAGGGTATTTTTGACATTTAACCAATAGTCCAACACTACCAAATCTAGAGTTGAATGCTGCAAATACATTTGATATCCAAAATAATTTTGAAGTTGACAAGCGTGACTTCAATTTGCTCAATCCGATCACACCTCTTTCTTCTTTTGAAATAGGAGAACTTAGTTCGCTAATAAGATATAGGATATGACCAAGGCCAAGCATTCATCGTTAACAACAAATTCAATGTTTCATGTACTTAAGGCCACATTTACCTTTTGAGCATCACGAGTTGCTCTTTAAATTTCATAAATTACAACTAAATGAAAATCTATGAATACATTAGCCTCTAAAGAAAATATGTGAAAGGGGAAAACCCAGTGGAGTAAGCTCCTCACTATTGCAAGGGTTGGGAAGGGAAGTCTTTGTATCAGTATTTCCCTTCCCATTTTGCAAAGAGGGAGTTTGGATGACTTAAACTTTAACCTTGAATTCACGATGTAGTAATCTTACCCATTGCTCTGAGGCTTAACACTTAACCACACAATCTTTCTATCAAATTATGAGGAAAAAAAAAACATGTTAATAGTCGATGCGTTTAAATGGTACTCTTAAGACATGTTCGGGCACCACACCTGAAGTGTGTAAAGCACCATTTGGATCACTGATTACGAAAATTTGTATGTTGATTGTAGATAGTTTGCAGTCTCAATGAAGTATTTAAAACCTAAAGATACTATCAACAATAACGTAATATTTTCATGGGCAAATTGCATGAAAATGCAATGTACTTTGTTACGATCCCTATTTTGTGTAAGGTACTTTCAAACCCTTCATTTTGGTACCTCAAATGTGATATCACAAATATTTAAACCAAAGTATGTTACACAAAATAGGAAACGGACCAGAGTTCGTTGCACTTTCATGCATTCTCGGATGTAAACCAGGTTCCTAAATGTTTGAGATGTCACATGAAGTACCAAGATGAAGGGTTAGTAAGTTCATTACATAAAATAGGAATATGACCAAAGCACGTTGCATTTTCATGCAATTTGCCCTATTTTCATTACGAAAGTACTAGGTTTGAATATTAGAAATGGAAAGTGTACTCTAGCTATGAAACAGGAGTATCATTCTTGTTATTCTAAAGAAAGCAAACACAATTTAGAAGAATAAAAGGATCTAAGACAAACCTTTGCATTAGTTTAGAATATAAGCCAGTAGCAGCATCTGCAACTCCAAAGTCCAAAAAGAAAACAATCAATCAAGTAATTGATAAAAGGCACGATGGATTTTGTCAAAATTTCTTACGAGCACATTGAGACGCAATCTTTCCTTGTCCCATCTTCAAGTCTTGTCTAACAATGAGAACCTACAATCAAAACAAAGAAATTAGACAAGGATGTTCAATAGGTGGCATATCAAGATTGACTCAAGTAGAAGGTACTCCACAAGCTACATGATTGTAGGCCTCAAATATCAACAAGCATATTATATGTCAGGAAAATAAAAAATGAATCTGAATGAATTGTAACAAGGGTAATTTGCTTGGGCTAGCTAGGGGCTTTCACAGTAACAGCCGCTCTACCCTTTGGGAGTAGAGGTCACACTGCGTAGTGCGCACATCCGACCTCTCTCAGACCCTGCTTTCAAGCGGGATATACTGCGTTTTTTTTTTCTTTTTTTGGATAAAACAAGATATATTGGGTTTGGTTGGTTTTTTGGTTTGATTGGGCTTCTAGGACGTGAATCCTTCAACATATTTCTAGGACCAATTCATTTGATGTTTTTCACTTGCTCAAAACCTTCTTTGCTACTTCCTCTTGTGTTGGTCCCAAGGTGTGTAACCATTTCATCCACTTCGTTCTTACCCTATGACTAAAACCCTCATTGATTTTTCCATCTTTTTTCATAATATTTATCTCAAATAATGATATTCCTAACTACTTCCTTCCCACAAAAACTTCCCACATCATTCACTTCATTTAAAAGCTAATGTTGCACTTCATGCACTCCTTTTTGGTCAGGATTTATATAAAACCCCAAAGGCTATATCCCAAGGTGCTTCTCCATTAATCAAACATTAGATTAGCATGCCAATTCTCATTAATCGACATGAGATATCATCATCAGAAATCATATACACAGTGATATAAGTCTACTATGACAATTTCTTAGATCCCCAAAAGTCTCATGGTCAAAATGCCGCAAAATGACACAATTAACTCAAATGTAAAAAAAACATAATCATATCTACCTTTAACTTTGTATATTATACAAATTGGACTTCAGTTCTGGAATCAATGAGTAATATAGTTAACAGACACATTTGATAAGGTGCTTCAATAGTCCCTCAAGTACTCGAGTTGAGCATATACCATGTGGAGCTAACTGCTTTACAGTGAAACTATACGTGCAGCTATAAATAAATAAAAACACTATTAAACAGCAGTCGTTTTAACATGGCAATTGGACATAAGCTCAGCTATCATCATGTATCTCAAGGCTACATTCACCTTTCCTAAATACGATATAAATGCTATTACCTCAATTGTTTAATTAAATATTTGTAGTTGGTATAAATTTATAAGGCAAATGGACTCATTATCAACTCAAAATCAAGGGATCTTAATACAATACGTATGCCATCCATGTAACCCAAAGCAACATGATGATCCAAGAAACCTCTAAATTAAAACTAAAATCATAGATAATAGTAACTCATCATCAACACCTCATAAAAGCTCATAATTCACATTCATAACAATATGGAACACAATCTTTAGTACTCGTGAAGCCTCAAAAGAAACCGGTTCCGGGACCCACTTATGAAACCACCAAATACATCCTAAGACCCCAAAGTGCAAAGCAACAAGTTGGTCCAAAAAATCAACCTCCAAACCAACTAAAATCATGGTTCCAACAACTTCCAAGTATAGTTGACTAGCAATGGCTTAAATAAAGCAGGCTCATATTTCACTTGAGAATATACGTGGGAGGCATGTTAACGAGAACCAGAAGGACTAGCATTGATACTGATGAGAACAAATAACTATTGTTAGACAAACTTTTGCCAACTAATACGAGACGCAAAAGGGCAATTAAGAAATTGTGATGAATGATGGGAGATGGGGAAAAACAAACCATTTTGAGATTTTCATCAGGGTTATTTGATTTTGATAAGAACCCATTGTTCTTTCTCCTTGTGTTAACATTCCTTTTGATGGGTTTTGATAAATCCAACAACATACCAAATATGAAACCGATTACAAGTCCCGGAATGAAGTTCTCCGGCTGAAAGCTCCGCCCCAACCATCCTCTATCTTGTTTCTGTAGCAAAAAATAATCCACCACGAAATAGTGCGTGTTTGAGCAATAATTAATGAACCACAAAGAAAGAGCAGCAAGAAGATTAAAAAAGAAATTTCAAAAGGGATATATATGAAGGGTTTTAAGGGGTATAGGAATTTGATTAAAAGAAAAAAAATACATTTTTTGATGGCCGAGATTGGTTTCGAAATGAACCCATCATTTGGGATTACTTTTGCTGTCGGAGAGAGAGAACCAACCAGCGAGGAAAGAAGATCAGTCGTTATTTTAGAATTTGGGGGATTCTATCTATAAAACAGTATCAGACCCGGTGTTAGAGTTTTATATTGTAGCAAGACTAATGGGTTGTTCGTTTGTGGCTTAATGGGCTGTATGGTGGATATGGCTTATTCGCTCAGTCATATCCAGATGTTCGGCACCGGCTTATTCGGTCAGCCCATGGTTGAATCGGTCAGCTAAAAAAACTTATGTCATCTACACTCAGCCATTAAAATATCTTCAATTTCTCCAACTACCCTCTTCCCCACTTTTCTTTACATCGCCCTTCCTCACTCAAATACGACCTGTCGATTAGAGTTTCTCCATTGCTCCAGGTCTGCATCTCCATCAACCATGTATGTGGATTTCGATTTCTCTAACAATTTCTCAATCTATTTCTAGATCGATCTATCCATCGATTTCTCTGTTTATATTTATGCATAAGAAGACGAGAAGATAAGGTCAGATCGATTTTGTGTGTGGGATGGAGAAGATGAGGTCAGATCGATGTGTTCTTCTTCCGTTTGGGTTTTCCCGTAAGAGTGGCTGCAAGAGTTGATTGTTGTGGATTTTGTTTAATAAGGGATGGAAGTGATGAATAAAGGAAGGGATGCAGGTGGGCGATTTTGTTTTTCTTCGTTTCCTCTTCTTCAATCTCGGCACTTCTTCAAGAGGGAAGGGGGATTATGTGTTGACAGAGGGAAGAGGATTATCCATGTCTTTTTTTAGGGTTTCTTTGGCAAAGAGGGAAGAGGATTATGTGATGGCAGAGACCGTCAGGTGATAGGAAATTCAAGGGGAAAAAAATAGATGCAACCTTATATAAAATATATTTATACATTAAATTTTAATCTTATAATATTATTTAAAATTAAGGTTTAATCTTATGATATTATCTAAATTTAAAATTTAATCTTATAATATTTATTCAGTATTTATATTCAGACAAAAATAAAGATTGAGGGTAAAATGGTAATTTCTGACATTCAGCCTGTTTATTCAGCACAACAACCGAACACTAACTTATCTGTTAACATTCAGACAACCATATCCACTCAGACGATTATATCCATACAGGTCTTAACAGAAAATGAATCGAACAGCCCCTAAGGGGGGTTTACTTGGGACTTAATGAGCTTAATGACAAAACCAACTTATTCGTGCATACGTTTGGAATGTTTACTTGAGGCTTAATGACAAAACCGGCTTATTTGCGCAGACATTTCCGGCTTAATCACTAAGTAGGGGAAAGATGTGTTGTCCCCATTAAGACACGTCTTTGACATTTATACCTTTAAAAATAAAGAAATGTCTACCTTCTTACTCAATAATCACGCAATAAAAACCTAGGTGCTCGATTTCACCTTCACTACTTGTTCGATTCCAATTTCACCTTCACCGCTCGTTCAATTTTACTGCTTCGAGTTCATTGTTGATTCGATTACACTATTTCAATTCACTGCTGGTTCGATTTCAATCCTAGACAATAATTTCATTTGGTCGATTTCTCCAAAGGTAATGATTTTACTGATTGTTCGATACTTGTTTCTTCTCCATACTCGATTGTTGTTCCATACTTGTTTCTTAAGTCGATTGTTGTTCCATACTTGTTTTCTTCAGTTGATTGTTGTTCCTTACTTGTTTTTTCAGTCGATTTTTGTTCCATACTTGTTTCCTCTCCATAGCTGCTCGACATTTCTGCAATGTAGATTTTTGTAACCATGATTTCTACAATGTCGATTTCATACTTGTTTCATACTTGTTACTTTTTGTTTGAATTTGACTACATTGTGTTTGAACTTGGAAGTTTAAGTACTTAATGAATTTTTGTTTGATTTTTGGATTATATCAATGAATATATGAATATATGGCTTAAAAAATAAACAACAATTTATAAAACAGCTTAAAATTCATATTCAGGGGTAAATTGGTCATTTCTGTTATGCAGACTGTTAATTCAGATAAAAAAATAAACAACAACATCAATTTATCCAGACAGACAAATTTATCCAGACAGACACATTTATCCATACAGGACTTAATGGAAAATTTGGTAAACAAGTCGATTTCATACTTGTTTCATACTTGCTACTTTTTGTTTGAATTTGGCTACATTGTGTTTGAACTTGAAAGTTTAAGTACTTAATGAATTTTTGTTTGATTTTTGGATTATATCAATGAATTTATGAATATATGGCTTAAAAATAAACAACTTATAAAACAGCTTAAAATTCATATTCAGGGGTAAATTGGTCATTTCTGTTATTCAGACTGTTAATTCAGATAAAAAAGTAAACAACAACATTAATTTATCCAGACAGACACATTTATCCATATAGGACTTAATGGAAAATTTGGTAAACAACCCTTAAATAAAATTACACCGTTGGTGCTTGTGAGTTTTATATTGTAGCAAGTCTAAATTACACCGTTGGTGCTTGTGGTTTGTTTAGAATCAGTCCTTATTTTAAAATAATAATAGTGGGGTCCTAGTTTGTATTTCGTTGCACTCTGTGTCCCTATCACTAACTCTCTCAAATAAAATTCGTTAACTCAGAGACATTTTTGTCGACATATCTATACAACTATATAAAAATTCTAAAACGGTTATTGTACAATTTTTTGTACAATAACATTTACCACCCTTACAATGTTACATTTACCACCCTTACAATTACTTATTTAATTTACTTTATATCTCTTACTTTTTAACTTTTCATGAAGGCTTTCATTGAAGAATCGAAAGAATCTACCCAGTCTAGGGCTGAAAAGGGGAGGGGGGCTAAATGCAGAGACAAGGCAACTGAGGAGCCCAATAAGACACATTGGCCTAGATATACATGAAAATTTGGAAGTGGCTGCTTGACATTGTGGTTCTTATCCTAGAATTCCGTCTGTTTTCTGGGTTTGGAAAAGTCAATTGACCACGGAAAGGAGAGAAAGAATTAGAATGAGATTCCAACTCAGCACCTTTTAAGGATGGTTTCAAAATAAATATTTTATCAATATAGAACACTCCTCGTCTCTGGGTGCCTAGACAAGAATATTTTTTTGATTGGGGCACAAAAGAACTATCGTTCGTGCTCCCACTTGTCCTGATCGGAACGATTGAAGAAAGAAAGAGTATTTGAACTGGAATGCCAGGCGGAGGAGTGTCCCTTCCCTTTTGGGCCGGTTGTAGGCGAGGAGGGATTCCCCTTCCTTATCTGTTTTTCCCCTTACCTTTGAACATAAGAATTTCTGGTTGACCATGTTCCCAGAAAAAAACGAAAAAATACGTTCCTTTTTTCTACAAATTATACCATTATAATCGTCTCGTCAATACCTTCAAAACGTGCCCAATATTAAATATTTTTTAATTTAACCGTACTATTAAATATCATGAATATCTACAAATTAAATTTTTTATATCTATACGTTTTATTTGTTTCACCGTTAGCACATTAAAAATACATAATCATAAAATATATTAAAAATACGTTTCATTCTTATTATAAATTACATCACTATAATATCTACTATATTATAAAAATTTTAATACAGTTTTTTACAAACATTTGAAAGCCAAAATTTTCTCCCCCATTATGCACTTCCTAATTCAATTAAATGTTACGTTTACCACCCTTACAATTAGTTATTTAATTTATTTTATATCCCTTGTTTTCTTATTTTCCATTTTACACACTTATCATGTTAACATAAATAATCGTATACGAACAAGAATGCAATAAAAAAATACGTTTCTTCTTTTTACAAATTATACTATTATAATCGTCTCATTAATATCTTCAAAACGAGCCAATATTGAATATTATTTAATTTAACCGTACTATTAAATATCATGAATATCTACGAAGTAATTTATTTTCTATCCATACGTTTTATTTTTTTCCACCGTTAACACATTAAAAATAAATAATCGTAAAATACGTTTCATTCTTATTATAAATTATATCATTATAATTTTTTTTCGTCAATAATTGTAATATAAACTAATTATTGAATATCTTTATGGGTTTAGGGTTTCAAAAGTTGTGATTCTTAGGTCATGGTTGATTGTTGATGACATGTCTATAAGGAAGTAACATTAATTGTTCGTTCTTTACTTACATTCCGCTGCATCGCACGGGTATATGCCTAGTATTAATTAATTTTTTTAAATCCCATTTAGATACTGACAGGTGTCTACCTTAAACATTCTACCTGCTTCTCTCTCCACACATCCCTATCACCTTGAACCTACAACATTTATACTATATATATATATACACACACACACACACTAGTTATGTATCCGCACGATGCAGCGGGGTGAATCACAATTCTGAAACATTAGTTTAGTCATGAATCATGTTTTTCTATCACTTTTGATTTTATTTGCAAGTCAACTAATATATAAAATTGAAGGTTAATATGGTGTAGAGGTGGTTTCAATTGGAAACCATATTAGATTGGAAACTTTGAAAACCGTCAATTTCATTGGTTAAATTAATGAAATTGGTTCATAAAGTTGTTTAATATGATCAAGTTGTTTCATATAATTCTTTTATTAATGAAATTGTTTCATAAATTTGTGTTTTTTTATGTAGTTTCATCTATTTTTCTCATTCTGATGAAATTGTTTCATGTATTTTCGCAGTCTGATGAAACTTTTTCATTTTACATAAAAAAACACAAATATATGCAACAATTTCATCAATAAAAAAATTATATGAAACAATTTAATCAAATTAAACAATTTCATTAACTTAACCAATGAAAACGAGGGTTTCCACGGTTTTCAAAATTAGAGTGGTTCCCCTTTGATCGCTCCTCATATAGTGTATTAGCAAAAATATTTTGGGTAATTGCATGAGTATTGAGCTTCCAAACCCATATATTCAGAACTCATTACAAAATATGAAATTATTGATTGAACAAAACAGAAATACAATCATATGTAAATAATGCATATCCATATATCCAAAATGTGGTTTAGTTTTCGTGAAACACCCATTCGTAAATATGTCCTGCAAAAAACATGCAATGATTTTAATAGAAACATATTGTACCAAATGTGTAATAATATAAGTGTTGATTATACCATATTCATCAAGTAAACCTTCTTGATAGTCAACATTTGATGTGTAGACACCAGCACGATTGAAATTTTTTGCAGGCTTCACTGGCACCTTTGTATTGCCCGTAGATATCCCTCTGGACAATGCCACGTAAAGTTGCCCGTGTGAGAATACTGCTTTCGGTAGATAACAACTACATTCAGAATTATCTGTCCTTGACTTTATTGATTGTCATAAAAAAGCTAAGACAAATTGGAAACTACTTTCTCTTTAGCTTAAATGGGAACATGTTATCTTCGAACGGACATAAATGAATACTTAGCAAAAATACTCTTTTGCCAGCATGCTGACCAACAACTATTTTGGCATCGATGACGTTTTGGTGAAAACCTCTGTATATCAATCTAAGGCCATTACAAAAGTGTAACACCCTCAAATCCGGAAATAGCAACTAATTTATAATTTTCTAAATACATCGACAAATGATTCGTCTATAATCACAATTTAAGAATTGACTCCAATAAACACAATTCAATCTCTATACACAATCTATAATACGTGCGGATGTTACTAAAACCCAATAACAGTCACTATCTCCAACTGCGGAAGACTTCACCAAACTACTCACCCTCGTGCAAATCTAGTACTCATCTCTTCACGGCACCGCTAGAGCCAAACCCCAATTGGAACCTGATGCACATGCCGAAAAATAAAAAAGGTTAGGCTTAACGCCTAGTGAGCTCAAGAGTTTTAACATGAATAAATATATCCTTAAAAGAAAGGAAATCAGTTCAAATCAAGATGTTTCAAACTAATTTACTTTAGAAATAGAACAACTCATTTTCCCACACTATGCACCCTTGAGGACAACGATCAAATACAAACATTCGTTATAAGACGATGCAACCCAAAACTCACCCAAAACGAGTATATAAATCGACACCCAATTTGTGAAACCGTGAATAACACTTCACATCCCAAAACACCCAAAACACGGGTAGGGCATAACACTCAACCCATAAATCATGGTTAATAAATCCCATATACAATATGTCACCGAAAACATGGATACAAGACTCAGTACCCAAAACAAGCGTATCTCCGAGGATAAACAACCATTGGCATCAACCCAAACCAGATTTTTAGTCGTATCGGACATCAACTCAAACCGAGTCTTTAGTCGTATCGGACATCAACTCAAACCGAGTCTTTAGTCGTATCGGACATCAACTCAAACCGAGTCTTTAGTCGTATCGGGCATCAACTCAAACCAAGTCTTTAGTCACATCGAACATCAACCCTATCCGGGTCTTTAGTCCCATACAATAAAACTGACTTTTATGCTTATGGATCCATTGCATTACGGTCAAAACGTTACATGACTCAAAGAAACGACGACACACTCAAAACATGTAATTCCCAAATAAGGCACAACTAAGTACACCATACGTCCAAGGCTCCTCAACGAGCTACCACAACCGAACAAATGTTCCAAAGACTCCACCGAGTACAAATCAAGCCCCAAGAGGCTTAGTAGACGTTTGGCTAAACACGAGAACCCATATGGTTACATAACTCAATTTAAATCTTTCCCCAAAACTTTGTTTCTCAAATCACAATTGGCCTTCGACCCAAACCAAAAGGTTTTCCATGTCTAAAATGTTCCCCAAAGCCGGGAATGACCCAAAACCAAAGGACCCATACATTAGTACTTTTCAAAACATGTCGTTTCATGAATGATGCATAAAACCCGACAAAACACTTAAAAGTGTATTTTTGACCAAATTCCTATTTATGCAATAGTTCATCAAAACCCATTCATTTATGACACATTTAACAAAATACTCAAAAATCTCAAAGATATGTGCTATATAAGTTTATAAAATTAAACACTTTCAAAATAACCAAACTTATCAACAGTTAGCAATTTCATGCACCGACAATCACATCAAATCCCCCGATATCCGTCGGTAACAAGTCTACTACAAAGGACTCCCCATCAAAGTCTAAAGTGCACCCAACGAAACATTCACGGACTAACATGTGATCGCCGTTGGCTACCTCTACTACTAGAGCATCATCCAACAAACTAACAGGAGTAGTGAAATTCTTGCAAAAAGAGGTAGACACAAAGGAACGGTTCGCACCGGAGTTAAACAAAATGCGGGTAGGTAGAGAGTTCACTAGAAACATACCCGACACAACATCCGTCATTGCTTTAGCATCATCCGCCGTCATTTGGAAGATCCGACTTGGCGCCTTCGGTGGAATCTCCTTCTTTGGCACACTCCCGCTCGGAGTCCCTTGATGTTCCCTTTCTAACCTGGGACAATTCCTCTTGATGTGACCTGGCTCCTGACATTCATAACAAAACCCCCGGAAGGGGCAATCTCTATTCATGTGTTCCTTTCGTCAACACTTGAAGCACTCAGTAGAGCTAGAGAAAGGTTTCAGATTACAAGGCCCGAAATGCTTGCTCTTGCACCTCGCCTTACGTCGCGGTTCTATGCTCGTGTCCCCGTTGAAGGGTTTGGATGGTCGTGCGGGCCCGGTCGGCCCTTCCCATTTCCGCTTCTCCCCTTGTTGTCTTTTCTCTTATCTCTCTTGAAGGATGTCGTCTTCTACTAGATGGGATTTCTGTATGACTTCTTGTAAGGTATTCAACCGGGCATTCCTCATACCCGTCTTCATCTCCGCCGGCAAACCCCTCAAATACGCTTTTATCTTCGACTTCTCATCAGTAGCCAAATGCTCAACCAGACTGAGCTTCTCCATGAGTTGTTTCGAATAATCGGCAATAGACAAGCTGCTCTTTTTTAGATCCCGGAACTCCTCCTCTATCTTGTCGAGAGTCCGTTCGTTGCAATACTTGTCCATCATCTTTTTCTTGAAGGTTGGCCAAGTGAGCTTGGCCAAAACTTCCGGTGTAAGCACCGTCCGTGTGATGTTCCACCAATTCAATGCCTCTCATCTAAGTAGTTGGGATGCGAATTTGACTCTTTAGGAGTCTCCACATTCACTTGACTCAAACTCCATCTCTACTTCTTGTATCCAGTTCATACAGGTTACTGGATTGGTTGTCCCAGAGAATTCTGGAGGTCGGCTACATAAGAAAGATGTGTAGGAGTAACCCCCTTCTTTCTTCTTTTCCACTTTTATTACTTGCTCTTCCGTCCCAATTGCATTATTGGTACCACCCGACCCAATCACCGCATTGTCCCCTACCACTTCATGTCTTCGGTTGCTTGTATCACGATCATCCAACATCTTCATGAACTTTTCATCCCGTTTGTCCATCGTGGAGTTCATCATCTGTATAATACAAGCCAATAGGACCGATTGGGGGTCCACTTCTTGGACGACCGGATTCTCGGTCTGTAGGTTCACTTAGGGAACATGATCCACCACCCCCTCCAACAAGGTGGTCCTGTGAGGAACAATAGGAACACCTGTTGGATTTGCCCTTCTTGAAGTCTCCGGAGCCGTAACACTTGCCTCATTACCCCTCATCGGGCACCACCACCCGATTCCTTGTGTTTACCATTGTGAACTGTCACACATGATAAAGATCATACCGGTTAATTCTTCAAAAGATTAGCGGTTCAATACGTACTACTACAATGACCAGTCATCATAATAAGAAATTCAAGCACACTCACGTAGTCATAAATTCATAATAGCACTGGCCAAGTGAAATTGTGAATATACATTACATAAGAATTCTTATCATCATCACCATAATTCCTCAATCAATGCATTTCTGTAATCCTACTACTCTCCCCACCTAGGAATGCTCTACCCATGTGGACAGTGATACTATATGCATAACCAGCTTAAGTGTAGATACACTATAGTCAATATCTAGTTCACTTAAACTAAAGCTCTGATACCAACTTGTAACACCCCAAAAATTGGGATAAACAAAAATTTTCGGAATTGGAAATGTGTTATATAAAAAATAATGCCAAAACATGAGCTTTCCTCAAAAAGGAAACAATACACGCCTGTTAATTACAAGTTTGTAATAAATATGCAATGAGGGATAACAACCCTTTAGTCTAATTTCTATCTAGAAAGGAGATTACATCAAGTTGTTATCTAAATTCCACAACAGTTGTCTTCTATGATTGGCGTCCCAAAAATGCTCCCCAAGCTCACAATTATGGTCCCTAAACCTTCTTAGCGGTAGCGCCACTAGAACCTGAGATACACATCAAGCCAATCAAGTGTTAGGCCCAACGAGCCTAGTGAGTTCAACAATAATATGGCATAACAAGCTAAACAGTCATAGACAACAAGAGCCATAAAGGAGTCAATGGGGGAGACCCATCACACCAATGAGTTTCACCTCAAGTCAATGTACCTTGATGTTCACTCGCATGAGCAATATCCCGAAGGCCCGATACATTTGAAGACTACCTCCCAAGCATTACTTCAAATGACGAAGGTCTAGGTGCATACCGTCAAGGTGGCACCCTAAGACTACATCCTTCTAGTGCTTACTCACGGTTCATCCAATATTTATATACCGTCCATCAATATACATGTTCCACATCAAGAAAATGCATGCATAAGACTCCAAATGACTCCAATCCCAATGTAGGTTCAAAACCCTTAAATCATAAAAATTCACCATTAAAATTCAACATTCATGTAGAATCACATATTATGCCCCAACTCTTGCCAACAAATACCCTCATATAACTCATATCATGAATAATAACCAAAAACCCCAACATTTACCAAATAGGCAAATATAGGTTAAACTTATCAAGTGATTAACAAAATATAAGGAAACATGAAATAATGTCAAGAAACATATAAAGAAGTGTATCTCATTTAAAAATAATTTGGAGGAAACTCACAATCTAGGTTTTTATAAAAAAAACCTAGAAAACGTAGAGAACTCTAGAAATGATGAGACGAGGAAGAGTTGAAGTTGAAGACTTTAACTTCTTGATGGAACTCTTCAATAAATGCCCAATGAACCTTGAATCCCTTCCCCAACTACCAACAATTAAAGACTTGCAATGAATGAAGAGAGAGGTGTTGTTTCTAGGCCAAAATCGCCCCTAAGGTTTCTCTCTAAAAAATAATCTGATTTTGGTGTTAGTGTGAAGAGAAAAGGGAAAAAGGTCTTAAAAACCCGTCAGATGGCCCGGGCGATTGTGCCAAGGGCACTCTCGTCGACACTTTCGCCGAAAGTGTACCGATAGTATAACGGGTCTGGGGTGATAGTGACTCGGCGATTGTGACATATGTCACTCTCGCCGGCACTTCCGCCAGGAATGTACCGAGAGCCATAGCATCCCGGCGATTGTGCCATCGCGACTGTGCCCTTTGGCACTCTCGCGCCCCCAGTACCGAGCCTCAAAAACTTTCTAGAGTGCAACCGAAATGCTCGAGTGTGCTAAACGAAGACTATGTATGGCCACTTCTATATTGATCACATGCCATAAAAATGAAAATATACTTGTTAAAATCATAACGCGAACCTTAGCAACTTTAGGAAATTTGCAGATGTTATACTACTGAAGTCAATTGTATCATTAACTTACAAATGATAATATAATCATATAACATCTATTACGTCTCAATGCCCGTGTTATTCTAAAATGTGGAGCCATACATCTGGTATTCATATTCCTTGGTGTCATATATGAGAATAAGGAGCCAAACATTTTGATACCATAGGTAAAAAAGATCATCATTGGTGAAATATTATGTCCAGGTAGAGAATGTATATCACTGCCTCACTGGTAACACTGATATTCAACATTTTATCCAAATTTAATTTTCTCCTTGATTCTAGTCTCTACCATTATGTTTTCAAGGTAATGACGTGTTCCTATTTTTGAAAGTTTGATGTTTGTTGTCAGTGATCTACTCTTGTTACTGGGAGAGATAAGAAAAATATTGTCTAAAGGGAAGGCTGTTGGTGTCCTTCGCTTGGTTTTTCATGATGCAGGAACGTATGAAATGGATGAGGATTCAGGTATTATTAGGAAAGTCATATTCTTCATGAAATGACTGATTGTGATTATAGCTCCCTCCATTCTAAAAGAGGGCGATAATTAAGTATGTTAGGTAGTGAATCATCAATCTTGTTTTCGACTAGAGTGTTTGTTATCTTTTAAAGATATTTTGGACATCTTTGTCAGACTTGACCATCGGGTTATGAAGTTTTTTGGAATTTTAATTTATATTGTATTGTGCTATTTTGGTATGTGTTATACATAAAAAAACCTATATTTTTTCTGTTATCTTAGCTAAGGAAGTCACTAGATAATTGACTCCGTTCATATTTGCAGCATTGAGGCTATCACGGTTGGAGATAAGAAAATAGGGATCAAGATGATTCGCACCGCATTGCGCGCAAATATGTAAATAGTATATATATATATATATATAGAGAGAGAGAGAGAGAAGCTCGTTCAAATAGAAACTTTTTATTAGTACAAACTATGCAACCCAATGGTATTTCTGTCTATTTACAAATTTCGTATTTTTAGGAAAAAAAACCAACTTCCTTAATTCTCTCTCTCTCTCTCTCTCTCTCTCACACACACACACACACACATACACACGATCCACCGTCACCATCCACTTCCGGCGATGTCCTCCTACTGGCGGCGACCTCCTCCCACTCCGACAACCTCCCCATTTCCGACGAGTTTTATATGAGAAAGAACATAAGAAATTTCAAAATTTTCATGATTCATATGAGAAAAAAAACATATGAAACTTCGAAAATATATGATTATTTCGAAAAAATCTGAATATTCATATAGGAGAAATATATGAAACTTAAAAATCCGATTATTTATATGAGAGAAAAATATATGAAACCATTTATGAAAAAATTTGAAACCGTTTATGAAAATATATGAAATTATATAAAAATATATGATTATTTCGAAATTTTCACGTGTCATATGAGAAAAAACATATGAACCCATTTATGAAAATGCAGAAAACCCACCGGAGTTTAGAAGGATTCACCTGAGTTTGACATCCCTTTCGGTTTCACTTTCTTGTTCATCATGGTGGCCGGAATTTTTGAAAGAGAGAGACGGGTTCACTTTCTTGTTCATCCTGGTGGCCGAATTTGTGTTCATCATGCCATGGTGGCCGGATTCTTGTTCGTCATGGCGGCCATATTTTTTTAGACAGAAAGAGAGAGATGGTGGCCGGATTTTTTAGAGAGAAAAAGAGAGATGGTGGCTAGATTTTTGAGAGAGAGAGATTAGGTAAATATGAAAAGAATTAAATAGATAATGTAATATAGATTTAAAATAGCTAAAACTATTCCCAAACTACCTTTCCCTATTTTTTTTAATAATGTAATCCGAAAAATGCTCAACCGTTGATCAAAAATTCAGATGGTCTAAATGAGTTTGTTAGTTTGCATTATTTAAAAAGTTTGTAAATGATTGTCCATCTATATATATTGATATATTATTAGTAAGTTTTATATCATGCCTAAAATCTTATAATTAAAAAATTGTTTATTTTTGTGCTTTAAAAATGTATTCAACTTATGAAAACTTGTAATTAAGATTTTTTTCCTAAATGCTTATTAATGTAGTATAGATACCGTGTATAAAAACTTAAGGGGGTGTTTGGGATTGCTTATTTAAAAGGCTTATTAATTTATTTCGTTTTGTCAGCGCTGATAAGCAGTTTTTAGTGTTTTGATGTGAGAAAAAAAATTGCTTATACCGTTTTGTCACCACTGATAAAGAGTTTTTAATAAGTAATTTTATTCTAACTTATTAACTTATTTAAAACAATTTATGTGTTTTTTGGTTATTTTACATGTATAAGCAATCCCAAACACCCCTAGATAACAATTTATTAGTTTATTACGTTTTGCTACCACCATAAGCTAATCCAAATACTTTTTATAAAATTCTAGTTTAACACCACATAAATTAATAAACACTTTTTATATAAAGACATAAGTTGTTTTAAATAAGCAATCTCAAACCACCCCTTACTATTTGATCGGGAACAATAAATTGGTCAAAGTCGAACTCTTCTTGGGTCAACGGTACAAGTTGACTTGCCTTGGGGACAACCTCAACCTCATTTTAACGGGGCAACCGGTAACTTATCCCGTTAACTTATTCCCTCACCTCGCCCACACGTCTCCTTTAAGAATCTCTCCATCTCCTACATTACCTAACCCATTCTGCCATTTCCCCCCACAAAAAAAAAAAGAAAAAGAAAAATGGACCCTGCTCTTCCCTCCACTTCCACCTCACCACCACAACCGCCGCCGCCGCCGCCGCAGCCAGCAGACTACAACCAATACCCACCTGAGCCTCTCACCGAACGAGTTCTCCGTGCACTTGAACACCGCCTCCGTCTGCTCCACCGCTCCAACTCCGACTTCTTTATCTTAGGAGCCACCGGAAACGTGTACACCGTCAGCCTCTCCGCCGCCCCATCCTGCACGTGCCCCGATCGCACCACCCCATGCAAACATATCCTCTTCGTCTACATCCGCGTCCTCTCCGTCTCCTTAGACGACCCTTGTCTATGGCACCGCACCCTCCACCCCCGCCAACTCACGCGCCTCCTCTCTTCTCCTGTCTCCTCTGATGCCGTCGCCGGTGTCGCCATTCGACAACGCTTCCACGAGATGTATCTCCACCGTGCTGCCACCCACCCAGATGGAAAGACGCCGCCGGTTCTGGCGGAAGAGGGTTCAATGTGTCCGGTTTGTCTGGAGGAGATGGGGAGAGGGGACCGGAAACTGGTGGCATGTGCCACGTGTAAGAATCCTATTCATGAAGAGTGTTTGCTGGCGTGGAAGAGGAGTAGCAGGCGAAGATCGACGAGTTGTGTGATATGTAGAGCAAGATGGAGAGATCGAACTGAACAAGAGAGGTACATTAACCTTTCCGCGTATGTTAGCGAAGATGAAAATGATCAACTGGGTGGTGAAGATTATTATTGTGGGGTGAATTTGATTAGTTAGAGATTAAAATAGAAATTAGTTTTCCTTTTTAATTACTATTTGTTTCTTGTTTAATTTGTTAGAATTTATGGAATTAATTCAAAATGGAAATGTAAACATTTATTGATATTGATGACGAAACTTTAACCAGTTGAATCAAGAAACGGTTAAAAAATCACAAACAGCCGGTTATAAGCAAAAGTTCGGTCATAGCTCCAAAACCAACCATCTGGTTTACGAAAGCCGGGTTAAAGTTTGAAAAAGCCTAAGAGCATCCACAACCATGCATGGACCTCCTCAAAGGTTTATATATTTGTCATATCTGTTTTCTCTTTCTTCCACATCAGTTTTTACTTTCCTATATATTTTATAAACCTTTCATTTTCAATAATGGACCGGTTCATGATTTATATAATAAAAAACTATAATAATAAATATTAATATATATATATATATATATAGAGGACTAAATCAAATGAAAACCACAAATATGTTACAAACATGTGAGAACCAATATAAAAATATTTTTTCACATGATATATTTTCATCAAATTTATTCCCATATATTTGTTTCATAATATGATAGTTTTACATTTATTTGTTTCACCACATGAATATTTTTTACCTGTATTTTTCATTTCACTAGATGAATCAAATTTTATTTTTCACATGTAATCTTTTCACAAGGTGAAAAAAAAACATATATAAAACAATATCTTAAATCATAGGTTTTGATGAAAAAAAATCATGTAAAAAATATTTTTATATCGGCTCTCAAAGGTTTATAACATATTTTTGGTTTTAATTTGATTATCGACCTATATATATATATATATATCGTTTACATAATATCATACAACACATTAAATTCATATAATGATATAAAGTAACAAAATTGTTTTAAAATCCCACATTTACAGTAACTAAAATACAACATCAATATTTTCCAATTTATTATATATAAATTTGTATAGATAAAATTGATTAATTATTTTTAATTGATTATTAATTTTAAAAAAAGAATAGACACACTATTTCAATGGTTATGGATGTAATTATATAAATATAAAACTATGTTGGGGCCATCACTTTAATCTCAAGGAGCAATTCCTTAGGACCACTCCAATGAGGTGGTCAAAAACCTAAACATTCTCAATGGCATGAAAATAAAAGAACCGGTCCATGGAGTGATGAATTGGAAACAAGAACCTACCGCTGCAGATGTCCTAAGAGCATCTCCAAAGGCTTCTCTATTTTGGAGAAAACGGGTATTTTTGTTTTAAATTGTGCTCCAACAACTTCCCCAAAACTATCTCCAAAATGGAGAAAGTAGGAGAGAAAAGTGTTTAGATCATTTGTATTGAAATGTTTGACTTTTCATTGTGTTGCTTTATATGAGGTCAAGGCTTGTTTGATCCATGTATAAGCTTTGTTTCTTTGTCTTTGTTCCTTGTAAGGTCAATGAAATGAGAGTTGTAATATTGTGACTTTAGGTGAGATATATGACACAATTTCTCTCTCTAGAATTCCTATCATTGTGCGCTTAATTTGGTGTTCTTAATTGCTTGAATCTTGGACTAATAATTGGTATCAGAGCAAACCAAAGATTTTCAGACATGGATTGATATCAAAATTTGGTCAAAATCATTGGCAAACATCCATTTTTGGAAGAACTCGCAGAAAGTTTTCTGGAAAGTTACTGTTTGATTCAAAAAAGTTCAATTGGTCGATTTTAAAGCTGAAAATTGATTTTACAGTGATCGCATCATCAAGTGGAATGTTTCTTGTTTGAATTACAAATTCAAATACTCACTGTATCCTTGTTAATTTTGGGATTTTGTTCATTTTCTTGAAAAAGTTTCGAACACGCTGTGATAGGATCGAATTCTCATATTTTGTTGTTTTTAGTAGAATTTTTGTACTAAAGACTTGTTCTAGTACTGTAATCAATCAACCTTGTCATGTTTCAAGTCTTAATTCCAGGAATTGAATCAAAATCGCCAAAATCTGCAAGTTCAGTGAAGAACTCGTAAGATTTGTGGTTGTTGCAAGCTTCATCTGAAGAACTCGCAGGATCAATGTGACAACCGTCAAAGTCCACACTATGAGGTTAGCTTCTGTACTTTTGGAAGTAAAAATTTAAGTATGTCACTCCTAGAAATGCATAAAATCCTTTAAGATAAAAGTTTCCCGAAAAATTTCCGGAAGTCGCGTAAATACCCGGTTCGGACTGATAACTGACCATTACATCTCAAAAATGCCAGAAATTATGTTGGAAATCTAAAATATTTGAAATATTAGGATTTTATTATTTTCAAAGTAAATTATATTTATTTATTATTAAAACTCATTTTTAAGCTTTAACTGAGAATTTAGGGTTCCGGTTCTCAATTTTATCTGATTTTTAATTAAAATTGTCATCATAATTGTAATATTTTATTTAACAAAAATTAAATTGATGAGTCACATGGACACTTGGCTGATTTCTATGATGTCATTCTCTTTTAATTTTTAATTAAAAATCAAATTTAGAAGAATTTTACTCACATTTTCAAAAATACAACTTAACTCTTCAACTCCTTCTTCTCTCTACTCCATATTCGGCTGAAAACACACACACACACACACTCCATCGATTTTTTTAAAGAAATTTTCAAGGAGAAATCAAGTTTAAACATCATCCTACTTCAAGAAATCAAGTTTTCATCTCCAATTGAGAAGGTAACCATCTTTATCCTCATCTTTTCAAGGTTATTTTCAAAGAAATTTACATGTTTTTCATCATCTCATGTAGTGGTTGTATAATCTTGTTTTTGGAAGTGAAATGGAATGCATTTGGTGAAATAAACATTTGCAAAGTAAACCATTGAATAATCTTCCAATAAAATTTGATGTTTAAGTGTGATTTTTGGGGATTTTTATGAAAATGTCAATTTTATGATATGTGGTATTTTGGTCCACGAAAATTGTGATGATTTTAAATAGAAATTTATGTATTTGCATCAATCTTGAGTATAGATGAACTCTTAGGATGAGATTATTCAATCTCATATGATTAAGAGCATCAAAAATGGTATATTGTCACTTGTTTAGTGACTTTGTTGTAATGCATGGGATTGGATGAGAAATGGTGATTGCTATGAGTCCATGATGCATAAATTGATTGTTTAAATCATGGGATATTGTTTAAAGATGTGAAGTCATGTGTTATTTCTAGAAACCATGACTAAATGATCATTTTATTACATATTGCAAGTTAAACTTATTCACAGCTTGCTGTCAAAATTATGCATGCACTTTTGAGTATTATAAGTTAGTTTATAAGCTGTAAAATTTGGGCTTTTTGTTACTAAAACTCAGTTTATGGTGTTAGTGAGCCATAGCATCAAGAATCACTCAAAAATTTGGAGATTTGGTCACTCAAATGCAATTTAGAAGTAAGTGGTGTAATCTGTCCAGAATTGGCAGATTCATACACCTACTTTCTAAGGACCATAACTCCCTTAATTCTTGTCCAAATTGAGTAAATTCTTTTCCATATAGTAGGTTTTTGAGTTAGATTTCCAACTATGTATGGCTCATTTCATAATTCTTAGTTTTAGTAGCTCAAAAACGGTCTGCAAGTAAAGTGTGTCACTGGATTGAAAATCGGTGACCTTCTGTTTTGAGGAATTTATTTGGAGTATCAAAACTCCTCTAAAAATTATGAAATTTTGCAGATTTGTTCATAACTTAGTAATGTAGTTTATGTAAAATTTTGGTGATCATTGGTTGTTGGGAAGTATCATTTTGAAACCTATTTTATGATCACAGTTTCTGGACAGCAAGTGCTGAATCCAGAAAGAAGGTTTTAAAAAAAAAACCTTAAATACTTATGTTTTGATGATTAATTTGGTAAAGTTATCCTAAATTCCTATTTTAGACAATAAAGTAAACATAATGGCATATATATTTAGATGTAAGAATGGTCAAGTTAAGATTGAGGATGGGTATTGACATATGGTATCCTTTGGTGCAAATTACTCTATAGGGATTAAAGATCCGGACTAGAGACTTGTGTTGTTTTATTCTTGCATCGTCATCAAGGTGAGCATTCACAGCCCCATTTTACTTGTTTTGAATAAATTTTGGGGTGAAAAGCATGCTAAATTGTGTTATAAAGATTCATGAGTAGTTTAAATTGTTATGTGATATTAATCGCCAAAGCTTATTTAAGCATTAAATTGAAATGGTATGACATCGTATGATCGGTATGTTGAGTTTTAAAGTAAAGTAAAGAAAAGTCCCCTGTACACTACTATTAACTCATGAACAAATGGGCCTATAGTATTAGTGGATAGCGCTATTTGGTCTGACAAACCCACCTTAATACTGACGAGTAGGGGTGCACTATACTAGAGAATGCGGACACTCATTTGGGGTAGGCCACGAGGGGCTGGAAAGAGCTAAGTCCGGGACAGTTTAGTAGTGACTCAACAAGACGAAAGAAAACCGAATCATGTCATACGAATGTTGAAACGATAAAGCTCATGAACATTTTCGATTTAAGATATCGAATAAATTCGAAAGTTATATTTATCAAACCCTGCATACAAAAATTGTTTTGTGCATAGTTGAAAACCTGTGAACTCACCAATTATATGTAGTTGATATCCGTTTTTATACATGCTTTTCAGGTAACAAAGACGGTATGCCTTAGAAGATTTTTGCATACACGCTATGTCTTGGAAAGAAAACTCTTTTGTTCTAGAATGTATAATATTTATGAAATGTTTGGGCTTGTAATCGTATTAATTTAGTAATGATCATTGTAATGACTTTTATATAAATTTTTTTGTTATGTTGGTATAAATATACACTTGTGTTCATGTTTCGAGCTGTCATACTCCGTACTTCCGCTTTAGAGGGGTGTGACAATCAAGAACTAGCAAGCTGAAGAAATTGTTTGTTTTGTGTTGTTTGCGACTTGTGATCAGAACTCGCAAGACCCTCCTTTTGAACTTGATTTCTGAAACTTAGAATTTTTCTAAATATAGAACTCGCAGGGTGACCTTTGCGACAAGAAGGAACTCGCAAGACACGATTTGCGACTTCTTTGTGTTGTGTTTGTTTGATCTGCGACAAGCTATCTGCGACAAGTGTCTTCTCTGCGACAAGTTATTTTCTAGAATTTCTTCTAAGGCAAGAACTCGCAGAGCCATTGAGACAAGTGATTCTGAGGTTCTCAAATTTGTCTATGATAAAGTCCAATCAAATCATAAAATCAGTATCATCAAGAACAATGAGAATCATGGGAAATCACATGTATATTGATATCACAAGTGAAAGGGTTTACACGGTTTTTCTCTCTCAAGGATTCTCTCACAGATTACAAAATGACTAGTTACTACAAATGAAAGCAAGGAAGACCTATTTATAGGTCAAACAAGAAATAAAGGTAAACTAATAAAAGTCAACACAAATGATCTAAACTAAAATACAGTAACAATCTCCCCCTTTTAGATCATTTGACAATTTTGCTCTGGTCCCATCTTCTAAAGCAGATTCTTCTGATCCCAAGGTATGCTTCAAACCTCCTGATGTATTCTCTGAAATCAATCTTCTTGTTGATCTCTTATAACATAGCTTCCATATTAAGAGACTCAACAGTTCTTACAGCTTCATTCTTTCTAAATCTTTCCTGCTCAGACAGAAATAATTTATCTTCAAGCACTTTCCGCACATACTTCAAAGTACCATCTGAATATTTAGCCAATTCTGATGCTCGCATGAACTGCTTCTTGTGAGTCTTGGTGTTAACATACATCACACCCAACTCTGGATATTTGGAGATCTGAAAAGGCTCTAGAATTCTGATCTTAGGATGGTTGAAGTTTGGTGCCAGAAGGTTTACTCTGTTCTGATTGGTTTCAATGCCAAGCTGAAAATCAAATGAATAAGCATTGTAGACACTCCTTGTCATAAATCTTTTAATAGCATCCAAAGCATAAGCAACAGCTTGTGACCTCCTTCTGTTTCTCCTGTCTCTGAACTCATTCACAATGAACATAATGTCTGAGATGTTCAAGTTGTCAAAATCAGCTTCAGAAAAAGTACTAATCTTCATGTCTTTCCTTTGAACTGTGAACTTTGGATAGTGGACATTAAGAACCTTGCAAATATGAACATTTTGAATCTGCAGAATCTCTTGTCTTTTAGCAAATGGGGACATTCTGCTCTGAGTCTTCATAAATCTGATATAGTTAGCCTGATAAACCTTGTCTCTATCTCCAACACCATAAAAACAGGCTGCAGAGAAGAAACAAAGATTTTTGTTGACTCTTCCAGAAATGGTACTTTAAGTGACTTTCTAATGATCTCAATGAACTTTAAAGAGTCTCCTTCAACATCATATCCAGTATATGGAACAACACCAACTCTTACATCTCCTTTGAACGTCACCTTTCCCAAATTGCTGATTTCATAACTAAGGAGCTCTTCTGCTTGCATTGTTTCAAGTTCTGGACCGTGAGCTTTAGAAAATTCTTCCACTTCCATAGGAGTAACAAAAACATGATTTGGCTTTAACTGTATAGAGGTTTCAGCTGCACTTAAAATCTTTGGACTATCTGGGTTTCGAATGTAAGGAAGTGCACTAGCTTTTGCTCTGGCTGCTTCTTCTTCCTCTTTTCTTAACTCAGCTTTAGCTTCTCTGATTATCTGCCTTTCCTCCTTTTTTCTTTGTTTTCTTTCTTTGTACAACTTATTCCTGAAGTCTTGGATATCAATAATGATTGGCCTTTCTTCTTCAAGATCTTTTGGTTTGGCCTTTGGGGTAGGAATTCTTGATCTTTTTGACTTTCTGGGTTTGTCAGCTTTTGGTTTTTGCTTGGGTTGATCAACTGGTTGTTCAGAATCAAAATCTTTAGGCAAAGGAAGAGCAACTCTTGGTTCAGAAGCATCAAGGTTTTCAGGGACAGAGAAGTTTCTTGTGGGAGAGACTATCGGAATAGCCGTCAAGATCTCGTCTTCATCAAACAGTCTGTAAGAAGGCGGGGTATAATCAATAGTATCAGCAATCTGTGCAATCTCCACAACTTTGGCTTGTTGAACTGAAAACGTTTGATCAAGATCTACAATCTCTTCATCTTCACCTTCAAGATCATCAAAATTTTCATCTAGATTTTCTCCAAACAAGTCATCCAGCACATTCTCTCCTTGACTCGGATTTCCTTGTGCAATAGAATTCTGTATAAATTCTTCAACAATAACTGAATTCTCTGGATCAGGTCCATCACTTTCAATATTATGCTCAATAACGTTCATTCCTTCCTCCTTAACTTTCCAGTAACTGTCATACCTAGCAGCAGCCTGTTCATCATCATCACTTTCATAGTCATCTAGGTTGACAAAGTTATCAGCATTAACCCCTAACATCTGCATTATTTCCTCAACAGTGGCAATCGCAGGCTTTTCAACCCTTGATTCCGTATTGTCATAGATCATCAATTCAACTTCAGCCTCTAGAACATTCTCTTCCATTTGTTCATTTTCTGACTGTTCTCCATGAATAGTTTCAGCTACTTCAGTCCCCTGTTCCTCAACAGTAATAATAACAGTGTCTTCTGCAGTTTTAAGTCTCTTGTTCATCTCCCCCTCATGATCTTGATCAGAATCACGATCATGTCTTTTCTTTAAAACTGCATCAGATTGAGCCTTGCAAGAAAGTTGAACTGCTGTGGTCAGATTCTTTAAGTGCTTCTCTACCGAATCTTTGAACTGAGATTGTGTAACATAATCTACTGGAACCTGAGAAACAATTGGGTGGGATTGTTGCCTTAGTAAACCAATAAGATCTGCTTCGGCTTGATCTGCTGGAGCTTCTGATAACAGTTGGGCTGGAAGTAGAGATTTCAGCTCAGAAACTGATTGAACTGGTGGTGGTTGTGTAACAGATGGTAGTGGAACTGTTTGCTCAGACTCATCAACAACTGGATTTTTTCCTTTCAACATCCTCATCACCTTTCCAATCTCTTCCTCAAACTTTTCAGATGCCTTACTCATCTTCGACTCAAATTTCTGCGATAAAGTGGTTTCAACGACCTTTAGGGCGTCATTGAGAAATTCCCTTGAAACGAATTCGGGTAACGTAACATCGGGGCTACTCAAGCTTCCCGTTAACACAGCTGTTGAAGATACAATAGTGTGGCCTGTGCTCAAAGCTGGCATATCGTTAGCAATGACAGGACTTCCACCTAATCCTCGTAGTCCGGATTGCGGATCTACTACAGATGTTCCGACCGGGTCACTAAGACGACCGGTGATAGCAGATATAATTGGTTGTGTCCTAGGAAGAAAAATAGATGTAACAATTGGTTCTAGACTCAATGGTGCACTGAAAGAAGTCAAACTCAGGGGCAACTGAGTTCTTGTTTCAATACCTGCCATTTCCGAGTGAAAGGCAGATAGAGTATGTGCTAATTCCCCGTGAAAAGTTGAGACTATAGCCTATTGAGAGGCAATAGAATGGCTGGCTAAGGTGTGCATATGCATTAGTGGGCGACTAATGTCTGTTTCAATACCTCTTGCTCGCAACACATGCGGCGAGGTAGTGGATGTGGCTACCCTTCTAGAATGGTAAGTTCGGATACACACACTCTCACCATGTTCTTTTTCTACATTCACACTAGTCCTCACATTTTCTGGATTTTCAACTATTACTCCCTCTTCCTGCCTTATAACACCAGAGTCAGAAACAATGTTCCTGATTATTGAATCAACATCTTCCAAGTCAGGATCTCTTGCAGTAGAACCAAGACTGTGGTGTAAAGAAACATTTTCCAAAAATGCAAAACTATGACCCAAGTTATCATCAGTATTATCATTTTGATCATTTCCTTGATCTGCTGCATTCTGTGCTGATGTTGCTGAAGGTACCGAAGTACTAGAAGAACTTGCTTGTCCAACCGATATTGTTTTCTCAGATTTCTGACTTTCATTGGGATTCTCTTCCTGAGTGCCCAATTGAGGAATGATGGCAATCTCAGGTTGAGATGTAGGAATCACTAAATGCGTGGCAGATTGTGCCTGTGTTCCCACACCCTCCAGTACAGAAGTCCGACCCACTCCTGAACCCCTCTCTATATTTTCTCTCTGCTCACTTTCCCGTTCAACTACTCCCGTAGTATGTTGAACCCTCACTGACTCCGCTCGACTAACAGGTTCTGAGTCTTGGGTAGGGATCTCCGGCTCTGGCAATCCCATGGACTCCCTATATTGCCTAACACTCGGAGCATTCTGATCGGCATAAGCAAAAACCAAAAGCTGACAAACCCAGAAACTCGCAGAACTCGCAGGCTTCTATCTACGACTTCACAGAACTCGCAGAGTACTGTTTGCGACTTCTCAGAACTCGCAACCCTCTATCTTCGACAAGTAGAAACTCGCAACCTTTGATCTCCGATTTCTAAAGGATTGCGACAAGTGTTCTGTTATCTGCGACTTCTAGTTCTGTTATCTGCGACTTCAACACTTAGAATATTTTTCTAAGTTTTTCTGTGTTTGGCCAAGGTTGACTTTCAGAGTCAAATTGTTTCTGAATTCTTTGGACGATCATTTCAAGCAGTATATCAGATTTTTCTTCTCAAATAAGCAAAATGTCTAGAGATCTTCTTAGCATGGGCTCCAAGTCCAAATCTCCAGTTTTACAGGCAGATGAATATCCGCAGTGGAAGAAGCAGATGATAAACTTTTTGAACAATCAGGACAAGAAACTGATGAGATCTATCATTGATGGACCACATTTTCCGCATGTTACAGTTGAGAGAATTCCGGCAACTGACACTAATTCAGAAATTCCTGAGAGAATAGTGGCTAGAGAACCAATTCAATACAGTGAGAAAAACAAAGAATTGGTTGAGTGGGATGCACAAGCCCTAACCTTCTTGATAATGGCTATCCCAAATGACATCTTTAATAGAGTAGACAGCCGGGACTCTGCTAAGGATATATGGGATGAATTGGAAAGACAATTTCAAGGATCTGAAAAATCCATGTAGACTAAAAGGAACCAGAGCATTAATGCTTATGAAGGATTCAAAGCCAAGGAAGGGGAATCTCTGAGGGATGCTTACAATTGGTACAACATTATTTTGAATGATCTGTGGAGAAATGGGGTACAGAAATCAGAGTCTGAGATCAACTTTAAATTCAACAAAAATCTTCAACCAGAATGGGATACCTACTCCATTCAGCTGCAAATGAACAAAGACATGGATGAAGAAAAACTCAATGATCTGTTTTGTGTCCAAAACCAACATGAGGACAAGGTTAAGGAACAAGCTGCTATGAACAAAGAATTGTTACAGATCAAAGAGAAACAGAAGAAAGTTGAGGATTCTTTGGCTCTGCTTGCTCAAGGAAAAGGAAAGATGATGAAAGGAAGTTCAGTTTCAGCCAAGTATGGAAAGCATAAAGCTTTTGTTTCTGATATTTTTTGAGTCATCTGAAAGTTCTAAAGAAGAGGGTGAGGAGTCTGATAATGAATTGATTGAGTTTGCTAAGAATTTGACATTGTTGACTTCAAATTTTCACAAAAGATTTGGAAGGAAAAAGTACTACAACAAGTCCAAATCTGATCATTACCGAGCCAACAAGTACAAAGGAAAGTTTGACAAGAAAGAGGAGAGAAAAGATGAAAGGAAGAAAGAGAAGAGAAGAGAGAGGAGAAATAAAAGGAGAAAAATGACAAGTGTTTTAACTGCGGTAGATCTGGTCACTATGTTAGAGATTGTCCGGAAAAGAGAGTTAAGAATTACGAGTATTATGCCAAGAAAGCTCAGTTGGCAAAGGCTTTGGAGAAAGGAAAAGCTTGAAAGCCGAGGAGGAAATTTGGCTGGAGTATTCTGATGAAGAGGAGGAAGTTAAAGTGAATTTGACTCAAGTTCACTACAACCTTATGGTTAATCTGAGTGAAGATTCTGATTCTGAGGTTCACTCTAATTCTGATAATTTTGACACATTCTCTGAAAATGAAGAAGTTATGAACTTGATGTATCAATTAACCTTAATGAACTCTGAGTTTCAAAAACTGAAAGATAATTTTCAAAAACAAAAGAGTATCACTCAGGGACATCAAGATCAAGCTGTGATATATAAAACATTAGCAACAGAAAGAGAAGAAGAAAAGAATGTTCTAAAACTGGATAAAGTAAACCTTCAAACTAAGATATCTGAATTGCAAAAAGAGTTAACTTCTTTGAAAGATAAAAATCTTGATCTAAATTTGAAGTATAACATTGTTTTGAAGGACAAAACTGCAACATATGCAAAGATTAAGGAGCTGGAGGATTTAAATGTCAAAAGAGGTCAAACAGAACAGACGTTGAAAATTTTAACCAGTAATAAAAAAGATACTCGTTTTTATAATGCTAAAACTGGTTTGGGTCTTCCGGATGTTGAAATTTTAAAGAAAGCACCCGAAAATCTTTATAATTTTAAAACATCGGGTGATGCTCCTGTTGTATTAATACCTCACATCCGTGAAACTTTTGTCAAGTCTGAGAGTTCATCACCTGAGACTCCAAAGATAAAAACAGAAGAACCAGTGAAGGTTAAATCAGTGGTTAAAACTGATTCAGATTCTCATGATTTTAAAAATGTTGGTTTCAAATACGACGACTTAAATTCATCTTATAAAAATGAAAAGAACAATTTCGTCGAATTTGAAATTCTTTTTCCAAAATCACATGAGACTTCTAAATCTAGTTCTAAATCTGATGAAACCAAAACTGTTATATCTTGTTCTATCAAAAGAGACAAAGATGAGTAATCTCATTCTGAAACTAAGCCTGTTTCTGGTAAAACTTTAAATTTTACTGATTTTGAATATCAGGCAGTTTTGAAAATTATTTTTTGATTTGGAAAGGTAATTTCAGTTCTCAATACTCTTATTGCTGAATTGGAAGATGCAAATGAAAACTTTGGGATGGAATTAGATTCAAGTCTGATTCAAACTGAACTTTTACAAAAAGAAATCAGAAATTTAGAATCCCAAATTTTTAATATTTCAAAAGGAAAAGAAGTTTGTCCTGATCAGAATTCTCCATCTTCTGTTAATTTCAATGCTGATGAGAAATCTGACACTTCAACAATAGATACTCAAACTCTTCAAATGAAAACATCTTTGAAGATTTTAACATCTTCGGAAAAGGAGTCAAGTGTTAATGAAATAGGAGAATGCTCAGAAACTAAATCTAATTCAGTTTCTAACATTTCTTCTGAACCTTCTTTAGAAAAGTTTACTTTTAATGATGCTAACTTTGATTGTTCTTCAGATAATAAAGTGAAGAAGGAAAGTAAGAAGAAAAGGAAGATGAAGGTGGAAGAGAAGATGACTGTTTATGATAGTTTGAATTGTAATAGAGTAGAGAGACTTTGTACTCAAGTTTGTCAACTTTGTTTGACTAAAACAAAAAGTCTTTCCCGAAATGAGTTGTTGACACAAGCTACTACTAAATTACGATGCTCCAACTGTCACGAAAGTTCGTTTTCTTTGAAACCTAAGTTTTCTAAGAGAAGAAAACCAATCCAGTTTGTGAACAAGAAAACTTCTGCTCAATCTACCGTTAATCATAAAACGTAAGTTTATTCTTTTGAAAAGAAAAATAATGGTTTAAAAATAAATAAATTAGTTGACGTGAAATTTGTGTGGAAGTGGATTCCAAAGTCATAACTTAAAACACAAGTTTCATCGAAAGAACCTAAATTTGAATGGAGAATCAAAGGGTCGTCAACTGATTTAAAGAAAGTTAAGGAACTAACAAGAAAGGACCCATATTCATATGGGTACCTAAGTTGAAGTAACTGTTGCTTGCAGGCTTGTCATGTGTGGATCATAGATTCTGGTGCATCAAGGCACATGACAACACATAAGCACCTATTGTTCGACTATGTAGATCATTATGCAGGTTCAGTCAACTTCGGGAATGAAATGAAAGGATATATCAGAGGATACGGTGTTATCAAGAACAACATGATTTCTATCTCAAAAGTTCTGTATGTGGAAGTATTGGCTTACAACTTATTTTCTATCAGTTATCAGTCAGTTTACCGAGAAGAAATGCAAAGTTGAGTTTGATGAAGATTATTGTTATATCAAAGATCAAAGTGGAGCACAGTTGATAAAAGTTGGAAGAATAGGATTACTATATGGTGTTCACTTTCCAACTCTGAAAGCTTCAAAACCAGTTTGTCTTATTTCTAAGACTTCAACAGACGAAAGTTGGCTATGGCACCGCAATTATCTCATCAACATTTCAGAGATCTGAATAAGCTCAGAAGTCAGAATTTAGTTATTGGTTTACCAGAACTAAAAATGGAACAAGACTCTCTTTGTCCAACATGTGAAAAGGGCAAGATGAAAAAGAGTTCTCATAAGCTGAAAATGTTATCAAGCTGTACAAGATCTCTTGAGCTTATTCACATTGATCTCTGTGGGCCAATGAGAACACAATCTATCAATGGTAAAAAGTATATCTTGGTGATGATTGACGAATATTCCCGATATACTTGGCTAGAGTTCTTAAGGCAAAAGTCGGAAGCTCCAGATCTGATTATCAAATTCATCAAAAGAATTCAAATTCTTCTTCAAAGCCAAGTTCAACAGTTGAGAAGTGACAACGGAACTGAATTCAAGAATGTTACTCTTCAGAGCTATCTTGATTCTGTTGGAATTTTACATAATTTTTCGGCTGCAATGACACCTCAATAGAATGGTGTTGTTGAAAGGAAGAACAGGACGTTGGTGGAAGCAGCACGTACAATGCTTTCCTATTCTGATCTACCTCCTTTCCTATGGGTTGAAGCAATAGCAACCACGTGTTTCATACAGAACATGACCATTATTAATAAGCGTTTAAATAAAACTTCTTATGAGATTATTCATGGTCGAAAACCTACGATTAAATTCTTTCATATGTTTGGCTGCAGGTGCTACGTGCTAAATGACGGAGAGAATTTGTCAAAGTTTCAACCGAAAGGTGATGAAGGAGTGTTTATTGGATATTCTCTTCAATCAAAAGCATACAGAGTCTACAATACCAGAACAAATACTGTAATTGAAAGCATAAACATATCGTTTGATGAATCTTCGACAAGGACTTCTGAACATTCCAGTTCAGGACTCCCACCTAGCGACATATCTTCTACATCAAACAGTGTAGAACCTGAGATAAAACAGACTAAGAATTCTAATTCTCAAACCATAATTGAATCTGATCTTGATTTGTTATTCTTTGATGCTTTTAATTATATAACTGTAGAGGATAACAATCAAGACAACTCAACGAACATTAACACACCTACCATAAGTGCATACATATCTGGACCGTCTGAAGGAGTTGGTGAAGCTTCTGCTAGTCAAGAACAAGTTGTTTCTGGAAGTGCTACACCAGACAACTCATTTGATCCGGTCTCACCGTTAGTTGAACCAGCATCAACATCAGTTGTGTCTGGAGATATTCCATCAGAAACACAAACTGACGAAGCAATTCCATCAACAAGTGCAAACAGTCTAGAGGCAAATGAAATTGACATGCCTGCGTGTTAAGTCAAAATATTGTATCCAAGATTTAATAGGAAAGTCAAAGTTGTAAAGTCAACAAGGTCAAAGTCAAAATTGTCAAAGTTGTATTAGTTTGCTTAGTTGTTAAGTCTTTGTTAGATTTGTAGGTATAAATAGGTTTATAGTCTTGTAATTTTGTAAGAATTGTAGAAGAACCTCATTGCTTGATTCTTTGGGATTTTACATTCACAATTGGTATCAGAGCTATACCAAACAATTTTCAGAAAAGATTTGCATAGAAAATTAGATCGATTTCTGGAATTTTTGGATCAAAAAGTTGAATTTTCTTGAAATTTTTCAAGAACACTGCAGTTTCATATTTTCACAATTTTTCATTGAATTGATGTTAATTGAGTGTGATATTGGTTCCATTAGATTCGTTTTGATTGATAAATTTGATCTTATTCATACTCTATCTCATGTTATTTCTTGAATTACAGATTGAATTGAAAGTTATGGATAGCAGAATTCTGAAAATTCAAGAACTCTGAGTTTTTCCTGATAAATCAATTTTTCTGTGATTTGTTGTTGATTGTTTGTGAAAAGGATTTCATTGTGTTCGAATTCTATGTTAGAATGATTCTTGTTTCATTTTGATTACAGTTTAATCACTTGTTTGATTTCAAATTTTGATGAACCAGATTGTGAACCTGAGTGTGAAGAACACGCAAGGTTCTGGATTGAAATTGATTTTTTTTACCTGCAAGTTCCACAAATCACGCAGAACATTGGACCAAATTTATTGAGCATCTGTTCAAATTGAAGTTTTGCGAGTTTCAAGTTAATGGAATTTGCAAGTTTCAATTAATGTGATCTGATTTTTTCATTTCAATTGATTTGCAGGTTCAAGTTACAGGGCGGTGGTGTGAATTCTTTGGAGTTTGTTTTGGTTTTTGCGCCATAAGAGACTAGCGCAAAACATCACTCTGCGCCATGAACTTGTTCATAACATTTGCGCCAACCATAACAAATGCTCCACCTTCATAATCTTTTGCGCCAAATTGTTAGTGGAGAATACAAGTTAATGGAGCGGTGGTTTTGAAGTTTGCGCCATTCATTAAATTTCATCAATCTTATGCCACATTCATCAAATTCAATTTAGTGGTGCTGTTTAAATAAAGAAAATCGGCAATTCAATTAGTGGATTAATTAGTGGAGAATACAAATTAGTGGATTTGTAGGTTGGTGAAATTAATAGAAATCGGTGGATGCAGTCTTGATTTTCAATTGGAAATTGATGAAGTATGAATATGATTGGAAGAGAAAGTTTAATGGGTCGGTGATGGTGATTCAGTCAGAGACCAACGACTGTAAATTGGAAATCAATTTCATTCTCAGTCAATAGATTTGCGCCACCATCATAAAAAAGTTTGCGCCAACCATAGCTAGCGCAAACTTCATTCTTTGCGCCAACAATATTCGTTTTGCAATTTGCAATTTGCGCCATTCACATATAAGTTTTGCGCCAGCCACCAACTATTTTGAAATTGAAGTGTTGATTTACAGGTTGTTTTGCGCCAATTACTTCTTGCGCAAATTTCATACTTTGCGCCACCCACATTTTTTTTCCAAAAGATTTGTGCCACCAACAGTTAGCGCAAAATTCTTTCTTGTGCTACCATCAGTTGCGCAAAAGATTACTTTACGCCTTCTTCATTGAAATTGTTTTGCGCCATTGGTTGTTTAATAGTTAGCGGGTTATTTGTGCAGGTTACAATTTTTGTCTTGCGCCAACTACATCCACTATCATTCATTTGATTTGCGCCAATCAAGAAATTAGTTTTGCACGATCCGTGTAATGAGATTTGCGCTTCCAATCCAATTTGGTGATCTGCGAATTCAAGTTCAAGAGATTTGAGAAATTTCAATTCCAAGTCATCTGATTCAAGTGCTTTGATATTTCCAGAGATAGATAATTCTTCAGAGTTTAATTTTTTTGTGATGATCTGATTTTGACTTTCAGTCAAAATTTCTGAATTGTTTGGGAACGATCATTCTTATCAAGCTGATTTCTCATTCAATATTTTCTGAGACAGGAAATACTGTACTTTCAGTTAGATTGTCTGAATTTTGTATTTGAATTCATTTCAACTAACGATCATTTTGTCAAATTCTTTTTGAAACAGGACGAGTTCACCAATATTACTCAAAGGAAGATACGAGCAGTGGAAAGTTGATTTTTTCAACTTTGTAGATAAACATGAGCTCAGTTGCTATATCAGATTTTCATTGACTGAAGGAGAGATGAAATCTCAAACTCCAACAGAAGATTGTACCGAGGAACAGGAGAAAAGAAAGAGAGCTGATAGTTTAGTTCAAAGTTTTTTTGTTGAAGAGTATTTTTCATGATATTTCTGGTCACATAAATAATTACAATTCGACAGGAAAAAATTTATTCAAGTCGATAGGAAAGGAGTTATGGGACTATCTTGAATGGACGATGTTAGGGCCAAAGTCTGTGTCTGAGCTAAAAGAAAAGATTTCTGAGTTGGAACATAGAACTCAACAAGCAGTCTCTGATGAAATCTATAAGGAAAAGATTTATGATCTGGAAGATTCTAATGCTGAGCTTCTAAAGAAAATATATGATTTGGAGCAAAAGCTTGCTAAAGACAAATATGATTTTGAGAGTAAACATAAAGAGTTTGCTAAGAAATTTTCAGAATTTCCCAGAAAGAGTGCTGATGAGAAGAAAGCAGTTGAGCTTAAATGCATAAAACTTTCTCAACAAGTTTCTGATTTTGAGAAAGTACTCATTCTAGAAAGGGAAAAGTTTGCCAAAGAGAAGAAGGCAATTGAAAAGAAGAATGTTGGAATCTTTAAAGAGATATCAGGCCAGAGAAACAATGTTGAGAAGGGGTTTGAAGAAGAAAGAAGCATGTTTGAGACTGAGATTAAAAAGTTGACTGTCTAGTTATTTGAACTATCTGAGAATGCACTGAAAGAGCAGAAAACGAAGTCTGAATGCGAGACGAAGATTGACCTGCTTGTTAAATAAAGAGACAACTTTGCTTCAAAGATTAAAGAGCTTGAAAAGACAGCATCAAGTTCAAATAAGAAAATTGTTTCTTCACAAAGGTCAGTTAAATTTTCTGATTAGATTCGTAGTACTAACCTTTTTTATGATAGAAATATAGATGGTTCAGGTACACATCGAAGAAGAAGGAGATATGAAGAAGAGAAACTGGTCTGGAAGAAGAAACCAGTTGAAGATGAGATGAAAGATGAGCTGAAAGGAAAGAAATCATGTGTACATACACACAAAGTCAGGAAGAACAATGTGCGTAAAGGTAAACCTGATCATATCTACATGAGAGATCAATTAATCAAGTTGTCAGGTAAGAAGTACTATTGTTCTTATTGCCGTACACATGATCATGTTCATAAAACAGGTGATCATTTCTAGTATGGTTCTTATTCCATTTCCCCCACAAGAACTGCAACTAACATTCATGGACCCAAATACCAGTAGGTACCAAAGCCGAAAACTGATTCTGTGTTGCAGGCACCTCAAGTCAAGGGGGAGTAAGAGAACTAAGGTTTCTAAGTACATCATCTTAGAACCTGTACTTCAATGGAGTTTGACTTCTAAATACAACAGTTTAGGACTCGTACCTTAGCGATCAAAAGACCTTACTCCTGTACTTTGCATCCAATAAGATATGACGGTCTACAATTCACAAGGGAGTTGTATTGATCTCTATCCTGTGTTTTTTCATTGACAATATACTTACTATATGACGGTCTACAATTCAAAAGGGAGTTGTATTGATCTCTATTTTGTGTTTTAACTAACATATTTCAGATGCATAATTTAAGGGGGAGTAAAGGTGATGGCTTCTGATCATATGACAGATCAGAACCCGTTCTTCAACGTTCAGAATTGGATATTTTGCAAATATCCAGGGGGAGCTTAAAAGACCTAAATCATTTTATCATGATTTGAGGGGGAGCTTAAAAGTAAGTATCTTCTAATCTAGATTTCTGATTGTTTGAAAGAAGAACAACTTTCAAGCATGAAAAACAATTTCTTAAATGTTCAAACCGCTTCTGATTCTCAAAAGATTTCATGAATTAAGAAGTGTGATTTTAAATGTTTTTCAATTTTGAGCTTTAATGTGTAACTGACCGTATGTTTCCAAAGATCAATACTTGTGTATTATCTTATCCATATACTGTAAAGTATTCACACACACAGGTTCAGTAATTCATTTGAATTTGTTATTACCATGTCTCAAAACGAAACAATTTTTCGATGGTAACACCCTCGTTTGAAATTCAATGTTGTTGAGCTTCAATCATCATTTCTAATCTTGTGCTTTCATTGCTATAATTGTTTATATTCGTTCATATAAACAAAACATCAATTATTTGATACCCTAACCATTTTATTTGATCTGATTGATACATTGTCAGATTCTCAAAACATTCTCTTGATTTCATTTCATTCATTCAATCTCTTTGTTTTGAGAAATCTTCAACGTTCAATTGCTCAAATCTCATGAGCATATGATGGCACTAATTATTTAGTGCCATTATGCTTTTTTTTTATCTTGTTTTTGAATAGTTTTTACCTTTTAATCCAAACCTTTGAGTCATTTTAGTCCAGTATTTTCTCTTTTCTTGTTTTTGGAGCTAAAGGTATGAATGACTTGTTTTATTGCATTGGGTAGCTAATTGGTGTATTTTTGACAGATTTATTAGTGCAGACTTATGTTGCAGCATCAGACAATGAACAACAGTTTGAGGGGAAGAAAAGGATCTTATGGTGGACAACTTGCAACAATATTTTGGACAGATTTGGAGAACCTTCTAGATCAAATTATTGGCTGGAAATTATCTTTTGTATCTCCTTCTCTTTATTTCTTGAATTATTGTCCCTTGTCACCAACTATGTAGTACAATTATTATTATATTAGGTTAAAAGTCTTTTTTGCCCTCTCCTTCCTAGTATATAAAGGAGGCATGGGAGGAGTATTGGAGAGAATAATCTATTATCTTGTTTCTTTTACTTGGAGAAAGTATAGAACATCTTAGCATATAATATCTTTTGTGAACTTTGAGAAATCAAACTAAAAGATTTGACAATCTTTTGGTTTGATTATTAAAGTGAAGTAATTTAATATATAATTAAGTTTATTTAGTTCTTGTTCATTTTTACTTTACCGTCATTTATTTACCGCACTTTACTTACTACTCTTACTTTATCGTCATTTACTTTATCGTCATTTACTTTTACTTCATTTACATTCGTGTCATTTACATTATGTCTTTTATTTTATGTCATTTATTTTACGCATTTACTTTCCGTATGAGTAGCTAATTTTATTAGTATGTGTGTTTGACGGAAAGGTGGGATTTTAAACCAAAGAAAGGTAGGCATTGTTTCGCAATAACAATGATCCACCATTTCATTCAAGTTTTATAAATATCAATAATACTTCTTGACGAACCGATCACTTGCTAAAGTGTTAAAGTGTCGTGGACTTAGAGATAAGCCACGAAAAGCACGTCCGTTTGAATGATATAAGAAGTATACTTGAGAGAGTTACTGATAAGGACAGTTATCGTTTATATCCTTCTAAACTGATTTATTCTCGACAAGTTGATCGCTAATCAATAGTGTTAAAGTGTAGAGGACTTAGAGATAAGCCCTTTCGAACACGTCAACTTGAATGATATGGGAATAGGCTCGAGAGAGCGGTTTTTACAAAGAGATTTGTATCTCCATATATTTTGAGGACCCTATTCTACATTATAAATAGTTGGAGACTACACAGAGATGTGTTTAGTCGAATCTAAACAGTAGTGTGAATATTGAAGTCCGAGAGGAATACCCTCAAAATAGATGGTGTATCTAGTTGTGGCAGAACTTCATGCTGCAGCATGGCCCACTGGAATTTGTGTTTAAATCCCACCAGAAAGTCTAACACCCGTACTTGCTTTATTCTCTGTTAACTAATTCAAAGTGATAACTCAACCAAACCAAAGTCTTCAAATTCGCCATCTGAAATCATTTCTTTCTTCTACTTTTTATTAAACTTTTACTCCAGTCTCTGTGGGACGATATCCGGTACTTTACCGTTTTATTACTTGAAAGACGATATTAGATCTCATTGTATACTTGCTTTGAGATTTAATTAGCACACGTCTATAGGTGTATTCCAAGCACTGTCAAGTTTTGGCGCCGTTGCCGGGGATTGGCAGGCTAAAAGTTTTAAAAAGTTTTATAAAGATTTGATTTTTCTACCATCGTTCGAATTTCATTGTGAGAATACCACGTGGGGAATTGTTCGAATTTGGCCCGAACATTGAAAGAATTGAAATTAGATCCTCCCATCATGGAATTACCCCCACCAGGTTTTGAAAATATGAGACCTAGACAACAACATCTTCTAGAAAACCCACAAAGACCACCACCAATATTCCACGATGCACCACCAATTTTTGGAAATCCACCCGATCACCTTTTTCAACAACATGCACCGAATCAAGGAAACAACCATAATAATGACGATGATACAGAATCTCATGGTAACAATGAACAAAGGGATGAAGCTCCAAATATCATTAATCTTGCAAATTCCAAAGAGGGAAAAATTATGGACTACGCTATCCCTGATTTTGAGCAATTAAATTCAGGAATAGTTAGACCCCATATGACAACCATCCATTTTGAGCTTAAACCCATAATGTTCCATATGTTACAAACAAATGGAAAATTTGCCGGAATGCCATCGGAGGATCCTCATTCCCATTTAAAATCTTTTATGGAGATCACCGATGCATTCCTGATCCCTGGGGTATCTAACGATGCTCTGAGACTCACTTTATTTCCATTTTGTCTAAGGGACCGGGCATAATCATGGTTTAATTCATTGACACATGGTTCTGTACCATTATGGAGCAACATGGCCAAAAAAAAATTGCGAAAATATTTTCCACCGACCCGTAATGCTAAGTCCAGAAACGAAATTTGCATGTTTAAACAATTGGACGATGAAGCAATTCCCGATGCATGGGAAAGGTTTAAGGAGTTGTTAAGAAAATGCCCTCACCATGGCATTCCCTACTGTATTCAACTCGAGACGTTTTTACAATGGGTTAAACCCCATGGCTAAACAAATGCTCGATGCGACATCAGGAGGGGTCTTTACAGCTATTACCTATAATGACGGGTATGGGATTCTTGAAAAGATTTCAACAAACCATGGACATTGGGTTGATCCACGTGCCCAAACGCAAAAGAGGACTACTGGAATTCATGATGTAGACGCATATACTGCTTTAACAGCTCAACTCACCCACTATGCTTAAAAACATAACTTCGGGCCAAGGAGCACAACCAGCTGCCACTACACCTATTCCAGCAGTACTCTCGGTGCAATGTGTTTGTTGTGGTGGGGAACACTCTTATGAACATTGTCTTCATAATTCTGAATCTATAAACTATGTTCATAATAGATCTGGTCCCTACAACAACACTTACAATGCATGTTGGAAACAACGCCCGAACTTTTCTTGGAACAATCCATGTTTAAATCCACCCGCACAAAAACAACAAGGAATTTCAAATTTTCAACCACAACATCAAGAAAGTAGTTCTCAAAATCATCACCAAGGTTTTCAATCTACTCAACCATCTTTTCAAAACAACCCACCTTCACAAGCTGACTCATCGTCTTCTTTGGAAGCAATGAAGAAAGGGTTTATGACCCAATCACAAGCTTTGTTAACCCAACAACAATCCAAAAATTAAGTTCAACAACAACAAAATCAATCTATGCTTAATCAACACAGTGCAATACTCAGGAACTTGGAAACCCAAATTAGTCAACTCGCACTCAACCAGACCAATAGGGCCATGGGAACTTTTCCAAGTAACATGGAAGTCCCAAGAGCTTTAGGAAAAAAGCATGTGAAAGCAGTGACCATTAGGAGTGGTAAGAAATTGACAAGAGTTATGCAAAAAGAACCTGAACCTATAACCAAAGTTGAATTTGAAAAAAACTATTTTGTCAGAATTTGATGCTACGACATTGACCCCTGTTGTTGAAATACCACCCAAGCCATTAGGAATCCAAGTGTCCGAGGTAACCAATCATGTCCCTCCAAGATCTGACTACCCTTTATTGTTTCCAGAAGATGTGATTAAGAAAAAGTCAGTGGAAAGTAGTGTTGACAACCCAAAGAGTAATGTAGTGATTCCAACCATACCACAAGAGAGTGAGACTAAAGGCATAAAGGACCCATCATCCTCAACACATTCAAGAAAAGCTATCATAAAACCAGTTCCTCCTTATGTGCCTTTTCCCCAAAGGTTAAGGAATCAGAAGGAAGAATTGAACTTTAAGAAATTTTTGGATGTGTTTAAAGAATTGCATATCAACATACCCTTTGTTGAAGCAATTGAGCAGAAGCCCAGTTATGCCAAATTCCTCAAAGACATTTTAAGTAAGAAGAAAAGGTTGAATGAATATGAAACTGTTTCTCTTACTAAAGGATGTAGTGCTCTCTTGACCAATAGAATACCCCCTAAGCTGAAAGATCCAGAGAGTTTTACCATTCCTTGTTCAATAGGTGGGAAGGATATTGGGAAGGCCTTGTGTGATTTGGGAGCTAGCATCAATCTCATGACTTTATCTGTCTTCAACAACTTAGGAATAGGATATGCTAGACCCACCACTGTTACACTCCAATTGGCCGACAAGACCATTGCCTACCCAAAAAGAAAAATTGAGGATGTCTTAGTTCAGGTTGATAAGTTCATCTTTCCGGCAGATTTCATCATTTTAGACTTTGAGGCTGATAATGATATTCCTATCATTTTAGGAAGACCATTCTTAGCCACCGGAAGAACTTTGATAGATGTTAAAAAAGGAGAGTTGACCATGAGACTCCAAGACCAAAAAGTCACATTTAATGTTTTCAATTCCTCAAAATACCCTGATGATGTTGAGGATTGTTCAAACTTAAGTGTGATTGAATCATTGTGTCATGAGGAGGGAGTTAGAAAATCCTGTAAGTTGGAGGATGAGGATGATGAGGAATTAGCCTTAGGAGAAGAAGATGAGGTTGAGGATTTTTCCTTAAGAACAGAGGAGACTGTCCCACTGCATGCTGCAGCATTTGAGCTGTTGAAAAATACTGAGCAAAAACCTTTCACATCATCCATTGTTTCATTACATGACTTGGAGTTAAAACAATTCCCCTCTCATTTGAAATATGTTTTTCTAAAACAAGAAGGCAAATTTCCTGTCATCATACCATCTACCCTAGATTTTTATCAAGAAACGAAATTGGTGGATAAGTTGATGTTGCACATGAAAGCCTTAGGAGAGACCACCACTAACCAAGGTGTGATGACCATGATGCAAGATTTGTTTGCACAAAACAGCAGGTACATGAATAGGTTGTTTGGTCAAAAAGGAGAGCTCAGGGACAAAGTAGAGATAATGAAGACTGAATTGGTGGACAAAAGGCAAAAGAAAGTCAAAACAAATGAGAAGAAAATCAAGGTTGTGTTGGTGGAGAGGTATGAGTTCAAGATCAGGAAAGTGGGGAGGAAGATGAAAGTTCTGAAGAAAAAGAACATCCAATTGGTAAAAGAAAAATGGGAGGCCATAGAAGAATTGAAGGCTCTCAAAGAGCAGATGGCTACTTCTGCTGCTACACCACCACCACAGGATCCACAACCTACTCCAATGGAGTAGGACATGTTCTATTCATTACTCTTTAGCTCCATTTTCATTGTTCATTTTTTATTTTTGAGTCTGGGATGTGTCTTTGCTTATTTTAGGATTTATTTTCTTGCAAATGGGCATTGGTGATCAGTTTGAGCATGCATACATATCCATAATAAATGCATACAGTCATGATCTATATCTCACTGTGTAGTTCTTGCTAGAACTAGAATTGTTTTACTTGGGACGCAATTTGGTCCACATCTTACATGAGAAATGATTTAAGTCATCTTTTGATACTCAAAATTAGCCACTTGCACCCACTCCATACTAACCATACACTTTCACATCATTACATTGAGGACATTGTAAACTTCAAAGTTTGGGGTTGGGAAAGTCCACCATGGCAAAAAGCATAAACATAGAAAAAAAGAGCATAACTCTTCAAATCTGCCATGTTTGGATTTAGGCACTAAAAAAGTCCCAAAGGGGCTAAGTGCATTGCATTCACCAAAGAAAAGAGCACAAAAAGTGCCAAATCTGAAAATTTTGAAATAATGAAAAAGGTGAAAATAAAAGGCAATGTGAGAAAGAAAAAGCCATAAAGAGGGATCCAGTTCTTTAAAAGTCCTTCTGATCTTAGTTGTGAGATGTGGGTACCAAAACAAAAAGAAAATCTTGCTAGCATATGGTTCATACTCATGGTAGATATAAATCATGAACACTTTGGATTTATGAAGGGTTATGCCATGCATTCTTGGATTGATCATCTACATGCGTGCACTTAATGCATCTATCTTGCATTTTTTTCTTTTCTTTTCTTTTTGTGTCTTAATTGCTTGGGGACAAGCAATATTTCAAGTTTGGGGTTGTGATGACACTAATTATTTAGTGCCATTATGCTTTTTTTTATCTTGTTTTTAGAATAGTTTTTACCTTTTAATCCCAACCTTTGAGTCATTTTAGTTCATTATTTTTTCTTTTCTTGTTTCTTGGAGCTAAAGGTATGAATGACTTGTTTTATTGCATTGGGTAGCTAATTGGTGTATTTTTGGCAGATTTATTAGTGCAGACTTATGCTGCAGCATCAGACAATGAACAACAGTTTGAAGGGGAAGAAAAGGAGCTTATGGTGGACAACTTGCAACAATATTTTGAACAGATTTGGGGAACCTTCTAGATCAAATTGTTGGCTGGAAATTATCTTTTGTATTTCCTTTTCTTTATATCTTGAATTATTGTCCCTTGTCACCAACTATGTAGTACAATTATTATTATATTAGGTTAAAAGTCTTTTTTGCCCCTCTCCCTCCTAGTATATAAAGGAGGCTTGAGAGGTGTATTTGAGGACATGATCTTCTTACTTGCACTCTTAGATAAATTGTAGAATATTTTAGAATCTCTTTTGTGATATTTAAAAATCAAAGTAAGAGAATTGACAATCTCTTGGTTTGATTATTAAAGTCAAGTAATTTAATAATATATTGAAGTTCTTATTTCTTGCATTTTTCATTTACCGTAATTTATTTACCGCACTTTACTTACCGCACTTTACTTTATTGTCATTTAGATTTACGTCATTTACATTATTGTATTTAATTTATGTCATTTATTTTATGCATTTACTTTCCGTATGAGTAGCTAATTTTATTATTATGGGTGTTTGACGGAAAGGTGGGATTTTAAACCAAAGAAAGGTGGGCATTGTTTCGCAATAACAATGATCCACCATTTCATTCAAGTTTTATAAATATCAATAATACTTCTTGACGAACCGATCACTTGCTAAAGTATTAAAGTGCTGTGGACTTAGAGATAACCCACGAAAAGCACACCCGTTTGAATGATATAAGAAGTATACTTGAGAGAGTTACTGATAAGGATAGTTATCGTTTATATCCTTCTAAACTGATTTATTCTCGACAAGTTGATCGCTAATCAATAGTGTTAAAGTGTAGAGGACATAGAGATAAGCCCCTTCGAACACGTCAACTTGAATAATATGGGAATCGGCTCGAGAGAGCGGTTTTTACAAAGAGATTTGTATCTCCATATATTTTGAGGACTCTATTCTACATTATAAATAGTTGGAGACTACACAAAGATGTGTTTAGTCGAATCTAAACAGTAGTGTGAATATTGAAGTCCGAGAGGAATACCCTCAAAATAGATGATGTATCTAGTTGTGGCAGAACTTCATGTTGCAGCATGGCCCACTGGAATTTGTGTTTAAATCCCACCAGAAAGTCTAACACCCGTACTTGATTTATTCTCTGTTAACTAATTCAAGGTGATAACTCAACCAAACCAAAGTCTTCAAATTCTCCATCTGAAATCATTTCTTTCTTCTACTTTTTATTAAACTTTTACTCAGTCTCTGTGGGACGATATCCGGGACTTTACCGTTTTATTACTTGAAAGACGATATTAGATCTCATTATATAATTGCTTTGAGGTTTAATTAGCACACGTCTATAAGTGTATTCCAAGCACTGTCAACATACATTTTGACAGTGTTATCTTATTTGAGCTTAAATGTTCAAGTTAAATTGTTGAGCAATCATTCTTTATAGGACATTCATGGGATTCGTGTGTGAGCTTAAACAGAACTTCCATGGATTCACGTAAACAAGTGTTTCCTACCCAGGAAGTTATCCTCGAGTGATTGAGGGGTGAGGGGTCAAAATCAAAGAGTGGGGGACATAACTCATCCGGTTGAGTTTTTCTCAGTGTGTGGAGCGGAAAAATGGAAAAGGGAGTTTGGTTAGAAGTGAGATTTAATGATAAAAAGAAAGAGGGTGTGAGAACAGAGTTAAAAGAATATCAAAACTCTGCACCAACCACTTTCTGAGCCGGGCAACCACATCTACTGATTGGTTCACATTCTTTGGTGACCATCATTGAAAAAGGTAGTGAGCCTATGCTAACTCTTGCAATTACCCCACCAGCCACTCATTTTTTTCCCGAAAAAGAAATGTTTCATTTTCATTGGGAACGCAACACATCTACTATCTAATCTTCAATCTGAAGATTTAGATATTGAAAAAGAAGGAAAGTTGCCCCACCTTCGCACCTTTTTCATGCACATTGAGTCTGTGTAATACATGTTGCTGTCTCAACAGTTTACACAATTTGAGCCTTATGAAACACAATAATTGTGCTAAATTCTTTCATACACAAGCACGAGCACACAGAAAATTTGTTTTTCTGTCAGAACATTCATAGATAAACCTTGTGTTTTTCAATGATTGAATGGAAGTCCTGGGGAGTCATCATCAAACCAGCTCCTTCAATTGTACATTCGTGTACACAGTAACTTTGTGTTACTGACAGGCACTCCTAACTGTTTCATCCGTTGAATCAGGGTTACCACGTTCATTATGTCTGAATTTGAAAAGATTCAGATATATACATTTCATGAATTGACGGATACTCAGATCAAAGGGCGAAGAATGTCAAATCATTATGAAGGGGAGATTGTTAATTCATCTGAAAGGGCGAAATCAAAGAAAGTACTGAAATTGAAGAAGTTTTGATGATCATGATGCTCTCAATCATCAAAAAGGGGGAGAAATTTTACAAAGTTCAATTTCAAATAAATTTCAATGTCATGAAGAAAGTTCAAAGTGAAAAAGTTCAAGAAAGTTCAAGTCAGATGAAAAGAAATCATTCCGAGATGATTCAAAGTAATATTCAGATAATTCGAGAAAGTTTGTTTTTCTGAAGACTGTCAAGAGTTCACAAGAGAAGAAGATACAAATTTTTCAAAGATTCCTCAATCAAAGCTGTTTCAAAGTTCAAAAGCTGAAGAATCAAGAGCTGAAGATAGTGTCAATTTTTTATTAAATCTTGAATACAAAGGGGGAGATTGTTAAGCCAAAATATTGTATCCAATATTTAATAGGAAAGTCAAAGTTATAAAGTCAACAAGGTCAAAGTCAAAATTGTCAAAGTTGTATTAGTTTGCTTAGTTGTTAAGTCTTTGTTAGATTTGTGGGTATAAATAGGTTTATAATCTTGTAATTTTGTAAGAATTGTAGAAGAACCTCATTGTAACATTTTCAGACGTGTGGCTATTTCAAGATCTAATTTCTCTCTCTAGTTCATATTGTTATATCTTAATGAGAATTGCTTGATTCTTTGGGATTTTACATTCACACTGCGGTACAAGATGAGTATGATGAGACAAACTATCAGACAAATATTGACCATCTACCAAGCACACACAGATGGACAAAGGCACACCCTCCAACAAATATCATTGGTGATCCGAATGTAAAAGTGTCTACTAGTCTGCATCTGCATCTACGAATTATTGCATGTTCGTCAACTTTCTAAGTAGCATGGAACCTAAAAAGCCGTCTGAAGCACTGAAAGATCCAGAATGGATAAATGCGATGCAAGACGAGCTGAATGAATTCAAATGAAACGAAGTGTGGAGGTTGGTACCAACACCCAAGGATAAAACCATTGTCGGAACCAAATGGATTTTTTAGAAAAAGAAGGACGAGACAGGTATAATTGTCAAAAATAAGGCACGGTTGGTTGCTAAAGGCTATAACCAGCAAGAAGGCATAGATTATGATGAGACCTATGCACCCGTTGCCAGGATTGAAGCAATAAGGATTTTTCTTGCATATGTCACTCATAAAAATATCAAAGTGCACCAGATGGATGTTAAATCAACATTCCTGAATGGTATCCTACACGAAGAGGTGTATGTAAGTTGGTCTGAAGGCTTCATTAATCCAAAGTATCCAGATCATGTGTATGTGTTTGATAAAGCTCTCTATGGATTGAAACAAGCACCACGTGCATGGTATGAGACTTTAACTGTTTACCTTTCCGAGTCTGGATTCCGAAAAGGTACTATCGACACCACTTTGTTTTTGAAAAAGAAAGGTGAGGATTTGATTCTTGTGCAAATTTACGTATACGATATTATTTTTGGTTATACGAATCCTAAACTTTGTGATGAATTTCAAGACATTATGAAGAGTAGGTTTCAGATGTCAATGATGGGTGAATTGAACTTTTTCTTAGCTTTACAAGTTAAACAAAATGTGGAAGGGATTTTCATTAATCAATCAAACTATATTAAAGATATGCTAAAGAAATTCAATATGACTGATTCAACACCCATGAAGACTCCTATGCAATCTGGAAGTTTGTTGAATGCTGATATCTCTGGAAAATCAGTAGATCAATGGACCTACAGAAGTATGATATGATCTCTTCTTTATTTGACATCAAGTAGATCAGATATAATGTTTGCTAATTGCTTTTGCGCTCGTTATCAAGTGAATCCAAAGGAATCCCATCTTGTTGCTGTTAAACGGATCTTACGGTACCTTAAAGGCACACCAAAATTGGGCCTTTTATATCCGAAAGATTCTAGGTTTGAACTAATTGCCTACACAGACGCATATCATGCAGGTAATAAGTTGGACAGAAAAAGCACGTCTGGAGCCTATCAGTTTTTGGGAGAAAAGCTAGTCAGTTGGTCTTCGAAGAAGCAAAATTGTGTATCAACTTCTACGGCCGAAGCAGAATATGTAGCGGCTGCTAGTTGTTGTTCCCAAATGTTGTGGATGAAGACACAACTTAAAGACTACGGATATAAGTTGAACAAAGTTCCCATTTACTGCGATTCTAAAAGTGCCATAGCAATTACGGCAACTCCGGTGCAACATTCAAAGACCAAACACATAGATATCAGGTATCATTTAATAAAAGATCACGTAGAAAAATGTAATATTGAAATGCATTTTGTTTCAACTGATTTTGAGGTTGCTGACCTATTCACAAAACCTTTTGATGAAAAGAGATTTAATTTCTTAGTCAGCAAACTCGGAATGTTAAATCTGAATGCATAACAATATTTTCCTATCTTGTTTTGAAGGGGAGTGTGTTCTTGTTGTGTTTGTGTGAGTGTTTTTGGTTGGATAATATTTACTAAGTCTGATACATATAACCAATGTGGACTCATGTTCAATGAGGACCATGTTCATCATCTATTTGTAGGTCTGACAGATTTCATGAAATACTAATAAATCAATATCATGGACATTGACTACTGATCAACTCAGATCAGGACTCGTACTTCAGTATGATGAGCTGAATGCATACTTCTAGGGGGAGTATACACATCTGTGCACACTTCAAGGGGGAGTATAAGATAAAGTCTGTAAGTGTGTGAGTGTGTGTGTGTTCAAAAGTTTTTGAAAATCTGAATGTTTTTTTTAAGTGAGAGATGCTATTTTGAGATTTAAAAGTGAATTTTTGCAAAGTTGCTATTTTTGGAAAGTCAAAATTCCCTTTTTTGGAAAATTTTTAAATTTTTTCTTAAGTATACAACTCGCAAAAAGTGTTATGCGACAAGTCACTTGACGCAACCTTTGGTCTGCGACAAGTAACTTGACGCAAGCCACTGCCTGCGAATTCTAAACTTGACGCAAACAATGGTCTACGACAAGTTACTTGACGCAAATCAAAGCTTGCGACAAGTGAAGAATTTATATCCTTTGACTTGCGACTTCTAAAAACTTGTACACCATGCTTTGCGACTTCTATTACAATCACAACTTGACGTAAATCGAGCCTTGCGGCAAGTTCACACACAACTTGTCATTGTTTGCAACAAGTTCCTTTGTTCAGTGGTTTGCGACAAATGGGAGGTCTAATCAAATCGTTCCATGTGTCAATCCTATTCATGAGTATATATACGAGTTGTCTCAAAAGCCTAGTTGCGACTTATGCACTTAGCTTTTTCTATCGAAAGTTATTGTTTCACGACTTCTTAGACTTCAAATCTATTTTGTTTGATTCAGTGTAGGTTTCTTGTTTTTGTATGTTGTTTCTCTTGATTTTGTTTGATTCGTGTCTTCAGGTTTTATTTGTCTTTGATTTAGGTTTTTGTATGTGACTGTTTGATTCTTAAATCCACTTCGAACCGAACTCATGAACTTGAACATTTGGACTGAAATTTTGTGTTCGATTCCCAAATATAACTTGTGAATCTTATTGGGATTTCGAAATCGATCATTGGTACATATATTGAACTAAAAATCATTAACCTTGACTTTGGATTTTGATAATGGAATCTTGGACTGTTCGACAATGTTATGGACTAATTTGGACTTAATCGATGAGTAACAGGGACTATTAATTGAAATTAATGAACAAATCTTGTTCACAATGCTTAATCGAACACCATCGAACAAAGATAATCAAGTTTAAGAGGTTCTAATGTGATTTTGATTTTTGAAATTTCAAAGTTAACAAGTTTGAACTCTGCGAGTTCTTGGGGATGAATTTTTTAAATTTCAAGACAAGTTCATTGTTTACTAAGTTTTGCGAATTGTTTGGATGTCAGATTTTTTTTCTAAGTCTTGTTGCACTTGTACTCTGCAACAAGTTGTCAAATTCTTTCTGTTTGCGACAAGTACTTTATTTCAGTACTTTGTGAAAAAAATTCTAAGTGTTGTTTGACTTAGAAAATTTTTCAAAACTGTTTTCTGAAAAATAAAAGTTTTGGGATTTTACTGACATAATTGGATTTTTATCCAATATTTTAAACTTTTCAGGTTTCTAATGGCTAGTGAGAACTCAGCTGATCCGATTGTGCAAATGGATGAAAATGACACGAATGTTTCCAAAGAGACACCAATGCCATCATCAACATCACATTTCCAATCTGTTGTTGGTGAAAATCTTGATATTGCACTGATCCATCCATCTGATTATATGTTGCAATACCCAAACAACCATCATGTGGATTTTGATCATCTCAACATTGGTGCATTGGTGCTGGATATCTTCAGAGGCCATCCTCTATATTATGCACTGACTGCTACTGCTACTGCTACTGCTACTGCTACTGCTACTGCTACTGCTACTGTACCTCTGATCTACCTTCAGCAAGCCTGGAAGACAATCTCTTTTGTGAATGACGACAACATCAGAAACAGGCACTTTGAAATCAAGATTGACCACTTTAGATCAATTATGAATTATCAAAGACTGAGGCTTATTCTTGATCTTCCGGAGAAAAAATCAAGAGAAGGCAAAACCAATTTTGATCCATATCCAATTGATTCTGAAGTATTTGAAGGCATCCGAGCCTTAGGATATGTTGGTGACCTCATCAAGATCAGTCAATTCAAGAAGACAAAATCGCCACCTTTCTGGTATGAGATGTTCTCTATCATCAATCGGTGTTTCACTGCAAAGCACACCAGAAATGATAACACCAATATGCACATGTTCAGATTATTTCATGCCATTGTGTACGATCTGCACGTGGATTATTCTATAGCATTCTGGAGAGAACAGTACGAGAGAGTTCAATCCAAGAGAACAACAAAGAAGCCTATATTTGTTCCATAGCAGAGGTTTCTGCAACTTATTATCTGGAGCATGATCAAATCAAATAAGGATATTCCAAAGAGAAACAATCATGAGGTAGGACCTGAATTTATCATGAGGTATCTACAGAAGCAAAAACAGACATTCAACTATTCTATGCCGATTTCAGATGCACTACTTACTTACGCTGATCCGAACTCAGAGAGTGTCAAAGCTTATAGAGAGTCTACGGGACGATCAGAACCGGTTGCCCCTACCCCAGACTCACACCTTAGGCGAGCGGAGTCAGTGAGGGTTCAATCTATCATGGGGGTAATTGAACGGGGAGAGCTGAGGGAAAATACTAAGAGGGGAATTGTAGTGGGTCAGTCTTCTCGACTGGAGGCTGTGGAATCCCAGGCTGTTATTACCACTCATCAAGTGGGTTCCACATCTCAACCTGAGCAGGCTATCTTACATCAATTGGGCCCTCAGGAAAGGAATGTCGAGGAAGGTCAGAACTCTGAAACCAAGTCAGAGCGGTAAGTTCTAATGAAAGCATACCATCTGCTACACCTGGTACAGATGAAGAGAGAGATGCAGGAAATGATCAAGACAATGATGATGATGACAACATGGGTCATATCTTCGGATTTCTCAATGATGATCCAATGGATATTGATGCTGACACCACTATTCTGAATGTGGTTGGTGATATAAGAAGAAGTGAGGGAGACTTAGTTGAAAACACATATAATGTGAGGTTGAGAGTAAGGGACGAAGAAGAATATAGAGAGAGAGTGTGTAACCTAACCAATCGTTCCAAAAGGGCAACCACATCTGCTACCTCGCCGCATGTGTTGTGAGCAGGTATTGAAGAAGACGTTAGTCACCCACTAACGCAATTACACACCCAAGCCATCCATTCTATTACCTCACAACAGGTGATAGTCTCACAAAAGCACAGGTATATAACACAACTGTTATCTAGCTCTCACTCGGAGAGTTTAGATATTAAAAATTGAGAACATCAACCCCGGTTCTTACTTCCTTTCACTGCACTATCGAGTCAAGAGCCCATTGTTACATCTATTTCAATTCCTAGGACACATATACAAACTGCTACCATCGGAAGTCTTCGTGACCCGATCGGAACATCCATAGTAGATTCACATTCTGGACTACGAGGATAGTATGGAAATCCTGTCATTGCTACCACTTTGCCAGCTTTGAACACAGGCCACACAGTTGCTTCGTCGACTGCTGTAAGAATGGAGAGCTTAAGTAGCCCCGGAGTTACTATCCCAGACTTCGTGTCAAAGGAATTTCTCAACGGCGCCTTATGGCTGTTGAAAACTGTTTGTTCGAAAGATTTCAGAGGGAGATTGGAGAAGTAAAAAGATTGCTAAAAGGCAAAGATCTGGTTACTGAAGAACCACAACCACCTCCACCTGCACCTCCACCAGTTCAGCCTGTAGATATGTCAGTGGAGGATCTGAAGTCATTACTCTATGCTAAGTTACTTTCACAAGCACTGGCAAACCAATCTGATGATGATTTAATTGGTTTACTGAGGTCTCAGCAATCCCAGCCAGCTATTCCTCAAGTTCCAGATGGTGTTGTGACTGTAACTGAATTCAGTGCTTTCAAATATGATATTGTTAAGTCTATTCAAGAGCTCACAAAGGTTGTTCAGTCTTCGTGAAAATCTCAAGCAGTTACCAGAAAAAGACATGATCCTGATTCTGATCAAGATCATGAGGGGGAGATAAGTAAACGACAAAAAACTGCTGGAGATTCTGAGGCAAATGTTCAGTCTGTAACTATGGAAGAAGAAGAAAATGTTCAACATCAGGCAGACAGACATAATGAACTGAATGATCAAGGTGAATGTACAGAGCTTGTATTGTATGTGAATCCAGAGGTAGAACCAAGGGTTCCAAAGCCTAAGGTTGCTACCAGGGCTGAAATACTATTGATCACAGGAATGAATGAAGTTGATGTGATAGATCTGTCATCAGATGATGAAGAGGAATCAAATGAAAAGTATGATAAGTTCTGGAAGGTAAAAGAACAAGAGAAAGAGAACTTAATGGATTCTGATGATGACGGAGATGACATTCTTGCTGATGAAGCCAACATATTAGATACTTTGTTGGGGAATCTAGATGACATTCAACTCAGTCTAGTCCATAATGAAGTACCTAAAACCACCAATGAAGCCCCAGTGATCCCTGCTTTCAAAGAGTTTAACTTCCCTTATGTCTCTGATATGCCACCAAGTCACCAAAGCCCAATAAGCCATCCAAGTCCAAGCCATCAAAGTCCAACAAAACTTCCAAGTCCAGCAAGATCTCCTAGTCCAATCCAAGATGCTCAACCATTAAATTATTAAATAGAAGATGATGTTCATAATTCTATTTTTTTCCAAATGAAGGTGATGCATGCCCTTCAAATGAACCTGAAGCACCACTTGTTCCTTCCAAAGCTGAAATTAGACATATAAGACATGCACTCAGAGTTCCTTTTCTGGAAGAATAGATGAAGACAATATTTGTTCATAGGATCAGACTTATGGATAAATACAAGGTGTTGAGTGTTTCAAATAAGCCGAAAGAATATCAGGAAAAATATGCCAACATGATTAACTGGTTAAGACAGACTGAGTGAGTTGTAAAGAACACGTCTAGAATTGTTACTGTCAAGGAAGTCAGGCTGAAGAAGTTCATGCATATTTGGTTTCCTGAGTTCTATGTTCAAAGAAGAGATCTAAGTGAATGTAGGTTTACTGAAGTTGATTTTTGTTTCCTGAACGTTGATGATCTTGAGTATATGTACCATCATTTCAGAAACATGGTTATCAGGATGGAGAACATTGTCTTTGCATTAGAAGCGATCAAAAGGTTCATGAGAAGACACATCTTTCACACCTACTGCTATGATTTTTAGTTGGGTATTGAGACCAATCAGAAGAAAGTCAACATGATCAAGCCGAATTTGACTCCTTCTGACATTGATAACTATGATGTGTTCACTGTGCTAGAAGAACCTGAGTTGGGGGTAGTCTACAAGAATAGTGAGAATGAGAAGAAGTTCTTCAGAGTATCTGATATTTCAAAGCTCTCTAATGGAACTCTCAAGGTGATTAGACTACATCTGGACTCAAGGTACAAAGAAAGTGAAAGACAGAGACAGCTAGGGGTGTTCGCGGTGCAGTTTAAGGCAAAACCGCAAACCGCATATGCGGTTTGAGCATTTTCCCAAACCGCAAACCGCATCAAACCGCACAGCGAAATGCGGTGCGGTGCGGTTTATGCGGTTTGTACCTAACGCACTTTACACCTACAATTCAATAATTATAAAATTAAAACTTCATTTTGAAATCGGCAATAACTTGATCGTAGTCCAAAAAATATAAAATATTCACCACGTCCGACTCGTAAATACATATTATATAAATATTGCAATTATTCTATATATACATATATGTGTGTGTAATATATAAAATTAAAAAAAATATACATATATATAATGTGCGGTGCGGTGAGGTTTGAACCGCTGTTTGATAACTCAAAACCACAAACCGCACCGCATAGTGCGGTTTGGAAAAAATGCAAACCGAAAACCACACCGCGGAAGTTCTAAACCGCGTTTTGTGGTGCGGTGCGGTGTGTGCGGTTTGGTGGTTTAGATGAACACCCCTAGAGACAGCAAGGTGAAGAGCACTTGCCAAGGAGAGTTAAGTTGGTGATGCTTAGGATTCTTGAAGCGATTGATGACAGAATTGATTTTAGAAGATGTATAAGGAGGTTTGAATCATTCTTGGGCATAAGGAGAACCAGTTCAGGAAGATGGGGAAGGTGAAGATATACAAACTGATCTAAAGGGGGGAGACTGTTAATGTATTTTGTTTAGATCATTTGTATTGAAATGTTTGACTTTTCATTGTGTTGCTTATATGAGGTCAAGGCTTGTTTGACCCATATATAAGCTTTGTTTCTTTGTCTTTTGTAAGGTCAATGAAATGAGAGTTGAAATCTTGTGACTTTAAGTGAGATATATGACACAATTTCTCTCTCTAGAATTCCTCTCATTGTGTGCTTAATTTCGTGTTCTTAATTGCTTGAATCTTGGACTAACAGAGGACCAATAGAAAATTTTGAAAATAAATATGTAGAGAGAGAAATAATATTTTAATAAATGAATGGAATATTTTAATATTATAATTTTTTTTTGTACGGAAACTTGGGCTATGCCCACACACACGCACCCGCGGTATCCGAGCATCCAATTGGGCAGCACCGACTAATCCGCGGCGACCCGGCCCAGCCAAATCGACTGGACCCGCCCAGGTATGACTAAGCCCGGTCAAGACCGAACCCACATACCCATAGACTGGTATGCCCGTAAACCTGGACCCGAACCGACCCGAAGGCCGACCCAAGGTCTGGGTATCGCCGAAGTGCATCCCCCAGGATTTGAACCCTGGTAGATAGACATACCATTGCCTTACCACTTGGCTAGCACCTCTTTGATTTAATATTATAATTGATACTGGATTCTCCAAAATGAGGAATCTGATGGAGATAGATGTAATTTTTTTTAAGATTTTGACTTTTTTGGTTCTCCATTTTGGAGAAATTTTGGGAAAGTTGTTGGAGATGCTTTAAAAGGTCAAACCCAAAAATACGGGTCAAAACTCAATATCAAACCAGAATAATAATTAAATAAAATAACATGAGAATAACCGTATCACATGTTATTTTACGATAAAAGATCGGTTACGATGTTTTCGGTGGGGTCTTTGGCACGAGCCATGGAAGCCAAGCATAGTCTGGACCCTTGCTTATTTATAGAGTAGAGAACCCAAGATTGTCCTCTGGTGCTCACTATGTCAACATGAGCTTCTAATTTGTATTTTATTTACATAAACGATTGGTACACTTTATAGAGGTATAAGGAATCTCCAATTCAACATTAATTAAGAACACTAAAACCACAAAAATAGAGGTGTTTTCATCTTCAACTCACTAAAACACTAAAAAAAATGGAGGTAAAAAAAGTAGGCCTGTATATTTGAAATAAAAAAAGAATGCCTCTATTTTTTATATTACTATTATAATGAGATTTTATTGTTATATATATACATATAAAGGGGAGTGATCATTTGTAAACCCCTCTTATAATGTAAACTTTGTACACCTAAATTGATCAATGAATGAATTTCCTTGATTATTGAATTATTTTTAATTAAAAGAGCTTTGTGGTTATTTTATATACAATGGTTTTTAATTAGGAAAATATATTTTATATTAACTTTGGATTAATCATGGGAGGTAACCATTTATTTATCGATCGGATTGTTTTAAGTGAAAATCGGATTTAATAACATTATTATCACATTAATATTGTTTCATTGATATTTCTTGTTGTTTCCAAAAAGTTTGTGTCGATCATAGTGTTCATCATCTATAGAATGAAGAAGACGAATGTTGAAGGAATTTTGCTTAATGAAATTCATGTTCGAAATATACTCGACAGAGATGATTCGTTGTTATCGCCATATGTTAGGTCGCTTGAAGATAATCTGATTCTGAGTTGTGAGATATTTGATAATGAAGTTTGTTCGATTGTGGTGTGGAAGGATTTTGATGTTGGTTAGTCGAATGAAGTCGGGAACGAAGGTAATTTATTTTTATGTTTGTAGATGTTATATATTTATTTTGATCTTGTTTTTGTTTAAAATAGACTAGTTACATACTCGCACACGATGCGGCGCGAAGATCGTGAAATCGAAAAAACAATTGACAAAGATATGTACTCACTCCCGAACCGGCTATTTTTTTAATAATATATATTTTATTTATTTATAAAATTTAATAAACTACCTTTTAGGAAAACACATTTTGTAGTATTTATTGGCTTAAACTACATCTAATGACGTGAAGTGTTTCGGAAGCACCGTTTGTAATACTTATTTGTTTTGGAACATAGTTTGGAGTATTTATTAGTTTTTAGTTTTTATCATATTGGTTTTTCACATTTGTAGTATTTATTCCTTTACATTGGGACTTTATAATATATTAATATATATATTTTAGAGCGAATTGTGAATTTGGTCCAAGTGGTTTTGTGTTTTCTTTTGACTATGATCCTCATTCTATGTTTATTATGGATATAGTCCCTGTGGTATGCAATATGTTGTGGCTACGATCCCTGAATACTAACACTGTTAAGTTTGAATGATTAAAGGCATCATGTGCCTTGCACACCATGGGTATAATTGTCAATTTACCTTTCTCTTTCAACTAACCTATCTTTAAAACAAAGAACACTGAATTGTGGATTTGGTCCCTATGCATCTCTCATAATTTTTAAAACACATTTATCATCTATCTTAATTTTTTCATCCATTCTTTATTGTCAAAGTACAAGAAAAACTAATTTGTTAAAGTGCAAAAAAGCAACTTGCATTTAAAAATAGCAATTGTCTAAAACCAATATTACATCCCAAAAATGACAACCCATCGAAATAACAATTGTTTGATATCAACATTACATCCCGAAAAATACAACCTATCAAAATAACAATTGTTTGATATCAATATTACATGAACTGCCTGAGAAATTTCAAAGTTAGTCTTCCATGGACTGACTGAGAGAAACTCCTTTATGATTAATTTGATTTAGAGACTCCAAGCACACCTTTTGCAGTTCTATTTGGATACTTGTAAAAGAAAAAAGTGAAGGTTGCTTAACCAAAAACATATACAAATTTACCAGAGTTCATTCTTATGTTCCATCATCTATTTATTTTCTTGATAATTAAGGGTGAAGATGAGTCAAACCTCCATAAATTTGGATGGCTAAATAATTCTCGAAGGACTCTTTCATCCATGTTGTCAAGAAGACCAGACCACATTCCTTTTATCGGAGGTAATTGTTCTACAAAAGCATTCCAAGGTGGATAACCCACGCCACTCAACGAACAATATCATCCAACTGTAAAGATAAATGCCTTCAAATTGAGCAAAGTAATAAGTTCTTGATGCAGGTGTTTGAACATTAAATATTTGAAAGAATGGTTAAATTCATGGACATCACCTGGCCATAACATTAACTTTGCGTGAATGATTATTTATGATAAAGTGAAATAAATTATGTTGTCCTGCTAAGCAAAATGTTTTCTGAGTTGATATTTCTCAATAGAAAAACAACCTAAAATTGTGAATGTTAAAAAAATGACTTGCCACTATGTGGGTGCATGACATATTCAAAATATATCTTCAGGATACATAAGGCTAAACAGAAGATAATAAAGAAAAGGGCTTACATAGGATATTCTTTGGGAATACATGAATTTTCTGTGGGCAAGAGGTATGTGAGACGTTTCTTCCATGGTTGTCTGAAAATCATTGATAAGGATGTGGACCTCCTGTGAATCAAGTAAGGAGAAGAGGTAACAGTGTCATTACAAAAAGGTAGGAACAACAATGGAACAAACATACTATATATATAGAGAAATATTTTTGGTTAAAATGAAATGTAGTATGTGTTCTTATTAGTTTAAATATGTGGGTAATTGGCCCAATTATAACATATTTTTAGCAAAAATTTATACTTAAATCAAATCAAATATGATAAGTTAATATAAGCAGCTAGTTGCCCTATTTGTAGGAGATTCATAAAGCTAGTTACCAGTAGCACTATTACTCTTACTCTGTAGGTGTTGGTTTTGTTATACAAAAAAAATCTACAAACAACCTCATGTCAAAGAACTTTTCCCATTGGAAAGTTCATCATCACTTTTGGATCGTGTGTTTTATCCATTGCATCTTCAAGGTCTAAAGCTCCTTCACCAAATTGGTATAACGAAGACCAAACCAAATCCAAAAATTCATACTTAACAACCATATCCTTCATAACAATTCTTAAAACCCACATGACCAACCGGGTTGCTTCCATGTGTGTTTTATTTGTCTAGGGTAATTTGAGAGTGTATAAGGATATGATATTATTACGACACGTACAATGGAGTTTAATAGAAACACTTTCTTCAATAATCACGTTGTTAACTATCCTCAAAGAAGATACATAATAGTTATAAGAAGCACCATTAGCGTTATAGATGTTTACCTTGTGATGTACAAACTCTTTTTTCTTTCCTAGATAGTTGTGATATTTGTCGTATTTGGCCCATGAGATCCAAGCAAAATGCTCTCTTTATGTAGCTCCAAGAAATTTCAGCATTTTGGTTTGCAGGCATGACTCTTGAGGAGTTGATATCACCTACCAAGGTTTAAAACATAATGTTTCATATCATGCACAAAACTAGCTAACTTTAAGTGTAACTGGTTCCAAACTACATTTACAAATTCAATTGTCTTAACTTTTTACCAACAGAACTTGGACAGACCAACGATACCAGTCCACTGTTACTTTTAAGGTGACTTTGGGCCAATAATTATTGTTATTCAAAAAGAAACCAAAACTGGACATATGATATATAATTTGCTTATAAGAGGATAACAATCTTTAACAAAATTATATGCTAGAAATGATATAAGTAATTTCAATTAAAAAAGGAAGCAAGCATTAAATTTGATGTTTATGTCGAAAAGGAAGATATCCTTGAAAAACGGTACAAATAATATACATACTTCATCGTGTGCCCCACCAAGCTCTTTCTTGACAACTTGGCACACTTGATGGAGATAAGATGGAGATGTAACTATGATTATCTTTCTTGGTGATTCTTGATTAGACATGGATAAACATGCATCCTTAAACTTTTAGAAGCATATAACTTAGTTACCTGAAGCGTTGCGACAAATATAACGCAAAGATTGTTTAAACCATGACAATTGAACTTGTAAAGAAGCATTTGTCATGGTATTATTCAAGAAAGGATGAGTCTAAGGCAATCCCACCACTATTGCAAAATTCACTCTGTTTCCCAACTCCACCACGTTGCCACTTCCCTTGTGAATCAAGTACGGTGGTATCAATGGCAACCCAAGACTACCAGCTTCAGAAACCGAGAAAAAACTTAGTCATTCACAATGAATATGTACTATTTCAGTCTAAAAAAGAATGCAACATTAAAAAGTGCAATCTAAACCTCCTTTTAGCAACTATGAAATAAAAGTAATTTCGAGACCAAAATAAAAGGTACCAATGGCTATAATTATTATGGAAAATTAGTAAATTTTAGACATTTTTCGAGCTGTGAAGCATTGTTTGCTTGGACCTGTAAGTATACTTTGGTTATCTTGTCTTATTTGTTAAGATCTGCACTTAAGCTGACTATCACTACCCGGGTATAGATGGAACACGGTTAAAAAACAACCAATATTTTAAGGTGTAACAGCCTAGTTTAATTAATAAAAAAAAACAAATAAATAATAGTTGCTGAAATTTTAATAAAAAAAAAAGCTGCTGGATTCTAATAACAAGGAAATAAATAAAAAGAGTTATCAAGTATTAATAAACTAAGAAAGGGGTTGTGGATAAAGTTGATTTATGTGTTAAAGACAAAAGAAAAAGGGGCTGGAAAGGGGCTGGAAAAGGAGGATGTTAGTGGCAGTTTGAGGTGTTATTTGGTGGCATATGGTGCATGGGAGGATGCCACATCAAGTAGTGACTAACCTACTTCCAAACTCCTTAACCCTTACTATAAATATTAGCCTCTTTTGTCTCTTTTAAGTCCTTTCTCCAGCAGAAAACAATCAAACACACAAACAATTCCATATTTTGTGAATTGAAAGAGGATATTAGCAAGCAAGGGTAGAGGGCTGCAGAATTTAAGTGTCATTTAGCCAAAAACCAAGGTGATTACTTATCTTTACTTTTGGTTTGATCTCCAAACCTGAGATACATATTTGTGTACATGTTTTCCTGTAGTTTTGTTCATATTTGGTTATCATAAAGAATATGGACAGCCTTAAATGATATAGCTATGTATAACATGTTATATGTATTTTTAAAACGCATGATAAAGGAACAAATTTGATCACCGGTGGAATAAGAATCACCGAGACGGTATAACCGTGGTAAGGGGTTGTAGAAACGGTCCCGGATCCTTGACGAAGGGTTCCGAATAAAAGCCGGAAGGGGCGACACCCACCGGGAGAGATTAAATTCGGAAAGCATGAATTTTTAAATGTTTTACATGCATATACATGATACAATAGCTTATTTGAGGCTATAATTTGATTTTCTAAATGTTTTGTGCATTGAAATGAGATTTGTAATCACAAGTCAATCAATGGCTTAAAAATTATAAATATGTATCTCAGTTGTGGACAAGATTACTTGAGAAGGTGAAAAGGAAGTCTCAAAGGGGTTATCGAAAGCTTCATTTTGTGGTTTAATCGGGTGTTGTTTTGGTTTGTATAATTTGGTTTTTATAATTTAGCTTAGTATATGTTTATTAGAAGATAAATATGTACTTTGTAACTATGATCCATCGTGGAATGTTTTATATAAAATAAACTATGCTTTTGCTTCCACATTTTTGTAATATGATTTATTTCAATTATATATAAATGGTTGAGACTCGGTTCGTAACACCCTTCGTTGGGTCTCGGTTTAGAGGCGGAAATGAGGGCTGTTACAAGCTTGGTATCAGAGCCAACTTTTTGAGGGATTTGAAAATTTCAAACTCAAAGTCTACACGGAAATTTGAAAATCGATGGATCAAGTTATCTATTAGGACGGATGAGGGACCAAATAACAAGTTGAGGGTAACTGAAATGATGAATGTATCCTTAAAAGTGAAATCTAACCAAGTAAGATGTATATACGAGGGTATATATGTATAAAAAATTGAGTCCTAAAACCTGTTGTACTTTTAACCTATAAACAAAGATTAAACATAAGACAAAGGGTTGTTTAAGGGGCTGTCTAGGGGCTGTCCAGGAGCTGTAAGAGGCTGTTTAAGGACAGTTTAGTGAGTTTTAGGCTATTTTAGGTTTTAACTTGGTACATAATTATTGGAAGTATGTTTTATGAATGTAAAAGTGTGTTAAGTGTAAAAAATGACTAAATATAAGGTATGATCAGTTGTTTAACTCACTTGAACATGTGTAACAGGTATGTCAACTTCTTCCGTAACAGATCCTAGCATGAACACTGACAAGGACCCCTATTTCACAGATGTGGATATAATTGAACCCCCACCACCACAGGTTTACGTTATTAGTGATGATGAAATAGAAGAAAACAATAACCAAGGGGTGACTGAAGCATTAGTTCAAGAGATGACTGAGCTAGTTAATCAAAGGAACCATTACCGATGTGTTATTCATTGGATGGATCGTGAGTTGATCATAAAAAGCAGAGGACTAAGGACAATTGTGAAAGATAAATTATACTATGTTAAAGATATGATCAAGGAGGTTGTTGTCGGTTCATACACTTATCTACTGAGTTTAGTTGCATGGATATCTCGTCGACCTAGGTTCCGTGTTCATCTCTATGAAGAGACCCAAGTGATGTCGTATGGAGAATGGGTTCGACTTAAGTACCATCTATGAGGGGCAACCAACTAGGGTATGAAATGTGAAAGGGTTTTTGTATGGCTTTAAGCCGGTTTTTGGGAAAGTACAACTAACTATGGAATAGTATTTTTTTTATATTCTTTTTTTTGGAGATGTCTTTGTATGTATGAGCCCTAGAAAGGCTAGGACATCTTGGTACATGAGGTGTGCTCTATGTAAATACCTTTTGTACCCCATGAAAAGATGCCACGTCAATGAATGTAATTTCCTACTGATGTAAAATATATATGTATATAAAGGAAATGTTACCAAAAGGGTGTTATCCTAGTGGTAAGGCATGTGGACTAGCTAGTAGCGGTCTCATGTTCGAACCCTGGGGGACGCATCCTGGAGGTACGGGGGCTTCGACCCCGGGATGCATGCTTTAGCAGTCGGGCTTCGGCCCATATTGCTAGGGATTAGTCTGGGCCCAATGTGGTCTGGGATACCCTCTCCAAAAAAAAAGGAAATGTTTGTATAAGTACTTGTGCTTTTGGAAATAGCTTGTATGTATGGTGTATTAAAATTCCTATTAAAAAAAACTCCTTAAAAAGTGATGACTAACATAAGATAACGTGTATATATTGCTATATCCTATCTCAGGGAATGGCTTCACAATTTCAACAAACTTACCAAAGAGGAAAAGGATTGGATGGAACAGAAACAAGTAGCACCGAACCAGAGACGATGAGAGATAATGATAGGACTGAAAGTATAAGCAAGAACAATGATTTAGAAACACTCTTGAAGAATGTTCTACCTGCAATATTAAAAGAAAACAGGGAAGAGACAGCCCGTTTAATAAATATCCCAAAAGAACAAGATGCAAGGGTAGAACCAAATAACATACTCTCAAAAGAAGTCAATTATAAAAGTTTTATGAGCACCAAGCCAACTCCATTCAAAGGTGAACGTGAACCCCATAAAGCCATGGACTGGTTAACCGGAGTAGAAAGTAACTTTGAAACATGTCAATGTATGGAAACGCAAAAAGTAAGGTATGCAACTACCTTACTTCAGGAAGACGCATTGCACTGGTGGAATTCAGTGAAAGCTATAAAAAATACCGAGGAAACTACACCTTTGTTATGGGATCAATTCAAAGAAATATTTCTGAATGAATATTGTTCAACCATAGACCGTAAGCGTATGGAACAGGAGTTCCTACAATTTAGGCAAGGAAACCTATCAGTACAAGATTACGTGTCTCAATTTATAAAGAAGTCAAGATTTGCGGAGCATCAAGTAGCAACGGAAGCAAGAAAAACAGATTGTTTCATTGCAGGATTAAGAAACGAAATTCGAAGGTTTGTACTGGCTGAACTACCAGAAACATTTCAGAAAGCAGTCAACATTGCCAAGGTAGTCGAGAAAGATATGGTACCTACATATCAGGGCTCTTTCCAAATAAAGCGAAAAGAACAAAGTGTTGGCCAAAATTGGAATAAGAAACCAAAGTTTGGGGTTCAGAATTTTGTTAAAATAAATCAAAAGAAACCTTGTGACCATTGTGGTAAGAATCACCCTGGTGAGTATTGGGCGAAGACAGGAGCATGTTTTCGGTGTGAGAAACAAGGACATTTAAAATGGGATTGTCCTCAAGGTAACGAGGAACAAAATAGAAATCAGCCACATCCAGAGGCTAACAGGAATATTAAAGAGGGTAACAAGGGAAAAGCGAAGGCTCGAGCATTTCAAATGACAGAAAAAGAGGCAAATGAAACACCGGACGTAGTGACAGGTACGCACCTTATCAATAATCAACCTGCTCGTATCCTATTTGATTGTGGTGCAAGTAGATCTTTTATGTCTCTTTCATTTTGTCAACAGTTGAAAGTAGACAGTAAGGAACTAAAACCAGGCTTTGAGGTTGAACTAGCTGATGGCAGCCATGTTAGGATCAACAAGATTTGTAGAGATTGCACAATAGAAATTGACGGACATCAAATGACCATTGACCTAATACCCATGACTTTAGGTGAATTCGAGGTCATAGTAGGAATGGATTGGTTGTGGAACCACCATGCCAAGATAATTTGTGATCAAAAGAAACTTGAAGTTAGAACTTCTGAAGGAAAAACAATAGTGATAAACGGGGATGAACAGAAAACTAGGATGATGCTAGTAAGTTCAACTAGAGCACAACGTTGTATAAGGAAGGGGTGCCCAACATTCTTAGCATATGTTATAGGTGAAAGAAGATTAGAAATGATAAAAGCAAAAGATGTACTGGTTGTACAGGAATATTTAGATGTGTTTCCAGAAGATTTACCAGGATTGCCTCCGGACAGACAGGTATGATTTGGGATTGACTTAGTACCTGGAACTGTACCAATAGCCAAAACTCCATATCGATTAGCTCCATCTGAAATGCAAGAACTGAGAAGTCAGTTACAGGAGTTACTCGATAAAGGTTTCATCCGAGAAAGCACGTCACCATGGGGTGCACCAATCCTATTCGTTAAGAAAAAGGATGGGTCGATGCGCATGTGCATCGACTACCGAGAATTAAATAAACGAACAATCAAGAATAGATATCCCCTCCCTAGAATCGATGATTTATTCGACCAACTACAAGGCGCCAAGTGCTTCTCAAAAATCGATCTAAGGTCGGGATACCATCAACTAAATGTCAAGAGTGAAGATGTTCCCAAAACGACATTTAGAACAAGATATGGCCATTATGAATTTTTGGTCATGCCTTTTGGGTTGACAAATGAACCAGCAGCCTTTATGGACTTGATGAATCGAGTATGTAAACCATATCTCGACAAGTTTGTGATTGTGTTTATAGATGACATTCTCATTTATTCCAAGAATGAGGGTGAACATCGAAAACATTTACATACAATACTGAGTCTTTTAAGGCAGGAGAAGTTGTATGCCAAATTTTCAAAGTGTGAATTTTGGCTGAAGGAAGTTCAATTCCTCGGGCATGTGGTTAATGAACGAGGAATACAAGTAGATCCTGCTAAGGTGAGTGCCGTTATGAAATGGGAAGCTCTGAAAAGTGTGTCAGAGATACGAAGTTTTCTAGGATTAGCAGGATATTATCGTAGATTCATTCAGGACTTCTCCAAAATAGCATCTTCAATAACGGCATTGACAAGAAAGGGTAAGAAGTTTGAATGGGGAAAAGAGCAAGAACAAGCTTTTCATACTTTAAAAGGAAAGCTAAGTAGTGCACCCATTCTATCATTGCCAAATGGAACAGAAGGATTTATAGTATACAGTGATGCGTTAAAATTGGGGCTAGGGTGTGTACTTATGCAATACGACAAGGTGATAGCTTATGCGTCAAGGCAACTAAAGGAAAACGAGAAGAAATATCCGACACATGATTTAGAACTCGCTGCAGTTGTATTTGCACTAAAGATCTGGCGACGTTACCTTTATGGTACTCATTGCATCATCTATACTGACCACAAGAGTCTGCAATACTTGTTTAGTCAAAAGGACTTAAACATGAGACAACAACGATGGATGGAATTGCTTAAAGATTATGATTGTGAAATTCGATATCATCCTGGCAAAGCTAATGTGGTAGCAGATGCATTGAGCAGAATGGAACGCGAGAAGCCCACACGAGTTAAAGCGTTGAGAATAGATGTGATGCCTGAATTTTTAGTAAAAATAAAAGAAGCTCAGGCTAGTGCACTTACCGAAGAACACATTAAGAAAGAGCGTATGGTAGGACAAGCCAAATTCTTAGAAACTGATAACAAGGAATGTAGAAGATTTAATGGAAGATTGTGGGTTCCATTGGTAAGCGGTCACCGTGAGGTCTTGTTAAGTGAGGCTCACAAGTCCCAATACTCCATTCACCCTGGCATGGATAAGATGTATCAAGATTTGAAGTTACTATACTGGTGGCCGGGAATGAAAAAGGATGTTAGGAATTTTGTTGAGAAATGTATGACTTGCCTTCAAGTAAAGGCAGAGCATCAGAAACCTTTTGGAGGGTTACAACCTTTAGAGATTCCAATGTGGAAATGGGATCACATCACTATGGATTTTGTGATGAAATTACCTCGAACCAAGAAAGATAATGATTCAATTTGGGTAATCGTTGATAGGTTAACCAAATCAGCTCACTTCTTGTCAATTAAAGAAAGTTATACAATAGAACGACTTGCAAGACTGTATGTTGATGAAATAGTCTCAAGGCACGGGGTACCATTATCAATAATATCAGATAGAGATAGCCGATTTACATCACGATTCTGGAGAAGTTTTCAGAAAGAAATGGGGTCAAGAATAAACTTAAGTACAGCCTACCATCCACAAACTGATGGACAGAGTGAACGAACCATTAGAACATTGGAAGACATGCTTAGAGCTTGTGTAATTGATTTAGGTGGTGGTTGGGATGATCACTTACCCCTAATAGAATTCTCGTACAACAATAGTTATCACGCAAGTCTAAAAGCTGCTCCATATGAAGTCTTGTATGGTAGAAAATGTCGAACCCCAGTGTGTTGGGATAACTTTGAAAACAAAGGAATTACGGGACCAGAGCTAATTCAACAAACTTTAGAAAAGGTAAAACAAATTCGGGAAAGGCTACAAGCAGCCCAGGACCGACAGAAAAGCTACGCAAATAAGAGACGAAAGCATATAGAATTTCAAGTGGGGATCGGGTTATGCTTAAAGTTGCTCCTTGGAAAGGATTGATTAGATTCGGAAGGCGAGGAAAGTTGAGTCCTCGTTATATAGGACCCTTTCAAATAATTCAAAGGGTCGGAAAAGTGGCTTATCGGTTAGAAATGCCTGCTGAGCTACAAAAGATACATAATACATTCCATGTATCCAACTTGAGGAAGTGTCTGGCTGATGAAGAAATGAAGGTTCCATTGGATGAAATTCAAGTGAATGAAAAACTGACATATGTGGAACAACCAGAAAGGATAATTGATCGAGCAATTCGAAGATTGAGGAATAAAGAGGTTCCGTTGGTTAAAGTACAGTGGAAATATCATAAAGGTCGCAATTCCACTTGGGAAAATGAGAACAAAATGAGGACGAAGTTTCCCTATCTATTCTAAAGAAAGTAGATTCCGAGGACGAAATCTTTTGTATGGAGGGGAGATTTGTAACAGCCTAGTTTAATTAATAAAAAAAACAAATAAATAATAGTTGCTGAAATTTTAATAAAAAAAAAGCTGTTGGATTCTAATAACAAGGAAATAAATAAAAAGAGTTATCAAGTATTAATAAACTAAGAAAGGGGTTGTGGATAAAGTTGATTTATGTGCTAAAGACAAAAGAAAAAGGGGCTGGAAAGGGGCTGGAAAAGGAGGCTGTTAGTGGCAGCTTGAGGTGTTATTTGGTGGCATATGGTGCATGGGAGGATGCCACATCAAGTAGTGACTAACCTACTTCCAAACTCCTTAACCTTTACTATAAATATTAGCCTCTTTTGTCTCTTTTAAGTCATTTCTCCAGCAGAAAACAATCAAACACACATACAATTCCATATTTTGTGAATTGAAAGAGGATATTAGCAAGCAAGGGTAGAGGGCTGCAGAATTTAAGTGTCCTTTAGCCAAAAACCAAGGTGATTACTTATCTTTACTTTTGGTTTGATCTACAAACCTGAGATACATATTTGTGTACATGTTTTCATGAAGTTTTGTTCATATTTGGTTATCATAAAGAATATGGACAACCTTAAATGATATAGCTATGTATAACATGTTATATGTATTTTTAAAACGCATGATAAAGGAACAAATTTGATCACCGGTGGAATAAGAATCACCGAGACGGTATAACCGCCGTAAGGGGTCGTAGAAACGGTCCCAGATCCTTGACGAAGGGTTCCGAATAAAAGCCGGAAGGGGCGACACCCACCGGGAGAGATTAAATTCGGAAAGCATGAATGTTTAAATGTTTTACATGCATATACATGATACAATAGCTTATTTGAGGCTATAATTTGATTTTCTAAATGTTTTGTGCATTGAAATGAGATTTGTAATCACAAGTCAATCAATGGCTTAAAAATTATAAATATGTATCTCAGTTGTGGAAAAGATTACTTGAGAAGGTGAAAAGGAAGTCTCAAAGGGGTTATCGAAAGCTTCATTTTGTGGTTTAATCGGGTGTTGTTTTGGTTTGTATAATTTGGTTTTTATAATTTAGCTTAGTATGTGTTTATTAGAAGATAAATATGTACTTTGTAACTATGATCCAACGTGGAATGTTTTATATAAAATAAACTATGCTTTTGCTTCCGCATTTTTGTAATATGATTTATTTCAATTATATATAAATGGTTGAGACTCGGTTCGTAACACCCTTCGTCGGGTCTCGGTTTAGAGGCGGAAATGAGGGCTGTTACATAAGGCAAACTAAATTCATAAGTATAAATTTTGTTGATCATGTTGTCTTAGTTGACATCATTGGTTGGAGCCGAGAGCCTAGAACTGCATTTTTCACCTTTCCCTTAAGGGTACAATTGTCATTTAGTCGATTAAAAAGTGTACTAATCACATTCTTATGAAAATGTGTGCCTTTTAAATTGTTGACATTTGTTTTAAGACATAAGAAGTAATGCTCAACCTGTTTTATCATCCTTTCTTAATCTTATCTTAAGAATCATCATGGCAATATTCCAAGAAAGTTGTTAAATATCAACCTGATTCATTAAAATAATAGTTTTCTTACTCTTCTTTCAACCTATTTGTTTCCTAATTATTTGGACATGTGTTCTTGTATACAAGTCCTACGTTCCAAGCAAGGAATAATGCCTCTAATTGACAACATGGTTGTAATTCTATAGATTTGTATAGACTACCTAATGTCAATAATCGGGACGAAAATTGACAATTCAAGATTTAAAAATGAAAATAGAAACCATCTCTATGTTATTCAAATAGATTACTTGTCTTGAACAAAACTAAAATATAAATTGGAATAACTATTAGAGATATAATTTTAACTTCGGAAACAAAAAGACAAAGAAAAGATACTAGTGAAATCACTACTTAAGCTATAAAACATTTCAAACATTTATGAATCCATATGCAAATCGAGAGAAATCACTTACCTCGTTCCTATCTGTGGGGGTTGTAAAAGCCAAGAAACCCTCTATTCCTGCCTCTGCTATCAAAATTTTGTTGTTGTCCTTCACAATTGTTGTCAACAACTTTAAAACCCAATGGTTTGGGAAAGTGGAAGCACTTGAAGCCTATAAATACGTCACTACTGCCATAAAAACACACACATTAGCATCTTAGCTACTAAGGGAGACGAAAATTCATCTTCAATATTCCTTTCCCTTTGATTACCTAGTTAGCTAACTAAACACCCACTCAATCAAGCTTACTTCAAACCCGGAGGGGTAGCTCAACCGGTAAGAACCCGATTCAAGATCAGTTTGTTTGATTCTTAAGTTCAAGGCTTTTCTTCATCTTGTTAACTTATTTCAGCAGAAACAGATAATCTTTGTTACTCTTCCCATCATTTGATGAAATTACACATCAAATATCATCATCATCATCATTATCCCAGGCTCTTGTATTGTAACAAAAAAGGGAAGTTCGTAATATTATGTTTGTATTGTAATATTTAAGCAACCAAGAATCAAAAAGCAAAAAGCAAAAAACCTTACCTTAAGAAACTGCCTAATATAGGGAAGCACGACAGAAAATGCTGCCATAGAAACACCCAGAAACTCTGTTCTCTGAACAACCCATCATAGAATTAAACAAAGTTAATACGAAAATCAGAGAAAAAGTAAAGATTTTACATTTATAATCGTTGAATTGCAAACAAATTACTCACAATCTGAGTCGACATGACGGTGTTGAATTCGAACCCATAAAATGATTTAAAAAGAGAAGAAATCCAAAAGCATAGCCAATCCATTTGGGTATATAGGATTCGTCCAGTCTAGGGATCCCTAAAGTGAAGCGAAGAACATAGAGATTGAGGTTGAAGGAGAGGAGAACCTCATCAGTCGGATCAAAATTATGTTTAGTACTTCAAAATTATTTCAAAATGCATCGCTGATTTGATGATCAGATCCATACTCATCAAATCATATTGAATAAATTAGTCTAAAAAGTATAGGTAAGTGAATTCGAAACGTACAACCAACACATATTGTTGTTTGGAAATTCTCCTTATATTCCTTCCTAAATTCCTCCCTGTAATGTGAAAAAACAACTATACATCATTCTAAAACAATAGATAAAACATATCTTCGTATAAATTTCAAAAACTCGCAAATTAGAAAGTAGGAGAAAAGTCATTCTTACATGAAGACGGATAAAGCAGTCGGATGCCGCTTTGGAGCACCGAAATTTTTAATCGATATTTTGTCCTTCTTCCCTATGCTCTTTGTTAGTGTATAAATATGTTGGATACAAGATCAAGAAGACAAAAGTGAAAGATTCAAGAAGTCAAAGCTGAGAAAGTCAAATCTCATCAAAGTCAAAGTCTATTTTGTAATAAGTCAAACTTAGTTGTATTTGTTTTTGTTTTTAGTTTTCTTCTATTAGGTGGAAGTATAAATATTTTTTTCTCTTTGTATTTCAAGATGAGGTGACATTAGTTGATATATCAGATTTGAGAGAATTCAGTTTTAGAGAGAGAGAAAGATTTCTAGAGAGAGAAAGTGTAATTCTTGAGAAATCAAGTAATCAAACAGGTAATTCAATTGTTTAATCTTGTTTGTTTGATTGTTACTGAATAGAAAATAGAATCTGGAACACACAATTGGTATCAGAGCAGATTCAAAGTGAAATCGAATCAAGAAAATCAAATTTTTTGGGTTGTTCGTCACTGTTCATTCAAGAAAATTCAAGTTCTGAATTTCAGAGTGTTTTTGGAGCAGATTTGTGTTAGGAAGTGGTCGAAAAGTGTGATAGATCGAGTTCTTGTAATCAATTTTTAGTTTTGCACTGTAAATCACAAGAATTTCGTAATTTTTGTTGAGTTTTATTCACGAGTATAAGTCCACTGTTTCATCGATTTTTTTTGTTGTAAGTGGTTGTTTGTAAATTTATTGAGTTGTAATTCGTTCTAGTATTGTAATCGAGCAACAATCCAGAGTTTCAGATCATTTGGACCACGTTTGGATCGAAAACAGATGGAAAAGTTAGTTTTTGGGTCGACAGAAGGAAGAACGTGCTAGATCCCTCAAACGCGCAAGTTCTTCGTGAAACGCGCAAGGTTCATCTGTTAGAACGCGCAAGTCGAAAGAAGAGTTTCGGTCTAAAACGCGCAAGGACTATCTGCGAGTTCTAAGAAACGCGCTAGTAGTGGCCAGCGAGTTCTACAAACTCGCTAATCGAAGCTAGCGAGTTTCAGGAGGAATAGTGATTTGCGAGTTCTTCGGTGTGCGAGTTTGACAAGGAATAGTAATTAGCGAGTTCATCGACCTGCGAGTTTGAAACTTCATGAAATAATTCTAAGTGTTGAAACACGCAAGTGAAGCTAGCGAGTTTTGTTCAAACGCGCAAGATTCGACGTGCGAGTTTAGTAAACGCGCAAGCCTCTGTTAGCGAGTTTCAGCATGAACAATCTTTAGCGAGTTTAGGCGCTTGCGAGTTTCATCTGTGAGTTCATCATCTGCGAGTTTCATCTACGAGTTCTATCTGCGAGTTCGATCTGCGAGTTTGCTTGCGAGTTTGTCTGCGAGTTTGCTTGCGAGTTTCTCAATCGCGCAAATTTCTGCGAGTTTTATCAGTTTGCGAGTTTATCAGTCTGCGAGTTTTAGTGCTTGCGAGTTCAATAGTGACTTGCGAGTTCTGCTATTTAGTCAAAATTTTCAAAACTGTTATATGGCTTTTAATAGTGAAAATTTTTCAAAACTGTTATATGTAGCGGGACCCCCGTGCTAAGTCTGCCTAGGGGGACATAGTTCTTTTTCTGATTAAAGTTTCTGGTTTTATATTTCAAGTTTTCTGTATTTTCTTGATTGTTTCATTTGGACTAACGATCAATTCTAGTTTCTTATTTGATATATTTTTTAAACAGGTTTAAACAAGATGACATCCAAATATGCTCTTTCAATTGGCACCGATGTAAAGCCTCCAGTTCTATTCAAAGGCGAGTATGAACAATGGAAGGACAGATTCTTGGATTTCATAGATCGACATTCAAATGGAGAGAATATTCTTCTGTCTATCACTGAAGGTCCAATGGCTCCAGTAATAGTTCAAGTACCTGATGTTGATTCTTCTGATAGTGAAGATGGGATTGAGGAAAGAGAGCAAAAGATGAAAACAGTGACAGTAGATATTTCTCAATATTCTGAAGATCAGAAAAGCCGATACAAAGCAGATAAACAAGCGAGATCATTACTTCTTTAAAGCATTCCAAAAGAGATCTACATCAAGATTGATAGCTATAAAGCCAATGCTAAGAAGATGTGGGATCAGTTGCAAAAGATGCTGATGAGATCCAAGGTTGGAAATCAAATGAAAGTGGCAAGCTGCATCAATAGTTATGAGGACTTCAAAGCTAAGGAGAATGAGAGTCTGGAAGATACATATGAGAGGTTTGTATTGCTTCTGAATGAGCTGACAAAGAATAAAGTCAAAAAGAAGCAATTGGAAAACAATGTCAAATTTCTGAGTATCCTACGTCCGGAATGAAAAAAGCATACAAGAAGGATGAAACAGATGAAGGATTTGAATGAAATACCACTACATGAGGTATTTGAGACCTTAAGGCAGAATGAGGAAGAGGTTGAAGAGAAAAGAGCTGAGAAGAAGAAGGCAGCACAAGTTCCTGATCCTATTGCCTTAGTAGCTGGAGAGAAGAAAGAAAGAAAAGAAAGAAAATAAAGAGAAGAAAAAGAAGATAGTTCTTACCAGTTCTGAGTCAGATTCAGTTACAGATAGTGATGATGGCGAAAGTCCGAAACAAGCCATGATATTGCTGACCCGTGCATTCCAGAAGAAATTTTACAAGAAGTCGGGATCAAATTCTCAAAGGTATTCTTCATCTAGTTCAAAGAATCACGAGCATAGACAGAAAGTGGAAGGAAAGAGGTATGAAGAGGATAAATATGTGGAGAAGAAGCTGGATGAGAAGAAGAAGTTCATGAATGACTACACAGTTGCCGAGAAGCCAGCAACAGATTCCATCAAATGCTACAATTGCGGCAAGATGGGTCATTTTGCAAAAGATTGTCAAAAGCCGAAAGTTCGCAATTCTCAGTACTATCAGAACAAGTTGCTTTTGGCAAGACAGCAAGAAGCGGGTGTCGCTCTAATGGCTGAAGATGAGTTTTTGCTGGATTACTCAGAAGGAGAAGAAGAAGTTAAAGAAGAAACAACTCATATCTGTCTCATGGGCAAAGAAGTAAAGGATGATGAGTCAGATGATGAGGCAGTTAATGAGGTATTAAAATTATCTGAAAAAGATCTTATTACCAAAATGGAAACCATGGTGGTTGAGCTACAAAATTTACAAAATAATCTGAAAAAGGAAAAAGAAAAAGTTGCTAAAAAGAACAAGAAGATCTTTGAGCTTAATACGTCTGTTATTTCAAACAAAGATCTGATTGATTCTTTACGCAAGTCTGATTTTGATTCTAAATCTAAAGTAGATTATTTTGAAAAGAAGATTTCTGAGTTTGAAGGTAAAGTGTCTAAATATGAGTTTGAGAAAAATGAATCTGCACTAACTGTTTATAAACTGCTGGTTGAAAACAAGAATTTGAATAAGAAGGTAAATGGTCTGGAAGCAAAACTTTATGCAAGAGGTCAAACAGATCAAACTATTTTTCTCAATGCACCTAATGAAGAGGCTGATGTTAAAGAGAAATGGGGACTTGGTTTTGAAAACCCCCATTATCTTAAGAAAGCCATCAGAAAACAACCGGCACTTTATAACTATGATTTTATTGCTTGTGCTGGTAAACATACTCATTTGAAACCCAAATTTGTTACCAAATTGTCAGACGAAGTTGAGGCAAAAGAAACTGAAAATAGAAAGAATAAAAAGAAAATGCAACTACCGTTTAACTATGAAAAGTTAAATGATAGTTATCTTTCAAAAACACCAAAAGTTCTTTCAACTAATTATTTTGTTAGTTATTCCGCTTCTGAGATGAAGGGAAAACCTGCAATTGCAAAGGTTTATGTTCCTACATCTATTCTTGAAAGCAAAATAGTTGAGCTTGAAAATGTTTTATCTGATGAAAAACTTTTGGTTGATATAGAACAAAATGTATTTTCTACAGTTTTAAAGAACATTGTTTTTCAAGTTAAATCAACAAAGTGTTCTACAGTTTCAAAGGCACCTCAAACTTTCTCTGATAATTTTGATGACTTATTTGAGTCTGCAAATGGTTCTTTTTAATTCTGATGATGGGTGCATGGAAGAATCTGATATGTTTGATGTCCATTCTAAACTTCCTGATCATTCTACTTGTCTTAAAAATGAAAGAGTGTTACCAAGTGATGTTCATATTGGTGAAACGTCAACTAAGGTTGGTGATTCAGTTTCTGTAACTGCTGATTACTATGCTCACGGTAAGAAACATAAGAAACAGCGATTACAGAAACAGAAATACACTGGTACACAAAACAAAACTCAATCTCGGAAATCTACTTTTCCTAATAAATCTATATCTTATGTTTCAGATTTAAGGAAGAAAAAGATAAAAGCTCAATCCGAATGGAGACCAAAACAGAAGGATGCTGAGATAACTGAATCAGTTACTGATAATTCTTGTACTAAATCTGTTAGTAGTGATTCTGATATAGTTGGTCAATGTGCTTCTTATAAACAAAACCTTGTAACTTCTTACAAGCATTACTCAATAAAGCAATTGATTCAATTATCTTCTATTACTACTAAATCTCGTCCTAATTATCGGAAAACTGATTTTGCTTATTCTCATAATTCTTTTGATTGGTATGGATCTTATCATGTTAATTCTTCGAGATCGAATGTTTTTCAAAGTTTTCAAAAGAACAGAGGATCCATTTTCAAGTGGATACCAAAATCTTGTGCTAATCCGTTAGGGCCCGTTTTTAAATGGGTACCTAAAATTGTTATTGCCTGATTTCTCTTGCAGACCCGGCATATGTGGTACTTGGACAGTGGATGTTCCAAGCATATGACTGGGCAAAAAGCTTTATTGTCTAACTATACAGAGAAATTTAGTGGAAATGTCAGATTTGGAAACGATCAGCTTTCACCAATCTTAGGATATGGTGACATCATTCAAGACAACATAATGATAAGTAAGGTGAGTTATGTCGAAGGCTTGGGGCACAACTTATTCAGCATAGGCAATTCTACGATAAAGGGTTAGAGGTTAACTTCAAGTCTAAGAGTTGCTCAGTTTGCACTGAAGATGGAACAAAACTCTTAGGTGTACATCGAAAGACAAACCTCTATACCATTAATTTGTCCAAAGTTCAGATTGACAATCAAGTATGCTTGATGACAAAAGCTTCAACGCAACAAAGTTGTCTCTGGCATAGACGTTTATCTCACTTGAACTTTCGTTACATCAACAAGCTGGTTCGTGGGAAATTGGTCAAAGGACTTCCTGAGTTGAAATATGAACGAGAACACTTATGCGCAACATGTGAAAAGGGTAAGATGAAGAGAGCCGCTCACAAACCGAAGCCTGAACCAAGCACTAGTTCTCCATTAGAACTGTTACATATGGATTTGTGTGGTCCAATGAGAACTCAGAGTTTGGGAGGAAAGAAATACGTGTTGGTTATTGTGGATGATTATTCAAGATACACATGGGTCAAATTTCTTCGTTCAAAAGATGAGACACCGGAAGTTCTCATTACTTTCTTAAAGACGACCCAGGTGAAAATGCAACGACCAGTCAAGTTTCTTCGTACTGATAATGGCACAAAATTCAAGAACAAGATTGTTGATGAATATCTCGAATCAGTTGGGATTTCACATCAGTATTCTGCTACTAGAACGCCTGAACAAAATGGAGTAGTCGAAAGGCGAAATCGAATGCTAGTCGAGGCCGCTCGGACTATGCTTAGCCAATCGGACTTACCTCTATTCTTGTGGGCAGAAGCTGTGTCGACTGCATGCCATACTCAAAATCGTTCCATAATACACCGCCGGTTTCAGAAGACTCCATATGAGTTGATCAACAACAGAACACCAACTATCAAATATTTTCACGTATTTGGGTGTAAATGTTTTGTGCTTAACGACAGAGAGAGTCTGAATAAATTCAGTGCTAAGGCAGACGAAGGTATCTTTATCGGTTATTCTTCAACATCTGTTGCATATCGTGTTTATCTAAAGAAGTCAAAGACAGTTATCGAGAGTGTCAATGTCACATTTGATGAAGAAATGGCTTCTGATCAAATTAGTTCAGAACCCGTTATCACAGGAGTATTAGCTTCTGAGCAGATCAGTCCAGAACCTGTTTCTACAGCGAAAAATTCGGATAACGCTTCTACATCTACTTCTCATTTAACTTATTTAGGTTTGTTATTTGAATTCTTTTATGATGAGTTTCTAGGTTCTAATGTATCTAAATCTGCTGTGACTGACAGGTCTGAAGACACAAGTTGCAATCATCCAGTCACTTCAGAAGTCATAACTAAACAAGAATCCCCCGTTCAGTCAGAAACTCACATTCCTGATGTTACTCCTACAGTTGAAGTTCCACAAGTTAATGCTGAGCCAGAAGTAATTGTTTCAGTTGAGTCAGAGTCTGCTATTCCAACTGATACTTCTGCACATGAACCTTCAACTGAGAACCCTCCTCTTGTTATTCAAACTGAAGATTCTGAACGTGGATTTCTAGATGATGATCATATTCAAACTTCATCTACTCCATTCCCTCATGAGCATCGTTGGACCAAAGAGCATCCATTACATCAAGTAATTGGAGATCTCAACAAGCCTGTACAGACTAGGTCAGCGACACTTAACCAATGTATGCATGACTCATTCCTCAGCAAGATTGAGCCAACACGAGTATCTGAGGCTCTTGCTGATTCGGACTGGGTATCTGCTATGCAAGAAGAGATCAATCAGTTTGAAGCCTTGAAGGTTTGGAGATTAGTTCCTAAGCCGGAAGGTAAAACCGTGATCGGCACTAGATGGGTTTTCAAGAATAAAAAGGATGAGGATGGTATCGTCATAAGAAACAAAGCTAGACTTGTTGCCAAAGGCTACCGGCAAGAGGAAGGCATCGATTATGATGAGACGTATGCTCCAGTAGCTTGTATAGAAGTAATCCGCATGTTTCTAGCATATGCAGCTCATAAGAATTTCACAGTTTTTCAGATGGATGTGAAAACAGCTTTTCTGAACGGCATTCTTAAAGAGGAAGTGTACGTATCTCAACCAGAAGGGTTTGTTAATCCAGATAAGCCAGATCATGTTTACATCTTGGACAAATCCCTTTATGGATTAAAACAAGCCCCTCGAGCATGGTATGACGTCTTATCTAAATTCTTGGTCAAGTCTGGTTTCTCTAAAGGTAAGATTGATACTACTTTATTAATCAAAAAGGAAAAAGTTGATATTATCCTTATTCATATATATGTTGATGATATAATATTTGGTTCTACTAATCCAAAATATTGCAAAAACTTTTCTAACCTCATGGTGTCACGTTTTCAAATGAGTATGATGGGAGAGATGATTTTCTTTCTCGGACTACAAGTTAAACAGTTTTCTACGGGGATTTTTATTAATCAATCTAAGTACATTTTGGATATTCTTCGGAAGTATAAAATGGAAAATTGTAAACCTATTGGAACCCCGATGGCACCTGGTACTAAGATCCACACTGATCCTTCGGGTAAAAGTGTTGATGTTAGGACTTATAGAGGTATGTTAGGTTCATTAATGTATCTTACATCGAGTAGACCAGATATTATGTTTTCAACATGTTTATGTTCTAGATATCAAGCTGCTCCCAAAGAATCCCATTTGGCTGCTGTCAAACGGATTTTTAGATATCTGAAGGGCACTGCAGACTTTGGTTTGTGGTATCCTAAAGATACTGGGTTTCAACTGACTGCATATTCAGATGCAGATCATGCAGGTTGCATGTTGGACAGAAAGAGTACTTCTGGTCACGTTCAATTTCTTGGAGACAAGCTCGTTAGCTGGGCATCAAAGAAACAATTATGCGTTTCCACATCGACTGCTGAAGCAGAATACGTAGCTGCTGCAAGTTGCTGCTCTCAAGTCTTGTGGATGCGAACACAGCTGCGAGACTATGGATTCAAGTTTGATAAAATTCCTATATACTGTGACTCGAAGAGTGCGATTGCCATATCTGCTAATCCTGTCCAGCATACGAAAACCAAACACATTGATGTCAGGTATCATTTTATAAAAGATAATGTAGAAAAAGGAACAATTGAACTTTATTTTGTAAAAACAGATTATCAACTTGCAGATTTATTTACCAAACCCTTAGATGAAAAGAGATTTAATTTTCTTTTCTCTAAGCTTGGTATGTTAAATCTTAAGACGTAATCGGTTGTTACCTACTAAAGTTACAAATTGTTATTTTTTCATCATTTTTCTTTATCTTTATTGTCTGAAGGATATCTGCACTTTAATTGTTTGCTCATGATCTCAGGGGGAGTAAAAGAAGATTTTATATGATCTACATTCATTTGAGGGGGAGCAAAACTAATTTCTGCATTATACATTTTAACTAACAAAATCTTTGTAATGCATGATTTTAGGGGGAGCCTATAAGTCAAAAGGAGTAAGACTATGATTTCTGATTATTTCAAATCAGAACTCGTACATTAATCATTTTATTGCTTTATGACATTTTCTTTTAGAATAAATTTTGTGAATAAATTTTTTACTAGACTTTGAGACTTGCAGGATGAGAGAAGCTGACAAGATCATATCTAAATGACTACAGCTTAACTTTCTGAGAATTAAGATTGCGCGAAAAGGTAAATTTCTTATCTTAATCTCAAATATATCTGAAAGAATGACAACTTTCAGATATAGAAAACATGTTCTTAAATGTTCAAACCACTTCCCGATTCTTAAACAGATTTTATAATTTGGAAGTGTGATTTTAAATGTTTTCATTTTTATTTTGTGCTTACATGTTTACAAACCGTGTGTTTCCAAAGATAAATACTTGCGTATTGTCTTTTCTATATACTTTCAAGTATTCACACACACCGGTTTGAATCTTTGTTCAACATGTTCTTACCATGTCTCTAAATTGGAACAATTTTTCTTCGATGGTAAGACACTCTGCTTGTATTCAAAGAATTTTGAGCGATATTTCATTTCGAAACGGTCATTTCAAGAATGTCTATATTTTGTTTCGTATAGACAAATATCAATTATTCTTGACCATAAGCTTTAATTGCTATATCATTCATTTATGATCATTTTCATACAATGTCAGATTTTCAAACAAGTTTTTTGCATTCATATTCATTCATTAAATATACTTGTTTGAAAATATTTCAATGTTTAAATCATTTGAGCAACACATGCTTTCTAGGAACTATGGGTTCTTTGTGCTAGGAATTATCTGAACTTCTATGGAATCACGTTAACCAGTGATTTCTACCCAAGAAGTTAATCTATAGAGATTGAGTGTGAGGAGTCTAAAAGAAATGAGTGTGGGTGTGACGAGGTAAAATGGAAATGAGAGATTGGTTAGTAGTGAGCTTAATGATTAAAAAGAAAGAGGGTGTGAGATCAGAGTAAAAGAATATCAAACTCTGCACCAAATACTTTCTGAGTCGGGCAACCACATTACTAATGTTTCACAATTCTTTCGTGAACATTATTGAAACAGGCTAATAGCCCATGCCAACTCTTGCTTAATACCCCACCAACCACTCATTTTCTTCTCAAAAAGAAAATGTTTCACATTTTCAAGGGGACGCAGCATATTATCTATCTGGTTTTCATTTGGAAAATCTGGATATTGAAACAGAAGGAAGTCTGCCCCACCTTCGCACTTCAATCATGCACGATTGAGTCTGTGTTTATCTACTATTGTCTTAGTGGTTTACACAACTTTGAGCCTTATTAAAAAGCAATCATCGTGTTTAATTCTTTCTACACTTGCACGAGCACACAAAGAATTTGTTTCTTTGTCATAACATTCATAGAAATTGTGTGGTATTTCGATGATTGGATGGAAGCCCTAGGGGAGTGAACATCAAAAAGCTCCTTTATATTGTGTATTTGTTACACACAGTGACTTTATGTTACTGACAGGCATATTAACTGTTTCATATGTTGATTCAGGAGTTACATGTTCTTGTTTTGTCTGGATTTGCAAAGATCTAGATGAATACTTGGTTATGGATCACAGAATCAGAGGCTCGGTATGAAAGATCAGAATGGTCAATGACATTTCTTGGAGAAAAGTTTTGATGATATACATGCTCAAATCATCAAAAAGGGGGAGATGATATCAAGAAATGTTAAAGTTTTGAAGTTTGTAAGAGATGATTTTTCAGAAATGTCAAAGTCAGAAAAGTTTAAAGTAAAGTTTTGAAGACGTTCAAAGAATTTCTGAAGATTTGAAGAAAATTTCTTTGAAGATTATTTGCTGAAGCAATCTGAGCTGAAATTGAAGATAATTTCTTTCCAAAGTCTGAAAGTGTTGTGTGAAAGTTTTGGGGAGATTGTTACTCGTTTGAAGACAGTTTTGGAAAGAAGACCGTCAAAGAAAAAGGGAAGATTGTTCAGACAGAGCTTAAAGTGAAGACTTAATTGTTAGATCTTTCTACAATGATCTTGAATCCAAAGGGGGAGATTGTTAGTGTATAAATATGTTGGATACAAGATCAAGAAGACAAAAGTCAAAGATTCAAGAAGTCAAAGCTGAGAAAGTCAAATCTCATCAAAGTCAAAGTCTATTTATTTTTTCTCTTTGTATTTCAAGATGAGGTGACATTAGTTGATATATCAGATTTGAGAGAATTCAGTTTTAGAGAGAGAGAAAGATTTCTAGAGAGAGAAAGTGTAATTCTTGAGAAATCAAGTAATCAAACAGGTAATTCAATTGTTTAATCTTGTTTGTTTGATTGTTAATGAATAGAAACTAGAATCTGGAACACACACTCTTATATGTAGCCTTCGTCTTCTTCATTGTCCTTAAACAACATCAAACAACAAATAAGCATTTCAAATCTCGTTAATCACCATATCCTAAAAAATTTGAGCGATGAAAAAAGTGTAGGTTGAAGGAGAAGCAATTGCCCTTTAGAAATCAGGTTGAAGCAAAGAACAAAGAAATTGAGGTTGAGAAATCAGGTTTGTATCTCCGAAATCATTTCTTAATGAGGGGGAGAAAAATGATGTATTCCTTGCGAACTGCAAAATGAATCGACTTTGATTTGAAGAGAAGAAAAGCAATAGATTCAGTAGCTATTGATAGAAAGCAAACAAAAACACAGAATTGATAAGAACCCTAACCTTGAATGTCCACTGGTAGGGTTGTAAACGAACCAAACGTTCAGCGAGATGTTCGTGAACCGTTCGGCGGGAAGTTCGTTTATGCTTGTTTATTTAATAAATGAATGCACATGAACACATTTTTTTGTTCGTTTAGTTAAATGAACGAACATGAACAATGGTCTCGTTCGTTCATTTATGTCCGTGAACGTTCGTTCATTTATGTTTGTTTATATATATAAATATATTTATATATATATTATGACATTGATGTGTAAAAACATTTATTAAATTAATTTTTTAAAATTCCTTTTCTATACCTCCTAAGTTTAACCGGTTTTTTCATTTTGTTATGTTATTTTTTACGAAAAAAATGATGAGTAACGGTGGTTGTTTTTTATTCATTTGTTTATGTTCATTTATGTTCGTTTATGTTCATTTATGTTCGTTCGTTTACGTTTGTTTATGTTCATTTATGTTCGTTCGTTTACGTTCGTTTATAATCATTTATGTTCGTTCGTTTAGCTCTTAATAAACGAACATAAACGAATACGAACAAACATATTTTCTTAACGAGCGAACATGAACACAAAAAAATTCGTTCGTTTACCGTTCGTGTTCGTTCATTTGTTCGATTAATATAAACGAACGAACACGAACAAGCCTCAGTTCGTGTTCGTTCGGTTCGTTTACAACCCTATCCACTGGTCGATTAACGAAGCAACCTATAATCAAAACACAAGACATTGAAGAACTCTCAAATCTCACCTGTGAGAGGGAGTGATTACAGGAAACGTGGGGGGAGGAAACGTGGAGCGGAGAAGGAGGCTTTCAAAACAACCGCTTCACTTTCAAAACAACTGATTAACTGTAATACAATTTTAATTAAGTAGTATAGATATGAACTTTTCAAATTATGATGAATGCAATTGATGAAAATGTTGACATGAAACAACCCATGAAACGGGTGAAATGAGTTCATGAAACATGTGAAATTAAATTCATTACAGTTTCACTACCATAACTTATTTGATTCACCCCGGGTGAAATTGATTTCATCCCTGAAACATCGCAGTTTGACGATAATTTTCATTAATAAAAAGTATTAATTTTCGTTAATTAAAAATATTAATTTGGTCGATTTTGTAATTACTTAAAAAAAATATTAATTGGCTTTGGATGATTTTGTCCTGCCTAGATATTTTCATTAATTAAAAATATTAAATTTTAACTTTTATTAACATAATAACTTAAATGAATATTGACCCTTAATTGATACCAACTATCATGGTTAGATGGGTTGCAAAGTTTTAATTATAAGAGTGGTTTGCAAATGAAACCACTTCTAAATATACATATACATATATACAGGCAAATGATCGTGTGAGAAGTTAAGTTAACGGTGAGAATCATGAGAAGTGGATCTCAACCGTTGATATTTTTTAATCTCAAGTCCTCCCATTAATTGTGGCTTAGAAGGGAAATTGATCTGGTGTATCTCGGTCCATCTCATTCTAATGTGCGTCCAATTCTCATCCAATGGTCCATAACCACTTCTCACGCTTCTCACCGTTAACTCAGTTTCTCACTGGAACCCAACCATACATATACGTACACACACACACACATATAGGGGTATGTTCAAATGAAAACTCATCTTTCATTGTGTACATGAGGACAAATCTTAACCATTGATCAAAACTTAGAAAACTAATCAATGATTAATACATAATAAGGTTAATTGGGAAGTGATTAATGACAAAATTGTAATTTTGAATCAACGCCTACCTTCTTTGACTTTTTATTGTTATTTTTAATTAAAAAAAATTTACCCCCTAAAACTTTAAAATAAATTATCTTAAAAATTACTAATATTTGAATCAAACAAATTACATCAAAAAAACGAGAATTTCGTGCTCTTCGATATGACATCCATCTCGATATAGTTTTTTTTTCTCGTTTTAACCGTATTTTACGTGAAATTCTATATACGTGTTATATTCATTATGAATATGCATGCACATCTTCGGGTGTCCACATTCAGTATGAATAACAAAGATGAACGTTCATTCACTAATCATGATGAATAATACCGTATGCAGGATGAATAATACAATATTCGATTTTTTCATTTTAACCGTTTTTTACGTGAAATTCTATATATGTGTTATATTCATTATGAATATGCATGCACGTCCTCGGATGTCCACATTCAGTATGAATAATAAAGGTGAACGTTAATTCACTATTCATGATGAATAATACAGTATTCAGAATAAATAATACAATATTCAGGATGAATAATACACGAATCCATGATTCATGTATTATTTATCATGAATTGTGTATTATTCACCCTGAATATTCTATTATTCATCCCGAATGATACATTATTCATGATGAATAATATATGAATGACCCGTGAAGGTGTAGACACATGACACACTCTCTTTTGTTTCTCAATTCACAACCGAAATTTGGTTTAATTCATTATGAATATGTATGCGCATCCCCGGATGTCCCACATTCAGTATGAATAACAAATGTGAACGTTCATTCATTATTCATGATGAATAATATAGTATTCACGATGAATTACACAACATTCACGACGAATAATACACGAATTCATGAATCGTGAATTAATCTCCCTGAATGTTGTATTATTCATCCTGAATGAAACATTATTCATGATGAATAATACATGAATGACCTGTGAAGATGTGGAGACATAACGCGCTCTCTTTTGTTTCCCGATTCACAACAGAATTACTCGATAGGTTCTTGATTCGTCTTGATGGGTGTTGGGTTACGGTGCTAAAGAAACGTGATGCCTTACGATGTTGAAGAAAGTGTTGAAGAAGGTGATGTCGAGTTACATACTTACGGTGTCGAGGCATTGTACAAACTTGAACGTACATAAATATTCATAATGAATATAACACATATATAGCATTTCACGTAAAAAACGGTTAAAACGACAAAAAAAACTATATCGAGATGGATGTCATATCGAAGAGCACGAAATTCTCGTTTTTTGATATAATTTGTTTGATTAAAATATTAGTAATTTTTAAGATAATTTATTTTAAACTTTTATGTAAAAAGTTTTTAATTAAAAAAGAAAATAAAAAGTCAAATATGGTAGACGTGTGTTTAAATTTTCTTTCCATTTTTACCCCTAAGCATTTTAAAATTAAAAACTCTATTTAATATGAGTCTATGGATCAAAAGAGATTGAGTGACTGAGATTTGTTCTCATGTGCACAATGAAAAATGAGTTTTAATTTGAACTTTCTCTCTCTATATATATATATACATACATATATATATATATATATATGGGGTTAGGTTCCAGTGAGAATGAAAGTGATTGTGAGAAGGGTAAGAAGAGATATCCACCCTTAGATGCACATTACTACATTAGGATAAGATGCACTGAGATAAGATGCACTAGATCAATTCTCGTATCAATTGTGATTTATGGGTGAGTTTGAGATTAAAAGTGATCAAGGGTTCAGATCTCTTTTTACCTTCTCACCTTAACTCTTTTTCTAACACAATCATTTTTCTTTTTCTTCCTCTCTCTCTCTCTCTCTCTCTATATATATATATATATATATATTGATTAATAGTTTTATATAATAAGTAATTTTTTGTATTAAGTTTATAATTTATTTATTTTGTGATTTCAAATTGTACTAGTACAAAAACTCACATTTGCCCTGGTTAAAAACCATGGCCATAGGCCTTTGGCCACAGTTTTTTTTTCCAATCAAACCGTAACCTATTCTTGCATGACCATTGATAGCTTTTCGCCACATTTAAAATGTGTCACCATATCAAATAAAAAACCATAGCCATAGCCTAAAAACCGTGGCTATAAACGTATCTAATATTTAAGGTACTAGAACATTTTTACTATAACCGTGGCAATAAACTATTTATCGCCACACAAACTCACATTAAACATGGTCATTAGCTACCTTTTGGTTACACAAAATAAAGAAAACCATGGCAATAAACTATTTATGGTCACACAATTTGTTTTTAAGGTGGGCAATGATTACCCAATAATCACGTATATTTGTCTTAACGTGGCCATAAACTACTTATTGTCACACAAATTTTATATTAATCGTGACCAATTTATGACATATGATTACCATAATTGTTAGAACCATGTCTATTGGTTATCTTCTGGTCATACAAAATAACTCAAAATGTAGCCATAAACAACTTATAGCCATGCAGTTCATGATATATGGTTACACTTAAACTTTTGAAGAGTGACCATTAGTTACCTTTTGGTCAAATGAACCAACTAAAACCATAACGATAAATCAGTTTTTTCCACACAAATTTTATATTAACCATTGCCAATTGATAACATTTGATTATACTAAATTGTTAGTACTATGGCTATTGATTAACTTTTGGTAATACGAGTTAATCAAAACCGTGACCGTAAACTACTTATAGCCATGCAAATTTTACATTAATCGTGACCATTTCATGACATATGGTTGCGCTGAATTGTTAAAAACCGTGGCTATTGGTAGCTTTTTGGTAACACGAAATAGTTAATATCGTGATCATATACTATTTATTGTCACACAAATTTTATATTAACCGTGGTCATTTCATTACATATGGTTACGCTGAATTGTTAAAAACCGTGCCTATTGGTAGCCTTTTGGTTACACGAAATAACTAAAATCGTGATCATATACTATTTATAGCCACACAATTTTATATTAACCGTTACTCTTTAATGACATGGTGACGCTTAATTGTGAAAACCGTGACTAATGATTACCTTTTAGTTACATGAAATAATTAAAATCATGGCCATAAAGTACTTATAACCACGAAAATTTCATATCAACCGTGGCTAATTCGTGACACATGGTTACACTAATTGTTAAAACCGTAGCCGTTGGTCACCTTTTTGTCACATGAAATAATCAAAATCATAACGATAAACTAGTTATAGTCACAAATTTTATAGTAAACGTGACCGTATCATGATGTACGGTTATGTTGAATTTTAATTATCGTGGCTATTTGTTTCCTTTTGGTCACATAAAATAACTTAATGTGTGACAATAGCTAAACTATGGCCATAAACTAATTATAGTAACAGTTTAAATTGAATATGTTAGAACATATTTTATGTTCTATTTAGAAGTTTTATAAAGTAATCAACATATAAATGTATTAGGCCTTGTAATGGGTTTGGGCTTACAATGTATACAAGGGATATGGGGTATATATATGAATCTTGTAGTTATGTTTTAGGTTAACTTTCATTTTTGTAGCCTTCCATCTTATTCAATGTAGACATACGGCTGCCATTGTTCTCTTAGTGTAGTTTACTTTTCTGCATTGAATAAATCTACTGATTTCTTCCCTATGATTCCTTGTTTATCATTCCATCAATCCAATCTACGATATCAATGGACCTAACAAGTGGATCAGAGCTTAACAGAAATATTTTTTCTACACGATCGAGACTGATTGGTTTGATAGAACAGTTCTGTTGAAAAATCGATTTCTGGATTTGTTATTTGTTTGATTGTTATTTGTTGTTAAATTGATTCAGAGGTTATTCTCTATCACTATTGAATCAATTACTTGCATCAATTTCATTCCAGAAAGTCGAATCTGTCGCTTTTGAGTTCATTTTGTTCGAAAACTTTTTATCACTGTGGTTGGATCAAAAATCGCTTTAGAGTCAGATTTAGACAAAGTGACCAACTACAATTGTGCTCAAAAGATGTTTTCGAACCTGTGGATAAAATCTCAACTCAGAAATCGATGTATTGAAAGTTTTGTTGAAGTTTTTGTGAAAATCAGTTCGAGATCCATAAAATTCGCAAGATTTGATGGAAGAACTCGCATAATGGTGAAAGGATTCGCAGAAAGAAAGATTCTTGGAAGAATTCGCAACTCAGAATTTGCATGCTGAAGAGTTTGGGATTCGCATGCTAGAATTCGCAGGATTCCTTGAAGCTGACATTTTTGACTAAGTACAGAATTCGTACTTATGTATGTTGCGAAAAATAAAGTTTTCGCAGATGAGAGGTTTGCGAAAGTCAAAAGTTCGTAAATGTATGTATTGCGAATTCTACAGAATTCGTGAATATGTGATCTGCGAAATGCGAGAATTCGCAGATGTAAGGCTTGCGAAAGTTGGGAATTCGCAGAAGAAGCCTTTGCGAATTGTGGTTTAGGCTATGCCATCTTGCGAATTGTGCTTCATGGTGAATAGTGATCTACGAATTTTGATGTTTTTGAGAATTCTGACTGTTCTGAACCCATTCTGATACAAGTCTGCCCTGTTCCTGAGCTTTATACGCGGAATGCATATGTGACATCACTCTTATCATATGTTGGTCACATATCATTTGCAACTGATCTATTCTTACACGAGTGCTCATGTTTGTCAAGATTTTCAGATTCTGGATTTTCAGATTTGGTCTCTGCTTAGATTGAGTTAGCTGCCTGAGCATCTGCAATCATCAGTCTGGAAAGCTTCTTTTGTGGTTAGACTGTTGAGAGTACTTTATCATTCTTCTTACTTGATCACTCAATAGTATGAGCGACTGCAATCATTGTTCTACTATTTTAGTTGTAATTCAGAATCCTGAGCGCTTATAATCATCCAGCTGATTCATGAAGAAAGGGGTTCTGGGTTTGATTATTCAGTATTCTGGAAAGAAGTCAGTATGAGTATTTTCTATCAGTTGTTGAACAATTGCTTGCCTTCTAACCCCTGCCTTGTAGTGTTGCTACCGGATGCTACCGCCCGTATGCTTATCAGATGAAGTTCTTAAGCTGAATTCTAATTTCAACTCATGGTTCAAAGACAGATTAGATGTTATACACTGAATATGTACTTGGTTGTCATTCCATAATCCACACATATAATTCTTGTGGGCGTTAAGGAATGTGTTGGATTTACAAGAGTCAAAAGTTGTCTTTATGTGCACTCAGTCGTCTACATCAGATATGATATTTCAATTGATACTTCAAGGATAAGAGCTACATTCTAGGGGGAGCTTAAGGATGCTTTGAAGTTTATGCAATACTAAGTTTTATAAAGAAATCAAGGGGGAGAGGAGCTGAAGCTGGAGCTGATCAGAGAATGATTACTTTTCAAGACTTAGGGGGAGAATGTTAGAACATATTTTATGTTCTATTTAGAAGTTTTATAAAGTAATCAACATATAAATGTATTGGGCGCCTTGTAATGGGTTTGGGCTTACAATGTATACAAGGGATATAGGGTATATATAGGAATCTTGTAGTTATGTTTTAGGTTAACTTTCATTTTTGTAACCTTCCATCTTATTCAATGTAGACATACGACTGCCATTGTTCTCTTATTGTAGTTTACTTTTCTGCATTGAATAAATCTACTGATTTCTTCCCTATGATTCCTTGTTTATCATTCCATTAATCCAATATATGATCTCAATGGACCTAACAGAATATGATATGATCATTATAGAAATTGACCACGACAATGATAACATTTGGCAACAGTTTTAATAATGTGTGGCAAAATAATAAATAACTTTTTTTAAAAAGTTTAATATAATAATTGTTTGAAAAACATCAAACAAGATTCTTAATGGTCATATGAATAAAGTATAAAAACACCGGTAACAAACTTATCTCAACTAGTTCTCTAATATAGTAGATTTTTGCTTCTTAAAGCTACTCCTCGTATGCTTCGGCTTTTGTAACTTGCTGACAGTGATATTGGTTTTCTTTCTCTTCTTAGGATTTTGTTTCTCATCATGTTGATTAGAAGTTGGCTCTAGTACCTGCATCAAGAATAAAATTGCATTTATTATACTTGTAGTGAAAATGTATGATCCCAGTTTTTCAAGCACAATTCAATCAATTCAAGATTTAACAGTTGTCTTAGAGAGAGAGAGTAGAGAGAGAAAACGTATGTGTCATATATCTCACACTATCAATGTACAATGAACGCTTCTTCTTAGAACTCTCACAAAGCTACATGCTTATATACCTATACTACTTCACTCATACCCCTATTTAACAAAGACTCACAAACACTCATAAAACATGTTGACTAAACTAGACTTTGACTTTAATTGACTTTGACTTTACAATACTTAAATCTTGGATACAACAAAATACACTAACATTCTCCCCCTTTGTATTCAAGATTTTAAAAGAAATTGACAATCGTCTTCAGCTCTTGATTCTTTAAATCTTTGTCTCTGACAGCTTTAAACATTGAAGCTTTAACAATATTTAAACTCTGATGCTTTTGAAGAATCTTAAAAAGTCTTTCACTTTGTCTTTGAAAAATCATCCAGTCTTGAACAAGAATTTGAAACTTCTTCAAGTCTTCGAAACTTCTTGATCATTAATCTTAAGGCATCTTTCAAAACTTGTATCTTCATCTTTGTAATCTCTGAACAGTGTTCGGAAAACAAACTTTCTCGAATCATCTTAACTTTCTTCAGAATGTCTTTAAAAATCACTTAATCTTCATTCGACTTGAAAATCCAGAATTTCTCCACAAGTCTTTTTCACTTTATGACTTTGAAATTGAACTTTGTAAATTTCTCCCCCTTTTTGATGATTGTGAGAATCAAAATCATCAAAACTTATTTCAAAGTCAGCTCAGTCTTTGAAACTTCTCCACAATAAATCAATATAGAGCAGTCTTCAAGATCTCTTTTTGGTAAAGTATGAACATTCTCCCCCAACTGATCTTGATAATGAGCCGTCAATTCATGAATGTATTTATCCGAATCTTTTCAAATTCAGACAAATTATGAGTTGTAACCCCGAATCAACAAATGAAACAGTTAGGAATGCCTGTCAGTAACACAAAGTTAATGTGTACAACGAATGTACAATGAAAAGAGCTTGAGATGACGTTCACTCCCCAGGACTTCCACTCAATCATTGAAAAACACAAGGTATTTTCTATGAATGTTCTGACAGAAAAACAGATTTTCTGTGTGCTCGTGCTTGTGTTAAAAAAAATTAGCACAATGACTGCTGTTTAGGCTCAAAATAATGTAAACCATTGAGACAACAATAGTTATACATAGACTCAATGTGCATGAGAAAGGGTCGAAGGTGGGGCAACTTTCCTTCTTTTTTAATATCAGTATCTTCCAAGTGAAGAACCAATAGAGTATGTGTTGCTTCCCCAGAAAATGTGAAACGTTCTCTTTTTAAGAAAAGAATGAGTAGTTGGTGGGGTTGTATGCAAGAGATGGCATGGGCTAGGTGCCTTTTTCAATGTCGTTCACGAAGAATTGTGAAACAACAGTTTATGTGGCTGCCCGACTCAGAAAGAAGTTGGTGCAGAGTTTGATATTCATTTACTCTGGTCTCTCACCCTCTTTTTTTAAAACATTTAAGATTACTTCTAACCAATCTCTCTTTTCCATTTTACCTCTTCACACACCAACACTCAAATATTTTGACCCCTCTCCCCTCAATCACTCTTAGGATTACTTCCTGGGTAGAAAACACAGGTTATCGTGAATCCATGGAAGTTCTGTTAAGCTCTCACATCGAATCCCATGTATTTTTCCTAAAAGAATATGTTGTTCAATGATTATCTTGACATTTAAGCACAAGAAATCATTTGTCAGTATATGTAAGCTCATAAAAAATCAAAATGAAATTTGAGCATGTTAAGCATTTAAGATTTCTCAAAACTTTGTATGACTGAATAATCATGAAAGAATAGAAATGTTTTGAGAATCTGACAATGATTAAGATCAGATCAAAATTCATGAAGAATAATAAGTTGGGATATCAAAGACGTAAGATGTTTATATGAACAAAATATAAACATATATCAATAAAAGCACATGTAATGATGAAATGATATTTGATTCAAACAACAATGAATAACAAACGGGAGTATTACCATAGAAAGATTAAACTTTTGATACATGGTAATAACAAGTTTAAGAAATGTACTGAACCGATATGTGTGAATACTTGACAGTATATAGACAAGATAATACACAAGTATTGATATTTGGAAACACACAGTCAGTTTAAACATTAAAGCTCCAAAATGAAAAACATTTAAAGTCACACTTCCAAATTCATGAAATCTTTTGAGAATAGAGAAGTGGTTTGAACATTTAAGAAAGCGTTTTTCATTTGTAACAACCCAAACATTAACGATGCAAGAAGATAAGATCAAACGCCCAACAATGGGTCCCACTACATTAACTAATAAGAAAGGACAAATGTCAACAAATACGTGTTTATTACAACCGAGAAATCGTATCAAAACTGCAACTATACTAAAACTGAAACTACGCCGCAACTAAGGCCCGCTCACAAGAATGCCAGCAACTAACATTTTTCGTCTCCCTTGGAAGATCCCGGAACAACCCTGTTACCTGAAAATGGGTTTTTAAGAAGAAATAGAAAACGAGGATTAGACCGAAAGGTCTAGTGAATTCCCAACCTCGTTCATTTATAAAAATACGCCAGAGATTTATACAGAAAAGAAAATAATTCAAGATACGTTCACAACTTGTTACCATAACTCGTTCATAAACATCATGACCACATATATTTGGGGCCCCCAGTAGATCCCCATACGGCCCCCATGTCGATGTCGTTTTTGTGTATGAGGAAACGAATTCCAGATACACATTTCAACCATCCTCGATGGTGATTCACATTCAGTCTTGGCCACAGCATAAAATAATAACGTAACACCTTAAACCATGTTTATATACATATAAAACAAGTAAACATTATCATACCAACATTTTAGTGTGGCCTTAACAAGTTTTATGACAAACATAACTAGACATGAAAACATACTCCATTTCCAGTTTAAACAATTAACAGTGTTTGAGAAATAAGGGAACTCACCTGATGACGAAAATTCCGTTACTCGACGAACACTAAACTTGCGATTTGGTCCTACAATCCAATGTGATACATGATGGGTTAATCAACTGGAAGAAAGTTACTGGCTTCGGTCACTAAAACCCCGGTCGCTAACCCCTGTCGCTAACCCCGGTCGCCAACCCCGATCACTACCCCGATCGAATATATCGGTCAACCGGACCGGTCGTCCACCCCGGTCGACGATACCCACTTCTCACCCAAACATTGTTTCAACAAATAACATTAGGCGATAATTAACATATGCGACCGAACGATTCACATATGCGACTTTCGGTGTCAACAATTTAGATCAAGTGTTTAGCCATCTAGATTGAGTATTAACATAAAAACACCGAGCCTTGTTCGAAAACAAAGAAACTCGGTCGCTGATTCAGTGACTCCGGTCCTCGATGTACTCCGGTCCCCGAATCCCATTTCGATTGTGCGGCGAAGTGAACAAAATCCAAAACCAATCGATTGGAATCCACTGAAATCCCACTTCCCTTTTATCATCACTAAGTCGATTATCAATTAACACGATACTATCCATTTATTGAGTCCTTAATCTAACCCATTTAATCCTTTCCCAGTCCAGACTCGATTCCTACCCAGATTCATGAAAATTTCCACTATTGATGCTTAAATTAACAGAAGAAGAGACGGTTGCAATTTAAACTTACCTCTTGATGGTGAAATCCGACGAATATCTCCCGTGCTCTTCGAATCCCTGCTTCAATCGTTCCTCCCTTCCTTTTTCTCTTGAGTCACCGCACCTACACCCAACTAGACTGATAATACTCTCCAGGAAACCAAGCGCTTAGGGTTTTAGATCCCTAAATATACCTATTTTCATTATACCCCCTTTACTTTTCTCTTTTTCCATATTTTCCCCACAACTTTCCAAAATAATATTTACAAATCTTTGCCCCAAAACACATGTGTTACATCATGCTTGAAAGTTGTTCTTCTTTCAAACAATCAAAGATTAAGATCAGAAGATACTTACATTTAAGCTCCCCCTCAAATCATGATAAAATGATTGATATTCTGATAAGCTCCCCCTGGATATTTGCAAAATATCTTTGTCTTTAAACGTTGAAGACCGAGTCCTAAGCTGTTTCACTTAGAAGTGAAAGTCCTTTAACATTTAAGACTGGTCCTGATCTATTGTAATCAGAAGCCATAATTTTTTGACCTTGAGGTACAGGTCTTGAACTGTGTTATTCAAGAGCCATTTTTTCTTGCTCCCCCTTAAACCTTGGGTGCCTGCAACACAAATTTAGCTTTTAGTACCCACTGGTATTTGGGTCCTGATATGTTAGTTGCAAATCTTTTGGGGGTAACATAATATGAACCATACCAGTAATTAACAAAATTATTACTTACAAAGTCATTTGCTCCACAGTAAGAACAACATATTTTCTTTCCAGCCAACCTGATAAGATGATTAGTAGAATAAATTGTATCAGGTTTACCAAAAGATTTACCTTTATGAGCTCTGTTCTTTTTGGCATTGGATGTGGATGCAGATGCTTTGTCATTCTTTTTTTCATCTGAAGAACCTTTAACTCTCCAGACCATCTGTCCTTTCTTTGAATGCTTTCCAAGAGATTTGACATAGAAGTTCGCTGAACTATCAACAGACTTGTCATAAAATAGATTAGATGGACGAATCGGATTTGATTTGAAAATGTTTGGTTTGACACTTTTCTTTTTGAAAACATTTTTCTTATGAATGGAACTTAAAGCAGTTTTGAAAGAACAAACTGATTTTGTTGAATTATCAACAGGTGATTGATCAATCACATCAGCTGAAATCATTTCTGACAAATCATTATTTGCATCTTCCAAGTCCTTTATCTTTGTGAATAAAATATTTCTTTCATCAGAAAGTGTGTCAAACTTGTTTTTCAAATCAGTTCTAGCCATCTGTTCTTTAAGAATATCTGAGGATAGATCAAATATTTTGGATGTGAGCTTAGATATTTTCAGATTCAAAGATTTGGCGTTCTTGCTTAAAATATTTTTCTAAGTTCTTGTTTTGTTCAGAAATATCTTTGAAAATCCCAACATTTCTCTTTTCAGCATTTTTCTTTTCAGTCTCAAAAGACTTTTTCTTTTCTTGAAAAGATTTTCTTTCTTTTTCAAGTAAGTCTTGCAGAACTGAGATTTGTTTGGGAAGTTCAATCGTTTTGTCTCCAAGAACTTTTCTCTCTTTAGCAAAAGTGTCTCTTTCAATAATTAAGATCTTTTCAAACTCTAACACTTGCTTTGAGAGTTTATTGCATTTTAGCTCAAGATCCTTTTTCTCTTTGATAGTTTTCTTAGAAAATTCAGAAAGCATTTGAGTTGAATCTTTCTCCAGATTTGTTTTGTCTTTATCTGCTTGAAGTCTTTTCATCAGATCAACATTCTTTGACTTCAAAACATATATCTTCTCTTCAAAAGCCTTTAACTTGCTATATAGATCAACTGATTCAGCTTTCAGCTCTGATGATTTCTGTTCAGTTGACTTCAATTGGCTTTGAAGTTTGGTTATCTCTCTCTCCTTCAATCTAATCTCTTCCTCTTTTCCCTTGTCGATACCTAAAAAAATCAGATTTAGAATGATTAATACATTTTATAAAATCAGGAGTTTATCAGAATTTGACAACTTAGATTTCAACTCCTAAATCTGTTTAAGAAGAACTGAGTTCTGATTTTTCAGTTTATCTCGTTCAGCTTCTAATGCTGGTATCTCAGACATGTACATGACAGCAACATCTCTGGCTGACAGTACAGTATTACCTCTCTCATCTGGAGTAGGCATCTTGAATGAGAAAGTTAGTTTGCAATGAATGATCGTTCCCCAAACAATTCAGAAAAAATTGACTAAAAGTCAAATTCAGATCACCACTTGAAAATCAATCTCAGAAAAATTCTATCTCCAGAACTCGTAGACACTTGAAACTCGCAGACTAATAAAACTCGCAAAGCATTGTTCACAATACTTCGCGTTAAACGTGTTGTGCGCGAACAAAGAACTCGCAGACCTCTTCGTGCACGTATTAAGAAACCCGCACGTAAGGTTGTGCGCGGAGTAGCTTCTCGCAAGGAATGTCATGCACGTTTAAGACTTAGAATATATTTGATCTAGATCACTTCTCGTAAACAAATATAAACTCGCACATCAACTGACTCTTGCGCGTTCCATACTTAGACAATTTTCACAAATGTAGAACTCGCTAAATTCAAACTCGTACGTCTATGAAACTCGCAAGTCACTGTTCAAAGCACTTCTCGCAGATAGCTTGTGCGTGTTTGAGAAACTCGCAAATCACTTCTTGCGTGAACCACACTTAAGACTATTTTTACAAATCAAAAACTCGTAGAATAAGCTTTAAGCGAACCCTCTTCTTGCAAGATGCTTTATGCGTGAACTAGCTCAAACTTGCAGAAAACACTATATTCATTGTCGTGCGCATTCTTCAATGTGTGCGTGTTCTTACTTAGCGCGTTTTTCAGATCTAGCGCGTTCTTGACTCTGAGTTTCAAAAATCAATCCAAAATCCTTAATACCTGCAATTAGAACTTGAAAATGCACAAGATTGATCAATTAATCATTTAGAACACATTTCTAATACGAATTTAATCCAAAATCAACCAAATCATTGAGAATCAATGAGATACATTGTTCGAATAGTTTCAAAACCAAAAACTTCAAAAATTCGAAATTGAATGAAAATTGGTTCAAAATTGATGATACAACCTAAACAAGAAAAGTTCTATTACACTAATCGAATACTAGGATGCTATTTTCTTGCACTAAAATCAACTAAACAAGAAATATTTGATTCAAAAGTGTATTTTCAGAAAATGGTTCTGCTTGTTCTTCGTAAAATCTGTTAGAGCATGAATTATGTTGGATACAAGATCATGAAGACTAAAGTCAAAGTTCAAGAAAGTCAAAGCTGAGAAAGTCAACTCTTAGTAAAAAGTCAAAGTCAAATCCTTTGTATTTTATTTTCCTTGTATTTTAGTTGTTGGTATAAATAGTTGTGTTAGTTATTTTTATTAGTAGTTGTGACTTGAAAAAGTGACTAGAACTTGTATACGGATCAGAGAGAGAATTCTAGAGAGAGAAGATTGTTTAGAGAGAGAAAGTCAAGAAATGAGTTTTGTAATCGTTTGCATTCTGAATTGAATTCAAAACAGGTAGAATTGATATTTTGTTTGTTGATTAATTGTGATTAGAAACTAGAACAGGACTCACAGTTGCTATCAGAGCTAAATCCAATAGAAATCAAATCAAGAAAAAGTGTTCGACACTGTGTTCGTGAATGTCCAGATCAATTTTGAGTTATAGTGCGAATTAGGAGTTGAAATCGATCAGGTTATGATCGTATAGTGTATTTGATCGAGTCTGTATAGTTAAATTTGTCAATTGCACTGTAATTTATTGAGAATTTCGATTTTTTGTAAGTTTTTTCTGTCACGAGTTCAAAGCACTGTTCTATAGATCAATTTGTACTTTCAGTGTTTGTAATTGAAATTCAGTGCTAGATTTGTGTTCTAGATAAATAGTCGATCGAATTCTCAAAGTTTTGAGGTGTAATTCATTGTTTAGATTGATTTTTGATCGATCAGATCAAGAACACGCAAGATCCGAGAAACGCGCAAGTTATTCGCAAGAACGCGCAAGTTGAAGACTTTGGTTTCAAACGCGCAAGGCGTTATTAGCGAGTTCATAGAACGCACAAGGCGTTATCTGCGAGTTTGAAGATTGGAGAAATTTTTCTAAGTACTGAAACGCGCACGTAGACATCAGCGAGTTCTACAAACGCGCAAGTCTAAGCTTGCGAGTTTATTCAGAAACAGTGATCTGCGAGTTTCAGAAAACGCGCAAGTCAACGTGCGAGTTTGAAATTCTTGAAATATTTTCTAAGTGTTGGAACGCGCAACACCTGCGAGTTCTTGTTTCGCGCAACCTTCGTCTAGCGAGTTTCAAGTTTTGCGCTAGCTTCGTTTAGCGCGTTTTGTACCTTTGCACGATCAGTGGTTAGCGAGTTTGTTCAAACGCGTAAATAGGCATATGCGAGTTTTTCAAACGCGCTCATCTCTATTAGCGAGTTTCTTCGTGAATAGTGTTTTGCGCGAATAGGCATCTTTGAGTTTCTTCGTGAATAGTGTTTTGCGAGAATAGTGATCTGCGAGTTTCAGGACTTAGTTAATTTTTTTATCAAAATTTTATTTTTTTTCAGTATTATTTCTATATTCTTGTGATTTCATATTTGGACTAACGATCAGTTTCTAGTTTTTTATTGCATATCTTTTCAAACAGGTACAAACAAGATGACTTCAAAGGACGCTCTTTCAATTGACACGGATGTCAAGCCCCCGGTTCTGTTTAAAGGGGAATACGAGTAGTGGAAAGACAGATTTCTGGATTTTGTGGATAGGCATGCAAATAGGGAAAACATTCCTCTTTCAATTACTGAAGGTCCCATGATACCACCTACTGTTCAGATTCCTGATGATGATTCATCCGACAGTGAGGATGGTGATGTGGACAGAGAGCAAAAGATGAAAACTGTTCCAATGGATTTTTCACAATATTTTCATTTTTATGGGGACGCAACATATAATCTATCTGATTTTCATTTGGAAAATCTGGATATTGAAACAGAAGAAAGTCTGCCCCACCTTCACACTTCAATCATGCACATTGAGTCTATGTTTATCTACTGTTGTCTCAGTGGTTTACACAATGTTGAGCCGTTTATAAAAGCAATCATCAAGTGCTTAATTCTTTCTACACTTGCACGAACACACAAGAAATTTGTTTTCTTGTCATAACATTCATAGAAATTGCCTTTGTGGTGTTTTGATGATTGGATGGAGGCCCTGGGGGAGTGAACATAACAAAAGTTCCTTTACAATGTGTATTTATTACACACAGTGACTTTGTGTTACTGACAGGCATTTTAACTGATTTATTTGTTGATTCAGGTGTTACCTTTCTTCATTTGTCTAGATTTGAAAAGATCTGGATGAATATCTTGTTCGAATTGGCAACGAATCAGAAGCTCGGTTTGCACGATCAGTGGTCAGAATGGATAAAGACATTTCTTGATGAAAGTTTTGATGATATCGATGCTCATTTCATCAAAAAAGGAGAGATGAATTTAAAGAAATGTCAAGATCAGAAATTTCAGAGTTAAAGATTTGAAAAAGACAAAGTTCAAAGTTTGAGAGTTTGAAAGTTTGTTCGAGCAAAGTCAATGAAATTTGAAGATGTGCTGATTCTCTGAAATTTTATTTGGAGATTATTTGTTGAAGCAAGTTGAGCTGAATCTGATGATAATTTCTTTCCGAAGTCTGAAAGAGTATTGTGATAGTTGTGAAGAGATTGTTAAAGACCTTGTTTATCATATTTGGGGAGATTGTTATATTCTTCAAAGACAGACTTGTTGAAGATTACATTGTTAAAGGGAGAGATTGCATCTGACAGAGTTTAAAAGAGAAGACTGAATTGCAAGACCTTTCAACAGTGATCTTGAATCCAAAGGGGGAGATTGTTAGAGCATGAATTATGTTGGATACAAGATCATGAAGACTAAAGTCAAAGTTCAAGAAAGTCAAAGCTGAGAAAGTCAACTCTTAGTAAAAAAGTCAAAGTCAAATCCTTTGTATTTTATTTTCCTTGTATTTTAGTTGTTGGTAATAAATAGTTGTGTTAGTTGTTTTTGTTAGTAGTTGTGACTTGAAAAAGTGACTAGAACTTGTATACGGATCAGAGAGAGAGAATTCTAGAGAGAGAAGATTGTTTAGAGAGAGAAAGTCAAGAATTGGGTTTTGTAATCGTTTGCATTCTGAATTGAATTCAAAATAGGTAGAATTGATATCTTGTTTGTTGATTAATTGTGATTAGAAACTAGAACAGGACTCACAAAATCAAAATTTAATCAATCTTGAAGTAATGTGATCTTTTTGAATGTGATTTGGTTAGGCTCTGATTCCAATTGAAAATGTATGATCCCAGTTTTTCAAGCACAATTCAATCAATTCAAGATTTAACAGTTTTGTCTTAGAGAGAGAGAGTAGAGAGAGAAAACGTACGTGTCATATATCTCACACTATCAATGTACAATGAACGCTTCTTCTTAGAACTCTCATAATTGGCTACATGTTTATATACCTATACTACTTCACTCATACCTCTATTTAACAAAGACTTACAAACACTCATAAAACATGTTGACTAAACTAGACTTTGACTTTGATTGACTTTGACTTTACAACACTTAAATCTTGGATACAACAAAATACACTAACATGTAGCTTGAAATAAAATCCATATATACCAATCAAATACAAAAATAAAAAGAATGTAGCCTTTATAAACTATATAAACAGTTAAACATAATTCTTGATGTTGAAACTATATATGGTCTCATAGTCAAAGATGGCTAATGCTAAACCATGTCAAATTTAGAACTTAAATAATAAAACCCAATAAAAAGACTTGTTTTTCTGGGTCGAAAAACAACAGCAAAAGGGTTGTTTTTATGGTTTATAATAGGTAGATCATATATGAGATGAAAAGCTAATGACTAAAGAAAAGTAGATAAGCGACTAACCTTTGAGTCTGGTATGACAAGGCTTTTTGGCCAAGCTACGAAAGTATCAATTGCATCCCTACCGTTTTGTGCTCACCAGCTTGTATTGGTAAAAAAGCGGTCAACTTTATGAGTTCATCGATTGAGACTCTATAGAAATCATCATCAAGATCAACTCCATGTATTTTTTGCTTCTCTGATGAAAAATAAATTTTACTGCGTTTAACAACGTTTCTCAGATCTGGATGAGCCAGTTTGCATTCCACCGTCTGCAAAATTACGAGGCATATATACAACATTAGGCTTAACTCTACGATAAAATAAATCTAGATAGGAAAAGAACATACTGTTGGGCCTTTATCTAGAACATCTTAAGATGCCATATTCTCTAATTCTTGCATGTTAATATGAGAATGCGAGATATCATTAGAAGGTTTCTGCCTAGACCCAGAAGACTGTTGGCTACCCGTACAAGTTAGTTGAGTAGATTTTCGGGGTGGAACAGGAAGTGAAGATGGTAAACCACTTTTCAAAGATTCCTGAAAAGTGTGGTTAAGCAATTTATGTAATATCCAATGATTTACTGAAGTAGTCTATTAAACATACTTACAGAAAAAAAAGAGCAAATAAATACCTGTCTTTCAGACTTGTTATTTTTGGTATGAAACTGTGGTAATGTCATTCCCTGTTAAGCAAGGAAAGAAGTTATTGCTTGCAGTTGAAGACCTTGTTCTTGTACCGTTGCAGACAAATGTTTAGATTCTTCATCCTTCGATGCCTGTGTGTGTTCTTGTATTTGCATTTTCACAGACAAATGCTTAAACTCCTCGTCCTTCAATTCTCAGACAAATGGAAGTTTTGAGGAGTTCACAGACTTGTATTTGCATTTTCACAGACAAATGCTTAAACTCGATTTTCAGCCCCAAAACTTCATTTCTTCATAACTTCTTCATCCCAACTCCGATTTCAGTGATTCTTTTTGTTCTGGACTCGTTTTTAAGAGATTTTCAAGTCTATAACAAGATAATGGAAGTCTATTGGGAGATCCAAGAGTATTTTGTGGTGGTAATTTCTTCATCTCTCTCAATATTAAGCTAGGGTTTGATGGTTTCATCCTTTTCCCTTTCATCCTTCAACTTGGGTGTGATTTTGATGATTTGAGTGGTGAAGGAAACTTTGTAGATGTGTTGGATCTAATATCTAGGGATATTTTTTAGAGATTTCAAGCCTTCATCAAATGAGATTCAAGTTTTGGGGGTAAAAACTAGATTTAGCCTAAATCTAGCAAGATGAGTTCAAGTTGATTTGTGAAAACGTTGTACATGCCAAAATGTTCATTTTTAAAGTATTTATGTGTTTGACATGAAATTATTACTTGTTGATTTATTTGGTGGATTTTGATCATTTGAGGTGCTTGGCATTAAAAATCTTGTAAAAGCCCCCACATTTGGGATTTTTGGATAATTTGAAAGATAAGTCATTTTAAAGTGTTTTGATGATTTATTCAATAAAATGGAAATTATTTGGTAAAAAGACAATTTTAGTGTTTGTTTACGTAAAAGGTTTAATTTCGTGTTATGAGACGTTTGAAGGGATAAAGAGTATAAATCTATTTGGAAAATCATATGTCCCAACCCAAATTGTATTGGAGTGTATTCAAGTATTTTTGGAGCATGTGTTTGCATGACGTGGGTCGAGTGCGTTGGTCATTCCTGTGAAGTCACGAATGTTAGACTGTGTTGCATTGGATCCATAGGCACGTAAGTCAGTCTATTTTGGATGGTCAATTGGGTATTGCGGGGTTGAACTCCGGTATCCATGTTTTACGACCGAAAACTTTACTAGTAGGCACTAGGAGGGTTGAGTCTGGAGGTGCTACCGAGGATGTAGTTACTAGGACCTCCGTCGCTTGAAGTAATGCCTGGGAGGTAGTCTTTTAAGTGTGTCGGTCCTTCGGGGTGGAGTTCTTCGTAATGTTCACCAAGGTCAACTGTCTTGAGGTGAAACTTGTTAAATAAGTCGTAGGGACACTTGGGCTTTTATGTCGTGAGGTGTCTTGCGATTAACGTTGCATGGGTGACATACTTAATTTTGTGTTCCTCCACTCTCAACGGATGCGGGTCTCCCCCGTTGTCGGCTAAACACATTTTAAATAGATTGACGTTTTACTTTATTGTCATTGGGCTTATGTGGTTGACAGTAAATGAGGACCTTAATATTGGATCTCCCTCCACGTATATTAAGGTTTGAATGAAATACGTCCTCCCCATGTTTTGATAATTGGTTTCCTTTAAATTATGCTCGCGTGAGTATTGGGCCTAGTGTCCATGTTTTCGGTAACATATTGTACATGCGGGTTTTAACCATAATTTATAGGTCGAGTATTTTGCCCCACCCGTGTTTGGGTGCGGTGATTAAAGAAGTAAGATTGAAGAAGTTTGGAAGAATTTGGTATCGAGAGTTTACTGTGATGAGAAAAGACATGAAGGAGTATATATTCTTTGAAGCTGATTTTCCAAATCTTCACTTTGATGATCTGGAATACATGTATCATGAGTTCAGAGACATGACAATCATATTTGAATATATCACTTATGCTCTAGAAACGATCAAAAAGTTCATAAGGAGGCACATATTCTACACTTATTGTTATGATTTCCAATTTGGTATGGAAACCAATCAGAAGAGAGTCAATATGCTTGCACCTGATATTACTCATCTTAATCTTGAAGAAATCCATTGTATACTGTGTTGAGAGAGCCAGAACTTGGAGTTGTCTATGAAATGAAAAAAAGGAGAAAAGATTCATGAAAGATGATGAGATAGCAAAGTATTCTGACGGTACATTAAGGATAGTTTTGCAAAATCTCAAGGATATCTATGAACAGAATGAAAGAAAAAGATTGGCTGAAGGAGACCATTTTCCTAGATTGGACAGAGTGGTTATTGGTCAAGTCATCCTTGCTATTCAAGACAGAATTGATTTCAGAACTAGTATCAGAAGGTTTGAATCTTACATAGGAATCAGAAGAATCAGTCTCAAGGGTTGTTTGACTCATATAAATACCTTGTATTTGTTTCATTTCCTTGTAAGTAACCAAGTCTTGTAACCATTCTATGTGAGATATATGACAATGACTTGTGACTATACTTTCTCTCTACATTTTCATTATGATTCTTGATTTGATTCATGTTCTTTGATTGTTGTATGCTTGAATCTGGAATCACAAAAAAGAATTCTCCTCTTCAAGATAATAGATATCTGCAAAACACAAAGAATAACAAACATGTAAGCTTTTCTTGACATAAAAATCAGATATTCTCACCCTCGATATTTGTAAAAAGTCAAAATTATAAGCATTATATTTATCTTATCTCCCCCTTAAAAAAATACTCCCAAAAATATTGATCGTCCAGGTTATCCAGCAACAATCAAAAATCTTTGAAGTACGGGTTCTGAACTGAATTATTCAGAAGTCGTTGTCACATATTCTCTAGTGAGAATAGTAATATCCCTTACAAATAACAATCACCTGTGAAGAGAAAATATTTTGGTAATCATCTATGATGATTCCGCCTTTGTCAGTAATAATAGAATATAATCAAACATATGAACTCCCCTAGAACTTAGCATAGACAGTATGAACATACCTAACTTATTGATCAAGAATTTAAATCGCTTTTCATCTAACGAATTGGTGAAAAGGTTAGCGAGTTGGTAGTCCACCTGTACAAAATGCATCTCTATCAAACCTTTTTCCACATGGTCTTTTATGAAGTGGTAGCGCACATCGCTTTTTGAGTCGCAATAGATAGGCACTATATTGTATGTGTAGCCGAAATCTTTCAATTACGTCATCATCCAAAGCACTTGTGAACGGCAACCCGTAGCAGGTATGTACTCTGCTTCTCCTATCGAGGTTAAGACAGAATTCTGCTTTTTCGATGTCCGACTCACCAATTTATCGCCTAGGAACTAACATGACCCATAAGTGCTCTTCCGTTCTAACTTACATCCTACATGGCCTGCATCAGTAAAAGTTGTTAAATCAAAACCCGAATCCTTCTCATACTAAAGGTCTAACTCGGGAGTGCCTTTAAAATATCTTAGGATTCGTTTAACGGGCGCGAGGTGAGACTCCTTCGGATTCGCTTGATAACGTGCACAGAAACATGTCGCAAACATGATATCCGGTCTACTGGATGTTAAATATAATAAAGATCCAATCATGCTTCTATAGTTCTTTTGGTCGACAGACTTACCAGATAAATATGCATCCAAAAGTGTTCTAGTTGCCATTGGAGTTTTCACAAAAGAACTGTCAGCCATGTTAAACTTTTTTCAAAATGTCTTTGATGTACATAGACTGATTGATGAATATGCTGTCAGGTGACTGTTTCACTTGAAGTCCAAGGAAAAAGTTCAGCTCACCCATCATACTCATTTCAAATCTAGTCTCCATGATTTTTGAATTTTTTTTACAAAATTTAGGATTAGTAGAACCGAATATTATGTCGTCAATATAGATCTGGATTAAATTCAAGTCATCATCATGCTTTTCATAAATAAAGTGGTATCTATTGTACCTTTCTTGAAGCTAGAAGCAAGTAAGAATTGGGTCAGAGTTTCATACCATGCTCTCGGTGCTTGTTTTAACCCATATAACGCCTTATCGAGAACGTAGACATAGTTAGGAAATTGAGGATCTTCGAAGCCTTCCAGTTGATTCACATAGACCTCTTCATGCAGAATCCCATTGAAAAAGGCATACTTAACGTCCATCTGATATTCCTTGAAATTCTTGTGGGTTGTATGGGCCAAAAAGATGCGAATAGCTTCCATTCTTGCCACTGGAGCAAAGGTTTCATCATAATCTATTCCTTCCTGTTGACAATAACCTTTGGCTACCAGTCTGGCCTTGTTTCTGAATACAACTCCTGCTTCATCCTTTTTATTTCTGAAAACCCATTTTGTTCCTGTTGGATCAATAATTGTATTCAAGATTAAAGTTAATAAAGGGTCTAGTTTGTAATAGTGTTTAATACCTTAGGGGGTATTTTAGCTATCAGTTAATATTAATTAGGTCATGTTGACCTAGGTATATATAGTTTTGTTTTATTAGATTTAGGGTTAATAATCATAATTAAGAAAAACAGAGGTAGCCGAATTCTCTGTATTGTACGCATCAAGGTACCAAGAACACACACACACACACACACGTTATTCATTGATTAATCAAGAGATCTGCGGTATGTTGTTTTGATTTATTCATCTCTTAATCTTTATTGTGTTGTGTTAATCTATCAGAGCCAAAGAATCAAGCTTTTTGAATTAAAAAAAAGGTTTATCGACATCTTACTGTGTGAAAATCAATTTCATGATTTAATGTGTTTTTATGCTTAAAATCGATCTGATTAGGTACGTTTTATGTTATTAAGTATAATCTGATTGCCTAATTGCATTTATATTCATCAATCAATTGGGGTTTTGATGATCTTTGGATACTGGTTCATGAAACTTGCGACTATTGTCTTATTCAAAATTGAAGCATAAAAGTTGTTTTTAATCATTAATTTTGATTGGGTATTGATCGATATATGTTTATGGATATATGGTATGATTTTTACATTGCATATCAATCGATTGGAGTATTTTCTGGGTTGAAAATCGATCACAGGGTTAAACTGTGACGAACTAGCTCATTTGTTACTTTTGCGCCAGTTCATAGTATTTTGTTTGCACCAGTCCCTCTTTGCGCAAAAGTGTATTTTGCGCCACCCTCTGTTAGCGCAAAACTTAGTTTGCGCCACACACTACACCGGTCGCAGCATACCGGTCGCGGCACACCGGTCCATACACTGGTCTGGTCGATACTCAGTCCGGTCGATACTAAGGTCCGGTCGTTACATTGGTCCGGTCGATGAAACACTGGTCGCACGCAGCTCACCCCGGTCAAGCAAGACACCGGTCGCAACACTTGGTTTATTTTGCGCCATCAGTTCTTTGCGCAAATCAATACTTTGTGCCACTGTTTATTCGCGCAAATCTATATTTTGCGCCACCCGCTAATCGCGCAAAACCCTTCTTGCGCCAACCACTGCTCGCGCAAAACCAGGATTTCGCGCCAATCTCTTTTAGCGCGAGCTGACTTTTGCGCCATACTCTTTTAGCGCAAAGCTTCTTTTGCGCCAGGTTCACTTAGCGCAAAGTTGCCTTTTTGCGCCACTGTCCTTTAGCGCATTTCTGTAATCTGCGCCAGATTTTCTGTGATTAATTTATTTGTGATTTATATTGTGCGAATTCTGCATTTGATTATTTTTGGAAATTTATTTGTCTGAAGATTTTTTAGTGTAGTTTTTATCCAAGTCTTGATTCTAAGATCTTACGAGTTGATTTAAGTGGTACAGATATTTTCATGCCTTACATAGACGAGAAGGGAAATACAATGCTGACCAAGAGAGACTGTGCTTTAGCATATATGCCAGAGATTCCAGCACTGGAAGCTGAGAATAAAGATATGAAGATTCAGAACTCATCTCTTCTAGAACATATTGATAAATTGAAAAATGATAAGGACTTAAAGAAAGACTTTGTTTGCTCAGAATGTATCTCTAACTCAAAGATTAATTTTGCAGGAATAATTGAGTCTAAAGAAAAAGAGATCTTAAATCTTCAAGAAAAGGGATTCTTTGAAAGACAAACTCTCGAATTTTTTGCTGAAAGGGATTCTTTGAAAGATAAAGTTTTCAGTCTTGAGGTTGAGATTAATATGCTGAAAGAAAAGGCAACCCAAGACAAAGACAACACAAAAGCCCAAGATGAGATGTTGAAGATTGAGAAAGAAAGAAAAGAATTTGCTAAGAAATTCTCTGATTTCTCAAGAAAAGCTTTTGAAGAGAAGAAATCATTAGAGCTTAAATGTGTTAAGATTTCTCAACAAGTTTCAGACTTTGAGAAAGTTATCATTATTGAGAGAGACAAGGTAGAGAAAGAAAAGAAGAAAGCTGAGCAGAAGAATGTAAATAAAGACTTTTCTAAAGAAAAGAAAGATCTAGAGACTGAGATAGCTAAGCTAACAAGAAAGCTATCTTAGTTGTCAACAAACATCTTGAAGGAGAAGAATGCAAAATCTGAGTTGCATAAGAAGTTTGATCTGATTGCAAAGGAAAGAAACAGTTTATCGTCAAAGATAAAGGAACTTGAAGAGATCGTATTCAAAGTGAAGCTGACTGAGCACAAGACACTAGACTCAATAGCTCAATCACCGAGAGATGATCTAACTGCATTCGAATGCTCATTCAATTCAGCAGCAAGTTCAATTTTTACTAAAGTTTCTAATAATCCTTTGTTTGATGTAATTGATGATCATACTTCTGAAAATAAAGATCAGATTCGTCCTTCTAACCTTTTCTTTGACAAAAATGTTGACGGTTCAGGTAATTTCAAAAAGAACAAGTCTCCGAAGAAAAGGATCTGGAGAAGGGAAGATGAAGAAAAAGATAGAGAAAATTGGATCTGGAGAGTTAAAGGATCTACAGAGGAAAAGAATAAAGAAAAATCATTTGAGCATACATCAAGTGCTAAAAGGAACAATGCTCCGAAAGGTAAAACTTTTGGCAAACCTGATCTGGTTTACACAATCAATCAATTGATCAGGTTAGCATAAAAGAAAATTAGTTGTTCCTACTGTGGCTCAAATGATTTTGTAAGAAAAGATTATGTGAATAACTGGTATGGTTCTTATTTTATATATCTCATAGAACTGCAACTAACCCATTAGGACCCAATTACCAGTGGGTACCAAAAGCTAAATCTGTGTTGCAGGCACCCAAGGTTTAAGGGGAAGAAAGAACAATGACTTATGATTACTACAGATCAGAACTCTTGCCTCATTGTCAAAAAGATGACTTCTAAGTATAACAGCTTAGGACTCGTTCTTCATTGGTAAAAATGAATGATACTATTCTCACCGAAGAATATGTCATCATGGCTTCTAAATACTAAAGTTCAGAACCCGTTTTCAAATGTTTTCTTCTGATAAGATGCTTAAATGATAACATCTTTTATAGAAGTTTTTGATTTGAGGGGGAGCTAACTGTTATATCTTTTAGGAAGAGGAGATAAATATGACTTTTACTATCATTATCATATTTTTCTGATGAATTGTTGTTTTACAGATATAAAGAGGGAGAACACTTAAATGAAATTATTCATTCCAGGGGGAGTTAAGGATTCTAATTTACAGGTATATCTTTCTAATCCTTACACTCTATCACTTGTTGAAAGATGAACACCTTTCACTTGTGAAAAATGGTTTCTTAAATTTTCAAACCGCTTCCTATTCTTCAAAGATTTTCATGAATTGTGAAGTGTGATTTTAAATGATTTTTGGATACTTAATTGTCAACCACTTTTTGTTTGAAGGGGTGAATAACATTGTCAAACATACAAATATTTTTGACTACTCCAACATTTTATTCTTCATGTTTGTATTCCTTTGTGCTTTCATGTACAAAAGGTTGTTGAACAACACATTCTTTTAGGAAAATACATGGGATTCAGTGTGAGAACTTAACAGAACTTCCATGGATTCATGATAACCAGTGTTTCCTACCTAGGAAGTATTCCTTGAGTGATTGAGGGGAGAAGGGTCAAAAGATTTGAGTGTTGGTGTGTGAAGAGATAAAATGGAAAAGAGAGATTGGTTAGAAGTGAGATTTAAAAGCTTAAAAGGAAAAGGGTGAGAGAACAGAGTAAAAGAATATTAAACTCTGCACCAAACTTCTTTCTGAGTCGGGCAGCCACATAATCTGATTGGTTCACATTCTTTGGTGACCATCATTGAAATAGGCACCTAGCCCATGCCATCTCTTGCATACAACCCCACTAGCTACTCATTCTTTTCTCAAAAAAGAGAATGTTTCACATTTTCTGGGGAAGCAGCACATATGCTATTGGTTCTTCATTTGGAAGATACTAATATTGAAAAAGAAGGAAAGTTGCCCCACCTTCGACCTTTTCTCATGCACATTGAGTCTTTGTATAATTTGTTGCTATTTCAACAAGTTTACATACATTGAGCCTAAATTGAAAAGCAATCATCTGTGCTTAATTTTTTTCATACACATGCACAAGCACATAGAAATTTTGTTTTCTGTCAGAACGTTCATAGATAACCATGTGTTATTCAATGATTGAATGGAAGTCCTGGGGAACCAACATCAAAACCAGCTCCTTATATAGTAACTTCGTGTTACTCAGTAACTGTGTGTTACTGACAGACATTCCAAACTGAGTCATTTGTTGATTCAGGGTTACCACATTTATTTTATTTGAATCTAAAAAGATTGAAATAATCACTTTCTCCATTCGGAGAGACTGCTCTTATTTCTACACAGGGCTTGTTACATGAAGACTACACTTACTTGTTGATTTGGGGGAGAAAATTCCTTGATTGATTTGATAAGTTTTGATGATAATGATTTTCACCGCTCATCAAAAAGGGGGAGAATATACAAAGGGGGAGAATACAAAGAGAAAGATACAAGAATTTTCAAGATTTTTACTAAAGATTGCTGAAGAATTCAAAGATATCAAAGTGTCTGAGCTAATTTGATCTATTAAAAGTCTGACTGAAGATGATCGTCAGAAGGACACTTCATTTAAAGAAAGAGGAAGATGAATATTGTATCTGAAGTTTTCAAGAGCAGAGAAGACCCGAAGTATTGCCAAATTTTTTTAATCTTGAATCCAAAGGGGGAGATTGTTGGATCAATAATTGTATTCAAGATTAAAGTTAATAAAGGGTCTAGTTTGTAATAGTGTTTAATACCTTAGGGGGTATTTTAGCTATCAGTTAATATTAATTTGGTCATGTTGACCTAGGTATATATAGTTTTGTTTTATTAGATTTAGGGTTAATAATCATAATTAAGAAAAACAGAGGTAGCCGAATTCTCTGTATTGTACGTATCAAGGTACCAAGAACACACACACGTTATTCATTGATTAATCAAGAGATCTGTGGTATGTTGTTTTGATTTATTCATCTCTTAATCTTTATTGTGTTGTGTTAATCTATCAACTAGAAACTGGGTTTAACAGTTCCAATAACGGATTTGTCTTTTGGTCTAGGTATAAGTCACCAAACTTTGTTTCACTCAAACTGTAAAAGTTTGTCTTGCATAGCAAGAATACAGTCAGAATCTGGCAAAGCTTCAGAAACTTTCTTCGGTTCTATCGCGCTGAGGAAACTTGAGTATAAGCAAAAATTAGCTGATGCAATTCTCGTCTTAACTCCACCATCGATGTCAAAGATTATGTTATGCAGGGGATGATCACGTGTCCGTTGATTAGTACTCTACAGGGGTTGTACATTCATTCGATTATTCTGATCGTTGTAAGCATCGGCAACTGCAGGTATAATCTCAGAAATTGTTGTTGGTACTTCTTCAGTTTGTAACTCTGATGAAGGTAACTATGGCATAGCTGATGTAGTGCTCGAGACTTCATCTCCAGAGTTTGGTTCTGTTGAGACAGAATCAATGTTAGTTTGTTCAAAGTTATTAGGACTAGTAGAATTAGAAGAGGTAGTAATAGGCTCTGATGGTCCATAAATGTCAACGTTTGTATCAGGGACCAGTAAAGATGATGGTATGGATACACTTGATTTATCACAATCTGCACATATATCCATAAACGCATCAAAGAATAATAAATCTAACTCAGAAGTAGTAGATTGTGCATTATAGTTAGAAGACTTAGTCTCGGTTAATGCGGGTTCCACTCGAATTTGAATAGAAGCCTTGTCTTTAAGACTGAGGGGCTGTTTGGCAGGGGCTGAATGGTTTAGTGCAGAATGATTAAGTGGTCTAAATGATTAAGAGGTTTTTATAATATAGTGTAAAATGAAATATGGTTGTTTGCTAATTGTTCATAATGAAATCAAGGAGCTTAATGGTTAAGGGAGGGCCAGGATACAAAATCATTCAGAGGAATTTGGAACTATTAAGAGGCAACACTTTTTTTTGTCAAACAAGATTTACCTCTTAGCGATTCAGAGGTTACCTCTTAATGGAACCATTAAGAGGTAAACAAACAGCCCCTGAGTCCTGAACTGCTATGTTCAGAAGTCGTTGTCAGGCTTTCATCAAAGGTTACCTTTATGCTCTCCATGACCATCTTGGTTCTTTTATTGTATATATGATAGGCTTTAGACGTTGAGTAACCTAAAAAGTAACCCTCATCGGCTTTCTTGTCAAACTTGCCAAGATTGTCACGGTCGTTAAGCACAAAGCACCTACATCCAAAGACACGGAAAAATTTCACATTAGGTTTGTGGCTATTAATAATCTCATATGCAGTTTTCTGTAGTCGCTTAGTGATGACCGTTCTATTCTGAGTAAAGCAAGCAGTTGCAACAGCTTCAGCCCATAGATACAACGGCAGTCCCGAATATGCCAACATAGTCCTAGCTGCTTCCACCAGAGTTCTGTTCTTTCGTTCTACAAATCCATTTTGTTGTGGAGTACGGGCGGCAGAAAAGTTATGAGAAATTCCCACTGACTGTAAATAGCTTTGTAGGGTCTCATTCTTGAATTATGTGCCATTGTCGCTCCACAACTTTTGAACTGGATGTTGCAGAAGCACTTGAATCTTCTTTATGAAAGCTATAATCAACTACGGTGCGTAGGATTTTGCACTTAGGAACTCAATCAATGTTTATCTTGAGTATTCATCGATCATGACTAAAATATACTTCTTACCATTGATCCAATGAATTCTCATCGGTCCGCAGAGGTCCAAATGTATCATTTTTAGCGGCGATTTGCATGAAGATTCCACTTTTTCTTTATGTGATCATCTTTTCATCTTACCCATTTCATAGGCTGGCACAGGGAATATTTTTGAAACCTCATTTCTGGTAGACCTAAGACTAAACCTTTGCTTGCAAGAGTATTGATGGCCTTGAAATTTTGATGAGACAATCTTCGATGCCAAATCCAACTTTCTTCTTTTGTCACTTTAGCAATCAAGCAAACTGATCTTGAAGCCGATAATGTTGGAAAATTGACAACATACAGATTTCCATACCTCTCACCTTTGAATATCTCGGTTCCATCTTGATCATCAATATGGCAATGACTAATTGTAAACCTTACATGAAAATGACTATCATAGAATTGGCTTGTGTTGAACAGATTGTGGTATAATCCTTCAACATACAACACCTTTTGGATGGTAACGGTACCATTAATGAGCATATCGTAGCCTCTGACGTAGCCTTTGACAACATCATTTGCAAAGCCAACAGTTCATGCAGGTTGTTCCACATAGTTATGCAATAAGTGTTTAAATCCGGTCATGTGTCTTGAGCATCCATAATCTATAAACCACAAATGACAGCCTGCAAAAAGAACATTTACTTTGCCTTAGGTACCCATATCCATATGGGTCCTTTTCTGTTAGCATCTTTCAACTTATGAAAATCGTTTACCGAGCCTTTGATTCTCCATTCGTATATGGGCTTCTGTAACCATTTCCATACAAACTTCACATCAACATCTTTAAAAGAATTTTTCTTTGAAAATCTTTCTTTCTTAGCCTTAAAAGTATGAATTTGTTGAGATGAGGCCTTGGAAAATGATTTAGCTTGAGAAAAGCTTTTAGCATTCTTGTTCTTTGAAAGAACGAAGTGGAAAGAGAATGAATTTCGTCCACAATGATTGCATTTAAGATTCTTTCGAGAAAATGTCAAAACCTGTTATTTATCCAAAGAATTACATTTATTCAAAAAAAAATGACATTTATTCACATCAAAAGAAGTATAAATGTTTTTACAATCACTATCAATGTTAATGTATTTGTTTAGATCAATGTGCTTGACTTTTATGTTTGACTTTATTGCTTTTAAGAGAACCTTGTAGTGAGGTTTGCTTTGTAATGTTGTGAGAGAAAGTCTTGGTATAAATAGCTTTGTGTGAGAGTTTCTTGTAATCCTTTTTGTAACACCTTGAATTGTACGCTCATTACTTGTGATTAAATGACATATGACTTTCTCACTCTACACTCTCTCTCTAAAATCTTGATCTTAATTGTTGTTTAATTGATATCAATGTTTGAATTGGACAATTACAATCAGCCTTTACATTCAAAACTTTCCAAACAAAAGTACAAGTTTTTGAAACATTTTGCATGCTCTTCTGTTCAGAATTTTTCTTCCTCCACTTTCCACTTTTCCTTCCACTCACATCTGAAACACCACAAGACTTTGAGTTAGCAGAATTCTTACAAGATGAATTAACAATTTTAACGGCTGATGTTTCACCAACCTAAATAATGCTTTGATGTTTTTCAAACTTTTGAGAATAAATAATTGAGGGTTTATCAAGAGTCACAAACTATGGGTTTGAACGAACATTCCAATTTTGATTCTCAAATGCTTTCTGATTTGACAGATTCTTTTTAAAATGTGCATCTTCGAGTTCAATAATCTTTTTGCTAAGCTCTCAGTTTTCATTTAAATATTTTTCCAGCTTAAATTCAAGATCAAATTTCTCATCTTCAATTTCTTCGAGTAGCTTTTGCAATTAGATAACTATTTTTGCAAATCTGAAAGTTTGTTTGACTCAGAGTTTGACTCAAACTTTCCTAAGATAGGATCAGGATCTCACGAATTCATCAATTTGTTAAAAATTTCTTCAGACGTGTTATTGATGAATACAGACTTCTTGTCAGATTTCGTAACATTAATTCACTCCTCTACCTTACATTCCTTAGAAGAATCAGAGACACTAGATTCAGATATAATATTCTGAACACAAGTATCAGAATATGACTCATAGTCATCGTACTGACACTTCTTTTCAGTGTTAGTTTTATCTTCAGGTACTGGTTCATCATTTGAAATTCCTGTGGAAAACAATGATTCAAACTCTACAAATTCAAGGTTTCGGTTTTTGTAGCTTGTATTTAAACCATCGTATTTAAATCCAACTGATTTAAAACTTGATTGAGAATCAGTACAACTGTCAGATAAATCTTCATCTACAATCTCTTTTCCTTTTTCAAGAGTTTCAGATATCAAAGTTTCAGCTTTTACAAACGTTTCACGGATATCTTGAATCTTTTGAGAGTTTCACCTCATTTTATCAAAATTGTATTACGTTTTCAGGAGCACTCTTCAAAACATGATTTTCAGATAAACCCAAACCCATCTTAGGATTATAAAACCTGATGTCTTTGGGTTTATTCGTCAAAAGATTCAGAGCTTGTTCAGTTTAACCCCTTTAATAATTCAAATCCTCAAGTTGTTTAATTTTACAGTAACCTTCATTTCTTTCTTGAAAACATGCTTCAAACATGATTTTGTATTCACCTTTTTCGGAATTCAAGTTAACTAAATCCTTTTGGAGCAAAGTTATTAACTTATTACGTTTTGGCACCAAAATAAGCTAATCCAAACAATTTTTATAAAACTCATTTTTGTCACCACATAAGTTGATAAGCACTTAAAAAAAGAGAGCGTAAGTTGTTTTAAATAAGCAATCCCAAACACCCCCTTAATAAACTATTTTAATTAATATGTAAATTGACCAATTTGCCCCTAAGTTTTAACGGTGTTAGTGACAGGGACCATCTCGTAACAATATGCAAATCAGAGGGACTCCTGGTATACTTATTTCAATATAGGGACCAATGACCATATCCAAATAATGATCTAATCACAGGGACCAACGATGTAATTTACTCAAAATATTATATGTATAAGGGGTGTAATTGTGACAATTCTAATTATGAGGGGGTTTAAATGTAATTGACTCAAAGCCATCATATCTATCGTTAAGGAATTCTGGAATTTATTAGCCAAACACAGACCGGAGACAATGCCAGAAACCGGCGGTCTACCTCGGAAAGTAATCGCAATTGCCGCCGGAGAAGCTCACACTCTTGCTCTCACTGGTAATAAGATCTTATCTAAGAGATGTATGCCTATTAATCGGCACTATAAAAGTAATAAGGAAGTCATTCATCATGTTGATTCCGTCCGTATTCATTGAAGTTTCGAGCTACGAAAGCTTTGTTTTTGTTTTTTTGTTTTTTTGTTTTTAATTTCGTCTTATTCTGTGTATGAAGGTGACGGTAATGTGTATTCATGGGGTAGAGGAACTTTCGGGCGGCTTGGCAATGGTTCGGAGCTCGACCAGCTTTTCCCTGTGAAAATTGAATTCAATTTGACTGATAAGAGAGATAGGGTCAAAATTGTTGGAATATCTGCTGGCGCTTATCACAGTCTAGCTCTTGCCGGTAATATTCATATTGTTAGCTTTCCTATTCTTTTAGAAACAGGTATCGGGTGTGTGTAATCCAAAATTGCCCGATAATATGAACGTTGCTTAATCAACTTACAAATTGGGAAATCCCTGGTCATTTCGCCTCAACTAAGTGCGCATGTTAAGAATTTATAACTGGCCCTATAGGCTATAGGTTATCAAAATTCTGAATTGGAGCATGGTGTGATATGTAATTCCTCATGCATCATTACTATTGCATCGTCATTGCTACATGATTATTACAGTTCTCATATATGGCTTATTGGTAAGCTGGAAACTTCAAATCTCACATGAGAGGTGAGATTTGTAAAATGGACATGAATCAGTAGTCACCTCTGATTGTGGGTCATTTGTAGTCAATTCTGCATTTGGCTTAAAAGTAACAGGCCATATTATTCAAATTACATGTAGTCTGACTTTGACAATGTGGCTTGAACCTTAATCTAGAAGACCATTTGGTCTGATATCAGATATTTAATTGGTCTATCCAACTGCTGCATATGAGTTGCGTGCAAATGACACAGTGGTGCTTCATAAATGTGGCTGTTGTCATGAACCTTTGGAATCGAGTATTTTTGGCATAAAGGGAAGTATTATTGTTCGAGACCGTGTTAGAAAAGATATTTAAGGACATTGTGATCTGATATCCCAACATGTTTTGGCAAAACAAATGTAAATGACCGGACGGGAAAGTCAAGAGTCCCTGACCTAACATTTTTATCTTATTCCAATATAATCTCAGATGATGGTTCTGTTTGGAGCTGGGGCTACAATAGTTGTATCCTTTCATATGATACTTCTATACTTGCAATGTTTGCATCAATTTCTGAAAGAATTAGCTTTTTTAGATGTGAAGATCATCTGACTCTGAAGCACCATTGAATTTGTACTTTTTAATTGGATCTTTGTGGTGTGAATGCTGTATCTTTGACAGTAAGATAGATGGTCAACTTGGTGACGATGGAGAGAATTCTTTTTTTCCATGTTTGGTGAAGCTGCCTATGACTGATGGATCAGTAACTAAGAATGAAACGGCCCCTAAGGTGTTGAGTAACATAAACTTCTCTTATTCCTGAAATATCTAAAGATCCGCTTATATGTTTTTTTAAGTTCTGATTTTCTATATGTTAGTAATTTACTTTCCCTCCCAGATTTTTTCGGTGAAAGCTGGAGGTATGATGTCACTAGCAATCAATGATCGTGGATCTCTCTGGATGTGGGGGAACTGCCCAGTACAAGAAGCCTCTAGCGAAGGGGGATTTTCACTTGCCCCAACATCTACTCCAATATCCATTTGGAATTTCCATGGTCACACTGTGGTTAAGGTGGCATGTGGTAGTGAGCACATTGTAACATTAGTCAGCGCTGGAGAAAAACGTGAAGGTGGTAATCTTGTATGCTATACTTGGGGTAACAACAATCATGGCCAGCTAGGCCTTGGAGATACAGAGATGAGGCCAAATCCTCAGATGGTTGAAAAATTCAACACAGGGTCTCCATGGGCAGCTTATGAAGTAGCATGTGGAGCATTCCATACCTGTGTACTTGCTTATAGAAAGACGGAGAGTGTTGCATTAGAAAGTGTATGCTGGACTTTTGGTCGTGGTGATAACGGGCAGCTTGGTCTGGGAACCACTAGAAAGTCATTGTACCCTGAAATGGTTCAAGGGTTGCCTGAAAATTCGTTCTTACTTTCTGTCGACTGTGGTTTATTCCACACCAGTCTGGTTTCGTCATCTGGGAATGTTTGGTCATGGGGAATGGAAAATGGGCTTGGACTATGTCCTGAAGCCACTTTTACAGAAAGTGATGGTGGAGATGTACTTACTCCTCGCTTAATCAATGAGGTATTTGGCGCAAAATTTCCCGAACCTGTTCAAGTGACTTGTGGTGCTGCCCATACTGTTCTTCTTGCAGATAGTGGATACAAGCTTTGGTCTTGGGGGAGGGGAAGAAATGGGGTCCTTGGAAATGGTCAAGAAATTGACTTTTTTGCTCCAAAGGTCGTGTTGTGGCCCCCACCAGACGAAGAGGGTCCAGAAATTGTTGCAAATGAAGTCAGTGTGGAAAGGGATCCTGAAGAAACTACAGAGAATGAGAAAAAATTATCTGCTGTGATGCAAGAGATGAATCATCTCCAGTCTAAGCTTTCCATAATGGAGCGTTACGCCAGCATTCTTCATGGTTCTATTTTTGGAAAGCCTTTTGAAGATGATAGGGATATACCAGTCTCGTTATGGAACTCGGGTACATTTGAGATTGCCAAAGAGTGGGAGAATATGTTGGAATCGTGTGATCGTGGTAAGCTCATACGTTTGCAGATGTTTTATCAGAACATGCTTGCTGGTGTTGAAGATAAGATGATGAAGCAAAGGATTAAGGAGATGATCAAAGAATATCTTGAATCATCAGCAAGTACCACTCATTAAACTGTATTTTTCTGGTATGTTTTATGTGAATCTTTACAAGTATGATGAAGACCCTTCACTTGTCATAGCTTTTGAGGGTCTCATTTCATTTCATAACTCATTGCTATTTTAGGCATTATCTCCGTATAATGAATAGTTTTATGGGTATTTTCATCCCATAAATGGCAATAACTAGATTTGTAAATGCATGTTATTCTCAAATCTATGATTTTTTAGTCTCCCAAAGCTGTGGACTCTATTGATTCTCAACAAGCAACATAATCTAGAGGAAGGAATCCTTAAATGGGCCCAAGGGACCAGTTCGGTCATAACCGGTGTAGAACTTATTTGTAACTGGATAAGGAGGGACCGGTTATGACTTATGTAGGATCGGTCAAGGTATTTTCAACCATATGGATTATGCACCGGGCCCATAAGAACCGGTTAATAGGACCAGTTTGAGGGACCTGATATGCTTCCATTTTTCCGAATTTTCAAGCTGCCACGTGGCAGCCATTGATTGGGCAACACACTAGCGGCTTGGAAATCCTTTTTTTTTTCCTTTGTCTTATTTGGTCCGTTTTTGAACCTTCTTTTAGTTTTAGTTAAAATTATGTCATCCATTTATTTTGTGTATAAATAGAAATGCTTGTATATGCATGCATATATACATAAATTCAGGTATTGATGGATTGATACATATATGCCACTAAAAGAGAAAGGGGATTTAGAGAAGGAACCTTCAGAGAAGGTTTTGGAAGTGTATCTGAAGGTATGTTTTAGAGAAGGAATTGGATGACAAAAATATTAAGGGTAGCTGAAGGTAGGATGAGTTTTAGAGAATGATTTCCAGGAAAATTATACTTAATGAAAAATGTCTCTAAAAGCTTTAGAGACGCTTTTAACCAAAAACCTCTCTAAAAATGTGGAACGTGGTTTTAGGGACGGATTACTAAACGTCTCTTAAAGCAAGGTTTTCTTTTTATAATTTTTTAATATTTTTATAAATATTTTGATACGTTTTAACAAGCGTATCTAAAAATATTATTTATAAAATTAAAATCAAAATTATATAACATCAACTAATTACAGATTCACTCAAATTAAAATTGATCAAAGTTAGAACCCTAGAATTTTTCCCGATCGTTTCAAACCAAGATCCTCATCGCTCACTAATCGTTCAAACGAAATCCTGAATCACCATCCCTCAATTTCGTAGTCCCTCTAATTCGTTGTCCTTTAAATCGTCCCTCAAATCGTTTCTCACCTACGTTGCAGTTCTCAACTCGAACAGGTAAGCAATGTATATTCAAATTGGTTGATTTTCGTTTCTCGGTTCTTCAAATTGGTTGATTTTTTTGTTCATTTAAGCTTTTAGATCGTTTTTACTGTTGCTTATCCAAGTGGACAGTGAGTTTCCAGTTATGTTTTCTGGTAGATTTGATTTGTTTTTTTTCACGATTACTGGTTCGGCTTTTATTTTCTCGAAAATTAGAGTTTAGTCCCCTGTTTCTAATACACTATGATTGATTTATGATTATGGAGTACATATTTTGTTGTCTCGATTTGCCTTGTGTAAGACTTGTGTTGTTGCCCTTAAATCCTAAGGAATTTATTTGTTATCATGTCTATTGAACTTGTGAATTTGATTTGATTTCTCTATTGAACTTGCTGCCTTAAAGTGCCTTTTTAGTTGTTGTTCGTTTGTTGATTTCAAATGATATGTATGTTGCTGCCTTTTTGACGTTTGACAGATTGTTGTTTCTGGAAAGATTTTGTGTTTAATTGTAGGTGGAATTTCTGGTTTCTATGACATTATAACAACATCGAATAGAGAAATTTTCAGAGTCTGCATAAAATAAAACGAAAACCATTCTTCACAATAAGGAGTAGTTGAGCAAATCATAGTTGTTGCCTTTGTTGTTCATTTGCTTAATTTTGTTATTTGGTTCTAAAAGATGAAGAGTCACAGAGAACAATTGTTGGTTTGTACAAAAATCTCAAATCATCACATATCGGATGTTTCGATTGTTGGTGCCATTAACGAAGTTTTGGCAACCCCATAGGGTATAGAGAGAGATAGAATTGTATATGATGAGATGTGCAGGTTTTTGAAGAGTATTCATCAAATAAGTATTTTGTAATATTGTTTATGCATCACGGATTATAAGAAATGATTGTGCATTTTTGTCGCAACACCCTTTTCACATGACGATCACGGCTTTGTAATATAAAGAAACAAGAATCTTGATTGTAAAGTTTGTCACTCAAAATTACAATGTTTGACCACACACAGTTTCAGATGTTTTAAAGGGATTGAGTGAAATAGAGGTAATCTTGAGGACCAAAATTTATAACTGAATTATTTTGCAATGATTACAAAATTGGCAATTTTAGTTTGAAAACTTGCTGAATGGAGGACATTCTAACAAATATCAAACTTACCAAAATGGATGTTATTGAAATCTTTTGGATGTAGACTTGAGAGAGCAATTTACAAACTACCCCTGCACTAGTCATTTATTGAAACCATAGCTTCCATGATCATGGTTAGGTAAAATATGAATGCTTTCTTTATAGCACAATTCTTTGTGGCCTATCGTTGTGCTTTCTAGTTATGTTTCTTTTTCTTTTTTCTAGAATTGGTTTTCTTATGGGTTATTTTCAGCTTGTGCTTCGAACTTCCCAAAATATGCATCGGACTATGCTCTGTCTGTACCCATTTTGAAAAGGAAAAAAATTGATTTCAGAATGAACGGAGCTTCGCCGGAGATGCTACAATGTCACAGCAATACCACCACCGTCAACGGCGGCGGCGACGTGAGTGTGTTCGAAAGACAACAAGCAAGAATAAAGTGGCAACAACAACAACAGATGGTTTTTAATGGGAATGATCATCAGGTTCCTAACATGTTATCTTCTATGCAACATTCGGGTTTGATCGGAAACCTTGCAATTAAACCCGACCCGGGTATTGAAAACAGGTATCCAGATTTCAGTTACGGTAATCATCAATTGGGTTACGGGTCTAGGTTTGATCACATGAATCAAAACACGCATTCAAGAATGATCACAAGTTGCCGGCGGCCGCCATTAATGGTGGATCAAACAATCTTGTAGAAAAACTCAAGTTCAGTCTCATTATCACCCAAGAAAAGAAAAGCCCAAGAGATTCAAAAGCCAAAGGTTGAATCTTTTTTTATCCATTTTTTTCTTCTTAAAAAATCTTTCTCAAATCTCATTTGGGTGATCAAATTTTCAGGTGGTTTATGAAGAAAATGGTGTCAAAGAGGAGATAAAAGGGTGTTCAGAAGGAGATTCAACATAAACTTCATCAAAAGAAAAACCAAAGATTACAGAAGCTAAAAAACAAGATTATATTCATGTTCAAGCTCGTCGAGGTCAAGCTACCGATAGCCATAGTTTGGCTGAACGAGTACGTTTTACTCCGTTTTACGGACCGCATTTTCTTGATCTGTAATAAGACTTCAGAGTTGAGCACCTTTTAAAAGAATAAACTGCTGATACATAGTTTCATTCTAAACTATGTATTCTTCTAAACTTACATAACTTTAATCCCTCTTTTCTGAAAAAAGATTTACATTTGGTCATTTGCTTAGATTGTGGTTAGTCGGGTTCTTTTCAAAATAGGAGTGGACAAAGATTTTGCTTAAGATTAATAGACCATCCATTGAAGTATGTGATAAATCTTAATGGAACTCCTTATATGTCACGAACATTGCACCACTTTCAATTTTTTGAGTTAATCGAATAATCTCCCCTTTTTATGATGATGATGATTTGGAGCAGGTGGAGTGATTTTGGTTTTGGCATCTAAAAGATTTTTAAATATTTAGATGTTCTGTTGTGATGGATTTATAATTTTCTAATTTTGGATGAGATCTATGGCATCTACAGAGTAACTCTTTTTTGTTTGTTCTGTTTCATTTTAGAAAAAAGGTCAAGGCAACAAAGTTGTAGATCATAATTTAAGGAAGTTCAGAAAATTGTTTTTAATTGGGATAAAACATTCAATTAGTGGATCTAATTATTTGTTTTTCTCTCTTGAGATTAGGTTCAGACGGAAGGACGTTATGTCCTTGTAATTCAACTACATCTAAGGCCTTTCTGCTGGAATTAATTCAAGTAGCATTTATATTTATTTGAAGTTGTTACCAATTATTTATATTTATTAGAAATTTGGACTACATTCGACTTCAATGTTTGTGCCTAATGGAAGGTTATGTTGTCTCTTTGGTGATTCAGTTTTTGCAGACAATGGGTTGCATCTTTGTAATTGAGACAGTTGGTATATACTTTCACCGACAGGTATATGTTCGAGTCTGGAAACTTTAGTGATAAACTCCTTTACCAAATAATACTCTTAAAACACGTATCATGAAGAAGAAGCAATTGCTGCCAAACACAACTAGATAGTTTCTCCACCTGTACCACCACAGTACCGATCACAAAGCCCTTATGCTAATTATGATAATGGAGGTGGTGGTATTAGTAGTGATGTACAATCACTTAGCTTGTCCATGAGCCCTGGTTCTCAGTCAAGGTGTGTAACTGAAAGAACAAATCATTGTTTAACAGTGGAAACAAAGAAGAGAGACTCCAGTAGTGTAGCTCAAAAGCAGACTGTCACAGAAAATCACTAGACACTTGGTCAAAGAACCTCTCAGTTTAGACGTGTCACCATGTAATTAATTCATTTATTATTTCAATTTTTTTTTATATTTCATATTATTTACCAAGACATTTTCAAGAAATAGAAAGTAAACAACGTTAACGTATATTAGAATGTTGGGTTTTACGCATATTTGGCAACCATAGCTAGTTTTTTTAATAACCATTTTAAGTGGCGTTTTAAAAAGTGAAGGTTTTTTTTTTCTTTTTGCATTTACGTCCTAATATGTTCCCAATAAACTTTTCACCATGTTTTAAAATTATTTTACGTTTGTTATCTAATTTGATCAAAGATGATTAGTTTATAAGCTAACGATTAAATTAGTTGTTAATCAACTGCTAACTTTTCAACTATATGTTCACTTATCAGCGGGTTTCCTAAATACAACCTTTAAACCCATTGTTGATTTTGGTATGGTTAGGCATAGGTAGACACAAAGATATGAAGCACATTTATGGGTTAGTAGTTGCAAGAAAGAAGGGCAAACCAGAAAAGGAAGACAAGGTTAATTGACCTTCTAATTTAATTACATTCTCTTTTAATCTTAACTGTTTTAAAGAAACAAATGTTTTTAACCAACAAACTCTTAATAATTAATTATTTTCTTTGTCATGTTTGATTCTTGCAGGTGGATTATTGAAGAACAAGACCAAGACAAATTCTTACTAATTAATTATTTTCTTTGTCATGTTTGATTCTTGCAGGTGGATGCCTATTGAAGAACAAGACCAACTTACTGTAAGAGCTTTGGCTGAATCTCCTTCTGTCAGTATCAAGGTATAGTTATCGAAAGTACTTGTAGCCACATAATTAGCTTCTTCAAGTTTAGGAATGTTGAGTTTCCCCCTCTTGTTAATAAATTAAGCCCATTCTTTAGTTATTTCATGGTGTTAGAGCCTCAAGGCTTTTGATACGAACCTTGGCTTATAACAATCCACCCCAAGAAGACATCCCAGAGACAAAAAATTTCAGAATGTCTTGAATTTTCCTAGGCTTCTTACTTCGTATTGACATTTTAATCATTTTTTGTTGATCCATGCTGAGACGGCCAAAAGAGGGCTAGGATTCATCGTTAACAGGCTGCACAAGATTGGGTTAAAACTGTGAGGGTAACTATTTAAATATTAAGGTTTGTAAATATAGAACATCCCACTAGCAAATGAATTGCCTTTCATCGAGGAGTTAACATACCATTTTATTTCAACTATTGCTATTTTAATTATATGCATAGACCGATAATCTAACATCTTTAGAAAACATAACATGCCCATTATTTTGAATTTTACCTGTGTCCTATATGTGATAACTCTGAGGTATACATATTTATTATCTGTGACCTTTTTGTTTATTTTTGCTTTTTCATGTTTGTTACTTTTTTAGTTCTCTCTTACGAAAAACCATGAATCCAGAGCCCAAGGGGTGTACAGGCAAATTAGGAGCACACTAAATATCATTTTTTATATAACATAATCTTGCAATAGAACTACATCGAGATATTGCAGAAGTATAATTATTATGAGGACGGTCATTTCATCAAGTTTGATCTGGAATTTGTAGGTGAAAAATCCTTGGCTCAACGTTGATGCTTATAGCGGTGTGTTGCTCAACTACAACAGTTTGTAATTGAAGCAAGGTATGCAACTTCTAGTATTTTTAATTTGATGGTTGCAATAATATCATAACCCGATGCTTACAATATTTGGTTGTTAAACATTGTCACATATTATATGATGTAGCTAGATGACAATTAATATTGCTGATTCAGTGTTTCCTGCCATAACACTTGCATACTTTAGTTTGTGTTTCTGTCATTACTTTTGCCTTTGTAGCCTCTGACTAAAAACTTTTTTTTTGGTTTATCAAGTCTGACATGAAGTTGTTTTGATGTCCTATTGACTTGTTGCAGGTAAAAGAGAGGAATTGGCACATTGAAGATCTTGGATGGTTGTAGTATGATTCTAGGTGTTTTTTCCTTTATTTATTTATTTTTGATAAATTTGAACATATGTGTGGATTTATTGAAACATATAGTTTGTTTTGAAAAGTTCTCGTCTTATATGACAAATATATAAAAAAAATTGTTTTAGGATTTTGATGTTGTTTTTATTGTTTAGTATTGTTATTTATTTTATTATAATATATATAGCTGAAATATGTACTACATATATATATATATATATATTTGTGTGTGTACATATAGACACCTTTAGAGAAGGAAATGATTTTTTTAAAGTGTAATTAAAGGATGCCTTTAGAGAAGGCTTACAAAAAAGTGTAACTAAAACATATACTTTTAGAGAAGGTTTTGGTTATCTATACTATATTATAAAGATGGCATAAAAAACTCTTAATTACAACTCACTAAGCTTTATGTATTATCATTTAAAGCTATCTACTTAAAATCTCTTAAAAATAACTACTAAAGCCTAATGTACTACCTGTAAAGTTTTTAACCCTAATTTCCCGTCTCATCGATCGCACCTCGTCTATCGCCGCTCAACAATTTTCCCTGATTTTCTCTTGCAGTTCATCAAGTGCTACACAAAACCATGGTTGATGTTGATCTGAATATGGCTTTCAATTTGGCTACTGCAATCGATTTTTGGTTTGTTATCTTGAAATCGATTTTGATTTGATATCATGGCTACTGGAATCGATTTCCATTTTTTTATCCATGGCTACTAAAATGCTCAACAATTTTCCCTGATTTTCTCTTGTAGTTCGGCGCTCAACAAAATACGAAGTCGTTTTAATCATCAAGTTTGTTGATGCCTTTTAATCATCAAGTTTTTGATAATCAATTGTGGATGCTCTGTTTGTGGTATTAATTTACTTGAAGTCGTTTTGATGTATATTGGTTTTGGTGATCTTGATCACTGCTTGATGCGTATTGATTGTGGCACAACTTAAATCTATATACAAATTTATCGCATCAAAAGTCAACAAGGAAACATGTTTGTTTCATTTAGATCTGCCCTTTTCTGTTTGAACCCCAAAGGGGATTTAGGACTCAAAGGTTCGAGGAAATTGAAGTACATAAAACAGTTAGGAGATCTTTTGACCAAAGTGAAATATCATTAATTACCCATAGATCCTTATAAATTTCTTGTCCTTTAAACCAGGTACTATGTATATATTTACCCTTAGATCCTTATAAATTACCCATCCTCTAATTTCTCAAATGAAATTTGTTGTTGTTGTGGCATTATTTATTGGCAAATTGGGATGGCTACCTGTACTCACGTAGTGTGGAAGTGCAATTGTATACAACCTATTTTTTTTGTGTCAAATGTAGCATTAAAGTCATCTTTGATAACTTCTAATTGTTGTCCTGTATACCATTTGATGAAAGCTGACAAGCTATTGTTGTTTCATTTCAGTTGGATAAAGTTGCTCCTATGCTTTCCGGTTTGACGAAGCCCATTGTGATTGCAAAAGTAAATGCCGACAAGTATTCCCGTCTTGCTTCAAAATATGAAATCGAGTATGTTCCATGCCTTCATATGATTTCCAACTGATTTTAAAACAACAAAAACTCAAACATATAGGAGTTGAATTTTTCACTTAAACTGGACTGAAGCCTTAACCCAGTTTCAAAATCAATTTAGTTTGCTTACGTACAAAGTTCTACATTGCGAGTTCAAATATTAATAGAAGATATTTTTTTTCTAACACATGCATCTGCTGCTGTGATACAGTGGGTTTCCTACCTTAAAATAGTTTCTAACTTGATGTATTTAAAACTATTTTCTTTTTCTTTTTACTCCAGGCATCTCCAGCGTATCCGGGTAATGTGGGCACAATTATGTGATTGCATTCACTCTTTTTAATTGTTGAACAAGTTTCAGTCCTTAGATTTGAGTTGTTCCTGCATCAGATTATAGTTTAGTTTGTTTATTCCCTTTTCAATCATAAAATTTGGAAAGGCTTTGAATTGAAATTTTGAATTTAATCTGCATTTTCGTTTGCACCATTTCCCTTCTAATTTGCATTGTTGTCTTGCATCATATTAGAGTTGTTCCTTCAATATGTCAGTTTGCATTTTAAACTTCAACACGAGAGTTGTTTCCATGGATACCAAACCCCTTCTGTAGGGGTTTTAGAAAGGGCTTTCTCCATAGCTCTTTCAACTCTCCGATCGTTGTTCTTGCTCCAACGCCTGCTAATAAGCCTCAACTTTGTGACTTTTCGACTAACTACAACGCTTCTGAATCCTTTCTTGTTTCCCAATTGCTGAAAACTTCAGTTTCTCTCAGGTTTGATTCGTTCCCCAAATGGGTTATTTTGTTAATTTGTTCTTTTTTTCACTGATTGTGTGTGTATAGATGCTTAATGAGATCATCATTGAACCAAATCAAGAAGAGAAGAGTGAAACTGATGAAAAGATTGTGATAACAAGATCATTGTTCATGGATTTCTCGAAGAAATTTGAGGGTTCTGATTCACCTGTCAAGGTTCTGATGGTGAACACGAAGGGGAATTAGAAGAGATCGAATTGTCATCATCATCGAATATTGCATCTGGGATCTTGGGATCTTGTGCTTGAAGGATTTGCCAACACCAAAAGGGAAACATATGAGGTTTCGATGCAAACAAAGATAAACCCCTTTTTACCCACCTGCAGGTACTCATCTTTTCATTATTTACTTTATTGGTTAATTATTTCACAACAATTTTACCTTTTTGCAAATTTTTGTTTTTGTTTAAGGCAACACAACATTTTACTTATACAACCAGTTGATTGACATTTTTATGCATTTAAGGTGTTGTATTTTTAAACAAAGACTTGAAATGATATTTTCAGCATGAAACTACGAGGAGTGTTTCACAATGCAGGTGCTTGATTAAGAAGCCTCTGTGTTCTTTTACGATCTTGAAGCCACTTGATTGTGTGGAAAAGCCATGAACTTCTAAGTTGCCTCTTAAAAAGGTAAAATTGATCGTTTTGGCATTTTAGATATTCAACCATTAGTCTAACACGATGGTTAAACTATATGATATGTGAAGGGATTACATTATATTATGGGACAAAGTGAGCCTTACCAATTTAAATGCTATAACTACGCCATCACACCACATATTAGTTAATAGTTTACCTTGGTTATCCTGTCACTTATTTGCAATGGCCTTTAGTCAATATTTTCCTTTTCTAAGGCTGTAGATCTTTGTTAAGACTCATGCTTGGAATCTGGTCCACTTTCTATTTGTTCTTACTTCTACATGTTGCTTGACTTTATGTTCAAGTTTAAATTTCTTGGAAGAAGATTTCTTTATGCATGATGGAAAAGTGTTCAACATCCATGTTTCTCAAGTTTCAGATTTGTTGGACTGTGAATAACTTCCTGGTTCGGAGTACAAATGTTAAACAATTTGTTTTGGAGTTGTATGGGATATTAATATGCTTGGATAGTGTTCTGTTTTGGAGTTCCTTATGGATCTATCATTTGAATGCTACTGGAAGTAGGGGCTGCCATGAATTGATCTTAAAATGCATATGTTTTGAATTTTGTTTCATGTATTTTTTGAGATCTTAAATGAGGAGCTTTTGTTTCTTTTGGTTTCTCTTTAACTTTAGTGGCAGTAGGTCAAAACTGTTTCTGAAAATCAAGAAGTTATCTAGAAATGGCGGTTTGTCTCTTGATGTTTAAATGTCGAATTCATGGCACCTCCTACAGTTAGGGTTTAATTTATTTGGTATTTGATGTTTTCCACGAAATGTTTGACAAAATGTTTCAATGCGTGTCAGATTTCGCTTTTTGTGAGGGTGCTTTTGAGATTGGAGCTTTAAAGGATCAATCAGCTAGACCAAGGTATGCTCATATTCAACTAATTCTCTATGCATTACTGGTAAGTTCATCAAATGTTGATGGAATCATTATTGATATGTTATCCGCTGAAAAATTTAGCTGGTATAAGATGTTATCAGAGCTTCTGTACCTCTTCTTTTTAAGCAATTTTCTCCTACTTAGAGACCAAAAAAGATTATAATGTCTAAATGAAAGTTGTTCTACGACCTCTTATGGTTCTAATCGAATTGGAATCACCCCATTTGGATCATCCATCGATTTTATACAAATTTTACAAGAACACAGGGACTGATCCCGAGTACACTGTGATCAGTCCCAAAAACACACAGTTTTGAGCCACTTAGAGTCTCAACTGGGTTTGAGGCCCTTCATAAGATTTGTAGTATACATTTAGGTCGTTCTACCTGTAAAATTTGAGCTCATTTGGACTTACGGTTTGAGAGTTATGCACTGTTAAAGAAGTTGATCTGCACTCAAAACAAACTATATTGTTTCACGGTTCCTTTTAATCTTCGTCTCTCCCGATTTTAACTCTATGGTTCTGTATCAAGTCTGAAAATTGTTTATACTATATGCTAATAGATGGTTTGGAAAGTGGACATGGGGTTAGAGTGGGGAGGAATAGGTGATCATCGACTACTTATATTATATCAATGACTTTGCCAGAAAATTTTGAGTTTTGTGAGCTTGCTTCTTCTTTCTTAGATCTAGAATTATATAGGGGTGAAATAAGACACTTGTTACAGCTTTCCATCATGTAGGAGTGAAATAAGACACTGACTGCCAAGATAGAATTCACATCATCATCATCATTACTTGATTATATAGCTGCTGATTACTTAAAAATAATTCATTACCATATAAGCATCTAAGAATTTGGCATGTTTCAAAAAGCCAGATATTGGATCTAAGAATTTACCATTCCATCGATCATTTTGTTTCTATATTTTTCTACTGGACTCGATGTCTAATGGAATCAATCATAAATGTTTGTTTTCCTTTTCTTTGAAATTGATCCATTAGTTTGTTTTGCTTTTGTTCCAGCGGTTCACTCTTGTCTATACATCTTTTTCTTCAATATATACTTATTTTTGGTTCTTGAATGCATTCTAACAAAAGCAGCATGAGTTGACAAATCTGTGGAGTTCTCATATGATGAGCTTTCAAAAGCTACAGATGAATTTAGCTTAGCAAATAAGATCGGTCAAGGTGGTTTCGGGGCTTCATAAAATATAGGTGGAAGTGTATTTGTTTGCAACTTCATTCATGTTTGCTCGATAGTTATATCTTCCATGCTTAAATAGGATAAGTGTATTTTATAAAGAGAAGTTTGAAGGTTATTTATTTATTTCAGTGTTGTACCTGCTCTAACAACCCCTTGAAGGTACAAACGACTACTTATTATTATACATTTGTTACAACTATATTTGGTTTGTATCTATTATAATCATATGACATTTCTTACAGGGCAAGTCTACAGATAGATGCTCCGAGTGATATCTTATCGTTTTCTGTGTGTACAAATTTGTATTGTTGATAACCCTCATTTTTTAGTGTTATTTGTTACTCTTTTCCTTCATTTTATTCACCTTTCTAGCCACTTTTGCTTCTATCTCTTTCCTTTGGTCATTAAAGTTTGCAAATATGATGAAAACACCAAAGGATGCTGTTTTGTTAAGAAAATCTCGTTTTTGTGGGACTGTGGGCACTGTCTGCCCACCGAGGGCACCAGAGGATGCATACGGTATTTATACAGCGTATTCGTATTCTGGGGGTATTGCAGTATTCAAGGATGGAAAATATCTGATAATAAGAGGGTGGATGCTAGCCGGAAGATTCCTCAATCATTGTACTCTTTTGTCTAGTGGTTAATAACCCTTTAACTAGTGGGTATTACCCATTGGGTAAAAGCCTAGCTTTTTAGTATAAATAGGTTGTTAAGTTCACCATTTAATCACACCTCAACCTTCTCCTGAACTCTCTCTTTGGAAGAGTTTTGGAGCTAAGAAAGTTGCTTTTAATTTTAAGCATTTAATTTCTTGTATTTTCGTTTCTGCCCTCGGTTTCCCACCGTGGGCATGTCTGTAGCTTAACTTTAATTTTATGCAAGTAGAGTAACAAGTATTTCCTTTCTTTCTTTACGTCTTTCATTATTTTCAAGTATTTTATTATTCTTATGCTCTTTACTTTTATGCTTTTTATTATTATGTATTTTATTATTTTGTCTTTTATTATTATTATGCATTTTATTATTATGCATTTTATTATGAACTAACCATCTTTTGGGTAAGGGTGTGAGCCAACTTGAGACTAGTAGGCAACACTTGGGTGTGACCATCATTACTAGCTCTTGAGCTTGGTCGCTTAAGTCGAGACTTAAACTCAACGCTGATAAGCCGATCACTTTTAAGTGTTAATATTAAATCTAGACCTCAAGAGGGGCGGATTCGAAATACGGCTTAAGGGATGCACAAAGATTTGAGAGAGTCTTTGATAATCACATAGAGATACGGGTTCTGCATGATTTATTACGGTTCACACGTCGGAGGAGATTTATATCACAAAGAGATTTGGGTGTAAATCTCCGCACCGGTAGAACTTGATTTTTTATCAACGTAATTAAATCGATAAGATTAAGAGTTGGTAACGATGGACACTTTATGGGTATTTTGTAGGACCGGTCTTTAAAATTTCACTTTTGAGAGATCGGGATTTTTATAGACTTTCCGTACTACAAAAGACCTAACCATTTGTTACTACGCTCATCTCAAGAAAAGCTTACACCCGTACCCATTTCTTTAATTATAAATTTTATTCTGTACTCTTAGCGTTAATCAACCACCAAACAAATATTTTTCTCACACTCGAAACTTGTGCAAGAAGTTCATGAAAATCTCTGTTTCTCAGTAAGTCAGTCCCTGTGGATACGATACTCGGTACTTGTACCATTATATTACTTGTAGCGATTCTAGTGAAAGTGTATACTTGTGCTCTCACTAGGTATTACTGTACCCCGCTGTGCAGTACACGATAATCAGCTACCAATTGTCACAGATGATTATAATTCTATTTTGTTCAAAAATACGTATCGGGTTTTATTTGTTAATTATGAGTTGCATTAAGTTACAACCATTATTCAACTCAAAGTCAAAGCAATATAAAACAATAAAATAAAATCAACTTGAACATAAAATAGAGAGAAGCATGATCAAGATTATGGGTTTTAGTTGTCAACCTCGAAATTAAAATGTATCCCGCCGCTTTGCGCGGGTACACAACTAGTGTGTATCTAAAGATGACAATTAGAGAAGGTTGAGGAAAGTGTAACTAAAGGATATCTTTAGAGAAGCTTTACATAAAGTGTCACTAAAGTGTATATCTTTAGAGAAGCTTTTTCAAAAACCTTCTCTGAAGGTATCTTTTAGTGACGTTTGAAAACCGTCACTAATGCTCAAAAACCGTCACTAAAAACATTCTTTTAGAAAAGCTTTTTAAAATAAATCGGTCAACCTTTAGATAAGGTTTGAAAGCGAATCTAAACCCCAAAAAAGCTTCTCTAAAGGTTAACGTAAATGTACCCTTTGAAAACCCTCCCTAAAACCTTTAGCTACCGTTATATAGAGAAGGTTATTGACGGAAGTGAAAAGCTTCTCTAAAACCTTTAGAGAAGTTTTTCAAACTTTTAAATACAAAACAAAACCTTCTCTGAAGGTCATTTTTCTTGTAGTGTGCATACTATAGCAGCCCAATTTAGGGGTAAATCATAATGAAATTTATAAAGAGGGACCTTGATTGTCAAACTGGTAAAAGATGAAAAGTAATTTAAGGATTGTATACAAGTGTTTAAGGTGATTCTCATTGATTGAGAGATAACAGCCTTTGAAACCCTCCTCTTCAATGGTTGATTGTGCGTTTTCGAAATTTAGAGAGAGCAAGGGCATCTCACACAATTTCTCATCAGTGAGAACCCCTCAGCAAAATGGAGTCGCTGAAAGAAGAAATAGAACAATCATCGAATCTGCCAGATCAATGCTCAACGATTCTCATCTTCCAACTCAGTTTTGGGCAGAAGCTGTCAACACGACCTGTTTCACTCCGAATAGGTCACTGATTGTTAAACGATTCAATAAGACTACCTATGAACTATTTCATGGAAGAAAGCCATCTATCAGTTTTCTTCACATCTTTGGTTTTCAGTGTTTTATATTAAACAACAAAGATACACTTGGAAAGTTTGATCCAAAGGCCGATGATGAAATCTTTCTCGAATATTCTTCAATCTCCAATTCTTCAATCTCCAAAGCCTACGGGGTTTTCAATAAGAGAAGACAAACTGGAGAAGAAACTATTCATGTCACCTTTGATGAATCAAGATCAGCGAATTCTAAACCTATAGCTGATAATGTTAAACTAAATGCTTGGATGTTTTCTCATTACAGGGAAACTGAACCTCTCTTCAACTCACATCATCATGAACATTCTAGTAACGTTGAAGATGATCCAACCATCATACCTCCTAACAGTGAATCCAACTTATAGGTTTCAGCTGTTTCCTTAAACACATTCCCTCCATCAGATCCTCCAACCTCTGAATCACCTAACATCTCTAAAGACCTCTAAGTGAATAATGTTCTATCTGATATTCAACAATTGATAGTTGATGAACATCAAGCTGAAGCTTCTTCATCAATGAACATTCCTATTGTTGATCCAATGCCTGAATTAAGAAATCATGCTCCAGCTCAGAGATGGACCAAAAATCACCCCATAGATCAAATCCTTGGTGATCCAGATGCAAGTATTCAGACACGACGAAGTTCAGGTAATATCTGTCTCTTTGTTAATTTTCTTTCTCTGTTTGAGCCAAATAGAACTGATGATGCCCTCAGAGATCCAAACTGGGTCAGTGTTATGCAAGAAGAACTGACTGAGTTTGAAAGAAAAAAAGTTTGGAATTTCGTTCCCCGACCATCTGATAAATCTGTTATTGGCACTAAATGGGTGTATAGCAACAAGTTGGATGAAAATGGGACTGTAACCCGCAACAAAGCTAGGCTAGCTGCTCAGGGATACAGACAAGAGGAAGGCATAGACTATGATGAAACCTTTGCCCCTGTGGCCAGGCTCAAAGCAATTCGATTATTCTTAGCCTATGCAGTTCACAAAGATTTCAAAGTGTTCCAAATGGATGTCAAGTCAGTGTTCCTAAATGGAAAGCTAAATGAAGAAGTTGAAAAACCTCCAGGGTAACCCTAAGCATCCACACTATGTATATAAGTTGGATAATGTAACACCCCATAATTTTTGGTAAGCAAAGGTCACCCGGACGTTTTTGCAACTTGGAAATGGTGGGATTTAGGTTGGGAAAGCATTATTTAAAGTCCCTAAGAGTTTCGGGAGTTTTGGCATAGAAAAAGTCAAATTTCGGGGCTTTGTACGGGTCCGACTACAATGATGGTCATAGTCGCACTGACAAAGTAGCAGCCAAGGGGGGGGCTTCTGTACCATTTGAGCGACTATGACATGAGACAATTACATGTCAAAGTCGCATGTCATTGTAGCACAATGGTACCAGACTTGTTAAAAGTTGGATTTTCAGCCCCATTCTTCATTTCATCATAACTCTCTCATTTCTACTCTGTTTTTGGCGATTCAAGGTGCTATGGTTTCGTTTTTGAGAGATTTTCAAGATTAGATTGTTAGTTTTGGGAATATATAATAGTATTTGGTGGTGGTTTGGAAGCAAAGATCAAGAGTTCATCATCATCACCTCCATCTTCAAGAATTTTGAGGTTTTCTAGGTATTCATCAAAACCTAAGTGGTAAGTGTATCTCTTCCATTTTTAAACCTTAATATAAGATATAAACTATCTCTTGATGATTTCCTAGTGTTCGGTTTCTCAAATTTCGTGTTTGATGATTTTGGAGAAATTAGGTCAAAAATTAAGGTTTTGGTCAAGTTGGGGATTTTGATGTAAAATGTTTGGGGATCGATTCTTAATGGTCGAATGAGCATATTCGTGGTTGAAAATTTTGTGAATATAGGTTTTGGAAGGTTTTGCTTGTGGGTTCAAGTTTCTCCAAAGAATCTCAAGTTTGGGTAAAATCTTGATTTATCCTAAATCTAGCAATGTGAGTTCAAGTTGATTTGTGAAAACGTGGTACATGCCAAAATGTTTATTTTGAAGTATTTATGTGTTTAACATGAAATTATCATGTGTGGAGCTACTTGATGGGTTTTGGTTATTTGAGAAGTTTAGTTTTATAAACCTTGTAAAACACCCATGTTTGGGGATTTTTGGGCATTTTGATAAATGAGTCATAAATGGGTGTGTTTGGTAATTTATTGCATAAATGAGATTATTTGGTTAAAAGACATTTTTAGTGTTGTTTGGGTAAAATGTTTAATTTTGTGTTATGGGACGTTTTAAAAGGATAAAGAGCATAAATCTATTTGGAAAACCTTTTTCCTGACTTAAACTGTGTTGGAGTCCATTCAAGTATTTTGAAGCGTGTGATTTCACGGTATGGGTCGAGTACGTTTATTATTTGAAAAGCGTTAATCATTGGTTAAAAAGAGGTATTGAGTATTTTGGCTCGATGTCGTTTTAAAGGAGTCTTGAGGACACTTGTCCGGTTTTATATGACTCAATGTAGAGTCCAGTTATGACGTACGTACTAATGCGTTGTGTTACATATTGAGGTTGATTACAGGCTCGAGTGCTTTGGTCATTCATGTGTAGTCCGGTAAGGTTAGACTGTGCTGCATTGGATCCATAGGCACGCAAGTCAGTCTGTTTTGGGATGGTCAATTGGGTGCTACAGGGTTAAACTCCGGTACCCATATTTTATGACCGAAAACTTTACAAGTCTAGGAGGGTTGAGTCTGTTAGTGCTACCGGGGAAGTAGGCACTAGGACCTCCGCCGCTTGAGGTAATGTCTGGGAGGTAGTCTTTAAGTGTGTCGGACCTTTGGGGTGGAGTTCTTCGGAATGTTCATCAAGGTCAACTGACTTGGGGTGACACTTGTTAAAGAAGTCGTAGATGTCGGGAGGTGTCATGCGATTAACGTTGCTTGAGTGACATACTTTTGTGTTTCCTCCACTCTCAAAAGATACGAGTCTCCCCCGTTGTCGGCTATCCGTAATCTAAATACAAGGATGTCTCATTTTATTGTCATTGGTTCTTTATGGTCGACAGTGAATGATGGCCTTAATATTGGACCTCCCTCCTCGTATATTAAGGTTCAAATGAATTATGTCAACCCCTTGTTTTGGTAGTTAGATTCCTTTCGTTTTCGGTCACGTGAGTATTGGACCTAGTGTCCATGTTTTCGGACGTACGGTATATGTGGTTTTGATGATGATTCATGGGTCGAGTATTTTGCCCCACCTGTGTTTGGGTGTTTTGGGATATAACGTTTTATCCGCGTTTCTTAAATCAGAGTCATTTCATATTTATGTTTCGAGTTAGTTTACATTGCATCAATTTTTAAAACATGTTTGAAATGAGGTGTCCATCCTTGAAATTGCATAACATTGGATAAGAGTTGTTTTCTACGTTTTAAAGTACATCAATTGAAAGGTTATGACTTTAAGCGAAGTTCATCATTTTTAAGGTTATTTAATCATGTAAAACTCTTGAACTCACTAGGAGTTAGCCTAACCTTTTTGTTTGTCGGCATGTGCAACATGTTTCGTTGGCGAATTGGTTCTAGTGACACCTTGGAGAGAGAGAGAGAGAGAGAGAGAGAGGTGCTAGACGTGTGCTCGAGGGTGAGTAGTTTGGTGAAGTCTTTCGCCTTGTCTTGGGATTAGCAACTTGTATTTGGGTTTTAGTAACACCCGACCTCTAACTAGTCTTTGTAGAATAATTTATTTACCTTCGTTGATGGTTAGGCCTAGTTTAATATTTCAAGTATAAACTTGTTGTAAGTGATCTTATCTATTTTTGAGGCATTATTGAAAATTTTAATTTTGTTGTGTTTGTCCCTGTAAATTTAGTTTCTTATCACATAAACATATAATCAGAAACAAGAGATTAGCAAACCTGATTTGATTTCTCAAACAAATGATTACAAAACTCTCTTGAAGGATTTTCTCTCTCTAAGCTCTCTCTCTCTTTAGAATAGAGTCGGCGACTCCTAATGTTTTCTATTTTGGGCACACCTTCCACACAACCAACCCTAGAGCCCTATAATAGCCATATACCTATTTAGAGAAAAAGACAAAATACAAAATACAAGGAAATTAACTTTGACTATTTATCACAAATGACCTAGACTATTTGTTGAGAATTTGACTTTGTAGCATTGACTTCTTGAATCTTTCATCTTCAATCTTGATGATCTTGAATCCAATAAATCTGTGATCTAACAATCTCCCCCTTTGGATCAAGATCATTACTAAAAAGATTTAGCAATCCAATCTTCTTTTTAAGCTCAGAAAAATGCAATCTCCCTCTTTGTCTTCAAAATATAACAATCTCCCCAAAAGACGAAAATAAAATCTCTTTCAGATGATGGAAAGAAGTTATCTCCAGTTTCAGCTCAGAATGCTTTAGTAAAGTATCTTCAAAGAAAATTTCTCTCAACTTGTGTTCTCCTCTATTTCTTGGTTAACGCTTCTCCCCCTTTTTGATGAAAAGAGCAACGATTTCATAAAAAATTTTCTTCAAGAAATGTCATTGACCATGTTGATCTTTTGAACTGAGCCTCTGATTCACCGTCAATCTACTAAGATATTCATTTAGATCTTTTCAAATCCAGACAAATTAGGAATGTAACCCCTGAATCAACAAATAAATCAGTTAATATGCCTGTCAGTAACACTAAGTCACTGTGTGTAACGAATACACATTGGAAAGGAGCTTTTTGATGTTCACTCCCCCAGGGCTTCCATTCAATCATCAAAATACCACAATGGCAATTTCTATGAACATTATGACAAGAAAAAAAATTCCTTGTGTGTTCGTGCAAGTGATAGAAAGAATTAAGCACGAATAATTGCTTATAAAGGCTCAACATTGTGTAAACCACTAAGACAACAGTAGATAAACACAGACTCAATGTGCATGATTGAAGTGCGAAGGTGGGGCAGACTTCCTTCTTGTCAATATCCAGATTTTCCAAATGAAAATCAGATAATAAATGTGCTGCTTCCCCTTTGAAAAATGAAACATTTTCTTATTAAGAAGAAAATGAGTGGCTGCTGGGTTAATGTCAAGAGTTGGCATGGGCTAGTTGCCTGTTTCAATAATGTTCACTAAAGAATTGTGAAACATTAGTAATGTGGCTGCCCGACTCAGAAAGTAGTTGGTGCAGAGTCTGATATTCTTTTACTCTGTTCTCACACCCTCTTTATTTTTATCATTAAGCTCACATCTAACCAAACTCTCTTTTCCATTTTACCTCAAACACAATCCCATACTCATTTCTTTTCAACTCCTTACACTCAATCACTAAGGATTAACTTATTGGGTAGGAAACACTGGTTAATGTGAATCCATAGAAGTTTCAGTTAAATCCTAGCACAAAGAACCCATATTCCTATAAAAGCATATGTTGCTCAAAATGGTTTAACTTTATCAGTTAAAGCCCAAATACAAGTCAGATGTTTGTATGCTCAGAATATAATCATGAAGATTTAAGCATTTTGAAACATTGAAGTATTTTCAAACAAATATATTGAATGAATGAACAAGAATGCAAGAGACTTGTTTGAAAATCTGACATTATATGAAAATGACCAGAAATGATATGAAGAAGCAATTTATGGTCAAGAATAATGTATATGGTCTATATGAAACAAAAATATAGACATTCTTGAAATGACGTTTCGAAATGAAATGACGCTAAAAAATTCTTTGAAATACAAGCGGGGTGTATCACCATCGAAAAATTGGTCAATATGAGACATGGTGATAACTTATTCAACAAAAGAATTAAACCGGTGTGTGTGAATACTTGAAAGTATATAAACAAGATAATACGCAAGTATTTATCTTTCGAAACACATGGTTTATTAAGCATTGAAGCACACGTAAATCTTGAAAACATTTAAAATCACACTTCCAATTCATGAAATCTGTTTAAGAATCGGGAAGTGGTTTGAACATTTAAGAATAATGTTTTCTATGATTGAAAGTTGTCCTTCTTTCAACCATATGAGAGATGAAGATAAAGAATTATACCTTTTGCGTGCAATCTTACATCTCATGAAGTCAAGCTTAAAGTCATAAATATATGATCTTGTAAGCATCTCTTAAACTGCAAAAGTCTTAAGGTCATAGTCAAAGCAACTTTATTCACAGAAATTAAAACACAAAAAGTAGTAAAACGATTAAAGTACGAGTTCTGGTCTGAAGTAGTCAGAAGTCATAGCCATACTCCTTTGACTTGAAAAACTCCCCCTAAAATCATGCATTACAAAATTTTGATGGATAGGTAAATGCAGAAATTTTATATGCTCCCCCTCAAAATAACATTGATCATCTATGAAGTACTTCTCACACTCCCCCTGAGATCATGAACAGAATATTAAAGTGCATATATCTTTCAGAAATAATGATAAAGAAATGATGAAAAATTTACAATGAGAAAACTTTAATAGGTAACCCCTGATTATGTCTTAAGATTTAGCATACCAAGCCTAGAGACAAGAAAATTGAATCTCTTTTCGTCTAAGGGTTTGGTAAACAAATCTGGAAGCTGATAATCAGCTTTTACAAAGTAAAGTTAAATTGTTCCTTTTTCGACATTATCCTTTATAAAATGATACCTGACATCAATGTGTTTGGTTTTCGTATGCTGAACAGGATTAGCTGATATCGAGATAGCGCTTTTCGAGTCACAATAGATCATAATTTTATTGTAGTGATAACCATAGTCTCGCAGTTGCGTTCTCATCCACAAGACCTGAGAACAGCAACTAGCAGCAGCTACATATTCTGCTTCGGCCGTTGAAGTGGAGACACATAATTGCTTCTTCGATGCCCAACTGACGAGTTTATCACCGAGGAAATGTATATAACCCGACGTGCTCTTCCTGTCTAGCATGCAACCAGCATGATCTGCGTCTGAATATGCTGTTAGTTCAAAGCTAGTATCTTTAGGATACCACAGACCAAGATCTGCAGTCCCCTTCAGATACCTAAAAATACGTTTGACTGCAGACATATGGGATTCTTTAGGATTGGCCTGATATATAGCACATAAGCATGTAGAAAACATTATATCCGGCCTACTGGAAGTAAGATACATCAAAGAACCTATCATCCCTCTATAAGTCCTAACATTAACAACTTTTCTCGATGGATCAGTGCCAATCTTAGTACCAGGTGCCATCAGGGTACCAATCGGTTTACAGTTTTCCATTTTGAATCTCCGAAGAATATCCAGAATGTATTTAGATTGATTGATGAAAATCCCTGTTGAAAATTGTTTGACTTGTAATCCAAGAAAGAAAGTCAACTCTCCCATCATACTCATCTGAAAACGTGACACCATGAGGTTTGAAAAATTCTTACAGTATTTAGGATTTGTAGAGCCAAAAATAATATCGTCCACATATATTTGAATAAGAATGATATCGACTTTTTCCTTTTTAATGAATAAATTGGTATCGACCGTACCTTTTGTAAAACCTGACTTGACCAAGAATTGAGATAAGACATCATACCAGGCGCGAGGAGCTTGTTTCAGTCCATAAAGTGCTTTGTTGAGAATGTATACATGATTCGGTTTCTCTTGATTAACAAAGCCTTCTGGCTGCGAGACGTAGACTTCCTCCTTGAGTATGCCATTCAGAAAGGCAGTCTTCACGTCCATTTGATAGACGGTGAAGTTCTTATGGGCAGCGTACGCAAGAAACATGCGAATTGCTTCTATACGCGCCACTGGAGCATAAGTCTCGTCGTAGTCTATTCCTTCCTCTTGCCTATATCCCTTGGTGACAAGTCTTGCTTTATTTCGGATAACAGTACCATCTTCATCTTTCTTGTTTTTGAACACCCATTTCGTACCAATGATGGTTTTACCTTCAAGTTTGGGTACGAGTCTCCAGACTTTAAGTGCTTCGAATTGATTCAACTCTTCTTGCATTGCAGTTACACAATATGAATCAACAAGAGTCTCAGATACGCGAGTAGGTTCAATCTTGCTCAGAAAGGAGTCATGCATACATTGATTTAATGTTGCAGACCTAGTTTGCACCGGTTTTGACAGATCTCCAATGACTTGAGATACCGGGTGCTCTTTGGTCCACTTGTGTTCATGAGGGAGTGGATTAGATACAGATTGATCATGATTATCATCTCTGAATCCACTGGTATCTTCTTCAGATTTTTCAGTAGGAATGAGGGGTTCAGTTGAAGCAGAAGGTGCAAAAGTTTCAGTGGGTTCAACTAGGTCAGTCTGTTGATCAGTCCTTACAGTACACCCTACTGATTCAACTACTTCTGTCTCTTCATTGTTGGTCACAACTTCAACTGTCGGAGTAGGTATTTGAACTTGAACTTCTTGCTGAATCGGGGAGTTGGATTCAGTAGAGATATCTGAAATGGTTGGATGAGTAGTCATCGAGTCTTCCATCTTGCCAACCACAACAGATTTAGTCACTTTAGATCCAAGAAATTCATCATAAAATAGTTCAAATAGTAAATCTAAATAAGATAAATGATTAGTAGACGTTGATGCGCCATCTGATTTGTTCGCTTGAGACACAGGTTCTGGACTGATTTGCCCAGAAGCTAGTACTCCTGTTATCACGGGTTCTGAACTGACATGTTCAGAAGCCATCTCTTCATCAAATGTAACGTTTACGCTCTCAACCACAATCTTTGACTTCTTCAAGTACACTCTATATGCAACAGATGTAGAAGAATAGCCAATAAAGATGCCCTCATTGCCTTAGCGCTGAACTTGTTCAGACTCTCTCTGTCGTTTAGTACATAACACTTACACCCAAATATATGAAAATATTTGATTGTCAGTGTTCGGTTGTTGATTAACGCATACGGAATCTTCTGAAATCTGCAGTGTATCATGGACCGATTTTGAGTGTAACACGTAGTCGACACAGCTTCGGCCCACATAAATAGAGGTAAGTCGGATTGACTGAGCATAGTACGAGCGGCTTCGACTAGCGTACGATTTTGCCTTTCGACTACTCCATTCTGTTCAGGCGTACGTGCAATAGAGTATTGATGTGATATCCCGAACGATTCGAGATATTCTTCAACTATTTTATTCTTAAACTCTGTGTCGTTGTCAGTTCGGAGAAGCTTGATTGGTTTCTACAGATTCACCTGGATTGTTAGATCATAGTCTCATTGGATTCAAGATCATCCAATCTGAAGATCCAATTTGAAGCTAATGCCGGAAAGTCGACTCTCGATATTAAGTCTAATGTCGTTTGTAATAAAATGTCAAAGTTAATTAATGTTTATTGTAAGTTTGTATTTTAGTTTAATTAGTTTTAATATCTAAGTATTAGATATTAGTTCTAGATAATAAAGTTAAATATCGAGATATTAGTTTTAAGTTATTCTAGATATTATGTGTTAGTTTAGATAATATCAATTCTAGATATTATCTAAGTGTGTTAGAGAAGAAACATTCTAAGAAATCAGATCACACACAAACACACACACTTACGGTGTAATCTAGAGAGAAAAACACATCGAGCTAAAACCGAACACCAAACCTTGTAATCGTTTGTTATTATTCAAACAGGTTGGTAATCTTGTTATTGTTGTTGTTTTGTAAGAACTTGATTACTTATGGACCGACAATTGGTATCAGAGCCTGATTATAGATTCAAATCAAGTTTTTCAAAAACTTGACTCTGTGTTCTTATTTTCAAAATCATTTTCGAGTTTTAGGGTGTTTTAGGTGTTGAAATCGATCAGGCAGTGATCGATAGGTGTTTTAGAACGATTTGGTAGTGATTAATTTCAGTTTATCACATCAATCGAGTCCCACTTTTGTGAAAATTGTGTCTGAGTTCACGTTCTAAAAACAACACTGTTCCATCGATCATTTTTTTTTTAAAAAGTGATGTTTATTGCGATCGAGTGTTTGTAATCTGTTACAGAACTATTAGTGGTCATTTTATTACAATTTGGGACTACTAATCGGTGTCAAACAGGTCGATTTATCAAAATCAGATCGATTTTTCGAACACAGGGACGAACTCGCGCAAACACAGGGACGAACTCGCGCAAAAGTGTCTTTTGCGCCAACCTCAAGTCGCGAAAATTCGAGTTTTGCGCCAGCCACTTATCGCGAGAACTTAAGTTTTGCGCCAACCTCGTGTAGCGCAAGTTGAGTTTTGCGCCAGACACTACTCGCGCAAAGTTCTGTTTCGCGCCATCAACTTCTCGCGCAAACTGTGTTTCGCGCCAGACACTGCTCGCGCAAACCACCCTTTTGCGCCACCCTCAGCTCGCGCAAACCATCTTTTTGCGCCACTGCCTTTAGCGCAGTTCTGGGTTTTGCGCCAATCACTGTTCCATACTTAGAATATTTTTCCTGGGACCCCCGTGGTAAGTCTGCGGAGGGGGACAAAATTCTGATTGTGATCAAAATTTCTGAATTTTGAATTTGATTTTATTTGGATTAACGATCATATCTGTCAAGTTCTTTACAAACAGGAATCATGGATGATGATTACTTTGATGAACCTCCAAGAGAGAAAAGTCTGTCTCAGAAAATTTCAGATCTTCAAGAACAGTACAAACTAGATCAGATGTCTATTTCAAAATAATTTTTATCATCTGCAACTGATATGGAATCTACTATTTTAGAAAGAGGAAAATATGAGCAGTGGAAAAATCATTTCTTAGACTTTATTGATAAACATGAATTGAATACTTATATCAGATTGTCTTTGCAGGAAGGAATGATGAAAATTCCAACAAAATTCAATTCTTTTCGAGGAGCTTATGGATTTTTGGAAAGTAAAGAGGTTCCAATATACCTTAATGATTACACAGATGATCAGAGAAGGAGACATGAAGCTGATAAATTTTCCAAACTTCTTATTTTGAAAGGAATCTCAGAAGAGATTACTATTAAAATATATGATTGCAAATGGGCTTTAGCAAAAAGTATATGGGATCAGCTTGAAGCTATATCACAATTGTCTCCAATAGAAAAGGTAAAGGTATTGGATGCTGAGAACTTTGAACTTAAAGGAAAGATTTATGATTTAGAAGCTCAAATACAGAAGCAAGAGTCTGTAGAGATGAACGGGGAGAAATTCATGAGCTTGGAGAGTGCAAATGCTAATCTTCAAAAGAAAATATAAGACTTAAATCAAGAGTTTGTCAAGGACAAATCTGAGTTTGAACAGGAAAGTTCAAAGTTTGCACTGAAGTTCTCAGTCTTTTCCAAGAAGAGTGTTGAAGAGAAGAAGACACTCGAGCTTAAATGTATAAAGCTTTCTCAACAAGTTAGTAACTTTGAGAAAGTAATCATTTTGGAGAGAGAACAGTTTGCCAAAGAGAGGAAGGCAGCTGAACAGAAGGGTGCAAAGAAGGATTTTGAAAAAGATAGAAATATGTTTGAAGCAAAGATAAAGAAGCTTACCGAGAAGCTATTTGAATTATTTAAGAGTGTACTGACAGAGAAGAAAAAGAAGTCTGCATTTGAGAAGAAGATTGAGCTCCTTATCAAAGAAAGAGACAATTATTCTTCAAAGGTAAAAGAGCTTCAAGATATTATTTCCAAGATGGTGGTGGTGACTGAGCGAACGACTCCAGAGTCAAAAATCCACTCACCTAGAAATAATTTAGTTGGTTCTAACAAACCAGCCGCAAGCTCGCATCAGAAAACTACTATTTTCAAAAGGTCAGTTAAATCTTCTAATCAGATTCATTCTACTAATCTTTTATATGACAGGAATATAGATAGTTTAGATACACAAAGAAGGAGAAAAAGCTACAAAGAGAAAGAACTAGTGTGGAACAGGAAACCAGTGAAAGAAGAGCTGAAAAGTAAAAAGTCATGTGTACATACGCATATTGCGAAGAAGAACAATGCGCTGAAAAGTAAACCTGCTCATGTCTACACGAGAGATCAATTAATCAGGTTATCAGGTAAGGAAAATTATTGTTCTTATTGTCGTACATATGATCTTGTTCACAAAACTAGTGACCACTACTAGTATGGTTCTTATTCCATAACCCCCACAAGAACTGCAACTAACACGGTTGGATCCAAATGGAAATGGATACCAAAGAAACAGGATGATTTTGTGTTGCAGGCACCTACTGTCAAGGGGGAGTAGGAAGAATAAAGGCTCTTGAATAATGCAGTTCAAGACCCGTACTTCAACGAAGTTTGACTTCTAAACACAACAGTTTAGAACTCGTACTTCAGTGATCAAAATACCTTACTCCGAGCTGAAAAGAGTTTGTACTCCAAAACTCGAATGAGGAAATCAACCTTCAAGGGGGAGTACATATTTATCTGAAATTTTATGCATATCTTTAACACTGATAATGTTCAGATGCATAATTTTAGGGGGAGTAAAAAGGTGATGACTTCTGATTATTTCTGATCAAAACTCGTACTTTCATAGTTTTACTGCTTTTTGTCTTTTCAATTTAAGTGAATAAGATTTGCTTTGACTTGACATAAGACTTTTGCAGAATTTTTGAGAGATGCTTACAAGTTCATATGTTTATGACTTTAATCTTAGCTTCATGAGATGTAAGATCGCACATAAAGGTATAATCCTTTATCTTAATCTCATATATGGTTGAAAGAAGGATAACTTTCAATCATTGGAAAACATTGTTCTTAAAAGTTCAAACCACTTCTCGATTCTCAAACCGATTTCATGAATTGGAAGTGTGCTTTTAAATGTTTTCAAGATCTATTTGTGCTTTAACTGAAATAGTTAAACCACTTTGAGCATCATATGCATCATAGAAAAACAAGGATTTCATTGTGCTAGGACTTAACACAACTTCTATGGAATCACCTTAACCAGTGATTTCTACCCAAGAAGTTAATCCATTGTGATTGAGTGTGAGAAGTCAAAAGAAATGAGTGTGTCAAACAAACAAAGAAAGTTTGATTAGAGTGAGCTTAATGTTTAAAAGAAAGAGCGTGCGAGAACAGAGTTAAAAGAATATCACAACTCTGCACCAACTTTTTCTGAGCCGGGCAACCACTATTCTAATGTTTCACAATTTTTTGGTGATCATTATTGAAACAAGAAAATAGCCCATGCCAACTCTTGATCAAACCCCACTATCTACTCATTTTCTTCTTAACAAGAAAGTGTTTCACATTTTCAAAGGGGAAGCAACACATTTGCTATCTGATTTTCAATCGGAAAATCTGGATATTGAAAAGAAGGAAGTCTGCCCCACCTTCGCACTTCAATCATGCACATTAAGTCTGTGTTTAAATTACTGTTGTCTCAGTGGTTTACACAATTTTGAGCCTTATAAGCAATCATCAAGTGCTTAATTCTTTCTATCACAAGCACGAACACACAAGGAATTTGTTTCTTTGTCATAACGTTTATAGAAATTACCTTTGTGGTGTTTCGATGATTAAATGGAAGTCTTGGGGGAGTCAACATCAAACAGCTCCTTTACAATGTGTATTTGTTACACACAGTGACTTAGTGTTACTGACAGGCATGTTAACTGATTCATTAGTTGATTCAGGTGTTACACGATTATTTTGTCTGGATTTGCAAAGATCTGGATGACTATCTTTTGAAATGACGGATCAGAGGCTCCTACTAAAAAACATATCTTCCTACAAGTTTTGATGAAAGCATTGCTCTTTTCCTTAAAAAGGGGGCGAATCTAAAGCTTGAAGAAATGTTCAGTCCATTACATTACAAGACCAAGAAATGCGAGATCAAAGTATTCTGAAGACATGCTGATTTCAGATAAATTTTCTTTGAAGATACTTTGCTAAAACATTCTGAGCTAGAGAAAGAGATTGCATCTTCTGAGCTGAAAAAGAAGACCGAATTGCTAAAATCTTTTTAGTAATGATCTTGATCCAAAGGGGGAGATTGTTAGATCACAGTCTCATTGGATTCAAGATCATCTAATCTGAAGATCCAATCTGAAGCTAATGCCGGAAAGTCGACTCTCGATATTAAGTCTAATGTCATTTGTAATAAAATGTCAAAGTTAATTAATGTTTATTGTAAGTTAGTATTTTAGTTTAATTTGTTTTAATATCTAAGTATTAGATATTAGTTCTAGATATTAAAGTTAAAGATCTAGATATTAGTTAGATATTAGTAGTTATTCTAGATATTATGTGTTAGTTTAGATAATATCAATTCTAGATATTATCTAAGTGTGTTAGAGAAGAAACATTCTAAGAAATCAGATCACACACAAACACACACATTTACGGTGTAATCTAGAGAGAAAAACACATCGAGCTAAAACCGAACACCAAACCTTGTAATCGTTTGTTATTATTCAAACAGGTTGGTAATCTTGTTATTGTTGTTGTTTTGTAAGAACTTGATAGTATTGTGGACCGACATGGATCGTCTTTAGAAATGTACTAAGAACTTCGGGTGTCTCATCTTTTGACCGTAGAAATTTGACCCACGTGTATCGCGAATAATCGTCCACAATAACTAACACGTATTTCTTTCCGCCTAAGCTTTGCGTTCGCATAGGACCACAGAGATCCATATGCAACAACTCTAAAGGAGAGTTGGTACTCGGTTCAGGCTTCGGTTTGTGTGGAGCTCTCTTCATCTTCCCCTTTTCACACACTGCACCCAAATGTTCTTTTACATACTTGAGCTCAGGAAGTCCATTCATTAGCTTTCTACTGACCAGTTTATTGATGTAGCGAAAGTTCAGGTGAGAAAGTCGTCGATGCCATAGCCAGCTTTGTTGCATCGATGATTTTGAGAGTAGACACACCTGATTGTCAGTCTGGACCTTTGACAAGTTGATGGTGTAGAGGTTTGACTTGCGAGTGCCAACCAAGAGTTCTTTGCCGTCTTTAGTACAGAACATCTCTTGGCTTTGAAATTTACCTCTAAATCTTTGTCACAGAACTGGCCAATACTAAAAAGGTTGTGTCCTAATCCTTCTACGTAGCTCACCTTCTTAATTGTTACATTGTCGTGAACTACATCACCATACCCCAAAATTGGTGAAAACTGATCGTTACCAAATCGAACTTTTCCGCAGTATTTCTCTGTATAGTTAGCCAACAAACTTTTCTACCTGGTCATATGCTTGGAACACCCGCTATCCAAGTACCACATATGACGGGTCTGCACAAAAAAAATCAGGAAACAAGAGGTTTAGGTACCCACTTATAAATGGGACCTACAGGGTTAGCACATGATTTTGGCACCCATTTAAATTTGGGCCCGCTTTTCTTTTGAAAGTTATATGAGGAATTAGAACGATAAGAGTAAACATGATAATTTCCAAACCAAACATCAGAATATTTTCGAGAAGCATAATCATATCTATCATAATTTGAAAACTTTCTAGCAGACAAGATAACTGGAATAATTGTTGTATAGAATATTTCTTGCGAGAATCAACAAGTTTTGGTTTAGAAGTAGCAACATTCACAATGAAATCATCTTTACTATTAGTCTTCTTATTACAATCAGAACTAGAAAATGAGTTAACTTTCTCAACGATCTTCTGTTTCGGTCGCCATTCCGACTTAACTCCAAGCCTTTTCTTTCTCAAATCTGAAACATTTGAAACTTTAAAGTTATAATGGTGAGAATCAAAAGAATGCTTCTTCCTTGTCTTTCCAGTGGTGATCGGTTTCTGTGAATGCTGAGATTTCCTTTTCTTACCTTTTGCATTCTTAGATTTCACAAAAACAGATTTATCAACTTTCGTTGATGTTTCACCTTTTTCAAACACACTGGGTAATCCAAAAGAATTAACAACATAAGATGAATGATCAGGAAGTTTAGCATTAAAGTCAAAATCACCAACACAGTCATCTAAACAACCATCAGAGTTTAGAAAATCAAACTCATTATCAAGTAAACCAGACCTATCATCAGATTTTAAAGCCTTGGATAATTTAGAAAACTCAGTATATTTGAACACAGTAGAAAAAATAGTTTGTTCTAAGTCCATCAAGATCCTTTCTTCTTTGAGAGTATTCTCGAGTTCATAAATTTTACTTTCCAAAACGAGAGGAGGAACGTAAAGCTTCCTTCGATGGGCTTAGCCTCCATTTCTTTTACAGAATAACTCTCAAAATAGTCATTTGAAAGAGATTTTGATTTATCAGAACTATAACTATTATTCAACCTCTCATAACGAAATGGAAGTTGAACTTTAGTTGTGTTCTTTCTTTTAGCATATTCCTTGGCTTTATCCTCTTCAGACAGACTAGTCCAGAAAACTTTGAGTTCAGGGTATTGAGGTGCCAGTTTCATAAATCCAAAATCATAAAGAGCAGGCACTTCAGATATACCCTTTTTGAGGTGGTGTGGGTTCTTGTAACCAAGTCCCCAACACTCAGGATTCTCTTTAGGTTTGTTTAGATGAATGGTTTGTTCAGTTTGACCCAAAGTATATAATTTTCCTTCCAGAACATTCACTTTTTCAATTAAAGATTTCTTTTCTTTTGAAAGCGAAGAATACATTTTAGAAAACTCTTTAGATTCAAAGTCACACATTCTATATTTTGAAGTTGTTTCAGCTAACTCTTTATGAATTATAGTCTTCTTTTTTGTGATGGTGTCAATATTTTTATGCAACGCTTCAATCAATACATTTTTCTCAGCAATATCATTGCTAAGTTTATGTATAGATTGATTTTTCTCATTATTAACACCTCTTTCACGCTTAAGTTTAGACTCTAATTCTTGGAGTTTAGTCATCATAACATGCATTTGTTTCAAAAAATCCGATTCAGTCATATCACATACCTCTTCGTTATCCTCTTCATCAGAATCAACTTCGGTTTCTGTCTTCATCTGACCCATCAAGCACAAGTGTGCTGTCTCTTCCTTCTCTTCTTCCTCATCTTCAGAATGATCAAACCAAAATTCATCCTCTGCCATCAATGCTTTTCCAGCCTCCTGTTGCTTGGCTAGAAGCATCTTGTTCTTGTAGTAATCGGAGTTTCGGACTTTGGGTTTTCGGCAGTCCTTAGCAAAGTGTCCGAATTTTTCACAGTTGTAGCACTTTGGAGGTTCTGGCTGTTTAGTCTCTTCAGCTCTGTACTTTTTCTCTTCTGGTCTCCTTTCCTCTATCTTCTTTCCTTCAACTTTCTCCTTGTGATCATAGTTACTTGAACCAGATGAGTACCTCTGACTGTTCGAACTAGGCTTTTTGTAGAACTTCTTTTGAAAAGCCTTGGTTAACATAAACATAGCTTGCTTCAGGTTATCACAGCCGTCAGAGTCAGAGTTAATCTCTCTTTCATCCTCTTCTGATTCAGAAACTATCATCTTCTTCTTTTTCTTCTTCAGAACGAGTGCTACCGGATCAACAACTGTCTTCTCAACCTTTTCTTTTTAGCCTTTTTCTTTTCAGCCTTGATCTCATCTACCTCCTCCTCATTCTGCCTTAAGGTTTCATATACTTCATGGAGTGGAATTTCGTTCAGGTCTTTCATCTGTCTAGTGAACCTCTTCCATTCTGGTTGAAGAATACTGAGGAACTTCATATTAAGCTCAATTTGTGACTTCTTTACTTTGTTTTTTTTGAGTTCATTAAGTAAAGTCACAAATCTGTCATAAGTAGCCTCTAGAGATTCTCCAACTTTGGCTTTAAATTCCTCATAATTATTGAGGCAGTTTGATATTTTAAGTTGGTTGCCGACCTTTGATCCGAGAATCATCTTCTCCAATTGTTCCCACATCTGCTTTCCAGTAGCGTTGTAGCTATCGATTTTGACATAAATCTCATTCGGTATGCCTTGGAGAATGAATGATTTTGCCAGTCTGTCAGCCTTATGTTTTCTTTTCTGCTCATCTGAGTATTCCTCAACCGGTACAGGATACTCTCTCTGTTCTTCTTCACCATTTTCTCCAACTACAGTGAGTGTCTTGGTCGGAGGTGTCATGATTCCTTCCTTTAAGGATATTCTGATGTAACAAGTCATTTCGATCAATGAAATCCAAGAATCGGTCTTTCCATTGCTCGTATTCTCCCTTGAAGAGTACTGGTGGCTTCACATCGGTTCCAATAGCGAGAGCTACCCTAGATGTCATCCTGATTTGAAAAATATGCAATAAGAAACTTGAAAATGACCGTTAGTCCAAATAAAATCAATTAAACCAGAAAATCAGAAAATCAGAAATGAAATGCGCTAAGGGCAGTAGCGCAAAAGGCAATTTGCACAAAAGGCAATTTGCGCTAAGCAAAGCTGGCGCATAAAACAATTTGCGCTATAAGGATCTGGCGCAAAAGGCAATATGCGCTAAGAGAAGTTGGGGCGAAATCCTGAAACACGCTAAGTGAACCTGGCGCAAAAGCTAATTCGCGCTAAATGAAGCTGGCGCAAAAAATAACTTGCGCAAAAAGGAGCTGGCGCAAAGATAACTTGTGCTAAACTCTGATCACGCAAAAGTGATTTTGCGCTAAACACTTTACACACGAATCTGGCGCAAAATTTAATGACTTTGATGCTGATGATGTTGGCGCAAAAACGGATGATCTGGCGAGTTCTTCAAGTATTCTTCAAAAACCGACTCTGAATCAACCAAAATTTATCTAGACTTCGATTTGCAATCCCAAACTTTGACAAAACGATCACTAATACATCTAGAACTGATTACAACCAAATAATTTCAAAAACAAACACTCTATGAAGAATCGATCAATGTAACAGTGGTAGTGGACTCGTGAACTAAAACTTGACAAAAACATAGATTAAGGATCGATTTCAGTGTAATACTCAAATAAAACAATACAATCTCAATCTAATTCTCAAATCGACCTTAAACCAATTGATTTCCAAACTATTTCACACAAACACTAAAAAATCAGATTTGACTTTCGAAGAACAGTGTTCGACCAATATTTTCTTTGATTTCAATTTGGATATAGCTCTGATACCAATTGTTTGTCCCTGTAAATTCAGTTTCTTATCACATAAACAGATAATCACAAACAAGAGATTAACAAACCTGTTTGATTTCTCAAACAAATGATTACAAAACTCTCTTGAAGGATTTTTTCTCTCTAAGCTCTCTCTCTCTAGAATAGAGTTGGCGGCTCCTGATGTTTTCTATTTTGGGCACACCTTCCACACAACCAACCCTAGAGCCCTATAATAGCCATATACCTATTTAGAGAAAAAGACAAAATACAAAATACAAGGAAATTAACTTTGACTATTTATTACAAATGACCTAGACTATTTGTTGAGAATTTGACTTTGTAGCATTGACTTCTTGAATCTTTCATATTCAATCTTGATGATCTTGAATCCAATAAATCTGTGATCTAACATGTTGCTCTTTCCAGATTTGAGGGTGTTTCAGATAAGGCTCTCTAAGGGTTAAAACAAGCTCCTCAGGCTTGGTATGACTCTCTCTCTTCTTTCCTTATCTCTGAAAGATTTGAACGTGGCAAAATTGATAACACCTTATTTTTCATAAAGATAAAAGGTCATAATATTATCCTTGTTCAAATATATGTCGATAACATTATATTTGGTTCTACTAACCCATCTTTATGTACTCGATTCGCTGAAAGAATGAAGAAAAAAATATAAAATGAGTGTGATGGGTGAACTAACTTACTTCCTTGGACTACATATCAAACAATCTGAGAAAGGTACGTTTATTCATCAGGGTAAGTATGTTAAATATATGCTGAAAATTTTTGATCTTACTCAAACTTCAGCGATAAAAACTCCTATGGCACCTCCGCTGACATTAAATAAGGATCTCTCTAGAAAACTTGTTAATGTCACTGCCTATGGCTCCCTGCTGTATCTTACAGCTAGACGACCTGATATCATGTATTCCACTTGTCTTTGTGCTCGATATCAATCAGAACTCAAGGAACCCCATCTAATCGCTGTAGAGTGAATTTTCAGATATCTTAAGGGAACTCCTAACCTCGGTCTTTGGTACCCCAAAGACTCGGGGTTCGATCTCACTGCCTATTCAGATAGTGATTTTGCAAGTTGTAAACTGGATAGAAAAAGCACTATTGGAGGTTGTCAACTCCTAGGTGGAAAGTTGGTAAGTAACAAGTTGGACGAGCAAAAAGCAAAACTCAGTGTCCTCTTCCACGACTGAAGATGAGTATGTAGCTGCTGGAAGTTGTTGTGCTCAATTTTTATGGATGAGAAATCGGCTATTAGACTATGACCTTCAGCTTTCCAAAAGTCCAATCTACTGCGACAACACTAGTGCCATCGCCATAGCAAAAAATCCAGTGCTACACTCAAATACGAAGCACATTGAAATCATATATCATTTTATCAGAGATGATGTGATGAATGGAGACATCAAACTTCATTTTATTTCCACTAACTATCAGCTCGCTAATCTTTTTAGAAAGCCTCTTGATGAGACAAGATTCAAGTTTCTCATCAGTGAGCTTGGAATGCTAAATTTTGAGGATTAACTCTTCAGCATTCACGCATTAAGTCAGTTGTAAAATTCTGTCTCATACCATCATCTCTGACTAAAATCTCCCTGAAAGTCAGGTATGTTTTCACATCGTTCCTCACTGAATCATATTCAGCGAGATAATTTTCCAAAATCTCAAAACTTAGTCACTGATTTTCTTCTAGTGATTAAAAGTTTTTTTTAAACAAAAAACTTATCACTGACATTTCTTATCAGTGATCCTTTGAAGAAAACAATCATCCCTGATTTATTTCTGATATACTTTACAAAAACTGAAACGACACTCCCTTTCCTGTGACGTCATTCGAACCGACAATCCATGACACGCCTTTTTCTGACATGTTCGTCCGTTGCACTTCGTAGGATGTGTCCGTGTCATGATGAGCATTTTTCCCACTGTAAATTCTCTCTCCTCTAAATTCTGACATTTTTCCCGCTCTAAATTCTCCCTGGATCAAGCCAATAAAGTACAAGTTCATATGGAGTTCTCCTTAGTCGCTGAAAGTCTCATCGACTGCGCCACCATCATTTTCGAAGACCTCCTCTCTAAGGTTGAGAAAGCTGAAAGGGATCTCAAAATCCCTTACGTTCGATCCATCTCTTCTTTCCTTCAAGCCATGCTGAAGGACAACTATCCTAAGGAGTCCAACTGTTCACTCTCCAAGGTTGGGGCCAAAATCCTTGACGTCCCTTATGCTACCAACGAGCGTCTTCTCACCTTACTCTCTCTTCTCTCTCCAAACTGTTCAACTTCAGCAACTACGTCAATGGTTCCTTCAACGACTACTCCCGCTGCTACCACCACTTCAACAAGGCGTAAATCATCATGATAGTTCCAGATCTGTGTGTCCCTGATTCAAGTTTCTAATTACAATTAATCAACACAAACAAGATTATTGAAATACCTATTTCAATTCAATTATCAAAATCAAAACAGTTAAAACTTTCTCTCTCTAAATGTCTCTTTCTCTCTCTACAACTTTCTCTCTCTGGATACACGTACACAATCTCAAGTCATCTGTCTATTAAACAAAAAATAAAACCTATTTATACCTACATATCTAACAAGAAAAAACCCAAAACAAATAAACAAAATACATTGACTTTGACATTTATTACACTTTGACTTTCACTGAGAGTTGACTTTCCAGCTTTTGACTTCTTGTACTTTTGACCTTCTGTCTTCATGATCTTGTATCCAATATATTTATGCTCTAACAATCTCCCCCTTTGGATTCAAGATCTTCTTTGAAAGATTTTGCAAATCAATCCCCCCTTTAGTTCAATCTGGACATTTCTTCTTTTTATAACGAATTTCTTCTTTAAGCACAAAAATTGTAAACTCCCCTTACTTTGACTGTATTCTTCCCAAGTCTGTCCCTTTGAAAGAATATTAACAATCTCCCCCAAATATGGTAGAAATGATCTTCAATAATTTCCCCAAAACTATCACACAACTCTTTCAGACTACGGAAAGAAATTATCTTCAAATTTAGCTCGAATTGCTTTAGCAAAATAACCATCAAAAAAAATTTCTGTAAAATCTCAGCACATCTTCAGAAATCTTCAACTTTGCATCCTTATTCCACAATTTTCCTTTGATCTCAAAAAATTCTTTAACTTTGAAATTTTTGACATGGATGTTTCTTTAATTCATCTCCCCCTTTTTGATGAATAGAGCATCGATATCATCAAAACTGTCGCCAAGAAATGTCTGTATCAATTCTGACCACTGATCGTTTTGAACTGAGCCTGTGATTCGTTGCCAATTCGAACAAAGTATTCATCTAGATCTTTTCAAATCCAGACAAACTATGAAAGTAACACCTGAATCAACAAATGAATCAGTTAATATGCCTGTCAGTAACACGAAGTTACTGTGTGTAACGGATACACATAGGAAAGGAGCTTTTTGATGTTCACTCCCCCAAGGCTTCCATCCAATCATCGAAACACCACAAAGGCAAGTTCTATGAATGTTATGACAAGAAAACAAATTCCTTGTGTGTTCATGCAAGTGTAGAAAGAATTAAGCATATGATGGTTGCTTTTATAAGGCTCAACATTGTGTAAACCACTGAGACAACAGTAGATAAACACAGACTCAATGTGTGTGATTAAAGTGCGAAGGTGGGGCAGACTTCCTTCTGTTTCAATATCCAGATTTTCCAAATGAAATTAGATAGATTATATGCTGCGGCCCCAGAAAAAATATGAAACATTTTCTTTTTAAGAAGAAAATGAGTGGCTGGTGGGGTTATTATCAAGAGTTGGCATGGGCTAGTTGCCTATTTCAATAATGTTCCCCAAAGAATTGTGAAACATTAGTAATGTGGTTGGCCAACTCAGAGAGTAGTTGGTGCAGAGTTTGATATTCTTTTACTCTATTCTCACACCCTCTTTCTTTTAATCATTAAGCTCACATCTAACCAAACTCTCTTTTCCATTTTACCTCGTCACACAACCCACACTCATTTCTTTTTGACTTCTCACACTCAATCACTAAGGATTAACTTCGTGGGAAGGAAACACTGGTAATCGTAAATCCATAGAAGTTTTCATTTAAGTCCTAGTACAAAGAAACCCCGTATTGTCCTATAAAACCGATGTTGCTCAAGATAGTTTAACTTGAACAATTAAGACATGGAAAACAAGGGTCAGATATGTGTATGCTCATAGATGTAATCATGACAATTTGAGCATTTGAAACAATGAAGTATTTTCAAACAAGTAAATTGAATGAATGAATATGAATGTAAGAGACTTGTTTGAAAATCTAACATTGTATGAAAAATGATCAGATAACAAATGATATATCAGTTAAGGCTTATGGTCAAGAATAATGGATATTGTCCATATGAATCAAAATATAGACATTCTTGAAAGAACGTTTCGAAATGAATTAACGCTCAAAATTCATTGAAGAGCAAGCGGGGTGTCTTACCATCGAAAAATATGTTTCAAATTTGAGACATGGTAAGAACATTAAAAAAAAATCAAACCGGTGTGTGTGAATACTTGAAAGAATATAGAAAAGACAATACACAAGTATTTGCCTTTGGAAACACACGGTTTATAATCATGTAAGCACAAGTAAATCTTGAAAACAATTAAAATCACACTTCCAATTCATAAAATCTGTTTAAGAATCGGGAAGTGGTTTGAACGCTTAAGAACATGTTTTCTAGGTTTGAAAGTCATCCTTCTTTCAACCATATATGAGATTAAGATAAGAAATTTAACCTTCGTCGTGCAATCTTAAATCTCATGAAGTCAATCTGAAAATCATAAAAATATGATCTTGATAGCATCCTCTCAATCTGCAAAAGTCTCAAAGTCATGTCAAAGCAACTTTATTCACAAATTTATTGAAAAAATAAAAGACATAAACTAGTAAAACATTGAATGTACGCGTTCTGATCAGAAGTAATCAGAAGTCATAATTCATACTCCTTTTATTGTACTCATAGACTCCCCCTAAAGTCATGCATCACAAAAAAAAATAGTAGTTAAGTAAATGCAAAAATTTATAAACTCCCCCTCAAAATAATGTTGATCATCTTAGAATCTCGTCTGACTCCCCCTGAGACCATGAATAAAATGTTAAAGTGCAGATATCCTTTAAGAAATAATGATAAAGAAATGATGAAAAATTACAATAAAAGAAACTTTAATAGATAAACACTGATTAGATCTTGAGATTTAGCATACCAAGCTTAGATACAAGAAAATTGAATCTCTTTTCATCTAAAGCTTTGATAAACAAATCTGCAAGTTGATAATTAGTTTTTACAATTAAAGTTTTATTGCATCTTTTTCTACATTATCTTTGATAAATGATACTTGACATGAATGTGCTTTGTTTTAGTATGCTGCATAGGATTAGCTGATATTGCGATAGCGCTCTTCGAGTCACAATATATCGGTATTTTGTCAAACTTGAATCCATAGTCTCGAAGCTGTGTCCTCATCCATAAAACCTGAGAGCAGCAACTGGCAACAACTACATACTCTGCTTTAGCAGTCGATGTGGAAACACAAAGTTGTTTCTTTGACGCCCAACTAACGAGCTTGTCTCCAAGAAATTGAATATGACCCGACGTGCTCTTCCTGTCTAACATACATGCAGCATGATCTGCGTCTGAATAAGCAGTCAGTTCAAAACCTGTATCCTTAGGATACCACAGACTAAGATCTGCAGTTCCCTTCAGATATCTAAAAATCCGTTTGACAGAAGCTAAATGGGATTCTTTAGGATCAGCCTGATATCTTGCACACAAGCATGTTGAAAACATTATATCTGGCCTACTTGAAGTAAGATACATTAAAGAACCTATCATTCCTCTATAAGTCCTAACATAAACACTTTTACCCGAAGGATCAGTGCCAATCTTAGTACCTGGTGCCATTGGGGTTCCAATTGGTTTGCAATTTGCCATTTTGAATTTTCGAAGAATACCAAAAATGTACTTAGATTGATTAATGAAAATCCCCGTTGAAAATTATTTTACTTGTAATCCGAGAAAGAAATTCATCTCTCCCATCATACTCATTTGAAATCTTGACAACATGAGGTTTGAAAAATTCTTACAGTATTTGGGATTAGTTGAGCCAAATATAATATCATCTACATATATCTGAATAAGAATAATATCGGCTTTTTCCTTTTTAATAAACAAAGTGGTATCGACTTTACCTTTTGAGAAACCTGATTTGACCAAGAATTGAGATAAAACATAATACCAGGCGCGAGGTGCTTGTTTCAGACCATAAAGAGCTTTATCCAAGATGTAGACGTGATTTGTCTTATCTGGATTTACAAACCCTTCTGGCTGAGAGACGTAGACTTCCTCCTTAAGAATGCCATTCAGAAAGGCAGTCTTCACGTCCATTTGATAGACAATGAAGTTTTTATGAGCAGCGTACACTAGAAACATGCGGATTGCCTCTATACGCACTACTGGAGCATAAGTCTCATCATAGTCGATGCCTTCCTCTTGCCTATATCCCTTGGCAACAAGTCGTGCTTTGTTCCTTATGACAATACCATCTTCTTCCTTTTTATTTTTAAATACCTATTTAGTGCCGATCACGGTCTTTCCTTCTGGTTTTGGCACTAGTTTCCAAACCTTTAGGGCTTCGAACTGATTTAACTCTTCTTGCATAGTAGACACCCAATCTTAGTTAGCAAGAGCTTCTGATACTCGAGTAGGCTCTATCTTGCTAAGGAATGAGTCATGCAAACATTGATTTAAAGTTGCTGACCTAGTTTGCACCGGTTTGTTTAGATCTCCAATAACTTGGTGTAGAGGGTGCTCTTTGGTCCAACGATGTTCATGAGGGAGTGGATTAGATGAAGATTGATCATGGTTGTCATCTAAGAATCCACTATCAGATTCTTCAGTTTGTACAATATGAGGGAGGGTTTTAGTTGAAGTAATTGGTGCAGAAGCTTCAGTAGGTACAACTTGTTCAGTCTGTTGATCAGTTCTTACAGTACACCCTACTGATTCAGTAACTTCTGGCTCTTCGTTAGTAGTTACAGCTTCAACAATCGGAGTAGGCATATGAACTGGAATTTTTGCTGAATCGGGGAACTTGATTCAGTGGAGACATCTGAAGTGATTGGATGATTTGTCATTGAATCTTCCATCCTGTCAACCACAACAGATTTAGTAACGTTAGTTCCAAGAAATTCATCATGAAACAGTTCAAATAAAAGATCTAAATCAGATAAATGAGTAGTAGACGATGATGCAACATCTGATTTATTCACTGTAGATATAGGTTCTGGACTGATTTGCCCAGAAGCTAACACTTCAGTTATCACGGGTTCTGAACTGACTTGTTCAGAAGCCATCTCCTCATCGAATGTGACGTTTACGCTCTCGATAACAGTCTTCACTTCTTCAAGTAAACTCGATATGCAACAGATGTAGAAGAATATCCAATGAAGATGCCCTCATCTGCTTTAGCACTGAACTTGTTGAGGTTCTCTCTGTCGTTTAGCACAAAACACTTACAACCAAAAATATGAAAATATTTGATGGTTGGTGTTCGGTTGTTGATCAACGTATACGGAGTCTTTTGAAATCTGCGGTGTATCATGGAACGGTTTTGAGTGTAGCACGTAGTCGAAATAGCTTCTGCCCACAAAAACAGAGGTAGGTCTATTGGCTAAGCATAGTGCGAGCGGCCTCGACTAGCGTTCGATTTCGCCTTTCGACTACTCCATTATGTTCGGGCGTACGAGCAACAGAGTATTGATGTGATATCCCGACCAATTCGAGATACTCTTCGACAGTTCTGTCTTTGAACTCTGTGCCGTTATCAGTTTTAAGAAGCTTGACTGGTTTCTGCAGATTCACCTGGGCCGTCTTTAGAAATGTGATGAGTACTTCGGGTGTCTCATCTTTTGACCGTTGAAATTTGACCCACGTGTATCGCGAATAGTCTTCCACGATAACTAGAACATATTTCTTTCCGCCTAAGCTCTGCGTTCGCATCGGACCACAAAGATCCATATGCAACAACTCTAATGGAGAACTGGTACTAGGTTCATGCTCCAGTTTATGTGGATCTCTCTTCATCTTTCCTTTTTCACATGCGACACACAAGTGTTCTTTCTCGTATCTTAGCTCAGGAAGACCATTCACTAATCTGCCTTTGACCAGTTTGTTTATGTAGCGAAAATTAAGATGAGAAAGCCGTCGATGCCATAGGCAGCTTTGTTGCATCGAGGCCTTTGAAAGTAGACACACCTGATTGTCAGTCTGGACCTTTGACAAATTAATCGTGTAGAGGTTTGACTTGCGAGTACCCACTAAGAGTTCTTTGCCATCTTCAGTACATATCGACCAACTCTTAGCCTTGAAATTAACCTCTAATCCTTTGTCACAGAACTGGCCAATACTGAATAGGTTGTGCCCTAATCCTTCTACATAGCTCACCATCGTTATCGTTACTTTGTCGTGTACCACATCACCATATCCCAGAATTGGTGAGAACAGGTCGTTTCCAAATCGTACATTTCTGCTGAATTTCTCTGTATAATTAGTCAATAAATCCTTTTGCCCAATCATATGCTTGGAACAACCGCTATCCAAGTACCACATATGATGGGTCTGCAAGAGAAATCAGGGAATAACAATTTTAGGTACCCATTTAAAAACGGGTCCTAAAGGATTAGCACAAGATTTTTGTGTGTCCCACAATCAGTATATATCAAGATTATATCAACAAATTATCAATTGAAACACTCTTTTATTGATCTCAGAATCAAGAGTACAATTTCTCTCACTAAATCTGAAGAAAACGCACAACTCTTCAACAACTAGTCATATGTCTATTGAAAAGAAAACCTATTTATACCACAAAACTACTTCATGCTAAACACTGTTCATGTAGACAGAACAAACGCGCAAACACCTAAGAAAAGTAAAATTACAATTTTGACTTTGACTATTATTAACACATGACTTTGACTTTCCACGAGAGTTGACTTTCCAGCTTTGACTTCTTGATCTTCAGATATCTTGATCTTGTATCCAACAGATTTATGCTCTAATAATCTCCCCCTTTGGATTCAAGATCATCACAAAATGATTTAGCAAATCAATCTCCTCCTTTAGTTACATTGAAGAACTTTAAATCTTCCCTTTAAGCTCGATCTGAGTACAATCTTCCTCTTTTAATTGATCTTTATTCTTCAATCTCCCCAAAGTCTATTTTCAAGAAATACCAACAATCTCTCCTAAAGATGATAGAAAATGATCTTCAATAATCTCCCCAAGACTTTCACAAACTCTTTCAGACTTCGGAAAGAAATTATCTTCAGGTTTAACACGAAATGCTTCATCAAACAATCTTCAAAGAAAATTTCTTCAAAATCAACATATCTTCAGAAATCTTTTCAAACTCTCAAACTTTGAACTTCTTCAAATCTTTAACTTTTGATCTTCAAACAATTCTCTAACTTTGGAATTTCTGATACAGACATTTCTTTAAATCTTCACCCCCTTTTTGATGAATAGAGCATCGGTATCATCAAAACTTTCATCAAGAAATGTCGTTGACTATTCTGATCTGTCCAAGAGCCACTGATTCGTTGATCCGTAACCAAGTATTCATCTAGATCTTTTCAAATCCAGACAAAATATTCGTGTAACAACTGAATCAACAAATGAATTAGTTAAAATGCTGTCAGTAACACAAAGTCACTGTGTGTAACAAATACACATTGTAAAGGAGCTTTTTGATGATCACTCCCCCAGGGCTTCCATCCAATCATCGAAACACCACAAAGGCAATTTCTATGAACGTTATGACAAAGAAACAAATTCTTTGTGTGTTCGTGCAAATGTAGAAAGAATTAAGCACGGATGATTGATTTTTAAGGCTCAACATTGTGTAAACCACTGAGACAACAGTAGATAAACACAGACTTAATGTGCATGATTGAAGTGCGAAGCTGGGGCAGACTTCCTTCTTTTTCAATATCCAGATTTCCCAAATGAAAATCAGATAGATTATGTGCTGCGTCCCCAGAAAAATATGAAACATTTTCTTTTTGAGAAGAAAATGAGTGGTTGGTGGGGTTTAAGCAAGAGTTGGCATGGGCTAGTTGACTATTTCAATAACGTTCACGAAGAATTGTGAAACATTAGTAATGTGGCTGCCCGACTCAGAAAGTAGTTAGTGTAGAGTTTGATATTCTTTTACTCTGATCTCAAACCCTCTTTCTTTTAATCATTAAGATCACATTTAACCAAAATCTCTTTTCCATTTTATCTTAACGCACAACCCACACTCATTTCTTTTCGACTCCTCACACTCAATCACTATGGATTAACTTATTGGGTAGGAAACACTGGTTAACGTGAATCCATAGAAGTTTCATTTAAGTCCTAGCACAAAGAACCCATATTCCTATGAAGCAAATGTTGCTCAATATGGTTTAACTTGAACAGTTAAAGCGAAAATACAAGTCAGATATATATATATGCTCAGAGATATAATCATGAAGATATGAGCATTTTAAACATTGAAGATATTTCAAACAAGTATATTGAATGAACGAAAATGAATGCAAGAGACTTGTTTGAAAATCTGACATTGTATGAAATTGATCAGAATCAAATGATGTAACAATTAAGGCTTATGGTCAAGAATAATTGATATTGTCTATATGAAACAAGAATGTAGACATTCTTGAAATGAACATTTAGAAATGAAATTACGCTCAAAATTCTTTGAAGTACAAACAGGGTGTCTTACCATCGAAAAATATGTTTCAAAATTTGAGACATGGTAAGAACATCTTGAACAATAAGTCAAACCGGTGTGTGTAAATACTTGAAAGTATATAGAAAAGAAAATACACAAGTATTTATCTTTGGAAACACGGTTTGTAACCATTTTAGCACAAATAAAATGAAAACATTTAAAAACACACTTCCAATTCATGAAATCTGTTTAGGAATCGGGAAGTGGTTTGAACATTTACGAATATGTTTTCTATGACTGAAAGTTATCCTTCTTTCAATTATATATGAGATTAAGATAAGAAATTTAACCTTTGTAAGACAGTCTTAAATCTCATGAAGTCATGCTTAAGTCAAGAATATATGATCTTGTAAACGTCTCTCATCCTGCACAAGTCTCAAAGTCATGTCAAAGCAACTTTATTCACAAAATTTATTCAAAATTAAAATGACATAAAGCAGTAAAACGATTAAAGTACGAGTTCTGATCTGAAGTAATCAGAAATCATTGTCTTACTCCTTTGTCTTGTAAACTCCCCCTATATTCATGCATTTTAGCAATTAAAGTCTATAAACTCCCCCTCAAAAGAATATTGATCATCTTAGAATCTTGTCTCACTCCCCTTGAGAACATGAACAACATGTTAAAGTGCAGATATCCTTTTAGAAATAATTATAAAGAAATGATGAAAAATTACAATAAACGAAACTTTAATAGGTAATTACTGATTAGACCTTGAGATTTAGCATACCAAGCTTAGATACAAGAAAATTGAATCTCTTTTCATCTAAAGGTTTGGTAAACAAATCTGCAAGTTGGTAATCAGTTTTTACAAAGTAAAGTTCTATTGTACCTTTTTCTACATTATCTTTTATAAAATGATACCTGACATCAATGTGCTTTGTTTTAGTGTGTTGCACAGGATTAGATGATATGGCGATAGCACTCTTCGAGTCACAATAGATTGGTATTTTATCAAACTTGAATCCATAGTCTCGCAACTGTGTTCGCATCCACAAGACTTGAGAGCAGCAACTGGTAGCAACTACATACTCTGCTTCAACAGTTGATGTGGAAACACATAATTGTTTCTTTGACGCCCAGCTAACGAGCTTATCTCCAAGGAATTGAATGTGACCTGAAGTGCTCTTCCTGTCCAACATACACCCAGCATGATCTGCGTCTAAATAAGCAGTCAGTTGAAATCCTGTATCTTTAGGATACCATAGACCAAGATCTGAAGTCCCCTTCAGATATCTAAATATCCGTTTGACAGCAGCCAAAATGGGATTCTTTAGGAGTACCTGATATCTAGAACATAAACATGTTGAAAACATTATATCTGGCCTACTTGAAGTAAGATACATTAAAGAACCTATCATACCTCTATAAGTCCTAACTTTAACACTTTTACGCGAAGGATCAATGCTAATCTTAGTACCTGGTGCCATTGGGGTTCCAATTGGTTTGCAATTTTCCATTTTGAACTTCCGAAGAATATCAAAAATGTACTTAGATTGGTTAATGAAAATCCCCGTTGAAAATCAAAAACGTGACACCATGAGGTTAGAAACGTTTTTACAGTATTTAGGATTTGTAGAGCCAAATATAATATCATCTACATATATTTGAATAAGAATGATATCGGCTTTTTCCTTTTTAATAAACAAAGTGGTATCAACTTTATCTTTTGAAAAACCTGACTTGACCAAGAATTGAAATAGAACATCATACCAGGCGTGAGGGGTTTGTTTCAAACCATACAAGGCTTTATCCAAGATGTAGACATGATTTGGCTTATCTGGATTTACAAACCCTTTTGGTTGAGAATCGTAGGCTTCCTTCTTAAGTATGCCATTCAGAAAGGCAATCTTCACGTCCATCTGGTAGACAGTGAAGTTTATGTGAGTTGCGTAGGCTAGAAACATTCGGATTGCCTCTATACGCGCTACTGGAGCATACGTCTCGTCGTAGTCGATGCCTTCCTCTTGCCTATATCCCTTGGCAACAAGTCTGGTTCCTAATAACAATACCATCTTCGTCCTTTTTATTATTGAACACCCATTTAGTTCCTATGACAGTCTTTCCTTCTGGTTTTGGAACTAATCTCCAGACCTTCAGGGCTTCAAATTGATTTAACTCTTCTTGCATAGCAGACACCCAATCCGAATCAGCAAGAGCTTCTGATACTCGAGTAGGCTCTATTTTGCTGAGGAATGAGTCATGCAGACATTGATTCAAAGTTCCTGACCTAGTTTGCACCGGCTTGTTAAGATCTCCAATTTCTTGGTGTAAAGGGTGCTCTTTGGTCCAACGATGTTCATGATGGAGTGGAGTAGATGAAGATTGATCATGGTTATCATCTAAAAATCCACCATCAACTTCTTCATTTTGTACATTAGGAGGGAGTTGTTCAGTTGAAGGAAGTGGTGCAGAAGTTTCAGTAGGAACATAGTTCATATAAAGAAATGTTGGTTGAAAAGTTTGAAGAATTGTCCGAAATTCAAGATATGGGAGAGTTGTTCAAGATTTGATTGAAAGCTGAAAGACTTTGATAAATTTTGTTGAAATTCTATTTGTGAAAGAGGATTTACAACCTTTGGGAGAGAATGTCAATTATTCTTGAAGAACAGAGTATTGAAGATTGTGCTTATCAAAGAAAGAGAAGAATGTCAGAATTTTTCATATGAATTGGGGGAGAATGTGGATTGTTTGAGAAAATCGTTGTTGTATCAAAGGGGTGATTACAAGAAATGATAAAGGTTGATCAAAGGGGGAGTTATTTCAATCGAGCTTAAAAAGAGAAGATCGTATTGCTAAACCTTTTTAGTAATGATCTTGATCCAAAGGGGAGAATGTTAGAGCACATATTTGTTGGATTCAAGATCATAAAGATTGAAGATCAAAAGTCAAGAAGTCAAAGGCTGAAAGTTAACTCTCATGGAAAGTCAAAGTAATTTTGTTAATAAAGTCAAAGTCAACATTTTGTATTTTGATTGTTTCCTTTGTACTTTGTAAAAGGGTATAAATACCTTGGGGTCTTTGTATTTGGTAAGGGAGTGGTATTCAGGTGTGTAATGAGCGTATAAGAGAAGAGCATATTAGAACATCATCCTAGTGAGAGAAAGTAGAGAGAGAAAGTGAAATTGTAATCTTTGTGATTCATCAATGACATATGGATTTCTCATCTTGATTGTTTGTGTTAATTAGAACTTGAATCTAGGACTCACAATTTTGGTATCCATTTAAATATGGATCCTCTTTTCTTTTGAAAACTTTTAAAAACATTTGATTTAGAAAAATAAACGTGATAAGATCCAAACCAATCATTAAAATAATGATGATAAGCAAAATCATTCCACCGATAAGAATAAAATTTAGTAGTAGTAGGAGATAATTGGAACAATTGTTTTATAGAATATATCTTGTAAGAAGTTACAAGCTTTTTATTGATAGAAGCAACAGAACCAACTACATCAGACACACTACTATTTGATCTATTACAAAAATTATCAGGAATTGATTCCGCCTTGTCATCACTCTTCCTTTTAGGTCGCCATTCAGTTCTCTCTTCTGACCTTTTCTTTCTTATATCTGAAACAAAGAATTTAGATTTATTAGGAAAATCAGATTTCTGAGATTGACTTTTGTTTTGTTTACCAGTGTTGTTCCGTTTCTGTGAGCACTGTTTCTTATGTTTCTTACCCTTAACATAGTAATCAGCATTCACAAAAACTGATTCACCAACCTTAGTTGATGATTTACCTTTTTCCTAAACACTTGGTAAAGCTTCTCCATTAATCACAAAAGTCGAATGATCTGGAAGCGAAGCATTGAAGTCAAACATATCAATTTCATCAATACACCCTTCATTAGAATTTAAGAAATCATTTGCAGACGCAAATAAGTCATCAATATCAGGTTCAGAAGTTTGAGGTATTTTAGAAGATGGAGAACACACTTTAGATTCAAAATGAAAATATGTGTTCTTTAACACCGTCGAAAATACATCTTGTGTTAGTTCACTCAAACTTCTTTCATCAGATAAAATGTTTTCTAACTCAATTATTTTTCTTTCTAATACGAGTGGAGGAACATAAATTTTAGCTTGAATAGGTTTTGCCTCCATCTCAGTAGAAGAATAACTAGCAAAATAATCATTTGAAAGAAATTTTGGTGTTTCAGAAATATAACTATCATTCAGTCTTTCAAAACAAAATGGTAGTTGCATTTTCTTTAAATTCATTCTTTTCTCATCTTCTTTTGCCTCAACCTCCTTTGATGATTTGGTGACAAATTTGGGTTTCAAATGAGGATATTTAGCAGCATCATACATAAAATTGGCATTATATAAAGCTGGCTGTTTTCTGATAGCTTTTTCTAGGTAATGAAGATTATCATAACCTAGTCCCCATTTTTCTTTAAAATCAGCTTCTTCATTAGGTGTATTCAAGAAAATAGTTTGATTTGTTTTGTCAGGATCTTAATTCTAAACAAGAATAAACTCTCAGAAAACAATATCAAAGAAGTTTGCGGAATAACACTTTGATATTCAATGAAATAGTAAACAAACAGTAAATCTGATGAACAACTTGCAAACTCTTATTGAATGATTGAAAGTCACAAGCTTTACACACAACCTCAATATTGATGAACATACTCACCAATACGAATTCTACTTCTCTAGAATTAGGGTTCTAACCTTGAGGTTGATTCTCTCTATCAAAAATTAAAACTCAGAATAAAAATTACTACTAAAGAAACAAACTTATTCTATACATATACTGAAGACAAAAGATAATTACAAAATAATAAAAGATCTTCAGTATAATCTTCGATCATTATCTTTAAACTTCCATGAATATCTTCATTCTAGCTGTCATCCTTTCCAAACAAAGTCTTCATCTTATAAGCAGTATTATCCTTCAGCAGCATTAATACTCTAACAGTATTAACTCCAACAGTACTAACTATGCTCAGCAGTATTAACTTTGTTCTAGCAGTACTAATCTTGATGAGCAACATTAAGTTGTATCAGCAGCATTAACTTCAATCTTGTAGCATTAACCTCAGAAGTAGTAACCAGGTTCTGCTAGCAGCATTAACTTTACTTAGCAATTCTTCAGTTCCCAACAATCTCCCCCTAACTTGACTTTTAGGAAGAGAAGTCAAGTTCTTCAGATGATCTTCAAAGATGCTTTCAACACTTCAGTTTACACCCCTAGATTAGGATCCAATCCCAAGCTTTGATTAATGATTCTGCTAACCACAATCTTTGCCATTTCTGAATCTTTTGAACATGTAAGCTTGACATTCAACATTGCTTGTAATTTAGCCTTGCTGTGATCATATATTTTATCAACCAAGTAGTACTCATGATAAGCTCTGTCTACAGTGATGACATAAACTCCACATCTTTCAAATATCATCCAGTTTTCTATTCTTTGGAATTTATTCTGTAGATGCAAATCTCTGATCACATGTTGAACTTTCCTAGGATCAAACATCATGCATAAGTACTCCATAGCTAATCTGATTAAGCTCATTCCTTCTCCTGTCAGCTCCTTTTCATATAGACCCAATCCAACTTTAAACATCTCTTCTAAATCTGATCTTGAACAACTTTTGATGAGTCTACCCCAAGTAGAGTACACTTCATATATGTCTCCCACTCTCTTAATCCTGAAGTATTTCTTTCTTTGATCTTCCAGAATATCCCAAAAGATGACTTCTGGTGCTTTCATAGAAATGGGATCAGCTTGAACTGGTTCATCATCTGTTGTAGTCATGTAAAGCTCAAGATGCACATTTGTTTGCTTATTGGACTGTTCTGGGTTCTGCACAGATTCAGTTGAAGGAGTAACTGAAGGTTCTGCTTCTGTTTCTGCTCTTTCTTCAACTCTTGGCCTTTTGAACTGCTTCTTGGAAGCTATTGTCTTCATTCTTTTGGCAGACTTTACTTCTTCAGTAACATTCTCTTCTTTAGAGTCTTTAGTCTGTTCTTTTGTGGGAGTGACTTCCTCAAGGAATGGTTGTTGAATGTTTAGATCATGTCTCTCCTTCATTCTTCTTTCAACCTCTTCCCTTTGTGAGGAGTCCCCTTGCAGCTTAGCCATTTCTTTCTTATACAGCTCCTCAACCTTGCTGTATGCCATGTTGGTAAACATCTCTCCTTTGACACCAATTGAGCCTTTCAGGAAATTTATCATTTTTCTCCTTTCCTGATTGGCCAAAAAGTTCTTGGAAGGTTGTCTTTTCTGTTTCATAACTGGCATTCTTTGCTTAGAAACTTTCACAGATGTGTGGGTTGTTATTCTTGTTTGAGACTAAGGTACTGTTTGATTCAACTGCGTTTTCCATGATGAATAAGATTTATGAGAATATAGGCTTTGATACCACTTGTCAGGATCTTAATTCTAAACAAGAATAAACTCTCAGAAAACAATATCAAAGAAGTTTGCGGAATAACACTTTGATATTCAATGAAACAGTAAACAAACAGTAAATCTGATGAACAACTTGCAAACTCTTATTGAATGATTGAAAGTCACAAGCTTTACACACAACCTCAATATTGATGAACAGACTCACCAATACGAATTCTACTTCTCTAGAATTAGGGTTCTAACCTTGAGGTTGATTCTCTCTATCAAAAATTAAAACTCAGAATAAAAATTACTACTAAAGAAACAAACTTATTCTATACATATACTGAAGACAAAAGATAATTACAAAATAATAAAAAATCTTCAGTATAATCTTCCATCATTATCTTTAAACTTCCATGAATATCTTCATTCCAGCTGTCATCCTTTCCAAACAAAGTCTTCATCTTATAAGCAGTATTATCCTTCAACAGCATTAATACTCATATGATGTGCGGGTTATTCATCTTACTGTGCGTGTTATTCATATGATGTGCGGGTTGTTATTATAATTTGCATGTTATTCATAGGATTTGAAGTATGCGTGTGATTCAATAAGTATGCGGGTCATTCATACTCTTTGCGTGTTCTTCATGAAATCATATGTGTTCATCTTATTAATATGCGCTTCTATCATATATTCTTTGTGTAACTAACATTTGAGTGTTAGTGTTTTTCTCAGGTTATCTCTCTTGCGTATCTGTCAACACCCGCAAAGCTTCAAGTGCGCTTCTTTCTGAATACGCATAGCATATCTTGCGTATCTGTCAACACACGCAGATCACCAAGTGCGTGTCATTCTGTACACGCATAACTTCAAGTGCGTACCTCATTGAACACGCATAGCATATCTTGCGTGTCACTCTGAACACACAAAGCTTCAAGTGCGTGCCTCGTTGAACATGCATAGTCCTATTCAGTGTACACTCCTTCTATCACCCAAGAAGTCCTTGTTTGCGTATCTACAAGGACCCGAATAGTTTCTTTTGTGATAAAATACAGAAACGCATACCTTGGGTGTTCGGGTCTTTAAGACTTGGTTATTTTTTCTGAATACCAGATTTCATCAAAATGTCTCTACAAGCTCAACTTTACAAGAATGACCTCATGATGTCGTTGGGGTCTGATACTCGTCCACCTGTGCTGATAAATGAGAACGAATTTGAACAATGGTAGGACCGTTTTATTAATTTCATCGAAAGGCAACCAAATGGGGAAAATATGATGAAAGCTTTGACTGAAGGTCCCATGGTCAGGCCAATGAAAGTGATACCAGCTATTGGAAACACTCCAGCCACTACTGTAGAAAAATCCCTGAGAGAATATGAGACTGATGAACTTCTAAGATACCAAGCTGACAATCAAGCCAAGTCGAATTTGATTCTTGCTTTACCAAATTCCATCTAAAATAGAATCGATTGTTTCAAACATAATCCTATGCTGATATGGACACAACTGGAGAAAATCATGCTTGGTACTGCAATGTCTACCCAGCTTCGTCAGACAAGATACATGAACAACTTTGAAGAGTTCAAGGCTAAGGATGGGGAAAGTCTGAAAAGTGTCTTCGACAGGTTTTGGACTATTATTAATGATCTGTATAAGATCAAGGTAACAAAGAATGAGTTGTAGACAAATATGAAGTTCCTCAATGCACTCAAACCTGAATGGGAAAAATCATGTCATCGGATGAGGAATGATCCTAGAATTTCCAAAATGCCCATTCAGGAAATGTTTGAAATTCTGATGTTTGATGAAGCCATGGTACTGAAGATGAAAGCTAAGCTGGATAAGCAGAAGCCAAAGACTGTGGATCAAATCGCTCTTTTAGCTAGCCAAATGGCTGAGCAAGCCTTGACTGAGTCTGCTTATGACGGGTCAACAGATGACGATGGCGAAACATTGGAAAAAGCCATGATTCTTCTAAGTCAGCACTATCAAAAGAAATATCAGAAACGGTCAGGTTCAAACAATCTTCGTTTCTTTTCTGGATCAAAGAAGGTAGAACCCGATACTACATCAAAGCCTTTCTTTCCCAAATATGATCCTGCTACTGCAACTGAACCAAATAAAGAAGATAAGAAGGTTGTGACTTGCTACAACTGTGGCAAACCCGGGCATATTTCAAAGGAGTGCAGAACGAAGATTGTGAAAGATGTTGATTTCTATAAGAAGAAATTAGCTTTGGCTAAGAAGAAAGCTAGTGGAACAATTCTGTTGGCTGAGGAGGAATACTGGTTAGACCATTTAGACAATGAAGCTGATAATGAATAGACTGCTGCTATGTGTTTTATTGGAGACGAAAACAGTGATGATGAGGATGAGGAGACTTCAATCGATGAATCTGAGGTACCATCTGAGTTTGATTTTAATTTCATTTCATCGCAAATGAATGTCATTACAAAGGCTTTACATGACTTTCGTTCAAAGCTTCTATCCGAAAAACGCGAAAATCAAGAAAAGTCTGTTCAAATTGCAAAATTGAAGATTTCTCTGGGAGATGAAAAAGCTATTTTAAAGTTTACAAAAGAGAAATTTCAAGAAAGAATAGAAGATTTAGAAATTGAAAAACAGACTTCTCATGATTCTTTGTCTGAATTGTCAATTTTAAATCAAGAGTTTTCGGATAAAATAATTGAATTAGAAGAAAAGCTTTATAAACAAAAACAAACTGAACAAACAATTCATATGCATAAACCAAGGAGCTATGAGTCGTTAAAAGAAAATTGGGGTCTTGGATTTAAAAATCCTCAATTTTTAAAGAAAGCTAAATTTGAGATTCCCAATTTTTATGATTACGAATGTCTTGGTCTTTCACAATATGGTTCTCAATATAAACCTCTTTGGACAAGTGCTAAAGAAACTACAATTGAGGAAGATCAAAAACGAATAAACAACAAGAGAATGGAAGTTCCTTTTGTTTACACTCAAGAAAATGCAAAATATTTTCCTGAAAAAATTAAGAAGAGAAAACAAAAGTTAAACATTGTTTCTTCTCCTAAATCTTCTATATCTAATGAATTCTTTGTTTTAAATGCAGCTAATCCTAATAAGGACAATATATCTCCAGTACCTTATGATACTAAGAGATATATACCTCCATTAGTATTAGAATGCAAAATATTTGATCTAGAAGAACAATTGGAAGAACAAGAGATTTTGAGAAAAATTGAAGACGATGTCATTTTTTCTTTTATGACATCGAGTTTTAAAGAAAATAATTCTGGTCTTCTCAAATCTTCCATCAACTTGTGTTTATCTGATGTTTCTTGCTCTAAGGTTTATCCAAATAAAATAACTGATCAGTTTGGTTTTATTGATAAAACTTCCTCTTCTAAGTCAAATATTTTATCTGGAATTGTTGATGACACTTTTACGTTAAATGATCATTTCTATAAAACAAAGCATAAAAGAAGAAGGTCAAAGAAAAAAAAGAAGAAAGAGTTTGATATTTCTGAAAATTCTAACTTTTCTGATTCCTCTATTTCAGATAGGCCTTTGAAGAAGTCTGTGAAGTCTGTTTGGCTAAAGAAACAGAGATCTGAAGAATTTGTTTCTGTAGAGGATAAATGTGTAGATTTTCTTTGTAAACAAGACTCATTTTCCTTTTATAATAAAACTACAAAATATTCTGTAGAGCAAATGTTTCAAATTTCGAAGAATATCTCATATTGTCTCTCTAGTTCTGATTATGATGGTTGCGTTTCTTCATTAATATGTGATGATGTTCATGCTTTATTTGATCAGTCTAAGATTTTTTGGAAAAATAAATGTTTGAAAAAGAAAAAGGAAAGGACTAACAAGAAGGGACCCATATTCATATGGGTACCTAAATCTGAGTAATTTTTGATTTTGCAGCTAAATCAATTATGCTATCTGGATTCGGGGTGTTCCAAACACATGGCTGGCAACAAATCTTTGCTTTCAAATTTTAAAGAAAAATGTTGCGGTTGTGTCAAATTTGGAAACTACGACACGACTCGCATTCTTGGTTTTGGTGATCTTGTTCAAGGTAATATAACTGTCAAAAGAGTAAGCTATGTCGAAGGTTTAAGTCACAATCTATTCAGCATCGGAAAGTTCTGCGATAAAGATCTTGAAGTCAGTTTCAAGTCTAAAAGAGTTGCTGTAAAGAATAATAGCGACATGGACTTACTTGTTGGAAAGAGACGATCAAATCTTTATACCATTAATCTTTCCGAAGTAAAGGTTCCATCAGATATTTGTCTTCTATCAAAAGCCTCTATTCATGAAAGTTGGGTGTGGCACCGACGACTAGCTCATCTCAATTTCAAATATATGGATCGCTTGGTCAAGAATGATTCTGTGAGAGGTCTTCCAATCCTCCGTTTCCAGAAAGACCATCTCTGTCAGGACTGCGAGAAAGGAAAGATGAAGAAAGCATCTCATAAGCCTAAGCCTCAACATTGAACTTCGGACATCCTAGATCTAATTCATGTTGATTTGTGCGGACCAATGAAGACAAAGAGTATTGGTAAGAAGAAATATGTTTTGGTTGTTGTTGATGATTACTCCAGATATACATAGGTGAAATTTCTCAAATCTAAAGACGAGACACCCGAAATTCTCATCAACCTCATCAAAACCATTCAGACAAATAAGCAAAAGCATGTCAAAGTTGTAAGATCAGATAATGGCACAGAATTCAAGAATTCAACTCTTCAAGCATTCTATGATGATCAAGGAATACAACAACAGTTTTCTGCTGCAAGAACACTGCAACAGAATGGGGTTGTTGAAAGACGAAACATAACGCTTGTGGAAGCTGCTAGATCTATGCTTGCTTATTCAGGTCTTCTTTTGTCCCACTGGGCCGAAGCCATATCAACTGCTTGTCATACTCAAAATAGATCAATTCTACACCGCCGGTTCAACAAGACTCCATATGAATTGATGAACGGTATCAAACCTAACATCAAATATTTCAAGTCTTTCGGGTTTAAATGCTATGTTTTGAATGACAGAGATAATCTGAACAAATTTAGTCCAAAGGCAGATGAAGGCGTATTTCTGGGTTATTCTTCTAACTCTGCTGCTTACAGAGTATTTCTCCTCTCTGCAAGAAAACTGATAAAGTCTGTGAATATCAAATTTGATGAAGCTGCCGATTTGGTTTTTGGACAACACAGTCCAGAACCCGCTATTACTGGAAACTCATCTTCTGAACAAATTAGTTCAGAACCTGCACTTCAGTCGACAAATCAGGATCCTTCTACTTCTCTGTCTAATCTTTCTGATCTTGATTTTCTGTTTGAAAATTTTTATGATGATGTTCCTAAACCAAACAATGATAATGTGTCAAATATCTTGAATCAGGAATCTGTGAGTGCATCTAATCCTACTTCCGCTGCATCAACCTCTGAATCTGATGTTGCTTCAGTACCTCCTGAAATTCAAGACATATCTTCTGAACATCATCCGGATCAATTCATACATGAACCAGAAATTGCTGAAACTGTTCATGAGGAGTCTGTAGAAGATGAAGCTGTACCAGTAGAAAATGTTCAACAAGAAGTACAAGCTATGTCTGATCAACAAGAACCTGAATCTGATGTCATGGAAATACCTCCTCCTCCAGTTGAAACCATATTTGTGTCATCTTCTGACATTATTTCTTCTGAAGATCTTCCTCATCAATTAGAAGTGGTTCAAGAAGTTATTGATCCTCTCCCTCATGCAACAAAATGGACAAGATCTCATTCAATCCATCAAATTATTGGGGATCCTCAAGCAAGTGTTTCTACTCGCTCCAGAACAGCTTCTTCCAACGAATGTTTGTACACTTGCTTCCTAAGCAAGATTGAACCTACCAAAGTTTCTGAAGCGTTGGAGGACCCAGATTGGATCATTGCTATGCAAGAGGAGATCAATCAATTTGATGCACTCAAAGTGTGGAGACTTGCACCAAGGCCGAAAGGTAAGAACATAATTGGTACCAAGTGGATATTCAAGAATAAGAAAGACAAAGATGGTATCATCGTTCGGAACAAAGCAAGGTTAGTTGCCAAAGGATATCGACAAGAAGACGGTGTTGACTATGATGAAACATTTGCACCCGTTGCCAGATTGGAAGCTATTAGAATGTTTCTTGCCTTCGCTGCTTATCGCAACTTCACAGTATATCAAATGGACGTAAAGACAGCATTTCTCAATGGCAAGCTGAAATAAGAAGTATATGTATATCAGCCAGAGGGATTTGTTGACAAAGATCGTCCAGATTATGTATATTTTCTCGATAAAGCATTGTACGGTTTGAAACAAGCTCCACGGGCTTGGTATGATGAGTTGTCAAATTTCTTGGTCAAATCCGGCTTCACCAAAGGCTCGATAGATAAAACTCTTTTCATTTATAGAACTAATCTTGATATCTGCTTAGTACAAATATACGTAGATGATATTATTTTCGGTGCGACTAATAAATCTTTGTGTAACTGGTTTTCTGATTTAATGACCTCTAGATTTCAGATGAGCATGATGGGGGAAATCAACTTCTTCCTCGGCTTACAAGTGAAGCAGCTTCCAGATGGAATCTTCATCAATCAGTCAAAGTATGTATTTGACATTTTGAAGAGATTCAAAATGGACAAGTCTACCTCAATCGACATGCCTATGGCTCACGGTGCCAAACTCGGACTGGATCCAGATGGAAAAGTTGTGGATCAAAAGACATACAGAGGGATGATCGGATCACTGATGTATCTTACTGCCAGTCGCCCGGACATAATATTTTCAACATGCCTGTGTGCCCGTTTTCAAGCTAAACCAAAAGAATCTCATCTTTTAGCAGTCAAACGCATTTTTAGATATATTAAAGGATCTCCTTATTTAGGATTATGGTATCCTAAAAGTTCTGACTATAATTTGATTGCTTATTCAGATGCAAATTTTGGATCTAATCAATTGGACAGGAAGAGTACTTCTGGTCATCTCCAGTTTTTGGGTGATAGACTGATAAGCTGGGCGTCGAAAAAGCAAAACTGCGTTTCAATATCAACAGCCGAAGCTGAATACGTTGCTGCAGCTAGTTGCTGTGCTCAAGTGCTTTGGATGAAAACGCAACTTCGCGATTACGGGATGCTATACAAGACTGTGGCAATATATTGTGACAGCAAGTCTGCAATTGCAATATCGGTCAATCCTGTCCAGCACACCAAGACCAAGCACATAGACATGAGATATCATTTTATAAAGCATCACGTGGAAGAAGGTACTATTGAGTTATATTTTGTACCAACTGAATATCAACTTGCTGATATATTTACAAAAGCTTTAGATGAAAAACGTTTTAACTTTCTGCTTTCAAAACTTGGCATGTTGAATTTAAAAGTTTAAATCTTTACAAATTTTATTCTATAAAGTTTAATATTTCAGATTTTATTTCTGTTGAATAAAATGTGTGTCTAGGATATTTTACAAGTCGCCTTGTTTATATTAAAGTTTCATATGTTCAACTTTCAAATCTTACAAACATCGAAAAGTCAGCAACATGTTTGACGCTTTAGACACTGCTTTAAAGATATGTGAGTCGGCATACTTATGGTTTACTTTGCTTAAACAACCTAAGTGATCAAAATTGTAGATTGTAGTGAAAATATGGGCTAAGTGATTCAATATAGATCTGAGTTATTGAGATGATTAATTTTACGCTTATAAAATACAGAAATCTCTAAGTTTAAAAGTTTGTATCTGTGGCCTTTCTGGTTTGGGAAAGTAAGTTCCTAGGGATGCTTGTCATCTGGTCCCCTAAGGTCATTTGGTCTGGGAGCGATCGAACCCAAATCCTGCAATAGAACCAGATCGAAAGTCATGTTCTACTGGTATGAATGGGTTTAGGATATGTTGATGTAGCCTTTCTGATCTGGGAGAGTAAGTTCCAAGGGGTGCTCGACACCTAGTCCCCTAAGGCCAACTGGTCTGGGAGCGACTGACCCAAATCCTGCAATAGGATCAGATAGAAAGTTACGTTTACGACATGTTCTTTACTTAATGAACTCTTTGATTAAAAGATGCCAAAGAGCACAATGCTTAAAAGATGCCAAAGAGCACACTCATGTGAAGATGCCAAAGAGCACACAGCTAAAAGATGCCAATGAGCACACATCTCTTGATACTTGGTGATATATTTTGAGCTGCGATAAACCTGTAAATTTGTGAAAATCTTAATTCTTGATGACTTAGTGTTTGTACATGCAAAGTTATCCATTTTATGTTTAGAATTGCATTTTTCTTGAAGCTAATCAAAGATTGCATGCAAGCACACTGAATAGATACCTGCAAGTGTTTGACATTGAACATGTCTTAACTTGATATGCAATGAAACATGTTTCTGTATCCAACAACTCTCGTTTGATTTCAACTGATTGATAAATATGGAATATTTTACTGAGTAGACTTTAATTTGTTTAGTGTTTAAAATTTTATATATTTAGTTGTTACAAAATTTATATTCCATAAGATCATCTTTCATATTGATGTCTTTATGTTTACTATCTGTGTTTTTTTTTCTCAAATGGTCTGTGCATTTTTCGAGGGGGAGTGTTTATCTGAGTTCCATATCTGCTAATATTCTATTTTTGAGGGGGAGTGAATGTTGCTGATTAATTACTTCTTGTGCTTATCAGAAATTCATCAGGTAAGTATTTCTGAAATTACTATGCAAATGCTAAACTAATTTGATAAATTTTGTGCATTTGTGTAGGGGGAGTAATGGGGGCTTATCAGGTAATTTTCTTATAGAAGTAAGAGTGTGTATTTTCTTTTCTTTATTCCATTTGAACTTGTTTGATTATTCATCTTCCTTCCATTCTCTCTGTATTTTCTTCTTGCTTTCTCATCTGATTCATTTCAGATTGTGTCTTTGGAATTTCAGGTATGTTTTTGTTTCACATTCTATGTTTTTAGTTTGTTTAGTGTTCTATTACTTTGTTTTGTTTTAATTCTTTGTCTCTTATTGTCGATTTTACCTGACTTGCGATTTTTTTTACTGTTCATCGATCTCTAAAAACCTAGATTCCTGTTGTTTTTGATCGATTTGCGTACTGGGGTTTGTTTAGATAGTATAATCGACAATCAGGTATGTCTTATTTTGGTTTAATTTCGTTGTTTTGTGCTTAGACTTAGTGTTTTGTGGTTTTCGGGTTCGAACATCCGTGTTCTAGGGTTTTGTTCAAGTCTTTGAGACCCGTAAAGGTTACTATGCGTGTCCTGTTAGAACCGCAAAGTGTTCTTTGCGTGTCTTTCTAGACCCGTAAAGTATACTATGCGTTTCTAACAAGAACCACAAAGTGAGCTTTACTTGTCCCTTTAGACCCGCATAGTGAACTATGCGTTTCTCCCATGACCCGCATTTCTTCTAGTTTTCTGTGTAGTTTATGTCTCACTAAGAACACGCAAAGTCTATCTTGCGTCTCCTTAGTGACACGTAAACTCTTTGAGTGTTTCGCTGTTTCAAAGTATGCTTTGTGTTCCATTAAAAAAACGCATTCCTTCCTATGCGTTCCCTTCAGGACACACATTCCTTACTATGCGTTCCTTTCAGGACACGCATTTCTTCCTTTGCGTTCCCTTAAGGACCCACAAACCATACTTGGAATATTTGTGTTTTTTGTTAAATGTTTAACTGTGTTTTGTTTTTTGTGTTTCAGGTTATCATGACTTCTCGAACAAATACTGATCCAATGATTCAAGACAAGAATGTCGTTCTTCAGGATCTGGGTGATCAGGCATCTCATGATACACCTATGCCATCTGTCCCGTCTGTTGGGGCTGATCTTTCTATATCCAGGCGAACTCCAAATGATGTGTTCCCTAACATCATGTACATGCCTTATAAGCGTAACAACTACTTTGTTGAGTTTGATCGCATCAAGATTCATCCTGTCATACACACTATTCTTCGTGGACATCCGCTCTCTCAAGCTCTTTGTTCAGTTGTTGATGTTTCGGAAGTCTACATTCAGCAAGTCTGACAAACCATAACTAAGAATGAACTGGCACGTCCTCATCGATTTGATCTCAAAATTGATCAATTTGATTCATATATTTCTTACAAGCGTTTACGGTTGATTTTTGAGCTTCCTGAGCCTACTTCTAGACCTTGAAGGACAACATATGATCAGTTTCCATCCGAAGAGGAAGTTTTTGAGGGCATCAAAAGATTAGGCTATGTTGGTCCACTGAAGAAGGTTGTAGACTTTGACTAGTCTAACCTTCCTCCTATCTGGTATTCTTTATTTTCTGTCATCAACAGGTGCTTAACTTCTAAACATACCGGCACGGATAGTTCTAGTCTTTACTATCTTCGTCTGTTCCATGCAGTAGTCTATGACCTGCATGTCGACTATACGATTATTTTCTGGACTGAACTTTCTGAAGTAGTGCAAGACAAGTTAACCAACAAGCGACGAAAGTTCATTCCTTTTATCAGGTTTCTTAAGCTGATTATTAGAAGCATGTTTCGAAGCAATCCGTCCATTCCACGTAGATTATCTTGGCCGCAAGTTCAGGATTCCGAGATGCTTTATCTTCAGAAACAGAAGAAGTCCTTCACTTTTTCTATCACCATTCCTTATGGTCTTATTGCCAATTATGCTGACATGACCAATGATAGTGTCATCGATTATTGTTTAGAAAATAAATTTGTAGAAGCTGAACAGGAAGAACCTTCTCATGGCACTCCAGCTAGTACTACTCATGAAGAGCAAGTTGAAGCAACTACTCAGGAAATAGATACTGTCGTTGCAACTACACTAGAGACAGATGTTGATCTTTCTGCAGCACCACAAGACGTTGCTACTCATCATGTGGAATCTGTCATTGCTGCTATTGAAACTGAAGCCACTACTGTTACTGCTGATGTTAGAGAAGATGCTAATCCTGATGAAACTGGAGTTGCTGATGATGATGAGACAAATGCTGATCTTTCTAATGATGATGAAAATTCAACAAGTAATTCAGATGATGGTGATGATGATGCCGATCAATCCAACATGAAAGTGTATGAACGGAAAATAAAAACACCAGAAGTGGTTGTTGTCTCAGAAGATGTTTCAGAAGATGAATCGGTATCTATTGATCCCTCTGCTACCCGTCTAAAAGTTGATGAACTAGATATCTCATTTGCTCAAACCTCCACTCAAACACAAAGTCAAGCTCCTGCTTCTTTATCTGTTGAGGTTACTTCTACCACTGTTTCTGATGTTGAGCTTTCTATGGTTCCTGCACGTGTTTCTTCGGAGAAATTTACGACTCTGAATGAGGTAATTTGTCAGTTCTCAGAGAGGGTGGATGCTCAAAAGGAGGAAGATATTAACAAGCTGAAGTCGTTTTTCAAAGGGAAAATGCCAGAGATAGATACTTCAGTTATTCCTCCTGAGAATCTTTTCCGTCGTCCTTCAGGGGTGATTCTTCGGGAACCTTCTTCTGCGATGTCTTCATCTACATCACCGATTGTATCTCTTCCTTTTCCGTCATTATTCACTCAGTCTGCGGGGATTTCCAGGGCTTCTATTCATGATGTTCCGATTTCTGAGCTATCTGATCTTCTTTATGCGCGTCTTCTATCTATGTCTCCGCCACATCATCAAGATCAAGATTTGATCTCTCTGCTGAGGAACTTCCAGCCAACGCAGCCTCCAGTTTCTTCATCTTCTGATTCTGATCGCATTAATGCTTTATCTCATCAATTTCAGGAATTCAGAACAGAAGTTAGATCCAGTTTATCTGATCTTCGTTCTTTTATGTCACAAGCTTTCTCCGATCTATCTAACAAGATTGATCATCTAGAGCAATCATGCAGGACTGAGGCTGGCCCGTCTCTTAAACGCCGACATGACCAAGATGATCCCGATCATCAAGGCCATGAGGGGGAGATGGCAAAGAGACAAAGAACAGAAGGGTCTTCTGAAGCGAGAGATGTTGTTCAAAAAGAAGTGACTTGAGATAGAGAAAAGACTGCTAATACAGTTCAAGATTACAGTATCCAAGATTTAATGAATGTCATGGTTGACAATGCTGATGTAACTGCTTTGCATAATGAATTTAACTTGTCTGAAGCAAATATTAATAATATGCAAATAGTAGTTTATGTGGATCCAGATGTCTCAGGTAGAGCTTATGAAGTTGAAGAGTCGGAAGCAGCAAATGACATGAGATCTTTCTTCGCAAACTTCATAGAAATAACTTCAGATGATGATGAAGAAGTTAGATTTGAGAAATTTGCTCAAGTTAAAGAAGAAGATTGCAACAATATCATCATCTTATTTGATACAGAGGATGATACTGTTTTCATGGATGCATCAGATACAAAAGAGGCTGAATTGCTTTATGCTGATCTTCCGAGTCAAGGTGAGATTCTAGAAGTTGATCAACCTTCATCTACTCCAGTAACTAGTTCTGCTCCGACAACCAATATTCCGTCAAGTGCTTTTGAAGTTGGTCAATCGTCTAGAGCTCAAGCAGATATTCCTTCTTCCGAACCGGTAATTCCTCCATCTCTTCTAGAAGAAGGAGAAGCTTTAACTAGACAACAAAGGCAAAGAAATCTTTAGCAGAGATATATGGCTTCTAGACTCAGAAAAACTTTTCTTGAAGATATCCAAATAACATCTTTGTTTCAAGAAGAAGGTCAATCAATATATATGCCATACTTGGAGTAGAGAAAGAATCAGAAGTTTTTCAGCATGAATATTTAGCATTTATCAAGTGTTAGCGCAAAAAGAATAACACCGTTGCTTCTCCTCATCTAATAGTTCGAGTTCTCAGTGTCACATTTAATAAGTTTGTAAACATCTGGTATCCAAACCTTGAAGTGGAAAGAAGAGACTGCAAGCGATACATCTTTTCAGAGGCTGAATTCACTGATCTTTCAATTGATGATGTTGAATTCTTATATGATCACTTCAGGAATCTTTATCATCGCACTCAGGATGTTTCTCAAACTCTTTTTGTTATTAAACGGTTCATTCGACGACAGATCCGATTTTATCGAGTTTTTGACTTCCAGATGGCCGTCGAAAGCTTTCAGCCTGTGGTTAATCTTGAAAGGCCCAACCGAAGTTTGCAGAATCTAGAGTCTTATCAATTATTCACCATTATCGAAGATCCATACGGAGTAGTATATAAGAACAGCTCAAGTGAAAAATGCTTTCTACGATTTGATGAGATTGGACATTACTCTGATGGAACTCTAAAGGTGATTAAACTTCAGTTGGAGCATCGTCTACAAGAGGCTAGAAGAAAGTTTTTGGAAACAAGAAGAGAGTCATATCTTGTTGAAAAGGATGAAATTCGTATGATCCGTAGATCTTTGGACACTATTCAAGATAGACTGAATCTCCGTTCAAATCTGCGACGTTTGGAAGTGTTAGTTGGGCTGAACAGACTACGTCAACGAGAAGAACGTCAATGATCCTTCAAAGTCGCCTTGATGGTCAATACTGTTTTTGAAGATTGTTTTTTGAAGACCTCGACGCCAATGATTACTACGGGGGATATTGTTAGATCTGATTTTATAGTAATCATTGTATTTATTTTCTTTATCTTTCAGTACTTTTAGTTCTTTTCTGTCTTGTAAATGCCTTGGGGTATTTAAGTCCCCTTGGCTTGTTTTCTTGAAAGAACTGTTACACATTTTGAATACAAGTTACTGTTACATTCAAGCGCACTTTTCTCTCTCTAGATTTTCTCTCTACAGATCTTGTGATCTTGGCTTATCAATACACACACAAAAACACACTTGAAGGTGTAATAGAGAGAAAACAGAGAACACACATATATAGCTTGAATCGATTCCAATTTTGTTTGAAGATGAAAGATTTTTCAGAGATGAAGATTCATGTTTCAAAGAAGTTTCAAAGTTTTTCGATTCTTGTTCAAGGCATGTTGACTTTCCAAAGCTTCAAAGATTAAAAAGACTTTCCAAGATTCTTCAAAAGCTGCAAAAGAGCAAAGTTTTTGAAAGCGTCAAGAGATAAAAGATGAAGAATCAAGAGTTGAAGATCTGCATCACATTTTTATTAAATCTTGAATACAAAGGGGGAGATTGTTAAGTCTAAATATTGTATCCAAGATTTAATAGGAAAGTCAATAGTGTAAAAGTCAACATTGTCTAAGTCAAAGTAAGTTTAGTTTCCTTAGCCATTAAGGCTTTGTTATAGATAGATGGTATATATAAATAGGTTTGTGTTTCTAAAATTGTAATAACGAACTAGTCTAAGCATTCATTGTAATTCTAGAGTTGTGATATTCAAGATCTACTTTCTCTCTCTAGTTTCTCTCTCTAGTTCTTGAGCATATTAGATAAATCTTGAGTAATTAGCTTGATAGATTGGGATTTTATGTTTACACTTGTAACCATTTGTTATAATCAATACAGGTTGGTAATCTTTATATGTTGTTAATCTAAGAACTTGATATAGTATTGTTGGACCAAAAATTGGTATCAGAGCCTGATTAAGATCAAATCAAGTTTTTTTGAAAAACGACTCTGTGTTCTGTTTTTAAAAATCGATTTTGAGTGTTAAAGTGTTTTAGGTGTTAAAATCGATTAGGTTGTGATCGATTAGCATGCTAGATCGAGTTGTTGTTGTTTGATTTCACTATAAATCATTTATCGAGTTCCATTTTGTGATTTTAGTGAGAAAACAGTCGAAAGCATAAAGTCACTGTGCTATCAAAATTTTCTTTAAAAAGTGTGTTTTATTGAGATCGGGTGCTTATATTCAGTTCTAGAAGAGTTTCTAGACATAAGGGTAGAGTTTGGTATTGCTAATCGTTACAGGAACAAGTTTTTAGACAATTTACGAAGTACAGGACGAACAAGCGCAAAGCAGAAGACGAACAAACGCAAAGGTCAACTTTCCGCGTCCAACATCAAACGCAAACTTCACTTTGCGCTCCTCAAGAGAAACGCAAAGCTCAACTTTGCGCCTCTCAAGCCAAACGCAAAGTCCACTTCTCGGTTCCAAAAGCATACGCAAACCTCGATCTCACTTCTCGCAACAAGTAAGAAACGCAAACCTCAGAAACGCAAACCTCAAGCCATCGTCTTCATCTCTTCAAAAGATCAAGTCAACTTTGCGCATCTCAAGCCAAACACAAACCTCAGTTCACAAAAAGATCAAGTCTACTTTGCGCATCCCACGTGAAACGCAAACCTCACTTTGCGCATCCCACGTGAAACGCAAACCTCACTTTGCGCTTCCCACGTGAAACACAAACCTTACTTTGCGCTTCCCACGTGAAATGCAAACCTTACTTTACGCTTCGCACTTGAAACGCAAACCTTACTTTGCGCACTGTGCTTGACACGCAAACATTGAAACGCAAACCTCTTTGCTCCAATCCAGACTTAGAATTTTCTTCGAAATGACATCCAGAGAAGCTCTTGCAATAGGAACTGACACCAAGCCATCAGTTCTCTTTAGAGGAGAATACGAACAATGGAAGGATAGGTTCCTAAACTTCATTGAAAGACAGGAATTGGGTGATTTCATCAAATAATCATTAGAAGAAGGCCTTATGGAAACAAAATATAGGGAACCTGCAGAAGGTACTGAAGAAGAAAGACTTGCACTTACTTATGAGGAACTAACGGGTGATAATAAGTTAAGAGCAAAAGCAGACAGATTAGCCAAGTCATACATTCTACAAGGGATTCCGAACGAAATCTACGTAAAGATTGACAGCTATAAGGCCTCCGGCAAACAGATGTGGGATCAACTAGAGAAAATGATGCTAGGTTCAAAGATTGGGAACCAGCTTAAAATCTCTAACTGCCTGCACAGTTTTGAAGAATTTAAAGGCAGAACAGGAGAGACTCTAGAAGGAAAATATGATAGATTCGTGACCTTGCTAAACGAATTGAGCAAGAACAAGGTCAACAAATCTCAAATCGAGTTGAATATCAAATTCCTGAGTATTCTACAACCAGAATGGAAAAGTTTTGCCAGGCAGATGAGGCAGATAAAGGATCTGAATGAGATTCCACTTCATGAGGTGTATGGAACCCTCCAACAAAATGAAGAAGAGGTGGATGAAATTCTAGCAGAAAAGAGAAAAGGAAAGACAATTGAAGACACCGTCTCTCTTGTAGTCAAGAAGAAGAACAAGACGATTGTGTATGAATCAGAAGAAGTTGAAGCTAATGCCCTCTCTGACTCGGATGAAAATGAACAACTGAAGCAAGCATTGGTAATGCTAACGAATGCTTTTCAGAAAAAGTTCTACAGAAAGCCAACTTCAAACAGTCAGAGGTACTCTTCTGGACCCAACAACTACGCTCATAAGGAAAGGGTTGAAGGTAGTAGGTATGAAGGGAAGAAGTTTGAAGGAAAGAGATTAGAGGAGAAAAAACCAGAAGAGAGAAGGTACCAGTCTGGAGGGAAAAGGATAGAGGAGAAGAAACCGGAAGAAAGAAAGTACAAGGATGAAGGATCAAGTCAGCCAGGACCACCTACGTGCTATAACTGTGGCAAAATAGGTCATTTTGCCAAGGATAGCCGAAGATCAAAAGTAAGAAACTCCGATTACTACAAGAAAAAAATGCTTCTTGCAAAGAAACAGGAGGCTGGCAAGGCACTTATGGCTGAAAATGAATACTGGCTCGATCACTCAGACGAGGAAGAAGAGGATGAAGAAAAAGATGAAGCCGTCAATATGTGCTTGATGGGCAAGATGGAATCAGATGCTGAAGCTGATTCAGATAATGAAGAAGAGGAGGTATATGATTTATCGTACTCAGATTTCATGAATAAAATGCATGCCATGAGTTTAAAACAAGAAGAATTAGAATCTAATCTTAAGCGAGAAAATGGTGTTATAATTAACAAAAACCAATTGATACAGAAACTTAGCAATGAAATTGCTGAGAAGAAAGTATTAGTTGAGGTTTTACATACAAACGTTGACACCAACGCGAAAGAACAGACAATAATTCCTAAAGAGAATTCTGAACTCAAGTCTAAACTAACAAAAAGTGAGATTGATTTGATTAAGCTTACTAAAATTCATTCTTCATGTACTAAAGAAAACAAATCTTTAATTGCAAAACTAGATGCTTTGGAAAAGAAGTTATACTCATTAGGTCAAAGTGAGCAAACCATTCATCTTAACAAACCGAAAAAGAATAATGAACATTGGGGAATCGGCTATGTGAAACCTCATTGTCTTAAAAAGGGTATAAAAGAAGTGCCTGCACTTTATGATTATACCTCTATGCTAGTTTCACACCGAATCACTAAACTTAAAGTTTTTAATACTAAACTATCAAAGGAGGATGAAGCCAATTAAATTGAAAAACGAAAGAAGTCATCTAAAGTTCACCTTCCATTTTATTATGCGAAGTTGAATAATAGTTATGACTATCCAAATAATGAAAAGAAATCTCTTTCAACTGACTACTTTCAAAGTTATTCTGTAAAAGAGATGGAGGCGAAGCCTGTTATAGGTAAACTTTATGTCCCTTCTCTCGTGTTAGAAAAAAAAATTTCTGAACTCGAGAACTCTTTATCAGATAAAAGACTTTTGATTGAGATTCAACAAAAAGTTTTTTCAACCGTTATGAAAAATGTTGTTTTTACAAAGGCTTCTACTTCTGATGACATGTTTGGTTCAACAAACGAAGGGTTTAATTTTCTTAACTCCGACGGTGGTTCAGATGAATGTTTTGAACAATTTGATTTTAATGCGAAACTTCCTAACCATTCATCTTTTATTAAGAAATCTTTAGGAAAGACCAGTATGCCTGTGAACAGTGCAAAATCAACGAAAGTTGATAACTCAGTCTCTGTGAAAGCTAAATTTGCTAAAGGTAAGAAAATATCTCAGCATTCACAGAAACCAAACACTACTGGTAATCCGAAGAAGAAGGATTCATTTGTTGCTCATAAGTCTAACTCACCAGTTTCACATGTTTCAGATCTGAGCAAGCAAAGGCCAGAAGTAAATTCTCAATGGCAACCCAAACGGAAGCTTGACAAGACCGTTTTATCGTTTAGTAGTGTTAATTGTAATAAGACTTCGCTTAGTAAAGATGTCCTAATTGCTGATATTGCTGTTTTGAACTCAAAACCCACTGTTTCTCGTAAACAATATTCAATGAAGCAATTATTTCAGTTATCTTTATCTGCTAGAAAGTCTTCTATTTATGATAAACATGTTTCTATCTCTTGTCAAGATTCTGAAGATTGGTTTGGCAATTATCATGTGCATTCATCTTACTCCAATTCACATACATTTCAAAAGAAAAGAGGACCCAATTTGAAATGGGTACCAAAATCAAATGCTAACACAGTTAGACCCAAATTCCAATGGGTACCAAAGGCTAACTCTGTGTTGCAGGCAACAAACGTTTAAGGGAGCTAATGGATATAATTTCTACACATAACAGTTTAGGACTCGTTCTTCAATGACAAGACATTGGTTCTTGAGTAAATCAGCTCAAGAACCGAACATCAAAGTCAATTAGGCTTTTGAACAAATCAGTTCAAGACCTGCACTTCGATGATCAAAGTGTTTATTCCAAAGTTGTCTTATGAAAAATCTAAATTTGTTATATCTCTTATGCAGACTAGTCATACATGGTTCTTGGACATCGGATGTTCCAAGCACATGACAGGGCAAAAAGAGATACTGTCCAATTTTAAAGACAAATATTGCAGAACAGTCAGATTTGGAAACAACCAGTTTTCTCCAATCATGGGATACGGTGATGTACAACATGACAATGTAACGATCAAGAAGGTGAGCTATGTAGAAGGCTTACGACACAACTTGTTCAGTATAGGCCAGTTCTGTGACAAAGACTTGGAGGTCAACTTCAAAGCCAAGAGATGTTTCTTTCGCAATGAAAAATTCAAAGAACTCTTGGTCGGTACTCGAGAATCAGACCTCTACACAATCAATTTATCAGATGTCCAGACTGACAAGCAGGTGTGTCTATTGACGAAAGCCTCGATGCAACAAAGTTGGTTATGGCATCGAAGGCTCTCTCAGCTCAACTTCAGGTACATCAACAATCTGGTCAGTGGAAAGCTCGTCAAAGGACTTCCAGAACTCAAATATGAAAGAGAACATCTGTGTGCAGCTTGTGAAAAGGGCAAGATGAAGAGGGAACCTCATAAACCAAAGCCTGAACCAAGTACAAGTGCTCCGTTAGAGTTATTGCATATGGACTTATGCGGTCCGATGCGAACTCAGAGTCTAGGCGGAAAGAAGTACATACTCGTGATCGTGGACAATTACTCGCGATACACATGGATCAAGTTTCTACGTTCAAAGGATGAGACACCTGATATTCTCATCACATTCCTAAAGACGACCCAGGTGAATCTACAGAAACCGGTCAAGTTTCTACGAACAGACAACGACACAGAGTTCAAGAACAATAAAGTTGAAGGATATCTCGAATCTGTCGGGATTTCACATCAATACTCTGCTGCTCGTACGCCTCAACAAAATGGAGTGGTCGAAAGAAGAAATCGTACGCTAGTCGAGGATGCTCGTACTATGCTAAGTCAATCAGACTTACCTCTATTTTTGTGGGCAGAAGTTGTATCGACCGCGTGCTACACACATAATCGCTCCATGGTACATCGAAGATTCAAGAAGACTCCTTATGCGTTAATCAACAACCGAACACCGACAATCAAATACTTCCATATATTTGGGTGTAAGTGTTTCGTTCTAAACGATAGGGAGAGTCTAAATAAGTTTAGTGCTAAGGCGGATGAAGGAATCTTCATTGGCGGTGGATGAAAGCATCAACGTCAAAGACGGTTTCCGTGTTTATCTAAAGAAGTCAACTGCATTCCGTGTTTATCTAAAGAAGTCAAAGACGGTGGATGAAAGCATCAACATCTCGTTTGATGAAGAAATGGCTTCCGAACAACAACATTCAGAACCCGTTATAACAGGAATACTAGCTTCTGGGCAACTAAATCCAGGACCTACGTCTCAACAGAATAAATCAGATGAAGCATCAACTTCTACTAACCATTTATCTGATTTAGATTTATTATTTGAATTGTTTTATGATGAATTTCTTGGATCTAATGTAAAGAAATCTGTAGTGGTTGACAGGATGGAAGACTTCATGACTACTCATCCAACCAGTTCAGATGTTCCTATTGAATCAAACGCCCCAATTCAACAAGAAATTACAATTCAAATGCCGACTCCAACAGTTGAAACAGTAGTAGCTGATAAACAGAAGTGACAAATGATAAAGAGACAGAAGTAGCTGAAACAGTAGGAGATACTATTCAGATCAATTTACAGCCAGTTCAAGCTGTTCCTGCTGAGCCTTCTGAACCTATCACTTCAACTGCATTCATCAATCCTCCTGAACAAACAGAAGAAGGTACAAGTGGATTTATAGATGATATAACCGACATACAATCATCGAATCCTCTGCCTCATGAACATAAATGGACCAAAGAGCACCCGCTAAGTCAGATCATTGGCGATCCATCAAAATCGGTGCAAACTAGGTCAGCATCAATGAACATGTGAATGCATGACTCCTTTTTGAGCAAGTTCGAGCCAACAAGAGTATCAGAAGCACTTACGGATCCAGAATGGGTGATCTCAATGCAAGAAGAGCTGAATCAATTCGATGTACTTCAAGTCTGGAGACTCGTACCAAAGCCTAAAGGGAAAACAATTATAGGTACGAAATAGGTTTTCAAGATAAAGAAAGACTAAGATGGTACTGTTATCCGAAACAAGGCAAGACTAGTAGCCAAAGGATACAGACAAGAGGAAGGAATCGACTATGACGAGACATATGCTCCTGTGGCGCGATTAGAGGCAATCAGAATGTTTCTAGCCTATGCAGCCCATAAGAACTTCACGGTCTTTCAAATGGACGTGTAGACAGCATTCCTGAATGGAATTTTGAAGAAGGAAGTCTACGTCTCTCAGCCAGAGGGTTTTGTCAATCAAGAGAAGCCGAATCACGTTTACATTCTCGACAAAGCGCTATACGGTCTGAAACAAGCACCTCGAGCCTGGTATGATGTCCGTTCCATTTTTCTAGTCAAGTCTGGGTTTTCAGAAGGTACGGTGGATACCACTTTGTTTATCAAAAAGGAAAAAGGCGATATCATTTTAATTCAAATCTATGTAGATGATATTATCTTTGGTTCTACAAATACTAAGTACTGTAAGAATTTGGCAAACCTTATGGTGTCTAGATTTCAGATGAACATGATGGGAGAGATGAATTTCTTTCTCGGATTGCAAGTCAAACAATTTTCTACGTGTATTTTCATCAAACAAGCAAAATACATTAGGGATATTCTTCGAAAGTTCCAAATGGAAAATTCAAAACCGATTGGTACCCCAATGGCACCAGGTACTAAGATTGGCACCGATCCTTCGGGAAAGGCTGTTGATGTTAGGACTTATCGAGGGATGATAGGTTCTTTAATGTATCTTACTTATAGTAGGCCAGATATAATGTTTTCAACATGCTTATGTGCACGATATCAGGCCAATCCTAAAGAAATCCATATGTCTGATGTGAAGCGCTTATTTAGGTATCTTAAGGGCACTGCAGATCTTGGTCAGTGGTATCCTAAAGATACTAGTTTTGAACTAACAGCCTACACAGATGCAAATCATGCAGGTTGTATGTTAGACAGGAAGAGCACGTCGGGACATGTACAGTTCCTCGGTGACAAACTAGTAAGTTGGGCATCGAAGAAGCAACTTTGTGTTTCAACCTCCACGGTCGAAGCAGAATATGTAGCTGCTGCTAGCTGCTGTTCTCAGGTCTTATGGATGAGAACTCAATTGCACGACTACGGATTCCACTTCAACAAGATCCCGATATACTGTGACTCCAAGAGCGCCATCGCAATATCAGCGAATCCTGTTCAACACACCAAGACTAAGCACATAGATGCCAGGTATCATTTTATTAAAGATCATGTTGAAAAAGGAACAATTGAACATTTCTTTGTAAAAACTGATTATCAACTTGCCGATTTGTTCACCAAACCCTTTGACGAAAAGAGGTTCAACTTTCTTGTCTCTAAGCTTGGTATGCTAAATCTTAAAATCTAATCAGTAGTTACCTATAAAAGTTTTCTAAATTGTATAATTTTTCATCATTTCTTCATTCTTAACTCTGATTGATATCTGCAATTCTATATTATGTTCATAATCCAAGGGGAGAATGAGAAGAAATTGACAAGTGGTCAATATTACTTCGAGGGGGAGCTCATAAAATGTGTGCATGTACCTTTTAATGTCAGATTTTTTTTGTAATGCAAGAATATAGGGGGAGCTCTTCAAGATAAAAGGGGAGTACGGATATGACTTCTGATTATTTCTGATCAGAACTCGTACTTTAAAAAGTTTTACTGCTTTTTGTCTTTTCAATTTAAGTGAATAAATTTTACTTTGACTTGACATAAGACTTTTGCAGAATTTTTGAGAGAAGCTTACAAGTTCATATGTTTATGACTTAAAGCTTAGCTTCATGAGATGGAAGATCTTACGTAAAGGTATAATTCTATATCTTCATCTCATATATGGTTGAAACAAGGACAACTTTCAATCATAGAAAACATTGTCTTAAATGTTCAAACCACTTCCCGATTCTCAAAACGAATTCATGAATTGGAATTGGACTTTAAATGTTTTCAAGAAATATATTGCGCTTTAACTGAAATAGTTAAACCAATCTGAGCATCACGTACATCATAGAACAACAAGAATCATTGTGCTAGGAATTAACACAACTTCTATGGAATCACCTTAACCAGTGATTTTCTACCCACGAAGTTAATCCATAGTGATTGAGTGTGAGAAGTTAAAAGAAATGAGTGTGTCAAAAAAAGAACTAAGTTTGATTAAATGTTAAAAAGAAAGAGCGTATGAGAACAGAGTTAAAAAGAATATCACAACTCTGCACCAACTTTTTCTGAGCCGTGTAGCCACAATTCTAGTGTTTCACAATTCTTTGCTGATCATTATTGAAACAGGCAACTAGCCCATGCCAACTCTTGATCAAACCTCACTATCTACTCATTTTCTTCTGAACAAGAAAGTGTTTCACATTTTCAAAGGGGATGCAGCATATAGGTTATCTGATTTTCATTTGGAAAATCTGGATATTGAAAAGAAGGAAGTCTGCCCCACCTTCGCACTTCAATCATGCACATTGAGTCTGTGTTTAACTTACTGTTGTCTTAGTGGTTTACACAATTTTGAGCCAAATAAGCAATCATCAAGTGCTTAATTCTTTCTATCACAAGCACGAACACACAATGAATTTGTTTCTTTGTCATAACGTTTATAGAAATAACCATTGTGGTGTTTCGATGATTAAATGGAAGCCCTGGGGAGTCAACATCAAACAACTCCTTTCCAATGTGTATTCATTACACATAGTGACTTAGTGTTACTGACGGACATGTTAACTGATTCATTAGTTGATTCAGGTGTTACACGACTATTTTGTCTGGATTTGAAAAGATCTGGATGAATATCTTTTGAATTGACGGATCAGGGCCTCTAACCGAAAGATAGACATTTCTTACAAATAATTTTGATGAAGTCGTTGCACTTACCATCAAAAAGGAGGAGAATGACTACACAAGAAATGACAAAGATCACAAGTTTCAAGAATCACGACCAAGATTGAAATCTTCAAAAGCAACTATTCTGAAGACATGCTGATTTAAGAGCTAGAGAAAGAGATTGCATCTTCTGAGTTGAACAAGAAGACTGAATTGCTAAAATCATTTTCGCAATGATCTTGATCCAAAGGGGAGATTGTTAAGACACAGTCTCATTGGATTCAAGATCATCCAATCTGAAGATCGCAATCTGAAGCTAAAGCCGAAACGTCGACTCTCGATATTAAAGTCTATGTCGTTTGTAATAAATGTCAATGTAATTGTTTATTATTGTACTAGTTAAATTAATATCTAGTTTGTTAGATATTAGTTAACTTACTTAGTTTCTAGTTATTTAGTTTAGTTAGTTATTTAGTTATTAGAAATAATATCTAGATATTATTTCTAGATATTATTATAGGAAGTGTGTTAGATACACTAGTAAGATTAGATCTTTGTGATATCTCTAGTATCTCTCTAACATATCAGATCAGAATATCGACACACACAGAACACACACTTAAAGGTGTAAAAGAGAGAAAACACAAAGAACACAAAATAGCTTGAATCGATCAACCTTGTAACCATTTGTTATAATCAATACAGGTTGGTAATCTTATTGTGTTGTTAATCTAAGAACTTGATATAGTATTGTTGGACCCACAATGATGAACTCGCAAAAGACACTTGTGTGTTCTTCACTTGAATCTTGCGCGTTCTACGGATAAACTTGCGCGTTTTACAGATCTTGCGTGTTCTTGGGTTTTCCTTGCGTGTTCTTCACCTGTTCGATCAAAAATCAAGTAAAACTTGATTTCTGATTCTGAAAATAACACAATTCGTCCATGAACCAAAACGAAACAAGATTACAATACTGAAATTTCAAAATAAATCGAAAATTACAGTGATTGATTCGAAATACAGTGTACGACTTCCTATTTTTCACGAAACTAACATTTTGATCAAATTGATCAATCTAAAGTCGAAATTAGTCTATGTGATCTGAACGAAAGTTGATCCTATCGATAAAACGTACACAATCAAATCAATTTCTTGACTTAATTGTGTAAAAACATGAAAAACTGAGATCAAACCGTAGTTTTCAGGAAACGAGCTTTTTCTTGATTTTTCAAGAATTTGAATCAAATTCGATGTGATAATCTTTCTGAATATGTTTGGTTTGCTCTGATACCAATTGAAAATGTAATCCCAGATCAAATCAAGCTATTCTAACACTCTCAATCAAGATTATGATATAACAGTGTTTATTGTAGAAAGAGAGTAGAGAGAGAAAGTAAATCTGTATTCATAAATCTGACAACGAAAGCTCTTCTTAGTGTTACATGATTAACAAAGCAAACTATTTATATGGACTATGAAACTCTCAAGTAACTTGAATATGGATCCACTCAAACTCTCAAGTACTTAAACACTCAAGTACTTAAAATCCTCTAAAACTTTTGTTGACTTCTCACTATTTGACTTTCATTGACTTCCTTTGACTATTCAATTACAAAGGCTTTTTACAAGACTTTCCCAATTAAATCTTGTATACAATTTAATACACTAACAAGTGTTCTTTAACACAGTTGAAAATACACTTTGTTCTATATCTACCAAAATTCTTTCTTCAGATAAAACGTTTTCAAGCTCAATTATTTTGCTTTCTAAAATGAGTCGAGGAACATAAACTTTTGGAGTTGTAGGGTTTGCCTCCATCTCTGAAACAGAATAGCTAGCAAAATAATTATTTGAAGGAACTTTTGGTGTTTCAGAAAGGTAACTATCATTCAACTTTTCATAGAGAAATGGTAGTTGCATTTTCTTTACATTTTTTTTATTTTCAGTTTCTTTGGCCTCAACTTCATCTGGTAATTTGGTAACAAATTTGGGTTTTAAATGAGGATATTTACCAGCAGCAACAAGAAAATCAAATTTATATAATGCTGGTTGTTTTCTAATGGCTTTCTTTAAGTAATGGGGGTTATCGTAACCGAGTCCCTATTTCTCTTTAATATCAGCCTTTTCATTGGGTGTATTTAGAAAAATAGTTTGATGAGTTTGGCCTATAGCATGAAGTTTGGCTTCCAAACCATTTACCTTCTTAGTCAAGCTCTTGTTTTCAGCCAGCAATTTAAGAGCTTTTAGTACAGATTCTTTATTTTCTAAATCAGACTTAAAAAGTTTAGATTCAAAATCAAAAATCTTATTTTCAAAACAATCTTTTTCATGTTTAAAATAAGAAGCAGATTTGCATAGAGAATCAATTAAATCTTTGTTTCCAATAACTGATTTATTAAGCTTAAAGATCTTTTGATTTCTCCTAGCAACTCTGTCTTTTTCATTTTTCAGTTTATATTGAAGGTCTTGAAGTTCGACCATCATGGCTTCCATTTTGGTCATAAAATCATTTTCAGTTACGTGCATTACCTCATCAGCTGTCTCATCTTCAGAATCATCATGCTTATCTTATTTACCAATTAAGCATAAATGAGTAGTTTCTTCTTTTTCTTCCTCGACGTCTGAATGATCTAACCAATATTCGTCTTCAGCCATTAATGCCCTGCCAGCTTCCTGTTGCTTGGCCAAGAGCGTTTTGTTCTTGTAGTATTTCGAATTCCGAACCTTCAGCTTCCGACAATCTTTTGCATAATGTCCAACCTTTCCACAGTTGTAGCATTTGATCAGATCATCAACTTTCTTTTCAGTACTGGTGTAGTCATTCACATACTTCATTTTCTCTTCTGACTTCTTCTCGACAAATCTTCTCTCTTAAAATCTTCTACCCTCAACTCTTTCTCTGTGCTCATGATTCTTTGATCCCGTAGAAGAATACCTCTATGAGTTTGACCCTGGTTTCTTGTAGAACTTTATCTGGAAAGCTCGAGTTAGTAAAAGCATTGCCTGTTTGAGGTTCTCCCCGTCATCACCATCGGATTCAGAATTAGACTCAGAGCTAGAAATGACTTTCTTCTTCTTTTTCTTCTTCTCTTTCTTTTCTTTCTCCTTCTCTCCAGCTACTAGTGCTATGGGATCGACAACCTTCTCAACTTTCTTCTTTTCAGCACTTTTCTCTTCCACCTCTTCCTCATTCTGTCTCAACGTCTCGTAGACCTCATGTAGTGGAATATCACTCAAATCTTTTATCTACTTCATTTGACGAGTGTGCTTCTTCCACTCGGGTTGCAAGATGCTGAGGAACTTCACGTTGTTCTCAGTCTGCTTATTCTTAACCTTGTTCTTTGACAGCTCATTTAGAAGAAGAACAAACCGTTCATACGTGTCCTCCAAGCTTTCATTATCCTTAGCTTTGAACTCTTTGTAGCTATTTATACAGTTTGCTACCTTCATTTGGTTGCCTACTTTCGAACCCAACATCATCTTCTATAGTTGATCCCACATAGATTTGGAATTATCTTTGTAACTATCAATCTTGATATAGATCTCGTTTGGGATACTCTGTAGCAGAAGAGATCTGGCTTGTTTATCAGCTTTGTTAAGTCTGATTTTATAGTAATCATTGTATTTATAGGCTTGGTCGTATATTGTGTTTAGAGTTTCATACTGTGTTGTATAAGACAAGAGTATTTAAGTCCCTTTGGGCTTAGGTTGTTGTAAGGTTTTCACGCACATATCAATACATCTCATACTTTGCGCTTCACTCTTTCTCTCTCTACTTTCTCTCTCAAAGATTTATAGGATTCTTGGATTATCAATTGGTATCAGATCCAATCTAAATCTGAGAGAATTGAGAGATTTGATTTTCGTATCTGAATTTTCAAGAAAATCTCGTTTTTGGAATTCTCATCAAATTCGGACGTGTTTTTGAACGAATTCTTGTGAAATTTGGTTTGTTGGATTCGATTTTGACTGTTTAACACTTTTAATTCACATCATTTTGCAAGAAATTCACGATTTGATAATCAATTTTGAGATTTTTCGAATTTTCCGAAAACTTGTTTTTACGTACTGTTGGTTTCTTGGTTTATCGATTTTGTAGTTTTTGATCAAAATTTTTTATTACAAAGTGTTATAAAATTGTTTTCGATCATATCTGTGAAAGGAATTGTCATTATTTTCTAATCTGTAATCGATTATGTTGATTTTTCATGTTGTTTCAGCAGTTTGCGCCAGATCTTCAGTTTGCGCGAGTTCATCTGTGATTTGCGTGAGTTCATTTGATTTGCGCGAGTTCATTGTGAAAGGAAGGTTCTCTCTATCTGAACTTTACACAAAGTAAAGTTTCCGTTAGCATCGAATCGCGCAAGTTACATCTTGCGTCTCCTCTTATTCACGCAAAGTCAATTTGCGTCTTCAGTGCTTCATTATTCACGCAAATCATAGTTTGCGCGACTTTCTACTCAAGCAAATCTAGTTTGCGCCATTGTCTTATCACGTAAAGATCAGTTTGCGTCACTAGCTCTTCTCGCAAAGCTTACTTTGTGTCTTCCACGTCTCACGCAAATCTTAGTTTGCGTCTTCTACTGCTCGTGACAACCTCAGTTTGTGCTACATACTGTTCACGCAAACTTCCAGTTTGCGCCATCTCTTCCGTGTTCCAGACTTAGATTTTTTCTGACGATATGGATTCTGCAAAGTTTGCGTATCAAGCTCAGTTTTACAAAAATGATCTCATGATGTCATTGGGTACAGAAAATTGTCCTCCGGTTCTGATTGATGAAAACGAGTTTACTCAGTGGCAAGATAGGTTTCTGAATTTTATAGAGCGTCAAAAGAATGGAAATGACATGATGAACATTCTATTTGAAGGACCTTTTGAAAAACCCAAGTTGGCTTCTGGATTATATAAGCCTACCAAAGAATATACACCTGATGAGTTATCACAGTATCAAGCTGATCGTGATATAAAGGCAAATCTAATGCTAGCCTTGCCAAACTCTATCTACAACAGGATTGATTGTTTCAAAAATCATCCTAATCTTATGTGGCAACAGCTAGAAAAGATTATGCTTGGTTCTTCAGTTGCTACTCAACTTCGACATACTCGTTACATGAACAACTTTGAAGAATTCAAAGCCAAGGATGGGGAGTCATTGAAAACTGTGTATGACAAATTCTGTGCCGTGATTAATGATCTGAGAAAGATAAAAGTTGAAAAGACTGATCTTGAGACAAATATGAAATTCCTCAATGCACTTCAACCAGAATGGAACAAATAATGCCACAGATTGAGGAACGATGTCAGAATATCTACAATGCAAATCCAAGAAATGTACGAGATTCTACTAACAGATGAGTGCATTGTAACTGAGAAAAAGGCCAAACTATACAAGAAGAATAAGAAATTAGTGGACCCGGTTGCTCTCCTCACGAAACAACTGACAGAACAAGCATTGTCTGATAATGCTTACGATGGGGCCACTGATGATGATGGCGAGGCTCTTTAGAAGGCAATGATCCTTCTCTCTCAGCTTTATCAGAAGACATTCCAACCGCGTTCGGGTTCTAACAATCTTCGCTTCAATTCTATGTCAAAGAATGTCAAAGCGTCCGAAGCTAAGAAAGATGTTGCTTGCTTTAACTGTGGAAAGCCAGGTCACTTTTCAAAGGATTGTCGAGTGAAGGTAGTTCAGGATTCTGCGTACTATCGGAAGAAACTGGAACTCGCTGAGAAAAGAGAGAATGGAACTGCTTTACTTGTGGAAGAAGAGTATTGGCTAGATCATTTCGATGATGAAGCTGCAAATGTTGAGACCGCTCACATGTGTTTCATCGGAGATGATCAGTCAAATGATGATGATTCTGATGCTGATGAAGATGAGGTAATCTATGAGTTTGATTACAATTTTATTTCTTCACAGTTGAATATTATGATTTCTTCTTTACATGATCTTCGCTTAAAGTTATTATCTGAAAAACAATTAAATGTAGAAAAGTCAGATTTGATTGACAAATTACAAATTTCTTTGAAAGATGAAAATTTTATTTTAATTCATACAAATGACATCTTTCAAAACAAATTAGATGATTTGGAAAAATCAAATAAGTCTTATCTTGAATCTTTGACTGATATGACCAAGTTAAAAGATAATTTTTCAGATAAAATAAATAAGTTAGAAGAAAAGTTATATCGAAGGAACCAATCTGAACAAACAATTTTCATTAATAAACCAAGGAGTGATGAGTCTTTAAAAGAAAAATGGGGACTTGATTTTGAAAATCCTCATTGTTTAAACAATGTGATAGAAAAATCCCCTACTTTATATAAATACGATTATCTAACTTTTGCTCAATATGCTCATCAGTTTAAAGTTGATTGGATGAATGAAAAGAAAGTGTTAGAAATCGAAAATGAGAAAAGAATTAAAAACACTCACAAGGAGTTTCCTTTTGTTTATACGCAAGAAAATGCAAAATATTTTCCTGACAAATCAAAGAAAGGCAGAAAAAGTTTAAATGAAATATCTCCTATTAAGTCTTTAGTAACTGATGATTATTTTGATATTTGTCATACTAACACTAATAAAGAAAATATATCTCCAGTTTCGTATGATTCTATGAGATATATTCCTCCGTTAGTGCTAGAAAGCAAAATCATTGATATTGAATATAAACTAGAAGATCATATTTTTCAATGAAAAATTGAAACATATGTAATTTTTTCGTTCTTAACTTCAAGTTTTGAAGAAAAAATTATTTTCTCAAAAACAAGATTCTATTTCAGGCCTTTCTTCTGTTTTTTAAGAAAATAAAAAGGAAGTTTCTCATTCTAAAATCTTTTCTCAAAATTTTTCAGACTCCGAGGTAAGTTCTGATTTATTGTCTGATCAGAGTGGTTGCTTAGGTAAAATTATTTCTTCTGATTCCAATCTTAAAACGAAAATTCTTGATGAATCTTTTACGCTAAATGATGATTATTATAAACCTAAGCATAAAAGACGAAGGTCAAAGAAGTCAAAGAAACAAGAGTCAGTCATTTCTGATAATTCTAATTCTTGTACTTCAATGATTTCAGATAGGACTTTGAGCACTCATTCCAAGCAGATATGGAAAGCCAAGCGGACATCAGATGATTCTCAGACTGATGAGGATAGATATGTAGACATACAATATAAAAGTGATTCATTTGTTGTTTGTAATAAAGTTTCAAAATACTCTATAAAGCAAATGATTCAAATTTCCAAAAATGTCTCATATTCTTCTTCTGATTCTAGTTCAGATGATTATGCTTTCTCTTCTTCTGATTCTTCTGTTCATTCTTGTGATTATCTCTCTCGTACTTTATATGTTAAATCTAACAAGTTTATCCCTATACGAACTGCAACTAACAAACATGGGCCCAAATACAAGTGGGTACCAAAATCTCAAATTTTTTCTAAGTTGCAGGCATCGAATGTCAAGGGGGAGTAAAAGAAATTTGGCTTCTGAGTAATTCAGCTCAGAACCCGTGCTTCAAAGACTTTGACTTCTAGACATGTCAGTCTAGGACTCATTATTCAATGTTTTTCAGCTTCTGACTAATGAGAAACTGTGAGTGCATCTACTTTATTCCGTTGCATTTATCTCTGATAATGATGTTGTTTCAGTTTTCTCATTTTTTTAAAAGAATCTGAGCAATTTTATTCAAACCCTGATTTTGTTCAACCCAAAATTTTTCAAAAGAGACACAATTTTTTTTTTATACATTATGTGAAAGATAATATTATTGAATTATATTTTGTTTCAACTAAATATAAACTTGCCGATCAAATGTTTCTATTTTCAAATATCGACATGTTGATTTTAAAAGTTTAAACCTTTCCAAATTTTATTCTATAAAGTAAAGGTTTTACAATTTTTTCTTTCTTTTGAATAAAATGTGTGTCAAGGATAAACTTTCAAGTTATTTTGTTTATATTAAAGTTTTTATATGTTCAAATTTCAAGTCTAACAAAAGTCGAAAAGTCAGCAACATGTTTGTAGCTTTTGATAATGCTTTAAAGTTGTGTGATTCGGAATATTTATAGTCTACAATGCTTAGAAAACCTAAAATTCAGAATTTTGGATCGTAATGAAAATATGAGCTAAGCTCTAAGATGTAAAACTGGGTGATTGAGATGAATATTAAATTCTTATAAATCAGAACACTCTAAGTTTAAAAGTTTGTACCTGTGACCTTTCTGGTTTGGGAAAGTAAGTTCTGTGGGATGCTTGTCATCTGGTCCCCTAAGGTCATTTGATCTGGGAGTGATCGAACCCAAATCCTTCTATAGAATCAGATCGAAAGTCATGTTCTACTGGTATGAATGGGTTTAGGATATGTCGATGTAGCCTTTCTGATATGGGAGAGTAAGTTCCAAGGGGTGCTTGACACCTAGTCCCCCTAAGGCCAACTGGTCTGGGAGTGGTTGACCCAAATCCTGCAATTGGGTCAGATAGAAAGTTACGTTTACGGCATGTTCTTTACTTACCAAACTTGTTGATTTAAAAGATGCCAAGTGCACAAGCTTAAAAGATGCCAAAGAGCACACTCATGTAAAGATGCCAATGTGCACAATGCTAAAAAGATGCCCATTAGCACACATCTCATGATACTTGGTGATATTTCTGAGTTGCGATAAACCTGTAAATTTGTGAAAGTCTTAATTCTTGACGGATTAGTGTGAGTATTTTCACACTTCTCTATTATATTTTTAGAATTGCATTTTTCTTGAAGCTAATCAAAGTTCGCATGAGAGCACAATGAATAGATTGATGAAAGTTTTTGAAACTGAACATGTCTTAACTTGATATACAATAAAACTTGTTTATGTATCCAAACATATACATTTGATTTCATCTGATGGATTTTATTGTGATATTTTACTAAGCAGGATTTTATTTGTTTATGTTTAAATTTTTATATATTTAGTCGTTTCAAAATACATATTCAGTATATTTTTCTTTCTACATTGATGTTTCAATTCTTGTGTTCTCATATCTTTTTTAAATGGGTTTGTTCATTATTCACGGGGGAGTGAATAAGGAGAAATTTCTGAAAAGATAATATCTGTTTTCGAGGGGGAGTATCTGATTTTCTACATGAATGCTAACTTGGATTGTCAAATTTAGTGCATTTGTGTAGGGGGAGTCAAAGAGCTTATCAGGTAAAAGTTTCTGAGTTTAAGTCAGATTTGCGCCAACAGTTGGTAGCGCAAACCTCACTTTGCGCCACCTTCGTCTAGCGCAAACTTCACTTTGCGCCACCAACGTGTCGCGCAAATCTTCCCTTTTCCTCTTTTCCTTTGATTTTGCAGATCTTAAGCTGTCTGGTCTCCAACATTTGCATGACCAAGTTGATCCAGATCATCAAGGTCATAAGGGGGAGATGTTAAAGAGACAAAGAGCTCAAACGTTTATCTGCTGATCAAGATTCGCTCAAGATTCTATTCTCTCAGCTTACTAGTTCTTTTGTTGTTTCTGCTCCGACCACCACTGTTCATTCAAGGTCATTTAAAATAGGTGTGTCGTTTAGAGCACAAGCTGATGAATCAACTGTTCTTTCAAGTTTATTCCAAACTGGTCCAGTCTTGTCAAGGCAGCAAAGATAACTCAAACTGAAAGATGCTGAGAAGAAATGTTTTTTCAAAAAAGTCAGAAAGCTTTGCAAAGTCGCTTAGATGGTCAGTGCTGTTTTAGAAGATGGATTTTGAAGACCACAGCGCCAATGATTACTAAGGGGGAGATTGTTAAGTCTGATTTTATAGTAATCATTGTATTTATAGGCTTGGTTTTATACTGTGTTTAGAGTCTCACACTGTGTTGTATAAGCCAAGAGTATTTAAGTCCCTTTGGGTTTAGGTTGTTGTAAGGTTTTCACGCACATATCAATACATCTCATACTTTGTGCTTCACTCTTTCTCTCTCTACTTTCTCTCTCTAAGATTTAGAGGATTCTTGGATTATCAAGCTTTTAATCGATTTTTCTGACCGTCAGTGAGCTGAACTTGTTCTATCTCAATTGTCCTTGTCTGAACCTCATCATCATCTGATCCATTATTTGGAGCAGGAATTTCAGTAGTAGGAATCTTGAATGGACCATCTGTGATAGACGACTTAATGTTTTCTCCATTTGCGTGCCGATCCACAAAATCAAGGAAGCGATCCTTCCACTGTTCGTATTCACCTCTGAATAGAACAGGAGGCTTGACATCAGACCCAATAGCCAGTGCTTCTCTTGAAGTCATCCTGTTTTATGAAAATATGCAATAAGAAACTTGAAACTGACCGTTAGTCCAATAGAAATCACAAGAATATTGAATAACACTGAAATGAACTTGACAAAGGAATTTCTTAAATTCACTAAGTCTAAAATTCGCAGGATACACTTAGAAGTACAAAGAACTCACAAGGTACACTAGAATCACAAAGAATTCGTAGAATTCACTTAAAACACAAGAAATTCGCAAGATTAGAATTAGAATTCGCAAGCTAAAAGAAACAAACAGAATTTGCAAGCAAAAATGTGATAGAATTCGCAAGACAGAGACCTACGAATCCTACACTTAGAAAATTTCAAATACTTTTCGTAAAAAATTAAGAATTCGTAGACTACACTTCTACGAATTCTTGATACGAATTCTGTCCTTGATAAAAATTTCTGGAAAACACTTCGAATTCTGCGCAATTTGCAACACGGAGTAATGCGAATTCTTAGAATTCTCATCACTCAGTAATGCGAATTATGGACAATTCGCAATAAAGACAATTGCGAATTCTGAAGTTAAAACTTTTTCGAATTAATCCTCTACGAATTCTACGAAATTCTATGAAATTCGCAAAAGACCCAATTACGAATTCTATGCTTTTCGCAATACAGAGTACTGCGAATTCTGTCCTTAAGAATTTTCAGAAATGACTATGCGAATTCTGATGATATCAACGAATTCTTGAAACTTTCTGCGAGTTTTTTCAAAGTTTACGAATTCTTGACACTCTGTGAGTTCTTGAGATGAGTCTTGCGAGTTTTTAAGCAAGATTGAGAGTTCTTCAGTTTTCGAAGAAAAAACACCTCTGAATCGACTAAAGACCCACCTAGACCTCAAATTTCAATCTGAAACTTTGACAGATCGATTAGTTATACACCTAGAACAAAATCCTATCAAAGAATTTCAACAAAAATCAACAATCGATACAATTTGATCTGTTACAGTGTACGGCGAACTCGTGAAACTCAAACTTGACAAATTTCGAAAATTCAAAAAAATTACAGTGCAATTGACTAATCAAACTATACAAATTCATTCTAGTACTCTATTCGATCGCTAACCAATCGATTACAACTCGAAAAACTAATTCAAAATCAGAATTGAATCTAAACTCTACAAACACAGAGTCGTATTTCGTTTCTTAAATGATTTCAAATTGGATCTGCGCTGATACCAATTTTGTGTCCCTGAATTCAAGTTTCTAATCACAAACAACTAAACAAAACAAGATTAGTAAACTACTTGTTTCAATTCAATTCAAGAATCAAAGTATTACAAATCAGTTTATGACTTTCTCTCTCTAGAACAATACTTTCTCTCTCTACAATACTCTCTCAGAGTACGTACAATACTCTTCAAGTCATCTATCTATTAGACACGAAAACAAAACTATTTATACCTAACAACAAATATAAAGAAGTAAAACAAATACAACTAAAATTAACTTTGACTATTATTACACTATGACTTTGACTTTCACTGAGAGTTGACTTTCCAACTTTTGACTTCTTGAACTTTGACCACTGGTCTTCATGATCTTATATCCAACATAAACATGCTCTAACATAAACTGTTGAGACAACAACAAGTATTACATAGACTCAATGTGCATGATTGAAGGTCGAAGTTGGGGCAACCTTCCTTCTTTTTCAATATCCAAACTTCCAAATGAAGGTCATATAGATTATGTGTTGCTTCCCCAAAGAAATATGAAACATATTTTTGTCAAGAAAAAGATGAGTAGCAGGCGGGGTTTATACGAGAGTTGGCATGGGCTAGTGCCTGTTTCAATGAAGTTCACGAAATAATTGTGAAACAACAGATAATGTGGCTGCCCGACAAAAAAAGATTTGGTACAAAGTTTGATATTCTTTTACTCTGATCTCTCACCCTCTTTCTTTTAATCATATATGCTCGTTTCTAACCAAACTCTCTTTTACATTTTACCACATCACACACCCACACTCGTTGTTTTTGACCCCTCTCCCCTCAATCACTCATGATAACTTCTTGGGTAGAAAACACCGGTTATTGTGAATCCAGGGAAGTTCTGATAAGCTCTCACACGAATCCCATGTAATTTTGTCCTAAAAGAAATGTTGCTCAACAATTTAACATAAACAATCTAACACAAAATAAGATGTACATATGTCGGAATTACGTAAGCTCAAAAGAAAATAGCATTCAATGTGTGAGCTTTTAAACAACGAAGATCTCTAAAAACAAGAAATTGAATGAATGAAATGAAATCAAGTTAAGTGTTTTGAGAATCTGGCAATGTTTTAATCAGATCTGTTATTGTATTTTGTTTAGATCATTTTATGTTGACTTTTTCTTTAGTTTCCTTGTATTTTGGTTGACCAATAAATAAGTTCTTCCTTTTTCATTTGTAAGTAACTAGCCTTGATTGTAAACACTCTGAGAAAATCTAGAGAGAGAAACACATGTAACCCATCACTTGTGACATCAATACACTTGTGATTTCCCCAATGATTCTCATTGTTCTTAATTGTTTTGTTATTGTGATTTGATTGGGCAATATCATTTGGTATCAGAGCAGTTAATTGGGATGACAATTGGTATCAAAGCAAACAAGAAGGAGCAGATTTAAGATCGAATTTGAAGAATTTTTTGAAATATTTTTGGCGGACTGAAAACTACTGTTTGATTTCAGTTTTCGTGTTTTTGCACAGTTAAATCAAGAAATTGATTTGATTGTGTACGTTTTATCAATAGGATCAACTTTCGTTCAGATCACATAGGCTAATTTCGACTTTAGATTGATCAATTTGATCAAAATGTTGGTTTCGTGAATAGTTGAAGTCGTACACTGTAATTCGATTTAATCACTGTAATTTTCGATTTCTTGTGTAATTTCAGTGTTGTAATCTTGTTTCGCATTGTATTTTGGACTAATTGCGTGTTTTTCAGAATCAGAAATCAAGTTTTACTTGATTTTTGATTGATCAGGCTTAGAACACGCAAGGAAAACCCAAGAACGCGCAAGATTTGTGAAACACGCAAGTTCATCACAAGAACGCGCACATTCTTCGCAAGAACGCGCAAGTTGAAGAATTCGATCTCAAACGCGCAAGGCGTTATTAGCGAGTTCTTAGAACACGCAAGTGAAAATATGCGTATTTTACTCTTTGTTTTGCGAGTTTCCGTGAAGATATCATCTGCGAGTTTACTTGCGAGTTTGCTAAAACGCGCAAGTAAACCTCTGCAAGTTCCATAAACGCGCACGATACGGTCTGGAGTTCTCCAGGAACAGTGGTTTGCGCATTTCGGCGGTCTGCGTGTTTCAAGCATTTCAGCGGTGTGCGAGTTTGTCCGAAATAGTGTGTTGCGAGTTTATTCGGTCTGCGAGTTTCAAGCTATTCAGTGATCTGCGAGTTTCAACACTTAATCACTTTTTGTCGGTTGTTTCAAATTTAATCAGTTTAGAATTTTACACACCGAGTGTAATTTGTACTTCTTGAACGATCAGTTCAAATCACATTTCTGTTACAATCATGTCTAGAGATCTACTCAGCATGGGTTCGAAGTCAAAACCTCCAGTTCTTCAAGCAGATGAATATTCTCAGTGGAGAAAGAGGATGATCAACTTTTTGAATAATCAAGATAAATCCTTGATGACTTCTATTCCGGAAGGACCTCATTTTCCTCACGTCACCGCAGCAAGGATTCCTGAAACTGAAACCACACCAAAAATTCCTGAAAGAAAAGTTGCTAAAAATCCAATTCAGTACAATGATAATGATAAGAAATTGGATGAAAGAGATGCTGATGCACTGACTTTTCTGATCATGGCAATTCCAAACGACATATTCAACCGAGTTGACAGTCGTGATTCAGTGAAAGATATCTGGGATGAATTGGAGAAACAGTTTCTTGGATCGGCCAAGTCTCAAAAGACTAAAAGAAACCAAAACATTATTGCTTATGAAGGTTTCAAGGCCAAGGATGGTGAATCGTTGAAGGATACTTATGATAGGTATAACATCATCCTGAATGAACTGAGTAAAAATGGAGTTCAGAAATCAGATTCGGAGATAAATTTCAAGTTCATTAAAAATCTTCAGCCAGAATGGGAAGTTTATACAATCCAGATGCAGATTAACAAGGACATGGATGAAGAAAAGTTGCATGATTTGTTTTCTGCATTAAATCAGCATGAGGATGTCATTAAGAAGCAAGATGCTGCTACAAAAGAACTGAGTCAATTGAAAGAAAAGCACAAGAAAGTGGAAGATTCTTTGGCTTTGCTAACCTAGAATCCGGGAATGGTTTTAAAAGCAGCTTCTGGATCAAGTAAACCTATCAAGGCAAAAGCAATGGTATCAAGGATTGTTGATTCTTCTGAGAGTTCTGATGAAGAGGATGAGGACGCTGAACCTGAAGAAGTGGATGAGATTACTGCTTTCACAGAGAAACTGGCTTTCTTAACTACAAGACTTCACAAGAAGTTTGCAAAGAAGAAATTCTACAGCAAACCCAAGCATGATGGTTACAAGTCAGGTAAATTCAAAGGAAAATTGTTGATAGAGAAAGAAAAGAAGGAAGAGAAGACAGAAGAAAAAAAGGAAGAAAAAGAGAAAGAAAAGTCAGACAAGTGCTTTAATTGTGGAAAATCAAGTCACTTTGCCAGAGAATGTCCTGAGAAAAAGGTGAAGAACTATGAGTACTACAAGAAGAAAGCTCAACTTGCCAAGGCTGTTGAAAAAGGGCAAGCTCTGAAAGCTGAAGATGAAATCTGGTTGTACTACTCAGATGATGAAGAAAGTGAAGTGAAAGAAATCTGACTGAGGTCCACTACAACCTCATGGCTCACTTACAGGAAGATTCTGATACTGAGGTAACTTCAATGTCTGATGAATCTTACTCTTCTGAGAATGAAGAGTTAATGAACTTGATGTCCCAATTAACTTAAATGAATTCAGAATTTTTGAAACTAAAAGATAAACTTGAAGAACAAAAATTCATCATACAGGGACATCAAGATCAAGTGTTACTTTACAAAACATTATCAGAAGATAAAGAAGAAGAGAAAAATGCTTTAAAAATGGACAAGGTCAAACTTCAAAATGAAATATCTGATATGCAAAAAGAAGTTGTAACTCTTAAAGATCAGAAACTTGACCTAACTCTTCAGTATGAACTTGTTATGAAAGACAGGATTGAGGCATATACTAGAATAAAAGAGTTAGAAGAATTAATTCTCAAAACAGGTCAAACTGAACAGACTCTAAAATTTTTAGCAAGCGGTCAAAAGGAAAACAAATTTAATAAGGCCAAGCCTGGTCTAGGTCTTTCAGATGTGGATGTTTTGAAGAAGGCACCAGAAAAACTTTACAATTTAAACAAAAACGATTTGGAGCCTATAGTTTTAGTTCCACATATCCTTGAGACGTTTGTTAAAACAGAAACTGTTTCAGATACATCAACTAAAATAGAAACATAACCTATTGTTGAAGATAAATCTAAAAATGAGATAAAGTATGAATCTCAAGGTCTCAAAAATGTCTATTTTAAATACGACGAATTGAATTCTTCTTATGAAAATAAAGAGAAAACATTCGTTGAATTTGAAAATATCTTTCCAAAAGAAAATGAGACTCATACTACATCACATGTTTCTGATTCATCTGAAATAATAGTTACATGTCCTATTATAGTGGATGGAAATGAAACGTCTTCAATTTTAAATAAACCTGTTTCAGAAATGACTTCTAAGAGTTTTGATCTTGAATATCAAGCAGCTTTAAACAAAATTTCTGTTCTTGAAAAAGAAATTTCAGATTTACAAAATCAAAAAGCTGATCTTGAAAAGAAAACTTTCCAAGAAAAGAAAGATCTTGAGCTTAGATGTATGACACTTTCAAAGCAGGTCTCGGAATTTGAAAAAATCCTGATAAATGAAAGAGACACATTTACTCAACAACGTCAAATCTTTGAAAGTGAAATATCTAAGTATGTCAAAGATCTATCTATTCTATCGTGAGATATGATGAAAGAAAAATTACTCAATTCTGACTTGAAAAGGAAAGTTGATATGACTAATTCTAATTCTTCTAAGCTGGTAAATGACAAGATTCATTCTGAAAAACCTGTTTCATCTGAAGAAATATGTTTAAATTATGATTTGTCTAACATTACTTCTGATTGTATCACATATTGCTTATTGAAGAAGAATGTGTCCAAAGACAAGCAAAAGGTGGAAGAGACTTTGAATACTTCTCATGACAGTTCATGTAATAGAGTAGCCTCAGCTTGTACTAAATGTCAACAAAGTTCTAATAAATCAAAATTTCTTTCAAATATAGATTTGTTGACACAAGCTTCTACTAGATTGCGATGTTCATTCTGTTATGAAAGTTCATTCTCTCTTAAACCTAAATATTCAAAGAAAAGAAGAAAAGTCCAGATGAAAAACATTAAATCTTCTACTTCTTCTGATAAATCAAAAGCTGAAGTTTATACTATAAGGCTAAAAATCAAAAAGTTCAGTTAAAGAAAGTTGCTGAATTACGATATGTGCAAAGATGGATTCCTAAAGATATACTTAATGCACAACTTGTAAAAAGCAAAAGTTAAAAAAATAAGAATGCTACTAAAAAAAATAGGACCCATTCTTATATGGGTACCTAAGTTGAAGTAACTATTATTGCAGGCTTGTCATGTGTAGATCATAGACTCAAGAGCTTCAAGACACATGACAACTTACAAACACCTGTTGCACGACTATGTAGAACATTACGCAGGAACAGTTAACTTTGGGAATAAAATGAATGGTTATGTTAGAGGATACAGTGTTCTCAAGAACAGAATGATCTCTATCTCTAAAGTTCTGTATGTCGAGGGGTTATAGTACAATTTGTTTTCCATCAGTCAATTCACCGAGAAGAAGTGTAAAGTGGAATTTGATGAAGACTTCTGTTATATCAAGGATAAGTCAGGCACAGAGTTAATCAAAGGAGAAAGAATGGGATTACTTTATGGTGTTCATTTTCCAACTCTACAAGCTTCAAAACCTGTGTGTCTTATCTCAAAAACTTCAGTAGATGAAAGTTGGTTATGGCATCGTCGATTTTCTCATCAACATTTCAGAGAATTGAATAAGTTGAGGACTCAGAATCTTGTCACCAGGCTTCCAGAGCTGAAAATAGAACAAGACTCTCTTTGTTCTGCATGTCAGAAGGGCAAGATGAAAAGAAGTTCTCACAAGTTGAAGATGCTATCTAATTGTTCAAGGTGCTTGGAACTTATTCCCATAGATTTGTGTGGTCCAATGAGAACTCAGTCAATAAATGGTCAAAAGTATATGCTGGTCATGGTGGATGAATACTCCAGATATACGTGGCTAGAGTTCTTGAGACAAAAGTCGGATGCTCCAGATCTCATCATCAAGTTTATAAAGAAAATACAAGTTCTTCTTCAAAGTCAAGTGCAACAACTCAGAAGTGATAATGACACTGAATTCAAGAATTCAACTCTTCAATCATATTTGGATTCAGTCGGCATTTCACACAACTTCTCAGCTGCAATGACACCACAGCAAAATGGTGTTGTGGAAAGGAATAATAGAACTTTGGTGGAAGCGGCATGATTAATGCTTGCTTATTCCAGTCTACCGCAATTTCTTTGGGCTGAAGCAGTAGCAACCGCATTTTTTACACAAAACAGGACATTTATTAATAAGCGCTTAAATAAATCTGCTTATGAAATTATTAATTGTCGTAAACCAAATGTTAAATTCTTTCGTGTATTTGGATGCAGGTGCTATGTGCTGAATGATAGAGAAAATTTAGCCAAATTCCAAGAGAAAGCTGATGAGGGAATCTGCAGGGTTTTAATAACAATTTGTAACCGTTATACGCAGCGGAAATTAAAAATAATTTGGTTACAACGTGGAAAACTTTTCTGAACAGTTAAAACCCAAACGGATCCAATGATGTATTTAATTAAAACTTAAAACCACACCATAGGGTGTTTAGAGATGTACCTTTTAGATCTGTTGTGGTTGAACTAGTTGAGCACTTAGAAACCAATCTAGGTTTCCTCTAGCGCTATCCACACACGAACACGCGAAATTCCACCGGGTGCTAGCCCAATAACCCTAGATCTATATGTGTTTTACAGAAAAGAAAAGAGGTTTCTTTTCTGTATTTTGTGAAAGGTTATTCTAACTCAATTGTATATCAAATGGTTTAGCCTAACCCCTTATTTATATCAGAAGAATTATAGTTAGACTATAATTCAACTAATAATTAAATAAGGTTTAATTATTATCTGTAATATTCAAATCATATTCAAATATATATATATATATGTATATATATATATATGTATATATATATAATTATTCTTTTAAACTTTAAAATATAATTACAAATAATTCCCCGTAATTAACATAATTACTTTTTCATCCTGTAATTATCATAATTACAGTTTAACACATATTTTCATTAAATCCGGGTTTCTACAAATGGAAACAAACGCATTCTTTGTGTGCGACCCTATAGGTTTACATACTCCTCAGTAGTATCTCTATGTGATACGTGTCGTGGGCATATAATAACTTACATTCTCCCACTTGCACACGATACACAGTAACACAGACGATGGTAAGCGTCTAGCAACACGTCACCGCCCCCAAGGCTATGTAAATGTGCTTTAACTTCGAGCAATTTGATTGATATAATCAATCATATAGTAGAATCATTCATTATTCTTTTGCTTCACGATATTTTATTTTGAACTTAATGCATAGATCTATCTCATCATTTATAGTTCAAAGATTGTGTTTCTCGATCCCAACATATTTGATTATACAAGTGTCATTAGTCTAACTAATCCACTTGTTCATGCATGTAAATCATAATATGTAATAGAGGGGCCAAGAAATATCTCTCTCATCTTCAGAGGATCAAATCCCATATTGCATGTACACGACTAACTACATAATTCATGTTATACCTAATATAGCCCTTATGATTACCCGTTCAAGGGTAACGTTAGACTATATCAAAGTATAACAATCCTTGTGTATTAGATCCCAATGCACATCTCAGGTCTGAGGATAAATAGTGTTGTACTATTTCAAGACTCACCTTATGACGCCGATCTATGAGGTGATCTTGACCGTGGGTCTTGTCGAACGCCTTGTGCTTCGACAAGCGCATGTGACTCTGGTTGCACCTAGTGCACTTCCAATTTGAACCATGACCAGACTGCACAATGATCTTGATTTATTACTAGTCCCCTAGTAATAAGTGATCAAGGACAGTTTTAAATAATATGATCATCATATTCATTTAAGGATACTTAAACATGCTAATAAAGAACACATAAATGTTTAATGTATATACTCATACCCAGTATGCTATATCAGATAAAAACATAACTGTTTTAATGTTCCAAAAAGTTTAAAGTTTTACTAAAATTATTATTCAATAAAAAAAACTTTAAGCCTATAACCTGAACATCATGTTTGTTTTGAGACATAGGCTTGACAAGTAGATTTGTATGTAAGCTCTTATAGCTCATAGTACATCCGTTCAATACATATATCCCTATTACAATTTAAGTCATTAAGGTTGGTTTGGAAACTAGCATCTATGCATCCTCAAACACACAGATCTCTTTCCTAACCGTTGTATAGTAAGAACATATCTTTAGTTATCCTTAGATACCTCATAATGTTCTTCATTGTTATACAGTGAGCATCACTTGGTTTGACTAATATCTGCTCGTCATACACAGGGTATACGAGACATCCGGTCTTAGTACATTAACATGGCATACATGTTTTAACAGTTGGCTGAAAACACCGGGAACACTCTTTATACGGTTCATGTCCTCTTTAGTGCTAGGACTCTGAGTTGTACTCAGATGTACACTATGTTCTATTGGCAAGTTTTCTTTCTTGGAACCCTTCATCTTGAAGTGTTTCAAGATCTTGTCAATGTATGTACTTTTGCTTAATCTAATTAAGCATTTTGATTTGTTACGAGAGATTTTTATACCAAGGACTTTGTCTCTTCTAGATCCTTCATCGCGAAGTACTATCTTAATCCATGATTTTACACCTTCAAGCATTGGGATGTCATATAGGATCTAGAATATTGTTATGCTCCCACTAACCTTCTTGTATACAAGATTTCAATTACGAGATGATTGTTCTAGTCCATAAATGGACTTTTGCAACTTGCACTTTTAGGTTTGATGTTTTAAATCCTTGTATACGTCCTCGCTCAATATTCCTTTTAAGGAATGTGGCTTTTGACATCAGTCTTCATGGCATCTTGCCATTTATCAGTAATCCGATCTTCAGATTATCTTGTATCTCGTTTTATTATCTTTAACAGTTTGTTGAAGCTCAATATCTTGTTGAATGTCAGTGTCAACCATCGTCCCATCTTTGTGGTTCTTGAATTTCTTCAAGATCTACTGTGTCCCCATTTGTGATTCTTGACAGAAAATCTTTTCTTAAGAACTCACCAGGGTGTGTTAACAAAACTTTTGTTCTCGCTAGACCTGTAGAAACAATATCCAATTAGATATCACATAAAGATGTACCTTTTGGACCTTTGAATCATGCTTTCCAAAAGCTTTATGCTTAGCTTAAGCATTATAACCCCATATTCTCAAATATGATAACTTTGGGATCTTCCTAGTTCATTTAACAGAGTGGGTTTTATTGGTCCTTGTTGGTTGCTAGATAAACTAATATTTGGGCAACTGTTTCTAGGGTATAATACTAGAAACATTTAGGCAGAGTGGTGAGATACATCATAGAGTGAACCATGTTCAATAGGGTTCTATTTCTCTTCTTGGATACACCGTTGTGATGCGGTGTCCCATGAGGAGTCAACGGGGATACAATCCCAAAAATCTCTAGGATGATCTATCGGTTTAGATATTCATGACCTCGATCTAACCGAAACATCTTTATCATTGCCAAATATACTCACTACTTCTTTCTAAAACTCTTTGAAAATTTCAAAGCTTTTATATTTGTTCTATTAGGCAAACATACCTATGTATACTGAAGTTATCAGTAGGATGTAATGAAGTAGTGATGACCGTATCTTGTGACATAACTATAAGTCTCACATACATCAGTATGGTTAACCCCTAATAGTTCTTGTGGCCCTTAAAGGTTTACCCTTTGAAGGCTCTTTTGTCATCTTGACTAACAAGATACACATATATCATATGAATCATCATATGATTCCAACTCTCCGTCCGCCTGGAGTTTAGCTATGTGTTTCTTGTTTAAATGTCACAAATAGATCAGTTTTAAGCCCCGCTTAATTCGTTATAATGATTTATAATTACAACTATTAATTTCATAAAACATTTATTAAGATAAAACGAAAATTTATTTCTAAAACATAAATTCGGTTCGTTGTAATTGAGAAAATGAAACTAAATTCCTAGTAGCACTAGGTATATGATGACACTTGCTAAGTGTTAATGTAAGACCATCAGGAAAGTTCATATCATATGTCCCTTTGAGCAACAGCTAGCTTAGCTTCATTTGGTCTGGTTTCATCTTCTCTTCACTTCTTATTTCCTGAAAAAGTAGTACTAATATGAGTATCATACTCAATATGTAACACTTAGTCAGAAGTGAATTAAATCAAATGGTAAACATACCAGAAGGCCCGGCTCTGGTAGCCTTTTGCTTTTTTGATTTCTCCCAATCGGGCTGGACAAGTTCTCATTTGGTACCCATGGTGAAAACAATTATACCATACTGCAACCTCAGGAATTTCTCCTTTGCCCTTATCTATGCTGGATCTTCCAACATGTGTTTTACCCTTGGTTAACTCCCCCTTTTTCTTGATTATCCCACTGTCAGGTTTGATCATCAAAGCCGATTTTGGTTTGATTGAACCCAATTTGGATTTCATATCCTTCTCAGTAGTTTTAAGTAAGCTGTAAAGCTTTGTGAGAGTTTTATTCAAACCTTTCATATTATAGCCCTTAATGAACTGTTTATATGTTTTGGGTAGAGAGTTGAGAACCATATCGATTTCCAACTCTTGACCTAGTGGGAAACCAAGACGAGTCAGTTGGTCAAAGTACCCTTTCATTTTCAAAATGTGGGTACTAACTGACGAACGCTCAGTCATTTTACAAGCACACAATGCTTTAATTGTATCAAATCTCTCCCGTTTTATTTGTAACCGAAACATAGACTTCAGTGAAGATATCATATTCCAAGCAGTCATGTTTTCATGATCCCATAATAATTTGGGAGTCATGGTGGCTAACATTAGGCAACCAACAATCAGAGAGTCATCTTGGTACTTATCATAAGCAGTTATGACTTCAGTTGGAGCATTTCTGACAGGAATATTTGGAGGGGGGGTTTTCAAGAACGTAGAACTTCTTTTTATCTCTAAGGACTGCCCTTAGGGAACGAAACCATTCGATGAAGTTCGTTCCGTCCAATTTTTCCTTATCCAGGATTGACCGTAGTGTAAATTGGGATAAATTGTTTGAGTTTGAATCTGAGGTAGACATCTACAAAAACATGATTTAATTTTAGTAACTTTAATATCTCAAATAAATGGATTAACCTTTCAAAATCATTTGATTTGAGCTAAGATCCATATTTCATCTACTTCCCATAAATGGCCAAGCAACTGTCTATGGAATTAGGCTATTTAGGTAGGCATCATCCAATTATGTTCAACATAACTCTTAGATATCGTGGGATCCTATTCAATATATCATATATTGAAATTGGCACGTTTAATCTCACTTCAACGCCTTGAAAATACTCATAAGTGGCCAAGCAACTGTTTATGACATTCTCAAGTAAACAAACCATACTAAGGTATCGTGATCCCACCTAAATACTGGACTTAGGGTTTATTGGGATCGGTCGTCCAAAATACGACTATTTAAGTGAATGGCCAAGCAACTGTCAACTTAAATCTCAATATTTTGGCTCCTTGTCTAACACTATATTCAACCGGCATGATTGGCTGAGCACTGACCACCCCAGAATCCTGTATGCTTGACAAGTACCTTAAATGGGTGGCGTTAAATTTACATTTTGTAAAAGGTTTAATTTTAGAAAACATTCTAATTTCCTTTTTAAAACGTTTGACTTTATCTCTAAAATCTTGTTTTAAAAGTTTATGTTATTAAATCGGTTTGAATTTGATAAACATATCAAATATAGAATATCTTATTTTATTTACCGATTTAAAATTTATTTTGCGTTTGATTTTATTTTAAAACGTTTGCAATTATTATAACAATAATAAAGCAATAAATAAAAGCAAGCACAAAATAAACAATCACAACAATAATATATGGATTTGCCCCTAATGTGGTGTTGTGAGCAAACACAACAACCACGGTCAATTTTAAGAACGTCTTCAAGCTCCCACTGGCCTCGCCATCTTGGTGAACTCCAGGAACTCCGTCTCGACCTCTTGGAACGTCGTCTTCAGATTTGAAAAATAGAAAATACAACATGTCTATTCTATTTACATTTGTTCCTATCTAGGAAATTTAAAACCGAAAAATACATCCCATGCAATTATTACATTTTAATTTTCCATGAATAAAATAAACATCCAATCCAAACCACGGGTCTTCACGAGGCAATCCATATACTATTTTATTTTAAACATAAAATAAAACATTCGGCCAAAACAACTAACATAATTAAATGGCCAATTTAATTGGAACAAATTATTTTATGGCAAATTTAAATTTATTGACCTAATTTAATTGTTGGTTAACAACCCAATCCCAAAAAAGAGTTGACCCAATAAAACGGGCCTTGGGCCGTCCTACGATCAAGTCGTTTAGGACACAAGTCCAACAAGAAAGCTAGGGTGAAAAATATTTGGGCCTACTAGCCGGAGTCCAACACCCAAACTAAAGATTTGGCCCAAAACATTAGTCACGAAACCGTTGAATTTTGGGGACAAACTAATCGAAACAAAATCGACGATTTAAGTTGTGGATTAGGCCGATGAGCCATATGGTCCTAGACCGTGATCCTATCATGTGGCAACAACACTGATAGCTTGACCATGGATCACGCAATCAACTATCCATGGTGAGGGAAAGAAAGAAACCGACGATCAACAACCCTTTAGTTGTAGTTCAATGAACAATGGCAGCAGCCGATGACGGAAACTTTGGGCCATAGCCCTAGTCCCACCACTGTTCCACTATTAGCACGAACCCAAACTATCAACAACAACGATTTGCCATAAACCGTTGTGTTGGGAACTGAAGAATTTACCAAGTATGGTTAATGTTGCTAGTACAAGATTACTACTGCTAGAAGACTTCAATAGTTAATACTGCTGAGTATTACTACTGCTAGTCAAAGTTAGTGCTGCTTGAACAAAGTTAGTACTGCTTAGCTAGTTAGTACTGCTAGTGGTTAGTGCTGCTTAGTAGTTTATGTTGCTTATGATTAGTACTGCTTATGAATTGAAGATCCGGATGGAAAGGATGACAGCTGTAAAGAATCAGGATATTCATGGAAGGATTGAAGATAATGATAGAAGATATACTGAAGATATTTTATTTATTGTAATTATCTTTTATTCAGTATATGTATAGAATTGATAGAATAGTTTAGAATTAATCATTCATTCTAAGTTTTAGAAAATTAACCTCAAGGCATAGATCCTAATTCTAGAGAAGTAGAATTCGTATTGGTGAGCATGTTCATCAATATTGAGGTTGAGTGTGTAATCTTGTGATTTGATAATTGAATACAAGTTTACAAGTTGTTGATTATATACTGTTTTGATTACTGTTACATTGAATATCAAAGTGTTATTCCGCAACTTCTTTGATATTGTTTCTGAGACTTTATTCTTGTTGAGAAATCGATCCTGACAAGTGGTATCAGAGCCTGTTCTCTCAGAAACATCTATTCATTCATCATGGAAAACTTTGCAGAATCAAACAGTACTCTGGTCTCAAAAGTTCCAATGCTCAGACCAAATGAATTCGATATGTGGAAGATCAGAATCAAGCAGTACATACTCCTCACTGACTATTCTATGTGGGATATCATAGAGAATGGTCCTTCTGAAGCAGGAAAGATTGGTGAAGATGGAAAGAGAACTCCACCAAAAACTGATGCTGAAAGAAAGATTAGACAGACAGATATGAAAGCCTTGAGCACTTTGCTCTTAGCTATCCCCAATGAATATCAACATCAGTTCTGCAACTGCACTGATGCAGAGATGCTCTGGAATGCTCTAGAGAAGAGATTCTCAGGTACCAAAAGTACCAAGAGAAATCAGAAAGCCATTCTGAAGCAACAATATGAGAACTTTATGTCAACCAAGAATGAGTCTAGGACTCAAACTTTTGACAGGTTCAACAAGCTTATTGGTGAACTTGCTACAGTGGGAGTACAAATTGATCAAGATGATCTGAACAGAAAGTTTCTAAGGTCCCTGAGTGATGAATGGACCATGTATACTGTGTCTTTCAGACAGAATGATCAACTGGAAGAAAAGGAACTTGATGATCTATATAATGATCTAAGAGTTTTTGAATCTGAGGTAGAGGCTAAGAAGAGGCCTTCTGGGTATGTTCACAATGCTGCACTCCTTTCAGCATCAACTGATTCTACTTCCAACCCTGAATCAGTTAGTGCTGCCAATGGAGAAAATCAAGAGAAAGGCAATGAAACTGTATTTGAAGCCTTTCTGGCAAGTCATGGAAACTCTTCTCTCATTAATGATGACTTGGAACAACTCCATCCAGATGATCTTGAAGAGATGGATATTAAATGGAAGATGGCCATGCTCTCTATGAGAGTTAAGAAGTTCATCAAAAGAACTGGAAGAAATAACTTCTCTCAAAGAAGAGAAGATGGAGCAGGTTTTGACAAGTCTAAGGTGGAATGCTATAAATGCCATCAAAAGGGACACTTTGCTAGGGAATGCAGAAGTGGAGTGTCTCACAACAACAATCATCAGCAGGCACAGTCTGGAAGCATCAATAATAACAGAAACTCTGCTCAAGCCCTGGTCTCTCAACAAGGCATGGGGTTTGATTGGAGTGATCAAGCTGAAGAGGCCATCCAGAACCAAGCTCTAATGACAGAGGTGTCAGATCTCCCAACAGAGGTAACTTCCAATCTTTGTTCTCAAAATTTCATTAACATTGTTAAAAGGTACAGGGATCACAACAAGACCATGAGTGATGACCTGAAGAGATTAGAAAAGGACATAAAAGATTATGTTACGATTGTTGAGAGATTTGAAGAGCAGATTAAGGGTTTTCAAGCCAATGAGCTTCAACACTTTTATGACACAAACTACTGGAAGTGGGAGAAGAATGACTTAGAACTTCAACTGACCAGATCCAAAGAAGAGAATGAAAAGCTAAGAGGAGAGCTAGCTAAAGTCAAACTAGCTAGCTTTCCAATGTTTCCAAAGCAATGGATTCTTTGCTACAAACTCAGATTCATGATAAACTGAGAAGAGGAATAGGGTACAATAACACACCACCACCCTATAACAACAACTACATTCCTCCTAGTTCAGATTTGTTAGAAACAAAGGATAGGAAGGACCTACCTAAGGGAGCCACTGAGATAGATCCCTTAGATGAAGTAGTTGTTAAGGATAAAACTGAGAAAGAAGTTGTCAAGGATAAAGACAACACTGTGAGTGGTGAGATTCCTATAGAAAACCACATAATCACTAATGAGGGATGTGGAAAGCATTGGATCAAGTCCAATGAGATAGAGAAGACTGAGGGAAAGAACAAGAAGGTTCACTATAAGCAGACCACTGTTGTGAACCCTATCCCTTGCAAGCAGTGTGCATGCAATAAATCTAAGCCCCAAAAACATGATAAACCAAGGGGAAATCAGAGAAACTGGAATAACCAATGGGCACAAAAACAAGGCATTGATCTGAGTAAAATCAATAGACCAAAGCCTTGTTTCATATGTGGAAAGTTAAATCATTTGGCTAAGTACTGTTTCTTTAACCCTATTAACCAACAGATGAACTCTCAAAGATTTGTGCAAAAACCTGTTGGCTATAGGAAGGCTGGAAAGAAAAATGTGATGAAGAAATCTGTTGAAACTAAAGGCCCCATGAGGAAAAAGGTTTTAAAAGAAAGTATTAAAATGTGGGTGCCTAGAAGCACTAAAACTGTTAGTACTGCTGACAGGGATAGTGTTGCTGGAAGCATTACTGCTGCTATCAGTGTTAGTACTGCTGAAAATATTAATGCTGCTAATACTGTTAGTACCTCTTCAAAGGTTAATACTGCCAACACAGTTACTGCTACTAACACAGTTACTACTTCTAACAAGGTTAGTACTGCTAAGCATGCAAGTGCTGCTAAGGCAGTTAGTACTTCTAAAACCAGTACTACTTCTTGCAATAGTGTTTCCAAGTCTATCATTGTGACAAAGTACTCCAGAAATGAGGAGTCAAAGTTTAAAAATCTTATCAAGAAAGAATGCAAGTATTTTGATGAGAAAGGGGTACCCAAGACCACTTTGGCTTGGGTTCCTAATTCATACTAACTGATTTATTTTATGTGCAGGGCAACCAACAGCTCAAGGGAAAGAGCATATGGCATGTTGATAGTGGTTGCTCTAGGCACATGACAGGCAACATGTCATGCCTTCAGGATTTCAAGAATATCAATGGAGGACATGTTGCATTTGGAGATAATCTTACTGGTGGTAAAATAAGTGGAAAAGGTAATGTCACAAAAGGTAAGATGACATTTGAGGATGTCTACTATGTTGATCAATTAAAGTACAATCTGTTAAGTGTATCACAGGTTTGTGACAAACAACATAGCATATTATTTACAAATACAGAGTGTATGATCCTTGCTCCAGGGTTCAAAGTAGTTGATGAAAGCATGATACTACTTAGAACTCCAAGAAAGGACAATGTTTATTGTCTAGATATGGACAATGTTGATAGTGATTCATCCCTGAACTGTCTTGTTTCAAAAGCTTCTGTGGATGAATCCTCTCTTTGGCATAGAAGGATGTGTCACATGAATTTCAAGACTATAAACAAACTTGTTAAAAACAACCTTGTAAGAGGTTTACCATCAAAAGTCTTTTCATGTGATGATCATTGTGTTGCTTGTCTTAAAGGCAAACAACACAAAACTTCTCATAAGACCAAAGAGTTAAATACAATTTTTTCTTGTCTCTAGTTATTACATATGGATTTGTTTGGTCCTACAAATGTTATGAGTATAGGCAAGAAATCTTACTGCTTGGTTATTGTTGATGATTACTCTAGATTTACCTGGGTATATTTTCTAAGGACTAAGGATGAGACAAGTGGACTGATCAAATCCTTTATCCTAAGAATTGAAAACCAAACTAATCAAAAAGTAAAAGTTATTAGATCAGATAATGGGACTGAATTTAAAAATCTTGATCTAAACACCTTTTGTGAAGAAAAAGGCATTGAGAGACAATATAGTGCTCCTAGGACTCCTCAACAGAATGGAGTTGCTGAGAGGAGAAATAGGACACTAATAGAGGCTGCTAGATCTCTGTTGGCTGATTCAAAACTGCCAATTACCTTCTAGGCTGAAGCAGTTAATACTGCTTGTTATGTCCAAAATAGAGTCCTGGTGATCAAGCCAAAGAACAAGACCCCTTATGAGCTTTTAAATAAAAGAAAACTTTTCACTGGATTTTTCAAACCATTTGGGTGCCCTCTTGTACTATTCTCAATACCAAATCTCACTTAGGTAAGTTTTATAGCAAAGCAGATGATGGATTTCTTGTTGGTTACTCATCTCAGAGTAAGGCTTATAGAGTTTTTAACTCTTCTTCTAGAATAATTGAAGAAAGTGACAATGTCAAATGCAATGAGAACACACCAAATCCAATTGGGTCTGGTCCTCAGTGGCTATTTGACATTGATTCACTAACTAACTCTTTTGGTTTCAGTAGTGATGATTATGCAGGTTCAGGGAGTGGAGGATCAGGGACTACACAAGTTCAAGACAATATACCTCAATCTATGATCTTTCCCATACCAACAGTGGATTTATGTGAAAAGGAGCCATCTATTGGACCAAATCAGAGTGAAGAAGAAAGTAGAGATGAGGAGAATCAAGAAAATCAAGAACCAGAAGTAGCTACTGAAAACACTTCAGTTGAGTTGAATGACTCTAATCTAGAGGTGGAACTTAATGAAGAACCTAGTCATCAAAGCAGAATTCAAAAGAATCATCCTCCACAGCTGGTAATAGGGGATATATCTTCTCCTATGATGACTAGAAATCAAAGTAGGCTTCAAGAAATGCAAGATCAACAACATACAGTGCTTTCTTGCTTTTTATCCCAGCTTGAGCCTAAAAAGGCACATGATGCTATGAAAGAATCCAGGTTGATAGAAGCCATGCAAGAAGAGCTACTGCAGTTCAAGCTGCAAGATGTTTGGGATCAGGTAGACCTTCCTAAAGGCCAAAGAGCAATAGGAACAAAATGGGTCTTCAGGAATAAGAGAGATGAAAGAGGAATAGTCATAAGAAACAAAGAAAGGTTGGTGGATCAAGGATATACACAAGAAGAAGGAATAGACTATGAAGAAATATTTGCACCTGTGGCTAGGATAGAAGCAATTAGATTATTCCTAGCTTATGCTTCTTATATGAAATTCAAAGTCTATCAAATGGATGTCAAAAGTGAATTTCTTTATGGCTCAATTGAAAAAGAAGTATATGTTTCTCAACCACCAGGGTTTGAAAACCCAAGCTATCCAGACAGGGTATACAAATTGAAGAAAGCACTTTATGGACTACATCAAGCTCCAAGAGCATGGTATGACACTCTGTCATCCTATCTCTTGGAAAATGGCTTTGAAAGAGGAGTCATTGATAAGACTTTATTCATCAAGAGAAAGAAGAAGGATATCTTGCTGGTCCAAATCTATGTTGATGATATTATCTTTGGATCAACAAGAGATAACATGTGCAAGGAGTTTGAGGAACTAATGCATCAAAGGTTCAAGATGAGTTCCATGGGGGAACTTACTTTCTTCCTTAGACTCCAAGTTCAACAGAAGTCAGATGGAATCTTTATCTGTCAGTCCAAGTATGTGCAGGACATTCTAACCAAGTTTGGTTTCTCAGATTCAAAACCTGCCAGCACACCTATGGAGACACACAAGCAGATAACAACAGATCTTGAGGGGGAGGATATGGATGTTCATCATTATAGATCCATGATTGGCTCTCTCATGTATCTTACAGCCTCTAGGCCAGACATAATGTTTCCAGTCTGTGTATGTGCAAGATTCCAAGTTAGGCCAAAGCAATCTCACTATCAAGCTGTTAAGAGGATATTCATATATCTCAAAGGGCAACCCAGATTGGGACTTTGGTATCCTCATGACTCATCCTTTGACCTACTTGCATACTCAGATAGTGATCTAGGTGGAGCAAACTTGGACAGAAAATCTACTTCTAGAGGATGTCAGTTTTTGGGTGCAAGACTAGTTTCATGGCAGTGCAAGAAACAAACCATAGTGTCCACATCTACAACAGAGGCAGAGTACATAGCAGCTGCAAGTTGCTGTTCTCAAGTCTTATGGATTCAGAATCAAATGTTGGACTATGGGGTAACCTTTCTACACACTCCAATTTTTATTGATAATAGCAGTGCTATTAGCATTGTAAATAATCCTGTCAAGCACTCGAAGACAAAGCACATTGAGATCAGGTATCACTTTATAAGAGACTGTAATGATAAGAAACTTATTCAAGTTGTAAAAGTTCACACTGATAACCAATTTGCTGATCTATTCACCAAATCTTTTGATGTGGGTAGATTCACTTTCTTGGTAACAAGTGTGGGAATGATCAACTCTGAATAAGCCCCTTCTCAAAAAGTGATTACATACCTGTATATTGTTTATTCTTGGTGTTACTAATCTTTTGTTTCAGGATATGTATAGCAGTACTCAGTGCACCACAAGATTAAAAAAAGTAAGTGTAGTTAATACTGCTCTCAGTTAATACTGCTAGTTAGTTAATACTACTTTCAGTTAATACTGCTAGTTAGTTAATACTGCTAGTAGTTAATACTGCTCTCAGTTAATACTGCTAGTGGTTAATATTGCTCTCATTTAATACTGCTAGTTAGTTAATACTGCTAGTAGTTAATACCGCTCTCAGTTAATACTGCTAGTGGTTAATACTGCTCTCAGTTAATACTGCTAGTGGTTAATACTGCTCTCAGTTAATACTGCTAGTGGTTAATACTGCTTGTTAGTTAATACTGCTAGTAGTTAATACTGCTCGCCGTTAGTACTGCTTATTAGTTAATACTACTCTAGGTTAATACTGCTTATGTCCCGAATACTATAAATACTCTTTGCCCGCCTAAAAAGTTCATAACGACTCTTTGCATATTGTTCACTTACGCTCTAAATCCTTTCTCTCTCAAGTTCAAAGTTTTCAGGCAAGAAACTTCAAGATCAATGGCATCAATGGCATTCATAGATGAGCACAATGAAATCGCGATGCTACCGAAGCCCAAACAGGCCGCTGGTTTCCACCAGATTGTGGATTTCCTCAAGACAACCCATATTGCCCATGTTCTCACTGTATCGCCATCAATCTATATCGAGCATCAAAGGCAATTCTGGGCAAATGCCACCATTGTTACTGAGAATGGTGTGCAAATGATCAAGAGAAGGGTGTGTGACAAACCCTTGACAGTTACTGAAGAGGTACTTCGCATCAGTCTACGTCTAGACGATGCCTCTGGTATAACTTCTATCTCTAATGATGAATTGTTTTCTACTCTTACAAGAATGGGGTATGGAGGCCCATTGGGTGTGTTCAAGTTCTCAAAAGCAAAATTTTCACCTCAATGGCGTTTCTTTGTCCATACCCTTATGCATTGTATCTCTAAAAAGACTACTGGATGGAGTGAGTTCAGTAGAACCATTGCTTATGCTCTGGTATGCTTAGCCACTGCTAGAAAGTATAATTTTTCCCAAATGATTTTCAATGATCTTGTCTCAAACTTGGGAAACAAAAAGAGCTTTTATATGTACCCCAGGTTTGTTCAAGCAGTTATCACCCACGACTTGACGGATATTCCTCATTTTGATGGGATAAATGTACCAAAACCCCCTAAAGGCAAGGTTTTCTCAAATATGAGAAGATCTGCTGGGGACTCGGAAGGAGTTGACACCCCATTGTTCTCTACAATGATGGTGGTGTCCAAAACTAATGAAGGTATGGTAGCAGGGTCAAGGCCCCCATTAGACCAACCCACTACTAGCCAATCCCAACCTTCCCACTCTAAATCAATTCCCCAGTCTCTTCTTGATAAACCAACTTCACCAATCACCCAAACATACAAAAGGAAACAGGTAAAGAAGGCTCCTTCCCTTCTTGTACCAACAACCCCTAAGCCTTTAAGCCCTCTAAGGGAGGATTCTCCCTTAGATAATATCTACAGGGAAACCACAAGGGTGTCTCCCAACCCAAAGGAGGTGCTCTCTGAGGAGGAGGTTGAGCATATGGGTCCTGAGGCTGCCACTACTCCTGCTAGCACAGAGGAGGACAGTGGTAACATACATAAGACCTCTCCCATGGCAACTTTGAATGAGCAATCCTTCAAAGGTCCCCGGTGCCAAGAAACCAAGGGGGTGGATAGTGCTTCTGCTAGGCAGAAGGCTTCCACTACTAAAAGATCCCATGATCCTTCAAAAGGGGGTAACACTCCTAGAGAAGGTGAGGACATATATGACTATCTTGAATTGATGGACACAATGGCCAACATCAATAGGGATGTCATTAAGCAGGGGAAAGATATTGAAGAGCTGAAACTGGTCATTCTGTCTCAACAAGTACAGATTACCAAACTGAAGAAATTAGTGACAAGATTGGTCCAGAAAAGGAGAAGAAAGCAATTTGTGTTAAAGAAGAGGGACAGTGCTCAAGATGCTTCCAACAAGGGGGAGAATCAAGAGAATGAAACAGAGAAGGAAAGCAAATCTGAGATGGGATTTGATGTTGAGGGGGAGAAAGAAGCAGAAATAGAGAAAGAAATAGAATTTGCCCAAGCAACAGAAACTGTTAATGCTGCTGAGGTCAAAGAAGCAGTAGTAATAGGGCTTTCTGTAGAAGAATTGGAAATTGCAAAAACGTTGGTAAAAGCCAAGAATGACGCCAAGAATGACACTCCTAAGGCTTCTCAAAAGGCCAAGGGAGTGGTCATCAATGAAGGAGGCCTTGAAAAGAAGACAAAAGAAAGAAGTGAGGCAGGTTTGAAGGATGCAAAGGGTAAAACTAAGATGGTTGAATCTGAACAACCCTCAAAGAAGAAGAACCAGGTGGAGTTAGATGAAGAAGTAGCAAAAGAGCTTCAAGCTGAGATGGAAAAAGAGGAACCGCTACAATCTGAGAAGGATAGAGAGATTGCACTGAATATGGCCAGAAAACTAAATGAAGAGTATCAGAAGAGCATGAAAACAGCAGCTCAGGCCAAGAAAGTACAAGTCAAAAGAATGCCACTCAAAAAGCAGAAGAGACAACCCTCCAAGACCTTTTTGGCCAATCAGGAAAGAAGAAAAATGATAAATTTTCTGCAAGGTGCAATTGGAGTCAAGGGGGAGATGTTCACAAACATGGCATACAATCAGGTTGAAGAGTTGTATAAGAAAGAGATGGAAAAACTTCAAGGGGATTCATCTAAAAGGGAAGAGGCTGAGAGAAGAATGAAGGAGAGGTATGATCTTAATATTCAAAAACCATTCCTTGAGGAGACCACACCCTCAAAAGACAAAGCTGAAGAGATGAAGGAAGAACAAGAGAGTGTTGGTATAGAAGCCAAATCTGGGAAGAGGGTGAAGACAATTGCTTCTAAAAAGCAGTCTAAAAGGCCTAGAATGGAAGAAACAGCAGAATCTGCAGCAGAGCCTTCAGATGTACCTTTGGCAGAATCAGTGCAAATTCCAGAACAGTCAAGTAAGCCAACTAATGAGAGTATGGATTTGTATATGACAATAGTATAACCTTTGAAGGCTGTTCCAATCTCTATGCAAGCTCCAGAGATCATTTTTTGGGACATTCTAAGAGATAGTGGAAAGAATTTCTTCAGAATCAAGAGAGCTGATGGTTCATTTGAAGCATATTCAACATGGGGGAGAGTTATCAGAAGTTGTTCAAGAGCTGATATAGAAGAATTGTACAAAGTGGGAATGAAACTCTATGAGCCTGTGTTGAAAGGTACTGAAGAAAATCTTCTCAAGGTAACATTGGAATACTTGTGCATGATGTTTGATCCAGAGAGAGTGTCTTATAGGATTAAAGATCATAATCATGAGTTTATATTCAAGAAGATTGATAAATGGATACTATTTGAAAACTGTGGAGTATACATGATTACTATTGACAACTGTTATCATGAATACTACCTAGTGGACAAAATTTATAAGCATAGCAAGGAGAAGCTAGAAGGAATGCTTAAAGCTACACTTGTATGTTCAAAGGATTCAGAGATGGCTAAAATTGTGGTGAGAAGAACTGTAAATCAAAGTCTGGGGCTAAATCCAAATTTGGGAAACTGAACCTGAGGTGTTGAAAGCATCTTGAAGATCAGATCTGAAGAACTTGACTTCTCTTCCTAAAAGTCAAGTTAGGGGGAGATTGTTGGGAACTGAAGAATTTACCAAGTATGGTTAATGTTGCTAGTACAAGATTACTACTGCTAGAAGACTTCAATAGTTAATACTGCTGAGTATTACTACTGCTAGTAGAATTAATACTGCTAGTCAAAGTTAGTGCTGCTTGAACAAAGTTAGTACTGCTTAGCTAGTAAGTACTGCTAGTGGTTAGTGCTGCTTAGTAGTTTATGCTGCTTATGATTAGTACTGCTTATGAATTGAAGATCCGGATGGAAAGGATGACAGCTGTAAAGAATCAGGATATTCATGGAAGGATTGAAGATAATGATAGAAGATATACTGAAGATATTTTATTTATTGTAATTATCTTTTATTCAGTATATGTATAGAATTGATAGAATAGTTTAGAATTAATCATTCATTCTAAGTTTTAGAAAATTAACCTCAAAGCATAGATCCTAATTCTTGAGAAGTAGAATTCGTATTGGTGAGCCTGTTCATCAATATTGAGGTTGAGTGTGTAATCTTGTGATTTGATAATTGAATACAAGTTTACAAGTTGTTGATTATATACTGTTTTGATTACTGTTACATTGAATATCAAAGTGTTATTCCGCAACTTCTTTGATATTGTTTCTGAGACTTTATTCTTGTTGAGAAATCGATCCTGACACGTTGTTTGGCTCGATGGCTAGCATTGGAATCTTGTAAACAAAAGGGAAAACCAAACTCCATCCGCTTGGAGTGGCGGTGTGGTGAACAAGGAAAAATACGGCAGCAACCGTTGGACCCAACCAGAAAACGGCAACAACCATTGAACCTAACCGGAAATCTTCTAGTTTGCAATAAAATCAACCACGGTGTTCAAAAAGTAGCCACTAGTTACTCAACAATCGATGTTTATCGAGAAACCCACGACCATGGTCGTGGTTCATGGTGACGGTGGCATTAACCATAGCCAATCGTCGATGGCCTTAGATGAAAAATAAACGAGACAAGAATCAATCACGCGATGAGGCTCGTTCAGCCATGTAGGGTAATAACCCATCGACAAGGAACGACAGCCGGCGGCACTCAGCCGCAGTCGGCCGCCGATGACCAACGAAGGGAATCGCACCTCGCAAGGAGGGCGAACGCCAGGGATTGGTGGCAACAGCCATGATCAACCTGCAACGTACCTCAGGTGGTCACTGCGACGAAAACGACGACGGTCGACAGCGACCGGCGAAATAGAGGCAAAGACCGGCGGTGCTCGTGGCTACAAAAGAGAAACGACAACTAAAAACGACGACAATGAAACCTGTTCAGGTTGTCGCCTCTTTGTGATGGGAGGGAGATGTGCGATGGGAAAACCGGCCAGCGGCGGGCGGCGATGAAAAACACCGGCAGAAGCCAGCGGCAACTCAAACCCAAAAAAAAAAAGATGGAGGCCACATAAAGTTGTGATCTCTCAGATAGCAAATATTAGGGTTTGCAACCCTTTTAAATTCCTATTAGACTTTTAGACCCAATTAAAACAAAATGGGTCCAATTAGATTTTTAGGTTAAATTTGAAATTTTAATTTGCCATCATAGCAGTATCGTTCCTCTTTTGATTAAATGACATCAAAGTGGCTCTGATACCACTATAGGGTTTTAATAACAATTTGTAACCGTTATACGCAGCGGAAATTAAAAATAATTTTGGTTACAACGTGGAAAACTTTTCTGAACAATTAAATCCCAAACGGATCCAATGATGTATTTAATTAAAACATAAAACCACACCATAGGGTGTTTAGAGATGTACCTTTTAGATCTGTTGTGGTTGAACTAGTTGAGCACTTAGAAACCAATCTAGGTTTCCTCTAGCGGTATCCACACACAAACACGCGAAATTCCACCGGGTGCTAGCCCAATAACCCTAGATCTATATGTGTTTTACAGAAAAGAAAAGGGGTTTCTTTTCTGTATTTTGTGAAAGGTTATTCTAACTCAATTGTATATCAAATGGTTTAGCCTAACCCCTTATTTATATCAAAAGAATTATAGTTAGACTATAATTCAACTAATAATTAAATAAGGTTTAATTATTATCTGTAATATTCAAATCATATTCAAATATATATATATATATATATATAATTATCCTTTTAAACTTTAAAATATAATTACAGATAATTCCCCGTAATTAACATAATTACGTTTTCACCCTATAATTATTATAATTACAGTTTAACACATATTTTCAATAAATACGGGTTTCTACAAATGGAAACAAACGCATTCTTTGTGTGCGACCCTATAGGTTTACATGCTCCTCAGCAGTATCTCTGTGTGACACGTGTCGTGGCCATATAATAACTTACAGAATCTTTATTGGATACTCACTTACTTCCAAAGCATACAGAATCTACAACACAAGAACGAGATCAGTGATTGAAAACATCAATGTGTCCTTTGATGAAACAAAGACAAGAACTTCTGAACAAAACAGTTCAGAACTTGAATCTAGTGATAAAGCTTCCACATCAACCAGTGTGGAACCTGCTTCAAAACAGACTGAGATTTCTAAATTTTTAATTGAATCAAATTTAGATTTACTGTTCTATGATGTTTTTGATGATTTTCAGAACATACAAGGTCAAAATGATATACCTACCACTGATTCATCTACTACCACTGCAGATATATCAGGACCCTCTGAAGATAATGGTGAAGCTTCTACAAGTCAAGCTCAAGAAGTTTCAGACAACACAACTTCAACTGCCAATGAAGATGTTTCATCTACATCAGTCACTCATGAAGAGAATGTGGTGGGAACTCCTACTGAAGAAGCTATTCCCTTTCAAAGCACAACAAGTCCAATTTTAACTACTTCAGAAGAAACAAAAATACAAATTACTTCAACTCCTGAAGAACCAGCAATACAAGATGAGTTTGATTCTTCTAACAATCAAACAGAGGTTGATGTTTTACCAAGCTCATACAGATGGATAAGGAACCATCCTACAGAAAACATTATTGGTGACCCGTCTGCTAGAGTGACTACCAGATCTGCTTTTCCACCAGCAACTGCAAATTTCTGCATGTTTTCAAGTTTTCTGAGCAGTATTGAACCAAAGAAGCCATCATAAGCGTTAAAGGATCCAGATTGGATTAATGTAATGCAGGATGAGCTGAATGAGATCAAAAGAAACAAAGTGTGAAGATTGATACCAAGACCCAAAGACAAATCAATTGTTGGCACAAAGTGGGTCTTCCAAAACAAAAAGGACGAGGCTGGAATTATCGTGAGGAACAAAGCAAGGCTGGTTGCAAAAGGTTACAATCAACAAGAAGGGATTGATTACGACGAAACATATGCACCAGTTGCTCGGATCGAAGCCATAAGGATTTTTCTTGCTTATGCGGCTCACAAGAATATCAAGGTCTATCAAATGGACGTGAAGTCTGCTTTTCTCAACGGCATTCTTCATGAAGAAGTTTATGTGAGTCAACCTGAAGGCTTTGTGGATCCGAAGTTACCAGATCATGTCTATGTTCTTGATAAAGCACTGTATGGATTAAAACAAGCCCCAAGAGCATGGTATGAAACACTTTCAGTATATCTAACTGAGTCTGGTTTTCGGAAAGGTAGAATCGACACTACTTTATTTCTCAAAAAGAAAGGTAAGGATCTGATAATTGTACAAATTTATGTTGACAACATCATTTTTGGCTCTACGTCACAAGAATTGTGCGAAGAATTTGAAAATATCATGAAAAAGTGTTTTCAATTGTCCATGATGGGTGAACTCACATTTTTCTTAGGCCTGCAAGTTAAGCAAACCCCGGAAGGGATTTTTATAAATCAGGCTAAATGTATTAGAGACATGTTGAAGAAATTTGACATGAACTCTACTTCACCCATGAAGACTCCCATGCAAGCTGGCAGTCTGTTGGATGCTAATATCTCCAGAAAATCAGTAGACCAACATATCTACAGAAGCATGATTAGATCTCTTCTTTATTTGACAGCAAGTAGGCCAGATATTATGTTTGCAACATGCTTTTGTGCAAGGTATCAGGCGAATCCTAAAGAATCTCATCTTTCTGTTGTCAAAAGAATTTGAGGTATCTCAAAGGCACACCAAATATGGGCCTTTGGTATCCAAAAGATTCTAAGTTTGAATTAATAGCATATACTGACGCAGATCATGCAGGAAACAAATTAGACAGGAAAAGCACATCAGGAGCATGTCATTATCTAGGATATAAGCTGGTCAGTTGGTCGTCCAAGAAACAGAATTGTTTATCCACATCTACAGCTGAAGCGGAATATGTTGCGGCTGCAAGCTGCTGCTCACAGTTTCTGTGGATGAGAACCCAGCTGAGAGATTATGGATATACTTTTCACAAGGTACCAATCTACTGTGATTCCAAGAGTGCAATAGCAATCACATCAAATTCTGTGCAGCACTCAAAGACGAAGCACATAGATATCAGGTATCACTTTATTAAAGACCATGTTGAAAAAGGTGATGTAGAAATGCATTTTGTTTCAACCGACCTTGAAGTTGCTGATTTGTTTACTAAACCTGTTGTTGAAAAAAGATTTAATTTTCTAGTCAGTAAACTTGGTATGTTGAACCTTAATGAATAGTTACACCATTCTTTATATTTCTGAGGGGGAGCATTTCTTTATATCTGGTATGTTTTTGTAATTCATTTACTCAAATTTAAAAAAAGCTAGATATTATTAACAAACCTGGACTCATGTTCAATGAGTACCAAAGTTTTATCTGTTTTATAAGTTTGCATTTTGGACTATGACTTTTGATCACATCAGATCAGGACTCGTACTTCATGATTTGTGCTTAACAGCAAAAATCAAGAGGGAGAAATTAAGATATGTGCATACTTCAAGGGGGAGCTTAATGCAAAAGTCTTTAAGTGTGTATGTATGTTTGAGTGAACTGAAAGTTTTCTTGAGAAAAATACTGGTTTTGTGCTAAGAAGTCAATTTTGGAAAGTTGCTGTTTTGGGAAAGTCAAAGTTTTCATTTTTAGAAAGATTTTATTTTTGGAAACTTTTCTCAAATTTTTTCTAAGTACGGAAACGCGCAAAGCACTATGCTTACGTTAAAACGCGCAAGACATAGTCTGTGAGTTCACCAAATGCGAAGGCATTACTTGCGAGTTTGGAGAATGCGCAAGACGTTACTTGCGAGTTTGGGCGATTAATTTCTTTCAGCTTGCGAGTTTCAACTTCTTTACTCCTTAGGCTTGCATGTTTCACAAATTTTTCACTTAATTCGTTTCTTAAGTGAAACACACACACACATATTTGTCAAATTTTGAGACAAATACCTTGTTTCCTTGATATGAGAGAAGAAAAAACTCCATTCGTGCGTTGTTTGCGAGTTTGTGTGCTATGAACAGGGACTTGCGAGTTCTTTGACTAGCGAGTTTCTTGACTAGCGCGTTTCGTCAAGTATATATATGTTTCATCTCTTCATTTCTCTCATTATCATCTAGCGGATTTCAGCACTTAGCGACTTTCTCTCTCGAATTCTTTTGCGATTTTCGACTCTTCAGTTCATTACTTTCATCGAATCAAGTGTAGGTCATCATTTTGATATTTCATTGATTGATTGTTCGTATTTTCAGTCTTGATTCATCAAGAACTAGGGTTTCTTTTAATTTTGTTGGTTCAAATTTCGGACTGTTCATCTTGTTGGTTCGGTGATGTTCTGAAATGACCGATACTAATCATTTTGTGTTTGTTCTTTCAAACTAATGATTTGTTCATTTTTGTATTTCAAAATATGCTTGGTATAATCTGGGTTTGTGTTAGACATATTGATTTTTGCAGGTTTCCTTAACTTTTGGACTTCTGGAAGTATGAACATAATGAACTGAACTCAAACTTATGTTTTGAACTGGACTCTTTATTTCTTGGATAAAGCTTTGAGCTTTTGCACTAGTCTTATGAATTCTTGACATAAAGTTTCGAACTTTTTGAATTTTTGAACAAGAACTGGCTGATTTCATGAACATAAACTGGAAACTCATGAACTGTGTTCTAAAATATGAACTTGGTCTTCAAATCATGGACATTAATCATTTCATTCAAGATTAAAATAAGCTTAAAAGTCAGATTCAGGGAATGAAAAGTGAAATATTTGAATTTTTTAAATTCAGATTTGAATTTCAAAGTTTTCAAATGATTAGTGTTCTGAAAATTCAAATCTAATCAAATTTGTACCAAGTCAAATGAACAGTGTTCTTGGCCTTTTAAGTTCAAATCCAAGATTTGATAAGTTCTAATTAGAGTTCATATAAATATTTTTGCAAGTTTAAAAAGTCTAAGAATTATGGGTAACCTTTGCAGAATCAGTATTATAACTAATTTCCAGATTTCAAATATTATTTTGAAATACAACATTATTTTGACAGAATAAATTCAAAGTGATTAAGTGTTGTCAATTTTGTGTTTTGTGTGTTGTTGTTAATTTCTGTTCATCTGAAGTTGCAATTTGCTTACTTCAACTTACTGTGCTATCAATTGTAACATCTCAAAGTACATTGTTCTGTACTTCAAAATTGGTTTTCTAGAAACAAGTTTTTGGATTTATAATGACATATTGGATTTTATCCAATACATTTTATATTTTTCAGGAAATCAATGGCGGAGGAAAATATTAATGATCAAAGTGTTCAGATGGATGAACATGATTCGAATGTTTCACGGGAGATGCCCATGCCTTCTTCCCGATCTCATTATTCTGAAATTGGTGCAGATCCAGATCTTCAATTGATCAATCCTCAAGATTATCTCTCTTTGTCGCCAAATAATCATCATGTGATCTTTGACAATCTCATGGTCAAGCCACTGATAAAGGAGATCCTGAAAAACCATCCAATCTGCACTGCCTTAACTATAACTGCTACTGTGCCAATGATCTACTTACAACAAGCATGGAAAACCATTGAGCATATGGTGCAAGGCAACAGAAAACATTTCACAATCTGCATTGACAACTTCACATCCATACTGACCTATCAGAGATTAAGATTGCTTCTAGATCTTCCTTTGCCAGACTCAAGAGAAGGAAAGACAACTTTTGATCCCTATCCAATAGATCAAGAAATGTTTGCTGGTATTCTTGCTCTAGGATATGTTGGAAGCCTTACAAAGATGAGTGATTTTAAGAAATCAAATTTGCCTCCATTCTATTATCAGTTCTTTTCAGTGATCAACAAGTGCTTCACTTCACGACATTCTGGGCATGACAACACCAACATTCATACTCTAAGATTGTTCCATGCTATCATCTATGATCTACATGTTGATTATGCTGTGGCTATCTGGACTGAGCTGTATGAGAATGTTCTGAGCAAGAGACATTCAAAGAAGCCAAAATATGTGCCTTATCAGAGATTTTTACAACTCATTGTCCGAGGCATATTGAGATCCAGCCGAGATGTTCCAAAGAGATTACATCATGAGATTGCCCCAGAAAATGAAATGACATATCTTCAAAAGCAGAAGCAAACCTTCACTTTTGAGATGCCAGTACCTGCTGCACTGCTTGCTTATGCTGATTTGAACGCTCCGTGTGTTAGGAAATATAGGGAGTCCATGGGATTTTCAGTGCCGGAGATCCCTACCCAGGACGTAGAGCCAGTTAGTCGAGTGGAGTCAGTGAGGGTTCAACATACTACGGGGGTAGTTGAACGGGAAAGTGAGCAGACAGAAAATTTGGAGAGGGGTTCAGGAGAGGGTTAGACTTCTGTACTGGAGGGTGTGGGAACACAGGCACAATCTGCCACGCATGTAGTGATTTCCACATCTCAACCTGATATTGCTATCATTCCTCAATTGGGCACTCAGGAAGAGAATCTCAATGAAAGTTAGAACTCTGAAAGAACTGTATCGGTTGGACAAGCAAGCTCATCTGGTACTTCAGTGCCATCAGCAACATCAGAACAGGATGCAGCAAATCAAGGAAATGATCAGCATGATGATGATGATAACATGGGTCATAGCTTTGGATTCTTAGAGAATGTTTCTTTACACCATAGTCTTGGTTATATTGCAAGAGATCTTGACTTGGAAGGTGTTGATTCAACAATCATGAATGTTGTATCTGACTATGGAGTTATAAGGGAGGAAGAGGGAGAATTAGTTGAAAATCCAGAAAATGTGAGGTCTAGAGTGAATGAAGGAAAAGAATATGGTGAGCGTGTGTGTACTCGAACCTACCATTCCAGAAGGGCAGCCACATCTACTACCTCGCTGCATGTGTTGCGAGCAGAAGGTATTGAAATAGACATTAGTCGCCTACTAATGCATATGCACACCTCAACTAGCCATTCTACTTCCTCTCAACAGGCTGTAGTCTCATCTTTACACGGGGTTTTAGCACAAAATCTATCAGTTGTTCACTCGGAACAGGCAGGTATTGAAACAAGAACTCAGTTGCCCCCGAGTTCGACTTCTTTCAGTGCACAAGTGGGTCTAGAACCAATTGTTACATCTATTTTTATTCCTAGGACATAATCAATCATATCTACTACCATCGGGAATCTTAGTGCCCCGATCGTAACATCTGTAGTATCTCCGCATTCCAGACTACGAGGATCAGGTGGAAGTCCTGTCATTGCTAACATCACGCCAGCTTTGAGAACATGCCACACTATTGTATCTTCAACAACTGTGTTAACGGGAAGCTTGAGTAGCCCCGGTGTTACTTTACCCGAATTCGTTTCAAGGGAATTTCTCAATGACGCCCTAAATGTTATTGAAAACTCTTTATCACAGAAGTTTCAGTCGGAAATGAATAAAGCAACTGAAAAGTTTGAGGAGGAGATTGGAAAGGTGATGAGAATGTTGAAAGAGAAAAATCCAGTTGTTGAGGAGCCAGAGCAACCACTTCCACCACCATCAATTCCACAACCACCACCAGTTCAATTTGTTTCTGAATTGAAATCTTTACTTCTAGCACAGTTGTTATCTAAAGCTCCAGCAGATCAAACCGAAATAGATCTTATTGGATTACTGAGACAACAATCCCAACTAATTGTTCCTCATGTTCCAGTAGACTATGTTACACAATCTCAGTTCAACCAGTTCAAAGATTCAGTGGAGAAGCACTTACAGGACCTAACAACAGCAGTACAACTTTTTTGCCAGGCTCAATCTGATGCAGTTTTAAAGAAAAGGCATGATCGTGATTCTGATCAATATCATGAGGGGGAGATGAATAAGAGACAGAAAACTGCAGAAGATACTGTTATTGTTACTGTTGAGGAGCAGGGGACTAAAGTAGCTGAAACTACACATGGAGAACAGTGAGAACAGGAACAGTTGGATGAGAATGCTGCACAGGCTGAAATAGAGTTGATGATCTATGATAATACGGAATCAAAGGTTGAAAAGCCTGCGATTGCCACAGTTGAAGAAGTTATGGAGATGTTGGGAGTTACTGCTGAATATTTTGTCAACCTAGATGATTATGCAAGTGATGATGATGAGCAAGCTGCTGCTAGGTATGACAGTTGTTGTAGAGTAAAGCAGGAAGGAATGGATGTTATTGGGCAGAATATTCAAAGTGATGGACCAGATCTGAGAATTCAATTACAGTTGAAGAGTTTGTATAGAATGCCATTTCTCAAGGAAATCTGAGTCTGAGTGAGAATGTGCTGAATGATTTATTTGGAGAAAATTTAGATGAGAATTTTGATGATCTTGACAGTGAAGATGAAGAGATTGCAGATCTTGATCAAACTTTCCCAGTTCAACAAGCAAAAGTTGTGGAGGCTGCACAGATTGCTAGTACAGTTGATTATGCTCCACCAACCTATAGACTATTTGATGAAGATGAAATCTTGACTGCTATTCCAATAGTCTCTCCCACAAGAAACTTTTCTGTCCCTGAAAATCGTGATGCTTTTGAACCAAGGGTTGCTCTACCTTTACCTGAAGATTTTAATTCTGAAGAACCAGCCGATCAACCCAAGCAAAAACCAAAAGCTGACAAGCCCAAGAAGTCTAAAAGGTCAAGAATTCCTACTTCATAGCCCAAACCAAAAGATCTTGAAGAAGAAAGGCCAATTATTGTTGATATTCAAGACTTCAGAAATAAGCTGAACAAAGAAAGAAAGCAAAGAGAAAAGGAGGAAAGGAAGATAATCCGGGAAGCAAAAGCTGAACTAAGAGAAGAGGAAGAAGAAGCAACCAAAGTCAAAGACAATACACTACCTTACATTCGAAACCCTGATAGCCCAAAGATACTAAGTGCAGCTGAAGCCTCTATAAAGCTAAAGCCAAATCCTGTTTTTGTTACTCCAATGGAAGTGGAAGAATTTTCAAAAGCTCATGGTCCAAAACTTGAAACAATGCAAGCAGAAGAGCTCATCTCTTATGAAATCAGTGACATAGGGAAGGTTACTTTCAAGGGAGATGTTAGAGTTGGTTCTGTTCCTTATACAGGCTATGATATTGAGGGGGACTCTTTGAAGTTTATTTAGATCATCAAAAAGTCACTCAAAGTACCATTCCTGGAAGAGACAACCAAAATCTTTGTCTCATCTCTGCAGCCAATTGATGAAGGAAATTTCTATCAGAGATAAGATTTATCAGGCCAACTACATCAGATTCATGAAGACTCATAGCAGACTTTCCCCAGTTGCTAAAAAAGAAGAGATTTTGCAGGTCCAAAATGTTCACATGTGCAAGATTCTAAATGTTCACTATCCAAAGTTCACAGTTCAAAGAAAAGATATGAAGATCAGTACCTTTACAGAAGCTGATTTTGATAACTTGAACTTCTCAGACATTATGTTTATTGTGAATGAGTTCAGAGACAAGATGAAGAGAAAGAGGACACAAGTTGTTGCTTATGCTTTGGATGCTATCAAAAGATTTATGACAAGGAGTGTCTACAATGCTTACACGTTTGACTTTCAATTTGGCATTGAAACTAATCATAACAGACGCTTCAATTCGGTGTATCATGAGATGCTTGATCAGACGGATCCTCGAGAATGACATTCTCGTCTTGGATCATAGGATCAGTATGGGTATGAGAAGACATAGAAAAAACCTGAGGTTTGAAATACAAGTATAAGTAAAACCCAATAAGAAATTTCTTCAAATAACACTCGATTCTGAGGTAGGAGATAATGAACAGTAAAAAATACGAGATAAGCATAGTAAGAAATCGACAAAGAAACCAAAATCCACTTAAGAACAATGTAATACAAATCAAAGCCAATAAGAAAATCTAAAACACATACCTGATCGATTCACAATCTGAAATCAAAAATGAAAGAAAAAGTCGCACAGAGATGGAGAAGATGAACAGTTGAAATTTCAAAAGAGAAAAAGAGCGAGAAAAGGTAAAGGGAACACTACTAGGGTTATTTATACTAAAACAAAATAAAGAACACTTTAAAAAATACTTCAAAAAAAAATAACATTCTTAAAAAAATTAGAAAACTTACCTGTCCAGCTCCTTTACTCCCCCTACACAAATGCACAAAATTTAACAAATCAGATCAGCATTTGCATAAAAATATCAGAAATACTTACTTGATTAATTTCTGATCAGCACGAGAAGTATTTTATCAGCTTTATTCACTCCCCCTAAAAAACAGACTAGTTCATAAAAAACGTTTCAGATTGGCTCTCCCCCTCAAAATATGCACAGACCATTTAACAAAAAATATGGATACACAACCATATAAACATCAGTGTAAAAAGAAAATGATACTGAATATAAATTTTGAAACAACTGAACATGTAAAATTTTAAACACTAAACAAATTAAAGTCTACTCAGTAAAATTTCACAGATTTATCAATCAGTTGAAATCAAACATATGTTGTTGGATACAAGAACATGTTGCATTGCATATCAAGTGAAGACATGTTCAGTTTCAAAAAAAAACTTCCTGCTATCTATTCAGTGTGCTCGCATGTGAACTTCGATTAGCTTCAAGAAAAATGCAATTCTAAAAATATTATAGAGAACTTTGCATGTACTAACACTAAGCCATCAAAAATTAAGACTTTCACAAATTTACAGGTTTATTGCAACTCAAACATTTCACCAAGTATCATGAGATGTGTGCTCATTGGCATCTTTTTAGCAGTGTGCACATTGGCATCTTCACATGAGTGTGCTCTTTGGCATCTTTTAAGCGTTGTGCACTTTAGCATCTTTTAATCAAAGAGTTCATTAAGTAAAGAACATGCCGTAAACGTTACTTTCTATCTGACTCTATTGGAGGATTTGGGTCAGCCGCTCCCAGACCAGTTGGCCTTAGGGGACTAGGTGTCAAGCATCCCTTGGAACTTACTTTCCCGGATCAGAAAGGCTACATCGACATATCCTAAACCCATTCATACCAGTAGAACATGACTTTCGATCTGATTCTGTAGAAGGATTTGGGTTCGATCACTCCCAGATCAATTGACCTTAGGGGACCAGATGACGAGCATCCCACAGAACTTACTTTCCCAAATCAGAAAGGCTACATCGACATATCCTAAACCCATTCATACCAGTAGAACATGACTTTCGATCTGATTCTGTAGAAGGATTTGGGTTCGATCACTCCCAGATCAATTGACCTTAGGGGACCAGATGACGAGCATCCCACGGAACTTACTTTCCCAAATCAGAAAGGTCACATGTACAAACTTTTAAACTCAGAGATTTCTGTATTTTAAAAATATATTATTCATCTCAATCACTCAGATCAACGTCTAAATGCTTAGCCCATATTTTCATTCCGATCTATAATTCTGATCATTTAGGTAGTCTAAGCAAAGTAAACTATAAAAATTCCGACTCACATATCTTTAAAGCAGTATCAAAAGCTACAAACATGTTGCTGACTTTTCGACTTTTGTAAGACTTGAAAGTTGAACATATAAAACTTTAATATAAACAAAGGCTTGTAAAAAATCCTAGACATACATTTTATTCAAATGAAAGAAAATCTGTAAAATTTTACTTTATAGAATAAAATTTGTAAAGATTTAAACTTTTAAATTCAACATGCCTAATTTTGAAAGCAAAAAATTGAAACGTTTTTCATCTAAGGCTTCTGTAAAGATATCAGCAAGTTGATATTCAGTTGGTACAAAATATAATTCAATAGTACCTTCTTCCACATGATGCTTTATGAAATGGTACCGCATGTCTATGTGCTTGGTCTTAGTGTGCTGGACCGGATTGACTGAAATGGCAATTGTGGACTTGTTGTCACAATATATTGGCACTGTCTTGTACAACATCCCGTAATCCCGTAGTTGTGTCTTCATCCATAGGACTTGATCGCAACAACTAGCTGCAGCGACGTACTCAACTTCTGCTGTTTATATAGATACGCAGTTTTGCTTTTTCGACACCCAACTTATCAGTCTGTCTCCCAAGAATTGAAGGTGTCCTGAGGTACTCTTCCGGTCCAATTGATTACCGCCAAAATCTGCATCAGAATAAGCAAGCAACTTATAGTCAGAACTCTTAGGATACCATAATCCTAAGTAAGGAGTTCCTTTTATATATCTAAAAATACGCTTAACTGCTAATAAATGAGATTCTTTCGGTTTGGCTTGGAATCTGGCATACAAGCATGTAGAGAACATTATGTTCGGGCGACTTGCTGTGAGATACATCAGTGATCCGATCATTCCTCGATATGTCTTTTGATCCACAACTTTTCCATCTGGATCAAGTCCGATTTTAGCACCGTGAGCCATCGGCGGCCGATTGAAGTAGATTTGTCCATTTTGAATTTCTTCAAAATGTCAAATACATACTTTAACTGATTGATGAAGATTCCATCTGGAAGCTGCTTCACTTGTAAGCCGAGGAAGAAATTGATTTCTCCCATCATGCTCATCTGAAATCTAGAAGTCATAAGATCAGAAAACCATGTACATAAAGATTTGTTAGTCACACCAAAAATAATATCATCTACATATATTTGTACTAAGCAAATATCCAAGTTTGATCTATATATGAAAAGAGTGGTATCTATGGATCCTTTGGTGAAGCCGGATTTGACTAAGAAGGCTGACAACTCATCATACCACACCCGTGGAGCTTGTTTCAGACCATACAAAGCTTTATCGAGAAAATATACGTAATCAAGACGATCTTTGTCAACAAATCCCTCTGGCTGAGATACATAGACTTCTTCTTTCAATTTGCCATTGAGAAATGTTGTCTTGACATCCATTTGATATACGGTGAAGTTGCGATAAGCAGCGAAGGCAAGAAACATCTGAATAGCTTCCAATCTGGCGACGGGTGCAAATGTTTCATCGTAGTCAATACCTTCTTCTGTCGATATCCTTTGGCTACCAATCTTGCTTTGTTACGCACAACTATACCATCTTTGTCTTTCTTATTCTTGAATATCCACTTGGTACCAATTATGCTCTTTCCTTTCGGCCTTGGTACAAGTCTCCAAACTTTGAGTGCGTCAAATTGATTGAGCTCCTCTTGCATTGCTATAATCCAGTCCGGGTCTTCCAACGCTTTAGAAACTTTTGTTGGTTCAATCTTGCTTAAGAAGCAAGTGAAGAGACATTCGTTGGATGTAGCCGTCCTGGAACGTGTAGACACACTAGCTTGAGGATCTCCAATAATTTGATGAATTGGATGAGATCTTGTCCATTTTGTGGTATGAGGGAGAGGATCAATAATGTCTTGAACCACTTCTAATTGATGAGAGGGAAGTTCAGAAGCTTCTATGTCAGTTGAAGAGATAGACACAGTTTCAACTAGAGGAGGAGGTAGCTCAACAACTTCTGTCAGATTCTGGAAGAGTTTGTTGAATAACATCATTCTGTACTTCTTCCTAAACTGATTCCTCTTGAACAAATTGTTCATATACAGATTCTTCTTGAATAGTTTCTTCATGAATATGCTCAGATTCTGATTGTGTCTGATCAACAGGAGGAACTGGAACAGCATCAGGTTCAGAGATATATGCAGCGGAATTTGGAGTAGATGTGTTCTCAGTTTCCTGATTCAAAACATTTGAGACATTTTCAGAGTTAGATCTAGGCACATTATCATAAAAATTTTCAAACAGAAAATCTAAATCAGAAAGATTAAGAATAGAAGAAGAAGAAGAATCCTGATTTGACTGTTGAAGTGCAGGTTCTGAAATGAGTTGTTCAGAAGCTGAATTCCCAGTAAGTACGGGTTCTGTGCCTGATTGACCATAAACCAAATCGGCAGCTTCGTCAAATTTGACATTTACGCTCTCTATCACTTTTCTTGCGGAGATCAGAAAGACTCTGTAAGCAGCAGAATTAGAAGAATAACCCAGAAATACACCCTCATCTGCCTTTGGACCAAACTTGTTGAGATTATCTCTGTCATTCAGAACATACCATTTACACCTGAATGACTTGAAATACTTGATGTCCGGTTTGATACCGTTCTTAAGTTCATACGGTGTTTTGTTGAAACGACGATGCAGAATTGACCGGTTCTGAGTATGACAGGCAGTTGACACGGCTTCAGCCCAATGAGATAAAGGAAGACCTGAATAAACAAGCATAGATCTGGCAGCCTCTACAAGCGTTTTGTTTCTTATTTCAACAACCCCATTCTGTTGCGGTGTTCTGGCAGCAGAAAACTGTTGTTGTATACCTTGATCCTCATAGAATGCTTGAAGAGTACTGTTCTTGAATTCAGTGCCATTATCTGATCTTACCACTTTGACTTGCTTTTGCTTATTTGTCTGGATTGTCTTGATGAGATTGATGAGAACTTCAGGAGTCTCGTCTTTTGACTTGAGAAATTTAACCCATGTATACCTTGAGTAGTCATCAACAATCACCAAAACATATCTCTTTTTACCTATACTCTTTGACTTCATCGGACCGCATAGATCAACATGCAAGATATCAAGAATGTCCGACGTGCAGTGTTCAGGCTTTGGCTTATGAGATGCTTTCTTCATCTTTCCTTTCTCACAATCCTGACAAAGGTGGTCTTTCTAAAAACGGAGAACTGGAAGACCTCTCACTGAATCATTCTTGACCAGGCGATCCATATACTTGAAATTGAGATGAGCTAGTCGACGATGCCAAATCCAACTTTCATAAACTGGAGCTTTAGACAGTAGATAAATATCTGATGGGATGTGGACTTTGGAAAGATCAATAGTATACAGATTAGATCTTCTCTTTCCAACTAGTATATCTCGGCCACTATCATTCTTCACAGCAACTCTTTTAGATTTGAAGCTGACTTCAAGATATTTATCACAGAACTGTCCGATGCTAAATAAGTTGTGGCTTAAACCTTCGACGTAGCTGACTCTCTTGACAGTTATATTACCTTGAACTAGATCACCATAACCAAGAATTGGAGCAGTCTCACAATTTCCAAACTTAACACGACCACAACATTTTTCTTTAAAATTAGACAGAAGAGATTTGTTGCCAGTCATGTGTTTAGAACACCCCGAGTCCAGATACCATAATTGACTAAGCTACACATACAGAAATTACACAATTTTAGGTACCCATATGCTTATGGGTCCCTTCTTGTTAGATTTGTGTCTTTTATATTTCACAGAATTATCATTCATATAAACATGAAAGCAATCATTAATAGAGGAAAAAACACAATCATCAGAATCAGAATTAGAAGAAGAATATGAGACACTCTTTGCAATATGAATCATTTGCTGAAACGAATATTTTGTATTTTTATTACAAATGGCAAATGTATCAGATTCTCAAAGACTTTCTACACATTTAACTCCTAATAATTCGGATTCTGCTGTTTGCTGTTTAACCCTCCATATCTGCTTTTGTGATCTCTTCACAGTCCGATCTGAAATAGAAGAATGAGATGAATTAGAATTTTCAGACAAGACACTATCCTGTTTCCTTGACTTCTTTGATCTTCTTCTTTTACGCTTCTTTTTAAAATATTGAACATTTAGCGTTAAAGAATTATCAATAATTGAATCAGAAGAAGAAACTTTATCTAAGAAATCAACATGTTCATTCGACAGAGACGAACTTTCCTTGGAGTGAGAATTTTGAAAAAGGCACAAGTCAGGAGGAGGTTTGCGCATCCCATTGGTTGCGCAAACTGAACTTTGTGTATACAACGGCGTGCACAAAGTGTCAGTTTGCGTAACCAACTTGTTGCGCAAATGTACATTATTTTTAGAAACTTGAGTATTTTCCTTAGAATCTTTAGAAAATCCAGAAGAAATTTTGTCTTCAAAACTTGTTTTCATTATAAAAAGAAATAAACCGTTTTCTAAATCAGTTTGAAGACTTTGTTCTTCCAATCTATCTTCAAGATCAACTATCTTACCTTCTAATACTAATGGGGGAATATATTTCCTAGAATCATAAGAAATCGGAGATACATTTTCCCTATTAGTATTAGCATATATATCAACACATTCAGTTGGTAATGAAGATTTATTGGAAGAATTGATATTTAAAACATTTTTGGATTTTCTGGATTTCTTTGATTGGTCAGGAAAATACTTGGCATTTTCAGACGTATAAATAAATGGCATTTCCATCCTCTTGTTTTTAATTCTTTTCTCATTTTCATCTTCCAAAATTTGCTTTTCAGTTGTCCAAAAGAATTTAAACTGAGGAGCATATCTTGCAAGACAAAAATAATCATATTCATATAATGTAGAGACTTCTGTTTTAGCAAATTCTAAATAATGCGGATTTTCGAAACCAAGTCCCCACCTTTCTTTTATAGCCTCGTCACTCCTAGGCTGATTCATATATATAGTCTGCTCAGTTTGATTTCTCTTATACAAATTTTCTTCTAACACAATTATTTTATCAGATAAACTTTTGTTCAAATCAGTCAATTTAGTCAAAGAATCATGATAAGTCTGATTTCATAATTCTAAGTCATTCAAATTCTTTTGAAATTTCTCTTTTGTGTCAGTTAAAATGATCTTTTCATCTTTCAGAGAAATGTTCAACTTTTCAATCAAAACAGACTTTTCTTGATTAACAAGCTTTTCAGAAATGAACTTAGAACGAAAATCATGTAAAGCATTGACAATGACGTTTAATTGAGATGAAATGAAATTGACATGAAACTCAGTAATTACCTCAGATTCATCTGTTGAGGTATCCTCATCTTCATCATCGCTTTTGTCATCCCCGATGAAGCACATAACAACTGTCTCCTCATTTTCAGCTTCATTGTCTGAGTGGTCCAACCAATACTCCTCCTCAGCCATCAAAATAGTTCCATTCTCTCGCTTCTCTGCCAGTTCCATCTTTTTTCTGTAGAAAGTAGAATCTTTGACCACCTTTACCCGACAGTCTTTGGCTATATGACCCGGTTTCCCACAATTGTAGCAGTTCATAACCTTTTTCTTAACTTTCTTCGGTTCTACTGCTTTTGCAAGCTCATACTTTGGTGTGTATGTCTTTGATGATGCACCAGGTTCAACTTTCTTTGAGCCAGAAGTGAAACGCAGATTGTTTGATCCTGTTCTTCGCTGAAACTTTTTCTGGTAGTGTTGTGAAAGAAGAATCATGGCTTTCTCTAAGGCTTCACCATCATATTCAGTAGAACCATCATAAGCCTCATCTGTCAATGCTTGCTCGGCCAGTTGACTTGCAAGAAGTGCAATTGCATCCACTGGCTTAGGCTTATTCTTCTTATCTAGCTTTGCCTTCTTTTCTATCACCATTGACTCATCTGACATCAGAATTTCGTACAATTCCTGAATTGGGTAGATATTCGAACATCATTTCTCATTCTATGGCATGACTTGTTCCATTCTGGTTGTAATGCATTCAGAAACTTCAAGTTAACCTCCAATTCAGTCTTTGTAACTTTGATCTTGTACAGATCATTGATGATAGCCCAAAATCGGTCAAATACACTCTTCAAGCTTTCCCCATCCTTAGCCTTGAAATCTTCAAAATTATTCATATACCTTGTTTGGAGCTACTGAGTTGACATAGTTGTACCAAGCATAATCTTTTCCAGTTGAGTCCACATCAGCATAGGATTCTGTTTGAAACAGTCAATTCTGTTGTATATGGAATTGGGTAGAGCAAGAATCAGATTTGATTTGGACTGGCTATCAGCTTGATGTCGTAATAACTCATCAGCATCATATTCCCTTAATGCTTTCTCAACAGATGTAGCAGCAGTGCTTGCAGTAGCTGGAACATCTTTCCTTGTAATCTCCATAGGACCCTGAGTTAGAGCTTTCATCATGTTATCCCCATTCGGTTGTCTTTCAATGAAATTGATGAATCTGTCCTGCCACTGTTCAAATTCAGTCTCGTTGATCAGTACAGGAGGACGTGTGTCAGACCCTAATGACATCATAAGGTCATTCTTGTATATTTGAGCTTGCAAAGACATCTTGCCAAAATCAGAAAGTCAGAAAAAATCACCAAGTCTGGAACTTTCGCAAACAGAAGGTTTGCGTATGCAGTGAGATACGCAAAGTGAACTTTGCGTATGCAGAAAGGTACGCAAACTGGACTTTGCGTATGCAGAGAGGTACGCAAACTGAACTTTGCGTATGTAGAGAGGTACGCAAACTGGACTTTTCAGATAACGAAGGATGCGCAAACTTGAAGTTTTCAGACCACTGAGGATGCGCAAATAGAGATTTTGCATAATAGGAATGATACGCAAACTAAGCTTTGCGTATCTAATAGAATACGCAAACTGAACTTTGCGTATAAAGCTTGAGCCGCAAACTGAACCTAACTTTGGAAGCTTTCGTAAGCTTGATGATGCGCGAACTGAACTTTTTGGATGCCATTTGGTACGCAAAATGAGTTTTGCGTATCTATCTCGATGCGAAAAACTGAAATACTAATACAAAGATTAGAATAACAGTGAACTTGAGCAAACCAATATGAATGATGCGCAAAATTATATGAATGATACGCAAACTTATATGAATGATACGCAAACTTCAGAAAAACAAATATAACGCGTAAGATCAATTCTAACAATGAAATTAAAGCAAAAAATCCACACTCTGATTATCGAAAACAACTTTCTTACACAATTCAACTAACAATTTCGATTAAAAACTACAAAAACTCAAAATCGTGAATGTAACAGTATGCTGAAAACGAGTTTCTAGAAAATCACAAAATCATAAAATCGAAGATCAAATCAAGGTTTTTATGCAAAAACATGTGAATCAAATATGATCGACTACTAAAAACAAATTAATCAAATCAACTTCGCAAAAATTCAACCATAAACCTATCCAAATTTGATGAATCAAGCTAAAAACGAGATTTTCTTGAAAAATCAAGAAAATCAATCAAATTCTGTGCTTAATCTACAAATTCAGTATCTAAAAACGATTTATCTCAATCCTCTCAAGATCTAGTATGCTCTGATACCAATTGTAAGTCCAAGAATCTCTAAATTTTTAGAGAGAGAAAGACAATACGCTCCAAAATGTAACCTGATATTCAAATGAAGATGAAAGTTACAAGAACAAAGGACAAAGGGCCTTAACAAAACATATTACACCATTAAGAACAGTCTAGGCTAGAAAATAAATAAAATGATTACTATAAAATCAGATCTAACAACTAGCCTTGATTGTAAACACTCTGAGAGAATCTAGAGAGAGAAACACATGTAACTCATCACTTGTGACATCAATACACTTGTGATTTCCCCAATGATTCTCATTGTTCTTAATTGTTTTGTTATTGTGATTTGATTGGGCAATATCAAGATCAGCTATGAAGAAAATATGGCTTGGGGTATCAAAGAATTGAAAAGTGTTTATATGAACAAATATAAACATATTGACAATGAAATCACAAAATATAGAAATGACGTATGATATTTAAATAACAATGAATTTCAAACGAGGGTATTACCATCGAAAGATTTGTCGTTTAGAGACATGGTAATAACAAAGTCAATAAAAGTACTGAACCGATGTGTGTAAGAATACTTGACAGTATATAGACAAGACAATACACAAGTATTAGCCTTTAGAAACACATGGTCAGTTAAACATCAAATCACTAATATTAAAAACATTTAAAAACACACTTCTAAATTCATGAAATCATTTAAAGAATAAGAAGTGGTTTGAACATTTAAGAAATCGTTTTTCATACCTGAATGTCGTTCGTCTTTCAAATATGGTAGAGATTAAGAATTAGAAATGTATACCTTCGGTATAGAATTCTTAACTCCCCCTGAAATGAATATTTATCTATCATGCTTCCTTTTGAGAAAAACATCAGACATTCTCCCCTTAATATCTATAAAAAGTCAAATCATTAGAAAAGAACAATATGAATATAACAATGAAATTTAATTTTCTTTTCTCCCCCTTAAAAATATAACAGTGAAAACTTTAACTATCTCCCCCTAAAACAGACAACAAATACTTCCTTAATAAGATGAATGTTTTCAGCTTCAGTAAGAATGAAATCATGGAAGTACGGGTTCTGAACTGAATTATTCAGAAGCCATCATCACACATTCTCCGGTGAGGATAGTAAAATTCCAAAACATAACAATAAAGTTGTCTTTTCATCTCCCTCTTCAATTATGATAAGTCAGATAAGCTCCCCCTGAAAAATTAGAAAATATATCAGTAAAAATATAAAACATATAAGCTCCCCCATAACATTTACATAATCCTTAATCATTAAACAATGTTCTAAATTACTAGGATTGAAGTTAATTCATAAGTCAAACTCCCCCCCCCCCCCTGAAAATTTGTATTCTCAAATTTATCAGAATATAATAATAAGTACTCCCCCTTGAAGAGTGATCATCTTTTATGTGTCGGAGTACAATCCTTTGACATTGAAGTTCGAGTCCTAGACTGCCTTGTCTAGAGGTCAAAACTTGTCAATGAAGTTCGAGTCTTGAACTGCTTTGTTCAAAAGCCAATGTTCTTTACTCCCCCTAAACATTGGATGCCTGCAACACAGATTAAGCTTTTGGTACCCACTGGTATTTGGGTCCTGGTTTGTAAGTTGCAGTTCTATTAGGAGAAATATAGTAAGAACCATACCAGTAATCCACATAACTTTTATTGATGAAATCATTTGCACCACAATAAGAACAATTTATTTTCTTTTGTGCTAAGCTGACCAGTTGATTGACAGTATAAACAAGATTAAGTTTGCCAAAAGATTTACCTTTCGGAGCATTGTTCTTTTTGGCATTGGATGCATGCACAAATGATTTTTGATTCTTCTTCTCATCAAAAGATCATTTTCTTTTCCAAACCCACTCTTCTTTGCCATTTATCATTTTAGATTTACCTGAACCATCAACATTTTGATCAAAGAAAAGGTTAAAAGATCGAATCAGATCTTTATGATTAGACACAATATCATCTGAATCAACAAATAAGGGATTATTAGAAAATTTTGCATAATGTGAACTTGAAGTTGTTTTGAATGAGCATTCTGATGTAGCTGAATCATCTCTCGGTGATTGAACAATTGATTCTGGACTTCGTTGTGCCCTCAATTCAACCTTGAAAATGATTCCTTCAACTTCTATGATCTTGTTTGACAAACTGTTTCTTTCCTCTAATAAGAGTAAATCATTCTTCTTCTGTAAGTCAGACTTCGTCTTCTGCTCTTTCAATGCAGTTGTTGATAGTTCAGATAACTTTTTTAAAAGCTTTTTGATCTCTTTTTCAAATATCTTCCTTTCTTCTTCAAAATCCTTTTCAACACTTTTTCTTTTATCATATATTTCTCTTAATAGTCCAACATTCTTCTTTTCTGTTAACTTCTTCTCTTTCTCAACTTTGTCTCTTTCCGTGACACTAACTTTCTCAAAATCTGACACTTGTTGAAAAAGTTTTATACATTTAAGTTCAACCGTCTTCTTTTCTTCAAAAGACTTCATTGAGAAATTAGAAAACTTTTGTGCAAAAGATTTTCTTTCTCTTTTAAAATCTTCTCTTTCTTTCTCTACCATCTTTGCATCTTGAGAAATCTGTTCTATCATTTATGTAATCTTTCTTTGAAGCTCAACATTTTGCTTTCAATCTTGCTTATCTTCTCTTGAACTTTTGAGTTGTCTTTCTCTTGTGAGGCTTCCTCTTTTAACATGTTTATCTCAACCTCTAGACTAAACACTTTGTCTCTCAACTAGTCTCTTTCAGAGAAAATCTTTGAGTTTATCTTTTTCAGTCTGGCACATGTCTCTCCAGCAATGTTTGCTCGGGTTCTGAGATCATCAATTTCTCTTTACATGAATTCTTTCTTGGACCATGTAGTGTTTGCATTACTTGCTCTCAAAATTTTGGATTCCTCTTCAGAATTCTTCAATTTGATTTAAAGAATAGAAATCTCTTTCTCTTTTGATGCAATTATCACTGCAAAATTAATTTTAGAGTTAGAAATACAATCTGAGCAAATAAAATTTTTCTCTAAAACTTTAGAATTGTTGGGTCATTGGCTAACATCTTCCTAAATCGAAACGTGATGTTGGCTGCTACGCTATAAGAAAAAAAAGTTGCGCCTTGTCCATTAACAATTGCATTTGGCGTAGTGGTAAGCTCTTGATCCTAACATGTGGTATTAGAGCAGGCCATGGGTTTGAATTCCATGGAGTGCATTTAAATGACAAAGGCATGATGTGCAACCATTGACAATTAGAAATGATTTTGTTAGTGTTGGCATATGCTGGGGGGGGGGGATTGTTGGGTCATTGACCAACATCTTCCTAAATCGTAACGTGGCGCTGGCTGCTACGCTATAAAGAAATAAAGTTGCGCCTTCTTCATTAGCAATTGCTTTTGGCGTAGTGGTAAGCGCTTGATTCTAACAAAGTGTTTCCTCCGGCTTGGCAGAGAAGCTATTGTATTCATTCAGACATTGTGATCTTCTATATTTCTACATCTTGACTCCACCTTCCAACTGTTTCTCTAGTTCAAACCATAGTTCTTGCTCAGTTTCTCACGTATCCAGTGATGAAAAAATATCATTGGGAATAGCCATGATCAGAAGTCCTTTGGCCTTTTTCTAAACCTCAATTTTTTTCCAATCCTCATCAGAATAAGAAGCCACATCTTTTGGCTTTGTGTATGCCAGAATTTCTTCGGTGGTTGCAGTGGCTAGTACACGTGGAACAGTCATCATAGGACATGAGCACCACTTAACACAAATTGGTATAAATCCTTGTTAACTCCCTCGAAGAAATTGATCATACTAATCTTCCATTAAGGGTATTCGTGCCTTAGGAGAGTGAAGGGTTTTGTTTGGGATCCCGCGGTGTATATGCATTGATATTTGCCATTTGTGTAGAAAACATAGTAGGCCAAAGAAAATTAAGATCTAGCAATTTGAGAAGAAATAGACTGGAAAACTATGCTTAGATCTAAGAACAAATGTAGACATCGTACACACACACACACACCAAATTACTTTCCAAATGAAGAACAAATCACTGAATTTACTGAAAACTGAACTCGTCAATCAACAGTGCAAAATAGGGACTAGTATGAATCAATAATTTAGAAAGCAATTTTCTATCTATGAGAAAACAACAAGTCAGAGATTGATCAAATTGATTCAAATGAACCAATCCTTCTCTGATACCAATTGTTGTCCTAGATTTAACTCACAGTTAATCAATCAAATATGAAATCAGAATATAATGCGGAAGCTTTGTGAAAATGAAATATTAACATGTAGAAAACAGTAATAAGATAGAGAATAAGATCAATACAAACACAAGGAAAGATTTGAACCATTACAGTCATTGTATTAATTGAGAGGATGTTGAATACAATAAGAACACACACAACTATTTGTGGAATTCTCTCTCAATCTTACAAAATATCTCTCTAGCTACTAGGTGTAGTTTTGGGTGTTCGTATCTCTAAACAAATCTCCCTATTTATAGGTTAATATACACAAAAGTCAAGCCTAGCACTAATAAGAGGTTGCCACCGGGAAAGGTGCAGTAACCGCTTCATGTATACGTGGCAGAGCTGGATTGGCTAACTAGATATAGGAGAGAACACTTGGTTGAACTCTTTAGATGTGGGTAGCATAGATGTGGCTACCACAGAGCTTAGGTCATAGGATCTATGGTCCAATGATGATCTTCTGGTTAAGCTATTATGCACATAGCATGGCAGAGTGTTAGAGCACAGATTGTTGACTTCAAGATCATCTAGATTGAAAGTCAAATGCCCAAGTCAAAGCCTTCAAATGCAAAGTCAAAGTCACTCAAAGTGGAAAGTCAAAGTCAACCTAATTCAACCAAAGTCAATTATGTCAAGTCAACTTGTTTGTTAGTTTACTTGTGTGTTCCTTGTATTTGTTGTTTGTATAAATAGTATCTTCTTTGTTAGTCTTGTAAGGAGAGCTTATTGTGTGCGTATTGTAAAATCATATGGTATATTCTAGTGAGAGAAAGTAGAGAGAGTGTGTTATAATTTGATGAATTCAAGATCAATGACATATGATTTGTAATTGAAATTTGTTGTTCATATTGATAATCTTGCACAAATTGGGCCTAACAATTGGTATCAGAGCAAGCACATTTCATAAATTTGATCAAGATCTAAGAATTTTTTGTTCTACATTCAAGAACTCACATATTAAACTGTTCAAGGATCGATTTCTTTGTTTAGTGTTGTATTGATTATAACTTTTGCTGCATTGTAATCGAATTTCAATTTAGAATAGGTTTTTTGTTGATAGTTTGTCCAAATTCACAATCAATCTGTGTGAATTTTGGATTTGAATGTGTTTTTGTTTGATGTTTGAAATACGCACTGTGTAGAAATCAATTCTGTGATTTTATTGTAATTGATCAATTGTAATCAGTTAGTGCACAAAATATGTTGAATACAAGATCATGAAGACTGAAGACAGAAGTTAAAGTCAAAGAGCTCAAGTCATACCCTCATGTAAAGTCAAAGTCTTTGTAATAAAGTCAAAGTCAAAATTCATTGTTTAGTGGTGTGAGTGTTTAGGGTATATAAGTGTTTTTCTGTTTGTAGACTCATATGACCAACTGTATCAAGAGATCACTCTGTGCGCGTATTAGATTGTAGAGAGAGAAAGTTTTGAGAGAGCTTTTCTGTATCGATTCGTGAGATTGTAATAAAATGGAAATTGATTGAATTGAGTCATCTTGATTGATTTACACTAATTGTGGGACACACAATTGGTATCAAATCAAAGAGAGATTCAGAAACTTGATCGAATTTCGAAGATGCTTGATCGATATTTGGAGAACTCGCTAGTCGATCTGTGCTAATTCAATTTTTGGATTTCAGTGTTGTTTTGGGATTAGAATTGGTTGTTTTAAATCCGTTTTAGCATATAGAACAAGTTTAGTTTGGATTGTAGTGTCTAATTCACATCTATTTAATGTGAATTTTGATTTTTGGATTAGTTTTAGTTGTAAGGTCCATTGAGATCAAGATTGATTGATTGTTAAACATTGACAAGGATAATTGGGATTGAATCTGTAGTTTTATTCACAAACAGAAACTAAACTACATAGAGCTTAAGGATTCGTATGATCTACGTGGTTACAAAATGAAAGTTACAAAACACAAACTAACACTCCTATTTATACCCAATACCCTTGTACACACTAAAGCCAAAACCCAAGTACAAGGCCTAATACAAAATACAATAGGATTACTATACTAAACTTCTAAAATAGAACATTTATGTTCTAACATTCTCCCCCTAAGTTTTGTAAAGTAATCATCCACTTTCATCTCAGCTTCAGCTCCTTTCCCCCTTGATTTCTTTAGAAACCTTAGCATTGCATAAACTTCAAAGCATCCTCAGCTCCCCATAGAATGTGGCTCTTATCCTTGAAGTTTCAACTTTAATATCAGATCTGATGTAGGTAGTAACCTCGACTGAGTGCACATAAAGAAAACTTTTATCTTTTGAAAATCCAACACATTCCTTACGCCCACAAGAATGATATGTGCGGATTATGGAGTGACACCTAAAGTGCATCTTCAGTGTATAACATATGATCTGTCTTTGAACCACGAGTTGAAATAAGAATTCAGCTTAAGAATTTATTCTGATCAGCTTACAGGAGGTATCAACAGGTAGCAACACTACAAAGCAAGGGTTAGAAGGCAACTCTGATAAATGTTCTATAACTGATGAAATACGCTCATTTTCTTACTGCTTTCCAGACCATTGAACGAAAGAACTCAGAACTCATTTCTTCATGAATCAGCTGGATGATTATAAGCACTCAGGATTCTGAATCACAACCAAAGCATCAGAACAATGATTGCAGTCGCTCACACTACTGATTGATCAGGTCAGAAGAATGATCAAGAGCACTCAACGCTCTAACAACAAATAGAAGTTCTCCAGACTGATGATTGCAGATACTCAGGCTGCTAGTTCAATCAAATCAGAGACTAAATCCAAACATCCAGTTAGCAGTAAGATCTCCTCTCTTGAAATTACCTTAGGCTTTGCAACCCTTGGTTCAACATTTGGATTCACATACAGAACTATCTCCTTTTCTGTCACATCATCACCTTGATCATTTCTCATATCACCATGATCAGCATTGTCTCCTTCCATATTCTGAGATCTAGATCCACCAATAACATTTCCAGCAGCAACATCAAAATCAGCTCTATGTTTCTGATCCATAATCTCACTAGAATTAGGAAAACCAAAATCCTTGAAGGTAGGAATAACAGGTGCTTCAGTTTGAATTGGCTCTGGCATATCAGCATGAACAGGGATCAAGTGAAGATCTTCCGGAGAGTTCTGATCAAACATGACATTTCAGCACATCAGAATCTTTATCTTCAAATAAACCATCCAATACACTAGCTTCATTATCAGCAACTTCTATAATTTCAACATCATCATCATCATCATCATCATCATCAGGAATATCTATAAAGTTTTCCTTTTCCTCTTCTTTAACTTTCCAAAACTACTCATACTTGTCTTCAATATCTTCTTCATCATCATCTAAAGACAAGTCTATAACATTTACAGCTTCTAAACCAGTTAGCAGTAAGATCTCCTCTCTTGAAACTACCTTAGGCTTTGCAACCCTTGGTTCAACATTTGGATTCACATACAGAACTATCTCATTTCCTGTCACATCATCACCTTGATCATTTCTCATACGACCATGATCAGCATTGTCTCCTTCCATATTATGAGATCCAGATCTACCAATAACATTTCCAGTAGCAGCATCAAAATCAGACTCTCTGTTTCTGATCCATCTCCCCCTCATGGTCAAGATACAAATCATGATCATGCCTTGTTTGAGAAACAGAGGCCTGGGTATTGCAAGATGTCTGAACCACCTTACCAAATCTACAACGGTAGCTTGCATTTCCTCTATAGACTTCAGAACATCTGCTTTAAAAGAATTAAACTCTGAAGCTCTGACCACGTCTGTTGGGATCAGTACAAATGGTGGTTGTGGACTTGTTTGGTGTTGAGATTGCAGTAAGGTAAAGAGATCTGCATCTGACTGTTTATCTGGTGCTTTGGATAGAAGTTTAGCAAACAAGAGTGACGTAAGCTCATCAATGCTCATTTCAGTTGTGTGAGGTTGAGATGGTGGAGGTCTGGGTTGAACTTGTTGCACTGGCTCCACAATTGGATCTTTCCTTTTAACAACCTTTTAACTCCCCCAACTTCTTCAGTAATGTAATCCTTTAGAACAGTTTCAACAGCTTTTAAGGCGCCGTTGAGGAATTCCTGTGTCACAAAGACGTGTAATCTAACACCGGAGTCACTTAGACTTTCCGTTGTCATGACAGTTGATGAAGCAACTGCATGGTCTATGTTCATAGCTGGCATGGTGTTAGCTATGACATGACTTCCACCCGGTCCTTGTAGTCCTATAGTAGAAGCTACTCTGGGTGTTTCGGTCAACTCACTTAGACTTCTGACAAAAATAGATGTATCCAAATGTGTCCTAGGAATGAAAAAAGGTATATCATTTGGCACTAGACTCAATGGTGCACACAAAGGAAGTGAGAACTAGGGTTGGTTTTCTCTAGTTTCAATACCTTAGGTCTAGGTATATTTTGTTCTAGGTCCCCGTGATTTGATGAAACTATCTCCTGTTGGGAGGTGATAGAGTGGTTGGCTTGGGTGTACAGTTGCATAAGTGGGCAACTTATGTCTTGTTCAATACCTGCTCGCAACACAAATGGCGAGGTAGTAGATGTGGTTGCCCTTTTGGAAGTGTTGGTTAGGATTCTCACACGTTCACCATGTTTTGTTTTCCTTCCCTTCAACTCAAACTCACATTTGCATTTTCTACTTGAACTCCCTCGTAACTTCTTATGTCTCCAATAGCATTCCTTACAGTAGTATTCAAATCCTGTTCCATGGCATCATCATAAAATTCACCAAACACATCATGAGTATTATCTTCTACCACAGTACCACCTTAGTTATCTTGATCATCTTGATCATTATCATCATGATGATATGTATCATCACCATTAGCATCACCATCATTTCCATCACTTTCATCAATTGCATAAGTTTCATCATTTGCATCAGTTGTTGCAGAAGGTATGCTTGCCAGATTCATCTGCTGCTAATGTTGTTGCATGATCCATCTTAGTTTCAGAGCCTTGACTTTCATTAGTTGCAGGTGTCACTAGATGTAAGGCATGAGCCTGTGACCCTAAAGCCTCTAGTATAGGTCTCCGACCCCCTCCTGTTCCCCTCTCATAATTTTTTCTCTTCACTCCCCGTTCTTGCACCTCCACTGGGTGGCAGGAACCCTCACTGGCTCCACTCTCCTAGGGATTGAGCCTGAGGTAGGGGAAACCGGTCCTGGTCGTCCCGTAGACTCTCTATATTCTATCACACAGTCGGATTCTGGATCAGAATAATCAAGTAAAGTCTCAGGAATAGGCACAGAATATGAATTCTTTCTTCTGCTTTATCAAAAATCTCATAGCATGATGTGGTGCAAATGAATAATTGAGTCTTCTCGGTATCTCCTTGTTGCTTCTGAACATACTCCTGATTATTAGAGTAAGGAACCTCTGATGTGGCACAAAATATGGAGCTTTGAAAGTCTTCTTAGAGATAACTCTCTCATATAATTCAGACCAAAAAACAACATCATAATCCACATGCAAATCATAGACAATTGCATTGAAAAGCTTCAGTATGTTGATGTTGGCATTATCAGTTCCATGAACCTTTGCAGTTAGGCATCTGTTGATCACAGAGAAGGGTGTGTAGTAGAATAGAGGTAAGTTGTTCTTCTTGAAGTGGTTGACTTGTGTCAGTTGTCCAACATACCCCATGTTTCTGATTACCTCAAAGACTTCAGTGTTAGTTCGGAACTCATCATAAGTATCTCTTCCCTCTTTGGAATTGGCTTCTGGAAGATTCAACACATATATGAGCCTTTGCTAATCCAGGATTGATGTAAAGTGATCAATCTGTAGTTCAAACTGAGGAACTCTGTCATTTCCAACTTGTCTGTTAAGGAATCTGATAGTCTTCCAAGCTTGTTGCAAGTATAGCTCAAGAACAACATCTTGAGAAGTTAGTGCATATCTGAGTGGGTGGTTCTGTAGAATACCAAGAACAAGTGGATCTATTATCAGGTGCTGAAAGTCCACAAAATGATTGCTTGGTGACAGTTGTTTTATCTCTGATGGTGTAATCATGATCATATCAGGATTGACACCAGGTTGAGGTTCGTAGTCAGATCTGGATGAAGGCATAGGATATTCCCTTGATGCCTGAGTTGAATTTTCATCCATTTGGACTTGTTGCTCCACAGATTGGTTTTCATCCATGATAGTACCTGAAAAGTGAAAAGTATAGACAGTTGTCCAATTTGTCAGTTAAAACCCAATTATTTTTGAAAAAAATTTCTTAAGTATGTAATTCACATGGAAGAAGGTGTGAATTCCTCACTTGAAAGAATTAATCATTGACCACAAAATTCACATGAGTCAAGATGTGAATTCTTGACTTAGCAAAAAAAAATGTCAACTCAAAGAAATCGCATGAGCCTTTGAATTTTTGAATTTTTAAATTTTTAAATCTGAAAATATTCTAAGTGTAAACTTGAACTAAGAAACACGCACATGATGTTCATCCAAAACTCATGAATATTTCCAAGAAACCTAGATTCAAAACTTTGATTTTCAATGTTAAAACTCAAAGTTCCTTATCAGATTATGCCGATTTGAGTTGCAAAGCATTATTATATCATTAATTTTAACATATCAATCCATTTTAATCAAGATTTAATGACTTTGGTCAAGAACACCAAGAACTCTTCAAGATCAGTCGAAGGATCAAGATTTATTGTGCTTCAGTTCATCTACATAAGCGACTATTTGGAAGGTAGTTGTACCATTGTTGAGTACACCAAACCCTCTGGTATAGCCTTTTCCACTTCTACCGAAGGTTACTGAGGACGTTTCTCTTCCTTGTATTCAGTGAGCAGGTCTTTTTGTCTAGTCATGTGTCGAGAGCATCTACTATCAAGATACCAGATACCCTTCGATCCCTATAAACATAAGGAAGATTAATTTTTTATTTGTACCCACTTCTCAATGGGCCCGGTTGGGTTAGTGGAGATGGAAGGTTCAGCAATCTTCACGGCATTTGTAGATTCAGTGTCAGTGGTAACCTTCACTTCAATTAATTTCTTAAGTTTAGTGGTATTTTTCAGCCTTGGTGACCTTCTTAGCCTTGGGGCATTCATCTTCACTTTGGCTGTCTTTTCAGCCTTAGTGACATTTGGACATTTACTAGCAATATGGTCAGTAAGTCCACAGTGATAGCACTTTCTATTGTTGAAAGTGGTTTTAACACCAGGAGCATTAGAAAAGTTGATTTGAGTCGGGCCAGCTCCAAGAATGCTCTTAGCATTAGATCTAAGAGGAACTTTCAGTTCTTCTGATTTCTTAGGCTTGATGTCAATCTTTAGTGTTGGAGTTGATCTTTGAATATTAGAGGTCTTAGGTCTAGAACTAGAAGATTGACTCCCTGAAGGTTTAGAAACAACCTTCTTTAGCTTTCCTACCTTTGTAGCCTTCTGAGGATGATAGGAAATGGATTTTCCTTTATCAGTGAGTTTGGGGCTCTTTGATAAATCCTTAAGGATAAGATTTGAAGACGAGGAATATTGAGATGAAGAAGTGTCAGGGATAGAAGAGACAAACATTCCAAACTTAAGCATGAAACATTTTCTACTAGATTCATCCTTATCAGATTTATAACCAAGACTTGTTTTTATCATAAGCAGCGATTTGAGCACTTAATATCTCAGTGACCTTAGTTAAGGATTTACACCATCCTTCAACTGTTTCTGTTAGTGTATTATTGTATCCAAGATTTAATAGGAAAAGTCAAGTCAAGTAAAGTCAACAAAGTCAAAGTCTATATTAGTTTAATATGAGTTTACTTAGTTGTTAAAATCCTTGGTATAAATACCTTAGGTGCTTTGTAAACAGAAAAGGAAGTTCATTGTACGTATCATTGTTAGATCTATGAAGTTTGAAGACTTTCTCTCTCTACACTCTCTCTCTAGAATATACTTTGAATGTCAATATATTGATTGATTGTTTGATTGCTTGATTGAATAGGACATTATCAATTGGTATCAGAGCAGACCAAACAAATTCAGAAAGATTTCATCACCAAATCAAATTCAAATTCTTGAAAATATGAAGAAAATAGTCGTTTCTTGAAAAAGTCACTGTTCGATCAATTTTTCATTGAATTGTTGAAACTTGTGTGTATAATTGGTTCATTTGGATTCGATTTATGTTTGTAAACACTTTGTATTAACACACAAACACGAATTGATCATTTGTTTGATGAAATTTTCGATTTTCTTGATTTTTCTGTTTCACGAACTCAGAGTCTGTATCTCGATCAATGCACTGTAATTTCATGGTTTTTAGTGATCTTAGATTGATACAAAAGTGTTTAGTTATGATTTTCGAGCATTCTGATGTATTTTGAGAATCAATTGCATGTTTTAAGTCCATTTGGATTGATTTAGTGAACAGAACTGTCAAAATGCGCTAGATTCATAGAACGCGCAAGTTCATCGAAGAACGCGCAAGTTCATCTGCAAAACGCGCAAGCTGAAGAACGCGCAAGTGTTTGAAGAACGCGCAAGTGTTTGAAGAACGCGCAAGCAACACGTGCGAGTTTGGGTGAAACGCGCAAATAGAGTCAAGCAAGTTTGATAAACGCGCAAGTCAAAGCCTGCGAGTTTGATCAAAACGCGCTAAGAGGCTTGCGAGTTTAAAATCAGCAAAAAAATTTCTAAGTGTTAAAATGCACACGTAGTGACAAGCGAGTTTCAGAAACACGCAAGTGCTTACTAGCGAGTTTCAATGTGAATAGTGATTAGCGAGTTCAATGCCTTGCGAGTTTCATCATCGTGCGAGTTTGAGCAAACGCGCTAATATTGATCTGCGAGTTCTAGAAACGCGCAGGCTACCATCTGCGAGTTTCTTAGTGAACAGTGACTAGCGTGTTTAGTGTTCTGCGAGTACAGTGACCTGCGAGTTTCAAGACTTAAATTTTTTTTTTAAATTAATTTTTTTTTGTGTGATCCATGTGTGACTTTTTAGTCAAAATTTCTGATTTGTTTGGGAACGATCATTTTATTCAAGCATTTCTTTCTAGCGGAACCCCCGTGCTAAGTCTGCGGAGGGGGACATATTTTGATAGTAGTCATAATTTTCTGATTTTTTTACGATCAATTTTTTATCAAGTTAATCTGTCAAGATGCCTACTTCAGATGAAAGAGGAAATACAGTACTTTCAGCTAGAGATATGGCTGTATTGTACATGCCTGAGATACCTGTTCTAGAAGCAGAAAGAGACAAACTGAAAAATCAGAATTAAGTGCTTCAAAAGCAGATTCAGTAGTTGAAATTAAATTTGTCAAATTCTGATAAATCTCTTGTTTGTGCAAAATGTGCTAATAATTCTCAATCTGATTTTGCAGGTATCATCAGAGCAAGTGAGAATGAAATTGAAATAAAAGAAAAAATCATAGGGGTAAAAGAGAAAATAATTTTACAAAAAGAGAGAAAGATAAGAAATCTTCAAAGCCAACTGAAGACAACTGAACAAAGATCTTCAGAATTGCAATCTGAATCAGTTAAGCTTCAACAGAAGTTTAAGGCCTTTGAAGAGAAGATATCTGCCTTTTTGAAGCAAAACTGGAGACACTCTCAACTCAACAAATATCTGAATTTTCAAAGAAAACTTTACAAGAGAAAAAGGATTTGGAGCTGAGATGCATTAAACTTTCTAAGCAAGTGTCGGATTTTGAAAAAGTTATAATTACTGAACGAGACACATTTGCTAAGGAAAGAAAAGTTCTTGAATATAAAAACACTGAATTTCCCAAACAGATCTCAGTTTTACAAGACTTATTGGAAAAAGAAAGACAATTTTTCAAAGAACAGAAAAAGTCTTTTGAATCTGAAAAGAAAAATTCTGAAAAGAGAAATGTTGGGATCTTCAATGAAATTTCTGATAAATCCAAGAACTTACAAAAAGATTTTGAGCAAGAACGTTCATATTTTGAAACTGAAATATCCAAGCTCATGTCCAAAATCTCTGTTCTATCATCAGATATTCTTAAAGAACAGATGGCTAGATCTGATTTGAAACAAAAGTTTGACAAACTTAATTCTGAAAGAAACATTTTAGCTGCAAAGATAAAAAACTTAGAAGCTGCAAACATTGAATTGTCTGATAAAGTAACAGCTGATGTGATTAGTCAATCACCTGTTGATCTCTCAACAGAATCAGTCTGTTCTTTCAAAACAGCTTCAAGTTCTATTCATGAGAAAAATGTTTTGAAAAACAAAAGTGTCAAACCAATCATTGTCAAATCAAGTCAGATCAGACCATCAAATTTATTTTATGACAAATCTATTGATGGTTAAGTGAGTTTCTATGTTAAATCTCTTGGAAAGCAATCTAAGAAAAATCAGATGGTCTGGCGAGTGAAGGATTCTTTAGAAGAGAAGAAGAAAGACAAAGCATCTGCATCCACAACAAATGCTAACAAGAACAGTGTGCATAAAGGTAACTCTTTTGGTAATTCTGATATATATTACTCGACTAATCATTTGATAAGGGTTGCTCAAAAGAAGATTTGTTGTTCTTACTGTGGAGCACATGACTTTGTAAGTAAAAACTTTGTTAATTACTGGTATGGTTCATATTATGTAACCCCCACAAGAACTGCAACTAACACATCAGGACCCAAATACTAGTGGGTGCCAAAATCTAAAACTGTGTTGCAGGCACCCAAGGTTTAAGGGGGAGCATAGAACTTAGGCTTTTGAACACAACAGTTCAAAACCCGAACTTTAATGTAAAAGATTATGGCTTCTGATCATATGACAGATCAGGACCCGTTCTTTAATGTTCAGACATGGATATTATGCAAAATATCCAGGGGGAGCTTAAAAGAAAACAAATCATGATATACTGATTTGAGGGGGAGCTTAAAGGTACATATCTTCTGATCTAGATCTCTGATTGTTTGAAAGAAGAACAACTTTCAAGCATGAAAAACAGTTTCTTAAATGTTCAAACCACTTCTCTATTCTCAAAAGGTTTCATGAATTAAGAAGTGTGATTTTAAATGTTTTTCAATATTGAACTTTAATGTTTAACTGACCGTGTGTTTCCAAAGATCAATACTTGCGTATTATCTTGTCTATATACTGTAAAGTATTCATACACACTGGTTCAATACTTCATTTTAATCAGTTATTACCATGTCTCTAAACGAACCTATTTTTCGATGGTAATACTCCTGTTTGCTTTCAAATGTTGTTTGAGCATCATACATCATTCATCATTTCAATCTTGTGCTTTCATTGCTAAAATTGTTTATATTCGTTCATATAAACAAAATATCCAATTCTTTGATACCCTAACCATTTCATTTTGATCTGATTGATACATTGTCAGATTCTCAAAACAATTCTCTTGATTTCATTTCATTCATTCAATATCCTTGTTTTGAGAGATCTTCAAAGTTTAATTGCTCAAATCTCATGAGCATACATTCTGACATTGTTATCATTTTGTGCTTAACTGTTCAAGTTAAATTGTTGAACAACTATTCTTTTTAGGACTTACATGGGATTCGTGTGTGAGCTTAAATAGAACTTCCATGGATTCACGTTAACCAGTGTTTCCTACCAAGGAAGTTATCCTTGAGTGATTGAGGGGTGAGGGGTCAAAATCAAAGAGTGGGGGAGATAACTCATCCGGTTGAGTTTTTCTCATTGAGCTGAGATAAAATGGAAAAGAGAGTTTGGTTAGAAGTGAGCATATTGATAAAAAGAAAGAGGGTGTGAGAACAGAGTTAAAAGAATATCAAAGCACTGCACCAACCACTTTCTGAGCCGGGCAGCCACAAAATCTGATTGGTTCACATTCTTTGGTGACCATCATTGAAAAGGGCAGTGAGCCCATGCCAACTCTTGCATTAACTCCACCAGCCACTCGTTTCTTTCTTAACAAAGAAATGTTTCATTTTCTTTGGGGACGCAGCACATCTGCTATCTGATCTTCACTCGGAAGATTTAGATATTGAAAAAGAAGGAAAGTTGCCCCACCTTCGCACCTCTTGCATGCACATTGAGTCCGTGTAATACTTGTTGATGTCTCAACAATTTACACAATTTGAGCCTTATGAAACACAATCATTGTGCTAAATTCTTTCATACACAAGCACGAGCACACAGAAATTTGTTATTCTGTCAGAACATTCATAGATAAACCTTGTGTTTTTCAATCATTGAATGGAAGTCCTGGGGAGTCATCATCAAACCAGCTCCTTAAATTGTACATTTGTTGTACACAGTAACTCCGTGTTACTGACAGGCACTTCTAACTGTTTCATTTGTTGAATCAGGTTTACCAAGTTCATTATATCTGAATTTGAAAAGATTCGAGTATATACAGTTCATGATTCAGTTCAGATCAAAAGGAGGAGAATGTATTTTCAAGGGGGAGAATCAAAGATTATGTTGAAATTGAAGATGTTTTGATGATTATGATGCTCACGTTCATCAAAAAGGGGGAGATATCTATAAAGATCAATTTCAAAGTCATCAAAGAAGATGTCAAAGTCAAAAAGACTTGTGGATAGATTCTGAAGAAACCAAGATGATTCAAAGACAAATTCAGATAATTCGTGAAAGTTTGTTTGCTTGAAGACTGATCAGAGTTTACAGTGATGAAGATACAATTTTCAAAGATCCCTCGAAGTTTCAAAAGTTTCAAAGAAGTTTTCAAAGATTTCAAAGTTTTCAAGACTTGTTGACTTTCCAAAGCTACAAAGTATTAAAGACTTTTCAAGATTCTTCGACAACTTTAGAAAGAGCTTCAAAGTTCAAAGTCGTCAGAGTTAAAGATTGAAGAATCAAGCGCTTAAGACTTATGTCAAATTTTTATTAAATCTTGAATACAAAGGGGGAGATTGTTAGTGTATTACTGTATCCAAGATTTAATAGGAAAAGTCAAGTCAAGTAAAGTCAACAAAGTCAAAGTCTGTATTAGTTTAATATGAGTTTACTTAGTTGTTAAAATCCTTGGTATAAATACCTTAGGTGCTTTGTAAACAGAAAAGGAAGTTCATTGTACGTATCATTGTTAGATCTATGAAGTTTGAAGACTTTCTCTCTCTACACTCTCTCTCTAGAATATACTTTGAATGTCAATATCTTGATTGATTGTTTGATTGCTTGATTGAATAGGACATTATCAGTTTCCTTTTCATCTTTGAGAGCAGCGATAGCTTGTTCGCGTTCAATGCTGATGATTTCATTAATGATGACTTGATCTTTTAAACTTTCCTTTAAAAGAGTTAGTTCCTTGATCATTAAATGACATTTTTCTAGTTGTTCAGTGAAATCAATATTTTTGTTTTCTGCTAAAGTTTTGCCATTCAGTGCGTTTATAAGTCAATCGTTAGTACATCAACAGCACGACGTCTCTCAGCTTTAGGAAGAGAGGGGTTAGTAGAGATTGATACCTGAGAGGAGATAAAGTTGGTGGTTGATCCTGAAGGATCTTCCACTTCTTCTTTAATCTCAGCCATGAGGAAAAGATTAGCAGCTTCCTCTTCATCAGAACTTGATTCTTCTTATTCGGCCCAATCGTGTTCTTCAGCGATAAGACCCTTACCTTTTCGCTTGTAGCTTTTCAGCTTATCATATTTTTCTTTTAGCTCAAGGTATTTGTTATCGTAGGTCTTTTTAGAAGAAGAAGGCTTGAAAACTTTCTTTGACCTGTACTCACTGGCGAAATGGCCAATTTTCTCGTAGTTGAAACAAGTAGCAGTTGCCTTATCAATAGGGGTTGATCTAGGCTTGTCAGGTAGGGAGAAAGGATTATTTCTTCTGAAATTATTCTTTCTTGCAAATCTCTTAAAAGAGTTTGTCAAGAGTGCTAGAGATTCATCAAACTCTGAAAGGTCAGCGTCTGATAGAGTCTCTGAGTCAGAATCTAACTCAGTGATAGTGAGAGTAGATCATTGAGATGGGACGATCTCTGAGGAGACTTAAGCAACATGAGTGCTTTTGGAGTCTTTATAATCTATAACAAGATTATTCTTCAGTAGATTCCATTGCTCATAATTGAGCAAAATCCCATATAGAGTAGTAAGAGAGAGATGATTTAAGTCTTTGGTCAACTTGAGACACATTGAATAGTTGTCCCAACTTTCAGGAAGACATTACAAGAATTTAGTTAGGACCATAGAATTAGACTAGGTCCTACCAATAGTCCTTAGATCAATGATTAAACAGTTAAATATCTGGTGAACATCAGATAGAGACTCATTCTTACCACATATGAAACTTTCATATTGTCTTACCAAGTTGATCTTCCGGGTTTCTTGGATTTTAGTGGTACCTTCATACTGAACACATATGGTGTCCCACACTTTCTTGGAAGTTATAAGATGCATGATGGAATGGAAGGCTTCATCAGGCAAAGCCATAGAGACAATGGTTTTTGCCTTTGCATCTAAACCAACTTTCTTATATATCTTTATCACTTCACTGTCTTATTTGTTTGGGAGTATATCTTTCAGGAACAGCGGGTGTGGTTGCAGTGGCAGGAACTGTAGCTATGATAAGAAATGGCTTATAGGGTCTATTTGCTTATAGGTATAGTAGGATCTACACCTTCTAAAAATAGCATCATTCGATTTTTCCAGAGAGCAAAGTTGTCTCTGCTAAATTGAGGAGGTGTTGATAGTGAACCATTATCATAATAGATAGGTTCAGCTCAGTTTGCTTTAGCAAAATGTTTTCAAAGAAAATTTCTGTAAAATCTGTTTGGTTTTGGAATTCTTTGAACTTTCACTTTTAGCTTTCAACAATCTTTCTCAAACCAACAATTCTTGAACACTTTTAATAACTTTCTTGATCTTCTCCCCATCTATAACATTTCTTACACAAACATTTCTTGAAATTCTTCTCCCCCTTTTTGATGAATGAGGCATGAAATCATCAAAACTCTTTACAAGAAATGTCTCTGAAATCTGTTCTGACCACTGAGCTTTTATACTGAGCCTCTGACCATCCATCGATCCAAAAAGATTTTCATCCGAATCATTGCAAATTCATACAAATTAAAAAATGTAACACCTGAATCAAGAAATGAATCAGTTAGAAGTGTCTGTCAGCAACACGAAGTCACTGTGTGTAACAAATACACATTGAAAAGGTGCTTTTTGATGTTCACTCCCCCAGGTCTTCCATTCAATCATTGAAACACCACAACGGAATTTCTATGAACGTTATGACAAGAAAACTTATTCCTTGTGTGTTTGTGCAAGTGTTTCAAAGAAATAAGCACTGATGATTGCTTGTTATAATGCTCAAAGTTGTGTAAACCATTGAGACAACAACAGTTAAACACAGACTCGATTGTGCATGATGATCGAAGTGCGAAGGTGGGGCAGACTTCCTTCTTTTTCAATATACATATTTTCCATATGAAAATCAGATAGATTATGTGTTGCGTCCCCTTGAAATATGAAACATTTTCTTGTTGAGAAGAAAATGAGTAGCTGGTGGGGTTTTTATCAAGAGTTGGCATGGGCTAGTTGCCTGTTTCAATAATGTTCACGATGAAACACTAGCATGGTAGCTGCCCGACTCAAAAAAAGTTGGTGCAGAGTTTGATATTCTTTTACTCTGTTCTCTCACCCTCTTTCTTTTAAAACAGTAAACTCACATCTAACCAAACTCTCGTTTTCATTTTACCTCATCACATAACCCACACTCAGTATTTGACTCCTTACACATTCGATCACTCAAGGATTAACTTCTTGGGTAGGAAACACTGGTTAACGTGAATCCATAGAAGTTTCATTTAAGTCCTCACAATGAACCCATGTTGTCCTATAAGAATATGTTGCTCAAAAATGATTTAACTTTGACAGTTAAAGCACAAAATATACAAGTCAGATGTCAGTATGCTCAATGAGATAATCAAAAAGATTTGAGCATTTTAAACATTGAAGACCTTTCAAACAAGAGAATTGAATGAATAAAATGAATATAAGAAACTTGTTTGAAATTCTGACATTGTATGAAAAGATCAAAAACGAAATGATTTATCAATTAAAGCTTAGGTCAGCAAAAATTGGATGTTGTCTATACGAATCAAAATATAGACAAGTCTTGAAAGAACGTTTCGAACTGAAATCACGCTCAAAATGCTTTGAAGTTCAATCGGGGTGTCTTACCATCAAAAATTTGTTTCAATTTAGAGACATGGTAAGAACATAGTTAAACAAAAATGAAACCGGTGTGTGTGAATACTTGACAGTATATGGAAAAAACAATACACAAGTATTTATCTTTGGAAACACACGATTTATTGACATTTAAGCACAAGTAACAATGAAAACATTTAAAAATCACACTTCTATATTCATGAAATCGATTAAGAATCAGAAGTGGTTTGAACATTTAATAACATGGTTTCATATCTAAAAGTTGTCCGTCTTTCAGACACGTTTGAGATTAAGATTAGAAATAATATCTTTTTGCTCAGTCTTAAATCTCATGAAGTCAAGCTTCAAGTCATATAAGATATAATCATTTAAGCTTCCTCTCATTTCTACAAAAGTTACAAAGTCAAAGTGCAAAGCTTTATTCACAAAAACTTTATTGAAAAAAAATTAAATGACATAAAGCAGTAAAACTTTTGAATGTACGAATTCTGATCTGAAATAATCAGAAGTCATATTCAATACTCCTTATCTATAAACACTTACCCCCCTTGCATTTATGCATCAGAAAAATTTATCGATGAAAAAACATATGCAGAAATATGAACTCCCCCTCAAATGGATGTGTATCATCTTTTCATCATCTCTCACTCCCCCTGAAATCATGAACATACCTTAAAGTGCAGATATCTTTTCAGATTAAAAATAAAGAAATGAAGAAAAATAACAATATCGAAAACTTTAGTAGGTAATCACATATTATGTCTTGAGATTTAGCATAGCAAGTTTCGAGACAAGAAAATTGAATCTCTTTTCGTCAAGAGGCTTGGTAAATAAATCCACAAGCTGATAATCAGTGTTTACAAAATAAAGTTCTATTATACCTTTTTCAACATTATCTTTAATAAAACTATATCTTACGTCTATGTGTTTGGTCTTTGTATGTTGCACAGGATTTGCTGATATTGCAATGGCGCTCTTAGAGTCACAGTATATCGGGATCTTGTCAAATTTGAAGCCAAAATATCGCAGTTGTGTACTCATCCACAAGACTTTATAGCAGCAGCTTGCAGCAACATACTCTGCCTCAGCCATTGATGTGGAAACACAAAGTTTTTTCTTTGATGCCCAACATAGAGTTTATCGCCTAGAAATTGTATATGCCCCGACGTACTTTTCCTGTCTAATATACAGCCTTCATGATCTGCATCTGAGTAAGATGTGAGTTCAAAACTGGTATCTTTAGGATACCACAGACCAATATCTGCAGTGCCCTTCAGATATCTAAATATGCGCTTAACTGCAGACATATGGGATTGTCTGGGATTAGCCTGATATCTCGCACATAAACATGAAGAAAACATAATATCTGGCCTACTTGAAGTTAAATACATCAAAGAACCAATCATTCCTTTATAGGTTCTAACATCGACAGCTTTTCCCGAATGATCCATGCCAATCTTAGTTCCCGGTGCCATCGGGGTTCCATTGCTGTACAATTTTCCATTTTGAATTTTCTAAGAATATCAAAAATGTACTTTGATTGATTTATGAAAATCCGCGTTGAAAATTGCTTGAATTGTAATCCGAGAAAGAAGTTCATCTCTCCCATCATACTCTTCTGAAATCTTGACACCATTAGGTTTGAAAATTTCTTACAGTATTTATGATTTGTTGAGCCAAATATAATGTCATCCACATATATCTGAATAAGAATGATATCAGATTTTTCCTTTTGTAATAAACAAAGTAGTATCGATTTTACCTTTCGTGAAGCCCGACTTGACAAAAAACTTTGATAATACCTCATACCAGGCCCTAGGCGCTTGTTTAAGACCATAAAGTGCTTTATTCAGAATGTAGACATGATCCGGTTTGTCTGGATTAACAAAGCCTTCAGGTTGTGAGACATAGACTTCCTCCTTAAGAATGTCGTTTAGAAAGGCAGTCTTCACGTCCATCTGTGATATTGAAATTCCCAGATTCAAATCAAGCAATCAAACAACAATCTCAATCAAGAATCAAAGATGTGACAATGTATATTTCTAGAGAGAGAGTAGAGAGAGAAAGTAAATCTGAATTATGACATTAAGCTCTTACAAAATTACAAGTAACAAACCTATTTATACTCTCTATGAAACTCTCAAGTAATCCAACTAAACTCTCAAGTAACTTGAATAGGTATCCACACAAACTCTCAAGTACTTAAGCACCCTCTAAAACTAACCTTGACTTTCTACAATTTGACTATCATTGACTTCCATTAACTATGCAATTACAAAGGCTTTAAGCAAGACTTTCCTAATAAAATCTTGTATACAATTAATGCACTAACATTCTCCCCCTTTGTATTCGAGATTTAAAAAAATTGACACTTGTCTTCAGCACTTGATTCTTCAACTTTATCTCTGACAGTATTTAAACTTTGAAGCTCTGGTAGTCTTCACTCTTTCAGTCTTTGAAGAATCTTGAACAGTCTTTTGCACTTTGCAGCTTTGGAAAGTCAACAAGTCTTGAAAACGAATCATTTAAAGTCTTGAAACAATACTATGAAAACTTCATCTTTGAAACTTCTTTAGACTTCGAACTTTTTGAAACTTCGAGGAATTTTTGAAAATTGTATCTTCATCTCTTTGATCTGTTGATCGTCTTTGGAAAAATGAACTTTCACGAATCTTCTTCAGAATCTTTCTCTGAAACATAGTAAGCATCTGAATTGTCTTGAACTTTCAGAATTATCTTTTCTTGAACTTTTAGAATTATCTCTTCTTGAACTTTCAGAATTATCTCTTCAGGATTATCTTCACCATTTGTCTTTGAAATTGATCTTTGTAGATATCTCCCCCTTTTTGATGATTGTGAGCGTCATAATCATCAAAACATCTTCAATTTCAACATAATCTTTGATTCTCCCCCTTGAAAATACATTCTCCTCCTTTTGATCTGAACTGAATCATAACTGTATATACCCGAATCTTTTCAAATTCAGATATAATTAACGTTGTAACCCTGATTCAACAAATGAAACAGTTAGAAGTGCTTGTCAGTAACACGGAGTTACTGTGTACAACAAATGTACAATTTAAGGAGCTGGTTTGATGATGACTCCCCAGGACTTCCATTCAATCATTGAAAAACACAATGTTTATCTATGAATGTTCTGACAGAATAACAAATTTTCTGTGTTCTCGTGCTTGTGTATGAAAGAATTTAGCACAATGATTATGTTTCATAAGGCTCAAATTGTGTAAACTGTTGAGACAGCAACAGGTATTACACGGACTCAATGTGCATGAAAGAGGTTCGAAGGTGGGGCAACTTTCCTTCTTTTTCAATATCTAAATCTTCCGAGTGAAGATTAGATAGCATATATGCTGCGTCCCCAAAGAAAATGAAACATTTCTTTGTCAAGAAAGAAATGAGTGGCTGGTGGGGTAATTGCAAGAGTTGGCATAGGCTCACTGCCTGTTTCAATGATGGTCACCAAAGAATGTGAACCAATCAAATTTTGTGGCTGCCCGGCTCAGAAAGTGGTTGGTGCAGAGTTCTGGTATTCTTTTAACTCTGTTCTCACACCCTCTTTCTTTTTAACATTAAAGCTCACTTCTAACCAAACTCTCATTTACATTTTTCCGCTCCACGCAATGAGAAAAACTCAATCGGATGAGTTATCTCCCCCACTCTTTGATTTATGACCCCTCACCCCTCAATCACTCTAGGATAACTTCCTGGGTAGGAAACACTGGTTAACGTGAATCCATGGAAGTTCTATTTAAGCTCACACACAAATCCCATGTAAGTCCTAAAAAGAATAGTTGCTCAACAATGTAACTTTAGCAGTTAAACTCAAGAATGTATGATAACATTGTCAAAATGTATGCTCATGAGATTTGAGCAATTGAACTTTGAAGATTTCTCAAAACAAGGATATTGAATGAATGAAATGAAATCAAGAGAATTGTTTTGAGAATCTGAAAATGTATCAATCAGATCAAATAAGATGGTTTAGGGTATCAAAGAATTGGATATTTTGTTTATATGAACGAATATAAACAATTTTGCAATGAACGCACAAAGAATGAAATGATGATTGATGCTCAACAACATTTGAAAGCAAACGGGAGTATTACCATCAAAAAATTGTTTTGTTATGAGACATGATAATAACAAAATCAATATGAAGTACTAAACCGATGTGTGTGAATACTTTACAGTGTATAGAAAAGATAATACACAAGTATTGATCTTTAGAAACACACGGTCAGTTAAACATTAAAGCTCAATAATGAAAAACATTTAAAATCACACTTCTTAATTCATGAAATCGTTTGAGAATAGAGAAGTGGTTTGAACATTTAAGAAAACTGTTTTTCATGTTCGAAAGTTGTTCTTCTTTCAAACAATCAGAGATCTAGGATCAAAAGATATTTACCTTTAAGGCTCCCCCTCAAATCAGTATAGAATGATTTAAGTCTATTAAGCTCCCCCTGGATATTTACAAAATATCCATGTCTGAACATTAAGAACGGGTCCTGATCTGTCATGTGATCAGAAGCCACAATCTTTACATTAAAGTTCGGGTTTTGAACTGTTTTGTTCAAAAGCCAATATCTTTGACATTGAAGTCCGAGTTCTAAGTTGTAGTACTTAGAAGTCATCATTTTGTACTTTGAAGTACGAGTCCTGATCTGTACATGATCAGAAGTCAAACATCATGCTCCCCCTTAAACTTTGGATGCCTGCAACACAGTTTTAGCTTTTGGTACCCACTGATATTTGGGTCCTGAAGTGTTAGTTGCAGTTCTTGTGGGGGTTACATAATAAGAACCATACCAGTAATTAACAAAGTTCTTACTTACAAAGTCATGTGCTCCACAGTAAGAACAACAAATCTTCTTTTGAGCAACCCTGATCAAATGATTAGTCGAGTAATATATATCAGAATTACCAAAAGAGTTACCTTTATGCACACTGTTCTTGTTAGCATTGGTTATGGATGCAGATGCTTTGTCTTTCTTCTTCTCTTCCGAAGAATCCTTCACTCGCCAGACCATCAGATTTTTCTTAGATTGCTTTCCAAGAGATTTAACATAGAATCTCGCTGGTCCATCAACAGATTTGTCATAAAATAGATTTGATGGTCGAATCTGACTTGATTTGACAATTTTAGGTTTGACACTGTTCTTTTTTAAAACATTTTGATCATGAATAGAACTTGAAGTTGTTTTGAAAGAATAGACTGATTCTGTTGAGTTATCAACAGGTGATTGGCTAATCACATCAGCTGTTACTTTATCAGACAATTCAATGTTTGCAGCTTCCAAGTCATTTATCTTTTTAGTCAAAATATTTCTTTCATCTGAAAGTGTGTCATACTTCTGTTTCAACTCAGATTTGGCCTTCTGTTCTTTTTGGTAATCTGATGACAGAGCAGTTAATTTAGATGTGAGCTTAGATATTTCAGATTCAAAATGTGAACATTCTTGCTCAAAATTCTTTTCCAAGTTCTTGGATTTTTCAGATATTTCCTTGAAAATCCCAGTATTTCTCTTTTCAGCATTTCTCTTTTCAAGCTCATAAGACTGCTTCTTTTCTTTGAAAATCTGTCTTTCTTTTTCGAGCAAGTCTTGTAAAGTAGAAATCTGTTTGGGAAATTCAGTAATTTTATCCTCAAGAACTTTTCTTTCCTTAGCAAATGTGTCTCTTTCAGTAATTAGAATCTTTTCAAAATCAGACACTTGCTTTGAAAGTTTAAGGCATCTAAGCTCTAAATCCTTCTTCTCTTGGTTAGCTTTCTTGGAAAGTTCAGACATCTTTTGAGTATAAGATTTCTCCAAATTTGAATTTTCCTTATCTGCTTGGATGCTTTTTGACAGTTCAGCATTCTGTATCTCCAAGGCAGATATTTTATCTTCAAAAGCCTTAAACTTGTTTTGAAGCTCAACTGATTCAGCTTGGAGATTTGATGATTTTCGTTCAGTTGTCTTCAGTTGGCTTTTGAGATATACAATCTTTTTCTCTTTCAACTTAATCTCTTTCTCACATGACTGAATAGTCTTTTCTTTTAAATCAATCATTTTCTCTCTTTCTTTAATCTCTTCCTCTTTCTATCTTATGTCTTTCTCTTTCTCTCTTATCTCGTTCTCTTTTGCACTGATGATACCTGCACAATCGGATTTAGCATGATCAGTACATTTTGTACAAACAGGAATTTTATCAGAATTTGACAATTTAAATTTCAACTCCTGAATTTGCTTAAGAAGCTCTGAATTCTGATCTTTCAGTCTATCCCGCTCAGCTTCTTTTCTTGGTATCTCAGGCACATATTCATTTCCATCCACTATAATTGGACATGTAATTATTATTTCAGATGAATCAGAAACGATTGATGTAGTATTAGATTCATTTCCTGATGTCACTGAGATAGTCCCTGTCTCAATTATACGTGGAATTAAAACGATAGGCTCCAAATCTTTGTTGTTTATCATTCTCTTTCTCTCTGTAGAATGTTTACTTGTAGAAAACATCTTGAATGATTAGCTTGATTAGGAAAGATCGTTCCCAAACAATTCAGAACAGTTGACTAAAAGTCAAACTTAAAAGAATCTCAGAAAATTGTCTATCTCTGAAAAAAAATTCTGTCTCTTGATCTCTCAAAACCACTTTGAAACTTGCACTTGAAAACTTCCCAAGACTAGTACTCACAGACGGATTAATCACAAATGCACAGATTACACAAACTGAGTTAAAAATCATAGACTGCACACAGAAACTGTAACAGAAACAGATTCAAAACAGATGCTGAAAATCTGCAGATTAAGTAAACATGATTGTGCAGATCTTTCAGCACACTGGATTATCAGAAAATTAGCAAACTGTTTGATTTTTTAAACTCACATATCAAACATGAAACTCACACATCAAACACAACTTTCAGGCTGTGTGACCATGAACTCACAGACCATATGGATCTGAAAATACCCAACAACTATGAACTTGAATTCTAAGATTACTTCACAGAAAAATCATGAACTTCACTTTGGTTGTCCAGAGGTATGTACTGTGTCAGTTTAATCTTGTAAAAACGTAAAACACATAGACCCAATCAATTAGAAACTGTGCAACAAAGATCCTTGCAAGTCCTGTTATGAACTGAAAAACAGATAACAAATCCTGTGTTATGAACTTGCAGAAAGCATGAGTTAAAACATATTAGCACTCATAAACCAAACAGATTGAAAAAGCACACATTTGATGCAGACTGAGTTTATCTTTCAACTTGTAGACTGTGCAAACTGTTAAAACAAAACTGTAGACTCAGACTGTGTGAATATGCAGATCAAACAACAAACTGTGCAGACTGTTTAATTCAAAAACTGCAGACTCAAACTATGTGAATATGCAGATCAAACAAGTGTAAAACTTACAGACTTTGTGATCTAAACTCACAAACCAAACTGTGTTTAAAACAGATCAAAAAACACAAAAAGTCATAGTTCAAATCAAGTGAAATCACAATAGAATTGGCAGACAAACTTGTTATGAAATCACAGATCAATGAATAAAACTTGCAGATCCTTTAAACTTGCAACTTATATGAACAGACACTGTGAAACTCGCAAAAGCTTGTGTTTTTAAAAACACTCAGATCAAGTAAGTTGAAGTGAGTAATCTGTAATCTGCACTTGGTTTCACAAATTGATTCAAAATTTTCAATTCAACATGAACTCAGCAAATCAATTGGAATGTCAATTGAAACTTATCCAGGTATCATGATCTCTCATATACAAAAGGTCATCACTACATGTGCAGTCATAGCTTCCCCAGATATTCTTGCAACTGCAGATTGTATGAATTCAGACTTCACAGATGCTGTGTGAATTACCAATAAGGAAGCAGCTGAACTCTACGACAAACAGAAATGGTACATCTATGGGTACAAGATCAAATGAGATGAAATCAAATGGAACCTGCAAATTTAATCTTAAAAATGCAGAATGGGTTTAAGTGAAATTAAACTCGCAAACCAAGAAATCATGAACCCTGCAACCTGAAAAACGCAAATTAAAATTTGACTTCTACCAACAGACTAAAACTCGCAGACTGAACTACATTAATCTGGAACTTGCAAGTAACTTTGGATTAGAAAGAAAACTTGAACTTCAATCCTCAAACTCACAAACTGCAAGGATTAAAAACTCACAGGCTGTGTGGAACTCACAAAAACTTGAACCTGCAAAACTTGAACCTGTATGAATCTGAATTCGCAGACTGTGAGATCAGAAACTTGAACCAATTCAACAATTCGACCAGTGTCCTGTACAATTCGACAGAAGGCTGAAATTAAATGCGCATATCACTTCCAATTTGAAATTGAAATCAATTAGAACCTGCAATTGATCAAACCAATTTGTGATTCAAACTTGCAAATCGTTTGGATTAAAGAAACGCGCAAGTCGAAATTGATTTCAGAAAAACGCGCAAGTCGAAGAAATTAAACTCGCAAACTAAAATTGGGTTTCAAACGTGCAAGTGCCTAAACGCGCAAATTCCTGAAACGCGCAAGCTTAAATCGATACTGAAACCCGCAAGTCGAAGAAACTCGCAAGTCGAATGAGTAAAACGTGCAGACTGAAATTGATTTCTGAAACGCGCAAGACAAGTCGATTTGAACAATTGAACTCGCAGATAAGGTCTTGCGTGTTCTGTGAAACTCGCAGATCAAAGGGTTAATTTCAATCCTGTGGTTTGCGTGTTCTTCATAAACTCGCAAGCTGCTTGATTTCACAGATCGATTCAAGTAAATTCAACCCTGCAAATTGATTCTTGAAAGTTCATCAATACAATCAAAATATAAATCTGACCAATTTTCTATCAATCCAAACTAGCCAAAACAAAAATTACAGTGCAGATCATCAAGAACAGTGTTCGATGTTTTTATCAACAATGTCCAAAAAATACGAAAATTGGATATGATCTTGTGGTTGATTCGTGAAACATTGTGAATGAAATTGATTCTACAACAATAAACGAATCTAATGGAACCAATTTTGCATTCCAGCACTAACTATCAACTGCGAATTTGATTGAACAGAAAAATTAAAAGCACATTCTGCATGTTCTTGACATATCCAAAGATTGATTCACAATTTCAATTTGAGTTCAAGAAAATGTATCATTATGATTTGAAAGTAAATTCAAATACCTTTCAATCAACAATTTAACATTCCAATTATAACAACACAATTCAATTTTGATTTATCAGAAGAGAAGGCAGTCGACTGTGTTTGTGTGTTCATGAGAATTTCCAACAATTAATCCAAAATTTCAATCCAACAAGTTCAATCAATGAATTTGTGATCGAATCACAACAATTTACAATCCATGAATTAGTCAATTAAATCTCAAGATCAAGAAAATTTAACAGTTTGTTCCAAAATTCCAGAAAATCAATTAATTTTCTGTGCAATTCTCTTCTGAATCTGTTTGGTATGCTCTGATACCAATTGATATTGAAATTCCCAGATTCAAATCAAGCAATCAAACAACAATCTCAATCAAGAATCAAAGATGTGACAATGTATATTTCTAGAGAGAGAGTAGAGAGAGAAAGTAAATCTGAATTATGACATTAAGCTCTTACAAAATTACAAGTAACAAACCTATTTATACTCTCTATGAAACTCTTAAGTAATCCAACTAAACTCTCAAGTAACTTGAATAGGTATCCACACAAACTCTCAAGTACTTAAACTCTCAAGTACTTAAACTCTCAAGTACTTAAGCACCCTCTAAAACTAATGTTGACTTTCTACAATTTGACTATCATTGACTTCCATTGACTATGCAATTACAAAGGCTTTAAGCAAGACTTTCCTAATTAAATCTTGTATACAATTAATGCACTAACAATCTGATAGACTGTGAAGTTTTTTAGAGCAACATACACAAGAAACATTCTGATCGCTTCAATGCGTGCCACTGGAGCGTAAGTCTCATCATAATCAATTCCTTCCTCTTGCCTGTAGCCTTTTGCAACAAGTCGTGCTTTGTTTCTAATCACGATACCATCTTCGTCCTTTTTATTCTTGAATACCCATTTTGTACCGATTATTGATTTACCTTCCGGTCTTGGCACAAGTCTCCAGACTTTTAAAGTTTCGAACTGGTTCAGCTCCTCTTGCATGGAAGTCACCCAATCCGAGTCATCTAGAGCTTATGATACGCGATTTGGCTCTATCTTACTCATAAATGAGTCATGCATACACATATTCAAAGTAGCAGACCTAGTTTACACCGGTAAAGTTGGATCTCCAATAATTTGACTTATCAGGTGCTCTTTGGTCCACTTATGTTCGTGAGAGAGTGGATTTGATGTAGATTGATCATGATTATCATCTAAGTATCCACTTTCAGCTTCTTCTTGTTCTGCATTTGTTGTGGGTGCAGTTGAAGTTTCTTGTATAGAAGTTTCAGTTGGAACAACTTGTTCAGTCTGTTGATTATCCATCACAGTGCATCCAACTGAAGTAGAAACTTCTGGTTCAACAGTTTCTTGTACATCTTTAACCATAGGAGTTTTTGTTTGAATCTGAATTTATGTCTGAACCGGGGGAACGAGTTCAGTTGATACATCTGAAATGGTTGGATGTTTAGTCATTGAATCTTCTGACCTATCAACCACAACAGATTTAGGCAGTTTAGATCCAAGAAACTCATCATAAAAGAATTCAAACAATAAATCTAATTCAGATAAATGTGATGTAGAAGTTGATGCTTTATCCGAATTAGTCCCATTAACCACAGGTTCTGGACTGATCTGTCCCGAAGCTAAAACACCTGTAAGTACGGGTTCTGAACTGTTTTGTTCAGAATCCACCTCCTTGTCAAATGTTACGTTTACGCTATGTATCACAGTCTTGTACTTCTTCAAGTACACCCGATATGCAGCAGATGTTTGAGAGTAACCACTGAAGATGCCTTCGTCAGCCTTCGGTCCAAACTTGTTCAAGTTCTCTCGATCATTAAGTACAAAGAACCTGCATCCAAAAACATGAAAGTGTTTAATGCTAGGTGTACGATTATTTATTAATGCATAAGGTGTTTTACCAAACCGGCGATGTATTATGGACCGATTCTGTGTGTAGCATGCAGTCGAAACAGCTTCTGCCCACAGAAACAGAGGTAGATCAGAGTGACTTAGCATAGTGCGAGCGGCCTCGACTAGTGTTCAGTTTCGTCTTTCTACTACTCCATTATGCTCTGGCGTTCTAGCAGCAGAAAAATTGATGTGTTATCCCTGTTATCCCAGTTTAATCTAGTTGATAATAAACACACAAACACAATAATAATCAAGAGATAATAAGATCAGAATAACATACCAATCCCTTGAATAAACAGTTAAACCTTGTGTGTTCTTGATACCCTTGAATACAGAGAAAACTTGCTACCTCACTATATGATTATGAAAGTAATTGTGAGGATTAACCTTAAACCTAATTAAACAAAACATTAAATACCTAGGCCATATGGGCTTTAACCTTAATGGGATTTCTAACAGGCTTTAGGCCCATTTACAAATAACTATTAACATATTACATAATAAACCCTCTAACTTTAACTATCAAGTAAATACAGTTTAGACCTTTTAATCTTTAATACAATTATTTGATCCAACAATCCTGGCCGATTCGAGATAATCTTGAACAGTTTTATTCTTAAACTCGGTGTCGTTATCTGTTCTAAGAAGTTTGACTGGCTTTTACAGATGTACTTGGGTAGTCTTTAAGAAACTGATGATGACATCGGGCGTCTCATCTTTAGATCTTAGAAAATTGACCCAAGTATATCGCGAGTAATCGTCCACAATAACTAAGACATATTTCTTGTCGCTTATGCTTTGTGTTCTCATTGGACCACAGAGATCCATGTGAAGCAATTCCAGTGGAGAACTTGTATTTTGTTCAGATTTTGGCTTGTGTGCAGCTCTCTTCATCTTTCCTTTCTCACATGTTGCGCATAGGTGTTCTTTCTCGTATTTCAGCTCAGGAATTCCTTTGACCAATTTTCCAGTGACCAGTTTATTGATGTAACGAAAATTCAGGTGAGAAAGCCTTCGGTGCCATAACCAGCTTTGTTGCAGCGAGACTTTTGATAGTAGACAAACCTGATTGTCAGTCTGGACTTTTGCAAGTTTGATCGTGTAGAGGTTAGACTTGCGAGTGCCGACCAAGAATTCCTTAGCCTTGAAATTTACCTCTAAATCTTTGTCGTAGAACTGGCATATACTGAAAAGGTAATGTCCTAATCCTTCTACATAACTCACCTTCGTAATCGTTACATGATCTTCAATCACGTCACCGTAGCCTAGAATCGGTGAAAACTGATCGTTGCCGAATCGCACATTCCCGCAAAATTTCTCTGTATAATTAGACAATAAAGTTTTCTGCCCGGTCATATGCTTGGAACACCCGCTATCCAATTACCACATATGACGGGCCTGCATAAGAGAAATCAGGGAATAACAACTTTAGGTACCCATTTATAAGTGGGTCCTAACGGATTAGCACAAGATTTTGGTATCCATTTGTATATGGATCCTCTGAACTTTTGAAAAACTTTTGAAAAACTTTTGATGAATATGGCTTATAAGAAAAAACATGATAAGTACCATACCAATCATCAGAATATTGGTGAGAAACAAAATCATTTCGTTTATAAGTAGATAACTTAGTAGCAGACTGAGATAATTGGAGTAATTGCTTTATTGTATATCTCTAGTAAGAAATTACAAGGTTTTGTTTATTTGAAGCAATAGTACCAATTACATCGGAATTACTACTAGTAGATCTATTACAATCCATATTGGGAATAGACTCTGCTTTCTCATCAACTTTCTGTTTTGGTCGCCATTCTGTTCGACCTTCCGACCTTTTCTTTTTTAAATCTGAAACAAAAGATTTAGATTTGTTAGAAAAATCAGATTTCTGAGATTGTCTTTTCGTAAGCTTACCAGTGTTGATCTGTTTCTGTGAGCGCCGTTTCTTTTGCTTCTTACCTTTTGCATAGTAATCAACATTCACAGAAATTGATTCACCAACCTTAGTCGATGATTCACCAATTTCATACACACTTGGTAATGCTTCACCATTTATAACAAAAGTAGAATGATCTGGAAGTTTAGCATTAAAGTCAAACATATCAATCTCATCAACACACCCATCATCAGAACTTAAAAAATCATTTGCAGACGCAAATAAGTCATCAAGATCAACTTCAGAGGTTTAAGGTGCTTTAGAAGATTTAGAACACTTTTGAGATTCAACATTTAAAACTGTGTTCTTTATAACAGATGAAAATACATTTCGTTCGATATCAGCTAATATTCTTTCAACATATAAAATATTTTCAATCTCGATTATTTTGCTTTCTAAAATAAGTGGAGGAACATAAATTTTAGCTTTTAAAGGTTTTGCCTCCAACTCTTTTATCGAATAGCTTTCAAAATAATCATATGAAAGAGATTTTGGTTGTTCTGAAATATAACTATCATTCAGCTTTTGATAGCAGAATGGTAGTTGCATTTTCTTTAAATTCTTTCTTTTCTCATCCTCTTTAGCCTTAACCTCATCCGATGACTTGGTAACAAATTTGGGTTTTAAATGATGATATTTACCAGCAGCAAAAAGAAAAATCAAAATTATACAATGTTGATTGTTTTCTAATGGCTTTCTTTAAGTAATGGGGGTTATCATAACCGAGTCCCCATTTCTCTTTAAAATCAGCCTCTTCGTTAGGTGTGTTTAGAAAAATAGTTTGATCTGTTTGGCCTCGTACATAAAGTTTGGCTTCCAAACCATTTACCTTTTTCTCTAAGTTCTTGTTTTCTACCTGCAAAATATGATCTTTTAAAACACATTCTTGCTTTTCTAAATCAGACTTAGATAGTTTAGATTGAAAATCAGAAATTTTACTTTCAAAACAATCTTTTTGCAATTTAAGATCAGAAGCAGATTTGTTTAGAGAATCAATCAGATCTTTGTTCCCAACAAGTTCCTTGTTAAGTTCAAAGATCTTTTGATTTTTCTTCACAACTCTGTTCTTTTCCTTTTTCAGTTTTGTTTGTAGGTCTTGAAGTTCGACCATCATGGCTTCCATTTTACTCATAAAATCAGATTCAGATAGATGTAGTACCTCATCAACTGTCTCCTCATCAGAATCATCATACTTCACTGTGTCACCCATCAAGCACATGTGTGTTGTATCATCATTTTCTTCTACATCTAAATAATCCAACCAGAACTCATCTTTAGCCATCAGTGCCTTTCCAGCCTCTTGCTTCTTGGCCAAGAGCATCTTGTTCTTATAGTATTCCGAGTTTCTGACTTCGGGCTCTCTACAATCTTTGGCGTAGTGACTAACCTTTCCGCAGTTGTAGCATTTGATCAAGTCATCATTTTTCTTCTCATCCCCATAATCATTCAGATATTTCTTTTTCTCATCTGGCTTCTTTTCCACAAATCTCTTTTCCTCAAATCTCTTTCCTTCTATTCTCTCCCTGTGTTCATGATTCTTCGACCCATAAGAAGAATACCTCTGTGAGTTTGATCCCGGTTTCGTGTAGAACTTTTTCTGAAAAGCACGGGTCAGTAGCAACATTGCTTATTTGAGGTTCTCCCCGTCGTCACTTTCAGACTCAGAATCAGAATTGGAAATCACAATCTTCTTCTTCTTTTTCTTCTCTTTCTTCTCTTTTTCCTTCTGACCAGCTATTGACAGCTATGGGATCAGCAACCTTCTCAACTTTCTTCTTCTTCTCACTCCTTTTCTCTTCAACCTCCTCCTCATTTTTTTTCAATGTCTCATAGACTTCATGGAGGGGTATGTCACTTAAATCCTTCATATGCCTCATCCTGCGAGTGTGCTTCTTCCACTCGGGTTGCAGTATACTGAGGAACTTGACGTTGTTCTCGATTTGCTTCTTCTTGACCTTGTTCTTTGAAAGTTCGTTTAGAAGAAGAACAAACTGCTCATATGTATCCTCAAGGCTTTCATCCTCTTTCGCCTTAAATTCCTCGTAGCTGTTGATGCAATTTGCTACTTTGACGTGGTTGCCAATTTTTGAACCCATCATCATCTTTTGCAGTTGATCCCACATATTTTTGGCGTTCGATTTGTAGTTGTCAATCTTGATGTATATTTCATTTGGGATACTTTGAAGAAGGAGAGATCTGGCTTGTTTATCAGCTTTGAATCTGCTCTTTTGCTCGTCAGTGTACTGGGCAAAATCCATAGGAACATTCTTTGTTTTTCTCACCCTATCCTCGTCTCCATCCTCGCTATCTGAAGATTCATCATCCGGTATCTCTATAGTAGAAGGAATCATAGGACCTTCAGTAATAGACAACAGAATATTTTCCCCGTTTGCATGCCAGTCAACGAAGTCTAGAAATCTGTCTTTCCATTGCTTGTATTCCCCTTTGAACAAAACAGGGGGCTTTACATCCGTACCAATCGAGAGAGCATCCTTAGAAGTCATCCTGTTATTTAAAAATATTTAATAAGAACTTGACACACGATCGTTAGTCCAATTTGAAATCACAAAAATACAGAAATCTTAAAAGAAAAATCAGAAAATGAAATTTCCAAAATTCTACAAGTCTAGAATTCGCATACTAGAGTGAAGAACACAGAATTCGTACACAACAATTCGCATACACTCACAAATCACATAGAATTCGCACACTACTCTTAAGCTTCAGAATTCGCATGTAAATGAAATCAAGAATTCGCATAAACGGAATTCGTAAACAATATAAAATCAGAATCCGTATACACCTTTTCGCAAGATAGACACTCACGAATTCAACACTTAGAAAAAAAAATTAAACACTTTTTGTAAAAACTTTTCGCACAAATGAGCTATGTGAATTCGAAAAATGATTCGTACACCTCTGACTTGCGAATTCTTAAGAATTCGTACCTTAGTCTTACACGAATTATAAGAATTCGTATAAGACTATATGCGAGTTCTTGCCTTCAAAGAATTTCTCAACAACTTTTCGCAAAAGATATCTGCGAATTCTTTCCTTGAAAAATAATTTTCTAAAAAACTTTTCGTAGACAAGTTCTACGAATTCTTTCCTTTGAAGATTTTCTAAAACACTTTTTGAACACACTCTTATGCGAATTCTTTCAATTCGCACGACTCTTCTATGTGAAATCTATGTAATTCGTAGTACTCCCATCTACAAATTCAACACTTATAAACTTTCAGAATCAAATTTATGCGAAAACTAAAGATTAAACGAAATACAAGTGTTATGTGAGTTCTCTCTGCGAGTTCTTGATATATTCTGCGAGTTCTTCGGATCTCGTGAAAAATACACACTAATTCCTGTTATTCCCTGTTTTCTAGTTTCTAATCACAAACAATGAATCAAACAAACAATTCAATTCAATTACCTGTTTGATTTCTCTTTCAAATTCCACAATTACAACTTTCTCTCTCTAGAACTCTCTTTCTCTCTCTAAACGTATTCTCTCTAAAATTACAATTGAATTCCACTTCTATTTTCTCTCCTCTTAGAAATTACAAGGAAAAAGTATTTATACCAACTCCTAATACAAGGAAACTAAAATACAAAATACAATGACTTTGACATTTATTACAAAAGAGTTTGACATTTATTACAAAAGACTTTGACTTTAATAAGATTTGACTTTTCCAGCTTTGACTTTCTTGACCTTTGCCCTTCAGTCTTCTTGATCTTGTATCCAACAGATTTATGCTCTAACAATCTCCCCCTTTGGATTCAAGATCACTGTTGAAAGATCTAGCAATTCAGTCTTCACTTTTAAGCTCTGTCAGTATAATCTCCCCTTTTTCTTTGACTGTATTCTTTCCAAAAATATCTCCAAACAATGAACAACCTCCCCAAAACTTTCACAAGATACTTTCAGTCTTTGGAAATAAATTATCTTCAAAATCAGCTCGAATTGCTTTAGCAAATAATCTTCAAAGAAAATTTCACCAAATCTTCAGAAATTCTTTGATCTTCTCCAAATCTTCAAATCTTTACTTTGAACATGATATCATCTCCCCCAAGCTTCAAAACTTTAACATTTCTCGATATCATCTCCCCTTTTTGATGATTTGACCATCTATATCATCAAAACTTTTCTTTCCAAGAAATGTCTTTGACCAATCTAATATGTTCAAGAGCCTCTGATTTACCGTCAATCTGAACAACGTATTCATCCAGATCTTTTCAAATCTAGAAAAAATAAGAACATGTAACTCCTGAATCAACAAATGAATCAGTTAAAATGTCTGTCAGTAACATGAAGTCACTGTGTGTAACAAATACACAATATAAAGGAGCTTTTTGATGTTCACTCCCCCAGGGCTTCCATCCAATCATCGAAACACCACAAAGGCAATTTCTATGAATGTTATGACAAATAAACAAATTCTTTGTGTGTTCGTGCCTGTGTAGAAAGAATTAAGCACGAATGATTGCTTTTATAAGGCTCAACATTGTGTAAACCACTGAGTCAACAGTAGATAAACACAGACTCAATGTGCATGATTGAAGTGCGAAGGTGGGGCAAACTTCCTTCTTTTTCAATATCCAGATTTTCCAAATGAAAACCAGATAGATTATATGCTGCGTCCCCAAAAAAATATGAAACATTTTCTTTTTGAGAAGAAAATGAGTGGTTGGTGGGGTTTAAGCACGAGTTGGCATGGGCTATTTGCCTGTTTCAATAATGTTCACCAAGAATTGTGAAGCATTATTAATGTGGTTGCCCGGCTCAGAAAGTAGTTAGTGCAGAGTTTAATATTCTTTTACTCTGTTCTCACACCCTCTTTCTTTTGATCATAAAGCTCACTACTAACCAAACTCTCCTTTACATTTTACCTCATCACACCCACACTCATTTCTTTTAGACTCCTCACACTCAATCTCTATGGATTAACTTCTTGGGTAGAAATCACTTGTTAACGTGATATCGTAGAAGTTCATTGAAGTCATAGCACAAAGAACCCATATAATCCTTGAAAGTATGTGTTGCTCTAATGGTTTAACTATAGTAGTTAAAGCTCATATACAAATGTCAGATGTAAATATGCTCAGAAATATAATCATGAAGATATGAACATTTTAAAAACATGGAAGTATTTTCAAACAAGTATATTGAATGAATGAATATGAATGCAAGAGACTTGTTTGAAAATCTGACATTGTATGAAAATGATCAGAAATGAAATGATATATCAATTAAGGCTTATGGTCAAGAATAACGGATATTGTCTATACGAACCAAGATATAGACATTCTTGAAAATGACCGTTTCGAAATGAAATATAGCTCAAAATTCAATGAAGTACAAGCGGGGTGTCTTACCATCGAAAATATGTTTCATTTTAAAGACATGGTAAGAACATGTTAAACAATGTCAAACCGGTATGTGTGAATACTTGAAAGTATATAGAAAAGACAATACGCAAGTATTTATCTTTGGAAACACACGGTTTGTTTATCAATGAAGCACAAAATAAAAAAAATGAAAACATTTAAAATCACACTTCCAATTCATGAAATCGGTTTAAGAATCGGGAAGTCGTTTGAACATTTCAGAACATGTTTTTTTTATATCTGAAAGTTGTCCTTCTTTCAGATACATTTGAGATTAAGATAAGAAGTTTACCTTTGCACTCAATCTTAATACTCAGAAAATCAGCTGTAGTCATTAAGATATGATCGTGTCATCCTCTCTCATCCTGCATAAGTCTCAACGTCTAGTCAAAAATTTATTCACAAAAATTTATTCAAAAATAAAAGACGTAAAGCAGTAAAACAATTAAAGTACGAGTTCTGATTTGAAGTAATCAGAAATCATAGTCTTACTCCTTTTAACTTATAATCTCCCCCTAAAATCATACATTACAAAAAAAAATTATCAGTGAAATAAAATGCAGAAATTAGTTATGCTCCCCCTCAAATGAATGTAGATCATCTAAAACCTTCTCTTACTCCCCCTGAGATCATGAGCAAACAATTAAAGTGTAGATATCCTTCAGACATAAAGATAAAAAAAATGATGGAAAATAACAATTCGTAACTTTAGTAGGTAATAACCGATTACGTCTTAAGAAGAATATCATCTTTTTCTTTCTTGATGAATAAAGTGGTATCAATCTTACCTTTGGAGAAACCAGACTTGACCAAGAATTTGGATAAGACGGCATACCATGCTCGAGGGGCTTGTTTTAATCCATAAAGGGCTTTGTCCAAGATGTAGACATGATCTGGCTTTTCTGGATTGCCGAACCCTTCTGGTTGAGACACGTACACTTCCTCTTTAAGAATGCCATTTAAAAAGGTTGTTTTCACATCCATCTGAAAAACTGTGAAATTCTTATGAGCTGCGTAGGCTAGAAACATGCGGATTGCTTCTGTACGCGCTACTGGAGCATACGTCTCATCGTAGTCTATGTCTTCCTCTTGCCGGTAATCTTTGGCAACAAGTCTAGCTTTGTTTCTTATGACGACACCATCTTCATCCTTTTTGTTCTTGAATACCCATTTAGTTCCTATCACGGTCTTTCCTTCTGGCTTAGGAACTAATCTCCAAACCTTTAGGGCTTCAAACTAATTGATCTCTTCTTGCATGGCAGATACCCAGTCCGAATCAGCAAGAGCCTCAGATACTCGTATTCGCTCAATCTTACTGAGGAATGAGTCATGCATACATTGATTCAAAGTCGCTGACCTAGTTTGTACAGGCTTCTTGAGATCTCCAATTACTTGGCGTAATAGATGCTCTTTGGTCCAACGATTCTCATGAGGAAGTGGAGTAGATGAAGTTTGATCATGATCATCATCTAGAAATCCACTGTCAGAATCTCCAGTTTGAATAACAGGAGGGGGGTTTGCAGTTGAAGTTTCAGGTGCAGATTGGAACGGCAGATTGTGGCTGTTGAGTTGACAATGTGTTACACCCAACTGAAACTATTACTTCTGGCTCAGCATTTACTTGTACATCTTCAACTGTAGGATTAATTGTAGGAATGTGAGTTTCTGACTGAACAGGGGATGCTTGTTCAGTTATGACATCTGAAATGACTGGATGATTACAACTTCTATCTTCAGACCTGTCAGTCACAAAAAATTTAGGTATATTAGAACCTAGAAACTCATCATAAAAGAATTCAAATAACAAATCTAAATCAGTTAAATGAGAACTAGAAGTAGAAGCATTATTCGAATTTGTCGCTGTAGAAACAGGTTCTGGACTGATTTGCCCAGAAACTAATACTCCGGTGATAACGGGTTCTGAACTGAGTTGATCAGAAGCCATCTCTTCATCGAATGTTACATTCACGCTCTCGACAACTATCTTTGACTTCTTCAGATAAACACGATATGCTGCTGATGTTGAAGAATAACCAATGAAGATACCCTCGTCCGCTTTAGCACTGAATTTATTCAGACTCTCTTTGTGGTTAAGCACAAAACATTTACACCCAAATATGTGAAAATACTTGATTGTTGGTGTTCTGTTGTTAATCAGCTCATATGGAGTCTTTTGAAAACAGCGGTGTATTATGGATCGATTTTGAGTATGACATGCAGTTGACACAGCTTCTGCCCGCAAGAATAGAGGTAGATCGGATTGGCTAAGCATAGTACGAGCGGCCTCAACTAGCGTCCGATTTCGCCTTTCGACTACTCCATTTTGTTCAGGCGTTCTAGCAGCAGAATACTGATGTGAAATCCCGACTGATTCGAGATATTCATCAACAATCTTGTTCTTGAATTCTGTGCCATTGTCAGTTCGAAGAAACTTGACTTGTCGCTGCATTTTCACCTGGGTCGTCATTAAGAAAGTAATGAGAACTTTGGGCGTCTCATCTTTTGATCGAAGAAATTTGACCCACGTGTATCTTGAGTAATCGTCCACAATAACCAGCATGTATTTCTTTCCACCCAAACTCTGAGTTCTCATTGGACCACACAAATCCATATGTAACAATTCTAACGGAGAACTAGTGTTTGGTTCAGGCTTCGGTTTATGCGGAGCTCTCTTCATCTTACCCTTTTCACATGTAGCACATAAGTGTTCTTTCTCATATTTCAGCTCAGGAAGTCCTTTTACCAATTTCCCACTAACCAGCTTGTTGATATAACGAAAGTTCAGCTGTGATAAACGTCTGTGCCAGAGCCAACTTTGCTGCATTGAAGCTTTTGTCATCAAGCAAACTTGATTGTCATTCTGTACCTTTGAAAGATTGATGGTATAGAGGTTCGTCTTTCGATTTCCGACTAAGAGTTCATTGCCATCTTCCGTACGAACCGAACATCTCTTAGCTTTGAAGTTGACCTCTAACCCTTTATCACAGAATTGACCAATGTTGAATAAGTTGTGCCCCAAGCCTTCGACATAACTCACTTTACTTATTGTTATGTTGTCTTGAATAATGTCACCATATCCTAAGATAGGTGAAAGCTGATCGTTTCCAAATCTGACATTTCCACTGAATTTCTCTGTATAGTTAGACAATAAAGCTTTTTGCCTAGTCATATGCTTGGAACATCCACTATCCAAGTACCACATATGCCGGGTCTGCAAGAGAAATCAGGCAATAACAATTTTAGGTACCCATTGAAAAACGGGTCCTAACAAATTAGCACAATATTTTGGTATCCATTTGAAAATGGATCCACTTTTGCTCTTTTGAAAACTTTTAAAACCATTTGATCTTGAAGAAATAACATGATAAGAGTCATACCAATCAGAAGAATTATGAGAATAAGCAAAATCATTTCTCCGATAATGATAAGATGTAGTAGAAATAAGAGATAATTGAATCAATTGCTTTATTGAATACCTCTTGTAAGAAGTTACAAGGTTTTGTTTATTTGAATCAAATTGATCAACTACATCAGTATCACTACTAACTGATCTATTGCAAGAATTATCAGAAACTGATCCGGCTATCTCATCATCCTTCCTTTTTGGTCTCCATTCGGATCGAGCTTTCAACTTTTTCATCCTTAAATCTGAAACATAAGATATAGATTTATTAGGAAAAGCAGATTTCCGAGATTGGATGTTCTTTTGTGTACCAGTGTATTTCTGTTTCTGTAATCGCTGTTTCTTATATTTCTTACCTCGAGCATAATAATCAGCAGTTACAGAAACTGATTCACCAACCTTAGTTGATGATTCATCAATGTTAACACCACTTGGTAACACTTTGTCATTTACAAGACAAATAGAATGATCAGGAAGTATATCATTGGATTCAAACAAATCAATTTCATTTATGCACCCATCATCAGAATTAAGAAAATCATTTGCAGACTCAAATAAGTCATCAGAATTATCAGAGAAAGTTTGAGGTGCCTTTGAAACTTTAGAACACATTGTAGATTTAGATGGAAAAATTGTGTTCTTTAATACTGTAGAAAACACACTTTGTTGAATATCAACCAAAAGTTTTTCATCAGATAAATCATTTTCAAGCTCAACTATTTTGCTTTCAAGAATAAGTGTAGGAACATAAAACTTTCAATTGCAGTTTTTCCTTCATCTCAGAAGCAGAATAACTAACAACATAGTCGTTTGAAAGAACTTTTGGTGTTTCTGAAAGATAACTATCATTTAACTTTACATAGTTAAACGGTAGTTGCATTTTCTTTTTATTCTTTCTATTTTCAGTTTCTTTGGCCTCAACTTCTTCTGGTAATTTGGTAACAAATTTGGGTTTTAAATGAGGATGTCTACTAGCACATGCAAGAAAATCATAGTTATAAAGTGCTGGTTGTTTTCTGATGGCTTTCTTAAGATAATGAGGGTTTTTAAAACCAAGTCCCCATTTCTCTTTAACATCAGCCTCTTCGTTAGGTGCATTGAGAAAAATGGTTTGATCTGTTTGACCTCTCGTAGAAAGTTTTGCTTCCAGACCATTTACCTTCTTGTTCAAAAGCTTATTTTCAACCTGCAGTTTATAAACAGTTAGTGCAGATTCTTTCTTCTCAAACTCATACTTAGAAACTTTAACTTCAAAATCAGAAATCTTCTTTTCAAAACAATCTACTTGAAGTTTAGAATCATAATCAGACTTGCGTAAAGAATCAATGAGATATTTGTTCCCAATAACAAACTTATTAAGCTCAAAGATCTTATCGTTTCTTTTAACAACTTTTTCGTTTTCGTTTTTCAATTTATTTTGTAAAACTTGAATCTCAATCACCATGGTTTCCATTTTAGTAACGAAATCTTTTGCAGTTAAGTCTAATACCTCATCAGCTGACTCGTCATCTGACACATCATTCTTTACTTCTTTTCCCATAAGACAGAGATGAGTTGTTTCTTCCTTCTCTTCGTCTTCACCTTCGGAATGATCAAGCCAAAATTCATCTTCAGCCATTAAAGCTACACCCGCTTCTTGCTGTTTTGCCAATAGCAATTTGTTCTGATAGTACTGAGAGTTGCGAACTTTTGGCTTCCGACAATCTTTAGCAAAATGACCCATCTTGCCACAATTGTAGCATTTGATTGAGTCAGTTGCTAGCTTTTCAGCAGTAGTGTAATCATTCACGAACTTCTTCTTCTCATCGGGTTTCTTCTCAACATATTTGTTCTCTTCATATCTCTTTCCTTCCACTCTTTCACGGTGCTCATGATTCTTTGAACTTGATGAAGAATATCGTTGAGAATTTGATCCCGGCTTCTTGTAAAATTTCTTTTGAAAGGCACGGGTCAGTAAAATCATGGCTTGTTTCAGACTTTCTCCATCATCACCATCTGATGCAGATTCAGATTCAGAACTTATAAGAACTTTCTTCTTCTTCTTTTCTTTCTCCTTCTCTCCGACTACCAAAGCAATAGGATCAGGAACTTTTTCTGCTTTATTTTTCTCAGCTCCCTTCTCCTCCACTTCTTCTTCATTCTGTCTCAGAGTCTCATACACTTCATGTAATGGTATTTCATTCAGATCCTTCATCTGTTTCATTCTACGTGTATGCTTCTTCCATTCAGGTCGTAGAATGCTAAGAAATTTGACATTGTTTTCCAGCTGCTTCTTTTTCACCTTGTTCTTTGTTAATTCATTCAGAAGCACAATAAATCGTTCATATGTATCTTCCAAACTCTCATTCTCTTTGGCTTTGAATTCCTCGTAGCGATTGATGCAGTTAGCCACTTTCATCTGATTCCCGACCTTGGATCCCATCATCATCTTTTCCAATTAATCCCACAGCTTTTTAGCATCATGCTTGTAGCTATCAATCTTGATGTAGATATCATTAGGAATGCTTTGGAGTAGAAGAGATCTTGCTTGCTTATCAGCTTTATACCGACTCTTCTGTTCTTCAGAATACTGAGATACATCCACTTTAACTGGTTTTGTCTTTTGTTCTCTTTCCTCATCATCATTTATATTATCAGATTCATCATCAACAGGTACTTGAACCATGATTGGTGCCATAGGACCATTTATAATTGACTCCAGAATTTTCTCCCCATTTGCATGTCGATCTATGAAATCTAGAAATCGATCCTTCCATTGTTCATACTCTCCTTTGAACAGTACAGGAGGCTTGACATCAGTGCCAATGGAAAGAGCGTCTTTGGAAGTCATCTTGTTTAAATCTGTTTGATAAAATATTTGCAATAAGAAACTAGAACTGATCGTTAGTCCAAAAAAATGAAATCACAAGAAAAATCTTGAAATTTAAAAAAAAATTAGAAATTATGAAAAATTTGACTAAGTATCAAAACTTGCAAGTCACTATATAACTCGCAAGCGCTGAAACTCGCAGACACTGAGAAACACGCAGATCAAGACTTGCGCGTTTGAGAAACTTGCAAACAACTATTCAAAGTGAAACTCGCAGACTTAAGCTTGCGCGTTTGTGATATTCAAAGGGTTGCGTGTTCTGATAAACTCGCAGATCAATCAAACTCGCAGGCCGTTGAAACTCGCAAGTCAAAATTTCCTTCTGAAACTCGCTAAATCCTAAACGCGCAGATTACTATTCACAATGAAACTCGCTAACTGAGGTGTGCGCGTTTCCAAAACTCGCTCGTCAAAGCTTGCGCGTTTTGAACAAACTCGCTAGCTATACTTGCGCGTTCCAACACTTAGAAAATTTTCTTGAAATTTCAAACTCGGAAGTTGAGAGAACTCGCAGATTACTGTTCCTCTTCAAACGCGCAACCTTCGATGAGCGCGTTTGTAGAACTCGCTAACCACTACGTGCGCGTTCTGATCCTTAGAAAAATTTCCCAACTTTTCCAAACTCGCAGACTTCGATCAGCGAGTTTCTAGAACTCGCAGAAAACGCCTTGCGCGTTTGAGACAAAAATCAATCCTTCGACTTGCGCGTTCTTGCGGATGAATCTTGCACGTTCTTTCGATGAACTTGTGCGTTTTGAAGATCTAGTGTGTTCTTCAGAATATCGACCCAGAAATTGATTTTTCCATCTGTTTTGCGATCAAACTTCTGTGAATTAGTCTGAAACTTTGTATGGATGCTCGATTACAATACTAGAACATATTACAATGCAGGAATTTCAATCTAAAACTCAAAAATTACAAATATGATTCGAACACAGTGTCAAGAACTCATGAACATAAAAATCACAAGAATTCGAAAAATTCGAATTGATTACAGTGCAATTCACAAATCTTTCTATACAAACTCAATCTATTACACTTTTCTAACAAAATCTAATCAAATTCTGCTCCAAAAACACACTAAAACGCAAAAATTCAATTCTCTCGGTCACGAACACAGAGTCGAACTTTCTTGATCTGATTTCACTTTGGATCTGCTCTGATACCAATTGTTATTCCCTGTTTTCTAGTTTCTAATCACAAACAATGAATCAAACAATTCAATTCAGTTACCTGTTTGATTTCTCTTTCAAATTCCACAATTACAACTTTCTCTCTCTAGAACTCTCTTTCTCTCTCTAAACGTATTCTCTCTAAAATTACAATTGAATTCCACTTCTGTTTTCTCTCCTCTCAGAAATTACAAGGAAAAAGTATTTATACCAACTCCTAATACAAGGAAACTAAAATACAAAATACAATGACTTTGACATTTATTACAAAAGACTTTGACTTTAATAAGATTTGACTTTTCCAGCTTTGACTTTCTTGACCTTTGACCTTCAGTCTTCTTGATCTTGTATCCAACAGATTTATGCTCTAACAATTCCTTCAAAAATCCATCAAGCCTACAAATTTCGATCTGAAAACTTGAGAAATCACTCACCTATACTCCTAGAATAGAATTCTATACTGAATTACAAGAAAATCCACTTAAACTTACAAATTGATTCAAGATACAGTGCGACAGACTCGTAAACTCGAGAATGAACAAAAATTCAAAATTCAAGAAAAATACAGTGCAATTCACCAACAAAACTTTACAAGATTGTTCTAACACACTATACGCACACACTGAACTCAATTACAACCAAGATTACACTCAAAAACTCAAAATTGAATATGGACTTGATGAACTGTGCGAACTTCTATATTTTCTTGATTTCTGATTGGATTTGCTCTGATACCAATGGATAATATCCCAATGATCAAGTTCTTACTAATTCAATCACAAACAAACAAGATTATTAAACAGATTAAAACTCAACCTGTTATTCAATTCCAAATTCACAATTCGTACAAAACTTTCTCTCTCTAGCTTTCTCTCTCTAAAGCTCTGCGAATCAATTACTTCTTTAGTTACATATATCTTACAACACAAAGTCACAAGTCTATTAAACAAAAACTAACTATACGCTTACAAGACAAACACTAACTAACTAAGACTTTGACTTATAACATTGACTTTCACTTTCACTTGAGAAGTTGACTTTCAGCCTTGACTTTCTTGAACTTTGACCTTCAGTCTTCTATGATCTTGTATCCAACATATTTATGCTCTAACAATTACATTTAACAGAATACATTAGAAACTATCAGCGATACTGAACAGACTCAGTGTGTTATTGTTGATGGTGAAACACTAATACATACAGATGTTAAACATAATTTTCACTAAGTATATTAAAGGGTCATCATCAAATCACTAAGAGAGTTTGGATCAATAGGTGAAAGTTGCTTCCCATGGAGGAAACACCTAGGGTATCGTTGTTTCAAAGACTTTCGGCCATTTCCAGTCTTGATGATCGGTTGAAAATCGATGAGGGTGATGGTACTAAAAAAGAAAGGATTTTGCGTCGGTGGTGGGGGTTCTTCATCGACCTCCTTACAATCTTTTCCTCTTGCGGACAAGGCACAAACTTGTAGTCAAGTCCCGGTTGAATTAGCTAAAGAGGCAGTAAAGGTGTACCATACCACCTTGTATGGCTACTTCCTTGGACCTCATATCCCATTCCTGGTGGTTCAAAGGTACATGATGAATGCCAATGGCATTTTCTTTTTTCGATTTAATGATGAGGGAGGTAGCAACCAAGTCGTGGAAGCGGGTCCTTTGATGGTGAGAGGTGTCCCTCTTTTTGTTTTTTCCTAGGACCCCACGAAGGGGTTACATAAGCCAATGCACACCTCTTGCCCATGGTGGGTTAAGCTCCACAACATCCCTCTTGTGGCGTTTAATCGGGAAGGGGTTAGTCGTATTGATGGTGCGCTTGGGTGTACCGAAACAAACGCTTCTATGTGTGATAAGGCATGGGGGAGACCGGGATTCGCCAAGGTTGTGGTTGAGGTGTGGGAAGTTGGAGATTTAAATAGGGAGTTGGAAGTCGTTCTTCCGAACTTGAATGGTGGAGTTGATAAAAGGGTTAGAATTGGTGTTGGATACTTGTGGGAGCCATTACACTGGTCTCATTGTTTGGTATTTGGTCAAAAATTAAGCTCATGCACGAAGGTTGAAAGAAATGTTGGTAATCATTCAAAAATCGCTTCATCTAGGGATGACGATGGCTTCATACGGGTGGAACACCAATGGAAGGTAAAACAGAAACCAAAAAACACCATGATCAATCTGTCCCCTTCTCAATCAAGTCAAAATGCTCATGTGGAGTCGGCTAATACATCGGCTTAAGCCATGCATGCCATACCGAAAGAGGGAGGAGAACCATGTGTTGAATGTGTAAAACCCAATGACACTCCTATGGAGACTTTGGTGGATAATGGTAAAGGAGGGCTGGAAAAGGAAAAGGAAAAAGGAAATGAGGTTCGATTGGACAAGTCGGAAAAGGATGCCTTATTGGGAAACCCGGTTCATATTAAATCTCCCACTATGACTTCGGTCGTCAAAACGTTTCTCACCATCAAGAAACCGGTGAAGGGTCCTCTTACGACGGGATCCAATACATTCCAAGTCGTTGCGAACGGACAAGGTGAGGAGGTGGGGGACAACACCTTGGGTTCGATTTCGAGTAAGGAGGTTCTGAAGGATATGATGGAAGGTGATATCTCTCAAACCACAGTTAGTAATGATTAACTTTGCCATTTGGAACATACGGTGTTTAAATTCGCCATTAAAGCAAAAGGAGGTTAAAAACATGGTTCATTGTAACAATTTGAATTTTTGCTCTATTGTGGAATCTCATTTACTTGCTAATAACCTTAGCGATGTATGTGCTCGTACATTTGGAAGATTGTCTTGGGTAGCCAACCACGCATGTTTGGATCAAGGTACACGAATTATTATTTCATGGGATGTTCGTTTATTAGAGATTATGGTGCTTGATATGCATGGCCAATTTGTGCACTTGGAAGTTCAAATACGGGGAATCCAACAACCAATTTTTGTTTCGGTTATTTATGGTGTAAACAATCGTCCCCTCCGAAGACAATTGTGGTATGGTCTTCGGAAATTTAAAGTGTTGAATGGAAATAAGTGTGGGTTCTTTTGGGAGACTTTAATTCGATTCTTTTAGGTTCTTATATGAATGAATTTTTTGCTTGTGTGGAGGACATTGAAGTGTTTGATGTTCGTTATACAGGAATTCAATATTTTTGTTGTCAAAAACCGAATAAGGAAGGGGGTATTCGATGAAAGTTGGATAAAGTGCTTGCTAACATGGAGTTCACAGACTGTTTTGATGATGCCAATGTTCATTGCCTTCCTCGTGGAATCTCACATCATTCCCCGGCTCTTCTTTTGTTTCAAGGAGGAGTAAGGAGAAAGGTTTGGGGTTTCAATGATAATTTTCTAGTGGAACACCCTTTGTTTTTGCAAGTTGTCAAGGATGGATGGGAGATTCCAGTGGAGGGCACGTTCATGTTTATGGTCACTTCCCGTCTAAAAGCGCTTAAGACTCCCCTTCTTCGTTTGAGAAATTGCTATGGTAACTTAGCGCTTCGAATCTTGTTTCTCAAGAAAGAGTTGGATGTGGTGCAATTAGCGATTGATAGCAATCCGACTAATGTTGATCTTTGTTAGATCCCAATACAGACAAAAAATGAAGAACTCCATATAATAGAAGATACAAGAGAGAAATGAAGAACAATATTCATCAAAATCACATCTCATATGCTTAGATTGATTAACAATGGAGGAGAAAATGGGAGAACATCACACTAAATATTTTAAGCGACTCTCATGAAATTCACCTGATCTGTGTGTGAAAAGTGTTCTATCCCAAACCTAAATGACCAAATGAGCCATGTGCACCTATTAATAGGGTCCATTTACAATAAAAAGGCTCAAGCCCATACAACTAATTAAAAAGCCCACTATACAATTCTTTATAAAACATTCAATTAAATTGGAGGCTAATTTAATCTAACAATCTCCCCCTAATGTTTTATAAAGAAAGAATCATCATATAGTCTCCCCCTTGATTTCTTTATAAGCTTTGGTGTGCCGTTCATCGAGTCTTCAAAGCATCACAAGCTCCCCCTCAAATGTAGGCTCATATTCTTGAAAGACCGAGACAATTTACCCCTTTTTGTCCAGCTTTCATGACTCAACTTCACCGCTGTTTTTGACCATCAAGGAACCTGATTGAGAGAAAACTTAACACAATAACATTGAACTCCAGCCTCTTAGGGTTCTAAAGAGCTTTGATTCATCCATTTTGGATGAAAAATGAGTGAGTTGTGCAAGTTTTCCCAAAACTGCGCATAACGGTCGTCAAAACAGAAAATTTGACTCTTAAGATCCTGTTGAGTAAGCGTTCAGCACCGAGCCTTAAACTTGAATAACGTAGGAGGGAGTGACAAACAATGTGTCACATATGTAGCTTGAAACCATGAAGAACCGACGAGAGAACACCGTTCTTGAAATTGAAAAGAGCACGAGTGAAATGCAATGCTTTTGGTCCAGCACTCTAACGCAGACTTTGCAACAGATTCTGGCATATCATCTCACGGAATTTGAGAAAACTCAAAACATCAAAGTCGTATGTCTGTGTTTTAGAAATCCAACGCAACTGGACTCATGTAAATCGGAGCTTCGAGTAAAAAGTTGTGCACGTGTTTCTGAAACAGTGCAATGCTGTCAGAAAATTCGAAAAATTTGGGCTTTGGGCTCTTGGCTCATTTCGATCTCTGGACCATTGACCTCTGATACGCATCCTCTGGTCTTCCTCTGGTCCTCCCCTCTGGTAACTGCTCTTCAGAGGTTTTGGTCCACAGAGGCTCTGTGGACAACTTAAGAGCGTTTGTGCCTCTTAAGAGCCTCTCTGAGAATCAACTGCACGCATACATCTGGACATCCTCAGAGGCTCTGTCCATATTTACTTCTACAGCCTTACAGAGGCTCTGTGATCTGCCTCTGATGTGTATTTTCTGAACAACTTCTGCACGTGCACAGATGTTTTGTGCATGCCTTTGTGCATGAATAAGAGCATCTCTGTGTAGCTTATGGGCAGCCTACCGAGGCTCTGAGCATAACAACCTCTTCTGTTGCACTTCTGTGTAATCGCATCTGGACAGAACATCTCTGCAAGTGAACAGAGATTTCTACACAACTCTGTATATTTTGTGCATAACAATTTTTTTTACTCTGATTAAATTCCACACAGCTTCTGATCACACAACTCTGTACTTGAAAGTCCAACATGGATTTTATTCGAAATTTGTTCTAGAAATCAAACTTATGTATGCCTTGATCAACTTTATGTACGCATTTTTAGAACAAATCACAACAATAACTCTGATTGCATTGATTCTGAAATCTGGAAGCTTTTGAACACTATGCACATGGATAGATGAAGCACAAGGACAGATATATGAACATTAAATTTGTACAGCTTTGGTTCAGGCTTTGGACTTACAAAATTGGCTCAGTAAATACACTGTGGATCTGGACAACTTCTACACTCACAGAAGCTCTGAGGTTTTCACATACTTCACACAGTCTGTCCTTCTTGACCGTTTCTTGACCGGCCGTTAGCGCCTCCTCAGCGACACCTTTTAAAGAACAACCTAGGCAGTGATCGAGCAACAATTGACCACCAAGGATACTCGGGTTCTTCTCTGAAAGCAATATTCTGAGACTATCGATCCCGACTTCACTAAAAGGCTGGTTTATCGTGAGAAAGAATAATCGACCCTTCATGTTCCAATCCGAGAGGCAGGCCGGCACAACATGGCTAAAAGCCAAATCAGACTCGGGATACGACTCCATCACAACATTTAGTAACTCGTTGTAAACAAATTTCCTTGTTACAAAAACGTAATCTGTTGTTTGGCCTGAATTCTAGAGGTTGAGTGTGAGGCAAATCCATCCTTGCATCCCTTCGATCAACTTCTGGATAAACTCTGAGGCGCTGTTAACCAAACTCTTATTTGGCTTAGATAAAAACTCTTAATAGCTTTATGTTCACACAACAGCCTCTGGACAGACTTTGAGGTTCTGTGAACTACCACAGAGGTTCTGTGAATTGCCACAGAGGTTTTGTGAACTGTCTCAGATGCTCTTATCAAACTCTGGAATCGAGCAAAACTCAGACCTTAACTCTGTCCATATTGTACCATTCAAGTCTCTGATATATATTTTTTGATTACAGACATCAATAAACAACACAGATTTATGAGTCTATATATATTATGCTCAACCCCTCTTTATTCTGATTCTAAGACTCAAACAACAGCAACTTTCATGAACAACAACCTCATACAAGCTTCTGAAATCAAACAACAAGGACTTCTGTTCTGAATACAATGACAAAAGGTTTTTGTTTTGCTTCTGCTAGGTCTTGACAGCTTCTGCACTCTGAATTTCGATCTGCAACTTTTAAATTCAGCAAGATTATACACAGTAGCAAATCCCTCCTTCTGTCATAACTTTGTAAGATATTTGTTTCACTTTTCTAACACAAACAGCAGCAATTTTATGTTTTGGACTGCTTCTGCACATGTACAGAGCTTTGCATAGCTCTGTTGGCTTCTCTGGACTGTTATGAACATTATTCTAGACTAAAAATTGTTCAAGCTCTGATCTTAAAATCTGGACAGCCTTTGTACACTTCTGGATTGAACACAGCAGCTCAACAATAGCTTTCTGCAGCTTAACTGCAGCTACATTCTGTCCAGCAACTATTACCTGAGTTCAACACAGTTTTTGACATGTAAGCAACTTTATTTTGAGAAAACTCAAAACATGAAAGTTGTAAAACTGTATCTTAGGTTTCCAACGCATCTAGAATCATGAAATTTGGATCTATAATGAGAGAGATATGATCAAAATGCTACAGCTGTGCAAATCTGACAGCAACTTTCTGTTTTGGTATCAACTTTGGACGAAATCTGAACCTTTTCCTGCCAAATTTGAACAAAACAACAGCAAATACTAAATATTTTGCTGTAAATTGAACACGAGCAACAACAACATCATGCATGATAGCCCTTGATCACAACACAACACATCAAACACATCAACGATTTTCTGTTTTAAACCTATTTGCTGCATATTTTGAGTACAAACAGCAGCAAATTCTGCTGCACATAATCTCGAATTGTTCATAACTTTGCACATGTTGATAACTCTGATTTCACAAGGCAAAAATCTGAAAGTTCGTGGATTGAATTCTGCTGCACATAGCGAATTCTGCATCAACATAAGTGGCAACAACAATCAACTCTGATGAGTCTTCGAGCACTATTACTCTTAAACAGGCTTGCACTTAATTCTGGAATAATATGAAAACTAATCTGCATAGTAAGGATTGTTTTGTATTCACAAATGTTGTTCTTCTCGTTATGAAATATGTGATTCAATGTCGTTTCTGGTTTCTACAAATAGTAGCATTCCCAAAAATTCAGATCTATTCGTTAGCCTTGCAAACAGAACCTGTCAAATTTGATGAATATTGACATATCCCACAATCAAATTTCTGTAGAATCTCCAACTGATAGAATGAATATGAGGTTGTGAGAATTTCCATTTATCCCAAAATTTTCAGAATCAGAATCCTCCAATTCACAATTGTTGCTATCCAATAGCTCACACTAAAAACACAACTGAATTCTTCAGATTTAACTATGACAATAGTGTCAATTTCAACAGATCTCCAAAATTATAATCAGACAAAAACTCATCAATGCTCACAAGTTTGATTTGATGTAGAAAGATAAGCCAATCTCATATGTAATGGCCAAAGGACAAATTACACAAGATACTAATGATGCACAAGGCTTGAAAAATATGAACTACATCCTTATCACTCCAATTCCAAAGTAAATTCATAATCCGATCCAAGTGAACAATGATAAACCCTTTAATATAACTAAATTGGTTTGATTAGAGATCAAAAACCAATAAGTTACAAAATCATTAGAATAAGGGGATTGATGATCAATTAACAACACAAAAGAGAGTCCTATCTTGGAGAGCATAAAAGTCAGATCAAAGATCAACAACCTTACAACCAAGATGCATAAAATGCAAATGACAAATGCACACACAAGGATGGGATCATAGATCAACCATCTACTTAGTGCTATCAATATAGACCAATAACAGAGAAAGATCAAGGACACACACATGTAATAAAAACTGATCAGATTTAACCAAAATGAAATTAAATCTTCTCATAGGCATTTCATCAAACATGTGGTGTGCAGAATTCAGATTTTGTGAGAAATAAATAAAATCTAGATCAAAGATCATCCAAATCTCACCTATATCAAAGAATGGATTTCCAATAAGCACAAAAACTGTGAATAAATCACAGAATGACATTTGTGTCAAGGCTCATGTGATTAAACCAATCAAAGCACCAAAACAACAAAATAATCATCCGATCTTCAATTGTTGCCATAGATGACCGAAATGAAGAAGAGTTTCTTCATTTGGCTCTGATACCAATTGTTAGATCCCAATACAGACAAAAAATGAAGAACTCCATATAATATAAGATACAAGAGAGAAATGAAGAACAATATTCATCAAAATCACATCTCATATGCTTAGATTGATTAACAATGGAGGAGAAAATGGGAGAACATCACACTAAACATTTTAAGCGACTCTCATGAAATTCACCTGATCTGTGTGTGAAAATTGTTCTCTCCAAAACCTAAATGACCAAATGAGCCATGTGCACCTATTAATAGGGTCCATTTACAATAAAAAAAGCTCAAGCCCATACAACTAATTAAAAAGCCCACTATACAATTCTTTATAAAACATTCAATTAAATTGGAGGCTAATTTAATCTAACAATCTTCGAGACGACCTTGATCATCTTCGAGTGGCTTACCAACAAGCATGTTGGGATGAGGAGGTTGGGATGAGACAAAGAGCAAAGGTCAAGTAGCTTAATGAGGGTGACATGAACACGAAATTCTTCCATCAAGTTATGAAAGAAAAAAGGCATTCGAACCATATTCATACGGTATGTAATTCTAATGGCTCCTTTGTTTATGGTGATGATGATGCTTCTGTTTTCGTGGATCATTTTAAATCTTTCCTTGGTATGAAGGATAATTTGGTTGATCCGCAAATATGTTGATTAACTTATTTGTGAAGAAGCTCACGGTGGGAGAGTCGAACCATATGATTCGGCCTATTTTAAACGAGTAGATCCGCAAGGCGATGTTTGATATTGGTAACGGCAAGACCCACAGGTCGGATGGATTTTCCTCTAAGTTTTATAAATCGGCTTGGGATATTGTGGGGTCAAGATGTGTTAGTTGCAAATCATAATTTCTTCTATTGGGGTCATCTTCCAAGGGAGTTAAACCATACGCTTGTGTGTTTAATTCCAAAGATTACCAATGCATTGAGGGTTACGGACTATCGCCCCATTGCATCTTGCTCGGTGTTATACATATGTATACGTAAGGTTATTATTGAATGAATGAAGGGTTATTTGGATTCGCTTTTTGGTGTGACTCAATCGGCGTTTATTCCGGGGAGACGTATTACGGATAATATTCTTATGGCTTATGAACTTGTGTCATATTATCAAAAAGATATGGGTCCTCCTCGATGTGCTTTCAAGATTGATATTAGAAAGGTGTACGATGCGATGGATTGGAAATACCTTCTTAATATGCTTATTGGCTTTGCCTTTCACTTGGTTAGGGTGAAATGGATTAAAGAGTTGATCACCACGCCTTCTTATTCGGTGGCTCTTAATGGGGATACTCATGGTTTCTTCAAGGGATGAAGGGGTATCCGTCAAGGAGATCCCTTGTATTCGTATATTTTCATGATCGTCATGGAAGGCTTCTCAATGATATTTAAAGAATGCATTACGGAAGTCACTTCGTTCGGGTATCACAAAGGTTGTATGGATTTAGACCTAACACACTTATGTTTTGCAGATGATTTGTTTGTTTTTACTAGAGGTGATGTACCCTCGGTAGAAGTGCTCAAGAAGGAGTTACACAACTTTAAATTTCGATCGGGCCTTTCGCCAAGCTTGGAAAAAAGTGAAGTATTCTTTGGCAATGTCCCAACCAAAACCCAAAGTGCCATTCTCACTTGCCTACTTTTCGATTGGGTCCTTCCCAATTCGCTACCTGGGTATTCCTTTATTGCCCAAAAGATTGAATGTGACAGATTTTAGAGCTCTTATTGCTAATGTCAAAGCTCGTGTCCACAATTGGAAGAATGAAGTCCTTTTATTTGGTGGACGACGGCAATTAATAAAATCGGTTCTCCAATCGTTACAGTTGTATTGGATGGCTGTATTCATTTTCCCCTCTGGGGTGATTCAAGATTTGGAGGCCATATTCCGTGATTTCCTTTGGACGCAAGGGGAGAGTTCTAAAGGTCGGTGTCGGCTTGCTTGGAATAATGTGTATAAACCCTGTCTCAATGGGTGCCTTGGGATTAAACGCTTGGCAATTTGGAATAGAGCTCTTCTTGCTAAACACATTTGGGATATCTTGAGATGGCGTGATTCCCTATGGGTGAGATGGAGGTACATGTTCTACCTTCGATCTACTCACTTTTGGAATGCACGAAAAAACTCAAAATGGTCATGGGTCTTGTGTAAGCTTATGGAACTTCGGCCACATCTTCAGAGACTTTTTGTGGTTCAACTTGGTGATGCTAACGATACAAATGCTTGGGAGGATAACTGGCTTCTGTGTGGTCATCATTCGGCCTTCATCTCCTATAGATTCATCCATTCGAGTGGTTTCTCTCCCACAACCACGATTCAGCACCTTGTTCATGTAATGCATGGGACATGGTCGCGTGAATGGCTTCAAAGGTATGATACTCTTCTGCTTCATAATTTACCAGTTCTGGATACTAATGGGCGAGATAAAGTGTATTGGCTAGATCTGCAAAACTCCAAGGTGGAGTTTTCAGTGAAAGAGGCTTGGCAAACTTTGGACGGGCCTCACGATGTGGTCCCTTGGCATTCGACGGTTTCGTTCTCGGGTCACATTCCTAAACACGCATTTTGTTTATAGTTTGCGTGTCATAAGCGTCTTCCAACCCAAGATCGTATGAGGGCGTGGAAACATGATCCTCCGGATCTAATTTGTGCTCTTTGTCAAAGTGGTATGGACTCACATAACCACTTGTTTTTTAAATGCCCTTTTTCAAGAGAAGTTTGGAGGAATCTTTGCACGTGAGAGAATAACCAACAAAGATTCCTTTATCAAACTTTGGGTCGAATTTACCAAAGTGATCTATGTTGTTTAGAATGTAGCATACACATATAAATACATGGAATAAGATGATGTTGGGATTCTTTTTAAAGAGTTCATAAGTTGTCTTTTCATATCTTCTACGATAATGGACTTGTTTTGAGTGAAATACGCAGTTAACCACTTCACCCCAAAAAGTAGGCTAGATTCACTTGACATTTTTCGTGCAACTTCAATCAGAGTTCTATTCATTCTTTCAACAACACCATTTTGTTGAGGTGTCCATGGAGTTGAGAAGTTATGAGATACACCCTTTTCTTCAAGGAAAGTAGGCAACGTTAGGTTTTTGAAATTAGAGTTGTTGTCACTCCTCATAGATCTAATGAGCACCCCATTTCGTACCTCCATTCTTTTGATAAAATTGATAATCTCCTTAGAGGCTTTATCTTTGGAAAAAAAGAATACCATGTGTAATGTGAAGATTTATCCACAAATACAAGTATGTATCTTTCAACTTTCTAAACCGTTATAAAATTATTCGTACTCATGTCCAAATTACAAGTTTTCATTTTGTAAATATTGACCCAAAAAAATAAAATTTAAGAATTATAGTGGTTTTAGTATCAATTTCAATGTATATTGACCGAAGAAAAAAAATATGTTAATATTAATTGTAATTAGTCCCCAAAGAAATAAGGGGGCCATATGTGAGAATAAAACCATCAGGACCCTTTTGCAATTTGTCTTATAGTCTTCATTGTTAGAGCATCTCCAATGCAAGGTTCTTACAAGCAAAAAGTAGAGTGGCTTGTAGGAACTACCATTGTAGAGAGTTCTTATAAGAACTCAAACTCCTTTTGGTTTTTAAACAAGAGCATCTCCAGTGCAAGGTTCTTATAAGTAAAAAGTGAAGTGGCTTATAAGAACTACTATTTTGGAGAGTTCTTATAAGAACCTTATCCTCTTGAGGTGCTTGAACAATAACCTTGGTTTTTACCTTGAAGTTGGTAAGAAAATGACAAGTTTACTAGTTTTTTATTTTATTTTATTGACTTTATAAATATTAATATTAATACACGGGACCCATAAAAAGTATAAAAAAACCATTCTGGATATGTGAGTTCTTGTTTTGATAAAGTGGAGTTGATATGGCAAGAAAAAGTACACAAATGAGGTTCTTATAAGAACCTCTATTGAAGATGCTGTAAGAACCTTGGTTTTGACCATGAAGTTTGTGAAAAATGACATTTTACTTAATTTTTATTTTATTTTATTTTATTGACTTTAGAACTTTTAATATATATTAATATAACTTATTTAATTATTATTGATGTTGAAAGAATCAATGGGACCCATAATAAGGCGGTTCTTAATATGAATAACAATTGTGGACTTTGAAGAGAGTTCTTAATTTGATGAGTTGGAGATGAGTTGGTAACAAAAAGTGCAAAAATGAGGTTCTTATAAAAACCTCCATTGGAGATGCTCTTAGAAGCTAACCGTTGGACTTCAATTTTCATTTTCTCGAAAAGAAAAAAGTCAACAAAAATCACATAAAAGAATGGATAATGGAAGATGTTTAAGGTGTTAGAACATAAAATGTTCTTTGTTTAGAAGTTTTGTAAAGTAATCATATTGTGTAGTTTGGGCTTTGTACTTTGGGTTTGGGCTTAAATGTAAACAAAGGTGATAGGGGTATATATAGGGATTTGTTTTGTAATTGTTTAGTAACTTTCATTTGAAAATGTAGCCGTATACTTTCTGTGAGTTTCTAGAGAGAGAAACTTTTGCTCTCTCTAGTTTGTGAATAAAACAAATTCCTCTCAATCCTCTTGTTAATCTTTCTCACATCAAATTAACTGTGACCTATGGACTCACAAGTGGTATCATAGCCTAATCGAAGAAATCTTTCATCGAAAACGATCAAGATCACAATTTTTATCGATGGAACAGTGACTTTCGCATGAACAATATTTGTGGATTTCGAATTCTTCATTTTGATGTTAATTTGATCGAGATTTATTGCTAGATTGATTCTGACATTATAGTTGAATCATATGGAATCAATCACATTGTTTGATTTCTACAGACTTGGTTGAATTGATCGAATTTGAGGTTTTTGGTTCAAAAATTGTAATACACTGTGTTGAGATCGAATTTTGTTATAGAATGCTTTCCAGGCAAGATCATCAACTACAAATGTGCTCAGATGTTGATTTCGAACATGCATACTGTTAATCCCTAACAATCAAGCTATTCAATCTCAATCAAGATCTAACAATCAAAGTCTAGAGAGAGAGTAGAGAGAGAAAGTCAATCAGTCATATATCTCACAAATCAGAATATTACAATAACGTACAATGAACTCTACTCTTACTTAAAAACAAACAAGGCAATAAGCCTATTTATACCACAAGCAATACACCAGGACTTACAAGACATGGAACTAATACAGACTTTGACTTAGACAATGTTGACTTTACATGTTTGACTTTACACATTAAATCTTGGATACAATATAATGCCCTAACAATCTCCCCCTTTGTATTCAAGATTTAATAAAAAAAAATTGACACTAATATTCAGCTCTTGATTCTTCAGTTTTTGTCTCTGACAACTTTGAACTTTGAAGCTTTAACAATCTTCAGTCTTTCAGCCTTTGAATCTTGAAAAGTCTTTTTCACTTTGTATCTTTGAAAGTCAACATGTCTTGAACACAAATCAGAATTCTTGAAACTTTTGAAATTCTTTGAAATCTTTGAAACTTCTTTGAAAAACTTCATCTTTGAACTATGAAACAGCTTTGAGGAATCTCTTGATCTTGTATCTTCATCTCTTGTCATCTCTGGACCATCTTCGGAAAAACAAACTTTCACATATTATCTATCTTCAGAATCTTTTAAATTCTTTGACAGAACTTTCAGAATTTCTTTCCAAATCTATCTTCACTTTGACATCTTCTTGATGACTTTGAAATTGAACTTTGTAAAATTCTCCCCCTTTTTGATGATTGTGAGCATCATGATCATCAAAACTTCTTCAATTTCAGCACTTTCTTTGATTTCCCCCTTTGTAATGACTAACAATCTCCCCTTCATAATAATTTGACATTCTCCGCCCTTTGATCTGAGTATCCGTCAATTCATAAGAAATTAATATACCTGAATCTTTTCAAATTTAGATATAATGATCGTGGTAACCCTGAATCAACAAATGATACAGTTAGCATGCATGTAAGTAGCATGGAGCCACTTTGTACAACGGATGTACATTGGAAAGGAGTTTTTGTAATGTTCACTCCCCCAGGGCTTCCATTCAATCATCGAAAAACCACAAAGGAATTTTCTACGAATGTTATGACAAGAAAACATATTCCTTGTGTGTACGTGAAAGTGTATGAACGATTGAAGCTACTTAGCTTGATCAGGCTCAAATTGTGTAAACTGTTGAGACAGGAACAGATATTACACGGACTCAATGTGCATGAAAGAGGTGCGAAGGTGGGGCAACTTTCCTTCTTTTTCAATATCTAAATCTTCCGAGTGAAGACTAGATAGCATATATGTTGCGTCCCCAAAGAAAATGAAACATTTCTTTGTTAAGAAAGAAACGAGTGGCCGGTGGGGTTATAGCAAGAGTGTGACAACCGTCCAATAACCAGAATTTTAAGGTTAGCAATCTTTGATCTTTTAGGATCTAATTATTAAAGTTAAATTCTTTAGTATTTAACTCGATTGATTAGATTAGAATTTTACCCGAAAAATTTCAGTAATCGCGTAGAATACCCGGTACGGACTGATAACTGACCATTACATCTCAGAAATGCCAAAAATTATGTTGGAAGTCTAAAATACATAAAATAATAGGATTCTATTATTTTCAAAATAAAATATATTTATTAAATTATAATATTTATTTTTAGCATAAACTGATAACTGAGGGTTTGCGATTCTCAAATTTATCTGATTATTTAACTAAGTTTAAATCTTATTTATATTTCTAATTTAATTTGTAAAAATCTTGGTGAGTCATAAGGCCACTTGGCCGAAAATTATGACCTTTCTCTCTATTTTGTTTTAATTAAAAACCAAATTAAGGGATAATTGTTTCATTTTCAAATTTCCAAGTAACCTCTCATCTCCCTCTCCTCTCTTCTCCTTCTTCACATCGGCCACACACCACCATCACCCCTACCACCGAATTTTCAGAAAATCATCAAGGAAGAAATCAAGTTTAGATATCATTTTACATCAAGAAATCAAGGTTGCATCTTCCTTTGTGAAGGTAATCACTTTACATCCTCATTTTTCAAGTTTTTAGTCAAAGAAATGAATATTTTACATCATTACATGTAGTAGTTGTATAATCTTGGTTTTGGAAGTGAAATGGGATGCTTTTGGTAGATTATACATTTGCAAAGTAAAACCATTGAATGATCTTCCAATAAAATTGGGAATTTAAGTGTAATTTTTGGTTAAGAGCATATAAGTGGTGAAATATCACTTAACTAGTGATTTTGGTTATCATGCATGGGATTGGATGAGCACATGTAGTTGCTATGACTCCAAGATGCATACTTGCTTTATTAGAGTCATTATATATTGATTTAAGATGTGAAACCATGTGGTATTATTAAAAACCATGCCAAATGATCATCTTATTACATTATACAAAGCTTATTTTCTTCACAGCTTGCCGTCATGGATTTTGTATCCACTTTCGAGCTGCATAAATCATTTCTTACTCCATAAAATTTGGGGCTTTTTGCCACCAAACATTAATTTAAGGTGTTAATTATTCAAAGAATCTAGAATCACTCAAAATTATGAAGTTTTGGTCATCCATTTGCATTTTTGAAGAAAGTAGTGCAATCTGTCCATAGTTGACAGATTGGTACACTCAACTTCCAAAGACCAAAACTCTTTCATAAATCTTCCAAATTGAGTGAATCTTTTTCCATATGTTAAGTTTTTGAGTTAGCTTTGCAGCCATATATGGCTCTCTGTGTAGTTTTGAGTTTTGGTATCCCAAATACATGCTACAAAAGAAGAGTGCAACTGACACAAAACTCAGTGACCTACTGATTTGTGGGAATTATTTGGGACATCAAAGCATCTTCAAAATTTATGAAAATTTGACTTGATGTTCTTAACTCAGTATATTAGTTTCCATAAAAATTTGGTTATCTTTGATATTTGGTAAGTGTTATTTTGAAGTTCATTTTGTGATCACAAATTTTGGACAGGAAGTGCTGAATCTAGAAGGTTGATCTTAAAACCTTAAAGGTTATGTTTTGGTGATCATTATTGATATTTTAATCCTAAATTTCTATTTTAGACAACAAAATAAACATAAAGGTATATATATTGAGATGTAGGAATGGTTAAGTTAGGATTATAGATGGATGTTGACATTTGTGTTCATTTATGCAAATTACTCTATAGGGAAGTAAAGGCTCCGGACTAGAGATTTGCGTTGTTGTGTTATTTAGCATCATCATCATTTGAGGTGAGTATTCACAGCCCCACTTTTACTGTTAAAATTGATTTTGGGGTGGAAAGCATATTTAAATTGTGTATTTAAAGATTCATGAGAATGATTATAAAGTATTGTGTAACAACAATTTATAAGGCTTTGTTATAAGTGTTTGGAGTCATAGTTATATGACATGTATGCTATTGATATGTTGAGTTTATCAAATGTTAAGTCCCCTTAAGCACTACTATTTAACCCAAAATTTGGGCCTATAGTATTAGTGGATAGCGCTATTTGGTCTGACAAACCCACCTTATACTGACGAGTAAGGGTGCACTATACTAGAGAATATGACTATCCATGTGGTATAGACCACCGCTGAGGTAGTTCATGGGGCGTTGAAATTGGTCAGGGATGGTTTAGTAGTGGCTCAACGTAATTTTTTATCATTGCATACCTCTTGTCATATAAACTAAATTGTGATACTCATGAATCAAAGAATTGAAGTTTGGTTTATACGTATGTTTTACAAATGACACCTTGCATAATGGTTTTGTGCATAATTTAAACCTGTGAACTCACCAACTCTCGTAGTTGACCCCTTTTTATTTAAACTAGAAGTGTGTCCGTGCAATGCAACGAGATATATCACGATTCTAATTTTCCTTTTATTTTTTATTTTTTGTCGATTTTACAGTACGAAATTTGATGGTTTTGAGAAAGTGATAATGTTTTTCTTTTATAAATTTGTTTAATTTAGGCTTAATAATATAATGTTTTTTATATAAATTAAACATTAAATATTCTGTTAGATTTTTTTAATTATATTTCAGATTTTTTATATTTAAAATTTGATTTTTATCCTATATTTAATTATGCAGGGAGTGATTTTAGGGTAATTGAAGTAATGAGTGATTTTAGGGAAGTTAAACTTGTTAGAGATAATGATTAAATAGGAAAGAATTTTAAGTTTTCATTCTTTATTTAAGTTTTAAGTAATTAGCATTAAATAACGGTACATTAAGCTTTAACATTTGTTTTTAAGAGTTTTTTATCCGTGCTTTATAATATAGTATAGATATGCTTTTCAGGGAACAAGAAGGTTACGGGAAATGATTAAGATTTTAGAATTATGTTACCGCGTACATTAATACTTAGTAATGACTTTGTAATCAAGCTTTTGGATGTATTAAGTTTGTTTATTTTTGAGAACTTGATGTAATCTTTGGTTGAAATGTATGGTGGTATTTTATCATTTCCTAGTGCTATGTTTATCGAACTGTCATATTCCGTGTTTCCGCTTTAGCTGGGTGTGACAAAGAGTTGGCATGAGCTCACTGCCTTTTTCAATGATGGGCACCAAAGAATGTGAACCAATCAGTAGATGTGGTTGTCCGGCTCAGAAAGAAGTTGGTGCAGAGTTCTGATATTCTTTTAACTCTGTTCTCACACCCTCTTTCTTTTTAACATTAAAGCTCACTTCTAACCAAACTCTCTTTTACATTTTACCGCTCCACATAATGAGAAAAACTCAACCGGATGAGTTATCTCCCCCACTCTTTGATTTTGACCCCTCACCCCTCAATCACTCAAGGATAACTTCCTGGGTAGGAAACACTGGTTTACGTGAATCCATGGAAGTTTTGTTTAAGCTCTCACACGAATCCCATGTAAGTCCTAAAAAGAATAGTTGCTCAACAGTTTAACTTGAACAGTTAAGCACAAAATGTATGAAAACATTGTCAAAATGTATGCTCATGAGATTTGAGCAATTGAACTTTGAAGATTTCTCAAAACAAAGATATTGAATGAATGAAATGAAATCAAGATAATTGTTTTGAGAATCTGACAATGTATCAATCAGATTAAATAAAATGAGATTTGAATCTGAAATGACTAGGGTATCAAAGAAATTGATTGTTTGTTTATATGAACGAATATAAACAATTTTGCAATGAACGCTCAAGTTGAAATGATGATTGTTGCTCAATAACAGTGAATTGCAAAAGGGAGTATTACCATCGAAAAATTGTTTCGATATGAAACATGGTAATAACATATTCAAATGAAGTACTGAACCGATGTGTGTGAATACTTTACAGTATATAGATAAGATAATACGCAAGTATTGATCTTTAGAAATACACGGCCAGTTAAACATTAAAGCTCAAAATTGAAAAACATTTAAAATCGCACTTCTAAATTCATAAAATCTTTTGAGAACCAAAAGTGGTTTGAACATTTCAGAAAACGTTTTTCATGCTTGAAAGTTGTTCTTCTTTCAAACAATCAGAGATTTAGATTAGAATATACTTACATTTAAGCTCCCCCTCAAATCATGATAAAATGATTTAGGTCTATTAAGCTCCCCCTCGATATTAGCAAAATATCCTTATCTGAACATTGAAGAACGGGTCCTGATATGTTGTAATCAGAAGCCATCACCTTTACTCCCCCTATAAATTATGCATCTAAAATATGTCAGTGAAAAAGAACAAGATAGAGATGAAATACAACTCCCTTTTGAATTGTAGATCGTCATATCTTCCAAATATATGGCAATGAAAAAGCACATGATAGAGATCATATACAACTCCCTTGTGAATTGTAGATCGTCATCTCTATCGGATGCAAAATATTTCAGACAAGAATGTACTCCCCATTGATGGTTGATTTCCTCATTCGAGTATTAGAGTACAATCTTTTATCAGCATAGGAGTAAGGTCTTTTGATCACTAAAGTACGAGTCCTAAACTGTTGTGTTTAGAAGTCAAACTCCGTTGAAGTACGGGTCCTAAGCTGATTTTCTTCGTCTTGACATTTAAGTCCAGGTTTTGAATTGTTTTGTTCAAAAGCCTAAGTTCTATGCTCCCCCTTAAACCTTGGGTACCTGCAACACAGATTTAGCTTTTGGTACCCACTGGTATTTGGGTCCTGAAATGTTAGTTGCAGTTCTTGTGGGGGTAACATAATAAGAACCATACCAGTAATTTACAAAGTTGTTACTTACAAAGTCATGTGCTCCACAATAAGAACAGCAGATTTTCTTCTGAGCAATCCTGATCAATTGATTAGTGGAATAAAACATATCAGAATTACCAAAAGATTTACCTTTATGCATATTGTTCTTGTTGGCATTGGTTGTGGATGCATATGCTTTGTCATTCTTCTTCTCTTCATCTGAAGAAATTTTCACTCTCCAGACCATCTGATTTTTCTTAGAATTCCTTCCAAGAGATTTAACATAGAAGCTCGCTGGACCATCAATAGATTTGTCATAAAATAGATTAGATGGTCTGATCTGATTTGATTTGACAGTTTGTGGTTTGACACTTTTCTTTTTCAAAACATTTTTCTCATGAATAGAAGTTGAAGTTGTTTTGAAAGAACAAACTGATTCTGTTGAATTATCAACAGGTGATTGATTAATCACATCAGCTGTAATCTTTTCTGACAATTCACTGTTTGTAGCTTCCAAGTCATTTATCTTTTTGAACAAAATGTTTCTTTCAGAAGTCAATGTGTCAAACTTTATTTTCAAATCATATTTGGCCTTCTGTTCTTTTTGGATATCTGAAGATAGAACAGTTATTTTGGATTTGAGCTTAGATATCTCAGATTCAAAATGTAAACGTTCAAGCTCAAAATCTTTTTGTATGTTCTTGGTTTTATCAGAAATTTCATTGAAGATCCCAACATTTCTCTTTTCAGATTTCTTCTTTTCAATTTCCAAAGACTTTTTCTTTTCTTGAAAAGATTTTCTTTCTTTATCAAGTAAGTCTTGTAGAATAGAGATCTGTTTGGGAAGTTCAGTTGATTTGTCTTCAAGAACTTTTCTTTCCTTAGCAAATGTGTCTCTTTCAGTAATCAAAACTTTTTCAATATCAGACACTTGCTTTGAAAGTTTAATACATCTAAGCTTAAGATTCTTTTTCTCCTGGTCATCTTTCTTAGAAAGTTCAGATATCTTTTGAGTAAAAGATTTTTCCAGATCTGATTTAACTTTATCTGCTTGAAGGCTTGTTTTCAGATCAGCATTCTTCTTCTCCAGAGCAGATATCTTCTCTTCATAACATTCAACGGAAGCTTTCTGGATTTGGATAATCTGATCTTCCAAGTTAAAGATTTTTCTTGTCAGCTCTGTGTTCTCAGTTTCCAAACTCAGTATTTTCTCATTATTCAGCTCAGAAGTCTGTTTCAGAAGATCTTCATTAATTGTCTTTAATGCACTAACTTCTTCTTTCAGAATGCTGGTTTCATCATAATATTGTTTTGTCTTCTTAGAGTAGAAATCAACAGATAAAGCAAGATTTACGTTCTCTAATTTGAGCTTTTTAATCTTCTCTTCAAGCTCAGAAAAATATCCCATCTTGAATTAGAAATCAGCTCGATATGAATGATCGTTCCCAAACAATTCAGAAAAATTTGACTGAAAGTCAAATTTAGATCACCAAAAAATAGTCTCAGAAAAATTCTATCTCTTGAACTCTCAAATCACTGAAACTTTTCTCAAATTTCTTGAACTTGAACTTGCAGATCACCTGAAATTTAAAAAAAATGCAGATCAATTTAAAATTGAGAATCACAGATTAGTTAGAATTGAGTTATGTATTCTGCAATCAATTTGAACCCACAGAAGCTTTGAAATGAAAAACACAGATCACAAGAATTAAAATCTTCAGATTACACAAACTAAAATTCAATTAACAAACTGGAACTCGCTAATCAATTAACAATGTTGGCGCATAAGATAATGAAGATGGCGCAAAACACATGAACAAGATGGCGCATAAGATAATGAAACTCAGCGACCGGGGTCATTTTTACTCCGGGACCGGTGTCATGAGCAACTCGAACGGTATCCTGTGTAGCCCGGTGTGGTGAGGATCGGTGTCCTATGCCTACCAGTGTGGAGAGGACCGGTGTCCTGTGCAACTCGACCGGGGTCCTTGTTTAGAATTGCGCAAATTGAATAACTTTGAATAGCGCAAATCAAATGACCTGTAGATCAGAAACTTGCAAATCAATTAAGAACTATGTATGGCGCAAATCACAGAAATGATGTATGACGCAAATCAAATAATCTGGATGGCACAAATCTTATGATAATGGCGCAATATTTATGATGTTGGCGCAAAACAAATTAACAAGATGCGTGCAAATCAAATTGAACAATCCAGTGGTTTAAATCTACATCACCGTCCCATTTTACTTTTGATTATCCAATCAAATTTAAGCTTGCAACCTGCAAACCAATTGAAACATACAAATCAAATTTAAACTTGCACCTCCCCACTAACTGGTAACCAACCAATCAAGTTTTAACCACCGATTGATGATGTTAGCGCAAACCGTATGATTTTGGCGCAAACTTTATGAATCCTCACTAACCTTACAAGCTGTGGAAAATTTAAACTTGAATTCAAACTAGTAACCTTCACATAATCTTGAAACTCGCTACTCAAAACAATTTGAAATTTTCAGATCAATTAACCAAGAACTTGCAGATTTGAGCTTAGCGAGTTCTTCAACTTGAAGTTAGCGTGTTCTACCCTGAGTTCACAAATCTGATTCAAATCTCTTCAAACCTGCAAATTAAAACTTGATAATGCACAACAATGATCGATTCATCATATAGAACACTTCTCCAATGGCAAATTCAGAATAAAATCAATACATCAAACTAATTTGATTCAAACAGTGCTCGAAGAGCATTTTTCAAGAAAATCAAATTTTCAAAAATTAACATCGATTTAGTGATCAACCTATGATCGATTTGAACACGAAAGGAAGTGAATTCCATGTATAGTGCAGACACCCTGTCAGGAGCAGATGTGGAAGTAGAAGCTGGAGTTGGAGTTGGAGTCGGAGTCGGATTTGGTTGAAAAGTCCGTAAGAGAGATATCAAATCTTTATCTTGTTGGTCTGGCAGCGACATAGACAAAAGACGAGCATAAAGCATGTCCGACAACTCTAAGATAAGAAGATCTGAGACTGGAATGCTCGATGAAACTGGAGGACAAGTTGTTGTAGAAGAAACCGAAGAAGATAATCCAACTGACTGCATAAACGATGGAGGAAGTGGAATAGATACTATTGCAGGAGCAGTGGAGACAGTGGAAGACGGTTCTCTGATAACTACCCCAGGTGGGCGTCTAAAAGGAATCTCCGGCGGAATCATAGAAGTATCAATTTCTGGAATCTTACCCTTGAAAAGAGTCTTTAATTTCTGAACTTGTGCCTCTTTCTCAGCATCAAAACGATCAGACATTTGACGAATGATGTCATTCAAAGTTGTGAACTTTGCAGTTGATTCTCGAGCTTGAACCAAAGAAGGCTCAACAACTGAAGTGACAGTAGCCGAAGAATGAATAGCCGAGAGAGAAGTTGTCGGACCTTGACTCTACAACTGAGTTGTAGCACTAGCAAAGGCTAAGTCTAACTCGTCAACCTGAAAATCAGCAACTGCAGGATTAATCGATACAGACTCATCTTCTGACACAACATCTTCTGAAACATTCACTACTGGTTCCTTGAACTGCCTTGCATAGACAAGAAGACTAGGCTGATCACCGTCATTTCCATCATTGTCTTCATCATCATCATTATCATTATCACCAATATTTGCATCTCTATCTCCTTCTTCATCAGAAACATCATCAGTAGGAGCAGTATCATCATGGACAATATGAGCATGTTCAGTGTCGATGGCTTCAAGTACATCATCTATTTATTGAGTTGCAACATCTGTTTCGACCTCTTGTTCGGCAACAGCTACTTCAACTTCTTGAGCAGCATGAACGGATGCAGTTTGTTCATCAAGACTTGGTTCATCTTGATCAGCTTCCAAAAATTCATTTTCCATGCAGTACTGAACAACACTGTCATCAGTCATATCAGCATAGTTTGCGATTAGAGCATAAGGAATGGTCATCGAGTAATTGAACGTCTGCTTCGGTTTCTGAATATAAGTCATCTCAGTATCAGGAACCTGAGGCCAATTCAATCGACGAGGGATAGTCGGATTACTTCTGAGCATACTACGAACGATGAGCTTCATATATCTGCTAAAGAGAATGAACTTGCACTTCTTATGAGTAAGCTTGTCTTGCACCCTCTCCGAAAGTTCGGTCCAGAAAATATATGTATAGTCGACATGCAAGTCATAGACGACTGCATGGAACAACCGGAGATAATGCAGACTTGCATTGTCCGTGCCAGAGTGTTTCGATGTAAGGCACCTGTTGAGGACGGAGAACAATGCATACCATACTGGAGGTAGATTGGACCTGTCAAAGTCACTTACTCTGTTCAAATCACCAAGATATCCAAGATTTCGGATACCCTCTAAGACATCCTCTTCCGAAGGAAAGCTGTCGTAAGATGTACGACCAAGTCTGGAATTTGGCTCAGGAAGCTCCAGAATGAGACGAAGACGCTTGTAAGAAAGAAACGAGTCAAATTGATCAATATGTAGATCAAATCGATGTGGACGAACGAACTCATTCTTTGTAATCGAATGCCATGCTTGCTGAAGATACACTTCAGGAACATCAGCACATGAAGTGAGAGCCCTAGCAAGCGGATGTCCTTTGAGAATTACGCGAATCACCGGATGTATCTTTATCTTGTCAAAGTCGATGTAGTAGTTGTTTGGCGTGTAGGGAAGCATGTACATCATGATTGGAAAAACATCGTTCGGTGTTCGGCGTGATGCAGAAAGATTTGCCCCGACAGAAGGGACAGACGGCATAGGCGTCTCATGCGAAGCACGATCAGATGGATCATCGAGAATAACATTCTCGTCTTGTATCATAGGATCAGTATTGGTTTGAGAAGCCATTGAATAACCTAGAAAAACAGAAACGAAGAAAAATTAGACAAGGTAAGAAAACACAAAAATGAAAAATTTTCTAAGTCTGGTTTGCGTGACAAGTGAGAAACGCAAAGTAAGGTTTGCGCGATGAACTAGAGACGCAAAGATAAGTTTGCGTGACAAGCATGAGACGCAAACTGAGGTTTGCGTATTCAGTTCATAACGCAAAACGAGGTTTGCGTGATTAACTTGTGAAGAAAACTTGACCTTAAAAAATTTCCATTAACAGAGGTTTGCGTGACACGTAGGTGACGCAAAGGAAACTTTGTGTGACCAACAGGTAACGCAAAGTAAACTTTGCACGACCAATGTGTTGCGCAAACTACACTTAAAAGACAAACCAACACATAACATAAGGTTTGCGTCTCTAAAAGAAAACGCAAAGTCAGGTTTGCGTGAGAAACATATAACGCAAACTTAAGTTTTCGTGACAACCAGGTCACGCAAACTTAGGTTTGCGTGATCAACAGGTAACGCAAACTTAGGTTTGCGTGACCTATTAATAACGCAAAGAAGACTTGTTTTTCACTCAGAAGAAAAAAAACGCAAAACCCTAGAACACTATGGTTTGTGTGAGTTCATCTTTGATATTTCAATAATTCAAATAAACTCTTTTAAAGCATAAGAAGTGTTCTAAAATCATAAAAAAAAAGTATTAGAAACACATTTTTATCAAAGTAAAAGTGATTAAAATCAGTAAACAACTCGAAAATTTGAAAATGTTGAAATTTCAAAGATGAACAGTCGCAAATCCAGAAACACGAAATCAAAGCAACAAACTAACGAAACAAAGAAATAGGAAACATACCTGAGGTTCGAAAATAGAACCTAAGACAAACCCAACTATCGATTTTAACAGATAAGCGCGATACTGAAGAAAGAAGATGATGAACAGTAAAAGGAAATCGCACAGTTAGAAAAAAAATGAAATGAAAATCAACTAAGAACAAAATTATCAAAACCTCCAATCAAATACAAAAAGAATATAGAGCACATTCATACCTGATCGAAGAAAAAATCTGAAAGCAAGAAGCTAAAATCGGCGCAGAGTTAGAGAGAAAGAAGATGAACAGTTCGAAGAAGTTCAAATGAGAATTGGAGCGAGAAAAGAAAAAGGGGAACAGTACTAAACTATTTATACTAAAAGAAAATACTAAAAAAAATCACTAAAAAAAATAACACTCGTAAAAAAAATACAATTAAGAAGACATAAAAAAATGAAATGTTACCTGCAAGCTATTTTTACTCCCCCTACACAAATGCACAAAATTTAACAAATCAGATCAGCATTTGCATAAAAATATCAGAAAATACCTGATGAATTTCTGATCAGTACGTGAAGTATTTTATCAGCTATATTCACTCCCCCTCAAAAACAGAATGTTGTTAGATTCACATTCAGATGTTCTCTCCCCCTCGAAGAATGCACAGACCAATTTACAAAAAAAATATGGATACACAAACATTAAGACATCAGTGTAAAAAGAAAATTATACTGAATATAAATTTTGAAACAACTGAACATATAAAATTTTAAACACTAAACAAGTTAAATTCTACTCAGTAAAATATCACAAATTTATCAATCAGTTGAAATCAAGCGTGTGTTGTTGGATACAAATACAAGTTTCATTGCATATCAAGTTAAGACATGTTCAGTTTCAAAAACTTCCAGCTATCTATTCAGTGTGCTCGCATGCGAACTTCGATTAGCTTCAAGAAAAATGCAATTCTAAAAATATAATAGAGAACTTTGCATGTACTCACACTAAGCCATCAAGAATTAAGACTTTCACAAATTTACAAGTTTATCGCAACTCAAACATATCACCAAGTATCATGAGATGTGTGCTCATTGGCATCTTTTAGCATTGTGCACATTGGCATCTTCACATGAGTGTGCTCTTTGGCATCTTTTAAGCTTGTGCACTTTGGCATCTTTTAATCAACAAGTTCGGTAAGTAAAGAACATGTCGTAAACGTAACTTTCTATCTGACCCTATTGCAAGATTTAGATCAGTCGCTCCCAAACCAGATGGCCTTAGGGGACTAGGTGTCAAGCACCCCTTGGAACTTACTCTCCCAGATCAGAAAGGCTACATCGACACATCCTAAACCCATTCATCCCAGTAGAACATGACTTTCGATCTGGTTCTATAGAAGGATTTGGGTTCGATCACTCCAAGACCAATTGACCTTAGGGGACCAGATGACAAGCATCCCACGGAACTTACTTTCCCAAACTAGAAAGGCCACAGGTATAAACTTTTAAACTTAGAGATTTCTGTATTTTAGAAATTTAATATTCATCTCAATCACTCAGTTCTACATCTAAGTGCTTAGCCCGTATTTTCATTCCGATCCAAAATTCTGATCATTTAGGTTGTCAAAGCAAAGTAAACTATAAATATTCCGACTCACATATCTTTAAAGCAATATCAAAAGCTTCAAACATGTTGCTGACTTTTCGAATTTTGTAAGACTTGAAATTTGAACATATAAAACTTCAATATAAACAAAGCAACTTGAAAAAGATCCTAGACACATATTTTATTCAAAAGAAAGAAAATCTGTAAAGCTTTACTTTATAGAATAAAATTTGTAAAAATTTAAACTTTTAAATTCAACATACCGAGTTTTGAAAGCAGAAAATTAAAACGTTTTTCATCTAAAGCTTTTGTAAAGATGTCGGCAAGTTGATATTCAGTTGGTACAAAATATAATTCAATAGTACCTTCTTCCACATGATGCTTTATGAAATGGTACCGCATATCTATGTGTTTGGTCTTTGTGTGCTGGACCAGATTTACTATATCGCGATCGCGGATTTGCTGTCACAATGGATAGGCACAGTTTTGTACAGCATCCCGTAATCCCGAATTTGTGTCTTCATCCAAAGCACTTGAGCGCAACAACTAGCTTCGGCGACGTATTCTGCCTCTGTAGTTGAGATTGAAACACAATTCTGCTTCTTCAACGCCCAGCTTATCAATCTATCACCCATAAATTGAAGGTGACCTGATGTGCTTTTCCGGTCTAACTGATTTCCACCAAAATCTGCATCAGAATAAGCAATCAGTTTATAGTCAGAACTCTTAGGATACCACAAACCTAAGTATGGAATTCCTTTGATGTAGCGAAATATGCGCTTGACTGCCAACAAATGCGATTCCTTTGGTTTGGCTTGAAATCTGGCACATAGGCAAGTAGAGAACATTATATTCGGGCGACTTGCTGTAAGGTACATCAATGATCCGATCATTCCTCGATAAGTCTTGACATCCACAGCTTTTCCATCTGGGTCTAATCCAACTTTGGCACCGTGAGCCATCGGCGTGCCAATTGAAGTAGATTTGTCCATCTTGAATTTCTTCAATATGTCAAACACGTACTTCGATTGGTTGATAAAAATACCATCTGAAAGCTGCTTCACTTGTAAGCCGAGGAAGAAATTAATTTCTCCCATCATGCTCATCTGAAATCTGGAGGTCATAAGATCAGAAAACCAAGTACATGATGATTGATTAGTCGCACCAAATATAATATCATCTACGTATATTTGAACTAAGCAAATATCCAAGTTAGAATGATAGATGAAAATAGTGGTATCTATAGATCCTTTGGTAAACCCGGATTTGACCAAGAAAGCTTACAACTCATCATACCACGCCATTGGTGCTTGTTTTAGGCCATACAGTGCTTTATCGAGAAAGTAGACATGTTCTGGATGGTGTTTGTTAACAAACCCCTCTGGTTGAGAAATGTCAGGATCGAATTCTCAACAAGAATTAATTCTCAGAAACAATATCAAAGAAGTTTGCGGAATAACACTTTGATATTCAATGAAACAGTAAATCAACACAGTAAATATGAAGAACAAACAGTAAACTTGTATTGAATATTTGAAATCACAAGATTACACACACAACCTCAATATTGATGAACAGGCTCACCAATACGAATTCTACTTCTCTAGAATTAGGATCTATGCCTTGAGGTTGTTTTCTCTCTTAAACTTAGAATGAATAATTAATCAAAAAGTTGTCTATCTATTCTATACATTCTATACATATACTAATCAAAAGATAATTACAAGAAATAAAAATATCTTAAGTATATCTTCCATGTATATCTCTAAGCTTCCATGTATATCTTCAGATTATCCAGCTGTTATCCTTTCATGCGAATCTTCATCATATAAGCAGTATTAATCTTCAGCAGCATTAATCTCTTCTAGCAGCATTAACTACTAAGCAGCACTAACTACTATCAGTACTAACTAGCTAAGCAGTACTAACTTTGTTCAAGCAGCACTAACTTTGACTAGCAGTATTAATTACTAGCAGTAGCAATACTCAGCAGTATTAACCTTGAAGTCTTCTAGCAGTAGTAACTTTGAACCAGCAGCATTAACCATACTTGATAAATTCTTCAGTTCCCAACAATCTCCCCCTAACTTGACTTTTAGGAACAGAAGTCAAGTTCTTCAGAATTAATCTTCAAGATGCTTTCAACACCTCAGGTTCAATTTCCCAAATTTGGATCTAGGACCACACTTTGATTTACAGTTCTTCTCACCACAATCTTTGTCATCTCTGAATCCTTTGTACATACCAGTGTAGCTTTAAGCATCCCTTCTAGCTTCTCCTTGCTATGCTCATAGATTTTGTCCACCAGGTAGTATTCATGATAACAATTGTCAATAGTAATCATGTATACTCCACAGTTTTCAAACAGTATCCATTTATCAATCTTCTTGAAGATGAACTCATGCTTATGATCTTTAATCCTATAGTGCACTCTTTCTGGATCAAACATCATGCATAAGTATCCCAATGTCACTTTGAGAAGATTCTCTTCAGTACCTTTCAACACAGGTTCATAAAGTTTCATCCCCACTTTGTATAATTCTTCCATATCAGCTCTTGAACAACTTCTGATAACTTTCCCCCATGTTGAATAAGCTTCAAATGAACCATCAGCTCTCTTGATTCTGAAGAAATTCTTTCCACTGTCTCTTAGAATATCCCAGAAGATGATCTCTGGAGCTTGCATAGAGATTGGAACAGCTTTCAAAGGTTCCACTATTGTCATGTAAGGATCCATACTCTCATCTGTTGGCTTACTAGACTGTTCTGGAAGTTGTACTGATTCTGTTTGAGATGTGACTAAAGGTTCCGTTTTCTTTTCAGTTTCTTCCACCCTTGGCTTTTTCAACTGCCTTTTTGAAGCAATTGACTTCACTCTCTTTCCAGACTTGGCTTCTATACCCACACTTTCAGGTTCTTCCTTCTTCTCTTCTGCTTCTTCTTTTGAGGGTGTGGTCTCCTCAGGGAATGGTTGTTGGATGTTGAGATCATGTCTCTCTTTCATCCTTCTTTCTTCTTCTTCCCTTTGAGAGGAATCCCCTTGGAGTTTTGCCATTTCCTTCCTGTAGAGCTCCTCAACTTGACTGTATGCCATGTTGGTGAACATCTCCCCCTTGACTCCAATTGCACCTTTCAGTAAGTTTATCATCTTTCTTCTTTCCTGATTGGCCAAAAAGGTCTTGGAGGGTTGTCTTTTCTGCTTCATCACTGGCATCTTTTTAACTTGAAGTTTCTTGGTCTGAGCTGCTTCTTTTAAGCTTTTCTGATATTCTGCATTCAACTTTCTGACCATGATTTTTGCAAGTTCTCTGTCTGTTTCTGTTTGCAACATTTCCTCCTTTTCCATTTGGTCTTGAAGTTGTTTTGCTATTGCCTCATCCAGTTCAATCTGAGACTTCTTCTTTGTAGGCAGTTCAGCTTCTTCAACCATCTTTTCTTTTCCTTTTCCCTTTATATCCTTCAAGACTTCCTTCTCTTTATGCTTCTTTGAGATCCCTTCTTCATTAATGACTACTCCCTTGGCCTTTTGAGTAGCCTTAGGAGTATCATTCTTGGCTTTAACCAAAGTTTCAGCTATCTCCATTTCCTCTATAGAAAGCCCTGTTTCTTCTACTTCTGTTTCTGCTGCTTCTTGTATTTTAGCAGCATTAACAGTTTCTGTTGTTGTTCCATGTTCTGTCTCCCCCTCAACTTCAACTTCCTTTACAGTTGAGCTTTATTTCTCTTTTTCTCCCTCTGGCTTCTCCCCCTTGTTGAAAGGATCTTGAACATTTGATCTCTTCTTTAAGACAAACTGCTTCCTCTTCTTCCTCTGCACTAGCCTGGTCACCATCTTCTTCAGCTTAGCAATCTGTACTTGTTGTGACAGAATTACCAGCTTCATTTCTTCTATCTCTTTGCCTTGTTTGATGACATCTTGGTTGATGTTTCCCATTGTATCCATCAATTCCTGGTAGTTATATTTGTCCTCACCTTCTCTAGAAGTGTTACCCTCCTTTGAAGGATCATTGGATCTTTTAGTAGTGGAAGTCTTCTGCCTAGCAGAAGCACTATCCACCCCCGTGGTTTCTTGGCACCAGGGACCTTCGAATGATTGCTCATTCAAAGTTTCCATGGGGGAGGTCTTATTGATGTTACCACTTTCCTCCTCTGTGCTAGCAGGAGTAGTGGCAGCCTCATCACCCATATGCTCTTCCTCCTCCTCAGAGAGCACCTCCTTGGGGTTGGGAGACACCCCTTTGGTTTCCCTATGGATATTCCCTAAAGGATAATTCTCCCTTAGAGGGCTTAAAGGCTTGGGGGATGATGGTACAAGAAGGGAAGGAGCCTTCTTTACCTGTTTCCTCTTGTATGTTTGGGTGATAGGAGATGTTGGTTTTTCAAGAAGGGACTGGGGAATAGATTTAGAGTGGGAAGGTTGGGATTGGCTAGCAGTAGGATGGTCTAATGGGGGCCTTGACCCTGCTGCCATACCTTCATTGGTTTGGGATACCACCATCATTGTAGAGAACAATGGGGTGTCAACTCCTTCCGAGTCCCCAGCAGATCTTCTCATATTTGAGAAAACCTTGCCTTTGGGGGGTTTAGGTACATATACCCCAACAGGTTGAGGTATATCCGTCAATTCATGAGTAATAACTTCTTGAACAAACCTGGGGTACATAAAGAAGCTCTTTTTGTTTCCCATGTTTGAGACAAGATCACTGAAAATCATTTTAGAAAAGTTATACTTTCTGACAGTGGCCAAGCACACCAAAGCATAAGCAATGGTGCTGCTGAACTCACTCCATCTAGTAGTATTTTTGGAGATACAGTGCATAAGAGTATGGACAAAGAAACGCCATTGGGGTGAAAATTTGGCTTTAGAGAATTTGAATACACCCAATGGGCCTCCATACCCCATTCTTGTAAGAGAAGAGAACAATTTATCATTTGAGATAGAAGTTATACCAGAGGCATCGTCTAGACGTACACTGATGCGAATAACCTCTTCAGTAACTGTTAGTGGTTTTTCACAGATCCTTGTCTTGATCATTTGCACACCATTCTCAGCAACAATGGTGGCATTAGCCCAGAACTGCCTTTGATGCTCGATATAGATTGTAGGTGATACAGTAAGAGCATGAGCAATATGGCTTGACTTGAGGAAATCCACAATCTGATGAAATCCTGCAGCTTGCTTTGGCTTTTGTAGCATCGCGATCTCATTGTGTTCATCGATGAATGCCATGGATGCCATTGATCTTAGTGAACAACTTTCCTGAAAACTTCGAACTTGAGAGAGAAAGGTTTTAGAGCGCAAGTGAACAGTATGCAAAGAGTCGTTATGAACTTTTAGGCGGGCGAAGGGTATTTATAGTATTCGGGACATAAGCAGTATTAACCTAGAGCAGTATTAACGGACAAGCAGTATTAACCGCGAGCAGTATTAACTACTAGCAGTATTAACGAACTAACAGTATTAACTGCGAGCAGTATTAACTGCGAGCAGTATTAACTGCGAGCAGTATTAACTGCTAGCAGTATTAACTAACTAGCAGTATTAACTGCGAGCAGTATTAACTACTAGCAGTATTAACTAACTAGCAGCATTAACCACTAGCAGTATTAACTAACTAGCAGTATTAACTACGAGCAGTATTAACCACTAGCAGTATTAACTAACTAGCAGTATTAACTGCGAGCAGTATTAACTAACTAGCAGCATTAACTACGAGCAGTATTAACTGACTAGTAGTATTAACCATACTTACTCTTTGAAGCTTAGGCTGAATTGAGTACTGCTATGTATGCCCTGCAAAGGAAGATTAGTAACACCAAGAATCTATAATATTCAGATATTTAACCACTTTTTGAGAGAATGCTTATTCAGAGTTGATCATTCCCACACTTGTTACCAAGAAAGTGAATCTACCCACATCAAAAGCTTTGGTGAATAGATTAGCAAACTGGTTGTCAGTATGAACTTTTACAACTTGAACAAGTTTCTTTTCATTACAGTCTCTTATCAAGTGATACCTGATCTCAATGTGCTTTGTCTTGGAGTGCTTGACAGGATTATTTACAATGCTGATAGCACTGCTATTATCAATAAAAATGGGAGTGTGTAGAAAGGTTACCCCATAGAACAGCATTTTATTCTGAATCCATAAGACTTGAGAACAGCAACTTGCAGCTGCTATGTACTCTGCCTCTGTTGTAGATGTGGACACTGTGGTTTGTTTCTTGCACTACCATGAAACTAGTCTAGCACCCAAAAACTGACATCCTCCAGAAGTACATTTTCTGTCCAAGTTTGCCCCACCTAGATCACTGTCTGAGTATGCTATTAGGTCAAAGGGTGAGTCTTGAGGATACCAAAGTCCCAATCTGGGTTTCCCTTTGAGATATCTGAATATCCTCTTAACAGCTTGAAAGTGAGATTGCTTTGGCCTAACTTGGAATCTTGCACATACACAGACTGGAAACATTATATCTGGCCTTGATGCTGTGAGATACATGAGAGAGACAATCATGGATCTTTACTGATGCACATCCATATCCTCCCCCTCAAGATCTGCTGTTATCTGCTTGTGTGTCTCCATAGGTGTGCTGGCAGGTTTTGAATCTGAGAAACCAAACTTGGTTAGAATGTCTTGCACATATTTGGATTGACAGATGAAGATGCCATCTGACTTCTGTTGAACTTGGAGTCCAAGGAAGAAAGTAAGTTCCCCCATGGAACTCATTTTGAACCTTTGATGCATTAGTTCCTCAAACTCCTTGCACATGTTGTCTCTTGTAGATCCAAAGATAATGTCATCAACATAGATTTGGACCAGCAAGATATCCTTCTTCTTTCTCTTGATAAATAGAGTCTTATCAATGACTCCCCTTTCAAAGCCATTTTCCAAGAGATAGGATGACAGAGTGTCATACCATGCTCTTGGAGCTTGATGCAGTCCATAAAGAGCTTTCTTCAATTTGTATACCCTGTCTGGATAGCTTGGGTTTTCAAACCCTGGTGGTTGACAGACATATACCTCTTCTTCAATTGAGCCATAGAGAAAAGCACTTTTTACATCCATTTGATAGACTTTGAAGTTCATGTAAGAAGCATAGGCTAGGAATAATCTGATTGCTTCTATCCTAGCCACAGGTGCAAACACTTCTTCATAATCTATACCCTCTTCTTGAGTATACCCTTGAGCCACCAGCCTTGCTTTGTTCCTTATGACAATTCCTCTTTCATCTCTCTTGTTTCTGAAAATCCACTTTGTGCCAATTGCTCTGTGACCTTTAGGAAGGTCTACTAGATCCCATACATCTTGTAGCTTGAACTGTAACAGTTCTTCTTGCATTGCTTCTATCCAGCTAGATTCTTTCATAGCATCATGTGCCTTTTTAGGCTCAAGCTGAGATAGAAAACAAGAAAGCACTGTATGTTGTTGATCTTGCATTTCTTGAAGCCTGCTTTGATGTCTAGTCATCATAGAAGAAGATATATCTCCTATTACCAGCTGTGGAGGATGATTCTTTTGAACTCTGGTGTTATGACTAGGTTCTTCATTAAGTCCAGCCTCTAGATTAGAGTCATGCAACTCAACTGAAGTGTTTTCAGCTGCTACTTCTGATTCTTTATTTTCTTGAGTCTCCTCATCTCTAGTTTCTTCTTCACTCTGACTTGGTCCAGTAGATGGTTCTTTTTCACATTCTTCAAAAGAATTCACTGTGGGTATGGGAAAGATCACAGATTTAGATATACTTTCTTGAACTTGAGTAGTCCCTGATCTTCCACATCCTGAACCTGCAAAATCACTACTGAAACCAAAAGAGTTAGTTAGTGAATCAATGTCAAATAGCCACTGAGGACCAGACCCAATAGGATTTGGTGTGTTCTCATTGCATTTGACATTGTCACTTTCTTCAATTATTCTAGAAGATGAGTTAAAAACTCTGTAGGCCTTACTCTGAGATGAATACCCAACAAGAAATCCATCATCTGCTTTGCTATCAAACTTACCTAAGTGAGATTTGGTATTGAGAATTGTACAGGGACACCCAAAAGGTTTGAAGAATCCAATGAAAGGTTTTCTTTTATTTAAAAGCTCATATGGTGTCTTGTTCTTTGGCTTAACTACTAGAACTCTGTTTTGGACATAGCAGGCAGTATTAACTGCTTCAGTCCAGAAGGTAATTGGCAGTTTTGAATCAGCCAACAGAGATCTAGCAGCCTCTATTAGTGTCCTATTTCTCCTTTCAGCAACACCATTCTGTTGAGGAGTCCTAGGAGCACTATATTGTCTCTCAATGCCTTTTTCTTCACAAAAGGTGTTTAGATCAAGATTTTTGAATTCAGTCCCATTATCTGATCTAATGACTTTTACTTTTTGATTAGTTTGGTTTTCAATTCTTAGGATAAAGGATTTGATCAGTCCACTTGTCTCATCCTTAGTCCTTAGAAAATATACCCAGGTAAATCTAGAGTAATCATCAACAATAACCAAGCAGTAAGATTTCTTGCCTATACTCATAACATTTGTAGGACCAAACAGATCCATATGTAATAACTGGAGACAAGAAGAAATTGAGTTTATCTCTTTGGTCTTATGAGAAGTTTTATGCTGTTTGCCTTTAAGGCAAGCAACACAATGATCATCACATGAAAAGACTTTAGATGGTAAACCTCTTACAAGGTTGTTTTTAACAAGTTTGTTCATAGCCTTAAAATTCATGTGACACATCCTTCTGTGCCAAAGAGAGGATTCATCTATAGAAGCTTTTGAAACAAGACAATTTAGAGATGAATCACTATCCACATTGTCCATATCTAGACAGTAAACATTGTCCTTTCTTGGAGTTCTAAGTAGTATCATGCTTTCATCAACTACCTTGAACCCTGGAGCAAGGATCATACACTCAGTATTTGTAAATAATATACTATGTTGTTTGTCACAAACCTGTGATACACTTAACAGGTTGTACTTCAATTGATCAACATAGTAGACATCCTCAAATGTCATCTTACCTTTGGTGACATTACCTTTTCCACTTATTTTTCCACCAGTAAGATTATCTCCAAATGCAACATGTCCTCCATTGATATGCTTGAAATCCTGAAGGCATGACATGTTGCCTGTCATGTGCCTAGAGCAACCACTATCAACATGCCATATGCTCTTTCCCTTGAGCTGTTGGTTGCCCTGCACATATAATAGATCAGTTAGTATGAATTAGGAACCCAAGCCAAAGTGGTCTTGGGTACCCCTTTCTCATCAAAATATTTGCATTCTTTCTTGACAAGATTTTTGAACTTTAACTCCTCATTCGTGGAGTACTTTGTCACAATAATTGGCTTGGAAACATTTTTGCTAGAAGCAGTACTGGTTTTAGAAGTACTAACTGCCTTAGCAGCACTTGCATGCTTAGCAGTACTAACCTTGTTAGCAGCAGTAACTGTGTTGGCAGTATTACCCTTTGAAGAGGTACTAACTGTATTAGCAGCATTAATATTTTCAGCAGTACTAACACAGGTAGCAGCAGTAATACTTCCAGCAGCACTAACCCTGTCAGCAGTACTAACAGTTTTAGTGCTTCTAGGCACCCACATTTTAATACTTTCTTTTAAAATCTTTTTCTTCATAGGGCCTTTACTTTCATCATGTTTCTTTATCACATGTTTCTTTCCAGCCTTCCTATAACCAACAGGTTTTTGCACAAATCTTTGAAAGGTCATCTGTTGATTAATAGGGTTAAAGAAGCAATATTTAGCCAAATGATTTAACTTGCCACATATGAAACAAGGTTTTGGTCTATTGATTTTACTCAGATCAACTCCTTGCTTCTGAGCCCATTAATTATTCCAGTTTCTTTGATTTCCTCTTTTTAAACCAGAATTTAGGCTCTTGGCTTTACTGCAATCACACTGTTTACAAGATCCAAGATTCACAACCGTGGTTTGTTTGTAATGGACCTTGTTATCCTTTCCTTTGGTCTTCTCTATTTCCTTGGACTTGACCCAGATTTTCCCACATCCCTCATTGGTGATAATGTTGTTTTCTAATGGGATCTCTTTACTCACATCATTATCCCTATGCTCACTGGCTTCTTTCTCAGTTAAATCCTTAATTACTACTTCATCTAAAGGATCTATCTTAAAGGCTTTCTCAGATAAGTCCTTTTTCTCCTTGGTTTCTAACAAGTCTGAAGTAGGAGAGATATAATTGTTGTTGTAAGGAGGAGGTGTATTGTTGTATCCAATACCAGGCTTCATCTTATCATGAATCTGAGCCTTTAGAAGAGAATCCATTGCTTTTGAAGCATATGAAAACTTTTCTATGTCAAGTTTAACTTTAGACAGTTCCTCTTTCAGCCTATCACTCTCTTCTAAGGACTTAGACAGTTTGGTCTCTAACTCATTCTTTTCCCACTTCCAATAGTTTGTGTCATAAGAGTGTTGAAGTTCATTAGCTTGAAAGCCTTTGATTTGCTCTCCAAATCTCTCTACTATCAACACATAGTCTCTTCTGTCCTTTTCTAATCTTTTGAGGTCATCACACATACTTTGATTGTGATCCCTGTATCTTTTGACAGTGTCAATGCAAGATTTAGTGCAAAGATTAGAAATTACCTCAGAGGGGAGATCAGACACTTCTGCCATAAGAGCTTGATTCTGAATGGCTTCCTCAGCTTGATCACTCCAGTCAAATCCCATTCCTTGCTGAGAAACAAGGGCTTGAGCAGGATTCTTGTTCTGATTGTAGCCTCCATTCTGAGCTTGTTGGTGGTTGTTGTTTGGAACAGCACTCCTGCATTCTCTAGCAAAGTGTCCTTTCATGTGACACTTATAACATTCCACCTTGGTCTTGTCAAAACCAGCTCCATCTTCTCTTCTTTGAGAGAAGTTATTCCTTCCTGTTCTTTTAATGAACTTCTTCACCCTCATGGATAACATGTCCATCTGCCATTTAATATCCATCTCCTCCAGGTCATCAGGGTGAAGTTGATCTAGATCATCATTAATCAATGAATTGTTGATATGACTGGACAAAAAGGCTTCAAAGATAGTTTCAGTGCCTTTTTCTGAACTTACTCCACTGGCAGTTCTAACTGCTTCAGGGTTGGCAGTAGTATCAGTGGATGCTGAAAGAAGTGCAGCATTGTGGACATAACCAGTGGGCTTCTTCTTGATCTCTACCTCAGTTTCAAAAACTATTAGATCATTGTATAGATCATCAAGTTCTTTCTCTTCCAGATTGTCACTCTGTCTATATGAGACAGTGTACATAGTCCATTCAACCCCAAGAGATCTGAGGAACTTTCTGTTGACATCATCTTGTTCCATCTTCACTCCTACAGTAGCCAGTTCACTAATGAGTTTGTTGAACTTATCAAAAGTTTGAGTCATAGACTCATTCTTTGAGGAAGTGAAGTTCTCATACTGCTGCTTTAGAACATCTCTTTGATTTCTTTTGATGCTCTTAGTTCCAGCAAATCTTTTCTCTAGAGCATTCCAGAGAATCTGAGCATCAGTGCAGTTGCAAAATTGATGCTGATATTCATTGGGGATGGCCAAGAGCAAAGTGCTCAAGGCCTTCATCTCTGTCTGTCTGATCTTCCTCTCACCATCTGTCTTTGGTGGAGGTCTTTTCCCATCTGTTCCTATCCTTCCAGCTTCAGAATGACCATTCTCAATGATATCCCACATTGAGTAGTCAGTGAGAAGAATATATTGTCTGATTCTGATCTTCCACATGTCAAACTCACTGGGTTTGAGCATTGGAACCTTAGAGACCAAAGTACTGCTTGATTCTGTAAGATTTTCCATGATGAATAGATGTTTCTGAGAGAGTTTGGCTTTGATACCACTTGTCAGGATCGAATTCTCAACAAGATTTAATTCTCAGAAACAATATCAAAGAAGTTTGCGGAATAACACTTTGATATTCAATGAAACAGTAAATCAACACAGTAAATATGAAGAACAAACAGTAAACTTGTATTGAATATTTGAAATCACAAGATTACACACACAACCTCAATATTGATGAACAGGCTCACCAATACGAATTCTACTTCTCTAGAATTAGGATCTATGCCTTGAGGTTGTTTTCTCTCTTAAACTTAGAATGAATAATTAATCAAAAAGTTGTCTATCTATTCTATACATTCTATACATATACTAATCAAAAGATAATTACAAGAAATAAAAATATCTTCAGTATATCTTCCATGTATACCTCTAAGCTTCCATGTATATCTTCAGATTATCCAGCTGTTATCCTTTCATGCGAATCTTCATCATATAAGCAGTATTAATCTTCAGCATCATTAATCTCTTCTAGCAGCATTAACTACTAAGCAGCACTAACTACTAGCAGTACTAACTAGCTAAGCAGTACTAACTTTGTTCAAGCAGCACTAACTTTGACTAGCAGTATTAATTACTAGCAGTAGTAATACTCAGCAGTATTAACCTTGAAGTCTTCTAGCAGTAGTAACTTTGAACCAGCAGCATTAACCATACTTGATAAATTCTTCAGTTCCCAACAAGAAACGTAGACTTCTTCTTTCAGTTTCCCATTTAGAAAAGCTGTCTTCACATCCATCTGATAAACTGTAAAGTTTCGATAAGCAGCGAAAGCCAGAAACATACGGATAGCTTCTAATCGAGTGACTGGTGCGAACGTTTCATCGTAGTCAATTCCTTCTTCTTGTCGATATCCCTTGGCTACCAATCTAGCTTTGTTCCGAATAACGATACCATCTTTGTCTTTCTTATTCTTGAATATCCACTTTGTTCCAATTATGCTCTTTCCTTTTGGCCGTGGTACAAGTCTCCAAACTTTGAGTGCGTCAAATTGATTGAGCTCCTCTTGCATTGCTATAATCCAATCTGGATCTTCCAACGCTTCAGATACTTTGGTTGGTTCAATCTTGATTAGAAAGCAAGTGAAGAGACATTCGTTGGAAGTTGCCGTCTTGGAACGTGTAGACACACTTGCTTGAGGATCACCAATAATTTGATGAATAGGATGAGATCTTGTCCAGTTGGTGGTGTGAGGGAGAGGATCAATAATATCTTGAACAACTTCTAATTGTTGAGAGAGAGATTCATCTTTAGGAGCTTCTATGTCAGTTGAAGAAATATCAACAGTTTCAACTGGAGGAGGAGGTAGTTCAACAACTTCAGAATCAGACTCAGGAAGAGTTGGTTGAACAGTAGCAGTTTGTTCTTCATCCTGAAGTTGTTCTTCTTGAACAGGTTGTTCTTGAACAGATTCTTCTTGAATAGGTTGTTCTTGAACAAATTCTTCTTGAATAGGCTCAGTTTCTAATTGGGAGAGATCAGGTTCAGAAATATGTTGTTCAGAAATACTGTTTTGAATAACGGGAGGTACTGGAACAGCATTAGTGTTAGAGATAGATGCAGCGGAATTGGAAGTAGATGCACTTACAGTATCCTGATTCAAAACATTTAAAACATTAGCAGTATCATATTTGGGAACATCGTCATAAAAATTCTCAAAAAGAAAATCAAGATCAGAAAGATTAAGCAAGGAAGAAGAAGGATCCTGATTTGACGGTTGTATTGCAGGTTCTGAACTGACTTGTTCAGAAGCTAAATTCCCTGTAAATATGGGTTCTGAGCTTGATTGACCAGAAACCAAGTCGTCAGCTTCGTCAAATTTGACATTGACACTCTCTATCACTTTTCTTGCAGAAGTAAGAAAGACTCGATAAGCTGCAGAGTTAGATGAATAACCAAGAAAAATACTCTCATCTGCCTTTGGACTAAACTTGTTGAGATTGTCTCTGTCATTCAGAACATAACATTTACACCCAAATGACTTAAAATATTTGACATTAGATTTGATACTGTTTATAAGCTCATATGGTGTTTTGTTGAATCGGCGATGCAGAATTGATCTGTTCTGAGTATGACAAGCAGTTGAGACAGCTTCAGCCCAATGAGACAAAGGAAGACTAGAATAAGCAAGCATTGATCTGGTAGCCTCGACAAGCGTTTTGTTTCTTCCTTCAACAACCCCATTCGGTTGCGGTGTTCGTACAGCAGAAAACTGTTGTTGAATACCTTGATCTTCATAAAAAGCTTGAAGAGTGTTGTTCTTGAATTTTGTACCATTGTCGGATCTGACAACCTTGACTGTTTTTTGCTTATTTGTCTAAATTGTTTTGATGAGGTTGATGAGAATGTCGGGAGTTTTATATTTAGACTTGAGAAACTTAACCCATGTATACCTTGAGTAATCATCAACAACCACCAAGACATATCTTTTCTTTCCAATACTCTTTGTCTTCATCGGTCAGCATAAATCAACGTGAAGTAGATCAAGAATGTCCGAAGTGCAAGGTTCAGGCTTTGGCTTATGAGGAGCTTTCTTAATCTTTCCTTTCTCACAATCTTGACAGAGGTGGTCTTTCTGAAAACGAAGTACTGGGAGACCTCTCACTGAATCAGTCTTGACAAGGCGATCCATGTATTTAAAGTTGAGATGAGCTAGTCGTCGATGCCATATCCAGCTTTCATGAACAGAGGCTTTAGATAACAAACAGATGTCTGATGGAATTTTAACCTTGGAAAGATCAATTGTATACAAATTAGATCTTCTCTTTACAACCAGTAAATCCCTGCCACTGTCATTATTCACAACTACTCGTTTAGATTTGAAGTTGACTTCAAGATCTTTATCACAAAACTGCCCGATGTTGAATAAGTTGTGACTAAGGCCTTCGACGTAGCTTGTTAAGACACAGTCTCATTGGATTCAAGATCATCCAAACTGAAGATCGCAATCTAAAGCTAAAGCCGAAACGTCGACTCTCAATATTAAAGTCTATGTCGTTTGTAATAATTGTCAATGTAATTGTTTTAGTTTACTTAGATTTAAATATCTAAGTTATAGTATTGTAATAGTTAGTTTCTAGTTTATATTAGAAATAATATCTAGATCTAATATCTAGATATTATCTTAGGTAGTGTGTTCAACACACTAGATTAGAAAGTAGATATCTCTCAATCTCTCTATCGATCAGATTAGAAATACACACACACAAGAACACACACTTAAAAGGTGTAATAGAGAGAACACAAGAGAGCTTCAAAGATCAAACCTTGTAACCATTGTTATTTATCAATACAGGTTGGTAATCGTTATTGTGTCGTTTCTAAAATTTGATATTAGTATTGTTGTGGACCGACAATTGGTATCAGAGCCTGATAAAGATCAAATCAAGTTTTCTAGAAAAACGACTCTGTGTTCTATTTGAAAAAGTGATTTTGAGTGTTGAACTGTTTTAGGTGTTAAAATCGATCAGGTTGTGATCGATTAGCATGCTAGATTGAGTTGTTATTTAATTTCAGTATTAAGCTTTATTCGAGTTCCATTTTGTGGATTATTTGAGGAAACTGTCGAGAACAAAAAGTCATTGTGCGATAAAAAATTTCTTCAAATAGTGTGTTTAAGTGAGATCGAGTGCTTAAAATCAGTTCTAGAAGTGTTTCTAGACATATTGGTAGAGATTTGTACTGCTAATCGACAAAGAAAACAAGTTTCAGTTGATTTTTCGTAGAACAGGACGAACAATCGCAAAGCAGAAGAAGAACACACGCAAAGCTCAACTTTGCGCATCTAGCCTGAAACGCAAAGTCCAACTTTGTGCCTCCCACTACAATCGCAAACTTCACTTTGCACTCCTCAAGTGAAACGCAAAGCTCAACTTTGCGCTTCTCAAACAGCACGCAAAGCACACTTCTCGCTTCAAAGAGCAATCGCAAACCAAGATCTTCACTTCTCGAATCAAGCAAGAAACGCAAACCTCAGATCATGTGTTCATCTCTTCAAAAGATTAAGTCTACTTTGCGCTCCCAACTTGAAACGCAAACCTCAACTTTGCACTTCCAACATAAATCGCAAACTCAACTTCGCGCTTCTCTCTTGAAACGCAAAATTCAACTTTGCGCGTCCCATTAGAAACGCAAACCTCACTTTGCGCGTCCTGTTTGAAACGCAAATCTCCATTTGTGCACCTCATTTGAAACGCAAACCTTCTCAAACACAAAGCTTCAATTCCATACTTAGAATTTTCTTCAGAATGACATCCAGAGAAGCCCTCGCAATAGAAACTGACACCAAGCCACCAGTTCTCTTCAAAGGAGAATACGAACAGTGGAAGGATCGGTTTCTGAACTTCATTGACAGACATGAGCTGGGTGATTTCATCAGGACATCTATTGAAGAAGGGGTTATGAAACCAGTCATAACGACTCGTGTAGTTAGAAATGTGCGGACTGAAGTTGAACTTAAGTTTCATGAGCTACAAGATGATAACCTTAGAAGAGCCAAAGGCGACAGATTAGCTAAGTCATATATCTTACAAGGAATCCCAAATGAAATATACGTAAAGATTGATAGCTACAAGGCCTCCGGCAAAGAAATGTGGGATCAGCTTGAAATGATGATGCTGGGTTCGAAGGTTGGGAATCAGCTGAAAATCTCCAACTGCCTAAATAATTATGAAGAATTTAGAGGCAGGTTGGGAGAAACTTTAGAAGAAACCTATGACAGGTTTGTGACTTTGCTAAACGAACTTAGCAAGAACAAAGTCCATAAATCTCAAATTGAGTTGAACGTCAAGTTCCTGAGCATTCTTCAACCAGAATGGAAAAGATTTGCAAGACAGATGAAGCAGATAAAAGATCTGAATGAGATTCCACTTCATGAGGTGTATGAAACCCTCAAACAAAATGAAGAAGAGGTGGATGAAATTCTAGAAGATAAGAGGCACAAAGGAAAGACAGTTGATGACACAGTCGCTCTTGTAGTTAGGAAGAAGAAGAACAAGACGATTGTGTACGAATCAGAAGAAGATGAAGCTTTATCAAACTCTGACACAGATGAAAATGATCAGTTGAAGCAAGCAATGATGATACTGACAAGTGCTTTTTAGAAAAGGTTCTACACAAAGCCAAGTTCAAATAGTCAGAGATATTCTTCTGGTCCGAACAACTACGCTCATAAAGAAAGGGTTGAAGGAAGTAGGTATGAAGGAAAGCGATTTGAAGGGAAGAGAACAGAAGAGAGGAAACCTGAAGATAGAAGGTATCAGGCTGAAGGGAAGAGATTAGAGGAGAGGAAACCGAAAGAGAGAAAGTTCAAAGCTGAAGGATCAAGCCAGCCAGAACCACCAACGTGCTACAACTGTGGCAAATTAGGTCATTATGCCAGAGACTGCCGAAGGCCAAAAGTCAGAAACTCCGATTACTACAAGAACAAGATGCTTCTTGCAAAGCAACAGGAGGCTGGCAAAGCACTGATGGCTGAAGATGAATATTGGCTTGATCACTCAGATGATGAAGAAGAGGATGAAGAGAGAGATGAAGTCGTCAACATGTGCTTGATGGAACAGATAGAATCAGATGTTGAAGCTGATTCAGATAATGAAGAAGAGGAGGTATGTAATTTATCAGATTCTGATTTCATGAATAAAATGCATGCCATGAGTTTAAAACAAAAAGAGTTAGAATCTAATCTTATGCAAGAAAATGGTGTCATAACTGACAAAAACCAATTGATACAGAAACTTAGCAATGAAATTGTTGAGCAGAAAGTATTAGTTGAGATTCTTCATAGAGATAATGATACCAACGCTAAGGAAAAGACAATAATTCTTAAAGAGAATTCTGATCTTAAGTCTAAACTGCTAAAAAGTGAGATTGATATTTATGAGCTTACAAAATTGCATGTTTCTTGTACCAAAGAAAACTTTTCTTTACTTGGAAAATTAAAAAGTTTGGAAGAGAAGTTATATAAAATGGGTCAAACTGAACAGACTATTTTCTGAACAAACCCAAAGAGGAAATAGAGAGATGGGGAATCGGTTATAAGAATCCTCACTGTCTACAAAAGGGGATGTCTGAAATGTCAGGACTTTATGATCATCTTTCAATGCAATTAGCTCGCAGAATCCCTGAATTTAAAACTTTCTGGACTAAACTGTCAAAAGAGGATGAAGCCAATGAAACGGAAAAATGGTTGAAATCAGCTAAAGTTCATCTTCCATTTAATTATGTGAAGACGAATAATAGTTATAATGAAAATCCTATATATCAAAAGAAGAAAACTCTTTCAAGTGATTTCTTTCCATCTTATTCTAAAAAGGAAATGGAGGCGAAGCCTATTCAAGGTAAACTATATGTCCCTCCTCTCGTTTTAGAACGTAAAATTTCTGAACTCGAGAATTCTTTGTCGGATGAAAGACTTTTGATAAATATTGAGCAAAACGTTTTTTCAACCGTGTTTTCAAATTCTGATCTTTCAAAGACTTCAAACTCTGAGAATTTGTTTGGTTCATCAAATAAAGGATTTGATTTTCTAAACTCTAACGGTGGTTTAGATGATTGTTCTGAACAATTTGACTTTAATGCAAAACTTCCTAACCATTCATCTTGGGTTAACAAATCTTTGAGAAAAACCAGTATGCCTATGAACAGTGCAAAATCAACGAAAGTTGATACTTCAGTCTCTGTAAAAGCTAAACATGCTAAAGGTAAGAAAATATCTCAGCACTCACAGAAACCGAACACTACTGGTAATTCCAAGAAGAAGCATTCGTTTGTTGCTCAGAATTCTAACTCACCAGTTTCACATGGGACATGGTGATGTACAACATGACAATGTCACGATCAAGAAGGTGAGCTATGTTGAAGGCTTACGACACAACTTGTTCAGTATAGGCCAGTTCTGTGACAAAGACTTAGAGGTCAACTTCAAAGCCAAGAGATGTTCAGTTCGCAATGAAAAAGGCGAAGAACTCTTGGTTGGTACACGAGAATCAAACCTCTACACAATCAATTTATCAAATGTCCAGACTGACAAGCAAGTTTGTCTAATGACGAAAGCATCGATGCAACAAAGTTGGTTATGGCATCGAAGGCTCTCTCACCTCAACTTCTGGTACATCAACAATCTGGTCAGTGGAAAGCTCGTCAAAGGACTTCCAGAGCTTAAATACGAAAGAGAACATCTTTATGCAGCTTGTGAAAAGGGCAAGATTAAGACAGCACCTCATAAACCAAAGACTGAACCAAGTACAAGCGCTCCGTTAGAGTTATTGCATATGGACTTATGCGGTCCGATGCGAACTCAGAGTCTAGGCGGAAAGAAGTACATACTCGTGATCGTGGACGATTACTCGCGATACACATGGGTCAAGTTTCTACGTTCAAAAGATGAGACACCAGATGTCCTCATCACATTCCTAAAGACGACCCAGGTGAATCTGCAGAAACCGGTAAAGTTTCTACGAACAGACAATGGCACAGAGTTTAAGAACAATAAAGTTGAAGAATATCTTGAATCTGTCGGGATTTTACATCAATACTCTGTTGCCCGTATGCCTCAACAAAATGGAGTGGTTGAAAGAAGAAATCGAACGCTAGTCGAGGCTGCTCGTACTATGCTAAGTCACTCTGACTTACCTCTCTTTTGTGGGCAGAAGCTGTTTCGACCGCGTGCTACACACAGAATCGTTCCTTGATACATCGAATATTCAAGAAGACTCCTTATGCGTTAATCAACAACCGAACACCGACAATCAAATACTTCCATATATTTGGGTGTAAGTGTTTCGTTCTAAACGATAGGGAGAGTCTAAATAAGTTCAGTGCTAAGGCGGACGAAGGAACCTTCATTGGTTATTCCTCGACATCAACTGCATATCGTCTCTATCTGAAGAAGTCAAAGACAGTGATTGAAAGCATCAACGTCACCTTTGATGAAGAGATGGCTTCCGAACAACAACGTTCAGAACCCGTTATAACCGGAGTACTAGCTTCTGGGCAACTCAGTCCAGAACCTGCGTCTCAACAGAATAAATCAAATGAAGCACCAACTTCTACTAACCATTTATCTGATTTAGATTTATTATTTGAATTGTTTTATGATGAATTTCTTGGATCTAATGTAAAGAAATCTGTTGTGGTTGACAGGATAGAAGACTTAACGACTACTCATCCAACCAGTTCAAATGTTCCTATTGAATCAAATGCCCCGATTCAACAAGAAATTACAATTCAAATGCCGACTCTAACAGTTGAAGAAGTGACAAATGATAAAGAGACAGAAGTAGCTGAAACAGTAGGAGATTCAGTACAGATCAATCTACAGCCAGATCAAGCTGTTCCTGGTGAGCCTTCTGAACCTATCACTTCAACTGCAATCATCAACCCTCCTGAACAAACAGAAGAAGGTACAAGTGGATTTGTAGATGATACAACCGACATACAATCATATAATCCACTGCCTCATGAACATAAATGGACCAAAGAGCACCCGCTAAGCCAGATTATTGGCGATCCATCAAAACCGGTGCAAACTAGGTCAGGATCAATGAACATGTGCATGCATGACTCCTTTCTGAGCAAGTTTGAGCTAACAAGAGTAATAGAAGCACTTGCTAATCCAGAATGGGTGATCTCAATGCAATAAGAGCTTAATCAGTTCGATGCACTTCGAGTTTGGAGACTCGTACCGAAAACTCAAGGTAAAACCATTATAGGTACGAAATGGGTTTTCAAGATAAAGAAAGACGAAGATGGTACCGTTATCCAAAACAAGGCAAGACTAGTAGCCAAAGGATACAAAAAAGAGAAAGGAATTGACTATGACGAAACATATGCTCCTGTGGCACGATTAGAGGCAATCATAATGTTTTTAGCCTACGCAGCCCACAAGAACTTCACGGTCTTTCAAATGGACGTAAAGACAGCATTCATGAATGGAATTCTGAAGGAGGAAGTCTACGTCTCTCAGCCAGAAGGTTTTGTCAATCAAGAGAAGCCGAATCACGTTTACATTCTCGACAAAGCACTCTACGGTCTGAAACAAGCACCTCGAGCCTGGTATGATGTCCTTTCCACTTTTCTAGTCAAGTCTGGGTTTTCAAAAGGTACGGTGGATACCACTTTGTTTATCAAAAAGGAAAAAGGTGATATCATTTTAATTCAAATCTATGTAGATGATATTATCTTTGGCTCTACAAATCCGAAGTACTGTAAGAATTTTGCAAACCTTATGGTGTCTAGATTTCAGATGAATTTGATGGGAGAGATGATTTTCTTTCTCGGTTTACAAGTAAAACAATTTTCATCGGGTATTTTTATCAATCAATCAAAATACATTAGGGATATTATTCGGAAGTTCCAAATGGAAAATTCAAAACCGATTGGTACCCCAATGGCACCAGGTACTAAGATTGGCACCAATCCTTCGGGAAAGTCTGTTGATGTTAGGACTTATCGAGGGATGATAGGTTCTTTAATGTATCTTACGTCTAGTAGGCCAGATATAATGTTTTCAACATGCTTATGTGCAAGATATCAGGCCAATCCTAAAGAAATCCATATGTCTGCTGTGAAGCGCATATTTAGGTATCTAAAGGGCACTGCAGATCTTGGTCTGTGGTATCCTGAAGATACTAGTTTTGAACTAACAGCCTACACAGATGCAGATCATGCAGGTTGTATGTTAGACAGGAAGAGCATGTCAGGACACGTACAGTTCCTCGGTGACAAACTGGTAAGTCGGGCATCGAAGAAGCAACTTTGTGTTTCAACCTCCACGGCCGAAGCAGAATATGTAGCTGCTGCTAGTTGTTGTTCTCAGGTCTTATGGATGAGAACTCAACTGCGCGACTACGGTTTCCACTTCAGCAAAATCCCGATATACTGTGACTCCAAGAGCGCCATCGCAATATCAGTGAATCCTGTTCAACACACCAAGACAAAGCACATAGACGTCAGGTATCACTTTATTAAAGATCATGTTGAAAAAGGAACAATTGAACTTTTCTTTGTAAAAACTGATTATCAGCTTGCCGATTTGTTCACCAAACCCTTAGACGAAAAGAGGTTTAACTTTCTTGTCTCTAAGCTTGGTATGCTAAATCTTAAGATTTAATCAGTAGTTACCTAACAAAGTTTTCTAAAATTGTATACTTTTTCATCATTTCTTCATTCTTAACTCTGATTGATATATGCACTTCTATCTAATGTTCATGATCCAAGGAGGAGAATGAGAAGAAATTGACATCTGGTCAACATTATTTCGAGGGGGAGCTCATAAAATTTGTGCATGTACCTTTTAATGTCAGATTTTTGTAATGCAAGATTTTAGGGGGAACTCTTCAAGACAAAAGGGGAGTACGGATATGATTTATGATTATTTCTGATCAGAACTCGTACTTTAAAAAGTTTTACTGCTTTTTGTCTTTTCATTTTAAGTGACTAATTTTTACTTTGACTTGACATAAGACTTTTGCAGAATTGTTGAGAGAAGCTTACAAATTGATATACTTATGACTTAAAGCTTAGCTTCATGAGATATAAGATCGCACGTAAAGGTACAATTCTTTATCTTAATCTCATATATGGTTGAAAGAAGGACAACTTTCAATCATTTGAAAACATTGTTTTTAATGTTCAAACCACTTCCCGATTTTTCAACAGATTTTATATTTTGGGAGTGGAATTTAAATGTTTTCAATGATCTAAATTGTGCTTTAACTGAAATAGTTAAACCAATCTGAGCATCACGTGCATCATAGGAAAACAAAGAATCATTGTGCTAGGAATTAACACAACTTCTATGGAATCACCTTAACCAGTGATTTCTACCCAAGAAGTTAATCCTTAGTAATTGAGTGTGAGAAGTCGAAAAGAAATGAGTGTGATTAGAGTTAGCAAAACGTTTAAAAGAAAGAGCGTGTGAGAACAGAGTTTAAAGAATATCACAACTCTGCACCAACTTTTTCTGAGCCGGGTAGCCACCATTCTAGTGATTCACAATTCTTTGGTGATCATTATTGAAACAGGCAACTAACCCATGCCAACTCTTGATCAAACCTTACCATCTACTCATTTTCTTCTCAACAAGAAAGTGTTTCACATTTTCAAAAGGGGATGCAGCACAATTGCTATCTGATTTTCATTTGGAAAATCTGGATATTGAAAAGAAGTAAGTCTGCCCCACCTTCGCACTTCACTCATGCACATTGAGTCTGTGTTTAACTTACTGTTGTCTCAGTAGTTTACATAATTTTGAGCCTAATAAGCAATCATCTGTGCTTAATTCTTTCAAACACAAGCACGAACACACAAGGAATTAGTTTCTTTGTCATAACGTTTATAGAAATAACCTTTGTGGTGTTTCGATGATTAAATGGAAGCCCTGGGGGAGTCAACATCAAACAGCTCCTTTCCAATTTGTATTCGTTACACACAGTGACTTAGTGTTACTAACAGGCATGTTAACTGATTCATTAGTTGATTCAGGTGTTACACGACCATTTTGTCTGGATTTGAAAAGATCTAAATGAATATCTTTAGAATTGATGGATCAAGGGCTCTAACCGCAAGATAGACATTTCTTACAAATAATTTTGATGAAGTCGTTGCACTTAACATCAAAAAGGGGGAGAATGACTACACAAGAAATGGCAAAGATCACATGTTTCAAGAATCACGTCCACTCTTCAAAGGGGGAGAATGTTAGAAATTGACATGTTGATTTAAGAGCTAGAGAAAGAGATTGCATCTTCTGAGCTGAACAAGAAGACTGAATTGCTAAAATCATTTTCGTAATGATCTTGATCCAAAGGGGGAGATTGTTAAGACACAGTCTCATTGGATTCAAGATCATCCAAACTGAAGATCGCAATCTGAAGCTAAAGCCGAAACGTCGACTCTCAATATTAAAGTCTATGTCGTTTGTAATAAATGTCAATGTAATTGTTTTAGTTTACTTAGATTTAAATATCTAAGTTATAGTATTGTAATAGTTAGTTTCTAGTTTATATTAGAAATAATATCTAGATCTAATATCTAGATATTATCTTAGGTAGTGTGTTCAACACACTAGATTAGAAAGTAGATATCACTCAATCTCTCTATCGATCAGATTAGAAATACACACACACAAGAACACACACTTAAAAGGTGTAATAGAGAGAACACAAGAGAGCTTCAAAGATCAAACCTTGTAACCATAGTTATTTATCAATACAGGTTGGTAATCGTTATTGTGTCGTTTCTAAAACTTGATATTAGTATTGTTGTGGACCGACATAGCTGACTCTCTTGACAGTTATATTACCTTGAACAAGTTCACCATAACCTAGAATGGGAGCAGTCTCGCAGTTTCCAAACTTAACATGACCGCAACATTTTTCTTTAAAATTGGAATGCAGTGATTTGTTGCCCGTCATGTGTTTGGAACACCCCGAATCCAGATACCATAAATGACTAAGCTGCACATACAGAAACTACACAGATTTAGGTACCCATATGCTTATGGGTCCCTTCTTGTTAGATTTGTGTCTTTTATTTTTCGAAAGTTTATTTTTCAAACACTCATGAATGCAATCATCAATAGAGGAAGAAACATAATCATCAGAATCAGAATTAGAATTAGAAGAAGAATATGAGACATTCTTTACAATGTGAATCATTTGCTGAATTGAATATTTTGTGTTTTTATTACAAAAGGCAAATGTATCCGAATGACAAAGATTCTCTACACATTTATCTCCTAACAATTCAGACTCTGTTGATTGCTGCTTAACCCTCCATATCAGCTTTGGTGACTTCTTCACAGTCCGATCTGAAACAGAACAATCAGAAGAATTAGAATTTTCAGACAAGACATTATCCTGTTTCCTTGACTTCTTTGACCTTCTTCTTTTACGCTTTGTTTTATAATACTGATCATTTAGCGTCAAAGAATCATCAACAATTGAATTAGAAGAAGAAACTTTATTTAAGAAATCAGACTGATCATTCGACATTGTAGAACTAGCCTTGGAGTGAGAATTTTCAAAAATGCACAAGTCAGGTGGAGGTTTGCGTGACCCTTTGGTGGCGTAAACTGAACTTTGCGCGATCAACGGTTGGCGCAAGTTGTCAGTTTGCGTTACCAACTGGTGGCGCAAATGCACACTGTTTTAAAGATTTTGAGTATTTTCCTTGGAATCGTTAGAAAATCCAGAAGTAATTTTGTCTTCAAAACTTGTTTTCATTATAAAAAGAAATAAATTGTTTTATAAATCAGTTTGAAGACTTTGTTCTTCCAATTTATCTTCAAGATCAACTATCTTACCTTCTAACACTAATGGGGGAATGTATCTCTTAGAATCATAAGACACCGGAGATACATTTTCCTTATCAGTGTTATTTGCATATATATCAACAAATGCAGTTGGTAATGAAGATTTATTGGAAGAATTGATATTTAAAACATTTTTGGATTTCCTGGATTTCTTTGATTGGTCAGGAAAATACATGGCATTTTCAGAAGTATAGACAAATGGCATTTCCATCCTCTTGTTTTTCATTCTTTTCTCATTTTCATCTTCTGAAATTTGCTTTTCACTAGTCCAAAAGAATTTAAACTGAGGTGCATATCTTGCAAGACCTAGATGATCATATTCATATAAAGTAGGAACTTCTGTTTTAGCGATATTTAAAAAATGTAGATTTTCAAAACCGAGTCCCCACTTTTCCTTTATAGAATCATCACTCCTTGGTTTATTCATATAAATGGTTTGCTCAGTTTCTTCTCTCTTATATAATTTTCCTTCTAAAACAATTATTTTATCAGAAAGATTTTCATTTAAAGTGGTCAGTTCAGTCAAAGAATCACGATAAGTTATTTGAATTTTCTAAATCATCTAACTGCTTTCGAAGTTTCTCTTTTGTATCTATTAAAATAGATTTTTCATCTTTTAGTGAAATTCGCAGTTTTTCAATCAAAACAGACTTTTCTAGATTATCAAGCTTTTCAGATGTGAACTTTGAACGTAAATCACGTAAAGCATTGATAATAACGTTCATTTGGGATGAAATGAATTTATAATCAAACTCATAAATTACCTCAGATTCATCTGTTGAGGTATCCTCTTCTTCAGCCTCGTTGTCAGAATGGTCAAGCCAGTATTCCTCTTCAGCTAACAGAATAGTTCCATTTTCTCTCTTTTCTGCCAGTTCTAACTTCTTTCTGTAGAATGCAGAATCTTTGACCACCTTCACACGACACTCCTTAACAATGTGTCCCGGTTTTCCACAGTTAAAGCAATTCATAACCTTCTTCTCTTCCTTTTTTGGCTCGGTCACTTTAACAGGTTCATATTTTGGAGTATATGGCTTTGATGGAACACCGGGATCCACCTTCTTTGAACCGGATGTTAAGCAAAGATTGTTTGATCCAGATCTGTGTTGGAACTTCTTCTGATAATATTGAGTGAGAATTATCATAGCTTTTTCCAAGGCCTCACCATCATCATCCGTTGACCGATCATATGCACTTTCAGTTAACGCTTGTTCTGCCAATTGACTGGCCAGAAGAGAAATCAGATCAACAGTCTTTGGATTATTTTTCTTGTCAATCTTAGCTTTCTTTTCCATTACCATGTTCTCATCAGTCATCAGGATTTTATACAGTTCTTGAATTGGCATTGTGGAAATCCTTACATCATTCCTCATCCTATGACATGATTTGCTCCATTCTAGTTGAAGAGCATTCAGAAACTTCAGATTGGCTTCTAGTTCTGTCTTTGTCACCTTTATCTTATACAGATCTGAAAGTCCAAGAATCACTAAATCTCTAGAGAGAGAAAGTAGAGAGCTCAAAATGTGTACGTTCTATTCAAATGATCTCAAAAGTTTTTTCCAAAGTTACAAACACAAAGGCCTAAGGGGACTTAAATACCCCTAGCCTTAACAAAACAGATAAGCACAATTAATCATATAGTTTAGACAAGAAAAATAAATACAATGGTTACTACAAAATCAGTATTAACAATCTCCCCCTTAGTAATCATTGGCGTAGTGGTCTTCAAAAATAATCTTCTGAATCAGCATTGACCGACTAAGCGACTTTGGAGAATCATTGATGCTCTTCTCTTTGACGGAGTCTATTCAATCCAACTACAACTTCCAGTCATCTTAGAGTTGAGCGGAGCTTCAATCTCTCATGAATTGTATTCAATGTCCTCTTGAGAAGTCGAATCTCGTCATTATCAACCAGAAAAGCTTTACTTATTGTTTCCAAAAATCTTCTTTGAGCTTCTTTCAAACGTTGTTCCAACTGAAGCTTGATCACCTTCAAAGTTCCATCTGAGTAATGAGCAATTTCTTCAAATCTGAGAAAGCATTTTTGATTTGATCCATTCTTGTAGACAACTCCATATGGATCTTGAACTATGGTGAATAAAGGATAAGAATCTAAGTCTGGCAAGCTTCGATTGGGCCTTAGAAGATTTACAATTGGTTGAAAGCTTTCAACGGCCATCTGAAAATCAAACACTCTGAAGAATCTGATTTGCCGTCGAATGAATCTCTTGATAACAAACAGTGCCTGAGAAACATCCTGAGTTCTATGATAAAGATTGCTGAAATGATCATATAAAAACTCAATATCATCAATAGAAAGATCTGAAAAATCTGCCTCTGAGAAGGTATATCGGTTGCAATCTCTTCTTTCCACTACGAATTCTGGATACCAGATATTCACTAACTTATTTATTGTGACGCTGATAACTCGGACAATCAGATGTGGAGAAGAAATGCTATTGTTTCTACGGCGTTGGCACTTGATGAGCATCAAGTATTCATATTGATATGCCTCTGCCTCCTTTTCAACACCAAGGATAGCATAAATGTTGATCGGCCTTCTTCTAGAAACGAAAATATTTCTCTGAGTATCTTCTAGAAAAGCTGATCTTTGCCTTGAAGCCATATATCGTTGATCAAGACTTCTTTATCTCTCCTGCCTGGTCAAAGCTGGTCCTTCTTCTAGATTAGACGGTGGAATCACAGGTTCAGAAGGAAGAACATCAGCTTGTGATATGGACGACTGACCAGCTTCAAATGTGCTTGAAGGAGCAGTGGTAGTCGGAGCAGTGTCATCAGCAAGAGTCGAAGTATCTGGAGCAGTTTCTGGAACATGAGTGGCTTCAGTACCTTGAGAAATTTCAGGAACCTCTTCTTGAGAAGGAAGATCTCTGTACAACATATCTGTAATCTCTTCATCCTTAGCATCCATAAATACAGAATCATCTTCAGTTTCGGATAAGATGATGATGTCATCACATTCCTCTTCTTTCACCTTACAAAGCTTCTCGTATCTGACATCATCGTCGTCATCGGAGTTTATCTCAATGAAGTTTGCAAAGAAGTTTCTCATATCATTATCAATCTCCGAATCATCTATCTCATGAGCTCTTACAGCAGAGTCTGGATCCTCGTAAACAACAATTTGCATGTCATTATGAATATCTTGTTCAGAAATATTCAAGACATTTGCCATGGAAGATAAATCTACACTTTGAATCATCACATTCACAAGATCATCAACGTTGCAATCTTGTACATTGTCCACATTCTTTTCTGTACTAGCCGCCTCATCTTGTGACTGATCCTCTCTAGCAGACGAACCCTCCATCCTCTTTCTCTTATACATCTCCCCCTCATGACCTTGAGGATCGGGATCATCCTGGTCATGTCGACGTTTAAGAGACGGACCGGCTTCAGTTCTGCAATTTTGTTCATGACGATCAAATCGGTCAGAAATAGATGTAAGAGCTTGAGTCAATAGAGAAATGCCTTCCTTGATCTCCGAGAAATTCGTTCGAGCTTCAGTCCGAAAAGAAGTGAATTCTTCGTATAATGCAGATACTCTGTCAGGAGCAGAAGTAGACGTAGAAGCTGGAATCGGAGTCAGAGTTGGAGTGGGTTGAAAAGTCCGTAAAAGAGAAAGCAAGTCTTTGTCTTGTTGAGCAGGCGACGACATAGACAGAAGTCGAGCGTATGACATATCTGATAACTCAGATATCGGAAGATGGGATACTTGAGTACTTGAAGTCGATACAAGAGGAACTGAAGAAGACACACCAACAGATTGTGAAAACGATGGAGGTAGAGGAATAGACATGATTGCAGGAGCAGATGTTTGACCAGCAGAAGACGGATCTCTAATAACAACCCCAGATGGGCGTCTGAAAGGAATCACTGCAGGGATTGAAGAGGTATCAATTTCTGGCATTTTACCCTTGAAGAAAGCACGCAATTTCTGAATTTCCGCTTGCTTGTGCTCTTCAAACTGCTCATTCAAAGTAGAAAATTTAGCCGTTGTATCTCGTACCTCGACTGAAGAAGTCTCGACACTAGAAGTAGGAGAAAATGATGTATCTTGAACCTGATGAGAAGTTGAAGCATTGACAAATGCTAAGTCAAGTTCATCAACATGAATATTGGCAACTGCAGCGTTAATCGGAACAAACTCTTCTTCAGACTCAACCTCTTCTTGAACAACCACTTCTGGTTCCCTGAATTTTCTTTCATAAACTCGAAGACTCGGTTGATCAGCATCATCACCATAAGAATCATCATCATCTCCATTTTCATCTTCATCAGCACTAACATCAGCATCAACAGCAGTATCAGCATTATCATCATCATCATCATCATCCGCAATGTCAATAGCAGTAGCAGTACTAGCTTTAGGATCAAGATCAGCAAGAACATCATCAACTTGTTGAGTTGCAACTGCTTCTTGTTCTGCAGATACTTCAGCTTCTTGCTCAACAGCTGTTTCAATTTCAATCTCTTTAGCAGCAACAGCTTCTTCAACTTCAACCTCTTGAACAACAGCAGCTTGTGTGTCATGGGATGGCTCATCTTGTGCAGCTTCCACAAATTCATTCTCCATGCAGTACTCAATGACGCTATCATCGGTCATATCAGCGTAGTTGGCGATTAAAGCATATGGAATGGTCATGGAGTAGTTGAACGACTGCTTCTGTTTCTGAATGTAGAGCATTTCTGTATCCGGAACCTGTGGCCAAGATAATCTGCGTGGAATAGTTGAATTGCTTCTGAGCACACTTCGAATGATCAGCTTCAAGAATCTGATAAATGGAACGAATTTGCGCTTCTTGTTTGTAAGCTTGTCTTGTACCCTCTCCGAGAGTTCAGTCTAGAATATATATGTATAGTTGACATCCAAGTCATAGATGAATGCATGGAACAATCGGAGATACAGAAGACTAGCACTGTCCGTTCCAGAATGTTTTGCCGTAAGGCACCTGATGAGGACAGAGAAGAGAGCATACCAAACTGGAAGAAGATGTGACTTGTCAAAATCACTAACTCTGTTCAATCTGCCAATATATCCAAGATTTCTAATTCCATCAAGAACATCCTCTTTAGAAGGAAAGTTGTCATAAGAAGTTCTGCCTGGTCTGGAGTTGGGCTCAGTAAGCTCCAGAATAAGACGTAGGCGCTTGTAAGAAAGAAAAGAATCGAACTGATCAATCTGAAGATCAAAGCGATGAGGTCGAACGAGCTCATTCTTTGATATTGTGTGCCATGCCTGTTGAATATAGACTTCTTGAACATCAGCACATGAAGTAAGAGCCTGTGCAAGTGGATGACCTCTGAGAATCGCTCGAATCACCGGATGTATCTTGATTCTGTCAAAATCCACAAAGTAATTGTTCGGCTTGTATGGCAGAATGTACAGCATGATTGGAAAGACATCGTTCGGTGTTCGGCGTGATGCAGAAAGATTGGCCCCTACTGAAGGAACATACGGCATCGGCATCTCGTGTGAAGCTTGATCAGACGGATCATCAAGAATAACATTCTCGTCTTGTATCATTGGATCAGTTTGGGTATGAGAAGACATTTAATGACCTGGAGTTCGAAAATACGAGCTAAATGAAACCCAATACTCAATTTAAGAGAAAAACACGATTTGATCGAAATGCAAGGCTGAAAGCACAAAAGAGAATCGGCGCAAGTGTGAGAGATCGTGGGAGGGAAGATGAACAGTAAAAGAGATTTTAAAATGAAAAAGGAGCGAGAAAATAAAAAGAAACATATCTAACCCTATATATACTAAACTAAAAAAAATATTAAAAAAAATACTCTAAAAAATTAACACTTAAAAAAATTAGTAAATTTACCTTCCAAGCTCTTTTACTCCTCCAATACAAATGCACAAAATTTATCAAACCATATCAGCATTTGCACAAAAATATCAGAATTACTTACCTGATTAATATTCTGATCAGCTCGTGAAGTAATTTTATCAGCTTTGTTCACTACCCCTCAAAAATAGAGTGTTGACAAAATTTGCAGTTAAAAGTTCTCTCCCCCTCGAAAAATGCACAGACCAAATAACACAAATATGATACACAAACATTAAGACATCAGTGTAAAAAGAAAATCATACTGAATATAAATTTTGAAACAACTGAACATATAAAATTTTAAACACTAAACAAATTAAAGTCTACTCAGTAAAATTTCACAAATTTATCAATTAGTTGAAATCAAGCGTATGTTGTTGGATATAAGAACATGTTTCATTGCATATCAAGTTAAGCCATGTTCAGTTTCAAAAACTTCCATCTATCTATTCAGTGTGCTCGCATGCGAACTTCGATTAGCTTCAAGAAAAATGCAATTCTAAAAATATTATAGAGAACTTTGCATTTACTAACACTAACCATCAAAAATTAAGATTTTCACAAATTTACAGGTTTATCGCAACTCAAACATATCACCAAGTATCATGAGATGTGTGCTCATTGGCATCTTTTAGCATTGTGCACATTGGCATCTTCACATGAGTGTGTTCTTTGCCATCTTTTAAGCGTGTGCACTTTGGCATCTTTTAATCAAAAAGTTCGGTAAGTAAAGAACATGCCATAAACATAACTTTCTATCTCACCCTATTGCAGGATTTGGGTCAGTCGCTCCCAGACCAGATGGCCTTAGGGGACTAGGTGTCAAGCACCCCTTGGAACTTACTTTTCCGGATCAGAAAGGCTACATCGACACATCCTAAACCCATTCAGACCAGTAGAACATGACTTTCGATCTGGTTCTATAAAAGGATTTGGGTTCGATCACTCCCAGACCAATTGACCTTAGGGGACCAGATGACAAGCATCCCACGGAACTTACTTTCCCAAACCAGAAAGGTCACAGGTACAAACTTTTAAACTCAGAGATTTCTGTATTTTATGAAATTATAATTCATCTCAATCACTCAGGTCAACATCTAAGTGCTTAGCCCATATTTTCATTCCGATCTATAACTCTGATCATTTAGGTAGTTTAAGCAAAGTAAACTATAAAAATTCCGACTCACGTATCTTTAAAGTAGTATCAAAAGCTACAAACATGTTGCTGACTTTTCGACTTTTGTAAGACTTGAAATTCGAACATATAAAACTTCAATATAAACAAAGAACTTGTGAAAGATCCTAGACACACATTTTATTCAAAAGAAAGAAAATATGTAAAATTCTACTTTATAGAATAAAATTTGTAAAGATTTAAACTTTTAAATTCAACATGCCAAGTTTTGAAAGCAGAAAATTAAAACGTTTTTCATCTAAAGCTTTTGTAAAGATATCAGCAAGTTGATATTCAATTGGTACAAAATACAATTCAATAGTACCTTGTTCCACATGATGATTTATGAAATGGTACCGCATATCTATGTGCTTGGTGTTAGTGTGCTGGACCGGATTGACTGATATCGCGATCGCGGATTTGCTGTCACAATAGATTGGCACTGTCTTGTATAGCATCTCGTAATCGCGAAGTTGCGTTTTCATCCAAAGCACTTGTGCACAGCAACTAGCTGCAGCGACGTATTCAGCTTCGGTTGTTGATATAGACACGCAGTTTTGCTTTTTCGACACCCAGCTTATCAGTCTGTCACCCAAAAGTTGAAGGTGACCTGAAGTACTCTTCCGGTCCAATTGATTACCGCCAAAATCTGCATCAGAATAAGCAATCAACTTATAGTCAGAACTTTTAGGATACCATAAACCTAAATAAGGAGTTCCTTTAATGTATCTAAAAATACGCTTGACTGCTAATAGATGAGATTCTTTAGGCTTGGCTTGGAATCTGGCACACAAGCACGTAGAGAAAATTATATCCGGGCGACTTGCTGTGAGATACATTAGTGATCCGATCATTCCTCGATATGTCTTTTGGTCAACAGCGTTGCCATCTGGATCTAGTCCGATTTTGGCACCATGAGCCATAGGCGTGCCGATTGAAGTAGATTTGTCCATCTTGAATTTCTTCAATATGTCAAATACATACTTTGACTGGTTGATGAAGATTCCATCTGGAAGCTGCTTCACTTGTAAGCCGAGGAAGAAATTGATTTCTCCTATCATGCTCATTTGAAACCTAGAAGTCATTAGATTAGAAAACCAAGTACATAACGATTTGTTAGTCGCACCAAAAATAATATCATCTACATATATTTGAACTAAGCAAATATCCAAGTTTGATCTATAAATGAAAAGAGTGGTATCGATGGATCCTTTGGTGAAGCCAGATTTGATCAAGAAGGCTGACAGCTCATTATACCACGCCCTCGGTGCTTATTTCAGGCCATACAATGCTTTATCGAGAAAGTATACGTGATCAGGATGGTCTTTGTCAACAAACCCCTCTGGTTGAGATACATAGACCTCTTCTTTCAATTTCCCGTTGAGTAAGGTTGTCTTGACATCCATCTGATACACGGTAAAGTTGAGATAAGCAGCAAAGGCGAGAAACATGCGGATAGCTTCTAATCTTGCAATTGGCGCGAAAGTTTCATCGTAGTCAATTCCTTCTTCTTGTCGATATCCCTTGGCTACCAATCTAGCTTTGTTCCGAATAACGATACCATCTTTGTCTTTCTTGTTCTTGAATATCCACTTTGTTCCAATTATGCTCTTTCCTTTTGGTCGTGGTACAAGTCTCCAAACTTTGAGCGCGTCAAATTGATTGAGCTCCTCTTGCATAGCTATAATCCAATCCGGATCCTCCAATGCTTCAGATACTTTGGTTGGTTCAATTTTGCTTAGAAAGCAAGTGAAGAGACATTCGTTGGAAGTAGCCGTCCTGGAACGTGTAGATACACTAGCTTGAGGATCTCCAATAATTTGATGAATTGGATGAGATCTTGTCCATTTTGTGGTATGAGGGAGAGGATCAATTACATCTTGAACCACTTCTAATTGTTGAGAGGGAGGTTCAGGAGCTTCTAAGTCAGTTGAACAGATTGAAACAGTTTCAACCGGAGAAGGAGGTAGCTCAACAACATCTGGATCAGATTCTGGAAGAGTTGGTTGAACAATAACAGTTTGTTCTTCTTCCTAAACTGATTCCTCTTGAACAGATTGTTCTTGTACAAATTCTTCTTGAATAGGTTCAGTTTCTGATTCTGTCTGACCAACAGGAGGAACTGGAACAGCATCAGGTTTAGGGATAGATGCAGCGGAATTTATAGCAGATGTGCTCACAGTTTCCTGATTCAAAATATTTGAAATATTTTCAGAGTTAGATCTAGGCTCATCATCATAAAAAATTTCAAACAGAAAATCAAGATCAAAAAGATTAAGTGAAGAAGTAGAAGAATCCAGATTTGTTGGTTGTGGTGAAGGTTCTGAACTTTGTTGTTCAGAAGTTGAATTCCCTATAAGAACGGGTTCTGAGCCTGGTTGACCAGAAACCAAATCAGCAGCTTCGTCAAATTTGACATTTACACTCTCTATCACTTTTCTTGTTGAGATAAGAAAGACTCTGTAAGCTGCAGAGTTAGAAGAATAACCCAGAAAAATACCCTCATCTGCCTTCGGACTAAACTTGTTCAGATCATTCCTGTCATTCAGAACGTAACACTTACACCCAAAAGACTTGAAATATTTGACAATCGGTTTGATACCGTTCATCAGCTCATATGGTGTTTTGTTGAATCGGCGATGTTGAATCGATCGGTTCTGAGTATGACATGCAGTTGAAACAGCTTCAGCACAATGAGACAAAGGAAGACCAGAATAAGCAAGAATTGATCTTGCAGCCTCAACAAGCGTTCTATTGCGACGTTCAACAACCCCATTCTGTTGCGGTGTTCTAGCAGCAGAAAACTGTTGTTGAATTCCTTGATCCTCGTAAAAATCTTGAAGAGTACTTTTCTTGAATTCAGTACCATTGTCTGATCTGACAACCTTGACTTTCTTTTGCTTGTTGGTCTGAATTGTTTTGATGAGGTTGATGAGAATGTCTGGGGTTTCATCTTTGGATTTGAGAAGCTTCACCTATGTATATCTTGAATAATCATCAATAACCACCAATACATACCTTTTCTTACCAATACTTTTTGTCTTCATCGGTCCGCATAAATCAACATGCAGTAAATCAAGTATGTCTGAAGTGTAGGGTTCAGGCTTTGGCTTGTGAGGAGCTTTCTTCATCTTTCCTTTCTCACAATCCTGACAGAGGTGGTCTTTCTGAAAACGAAGTACTGGAAGACCTCTCACTGAATCATTCTTGACCAGGTGATCCATATACTTATAGTTAAGATGAGCTAGTCGACGATGCCAAATCCAACTTTCATGAACAGAAGCTTTAGAAAGTAGACAGATGTCTGATGGGATGTTGACTTTGGAAAGATCAATAGTATACAGATTGGATCTTCTCTTTCCAACTAGTAGATCTCGGCCACTATCATTCTTCACAGCAACTCTTTTAGATTTGAAGCTAACTTCAAGATCTTTATCACAGAACTGTCTGATGCTGAATAGGTTGTGGCTTAGACCTTTGACGTAGCTGACTCTCTTGACAGTTATATTACCTTGAACAAGATCACCATAACCAAGAATTGGAGTTGTCTCACAGTTTCCAAACTTAACACGACCGCAACATTTTTCTTTAAAATTTGAGAGAAGAGATTTGTTGCCCGTCATGTGTTTGGAACACTCCGAATCCAGATACCATAAATGACTAAGTTGCACAAACATAAACTACATAGATTTAGGTACTCGTATGCTTATGGGTCTCTTCTTGTTAGATTTGTGTCTTTTATTTTTCACAGATTTATTATGCAAATAATCATGAAAGCAATCATCAATAGAGAAAGAAACACAATCATCAGAATCAGGACTAGAAGAAGCATATGAGACATACTTTGCTATGTGAATCATTTGCTGAATTGAATATTTTGAGATTTTATTACAAGAAGCAAATGTATCAGTATCACAAAGATTTTCTACACATTTATCTCCTAACAGGTCAAATTCTGGTGTTTGTTGTTTAACCCTCCATATCATCTTTGAAGATTTCTTCACAGTCCGATCTGAAACAGAAAAATTAGAAGAATTAGAATTTTCAGACAAGACACTATCATGTTTCCTTGACTTCTTTGACCTTCGTCTTTTACGCTTCTTTTTATAATATTGAACATTTAGCTTTAAAGAATCATCAATAATTGAATCAGAAGAAGAAACTTTATCTAAGAAATCAACCTTAGCATTCGACATTGAAGAACTAGCCTTAGAGTGAGAATTTTGAAAAATGCACAAGTCAGGAGGAGGTTTGCGCAACGCATTGGTTGCGCAAACTGAACTTTGCGCGATCAACGGCTTGCGCAAAGTGTCGGTTTGTGTAACCAACTGTTTGCGCATATGCACACTATTTTTAAGAACTTGAGTATTTTCCTTAGAATCTTTAGAAAATCCAGTAGAAATTTTGTCTTCAAAACTTGTTTTCATTATAAAAAGAAATAAATCGTTTTCTAAATCAATTTGAAGACTTTGTTCTTCCAATTTATCTTCAAGATCAACTATCTTACCTTCTAATACTAATAGGGGAATGTATCTCCTAGAAACATAAGACACCGGAGATGCATTTTCCTTATTAGTATTAGCATATATATCAACAAATTCAGTTGGTAGTGAAGATTGATTGGAAGATTTGACACTTAAAACATTTTTGGAATTTCTAGACTTCTTCGTTTTCTCAGGAAAATACTTGGCATTTTCAGACGTATAAACAAATGGCATTTCCATTTTCTTGTTATGCATCCTCTTTTGATTTTCAATTTCTAAAATTTGCTTTTCATTCAACCAGTCAATTTTAAATTGAGGAGCATAATTCGCAAGAGTTAGATAATCAAAATTATATAAGGTTGGGGTTTTTGAAATAACATTGTTTAGACAATGAGGATTTTCAAAACCAAGTCCCCACCTTTCTTTTATAGCCTCGTCACTCCTAGGCTTATTCATATATATAGTCTGCTCAGTTTGATTTCTCTTATACAATTTTTCTTCTAACACAATTATTTAATCAGATAAACTTTTGTTCAAATCAGTCAATTCAGTCAAAGAATCACGATAAGTCTGATTTGAATTTTCTAAATCATCCAACTGTTTTTGAAATTTCTCTTTTGTGTTAGTTAAAATAGTCTTTTCATCTTTCAAAGAGATTTTCAACTTTTCAATCAAAACAGACTTTTCTTGATTATCATGCTTTTCAGATATGAACTTAGAACGAAAAACATGTAAAGCATTGACAATAACATTCAATTGAGAAGAAACAAAGTTAACATAAAACTCAGAAATTACCTCAGAATCATCAGTGGAGGTATCATCTTCTTCATCATCACTCTTGTCATCCATTATGAAGCACATGGCTGCAGTCTCTTCATTCTCAGCCTCGTTATCAGAATGATCCAACCAGTACTCCTCTTCAGCCAACAGAATAGTTCTGTTTTCTCTCTTCTCAGCCAGTTCCATCTTCTTTCTGTAGAAAGCTGAGTCCTTAACAACCTTCACTCTACAATCCTTTGCTATATGACCCGGTTTGCCACAGTTGAAGCAGTTCATAATTTTTTTCTCATCCTTTTTCGGTTCAACCACTTTTGCAGGCTCATATTTTGGAGTATATGCCTTTGATGGTGCACCAGGTTCAACCTTCTTAGATCCAGAAGTGAAATGAAGATTGTTGGATCCTGTTCTACGCTGAAACTTTTTCTGATAGTGTTGCGAGAGAAGTATCATTGCTTTCTCCAAGGCTTCACCATCATCTTCTGTGGAACCATTATAAGCTTCTTCTGTCAAAGCTTGTTCTGCTAATTGACTTGCTAAGAGGGCAATTGGATCAATAGTCTTAGGCTTATTCTTCTTGTCAAGCTTAGCCTTCTTTTCCAACACCATGGTCTCATCAGTCATCATAATTTCATACAGTTCCTGAATGGGCATAGTAGAAATCCTGACATCATTTCTCATCCGATGACAGGATTTGCTCCATTCAGGTTGGAGTGCATTCAGAAACTTCAGATTGGCTTCTAACTCTGTCTTTGTAACTTTGATCTTATACAGATCATTAATCACAGCCCAAAATCTATCAAATACATTCTTCTGACTTTCTCCGTCTTTCGCCTTGAATTCCTCAAAATTATTCATGTACCTTGTCTGACGCAGTTGAGTTGACACAGCTGTACCAAGAATGATCTTTTCCAATTGAGTCCACATAAGCATAGGATTCTGTTTGAAACTGTCAATTCTATTGTAGATCGAATTGGGTAGTGCAAGAATCAGATTAGATTTGGCCTGGTTATCAGCTTGATATCTTAACAATTCATCAACATCATACTCCCTTAAAGCTTTCTCAATAGTTGAAGCTAGAGTAGTTGTAGTAGCTGGTATAACTTTCATCAACCTCTCCATAGGACCCTCAGTCAGAGATTTCATCATGTTATCCCCATTCGGTTGTCGTTCTATGAAGTTAATGAATCGATCCTGCCACTGTTCAAATTCATTCTCGTTAATCAGTACGGGAGGCCGAGTGTCAGACCCCAATGACATCATCAGGTCTTTCTTGTAAACTTGAGCTTGCAAAGACATCTTGAGAAATTCAGAAGTTCAGAAGAAAAAAAATGCTAAGTCTGGAACACACGCAAACAGATGGTTTGCGTAAGTAAAGAGATCCGCAAATGATGTTTTTCGTAAGCCAAACGATACGAGAACTGAGCTTTGCGTAAGAAGAAGGTTGCGCAAAATGAGCTTTGCGTAAACCAAGTGATGCGCAATACGAACTTTGCGTAAGTCAAGTGTTACGTAAACTGAAGTTCTCTCAAGCAAAAGGATACGCAAACGGTACTTTGTGTAATACAAGGGATACGCAATCTGATCTTTGCGTAAGAAACTTGTACCGCAAACTGAACTTGAGCTTTGAAACAGGCAAAGAAGCTTTGTGAGATATGGATGATACGAAAACTGAGCTTTTCGGAAGGCACTGGATACGCAAAATAAACTTTGCGTGAATAGACCAATGCGCAAACCTGAAATACACTAACACAAGGATTAGTACTGTATGAACTCGCGCAAAATAGTATGAATCTTGCGTAAACCAATAAGAACTTGCGCAAACCAACAAGAACCTGCGCAAACCGAAGTAAATCAAGAAATATTCGCAAGATCAATTAAAACAATGCAAGTAATGCAAGTAATTCACACAATGATGAACGAAAACATCTTTCGTACACATTTCAACCAACAAATTCGATTAAAAACTACAATATCTCAAAATTGATGATGAAACAGTACGTGAAATACGAGTTTTCAAAAATCCATAAAAACTCAAAATCGATGATCAAATACTGATTTTCATGCAAAAGTATATGAAGCAAATATGATCGATTACTAAAAACGAAACTAATGAATCCAAATTCAACACAAATAGTCCAGAAACCTATCCAAATTTGATGAAAAAGCAAAAAACGAGATTTTCTTGAAAAAAAACAAGAAAATCGATCAAATTTTCTGCTTCAATCCACAAATTCAGAATCTAAAACACAATCTCTCAGTCCTCTCAATATTCAGAATGCTCTGATACCAATTGAAAGTCCAAGAATCACTAAATCTCTAGAGAGAGAAAGTAGAGAGCTCCAAATGTGTACGTTCTATTCAAATGATCTCAAAAGTTTTTTCCAAAGTTACAAACACAAAGGCCTAAGGGGACTTAAATACCCCTAGCCTTAACAAAATAGATAAGCACAATTAAGCACAGTTTAGACAAGGAAAATAAATACAATGATTACTACAAAATCAATATTAACAAGATCATTGATCACTGCCCAAAATCTATCATAAACACTTTTCAGACTTTCTCCATCTTTCGCCTTAAATTCCTCAAAATTGTTCATGTATCTGGTCTGACGAAGTTGAGTAGCCACAGCTGATCCAAGCATTATCTTTTCCAATTGAGTCCACATGAGCATAGGATTTTGCTTGAAACAGTCAATTCTGTTGTAGATTGAATTGGGTAGAGCAAGAATCAGATTTGACTTTGCTTGACTATCAGCTTGATATCTTAAGAGCTCGTCAGCATCATACTCTCTTATAGACTTTTCAACTCTTGTAGCCCGAGTAGTTGCAGTAGCTGGTATTTCTTTCATAAGCCTCTCCATAGGACCCTCAGTCAGAGACTTCATCATATTGTCACCATTTGGTTGTCTCTCTATGAAGTTGATAAATCTGTCCTGCCATTGCTGAAACTCATTCTCATTTATCAGAACTGGAGGGCGAGTATCGGATCCTAAAGACATCATCAGATCGTTCTTATAAATCTGTGCTTGTAGAAACATCTTGAAAATTTCAGAAAGTTTGAAATTGCTAAGTCTGAAACACAGGAGAACTGGCTCAAACAAAAGTTTGCGTGAGCAGTGAAAGACGCAAATGGGGTTTGCGTGAGTCGAGAAAGAGGCAAAACGAACTTTGCGTGAAGCGTTGAAGACGCAAACCAAGCTTTTCGTGACCAGTTGAAGACGCAAACTGAACTTTGCGTTAGAAGCTTGTGACGCAAACAGAACTTCTCGTGAGATGAGGAATATGCAAAGTAGCTTTGCGTGAGCTGAATGAGACGCAAACTATACTTTGCTTGATGTATGGGAGACGCAAAATTCACTTTGCGTGATGAACACAAAGCGAAAAGTTGAACTTCTCGTGAAAACACCCTGAAGACGCAAATGCACTTGGATGAACTAGCGCAAACCAGATGAACTCGTGCAAACCTTAGATGAACTAGCGCAAAGTTCAGATCTGGCGCTAACCTCTGAAAATCAAGAAAAACTTGCAAAACATGATTATATCCATGAAATTAATGCAACTAATTCACACATAATTGATCGAAAACAAGTTTCTAACACTTTTCAATCAACAAAATTGATTAAAAATCACAAAATCGATATTTCAAGAAAGTCACAGTACGTCAAAACGAGTTTTTCAGAAAAACACTAAATCTCAAAAACGATGATCAAAACCTGGTTTTCTTGCAAAATTATATGAATCAACACTGTTCAACAATTAAAAATGAGTCCAATGAACCAATTTGCAACACAATTCGTCCTAAAACCAGTCCAAATTTGATGAAAAAGCAAAAAACGAGATTTTCTTGAAAAAATCAAGAAAATCGATCAAAATTTCTGCTTTTATCCACAAATTCATAAACTAAATCGAATTCTCTCAGTCCTCTCAGATTCAGATTAGCTCTGATACCAATTGAAAGTCCAAGAATCTATTAAATCGTAGAGAGAGAAAGTAGAGAGAGAAAGTAGAGAGAGAAAGTAGGAGCGCCAAATGTAAACTGATATATTCAATATGATCTCCAAAGTTACAAAACAAAGTCTACAAGGGCACTTAAATACCCCTAGCCTTAACAATACAAATAAGCACTCTAAACACAGATAAGACTAAGGTAATAAATACAATGATTACTACAAAATCAGTCTTAACACATTCCAACACATTAGGCGATCACAATAAAATCAATTTCACAATCAAAATACAATAATTCAATAAGAATTTCTGAAAAAGATCAAGTGTTCTTGATATTTTCAAGAAAATTTCAACAGTGTGATCCAAAAATCCATATTTCAATCTAATTTTCTGTTCAAATCATTTCTGAAAATGTTTGGTACGGCTCTGATACCAATTGTTAAACCCTAATTATCAAGCATAATCTCTAACAAACAAGATATAACAATCAAAGTCTAGAGAGAGAGTAGAGAGAGAAAGTCAATCAGTCATATATCTCACAAATCAGAATATTACAATAACGTACAATGAACTCTACTCTTACTTACAAACAAACAAGGCACTAAGCCTATTTATACCACAAGCAATACACCAAGACTTACGAGACATGGAACTAATACAGACTTTGACTTAGACAATGTTGACTTTACATGTTTGACTTTACACATTAAATCTTAGATACAATATAATGCCCTAACACATACAAAGTTTGGCCTCAAAATCTGAAGAATTGAAGGAGAATTCAAAGATTTTTGAAGTTTAAAGTCGAAAACAATCGTAGATCTACAGAATTCGCATGTTTTTTGAAGAACTCGCATGAAGAATTCGTATGGTGGATCATTGAGGAATTCGCATGATGAAACATCCTTGGACACAACAATTTTTCTAATTCAGGAATTCGCAAGTAGCCTTATGCGAAAAGTGAAGAATTCGCATGCTACTGTGCTCAAGTTGTGTGCGAATTGTGAAGAATTCGCAAGCCACACTGTGCGAAATGTCAAGAATTCGCATCCCTCTGTTGTGCGAGAAGTGGCTTCCAGGATGAAACTTTTTCTAAGTATAGAATTCGCTTGATATGATATGCGAGAAGTTCAGATATTGCAAGGTGTTATATACGAAATGTGAGGAATTCGCTTATAGTTATATGCGAATTGCGAGGAATTCGCACAAAGGTGTATGCGAAATGTAAGAATTCGCACACAAGCCTATGCGAATTGTTGGGATTTCGGCTAAAGCCTCATACGAATTGTGCCCTTAAAAGATTTATGGTCTGCGAATTATGTTTTATGCGAAAAGTTTGTTAGAACACAGATTTATTGGATTCAAGATCATAAAGATTGAAGACGAAAGGTTCAAGAGGTCAAAGCTGGAAAGTCAACTCTCATGAAAAGTCAAAATCAATTTGTAATAAAAAGTCAAAATCAATTGTATTTTGTTTATTTCCTTTGTATTTTGTAGTAGGTATAAATAGTGTTGTTTTGCTCTTTTATAGAGAGTAGTGGTAAGGTGTGGTAAGGAATTAGGTTTACACATCAGAGAGAGATTTGTAGAGAAAGAGATAGCCGTATAGAGAGAGAGTAAGAGAGAAAACAGATTGTAATCTGTAGATATGGTATTGAATCAAAACAGGTTTGTAAATCATTCTTGTTTGATTAATTGTTTGTTTATGTGATTAGAAACTTGAATTTCAGGGAATCACAATTGGTATCAGAGCAGATCTGAATTGAAATCAAATTTTTCCAGAAAATTTTGTTCGACACTGTTCATCGAGTTCACATATTTGATTTTGAGTTTTAATGCATTCATTGGTTTGCAATTGATCAGGTTTTGATTGAATCATGTTTTAAATCGAGTTTGTATTGTTTTATTCATCAATTGCACTGTAATCGATAGGATTTGTGATGATTTTGGAGTTTTTAGTTCACGAGTTCACATACACTGTTTTATTGATCGATTTGTACTCTGAATGTTTGGTATTGGGATTTGTTGATTGTAATCTGTTCTAGACTTTTAGGTGATCGAATTCACAAAGTTTTGAGTTGTAATTTGAAGTCTAGACAATATTTTTTGTGGTTCACAGATTGATTTTTGTTCGAAAGTGTGAAGAACTCGCAACCAAAACTCCAGAACTCGCTAGCTTCAGTTAGCGCAAACCCTTAGATCTCGCTAGTTTCAGTTAGCGCAAACCTCAGAAACTCGCAAGCTTCAGTTTAGCGCAAACCTCAGGAACTCGCTAGCTTCAGTTAGCACAAACTTCAAGAACTCGCAAGCTTCAGTTCGCGCAAACCTCAGAACTCGCTAGCTTCAGTTAGCGCGAATCTCAAACTCGCAAGCTTCAGCTAGCGCAAATCTCAGAACGCGCAAGCTTCAATTAGCGTGAATCTCAAACTCGCAAATCACTGTTTGCGCGAAGTTGGTTCTGATTTTATTCTTTGTGCGCGAAGTCCAAAAAGCGCAAATCACTATGTTTGCGTGAAGTTTATTTCTGTGAATTGCGAGTTTTCATACTTAGAATTTTTCTGAGATTTTTTGTGGGTTGACCAAAATTTGACTTTTTGTAATACAGTATATTTCTGAGATTTGATTGATTTCATTCGGACTAACGGTCATTTTTCAAGTTTCTTATTGCATATCTTTTCAAAACAGGATGACTTCCAAAGAAGCTCTCGCCATCGAAACTGACACAAAGCCACCAGTACTTATCAAGGGAGAGTATGAGCAGTGGAAAGATAGGTTCATGGATTTCATAGACAGACATGCATTGGGTGAACTTATCAAGATATCTTTGGAGGAAGGAGTTATGCCAATTCCAAAAATGACTCGTACTGTTGGAACTGAGCAGATAGAATATGAACTTAAATTTAATGAATTCACTGATGAGGAGAAAGATAGATCAAGAGTTGATGAATTGGCAAAGTCTTTCATTCTTCAAGGCATACCAAACGAGATATATTTCAAGATTGACAACTACAATGCCACTGGAAAGCAAATGTGGGATCAACTGGAGAAAATGATGATTGGATCAAAAGTTAGGAACCAACTCAAAATATCCAACTGCCTCAATAACTATGAAGAGTTCAAGGCTAAGGAGGGTGAATCACTGGAAGCTACTTATGACCGGTTTGTGACTTTGTTGAACTAACTCAGCAAGAACAAAGTGAATAAGTCACAAATTGAGGTTAATGTCAAGTTCCTTAGTATCTTGCAGCCTGAGTGGCAGATTTACCAGGCAGATGAATCAAATGAAGGATTTGAATGACATACCACTCCATGAAGTCTATGAAACTCTTAGACAAAATGAAGAAGAGGTAGATGAGATTTTGGGTGACAAGAAAAAGACTGAGAAGGTCGTTGTTGATCCAGTTGCTCTAGTTGTGAAACAGAAGAGTGTGAGTCTTAAGAAGAAAAAGAAAGTGATATTGTCTGAATCAGAAGAGGCAGAGAGTGAAGATAACTCTGATTCAGATGACTGTGAAAGTTTGAAGAAGGCTATGCTGATGCTGACAAAAGCTTTTCAGAAAAAGTTTTACAAAAAGCCAAGCTCAAACAGTCAGAGATACTCTTCTGGGTCTAAGAACTTTTAACACAAGAAAAGAATTGAAGAAAATGGAATGGAAGAGAAGAAGCCTGTTGAAGAGAAGAAACAGCCAGAACCGACTAAGTGCTACAATTGTGGCAAACTGGGTCATTTTGCTAAGAACTACAGAAAGCCCAAAGTCAGAAACTCTGATTACTACAAGAACAAGATGCTTCTAGCCAAGCAACAAGAGGCTGGAAAAGCATTAATGGCACAGGATGAGTTCTGGCTTGATCACTCAGACGAAGAAGATGAGACAGAAGAGAAGGAAGAGATAGCACACTTGTGCTTAATGGGAAAGATGGTGAATGAAGCTGAAGATGAAGCTGAGTAAGTTGAAGAAGAAATTGATGAGGTATGTGACATGACTGAATCTGAATTTATAAATCAAATCAATATCATGATGATAAGACTTCAAAAGCTAGAGTCAAAGCTTAAGCGTGAAAGAGGTATCAATAAAGACAAAAACCAATCAATACAGAAACTTAGCGAGAATATTGTTGAGAATAAAGTATTGATTGAGACTTTACATAAAAATATTGATACCAACTCTAAAGAAAAGACTCTCATTCTTAAAGAATTAGCTGAAACAAATTCAAAATATAGACTGTGTGAGTTTGATTCAAAATAGCTTACTAAAATGCATTCTTCGCTTTCAAAAGAAAATAAATCTTTACTTGAAAAAGTGAATGCATTGGAAGGAAAATTATATACATTGGGTTAAACTGAACAAACCATTCATCTAAACAAACCCAAAGAGAACAAAGAGTGTTGGGGACTTGGTTATGAGAATCCACACTATCTTAAAAAGGGTATATCTGAAGTGCCTGCACTTTATGATTTTACATTTTTAAGTTTAGCTTCAAGATACCCTGATCTTCATGTTGAGTGGACTAAACTATCTAAAGAAGATGAAGCTAAGGAATATGAGAAAAGAAAGAACACAACTAAAGTTCAACTTCCATTTCGATATGAGAGGTTAAATAATAGTTATAGTTCTAATAAATCAAAATTTCTTTCAGATGACTATTTTGAGAGTTATTCCTCAAAAGAGTTGGAGGCAAAGCCTATCGAAGGAAAATTTTATGTTCCTCCTCTCGTTTTAGAAAGTAAAATTTCTGAACTTGAGAATACTCTGTTAGAAGAAAGAATTTTGATGAATTTAGAACAAAATGTGCTTTTAACTGTGTTGAAAAATTCTGATTTTTCTAAAGCTTCAAATTATGATGATATGTCTAGATTACTTAATGATGGGTTTGATTTCTTAAACTCTGATGGTGATTTAGATGAATGTATTGCTCAATTTGATTTTAATTCTAAACTTCCTGATCATTCATCTTTTGTTGTTAATTCTTTTGGATTACCAAGTGCGTACGAAAAAGGTGAAACATCAATGAAAGTTGATAAATCAGTTCCTGTAAAAAGAAAGTTGCCAAAGGTAAAAAGAAGAAATATGGGCATTCACAGAAACAGATCACCACTGGTAAGTCAAAGAAGAAGTGTTTGTTTGATTCTCACCGTTCTAACTCTGAAGTTTCAAATTTTTCAGATGTGACAAAGAAAAGGCATGGAGTTAAGTCTGAGTGGCAACCTAAGAAGAAGATGGATGAGAATACTACATCATTTTCTAGTGCTGATTGTAATAAGAATACTACTAGTAAAGATGATATAATTGTGGATGTTGCTAATTCTAAATCAACACTTGTAAATTCTTGCAAGAAATATTCAAGACAACAATTATTCCAGTAATCTTTGTCTACTAGAAAGTTTTCCAATTATGATAGAAATGATTATAATTCTCGAAATTATTCTGATGATTGGTTTGGCACATATTTTGTATATTCTCATCACTCTAATTTTTCATATGGTTTTCAAAGGAAAAGTGGACCCAAGTTTAAATGGGTGCCAAAATCATGTGCTAATACAGTTGGATCCAAATGCAAATGGATACCAAAACCAAAAGAGGAATCTATGTTGCAGGTATCTGAAATTAAAGTTGAGTGAAAGAACGATGACTTCTAAACACAACAGTTTAGGACTCACTCTTAAATGATCAAAAGACTCTACTCCTATGCTGAATGTTATTGTACTCCTAGATTATATCTGAGAAGATCAACATTCAAGGGGGAGTACATATTTGTCTGAAATTTTATGCATCCAACAGAAATGATGTTCTACATTTGAGGGGGAGTTAATGCTTATATTTTATACTGATAATTTTTCTGATGCATAATTTCAGGGGGAGTAAAAGACTTATGACTTCTAATTACTTCATATCAGAACTCGTACTTTAATCGTTTTACTGCTTTATGTCTTTTAATTTTTGTGAATAAAGTTGATTTAACTATGACTTTAAGACTTTTGCAGTTTGAGAGATGCTTACAAGATCATATCTTTATGACTTAAAGCTTGACTTCATGAGATGTAAGATTGCACGCAAAAGGTATAATTCTTTATCTTCATCTCACATATGGTTGAAAGAAGGACAACTTTCAATCATAGAAAACATTATTCTTAAATGTTCAAACCACTTCCCGATTCTAACATATTTCATGAATTGGAAGTGTGATTTTAAATGTTTTCAAGATCTATTTTGTGCTTCAATGCTTAACAAACTGTGTGTTTCTAAAGATATATACTTGTGTATTATCTTGTCTATATACTTTCAAGAATTCACACACACCAGTTTAATTTTTGTTGAAAAAGTTATCACACCATGCCTCATATTGACCAAGTTTTCGATGGTGATACACCCCGCTTGTATTTCAAAGAAATTTTTTAGCGTCATTTCATTTCGAAACGTTCATTTCAAGATTGTCTATATCTTGTTTCATATAAACAATATCCATTATTTTTTACCATAAGCCTTGAATGCTATATCATTTCATTTCTGATCATTTTCCATACAATGTCAGATTTCCAAACAAGTCTCTTGCATTCATGTTCATTCATTCAATATACTTGTTTGAAAAATACTTCAATGTTTCAAATGCTCAAATCTGCATGATTATATTCTGAGCATACATACATATGACTTGTATTTGTGCTTTAACTGATAAAGTTAAACTATCTTGAGCAACATATGCGTTATAGGACAATACGGGATCTTTGTGCTAGGACTTAATTGAAACTTCTATGGATTCACGTTAACCAGTGTTTCCTACCCAAGAAGTTAATCCATAGTGATTGAGTGTGAGGAGTCTAAAAGAAATGAGTGTGGAATTGTGCGTTGAGGTAAAATGTAAAAGAGAGTTTGGTTAGATGTAACCTTAATGATTAAAAGAAAGAGGGTGTGAGAACAGAGTAAAAGAATATCAAACTCTACACCAACTACTTTCTGAGTCGGGCAACCACATTACTAATGTTTCACACTTCTTTGGTGAACATTATTGAAACAGGAAACTAGCCCATGCCAACTCTTGACATTAACCCCACCAGCCACTCATTTTCTTCTTAACAAGAAAATGTTTCATTTTTCAAAGGGGAAGCAACACATATGTTATCTGATCTTCACTCGGAAGATTTAGATATTGAAAAAGAAGGAAAGTTGCCCCACCTTCACATTTCAATCATGCACATTGAGTCTGTGTTCATCTACTATTGTCTCAGTGGTTTACACAATTTTGAGCCTTCATAAGCAATCATTCTTGCTTAATTCTTTCTATCACATGCACGAACACACAAGGAATTTGTTTCTTTGTCATAACGTTCATAGAAATTTCCTTTGTGGTGTTTCGATGATTGGATGGAAGCCCTGGGGGAGTGAACATCAAAAAGCTCATTTTCTATGTGTATCCGTTACACACAGTGACTTAGTGTTACTGACAGGCATGTTAATTGATTCATTTATTGATTCAGGTGTTACATTCTTATTTTGTCTGGATTTGAAAAGATCTAGATGGATACATTGTTCGAATTGGTAACGAATCAGAGGCTCTTGAACAAATCAGAATGGTCAAAGACATTTCTTGGGGGAAGTTTTGATGATGTCGATGCTATATTCATCAAAAAGGGGGAGAACATATTGTTTGAAGAAATGTCCTAATATCAAGAAATGTAAAGTTTTGAAGATTGTTCTTATCAAAAGGGGAGAATGAATTTTCTGAAGGGGAGATTGTACTTCAAAGATTATCCCTATTTCTGTAGATGATCTGGATTTACAAGAAGATTACAAGAAATGATAAAGTTTGATCAAAGGGGGAGTTTATTTCAATCGAGCTTAAAGAAAGAAGATCACATTGCTAAATCTTTTTAGTAATGATCTTGATCCAAAGGGGGGAGAATGTTAGAGCATATATTTATTGGATTCAAGATCATAAAGATTGAAGACGAAAGGTTCAAGAGGTCAAAGCTGGAAAGTCAACTCTCATGAAAAGTCAAAATCAATTTGTAATAAAAAGTCAAAATAATTGTATTTTGTTTATTTCCTTTGTATTTTGTAGTAGGTATAAATAGTGTTGTTTTGCTCTTTTATAGAGAGTAGTGGTATAAGGTGTGGTAAGGAATTAGGTTTACACATCAGAGAGAGATTTGTAGAGAGAGAGAGTAAGAGAGAAAACAGATTGTAATCTGTAGATTTGGTATTGAATCAAAACAGGTTTGTAAATCATTCTTGTTTGATTTATTGTTTGTTTATGTGATTAGAAACTTGAATTTCAGGGAATCACAAAGTTTTTGTATGTTATGCGAAAAGTGACTGTTCTGAACTCATTTTGCTACAAGTTTGCCATGTTCCCGAGATTTTCCGCGTAATGCATATGTGACATCATTCCCATCTTCTGTTGGTCGCATATTTTTAGCAACTAATCTAGATTTTCACGAGTGCTCATGCTTGTCAAGATTTTCAGATACTGGATGTTTGGATTTAGTCTCTGATTGGATTGGATTAGCTGCTTGAGTATCTGCAATCATCAGTCTGGAGTACTTCTCTACGATGTTAGACCTTTGAGTGCTCTTAATCATTCTTCTGACCTGATAAATTAGAAGTGTGAGTGACTGCAATCATTGTTCTGATTCTTTGGTTGTGATTCAGAATTTTGAGTGCTTATAATTATCCAGCTGATTCGTGAAGAAAGGAGTTCTGAGTTCGTTCGTTCAGTGTTCTGAAAAGCAGTTAGAAAATGAGCGTCTTTCATCAGTTGTGGAACAGATTTCAAAATAATCTTCTAACCCTTGCATTGTAGTGTTTGCTACAAGATGCTTCCTCCTGCAAGCTGACCAGATTAAGTTCTTAACCTGAATTCCTATTCATCTCGTGGTTCAAAGACAGATCTGGTGTTATAATATAAACTGAAGATGCACTTTGGTTGTCACGTCATAATTCACACATTTCTTTCTTGTGGGCATAACGAATGTGTTGGATTTACAAGAGATAAAAGTTGTCTTTGTGTGCACTTAGTCGAGGTTATTATCTACATCATATCTGGTATTAAAGTTGAAACTTCAAGGATAAGAGCTATTTTCAAGGGGGAGCCGGAGCTGTTTTGAAGTTTAAGCAATGCTAAGTTTTCTAAAGAAATCAAGGGGGAGAAGAGTTGAAGCTTGAAGAGGATGATTCATTTACAAAACTTAGGGGGGGAATGTTAGAACGTAAAATGTTATTTGTTTAGAAATTTTGTAAAGTAATCATATTGTGTAGTTTGGGCCTTGTGCTTTGGGTTTAAGCTTAAATGTAAACAAGGGTGATAGGGGTATATATAGGGATTTGTTTTGTAATTGTTTAGTAACTTTCATTTGAAAATGTAGCCGTATACGTTCTGTGAGTTTCTAGAGAGAGAAACTTTTGCTCTCTCTAGTTTATGAATAAAACGAATTACTCCCAATCCTCTTGTTAATCTTTCTTACATCAAATTAACTGTGATCTATGGACTCATATAAGGAGTTGTTTGTTTACCTCTTAATAGTTCCATTAAAAGACAACATCTAAATCGTTAAGAGGTGAATCTTGTTTGACAAAGAAAAAGTCTGCTCTTAATGGTTCTAAAACCCTCCGAATGATTTTGTATCTTGAGCCTAGCACCTTAATAACATTATGTACAATTACCAAACAATCATATTTCATTTTTCACTATATTATAAGAGTCTCTTAATCATTCTGATTACTTAATTAGCCTGCACCAAACCAACCCCAAATAATCTTTTAATTTGTCCCCAAAGAAACAAGGGAGCCATATGTGAAAAATAAAACCATGAGGACCCTTTTGCAATTTGTGAAAAATAAAACCATGAGAAGGTGGCCGTTGGACTTCAATTTTCATTTTCTAGAAAAGAAAAAAGAAAAGTCAACAAAAGTCACATAAAAGAATGGAGAATGGAAGATGTTGGAGCTTTTTAACACTTAGGGCTTGGCCCTCTCCATATTTTGAATTTCTAGGAGACCGTTTGCTCTCTCCTCACTCCTTCAAACAAAGACAACCAACCTCAAACAACACACAATCTCTCTATAGGTGTGTGTACGTGATCGCAGATTCATCAACGAAGCCAGTTCTTGCTTTCTTTTCTTCCGTAATCAGAATCTTCGAATGCGTTTGTCAGTTTCTTGTTCCTTCTCCGATTGTAAAATTTAGTCCTTTTGATGAATTACTTCTGATTTTTGACTTTTGAGTATGAAATTACTTATTCAATATCAAAATTGTCAAGAAATTCGTTTTTTTCGAGTTTTACACGCTTCTCTGTTGGGCTTCGCCTATTTATTTTTTCTTTCTAAACCCAATTTCTGTAGGTTTTGCTCTTCTCTGGACATTCTAAACGTTTGTTGATGATTTTTATGTCATGGTGATTCATTCAATTAAAATTAGGTTGAACGATTTTGATTATTATTTCAGCGATCAGGTGAAAGTTTGAGTTTGAGGAAAGTTGGGGTTGGCTAATCTTCTCCGTGCTTTTTTTACGGGGCACTTCATTAATCTGAGTCTTCTGTTGTTGTAAAATAGCTTTGCGTCTGGTATTCTTTTTTGTCTTGTGAACTGTTCATTACGGGTTTCATTTGTTTTTTTAATCTTCTTCAGAATCTAATGCGGGAGTAGCTCCTTCTACAAACCCTAAGAGTAGGAAACTGATAATGGTTTGTTGGAGACACTATAGACAGAGTTACCAGCAAGCAGGATTCGAGGTTTGCAGTAAGGCTCTCAGGGATGGGAAGTGATCCAACCAACACGGTTTCTTCTTCTGATGGGATCAGCCAGGGGCTTCAGAAAATGCCACTTTTGCATGGGTATGTCCTATAATTAATTACTTACACATGCGTACACAAAAGTGAAAATCACATCTGCAAAATACTTGATTCATTTTTGTTTATCACTGTTGCCATGATATGTGATTGATGGAAGTCTCTTATAGACCTTGTAGAGTTAATAACATATGCTACTGTCTATAGGAGGACCACTGGCCCTACGAGGCGGTCAACAAAGGGGCAATGGACTGAAGAAGAGGTAGGTATACAATGTTATGAAGGCAACGCTTTGTATACTTTGTAAAACATTAGGCTTTGTTGACCTTGTCCACCATGTCACTGTATAAGTGTGTTTATTTTGCGTCATTTATTTTAAGACTACTTGACATGACTTCTGTTTGGTCCAACATGATCTCTTGTGCCAATGATGACAGCAAAAACTTCCTCACCCTAACAAGTTTTAAAGTTTGTTTTGTGTATTCTTAACTGTTGGATGCTTCCTCTGTTCTAGGATGAGATTTTGCGTAAAGCTGTTCAACGGTTCAAAGGAAAAAATTGGAAAAAAATAGGTATTATTCTTCATCAACAATGTTTATGTTTGCACACATCTCATTGTTGGATATTAAAATATATAAAGTTGGCATTGCAAATCTCTTTGCGCTTTCACTATCCACTATGTATTTCTAGGATGTCTCTAAGTATATGAGTTGCCATGTTTTTGTAGATATATCATATGTTCTTTCTTCATCAATGCTGCTTGATGTTTAATATTTGTTATTTCGTTAATTCATTTTTATCGTTGGACCGTTTCTTGTAGTGGGAAGGTTTTTACATTTCTTTTAGTTTTGGGAGCTTAATAAAAAAATTTACCCAGAGTCTATTGCAATGTTGAGTCCTACCTTTCTGGAAGGATCCTACTATTGTAAATTATATACATGTTTCATCAAACCTTTGAAATACTAGATAACAAGGAAAATATGGCCCAATTATTATTACAACATTCTCTACCATAGAATTCGGTTTTCGCAACCCAATCATTACGCGGCTTAAAAACTTCCAAGCACTCTCATGTACTCTGTATCATTAAGAGGCCTAATAGCCTGCATTTTTCATCGTAATTTATTTGTTTACATCTTGGTAATCCACAGTCAAATGAATTTAGAACATATTTTGGCAGACAACTAGACTTCACTTTTGAGACTATGAGATCTTAATTCGTACAACAACTTGTGTCCCAATAGGACTAAATTGAAAGCATATTGAGGGCCTGTTTGTTAGCATCTTAATGAGCTTAATATGACTCGCAACTTATTCGGTCAGCTATACAAGATTGTTTGGTTGTGGCTTAATGATATAGAAATTGGCTTAGGGACTGTTTACTTTTGTGTTTTGACTTAATGGCTTAATAGCTCTTTGGGCTTATTCGCACAACTATATTAATCTGTTTACTTGTGACTTTAAGACAAGTAAACTACTAAACCTACCCCATAGTGAAAATACACACCTCTGAAAATATATCCCTGTTGCATTCTCTTCTTCCCCATTGACATAGCTACCTTTTCCTGGTGGAGCTTTTTTCTCCACTCCGAATCATCTCAAAGATTATTTTTTTTGTATATTTTTTTTCTTGGTGAAGTTAGCATCCTGATTTGATTTACCCAAACCTTTCTGCCCCTGTTTTTTGTTTATCTCCACCACCTATCATGTCTTTGAATGTGATCAACTGGAATTGGGTTAGTCTTGAGATTATTCACAATATTTTATTTGGGTAAATTTTAAGAAGTTGTTATGAACCGGCTTAACCAGGTGAAACCAACACAATAACAGAAAGGAAAAGTGTAGCCAAATTGTATTCAATCACAGTAATTGAATGGAAAATGAAAGACAAACGATAGGAACCCTAGCAATTCGAGAGTGCTAGTCTCTCCCACAAGAACCCACTAATTTTCTGTATGCCTTCACTCTCCCACCACCCCTCTATTTATTAACAACCATAACACACTCAATACCAAAACTACTGCTTCTAGAACATATCCTATTAATGGGCTTGGGCTTGGGCTTGGGCCTGGGTCAGTGCATAATAGTTCCTTTATTTTTTCTTTCACCTTGGGTCAGTGCATAATAGTTCCTTTATTTTTTCTTTCACCATGAGGACAAAGTGGATCTTGGGGGGTGGGGTAACGTTATGCACTGACCCAAGCCCACCAGTTGGGTATGTATTTTAGAAGGGGTATTTCAAAGATTATAAGGGTAAGAGTAAGAAGGATAAACCTAAAGTTTGTTACTCTCGATAATAAATAGGAAGAGTGTAGAAAGAAATGGTATCCAGAAAATTATTATGTGTCCTTTAGGAGAGGTCTGGCCTCTCAAATAGTCAGAAACCATTCTTTTTATTGTTAATCGAATCATCTGACAGTTGTTCTTATCAGTTGGTTTCTATTTCATTTGTTCTATTGATTTGGTTCATAACAAAATGCTCTCTAGACGAGGCAAACTATGCTCATGAACTCGGACGACAGTTGAAGCAATTATGAAATGGACGGTGAGATTGAGTCTTGCAACTCATGTTGGAATAGTGCTCATTGTGTTTGTTCAAGTATGCCATTGGCTTGAATGATATGATGTAATAATGCCTTATTATTTGCTTATTAATATCATCTACTGCTACAATAGTACTGTGGGTAGGGGCATCTCATTCATTATCTTAAAGAAGGGAAAACAACCATACCCTCCTTTTCTGTCTTTGTTCTTCCACTGAAAGCTGGATTGATGGTATGATGTAAAAAGGTTGGTTCGCACCCCCCCCCCCCCCAACGGGGCGGGCGCAGAAAAAAAAAAGAGAAACAATTTAACTACCTTTCTCTGTTTTTCATACGGTCACTTTGCCTTTACTTCTTAATTGTTGAAAATGATTCGTACTATACCTTTCGTTGTTCTTCATACCGTCATTTTGCCTTTACTTCTTAATTGTTGAAAATGATTCGTACTACCACAACATGCAAACTTATTCAGAACCTACTATTTATGGTTTCTTCAGCCGAATGTTTCAAGGACCGAACCGATGTTCAGTGCTTACATCGGTGGCAGAAAGTTTTAAATCCTGATCTTGTTAAAGGCCCTTGGTCAAAAGAGGTGAGCCATAATGTTTGCTGTCTCCCAAGAATATGTAATTCTTTGTTTTCTTAACATAATACATCTGTTGTATTTTTAACAATTGTCCATCCTTTGCAACTTATTGTTACATACTCAGGAAGATGAAGTTATAGTTCGATTGGTGGAGCAATATGGAGCAAAAAAATGGTCAGCCATTGCACAACATTTACCTGGACGCATCGGTAAGCAGTGTCGTGAGAGGTAAGAATGTGCTTGCTCGATGTGGATACTAATCAAGGAAGTCAGTAGGTGGTTCAGTATATGATATTGAATTGATCATTTACTATGGTTTTCTGCACCGTTGAAAACAACTATCTTTTTGTTTAAACCATTTAAACATGATGGAGATCTTCTTTTCACTTATTGAGTTCATTCTCCCTCCTCTTTGCAACCCTTCTTTTATTTCTAATCTTTATTTATAGTGTTTTCTCTTATCTAGATCCTATTTTTATTCTTTATGATCAACTAGATTGGGGCGAATCTGAGACTGCTGCTCGACTAGAAGGTCAAGCATTCATGACGCAGCGTAGGTTTGCGGAAGGATCGGCAAGCGTCTAAACCCTTTAAGATAACGAGCCTACAAGTGTAGCACTCGGAAATTATGAGAAAACTCTTAAAACTAGAGATAAAACTCAAATATAATTTTATTGATCAATAATAAACAGAATATTAGTGAAACAATCTATCTTATTTATAGTCTAAGCTAATCTAAAAGATAACTATGAAATTAAATTCAAAACTAATCATAATCCTAAACCAACTATAAAAACTTAATTAGATAAAGGTAACTAATAAATAACTAAAACTAAATAATCATCCTAAACTAATTAAGAAATAAAATAATCAAATAAACAAATCATAGCAATCCTTTCGGATTCGTTTGGTATGCAGAACAGAGTGGAACAGGACAGAACATAACAGTCTTGTCCCATGTTTGGCGTGACCATATGTAGGACACACTAGAACTAAGTGGAACAAGCATGGGACACACTTGTCCCACTCCAACCCCCTGGAACTAAGTAGAACAACAATACTTTGACTAATATACCCTTTGTTAAAAACATAAAACATGTTTTCTCATCATCCACGCCTCCAAGCTAGGGGTGTGCAAAACCCAAATAGTCCGAAATCCGAATCCGTATCCGAACCGAAAATAAGATGTTTTTGCAAAACTCGAATACCCTGAAATCCGATAATCCGAAACCCGACATTTGGGAGGATATACAGGTTCGGATTGGGTTTGATCGTTGGCCACCCAACCCGTCCGAAAACCCAAAAACCCGAAATAACATAAATCTATATTTTAAATACTATATATATATATATATATTTATCTAATTATTTTTTGAAAATTGTAAATTATAGTCTGTTGAAATATTTTCTAAATTTTAAACTTGCTATCGATTTCATCAATCTTTCAATCGATTGTATTTATCCTAAAAAACGATTGAATTTATATATAACTTTTGCATTATATAATACCCGAACCCTACCGACATCAATCCGAAACCTGACCAACCCAAACCCGAAACAACCTAAAATCCGAAACTTAAAATTTGGGTTTTGATTTCCATATCCAAAATCCAATCGTGATAAATTAGTTTTATGTTTTTGATAATCCATTGCACTATGTATTAGTGATGTAAATTTGTTTTATGTGATGTAATCTATGATTTTTCATCAGGGGTAAATTCGTCATTTAATCGGTCTAGTCCTGTTTTGTCCAGTTCTGTCATGTCTTACCAAACGCTGGAAAACTGTTCTGTTCCGTCCTGTCCTATCTTGTCCTGTCCTGTCTGCGTACCAAATGCATCCTTCAGGACTCGTCAGGACGTTCCCACGACTTTGAACGCTTAAGTCGCGGGATAAGTTGCGCTGAAGACTATTTTTCAGTTTTCCATTCCAAAGTCTGGGCTTCTTTTGGGCTCGATTTCTTCTTGTCCAATGATCTCTAAAAACCCTCATTAAATCTCGAAACCTCTCTTTATCAATTCAAGCCACCAAATAGCCAAAACAACAGGGAAATGATTTGTACAAATGTTTCATTCCAAATTTGCTAAACCAAGAAGCTTTAGAGCATCGAGTGTCATTTTTGGATTTCAAGTACTCATAAGAAGTGGACAACTCACTGCATCGCCTTTCTTAATATTATCACCATGGCATAAGTGTTGATATAGTAGCATGGCTCTAGGTTATGCGAGGACAATTAAAAAATGGAACTTGGGCTATTGAGGAATCACACATTGAAAATTGAGGATCTAATGGTTGCATAAGGGAGATGTTTGGTGTCATTCAGTCCAGCAAGTAGATTCTCAAAGGCAAACTCTCCAATTCATTTATAGATAAATAATCTTGCTTATAAGTAGGGCAATAAATGGTACATGGCAAATACATTAAATACCAAATGATTCTTTACTACTAAGCCTTGACACAGGTGAGGTAATTGACATCCAGGCAACAAAGGATCTTGGATTAGGGGATCATTTTGGATGATATATACGGTGTCGAAGACATCCAAAAGAAGTCTTCTTGCTGAGAAGGCATTTGAGAACATCAAAAGTATACTAAAGAAAAAATGCGAAAGAGTCGATTACCACAAATGGCAACACAGTTGTCAAAGGCTCCTGATTTCTTACATGATCGGCAAGAGAGCGCCACCCATCCCCCTCACCACACTGCTTCCACCCGCAGACACATACTTTGGGGTCGAAGACTCCATAGTGTCTTTAACCTACAAGATTTATGAGAGAAACCCCATAGTGAAGCGCACCTTTGAGGCTAGGCAAGAGCAAGGAATGGACTTTAAGTGAGTTAAAACCGGAAGGAGGGGACAAAGGTCAGTTCTATAAGGCAAGAAAGCAAGATCAGAAGAAGGAGCAATGCAGAATAACTAAGCATGACAAGCCGGGTCTAGTTTTTCTCTCACCCGGAAGGTGGCTAACTAGCTTCTTTTTATTTAGAGAGGAACGATTCTCTCGTCTGAGAATCGTCATTCACGCACTATTCCTCCCCACAAAAAAAAGTTAGCGTAAGTGGCTCGTAAGACCAAGGAGTTAGCCACCTTTCGGGTGAGAGGAAAACTAGACCCGGCTAAACGGCGTTGGGAGAAAAAATTAAAGTACCTTAATTCACTTACAGCAAGATAAGGTATTTCAAGCGGATGAAAGTATAGAGCTACTAACGAGAGTCAGAAAAGTTGGTTGGCATTCTCAATGTGAATATCGCCGAATAGGAGACTTCGTTGCACAATCGTGAGTCCCTTGAATATAGAGACAAGTTTGACTTGTAAAAAAAGACGTGAGTGTCCCTAAAACTATGCCCTTGTTCTAATAGTACAAGCTCGCTATAAATCCAGTTGATAGTATATAGATAGAGAGTCCCTAGCCCGAGAGACTAGTTCTCTCCAGTGTCTTTGACAACTATATACGAAAGAGTACGATAACAGGCCTTTCAGTGCCATCGAAAGAGCCTAACGCCTATTTCCTATTCCAAGGAAAGGATTCAAGAATCCCTTAATCCAAATCAAGGCGCACTTAGTGAACAAAGGGTTCCCGTGGACTAGGCGTAGGCTTGAGGCGCAGGTTCCATGAATGCGAGGTGCGTCTTATCAAAACGAACCTTACGGCTTGACAGACAAACACTGGCTGCCGCTGAAGCCAAGAAAGGTCAAAAACACTAATCTGATAACTTTCCTAGATGACTTTAATTCTAATTGCAGACCACATTACATTATCAGCAACTGACCATGTACATCAGAGGTTTTATTGTAACAAATGTAAAGGTTGGTGGGACATATATCAAAACCAAAGTTATGCAAATAGCTTCAGGACATTGGCTATAAAAGCGCAAGACAGGGTTGAAGCTCTATGAACCACATACACGTAGATGCTAACCTAAGTGATAGTTCACCCGTTTTTAATCTTATTTATCATATTTTTTTATTGTACTTATCCAAGCATTAGATTTTGGCTTAGCATAAAGAGGGCCAGCACCTTACGGTGATGCCAACGCCTATGGCTAGTGTTTAGGAGCTGTGCCTGTTGTATTTTTCTTTTTGTCGCTTTTAAAAGCAAAAAGCAGCTTGAGAGAAGGCTTGCAATGAGTCCTATATATTTACCTGTTAATGTAAAAAACGTAGGCATTGCCTTAATGTCGTGTTTACATCTATTCAGGTGGCATAACCATCTGAATCCTGCCATAAACAAGGAGGCTTGGACTCAGGAAGAAGAACTGATGTTGATTCAGGCCCATCAAGTTTATGGAAATAAATGGGCGGAGCTTACAAAATTCTTGCCCGGGAGGTATGCTTGCCATTTATTACTTTGGAAAGCTTAGAATAGGAGCTTGGATGCTTCTACTCAATTAAGAAAGCTTATTTTCTTTTTTCTTTTTTCATTCTGTTTTCTGGTAAACATGTATCCCATGTTATACGCTTGGAACTTCACTTGGTTAAATAAATATTCACAAACTTTTTTTGTTCCACTTTTACTTTAACTTCATCTGTATTTTATTTTTTAATTCTTATGTGTCATTCAAATTCATTGCTAATCTGGCTCTCAGGACGGACAATGCTATTAAGAATCACTGGAACAGTTCAGTTAAAAAGAAATTGGACTCCTACTTGGCATCCGGATTGCTTGCACAGTTCCAAGGCTTGCCTTGTGTCAACCATACGAATCAGTTGACTCCTACTTCATCAAGGACACACCAATTTAGTGGAGATGATAGCATTTACAAAGATGTTGTAGAAGTTGAGGAAACTTCAGAATGCAACCAAGGTTCAACTTTTCTGAGATGTTCTCATTCCAGTGATGACATGGCGAAAGAAATGGTTATATACACCGAAGATGATAACCAATCAGTTGACATGGCCAAATCAATTGTTGTATACACTGGAGATGAAAACCATCAGGCTGACATCGCAAAAGCAGTTGTTCTGTATACTGGAGATGATACCCAACCTGCTGAAAATTTGAATCATGGGATCGATCCAAGCAGTTCTGCAAACTCCAGCCTGCCTTCCGACTTGGTTGATTCTTCTAAATTAATTGAACAAAATTATTCACATGGCTGGGAAACTTCAGATAGAGGGCAGCTTTCCTCCAATGAATTGCAAAATCGGTCTTCTCTAGATTTGAAAGGGGAATCGGAATTTATGCACTGTATAGATGTTGATCAGAACCAGGAGGCAGTAAGAAATCCGATACAAAGTTCTGTAGGTTTTAGTGTTTCTACCTCAATCGCGAACGAAGTTGTTGGTTCTGATATGTTGAAGAAAATGTTGACATCTGAAGATGACTGTTTGAAAGTGATGCATCCACCTGATGGATCATCGGCTTCGTTATTTTATCAACAGTCCAACTGTGAAATCCCTTGTGCAGACAATTCAAATTCACAATCATATTATTCGGAGTTTGTGGGAACTGCATCTTATCAGTCTATATGCATGCCTTCGCAACTTCCCTCTAGTACCTTTGATGGTGAATCCTATCAGTATAATGGTCTTTCTGTTGGAAACCAAGAATTCCCTGGACTTGCCCATGATGGACAAACTTTCACCAATGATTCTAGTAATTCTCATTTTAATGATAGAAATAATGCAGGGTCACAAGATCATAGAGATCAAGCTAAGGATCCTTTGGAACTCGTACCTGCAGATGCTATTGTTTCAGGACAACTAAGTGTTGCTCAAATTGATCCATCTGTCGATGAAAACCTTGTTTTACAAACCCAACAGCAGGAGCCAGGAACTCTGTCTTATGAGCCTCCTCGTTTCCCAAGCATGGACATCCCGTTCTTCAGCTGTGATCTAATACAGTCTGGTGGTGATTTGCAGCATGAATATAGTCCTCTTGGTATTCGTCAGCTGATGATGACTTCTATGAACTGTTTTAGTCCATGCAGATTATGGGATTCACCTTCACTCTATGACAGCCCAGAGGATGTGCTGAAAAGTGCTGCCAAGACTTTTACATGCACACCATCCATATTGAAGAAGAGAAACCGTGATTTGTTGTCACCTTTATCTGAGAAAAGATGTGGAAAGAAGCTAGAACGTGTCTCATTCTTCAACTCAGCTAAAGATTCCTCACAGTCACAGGTTGTGTTTGATGAGAATAAGAACCAGCAGTTACCATCGTCTAGCCAAACTGCAGATTCTGGACCATTTATTGAAGATAAAGAAAATTTGGACCCAACTGAAGAAATAGCTCAAAAGGAGGGTGGCAAAAGCACACCAGTAAAAGTAAGTGTGAAACGGTGACTTTAGATTACTTTGAAGTTTGAACTACTTGATATAACTAAACTACATACTGGAAACTCCAAATTTATCTCATTTTTTTTGCTTCAGATACTCTTCGTAAACTTATCTGTGATACTCTTTTGAAGGTTTGTTATTTATGGTGTAACAGAATTGTGTTTCACTTTTTGTCAGGTGCAACTGCCACCAGCCCTTGTGGAACAGAATTTAGATGATCAGTTTTTTTTGCCTGATAAAGTGGCAACCATATCAGCTACACCCAAGGGCCCACACGCTAGAACTCCTGGTAAAATAAGCTCGATAATTTTGGAGACAACGGTAGATCCACTCACCATAACTCCGTCTTCATGTGAGAATCCATGTCAGTCTCTTGTCAGCCCACATACTGTTTCAGGGAAGAGAAACAAGGCTGCAAGTCGCTTTGCTGCATCCATACAAACTGCACCTCTTGGATTTACTGCTGAAAATGATGCTTTTGCTGAAAATCCGGGCATGTAAGATGTTCAAAAACCTGAATTTATTTATAATCATCGATAAGATGTTTTAGCAGTTGGATAATATTTTCTTTGTAGGTTTGGGGAAACTCCGTTGAAAAAGAGTTTGGAATCACCGTCTGCATGGAAGTCCCCTTGGTTTTCCTTTTTGCCTGGTCCAAGAGTTGATACAGATATAACAATTGAGGTAATAAGCTCTTGTACATCTCATTCCTTTGATTTCTATTTTCTAAAAGAAAATAATATATTGGATCCTGTGTAGGATATTGGTTACTTTACAAGTCCAGGTGAAAGAAGCTACGACGCTCTTGGGTTAATGAAACAGTTAAGTGAACATACTGCTTCAGCATATGCCAATGCTCAGGAGATTTTGGGAGATGAAACTCCAGATTCCATACTAAAAAGGAGATTTTCAGAGAAAGGGGAAAAGAGTCAAACTGTCTTGGTATGTTTAGTTCACCTGTCAAGGGCTGGTGTTTTCTTCCTTTTACATTACTGAACAATTAAAATATAAATGAAATTCAGTATATCAAACATTACAAAACATTTGTGGTGATATTTGCAGAGTGAGAGACGGGTGTTGGACTTTAGTGAATGTGGGAGTCCCAGGAAGGGAGAGCAAAGACATTCAACGGCCATAAGTTTCTCAAGCCCATCTTCCTACCTGTTGAAAGGTTGCAGGTAAGATTGTACAACATCTGAGCTGAGATTATGAAGAATCTGTAGCTTTTGGCTCATAATTTGTATACATTTTTCTTTATATTCAATTGTTAACATATGGATTTCCTTTCCATGCCTTTCTTATTTTGGATGAATATCAATTTAATTAAAAGTCATATATATGCTCTCATCGATGATTCTTGTGTTTTGGCGCCTTTCTTTCTTTGTCACAAGGGATTGCAAATTAGAGGCTTGCAGGGCAAACCCAACCTATTCTTTTTCTTCCTCCAACAAACCTAATATAATAGCAAAAATATGAACAAACCTAATTTTTTAGACTTGGTAAGTTGCTCGTAACTACATTTTAAAGGGGCATACTTGCTCACAGACTAAATGGCCTAAAATATAAGATTGAGTAAACTACGATTTTCGTTCCTGTGGTTTGATGTTTATAACGATTTTCGTCTTTGGTCTTTAAAAACTGCTTTTTTCGTTTCTATGGTTTTCATTTTACTTCCATTTTCGTCACTCTATCCAACTCTGTTAAAAGTTAAGGTTAAAAATCCAAAAGTTGTTTTTGACGAGTTACATATTTGGTCCTTGTGGTATTTGAAGTTTTAAATATTCATCCTTATAAATTAATTTATTATGTTTTATTTCTTTATTATATTTTAATGCTACACACACATATATTTAAATTATGTGAGGACTAAAAATATGTTGAGAACCTTGAGGACTAATCTAATCCATAGATTAGATTAAATCAAGGACAATTTAAAAAAGATGTTTATTTGAAATAAAATGGGGAAATGAGGCCATTTTTTTCAAATTAACTCTACTTCTTGTGTTCCTCTTCCACACCCATCACATACCTGCACCGATTCCCAAACCAGCCCTCACCACAAACCCCATCCCAAATCCTCCTGTGACGTCGCTCATCGTCGATGCTGCTCACCGCTGTCGCTCACCGCCGCTGCCGCTCACCGCCCAATCACCACCGTCGACAAGCGAAACCACCGTCTCTGGTTCACCAACGTCTAGCGAAAATTCGTTCATTCCTTCTCCGCCATCTTCAATCACCTCCAAATCCTAAAACACCTCAATAACCACACATACGCACTCGTCCTCTCCGCCGACGGTGGTCAGGCCGTCATGTCGCTCCAACAGATCAGATTACATGAAATCACCGATGGGATTTTTCCAATGAGGGGGTTCGAATTATGTCGAATTTGTTGGTGTCCTGATTGAGATGATACCTTTAGAGACAAGATGGATCAAGAGTTCCATGTTTTTTAGGGTTTTTTTTTCAATAAGGGTGCGTTTGGTACAGAGAATGGAATTGCAGAGAAATGATTGCAGAGAATGGAATTGCAGAGAAAGAGAATTGGTCTGGAGAATAGGAATTGACTCTCCTGTTTGGTAGCACAGAGAATTCAGCAGAGAAATGTACCAGGAAATCATCTCTTGTTTGGGAGCACAGAGAAATGTAACAGAGAATTCAACAATGAATTAATAATTAAATTAAAAATTAAAATGCATAATCAAGAAGGATTGATGAATTAGCAAAAATGGAAGAACGAAGGAAATGACAATGAAAAGAAGATGATACCCTGATTCAATCTGTTGACAAAAATTATAATTTATGATCGAATTAGATGTTATTTAGAACTGAAAATAAGAACCCTAAAAAGCCCCTTTCAAATCACATCACTGAATCACAACAAACATTATAACTTATGATCGAGTTTCTTCTTTGACCCAAGTCTCGGCTCGTTTCTTTCGCTGGTGGTGGCCGGAGCTGCAACGATCAGGTGGGTTTGGTGGTGGTAAGGGGTGGAGGTGGAGGTGGATTCAACCTGGAGATGGAGATCTCCGGGAGGGAGAGCGCCGGAGATGGAGATCGCCGAGAGATGGAGAGCATCGGAGATGGAGATAGCCGAGAGAGGGAGAGCGTCGGAGATGGAGAGCGCCGAGAGGGAGGGAGAGAGAGAGCCGCCGTGAGGGCTCGCCGGAGAGGGAGAGCGCCGGAGATGGAGAGCTCGCCGGAGAGGGAGAGCGACGAGAGTGAGGGAGAGAGCGACGAGGTGAGGGAAGCGGAGATGGAGAGCTCGCCGGTTAGAGAGAGAGCGCCGAGAGTGAGAGAGAGAGAGCGCCGAGAGTAAGAGGTGAGGGAAGAGACGATGTGTTTTTTACCCTCAATTCTCTGATTTCAATTCTCACCATTTCCCTTCACTTTGTGGAGAAATGAAAATAGGGAAATGGAATTGCCTTATTTCTCAATTTTCTTTTCTCTGTGTTATCAAACAAGAGAAATGGAAATCATTTCCATTTCTCTGTCTTCAATTCTCTCTACCAAACACACCTTAATGGTGAAATGTGTATTTTTTTTCAAATTTCTTCATTAAATTTCTTGATTTGGGTTTTTTTGGGGTTTGATTTATCAGATCTGGTGAATCTGTGTGTTTCATCTAGTGAATTTGTATATTTCATCTAGTGAATCTATTTGTTTCATCTGTTGAATATGTGTGTTTCATTTGGTGAATATGTGTGTTTCATATGGTGAAATAGTATTAGATGAAATATTGTTTTGGATGGGCCATTTTTAATACAATCATATTTATAGATTGGGCCTTGTATTTTAAATTAACTTGGGCTTTATCAAATATATCAGATTATATTATGTTAGTCCAATAATAAGTATTGGAATTTAATTATATATTTGGGTTCTAATTTTTTTGGATGGCATTTAGAAATTAAATGTTTTAGAGTTTGAAATATTTAGAGCTCTATAAAATATCAAGAAAATATATTAATTAAGTTATTTTCTAATTTATTTAATATATTGATTTCAATTAATATACTAGAAGTGTACTCGTGCAATGTTGCTAGATACATCACGATTTTAATGTTTCATTTTATTTTCTATTTTTTGTCGATTTACATTACGATTTTGGTTGGTTGTGAGAGATTGATAATGATTTAATTATATAAATTTGTTTAATTTAGACTTAATAATATAATGTAATTTATTTTGGTTTAATAATATAATTTTTTTATATAAAATATTCTGTTAGATTTTTTTAATTATATTTTATATTTTTATATTTAAAAATTGATTTTAATTCTATATTTAATTATGCTGAGAGTTATTTTAGGGGAGTTAAAGTGGGAAATAATTTTAGGAGAGTTAAAATGGTTAGAGATAATGATTGAAAATTAATAAATAGTATTAAGTGTACTACATACAACTTTAATGGTTGTTTTTTAAGTAATTAGCATTAAATAGCTGTACATTAAGCTTTAAGACTTGTTTTTAAGAGTTTTTTTATGTCATCTTTATAATATAGTATAGATTAATGTAATTTAGAAATTAATATTAATTAATTATTCGTAATTGGATATTTTAATAAGTCATAAAGTTTACATGGATGATTTATTAATTAGATTAAAGCGTCGCGATTGAGTTAAATTTTATTTAGACGCTTTAATTTGGAGATATGTTTATAAGGTTATAAAATGATTATTTTGACGTTTTAGGAAGTCGTCGAGTTTTAGACTTAGGTTTTGACTAAAGTTAGTCGAGGTTGACCGCGTTGACCAATGGTTGACTTTTATCTCAGTTGACCCACAAGTATTTTGACGATAAGATCAAATGGAGATATTTGAGTTATTAAAAGACCCAATTTTGGAGTTTGACTTTAGGTCGAGTCGGTTGACCATAGTTGACTTTCGTTGACTTTTGGGGAAAATAAGCCATTAATTGGATATGGTGATATGAAATGTGTAGGTTTTTCAATCAATAGCTATCAGTATTCGATCTACACACAATCAGGTGAGTCCTCATGAGACTTACACTGGGATGCATACCTATGTACAAATTTATTTTCAGCATTATATGATTTATATGGTGATGTGTACTTATGCATGATGTTTCAATTTACATACATGATGCAATATATTTTATATGTATGTTATTTATGATAAGTTGCATGTTATGTGTTTATTTTGTTTTCAAATAACTCTAGCATGCTATTTCATACGCAAGTTTTACGGGCAGTTTCAATGGGTGGCCATTTGACTAGTAAGTCACGGACAAGTGGCACGACCCAGTCAAGTGGGTGATCGAACATAATAGAAAGTTCAACCCAGGGCGTGTCAGTGACAAAATGACTCATACCCGACGAGCAGTTTTAGCGGGTGATGTAACACTCTGAAATTTAGGCGGAAATAAAATTCGAAATTTCGACAATATAACGTTTGAAAATAGAGAAAACCTGTCACCCTAAAATAGGGAGTAAAATTAAACCTATGAAATAAGGTAAAACAGTACAAAACCCAAGTGTATCATCCAAAACGGGGTATATGGTAAGGCATTTACAAACCCAATAAATGAAGCATAAGGCGACAACCTACTAATCTAAAATTGGTTAACTAGATTATGATTGGGTGTCACTATCCTTCCAAAATGTGTATCCTCAAAATCTATGTATGTTGGTCACTATGTTTCCTAAAAAAGACCACTCACGACCCCAAGGTCGCTCCATTAGTCCCGGTGTGCCCCACCGCTATGATAGCCTGTCAAACATGATAACAAAGAACAAGTGTTAGGCTAAAGCCTAGTGAGAATAAGCCAAATAAGAATAGGAGTACTAAACCCATTCGGAGTCACGCGGAGAATTTAGCCGTGAGCTAGAATCAATAAATCAAATAAACCATTAGTGATTAAACATGGTACAAATAACACCAATCACATAATGAGCTCAACCCCTCTAAGTCTATTGCTCGAAAACATCATGTCAACCCCTCTAGGTCTATTCTTGAGAGTTCCAAAATGGGGAACTCTAGCACAAGGGAATTACACCTTACTGCCCATAAGACGTTGCCCGACCGTATAGGTCTACACCTTACTTATCATGGTGACCGATGCCTATTCCGTGCCAAGTGGTGAACCTAATGTCCAAAACAGGGACATAGGAACACCGTGCCTATGGATCCATTGCACTAAAACTAAATACCAACACATACTAGCGTATGGAATACTCACATAAATCATATGTATAAGAAGTTCATGTGTAAGAGGTTACCAACATATAAATCTTGGCTCCCACTATTGAGGAGACTTTATATAACAAAACCCATCAACAAAATACCGTAAATATATTCTTCATTAAAAGTCAAGATTGTAATTAATTCACCTAAATACTTGTTTTCCCCCCAAAACCCTAAATACTCCACTTTGGTTCCCAAAAATCCCATAGAACCAAGAGGTATATATCAAGTGAATAGAAAACAATGATACCATCTCATCTAGTTTAAAATACATTTCCTTCCTTTTTTTACTTAGGTTACCAAACCCTAACACCCCCTAAAACCCACATTTAGGTTAGAAAACATGAAGGATCAAAATACAAGAGGTATGAACATATATTGAGGTTAAGAGAAGTGAATAAACTCACCTTGCAAAGATTATACACAAACCCTAGGTGTTGAATGAACCTAGAGGAAGATGACAAAGTTTTCTTGAAGCTTTATATCCTTAAGCTTCTTAAATCAAGCTTACCAAAACCTAATTTGAACACCACATAAGATTTAATGCTCTTAACCAAGAGGAATCAATGAAGAGAGATGAAGAAACCTACCTCACAATAAATGAAATAGCCCAAATCAGTTCCCAAAAGCAGAAAATAGGTTTTGAGTCGTGACAATGGGTTTTAAAGGGGTCTGTGTCCGACCACGACCTTGCCCCGCGATTGTGACATTTGTCACAATCGCCCGCTAACACAACCCCGCGGTACAGATCCCGCGATAGTGACCCCTGTCACAATCGCGAGCACTGTCGCCACCTCCTCCCGAGTCTCGGTATAAACCTCGCGATAGTGCCCCGCGAGAGTGACTCTTGTCACAATCGCAGGCACAATCGCCCCACGAGTACCGAAGTCCAAAATTCCCAGATTTTGACCCGATAAGCCCACGATTTAGATTCTAAGTCTAACAATAAATTAGAACATGATCGGCTTAACAATTTTAAGATAAGATGATGCACGAGATGAGATCGTACCAAAAATACGTGTGTAACAATCCTACCCCACTTGGAGAAGATTTCGTCTTCGAAATCTCGGCTAGATGAAGATATGTGGATACCTCTGCTTCATATCCTCTTCGGCTTCCCAAGTCACATTAGCACTGCGATGGTGCTTCCATTGGACCTTTACCAGGGTGACTTCCTTTTGACGAAGTTTTTTTGTTTTTCTTTCCAATATCGCCTCGGGTTCTTCAATGCAACGGTTTCCTTCATCCACCCTAATCTCGGAGAGAGGAATGACACTCTCCTCCTCCACCAGACACTTACGAAGGTAAAACACGTGGAATGTGGTGAATTCCATTCATTTCCGGAGGGAGTTCCAATTGGTAGGCTTGAAGCCCTACCCGCTTAATCATGGTGAATGGTCTGAGGAAACGGGGACTTAATTTCCCACGTTTTCCGAACCTAATGATCCCCTTCCAAGGGGACACCTTCAACATAACATGACCTCCCACTTGGAATTCTATCGGTCGCCTCTTCTTGTCGGCATAACTTTTCTGCCGGTCTTGAGCCGCCTTTAAGCGTTCACGTATACCCTTCACCTAATCCGCCGTCTCTTGTACTATTTCAGGTCCGGCAAATTGCTTCTCCCCCGATTCAAGCCAACATACTGGAGTTCGGCACTTACGACCGTATAAAGCTTCAAACGGTGCCATTCCGATACTTGAGTGGTAGCTATCGTTGTACGCGAACTCCACCAAAGGTAGGTGCGAGTCCCAACTACCCCCAAAGTCGATCACACATGACCTCAACATGTCTTCGAGCATTTGGGATAGTCCTCTCGCTTTGGCCGTCGGTTTGGGGATGGTAGGTCGTGCTCAACTTTACACGCGTGCCTAACTCCTTTTGCAATCCATCCCAAAAATGTGACGTGAACCGACTATCGCGATCCGAGACAATCGATAGTGGCACGCCATGACGGGATATCACTTCATCGATATACAACTTTGCTAACTTGTCTATAGGTAACGTTTCCCGCATGGCCAAGAAATGAGCGTTCTTGGTCAAACGGTCCACTATTACCCAAATGGTGTCATGACCTCCTAAGGTCTTGGGCAATTTAGTCACGAAATCCATCGTGATGTGTTCCCATTTCCATTCCGGAATTTCCAAAGATTGCAGACTCCCATAAGGTCGTTGGTGCTCGACCTTCACCTGCAAACAAGTCACACATTGCTCTACATAGCGCGCCACGTCAAGCTTCATGATCGGCCACTAATAATGCATCTTTAAATCTCGGTACATCTTTGTGCTCCCCGGATGGATAGAATATTTTGACTTGTGGGCATCCCCGAGAAGGAGTTCTCGATTGCCCCCGATCTTCGGCACCCAAATTCGCCCATTGAAGAGTTTCACTCCTCGACTATCTTCTGTCAAAAGAAGATGTTGTTTTGTCATGACTTCTCCTTTGAGGTTTTCTTCTAGGAAGGCCTCAACTTGCGATACCTTGATTCGGTCGATGAGTGTTGAAGTTAACTCAATCTGTGCAAAGGTAACACGGGAATTTCCTCTGTAGTCTTTCCGACTCAAAGCGTCGACGACGACGTTTGCCTTACCCGGATGGTAAAGCAACTCGCAGTCATAGTCCTTTAGCAGCTCGAGCCACCTCCGTTGCCTCATGTTCAACTCATTTTGATCAAATATGTGTTTCAGGCTCTTGTGATCCGTGTAGAGAGTGCACTTTGTGCCATAGAGGTAGTGTTGCCACAACTTTAATGTGAACACCACCGCCACTAGTTCCAAATCATGTGTAGGATAGTTGACCTCATGAACTTTGAGTTTCCTCGATGCATAGGCAATCACCTTCACCCTTTGCATAAGAACATAACCCAAACCCATTTTCGACGCATCACTATATACCACAAAATCTTCTGTCCCATCGGAGCTTCGCAAAGCTTCCTTTGTAGAGTTCAGAACGCCTTCTCTTGACTCTCGGTCCAAAAAAACTTAACATTCTTACGCGTTAGGGCCGTCAACGATGAAGCTATCTTCGAAAAGTCCTGAATGAACCTTCGGTAGTATCCCGCTAATCGTAGAAAGCTTCGGATTTCAGACGGACTCTTAGGAGGTTCCCAATTCATCATCGTCTTTATTTTCACGGGGTCTACCTTCACTCCTTCCTTCGTGACCACATGGCCCAAAAACTGCACTTCTCGAAGCCAAAAGTTGCACTTCGAAAACTTTGCGTAGAGCTTCTCCCATTTTAACACTTCTAAAACTTCCCGAAGGTGATGCTCGTGATCTGCTTCATCCTTGGAGTACACAAGGATGTCGTCAATGAATACTATTAACAACTTGTCAAGGAAAGGTCGACACACTCGATTCATCAAGTCCATAAATATTGCCGGTGCATTAGTCAGGCCGAACGACATCACTAGAAACTCGTAATGACCGTATCGCGTTCTAAACGCCGTCTTTGGAATGTCGTCCTTCGTCACCTTCACTTGATGATACCCCGACCGGAGATCGATCTTCGAGAAGCAGCCCGCGCCTTGTAGTTGGTCAAACAAGTCGTCGATCCTCGGGAGCGGATACTTGTTCTTCACAGTAACCTTGTTCAGTTCTCTGTAGTCGATGCACATCGTCATTGAGTCGTCCTTCTTCTTAACGAACAAGACCGGAGCTCCCTAAGGCGACGAGCTCGGTCGTATGAAACCCATCTCGAGGAGGTCTTGAAGTTGCGTCATCATTTCTTGCATCTCGGTAGGGGCCAACCGGTAGGGAGCCCGGGCAATCGGTGCCGCCCCCGAAATGAGATCAATTCTGAACTCCACTAGGCGGTCGGGTGGCAAGTCGGGCAAGTCTTCCGGAAATACATCGGGAAATTCTCGCACCACTCTAACATCTTCTAGTTTTTTCTTCTCAAGCTTGGTGTCGATTGCATAGGCCAAGAAGGATGAACATCTCTTTGTCAAACACTTTCGCGCCTTGATCATAGAGATAATCGCCACCTCGCCTTTCCTTCTCTCGCCATAGATTATAGTCGACTCTCCATTCGTAACGGGTAGTCGGATCATCTTTTTAGAACATATGATCTCCGCTTGGTTTCCCGACAACCAATCCATCCCCACTACTACATCGAATCCGCCGATTTGCATAGGCATCAAGTCTATGGGGAATTTCTTCCCCTCGAATTCAAAACTGCAAACCCTCACGATATCCCGGATTACTACTTGACTACCATTTGCTATTTCTACCACTAAGGCATCCTCTAGACTACTCTTAGACATAGCAAGCTTTGGACAAAATACATCTGATATGAAAGAGTAGCTAGCACCTGAGTCAAATAACACACGTGTAGGTACGGAGTTTAGAAGAAATGTACCCGACACCGCATCAGTAGATGCCTTGGCTTCTTCTGCGGTCATTTGGAACGCTCTTACGGATGCTCTTACAGGTTCCACTTTCTTCCCACCGGCCCCTCCGGCCTTCAACTTTGGACATTCCGCTCTGACGTGCCCTTGTTCCTTGCATTCAAAACATATTTGCCCCTTGACGGGACAATCTTTAAACGTATGCCCGAGTTTTCCGTATTTGTAGCAAGTCCCGGGGATGAAGTTACATGGGCCGAAGTGCTTGCTCCGACATTTGGAACACCACTTGGCATCACGCCTAGGGTCGGCTCCACGGTGATTGTTGTTGGCGTATCTGGGCTTCTTTGAGGGCATTGAATTACCCTCCCATTTCCTCTTCTCGTCTTGCCGACTACCTTCCTCCTTGCCAAGGTTGTAATCATCTTCCATAAGTTACGCCTCCTCGATCGCCTCCCGAAGGGTGGAGGCCTTTGATACACGTATCATCGACATCATGTCCGATGTAAGGCCCATGATGTAAGCCTTGATCTTTTCTTTCTCTGTCGGGACCAACTGTCCCACCAACCCCAGTTTATCCATGAACAACCGATTGTATTCCTTCACAGACATGCTACCCTTCTTCAAGCTTTGGAACTCTTCTTTAATCCAGTCCATCAACCTCTCGTTATAATATTCTTCCAGTAATTTCTCTTTGAACACTGACCAAGTTAGCTTGTCCAGAACAGTCGCTTCAACAGAAGCGGAGTACACGTCCCACCAAGTGAGAGTCGTACCCCTTAACATACGGGAACCAAAGATTACCTTATGGCCTTCTCCACATTCACTAGAGCGAAAAGCTTGCTCCATCTCCCGAATCCAACTCATACAGTCCATAGGGTTATCCGAGCCCTTAAATTCTGGCGGTCGACAACCGAGGAATGCTTTGAAGGTACAAGTCTTCGTCGTTTGCCCGAATCCCGGGGTTGCAGTCTCGTTAGAGGGAATTCTAGGTCCGGTACCTCCGGATCCCGCTACAATTACGTTCTCGTCAACCGCTTCAGGTTTACGGTTGTGGATGTCTCGATCCTCCAAGAGTTTTAAGAACATCTCTTGTTGTTGTGCCATGGATCTGTTCATGGCTAACATCATGCGGTCCATCATTCTCGTCTCTGCCGTTGCTTCCTCCATAATGGGCCCTCCCGTCTCTAAGTTGCGCCGATGGATGTGTTCGGATCCCCCGCCCAACACATTAACCAGACGAGGGGGTTCCTCTACAACAGACACCCGCGGATGGTCGACCATAGATGTTGTGGCCTCTTGACCTTCCGGTCGGTTTCTGGTATTAACCATGAGTCTGCCACACATAAATACGCAATAGAATGAGAAACGATCTCACATAATTAACACAAGGAACGTACTACCACACTTATCAATTATTATAACAACAGTAGATCAAGTATGCTCACGTAAAACATCTTCATAATAACGTTAGCTAAGTGAAATTATGAACACAAGATACGTAAGAGTTCTCGTTACCATCACTACAACTCTTAACTTGTGTAAGTTTCGTCGACTCTAAGACCGTCCTATCTTAAGAGTTCTACCCCCAACTCACGATTCATAGCTTAATAGTCTCAGCTTAAGTCTAGGCATCTTGCAAATCATACCTAGTTCACTTAAACTAAAGCTCTGATACCAACTTGTAACACTCTAAAATTTAGGCGGAAATAAAATTCGAAATTTCGGCAATATAACGTTTGAAAATAGAGAAAACATGCCACCCTAAAATAGGGAGTATATTTAAACCTGTGAAATAAGGTTAAATAGTGTTAAAAACACGAAGTCTGGGCCTCAGCGAGGTTACAGTATATAGACTGGGAGATCTTGGTCGTATAGTGTCAAGTTCCACGGTTATTCTTGTTCATGGGGATTGAAGATTTTCTTCATTATAAAAAAAATCATCATCTTCATTGAAGCTTGAAGAAGGTTCAATTTTGAAATCTTTGTTTTCAGGATTCCAATATCTTGTATAAAGGTTATTTATATCCTTAAAAACCTTTCCAACAATTATATATTTAATTTCAGAATCAATAAGGCCAGAAGCTAACAAATAAGTTAGGTTTTTCCTTAGGCATTCTGAACGGGAGATCTCAAAAGATATATAACAAAAACATCTACAAGAACAATTACAAATTTCCGGATGAGTTTTTGAAATTTTATGAGGACATGGTCCAAGTCTATGCATTGATAACAAGATATATATATATATATATATATATATATATATATATATATATATATATATAAGATATAAATAAACCAAGAAGGTAATATATAAAGAATTTCTTTATGGAGAAAAAGGGATTAGAAAACCAAACATCAGAGGTTGTTTAAAATTTATATCAAATAAATAAACATATATATTATCTTATAATCAAAATTTAAAGAGATAAGATCTTGTTTTATTAGTATCATAACACCCATTTTGATCACTTTGTTATCACCTTTTAAAAACATTTCTTAACAAATTCTGAGAAAACTTTGTTTTAAAACTTTCTTTCAAGAAACTCACCTTTTTGGACTAATTCGTACTTTTTCCCCTAAAACATCTATCCACGGCTAACAGCGGGTACTTTTTCCGAAGTTAAACATCCTTACGTCTTTTGTTTCAAAAACATTATTTTAAATTTTCTAAGAATTAAGAAAGACAATTTTTTAAAAATACAACTAAGATAAATCTTAGAGGTTTGACTCATTGCCTGACAATATTACCCTTGCCATGTGGGTATGAACTAACAACGACAAAATATCTTTATGATAAAATTTTCAAGATCTTGTCTTCATAAATAAAGATATGAAAGATAATAACAATATTTAAGTATTTAACATAAATTTCACAACATGAATTGGCTTTCTAAGCCTTGAGGCTTTAGCCTGCCATACAGAAATTAAGAACTAACCTTGTATTTATACAGTCAGATGATTACAAGAGTTGAATGCTTACAGAACTTCAAACTAAAATCTTACTAATTTAGAACACTCTCACACTCAAATATTGTTTCTGCTATATTTTTCTTGCACACATTAAAACTAAACTAGAGCAACATATTTATACTAGCAAAAAGCAAAAATGACTTGCAACCGGAGGTTATTACCGGATATGAGTCACTAACTTTAAACATAGAGGACAAACTACTTTTAAAAAGTAAAAGCATCTTTTGCTGAAATTATTTGAGATGGGTCCTACTTGCCACAACATTCAACAATCATCTAGAAGGGTGAAAAAGTTAGAGTTTTTCAGCCGTCCACGCGTCTTTGTTCTTACAGCTGTAATCAAACAGGTGTAACTCAATCAATTCTGCATTTTGTCTCGTTGTGCATGTCTGACCAAGTCTTTAAGTTTTTTATTTTTGTAGAAAACAATCCTATCGTCGTCTTCATCAGTTTCATCTTTGAAGAATCTTAAAAAGGAATAGCATGAAACTGCAGATGGTATGTAGATCTTGACAGTAGGTGTTTCTCCAAACAACGAATAATTTTCAGATAACAAAATCTCAGAGTTCCAGAAGAAGTCTGAAAAATGTACATAATAGAACCATAACTTCACGTCATCAATAGTTTGACCAGTAATGAACTGTCAGCATGGATTGTGAGGCAACAATTCCTTATCCCAATCTGAAGAGAAAGACTTCGACATTATCTTGATAGTTGAACAACTAGGTTCAGGTTCAGATTTCCAGAATTTAGGTGGTGAAGCAAATATATCAATTGAGATGATGGAATTATCATCATATCTTTTGATAATTGTTATGGCTTGTTTAACCCTTTCAGGAAGCCAATCTATTTGCTTAAGATAAAAAACGATTAGTCCGCAAAGTAATCCATATTTAAAAAGATCATGAAAACTTATTTTTCCATTTCTAAACATTTGTTCTGATGCAATGGTGAGATCGATCTGAACAGTTCTGAAAAATCTTTTCATTTCATTTTTTGGCACTGGAATTTCTTCCAATTGAACTGAAAATCCTTGAATAGGTGATCGTGAAATTACCATCAACCATTGTGGTAATTTAAAAAATGTTTGAAAGTTGATGTCAGAGAGATCAACTAAATCATTTAAAAATGAAAAACATTCAAGATTTGGTATTATCAAATCTTGAGTATTAAGATCTTCTGATTCTGGCATTATATTTTTGCTTTTCATCTGTAAAGATGAAGAAGATGTCAATGCTTTAAGGTCTAAAGGGAGTCCTGAGTCGGAGTCCGATTTTTCATCTTTAGGAGGATGACAGTTTTCAAAAACAGGGTCCAAATAATAGTTGAAGACAACTTTATCATGAGTAACTTGGACACATTCAGTAAGACTATGAAAGCCCTTCCATAGAGATTGAAGAGGTTTCTGGTTTTCAATTTTTTCAGCAATATATGTCCATTTTTTGTAAATTCCCTTATGAGGTCCATTCATAAGAAGATAACAATAAAATCTTTTTGGACATTGTTTAATATCATTAAATTTCTGAGCAACCGAGTAAATAATAAAAAAAATTCTCATTGGTTTCGTCAGAACTAGTTTTAAGATTCCAAATAGAGTCACAACTAGAAGCTTCTTCTTTTGTAAGTCTAGATCTTAAGTTGAAAAGGAATTGTTTATCATTGGGATAAACAGGTATGAACTGTCTTCCAACTAGTAACTTATCATCAGTAGCTGGGATGTTCTCCTTTTTGACCACTCTAGGTTTCGGCATCCTGCAAAAATTATAAAGGATTAAACCTTGAGAGTAAATCTGGAATAACATTTGTTTTTCCCTTGATATGTTCTAAGTTAAATTTGATTCTTTTGCCAATAATATATTCATTCAATTTTAACCATCTATTGGACAAAAGTTTTGATTCCTTTTTCATATCTACAAATTTTACCAATGCTTCACAGTCAGTTCTGAGTGTGATTTCTTTCTTTCCTGTTAGAAAGAGTGCAAAAGATTCACAGGAATTAATAACAGCTAAGACTTCAAAGTCTAAAGATGTTAACCTTCCTTTTTGTTTGTAAATTCCATAAGCATATCTACAAAGATGTTCTTCATGGATAGAGGAATATTTCGAGGGTCTTTTTAAAAGAATTCCTCCCCGTCCATGTTCAGATCCATCTGTTTGGACAAGTAGGTAGTCAGAATCTAGAGGCAAACTCATTTCTGGAAGATTCATGACCAGCTGTTTCAGTTTTTGAACAAGTTTAATATCCTCAGAATTAAAATTCCTTGTTCCTTTTACTGAAGTTTTGTTGTATAAAGGTCCAGTATATTTAGAAAGATCCTTGATGAAAGGTCTAGCATAATTTAGAGAACCTAAAAAACCTTGCAGTTGTTTTAAGTTTTCTAACTTATCTAGATATTCAAGATTTTTTCTCGAAATATGGGGCTGGAGCTTTATTTTCCCTTTTCCTATTTCTACACTCATAAATTCAATGTGTTCTCTTAAAAGTTGCATTTTCTTGAGAGAAATAACCAATCCTTCTTTTTCAAAGATTTTAAAAACAGTATACAGGTGTGCATAGTGTTCATTCTTATCTTTGGAAAAAACCAAAACATCATCAATGTAGACACATGTAAAATTAGATAAGTGCATAAAACAGTTATCCATTTTTCTTTGAAAAATTTGAGGAGCATTCTTTAAACCAAAAGGCATAACCTTCCATTCAAAGTGTCCTTCACTACATGTAAAAGATGTCCAGGGAATAGAATCAGGGTGCATCTTTACTTGCCAAAATCCAGATTTTAGATCAAATTTTGAAAACCATTTGGCACCTTGGATTTTATTAAGTAAAATTTCCTTTGTGGGAATACAATAGCCATCAATATGGGTATTGTCATTTAATCTTTTATAGTTAAAAACCATTCGTGATTGACCACGTTTTCTTTCAGATTCTTTTTTAACTATAAAAGTTGTTGTTCTATGTTTAGAAGTGCCTCTTGTAATTACTCCAAGCTTAAGTAATTGAGAAATATGCATCTTGAACTCATCAATAGTCCAATTATCATATTTGGGCATTCCCGTCTTAATTACTAAGTCTGGATTAATTATCTCAAGTTTACAAAAGATTTGATTTCTTTCCCAAAACTTGGTTGGGATTTCTCCAATGATTTCAGTCTTTTGTAAATAATCCACCATATTCAAAATATCTTCATGAGTAAAAGATTTCCTTACAAGTTTTTGGTTTATAATATGGGGTTTTATCAAGTTATATGATAAGTCTAAAAAGGAATATCATTTAAAAGAGTCATCATCTTCTATTTTCCAAAGTTCATCAAAGTCTGGAAAATCATTTAAAGTCTTCTCAGGACTAAGAGATGTTAGTTTTTTGTACCACTAGTATTTTCGCAAAAACAGTCCTCAGGGGTACAAATTATCCTAGGGTTTTGTAATTTTTCATTTTCTTCACTACTACTTCCACCATGCTTTCGAGCGTACTCTGATATTATGGGTGTAAGGGTAGTGTTTTGAGAGAAAAGGACATAATCATTACACATAGTAAATGATCTTCCTTTTGCTAGTAAAAAATTTAATTCAAGGATTAAACTTATACCTTGTAAGTCTTTTAAAGAATCAACCCAACATACATCTAGTGAATATACATCTGACCAATCTTGACAATTTGTTTGAAATTGTACAAGAAGATTTTTTAAATAATTATTGGTAGAATGTATAGTTCCTGAAAAAGTTACAGACTTTAAAGGCTTCTGTGCTTTTACCAGTTTACTAAGTAATTCTGGAGGAAGTATAGAAGAGTCTAAAGTTGTTTGAGTTGCTCATGTATCTATAAAAGCAGGGAGTTGAAACTATGTGCCTTTAATATTAAGGAGGACTAAAACAAAAATGTTTTTTAGAATCTTTTTATTACAAATTATGGGTATAATTGGAGTGATAGCCATACAAGAAGTTGAACCTTTCTCATTAATTACAATTCCTTTATTTTTGAGAGGTTTCGAAGAAAGGTTAGGAAAAGCTGTATCATAGTCTTGTTTTGAAAAGCTTTGAAAATCTATCTCAAGATTTTCAATTCGGTTTTCAAGAGTATGAATACGATCATCTAAGATTGTGATTCTATCTGTATGTTTTTTAATACTTTGTGTTGGAAAAGTATGTTTATAAACAGATAATAGACAAGAAGAACAAACTTCTATTCTGCATAAATCACATCTAGAATGCTTCTCAAGAGAAGGGTACCAAAGGAAATTGTAACACTTAGTGTTAGTATTACCTGTATTGTGTTTCCAAATATGGGTACAAGCTAGAACTTCAATATTGAAAAAGTTGAAGTTTTCAAATAACTCAACATCTCCTTCAGAAATTCCTAAATTTGTAAAGGAATTATGATAACCATACTTCTACTGAAGAGGAGTTTGTGATGGTGCAAACTGGTCAACAAATGAATAATCACTTTGTTGTTGGATCTCCTGCATATCTTCTATACTAATGATAGAGTAGATATCAGAGTTAGTTGAGACATCAGAAGTTATGTCAACTAAGTCTTCATTTGTGCAGTTTATCAAATCAACTTTCTGATTAAAAAGGGTTTTCTTCCCAGGGCATTTACTAGATAAATGGCCTTCCTTTCCACAAGCATAGCAAGTGAATTTGCTATAATTCTTATTATCTTTATATTTCCTCACATGTTTCTGTTTATTCAGGGTAGGTTTCCTAGCACTGGACTTTCTAAGATAATAAGCTTTCCTTGGGTTTGCTTTCTTATGATAAACTTGTTTCTTCTTAACAGTTTTTTCCATAAGTTTGAGGAGTATAGATAGAGGAACAAAATCCTATATCTTTCTTCTTTAACTCTCTTTGGGTCTAGATCATGGAACATTTAGCTTTAAGGTGATCTATGATAACCTTTGCTCTAACTGTTGCATTATTCCATTGGGCATCAACACTTGGTTGTTCTTGTTTCCACTTAAGTTCAATTTCTCTCCCTAGCTCTCCTGGAAGTTTAGTAAAAATCCTGTTGCAAATATTAGCATCATAATAATTACCAAAAATAGCAGCTAGGTGAACAAAATCATTTACGAAGAAAACTATCTTTTTCCAATCATGTAATTGAAGTTGTTCTAAGTCTCGAAGGGCTTCACTTTGTTTTATCATCAGACCAGATAAGGTATCTCCACCATTAATAATTCTAAGAATTACTAATGTGAAATTCCTTATGTTATTTCCTTGAGCAACCAGTTGTGCAAGTGGTTCAGGGAAATGTTTTTTCCAGTCTTCCCATGCAGCAAGTGCAGTTGGTCCAAGATAATTTTCTGCAATTGAGATCATTACCTCAGAGTTTATATCTTTTTCAAGATATTTTGAAGTGTAATCACGGTGCACTTCTTGGGACCAGGTTTCTAAGTATGAATTCCATAGCCGGGGATGAATATCAGTAAGGTTTAACAAAGGTGCTGATTGCCAAGTGAACGTTGGATCAATTGGTATTCTTCTTCCTTTATTTACATAGCTATGGACTGGTTCATTGTAACCTATAGCTTGGGCTCTAGGGGTCTACCTGTTTCATAACTCATGGTTTCTAATCGTCCAGGTGTAGGGCTAGTAACAGTTGATCCTTCTCCTTCATTCATAAGAGCAAAGTTGATGGATTCTACATAATCAGATAAGAAAGTGTCTAAAAGATTTTCATCTTTAGAAGTCATTCTTATATTCTTCAAATCATCTTGATAGATAATTTGTGATTCAGAAAGGTGTCCTTGTTTTTTAAGGAGAACTTCCATTTCTTCAAGATCATAAGGACTGAGAGTATAATCAAATAATTCTTTAGGGTAAAGAATTTCATGATCACAGTCATTCCATCATGTCTGAAAGAAGGACGACTTTCAGATATGGAAAACATGTTCTTAAAACGTTCAAACCATTTCTGATTCTTACAAAGATTTTCTGACTTTAGAAGTGTGATTTTAAATGTTTTCATTTTTCATGAGTTTAATTGTTAAACAAAGCGTGTGTTTCCAAAGATAAATACTTGTGTATTATCTTTTCCATATACTGTCAAGTATTCACACACACCGGTTTACTATTTTTGTTGATATGTTCTTACCATGTCTCATATTCGCAACCAATTTTTCGATGGTAAGACACCCTGCTTTGTAATTCATTGATAATTGAGCGTTGATTTCATTCAAAATGTTTCTTTCAAGAATCTCTATATTTTGATTCGTATAGACTATATCCGATTTTTTCATGACCTAAGCTTTTCATGATAAATCATTCATATTTGATCTTTTCATACAGTGTCAGATTTTCAAACAAGTTTCTTGTATTCATTTCAATATACTTGTTTTGAAATATATTCAATGTTTAAAATGCTCAAATCTTCATGATTCTTTTTCTGAGCATACAAACATCTGACATGTATTCATTATGTGATTTAACTGCAAAGTTAAACTATTTTGAGCAACATATTCTTTTAGGACAACATGAGTTCATTGTGTGAGAACTTAACAGAACTTCTATGGATTCACGTTAAACATTGTTTCCTACCCAAGAAGTTAATCCTTGAGTGATCGAGAGGTGAGGAGTCTAAATAACTGAGTGTGGGTATGTGTGATGAGGTAAAATGAAAAGAGAGTTTGGTTAGAAGTGAGCTTAAATGTTAAAAAGAAAGAGGGTGAGAGATCAGAGTAAAAGAATATCAAACTCTGCACCAACTTTTTCTGAGCCGAGCAGCCACAATACTGTTGTTTCATAATTCTTCGTGAACATCATTGAAACAGGCAACTAGCCCATGCCAACTCTTGATTTAAACCCCACCAGCTACTCATCTTTTTCATAAAAAGAAGATGTTTCAATTTTTCTTGGGGATGCAACATATAATCTATCTGGTTTTCATTTGGAAAATCTGGATATTGAAAAAGAAGGAAGTTTGCCCCACCTTCGCACTTCTATCATGCACAATTGAGTCCTTGTATTATTGTTGTTGTCTCAATGGTTTACACATTTTGAGCCTTTTATTACAAGCAATCATCATGTGCTTAATTCTTTCATATACAAGCACGTACACACAGGAAATTCATTTTTATGTCTAAACGTTCATAGAATAAACTTGTGTTATTCGATGATTGAATGGAAGACCTGGGGGAGTGAACATCAAAAATCTCCTTTCTAATGTGTATTCGTTACACACAGTGACTTTGTGTTATTGACATGCATTATTAACTGATTCATTTGTTGATTCAGGTGTTACATTCTAATTTGTCTGAATTTGAAAAAATTCAGATGAATATCTTATGAATCGGTAGATGATCAGAGGCTCGGTGATGAAAGATCAATGGTCAGAAAGATTAATGACATTTCTTCGAACAGTTTTGATGATTTCTATGCTACAATCATCAAAAAGAGGGAGAAATTTTTGTTCAAGAAATGTTTGCTGAAGGAAAGTTTGTATCAGTTATGGGAGAAGTTAAAGAAATGTTGAAATTTAAAGGAGAAATCATTTCAAGAAAGACGATTTGAAGAAAGTTTGCTGAAAGAATGTGTCAAAGAATGCAAGTTATGGGAAGATTGTTCAGAATTAAAAGAAATATAAGGTATGTTCTCTTACTCCCTAATCACTAAATCTTCAGTCAGTAAGACGTTTTAAAATAAAACTTTGATCACTGAAATTTTTCTTCAAATGATTAAAAGCTTTTTGATAAACAAAATCTATCACTGACATTTCTCTTCAGTGATCCTTCTGAAATAAAAATCAATCTCTGAATTTTTATCAGGGATTCTTTCAAAGGAAAACCAATCTCTGACTTTTCTTCAGAGATAATTTCAAAAAGGACAAATGAAACGTTTTTCTCTCTCCTGACGTCATTTCAACCGATAATCCACGACATGCCTTTTTCTGACACGTTCGCCCGTTGCTATTCCATCCAATCAACTCCTTCAAACGTGTCCATGTCATGATGAACATTTGTTTTCCCGCCTCTCTCTCTTTCTCTCTCTCTCTCTATACGTATAAAAGGAATGTTTCTTTTTATTCTTATCTTTTATGCTCTCTGGAAATCTTCTTAAGCAAGACATTCTCTCTCAAGCAATTTCAAGCATCTTCATCATCCTCATTCAAGATCTCCAAGTTACCTTGATCTTATTCTTATTTCAATCTTATTAATAAACTCCATTTATGTTCCATCATTATGGGTTTTCTATGAGATTTTTATCTTAAAATTATTTTTTTTGATTTTATTCTTCCAAAACCTTTGGTTTTCTTACTGTTCTTCAAATTTTCATTAAGAAAACTGTTTTTAATCTTCAAATATGTTGGTTTTTCTATGTTTATTTCCTCAAATAAAAACTGGTAAAACCATCTTTATTTTTAGACTAAACTTTTCTTCTACTCTTCTTTATTTCCATATTCAGAAAATGGCTCAATCCGCTCTTGTTGCCTCCAAGAACGTCAAGTTCGCCATCACTGACTCTGAAGTCCCCAAGAACAACCATCTTGGACGCCTAGACTTCGATGGAATCAAATACCCACACCTGGTGGATGTTGCCAAATTTCTAAAGCAATCCTACATTGCTTACGCTTTAACTGTGGATGCCAAGCCATCCAAAACTCTACTCCAACAGTTTTGGTTCACAGCTGATGAATCCATCATCACCAACAAGAAAGGTGACCAAGTTGCTGCCATTTCTTTCTGCACTATCCTAGGAAAAGGAATGATGACCGCTTTCAGCTTGAGGAAGGCTCTCAGGTTTCCTGACAAACCTAAGAGTGGGTTTGACGCACTACCCACTGACGTTGAACTCATCCAGTTTCTGGATGCTATGGAATATTGTTGGGACAACAAGCCACAAACAACCATCTCCAACAAACGGCTAACTCTCATCAAGAAGGCGAACATGCCTTCTCAGCTGAACTTTATCTTTTCTCACTTCATTCAGTGCATGAGTGGGAAAAGTGGTTCACTTGATCAGGCCAGCAAGGTTTAGCTCCAGATGGCCTACTCAGTGATCGTTGGTAAAAATTTCGACTTTGCCACCACTATCTTTGACGATCTTAAGTCAAAGATAGAGAAGACGGAGAGGGATCCCAAGATCCCATATGTACGTTTCATCTGTGCATATATGAAGTTCCTCTACGCCAACTCTTACCCCACTACTCCTGATGGCTCCTTCGCCAAAGTGGGTCAGCGTTCACTGGAGGTCAAACCACTGGAAAATGAGGTAAGTATCTCTACCCTATGCTCTCGTCTCTCTCTCCATTCTTCTACTTCAGCGGCCACGCAGGAGGTTCCTTCTTCTGTTATCCCTGCCGCTACAACCTCTTCAAAACGACCATCAGCTAGTTCCTTTGGTCCTTCAAAGAAGGCCAAAGTGACTAAGGAGACTAGCGCCACTAGTTCAAGGCCTGAGGAAGTTTCTCGACAAACTTCCTTATATGATTTTGTGGGTCTCTCCTCCACATCCTCAGCTGTGATCACATCAACCGTACCAGCGATCTCGGTCGCTGTCACAACAACAGTGACTCAACCTGAAATCTCAGTTCTTAAATCAACTGAGGTACCTTCTCAACCCCAAACTTCTTCTATCCCTATTTCTAGTCCTCCCATCTCTTTGGTCTCTAACCCTTCATCCCATATGCAGCAACCTCATGTTGCATTCTTAGGACCTGATGCTCAAACCTTTGAAAGAGACATGCAATTTTTCAAGATGTTTGAATCATCAGGTATACCTAAACCCCCCTATACCTCTCCCATCTCTCCATCTAAGCCTGTTACTCAGAAACTAACTTTTATTTCAGGTCCTAGTTTGGCAACTATTGACTCGAATATCAACAGTTGGGGTGAAAAGGTGGTTTCTCTCACCTCCTCAATCAACGAAACCACCACGGAAGTCAATACCGTTGGTGAAGAGCTGAAGACACTGACAGCTACCTGCTCCACAAAAGCTGAAGCCTCTCAAATCTCCACTCTTCAAGAAGAGATTGTTAAAGTCAGGGAGGATACTCAGCGACAGTTTGATGCTCTATCCACAAAAGTGGATTGCTGCATAGCTTTGCTTCAGCAAGTCCTTACCAAGCTGAATGAACCAACTCCGACTATTTCCCCTTCCTTCACAGAGGCTGATCGCACCTCTCTGGATGTAGCTGTTGAATTCATTCATCAAGCTACTTCAGACATCCCTGTGATTGAAGGACGCCTGGAAAGTCTGGAAGCTGAAGTCCGAAAATTGGCCGCTGCACAACCTTCCTCTCCTACCAAAGATCTCTCCCTCGGTGATAATGACAAAAAGGGGGAGAAGGATGATGAAGAAAATAATGATGAGGAAGTTGCTGCTGAGGATAAACTGGAAGAACCTTCCTCTTATGTTGAGGGGGAGAAGGTTGCTGATGAAGCCTCTCCTTCTTTCAAAGACCTGGTCGATGAAGAAGAAGAGGAGGAATAAGAAGAAGATGAAGATCTTGATCTTCAAGATCAAGAAGAAGAGCAACCTCATCAAGAAGATGATGAAGAAGAAGAAGAAGATCAGTCCTTATGGTGTTCTGCAGCCATCACATCTTCAGTGATAAATTCGAAAGAAGTTGTCACAGCAGGGGGGAGTCATGGAACATCCTCAGGAACCCCTTCCCAAAGCAAATCCAAGGGTGCAGTTGCTGAGGGAAGCCTGAAGACAGTTTCACTATCTGAGGAGAATCCTTCTCAGGTATGCCTCTCACTTGTCCCTGTATCTTTGTACAAACCCTCTCTCTCTCTCTTTCTAGCCTTTTATCTTCTCTCTTCCCAAACATACACTAACTTCTTTGTCTTTATCTTTTTCTGACTAGACAGTTCTCTCCCCTGCCTAAGGGTAAAGAACTACAAATAATCTCAGCTCCCATAGTTGATGAACAAATAATCCCAATCTCTGTAAATGAGATTGATGAAGAAGATGAAAAAGAAGAAGAATCCCTACAACATTCAGGAAGGCCATCTAGACCATCTCACTGGTCAGAGGAAGAGATGAAGATAAGAACATAGTTGATCTCTCATCTAGAGAAACAACGACTGAAGGTCCCTACTCAATCAACAGATCTAGAGTTCCTGACTGAAGCTGAAATCGAAGAATCTGTCAGGGCTGAGAAGCTGTTAGCTGATTGTCAATTAGATGCTTCTCTTGCTCTCAAAATTCAGTCCTCTCTAGTCAAAGACAAAAAGCTGAAAAAGAAACTAGTAGAAGTCCAGGTTACTCTATTGAAGGAGATTGAAGAGGAGCGCTCAAAAGCTCTAGCGGTCAGCGATAGCACAGTCGATTGGTGCAAGCATAAAATCGATTATCTCTCTAACCCAATGAAGATCGTAGCCGCTGTTATCTCAGGGAGAAAGAAGAAGGACAAAACTTCTGTCATAATGGAGATTACCAGAGAGGATGGAAGCTGCAAGGCTATGTTCGTTTCAAAGCTGGAAAGCTTCGGCTATATGGAATGGCTTGAGTTTAAAGATGCGCTGAAGAAATCGAAGTCAATCTACAGAGGCTATGTTGAAGGGATAAATGATGCTCTCATCAACAGAGTCGCTGCAATCCTAAAGGTGCCATCTGCTCTTCCTTCTAAGCCAAAGCAATTCAAAAGAAAGTCTGTCTCCTCCTCGTCTGAAAATGTCGCTGTGATCAGAAATAAAACCTCCATCAAGTTCTCAAGAGAAACTCTGTTTGGTCCCCCTCCTGATCTTTCAGTTCTCGATCTATCTCTGCCCCCTGGTGGACCATATGTTGCAGGGCAAGTACTCAAAGAACCTTTTGGAGTCTTCTTCAGAGATGATGAGGAAGAGCTCAGATTTCAAAGAGTATCTGAAATTCCTATCTGTCCCCTTGGTCATCTCAAGGATATCTTGTGCTTATGGTGTGACTTCTCTCCTTCTGCTGAGCCAATCAAAGCCATCATTTGTCAAGAATCTTCTGAACGAAGGCAAAGAGGAGAAGAAATACCTGAGTATATGATCAATCCTCCTAAGTCTTCTTTAGATAGCTGATAGATTAGTCTCCTAATTCTTGTAATCTATTAGTTTAACTTACAGTAGTTAGTTCTTCACTTGTACTTATGATTTTCATGTCTTGTAATTCCTTCTCTGAATTAATGAAAATTTCAGTGATGTACTTAACTCTATCAGTACCGTAAAAGATCCCTCAAAATAGTAATTGGGACATGTATGTTATGAGTCCTAATTATACCTTTATTTTGAACTATAAAGTAATTTTCTTCAGTTACTTTGTCATTATCAAATAGGGGGAGATTGTTGATCCAAACTCTCTAAGTGATTTGATAACGACCCTCTTCTCTACTTAGTGAAAATTACGTTTTAATATGTATTAGTGTTTCACCATTAGCGATCAGACTGAGTCTGTTCAGTTATCGCTGATGACCTTTCTTGTAAACATTTAATATGTATTAGTGTTTCACTATCAGTGATCAGACTGAGTCTGTTCAGTTATCACTGATAGTTCTGATGTAAACAGTAACGTAATCCCTGAAGACAAGTCTCGCGTCAACAGATGTTCATAGCTGAATCGAAGACGAAGCCACTGAACAAAGAGAAATCTACTAGTGACCTGATGCGGATATCAGTGAAGCAAAGACGACTCTACTTATACGCGAAGGAACATGAGGAAAGCTTCAGCGATAACTGAACTTCTTTATATCTCTGAAGGAAGAGATATTCAGCGATCAATGATCATGTAGCTTATGCCTCAAGTATCTTTTGTCTTACCTTGCACAGCCAGTACGATGTATCAGAACGGACATGTCTCTGCCACAATTTGTACAACAACTCTGTCAACTACACTGTTCATGATACGGCCGAAAGCATGTCTCCCAAAGTCAGACTCTCTCAGCCAATCAATGAAGGACACGTGCAAAGTGCCCTGCCATGCATTTAATGCATAGGGTATAAATAGAAAGATTACCTCTTCATCTGAAGAGTGTGCTCTATTCTTGAACCTCCATAGAAACCCTTATTTTCTATACTTCTCCAATCCCCATTCTCTATATTCTTGTGTAATCATCTTAGTGTTTTCTTAAGTTTGTTTAGATTGAGTTCTACTTAATCTTGTTCCGCAACAGACTTGTAAATTGTGTTTGATTTATCAATAAACAATTTATTAAACTTTAAATACTGTGTTTGTATTCAACCCCCCCTTCTACAAACTTGTTAAGCACCTCCGGGACCAACACCTTGGCAGTCAAGCTTCATTCGAGATTTCTATCATTTTGGCTTCATTCTTGTCATATGATGACCAACCATTAGCACAATGTGTTGATCCCTGCTCCTCCTATGAGTAGTCATTGACACACAACCTCTAAGAAAGTTGTAACCACTCCTGCAGTGAAGTTACTAATTCCAACTTACAAATGCAAATTCCATGGTTGTAGGCATTAATCCCCTTTACACAATCCCCTTTACACAAGCATAAACCAAACAGTGAACTAAATCAAGGATTTTTCCCATTAAGTAGAAAACAAGCCCATGATCAAATCAAGTTGCAAGAAACTGTATCAATGATAGAAAAACTATCAACAAAACTAAACCACTTCCATAACAAAACTAAACCATTTCCAGGGTCAAATCAAGTTGTCGTCATCAGACTATAGAAAAATCTAAAAAGCAAACCAATTTGATAACAAAAAATCTAAAAAAAAATACACCAATTTAGTAACATAAAAATCTAAAAAACAAAACAAAAAATCTAAAAAAGCACACCAATTTGATAACATAAAAATCTAAAAAGCAATTTTAGTAAAAAGAAATCAATAGAAAAAGGGAACCAATCGATTTCTGTATCAATTGAAAGAAAAATCGATTCCAACCGAAGCACAAAGAAAGGTGTCTTCAGTTCCCACCTCCTGCTTTTAACAGCTTTGTAACTAAAATGAAATATAGACGGATCCATTACTATAAGAGAGTGTTGAAAAAGATCAGGACTGATACAAAAAAATTGATAGAAAAATCTAAAAAGCAAACCAAGTTGATAACAAAACTAAAATCTAAAAAGCAAATCAATTTCAAAGAGAGGAACTAACCGATTTCGGTAGCAATCGATATAAAAATTGATTCCAACCAAAACTCAAAGTGAAATTGAACCCTAACCCACAAGAAAGCTCAAGAACAACAGATAAAGAAATGCAACTGATAAACCCTAAACCACAAAAAAATTTACCTCGATTGGAATAGTAGAGGAACCATGGATCGACACTGGAATAAGGAGCAATGATCTTGAATCATATAACAACGATAATTGTATATGTAATCATATTTTAATTCAATGGGAGCATGAATCGCCATTTCGGGGAATGAATCGACACTTTGGGAACCGAAAGCCATGGGAGCCTGCGTGTATAGAAGCGATGTGTCTTGGGAAGATGATTTTATCAGGAGTGTTAGATATAACATATGTAAGTTGTACATTAGGCATTAAAGTGTTGTAATTAAGAGATTTTAAGAGATTGTGCATTAAAATGTAGTACATTATGCAACACAAGTTATTTTTTAAGAGATTTTCAAATCTGGTTTATAAGATAGTATAGATATAGACTATAGAGTACAAAAGGGACCAAGTTTTACACAATCGGCCCTCCAAGTTATCCGAAATTACAATATAACATTGGAAAAAGTCCATCCTTGGGGCGTCGAATAGGACTCTGCCCTCAATTGCATTTCAATCATAAATAAATCGGAGGTGCCTATAGGGTGGTGTGCGGCTTTAATAGGGAGGAGAGAGAGAGAGAGAGAGAGAGAGAGAGAGAGCGATCTTCAATCTGCAAATGGAGGTGGAGGGATCATCGAAGCCCATGATTGCAACACGAGAAGAAATGGTGGAAGCCAAGGTGCCGCTCGCTTATAGAGACCAGTGCGCACACTTGCTCATTCCACTCAACAAGTGCCGGCAATCTGAGCTTTACCTGCCATGGAAGTGCGAGAACGAGCGCCACACTTATGAGAAGTGCGAGTATGAGCTTGTAATGGAGAGGATGATCCAGATGCAGAAACTCAAGCAATCGAATAAGCAGGGGCAGGGTAACACCATCCCCCTTATCCCCAAAACAGCCAATGCTTAATAGATCGAATTCGAATCGCATCGGCCATCTGGGTTAGTTTTCTTCTTCTTCTTTTGTCTAATCTTTCAAATTTGTGCGCCTTTTCCTGATAATGAGTATTGTTGCTTGGGTTTGTCGATTTAGATATATTTTAGGATTTTGCGATCTAGGGCTCTGTTCAATTTGCATTTTATTTGATGAGTTTGGTCGATTCTGTTGGCTAACAATCCCATGTGTTCCTATAATTAATTAGGCCAGGGTTAGCTTTTAAGAGAACACTTAGAAGAGCGTCTGCAACGAGGACATGTTTTTTTGATGAATGATCGAAGTTGGATAAATGTTATTTTTCACCTAGCTTTCTTTGTAGAGAACAATTTACTTGCCAATGCCACTTGATTGAATGGGTACTAGTAACTCTATTGGTGCTTATGTTCATGTATGAAATCATGATTTTTAGGCATTCTAAATGCTCCAACTAGACTTTTAAATGTATGGCTCTCTTCAGTACTCTCTCTAACTTATGTCTTGGAATGTACTAAAACTTGATAATTATTTCAATTACTATGATAGAATGCTTATGCGTAAACACTAATTTTAGAAGTTAGAAGAAAATTCATACAATTACCTCAATGATGTAAAAGGATGAATTATTAGAGGTTGAGAGGTACAACAGGTAGATGTGACTTTCACACATCGGATTCGGCCCTAGAATAAACCAAACATTTTGATTGGTAGATAAGATGTCTTAATATAATAAACAACCAGCGTTATATTCCTAACTAGTTGTGGCAGACTAAAATGAAACCAAAAGATAAACCTAAGAGAAAACATAAGTATATCCCCATAGAGTGCCACGACGTGAATGGTGTCCTTCCATGCACTCCTATTGACAACAAATCAATTTTAATTAAGGTGTGATAAATGATAATCATCAAGGGGCAAATATCACCTTAGGGCCTTTGCACGAGGTGAGGTGCATGCCACATCAAAGTGAGGCACACTAAGATTCATACGTGCATTATATGTATGTATGTATCTATGTGTGTGTATATATATCCATTGATGGTATTGAAAACACATGGCACAAATAAACAACAAGAATACAAAGATTTATAATGTCAAGCTAACTTCAAATAACTATTGAATATATACACACACATAGACATATCCATTGATGATACTGAAACTGTCGTCACAAAAAAACAATACAGAGTAAAAACTTTTATAGTTTCAGGAAACTTCAAATAAATAAATAAGTTCGACATTTCAAGATATTAAAACATCACAAAGAAAAAAAAAGCTAGAGGTTCAAAAGCAGGAAAAAGGTCTACTGTTAGCACCAAAAAATAAAAAAGTTGCAGGTCATCTAATCTTAACAAAGGACTAGATGGCAAGGTCTACTGTTAGCACCAAAAAATAAAAAAGTTGCAGGTCATCTAATCTTAACAAAGGACTAGATGGCAAGACTAGGGTAATAGTATTCAGATTAGTTGCATCTTATTTTCATTTTAGCTATCGACTAGTAGATAACAATCATAACATCTTGTTTGTTTTAGAAAACCATTACTGTTTCTTGAACATGAGAAGACTAGTGTTACCTCCGCTTTACATGAGTTGCTGATCAGGACTTACTTTTGTTTATTACATGAACACACCCCAGAAAATGCTACACCTATATGACTTTACAACAAAAAGTAAGAGAAAACTCAAAATATGCAGCTGTATGTACAATGAGAAGAAAAAAGTATCTAATACTCGAAAAACAAAAGAAGAACAAGAGACGGCCTCTCTGAGACAAAGAAACAAAGTAGAAGAACAAAAGCAAAACTCTGTGAGGGGAAAAATGGACACTTAAATGAAGAAAAGATAACCAAAAATAATCTTAGAATGGAGAACTTGGAGAAGGAGGACCAGGGTAGCAGATTAGTGGGAACCGTAGCTAGCATAGTTCCCTTGTGCAATCTCTTAATTACTTCCACAAATTCAATCTTGACCAACTTGTATCTGTCGTGCTGACTTCCTCTTGGTACAAGTATTCCTTTTCTTTTTGCCGACACTATTCATGTATGATACAATATGATATTTTGTGATACATTTTGCACTTAAACGTTCCACAACTTGAAATAACAAATACATTTACATAAGTTTTTTTTGAATTTTACCCTTTTATTAAACTCTATTCATGCCATGTATTTTGATCAAACTGATGTAAAAAGTACGTGGTGAATACTCAAGAATACTTGTGATTTAATTTTGTTTGTAATGTTATTTGAACTAAAACCTGATGGAAGCGATGGTAGTGTCACATACTCATGTAGTTTTTGTTTATGTTAATCTTTGGTGAAACTTGAAGAATGTGTAGTCTTGATTACTCTTGAGTGCTCCAGGACTCTTTTAGTAAACACCATGTTTTTGCTCTTGGATAATATAATTTGTAGCATTTGATAGAGTCATAACCAATTATTGCTTTTTCGTTCGAGCTTGATTCACATTGACATAGGTAATACTTCGAAAGATTTGAAAGTCTAAGATGTTGGGAATTTACCTGTTCCATGCTTGTGTAGGAGCTTTTTTTCTTCCAAAAAGGTTTTACAGTTGAGCGGTTTGGCGAGCACATAATGCAAATAGCAGCTTCGTTGCGAAATTCTTTTGGACATTTCTTTGCTCTTCAACATTGTCACACCCCGCTAAAGCGGAAACACGGAGTATAACAGTTCGATAAACATAGCACTAGGAAATGATAAAATACCACCATACATTTCAACCAAAGATTACATCAAGTTCTCAAAAATAAACAAACTTTATACATCCAAAAGCTTGATTACAAAAGTCACTACTAAATGTTAATGTACGTGGTAACATAATTCTAAAAATCTTGATCATTTCCCGTAACCTTCTTGTTCCCTGAAAAGCATGTTTAAATAAAAAGGGTCAACTACGAGAGTTGGTGAGTTCACAGGTTTAAAATATGCACAAAAACCATTTATATGCAAGTTGCCAAAACATAAATCAAATATTAATCCAAACTTCAAAACCATTAATTCACAAGTACCAATCTTTAAATTATATGACAGAAATTATGCCTTCAAAATAACCAATACTTTTGTATGTTGGACCTCTACTAGACCGGCCCTGACCTTATACATGCCCCAAAAAGGACTACCGACGTGGCCATGAATCACATGGGTAGCCCCTACTTCTCTAGAATTAGTGCACCCTTACTCGTCAGTATAAGGTGGGCTTGTCACACCAAATAGCGCTATCCACTAAAACTATAGGCTTCTTTATGAGTTAACTAGTAGAGTCAGCCGGGGACTTAAAGAACCAACCCAACATACCATTTTCGCATATATGTCATATAATATTCATAACCAAACACTTTATAATCAAAGCTACCAAAATTATTCATAACAATCGCTTTTAAGTAAACCTCGTGAATAATTAAAATAAATACTTTAACATGCTTTCCTCCCCAAATTCAAGTAAACGGTAAAATAGGGGCTGTGAATACTCACCTCAAATGATGATGATGATGCTAAATAACACAACAACGCAAATCTCTAATCCAGAGCCTTTACTTCCCTATAGAGTAATTTGCATAAATGAATACCAATTGTCAACATCCATCTATAATCCTAACTTAACCATTCCTACATCTCAATATATGCCTTTATGTTTATTTTGTTGTCTAAAATAGAAATTTAGGATTAAAATATCAATAATGATCACCAAAACATAACCTTTAAGGTTTTAAGATCAATCTTCTGGATTCAGCACTCACTGTCCAGAATTTGTGATCACAAAATGAGCTTCAAAATGACACTTCCCAAATACCAAAAATAACCAAATTTTTATGGAAACTAATATACTGAGTTAAAAAATCAAGTCAAATTTTTATGCATTTTGGAGATGTTTTGATGTCCCAAAGAATTCCCACAAATCAGTAGGTCACTGATTTTTGTATCAGTTGTACACTTCTATTGTAGCATGCATTTGGGATAGCAAAACTCAAAACTACTCAGTGAGCCATATATGGTTGCAAAGATAACTCAAAAATCTTTCATATAGAAAAAGATTCACTCAATTTGGTTGATTTATGAAGGAGTTATGGCCTTTAGAAGTTGAGTGTACTAATCTGTCAACTCAGGACAAATTGCATTACTTTATTCTAAAATGCTTATGGATGACCAAAACTTCATAATTTTGAGTGATTCTTGATTCTTGATTCTTAGCTAACACCTTAAATTAAAGTTTGGTAGCAAAAAGCCCAAATTTAATCAAGTAAGAAATAATTTATGAAGCTTGAAAGTGGATACAAAATCCATGACAGCAAGCTGTGATAACAATGAATCTCTATATAATGTTATAAGATGATCATTTGGCATGGTTTTTAGTAATAACACATGGTTTCACATCTTTAATCAATATACAATGATTCTAATGAGACAAATATGCATCATGGATTCATAGCAACTACAAGTGCTCATCCAATCCCATGCATGATAACTAAAAACACTAATTAAGTGATATTTCACCACTTAGAAATTCTTAATCATATAAGATTTGAATAATTTCATCCTAAAAGTTTCCTTATACCCTAAATTGATATAATAACATAAATTTCAATCCAAATAATCAAAATTTCATGGACCTTAGAACCATTCTGCATAAAATCGACATATTTTGATAAAATCCCAAAAAAAAAACACTTAAATTCCCACATTTTATTGGAAGATCATTCAATGGTTCATTTGCAAATGTATTATTACTAAATGCATCCCATTTCACTTCCAAAACTAAAATTATACAACTCTTACATGAAATGATGTGAAACATTCATATTTTTGAATAAAACTTGAAAAATGGAGATAATAAGTGATTACCTTCTCAATTGGAGATGCAAACTTGATTTCTTGAAGTATGAGAATGTTAGAAACTTGATTTCTCCTTGAAATTTTCTTGAAAAATCGATGGTGGTGGTGGTGGTGTGTGTGTGTGGCCGGCGAGAGCAAGAGGAGAGGAGATGAGAAGTCTTTTGCAAATTTTGAAATGAGAAGGTTATTCACAAATTTTAGTTTTTAATTAAAATAAGAGAGAGAGAGAGAGAAGTCATGAAATTCGGCCAAGTGGCCTAATGACTCACCAAAAACATTTCAAATTAAATTAAAATTATAAATATGATATAATTTGGTTGATTTATCAGATAAATTTGAGAATCGTAACCCTTGATTCTCAGTTCCTGCTAAAAATAAATATATTATAAATTAATAAATATATTTTATTTTAAAAATAATAGAATCCTATTATTTTATGTATTTTAGACTTCCATCATAATTTTTGGCATTTCTGAGATGTAATGGTCAGTTATCAGTCCGTACCGGGTATTCTACGCGATTACTGAAATTTTTCGGGAAAAATTCTAATCTAATCAATCGAGTTAAATACTAAAGGAATAACTTTATGATTAGATCCTAATAGATCAGAGATTGCTAACCTTAAAATTCTGGTTATTGGACGGTTGTCACAGTTTCCCCCCGTTAAAGGAATTTAGTCCCGAAATTAACAGTCCGCTTTCCTGAGATGATTTCTTTACAAGCAAATGAGGATATTTATCTTTTATATAATCTTCCCGCTCCCAAGTGTATTCCGGCCCATGCCTTGAGTTCCACCAGATTTTTAAAATCGGTATTTTACTGCGCCTTAACCACTTGACATCTCGGTCAAGTACTTCGATCGGTTCTTCTGTGAAATGCAAGCATTCGTCAATTTGAATTTCCTCTGGTGATATAATCAGTGATTCGTCGGTTAAACATTTCTTCAGATTCGACACATGGAAAGTGTTATGAATGACACTCAACTCTTGTGGTAATTGTAGTTTGTATGCAACTGGTCCAATTCTTTCCGTTATTTCAAATGGACCAACATACCTTGGACTTAACTTACCTCGCTTCCCAAAGCGTATGATTCCTTTTCAAGGCGATACTTTCAATAGTACTTTGTCACCCACTTGAAATTCCAATGGCTTTCTTCGATTATCAGCATAACTCTTTTGACGATCTCTTGCTGCCTTAAGCCTATCACGAATAATTGATAATTTGTCGGTGGTTTCCTGAACGATATCGGGTCCGATCAATTTACTCTCCCCTAATTCTATCCATCCCAGTGGTGATCTGCACTTTCGTCCATAAAGAGCTTCATACGGTGCACATTGTATGCTGGTGTGATAGCTATTGTTGTAAGAAAATTCAACCAATGGTAAGTGCTGATCCCAATTACCGCCAAAATCTATTGCACATGCACGCAACATGTCCTTCAAAGTCTGAATAGTCCTTTCCGTTTGGCCATCTGATTGAGGATGATAAGCTGTACTTAGATCCAATCTAGTGCCCAACATCCTTTGAAATATCTGCCAACATCTGGAGGTAAAGCGACTATCTCTATCAGAGATGATAGAAATGGGTACTCCGTGACGAGAAACGATCTCATCAATATACAATTGCGCTAGTTTTTCCATTTTATAATCTTCTTGGATTGGTAGAAAGTGCGCAGACTTCGTAAGTCGATCTACTATTACCCATATAGCATCATGACCTTTCTTAGTTCTGGGTAGTTTGGTTACAAAGTCCATTGAAATCTGATCCCATTTCCATTGGGGTATTTCGGGTTGTTGAAGAAGACCCGAAGGTTTTTGGTGCTCTGCTTTCACTTTTGCGCATATCAAACACTTACTTACGTACAAGGCAACGTCCCGCTTCATTCCTGGCCACCAATAATGCTCTCTTAAATCTTGATACATTTTGTCCGCTCCTGGATGGATTGAGTACCTTGATTTATGTGCTTCTTCCAAAATTTTGGACCGCAGGTTGTCATCCTTTGGTATCCATACCTTATCCTTAAAATAGCGTACTCCATCCGATCTCATCTCAAATTCCTTCTCCAGATGATGTAGAGTTTCATTGCTTAAATTATCCGGCTTCAATGCTTCCTCCTGAGCTTCAAGAATTTGCGCCTTAAGACTTGTCTGTACTATTACTCCCATAGCTCGCGTCCTTAAGGGCTTTACTCTTTCTTTTTTACTTAACGCATCCGCTACTACATTAGCTTTTCCTGGATGGTATTTTATTTCACAATCATAATCATTAAGCAATTCCACCCATCTTCGCTGCCTCATATTAAGCATTTTCTGATCAAGGATGTGTTGAAGACTCTTGTGATCAGTAAAGATTATACATTTCGTCCCGTAAAGATAATGTCTCCAGATCTTCAGTGCTAATATTACAGCTCCCAACTCCAAATCATGAGTGGTATAATTTCTCTCATGAACTTTTAGCTGTCTAGACGCATATGCGATGACTTTATCCTTTTGCATTAATACACACCCCAATCCTTGGCGTGATGCATCGCAATAAACCACAAAGTTGTCAGTACCCTCAGGCAACGCTAAGACTGGAGCATTGCAAAGCTTTTGCTTAAGTGTCTGAAAAGCTTCCTCCTGTTTATCTCCCCAAATAAACTTTTCATCCTTTCGAGTTAAAGCTGTTAAAGGTTGCGCAATCTTGGAAAAGTTAGAAATAAATCGTCGATAATATCCCGCTAAACCAAGAAATTGACGAATCTCCGTGGGTGTCTTCGGAATTTCCCACTTTTTGATGGCTTCCACCTTTGCTGGATCGACTTGAATTCCCTTCTGAATGACTACATGACCAAGAAAATGTACTTCACGAATCCAAAATTCGCATTTGGAAAATTTAGCATACAATTTCTGGTCCTTGAGTAATTCGAGCATCAGCTTCAGATGATGCTGCTCATGATCTTCTTTGCTTCGAGAGTAGATGAGTATGTCGTCAATGAACACTATTACAAACTTGTCTAAGTACGGTCTGCAAACTCTGTTCATTAGATCCATAAAAACTGCTGGTGCATTTGTTAATCCAAAAGGCATAACTAGAAACTCGTAATGTCCATATCGAGTTCTGAATGTTGTTTTGGGAATATCTTCTTTACGAACTCTCATCTGATGATAACCGGATCGGAGATCGATCTTTGAGAAATACATAGCTCCTTGCAACTGGTCAAACAGGTCATCGATTCGAGGAAGTGGATATCGATTCTTGAGAGTTAGTTTATTAAGCTCTCTATAATCGATACACATTCGAAAGGTTCCGTCTTTCTTTTTGACAAAGAGCACTGGGGCTCCCCATGGTGAAGAACTTGGTCTGATAAATCCTTTGTCGAGAAGTTCTTGAAGTTGTTCAGACAATTCTTTCATTTCCGATGGTGCTAAACGATATGGAGATTTTGCTACCGGTGCAGCTCCAGGAATTAGATCAATACGAAATTCAACTTGTCTTGGTGGAGGTAATCCGGGTAATTCATCGGGAAATACTTCCGGAAAATCTCATACTATTGGGATGTCCTGAATTTGCTTCCCTTTTATCTCTTTATTACCTGCGCCAGATATGCAACACCTTCCTTTCTTAGATACTTCCGCATCTTCATACACGATACAATCTTTAAGCCTCTCCTTGACTTTTCTCCATGAACTAGATGCATTCCTTCTTCCGGTAGTGGAATTCGAAGTATCTTTTCAGTACAACAAATTTCTGCTCGGTTTTTGGATAACCAATCCATACCCACTACTATGTCAAAGCTTCCTAATTTAATTGGAATCAGATCTATGCTAAACTCCTTTTCAGCCAATTCTAAAGTACAGTTAGGAATTACGTCTCTAGCTCTAACTTCTTGACCGTTGGCAAATTCAACAACATAATCTTCCTTTAATTTTTGAGACTTTAAACAAATTTTAGATCTGAATTCTAGTGATACGAAACTCTTATCTGCTCCAGAATCAAATAATACGGATGCATAGAGATTGTTTAAGAGAAACGTACCTGTAATCAGGTCCGGGTTTTGTCTTTCCTCTTCTGCCCCAGTCTCAAATACTCGTCCCCGTGCCGGCCTTCCTGGGTTCCCTTGGTTAATTTGTCGGCCTTGAATTGCAGGCATCCTTCTGTTATATCTGGGACAAGCACTCCTTATATGATCCAAACTTCCACATTCGAAACATACTCGCTTTTGTGTGCTCTTACAATCCTTCGCAAAATGACCCACTTTGTTGCACTTAAAACATACCATACATCGCCCATGATGGTAATAATTGCACTTATCACATTTTGAAACTATCCCCTTTTCTTTCTCTGTGGCCTGTGCCTGGATTCCAAAATTTCCTGTTATTCTTTGTTCCTTACCTTTCCTTCCATCAAACTGCCTCCTCCTGGGCTCCTCCATTTTTCTCTTACCTTTGGCTCTTTCATTCGAAAACAATCCTGAACGAGTTGCGTTATCCGTGAGTTTGGCTGCTAAACTTACTGCTTCCTGCATTGTTTTTGGTCTTCCCGAAGTCACATCTCCCCTTATCTTAGGAGCTAATCCCCAAATATACTTATCGATCCTGTTCTCTTCCGGCGTCACCAAATGAGGAACTAACTTTGCCAATTCGTGGAATCGAGCAGTGTAAGTATCTACATCATTCTCTTTCATCTCATGGTTCCAAAATTCCGTTTGGAGCTTCTGTATTTCACTCCTTGGACAATACTCTTCCTTGAGTATTTCTTTGAACTCATCCCACTTAAGTCTGTTAGCTGCTTCTCGGCCTCGAGTTTGCACTTGTGTGTTCCACCAAGTCAATGCTCGTCCTTGCTGTAGACAAGCGGCAAATTCTACCTTAGTAGCTTCAGTGCACTTGCTAATATGGAGAACGGACTCCATACCCTCAATCCAATTTAATAGTCTAACGGCTCCCTCAGTTCCATTAAATTCCTTAGGATTACAAGTCCTGAAAGCCTTGTAGGTGCACTCTCTGTCCCTATTTGTACCGGTTCCTGGATTGTTTTCGTGATTAGCATTTAGGCCTGCAGCTATTTGGCTAACTATATTTGGGAGAGCTGCCATGATTTGCTCAGATACAAGTCGTGCGATTTCGGGACCTTCTCTTCTAGGAGGCATAACTCTACTACAAAATTCCAAATCGGTATCTAATTATTTACCTAAACCGACAATCTATCTATGCGTCGCGTATTAACATTACCCATCTAATAATTAAATCATGCATTCGACGTAATATACAATGATAATATACATTTTAATCATACAAAATACTAATAATTGCTATTAGAACTTTATCATAATCATCAAACTTTATAATTTCAAAATATTAACTATTAAACAGAAAATATTTTTAAATTCATGGGTTACATCCCCTCAAAAGAAACAAGTTTTAAAGTTACCAAATATCATCCAATAGTCAACATCTAACGCATGAAAAACAGAATAAACCATCCCATAATGACTACTAATGCTCCTGACACTAAGGCTAAACCCGCGCATAGCCTCTGAATAGCCCTTCTAGTGTCCATAAGCATGGTCAAAACTCCATTCATGGTCTGATCTTGAGTGTTCAAAATCCCCATCACCCTGTCGAGAGACCGACCATGATGGTCCAGTCTAGCCCTAAATATCTCCGCGTCTCGGGACAAGCCCGTGACCCATAAGCTCTCAAGTGGAGTCATTCCGGTCGGCTGTCCTGTCGGCTCCGCGACCCGAGGTGGTGATGGCATATCATATCTAACCCTCAGCCGAGAGGGCCCTGCCTCATCCCTAGGTGGAATGATGAAGGTCTCTCTGACAGGTGTCGGAACACTAATCCGTGCGGTCGCCCGGACTCTGGATCGGGGCGCCGACTGTGGTAGGGGTGCAGACACAGAAGTAGACGATCTCGCTGGTGAAGATCCGGTTCCCGAGTAACTATGCTCGGACGGATCATAATCCTCACTCACTCGTGCCCTCCTAGGTCAACCAGTGACGTATCCAGACTCGTCAGGGGACGACTCAGAGTGTGATGATGAGTGAGACATGATAACTGCAATTAATTACAAACTTTAAACCATTAGAATGCTAAAATAAATATTGAAATCACAAAATGCTTATGCGAACTCACATATTAACCATGCTTTTTATTTTTGAAACAAAAAGTTTCTATATTTAGCAACTCATAATATAACCATTTCAAGTCCCTTCTTATGCATACCAAATTAGACATAGGTGATCAAGCTTTGCCTAATTGTAATATGCTAAGCCGCCACTCGTCTTAGTTATACTAGTAGTGTGCTCAAGCTCAAGATTTGTTTGCGAAAATAATTTTTGAAAATAGTGGTTATAGTGTATGGTTTTATAGCAAAAACCGGTATTCTCTATAACCTATGGCTCTGATACCAAGTCTGTCACACCCCGCTAAAGCGGAAACACGGAGTATAACAGTTCGATAAACATAGCACTAAAAAATGAAAAAATACCACCATACATTTCAACCAAAGATTACCGCGTGTTTTAATACTTAGTAGTGACTTTGTAATCATGCTTTTGGATGTATTAAGTTTATTTATTTTTGAACTTGATGCATTCTTTGGTTGAAATGTATGGTGGTATTTTATCATTTCCTAAGTGCTATGTTTATCGAACTGTCATAATCCGTGTTTCCGCTTTAGCGGGGTGTGACAGACTTGGTATCAGAGCCATAGGTTATAGAGAATACCGGTTTTACAATAAAACCATACACTATAACCACTATTTTCAAAAATTATTTTCACAAACAAATCTTGAGTTTGAGCACACTACTAGTATAACTAAGACGAGTGTCGGCTTAGCATATTACAATTAGGCAAAGTTTGATCACCTATGTCTAATTTGGTATGCATAAGAAGGGACTTGAAATAGTTATATTATGAGTTGCTAAATATAGAAACTTTTTGTTCCAAAAATAAAAAAAACATGGTTAATATGTGAGTTCGCATAAGCATTTTGTGATTTCAATATTTATTTTAGCATTCTAATGGTTAAAAGTTTGTCATTAATTGCAGTTATCATGTCTCACTCAACATCACACTCTGAGTCGTCCCTTGACGAGTCTGGATACATCACTGGTCCACCTAGGAGGGCACGAGTGAGTGAGGATTATGATCCGTCCGAGCATAGTTACTCGGGAACCGGATCTTCACCAGCGAGATCGTCTACTTCTGTGTCTGCACCCCTACCACAGTCGTTGCCCCGATCCAGAGTCCGGGCGACCGCACGGATTAGTGTTCCGACACCCGTCAGAGAGACCCTCATCATTCCATCTAGGGATGAGGCAGGGCCCTCTCGGCTGAGGGTTAGATATGATATGCCATCACCACCTCGGGTCGCGGAGCCGACAGGACAGCCGACCGGAATGACTCCACTTGAGAGCTTATGGGTCACGGGCTTGTCCCGAGACGCGGAGATATTTAGGGCTAGACTGGACCATCATGGTCGGTCTCTCGACAGGGTGATGGGGATTTTGAACACTCAAGATCAGACCATGAATGGAGTTTTGACCATGCTTATGGACACTAGAAGGGCTATTCAGAGGCTATGCGCGGGTTTAGCCTTAGTGTCAGGAGCATTAGTAGTCATTATGGGATGGTTTATTCTGTTTTTCATGCGTTAGATGTTGACTATTGGATGATATTTGGTAACTTTAAAACTTGTTTCTTTTGAGGGGATGTAACCCATGAATTTAAAAATATTTTCTGTTTGATAGTTAATATTTTGAAATTATAAAGTTTGATGATTATGATAAAGTTCTAATTGCAATTACTAGTATTTCGTATGATTGAAATGTATATTATCATCGTATGATATGTCGAATGCATGATTATGTTGTTGAATTTGCTAACGGTCAAGAAGTTAGAGATAGAGACGTAATTCCTGACTGCACTTTAGAATTGGTTGAAAAGGAGTTTAGCATAGATCTGATTCCATTTAAATTAGGAAGCTTTGACATAGTAGTGGGTATGGATTGGTTATTCAAAAAAACCGAGCAGAAATTTGTTGTTCTGAAAAGATACTTCGAATTCCACTACCGGAAGGAAGTTCATGGAGAAAAGTCAAGGAGAGGCTTAAAAATAATATCGTGTATGAAGATGCGGAAGTATCTAAGGAAGGAGGGTGTTGCATATCTGGCGTATGTAGTAGATAAGGAGATAAAAGGGAAGCACATTCAGGACATCCCAATAGTCCGAGATTTTCCGGAAGTATTTCTCGATGAATTACCCGGATTACCCCCACCAAGACAAGTTGAATTTCGCATTGATCTAATTCCTGGAGCTGCACCAGTAGCAAAATCTCCATACCGTTTAGCACCATCGGAAATGAAAGAATTGTACGAACAACTTCAAGAACTTCTCAACAAAGGATTTATCAGACCAAGTTCTTCGCCATGGGGAGCTCCAGTTCTCTTTGTCAAAAAGAAGGATGGAACCTTTCGAATGTGTATTGATTATAGAGAGCTTAATAAACAAACTCTCAAGAATCGATATCCACTTCCTCGAATTGATGACCTGTTTGATCAGTTGCAATTGCAAGGAGCTATGTATTTCTCAAAGATCGATCTCCGATCCGGTTATCATCAGATGAGAGTTCGCGAAAAAGATATTCCCAAAAACAACATTCAGAACTCGATATGGACACTACGAGTTTCTAGTTATGCCTTTTGGATTGACAAATGCACCGGCAGTATTTATGGACGTGATGAACAGAGTTTGCAGACCGTATTTAGACAAGTTTGTAATAGTGTTCATTGACGACATACTCATCTACTCCCGAAGCAAAGAGGATCATGAGTATCATCTGAAGCTGATGCTCGAATTAATCAAGAACCATAAATTGTATGCCAAATTTTCCAAATGCGAATTTTGGATTCGTGAAGTACATTTTCTTGGCCATGTAGTCATTCAGAAGGGAATTCAAGTCGATTCAGCAAAGGTGGAAGCCATCAAAAAGTGGGAAATTCCGAAGACACTCACGGAGATTCGACAATTTCTTGGTTTAGCGGGATTTTATCGGCGATTTATTTCTAACTTTTCCAAGATTGCGCAACCTTTAACAACTTTAACTCGAAAGGATGAAAAGTTTATTTGGGGAGAAAAACAGGAGGAAGCTTTTCAGACACTCAAGCAAAAGCTTTGCAATGCTCCAGTCTTAGCGTTGCCTGAGGGTACTGACAACTTTGTGGTTTATTGCGATGCATCACGCCAAGGATTGGGGTGTGTATTAATGCAAAAGGATAAAGTCATCGCATATGCGTCTAGACAGCTAAAAGTTCATGAGAGAAATTATACCACTCATGATTTGGAGTTGGGAGCTGTAATATTAGCACTGAAGATCTGGAGACATTATCTTTACGGGACGAAATGTATAATCTTTACTGATCACAAGAGTCTTCAACACATCCTTGATCAGAAAATGCTTAATATGAGGCAGCGAAGATGGGTGGAATTGCTTAATGATTATGATTGTGAAATAAAATACCATCCAGGAAAAGCTAATGTAGTAGCGGATGCGTTAAGTAGAAAAGAAAGAGTAAAGCCTTAAGGACGCGAGCTATGGGAGTAATAGTACAGACAAGTCTTAAGGCGCAAATTCTTGAAGCTCAGGAGGAAGCATTGAAGCCGGATAATTTAAGCAATGAAACTCTACATCATCTGGAGAAGGAATTTGAGATGAGATTGGATGGAGTACGCTATTTTAAGGATAAGGTATGGATACCGAAGGCTGACAACCTGCGGTCCAAAATTTTGGAAGAAGCACATAAATCAAGGTACTCAATCCATCCAGGAGCGGACAAAATGTATCAAGATTTAAGAGAACATTATTGGTGGCCAGGAATGAAACGAGACATCGCCACATACGTAAGTAAGTGTTTGACATGCGCAAAAGCACCAAAAACCTTCGGGTCTACTTCAACAACCCGAAATACCCCAATAGAAATGGGATCAGATTTCAATGGACTTTGTAACCAAATTACCCCGAACTAAGAAAGGTCATGATGCTATTTGGGTAATAGTAGATCAACTTACGAAGTCTGCACATTTTCTACCAATTCGAAAAGATTATAAAATGGAAAAGCTAGCGCAATTGTATATTGATGAGATCGTTTCTCGTCACGGAGTACCCATTTCTATCATCTCCGATAGAGATAGTCGCTTTACCTAAATATCCAAATTTCAAAACCATTAATTCACAAGTACCAATCTTTAAATTATATGATAGAAATTATGCCTTCAAAATAACCAATACTTTTGTATGTTGGACCTCTACTAGACCGTCCCTGACCTTATACATGCCCCAAAAAGGACTACCGACGTGGCCATGAATCCCATGGGTAGCCCCTACTTCTCTAGAATTAGTGCACCCTTACTCGTCAGTATAAGGTGGGCTTGTCACACCAAATAGCGCTATCCACTAAAACTATAGGCTTCTTTATGAGTTAACTAGTAGAGTCAGCCGGGGACTTAAAGAACCAACCCAACATACCATTTTCGCATATATGTCATATAATATTCATAACCAAACGCTTTATAATCAAAGCTACCAAAATTATTCATAACAATCGCTTTTAAGTAAACCTCGTGAATAATTAAAATAAATACTTTAACATGCTTTCCTCCCCAAATTCAAGTAAACGGTAAAATAGGGGCTGTGAATACTCACCTCAAATGATGATGATGATGATGCTAAATAACACAACAACGCAAATCTCTAATCCAGAGCCTTTACTTCCCTATAGAGTAATTTGCATAAATGAATACCAATTGTCAACATCCATCTATAATCCTAACTTAACCATTCCTACATCTCAATATATGCCTTTATGTTTATTTTGTTGTCTAAAATAGAAATTTAGGATTAAAATATCAATAATGATCACCAAAACATAACCTTTAAGGTTTTAAGATCAATCTTCTGGATTCAGCACTCGCTGTCCAGAATTTGTGATCACAAAATGAGCTTCAAAATGACACTTCCCAAATACCAAAAATAACCAAATTTTTATGGAAACTAATATACTGAGTTAAAAAATCAAGTCAAATTTTTATGCATTTTGGAGATGTTTTGATGTCCCAAAGAATTCCCACAAATCAGTAGGTCACTGATTTTTGTATCAGTTGTACACTTCTATTGTAGCATGCATTTGGGATAGCAAAACTCAAAACTACTCAGTGAGCCATATATGGTTGCAAAGATAACTCAAAAATCTTTCATATAGAAAAAGATTCACTCAATTTGGTTGATTTATGAAGGAGTTATGGCCTTTAGAAGTTGAGTGTACTAATCTGTCAACTCAGGACAGATTGCATTACTTTATTCTAAAATGCTTATGGATGACCAAAACTTCATAATTTTGAGTGATTCTTGATTCTTGATTCTTAGCTAACACCTTAAATTAAAGTTTGGTAGCAAAAAGCCCAAATTTAATCAAGTAAGAAATAATTTATGAAGCTTGAAAGTGGATACAAAATCCATGACAGCAAGCTGTGATAACAATGAATCTCTATATAATGTCATAAGATGATCATTTGGCATGGTTTTTAGTAATAACACATGGTTTCACATCTTTAATCAATATACAATGATTCTAATGAGACAAATATGCATCATGGATTCATAGCAACTACAAGTGCTCATCCAATCCCATGCATGATAACTAAAAACACTAATTAAGTGATATTTCACCACTTAGAAATTCTTAATCATATAAGATTTGAATAATTTCATCCTAAAAGTTTCCTTATACCCTAAATTGATATAATAACATAAATTTCAATCCAAATAATCAAAATTTCATGGACCTTAGAACCATTCTTCATAAAATCGACATATTTTGATAAAATCCCAAAAAAAAAATACACTTAAATTCCCACATTTTATTGGAAGATCATTCAATGGTTCATTTGCAAATGTATTATTACTAAATGCATCCCATTTCACTTCCAAAACTAAAATTATACAACTCTTACATGAAATGATGTGAAACATTCATATTTTTGAATAAAACTTGAAAAATGGAGATAATAAGTGATTACCTTCTCAATTGGAGATGCAAACTTGATTTCTTGAAGTATGAGAATGTTAGAAACTTGATTTCTCCTTGAAATTTTCTTGAAAAATCGATGGTGGTGGTGGTGGTGTGTGTGTGTGGCCGGCGAGAGCAAGAGGAGAGGAGATGAGAAGTCTTTTGCAAATTTTGAAATGAGAAGATTATTCACAAATTTTAGTTTTTAATTAAAATAAGAGAGAGAGAGAGAGAAGTCATGAAATTCGGCCAAGTGGCCTAATGACTCACCAAAAACATTTCAAATTAAATTAAAATTATAAATATGATATAATTTGGTTGATTTATCAGATAAATTTGAGAATCGTAACCCTCGATTCTCAGTTACTGCTAAAAATAAATATATTATAAATTAATAAATATATTTTATTTTAAAAATAATAGAATCCTATTATTTTATGTCTTTTAGACTTCGATCATAGTTTTTGGCATTTCTGAGATGTAATGGTCAATTATCAGTCCGTACCGGGTATTCTACGCGATTACTGAAATTTTTCGGGAAAAATTCTAATCTAATCAATCGAGATAAATACTAAAGGAATAACTTTATGATTAGATTCTAATAGATCAGAGATTGCTAACCTTAAAATTCTGGTTATTGGACGGTTGTCACAAACATGTGTGCTATATCAAGAATATATATGAAACGGACTAGGTTTTTCGGCTCTGGTATCAAAACTGATGAAGGGCAGATTTTAAGTAGAATAATTTGGAAAACTATGAAACTGACAAGGTTTCTAGAGCCTCATACCAAAGAAGCACTATGATGTCCCGAGCGTTGCACTCAAGATAACCTGACGATCTTGCTGAAGAGTGATTGTTCCACACAATTAAAGGAGCGACTTATATTCGACTATAATAATCAATCTTGAGGATTCCAGCTGTATATACATATACATACATACATATAAATGTTTGTCTTAACAATAAAACAATTACTAATCCTAAAGATGGTAAGAATAAATGATAGGGATATATACCAACAATTATCCTAATTATAATTAGGAAATATCTTAAATAGTTATCGTAATACTAATGATGACATTCAGTAATTATACTAGCAATTATTGTAATAGTAATTATAAAAATTAGTAATTATTCCAAAGTTCCAGAATATTGTTATGATAATAATCCTAAAAATGATTAGATTAGTGCTAATTAGAAATCATGATGAACCTTCTATTTGCTTTAATCTTGCAATACGGAAACTTTCAATATCTCTATCTTAGGCTACTACTTCAATCGTCCAATGTTCAGCTATATCTTATTTTGTACAGAAAATATTTATCCTTAATGCATGCCCCCAATCATTTCACAATCTCACTTTGGATGTTTAGCAAAATTGGGTTGATTGACATTGGCACTTTTAGTGGTTAATTTATCTTTCAATCTCTTATAGAAAGGCTATGGTTTACTAGATGAACTATATGGGTTTTTTCCAATATTTGTTGTATATATGACATGTTTTTCATCATATTTGGTACTTCATTATGAATAAACAGTTGTCTTTCATATTTTCAAGAAAATAAGAATACCAATATTTCTTTTGAGCATGTATGAGGAGTCTCCTTAAGTGACATTTCCACCCTTTGGGGTATTGAATTAGTTAGACATTAGAGATATATCAAGTCAGGGTTTTCTATATTCATCTTAGTAATGCCCATTGCCCGCCTGCCCATCTTATGTTATCTTTTCAGTATTTATCTCAAGTAATATACATCAAGTTTTAAACCACGACTACTTTCATGTATCATTCATAGCTAAGGTTTTGGTAACCAAAACCTTGCCCACTAATGATAGCCTCCTCCATAGTGCTCTCCCTGTTTTTTTCGCCAGAAGCATATATCCATTCAATTCAATTTTTTACCCTCTACTTTGAGCTATTGGCACTAGACATCCAACACCTGCTGCGCAACAGCTCTCATCACTGTAACCTGCTTCCTGCACCAGCACCAGGTGCCTACAACAGCCACTCCCCCTGGTGCGACTTGTCCAGGCTCTGTCTCTTCGGAGTGCCACCTACTGTGTCTCTATCTTCCCAGTGAGCTACTTGTCATGACTCCACCTTGCTACTCGCATATTCACTAATGTCATGGTTATCATTTTGTCATCACCACCTGCTCTTGCAACACTTGGTTTTGTTTCCATGACGATTCATCATGTCGTCTACCAGTGTTGCTTTAAATTCATGAGATGAATCCGGGCTACTACTCGAGTTATTTGAACCTTTACTGCCTCATGTTTTCTCTTTTGAACCTGTTCTTTTTTTATTCTTGAAACCCGTAAATGTTCCATTCATTCTGTTTTTTTAGGAGTTTTCAGGACCCTATTTACTAGTTGGTACAGCCTTGCCCCTAGCTAACCAAAATCTTTCTCGTCGCTTCAACATATTGGTTATCTGGTTATGATTCTTTTAATTTTTAAACATTGTCGATCTGGTTATCTTCTGTTTGGTCCTTTTGTTGACCCAGCCAAATAGATTATTTGTCAAACTCTCATCTCATCATTTCTGATATTTTCATTATATATTCAATTTCTCATGACATCTTGAGCTTATCAAGATATTCAACAGCCTAATTGATATACAAATCTAGAGAATATTAGCAGGTTATGATCATATTGTTTTACTTCAGATCGACAATGTTCAGTAGAAGAGATTGTTTGTTGACCCAGCCAACGAACTCATATTTCACTTCACCTAGTTGTATCTATATCTGCTCAGTTTCATTCTCTTTCTCCTAACTTGGTTATTAACCTGGTTTTAAGTTCATAGTCTTCGACTGCAGTTGATTCAGTACCACTGCCGAAGTCACCAGAAGATCCTGATTTTATTCCTTTTTGCTCGAGGAGGTTTACATGTATAGGCATGGGGAGGAATTCTATTGTTCCTCGATTTGTCATATTTTTGTCTTGTGCTTAGGATACTCTAAAAAACTAACTCTGTTAACTTCTCTATAATTCTTGGGCACAATGGTTGGAGAAGAGAGCTAATGTGGAGCGAGTCATGATACCTGACGTCTCGTGTCATGTCATGTGAACCGATTACTATAGTCTCATTCGCACACAACACACATCCTAGTTTTGTACTTTGAGTCACTTTCATTACATGTTTCTCAAAAGGTACAGATGGATTTGAAGAATTCATTTGGCAACAATATTATTTAGGGGTTATAATGGAGTGACATTCTAGTATGGTATTTCTGTCTTTCGACCTGCATTCCAGTCAGTCCTTCAGTCCTGATATTGATATTCTGGTTTTGGCGTCTGCATTACCTATTATTATGATGAGATGCTAAATTTGTGTTTCAATAATGAACGAGAGAATCTTAAGAGATTTGGAGCGTTTCAAAAAAGAAGAGGGGGATAGAGTTTTTATGTTCATGGTGAGTGTCCACTCATTATTTGATGAGATTAAGGGTAAAGTTTTTAGTAGAACACCTCATCCATCTATTAGACGTTTTCTTGGCCCATAGACAGAATGAGGGGTGAAATGTAGTGATGAATACCCCTTGTGGATTTTCCTAGTGTCCAAGTACCTGTAATGGATAATGGAGATGATGGAAAGGGAATTTTCTTTTATGAGCATTGCAAAAAGCGATGGCATAAGAAAAATAATCATTGGAAGTTGCATGGCAAACCAACACACTTAGAAGGCTATGACTAACAACATGGCAACCCTTGTCCCTTGCTATTGTTGCCAACTACCCTCAAGAGCAAGTTGCCTTTTTAACCTTGGCTTATATGAATCCGGACCAACATCACTTCAGGGGATGACTCCTTCCACAATGGATCAAATGAGGACGATGATTTCAAATAATGGTTTTTGCGGTGGTATATCTGTTCAAAAATAACGGTTCATATAATAGTTAGACTTGTATATATATACTCATTACTTAACATATTGTATGTATCCAATAAACAAAATCAAAGTGTCCAGAGGCTAAACAAAGTCAAAATGTCTAGAAGTTTGCAACAACGTTAGCTAAACAAACAACAAACAAGGTTAGGTTGTTTATCTAAGTCAAAAAATGTTAATTGTGGACGGCATCGTGTCTGAATCAGAGTCAAAGAGAGTTAAAGTCAAAAAAATGTTGAACAAAATCAAAGTGAAAACAATATTTCGGGACCTAAAACATAATCAAAAGAATGCTAACAGAGTCAAAGTCAAAGTCAAAAAGAGAAGAGGATTACCAAGTACGTGGAAGTTGAACATATGAGGAGATAAACATGGAATGGAACCCAGGCCAGCTCCAAACACCAAAATAAAAGCCCACAAAATAGTTGCTTAACACCAACACAACCCATCTACAAAATAGTGGTTATGCAGCTGCTATTTAGTGTTCAAAATGCTGTCATTTAGAGTTCAATAGTGACGCTAATGCGGGACCACTATTTGCCTCATGACCGCTAACTGCTAATCACTGTACCACCGCTATAGCGACACGATTAACAATATAGTCAATGAGTAATGCATAGTTTGAGTATCAAGCTATTGCTAATGGTGTATGCCAGTTAATATGTCTATAAACGAAGTAAGTATGTAGAGAGTGAGAGGTACTTTACAAGGAAAAGTTGGAGGTAGGACAAATCTACATGTCATTTGTTCTTACGAGACAAATTGTATATATTCTCACCAAATGGTTATTCAAGCCTTCCTTTAAGTCTATAGTTAGCAAGTTGAGTTTCCAGATGCATAACCCAACTTAGGGGGGTGGGTCAAATATTAGAGAAAATAAATATCTAGGGTGTGTTTGGTTAGAGGTATTAAACAGTCATTAATGGGATTGAATATAATAGAAACTGTTTGGTTTTGTATAGTATAATGGGTTCATTCTCCCACAAGCCCAAATTTTCATTCCAGGTTAAACTGAGGGGAATGAAAATTTATTCTCTGTCATTTTCATTTTCCTTCCCCTGTCTGAACCAAACAGACCCCTAGTTTCGAAAAGAAGCAAACAAAATATTTAGTTTCCTAAAACTAGGAAAGATATTGTAAATTAAAAGAATTTCTAGATTTTTTGAAGATAGTTTCATGTTTAGTTTTCTGAAGGGATGTGTATAGGCTTGTAAATCCATGTATTATTCAGTGAAGAAATTGTATCTCTCTCAAACAACACATTCGTATAAAGAGTCATGTATTTGCTCCGAGTTGTTTTCTTTTTTCTAGGCCTAAACTAAAGTGGTGTCCTCATTATTTCTCTTCCAAATTCTTCATGTCATTACAGCACCATGAGCAACAAATTTGTTGACGACCTTAACTTCCAAGTTTACTTTATTTGTGCCTTTGGGCTCTGGCTTATGCTTGAGTAGTCTTCTTCCCATGAATTCTTGCTAAGTACCAACTTTTCCTTCTCAAATCATTCTCTTCCACCTTCGAGCTATTACCACAACTTCATCCTTGTATAGAATGGCCTTCTTTTTGGTGCCAAAGTTTTTAAACGAAGTTTTTTTGCTCCAAAATCTCCTTATCCTTTCAAAATCTTTCTCCATGGGTTCATAAGTTCAATGATGGTAATTAAATCTAAATCTTTAGGTTTTTCAATGGTACAACTTTATACGTGAATGCTCGTTTTTCACAAACATCTTCTCCTTCAAGATAGACTTTCACTTGAATGCTCTGTTAGTGATAGATTATCTTGGTTAGCGAAGGAAATGGAACCATTTGGTGGCTGTCAGCATGATGCGAACCATGGATTCTTGTACCAATTTGTTGGGGGATGATTTTGGTTAAGATAGATAAGGGAATTGGTAGGAATATAGAGTGCAAAAGAAGCTGGAGACTGAAAAGGGACTTCAACTTTTATCGAACGATTGGAGGTATCATATTTGCTTTCACTATAACATGCGAGGGGGATATGTACACTACCTACTAGATCTTTCTAATTATTCTGCCATTGTTCTCTTAATATTTTGATATTTATCCACAAGTATCTATATCTCTATTACAAATACTTAACTTTGAGATTTCTAGTAGTCAAAATATTCTATTACATGAAGTATATTTCTAGGACCAATGAAAGTTTTAGTTCAAGATCAAGATTACATGAACTTGACAAGTATATTGAAATTATTACATTAAATAACGTTTTGCAATTAAGGAGGCATATCGAAGTTTGCACGACTAGATCTCGGGTTCAAAATGTTCCAAAAGTTTGATATTATGGACATTGGAAATTGAGTTTGATATTGTACTAAAAGTTTCATGAGCAAATGTCTATGCAAACTTATAGAGGATATTATGTGGAATGTTTTTGAGAGAAATCTAGTAAAAATGTAGAAATATCTAGAAAGTAGGAAAAGCTTGTGGAATTCTCTGTGTGAAATATATATGGGAAAATCTAAATGTCCAGGGAGAAATAACTAGGCTTTAAGAGAGAACATTGAAAGAATACCCTAGTCGATCTCCCTTTTCTCACGATTTTGTTTTCTCATTTTAGCATTCATGGCTGAATTCTCATCCCTTAAGTTCCAACTCACGGATAAAGATGAGGAGCCTTTTTGTTGTATTTTATTCAAGCCCCAAGTCCGTGTCCCTTTTTCGTTTCTAATTGTTTTCCATAAAAGCCTGGTACGGGAATCATAAGTAACTGAAATTGAATTCAATCAAAAGAATTAGATCTCATCTGACGTGAGAGGTCAAAACGCTCTCCTATACTCCATTTCAGAGTTTTACAAAAGAATTCGAATGAGCCCTCCATCAAACCTAACAGATCATATGTTCACCCAAACATATTAGAGCCTGTTCTAAATGCCACTTTGACCCTCTTAAGACAAATGACTTACTTGCCCCTCCTTGCATACGTGAAACGGACCGGAGGTTTAGCGAAGCTCAAGTTCAAGAAACATGGTTTTTTGATTGCTGTATTTTTTTTACATTCTTTTCTCTCTATCATGACTAGACCTGACAAACGTGTCGTGTCGGGTTCAAAGTTAAACGGGTTGAAAGTGTCTAACCCTAACCCGACTTGTTTAATAAACGGGTCAAAAAATCCCAACCCTAACCCGACCCGCCACGACCCGCCTAACCCGTTTAACATTTATAAAATTAAAAATCGAAAATTCACAAAAAAAATACAAATACAAAATTCAAATGAAAGCATTAGAAATCCAAAATTTATAGTTCAAAATTATAATCAAATATAAAACACTAAAAATCCAAAGCATTAAAAGGAAAACTCATATATATATATATATACACACACGTATATATAAACTGGTTATTCGGGTCATTTTCGAGTTGAAATTTTTGACCCTGACCTTACCCGTTTAATTTTCGTGTCGTGTCGTGTCAACCCGTTTACTTAAACGGGTTGAAATGTATTACCCAAACCCGTTTATTTCGTGTCGAGTTCGTGTCGGGTTAGCGTGTCGTGTCAGTTTTTGCCAGGTCTAATCATGACTTGTACCATGAACAGATGCTGCTCTTTATGCTTGTACCCTTGTTTTTCCAGATGTCCAACACGTTTCTTATGACTTCAACATAAATTTCGACTCACATGAAGCAGGAATTTGCGAAAACTTAAAACATAGAACATGTAGATCTGTTTGTCAGCTTTCCAAAGAGCCTTGAATCATATTCCTTGGTGCTTGGACGAGTGAGATATGATCGAAATATCATAGCCGCGCAAATCTGTTAAGCATTCTTCTTTTTGTTTATTTTTCCACTCCATCCCTTGATCATCGATGTTCACCTAAAGACTTGCAAATTTTCTTTGTTATGCCATTTTCATGTTCAAGGCTTTGATGCCCGCCGTGTATACAAAAATGCAATACCAACGCATTGAAGTCGCGTTATTATTGGATAAAAGTGCATGTTTTGTCTATCTAAATCATAGCGTTTTACATCACTATCATAGATCATTCCAATGAAAACATACATTGTTTAACAAGGGTGTTTAGGTAGTTGTAGGTCAAGGTTATTTGGAATGAAATGGTGATAAGCAAGCAATGAAATGAAACATGACCAAAATGCTTGTTCTATCACCCAAGGAGTGACTAAAATATATGAGAAAATTACTTGAGCATGTATCGCTAAGAAAGCAAGGGAAACTCTTGCAAACTCTTACAAGGAGTAGACAGGGTGGTGAAGTTTTTTCTTCAAACCCTTCGATGTGAGTTTGAAACTCTATATAAGAAAGAGTTGCAATCAACTTCTCAAGAGTGTTGGTGGTTGTAAATCAATTGACGAGAAAGTAGGAAGCTCTTGATGATGTTCATATCATTTAAAAAATCTTAATTCAATGCTTGCGATGTTTTGAGCCAATAAAGGAAGATCTCAAAAGAAAATTAAAGATGCTCTGGAGGCTCTCTCTTCAAGTAAGACTCCCTTTTAAATAGGACTAGGACTTTGGCAATTAAAGAAACAAGGTCGTGTTCAAAGACTAGAGAAGATGATACAATTCGTTTAAGTTTAAGGGGGTATTTATTAAATTGAACTTGATTTTAGGCTAGAAATTTTATTAGTAAATATATTTGGAAGCTTCTAGAATATGTATATTTAGCATAGTTGTTAAAAGCGCGCTTGAGGCATGCCTCGGCTTTGAGGCTCATAAGGCTCAAGGTCTTGGGCTTTTTTAATGTCAGGCTAGACGTATCACGAGGCTCACTAAGGCGATGCGCTCTTGGCTGAGGTGCCTTGTGGTCCTAGGCGCGCCTCATAAAGAGTTATTAAATTCCTAGGCAAACCCTAATATTAAATAAGTTTTCTCATCTCCTAGACTTCTTAAAAAAGAGTTATTAAATAGATGACATAAGTCAAACCCTAATATTAAATACCTTGTTCTTAGAACTTCAAGCATCCTTCTCTATAAATACCCAGACCTTAAAACTTCTTCCTCACGGCTCATGCTTTAAACCCTTCACCCTTTAGCCTCTATTGAAGTACCGCTGGTTGCTGCATATTTGAGTTGTCTGTAACTGTGTGTATGCGTGTGTGTGTGTGTATATATATATATATATATTTTAAGATGTCCCTCGCATTCCTGAGGCCCGCGCTTCAGGCCTGCCGGCCTAGGCTCTGGGACCCTGTTGCACCTAAGTGCACCTTCAGCATTTAACAACTTTGATATTTAGTACTACCATATGTTGGTGATTTTAGTGTCATCAAGCATTTTAGTATAGTTGTGATTTACTTGAGATATCGATGGTGTTGCATTGGTTAAACTATAATATGAGTTACGAGGTGCGGGGTGCACACTTGTTTAAGCTATTGTGAACCTAAGATTGCCATAAAGCAGGGGTCAAGGGGGTCGCGCCTCTAGCGGGGTTTTAAGGGGCAGAGCAGTGGGACTTGAATTTTTCTCTCGAAAACAGTGTGCACCAAGTCCTTTTCAGAAGGAAGGCTGCTTTCTGAATTTTACTGGGAAAGCATGAAGCCTTCTGAATTTCACTTCTGAAGTGGACTTCAATTCAGAACACAAGTCGTCTTCTGAACTTTGGGCTGTAACCGTTTTTTATTATATCCATTGGTAGTTATTTGCTAATTGATCTTAATCACAAATAACTGCTTAACCACCCAACTAATTGGCGAGTAACTACCTTTTTAAGGGGTGTTTGATCTCATTTTAACAGATTGAAAAACACATCAGCATCTATGTTTGTGTTATACTCTCGATTTTGTCTATAAATCATGAGTGTGTATTTGGATTATCCCCGAGTAAATGCCGTGATACCCGTAGGCTGCAAAAGGGTCCAAATATTTCTTGCAGATAATTGATTCTGTTCACGATCCATATGCTATCCAAGCTCTCGACATCGATATCTATACCCTGCAAACCCAAATTCTTACACTATATACTTGAGAAACATGTAGTCAAAATTTAGATATACTTGGAGCGTAATAAAAACTAAAAAACAATTGAACTACTAGAAACTGCCATTAGAGAAGTCTTTGTGATATATCTATATTAAGAGAGTGTGGACAGAATTTCGTACAACTAGAAAACACTTTTGGGTGATATATACCTCCTTGTACTTGATACCTTCTAGGGTCCAATAGAAGATTAAGTTCTTTGGCATTCCTACTTCTTGCCTTGATTCTTGTCATCTACCATAAACAACCAAAATCCAGCAGACGTGTCTTGAGTTTTACTTGCACCTTTGCAATTCTTTGCCAACAGTACTGCTATATACTACAATCAAATTGGTGTAAAATATCAATGGTGCATACTCAAACAGGATTTACGTGTACCATTGGTCCTTTTTGTTTCAATCATTTATCCGGTGTTTGAAGGATGAGATTACGTAGCCTAGTTGGTCTTTTGTTTTTCTGTGTGTTTTTTAGTCAGTGATAAAACTGCTTTTAGGTTGGGCACTTTCGTATAGCTGAAAATAGACAGATCCACAGCACTCCAAATATCTGCATGGCATAACTTTCTAGCATCATTTTCTGGTTTTCTTGTTACTGCTTAGGAGAAAGTAATTATCTTGTTTTCGTTACTTTTTCTGTAAGATTGTCTGGAACTGGATATTGGGCTCATTAATTTCACAGAAAAAGGTTACATGGCTAATAACGTTCATTTTTGACTTGATATAGTTTTGTAACTACGGCAGTTCTGTCATCTCTGTGTGTGTACATTTAGAAATATTCTGCTCATCTTGTGGATGTTCTATTTCACAATCTTGTTATTTCAATCACCTGGGATGCTGAGAGGCTCAAATTCTGACACAGGGGACATAAATCTGCCAAGTTTTGGACTTCCAGAGTGATTGCGGATGCTGGTGTTGAGGAATTATATGCAACTGTTTTGTGTTTTTGCTTGTTTGAAATGACGGTAATAGACTTTTGCTTTGTTTCCAAATAAGTTCATCATTCAAATGAATCCTGTTTGTTTATTCAGCATTCCCAGATTTTTTGTGTCCGAAAAGGGGTACTGTGATTTATCGTCTCCAAGTCATTAAAATGTAATGTAAGGGGTTGTTTACCAAATTTTCCATTAAGTCCTGTATGGATAAATTTGTCAATCCGGATAAATTGATGTTGTTTACTTTTTTATCTGAATTAACAGTCTGAATGACAGAAATGACCAATTTACCCTTGAATATGAATTTTAAGCTGTTTTATAAATTGTTGTTTATTTTTTAAGCCATATATTAATAAATTCATTGATATAATTCAAAAATCAAACAAAAATTCATTAAGTACTTAAACTTCCAAGTTCAAACACAATGTAGCCAAGTTCAAACAAAAAGTAGTAAGTATGAAACAAGTATGAAATCGACATTGTAGAAATCATGGTTACAAAAATCTACATTGCAGAAATGTCGAGCAACTATGGAGAAGAAACAAGTCTGGAACAAAATTCGACTGAAAAAACAAGTAAGGAAGAACAATCGACTGAAGAAAAAAAGTATGTAACAACAATCGACTTAAGAAATAAGTATGGAACAACAATCGACTGAAGAAACAAGTATGGAACAATCAGTAAAATCATTACCTTTGGAGAAATCGACCAAAGGAAATTATTGTCTAGGGTTGAAATCGAACCAGCAGTGAATTGAAATAGTGTAATCGAACCAACAATGAACTCGAAGCAGTAAAATCGAACGAGAGGTGAAGGTGAAATCAAAATCGAACAAGTAGTGAAGGTGAAATCGAGCACTTAGGGTTTTATTGCGTGATTATTGAGTAGGAAGGTAGGCATGCCTTTATTTTTAAAGGGTATAAATGTCAAAGATGTGTCTTAATGGGGACAACACATTTTTCCCCTACTTAGTGATTAAGCCGAAAATGTCTGCGCGAATAAGCCGATTTTGTCATTAAGCCCCAAGTAAACACTCCAAACGTCTGCGCGAATAAGCCCACTTTTGTCATTAAGCTCATTAAGCCCCAAGTAAACACCCCCTAAGACTAGTGCTAAAAAGTTGGTCTAAGTGCTAATTAAAAAAACTAGTCTTCCACATCGCACAACATCAAAACACATGTAAATTAAGATATAAAAAGTTATGTTGGTTCGTCAATGTTCCTCGAATACTAAATTCTGGTTGTACATTTGTTAACACCCTTCCACAATATTTATCTCTATCTCTTAGTGATGGCCATCTTGGCCCGGCCCGATCGGTTAACCGGAGCCCGACCCGCCTGAAGGCCGGCCCGGTGGAAAACCGGTTTGAAGCCCGAAAAGCTAAACCGGGCCATGTATTTGGAGGATTTGTCGGCCCGGCCCGGCTCGGCCTAGTTTTTGGCCCGACCCGGCCCGATTCTCAATAATTTAAAAAAGTAGCTGTTTTGTTACCGTTTGTGACCATTTTTTGACCTTTTTTTTTTTGTATTTTTTACTCCTCCAAACCCCTATAAATACTTGTGTTGGTTATGGAGAGTGACACCAACTTACAAAACGCAAAAAACGCATACAATTCTCATTTCTCGGCTCTCGTTATATTCATTTCTCACAAGTTCTAGTATAATATCTCTAGTTCTATACTCTACTCTCAATTCTCAAAATGGCCGAACAAAATTACCAAGTTATTGTCGAGCATGGACGTAAAACACCAATTTGGAACCATTACAACATGGTGATGCTCTCCGATGGTACAAAAAAAGCGCAATGCAAACGGTGTGGAGATTTCCTTACGGCGTCCGCAAATACCACGTTAAAGCGCCACCACGAGTCTTCGTGGGGATGGGGTGAGGGTGGGCGTTCGAGAGCGGGACCTTCGGGTTCTTAGAATTTATGTATTGTAAGTTTGTAAATTAAATTATAAATAAAATGTATTTTAGTGATTTATTAACAATTAAAACGTATTTCTAAAGTGTATTTTAGTTATCCAATCCAATTTTTATTTTTTAAAGTTTAGTAATTAATTATTATATAAAAAAATTATTTAAAAAAAAAGGCTCGGCCCGATCATTGCCCAGTTTTGGGCCCGGCCCAGCCCGGTTTTTTTGAAACCGGTTTATTCCAAGCTTAAACGGGCCACACATATTCGGGTGAAGCCTGGCCCGAAGCCCGATTGGCCCGGTTTTTGTTTTCACTATTTGGGCCCGAAGCCTGTTTTGGCCCGGCCCGGTCCGAGCCCGATTTTTGGCCATCACTATTCAGAGACCCAACCGCCTCTTCCAATATTTCAGTTTATCATCAACATGGATATAGAAAACTCAACTATAATTCATTATTTGAGAAAATATTAATTTCTTGTCGTGTAATGTCAATACCTTCTAGCTGACGCTTCTTTTATATCGATTATATTTATATTTATATTGATAATTGTATTGATTCAATTCTAATGAACATTTTACATTTGATCAATTCGAGAGTGAAAGGTGTAAATTTTTAATGAAATATTTTTTTATTATATAACTTCAAAATTATCATTTAATCCAGAAATTGGACGGTAAGTAATGCATTTTTAGTCAACCCACTTTTTTAAGTTTTTAAGGCATTCACCACCTCCTCTTATATACCAAACTACCTCTTCCCAACATTTGTATTATTTGATGATGCCACGTGAATTACCGGAAAAATGCCAATTGTATGACTAACTCAATAACAAAGGTTTCGTAATATTCTTTTATATATTCAATATTGATTTCAAGTCGTTCCCTTTTTATTTTTTAATTTTTTTGGGAAGGAATATCCCAGACCACATTGGACCCAGACTAATCTCCGAAAAACAGGCCTTTGGCCCGCAGGCATTCATTCCGTGGCCACAAGGATGACACCCGTGCCAATATTTGGCACAAATATTGCGTGTGAGGCTCGAACCTGGGCAACCTTTATGAAGTCGTTCCCTTTTTATATACTCAACTATATTGGCTTTCCAATATTTCCCTTACTCATCAATATGAGATAACCCAACATAATTTGAGATTGCTAAATTCTCATTTGTGTCATTTTAATACTTCATGGCCTTCCTTTATATATTAATTAATATTTGATAGTGATTTTCAAGTCTCCCCTTCTTTCATATATACAACTATATTTTCTAATATTCCGCTTTCTCATTAATGTGGTATAACTCCAAACTCAATTACAATTATTGATTTGAGCATACTAATTTTTCATTATGTCATGTTAATACCTTACAACCTTCATTTATATATCCGCGTTGTATGCTAAAGAAAATTTATTGTTAGAAAATCCGTATTAAGTTAAGGTACAACACAGTTTGATATCAACGGCTAATCATATATATTAAAGAATAAACCACTATGTATGATGTGACATCTTCTAAAGGCTATGAGATCCTTTATTTTTTTTTTTCTCATTTTTTCAATTTTTTAAAATACTAATTAAGTCAAAGACTTTTCCTCCCCTATATGGGAAATGTGTAATTAATTATTAAGCTGTGTTTTTTTGGTACTTTTACATGCCTAAGTTTAACCTCCAACTCTTGATTTGCTTATTTATTTACTTTCAAAAACTTATTAATGAAATTTGTTTACGTAAGTTGCAATAATAAACAAAATGAAATTGTAGAACTTCCTTTCATGAAGGATGAAGAAGATGATAGTTGAAGAAGATATGGAAGACTCTAAACAAGTATGTAAAAATTATATTTTTGAAAAAAATTGATTTGTTATTACATATTTTTTCTTTTCCGTATTGTTGGATTTGTTGTTATCATAGAATATGGTTGTGTTTACGATTGAAATCATATAGATTCATAAATAAAATGAAATTCTAGAACTTTGTTTGGTGGAGGATGATGAAGATGAAAGTTGGAGATGAGATTGGTAATTTAAATGCCTAAGTTTAACCTCCAACTCTTGATTTGCTTCTTCATTTACCTTCAAAAACTTCTTAATGAAATTTGTTTCTCTAGGTTGCAATAATAAACAAATGAAATTCTAGAACTTCTTTTGGTGGAGAATAGAGAAGATAAGAGTTGAAAAAGATATGAAAGACTCTAAACAACTATGTAGAAGTTATATTTTTGAAAAAAATGTGGATTTGTTATTATATATTTATTCTTTTTATATTGTTGGATTTGTTGTTATCATAGGGCGTGGTTGTGTTTACGATTGAATCATATAGATTCGAATAAAATTTTGATATTTTGTGATACAAGATCTGATAAAAAAGAAATTCAAATTTAAGCGCCATTGACAATAATCGTGCATACATGATTGATATTTGACTTTTGTTGGGATTTTAGATTTTTTTTTAATTTTCGTCTTCTATATTTTTCCTTCGATTTTAATTTTGGTAATCATTTAAAATTTTATTAAAATCAATATTTTTAATTTACATGACACTTGAATATAGTAAAATGTATGTTTTTATTTACGCATAACAATTGAAAATAATAATAACCTAGGTATAATTAATATAAATAAATAAAATGAGTTGAAAAATTTTAGTTACAATGAGGCGACATCTTCTAAGCATCTAAATCCTAAATTTTTTTTCTCTCAATTTTTGATTTTTTTATTGATGTAGTTAATAGCAACATTTAGTTGTTAGACTATTCATATTCTTTGGTTACATCTAAATTTATCTATTTTATTTTATTTTATATTACTCTATTTTTTAGTTTACATAACAATTAATGAAATCTAATCAATATATTAAAAAAAACTCATTATACAAATGAAATTACAATCAATATTTATATTTTGATTTACATGACACTTGAATGTAATATATGTATATTTTTATTTGTATAATAATAAATTGATTATAATCAATATAAATAAATAAAATGAAGATGGCGATTAATCACGTCAATATAATCCATTTTAGTTTACATGTAAAAAACCTTATGGCAATCTTTATATACATATAAAAGGAACAACCAAGGATATTTGAGGTAGCATTACGAGAATTGAATGTTCTTAAATATTGCATTGTGGTATTGCTTTAGTTATCACACATTGATTAAGAAATGTTAGATTTGAGAATGAAGATGGTTATAAGAAAGTAGGATGAATGACTTTGATGATTAAAATGTTTACTTGGCTAAAAATATTCTTTTAACTAACCTCTCTGTTGGGTTTTAATGCTATTTGTAACCGATAAAACGTAGTGGAAAATTAAAATAATTTTGGTTACAAAAATTATAGAAAACTTTTCTAAATAAACTTAAAACCCAATCGGATCCAATGATGCATTTAATTAAAATAAACCACACCATAGGGTGTTTAGAATGTGTACCTTTTGAAGACCTGTCGGGGTTAAAACTGAAGCACCAAGAAACCAAAGTAGGTTTCCTCTATTGGCAGTCCACACACGAACACGTTTCTCGTCTCCACCGGGTGCTAGCCCAAGAACCCTAGATCTATATGTGTTTACAGAAACCATCAGGTCTTTGGCCTGGTGGCCAGCTCTACTCCGTAAATGCCTCCTACATGTGAAGAGGCCTAGTGTTCGAATCATGGGGGGGACAGGAGGACTTTTCCGGTGCATACCTAAGGGGCTAGGGTATGTAGGGTCCACAAAAGTGGACCACAGGGCCTTGGGTCCCTGCCATTAAACCTTTTTATATGTGTTTACAGAAAAGAAAATGTTTCTTTTCTGTATTTCTCTGATAAGCTATTCTAATTTCAATCGTATGAAAACCGGTTTAGCCTAACACCCTATTTATACCAGAAGAATTATAGTTAGACTATAATTAAAATAAGGTTTAGTAATTATCTGTAATATTCAAATTCTATAATATATATATATATATATATATATAATTATCTTTTAAACTTTAAATATAATTATACATATAATTACAGATAACACCATGTAATTAACATAATTACGTTTTCACCCTGTAATTATCATAATTACAGTTTAACACATATTTTCATAATTATCCTTTAAGAATAATTATTTCCTTAATTAACTTGATTTAATCCGGGTTTCTTAAGATGGAAACAAACGCATTCTTTGTGTGCGACCCTATAGGTTTACATACTCCTCAGCAGTATCTCTGTGTGACACGTGTCGTGGACATATAATAACTTACATTATCCCACTTGCACACGATACACAGTAAGATAGACGATGGTAAGCGTCTAGCAACACGTCACCGCCCCCAAGGCTATGTAAATGTGCTTTTACCTTCGAGCAATTTCATTGATCCAATCAATCATATAGTATAATCATTCATTATCCTTTTGCTTCACGATATTTTGTTTTTGAAATTAAGGCATAGCCAAAGAAATATGTTTCTCGATCCCAACATATTTGATTATACAAGTGTCATTAGTCCAACTAATCCACTTGTTCATGCATGTAAATCAAACTATGTAATCGAGGGGCCCAGAAATATATCTCTCATTTTGAGAGGAGCAAATCCCATATTTCATGGACACGACTAACTACACAATTCATGTTATACCTAACATAGCCCTTATGATTAGACTATATCAAAGCATAACACTCCTTGTGAATTAGATCCCAATGCACATCTCAGGTATGAGGATAAAGAGTGTTTACTATTTCAGGACTCACCTTATGACGCCGATCTATGAGGTGATCCTGACCGTGGGTCTTGTCCAACGCCTTGTGCACCGACAAGCGCATGTGACTCTAGTTGCACCTAGTGCACTTCCAACTTGGACTATGACCAGACTTCACAATGATCTTGATTTATTACTAGTCCCCTAGTAATAATCGATCAAGGACAATTCTAAATAATATGATCATCATATTTATTTAAGGATACTTAAACATGATAATCAAGAACACATAAATGTTTAATGTATATACTCATACCCAGTATGCCATATCAAATAAAAACAAAATTGTTTTAATGTTCCAGAAAGTTTAAAGTTTACTAAAATTATTATTCAACATAAAAATCCTCAAGCCTATAACATGAACATCATGTTTGTTTTGAGACATATGATTGACAAGTAGATTTGCATGTAAGCTCTTACAGCTCATTGCACTTCCATTCAATACATATATCCCTATTACAATTTAAGTCATTATAGTCGGTTTGGAAACTGGCATCTATGTATCCTTAAACACACAGATCTATTTCATAATCGTTATACAGTAAGAACATTTATTTAGTTCTCCTTAGATACTTCATAATGTTCTTCACTGTTATACAGTGAGCATCACTTGGGTTTGACTAACATCTGCTCGTCATGCTCAGGGCATACGAGACGTCCGATCTTAGTACATTAACGTGGCATACATGATTGAACATTTGGCTGAATCATAGGGAACACCCTTCATACGGTTCATGTCCTCTTTCGTGTTAGGACTCTGAGTTTCGCTCAGATGTATACTATGTACTATTGGCAAGATTCCTTTCTTGGAACCCTTCATCTTGAAGTGTTTCAAGATCTTGTCAATGAATGTACTTGTGCTTAATCCAATTAAACATTTTGATCTACCATGAAAGATCTTTATACCAAGGGCTTTGTCTCTTCTAGATCATTCATCGCGAAGTATTGTCCTAATCCATGATTTTACACCTTCAAACATTGGTATGTCATTTCTGATGATCATATAGGATCTAGAATATTGTTATGCTCCCACTGACCTTCTTGTATATACAAGATTTCAATTACGAGATGATTGTCCTAGTCCATAAATGAACTTTTGCAACTTTCACTTTTAGGTTTGATGTTTTAAAACTTTTATATGTCCTCGCTAAAAGTTCCCTTTTAAGGAATGCAATTTTACCATCAGTTTTCATGGCATCTTGCCATTTATCAGTAATCCGATCTTCAGATTTTTTTGTATCTCGTTTATTATCTTCAACAACTTGTTGAAGCTTAACATCTTGTTGAATGTCAGTGTCAACCATCGTCCCATCTTTGTGGTTCTTGAATTTTTTCAAGATCTACCGTGTCCCCATTGTGATTCTTGATAGAAAATATTTTCTTAAGAATTCACCAGGGTGCATTAACAAAACTTTTGTTCCCGCTAGAAATGTAGAAATAATATCCAATTGGATATCACATAAAGATGCACTTTTCAGACCTTTGAATCATGCTTTCCAGAAGCTTTATGCTTAGCTTAAGCATTATAACCCTATATTCTCAGATATGATAACTTTGGGATCTTCCCAGTTCATATTAAGAGAGTAGGTTTTATTGGTCCTAGTTGGTTGCTACATAAACTAGTATTTTGAGTAACTGTTTCTAGGGCATAACCCCTTAAACATTTAGGCAGAGTAGTGAGACTCATCATAGAGTGAACCATGTTCTACATGGTTCTATTTTTCTTCTTGGATACACCGTTATGATGCAATGTTCTGTGAGGAGTCAACTGGGATACAATCCCCAAAAAATCTCTAGAATGATCTATTGGCTTAGATATTAATGACCTCGATCTAACCGAAGCATCTTTATCTTTTGCCAAGTATACTCACTACTTCTTTCTAAAACTCTTTGAAAATATCAAACCTTTTATATTTGTTCTATTAGGTAAACAAACCTATGTCTACTGAAGTCATCAATAGGATGTAATGAAGTAGTGATGATCTTATCTTGTGACAGAACTATAAGTCTCACATATATCAGTATGGTTAACTCCTAATAGTTCTTGTAGCCTTTAAAGGTTTATCTTTTGTAAGTCTCTTTTGTCATCTTGACTAACAAGAAACACATGTATCATATGAATCATCATATGATTCCATCTCTCTATCTGCCTGGAGTTTGGCTTTGTGTTTCTTGTTTAAATGTCACAAATATATCATATTTAAGCCCCGCTTAATTCCTTATATTGATTTATAATTACAACTATTAATTTCATAAAACATTTATTAAGATAAAACGAAAATTTATTTCTGAAAACATAAATTCGGTTCGTTGTAATTACAACTATTAATTACGGAAGACACTTGCTAAGTGTTAATGTAAGACCATCTAGAAAGTTCATATCATATGTCCCTTTGAGCAACAACAACTAACTTAGCTCCATTTGGTCTGATTTCATCTTCTCTTCGCTTCTTATTTCCTGAAAAGTAGTACTAATATGAGTATCATACTCAATATGTAACACTTAGTCAGAAGTGAATTAAATCAAATGGTAAACATACCTGAAGGTCCGACTCTGGTAGCCTTCTACTTCTTGAGTTCTGCCAATCGGGCTGGACAAGTTCTCATTTGGTGCCTATGGTGAAAACAATTATACCATACTGCAACCTCAAGAATTTCTCTTTTGCCCTTATCTATGTTGGATCTTCCAACATGTGTTTTACCCCTGGTTATCTCCCCCCTTTTTCTTGATTATCCCACTGTCAGGTTTGATCATCAAAGCCTGTTTTGGTTTGGTTGAACCCAACTTGGATTCCATATCACTCTTAGTATTTTTAAGTATGCTATGAAGCCCTGTAAGAGTTTTATTCAAACCTTTCATATTATAGTTTTTTACGAATTGCTTATATGTTTTAGGTAGAGAGTTGAGAACCATATCGATTTCCAACTCTTGACCCAGTGGGAAACCAAGACGGGTTAGTTGGTCAAAGTATCCTTTCATTTTCAAAATGTGGGTACTAACTGACGAACACTCAGTCATTTTACAGGCACTCAATGCTTTAATTGTATCAAATCCCTCCCGCTTTATTTGTAACTGAAACATCAACTTTAGTGAAGATATCATATTCCAAGCAGTCATGTTTTCATGACCCCGTAATAATTCGGGAGTCATGGTGGCTAACATTAGGCAACCAACAATCAGGGAGTCATTTTATGTACTTATCATAAGCAGATTTTGACTTCAGTTGGAGCATTTATGGCAGGAGCATTTGGAGGGGGGTTTTCAAGGACATAGAACTTATTTTCATGCCTAAGTACTGCCCTTAGGAAACAAAACCATTCAATGAAGTTCGTTCCGTCCAATTTTTCCTTATCTAGGATTGACCGTAGTGTGAATTGGGATAAGTTGTTTGAGTTTGAATCTGAGATAAACATCTACAAAAACATGATTTAATTTTAGTAACTTTAATATCCTCAAATAAGTGGATTAACCTTTCAAAAATCATTTGATTTGAGCTAAGATCCATATTTCACCTACTTCCATAAATGGCCAAGCAACTGTCTATGGAATTAGGCTATTTAGGTAGGCATCATCCAATTATGTTCAATATAACTCTTAGATGTCGTGGGATTCTATTCAATATATCATATATTGAAATTGGCACGTTTAATCCCACTTCAACGCCTTGAAAATACTCATAAATGGCCAAGCAACTGTCTATGATATTCTCAAGTAAACAAACCATACTAAGGTATCGTGATCCCACCTAAATACTAGACTTAGGGTTTACTGGGATCAATCGTCCAAAATACGACTATTTAAGTGAATGGTCAAGCAACTGTCCACTTAAATCTCGTTAATTTGGCTCCTTATCTTACACTACATTCAACCGGCATGATTGGCTGAGCACTGGCCATACCAGGATCCTGTATGCTTGACAAGTACCTTAAATGGGTGGCGTTAAGTTTACGTTTTGTAAAATGTTTAATTTTAGAAAACATTCTAATTCTTTTAAAACGTTTTGATTTTATATTTAAAAATCTTGTTTTAAAAGCTTATCTTTATTAAATCGGTTTGATTTCGATAAACATATCAATTTTAAAATATCATATTTTATTTACCGACTTAAAATTTGTTCTGTGTTTGATTTTTATTTTAAAACGTTTGCAATTATTTTAACAATAATAAAGCAATAAATAAAGACAAACACAAAATAAGCAATCACAATAATAATATATGGATTTTCCCCTAATGTGCTGTTGTGAGCCAACACAACAACCACGGTCAATTCTAAGGATGTCTTCAAGCTTCCACTGGCCTCGCCATCTTGGTGAACTCCAGGGAGTCCGTCTCGACCTCTTGGAACTCCGTCTTCGTTTGATTTACAATTTAAAATAGAAAGATAACATATCCTAATCTATTTTACAATTTCCCCTATCTAGGAAAATTTAAGATTACAACCCTTGCAATTATTTTCCAAAATAAAAATATAAACAATCCAAACCACGGGTCTTTTGGAGCAAACCATATACTATTTTATTTATTCTAAACATAAAATAAATACAAAATTTGGCCAAATTATAATTAACATAATTAAAAAGGCCAAAATAAATTGGAACAAATTATTATATGGCAAATCAAATTTGAAACTGACCCCATATTCTAAAACGCGGGTTACCAACCCTTGACCCAGAAACAATTTGGGAAGAGGTCCAAAAGAAAACCCAAAACCGAATCACCTTTGGAAAAACGACCCAAACATAAATTGATCTTTTTGGTCCAAGTCCATAACCACTAGGGCAACAGCCCAAACCGTTCGACTTTAAGCCAACGATGATCGGGGATTAGACACACAACACAACTGAAGTCGGTGCCAATGCACAACCGGAAAAAATATCGGTTCAAACTGATCAACACAAAATTGGTAATGACATTCCACCTGACTACCCATAACCTAAAGGACTTTTGCCCAAACCCAAAGATTAATCAAACCAATACTTAAGGTCTAAAACAATGCCATAATCGTATCAACGGGAAACATGGCCGACGAGAAGTAAAATATGCCGGAATCGGTGATACTTGGGACGTCGGTAGCAGCCGGAAAAACACAACAAAAAGGTCATCACAAGGCTTTTGACAGAAAATGCAAAAAACCACCCAACTCATGAGACCGTTAAGAAAAACAATCCCTTATCATGGTGACCAGGGAAGACGACCGAGAAACCAAACCTTCACCCGAAAAAAACAGTGTGCTAGGAGACAACACCCTTGCCCACAGTTTGGGCCGTGGTTGAGGGCGACGATAGAGCCACCAGCCGCAAACGGCCGCCGATAGAACCACCAGCCGCAAATGATCGTCGACGATGGTGGCTTGTTACCTTGTTAGTGCAGGACAACAATTAAAACAGGGTTAAAACCCTTGGAGATCGATGATCGTAGTCTTGAGAGACGACGAAGGCCGGCGGCAATCGGCTGACAGAATCCGCTGGAAACGATAGAAGAGAGTGGCCGATTGAAATAGGGTTACGACCCCTTTTTTTAGCCAAAAATGAGAATCGATGGCAGCAGCCAATGATGGCCGGTGACAGTCGACGACAAAAAGGGGCCGAAAACAAAACCGCAACACCACTTGTGAGGGGCGGTAGTCTGGACGATCAGCCGACATAAACAGTCGCTAGGAAGGAGTATTCTAGCGACGATGATCAGTGGAAACAACCATGGTCGGCCGACGAAGAAGACCGATGGTTAGTCGCAGAAACCGGCGACCATGAAGAGGCCGCAGGCGGCTTAGGGAAGGGGAGAGAAAATGGGATGTGAACTAGGGTTTCCAAACCCCCCCCCCCCCCCTGATTTTTATCTGTTTGACTAAACCCCTTAATTTTTTTTTAAAATTAAATTAGGGTTTAAAAAAACTTTTAGGCTTTGGAATCAAATAGGCTTTCAACATGAGGCCCAATTAGAATTTTGATTCAATTTAGAAATGTAGGGTTCAATTAAATTTTCCATATAATATCTTGTTTCCCCTTTTTCAATTAAATGACATCAAAGTGGCTCTGATACCACTGTTGGGTTTTAATGCTATTTGTAACCGATAAAACGCAGCGGAAAATTAAAATAATTTTGGTTACAACAATTATAGAAAACTTTTCTAAATAAACTTAAAACCCAATCGGATCCAATGATGCATTTAATTAAAATAAACCACACCATAGGGTGTTTAAAATGTGTACCTTTTGAAGATCTGTCGGGGTTAAAACTGAAGCACCAAGAAACCAAAGTAGGTTTCCTCTATTGGCAGTCCACACACGAACACGTTTCTCGTTTCCACCGGGTGCTAGCCCAAGAAACCTAGATCTATATGTGTTTTACAGAAAAGAAAATATTTATTTTCTGTATTTCTCTGATAGCCTATTCTAATTTCAATCGTATAAAAAACGGTTTAGCCTAACGCCCTATTTATACCAGAGGAATTATAGTTAGACTATAATTCAAATAAGGTTTAGTAATTATCTGTAATATTCAAATTCAAATTCAAATTCAATATATATATATATATATATATATATATAATTATCTTTTAAACTTTAAATATAATTATATATATAATTACAGATAACACCACGTAATTAACATAATTACGTTTTCACCCTGTAATTAACATAATTACAGTTTAACACATATTTTCATATTTATCCTTCAAGAATAAATATTTCCTTAATCAACTTGATGAAGACGAGCTAAATTTTACAGAAATTTTATGTGAAGATAATTTGCTGAAACAAACCGAGCTGAAATTGTAAATAATTTCTTTCTGAAGTCTGAAAGAGGTTTGAGATAACCTTGGGGAGATTGTTGAAGAGTATATCTACCATATATGGGGGAAATTGTTATTTGTTTAAAGACAGACTTTGGGAAGATTACAGATTGTTATAGATCAAAGAAAAAAGAGATTGTTTTAGACATAAATAGAAGTCTGAAGTTCAAATGCTAAAGTTGACCAAAGGAGGAGATTATATTTACTGAGCTTAAAGAGAAAAAAATGTTTTGCTAAAATGTTTTTGAGACGATCTTGAATCCAAAGGGGGAGATTGTTAGAGCATAAATATGTTGGATACAAGATCATAGAAGACTGAAGATTGAAGTCAAAGCTGAAGTCAACTCTCAAGCATCAAAGTCAAAGTCAATGTAATAAAAGTCAAAGTCAAAATTGTATTTTGTAATATTTTTGTGTTCTGCGCGTTTCGGTGTTGTAAGTGTTTTGTAGCGTGCGTGTTTTAGTTGTTGGTATAAATAGGGTGTTGTACGTGTTGTAGAGTAGTTCGATTAGAGAGTATCATACGAGTTCCAGTTTTAGAGAGAGAAAGTTTGTAATCAATTTCAAGAGATTAATACAAAGTGTGATTTTTGTGAATTTGATTATCATCATTGATTTACATACATTGTTATCTAGGATAACAGCAGTATCTATGTGTGACACGTGTCGTGGGCATCTAATAACTTACACTCTCAATAGAGAAATTAAATATTACATAAATCTTTATATATAAAACAGAAAAATACTTATATTTTTATCTTTCTTTCATTTATATTGATAGTCCTAGATTCAAGTTCTAATTGATCACAAACAATCAAGATGATGAATCGTAATCACATGTCATTGATTAAATCATCAAGAATTACAAGCTCTCTCACTTTCTCTCTCTATACTCACTCTAAGAATGATATGCTATGAACCTCTTCTCTAATCTGCTCTCTCAATCACATCTGAATTCTCACATTTTCTTACTTTTAGATTACAAAGGAAACAAGGTATTTATACCTCCATACAAAATACAAAGAAACAAACAAAATACAAGTGTTGACTTTGACTTTTATTAACACATAGACTTTAACTTTCACTGAGAGTTGACTTTCAGCCTTTGTCTTCTTGAACCTTTATATCCAAAATATTTATGATCTTGAATCCAACAATTCTGTGCTCTAACAATCTCCCCCTTTGGATAAAGATCATAACTAAAAAGATTTAGCAACGCGATCTTCTCATTTTAAGCTCGATTGAAATAAACTCCCCCTTTGATCAACCTTATCTTCTCTTGTAATCTCCCCTTTGATACAAACATGATTTACAAACTCCCCCTTAACACTATGAAATTCCTCTTTGATAAGCTCAGAAAATTCTCTCCCAAGGTTATAAAATCTTTTTCACAAACCAAATTTCAGCAAAATCTTCAAAGCTTTGATCTTTAAGAAATTATCTTCAAACTATACGATTCTTGAATTCTTCTCCCATATCTTGAATTTCGGACATTTCTTTTTCATTGCTTTCTCAAACATTTCTTGATCTCTTCTCCCCCATATCTGATTCAAACTTTTCTTTCCAAACATTTGTTTCTCCCACATTTCTTGATATCTTCTCCCCCTTTTTGATGATTAGAGCATCAATATCATCAAAACTTTCACCAAGAAATGTCTTTGACCAATCTGATCTGTCAAGAGCCTCTGATTCACCGTCAATCCTCCAAGATATTCATCTAGATCTTTTCAAATCCAGACAAAAATAAGAATATGTAATCTCTGAATCAACAAATGAATCAGTTAAAACGCCTGTCAGTAACACAAAGTCACTGTGTGTAACAAATACACAAAGGAAATGAGCTTTTTGATGTTCACTCCCCCAGGGCTTCCATCCAATAATCGAAACACCACAAAGGCAATTTCTATGAATGTTATGACAAAGAAACAAATTCCTTGTGTGTTCGTGCATGTGTTGAAAGAATTAAGCACAAATGATTGCTTTTTATAAAGGCTCAATATAGTGTAAACCACTGAGACAACAGTAGATAAACACAGACTCAATGTGCATGATTGAAGTGCGAAGGTGGGGCAGACTTCCTTCTTTTTCAATATCCAGATTTTTCAAATGAAAACCAGATAGATAATGTGCTGCGTCCCCAGAAAAATATGAAACATTTTCTTTTTGAGAAGAAAATGAGTAGTTGGTGGGGTTTTAATCAAGAGTTGGCATGAGCTAGTTGCCTGTTTCAATAACGTTCACCAAAGAATTGTGAAACATTAGTAATTTGGCTGCCCGACTCAGAAAGTAGTTGGTGTAGAGTTTGATATTCTTTTACTCTGATCTTACATCCTCTTTCTTTTAATCATTAAACTCACTTCTAACCAAACTCTCATTTACATTTTACCTCGTCACACCCACACTCATTTCTTTTTAGACTCCTCACACTCAATCACTAAGAATTAATCTTCTTGGGTAGAAATCACTGGTTAACGTGATTCCGTAGAAGTTTAGTTAAAACCTAGCATAAAGAACCCATATAATCCTAGAAAGCATATGTTGCTCAGATGATTTAACTTTATCAGTTAAAACTCATATACAAATGTCAGATAAAGTGAATGCTCAGATGATATAATCATGAAGATTTGAGCATTTTTAGACATTGAAGCATTTTCAAACAAGTATATTGAATGAATAATTATGAATGCAAAAGACTTGTTTGAAAATCTGACATTGTATGAAAATGAACATAAATGAAATTATATATCAATTAAGGCTTGGTCAAGAATAATTGATATTGTCTATATGAACCAAAATATAGACATTCTTGAAATGAACGCTTCGAAAAGAAACGACGCTCAAATTTCTTTGAATACAAGCGGGGTGTCTTACCATCGAAAAATTGGTTACAATATGAGACATGGTAAGAACGATTTGAACAAAAATTCAAACCGGTGTGTGTGAATATTTGAAAATATATAGAAAAGACAATACGCAAGTATATATCTTTGGAACACACGGTTTGTAATCATTGAAGCACAAATAAAAATGAAAACATTTAAAATCACACTTCCAATTCATGAAATCAGTTTAAGAATAGGGAAGTGGTTTGAACATTTAAGAAAATGTTTTCTATGATTGAAAGTTGTCCTTCTTTCAACCATATATGAGATTAAGATAAGTAATTAACCTTTCTATGCAGTATTAAATCTCATGAAATCAGCTGAAGTCATAAAGATATGATCTTGATAGCTTCCTCTTATTCTGCACAAGTCTCAAAATCTAGTTAAAACAACTTTATTCGCAAAATTTATTCAAATGTAAAAGACATAAAGCAGTAAAACGATTAATGTACGAGTTCTGATCTTAATTAATCAGAAATCATAATTCATACTCCCCCTGAAAATATGCATCTGAAATTTGTCATTAAAAGCACATGATAGAGATCTACAACTCCCTTTGAAGTGTAGGTCGTCATATCTTTCGAATACATATTTCCAGAAAAATTTATGTACTCCCCCTTGAAGGTTGATTTCCTCTTCTGAGTATCTGAGTACACTCTCTTATCAGCCCGGGAGTAGCATCTCTTTTTCATCATTGAAGTACGAGTCCTAAACTGTTATGTTTAGAAGTCAAACTTCGTTGAAGTACGGGTCCTAAGCTGATTTACTTAGAAGCCTTGGTTCTCTTACTCCCCCTTGACTGTAGGTGCCTGCAACACAGATTCACTTTTCGGCTTTGGTACCCATTGATATTTTGATCCATATGTGTTAGTTGCAGTTCGAATGGGAGTAACTGAGTAAATGTTAGTGTATTAAATTGTATCCAAGATTTAGTGAGGAAAGCCTTGTAAAAAGTCTTGTATTTGAGAAGTCAATGAAAGTCAATGATAGTCAAATAGTGAGAAGTCAACATAAGTATTAGAGGGTTTTAAGTACTTGAGAGTTTGTTCAAGTTACATGAGAGTTTAGTTGGATTACTTGAGAGTTTCATAGTGGGTATAAATAGTTTGTATTCTTTGTAATCATACAACACTAAGAGCTTACATTGTCAGATTAATGAATACGAAGAATATCTCTCTCTACTCTCTCTCTCTAGAAATATAACACTGTCATATTATAATCTAGAGTTAGATTGCTTGATTTTAATCTGGGATTACAATATCAAATACCCTTGGTCAGATACAACCCAGATAGACTCTAAACACAGTATACGACCAAGCCCTATAAATACAATGATTACTATAAAATCAAACCTAATAGTTTAAGACTCTTCCTCTTGTGTTAATTCAGCTTGCAGCTTATTGGCTAGCTCCTCATCCAGCTCAATCTGTTTCTGCTTCTTTTGAGGTTTCTCAGACACAACCACTTTCTCTTTTCCATTCTTTTTGATTTCATCCTCACTGATTTTTTTCTTTTTCTGTTCTGATCCTCCTTCTTTAATAACCACTCCCTTAGCCTTTTGAGTAGCCTTGGGAGTGTCATTCTTTGCCTTTAATAAAGTCTCTGCAATTGCTATTTCCTTAATAGTCAGCTCTGTTTCTATTGCAGCTTTCTCTGTTTCTACTGTTGTTGTTACTACTTCTGGTATAGTTACTGCTGCTGGTGTGGTTTCTACTTCTTTTCCTTTTTCTGCTGCTAGTTTAACTGTTTCTGCTGCTTTGCTACTTTCTGTTTCTGTACCCAACTCCCCCTCAAATTTTGATTCCATTCCAACAGGAGTTTGTTTCTCCCCTTCAGCTTGTCTCTCCCCCTTGTTGAAAGCATCTCCCCTTTTCTTCAATACATACTGCTTTCTTTTCTTTTTCTGCAACAACCTCAGAACCATCTTCTTTAGTTTGGTAATCTGCACTTGTTGAGACAGAATCACCAGTTTCATCTCCTCTATATCAACACCCTGTTTTAGGACATCAAGATTAATGTTTCCCATAGTATCCATCAATTTTTCATAGTTATATATGTCCTCACCTCCTTTGGGTGTGTTAACCACCCTTGAAGGATCCTTGGATATTTTAGTAGGAGTCTTCTGCCTAGAAGAAACACCCTCTACCCCCTTGGTTTCTTGGAACCTGGGACCTTTGGATGATTGCTCACCCAAAGTTGCCACGGGGAAGGTCTTAGAGATGTTCACACTGTCCTGCCCTGCACTTTGTGCAAAGACAGTAGTGTGAGCCTTACTACCCATATGCTCTTCCGTCTCCTTATTGAGGACCTTCTTGGGGTTGGGAGACACCCCTGTGGTTTCCCTTTGGATATTATCTAATGGAGAATGCTCCATTAGAGGGCTTGAAGGCTTTGTGTGTGAAGGTACAAGAAGGGAAGGAACCTTCTTTACCTTTTTCCTTATATAAATTTTCGTGATGGGGGATATGGGCTTTACAATAGGAATCTGAGGATGATTACTAGAATGGAATGGTGTGGGTTGGTCATCAGTTGGGTGGTCAGATGTGGGCTGTGACCCTGATGCCTCACCATGGGAATGAGACATAACCATCATTGTAGAGAACAATGGTGTCTCTTGTCCAGAAAAGTCCTTGCTAGGTCTTTTCATGTTTGAGAATACCTTCCCTTTGGGAGGTTTTGGTACATACACCTCTTGAAAAGAGGGTAGATCCGTCAATTCCTTTAGTATAATCTCTTTTACAAACCTAGGATACATATAAAAGCTTTTGGATTTGGTATCCAGGTTTGACATTAAATCATTGAAAATCATTTGAGCAAAATTAAACTTTCTAGAGGTCGCTAAGCAGACCAAAGCATAAGCTAAGGTACTGCTAATTTGAAAACATCAGTGGGACCTTCATACCCCATTTGACTAAGTGCAACAAAGAGATCTTCTTTAGGAAGAAAGGTAATACTTGAGGCATCATCTAAACGTAGATGGATGCGAATACAGCCTTCTGTGATGGTCAGGGGTTTATCACATACCCTTGTTTTGATGACCTGATTGCCCTCTTCAGATTGAATAGCAGCATTGGCCTAGAACTGTTTTTGATGTTCCACATAGATTGTGGGATTGACAGTTAGAGCGTGGGCGATGTGTGCGAATTTGAGGAAATCCACTATGGAATGGAAACCTTCAGCTTGCTTTGGTTTCTGTAACATGGCGAGCTCGTTGTGTTCATCAAAGAATACTCGTCCAACCATCGTTCTGATTGATTCTAGCGTTCGAATCGTGACTAGGGTTGACACTGGTAAGCAAGAAATCGAGAGAGAGAGAAAGAGAAGCAAAAGGAAGTTCAAAGAGCCGTTTGTATTTTGGCGGCACAAGGGGTATTTATAGGTGGAGGGTTTCAGTTAGAAGCAGTACTAAGTACCCTAGCAGTATTAACCAACTCTCAGTATTAACTCATATTAGCAGTAGTAACACATACTAGCAGTACTAACATGGACTAGCAATATTAACACAGACCAGCAGTAGTGACACTGATTAGCAGTATAAATAAGGCAAGCAGTAGTAACTTTGCACTGGCAGTATAAACCACCTAGCAGTATTAACCATACTTAACCATAGTTGAAATGTTGTCATGAGTAATATAGCGAGCTGTATTAACTGAATTAGAAGTACCAAGTATCCCTTTGAAACAATCTGAAACACTTAAACATACAAGGTTAGTAGCACCATGCACAATACAGTATGAGAAAGTAGACAGGAAGGAAACTATACAGGTACTTGAGTCAAAAGATAATAGGCTTATTCCGAGTTTATATTGACCACACTTGTGACCAAAAATGTGAACCTACCCACATCAAAAGCTTTAGTGAATAGATCAGCAAATTGGTTACTTGTATGGACTTTCACAACCTGAATTAGCTTCTTTTCATTGCAGTCTCTGATAAAATGATACCTGATTTCTATATGCCTTGTTTTGTAGTGCTTGATTGGATTATTAACAATGCTAATACCTCTGTTGTTGTCTATGAAGATTGGAGTGTGAAGAAAAGTCATACCATAGTCCAACATTTGATTCTGAATCCAGAGTACTTGAGAGCAGCAGCTTGGAGCAGCTATATATTCTGCTTTTGTTGTAGAGGTGGACACTGTGGTTTGTTTCTTGCACTGCCATGACACTAGTCTTGCACCCAAAAACTGACATCCCCCTAAAGTTGACTTTCTATCCAAATTTGCACCACCCAAGTCACTGTTTGAATAAGCAAGTAGGTCAAATGGTGAGTCATGAGGATACCAAAGACCTAATCTAGGTTGGCCTTTGAGATATCTGAATATCCTCTTGACTACTTGAAAGTGTGACTGCTTAGGCCTTACTTGAAATCTTGTAGACACACAAACAGGAAACATGATATCTGGTCTTGAAACAGTGAGATACATGAGGGAGCCAATCATGGATCTATAGTGATGAACATCCACATCCTCCCCCTCAAGATCTGCAGTGATCTGTTTGTGTGTCTCCATGGGTGTGCTTTCAGGCTTTGAGTCTGAGAAACCAAACTTATTAAGAATGTCCTGCACATACTTGGATTGGCTTATGAATATTCCATCTTTCTTCTGCTAAACTTGTAGCCCAAGAAAGAAAGTAAGTTCACCCATAGAACTCATCTTGAATATATTGTGCATCAGTTCTTCAAAATCTCTGCACAATTGATCTTTTGTGGATCAAATGATGATGTCATCTACATATATCTGCATAAGTAGAATGTCCTTCTTCTTCCTTTTGATGAACAGAGTCTTGTATATTATTCCTCTTTCAAAACCATTTTCCAAGAGGTAGGTAGACAGAGTGTCATACCATGCCCTTGGTGCTTGATGTAGCCCATAGAGTGCCTTCTTTAATTTGTTTATTCTGTCAGGATAATTTGGATTCTCAAACCCTGGAGGCTGACAGACATACACTTATTTTTCAATTCTCCCATATAGGAAAGCACTATTTACATCCATTTGGTAGACCCTGAACTTCATGAAAGAAGCATAGGCTAAAAATAGCCTGATTGCCTCAATCCTGGCCACTGGTGCAAATACCTCTTCATAATCAATTCCTTCTTCTTAAGTATACCCTTGTGCCACTAATCTGACCTTGTTCTTTATTACTATTCCTCTCTCATCTTTCTTGTTCCTGAAGATCCATCTTGTGCCAATTGCTCTGTGTCCTTTTGGAAGATCCACCAAATCCCATACATCTTGTAGTACAAACTGCAGTAGCTCCTCTTGCATTGCTTCTATCCATCTTGGATCTTTCATTGCATCATATGCCTTTTTAGGTTCAACCTGTGATGAAAACAAGATAATAAACCTGATTGTAGGTCTTTCAATCCCCCTATCTTGCTTTTTTGCCTTGTGATCATTGTAGAATTGATGTCACCAATCACTAATTGAGGAGGATGATCCTTCTGAGTTCTTGTAGCATTGACAACCTCTTCATTAAGATTGACTTCAAGATTGGTGTCATTCTTTTCTGGAGTGCTTCCACCATATACTGAAGAATTATCATCTGTGTTATTTTCTTCCAAAAATGGCATCTCAGGACCTTTGATTCCTGAATCTGAAGGTTGATCTTCCTTTTCACCTCTGTCCTCTTCATTCTGATCTGATTCAGTGTCCTTTGAATCTGAAGACTCTTTCTTATTTTGGTCACAGAATTCAACAGGATCAGTAGTAGGTGTTGAGAACAGCACAAACTCTTGTCTTTGTACTTGTACCTGTTCTGTCCCTGTTCCTGTATTATGCAAATTACTGAAACCCAAAGAATTTTACAGTGAATCAATGTCAAATAGCCAATTAGGACCTGTACCAAGTTGATTTGGTGTGTTCTCATTGCATTTGACATTGTCACTTTCCTCAATAATCCTAGAAGAGGTGTTAAAAACTCTGTAGGCCTTACTTTGAGATGAATAACCAACAAGAAACCCATCCTCAGCTTTGCTATCAAACTTGCCTAGGTGAGTTTTGGTATTGAGAATTGTGCAAGGACACCCAAATGGTTTGAAAAATCCAATAAAAGGTTTCTTCTTTTTAAAAGCTCATACCGTGTCTTGTTTTGAACATAGCAGGCAGTATTAACTACTTCTGCCTAAAAACTAATTGGAAGTTTTGAGTCTGCCAACAGAGATCTAGCAGCTTCTATCAGAGTCCTATTTCTCCTTTCAGCAACACCATTCTGTTGAGGAGTCCTAGGAGCACTGTATTGTCTCTCAATGCCCTTTTCCTCACAAAAGCGGTTTAGGTCATTGTTTTTAAATTTAGTTCCATTATCAGACTTAATGACTTTAACTCTTAGATTTGTTTGGTTTTCAACTCTAAGAACAAAGGATTTGATAAGTCCATATATAGTATAGAAATCTTTGTTAGAATTAACAATTATTCATACGTTTGTTTAGAGAGAATTAACCTCAAGATTAGTATTGATCCTTTCTATAGAGAAGTTTTGTTTAGAGAGAATTAACCTCAAGATTAGTATTGATCCTTTCTATAGAGAAGTATAGAACGTCGGTTGAGTCTGTTCAACAGATTGAGGTTGTGTTTGTAATCATTAAGTTTTATGCAAAACTTATGATTTGAGTTCTTATTCTGTATTTCTGATTAATTGTTAAAGTGTTATTCCGCGACTTCTTTAACATTGTTTCTAAGTTTGTATTAAAATTCTTGTTTAGAATTTTCGATCTTGACAAGTGGTATCAGAGCTGATTACAAGATAATTATCAAAATAAAATTGATCTTCAGCATCAATACCATAATTATCTTCAGCCTTATCTATAGTTCATATTTATGTTGAAGTCATCTTTATCTTTATAAGCAACACTAACCATTTTCAACAGTATTAATCATCCACCAGCATTAACATCCTCAGCAGTATTAACTATGCTTGCAGTAGTAATCTTCAGCAGTACTAACTACTAGCAGTACTAACTTTTCAAGCAGTATTAATTCTAATGGCAGTTTTAAAATTACAAGCAGTAGTAATACCTTTCAACTAGCAGTAGTATCCATCCTTAGCATATTCAGACCCAATAGATTGAATGGAAGCCCTGGGGGAGCGAACATCAAAAAGCTCCTTTCCAATGTGCATTTGTTGTACATAGTGGATTTGAGCTATGGACATGCATGATAATTGATCATATGTTGATTCAGTGTTACCAACCCTAATTTATCTGAATTTGAAAAGATTCGGATAAATACATTCTATGAATTGACAGTAGAATTTTAATATCATATCCGTTGGAGTTCATATTCTTTTTGGGGGAGATTACATATTTTCTTGAAAGGGGGAGATTGTCTCTATCTCATGAAGATTGTGCTTATTTTGCTAAAGAAGTGGAGATATTTTTCAAAGACAGAGCTGACGTTGAAATGTTTTGATGATTCTGATTTCACATAATTCATCAAAAAGGGGGAGATATTTCAAGATTTCAAAGTCAGATTGATGTTTATAAAAAAGGAAGAGAAAGTTGTAAAATGGAGAAAGTCAAAGCAAAGTCTGATGATTATCATGTTGATGAGATTATCTGGAAATTTATTGCATATTTGTGAACAAAAAGGGAGATTGAAAAAAATGTCAAAGTTTTGAAGATTTAAAGTCTGTGAAGATTGTAAAAGTGTGATGAAAAGACTTTCAAAAGAGAGAGAGTATTAAAGATTAGAAGCTATTAAAGAGTTCTTTTTGAAGATTTTGCAACAAGAAGATGACCTGAAGATTATTGTCAAAAAAGTTTTAATCTTGAATCCAAAGGGAGATATTGTTAAGTGAATATTGTATTCAAGATTAAATGAGGGGTCAAAGAGTAATATTGTAAAGTGTAAGGGTTTTGTTGTAAGTCAAAGCTAGTATGTTTGACTTTAGTTTAGTTGCTTGAATGGCCATGTTGACCATATATAAATACTTTATGTCTTTGTATTTGTGGGTGTGCATCTAGAAAGAGTACATATATATGAACAGAGAGAACAAGCATACAGATTTTTAAGAGAGAAATTGCAAGAAATAGGTATATGGATTTATGGAGTTGATGTAATAATTGTTCTATCAATAAAAGATTAATTCCTACATCTCTATGTACAATTATGTGAGCTTAGAACTGGAACTTTCAGTTTGCTACATGCCTTTGTGTAAGATTTCAAGCTAACCCCAAAGAATCTCATCTTCTTGCTATTAAGAGGATCTTTAGATACCTAAAGGGCACCAAGAATCTTGGCCTTTGGTATCCAAAGAACCCTGTCTTTGATCTTGTGGATTATATAGATTCAGACTATGGTGGATGCAAGCTTGACCGAAAGAGTACCTCTGGAAGTTGTCAATTTCTAGGAGGCAAATTAGTTAGTTGGACATCTAAGAAGCAAAATTATGTGTCAACTAATATGGCAGAAGCTGAATACGTAGTTCTTCTAGTTGTTGTTCACAAGTTCTGTGGATGAGAACCCAATTAAGGGAGTATGGTCTTGACATTGACAAAATATCCATCCTCTGTGATTCCAAAAGTGTCATCGCGATCTCTGTCAATCTTGTTCAGCATTCTAAAACAAAGCATATCGATATCAGGTACCACTTTCTGAAACACCATGTGGAGCAGCGGACCATTGAAATGTACTTTGTGTCCACAAACCATCAACTTGTTGACCTATTCACAAAAGCTCTAGATGAAAAGAGATTTTCATTTCTTGTTGGAAATTTGGGAATGTTAAACATGAGTTGATTCACAGAGCCTCTGTACCTTGGCATAGAGCTTCTGTTGACATATTTCAATTTCAGTACTTTTATCTTTCCTTCTGTTTGTATAGTTCATTCCTGCATGTATAGTTGTCCTTTAACTTACTTCTTCTGGTCAAATGCTATGTGATTCCTTGTTCTATGTCTTGTACAAAGCTTATCTTGTATGATCCAAGAATAATTCAAGGGGGAGTAGAAGCAGCTAAAGAAAGAGGATCTTGATCATTCAAGGGGGAGCAGAGAAGCCAACATTCGAGAGAAGTTTGCAGAATAAGGTATGTTCTTCGTACATCTACAAGGACAAAAACACTTTTCTCAGACACCAATTTCCATATATGTCCTAAATTACCAACCAAAACATGCCCAAACTTTGTGTGATAAAAAATCTATTAGACTAATATTGTATTCAAGATTAAAAGTAAGGGTCTAGTTTGTAATTGTTGTATAGTTCAAAGGGTTTGTTGTAAAGTCAACATGAGTTGACTGAGTATAAATAGGTGTTGTTCTTGTAATCTTCTAGACACACACACACATTCAGAGAAGATTTGCTAAGCTTTGTACACATAGTGAACGTGAGATCTGCGACTAATTGAATAATATGATTTGATCTTATTAATGTGTTGTTAATCTGTATTGTAATTGATATGCTAGTATATTTCTGAGTCACAATTGGTATCAGAGCTCAGATCAGATAAATGAAAAGTCACTGGTCCATTGATCAATTTGTGAAATAGTGATGTTTTGAATGGGAATTTGAGTTCATTGTGATCGTTCATAGTTTTGGAACATTTCTTGTTCTGATTGCAAATCAAATTGATCAACAGATTGCAAGAATTTGATCGATTTGTTCATTTCGAGAATGTTTTTTTTCACGGACTGCCAGTGATCGATTTCTAATTCAAAAGTCAATTTCAGAGAAATTAACTCCGTAGGATTATTCACGATGATATATAGATCATTTCTGCAAATTTTCAGAGTCTATGTTCAAGGTTTAAGTGGAAATCAGTGAGATTTTAGTCGAAAAAGCTTGAGATCTACAGAATTCGCTATAATCATGAAGAACTCGCAAGTAGAACTCGCAGAGTGAAAGAATTCGCAGACTGAAGAATTCGCAGAGAAGAAAAATGGCTAAGTGAAGGATTCGCAAAAGTGTTCTATACGAAAAGTCAATAACTCGTAAGTGTGAGACTTACGAATTTAGAAGAATTCGCATCTGAGAGAGTTACAAATCAAAGAATTTGCTCAAGACACACTTACGAATTGTGCATGATTCGCAACTGAGTGTTCTACGAAAAGCTCAGAATTCGTAAATCACTGTTCTGCGAAAAGTTCAAGATTTCGTATCCTAAGTGTCTTACGAATTGTACCTTACGAATTCTTATTCATGTTACGAATTCTTGCCTTGCGAATTTTGTCTTGATTGTCTTGAGAATTGTTGCTTACGAATTCTTGGTTCTGAGTAGCTTACGAATTCTTGCTTGTGAATTCTATACTTGTTTTTTATTTTGAGTGATTTTATGTGATTTTTACTGTAAATTTTCCTGATTTTCTGATTAAAGATCATTTTCTAGTATATTTTTCATAGATATATCAAAGATGTCTTACATAGATGAAAAAGGAAATCTGGTTCTAACTAACAGATATTGTGCTTTAGCGTATATGCCAGAAATTCCGGCTATGGAAGCTAAAATCAAGAATCTGAAGATTCAAAATTCATCTCTTCTCAATCAGATTAATATTTTGAAAGAAAATTTAAAATCTTTAAAGAAATATTTTGTTTGTTCTGAATGTATCTCTAACTCAAAAATTGTTTTTGCAGAAATTATTGATTCGAAAGAGAAAGAGATTTCATATCTTCAAGACAAGCTAAAAAGATCTGAAAATCTTAATTCTAGCTCTACATGGTCCAAGAAGGAATCAATGCAAAGAGAGTTATATGAGCTGAGAAGAAGAGCAAACATTTCCAGTGAAACTTGTGAAGAGCTGAGAAAGTCAAATATTCAAATATTTGCTGAAAGAGATAAGCTGAAAGATAAAGTCTTTAGTCTTAAGGTTGAAATCAACATGATGAATGAGAAAGCAACCCAAGACAAAGACAACATAAAAACACAAGATGAGATAAAGAAGATTGAGAAGAAGAGAAAGGATTTAGAGAAAGACAATGTTGAGCTGATGAAGAAAATATCTGAATTAGAAGTTCAAGTTGATAAAGAGAAGAAAGAAAAAGAAGGGTTTAAGAAAGAAAGGAAATCTTTTGCTCAAAAGTTTTCTGAATTCTCAAGAAAAGCATTTGAGGAGAAGAAAGTAGTGGATCTTAAATGCATAAAACTTTCTCAACACGTTTCAGACTTCGAGAAAGTTATCATTCTTGAGAGAGGCACGTTTGAGAAGGAGAAGAAGAAGATTGAACAAACAAAGAATGTAAAGAAAGATTTTACTGAAGAAAAGAAAGTATTTGAGACTGAGATTGTTGAGCTGACAAGAAAGTTATCTGAGTTGTTAGCTCCAATCATAGTGTATAGAAGTATTGAAAAATAGGCTAAGTATAGAAACTGCAGAAGTTCGCTCAGAACATCCAAGTGTACCACAGAAGATGCAATCTATGCAGACAATTCTCGACACTCTGCCAGCGGACAAGAAACCTGATAATGCTCTTCAGATCACAGAGCCTCTGAGATCACTCACAGAGCCTCTGTGATGGCTATCATTTGGGAACTTCGACGTTTATCAAACTCAGTTCAAGACAAGGTCACATGCAGATCACGTGAAGCCTGCTATACGAAGATTTCCACATCACCTTGGAGCGGCGCACGATGGTTTTACTTTCCATGTGGCATTCCGTTTATGGAATGTCAACCGTTGTCTTGTACTACAGGGTGCATGCTCCTTGTATATTATGGGAGCACCACCTTAGAGTTTTATAAAGCGAGCACACACAAATTGTCTGAATAGAGATTGTATTTTCCTTGAGCATATTTGCACACACCAGTGCATGTTCTTGGTGTTCTTTAGTAATCAATGAAACAGTGCTTTAAGTAAACTTCTTGCAATACTTTACTCTTCTGTTTATTGATTACCCATGTGTCTACTACCTTGCATGTTCTACCTTCTCTACATATTATAAACGCTTCCGCACTCTAGTTATTTAATCAGTGTGTAGTAAAAGGTTTATCAAGTTAAGAACATCAATTATTAGGATCAACAATTGGTATCAGAGCAGACTTTGATTCTTAATATCTAAGCATCCTGTTCTATATTTGATTCCCTTGCTCCAGATAGTAGTTTGAAGTCTGTTTCTTTGCCTTGATTCCCACTCATAAACATACTCTGTTTTCTGGAGCTACTTCAACCAGTTTGACGTAGATTCAAGAGCGAGTGTGTTGAAATCGCTAAAGATAGTTTCAACGCTTAGCTGGTTCGTTGTCATCCTTCTTATACCAAATACTCATCCCTGTTAGGCACAATCTTAGTCTTTCTCAAAAAGAACTCGTCATACTCTGTTTTACTCTTTGTTCAAAAATGGAGAATCCTGTTAACTATTTCAGTTCAGGATATCAATCAAAACCTCACACTCTACTGAAGGATGAATATCCTCAGTGGAAAATCAGGATGGTACACTTTCTTGAAGGTGTGGATCCTGGTTTGGTTGAGTTTCTTCACAACCCTCCTTTCATACCAATGACAACCGTTCCTCGTGTTCCTGCCACTGCAAACACCCCTGAAGTTCCTGAATATCAGCATCCCATACCCATCATTGAGTGGACTGAAGAAGAGAAGGCATTACATGAACTTGCAAAGAAAGACAAAAGACTACTTATTATGGTTATCCCAAACAACCTCCTCCAGTCCCTTGATTCCTATGAAACATCGAAGGACTTATGGTTAGAGCTAGAAAAACAGCTTGAGGGTGGTGCCAAAACCCTAAAGAACAATAGAGCTCCATGCATCAATGAGTATTTTGCATTCAAGGCTCTACCGAGTGAATCCATCCAAAGCACATACAACAGATACAATTCGTTATTAAACAAGTGCAAGAGGTATGGCATTCATAGAACCTCTGAAGAAAACAATGTCAAATTCCTTCAGAGCCTGAATGATGAATGGCTTCATCTAACCATGTCTATGCAAGCTACATTGGATCTTGATGTTTGGTCTATCTCTGACCTGTTCGCGACATTGATAAGTCAAGAGAACAGGATAATAAAGTTGATGACCCCTGTCGGTGGTCCTCTAGCATTAGTGGGAAGCACTACAAAGGGTCAGGACAGGGGATAGGAGAAAGCGACAGAGGATGCTCAGAAGAAGAAGAAGAAGAAAAAGGTTCTTCTCGCGGAGAGCGAAAGGGAGGAAGAGATTGATATGGCTGCTTTGGCCAAGACACTTACACTAATGACCCGACAATTCAATCGTGGTCTCAAGAAAAAGACAGAGTACAGAGGAAGAGAGGGAAGAGATGACCGAAGCAAAGGATATGGTGACCTGAGGAAGTATGGAAGATAATAGTTTGAGGAGTAGAGACAAGAAGAAAGAAGAAGTGGACAGAGGTCAGATGATAGAAGTGGTGATCGAATCTCCAAGCAAAATGAAGGTTGTTTCAAGTGTGGGAAACCAGGCCACTTCGCCGCAGAGTGCAGGTCCTCAGCCACTAAAGGGAAGCCCACAAGAGATGTTGCTTTCTACAAAATGAAGGCAGAGTACTACACACAGAGATCCCTAATGGCAGAACAACAAGACCTTGAAACTGATGAGTCCTCTGATGAAAGGAACAATAACTCACTCTTCTGTGGAATGGCAGAAGTCCACTCTTCTGACAACAAGAGTGAGGTATCTACTTCTGACTCTGAAAACAAACTTCTTACTATACAAAATGAGTTTCTAACTTATAAAAACATGTGCTCAGAACTGGAAAAGAAATTGGCCTTCTTTGAGAGAGAAACAAGGCTTCTCACTCAAGAAAAGGACAAGCTTTATCTTGAAAGAAAATCTCTTCTTTCTGAGCATATTGTTGAAAAGAAAGGGTTGATAGAGAAAATTTATAAGCTCGATAAATCCCTGAAAGACAAGGTAAAAGTGCTAAAGAACAGTGAGAGTGATCGATTAAATGCCATCTCCTTGAAAAAATTTTTCCAAAAAGAAAGAGAAGTCCTTCATCAAGATATGTTTGACAGAGATCTCTTATTTAAGAGGTATGAGGATGCTCAAAAGGTCTAAGAAAAAGTGAACACCCAGATCAGCAGCAGAGGAATATGGTTCGAGGATATTGACCCCTACATAGGAAGTAAAAGAAAAAATCTTTAGAAAACATCTTCTGCCCTGGACAATTTTTAAAACCAAGTCTTCCAAACCTTTTATCCACGTTCAAGAGGCGCAGAACCTCTGAAGGACCACATCTGAGGAAACCTCTGCAGATGGCAAATGTATTGTATGAAAACAATGATTTACCATCTGCACTCTCATCAAAGAGAAAATCTATTCCAAAGAAATATCTGTCTCAAAAACAGATTGGGGTCTTTAGATTTGGTCACCTAGAAACACAAACTCAAATGGCCTTTATGTGCATGATGGTCCCTGAAAAGGAACTGTCCTCTGATGCACCATAGTTTGTTCCAGCCTCTGCGGAAGAAAAATTATTTAAAAGGTTTTTGGAAAATGACTTGAGAAGAACCTATGAAAATCACTTTCTCAACCATCCTGATCTAATCTTTGAAATAAGAGAAATCTTTGAGCAAGATCTTCTAAGTTGTCTTAGTGTTCCTATGGTCATTCCTTGTATTTCCAAAGATTTAAACACTCCCAAGGACACTGCGTATGGACAAAGGAACGCATCTCCAGAAAGTCAGGATCTCATTCACAGGGACTTTCTTGATACAGATTCTGAAACAGAATCTGAGTCCTCTGTGGAAATGGAGACAAGTTCTGTGGAACTTGATATGGTCATCTTTGGTCCAGGGGAAAATAAATTACCTTTTAGCATCCTTAACAGGATAATCGCTCCCAAGAGGAGAACCACAGGAATACCAATCTGCCCTGACTTCTTGGACATGTGTCTTCAAGAAAAGACTTCTCTTGAGCTTGAAAAAGTGAAAAATGAAAAGATCAAGACCACTCAAACTCCCAAAGCTTCAAAACCTGTCATTCCATCAAAACCTTTTCAAGAAAATCTCACCTGGCAACAGAAGGCAAAATGGCCCAAAATTGACAAAAATAACGCTTCTGTGGCAGTGAATGCTCAAAGGGGAGGTCGTCGAGGGAGAGTACACAAAGAGAGCCATCGAAATGGAGTTTTTGACAAAAGACCTCCTAAATTAGACAATGTTTTCTGTAAAAAGAAACCCGAATCTAAAATGGGTTGTTGTAAAAGTTGCTCTGTACACTCCTTTGACAATTTCAATGAAATATTTTAGAAGTTTGCTTCCAAGGTTCCTCATTGCAAATGTTTTGATCTTGTGCATGCATTAAATCAACACTTCTCTAGGGCCTCCTGTCTTATATCTCATCCAAAGTCAATGAATGCCAAATTCAATGGTGAGAAAAGACAAAATGGTACCTCTATTAAAGAGGATAAAGCCAAAATCAAAGATGTTAAGGCATCTTTAAAGACTCCTAACAAGACTGGACCCATTTGGAAATGGGTACCTAAATCCTCCTAATCTGTCCACAGAAGAAACAACATGTGCCTATTTGGTACCTAGACTCTGAGAGAATGGACTCGATGTGATGTTCAAAAATAAATATTGCTCCTTGTTCAAAGAAGACACAACTATAGAGCTTCTGCGGGCCAAGAGACGAGGTGATCTATACCTCATGGACTTCAAGTCCATCAACCGAGACGAAAAACTCTGTCTGGTCTCAAGTAAGAACGAAGAAGCTTGGCTTTGACACAACAGGTTCTGTCACTTAAACTTTCATTCCTTGGACAAACTTGTAAACCTAGACATGGTAAATGGGCTACCAAGTATCAAATTCGATAGAAATCATCTATGCTCTGCATGTGAAATGGGAAAACTCAAAAGAGCTGCCCATTAGACCAAAACAAACATATTTTACACTAGACCTCTACAGATGCTTCACGTAGACCTCTGCGGTCCTATATCTGTGTACAGTCTAGGTGGCAAGAAGTACATTCTTGTACTCATAGATGAATTCTCTAGATAAACTTGGGTGAAATTCGTTCGAAAGAAATCAGATGTTCCTGAGGTACTAATCAATCTTCTTAAGGGACAAAGTTCAAGAACTCAACAATAGAAGCCTATCTCACAACAGAAGGCATCTCACAGAACTTCTCCACTGCAAGGACTCCACAACAAAACGTGTATGTTGAACGCAAAAACCGAATACTTGTGGAAGCCGCAAGAACCATGCTCACTGCCTCGGGACTTCAAATTTCCTTTTGTGAAGAAGCCATATCCACAACATGTTTCACCCAAAATATCAAGTACTTCCATGTCTTCGGCTACAGATGCTTTGTGTTGAACGACAGAGAGCTAATAGGGAAATTCAGTCCCAAAGCTGATGAGGCCAAATTTGTTGGCTACTCATCAAACTCCAAGGCTTACATAGTCTATGTGCTCAAATCAAAACATATACTTGAAAGTATTAATGTTTCATTTGATGACTCGTTTCAGGTGACTTCTTAGCAAATCTGCTCAGGACTCAATCTCCAAGATAAGAATACCGGTGACTCATCAAGAACAAATGAACTTCATCATCTATTTGAATAGATGTTCAACGATGATGGACCCTCAGAGGATGACCGCAGAGCCTCTGGAGCTGAAGTCTCTGCAGAACAATCAGGTAACTCTCTGTCAGGTCCTAGCAATACTTCACCCTCTTCCAACACTTTGGTAGATGCAAATGTTGAAGGGGAGCACTCAGAGGTTAATGCTAACCAAGGCTTCAAGCTTAATCAGGAACTTGGTCATCTACAAGATATCTCTGAAGGGTCAACACCATAACAATCATAGAACTCTGAACAAGGTACCACAAAGCTCATGACTTCAACTCAGAACGATCAAAATATTATGGCAAGTACAAATGATCTTCTTTATACATAGAGTGATCAACCTCAACAAACTGAACATGCTCTAGAAGTGATTCCAGAAGGTTCCAATGATCACCTACCGCACATGACAAAGTGGACCAGAAGTCACCCACAGAGCCAAATTATTGGTGACCTCTTTAACAAAGTCTAGACTCGATCAAGTACCGCAAATTTTTGTTACTATACAAATTTTGTGTGCATTATCGATCCCAGAAAAATCTCTGAAGCTCTTGAGGACCCAAATTGGGTAGAAGCTATGCAAGAAGAGCTTCTGCAGTTTGAAAGAAACGAAGTATGAACCCTAATGCCTCTACCGAAAGCCAAAACCGGAATAGGGACCAAATGGGTCTTCAGGAACAAAAAGGACGAGGATGGTGTGGTGATCAGGAACAAAGCAAGACTAGTGGCCAAGGGATATTGCCAATAAGAAGGGATTGACTACGAAGAAACTTTTTCCCCTGTGGCTAGGCTCGAAGCAATAAGAATATTTCTTGCCTTCGCAACCCACAGAGGTTTCAAAGTGTTTCAAATGGATGTTAAGTCAGCCTTTCTAAATGGACAAATTCAAGAAGAAGTATACGTCCAGCAGCCAGCAGGGTTTGAAAGCTCCAAGTACCCAAGTCACGTGTATTTTTTAGACAAGGCTTTGTATAGAATCAAGCAAGACCAGAGCCTGATACGACAAATTTTCAAACTTTCTTCTTGCCAATGGTTTCGAAAGAGGTACAACTGATACAACTTTGTTCTATAAAAAGAGAAAACGTGAGATTCTACTTGTACAAATTTATGTTGACGACATTATTTTTGGGTCCACAAATGAGTCTTATTGTAAAAAGTTTGAGTCTTTGATGAAGAGTGAGTTTGAGATGAGCATGATGGGAGAACTTACCTTCATCCTAGGATTGCAAGTCAAACAAACCATAGAGGGTATTTTCATAAATCAATCTAAATATGTCTCTGACATACTTGAAAAATACAAGCTCTCTGACTCTTCACAAATGAAAACCCCTATGGCCACTAGATCCAAGCTTTATGCGGTTACCAAATCAAAATGGTAGTGTTGATATCTTGAAATAGTTAAAAATGATGCTGTTGGAAAAACCCAAATCTGCAGGTTACTTTAAAAATGTGTATAAAATTAACCATTGATCCAAATAAGGTGTGTCATATGTGGTTGGAAACCTTAGTGTGTCTAGAACAATTTTTATGAAGAGTCCAAAGCTTAATTTTGAGCTTAAGTGTGTCAAAACAGCAAATTACAGTAGCTGGTCTCTGTAAAATCGGGAACTGCACTCTGTTATTGAAAAATTCATATAAAATCAATCATAGATTCAAACAGCATGAATCCAGTGCGATTGGATTCCTAAGAGGCATAGGTACAACTTTCATTTCAGCTTCTGTCCAACACAGAGACGGACAGAAGCTGAAATGTGCAGGGGAGTTTTCCTTTTTCAATATTTTGGTTGTTTTGTTCAACTCCTTTTGCACCATTTCATAAACACTATAATTGAACTATAAGCAAATATAGTGTAAATAAAGTTAACATAAGCTAATAAAAGGGTGCCAATAGGATAAAGAGATCAAACAAATATACGAAATCATTGTATAATTCTAAGTGTATATATATTACTTGTGATAAGAAAATCCGACTAGCAAGACATTTGGACACTTTGGCATTTGGGCATCGTATTTTGGTTATCTCAACTATATAAAGGTACGAATCTCTTATCTCCTTGGTACGGGAGTGACCTTTTGTGGAGGGTCATTCCATTCAAATATGATTTACCGAAAAGTAATCTTCAAGGTTCGAAAAGATCTCGATTATGTTGTTTCTTGCATTTTCATCGTGTCGTTCCTTTGTTGAATTTCATTTGGTGTTCCATTAGTTGAGCACGACTTAGGAGTGTTCCAAAGTCTGTTGCCCCTAATAGGGACCGTTGGCCCGGTTCTTGAGTTTTACTCTGAATGCTGAGGTACGAATGGAATATGATAAATATGATTTGTTGAATCGGTCCAATGACTGTGATATTATCAGATTGAGAATGGCACGACTAGATAGAGTCAAGCCATATTGACATTGTTCATTGATTGTTGTTTTATCTTTATGATCCGGTTAGATCACATATGTTATGATCCTTTACCCAGACACTTTGTCGGGGCACCGACTTTGTGATGCTTCCATGGTAGCTATAATCACTATGGCGTCCTTGTGTATGCGTGGAAAGTGCGCTGGCCCTGATCCGGCCATAGGGGCGAATGGATATCCTAGGAACAGAACAGAACTAGGACTGCTTTAATAGTAGTCGAGGGCTAGTGGGTGTCGTGCCCACACCGCTAGTTCTCACTTATGCCCATAGAACCGTACATTCTTTGGGAACAACGGGTTTAGTGTATTCGGGTGATTTATGTGAACTTGAATAATACGAAACACGGAACGGGTGATTATGTGAACCCCTTTGTTATATCTTTGTGATATTCGATTGATTTATTTTATCGTTTCATGATTATAGGGATAATTTGTACTTACCCTATATTGTTTATTGTTGATTTCATTGATCTGTTCACTGAGTTATTGCTCAGCCACGTTTGTTATTCCGTGGCAGGTTCTAGAGATAGACTTGGGGATTATCCGGGCTGAGTGACCGGGAGTGGATATTTTGAAGACTGACCGGACAACCATACTTTTGTGAATAGTTATTTTTGGGATTGTTTATATTTATATATGTACCTTAACATCTAGTTGTCTATAACTATTACTATATTGCTATAAAGGTTACTTAGTTGCTCTGTATGCGTTTAAGCGAGTATAGCTAGTATGGGATGTTACATTTATGGTATCAGAGCATAGGTTGCGACCTATAGAATAAATCTAAGTTTGACCTGTGAGAAATGGGTAGACTTAGGATGGGATAGAAATAGTTTATTTTGTCATATTACATTATGTGCTATTTAACTAATTTTCATTTAGATGAATTCACTAATCAAGATGCTTTATGTGGTGTAATCAGAATGCCACCAAGAAGGAATACACGCCGGAGGCGAATAGAGGAGGTCTACGGTGATGGTAATCCCCCTCCTAATCAGCCGAATCCTGAAATTTCTGAGGCTGTGCAACAAGCATTGAACTCAATGATGCCTGGTCTAATAACACAAGTAGTTGAAGCTGTGCGTCAGGCTGGTGGGACCGCAACTCCTAATAATGTTGGAGGTACTGGTCTTACATCTTCAGGTACCACCTGCTATAGTTGGGACTCAGCTAACCCTACACCAGTGGTTAGAGAAGTTCCATAAACAGAAGCCTCAATCTTTCTCATCGGCTACGAATCCTGTTGAGGCCGAACACTGGATTAAACATCTAGAGATGATATTTGAAATACTTGAATGTCCCGATAATATTCAAGTCATATTGGCGGCATACAAATTAGAGGGTGATGCAAATCAATGGTGGCAATCTTGGAAGTAGGCTCGAGGAGGCAATACAGTTGTGGAAAATCTTACGTGGAGTCAATTTAGAGATGCATTTCTTGAGCAATACTTTACTGAAGCCGATCGAGACTCATATATGCGGGAATTTTCTTTGCTCAAACAACATGAGGACGAGTCTGTAACAGACTTTGTGGCTCGCTTTCTTCGATTAGTCGCTTTTGCCGGACCACTTGCCGGTACTGAGGTTAATCAAATCCAAAAGTTTAAATGGGCCTTACAAAGAAAATATCGTTCAAGGATGATGGGGCAAAGATTCACAGAGTTATCTCATATTATTAACACAGCGCGAGACATTGAGCTTGACCTGATTGACTTTCTTGCTACTAAAGGTGATTCAAAGAAAAAGAGTCGAAATTCATTCTTTGGAAGTCAAAGCGGGCGGGCAAATATTCAACAAAAGTATAACTCTGTGGGGCAACGAAAGCAAGCTAGTTCACGATCATCCTTATCATCGAAAGCAACATCAAATACAGTAAACCTCACTCTCCCTACCCAATGTAAAGATTGCGGTAAAATCCACAGGCCGGGTCCGTGTCTTCGAATGACAGGTGCTTGTTATAGTTGTGGCCAACAGGGTCACATGGCTAGAGACTGTAAACAGGGTGTAAGTGGTAGCTCGGGATTGAAAGATAAAGGCAAGCAGACCACTGCAGGCGGGCGAGTCTTCGCACTATCAGCAGATCAAACTACTGATGGTATGGTTTCTGCCACTGTTCATATTAATGATAATGATTTTTATGCCTTATTCGACACCGGAGCTACTCACTCTATAGTGTCAGAAAAGTTTGAGAAATTTCTCAAGTCGTATAAGCAGCCATTAAATGAATTCTTTACTATTGCAACACCTTCGGGCTATACGGAATATGTTAACGATGTATATGTTGATTGTCCATTGATGATTGGGAACAAAGTCTGGATAGCCACTTTACTTCCTATGAGAATGAGAGATTTCGATCTCATACTCGGTATGAACTGGTTGGCTAAACATCGAGTCACAATTGACTGTGAAGCCAAAAAAGTTATATTTGGGGACGTCACTGAACCTGAACATATACTTCAGGGTATTACGCCCCGAAAATCTATCCGTGTTATCTCTGCTTTAAAGACTCACAAACTAATGGATCGTGGGTGTGAAGTGTTTCTAGCCGCGGTCCAGGATGTTTCTAAAGCAAGTCCTAAATTGGAAGATATTCCCATTGTGAAAGAATTTCCCGATGTCTTCCCAGATGAACTTCCTAGATTACCGCCTGAACGGGAAGTTGAATTCTCAATCGATCTTATTCCAGGAGCTGGCCCAGTTTCAAAAGCTCCATATCGTATGGCCCCGTCTGAGCTGAAAGAACTGAAGGAGCAACTGCAAGATTTGTTAAACAAAGGGTACATTCGACCCAGTGTATCTCCGTGGGGCGCACCTGTACTCTTTGTAAAGAAGAAAGATGGTTCCATGAGACTATGTATTGACTATCATGAGTTGAATCGTCTCACTATCCGGAACAAATACCCTTTACCTAGGATCGATGATCTGTTCGATCAGTTACAAGGTGCCAGTTATTTCTCAAAGATTGATTTGAGATCTGGGTATTATCAGCTCAGAATCAAGGAATCAGATATACAGAAGACTGCATTCCGAACTCGATATGGTCACTATGAGTTTATAGTTATGCCATTCGGGTTGACAAAATGCTCCAGCAATTTTCATGGATATGATGAATAGAGTATTCAAGAATTATCTGGACGACTTTGTGATTGTCTTTATTGATGACATTCTTGTTTATTCAAAGTCGAAGTCTGAACATGAAACACATCTCCGATTATCTTTGGATACACTCTGAAAGAAAAAGCTTTACGCCAAGCTATCGAAGTGTGAGTTCTGGTTGGATCGAGTGGCGTTCTTAGGCCACGTTATTTCAGCGGATGGCATTCAAGTTGATCCCGCTAAGGTTGAAGCCGTTACTAAATGGCCAAAACCAATAAATGTTGCTGAGGTGCGTGCATTTCTAGGATTAGCTGGATATTATCGATGTTTTGTTGGAAACTTTTCTAGGATCGCACTCCCGTTGACTCAACTCCTACGAAAAGGAGTAAAGTTTGTATGGAGTGACGATCAGGATAAAAGTTTTGAAGAATTAAAGCGACGACTCGTAACCGCACCGGTACTTGCCCTGCCAACTGGGTCAGGTGGGTATCAGGTTTACAATGATGCTTCCAAATCCGGATTGGGGTGTGTATTGATGCAAAATGGTCGGGTTATAGCTTATGCTTCGCGTCAACTCAAGCAGTATGAAGTTAACTACCCGACACATGATTTGGAGCTAGCTGCAGTTATCTTCGCTTTAAAGATTTGGTGGCATTACTTGTACGGTGAAACATGTGACATATTCACCGACCACAAAAGCCTGAAATATATTTTCACACAAAAAGAACTCAACATGAGGCAGCGTCGATGGCTTGAATTGTTGAAGGACTATGATGTTCGAATACAATATCACCCTGGAAGAGCAAATCTTGTGGCCGACGCTCTTAGTCGGAAAGGTGTCGGATCTGTATCATGTTTTTCTGTTCAACCCCAAATAGCAACAGATTTGGAAAGGATGGGAGTTGAATTATGTTGTCGAGTTGGAGACGGAGTGTTAACTAATCTTATTGTCGAGCCGACCCTCATTTCCAAAATTAAAGAAGCTCAGCAATCTGATGGGGAGCTTTGGGGAATACAACAAAAGATCCAAGGTGATTCTGAAACTAACTTTCATGTTGATGATAAAGGTGTGTTGTGGTTTCGGGAAAGATTGTGTGTTCCGAATGTTCAGAAACTGAAGGAAGAAATCTTGGTTGAGGCTCATAATTCTCCGTTTTCTATTCACCCAGGTTCCACAAAGATGTATCACGATTTAAAACAACATTTTTGGTGGAACGAGATGAAAAGAGATGTAGCCGAGTTTGTTGCTAAATGCCTAACTTGTCAGAAAGTCAAAATTGAACATCAACGAGTCGGTGGATTGTTACATCCGTTGGATATTCCCGTGTGGAAATGGGAGAATATCACGATGGATTTCTTAACCGGTTTGCCGAGAACATCTCGGAAGAATAATGCAATATGGGTTGTTGTCGATCGACTTACAAAATCGACACACTTTCTCCCTATTAAAGAAACGGATTCTATCGGTAAACTTGCCGATCTTTTTAACCGTGAAATTGTTCGATTACATGGTACTCCTGTTTCTATTGTTTCTGACAGAGACCCAAGATTCACTTCACAGTTTTGGACCGGACTTCAAAGTGCTTGGGGAACCCGGTTGAATATAAGCACCACATATCATCCACAGACTGACGGACAGTCTAAAAGAACTATTCAAACAATGGAAGATATGCTACGTGCATGTACTTTGGAGTGGTCTGGAAATTGGGACGAGTATTTGTTTTTGGTTGAATTTCCATATAACAACAGTTACCAATCTTCGATCGGAATGGCCCCGTTTGAAGCTCTATATGGCCGAAAGTGTAGAGCTCCAATATGTTGGAATGAAGTGGGCGAAAGGAAGATTGAGGGTCCCGAATTAGTTCAGATCACTACTGAAAAGGTCGAGTTGGCAAAACTGAAAATGCGAGAGGCCCAGTCTCGACAGAAAAGTTATGCCGACAAACATCGACGACCTTTAGAGTTCCATCCAGGTGATCATGTCTTTATTAAAGTGTCTCCGATCCGTGGTACGCGAAGGTTTGGTATTAAAGGCAAACTGAGCCCTCGATATGTTGGTCCGTTTGAAATTCTAGAAGGAGTGGGCGAAGTTGCTTATCGTCTTGCCTTACCTCCACAGATGTCCCACATTCACAATGTCTTCCATGTTTCTTTGTTACGTGGGTATAATTATCATCCCCTACATGTAATCAACTACCCGCTAGATCAAATTGAGTCAGACCTTTTATACAAAGAAGAACCTGAACGGATAGTCGGGCAGATGACGAAGAAGCTACGAAACCGATCTATTCCATATATAAAAGTCCTTTGGAAGAATCAAGATTACCGGGAAGCGACGTGGGAACAAGAGGAATCTTTTAAAAACGATTATCCAGATTTCTACAAAAATTGTAAGTCCTAGAACCCTCTTCTAGATTTCGAGGACGAAATCTTATTTTAAAGGAGGGAGGAATATAATAACCGGACAATTCATATCGAATTTTAAGTGAAAAGTTAATGTTTAGAGTTGGTCATTGCTTTGTATGCTTGTACATATAGCATATGGGCTTAAACCGAACTAACTTTGTCAAATCTAACCATTAGAGGGGTTAAACATGGATAAGTGAAACGATAATTAAACCAAAAATGTAAAGAAATTCTCCAAACATGGTAAATATGCAATTTATGAAACTTGAGGGACTAAAAGTGAAAATTCTGAAAATATATAAACAAATATTGAGATTAATATTCTCATAATCAGATTTATTTCTCCTTCTCCTTCACGTTTCTCCTCCAAAACCCTAGACCAAACCTTATTCCATGAAATTAAGCTTCATAACTTGATGAAATGATGAGATTTTGAAGATTTGGAGCTAAATCATGAAGATAAATCATTGGGTAAGATTATAATCTTGAAATTTAGGTTATTTGGTTGTAATACATATTAAGATTATATGTATTCTTGTTGTTAGGGGCTGGAGTTTGTAAGGAAATGAATGAATCCACATCTTGAAGAAATTTTAATCATCCTTAAGGTAAGAAATTAGGAAATCTTTGATTAGATGTTTGGTAACCTAAACTTTTAGTGAGTTTTTGATTATGTGATGTTCAAGGCTGTAAAACCAAAATGAAAATACTTCAAATTGGTTCATAGATGGTTTATAATGGTTACCAAATCAAAATGGTAGTGTTGATATCTTGAAATAGTTAAAAATGATGCTGTTGGAAAAACCCAAATCTGCAGGTTACTTTAAAAATGTGTATAAAATTAACCATTGATCCAAATAAGGTGTGTGATATGTGGTTGGAAACATTAGTGTGTCTAGAACAATTGTTATGAAGAGTCCAAAACTTAATTTTGAGCTTAAGTGTGTCAAAACAGCAAATTACAGTAGTTGGTCTCTGTAAAATCGGGAACTGCACTCTGTTATTGAAAAATCATATAAAATCAATCATAGATTCAAACAGCATGAATCCAGTGCTATTGGATTCCTAAGAGGAATAGGTACAACTTTCATTTAGAAACTATCATGCAATTCAGCTCCTAAGTATGAGTAATATGTCCAACACGGAGACGGACAGAAGCTGAAATGTGCAGGGGAGTTTTCCTTTTTCAATATTTTGGTTGTTTTGTTCAACTCCTTTTGCACCATTTCATAAACACTATAATTGAACTATAAGCAAATATAGTGTAAATAAAGTTAACATAAGCTAATAAAAGGGTGCCAATAGGATAAAGAGATCAAACAAATATACGAAATCATTGTATAATTCTAAGTGTATATATATTACTTGTGATAGGAAAATCCGACTAGCAAGACATTTGGACACTTTGGCATTTGGGCATCGTATTTTGGTTATCTAAACTATATAAAGGTACGAATATCTTATCTCCTTGGTACGGGAGTGACCTTTTGTGGAGGGTCATTCCATTCAAATATGATTTACCGAAAAGTAATCTTCAAGGTTCGAAAAGATCTCGATTATGTTGTTTCTTGCATTTTCATCGTGTCGTTCCTTTGTTGAATTTCATTTGGTGTTCCATTAGTTGAGTACGACTTAGGAGTGTTCCAAAGTCTGTTGCCCCTAATAGGGACCGTTGGCCCGGTTCTTGAGTTTTACTCTGAATGCTGAGGCGCGAATGGAATATGATAAATATGATTTGTTAAATCAGTCCAATGACTGTGATATTATCAGATTGAGAATGGCACGACTAGATAGAGTCAAGCCATATTGACATTGTTCATTGATTGTTGTTATATCTTTATGATCCGGTTAGATCACATATGTTGTGATCCTTTACCCAGACACTTTGTCGGGGCACCAACTTTGTGATGCTTCCATGGTAGTTATAATTACTATGGCGTCCTTGTGTATGCGTGGAAAATGCGCTGGCCCTGATCCATCCATAGGGGCGAATGGATATCCTAGGAACAGAACAGAACTAGGACTGCTTTAATAGTAGTCGAGGGCTAGTGGGTGTCGTGCCCACACCGCTAGTTCTCACTTATGCCCATAGAACCGTACATTCTTTGGGAACAACGGGTTTAGTGTATTCGGGTGATTTATGTGAACTTGAATAACATGAAACACGGAACGGGTGATTATGTGAACCCCTTTGTTATATCTTTGTGCTATTCGATTGATTTATTTTATCGTTTCATGATTATAGGGATAATTTGTACTTACCCTATATTGTTTATTGTTGATTTCATTGATCTGTTCACTGAGTTATTGCTCAGCCACGTTTGTTATTCCGTGGCAGGTTCTAGAGATAGACTTGGGGATTATCCGGGCTGAGTGACCGGGAGTGGATATTTTGAAGACTGACCGGACAACCTTACTTTTATGAATAGTTATTTTTGGGATTATATATATATATTTATATATGTACCTTAACATCCGGTTGTCTATAACTATTACTATATTGCTATAAAGGTTACTTAGTTGCTCTGTATGCGTTTAAACGAGTATAGCTAGTATGGGATGTTACAGTTTTGAATCAGGAAACTGAGAGCTCATCTATTCCAAATTTCGCTGCATCTATCTTTGACAATGATGCTTCTCCAGTCTCTCCTGTTCAACAAGAACTGGCACAACAAGATTTTGTTCATTCAGACAATCTTTAATCAGAAACTGAGCCTATTAATGCATAACATACACAAGAAGAGTCTATTCAAGAGGAATCAATTCAGGAAGAAGTACAGAATGATGTTATTCAACAAACTGTTCCCGAAACTGATTCAGAGATTGTTGAGATACCTCCTCCTGAAGTAGAAACTATTCCTATCTCTTCATCTGATGTAGAAGTTTTCTGAACCACCCTCTCATCAATTAGAAGTGGTTCAAGATGTAATTGATCCTCTCCCTCATACAACAAAATGGACAAGATCTCATCCAATTCATCAAATTATTGGAGATCCTCAAGCCAGTGTTTCTACACGCTCCAAATCAGCTACTTCCAACGAATGTCTCTTCACTTGTTTCCTAAGCAAGATTGAACCTACAAAAGTTTCTGAAGCATTGGAAGACCCGGATTGGATTATTGCTATGCAAGAGGAGATCAATCAATTTGATGCCCTCAAAGTGTGGAGACTTGTACTTAGGCCGAAAGGGAAAAGCATAATTGGTACAAAGTGGATATTCAAGAATAAAAAGGATAAAGATGGTATCGTTGTGCGTAATAAAGCAAGATTGGTAGCCAAAGAATATCGACAAGAAGAAGGTATTGACTATGATGAAACGTTTGCACCCGTTGCCAGATTGGAAGCTATCTCCAAACCTTTAGGGCTTCAAACTGATTGATCTCTTCTTGCATAGCAGATACCCAGTCCGAATCAGCAATAGCCTCTGATACTCGCTTGGGCTCAATCTTACTGAGGAATGAGTCGTGCATACATTGATTAAGAGTCGCTAACCTACTTTGTACAAGCTTGTGAATATCTCCAATTACTTGATGTAAAGGATGCTCTTTGGTCCAGCGATGCTCATGAGGGAGTGGAGTAGATGAAGTTTGAACATGATCATCATCTAAAAATCCACTATCAGGCTCTTCAGTTTGAATAACAGGAGGGGGGTTTGCAGTTGAAGTTTCAGGTGCAGAAGCATCAGTTGGAATAACATACTCTGGATGTTGAGTAGACAATATATCACACCCACCTGATACAGTTACTTCTGGCTCAGCAGTTACTTGTACATCTTCAACTATAGGAGTAGAGGTTGGAATGTGAGTTTCTGACTGAACGGTGGATTCAAGTTCAGTTACAACTTCTGAAGTGACTGGATGATTGCAACTTGTGTCTTCAGACCTGTCAGTCACAACAGATTTAGGTACATTAGAACCTAGAAACTCATCATAATAGAATTCAACTAACAAATCTAAATCAGATAAATGTGAAATTGAAGTAGAACCGTTATTCGAATTATTCGCTGTAGAAACAGGTTCTTGACTGATTTGCCCATAAGCTAATACTCCAGTGATCACGGGTTCTGAACTGAGTTGTTCAGAATCCGTGTCTTCATCAAATGTTACATTGACGCTCTTGACAACTGTCTTTGACTTTTTCAGATAAAAACGATATGCTGTCGATGTTGAAGAATAACCAATGAAGATACCCTCGTCCGCCTTAGCACTGAATTTATTCAGACTCTCTCTGTTGTTAAGCACAAAACATTTACACCCAAATATGTGAAAATACTTGATTGTTGGTGTTCTGTTGTTGATCAGTTCATATGGAGTCTTTTGAAAACGGCGGTGTATAATGGACCGATTTTGAGTATGACATGCAGTCGACACAGCTTCTGCCCACAAAAATAGAGGTAGATCGGATTTGCTAAGCATAGTACGAGCGGCCTCGACTAGCGTCTGATTTTGCCTTTCGACTACTCCATTTTGTTCAGGCGTACGAGCAACAGAGTACTGATGTGATATCCCGACGGATTTGAGATATTCTTCAACTATATTGTTTTTGAACTCTGTGTCGTTGTCCGTTCAAAGAAACATGCCTTGTCGCTGCATTTTCACGTGGGTCGTCTTTAAGAAAGTAATGAGGACTTCGGGCATCTCATTTTTTTGATCGAAGAAATTTGACCCACATGTATCTTGAGTAATCGTCCATAATAACCAACACGTATTTCTTTCCACCCAAACTCTGAGTTCTCATTGGACCACACAAATCCATATGTAACAATTCTAACGAAGAACTAGTTCTTGGTTCAGGCTTCGTTTTATGCGGAGCTCTCTTCATCTTACCCTTCTCACATGCAACACATAAGTGTTCTTTCTCGTATTTCAGCTCAGGAAGTCCTTTTACCAATTTCCCACTAACCAGCTTGTTGATATAACGAAAGTTCAGGTGTGATAAACATCTGTTCTAGAGCCAACTTTGCTGCATTGAAGCTTTTATCATTAAACAAACGTGACTGTCATTCTGTACCTTTGAAAGATTGATGGTATAGAGGTTCGTCTTTCGATTTTCGACTAAGAGTTCATTGCCATCTGCCGTACGAACCGAATATCTCTTAGCTTTGAAGTTGACCTCTTACCCTTTATCACAGAATTGACTAATGCTAAATAGGTTGTGCCTTAAGCCTTCGACATAACTCACCTTACTGATCGTTATGATGTCTTGAATGATATCACCACATCCTAAGATTGGTGAAAGTTGATCGTTTCCAAATCTGACATTTCCACTGAATTTCTCTGTATAATTAGACAATAAAGCTTTTTGCCCAGTCATATGCTTGGAACATCCACTGTCCATGTACCACATATGTCGGGTCTGCAAGAGAAATCAGGAAACAATAGATTTAGGTACCCATTTAAAAACGGGTCCTTACAGATTAGTACAAGATTTTGGTATCCATTTGAAAATGGACCCTCTGTTCTTTTGAAAACCTTTAAAAATATTTGTTCTTGAAGAATAAACATGATAAGATCCAAACCAATCAGAAGAATTATGAGAATAAGCAAAATCATTTTTCCGATTATGATAAGATTTAGTAGTAATAGGAGATAATTGAATCAATTGTTTTATTGAATATCGCTTGTAAGAAGTTACAAGGTTTTGTTTATGTGAAGCAAGTTGTTCATCTACATCATTATCACTACTAACTGATCTATTACAAGAGTTATCAGAAACTGATTCGGCTATCTCATCATCCTTCCTTTTTGGTCGCCCTTTGGTTCGAGCTTTCGACCTTTTCTTGCTTATATCTGAAACAAAAGATTTAGATTTATTAAGAAAATCAGATTTCTGAAACTGAGTTTTCTTTTGTGTACCAATGTATTTCTGTTTTCGTAATCGTTGTTTCTTATGTTTCTTATGTTTCTTTACTTGAGCATAGTAATCAGCAATTACAGAAACTGGTTCATCAACCTTAGTTGATGATTCACCAATATTAATAACACTTGGTAACACTTTATCATTTATAAGACAAGTAGAATGATCAGGAAGAGGAGCATTGGAGTCAAACATATCAATTTCTTCTATGCACCAATCATCAGAATTAAGAAAGTCATTTGCAGACTCAAATAAATCATCAAAATTATCAGACGAAGTTTGAGGTGCCTTAGAAACTTTAGAACACTTTGTAGATGTAGACTGAAAAACCGTGTTCTTTAATACTGTAGAAAGTACACTTTGTTGAATATCAACCAAAAGTTTTTCATCAGATAAAACATTTTCAAGCTCAACTATTTTGCTTTCAAGAATGAGTGGAGGAACATAAACCTTTGCAATTGCAGGTTTTGCCTTCATCTCAGAAACAGAATAACTAGCAAAATAGTCGTTTGAAAGAACTTTTGGTGTTTTTGAAAGATAACTATCATTTAACTTTGCATAGTTAAATGGTAGGTGCATTTTCTTAACATTCTTTCTATTTTAAGTTTCTTTGGCCTCAACTTCTTCTGGTAATTTGGTAACAAATTTGGGTTTTAAATGAGTATGTTTACCAGCACAAGCAAGAAAATTAAAAGTATATAATGTTGGTTGTTTTCTGATGGCTTTCTTTAAGTAATGGGGGTTTTGAAAACCAAGTCCCCATTTTTCCTTAACACCAGCCTCTTCGTTAGGTGCAATGAGAAAAATTGTTTGATCTGTTTAGCCTCTTGCATAGAGTTTGACTTCCAGACAATTTACCTTCTTATTCAAAAACTTGTTCTCAATCTGCAGTTTATGAATAGTTAGTGCAGATTCTTTCTTTTCAAACTCATACTTAGAAATTTTAACTTCAAAATCAGAAATCTTCTTTTCAAAACAATTTACTTGAAGTTTAGAATTAGAAGCAGACTTGCGTAAAGAATCAATTAGATCTTTGTTCCCAATAACAGACTTATTAACATCAAAGATCTTGTTGTTTCTTTTAGCAACTCTGTCTTTTTCTTTCTTCAGTTTTACTTGAAGATCATTAAGCTCAACCATCATAGCTTCCATTTTGTTTATAAAAAATCTTTTTCAGTTAAGTTTAATACCTCATCGGCTGTCTCGTCATCAGACTCATCATACTTCACTTCCTTTCCCATTAGACAGAGATGAGCAGTTTCTTCCTTCTCTTTATCATCCTCTTGATCAGAATGATCCAACCAAAATTCATCCTCAACCATTAATGTTATGCCTGCTTCTTGCTGTTTGGCCAATAGCAGTTTGTTCTGATAATACTGGGAGTTTCGAAGCTTTGGCTTTCTACAATCTTTAGTAAAATGTCTATTCTTTCCACAGTTGTAGCATTTGGTTGGATCATTTTCTGGCTTTTCAGCAATAGTGTAATCATTCATAAACTTCTTATTTTCTTCCGGCTTTCTTTCCAAATACCATTTCTCTTCATGTCGCTTTCCTTCTACTCTTTCTCGGTGCTCATGGTTCTTAGAGCTGGATGAAGAATATCTTTGAGAATTTGATCCCGACTTCTTGTAGAATTTCATTTGAAATGCACGGGTCAGTAACAACATTGCTTGCTTTAGACTTTCTCCATCATCACCATCTGATTCAGATTCTGACTCAGAACTTGTAAGCACTTTCTTCTTTTTCTTCTTCTCTTTCTTTTCTTTCTTCTTTTCTCCAGCTACCAAAGCAATAGGATCAGGAACTTTTTCTGCCTTCTTTTTCTCAGATCTTTTCTCTTCCACTTCTTTTTCATTTTGCCTCAGAGTCTCATAAACCTCATGTAACGGTATGTCATTCAGATCCTTCATCTGTTTCATCCTACGCGTATGCTTCTTCCATTCTGGCTGTAGGATACTCAGAAATTTGACATTGTTCTCAAGCTGCTTCTTTTTGACATTGTTCCTTGACAATTCATTTAACAGCAAGACAAACCATTCATAGGTATCTTCTAAGCTCTCATTCTCTTTGGCTTTGAATTCCTCGTAGCAATTGATGCAGTTTGCTACTTTCATCTGATTCCCTACTTTGGATCCCATCATCATTTTCTGTAACTGATCCCACATCTTCTTAGCATATGCCTTGTAGTTGTCTATTTTAACATAGATGTCATTCGGGATACTTTGAAGAAGAAGAGATCTTGCTTGCTTATCAGCTTTATATCGGCTTTTCTGTTCCTCCGAATATTGACCATACTCTACTGGAACTGTTTTCATCTTCTGTTCTCTTTCCTCAGTACCATCTTCACTATCAGATGAGTCATCATCAGGTATTTGAACAGTGATTGGTACCATAGGACCTTCCATGATGGACAGAAGAATATTTTCTCCATTTGTGTGACGGTCCAGAAAATCAAGGAATCTGTCTTTCCATTGTTCGTATTCTCCTTTGAACAGTACAAGAGGCTTGACATCAGTGCCAATGGAAAGAGCATCTTTAGAAGTCATCTTGATTAAACCTGTTTGAGAAATATATGCAATAAGAAACTAGAACTGATCGTTAGTCCAAATGAAACAATAAGAAAAATATAGAATTTTAAAAACAAATGTAAAACACAGATATTTACTAAGGATCGAAGTGCAAAAATCACAAAAATATTCCAAGTGAAACTAGCTTTGCGCGACACAAGGTTGACGCAAACCACACTTTGCGTGACACATGGCTAACGCAAAACACACTTTGCGTGACGTACGGCTAACGCAGACCACACTTTGCGTGACGTATGGCTAATGCAAACCACACTTTGCATGACGTAGCACAAGTGATGAACTTCGCGATTCAAGTAGAATATGGTTTGCATGACAAGAAGCTAACGCAAACCAGACTTTGCGTGACTAGTTACTGACGCAAAGCTAACTTCTCGTGACATGTGTATGACGCAAACACCAACTTCTCGTTAACCACTGTTGGTGCAAAGTTCACTTGTCTATGTGAACTCACTTCAGTTCAGCTTTGCGTTTGATGTTAAAGACGCAAAGCTAACTTTTCGTTTCTCGTTGAAGACGCAAACATCACTTTGCATTTCTCGTTGATAACGCAAACCTTAACTTGCGTTTCCTGTTGAAGACGCAAAGCTCAAAATGATCCACTTGGTGAAATTTCTCGATGAACTGGTGCAAACCGAGATGAACTGTCGCAAACCTTGATGAACTGGCGCAAAGCTTAGATCACACAAAAACTTTCAAAACTCATTCAGAATCACACCAAAAACCACTTTAGACTTCGAATTTCCACTCGAAACTTTGACAATTTTCTAGTCTAAACATCTAGAACACAATTCTAGCACTTAATTTCGATCAAAAACATAAATCGATACAAAATTGATGTGAATACAGTGCGTGATAACTCGTGAACTCAGACTTCTTGAAATCAAAATTACTAATCAATTACAGTGCTATTCACGAATCAAATTATACAGACTTGATCGATTATGATTTTCTAACGAAACCTAATCAATTTCGACTCAAATTACACCCTAAAATTCAGATATTGAAACGAAATCGATGAACACAGATTTAAACTTCTATATTTTCTTGATTTTCGATTTGGATCTGCTCTGATACCAATTGTTATTCCCAGATTCTAGTTTCTAAACACAAACAAATCAACAAACAAGATTTATGAATCAATTACCTGTTTGATTAATCTTTCAAATCCAACGATTACAACTTTCTCTCTCTAAAACTCTCTTTCTCTCTCTACAGGTTTTCTCTCTCTCTCTCTCAGATTCTCAATCAGTAAACTGAATACAACTCCTTTTGGAATACAAAGAATACAAGGTATTTATACCTACATCTAAAAACAAGGAAACTAAAATACAAAAACAATACATTGACATTATTACAAAAGACTTTGACTATGATGACAGTTGACTTTCTTCCGCTTTGACTTTCTTGAACTTTGACCTTCAGTCTTCTTGATCTTGTATCCAACATATTTATGTTCTAACAAAGGTGCATCCTTCTTGTATATTATGGGAGCACCACCTTAGAGTTTTATAAAGCGAGCACACACAAATTGTCTGTGTCACACCCCGCTAAAGCGGAAACACGGAATATGACAGTTCGATAAACATAGCACTTAGGAAATGATAAAATACCACCATACATTTCAACCAAAGATTACATCAAGTTCAAAAATAAATAACTTAATACATCCAAAAGCTTGATTACAAAGTCACTACTAAGTATTAAAACACGCGGTAACATGATTCTAAAATCTTAATCATTTCCCGTAACCTTCTTGTTCCCTGAAAAGCATGTTTAAATAAAAAGGGGTCAACTACGAGAGTTGGTGAGTTCACAGGTTTTTAAATATGCACAAATCAAGTGTATATGCGAATTATCAACGTAAAATCCAAAGGTAAACCAAACTTCAAAACCATTAATTCACGAGTATCAAACTTCAAATTATATGACAGAAATTATGCCTCCGAAATAACCAATAATTTTTGTATGTTGGACCTCTACTAGACCGTCCTTGACCTTAAACATTCCCCAAAAAGAACTACCGACGTGGCCATGAATCACATGGATTGTCCCTACTTCTCTAGAATTAGTGCACCCTTACTCGTTAGTATAAGGTGGGTTTGTCACACCTAATAGCGCTATCCACTAAAATTATAGGCTCCTTTATGAGTTAACTAGTAGAGTCAGCCGGGGACTTAAAGAACCAACCCAACATACCATTTTCGCATATATGTCATATAATATTCAAAACCAAACGCTTTTAATCAAAGCTACCAAAATTATTCATAACAATCGCATTTAAGTAAACCTTGTGAATAATTAAAATAAATACTTTAACAAGCTTTCCTCCCAAATTCAAGTAAACGGTAAAATAGGGGATGTGAATACTCACCTCAAATGATGATGATGATGCTAAATAACACAACAACACAAATCTCTAGTCCGGAACCTTTACTTCCCTATAGAGTAATTTGCATAAATGAATACCAATTGTCAACATCCATCTATAATCCTAACTTAACCATTCCTACATCCCAATATATGCCTTTATATTTATTTTGTTGTCTAAAATAGAAATTTAGGATTAAAATATCAATAATGATCACTAAAACATAACCTTTAAGGTTTTAAGATCAATCTTCTGGATTCAGCACTTGCTGTCCAAAATTTGTGGTCACAAAATGAACTTCATAATAACACTTCCCAAATATCAAAGATAACAAAATTTTTATGGGAACTAATATACTGAGTTAAGAACATCAAGTCAAATTTTCATAAATTTTGAAGATGCTTTGATGTCCCAAATAATTCCCACAAATCAGTAGGTCACTGATTTTTGTGTCAGTTGCACACTTCTTTTGTAGTATATATTTGGGATACCAAAACTCAAAACTATACAGAAAGCCATATATGGATGCAAAGCTAACTCAAACAATTATTTTGTGGAAAAAGATTCAATCAATTTGGAAGATTTATAAATGAGTTATGGCCTTTGGAAGTTGAGTGTACCAATTTGTGAACTCTGGACAGATTGCACTACATTCTTCTAAAATGCAAATGGATGACCAAAACTTCATAATTTTGAGTGATTCCAGATTCTTTAAATAGCTAACACCTTATATTAAAGTTTGGCGGCAAAAAGCCCTAAATTTTATGGAGTAAGAAATGATTTATGAAGCTTGAAAAATGGATACAAAATCCATGACAGCAAGCTTTGATAAAATGAAACTTTGTATAATATAATAAGATGATCATTTGGCATGGTTTGTAGTAATACCACATGGTTTCACATCTTTAATCAATATACAATGATTCTAATAAGCAAGTATGCATCTTGGAGTCATAGCAACTATATGTGCTCATCCAATCCCATGCATGATAACCAAAATCACTAGTTAAGTGATATTTCATCACTTAGAAACTCTTAGTCATATGAGATTTGAGTAATCTCATCCTAAAAGTTTCCCTATACTCTAAATTGTTGAAATAATATAAATTTCAGTCCAAAAATTATAAAAATTTCGTGGACCTTAGAACCACACTACATAAAATTGATATTTTGACAAAAATCTCAAAAATTACACTTAAAACCCCAAATTTTATGGGAAGATCATTCAATGGTTCATTTCCAAATGTATAATCTACCAAATGCATCCCATTTCACTTCCAAAACAAAGATTATACAACTATTACATGCAATGGTGTAAATCATTTATATTTTGAATAAAAACTTGAAAAATGAAGATATAAAGTGATTACCTTCACAAATGAAGATGCAAACTTGATTTCTTGAAGCAAATGGTGTTTAAAATCTTGATTTCTCCCTTGGAATTTTATGAAAATCAGTGATGGTAGAGGTGGTGTGTGGTGGCCGATGTGAAAAAGGAGAAGAGAGGGAGATGAGAGGTTTCTTGAATTTTTGAAATGAAATGCCTAATTACTTCAATTTTGGTTTTTAATTCAAATGAAAGAGAGAGAGAGATCATAGGAATCGGTCAAGTGGCCTATGACTTTTCAAAAATTAATTTAGTAATTTAAACATGATATAATTTTAGTTAAATAATGAGATAAATTGAGAACCGACAATTTTAAATTCTCAAATCTCTTTAAATTGTGTAAATTTTTACAAATAAATAAATATATATATATATATATATATATATATATTTTGAAAATAATAAAATCCTATTATTTTATGTATTTTAGACTTCCAACATAATTTTTGGCATTTTTGAGATGTAATGGTCAGTTATTAGACCACACCGAAATTTTTCTGGAAAAATTCTAATCTAATCAATCGAGTTAAATACTAATAAATTTACCTTTATAATTAGATCCTAAAATATCAGAGATTGCTAACCTTAAAATTCTGGTTATTGGACGTTGTCACAGTTTTCCCCCTTTAAAGGAATTTCGTCCCGAAATTAACAGTCTGCTTTCCTCAGATGATTTCTTTGTAGCAAATGAGGATATTTATCTTTTATATAATCTTCCCGCTCCCAGGTGTATTCTGGCCCATGCCTTGAGTTCCACCGGACTTTTACAATCGAAATTTTACTGCGTCTTAACCGTTTGACATTTCGGTCAAGTACTTCGATCGGTTCTTCTGTGAAATGCAAGCGTTCGTCAATTTGAATTTCCTCTGGTGATATAACCAGTGATTCGTCGGTTAAACATTTATTCAGATTCGAGACATGGAAAGTGTTGTGGATGGCACTCAACTCTTGTGGTAATTGAAGTTTGTACGCAACTGCTCCAATTTTTTCCAGTACTTCAAATGGACCAATATACCTTGGACTTAACTTACCTCGCTTCCCAAAGCGTATGATTCCTTTCCAAGGCGATACTTTCAACAGTACTTTGTCATCCACATGAAATTCGAATGGCCTTCTTCGGTTATCAGCATAACTCTTTTGGCGATCCCTTGCTGCCTTAAGCCTATCCCGAATATTTGATATTTTGTCAGTGGTTTCCTGAACGATATCGGGTCCGATCAATTTACTCTCTCCTAATTCTATCCATCCTAGTAGCGATCTGCACTTTCGTCCATACAGAGCTTGATACGGTGCACATTGTATGCTGGCGTGATAGCTATTGTTGTAAGAAAATTCAACCAATGGTAAGTGTTGATCCCAACTACCGCCAAAATCTATTGCACATGCACACAACATGTCCTCCAAAGTCTGAATAGTCCTTTCTGTTTGGCCATCCGTTTAAGGATGATAAGTTGTACTTAGATCCAATCTAGTGCCCAACATCCTTTGAAATGTCTGCCAAAATCTGGAGGTAAAGCGACTATCTCTATCGGAGATGATAGAAATGGGTACTCCGTGACGAGAAACGATCTCATCAATATACAATTGCGCTAGCTTTTCCATTTTATAATCTTCTCGAATTGATAGAAAGTGCGCAAACTTCATAAGTCTATCTACTATTACCCAAATAGCATCATGACCTTTCTTAGTTCTGGGTAATTTGGTTACAAAGTCCATTGAAATCTGATCCCATATTCATTGGGGTATTTCGGGTTGTGAAGTAGACCCGAAGGTTTTTGGTGCTCTGCTTTCACTTTTACGCATGTCAAACACTTACTTACGTACGTGGCGATGTCTCGTTTCATTCCTGGCCACCAATAATGTTCTCTTAAATCTTGATACAATTTGTCCGCTCTTGGATGCATTGAGTACCTTGATTTATGTGCTTCTTCCAAAATTTTGGACCGCAGGTTGTCAGCCTTAGGTATCCATACCTTATCCTTAAAATAGCGTACTGCATCCAATCTCATTTCAAATTCCTTCTCCAGATGATGTAGAGTTTCATTGCTTAAATTATCTGGCTTCAATGCTTCCTCCTGAGCTTCAAGAATTTGTGCCTTAAGACTTGTCTATACTATTACTCCCATAGCTCGCGTCCTTAAAGGCTTCACTCTTTCTTTTCTACTTAACGCACCCGCTACTACATTAGCTTTTCCTGGATGGTATTTTATTTCACAATCATAATCAGTAAGCAATTCCACCCATCTTCGCTGTCTCATATTAAGCATCTTCTGATCAAGGATGTGTTGAAGACTTTTGTGATCAGTAAAGATTGTACATTTCGTCCCATAAAGATAATGTCTCTAGATCTTCAGTGCGAATATTACAGCTCCCAACTCCAAATCATGTGTGGTATAATTTCTCTCATGAACTTTTAGCTGTCTAGACGCATATGCGATGACTTTATCTTTTTGCATTAATACACATCCCAATCCTTGGCGTGATGCATCGCAATAAACCACAAAGTTGTCAGTACCCTTAGGCAACACTAAAACTGGAGCATTGCAAAGATTTTGCTTGAGTGTCTAAAAAGCTTCCTCCTGTTTATCTCCCCAAATAAACTTTTCATCCTTTCGAGTTAAAGCTGTTAAAGGTTGCGCAATCTTGAAAAAGTTAGAAATAAATTGCCGATAATATCCTGCTAAACCAAGAAATTGACGAATCTCCGTGGGTGTCTTCGGAATTTCCCACTTTTTGATGGCTTCCACCTTTGCTGGATCGACTTGAATTCCCTTCTGAATGACTACATGACCAAGAAAATGTACTTCACGAATCCAAAATTCGCATTTGGAAAATTTGGCATACAATTTCTGGTCCTTGAGTAATTCGAGCATCAGCTTCAGATGATACTCATGATCCTCTTTGCTTCGGGAGTAGATGAGTATGTCATCAATGAACACTATTACAAACTTGTCTAAATACGGTCTGCAAACTATGTTCATCAGGTCCATAAATACTGCCGGTGCATTTGTCAATCCGAAAGGCATAAGTAAAAACTCGTAGTGTCCATATCGAGTTCTGAATGTTGTTTTTGGGAATATCTTCTTCGCGAACTCTCATCTGATGATAATCAGATCGGAGATCGATCTTTAAGAAATACATAGCTCCTTACAACTGATCAAACAGGTCATTAATTCGAGGAAGTGGATATCGATTCTTGAGAGTTAGTTTATTAAGCTCTCTATAATCAATACACATTCGAAAGGTTCAATCCTTCTTTTTGACAAAGAGAACTGGAGCTCCCCATGGCGAAGAACTTGGTCTGATAAATCCTATGTTGAGAAGTTCTTGAAGTTGTTCGGACAATTCTTTCATTTCCGATGGTGCTAAACGGTATGGAGATTTTGCTACTTGTGCAGCTCCAGGAATTAGATCAATGCGAAATTCTTCTTGTCTTGGTGGAGGTAATCTGGGTAATTCATCGGGAAATACTTCCGGAAAATCTCGGACTATTGGGATGTCCTGAATGTGCTTCCCTTTTATCTCCTTATCTACTACATACGCCAGATATGCAACACCCTCCTTCCTTAGATACTTCCGCATCATACACGATACTATTTTTAAGCCTCTCCTTGACTTTTCTCCATGAACTAGATGCATTCTTCCTTCCGGTAGTGGGATTCTAAGTATCTTTTCGGAACAACAAATTTCTGCTCGATTTTTGGATAACCAATCCATACCCACTACTACATCAAAGCTTCCTAATCTGATTGGAATCAAATCTATGTTGAACTCCTTCTCAGCCAATTCTAAAGTACAGTCAGGAATTACATCTCTAGCTCTAACTTCTTGACCGTTAGCAAATTCAACAACATAATCATGCATTCGACATATCATACGATGATAATATACATTTCAATCATACGAAATACTAGTAATTGCAACTAGAACTTTATCATAATCATCAAACTTTATAATTTCAAAATATTAACTATCAAACAGAAAATATTTTTAAATTCATGGGTTACATCCCCTCAAAAGAAACAAGTTTTTAAAATTACCAAATATCATCCAATAGTCAACATCTAACGCATGAAAAACAAAATAAACCATCCCATAATGACTACTAATGCTCCTAACACTAAGGCTAAACCCGCGTATAACCTCTGAATAGCCCTTCTAGTGTCCATAAGCATGGTCAAAACTCCATTCATGGTCTGATCTTGAGTGTTCAAAATCCCCATCACTCTGTCGAGAGACTGACCATAATGGTCCAGTCTAGCCCTAAAAATCTCCGCGTCTCGGGACAAGCCCGTGACCCATAAGTTCTCAAGTGAAGTCATTCTGGTCGGCTGTCCTGTCGGCTCCGCGACCCGAGGTGGTGATGGCATATCATATCTAACCCTCAGCCGAGAGGGCCCTACCTCATCCCTAGGTGGAATGATGAAGGTCTCTCTGACTGGTGTCGGAACACTAATCCGTGCGGTCGCCCGGACTCTGGATCGGGACGCCGACTGTGGTAGGGGTGCAGACATAGAAGTTGAGGATCTCGCTGGTGAATATCCAGTCCCCGAGTAGCCATGCTCGGACTGATCATAATCCTCACTCACTCGTGCCCTCCTAGGTCGACCAGTGACGTACCCAGACTCATCAGGGGACCACTCAGAGTGTGATGATGAGTGAGACATGATAACTGCAATTAATGACAAACTTTTAACCACTAGAATGCTAAAATAAATATTGAAATCACAAAATGCTTATGCGAACTCACATATTAACCATGCTTTTTATTTTTGGAACAAAAAGTTTCTATATTTAGCAACTCATAATATAACTATTTCAAGTCCCTTCTTATGCATACCAAATTAGACATAGGTGATCAAACTTTGCCTAATTGTAATATGCTAAGCCGACACTCGTCTTAGTTATACTACTAGTGTGCTCAAACTCAAGATTTGTTTGTGAAAATAATTTTTGAAAATAGTGGTTATAGTGTATGGTTTTATAGTAAAACCGATATTCTCTATAACCTATGGCTCTGATACCAAGTCTGTCACAACCCGCTAAAGTGGAAACACGGAATATGATAGTTCGATAAACATAGCACTTAGGAAATGATAAAATACCTCCATACATTTCAACCAAAGATTACATCAAGTTAAAAAATAAATAAACTTAATACATCCAAAAGCTTGATTACAAAGTCACTACTAAGTATTAAAACACGCGGTTACATGATTCTATAATCTTAATCATTTCCCGTAACCTTCTTGTTCCCTGAAAAGCATGTTTAAATAAAAAGGGTTCAACTACGAGAGTTGGTGAGTTCACAGGTTTTTAAATATGCACAAATCAAGTTTATATGCGAATTGTCAACGTAAAATCAAAAGTTAAACCAAACTTCAAAACCACTAATTCCTGAGTATCAAACTTCAAATTGTATGACAGAAATTATGCCACCGAAATAACCAATAATTTTTGTATGTTGGACCTCTACTAGACCGTCCCTGACCTTAAACATGCCCCAAAAAGGAATACCGACGTGGACATGAATCACATGATAGTCCCTACTTCTCTAGAATTAGTGCACCCTTACTCGTCAGTATAAGGTGGGTTTGTCACACCAAATAGCGCTATCCACTAAAACTATAGGCTCCTTTATGAGTTAACTAGTAGAGTCATCCAGGGACTTAAAGAGCCAACCCAACATACCATTTTCGCATATATGTCATATAATATTCAAAACCAAACGCTTTATAATCAAAGATACCAAAATTATTCATAACAATCACATTTAAGTAAACATTGTGAATAATTAAAATAAATACTTTAACATGCTTTCCTCCCCAAATTCAAGTAAACGGTAAAATAGGGGCTGTGAATACCCACCTGAAATGATGATGATGATGATGCTAAATAACACAACAACGCAAATCTCTAGTCCGGAACCTTTACTTCCCTATAGAGTAATTTGCATAAATGAATACCAGTTGTCAACATCCATCTATAATCCTAACTTAACCATTCATACATCTAAATATATGCCTTTATGTTTATTTTGTTGTCTAAAATAGAAATTTAGGATTAAAATATCAATAATGATCACTAAAACATAACCTTTAAGGTTTTAAGATCAATTTTCTGGATTCAGCACTTGCTGTCCAAAATTTGTGATCACAAAATGAACTTCATAATAACACTTCCCAAATATCAAAGATAACCATATTTTTATGGGAACTACTATACTTAGTTAAGAACATCAAGTCAAATTTTCATAAATTTTGAAGATGCTTTGTTGTCCCAAATAATTCCCACAAATCAGTAGGTCACTGATTTTTGTGTCAGTTGCACACTTCTTTTGTAGTATGTATTTGGGATACCAAAACTCAAAACTACACAAAGAGCCATATATGGAAAAAGATTTATGGAAAAAGATTCACTCAATTTGGAAGATTTATGAATGAGTTATGGCCTTTGGAAGTTGAGTGTACCACTCTGTCAACTCTAGACAGATTGCACTACATTATTCTAAAATGCAAATGGATGACCAAAACTTCATAATTTTGAGTGATTCCAGATTCTTTAAATATCTAACACCTTAAGTTAAAGTTTGGCGGCAAAAAGCCCTAAATTTTATGGAGTAAGAAATTATTTATGAAGCTTGAAAGTGGATACAAAATCCATGACAGCAAGCTGTGATAAAATGAAACTTTGTATAATATAATAAGATGATCATTTGGCATGGTTTGTAGTAATACTACATGGTTTCACATCTTTAATCAATATACAATGATTCTAATAAGCAAGTATGCATCTTGGAGTCATAGCAACTATATGTGGTCATCCTATCCCATGCATGATAACCAAAATCACTAGTTAAGTGATATTTCATCACTTAGAAACTCTTAGTCATATGAGATTTGAGTAATCTCATCCTAAAAGTTTCCCTATACTCTAAATTGTTGAAATAATATAAATTTCAGTCCAAAAATTATAAAAATTTCGTGGACCTTAGAACCACACTACATAAAATTGATATTTTGACAAAAATCTCAAAAATTACACTTAAAACCCCAAATTTTATGGGAAGATCATTCAATGGTTCATTTGCAAATGTATAATCTACCCAATGCATCCCATTTCACTTCCAAAACCAAGATTATACAACTATTACATGCAATGGTGTAAATCATTTATATTTTGAATAAAAACTTGAAAAATGAAGATATAAAGTGATTACCTTCACAAATGAAGATGCAAACTTGATTTCTTGAAGCAAATGATGTTTAAAATCTTGATTTCTCCCTTGGAATTTTCTGAAAATCGGTGATGGTAGGGGTGGTGTGTGGTGGCCGATATGAAGAAGGAGAAGAGAGGGAGATGAGAGGTTTGTTGAATTTTTGAAATGAAATGCCTAATTACTTCAATTTTGGTTTTTAATTAAAATGAAAGAGAGAGAGAGATCATAGGAATCGGCCAAGTGGCCTATGACTCTTCAAAAATTAATTTAGTAATTTAAACATGATATAATTTTAGTTAAATAATGAGATAAATTGAGAACCGACAATTTTAAATTCTCAAATCTCTCAAAATTGAGTAAATTTTTACAAATAAATATATATATACTTTGAAAATAATAAAATCCTATTATTTTATGTATTTTAGACTTCCAACATAATTTTTGGCATTTTTGATATGTAATGGTCAGTTATTAGACCACACTGGGTATTTCTACGCGATTACCGAAATTTTTCGGGAAAAATTCTAATATAATCAATCGAGTTAAATACTAAAGAATTTACCTTTATAATTGGATCCTAAAATATTAGAGATTTCTAACCTTAAAATTCTGGTTATTGGACGGTTGTCACAGTCTAAATAGATATTGTATTTTCCCTGAGCATATTTGCACAAACCAGTGCATGTTCTTGGTTTTCTTCAGTAATCAATGAAACAGTGCTTTAAGTAAACTTCTTGCAATATTTACTCTTCTGTTTATTGATTACCCGTGTGTTTAGTACCTTGCATATTCTACCATTTCTACATATTATAAACGCTTCCGCACTCTAGTTATTCAATCAGTGTGTAGTAAAAGGTTTATCAAGTTAAGAACATCAATTATTGGGATCAACATGAGTTGTCAACAAACATTCAGAAGGAGAAGAATGCAAAATCTGAGTTGCATAAGAAGTTTGATATACTGTCAAAGGAAAGAAACTGTTTGTCTACAAAGATCAAAGAGCTTTAGGAGATCCATGTCAAGGTGAAGCTGACTGAGCAGAAAACACCAGAATCAATAGCTTAATTACCAAGAGATGATCTAGCTGCATCTGAATGCTCATTCAAATCAGCAGCGAGTTCAATGTTCACAAATGTTTCTAATAATCATTTGTTTGATGCAAATGATAATCATACTTCTGAACTAAAAGATTAGATTCGTCCTTCTAATCTCTTTTATGATAAAAATGTTGATGGTTCAGGTAATATCAAACAGAACAAGTCTCAGAAGAAAATGACTTGGAGAAAGAAAGATGAGAAAGATAAAGAGAATTGTTTGTGGAGAGTGAAAGGCTCTTCGGAGGAGAAGAAGAAATAACAGAAATCATCTGAGCATGCATCTAATGGAAAAAGGAACTATGCTTCGAAAGGTAAAACTTTTGGCAAATCTGATCTGGTTTAGACTATAAATCAATTGATCAGGTTAGCTCAAAAGAAAATTAGTTGTTCCTACTGTGGCTCAAATGATTTTGTTAACAAAAATTTTGAAAATTACTGATATGGTTCTTATTATATTTCTCCTAATAGAACTGCAAGTAATAAATCTGGAACCAAATACCAGTGGGTACCAAAAGCTAAATCTGTGTTGCAGGCACCCTAGGTTTAAGGTGGAGAAAGAACCAATGCTTCTGAATAAATAAGTTAAGAACCCGTGCTTCAAAGAACTATGGCTCTTGGATAACACAGTTCATGACCCGTTCCTCAATGTTTCAGAACTATGGTTTCTGGATACATCAGATCAGAACCTGGTCTTCATTGGTAAAAATGAGTATTACTATTTGTGTGTCCCACAATCAGTATATAACAAGATAACAATACTCAATTTCCAATTTTAAACACTTTTTTATTGAATTCAGATTCAACAATATACAGTTTCTCTCTAACTCTCAAGAACACGCACAACTCAATCTTTCTAAACTCTGTTACACTTAACACTAAAACACACAAACAACTATTTATACAACATAACTACTTCTTGCAAAACACTGTTCACGCACACACTACAAACACACAAACACTAAGAAAAGAAAAATTACAAATGTTGACTTTGACTTTTATTACACTAGACTTTGACTTTTGATGAGAGTTGACTTTCTAGCTTTGACTTCTATCTTCAGATTTCTTGATCTTGTATCCAACAGATTTATGCTCTAACAATCTCCCCCTTTGGATTCAAGATCATCACAAAAAGATTTAGCAAATCAATCTCCCCCTTTAGATGCATTGAAGAACTTTAAATTTCCATTTTAAGCTCAACCTGAGTACAATCTTCCTCTTTTAATTGAACTGTAACTTTAATCTCACCAAAGTCTATCTTCAAGAAATACCCTCAAACTCTCCCAAAGATGGTAGAAACATTCTTTAATAATCTTCTCAAAATTGTTTCAAACCTCTTTCAGACTTTAGAAAGAAATTATCTTCAGATTTAGCTCGAATTGCTACAGCAAATAATCTTCAAAGAAAATTTCAGTAAAATCAGCACATCTTCAAACATCTTTAGTCTTTACTTGAACAATCTTTCAATCTATGAACTTTTTCTTCTGCAACTCTTTATCTTTGAGATTTATGATCCAAACATTTCTTTAAAATCATATCCCCCTTTTTGATCGTTCAAACTGAGCCTCTGATTCTTTGCCAATTCGTACAATATATCCATCTAGATCTTTTCAAATCCAGACAAAATATTCGCGTAACTCCTGAATCAACAAATAAATCAGTTAAAATGTCTGTCAGTAACATGAAGTTACTGTGTGTAACAGATACACATAGTAAAGGAGCTTTTTGATGTTTACTCCCCCAGGGATTCCATCCAATCATCGAAACACCACAAAGGCAATTTCTATGAACGTTATAACAAGAAAACAAATTCCTTGTGTGTTCGTGCAATTGAAAGAAAGAATTAAACATATGATGATTGCTTATAAAGGCTCAAAATTGTGTAAGCACTGAGACAACAGTAGATAAACACAGACTCAATGTGCATGATTGAAGTGCGAAGGTGGGGCATACTTCCTTCTTTTTCAATATCCAGATTTTCCAAATGAAAATTAGATAGCTTATGTGTTGTGTCCCCAGAAAAATATAAAACATTTTATTTTTAAGAAGAAAATAAGTGGCTGGTGGGGTTTTATCAAGAGTTGGCATGGGCTAATTGCCTGTTTCAATAACGTTCACGAATAAATGTGAAACATTAGTAATGTGGATGCCCTACTCAGAAAGTAGTTGGGGCAGAGTTTGATATTCTTTTACTATGTTCTCACACCCTCTTTCTTTTAATAATTGACCTCACTTCTAACCAAACTCTCTTTTCCATTCTACCTCAACGCACAACCCACACTTGTTAGAGCACAAATATGTTGGATTCAAGATCATAAAGATTGATGATAAAAGATGAAGAAGTCAAAGCTGGAAAAGTCAACTCTCATCAAAGTCAAAGTCTTTTGTTAATAAAGTCAAAGTCAATGTATTTGTATTTTTTTTCTTGTATTTGTTGTGAGGTATAAATACCTTGTATCCTTGTCTTTGTAATGAGTAGTACACGAATTAGAAAGAAAGAGAAGATTAGAGAAGAGCATATAGTTTCATCATTCTAGTGAGAGAGTAGTGAGAGAAAGTTTAGTTTGTAATCTTGTGATTGAAGATTCAATGACATGTGATTACGAGATTCATCTTGTTTGTTTGTTACTGAATTAGAACTTGAAAATAGGGAATAACAATTGGTATCAGAGCAGATTCAAAGATGAAATCAGTTCAAGAAATTCAAGTTTGTTGGTTCGTCACTGTTCATGAGCAGAAAATTCGAGATTCTGAGTTTAAGTGAGTTTTTGGAGCAGGTTTTGGTTAGGATATGGTCGAAATGTGTAATAGATTGAGTCTTTGTAATCAATTGCAAGTTTTTACACTGTAATTCATTCGATTTTGTTGATTTTGTTAAGTTTTTCTTCGAAGTTGTAAACGTACTGTTTCATCGAATTATTGAGTTGTAATTGTTTGTTTGTAAGTTTCTTTGATTGTAATTCGTTCTAGAGGTGTATTAGAGTTTAAATCCAGAGTTTCAGACCTTTTGGTTCAAGAAAAGATCGATTGCAGATGAAAAAGATGGTTTTTGGGTCGAAAAACGGAAGAACGCGCTAGATCGCTAGAACGCGCAAGTTCTTCGTGAAACGCGCTAGTTCATCAGGGTAGAACGCACAAGTCGAAAGGAAGAATTTGGTTTAAAACGCGCAAGGGTTATCTGCGAGTTTCAAGGAAACGCGCTAGTAGTGACCAGCGAGTTCTACAAACTCGCTAATCAAAGCCAGCGAGTTTTGGGTGGAATAGTGTTTTGCGAGTTCTTTGGCCTGCGAGTTTGAAACTTCAAGAAATAATTCTAAGTGTTGAAACACGCAAGAGTAGCTAGCGAGTTTGGTTTAAACGCGCAAGCTTCGACGTACGAGTTTGAAGAGGAATAGTAGAAACGTGCAAGTGAAGCTAGCGAGTTTTGTTCAAACGCGCAAGCTTCGACGTGCGAGTTTGGAAAACGCGCACACCTTTGTTAGCGAGTTTTAGCGTGAACAGTTGTTAGCGAGTTTAGGCACTTGCGAGTTTCATCATCTGCGAGTTTGATCTACGAGTTTGCTTGCGAGTTTGTCTGCGAGTTTGCTTGAGAGTTTATCAAACGCGCAAGTCTCGATCTGCGAGTTTCACTTTGAATAGTGACTTGCGAGTTTCTATACTTAGAATTTTTTTTTGAGAAATTTTCAAAACTGTAAAATACCCTTTAATAGTGAAATTTTTTTCTCTAGGGGCGCTGCTCCTCGACCTCGCAAGGGCGTTGCCCCTTGACCCCACCCGCTAACCGGGTAGCGGGACCCCCGTGCTAAGTCTGCGGAAGCTACTAAGAGAAGAAGTCAGTACGTTAAAGAAAATAAATGAAGATCTGATGAAACAAACTTCTGGACTTAATGAAGAGAAGGTAATAAGTTTGGAAACTGAGAACACTGAGCTGAAAAATAAAATCTTTGCCTTGGAATATCAGATTATCCAAATCCAGCAGCAAGCATCTGTTGAAAGTTATGAGGAGACGATTAAGAGTCTGGAAGATGCTAATGCTGAGCTTCGAAAGAAAATATCTGATTTGGAACAAAGGATGGTCAAAGATAAAGATGATTCTGAGACTGAAAAGACATCATTTGCAAAGAAATTCTCCGAGTTTTCCAGAAAATGTGCTGACGAGAAGAAGACGGTTGAGCTTAAATGCATTAAGCTTTCTCAACAAATTTCTGAGTTTGAGAAAGTAATTATTCTGGAAAGAGAAAAATTTGCAAAGGAAAGAAAGATCATAGAGCAAAAGAATGTTGGGATATTCAAAGAAATATCTGGTCAGAGGAAAAATGCTGAAAATGGTTTTGAAGAAGAAAGGAATATTTTTGAGTCAGAGATAAAGAAGCTAACTGCAAATCTATCTGAGCTATCTACAACTGCATTGAAAGATCAACAAGCGAAGTCTGAATTGAAGAAAGAGATTGATCTGCATATCAAAGAGAAGAACAGTCTATCTTTAAAGATTAAAGAGTTTGAAAAGATTGTTTCTAAGGTGGTGGTGACTGAGCAAACGCCTCCAGAGTCACCAATCCACACACTTAGAAATAATTCAACTGACTTTAAAAAGACAGCCTCAAGCTCACACATGAAAACTGTTTCTTCAAGAAGGTTAGTCAATTCATTCATTCAGATTCGTACTTCTAATATTTTCTATGATCAAAATGTAGATGGTTCGGGTACACAAAGAAGACGAAGAAGATATAATGAAGAGAAGCTGATATGGAAAGTAAAACCAGTTGAAGATGAGAAGAATGATGAGAAAAAGGAAGAAAAGAAAGGAAAGAAGAAAGCAAACAAATCATTTGTATCTACATCAAATGCAAAGAAGAACAAAGTCCTAAAAGGTAAACCTGATCTTGCTTATTCGAGAGATCAAATGTTCAGGTTATCTAAGAAAAGGTATTGTTCTTACTGTAATACATATGATTTTGTTCATAAAGCTAGTGATCATTACTGGTATGGTTCTTATTCAGTTACTCCCATTCGAACTGCAACTAACACACATGGTCCCAAATACCAGTGGGTAACAAAACCGAAAGCTGATTTTGTGTTGCAGACACCTCAAGTCAAGGGGGAGTAAGAGAACCAAGGCTTCTAAGTATGTCATCTTAGAACCCGTGCTTCAACGAAGATTGACTTCTAAACACAACAGTTTAGGACTCGTACTTCAATGCTTAAAGAGATGCTAATCCCGGGCTGAAAAGAGATTGTACTCAGATACTCAAATGAGGAAATCAACCTTCAAGGGGAGTACATAATTTTTTCTGGAAATATGTATTCAGAAGATATGACGAACTACACTTCAAAGGAAGTTGTAGATCTCAATCATGTGCTTTTTCACTGATAAATTTCAGATGCATATTTTCAGGGGGAGTAAAAGATTATGATTTCTGATTATTTCAGATCAGAACTCGTACTTTAATCGTTTTACTGCTTTATGTCTTTTAATTTTTGTGAATAAATTTGTTTTTGACTAGACTTTGAGACTTGCAGGATGAGAGAAGCTGAAAAGATCATATCTAAATGACTACAACTTGACTTAATGAGTATTAAGATTGATCGGAAAGGTAAATTTCTTATCTTAATCTCAAATGTATCTGAAAGAAGGACAACTTTCAGGTATAGAAAACATGTTCTTAAATGTTCAAACTACTTCCCGATTCTTAAACAAATTTTATAATTTGGAAGTGTGATTTTTAAATGTTTTCATTTTATTTTAGTGCTTTATTGATAAACAAATCGTGTGTTTCCAAAGATAAATACTTGTGTATTGTCTTTTCTATATACTTTCAAGTATTCACACACACCGGTTTGAATTTGTTCAACATGTTCTTACCATGTCTCTAAATTGAAACAATTTTTCTTCGATGGTAAGACACTCCGCTTGTATTCAAAGAATTTTGAGCTATATTTCATTTCGAAACGATTTTTTCAAGAATGTCTATATTTTGTTTCGTATAGACAATATCCATTTATTCTTGACCTTAAGCTTTGATTGTTATATCATTCATTTCTGATTATTTTCATACAATGCCAGATTTTCAAACAAGTCTTTTGTATTCATATTCATTTATTCAATATACTTGTTTGAAAATACTTCAATGTTTAAAAATGCTCATATCTTCATGATTATATCATCTGAGCATACATTCATCTGACATTTGTATTTGAACTTTAACTGATAAAGTTAAACCATTTGAGCAACTCATGCTTTATAGGAAACTTGGGTTCTTTGTGCTAGGACTTAATTGAAACTTCTATGGATTCACGTTAACCAGTGTTTCCTACCCATGAAGTTAATCCTTTAGTGATTGAGTGTGAGGAGTCTAAAAGAAATGAGTGTGGGTGTGATGAGGTAAAATGGAAAAGAGAGTTTGGTTAGTAGTGAGCTTATTGATTAAAAAGAAAGAGGGTGTGAGATCAGAGTAAAAGAATATTAAACTCTGCACCAACTACTTTCTGAGCCGGGCAGCCACATTACTAGCGTTTCACAATTCTTTGTTGAACGTTATTGAAACAGGCAAATAGCCCATGCCAATTCTTGATTATAACCCCACCAACCACTCATTTTCTTCTTAAAAAGAAAATGTTTCACATTTTAAAGGGGACGCAGCACATTATCTATCTGGTTTTCATTTGGAAAATCTGGATATTGAAAAAGAAGGAAGTCTGCCCTACCTTCGCACTTCAATCATGCACTTAGAGTCTGTGTTTATCTACTGTTGTATCAGTGGTTTACACAATGTTGAGCCTTATTAAAAAGCAATCATCGTGCTTAATTCTTTCTACATTTGCACGAGCACAAAAAGAATTCGTTTCTTTGTCATAACATTCATAGAAATTGCCTTTGTGGTATTTCGATGATTGAATGGAAGCCCTGGGGGAGTGAACATTAAAAAGCTCCTTTCTAATGTGTATTTGTTACACACAGTGACTTCGTGTTACTAACAGGCATTTTAACTGATTCATTTGTTGATTCAGGAGTTACACGTTTCTATTTTGTCTAGATTTGAAAAGATCTGGATGAATACATTGTTCGAATTGGCAATTAATCAGAGGCTCTTGGACAGATCAGATTGGTCAAAGACATTTCTTGGAGAGAAAGTTTTGATGATATTAATGCTCAAATCATCAAAAAGGGGGAGAAGAGTTCAAGAAATGTTTGAGAAAGCAAAGAAGAATACAAGAAATGTTTGAAAGTTTTTGAATGAAAAAGAATAGAAGTGTTGAAGATTATTTGCTGAAGCAAAGTGTGTTTTGTCTGAAAGAGGTTTGGTTACAACCTTGGGAGATTGTTAATATTCTTGAAGATCAGTTTTTGAAGAAGATTGCTGAAAGTTTTTAAAGATACTGTGCTTATCAGAGAAGGGGAGATTGTAAAGATTTCATACTAATAGGGGGATCATGAGAATTGGTTGAGAAATTTATGTTTGTATCAAAAGGGAAGATTTCAAGAGAAGATACAGATTGTTAAAAGGGGAGTTACTTCAATCGAGCTTAATCAAAGAGAAGATCGCATTGCTAAATCTTTTAGTAATGATCTTGATCCAAAGGGGGAGATTGTTAGAGCACAAATATGTTGGATTCAAGATCATAAAGATTGATGATAAAAGATGAAGAAGTCAAAGCTGGAAAAGTCAACTCTCATCAAAGTCAAAGTCTTTTGTTAATAAAGCCAAAGTCAATGTATTTGTATTTGTTTTCTTGTATTTGTTGTGAGGTATAAATACCTTGTATCCTTATCTTTGTAATGAGTAGTACACGAATTAGAAAGAGAGAGCAGATTAGAGAAGAGCATATAGTTTCATCATTCTAGTGAGAGAGTAGTGAGAGAAAGTTTAGTTTGTAATCTTGTGATTGAAGATTCAATGACATGTGATTACGAGATTCATCTTGTTTGTTTATTACTGAATTAGAACTTGAAAATAGGGAATAACAACACTCATTTATTTTCGACTCCTCACACTCAATCACTATGGATTAACTTCTTGGGTAGGAAACACTGGTAATTATGAATCCATAGAAGTTTCATTTAAGTCCTAGCCCAAAGAACCCATATTTTTCCTATAAAGCATGTTGTTGCACAAAATGGTTTAACTTCATCAGTTAAAGCTCAAATACAATTGTTAAATGTAAGTATTCTCTGAATATAATCATGAATATATAACCATTTTAAACATTGAAGATATTTCAAACAAGTATATATTGTAAGAATTAACATCAATGCAAGAAACTTGTTTGAAAATCTGACATTGTATGAAATGATCAGAAATGATATGATTTAGCAATCAAAGCTTATGGTCAAGAATAATGGATATGGTCTATATGAAACAAAATATAGACATTCTTGAATGAAACGCTTCGAAATGAAATTAACACTCAAAATTCATTGAAATACAAGCGGGGTGTCTTACCATCGAAAATATGTTTCAATATGAGACATGGTAAGAACATTTCAAACAAAAAGTCAAACCGGTGTGTGTGAATACTTGAAAGTATAAAGAAAAGACAATACGCAAGTATTTATCTTTGGAAACACACGGTTTGTAATCATTTCAGCACATTTAACAATGAAAACATTTAAAATCACACTTCCAATTCATGAAAATCCTATTAAGAATCGGGAAGTGGTTTGAAAATTTAAGAAAATATTTTCTTATGATTGAAAGTTGTCATTTTTTCAACCATATATGAGATTAAGATAAGAAATTAACCTTGTCGCTACGTCTTAAATCTCATGAAGTCAGCTGAAGTCATAAAGATATGATCTTGATAGCTTCTCTCAATCTGCACAAGTCTCAAAGTCATGTCAAAACAACTTTATTCACAAATTTATTGAAAAATAAAAGACATAAAGCAGTAAAACGATTAAAGTATGAGTTCTGATCTGAATTAATCATAAATCATATCCTTACTCCTTTTATTGTACGCATAAACTCCCCCTAAATTCATGCATCACAAAAATTTAGCGATTAAGAAAATACAATTCCATAAACTCCCCCTCAAAATAATGTTGATCATCTTATAAGTTTGTCTCACTCCCCCTGAGATCATGAACAACATGTTAAAGTGCAGATATCCTTTCAGAAATAATGATAAAGAAATGATGAAAAATAGAATAAAAGAAACTTTAATAGGTAATTACTGATTAAACCTTGAGATTTAGCATACTAAGATTAGATACAAGAAAATTAAATCACTTCTCATCTAAAGGTTTGGTAAACAAATTTGCAAGTTGGTAATCAGTTTTTACATAGTAAATTTCTATTGTACCTTTTTCTACATTATCTTTTATAAAATGATACCTGACATCAATGTGTTTTGTTTTAGTGTGTTGCACAGGATTAGCTGATATGGCAATAGCGCTTTTCGAGTCACAATAGATCGGTATTTTGTCAAACTTGAATCCATAGTCTCGCAGTTGTTTTTGCATCCACAGTACTTGAGAGCAGCAACTGGCAACAACTATATACTCTGCTTCAGCAGTCGATGTGGGAACACATAATTGTTTCTTTGACGCCCAGCTAACGAGCTTGTCTCCAAGGAATTGAATGTGACCTGAAGTGCTCTTCCTATCCAACATACACCCTGCATGATCTGCATCTGAATAAGCAGTTAGTTCAAACCCTGTATCCTTAGGATACCACAGACCGAGATCTGCAGTCCCCTTCTGATATCTAAAAATCCATTTTACAGCAGCTAAATGCGATTCTTTAGGATCAGCCTGATATCTAGCACATAAGCATGTTGAGTACATAATATCTGGCCTACTTGAAGTAAGATACATTAAAAACCCTATCATACCTCTATAAGTCCTAACATCAACACTTTTTCCCGAAGGATCAGTGCTAATCTTAGTACCTGGTGCCATTGGGGTTCCAATTGGTTCGCAATTTTCCATTTTGAATTTTCGAAGAATATCAAAAATGTACTTAGATTGGTTAATGAAAATACCTGTTGAAAACTGTTTTACTTGTAATCCGAGAAATAAATTCATCTCTCCCATCATACTCATTTGAAAACGTGACACCATGAGGTTAGAAAAGTTTATACAATATTTAGGATTTGTAGAGCCAAATATTATATCATCAACATATATCTGAATAAGTATGATATAGTCTTTTTCCTTTTTAATAAACAAAGTGGTATCGACTTTACCTTTTGAAAAACCTGAGTTGACCAAGAATTGAGATAGAACATCATACCATGCATGAGGGGCTTGTTTCAAATCATACAGGGCTTTATCCAAGATGTAAACGTGATTTGGCTTATCTGGATTTACAAACACTTCTAGTTGAGACACGTAGACTTCCTCCCTAAGAATGCCATTCAGAAAGGCAGTTTTCACGTCCATATGGTAGACTGTGAAATTCTTGTGAGCTACGTAGGTTAGAAACATATGGATTGCTTCTATACGCGCTACTGTAGCATATGTCTCATCGTAGTCTATGCCTTCCTCTTGCCGGTAAGCTTTGGCAACAAGTCTTTCTTTATTTCTTATGACAATACCATCTTCGTCCTTCTTGTTTTTGAATACCCATTTAGTTCCTATTACGGTCTTTCCTTCTGGTTTTGGAACTAATCTCCAGACCTTCAGGGCTTCAAACTGGTTTAACTTTTCTTGCATAGTAGACACCCAATCCGAATCAGCAAGAGCTTCTGATACTCGAGTAGGCTCTATCTTTCTGAGAAATGAGTCATGCAGACACTGGTTTAAAGTTGCTGACCTATTTTGCACCGGCTTGTTAAGATCTCCAATTATTTGGTGTAAAGGGTGCTCTTTGGTCCAACAATGTTCGTAAGGGAGTGGAGTAGATGAAGATTGATCATGGTTGTCATCTAAAAATCCACTTTAAGGTTCTTCAATTTGAACATCATGAGGGAGGGATTGAGTTGAAGTAATTGGTGCAGAAGCTTTAGTAGGTACAGCTTGTTCAGTCTGTTGATCTGTCCTTACAACACATCCTACTGACTCAGCAACTTCTGGCTCATCATTAGTAGATACATCTTCAACTATTGGATTAGGCATTTGAACTGGACTATCTTGCTGAATCAGGGAATTTCAAATCAGTAGAAACATCTGAAGTAGTTGGATGATTAATCGTTGAGTCTTCAATCCTGTCAACTACAACAAGTTTATTCACATTAGATCCAATATATTCATCATAAAACAGTTCAAATAAAGTATCCAAATCAGATGAATGATTAGTAGATGTTGAAGCTTCATTTGATTTGTTCTTTTCAGGTACATGTTCTGAACAGATTTGCCCAGAAGCTAATACTCCAGTTATCACGGGTTCTGAACTGACTTGTTCAGATGCCATTTTCTCATCGAATGTAACATTTAAGCATTCGATAACAGTCTTCGACTTCTTCAAATATCCTCGATATGTAGCAGATGTAGAAGAAAATATCCAATGAAGAAGCCCTCATCTGCCTTAGTACTAAACTTGTTCAGACTCTCTCTGTCGTTGAGCACGAAACACTTACAACCAAAAACATGAAAATATTTAATGCTTGGTGTTCGGTTGTTGATCAAAGCATACAGAGTCTTTTGAAATCTGTGGTGTATCATGGAACGATTCTGAGTGTAGCACGCAGTCGAAAGAGCTGCTGCCCACAGAAATAGAGGTAAGTCAAATTGGTTGAGCATAGTCCGAGCAACCTTGACTAGCGATCAATTTCGCCTTTCGACTAATCCATTATGTTCGGGCATACGAGCAACAGAGTATTGATTTGATATCCCGACCGATTCGAGATATTCTTCAACAGTTCTGTTTTTGAACTCTGTGTCGTTATGTCAGGATCAAATTCTTAACAAGAATAAAGTCTCAGATAATATATCAAAGAAGTTGCGGAATAACACTTTGATATTTAATAAAACAGTAAACAAACAGTATATAATAAACAATTTGCAAAATTGTATTAAAATTACAAGATTACACACTCAACCTCAATCTTGAAGAACAAGCTCTTTCAAGACGAATTCTACTTCTCTAGAATTAGGAACTATGCCTTGAGGTTGATTCTCTCAAAACTTAGAATTAAAATCTGTCAATCTATAAATCTGTATCTAAGCTATTCTATCAAAACTATACATATACTGAACAAAAAGATAATTACAAATAAATAAAATATCTTCAGTATATCTTCCATGTTTATCTTCATAATATCCTTGTTTATCTTTTCCCACGATCTCTTCATCATTATCTTCAAAATATCTTATAAGCAGCATTAAGTCTTGGCAGCATTAACTACTAAGCAGCACTAACCACTAGCAGTACTAACTAGCTAAGCAGTAAGAACTTTGTTCAAGCAACACTAACTTTGACTAGCAGTATTAATTCTACTAGCAGTAGTAATACTCAGCAGTATTAACTTTGAAGTCTTCTAGCAGTAGTAAATCTCAACCAGCAGCATTAATCACTTGAGTTATTCTTCAGTTCCCAACAATCTCCCCCTAACTTGACTTTTAGGAAGAGAAGTCAAGTTCTTCAGATTTTCAGCAAGATGCTCCCAAAACTCTATCATGGCCTAAATTCCAGTGTTTGCATCCAACCCCAAACTCTGATTAATTGTTCTTTGGATCAAATATTTAGCCATTTCTGAATCTGGAACACATCCTAGCTTCTTCTTCAGCATGGCATGAAGCTTTAATCTGCTATGGTTATATACTCTATCCACTAAAAAGTATTTAGTGTGATTTAAATCCAAAGTCACTGCATATACTCCACTAGTTTCATATAGAGTCCACTTGTTGACTGATTTGAGCACATTCTTGATCACATGATTTACTTCATCAGGCTTGAACATCATATACAGATACTCCATCACCAGTTTTGTAATTGAAATCCCTGGAGCTTTCAGTATATCTGCATACAACTTCATTCCTATCTCAAACATTTCTTCAAGATCTGACCTAGAGCATGTTCTGACAATCTTGACCCAAGTGTTGAATACCTCATACTTATCATCCTTCCTCTTGAGTCTAATATACTCCTTTCCAATCACTGTCAAGGTATCCCAGTGAATAACTTCAGGAGGCTTTATACCAACAGGTTCTGCTGAAATTGGTTCAGGAACTTTGTCCATCACTACCATGTACATCTTTAAATCATCAGTACTTGAAGATTCTTTCTTTTCAGATGACTCAGGCGCCCCTTCTTCTTCAGCAACCTTCTCAGCCTCTCCTTCAGCTATTCTAGGCTTCTTGATTGACTTTCTCCTTGCCATCATCTTGGTTCTCTTTAAAGTCCTTAGACTTTCACCCAGAGTGGCTTCTTTCTTTGGTGGTGTTTCCTGCTCATTTGGAAAGGGATTTTGTATCAGAAAGTCATTACTTTCTTTCATCCTCTTCTCCATCTCCACCCTTGCAGTTTCATTTCCCTGAAGCTTTAACATCTCTGAATCATACAACTCTTTAATCTTCTCAAAAGACATCTTGGAGAACATCTCCTTTCTGACTCCTACAGCACCTTTGAGAAATATAATCATCTTGTTTCTCTCTTGGGTACCTAGGAATGTCTTTGAGGGTTTTCTCTTCTTTGCAGCTGTTTTTACCACCACTGATTTCTTCAGAATTTCAGCTTTCTTTTGTGCAATTTCAGTTGTCAGGCTTTGTTGATAGGCTTCATTTAGTTCAGCAGCTAGAGCCTTTGCCATCTCCCTGTCCTTTTCAACCTGAACTCTTTCTTCCTTTTAAATGTCATCCTGCATCTTCCTGGCTAAGGCTTCATCTGATTCAACCAACCTTTGCTTTTTGACTGGTTGATCAGATTCCACCATCTTTTCTTTTCCTTTGTCTTTGTTCATTGCCTTCTTACTGTTATCTTTCTTGATCACTTCACCTTGTTCTTTGATGATTACTCCTTTGGTCTTTGAAGTGACCTTGGGAGTATCATTCTTGGCTTTAAGTAAGGTTTCTGCAATCTCAAGATCTGTTAATACTTCTTTCACTGTTTCTGCTGCTTGTTTAATTTCAGCAGTATTAACCATTTCTGCTGCTTTACTTGAACTAGCAGTATTAATGGTTTCTACTGCTTGCTCATTTGTTACTGCTGCTTCTTGTGTTTCTATTTGCACTGATTCTCTTTCTGTTTCTGCTTCCTGCTCCCCCTCAACATCAAATTTCTTCCCCTCACCACCATATTTCATCACATCAAGCTCTCCCTTTTCTATAGCTTCTTCCATATTGATCTCCCCCTTTTTGGGAGCATCATTCCCAGATTTCCTTCTCCTTAGCACAAATTTTCTCTTCTTCTTTTTCTGTACTAGCTTCATCACCAATTTCTTGAGTTTGGTAATCTGCACTTGTTGGGACAAGATTACCAATTTCATTTCTTCAATTTATTTCCCTTGTTTGAGAACATCTAGGTTGATGTTGCCCATTGTTTCCATCAATTCATAGTAAGAATATCTGTCCTCACCCTCTCCAGAAGTGTTACCTTCTTTTGAAGGATCATTGGATCTTTTTGTAGTGGAAGTCTTCTTCCTAGCAGAAGCACTGTCCACCCCCTTGGTTTCTTGGCACCAGGGACCTTTGAATGATTGCTCATTCAAAGTTGCCATGGGGGAGGTCTTATTTATGTTACCACTGTCCTTCTCTGTGCTAGCAGAAGTAGTGGTAACCTCAGTACCCATATGCTCAACCTCCTCCTCAGAGAGCACCTCCTTGGGGTTGGGAGACATCCCTGTGGTTTCCCTATGGATATTCTCAAAGGAAGAATTCTCCCTTAGAGGGCTAGTAGGCTTAGTGGGTGATGGTACAAGAAGGGAAGGAGCCTTCTTTACCTGTTTCCTTTTGTAAGTATGGGTGATTGGTGAAGTTGGTTTTCCAAGAAGAGACTGGGGAATTGATTTAGAGTGGGAAGGTTGGGATTGGCTAGCAGTGGGTTGGTCTAAAGGGGGCCTTGACCCTGCTGCCATACCTTCATCAGTTTGGGACACCACCATCATTGTAGAGAACAATGGGGTGTCAACTCCTTCCGAGTCCAGAGGGGATCTTTTCATATTTGAAAAGACCTTACCTTTGGGAATTTTGGGTACATATACCCCATCAAAATGAGGTATATCCGTCAATTCATGGTTAATAACTTCTTAGACAAACCTGGGGTACATATAAAAGCTCTTTTTACTTCCCAGGTTTGAGACAAGATCAGTAAAAATCATTTGTGAAAAATTATACTTTCTGGCAATGGCTAAGCATACCAAAGCATAAGCAATGGTACTACTGAACTCACTCCATTCAGTAGTCTTTTTGGATATACAGTGCATGAGGATATGGACAAAGAAACGCCATTAGGGTGAAAATTTGGCTTTTGAGAACTTGAACACCCCCAACGGGCCTCCATACCCCATTCTTGTAATAGTAGAAAACAGTTCATCATTAGAGATAGAAGTTATACCAGAGGCATCGTCTAGACGTAGACTGATGCGAAGTACCTCTTCAGTAACTGTCAAGGGTTTGTCACACACCCTTGTTTTGATCATTTGCGCACCATTCTCAGTAACAATGGTGGCGTTTGCCTAGAATTGCCTCTGATGCTCTATGAAGATGGTAGGAGATAGAGTGAGAGCATGGGTAATATGGCTTGACTTCAGAAAGTCGACTATCTGGTGAAAACCTTCAGCTTGTTTTGGCTTTTGGAGCATCGCTATTTCATTGTGTTCGTCTATGAACACCATGGATGCCATTGACCTTGAAGATTCTTGCCTGAAAACTTTGAACTTGAGAGAGAAAGGGTTTAGAGCGCAAGTGAACAGTATGCAAAGAGTCGTTATGAACGTTTAGGTGGGCAAATGGTATTTATAGTATTCGGGACATAAGCAGTATTAACCTAGAGCAGTATTAACTGAGAGCAGTATTAACTGAACGCAATATTAACTGTTAACAATGCACGAGCAATATTAACAATGTACTGGCAGTATTAACAATGCACTGGCAGTATTAACAATGCACTGGCAATATTAACAATACTTACTCTTTTCAACGTAAGATGAACTGATGACTGCTATGAATTCCCTGAAGAGAAAGATGAGGACCACCAAGAATACATAATGTACAGGTATTGAACCACTTTTTGATAAGGAGTTTATTCAGAGTTGATCATTCCCACACTTGTTACCAAGAAAGTGAATCTACCCACATCAAAGGCTTTGGTGAATAGATCAGCAAACTGGTTGTCAGTATGAACCTTTACAACTTGAATAAGTTTCTTTTCATTACAGTCTCTTATGAAGTGATACCTGATCTCAATGTGCTTTGTCTTTGAGTGCTTGACAGGATTATTCACAATGCTAATAGCACTGCTGTTATCAATAAAAATTGGAGTGTGTAGAAAGGTTACCCCATAGTCCAACATTTGATTTTGAATCCATAAGACTTGAGAACAGCAACTTGCAGCTGCTATATACTCTGCCTCTGTTGTAGATGTGGACACTGTGGTTTGTTTCTTGCACTGCCAAGAAACTAGTCTTGCACACAAAAACTGACATCCTCCAGAAGTAGATTTTCTGTCCAAGTTTGCTCCACCTAGATCACTATCTGAGTATGCAAGTACGTCAAAGGATGAGTCATGAGGATACCAAAGTCCCAGTCTGGGTTGCCCTTTGAGATATCTGAATATCCTCTTGACAGCTTGATAGTGAGATTGCTTTGGCCTAACTTGGAATCTTGCACATACACAGACTGGAAACATTATATCTGGCCTAGAGGCTGTAAGATACATGAGAGAGCCAATCATGGATCTATAATGATGAACATCCATATCCTCCCCCTCAAGATCTGCTGTTATCTACTTGTGTGTCTCCATAGGTGTGCTGGCAGGTTTTGAATCTGAGAAACCAAACTTGGTTAGAATGTCCTGCACATACTTGGACTGACAGATAAAGATTCCATCTGACTTCTGTTGAACTTGGAGTCCAAGGAAAAAAGTAAGTTCCCCCATGGAACTCATTTTGAACCTTTGATGCATTAGTTCCTCAAACTCCTTGCACATCTTGACTCTTGTGGATCCAAAAATGATATCATCAACATAGATTTGGACCAGCAAGATATCCTTCTTCTTTCTTTGGATAAATAGAGTCTTATCAATGACTCCTCTTTCAAAACCATTTTCCAAGAGATAGGATGACAGAGTGTCATACCATGCTCTTGGAGCTTGATGCAATCCATAAAGTGCTTTATTCAATTTGTATACCCTGTCTGGATAGCTTGGGTTTTCAAACCCTGGTGGTTGACAGACATATACTTCTTCTTCAATTGAGCCATAAAGAAATGCACTTTTCACATCCATTTGATAGAATTTGAATTTCATATAAGAAGCATAAGCCAGGAATAATCTAATTGCTTCTATCCTGGCCAAAGGTGCAAATACTTCATCATAGTCTATTCCCTCTTCTTGTGTATACCCTTGAGCCACCAGCCTTGCTTTATTTCTTATCACAATACCTCTTTCATCTCTCTTATTCCTGAAGACCCATTTTGTTCCTATTGCTCTTTGGCCTTTAGGAAGGTCTACCAGATCCCAAACATCTTGCAGTTTGAATTGCAGTAGCTCTTCTTGCATGGCTTCTATCCAACTAGATTCTTTCATAGCATCATGTGCCTTCTTAGGCTTAAGCTGGGATAAAAAGCAAGAAAGCACTGTATGCTGTTGATCTTGCAATTCTTGTAGCCTGCTTTGATTTCTAGTCATCATAGGAGAGGATATATCTCCTATTACCAGTTGTGGAGGATGATTCTTTTGAATTCTGGTGTGATGATTTGGTTCTTCATTAAGTCCCACCTCTAGATTTGAGTCATTCAACTCAACTGAGGTGTTTTCAGCAGTTACTTCTGATTCTTTATTGACTTGAGTCTCCTCATCTCTACTTTCTTTTTCACTCTGACTGAATTCAGTAGATGGTTCCTTTTCACAGTCTTCAACAGGATACACTGTGGGTATGGGAAAGATCACAGATTGAGATAGGCTGTCTTGAACTTGTGTAGTTCCTGATCCTCCACTCCCTGAACCTGCATAATCATCACTACTGACACCAAAAGAGTTAGTTAGTGAATCAATGTCAAATAGCCACTTAGGACCAGACCCAATTGGATTTGGTGTGTTCTCTTTGCATTTGACATTGTCACTTTCTTCAATTATTCTAGAAGAAGAATTAAAGACTCTGTAAACCTTACTCTGAGATGAGTAACCAACAAGAAATCCATCATCTGCTTTGCTATCAAACTTACCTAAGTGAGATTTGGTATTGAGAATAGTACAAGGACACCCAAAAGGTTTGAAAAATCCAATAAATGGTTTTCTTTTATTTAAAAGCTCATATGGAGTCTTGTTCTTTGGCTTGACTACTAGAACTCTGTTTTGGACATAACAAGCAGTATTGACTGCTTCAGCCCAGAAGGTAATTGGCAATTTTGAATCAGCCAACAAAGATCTAGCAGCCTCTATTAGTGTCCTATTTCTCCTCTCAGCAACTCCATTCTGTTGAGGAGTCCTAGGGGCACTATATTGTCTCTCAAATCCTTTCTCTTCACAAAAGGTGTTTAGATCAAGATTTTTAAATTCAGTCCCATTATCTGATCTAATGACTTTTACTTTTTGATTAGTTTGGTTTTCAATTCTTAGGATAAAGGATTTGATCAGTCCACTTGTCTCATCCTTAGTCCTTAGAAAATATACCCAAGTAAATCTGGAGTAATCATCAACAATAACCAAGCAATAAGATTTCTTGCCTATACTCATAACATTTGTAGGACCAAACAGATCCATATGCAATAACTGGAGACAAGAAGAAATAGAATTTAACTCTTTGGTCTTATGAGAAGTTTTGTGTTGTTTGCCTTTAAGACAAGCAACACAATGATCATCACATGAAAAGACTTTTGAAGGTAAACCTCTTACAAGGGTGTTTTTAACAAGTTTGTTCATAGTCTTGAAATTCATGTGACACATCCTTCTGTGCCATAGAGAGGATTCATCCACAGAAGCTTTTGAAACAAGACAGTTCAGTGATGAATCATTATCAACATTGTCCATATCTAGACAATAAACATTGTCCTTTCTTGGAGTTCTAAGTAGTATCATGCTGTCATCAACTACCTTGAACCCTGGAGCAAGGATCATACACTCTGTGTTAGTAAATAATATGCTATGTTGTTTGTCACAAACCTGTGATACACTTAACAGGTTTTACTTCAATTGATCAACATAGTAGACATCCTCAAATGTCATCTTACCTTTTGTGACATTACCTTTGCCACTTATTTTACCACCAGTAAGATTATCTCCAAAAGCAACATGTCCTCCATTGATATGCTTGAAATCCTGAAGGCATGACATGTTGCCTGTCATGTGCCTAGAGCAACCACTATCAACATGCCAAATGCTCTTTCCCTTGAGCTGTTGGTTGCCCTACACAAAAGATAAATCAGTTAGTTTGAATTAGGAACCCAAGCCAAAGTGGTCTTGGGTACCCCTTTCTCATTAAAATACTTGCATTCTTTCTTGACAAGATTTTTAAACTTTGACTCCTCATTTCTGGAGTACTTTGTCACAATGATAGGCTTGGAAACACATTTGCTAGAAGTAGCACTGGTTTTAGAAGTACTAACTACATTAGTAGCACTTGCATGCTTAGCAGTACTAACCTTATTAGAAGTAGTAACTGTTTTAGCAGCAGTAACTGTGTTAGCAGTATTCATCTTTGAAGAAGTACTAACAGTATTAGCATCATTAAAATTTTCAGCAGTACTAATACTGATAGCAGCAGTAATGCTTCTAGCAGCACTATCTCTGTCAGCAGCACTAACAGTTTTAGTGCTTTTAGGCACCCACATTTTAATACTTTCATTTAAAAACTTTTTCTTCATGGGGCCTTTGTTTTCAACAGATTTCTTCACCACATGTTTCTTTCCAGTCTTCCTATAACCAACAGGTTTTTGCACAAATCTTTGAAAGTTTATCTGTTGGTTAATAGGATTAAAGTAACAGTACTTAGCCAAATGGTTTAACTTTCCACATATGAAACAAGGCTTTGGTCTATTGATTTTACTTAGATCAATGCCTTGTTTTTGTGCCCATTGGTTGTTCCAGTTTTTTTGATTTCCCCTTGGTTTATCATGCTTTTGGGGCTTAGAAGTATTGCATGCACACTGCTTGCAAGGGATAGGGTTCACAACAGTGGTCTGCTTATAATAAACCTTCTTGTTCTTTGCCTCAGTCTTCTCTATCTCATTGGACTTGATCCATTGCTTTTCACATCCCTCATTGGTGATTATGTGATTTTCTATAGGAATCTCACCACTCACAGTGTTGTCTTTATCCTTGACACCTTCTTTCTCAGTTTTATCCTTAACAACTACTTCATCTAAGGGATCTATCTCAGTGGATCCCTTAGGTAGGTCCTTCCTATCCTTTGTTTCTAACAAATCTGAACTAGGAGGGATGTAGTTGTTGTTATAGGGTGGTGGTGTGTTATTGTACCCTATTCCTCTTCTAAGTTTGTCATGGATTTGAGTTTGGAGCAAAGAGTCCATTACTTTAGAAGCATTGGAGAACTTCTGAATATCCAGCTTTGCTTTCTCAAACTCCCTCTTTATCTTCTCATTCTCCTCTTTGGATCTGGTCAATTGAAGTTCTAAGTCATTCTTCTCCCATTTCCAGTAGTTTGTGTCATAAGCGTGTTGAAGCTCATTGGCTTGAAAACCCTTAATCTGCTCTTCAAATCTCTCAACTATCCTGACATAATCTTTTATGTCCTTTTCCAATCTCTTAAGGTTATCACTCACGTTCTAATTGTGATCCCTATACCTCTTAACAGTGTTAATGCAATTTTGAGAACAAAGATTGGAAGTTACCTCTGTTGGTAGATCAGACAACTCTGCCATTAGAGCTTGATCACTCCAATCAAACCCCATGCCTTGTTGAGAGACAAGGGCTTGTGCAGAGTTTCTGTTACTATTTAAGCTTCCAGATTAAGCTTGTTGATGGTTATTGTTCTGAGGCATTCCACTTCTGCATTCTCTAGCAAAGTGTCCTTTCTGATGGCATTTATAGCATTCCACCTTTGTCTTGTCAAAACCTGCTCCATCTTCTCTTCTTTGTGAGAAGTTGTTCCTTCCAGTTCTTTTGATGAACTTCTTAACTCTCATAGAGAGCATGACCATCTGCCATTTAATGTCCATCTCTTCAAGATCATCTAGATGGAGTTGTTCCAAGTCATCATTAATGAGAGAAGAGTTTCCATGACTTGCTATAAAGGCTTCAAAAACAGATTCAGTGCCTTTATCTTGAGGTGCTCCATTGGCAGTACTAACTAATTCAGGAATGGAGGTAGAATCAGTTGATGCTGAGAGAAGTGCAGCATTGTGAACATACCCAAAAGGCCTTTTCTTAGCCTCTACCTCAGATTCAAAAACTCTTAGATCATTATACAGATCATCAAGTTCCTTTTCTTCCAGTTGATCATTCTGTCTGAAAGACACAGTATACATGGTCCATTCATCACTCAGGGACCTTAGAAACTTTCTGTTCAGATCATCTTGATCAATTTGTACTCCCACTGTAGCAAGTTCACCAATAAGCTTGTTGAACCTGTCAAAAGTTTGAGTCATGGACTCATTCTTGGTTGACATAAAGTTCTCATATTGTTGCTACAGAATGGCTTTCTGATTTCTCTTGGTACTTTTGGTACCTGAGAATCTCTTCTCTAGAGCATTCCAGAGCATCTCTGCATCAGTGCAGTTGCAGAACTGGTGTTGGTATTCATTGGGGATAGCCAAGAGCAAAGTGCTCAGGGCTTTCATCTCTGTCTGTCTAGTCTTTCTTTCAGCATCAGTTTTTGGTGGAGTTCTCTTTCCATCTGCACCAATCTTTCCTGCTTCAGAAGGACCATTCTCAATTATGTCCCACATAGAATAGTCAGTGAGGAGTATGTACTGCTTGATTCTGATCTTCCACATATCAAATTCATTGGGTCTTAGCATTGGAACCTTTAAGACTAGAGTACTGTTTGATTATGCAAAGTTTTCCATGATGAGTGAATAGATGTTTCTGAGAGAACAGGCTCTGATACCACTTGTCAGGATCAAATTCTTAACAAGAATAAAGTCTCAGAAACAATATCAAAGAAGTTGCGGAATAACACTTTGATATTTAATAAAACAGTAAACAAACAGTATATAATAAACAATTTGCACTCTTGTATTAAAATCACAAGATTACACACTCAACCTCAATCTTGAAGAACAAGCTCTTTCAAGGCGAATTCTACTTCTCTAGAATTAGGAACTATGCCTTGAGGTTGATTCTCTCAAAACTTAGAATTAAAATCTGTCAATCTATAAATCTGTATCTAAGCTATTCTATCAAAACTATACATATACTGAACAAAAAGATAATTACAAATAAATAAAATATCTTCAGTATATCTTCCATGTTTATCTTCAGAATATCCTTGTTTATCTTTTCCCACGATCTCTTCATCATTATCTTCAAAATATCTTATAAGCAGCATTAAGTATTGGCAGCATTAACTACTAAGCAGCACTAACCACTAGCAGTACTAACTAGCTAAGCAATAAGAACTTTGTTCAAGCAGCACTAACTTTGACTAGTAGTATTAATTCTACTAGCAGTAGTAATACTCAGCAGTATTAACTTTGAAGTCTTCTAGCAGTAGTAAATCTCAACCAGCAGCATTAATCACTTGAGTTATTCTTCAATTCCCAACACGTTATCAGTGCTAAGAAGCTTGACTGGTTTCTTCAAATTCACCTGGGTCGTCTTTAGAAATGTAATGAGAACTTCGAGTGTCTCATCTTTTTACCATAGAAATTTGACCCAAGTGTATCGCGAATAGTCGTCCACGATAACAAGAACATATTTCTTTCCGCCTAAGCTTTGCGTTCGCATCGGAACACAAAGATCCATATGCATCAACTCTAATGGAGAACTGGTACTAGGTTCATGCTTCGATTTATGTGGAGCTCTCTTCATCTTCCCTTTTTCACATACTGCACACAAATGTTATTTCTCGTATCTCAGTTCAGGAAGTCCATTCACTAACTTTCCACTGACCAGCTTTTTTATATAACGAAAATTCAGATGAGATAACCTTCGGTGCCAAAGCCAACTTTGCTGTATCGAAGGTTTTGTCAGTAAGCAAACCTGATTGTCATTCTGGACCTTTGAGAGATTGATGGTGTAGAGATTTGTCTTTCGAGTGCCCACTAAGTGTTCTTTGCCGTCTTCAGTACGCACCGAGCAACTCTTAGCTTTGAAATTGACCTCTAACCCTTTTTCACAGAATTGACCGATAATAAACAGATTTTGGCCTAAGCCTTCGACATAGCTCACCTTCATAATCGTTATATTATCTTAAATGATGTCACAATATCCTAAGATTGGTGAAAACTGGTCGTTGCCAAAATGAACATTACCACTGAATTTCTTTGTATAATTAGACAATAAAACTTTCTGCCCGGTCATATGCTTGGAACAACCACTATGCAAGTGCCACATATGCCGGGTCTGCAATAGAAATCAGGAAACAACAATTTTAGGTACCCATTTAAAAACAGGTCCTAATAGATTAGTACAAGATTTTGGCATCCATTTGAATATGGATCCTCTTTTCTTTTGAATACTTTTGAAAACTTTTAATTGAGAAGAATAAACATGATAAGATCCAAACCAATCATTAGAATTATGATGATAAGCAAAATCATTCCACTTATAAAAATAAGATTTAGTAGTAGTAGGAGATAATCATAACAATTGCTTATTAGAATATCGCTTGTAATCAGTTAGAAGGTTTTTATTTGTCGAAGAAATAGAACCAACTACATCACACAAACTACTAGTTGATCTAATACAGGAACTATCAGTAATTGATTCTGCCTTCTCATCACTCTTCCTTTTTGGTCGCCATTCAGATCTTGCTTCTAACTTTTTCTTTCTTATATCTGAAACAAAAAGATTTAGATTTATTAGGAAAATCATATTTCTGAGATTGATTTTTCTTGTGTTTACAAGTGTTATTTTGTTTCTGTGAGCGCCTTTTCTTATGTTTCTTACCCCTGGCATAGTAACCAGCATTCACAGGAACTGATTCACCAACCTTAGTTGATGATTAACTTTTTTCATGAACACTTGGTAAAGCTTGTCAATTTATCACAAAAGTAGAATGATTTGGAAGTGGATCATTAAAGTCAAACATATCAATTTCCTCTATACATCCTTCATCAGAATTTAGAAAATCATTTGCAGACTCAAATAAATCATCAAAAACAATCGCAGAAGTTTGAAGTACTTTAGAAGATGGAGAACACACTTTAGATTTAACATGAAAACCTGTGTTCTTTAACACTGTAGAAAATACATCTTGTGTTAGATCACCCAAAATTCTTTCAACACATAAAATATTTTCTAATTCAATTATTTTGCTTTCTAAGACGAGTGGAGGTACATAAATTTTAGCTTGAACAGGTTTTGCCTCCATCTCAGTCGAAGAATAACTAGCAAAATAATCATTTGAAAGAAATTTTGATGTTTTAGAAAAATAACTATCATTCAATCTTTCATAACATAATGGAAGTTGCATTTTCTTTAAATTCATTCTTTTCTCATCTTCTTTGTCCTCAACTTCTTTTGATGTTTTGGTAATAAATTTGGGTTTCGAATGAGGATGTTCACCAGCATCATACATATAAATTGCATTATATAGACCTGCCTGTTTTCTGATAGCTTTTTCTAGGTAATGAGGATTATCATAACCTAGTCCCCATTTTTCTTTAAAATCAGTTTCTTCATTAGGTGTATTCAAGAAAATCGTTTGATCTGTTTGGCCTCTAATATATAGCTTTGCTTTCAGACTGTTTACCTTTTTCTTTAAAGTCATGTTCTCAAACTGCAGTTTAAACGATTTTAGAACACGTTCTTGTTTTTCAGAATCAGACTTAGACAATTGTTTTTGCAATTTAGAAATCTTACTTTCAAAACAATCTTTTTCATTTTCAAAAATTGAATCAGATTTGCGTAGAGAATCAATTAAATCTTTGTTCTCAATAACTGATTTATTAAGTTCAAAGATCTGTTGATTTCTCCTAGCAACTCTGTCTTTTTCCTTTTTCAGTTTGGATTGAAGGTCTTGAAGTTCGACCATCATGGCTTCCATTTTGATCATGAAATCTTTTTCAGTTAAATTCATTACCTCATCAGCAGTCTCATCATCTGAATCGTCATCTTTCACTTCTTTTTCCATCAAGCATAGATGAGCAGTCGCTTCTTGTTCTTCCTCCTCATCATAATGATCCAACCAGTATTCATCTTCAGCCATTATTGCCTTGTCACTTTCCTGTTGCTTGGCCAAGAGAAATTTGTTCTGATAATACTCTGAATTGCGAACCTTTGCCTTCCGACATTCTTTTGCATAATGTCCGAACTTGCCAAAGTTATATCATTTAATCAGATCATTAGCCGTCTTCTCAGTACTGGTGTAATCATTCACATACTTCTTCTTTTCTTTTGGTTTCTTCTCAACAATTCTATTTCCTTCCACTCTTTCTCTATGCTCGTGGTTCTTTGAACTTAATGAAGAATAACTCTGAGAATTAGACTATGGTTTCTTGTAGAACTTTTTCTGGAATGCTCGGGTCAGTAACAACATTTCTTGTTTAATACTTTCTCCATCATCTCCATCAGATTCAGACTCTGACTCAGAACTGAAAACAACTGTCTTCTTCTTTTTATTCTTCTCTTTCTCTCCAGCCACTAATGCAATAGGATCTGGTACTTTCTCATCCTTCTTTTTCTCAGCTCTTTTCTCTTCCACCTCTTCTTCATTCTGTCGTAAAGTCTCGTATACCTCATGCAACGGAATGTCACTTAGTTCCTTCATCTGTTTCATCCTGTGCGTATGCTTCTTCTATTCGGGTTGCAGGATACTCAGAAACTTGACATTGTTCTCAATTTGCTTCTTTTTCACCTTATTCTTTGATAGTTCATTCAGAAGCAGGACAAACCGTTCATAGGTGTCTTCTAAGCTCTCATTCTCTTTTGCTTTAAACTCTTCGTAACTCTTTATACAATTGGCAACCTTCATCTGATTCGCAACTTTAGACCCCATCATCATCTTCTGAAGTTGATCCCACATAGATTTGGCATTTGAATTGTATCTGTCTATTTTTACATAGATCTCATTGGTTATGCTTTGTAAAAGCAAAGATCTAGCAGTTTTATCAGCATCAAACCGTCTCTTGATGTCATCTTGAAATATATTGCTTACTGATCGTCAGAAATTCAGAAAAACACAAAGTGGATCTACCTAAGTATGGAAAACGCATACCCAAAAAACCCAAAGAAACTCGTTAAAGCCTGCGTGCGAGTTTAAGGAACGCGCACGACAAAGAACCTTTTCACACAAAGAAATGTGCGAGTTTTATGCTTCGCGCACAAAGAAGCTAGCATGAACTTCACTTCACGCAAGAAGTGTTATGCGAGTTTGAGGTTCGCGCACACCAAAGCTTGCGCGTTTTCTCACTTCATGCACAACCTTGCGAGTTCGAGACTTAGAAAAATTTCGAAAAACATAAACTCGCTGAATGTAAACGCGCAAGAACAGGGCCTTGCGAGTTTTGGACTTAGAAAATTTTTGAAAAACACTTCGCGCTAAATGTAAGCGCGCAAGCATAGGGTCTTGCGAGTTCTGGAATTAGAAAAATCACAAAAACACTTCGCGCAAAATATTCTTCTCGTAAGCATCCACTTCTCGCACAACACCTGAAATGAACAGTAGAAACTCGCACCTATGGTTATACTAGTTCTAGCTTCTTGCACGGTACTTTTTGCAAGTTTTACACTTCTTTTTCAAAAACACGGTAGCTTGCGAGTTCTTCGAGGCTTGCGAGTTCTTCCTTTGCGCGAATTGAAGATCTAGCGAGTTCTTCAGTTTGATCGATTTTTCCTTCTGATTCGATTAACCACTCAACCAATTGACTTGATTCATTGCAGGGATCCTCGAAATCAATACTCGAACAGTTTACAATACAAGAATTACAACTAAAAACATAAAACAATACATGTTGATTTGATTTACAGTGCTTGGAAAACTTCGAACAAAAGTTCTCACTAAATCCAAAATTCACCCTTAATCTGAGTGAATTAGCCTAAATGATCTTAATACAATTCATTCTAAACAACAAACCGAGTCTATTACAACCAAATTTACAAACAAAACAACACTTAATCAAGAAATTCGAATGCTACAGTACGTTCGATTATGAACAGTTCAAAATCTTCAAATTCGATCCGATTTTCTGAATTTCTATCTGCTCTGATACCAATTGTGTGTCCCACAATCAGTATATAACAAGATAGCAATACTCAATTTCCAATTTAAATACTCCTTTATTGAATTCAGATTCAAAAATATACACTTTCTCTCTAACTCTCAAGAAAACGCATAACTCAATCTTTCTAAACTCTGTTACACTTAAGACTAAAACACGTAAACAACTATTTATACAACAGAACTACTTCTCGCAAAACACTGTTCACGCACACACTACAAACGCGCAAACACTAAGAAAAGAAAAATTACAAATGTTGACATTGACTTTTATTACACTAGACTTTGACTTTTGATGAGAGTTGACTTTCCAGCTTTGACATCTAACTTCAGATTTCTTGATCTTGTATCCAATAGATTTATGCTCTAACACTATTCTCACCGGAGAATATGTAATCACGGATTCTGAATACTTAGTTCATAACCCGTACTCAAATGTTTTTCTTCTGAAGGATGCTAATAAGATAAAATCTTTTCTAGAAGATTTTGATTTGAGGGGGAGTTAACTGCTATATTTTTTAGGGGGAGGAGATAATAGTTAGTTATGCTTTCATTGTTATATTTTTCTAATACCCAAGAAGGAATGGGATTTGATTGGAGTGACCAAGCAGAAGAAGTAGTTCAGAATCAAGCTTTAATGGCTAAAGTTTCAGAGTCAGCAAGCACTGATATTCCTACAGAGGTAACATCTAATCTTTGCTCTAAAACCTGTATTGAAACTGTTAAAAAGTACATGGATCACAATCAGAGTATGTGTGATGACCTTAAAAGGTTAGACAAAGATAGAAGAGAGTATGTTTTGATTGTTGAGAGGTTTGAAGAACAAATTAAGTCATACCAGGTTAATGAACTTCAACATTATTATGATACAAACTACTGGAAGTGGGAAAAGAATTAGTTAGAGCTTAAGCTTAAAAAGTCTGAAGAGGATTGTGAGAAGATAAGGAGTGATTTTGAGAAAGCCAAGTTAGATATTGAGAAATATTCCAATGCTTCTAAAGCAATGGACTCACTTCTAAAAACTCAAGTTCATGACAAGCTGAGAAGAGTAATAGGCTATAAAACCACCCCTCCACCATACAACAATAACTATATCCCTCCCACATTAGATCTCTTAGAAAGACAGGACAAGAAGGAATTACCTGAAGGATCCACTGAAGTAGATCCTTTAGACAAAGTAGTGGTTGAGGCAGATTCTGAAGAAGAGGACTCTGAGAGTAAGAATGAGGAAGACCACAAAGATATTCCCTTAGAAAACCACATACTGACAAATGAAAGGGGGGGGTAAACCTTTTGTCAAGATTGAGAAAGTAAAGTCTGGTGAAGAGACTGTTAAGAATGAGAAAGATGAGACCTCTGAGAAAGGGAACGGAATGGCACAGGGAGTCCATTACATGCAAACCACTATTGTTAATCCCTGTACTTGTAAACAGAATCAGCCCTAACAACATGATAAAATAAGGGAAATCAAAGAAATAGAAATAATCAGTGGGCATTAAAACAAGGAATTGATCTGAGAAAAATTAACAGACCAAAGCCTTGTTTTATCTGTGGGAAGTTAAATCATCTAGCCAAACACTGTTATTGCAATCCTATTAACCAAAGTATCACTTTTTAAAGAAATATACAAAATCCTGTTGGTTATAGGAAGCAAATAAGGAATCATATGACTGAGAATGTGACAAGGGCTCCTATAAAAACTCATGTTCAGAATAAGTTTGCTAATTCAAAGAAAAATACTCCAAATAAGCCAAGGAGTAACTTATAGAAAAAGAAAGCAAACAACTTTGTCCAAGTCTAGGTTCCAAAAGTAAAGAAATCTGTTAGTACTGCTACTTCAAATAGTACTGCTGACAGAAATAGTGCTGCTGCAAGCAATACTACTGCTAACCCAGTTAGTACTGCTAACAAAATTAGTACTGCTAACCCAATTAGTACTGCTAATGATGTTAGTACTGCTAACAAAGTTAGTACTGCAAATCAAGTTCATACTGCTTCCAGTGACAGGCCCATTATTCTGACAAAGTATTCAAGCAATAAGATTCCTCAGTTTGATAATCTCATCAAGTCTGAATATGATTATGTTGTTGAGAATGGGAAACCCAAGACCACTTTCGCTTGGGTTGCTATTAAAATTCTAACTGCTTTATTATATGTGCAGGGCAACCAACAACTCAAGGGAAGGAGCATTTGGCATGTTGATAGTGGTTGTTCCAGACACATGACAGGTAACATGGCCTGCCTTCAAAACTTCAAAAAATATGATGGAGGACATGTTGCTTTTGGTGATAATCGAGCAGGTGGAAAGATAAGTGGAAAAGGTAATGTGTCAAAAGGTAAGATGACCTTTGAGGATGTATATTATGTTGAGCAATTGAGATACAACCTGTTAAGTGTATCACAGGTTTGTGACAAGAAACATAACATATTATTCAATTATACTGAATGTATTATCCTTGCTCAAGGGTTCAAGGTAGTTGATGAAAGTATGATACTACTTAGAACTCCTAGAAAGGACAATGTTTATTGCTTAGACTTGGAGAGTGTATCTTCTGATTCATCTTTAAATTTTTTATTTTCAAAAGCTTCAGTGGATGAATCATATCTATGGCACAGAAGGATGTGTCACATGAACTTTAAAACAATGAACAAACTTGTGAAAAACAACCTTGTAAGAGGATTGCCAAAAAAGGTATTTTCATGTGATGATCATTGTGTTGCATGTCTTAAAGGCAAACAACACAAAACTTCTCATAAATCCAAAGAGATAAATACAATCTCTTCACCTCTTAATTTACTACATATGGATCTGTTTGGACCTACAAATATGATGAGTATTGGTAAGAAATCCTACTGCCCGGTTATTGTTGATGATTTCTCTAGATTCACTTGGGTCTATTTTCTGAGGACTAAGGACGAGACAAGTGGACTGATCAAATCCTTTGTTCTTAGAGTTGAAAACCAAACAAATCTAAGAGTTAAAGTCATCAGGTCTGATAATGGCACTGAATTTAAAAACAATGACCTAAACAACTTCTTTGAGGAAAAAGGCATTGAGAGACAATAAATTGCTCCTAGGACTCCTCAACAGAATGGTGTTGCTGAAAGGATAAATAGGACTCTGATATAATTTGCTAGATCTCTATTAGCAGATTCAAAACTTCCAATTACTTTTTGGGCAGAAGCAGTTACTACTGCCTGCTATGTTCAAAATAGAGTCCTAGTAGTAAAATCCCAAGACAAGACACCTTATGAGGTTTTTAAATAGAAGAAACCTTTTATTGGGTTTTTCAAACCATTTGGGTGTCCTTGCACAATTCTCAATACCAAAACTCACCTAGGCAAGTTTGATAGCAAAGCTGAGGATGGGTTTCTTGTTGGATATTCATCTCAAAGTAAGGCCTACAAAGTTTTCAACACCTCTTCTAGGATTATTGAGGAAAGTGACAATGTCAAATGCAATGAGAACACACCAAATCAACTTGGTTCAGGTACTAATTGGCTATTTGACATTGATTCACTGACTAACTATTTGGGTTTCTGTAATGAGCATAATGCAGGAACAGGGACAGAAAAGGTACAAGTACAAAGACAAGAGTTTGTGCTGTTCCCAATACCTACTACTGAACCTGTTGAATTATGTGACCAACATAAGAAAGATACTTCAGATTCAAAGGACACTGAACCAGCTCAAAATGAAGAGGATAGAGGTGAAAAGGAAGATCAACCCTCAGATTCAGTAATCAAAGGTCCTGAGATGCCATGTTTGGAAGAAGATGACACAGATGATGACAACTCTTCACGTTTTGGTGGCAGCACTCCTGAAAAGAATGACTCTAATCTGGAAGCAGATATTAATGAAGAGGATGTTCATCAAACAAAAGTTTAGAAAAATCATCCTCCTCAATTAGTGATTGGTGACATCAATTCACCTATAATCACAAGGAATCAGAGTAAGTTGGGAGGATTGAAAGATATACAATCAGGTTTACTTTCTTTCTTTCTATCACAGGTTGAACCCAAAAAGGCATATGATGCAATGAAAGATCCAAGATGGATAGAAGAAATGCAAGAGGAGCTACTGCAGTTTGTATTTCAAGATGTATGGGATCTGGTGGATCTTCCAAAAGGACACAGAGCAATTGGCACAAGATGTATCTTCAGGAACAAGAAAGATGAGAGAGGAATAGTAATAAAGAACAAGGACAGATTAGTGGCACAAGGGTATACTCATGAAGAAGGAATTGATTACGAAGATGTATTTGCACCAGTGGCCAGGATTGAGGCCATCAGGCTATTTTTAGCCTATGCTTCTATAATGAAGTTCAGAGTCTACCAAATGGATGTAAAGAGTGCTTTCTTGTATGGTAGAATTGAAGAAGAAGTGTATGTCTGTCAGCCTCCAGGGTTTGAGATTTTGAAGAACTGATGCACAAGAGATTCAAGATGAGTTCTATGGGGGAACTTACTTTCTTTCTTGGGCTACAAGTTAAGCAGAAGAAAGATGGGATATTCATAAGCCAATCCAAGTATGTGCGGGACATTCTCAATAAGTTTGGTTTCTTAGACTCAAAGCCTGCAAGCACACCCATGGAGACACACAAACAGATCACTGAAAATCTTGAGGGGAGGATGTGGATGTTCATCACTATAGATCCATGATTGGATCCCTCATATATCTCACTGCTTCAAGACCAGATATCATGTTTCCTGTTTGTGTGTGTGAAAGATTTCAAGTAAGGACTAAGCAGTCACACTTTCAAGCAGTCAAGAGGATATTCAGATATCTCAAAGGCCAACCTAGATTAGGTCTTTGGTATCCTCATGACTCACCATTTGACCTACTTGCTTATTCAGAAAGTGACTTGGGTGGTACAAATTTGGATAGAAAGTCAACTTCAGGGGGATGTCAGTTTTTAGGTGCAATACTAGTATCATGGCAGTGCAAGAAACAAACCACAGTGTCTACCTCAACAACAGAAGCAGAGTATGTAGCTACTGCAAGCTGCTGCTCTCAAGTACTTTGGATTCAGAATCAAATGCTGGACTATGGTATGACTTTTTTTCACACTCCAATCTTCATAGAAAACAACAGTGCTATTAGCATTGTTAATAATCCAGTCAAGCACTCCAAAACAAAGCATATAGAAATCAGGTATCATTTTATCAGAGACTGCAATGAAAAGAAGATAATTCAGGTTGTGAAAGTCCATACAAGTAACCAATTTGCTGATCTATTCACCAAAGCTTTTGATGTGGGTAAACTCACATTCTTGGTCACAAGTGTGGGCATGATAAACACTGAATAAGCCTCCTTTGATTTGCTTTATGTACCATTTCTGTAGAGACTCCTTTCTGTCTAATTTCTCATATTGTTTTGTGCATGGTGCTACTAACCTTGTGTGTTTAAGTGTTTCAGGTTGCTTAAATTGAATACTTGTTACCTCTAGTTAAGTTAATACTGCTCTCTATATTACTAATGTTGACAGTTCAAATATGGTTAAGTATAGTTACTACTGCTAGGTAGTTTATACTTCCAGTGCAAAGTTACTACTGCTTACCTTGTTTCTACTGCTAATCAGTGTTACTACTACTGGCATGTGTTAATACTGCTAGTTTGTGTTAAGACTGCTAGTCTGTGTTAGTACTGCCAGTATATGTTACTACTGCTAATATGAGTTAATACTGCGGGTTGGTTAATACTGCTAGGGTACTTAGTACTGCTTCTAACTGAAACCCTCCACATATAAATACCCTTTGTGTCCGCCAAAATACAAACGGATCTTTGAACTTCCATTGCTTCTCTCTCTCTCTCTCTCTCTCTCTCTCTCTCTCTCTCTCTCTCTCTCTCTCTCTCTCTCTCTCTCTCGATTTCTTGCTCACTAGTGTAACCACTGGTTGCGATTCGAACCCTAGAATCAATCAGTACGTTGGCAGGTCTACAATTCTTTGATGAACACAATGAAGTTGCTATGTTGCAGAAACCCAAACAGGCGGAAGGTTTTCATCAGATTGTGGATTTCATAAAATCTACACACATCGCCCACGTATTAACTGTCAATCCCACAATATATATGGAACATCAAAGACAGTTATGGGCCAATGCTGCTATTCAAACTGAAGATGGCACTCAGATCATCAAAACAAGGGTTTGTGATAAACCTCTAACTATCTCAGAGGAGTGTATTCGCATTCATCTACTCGATGGGTGTGTCTCCTTCCCATGGTGAGGCATCAGTGTCAAAGCCCTCATCTGAGAACCAAACTGATGACCTACCCACACCACTCATTTCTATCAATATCCCTCAGTTTTCTATTGACAAGACACAATCCCCCATAACCAAAACTTGTATAAGGAAGAAGGTACAGAAGGTTCCTTCCCTTCTTGTACCTTCACCACCAAAGCCTTCAAGCCCTCTAATGGAGCATTCTCCATTAGAGAATATGCAAAGGGAAACCATAGGGGCGTCTCCCAACCCCAAGAAGGTGCTCTATAAGGAGAAGGATGAGCATGTTGGCAAAAAGGATCACACTATTGTTACTGCACAAGGTGTAGGACAGGACAGTGTGAACATACCTAAAACCTTCCCCACGGCAACTTTGGGTGAGCAATCATCCAAAGGTCCCAGGTGCCAAGAAACCAAGGGGGTAGTAGGTGCTTCTGGTAGGCAGAAGACCTCTACTAAAAGATCCAAGGATCCTTCAAGGGTGGTAAAAACATCTAAAGGAGGTGAGGACAGATATACGTAAAATGAATTGATGGATACTCTTGGTACATTAAGTCTGGAAGTTCACAATCAAAACTTGGAGATAAAGGATATGCAAAAGGTGATTATGTTCCAACAAGAGCAAATAGCTCATCTCAAGAAGCTGGTGCTCAATTTGGTGCACAAAAAGAAAAAAAAAGCAGTATGTCTTGAAGAAAAGGGGAGATGTAAAAGTTGCTTTCAAAAAGGGGGAGAGTAAAACCGAAGCAGAAAAGCAAAGCCCAGTTGGTATGGAATCTCAGTTTGAGGGGGAGATGAATAGTGAAGCAGAAAAGAAATAAGCAACAGAAACTGAAAAGGAAGCAGAAACTGAGCCAGCAGCAGTAACTGCAACAGAAGTAGAAACTTCACCAACAGCAGAAACAGAATTATCCAGGGAAGATATAGAAATTGCTGAAACATTGGTGAAGGCAAAGATTAACACTCCCAAAGCTACTCCAAAGGCTAAGGGAGTGGTAATCAAAGAAGTTGGATTAGAAAAAAAAAAGATATCAGTGTGGAGGATGCAAAGAAGAAAGGCAAAGAGAAGGTGGTTGAATATGCAAAAGTATCAAAGAAAGAAAGTCAAATAACTCTAGATGAAGAATTGGCAAGGAATATGCAAGCAGAACTGGAAAAGGAGGAAGAGACTCAATCTATAAAAGACAGAGAGATTGCTTTGGAGATGGCTGCTAAACTTAATGAAGAATATCAAAAACGTCTGAAGTCTACAGCTGCTGCTAAGAAAGTCACAAAGAAGGCTTCAAGGCAAAGGCTACCACTGAAGACAAGACAAAGACAACCTTCCAAGACATACTTAGCCAATCAAGAAAGAAGGAAAATCATAAACTTCCTCAAAGGATCTATTGGAGTTCCTGAAGGAATGTTTTCCAGTATGTCATTTGGAAGGGTAGAAGAGTTATACAAGAAGGAGATGGCCAAGCTGAAAGGGGACTTCACACAAAGGGTTGAGTTTGAAAGAAAAATGAAAGAGAGGCATGACCTCAACATACAACCACCTTTCCCTGATAGTGAGGAAGGCACTCCTAGCAAAGACAAGAAAGAAGTGAAGCAAGAAGAGACATTAGCCCAAAAGATTGGTGACATTAAAAGAAAGAAATCAATTGCCACTAAGCCAAAGGCAAAGAGCGCAAGAATTGAAGAAGAGGAGAAAGAAAATGAAAGAGCAGAAGCAGAACCTTCTGTTGCACCTTCAGCAGAGCCAGAGCAGAATCCAGAGCAGTCCAATCAACAATCCAATGAGCAATTCCATTTGTAAAAGACTTTGATAGATGAAGACCCAGTACAAGCTGATCCTATCTCTATGAAAGCACCAGAAATTATCTTGTGGGATATTCTGAAAGACCAAGGCAAAAAATACTTCAGGATCAAGAGATTGGGAGAACAGTATGAAGTGTATGCTACATTGGGTAAAATTATCAGAAGCTGCTCCAGGTCTGATTTGGAAGAAATGCACAAAGTTAGGATGAGCTTGTATGGTAAAATGTTGGAAAAAGCTGGAATGAGTCTAATCAAGTTATCCATGGAGTACTTATGCATGATGTTTGATCCTAGCAAAGTTCACCATGTTGTCAGAGATCTGCATCTGGAGAATAAATTCAAAAGAATAGACAATTGGATGTTATTTGAAAGGTGTGGAGTCTATGTCATCACTATTGACAAATCTTATCATGAGTACTACCTAGTGGATAGAATTTATGATCACATCAAAGCCAAATTGCAAGGTATGTTGAATGCTAAGCTGGTGTATTCAAAAGATTCAGAAATGGCAGGATAGTAGTCAGAAGAATTATCAATCAGAGTTTGTGTCTGTATCCTAATCTATGCAACTGAGAAGCAGTTTTGAAAGCATCATGAAGACAACAATTTTTGCTGAAGAACTTAAATTTTCATTCTGAAAAGTTAAGTTAGGGGGAGATTGTTGGGTCAGAAATAACTAAGTATGGTTTATGCTGCTCATTCTTCATGATTCATGCTGCTAAGTGATTAATACTGCTAAGCCATCAAGATTACTATTGCTAGTAGAATTAATACTGCTTCAAGAGTTAGTGCTGCTAATTGGATAGTTAGTACTGCTTGGAGAGTTAGTACTGCTAGTAGTTAGTATTGCTGAATGATTACTACTGCAAGTGAGGAGTTAATACTATAAGCATGATTAATACTGCTGAGGATGTTAATGTTGCTTCTGAAGATAAAGATGGATTGATGCGGAAGAATAGGAGATGAAGATAAATATGGCATTGATGCTGAAGATCAATCTTATTTTAATAATTATCTTGTAATCAGTTTTTGTATATATAGTATAGAAGAATTAGATTTATTCATACATTGATAGACTATTCACACGTTTGTTTAGAGAGAATTAACCTCAACACTAGTATTGATCCTTTCTATAGAAAAGTATAGAACGTCTGTTGAGTTTGTTCAACAGATTGAGGTTGTGTTTGTAATCATTAAGTTTTATGCAATATAAACTTATAATTTGAGTTCATATTCTGTGTTTTTGATTAATTGTTAAAGTGTTATTCCACGGCTTCTTTAACATTGTTTCTGAGTTTGTATTAAATTATTGTTTAAGAATTTTCTATCTTGACATGTTCTTGATCAACTTCTGTTTTCGGAGGTTGATCATTTGTACTTTGCACAGGGCTCGATTAAGCTCCTTGAGTTGATGTAGAGAGCTTTGTGGTTGCTCTGGTGTTGTCCGCTCAGAGATTATAGGAATATGACCTTCTTGTTTGTTGATCATAGAGCCTTGTTAGTTATTTATCTCTGTATGCTCCCCCTCAACATTTGCACCTACACAACTGTTGGAAGAGGGTGGAGTATTACTAGGTCATGTTAGGGAAGTACCCGTTTGGTCCTCAGAGACATCGGCTTCAGAGGCTTTGCAATCACCTTCAGAGGCTTCATCATCATTGAACATCTCTTCAAACAAATGACGAAGTTCATTTGTTCTTAATGATTCACCAGAGTCTTCATCTTGAAGCTTGAGTACTGAGATGATTTGCTCGAAAGTCACCTGAAAGGAGTCATCAAAGAAAACAATAATACTCTCAAGTATATGTTTGGAATTTAGAATGAACACTATGTATGGTTTAGAGGTATATGAATATCCAACAAATTTGACTTCATCTTCTTTTGGGCTACACTTCCTAATTTGCTCTCTCTCGTTTAGCACAAAACACCTGCAGCCAAAAACGTGAAAGTATTTGATGTTTGGCTTCCTCTTCACTATTAATGACCTGTTTTGAGTGTAGCATGAAGTGGAAATGTCTTCTTCCAAAAAAGAAATTGGCATCCCTGAGGTAGTGAGCCTGGTTCTAGCGACTTCCACTGGTGTTCTGTTCTTGCGTTCAACAACACCATTTTGTTGTGGAGTCCTTGCAGATGAGAAGTTCTGTGAAATGCCTTGTTTTGTGAGATAGGCTTTAATGGTTGAGTTCTTGAACTATGTACCATTGTCACTTCGTAACCTATGTACCCGACATTCATAGAGAACCTGTATCCTATTCAAAATATTGATTGGTACCATAGGGATGTCAGACTTTTTACGGACAAACTCTACCCAAGTGTATCTACAGAACTCATCTATGAACACAAAAATGTACTTTTTGCTCCTAGGCTCTGCATAGATATTGGACCACAAAGGTCGATATATAGCATCTGCAGATGCCTTATGCATGATATGTCTGACTTGCTCTTATGAGCAACTCTTTTTAGTTTGCCCATTTCACATGCATAGCATAGATGATCTTTGTCAATCTTTATAATTCGTAGACCACTTACCAAATCAAAGTTTACATGTCTGTCGAGTGTGTGGAAATTTAAATGACAGAACTTGTAATGCCAGAGCCAAGCCTCCTCATTTTTGCTAGATACCAAACAAAGTTTTTTTCTTCTTTGTTGGTTGGCTTGAAATCCATGAGGAATAAATCACCTCTTCATTTATCTCGTAGAAGCGTTGTGCTTGTATATTCTTTCAACAAAGAACAGTAACCACATTTAAAGATCACATCGAGTCAATTATCACAGAGTTGGCTAACACTTAGTAAACTGTGCTTAAGTCCATCCACATAAGCCACTCTGTTGACATCGATGTCCCCTTTAGCAAATACTCCGAAGCCTTTTATTTTCCCCTTCTCATTATATCCAAAGGTCACAGAGCCACCTCCAAATTTTTCTTTATATGAGGTGAGTAACCTTCTGTCGCCAGTCATATGCCTTGAGCACCCGGAGTCTAGGTACCAAATTGTCACATGCTGCTTTTTCTGTGGACATATTAAATGGGTCCATGTTTGTTAGGGGTCTGTTAAGTTGCCTTAGCACTCTTGTTTTTGGCTTTATCCTCTTTCACATAGGTACCAGATTTTCCTTTCTCACCCTTGAATTTTGCATTCTTAGATTTGGGGTGAGAAATAAGACAGGTTGGTCTGGAGAAATGTTGGTTTAGAGCATGCATAAGATTAAAGCATTTGCAATATGAGACTTTAGAAGCGCATTTCTTGAACTTTTCATTAAAAATATTAAAGGAGGGTACAGAGCAATGATTACAACAACCCTTTTTAGATTTGGGTTTCCTTTTACAAAAATATTTATCTAATCTAGGTTGAGGTTTTTCAAAATCTCCTTGCGGATTTCTCTCTTGATGTACTCTCCCTCTGGGTTTTCCTTCCTTGTACTCACTGCCACATAAGCATGAAATTTGTCAAAGTTGGGCCATTTTCTCTTCAGTTGCCAAGTTAGTTTCTGTTGAAAAGGTTTTGCAGATTTTGGAGCTTTGGACTTTTGAGATATTAAAAACTTTTGCTTATTCAATTTTTCATCCTCAAGAGAGGTCTTAGATTGCAAGCACATATGCAAGAAATCAGAGCAAATAGGTACACCTGTAGTTCTCTTTCGTGTTCCACATAACTAGTCTCTTTATCGACAGAGCATGACTCAAACTCTGATTCAAAATCTGAATGAAGGAAGTCTCTGTGGATGGAGTCATGATTTTCTAAACATGTATTGCTCTGTCCATCATTAGTGTCCTTAGAAACATTTAGATTTTTAAGAATACAAGGAACCACTTCAGGAACACTTAGACAATTCAACAAATCTTTCTCAAAGATTTCATGCACTACCGAGGATATATAAGGGTGATTTAGGAAGTCATTTTCATATGTTTTCCTTAAGTCATTTTTCAAAAATCTTTTAAAGAGTTTTTCTTCCACAGAGGTTGGCACAAACGCTAGTGCCTCAGAGAACAATTCCTTTCCTGGAGTCTTCACGCACACAAAAGTCATTTGAGTCCGTGTCTCTAGATGACTAAATCTAAAGAGTCCTATCTATTATTGGGACATATATTTCTTTAGAATGGATTTCCTCTTTGCAGAGGTTGATGATGGGAAGTCGTTGTTTGCATACGATACATTAGCCATCACCAAAGGATTTTTCAGATGTGGCCCTTCAGAGGTTCTGTGCCTCTTGAATGTGAAAATTATGTTTGGAAGACTTGGTTTCAAAAAAATTCCAGGGGAGAAGATGTTTGCTAGAGATTTGTTTCTTTTGTTTCCGGTATATGGGTCAATGTCGGTGAACCCTATACCTCTTCTACCAACTTATGTGTTCACCTTTTCATGCACCTTCTATGCATCCTGAAATTTCCTAATAAGCAGATCTCTATCGAGCAAGTCTTGGTGAAGGACTTCTCTTTCTCTTTGGAAAACGTTCGACCACTTTAATTGTTCCTTTCCTCTTTAACCTTATCTTTTAATGCTTTATCAATAGAAACTACTTTCTTATTCAAGGATTTCTGTTCTGAGATATGTTTAGAGACAAGTGAGTATTTTCCGAATAGAGTTTATATTTCTCATGAGTGAGAAGTCTAGCCTCACGCTCAATGTGATCCCAAATATTCAAGCAATCATGGACAATTACAATAACAATAAAAGAATCAAGATGAGAAAGATGAGTCACAAGATTAGTCGTATTCATATGTCTAACATGAAAGTATTACAATGACTCTGAATGAAAGCATACGTACATACTAAAACAAGGCAAAGGAATGCTTTATATAGGGTCAAACAAGGTCTTGACCTCTACACAAGCTTCATGAAAAGTTACCGATATTAAACACAAACACTTAAACAAATTGACACAAAACTTAACTTTAACAATCTCCCCCTTTTTGAGCAATTTGAAAAACGTCAACTAGTCCACCTCTTCATGCTAGTTCTTCTCAATCCCAGATATCCTTCAAACCCTTCTTATTATTTTTCTTAATCTGATTCTATCCTTGATTGCATCTCTAACATTCTCAGTATAGATTCTTTCCATTATTGGCATATGATCATTCTCAGGTAACCTTTTCTTGTCCCTTTCCTTATATTTATCCTCCAACTTCTTTACAACTTCTTTCAAAGTTCCATCAGGATACTTTGCTATCTCAGCTGCTATCATAAATCTCTTCTCCTCTTTAGCTTCATTCTCATACACAACACCAAGTTCTAGCTCTCTTAGCACTGTGTAGAGTGGAATATCTTCAAGCAAAGGATGAGTCATATCAGGTGCAAGCAAATTAATCCTCTTTTGATTAGTTTCAATGCCTAGCTGAAAATCATACAAATAAGTATGATAGATATGCCTTCGAATAAATCTCTTGATAAAATCCAGAGCAAATATAATCTAAGGATGCCTGATAGTTCTTCCTCTGAATTCATGATACATAAACTCAATATCCCAGAAGTTTATGTTGGCAAAATCACCTTCACTGAAAGAATAAGTAGACAAATTATTTCTCTGAACTTCAAACTGTGGATACCATGTGCTCCTATACTACTTCATGGTAACAAAATAAACTTGCACAATTTCATGTCTGATTCTTACCTCTTTGCATGTTCTGCTCCTTACTTGCAATATCTTAATGTAATCCTTCTGGTATTATGGTGACTTGTCTTGAAATCCCAGAAGTTGAGCTTGATCAATCTGTCTAATATAGCTCACAAAAATCTTAACTCCTTTTTCAAAGTATGGAACTTGTTGATCCTAGTTTCGATGTTCTTTAACTTGATTTGACCTTTTACTACACACGGATTGATTTAAACAGAGTGCGGAAGCGTTCAATATGTGTAGAAAGGATAGAACATTCAAGGTAGTAAACACACAAGTAATCAATAAAACATAAGTAAAATATTGCAAGAAAACTACTCAAAGAACTGTTTCATTGATTACTGTAGAACACCAAGAACACGCACTGGTATGTGCAAATATTCTCTTGGAAGATTACTAACTCTATTTTCTAATGTGTGTGTGCTCACATTCTTAAGACAAAGAACGAGGTGCTCATATATAATACAAGCAGCGTGCACCTCGTACTACAAGACAAAAACTGACATTCCACATAAGGAATGCCACCAGTAAAGTAAACATCGTTGGACGCCCATTACATGATCATGCGGATCTTCGTACAGCAGGTCTCACGTGCTCGACACGTGGTCTTTTCTTGAGCCATCCTGCACAATTCCAACACTGACATCCAGAGGTTAACCTTCACAGAGGCTCTGTGAGTGACCACAGAGGCTCTGTGATCTGAGTATCATTATCATATTTGACCTCGGGAACGTCTTCTACGGAGAAGTCTTCTGAGCTTTGTATTTTCTGCGGAGACTTTCGATACATCAGGAGTTTCTATACTTAGCCTATTTTTCAACACTTCTAAACATGGTGGATGGAGCCAACAATCTCCCCCTAAGTGTTGAAAAAATAAAAATTGGAATTTGGAGTGATGATTAAGCTAGAAACAAAAGAGGTGAAAGTAGCTCAATCTCTGAATTTTGATTTTCATTCAAAATAAAACAATGCCAGAAGGCAATTACATTTGATAGTGGATACAAAAAAAATTACAAGACATCAGAGCCTATACTTTGGCGTCTGGGAAATTGTTGATCTTCTTTCCAAACCCACCTTCTTTCTTCAGTTCTCTGTAGTAGCACACGCACAGGTCACTGAAGTATAAGGTTGCACCTATGTTTGTCATAAGGACATCTGTAACTTCTGTGGGTACGAGTGGGGTACCTTTGTGCTTGATAAGTAGATCTTGAATGAGCAGCAGAGATTCAGTTGAGTACTTTTGGCTTTATATCCCCATGAATAATTTCTTTTCTCCTTTGGGGGTTAAGTACACAAAACCAAAAGAAGGTGAAGTGATGATGGAGTTTGGCAGAAAATTGGCAGAGGGTGGTAAGTTGTCTTCCGGTGGAGGGAAGTTGACCTTTTTGACTCCCAAGTCAAATGCCACTTGAAAGTCAGCTATACTGTAGAACAACAACTTTTCTCTCATGACCCTCTTGATGGTGAGATGTGTTTCTTAGTATTTTTTCTTCCAGCCAAACTTATCCTCTGTCCATTTGAATAGCTCTGGAAGATCGTGAGGGTGAAGATTCGGTAGATCTGCGTCTGTGAATGTTCATATTTCCTTATCTTCTATTTTCACTGCATATTCACTGAACCAGAAGTTCTTGCACTTTGTGTGTCCAAGTTTGATTGCCAGAACCTCTGAGATCTTGGACATGTTGAAGACTTTGGATTTTGGCTTGGATTTATCTTTATAGAATCTCCTTCTCTTCTCTGACACAATTTCCTCTGAGAGTCTGACAGGGGGAAGATCTTGAGCTTCACGGCTATAGAGGTATTTGTGCACTTCTTCTTCGATGTCCTTCTTTGGAGGAACAGGGAAGGGTCTCCTTAGGCTCTCAAAGCCTTGGATAACCTCTGCAACTCTATCCTCTGATGGTTTGTCAAGAGGTTGCAGGATGGGGAGTTTAGACAGAGGTTGCAGATCAAAAGCCGAGTCTTCTTTTTCCGGTTTTACTCTTTTGGCGGCAGAAAAAGAGCTCTTTAGTAGTTTCTCAGAGGTGGGAGGAGATTGGATCTTCTTCAGAGGTTCTGTTGCTATGGCCTTACCTTTATCTCTAGCAGATGGTGAGGATTTTGTGATTTGGATTAAGATGGGAGAGGAAGTTCTAGAGACCTGTTGTTTAGATGATCTCTGTGGTACAGGTTCTGAGCTCATAGGGACTTGGTTTAGGAGAACTGCTGTGATTGGTGCTTCTTGTGTTGACTGCAGATTCTCCCCCTCATGAGGACCATGGCCGGATGCATCAGGATCTTGGTCCTCATGCCGTGCCCTCTTCTGTCCCTCTTGAGTCTGGCAGGTGACATGTTCCTTCCTTTTTTTCGCCTATAGAGGTTTTCATTGACATGTTTGGTGATCTTCTGTAGAACGTCCTCTGCAGCCAATGACAATGCGTTGATTTCCACATCAGACTTGAAACGAAATGTGGCTATGGTTTTCTTCAAATCTGCAGCCACCTTCTTTCCTTGTTCATTGAAGTTGGATCGAAGAAGGTTGAGGTTGCCCATAAACTGATTTCCCATTGCTTCTAGGTCGGGTTTTGTGGCAAAGGCAAAGGGGTCAGGTGCAGAGGTTGTTGCCTGTGAATGGAAGGGGATCATAACACTGCGAGTTATGTCCTTAATTTCCTCTCGAAGCTTGGACATTTCTGTCACTCCGGACTGAACTCCTTGTGCAACATATTTTGGGAATTCTACGGTGTAAAGATCCCCTAGAGCTTCATTCTGATTTGAGTCTGCAATGATAGATTGTCCACAAGCTTGAAGATCAGCTCTTTTCGCGCAGTTTGTTCTCAGTTCTTTGATCGCTGATGAATGTTGTTGAGAGGATTGGAGAAGAGCGTTTAGGGCGTCTGAATTGGCCTTGAGAGCCTATGAAAGAAATTCAGAGTGGGCTTGAGATTCTCTGGTGACAGAGCTTTTTAACTCGGCAAGTTTTTGGAGCATCGTGTCAGTAAAGACTTTAAACTCGCCCTTTGTGACATAGATTTCCGGGGTAACCTCTGGTACAACAAATGTTCCAGATTTGGCCAACGAGTCTTTGGCACCTTCAGAGCCTGTTGATATGTTGAGCTATGGAGGATTTCCTTCCAATCCTCGATGTTCCACAGAAGACGCATCTATGGAAGTTCTGTCAACACGTTCTTTGGGGGAGGGTTCAGAGACTCCCTTAAAATCTATGTTGAATAGATCTTTTGGTTGTTCTAGAGCCACAGAATCATTGTGTTCTCTCTCCACCAACTCTGAAGTGGTGTGGGGGTCACTCTTATGTGTGACAGAGGCAACGAATACCTCTGTGTGTGGAAGAGTTGTGTACTGGGCGAGCGGACACGTAGAACAACACTCTTACCCTTTTGAGAGGGTGAGGTGGATTTGGTTTCCCCGGATGGTGGTACAGAGGATGAAGGAATATCCTCTGTCCGGTTGGCTAGGGTTTGGTTCGGACTGTGAGGTCCTGTTTCAATACCCCTCTGCACTAGAACAGCAGGGGTAGAAGTGTGGGTTGCACTGGGAGTTGGTTTTGGTGGTGTGCCAAAGGCATCTTTTGTTACCCTCTCCTCCACCGATTTTCCTCTCTCTCTCTGCTCTTCTTCTTCACTCTGAGACTGTTCGGTCACTTTCTCGATCTCAATGGCCACCGTTTCACCTAGGTTCCCTGAGTATTGAAGATAGACCTCTCATGCTTTTGCATAGGCTACCTTGATTGGGCTCTGAGGTTTATCCTCAGTGGACTCTTCAAGGACTAGGGCTCTCTTTGCCTTCTGTAGAAGTTTTTTCTGACCCTCTGCAGGTTCAGTTCTAGTAACAAGGTCTTCTACCAGATCTTTCCTTCTTTGTCGGATGGCTTCCACAGATTGTTCTTTTTCGGCAAGCGTTCTCAATCTTCTTTTCTTTTTCTCAGAGACTCTGATCTCTACAGTATCTTCTTTCGCTTTCTCTTTTGGTACCTCTTCTTCTGTGGTCCTCTTGGATTTCTTAGAGGACTTTTGAACCTCTACGTCTTCAGTTCTCTTTTTCTTGCTTTTCTTTTTCTTCTTCTTCTCACTCCCTTCCCCTCTAATTGACGGTCTCTCTCGCTCACTCACTTGAGCCTCTGCGGCTTCAACTTCTGTCACCTTTTCTCCCTCATCTCTAAGGTAAATCGCTACATCTCTTATTTGAAAGCCTACACGAGGGGGGGAGGTTGCAGGACTCGGTTCAGGAGTCCTGTACCCTCGTATGTAAATCTTAGTTCCCTCTTCACTACCCAAGTAAATCAACATTCTGGTTGACAGAGGTCTTGCAGACGGATACCCTGTTTTGATGGTAGTTGGTTTATGGGACTTCATCTCATGGAGTTTGATTGGATTACCCTCAGCTGGTAGCTTTCCTCCCCCTATCAAGTCATCGCCTAGAAGTAATCCTAGGAAACGTCCAAACGCGATGTTATTTGCCTCTGTCCCCATGTCTTGGTCCTGCTGTTTGGTAATCACGGCATTCTGGATCTCCCTGAAAATGAGTCCAGCGTAGTCTAGGGGGATATAATAGTAAATTCCATACATTATAGCCAAAATTGTATGACTTGATTGATCTGGGCTCCCGACCTTCGACGTTAGACACCGGTTCATAATCGAGAAGAGTACGTTCCACAGAGGGGGTAGATTCTATCGTCTCAAAGTTTGTTCTTTTGGTAATTGGGACTGCATATCCAATGAACTTTAATAACTCCGATATCTCGTCCTCTGTGGGCTCTTTTGAGAATTTGCACAGGTGGAGGTCTGATTTAGTGGGACTTTCAAAGACATCGGACAGTTTCCTACGATTGATCCATAAGTCCAGAATCTTTTCAGTTGATGGATGGGTTGCATATCCAATGATATAGTGTCCATATTTATCCATCTTGGCATGGCGAGCACATAGCCAAAACTGTTGGATGTAAGATTCAGGGATGTCATTTCGCTTCATCGTTAGGGCTTTAACCAGGAAGTGATTCTTGAGGAGTTGAATCAATGGTGCAGCTTCAGAGAGGAAACCAGAGGGATTGAGGGTGACAAAATGCTTGTTTGGTTTATTGTTCATTTGGGTCAAGTGATAGTCATGCCTGGTGAAAGACAGCATTTTGCTTGTAAGTACATGTTCTTGGCCAACGAAGTTTGAATCAACCTTTTGAGCCATCGAGTGATGAGAGGTGTTGGATTTCTTGGATCCATTAGAGTTCTTGGAGGAAGATGAGGGAGAACCATTGATAGAATAGAGGTGAAGAAGAAAAACTTTTGCAGGAAGTTCTTTGAGAGCAAAGGATGTAGGTAAAAAGAAATGAAGAGAAGCCAAAGGGATTTTATACAAAGGGAGGTAAAAAAAATTAAGCGGTAAAAAATAAAATTTTCAAATCCGTGATGAGTGGAAACGGATAAGTAGCCGTTTCTGTGAAACAACGGTACAGATGTTGGCCAATCAAATGTTGCCACGTCAGATAATGGCGGTGCACGATATAGGACGTGCGCAACCCTATTCTCACGCGCGTGGCATTCACTATTTTCACATGACTGTGATGTTTAAGAAATAACCCGCAGGAAGTGACGTGAATTTCTCAAGTGATGGGAATGACAGAAGCTCTGTGGGTAAGAGGCTTCTGAGGTCACAACCAAGGTTTTGATTGAAAATGCGATGAAATGATCAAGTTTCTTTGATTGAAGAGGCTCTGTGAGGGATCACAGAGGCTCTGTGCTTGACCTCAGAAGTTCTAAGACCAAAGGAAGATTCTTTTTAATGAAGGATTTTCATAGTTTTGATCATTTCAAATTTTGGACAGAGAGACTGGGTACAGAGTGTGATCTTTTTGACCTCACTCTGTAGTTCATATCACATAGAGCCGTCTTGCTCCCCCTTGATATCAGACTTGTCTTGCTCCCCCTTCAACTATGCTTGGATCATATAAGGATAAGACTTGCACAAGACAGATTTGTAGAAAAGACTACATGATAAAGAAAGCTGAAGAGACTATTTACAAACAAGGAATATGTTATAGAGGTAAATATGTACAACAGAGGCTTTGTGCAAGGGTATAGAGGCTCTGTGGTCAACTCATGTTGAGCATACCAATCTTGCCAACTAGAAAAGTGAATCTTTTCTCAGCCAATGCCTTCGTGAAAAGGTCGGCAAGCTGGTAGCCTGTGGGCACAACGTACATCTCTATTATTCCATGCTTCACATGATGTTTCATAAAGTGATACCTGATATCGATATGCTTGGTCTTAGAGTGTTGCACGAGATTGGCGGAGATCGCAATGACGCTTTTGGAGTCACAGAGGATGGAGATTTTCTCGATATCAAATCCATAGTCTCTAAGTTGGGACCTCATCCATAGAACTTGGGAACAACAACTGGTAGCAGCAACATATTCTGCTTCTGCCGTAGAGGTCGAGACACAGTTCTGCTTCTTGGAAGTCCAACTTACTAGTTCGCTCCAAGGAATTGGAAACACCCAGAGGTACTTTTTCTGTCGAGCTTGCATCCTACGTAATCTGAATCTTTATAAGCCATGAGATCAAAGCAAGTGTTCTCCGGATACCAGAGGCCAAGATTCTTGGTCCCTTTTAGGTATCTGAAGATCCTCTTAACAGCATAAAGATGAGATTCTTTGGGGTTAGCTTGAAATCTTGCACAAAGACATGTGGCGAACATTATATCAGGTTTACTCGCAGTTATGTACAACAGGGATCCTATCATCCCTCTGTAGAGTTTACACTCCACAGATTTACCCTCTAGATTTGCATGGAGCTTGGATCCAGTGACCATAGGAGTCTTCATTGGTGAAGAGTCAGAAAGCTTGTATTTTTCAAGTATGTTAGAGACATATTTTGATTGGTTTATGAAAATACCCTCTATGGTTTGTTTGACTTGTAATCCTAAAAAGAATGTAAGTTCTCCCATCATGCTCATCTCAAACTCACTTTTCAACAATGATTCGGACTTTTTGCAATATAAATCGTTTGTAGACCCAAAAATAATGTCATCGACATAAATTTGTACAAGCATAATCTCAACTCTTCTCTTCTTATAGAATAAATTCGTATCTGTTGTACCTCTTTCGAAACCATTTGCAAGGAGGAAGTTTCAAAGTCTGTCGTACCATGCTCTGGGGGCTTGTTTCAGTCCATACAGAGCCTTGTCCAGAAAATAGACGTGATTCGGGTACTTAGAGCTCTCAAATCCTGGTGGTTGTTGGACATATACTTCTTCTTGAATCTGCCAATTCAGAAAGGCTGACTTGACATCCATGTGATATACTTTGAAATCTCTATGGGCGGCAAAGGCAATAAATATTCTTATTGCTTCGAGTCGTACCACACGGGCGAAGGTTTCTTCATAGTCAATGCCTTCTTCTTGACAGTATCCCTTGACAACCAATCTTGCTTTGTTCCTGACCACCACACTATCTTCATCCTTTTTATTCCTGAAGACCCATTTGGTCCCTATAGCCGTTTTTCCTTTTGGTAGAGGCACTAGGGTCCATACTTCATTTCTCTCAAACTGCAGAAGCTCCTCTTGCATAGCTTCTACCCAGTTTGGGTCTTCAAGAGCTTCAGATATCTTTTTGGGTTCGATGATACTTACAAAACTTGTATAGTAACAAAAATTTGCAGTACTTGATCGACTTTGAACCTTGTCAGATAGGTCACCTATAACTTGACTCTGTGGGTGACTTCTGGTCCATTTGATCATTCGAGTTAGTTGATCATTTGAAACTTCTGTGGTTAGCTTAGGAGCATGTTCATCTTGATTTAGATCATTCTCTGTTGAGAGGAATTGATCATTCATACTTGCCACAGGACTTGGTTGTTCATCATGAGTTGAGCTAGAGACCTCTGTGGATCCTTGATCTGGTGTTGACCCTTCAGAGAGATTTTGAGGATGACCATGATCTTGATTGAGCTTGGGGTCTTGATTCTTATTGTCCTCTGAGTGCTCCCCCTCGATGGTTGCACCTGCAACATTACTGAAAAGGGGTGAAGCATTACTAGGACTAGTCAGATAAGTACCTGTTTGGTCCTTAGAGGGTTCGGCTTCAGAGGCTCTGCGGTCACCTTCATAGGGTCCATCATCATTAAACATCTCTTCAAACAGATGATGAAGATCATTTGTTCGTGATGATCCACCAGAATCTTCATCTTGAAGTTTGAGTCCTGAGCTGATTTGCTCATCAGTCACCTGAAAAGAGTCATCAAAGGAAACATTAATACTTTCAAGTATATGTTTGGATTTGAGTACATAGACTCTGTATGCCTTGGAGTTGGATGAATAGCCAACAAATTTTGCTTCATCGACTTTGGGACTGAATTTCTCTATATGTTCTCTGTCTTTCAGCACAAAGCATCTGCAGTCGAAGACATGGAAGTACTTGATGTTCGGTTTCCTATGGTTTAGTAAGTGGTATCGTGTTTTTGCATGCCTCTTCACTATTAGAAAACGATTTTGGGTGAAGCAAGCGGTTGAAATGGATTCTGCCTAGAAAGAAATAGAGAGCCCTGAAGCAGTGGGCATAGTTCTTGCGGCTTCCACTAGTGTTCTGTTCTTTCGTTCAACAACACCGTTTTGTTGTGGAGTCCTTGCGGTAGAGAAGTTATGTGATATGGCTTATGTCAAAAGATAGGCTTCAATGGTTGAATTCATAAACTCTGTGCCATTATCACATCGGATTCTCTGTACCCTGCAATCATAAAGAACTTGTATTCTCTTGATGAGATTTATTAGTACTTCAGGAACATCTGCATTCTTTCGAACGAATTCAACCCAAGTATATCTAGAGAATTCATCTATGAGTACAAGGTTGTACATCTTGCCAACAAGACTTTGCACAGATATAGGACCATAGAGGTCAACATGAAGCATCTGCAGAGGTCTGGTGCAAGATATGTCAGACTTAGTTTTATGGGAAACCCTTTTGAACTTGCCCATCTCACAAACTGAGTATAGATGGTCCTTGTCCAATCTAACACTTGGTAGACCACTTACTAGGTCTAGTTTCACAAGTTTGTCAAGTGTGTGAAAGTTTAGATGACAGAACCTGTAGAGCCAGAGCCAAGCCTCTTCATTCTTACTTAAGACTAAGCAGAGCTATTCTTCTCTGTTATTTGATTTGATGTCCATGAGGTATAGATCACCTCGTCTTTTGGCTCGCAAAAGCTCTGTAGTGGTATCTTCCTTCAATAGAGAGCAGTATTGCCTTTTAAACATCACATTGAGTCCATTGTCACAGAGTTGACTTACACTCAGTAGGTTGTGCTTGAGGCCATCCACGTAGGCAACTCTGTTGACATCGATGTCTCCTTTGGCAATGACTCCATAGCCTTTTATTTGTCCCTTTTTGTTATCTCCAAAAGTTATAGATCCTCCACCAAGTTTTTCTTTGTAAGAGGAAAGCAACCCTCTGTCGCCAGTCATGTGTCTTGAGCACCCGGAGTCTAGGTACCAAATGGGCACATGTTGTTTCTTCTATGGACATATTAGAGAGTTTTAGGTACCCATTTCCAATTGGGTGCATTTTTGTTAGGAGGTTGTGAAGATGCCTTAGCATCTTTGGTTTTGGATTTATCCTCATTTGCAGAGGTACCAGATTGTCTCTTTTCACCCTTGAATTTTGCATTCTCGGATTTGGGGTGAGATATGAGACAGGAGGGCCTCGATAAATGTTGATTTAAAGCATGCATAAGATCAAAACATTTACAATAATGAACATTGGAGGCAAGCTTTTTGAAATTTTCATTAGAATTGTCAAAGTAGGGTACAGAGCAAACTTTGCTACAACCCATTTAAGATTTGGGTTTCTTTTTACAGAAAGCTTTGTGTAATCTAGGTTGAGTTTTTTCAGAAAGCTTTGTCTAAGAGTGGCTCTTAGATTGTACTCTCCTTTGATCTTCTTTCCTTGCTTTCACTACAGCAGAAGCATTAAGTTTATCAATTTTAGGCCATTTACCCTTCTGTTGCCAAGTGAGTTTTTCTTGAAAAGGTTTTAAAGGTTTTGGAGTTTTTGAAACATGAGAGATCTTGTCCTTTTTAGCTTTTTCAAGCTCAAGAGAAGTCTTTGCTTGCAGGCACATGTCCAGGAAATCAAGACAGATAGGTATACATGTGGTTTTCCTCTTGGGAATAATTGTTCTGTTAAGAATGCCAGAGGTAAGTCTATTCTTCTCTAGACCACATGGGACTATCTCAAGTTTCATAGACCCTGTCTCATCTTCGATAGAGGACTCGGATTCTGACTCATAGTCTGAATCGAGAAAGTCTCTATGAATGAGATCCTGGCCTTCTGTATGTGCCTTACCTTGTCCATTGGTGTCCTTTGAAGTATTTATCTCTTTTGTAAAGCATGGTGTTATTTTATGAACACTTAGACAGTTTTGAAGATCTTGCTCAAAGATTTCTTTTACTTCTGAGATAATATCAGGATGATTAAGAAAATGGTTTTCATAGGTCTTTCTCAAGTCATTTTCCAGAAATCTTTTAAAAAGTTTTTCTTCCACAGAGGTCGGAACAAACTCTGGAGCTTCAGAGGATAATTCCTTTTCAGGAGTCATCATGCATACAAAAGCCATTTGAATTTGTGTTTCTGGATGACCAAATCTGAAGATTCCTATCTGTTTTTGAGACAGATATTTCTTTGGAATAGAATTTCTCTTTGATGAGAGTGAAGAAGGTAGATTATTGTTTTCATACCATGTATCTACCATCAACATAGGATTCCTCAGATGTGGTTCTTCAGATGTTTTTCACCTTTTAAATGTGGATAGAAGGTTTGGAAGACTTGGTTATAACGATTTTCCAACGCAAAAGATGTTTGCTAAAGATTTGTTTCTTTTGTTTCCAGTATAGGGATCGACATCATTGAACCCTATGCCTCTTCTGCCAATTTGGGTGTTGATCTTTTCAGTGACTTTTTGAGCATCCTGATACTTTTTGATTATGAGATCTCTGTCGAACAGATCTCGATGAAGAGCTTTCTTTCTTTTTGAAAAATGTTTTTCAAAGAAATGGCATTTAAACGATCACTCTCACATTTCTTTAGCTCTTTGACCTTTTCTTTCAAAGCTTGGTCAAGATTTGAGATTTTCTCCTTGAAACCCTTTTTTATTGAAGTATGCTCAGAGGTAAGAGTTTTGTTTTCAAGGTAAAGCTTGTCCTTCTCCTCTGTGAGAAGCCTAGTTTCTCTTTCAAAAAAGGCAAGCTTTTTCTCAAGATCCGAGCATGTATTTTTATAAGCTAGAAGATCATTTTATATTTCAAGAATCTTGTTTTCAAAGTCCGAGTTACAAGAATTAGAAGTGGATACCTCACTCTCGTTGTCAGAAGAGTTGACTTCTGCCATTCCACAGAAGAGTGCGTTGTCTTCATCAGAGGATTCATCGGTTTCAAGGTTCTCTTGTTCTGCCATTAGGGATCTCTGAGTATAGTACTCTGCTTTCTTTTTATAGAAAGTAGCGTCTCTTGTGGGTTTCCCTTTGTTGGCAGAAAACCTACACTCTGCTGCAAAGTGGCCTGGTTTCCCGCATTTGAAGCAACCTTCAGTTTGCTTTGGGAATTTGTCACCACCTCTGCCGTCTGACCTCTGTCCACTCCTCTCTTCTTGCCTTGGCTCCTCAAACTTTTCTCTTCCATGTCTTCTTGCCTCACCGTATCCTCTACTTCTGTCATCTCTGTTAGAGCATAAATCTGTTGGATACAAGATCAAGAAGAAAGTTGAAGAAAGTCAAAGCTGAGGAAACTCAAATCTCATTAAAGTCAAAGTCTTTTGTTAATAAAGTCAAAGTCAATGTAATTGTAATTTGTTTCTTTGTAATTGGTAGAGGGTATAAATACCTTGTTTTGTTTTTCTGTTCTAGAGTTGTTGTAACAAGTAATCAGATTGTAATATCAGAAAGAGAAATATCTGGGAGAAAGAGTTCGTTAGAAAGAGATTGTAGAGAGAGAAAGTGTAATCTTGAATTGATTTGAAATCAAACAGGTAATTCGATTGTAAATCTTGTTTTTTTTTTATTAATATTGTGTAGAAACTAGATTCAGGGACACACAATTGGTATCAAAGCAGATTCAAAGGTGAAATCAAATTAAGAAATTCAAGAAAGTGAGTCGACACTTTGTTCTTCAAGTTTGAATCGAATTCTGAGATTCAAGGTGTAATTCAAGTTGAATTTGATTAGGTTATGTTAGAAAAGTATAATCGATCGAGTCTGTATCGTTTATTTTGGCATTTGCACTGTAATTGATCATCAATTTGATGATTTTGTATATTTTTGAGTTCACGAATTAATATGCACTGTAAATCGAGTCGTAGTTTATCATTTTGTGTTTGTTTTTGAAGTTCTTGCAGTGTAATCTGTTCTAGAGTTGAATTCAAGGATTTCTACAAAGTTTCGAAACAATTGAAGATTTGGATCGAAAACAGATGGAGAATTCAATTTTTGGGTCGACAGAAGGAAGAACGCGCTAGATCTCTCAAACCCGCAACTTCTTCGTCAAACGCACAAGGTTCATAAGCTAGAACGCGCAAGTCAAAGGATATATTTTGGTGTAAAACACGCAGGGTTATATGCGAGTTCTAAGAAACTCGCTAATCAAGTCTACGAGTTTGAAAAAGTGAGAAAAATTTTCTAAGGACCAGAACGCGCTAGTAGTGATCTGCGAGTTCTCCAAACACGCTAATCGAAGCTAGCGAGTTTGAGGAGGAACACTGTTCAGCGAGTTCTTCGACGTGCGAGTTTGAAAATTCAAGAAATATCTCTGTGTTGAAACGCGCAAGTATAGCTAGCGAGTTTGTTCAAAACACGCAAGCTTCGACATGCGAGTTTAGTAAACGCGCACGCCTCTGTTAGCGAGTTTCACCGTGAACAGTTTTTAGCGAGTTTAAGCGCTTGCGAGTTTGATCGATCTGCGAGTTTGAGTTCTGCGAGTTTTATCGATTTGTGAGTTTTGCTTGCGAGTTTATCTGCGAGTTTGCTTGCACATTACTTAATTTTCAACTTTACAACCATTTAAAGCATTATGTACAACACTTTTAATGCATTTCACTTACAAAACAAATTGTTATCTCTCTTCCCTCAAGATGTCGATTCAGGCTTATCTTCTTCCGAGACGACGCTTCGTCCTTCTCCAACGCTGCCCCCAATGGAAGGCTTAAATGTCCATCGCCAACCAGTTCATGCTACACTAATACGCCGATTTCTGCTACTCGGGTTCACCCCTCATTCTTCTTAATCGGTTCTTCTCTCAAGGGTTTTAGGGTTCTGTTTCTCTCAAGTGGGTTTTTTCTCAGGCGTGTTTTGTGATCGGTTCTTCAACCTAAAACCCTTGAGAAAACCTAATGTTTTCTGATCGGTTCTTCAACGCCAAACTTATCTTCCATTGCTTTTCTTTCAATTTTTGTTGTGATTTCACATTTTGAACTAACGATCAGTTCTAGTTTCTTATTTGATATATCTTTCAAACAAGTTTAAAGAAGATGACTTCTAAAGATGCACATTCAATTGGCACCGATGTCAAGCCTCCTGTGCTGTTTAAAGGAGAATATGAACAATGGAAGGACAGATTCCTGGATTTCATAGACCGACATGCAAATGGGGAAAATATTCTGGAGTCAATTACAGACGGTCCTATGAAACCAATCATTGTTAATGTACCTGCTGATGATGATTCATCTGACAGTGGACATGGTGATGTGGAAAAAGAACAAAAGACAAAACGAGTTAAAGTGGATTTATCTGAGTATTCTGAAGAAGAGAAGAGACGATATAAAGCTGACAAGCAAGCGAGATCTCTTCTACTCCAAAGCATTCCCAATGACATCTACATCAAGATTGATAGCTACAAGGATGATGCTAAACAGATGTGGGATCATTTGCAGAAGATGATGATGGGATCAAAGGTAGGGAATAAGATAAAGGTAGCTAACTGCATCAATAACTATGAGGAGTTCAGAGCTAAAGAGAATGAGAGTCTAGAAGACACATATGAAAGATTTACTTTGCTTCTGAATGAGCTGATGAAGAATAAAGTGCCAAAGAATCAGCTGGAAAACAATGTCAAATTTCTAAGTATCCTACGTCCTGAATGGAAGAAACATACACGTAGGATGAAGCAGATGAAAGATTTAAGTGAAATACCTCTTCACGAAGTTTATGAGACTTTACGACAAAATGAGGAAGAGGTAGAGGACAAAAGAGCTGAAAAGAAGAAGTCTGAGAAGGTTCCTGATCCGATTGCTTTGGTTGTTGGTGAGAAGAAGAAAGAAAAGAAAGAAAAGATAGAGAAGAAGAAGGAAAATAAAGTGATTTCAAGTTCTGAGTCTGATTCAGAGACAGATGGTGATGATGGAGAAAATCTGAAACAAGCCATGATGTTGTTGACCCGTGCGTTTCAAAAGAAGTTTTATAAGAAGCCGGGTTCAAATTCTCAACGTTATTCTTCATCAAGCTTGAAGAACCACGAGCACCATGAGAGAATAGAAGGAAGGAGATATGAAGAGGATAGGTATGTTAAGAAGAAACCTGTTGAAAAGAAGAAATTCGTGAATGACTACACAATTGCTGAAAAGACAGTAAGTGATCCAGTTAAATGCTACAACTGTGGTAAACTTGGTCATTTTGCAAAAGATTGTAGAAAGCCGAAAGTTCGCAACTCTCAATACTATCAGAACAAACTACTCTTGGCCAAACAGCAACAAGCAGGAATAGCTCTAATGGCCGAGGACGAATTTTGGCTTGATCATTCCGAAGGAGAAGATGAGGAAAAGGAAGAAACAACTCATCTCTGTCTCATGGGCAAAGAAGTCAAATATGATGAGTCTGATGATGAGATATCTGATGAGGTATTAAACTTAACTCACAAAGATTTCATTATCAAAATGGAAACCATGGTGGTTGAGCTTCAAGATTTACAAAATAAACTGAAAAAGGAAAAGGAAAGGGTTGTTAAAAAGAACAAGAAGATCTTTGAACTTAATACGTCTGTTATTTCAAACAAATATCTGATTGATTCTTTACGTAAATATGATTCTGATTCTAAATCTAAAGTAGATGGTTTTGAATAGAAGATTTATGAGTTTGAAGTTAAGGTTTTTAAATATGAGTTTGAGAAACGAGAATCTGCACTAACAGTTCATAAATTGCAGGTTGAGAACAAGCTTTTGAATAAGAAGGTAAATGGTCTGGAATCCAAACTTTACGCGAGAGGCCAAACAAATCAAACCATTTTTCTTAATGCACCTGATGAAGAGGATGATGTTAAGGAAAAATGGGGACTTGGTTTTAAAAAAACCCCATTACTTAAAGAAAGCCATCAGAAAACAACCAGCATTATATAATTTTGATTTTCTTGCATGTGCTAGTAAATGTCCTCATTTAAAACCCAAGTTTGTTACCAAATTACCGGAAGAAGTTGAGGCCAAAGAAACTGAAAATAGAAAGAATGTTAAGAAAATGCAACTACCATTTAACTATGCAAAGTTAAATGATAGTTATCTTTCAGAAACACCAAAAGTTCTTTTAAACGACTATTTTGCGAGCTATTTTGTTTCTGAGTTGAAGGCAAAACCTGCAGTTGCAAAGGTTTATGTTCCTCCTCTCATTTTGGAAAGCAAAATAGTTGAACTTGAAAATGCTTTATCTGATGAAAAACCTTTGGTGGACATTGAACAAATTGTATTTTCTACTGTTATAAAGAACATTGTTTCACAATTTAAATCTACAAAGTGTTCTACAGTTTCAAAGGCACCTCAAACTTCTACTGATAACTTTGATGACTTATTTGAGTCTGCAAATGATTTTTTAAACTCTGATGGTGGGTGCATAGAAGAAATTGATATGTTTGACTTCAATGCTAAACTTCCTGATCATTCTACTTGTCTTAAAACTGAAAAGGTGTTACCAAGTGTTCTTAATACTGCTAAATCATCAACTAAAGTTGGTGAATCAATTTTTGTAACTGCTGATTACTATGCTCATGGTAAGACACATAAGAAGCAGCGATTACAGAAACAGAAATACACTGGTACACAAAAGAAAACTCAATCTCAGAAGTTTTCTTTTCCTAATAAATCTACATCTTGTGTTTCAGATTTAAGCAAGAAAATATTGAACGCTCAAACCAAATGGAGACCAAAGCAGAAGAATACTGAGATAGCTGAATCAGTTACTGATAATACTTAGACTAGATCTGTTAGTAGTGATTCAGATGTAGTTGATCAATGTGCTTCTCATAAACAAAACCTTGTAACTTCTTACAAGCATTACTTAATAAAGCAGTTGATTCAATTATCTCCTATTACTACTAAATTTCATCATAATTATCGGAAAATTGACTTTGCTTATTTTCATAATTCTCCTGATTGGTATGGATCTTATCATGTATATTCTTCAAGATCAAATATTTTTAAAGGGATTCAAAAGAACAGAGGGTCTATTTTCAAATGGATACCAAAATCTTGTGCTAATCTGTTAGGACCCGTTTTTAAATGGGTACCTAAAGTTATTGTTTCCTGATTTCTCTTCCAGACCCGACATATGTGGTACTTGGACAGTGGATGTTCCAAGCATATGACTGGTCAAAAAGCTTTATTGTCTAATTATACAAAGAAATCCAGTGGAAATGTCAGATTTGGAAACGATCAGCTTTCACCCATCTTAGGATATGGTGACATCATTCAAGACAATATAACGATAAGTAAGGTGAGTTATGTCGAAGGCTTGGGGCAAAACTTATTCAGCATTGGTCAATTCTGTGATAAAGGGTTAGAGGTCAACTTCAAAGCTAAGAGATGTTTGGTTCGTACGGAAGATGGCAATGAACTCTTAGTCGGAAATCGAAAGACAAACCTCTATACCATCAATCTTTCAAAGGTACAGAATGATAATCAAGTTTGCTTGATGACAAAAACTTCAATGAAGCAAAGTTGGCTCTGGCACAGACGTTTGTCACACCTGAACTTTCGTTATATCAACAAGCTGGTTAGTGGGAAATTGGTAAAAGGACTTCCTGAGCTGAAATATGAGAAAGAACACTTATGTGCTGCATGTGAAAAAGGTAAGATGAAGAGAGCTCCGCATGAACCGAAGCCTGAACCAAGCACTTGTTCTCCGTTACAATTGTTACATATGGATTTGTGTGGTCCAATGAGAACTCAGAGTTTGGGTGGAAAGAAATACGTGCTGGTTATTGTGGACGATTACTCAAGATACACGTGGGTCAAATTTATTCGATCAAAAGATGAGACGCCTGAAGAGAACATTACTTTATTAAAGACGACCCAGGTGAAAATGCAGCGACAAGTCAAGTTTCTTCGAACTGACAACGACACAGAATTCAAGAACAAGACTGTTGATGAATATCTCGAATCAGTCGGGATTTCACATCAGTATTCTGCTGCTAGAACGCCTGAACAAAATGGAGTAGTCGAAAGGCGAAATCGGACGCTAGTCGAGGCTGCTCGTACTATGCTCAGCCAATCCGATCTATCTCTATTCTTGTGGGCAGAAGCTGTGTCGACTGCATGTCATACTCAAAATCGGTCCATAATACACCGACGTTTTCAAAAGACTCCATATGAGCTGATTAACAACAGAATACCAACAATCAAGTATTTTCACATATTTGGGTGTAAATGTTTTGTGCTTACCGACAAAGAGAGTCTGAATAAATTCAGTGCTAAAGCGGACGAGGGAATCTTCATTGGTTATTCTTCAACATCAGCAGCATATCGTGTTTATCTGAAGAAGTCAAAGACAGTTGTCGAGAGCGTGAATGTAACATTTGATGAAGAGATGGCTTCTGATCAACTCAGTTCAGAACCCGTTATCACAGGAGTCGAAAAATTTGGATAACGCTTCTACATCTATTTCACATTTAACTGATTTAGATTTGTTATTTGAATTCTTTTATGATGAGTTTCTAGGGTCTAATATACCTAAATCTGCTGTGACTGACAGGTCTGAAGACACAAGTTGCAATCCTCCAGTCACTTCAGATGTCATAACTGAACAAGCATCCCCTGTTCAGACAGAAACTCACATTCCTACAATTACTCCTACAGTTGAAGATGTACAAGTAAATGTTGAGCCAGAAGTCACTGTTTCATTTGGGTGTAAAACAATGTCTACTCAACAGTCAGATTCTGCTGTTCCAACTGATACTTCTGCACATGAAACTTCAACTGAAAACCCCTCTCCTGTTATTTAAACTTAAGATTATGACAGTGGATTTTAGATGATGATCATGATCAAACTTCATCTACTCCACTTCCTCATGAGCATCGCTGGACCAAAGAGAATCCATTACACCAAGTAATTGGAGATCTTAACAAGCCTGTACAAACTAGGTCAGTGTCTTTGAATCAATGTATGCATGACTCATTCCTCAGTAAGATTGATCCAACACGAGGATCTGAGGCTCTTGTTGATTCGGGTTGGGTATCTGCCATGCAAGAATAGATCAATCAGTTTGAAGCCCTAAAGGTTTGGAGATTAGTTCCTAATCCAGAAGGATAGACCGTGATAGGAACTAAATGTGTTTTCAAGAACAAAAAGGATGAAGATGGTCTCGTCATAAGAAACAAAGCTAGACTTGTTGCCAAAGGTTACCGGCAAGAGGAAGGCATAGACTATGATGAGACGTATGCTCCAGTAGCGCGTATAGAAGCAATCCGCATGTTTCTAGCCTACGCAGCTTATAAGAATTTCACAGTCTTTCAGATGGATGTGAAAACAGCCTTTTTTAATGGCATTCTTAAAGAGGAAGTGTACGTGTCTCAATCGGAAGGGTTCGTCAATCCAGAAAAGCCAGATCATTCTACATCTTGGACAAAGCCCTTTATGGATTAAAGCAAGCCCCTCGAGCATGGTATGACGTTTTATCTAAATTCTTGGTCAAGTCTGGTTTCTCCAAAGGTAAGATTGATACCACTTTATTCATCAAGAAAGAAAAAGCTGATATTATCCTTATTCAAATATATGTTGATCATATAATATTTGGTTCTACTAATCCAAAATATTGCAAAAACTTTTCTAATCTTATGGTGTCACGTTTTCAAATGAGTATGATGGGAGAGATGAATTTCTTTCTCGGATTACAAGTTAAACAATTTTCAACGGGGATTTTCATTAACCAGTCAAAGTACATTTTGGATATTCTTCGGAAATACAAAATGGAAAATTGTAAACCAATTGGAACCCCGATGGCATCAGGTACTAAGATCAACACTGATCCTTCGGGTAAAAGTGTTGATGTTAGAACTTATAGAGGTATGAGAGGATCGTTAATGTATCTTACATCTAGAAGACCGGATATTATGTTTTCAACATGATTATGTTCTAGATATCAGGCTACTCCCATAGAATCCCATTTGGCTGCTGTCAAACGGATTTTTAGATATCTGAAGGGGACTACAGACCTTGGTCTGTGGTATCCTAAGGATACTGGGTTTCAACTGACTGCATATTCAGATGCAGATCATGCAGGTTGCATGTTGGACAGAAAGAGTACTTCTGGTCACGTTCAATTTCTTGGAGACAAGCTCGTTAGCTGGGCTTCAAAGAAACAATTATGCGTCTCCACATCGACTGCTGAAGCAGAGTACGTAGTTGCTGCCAGCTGCTGCTCTCAAGTCTTGTGGATGCGAACACAGCTACGAGACTATGGATTCAAATTTGATAAAATTCCAATATATTGCTAATCCTGTCCAACATACGAAAACCAAACACATTGATGTAAGGTATCATTTTATCAAAGATAATGTAGAAAAAGGAACAACTGAACTTTATTTTGTAAAAACAGATTATCAACTTGCAGATTTATTTACCAAACCATTAGATGAAAAGAGATTTAATTTTCTTGTCTCTAAGCTTGGTATGTTAAATCTTAAGACATAATCGGTTGTTACCTACTAAAGTTACGAATTGTTATTTTTCATCATTTTCTTTATCTTTATGTTTGAAGGATTTCTGCACTTTAATTGTTTGCTCATGATCTCAGGGGAAGTAAGAGAAGATTTTAGATGATCTACATTATTTTGAGGGGGAGAATAACTAATTTCTGCATTTTACTTAAATGATTAATTTTTGTGATGCATGATTTTAGGAGGAGCTTATATGTCGTTTCAAAAGGGGTAAGACGATGATTTCTGATTATTTCAGAACTCGTACAATCAACATTTTATTGCTTTATGTCATTTACATTTGAATAAATTTTGTGAATAAATTTGTTTTGACTAGACTTTGAGACTTATGCAGGATGAGAGAGGATGACACGATTATAACTTTTGACTTAAGCATGACTTCATGAGATTTAAGACAAAGCTAAAAGGTAAATTTCTTATCTTAATCTCAAATTTATCTGAAAGAAGGACAACTTTCAGATATAGAAAACATGTTCTTAAATGTTCAAACCACTTCTCGAATTTTAAACAGATTTTATAATTTGGAAGTGTGATTTTAAATGTTTTCATTTTATTTTTGTGCTTCATTGTTAAACAAACCGTGTGTTATCCAAAGATAAATACTTGCGAATTGTCTTTTCATATACTTTCAAGTATTCACACACACTGGTTTGATTTCTTGTTCAAATAGTTCTTACCATGTCTCATATTGAAACATAATTTTTCGATGGTAAGACACCCCGCTTGTACTTCAAAGAATTTTGAGCGTCATTTCATTTCGAAACGTCATTTCAAGAAAGTCTATATTTTGTTTCGTATGGACAATATCCGTTATTCTTGACCATAAGCTTTGATTGCTATATCATTCATTTCTGATCATTTTCATACAATGTCATATTTTCAAACAAGTCTCTTGCATTCATGTTCATTCATTCAATATACTTGTTTGAAAATAATTTCATGTTTAAAAAATGCTCATATCTTCATGATTATATCTCTGAGCATATTCATATCAGACATTTGTATATGAGCTTTAATTGATACAGTTAAATCAGTTAAACCATCTTGAGCAATACATGCTTATTAGGATATTATGGGTTTTTTGTGCTAGGAATTACATGAACTTCTATGGATTCACGTTAACCAGTGTTTCCTAACCAAGAAGTTAAACCGTTAGTGATTGAGTGTGAGGAGTCGAAAAGAAATGAGTGTGGGTGTGATGAGGTAAAATGGAAAAGAGAGTTTGGTTAGCAGTGAGCTTAATGATTAAAAAGAAAGAGGGTGTGAGATCAGAGAAAAAGAATATCAAACTCTGCACCAACTACTTTCTGAGTCGGGCAGCCACATTACTAATGTTTCACAATTCTTTCGTGAACAATATTGAAACAGGCAAATAGCCCATGCCAACTCTTGCTTATACCCCACCGACCACTCATTTTCTTCTTAAAAAGAAAATGTTTCATATTATCTATCTGGTTTTCATTTGGAAATTCTGGATATTGAAAAAGAAGGAAGTCTGCCCCACCTTCGCACTTCAATCATGCACATTAAGTCTGTGTTTATCTACTGTTGTCTCAGTGGTTTACACTATGTTGAGCCTTAAAAAGCAATCATTCGTGCTTAATTCTTTCTACACATGCACGAACACACAAAGAATTTGTTTCTTTGTTATAACATTCATAGAAATTGCCTTTGTGGTGTTTCGATGATTGGATAGAAGCCCTGGGGGAGTGAACATCAGAAAGCTCCTTTATATTGTGTATTCGATACACACAGTAACTTCGTGTTACTGACAGGCATTTTTAACTGATTCATTTGTTGATTCAGGAGTTACCTGTTTTTTTTTTTGTCTGGATTTGAAAAGATCTAGATGAATACTTGGAGGATTGACAGAATCAGTGGCTCAGTATGACAGATCAGAATGGTCAACGACATTTCTTGGAGGAAAAAGTTTTGATGATATAGATGCTCAAATCATCAAAAAGGGGGAGATGATATCAAGAAATGTTAAAGTTTTGAAGTTTGTGGGAGATGGTATCAAGATCTGGTAAAGATTTGTGAGTTGATTTTTCTGAAATGTTCAAATCAGATAGTTCAAAGGAAAATTTGGAAGAAGATCAAAGAATTTCTGAAGAGTTGAAGAAAGTTTCTTTGAAGATTATTTGCTAAAGCAATTCGAGCTGATTCTGAAGATAATTTCTTTCCAAAGTCTGAAAGTATTGTTGTGAAAGTTTTGGGGAGATTGTTCATTGGTTGAAGACAGTTTTGGAAAGGATACAGTTAAAGAAAAAGGGGAGATTGTTTTGACAAAGCTTAAAGTGAAGATTGATTTGCTAGATCTTTCAACAGTGATCTTGAATCCAAAGGGGGAGATTGTTAGAGCATAAATCTGTTGGATACAAGATCAAGAAGACTAAAGGTCAAAGTTGAAGAAAGTCAAAGTTGAGGAAACTCAAATCTCATTAAAGTCAAAGTCTTTTGTTAATAAAGTCAAAGTCAATGTAATTGTAATTTGTTTCTTTGTAATTGGTAGAGGGTATAAATACCTTGTTTTGTTTTTCTGTTCTAGAGTTGTTGTAACAAGTAATCAGATTGTAATATCAGAAAGAGAAATACCTGGGAGAGAGAGTGGAACATCCCGCCTGCCTCGACAACAATATTGTCCGCTTTGCCCCTGGATTTAACCAACGTGTAGCGCACGGATTTGTTTCTGGCGACCTGGTGAGAAACTTCCCAGGGGGTCACCCATCCTGGGACTACTCCCACCCAAGCACGCTTAACCTCAGACTTCCCAGAACCTGACGTGCTTGTGGTCCCAAAACGCGTTGTTGTTAGGAAGGCCAAGATATTACTTATAACACCTAGCATCACTCCTGTCCACGGCCGATGTGGGATATGCCTAAGGTGTTACAAACACCCCCCCTTGGGACTCATCGTCCTCGATGAGGTTTGCCCCATATCCCGAACGGCACAGGAGTGGCTCTGATACCATCTGTAACATCCCGCCTGCCTCGACAACAATATTGTCCGCTTTGCCCCTGGATTTAACAAACGTGTAGCGCACGGATTTGTTTCTGGCAACCTGGTGAGAAACTTCCCAGGGGGTCACCCATCCTGGGACTACTCCCACCCAAGCACGCTTAACCTCAGAGTTCCCAGAACCTGACGTGCTTGTGGTCCCAAAACGCGTTGTTGTTAAGAAGGCCAAGATATTACTTATAACACCCAGCATCACTCCTGTCCACGGCCGATGTGGGATATGCCTAAGGTGTTACAAACACCCCCCCTTGGGACTCATCGTCCTCGATGAGGTTTGCCCCATATCCCGAACGGCACAGGAGTGGCTCTGATACCATCTGTAACATCCCGCCTGCCTCGACAACAATATTGTCCGCTTTGCCCCTGGATTTAACCAACGTGTAGCGCACGGATTTGTTTCTGGCGACCTGGTGAGAAACTTCCCAGGGGGTCACCCATCCTGGGACTACTCCCACCCAAGCACGCTTAACCTCAGAGTTCCCAGAACCTGACATGCTTGTGGCCCCAAAACACGTTGTTGTTAGGAAAGCCAAGATATTACTTATAACACCCAGCATCATTCCTGTCCACGGCCGATGTGGGATATGCCTAAGGTGTTACAAGGTCCCTTCTGTCACACCCCGCTAAAGCGGAAACACGAGGCGTAACAGCTCCGATGCCACAGCACAAGATTATAAACATACCAACATTTATTTAACAACCAAAATACATTACATTTAGAGAACATAATATCGTTATCGTTTACAAAATCCAAATCTTTTAAACATAAGATACGCTAAACGCGAAAATAGTCTTGTGCTTGAAAATACGAGTACGCTGGTAAGGCATCATGGGATTACCCTCTAGATTCCTGAAAAGCATGAATAAAAACCAAGGTCAACTACAAAGAGTTGGTGAGTTCACAGGTTTTGAATATGCACAAATCATTTTTATATGCAAGTTAACATTCGTAGAGCGTACGTAAAAAAAAACAACTTCAATTCTTTGATTCATGAGTACCACAACTTAAATTTCTTTATGATGAGTGTAAGCAAAGAAGAATTTTACGTTGAGCCACTACTAAGCCGTCCCTGACCAATTACAACGCCCCCGATGGACTAACTCAGCGGTGGTTCGTGCCACATGTTTAGCCATCTTCTCTAGTATAGTGCACCCCTGCTCGTCAGCATTAAAGTGGGTTTGTCACACCAAATAGCGCTACCCACTAATACTATAGGCCCGATTTTCTTTGAGTTAATAGTAGTGTCACGGGGTCTTAACATTAAAAACTCAACACATCAATTGCATACTCATCATATAGCTTAATTTTCCAAACGCTTTTAACAAAGCCTTATAAATTGCCAATTCGCAATTCTTTCAAACAATTCTCATGAATCCTTAAATACGCAATTTAAACATGCTTTCCACCCCAAAATCAATTAAAACGATAAAAGTGGGACTGTGAATACTCACCTTGATGCAAGCAACGAGTGAAGCTTTATTTTAAACTTAATGAATTTTGTCACGCCTTAACTTTCCCTATATAAGAGTTGCCATAAGAAACACATTAATACCCTATTCCGATGTCCAACCAATATGTACAATTGTCCCATGAAATTCCATCAAATAAGTTTCATAGTCCTAAATTATTTTGTCTAAACAAAGTTCCAAAATATAATAAGACATTACTTAAACTTGATAAAACAACTTTTCTGGATTCAGCACATGCTGTCCGGAAAGTTATCCGGTAATTTCAACACGGAAACTTAACTTCTCAAGAGAATTATTTACTCATAACTTTTATGATGAAACTATGATATGTTTAGATTAAATCTGCACTTTTTCATAATTTTTGAATAACTTTTGGTGCATCAAATTATTTTTGTAAAATAAAGTGTCACTGATTTTCGGATCAGTGACATACCTCACTTGTAACAGGCTTTTGAGGTATCAATTCTTGGAATTAGCTAGTGATACATATATGTATGCAAACCTAACTCAAAATCCTAACATTTTGGAAAAAGATTCACTTAATTTGGATGAGTGGTGAGGGAGTTATGGCCTCTACAAGATAGGTGTATGAATCTGTCTTCACTGGACAGATTGCACCATTTTCTTATAAAATCCATTTAAGTGCTCAAATCATCTCAAAATTCTATGTTTTTGGACTTTTTAGAAACCTAACACTCTAAACTGAAGTTTAGAAGCAAAAACTCCAAATTTGGACATGTGGTTTGTGAGTTGTGCAAGCTAGAAGTGAGGTCCATTTTCTGGACAAATTCTAGAATGATGTGAATGCTATTTTAACCCACAAATAATGATCATTAGACATGGTTTTTGGTTAAAAACCATGTCTTCACCCTTCAACACATGATAAACTAACACATGCATCATGGATTCATGGCAATCTAAATGCTCATCCAAATGCATGCATGAACACAATATAAAGAAAATAAGACATTAATATTGTTACAATGTTCTTAATCATGTAGAACTTAGAAAATTCCTTCATAAGAACATTTTTATACTAACACTCATTGCATCAAGAGTCAAAAACTCATATTTTATAAATATCAAAGGTAAACCATCTTATTAACAAATTTTCAACCACATGCAAGACAACATAAACACTAGATTAGTGGTTTAACACTATATAGAACTCTTTAATCATATGAGATTGAACAATCTCATCCTAAGAGTTTATTTATACACAAAATTGACATAAATGCATAAATTTCAATCCAACATTATTAAAATTTTGTGGACCAAAAACCACATTTCATAAAATCATCATCTCTTTGACAAAATCTCAAAATAACACACATGGAAACCCTAGTTTTATTGGAAGATCATTAAATGGTTCATTAGCAAATGTATAGATACTAATGCATCCCATTTCACTTCCACAACTTGGATTATACAACATTTACATAAAAGATATGAAAATATACCACTTTTGATTATAAACTTGAAGAAAAATGGAAGGGTTAAATGATTACCTTTAACAAAAGAGATGAAGACTTGGATTCCAACTTCAAAATGGTGATGGATTCTTGGTTGGATTTTTGATTCTTAGCAATGGAAGGAGAAGATGAAGAAAAAAAAACAATGGAAATGGTGGTGGTGGTGGTGGCTTTCGGCCGAATGAGAGAGAGAGAGGAGAGAGAGGAGGTGAAGAGTTAAAAATGAGAAATGAAAGTGATCATGTTTTTTTAAATTTGGCTTTTAAATTTCTAAAATGATTACATTTGGTAGTATTAGGACAAGTGTCCTAGTGACTCACCAATACAAAAAGAAAAAAAAACTTTAATTTAATACCATTATTGAATTACTAGCTTTAAACTATAAAATATCAGATATATTTGAGAACCGAAACACCCGATTCTCAATTTTTACTAAATAAATGATAATTTTGAAAATTTTGCAATGCAAGAGTAATTAAAATTCTGATTTTTATAATTTAAGAATTTTGAACTTTTATTCACTTATTTGGCATTTCTGGACAGTGACGGTCAGATGCGGAACTGTTCCGGGTCTTTAACGCAACTTCTAAATTTTTCGGGGAAACTTTTTATCTTAAAGGCTTTTAATAAAATTTACAAAGTGACAAGACTTATAAATTATTCTGAGGGTGCTGACCTCATTAATCAAAATTTGACAGTTGTCACAGAGAGTTCATTAATTAGAAAGAGATTGTAGAGAGAGAAAATGTAATCTTGAATTGATTTGAAATCAAACAGGTAATTCGATTGTAAATCTTGTTTTGTTTGATTAACATTGTTTAGAAACTAGATTCAGGGACACACAATCTCTTTCTTCTCTCCCTCCGTACTCTGGCTTCTTCTTGAGACCACGATTTAATTGTCGGGTCATAAGTGCAAGTGTTTTGGCCAGAGCAGCCATGTCAATCTCCTCTACAGGATCTTCTTCACTTTCACTCTCTGCTACAAGTACCGTCTTCTTCTTCTTCCTCTGTGCCTCCTCAGCTGCCTTATCCTTCTTTCCCTTGTCTTTGCTTTCTGAGGCACTTCCTACAAGATCCAGTGGACCTGCGACAGAGGTTGTCAATTTGGAAATTTTGTTCTCTTGGCTAATCAATGTTCCTAAGAGATCAGATATTGACCATACATCAAGATACAATGTGGCTTGTATGGACATGGTTAGGTGAAGACATTCATCATTTAGGCTCTGTAGAAATCTGACATTATTTTCTTCAGATGTTCTGTGGATCCCATACCTCTAACACTTGTTAATCAAAGAATTGTATCTATTGTAAGTGCTTTGAATGGATTTACCCGGTAGAGCTTTGAATGCAAAATACTCATTTATGCATAAGGCCCTGTTGTTCTTGAGGGTTTTAGCACCACCCTCAAGTTGTTTCTCTAGCTCTAACCATAGGTCCTTTGAAGTTTCACATGAATCAAGAGATTGAAAGATATCGTTTGGGAAAGCCATTATGATTAGTCTTTTGGCTTTCTTTGCAAGATCATGCAATGTCCTTTCTTCTTCAGACCACTCAGCAATTGGTTTCGGATGTTGATACTCAGGAACCTCAGGGGTATTTGCAGTGGCAGGAACACGAGAAACTGTGGTCATTGGGATGAAAGGAGGATTGTTTAGAAACTCAACCATACCTGGATACACACCTTCAAGGAAGTGTACCATCCTAATTTTCCATTGAGGATACTCATCTCTAATGAGAGTATGAAGCTTTGATTGAGAGCCAACAGTGAAATAGTTAACAGTGTTTGCCATGATAGTTTTTAGAGAGAAAAACAGAGTATGATACGAACTAGGGAGAGTATAACAGTAAAGGTCTTTGAGATGAAGAGAGTATGAACAGATGACCAAACAACTAGCTTTGAATATGTCTTTGAGTGAAGATGCACACCTGTACCTGTTTCTATACCAAACAGGTTGATATAGTTTCAGAAAACAGAGTATGACTGTGAATGGAGTTTGGGACGAAGAACAGACTCAAACTACTACCTTGAATACTGGAAACAAGTATAGAACAGAATCATTTGATATTGAAAATCAAAGTATGCTCTGATACCAATTGTTGATCCCAGTTTCGATGTTCTTTAACTTGATTTGACCTTTTACTACACACGGATTGATTTAAACAGAGTGCAGAAGCGTTCAATATGTGTAGAAAGGATAGAACATTCAAGGTAGTAAACACACAAGTAATCAATAAACAATAAGTAAAATATTTCAAGAAAATTACTCAAAGAACTGTTTCATTGATTACTATAGAACACCAAGAACATGCACTAGTGTGTGCAAATATTCTCTTGGAAGATTACTAACTCTTTTTTCTAATGTGTGTGTGCTCGCATTCTTAGGACAAAGAACGAGGTGCTCATATATAATACAAGCAGCGTGCACCTCGTACTACAAGACAAAAACTGACATTCCACATAAGGAATGCCACCTGTAAGTAAACATCGTGGGACCACCATTACATGATCATGCAGATTGTCACACCCCGCTAAAGCGGAAACACGAGGCGTAACAGCTCCGATGTCACAGCACAAGATTATAAACATACCAACATTTAATCAACCAAAATACATTACATTTTTTAGAACATAATGTCGTTATCGTTTACAAATTCCAAGTCTTTTAAAACATAAGATACACTTAAAGCGAAAATAGTCTTGTGCTTGAAAATACGAGTACGCTGATAAGGCTTCATGGGATTACCTTCTAGATTCCTGAAAAGCATGAATAAAAACCAAGGTCAACTACAAAGAGTTGGTGAGTTCACAGGTTTTGAATATGCACGAATCATTTTTATATGCAAGTTAACATTCGTAGAGCGTACGTAAAAACCAACTTCAATTCTTTGATTCATGAGTACCAAAACTTAAATTTCATTACGATGAGTGTAAGCAAAGACGTATTTTTACGTTGAGCCACTACTAAGCCGTCCCTGACCAATTACAACGCCCCCGATGGACTAACTCAGCGGTGGTTCATGCCACATGTTTAGCCATCTTCTCTAGTATAGTGCACCCCTGCTCGTCAGCATTAAAGTGGGCTTGTCACACCAAATAGCGCTATCCACTAATACTATAGGCCCGATTTTCTTCGAGTTAATAGTAGTGTCACGGGGTCTTAACATTAAAAACTCAACACATCAATTGCATACTCATCATAAGCTTAATTTTCCAAACGCTTTTAACAAAGCCTTATAAATTGCCAATTCGCAATACTTTCAAACAATTCTCATGAATCTTTAAATACGCAACTAAAGCATGCTTTTCACCCCAAAATCAGTTCAAACAATAAAAGTGGGGCTGTGAATACTCACCTTGATGCAAGCAACGAGTGAAGCTTTACTTTAAACTTAATGAGTTTTGTCACGCCTTAACTTTCCCTATATAAGAGTTGCCATAAGAAACACATTAATACCCTATTCCGATATCCACCCAATATGTCCAATTGTCCCATGAAATGCCATTAAATAAGTTTCTTAGTCCTTAATTATTTTGTCTAAACAAAGTTCCAAAATAAAATAAGGCATTATTTAAACTTGATAACACAACTTTTCTGGATTCAGCACATGCTGTCCAGAAAGTTATCCGGTAATTTCAACACGGAAACTTAACTTCTCAAGAGAATTATTTAATCACAAATTTTAGGATGGAACTATGGTATGTTTAGATTGAATCTGAACTTTTGCATAATTTTTGAATAACTTTTGGTACATCAAATCATTTTTATAAAATAAAGTGTCACTGATTTTCGGATCAGTGACATACCTCACTTTTAACAGGTTTTTGAGGTATCAAAACTTGGAATTAGCTAGTGATCCATATATGGATGCAAACCTAGCTCAAAATCCTAACATTTGGAAAAAGATTCACTTAATTTGGATGAGTAGTGAGGGAGTTATGGCCTCTACAAAATAGGTGTATGAATCTGTCTTCACTGGACAGATTGCACCATTTTCTTATAAAATCCATTTAAGTGCTCAAATCATCTCCAAATTCTATGTTTTTGGACTTTTTAGAAAGCTAACACTCTAAACTGAAGTTTAGAAGCAAAAACCCCAAATTTGCACAAGTGGTTTGTGAGTTGTGTAAGCTAGAAGTGAGGTCCATTTTCTGGACAGATTCTAGAAAGATGTGAATGCTAATTTAACTCACAAATAATGATCATTAGACATGGTTTTTGGTTAAAACCATGTCTTCACCTTTCAACACATGAAAACTAACACATGCATCATGGACTCATGGCAATCTAAATGCTCATCCAAATGCATGCATGAACACAAAATAAAGAAGATAAGACATTAATATTGATACAATGTTCTTAATCATGTAGAACTTAGAAAATTCCTTCATAAGAACATTTTTATACTAACACTCAATGTATCAAGAGTCAAAAACTCATATTATATAAATATCAAAGGTAAACCATCTTATTAACAAGTTTTCACCCACATGCAAGACAACATAAACACTAGAGTAGTGATTTAACATCATATAGAACTCTTAATCATATGAGATTGAACAATCTCATCCTAAGAGTTTATTTATACACAAAATTGATATAAATGCATAAATTTCAATCCAACCTTAAAATTTTGTGGACCAAAAACCACATTTCATAAAATCATCATCTCTTTGACAAAATCTCAAAATAACATGCAAGGAAACCCTAGTTTCATTGGAAGATCATTAAATGGTTCATTAGCAAATGTATAGGTACTAATGCATCCCATTTCACTTCTAAAACTTGGATTGTACATCATTTACATAAAAGATATGAAAATAGAAGCTTTTGATTATAAACTTGAAGGAAAATGGAGGGTTAAATGATTACCTTTAACAAAAGAGATGGAGACTTGGATTCTAACTTCAAAATGGGGATAGAGTCTTGGTTGGATTCTTGAATCTTAGCAATGGAAGGAGAAAATGAAGAAACAAAAATGAAAATGGTGGTGGTGGTGGCTTTTTCGGCCGAAAATGAGAGAGAGAGGAGAGAGAGGAGATGAAGAGTTAGAAATGAGAAATTGAAAGTATTCTAGTTTTTAAATTTGGCTTTTAAATTTCAAAAATGATTACATTGGGTAGGATTAGGACAAGTGTCCTAAGTGACTCACCCACTAAAATATTTAATTTAGTACTATTAATTTAAGTTGCTAGTCTAATCTGTAAATATCAGATATATTCAAGAACTAAAACGCTCGATTCTCAATCTTTACTAAATAAATGAAAATTTTGAAGATTTTGAAATGCAAGAGAAATTAAAATTTTAATTTTTATAATTTAAGAATTTTGAGCTTTTATTCACTTATTTGGCATTTCTGGACAGTGACGGTCAGATGCGGAACTGTTCCGGGTCTTTAACGCAACTTCTAAATTTTTCGGGGAAACTTTTTATCTTAAAGGCTTTTTAATAAAATTTAAAAAGTGACAAGACTTATAAAATTATTCTGAGGGTGCTGACCTCATTACTCAAAATTTGACAGTTGTCACACAGATCTTCGTACAGCAGGTCTCACGTGCTCGGCTTGTGGTCTTGTGTTGAGCCATCTTGCGAAGACTTTCGAGACAGGAGGAGTTTCTATACTTAGACTATTTTTCAACACTTCTAAACATGGTGGACGGATCTAACAGAACTCTTAACATTCTTCTGATTATATTGATCTCTTCAAGAGACAGACCAAATTCATCATTGCTAGTAAAAGGAGTAGAATCCACTGTTGGTTTATCTGAAGGACCTGCTTCAGTTTGTGGAAACTTTGGAACAAGTGGTGGTTCTTTAACAAACTCCTTCTGAAATTTTGGGATTCTAGGGTTTTTCTGATATGGCAATTCTTCTTTCATTTGAGTATCAGAAACATGATTGATAGTTGTTTCAGCATTCAGATTAACATTCAGTTCAGCAACATCAGATTGAACAACATTGGGATGAGAACCAAACTCACTGAATGAAGGAACATTACCAACAGTACTAGGTTCAGGCAATTGAACATGAACAGGACTAAGATGTAGTCCCTCAGGTGTACTCTGAGTAAACATATCATTCAGCGCATCAGTGTCTCTATCCTCAAACAAATCATCAAGAACACTGGCTTCATTCTCTAGAATCTCTTGAGATCTTCTCACAAACTCAATAACATATACAACTTCATCATATGAATCAAGTTCAACAAAAACATCTTTCTGTCCTTCTTCTTTCATTTTCCAATAAAGCTCATATTTAGCATGAACTTCAGCAAGAGTATCATCTTCAAGAGCTATCACATCAGGATTTGGTAGACCTGTAATATCCAGAATTTATTGCCTTGTTGAAATCTTAGGCTTTTCAAACCTCGATCCAACACCTTCTCCAACAAACAGCACAATCTCTATTTGATCATTCTACTCAGAACCATGATCAGCTCCCCTTTCCTCACCTTCAACATTTTATGTTCTCTCTTCCACCACAACTGATACACCAGATCCCTTTTCTCCCCCTCATGATCATTTTCTTGATCATGATCATGTACTCTAGTAGAAACAACTGCCTGGGATTTGCAAGAAGTTTGAACTACCTGTTTGATTTCAGATATAGCAAACATAATATTTGTTTTAAAAGAATTAAACTCTGAAGCACTAACCACATATGATGGTTGAACATTCTGTGGCGGTTGATTTTGTTGGTGGGATTGCAAAAGGTTAAGAAGATCTGCATCTTGCTGAGAATTCGGAGTTTGAGACAACAACTTTGCAAGCAACAAAGATTTAAGCTCATCAATGGATAAATCAGCAGGTTGTGTGTTTGGAGTTTGTTGACTGTGTTGAATAGGCTCAGGTTGAATAACTGGATCTTTCCCTTTTATTAAATGTTTAAGACCTGCAATTTTCTCCTCCATCTTTTCTAAAATACGAGTTTCAACAACCTTTAAGGCGCCGTCGAGTAGTTCCTTTGACACGAAGTCTGGGTGAGTAACGCCTTTGTCACATAGATTAACCATTTTCATGACATCAGTAGAAACAGTTGCATGGCCTATTTTCATCGTTAGCATAGACGTGTCGATGAAAGAACTTCCATCTGATCCTTGTAGTTCAGATTGCGAATCTACTACGGATGTTTCGATTGGGTCACTAAGACGTCCGATGGTAGTAATCTCAAAATGTGTACTAGGAATGATAATAGGAAAACGATCTGGCACTAGACGCAATTGTGAAGGAACAGAAGTCGAGAACGGAGGTTGGTGTTCTCTATTTTCAATACCTTGAGTCTCCTAATGAGAAACCTGTAGATTTTGTGCTAATTCCCCATGAGAACATGAAACTATATCTTTTTGAGAAGACATAGAGTGGGTAGCTTGGGTGTGCGAGTGGATAAGTAGGCTGCTTATGACTTGAGCATCTGAACGCAACACATGCGACGAAGTGGTAGATGAGCTTGCCCTTTCGGAAATGTAGGTATGGGTTATCACACGCTCACCATCTTTTTTTTCTACAATTTCACCATCATTCTCAAAAAATTTAACTAAATCCCCCTCATTCTCCCTATCTCTCTAATTATCGCAGTAAGAACTGAGTCTACACGTTGCTGCTCATCCACATCCATGGCATCAATACCATAAAAGGGTGCAAATTCATCATTAGGCTCATCATCATCACAGATAACAACTTGATATGTGAGAGTTTCAGTAATCTCAGCAGTTTCAACAATGTTTCCATCATCATCATTATCATCATCATTTCCATCATCAGCACCATCTGATCCACCTTCAGCAATATCAGTATTTGTGTCAGTTTGCTCATCATCCTTGGAACTAGAAGCAGGAGGTACTTCACTTGTATCACTTTCATTACCTCCATGTTCATCATGTGCAAGATCCATATCATGTTCAGAGCTATGACCTTCATCGACAGGAGGTGTCACTATACGTGGGGTAACAACCTGTGACCCTGATGCCTCTAGTCTTAGTCTCTGACCCCCTCCAGAGCCCCTCTCGGAATTTTTCCTCTTCGCTCCCCGTTTCTGTACCCCCCAGGTATTAGAAACCGTCACATATTTTGCTCTTCTAGGGAAGGAGTCTTGGCTAAGGATGATTGGTTCTTGCCGTCCCATAGACTCTCTATAATCAACTACACTATCACACTCTGGATCTGCATAGTCCAATAAAGCTTCAAGAACAGGCATAGTGTAAGGAAACTCTTTCTTTTGCTTCATCAAATATTTCGTTTCACTATATGCAACATGAGGATGATTTCCCCTCTTTGGAATCTGTGAATTACTCCTCATCATTGCTCTGACAATGAGACCCATAAACCTCTGATATGGTACATAATTCGGTGCTTTGGATGTCTTCTTAGAAATCACTTTGTCATAGAGCTCTGTCCAGAAGATATGTGCATAATCTATGTGCAAATCATGACCAACAGAGTAGAAGAGCTTGAGAATATGAATGCTTGCATTATCCGTTTCATAATTCTTCGCAGTCAAGTATCTGTTGATCACTGAGAGCAGGGTATAGTAAAATGGTGGCAGATTGTTCTTCTTGAAATGACTAACTTGAGTCAGGTGGCCCAGATACCCCATATCTCTTATACCTTTGAAAAACTCAGCATCAGATGGTAATTCATCATAGTTAGGTCTGCCTTCTCTTCCAGTTTCAGTTGTAAGAGTCAAGGTGAGTCTTAGACTTTCTCTGGTCAGAATAGATGTAAAGTGATCTATCTCTAGCTTCAATATCTCAACTCTTACTCCCTGCTCTTTCATATGAGTAACTCTGATGGTTTTCCATGCTTGTTACACATAAATTTCTGGAACAACCGCAACAGCTGTCAGTGAACTCCTGAGAGGATGATTTTTCAGAATATCCAGTACCGAAGGTTCAATATGAATTTTGAATTGGAGATGATGATTGTTTGGTTGTTGTGGTTTCATCTCAACTGGTGAGATCAGGAACAGATCAGGATTTGCATCCTGTGGAACTTGAAAATAAGATCGGGAAGATGGCATTGGACACTATTAAGAAGCTTGCTGTGCTTCTGGAGAATTTTCACCTGTCTGAACATGCTGATCTACTGTCTGATCTGCCATTGGTACCTGAAATGATTTAACAATAATAGACAGGGTCCAAACGGGTTAGTGAAAAAATTGATTTTGACACTTGAAAATCAAGTTTTGAAAAACAATAAGTATAGAATTCGCATGATAGGGATCTGCGAATTCTTAACTTAAGAATTCAAGGAAACAATCAAGAATTCGTATCAAAGAATTCATAGACAGGAATTCGTATGAAGGATATACGAAATCTTCACTTGAACAAAAATATGACATTAAAACCTTAGAATTCGTATGGTATAATTATGCGAATTCTTTAGTTAAAAAAAAAAAACATTCAGAACAAGAATTCGTATGAAACTGAAATATCCAAGTATTCGTATCACTTTGAAATTCTTGACAAGATTACTAAGTGTTAATACGAACTTCAAGAACACCTTCAAACATTCAAATCAAACCCAGATTTCAAAATTTTAAAGATTAAAAATTAACCCTAAATATGATTTCTGTTGAGATCGATATATATATTTAAAAACAATTTTTAGCCAAGAAATCTGAGAATCTAACAACAAACAAACCTTAATCTTGAATTTTTATGAAGAACAATAAGAACATTCAATGATTCGAAAAACAGATTCCAGATCTCAATGCCAACAACAATTGATTCAGGTCAAAAAAAAATTAATGAAAGAGTTCGATTTTATGATGTTAATATCCTTTTAGTTCAAATTTTCACTTAGAATCTTTAACAAGTTCATAATCTGATAAAAAAAATATTCAAAGTTTTAGGAGTTTCGAAATATAAACAGTCCATCAAATTCAAATCTAAATCTAATCCAGATTAGGGTTCCCTGCAAATCAAGAACAAATACAAGATATACAAACACAAACATAATCAAAGAAACAAAATAACACCTTTAAATCGAGAAACTCAGAAGAAAATCGAATATAGCACAGAAATCGCAAGGAGTGGTTTAAGGGTTTATGTGCTCTGAAAGATTCGTAAGTTTAAACATTGCACGAAAAGTAAAGGTTTCGTATAGAATAACACTATTTATACTCAATAGTGAGTTTCACACGTGTCACGAGGTGATTGGACCTCCAACTTTTCGCATAAAAACACATATACGAATTGTCTTGAAAAAATAAGACAATAGTGTGTGAGAATTCGCATGAAGCAAGTATGCGAATTTTGTGCAAGCCTAAGAATTCGTATAGCAGTGTGATGCGAATTCTTCACATTTCGTAGATAGACATATGTGAATTGTTAGAATTCGTATCACTCTGATGTGCGAATTCTCAAGAATTCGTGCAACACATATCTGTGAATTATGAGGATTTCGCATGATAGTGTTATGCAAACTATTGATTTAGCAACATTTCCAACTTTTGAAAAACATTCTAAATGAGAAAATTTGCAAATTTTGGAAACTTTTCACAGATTGCCAAAAATAGAAACTTTCCATAAATGATAACTTTCCAAAAATGACATTTTCAACTCATTTTTAATTCCAAGAGCTTTACACACACTACACACTTACAATCCTTTTTCAAATATAATATTTGTTGACCTCCACCTTGACTTGATACCCTTTTCTTCTGATTCTTGAAATGTCTTTGTTCTTTTTTGATGTATTTGTGTTAGCTCCAAATCTTATGTTTGTTAAAGTGTTGAAAATACACGTCCTATTTCAGAGGACTTCAAAGACAGACTTCAGAGGACGAAGACTTCAGAGGACAAAACTTCCTCTGAAGTACTTATCAGAGATTGCAACTTTCAGCAGAAGACATCAGAGACGGCTTCATCAAAGGCTCTGAAGACAACGTCAGAGCTCTTAAGACATTCTCTCTGAAGATGGCGCTGAAGACTTTCCTGAACTATCAGAACAGATAACCAATCACTTAGTAATAAGATTTACTTTATAGAGTAGGTTACTGTTCAAGCATGTCTTGAGCTTACCTTTTAGGTAAGACACTGTTCAAGCATGCTTCTATTTGTCAGAATAGTACACTGTTTACTTTATGGTCCTATAAATAGGACCATTACTCCTTTGACAAAAGTGTGCTTTTTGATATCTTGTATTAGAAAAATCAACTGAATATATCTCACGATGATCTTGTTATTTCTACTTGTTTTATATATGAACTGTGATATTTGAATCTGCTTTTGATATTAAACTATATTGTTTCCGCTGTTTATACTCTTGTTGTTTATATCATTATTGTTATAAGATTAAATCTGGGATCCAACAATTGGTATCAGAGCTTCCTTTGTTTTCTAAAACAAAGAAAGATCATATCTGCATGTTTGTGTAAACCCTGGTTTATTAAACTTCATATGCTCCAGATTTAAAAGTAAATCACAGTTACATCATTTAAATAGAAAGAACTTCATAGAAAAGCTTTAGTTCTTCAAATCTTCATCTTTTCTTCACAAAAATGGCAAACTCAAACATAAGTGCCATTTATACAGCCGGATCATTAACCAAACCTCCTACACTTCTAAGGGATGAATATCCTCAATGGAAGATAAGGATGGTAAATTTCTTAGAAGGCATGGACAGGGATCTATTAAGATCAGTGAACGATGGACCTCACCAACCAATGGTGTTGGTACCAAGAGTTCCAGCAACAGCAGATACTGCTGAAATCCCTGCTTACTATGAAAAGAAAACTTCAAACTTTACGAATGAAGAAACTAACATGATGAATAATGATTCAAAAGTTGTTAGATCACTTATAATGGCCATTCCCAATGATATCTTCCAAGAACTTGATTCTTGCGTGACTGCAAAAGAGATATGGGATCAGTGGTTAAATCAACTTGAAGGAGGCCTACAAACTCAAAAGAAAAGGAGAAATCTTTGTATCAATGAATATCATGATTTTCATGCATTACCCGAAGAAACCTTACATCAAACATACTCAAGGTTTAACATCCTCATTAACAAATGCAGAAAATTTAGGGTCATGAGAACAAAAGAAGAAAACAATGTTCTCTTTCTTAAAAGTCTAAATGAAGAATGGTCACAACTGTCAATGTCGATACAAGCCAATCAAAATCTTGAATCATGGTCATTGACTGACATTTATGGTACCTTGGTAGCACAGAAAAAAGAAGTTGTTAAACAAAAATCAAAAACCTCTTTAGGTGGTCCACTTACACTCATGTCAAAACAGAAGGGTGTATCACAAGAATGCAGAAATGCAGAAAAAGACAATTGTTCAAAAAGGGAATCTAAAAGAAAATCCAAAAAGGTTCTGATGTCTGAAGAAGATGAACACTCAGATTCTGACTCAGATGATGACATCAATGCCTTTGCCAAATCTCTTGCATTAATCACCCATCAATTTAACAAGAAAATTGGCATGAAAATCTTTGAAGGAAGAAGAGATGATGAAGAAAGACGAGGAAATCCAGAAAGAAGATTTCAGAAAACTGAATATCAACAAGAGCCCAGATCTACTATGCATAGTGATCAAAAGGGCTTTAATTTCACCAATCATGTTTCTACTCAACAATCAAGATCTCAACAATCATTTCAGCCGAGGTATCCTCAACCTCAAAGGTACTTCAAACCACAACCACAAGTACAAGCACAGAAGACAGAATCAGACACTGCTCTTCCATCAAACCAAAACGATGGAAGATGTTTTAGATGTGGAAAGCCAGGCCATTACTCCGCCAACTGCAGAGGTAGACTCATCAAGGATGAAGACTACTATAAAAACAAGTACAAATACAATGTCAAAGAAAGTGTACTTATAGCAGAGATGGAAGACTGGTTGTCTGACTCAACAAGCGACGGAGAGGAAGAACCCACCAATCTCTGTGGTATGGCATTCAAAGATGATCAAAGTGACAGATCATCAGAGGACTACTCTGAAAAGGTAAACTCTCCTTCCACCTCTGAAAGTGATCTTGAATTGGATGTTATTAAACTAACAGATGAATTTCAAATCCTAAAGCAAAAACTTGTTGAGGAAAAAGAAAAAGCAAAACAAATGACAAAAGATCTTAATTTCTACAAAAGGGAGAAAGATCTTCTTGAATCAGAAAAGAGAGATATTTTTCTTGAAAAATCTAATCTTGAAAAAGCTCATAAACAAAAGGAAAAATCATTTTCAGAAAAATTAAAAGAACTTGAGAAAGTTTTAAAAGTTAAAGAAGAAGAAGTGAAAAAATCTAAGTATGAAAGACTCAATTATGTTGCCTTAACCAATTTTTTCCAAAAAGAAAGAGAAATCTTACATCAATCTCTGGAAAGGAAAGAACTTCAAATCAAAAGTTATCTTGATGCTCAGGATGTTCGTATAAAGATAAACTCTCAAATGGATACTCAAGGGCTAGGATTCAATGAATTGGATCCATTTACTGGATTGAAGAAAACTTCACTTTCTTCCACTTTCTGTAAAGGAAAGGTCCAGAGCTCTACTATCCATAAAAAATAAGGGCTCTGAACTTTAAAAATGTAGCATAATCTGAAGTACAAAGCTTTCCAAATTCCATCTTAAAAATAGAAAAGGAAACTTCAGAGGTATTTTTTACAAAACCTCAGAGCAATGATCCTAAATAGATTTTTAAGTTTAATGCATTCATCAAAGATGAATCTGAGACATCTGAACAAAGTACCTCTGAAGCAAGTACTTATGAAGATGAACCTCAGAGTCACTTAATTCAGATGCCCCTCTGTATTCACCAATATCTGATGAATGCATCAGAACTACATTTGCGGATGACATCAAGAAAATAAATCAAGAAAATATCATAGCTGATATAGAGAAGAAAGAAAGCATGAAAAGAATCATCAAAGTCTCCAGACCTAAGAAATTTGAGAAACCATCAGAGGTAGTTATCTCTGGTAAGACTGAACGAGACTTTCTTGACTCTGGTTCTGAATCTGATCCAGAGGTAGATGAACAGATTTTTTACAAACCAGAGAAAATAATTCATAAAAAGATAGATACCGTTGGTTCTGGAATTTTGAACATTCCTATTTTTGTTTTAAAAATTAAACCTAGACTACCAATATGTCCTGACTTTGCATAAATGTGTCTTCAAGCAAAAACTTCTCTGGAACTTGAAAAAGAATTACAAGAAAAGGCAAAGAATAATACTATCACTTCTCAACTCTACACTTATAAACCATTCAAGTTTACTCCTGGACAAAAAGGAAAATGGCAAGAAATTAACCATTCTGATCCTGTTTGTGCAGTGAGCAACAAAGAGAAGAGGATGTTTCTGAACAAGAGAAGGCAACTTGAAAAGAAGGCTGCCTCTCAAGCTAAAAGAAAAGAAGTAGTTAGGAATACTTGTAATATTCCTGGTACTAATTCAAAAAGGAATAATAATGTATCGAATGCATTTAATGAAATGAAATCCTTTGCTTCTACTTCTTCTTGTTCTGTAAAGTGAAATTGCATCCAACTCTTAATGAAACTAAAAAATCATTTCAAAGGTTCTTACTGTTTTCTTAATCAATCTCTGAATAAAAATTCAGAGATAATGCCTCAAAAGAAAAAGGATAATTCTGCCAAAACATCAAAAGATAAGAAGGGAAAATTTCAAAAAGATAATCAGAAGTCTAACAAAATAGGACCCATAATGAGATGGGTATGTAGATCCCAATGCAGTGCAATCACAAGTAATTAAGAACAATGATGAACAGATTATAGGCCACAACAACTAGTCATATGATTGATATAACTTCAAAGGGTTAAGGTTTATAGAGAGAATTTCTGATTAGGGTATGTAAACCTATTGACTAGAGAATTATGAAATGCGACTATCTAACCTAATTATGAAACAAATAATGCCTTTATATACTTAGGCTTACAGGCCTAATGGGCTAATGGGCTTGGGCCCATCTAATAAAATAACTTTCAATTAATTACAAATCAAACCCTTATAAATACTTTATTCCACTTTCAACACACAGGACTTTCAGTCCTAACAATCTCCCCCTAAAGTTGAATAAAGCATTTATCTTCTTGAATAACTTTAGGCCTTGATCTTCTTTCCCTCTTGAATCTTTTAAGAACTTTGGTGTTGCATATATTCATGTCTTTCCACGCTCCCCCTTGAATAAAGCTCTTGGTCTTCATAGTTTCAACTTTGTAACCAGATTCAATGTATAGTAGCCTCGACTGAACGCACTATCAAGCAGCTTTCAGCTGTAAAAACTCAATCACATCGGATCAGCGCACAAGAAAATTAATGTGAGAGTTACTTGTCATTCCACGGTGCTTCTTCAGTTTAAAACAAAGAATATGTCTTTGAACCGCGAGTTGAATAGATTTGTTTTCTTCTCAAGAACTTGTTTCAATCAGCGCATAGGAGGAATGATAAACAAACTTGTAGCAGACACCACATGATACGGGATAGAAGAAATAAAATCTTTGAAATCATCATCTTTGAAAATTGAAACAACATCTTCATCTCTTTGATCTCTAGACTGTCTTCAGAAATAACTTTCTTTCTTTAAAACTTTTTCTCCCCCTTTTTGATGATTGTGAGCATCAAGATCATCAAAACTTTTTCAATTTCAGCACTTTCTTTGATCTACCCTTTATGATAATTTAGCATTCTCCCACCTGTGATCTGAGTATCCGTCAATTCATGAAATGTATATATCCGAATCTTTTCAAATTCAGATATATTAGGAATGGTAAACCTGAATCAACAAATGATACAGTTAGTATGCCTGTAAGTAGCACGTAGCCACTTTGTACAACGAATGTACTTTGGAAAGGAGCTTTTGTGATGTTCACTCCCCTAGGGCTTCCATTCAATCATCGAAAAACCACAAAGTAATTTTCTATGAATGTTATGACAAGAAAACTCATTTCTTGTGTGCTCGTGCAAGTGTAGAAATGATTGAAGCTACTTAGCTTTCTCAGGCTCAAAAATGTGTAAACTGTGGGACAGCAACAGATATTACACGTACTCAATGTGCATGAAAGAGGTGCGAAGGTGGGGCAACTTTCCTTCTTTTTCAATATCTAAATCTTCCGATTGAAGACTAGATAGCAGATATGCTGCGTCCCCAAGGAAAATGAAACATTTCTTTGTTAAGAAAGAAACGAGTGGCTGGTGGGGTTAATGCAAGAGTTGGCATGGGCTAGGTGCCTGTTTCAATGATGGTCACCAAAGAATGTGAACCAATCAGAATATGTGGCTGACCGGCTCAGAAAGTGTTTGGTGCAGAGTTCTGATATTCTTTTAACTCTGTTCTCACACCCTCTTTCTTTTTGTCATTAAAGCTCACTTCTAACAAAACTCTCTTTTCAATTTTTCCGCTTCACACAAGATAAAAACTCAACCCGATGAGTTATCTCCCCCCCTCTTTGATTTATGACCCCTCACCCCTCAATCACTCTAGGATAACTTCCGGGGTAGGAAACACTGGTTAACGTGAATCCATGGAAGTATTGTTTAAGTTCTCACATAAATCCCATGTAAGTCCTAAAAGGAAAGTATGCTCAACAGTTTAACTTGAACATTTAAGCACAGAATGTATGACACCACTGTCAAAATGTATGCTCATAAGATTTGAGCAATTGAACTTTGAAGATTTCTCAAAACAGATATATTGAATGAATGAAATGAAATCAAGAGAATTGTTTTGAGAATCTGACAGTATATCAAGCAGATCACATAAAATGGACAGGGTATCAAAGAATTGGATATTTTGTTTATATGAACAAATATAAACAATTTTGCAATGAAAGTACAAGATTATAAATAATGATTGATGCTCAACAACATTGAATTTCAAACGGGGTTATTACCATCGAAAAAATTGTTTCGCTATGAGACATGGTAATAACAAATACAAATGAAGTACTGAACATGTGTGTGTGAATACGTTGCAGTATAAGGATAAGATAATACGCAAGTATTGATATTTAGAAACACACAGTCAGTTAGACATTAAAGTTCAAGAATTGAAAAACATTTTAAAATCACACTTCTTAATTCATAAAATCTTTTGAGAATCAGAAGTGGTTTGAACATTTCAGAAACTGTTTTTCATGCTTGAAAGTTGTTCTTCTTTCAAACAATCAGAGATCTAGATCAGAAGATATTTACCTTTAAGCTCCCCTTCAAATCATGATAGAGCGATATAGATCTATTAAGCTCCCCCTGGATATTTGCTACATATCCAAGTCTGAACGTTGAAGAACGGGTCCTGATCTGTCATGTGATCAGAAGCCTAACTTCGTTGAAGTCCGGGTTCTAAGCTGATTTACTTAGAAGCCATTGTTCTTCTACTCCCCCTTGACAGTAGGTGCCTGCAACAAAGAATCAGTTTTCGGCTTTGGTACCCACTGGTATTTGGGTCCATGAATGTTAGTTGCAGTTCGTGTGGGCGATATAGAATAAGAACCATACCAGAAAATGATCACTGGTTTTATGAATGTGATCATGTGTATGACAATAAGAACAGTGGTATTTCTTACCTGATAACCTGAGTAATTGATCTCTCGAGTAGATATGATCAGGTTTACCTTTATGTACTTTGTTCTTCTTGGCATTGACCGCATGTACACATGATTCTTTTTCTTTCAGCTCATCTTCAACTGGTTTCTTCTTCCAGACCAGTTCCTCATCTTTGTATCTCCTTCTTCTTTGATGTATACCTGAACCATCTATATTGCTATCATAGAAAAGGTTAGTTTTACGAATCTGATCAAAAGATTTAACTGACCTTTGTGTAGAGACAGATTTCTGATTTGAGCTTGATACAGACTTTTCAAGCACTTTAATCGTTGAAGCGAAGTTGTCTCTTTCTTGAACAAGCAGGTCAATCTTCTTCGTGAACTCAGACTTCGTTTTCTGCTCTTTTAGTGCCTTCTCAGATAGTTCAGATAATTTGGCAGTAAGCTTTTTGATCTCCGTCTCAAACATGCTTCGTTCTTCTTCAAATCCCTTCTCAGCATTGTTTCTTTGGCCGGATATTTCTTTGAAGACGCTAACATTCTTTTGTTCAATGGCCTTCTTTTCTGTTGCAAACTTCTCTCTTTCAAGAATGATTACTTTCTGAAAATCAGAAACTTGCTGAGAAAGTTTTATGCATTTCAGCTCAACTTCTTTCTTCTCATCAGCACATTTTCTCGAGAATTCTGAGAACTTCTTTGCGAACGATTTCTCAAACTCGGATTTATCTTGAGCATGCTTTTGCTCGAAATCAGATATTTGCTTTTGAAGCTCAGCATTTGTATCTTTCTGATGCTCAATCTGCTCCTCAGAACTTTCAACAGATGTTGCTTGTTGGATTTGGACAATTCGAACTTCCAGATCAGAAATCTGTTTTTTTAGTTCAGAGTTCTTAGTTTCCAAAAACTTTACTCTTGAAGACATCTTTGGTCCTGTCATTATCTTTTCAAGATGTTCCGACAGTTGTTTTCCTGTAGCCTTTTTACTGTCTAAACTTATAGAAATATCTTTTGAAATCTCCTCGGAAATTCCTTGCAAGATAAAAGCTTTAGATAATTTATCAGCTTCAAATATCTTTCTTTGCTCATCTGTGTAATCCTTAAATGGTATTGTGTACACTAAGTGTTCCGTTCTTCTATTTTCTCCCATATAATAACAAATATTTGTCGGAGTTTCCATTTTTCCTTCCCTCAGAGATAATCTGATATAATCACCCAAGTCATGTTTATCAATGAAGTCTAAGAACTGAATCCTCCATTTATCATATTCTCCTCTGTAAAGAACCGGTGGCATCTCATCCATACTTATTGAAAGAGCTTCGCTTGAAGGCATTCCTTTTGATATACAGGGACTGAACTTTTCAAAGAGATGGTACGCTAAAGTGCAAGGACCAAAAGTGACAACTTGTGAAACTTGAAAGTTTAGGGTTACAAATGACACGCTGAATCCTTGAAGTACGGGGGCTAAAATAAATGCACTGCAAAATGATCGTGAGACAAAGGACCGGAATATGCAAGATACCGGTCGAAAGCAAGACCGGAGTAAGCAAGTACCCGGTCGAATGGAAAGACCGGAAAAAATAAGGTCCGGTCGAAGGGTTTGACCGGAGGTTACAACTATCCGGTCGAAGGTTAGACCGGAGTAAACAAGTATCCGGTCGAATGAGCAAGACCGGAGTACAGGTGTCCGGTCAAATGGGTTATTCCGGGGAAAACTCTTATCAGGTCGAAGGTGTAAGACCGGAGTACAAGAGTCCGGTTGAATGCTCAGGTCGTAAGATTACGATAAACACAAAAAACCAGATAAACACACATATAACGACTAAGACCGAAGAACACGAAGAACGACCGAAGAACCCGAAGAATTTCTGGGATTCGACCGAAATCAAAACCCAGATCCTTCTCCTTCGATCGAAAGAAACAAACAAAACTCAACCAAAAAAACGATTCAACCGATATCAACAGTAACAAAATAATCGACCGAATATAAAATAAACCTAATTATAAACGACCGAACAAGATTTCCGGAAACTTAATCGACCGAACAAAACTTACTGTTTTTCCAAAAAAATCGATCGAATAGATTAAATCTTACTGTTTTTCCCAACAAAATCGATAGAATAAAACCAGAAGCTAACATATATCGATCAAACAGATAACACAGAATTTAACCACTAACAATCAATTAATGCATGTAAAGCAATTAACACAAGAAATTGATCTTAGGGTTTCAAACAAACCTTTTTACTGGATCAAACCTTTTTGCCTATCAGCTCTGATACCAAATGTAGATCCCAATGCAGTGCAATCACAAGTAATTAAGAACAATGATGAACAGATTATAGGCCACAACAACTAGTCATATGATTGATATAACTTCAAAGGGTTAAGGTTTACAGAGAGAATTTCTGATTAGGGTATGTAAACCTATTGACTAGAGAATTATGAAATGCGACTATCTAACCTAATTATGAAACAAATAATGCCTTTATATACTTAGGCTTACAGGCCTAATGGGATAATGGGCTTGGGCCCATCTAATAAAATAACTTTCAATTAATTACAAATCAAGCCCTTATAAATACTTTATTCCACTTTCAACACACAGGACTTTCAGTCAGGTACAAATCTCTCTGGTCCCTCTGAAGTTACAACTTCTGCTTCCTTGAATGCAGGTCCAAGAAATGAAATAACTTCAGAGCCTCTGGAATCAACTTCAGAGCCTCTGGAATCAACATCAGAGCCTCTGGAATCAACATCAGAGCCTCTGCTCAGGACAACATAGATGTCTCCAACTGTCATCTCTGAAGCTCAAACTCCACCTCATGTACATGCTCCGCTCACAAGATGGACAAAGGATCATCCCCTTGATCAGATCATTGGATCACCTTCAGAGGGTGTCAAAACCAGATCAGCCACAATCAATGAATGATTTTTTGTAAATTTTTTAAGCATCATTAAACCAAAGAAGGTAAATGAAGCTCTTGAAGATCCTCATTGGATCTCTGCAATGCAGAATGAGCTTCAAGAGTTTGAAAGAAACAAAGTCTGGACTTTAGTTCCCCTTCCTAAAGGAAAATTTGCAATTGGAACTAAATGGGTCTTCAGAAATAAAACGAATAAGGATGGCATTATAATCAGAAACAAAGCTAGGTTGGTTGCTAAGGGAAATTGCCAAGAAGAGGGCATTGATTATGATGAAACCTTTGCATCTGTGGCTAAGCTAAAAGCAATTAGAATCTTCTTAGCCTATACTGCACATAAAGGGTTCAAAGTGTATCAGATGGATGTTAAATCTGCCTTTCTGAATGGGAAATTAAATGAGGAGGTTTATGTCTAGCAACCACCTGATTTTGAGAATACAGAGTTTACAAACCATGTTTATTATCTTGATAAAGCTCTATACGGGCTTAAACAAGCTCCAAGAGCATGGTATGCTACTCTATCCACATTTCTGATAAATAATGGTTTTAAAAAGGGTACAATAGATACAACCTTGTTCATAAAAAGGTACAAAAATGAGATGCTCTTAGTACAGACATATGTTGATGACATTATATTTGGCTCTACAAATCAAAAGTATTGTGATAAGTTTTCAGAGTTGATGAAGAGTAAATTTGAGATGAGTCTTATGGGAGAATTAACATTCTTTCTAGGCTTACAAGTAAAGCAAACATCAGAGGGTACTTTTATAACTCAATCTAAGTATGTCTATGACATTTTGAAAAAATACAGACTCAATGATTCAACCTCTATGAAAACCCCTATTGCCACAGGAGTCAAGCTTGACTCTGATCTTTCGGGAAAATCTGTAGATGTCAAAACCTACAGAGGCATGATAGGTTCACTATTATAATTGACTACAAGTAGGCCGGATATAATGTTTGCAACATGTCTTTGTGCTAGATATCAAGCAAATCCAAAAGAATCTCATTTATCTGCTGTCAAAAGAATTTTCAGATACCTGAGAGGGTCACACTCATTAGGCCTCTGGTACCCAAAACTTTCTAGTTTTGATTTAACAGCTTACACTGATGCAGATCATGTAGGGTGCAAGCTTGACAGAAAAAGTACCTCTGGGTGCTGTCAGTTATTGGGAAATAAGCTGGTAAGTTGGAAATCCAAGAAGCAAAACTGTGTTTCAACTTCCACAGCAGAGGCAGAATATGTTGCTGCTGCTAGTTGTTGCTCTCAAGTCATATGGATGCAAACTCAGCTCCGAGACTATGGCTTACAATATGACAGAATTCCAATTCTGTGTGATTCAAAAATTGTCATAGCCATCTCTGCCAATCCAGTACATCACTCCAAAACCAAGCACATAGATGTAAGGTACCACTTTCTGAAAGATCATGTTGAAAAGAGGACAACAGAGATGTATTTTGTACCAACTAAACTTCAACTTGCTGATATTTTCACAAAAGCTTTAGATGAACGAAGGTTCAATTTCTTAATTAGTAAGTTGGGTATGTTGAACATGTCTGCCTAACACAGGAAAACATCAGAGTCTCTGATCCATTCATCAGAGCCTCTGACATGCATAACATCTTCAACCAGAACTTCTGAAACTAATTTTAGAGCCTCTGAACTTTTTCACAAATGGTAAAAAATCATTCTTTTGTATCTCCAAGCATGTGTCAAGGTGGAGAAGATAAAGACTTCATTCTTTGGTCAAGGGGGAGACAGAGAACCTTTCATCTTTCAAGGGGGAGAAAGTGAGCTTCTCTGATACTCATCAGAGACTCTGATCTAGTCTCTGATATTTATATCAAAGCCTCTGATCTTGTCTCAGATATTTATATCAGAGCCTCTGATCTTTTCTCATTAAACGAATATTCCAGGAAATTATTTTAATAATAAATCTTTTGGATAACCATTCATTTCTTTTCAAAAACCCAATTGGCGGTTTTCTGACACCAAGCGGCTCTCCCCTACACACCTCAACGTGTCACCTATTAAGTAGGGGATGATAGAACGTCCTTTCTGACATTGGAACTCTCAATAGCCGTTTCCATAACCTCTCCCTCTACCTTTCTTCTTATGTCCATTAAAACCCTTTTTCTCTTCTCATTATTCTTTACGCTCTCAGAATCCCATTTTCCAAATCTCTCTTTCTAAGCTCTCATCTTTCTCAAAAACCTGCAACAATGGCGGCTTATTCCCAAATCTCAGATAACTTAAGCAAACTTGTTCCAAGCTTGAATATGGCACAGTTCGATGTTCCAGTAAAAGGTAACAACTATTTTCTCGACGTTACCCAAACCAAATACGATGAGCAGTTTCGCCCAATCCTCGACTTTTTGACCAACTGCGAACAAAACGATGTCCTCACCAAACATGCCTCAGATATTCCTCTACGCTTTGTCCAACAATGGTGGTATTCAAGTGAATACGATGATTAAAAGGAAGGACTGGTTGGGTACATTGACCTAGGTGAACAAAGCATGAACATAAGAATCACCCCACAAACCCTAACTCGCCGATTTAACCTGTTCACAAAAACTGATCTCCAAATAGAAACCTTTGAGAAATCACCAAATCAAGAAGTTCTTCTTCAGTTCCTCCACCACTTAGGCTACAACAGGGAAATCACACGCCTAAGTCAATTCAGACGTTAGTACCTGCCTCCCAAGTGGAACTTTATGTTTATTGTTCTCAACGGAACAATTACCTGCAAGATTGGAAGCCAGGATCAGACCCATCCAACGATTCTAGCCATAATGTATGCTCTCTTCTTCAACAGAAGCATAAATATGGCTCACATTCTCTTCTGTGAGATGTTGACGGCGGTGGACAAGAAGAACAAAGACTTGGCCAAAGGAAAACAACCAATTTTGGTACTGTTTCCCAGATTAATCTTTGTGGTCATTCAACGAGCAATGGAGAAATTCTCCATCACTGAGGAGGGCCCAAGGACACCCTTGTTTATAATGAACTCGTTCAAAGCTACTGAGGTTCCTCCTTATCCAAATGACCGACGTTTCCCACACACCATGATTGAGATAATTCCTGTTGACTCTACTACCTACCTTCTACTTAGTCGTGTTTTCCAATCATCAGAACCGATGATGGGATCTCCAACACACTTAGGTTCTAAGCCTGAGCCTGAATCAGAGAGTGATATCTCTGATACTGCTCAAAACGTTAACAGAGCGCACCCAGAGGGTGGCTCTGAGAGAGTAAGGAAGAGAAAACAAGAGAACCTTCCCTCTGACGAAGAGAATAACTCTGTTAGAGCAGAGGAAGGTGAGGCAGAGAGAATTCCAGAGGGTGAGTTTCTAAGCTTAGAATCAGAGGGCGGTAAGGTAGAAAAAGATGTCCTTGTTGGCACACATGAGAGATTCCAAAGCCCAAATCCCTGTGCAAACACGTTTACTGTCTAAGGTGGTCCAGCATCAATGGACATTGAAACAGAGGTGCACACCTCGAACCCTTTCCATCCTAACCGCTCAGAGGCATCTACTTCTGCATCTGAAGCACGCACCAAAAGGGAAACCTATGATACGGCTAAGTCCTCGCAACAGGACTTGGACCAAGATAAAAATACTCATTCACCCCAGAGTATGTCACCTCCACACACACATGATGCCTTTGTGGCTCATAAAAAGTTGCACTGTCCCTTAGATCAGAATAGACCTACGATCTCTCGTAAGGATTGCCTGTCAGAAAAAGAATGGCATGACCTTCTTTCACATGGACTCCTTAGCCTGGACAGCAAGGTTTCCACCCACATTCGTTTCTCATCATCAGATTCTGACTCTGATGATCAGAGAACAATCAGAACCATTATAGGGAAATCCTTGAAAAAGGGTTCCCAAGGATTAATGGGAAGTCCTTCCGGAGTCAATATCAAGCCAACTCTGAAAGAAGGCCCCTCTGAACTCGAGGGAAACTTAGAATCATGTGTTGATCCTAAGGTCACCCCCTCTGATTACGTTACCAAAGAGGAGTTTAGAATCTTTGGTGATGAAAACAGAGAATCTCTGAAGAAGATTAAACTTCAAATAGAGAAGACCTCAGAGGCCTCTGCCTCTCACTCTGAAGTTGCAAAGCTTACTTCAGAGGTCTCTGAGCTGCGCACGACCATAATCTCTCAGAACGACAAACTGGCTGTTCTGGAAAGCCTGGTCATCAAAAATGACTCGGTTTTATCCAGAGAAATTCAGAACTCCATAACAGAGATCCTCAAGGCGATTTCAACTCCCTCTGCCCCCACTCCAACACATGCAGACTTTTCTCAATTCAAGGAGGAAGTCTTACGTTCTTTGACAGAGGTGCTTCCAAAGATCCCTACCTCCTCTGTTGCTGCTCCGGCTACCTCTGAATTCATTACAAAGGCTGACCTCCCCAACCTCTCCAAGAAAATCACCAACAATGTAATGAATATCTCCAGCAAGTTTGTCTCCAAGACCACTCAGCAGAACAAAAAGATTGAAGACCTTCTGCAAAATTTCAAATCTTTAGAGGGAGCATTGAAGAGAAAGGAACCAGAGGTCGCATGCTCTGAGGAGGCCCAGAAGAAAACCAGGTATGAAGATTCTGATGACGATGATGACCAACCTCAGGGGTCATCCGATCTTCATAAGGGGGAGAAGACTCCTACTCCAAAAACTGTTGAAACACAAAAGGAGTCAACTCCCTCTGAATCAAATCAAAGAAAGGAAAAAGGAACAGAGAGACGTTCAACCTCAACCTCTGCTGAAGATAACCAGGCCACTCTAAAGTCGCCAGTACCTGTCATCTTTCTAGCACCATCCACTTCGAGTGCTCCAATAGTTCCAATAATAGTTGCAACTCCAGAAACTATTAGAGCTCTGGAAGAAGATGAAGACGAGCAACTAGTAGAATTCTCTACATCAGAAGATGCATTCTCATCAACAGAAAGACCAACTTATGTGATGAGAGATGCTTACAAATCCGAGGCTGAAAGAGCAGAACCAGAATCTGAAAAAGAAGAAAAATCAGATTCTGGAAAAGAAGTTGCTGAAGAACAAATTGAAGTAATTGACGTTGAAGAGTATGTATTCAAGAATGCTCAACCACATCATACTTCAACAGCAACAGAGCTGAGGGAATCACCAGAGATAGATGGCTACATCTCTGAACCCACAACAGAAGATCCTCCACAGACGATGGAACCAAAAACCATGGTTGCTGATGAACAGACTCCTTCACAGAATCCTGATCAGACAGCAAGCATCGGTCTACCAGCCAAAGTGTTCACTAAACCTCCTACATTCCTTGAATCAAATCCCGAAGCTTCCATAGAAGACCACTTCAAATACATCTACTGTGAGTTCAATATGGCAGACACTCTAGTCATTCCTCTGATTCCAAGGATCAGAGAGGACATGCCGGACTATGAGCGAAGATTTGTCAGAGATAAAACCAGACCAAGAGCACAGGTCCTCTTTGATGATCCAATCATCAAAATCAACAAAATCTCAGAGAAGACCTTTGCTTACAACAAGATCATCTATAGGCACTATGTGGTAACTCGATCTGATCAGAAGATTTACGAGTTCAATGATAATGTTCTCGTAAATCTAAATCCATATGATTTACCACATTTATATGCCTATTGCTCTGCCAGATATGATCATGGAAGAAGGGAAATCAAGATGGGCATGGTTGAAGTCAGACGGGCAATGGAGGCCTATGTCAAACACAGAGCAAAATGTGACTTCCAAATTGTTGCGAACCTAGGGGAAGAAAAGCTGGAGGTAACTGAACCTGTGGAGTCGTTTGATAAACTTGAGGAACAGAAGACTGGATCAATCGTTGCAGAACCTCTGGGTTTCGTCTACAGAGTAAACCAAGTAAAGAAGATCTTTCTAGCTTCGGAAGTCTCGAAGTACTCTGATGAAACCTTGAGAGGTATAAAGAAAATGATCCATGTGAAGGAAGAAAGGCACATAGCAGATTTACTTGCAAAGCTTGACTTAGAGATTGACTCGATGATCAACTTCAGAGCTTTGATCATGAAATTCCATGGAATCTGTTCAAGTGCCAAGTTTTAGTTTGTTTCTTTATTTTTGAATATTACCTTCTCTATATTAAAACTTCCAAATGTTTGAGTAATATTTAAGAGGATGTTTTTTCTCCTCTACGCTTTCTAGTTTAAATCTTCTAATCTCTGCTATTATTGTATCTTTTATTTTCAACACTTAGGGGGAGATTGTTAGCTCCAAATCTTATGTTTGTTAAAGTGTTGAAAATACCCGTCCTATTTCAGAGGACTTCAAAGACAAACTTCAGAGGACGAAGACTTTAGAGGACAAACCTGCCTCTGAAGTACTTATCAGAGATTGCAACTTTCAGCAGAAGACATCAGAGATGGCTTCATCAGAGGCTCTGAAGACAACGTCAGAACTCTGAAGACATTCTCTCTGAAGATGGCGCTGAAGACTTTTCTGAAGTATCAGAACAGATAACCAATCACTTAGTAATAAGATTTACTTTATAGAGTCGGTTACTGTTCAAGCATGTCTTGAGCTTACCTTTTAGGTAAGACACTGTTCAAGAATGCTTTTATTTGTCAGAATAGTACACTATTTACTTTATGGTCCTATAAATAGGACCATCACTACTTTGACAAAAGTGTGCTTTTTGATATCTTGTATAAGAAGAATCAACTGAATATATCTCACGAAGATCTTGTTCTTTCTACTTGCTTTATATATGAACTGTGATATTTGAATCTGCTTTTGATATTAAACTATATTGCTTCCGCTGTTTATAATCTTGTTGTTTATATCATTATTGTTATAAGATTAAATCTGGAATCCAACAATTTGTCTGTCATTTCTTGCTGGCTCCCCCTTGACATGTTGTGGATCTTTCTTCTCTATATAGATATGCTCCCCCTTCATATCTGCATACAGGTAAAAATATAACAATTTAGAACAATTTTACTAATTCAAGCTCCCCTTATGAAAAACTCCCCGTAAAAATGGGACATTGAAGATCTTATCAGAATCTTGACATTGAAGTCTGAGTCCTAGACTGTTGTGTCTAGAAGTTATAGTCTTGAACATTGAATATTGGGTCCTAAACTGCACAGTTTAGAAGCCATTGGCCTTCACTCCTTCTTGAGTTCAGGTTCTTGCATCATAGGTTTAACAGGTTTTGGTACCCAGATAAGTTTGGGTCCTTTCTGGTTAGTATGTGAAAACTTAATAGAGCGGTTTCCACCTCTGTGATAAGCAATATCAGTAAACTTCTTGTGAGAAAAATACTTCTTGTGAATATGTGTCAGGATCGAAATTCGAAACAAGAATGTAAGAAACACTCAGAAACTTATGTTAAAGAAGTCGCGGAAAAACACTTTAACAGTAAATCAATCAAACAGTGTTTGCACTCAAATCACCAGTTACATTGTTTGAACTTAATGATATCAAACAAAACATCAATCTGTTGAACAGGCTCAACAGACGTTCAATACTTCTCTATTGAAAGGACTTCTAAGAACCTTGAGGTTAATTCTCTCTAAACGAACGTGTTCTATATGAATTCTATATGTCTCTATCAAAGACTTCTAAACTATATATACCGAACTAATTACAAGATAATTATCAAAACAAAATTGATCTTCATAATCCATTCCATAATTATCTTCATCTTTATCTCCAACTCCTATTCTTTCGTTCCAAGTCATTATCTTCATAAGCAGTATTAACTTCATTCTCATTCAACATCATTAATCTTCAACAGCATTAACATCCTCAGCAGTACTAACTATGCTTGCAGTATTAACTCCCCTCTTGCAGTAGTAATGTTCAAGCAGTATTAACTACTAGCAGTACTAACTCTCCAAGCAGTACTAACTACTCTTCTAGCAGTACTAACTCTTCAAGCAGTAGTAATTCTACTAGTAGTAATAATCTTTCATCTTGTAGTAGTAAACTTCAAGTAACACTATTAAATACTCTATAAGCCTTACTCTGAGATGAGTATCCAACAAGAAATCCATCTTCAACTTTGCTTTCAAACTTGCCTAAGTGAGATTTGGTGTTTAGAATAGTGCAAGGACACCCAAAACGTTTGAAAAATCCAATAAATGGTTTCTTCTTGTTAAAAAGTTCATAAGGTGTCTTGCCTTGAGATTTGACTACTAGAACTCTATTTTGGACATAACAAGCAGTATTAACTGCTTCTGCCCAGAAAGTAATTGGTAATTTTGAATCTGCCAACAGAGATCTAGCAGCCTCAATTAGTGTCCTATTTCTCCTCTCAGCAACACCATTTTGTTGAGGAGTTCTAGGAGCACTGTATTGTCTCTCAATACCTTTAGTCTCACAAAAGTTGTTTAAGTCATTGTTTTTAAATTTAGTTCCATTATCAGATCTGATTACTTTAACTCTTTGACTTATTTGGTTTTCAACCCTAAGAACAAAGGATTTGATCAGTCTACATGTCTCATCCTTAGTCCTTAGAAAATATACCCAAGTGAATCTAGAGAAGTCATCAACAATGACTAAGCAGTAGGATTTCTTACCAATACTCATCACATTTGTAGGACCAAAGAGATCCATATGCAATAATTGAAGAGGAGAAGAGATTTTATTTATTTCTTTGGAACTAAGAGAAGTTTTGTGCTGCTTGCCTTTAAGACAGACAACACAATGATCATCACATGAGAAAACTTTTTGAGGTAAACCTCTTACAAGGTTGTTTTTCACAAGAATGTTCATTGTATTAAAATTCATGTGACACATCCTTCTGTGCCAAAGAGATGATTCATCTAAGGAAGCTTTTGACAATAAACAGTTTAATGATGAATCAGATGATACATTCTCTAAATCCAAACAATAAACATTATCCGTTCTAGGAGTTCTAAGTAGTATCATATTTTCATTAACTACCTTGAATCCTGGAGCAAGGATAATACATTCAGACTCAGTAAATAGTATATTATGTTTCTTGTCACAGACCTGTGATACACTTAACAGGTTGTATCTCAATTTCTCAACATAGTATACATCTTCAAATGACATCTTACCTTTTGATCCCATACCTTTTCCACTAATCTTACCAACTGTCGGATTGTCACCAAACGCAACATGTCCTCTATCAAAATTTTTGAAGTTTTGAAGGTAGGCCATGTTACCTGTCATGTGCCTAGATCAACCACTATCTACATTCAGATGCTCTTCTTCTTGAGTTGTTGGTTGCCCTGCACATATGATAAAACAGTTAATTTTTAGAGGGAACCCAAGCCAAAGTGGTATTGGGTTGCCCTTTCTCATCAACATATTTATAATCAGTAATCTTAGTCTGGATGAGATGATCAGAGTTAGGAATCTCATGGCTGGAATACTTTGTCAAAATTATTTGCTTGACAGCATTAACACTGGTAGCAGCACTATCATTGTTAGCAGTACTATTTGAGGTAGCAGTACTAACAGGTTTCTTGACTTTTGGAACCCAAACCTTGAAAAAGTTGCTTGCTTTCTTGTTATGTGAGTTACTCCTTGACTTGCTTGGAATATTTTCTTTTGATTTAGCAAACTTATTCTGAATATGAGATTTTGCAGTCCCAGTTTTCATTAGTACTGTTCTCATATTAGCAGCCATGTGATTTCTTGATTGCTTCCTATAACCAAAAGAATTTTGTGTTTGTCTTTGAAAAGTAACTCTTTGGTTAATAGGATTGAAATAACAGTATTTCGCAAGATGATTCAATTTGCCACAGATAAAACAGGGCTTTGGTGTATTAATTTTGCTTAGATCAATTCCTTGTTTGTGAGCCCACTGATTATTTCTGTTTCTCTGATTTCCCCATATTTTATCATATTTATGGGGCTTGTTCTGTTGACAAGTACAGAGATTTATAACAGAGGTTTGCATGTAGTGAATTCCCTGTACCTTTTCCTTTCCTTTCCTGGAGGTCTCAGCTTTCTCACTCTTAACAGTCTCTTTCTCTGTCTTGGACATCTCCACTTTATCATTTTTGATAAACGGTATACCTCCCCTCTCATTTGTAGGAATGTGGTTTTCTATGGGAATATCTTTATGGTCTTCCTCATTCTTAATCTCAGAGTCTTCTACTTCAGAATCTGCCTCAACCACTACTTTGTCTAAAGGATCTATTTCTGTGGCTCCTGCAGGTAAGTAATCCTTATCCTGTCTTTCTAAGAGGTTTGAAGTGGGTGGAATGTAGTTATTGTTGTATGGTGGAGGGGTGGTGTTGTAGCCTATTCCTCTTCTCAGTTTGTCATGAATTTGAGATTTAAGTAAAGAGTCCATTGCTCTAGAAGCATTGGAATATTTTTCAATGTCTAGTTTGGCCTTCTCAAATTCACTCTTAACTTTTTCACACTCCACACTAGACTTCTCTAGCTTACTCTCTAACTTATTCTTCTCCCACTTCCAATAGTTGAGATCATAAGAATGTTGAAGTTCATTGGCTTGATATTCCTTTATTTGTTCTTCAAATTTCACAACTATCAAAACATACTCTCTTCTATCTTTTTCTAACCTTTTAAGGTCATCACACATGCTCTGATTGTGATCCCTGTACTTTTTAACAGTTTCAAGACAGGTTTTAGACCAAACGTTAGATTTTACCTCAGTGGGGATTGTAGTGCTTGATGACTCAGAAACTTCAGCCATCAACGCTTGGTTCTGAATTGCCTCCTTTGCTTGATCACTCCAATCAAAGCCCATTCCTTCTTGTGAGACAAGAGCTTGAGATGAATTGTTGTTATAGTTGGTTAACTTTGGTTGTTGATTATTGCTTCCATGATGTTGAGCAGTTCCTCCTCTGCACTCTCTGGCACAGTGTCCCAGATTATGGCATTTGTAGCATTCCACCTTGGATTTATCAAATCTAACACCATCTTCTCTTCAAATGGCAAAATTGTTCCTACGTGTTCTTTTGATGAATCTTTTGACTCTCATGGTGAGCATTGCCATCTGCCACTTGATATCCATCTCTTCAAGGTCATCTACATTGATCTGCTCCATATCATCATTGATAAGAGCAGATTTAGCATGACTAGCAAGGAATGCCTCCAAAACAGAATCATTGGACCCATCTAGTTTTGAGCCATAAACAACACTAAATGATTCTGTATTAGCAGTAGAATCAATAGTAGATGATAGGAGGGCAACATTATGAGAGTATCCAGATGGCCTTTTCTTATATTCAACTTCTGCTTCAAATACCCTTAGATCATTGTAGAGATCATCAAGCTCCTTATTCTAAAGATTATCATTCTGTCTGAAGGATACAGTGTACACCACCCATTCTTCACCAAGAGATCTTAGAAATTTTCTATTGACATCATCCTGGTCCATCTTGACACCAACAGTGGCCAACTCTTCAATCAACTTGTTGAATCTATCAAAGGTTTGATTCATGGACTCATTCTTTGTAGACATAAAATTCTCATATTGTTGTTTGAGAATTGCCTTCTGATTCCTCTTAGTGCTTTTAGTACCTGAAAATCTCTTCTCCAATGTATTCCACAGGATTTGAGCATCAGAACAGTTGCATAATTGATGTTGGTACTCATTAGGAATTTCCAGGAGCAGAGTGCTCCAGGCTTTCATCTCAGTCTGCCTCATCTTACTTCCTCCATCAGTCTTTGGTGGAGGTCTCTTGCCATCTGCGTCCATCTTTCCTCCATCAGAGGGACCATTCTCAATGATATCCCACATTGAGTAGTATGTAAGAAGAATGTACTGCCTGATTCTGATTTTCCACAAGTCAAACTCATTGGGTTTGAGCATGGGGACCTTTGAAACAAGAACACTGTCATGAGATCCGTCCATGATGATTTTTGATTTCTGAGTTGAAGGCTCTGATACCACTTGTCAGGATCCAAATTCGAAACAAGAATTTAAGAAACACTCAGAAACTTATGTTAAAGAAGTCGCGGAAGAACACTTTAACAGTAAATCAATCAAACATTGTTTGCACTCAAATCACAAGTTATATTGTTTGAACTTAAAGATTACAAACAAAACCTCAATCAGTTAAACAAGCTCAACAGACGTTCAATACTTCTCTATTGAAAGGACTTCTAAGAACCTTGAGGTTAATTCTCTCTAAACGAACGTATTCTATATGAATTCTATATGTCTCTATCAAATACTTCTAAACTATATATACAGAACTAATTACAAGATAATTATCAAAACAAAATTGATCTTCATAATCCATTCCATGATTATCTTCATATTTATCTCCAGCTCCTATTCTTTCGTTCCAAGTCATTATCTTCATAAGCAGTATTAACTTCATTCTCATCCAGCATCATTAATCTTCAACAGCATTAACATCCTCAGCAGTACTAACTATGCTTGCAGTATTAACTCCTCTCTTGCAGTAGTAATCTTCAAGCAGTATTAACTACTAGCATTACTAACTCTCCAAGCAGTACTAACTATTCTTCTAGCAGTACAAACTCTTCAAGCAGTAGTAATTCTACTAGTAGTAGTAATCTTTCATCTTGTAGCAGTAATCTTGAAGTAACAGTATTAATACATTCAGCAATATTAATCTTTAAGCCCAGCAGTAGTATCCATCCTTAGCACATTTCAGACCCAACAATATGTGCTTTATGAACAAAATCATCATTAGAGCAATATGAACAACAGAGTTTTCTTTCTGCGAACCTGATCAGATGCTTGTTTGACTTGATAGCATCAGGTGCAAAAGATTTACCTTTTTCAGCTCTATTCTTCTTTCTCAGTTCATCTTTTGCAGATGATTTCTGGTATTTTATTGGTTCAGAAGAAGTTTTGACAACCCATATCATCTTCTCTTTCTTGGAAGTACTAAGTCCAGAATAAGCAGCATATCTATCAACAGATTTAACATAGAATGGACTAGAAGGTTTAATCTTATTTGATTTCAAGCTTTCAGATTTAACAGTTTGTTTCTTGAAAACAATCTTTTGATATAAGTTATTTACTGATTGAAAAGATCAAAATGATTCACTAGCATCACCATTATAAGAAGATGATACAGATATATCATATGCTAACTTGTCAGATAGATCAGTATTAGCTTTCTCAAGTTGATTAATCTTGTCATTCAACTTGACTTTTTCATAGCACAATTTATTAAACTTGCTTTGCAAATCAAAATTTAGCTTTATATCCCTTTTGAATATCTGTAGATAAGACAGCTAACTTGTCAATAAGTTCAGAAATTACAACTTCAAAATGTTTTCTTTCAGACTCAAAATCTTTTTCCAAGTTCTGATTTTTCTGAGATATATCTTTGAAAAACAAAGTATTTTTCTTTTCAGCAATTTTCTTTTATTTTTCAAACATATCTCTTTCAGTAATAACAATTCTTTCAAACTCAGAAAGTTGTTTAAATTTAGCACATTTAATTTCTAACTCCTTTTTCTCAGACTCAGCTTTCCTTGAAAGTTCAGACAACTTCAGGTTGAAAGTATTATCAAGTTCAACTTTCTCATTTTTGAACCTCTCATCAACTTTCTTTAACCACTCTTTGTCTTTATTCTCATAAGATGACACTTGTAGTTCAACCTTTGATAATTTGACATTCAAGGCATCAATATCTGCTTTCAACTTTGAGTTTTGACTTTTCAGCTTCTCATTTTTAACTTTGAGTTCTTCAAGTTCAACTTCCATCTTTGGAATCTCGTGCATATATGAAAATGCAGAGTCTCTGTTTGTAAGAAACAGATTTCCCTTTTCATCTGTATAAGGCATGATTAGTATCTATGAATAATAATGCTTGAAAGGATCTTTAATCAGAAAAACAAAATAATTTGAAGTAAAATTACAGAAAATCACTTAGAATGAAAAACAAGACAAAAATTCGTATGATACTCACATAACAAAATTCGCATATAACAATTAATATGTCAAAATTCGCATAGCACACACAAGCAACAATTCATATAGAGCAATTCGCATAAAAGGATACTAAAAGTATACGGAATGTGAACTTTTCGCATACAAGCATGTGCGAATTCTGAGCTTTTCGCATGAAAGCTTATGCGAGTTCTCGAAATTTTGTACAAGACTCATGAAAGCTTATGCGAGTACTCTTTGTGAGGTGTGAATTCCTTTGGTTTGCGAATTCTTTCCTTAGAATTGATAAAAATAAGTATTCTACGAATTCAGTTGCTCTACGAGTTCTACGTGCGAGTTCTTCACTAAATCTGCGAACTCATTGGATCTTGGCCATTTTTTTGAAAAATTCAACAGAAAACTATCCAAATCTTGATGTTTGAATATGAAACTTTGCACAATCACTCTTTATATCATCGTGGACAACCCTTCAGAATGAATTTCACCAAGAACAACTATTGAAGTGGAAATCGATCTTGAACAGTCCATGAGTGAACAATTTCCAATCGTATAAGGATTGATCAAATTCAATCAATATGTTGGTTTAAACGATTATTAACCAAACAAAAAATGTTCTATATCTATGAACGATCACTATGAACACGAATTTATAACAAGAACATCACTAAATCAAAGATTCAATTTCGATGAAACAGTAACTTTCTAAAAATTGAAATTGTCGATCTTTCTGCTTCAAATCATACTCCAATCTTTCTGAAATTTCTGCTCAGGCTCTGATACCAATCGTGATCCCAAATATTCAAGTAATCATGCACAATTACATTAACAATCAAAGAATCAAGATGAGAAAGATTGAGTCACAAGATTACAATAACAATCAAAGCATACGTACATACTAAAACAAGACAAAGGAATGCTTTATATAGGGTCAAACAAGGTATTTACCTCTACACAAGGTACATAAAAAGTCTACGATATTAAACACAAACACTGAAACAAATTGAGTCAAAACTTAACTCTAACACTCAAAGAAGGCTAGCTTTTTCTCAAGCTCTGTGCAAGTGCTTTTGCAAGCAATGAATTATTATTTAGTTCATAAAATTTGTTATCAGATTCATGAGTTGAAGAGTCAGAAGTAGATACCTCACTATCCCCGTCAGAGGTGTTGACTTCTGCCATACCATAGAAGAGTGCTTGTTTTCCCCTTCATCAGAGGATTCACCGGTCACAAGGTTTTCTTGATTGGCCATCAGTGCCCTCTGTGTATAGTATTCAGCTTTTTTCTTAAAAAAAGCAGCATCTCTGATCGGTTTTCCCTTTGTGGTATTGGATTTGCACTCAGCCGCAACATGCCCTGGCTTCCCACACTTGAAACATCCTTCATTTTGTTGGGGATCCTTTTCACCACCTCTACCGTAAAATTTATGTGCACCCTTTCTGTCATCGCCTCTTCTTCCTCTTGGCATTGATCTGCAAGCTCTTCTCTCACAAACTTCCTATGTTCACCATATCCTTTTCTGTCGTCTCTTTCCTCTCTTCCTCTGTTATTGAACATGGACTTCTTCTTAAGACCCCTGTTGTATTCTCTATTCATAAGGTCAAGTGTCTTAGCCAAAGAATCCATGTCCATTTCCTCCTCAGAGTCATCATCTTCTTCTTCACTCTCAGCTACTAAAACCTTCATTTTCTTTTTCTTTAGTGTCTCCTCTCCAGTCTTCTCCTTCTTTACTTTATCTTGTATCTCTGTGGCTTTTCCTACCATCGCCAGAGGTCCACAAACCTGAGTTTTTAGCTTCGAGATGCGATTCTCTTTGCTCACCAAAGTCCCAAAAAGATCAGATATGGACCAAACATCAAGGTCCATAGTTGCTTGTATGGACATAGTCAAATGCAGCCACTCATCATTGAGGCTTTGAAGAAACCTGACATTGTTTTCTTTAGAAGTTATGAGGATTCCATATCTTTAGCATTTGTTGATAAGGGAGTTGAATATGTCATAAGTGCTCTGAATGGATTCATTCGACAGAGCTTTGAAAACAAAATATTCATTGACGCAAAAGGATCTGTTATTCTTTTTAGTCTTAGCACCTCCCTCAAGCTGTTTTTAAGCTCTAACCACATATCTTTTGATTTTTCACAAGAGTCTAATGACTGAAAAATGTCACCTGGAATGGCCATAAAGAGTAGCCTTTTGGCTTTCTTGGCAAGTTCATGTAGAGCACTCTCTTGTTCACTCCACTCAGCATTGGGTTTGGGACGTTGATATTCAGGGACTTCAAGGGTAGTAGCAGTTGTAGGTACCCTTGTAAACATGGGAATGTATGGGGGATTGTGAAAAATTCAACCAATGCAGGATCCACACCTTCAAGAAAGTGTACCATCCTGATTTTTCACTGGGATATTCATCCCTTAGTAGGGTGGGAGATTTTGATTGAGATCCTGAACTGAAAAAGTTTATTGCATTTGCTATTTGTAGAGTAACAAAAATGGTTGCAAAAACAGAGTAAGAATAGAAAGTGTTGGATCATTAATTGTATTAAAGATTAAAATGTAGAAAGGGGTCTTATTTGTAAATGTCTTTAATTTCCTAGGGGGTAATATGTAGTTGTTTAGGTTTGACCATGGTTTCGTCATGTTGACCTATATAAGGCAATGTTTCTTTGAGAATCCCTAGGGCTTCATTTGAATTATTACACACACAAGGTAGTGACTACACCAAGAAAACACACTCACACTTAGACTTCTGACACAAGAGATTTATGGATATTTTGAATTATTTTTCTTGATCTCTTATCATATTTGTGTTGTGTAAACAATTTATCAACTAATATCAGGGCTTAACATTTGGTATCAGAGCCAAGAATCAAGGTTTTTGGATTGAAAAAATGCTTTTTCGAAAACTTCATTGTGTGAAAATCGTCTTTGAGATTTATTCTGTTTTTTAGCCTAAAAATGATTTGATTGGGTGCGCATATGGTTATAGAACATCATCAGATTGCCTGATTTCATTTAAAAACATCAATAGATTACTGTTTTGAAGATTTTGGAAGTTTTTGTTCTTTTGAAGTTTGAACACTGTTCCATTCAAATGTGTGGATCTAAGTTGTTTTTGTTGATTAATATTGATTGGGGTTTGTTCGTAATATATAGGTGAATGAATTGTGTGATTTTTACATTGCGATTTAACCTTTTGATGTGTTTTTGGATTAAAATCGAGTACAGGGACGGTTTTAAGGAGAACTCGCAAGTTCTAGGAAGAACTCGCAAGATCTCTGAAATTTGCCGAGATCGTTGAATTGTTTAAGTATAGGATTCGGTTGTATTAGTTTTACGGAAACCTCAAGATTCTCAAGACCTTCATCTACGAAAGTTTGGATTCGCATGATTTTTAAGAATTAAAAATTTGATTAAGTACACGTTTCACAAGTGCCTTGGTTGTGAATATTGAAGAACTCGCAGGCTACTAGTTAGCGAATTCCCTAATATTCGCAATCTGTGTTTATGAATCCTTGATCGTTAGCTTCCAAAAATTTTCACCAAGTATAGGATTCGCAGGTTCATAAAAATCTTAACTCTATTCAGGTTGCGAAAGCTTAGTTGCGAAATTTATGTGAAAAAGTCAAAAAAAATATATATGTCCAGGATTCGTGAGTCTATGGTTTGCGAATCCTTGCTTACCAAAGTTGTGATGTGCGAAAGATAAAGGTTTCTAGAATTTTTTTTTTCTATGTCCAAAACTCGCAAGATCTTTAAACTGATTTCTCTTTCTTGTATGCGAAAACATGCAACCTGAAATATTTTCTAAGTATAGAACTTACAACTATATACTCTGCGAATTCTTCTTGTGAAAGCTAGTGTTCTGAAATTATTCTAAGGCAAGGATTCTGTATTGCTTTGCTAATTGTTAAGGTTTCGCAGGTCTACTTTTTGCAAATTCTTGGTTTCGCAGAAAGTGTGTTTGCGAATTCTACATGTATGCGAATTCTAGCTATCTTGTTTGCGAATTTTGAAGTTTCTCCTTCTGTTTGCGAATTTTGAAGTTTCTCTTTCTGTGGTTCTTATGGCTTGCGAATTCTACACTTGAGTATAATTAGAAATTTATTTTTCTGCAAATTTTTTAGTGTAGATTTTATCCAATCCTTGATTCAAAGATCTTATTAGTTGATTTAAATTGTAAAGATAAGTTTGCATACTAATCTAAATGCTAGAGATGTCGAATCAACTCCTTTCCATGGGCTCTCAGTCCAAACCACCAGTCCTGTTACCCAATGAGTACCAACAGTGGAAGAAACGAATGATCCAGTTTCTGAATCATAAGAGCAGAGATTACATGGAATCTATTACTTCTTGTCATGTGAACCCCATGATCAGAGTGCCTGGTCAAGCTGCTACAGATACCTCTCCTGAGATTCCTAATAGATTTGTTCCAAAACCATATGAATACTTCACTGAACGAGAGAAAGATTTCTACAAAATAGATGAAGAAGCTCTCATCTTTTTGACAATGGCCATTCCTAATTACATCTATATAACGCCCCGAATTTCGTTTGGTCTTTTGCGGAGAAGAAAAGAAGATTAAGGGGGATGCATGCGTCTGTATACACCGTGTGCCCTCCTTCAGACAAAACGCACGGGTCGTGCGCCTTTGGCAGTGGCAGATTTGATTTCTCCATAAATATCTTTTTGTGAGATATTTTCTAAAATATCTCATATATCTCAAAATCTCTCTCTCTCTCTGGTTTTATCTCTTCCGTTCTTCAACCTTTGGAGCTACGTTTGGATTGCTAGATTAAGTGTTTCTAGCAAGGGGTCGGTATTCAAAGCTTCACCTGCTCGTTGTTATCGATATCTGGTTTTTTGGATTTATTCTAAAACCTACTAGTGAGTTCCTACTATCATTTTACAAACTTTATACATGTCAAAACTTATATCATTGAAATCTGAAGTATTTCTACGGTATGGATTTAAGTCCACTACATTTTGACATAACTTGAGTTTTGGGAGATTTTGGGGTTCCCGGTCAGTTTTGACTAAAATAATGGGTTCCATCTTATTTGAAGTAACGGATGTTTTACTTGCACTTTTATGTAAGTTACTTGAAGGTAACATTTATTATATATAGAACTACATGCACATTAATTTTTGAGGTTCTGAATGTAAAGTGAAATGTAGAGCTACATGCACATTGAGTTGTGAGGTTCTGAATGTACAATGAAATGTGGAACTACATGCACATTAAGTTGTGAGGTTCTGATGGTAAAATGGAAATGTAAAGCTACATGCACATTGAGTTGTGAGGTTCTAAATGTACAATGAAATGTGGAACTACATGCACATTAAGTTTAGAGGTTCTGATGGTAAAATGGAATGTGGAAGTACATGCACATTAAGTTGTGAGGTTCTGATGGTAAAATGAAATGTAGAACTACATGCACAGTAAATTGTGAGGTTCTTAATGGAAGGTAAATTATAGAACTACTTGCCCATGAATTGTGAGGTTCTGAAAGGAATGTTTATGATCTCATGTTAATGATTTTCATTCTTATCAGCTGTTACCTTGGAAATGCTTATTGGAAAAGTTTTCCTTTGAGATATAAACGTTTATATCTCTTGAAAATTTATAAACTGTATGTTCTCACTAGGCTTTAAGCCTAACACTTTTTCTCAAATGATGTGTATAACAGGTTTCCCTTAGCGGTGGGTTGCCAAGAGTTTTGAGAGACGAGTATGGCCTCGAGGCATTTATGTGATGACCAGTATTGTAGTTGGGCATTTGTTAAGTGTGACAACTGTCAAATTTTGATTAATGAGGTCAGCACCCTCAGAATAATTTATAAGTCTTGTCACTTTGTAAATTTTATTAAAAGCCTTTAAGATAAAAAGTTTCCCCGAAAAATTTAGAAGTTGCGTTAAAGACCCGGAACAGTTCCGCATCTGACCGTCACTGTCTAGAAATGCCAAATAAGTGAATAAAAGTTCAAAATTCTTAAATTATAAAAATCAGAATTTTAATTACTCTTGCATTGCAAAATTTTCAAAATTATCATTTATTTAGTAAAAATTGAGAATCGGGTGTTTCGGTTCTCAAATATATCTGATATTTTATAGTTTAAAGCTAGTAATTCAATAATGGTATTAAATTAAAGTTTTTTTTTTCTTTTTGTATTGGTGAGTCACTAGGACACTTGTCCTAATACTACCAAATGTAATCATTTTAGAAATTTAAAAGCCAAATTTAAAAAAACAAGATCACTTTCATTTCTCATTTTTAACTCTTCACCTCCTCTCTCTCCTCTCTCTCTCTCATTCGGCCGAAAGCCACCACCACCACCACCACCATTTCCATTGTTTTTTTTTCTTCATCTTCTCCTTCCATTGCTAAGAATCAAAAATCCAACCAAGAATCCATCACCATTTTGAAGTTGGAATCCAAGTCTTCATCTCTTTTGTTAAAGGTAATCATTTAACCCTTCCATTTTTCTTCAAGTTTATAATCAAAAGTGGTATATTTTCATATCTTTTATGTAAATGTTGTATAATCCAAGTTGTGGAAGTGAAATGGGATGCATTAGTATCTATACATTTGCTAATGAACCATTTAATGATCTTCCAATAAAACTAGGGTTTCCATGTGTGTTATTTTGAGATTTTGTCAAAGAGATGATGATTTTATGAAATGTGGTTTTTGGTTCACAAAATTTTAATAATGTTGGATTGAAATTTATGCATTTATGTCAATTTTGTGTATAAATAAACTCTTAGGATGAGATTGTTCAATCTCATATGATTAAAGAGTTCTATATAGTGTTAAACCACTAATCTAGTGTTTATGTTGTCTTGCATGTGGTTGAAAATTTGTTAATAAGATGGTTTACCTTTGATATTTATAAAATATGAGTTTTTGACTCTTGATGCAATGAGTGTTAGTATAAAAATGTTCTTATGAAGGAATTTTCTAAGTTCTACATGATTAAGAACATTGTAACAATATTAATGTCTTATTTTCTTTATATTGTGTTCATGCATGCATTTGGATGAGCATTTAGATTGCCATGAATCCATGATGCATGTGTTAGTTTATCATGTGTTGAAGGGTGAAGACATGGTTTTTAACCAAAAACCATGTCTAATGATCATTATTTGTGGGTTAAAATAGCATTCACATCATTCTAGAACCTGTCCAGAAAATGGACCTCACTTCTAGCTTGCACAACTCACAAACCACATGTCCAAATTTGGGGTTTTTGCTTCTAAACTTCAGTTTAGAGTGTTAGGTTTCTAAAAAGTCCAAAAACATAGAATTTGGAGATGATTTGAGCACTTAAATGGATTTTATAAGAAAATGGTGCAATCTGTCCAGTGAAGACAGATTCATACACCTATCTTGTAGAGGCCATAACTCCCTCACTACTCATCCAAATTAAGTGAATCTTTTTCCAAAATGTTAGGATTTTGAGTTAGGTTTACATCCATATATGGATCACTAGCTAATTCCAAGAATTGATACCTCAAAAGCCTGTTACAAGTGAGGTATGTCACTGATCCGAAAATCAGTGACACTTTATTTTACAAAAATGATTTGATGCACCAAAAGTTATTCAAAAATTATGAAAAAGTTCAGATTTAATCTAAACATATCATAGTTTCATCATAAAAGTTATGAGTAAATAATTCTCTTGAGAAGTTAAGTTTCCGTGTTGAAATTACCGGATAACTTTCCGGACAGCATGTGCTGAATCCAGAAAAGTTGTTTTATCAAGTTTAAGTAATGTCTTATTATATTTTGGAACTTTGTTTAGACAAAATAATTTAGGACTAAGAAACTTATTTGATGGCATTTCATGGGACAATTGGAAATATTGGTTGGACATCGGAATAGGGTATTAATGTGTTTCTTATGGCAACTCTTATATAGGGAAAGTTAAGGCGTGACAAAATTCATTAAGTTTAAAGTAAAGCTTCACTCGTTGCTTGCATCAAGGTGAGTATTCACAGCCCCACTTTTATCGTTTTAATTGATTTTGGGGTGGAAAGCATGTTTAAATTGCGTATTTAAGGATTCATGAGAATTGTTTGAAAGAATTGCGAATTGGCAATTTATAAGGCTTTGTTAAAAGCGTTTGGAAAATTAAGCTATATGATGAGTATGCAATTGATGTGTTGAGTTTTTAATGTTAAGACCCCGTGACACTACTATTAACTCGAAGAAAATCGGGCCTATAGTATTAGTGGGTAGCGCTATTTGGTGTGACAAGCCCACTTTAATGCTGACGAGCAGGGGTGCACTATACTAGAGAAGATGGCTAAACATGTGGCACGAACCACCGCTGAGTTAGTCCATCGGGGGCGTTGTAATTGGTCAGGGACGGCTTAGTAGTGGCTCAACGTAAAATTCGTCTTTGCTTACACTCATCATAAAGAAATTTAAGTTGTGGTACTCATGAATCAAAGAATTGAAGTTGTTTTTTTTTTACGTACGCTCTACGAATGTTAACTTGCATATAAAAATGATTTGTGCATATTCAAAACCTGTGAACTCACCAACTCTTTGTAGTTGACCTTGGTTTTTATTCATGCTTTTCAGGAATCTAGAGGGTAATCCCATGATGCCTTATCAGCGTACTCGTATTTTCAAGCACAAGACTATTTTCGCGTTAAGCGTATCTTATGTTTAAAAGATTTGGATTTTGTAAACGATAACGATATTATGTTCTCTAAATGTAATGTATTTTGGTTGTTAAATAAATGTTGGTATGTTTATAATCTTGTGCTGTGGCATCGGAGCTGTTACGCCTCGTGTTTCCGCTTTAGCGGGGTGTGACATTAAGTCCCATCTTTTGGTGAATATTGGATGGTCAACTTATGTAATCTAGATAGATGTGTCTAGATTAGTTTGTTGATGAATTCTATATTTGTACAGGTTTTGTAAAGTCTTAAGGTCTGATCCTCTTTATGGGAGGTTTATATCAATACAAGTGTCATGTTGCCATAATTCCAGGTTTTAAATTTACTCTGATTTTTAGAGTGTTACAATCTATAATCGTGTAGACAGCAGAAGTTATGCGAAGGAGATATGGGATGAGCTGATAAGACAATTCGAATGTAGTGAAGTTTCAATCCAAGCTAAATAGAATATGTGCATCAATGCATATGAGGGATTTCATGCTAAGGAAGGGGAGACACTGCTGGACACTTACAACAGATACAACATCATCTTAAATGATTTGAGGAGGAACATCATTTCCAAATCTGCTTCTGAAATAAACTATAAGTTTATTAAGAACTTGAACCTAGAGTGGAAGAACTTTGTTATCACTCTTCATATGTCAAAGAATATAGCCCAAGAGAATGTGACTGACATTTTCTCCACTCTTTCCTAACATGAAGATGAAGTGAGATCAATCAACAATGAGTCCAATGATTTGAAGGACTCAGTGGCTCTTATTGCTGGGAAAGGAAAAGGTTCTAGTTCTGGTCCTGTTTCTTCTTTAAAATAAAAGAAGAAAGTGTTGAAAGCATTTGTCACTTAGTTTACTGATTCAGACTCTGCTACTAGTGAGGAGGAACTGGATGTCGATTCTGATGACGATATACAGAGATTTTCAGAAAACTTGGCCCTGATTACGGGCCAATTCAAAAGAAACTTTGGCAAAAAGAAGTACTATTCGAAACCGAAGTATGAAGGGTACAAGAAGGACAAGTCTGAGCTGAGGTACCAGCCCAAGTTTGGAAGGAGAGATGAGAAGAGAGAGGTCAGAATAGAACAGTGGAAAGAAGAAAGGAAAGAAGAAAAGAGAGAAGACAAGAAGGAAGAGAAGAAGGATGAAGCAGGAAGGTGCTTCAACGGTGGAAAGTTTGGACACTATGCTAAGAACTGCAAGTTTAAAAGATTCAAGAACTCAGAGTACTACGCAAGGAAGTCTTCGATTGCCAAGAAAGTGGAGGAAGGGAAGGTGCTCATGGCCGAGAACGAGAACTGGTTGTTTCAAAGCTCGGACGAGGAGGAGCAAGAATACTTCACTCAAGTCTCCTACATGGCAAATCTTAATGATGATGATGAGACTTTTGAGGACGAAAACTCTAAACTTATTGAATCACTTATGGTCCAAATCCACAACATGGAAAATGAATTTCAACTGTTAAAAGGTAAACTTAGCTCCTAACGACAAACTGTTTTGAGTTGTTGTGATGATGTTATTGTATTTTAGTTTAGATCATTTGTGTTGACTTTTGTTAGCTTGTCTTTATTTCTTGTTTGACCTATAAATAGGTCTTCCTTGCTTTGTTTAGAAGGTAACTAGCAATTTTGTAATCTGTGAGAGAATCCTTTGAGAGAAACCTTGTAACCCTTTCACTTGTGATATCAATACACTTGTGATTTCCTCTTTGATTTTCATTGTTCTTGATTGTGTTCTTATAATGATTTGATTGGACTTTATCAATTGGTATCAGAGCAAACAAGAAGAAGTAGATTTGGATCAAATTTGATACGTTTTTGAAATTTTTTTTGGCAGACTAGTTCTTGTCACTGTTTGATTTTGAATTTTCATATTTGTGCACAATTTAATCAAGAAATTGGTTAGTTTGTGTACGTTTTATACATAGGAACAAGTTTTATTCAGATCACATAGCCAAATTCGCACTCTAGTTTGGTCAATTTGATCAAATTGTTAGTTTTGTGAATAGTATAGTCGAACACTGTAATTCGGTCGAAACACTGTAATTTTTGATTTCTTTTGAAAATTCATTGTTGTAATCTTGTTCAGGTTGTTATCGTAGACTAATTGTGTGTTTTGCAGAATCAAAAATCAAGTTTTACTCGATTTTTGATCGAACAGTGAAGAACTCGAAAGGAAACCCAAGAACGCGCTAAATCCATAAAACGCGCAAGTTCTTCCCAAGAACACACAGATTTCGTGAAACGCGCACGCTCATCGCTAGAACGCGCAAGTCACTAGAACGCGCAAGTTGGAGATTCGGCCTCAAACGCGCTAGTCGAAGTTAGCGAGTTTCCATAACGCGCAAGTGGAAGTTAGCGAGTTTCCATAACGCGCTAGTCAAAGTTAGCGAGTTTTCATAACGCGCAAGTCATACCGTACAGCTGCGAGTTTGCCTGCGAGTTTGCCTGCATGTTTGCTTGCGCGTTTGTCTACAAGTTATCATCTGCGAGTTTCTTAAACGCGCACTGTTCAGCCAGCGAGTTTCTTCGAAACAGTGCTCTGCGAGTTTCTTCGGTCTGCGAGTTTTCTCGAAACAGTGTTGTGCGAGTTTTTGAAGCTTGCGAGTTTGAGTACTTAGTCATTTTTCGTCCGTTGTTTCAAATTTGATCAGTCTTCAATTTTACACACCAAGTGTAATCTGCACTTCTTGAACGATCATTTCAAATCATATTTCTGTTACATTCATGTCTAGAGATCTACTCAGTATGGGTTCGAAATCCAAACCACCAGTTCTTCAAGTTGATGAATACCCACAGTGGAGGATAAGGATGATTAATTTCTTCAATAATCAAGATAAGAAATTAATGGATTCGATTCTAAATGGTCCACATTTTCCACATGTGACAGTTGCAAGAATTCCTGATACTGGTAATAATCCTGAAATTCCTGAAAGGATTGAATCTAGAGATCCTATTCAATACAGTGACACTTATAGGGAGTTAGTGGAAAGGGATGCAACTGCGTTGACATATCTGATTATGGCCATCCCTAATGATATTTTCAACCGTGTTGATAGCCGGGAATCTGCTAAGGACATTTGGGATGAGATAGAAAAACAATTCATGGGATCAGCAAAATCTGTCAAGACTAAAAGGAATCAGAGTATAAATGCTTATGAAGGATTCAAGGCAAAAGAAGGAGAATCTCTGAGGGAAGCGTATGATCGCTACAACATCATTCTAAATGATTTAAGAAGAAACGGAGTTCAAAAGTCTGAATCTGAAATAAACTTCAAGTTTATCAAGAATCTTCAGCCAAAGTGGGATGTCTACACTATTCAAATGCAGATAAATAAAGACATGGATGAAGAAAAGCTGAATGATCTTTTCTGTGCTTTAAACCAACATGAGGACAAGATAAAGGAGCAAGCTTCTGTGAACAAAGAGTTACTTCAGTTAAAGGATAAACAAAAGAAGGTAGAAGACTCTTTGGCTCTAATTGCTCAAGACAAGGGAAAGACAGTTAAATCAAGTTCTGGTTCGGGAAAAAGTTTGAAAAAGAAAGCACTGATCACCAGCATGGTCAACAGTTCAGACAGTTCAGAGAATGATGCTTCAGATGATTCTGATGATGAATTGAACGAATTTACAGAAAAGCTTGCACTTCTGACTTCTAGCTTCCATAGAAGGTTTGGTCGGAAGAAATTTTATAACAAGCCGAAGTTCGATTCCTACAAGTACAGCAAGCATAAAGACAGATTTGAAGAAAATAAAGAGAAAGAGAAGAAAGAGGAGAGAAAAGAAGAAAAGAAAGAAGAGAAAGAAAAGTCGGATAAATGTTTTAACTGTGGAAAGCCTGGTCACTTTATCAAGGACTGTCCAGAGAAGCGTGTCAAGAATTATGATTATTACAAGAAAAAGGCTCAATTGGCGAAAGCTTTGGAAAAGGGCATAGCTTTAAAGGCAGAAGATGAGATATGTCTTGGCTACTCCGACGATGATGAAGAGACTGAGGTTGCTAAAACGAATCTGACTCAAGTCCATTACAACTTAATGGCACATTTGAATGATGAGTCAGATTCTGAGGTAAATTCTCATTCTAATTTTTCTGATAATTCTGAATTCTTAAATGATGATGATGAAGCAATGAACTTGATATCCGAGCTTAATCAGTTGAAATCTAAGTTTTTGAAATTAAAGAAAGATTTCAAACAACAAAGGAGTACAATACAAGGACATCAAGATCAGGCTTACATCTACAAAATCTTGGCTGAAGAAAAAGAAGAAGAGAAAAATGTTCTGAAATTGGATATAATCAAACTTCAAACAAGAATTTCTGAACAAGAAAAAGAAATCATGTCTTTAAAAGATAAAAATCTTCATCTAACAATTCAGTATGATATTGTTTTGAAAGACAGGACGGAAGCTTACACAAAGATCAAGGAATTGGAAGATCTAAATTACAAAAGAGGTCAAACGGAACAGACTCTTAAAATTCTAACCAACAATCAGAAAGACACCCGTTTCTATAAAGCAAAACCAGGTTTAGGTATCTCTGATGTGGATGTGTTGAAAAAGGCACCCGAAAATCTTTATAATTTTAAAAAGTCGGGTGATGAACCAATTGTTTTAATTCCACACATCATAGAAACATTTGTAAAACCTGAGACTCTTGAGCCTGAATTTCCTAAGACATAAAAGGAAGAGACAGTAGAAGAAAAGACAAAAATTGAAACTGAATCAGAAACTCAGTATTTTAAATCTGTTAAATTTTCATATGATGAACTGAATACTTCTTACAAATGTAACAAGGATTCGTTTGTAGAATATGAAAATATCTTTAAAGAAAAACCCGAGTCTTCAAGATCTAATTCAAACTGACAATTCTGATTCTGAAAATTCTGAAATTGTCTTGACCTGCTCAATCTTAGAAGATAAAAATGAAAGTGTCATTTCTGATAAGTCTAATTCCGTTTGTACTTCTAAATTTTCTGATCTTGAATATCAACAAGCCTTGGATAAAATTGAAGTGTTGCAAAGGCAAATCTCCCATCTCAACAACACAATTGTTGAATTGGAAGACGCAAATGAAAATTTTGGGATGGAACTAGACTCAAGCTTTAATCAAAATGAATCTTTGCAAAAAGAAATCAGAAGTCTAGAATCTCAAATTTTCAAATTATCAAAAGGCAAAAAGGTTATTGTTGATAAAGATATTCCAATTTATGTGATCAAATGTGAGTCTTCATCTGAATCTGGATATCTTTCAGTACCATCTGTTAACATTTCTAAATCTGTTTCTATTTCAGATGAAACTGTGAAGAAAGACTGTTTGGAGCAAAAGAAGACTGTAGTGGAAAAGACTGTGAATGAAATGGATAAATGTCAATGTAGTAGAGTAGATAATGCTTATTCTTCTGTCAAACAACAAAATTTCAATATAACGAATATATTTTCCCGAAAAGAGTTGTTGACGCAAGCTACTACTAAATTGCAATGTTCATACTGTCTTAGTAGTTCATTTTCTTGGAAACAAAAGTCTTCAAAGAAAAATAAACATATCCAATTAAAAAAGATAAAATCTCTTAATCATTTTAAAGCCAACAATGCTGAGATTTATTCTTTAAAAAAGAAAAATAATGATTTTCGTGTTAATAAACTTGCTGATGTGAAGTTTGTGTGGAAATGTATTCCAAAAGCTAAGCTAAACACACAAACTCCACCAAAAGGACCAAGATTTGAATGGAAAATTAAAGGGTCATCAGCGACTTTAAATACTGTTAAGAGTACTAACAATAAAGGACCCATATTCATATGGGTACCTAAAGTTAAGTGATTTTTGTTTTCAGGCGTGTCATGTGTGGATCATTGATTCTGGAGCTTCAAGACACATGACAGCGCATAATCACCTACTGTTCGACTACGTAGATCATTACGCAGGTACAGTAAGTTTTGGGAATGAGATGAAAGGATACGTCAGAGGTCATGGGACTATCAAGAATAGTTTGATCACAATATCAAAGGTTCTGTATGTGGAAGGCTTGGCTTACAATTTATTCTCCATAAGCCAATTTGCAGAAAAGAAATGCAAGATAGAATTTGATGCGGATTTTTGCTACATTAAGGATCAAAGTGGAGCAGAAGTGATTAAAGCTGGTAGAATGGGATTGTTATATGGTGTTCACTTTCCAACACTGAAAGCTTTAAAGCCTGTATGTCTAATCTCAAAGACATCAACAGAGGAAAGTTGGTTGTGGCATCAGAGACTTTCTCATCAACATTTTCGTGATTTGAACAAGCTGAGGACACAACAGTTAGTGACTGGACTTCCTGAATTGAAGATTGAACAAGACATACTTTGTTCAGCCTGTGCAAAAGGAAAGATGAAGAGAAGTTCACACAAATTAAAGATGTTATCAAACTGTAATAAGTGTCTCGAGCTAATTCACATGGACTTGTGTGGACCTATGAGAACTCAATCCATCAACGGAAAGAAATACATATTAGTGATGGTGGATGAATTTTCTCGGTATACTTGGCTACAGTTTCTAAGACAGAAATCTGAGGCTCCTGATCTAATCATCAAGTTCATCAAGAAGATTCAAGTTCTGATGCAAAGCCCTGTAAAGCAACTGAGGAGTGATAATGGAACAGAATTCAAGAATGCTACCTTGCAAACATTTCTAGAATCTGTTGGCATATCACATAATTTTTCTGCTGTGATGACACCTCAACAAAATGGAGTTGTTGAACGTAAGAATAGAACTTTGGTTGAGGCTGCACGGACAATGTTGGCATATTCAAAGCTACCAATGTTTCTATGGGCTGAGGCTGTAGCAACTGCATGCTTCACACAAAACAGGACTATTATCAACAAACGTTTTAATAAAACTTCTTATGAATTGATTAATGGTCGTAAGCCTAATGTTAAATTTCTTCGTGTGTTTGGATGTAGATGCTATGTTCTTAATGATCGAGAGAACTTATCCAAATTTCAACCAAAAGCAGATGAGGGGATATTCATTGGGTATTCTCTTCAGTCCAAGACATACAGAATCCACAATACTCGAACGAAGACGGTGATTGAAAGTGCAAACGTAACCTTTGATGAAAGACAGACAAGGACTTCTGAACAAAACAGTTCAGAACTCGGATCTAAAGAAAAAGACAAAGCTTTCACATTATCCAGTGTGGAACCTGCTTCAAAACAGACTGAGATTTCTAAATCTTTGACTGATTCAGATTTAGATTTACTGTTTTGTGATGCTTTTGATGAATTTCAGAACATACAAGATCAAAATGACATACCTATCACTGATACATCTACTACCACTGCAGATATATCCGGACCCTTTGAAGATAATGGAGAAGCTTCTACATCTCAAGTACAAGAAGTTTCAAACAACACAACTTCAACAAATAGTGAAGATATTCCATCTACATCTGAAGGAAAAGTGTTGAAAACTCCCACTGCAGAAGTTGTTCCATTGCAACACACATCAAGTCCAATTATATCTTCTTAAGAAGAATCATAAATTCAAATTAATTCAACTTCTGAAGAACCATCAATACAAGATGAGTTTGATTCTTCTAATAATCAAACAGAGGTTGATGTATTACCAAGCTCACACAGATGGACAAGGGATCATCCTCCAGAAAACATAATTGGTGACCCGTCTGCTAGAGTGACTACCAGATCTGTTTTTCCACCGGCAACAACCAATTTCTGCATGTTTTCAAGTTTTCTGAGCAACAGTGAACCAAAGAAGCCGTCAGAAGCTTTAAAGGATCCAGATTGGATAAATGCAATGCAGGATGAGCTGAATGAGTTCAAAAGAAACAAAGTGTGGAGACTGATACCAAGACCCAAAGACAAATCAATTATTAGAACGAGTTGGGTTTCTACATTTCGAGATGTGTTATCGTGCACTTAGTCGAGATGTGTTATCGTGCACTTAGGGAGCCGAGCCTACAATTGAAGATACATGCACTAAAGTTTTTTCAAGCAAATCAAGGGGAAGAGGATATTGAAGCTTGAAGATGATTTACTTTCCAAAACTTTAAGGGGAGAATGTTAGTGTAATATTTTAGAAAGTTTAGGAAAGTAAATGTGTTTGTAATTGTAATTGGGCCTATTGGGTTTTAGTGTTTAAGATAGGCTTGGGCTTAATGTTGTAACAAGGGTAGAGAATGTAGTGGACTATAAATAGCCTTGTAATTGTAATAATTCATTTCATCAATTCAATATTACACAATGTAGCTCTCAAAAGTACTTGTTCTCTCTAGTTTAGTTTTTCATTTCCAATAAACAAATAAGTCCTCTCCAATTCCAATCTTGTTACACAAACACTTGAGATGTGAGAGATCTCGGACCTACAGATGAAAACGCTCTGCTGAAAGTTATCGTGGAAGAAAAGGAAAAGGAGAAAGATGATTTAAAAGCTAAAAAAGAAACCTTAAAAATAAAAATATCTGGTTTGGAAAAGGATCTTCTTAATCTTAACGCTGAAAAAGGTGATTTTAAAATCAAATTTGAAGTTCGTTTTCATGAGCGAAATGAAGCTTACACTAAGATTAAACAACTGGAGGACATAAACATGAAACGTGGTCAGACTGAGCAAACATTAAATATGTTGACCAATAAGCTCCAAGATGAAAGATTTTATAAAGTTGAAACTTCTAAACCTCTTACAGAGTCCAAAGGTAAAGAAGTAATAGAAGAGGATATGTCTAGTGGTACTGATTCGCAAAATTCTTTTAAATCAGTTGGTTTCAAATATAGTGATTTATACAAGAGTTATAAGACTCGAAAGATTGAATTCGTTGAGTTTGAATCACTATTTACGACACCTTCAAATGAATCAGTCAACAATGACAAAATCCTTTCTGAAACTGAATGCAAATACGATGAATATGAATCGGATGCAGATCCATTAATTATACCATCAGTTTCAAACACTATTACTCCTGAACCTTTACTTGTTGAAAAGGTTGAAGAAGAGGCCAATGTCACGAATGAATCTTGTTTTAAGAATGATCAAATGGAGTTTGATGAGAACATGACTGAAGCAATATTTTTTGAAACGATGAATGCTTCAGACCCTGATCCCGTTTCTATTTCAAAAGAGTCAAATTCTGTGAGTGATCATACATCTGATTTGATGAAACAAATTGATATGTTGCAAAAATCTCTCGATGCAATTGAAGATGAAAACTTTGATCTCAAATTTAAACTTGAAAAGTCTTTGAAAGACAATCAAGATATTTGCAAAGAGATCAACAATTTGAAAGTCTCTTTGTTTAAAAATGTTTCAAATGATAAACAAATGCTTAATGATCAAAGATGGAAGGTAAGATCTAATCCAGATTTTGATGAGTCTACAAAACCTCCAGTCATTTATTCTGAATGCCCGTGAAACTTCAAGTATTTCAAGAAAAAGATTACTCTCTAAGAAAAAGACTGACAAGGTTTCTGTTTATGTTTCAGATTTGAATGGTAATGGAGTTTGGAGGAGAACGAAGAATGAAAATGATTGTTTGAATGTTTATGAAACTGAGGTTGAAAACAGTTGTACCCAAGAGAGTGATGATTTGAGATGTACTTCTTTTGATGAGTATGAATGTCAGATTTGTTCCGATAAATCTAAATTTATGACATTTGTTCGAAAGAACATTTATTGCAAACACTGTTGGGATAATTTTTGAAATACAACTCCACTCCTTAGTCCAAGTGTTAGTTTAGCTTCAGATCCTCTCCCCCTTGATTTCTTTATAAAACTGAGTGTTGCATAAACTTCAAAGCTCCTCTTGCTCCCCCTAGAATGTAGCTCTTATTCTCGAAGTATCAACTGAAATGTCAGATCTGATGTAGACAATAACCTCGACTGAGTGCACATAAATACATCTTTTTCCTCTAGTAAATCCAACACATTCCTTAACACACACAAGAATGATATGTGTTGATTATGGAGTGACACCTAAGTGCATCTTCAGTATATAACATCTGATCTGTCTGTTAACCATGAGTTGATGTAGGAATTCCGCTTAAGAGCTTCATCTGATAAGCATACAGGCGGTAGCATCCGGTAGCAACACTACAATGTAAGGGTAGAAGGCAAGCAATGTTCAACAACTGATGAAAGGTACTCATTTTCTGACTGGTTTCCAGAATACTAAGTCATCAAACCCGGTACTCCTTTCTTAACAAATCAGCTGGATGATTATCAGCTCTCAGGATTCTAAAGCACAACCAAAGTGTAGAACAGTGATTGCAGTCGCTCACACTACTTATTGTCAGGATCTAATTCTTAACAAGAATAATGAACTCAGAAACAATATTAAAGAAGTTTGCGGAATAACACTTTAATATTCAGAATATCAATGAAACAGTGAATATGAATCACAACTTGTAAACTCTATTTAATGAATCAAAGCTACAAGATTTCACACAAAACCTCAATATTGATGAACAGGCTCACCAATACGAATTCTACTTCTCTATAATTAGGATTATAAACCTTGAGGTTAATTCTCTCTATGAAAGCACAAACTCAGAATCAAAAAAATTTCTTCTAAACTATTCTGACTAAGTCTATACATATACTGAAAATAAAAGATAATTATAAAATATAAAAGATCTTCAGTATAATCTTCCATAGTTATCTCCAAGACTTTCCATGATTATCTTCAATCAATACAACTGTCTTCATTACCATACGAAGTCTTCATCTCATAAGCAGTACTAACCATGTTCAGAAGCATTAACCATGTTCAGCAGTATTAATGAAGTTGGCAGTAGTAACCTCTTAGCAGTACTAACTACTAGCAGTATTAACTATGCTCAGCAGTAGTAACTTCATCAAGCAATATTAATCTTGGTTAGCAGTATTAATCTGTCTCAGAAGTAGTAACCATGTTGTGCTAGCAGCATTAACCATACTTAAACAAATTCTGAATTCCCAACAATCTCCCCCTAACTTGACTTTTAGGAAGAGAAGACAAGTTCTTCAATTATGGTCTTCAAGATGCTTTCAATACTACAGCCTAGTTGCCCAAATTCGGATCCAGACCCAGACTTTGATTAATTTTCCTTCTTACCACAACTCTAGCCATTTCTGATTCCTTTACACACACTAGCTTAGCTTTCAGCATCCCATTCAGCTTCTCCTTGCTATGATTATACACTTTGTCCACCAGGTAGTATTCATGATAACAGTTATCTATTGTGATCATGTATATACCACAGTTTTCAAATAGTATCCACTTATCAATCTTCTTAAACCCATACTCATGATGTATATCCTTGATTCTTTAAACCACTTTTTCTGGTTCAAACATCATACAAAGATATTCCATTGCAATCTTGAGTAGACTTTCTTCAGTTCCTTTCAAAACATGTTCATAAAGCTTTATTCCCACCTTATGCATCTCTTCAAGATCAGCCCTGGAGCAACTTCTGATTACTTTTCCCCAAGTTGAATATACTTCAAATACATCACCAACTCTTTTAAGCCTGAAGTAATCCTTTCTGTTGTCTCTCAGAATGTCCCAAAAGATGACTTCTGGTGCTTTCACAGAAATGGGAACAGCCTAAACTGGTTCTATTACAGTCATATAAAGACCCACATGCTCATCAGATTGCTTATTGGACTACTCTGGGTTCTGCACAAATTCTGCTGAAGGTGTAACTGAAGGTTCTGCCTCTTTTTCAGCTTCTTCAAGCTTGGCTTCTTGGACTGTTTCTTGGAAGCTATGGTCTTTACTCTCTTTGCAGATTTCATTTCCATACCAACATTCTCTTCTTTAGTGTCTTCAGCCTTTTCTTTGGTAGCAGTGACTTCCTCAGGGAATGGTTGTTGAATGTTTAGATCATGTCTCTCCTTCATCCTTCTTTCAGCCTATTCCCTTTGTGAGGAGTCCCCTTGAAGCTTATCCATTTTCTTTTTGTAGAGCTCCTCAACTTGACTGTATGCCATATTAGAGAACATCTCTCCTTTGACACCAATTGAACCTTTCATGAAATTTATCATTTTTCTCCTTTTCTGATTGGCCAAAAAGGTCATAGAATGTTGCCTTTTCTGCTTTTTAAGTGGCATTCTTTTGACTGGTAATTTCTTGTCCTCAACTGCAGTTTGCATGCTCTTTTGATATTTTTTATTTAGATTTTTAGCCATGTCCAGTGCAAGCTCTCTATCCTTTGCAGATTGGAGTTGTTCCTCCCTTTCCATTTCTGCCTGAAGCTGCTTTGCCACTTCTTCATCCATCTCAATCTGATTCTTCTTCTTTGATGGTTGTTCAGGTTTAACCACCTTTTCCTTTCCTTTTGCATCCTTCAACCCTGCCTCACTTGTTTCTTTTCTTTTCTTTGAAAGGCCTCCTTCATTGATGACCACTCCCTTGGCCTTTTGAGTAGCCTTAGGAGTGTCATTCTTGGCTTTTACCAATGTTTCTGCTATTTCCAACTCTTCAACAGATAGCCCTGTTACTGCTGCTACCTGTTCTGTTACTGTTGCTGCTTGAACCTCATCTTTTTCTGTTGCTTGTGGTTCTGTTTCTGCAGCTTTCTCCCCCTTAACATCAAATCCCATCTCAGATGTACTTTCCTTTTCTGCTTCAGCCTCTGAATTATCTCCCTTGTTGAAAGCATCATTAACACTTTTTCTCTTCTTCAAAACAAACTACCTTCTCCTCTTCTTTTGCACCAATCTGGTCACCATTTTCTTCAATTTGGTAATATGTACTTGTTGAGACAGAATCACCATTTTCATATCTTCTATGTCTTTGCCTTGTTTGATGACATCCACATTAATATTTTCCATAGTTTCCATCAATTCATTGTAGTCATGTCTGCCTAGCAGAAGCACCCTCCACCCCCTTGGTTTCTTGGCACCTGGGACCTTTGAATATTTGCTCATTCAAAGTTGCCATGGGGGAGGTCTTATTGATGTTACCAATGTCCTCCTCTGTGCTAGCAGGAGTAGTGGCAGCCGGCTCACCCATATGCTCATACATCTCCTCATTGAGCACCTCCTTGGGGCTGGGAGATGCCCCTGTGGTTTCCCTATAGATATTCTCTAATGGAGAATTCTCCATTAGAGGGCTTAAAGGCTTTGTGGGTGAAGGTACAAGAAGTGAAGGAGCCTTCTTTACTTTTTTCCTGATGTATGTATTGGTGATTGGTGAAGTTGGTTTTTGAAGAAGGGACTGAGGGATTGATATACTGATTGAAGGTTGGGATTGGCTTTCAGTGGGATGGTCTAATGAGGGCCTTGACCCTGCAGCCATACCTTCTTCATTGTGGGACACCACCATCATTGTAAAGAACAATGGGGTGTCAACTCCTTCCGAGTCCAATGTATATCTCTTCATATTTGAAAAGACCTTGACTTTGGGGATTTTAGGTACATATACCTCATCAAAGTGAGGCATATCCGTCATTTCATTGGTTATAACTACCTGGACAAATCTTGGGTACATATAAAAACTCTTTTTGTTTCCCAAGTTTGACACAAGGTCATTGAAAATCATTTTTGAAAAATTGTACTTTCTGGCAGGGGCCAAGCAGACCAAAGCATAAGCAATGGTGTTGTTGAACTCACTCCATCCAGTAGTCTTTTTAGAAATACAATGCATAAGGGTATGAACAAAGAAACGCCATTAGGGTGAAAATTTAGCTTTTGAGAACTTGAAAACACCCAATGGGCCTCCATACCCCATTCTAGTAAGAGTAGAAAACAGTTCATCATTAGAGATAGATGAGATACCTTTGGCATCGTATAGACGTAGACAGATGCAAATAACCTCTTCAGAAACTATCAAGGGTTTGTCACACACCCTTGTCTTGATAACCTTCTCACCATTTTCAGTAACAATGGTGGCATTGGCCCAAAATTGCTTTTGGTGCTCAATGTAGATGGATGGTGACACTGTAAGAGCATACTCGATATGGCTGGACTTGAGAAAGTCGACTATCTGATGAAATCCATCAGTCTGCTTTGGCTTTTGTAGCATTGCTATCTCGTAGTGTTCGTCAATAAAAGCCATTGGTGCCATCGAGCTTGAGTATTCTTGCCTAAAACTTACCAGGTGCTTGAGAGAAAAAGGGTTAGAGAGAAGATGAATAGTATTCAAAGAGTCGTTATGAGCTTTTAGGTGGGCAAAGAGGGTATTTATATGATTCGTGACATAAGCAGTATTAACCACTAGAAGTATTAACTAACTAGCAGTATTAACTGAGAGCAGTATTAACCACTAGCAGTATTAACTAACTAGCAGTATTAACTGAGAGCAGTATTAACCACTAGAAATATTAACTAACTAGGAGTATTAACTGAGAGCAGTATTAACCACTAGCAGTATTAACTACCTTAGAATAATTAAGTACCCAATCAAAACAACCTGAAACACTTAAACACACAGGGGTTAATAGCACCAATTTAAAGAAAGTAACTAAGGAGGAATCTATTTAGGTACATAAAGAGAATGAGAATATACTTATTCATTGTTCATCATGCCCACACTTGTGACCAAGAATGTGAATCTACCCACGTCAAAATCTTTTGTGAATAGATCAGCAAACTGGTTAGTTGTGTGTACTTTCTGAACCTGAATTAGCTTCTTCTCATTACATTCTTTGATAAAATGGTACCTTATTTCTATATGCTTTGTTTTTGAATGCTTGACAGGATTATTAACAATGCTAATAGCACTGCTGTTGTCTATGAAAATAGGAGTGTGAAGAAATGTCATACCATAGTCCATCATTTGATTCTGAATCCATCGCACTTGTGAGCAGCAGCTTGCAGCAGCTATGTATTCGTCTTCTGTTGTTGAGGTGGACACTGTGGTTTGCTTCTTACACTGCCATGATACTAGTCTTGCACCCAAAAACTGACACCCTCTAGTTGTAGACTTTCTGTCTAAGTTATCTCCACCCAGATCACTATCTGAATATGCAAGTAGGTCAAACGGTGAGTCATGAGGATACCACAGTCCTAATCTGGGTTGACCTTTGAGATATCTGAATATCCTCTTGACTGATTGAAAATGTGATTCCTTTGTCCTAACTTGAAATCTTGCACACACACAAACAGGGAACATGATATCTGGTCTAGAAGCTGTGAGATACATGAGGGATCCAATCATGGATCTGTAGTGATGAACATCCACATCCTCCTCCTCCAGATCTTCAGTTATTTGTTTGTGTGTCTCCATGGGTGTGCTTGCAGACTTGGAATTTGAGAATCCAAACTTGGTTAAAATGTCCTGCACATACTTGGTTTGGCTTATGAAGATTCCATCTTGTTGCTGCTTAACTTGTAGCCCAAGGAAGAAAGTAAGTTCACCCATAGAACTCATCTTGAATCTCTTACGCATTAATTCTTCAAAATCTCTACACAATTGATCTTTTATGGATCCAAAGATGATGTCATCCACATAGATTTGCACTAACAGGATGTCCTTCTTCTTCCTTCGAATGAACAGAGTCTTGTCAATGATTCCTCTCTCAAACCCATTTTCCAAGAGATAGGTAGACAAAGTGTCATACCAAGCTCTTGGTGCTTGATGTAGTTCGTACAGTGCTTTCTTCAATTTGTATACTCTGTCAGGGTACTTGGGATTTTCAAACCCTGGAGGCTGACAGACATATACTTCTTCTTCAATTTTGCCATATAGAAAAGCACTTTTGACATCCATTTGGTAGACTTTTAACTTCATGAAAGAGGCATATGCTAAAAACAGCCTAATTGCCTCAATCCTGGCCACTGGTGCAAAAACCTCTTCATAATCAATTCCTTCTTCTTGAGTGTACCCCTGTGCTACCAATCTAGCCTTGTTCTTGATCACTATCCCTCTCTCATCCTTCTTGTTTCTGAAAATCCATTTTATCCCTATAGTTCTGTGTCCTTTAGAGAGTTCTACCAAATCCCATACATTTTGCAGTACAAACTGCAGCAGCTCCTCTTGCATTGCTTCTATCCAGCTTGGGTCTTTCATTGCATCATGTGCCTTTTTGGGCTCAACCTGAGATAGAAAGCAAGATAGTGAGCCTGATTGTATGTCTTTTAATCCTCCCAACTTACTCAGATTCCTTGTGATGATTGGAGAATTGATGTCACCAATCACTAACTGAGGAGGAGGATCTTTATGCACTTTAGTTTGATGAATAGTCTCTTCATTGATCTTTGTCTCCAGATTAGTGTCATTCTTTTCAAGAGAGCTGCCACCAAACACTAAGGAGTTCTCATCATCAGTGTCATCTTCTGCCAAAACAGGCATCTCAGGTTCTAGTTGTTTTGAAGTCACAAGTTGATCCTCCTTTTCACCTCTCTCCTCTTTATTCTGAGCAGTTTCAGTATCCTTTGAATCTGCAACATCTTTCTTCTCTTGAACACAGAGTTCAATAGGATCCGCTGTAGGGATTGGAAATAGCACAAACTCTTGTCTTTTGTCTTGTACTGATTTTGTCCCTGTTCCTGTATTATTCTCATAACTGAAACCCAAAGAATTAGTTAGTGAATCAATGTCAAAAAGCCAATCAGGGCATGTACCAAGTTTATTTGGTGTGCTCTCATTGCATTTGACATTGTCACTTTCCTCAATTATTCTCGAAGAGGTATTAAAAACTCTGTAAGCCTTACTTTGGGATGAGTAACCAACCAGAAATCCATCATCTGCTTTGCTATCAAACTTGCCTAAGTGAGTTTTGGTATTAAGAAATTGTGCAAGGACATTAAAAAGGTTTGAAAAATCCAATAAAAGGTTTCTTCTTATTAAAAAGTTCATATGGTGTCTTGCCTTGAGATTTAACTATTAGAACCCTGTTTTGATCATAACAAGCAGTATTAACTGCTTCTGCCCAAAATGTAACTGGCAGTTTTGAATCTGCCAACAGGGATCTTGCAGCTTCAATCAGTGTCTATTTCTCCTCTCAGCAACTCCATTCTGTTCAGGGGTCCTAGGGGCACTGTATTGTCTCTCAATACCTTTTTCCTCACAAAAGCTGTTTAGGTCATTGTTTTTAAATTCAGTTCCATTATCAGACCTAATGATTTTAACTCTTTGATTTGTTTGGTTTTCAACTCTGAGAATAAAGGATTTGATCAGTCCACTTGTCTCATCCTTTGTCCTCAGAAAATAGACCCAAGTGAATCTAGAGAAATCATCAACAATAACTAAGCAGTAAGATTTCTTGCCAATACTCATCACATTTGTAGGGCCAAACAGATCCATATGCAATAAGTGGAGAGGTGTAGAGATTGTATTTATCTCTTTGGACTTATGAGAAGATTTGTGTTTTTTTCCTTTAAGACATGCAACACAATGATCATCACATGAAAATACCTTTTGTGGTAAACCTCTTACAAGGTTGTTTTTCACAAGATTATTCATTGTTTTAAAGTTCATGTGACACATCCTTCTGTGCCAAGATTTAAAGGGGGAGAATGTTAGTGTATTATTGTATCCAAGATTTAATAGGAAAAGTCAAGTCAAGATAAGTCAACAAAGTCAAAGTGTGTTTAGTCAAATATGAGTTTACTTAGCTTTTAAGCTTGTTGTTTTAGTCCTTGGTATAAATACCATGTTGCTTTGTAAATCATGTAACTAGAACATTCACTGTCATATCAATATCAGATTACTCTCTCTCTCTACACTCTTTCTCTAGAATATACTTTGAATGTCAATATTTTGATTGATTGTTTGATTGCTTGATTAATTAGGATAATATCAGAAGTACTCAAGGAGGAAGTCTACGTCTCGTAGCCAGAAGGGTTTGTGAATCCACATAAGCCTAATCACGTTTACATCTTGGATAAAGCTCTTTATGGACTGAAACAAGCTCCTCAAGCCCGGTATGATATCTTACCTCAGTTCTTGGTCAAGTCAGGTTTTACAAAAGGTACGGTCGATACTACTTTATTCATTAAAAAGGAAAAAGGCGATATCATTCTTATTCAAAAATATGTGGATGATATTATTTTTGGTTCTACAAATCCTAAGTACTGTAAGAATTTTGCAAACCTCATGGTGCCACGTTTTCAGATGAGTATGATGGGAGAGATGAACTTCTTTCTCGGATTGCAAGTCAAATAATTTTCAACGGGGATTTTTATCAATCAATCTAAATACATTCTTGATATTCTTCGGAAGTTCAAAATGGAAAATTGTAAACCAATTGATAATCATAAAATCCCAATCAATCAAGCTAATTACTCAAAATATGAACAAATAAGCTCAAGAACTAGGGAGAGAAATTCTAGAGAGAGAAAGTAGATCTTGAATTACACCAACTCTAGAATTACAAACAATGCATAAACCTCTAGTTCGTTCATTACATGATAACAAACACAAACCTATTTAAACCACACCCCTAAACTAAAACTTAACAACTAAGGAAAGTAAAACATTACAAAACTAACTATTACAAAGTCAATGTTGACTTTTACACATTTGGCTTTCCTATTAAATCTTGGATACAATATTTAGACTTAACAATCTCCCCCTTTGTATTCAAGATTTAATAAAAAAACTTGATGCAGATCTTCAGCTCTTGATTCTTCATCTTTTATCTCCTAGAAGCTTTCACAGTCTTTACTCTTTTGGCCTTTGAAGAATCTTGGAAAGTCTTTTTCAACATTTAAGCTCTGAATGTCAACAAGCCTTGAACAAAACTGGAAACTTGAAACTTTGAAAACATCTTTGTAAATTTTAACTCTGAAAAAAAAACTTTTGACTTTGATCAAACTTGTATCTTCATCACTTTGATCTCTGAACCATCCTTGGAAGAACAAACTTTCACGAATCATCTTGATTTAACTTTGAACATTCTTCCTTCAGAATCTTTTGGCTTTGTATTTCTTTATCAGACTTGAACTTTAAATCAGCAGTGGAAGCAAATTGAATTTTAGTCACAAACTTTGAAAATGAACTCTTTGAAATTGAATCTTTATATCGTTCTCCCCCTTTTTGATGATGTGAGCATCAGATCATCAAAATTTCTTCAATTTCATCTTAGACTTTGATAACCCCTTTGAAACAATCTCCCCTTTGATAAATGTTGTGCTTTGATCTGAAGAGTCGAATCATGAACTGTTTATATCCGAATCTTTGCAAATTCAGACATAATAAGCGTGTAACTCTGATTCAACAAATGAAACAGTTAGAAGTGTCTGTCAGTAACACAAAGTTACTATGTACAACGGATGTACAATATAAGGAGTTGGTTTGATGTTGACTCCCCAGGACTTCCATTCAATCATTGAAAAACAAGGTAATTCTATGAATGTTCTGACAGAAAAACATATTCTCTGTGTGCTTGTGCTTGTGTTTGAAAGAATGAGCACAATGATTGTGTTTCATAAGGCTCAAAGTATGTAAATCACTGAGACAACAATGATTGTACATGGACTCAATGTTCATGAGAAAGGGTCGAAGGTGGGGCAAGTTTCCTTCTTTTTCAATATCAGTATCTTCCAAGTGAAGATCCGATAGATTATGTGCTGCTTCCCCAGAAAATGTGAAACATTCTCTTTTTAAGAAAATAATGAGTAGCTAGTGGGGTTGTATGCAAGAGATGGCATGGGCTATTTGCCTATTTCAATGATGGTCACCAAAGAAATGTGAACCAATCAGTAATGTGGTTGCCCGACTCAGAAAGTGGTAGGTGCAGAGTTCTAATATTCTTTTAACTTTGTTCTCACACCCTCTTTCTTTTTATCATTTTGCTTACTTCTAATCAAACTTTCATTTCCATTTTTCCACTCAGCACAATGAGAATAACTCAACCGGATGAGTTATCTCCCCCACTCTTTGATTTTGACCCCTCACCCCTCAATCACTCAAGGATAACTTCCTGGGTAGGAAACACAGGTTGCGTGAATCCATGGAAGTTCTATTTAAGCTCACACATGAATCCCATGATATTTCCTATGAAGAACGGTTGCTCAACAGTTTAACTGAAACAGTTTAGCACAAGATATATGATACCATTGTCAATATGTATGCTCGTGAGATTTGAGCAATTGAACAATGAAGATTTCTCAAAACAATGATATTGAATGAATGAAATGAAATCAAGAGAATTGTTTTGAGAATCTGACAATGAATCAATCAGATCAAATCAAAATGGTTAACGAATCAAAGAATTGGAAATTTTGTTTGTATGAACGAATACAGTTTAATTTATCAATAAAATCACAAAAACGAAAAAGATGATTGATGATCAACAACTTTGAATTTCAACCGGGGGTATTACCATCGAAAAATTGTTTGAATTTGAGACATGGTAATAACAAGATAATACACAAATATTGATCTTTGGAAACACACGGTCAGTTAAACAATAAGCTCAAAATTGAAAAACATTTAAAAGCACACTTCTAAATTCATGAAATCTTTTGAGAATAAGAAGTGGTTTGAACATTTCAGAAATTGTTTTTCATGTTCGAAAGTTGTTCTACTTTCAATCAATCAAAGATCTAAGATCAGAAGATTTTTACCTTTTCAGCTCCCTCTCAAATCATGATATAAAGATTTGATCTTTTGAGCTCCCCCTGGATATTAGCACAATATCCATCTTTGATCATTGATGAACGGGTCCTGATCTGTCATGTGATCAGAAGCCACTTTATTCATATTATTTATTTAAAAAATAAAAGACAGAAAGCAGTAAAACGGTTTTCTAGAATGAGTTCTGATCTGAAATAATCAGAAGTCATCACCTTTACTCCCCCTTAAATTAAGCATCTGAAATATGTCAGTTAAAACAGGATAGAGATCAAACACTCCCTTTGAATTGTTACACCATCAATATCAGAAAAAATTACCAAATAAAAAGTATAGGATAGAGATCAGATCAATTCTCTTGAGATGAAGACCATCAATATTCATCGGATGCAAGCATACAGGAGTAAGGTCATTTTGAACGTTGAGGTACGGGTCCTAAGTTGTTGTGCTTAGAAGCCATAATCTTCACATTGAAGTTCGAGTTTTGAACTGCTGTGTTCAAAAGCCATTTTCACATTGAAATCTGGGTCTTGAGCTGATTTACTCAAGAGCCATTTTCTTTCTTACTCCCCCTTGGATTGAGGTGCTTGCAACACAGATTCAGGTTTCGATTTTGGTACCCACTGGTATTTGGGTCCAGAAATGTTAGTTGCAGTGCGTGTGGGGGATATGGAGTAAGAACCATACCCGTAATGATCATTTGTTTTGTGAAAATAATCATGTGTACAACAAATAGAACAATAAAATTTCTTACCATTAGGTACTTTGTTCTTCTTTGCTTTGTGTACAGGTACACATGATTTCTTCTCTTTCAGCTCATTTTCCTTATCATCTTTGACTGCTTTCCTTTTCCACACCAGTTTCTCTTTCTTGAAACTTGTTCTCGGATAAGTATCTGAACCATCTAAGAATTCATCGTAGAAAAGGTTAGTGCGACGAATCTGATTGAAGGATTTGACTGACCTTTGTGAAGAGATAAAATTCTGACTTGAACTTAACAGATTTTTCAAGTTGTTTGATCTTTGATGCAAAGTTATCTCTTTCTATCACCAGCTGGTCAATCTTCTTTGAATGTTCAGATTTCGTCTTTTGCTCTTTTAGCGCAGAAGCAGACAGTTCAGACAACTTTGAGGTCAGCTTCTTAATTTCATTTTCAAAAATGGATCTTTCTTCCTCAAATCCTTTTCCTGACTCATTTCTCTGGCCGGATAACTCTTCGAAGAAACCCACATTTTTCTGTTCTATGACCTTCTTTTCTTTATCAAACTTCTCTCTTTCCAAGATCAGTACTTTCTCAAAATCTGAGATTTGTTGAGAAAGCTTAATGCATTTAAACTCCACTGACTTCTTTTCCTCAAAACATTTCTTTGAAAAATCTGAGAACTTTTTCGAAAAAATTTTCTTTTCAGAATCAAAATCAGCTTTATTTGCAACAAGCTGTTTTTCAAAATCAGATAAATTCTTTCTAAGCTCAAAGTTCTCAGATTCCAATCCCTTTATCTTCTCATCATTCTGTCCAGAAGATCTTTTTAGAAGATCTTCATTGATAATCTTTAAAGCACTAATTTCCTCTTTCAGTCTGATGCCTTCTTCATAATGCTCTTTTGACTTTTGTGAGTGAAAGTCAACAGCATGACCCAGATTAATTTTCTCTAATTCCAGCTTTCTAATTTTCTCTTCAAGCTCAGCAAAATATCCCATCTTGAATGAGTACATCAGCTTGCAGTGAATGATCGTTCCAAACTATATATCAGGAAATCAAAAATCAGATTGAATTGAAATCTTAAAAAAATATTTCTTGAAAATTGAAATTTGAACAATACTTGTTATTTCGCAGACTTAAAAAAAATATTTCCAAAGATGACAAAAAAAAATACTTGTTTTTTTTTAGGAAATTAAGAGGTATGCGTGTGTTGACCGAAACGCAAAGCTAGGTGTGCCGTGAAACGCAAGACTCAGAATGTGTTTGTGTAGTGAAACGCACAACTCAGAATGCGTTTGAGTCGTGAAATGCACAACTCAGAATGCGTTTGTGTCGTGAACCGCACAACTCAGAATGCGTTTATGTCATGAAACGCACAATACAAATTAAGTACAAGTAAACTTTTGATATGCAAACCAGTACGAATCACACGCAATTCAAGATGAATCAATCGCATATCTCAGATGAATGAAACGCATATCTGATGAATGAAACGCATATCTCAGATGAATGAAACGCATATCTATAAAACCAACAATTTGCACCAAAAACTTATCTAGACCTCGAATTTTGATCTGAAAATTTGACAATTCATTCACAAACACATTTCGAACACAATTCTAATACACTATTTCGATTAAAAACACAGAAATCAACAATTTTGATTCAAGAACAGTAACCGAACGATATTTCAAGAAAAATCTCAAAAATCGTAAATTGATAAAGATTTAGATCGAATTATGATATGGAATCAACATAAGACTCAATCACTACAACAAATCGAGCACAATGATTCCAATTTCAAGCAATAAAATCAACTTTTCACAAAAAATTTGATGAAACAGTAACAAACTCGTTTCTTGAAAATATTTTCGAAAATTTAAAATTTCGATCCAAAAACACACTGAAATCAAATAAAATCATGATAAAATCTTTTCTGAAAAGTTTGGTACGACTTTGATACCAATTGATAATCATAAAATCCCAATCAATCAAGCTAATTACTCAAAATATGAACAAATAAGCTCAAGAACTAGGGAGAGAAATTCTAGAGAGAGAAAGTAGATCTTGAATTACACCAACTCTAGAATTACAAACAATGCATAAACCTCTAGTTCGTTCATTACATGATAACAAACACAAACCTATTCAAACCACACCCCTAAACTAAAACTTAACAACTAAGGAAAGTAAAACATTACAAAACTAACTATTACAATGTCAATGTTGACTTTTACACATTTGACTTTCCTATTAAATCTTGGATACAATATTTAGACTTAACACCAATTAGTACCCCGATGGCACCTGGTACTAAGATTGGCACCGATCCTTCGGGAAAGGCTGTTGATGTTAGGACTTATAGAGGGATGATAGGTTCTCTAATGTATCTTACTTCCAGTAAGTCGGATATAATGTTTTCTACATGCTTATGTGCTAGATATCAGGCAAGCCCTAAAGAATCCCATTTGTCTGTTGTTAAGCAGATTTTCAGGTATCTGAAGGGGACTGCAGATCTTGGTCTATGGTATCCTAAAGATACTAGCTTTGAACTAACAGCTTATTCAGACGCAGATCATGCTGGTTGCATGTTAGACAGGAAAAGCACCTCGGGTCATATACAATTCCTTGGAGATAAACTCGTCAGTTGGGCATCGAAGAAGCAATTATGTGTCTCCACATCATCGGCCGAAGCAGAATATGTAGCTACTATTAGCTGCTGTTCTCAGGTCTTCTAGATGCGAACACAACTGCGAGACTATGGTTTTCATTTCAATTGAATCCCGATCTATTGTGATTCGAAGTGCGCTATCGCGATTTCAGCTAATCCTGTTCAGCATACAAAGACCAAACACATAGATGTCAGGTATCACTTTATAAAAGATAATGTAGAAAAAGGAACAATTGAACTTTACTTTGTAAAAACTGATTATCAGCTTGCAGATTTGTTTACCAAACCCTTAGACGAAAAGAGATTCAATTTTTTTCTCTCTAGGCTTGGTATGCTAAATCTTAAGACCTAATCGGTGGTTAGCTATTAAAGTTTCTTATTGTGTCTTTTCATCATGTCTTTATCATTATTTCCGCAAGATATCTGCTCTTTAATAGTTTGTTCAAGATCTCAGGGGGAGTGTGAGAAGTACCTCATAAATGGGAAATGTTATTTTGAGGGGGATCATATCTAATGTATGCATTATGATTACTGATAACTTGTTAGTGATGCATGATTTTAGGGGGAGCGTACAAGTCCAAGGAGTATGGCTATGACTTCTGATTATCTCAGATCAGAACTCGTACTTTAATTGTTTTACTGCTTTATGTCATTTTAATTTTTCGTGAATAAAGTTGCTTTGACTAGACCTTAAGATTTTTTTTGCAGTTTGAGAGATGCTTACAAGATCATATCTTTATGACTTTCAGCTTGACTTCGTGAGATGTAAGACTGCACTGAAAAGGTATAATTCTTTATCTTCATCTCATCTATGGTTGAAAGAAGGACAACTTTCAATCATAAGAAAACATGTTCTTAAATGTTCAAACTACTTCCCGATTCTCAAACGGAATTCTTGAATTGGAAGTGTGATTTTAAATGTTTTCTGATTCATTGTTGAGCTTTACCTGATCAAGGTAAATCATCTGAGCGACATATGCTTTATAGGATAACATGGGATCAGTGTGCTAGGACATAAATGAACTTCTATGGATTCACGTTAACCAATATTTCCTACCCAAGAAGTAAAGCCTTAGTGATTGAGTGTGAGGAGTCAAAAATAAATGAGTGTGGGATGTGTGATGAGAGAAAATAGAAAAGAGAGTTTGGTTAGATGTGAGCTTAATGCTTAAAAGAAAAAGGGAGTGACATTAGAGTAAAAGAATTTCAAACTCTTCACCAACTACTTTCTGAGTCGGGCAACCACATTTCTAATGCTTCACAATTCTTGGTGAACATTATTGAAACAGGCAACTAGCCCATCCTAACTCTTGACATTAACCCCACCAGCCACTCATTTTTTTCTCAAAAGGAAAATGTTTCATTTTCAAAAGGGAAGCAACACATTTACTATCTGGTTTTCATTTGGAAAATCTGGATATTGAAAATAAGGAAGTCTACCCCACCTTCACACTTCACTAATGCACATTGAGTTTGTGTTTAACTAACTGTTGTCTCAGTGGTTTACACATTTTGAGCCTTATAAGCAATCATCATATGCTTAATTCTTTCTATCACTTGCACAAACACACAAAGAATTTGTTTCTTTGTCATAACATTCATAGAAATTGCCTTTGTGGTGTTTTGATGATTGAATGGAAGCCCTGGGGGAGTAAACATCAAAAAGCTCATTTCCAATGTGTATTCGTTACACACAGTGACTTTGTGTTACTGACAGGCAATTTTAACTGATTCATTTGTTGATTCAGGTGTTACATTTCATTTTCTAATTTATCTAGATTTGCAAAGATCTGGATAAACATCTTTCTGAATTGACGGATAATCGAAGGTTCTGTATGCAAGATCAGTGGTCAGACATTTCTTGAAGAAAAGTTTTGATGAACTCGTTGCTCTTCTCATCAAAAAGGGGGAGAAGCGTCAACCAAGAAATGGGGAGAACAAAAGTTTTTGAAAGAATTTCTGAAGATATGCTAAATTGAAGAAATTTTATTTGAAGATGATTTGCTAATGCATTCTGAGCTGAAACTGGAGATAATTTCTTTTCAAGAGATTTTATTCTCATATTGCTACCTTCTGAAGACAAAGAGGGCGATTGCATCTTCTGAGCTTTAAAGAGAATATTGTTTCGATAATTAGGATTCAAGATCATCAATTTATGAAGATGGAAATCTGAAGTCAAAGCTGGAAAAGTCGACTCTCAACAAATAGTCTAGGGCCCTTTGTAATAAATTGTCAAAGTTTGTTTTTGTATTTTCGTTTTAGTTCTTTTTGTTTTAAAATAGGTTTTAGGTATTTATTAGATTATTAGGTTTTATTGTGTGTGTGGATATATGCGTCGTACACATTGAGATATATTGAGAGAGAGTTGCACATAGAGAGAAAACAGAGAGATAACTTGATCGAGTTCTTATTCAACACTTGTAACCAGTCGATTCAATTGAATAATCATATCAGGTTTGCTTAATCTTATTATTTAATTGTTTAGGATGAAGAAATACTCAATATGAAGAGAATATGGTAAGAGAGATTGTAATAACCTAACAAGCAAGGTTTAAGACTGTTCTATAAGTAAAACACACCTATCTTTGGGTCTAAATCAAACATGTTGAAATAAATCCATAAAACAGGGGATGTTTATTTGAGTGATAAACAAGATGAAGAACATACTCAAAATACTACCAAAACACTGGAATCAAGTATAGTACAACATCCTTTGATAATAAAGATCCAAGTCTGCTCTGATACCAATTGTTGATCCCAAGTTATGTTCTATTCAAGATGTGAAACCTCCAAACAACACAAATCGGAGTAATATGAATGCGGAAGCGACTTATGATGTAGTGAAGAGGTATGGTTTGGTAGTAAACACACTAAGTATCTATTAAGGCATTTAACAAACAAGTATATATTTATCACTGAATCAAATGCTTCATTGATATAAGTATTTCAGCAAGAACACGCACAAGTATGTGCTAATATGCTCAAAAGGTAATCTAGAAATTATAAGGGTTCTCTCAACAGTGTGTGCACGCGTTATTTACAAAACAGGAGGTGCTCCCCTCATATTGGATAAGGAGCAGGCAATAGTACAAGACAAAGGCTGACATTACCACAAAAGGAATGTCACCTGTAAAGTAAAACATCGTGGACGCCCATGAAATGATCCTTAGAATCTTTATACAACAGGCACACGTGTTTTGCACGTGTTCTTGTCTTGACCATTGTCTTAAAATTCTCAAGTCTTCCATCTCCAGAGGTTAGCCATCACAGAGGCGCTGTGAGTGATCACAGAGGCTCTGTGATCTGAAATTTATCTTCAGGTAGTGAACTTCTCGGGTAGATGGCTGGCAGAGCTTCTGAGCATTGAACTTCTGTGGTGTACCTTTGTGTATTTAGCAGTCTTCTGAAGTTTCTACACTTAGCCTATTTTTCAATACTTCTATACAATGAAGTGGAGTTAACATCATCTGATGAAGTGGAAGCTAAGGAAGATGAAAAAAAGAAAAACACAACTAAAATGTAACTACCATTCTTCTATGACAAGCTAAATGATAGTTATCTATTTGAACAACCAAAGTTTCTATCCAATGATTTTTTTCAAATTTACTCTACTGACGAAATAGAGGCTAAACCCATTGAACCACAGATTTATGTTCCTCCACTCATTTTGGAAAGTAAAATTTCTGAACTTGAGAACACCTTAGTAGATGAGAGGACTTTGGTTGACTTAGAGAAAATTGTGTTTTCTACTATTCTTTTAAACACTGATTTTAAATCTGAAGTTACAATTAATAATTGATGATCAAAAAGAGATTTTGCAAACAACTCTACAGATTCAGATGCATCATCTTATAAAATTTTCATAGGTTATATGTTTCCTGAACCAGAACCTTCAGGAAACATATAACGTGTCTCTTTCACTAACCATATCATCAAGAATTTTTCTCTCTTTTGCAAACGTGTCTCTTTCAGTTATTAAAATCATTTCAAGTTCTGACACTTTCTTTGAGAGTTTTAAACATCTATGCTCTAAATCTTTCTTCTCTTGTAAAGCTTTCTTTGAAAAATCAGGTAGCTTTTGAGTGTAGATTTTCTCCCGATTAGCTTTAATTGTATCTCCAATGAGATTTTTCATCAGATCAGGATTCTTTGCTTTCAATGCAGATATCTTCTCTTCAAAAGCCTTGAACTTGTTATGTAGATCAACTGATTCAGCTTTTAGCTCTGATGATTTCTGTTCAGTTGTCTTCAGTTGGTTTTGAAGTTTGGTTATCTCTCTCTCTTTTACTTTAATTTCTTTCTCCCTTGCCTTGATGATACCTGAAAAATCAGATTTAGAATTGTTAGTACATTATGCACATTTAGAAGTTTTCTCAAAATTTGAAAATTTAGCTTTAAACTCCTGAATCTGATTTAGAAGCTTTGAATTCTGAATCTTCCGTTTATCCCATTCAACTTCTATGGCATGTATTTCAGGCATGGACATGATGGCACAATCTATCCCTGATAAAACATTAGACATCTTGAATGTTATGCTTGAAATGATAGTTCAAAATATTCAGATAAAAATTTGACTTGAAAATCAAACTTGATCAAAATTTGAAAAACTTTTAAAAAAAATCCTAAGGCACAAACTCGCAAAACAAAGAAACTCGCAGAACACTATAGCAAATACTTCGCGCAGACAAGCTTATGCGTGTTTCAGGTTCGCGCAGAACACTACTTGTGTGTTTTGAGTTCTCGCAGATAAGGTTGTGAGCGTTTAAGCTTCTCTCATATCAAGGCTTGTGTGTTCTTGAACTTTAACTTCTTGCAATGCTTTTGCGTGTTCTATACTTAGAAACTTTTTGACATTTTAATTTCGCGCAAAATGACCTCTCACAGAATACAAAACTTGCATAATACTGAAATTAGAAAATCAAAACTCGCAAAGCGTGTCTTGCACATTTCTACTTCTCGCAGAAAACTCTTAGCGTGTATTGGTCAAGAACTTGTATAAAACATGGAAACATAAAATGTCTTCATTGTGCGTGATCTTCGTTACTTGCGTGTTTTTTAGTATGCGTGTTCTTCCCTTATGATTCGTGCGTGTTTTTTTCATTTAGCGTGTTCTTCAGTCTTAGTCACTGATTTCGATCAAAAAAATCTTAAAAGCCTGCAAACAACACATGAGAATCCATAGGATTGATTGAAATATCAACTAGAACACTTTTCTAACACATGATTTTGATTAAAAACAACAAAAGTTCAGTGAATCGATTAAAAAGTGTTCAAACTTTTTAAAACCGAAAACCACAAAAATCCAAAATTGGATGCAATTAAGTGTGAATTTCGAGATGAAATCTAAACCAGAAAGTTGTATAAACACATATCGATCACTAAGATACCATTTTCTTGCAAAAAAAAAAGTGATTTTTCATGAAAAATTTGATGCAACAGTGTATTTCCATACAATAATTGTGTGTTCTTCAAGAATCGAAAAATCAAATCAAATGCAAATCATTTCAAAGCTTTTTCAATCCATCGAAATGATTTTGGTCTGCTCTGATATCAAATGTTAGGTCACAAATTCAAGCAATTCAATTCAAGATGTACAGATATGACAATTATGAAACAAATCTACAGGGAGAGTGTTGAGAGAGAGTGTGTATTTGTCGTATATCTCACAAACAATCATATGAGTTACATGAATCCCCAAAACTCTCACCACATTAAACTCTCATATGCTTTTCAATCCTCTCTTACTCACTAACACTCATACCACTATATACCTATTTATATAAGATATTACTTACAAGACTTGACTCTATTTGACTTTACAGACTTTGACTTTTCTACATAAATCTTGGATACAACAATACACTAACACTGATAGTGTTACTGATTTACTTGGTCGATAAGCTTCTCATAAAACTTCAAAGGGTCCTATATAACGAGGACTCAACTTTCCTCGCCTCCTGAATCTAATTAATCCTTTCCAAGGAGCAACTTTGAGCATAACCCGATCCCCCACTTGAAATTCTATATGCTTTCGTCTCTTATTTGCGTAACTTTTTTGTCGGTCCTGGGCTGCTTGTAGCCTTTCCCGAATTTGTTTTACCTTTTCTGAAGTTTGTTGAATTAGCTCCGGTCCCGTCATTCCTTTGTTTTCAAAGTTATTCCAACACACTGGGGTTCGACATTTTCTACCATACAAGACTTCATATGGAGCAGCTTTTAGACTTGCGTGATAACTATTGTTGTACGAGAATTCTATTAGGGGTAAGTGATCATCCCAACCACCACCTAAATCAATTACACAAGCTCTAAGCATGTCTTCCAATGTTCTAATGGTTCGTTCACTTTGTCCATCAGTTTGTGGATGGTAGCTTGTACTTAAGTTTATTCTTGACCCCATTTCTTTCTGAAAACTTGTCCAGAATCGTGATGTAAATCGGCTATCTCTATCTGATATTATTGATAATGGTACCCCGTGCCTTGAGACTATTTCATCAACATACAGTCTTGCAAGTCGTTCTACTGTATAACTTTCTTTAATTGACAAGAAGTGAGCTGATTTGGTTAACCTATCAACGATTACCCAAATTGAATCATTACCTTTCTTGGTTCGAGGTAATTTCATCACAAAATCCATAGTGATGTGATCCCATTTCCACATTGGAATCTCTAAAGGTTGTAACCCTCCAAAAGGTTTCTGATGCTCTGCCTTTACTTGAAGGCAAGTCATACATTTCTCAACAAAATTCCTAACATCCTTTTTCATTCCCGGCCACCAGTATAGTAACTTCAAATCTCGATACATCTTATCCATGCCAGGGTGAATGGAGTATTTGGACTTGTGAGCCTCACTTAACAAGACCTCACGGTGACCGCTTACCAATGGAACCCACAATCTTCCATTAAATCTTCTACATTCCTTGTTATCAGTTTCTAAGAATTTGGCTTATCCTACCATACGCTCTTTCTTAATGTGTTCTTTGGTAAGTGCACTAACCTGAGCTTCTTTTATTTTTACTAAATGAGAACGAAATGAGGACGAAGTTTCCCTATCTATTATAAAGAAAGTAGATTCCGAGGACGAAATCTTTTGTAAGGAGGAGAGATTTGTAACAGCTTATTTTAATTAATTAAAAAAAAGTTACTGAAATTTTAATAAATAAATAAAAAGGCAACTCCTGTATTTTATAAAATAAAATAAATAAAATGAATTATTTAGTATTAATAAATAATTAAAAGGGATTATAAATAAAGTTGTTATATGTACTAAAGATAAAAGAAAAGGGGCTGGAAAAAGGGGCTGTTAGTTGCAGCTTGAGGTGTTATTTGGTGGCATATGGTGCATGGGAGGATGCCACATCAACTAGTGACTAACCTAGTTACAAGCACCTTAACCTCTAGTATAAATGTAAGCCTCTTTTGTCTCTTTTAAGTTCTTTTTCCAGCAGAAAACAATCAAACACACATACAATTCCATATTTTGTGAATTGAAAGAGGATATTAGCAAGCAACGGTAGAGGGCTGCAAAATTTAAGTGTCATTTAGCCAAAAAACAAGGTGATTACTTATCTTTTCTTTTGTTTTGATCTCCAAACCTGAGATACATATTTGTGTACATGTTTTCATGAATTTTTGTTCATATTTGGTTATCATAAAGAATATGGACAGCCTTAAATGATATAGTTATGTATAACATGTTATATGTATTTTTAAAACGCATGATAAAGGAAAAAATTTGATCACCGGTGGAATAAGAACCACCGAGACGGTATAACCGCGGTAAGGGGTCGTAGAAACGGTCCCGGATCCATGACGAAGGGTTCTGAATAAAAGCCGGAAGGGGCGACACCCACCAGGAGAGATTAAATTCGGAAAGCATGAATGTTTAAATGTTTTACATGCATATACATAATACAATAGCTTATTTGAGGCTATAATTTGATTTTCTAAATGTTTTGTGCATTGAAATGAGATTTGTAATCACAAGTCAATCAATGGCTTAAAAATTATAAATATGTATCTCAGTTGAGGACAAGATTACTTGAGAGGTGAAAAGGAAGTCTCGAAGGGATTATCGAAAGCTTCATTTCGTGGTTTAATCGGGTGGTGTTTTGGTTTGTATAATTTGGTTTTTATAACTTAGCTTAGTATGTGTTTATTAGAAGATAAATATGTACTTTGTAACTATGATCCATCGTGGTAGGTTTTATATAAATAAACTATGTTTTGCTTCCGCATTATTTGTAATATGTTTTATTTTAATTATATATAAATGGTTGAGACTCGGTTCGTAACACCCTTCGTTGGGTCTTGGTTTAGAGGCGGAAACGAGGGTTGTTACAAGCTTGACAAAACTTCTAACTTCTTACAAGACTTATACGATAAAGCAATTGATCCAATTATCTCATTTGCCTATTCAGTGTTCCACATATGGTCAAAATGATTTTGTGACTCGACAATATTCTGAAAATTGGTTTAGTTCTTATAATGTTTATTCTTATAATGTTTTTCAAAAGCAAAGACGACCCAAATTCAAATGGGTGCCAAAATCTGATGTTAACTTGAAAGGACCCATCTATAAATGGGTACCTAAACCGATTGTTGCTTGATTTCTCCTGTGTAGACCCGTCATACGTGGTACTTCGACTCAGGATGTTCCAAGCATATGACAGCGCATAAAGATATTTTATCTAATTATTTAGAGAAATTTTGATGCAACATCTGATTTGGGAACGACCAGTTTTCACCGACTGTTGGTTATGGAGATGTCGTTCAAGAGAACATAACGATTAAGATGGTGAGCTATGTTCAAGATCAAGGACACAATCTTTCCAACATCGGACAGTTTTGCAACAAGGACTTGGAGGTAAATTTCAAAGACAAGAGATGTTGTGTGAGAATTGGAGAAGGAAAAGAACTCTTGATTGGCACGAGAAAGTCTAACATCTACACTATCAACATGTCCAATGTGAAGATAGATAATGTTGTGTGTCTACTCTCTAAATCCTCTATGCAAATAAAGTTGGTTATGGCATATAAGGCTATCCCACCTCAACTTTCTATTCATTAATAAGTTGGTGACTGGGAATTTTGTCAAGGGTTTGCCTGAGCTTAAATACGAAAAACAACATCTGTGTGATGCATGCGAGAAAGGCAAAATGAAGATAGCTTCACACAAGCCCAAGCCTGAACCTAGTACAAGCACTCCTCTAGAGTTGTTACATACGGATCTCTACGGTCCTATGAGAACACATAGTATCAACGACAAGAAGAACGTCCTAGTAAATCGTTATCTCCCAGATACACTTAGGTCAAGTTTCTGAAATCAAAAGAAGAGACTCCGCAAATCGTTATCTCGTTTCTCAAGACTATCCAAGTAAAATTGCCGAAGACAGTTAAGCTGATCAGAACTGATAATCGTACAAAATTCAAAAACAAGACTATAGATGATTATCTAGAATTGGTAGGGATAACACGTCAGTTTTCTGCTGTGAGAACACCATAACATAATGGAGTAGTAGAAAGGCGAAACAGAACTATAATCCTGGTTGATCGCACTATGCTTAGTCAATCTGATCTACCTCTGTTTCTGTGGGATGAAGTTGTGTATACTATATGTTATACTCAAAACAGGTCAATCATCCATCGTTGGTTTGCGAAAACGCCGTATTCTTTGATTAAAAATAGAATACCTAGCATCAAAAACTTTTACATCTTTGGATACAGGTGTTATGTGCTAAACGATAAGGAGAGCTTGAACAAGTTCAGTCCTAAAGTTGAAGAAGGGATCTTCATTAGCTACTCTTAGTCATCTGAATCATACAGAGTCTACCTCAAGAACTCAAAGATTATGGTTGAGAGCATTAATGTTACATTTGATGAAGAGATGGCTTTTGAAAACATCAGTTCAAACCCCGTTATAACAGGAGTTTTAGCTTCTGCACAAATCAGTCCAAAACCTGTATCTAAAGTTTCTAATTCTGATAATGCTTCTAATTCAACATCGCGTTAAATAGAATTAGATTTATTATTTGAATACTTCTATAATGAGTTTCTTGGATCTAAAGTTGTGTGTCCCACAATCAGTGGAAATGATCAATATGACAAACTAATACGAATTCATTCAATTTCTATTTCAACCAGTTTCGAATACAACAGGCTCTTGAATATTTCTCTCTCTACCACAATATGCGGATCTAACTTTCTCCTAGTCATATGAGTCTACAAACAGAAAACAACTCTTATATCTAAAAACTCTTACAACAATAAAACACTTACAACATTGACTAACTTTGACTTTGACTATGTTAGCCCCAAATCTGAACCAATGAAAGTATTGAAAATAACTAAGTCTTCATCTAAAGACTTTCAAGGGATCACAACAAGTCTGTCTCTGAAGTCAATTCAGAGACACTCTGAAGAAAGCAAGTCTGTCTCTGAAGTCAACTCAGAGCCACTCTGAAGAAAGCAAGTCTGTCTCTGAAGTCAGTTCAGAGTCAGCCTAGAGAAAGTTGTCTGTCTCTGAAGTCAGTTCAGAGAGTCTCCGGAAAGACATCAGAGAGCTCCTCATCAGAGATCCTAGTTCAGAGCTCTTAAGATGATCACTTTGAAACTCTTGACAAAGAAGAACAGATGACACGTCACCTTGTAATAAGATTACTTTCTAGAGTAGGTCACTGTTCAAGCATGTCTTAATCTTACCTCTTAGGTAAGACATTGTTCAAGCATGTTTCTATTTGTCAGATAAGTACACTATTTACTTTATGGTCCTATAAAAAGGACCATCACCTTCATGTTCAAAGTGTGCTTAAGAAGTCTTATAAACTGATAATATAAGTTGAATATCTTATTGAAGAATATCTTGTTTTATCTATTATTCACTTTATGAACTGTGATATTTGAATCTCCATTGATAATAAACTGCTTCCGCTGTTATTACTCTTATTGTTTATATCATTGTTGTGAGATTAAATCTGGGATCCAACAATTGGTATCAGAGCCTACTTTGTTTTCTAAAACAAAGATAGATCGCATCTGCATACTCGGATAGATTTACATCTCATTGATTCTAACTTTCATTATCTGTGCATGTTCAAATAAACCTGGTTTATTAAAGAACACCATATGCTCAAGATTTGATAGTAAATCATTATTCAATACAAAAAGCATCAGCTCTTTAAATACTCATCTTTTTCTTCAAAAATGGCAAACTCAAGCATAAGTGCCATCTATACTGTTGGGTCTTTAACAAAACCTCCTACACTTTTAAGGGATGAATATCCCCAATGGAAGATAAGGATGGTAAATTTCTTAGAAGGCATGGACAAGGATCTCTTTAGATCAGTGAACGTTGGACCTCACATTCCAATGGTATTAGTACCAAGAGTTCCTGCAACAACAGATACTGAGGAAATCCCTGCATATTATGAAAAGAAAACCACAAACTTCACTGATGAAGAAACAAATATGATGGATAATGATTCAAAAGTTGTTAGATTACTTATAATGGCCATTCCTAATGATAACTTTCAAGAACTTGATTCTTGTAAAACTGCAAAAGAGATATGGGATTAGTTGTTAAATCAACTTGAAGGAGGCCTACAAACCCAGAAAAATAGAAGAAATCTATGCATCAATGAATATCATGATTTTCATGCTCTACCAGAAGAAGTATTACACCAAACTTACTCAAGATTCAATATTCTTATCAACAAATGCAGAAAGTTTGGAGTGATAAGAACAAAAGAGGAAAATAACGTTCTTTTCTTGAAAAGCTTAAATGAAGATTGGTCACAACTTTCCATGTCTATACAAGCCAATCAAGATCTTGAATCATGGTCATTAACTGACATTTATGGCACTCTTGTTGCACATGAAAAGGAAGTTATGAAGCAAAACTCAAAACTGTCTTTAGGTTGACCCCTTGCACTTGTTTCAAAACAAATCTCAAAAGAAAACAATTGTGAAGAGTCACAAAAAGGTTTGGAAACAAAAAGAAGATCCAAAAAGGTCCTAATGGTAGAAGAAAATCATTCAGATTCAGACTCAGAAGATGATATAAATGCCTTTGCCAAATCTCTTGCATTAATCACTCATCAATTTAACAAGAAATTTGGCAAGAAAGTATTTGAAGGAAGGAGAGAGAATGAAGAAAGAAGAAATCCTGAAAGAAGATTTCAACAAGAACCAGATTCACTCCATATAGTGATCAAAAGGGTACAAACTTCAACAAAAATGATGTAACTCAACAATCAAGACATCAACAATCATTTCAACCAAGGTATCCACAGCCACGGAGATACTTCAAACCTCAAGAACAGAAGCCAGAGACAAGTACTGCCAATCTTCCAACAAATCAAAATGATGGAAGATGTTTCAGATGTGGCAAACTAGGCCATTTCTCTGCAAACTGCAGAGGAAAACTTGTCAAAGATCAAGATTATTACAAGAACAAATACATGTACAACGTAAAAGAAAGAGTTCTTGTAGCAGAAATGGAAGACTGGCTATCTGACTCAACAAGCGATGGCGAGGAAGAGCCTACCAATCTCTGTGGTATGGCTTTTTCAGATGGAAATCAAACTGATGGAGCATCAGAAGACAACTCTGAAAAGGTAAACTCTCTTTACACCTCTGATAGTGATCCTGAAATAGATGCTTTCAAACTAGTTAATGAACTTCAAGATCTAGAAAAAAGTTTCTTGAAGAGAAAAAGAAAAGAGAGCAAATGTCAAAAGAGCTAATCTTTTTCAAAAGAGAAAAGAATCTTCTGGAATCAGAAAAGAAAGAATTTTTTCTTGAAAATAACAAACTTGTAGAATCTCACAAGCAAAAAAAAAATAATCATTTTCAGAAGAAATAAGAAAAATTGAGAAAGTTTTAAAAGGAAAAGAAGAAGAAGTAAAGAAATCTGAGTATGAAAGACTCAATTCTATTGCCTTAACCAAATTTTTTCAAAAAGAAAGAGAAATCCTACATCAATCTCTAGATAGAAAAATCTTCGAATCAAAAGCTATGTTAATGCACAAAGTGTTTTTGACAAAATAAAAACTCAAATGGACTCTCAAGGGTTGGGATTCAATGAGTTGAATTCATTCACTGGATTGGAGAAAACGTCACTTTCTTCCATTTTCTGTATGGGAAAGATCCAAAGCTTTGAAGGTCCATCTATGAATATTTTCAAAAGAATGAAAACATCAGATGGATCAAAAATCAGAGCTCTGAATTTCAAAAATACTACATACTCTGAAGTGAAAAACTTTCAAGAATCTGTGTTACAGATAAAAGAAGAAACTTTAGAAGTATACTTCTCAAAACCTAAGAGCTATGATCCGAAAAAAAAATTCAGATTTGACGCTTTCATCTCAAATGAATCGGAGACATCCGAACCAAGTACCTCTGATACAAGTACTTCTGAAAATGAATCTCAGAGTTCACTAAATCCGAATGCCCCTCTGTATTCACCAAAATCAGATGAAAACATCATAACTACATTTGAAGATGATGTTAAAAAGATATGGAAAGAAAATGTCTTGGAGGATTTAAAAAGAAAAGAAAGCATGAAACGGATCATTAAAGTCTCCAGAACAAAACAAATTAAAAAACCAATAGAGGTAGTTATCTCTATTAAAAATGAGAGAGACTTTCTTGATTATTGTTAGACTATAATTGTATTCAAGATTAAATGAGGGTCATTATTGTAATTGTTGTAATAGTTGTTTGTGTGTGTTGTAAGAGAGCTTAGATGGTTTGACCTTGCTTGGTCATGTTGACCTATATATAAGCAAGTAGTTGTGTTGTTTATAGAGAGACTTGTGTAAGCAAGAGAGTAAGTGTGTGAAAGTGAAGGTGTAATATTGGTGGTTGTTGAGAGAGAGTAAGAACACACACACACACACACAAAGAACACACACACATAAGTGAGATCTGTGATTAATTGTAATGCACATGTTTGATCTAATAAAAGTGTTTGTGTCAATCTAAATGTGATATAGCTAGTAATTCTTGGACCACAATTGGTATTAGAGCCAAATCCGTTTGAAAATCAAGAAAATGTTTTGAGTCGTACTGTTCACGTTACTGTTCATAAAAGTTCAAATCGATTTTGAGTTTTAGTGGAAATTCTGAGTTGAAATCGATTAGGTTATGTTCGTTTTGTGAAATCGATCGAGTTAGTATCTTTTTTTAATTCTTGAAATCCATGTGATTTGATCATCAATTTGAAGATTTGGTGTTTTTCGAGTTCTTTAGTTTCACGTACTGTTCTTGAATTAAATGTGATGATTTGTGTGTTGTTAATCGAAATTGCTTGTTATGATTGTGTTCGAAATGTGTTTGTGAATGAATTGTAAAACTTTCAGATCGAAATTCGAGATCTAGATGAGTTTTTGGTGCAAATTTGTTGGTTTTATAGGTTTGCATTTCATTCATCAGGTTTGCGTTTCATTCATCTGAAGTTTGCGTTTCATTCATCCAGGTTTGCGTGTGATCATCAGAGTTTACGGGTGTTCATCTTGGTTTGCGTGTGATTCATACTGGTTTGCATATCAAATGTTTCTTTGTGCTTGATTTGGATTTTACGTATCACTTCACAAACGCAAAGTATCATTTGCGTTTCATGGCACAAACGCAAACTGAGTCTTGCGATTCACGGCACAAACGCAAAGTGGTGTTTGCGTTCCACACTACACACGCAAAGTGTAGGTTTGCACTTCTCGACACAAACGCAAAGTGTCATTTGCGTTCCACTCTATAAACGCAAAGTGGCATTTGTGTTTCACAAACTGAACACGTAAAGTAAACCACATCACAAACGCAAAGTATCGTTTGCGTTTCACAGCACAAACGCAAAACTAAGGTTTGTGGATCACTCTACAAACGCAAACTAAGGTTTGCGGTTCACACTACAAACGCAAAGTCTGGTTTTGTTCCACACTTGACACGCAAAGCTTGGCATACTTAGAAATTTTTTTTCTAAGAAATTTTCAAATCTGTAACACGCCCTTTAAATGTCAAAAAAAAATTCTCTAGGGGCTAAGTCTCTGTGATCAAAATCTCTGAATTTTTTTTAAGATTTCTGTAATTTTCTTGATTAAGGCTTGATTGGACCAACATTCCCAAAGCTCGTGTCCTTATTGGTTTTACTCTTTCTTTCCTGCTTAATGCATCAGCTACCACATTAGCTTTACCAGGATGATACTTTATTTCGCATTCATAATCATTAAGTAGCTCAACCCATCCCCGTTGTCTCATGTTCAACATTTTCTGATCAAAAATATGCTGAAGACTTTTGTGATCAGTATAGATGGTACATTTAGTGCCATAAAGGTAATGCCTCCAAATTTTTAATGCAAACACTACTGTTCCCAATTCCAAGTCATGAGTGGTGTAGTTCTTTTCATGAACTTTGAGTTGTCTTGACGCATAAGCTATAACCTTATTCCTCTGCATTAATACACAACCTAAGCCTTGATGTGATGCGTCACAATACACCACAAAGTCATCCGTACCTTCCGGTAACGCAAGAATTGGTGCGTCACATAACTTGCGCTTAAGTATTTGAAATGCTTCCTCCTTTTTTCTTCCCAGACAAATTTCTTATCCTTCTGAGTCAGTGCTGTCAGCGGTTGAGCGATTTTTGAAAAATTCGCTATGAACCTTCGGTAGTAGCCTGCCAGACCAAGAAATTGACGAATTTCTGTTGGTGTCCTTGGAGTTTCCCATTTCTTGATGGCTTCAACTTTTGTCGGGTCAACATGAATTCCCTTTTCATTAACCACATGACCCAAAAAGTGTACCTCTCGAAGCCAAAATTCACATTTGGAAAACTTAGCATACAACTTCTGATCTTTGAGAAGTTCTAAGATCAACTTCAAATGTTTCTTATGATCTTCCTTACTTCGCGAATAAATCAAAATGTCGTCTATGAATACAATCACGAACTTGTCTAAATACGGCCGACAGACTCTATTCATCAAATCCATGAAAATTGTCGGTGCGTTCGTTAATCCAAAGGGCATAACTAGAAACTCATAATGTCCATAACGAGTTCTAAATGCCGTCTTATCAATATCCTCTTTGCGAACTCTCATTTGATGATATCCAGATCGCAAGTCAATCTTTGAGAAGTACGTTGCGCCTTGCAGTTGATCAAACCGGTCATCAATTCGAGGAAGTGGGTATCGATTCTTGAGGGTTAACTTATTGAGTTCTCTATAATCGATACACATTCGGAATGTTCCATCTTTCTTCTTAACAAAAAGGACTGGAGCTCCCCATGGCGAAGAACTGGGTCTGATAAATCCTTTGTCAAGCAGCTCTTGGAGTTGTTCAGACAGTTCTTGCATTTCGGATGGCGCCAAACGGTATGGTGACTTAGCCACTGGTGTAGCTCCTGGAATTAAATCAATGCGGAATACGACTTGTCTCGGTGGAGGTAACCCAGGTAGATCTTCAGGAAATACTTCGGGAAAGTCTTGAACCACAGGAATATCTTGTAAGCACTTCTCCTTGATCTCTTTATTGACTACATGAGCTAAATACGCAACATATTCCTTCCTTAAATACTTCTGCATCTTCATGCAGGATACTATTCTTAACTTCCTTTTGGATTTTTCTCCGTGTACTATAAGTACTTCTCCTTGAGGTAACGGAATTCGAAGAGTCTTTTCGGAGCAACATATTTCCGCTTGGTTATTAGACAACCAGTCCATGCCCACAACTACGTCAAAGCTTCCTAACCTTATTGGAATTAGATCTATCTTAAATTCCTTTTCAGCTAGACTTAGGGTACAATTCGAAAATACATTTTCAACCCTAATCTCTTGTCCGTAGCGAACTCAATGACATAAGTTTCTTTTAGCTTTTGGGGCATTTGATTAATTTTTGATCTAAAACTTAATGACACAAAGCTTCTATCTGCTCCGGAATCAAATAATACAGATGCACGATGATTATTTAAGAGAAACGTACCTGTGATCACATCTGGATCTTGTCTCACTTCTTCCGCTCCAATTTCAAATACTCGGCCTCGTGCTTGACCTTTTTGATTCCTCTGGTTTGCCGGTCGAGTCCGATTTGCGTTCATCCTTCTGACAAACTTAGGACAGGCATTTCTAAAGTGATCCTGACTCCCACATTCAAAACAAGCTCGCTTTCCCCCATTCTTACAATCTTTCGCATAATGACCTCCTTTGTTACATTTGAGACAAATAACACAATTTCTGAAATGTCGATTGTTGCACTTGTCGCATCTCGGATATACTTCCTTTCCTTTATCGGTTGTTTGAGTTTGAATTCCATAATTACCCACCGTTCTCTGTTCCTTCCCCCTTCTTCTGTCAAACGGTCTCCTTGAAGTTTCCTCGACCTTCCTTTTTCCTTTCACTTTATCGCGAATGAAAAGCCCCGATCGATTGGCATTATTCGTGAGCTTGGTTGCCAGATTTACCGCCTCCTGAATGGTTTTTGGATTACCCGAGGTCACATCACCTCGGATTTCTGGAGCTAAACCCCAGACATATCTGTCTACCCGATTCTCTTCTGGCGTAACCAGATGTGGCACCATCTTCGCCAGCTCATGAAATCGTTCCGTGTACGCATCAATGTCATTTCCTTTCATTTCATGCTCCCATAATTCTGCTTGTAATTTCTGCATTTCGCTTCTTGAACAATATTCTTCCCTAAGCATTTCCTTAAACTCATCCCAAGTGAGTTTGTTAGATGCTTCTCTTCCTCGAGTCTGCACTTGAGTGTTCCACCACGTCAGTGCTCTCCCTTGTAGTAAGCAATCTGCGAATTCTACTTTATTTGCTTCCGAACATTTACTTATGTGGAGGACGGATTCCATTCCTTCAATCCAAGATAATAACCCAACCGCTCCTTCGGTACCGTGAAATTCTTTTGGATTACAAGACCTAAAAGTCTTATAGGTACATTCTTTTTCTATATTTGCACCGACTCCTGGTTGATTAGGTTGGTTAACATTTAAACCTGCTGCTATCTGACTGACTATGTTAGGAAGTGTAGCTAAAATTTGCTCGGATACGAGTCGTGCGATCTCAGGATCTTCTCCTCTTGGCGGCATAATTCTATTGCACAATTTATTTTAAAGCCACGTCAATATTTAATTCCATATTCTTATTTCCCTTATTTCTATCCTTTAATCTTAATACAATATAAATTGTATTTGTTTAATCATACATCTAATATATATCATAAATCAACCTCATGGAATTGAAATTCACAATTTTTAAACATACATAAACAATATATCATAAACATATTCATTATCATTACAATACTACGCCATACATTCAACATTCATCCAAAAATAATAGTCAAGCTATTTAATAATGTACTAATATGACGAATTACATATCTTCAAAAGAAAGTTAGTTATCCAAATATCCATAAATAAACCACACTACTAATGCCCGAAAAACGACATCATCACCCACGCTATCACAATCACTAAAAGTCCCATCACCACCGATAAACAATTGTGCAACCATGCTACCATCGCCCTAGTTTCCACCAGTTCCCTCATAATTCCACTCATAGTTTGATCGCCCGCACTTACCATTGATATAAGTCCATTTAAAATCTGATCACTTGAATTCATTATAATCATGAGTGCATCGATGGAATGCTCATGATGATCTACCTCCATTCTAACTCTCTCCACTTCTCGGGCCATACCCGAAACCCAGTAGTTTTCTAATGCTGTCATACCGGCTGGTTGAGACATTGGTATATCAACACATGGCGGTGGCGATACCCTCCGGTGATCGATCAGAATCAGTATATTCGTGCTCGGATGGGTCATAATCGTCAGGCGACTGATCTCGGTGAGATGGTGATCGAGACATGATGACTGCGATAATTAATAAAGTTTATTTGTCAATCATGCTATAATTTTTATTAAAAATCAAAAGTACCATGTAAACTCACATAACAATCATGCTTCTCATTTTTGTATCAAAAAGTTTCTATTTTTAGTAATTCCTAGTATAGCCAATCCATGTCCCCTTTATACACACTTAAATTAAACAAAGGTGATCAAGCTTTGTTTAAGTTAAAATATGATAATGCGAAACACATCTTAGTTATAATACAGCGCACCTTAATTTTGAAAACTTTATTTGTAAAAGGTTATAGTGTGTGGTTTTTAAAATAAAACCGGTATTCCCTATAACATATGGCTCTGATACCAAATCTGTCACACCCCGCTAAAGCGGAAACACGAGGCGTAACAGCTCCGATGCCATAGCACAAGATTATAAACATACCAACATTTACTTAACATTCAAAATACATTACATTTTTAAGAACATAATATCGTCATCGTTTACAAATTCCAAATCTTTTAAACATACGATACGCTTAAAGCAAAAATAGTCTTGCTTCAAAATATGAGTACGCTGATAAAACATCATGGAATTACCTTCTCGATTCCTGAAAAGCATGAATAAAAACCAAGGTCAACTACAAAGAGTTGGTGAGTTCACAGGTTTTAAATATGCACAAATCATTTTTATATGCAAGTTAACATTCGTAGAACATACGTAAAAACCAGCTTCAATTCTTTGATTCATGAGTACCACAACTTAATTCCTTTATGATAAGTGTATGCAAAGACAATATTACGTTGAGCCACAACTAAGCCGTCCCTGACCAATTTCAACGCCCCCGATGAACTAACTCAGCGGTGGTTCATGCCACATGTTTAGTCATCTTCTCTAGTATAGTGCACCCCTGCTCGTCAGCATTAAGGTGGGCTTGTCACACCAAATAGCGCTACCCACTAATACTATAGGCCCGATTTTCTTCGAGTTAATAGTAGTGTCACGGGGTCTTAACATTAAAAACTCAACACATCAATTGCATACTTATCATATAGCTTATAATTCCAAATGCTTTTAACAAAGCCTTATAAATTGCCAATTCGCAATACTTTCAAACAATTCTCATGAATCTTTAAATACACAACTTAAACATGCTTTCCACCCCAAAATCAATTAAAACGATAAAAGTGGGGCTGTGAATACTCACCTTGATGAAAGCAACGAGTGAAGCTTTACTTTAAACTTATTGAATTTTTGTCACGCCTTTAATTTCCCTATATAAGAGTTGCCATAAGAAACACATTAATACCCTATTCCGATGTCCAACCAATATGTCCAATTGTCCCATGAAATGCCATCAAATAAGTTTCTTAGTCCATAATCATTTTGTCTATACAAAGTTCCAAAATATAATAAGACATAAATTAAACTTGATAAAATTACCTTTCTGGATTCAGCACATGCTGTCCAGAAAGTTATCCGGTAATTTCAACACGGAAACTTAACTTCTCAAGAGAATTATTTAATCACAAATTTTGTGATGATACTATGATATGTTTAGATTAAATCTGCATTTTTTTATAATTTTTGAATAACTTTTGATACATCAAATAATTTTTATAGAATAAAGTGTCACTGATTTTCGGATCAGTGACATACCTCACTTGTAACAGGTTTTTGAGGTATCAATTCTTAGAATTAGACAGTGATCCATATATGGATGCAAACCTAACTCAAAATCCTAACATTTGGAAAAAGATTCACTTAATTTGGATGAGTAATGAGGGAGTTATGGCCTCTACAAGATAGGTGTATGAATCTGTCTTTACTGGACAGATTGCACCATTTTCTTGTAAAATCCATTAAAGTGCCCAAATCAATTCCAAATTCAATGTTTTTGGACTTTTTAGAAAGCTAACACTCTAAATTAAAGTTTAGAAGCAAAAACCCCAAATTTGGACAAGTGGTTTGTGAGTTGTGCAAGCTAGAAGTGGAGTCCATTTTCTGGACAGATTCTAAAATGAAATGAATACCATTTTATGCTACCAAATATTGATCATTAGATATGGTTTTTGGATATAAACCACGTCTTCACTCCTCATTACAAAATAAACTAACTTATGCATGCATGAACATAACATAATATAAAATGACATTAACACTATTGATAAGTTCTTAATCATGTGGAACTTGGAAAATTCCTTCATAAGAACATTTTTATACTAACACTTCATTGTATCAAGAGTCAAAAACTCAAATTATATAAATATCAAAGGTAATCCATCTCATTATCAAAATTTCAATCACATGCAAGACAAAGTAAACACTAGATTAGTGGTTTAACACTATTTAGAACTCTTTAATCATATGAGATTGAACAATCTCATCCTAAGAGTTTATTTATACACAAAATTGATATAAATGCATAAATTTCAATCCAACATTATTAAAATTTTGTGGACCAAAAACCACATTTCATAAAATTATCATTTCTTGACAAAATTTCCAAAATAATACACTTGGAAACCCTAGTTTCATTGGAAGATCATTAAATGGTTCATTAGCAAATATATTGATACTAATGCATCCCATTTCACTTCCAAAACTTGGATTGTACAACATTTACATAAAAAGATATGAAATATACAACTTTTTGATTATAAACTTGAAAAATGGAAGTGTTAAGTGATTACCTTCACAAAAGGAGATGAAGACTTGGATTCTAACTTCAAAATGGTGATGGATTCTTGATTGGAGTTTGATTCTTAGCAAAGAGAAGAAAAAGAAAATGGTGTGGTGGTGGTGGTGGGTTTTCGGCCAAAAAGAAGAGAGAGGAGAGGGAGAGGAGGTGAGGAGTTAGTCTTGAAAAATGAAGAGTGTAAATTGTTTTTAATTTGGTTTTTAATTAAAGAAAAATAATTAAAATAGGTAGGATTAGGACAAGTGTCCTAGTGACTCACCAACACATAAAAAAAAATTAATTTAATACCATTAATTGAATTACTAGCTTTAAACTATAAAATATCAGATATATTTGAGAACCGAAATACCCAATTCTCAATTTTTGCTAAATAAATGACAAATTTGAAAATTTTGCAATGCAAGAGAAATTAATATTCTGATTTTTATAATTTAAGAATTTTGGACTTCTATTCACTTATTTGGCATTTCTGGACAGGGACGGTCAGATGCGGAACTGTTCCGGGTTTTTAACGCAACTTCTAAATTTTTCGGGGAAACTTTTTATCTTAAAGGCTTTTAATAAAATTTAAAAAGTGACAAAACTTATAAATTAATCTGAGGGTGCTAACCTCATTATTCAGAATTTGACAGTTGTCACAGTAGAGGGTTTTTCCTGACTCGTACTGATATGAACCTGAGAACGGAGTTGCTCCCCCTCAGCTTGTTTCTCCCCCTCAGTACGAGCCGGGGAAGAAATACTGGATCTGACCGACACACGGCCTACTCGCCGATCAATACATTCCAAAACATGGCGATCGGCAGGAGTGAATGCAGACTCAGTGATATCAATGTCAAGAGACTGAGCACAATACTGAGCCATATCGGCAGGCAGAGAGTCAAGACGCCTATTTAAATTCTGCAAGGCACTGAGAATGTCAGAATTAATAGATTCCTGAGCCGAAGTCTGCTGCCGTAGACGGATAAGATCCTGATCCCGAGCATCCGAGGCGGCCTTGAGAGCAGCCATCGATAAGGTCAAGGAGATATTTTGATCATTAAGACTGACCACCTCCTTGAGAATAGAATCCATAGCTGCTGATAGAGGAGAACGAAGACCGTCAATCTGTTTGTGCATGACATCCAAACACTGAAAGATGTCGCGATTAAGAGCGACAACCTCAAATTTTTGCTCCCTGACGAGCTTCAGAAGTTCCTCCAAAGAAATGTTGTTGGCGTTCAGAGATTCGCGGAGCGCCGGTTCACTCAAAGACTGGAGAAGTTTTTTGAACTGGGTACCAAGCATTCGTACCTGCCGATTGGTGTCACTGATGTCGGCAAGGAAATCGGCAGATATTGTGACTGGTACCTGGATAGAAGACCCAGCCATTTTTGCAGGGGAAGGTTTGGGTGAGGGAGATCTCTTTGGTGGTGATTTCTTCGGCGATGGTTGAGGGGAAGGGGATTTCATCGGTGAGGAAGTGGGAGAGAAGAGTCGTCGGGACATATCCTGGGATGAAACCCCAGTTTGTGCAATATCAACAGGATTGACCCCGGGTGATAGGCTGTGCGGTGAGGAAGCAGAATGTCGGTCCGGAGAGAAGACCAACTCATCTTCAACCTCCACATAAAAAGGAGGAGAAGGAATATTTGGGGACTCCTTTTGTACATCCAAATCTTGTGGAGAAGGTTTGGAGGAGCTGGGAGTGGGTTTAACGGATCCCCGTGGCCCTGGAGGGGAAAGTTCAACATCTTCCGATTGTTGAGAATCTGTAGATGGAGTGTTAGTCTTGGCCGAAGGTTTCCTAAGTTTCTTAGAACGAGACTTAGGAGGGGATTTTAAGCTCCGTCGCTTAACAGAAATAGAAGGGGTTATGACTGGGGTAGCCACCGAAGGATTCGTCGGTGGCAGAGTCATGAGAGCAAGTGCGACGTTTCCGGTGGCCTTTTTCTTTTTAATAGCCACCTTCTTAGCTCGGGAAGGTTTTGGGGGAGAAGGGACCACCGATTTGGATGGCTTGGGAGAAGATGAAGGCCTTTCGGATTCACCTTCGGCAAGCGTTCCCCAAATCGGATTGGGAGAAGAGATGAAAGAAAGCATACCTGTGGTGAGCGGAGAGTCGGTAGGCTTGGTTTGCTTGAAAATCGTTTGCTTGCTGATTTGAGAAATGGGCAAGTCAAACTTGATCATTGGCTCTGGAAGAGCAGCATCAGCACTTAGTTGTGCAGAAAGCTTGTGGTTGATGATGAGAGAGATGAAGCGAGGAAGAGCCACATTGTGATTTCTGGGAGGAGAGATGGCGGTGATCAAGGAGTCGAAGAATACCTGAGCAAAGTCGATCCTCCTCATAAAAATAAGGGCATGAGCAAGACGAGTGATAGCCGCCGGAGATTGATCCCATCCCGAAGTTTTGTGGGAAAGACAGTAAAGGAGGTGAGGAAAGAAGTAGTTCCATAGGGCACCCATATTCTTTCGAAGGAGAGTGCCGGAACCCTTGGTTTTGCCTTCGTACACATACTGGAGAGAGGCAACAACTTCATCATGATCTTGATGAGTAGGGAATGGAGCATATACATTAAACTCTGGTATTTGGAGAACCGAGCGAATATCATCCACCCCAAAAGAGAGATCGGGGTGCTCTTCAGAGGATAGAACGGAAGCAGACACCTGGTGAGTAGTAGAGTCATACTTACATGTCAACCAAAAGTTACCAAGGAGCATTTTACTCATCTTGGTGGAGGAAGTGAGAGCATGGCATATTGGAGATCTTTGGAGAAAGATGGAGACTTGGTTGAACTCTGGGTGATCAGCATCCGCAGAGAGACGAGCAACTTGGTTGCAAGCAGGGAAAGTGAGAGATTCACGAGTGAGAGGAGTATCCTTGGAAGCCTTTGTTGATTTGGAGGATGCCATTTATGAAGAAGGTGCAGGTTTAGTGTGTCTTGATGAAGAAGATGAGAAAACAGATAAAGAATAAAAAGGAAGAGAGAAGAAGTATTTATAGGTTTGAAAAAGAAGAGGGAAAAACGTGCGTATGTGGGAATTCAAAAGCCAAAAATGTAATGATGTTGTGACGCAAACGTGCGTAATTGGGAAGTGGAACATGCGAAAAACGGCTGAATGTCAGGTCATGGACGTCCCATCAACTGACGCACGTACCCTGAGATGCCACGTGTCAAATTTGCATAGGGTAAAGAGATGGTGCCGATGATAGTCGGTATGTGTGATGTAGATAAGGATGACACCTCATACAACATACCGAAAGAAAGAGCTACCGAAATGAATAGGTACCGAAATATGAAAGATATTTCGGTAGATGAATTCGAATAGGAAAGATACCGAAGATTGAAAAGATAGGTACCGAAAAGAAAGATACCGAAGATTGAAAAAAAAAGATATCGAAAAGATTGAAGTCGGTATGTGTGAGGACCAAAATGTGAAGACCCGTCGGTGACAACATGGTCCAATATTTGTTGCCGAAAGGAAATCTTCGGTAAAGGAGGTACCGTCAATTTTTATTTTTTTTTTTTTTTTTACGATAAATTTAACATACCTAAGGATCCTACAAGGAAGTTGAAACGTGCCTCATCCAGTGGTTTTGTAAATAGGTCTGCAAGTTAAAGATCTATAGGAATGAAGTGAAGTTCAATATCACCTTTAGAGATATGATCTCTTATAAAGTGATACCGAATATCAATGTGTTTAGATCTGGAATGCAGCACTGGATTGTTGGCAATGGCTATGGCACTAGAATTGTCACATAGAATCGGTACATGAGAATAAACTTTGGCATAATCTTGTAGTTGGTTCTTCATCCACAAGATTTGAGCACAGCAACTTCCAGCAGCAACATATTCGGCTTCGGCAGTAGAGGTGGATACCGAATTTTGCTTCTTACTGGACCAACTGACTAAGTTTCCACCTAGTAATTGACAGCTGCCAGTTGTACTTTTTCTGTCAACCTTAGACCCTGCAAAGTCAGAATCTGAATAGCCAATTAGATCAAAACCTGATTCCTTGGGATACCAAAGACCCAGATTCATGGTACCTTTTAGGTACCGAAAAATACGTTTCACAGCCACTAAGTGAGATTCCTTGGGGTTGGCTTGATAACGTGCACAAAGACACGTAGCATACATGATTTCAGGTCTACTAGCAGTAAGATAAAGAAGAGACCCTATCATTCCTCTATAATTCGTGATATCTACCGACTTGCCGGTGGAATCTGCATGAATCTTTAGAGGTGGTGCCATTGGAGTTTTCATGGGAGAACAGTTTTCAAAATCAAACTTTTTCAAAAGATCACGAATATATTTATTCTGACAAATAAAAATACCTTCAGAGGATTGTTTAATTTGAAGACCAAGAAAGAAAGTAAGTTCACCCATCATGCTCATCTCATATTTACTTTTCATGAGAGAGGCAAACTCCTGACAAAGATTTTCATCAGTGGCACCGAAAATGATATCATCCACATAGATTTGAACAAGAATGATATTACCTTTTGTTTTCTTGAGAAAAAGAGTATTATCAATTTTACCTCTGGTATATCGGTTGGATAGAAGAAAGTCAGACAAGGTGTCATACCAAGCACAAGGAGCTTGTTTCAGACCATAGAGAGCTTTGTCAAGTCTGAACACATGGTACGGATGTGCGGGATCTTCAAAACCAGGTGGTTGTTTCACATAGACTTCTTCAGCAAGTTCTCCATTGAGAAATGCACTCTTAACATCCATTTGAAAGACCCGGAAGTTTTTGTGAGCAGCATGAGCAAGAAAGATTCTTATTGCCTCAAGTCTAGCAACAGGAGCAAAGGTTTCATCATAATCAATACCTTCCTCCTGCCTATATCCTTGAGCAACAAGCCTGGCTTTATTCCGGATTACAGTACCAACTTCGTCCATTTTGTTTCGGAAAACCCACTTAGTACCTATAATGGTTTTACCGAAAGGTCTTGGCACAAGTCTCCAGACTTTGTTTCTCTCAAATTGAGACAACTCTTCTTGCATGGCAGTGACCCAACAAGAATCTGCTAGAGCTTCTTCAATTTTCTTGGGTTCGATAACAGATAGAAAATTCACATAGAGACAGATATTTCCAATACCTCTTCTAGTTTGGACACCTGCTTGCTGATCTCCGATAATTTGATTTATCGGATGATCTATGGTCCATTTTAAAGCTGGGGGAAGAGGTGCTGGAAAAGTGTTTGAAGGTGAAGGATCGGTGGATATAGGTTGCAAGTGTTGAATAGGTGAAGAATGTAAGGTAGATTTGGTGGGAGATGTGGGTTCGGTAGAAGCAATGGGTTCGGTAGCAAGGGAGGGAGTTGCCGAACCATGATGTAGGGAAGAGGAAGACATTGAGAATGGTACATAAGGAGGTCCTGAATTTAGAGTAGTTGGATATTCGTCTCCAACACAGGAAATAATCCATTCATGAAGTTCAGTGTCATCACAAGATAGAGAGGATGTCTTATGATCATCAACCTTCACATGTATTGACTCATCAATACATTTTCTTCTTAGATTATATACTCTGTAGGCTTTAGAGGAGAGAGAATAACCCACAAATATACCTTCATCAGCTTTGGGATCAAATTTCCCAAGATGCTCTCGATCATTCAAGATAAAGCACAGGCAGCCGAAAACATGAAGAAAACCAATGTTTGGTTTTCGGCCATAGAAGACTTCATAAGAAGTCTTGTTGTGCCTTTTCACAATGATAGATCGATTTTGAGTGAAACATGCTGTATTGACAGCTTCAGCCCAAAAATAGGTTGGAAGATTTGATTCACTTAGCATGGATCTTGCAGCTTCACATAGCGTACGATTCTTTCTTTTCACAACACCATTTTGTTGTGGAGATCTTACTGCTGCAAAGTTTTGAGAAATACCTTTGTCACAAAGAAAGGCATCTAAAGTAGCATTTCTGAATTCGGTTCCATTGTCACTTCTGATAGATCTGACTAATTGACCGTTGAGAACTTCAGATTTCTTGATAAAGTTGATGATTTCTTCAGGTGTATCACTTTTGTACCTGAGAAAGAGTACCCAAGTGTAACGTGTGTATTCATCAATAATTACAAGAATGTACCTTTTTCCACCTAGGCTAGGTGTGCTGACAGGCCCACAAAGATCCATATACAACATCTGTAGAGGAGTAGAAATAGAGAAACATTGTTTTGATTTGAAAGAAGATTTTGTCAGTTTGCCTTTCTCACAAGCTGCACAAAGCTTCTCTTTTGAGAAAGAATTTTTCGGCAAGCCAACAACAAGCTCTTTGTTGGAGAGAGCATTTAACGTCTTGAAGTTGAGATGAGAAAGACGTTTATGCTAGAGCCAGTTCTTCTTTTCAGAGTCTTCAGAAATGAAGTAGATGCTTTCATTTTCAGTTGATTTGTCATCCATATTGATGACGTACACATTATCCTTTCTAAAACTAGATAGGACAGTGTGAAACTGTTTATCAGTGATGAGACAATCAATTTCTCTGAAAATTACATAAAAACCTAAATCACATAGCTGACTAATGCTTAAAAGATTATGCATCAGTCCCTCCACATAGGCAACTTTGTTAAAAGTAATGGAACCGTTAGAAAGAGTTCCATAACCTTTAGTGGAACCGCGAGAGTTATCACCAAAAGTTACAGTTGGTCCCTTTTCTTTCACAAAGTTTAGAAGAAGAGATTTGTTCTCAGCCATATATCGTGAGCATCCGCTATCAAGATACCAAGTTTGATGATGCTCAAAGACCTGCAGATAAGAACAAATTAGTCTTTTGGAACCCGTTTTGAGGTGAGTCCTTTAGGGTTAGAAGAAGAAGAAGAAGGATTGGTCTGACGATATCTTTCGATACGGTCCTTTGGACAGTCTTTGGCCAAGTGAAATGTATCACCGCAATTGTAACACTTTCGGTAAATATTTTCTTAGTTGGATCAAGAGAGGCAGCTTTTACCTTTCCTTGAGGTTTAGATTTAGGAGGTTTGGAAAGGTGAGATGGAATGGGATAGTTGTATGGAACGTGAGGGTTATAGGGAGCCGGTCCAAGGATTCCTTTGTAAATGGAAGAAGAAGAAATGTTTGAAATTCCTTTGGACTTCTTTATTTTTAGGGCTCTAGGGATGAAGTCCGTTGTGTTCATGGGAGATTTACCTTTTGAAGAAGGTGTAATCTTTCTTTTGTTAGAAGTATTAATGACAACGGATTTTCCTTTAGAGAAGAAAGAGGCCTTTTTCGAAGAATGGGAAGAAGAAGAAGAAGAAGAAGAAGAAGAGGAGTCGTTGTTTAGATTTAATGACATAAGAAGATCATTTACAGGTTTGACCAACTCATTGGAGTCTTGATCTTCTGTTAGAAGAGGTTTGGAAGTTTTAGCAGACACAAAGTAGCCAAGCTTTCTTGAATCGCGAAGATCCATTGAATATACAGAATTAGAGTCTTCTGACATAGAATCATCCCAGTCAGTAGAATAAGAAGGTAGTTTAGAAGACAGAGGAATATCATGAGTAGGAGAGGATATGTTTTCAGAAGGGAGGCACACAGCATTTTCTTTCCAGTACCCTAGACCATAAGTTTCACCAACAACTTGATCTTGAAAAAATTTCTCAAGATTTTTGGAAGAGGTGTTCCATTTATTTAGGGTTTCTTGTTCCTTCTGAAGCTTCTTTAGAAGCTTGTTCTTTTCCTTGGCAAGCACATAGTTTATAGTCTTTAAGTCATCTAACTCAGCTTTTAGTTTGTCAAACTGTTCCAGCTGGGATAGAGACTCATGAAGTTGAGAGGAGAGAGACTTGACTTGAGCATTTGCTCTTTTCTTTGCATCCTTTTCATTATGAAAAAGTACAGTTAAAGAGTCAAAAGCCTCAATCTTTTCTTCATTAGTGAGAGAGAGGAAGGGATGTACCTGAGAAGAAGAGGAAGAGCACTCAGCAGTGAAGTCCATCCTAGAGTAGGAGTCTTTAGGTTCTTCATCGAGTTTGGCCATAAGACATTTACTCGACACTTCTTTCTCACTGTCGGAAGTAGGTTCGTCTGTCCAATCTAGAGTTTCAGCCATCAAGCCTTTGCCTTTTCGTTGAGAGTTGAAATTTCTTTCTTTCTCTTTTCTATATATTTGGCTTTGTATTTGTCGGCTTTGTTGGTAAGTTCTTTGAAGGAAGAGGACGGAGAAGGTTTTCTTGGATGCGATCTCCCTGTAGAATTAGATCGAAGATGTCTTCTTTTAGAAGAGTTAGAAGAATTAGATATGGAGATCCTAGAAGGATTGCTTCTGCATTCAGATGCAAAATGGCCTTTCTTACCACATGCATAGCAATCCTCCTTGGATTTGTTCAAGGAGTTTCTAGAAGAAGAAAATTTTCTGTTTCTTTGAAATTTATTAGAAGAATTCTTTCGAAATTTAGAGAAATTTGCAAACATACCCATTTCCTCTGTCAATAGATTGACAGAGGGATTTTCTCCTTCATCATCAGCTTCACTTAGATAAACTTCCGAGGAGTGATTCAGATTTTCATGACTTTCTCTATCTGAATCATCGAAAACTTGAAAGAGATTGTCCTTTTTCTTTTCTTTATCCTTAGGAGTTTTGACAAATCTATCCCAGACTTTTGGGATAAGAGGACCGTCACTAAGGATGGTAAGATACCGACTGTCAGCTCCTTCAAGGAAGAGCATCATCCTACTTTTCCATAAGGAGAAGTTGTTCGAGTTGAACTTAGGAGGTTTAACAGTAGATCCATTGTCAGAGTAAAAAGAATTTTGAGAAGAAGACTCAGGTTTTGTAGAAGGAGAAGTCATTACGGATCTGGTTTATTAGATTAAACCAACCGCTCTGATACCACTTGTTAGTCCCAAAGAAGTAAACAAGTATTGTAGAAGGGGGGGGGGGTTGAATACAATAACACAAAATTACTTAATTTTAATTCTTTTATTGATAATGAATATCAAGAATTACACAAAGAGAAAATAAAGATTGTTGCGGAATAAGAATAGTTAAGAACTACTCTAAACAATCTAACACTTAGAAGATATTAAGAACACAAAGACTTAAACCTTAAGAAAATAAAAGACAACTATCAACCTGCTTGAAATCTTGTGAATGTCAAAACTTGAGCTGAAAGCGTGAGTAGCAAGGTGCTACTTCCATCCTTTATATACTATCCAATGTAATGAGTGCAAAGGACAAGTAGGAGTAAAGGCTTTGGTGGTTGAGAGGTTGACAATAAATTATAAGATATTTGATGTGACTTGTCACAATACAAAAGGTAACTTTTGTACTATAAAAGTACAATATCAATTATAAAATATTCAAGGGACAATCTTTTTGAGATCTATTAGAAAATAAACATCTAATCAATTTAAGACTAAATGTAAATCTTCTAAAGGAAGAAAGAAGCTTCTATTCCCATTGTCAGAAGATCATTGGGAAAGAGGAAGTATGTCAAATCATGAGGATTTAACATAAATGCTCGTACTAGATAAAGAAGCAATCTGTACGAGGAAAGTTACCGAAAAAGAGATTCGGTAACTTAGGTATGTGCCGAAGGAGGAACTCGGCACAGAGGGGATGAATGCCGAACTGTAAATCGGCAAGAACAAGAGTTGCCAATATAGATATCGGCAAGGGTCTGATCTGCCGAAAGGAAGTCGGCAGACTATGCTTAGTTCACTTTTGAAGTCCATCTCAATCCGCATTGTAGACTTCCTTCATGTTGAATTCGGTTTATCTTCGACTCACCGATCTGTTAAACTAACTAAGCTATTACAAAGAACCATAAATCAAAATACAAGGTTCAATCATCAATAAAGACTAAGGAGAGGTTATCTTTAAATCTTAGATGACCCAACATCTTTTCTTTTTACTTTCAAGTATTCACACACACCGGTTTAATTTTTGTTGGATATGTTATCACCATGTCTCATATTTGAACAAATTTTTTGATGGTGATACACCCCAATTGAATTTCAAAGAATTTGAGTATGATTTCATTTCGAAACATTCTTTCAAGAATGTCTATATTTTTGTTTCGTATTGACAATTTCAATTTTTGATGACCTAAGCCTTAATCGATAAATCATTCGATATTGATCTTTGTAATACAATGTTAGATTTTCAAACAAGTTTCTTGTCTTCATTTCATTCATTCAATTATCTTGTTTGAAATATCTTCAATGTTTAAAATGCTCAAATCTTTATGATTACATCTATGAGCATACATATATCTGACTTGTATATTTGTGCTTTAACTGATCAAGTTAAACCATATTGAGCACCATTGGTCTTTATAGGAAAACATGGGTTCTTTGTGTGAGCTTAAATGAAACTTCTATGGATTCACGTTAACCAGTGTTTCCTACCCACAAAGTTAATTCTTAGTGATCGAGTGTGAGGTGTCAAAAAGAAATGAGTGTGGGTTGTATGAAGAGGAAAAATGTAAATGAGAGTTTGGTTAGAAGTGAGCTCAATGTTTAAAAAGAAAGAGGGTGTGAGAACAGAGTAAAAGAATGTCAAACTCTGAACCAGCTACTTTCTGAGTCGGGCAACCACATTACTAATGTTTCACAATTCTTGGTAAACATTATTGAAACATGTATCTAGCCCATGCCAACTCTTGATAAATACCCCACCAGCCACTCATTTTCTTCTCAATAAGAAAATGTTTCATATTTTCAAGGGGGCGCAACACATAATCTATCTGGTTTTCATTTGGAAAATCTGGATATTGAAAAAGAAGGAAGTTTGCCCCACCTTCGCAATTCGATCATGCACAATTGAGTCTGTGTATAATTACTGTTGTCTCAGTGGTTTACACAATGTTGAGCCTTATAAAAAGCAATCATCATGTGCTTAATTCTTTCGAACACTTGCACGAACACACAAGGAAATTTCTTTTTCTTGTCGTAACGTTCATAGAAATTGCCTTTGTGGTGTTTCGATGATTGAATGGAAGCCCTGGGGGAGTGAACATCAACAAGCTCCTTTCCAATGTGTATTCGTTACACACAGTGACTTAGTGTTACTGACAGACATCTTAACTGATTCATTTGTTGATTCAGGTGTTACGTTCTTATTTTGTCTGAATTTGAAAAGATTCGGATGAATATATTCGTTGGATCAACATATAGTTAGAGGCTCAGTGTTAAAAGATCAGTGGTCAGATAAAGACATTTCTTGGAGAAAGTTTTGATGATTTCATGCTGCAATTATCAAAAAGGGGGAGATGACAAAGTTCAAAGAAATGTTGACTGAAGAATAATTTGAAACAAATTTTGGTGTTGATAAAGAAAAGTTGGAGAATAAAGATTGATTTGAAGACTATTTGTTTTCAAAGACTGCAAGACTAAAAGAGGAAAGCAAATTCAAAAGACTTATGAAGACATGTTGAATTTTACAGAAATTTTCTTTGAAGATAATTTGCTGAAGCAATCTGAGTTGAATCTGAAGATGATTTCTTTCAAGTGTCTGAAAGAGGTTTCTATCATTTTTTGGAAAGATTGTTACTATTTGTTGAAGACAGATTTTGGAAAGAATCCAATTGATTTGAAGATGATCAGAGTTAACAAATTTTGACAAAGAGGGAAATTGTAATTTGTATACTCAAAGAGAGAAGATTGAATTGCTAAATCTTTTGAAGATGATCTTGATCGAAAGGGGGAGATTGTTAGAGCATAAATATGTTGGATACAAGATCATAGAAGACTGAAGACTGAAGGTCAAAGCTAAAGTCAACTCTCAGTATCAAAGTCAAAGCCTAGTATAATAAAGTCAAAGTCAAACGTTGTATTTTTCAGTTTTGTTTTTGTTTGCGCGTTTCTGTGTTGTACATGCGTTTGTAAGCTTGTGTATATTGCTTGTGGTGCGTGAATCTTGTAACAACAACTTCAGAAATAGCATCATGAGAGTTTCATAGTTAGATAGAGAAAGTCGTGTGAGTGTTCATTGTAATATCAAGATTTGTGATAAATAAAAGTAAGATTGATGGATTTAATTGTCATTGTTTGATCACATTGTTATCTGGGAATAAGAAGATTTGTGATTCAATCTTGTTTGTGTGGACCTATCAATTGGTATCAGAGCTTGGGAGAAAGATTTGTGCACCGATTCAACATAATTTCATCCAGATCTGAAGAAATGAGGAAGTTTTTCTAAAAAAAATTTGTGTGATCTGTTTTTGAAAATTTCTTTCTAATCTGTCGATTTGATGATGGTTTGATAAAAGTGTGTATGTTTTGATTTCGTTTTGGATACTAAAATCATTTTTGTTGATTGTTGTTCAAAGATTTTACAAAATTCGTGTTCAATTGGATGATTTAACATAATTCGTGTTCTTGAGAAAAATGTTATTGAAACAATAAATATAGAAAGTGTGTTTGGCATACCTATGTTTCCAACATTTTGGTATCAGAGCACAGATGATGGCATCAACATCAAACAACCTGTTGCATACTCAACTCCCAAAATTGAATGGTAAGAATTATCATCATTGGAGTATACAAATGAGGGTTCTTTTTGAATCTCAGGAATTATGGGATATCGTTGAACAAGGCTTCGATGAACCAGAAGAAATAGACGAATTAACACAAGAACAAGAAGAAGACTTAAGAGAACTAAGAAAGAAAGACAAGAAGGCTCTCTACACCATATATCAGGCTGTAGATGAGATCATATTTGAAAGGATATCTTACACTTTTTCTTCCAAAGATGCATGGGATATTCTGCATAAGACCTATCGTGGGGAAGACAAAGTTAGGATTGTAAGATTGCAGACTCTTAGATGCGAATTCGATGGTCTCAAGATGAGGGATACAGAGACAATAGAAGAATTCTACAACAGGACCATATTTTTGTTAAATCAACTTCGACTGAATGGTGAAGTTATCAAAGATATAAGAGTGATCGAGAAGATCCTTAGGAGTCTTACTAGAAAATTCGAATATGTTGTTGTAGCGATTGAAGAGTCAAAAGATCTCTCAACACTATCCTTAGAAAGTCTGATTGGGACACTTCAGTCTCATGAATTGAGGATGAGGCAGTTTGATACTACCACATATGAACAAGCCTTCCAACTTCAGTCCTCAGGAAACCAAGACAATAACAGAACCTATGGAAGAGATCAACAAAGGGATTTTAAAGGAAAATACAAAAATAGACAAGAGAATTCTGTGCAGTGCTATCATTGCCAAAAATTTGGCCATATAGCCAAATTCTGCAGGAAAAGAATAGCAGAGGAAAGCGAAAACAACTTTGCAAATATAGAAGAAGAAGATGAGGGCATATTCATGATACTTAACACTCAAGAAAATTTGTCAACAATGGGTACATCGACAGTGGTTGTAGCAATCACATGTCAGACAATGGAGATATCTTTTCTCACATTGATGAAACTCAGCAAAGGGAAGTGAGGACTGGTGATGACAGAAAGTTAATTGTAAAAGGAATAGGAGATATATTGGTAGAAACAAGGAAAGGACAAAAGAAAATAACCAGTGTATATTATGTGCCAGGTTTGTAGCACAATCTGCTTAGCGTAGGACAACTTATACATAAAGGTTTTGATTTACACTTCAAAGATGGTCTATGTGAATGGAAGGATCAAGATGGGAAACTTATGGGAAAAATCAGAATGACAGGAAACAAAATGTTTCCTTTAAACCTCACTGAAGAAGGACTATTTTCTTTCAATATATCTACAAAAGATCAATCCATGTTATGGCATCACAGATTTGGGCACACAAACCTCGGTTATCTAAGTTATATGCTAAGACATAACTTAGTCAAAGGGATGCCAAGTCTAAACAAAGTTAAAGACATCTGTGAAGGATGCATGATGGGAAAACAAAAGAGAGAAGCATTTCCACAACAAGGAGCATGGCGAGCATCAAAGCCTTTGGAATTGATTCACACAGACGTGTGTGGACCAATGAAGACATTGTCAATTGGTGGAAACAGGTACCTATTAACTTTCATAGATGACTATAGTAGAAAGCTTTGGGTGTATTTTTTGAAAGAAAAATCAGAAGTTTTTGAAACCTTTAAAAACTTCAAAGCTTACATTGAAAAACAAAGTAGACATATAGTTAAAAATCTCATATCAGATGGTGGAGGAGAGTATAACTCCACTTATTTTCTGAATTTTTTGAAAAAAAATGGAATACATCATCAAATGACCACTAGGTACACACCACAGCAAAATGGTGTGGCTGAGAGACTAAATAGGACCATCATTGAAAAAGAAAGAAGTATGCTCAAAAGCAAGCATTTAGATAATTCTTTTTGGGCAGAAGCAGTGGCGTGTGCATGTTATCTTATGAATAGGACAACAACAAAAGGGCTTACTGATGTGACCCCACAAGAGGCTTGGACTGGTTATAAACCCACAGTTGGTCATTTAAGAACCTTTGGATGCTTGGCATACTCTTTTATCCCTGAACAAAAGAGAAGTAAATTAGATGATAAGTCTGAAAAAACCATCTTTATTGGTTATAGCAATAAGTCTAAAGCCTATAAATTGTACAATCCTATCACTAAGAAAACCATAGTTAGTAGGGATGTTGTTTTTGAGGAGGACAAAGAATTGAACTTCACATCAAATGGTGAGAGTAGGGAGACACATAACCCATCGGTTACAATAAATGATGAAGGACCAAAGGATATTCAACAAAATCAAAGTGACAATGACCCTAATCCTCATCTTGAACCCCCTACAACACCTACAGCTTCCCAGATTTCTGAATTTTCAAGTTCACAAGCTACATCCACCGAGAGTCCTCCTAGGAGAGGGTATAGAAGCCTTGTGGATGTCTACAATGATCCTAGAAGTCTGGAATTTAATAATGCAAATTTCGTTCTTTTTGCTGATGCTGATCCACTATCATTTCAAGAAGCTTGGAATGATAAAAGGTGTAGAAAGGCCATGGACAGTGAAATAGAGGCCATCACAAAGAATAACACATGGGAATTAGTAGATCTTCCAAAGGGTTGCAAGGAAATTAGAGTCAAGTGGGTATATAAAACCAAACTGAATATAAAAGGTGAAGTAGATAGACTAAAGGCAAGATTGGTTGTGAAGGGCTACAAGCAAAAGTTTGGAGTAGACTATCAAGAAGTTTTTGCTCCTGTTATCAGACTTGAAACAGTGAGGTTGGTTCTAGCTTTAGCTGCTCACAACAAATGGGATGTGCATCAAATGGATGTAAAGTCTGCTTTTCTTAATGGCTTCCTAGAAGAGGATGTTTATACAGATCAGCCAGAAGGATATATAAAGAAGGGAGAAGAACATAAGGTATGTCACTTGAGAAAGGCCCTATATGGCTTGAAACAAGCCCCAAGGGCTTGGTACAGCAGAATCGAAAATTACTTTCTTACACATGGCTTTACAAAATGTCCTCAAGAACATACCTTATTCACTCAAAAACAGCAAGGCATGATCTTGATGGTTTGCATTTATGTTGATGATCTTGTATTCACTGGAAACTTTAGTGAATTGGTAGAGGAATTTAAAAAAAAATATGAAGGCAGAATTCGACATGACTGACATGGGGCTGCTACATTACTTTCTGGGAATTGAGGTAAGGCAAAGTAAGGATGGCATAAGAATTCTTCAAGAAAGGTATGCTCAAAACCTTGTGACCAAGTTTAATATGGGATTATCTAAGCCTGCTGTCACTCCTATGGAGTTTGGACTCAAACTATCAAAAGACAGCAGGGAAGATAATGTCGATAGCAGCCTATACAGAAGCTTAATTGGAAGCTTAATGTACTTGACTGCTACAAGGCCTGATCTGGTATTCTCAGTAAGCATTCTAAGTAGATTTATGGAGTCTCCTAAAATAAGCCACTGGGAAGCTGGAAAAAGGATTTTGAGGTATGTAAATGGAACCTTGAATCATGGTATATACTACTCTAATGATGGTGATTTTAAGTTAGTAGGTTATAGTGACAGTGATTTTTGGGGGAACATCGATGATGGAAGAAACACAGGAGGATATATTTTTAATATGGGATCAGGTGCTGTCTCTTGGCAAACAAAGAAACAGAGTATTGTTGCTTTATCCTCTGCTGAATCAGAATACATGGCTCTCTCAGTTGCTGGTTGTCAAGCCATCTGGTTAAGAGGTATTTTACAAGAATTAGATTATGCACAAAATGCTCCTACTACCATTTTTTTGTGACAACAAATCGGCAATAGCTTTGTCTAAAAACCCGGTATTTCATGGGAAAAGTAAACACATTAGAATCAAGTTTCATTTCATCAGAGAATTAGTCTCAAACGAAGAAGTCAAGATAGAATTTTGTGGTACAAAAGAACAGCTTGCAGACTGCTTCACCAAAGCACTCCAGCCTGGAAACTTCAATCAGATGAAGGAACGTTTGAAGGTAATCAAGTGTCTAACTTAAGGGGGAATGTTAAAATTAAGTTAGACACCTGTCGACAGTTATGGCAGTTACTTGATGGAACAGTTATGACTTTCTGTAAAAGGGTGTACTGTTTAGAATAGATGTGTCGTTTGGCTTAAAGGGTGGAATCCCTTTGAGTGCATATTTAAGTGTAAAAAATATTGTATTTTCATTTGAGAAAAAAAAAATCAATGTTATTGAAACAGTAAATATAGAAAGTGTGTTTGGCATACCTATGTTTCCAACAAAAAAGTGTTCAGTGAAAAATTTTGTATATTGATTTTTCAATTTATTGTTGATTTGAATCATCTTTGTGTGAATTTGTTCATAAAAACATGTTTTAAACATAATTTGATCAACGATTTCAAGTTTTAATCATTGAATCGATTTTTTAAAAAAAATTGTTCATCATGTTCTTGAATGAAAACATTTCAGATCTGAACTTTTGATCCGAAAAGTTGATGAAGTATTTCAAAAAGATGTTTTTGACTGTGTTTTGATCATTGTTTTTACATCTTGACATTTATTTATAGTGAATGTTGGTTGATTGAATTGTTGCTGGTGATTTTTTTTAATACAATACTTCCAGTGATCTTCTGCACATGATGAACTGATAACATTTTCTTAATGAATTTGTAAGTTGCTTGGTTGCTTATGTTCCATAGGTTATCGTAATCTGTTTCTTGTAAAAATACTCTAACAGGAACTTGCAAGGTTGGCATTCATTTCAAACAGAACTCGTAATCCATTGAAATGAAGAACACGCATCTTAATCATGAAGAACTCGCATGATACTACTGGAAAAAGAAATTCGCATGATAATCACAAGAATTCGTATGATGCTATTTGAAAAAGAATTCACATGAGGTTGTTAAGGAATTCGTATGCTACTGTTTATAGAGGAATTCGCATACAGTTATATAAGGATTTCTCAAAATCCGCATGCTTCTACATACGAATTTTCAACTTCCCGCATGAGGCTACGTACGAATTACTCAAATTTTTGCATCATTAATCATACGAAAAGTTTTACATACGAAATCTATACTTAGTTTTTTCAGAGACTTCGAGAAATCCATCTCGATACGGATTCTTGCCTTAAAAAAAATTCCTGAAAATTTTCCGTTCGATGTTATGAAGTGGGTATACGATTGAGTTTTTTTTGTTCGATTTAATTGCTTCTAACTTCTTCTTCTGTTCATAAGGAGTTCATTGATACTTTCATATTCGATTTTCGTTGAGAAACGAGCGAGATATACGTGTTTGAAGTTTCGCTGGAGAACTCAGTGGAAAAATGGGTTTCGCCGGAGATCTATTTTCGGTCGATTAATAGATTTTCTCGATTTTCTAATCTTGGTCCTTAATCGATTTCTATCGATTTTCAGGTGTTTAGAAGCTTCAAAAGTTCGAAAGAGTTTCGCCAGAAAAACAGAACTCGCCGGAGTTATTTACGTAATGATACAGCTCTATATCGATTGCATGTTCATGTCTTTTTCGTGAGAGTAGTTTAAGCATTGATCAAGGATCATTTTGAGCCAAATTTCATCAATTTTCAAGAAGATTTGAAGGAGATATCGTTGGTTAAAGTCTCCAGATCGTATGGAAAAGATAATGAACAGTATTTTAACGGACTGTTGTTAATTCTGTTAAATTCTTGACATTTTGATCCTAAGTCCGTTATCTCGTTAAATTCTCTTACATTTTCAGTCCTGTTTGTCGTTAGTTTCGTTAAGTCTGTTAGGTCCTTTTAGTTGTTGTCATTTATAGTCCCTTGCGTTAACTTTGTTAGATTTTTGTTAATTTTCTTTACAATTTTAGTCCTTTTCGGTTAGTTTTGTTAACTCAGTTAAGTCTTTTATCTTTTGGCAGATTTAGTCCCTGTAGTTTTAGTTTAGGGATTTGACCGATTTGGTCCCTGAAGTTACAACTTTCAGAAACTGTCATTTTTAGCCCATATAGATTTTATCTTTCAAGTTTTTACAGTTTTAGTCCCTCTAGTTTTTAGTTTCATCTTTTGTCATTTTAGTCCTTCTAGTTTGTAAGTTTAGTGTTTTTACACTTTTAGTCCCTATACTTTAGAATTTTGTATCTTTGTCGTTTAAGTCCTCGTTTTTCGTCGAGTCTTAGTATTTTTTATTTTTCGTCCTCGTTTTTGTATTAGTTTCATATTTTGTCGATTTTAGTCTCTATTTTCATATTTTTTTTATATTTTAGTCATTTTTCATTCATCTTTAGTAATTTTTTGTTGTTTTTTCGTTTGTGTCGTGTTTAATCACTGTTTTTCATTTCCTTTTCATTTTTAGTCCAGTTTGTGTCATTTTTGCTATTTCTATCTGTTTCTGAGTTTAACTAATATATTTTCCATATTTTTGCAGGTTTGAAGGCTTCAAGTCAAATTTTTCCACGCTGACTTTTCAGAATTAATTTTTGTAAGACAAATTTTTTAATTTGTATCTCAGATTTTAATTTTCTAAAAGTTTTTCTAATTTTAATCATTGTATTCATATTTTTCAAGAGTGTGCACATAATTGTACTTCTAATCGAAGTTCTCTTGACGATCACATCTTTTACAGATTTCAAAACGCCTTATATTGATGAGAAAGGAAATATGGTCTTAACAAAGAGAAACCGTGCCATCGCGTACATGCCTGAAATACCTGCACTTGAAGCTGAAAATGAGAAGTTGAAAAGTCAAAATATATGTCTTTAAGATCATATTGAGAAACTAAAAGAGAAATCTATTTCTTTAGAAAAAATTTATTTGCTTAGACTGTGTTTTTAATTCTAAAATTAATTTTTCAGGAATAATTGCTTCAAAAGAGAAAGAGATTTCTAACTTTCAATTTAAACTGAAGAAATCTGAAGAGGAATCCACAATATTAAGAGCAAGTAATGCAAGCAATACATGGTCCAGGAAAGAATTTATGCAAAGAGAGATTGATGATCTCAGAAAAAGAACAAACATTGTTGCCTTGCTGGTGAAACACGTGATGCGCTTAGAAAGATGAATACTGATCTCTTCACTGAAAGAGACAAGCTAAATGAAAAAGTATTCAGTCTTGAAGTAGCAATAAATGTTCTGAAAGAAGAAGCTGAAGAGAAGAACAACTCATGTATTCAAGCTGATTTGAAGAAGATTGATAAGCAAAGAAATGGTTTAGAAAAAGAGAATGCTGAGTTGAGAAATAAAATCTCGAAATTGGAAGTTCATGTTGTCAAAGAGATGAACGAACGAGAAGGATTTGAAAAAGAAAGAAAAGGTTTCTCACAAACGTTTTCTGATTTTTCAAGAAATCATTTGATGAAAAGAAGGCGGTAGAACTCAAATGTACAAAACTTTCTTAACAAGTGTCAGATTTTGAGAAAGTTATCATTATGGAAAGAGATAAGTTTGAGAAAGAGAAGAATTTAACAGAAAAGAAGAATGTTGAACTATTCAAAGAAATATCTGATAAAAGAAAAAGTGTTGAAAAAGATTTTGAAGAAGAAAGGAAGGTTTTTGAGACAGAGATTACCAAGCTTTCAAAGAAGCTATCTGAACTATCTGTAACTTAATTGAAAGAACAAAAGACAAAGTCTGAATTACATAAGAAGATTTGTTAATGCATAAATATGATGGATACAAGATCATTGAAGACTGAAGACGGAAAGTCAAAGTCAAAAGCTCAAGTCAAAGTCCTTCAAGCTAAAGTCAAAGTCATTTGTAATAAAAGTCAAAGTGTAATATAGTGTGAGTGTTTAGTTGTTTAAGTGTTTTGTTGAAATAGGGATATGTCTAGATTAGTGTTGTAAGAGTTTGTAAGAGAGAGTGATACGCGTTCATTGTAGAGAGAGAAAGTTTGAGAGAAAACTTTGTAATCATATTCTGGATTGGAATTGAAAATGGAAATTGAGTAAATTGTTTGTGTCATCTTGATAAACACTGATTGTAGGATACACAATTGGTATCAGAGCAGTAAGAGATTCAGAAACAAGGATCGAAATCGAAGTTTATTGGTCGATTTTCAAGAACGCACAAATCATCCTCTTCCAATTCGATTTGTACGATTTTGTGTTGTTTTGGATTCGTATTTGTTTGTTTTAGGATTCATTTGACTTCTAGAATATAATTGGTTTGGAGTGCTTAGCCAAATTCACATTTGTTTAGGATGAATTTTGGATTTTATTTGATTTTAGTTCGAGTTTGTATTTGCACTGTATTAGATCGAATTTGTAATTTCTAAGTGTTTTAGCTTGAAATTCAACATTTGTAATTGGTTCAAGATATGCTCTAGAAGAGTTCTTGAAAGTGTCAGATAGATTGGTGAAGATTTCGATCGATTTCAGTGTGAAAAGTTGAATTTTTTGTTCGAAAACTCAAGAACACGCAAGATCCATAGAACACGCAAAGGAAGAACACGCACAAGGCAAAAACTCGCAAAAACATGAAGAATTCGCAAGATATGACGTGCGAGAAGTAGAAACGCGCAAATCCCATTGTGCGAGTTTCTACTGTTCATCTCTCTTTGTTGTGTGCGAAGTTTGTTCAGGGAGAAGTTAAGTCTTGCGAGAAGTTGATCTGCGAGAAGTGAATAGTGTGCGACTTTACATTTAGCGCGAAGTGGAAATCAAAATATTTCTAAGTATCGAACGTGCAAACGTATTGCGTGATGTTTGTGCGAGAAGTGTCAACAACTCGCTAGCTTTGGTGTGTGCGAACCTCAGAATTCGCACGAGCCTTCTTGCGCGAACTTCAATTCTCGTATCCTTTGTTCTACGCAAAGTTCAAACGCACATAAAGTGGTTTGCGCGAAGTGATCATTTTTTGGTTTTGCAAGTTCTATACTTAGTAATTTTTCTAAGTTTTTCAAGTTTGACCATTTGTTGACTTTTGAAGGTTCAATTCGTTTCTGAATTTCTGAAGATCAGTTTATAGTGTTTTGTCAATGATGACCTCCAGAGAAGCCTTAGCCATTGGTACTGACGTGAAGCCACTGGTGCTCTTCAAAGGCGAATATGAACAATGGAAGGATCGCTTTCTTGATTTCATCGATCGCAACGATTTAGGTGATTATATCGGGTTGTCTCTAAAGGAAGGAGTGATGAAAACTCCCACCAAGATTCTGTCTACCGAAGGAGAGAATGATGAGGAGATAGTCAACAAGGAATACCCACTGCCACTGGATGAGTACTCAGATGAACAAAGGAAAAGGGTCAAAGTTGACAGACATGCAAGGTCGTTCATCTTACAAGGGATTTCGAACGAGATCTATATGAAATTTGACTGTTATAATGCCACAGGTAAAGAGATGTGGTATCGGCTCGAAAATATGATGCTAGGATCGAAAACTGCCTGAACAACTACGTGGAATTTAAGGCAAAAGAGGGTAAATCTCTTGAGGCCACCTATGATAGATTTGTGACTTTGCTAAACGATCTTAGCAAGAACAAAGTCAGGAAATCTCAGATTGAGCTCAATGTAAAATTCATGAGCATTCTAAAACCATAATGGAAGAGGTTCACAAGACAGATGAAACAGATTAAGGACTTAAACGAGATACCACTACACGAAGTTTATGAGACTTTAAGGCAGAATGAAGAAGAGGTAGAGGAGATTAAGGATGAGAAGAGGAAACTTTTAAATACTTTCTCACTCTTTCGGCACATCTATCTTCGGATCTCTTACCTTCGGTAACCCTCACGCCTACCGAAGCTCACGCATACCGAAATCAAATTCTTTACCAAAGCTCCCATTTACCGACAACTCTTCACATTTCAGTAGCCCTCACAACTATCGGACCTATTGTCTCTTACCGATATCCCACTTACCGAAATCCTCTTACTCTCATACCGAAATTTGGACGGGTCTTAGCTTCCGAACCTTTTTTGCCGAACATTACTTCACAAACTCACTCTTATTCTTTTTTCGGTATTAATGATGATGTGTCATCCTTATCCGCATCTACCTTGCCGAAATCTTTTCGGCACCCATCCTTTACCCTCTCAAATCATGACACGTGGCTTCTCAGGAGTCGTGGGTTAGATGATGGGACGTTTTGACACTCCCATAATCCTAACATAAGTCGTTTTCGACCTATTCCACTTCCCCATTTTCCCACGTTTCGAGTACCATCATTACCTTTAATATTATTAAATTCTTTTTGAAATCCCAGCTTTCCCTCCAAGTTTCTTACCTATATATATATATATATATATATATATATATTCCTTCGTCCTCTTCGTTTTCTACTTTTCTACTTTCTCAATTTTCTCTCTCTCTAAAACCTGCAACTTCTTTTTCAACCTTCTCATTCTTGATCAATGGCAACCTCCAAATCTTCCAAGACGTCCAGGAACAGCACACTCTCTCAGGAAACTCTTGCATTTCCCGCATGCAATCAGCTTGCTCGCCTCTCCGCAGATGTTGAACATCCAGAGTTCAATCAGGTTTCCCTCTTTCTCCAAAAGACCCCTCTCCAACACACTCTCACCGCCTCTACCAAGATGAGCAAAATGCTTCTTGGTATCTTTTGGCTCACCTGCAAGTACGACTCTGAAACTCATCAGGTATCTTCTTCAATTCTTTCTTCTGAGGAACACCCCGACCTTACTTTTGGGGTCGAGGATGTTCGATCGATTCTTCGGATTCCAGAGATTGAGGCTTACGTTACTTTTCCCACTAGTCGGGAACATGATGAAGTAGTTGCTACACTCAACTACATTCACGAAGAAAAAACCAAGGGTTCCGACACTCTTCTTCGTAAGAACATGGGTGTCATATGGAACTTCTTCTTCTCTCATTTGATCTACTACATTTCCCACAAGACTTCTGGGTGGGATCAATCACCGGATGTTATCACCAGGTTGGCACATGCCCTCATCTTTATGAGGCGCGTTGACTTTGCTCAAGTAATTTTTGATTCTCTCGTCACCGCCATTACGCCACCTCAGACTCACAACGTGGCCCTTCCAAGATTTATCTCTCTCATTATCAATGAGAATCTCTCTGGACAGCTACGTGTCGATGCTAATCTGCCTGAACCAACAGTGGTGTACGACTTGCCTATTTTACAAATAAGCAAGCAAACCATTTATAAACCGGTGAAGCCTACCGACGCCTCCATCACTACAGGTATGATTTCTTTTCTTACATCTCCCAATCTGATTTGGGGTAATCTTTTTTAGAGTGGTAATGAAAGGCCTCCACTTTCTCAAAGTTCTCCCAAGTCGGTGGTCCCCATTCCCCCCAAATCTACCCGAGCCAAATCGGTGGCTACTAAAAAGAAAAAGGCCACCGGTAACGTCGCACTAGCCTCTATGACTATGCCACTGAAACAACCTTCGGTGGCTACCCCTGTCATTTCTACTCCTTCTCAAAAACGATGAGGCTCAAAATCCCCCCCTAAGTCTCGTTCTAAGAGACTTAGGAAACCTCTGGCCGAACCTCACTCTCCTTCTACCGATTCTAAAAAATCGGGTGATGTTGAAATTCCCCCTGTTGGGCCGAGGGGATCTGCTGAAACTCATCCTACCTCCTCCAAATCTTCTCTACAAGGTTTGGTTGTACAATCGAAGACCCTTGTTATTCCTTCTCCTCAATTTAAATTGAGAGACGAAGATGAGTTGGTTTCCTCTCCGGACCAACGTCCCTCTTCCACACCGCACAGACTAACACCCGGGGTTACACCCGTTGATAATGTACATGTCGGTAGCTATACCGATGATCTATTTGATCTCTTATTCTTCGATGTTGGGGAAGGATTGCCTTCACCTATAGATGAAACATTCGTCTCACCAAAACCATCCCCATCTCCCAAACACTCACCCCAACCCTCACCCAAGACATTCCCATCTCCCAAACACTCACCCCTACCCTCACCCAAGAAATCCCCATCTCCCAAACACTCACCCTCTAGCTCGGATTCCTCTTCGGATGGTTTTCATCTTGATTTTCTTCCGAAGAAGCAATCCCCTCCAGTTCACTGAACCTTGCCTCATGCTCCATCTTCCCCTTCTACCGACAAGCCTGGACCTTCGACACCTCCCCCTCCTCAGCAACCGATATCATAGTTTGTTGTGTTGTTGCCCTCACCGAGATCGGTGAACTCCAATCCAATATCTTTCTCTTCTGAAATAACGAGATCCTTTAGACGATCTCCATGAAAAAAAAGCAAGAAGTTAACTCTTACAGGGAGAAAATTGTTCTCAAAAGTAGCAAAAAACGACTCAGTTTTGAGAAAAGAGTTAACATATTTTATCTTTTATACTTTATTTCCAAAGTTTGTTAATAATTGTTTATTATAGTATATTCTTTCAAAATATATCTATAAATAAGATTCTTAAAATAAAAAATTGGAGTAAATTACGTTTTTAGTCCTTGTGATTTGATGAAATTTTTTAGTTTTGTAATTGTGATTTTGAAATTACAATTTTCATCCTCATAGTTTATAATTAATTATCATTTTCTTTCTCATGATTTAAACTTTATTATTTTTCTGTGGTTTATAATTTATCTTTGTTTGAGTCTCTCATACTTAAAAGTAGTAGTTAATCTCAAGGACGAAAATACAAATAAATTGGAAAACGTAGGAACGAAAATCACAATTTCGAAACGAGAGGGATGAAATCTACAAATTTAACAAGAAACAAGGATAAAAAACGTAATTTACTCAAAAAAATAATGAAACAATATAATTTATGTTCTGAAAATATATGTTTCTCTCTCTCTCTATTTTTTAATACATTTTTGTTAATTACCATTCGCAATACAAAAAGTTGTTCACTAAATTATCTATTCCATTTAATTAAATATTACTTAATTTAGTTTAATATGATTATCACGAATACAAAATAGATACATGTCTTGTCATGGGGTCCTCCTGCACATAAGCAATTTGTGTTTTTTCAAGGATTTTAATATAAGGAACCAGATTTTAGGTTTTATTTTTAGGGATTTGATGAATTTAAAAATGTTTTTTTTTTGTAAAGGGTATCCTGGGTCTATGACCCAGGCTAATCCCTGGCAATTAGGGCCTTTGGCCCAGCTGCTAAAGCGTGCAGCCCTGAGATTATCCTCAGTGACCACAAGTACTGCTAGTGGGGCTCGAACCCGGGTTGAACGCTATGAACTCCTGAAGCCTTTACCACCACGCCACAACCCTTGTGGTTAACTTAAAAATGTTATATTTTGGGTTTGGATATGTGATTGAGATTTTTAATCAAAATTTCATGTTTGGATTTGATTCAAAGATTCATTTCCTTGATGTTCTTTATTCTTTATTAGAAGAAGGGTAAAATGGTCATTTTTATCATTAAGACAGTTTATACATCACAACAAACAAACAAAAATTTTATTTATACATACAGACAACTTTATGGATAAAGTCAACTTTATCCATACAAGACTTAATGAAAATCCAACCAAACAGCCCCTTACTAATGTATGCATTTGATCAATTATTTGTGTTGTTTTAAAAAAGGACAAATTGCTTAAAAATAAATTGTTTTTTGGTGTGATTCTTATTGTATGTAATGTAATTTTAAAACCTTCATTTTGTACCTCAAATTGACATTACAGACAATCAGGGACCGAGTTTATATATGAAACATATTTTATTTCGATTCCTATTTTGTGTAATGTATTTTGAGATATCATATATGAAGTATCAAAATTAAGATTTTGAAATTGTGTTACATAAAATAGGAATCTTGCATTTACATATAATTAATTTGCCCTTAATTTCTAAAATATACGAAGTAAGAGGTTGTTAATTAATTAAGGTGGGTTCCTAGCTTAGCAAATCTATAACCGATGCTAATTAACATAGAATATGTCGAAGGAATTAACCATTAGAATCGTTCTATTAGCATTTGGGAAACTGAAAAGAAGGGATTAAACACTAACTTATTAAAACCTCTTATCGCCACCTTAATTCATATGATATTCTTTCTATCAAGACGCCTCCAGACGTTACAGAAACATGAAGTATTGTTGATTTAGATTACAGATTTCAACACCACCTCTTATTAATTAGATGTAAAATAAGACTTCAGAATTCAGAACTCCTATAAAAAACAAATTCAACAAAACAAATGAACAACAGGAGAGACTAAATTACAAATTGTTGAACATGCAAATGTTATATGAATGTTATCATAGTATCCTGAAATCGAGCAATTTCATCTCTTGTCACCTTTTTCACACTGCTACTAAAAAGAACAAAATATATAAACTATATATATATACTAAAAGTGTACTCGTGCAATACAATTAAATACATCACGATTTTAATGTTTCATTTTATTTTCTGTTTTTTGTCGATTTACATTACGATTTTGGATGGTTGTGAGATAGTGATAATGTTTTTTTTTATATAAATTTGTTTAATTTAGACTTAATAATATAATTTAATTTATTTTTGTTTCATAATATAATTTTTTCTATAAAATATTATGTTAGATTTTTTTAATTATATTTTTTATTTTTTATATTTAAAATTTGATTTTTATTCTATATTTAATTATGCTGAGAGTTATTTTAGGGAAATTAAAGTGGGAAATTATTTTAGGGGAGTTAAAATGGTTAGAGATAATGATTGAAAATTAATAAATAACATTAAATGTAGTATATATAGCATTAATGGTTGTTTTTTTTAAATAATTAGCATTAAATGACTGTACATTAAGCTTTAAGACTTGTTTTTAATATAGTATATATATATATATATATATGTACACATGGGTCAGGTATTAGGTGAACCCAAGAATTCTTTGATAATGTAAAAGAAACAATATAGCATCTCTCTCTTATTCTATGGTTTTGGTTTGGAATCCATACATGTGAATTGTCCAGTAAATTCTTGAGAATGCATTGATTCATAAGACATAGCTAGGATGAAAATTCTTGGAATAGTTGATTATACGTACTCTCTTCTTTCTCTGAGAGAGGGAGAACACAATGGTTAATTAGGAGGATATTGGTTCTAAAAAGCATGAGAAACCAGACCATCTATCTACTGTTAAGAGGATATTAATTACTATAAACATTAAACAATCTAATAATTTATTGGAATTATTCCGACAATGACATTCTATTTAAAATTAATATAAGTGTGATTTTACATGATTAAAGAAATGTCTCAAGACGGACTGTGATCAAATAATAGTATATCATTCCTCTATTGTCTGTTTTGTTAAATGACAAAGAATGTAAAGATTCCTTTCGTATTTATTCCAAATCTATTTTCTTTATTAATATTATTTTTTATTTCGAAATACGAAGAAATTCTCTAATCTCAAAGGATGAATTCTTTCATGATCCATCCCAGAATTTAAATGAATACTTGGTATATTCAACGAGGTCAATATTATTTATATTACATTCTTCAAATGCTTTTAAGGGTTACAAACAAAACCTAAGACGTACTAGCGAAATATTGAATTAAATTAGCAATCTCTTACCACCTCCGTTTGTTTTTTAAGAGGTCTAAAGTCTTGTTTTAGTTATGATTAATAAGAGGTGGTGTGTAAAAAGGTCTGAACGATTCAAACTTAAGAGTCATTAAGAGTTTTTTTTTTTAAAAACAAACAACCCCTTCATCTTAGGGGACATTTAACAAACGCTTACCCACTAAGCTCTCAACAAGTCACTTACCATATCGGATGAACATTACGAGTACCAAGAATCTTACCCGGTAAGAACGATGGTAAGTGCCGAAAGTCTTACCCGGTAAGTGTGGGCGACAAGTCTTACCGGGTAAGCACTTACAAGGTATGTTGTTGCATACGACACTACAAAACAGAGGGCTATCACCGACGGACAAATCCGACGGTGAAAGTCCGATCCGTCAGAAATCCATCGGAAATAGGCTCTCGGAAAATAGGTGGTCGGCGGCCACATTTCCAACGGATTACCGACGGCTTTGATTTCCAACGGATCACCGATGGCCTGGATTATTATCGACGGATTACCAACGACCTTATATTACCAACGGATTAACGACGGATCATTTCCGACGGAATTAGCGACGGATTTCCTACGATATTTAATAAATTAAATTTAAATTAAAAAAACATTTACCGACGGATGATCCGACGGTAATACGTCGGTAATATAACTTTTTATAAAAAAAATAATTAAAAATTCATAAATGTCAGTTTAAAACCTGTACAAAACCTGCCCAATTTTCATTTAATATCCAGTTTAAAACTGTACAAAACCTGTCCATTTTTCATATAATATCTAAAAATTAAAAATAAAATGTAATTCAACCAACTATCCTATTTCGGGGGAGAGGGGGGGGGGGAGGGGTGATCTTGATACTTCTTCTTAAAGGCCTCAAAGGCGTTAATTTGCTCCTACATCCACATCCTTTCTGTTATCTCCCTCATAGCCTCCGTCTTAACTCATCCATCTAAAATTCAACATTTGACAAACATATAACAATGTTATACAACATTTAACAAACATATAACAATGTTAAACAACAATTGACAAGCATATCTCCTCATCGCAATGGTCGCGCGAGCTCCCGCTCGTATTAGCACCTGAATCACTGGTCATATCATAATAGGGATCCTGACTGGTCCCCCATCCAAACAGACGGCCTTTATGCCGTCCTCCGACATTGCGCTCCCACAACTCGACGTCATTGGGAGGTACAGTGTTGGGATCAAATTTCGGGTACTCCTCCTCCCAAATCCGTCGGTAGTTACCCTACAATTTACCAAATTAGACATTGTCAACTAACCTATAGAAAATTCGTCAGCATTTCAACTGTAACTTGAACATATATATCCATGACCTGCTTTTATCAAAACAATCATATCGTCTGCCCAACAATAGCATCCCAAATTAAGTTTGCTATAATTTCTATCTATCTTATGAAACGAACAAAAATCTAGACATACATACACAAATTCATAGACATGATATAGATGTATGTGCTATATACATACAAGCAATACATCTATAGACATACATACATACATAGATAAACACATACATAGATATTATATGGACGTATGTGCTATATACATACAAGCAATACATATGTATATAATATATACTATATTATAAAAACGGCATAAAAAACTCTTAATTACAACATTTTAAGCACAAGGTACAACTAATTAAAGCCAATTACTTAATTTACAATTTCTTAATGCTTTGGTACAACCTTTCCAAATCTCACATAATCATCTATTTGTGGAATGGATGCTCATTTATTAATATAACTATTTGTTTTTTTGGTGGAGGATTTTATAAATAATCTATTTTAAATATAGATTTTACATTTAAATCTATATTAATAAGATGTAATATAAAATCTTTTTTCTACCGTATTTTTTTATATTACATCTCATAATGATTTTTCCATATTTTATTTTATAAAATCTTTTTCCATAATGAGATGTAATATAATATAAACTCTTTTTTCTTCCGTACTTTTTTTGCTAATATAAAATCTATTTTATTTTATAAAATCTACAAGTATTTTATATTAGCATAATATAAAATCTACACGTATTTTTTGATAATATAAAATCTACACGTACTTTTTTTTCACGAGCATTAAAAGAAGAAAAAACAAGGTTGATATGAATTAAAAATAAAAAATAACGAGATACACTAATAAATTATCGTATTCTTTAAAATAAAAATATTCCGCAATACTTTCCAAATTAACCAAGTGTAAAGAAAAAATAAAATAGAAACGATATAGATATAAAAATATTCTTCCATATTTTTAATATATTTACATTTAAATTTAAAATCAAAAATGAAAATAAAAGATTTTAAAATATTATCTACATTCACTATAAATATATATAGCTTCTCTATGAATCATCCGAGTACAAGAAGAAGACGAACGGTCGGGTGTCAATGGCGGAACCTGCAACTGAACAAAAGGTATTCCACTATATTTTTGTTTCTTTGAAAAACTACTTTTTTATATTTTATTTTATTTACTGAGGATTTGTTTATATTTTTCAAAACCCACAATCATATTTTTCAAAGTAGGGGAATAAGATATATATACATATCTTTATTTTTATCGATTAATACTATGAGGTCTTAAAGTCAATAGTCAGATAAATATGTTGTGAGACATGTTGTTTGAGTTTTAAATAATATAATACAAAACTATTACCAATATTATTGCACAAACTCATAACAACAAACGATTAAAAATATATGCAAGTTAACCACTTATGAAAATACATTCGTTTTTCACATTGTATTTCATTAACTGTTAATAGAGAAATTACGTTTCATTTTAACTCGGTTCAATATTCCAACAAAAAATTTATCCTCCCGTGCAATGCACGGGCCCAACACTAGTACATCTATAGACATACATACATACACACATACATAGACATGATATAGACGTATGTGCTATATACATTCAAACAATACATATGTATATAATACATCTATAGACATACATACATACTTACACACATACATAGACATGATCTATAGACATACATACATACATACACACATACATACATAGACATGATCTATAGACATACATACAAACACACATACATAGCTAGACATGATATAGACATATGTGTTATATACATACAAATAATACATATGTATACAATACATGATCTAGACATACACACACACTTATATGCATACGACATAGACGTATATACATGATATACATATATATATATATATATGTACTATATATATATGTACTATATATATACAAGCAATACATATATACAAACATATATATATATATATACTATATACATATATACATACGTACATGATATACACACACATTAATATGCATACGACACACACACATACATACATACATCAACGGATCTTGGGAAAAAAAATTATTTTTCGACGGATTACCGACGGATTTCCTAATGGCCGTCGGAAATCCGTCAGTAATTTGCGACAGATTACCGACGGAATGTTGAAAAAAATATAAATAATAAAATTATTAAGCTTACCGACGGATTCCCGACATAATGCAATATTTAAAAAAATCAAAATAAAATAATTTTATGTCTGTCGATAATCCGTCGGACATGTTTATATTCACCGACGGATATAGTATTCGTCGCAAATATCTTATTGTCATCGATGTTCCGTCGGAAATTACCGACGGATTATGGCCGTCGGTAAAATTCTGTCGGTATTATGCAATTTTCTAGTAGTGCGATGCCGCTTAAGTGAACTAGAATCTTACGCATAAGGCAAGTGAATGTGTTAATATTCACCAGTAAACACTTACCGGGTAAGCATTTGGGTAGACGCCTTACTCTTGTAAGACTTCTTGTTCCTTTGATTCCACATGACCTAGAAATAAGTCATACCGATCACTTTTGCCACCTCTTTCGTATGATTCTTTGCATTCACTTGTTGCACTGCAGTCCAGAGATCCCGCACCGAGTCCATAACAATAGGCCACTTGTTCCACCATTGATGAAGACAGGCTCCCACCTCCCGGGCTGAAGAGCATCGCACAAAGAGATGATTAGAGTCCTCCCGTTGCGACACACAACACCGGCAATCACCAGATTTGATTTGAATCACAGGATTACATAGAAGTAGAAAATGGTTTGTATCAAAGCCAAGGGCAAATCATGCATTAGATCCTATTTTGGCGTTTTTTTTTATTATAAGTAACAACTTAAAAAAACTATTTTTGTATTTCATACGTGAAATTTTAAAAAAAAAATCGTAAGCGTGGATAAATAAAAGTATGGAAAAACTATCTAGTCTTGTAGGGAGATCTATAACCAATAAGTAAGCTTTGTGTAGACGTCAACCCTAGTTGAAGATTCAATAAAATGAATTTTCTGCCAAAAAAAACAAGGGGGCATTTACCAAATTTTTACCCACTAAGTGATTACCGGTAAGAGATTCACCTTCATTTACTTTATCATGTAACATCTTTGGCCATGAAAATAGTTTGTTGGTAAGCATTTTAAACCCAGTAAGGGCTTGCTTGGTAAGGGGTTGTTTACCAAATTTTTCATTAAGTCCTGTATGAATACATTTGTCTGTCCGGATAAATTTGTCTATCCGGGTAAATTGGTGTTATTGTTTACTTTTTTTTTTTTTTTTTTTTTTCTGAATCAACAATCTGAATGAAGGAAATGACCAATTTACCCTCAATATGTATTATGCCCAATTTGATAATGAATGCATCTTTCTACTTGTTTGCATCTTTCTGAATCAACAGATGGTAAGAAACCGATGTAGAAATCAATATACAAACACATAAAAATCGACGAGAACGTCCATAGAAGCAAAATTCCATGTTGAAATCGATATACAAACACATAAAAATTGATTAGAATCGATTTCCAGAAGATTAATCAAACAAAGAAAAAAAGGCAGAAATCAAGCTAGCTTTTGTAGAAATGGTTTTAGAATCGATTTTCAGAATCGAGAATACAGAATCGATTTTCAGACATCAACTTCCAAAATCGGATTTCAGAATCGATTTGGTTCGATACAAGCCCTAAAAACCAAGAACAACATCAACTTCCAGAATTGAAAATCAAACAAAAATCAAACCCATTTGGGGATAAATACAAAGAAAACGTCGTTGGAGGGAAGAGGGTTTCGATGTCATCGTTTAGCCCAACAAGGAACTCAAAAAACTCTCTGTTTCTCCACCATATTCTGGAACAAGGTTTGGTCCTTTGAACAACTTCATTCAAACTCATTAAACAGATCAGACTCCTGCCAGGGTCTTCAGATTTGTGTAATATTTATTCACCGTCTTTTCTCCTTGTCTGGCTTCCCATAACTGAGTTTTACATAAAAAAAAAATGCTCCGATTTAATTTATGAGAGGTGATGGATATATTCTAAAGGGTTTCAGAACTGGATTGAGTTGGAATTGATGAACGAGAGGAATCACCCGTAGAATTATTTGAATCAGTTATATGGCTGGTGGGCTATGATACCATGAAAGGTGAAGTATTCACCAGGGAAGAGGGATTCGATGTCGCCGAAGAATAGAGAAGGTCGCACAGCGTAGAAGAAAGGAGAGGTTCGCCGGAGAGAGAAGGTTCGACGTGTGAGGGAAAGCAACATGGAGGCGAACGTAGGAGGAAGCAATCTGATAGGTTTTTTCTTTCTTTTTTTTGTTAAAGGGTAGAATTGTCAAATTTTTGGCTTAATGGGGACAACACCTTCCTTGCCCACTTAGCGAATAAGCCACTTTTGTCTATGCGAATAAGCCATTAAGCCACAAGTAAACACCCCCTAAGAGTCGTTTCCCACACTTACTTGGGTAAGACTCTTAGTCCTTGTCTTATCTCTTACTGGGTAAGTTCTCGGTCCTTTCCATGCTTAATCAATAAGGTAAATGATATTGGTAAGTACTTACCTGGTAAGATTTAATTAAACGGCCCTAAGACTATTTATGCAAAGAATATATCTGTTTAACGTCAGCTTCAAATTAAATTAGCATTTGAGATACTTCTTGTGTAAAAATTCACTAATTTCAATCGAAGGAAAACATGTATAAGTATTTCCATTATACCCTTTAATTTCTGAAATTAAGTTAAAGAAAGGGATGAGAATAGGAAAGCAAAGAGTGACGGAAGACTGTGTTGTCTTGATGAAATGTAGAAAAGATACGAAAATAAGGAGATATGGCAGCTGATGTGTGATACCCCACCCTCCCCAACCCTAGTCCGGCCTGTGAGCTGCATGGACAGCAACCCCCCCTCCCCCACCACCCTTCAAAAATAAGAATTTTCTTACTCATATATGATTATATTATTCTTTTTAATGCAAATTGGTGAGGAAAATCAGGAATTCCTTGAGAGAGAGAGAGTATATGTACGTATTTTTATATATGTTTGTTTGTATATATACAAGATAATAACAAATAATTGAAGAACAAGGAAATAGAGGCTGCCAAACAAAGTTAATATTATTATATGAAAAGAAGAGGAGAAAAAATGCTACAAGCACAGGAGAAGGAAAAAACAGGTCTTATTATACAGTCCATGAATTGAATTTTTTTTCTCTCCTCTTGAATATATAGTTGGCGGATTTTAGCTGTCTCATGATATTCTCTTCTCTTGGTTCCATATGTAAAGATATATATAACCATGTCCTTTTCGGGTTTTTTTAGTCCCTGCAGGAAGTTTGTGTTGAAAGATTTGTTAAATCTGATGTGGGTGGTGATGATTTGAAGATTTAATTCTCTAATCGAACCAAACTCGTTTTGTTGTTAATCTGCGAGTCTAAGAAATGGCAGCAGCCTCTTCATCGACGTCGTTTTTTGGAGGAAGATCAGAAGAAGAACAGCATGTTTCTTCTATACCTACATCATCTTCAACCACTCAATCAGCTGCAGCCCAGCAGAAGAAGAAGAGAAGCCTTCCAGGAACTCCAAGCAAGTACCCAAACAAATTTTTTATTGAATTATCTTAATTATTCAATCTTTTTTGGTTGTTAATCCTTTTTTCATTTTACCTTCTTTCCGGAAAGAGATATGGATATTTTCAGTCAATGAAACCATTGATTGATGATGTTTAGTTGTGAAGTAGAAAATAAATCACTTTGGTATTTATTTTTCTATTTTCGCAATATCCTTTTACGACTAAATCTTTTAAGAAAAACCCTAACTTTTTAAAATAATGATTTCCATTCACCATCACTAATTGTAGTTCTTCTTAAACATTCTGAAGCATGTGAACAAATAAATGTAATTTGGTCACTTTGAGTATGACTACATGTTGCTATATATCTTTACCTTTTTTGAATATTAGCATTCAGATTTGTTGTTGTTCTTCTTCTTCTCTTTTTGTTCTTTCCACATAATTAACATTGGGTTTTGTTTGAATAAAACCCGAACAACAGATCCAGATGCGGAGGTGATAGCGTTGTCACCGAAGACCCTAATGGCAACAAACCGGTTCATATGTGAAGTTTGCAACAAAGGCTTCCAAAGGGAACAAAACTTGCAACTCCACAGAAGAGGACACAACCTGCCATGGAAGCTCAAACAAAAGAGTAACAAAGAAGTGAAGAGGAAGGTTTATCTGTGCCCGGAGCCTTCATGTGTCCACCACGACCCTTCTCGTGCATTAGGAGACCTCACTGGAATCAAGAAACATTATTCTAGAAAGCATGGTGAGAAGAAATACAAGTGCGAGAAGTGCTCCAAGAAGTATGCGGTCCAATCCGACTGGAAAGCTCACTCGAAAACCTGTGGTACCCGTGAATACCGATGCGACTGTGGCACCCTCTTCTCAAGGTCTTAATTGCACATATTCCTTCCTAGTTCTCTTCATTCAATTCTTTGTTTTTGAAATTAAATAATTTAACAAAATTCTTACATGGGTCAGTTGAGTATAATTCTTGGAATTATTCCGTTGATCATTAGTTAATTTAACTATCTCTACTGTGTGTTTGAGTGTGTGTTTCTAGCCTGATAAGATGCTATAATTTCTAGGGAAATACGCCACCTTACAAAATGTTTTTTTGGGAGGTAGTCTGTAGTCACGTGGATGTCAGTAGACAATGGTAACGGTGAGGGTCTTTGCTGTATATTTGTTGTCTTATGGAGTGGATACATCCACACCACTGCTATGCTCTTGCTTCTTGTGGACTGTCTGTCTCTCTATCGAATATTTTGTGAAAATAAGAAAAAAACCAAAAGAGAAAGAGCCCAATGATTTACGAAAATGTGACAATTAACCATTTTTATCTTTTACATCACAATTGAGGAAACACTTAGGGACAACAGTAATAGGGAATCTTTTGATTTTAAAGGCTCCTTTATAGAAGAAAATACTCAATTTAGACAAGAGTCAATTTCAATATATATATATATATATATATATATATATTTTTGTTGTTGTTGTTGTTGTTGTGAAGGAGAAGACAAGTTCTTACCCAGTAGCTCATATAACTTTTCTACAAATTTGAAATTATATATTAACCTTTTATACCTTGAAATGTTGACACTTATTCGTCCTTATTACATTTATAGCCATACGCAGTTTCAGACACTATCATCATCATCATCTTATGGTTGATACAGGAAGAAATATTGTTGCCTCAATAGTTAGATTCCATTTTGACGGATGACACACATCTGTATATGTACAACAGCAACATATGCATCATGTCATGTCCTTCTCATTGCAGTCTTTTACCTAATTGAAATGCTTATATATATATATGTATATTGCATGATTAATTAATGACCTAATGCATTCCTTTCGTGATAAACGATTTTTGCAGGCGGGACAGTTTTATCACACACCGGGCTTTCTGTGATGCACTCGCTCAAGAGAGTGCAAGGCATCCCTCGGCCCTTGGCACTATCGGTAGCCATCTTTTTGGAAGCCATCTTAGTAATTCAATGAATTTAGGTCTTTCTCAAGTCGGATCACAGATTTCCCAGTTACATCATGACCAGAACCATCAATCATCTACGACAAACATGTTAAGTCTAGGGGGTGCCAATTTCGAGCAAGTCATTCTCCCACCAAGTCAGACAACTCTATTCTCACAAACCCAGCAGCAACAAATGCCGAATTCCTCATCACCTTTCTTTATATCAGATCCAAACCAAGGGCTGAACCAAGTTTTTGATTATGAGCAACAAAGCCAGCAACATGGGTTAATGGCAAAAAAGCCAAATATTCATGGGTTGATGCAACTTCCTGACCTCCATAGCAACACTAGAAAAATCTCTCCAAATCTTTTCAACTTAGGGTTCTTCTCAGGCAGTAGTAATCCCCCCAATGGTTTGAAAAACAGTGAGAACAATAGCCAAAACAATGATAGAAATATGTCCTCTTCTGGCTTCATGATACCTGATCATCAATTTAACACCGGAGGAGGAGGAGGCAGTCATGATCATGTTTTCCATAATCCGCACCAGGAAAGTCAAATACCACCCCACATGTCTGCTACCGCCTTGCTGCAGAAGGCAGCTCAGATGGGTTCAACCACAAGCAACAATAATGCCACCACACTGTTAAAAAGCTTTGGGAGCTCTTCCACAAGCGGTGTTGGTGGTGACGGAAAATCACAGACTAGAGGAGACCAGGCCTTGCAATCAGAGATGGAGAGCGATAATCAGCTGCAAGGACTTATGAATTCTCTTACCAGTGGTGGAGCCTCCTCAATGTTTGGTGGCTACGGTGGGAATCGAAATAGAAACATGAATTTTGGGAACATGAACGAGGCTGGAAAATTCAATCATCACAACTTCTCTTTAAGTGTTGGAAACTCGAATAGAACGACTCTAGATTTTCTAGGTGTGGGCTACTCGCAGAGAGAGCAGCAGCAGCAGCAGCAACAACAACAACAACAACAACAACCTGGCCATATCAACATAGGCTCATTGGACGCAGAAATCCATTCATCAACTCAGGCAACTCATATGCTTGGTGGATCCTCCAAACTCCAGGGGAACTGATTATTTTGGTGGATTTTTGAAAGGAAAATCATACGAGTTCAGATCAGATTCTCTAAAACAACTTTGAACGTGTAGGAAACATGTGATAGTTCCATCACTTATTATTTTAATCAGTTACAGTTCCATTACTAAACATGCTAAACTAAACATTTCCATGAACTCCATATGCTTTTAAACCACAGGGTCGGGGCTACCTGAATATTTCATAATCTTCCATTTTAGTTATTGGCAATTTGGAATTTCTAGTGTATTATATGGTCTAGGGCCCCTTGGTAACATGGGGTGTACCTGCCATTTGACACGAGTTGTCCTCATATGTTTAGCTGGAAGCGAATAAATAATGATTTTAAACGTCTAAGATTCTTGTCAGACAAGAAATATGTAGTCATTTGTCCAACGTATCAATATCAACTTTCCCTCAACCTCTGTCTCAACAAAGAGCACGTACTGCAAAACTTTTTGAACGTTGATACTAAAAGGAAAAACAAGCGAGTACTGCAAGTCACAAGGTTGTACTTGATTTACTGTAATTTAGTAGAACCGTCGTATTCTGTATCGTATTAATTATAACCATGGGGCAATGTGGTTAAGGCATGTTGGCCTCAACATGGCATAAGGGGTACCGTGATTTAGGACTCATTGACATAGATGACAGGAAACACATTAGGTACAATGGGGGATAAACATGGTGAATTATAAGATAGTAAGGTTAGGCTGGTTAAGTTATGCAAACGGATTCGTGCTGTTAGTTAATATGGTTGACAGTTAATTAATTGTCAACCTAAAAGTTGTCGTTTCTGTAAAGGGTTGCAACCCTTGATGGTCTATATATTTGTAATTGTAATATGTAATGAAGGTTACTCAATCTTAATAAAAGTGATATTATATGTGGTGTCACTACAATAAAAAGGGGTTTATAGGACACTCATTAATGTACTAATAGGGTACTTAATATATAGGACTTTTAAGTTTATAGGACAAAAAACATTTGTGTCCCCTCTAAAGGCGTTGTATTAGGTTAGTAGGATGAATTTAAGTGTCCTAATGACTTATACGATTATGATACAAATTCCATAGTCCTCTAAAATAGATTAAGTAACACTAAAAAGTGTCCTACCTGACTATAATATAGGACGCTTTTTGTTCACAAAATGTTTACATTTAAAAACAAATATGGGCGTCCCGAAAATTGGTTTTATAGGACGAAATTCGATGTCGCCAAAACATTTATATAGTACCAAAATATGTGTCTTAATAAATTATGTAATTATGAAACACTTTCTAGAGTTCTATAAAATGAACTATGTAACACTAAAAAGTGTCATAATAGACTATAATAAGTGACACTAAAAACATCCTAAAAGACTATAATATGGGACGCTTGATGCAGTTATAAAATCCTTCTCTAATATTGCAATTAAAAACAGGAGTAAACTACGATTTTAGTCCCTGTGGTTTGTTGTTTATAACAATTTTAGTCTCTGGTCTTTAAAAACTGTTTTTTTTCATTCTTATGGTTTCTCTTTTGATTCTATTTTCATCCCTCATCAGACGGACGTTAAAAATTGAAGAGCTAACCCATGTTCCCACGTGTTTGAAAGTCAAAAAGGTAATGGAAGTAAATTACATATTTGGTCCTTCAGAGATATAGACTTTTACAAATTTATCTTTTAAATTTCATTTATTACGTTAGGTCTTTTACTTTTTTTCTTTTTATCATATTTTAATACCACTACTAAAAAAAGAGCTATCACCGATGGAATTGATAGGTTATATTGATCTTAAGTCGGTTCAATTGGGTTTAAATCGGTTCTGTTGGGCTTAAACTGATTCAACTGGGCTTAAATTGGTTCAATTGGTTTTTAATAGGTTATATTGGGCCTTAATAAGTCAACAATGCTCGTAATGGGCTTTATTGGGCTTTGATGGTTCTATTGGGCGTAAATCGATTCAATTGGGTTTTAATCGGTTATATTGGCCTTAACAAGTCAACAATGCTCGTAATGGGCTTTGATGGCCTTTATTTTGCTTTGATTGTTCTATTGGGCTTAAATCAGTTCAATTGGATATATTGGTCTTAATAAGTCACCAACAATCACAATTGGATTTGATGGGTTCAGTTGGGCTTAAATTGGTTCAATTGAGCTTAAATCGGTTGTATTGCTCTTTGATGGGTTATATTGCGTGTGAATCGGTTAATTGAAAAACTAATGATGGTTTAGTTTTCTTATCGAACCGACTGCACACATATATGTATACAAACACGTAATAAGTCACATATGGTTTTAAGGTGGGCCTTAATAAGTTTTAAAACGTCATATTAGGATATAATGGTGATTTAGTGGTTCGTATTGTGATATAATCGTTCTTAGTTCTTTTTTCGACCTTAATAGACAACATATACATCTATGAGTGGATACGTACACACAAACACATAATTATTAATCATTAACTAGTGTTATTGGGTCTTAATAAGTCATAAAATGTCATATTGAGCAATAATGGTGGTTGAGTGGCTTATATCAGGGTATAATGATTCTTGGTTGTCTAGTTGACACGAATACATGACACATGCATCTATGAAGTCGATACATGTAAAGAAACACATAATAAGTCATTACTTGTGTGTTTGGGCATTAATAAGTCAACAACGATTATAATAGGCTTTGATGGGTTCAATTGGGGTTTGATGGGTTATATTGATCTTATATCGGTTATGTTGGGCTTAAATCAGTTCAATTAGGCTTAAATCGGTTCAGTTGGGTTTTTAGGTTATATTGGCCTTAATAAGTCAACAATGCTCATAATGGGCTTTGATGGGCTTTTATTGGGATTTGATGATGAAGTCGGTTTTATTGGGCTTAAATCGATTCAATTGGACTTAAATCAGTTCTATTGGGCTTAAATCAGTTCAATTGGGCTTTTAATAAGTCAATAACAATCATAATGGGCTTTTATGGGTTCAATTGGGATTGATGGGTTATATTGATCTAAGTCGGTTCTATTGGGCTTAAACTGATTCAACTGGGCTTAAATTGGTTCAATTGGGTTTTAATAGGTTATATTGGGCCTTAATAAGTCAACAATGCTCGTAATGGGCATTGATGGGCTTTCTTGGGCTTTGATGGTTCAATTTGGCTTAAATCGATTCAATTGGGTTTTAATAGGTTATATTGGGACTTAACAAGTCAACAATGCTCGTAATGGGTTTTGATGGGCTTTATTTGGCTTTGATGGTTCTATTGGGATTAAATCGGTTCAATCGGATATATTGGTCTTAATAAGTCACCAACAAATCCTTCACAAATATTTGTTTAATTGAAATTAAAATACTTAATTAAATAAATTAGTAACTAAACAAGCAAATTAGAAGAAAATTAAATTAATTCTAATTAATTTCCGACGGATTTCCGACGGAAATAGTTTAATTTAAAATTAAATTAATTTTCAGTCGGAAATCCGTCGGAAATTAATTCGATTTTAATTTTTTTTATTTTACAACATTTTCTTCTAATTTTAATTTTAAAACATTTAAAAAAAAATAAAAATCGAATTAATTTCCGACGGATTTCCGACGGAAATTAATTTATTTTTAAATCAAATTATTTCCGTCGGAAATCCGTCGGAAATTAATTCGAATTTTAAAAAAAATTGTTTTCCCCCCAATTTTTATTTTACAACATTTTCTTAAAACATTTAAAAAAAATTAAAAATCGAATTAATTTCCGACGGAAATTAATTTAATTTTTAATTTAAAATTAAACAAATAGATTCAAATTTATAATTTTAAAAAATTTTTCGACGGATAATTTAAATAAATATTTTAAATAATAATTTTAAAAAACAATTTTAAAAAAGAAAAAAAAATTCCGACGGATTTCCGACGGAAATTTCCGACGGATTTCCGGCGGATAATTTAAATAAATATTTTAAATAATACTTTTAAAAAACAATTTAAAAAAAAAACAAATTTCCGACGGATTTCCGGCGGAATTACCGACGGATTTCCGGCGGATTTTCCGTCGGAAATTTGTTTTTCTTTTTTAAAAATGTTTCTTTATATATTTTTTAATAAATAAACGGTTAAAAATAAAAAAATTAATAAAAATTTTATCCGTCGGAAACTAATTAATCAGATTAAGAATTTGTTAATTAATCTGACTTTTTTAAAAAAATGGGAAATTAATTTCTGACGGATTTCCGACGGAAAATCCGTCGGAAATGATAAAATCCGTCGGAAAATCCATTTTCTGGCGGGGCATTTTTTGACAGCGTAATCCGCCAGAAATCCGCCGGTAATTCGATTTTCCGACGGATTTCCGACGGATTTTGCCGTCGGTAATGGTCTTTTTTCTAGTAGTGTACATATATATAATCATATATCTTTTTTATTTAAATATTAAATAAATTTAATTAATTAATAAAAAATAGTTGATAAATACTAATTTATTTCACATTTACTTTAATTTTTATTATGGATTAAATATTCTAGTTATATATATAGAGAGAGAGTGGTTTTTTTTTTGTAAAACTTATAAAGGTTGTAAACTTTGTAAACCAATGAAATTTGATCCTAACCGTAGATCATTCTCCTTTTAAGAAGTATTTTCATTCTTAATTTTTAAAATATTTAACCACCTCCATCCTAACCATTTGATTGTTTAATCGTGTGGTGTAGATGTGTAGGGGCTGTTTGGTTGGTTTTCTATTAAGTTCTGTATGGATAAAGTTGTCTGTGTGGATTAATCTGTCTGTATAGGTTTAAAAGGTTTTTATTTTAGAAAGTTTTTTCATAGATGGAAGACACGTGTTTTTTAATGAGAGAGACTGGTTTGGAAAAAAACTTGGCTTTGTGCATTAAGGTCTCCCTTGAAATCTTACTGAATAAGTCACTTTCTATATCATTAAGCCACAACCAAACAGTCATATATAGTTGACTGAATAAGTTGTGAGTCTCATTAAGTTCATTAAGCTGCTAACAAATAGGCCCGTAGTTGCATAGTCTATAACCTTTTTTCTGCTTTGTATATGAATTAGCCTATATATATATGTATACATAGATAATGATAATTATCATTATTTATTAAATAAAAATTAATGCATTTTTTAAAGAAATTCTATACTTATCTTTTTCTCTTTCTACTCTTTTCTTCTATCTCCGTATTAACATACACACTGTGTACACAAAGTTAACACATTGTAAACAAGTAAATTGCATTTAATAAAAACAAGAATCGGTTGATATAAAATAAAACAATTTTTTTCTCAAATACTATTAAACTTTTATCATTTGAAGATGTTTAATAGGATTTGAAAAAAATAGATAATGATAATCATCCCCTTAATGGCCTAAGATGGGTTTTCATGGATCTCACAAATTATGAAGTTCTCAAATGATTAAGCCCTACTTATGTATACATATATATATATATATATATATATATATATATATATATATATATATATATAGGTTATTTCATATACAAAGCAGAAGAAAGTTATAAACTATGCAACTACATTTACACCACACGATTAAACAATCAACTGGTTAGGATGGAGGTGGTTAAATATTTTAAAAATTAAGAATGAAAATACTTCTTAAAAGGAGGATGATCTACGGTTAGGAAAATACCCATCTCTCTCTCTCTCTCTCGCTCTATATATATATATATATATATATATATATATATAACAAGAATATTTAATTCATAATCAAAACATGTGTGGTCCAGTGGTAAGGTAACATCTTTGGGGGGTCAGTGGATGGTATCCCTGACTACCAGGGTTTGAACCCCGTGCCAAACATGTGGCGATATCCAGATCATGGGCCCGTGTTCCCTTAATTGGGCTGACTCATGGTCGCCGGGGATTAGTCGGGTGACACCCTTAAGTGGGATCCCGGATACCCCGGGAACGTTTGTGTGTGTTGATGTCGTTCAAAAAAAAATATTTAATTCATAATAAAAATTAGAGTAAATGTGAAATAAACTAGTATTTATCAGCTATTTTTTATTAATTAATTAACTTTGTTTAATATTTAAATAAAAAGATATATAATTATATATATGTAGTATTAAAATATGATAAAAAAAAGTGAAAGATGTAAAATATATTTAATGTAATAAATGAAATTTAAAAGATAAATTTGTAAAAGTTTATACCAAATATGTAATTTACTTCCATCACCTTTTTGACTTTCAAACATGTCGGCACATGTGTTAGCTCTTCAATTTTTAACGTCCGTTTGATGAGGGATGAAAATAGAATAAAAAGAGAAACCACAAGGATGAAAAAAACAGTTTTTAAAGACCAGGGACTAAAATCGTTATAAACAGTAAACCACAGGGACTAAAATCGTAGTTTACTCTAAAAACAGATATTAAAGTTTTACGAATTGATTAGATAGGACAAAATTCAATTTTGTACAAGTACTTATATGAGTACCTACTACCAAGCTATAAATCCCACCACAAAGTCGTATCATGACAAAACTAAGTACCAACAAGAATTACCAAAATACAAAAAATCTTATTGTCCCCTATAAACGAGAGATATCAATCTTCGTCATTAACCACCTACAATTAAAGAACACATATATGAGCTTGAAGTTATATGATAAAAAATTCTATACATACTAAATCTCACAAGTTTTAAAAGATTAACATACCAAAGTAAAAGGACAGGGTCATGCGATCGTTGCTCCAATAGCATCTTCAACTATAATGAACAATCCATATGGTCTGACTAAGCGTTCCTGCTTTTTAATAGCAAATAGAATATGTACCTCACACCAATTTGGACCAATCTCCTCGCCAGGCCACCAACCAATTCATCTGGATCTAAGCTCCTGAGTCGTCCTCTTGACACAATATCCATGGAATTTATAATACTCTTAAGATGAACAACATCCCCAACCTACAAAAATGTGATTGAAGAATAAGGTTCTAAGAACAAGCTATAAATGACAATCTAAACAACAACCCAAACGCAAATTGCAACAAGAGACCCATTAATAAAAGGACATATTAGACTGGTAAACGTTTAACTTTTTTCCTAAGAGTTGATCACATTCCGTTCCCCAGAAAGAACTTGAAACAGGATTGACATGGGCTTTAAACATAATACACAGTAATCTCATCTAAATTGGTAAAAACCATATTCACGAGCAGCAACTGCACAGAAACCAAAATCCACACGGTAAGCAAAAGAAATAGCAGACCATCTGAATTGGGCCAAACCAAAATAAGATAAAGGAGTTTTCTGTTCAGGACTGATTCTAATTTTGACCAAAATCCAAGAAAGTAGCAGAAAAGGGAAATATACACAAATCTAGATGAAAGAATAACCAAAATGACTAAATCGAATTTTAATGCAACACACAGGAGCCCCAAAACAAGTTTGTGCCCATAACTGAAACCAAAATGAGTAATTTAGAGCCCAAAGATGATGCAGAAACTGGAACCAAAATAGAAACCAAATTGCACAAGCTCTGAAGTTGGGAACAACAACCAACCAGAGGAAATCAAATTTAGGACAAATAGAAACTGAAGATTGCAGAATCTATTACCAAACTGAGCCAAATAGCAAAAACAAATAACACAACCAAACCACCAAACAATTATATGATTATTAGGTATAATAGAAAGCTATGTACAGGTCTGGATGATATATTAGATGAGTTACATAGCTTTATGATTTAATTTGAGATAAAGTCAAGATTTTTTTTTATGATTTTGATAGAAATTCTATCAAAAATTGGATAGGAAAAGAAAAAACAGAGGAAATCAAGTGTTTTTGGTTTAGTTTCTTGATGGAAAAAACAGAGGAAATCAAAGAATGACTAGAAGTATACTCGCGCAATGCTGCTAGATACATCACGATTTTAATGTTTCATTTTATTTTCTGTTTTTTGTCGATTTACATTACGATTTTGGATGGTTGTGAGAGATTGATAATGTTTTTTTTTATATAAATTTGTTTAATTTAGACTTAATGATATAATGTAATTTATTTTGGTTTCATAATATAATTTTTTTTATAAAAGATTATGTTAGATTTTTTTAATTATATTTTATATTTTTTATATTTAAAACTTGATTTTTATTCTATATTTAATTATGTTGAGAATTATTTTAGGGAAGTTAAAGTGGGAAATGATTTTAGAGGAGTTAAAATAGTTAGAGATAATGATTGAAAATTAATAAATAAGATTAAATGTAGTACATATAGCTTTAATGGTTGTTTTTTAAGTAATTAGCATTAAATGACAGTACATTAAGCTTTAAGACTTGTTTTTAAGAGTTTTTAATGTCTTATTTATAATATAGTATAGATTTATCATTAGAGTGTGTAAGTGTTTGTAATTGTCAAAATCCAGTGAAAGAACAGATGAATAACAAATACAAACACACACTCTGAGGTGAAGAGAAGACATAAACATCACTAAAAGAAATGTACCCATGTAAGTGAAAACAGTGTACAAGTGACTCTGCTACACTTTGTGAGATAGATAGATACAAATATAATAGATATGACTTTCTCTCTCTAGATTTTCAAGAAAGATTTACCTTTGTGGAACTACAAGAAAGCTTTGATCTTTGTGTAAGTTCTGTTATATGGGATTGTGAGGGGGGGGGGGTGGGGGGAATATTTTAGTTTACATAAACATTATGAAGTCACTTTACATCAACTTTTCTATGATCTATCCTGCTAACATCTATTAAATTAGTTCGGATCTGAATTACAAGGCATGAATTACAATCTGAACTTGGTTATAGGAAAGTGCAATTACGTAGAAAAATTCCAAAAACATAACCATAAAACAAAAGGAAGAGGTGTTACATGTGAAAATATAAGTAGCTTTCAAAAGTAATCAACTTTGACATGGAGGAGACGTTTGGAGTATGAAGAAAAGCAGGTAAACTTACTTGGATGCCTCCTCATAGCTAAAGAACTTGACAGTAGAGTTTGGGACAATGCGAGCACAATTGGTACCATTGCCTTTAAACATTCATCGCAAACCCTTAGTTCTTCTTATATATTTTAGTCCCGAGATGGTTCCATTGTATTTTATTGCATGCGTATTTTGAACATGTAATTCAACAAAATCAGCTGTGTTAAGTACTCTCATATATACTCATAAAGGATATTTATTTGATACATGAATCCAATATTACAAATGATGGTTATTAGCCATCCACCAAAACCAAATAAGCAATATGGCCTCTCCAAAACTTAGGTATAAACTTCGACGGTCAATAAGAAAAAGAATAGGTAGAACAAGACATCTTGATTTTAAACCAAATTAACACGATATGACTAAATAGCTCAGCTTGTTAGTCAAAAGTACTAAAAGTAATCAAGCTATAATCATCTAATTTCTCCAAAACGGATTAATGTCATATAAAACTTGCTCAATCAGTTGTATAAAGATATATATATATATATATATATATATAAATAAATTTTGTTCCGCAAACAAGATAGAGAGCATTCTAAAAAGGTTTATTGGCGGGGACCCAAGGCCCCGTGGCCCACTTTTGTGGACCCTACAGGCCCTACCTCTATAAGCCTGCACCGGAAAAGACATCTTGTCTTCCCCCAGATTCGAACCCTAGTACGGGAACCCCAAGTAGAAGCGTTTACGGAAGAGAGGTGGCCACTAGGCCAAAGACCTAGTGGTTAAATAATAACAAACATAAGTAGAAATACAAATGAACTTTTTAATTTAGTTTTCCCATTACTCAGTCTCAATTATTAATATTCTCGAATTCTAATTGTGTAATGCCTTATTTATGAAGAAAGCCATGCTAGCTATTGAAGAATTGCTAGATACAACATCAAAGAGGGGAGAGGTGGTTTGAGGTGGGGGATTGTTTATATACCCTGTATACCTTGCATTTATCCCATAGCGAAGGTAATAATTCCTTGGTGGTCAAGTTCCTCTACAACTTTTTATACATTCCACCTATGTCATATGTGCTTGTCAACCTGTACATACCTCTCATTAATTAGCCTCCCTAGATGAGATGATATGAGAGTTGTTGCTGCTATTAATCTTAATCATATAACTTATTATGATAAACTTGATTTCACCACCTTCCTAAGATCCATTTTTGATAGTCCAAGTTGGAAAGGAATCTGTAACAAACACATTACCATCTGTGGATCCCATTACAATTCAATAACAATAATAATAAGTAAATAACAGAGATTGAATCACAAAACCTGGTCATATGATTGGATTGATCGATAAAGGGTTTAAGCGATTACAGAGATAAAAGAACTATGAGCAGTGTAATGTTAATGACCTATCAACCTCTAACCCTAAAACCCTAGGATTAACAACTTTAAATAACAAGGGCTTAAACCTAAAGGCTCAAGCCCATTACAAACCAAACAAGCCCAATTAACAAATAAAAGGCTTTTACAACTCGATAAATAATTAACAATTAAACATTATAAATACTTTATAGAAATTTCCACACACTAGGACTTTTAGTCCTAACAATATCCCCCTAAAGTTGTAAAAAGGATTTATCTTCTTGAAATCTTCAGGTATTGATCTTCTCTCCTTCTTGAACCTCTGAAAAACTTTGGTGTTGTTTGTCTTCATATCTTTCTGAGCCCCCCTCTTGAATAAAGCTCTTGGTCTTCATAGATTTAACTTTGTAACCATATTCAAAGTACAATGGCCTCGACTAAATGCACAATTGAGCAGCTTTCAACTGTAGAAACTCAACACATCGGATCAGCAAACTAGAAAGATAAAGTACGAGTCACTTGACATTCACAGTGCAACTTCAGTTTAAAAACAAAGAATTTGTCTCTGAACCATGAGTTGAATCGGATTTCAGCTTAAGAACTTGTAGAACCAATATGCTCGTAGGAGGAATCAACTTGTAGGAAACACCAAATGATAAAGGATAGAAGAACCAATACAATCTTGAAATCCATTGCTTTTCTACCTCAGATTTAAGAAAATAGGATTATGTTGCTCCCCTCAACTTTTGCTAACTCCCCCTGAACCTGATAATCTGTCTTTAAAACTTGTGTCTTTGCTATTGCATTCTCCCCCTCATGATGATTAGGAAAACCCTGAGCATCATGTATGTTCAAAGACTAACCGGATGAGTAGCAAAAGATAAGATAAAACATTTAGTAACCAAGATGGGGTAATCAACTAACACATAAACACATTAGTAATTGTTATCACAACAATTAAAAATAATTGTGTGGCCTATTTTCAGAGTTGGCAAGGGGGTATCTCTGATAGGACTTCCATTTATCACTGAAGTATAATATTTAAAACTTACTTCTCAAACTGTTCCGGTAATATCACAAAGATATGCGATTGGAATCACAAAGATTCGTGCATGTGAGAAAGAAATATAAATATGTATCTGTTAGGCTCAAAGATTGATTCAACCTGGGACGCAAGTTGAGAAATCAATAGACACAGTGGAATGAATATGAAATCAATAGACACCTGGGACTCGCTTGTTCAAATGAATCAACTTTAAAGTTTATTTCTTCAAGTTTCTTTAGTTTTACGGATAAAACATTTCTTTCTTTGAGAATTAAATCAAGTTGTTTTTGTAAATCAGATTTTATCTTCCGCTCTTTCGAAACCTCTGTTGCTAATTCAGATAATTTTTGTGAAAGATTATGAATTTCTGTTTCGAATATATTCCTTTCACTTTCAAAGTCTTTTTCAACATTTTTGCGTTTATCAGATATTTCTTTGAAAACCGCAACAATTTTCTTTTCAAGCACTTTCTTTGTCGTTTCAAAACCTTTTCGCTATTTTGCAAAATTATCTCTCTCAATTATCAAAACCTTTTCAAAATCAGAAATCTGTTTTGAAAGTTTTGCATTGTGAAGCTCAAAATTCTTTCATTAATCGAAAACTTTCCTTGAAAGCTCGAGAATCTTTCTCTCAAAAATTTTCCTTTCATTTGAAAAGTCAACTTTTTCTTGTTCAAAAATAGAAAGCCTATTCTTGAGATCAAAATTTTCACCCTCCACAGCTTTCAGTTTCTCTTTAAGTTCCAGAGTCTTCTTTTCTTAGGCTTCAAAATCTGCAACTTTTTGTTCAAGTTTAGTTATTTTCTTTGAAGCTTCAGCACTTGTTGGATCACTTTTCTTCATCTTCGCTTCTTTCAGACTCTCAATCAACTCGTTCTGTTATGCAATAATTGAGTTATAGTTACGAACATAATTTTGAATACAAGCATCGTGCTCACTCTCTGATTTTTCAAACTTTTTCGAGAGTTTGGATAATTGATTTCTCAAAGAATCCTTTTCTTCAACAAGTTTTTCCTTTTCTATTTTTAATCCTTGTGCCCAACTCAGATTGTCAGTATTTTCACCATTAACTTGCAGAAGCACTTTATAATTGTTTTCCAATATGGATTCAAGAACTATAATCTTGGATTTGAGGTCAGAAATTTCTTATTGAGAATCAGAATAAGACATTGTTACCTGAAAAGAAAGATCGTTAAACAAATACTTCGATTAGAAGTTGAATTGTGCAAAAAATATCAACTCAAAAACATACACTTGAAAGTACAAGGACTTAGAGTGTACAACTTCCAAACTTGAAAGTCTAGGGGCTAAACTTGACAAGAGATGAACTCTTAAAGTTCAAGGACCAAAAGTGACAACGTATGAAACTTCAAAGTTTAGGGGTCAAGAATGACAAACTTTGAAACCTATGAAGTACGGGGACTAGAAGTGACAACAATTGAAACTTAAAACTAGAGGGACTAGAAATGATAGAAATTAAAACTATCAACTACAGGGACTAAAAATGTAAACTTTAAAACTTCTAACAGACGTAACTGGACACTAACTGAAAAATGGACTAAAAAAGAAATAAAACTTACAAACTTAACGGAAAGTTAAAATAACTAACAAACTAACTGGACTAACTGCGACTTAACGAAAAAGGACTAAAAATGTAAGAAATTTAACGGCAAACTAACGGATTCCGTTAGTTACTATTCATCGTCTTCTCCAACTTGACACACCTGCAAAGCTTCGAACGGGTTAGTAATATTCAATACAAAACGATCGTTAAAGCACCATGATCTCTCCTTAACAGATTAAAATTCAAACGGTCAACCCACGATCACAAACGAACCAACCGAAAATTTTCCGAAAAACGATCGAAAACTTAAAAAACTCGATATGGGTTAAAAATTTTCGACCAAAATCGATCGTTTATGTTCCCTTAAGCTCTCTCAACTGATTACAACTAGAAACAATCTCTCAAACTCTCGAACAAAGCAACCAAAAATTTATCGAAAAACTACCGACAACTCAAAAGGTTGACATGGGTTGGAATTTTTCGATAAAAAATGTTCGTTTAAGCTTTGTAAACAACCCATAACGTTTTAAAATCCAAAAGCTTCGTCTATAATTACTACCGAATCAACCGAAACGTTTCGAAAATCGATCTCGCAAAGTTAACCGTTGGAGCAACACTGTCTATTAAAAATAAGATGTAGAGGGGCTGTCGTAGTTGCTAGTGGTGGAGTGGCGGCAAAGTTGCAGTTGCGGGAGGAGGTGGTGTGGGCGGAGGTGAGTGAAGCGGGTTAGTAGGAGGTGGGTGAGGCGTGAGAGTGAAGGAGGATGCAGGTTTGAGAGGAGCCGGGTTTATGAGAGAATCGGGTGTGGGAGATATGTGTGGGAAGGATGACTTGGGTGTGAAGAGTGAAGCGGGTGAGAAGGCAGGCGCGGGTTTGAGGAAACATGCGGGTCTTGGGGCACCCGGATAGGATTCACCCGTGTTTGGAAACCACGCGGGTGCAGGAGGGAACCCGGGTTTGAGTATCACCCAGGTGGGAACGATGCGGGGTTGCTGCAGATTACAAGTTTGTGGTTTACACCACAACCGCCGACTATAATAATACTCCACCAACCTTCAACAATTATAAAGCAGCTCCGTCAATACCAATATTTGCAAAAACAAAGAATTTTTGCAACTGTGAGGCAACAACAGCAGAAAGGCGTTCACAACTAGAACTTTCTCGAGCTGCAATTTCGGTTATATTCACCGAGCCACTATCTTGTACATACATTCAATTAACAGCCGCCGATTATCAAATTAAATCAACTGCCCCTCAAATTAGGTTGTAGCAACCGCCGGCCAAAATTGTTTGATTCCACCGATCACGACAGTGATAAGCATGCAACAGAAAGGATTCTTGGACAGACCAGGAAGTCTAGGAAGTCTACAAGAGCTTCAACAGTCCTTGTATGGCATGGAGATTATGTGGTTGGATGATAATTTAATCGATTAAGTCAAGTTAATAATTTATTAATAGACGATAAGTAGTAAGTTAGGATGTGTTTATCTTTATCGCTAGTTTTAGGAGTCAGAGTTATTATAGGATTGCTTTGAGTGCTAGTATTAATTATAGTTGCAAGTTTTATTGAATTGAATTAAGTTTGGTTAACAACTCTCCTCTTCTCTGTGTTTTCTTTCTTGAATCGTGGGAGTCGGCACTCGCTCGAAGAGTGCAGTTGGAAACAACCTTTGATCGTATCAAATTGGTGCTTTCATTGACAACAATATCGATGGCGGGCGATGCTGAATTACGCCTGCTAATGAAAGAGCAAATCGATGCTTTAACGCAGAAGATCGATAGTCTGGCCACATAAATTCAGGCAGCAAAGAAACAAGGACCAATAGGCGCAATAGGGAACGACCAGGCAGGAACGATTTCGAGATCTATGCGGTTAGACATACCCAGATTCAATGGAACCGAGCCGGAAGCATGGATTTTTGCAATGGAGGAGTGTTTTGGTCTACACGGGACACCAGCGGATAAACGACTCCGAATCATAGGGTTTAATTTAGATGGTGACGCAGCTGAGTGGTTTCGATGGATGCGTCGGAATAATCTGGTTACTACGTGGGAAAATTTCTTGGATAATGTTAGGAACCGATTTGGTCCCTCCAAGTTCGAAGATCCACAAGGGGCATTGTCGAAATTACTTCAACGAGGAACGGTGGGGGAATACCAATTCGACTTTGAGAGGATGATGAACCGTGTAACGGGAATCAACGAATCCTTATTGATTTCATTCTATACTTCAGGTCTGAAGCCTGCGTTAAGAGTTGCTCGTTTCTAAACCCGAAACGCTGGGTGAGGCCTTTGCGCTAGCACGTATTGCAGAAGCCCGATTTGAGGACAGTTGGTCGAACGCGCAACCGGTGAACAGTCGGATGTTGACTACTCTACCAATCTCCGCCCCAACCAACAAACCGCTTGCTGCTACAGGAGGTAATAAACCAACATTTGATCGTCCTAATATTACGAAAACAAACCCAACTAAAACCCCTTTGCTACCAACACCGAATACCAATGCCAAGCCAGTTCCCGCACTACCAATCAAGTGGATTTCCCCGACCGAAAGACAGGAACGCATGAACAAAGGGTTGTGCTTTAATTGCGATCAGAAATATGTGAGAGGGCATAAGTGCCCAGGAAGATTTTTGTTGCTAATGACTCCAGAAGAGGATGACGATGGAAACCAAGAGACCGATAACGTGACGGATACAGGGGAGATGAACGAACCACTTGAGAGTGGGGACGTGTCGATCTTGAATTCGTTAGTCAGCCATGGAAGTCCACGTTCATTACAATTATGGGGCAACATCAACAATAGCGAAGTACACCTCTTGATTGATAGTGGCAGCACACACAACTTCATACAACCGCAAGTGGTGGAGAAATTGCAACTTCCTGTTCAATCAACCAAAGCCTTCAAGGTTTACATTGACAGTGGTGATACCCTGCTATGTGAAAACGTTTGCTCGAAAGTCACGATAACCATGCAAGGCCTTCAGTTCGACATGGATCTTTTTGTCCTACCAATGAAAGGAGCAGAAATCGTTTTGGGAATACAATGGTTACAGAAGCTGGGGAAAGTGACCTATGATTATACTAAACAATCCATGGAGTTTGAGCTACGCGGAAAGAAACAAGTGTTGAAAGGGGATGAGACACTGAAGGTAAGAAAAATGAGTTTCAATCAGATGCAAGTGTTAATGAACAACAACGACGTCTATGGGGTATATGAATTGCATTCGGCCCAAATCGAGGAGGTGGATTCCGGGGAAGTGGCAAGCAAAAAACCACCGAATTTACACCCGAAAATCAGCCAATTGCTCAAACATTACCAACAATTATTTCAATCACCCACGACATTACCACCACATCGCTTTGTTGACCACAAAAATCCACCTACTGCCGAACACCAAACCGATCAACGTACGCCCCTACCGCTACCCCCATTATCAAAAGGGTGAAATGGAAAAGTTGGTTGCAGAAATATTGGAACAAGGCATTATACGGGTGAGCCAAAGCCCGTTTTCTTCCCCAGTTCTTCTGGTAAAAAAGAAAGACGACACCTATCGATTTTGTGTGGATTATAGAGCCTTAAATGCGGCTACCATTAAAGACAAATTTCCAATACCAACGGCAGACGAGATGTTTGATGAACTAGGTGGAGCGAGCGTGTTTAGCAAATTAGACTTAAGGTCCGGTTATCATCAGATACGCGTTCATACACGGGATACTTATAAAACGACTTTTAGAACTCATCACGGACATTACGAATTTCTCGTGATGCCATTTGGGCTCACCAATGCGCCATCGACTTTTCAAGCGACAATGAACCGAATTTTCTCACTTTATCTACGAAAGATTGTTATAATTTTCTTTGATGACATATTAGTCTATAGTACATCAATTACAGACCATGTGGAGCACTTGCAACAGGTTTTCCAATGCTTGCAGGAAAACCATTTTTATGTGAAGATGTCAAAATGTGTGTTCGGCACCCCGACCGTGGAATATCTTGGACACATCATTTCAGGTCAAGGAGTGGCAATGGACTCTAGCAAGGTTGAAGCTGTAATGGCCTGGCCAAATCCTAAAAACCAAAGACAAGTTCGTGGCTTCCTAGGCCTAGCGGGCTATTATAGAAGATTTATCAAGGGATATGCAACCATAGCAGCACCCTTGACCGATCTTTTGCGCAAGGATGGGTTCAAATGGGGTGAGGAGGAAGAAAAGGCATTAAACAAGCTAAAACACCTATTGTCCACCGCCCCGGTGTTGAGTCTACCAAATTTTGAAGAACAGTTCATCATCGAAACAGATGCATCGGTAGTGGTCATTGGGGCCGTCTTACTTCAGAGTGGGTAACCGATTAGTTATTTCAGCAAACAGTTAGGACCACGAATGCAAGCAGCTTCAACCTATCAGCGAGAGTTACTGGCAATCGTTGAAGCCGTCTACAAGTGGCGCCAATACCTGTTGGGTAGGAAATTTGTGATTAGACAGACCATAAAAGTATTAAAGAATTAATGCAACAGGTCATCCAAACGCCTGTGCAGCAACTTTATGTCCGAAAGCTCTTGGGATTTGACTTCGTTATCGAGTATAAATAGGGAAACACAAACGCGGTGGCAGATTCCTTGCCCCGAGTACATGAAGAGGACGAGACGATCTATTCCGCTTTCATGGCCCTAAGTAGACCCATCATGGGTTTGTTAGATGATCTCAGGAGTGAGAACTCATCGTTGGCAGAATTAAGCAGACTTAATACAAAATTATCCCAAGGTGAAACCATTCCGGGATTCGAACAACAAGATGGAGTGTTGATTTATAAAAAACGTTACTTCATCGGTGAGCAATCCGGTCTCAAGCAAAAGCTACTACATGAGTTCCATGCAACATCGAGCTCGGGGCATTGTGGCATAAAGAAAATGATGGTAAATTTGGCATCACTATTTTATTGGAAAGGAATGCGGAAATCTGTCGAGCAGTTTGTTACCCGATGCTTGGTTTGTCAAAAAACCAAATATTCCACACAAGCACCTGGGGGTCTCTTGCAACCATTACCAACACCCGACGCCGTTTGGGAGGACGTGACTATGGACTTCATCACAGGCTTACCCCTTTCGAAAGGGAACTCGGTCATACTCGTGGTGGTGGACAGACTAACCAAATACGCCCACTTTGGTGCGCTCCCTACATATTATAATGCCAAAGGGGCCGCCGAGTTGTTTACCGATATAGTAATCAAACATCATGGGTTCCCATGATCGATAGTATCAGATCGAGATGCCGTATTCCTTAGTAAATTCTGGAAGCAATTGTTCGAATTAAGCGGAACGCAATTGAAACATAGCACCTCGCATCACCCCCAAACTGATGGACAATCAGAAGTGGTTAATAGGGGCTTGGAGCAATATTTACGGGCAATGGTGTTTGAGTGTCCGCAACGTTGGGTATCATTCTTGAATTGGGCAGAGTATTGTTATAACTCGACTTACCATAGTAGTATAAAGATGTCACCCTTTCAAGCCTTGTACGGTAGGCCACCACCGTCATTGATTCCATATGTACAAGGAACGTCAAAATTATCTGCCGTGGACGAGACTTTAACCGAACGCGACACACTACTGCGTCGATTAAAGGCGAACTTGACCGTCGCTAAACACCGCATGGAGATGATAGCTAATCGTAAGCGTAGGGATGTCATATTTGAGGTCGGGGACAAAGTATTAGTCAAGCTACAACCATACCGACAAATAAAGGTTGCTTCTCGACTTTCTAACAAGCTGGCCAAGAGGTTTTACGGACCCTTTACCATAACTGATCGAATTGGTGCGGTAGCCTACAAGCTGGACCTGCTGAGTTCTAGCCGGATTCATCCGGTCTTTCACATCTCCCTTATAAAACCTTACAAAGGTACCGACATCGATGTTGTAGGAGAATTGCCACCTGAGCTGGAGATGGGACGACCAAAGGAGCAACCACTCGCCATTTGTGGTAGGCGAAAAATGTTGCGAAACGGGAAAATGCAAGGGCAAGTTTTGGTTCAATGGGAAGGCAGTGCGCCTGAAAATGCAACCTGGGAATGGCTGCAAGAGTTCCAAGTAGCCTATCCCCATTACCACCTTGAGGACAAGGTGCTTTTAGAAGAAAAGGGGAATGATAAGCATGCAACAGAAAGGATTCTTGGACAGACCAAGAAGTCTAGGAAGTCTACAAGAGCTTCAACAGTCCCTGTATGGCATGGAGATTATGTGGTTGGATGATAATTTAATCGATTAAGTCAAGTTGATAATTTATTAATAGACGATAAGTAGTAAGTTAGGATGTGTTTATCTTTATCGCTAGTTTTAGGAGTCAAAGTTATTATAGGATTGCTTTGAGTGCTAGTATTAATTATAGTTGCAAGTTTTATTGAATTGAATTAAGTTTGGTTAACAACTCTCCTCTTCTCTGTGTTTTCTTTCTTGAATCGTGGGAGTCGGCACTCGCTCGAAGAGTGTGGTTGGAAACAACATTTGATCGTATCAGACAACCTATCACAGTTTATAATTCCACCGACTCACGATGATGATACCAATTGAATTGAAATGCGGTTACCAATTTTTGATGGTACCAATTGTTATCTTTCACCGTGCCATTCTCTTGAAAGCAACCAATTATGGGTTTGATTTCCTATTCCAATATGTATCTCTCGAGGAATATGAAAAAGGGGAATGGTTGATCTGTGATTTAAAGACTCGGGTGTGGGAGTAAGAGACAGCCGGGTGGGTGCTGGCGTGAAGGGGAGACCCAGGTTTGGGGAACCCTAGGTGAACACTTGAGCCGTGAAAGGGGTGCCCGGGTGGAAAGAAGAGGAGCGGGTGAATAGGGAAACGGTGCCCGGGTTATACACCACTTGGGTTTAACCTTATGCGCCACCAAATCAAACCTAATTGATTAATCGAAAACAAGACCTCAGAACAATAACCAAAGCACCTTTAACCACAGATAAAACTTCTCTGGAACGATTTAAAAGCAAAATCAAGGATTTTTAAGGAAACATTTTCATAGATTAAGAACACGGACCTCAATCAAATAATTTCTAACTTCTCAGATCTGATCCAAAATTTTTGAAATCAAAAATTGTAATTGATTCAATTATGATTAACAAGAAACATATAATCGATTTATGCCATAAGAACACAGATTAGCTCCAAACTTTGAAACTCAAACGCAAAAACACATAGATAAAAAAACACTTTGGGCCGATGAACATGAACTGTTGGATATCGATCGAATCAAAGAAAAATTTCTTCGATTCGACTCTGGTACCAATTGTGGATCCCAATACAGTTCAATAATAATAATCAGTAAATAACAGAGATTGAATCACAAAACCTGGTCATATGATTGGATTGATCGATAAAGGGTTTAAGCGATTACAGAGATAAAAGAATTATGAGCCGTGTAATGCTAATGACCTATCAACCTCTAACCCTAAAACTCTAGGATTAACAACTTTAAATAACAAGGGCTTAAACCTAAAGGCCCAAGCCCATTACAAACCAAACAAGCCCAATTAACAAATAAAAGGCTTTTACAACTCGATAAATAATTAACATTTAAACACTATAAATATTTTATAGAACTTTCCACGCACTAGGACTTTTAGTCCTAACACCATCTTTCTCAACATTAAAATCTACCAATTATTTCTTATGTTATATCCTCTATTTATATATATTGCTTCCATAAAATAAACCAACTTTTATTCCCAAGTCAAATAATCTCATCAATGGTTTATTTCAGATTTAATTTTACTACCAACAAAAATTTGCTCCATTTTATTATGTAGTATAATGAAAATGCACCTAACTATAGCATAAAAAATAGTAACAATATATTTTGCATTAAAGTCACCATGGTTCATCTGCTAGTGACTATCCGATTTTCACTCGGTAAACAACTCTTCAGGACAAGAATCATAAGCAATTTGTTAAGCACTAACCTCTTCCGGCGTGATAGTGTACATTAAATCTTCGATTCTTCTAGCAAATTGAATAGAAATAAGCAAAAGAGAAGAAATATGAATAGCAATAAGCAAAAGTCCTTTAACTTACGTAGTATATAATCACGCTGATATGACGTGTGCAATCTTGTTCATAAGATTCACTTGCTTGATGATAAAACTTAGTTAAAGTGGGAATGAAATTGGCTAGGTCATACAGGCTACATAAAACCGTTTCTGATCAACATATAATACAATCATGACTGAAAAACTGGTTTATTGCTCCGAAGAACACAAATATATAATAATGCAATTCACCATCTAGCATCACAAAATATCATTACCTGTTCTGAAATGTAGCATAGTTCTCTAAAAGTATAATATCAACATATTTTGTGTCAGCCTGAGCAATCTTGTTCAGAGTTGCAATCTTCGCTATGGGATAAATGTAGCAACAACAATACGTGATATGTAGCATAGAGTAGCCGAAAAAACAGTAGGCAAAAACCTATCAGGCATAACCTAATATCATCGACATTTTACTGGAATCCAAAACAAGATATAAATCTGGCAACTTATGTGTGCAATAGGCTTTTTAACAAGTAATACTCATTGTCTGATATCTCAACCAGATTTTTTCATATATTTACAGATTATATGGTATATCATATACTACAAATCTACAATCAAGTTTTCTATTCTTTCAAAGACTAAATATCATGTCATAAGGTGCATCTTGGTGCATTTCATTCTAATGTGCGTCCATTTCTCATCCAACGGTTGATAACCACTTCTTACGCTTCTCACCGTTAACTGAACTTCTCACCGAAAACCAACCTTATATATATATATATACAGAGAGAGAGAGAGAGAGAAGTATGTTGAGGGAGGGAGGGTGTCTTTAAAGTGTTTATGCAAAATGCAATGTTAAAAATGTATTACTAATTGTACCTACCTTTTTTTATTTTTAAGCTGAGTTAGGCGTTATTTATCTCTAAATTGTTAGCATCTCGTGAATTCTTTACCTTTGGGACTGTTATTACCACTAGGATTTGTTAACATATGAAGTTTAATTTGTTCTTCCATTAATGTCTATGAAACATATAACAAGCAAATAAAAAATTATTTTGGTCAAAAAAAAAATGAAGTATTGCTTAAAGGTATAGTGCAATAAGCAGCAACATGCCCTGAAAACAAGGTGACCCTCTTCCCCTACCTAATAAGTTAAACACTGTCCAGGATGATCCATCAACGTTTGGAAGATGAATGGGATGAGATTGAAGATATAGGCAGTAGTGATGAAAGCAAGGATAAGGTGGTCTCTCATGGAAGCAGCCCAAATAGGGCACAGTTGCACAAGCGAATGAGCGTTGCACAGGAAGAAGAAGATCTTACATGGGATATTGAAGATGATGATGAGCCTGCACAAGCATGAAATTTCATCCCACAAGTATTCCCAAATTTGATTTATCAATCAACCCCATCTTTCAGGGCAATTTATCTGGTAAGTACTTGGACCATGTTCTTTGGTTTCCTTGCTGCACAAATTTTGTGCAGTGATGGAACTTATATACATGTTCTTATATAAATAGCCCGAATCTAGCCCCTCTACTTTTACCTGGTATAACTAACACATGGTACTACAAAGATTATGTACATTCTATTAGTACTGGCTATTACACTAATAGATATTTATCTGCTGGTTTTCAAAATTTCTACATAGTCTCTGTTGTGTTTTTTTTCTTACACACTCCCAAGTAATTCACACATTTGTTGGTTTGCAAAAGCAAGTTTATGTTGTTGGTTGTAATTGGCCTCTGTAAAACTTTCTACTGATGGTGGTTTAACTGGTCTAAGATGTAAGTAAGATAAAAGTTGATAACATAATGAGAATATGAGTTTGACACATACAAGGCTGGTCGACAACATGGTATTGACTATTGACATAATCATTGATGTAACAAACTTATCAGATTTAGTAGAGACAACTTATCAGCTGACAATCACCATAAGGCAAGGTCTAAAAAATTGTTGATATTATTGACAAAATAGAGAACTAGTGAACCACATGAATAATTGACAAACAACAACAATATTGCAATACAAGTTACTAATTAATAACTACGAGAAATTAAGCATAGTTCCCAATCATGTAGAAATAAATTAAACATAGTTCACAAGTATGCAAAAGCACCACCAGGAGAGCATAACGATTAAGTTAGTAAAGTGAAGTGTAATTCTGATTTTGTACTAATATCTACATATATTTATGTAGAAATGAAGATTTACCTCAATATAAGACGATGGAGATCGATTGTTCATAAAGAAATAGAGTTACAACTTGAAATCAACAATCGTCCCTTTGGAATCCACAACACGACTTGGATGAATTTCAAACCAAACCAAAATCAATTAATAATATAATAGTGATCGGTTAATCAAGTATACAAACTAAGAACATATTAGTGCACAACTGTGTTGGATACAAGATCATGAAAATGAAAGATGAAAGTCAAAGTCAAAAGCTCAAGTCAAAGTCTTTTGTAATAAGTCAATGTCAAAGTCAATGTATTTTGTGTTTTGTCTTTATTTTGTAATAGGGTATAAATAGCTTTTATTTTTGTTAGTAGAATCATTAGGCTAAAAGAGAGTTACTGTTTAGAGAGAGATATTGAGAGCATACTGTTGTAATCGAAACTGAATTTTAAATAGAAATTGATTGGTAAATTGTTTGTCATCTTGATTGATTTGCAAGTATTGTGGGACACACAATTGGTATTAGAGCAAACAAGAATTCAGAAATACAATCTAGAATCTAAAAAAAAAATTGGCCGATTTTTAAAGAACACGCAATTTACTGTTCATGATTCAATTTTCTTGCATTCTTGTGGTTTTGGAGTTGTAATTGATATCTTTGTACTCGTTTTTGTATGTAGAACATAATTGGTTTGCATTGTTTTGTCCAATTCACAACAATTTGTGTGAATTTTGAATTATAGTTGTGTTTTTGGTCAAGTTGAAAAACGTACTTTATCTAGATCTAATTGTAATTTTTGGTGTTTTTCTTTGAAATTGATTGATTGTAACCTGTTCAGAATGTGTACAAGGATGATTTGGTGAATTTTCAGAGTCAATTTCGAAGTTTTGGATCGAATTCAGGCAGAAAAGTAAGTTTTTGGTCGAAGTGATGAAGAACACGCAATATCTAGAATTCACGCAAGGCTCATACTGAAGAACATGCACGTCGAAGAACACGCAAAAGTTTGAAGAGCACGCAGACTGAAGAATTTATGTTTTTATGTTTTCTGCGAGTTCTTGTTAAGAACACGCAAAGTGAAGTTCTTGATCTCAAATATTTTCTAAGGATAGAACACGCAAGGTTCTGTCTGCATGAAGTAAGAATGCACAGAGTAATACTTGCACGAAGTAGGAACATGCAAAGCTTTATGTGCGAGTTCTTGGATTCTAGTTTCTTTTTTCTGTGAGAAATGATTTTTGCGCGAACCAAAATCTTGAAAATTATTCTAAGTATAGGAACGCACAACGTGATTTCACGAAGTGATTCTCAAAACGCGCAAGTCTTTGCCCTCGCGAAGTGAGAACACACAGACCACGACCTACGCGAACCTCAGAACACGCAGACTATATCTTGCGCGAACCTCAGAACACACAGACTATATCTTGCGCGAACCAAGAACACGCATAGCTCTCTCTGCGCGAACTTAAAACGTACAGACCTCTATTTGCACGAAGTGGTTTCTTTGTTATGCGAGTTCTGACACTTAGAATATTTTTTCTGTGTTTTTCAAGAGTTGACCAAGTTTGACTTTTCAGGTGAAGTTTATTTCTGAATTTTTGGACGATCAAATCACTGCAAAATTTCAAGATGACTTCAAGGAAGGCTCTTGCTATTGGAACAGATGTTAAACCACCAGTTCTTTTCAAAGGAGAATACGAGCAATGGAAGGACATATTCTTGGAATTCATTGACAGAAATGATCTTGGTGATTTCATCAGACTATAACTGAAAGATGGAGTGATGAAACCTCCAACTAAGATTCATTCTACAGAAACAAATGGTGAAGAGTTAGTCAACAAAGAGTATCCGATGCCGGTAGAAGAATATTATGAGGAACAGAAGAAAAGGAAAAAAGATGACAGACTAGCCAGATCTTTTATACTGCAAGGAATTCCCAATAAGATTTATGTGAAAATAGATAGCTACAATGCTACAGGAAAGCAGATGTGGGATCATCTTGAGAATATGATGTTAGGGTCTAAGATAGGAAATCAACTGAAAGTATCAAACTGTGTTAGTGTATAAAGTTGTATCCAAGATTTAATGTAGAAAGTCAAAGTCTGTAAAGTCAAAGTGGTCAACCTTTGTGTCTTAAGAGTTTTATGCTTTGTGAGAGTTTCTAGATTGTAAGTGTTTCTTGGATCATGTAAATAGTCTTTGTGTTGTGAGAGATGCAAGTAACAAGAGTCATACGTGTAATCTAGTTAGATCAATGACATTGTGACTTTCTCTCTCCACTCTCTCTCTAGAACTTAATTGTCATATCATAATTGATTGAATTGTTCTTGATAACTAGGATCATACATTTTCAATTGGTATCAGAGCTGAACCCAATCATATTCAGAAGAATTTACATCACTTGTTTAGATCGATTTCTTGAAATTTCAAGAACACGTAGAACGTGTCTTATTGTTTACTATTGAATCAAATTTTCTTTGGATTAGTGTTCTTTGATTGTGAAAATGTTTTCATAGGATTCGTGTGTTGTAATAGAATAGTTTGTATTCAATTTGTTTCACAAATTACTCACAAATTTAGATCGAATTTCTGAATTTTTGGATTTTCTTGAAAAACCATGTCGATCACTGTAATTTGGATTGATACACTGTAATTCTGAGTTTTTAGACATAATTGTTGTTGAGAAAGTGTTTAGAATTGAAATTCGATCATATTGGTACAAGCTAAGGATCAATTTTCAACTTGAATTAATTTTTTCGATCGAATCTGTGAAGAGAAGTAAAGAACGCTCAAGATCTGTGATACACTCTAAGCAAGAACACGCACACACAGAAGAACATGCACGATGTTGATCTTTGTGTTTTCTACGATTTTAGGTTAAGTTCACACATCGTACTATCTGCGAGAAGGCGCAAGACATAGTTTGCGAGTTTGTGTTTTTGTTGAATTTTTCTAAGCGTGGTTCGCGCATAAGGGTTCTGCGAGTTTTCAATTTTGCGAGTTTACATTTAGCGAGTTCTTCATTTTCCAAAATTGTCTAAGTATGGAACGCGCAAGGGTCATGTGATCTGCGAGTTTGAATTCATTTGTGAGAAGTAAAAGTGATCAAATAATTCTAAATCCAAAACGCGCACGAAGTACTTTGCGAGAAGTTAAAACACGCACGACATTGTCTGCGAGTTTTGTAAACGCACATACTATTATCTGCGAGAAGTTACTTTGCACACATCGAAGCATGCGAGTTCTAGAAACGTGCAAGTAGTTGTATGCGAGTTCTTCAAATGCGCACAAAGCATTTAGCGAGAAGTTCAAGGAATAATGCTTTGCTAGTTCTATTGTCTGCGAGTTTTTGTGGTTTGCGAGTTCTGGAGTTAGAATTTTTCAAAGATCGATTTCATTTTCATTCTATGACGATTGAGATCAATTTGATTGAAAAAGAACAGTCACTGTTGGAAAATTTTGAATTTGTCAATTGATGTTGTTTTTGATGTTCTTTGATGCTAAATCGATTCTGTGCTCATAGTCGAACTAAATGGAATCGATTACAATGTTTAATTTCATCAATTGTGGGCGAATTGATTGATTTTTGGGATTTTATGTTCAAAAACCATCTAGTCACTGTGTTGAGATCGAATTGTGATTTAATGTTGTTTTTAGATTAGATCATCAACTACAAAGGTGCTCCATAGTTGTTTTCGAACCTGCTCTCGAAAGATTATCTCGAAATTTGAAGTTTTGAGGTTGAATTTGAGGAAAGATGAAAAAATAGTTTGAGATCCACGGACTTCGCATGATCTATCAAAGAACTCGCAGAAATATGAGAAGAATTCGTAGAATAAAGGTTTTTAGAAGATTTCGCATGCTAGGAATTCGCACGTCAATAGACTTTGAAGATGAAATATTTCCAAGTATGGATTTCACATGTCAGTATGTTGCGAAAAGTGGAGAATTCGCATGCTAGAGTTGTACGAAATATTTATACGAATTCCTTGAGTGTGAAAGAAAAATCTAAGTCAAGATTTCTCATGTTAGATTTATGCGAAATGTTATGATTTCGTATATGTGTATGATAAGAAATGTCAGGAATTCGTACATGTAAGATATGCGAGAAGTTGAGAATTCGCTTAAGAGTGAGATGCGAATTGCGAGGAATTCGTACATAGGCTTGTGCGAGAAGTAAGAATTCGCTCACAACCTATGCGAATTCTGAGGCTTCAGGCTATGCCATCATGCGAATTGTGCTAATTTTCTATAGTGATCTGCGAATTGTTGAGGCTATGCTAAAAGTTTTGATGATTTTGAGAAAATTGACTGTTCTGAACCCAGTTTGATACAAGTTTGCCCTGTTCCTGAGCTTTATACGCAGAATGCATATGTGACATCACTCTTATCATATGTTGGTCACATATCTCTAGCAACTGATCTATATTTCACGAGTGCTCAGTTTTTTCAAGATTTTCAGATTATGGATTTTCAGATTTGGTCTCTGCTTGGATTGAGTTAGCTGCTAGAGCATCTGCAATCATCAGTTTGGAAAGCTTCTTTTGTGGTTAGACCGTTGAGAGCACTTTATCACTCTTCTGAACTGATTACTCAATAGTGTGAGCGACTGCAATCATTGTCGCTAGACTATCAATAGACTTATCATAGAACATATTAGATGGACGAATCTGATTTGATTTGACAATGTTTGGTTTGACACAGTTCTTTTTGAAAACATTTTCATGAATGGAACTTGAAGCCGTTTTGAAAGAACAAACTAATTCTGTTGAATTATCAAGAGGTGATTGATTAATCACATCAGCTGAAATCTTTTCAGACAATTCAACATTTGCAGCTTCCAAGTCCTTTATATTTTTAGATAGAATGTTTCTTTCATCAGAAATAGTGTCAAACTTCTTCTTCAAATCAGTTTTAGCCATTTGTTCTTTCTGAATGTCTGAGGATAGAACATATATTTTAGATGTGAGCTTAGATATTTCAGATTCAAAGTTTAAACATTCTTGTTCAAAATCTTTTTCTAAGTTCTTGTTTTGTTCAGAAATATATTTGAAAATCCCAACATTTCTCTTTCCAACATTTTTCTTTTCAGTTTCAAAAGACTTTTTCTTTTATTGAAAAGTTTTTATTTCTTTATCAAGTAAGTCTTGAAGAACTGAGATTTGTTTGGGAAGTTCAATTGTTTTGTCTTCAAGAACTTTTCTCTCTTTAACAAACATATCTCTTTCTGTAATTAAGATCTTTTCAAATTCTGACACTTGCTTCGAGAGTTTAATGCATCTTAGCTCAAGATCCTTTTTATCTTGGATAGCTTTCTTAGAATGATCAGAAAGCTTTTGAGTAGAATCTTTCTCCAGATTTGTTTTGTCTTTATCTGCTTGGAGTCTTTTCATCAAATCAGTATTCTTTGTTTCCAGAGCAGATATCTTTGTGATCCCATGTTTCAAGCAAATATGATCAATCACAATCAAAACACAATGAAATCAAAGATGACATCTAGAGAGAAATAGCCACAAATCTAGTCGTATTCATATGTTTGACAATGAAAGTTACAATGACTCAAAAGTTTACACAAAACAAGAAAAGGAATGCTTATATAGAGTCAAACAAGGTCTTGACCTCTATACAAGCTACAAGAAAAGTCAACATAACTTAAACACAAATACTTACAAATTGACTCAAAACTATACTCTAACAATCTCCCCCTTTTTGAGCAATTTGAAGTCTTCAGCTAGTCCACCTCTTCTTGCTAATTCTTCTCAATCCCAAATATCCCTCAAAACTTCTGATTGCTTGTCTGAATCTGATTCTTCCTTTAATTGCATCAATGACATTCTAATTAAAGATTCTCTCCATTCTGGGCATGTGATCATTTTCCTCTAATATCTTCTTCTCACTTTCCTCATACTTGGTCTACAACTTCTTGATAACATCTTCCAAAGTACCATCAGAGTACTTATGAATCTCAACTGCCCTCATAAATCTTTTCTCTTGTTTAGTCTCATTCTCATACACAACACCAAGTTCTGTCTCTCTTAGCACTGTGTAGAGTGGAGTTTCTTCAAGTAGAGGATGTGTCATGTCAGGCTTTAGCAAATTAATCCTTCTTTGATTAGTCTCAATGCCTAGCTGAAAATCGTACAAATAAGTATGGTAGATATGCATTCGGATGAATCTCTTAATAGTATCCAAAGCAAATACTATTTCAGGATGCCTGATTGTTCTGTCTCTGAAATCATGATAAATGAATTCAATATGTCTGAAATGAATATTAGCATAATCAACTTCATTGAAGAAATAAGTTCCCAAATTCTTTCTTTGAACAGTGAATTCTGGATACCAAAGCTTCTTGTACTGCTTCATGGTAACCTTGACAACTTCCAGTATTTCAGATCTGACTTTAACATCCTTACGTGTTCTCCCCATAATCTGCAACATTTTGATGTAATCTTTTTGATACTCTGGAGACTGATCTTTAATCCCCAAGAGTTGAGCTTGATCTAACTGTCTAATGTAGCTCACAAAGATTTTAACTCCTTCCTCAAGATATGGTACATGTAAAGCTCTTCTAATTCTTTTAATCTTTTCAAGAGTCAAACCAAATTCATCATAGCCTGTAAAAGGAATAGAACCCACTACTGGAGTGCCTAAAGGACCTGCTTTAGTTTGTGGAAACTTTGGAACAAGCTGTGGTTCTTTAACAAACTCCTTCTGAATATCTGGACTTTCTGGATTTTTCTGGTATGGCAATTCTTTTTCCATATGAACATCAAAAACATGAACATCAACAACAGAATCAAGATTGACAGAAAAATCAACATTCTGATCAGCAACATCAGGTTGAACAACATTGGGATGAGGAACAAACTCACTGAAAGATGGAACAGTCGGAATAGTACTAGGGTCAGGTAATTGAACATGAACATGACTAAGATGTAGTCCCTCAGGTGTACTCTGAACAAACATATCATTCAGTGCATCAGTGTCTCTGTCCGCAAACAAATCATCCAGAACACTTGCCTCATGAGCTGGTATTACTTCAGATCTCTTCACAATCTCAGTAACATCTACCACCTCATCATCTGAATCAAGTTCAACCAGGCCATCTTTCTACCCTTCTTCTTTCATTTTCCAATAAAGCTTATATTTGGTATGAACTTCAGCAATAGTATCATCTTCAAAGGATATCACATCAGGATTTGGTAGACATGTAATCTCCAAAATATCCTTCCTTGTTGCAATCTTAGGCTTTTCAACCCTCGATTCAACACTATCTTTAACATACAACACCAGTTCCATCTGATCATTTTGCACATTTCCTTGATCAGCATCCCTTTCCACACCTTCAGCATTAAAAACTCTTTCCTCCATCAATATTGTACCACCAGAACTACCAGCAGCTTCTTGTTTCTCCCTTATCACCCCCTCATGATCATTATCTGGATCATGATCATGTTCTTTGGTAGAAACAATTGCTTGGGCTTTGCACGATGTTTGAACTACCTGTTTGAGATCAGATATAGCAAACAAGATGTCAGTTTTAAAAGAACTAAACCCTGAAGTACTAACCACATCTGCTGGTTGCACAGATTGTGGCGGTTGATTTTGATGGTGGGATTGCAGAAGGGTAAGAAGATCTGCATCATGCTGAGTATCCGGAGCTTGAGATAACAACTTTGCAGGCAACAAAGATTTAAGCTCATCGATGGATAGATCAGCAGGTTGAGTGTATGGATTTTTCTAGTTTAAGTGTATAGGCTCAGGTTGAGTAATTGGGTCTTTTCCCTTCAATAGACGTTTAAGACCTCCAATTTCCTCCTCCACCTTCTAAAAAATACGGGTTTCAACAGCCTTTAAGGCGTCGTCGAGCAGTTCCTTTGACACAAAGTCAGGGTTAGTAACTCCAGTATCACTTAGATTAACCGTTTTCATGACAACTAAAGAATCAATTGCATGGCCTATTTTCATCGTTGGCAAAGACGTGTCGATGATAGGACTTCCACCTGATCCTCGTAGTTCAGATTGCGAAGCTACTACAGGCGTTTCGATCGGGTCACGAAGACTTCCGATGGTAGCAATCTCAAAATGTGTCCTAGGAATGATAATTGGGAAACGATATGGCACTAGACTCAATTGTGAAGGAATAGAAGTCGAGAACGAGGACTGTTGTTCTCTATTTTCAATACATTGATTCTCCGAATGAGAACCCGGTAGATTTTGTGCTAATTCCCCGTGAGAACATGAAACTATATCTTTTTGAGAAGACATAGAGTGGCTAGCTTGGGTGTGCGAGTGCATAAGTGGGCTACTTATGACTTGAACATCCAATCGCAACACATGCAACGAAGTGCTAGATGAGGTTTCCCTTTTGGAAATATAGGTATGGGTTATCACGCGCTCACCATCTTCTTTTTCTACGATTTCACTCTCTCTCTCAAAATTTTCAACTAAGTCTCCCTCATTCCACCTTATCTCTCCAACTACCGCAGTAAGAACTGAGTCTACACGTTGCTGCTCATCCACTTACATGGCATGAGTACCATAAAAGGGTGCAAATTCATCATTAGACTCATCATCATCACAGAAAACAACTTGATCTGTGTGAGTTGCAACAATCTGAACAGTTTCAACATTGTTTCCATCATCATCATTATCCTGATCAACATCATCATCACAGAAAACAACTTGATCTGTGTGAGTTGCAACAATCTCAACAGTTTCAACATTGTTTCCATCATCATCATTATCCTGATCAACATCATCATCTGATCCACCTTTAGCAACATCTGTATCTGTGTCAGTCTTTTCATCATCTTTTGAACTAGAAGTAGAGGGTACAACACTTGTATCACTACCACTACCTGCCTATTCATCATGTGCAAGATCCAAATCATGTACATAGCTATGACCTTCATCGACAAGAGGTGTCACTATACGTGGGATAACAACCCGTGATCCTGATGCCTCTAGTCTTAGTCTCTGACCCCTTCCAGAACCCCTCTCGGATTTTTTCCTATTCTCTCCCCATTTCTGTACCCCCGTGGTATCAAAAACCCTCACAGACTCCGCTCTCCTAGGGGTGGAGTCCTGGGTAGGGATTACCGGTTCTGGCCGTCCCATAGACTCTCTATAATCTATGACACTATCACTCTCTGGATCTGCATAATCTAATAGAGCTTCAGGCACACACATGGTAAAAGGAAACTCCCTCTTTTGCTTCATCAGATATCTTATTTCACTGACCGCAACATGTGGATGATTAATCCTAATGAGCGCCATGAACCTTTGATATGGTATGTAGGTTGGTGCTTTGGATGTATTCTTCGCAATCACCTTCTAATAGAGCTCAGTCCAGAAAATCTGAGCATAATCTATATGCAAATCATGAACAACTGAGTAGAAGAGTTTCAATATATGAATACTTGCATTGTCTGATCCAAAGTTCTTTGTAGTCAAGCACCGATTGATCACCGAGAACAGGGTGTAATAGAACGGAGGCGGGTTGTTCTTTTTGAAGTGACTAACTTGAGTAAGGTGGCCTAGATAACCCATGTCTCTGATCCCTCTTAACACTTCAGCTTTAGAAGGTAACTCATCATAACTGGTTCTGCCCTCTCTTACAGTTGGTAAAGGTAGACTAAGAATGAATCTCAGCCTCTCTTGACTCTGAACAGATGTAAAGTGACCAATTTCCAGCTTGAAAATCTGAACTTTTACTCCTTTTTCTTTCATATGGGTGACCCTGATGGTCTTCCTTGCTTGTTGCACATAGAGTTCTGGGACTACAGCTTGAGCAGTAAGAGCATCTCTGAGCGGGTGGTTTCTCAAGATATCCAGTACCTAAGGATCTATACTGTAACACCCGGAAAATTAAAAGGTAAGTTTTCGCTCCCTTAAATTCGTTAAATGTGTTATTTGAGATTATGAGACCTATTATGTGCACATGCTCACTTTTATAATGCCGTAATATTATTTGAACTGGTTATCCTTGTACCCGTTTGAACCTTGCGCTCGTAATCGATTTTGGTCAAGTTTTCGGGCTGATCTGGGTGTGGCGCGACAGTGCCACGCGACTGTGACATTGTCACTATCGCCGGTCACTGTCACGTGGAGTGTACCGTAAATGTTGAACCTCGTGCGATTGTGACACGCGACAGTGACAATGTTACTGTCGCCGGGAAAGGTCACGAGCGGGTCTTGAGGGTTAAATGAGTTCCTTAGCCGATATTGTTCTCATTTCTCACCTCTCCTTCTTTCTCGATGGTGATTTTGGAGCAACCAAAGCCAACCCTTTCATCCAAACACTAACCCACATTTATTGCAAATCATTTTGGTGGTTGAATCTCGTTGGGTGCATTAAATCATCTCAAGGAAGATTTCTAGGGTTTCTCCAAGTCAACCTCTTTTTCTTCACATCTCATTTCTTCAAACTAGGGTTTCATCTTTTCTAGGTTTTGGTCAAAAACCTAGATTGTGAGTTTACTAACCTTTGTTAAAACTAGATACACATCATTATCTTCTACTTGTTGATATTAAAGCATCTCTCAAATGTTCATATTTAATGTTTCAAGTATTTGGGGGGTTTTTACCCATGGTTTTATGTATATGAAAGTACCATGTTCTATATGTGTATATCTTGGTATGTTGATGATTCCTTCTTGGAATGCCTTTTTGGCGACCTTATATTCTCATGAAGTATTTGGATGGAGATTATGTTATATGTTGGATTTGCATGAGTAGGATGGTAATAGTGTGTTCCTAGTGGATGTCCGAAATGTTACGGATGGAATTACATCTTGAGACCTCCTAAATGCATTATGTGGACGAACCAAGTCTGTGATTCACTATAGGAATGTAGGTGGGTGACATTTGGAGAATTTCCTAAGGCGGTAGTCTCCTATGTACCTAGACCTCCGCCGTCGGGGAATTTCCAAAGGCGGTAGTCCCCGATGCGGGTCGGACCTTTGGGTTGCCAGAGAAAGTGGCTTCAAGGTGCATTGCCTCTTTGGGTGAACCGGATTGGAGATATGGGTCGCTCCCGTTGACTCCACATCTACGTGATTATTTGTTAACTGCTGATAAGAACTGTAACTGTTTCTGGCATGATTTTACTTGTTCAACTCACTAGGCTTTTTGGCCTAACACTTGTTTGGTGTCGATGTGTATCTCAGGTGTTAGCAGCGTGGCACCTAGGCAGGTATAGATGCTTTAGGCGAGAGCTTGGGGATACGACACTTGGACTATTTTGAGAAGCCTTAGGTTTATAGATGACACCCCTTTTTGTAATCTCTTTTCTACTTGTAGAAATTAGATTAGTTGGTTGTTGTTTATTTATCCGTTAAATTACAATTGTGATTAAACACGTTTATTTGTATTATTCCCCTTTTTGGGAGGCTCTTGCTATGACAATTTTAGTATACCTCATGTCCGTTTTTCGGATTTTTGTTAACCCTATTTTTAGGGTGTTACAAGTTGGTATCAGAGATTTAGTTTAAGTGAACTAGGTATTGTTGTAGCATATCTAGACTTAAGCTTTAGACTGTTTTGACTTCACTGTCCTATTGGGGTAGAAATCCTAGGTGGGGAGAGTGTTAGGTTGCGGAATTACACTAATTGAGAGTTGTGATGATGGTGACAAGAATTCTTGTGTATAGTTCGTTCATAATTTCACTTAGCTATTGCTATTATGAATGCATTGTTACGTGAGCATACTTGACTTACTGTTATTGCGATAATTGATGAATGTATTAGTACGTACAATGAGTTAAACTCGCTTAGTCTTTTCTCAATCCATTTCTCGTGCTTGTGTGGCAGCGTGCAATGGTAAACACGCAGAGCAGATTGCCGAATTCGCCTGAGGATCAAGTGGAGGTGCAATCTACCGCTGACCGACCTCCTTTGGTCGTAACCTCCGATGAACCTCCCATACCCCCGATGTTGAGAAGGGAACCGGAGCATATTCCTCGCAGGAACATCGTGGCGGATAATGCTATCCTGGAAGAGGTGACCATGGAGACCAGGATTCGAGATAGCATGATGCTGGCTATGAATTCTGCCATGGCCCAACAACAACTTCAACAACAAGAGTTTTTCATGAAACTCCTAGAAGATCGAGATGCTAGTAATCGCCAACCAGATACTATGGCGGAGAACATCATTGTTGGGTCGGGTGGTAGACCTGAAGTGGTGGTGACCGAAGAGCAACTGAGCAACGTGAATCGAGAGAAGACTAAGGGATGCTCCTACAAGGCTTTTCTGGGATGCAACCCCAGGGAGTTTGCGGGTTCCGATAACCCGGTTGCGTGCATGTACTGGCTCAAGGAAGTGGATATGGCCTTTGAGTCGAGCGAGTGCGACGTGTCGCAGCGGGTGAAGTTTATTTCCCAACTACTCCGGGGAGAGTCATTTATCTGGTGGAATCTCACCCGGTCCGCTCTCACCCCCGAGGTTTTAGCAAAGATGACCTAGACAGTCTTCAAGAAGAAGATCATGGACAAGTATTGCAGCGAGCGTTCGTTGGACAAACTGGAAGCCGAATTCCGAAATCTGAAGAAAGGGAATTTGTCCGTAGCCAACTACTCCAAGCAGTTTCTGGAGAAGTTAAACTTGGTGGGATATCTGGTCCCAGATCAGAGATATAAAATTAAGGCCTTCTGTCTTGGCTTACCGACCGATATGCGGACTGACGTGCGCAATGCCGGAGGGTCAACTCTTCAAGAAGTCATTGAAGAGGCCTTGCTTGTGGAAGATGATAGGTTGGCTGAGAAAGAGGAAAGAAGTGTTGCGGGTGAGAAGAGGAAGTGGGAAGGGCCGTCTGGGCCCGTTCGTCAGTCGAAGCCTTTTGTTAGCGGGAGGGCTGGCGACACTCGTAAAAGTGATCAGTGGTGCCAAAGGTGTAGAACCAAACACTCGGGCGCATGTGCTCCTAAAACCTACGCAGGTCCGGTAGGTTGTACCAAGTGTGGCAGGAAGGGCCATGGGGCTCGGGATTGTGCTACTCACCCGACGATATGTTTTGAGTGTCAAGAGTCGGGGCACGTGAGGAGAAATTGTCCAAAGTTGTCGGGGTTTAATCAAAACAGGACTGTTGGGTCGACGGCTAGAGTCGACCAATCGCCGAGGGTGTCGAGTCGAGATTTTCGGATGACTACCGAGGAGGTGAAGGAGACCGCTGATGTTGGTTCGGGTACGTTCCTAGTAAACTCCTTTCCTGCTTGTGTGCTTTTTGATTCGGGTGCTACCTGCTCTTTTGTTTCGGATGTGTTCTGTAAACAATTTGTCACCCCTACTAGTGTCCTTTCTGACACACTAGTAGTAGAGATAGCAAATGGAGACCAAGTAATTATCCGAGACCGTTATTGTGATTGCACCATAGAGATCAATGGGAGTTCTTTTGGGGTGGATTTACTACCTATGACCATCGGAGGATTCGACGTAGTCATAGGCATGGATTGGTTGTCAAGGCACAAGACTGACATCTTTTGTTCTAAGAAGATGATCCAAGTGCCTTTGACGGAAGGCGGCGTAGTCGTCATCTATGGGGAGAAAGGAAAGGGGCGCTACCCCATTATTTCCTCCCTCAAACCGCGGAAGTTTCTAGCGAAGGGTTACCCTTCGTATCTAGCGTACGTCGTGGACGCGAAGAAGGAAAATAAGACGGTGGAAGACGTGAGGATCGTGCGGGATTACCCGGATGTCTTTCCGGAAGATCTTCCCGGATTACCATCGGAGCGTCAAGTGGAGTTTCAAATTGACCTCACTCCGGGAGTGGCTCCGATAGCCCGAGGTCCCTATCGTTTGGTCCCGACAGAGATGAAGGAGATGATGACGCAACTTCTAGAGTTGTTAGAGAAGGGTTTTATCCGACCGAGTTCTTCACCTTGGGGAGCGCCGGTGTTGTTCGTGAAGAAGAAGGACGGATCAATGAGGATGTGTATTGACTACCGTGTGTTGAATAAGGTCACGGTAAAGAACAAGTACCCTCTACCTTGCATCGATGATCTCTTCGATCAACTTCAAGGTGCGGGATGTTTCTCGAAGATTGACCTCCGATCCGGTTATCATCAAGTGAGAGTGAAGAATGATAATATTCCGAAGACGGCTTTCTGAACGCGTTACGGTCACTATGAGTTCTTGGTGATGCCTTTTGGGTTGACCAATGCGTCTGCCGTGTTTATGGACTTGATGAACCGTGTGTGTCGCCCATTCTTGGATAAATCCATGATCGTTTTTATCGACGATATTCTAATTTATTCTAAGGACGAATCCGAACATGGGAAAAACTTGCGGGAAGTCTTGGAAGTCCTAAGAAGGGAGAAGTTGTTCGCAAAGTTCTCTAAGTGCGAGTTTTGGCTTCGAGAAGTGCAATTCTTGGGGCACGTGGTGTCAAAGGACGGTGTTCAGGTGGACCCGGCGAAGATTGAAGCGATGTTGAGTTGGGAGCCGCCGACGAATCCATCGGAGATACGGAGTTTCTTGGGCTTAGCGGGATACTATAGACGCTTCATCCAAGACTTTTCCAAGGTAGCTACACCGCTCACATCCCTCACAAAAAAGAACGTCAAGTTTCTTTGGACCGATGTTCAAGACCAAGCCTTTCAAACGCTCAAGAAAAATTGTGTGAAGCTCCGATCTTATCCTTGCCTGAAGGATCAGAAGACTTCGTAATGTATAGTGACACTTCTAAGATGGGTCTTGGATGCGTACTTATGCAACTAGGGAAAGTCATTGCCTACGCGTCGAGGCAATTAAAGGAGCATGAGAAGAACTACCCGACACATGACTTAGAGTTGGCGGCGGTAGTTTTTGCTTTGAAGTTGTGGCGACATTACTTGTACGGGACCAAGTATATTCTCTTCACGGATCACAAGAGTCTCAAGTACATCTTCGATCAAAAGGAACTCAACATGCGACAAAGAAGGTGGCTTAAAATTCTAAAGGATTATGATTGTGATCTACTATACCATCCCGGTAAGGCCAATGTGGTGGCGGATACTTTGAGCCGGAGGAGCCATGATGGTGGCGTTAAATTGTCCCTTACAAGAATCGACGTGGTATCAGGTTTGGTAGAAAGCATCAAGACGTGGCAAGTGGAAGCGCTCAAAGAACAATACCTCAAGTCCGAGGTCATGGTGAAGCAAAGGGAACTTTTGACGGAAGATAGCCGCGGACTTAAACTATTTCAAGGTCGTATTTGGGTGCCGAAGTTCGGTGGAAATCGGGAGTTGCTTCTAGAAGACGCGCATAAGTCGAAGTATTCTATACATCCCGGTAGTACCAAGATGTATAGAGACTTAAAATTAAATTATTGGTGGCCGGTGATGAAGTTGGATGTGGCTAACTACGTGGAGAAGTGTGTGACGTGTCTTCAAGTCAAGGCGGAGCATCAAAGGCCGTATGGGAGTTTGCAACCGTTGTCCATTCCCGAGTGGAAATGGGACAACATCTCTATGGATTTTGTGACGAAGCTACCGAAGACCTTGCGAGGCCACGATACAATTTGGTTAGTCGTCGATCAACTAACCAAGAGTGCGCACTTTCTTGCAATAAGGGAGACTTTGCCAATGGAGAAATTGGCCAAGCTTTACGTCGACGAGGTTGTGTCGAGGCATGGAGTTTCACAATCTATCGTGTCGGATCGAGATAGTCGTTTCACGTCGAACTTTTGGGCAAGTTTGCAAAAGGAGTTGGGTACCCGATTGAATTTAAGCACGACATATCATCCTCAAACGGATGGTCAGAGTGAAAGGACGATTCAAACTCTCGAAGACATGTTAAGGTCATGTGTTATCGACTTCGGAGGTAGTTAGGACTCACACCTGCCGTTAGTGGAGTTCGCATATAATAATAGCTACCACTCTAGCATTGGCATGGCACCCTTCGAGCCGTTGTACGGGCGAAAGTGCCGAACTCCAGTTTGTTGGTTAGAAGCGGGCAAAAAGTAATTCGTCGGGATAGAAATTGTGCAAGAAACGGCCGACAAAGTGAAGGAAACTCGTGAGAGACTAAAGGCGGCACAAGACCGACAAAAGAGCTATGCGGACAAAAAGAGAAGACCGGTCGAGTTTCAAGTGGGTGACTGCGTCATGCTAAAGGTGTCTCCATGGAAGGGGATTATCCGTTTCGGAAAACGTGGGAAGCTTAGCCCTCGTTTCCTCGGACCCTTCGTTATTTTAGAAAGAGTTGGACTTCAAGCTTACCGGTTGGACTTATCGCCGGAAATGGATGGGACACATCCTACTTTTCACGTGTGTTACCTTCGGAAGTGACTAGCCGAGGAAGAGAGCGTGATTCCTTTGACAGAGATTCGGGTAGACAATGTAAATCGTTGTGTGGAAGAACCGGAGACGATTTTAGAGTCAAAGGTAAAGAAATTGCGGCATAACGATGTGATCATGGTAAAGGTTCACTGGAAGCACCATCGGGGTGCTAACAATACTTGGGAATCCGAGGATGACATGAAGAAGCGTTATCCTCACTTGTTTGTTGTAGCATGAGATTTCGGGACGAAATCCTAATTAGGTGGGCAGGATTGTAACACCCGGAAAATTAAAAGGTAAGTTTTCGCTCCCTTAAATTCGTTAAATGTGTTATTTGAGATTATGAGACCTATTATGTGCACATGCTCACTTTTATAATGCGATAATATTATTTGAACTGGTTATCCTTGTACCCGTTTGAACCTCGCGCTCGTAATCGATTTTGGTCAAGTTTTCGGGTTGATCTGGGTGTGGCGCGACAGTGCCACGCGACTGTGACATTGTCACTATCGCCGGTCACTGTCACGTGGAGTGTACCGTAAGTGTTGAACCTCGCGCGATTGTGACATGTGACAATGACAATGTCACTGTCGCCGGTCAAGGTCGCGAGCGGGTACTGAGGGTTAAATGAGTTCCTTAGCCAATTTTGTTCTCATTTCTCACCTATCCTTCTTTCTCTTTGGCGATTTTGGAGCAACCAAAGCCAACCCTTGCACCCAAACACTAACCCACATTTATTGCAAATCATTTTGGTGGTTGAATCTCGTTGGGTGCATTAAATCATCTCAAGGAAGATTTCTAGGGTTTCTCCAAGTCAACCTCTTCTTCTTCACATCTCATCTCTTCAAACTAGGGTTTCATCTTTTCTAGGTTTTGGTCAAAAACCTAGATTGTGAGTTTACTAACCTTTGTTAAAACTAGATACACATCATTATCTTCTACTTGTTGATATTAAAGCATCTCTCAAATGTTCATATTTAATGTTTCAAGTATTTGGGGGTTTTTAACCATGGTTTTATGTATATGAAAGTACCATGTTCTATATGTGTATATCTTGGTATGTTGATGATTCCTTCTTGGAATGCCTTTTTGGCGACCTTATATTCTCATGAAGTATTTGGATGGAGATTATGTTATATGTTGGATTTGCATGAGTAGGATGGTAATAGTGTGTTCCTAGTGGATGTCCGAAATGTTACGGATGGAATTACATCTTGAGACCTCCTAAATGCATTATGTGGACGAACCAAGTCTGTGATTCACTATAGGAATGTAGGTGGGTGACATTTGGAGAATTTCCTAAGGCGGTAGTCTCCTATGTACCTAGACCTCCGCAATCGGGGAATTTCCAAAGGTGGTAGTCCCCGGTGCGTGTCGGACCTTTGGGTTGCCAGAGAAAGTGGCTTCAAGGTGCATTGCCTCTTTGGGTGAACCGGATTGGAGATATGGGTCGCTCCCGTTGACTCCACATCTACGTGATTATTTATTAATTGCTGATAAGAACTGTAACTGTTTCTGGCATGATTTTACTTATTCAACTCACTAGGATTTTTGGCCTAACACTTGTTTAGTGTCGATGTGTATCTCAGGTGTTAGAAGTGCGGCTCCTAGGCAGGTATAGATGCTTTGGGCGAGAGCTTGGGGATACGACACTTGGACTATTTTGAGAAGCCTTGGGTTTATAGATGACACCCCTTTTTGTAATCTCTTTTCTAGTTGTAGAAATTAGATTAGTTGGTTGTTGTTTATTTATCCGTTAAATTACAATTGTGATTAAACAGGTTTATTTGTATTATTCCCCTTTTTGGGAGGTTCTTGCTATGGCAATTTTAGTATACCTCATGTCCGTTTTTCGGATTTTTGTTATCCCTATTTTTAGGGTGTTACATATACGGATAGTGAACTGGAGAGGATGATTGTTTGGTTGCTGCGGTTTCATCTCAGTTGATGAGATCAAGAATAGATCAGGATTTGCATCCTGTGGAACTTGGAAATCAGATCGGGAAGATGGCATTGGACACTGTTCAGAAGCTTCTTGTGCTTCTGGTGAATTTTCACCGGTCTGAACATGTTGATCTACTGATTGATCTTCCATTAGTACCTGAAAAGATTGAACAATAATGGACAGGGTCCAAATGGGTTAGTGAAAAACTGCTTTTGATAGTTAAAAATCATATTTTGAAAAAACTCTAAGTACAAAATTCACATGATAGGGATCTGCGAATTCTTAACTTAGGAATTCAAAAAACAATCAAGAATTCGTATAGAAAGAATTCGTACACTCATAGAATTCGTATGATGCAAGATACGGATTCCTCACTTGAACAAATGTTTGACATTTAAAACTCTAGAATTCGTATGGTCAAATATGTGAATTCTTTACTTGACAAAAATATGACATCGAGAACCAGAATTCGTATGGGTACTATTAATCAACAAGAATTCGTATGAACGTTTAAAGTTTCAAACATTAAAAATTTTCTGGAAAATTTCTAAGTATTTATTAAGAACATCAAGAACATCTTCAAATCTTCAAAGTAACCCATATTTCAATATTTTAAAATTTTAAATTTTAACCCCAAAAATTTTGAATTTTGAATCTTTAAGTTCGATTAATAAGAAGAAATTTTTTTTATCCAAAATTTTTGAAGATTGACCATCAAAATTAACCCTTAATATCTTATTTGTGTCAAGAACACGAAGAAACTTATGAATATCAATCGAAGGGTCCAAATCGATTCAACTCCAAAAACTTATGAATTAGGATAAAATTGTAGTTCTATGAAGTTCGATTACTCATATGAACATTCTTTTAGTTTCAATAAACAACTAGAAATTATCAAGATAAAAGATTTTTGTTTGAGAATATAAAGTCCAACGGTCTTGAAGATGAACAGTCCCATAGAAATTCAAAAAACAATCCAGATTAGGGTTCAACCTGCAAAGAAATCGAATAGAAACAATACAAATGAACAAATACAAACCATAAGAACAACTAATAACCTTGAATCAAGAGATACGAGAAGAAATCGAAGAATTTTTGAAGTCACAGAGAAGGATTTTAAGGGCTTTATGCTCTGAAGAACTCGTATGATCGAGAAATACGAAAAGTGAGGGTTTCGTATGAATAGAACCCCATATATACTCTGGAAAGAGTTTGACACGTGGCACAATTACACTAGACCTCCCACTTATCGCAGAAACATGGATACGAATTGTCTTAAAAAATAAGACAATAGTGTGTGAGAATTCACATGAAGAAAATATGCGAATTCTTCAAGTTTCGCAGATAGACATATGCGAATTGTTAGAATTTGTATCACTCTGATGTGCGAATTCTCAAGAATTCGTGCAACACACATCTGCGAATTCCTCAGATTTCGCATGAATTATTGACTTAGCAACATTTCCAACTTTTTGAAAAACATTCTAAATAAGGAAACTCGCTAATTTTGGAAACTTTTCACAAACTTGCCTAAAATAGAAACTTTTCATGAATGAAAACTTTCCAAAAATGACATTTTTCATTAATTTTATTTTCCAAGAATAGTTACACACACTGCGCACTTACAACCCTTTTCAGATTTGATCTGTTGAGCTCCCCTTGACTTGATGTCTGATTCTTCTGATTCTTTTTAGATTTGTTCTTTCTTGATACCAATTATTTGTCTTTTCTTTACAAGCTCCCCCTTGACATGTTGTGAATCTTTCTTTACTATATAGATATGCTCCCCATACATATCTGCATACAGGTAAAAATATGACAATTAATCTCTTCCTATATCTAAAACAATCTTCTCCCTTTTATGAAATATAACAATTAAGCTTTTCTCAACTCCAGTTCACACAATTTGAAATTTAATCAATGAAAACTCCCTGTAATGATATAACATTCAAGGTCTTGTCAGAATCTTTGTCATTGAAGTTCGAGTCCTAAGCTGTTGTGCTTAGAAGTCATCATCCTTGACTTTGAAGATTGGGTCCTAAATTGCAGTGTTTAGAAGCCATCATCTTGCTCACTCCTTCTTGAGTGGAGGTTCCTGCATCACAGGTTGTACAAGTTTTGGTACCCAGATGTATGTGGGTCCAGTCTCGTTAGTATGTGAAAACTTCTTTGAGCGGTTTCCACCTAAGTGATAAGCAGTATCATTAAAATTCTTATGAGAATAATACCTTTTGTGTATATGTGCTTTGTGAACAAAATCATCATTACAACAATATGAACAACAGAGTTTTCTTTTTGCTAACCTGATCAGATGCTTGTTTGACTTGATAGCATCAGGTGCAAAAGATTTACCTTTTTGAGCTCTGTTCTTCTTTCTCAGTTCAGCTTCTGTAGATGATTTATGGTATTTTACTGATTCAGGAGAACTTTTGACAACCCAGATCATCTTTTCTTTCTTGGAAGTATTAAGTCCAGAATAAGTAGCATATCTATCAACAGATTTAACATAGAATGGACTAGAAGGTTTAATCTGATTTGGTTTCAAAATTTTAGTTTTAACAGTTTGTTTCTTGAAAACCATTTTCTGAAATAAGCTATTGACTGATTGAAATGAGCAAACTGATTCACTTGCATCACCATTATTGGAAGATAATACAGGTGTGTCAGATGCTAACTTGTCATAAAGATCAACATTAGCTTTCTCAAGTTGACTGATTTTGTCATTCAACTTGGCTTTTTCAATATAAATTTTGTCAAACTTGCTTTGCAAATCAGATTTAGCTTTCTGTCCCTTTTTAATATCTGTAGATAAGACAACTAAGTTGTCAGTGAGTTCAGAAATTACAACTTCAAAATGTTTTCCTTCAACCTCAAAATCTTTTTCCAAGTTCTGATTTTTCTGAGATATATCTTTGAAAAGCAAAGTATTTTTCTTTTTAGCATTTTTCTTTTCTTTTTCAAACATATCTCTTTCAGTAATAACAAATCTTTCAAACTCAGAAACTTGTTTAAATAGTTTAGCACATTTAATTTCTAACTCCTTTTTCTCAGACTCAACTTTCCTTGAAAGTTCAGAGAACTTCAGGTTGAAAGTTTTCTCTAGTTTAACTCTCTTTCTTGAACCTCTCATCAACTTTCTTCAACCATTCTTTTCCTTTAGCTTCATAAGTTGATACTTGCGTCTCAACCTTGGTGAGTTTGACATTCAGATATCAATATCAACTTTCAACTTTGAGTTTTGACATTTCAGCTTCTCATTCTTAACTTTAAACTCTTCAGGATCAACTTCCATCTTTGGAATCTCAGGCATATATGATAATGCACAGTCCCTCTTTGTAAGAAACAGATTTCCCTTCTCATCTGTGTAAGGCATGATTAGTATTTATGAAAAATAATGCTTGAAATGATCTTTAGTCAGAAAATCAACAAAATTTGAAGTAAAAATACAAAAAAATCACTTAAAATGAAATACAAGACAAGAATTCGTATGCAACACACAACACAAAATTCGCATGCAACAATTCGTATGTCACAATTCGCATAGCACACACAGAAAACAATTCGTATAAAACAATTCGCATAAAAGGATATTAAAAAAAGATATGAAACTTGAGCTTTTCGTATACAAGCATGTGAGAGTTTTAAGCTTTTCGCATGAAGGCTTATGCGAATACTTTGAAATTCTTATAAGACTCAGATGCGAATTCCTTTCAATTCGTGTATCTCTCTGATGCGAATTCTAGACTTCTCATACAAACACTTGTGCGGATCCTTTCCTTAACCAACTTTTCTTCTCTTTAGTATGCGAATTCTTCCCTTAATATCAATAGAAATAGCTATTCTGCGAATTCCATTGCTCTACGAGTTCATCAATAAATCTGCGAATTCTTTGGATCTTGGCCATTTTTCTGAAAAATTCAACAGAAAACTATCCAAATCTTGATGTTTGAATATGAAACTTTACAGAATCACTCTCTATATCATCGTGAACAACCCTTCAGAATGAATTTCATCAAGAACAACTATTGAAATGGGAATCAATTCTGAACAGTTTGCGACTATACACTTTCTAAAAATACAGAAATCAATCAAATTACAACAATCTGTTGATCAAATGGATTTCTAACCAAAACAAAATTTGTTCTACTACTATGTGCGATTACAATAGTATCAAATTTACATCAAAAACATCACTGAATCAAAAATTCGATTTCAATAGAACAACGACTTTCTGAAAATAGAAATTTCGATCTTTCTGCTTCAAATCATGATTCAAATCTTTATGAATTTCCTGATTAATCTCTGATACCAATTGTGATCCCAGGTTTCAACAAAATATGATCAATCACAATAAAAACACAACGAAATCAAAGATGAGATCTAGAGAGAAATAACCACAAATCTAGTCATATTCATATGTCTGACAATGAAAGTTACAATGACTCAAAAGCTTAGCAAAGTTTACACAAAACAAGACAAAGGAATGCTTATATAGGGTCAAACAAGGTCTTGATCTCTACACAAGCTACAAGAAAAGTCAACACAACTTAAACACAAACACTTACAAATTGACTCAAAACTATACTCTAACAATCTTTTCTTCAAAAGCCTTAAACTTTTGTTGAAGATCACCTGATTCAGCTTGCAGTTCCGATGATTTTTGTTCAGTTGTCTTCAGTTGGCTTTTCATTATCTATCTCTATTTCAGCTTTATTTCTTTCTCACATGTATCAATAATATTCTCTTTTAAAATAATATTTTTCTTCTTCTCTTTAATTTCTTTCTCTCTTGCCTTGATGATGCCTGCAAAATCAGATTTGGAATTATTAGCACATTTTACACAATTATCAGAATTTGACAATTTAGATTTAAGCTCCTTGATCTGTTTTAGAAGAACTGAATTCTGATCTTTCAGTTTATCCCGTTCAGCTTCTATTGCCGGTATCTCAGGCATGTACATAATAGAAACATCTCTCCCTGCTAAAATAGTAGACATCTTGAATTGATTGTTAGCTTGAAATGAAATGACCGTTCCCAAACAATTCAGAAAAGTTGACTAAAAAGTCAAATTCAGATCACCACTTGAAATCGATCTTAGAAAAATTCTAACTCCAGAACTCGCAAACCACAAAAACTCGCAGATAATAGAACTCGCAAAGCACTGTTCCTTGAACTTCTCGCTAAATGCTTTGTGCACGTTTGAAGAACTCGCATACAACTACTTGTGCGTTTCTAGAACTCGCAAGCTTCGATGTGCGTGAAGTAACTTCTCGCAGATAACGGTATGCACGTTTACAAAACTCGCAAACATTTTCGTGCGTGTTTTTACTTCTCGCAAAGTACTTCGTGCGCATTTCAGACTTAGAATTATTTGCTCACTTTTACTTCTCGCAAATGAATTCAAACTCGCAGATCACATAACCCTTGATCGTTCCATACTTAGACAATTTTGGAAAATGTAGAACTCGCTAAATGTAAACTCGCAAAACCCTTATGCGCAAACCACACTTAGAAAAATTCAACAAAAACACAAACTCGCAAACTATGTCTTGCGCGAACCCTCTTCTCGCAGATAGTACGATGCGCAAACTTAACCCAAAATCGCAGAAAACACAAAGATCAACATCGTGCGTGTTCTTCTATGCGTGCGTGTTCTTGCTTAGCGCGTATTACAGATCTTGCGCGTTCTTTACTTCTCTTCACAGATTCGATCCAAAAAACTAAATCAACCTGCAAATTGATCTTTAGCTTGTACCAATATGATCGAATTTCAATTCTTAACACTTTCTCAACAACAATTATGTCTAAAAACTCAGAATTACAGTGTATCAATCCAAATTACAGTGATCGACATGCTTTTTCAAGAAAATCCAAAAATTCAGAAATTCGATCAAAATTTGTGAGTAATCTGTGAAACAAATTGAATACAAACTATTTTATTACAACACACGAATCCTATGAAAACATTTTCATAATCAAAGAACACTAATAAAGAAAATTTGATTCAACAGTAAACAATAAGACACGTTATGCGTGTTCTTGAAATTTCAAGAAATCGATCCAAACAAGTGATGTAAATACTTCTGAATATGATTGGGTTCAACTCCGATACCAATTGAAAATGTATGATCCCAGTTATCAAGCACAATTCAATCAATTATGATATGATAATTAAGTTCTAGAGAGAGAGTAGAGAGAGAAAGTCACAATGTCATTAATCTAACTAGATTACACGTATGACTCTTGTTACTTGCATCTCTCACAACACAAATACTATTTATATGATGCAAGAAACACTTATAAGCTAGAAACTCTCACAAGGCATAAAACTCTTAAGACACAAAGGTTGGCCACTTTGAATTTACAGACTTTGACTTTCTACATTAAATCTTGGATACAACTTTATACACTAACATTCTCCCCCTTTGTATTCAAGATTTAAATTTTTTTTTGACACTGGTCTTCAGCTCTTGATTCTTCAAACTTTGTCTCTGATAGCTTTAAACTTTGTAGCTTTGGCAATCTTCAATCTCTGATACTTTGAAGAATATTGAAAAGTCATTCACAATGTCTTTGAACAATCATCAAGTCTTGAACAAACCATTTGAAATCTTGAAACTTTTGAACTTTGCCATTTTGATCTTTAAAACAACTTTGAGGTATCTTTGAAAACTTGTATCTTCATCTTTTTGATCTCTGGAATGTCTTTGGAAAAACAAAATTTCTCGAGTCATCTTTATTTGTCTTTGAAACATCTCTGAATAATTTCTTTTCATCAATCTTGATCTAGTTGATATTTCAGAATTTCTCCCCAACTCTTTTTCACTTAAACATCTCTTTATGGCTTTGAAATTATGACTTTGAAATTGAAATTTTAGAATTTCTCCCCCTTTTTGATGATTGTGAGAATCAAAATCATCAAAACTTATTTCAAAATCAGCTCGGTCTTTGAATCTTCTCCCCTAATTAATCAATTTAGAACAATGAACTTTTTAGAATGAATTTGACTTTTTAGTCAACTTTTCTGAATTGTTTGGGAACGGTCATTTGATTTCAAGCTAACAATCAATTTAAGATGTTTACTGTTTTTGCAGGGAGAGATGTTGTTATTATGTACATGCCTGAGATACCGGTAATAGAGGCTGAACGGGATAAACTGAAAGATCAGAATTCAGTTCTTCTAAAACAGATCAAGGAGCTTACATCTAAATTGTCAAATTCTGATAAAACTCCTGATTGTGTAAAATGTGCTAATAATTCCAAATCTGATTTTGCAGGTATCATCAAGGCAAGAGGGAAAGAAATTAAAGAGCAGGAGAAAAATATTGCAATAAAAGAGAATATTATTGAGACATGTGAGAAAGAAATAAAGTTGAAAGAGAGAAAAATAATGAATCTTCAAAGCCAACTGAAGACAACTGAACAAAAATCATCGAAACTGCAAGCTGAATCAGTTGATCTTCAACAAAAGTTTAAGGCTTTTGAAAAAAAGATATCTTCTCTGGAAACAAAGAATACTGATTTGATGAAAATATTCCAAGCAGATAGAGACAAAACAAATCTGGAGAAAGATTCTACTAAAAAGCTTTCTGATCATTCTAAGAAAGCTATCCAAGAGAAAAAGGATCTTGAGCTAAGATGCATTAAACTCTCGAAACAAGTGTCAGAATTTGAAAAGATCTTAATCACAGAAAGAGACACGTTTGCTAAAGAGAGAAAAGTTGTTGAAGACAAAACAATTGAACTTCCCATACAAATCTCAGTTCTTCAAGACTTACTTGATAAAGAAAGAAAAACTTTTCAAGAAAAGAAAAAGTCTTTTGAAACTGAAAAGAAAAATGATGAAAAGAGAAATGTTGGGATTTTCAAAGATATTTCTGAATAAAACAAGAACTTAGAGAAAGATTTTGAACTAGAACGTTTAAACTTTGAATCTGAAATATCTAAGCTCACATCCAAAATATCTGTTTTATCCTCAGACATTTAGAAAGAACAAATGGCTAGAACTGATTTGAAGAAGAAGTTTGACACTATTTCTGATCAAAGAAACATTCTATCCAAAAAGATAAAGGACTTGGAAGCTGCAAATGTTGAATTGCCTGAAAAGATTTCAGCTGATGTGATTAATCAATCACCTCTTGACAATTCAACAGAATCGGTTTGTTCTTTCAAAACTGCTTCAAGTTCCATTCATGAGAAAAATGTTTTCAAAAAGAAAAGTGTCAAACCAAACATTGTCAAATCAAATCATATTCGTCCATCTAATCTGTTCTATGATAAGTCTGTTGATAGTCCAGCGAGCTTCTATGTCAAATCTCTTGGAAAGCATTATAAGAAAGGACAGATGGTCTAGAGAGTGAAGATTTCTCCTGATGAGAAGAAGAATGACAAAGCATCTGCATCCACATCCAATGCCAAAAAGAACAGTGGACACAAAGGTAAAACTTTTGGTAAACCTGATATGTTTTATTCTACTAATCATTTGATTAGGATTGCTCAAAAGAAAATTTGTTTTTCTTACTGTGGAGCAAATGACATTGTAAGTAATAATTTTGTTGATTACTGGTATGGTTCTTATTATGTTACCCCTAAAAGAACTGCAACTAACACATCATGACCCAAATACCAGTGGGTACCAATAGCTAAATTTGTGTTGCAGGCACCCAAGGTTTAAGGGGGAGCAAGATATTGGTTCTTGAATAATTCAGTTCAAGACCCGAACTTTAATGTTAAAGGACAATGACTTCTAAGTAAAACAACTTAGGACTCGTTCTTTAATGTTTAAGGACAAGGATATTATGCAAATATCCAGGGGGAGCTTATCAGAATATAAATCATTCTATCATAATTTGAGGGGGAGCTTAAATGTTTGTAAGTAACTTCTGATCTAGATCTCTGATTGTTTGAAAGAAGAACAACTTTCAAACATGAAAAATGTTTTATGAAATGTTCAAACCACTTCTGATCCTCAAAAGATTTCATGAATTCAGAAGAGTGATTTTTAAATGTTTTTCATTATTGAGCTTTTAAGTTTAACTGACCGTGTGTATCCAAAGATCAATACTTGTGTATTATCTTATCTATATACTGCCAAGTATTCATACACACCGGTTCAGTACTTCATATTGATCTTGTTATTACGATGTATCAAAAGTTTAATCTTTCTATGGTAATACTCCCGTTTGTTATTTATTGTTGTTTGAATCAGACGTCATTTCTAAACTAAAATGTGCTTTCATTGTTAAAATGTTTATATATTGTTCATATAAACAACATTCGTCTTTGATATCCCTTATTTCTAATTCTTCATGAATATTTGATCTGATTTAAATCATTGTCAGATTCTCAAAACATTTCTATTCATTTCATGATATTCATTCATTCAAATTGTTTTGAGAAATCTTAAATGCTTAAAATGCTCAAATTTCATTCTGATTTTTGATGAGCATACAAATACTGACAAATGATTTCTTGTGCTTAAATGTCAAGAAAATTATTGAGCAACACATTTTTCTAGGACAAAATACATGGGATTCAATGTGTGAGCTTAAAATAACTTCCATGGATTCACGATAATCAGTGTTTCCTACCCCAGAAGTAATCCTACGAGTTATTGAGGGGAGAGGGGTCAAAAGATTTGAGTGTTGGTATGTGATGAGGTAAAATGGAAATGAGAGATTGGTTAGAAGTGAGATTAAAAGATTAAAAGAAATAGGGTGTGAGATCAGAGTAAAAGAATATTAAACTCTGCACCAAAATCTTTCTGAGCCGGGCAACCACATCTACTAATTGGTTCACATTCTTTGGTGACCATCATTGAAAAAGGCAGTGAGCCCATGCCAACTCTTGCAAACACCCTACCAACTACTCATTCTTTTATTAAAAAGAGAATGTTTCACATTTTCTGGGGAAGCAACACATACCACTTGTTAAGTCCCTAAGATCATAGATTGATTCAATTGATAAGATTAACAAGAGATTGGGAATAGGAAATCTGATGTTTTATTAACAGAATGTAAACTAGAACTACAGACACGAAGAATTCGTATGATCTACATTTCTGAAAGTAAACTTACACTACAAAGACACATACAGACTCCTTATATACCCCATACCCCTTGTACACTATTAAGACCAAACCCAATACAAGGCCTAATACACATACTTATGGATTACTTTACTAAACTTCTAAAGTGAACATAATCATTATCTTCTAAGCTCCAGATTTAGCTCCTCTCCCCCTTGATTTCTTTATAAAACTTAGTGCTGCATAAACTTCAGAGCTCCTCTAGCTCCCCCTTGAAAGTAGCTCTTATCCTTTAAGTTTCAATTGAAATATCAGATCTGATGTAGACCATAAGCTCGACTGAGTGCACATAAAGACAACTTTTGACTCTTGTAAATCCAACATATTCCGTATGCCTACAAGAATGATATGTGTTGAGTATTGGAATGACAACTAAGTGCATCTTCAGTGTATAACATCTGATCTGTCTTTGAACCGTGAGTTGAAATAAGAATTCAACTTAAGAACTTCATCTGATAAGCTTATGGGCGGTAGCATCCGGTAGCAACACTACAAGGCAAGGGTTAGAAGGCAAGCAAATGTTCAACAACTGATAGAATGTACTCATTTTCTGACTGCTTTCCAGAATATTGATTAATCAAACCTAGAACTCCTTTCTTCACGAATCAGCTGGATGATTATAAACACTCAGGATTCTGAATTACAACTCAAGCATCAGAACAATGATTGCAGTCGCTCACACTACTGAGTGATCAGTTCAGAAGAGTGATAAAGTTCTCTCAACGGTCTAACCACAAAAGAAGTTTTCTAGTCTGATGATTGCAGATGCTCAGGAAGCTAACTCAATCCAAGCAGAGACCAAATCTGAAAATCCAGAATCTGAAAATCTTGAAAAACATGAGCACTCGTGAAATATAGATCAGTTTCTAGAGATATGTGACCAACATATGATAAGAGTGATCTCACATATGCATTCCGCGTATAAAGCTCAGGAACAGGGCAAAATTGTATCAAACTGGGTTTAGAACAGTCAATTTTCTCAAAATCATCAAAACTTTTCGCATAGACTCAACAACTCGCAGATCACTATAGCAAATCAGCAAAATTCGCATGATGGCATAGTCTGAAGCCTCAGAATTCGCATAGGCTGTGTGCAAATTCTTACTTCTCGCACAATCCTATGTGCGAATTCCTCGCAATTCGCATCTCACTCTTAAGCGAATTCTCAACTTCTCGCATATCTTACATGTACGAATTCTTGACATTTCGTATCACACACATATACGAAATCATAACATTTCACATAAATCTAACATGCAAAATCTTGACTTAGATTTTTCTTTCACGCTCAAGGAATTCGTATAAACATTTCGTACAACTCTAGCATGCAAATTCTGCTATTTTCGCAACATACTTACATGTGAAATCCATACATGGAAATATTTCATAACACAAGCTCGAGCACACAGAAAATCTGTTTTTCTGTCAGAACATTCATAGAAAATACCTTGTGTTTTTCAATGATTGAATGGAATTCCTGGGGAGTGAACGTCATCTCAAGCTCCTTCCATTGTACATTCGTTGTACACAGTAACTTTGTGTTACTGACAGACATTCCTAACTGTTTCATCTGTTGATTCAGGGTTAGAACTCATAATTTGTCTGAATTTGAAAAGATTCGGATAAATACATTCATGAATTGATGGCTTATTATCAGATCAGTTGGGGGAGAATGTTCATACTTTACCAAAAGAGATCATGAAGACTGTTCTAAATTGATTAATTGGGGGAGAAGTTTCAAAGACCGAGCTGACATTGAAATAAGTTTTGATGATTTTGATTCTCACAATCATCAAAAAGGGGGAGAAATTCATAAAGTTCAATTTCAAAGTCATAATTTCAAAGCCATAAAGAGATGTTTAAGTGAAAAAGACTTGGGGAGAAATTTTGAAAGATCAACTAGATCAAGTCTGATGAAAAGACAGTCTAGAGATCAAAGAGATGAAGATACAAGTTTTCAAAGATACCTCAAAGTTGTTTTAAAGTTCAAAATGGCAAAGTTCGAAAGTTTCAAGATTTCAAATGGTTTGTTCAAGACTTGATGATTGTTCAAAGACATTGTGAATGATTTTTCAAGATTCTTCAAAGTATCAGAAATGGAAGATTGCCAAAGCTACAAAGTTTAAAGCTATCAGAGACAAAGTTTGAAGAATCAAGAGCTGAAGAATAGTGTCAATTTTTTAAAAAAATCTTGAATACAAAGGGGGAGAATGTTAGTGTATAAAGTTGTATCCAAGATTTAATGTAGAAAGTCAAAGTCTATAAAGTAAAAAGTTCAGCCTTTGTGTCTTAAGAGTTTTGTGCTTTGTGAGAGTTTCTAGCTTGTAAGTGTTTCTTGCATCATATAAATAGTCTTTGTGTAGTGAGATATGCAAGTAATAAGATTCATACGTGTAATCTATTTAGATCAATGACATTGTGACTTTCTCTCTTTATTCTCTCTCTAGAACTTAATTGTCATATCATAATTGATTGAATTGTTCTTGATAACTGGGATCATACATTTTCAAAATGCCTCAACAATTATGAAGAGTTCAAAGCAAAGGAAGGTGAAAGTCTTGAAGCTACCTATGACAGATTTGTTACTCTTCTGAACGAGCTAAGTAAGAATAGAGTACAGAAAACTCAGATTAAACTGAATGTCAAGTTTATGAGAATTTTACAACCTGAGTGGAAAAGGTTTACTCGGCAGATGAAACAGATGAAAGATCTGAATGAGATACCTCTTCATGAAGTTTATGAGACTCTCAAACAGAATGAGGAAGAGGTAGAAGAGATAAGAGATGAAAAGAAGAAAGTTGAGAAACTGATAGTAGATCCGGTTGCCTTAGTGGTTAAGAAGAAAGAGAAAAGATCAGTGAGTCTTAAGAAGAAAAAGGTGTGGGTATCTGAAACTGAGGAAGAGGAATGTGAAGACGCAGATTATGATGATGGTGAGAACCTAAAGCAAGCAATGCTACTATTGACCAAGGCTTTCCAGAAGAAATTTTACAAGAAACCGGGGTCAAACATTCAGAGGTACTCATCAGGATCCAGAAACTAGGAGCATAAGGAGAGAGTGGAAGGTAGAAAATTTGATGACAGGAGATTTGATGAGAAGAATTTTGCTGAGAAGAAGTCTAAAAAGAAATATTTGAATGATTATGCAAAGAGGAAAGCTGATCAGCCAGCAAAGTGTTATAACTGTGGCAAAGTAGGCCATTTTGCTAAAGATTGATGGAAGCCAAAGGTTTGTAACTCATAATATTACAAGAACAAAATGCTTCTGGCCAAGCAACAAGAAGCTGGCAAAGCATTAATGGCTGAATACGAATACTGGCTGGATCACTCAGAACCTGACACTGACAAGGAAGAAAATGCTCACATGTGCTTTATGGGTCAGAATGTTAGTAAAGAGGATTCTAGTGAGGAGGATTATGAAGAGGTAATTGATATGACTGAATATGATTTGTTAACTCAAATGCAATCCATGATGATTGAACTTCAGGATTTACAGTCTAAACTTAAACGCGAAAAAGGTATCATTAAAGAGAAAAACCAAGCAATACTGAAACTTAACAATGATATTGCTGAGAAGAATGTATTTGATTGAGGCCTTACATAAAAATATTGATAGAGAAAAGACTGTAATCCATAACCAACTATTTGAAACATCATCAAAATTTAAACTGTGTGAACTTGAGGTTAAAGAGGTTGTGAAAAAGTGTTTATCATTAAAGAAAGAAAACAAATCTTTGGTTGAGAAAGTGAGAGGTTTTAAGAAAAACATTATACTCTAGGTCAGACTGAGCAAACCATTCATCTTAATAAACCAAAAGAGAGTAGTGAATGTTGGGTATTGGTTACAATAACCCACATTATTTGAAAAAGGGTATTTCCAAAGTGCCTGCTTTATATGAGTTTGGTTTTCTAAAATTGGCACCTCAATATCCTGAACTCAAAGTCAAATGGACAAAATTATTAGATGAGGATGAAGCTAAGGAAATTGAGAAAAGGAAAAATAAAACTAAAATGCAACTTCCATTTCGATATGAGAGGTTGAATTCTAGTTACAGTTCCACACCATCAAAATTTCTTTCTAATGATTATTTTCAAAGCTATTCTACAGAGGAAATGGAGGCAAAACCAATTGAAGGCAAAATTTATGTTTCTCCACTCAATTTGGAAGGTAAAATTTCTGAACTTGAGAACACCCTTGTAGAAGAAAGAATTTTGACTGGGCTAGAACAAATGATATTTTCAGTTGTTTTTGTAAACACAAATTTCTCAAATTCTTCCAAAGCTTCTAAATCAAATGATGTTAATGATCTGTTTGATGAAGAGTTTGATTTCCTAAGCTCTAATGGTTGTTTTGATGACTACGTTGATCAATTTGATTTTAATGCTAAAGTTCCAGATCATTCTCCATTTATTGTAAATTCCAAAGGTTTACCAAGTGTATTTGAAAAGGGTGAATCATCAACAAAAGTTGATAAATGTAAGTCCAATTGCGATCATGATTGGTTTGATTAGATGAAGAACAAGGATTCAAGGGTAGAAATCAGTAGATTATTCAACAAAAAATAAATCTACAGTAAGAGCTAAAGAACACAGGACGACTACATTGTAAAGGATTTTGATTAACAAAAAAATGAAAGGGTTACAAGATTACCTAAAACCCTACTATATGATTTCTTTTTATACACCCTTGTCCCTTGTACATTAAAGCCCAAACCCAATACAAGGCCCATTACAATAATATATTGATTACTTTATAAAACTTCTAATAATAACATAAAATATGTTCTCACATTCTCCCCCTATGTTTTGTAAAGTAATCATTCTCTGATCAACTCCAACTTCAGCTCCTCTCCCCCTTGATTTCTTTATAAAACCTAGTGCTGCATAAACATCAAAGCATCCTTAAGCTCCCCCTAGAATGTAGCTCTTATCCTAGAAGTATCAACTGAAATATCAGATCTGATGTAGACAATAACCTCGACTGAGTGCACATAAAGACCGTTTTTTCCTCTGGTAATTCCAACACATTCCTTAACGCCCACAAGAATGATATGTGTGGATTATAGAGTGACACCCAAGTGCATCTTCAGTATATAACATCTGATCTGTCTGTGAACCATGAGTTGAATTTAGAATTCAGCTTAAGAACTTCATCTGATAAGCATACGGGCGGTAGCATCCAGTAGCAACACTACAATGCAAGGGTAGAAGGCAAGCAATGTTCAACAACTAATGAAAGGTACTCATTTTCTGACTAGTTTTCAGAATACTAAGTAATCAAACCCGGAACTCCTTTTTTTCACAAATCAACTCGATGATTATCGGCTCTCAGGATTCTGAAGCACAACCAAAGTGTAGAACAGTGATTGCAGTCGCTCACACTACTAAGTGATCAAGTCAGAAGAATGATAAAGTGCTCTCAACGGTCTAACAACTGAAGAGGCTTTCCAGACTAATGATTGTAGATGCTCACACAGCTAACTCAATCCAAGCAGAGACCAAATCATCAAATCCAGAATCAAAAAAAACTTTGCAGATCATGAGCACTCGTGAAATATAGATCAGTTGCTAAGAATATGTGACCAACCAGCTGTCACATATGCATTCCGTGTAAAAAGCTCAAGAACAGGGCAAACTTGTATGAAATAGGGTTCAGAACAGTCAGAATTCTCAGAAAATCACCAAAATTCGTAGATCACTATTCACCATGAAGCACAATTCGCAAGATGCATTCAGCTTAAGCATAATTCGCAGAGGCTTGCATTGCGAAATATCCAACTTTCGCAAGCCTCAAGATAGCGAATCCTCGCCTTTCGCAGGATATATGTCTACAAATCCCTTAGAATTCACAAGACACACATCCGCGAATCCTTCAACTTTCGTTGTTCGCATACATGTGAATCCTTACCTTAGAACATTTTTTCACAATTTTGGAAGCCACTTTTCGCATACATGAAACCTGCGAAACTTAGACATTAAAATCAAGTGGCCTGCGAATTCTTCTAGAATTCGCACACAACATAAGCACAATGGCTTGCGAAACCTTCAACTTTCGTAATGTGCCACTTGCGAATTCTACACTTAAACGAAAATTGTTGTGTCCAATGTTTTTCTGCGAATCCTTCTCATTCTGCGACTTCTTCATGGATCTTGTGAAATATATGGATCTCGAACTTATTTTCTGAAAAACTTCAATCAAACCTTCAAAACTTCGATTCTTGAGCTGAAAATTTATCCACAGGTTCGAAAATATCATTGAAGCACATTTGTAGTTGAATACTTTGTCTAAATCTGACTCTAAACACCAAAACGATTCAACCACAGTAACATCTATTTTCGAACATAAAGAACTCTGAAATCGACAGATCTGATTTATGAGATGAAATTGATACAAGAAATTGATTCTATAATGATTTACAATAGCTACTGAATCAATTAAGCAAGAAATAACAATCAATTTCACAAACAATCATAGAAATCGATATTTCCAGAACTGTTCCATTCAAAACACAACCAGATCTCAGATCGTGTTGAAAGATGTTTTCTATTAGGCTCTGATACCACTTGTGAGGTCCATTGAGATCAATGATTGGTTTGATTAAGAGATGAATAAGGAATCATAGGGTAGAAATCAGTATTTTATTGAAAGCAATAAAACTACACTAATAGAGAGCAAAACACACAATGTACGTGGCTACATTGTGGCTAATTTCAAATTACATAAATGAAAGTTAACCTAAAATCTAATACATGATTCCTATTTATACCCCCATACTCCCTTGTATACTATTAAGCCCAAACCTAATACAAGGCCCATTACAATAATATATTGATTACTTTATAAAAACTTCTAATAAGAACATAAAATATGTTCTAACAAAATTGAAACAATATTTTTCGACGGTAAGGCACCCCCATTGTGTCAGGATCGAATTCTCAACAAGAATTATAAATACTCAGAAACAATATCAAAGAAGTTTGTGGAATAACACTTTGATATTGAATGTAACAGTAAACAAACATTATAAATTTGATGAACAACTTGTAAACTTGTATTGAATGCTTAAAATCACAGGATTACACACACAACCTCAATCTTGAAGAACAAGCTCTTTCAAGACGAATTCTACTTCTCTAGAATTAGGAACTATGCCTTGAGGTTGATTCTCTCTCAAAAAAAAACTTAGAATTAATTTTTTTTAAACTATTCTATACATTCTATACATATATTGAGTAAAAGATAATTACAATAAATAAAATATCTTCAGAATATCTTCCATGAATATCTTCAGTCTATCCAGCTGTCATTCTTGTAATTCGGATCTCCATCTCATAAGCAGCACTAATCATCTTGGAAGTATTAACTGAAACTTGGCAGCATTAACTCCTAAGCAGCACTAACCTCTAGCAGTACTAACTAGCTAAGCAGTACTAACTTTGTTCAAGCAACACTAACTTTGACTAGCAGTTTTAATTCTACTAGAAGTAGTAATACCTAGCAGCATTATCTTTGATATGCTCTGGCAGTACTAATTCTGAACTAGCAGCATTAAAGACTTGTTCACTTCTTCAGTTCCCAACAATCTCCCCCTAACTTGACTTTTAGAAAGAGAAGTCAAGTTCTTCAAATGCTTCCAAAACCTTCATTGATCTACTCCAATGTTAGGATCCAGTCCCATACTCTGATTGATAGTTCTCTGAATTAGGTACTTTGCCATTTCTGAATTTGGTACACAACCCAGCTTCTTATTTAGCATGGCATGAAGCTTCAATCTGCTATGATTGTATACTCTATCCACTAGGAAGTACTCAGTGTGATTCAAATCCAAAGTCACTGCATATACTCCACTAGTTTCATATAGAGTCCAATTATTCACTGTTTGAAAGACATTCCTTATTATCTCCTCCACTTCATCAGGTTTGAACATCATGCACAGATACTCCATTATCAACTTTGTAATTGAAATCACTGGAGCTTTCAGTTCATCTGCATATAACTTCATCCCTATCTCAAACATTTCTTCAATATCAGATCTTGAGCAGGTTCTGACAATCTTATTCCAAGTGTTGTACACTTCATACTTCTCATCCTTTCTCTTCAATCTGATATATTCCTTTCCATCTACCTCCAATACATCCCAGTGAATGACTTCAGGAGGTTTAAATCCAAAAGGTTCAGCTGAGATAGGCTTTGGAATTTTATCCATTACCACCATGTACATGTTTACATCTGAACTCTGTGGTACTTCCTGAGATTCAGCTTTCTTTTCTTCATTCTTAGGTGCCTCTTCTTCTTCAGCAACCTTTTTCTCTTCTTCTACTCTAGGCTTCTTTACAATCTTCTTTCTTTTGGCCATCATCTTAGTTCTCTTCAGAGTCCTTTGACCTTGCCCTATAGTAGCTTCCTTCTTCTTTTCTTCCTTTTTCTCTGCCTTTTCTTTGGTTGGAGTTCCCTCTTCACTTTCAGGGAAGGGTTGATTAATATTCACATCATGCCTCTCCTTGGCTTTCTTTTCAAACTCCACTCTATCCTTTTCATTACTCTTTAGCTTTCCCATTTCTTTCTCATAGAGGTCCTTGATTTGATCAAAAGTCATCTTCACAAACATTTCTTTCTTTACACTAATTGCACTCCTCAAGAAAGTTATCATTTTATTTCTTTCCTGAGTTGCAAGGTAAGTTTGTGAAGGTCTTCTCTTCTTAGCACTTGTTCTGGCCATCATAGCCTTTCTCAAGCTCATTGCTCTTTGCTTTGCCTTCTCTGTTTCCAACCCTTTCTGAAATGCTTCATTTAACTCATTTGAAAGTGCTCTGGCTATTTCTCTGTCTTTTTCAACCTGCCCTTTTTCTGCTTGATCTAACTCTTCTTGCATTTTCTTGGCTAATGCTTCATCTGACTCAATCATCTTTTGCTTTTTGGATGGTTGATCAGATTCTATCATCTTTTCTTTTCCCTTTTTCTTTGCATCTGCAACCATTTCTTTCTTCTCTATTTTCTTTGCTCCCCCTTCATTTATGACCACTCCCTTTGCTTTGGGAGTGTCATTCTTTGCTTTGACAAGCATTTCTGCTACTTCAATCTCTGCTGGTGTTAACTCTGTTACTGCTGCTTGTGAAGTTTCAGCAGTACTAACAGTTTCTGCTGCTTGTTTTGGCTCAGCAGTAGTAACAATTTCTGCTTCTGAGGTTGTAACTGCTGTTGGTGTTGTTTTTGCTGCTTTCTTTTCTTCAACAAGCTCCCCCTCAATCTGTTGATTTATCTGTTCTGAGCTTGAATTCTCCCCCTTTCTGGAAGCATACACATTTTCCTTGTTGGTTGCCCCCTTTCTCCTTCTTAGAACAAACTGACCTCTTCTTTTCTTGGCCATGAGCTTTCCCACCAGTTGTTTGAGGTTGGAAATCTGCTGTTGTTGGGAGATGACCACTTGCTGCAATTCTTTGATTTCCTCTCCTTGATTAACCACATCAACATTAATGTTGGCTAATGCTTCAATCAATTCCCAGTAAGTATATCTATCCTCACCTTCTTTAGGTGTTTTACCCACCATTGAAGGATCCTTGGAATGTTTTGCCATCAATTCACCAGTTTCAGTTCTGTCCTCACCCTTTTTGGATGTTTTGCCCATCCTTAAGGGATCCTTGGATCTTTTAGTAGTGGCCTTCTGCCTAGCAGAAGCACCAGCTACCCCCTTGGTTTCTTGGCACCAGGGTCCTTTGGTTGATTTCTCACCCAAAGTTGCCATGGGGAAGGTCTTAGAGATGTTACCACTGTCCTTCTCTGTGTTAGCAGAAGTAGTGGCATCCTTCTCACCCATATGCTCTTCCTCCACCTCAGAGAGCACCTCCTTGGGGTTGGGAGACACCCCTGTGGTTTCCCTGTAGATATTCTCTAAAGGAGAATCCTCTCTTAGAGGGCTTAAAGGCTTAGAGGGTGAAGGTACAAGAAGGGAAGGAGCCTTCTTTACCTATTTTCTTTGATAAGTTTGGGTGATTGGTGAAGTTGGCTTATGAAGTAGAGACTGGGGGATTGATATAGAGTGGGAAGGTTAGGATTGGCTAGCAGTGGGATGGTCTAATGGGGTCCTTGACCCTGCTGCCATACCTTCTTGTGGTTGGGACACCACCATCATTGTTGAGAACAATGGGGTGTCAACTCCTTCCGAGTCCCTAGCAGATCTTCTCATATTTGAGAAAACTTTGCCTTTAGGGGGTTTAGTTACATATACCCCATCAAATTGAGGTATGTCCGTCAATTCATTAGTAATAACTGTCTGAACAAACCTGGGATACATGAAGAAACTCTTCTTGTTGTCCAGGTTTGAGACAAGATCATTGAAGATCATTTGAGAAAAATTATATTTTCTAGCAGTGGATAAACACACCAAAGCATATGCAATGGGACTGCTAAATTGGCTCCAGCCAGTTGTTTTCTTTGAAATACAGTGCATCAAGGTATGAACAAAGAACCTCCATTAGGGTGAAAATTTAGCTTTGAAAAACTTAAAAATCCCCATTTGGCCTTCATACCCCATTCTTGAAAGAGTTGAGAAAAGTTCCTCATTAGGAATAGAGGTTATACCTGCAGCATCATCTAGACGTAGACAGATGCGTAGTACCTCTTCAGTAACGGTTAGGGGTTTTTCACACACCCTTGTCTTTATCATTTCCACACCATTCTTAGTAACAATGGTGGCATTAGCCCAGAACTGCCTCTGATGCTCTATGAAGATGGTAGGAGACACAGTGAGCGCATGAGCGATGTGACTTGTCCTCAGAAAGTCGACTATCTGGTGAAACCCTTCAGCTTGTGTTGGCTTTTGGAGCATAGCTATCTCATTATGCTCGTCGATGAATGCCATGGATGCCATTGAACTTGAAAGTTCTTGCCTAAAAACTTGGTACTTGAGAGAGAAAGGGTTTAGAGCGCAAGTGAACAGTATGCAAAGAGTCGTTATGAACTCTTTAGGTGGGGAAAGGGTATTTATAGGTTGTGGAATATAAGTAGTATTAATCTGAAAAAAATTGGTGAAAGCAGTATTAACAGTGAGCAGTATTAACCATTAGCAGTATTAACTAACTAGCAGTATTAACTGAGAGTAGTATTAACCACTAGCAGTATTAACTAACTAGTGGTATTAACTAACTAGCAGTATTAACTGAGAGCAGTATTAACCACTAGCAGTATTAACTAGGAGCAGTATTAACTGAACACTGGCAGTAGTAAAATTGTACTGGCAGTACTAAAGCGGTACTGGAAGTATTAACCACACTTACCCTTTTAATCTTGTGATGAACTGAGTACTGCTATACTTTTCCTGAAAAAGAAGATTAGTAACACCAAGAATAAACAATATACAGGTATTTAACCACTTTTTGAGAAGGGGCTTATTCAGAGTTGATAATTCCCACACTTGTTACCAAGAAAGTGAATCTACCCACATCAAAGGCTTTGGTGAATAGATCAGCAAACTGGTTATCAGTATGAACTTTTACAACTTGAATAAGTTTCTTTTCATTGCAGTCTCTTATAAAGTGATACCTGATCTCAATGTGCTTTGTCTTTGAGTGCCTGACACGATTATTAACAATGCTAATAGCACTGCTATTATCAATAAAAATTGGAGTGTGTAGAAAGGTTACTCCATAGTCCAGCATTTGATTCTGAATCCATAAGACTTGAGAACAGCAACTTGCAACTGCTATGTACTCTGCCTCTGTTGTAGATGTGGACACTGTTGTTTGTTTCTTTCACTGCCATGAAACTAGTCTTGCACCCAAAAACTGACATCCTCCAGAAGTAGATTTTCTGTCCAAGTTTGATCCACCTAGATCACTGTCTGAGTATGCAATTAGGTTAAATGATGAGTCATGAGGATACCAAAGTCCCAATCTGGGTTACCCTTTGAGATATCTGAATATCCTCTTAACAGCTTGATAGTGAGATTGCTTTGGCTTAACTTGGAATCTTGCACATACACAGACTGGAAACATTATATCTGGCCTAGAGGCTGTAAGATACATGAGAGAGCCAATCATGGATCTATAATGATGAACATCCATATCCTCCCCCTCAAGATCTGCTGTTATCTGCTTGTGTGTCTCCATAGGTGTGCTGGCAGGTTTTGAATCTGAGAAACGAAACTTGGTTAGAATGTCCTGCACATACTTGGACTGACAGATAAAGATTCCATCTGACTTCTGTTGAACTTGGAGTCCAAGGAAGAAAGTAAGTTCCCCCATGGAACTCATTTTAAACCTTTGATGCGTTAGTTCCTCAAACTCCTTGCACATGTTGTCTCTTGTGGATCCAAAGATAATATCATCCACATAGATTTGGACCAGCAAGATATCCTTCTTCTTTCTCTTGATGAACAGAGTCTTATCAATGACTCCTCTTTCAAAGCCATTTTCCAAGAGATATGATGACAGAGTGTCATACCATGCTCTTGGAGCTTGATGCAGTCCATAAAGTGCTTTCTTCAATTTGTATACCCTGTCTGGATAACTTGGGTTTTCAAACCCTCGTGGTTGACAGACATATACTTCTTCTTCAATTGATCCATATAGAAATGCACTTTTTACATCCATTTGATAGACTTTGAATTTCATATAAGAAGCATAAGCAAGGAATAATCTAATTGCTTCTATCCTAGCCACAGGTGCAAATACTTCTTCATAATCTATTCCCTCTTCTTGTGTATACCCTTGAGCCACCAACCTTGCTTTATTCCTTATTACTATTCCTCTCTCATCTCTCTTATTCTTGAAGACCCATTTAGTGCCTATTGCTCTTTGACCTTTAGGAAGGTCTACCAGATCCCAAACATCTTGCAGCTTAAATTGCAGTAGCTCTTCTTGCATGGCTTCTATCCAACTGGACTCTTTCATAGCATCATGAGCCTTCTTAGGTTCAAGCTGGGATAAAAAGCAAGAAAGAAATGTATGCTGTTGATCTTGCATCTCTTGCAGCCTGCTTTGATTTCTAGTCATCATAGGAGAAGAGATATCTCCTATTACCAACTGAGGAGGATGATTCTTTTGAGTTCTGGTGTGATGACTAGACTCTTCATTGAGTCCAACCTCTAGATTTGAGTCATTCAACTGAACTGAGGTGATTTCAGCAGCTACTTCAGATTCTTTATTTTCTTCACTCTCCTCATCTCTTCTTTCTTCTTCACTCTGATTTGGTTCAGTAGATGGCTCCTTTTCACAGTCTTCAACAGGATCCACAGTAGGTATGGGAAAGATCACAGATTGAGATATACTGTCTTGAACTTGTGTAGTCCCTGATCCTCCACTTCCTGAACCTGCATAATCATCACTACTGAAACCAAAAGAGTTAGTTAGTGAATCAATGTCAAATAGCCACTGAGGACCAGACCCAATAGGATTTGGTGTGTTCTCATTGCATTTGACATTGTCACTTTCTTCAATTATTCTAGAAGAAGAGTTAAAAACTCTGTAGGCCTTACTCTGAGATGAATAACCAACAAGAAATCCATCATTTTCCTTGCTATCAAACTTACCTAAGTGAGACTTGGTATTGAGAATTGTACAAGGACACCCAAAAGGTTTGAAAAATCCAATAAAGGGTTTTCTTTTATTTTAAAGCTCATATGGGGTCTTGTTCTTTGGCTTGACCACTAGAACTCTGTTTTGGACATAACAAGCAGTATTAACTGCTTCAGCCCAGAAGGTAATTGGCAGTTTTGAATCAGCCAACAGAGATCTAGCAGCCTCTATTAGTGTCCTATTTCTCCTCTCAGCAACTCCATTCTGTTGAGGAGTCCTAGGGGCACTATATTGTCTCTCAATTCCTTTTTCTTCACAAAAGGTGTTTAGATCAAGATTTTTAAATTCAGTTCCATTGTCTGATCTAATGACTTTTACTTTTTGATTAGTTTGGTTTTCAATTCTTAGGATGAAGGATTTGATCAGTCCACTTGTCTCATCCTTAGTCCTTAGAAAATATACCCAGGTAAATCTAGAGTAATCATCAACAATAACCAAGCAGTAAGATTTCTTGCCTATACTCATAACATTTGTAGGACCAAGCAGATCCATATGCAATAACTGGAGACAAGAAGAAATTGTATTTAACTCTTTGGTCTTATGAGAAGTTTTGTGTTGTTTGCCTTTAAGACAAGCAACACAATGATCATCACATGAAACGACTTTTGATGGTAAACCTCTTACAAGGTTGTTTTTAACAAGTTTGTTCATAGTCTTGAAGTTCATGTGACACATCCTTCTGTGCTAAAGAGAGGATTCATCCACAGAAGCTTTTGAAACTAGACATATCAGGGATGAATCACTTGAAACATTGTCCACATCTAGACAATCAAGTCTAATGAATATATGATTTTATTATGTTTCCTAATTTAAAATCATGATTATAATGAATAAACTTAACATTTCCTAATTTAAAATCATGATTATAATGAATAAACTTAACATTTTCCATATATATCACAATCATTATTAAAGAATTATAATCATTATCCATAAATATATCTATTGTTTCCTAATATAGTGGTTTGCATAGTTTGTACAAATTGCTTGGTTTGCAAAAGAAACGCACCCTATATATATATATATATATATATATATATATATAGAGAGAGAGAGAGAGAGAGAGAGGGGGGGGATAATCATTTAGAAACCTTTTAAATGTTACAAACTATACAAACCCATCTAGACCATCCAAATCATTGATCAACGGTTGAAAAATTTTAGGATTTAAATTAATTAAGAAAATAGGGAAATGGTAGTTTAGAAATAGTTTTAGGTATTTTAAATTTAAACTTTACTAATTAATTTGAATTATCTGATTATGGTTATAACTTATCCTTAATTTTCTCCATATTTAACTCAATCTCTCTCTCTCTTTCTCCTTCTATCTCAAAAAAAAAATTCGGCCACCACCACCATCATCTTCATCGTCATCACTACGCCGGCAATCGAGAACCCACTACTAGAAAATTGTGAAATACCGACGGCAATTGACGGCAAAAAACAGTCGGTATTCACCGACGGCCCACCAACGGTATCTTTTTATTTTTTATTTATTTTTAATAAGTCGTCGGAAAACCGTCGAAAAAATTGGTGATATACCGACAGCTTACCGACGGTTGGTTTTTTCATTTTATTTTATATTTATTTTTAATAGGTAAATACCGTCACGTAACTAGAACCGTTGGTAAGTTGTCGGTAGTTGTCGTCGGAAAACCGTCGCTAAATATTACCGACCAACTTTTTACCAACGGTCACTCCCGTCAAAAAACCGTTGCTAAAGCTTTTTCCGACGGTTTACCGACTGTTTCCGCCGTCGGTAATAGGATTAATTTTAGTAGTGACCACCGCAGTTCTCCATTACTCCATCCGACGATTGTCGTGCGCAACCGCATCCTTCTCCACCCCATGTATCGTGACCTTCTCCCTCGAATCTCCGACGAATTTATGAATTTTTCATGTTAATACAATGTTTGTTCGAGTTTCATAAAATATTTTTTTTAGTTTCATAAACGGTTTCATATATTTTCGTAAACGGATTCATATATTTTTCTCCCATATGAATAATCATATTTTTAAGTTTCATGTATTTATCTCTCATATGAATATTCAGAGTTTTTCGAAATAATCATATATTTTTTAAGTTTCATATATTTTTCTTCTATATGAATAATAAGTTCTTTAAGTTTCATACATTTTATTCCATATGAATAATCCATGAAAATTTCAAAAAAAAACATTTTATGAAATAAAAAAAACTTGAAATTTTCAAAAAAAACAATTTATATATGAAAGTCGAAACACTTATGAAACTCGGCAAAGTGGAAGGAGGTCACCGGAATTGGGACGACGTCACTGGAAGTGGATGGTGACGGTGGATCGTGAGTGTGAGTGTGTGTGTGTGTGTGTGTGTGAGTGAGAAAGGAGATAATTAAGGAATTTAATTTTTTCCCAAAAATACGAAATTTGTAAAAAGACATAAATACTCTGTTTTGTATTGTTTGTAACCTTTAGAAGGTTTGCAAATGAAGGTACCTCTCTCTCTCTCTCTCTCTCTCTCTCTATATATATATATATATATATAGTGTTTGGTTCATTTGAGAAATGGTAAATATATGAGAAATAGAGAAGTGATCTTAGCTATTCATATGGTCAAGATTGGATTTAATTGGTCAAAAGTTACGGCTTTGACTGGTCAAAAATGCGGCTTTGACTGGTCAAAAATTACGGCTCTTCCAAAAATATAAGGTATTTACGTAACTTTGACAAAAACACGCGCGTGTTTATATATATGAAGGCATGCAGTCATATATGAATGCATGCGTTCATATATGAATGTTCGTAATTTTAAATAAACACTGACTGTATGCCTTCATATATGAATGCATGCGTTCATATATGAATGCATGCAAAAAAAAGAGTGACATTCATATATGAACGCCTGTTTTTTGCATGCGTTCATATATGAATGCATGCGTTCATAAATGAATGTTCATAATTTTTACATAAACACTGACTGCATGCCTTCATATATGAATGCATGCAAAAAAAAAGAGTGACATTCATATATGAACGCCAGTTTTTTGCATGCCTTCATATATGAATGCATGCGTTCATATATGAATACGTACAAAAAAAATAGTGACATTCTACTAACATTCATATATGAACGTCTACTAACATTCATATATAACTTCTGTTTTTTGCATGCATTCATATATGAACACACACGGCTAAAAAAAAGAAAAAAAGTGATATTCATATCTGAACGGATGCGTTCATATATGAATGCGTTTGGATAATTTACAAAAATACCCTTCGAATAATAAACAATGTGAGGAACACGGGAGTGGACCATGGGAGCAATTATACCCTAATTCTCGGTCAAAGCCGCCGATCTTGACCGAATTAATGGTTTAAGATCACTTCTCTATTTCTCATATATTTAGTGTTTCTCAAATGAACCTTTCCCTATATATATATATATATATATATATATATATATATATAAATGAAGGTTTGCAAATTTAGGGTCAGGTTCACGTGAGACCAAGGTGTTTCCATGAGACCGTGTGAGACCAAGCCTTAAAACATGAATCTTCACACCGAAACACTGTGAAGGTAAAAAACATTCGAACCTTCATAATATAATCACCCTATGAAGGTAAAAAAATCTAAACCAAGTTAAAAAAAAATAAAACATTCACAAATAAAAGACTGTGAAGGTATATCCGAACCTTCACAGTGAAGACGTTGTGAAGGTAAAAAAAACGAACATTAATCACAGCGAAAAACACCGTGAACGTAACATTTACGTTGTTTTCCCTATGAAAAGTTTGATTTTTTTTACATTCACGGTTTTTTGGTGTGAAGTTTCATACTTTAAAGCTTGGTCTCACCGGTCTCACGGAAACTGTTTGGTCTCACGCGAACTTAAGTCTATATATATTATATATATAGGGGTGGTTTCAAATGGAAACCAAATTTCATTGGAAACTTTGGAAACCAAATTTCAACCATTGATATTTTTAAGAGTAAACTCCAACTTTGGTCCCTGAGGTTTATTGATTTCTTTGAAAGAGGTCCTTATGGTTTCATAATTCAAGTTTACATCCCCAGGGTTTGATATTTGCTCTGAAAAAGGTCCCTGACCCCTAACGCCGTTAAAAAGCTCCGTTAGAGCCAGGGGCATTTTCGTCCAACCATGTTTTTGTCCTCCTTTTGCATTCTTTTTGGTTTTTTCTTATTATTGTATAAAATTATTAAACTTTAGGGACCAAATATGTTAATTACTCTAATATATATATATATACATATTTTTTGTGTGTGATTGTAAAACACAGGGACCATCGTCCTCTGTGATTTGGTCCATCGCCGGCCAAACTCCAACGCCAGCCAAAACTCCATCGTCGGCCCTGCCTCCTCTCATCTCGGTCTCTTGCTACTCCCATCTCCAACAACGAGTTTGAAGCTCTAAAAAGAATCGATTTGGGTGTCTGACAATATCTCCAGCACCACCCTTCCCCTCCTTTTTTTCCTGCACCACCCGTTCGATCTCTATCTCCTACAACGACCCCCAAAGCCAAACGAGCCTAGTGAGTTCAACAATAATATAGCATGATTAGTTAAACAGTTATAGACAACCAGAGCCATAAAGGAATCAATGGGAGAGACCCATCACACCAATGAGTTTCACCGCAAGTCAATGTACCTTGATGTTTACTCTCATGAGCAACATCTCGAAGGCCCGACACATCTAAAGACTACCTCCCAGACATTACTTCAAATGGTGGAGGTCCTAGGTGCATATCGTTAAAGTGGCACCCTAAGACTACATCCTCCTAGTGCTTACTCACAGTTCATCCAATGTACATACATAGCATTCCATCACTATACATATTCCACATTAAGTAAAATACATGTATATGATCTCCAATATCTCCAAACTCAATTTAAGCACAATACCATATATCATGTAGTCTTATCAACAATATTCTTCCTTCACATAGTTTCCAATAGCATTTCCCAACCATTGTCAACAAATACATTCATAATACTCATATCATGAATAATAGCCAAGAACCCTAACATTTTCTAAATATGAACATGTAGGTTAAACTTATCAGGTGATTGACATAATTTAGAGCAACAAGTAAGGGTAACATTAAACATTTAAAGAAGGGTATCTCATTTAAAATAGTTAAGAAAGAACTCACTATCTAGGTTTTGTAGAAAACCCTAGAAACTTAGAAAACTCTAGCTTGATGGAGAAGAGATTGAGACTTGAAGGTTGTTAACACCCACACTTAATGCTTCCCTTAACCCTTGATCTTCAATAAATGTTTCCTACCAAACCCTAGCTTGCTAATAAATGATGAGAGGGAGTAGAGAGGAGAAAATCACCTAACCCTAGCTCCCAAATGTATCAGATTTGGTTTCTAAGTGAGAATGAGAAATAATTCAGCAAAATGGGGTTTTATACCCCAGTACCCGATGGCGACAGTGCCCGACGACAAAGCCCTTGGCACTATCGCAGGGGCATAGTCGTGCGCCCCAAACGACCCGCGGTATAGGTCCAACGATAGTGACCGGTGATAGTGCCTATGTCACTATCACGAGGGCAATGTCCCGCCACAACCCCAGGTCTCGGTACATGGGCCGCGATTGTGACCAGCGACTATGCCCAAGGGCACTCTCGCGTGGCACTCTCGCGCCACACCCTCGAGGCCCAAAATTCTTGATCTAAACCCTAACACTGCGTGCACGTTTGGACATTCTAGAAAGGTATAACATTGACAGACTCAAAAATGTAAATTCTACACACCAAGGTTTCCCATATGCACAATTTAATACGATAACTAAAATACGAGGTGTGAATACTTGCCTTAAATTTTTCGAGTGTTACACTTTAGAACTCAATGACATGTCAAACAACCATATCACTATTGTTGTTATGAAAGGTGTGACTAAAATTAGCCAACCTTATGAGTTGCAACAATTTGACATTCTGTCCTTTAGTCAATATAAAATTACACGTTTCATAAAAAAATACATCTTTTCACCTATATTGGATTACCAAACTCACCAAATTTCATATTTATACAAAACATTCAATCCTCGTTTCTTATAGTCACCTAAAAATCTATAGTCTAGCATTCTATCATCCATATGGGATGGTTAAAACAACAAATAATGCAAGCTTTGGAAATAAACAAATACTAAAATACCAACTCAAATACCCTTTGTTATTTCTTCTGCACATATATGTTAGAGCACAAAATTGTTGGATTCAAGATCATAAAAATTGAAGATGAAAGTTCAAGAAGTCAAAGGTTGAAAGTCAACTCTCAGTGAAAGTCAAAGTCTATGTGTTAATAAAAGTCAAAGTCAACACTTGTATTTTGTTTGTTTCTTTGTATTTTGTATGGAGGTATAAATACCTTGTTTCCTTTGTAATCTAAAAGTAAGAAAATGTGAGAATTCAGATGTGATTGAGAGAGCAGATTAGAGAAGAGGTTCATAGCATATCATTCTTAGAGAGAGTATAGAGAGAGAAATTGAGAGAGCTTGTAATTCTTGATGATTTAATCAATGACATGTGATTACGATTCATCATCTTCATTGTTTGTGATCAATTAGAACTTGAATCTAGGACTATCAGTTGGTATCAGAGCAGATCCAAAAGTTGAAATCAAATCAAGAAAATATTCGACACTGTGTTCTTGAGCCGAAGTATCAAATTCTGAGTTTTAGTGCAAATTAGGTGTTGAAATTGATCAGGTTATGATCGTAGAGTGTATTTGGTCGAGTCTGTATAGTCAAATTTGTCATTTGCACTTTAATTGATAGATAATTTCGATTTTTTTGTGGTGTTACAGTTCACGAGTTTCAAGCACTGTAATCAGTTCAAATTGTATCATTTTTGTGTTTGTTTTTGAAATTCTTGTATTGTAATCAGTTCTAGTATTGAAATCGAGCATCCCTACAATTTTTCAAGTCAATTGAACAAGGTTTGATCGAAATCTGATGAAAAAGTGAAGTTTTGGTCGACTTTCTGAAGAACAGGCAAGGAAATCTGAAGAACGCGCTAGATATGTGAAACGCACAAGTTCTTCAATAGAACGCACAAGCTGAAGAATTTCATTTTTGGCCAAAACGCGCAAGGAATTATTAGCGAGTTCCAGAAACTCGCTGGTTAAAGTCTACGAGTTTTGAAAGTTGGGAAAATTTTCTAAGTACCAAAACATGCATGTAGTGATTAGCGAGTTCTACAAACGCTCTAGACTAAGTGTGTGAGTTTCATCAGGAACAGGGTTCTGCGAGTTCATACATCGTGCGAGTTTGAAAAACTCAGAAAATTGTCTAAGTGTTGGAACGCGCAAGCAGTGGTTAGCGAGTTTGCTCAAACGCGCAAGTAGTGTCTAGCGAGTTTTGGGAACGCGCACGTCTCTATTAGCGCGTTTCAACGTGAATTGTTTCTAGCGTGTTTAGGCATTAGCGAGTTCAAAGAGAATAGTCACTTGCGAGTTTCAACATTCAGCGAGTTTCAGCGACTAGCGAGTTTCATCAATCAGCGAGTTTGCCAAAACACGCAACCCTTTGCGTTCGAGTTTCACAAACACGCAAATCTCTGAATAGTTCTTTTTGTGATCAAAATCTCTGAATTTTTTATTTCAAGTTTTTCTGTATTCTTGAGATTTCATATTTGGATTAACGATCAAGTTCAAGTTCTTTTTGAAACAGATATTCAAGATGAGTCTTTCTGATGATGATGAAAAGATTGCTTCACTCAAATCAGATATTCAAAATCTTACTTTATCAGCCATGCGATATTCAAAGCGATCACAGAAATATCATGATGAAAAGAAGGTATTAAAAGAAGAAGTCAATGCATTAAAAAAGATCAATAATGATCTTCTGAAGCAAATATCTGAATCTCAGCATTTGAAAGATAATAAAAGCATTGAAGAAAAGAAACAGTATTCTAGGTTTAGTGAAGAGAAGGCACTGAGTTTGGAATCTGAGAATTCTGAGCTGAATAGAAAAATCTCTGATTTTGAAAAACAGATTGAGCAACTCCAGTTAGCAGCATCTGTTGAATGTTCTGAGAAGAAGATTGAGAATCTGAAGGATGTTAATGCTGAACTTAAAAAGAAAATATCTGATCTGGAGACAAAGATTGCCAAAGAAAGATCTGTTTTTGACATTGAAAAGAAAGAGTTTGCTAAGAAATTCTCAGACTTTTCAAGAAAATGTGTTGATGAGAAGAAGACAGTTGAGCTGAAATGTTTAAAGCTTTCTCAACAGATTTCTAACTTTGAGAAAGTAATTATTCTGGAAAGAGAAAATTTTGCCAAAGAAAGAAAGACCATAGAACAGAAGAATGTTGGGTTTTTCAAAGAAATATCAGGTCAGAGAACAAATGCTGAAAAAGGTTTTGAATAAGAAAGAAGCATGTTTGAGGCTGAGATTAGAAAGCTGACTGCAAAGCTATCTGATCTATCTACAAATGCACTGAAAGAGAAGAAACTGAAGTCTGAGTTCAAGAAGAAGATTGACCTACTCATTGAAGAAAGAGACATTTTATCTTCAAAGATAAAAGAGCTTGAAAAGAGTGTTTCAAAGGTGGTGGTGACTGAGCACACGACTCCAGAGTCACAAATCCATACACCTCGAGATGATTCAGCTGATTCTGAATGTTCATTCAAGACCGCTGCAAGCTCACATCAGAAACCTGTTTCTTCAAAGAGGTCAGTTAAATCATTTGATCAGAATCTTAGAACTAATATTTTCTTTGATGAAAATGTAGATTGTTCAGATACATACAGAAGAAGGGGAAGAAGGGAATATATTGAAGAAAAGTTGGTATGGAGAGTAAAACTAGTTGAAAGTGAGAAGAATGATAAGAAGAAGAAAGAAAAGAAAAGAAAGAAGGAAGAGAAGACAAGTACCAAATCATGTGTACAAGCATCAACAGTCAAGAAGAACAATGTGCTAAAAGGTAAACCTGATCTCGCTTACTCTAGAGATCAAATGATCAGGTTATCTAAAAAGACGTATTGTTCTTACTGTAATACATATGATTTTGTTCATAAAGCAAGTGATCATTACTGGTATGGTTCTTACTGTTAGGTCTGAGATCTGGATCATTTCATGTTTGTATAACAAGTTAGGATAGGATCAGGACTATTTATTCTAGAGAGAGAAACTAAATTTAAGTCCCTTTGGTCTTGGTTCGGTGTAAGAACCTTCACGCACATGATTGAGATTTTACACTTTGCGCATTCAAGCTCTCTCTCTACTTTCTCTCTCTACAGATTCATTGATCTTGGATTATCAATTGGTATCAGATCCATCTGAATCTTGAGAGGATTGAGAGATTGATTTTTAGAATCTGAATTTGTGGTTTAAATCAAAAATGTGATCGATTTTCTTGAATTATTTCAAGAAAATCTCGTTTTCTTGATTTTCATCAAATTCGGATGTGTTTTTGAAATAATTTCATTGAAAATCAGTTTGTTGGATTCGATTTTGATAGTAGAAAACTTTTGATTCACATTGTTTTTCAAGAAATTCGAGTTTTGACGGTTGATTTTGAGGTTTTGTGATTTTCTGAAAAACCATTTTTAACGAACTGTGTGATTTACTAAATTTAGATTTTGTGCTTTTTAATAGAAATTTTTGATTGAAATGTGTTGAAAAGGTGTTTTTGATCGTATTTATATAAGAAAATTTCATCAAAATCGGTGTTGAAATCGATTTTTTTAGATTTTTTGTGTTTTTTCTTCGGTTTGCGCAAGATCTCAACTTTGCGCAAGTTCTTCCTACTTTGCGCAAGTTCTTAGTTTGATTTGCGTGTTCTACTAACTTTTTTAGTGTATTTTCAGGTTTGCGTATCCAGTGCATTCCGAAAAGTTCATTTTGCGCAATGAACATAACACGCAAAGCTACTTTGCATATCCTTCTACTAACGCAAAATCCAGTTTGCGCATCCTCCGTGTTACGCAAAACTCATTGTGCGTATGTCTCAGCTTATGCAAAGCTACTTTGCGCATCCCTCAGGATATGCAAAGCCCAGTTTGCGCATCCACCTTCACACGTAAAGTCTACTTTGCGCATCTGCCTTCATACGCAAAGTCTAGTTTGCGCATTATCTGTCCAAGTTTTAAAAAAAAAAATTATGGGAATATTTTTTTTTTGTTATATATGGATTCTTCAAAATTTGCTTATCAAGCTCAGGTCTACAAGAATGTCATCATGATGTCATTGGGTACAAAAAGTCGTCCACAAGTGCTGATAGATTAAAACGAATTTACACGGTGGCAAGATCAGTTCCTGAACTTCATTGAATGACAAAAAGAATGGAAATGACATGATGATCATTTTATCTGAAGGACCGTTTGAAAGACCCAAATTGGCTTCTGGATTATATAAGCCTACTAAAGAGTACACACAAGAAGAATTGTCTGCTTATCAAGCTGATCGTGATATTAAAGCAAATTTGATGCTCGCTTTGCCAAACTCTGTACACAACAGGATTGACTGTTTCAAAACTCATCCTAATCTGATGTGGCAACAGCTTGAGAAGATTATGCTTGGTTCTTCAGTAGCTACTCAACTCAGGCATACGCGCTACATGAATAATTTTGAAGAATTCAAAGCCAAGGACGGGGAGCCACTAAAGACTGTGTTTGATCGTTTCTGTGTCGTAATCAATGATCTTCGGAAGATTAAGGTTGAAAAGACTGAGCTTGAGACAAATCTGAAGTTCCTCAACATATTGCAGCCTGAATGGAATAAATCTTCTCATAGACTGAGCAACGATGTCAGAATCTCTACTATGCAAATTCAAGAACTTTATGAAATTCTGATGACTGATGTGTGCATTGTGATAGAAAAGAAGGCCAAACTAGAGAAAAAGAAGAAGTCAGTAGACCCGGTTGCACTCCTCACGATCCAACTGACTGAAAAGGCATTGTCTGATAACACTTACAACGGGTCAACTGATGATGATGGTGAGGCTCTACAGAAAGCAATGATCCTTCTCTCTCAGAATTACCAGAAAAAGTTCCAACCAAGATCTGATTCCAACTCTTCCCGCTTCACTTCTGGGTTTAAAGCCAAAGTACCCGAGCCAAAGACTGCTGCTTGCTACAACTGTGGAAAGCCGGGTGACATCTCAAAAGAGTGTAGAGCAAAGAAGGTTAAGGAATCAGCTTATTACAGAAGGAAATTGGAGTTGGCTGAGAAAAGAGAGAATGGAACAACTTTGTTGGCAGAAGAAGAATTCTGGCTGGATCACTTTGACGATGAAGCTGCAAACGTAGAGATCACTCAGATGTGCTTGGTTGGAGATGAACAGTCAGATGATTCTGAAACTGATGAAGATGAGGTATATTCAGAGTTTGATTACAATTTCATATCTTCTCAGTTGAATATCATGATAACTGCTTTATCTGATTTACGTTTAAAGTTATTATCTGAAAATAATTTAAATTCAGAAAACTCAGATTTGATTGACAAACTGAAATTTTTTTTGAAAGATGAAAAATCTATTTTAGAAAATACTAATGACATCTTTAAAAAGAAATTGGATGATTTGGAAAATTCAATTAAATCTTATCTTGAATCTTTGACGTCTATAACTAATTTAAAAGATGAATTTTCAGATAAAATAAATAAGTTAGAAGAAAAACTTTATCGAAGAAACCAATATGAACGAACAATTTTTTATGAACAAGCCAAGGAGTGAAGAAGCTTTAAAACAAAGGTGGGGAAAAGGTTTTGACAATCCTCATTGTTTAAATAAAGTGATAAACGAAGTTCCTACTTTATATAAATACGATTATCTAACTCTTGCACACTATGCTCCTCAGTTCAAATTTCATTGGACTAGTGAAAAGGAAGCGTTAGATCTCGAAAATGAGTAAAGGACAAATAATAAGAAAATCGAAATTCCTTTTGTTTACACAAGCGAGAATGCAAAATATTTTCCTGAAAAATCAAAAAGAGGAAGAAGAATTTTACATTATACATCTTCTATTAAATCTTCAGTATCTGATGATTTTGTTTCTTCTTATGCCCCTGATTCTGATAAGGAAAATATTTTTCATATCATTTATGATTCGAAGAAATATACTCCTCCTTTAATATTAGAAGGCAAAATCATCGATCTTGAAGACAAGATAGAAGATCAAAATATTTTGAAGAAAATTGAATATGATATTATTCTTTCTTTTATGACCTCTAGTCTTGAATAAAATTTAATTTCTCAAAAATCAAATTCTATTTCTATCCTTTCCTCTGACCCTAAGGAAAATAAAAAGGAAGTTTCTAGTTTTAAAATCTTTTCTCAAAATTATTCAGACTTCGAGGCAAATTCAGATTTATTAGTTGATCAGATTGGTTGCTTGGATAAATTTATTTCTTCTGATTTAAATATTTCATCTAAAATTCTTGATGATTCTTTTACGTTAAATGATCAATATTATAAACCTAAATGTAAAAGAAGACGGTCAAAGAAGTCGAAGAAACGAGATACAATTATTTCTGAATGTTCTAATTCTTCCGATTCAATTCTTACAGATAGGACTTTGAGCAAGTCAAAGAGGCAGGTCTGGAGAATGAAGCATACATCTACTGATTCTATGATTGATGAGGATTTATATGTAGACAAATATTATAAAAGTGATTCATTTGCTATGTGTAATAAAATTTACAAATATTCTAGAAAGCAAATGATTCAAATTTCAAAAAAATGTCTCATATTCGTGTTCTGATTCTAGTTCAGATGATTATGTTTTCTCTTCTGATGATTGTGATTATTTTTCTGATCATATTCCTTGTGCTTTAAATGTTAAATCTAACAAATATTTCCTCATACGAACTGCAACTAACAAACACGGTCCCAAATTCAAGTGGGTACCCAAATCTTTATCTGATTCAAAGTTGCAGGCATCACATGTTAAGGGGGAGTAATAGAACGTTGGCTTCTGAGTACTTCATAGACTACGACTTCTAAACAAATCAGTTTATAACTCGTTCTTCAAAGTTTTTTAAGCTTCTGACTAAATGAGATACTGTGAGTACATCAATTTTATTTCCGCTGCATTTTATCTCTGATAATGATGTGTTCCAGTTTTTCTCTTTATTTTTCAAGAATTTGAGCTTGTTCAAATTTTTCTTGATTTTGTATAACCCAAATTATTTTTTAATTTGAGACACAAATTGCTTATACAAAATGTGAAAGATGAAATAATTGAATTTTATTTTGTTCCAACCAAATATCAATTTGTCGAATTCTTTACATTTTGTCTTTTATGAAAATTATTAAAATCGACATATTGACTTTAAAAGTTTAAATCTTTACAAATTTTATTCTATAAAGTAAAAGTTTTACAGATTTTCTTTCTTTTCAATAAAATGTGTGTCTAGGATAAATTTTCAAGTTGCTTTGTTAATATTAAAGTTTTATATGTTCAACTTTCAAGTCCTAAAAAAGTCAAAAAGTCAGCAACATGTTTGAAACTTTTATTACTGCTTTAAAGTTATGTAATTCGGAATATTTATAGTTTACAATGCTTAGAAAACCTAAAAAGTCAGAATTTTGGATCGTAATGAAAATATGGGTTAAGCACTTAGACGTAAAACCTTGTGATTGAGATGAATATTAAATTCTTAAAAATCAGAAATATCTAAGTTTAAAAGTTTGTACCTGTGACCTTTCTGGTTTGGGAAAGTAAGTTCCGTGGGATGCTTGTCATCTGGTCCCCTAAGGTCAATTGATCTGGGAGTGATTGAACCCAAATCCTTCTATAGAATCAGATCGAAAGTCATGTTCTACTGGTATGAATGGGTTTAAGATATGTCGATGTAGCCTTTCTGATCTGGGAGAGTAAGTTTCAAGGGGTGCTTGACACCTAGTCCCCTAAGGCCATCTGGTCTGGGAGCGGCTAACCCAAATCCTGCAATAGGGTCAGATAGAAAGTTACGTTAACGATATGTTCTTTACTTAATAAACTTTTTTATTCAAAAGATGCCAAAGTGCACATGCTTAAAAGATGCCAAAGAGCACACTCATGTTAAGATGCCAATGGGCACACTGCTAAAAGATGCCATTGAGCACACATCTCATGATACTTGGTGATATGTTTGAGTTGCGATAAACCTATAAATTTTTTAAAATCTTAATTTTTGATGGATTAGTGTGAGTACATGCAAAGTTCTCAATTTGTGAGCACACAGAATAGATTGCTGGAAGTTTTTGAAACTGAACATGTTTTAACTTGATATGCAATAAAACTTGATTTTTTATCCAACAACATATATTTGATTTCAACTGATTGATAAATTTGTCATATTTCACTTAGTAGAATTTAATTTGTTTTGTGTTTAAAGTTTTATATGTTTAGTTGTTTTAAAATTTATATTAAGTATATTTTTTTCTTTGTACATTAATATTTGACCATTGTGTTCTCATAAATATATTTTAATGGGTTTATGCATTATTCAAGGGGAGTGAACAAAGAGAATATTTTTCAAAGATTATATCTGTTTTTGAGGGGGAGTATCTGATTTTCCCTTATGAATGCTAACTCGAATTGTCATATCTAGTGCATTTGTGTAGGGGCAGTCAAAGAGCTTCAAAAGGTAATTTTTTTTTCTGAAATTTAAGTCAGCTTTACGACATCAGTTGGTCGCGCAAACCGTGCTTTGCGCAACCCGCGTGAAATGCAAACCGTGCTTTGCGCAACTCACGTGTAACGCAAACATCAGTTTGCGCAACCAACGTGAAGAGCAAACCTCCCCTGTTTTCTATGTTTCTTTGATTTTGCAGATCTTCCGCTGTCTCGTCTCCAACTTCTACATGACCAAGTTGATCATGATCATCAAGGTCATGAGGGGGAGAAGTCAAAGAGAATTTCTTAAAAGTCAGAAAGCTTCACAAAGTCGCTTTAATGGTCTGTGCTGTTTTAGAAGATGAATTTTGAAGACCAAAGCGCCAATGATTACTAAGGGGGAGATTGTTAGGTCTAATTTTATAGTAATCATTGTATTTATAGGGCGAGGTCATATACTATGTTTAGAGTCTATCTGTGTTGTATCTGACCAAGGGTATTTAAGTCCCTTTGGTCTTTGTTCCATGTAAGAACCTTCACGCACATTATTGAGATTTTACACTTTGCGCATTCAAGCTCTCTCTCTCTCTACAGATTCATTGATCTTGGATTATCACAAACTGCAAAAGATAGACAGATTGCTCTAGATCTGTCTATAAAGCTCAATGAAGAGTATCAAAAGAATTTGAAGGTTGCAGCTGCTGCCAAGATAGTTACAAAGAAGGCTTCAAGGCAAAGGCTGTCATTAAAGAAAAGACAAAGACAACCTTCAAAGACCTTCCTGGCTAATCAAGAAAGAAGGAAAATGATAAACTTCCTGAAAGAAGCTCTTGGAGTTCCTGAAGGAATGTTTACCTACATGCCTTATGGTAGGATAGAGGAGATGTATATGAAGGAGATGGCCAATCTGAAAGGGGACTCCACTCAAAGGGAAAAAGTTGAAAGGAAGATGAAAGAGAGGCATGATCTCAACATACAACAACCCTTCCCTGAATGTGAAGAAGGCACTCCCATTAAGGAAAAGGCAGAAGCTAAGCAAGAAGAGACATTAGCTCAACAGATTGGAGCTATAAAAAGAAAGAAATCTATTGCTACCAAGCCAAAGTCAAAGAGGCAAAGAATGGAAAAAGTTGAAAAGGAGAAGGAAAGTGAAAAAGCAGAACCTTCAGCAGAACCAGAGCAGAATCCAGAACAGTCCAATCAACAATGCAATGAACAAGTCCATTTGTACATGACTTTCACAGATGAAGAACCTGTACAAGTTGATCCAATATCAGTCCAAGCTCCTGAAATTATCTATTGGGATATCCTGGAAGATCAAAGGAAGAAATACTTCGGGATTAAAAGGATGGGAGACAAGTATGAGATTTACTCTACTTGGGGCAAAATCATGAGAAGCTGTTCCAGATCAGACTTAGAAGAAATGCTCAAGGTTGGAATGAGCTTGTATGAAAAGGACTTAACAGGAGCTGAAATGAGCTTAATCAAATTAGCCATGGAGTACTTGTGCATGATGTTTGATCCTAGCAAAGTTCAACATGTGGTCAGAGATCTGCATCTGGAGAATAAATTCCAAAGAATAGAAAATTGGATGTTGTTTGAAAGGTGTGGAGTCTATGTCATCACTGTTGACAGATCTTATCATGAGTACTACCGGGTGGATAAAATCTATGATCACAGCAAAGTCAAGTTGCAAGGTATGTTGAATGCAAAGCTGATATGCTCAAAGGATTCAGAAATGGCCAGGATAGTAGTCAGAAGAATTATTAATCAAAGTCTGGGACTGGATCCAAATCTGGGCAACTGAGTTGAAGTGTTGAAAGCATCATGAAGACACTATGCTGAAGAACTTAACCTCTCATTCTGAAAAGTTAAGTTAGGGGGAGATTGTTAGGTCTGAATATGCTAAGGATGGATACTACTGCTAGTTGAAAGGTATTACTACTGCTTGTAATTTTAAAACTACTAGTAGAATTAATACTGCTTGAAAAGTTAGTACTGCTTGGAGAGTTAGTACTGCTAGTAGTTAGTACTGCTGAAGACTACTACTGTAAGCATAGTTAATACTGCTGAGGATGTTAATATTGCTGAATGATTAATACTGCTGAAAATGGTTAGTGCTGCTTATAAAGATAAAGATGACTTGAAGATAAAGATGACTTGAAGATAAAGATGAACTGGAGATAAGGCTGAAGATAATTATGGTATTGATGCTGAAGATCAATTTTATTTTGATAATTATCTTGTAATCAACTATATATATATAGTATAGAAATCTTTGTTAGAATTACCAATTATTCATACGTTTGTTTACAGAGAATTAACCTCAAGATTAGTATTGATCTTTTCTATAGAGAAGTATAGAACGACTGTTGAGTCTGTTCAACAGATTGAGGTTGTGTTTGTAATCATTAAGTTGTATGCAATATAAACTTATGATTTGAGTTCTTATTCTGTATTTTTGATTAATTGTTAAAGTGTTATTCCGCGACTTCTTTAACATTATTTATGAGTTTGTATTAAAATTCTTGTTTTGAATTTTCGATCTTGACACAATCATTGAAAAACCATAAAGGAATTTTCTATGAATGTTATGACAAGAAAACTTATTCCTTATGTGCTCGTGTAAGTTTAGCAATGATTGAAGCGATTAAAGCTTTATACAGGCTTAAAATATGTAAACCGTTGAGACAACAACAGTATTACATAGACTCAATGTGCATGAGAAAGGGTCGAAGGTGGGGAAACTTTCCTTCTATTTCAATATCAATATCTTCCGAACGAAGATTTGATAGATGATGTGTTGCTTCCCCTTTAAAATATGAAACATCCTTTTGTTGAGAAAAGAATGAGTAGCTGGTGGGGTTTTAATGCAAGAGTTGGCATGGGCTAGTTGCCTTTTTCAATGAAGTTCACAAAAGAATTGTGAAACAACAGATAATGTGGCTGCCTTCATCAGAAAAAGATTTGGTGCAGAGTTTGATATTATTTTATTCTGATCTCTTACCCTCTTTCTTTTAATCATTTGGGGTCGCTTCTAACCAATATCTCTTTCACATTTTATCTAAGCACACACCCACTCTCTAATATTTTTACCCCTCTCCTCTCAATCACTGAAGGATTACTTCCGGGATAGGAAACACTTGTTAACGTGAATCCTTAGAAGCATTTTAAGTGCACACACTGAATCCCATGTATTTTGTCCTAAAAGTAATTTTGCTCAATAGTTCATTTTGACAGATAAGCATAAGATATAACTATCAGAAAATGTATGCTCATTAAAGATAATAATGAAATTTGAACACATTTAACATTTAAGATCTCTCAAAACAATGAATTTGATTGAATGAAATGAATTCAAATGAAATGTTTTGAGAATCTAACAATGATTCGATCAGATGAAATATCATGAAGAAAAAAAAATATTGGGATATCAAAGAACGAATATTTGTTTATATGAAAAAGATATAAACATATGAACAATGAAATCACAAAATACAGAAATGACGTCTGATACTCAAACAATTTAGAATTCAAACGGGAGTATTACCATCGAAAGATTTATCTTTTTGAGACATGGTAATAACAAATTCTATAAAAGTACTGAACCGATGTGTGTAATAAATACTTGACAGTATAAAGACAAGATAATAGACAAGTATTGATCCTTTGGAATCACACGGTCAGTTAAACATGAAAGTACCGATATGAAAAACATTTAAAATCACACATCGAAGTTCATAAAGTTTTTGAGAACACGAAGTTGTTTGAACATTTAAGAAAACATTTTTCACATCCAAAAGTTGTTTATCTTTCAAATATGATAGAAATTAAAATTCAGAATAATATACCTTTAACGTAGAAATCTTAACTCCCCTTAAAATGAATATTTATCATTTAAGCTCCTTTTGACAAAAATATCAGATACTCCCCCTCTGTATCTGTAAAAGTCAAATTATTAGCAGAGAACAATATGAATATAACAAATTAAAATAAGTTCTCTATTATCCCTCTAAAAAATATGAAAGTTAAAATTTAGTAACTCCCTCTTAAACAACCAATAAATTTTTTTTCTAAAAAGATGTGTATTTTCAGCATCATTAAGAAGAAAAACACTTAAGTGCGGGTTTTGAACAGAATTGTCCAGAAGCCTTCGTCACAATTTGATTATCTGTAAAACAAGAAAGATTTTGGTAATCATATAAAATGATTCCGCTTTCGTCAGTAAATTAGAAAAAATATAAACAAATGTTCTAGCTTCTGCTAGACCTGTACAAACATCAAGATCTACTCCCTCTAGAGTCATGCAAGAGATATTAACAGAATTCAAGAAGATATATTGAGCATACCTAGTTTGCTGATTATAAACTTAAAGTGTTAGGACTAAAAGTCCTATGTGTTGAAAGTGGAATAAAGTATTTATAAGGGTGCATAATGTAATTAATGAATAGTTGTTTTAATTAGATGGGCCCAAGCCCATTAGCCCATTAGCCCATTAGGCCTTATAAGCCTAAGTATATAAAGGCTTTTCTAGTTCATATTTCAGGTTACTCAAGTCATTTGTTAGATTGCTAGTCTATAGGTTTACATATTCTGATCAGATATTCTCTCTGTAAACCTAAACCCTTTGATTTCATATTAATCATATGGCTAGAAGTTGTGGCTTGATTATTGTTCTACATTGAATATTTACTATTGATTGCACTGTACTTGGATCTACAATTGGTATCAGAGCAAAGAGACTAAAGGTTTGATCCAGAAAAAGGTTTGTCTAAAACCCTATAATCAATTTTGTCTTAATAGTTTTTTATCTGCTTTAATCGATTTCTGTTCATGTGGTTTATCGATCGAATTTCTTTTTGGAAAATTAGTATGATTTTATCGGTCGTTTAATGTTCTGAAAAAAAAATAATTTCGGACGATTGAATTTTTGATATATGGGTTGTTTATCGGTCTAAGTGTGTTCATTGAAAATCAATTGATTTTTTCGGTCTAAGCTTACTACTGTTGATTTTTTATTATCAGTCGATTTTTGCATAGTTGTTTGAATCTTATTATTTGTTTATCGATTTTAATTTCTGGGTTTGGTCTCGATCGAGTTCCAGAAATTCTTCGAGTTCTTCGATCGGTTCTTCGTGATTATCGGTCCTTATCTGGTTATCTGTTATTGACCGATAGTTTAGTCGACCGATAGATACTGGCCCAATAACCTTCGACCGGGACGTTGTTACCGGTATTTTGTTCGATCGATATATAGTCTCTACCGGTCCTTTTGGTTCGACCGGTGCTTTGTAATTATCGGTCGTTTATTCGACCGGTACTTTGACATTATCGGTTCTTTGCTCGACCGACTCATTACATTCTACCGGTACCCGACCGTACTCGACCGGTACCCAGTTGCCCGGATTTAGTACTTGACCGGTACCCAGTTGACCAGATTTGGTACTCGATAGGTACCCATTTGACTGGATTTGGTACTCGACCGGTACCCATTTGACCGGATTTGGTACTCGACCGGTACCCAATTGACCGGATTTGGTACTCGACCGGTAACCGACCGTACTCGACCGGGTCCTTGTATGACCGGGTCCTTGTTCGACCGGGTCCTTGTTCGATCGAGTCCTTTTTCGACCGGGTCCAACCGGGTCCTTGTTCGACCGGGTTCGACCGGGTCCTTTCTCGATCGGTCCTTGTCCAGTTTTTTTATTGGTTGTTTTTGAATCATCTTGTTTGTCTCACGATCATTAAAGTACAGTTAAGAGTAAAGTTTAATCCCGTTCAAGTTTCATCTCTCTTCAAAGCCGGAGCGAATACATTCTATTCGGATCGATCAAAATGGTGTACACACCAAGTCTGCGGTACAAAAGAGATTATGAACGGTGGAAAGCTGATTTTCTGTCTTTTGTAGATGAACATGAGGTGGGTCCCTACATCAGATTATCTTTGACGAAAGGAGAAATGCAATCCCAAATTCAGACAAAAGCTTCTCCAGTGGAAAAGGAGAAAAGAGAAAGGGCTAACAATATAGCTCGAAATTATATGACTGATAGTATTACTTGTGAATTTTTTCGTGACATTTTTAGTGAACTTATTGATCAAATAAATACCTACAAAATGACAGGAAAAGAGTTGTGGGATTGTACTGAATGGTTGGTGTTAGGGCCAAATGAGTTTTTAAAAGGAAGAAAATTGGAAGCTAAGAACTCTGAGCTAAAAGGAAAGATTTCTATTTTGGAAGCTAAACCTCAGCAACCATTCTCCGCTGAAAGCTATGAGGAAAAGATCTCTGATCTGAAAGATGTAAATGCAGAACTTCAAAAGCGTTTATCTGATTTGGAGCAACTGCTTGCTAAACACAAATCTGGTTTTGAAACTAAAGAGAAATCTTTCGCAAAGAAGTTCTCAGAATTCTCGAGAAAATGTGCTGATGAGAAGAAGGAAGTGGAGCTGAAATGCATAAAACTTTCTCAGCAAGTTTCTAATTTCGATAAAGTAATCATTCTTGAAAGAGAAAAGTTTGCAAAAGAAAAGAAGGCCATTGAACAGAAGAACGTTAGTTTCTTCAATGAAATATCCGGCCAAAGAAAGTATGCTGAGAAGGGATTTGAAGAAGAAAGATGCACATTTGAGGCTGAGATCAAAAAGCTTACCAAGAAGCTATCTGAACTATCTGAGAATCCACTAAAAGAGCAGAAAACAAAGTCTGAGTTCACGAAGAAGTTTGACCTGATTGTTAAAGAAAGAGACAACTTTGCCTCTACGATTAAAGTGCTTGAAAATAATGTATCAAGCTCAAATCAGAAATATGTCTCTTCACAGAGGTCAGTTAAATCTTTTGATCGGATTCGTAAAACTAACCTTTTCTATGATAGAAATATAGATGGTTCAGGTACACGTCATAAAAGAACGAGATAAAAAGATGAGGAACTGGTCTGGCAGAAGAAACCAGTTGAAGATGAGCTGAAAGAAAAAGAATCATGTGTACATGTGGTTAATGCCAAGAAGAACAATGCGAGTAAAAGTAAACCTGATCATATCTACTCGAGAGATCAATTACTCAGGTTTTCAGGTAAGAAATACCACTATTCTTATTGTCATACACATGATCACATTCACAAAACCAGTGATCATTTCTGGTATGGTTCTTATTCTATTACCCCAACAAGAACTTCAACTAACATTCATGGACCCAAATACTAGTGGGTACCAACGCCGAAAACTGATTCTTTGTTGCAGGCACCTACTGTCAAGGGGGAGTAGAAGAACGGTGGCTTCTAAGTAAATCAGCTTAGAACCCGGACTTCAATGAAGTTTGGCTTCTGATCACATGACAGATCAGGACCAGTTCTTCAATGTTCAGACTTGGATACTTTTGCAAATATCTAGGGGAGATTATCTAATATATATCATTCTATCATGATTTGAGGGGGAGCTTAAAGGTAAATATCTTTTGATCTATATCTCTGATTGTTTGGAAGAATGACAACTTTCAAGCATGAAAAACAGCTTCTGAAATGGTCAAACCACTTCTGATTCTCAAAAGGTTTCATGAATCTAGAAGTGTGAATTTAAATGTTTTTCACGTTTTGAGCTTTAATGTTTAACTGACTATGTGTTTGTAAAGATCAATACTTGCGTATTATCTTATCCTTATACTGTAACGTATTCACACACACAGGTTCAGTACTTCATTTGTATTTGTTATTACCATGTCTCATAGCGAAACAATTTTTCGATGGTAATACCCCCGTTTGAAATTCAATGTTCTTGAGCATCAATCATAATTTCTAATTTTGTGCTTTCATTGCTAAATTGTTTATATTTGTTCATATAAACAAAATATCCAATTCTTTGATACCCAAATCAGTTCAGTTGATCTGATTGATACATTGTCAGATTCTCAAAACAATTCTCTTGATTTCATTTCTTTCATTCAATATCTTGGTTTTGAGAAATCTTCAAAGTTCAATTACTCAAATCTCATGAGCATACACTTTGACAATGTTATCATACATTTTGTGCTTAATTGTACAAGTTAAACTGTTGAGCAACTATTCGTTTTAGGACTTACATGGGATTTGTGTGAGAACTTAAACAGAACTTCCATGGATTCACGTTATCCAGTGTTTCCTACCCCGGAAGTTATCTTAGAGTGATTGGGAAGTGAGAGGTAATAAATCAAAGAATGGGGGAGATAACTCATCGGGTTGAGTTTTTCTCATTGTGTGGAGAAAAAAAATTTGGAAAAGAGAGTTTGGTTAGAAGTGAGCATAACGTTAAAAAGAAAGAGGGTGTGAGAACAGAGTTAAAAGAATATCAGAACTCTGCACCAACCACTTTCTGAGCCGGGCAGCCACATATTCTGATTGGTTCACATTTTTTGGTGACCATCATTGAAAAGGCACCTAGCCCATGCCAACTCTTGCATTAATACCACCAACCACTTGTTTCTTTCTTAACAAAGAAATGTTTCATTTTTCTTTGGGGACGCAGCATATCTGCTATCTAGTATTCACTCGGAAGATTTAGATATTGAAAAGAAGGAAAGTTGCCCTACCTTCGCACGTCTTTCATGCACATTGAGTCCGTGTAATATATGTTTTTTCTCAACAGTTTACACTATTTGAGCCTGATATAGCTAAGTAGCTTCAATCATTCTACACTTGCACGTACACACAAGGAATGAGTTTTCTTGTCATAACATTCATGGAAAATTCCGTTGTGGTTTTTCGATGATTGAATGGAAGCCCTGGGGGAGTGAACATTTCAAAAACTCCTTTCCAATGTACATCTGTTGTACAAAGTGGCTCTGTGCTACTTACAGGCATACTAACTGTATCATCTGTTGATTCAGGTTTCCAATTCCTATTATATCTGAATTTGAAAAGATTTGGATATATACATTTCATGAATTGACGGATACTCAGATCACAGGGCGGAGAATGTCATATTATCAAGGGGAAATCAAAGAATGTGTTGAAATTGAAGAGCTTTGATGATCTTGATGCTCACAATCATCAAAAAGGGGGAGAATTTTTTTCAAAGTTCAATTTCAAAGTTGGTTCTGAATGAAGATAATTCGTGAAAGTTTGTTTTTCTGAAGACAGTATAGAGATCAAAGAGATGAAGATGTTGTTTCAATGTTTTAAAGATGAGGATTTCAAAAGATTAGTACTTCTTCTATCCTGTATCATGTGGTGTTTGCTACAAGTTTGTTTATCATTCCTCCTACGAGCTGATTGAAAAAGTTCTTAAGCTGAAAGTCTATTCAACTCACGGTTTAAAGACAAATTCTTTGTTTTAAACTGAAGATGCACCGTGGAAAGTCACGTTACTCTCACATTATCTTTCTTGTGTGCTGATCCGATGTGATTGAGTTTCTACAGTTAAAAGCTGCGTGATAGTGCATTTAGTCTAGGCTACTGTACATTGAATCTGGTTACAAAGTTGATAATATGAAGACCAAGAGCTTTATTCAAGGGGGAGCGTGGAAAGACATGAAGTCAAGCTACACCAAAGTTTGTCAAAGATTTAAGAGGGAAAGAAGATCAAGGCCTAAAGTTTTTCATGTTGATAAATGCTTTATTCAACTTTAGGGGAGATTGTTAAGACTAAAAGTCCTATGTGTTGAAAGTGGAATAAAGTATTTATAAGGGTGTATAATGTAATTAATGAATAGTTGTTTTAATTAGATGGGCCCAAGCCCATTAGCCCATTAGGCCATGTAAGGCTAAGTATATAAAGGCTTTTGTAGTTCATATTTTAGGTTACTCAAGTCATTTGTTAGATTGCTAGTGTATAGGTTTACATATTCTGATAAGATATTCTCTCTGTAAACCTAAACCCTTTGATTTCGTATTAATCATATGGCTAGCAGTTGTGGCTTGATTATTGTTCTACATTGAATATTAACTATTGATTGCACTGTATTGGGATCTACATAAAGCGTTTTTCGTCTAAAGGATTAGTAAACAAATCAGCTAACTGGTGATCCGTCTGTACAAAATACATTTCAATATCACCTTTCTCCACATGATCCTTGATGAAGTGGTAACGCACATCTATATGCTTCGTCTTGGAGTGTTGAACTAGATTAGCAGTTATAGCTATGGCACTGTTGGAATCACAATAGATAGGGACTCTCTTGTAAGTGTATCCAAAATCTTTTAATTGCGTCTTCATCCATAAGACTTGAGAACAGCAGCTTGCGGCAGCAACGTACTTAGCTTCAGCAGTAGATGTGGACACATAGTTTCACTTTTTGGATGCCCAACATACGAGTTTATCACCTCAAAATTGACATGATCCAGATGTGATCTTCCGATCAAGCTTACAACCTGCGTGATCAACATCTGTGAAAGCACTTAAATCAAATCCGGGTTCCTTTGGATATCAAAGGCCTAATTCTGGAGTGCCTTTAAGATATCTAAGGATTTGTTTCACGACCACAAGATGAGATTCCTTCGTATTAACATGATATCTCGCGCAGAAACAAGTTACAAACATAATATCAAGTTTACTTTCCGTAAGATACAATAATGAACCGATCATACTATGGTACATTTCTGATCAACAGATTTACCAGCTAATTCTGCGTCCAGTAGCGTTCTAGTAACCATGGGCATTTTTATTACTGCACCATCGGTCATGTTAAACTTTTTTAATATAACACGAATGTATTTAGACTGGTTGATAAAGATACCATCTGGGGACTGTTTTACTTGAAGACCAAAGAAAAATGTCAGTTCACCTGTCATACTCATCTCAAACCTAGTCTTCATAATCTTTGAAAAGTTTTTACAAAATTCACGATTTGAAGACCCAAATATTATATCATCTACATATATTTGTATTAAGATCAAGTACTCACCTTGTTTCTTTAGGAATAAGGTAGTATCAATCGTACCTTTCTAAAAACCTAAGGCAAGAAGGAAATGCGTTAAAGTTTCGTACCATGCTCTTGGGGCTTGTTTGAGACCGTATAATGTCTAATCAAGAACAAAGACGTGGTCCTGGTGATGTGGATCTACGAATCCTTTGATTTGTGCAACTTACACTTCTTCATGCAGTATTGTTAGTGTATTATTGTATCCAAGATTTAATAGGAAAAGTCAAGACAAGATTAGTCAACAAAGTCAAAGTCTGTTTAGTCAAATATGAGGTTACTTAGGTGTTAAGTTTGTCTTGTATAGACTTGTGGTATAAATACCTTATGCCTTGTAAGAGTTCATTGTATGCTTTAACATTGTCAGATATATGATTGGAACTTTCTCTCACTACTCTCTCTCTAGAATTTACATTGTTACATCTTGATTAGAGATTGAATTTCTTGATTATGTTTGGGATTACAATATCAAGTATGCCGTTTAAGAATGTTGATTTCATGTCCATTTGATAAACTGTAAAATTCTTATGAGTTGCGTATGAAAGAAAAATCCGAAAGGCCACGATCCTTCCAACAGGGACGAAAGTTTCATCATAGTCAATGCCCTCCTGCTGAAAATAACCCTTAGCGACCAATCTTGCTTTGTTTCGCACTACAATTTCTACCTCATCCTTCTTATTTTTAAATACCCACTTTGTGCTAATCACAGATTTATCTTTTGGTCGTGGGATCAGCCGCCAGACCTTGTTCCGCTCAAACCGTAGTAGCTCATCATGAATAGCAAGTATCCACTCAGGATCTTTAAGAGCCTCCGAGGCATTTTTAGGATATATGGAACTCGGGAAACTGGTATATAAGCAATAATTTGCAGACGCTGCACAGGTTTTGACTCCACGGTTGACGTCACCAATTATGTTGTGTAGGGGGTGATCTCTAGTCCATCTAGTGGTACTAGGAGGAGGTTAAACAGTGTCTCTGTTATTCATCTCATTATACTCGTCCACTATTGTAGGAACAACTTCAGACATTGTTTGAAATTCATTCACATGTGATTCTGACTGTTATATTTCTGGTGCAACAAAAGAAGTACTTGGGACCTCTTGACTAGAACTGGTATCTAATGAAATAGAACCACGATTAGTTTGATTAGAATCATTTGGCGGCGACGTACCTGATGAAGTTGTTGTGACGGGTTCAGAAGGTCCAAATATATCTTCAGTTATTATAGGAACCTATGATGCTGATGCGGACGCGCTTGATTTATCAAAATTTGCACAAATGTCCATGAATGCATCAAAAAATAAAAGATCTAAATCAGATGTAGAAATTGAATAGTTAGAAGACTTATTCTTATCGGACACTAGTTCTATTTTGTCATGAATAGAATCCTTTCCTTTAAGCTTCAGTCCTGAACTGAGTTGTTCAGAAGTCAAAGTCGAATGTTCATCAAATGACACATTAATGCTTTCCATAACAATCTTGGTATGGCGATTGTAGATACAACAGGCATTTGACGTCAAGGAATATCCAATAAAGTAGCCTTCGTCTTCCTTCTTATCAAACTTGACAAGATTGTCACAGTCATTTAAGATAAAGAACCTGCAACCAAAAACACGAAAGAATTTAACATTAGGTTTTCTTTTGTTTATAATCTCATATGTTGTCTTATTCAATCGCTTATTGATTATCGTCCAATTCTCAGTAAAGCCTGCGGTGGAAACAGCTTCATCCCACATATATAATGGAAGACCAGAATATGCCAACATAGTCCCTGCAGCTTCGACTAAAGTTTTGTTCTTGCGTTCAACAACGCCATTCTGTTACGGTGTATGAGCGGCCAAAAAATTATGAGAAATACTAACTGATTGTAGATAACTTTGAAGAGTCTCATTCATGAATTCAGTGTCGTTATCGCTTCGCAAATTCTGAATAGGCAATTATAACAGAACATGCTCTTTCTTAATGAAGGCAATTATTAACTCTGGCTGAATTGATTTGGCTCCTAGAAACTCCAACCATGTATATCTGGAATACTCATCTATCATGACCAATATATATACTTTTTACCATTGATTGATTGAGTACGCATCGGGCCACAAAGGTCCATGTGTAACATTTCAAGCGACGATTTGCAAGCAGATTCTATCTTTGCCTTATGGGAACTTCTTTTCATCTTTCCCATTTCGCATGCAGAACACAAAGAATCCTTCTAGAATAGCAATTCTGGTAGACCTTTGACCATTCCTTTACTCGCCAACGTGTTTATAGCCTTAAAGTTTTGGTAAGAAAGACGACGACGCCAAATCGAACTTTCTTCCTTTGAAGCTTTAGCAATCAAACAAACTGATCGAGTTGTTGAAAGTGTTGGAAAATTAACCGTATATAGATTTCCATATCTTTCTGCTTTGAATACCTCAGAATCGTCTGAATCTTCTATGTGACAGTATGTCATAGTAAACCTACCTTGGTAAAGGCTGTCACAAAATTGACTTGTACTGAACAAGTTGTGATCTATCTCTTCCACATAGAGAACCTTCTGAATGTCACAGAACTGTTTTTAAGCATTATGTATCCTGTGATGTAACCTTTAAGCTCAGAATTTGCGAATCCAACTGTTCCAGCAGGCTGTCCAACATAATCATGCAATAAGTCCATGAACCCCATCATGTGCCTTGTGCATCCAGAATCTATAAACCATAGATGACGGGCGTACAAAAGATACAAACTTACTTTTCTTTAGGTACCCATATCCAAATGGGTCCTTTCTTGTTAGCATCTTTCATCCTTTGAAAATCGTCAACCTTGCCTTTAACTCACCATTCAAATAGAGACTTAGGTAACCATATTCACATTTAAATCATGAGAATCTGTGTTCTTTGAAAAAATATTTGACTTAGCCTTGAAGATATGAATTTGTTGTGTTGATGCTTTAGAAAAGGATTTGACTTTAGAAAATCTTTTAACCTTCTTTGGCTTAGGACGAATAGTGTGGAATGAAAAATAATTGCTACCACATTTATTACAAATAATGTTCTTGCGAGCAAATGTCATGATTTTCGATTTATCAAATGTTTTACAATTATTGACACAAAATTGAAATTTATTGATCATAGAACTATTACATGAAGAACTATCATCACTAGTAGAAACTGTTAGGTAACAGATTTAGTGGATTCAATATCATCAAGACTGAAGACTGAAATCTGAAGTCAATGCTGCAAAGTCAATTCTCAATAAAAGTCTAGGTCATTTTGTAATAAAAAGTCAAAGTTATTTTTATGTATTTTTGTTTTCCCTAAATAGGTATATGAGTTATTTAGGTTGCTAGGGTAGTGTGTAAGGGTGTGCAAAATTAGAAAGTGGCAGTCACCATTCTAGAGTGAGAGAGCTTAGATAGAGAAAAATCCTTCTAGAGAGATTTGTAATCCTTTGACCGTGAATCAAATAAAGTTTGATTAATCTCTTGTTGTGATTACTTGTTTTATGTGATAAGAAATTGATTTGCAGGGAACATCAATTGGTATCAGAGCCTAACCAGATTGAAATCAAAAAGTAATATTGTTCGAGCACTGTTCATCGACTTTCAGATATGTTTTTGAGTGTTTGTGTGTTTTTCGAGTTGAAATCGTTTGTTTAGTGATCGATTAGTGTAATAGAAAGAGTTTATATAGTTTGGGTCATCATTTGCACTGTAATCGATCTTTAATCTTTGAGTTTGTCAAGTTTTTAGTACACGAGTACACAAGCACTGTTACATTGATCGATTCTTCTTAGAGTGTTTGTTTTTTGAAATTAATTGGTTGTAATCTGTTCTAGACGTATTTGTGATCTTACTGTCAAAGTTTGGGATTGTAAATCGAAGTCTAGATAGGTTTTTGATTGATTCAAAGCCGTTTTTCGAAGTTCAGGTGAAGAACTCGCAAGTAAAAGTGAAGAACTCGCAAGTGTGTTCAAGAACTCGCAGAGGACGAAGTTTTCGCAGAAATCTTCAAAGTATCCGCAGATCTTTTGTTTAGTATTCGCATTGTGTTTTAATTTCTGAATTTTTGTTAAGTGTAAAATTCGCAGGCTTGACATTTGCGAATTCTTGAAGATTCGCAGGCTTGAAGTTTGCGAATTCTTTAAGTTTCGCAGGACTCTGTGTTGAGAATTCTTACTTTGCGCCTCCAACTAGAAACGCAAACCTCAACTTTGCGCGTCCCACTTGAAACGCAAAATCAACTTTGCGATTCTAGCTTGAAACGCAAACTTCTCTGCTCCAATCCAGACTAGGGGGACAAAATTTCTTGTGTGATCAAATTTTATCTGTTTTTATTTTGGGCTAACGATCATATTCAAGTTTTTCTACTCTTATCAGAATGTCTTCCTATTTTCACATGTTGAATAAAGGAGAATACGAAAAGTGGAAAAGGAATTTTTTTAGCTTCATAGATGGTGATGAACTGGGTCAAAACATTAGATTATCGTTGTCTGAAGGAGCACAACGAAATCATGCTGATTATAGAGCTAGAGTTTATCTGAGACAGAGTATTTCTAAGGAAATATATGATTTAATGGATATTCCTGAAGCTTCAGGGAAAGAGATTTGGGACCATCTTGCATTAAACTCTGAATGGATTGTCTTAGACCGAAACGTTTTCTTAAAAGGCAAAGTTTTGGAATCTGAGAATGATGAGCTAAAAGGAAAGATTTCTGATCTGGAAGCTCAAATACAGAAGCAAGAGTCTGTTGAGAGCAATGAGAAGAAATATAAGGATTTAGAGTGTGCAAATGCTGAGCTTCAAAAGAAAATATCTGAGCTTGAAAAGAAGTTCTTAGATCTTTCCAAGAAGGGTGTTGAAGAGAAGAAGGTGATAGATCTTAAGAGTTTAAAGCTTTCTCAAAAAGTTGAAGACTTTGAGAAAGTCATCATATTGGAAAGAGATCAGTTTGCCAAGGAGAGGAAGGCAAATGATCAGAAGGGTGCTAAGAAGGGATTCGAAGAAGAAAGAATCATCCTTGAAGCAAAGATAAAGAAGCTTACCGAGAAGCTATCTGAATTATGTAAAAGTGTTCTGACATAGAAGTAAAAAAAGTCTGCATTTGAGACGAACATTGAGCTCCTTATCAAAGAACGAGACAATTATTCTTCAAATGTAAAAGAGCTTCAAGATATTATTTCAAAGACGGTGGTGGTGACTGAGCGAACGACTCCAGAGTCAAAAATCCACTCTCCTAGAAATAATTCAGTTGGTTCTACCAAACCAGCCGCAAGCTCACATGAGAAAACTGCTCTTTTCAAAAGGTTAGTTAAATCTTCTAATCAAATTCATTCTACTAATCTTTTCTATGACAGGAATAGAGATAGTTCAGGTACACAAAGAAGGAGAAGAACCTTCCAGGAAGAAGCTGAACTGGTCTGGAACAGGAAACCAGTTAAAGAAGAGCTGAAATGTAAAAACTCATGTGTACATACGCCGATTGCCAAGAAGAACAATGCGCTAAAAGGTAAACCTACTTTTGTTTACTCAAGAGATAAATTAATCAGTTTATCAGGTAAGAAATTCTATTGTTCTTATTGTCGTAAACATGATCCTATTCACAAGACAAGTAACCATTACTGGTATGGTTCTTACTCAGTAACCCCCACACGAACTGCAACTAACACTCTTGGATCCAATTGGAAATGGATACCAAAGAAAAGGGATGATTCTGTGTTGCAGGTACCTACTGTCTAGGGGGAGTAGGAGAGAAATGGTTCTTGAATATATCAGATCAAGACCCGAACTTCAACGAAGTTGACTTCTAAACCCAACAGGTTAGAACATGCACTTCAATAATCAAAAGACCTTACTCCGTGCTGAAAAAGAGATTGTACTCCGATACTCGAATGAGGAAATCAACCATCAAGGGGGAGTACATATATATTTGTCTGAAATTTTATGCATATCTTTTACATCTGATAATGTACTAATGCATAATTTCAAGGGGAGTAAAAAGGTGATGACTTCTGATTATTTCTGATCAGAACTTGTACTTTAAAAAGTTTTACTGCTTTTTGTCTTTTCAATTTAAGTGAATAAATTTTACTTTGAATTGACTTAAGACTTTTGCAGAAGTTTGAGAGAAGCTTAAAAGATCATATCTTTATGACTTTAAGCTTAGCTTCATGAGATGTAAGATCATACGTTCAGGTATTATCCTTTATCGTAATCTCATATATGGTTGAAAGAAGAACAACTTTAAATCATAGAAAACATCGTTCTAAAATGTTCAAATCACTTCCCGATTCTTCAACCAGATTTTATAATTCGGAAGTGTGATTTTCAATGTTTTCTTATTCAATTGAGCTTTAACTGTTAAGTTAAACCATTTTGAGCATTATATGCTTCATAGGAAAACATGGGATCAGTGTGCTAGGAATTAACACAACTTCTATGGAATCACCTTAACTAGTGATTTCTACCCAAGAAGTTAATCCTTAGTGATTGAGTGTGCAAAGCGAAAAGAAATGAGTGTGATTAGAGAATGCTTAAAGTTTAAAAGAAAGAGCGTGTGAGAACAGAGTTAAAAAAATATCACAACTCTGCACCAACTTTTTCTGAGCCAGGTAGCCACAATTCTAGTGATTCACAATTCTTTGATGATCATTATTTAAACAGGCAACTAACCCATGCCAACTCTAGATTAAACCTCACCATCTACTCATTTTCTTCTCAACAAGAAAGTGTTTCACATTTTCAAAAGGGGATGCAACACATTTGCTATCTGATTTTCATTTGGAAAATCTGGATATTGAAAATAAGGAAGTCTGCACCACCTTCGCACTTCAATCATGCACATTGAGTATGTGTTTAACTTACCGTTGTCTCAGTAATTTACACAATTTTGAGCCAATAAGCAATCATTAGTGCTTAATTCTTTCAACACAAGCACAAACACACAAGGAATTCGTTTCTTTGTCATAACGTTTATAGAAATAACCTTCGTGGTGTTTCGATGATTAAATGGAAACCCTGGGGGAGTCAACATCTAACAGCTCCTTTCCAATGTATATTTGTTACACACAGTGACTTAGTGTTACTGACAGGCATGTTAACTGATTCATTAGTTGATTCAGGTGTTACACGACTATTTTGTCTGGATTTGCAAAGATCTGGATGAATATCTATTGAATTGACGGATCAGTGGCTCCATGTGGTTGACATTTCTTACAAATAACTTTGATGAAGTCGTTGCACTTAACATCAAAAAGGGGGAGAATGACTACACAAGAAATGGCAAAGATCACATGTTTCTAGAATCACGTCCACTCTTCAAAAGGGGAGATTTTTAGATTGAAGACATGTTGATTTCAGAAGCTAGAGAAAGAGATTGCATCTTCTGTGCTGAAAGAGAAGATCGTATTGCTAAAATCATTTTCGTAATGATCTTGATCCAAAGGGGGAGATTGTTAAGACAGAGTCTCATTGGATTCAAGATCATCCAATCTGAAGATCGCAATCTGAAGCTAAAGCCGCGTAGACTCTCGATATTAAAGTCTATGTCGTTTGTCATAAATGTCAAAGTAAGTCAATGTAATTGTTTGTAATTGTAATAGTTAACTTAATATCTAGTTTGTTAGATATTAGTTAACTTAGGTAACTTAGTTAGATAAATTAGTTTCTAGTATTTAGTTAGTTATATTAGAAATAATATCTAGATCCAATATCTAGATATTATCTTAGGAAGTGTGTTCAACACACTAGTTAGATTAGTTGTGTATCTCACTCTCTTAATAATCAGAACATATAAGAACACACACAAGAACACACTAAAAGGTGAAAAAGAGAGAAAAACAGAGAACACAAATTCAAGCTTTAATATGATCAATCTTGTAACCATTTCTATATATCAATACAGGTTGGTAATCTTTATTGTGTTGTTTCTAAGAACTTGATAGTAGTATTGTTGTGGGCCGACACACTGATTCATTTGTTGATTCAAGTGTTACATTCCTATTTTCTCTGGATTTGAAAATATCTGAATGAATATCTTATTTTGGATCGATGGGGAATCAGAGGCTTCGTATAAAATATCAGTGGTCAGAAAGATTACAAAGACATTTCTTGTTGAATGTTTTGATGATTTCATGCTTCTATTATCAAAAAGGGGGGGATGACAAAGTTAAAGAAATGTCTGGAAGAATTGTCCGGAAAGAACAGTGTGTACTGAAATTTTATTTGGAGATAGTTTGCTAAAGCAATCAGATTTGTGTTTGAAAGAGGTTTGTTTATAACCTTGGGAGAGAATGTTGCGATTCTTGAAGATCAAATTTTGAAGAAGATTGCTGTAAGTTTTTGAAGATATAGAGTTTATCATAGAAAGGGGAGAATGCCAATTTTTCATATTAATAGGGGGAGAATGTTGATTGCTTGAGAAGATCTTTTTACTACAAAGGGGGAGAAGATTCAAATTGAGCTTAAAGAAAGAAGACTGAATTGTAAAATCTTTTAGAGGTAATTTTTGAAATGATCTTGATCCAAAGGGGAGAAGTAAAAGGCTCAAAGTCAAACTCTCAAGCATCAAAGTGAAAGTATCTTATAATAAAAGTCAAAATCAACGTATTGTATTTTGTTTCCTTGTTTTAGGTGGTGGTATAAATAGTCCTTGCCTTGTAATCTTAGTGTAACATTCAGAAAGTAAGTGTATGAGCAGATTAGAGAAGAGGTTAATAGAACATCATTCTAGAGAGAGAATGTAGTGAGAGATAGTTGATATTGTAATCTTTGTTCTAGAATCAATGACATGTGATTTCACGAATTATTCATCTTGATTGTTTGTATTGATTATAACTTGAATATTGGGGACTATCAATAACTGTTACAAACTCTTATTCAACAAACATTTCTTCAACAAATCTTCTCCCCCTTTTTGATGATTCTAGCATAGAAGTCATCAAAACTGTTCCAAGAAATGTCATTAACCTCTTCTCTGACCATTGATCTTTCATCACATGATTGAGCCTCTGATTATCCGTCAATTCACCAAGTATTCATCAGGATCTTTTCAAATTCAGACAAAATAGAGTGTAACACCTGAATCAACAAATGAATCAGTTAATAATGCCTTTTAGTAACACGAAGTCACTACGTGTAATGAATACACGTTGGAAAGGAGCTTTTTGATGTTCACTCCCCAGGTCTTCCATTCAATCATCGAATAACACAAGTTTATTCTATGAACGTTTTGACAGAAAAACGAATTTTCTGTGTGTTCGTGCTTGTGTATGAAAGAATTTAAGCATGATGATTGCTTTTAATAATTGGATCAAAATGTGTAAACCATTGAGACAACAACATTATTACACAGACACAATTGTGCATGATCAAAGTGCGAAGGTGGGGCAAACTTCCTTCTTTTTCAATATCCAGATTTTCCAAATGATAACCAGATAGATTATATGCTGCATCCCCAAGAAATAATGAAACATCTTCTTTTTATGAAAAAAGATGAGTAGCTGGTGGGGTTTTAAGTAAAGAGTTGGGATGGGCTAGTTGCCTATTTCAATTATGTTCACGAAGAATTGTGAAACAACAGTAATTTGGCTGCCCGACTCAGAAAAAGTTGGTGCAGAGTTTGATATTCTTTTACTCTGATCTCTCACCCACTCTCTTTTTAATCATTTAAGCTCGCTTCTAACCAAACTCTCTTTTACATTTTACCTCATCACACATACCCACACTCAGGTATTTCGACTCCTCGCCTCTCGATCACTCAAGGTTAACTTCTTGGGTAGGAAACACTGGTTAACGTGAATCCATTGAAGTTATGTTAAGTTCTCACACAATGAACCCATGTAGACCTGTAAGCATAATGTTGCTCAAATGGTTTAACTTTTACAGTTAAATCACAATGTGAAATACAAGTCAGATGTATGTATGCTCATGAAAATAATCATGAAGATTTGATGTCAAGATCGAAAATTCTAAACAAGGATTTAATACAAACTTAGAAACAATGTTAAAGAAGTTGCGGAATAACACTTTAACAATTAATCAAAACACAACATATGAACTCAAATCATAAGTTTATATTGCTTAAAACTTAATGATTACAAACACAACCTCAATCTGTTGAACAGACTCAACAGATGTTCTACACTTCTCTATAGAAAGGATCAATACTAGTCTTGAGGTTAATTCTCTAAACAAAAACTTCTACACTATATATACAAAAACTGATTACAAGATTGTTAGCTCCAAATCTTCTGTTTGTTAAAAGTGTTGAAAATACCCATCCTATTTCAGAGGACTTCCAAAGATAGACTTCAGAAGACACAGACTTCAGAGGACGAAGACTTTAGAGGAGAAACCTGCCTCTAAAGTACTTATCAGAGATTGCAACTTTTAGTAGACATCAGAGATGGCTTCATCAGAGACTCTGAAGACAACGTCAGAGCTCTGAAGACATTCTCTCTGAAGATGGCGCTGAAGACTCCTGAAGTATCAAAACAGATAACCAATCACTTAGTAATAAGATTTACTTTATAGAGTAGGTTACTGTTTAAACATGTCTTGAGCTTACCTTTTAGGTAAGACACCGTTCAAGCATGCTTCTATTTGTCAGAATAGTACACTGTTTACTTTATGGTCCTATAAATAGGACCATCACTCCTTTGACAAAAGTGTGCTTTTTGATATATTGTATAAGAAGAATCAACTGAATATATCTCACGAAGATCTTGTTCTTTCTACTTGCTTTATATATGAACTGTTATATTTGAATCTGCTTTTGATATTAAACTATATTGCTTCCGCTGTTTATACTCTTGTTGTTTATATCAATATTGTTATAAGATTAAATCTGGGATCCAACAATTGGTATAAGAGCGTCCTTTGTTTTCTAAAACAAAGAAAGATCATATCTGCATAATAGGATAGATTTAATTCTTACTGATTCAAGCTTTTATTATTTGTGATTGTTTGTGTAAACCCTGGTTTATTAAACTTCATATGCTCCAGATTTAAAAGTAAATCACAGTTACATCATTTAATAGAAAGATCATCATAGAAAAGCATCAGTTCTTCAAATCTTCATCTTTTCTTCACAAAAATGGCAAACTCAAGCATAAGTGCCATTTACACAGCCGGATCATTAACCAAACCTCCTACGCTTCTAAGGGATGAATATCTTCAATGGAAGATAAGGATGGTAAATTTCTTAGAAGGCATGGACAGGGATCTGTTAAGATCAGTGAACGATGGACCTCACCAACCAATGGTGTTGGTACCAAGAGTTCCAGCAACAGCAGATACTGATGAAATCCCTGCTTACTATGAAAAGAAAACTTCAAACTTTACGGATGAAGAAACTAACATGATGGATAATGATTCAAAAGCTGTTAGATTACTTATAATGGCCATTCCCAATGATATCTTCCAAGAACTTGATTCTTGCTTAACTGCAAAAGTGATATGGGATTAGTTGTTAAATCAACTTGAAAGAGGCCTACAAACTGAAAAGAACAGGAGAAATCTTTGTATCAATGAATATCATGATTTTCATGCATTACCCGAAGAAATCTTACATCGAACATACTCAAGGTTTAACATCCTCATCAACAAATGCATAAAATTTGGGGTCATGAGAACAAAAGAAGAAAACAATGTTCTCTTTCTTAAAATTCTAAATGAAGAATGGTCACAACTGTCAATGTCGATACAAGCCAATCAAAATCTTGTATCATGGTCATTGACTGACATTTATGGTACCTTGGTAGCACAGGAAAAAGTTGTTAAACAAAAATCAAAAACCTCTTTACGTGGTCCACTTGCACTCATGTCAAAACAGAAGGGTGTATCACAAGAATGCAGAAATGCAGAAATGCAGAAAAAGACAATTGTTCAAAAAGGGAATCTAAAAAAAATCCAAAAAGGTTCTGATGTCTGAAGAAGTTGAACACTCAGATTCTGACTAAGATGATGACATCAATGCCTTTGCCAAATCTCTTGCTTTAATCACCTATCAATTTAACAAGAAATTTGGCAAGAAAGTCTTTGAAGGAAGAAGAGATGATGAAGAAAGAAGAGGAAATCCAGAAAGAAGATTTCAGAAAAATGAATATCAACAAGAGCCCAGATCTACTCTACATAGTGATCAAAAGGGCGTTCATTTCACCAATCAGGATTCTACTCAACAATCAAGATCTCAACAATCATTTCAGCCGAGGTATCCTCAACCTCAGAGGTACTTCAAGCCACAACCTCAAGTACAAGCACAAAAGACAGAATCAGACACTGCTCTTCCATCAAACCAAAACGATGGAAGATGTTTTAGATGTGGAAAGCCAGGCCATTACTCCGCCAACTGCAGAGGTAGACTCATCAAGGATGAAGACTACTACAAAAACAAGTACAAATACAATGTCAAAGAAAGAGTACTTGTAGCAGAGATAGAAGACTGGCTGTCAGACTCAACAAGTAATGGAGAGGAAGAACCCACCATTCTCTGTGGTATGGCGTTCACAGATGATCAAAGTGACGGATCATCAGAGGACTACTCTGAAAAGGTAAACTCTCCTTCCACCTCTGAAAGTGATCTTGAATTGGATGTTATTAAACTAACAGATGAATTTCAAATACTAAAGCAAAAACTTGTTGAGGAAAAAGAAAAAGCAAAACAAATGACAAAAGATCTTAATTTTTACAAAAAGGAAAAAGATCTTCTTGAATCAGAAAAGAGAGATATTTTTGTTGAAAAATCTGATCTTGAAAAAGCTCAGAAAGAAAAGGAAAAATCATTTTCAGAAAAATACAAAGAACTTGAGAAAGTTTTAAAAGTTAAAGAAGAAGAAGTAAAAAATCTGAGTATGAAAGACTCAATTCTGTTGCCTTAACAAATTTTTTCCAAAAAGAAAGAGAAATCTTACATCAATCTCTGGAAAGGAAAGAACTTCAAATCAAAAGTTATCTTGATGCTCAGGATGTTCATATAAAGATAAACTCTCAAATGGATACTCAAGGGCTTGGATTCTATGAATTGGATCCATTCACTGGATTGAAGAAAACTTCACTTTCTTCCATTTTCTGTGAAGGAAAGGTCCAGAGCTCTGACTGTCCATCACTGAACAATTTCAAAAGAATAAAAACCATAGAGAGATAAAAAATAAGGGCTCTGAACTTTAAAAATGTAGCATACTCTGAAGTACAAAGCTTTCCAAATTCCATCTTAAAAATAGAAAAGGAAACTTCAGAGGTATTTTTCACAAAACCTCAGAGAAATGATCCTAAAGAGATTTTTAAGTTTAATGCATTCATCAAAGATGAATCTAAGACATCTGAACAAAGTACCTCTGAAGCAAGTACTTCTGAAGATGAACCTCAAAGTTCACTTAATCCAGATGCCCCTCTGTATTCACCAATCTCTGATGAATGCATCAGAACTACATTTGCGGATGACATCAAGAAAATAAATCAAGAAAACGTCATAGCTGATTTAGAGAAAAAAGAAAGCATGAAAAGAATCATCAAAGTCTCCAGACCTAAGAAAATTGAGAAACCATCAGAGGTAGTTGTCTCTGGTAAGACTGAACGAGACTTTCTTGACTCTGATTCTGAATATGATCCAGAGGTAGATGAATAGATTTTCTACAAACCAGAGAAAGTACTTCATAAAAAGATAGATCCTGACTTTGCAGAAATGTGTCTTCAAGCAAAAACTTCTCTGGAACTTGAAAAAGAATTACAAGAAAAGGCAAAGAATAAAACTATCACTTCTCAACTCTACACTTATAAACCAATCAAGTTTACTCCTAGACAAAAAGGAAAATGGCAAGAAATTAACCATTCTGATTCTGTTTGTGTAGTGAGCAACAAAGAGAAGAGGATGTTTCTGAACAAGAGAAGGCAACTTGAAAAGAAGGCTGTCTCTCAAGCTAAAAGAAAAGAAGTAGTTAGGAATACTTGTAATATTCCTAGTACTAATTCAAAAAGGAATCCTAATGTATCGTATGCATTTAATGAAATGAAATCCTTTGCTTCTACTTCTTTTTCTGTAAAGTGCAATTGCATCCAACTCTTGATGAAACTAAAAAATCACTCAAAGGTTCTCACTGTTTTCTTAATCAATCTCTAAATAAAAATTCAGAGACAACGCCTCAAAAGAAAAAGGACAATTCTGCCAGAATATCAAAAGATAAGAAGGCAAAATTTCAAAAAGATAATCAGAAGTCTAACAAAATAGGACCCATAATGAGATGGGTACCTAAGAAAATCTAATATGTCTTGCAGAAACAGTCAATGCCGATCTGGTACTTAGATTCTAGGTGTTCAAGGCATATGACTGGAGATAAAAAGTTACTATCCTCTTTCAAAACTAAATCTGGAGGAGCAGTAACTTTTGGAGACAATATGCAAGGACAAATTAAGGGTTATGGTGAGCTTACAAGAGGTAATGTTTCAGTATCAAAGGTTGCTTATGTTGATGGGTTAAAGCATAACTTGATCAGCATAAGTCAACTTTGTGACCATGGTTTTGATGTGAAATTTCAAGAAAAACATTGTTCACTACTTCACTCAAAAACAAGTCAAGAAATGCTCAGAGCTGACAGAAAGGGAAATTTATACAGAATGAATTTTTCCAAACACATAAAAACTGACTCAGAGAAACTCTGTCTAGTATCTCTGAATAGTGAAGATGTTTGGCTCTGGCATAAAAAGTTGTCACATCTGAACTTTTCTTCACTTGATAAATTGGTCAAACTAAATCTGGTTAAGGGATTGCCATCTATGAAGATTAACAAAGATCATCTTTGTTCTGCTTGTGAAATGGGAAAAATGAAAAGATCTTCCCACAAGACCAAAAGTGATAATAATTGTCCAAAACCTCTGCATATGCTTCATGTGGACCTCTGTGGTCCTATCTCTGTACAGAGCTTGTCAGGTAAAAAGTATATCCTCGTTTTGATTGACGAATACTCTAGATATACATGGATAGAATTCATCAGAGCCAAGTCTGATGTCCCTGATATTTTAATAAGATTGTTAAAAAGATTGTAGGTTCTGTTTGATACCAAAGTTCAGAAACTGAAAAGTGATAATGGAACAGAGTTCAGAAATGCAAAAATCAACTCATATCTTTCAGAGGAAGGCATAACTCCAAACTTCTCTGCAGCTAGAACACCTCAACAAAATGGTGTTGTTGAAAGGAAAAACAGAACACTGGTTGAAGCTGCAAGAACTATGCTTGCAGGATCAGAACTTCCCCTAAACTATTGGGCAGAGGCAGTGGCAACAACCTGTTTCACGAAAAACAGAGCTACAATTGTCAAAAGATTCAAGAAAACATCTTATGAACTCATTAACAACAGGAAACCTAATGTTAAATATTTCCATGTTTTTAGATGCAGATGTTATATTCTAAATGATAGAGAGTCTCTTGGAAAGTTTGACAAGAAAGCAGATGAAGGCAAATTCATTGGCTATTCATTAGTCTCAAAAGCTTTCAGAGTGTTCAATCAAAGAACAAGAACAATCAAAGAGAGTATCAATGTGTCTCTTGATGATGACAAAAGTCTAGCTAGCAAAGATATCAATCAAATTGCCAAAAATATCTCTGAATCATCAAAGATAAGAGAATCCGAACTCAACAAAATTTTCAAAGATTTCTTTGATGATGAAAACTCAGAGTTTCTTTTCAGAGAAATTCATAGAGCAACTTCAGAGGAACAACAAACGTCAGGTACAAATCTCTCTGGTCCCTCTGAAGTTACAACTTCGGCTTCCTTGAATGCAGGTCCAAGAAATGAATCAACTTCAAAGCCTCTGGAATCAATTTCAGAGCATTCGGAATCAACTTCAGAGCCTCTGGAATCAAATCATGCGCCTCTGGAATCAACATCAGAGCCTATGCTCAGCACAACAGAGATATCTCTAACTATCATCTCTGAAGTTCAAACTCTACCTCATGTTCATGCTCCGCTCACAAGATGGACAAAGGATCATCCCCATGATCAGATCATTGGATCACGTTCAGAGGGTGTCAAAACCAGATCAGCCACAATCAATGAATGTTTTTTGTAAATTTTTTAAGCATCATTGAACCAAAGAAGGTAAATAAAGCTCTTGAAGATCCTCATTGGATCTCTGCAATGCAGAATGAGCTTCAAGAGTTCGAAAGAAACAAAGTCTGGACCTTAGTTCCCCTTCCTAAAGGAAAATTTACAATTGGAACTTAATGGGTCTTCAGAAATAAAAAGGATGAGGATGGCATTATAATCAGAAACAAAGCTAGGTTGGTTGCTAAGGGATATTACCAAGAAGAAGGCATTGATTATGATGAAACCTTTGCACCTGTGGCTAGGCTAGAAACAATTAGAATCTTCTTAGCCTATGCTGCACATAAAGGGTTCAAAGTATATCAGATGGATGTTAAATCTGCCTTTCTGAATGGTAAATTAAATGAAGAGGTTTATGTCCAGCAACCACCTGGTTTTGAGAATACAGAGTTTCCAAACCATGTTTATTATCTTGATAAATCTCTATACGGACTTAAACAAGCTCCAAGAGCATGTTATGCTACTCTATCCACATTTCTGATAAATAATGGTTTTGAAAAAGGTACAATAGATACAACCTTGTTCATAAAAAGGTACAAAAATGAGATGCTCTTAGTACAAATATATGTTGATGACATTATATTTGGCTCTACAAATCAAAAGTATTGTGATAAGTTTTCAGATTTGATGTAGAGTAAATTTGAGATGAGTCTTATGGGAGAATTAACATTCTTTCTAGGCTTACAAGTAAAGCAAACATCAGAGGGTACTTTTATAACTCAATCTAAGTATGTCGCTGACATTTTGAAAAAATACAGACTCAATGATTCAACCTCTATGAAAACCCCTATTGCCACAGGAGTCAAGCTTGACTCTGATCTTTCGGGAAAATCTGTAGATGTCAAAACCTACAGAGGCATGATAGTTTCACTATTATACTTAACTGCAAGTAGGCCTGACATAATGTTTGCAACATGTCTTTGTGCTAGATATCAAGCAAATCCAAAAGAATCTCATTTATCTGCTGTCAAAAGAATTTTCAGATACCTGAGAGGGTCACCCTCATTACACTGATGCAGATCATGCAGGATGCAAGCTTGACAGAAAAAGTACCTCTGGGTGCTGTCAGTTATTGGGAAATAAGCTGGTAAGTTGGACATCCAAGAAGCAAAATTGTGTTTCAACTTCCACAGCAGAGGCATAATATGTTGCTGCTGCTAGTTCTTGCTCTCAAGTCATATGGATGCAAACTCAGCTCCGAGACTATGGCTTACAATATGACAGAATGCCAATTCTATGTGATTCAAAACGTGCCATAGCCATCTCTGCCAATCCAGTACAACACTCCAAAACAAAGCACATTGATGTAAGGTACCACTTTCTGAAAGATCATGTTGAAAAGGGAACAATAGAGATGTATTTTGTACCAAATGAACTTCAACTTGCTGATATTTTCACAAAAGCTTTAGATGAACGAAGATTCAATTTCTTAATTAGAAAGTTGGGTATGTTGAACATGTCTGCCTAACACAGGAAAACATCAGAGTCTCTGATACATTCATCAAAGCCTCTGACATGCGTAGCATGTTCAACCAGAACTTCTGAAACTAATTTCAGAGCCTCTGGACTTTTTCACAAATGGTTAAAATCATTCTTTTGTATCTCCAAGCATGTGTCAAGGGGGAGAAGATAAAGACTTCATTCTTTGGTCAAGGGGGAGACAAAAAAACTTTCATCTTTCAAGGGGGAGAAAGTGAGCTTCTCTGATACTCATATCAGAGACTCTGATCTTGTCTCTGATATTTATATCAGAGCCTCTGATATTGACTATGATATTTATATCAAAGCCTCTGATCTTTTCTCAATAAACGAATATTCCAGGAAATGAGGGTGACCCTCTTTTCTCAATAAACGAATAACCATTCATTTCTTTTCAAAAACCCAATTGGCGGTTTTCTGACACCAAGCGGCTCTCCCCTACACACCTCAACGTATCACCTATTAATTAGGGGATGATGGAACATCCTTTCTGACATTAGAACTCTTAATCGCTATTTCCATAACCTCTCCCTCTACCTTTCTTTTTCTGTCCATAAAAACCCTTTTTCTCTTCTCATTATTCTTTACGCTCTCAGAATCCAAAATCCCAAATCTCTCTTTCTAAGCTCTCATCTTTCTCAACAAAACCTGCAACAATGGCGGCTCATTCCCAAACCTCAGATAACTCTAGCAAACTTGTTCCAAGCTTGAATATGGCACAGTTTGATGTTCCAGTAAAAGGTAACAACTACTTTCTGGACGTCACCCCAACCAAATACGGTGAGAAGTTTCACCCAATCCTCGAATTTCTGACCAACTGCGAACTCAACGATGTCCTCACCAAACATGCCTCAGATATTCCTCAACGCTTTGTCCAACAATGGTGGTATTCAAGTGAATACGATGATGAAAAGGAAGGACTGGTTGGGTACATTGACGTAAGTGAACAAAGCATGAACATAAGAATCACCCCACAAACCCTAACTCGCCGATTCAACCTGCTCACGAAAACTGATCTTCGAATAGAAACCTTTGAGAAACTACCAAATCAAGAAGTCCTTCTTCAGTTCCTCCACAACTTAGGCTACAACAGGGAGATCACATGCCTAAGTCAATTCAGACGTCAGTACCTGCCTCCCAAGTGGAACTTTATGTATAGTGTTCTCAACCGAACAATTACCTGCAAGATTGGAAGCCAGGATCAGACCCATCCAGCGATTTAGCCATAATGTATGCTCTCTTCTTCAACAGAAGCATAAATATGGCTCACATTCTCTTCTGTGAGATGCTGACGGCGGTGGACAAGAAGAACAAAGACTTGGCCAAAGGAAAACAACCAATTTCAGTACTGTTTCCCATATTCATGTTTGTGGTCATTCAACGAGCAATGGAGAAATTCTCCATCACTGAGGAGGGCCCAAGGACAACTCTGTTTATGATGAACTCGTTCAAAGCTACAAAGGTTCCTCCTTATCCAAATGACCGACGTTTCCCACACACCATGATTGAGGTAATTCCTGCTGACTCTACTACCCACCTCCTAATTAGTCATGTTGCCCAATCATCAGAACCGATGATGGGATCCCCAACACACTTAGGTTCTGGGCCTGAGCCTGAATCAGAGAGTGATATCTCTGATACTACTCAAAACGTTAACAGAGCGCAACCAGAGGGTGGCTCTTAGAGAGTAAGGAAGAGAAAACAAGATAACCCTCCCTCTGACGAAGAGAATAACTCTGTCAGAGCAGAGGAAGGTGAGGAAGAGAGAATTACAGAGGGTGAGTTTCTAAACTTAGAATCTGAGGGCGGTGAGGTAAAAAAAGATGTCCTTGTTGGCACACATGAGAGATTCCAAAGCCCAAATCCCCGTGCAAACACATTTACTGTCTAAGGTGGACCAGCATCAGTGGACATTGAAACAGAGGTGCACACCTCGAACCCTTCACATCCTAGCCGCTCAGAGGCATCTACTTCTGCCTCTGAAGCATGCACCAAAGGGGAAACCTCTGATACGGATAATTCCTCCCAACAGGACTTAGACCAAAATAAAAATACTCATTCACCCCAGAGTATGTCACCTCCACACACACATGATGCCTTTGTGGCTCATAAAAAGTTGGACCGTCCCTTAGATCAGAAGATACCTACAATCTCTCGTAAGGATTGAATGTCAGAAAAAGAATGGCATGACCTTCTTGCACATGGACTCCTTAGCCTCGACAACAAGGTTTCCACCCACATTCATTTCTCATCATCAGATTCTGACTCTGATGATCAGAGACCAATCGGAACCATTATAGGGAAATCATTGAAAAAGGGTCCCCAAGGATTAATGGGAAGTCCTTCCGGAGTCAATAACAAGCCAACTCCGAAAGAAGGCCCCTCTGAACTCGAGGGAAACTTAGAATCATGTGTTGATCCTAAGGTCACCCCCTCTGATTACGTTACCAAAGAGGAGTTTCAGAATCTTTGGTGACGAAATTAGAGAATCTCTGAAGGAGATTAAACTTCAAATAGAGAAGACCTCAGAGGCCTCTGCCTCTCACTCTGAAGTTGCAAAGCTCACTTCAGAGGTCTCTGAGCTGCGTACGACCATAATCTCTCAGAACGATAAACTGGATGTTCTGGAAAGACTGGTCATCAAAAATTACTTGGTTCTATCGAGAGAAATTCAGAACTCCACCACAGAGCTCCTCAAGGCGATTCCAACTCCCTTTGCCCCTACTCCAACACATGCAAACTTTTCTCAATTCAAAGAGGAAGTCTTGCGTTCTTTGGCAGAGGTGCTTGCAAAGATCCCTACTTCCTTTGCTGCTACTCCTGCTACATCCAAATTTGTTACAAAGGCTGACCTCACCAACCTGTCCAAGAAGATCACCAGCAATGTAATGAATATCTCCAGCAAGTTCGTCTCTAAGACCACTCAGCAGAACAAAAAGATTGAAGACCTTCTGCAGAATGTCAAATCTTCAGAGGGATCATTAAAGCGGAAGGAACTAGAGGTCGCATGCTCTGAGGAAGCCCGGAAGAAAGCCAGGTATAAAGACTCTAATGACCATGATGACCAACCTCAGAGGTCATTCGTTCTTCATAAGGGGGAGAATACTCCTACACCAAAAACTGTTGAAACACAAAAGGAGTCCAATCCCTCTTAATCAAACCAAAGCAAGGAAAAAGGAACAGAGAGATGTTCAACCTCAACCTCTACTGAAGATAACCAAGACACTCTAAAGTCGCCAGTACCTGTTATCTTTCTAGTACCATCCACTTTGAGTGCTCCAATAGTTCCAATAATAGCTGCAACTCAAGAAACTATTGGAGCTCTAGAAGAAGATGAAGACGAACATCTAGTAGACTTCTCTACATCAGAAGATGCATTCTCATCACCAGAAAGACCAACTTATGTGATGAGAGATGCTTACGAATCAGAGACTGAAAAAAGCAGAACCAGAATCTGAAAAAGAAGGAAAATCAGATTCTGGAAAAGAAGGTGTTGAAGAACAGATTGAAGTAATTGATGTTGAAGAGTATGTATTCAAGAATGCTCAACCACATCATACTTCAACAGCAACAGAGCTGAGGGAATCACCAGAGATAGATGGCTACATCTCTGAACCCACAACAGAAGATCCTCCACAGACGAAGGAACTAGAAACCATGGTTCCTAATGAACAGGCTCTTTCAGAGAATCCTGTTCAGAAGGCAAGCATCGGTCTACCAGCCAAAGTGTTCACTAAACCTCCTACATTCCTTGAATGAAATCCTGAAGCTTCCATAGAAGACCACTTCAGATACATCTACTGTGAGTTCAATATGGCAGACACTCTACTCATTCCTCTGAATCCAAGGATCAGAGCGGACATGCCGGACTATGAAAGAAGATTCGTCATAGATTAAACTAGACCAAGAGCACAGGTCCTCTCAGATGATCCAATCATCAAAATCAACAAAATCTCTGAGAAGACTTTTGCTTATAACAAGATAGTCTATAGGCACTATGTGGTAACTCGATGTGATAAGAAGATTTGAGTTCAATGATAATGATCTCGTAAATCTAAATACATATGATTTACCACATTTATATGCCTATTGCTCTGCCAGATATGATCATGGAAGAAGAGAAATCAGAATGGGCATGGTTAAAGTCAGACGTGCAATGGAAGCCTATGTCAAACACAGAGCAAAACGCGACTTCCAAATTGCTCTGAACCTGGGAGAAGAGAAGCTGGAGGTAACTGAACCTGTGGAGTCGTTCGATAAACATGAGGAACAGAAGACTGGATCAATCATTGCAGAACCTCTGGGTTTCTTCTACAGAGTAAACCAAGTAAAGAAGATCTTTCTAGCTTCAGAAGTTTCAAAGTACTCTAATGAAACCTTGAGAGGTATAAAGAAAATGATCCATGTGAAGGAAGAAAGGCACAGAGCATATTTACATGCAAAGCTTGACTTAGAGATTTACTCGATGATCAACTTCAGAGCTCTGATCATGAACTTCCATGGAATCTGTTCAAGTGACAAATTTTAGTTTGTTTCTTTATTTTTGAATATTACTTTCTCTGTATTAAACTTCCAAATGTTTAAGAAGTAATATTTAAGAGGATGTTTTTCTCCTCTACGCTTTCTAGTTTAAATCTTCTATTATCTGCTATTTTTGTATCTTCTTTTTTCAACACTTAGGGGAGATTGTTAGCTCCAAATCTTCTGTTTGTTAAAAGTGTTGAAAATACCCGTCCTATTTCAGAGGACTTCCAAAGATAGACTTCAGAAGACACAGACTTCAGAGGATAAACCTGCCTCTGAAGTACTTATCAGAGATTGCAACTTTCAGCGGACATCAGAGATGGCTTCATCAGAGGCTCTGAAGACAACGTCAGAGCTCTTAAGACATTCTCTTTGAAGATGGCGCTGAAGACTCCTGAAGTATCAAAACAGATAACCAATCACTTAGTAATAATATTTACTTTATAGACTAGGTTATTGTTCAAGCATGTCTTGAGCTTACCTTTTAGGTAAGACATTGTTCAAGCATTCTTCTATTTGTCAGAATAGTACACTATTTACTTTATGGTCCTATAAATAGAACCATCACTCCTTTGACAAAAGTGTGCTTTTTGATATCTTTTATAAGAAGAATCAACTGAATATATCTCACGAAGATCTTGTTCTTTCTACTTGCTTTATATTTGAATTGTGATATTTGAATCTGCTTTTGATATTAAACTATATTGCTTCCGCAGTTTATACTCTTGTTGTTTATATCATTATTGTTATAAGATTAAATCTAGGATCCAAAAAAGATAATTATAAAGGAAATATTATTCTTCAGAATCCAGTCCATAATTATCTTCATCTCATATTCTTCCGCATCAATCCATCTTTATCTTCAGAAGCAGCATTAACTTAATAGCAGTATTAACTTTGTCCCTGGCAGTACTAACCATGCTTGCAGTATTAATCTCTTATGGCAGTAGTAATCTTCAAGCAGTACTAACTACTAGCAGTACTAACTCTCAAAGCAGTACTAACTATTAAAGTAGCAACACTAACTCTTCAAGCAGTATTAATTCTACTAGTAGTAGTAATATTTCATCTGGCAGTAGTAATACCTTTCAAGTAGCAGCAGTATTCATCCTTAGCACACATTCAGACCCAACAATCTCCCCCTAACTTAACTTTTCAAAATGAGAAGTTAAGTTCTTCAGTATAGGGTCTTCATGATGCTTTCAACACTTCAGCTTAATTTCCCCGTCGGTCCAAGAATACTTATCAAGTTTTATAGAAACAACAACACAATATGATTACCAACCTGTATTGATATATAACAAAGGTTACAAGGTTGATCGATTCAAGCTCTAGATTGTGTTCTCTGTTTTTTTCTGTCTTTTACACCTTTTAGTGTGTGTTTGTATGTGTCTATATCTGATCTGATTGATAGAGAGAACGAGATAATATCTATTTAAGATATTATCAAAACTTAAACTAATATTAAAACTAAGAACATAATATCTAAATAATATCTAGATATTATAACTTTGACACTTATTACAATTTAGACCCTAGACTATGGTTGAGAGTGACTTTCAGCATTAACTTCAGATTGCGATCTTCGTATTGGATGATCTTGAATCCAATGAGACTGTGTCTTAACATTCCCATATTTGGATCCAATCCCAGACTTTGATTAATTGTCCTTCTAATCACAATTCTAGCCATTTCTGATCCTTTAGCACATACCAGCTTGGCATTCAACATACCTTGCAATTTGGCTTTGTTGTGATCATAAGTTATATCCACCAGGTAGTACTCATGACAAGATCTATCAGTAGTGATGACATAGACTCCACACCTTTCAAATAACATCCAATTGTCTATTCTTTGGAATTTCTTCTCCAAATGCAGATATCTGACAACATGTTGAACTTTGCTAGGATCAAACATCATACACAAGTACTCCATTGCCAACTTCTTTAAGTTCATTCCTGCTTCTTTCAAAGTATCACCAAACAATCTCATCCCAACCATGAACATTTCCTCTAAGTCAGATCTGGAATAGCTTCTGATGATTTTGCCCCATGTAGCATATATTTCATAGTAATCACCCACTCTCTTGATTCTGAAGTATTCTTTGCCTTGGTCTGTCAAAATATCCAAGTGAATGATTTCAGGAGCATTCATTGAAATAGGATCAACCTTCAGAGGTTCTTTATCAGAACTGTCATGTACAAATCAAATTGCACATCAGATTGTCTTGGTTGACTTGTAAACCCTTTCAGAAAGTTTATCATCTTTCTTCTTTCTTGATTGGCCAGAAATGTCTTTGAAGGTTGTCTTTGTCTTGTCTTTAATGTCAGCCTTTGCCTTGAAGCCTTCTTTGTAATTTTCTTAGCAGCAGCAACATTCTTAAAACTCCTTTGAAATTCCTCATTAAGCTTTGTAGATAACTCCAAAGCAATCTCTCTGTTTGCAGATTGGATTTCTTCTTCCTTTTCCATTTCTTCTTGCCGTTTCTTTGCCAACTCTTCATCCAAATCAATCTGTGTCAGCTTCTTCATTGGTTTCTTAGGCCAACCCACTTTCTCTTTCCCTTTCTTTTTGTTCTTTTCCTCACTGATCTTTTTCTTTATTTGTTCTAATCCTCCTTCTTTAATGACCACTCCCTTAGCCTTTTGAGTGGCTTTGGGAGTGTCATTCTTTGCCTTTACAAGAGTTTCAGAAATTTCAATTTCTTCCCTGGATAATTCTGTTTCTGCTGCTATAGTTACTACTTCTTGTTTAGTTTTTGCTGCAGATTCAGTTACTGTTGCTTTCACAAAAGTTTCTGTTGCTGATATAGTTTCTAATTCTTTTGTTGTTTCTGCTTCTGCACCAATTTCCCCCTCAAAATGAGATTCCCATCTAACAGGTCTTTGCTTTTCAAATTCAGCTTGACTCTCCCCCATTTTGGAAGCATCATGAGGAATGATCCTTTTCTGTAATACAAACTGCTTTCTCTTCTTTTTCTGTACCAACCTCAGAACCATCTTCTTTAATTTGCTTATCTGCACTTGTTGAGAAAGAATTACCAGTTTCATCTCTCTATTTCTACACATTGTTTGAGTACATCTAGATTGACATTTGCAATAGTTTCCATCAATCCCTCATAGTTATATCCATCCTCACCTCCTTTAGGTGTGTTGACCACCCTGGAAGGATTTTTGGAAGTTTTAGTAGGAGTATTCTGCCTAGCAGAAGCATCCTCTACCCCCTTGGTTTCTTGGCACCTGTGACCATTGGATGATTGCTCACCCAAAGTTGCCGTGGGGAAGGTCTTAAGGATGTTCACACTGTTCTGTTCTGCACTTCGTGCAGAATCAGTAGTGTGCGCCTTGCAGCCCACATGCTCATCCTTCTCCTTATAGAGCACCTTCTGAGGGTTGGGAGACACCCCCATGGTTTCCCTTTCGATATTCTCTAATGGAGAATGCTCCATTAGAGGCCTTGAAGGCTGTGGGGGTGAAGATACAAGAAGGGGAGGAACCTTCTGTACCTTTTTCCTTATATACGTTTTGGTGATGGGGGATTTGGGCTTGTCAATAGGGATCTGAGGAATATTAACAGAATTGAATGGTGTGGGTAGGTCATCAGTTGGGTGGTTAGATATTGGCGGTGACCCTGATGCCTCACCATGGGAATGAGACACACTATTAGAGCACAAATATGTTGGATTCAAGATCATAAAGATTGATGATAAAAGATGAAGAAGTCAAAGCTGGAAAAGTCAACTCTCATCAAAGTCATAGTCTTTTGTTAATAAAGTCAAAGTCAATGTATTTGTATTTGTTTTCTTGTATTTGTTGTGAGGTATAAATACCTTGTATCCTTGTCTTTGTAATCAGTAGTACACGAATTAGAAAGGGAGAGCAGATTAGAGAAGAGCATATAGTTTCATCATTCTAGTGAGAGAGTAGTGAGAGAAAGTTGTGAGATTGTAATCTTCTGAATAATTCAATGACATGTGATTACGAGATTCATCTTGTTTGTTTGTTACTGAATTAGAACTTGAAAATAGGGAATAACAATTGGTATCAGAGCAGATCCAAAGTGAGATCAAGTCAAGAAATCAAGAAAAGTTCGTTTTTACTGTTCATGGTTACTGTTCATCGAAGTTCAAATCGATTTCGAGTTTTTGTGCAATTTATGAGTTGAAATCGATCAGAGTAAGTTTATATAGTATAGTCGATCATGTTTGTATGATTTGTTTTGTCAATTGCACTGTAATTTTCTTAAATTTCGAATTTTTTTGATGTTTTTGTTCACGAGTTAACATGCACTGTAAATCGATCCAAAGTGTATCATTTTGTGTTTGTTTTTGAAATCCTTGCATTGTAATATGTTCTAGTATTGTAATCGATCATTTCTGCAAAGTTTCAAGACATTTGGATAAAGTTTGGATCGAAAACAGATGGAAAAATCAATTTTTTGGGTCGACAAACGGAAGAACGCGCTAGATCTCTCAAACGCGCAAGTTCTTCGTGAAACGCGCTAGTTCGTCGTGAAACGCGCAAGATTAATAACCTAGAACGCGCAAGTCGAAGGAATAAATTTTGGTCTAAAACGCGCACGTTTCGATCTGCGAGTTCTCCAAACGCGCTCATCAAGGAACAGTGGTTAGCGAGTTCTTCGACGTACGAGTTTGAAAGGAACAGTGGTTTGCGAGTTCTTCGACGTGCGAGTTTTGTAAACGCGCAAGTCTCAGTTAGCGAGTTTCATCGTGAACAGTTGTTAGCGAGTTTAATCATTTGCGAGTTTGCTTGCGAGTTTGTCTGCGAGTTTGCTTGCGAGTTTGTCTGCGAGTTTGCTTGAGAGTTTATCAAACGCGCAAGTCTCAATCTGCGTGTTTCTCAGTGTCTGCGAGTTTTAAGCTTGAATAGTGACTAGCGAGTTTCTATACTTAGAATTTTTTTTTCTGAGAATTTTTCAAAACTGTAATATGGACTTTAATAGTGAAATTTTTTTCTCTAGGGGCGCTGCCCCTCGACCCCCGTGCTAAGTCTGCGAAGGGGGACATAGTTCTGATTGTGATCAAAAACTCTGAAATTTTATTTCAAGTTTTTCTGTATTTCTTGTGATTTCATATTTGGACTAACGATCATTTCAAGTTTTTTTAAATTGAAACAGGATGTCTTCTCAAGGAAAAATGTCATCAAAAGAAGAGATTGCTAATCTTAAAGCAGAGCTTCTTCATCTTGAAGGACGATTTGCACAAAGTTGTAAAAAATTGAAAGGTTTACATAAGGACGTTGTTGTATGTAAAAGTCATTTGGAATATTACAAGAAGAAACATGATGATCAAGTTGACATTTATAATAAGCTTAATGAGTGGATGCATGCACATATAGGTTACCTGAAGAAGTCAACAGGTTCAGGTCAATATTCAGAATTTTTTGCCAAATACAAGGAACATTTTCAACAACTTGAAAAGGAAGTTATTCAAGTCTTGAAAGATGACAAATGGTTGGAAGCTGAGAAATTAAAGACTGAGAATTCTGATTTTCTGCAAAAGATCTCTGATTTGGAATCTCAAATAATCCAAATTCAGCAAGTAGATTCTGTTGACAGTTATGAGATGAAGATTAAGAATCTAGTGGATGCTAATGCTGAGCTTCAAAAGAAAATATCTGATCTGGAGAAAAAGATGGTTGAAGAAAGATCTGATTTTGAGACTAAAAAGAAAGGATTTGCAAAGAAGTTCTCAGATTTTTCTAGAAAATGTGTTGATGAGAAGAAGACAGTTGAGCTTAAATGCGTTAAACTTTCTCAACAAATCTCTGATTTTGAGAAAGTGATCATTATTGAAAGAGAAAAGTTTGCAAAGGATAAAAAGGAGATTGAGCAGAAGAATGTTGGATTTTTTAAAGAGATATTTGATGGAAGAAAGAATGTGGAAAAGGATTTTGAAGAAGAAAGAATTATTTTTGAGACTGAGATAAGGAAATTAACTGCAAAGTTATCTGAACTATCTGAGAATGCACTTATAGAGCAACAAACGAAGTCTGAATTCAAGACAAAGATTGATCTTCTTGTAAAAGAAAGAGACAGTTTCGCTTCAAATATTAAAGAGTTTGAAAAGATTGTTTCAAAGGTGGTGGTGACTGAGCAGACGACTCCAGAGTCACAAATCCACACACTTCGAAATAATTCAGCTGATTTTAAAAAGACATCCTCAAGCTCACACATGAAACCTGTTTCTTCAAGAAGGTTTGTCAATTCATTCAATCAGATTCGTACTTCTAATATTTTCTATGATCAACATGTAGATGGTTCGGGTACACAAAGAAGAAGAAGAAAATATCAAGAAGAGAAACTGGTATGGAAAGTGAAACCAGTGGATGATGATGAGAAGATTGATGAGAAGAAGGAAGAAAAGAAAGGAAAGAAGAAAGAAAACAAATCATTTGTATCTGCATCAAATGCAAAGAAGAACAAAGTGCTGAAAGGTAAACCTGATCTTGCTTACTCGAGAGATCAATTGTTCAGGTTATATAAGAAAAGGTATTGTTCTTACTGTAATACATATGATTTTGTTCATAAAGAAAGTGATCATTACTGGTATGGTTCTTATTCAGTTACTCCCATTCGAACTACAACTAACACACATGGACCCAAATACATGTGGGTACCAATACCGAAAATTGATTCTGTGTTGCAGGCACCAAATGTCAAAGGGGAGTAATAGAACCAAGGCTTCTAAGTATGTCAGCTTAGAACCCGTGCTTCAACGAAGATTGACTTCTAAACACAACAGTTTAGGACTTGTACTTCAATGCTTAAAGAGATGCTACTCCCGGGCTGATAAGAGATTGTACTCAGATACTCAAATGAGGAAATCAACCTTCAAGGGGGAGTACATAAATTTTTCTGGAAATATGTATTGGGAAGATATGATGAACTACACTTCAAATGGAGTTGTAGATCTCTATCATGTGCCTTTTACTGATAAATTTCAGATGCATATTTTCAGGGGGAGTAAAAAGATTATGATTTCTGATTATTTCAGATCAAAACTCGTTTTATAATTGTTTTATTGCTTTATGTCATTTTCTTTTAGAATAAATTTTGTGAATAAATTTTTGACTTGAACTTTGAGACTTGCAGGATGAGAGAAGCTGAAAAGATCATATCTAAATGACTACAGCTTGACTTTCTGAAAATTAAGATTGCGCGAAAAGGTAAATTTCTTATCTTAATCTCAAAAGTATCTGAAAGAAGGACAACTTTCAGGTATAGAAAACATGTTCTTAAATGTTCAAACCACTTTCCGATTCTTAAACAGATTTTATAATTTGGAAGTGTGATTTTAAATGTTTTCATTTTTATTTTGTGCTTACATTGATAAACAAACCGTGTGTTTCCAAAGATAAATACTTGCGTATTGTCTTTTCTATATACTTTCAAGTATTCACACACACCGGTTTGAATCTTTGTTCAACATGTTCTTACCATGTCTCTAAATTGAAACAATTTTTCTTCGATGGTAAGACACTCCGCTTGTATTCAAAGAATTTTGAGCAATATTTCATTTCGAAGCGGTCATTTCAAGAATGTCTATAATTTGTTTCGTATAGACAAATATCAATTATTCTTGACCCTAAGCTTTAATTGCTATATCATTCATTTATGATCATTTTCATACAATGTCCGATTTTCAAACAAGTCTTTTGTATTCATTTTCATTCATTCAATATAGTTGTTTGAAAATATTTCAATGTTTAAAAAATGCTCAAATCTTCATGATTATATTTTATGAGCATATATACATCTGACATTTGTATATGAGCTTTAACTGCTAAAGTTAAACCACTTGAGCAACTCATGCTTTATAGGACTGGGTTCTTTGTGCTAGGACTTAACTGAACTTCTATGGATTCACGTTAACCAGTGTTTCCTACCCAAGAAGTTAATCTTTTAGTGATTGAGTGCGAGGAGTCTAAAACAAATGAGTGTGGGTGTGACGAGGTAAAATGGAAAAGAGAGTTTGGTTAGTAGTGAGCTTAATGATTAAAAGAAAGAGCGTGTGAGATCAGAGTAAAAGAATATCAAACTCTGCACCAACTACTTTCTGAGCCGGGCAGCCACATTACTAATGTTTCACATTTCTTCGTGAACGTTATTGAAACAAGCAACTAGCCCATGCCAACTCTTAAATAAACCCCACAAGCTACTCATTTTCTTCTCAAAAAAGAAAATGTGAAACATTTTCAAGGGGACGCAGCATATAATCTATCTGGTTTTCATTTGGAAAATCTGGATATTAAAAAAGAAGGAAGTCTGCCCCACCTTCGCACTTCAATCATGCACAATTGAGTCTGTGTTTATCTACTGTTGTCTCAGTTGTTTACACAACGTTGAGCCTTAAAAAGCAATCATTCGTTCTTAATTCTTTCTACACTTGCATGAACACACAAAGAATTTGTTTCTTTGTCATAACATTCATAGAAATTTCCTTTGTGGTGTTTCGATGATTGGATGGAAGCCCTGGGGGAGTGAACATCAAAAAGCTCCTTTATATTGTGTATTTGTTACACACAGTGACTTTGTGTTACTGACAGACATTTTAACTGATTCATTTGTTGATTCAGGAGTTACACGTTTCTATTTTGTCTTGATTTGAAAAGATCTGGATGAATAGATTGTTTGAATTGGCAATTAATCAGAGGCTCTTGGACAGATCAGATTGGTCAAAGACATTTCTTGGAGAGAAAGTTTTGATGATATTAATGCTCAAATCATCAAAAAGGGGGAGAAGAGTTCAAGAAATGTTTGAGAAAGCAAAGAAGAATACAAGAAATGTTTGAAAGTTTTTGAATGAAAAAGAATAGAAGTGTTGAAGATTATTTGCTGAAGCAAAGTGTGTTTTGTCTGAAAGAGGTTTGGTTACAACCTTGGGAGATTGTTAATATTCTTGAAGATCAGTTTTTGAAGAAGATTGCTGAAAGTTTTTAAAGATACTGTGATTATCAGAGAAGGGGAGATTGTAAAGATTTCATACTAATAGGGGGAGCATGAGAATTGGTTGAGAAATTTATGTTTGTATCAAAAGGGAAGATTTCAAGAGAAGATACAGATTGTTAAAAGGGGGAGTTACTTCAATCGAGCTTAATCAAAGAGAAGATCGCATTGCTAAATCTTTTAGTAATGATCTTGATTCAAAGGGGGAGATTGTTAGAGCACAAATATGTTGGATTCAAGATCATAAAGATTGATGATAAAAGATGAAGAAGTCAAAGCTGGAAAAGTCAACTCTCATCAAAGTCAAAGTCTTTTGTTAATAAAGTCAAAGTCAATGTATTTGTATTTGTTTTCTTGTATTTGTTGTGAGGTATAAATACCTTGTATCCTTGTCTTTGTAATCAGTAGTACACGAATTAGAAAGGGAGAGCAGATTAGAGAAGAGCATATAGTTTCATCATTCTAGTGAGAGAGTAGTGAGAGAAAGTTGTGAGATTGTAATCTTCTGAATAATTCAATGACATGTGATTACGAGATTCATCTTGTTTGTTTGTTACTGAATTAGAACTTGAAAATAGGGAATAACACACACCCATCATTGTAGAGAACAATGGAGTGTCTTGTCCAGAGAAGTCCTTACTGGACCTCTTCATATTTGAGAACACTTTCCCCTTTGGGAGTTTTGGTACATATACCTCCTTGAAGGTAGGTAAATCCATCAATTCCTTATGAAGTACTTCTTGTACAAACCTTAGATACATATAAAAGCTTTTTGATTTGGTATTCAGGTTTGACATTAAATCGTTTAATATCATTTGAGAGAAATTAAACTTTCTAGAGGTCGCTAAGCATACCAAAGCATAGGCTATGGTGCTGCTGAACTCACTCCAGCCAGTTGTTTTTCTTGAAATGCAGTGTTGTAGGGTATGAACAAAGAATCTCCACTGAGGTGAAAATTTGTTCTAGAAGAACTTGAATACCTCTGTGGGACCTTCATACCACATTCGATTAAGAACTTGGAAGAGATCTTCCTTAGGAAGAGAGGTAATACCTGAGGCATCATCTAAGCGTAGATGGATGCGAATACACTCCTCTAAGATGGTTAGGGGTTTATCACACACCCTTGTTTGGATGACCTGAGTGCCTTCTTCAGTGTGGATGGTAGCATTTGCCCAAAATTGTTGTCGATGTTCCACACAGATTGTGGGATTGACAGTGAGAGCATAGGCAATGTGTGACGATTTGAGGAAATCCACAATATGATGGAAACCTTTAGCCTGTTTGGGATTTTGCAGCATAGCAACCTCATTGTGTTCATCTAAGAATTCTAGTCCTGCCATCGTTATGATTGATTCTAGTGTTCGAATCGTAACAAGGGTTTACAGTAGTGAGCAAGAAATCGAGAGAGAGAGAGAGAGAAAGAGAAGCAATGGAAGTTCAAAGAGCCATTTGTATTTTGGCGGTCACAAAGGGTGTTTATAGGTGGAGGGTTTCAGTTAGAAGCGGTACTAAGTACCCTAGCAGTATTAACCAACTCGCAGTATTAACTCATATTAGTAGTAGTAATACATACTGGCAGTACTAACACAGACTTGCAGTATTAACACAAAGCCAACAGTAGTAACACTGATTAGCAGTAGAAACAAGGTAAGCAGTAGTAACTTTGCACTAGCAGTATAAACTACCTAGCAATAGTAATCATACTAAACCATATTTGAACTATCAACATGAGTAATATAGAGAGCAGTATTAACTTAACTAGAAGTACCAAGTATTCAATTTAAGCAATCTAAAACACTTAAACACACAAGGTTAGCAGCACCATGCACAATACAATATGAGAAAGTAGACAGAAAGGAGTCTATATAGAAATGGTACATAAAGCAGATCGAAGGAGGCTTATTCAGTGTTTATCATGCCCACACTTGTGACCAAGAATGTGAATCTACCCACATCAAAAGCTTTGGTGAATAGATCAGCAAATTGGATACTTGTATGGACTTTCACAACCTGAATGAGCTTCTTTTCATTACAGTCTCTGATAAAGTGGTACCTGATTTCTATATGCTTTGTTTTGGAGTGCTTGACTGGATTATTAACAATACTAATAGCACTGTTATTGTATATGAAGATTGGAATGTGATGAAAAGTCATACCATAGTCCAACATTTGATTCTGAATCCATAATACTTGTAAACAACATCTTACAGCAGCTATATACTCTGCTTCTGTTGTAGAGGTGGATACTGTGGTTTATTTCTTGCACTGCCATTACACTAGTCTTGCACCCAAAAACTAACATCCCCCTGAAGTTGACTTTCTATCCAAATTTGCACCACCCAAGTCACTGTCTGAATAATCAAGTAGGTCAAATGGTGAGACATGAGGATACCAAAGGCCTAATTTAGGTTGGCCTTTGAGATATCTGAATATCCTCTTGACTGCTTAAAAGTGTGACTGCTTAGGCCTTACTTGAAATCTTTCACACACACACAAACAGGAAACGTGATATATGGTCTTGAAGCAGTGAGATACATGAGGGAGCCAATCATGGATCTATAGTGATGAACATCCATATCCTCCCCCTCAAGATCTGCAGTGATCTGCTTGTGTGTCTCCATGGGTGTGCTTGCAGGCTTTGAATCTGAGAATCCGAACTTATTAAGAATGACCTGCACATATTTGGATTGGCTTATAAATATCCCATCTTTCTTCTGCTTAACTTGTAAACCAAGGAAGAAAGTAAGCTCACCTATAGAATTCATCTTGAATCTCTTGTGCATCAAATCTTCAAAATCTCTACACATTTGATCTTTTGTGGATCCAAAGATAATATCATCCACATAGATTTGCACTATAAGGATGTCCTTCTCCTTCCTCTGAATGAACATAGTCTTGTCTATGATTCCTCTTTGAAAACCATTTTCCAAGAGATAGGTAGACGAAGTGTCATACCATGCCCTTGGTGCTTGATGTAGCCCATAGAGTACCTTCTTCAATTTGTATACTCTGTCAGGATAATTTGGATTCTTAAACCCTGGAGCCTACAGACATACATTTCTTCTTCAATTCTCCCATACAGGAAAGCACTCTTCACATCCATCTGATAGACCCTAAACTTCATGAAAGAAGCATAGGCTAAAAATAGCATGATTCCCTCAATCCTGGCCACTGGTGCAAATACCTCTTCATAATCAATTCCCTATTCTTGATTATACCCTTGTGCCACTAATCTGGCCTTGTTCTTTTTTACTATTCCTCTCTCATCTTTCTTGTTCCTGAAGATCCATTTAGTGCCTATAGCTCAGGTCCTTTTGGAAGGTCAACCAAATCCCATACATCTTGCAGCACAAACTACCGTAGCTCCTCTTGCATTGCTTCTATCCAGCTTGGATCCTTCATTGCATCATATGCCTTTTTGGGTTCAACTTGTGATAGAAAACAAGATAGTAATCCTGATTGTATGTCCTTCAATCCTCCCAACTTGCTTCGATTCCTTGTGACTATAGGAGAATTTATGTCACCAATCATCAATTGAGGAGGATGATTTTTCTGAACTCTTGTTTGATGAATAACCTCTTCATTAATATCTGCTTCCAGATTAGAGTCATTCTTTTCAGGAGTGCGGCCACCAAAAACTGAAGAGTTATCATCATCTGTGTCATCTTTTTCCAAACATGGCATCTCAGGACCTTTGATTCCTGAATCTGAGGATTGATCTTCTTTTTCGCCTCTGTCCTCTTCATTCTGAGTTGGTTCAGTGTCCTTTGAATCTGAAGTATCTTTCTTATCTTGGTCACAGAATTCAACAGGATCAGCAATGGGTGTTGGGAACAACACAAACTCTTTATACTTGTACCTTTTCTGTCCCTGTTCCTACATTCTGCTCATTAATGAAACCCAAAGAATTAGTGAGTGAATCAATGTCAAATAGCTAATCAGGATATGAACCAAGTTGATTTGGTGTGTTCTCATTGCATTTGACATTGTCACTTTCCTCAATAATCCTAGAAGAGGTGTTGAAAACTCTGTAGGCCTTACTTTGAGATGAATATCCAACAAGAAACCCATTCTATGCTTTGCTATTAAACTTGCCTAGGTGAGTTTTGGTATTGAGAATTGTGCAAGAACACCCAAATGGTTTGAAAAATCCAATAAAAGGTTTCTTCTTCTTAAAAAGCTCATAAGGTGTCTTGTCTTGGGATTTCACTACTAGAACTCTATTTTGAACATAGCACGCAGTATTAACTGCTTCTGCCCAAAAAGTAATTGGAAGTTTTGAATCTGCCAACAGAGATCTAAAAACTTCTATCAGAGTCCTATTTCTCATTTCAGCAACACCATTCTGTTGAGGAGTCCTAGGAGCACTGTATTGTCTCTCAATGCCTTTTTCCTCACATAAGCTGTTTAGGTCATTGTTTTTAAATTCATTTCCATTATCAGATCTTAATCTTTTAACTCTTAGATTTGTTTGGTTTTCAACTCTAAGCACAAAGGATTTGATCAGTCCACTTGTCTCATCCTTAGTCCTCAGAAAATAGACCCAAGTAAATCTAGAGAAATCATCAACAATAACCAAGCAGTAGGATTCCTTACCAATACTCATCACATTTGTAGGACAAAACAGATCCATATGCAGTAAATTAAGAGGTGAAGAGATTGTATTTATCTCTTTGGACTTATGAGAAGTTTTGTGCTGTTTGCCTTTAAGACATGCAACATAATGATCATCACATGAAAATACCTTTTGTGGCAAACCTCTCACAAGGTTGTTTTCCACAAGTTTGTTCATTGTTTTAAAGTTCATGTGACACATCCTTCTATGCCAAAGAGATGATTCATACACTAAAGCTTTTGAAAATAAACAATTTAAAGATGAATCAGAAGATACACTCTCCAAGTCTAAGCAATAAACATTGTCCTTTCTAGAAGTTTTAAGTAGTATCATACTTTCATCAACTACCTTGAACCCTGGAGCAAGGATAATACATTCAGTATCATTGAATAAAATGCTATGTTTCTTGTCACAAACCTATGATACACTTAACAGGTTGTATCTCAATTGCTCAACATAGTATACATCCTCAAAGGTCATCTTACCTTTTGACACATTACCTTTTCCACTTATCTTACCACCTGCTGGATTATCACCAAAAGCAACATGTCCTCCATCAATTCTTTTGAAGTTTTGAAGGTAGGCCATGTTACCTGTCTTGTGCCTGGAACAACCACTATCAACATGCTAAATGCTCATTCCCTTGAGTTGTTGGTTGCCCTGGACATATAATAAAGTAGTTAGTATTTAATAGGAACCCAAGCCAAAGTGGTCTTGGGATTCCCATTCTCATCAACATATTCATATTTAGCTTTATGAGATTATCAAACCAAGGAATCTTATTGCTTGAATACTTTTTCAGAATAATGGGCCTGTCACTGAAAGTAGTACTAACTTGATTTGCAGTACTAACATCATTAGCAGTACTAATTGGGTTAGTACTAATTTTGTTAGAAGTACTAATTGGGTTAGCAGTAGCATTGCTTACAACAACACTATTTCTGTCAGAAGTACTATTTGAAGTAGCAGTACTAACAGATTTCTTTACTTTTGGAACCCAAACCTGGACAAAGTTGTTTGCTTTCTTTTTCTTTAAGTTACTCCTTGGCCTATTTGGAGTATTTTTCTTTGAATTAGCAAACTTATTCTGAACATGAGATTTTATAGGTGCCCTTCTCACATTCTCAGCCATATGATTCCTTATTTGCTTCCTATAACCAACAGGATTTTGTATATTACTTTGAAAAGTGATCCTTTGGTTAAAAGGATTGAAATAACAGTGTTTGGCTAGATGATTTAAGTTGCCACAGATAAAACAAGGCTTTGGTCTGTTAATTTTTCTTAGATCAATTCCTTGTTTTAAGGCCCACTGATTATTTCTGTTTCTTTGATTTCCCCTTCTTTTATCATTGTTATGGGGCTTGTTCTGTTGACAAGTACAGGGATTTATAACAGCGGTTTGCATGTAATGAATTCCCTATACCTTATCCTTCCCTTTCCTAGAGGTCTCAGTTGTCTCACTCTTCACAATCTCTTCCCCACTTTTGGACTTCTCCACTTTCTCAGTTTTGACAAAAGGTTTACCCCCCTTTCATTTGTCAGAATGTGGTTTTCTAAGGGTATATCTTTATGGTCTTTCTTATTCTTACACTCAGAGTCCTCTTCTTCAGAATATGCCTCAGCCACTACTTTGTCTAAAGGATCTACTTCAGTGGATCCTTCAGGTAATTTCTTCTTGTCTTGTCTTTCTGAGAGGTTTGAGGTGGGAGGAATATAGTTATTGTTGTACGGTGGAGGGGTGGTGTTATAGCCTATTCCTCTTTTCAGTTTGTCATGAACTTGATTTTTGAGTAAAGAGTCCATTGCTTTAGAAGCATTGGAATATTTCTCTATAGCTAGTTTGGCCTTCTGAAATTCACTCTTAATTTTCTCACATTCTGCTTTGGCCTTCTCTAGTTCATTCTCTAACTGATTCTTCTCCAAACTTCGAGTAGTTGGTATCATAAGAATGTTGAAGTTCATTAGCCTGATATGACTTAATTTGTTCTTCAAACCTCTCAAAAATCAAAACATACTCTCTTCTATCTTTCTCTAGCCTTTTAAGATCATCACACATGCTCTGATTGTGATCCCGGTACTTTTTAACCGTTTCAATACAACTTTTAGAGCAAAGGTTAGATGTTACCTCAGTGGGAAGTGCACTACTTGATGACTCTGAAACTTCGGCCATCAAAGCTTGATTCTGAACTGCTTCTTCTGCTTGGTCACTCTAATAAAATCCCATTCCTTCTTGGGAAACACGGGCTTGAGAAGAGTTCTTGTTGTTGAAGCTAGTGGACTGTGATGGTTGATGGTTGCTAGTATGCTGTTGAGGCAGTCCACTTCTGCATTCTTTTGCAAAGTGTCCCAGCTTGTGACACTTGTAACATTCAACATTGGATTTATCAAATCCAACACCATCTTCTCTTTTCTGAGCAAAGTTGTTCCTTTCAGTCCTTTTGATAAATCTTTTTACCCTCATTGTGAGCATAGCCATCTGCCACTTGATATCCATCTCTTCCAGATCATCAACATTTATCTGTTCTAAGTCATCATTAATTAGAGTGGAATTAGCATGACTGGATAGAAAAGCTTCTAAAACTAAGTCATTAGCTCCATCTTACTTTGATCCATGGGTAGCACTAACTGATTTTGTATTAGCAGCAGAATCAGTAGAAGATGATAAAAGAGCAGTATTTTATGAGTATCCAGAGGGCCTCTTCTTTGCTTCTACCTCTGCTTCAAACACTCTAATGTCATTATAGAGTTCATCCAGTTCCTTGTCCTCTAGTTGGTCATTCTGTCTGAAGTAGACAGTGTACATAGTCCATTCATCACCAAGAGATCTTAGAAATTTTCTGTTGACATCATCTTGTCCTATCTGAACACCAACAGTAGCCAATTCACCAATTAACTTATTAAATCTATCAAAAGTTTGAGTCATGGACTCATTCTTTGTAGACATGAAGTTTTCATATTACTACTTCAGGATGGCCTTCTGATTTCTCTTGGTACTTTTGGTACCAGAAAATCTTTTCTCCAGTGCATTCCATAGAATTTGAGCATCCGTTGCAGTTGCAGAACTGGTGTTGGTACTCATTAGGTATAGCCAAGAGCGGAGTGCTAATGGCTTTCATCTCTGTCTGCCTTATCTTTCTTTCTCCATCAGTCTTTGGTGGAGGTCTCTTTCCATCTGCATCCATCTTTCCTCCATCAGAGGGACCATTCTCAATGATATCCCACATTGAGAAGTCTGTGAGAAGAATGTATTGCTTGATTCAGATTTTCCACATGTCAAACTCATTGGGTTTGAGCATGGGAACCTTTGAGACTAGAACACTATCGCTTGAACCGTCCATGATTATAGATTTCTGAGTTTTCTAGCTCTGATACCACTTGTCAAGATCGAAAATTCTAACCAAGAATTTAATACAAACTCAGAAACAATGTTAAAGAAGTTGCGGAATAACACTTTAACAATTAATCAAAACACATAATATGAACTCAAATCATAAGTTTATATTGCATAAAACTTAATGATTACAAACACAACCTCAATCTGTTGAACAGACTCAACAGACGTTCTATACTTCTCTATAGAAAGGATCAATACTAGTCTTGAGGTTAATTCTCTAAAAAAACAACTCTATCAAATGTATATCTCTCTATCAAGAACTTGTAGACTATATATACAAAAACTGATTACAAGATAATTACAAAGGAGATATTATTCTTCAGAATCCAATCCATAATTATCTTCATCTCCTATTCTTCCGCATCAATCCATCTTTATCTTGAGAAGCAGCATTAACTCAATAGCAGTATTAACTTTGTCCCTGGCAATACTAACCATGCTTGCAGTATTGATCTCTTATGGCAGTAGTAATCTTCAAGCATTACTAACTACTAGCAGTACTAATTATTAAAGTAGCAGCACTAACTCTTCAAGTAGTATTAATTCTACTAACAGTAGTAATATTTCATCTTGCAGTAGTAATACCTTTCAAGTAGCAGCAGTATTCATCCTTAGCACATTCAGACCCAACATTTGAGCAATTTAATAATGAAAGAAGTTCTCAAAAACAAGTATATTGAAAGAATGAAATGAATACAAGAAACTTGTTTGAAAATATGACATTGTATGATAAGATCAAATATGAATGGTTTATCAATCAAGGCTTAGGTCATGAAAATTAGATATTGTCTATAAGAACAATTATAGACATTTTTGAAAGAAACGTTTTGAACAAAATCACGCTCAAATAACAATGAAGATCAGACGGGGTGTCTTACCATCAGTAAAGATATGAGGCATGGTAAAAACTATGTCAATAAAGATACTAAACCGATGTGTGTGAATACTTGACAATATATGAAAAATACAATACACAAGTATTTATCTTTGAAAACACAAAATTTGTTTAACAATTCAATTCATGAAAAATAAAAACATTTAAAAACACACTTCTAAATTCATGAAATCTTTTTAAGAATCGAGAAGTGGTTTGAACGTTTCAGAACATTTTTTTCATATCTGAAGGTCGTCCTTCTTTCAGACATGTATGAGATTAAGAGTAGAATATTTCCTTACGCTCATCTTAAATCTCATGAAGCCAACTCAAAAGTCATATTGAATATGATCGGGTAAGCTCCCTGTTAAGTCTAAATATTGTATCCAATATTTAATGTGGAAAGTCAAAGATGTAAAAGTCAACATAGTCTTTGTTTTAGAAAAGTCAAAGCTAGTTTTGTTTACTTTGTCATTAAGTCTTGTATTAGTTATATGGTATATATAGGGTTTGCTTTGTAATCTTGTAATAACCACGCTAGAGAACTATTCACGTATTGTATGTGTGAGATGTGTGACTAATGAAGATTTCATTCTCTCTCTAGATTCTCTCTCTAGTTCTTGTTCCTAAATGTTCTAAATCTTGAGTAATTGCTTGATATATTGGTATTTATTGTTTAACAATTGGTATCAGAGTTGAACCAAACTTTTAGGAAATGATTTGATCAGAGTTTGAATTGAAATTTGATGTTTTAAATCGAAAATTTGAAATTTTCTGAAAATTTTCAAGAACTCGTGATATTCACTGTTTCATTCGAATTTTTTTATTTAAAAAATCAGTTTTATTGCAAGAAAATGGAATCATTGTATTCATTTTATGTTTAGGATTGATTCTTGTATTGATTATATCTTGTAATTCATTCTAATTCGATGTCAATTTTCGATTTTTGAGTGTGTCTCGTTATTTTTGTTCGAACTCTGTTATTGATCAAAATGTGCAAATTGTTGTTTTTTAATCAAAATTGATTGCAAATTTTTGTTTAGAACTGTTTGTCGATGATGCTGATATATTTTTGAGAACAAATTTGCAGGGTTGAATCGATTTGAGTTAAAAGACATTTGCGCTACATTCATACGCTTTGCGCGAGATTCAAAGACATTTGCGTGAGATCATCCAAGCTTTAAGGACATTCAGTTTGTGTATCTAGTTGGTCACGCAAACCTTCGTTTGCATATCTAGTTGGTCACGCAAAGCTTAGTTTGCGCAACCAGTGCAACACGCAATGCTCACTTTGCGTTTCAAGTATATTACGCAAAGCTTATTTGCACCAGTCGCGGATCAAGTCTTCTTTGCACATCAAGACCATTGTGCAAAGCCTTCTTTGCATTTCAAGACACTCACGCAAAGTAACATTTGCGTCTTCAATGGGTCGCGAAAAGTCCACTTTGCGTCATATTCTGATCGAGAACATCTCTTTATGCTACAAGGTATCACGCAAAGATTACTTTGTGTCTCCAGTCGGTCACGCAAACCTTATCTTGCGTTTCACTTGGCTCGCGCAAAGATCACTTTGCGTATCACATTGATCACGAGAACCTTCATTTGCGCAACACACTGTTCATGAAAACCTCAACTTTGCGCTTTTACAAGTGTTGTTTAAATTTTTGTGCTAGATTTCAATTCAATCTGATTTTTGATTTTCTGATATATAGTTTGGAACGATCATTCATAATAAGCTGATTACTCATTAATCAAGGGATTTCTTTCAGATCTTGAAGAGAAGAATAGAAAGCTGAAACTAGAGAACATTAATCTGGGTCATGCTGTTGACTTTCATTCACAACAGTCAAGAGAGTATTTTAGTGAATTCATCTCACTGAAAGAAGATATCAATGCCTTAAAGATCATCAATTAAGATCTTCTGAAAAGATCTTCTGGGTAGAATGAAGAGAAGATAAAGAGATTAGAATCTGAGAACTCTGAGCTTAGAAAGAATTTATCTAATTTTGAAAAACAGCTTGTTGAAGAAAAAGCTGATTTTGAGAAAGAAAAGAAAAAAATTTCAAAGAAGTTTTCAGATTTCTCTAAGAAGTGTTATGAAGAAAAGAAGTCAGTTGATCTTAAATGCATTAAACTTTCTCAACAAATTTCAGATTTTGAGAAAGTGCTCATTTTGGAAATAGAGAAGTTTGATAAAGAAAAGAAGGCCATAGAGTAGAAGAATGTGGAATTCTTTAAAGAATTATCCGGCCAGAGAAATGAGTCAGAGAAAGGATTTGAAGAAGAAAGATCAATAATTTGATGAAGTTTTGATGATCATGATGCTCACATCATCAAAAAGGGGGAGGATTATAAAGATTCAATTTCAAAGTTCAAGTCAGAAATTCAAAAGGCTTTCGCTGATTCAAAGTCTAATTCAAATACAGAATTACAAAGTTCAAACCTTATAAAGATTATTCAAGGATTCAAGAAAGTTTGTTCTTCCAAAGATGGTCAAGAGATCAAAGTGATGAAGATACAAGATCAAAGTTGTTTAATAGATTAATGCCGTGTTCAAAGAAGTTTCAAGAAAGTTTGTTTCACGTTCAAGACATGTTGACTTTCAAAGCTTCAAAGTGCAAAAGACTTTCCAAGATTTTTCAAGAGCTAAAAGAGTAAAGACTGTAAAGCTTCAAAGTTCAAAGTTTAAGAGGCAAAAGCTGAAGAATGAAGAGCTAAAGATCAGTATCAAATTTTTATTAAATCTTGAATACAAAGGGGGAGATTGTTAAGTCTAAATATTGTATCCAAGATTTAATGTGCAAAGTCAAAGATGTAAAAGTCAACATAGTCTTTGTTTTAGAAAAGTCAAAGCTAATTTTGTTTACTTCGTCATTAAGTCTTGTATTAGTTAGGTGGTATATATAGGGTTTGCTTTGTAATCTTGTAATAACCACGCTAGAGAACTATTCACGTATTGTATGTTTGAGATGTGTGACTAATGAAGATTTCTTTCTCTCTCTAGATTCTCTCTCTAGTTCTTGTTCCTAAATGTTCTAAATCTTGAGTAATTGCTTGATATATTGGGAATTATTGTTTAACACTCCCCTTAAAATCTGCATCGAGTCACAAAGTCGTCAAAGTACAAAGTTTTATTCACAAAATTTATTTAAAATTAAAGACATAAAGCAATAAAACGTATTAAGAACTAGTTCTGATCTTACTCCCCCTGAAATTATGCATCATAAAGTTTGTCAGTACAAAATATATGCAAAATTGTCTAACTCCCCCTAAAATGTAGATCATCTAAGCTTTGTGTCACACTCCCCTTGAAACCATGAATAAACCTTTAAGTGCAAATCTCTTTCAAATTAAAAATAAAGAAATGAAGAAAAATAACAAAAACTAAACTGTACTAGGTAACAATAGATTAAGTCTTGAGATTTAACATGCCAAGTTTTGAAATGAGAAAATTAAATCCTTTTTCATCAAGTGGCTTGGTAAATAAGCTAGCAAGTTGATAATCTGTGTTTACAAAGTAAAGTTCGACTGTACCTCTTTCAACATTATCTTTTATAAAATGATATCTCACGTCGATGTGCTTGGTCTTCGTATGTTGCACAGGGTTAGCAGATATTGCAATGGCGCTCTTCGAATCACAATAGATCGGGATTTTATCGAACTTGAAACCATAATCTCGGTGTTGCGTTCGCATCCACAACACTTGAGAACAACAGCCAGCCGGAACTACGTACTCCGCCTCAACTGTTGAAGTAGTTACACATACTTGTTTCTTCGAAGCCTAACTCACGAGTTTATCGCCTAAGAATTGAATGTGTCCCGAAGTGTTAGTGCATTGTTGTATCCAAGATTTATGAAGAAAAGTTAAGGTCTTGTAAAGTCAAAGTCTTGTCAAGTATTGTAAAGTCAACTATGTGTAAATACCTTTTTTTATGAGTGTTTGTGTGTGAGGTAAGCATATGAGAGATTAGTTGTGTAAGAGTTCTTTGTAACATTCAAGATAGTGATATATACGACTTAAGTTTTCTCTCACTACTCTCTCTCTCTAGAATTGGTTTGTAATTGTCAAATCTTTATTATCTTTATTATTTGCTTGAATTGTGACCTAACAATTGGTATCAGAGCTAGACAAAATCATTCAGACTTTTAGATTTTAAATTGATTAGATCGATTTTTTGATTCTTGAAGAACACGTAGATTTTTTTTTTAAATAAATGTTGCATCAAACTTTTCATGTACAATCAACATTATTGCAAGAAAATGAGTTCATAGGGTTCGATTAATGCTGTAGAACATTTCTTGTATAGGTTATTTCACGAAATTCACATCGAATCATATCCAATTTTGAATTTTTGTAGTTTTCGGTTTGAAAAATGTCGAACACTGTGCTTGATCGATTCTATGTCATTTTGTTGTTTCTAGCTTAAAAGTTGTATTAGATAAGTGTTTAGATTCAATATTCGATCATTTCTGTATATTTTGTAAAGCAAATTACAGGTCTTTAAAGTTTTGGATCAATTTCGTGTTCAAGTCTGAAGAACACGCAAGATTCAAAAAATATGCAAGGGAAGAACACGCATACTGAATAACACACAATCTAGGAAAAACACGTACGAAGAAGGATTTTGTTGTCTCAATGTATTATGTGTAACACTCTAAAAGTTAGAGTAAATTAAAACCACAAAATATAGCAACAACACATCCGTATTGATATAAACTTCCCATAAAGGGGATCAATCCTTAAGACTATACAAAATCTGAACGGATTTAGAATTCATCAACAAACTAATCTAAACATAACTATATAGATTACATCAGTTGTGATGATCCATATCTCACCAAAAGAATGGGACTTTAACAATGCCCAACTCCAAAAACTAGCCATCTCAAACAATGCCTCGAGTCCACACTCGATACTCAAACCCTCGGCGACCCGCCGCTAAAGGAACCTGTTATACACATCATTTGAGAAAAAGTGTCAGGCTTAAAACCTGGTGAGAACATACAGTTTATAAATTTCAAGAGATATAAACTTTTGTATCAAAGGGAATCTTTTCAAATAAGCAATTCCAAGTTAACTGTTGATAAGAATAAAATCCATTATAATGATACCATAAACCTTCTTTCGAGAACTTCACAATTTATTGCACAAGTTGTTCTTTTATAAACTTCCCGAAATATAAACATCAGTATTATAAGGAAATCTTTTCATAAAGTTTTAATTTATAAAAGATAACATTTCGCCATCACCGGGCCCTTTCGGTCCAAAACTCATCATACGATGACAAAAGAACCATTTTACCATGAATTGTGGTGTAACACAAAGTAGACCACAAATCCGAGTTATGAGCTAAACAATTGGAATCCAAGGATACGAACACAAAGGTTCGTGCTTCAACGTGAGATCGAGCCCCCAAGCAAAACCAATGTATACTCCTTCACTAGGATCACTGTGAACCATGGCTAGTATCCGGCGTCACATAACCGTACCAAGTTGCCCCCGAGGATCATATGCATCCATAGCTACAAAATGGGGAATATGACATCCCAACAATACAGTCGACTCAAAACCTAGGGATCCGCTAGTAATGGTATAGACTCGTCACAACAACATATGTGACCAACCATAAATAAACATACGGTATAAACACATTTTATAAACAAAATGTCATTTCCAGTTCAACTTCTGGTAAGAATGAAAATCATTAAAAAGGAGTTCTTAAACATTCTTTTAACATATCCACATAATGTGCAAGAAAAACATCATTTTACTTCAATAAGATAAGATCCATCATTTTAGTAAACACAAATAGTCGAGAACCCTAAAATCTCCCAAAACTCAAGTTATATCAAATATGTAGAAAACTTAAATCTGAAACCATTGAGATATATAGGAGTTCCAAAAGGTAACTTTTGATATATATAAAGTTTTAGAAAGGTAGTAGGAACTCACCCAATAGGTTTATAAAAAACCCGAAGAACCAAATATCGACCCTCTTGACAAGACGAAGCTTTCTACACCGGAACCTCAGATCGAAATTAGATAATAATCACTAAATTTAGAGAGAGAGAGAATCGATTTTAGAGAGAGAGAAGAGAGAGTTTTAGGGATTGAGAGATGAGACCGAATCAATGACCAGCGCACTCAAAGCATGTAACTCTCAAATGACACGAATAAACACCATCATGCTTAAATCTTTCATTACGGTTATAAATCCGGACAAATGTCCACACGACTCATTTATTCAAAACCCGAGCCAAAGGCCCGACACTTCACGTAAATTTCCAACGAAAGCCTCGTAAACCTTAAATGAAATGTCTTTAAACAATGCTTATGAAAACCCACAACACAAACACATGCTTTCTCAAAACTTAACACGTATTGGGACCAAAGATTTTCCAAAGGTTTTATGAATGCAAATATACTAAGATGCATATGTCATGAAACAAACTTTGCTTGCACACAATCATCAAAGATGCATAAATCATAATATTAATTTTACGTGTACAAAACCACCCAGAATATGTAAATCACGCTATTTACTTGTTGAAGTATTCAAGCTCGACATGAGCAATTTATGATGTTAAAACAATCCAAGTTACCGAATACGAAAACTTTAACAAAATACTCGCACCTTGAGAAATACCGAGTAAAACATACACAATAATTTACACTATAAATGTGAAAATAGGTTCTTGCACTTCAACATGTGCAACAATTGTTTGTACAACTCCAAAGGGAAAAATCACAATTTTATCTTTAAAATTCTTTCTCTATAACCAAGAGACGTTGCAGCAAAAGAATTTTCAACTCACCCCATATACAACAATTCATTCCCCAAAGGGCGGTAAAATAACGGGGATGCAAATAAAATTTCAAATCAAGTTTAAAGCTTCACGTTGTAAAGATAAACACAATTGACCAAAATGGAAATTACAACCACCAAATACCGCTAACTCGCTAAATAATTTGCGGAAATTTTAACAGTAAGAGTTAATGATGGAAATACGATCAGAACGAGAGTCCTATTTTTTAAAATAACATAAATCGTTTATGCAATCATTAACACCAACGTTATACTTAAATCTAATGCACATAGTACACGACGATTAACATTTGTTAACAAAGCCCCGAAATTAACGCATACAATGATGCATATGCACATGTTCCTGAAATTAATTATACGACACAAAAGTTGTAAGATGAGACACCATAATCCAACTGGATTTTCATAAAACTCATTAACGCTAAAATCAAGTGGTGTCCAAATTTCCATTTTTCAACGCAAGGTAAGGCGACCATTTTGACAAGATTTTTGATGAGACACGACGCCCAAAGAACTGATAACTTGCACACAATGAAATTAAACTCACGCATCTCAAAATATACGCATGCGACAAAAGAATCCGTAAAACAAAACTCCAAGAAATTCAACAAAACTCACACAACTAAAAATTCTCAAGAAACTCCGACTCAAAAGCATGGGAATAACTCTTCCTTTAAAACCATTGACATACGTGGAAGAGATCCAATATCAAGGTCAAAATTCCACAGCTACTTGCCCATTAACTTAAAAAGCGTTAAAACACAAATATTTCGACATCCAAATATAGCATTTAAACACAAGACTTGAATAAAAAGAGTTTTGATAACAATTTGAAATCAGGTGCAACAAAACCATTTTAAGTAATGCTTATGCTCATAGTTTAAAATATGCTGAGGGTTAAATGTTTTGTCAAAACGTTATAAGGTAATTTACTTTTTGGTTGGCGATCATGAAAAGCAATTTATGCAACCTTATTTTAGAAATAAATATAATGCATGAATTAGGTGGCACTCACATCTTAATACTACGCATCCCAACATCCCGACGTACTATAATCAACTAGATGCCTCAGGCATAATAGGGCATCCATACCATTAATTAACTTACAAAACTCCTCCAAATAGAATCGATCTAACAAGATATAATTCAAATTCCACCAACGAATCTGGCTCAAGATGATTAAGTTAATGCGTTCAACGCACTTACTATCATCTTGAAGAGACATTGCTATAAACAACAATCATTCCTTAGCTTACTCACTTAGAAACTTTCGCACTACTCTAACGGTCAACATACTAAGGTAGAGCAGGTAAACACAAGCACGAGAAAGGGTAAGGAAGAGTTTAACTGAAACACGCACGAAAGAAGCGTACCGCTACGTCTACCAATTGTCATAACATTAGCAAACCAATTACACTTACGTAAAATATCCTCATAATCACATTAGCTAAGTGAGATTATGAACATATAACAGATAAGGGTTCTTGTTACCGTCATCACAACGCCTGATGAACATAACTTCCGTCGACTCTAAGACTGCCCCATCTTAGAAGTTCTACCCAATCTCACAATCAATACCTATCAACTCAGTCTAAGTCTAGACATCTTACATTCATGCCTAGTTCGCTTAAACTAGAGCTCTGATACCAACTTGGAACACTCTAAAATTCAGAGTAAATTAAAACCACCAAATATGGCAACAAGACATCCGTATTGATATAAACTTCCCATAAACGGGATCAGTCCTTAAGACTATACAAAATCTGAACGGATATAGAATTCATCAACAAACTAATCTAAACATAACTATATAGATTTCATCAGTTGACGATCCATATCTCACCAAAAGAATGGGACTTTAACAATGCCCAACTCCAAATACTAGCCATCTCAAACAATGCCTCGAGTCCACACTTGACACTCAAACCCTCGACGACCCGCCGCTAAAGGAACCTGTTATACACATCATTTGAGAAAAAGTGTCAGGCTTAAAACCTGGTGAGAACATACAATTTATAAATTTCAAGAGATATAAACTTTTGTATCAAAAGGAATCTTTTCAAATAAGCAATTCCAGGTTAACTGTTGATAAGAATGAAATCCATTAAAATGAGACCATAAACCTTCTTTCGAGAACTTCACAATTTAATGCACAAGTAGTTCTTTTCTAAACTTCCTGAAATATAAACATCAGTATTATAAGGAAATCTTTCATAAAGGTTTAATTTATAAAAGATAACATTTCGCCACCACCGGGCCCTTTTGGTCCAAAACTCATCATACGATGACAAAAGAACCATTTTACCAAGGATTGTGGTGTAACACAAAGTAGACCACAAATCCGAGTTATGATCTAAACAATTGGAATCCAAGGATACGAACACAAAGGTCCATGCTTCAACGTGAGATCGAGCCCCCAAGCAAAACCAATGTATACTCCTTCACTAGGATCACTCTGAACCATGGATAGTATCCGACGTCACATAACCGTACCAAGTTACCCCCGAGGATCATATGTATCCATAGCTACAAAATGGGGAATATGACATCCCAACAATACAGTCGACTCAAAACTTAGGGATCCGCTAGTAATGGTACAGACTCGTCACAACAACATATGTGACCAACAATAAAGAAACATATGGTATAAACACATTTTATAAACAAAATGTCATTTCCAGTTCAACTTCTGGTAAAAATGAAAATCATTAAAAAGGAGTTCTTAAACATTCTTTTAACATATCCACATAATGTGCAAGAAAAACATCATTTTACTTCAATAAGATAAGATCCATCATTTTAGTAAACACAAATGGTCGAGAACCCTAAAATCTCCCAAAACTCAAGTTATATCAAATATGTAGAAAACTTAAATCTGAAACCATTGAGATATATAGGAGTTCCAAATGGTAACTTTTGATATGTATAAAGTTTTAGAAAGGTAGTAGGAACTCACCCAATAGGTTTATACGAAAACCCGAAGAACCAGATATCGACCCTCTTGACAAGACGAAGTTTTCTACACCGGAACCTCGGATCAAAACTAGATAATAAATACCAAACTTATAGAGAGAGAGAATCGATTTTAAAGAGGGAGTTTTAGAGATTGAGAGATGAGACCGAATGAGAACTCTTCAGAAATAACCCATATAAGCCGGCCAGGCCAACTCGCGGGTTATGCCACGAATGCAAGTCGCGGTGCAACTCGCCCGTGTCTTCAAACCCTAAAACCAACAGAGGCTTTCGCGACTAATGTCGCGAGCAAGTCGCGGAACACACTGGAAGGTTCCAACTTCACCGAACAACATAAATTTGAACGATAAACTAATTACGGTGATAACGACGAGAGTTAACACTAGAATACCAAGGTTACATAACGAAATTCGGGGTGTTACATTATGCGAGTTCTTGAACCAAAACGCGCTAAGCTTGGTCTGCGAGAAGTGAAAACTCGCACAAGCTTGTTTGCGAGTTCTTGATATGCGAGTTTCAGTGTTAAGCGAGAAGCATCTGTGAGTTCTATAGTTTTGCGATAATACGTTTTGCGCAAAGTTAAAGTTCAGAATATTTCTAAGTATAGAACGCGCAAAGGTGTTGCGAGAAGTAAAGTACCAAAACGGGCACGACCTTATCAGCGAGAAGCTCAAAACACACGCATCCTTTCTTGCGAGTTTCATCCACAATGTTTTGTGAGTTTCTCTGTTGTGCGAGTTTATGCCTTTGAATTTTTTTTAAGTTTTTCAAGTTTGTTTTCAAGTCAAATTTTTATCTGAATTTTTTGGACGATCATTTCAAGCATACCATTTAAGATGTCAGAAAAAAAAATTCTCTAGGGGAGCTGCCCTCGACCCCGCAAGGGCGTTGCGCTTTCACCCCGGTTAGCAGGACCCTCATGTTAAGTCTGCGGAGGGGGACATATTTCTGATAGTGATCAAATTTTTTTGAATTTCATTAACAATCATTTTGAAGTAAATTTTTCTCAGATATCAAGATGTCTACTGTTTTGTCAGGGACATACTGTGCTATCATGTATATGCCTGAGATACCTATCATATAAGTTGAACATGATAAACTGAAGATTCAAAATTCAGATCTTCTAAATTAGATTCAGGAGTTTAAAGCTAAATTGTTAAATTATGAAAAACTTTCTGAATGTGCAAAATGTACTAATCATTCTAAATATGATTTTTCAGGTATCATTACAGCGAGGGAGAAAGAAATTGAAATGAAACAAGATATTATTGAAGCAAGAGAGAAAGAGATCAAATTGAAAGAAAGAAAGAAAAATAACCAATCTTCAAAGCAAGCTAAAGACAACTGAACAACATACATTAGAACTGAATGTTGAATCAGTTGATCTGCACATCAAGTTTAAAGCTTTTGAAGATCAAATATCTGCATTGGAAGCTACAAATGTTAATTTGATGAAAAGCCTCCAAGTAGATAAACACAAAGAAAATCTGGAGAATGCTTCTACTCAAAAGCTATCTGACTTTTCAAAGAGAGTTTCTCAAGAGAAGAAGGATTTAGAGCTGAGATGCATAAAACTCTCAAACCAAGTATCCAAATTTGAATAGATTATTATAACTGAAAGGGATACATTTGCAAAAGAGAGAAAAGTTATTGAAAACAAAAATATTGAACTTCCTAAGCAAATTTCTACAGTACAAGACTTACTTGAAAAGGAAAGACAAATATTTCAAGAGAAGAAAAAGTCTTTTGATTCGGAAAAGTAAATTTTTGAAAAGAAAAATGCCGGGATTTTTAAAAAAATATATGAGAAAAACAAGAATTAGGAAAAAAAATTTAGCAAGAACATCTAATCTTTGAATCTAAAATATCGAAGCTCTCATCCAAGATATATGTTCTTTCAACAGACATTCAAAAAGAACATATGGCTAGATCTGCTTTAAAAAAAAAGCTTGACACACTTTTTGATGAAGGAAACATTTTGTTTAAAAAGATAAAGGACTTGGAAGTTGCAAATGTTGAATTGTCAAATAAAGTTTCTGCTGATGTGATTAGTCAATCACCTTTTGATAATTCAACTAAATCAGTTTCTTCTTTCAAAACTTCTTCAAGTTCAATTCAAGAAAAATATTCAAAAAGGTCAAGTGTCAAATCTAAAACTGTCATATCAAATCAGATTCGACCATCCAATCTATTTTATGACAAGTCTGTTGATAGTCTAGCGAGCTTTTATGTTAAATCTCTTGAGAAGAACTTTTCTAAGAAAGGAAAGATTGTTTGGAGAATGAAAGGTTCCCCTGATGACAAGAAGGACAAATCATCAGCATTCACATCCATAGCCAAGAAGAACAATGCATCTAAAGGTAATGCTTTTGGTAAACCTGATATGTTTTATTCTGCTAATCATTTGATCAGGATTGCGCAAAAGAAAATCTGTTGTTCTTATTGTGGAGAGAATGATTTTGTTCAAAGAGAATCTGCTCATAACTGGTACGGAACTTACAGATATACTTCTCGGAATAGTAAACTTAAAAGTTTTAAATCTAATGAGAAGTGGATTCCTCAGTCTAACTTATCAGGTCCCAAATACCAGTAGGTACCAAAGCCTGTCAAATCTGTTTTTTGAGGTACCACAGATTTAAGGGGAGCAAGATTGTTGAATTCTAGACAAAACAGTCTAGGACTCGTACCTCAAAGAATTTTGGTTCTTGAATATTTCAGTTCAAGACCCGTACATTAATGTTAAAGAGTAATGGATTCTAATTACAACAGATCAGGACCCGATCTTAAATGTTAAATAACTTAGACTTCTAAACAAATCAGCTTTGGACTTGGTCTTCAATATTTAAAGACATGGATATTTTGTAAATATCCAGGGGGAGCTTAACTGAATCTAAATCAGTTTATCATGATTTGAGGGGGAGCATAATTGTTAGTATCTTCTGATCTAGATCTCTGATTGTTTGAAAGAAGAACAATTTTCGAGCATGAAAAATATTTTCTTAAATGTTCAAATCACTTCTGGTTCTCAAAAGATTTCAATAATTTAGAAGTGTGATTTTCAAATATTTTCCATAATAGAGCGTTAATGTTTAACTGATCGTGTGTTTCCAAAGGTCAATACTTGTGTATTATCTTGTCTATATACTTTCAATTACTCATACACACCGATTCAGTACTTAAAACTGATTTTGTTATTACCACGTCTCATAAAGAATCAATTTTTTGATGGTAATACCCTCGTTTGTATTTCAATGTTTCTGAGCATCAATTATCATTTCAACTTGAGCGTTCATTGCTAAATTGTTTATATTAGTTCATATAAACAAACTATCAAGTTCTTTGATACCCCACCATTTCACGTTCACATCTTATGATATTTGATTTGATTGATACATTGTTAGATTCTCAAACAATTCGTTTGAATTCATTTCATACATTCGATTTCCTTGTTTTTGAGAGATTTCAACATCAAATGCTCAATTATCATTCAATATTCGTGTGGAGCATACATTTGATTGACAATGTTATCATATTTTGAGCTTTATTTGTTCAAGCTAAACTGTTGAACATCACATTTTCTTAGGAAAAAATTACATGGGATCAGTGTGAGAGCTTAAACAGAACTTCCATGGACAAAATTACCATGGAAGTTATCCTAGAGTGATTCAGGGGTGAGGGGTCTTAAATCAAAGAGTGGGGGAGATAACTCAATCGATTGAGTTTTTCTCAGTGTGTGGAGCGAAAAAATGTGAAAAAGAGCTTGGTTAGAAGTGAGCTTCAATGTTCAAAAGAAAGAGGGTGTGAGAACAGAGTTAAAAGAATATCAAAACTCTGCACCAAACATTTTCTGAGTTGAGCAGCAACATAATCTAGTGGTTCACATTCTTTGGTGACCATCATTGAAACAGACACTATCCCATGCCAACTCTTGCAATTACCCCACCAACCACTCGTTTCTTTCTTAACAAATAAATGTTTCATTTTATTTGGGGATGCAACACATATGCTATCTGATCTTCATTCGGAAGATTTGGATATTGAAAAAGAAGGAATGTTGCCCCACCTTCGCTCTTTCATGCACATTGAGTCTGGGTAAAACTTGTTGATGTCTCAACAATTTACACATTTTGAGCCTAAAAAAGCTTAAGTAGCTTCAATCATTCTACACTTTCACGTATACACAAGGAATATGTTTTCTTGTTATAACATTCATATAAAATTTCTTTGTGGTTTTACAATGATTGAATGGAAGCCCTGGGGGAGTGAACATCTTAAAAACTCCATTCCAATGTACATCTATTGTACAAAGTGGCTCCGTGCTACTTACAAGCATATTATCTGTATCATTTCTTGATTCAGGGTTACAACGTTTATTATATCTGGATTTGAAAAAAATCGGGTATATACATGTCTCATGAATTGACGGATACACAGATCAAAAGAGCGAAGATTGTCATTTTAGAAAGGGGGAGATTGTTATTGTATCATAAAGGGAAGATTAATATTCAAAGACTGTGATGACTTGAAATGGTTTTGATGATTTTGTTTCTCACAATTCATAAAAAAGGGGGAGATATTCAGAATTTTCAAGTCAAATTTGAAGGTTTAAGTATTGTTTGAAAGACGTTCTGAAGAAAAGTTAAAGATTGATGAAAGTTTATCAAAATGGTGGAGATAATTTCTAGAATTTCAAGTTTAAGACAGATCAAAGTTTGTTTTCTGAAGACTAATAAAAGATCATATAGATGAAGATTCGAGCATTCAAAGATTCCTCGAGTTCAAAGAAGATCAAAGAAGTTTCAAGAATTTCAAATTCAATTTCAAAGTTTTGTTCCAAACTTGCTGAATGTTCAAAGACAATGTGAATGACTTTTCAAAATTCTTCAAAGTATCAAAGATTTAAGATTGTCAGAGCTACAAATTTTAAAGCCGTCAGAGTTAAATTTTATATAATCAAGAGCTGAAGACTATTTTAAATTTTTTTGTTAAATCTTGAATACAAAGGGGGAGAATGTTAGTGCATTGTTGTATCCAAGATATATGTAGAAAAGTCAAGGTCTTGTAAAGTCAAAGTCTTGTCAATTATTTTAAAGTCAATTGTGTGTAAATACCTTTTTGTATAAGTGTTTTTGTGTGAGGTGAGCATATGAGAGATAAGTTGTGTAAGAGTTCTTTGAAACATTCAAGATAGTGATATATATGACTTAAGTTTTCTCTCTCTACTCTCTCTCTCTCAAGAATTGGTTTGTAATTGTCAAATCTTGATTATCTTGGTTGTTTGATTGAATTGTGACCTAACACGAAGTACTCTTCCTGTCAAGCATACAATCTGCATGATCTGCATCTGAATATGCCGTAAGCTCAAAACATGTATCCTTAGGATACCATAGACCAAGATCTATAGTGCCCTTCAGACATATGGGATTCTTTAGGTGAAGCCTGATATGTAGCACATAGGCATGTAGAAGACATTATATTCGCCCTACTAGATGTCAAGTACATTAAGGAACCAATCATACCTCTGTAGGTTCTAACATCGACAACTTTTCCAGAAGGATCAGCTCCGATCTTAGTTACAGGTGCCATCGTGGTACCAATTGGAGTACAATTTTTCATTTTAAATTTTCTGAGAATATCGAAAATATATTTCGCTTGATTAATGAAAATCCTCGTAGAAAATTGTTTGACTTGTAATCAAATAAAGAAATTCATCTCTCCCATCATACTCATCTGAAATCTTGACACGATAAGGTTAGAAAAATTCTTACAGTACTTAGGGTTTGTTGAGCCAAATATGATGTCATCCACATATATCTAGATTAATATGATATCAACTTTCTCCTTTTTATTGAAAAGAGTAGTATCGATTTTACCTTTTGAGAAGCCCGACTTGACAAAGAATTTAGATAAAACTTCGTACCAGGCACGAGGGGCTTATTTCAGACCGTAAAGAGCGTTGTCCAGAATGTATACGTGATTTGGCTTATCTGGATTGACAAAACCTTCAGGCTGTGAGACGTAGACTTCCTCCTTGAGAATGTCATTCAGAAAGGCAGTCTTCACATCCATTTGATAGGTGTTGATGTTTTTGTTCGGTGTAGGCTAGAAACATTCGAATTGCCTCAATGCGCGTAACTGGAGCATAATTCTTGTCATAATCTATACCTTCCTCTTGCCTATATCCTTTAGCCACAAGTCTTCCTTTGTTCCTTATGACGATACCATCTTCATCTTTCTTATTCTTGAAAACCCATTTCGTGTAGATAATTGGCTTTCCTTCAGTTTTAGGCACTAGTCTCCAGACCTTAAGCGCATCTTACTCAGGAATGAATCATGCGTAGCAAACCTAGTTTGCACCGGTTTGGACGGATCTCCAATGATTTGATGTATTGGGTGCTCTTAGGTCCACTTGTGTTCATGAGGGAGTAGATTAGATGTTGATTGATCATGTTCATCATCTAAATATCCACTTTCACTTTGTTCTTGTAGGGGTTCAGTTGAACTAGGCGGTGCAGAAGCTTCAGTTGCTTGGACATTGGATGTCTGTTGAGTAGACGTTATGGTATACCCAACTGATTGAGTTACTTCTATCTCTTCATTAACATGTACAACTTCAACTGATTGAGTAGGTGTTTGAATATGAGTTTCTTCCTGAACCGGGGGAACAAATCCAGTTGAGAAATCTGAAAGTGATTGGATGATTATTGCTTGAACCTTCAGGTCTGTCAATCACAATAGGTTTAGGCAAATTAGTACCAAGAAACTCATCATTGAAAAATTCAAACAGTAAATCTAAATGTGTTAGATGTTTTGTCGACGTTGATGCTTTATCAGATTTAGTATCGTTAACCACAGGTTATGGACTGATTTCTCTAGAAGCTAAAACTCTGGTAAGAACGGGTTCTGAACTGTCTTCAACAGAAGCCATATCTTTATCGAATGTAACGTTGACACTCTCTACAACAATCTTTGACTTCTTCAGGTATACTTTATAAGCAGAAGACGTTTGAGAATAGCCAATAAAAATGCCTTCATCAACTTTTGAACTGAACTTGTTCAAGTTCTCCTTATCATTCAGTACAAAACACTTATATCCAAAATATGGAAATGTTTAATGCTAGGTATTCTATTATTTAATAAAGCATACAATGTTTTACCGAACCGACGATTTTGCGTGTAGCAAGCAGTCGACACAGCTTCAGCCCACAGAAATAGAGGTAGATCTGATTGACTCAACATAGTACGAGTGGCCTCGACTAGTGTTTTGTTCCGTTTCTCTATGACTCCATTCTGTTCAGGCATTCTGGCAGCAGAAAATTGGTGTGTTATGTCGATCGATTCGAGATAATCATCAACAACTTTGTTCTTGAATTATGTGCCATTGTCCTTTCAAAGAAGCTTGACTGTCTTCTGCAGATTCACATGAGTTGTCTTTAGAAATGTGATGATAACTTCGGGTGTCTCATCTTTTGATCTCAGAAATTTGACCCAAGTGTATCTAGAGTAATCGTCCACAATCACTAGTACATATTTATTGCCGTTAATGCTTTGAGTACACATTGGACCACAAAGATCCATATGCAATAGTTCCAGTGGGGAACTTGTACTCGGCTTCGGCTTATGACCGGCTCTTTTCATCTTGCCTTTCTCACAAAGATCCAGCTTTTGATAGCAAAATGGTAGTAGCATTTTCGTTGTTTTCTATCTGTTCTCGTCTTCTTTGGCCTCAACCTCATCAAAAGATTTGGTAACAATATTGGGTTTGAAATGAGGATGTTTGGTAGTCGCTTGTAGAAAATAAAAATTATATAAAACTGGTTGTTTTCTGATAGCTTTCTTCAAATAGTGTGGGTTATCGTAACCGAGACCCCACTTTTCTTTAAAGTCATCCTCATTTGGTGTGTTTAGAAATATGGTTTGCTCTGTTTGACCTCGAGTGTACAATTTTGCTTCCAAACCATTAACCTTTTTCTCCAAATTCTTATTTTCACCCTGCAATTTATGAACTTTTTGTACAAATTCTTGTTTCTCAAGATCATATTTTGTAAGTTTTGAAACAGCTTCAGAAATCTTATTTTCAAAACAATCTTTTTGTTGTTTAAAATCAGTAACATACTTGTTCAAAGAGTCAATCAAGTTTTTGTTCCCAACAAATTCCTTGTTGAGATCAAAAATTGTTTGACGCTTCCTTGCAACCCTGTTTTTCTCCTTTTTGAGTTTAGCTTGAAGGTCTTGAAGCTCAACCATCATAGCTTCTATTAGAGCACAGATTTGTTGGATTCAAGATCATAAATATTGAAGATGAAAGTTCAAGAAGTCAAAGTTGGAAAAGTCAACTCTCACTTAAAGTCAAAGTCTTTTGTTAATAAAGTCAAAGTCAATGTATTTGTAATTTTGTTTCTTTGTAATTGTCAAAGGTATAAATACCTTTGTTTGTCTTTGTAATCAAAAAGCACGTTAGAAGTCATTGAGAGAGCAGATTAGAGAAGAGTTCAATTCATATCATTCTAGAGAGAGAGTGTTTGTAGAGAGAGAAAGTTGTGAATTTGTAATCAAGAAATTCAAGAAAGTGAGTCGACACTGTGTTCTTCAAGTTTGAATCGAATTCTGAGATTCAAGGTTTAATTCAAGTTGAATTTGATTAGGTTATGTTAGAAAAGTATAATCGATCGAGTCTGTATCGTTTATTTTGGCATTTGCACTGTAATTGATCATCAATTTGATGATTTTGTATGTTTTTGAGTTCAGGAGTTAATATGCACTGTAAATCGAGTCGTAGTGTATCATTTTGTGTTTGTTTTTGAAATTCTGGCAGTGTAATCTGTTCTAGAGTTGAATTCAAGGATTTCTGCAAAGTTTCGAAATAATTGAAGAAGATTTGGATCGAAAAAAGATGGAGAATTCAGTTTTTGGGTCGACAGAAGGAAGAACGCGCTAGATCTCTCAAACGCGCAAGTTCTTCGTCAAACGCGCAAGGTTCATAAGCTAGAACGCGCAAGTCAAAGGATATATTTTGGTCTAAAACGCGCAAGGGTTATCTGCGAGTTCTAAGAAACTCGCTAATCAAGTCTGCGAGTTTGAAAAAGTGAGAAAAATTTCTAAGGACCAGAACGCGCTAGTAGTGATCTGCGATCAGTTCTAGTTTCTTATTTAATATATCTTTCAAACAGGTTTAAAGAAGATGACTTCTAAAGATGCACTTTCAATTGGCACCGATGTCAAGCCTCCTGTGTTGTTTAAAGGAGAATATGAACAATGGAAGGACAGATACCTGGATTTCATAGACCGACATGCCAATGGGGAAAATATTCTGGAGTCAATTGTAGACGGTCCTATGAAACCAATCATTGTTAATGTACCTGCTGATGATGATTCATCTGACAGTGGACATGGTGATGTGGAAAAAGAACAAAAGACAAAACGAGTTAAAGTGGATTTATCTGAGTATTCTGAAGAACAGAAGAGACGATATAAAGCTGACAAGCAAGCGAGATATCTTCTACTCCAAAGCATTCCCAATGATATCTACATCAAGATTGATAGCTACAAGGATGATGCTAAACAGATATGGGATCATTTGCAGAAGATGATGATGGGATCAAAGGTAGAGAATCAAATAAAGGTGGCTAACTGCATCAATAGCTATGAGGAGTTCAAAGCTAAAGAGAATGAGAGTCTAGAAGACACATATGAAAGATTTACTTTGCTTCTAATGAGCTGACGAAGAATAAAGTGATAAAGAATCATCTGGAAAACAATGTCAAATTTCTGAGTATCCTATGTCCTGAATGGAAGAAACATACATGTAGGATGAAGCAGATGAAAGATTTAAGTGAAATACCTCTTCACGAAGTTTATGAGACTTTACGACAAAATGAGGAAGAGGTAGAGGAGAAAAGAGATGAAAAGAAGTTAATAGAGAAAAAGAATGTTGGGATATTCAAAGAGATATCTGGTCAGACGACAAATGCTAAAATGGGCTTTGAGGAAGAAAGAAGCTTGTTTGAAGTTGAGATTAGGAAGCTAACTGCATAGCTATCTGAGCTATCTACAACTGCATTGAAAGATCAACAAGAGAAGTCTGAATTCAAGAAAGAGATTGACCTGCACATCAAAGAAAAGAACAGTCTATTTTCAAAGATCAAACAACTTGAAGAGATTGTTTCCAAGATGGTGGTGACTGAGCAAAAGACTCCAGAGTCAAAAATCCACACACCTAGAAATAATTCAACTAATTTTAAAAAGACCGCTTCAATTTCACACATGAAATCTGTTTCTTCAAGAAGGTTAGTCAATTCATTCAATCAGATTCGTACTTATAATATTTTCTATGATCAACATGTAGATGGTTCGGGTACACAAAGAAGAAGAAGAAAATATCAAGAAGAGAAACTGGTATGGAAAGTGAAATCAGTGGATGATGATGAGAAGAATGATGAGAAAAAGAAAGGAAAGGAGGAAGAGAAGAAAAGTAACTAATCATTTGTACATACATCAACAGCCAAAAAGAACAAAGTGCTGACAGGTAAACCTGATCTTGCTTATTCGAGAGATCAAATGTTTAGGTTATCTAAAAAGAGGTATTGTTCTTATTGTCGTACTTATGATTTTGTTCATAAAGCAAGTGATCATTACTGGTATGGTTCTTATTCAGTTACTCCCAATAGAACTGCAACTAACAATTATGGACCCAAATACCAGTGGGTACCAAAACCAAAGACTGATTCTGTGTTGCAGGTACCTACAGTCAAGAGGGAGTAAGAAAACCGAGGCTTCTAAGTACGTCAGCTTAGAACCCGTACTTCAACGAAGTGTGGCTTCTTAATACTACAGTTCAGGACCTGGACTTCAATGCTTAAAGGAAGATACTCCCGGGCTGATATAAGAGATTGTACTCTGATACTCCAACGGGGATATCAACCTTCAAGGGGGAGTACATATTTTTCTGAAATTTTTGCATTCGATAGATATGACGAACTACATTCCAAAAGAAGTTGTAGATCTCTATCATGTGCGTTATAACTGACATATTTTAGATGCATAATTTCAGGGGGAGTAAAAGGACTATGATTCTGATTATTTCAGATCAGAACTCGTATTTTAATCGTTTTTACTGCTTTATGTCATTTACTTTTCAATAAAAATTTGTGAATAAAGTTGCTTTGACATGACTTTGAGACTTATGCAGGATGAGAGAAGCTGACACTATCATATCTTTATGACTACAACTGACTTCATGAGATTTAAGACGAAGCGAAAAGGTAAATTTCTTATCTTAATCTCGAATATATCTGAAAGAAGGACAACTTTCAGATATAGAAAACATGTTCTGAAATGTTCAAACCACTTCCCGATTCTTAAACAGATTTTATAAATTGGAAGTGTGATTTTAAATGTTTTCATTTTATTTTTGTGCTTAATTGATAAACAAACCGTGTGTTTCCAAAGATAAATACTTGCGTATTGTCTTTTCTACATACTTTCAAGTATTCACACACATCGATTTAATTTTTGATCAAATTGTTCTTACCATGTCTCTAAATTGAAACAATTTTTTGATGGTAAGACACCCCGCTTGTACTTCAAAGAATTTTGAGCGTCATTTCATTTCGAAACGTCATTTCAAGAAACTCTATATTTTGTTTCGTATGGACAATATCCGTTATTCTTGACCATAAGCTTTGATTGTTATATCATTCATTTCTGATCATTTTCATACAATGTCAGATTTTCAAACAAGTCTCTTGCATTCATGATCATTCGTTCAATATACTTGTTTGAAAATAATTTCATGTTTAAAAATGCTTATATCTTCGTGATTATATCTCTTAGCATATTGATATCTGACATTTGTATATAAGCTTTAATTGATACAGTTAAATCAGTTAAACCATCTTGAGCAACACATGCTTATTAGAATATTATGGGTTCTTTGTGCTAGGAATTACATGAACTTCTATGGATTCACGTTAACCAGTGTTTCCTACCCAAGAAGTTAAACCGTTAGTGATTGAGTGTGAGTAGTCGAAAAGAAATGAGTGGGGGTGTGATGAGGTAAAATGGAAAAGAGAGTTTGGTTAGTAGTGCGCTTAATGATTAAAAGAAAGAGGGTGAGAGATCAGAGTAAAAGAATATTAAACTCTGCACCAACTACTTTCTGAGTCGGGCAGCTACATTACTAGCGTTTCACAATTCTTTGGTGAACGTTATTGAAACAGGCAAATAGCCCATGGCAACTCTTGACTATACCCCACAACTACTCATTTTCTTTTCAAAAAGAAAATGTTTCATATTTTCTGGGGACGCAACACATAATCTATCGGATTTTCATTTGGAAAATCTGGATATTGAAAAAGAAGAAAGTTTGCCCCACCTTCGCACTTCAATCATGCACATTGAGTCTGTGTTTATCTACTGTTGTCTCAGTGGTTTACACTATGTTGAGCCTTAAAAAGCAATCATTTGTGCTTAATTCTTTCTACACTTGCACGAACACACAAGGAATTTGTTTTCTTGTCATAACATTCATAGAAATTGCCTTTGTGGTGTTTCGATGATTAGATCGAAGCCCTGGGGGAGTGAACATCAAAAAGATCCTTTATATTGTGTATTTGTTACACACAGTGACTTTGTGTTACTGACAGGCAGTTTAACTGATTCATCTGTTGATTCAGGAGTTACCTGTTCTTATTTTGTTTGGATTTGCAAAGATCTAGATGAATACTTGGTTATGGATCACAGAATCAGAGGCTCAGTTTGACATATCAGATTAGTTAAAGACATTTCTTGGAGAAAGTTTTGATGATATCGATGCTCAAATCATCAAAAAGGGGGAGAAGAATTCAAGAAATGTTTGAGATAGCAATGAAAAAGAAATGACCGAATCAAGAGTTTGAGTTAAATCTGGGAGAAAATGTTCAAGAATTGGTTGTTAAAGAAAGATTGTTGTTTAAAGCCGAAAGAATTCAAAGATTTCAGTTTGTTGAAGATAATTTGCTAAAAATGAAGATAATTTCTTTCAATCTCTGAAAGAGGTTTGTTTATAATCTTAAGGGAGATTGTTACTATTCTTGAAGATCAGACGTTGGGAAGATTGCTGAAAGTTTTTGAAGACAAAGCTTATCAAAGAAGAACTTCATCGTGTTAAGGGGGAGTTTGCAAATCATGTTTGTATAAAAGGGGAGATTACAAGAGAAGTTAAAGGTTGATCAAAGGGGAGGTTTATCAAATCGAGCATAAAGAAAGAAGATCGCATTGCTAAATCTTTTAATAATGATCTTGATCCAAAGGGGGAGATTGTTAGAGCACAGATTTGTTGGATTCAAGATCATAAATATTGAAGATGAAAGTTCAAGAAGTCAAAGCTGGAAAAGTCAACTCTCACTTAAAGTCAAAGTCTTTTGTTAATAAAGTCAAAGTCAATGTATTTGTAATTTTGTTTCTTTGTAATTGTCAAGGGTATAAATACCTTTGGTTGTCTTTCTAATCAAAAAGCACGTTAGAAGTCATTGAGAGAGCAGATTAGAGAAGAGTTCAATTCATATCATTCTAGAGAGAGAGTGTTTGTAGAGAGAGAAAGTTATGAATTTGTAATAGATGTGATTGAAATCACTGAATGTGATTACGAAATTCTCATCTTGATTGTTGTTTGTATCAATTAGAACTTGTATCTGGGAATAACAGCTTCCATCTGTTTTAGAAAATCAGATTCATGATTAAATTGTACCTCATCGGAAGTCTCCTCGTCAGATTCATCATACTTCACTTCTTTTTCCATAAAGAACATATGAGTTGTCTCATCTTTGTCTTCATCATCTGAGTGGTCTAGCCAAAATTCATCTTCTTCCATCAAAGCCTTTCCAGCTTCTTTCTATTTTTCCATAAGCAATTTGTTTTGGTAGTAGTCTGAGTTTCTTACTGTTGGCTTCCGACAGTCTTTGGCATAGTGACCCACTTTACCACAGTTGTAATATTTAATCATTTCATCATACTTTTTCTCACCATAATCATTCACATACTTTTTCTTTTCCTCAGGCTTCCTTTCTACAAATTTCTTCTCCTCATACCTTCTTCCTTCCATCTCTTCTTTTAGATCAAAGTTTCTCGACCCTGACGAATATCTCAGGCTATTTGATCTCGGCTTCTTGTAGAATTTCTTCTGGAATGCATAAGTCAACAATAACATGGCTTGCTTTATACGTTCTCACCATCATCAGAGTCATAATCAGTATCATCAGAACTTGGAATTATTACTGTTAGGTCTGATTTTATAGTAATCATTGTATTTATAGGGCTTGGTCAAATATTGTGTCTTTTCTCTAATACTGTGTTGTATTGACCAAGGGTATTTATGTCCCTTTGGTCTTTGTGTCTTGAAAGAATTATCACGCATACATTAATACTCTCTTACTTTGCGCATCCTTGCTCTCTCTCTCTACTTTCTCTCTCTAAAGAATCAGTGATCTTGGACTCACAATTGGTATCAGAGCCATCTGAATCTTGATAGGATTGAGAGATATCTTTTTCGTTTATGAATTTGTGAATTAATCTGAAAATTTGATTGATTTTCTTGATTTTTTCAAGAAAATCTCGTTTTTGGATTTTTCATCAATTTTGGATTGTTTTGTGAACGAATTTCTCTGAAATTTGATTTGTTGGATCCATTTTTGTTTACAAAACATTTTTGATTCACTTCTTTTTTCAAGAAAATCAAGTTTAGTTGTTCGATTTTGTGATTTTTTGATTTCTGGAAAACAATTTTTTCACGTACTGTTTGATTTTCGAAATCTTGAATTTGTTGTTTTTGATCGAATTTGTTGTTTGCAAGTTGTTACAAATCAGTTTTCGATCTTATCTGAGAAAGAAATCGACATTAATTTCTAATCTGTAATCGAGTTTCTAGATTTTTTTCATGTTTTTCAGCTGTTTGCGCGAGATCTACACTTTGCGCGAGTTCTTCACAGTTTGCGCGTGTTCATAAAGGACTTTGCGCTAGTTCATCGAGGAGTTCTAAGTTCACGCAAACTCAAGTTTGAGTCTTCAGTGCCTCACGCAAATCTAGTTTGCGCCACTAACTTCTCACGCAAAGAGAGGTTCTCGCCATTGGCTTCTCACGCAAAGTTCAGTTTGCGCATTCAACTGGTCACACAAAGCTTGGGTTGCGCTTATAACGCCTCATGCAAAGTTCTTTTTGCGTGACCCTCGGCTCACGCAAAGTTCAGTTTGCGTCTCTCTCGGTTCATGCAAATCTCAGTTTGCGTCTCCTGCCTCTCACGCAAACCTCTAGTTTGCGCCATATCTGTCCAATCTTAAAAAAAAAATCCTCTACTCTGGAATTTTTTTTTAAGTTTGTCATCTATGGATTCTACAAAGTTTACTTATCAAGCTCAGTTCTACAAGAATGACATCATGATGTCATTGGGTACAGAAAATCGTCCACCAGTGCTTATTGATGAAAACGGGTTTACACAGTGGCAAGATCGGTTCCTGAACTTTTATTGAACGTCAAAAGAATGGAAATGGCATGATGAACATTCTATCAGAAGGACTGTTCGACAAACCCAAATTGGCTTCTGGATTATACATGCCTACTAAAGAGTATACACATGAAGAGTTATCTGCTTATCAAGCTGATCGGGAAATTAAAGCAAATCTAATGTTGGCCTTCCCAAACTTTGTATACAACAGGATTGATTGTTTCAAAACTCATCCTAATCTGATGTGGCAACAACTTGAGAAAATTATGCTTGGTTCTTCAGTAGCTACTCAACTCAGGCATACGCGCTACATGAATAATTTTGAGGAATTCAAAGGCAAGGAAGGGGAGCCACTAAAGACCGTGTTTGATTGTTTTTGTGACGTGATCAATGATCTTCGGAAGATAAAGGTTGCAAAGACTGAGCTTGAATTAAATCTGAAATTTCTCAATGCACTTCAACCGGAATGGAATAAGTCATGCCACAGACTGAGAAATGATGTCAGAATATCTTCCATGCAGATCCAAGAGATGTTTCAGATTCTACTGACTGATGAGTGCCTTCTGACTGAGAAAAAGACAAAGTTAGAGAAAAAGAACAGTCAGTTCTACATGAATGACATCATGATGTCATTGGGTACAGAAAATTGTCCACCAGTGCTTATTGATGAAAACGGGTTTACACAGTGGCAAGATCGGTTCCTGAACTTCATTGAACGTCAAAAGAATGGAAATGGCATGATGAACATTCTATTAGAAGGACTGTTCGACAAACCCAAATTGGCTTCTGGATTATACATGCCTACTAAAGAGTATACACATGAAGAGTTATCTGCTTATCAAGCTGATCGGGATATTAAAGCAAATCTAATGTTGGCCTTCCCAAACTTTGTATACAACAGGATTGATTGTTTCAAAACTCATCCTAATCTGATGTGGCAACAACTTGAGAAAATTATGCTTGGTTCTTCAGTAGCTACTCAACTCAGGCATACGCGCTACATGAATAATTTTGAGGAATTCAAAGGCAAGGAAGGGGAGCCACTAAAGACCGTGTTTGATTGTTTTTGTGACGTGATCAATGATCTTCGGAAGATAAAGGTTGCAAAGACTGAGCTTGAATAAAATCTGAAATTTCTCAATGCACTTCAACCGGAATGGAACAAGTCATGCCACAGACTGAGAAATGATGTCAGAATATCTTCCATGCAGATCCAAGAGATGTTTCAGATTCTACTGACTGATGAGTGCCTTCTGACTGAGAAGAAGACAAAGCTAGAGAAAAAGAACAAGAAAACAGTGGACCCTGTTGCACTTTTAACGAGTCATCTGGCTAATCAAGCATTGTCTGATAATGCTTATGATGGGTAAACTAAAGATGATGGTGAGACTCTTCAGAAAGCAATGATCCTTCTTTCTCAGCACTATCAGAAAAAGTTCCAACCTCGGTCTAACACTTCTCACTTCACTTCTGGGACAAAGAATGTACAAGTGACTGAGTTTAAGAAAGCTAGTGCATGCTACAATTGTGGAAAGCCCGGTCACATCTCTAAGGAGTGTAAAGTGAAGAATGTTCGAGATTCTGCTTACTATCGGAAGAAAATGGAGCTAGCTGAGAAAAGAGAGAATGGAACTGCTTTGCTGGAAGAAGAGCAGTACTGGCCGGATCACTCTGATGAAGCAGAAAATGTCGAGATCGCTCATATGTGCTTGGTTGGAGATGACCAGTCAGACGATTCTGATTCTGATTCTGAAACTGATCCTGATGAGGTATATTCTGAGTTTGACTACAATTTCATTACCTCTAAGATGAATATTATTATTTCTGCTTTATCTAATCTTCGTGTAAAACTCTTATATGAAAATAATTTAAATTCTGAAAAGTCAGATTTGATTGACAAACTGAAAATTTATTTGAAAGATGAAAAATCAATTTTAGAAAACACTAAAGACATCTTTCAAAAGAAATTGTATGATTTGGAAAATTCAAATAAGACTTATTTTGAGTCTTTGACTAAAATGACTTCTTTAAAAGATAAATTTTCAGATAAAATAAATAAGTCAGAAGAAAAGCTTTATCGAAGAAACCAATCTGAACAAACAATTTTTATGAACAAACCAAGGAGTTTAAGAAGCTTTAAAACAAAGGTGGGGTCTTGGTTTTGAAAATCCTCATTGTTTAAACAATGCGATTGAAAAATCCCCAACTTTATATAAATACGATTATCTGACTCTTGCTCATTATGCTCCTCAATTTAAAATTGATTGGATGAATGGGAATCAAGTGTTAGAACTCGAAAATGAGAAAAGGATGAATAACAAGAAAAATGAAATTCCTTTTGTTTATACAAGTAAAAATGCCAGATATTTTCCTGAAAAATCAAGGAGAGGAAGAAGAGTTTTAAATAATATATCTCCCAACAAATCTTCAGTATCTGATGATTTTGTTCCTACTTATGCCCCTGATTCTGATAAAGAAAATATTTCTCCTATCATTTATGATTCGAAGAAATATACTCCTCCTTTAATATTAGAAGGCAAAATCATCGATCTTGAAGACAAGATCGAAGATCAAAATATTTTGAAGAAAATTGAATCTAATATTATTCTTTCTTTCATGACGTCTAGTCTTGAAGAAAAATTATTTTATCAAAAACCAAATTCTATTTCTAATCTTTCTTCTGATTTTCAAGAAAATAAAAAGGAAGTTTCCAATTTTAAAATCTTTTCTCAAAATAATTCAAACTCTGAGGCGAATTCAGATTTATTAGTTGATCAGATTGGTTGCTTGGATAAATTTATTTCTTCTGATTTAAATATTTCGTCTAAAATTCTTGATGATTCTTTTACACTCAATGATAAATATTATAAACCTAAGCGTAAAAGAAGACGGTCAAAGAAGTCGAAGAAACAAGATAAAGTTATTTCTGACTGTTCTAATTCTTCCGATTCAATTCTTACAGATATGACTATGAGCCGGTCAAAGAAGCAGATCTTGAGAATGAAGCGGACATCTACTGATTCTATGATTGATGAAGATTTATATGTAGACAAATATTATAAAAGTGATTCATTTGCTTCTTGTAATAAGATTTCTAAATACTCTATTAAGCAAATGATTCAGGTTTCAAAAAATGTCTCATATTCGTCTTCTGATTCTAGTTCAGATGATTATGCTTTATCTTCTGATGATTGTGCATATTATTCTGATTATCTTTGTCGTGCCTCTAGTTTCAATTCTTTCAATTATTTCCCCATACAAACTGCAACTAACAAACATGGGCCCAAATTTAAGTGGTTACCCAAATCTTTATCTAATTTAAAGTTGCGGGCATCACATGTTAAGGGGGAGTAAGGGAATTTGGCTTCTGAGTACTTCAGCTCAGAACCCGTGCTTCATAGAATATGACTTCTAGACATGTCAGTCTAGAACTCGCTTTTCAATCCATTAAGCTTCTGACTAAATGAGATACTGTGAGTACATCTACTTAATTTCCGCTGCATTTATATTTGGTGATGATATTGTTACATTTTCCTCAAATGCTTTTAAAAGAATCTGAGCATTTTCATTTCAACTTTTGAATTTTGATTAAACCTAATTTTTTACAAATGAGACACAAATTTTTTTTTGTGTGAAAGATGATATTATTGAATTATATTTTGTTTCAACTGAATATAAACTTGCCGATCAAATATTTCAATTTTTTAAAAATTTCGGCATGTTGCTTTAAAAGTTTAAACCTTTACAAATTTTATTTTATAAAGTAAAAGTTTTACAATTTTCTTTCTCTTGAATAAAATGTGTGTCTACGATAAATTTTCAAGTTCTTTGTTTATATTAAAGTTTTATATGTTCATCTTTCAAGTCTAACAAAAATCGAAAAGTCAGCAACATGTTTGTAACTTTTGATATTGCTTTAAAGTTGTGTGATTCAGAATATTTATAGTTTACAATGCTTAGAAAACCTAAAAAGTCGAAATTTTGGATCGTAATGAAAATATGGGCTAAGCACTTAGACGTAAAACCTTGTGTTTGAGATGATTATTAAATTCTTATAAATCAGAAATCTCTAAGTTTAAATGTTTGTACCTGTGACCTTTCTGGTTTGGGAAAGTAAGTTATGTGAGATGCTTGTCATCTGGTCCCCTAAGGTCATTTGATCTGGGAGTGATCGAACCCAAATCCTTCAATAGAACCAGATCGAAAGTCATGTTCTACTAGTATGAATGGGTTTAGGATATGTCGATGTAGCCTTTCTGATCTAGGAAAGTAAGTTCCAAGGGGTGCTTGACACCTAGTCCCCTAAGGCCAACTGGTCTGGGAGTGGCTGACCCAAATCCTGCAATAGGGTCAGATAGAAAGTTACGTTTATGGCATGTTCTTTACTTAATAAACTTTTTGATTAAAAAGATGTCAAAAGTGCACACGCTTAAAAGATGCCAAAGAGCACACTCATGTAAAGATGCCATAGTGCACAATGCTAAAAGATGCCAATGAGCACACATCTCATAATACTTGGTTATAAATTTCTGAGTTGCAATAAACCTGTAAATTTGTGAAAGTCTGAATTTTTGATGGCTTAGTGTGATTACATGCAAAGTTCTCTATAATATTTTTAGAATTACATTTTCTTAAAGCCAGTCGAAGTTCACATGCGAGCACACTGAATAGATTGATGAAAGTTTTTGAAACTGAATATGTCTTAACTTGATATGCAATAAAACTTGTTTCTATATCCAAACACATACATTTGATTTCATTTGATGGATTTTATTGTGATATTTTACTAAGTAGAATTTTATTTGTTTTTGTTTAAATTTTTATATATTTAGTCGTTTCAAAATTCATATTCAGTATATTTTTCTTTCTACATTGATGTTTACATTCATTGTGTTCTCATAAATATATTTCAAATGGGTTTGAGCATTATTCAAGGGGGAGTGAAAAGGGAGATTTTTTCTAAATGATCATATCTGTTTTTGAGGGGGAGTATCTAATTTTCTTTATATGAATGCTAACTTGAATTGTCATATCTAGTGCATTTGTGTAAGGGGAGTCAAAGAGCTTAAAAGGTAAAATTTTCTGAGTTTAAGTCAGATTTGTGCCACCTTGGTGTAACGCAAACCTCACTTTGCGCCACCAGCGTGTCGTGCAAACCTTCCCTATTTCTCTGTTTCTTTGATTTTGCAGATCTTAAGTTGTCTCGTCTCCAACATTGGCATGACCTAGTTGAACCAGTTCATCAAGGTCATGAGGGTGAGAAATCAGAGAAGTCAAGGAGATGATAAAGAGACAAAGAATTCAAATGTTTATCTGTTGATCAAGATTCGTTCAAAGATTCTATTCTCCCAGCTTCAATTTTTTTTCTTTTGTTGTTCCTGCTCCGACCACCACAGTTCATTCAAGGTCTTTCAAAAGAGGTGTGTCGTCTAGAGCACAAGCTGATGAATCAACTGTTCGTTCAAGTTTATTCCAATCTGGTCCAGACTTGTCAAAGGCAGCAAGACAAATCAAACTGTAAGATGCTGAGAAGATATTTTTCTTTAAAAGTGAGAAAGCTTCATAAAGTCGCTTTTATGGTTCGTGCTGTTTTAAAAGATGATTTTTGAAGACCAAAGCGCCAATGATTACTAAGGGGGAGATAGTTAGGTCTGATTTTATCATTGTATTTATAGGGCTTGGTCAAATACTGTGTCTTTTCTCAAATACTGTGTTGTATTGACCAAGGGTATTTAAGTCCCTTTGGTCTTTGTGTCTTGTAAGAATTCTCACGCATACATCAAAACTCTCTTACTTTATGCATCCTTGCTCTCTCTCTCTACTTTCTCTCTCTAAAGAATCAGTGATCTTGGACTCACAATTACTTTCTTCTTCTTTTTATCCTTCTTCTCTTTCTCTTTCTTAGCTACTACCAAGGCTATGGGATCTGCAGCTTTTTCAGCCCTTTTCTTCTCTCCTCTTTTCTCTTCCACTTCCTCCTCGTTCTACCTCAGGGTTTCGTACACTTCATGCAGAGGAATGTCATTGAGATCCTTCATTTGTTTCATCCTTCTTGTATGTTTCTTCCACTAGGGCTAAAGGATGCTGAGGAATTTGACATTATTTTCTATCTGCTTCTTCTTCACCTTGTTCTTCGTAAGCTCATTCATCAATAGAACAAATCTCTTATAAGTATCTTCTAAGCTCTCATTTTCCTTAGCCTTGAATTCCTCATAACTGTTAATGCAGTTTGCCACCTTCATCTGGTTACCAACCTTGGATCCCATCATCATCATTTGTAGTTGATCCCACATCTTCTTAGCATTTGCCTTGTAGCTATCTATTTTGATGTAGATCTCATTTGGTATACTTTGTAACAGAAGAGATCTATCTTGCTTGTCACATTTTTATCTGTTCTTTTGCTCTTTTGTGTACTGAGAGATATCCTTTGGTACTATCTTTGTTTTCTGTTCTCTATCCATATTCCCATCTTCACTATCCGTGGATTCGTCATCTGGGATTTCCATGGTTATAGGAAACATTGGACCGTCTTTGATGGATAACATAATGTTTTCTCCATTGGAATGTGATGGGATTTTATGTTCAAAAAAGAGTTTCAAAAACCACAAAATAAATTTTGAGCAACGGAAGCAAAATAAAATTTTGAACATAAACAAAATTAAACAAGTTTTAACTCCCACAATAGGATCTTGTTACATGCATGTAAAGATTTAACTTGAAAATAAAAGTTTGGAACTACAACCTTTGAAGCCTTTGGATCCTCACGGGAGGTTGATCGTTGATGATGAATGTAGAACCCAAAATAGAGTTCCTCTATTGGTATCCACCAACAAGTTCCAACACTATAGAATGCTAGTTCCTTCTTGAAGATGCAAAAAGGTTCTTCACCAAAACTACAATAGTTTTGATGAAGAAAAACAACCACCACTTGTTGGTGGTGTTTAGCCGAAACCACCAAGAGAATGGGAGGAGAAAAGAAAATCCACTACTTCAAAATGGTGGTGGTGGCCGAAAGTATATAAGGGGGAGGAAGAAGGAGAAAAGTTCAACCTTTGAACCAAAAAATACACCCATTTGAAAGCTAAAAAAAACTCTCTTAATTACCCATGGTATAGATTTGATGGTTTCCAAGAACCACCAAATCCACCAATGACCTTTCATCCTTCCACGCATATTTTCCTTTTTAACCTTCTAGTTTAGGACTTGACCATGCAAGACTTTCTTTCTTGGTCCTTCTAGTTTGAATTTGTTAAAATCTATATTTTAACAATTCAAACTTTATAATTATAATTCCCTCTTTTAATTCTAGTTATATATAAGTTTATAAGTTAACTAGAATCCTTTTATTGCATCAATTATTCTTAATCATATTCAACAATAATTTTCAAGAAATTATTAATGTTAGGTCCCAAGGCTTGAGCTTCCTAGGAAGTCACCCATTCTAGGATTGCTCTCGCCCAAGCACGCTTAACTTGTTAGGATCAAGCGCTTACCATTACACCAAAAGCAATTGTTGGTGGTGAAGGCGCAACTTTATTTTCTTAAACCATGGTAGCGCAAAGCCCTGTACTAAGCAACAGGCGGACATGAGGGGCTGCACCACTTTCGTGGAGCCAGCAGGTCGGGCTGTTAGTCCCGGCCAGTTACGTACTCCCGAGTCGAAGGTGAGGGCGCTGGATGCTTGTGGCATTCCCAACAAATGTTGGGATTTCTCCTCAACAATCCCCCCCAGCATTTGCACACTGGGAGACTCGAACCCGCGACCTCGCTCTGATACCAATTGTTAGGTCCCAAGGCTTAAGCTTCCCAGGAGGTCACCCATCCTAGGATTGCTCTCGCCCGAGCACGCTTAACTTGGTAGGATCAAGCGCTTACCATTGCACCAAAAGCAATTGCTGGTGGTGAAGGCGCAACTTTATTTCCTTAAACCATGGTAGCGCAAAGCCCCGTACTAAGCGACAGGCGGACATGAGGGGCTGCACCACTTTCGTGGAGCCAGCGGGTCGGGCTATTAGTCCCGGCCAGTTACGTACTCCCGAGTCGAAGGTGAGGGCGTTGGATGTTTGTGGCATTCCCAGCAAATGTTGGGATTTCTCCCCAACAATTATTATTTATCAAGAATCAAAATCTTATAAAAATTAATTTAGTGTCTACTTGTTTTTTGGTGTGGCCCTATAGGATCATAAATTACCGGCAATATTATTTTATAATCATTCTTGAACACTTAGAACCAACAATCTTCCACTTGTTCAAGGGTGCATTATAGAATAACATAGACAGTGGAGGACATCTAGAAACATCTCACTGCCCCCAGCAACGTATGACTATATGTTCCATTCATCAACATTCAATTCCCGTAAGCTCCAAGCTTCAATTGATGTACAAGGTGTGGTATCAGTTATCTCTTTGTTCAGACATCATGTTGAACATGAGACATGTATCGTAATCATTCTCATATGTCGTTAAACTTTTGGTAAGGCGCCTTAGATGCCTCACTCTAAAACATTTAGAGGAACAAATCCCATCTTGACTACATACGCCTCTTATGCAGTTCATACTATACCCAATGATGGCCTTTATAGCTGCCTACTATTTCAAGATCAGCGGTTAACCATATCAAAGCACAGTACTCCCTACACTCAAGTCCCTAATATGCATCTCAGGTCAAAGGATACAAAGATATTACCTTTATTCAAGTGTCACTCATGACAACGATCAATGAAGTGATCTTGAAGCGGGTCCTGTCCAGTACTTGTTCCCTAGCAAGTACCTATGAACTTGGTTGCAACACTTTGCCACTTTTACTCTTAATAGTCAACAAATCCAAATCATATTAGTCTTACTTCATAGTTGTTTCCACAACTATGACCGACTATGGACATTTAGAATAACTAATTTATTCATGGATTAAATATGCTAATATAGAACACAACAAGTATGAATAAGATCATATCCTATATATCTATTCAAATATTATACTCGTTGCTTAACTTGTTCCAATATCCAAATACTAAATACAAATCAAATCCCATCACTAGAATAACGAAGTCCTGTGGCTCAAACATGACCCTTCAAGCTTAGCATATAAAAGGAGTTTCGTGAATGGGTATACTAAAGCTTGATTTGTGTGAACTTTGAGAATACGAATGTCTCCCTTCAACCTTTATTCCAAATATAGTTTTGGAGTAGATGCTTGGTATTCTGTTGTGACATAGTGTCCTTTAGCTCTCGTAATGGTACGCTTATCGTCACAAAAGATTTCTAGGTGATCCTGAATGGAAGGTATCATGCTAGCTTTTCAATGAACCCTTTCATCCAAGACATCTTTCCTTTTGCAGCTTTTAAAGCAGCAACGTATTCTAATTCTGTATTATGAACTTTGCTTTCGCTTGGAACTCTTTCCAACGAACTTCTCCTTCATTCATAATGAAGACATACCGATTTTATGGTCTAGAACTTTCTCAAGATCTATGGAAGGTATCATCATATGTAACCTTTTACTATGATTTTCTTCCAACCCATAATTAATGAACACTTCTTTGGCTATGTAAGTACCTTAGAATGTTCTTTATGGTCATCTAATGACCTTCCCCTGAAATTTGTTGGTTAACATCATCTAATACTCTAAAGCATTATGACACATCCGCATTGGCATATCAATCTTGTCGTACTATTTGGACTGCCAATCATTTTAACTAGCTCAACCTTTGTGCTAGAAATATTTAGCCCAACTTAGAATGATGTCACATCATACTTGCAAGAACCTACCGTTAGAGCCTTTCATCTTGAACCTTTTCAAGATCATATCAATATACGTACTTAATTTATGACTGTAGACTCCTTTGATCTAACTCTTTAGATCTCTATTTCAAGAACATAATCATGTTCTTAAGTCTTTCATTTAGATATATTGCCCTGCCAAGACACAATGCCTTGCCTTGTGTTTTTCCTCCGAGCGTTGGAATGTTTTTTACGTACATATTAGGAATTTTACTCCGCTCCCACTAGCCTTTTAGTAAATGTATAAGTCTTCTTTTATCAAAAGAAGATTCCAACTTTAAGATGCTTATAGTTATCCATGAGTGGATTGCATCTTGGTATTCATGACTCTAAGTCACTTATCAGATTTAGAATCTGACATAGCACATTAGTAGTTGATAGGCTTACAAGAATCCTATCATACATCATCCTTCATTAGTCATAAGAAAACGATATTTCTCGGACTTCTGAATGATTCTACTAGATTTGTGAACACATTATGCTTTACTAAGTTTCTGATCAATCAAATTGTTCAGTTTCAACAACCTTTGTTTGATAACTAGTGCCAACCAATAAGTGCATTAGGTTATGAGGTTATTGAATCTCTTCAAGTCCCTTAAACCTCCCATTTGCCTTGCCCATTAGAAACTTGCTTTCTAAGAACTTGGCATTCAAAAATAAACAATTTTATTATTTGTGGGATTGTAGAATCGATATTCTAAAACAATTTTTAGTATATTCTACAATACATGCATTTAGTAGATTTTAGGTCGAGTTTGGTTGAAGCTTATTGTCTTACATGAGCTTCATAAACCCACACCTTCAATTAAGACTAAGGATGAAAACTTTCATACGAAATCTTATAAGATGTCTTGTCTACCTCTTGGTTGGTGTCATATTTAAAATACAATTTACAGTAAATGGGGTAGAACTCGGAATTTATATAGGAATAGTACTTCTACTCATCAAAGAGTGAACCATGTCTGATTAGGTTCGGTTCATCAAAAACTTTTAATTTGAAAATGGTGTTTGTGATGAACCAAGTTTGTGAGACTATCCCACAACTTCTAAGATGATTCATGAATTCCTATTCGAGATATTATTCTTTTATATCATAAAAGACTTCATTTTTCTTTGTGACCTTTTCTCCAATCTTCATTTTGAAGCGACTGAATTATATCAAATGCTTCATGTTTAACACTTCTACACTTGAATCGTTAAGTAGCGAAGATGTTGTATCATCTATCATCAAAACTAGACAAGGAATTGAGAAGACATTTACATCCAAATGTTTTCTTCTCAATTTTTCTTTTGTTACAATAACCAGAGAAAAAACTTTATTTAACTTGTCATTTGCCTTGCCATAGATTTGATTCAAATCTCATTTGAGTCCTTGGTATTATTGTGAACTATGTTTTAGAAAGATAATGAGATTCACTTTATTATTCGATTAAGAGAACTAGTTCTCGAAATAGAATAATTCATTTTGAATATGAAAATGATCGTTTCCAAAACGCTTGAGTGAATTTCATCCAATCATTAAACATGCAACTGAAATAATAATTTAGTCATTCTAAATTCAAAATATCGTTTAAAAACAACCATTGTTTTAACATTACAAGCCATATGGTTTTCAAAATAAATCTTCTATAAGCTTGGTGTGCAAAGTTGCTTCCTTGCTTATATTGATCACCATCATGCTTGTATTTCAGTCGCTTGCCTTTCAAGAATATCTGTAACAATTACAAGATAGAGTTTTACACTTACTATCATATACAAGTGTATAAGAGAAAGGTAAAAGTTCTATCTATCTCATAGATACCTGAAGGATTTATTTCACAAAGGAAAATCTTCTCCTTAGAGATCAACGCTTGAAGTCACTAGATTCGGAAAGATTTCTCTAATATGTTTCCAATAACATACACAATTCCGAGATTGAAAACTCCACAAGATTCACTTCAAAACCATTGAATCTTTTGTTCAACGACCCGAGAATCGCACTCTTGGCTAGTGTATCATGATACAGATAGCCAAGTTTCTCCAAGTAGTGTAAATGCATTCTCATGGTTTCAAGATGAGAGCTCACAGATTGGTCTTCTTTCATCTTGGTATGATGAAGTTCCCAACGTATTTTAAGCATTTTAGTTATCACAAACTCTTTGTGACAATGCCGTAGTCGCTCCATAAGGTCATATGCTGTGTCTGGAAACATCTCCACCTTTTCTCGTAAAAGTGGATCCATGGTTTCTAGCATAAGGCATGAAACATCATATGAATCTTTACAATGCCTTAACCATGCATTGTGGGCCTCTGTGGAGGTAAGAGGAGGTTCTTCCGAAAGGTGAACAAAAGGTACGTGTGATATCCTTTTAAGTCTGAGACCAAGTCTCAACCTTGAAAACAAAGAAGGGAAATTTTGTTCTTTTAGCCTTTCTTGCATAAGAAAAGCTCTTAAGGATGGGTCAATCGCGGTATTTAGATTCATCTACAAAAAATAACAAAATTTATTTAGTATTTTTGATTTTTAATATTTGGCTCAAATAATACCCTCTTGCGTTTCTTAAACATTATTTAGTCAAATCTAGAATCCAAGTTGCGAAACAAACAAACGGTTAGGTGACCTTTATCCCGTATATTCAATCCAACAAGGTAGGCAACGCTTACCAATTACATCAAGATGTAACTTCTAGTGGTATGGGATCCTTAACAACTTTTGTCAATTTGGCATGTTTTATCCCATCTTTGCCTTGGGTCTCTTTTGCTTAGGTGACCTTTATCACAAAAGATTCTCGATCAAGTCATCCTACTTGAGACAACATGTGAAAATCATATCAATGTGGTTAGGTGACCTTTATCCCACAAGGACACAAGAATCACCTCATTCATCACAAGACAATCCAAGCGGTTAGGTGACCTTTATCCCACAAGGGTGCCATAGTGATGAAATGAGTGTCTCTCAAAAGGACGGCATAGACTTGCCTTGTAAGAGGGATTCATATGTTCTATAATTATAGTTTTGAAAACATTTTTAGTGTTAAGAGTTATTGCATGCATCCAATAATACATGGTACTATAAAAACTTTATTTTTAAGATATGGTTCCTTTTAGATAAAATAAAATCCCCATTTTATCATCTAAAATTTGTGGTCAAAATATTAATATCATATATTAAGATTTATGTTTGATCACAAAAAATATTTATAGTCCTATAATAAACATTTTATTATTTAGACTATGAGTTTGGATGAGTCTTAAAATCTCTATTTTAACTTCTTTCACTAATTAAAAAAGTTGACGTTTGGTAGTGATTAGAACAAAAATTTACAAAACCATTTTAGCGTCTTATTAAAAATGTCAAAATTCGATTTCCAAATTCTTAGTACCATATAATTGCATGCGTCAAAATACTCTTAGTTTTGAAAAAACTTATTTTTTCAAAATTATTTAAAATCTCCATTTTAAATTGTTTGGTTCATTTAAAATCCAATTTTAAAGTTAGAGCGTTTTTAATAAACCTTTTTATTCAAAAACATAATTGAACCAATTTACATGTTATGGAATGAAAATCTCCATTTTAAATTTTTGCTTAACTTAAAATCCCCATTTTAAGATTTGGTCCATTTCACTTTTAAAACATATTTTAAAAGTTCTTACTTTAATTTTAAATCATTTTAAAATGTCATAGGACCAATTATGTGTTCTTTTAAATGCAAAAATATTCTATATATTAAGGCAATATAATAAAAGAACATAAGCAACTACAACATGCATAAAAAGTGCATAAGAATGTGCATAAAAACCAAGCCAATTCTAATGGCATTTCTTGTGAGCCAAACAAGAATGCCTAGTCCTTTCTTAAGGGACAAAAAGAAAATAAAAGTCTTGAATCTCCCACTTGCTCCAACATATCCATGCATCCAAGTGTTCAAGTCCTTCTTCATGTGTTGAAAAAGTCCACCTAGCCCATATGGGCTTGCAAAGCCCAAAATTGGTGATGACACCAATATGGCCCAAAAAGCTTCCATCTTGGACCTTATGTTAGCCTTTCTCTCTTGGTACATTTTACAAAACAAAAAAAACTATCTAATACTTACAAGAGAGAAAAATAATAAACCTATTTACTATTACATGTCAACATAAAAGAAAAAGGTTTTATAACCATATCGAATATCAACACATGGGTCCATGGCTTGTTTATGCACAAAAACATGCAACATAAAATAGAAAAACAATACTTTGTTTTTCTAATGGCAATCCTTTATGTAACAAAATTAAACCATGGATTCAAAAAACCATCTAAATTTTGATACATAAAATATATAAAATAAAACAAGCAAAAATTGCCAAAAGAAGCCATGCATGGAACATTTCATATAAAATAAAAAAAAGTTCATATTTTTTTTACCCATGGCATCCAAAAACCAAGTTTATTTTTTTAAACTAAACATGCATATAACATTGGCTCTGATACCACTTGATGGGATTTTATGTTCAAAAAATAGTTTCAAAAACCACAAAATAAATTTTGAGCAACGGAAGCAAAATAAAATTTTGAACATAAACAAAATTAAACAAGTTTTAACTCCCACAATAGGATCTTGTTACATGCATTTAAAGATTTAACTTGAAAATAAAAGTTTGAAACTACAACCTTTGAAGCCTTTGGATCCTCATGGGAGGTTGATCGTTGATGATGAATGTAGAACCCAAAATAGAGTTCCTCTATTGGTATCACCAACAAGTTCCAACACTATAGAATGCTAGTTCCTTCTTGAAGATGCAAAAATGTTCTTCACAAAAACTACAATAGTTTTGTAGAAGAAAAACAACCACCACTTGTTGGTGGTGTTTAGCCGAAACCACCAAGAGAATGGGAGGAGAAAAGAAAATCTACTACTTGAAAATGGTGGTGGTAGCCGAAAGTATATAAGGGGGAGGAAGAAGGAGAAAAGTTCAACCTTTGAACCAAAAAATACACCCATTTGAAAGCTAAAAAAAACTCTCTTAATTACCCATGGTATAGATTTGATGGTTTCCAAGAACCACCAAATCCACCAATGACCTTTCATCCTTCCATGCATATTTTCCTTTTTAACCTTCTAGTTTAGGACTTGACCATGCAAGACTTTCTTTCTTGGTCCTTCTAGTTTGAATTTGTTAAAATCCATATTTTAACAATTCAAACTTTATAATTATAATTCCCTCTTTTAATTCTAGTTATATAAAAGTTTATAAGTTAACTAGAATCCTTTTATTGCATCAATTATTGTTAATCATATTCAACAATAATTTTCAAGAAATTATTAATATTTATCAAGAATCAAAATCGTATAAAAATTAATTTAGTGTCTACTTGTTTTTTGGTGTGACCCTATAGGATCATAAATTACCGACAATATTATTTTATAATCATTCTTGAACACTTAGAACCAACAGAATGTCTATCAACGAAATCGAAAAACAGGTCTTTCCACTGTTCATACTCTCCTTTCAAGAGAACCGGTGGTTTGACATCCGTACCAATGGCAAGTGCATCTTTGGAAGTCATCTTTATCTTTACAATGTTTGAAATGATCGTCAAAATTTAGAAATAAAAGAACCTTCAAAAAATCAAACTTGGTTAAATCTGGAAAAACTAAAAAAATATTCTAAGTATGGAGCTCGCAAACCAAAGGATAAGAGCTTCGCGCAAAACAAACAAACTCAACTTTGCGCAAGTTATGATGTGCACGTTTGAACTTCGGGCACGCTAAAAGATGCGAGAACAGACTTCGCGCACACAACGTTGTACCTGTTTCGACTTCTTGCACACTACTGCTTGCGAGTTTCTTTCCAAAATCACTTCGCGCAATGTTGTTGTGCGTTCAACACTTAGATTTTTTTTTCAATTTTACACTTCGTGCAATGCTTTTGTCCGTTTGAGACCTAGAAAATTTTCACACTTTTCACTTCGCGCACACACCACTTCTCGCAGACCACTCTTCGCGTAGAACTCACTTCGCACACCTAGAGACTTGAGTGTTTCTACTTCTCGCGAGTTCTTCATTGTTTTGCTTGTTTTAAGCCCGTGTGAGTTCTTTGTCGTGCGTGTTCTTCACTTTACGAACAAAAACTTGATCTTCTCACTTCAATTTGATTCAATCCTTCACCAAACGATCTGTAACTTTGTAGATACGCTCAAAATCAAGTCTAGAACAGATTACAACCAATTGATTTCAGTCTAGCACATTAAAAATACAGATTCGATCTATTGACAGTGCTACTAAAAAAATCGAACTAAAATCAAGAAAATTCCAAAATCCACCCTAAACAAATGTGAATTAGGCTATTTACTTCAAACCAATTCAAACCCAAAACAACACTGTTGGATCATAAATTGTATTCAAGATTAAAGTTAAAGTTAAAGTTAAGGGTTTAAACTGCAATTGTGCTAAAGTTAATTAGAGGGTTTATTATGTAATAAGTCAATAGTTATTAAGCTATTGGGCCCAAGCCCATTAGAAAGCCCATTAAGATTAAAGCCCATATGGCTTAGGTATTTAAAGTTTTGTTTAATTAGTTTTATGAGAGAACTCTGATAATTTTCTAAATAGTCGCTATTCGTTTTCTCTGTATTCAAAGGATATCAAGAACACTCAAGGGTTTCATTGTTTATTCAAGGGATTGGTACGTTATTATTAATCTTTATATCTCTTGATTATTAGTGTGTTGCTTGATTACTTGATTGATTGTTTACCAACTAGATTAAACTGGGATAACAATTGGTATCAAAGCCTAAGAATCAATTTTTTTTATATTACTGTTCATCGAGAAAAGTACTGTTCATTGAGAAAATTTACTGTTCATCCTATTTCATGAATCTGTTATCAAAATCACTGTTAATACATCCAGTCGATTAGTATTTACTTATTTGTGCTTTTGTGCTTCATTCGATCGAAGGATTGCTTAGTTGTTGGTTTAATTGTGTTATCGGTCGAATTAATTTTCTGGGTTTGGTTTTGGTCGAACCCCAGATATTCTTCGTGTTCTTCGGTCTAGTCTTAGTGATTATCGGTCTTATATGTTAATCGATCATATCTGTTACTGTGGTTATCAATATTATTGTTCGACCGATAGTTATTCGACCTGTACCTTCGACCGGGTAGTCGTGATCTCCGGTCTTACACCTTCGACCGAATAGTTGTGATCTCCGGTCTTACACCTTCGACCGAATAGTTGTGATCTCCGGTCATTCCTTCGACCGGACCTTAGTATTCCCTGGTCTTTCCTTCGACCGGATCTCGACCGAATACTTGTTTCTCCGGTCTTCCCATTCGACCGGGTACTTGTTACTCCGGTCTTGCCATTCGACCGGGTACTTGCATACTCCGGTCTTTCCTTCGATCGATACAGTTCATTCTTCGAAGCACATCCCCGGTCGATTTTTGCAAACTGTGATAGGGTATCTAATTGTCTGCGAAGGGGGACAAAGTTCTGTTTGAGATCAACTGTTTATTTTTGATTCAGTATTATTTGAAGCTTTATACTGATTGATAGGACTACATTTAATTATTTTCGGGAATTTATTTTTCTGAAAAAAAAATTTAGTGTGGTTTTTATTTTGATTCTAACGATCTCATCTAGTTGGTTGTTTTGGTACAGATTAGCTTGATTTCTAACCTTACAGCTAGAATGTCGTATCAGCTAAATATGTCTGCAGGTTACAACCTTGATTTTAACAACATGACTCTATCTGAAGTAAGAGAAAAGGCTAAACAACTTGCTGGACGGTTATCAACATCATCTGGCATGATTGATGAGTATGACAAAGAAGAAAAAATGCTCAAAGCTGAAAACAAGGATTTACAGATTCAGAACTCATCTCTTCTTATTCAGATCAATGCTTTAAAAGAAAATTTAAAAGATTCTGATTCCTTAATTGACTTTGAAGGAATAATTGAGTCTAAAGAAAAAGAGATTTTTGACTTTCAAGCAAAGCTGAAAAGATCTGAATCTAGTTCAACATGGTCAAAGAAGGAACTAATGCAAAAAAAGCTAGATCAATTGAGAAGAAGAGCAAACATTGCGAGTGAGATATCTGAAGAGCTTAGAAAGACAAATTCTCAAGTCTTTGCGGAAAGAGATAAACTGAAAGATCAAGTTCTCAGTCTTGAGGGTGAAATTAATATGCTAAAAGAAAAGGCAACCCAAGACAGAGACAATTCAAAACCTCAAGATGAAATGTTAAAGATTGAGAAAGAGAGAAAAGAATTTGCTAAGAAATTCTCTGAATTCTCCAGAAAAGCCTTCGAAGAAAAGAAATCCTTAGAACTTCGATGTGTTAAACTTTCTCAATAAGTTTCAGACTTTGAGAAGGTTATCATTCTAGAGAGAGAAAAGGCTGAGAATGAGAAGAAGAAAGCTGAGCTGAAGGATACAAATACAGACTTTTCTGAAGAAAAGAAGATATTTGAGACCGAGATAGCCAAAATGACAAGAAAGCTATCTGAATTGTCAACAAACATCATGAAGGAGAAGAATGCAAAATCTGAGTTGCATAAGAAGTTTGATCTGATTGAAAAGGAAAGAAATAGCTTGTCTTCAAAGATAAATGAACTTGAAGAGATTGTGTTCAAGGTGAAGCTGACTGAGCACAAGACACCAGAGTCAATAGCTCAATCACCGAAAGAAGATCTAGCTGATTCAAATAGTTCATTAAAAACAGCTTCAAGTTCACATTCTTCAAATGTTTTCTATAATCCTTTCTATGATTCAGATGATTGTCTTACTTCTAAATCTACTTATCAGATTCGTCCTTCTAACCTTTTCTATGACAAAAATGTTGATGGTTCAGGTAACTTCAAGAAGACCAAGTCTCAAAAGAAAAGCTTCTGGAGAAGAGATGATGAGAAAGACAGAGGAAATTGGATCTGGAGAGTTAAAGGATCTTCGGAGGAAAATGAGAAAGAAAAATCATTTGTGCATACAACGAATGCTAAATGGAACAATATCCGAAAGGTAAAACTTTTGGCAAACCTGATCTGGTTTACTCTATTAATCAACTGATCAGGTTAGCACAAAAGAAAATTAGTTGTTCCTACTGTGGCTCAAATGATTTTGTTAGAAAAGATTATGTAAATAACTGGTATGGTTCTTATTTTATATCTCTCACTAGAACTGCAACTAACCCATTAGGACCCAAATACCAGTGGGTACCAAAAGCTAAATCCGTGTTGCAGGCACCCAAAGTTTAAGGGGGAGAAAGAACGATGGCTTTTGAACAAATCAGTTCAAAACCCGGACTTCATTGTCAAAAAGAAGGCTTCTAAGTAAATCAGCTTAGAACCCGTACCTCAACGGAATATGATTTCTAATCACATCAGATTAGAACCCGCACTTCAGTGCTTTATTTTCTGCTTTATGTTAAAAAAAATATCTTTCAGTTAAGGGAGAGAATATCTGTGATTCTAACAGATTTTTGGATACTTAAAAGCTTATCTGACCGTGTGTTCTTAAAGATAAATACTTGCGTTTTATCTTGTTAATATACTTTGTCAAGTATTCATACATATAACGGTTCAGAACATTCTATTTGACTTTGTTATTACCATGTATCAAAAGTTAAATCTTTCTATGGTAATACTCACGTTATTTGTATTCACTGTTGATTGAATCAAACGTCATTTCATGTGCTTTCATTGAAAATATGTTTATATATTGTTCATATAAACAACATTCGTTTTTGATTCTCCAAAATCTTACTCTTCATGATAAAATGTTATGAGCTTAATTGTCAAACTTTTTTAGTTTAAGGAAGAGAATTGCATCGTCAAACATAACTGTTTTGACATGTACTTGTGCTTACATGTACAAAACGCCTGTTGAACAACATGTTCTTTTAGGAAAATACATGGGATTCAGTGTGAGAACTTAACAGAACTTCCATGGATTCACGATAACCAATGTTTCCTACCCAGGAAGTATTCCCTGAGTGATTGAGGGGAGAATGGTCAAAAGAATTGAGTGATGGTATGTGAAGAGGTAAAATGGAAAAGAGAGATTGGTTAGACGTGAGTATTAAAAGAAAGAGGGTGAGAGATCAGAGTAAAAGAATATTAAACTCTGCACCAAACTTCTTTCTGAGCCGGGCAGCCACATAATCTGATTGGTTCACATTCTTTGGTGACCATCATTGAAAAAGGCACCTAGCCCATGCCATCTCTTGCATACAACCCCACCAGCTACTCATTCTTTTCTCAAAAAGAGAATGTTTCACATTTTCTGGGGACGCAGCACATACGCTATTGGTTCTTCATTTGGAAGATACTAATATTGAAAAAGAAGGAAAGTTGCCCCACCTTCGAACCCTTTCTCATGCACTTTGAGTCTTTGTATAATTTGTTGCTGTCTCAACAAGTTAACATACTTTGAGCCTATAATGAAAAGCAATCATCTATGCTTAATTCTTTCATACACATGCACGAACATACAGAAATTTGTTTTCTGTCAGAACATTCATAGATAACCATGTGTTATTCGATGATTGAATGGAAGACCTGGGGAGTCAACATCAAACCAGCTCCTTATATAGTAACTTTGTGTTACTCAGTAACTTTGTGTTACTGACAGGCATTCTAACTGAGTCATTTGTTGATTCAGGGTTACACTTATTAATTGTTTTAATTTGAAAAGATTTGAATGGTTACTACTTTCTATTTTAATCTAAAAAGATTGAAATAATCACTCTTTCCATTTGGAGAGACTGCTCTTATTTCCATACAGGGCTCGTTACATGATGAAGACTATGCTTACATGATGATCATACACAAAGGGGTAGATTGTCTTGAAAAGGGGGAGATTGTTTTGCCAAGTTTTGATGTTGTTGATTCTCACCACTCATCAAAAAGGGAGAGAAGATATAAAAAGGGGGAGAAGATACAAAAAGGGAGAATACAATCTGAAGATATTCAAATTTTCAAAGATTTTAAAGATTTGAAGATTGTTTAAAGATATCAGGTTTTGAAGTTTTGAAGCTATCAACGTCATATCTGAAGATTCTCAAGAGATAAGTGAAGACTAGTGAAGACCCGAAGACAATTGCAATTTTTTTTAATCTTGAATCCAAAGGGGGAGATTGTTGGATCATAAATTGTATTCAAGATTAAAGTTAAAGTTAAAGTTAAGGGTTTAAACTGCAATTGTGCTAAAGTTAATTAGAGGGTTTATTATGTAATAAGTCAATAGTTATTAAGCTATTGGGCCCAAGCCCATTGGAAAGCCCATTAAGATTAAAGCCCATATGGCTTAGGTATTTAAAGTTTTGTTTAATTAGTTTTATTAGAGAACTCTGATAATTTTCTAAATAGTTGCTATTCGTTTTCTCTGTATTCAAAGGATATCAAGAACATCAAGGGTTTCATTGTTTATTCAAGGGATTGGTACGTTATTATTAATCTTTATATCTCTTGATTATTAGTGTGTTGCTTTATTACTTGATTGATTGTTTACCAACTAGATTAAACTGGGATAACAAACACATAATCGAAAAAATCAAATATGAACATGTTAGTGTATTTGTTGTATCTAAGATTTAATGTAGAAAAGTCAAAGTCTGTAAAGTCAAATAAAGTCAAGTCAGTGATAAGTCAATGTTTGTTTACTTTGACAATTTAGCTTTGTGAGTGTTTGTAGTGTGATAACCATATGAGAGTATAATGTCATGAGAGTTCTTAGTAGCTTGTAACATATGATTTTAAGAGATATACGACTTTGATATTTTCTCTCTCTACTCTCTCTCTCTTTAGATCTTGATTCGAATTTTCAATCTTGATCATTGTGCTTGAATTAGGAACTTTCAATTGGTATCAGAGCTTATCCCAAATCTAATTCACACGGATTGACACACTGATTTGATCGATTTTCTTCAAGAACACGCATAACGCATCTGTGTTTTCACTGTTGGATCGACTTTGCACTTGATAATTGTTTTTTGTGTTAGAAAATGGTTAAGTAGTAATCGTTTGATGATTTTGGACACTTTCTATTCGCATTGTTTCACGAAATTCGCATTAATTCTCATTCAATTTTAGATTTTTGTGATTTTCGGTTTAAAATAGTTTGAACACTGTATCTCATTGATTCTATGTGATTTTGTAGTTTTTAGCTTAAAGATTGTATTAAGAAAGTGTTTAGTTTCACTTTTCGATCATAACTGTGCATTTTCATGTCTTAATTGCAGGTATTGAAGTTTTTGAATGGAATTCTTGAACATAGATGAAGAACACGTTAGATTTGAAATACGCGTAAGATTCTAAGTGAAGAACACGCACATCACTAAACAAGCAAAGCAACAAAGAACACGCACGTAGTTGTCTGCGCGAAGTGGAAACGTGCACGAGGCTACTTGCGCGAAGTGATTGCCACAGTGATCTGCGAGTTCTATTGTTTTGCGAGAAGTTAAAATGCCAAAAAGTTTCTAGGTATAAAACGCGCATGCTCAAGAACGTGCACGTAGACATTTGCGAGAAGCCAAAAAGCGAACACTATTGTCTGCGCAAACCTGAAACGCGCATGTAGTGTTCTGCGCGAAACTGAAACACGCATAAACCTATATGCGATAAGTTCAATCCACCATGTTTTGCGAATTTAAGTGTTTTGCGAGTTTTTGCCGTAGAATTTTTTTTCCTGATCTTTTCAAATTTGATTTTCAAGTCAAATTTTAAGTCTGCGGAGGGGACATATTTCTCATAGTGATTAAAATTTTCTGATTTTCGTTAACGATCATTTTGAAGTAATTTTCTTCAGATATGTCTACAAATTTTTTGTCAGGGAGAGAGGTTGCTATATTATACATGCCTGAAATAACTGCGATAGAAGCTGAACGGGATAAAATGAAGATTCAGAATTCAGATCTTCTAAATCAGATTCAGAAGTTTAAATCTAAATTGTTAAACTTTGATAAAACTTCTGTATGTGCTAAATGTACTGATAATTGTCAATCTGATTTTACAGGTATCATCAAGGCAAGAGAGAAGGAGATTAAAGAGAAAGAGAATGAAATTGGAATGAAAGAAAATATTATAGAGGTTAAAGATAAAATCATCATGCAAAAAGAGAGAAAGATAACCAATCTTCAAAGCCAACTGAACAAAAATCATTAGAACTAAAAGTTGAATCAGTTGATCTACATAACAAGTTCAAGGCTTTTGAAGAGAAGATATCTGCATTTGAATCCAAAAATGTTGATCTGATGAAAAGCTTCCAAGCAGATAAAGACAAAACAAATCTGGAGAAAGATTCATCTCAAAAGCTGTCTAATTTTTCTAAGAAAGCTATCCAAGAGAAAAAAAAAAGATTTAGAGTTAAGATGTTTAAAAATATCAAAGCAAGTATAAGAGTTTGAAAATATAGTTACTACTGAAAGAGATACTTTTGCAAAAGAGAGAAAAGTTCTTGAGGACAAAACAATTAAACTTCCCAAACAGATCTCTATATTAAAAGACTTACTTGAGAAAGAAAAAAAAATCTTTTCAAGAAAAGAAAAAGTCTTATGATGTTGAAAAGAAAAATGCTGAAAAGAGAAATATTGGGATTTTCAAAGAAAATTCTGAGAAAACCAAGAACATAGAAAAAGAATTTGAGCAAGAACGTAAAATATTTGAAAACAAAATATCTAAGCTCACATCTAAGATAACTCTTCTATCATCAGATGTTAAAAAAGAACTAATGGTAAAATCTGATTTGAAGAAAAAGTTTGACACACTTATTGTTGAAAGAAACATTTTGACTGAAAAGATAAAACAACTTGAAGTTCTAAATGTTGAATTGTCGGATAAGATTTCAGCTGACGTAATTAGTCAATCACCTTATGACAATTTAACCTAATCAGTTTGTTCTTTCAAAACTGCTTCAAGTTCCATTCATGAGAAAAAAAATTCAAAAAGAAAAGTGTCAAACCAAACATTGTCAAATCATATCATATTCGTCCATCTAATCTGTTCTATGACAAAAATATTGATAGTCCAGGGAGCTTCTATGTCAAATCTCTTGGAAAGCATTCGAAGAAAGGACAGATGGTCTGGAGAGTTAAAGGTTCTTCAGATGAAAAAAAGAATGACAAAGCATCTACATCCACATCCAATGCTAAAAAGAACAGTGCACACAAAGGTAAATCTTTTGGTAAACCTAATACAATTTACTCTACTAATCATTTGATCAGGATTGCTCAAAAGAAGATTTGTTGTTCTTACTGTGGAGCAAATAACTTTGTAAGTAATAATTTTGTTGATTACAGGTATGGTTCTTATTATGTTAACCCCAAAAGAACTGCAACTAACATCAGGACCCAAATACTAGTGGGTACCAAAAGCTAAATTTGTGTTGCAGGCACCCAAGATTTGTGGGGGAGAAAAAACAATGACTTCTGAATTTACTTAAATCCTAGTGATTCAGAACTCGGATTAATGTTTAAGGATTTATGGCTCTTGAATAATTTAGTTCAAGACCCGCACTTCAATGTCAAGAGTATGGTTTCTAATTACAACAGATCAGGACCCGTTCTTAAATGTTAAAGGACTTAGAGTTCTAAACAATCAGATTAGGACTCGGTCTTTCATGTTTAAGACAAGGATATTTTGCAAATATCCAGGAGGAGCTTAACTAAATCTAAATCATTTTATCATGATTTGAGGGGGAGCTTAATTGTAAGTATCTTCTGTTCTAGATTTCTGACTGTTTGAAAGAAGAACAACTTTCAAGCATGAAAAATATTTCTTAAATGTTCAAACCACTTCTCTATTCTCAAAAGATTTCAAGAATTAAGAAGTGTGATTTTAAATGTTTTTCATAATTGAGCGTTAATGTTTAACTGACCGTGTGTTTCCAAAGATCAATACTTGTGTATTATCTTGTCCATATACTGTCAAGTATTCATACACACCGGTTCAGTAATTCATTTGAATTAGTTATTACCATGTATCATAACGAAACAATTTTTCGATGGTAATACCCTCGTTTTTAATTCAATATTGTTGAGTATCAATCATCATTTCAATCTTTGTGCGTTCATTGCTAAATTGTTTATATTCGTTCATCTAAACAAACTGTCAAGTTCTTTGATACCCCAACCATTTCACGTTCATATCTCATGATATTAGTCTGATTGATACATTGTCAGATTCTCAAAACAATTGTCTTTATTTCATTTCATTCATTCAATATCCTTGTTTTGAGAGATCTTCAAAGTTCAAATGCTCAAATTTCATTCATATTCTTGATGAGCACACATTTTGACATTGTTATCATATTTGTACTTAACTGTTCAAGTTAAATTTTTGAGCAACCATTCTTTTTAGGAAAATTACATGGGATCAGTGTGAGATCTTAAACAGAACTTCCATGGATTCACGTTAACCAGTGTTTCCTACCCCGGAAATAATCCTATAATGATTGAGTGGTGAAGGGTTTTAAATCAAAGAGTGGGGGAGATAACTCATCCGATTGAGTTTTTCTCATTGTGTGGAGCGGAAAAATGGAAATGAGAGTTTGGTTAGAAGTGAATTTAATGTTAAAAAGAAAGAGGGTGTGAGATCAGAGTTAAAACAATATCAAAACTCTACACCAAACACTTTCTGAGTCGGGCAACCACATCTACTGATTGGTTCACATTCTTTGGTGAACATCATTGAAAAAGGCAGTGAGCCCATGCCAACTCTTGGAATTTAATCCCACCAACCACTCATTTCTTTCTTAACAAAGAAATGTTTCATTTCCTTTGGGGACGCAACACATATGCTATCTAATCTTCACTCGGAAGATTTAGATATTGAAAAAGAAGAAAGTTTGCCCCACCTTCGCACCTTTTTCATGCACATTGAGTTCGTGTAATACTTGTTGTTGTCTCAAAAATTTACACATTTTGAGCCTGAAAAAGCTTAAGTAGCTTCAATCATTCTACACTTTCACATACACACAATGAATATGTTTTCTTGTCATAACATTCATAGAAAATTTCTTTGTGGTTTTTCGATGATTGAATGGAAGCCCTGGGGCAGTGAACATCACAAAAGCTCTTTTTCATTGTACATTCGTTGTACAAATTGGCTCTGTGCTACTTACAGGCAATTTTAACTGTATCATTTGTTGATTTAGGATTACAACGTTTATTATATCTGAATTTGAAAAGATTTGGGCATATACATTTTATGAATTGACGGATACACAGATCAAAAGAGCGAAGATTGTCATTTTATAAAGGGGGAGATTGTTAGTTTATCACAAAAAAGGGAGATTGATGATGAAATTGAAGAAGTTTTGATGATCATGATACTCACAATCATCAAAAAGGGGGAGAAATCCTGAAAGTTCAGTTTCAAAGCAAAAAGAAAGATTATTCTCATCTGAAAGAAAGAGATCTTCTTAAGAAAATGAAGGAGATATATCTGAATTTTCATAAAGATGTTTTGAAGAAAATAGAGATGATTCAAAGACAAATCAAGATGATTCGAGAAAGTTTGTTTTCCGAAGACAGTTTCAGAGATCATAGAGATGAAGATACAAGCTTTTCAAAGATTCCTCAAAGTTGTCTTAAAGTTCAAAATTGCAAAGTTCAAAAGTTTCAAGATTTTAAAGTTTTGTTAAAGACTTTATGACATTGTGAAAGACATTGTTAAAGACTTTTCAAGATTCTTCAAAGCATCAGAGTTTAAAGATTGTTAGAGCTTCAACGTGTAAAGTTGTCAAAGTAAAAGTCTGAAGAATCAAGAGCTAAAAACGATTGACAATTTTTTTAAAATCTTGAATACAAAGGGTGAGATTGTTAGTGTATTTGTTGTATCCAAGATTTAATGTAGAAAAGTCAAAGTCTATAAAGTCAAGTCAATGATAAGTCAATGTTTGTTTACTTTGAAAGTTTAGCTTTGTGAGTGTTTGTAGTGTGATAAGCATATGAGAGTATAATGTCATGAGAGTTCTTAGTACCTTGTAACATATGATTTTAAGAGATATATGACTTCAATATTTTCTCTCTCTACTCTCTCTCTAGATCCTAATTCGAATTGTCAAATCTTGATCATTGTACTTGAATTGGGAACATTCAGAACAGGTTGCATGCGAGTTCTTGATATGTCGACCCAAAAACTTTCGAATTGAACCTTGTTTTCTAAATTTCTTTTAGTTCTGATACCAATTGTGTGTTCCCTAATCAGTGTAAAACAAGATGACAATCACAATTCAATCAATTTCCATTTTATTACAAACGTAGAAATCGATGCAGAAAAGCTCTCAAGATATTTCTCTCTCTAGAACATGATACGCGCACAGTACTCTCTATTGATACAACTTTCACAACTTGCCATATACCTATTTACAAAACACTTATACTACTAAAACATTCATACCACTAAACTAAACAATACATAGACTTTTGACTTTGACTTTATTATAAATGACTTTGACTATGCTTGAGAGTTTGACTTGAGCTTTGACTTTTCTTGACTTTCATCTTCAGTCTTCTATGATCTTGCATCCAACATGTTTCTGAACTAACACAATTTCACAATCTTTCTTTTCCCAAACTTTCCTCCTCCATTCTTCTTTCACTTTTCCATTCAGATCTGAAAATCCAAAAGAAACTTTGTTAGTCGATTTCGTAGAGAGTGAATTCTTTGTCTTAATTCCAGAAGTTTCTCCTTTCCCAAATATTAGACCTGGCAAAAACTGATACGACACGTTAACCCGACACGAACTCGACACGAAATAAACGGGTTTGGGTAATACATTTCAACCCGTTTAAGTAAACGAGTTGACACGACACGACACAAAAATTAAACGGGTAAGGTCAGGGTCAAAATTTTCAACTCGAAAATGACCCGAATAACCTGTTTATATATATATATATATATATGTACATATATGTATATATATATATATATATATGTATATATATATATATGTATATAAAATAAGTTTTCTTTTTAATGTTTTGGATTTTTAATTCTTTTGATTTGGTTAGAATTTATAAGTTTGAACTACAAAAAATGGATTATTAATCTTTTCATTTGAATTTTGTATTTGTATATTTTTTTGTGAATTTTTGATTTTTAATTTTCTGTTTTATAAATGTTAAACGGGTTAAATGGGTTAGGCGGGTCGGGTTAGTGTTGAGATTTTCTGACCCGTTTATTAAACGGGTCGGATTAGGGATAGACACTTTCAACCCGTTTAACTTTGAACCCGACACGAACTCGACACGACACGTTTGCCAGGTCTACCAAATATATTGGGTTGTTTTTCAAAACATGAACAATAAACAATTGTTGGCTTAGCAAGTGTCACAAACTCCGGGTTTTATCTAACATTCCATTTTTTGTCATCAAACTCCTTTTGTTCAGATACATTCTTCTTAAACAAATCATTTTTCAAATCACTAATTTCTTTACAAGGCACTTTATTTTCTTCCAAAGATTTATCAAGTTTGAACCGAAGATCACAATTTCCGTTTTCAACTTCTTCTAGAGCCTTTTGTAAATCATAGACTTGTTTTTCAAAATCAGATTTTTGATGAACCACGGAGTCAGACTCAAGCTTGTTTAAAATCGGGACAGAATCTGAAGAATTCATCATCTCTTCAAAAACTTCTTCAGTCATGTTCTCAACAAACTCAGATTGATTATCAGAATTCGTGACATTTGCAGACTCTTCTACCTTTGCTCCATTTGGAGATTCAGAAGCAATATATTCAAAAAAGATGGCCTGATCACAGACATCAGTATCAGATTCATACTCATCATACTAACATTCGGTCTCAGGTATAATTTTATATTCGTTGACTGATTTATTTGAAGAAGGTGGGGAAAATAATGATTCAAACTCTACAAATCCTAACTTTCTATTATTGTAGACCTTATTTAAATCATTATATTTGAGTCCCACTGATTTAAAACTATATTGTGAATCAGTGCAACTTGATTGATCATCGTCTACTACTTCCTTACCTTTTGATGGAGTGTCAGATATAGGAGTTTCAGCTTTTTCGAACGTGTCGCGAATATCTGGAATCTTCTTCACAATTGAACCCAATTTAACAAAGTTATATAAATTCTCAGGGGCTCTTTTTAAAATATCATTTTCCGACAATCCTAACCCCAGTTTGGGATTATAAAAACCAACATCCTGGAGTTTATTTGTGAGAAGATTCGGAGTTTGTTCAGTCTGTCCTCTTTTCAAATTTATATCCTCTAGTTGCTTAATCTTACAATACACCTCGTTTCTTTCTTGAAAACAAACTTCAAATTCATTTTGTATTCACCCTTTTCAGAATTCAGATTAACTAAGTTCTTTTCTAGTTCTGTGATCTTAGTTTTCAAATTTGCTTTTTCCTTTTTCCTTTTTGAAATCATCCTTTTCCTTTTCTTTGTCCTCAATCACAACTTTCAACAATGCATTTTCATCACGAAAATTCATCAATGACTGTCACACCCCGCTAAAGCGGAAACACGAGATATGACAGCACACGGTTTCATAGCATTAAGTAATAGATAACACCAACCACAAAATTAAATAAATTAGTACAAATATTGTTGTACAAGTCATAACCAAAAAGTTCTCAAAATAAACGGCAGTTACAAAAGTTGACCAAATATTTTAATGTTCTTGCAGTTGATGATGTCACACAGATGCACCCTATATGCCACCACTTACTTATCAGTACCTAAAAAGCATGGTAAAAGAAAAAGGGTCAACTACATTGAGTTGGTGAGTTCACAGGCTTTTGTATGCACGAAATAGTTTTGTATGCATAAAATTTTATTTATTGTAAAACGTTCGTTCACAAGACGTTTAAGAAACTAACTGTTCAATTATTTGCATGAGGTTAACTGTATACAGTAATGCCTTAACATTGAGCCACTACCAAACCTTTCGACCACCCAATGCTCTTTAATTTACACGTCATTACCTCAGTGGTGGAATAAATATACATGTGTAAGACAATTTTTGTTACGTCATTACCTCAGCGGTGGAATAAATCCACATGTGTAAGACAATTATTGTTACGTCATTACCTCAGCGGTGGAATAAATCCACATGTGTAAGACAATTATTGTTACGTCATTACCTCAGTGGTGGAATAAATCCACATGTGTAAGACAATTATTGTTACGTCATTACCTCAGCAATGGAATAAATCCACATGTGTAAGACAATTATTGTTACGTCATTACCTCAGCCGTGGAATAAATCCACATCTGTAAGACAATTATTGTTACGTCATTACCTCAGCGGTGGAATAAATCCACATGTGTAAGACATTTATTGTTATTGGTAAAGTCCACTTCTAGCTCGTCTGCCAAAAGTGGGGTTGTCAATCCAAATAGCGCTACCCACAAATACCATCGGCTCCCGTTCGAGTTAATAGGTAGTGTCCAACCAATGGGGACTTATTCATTTAATACTCAATTGCATCGTAAAGTATACATACCATAGTGCATAAACAATTTAATTCAAAATTCAACAAATTTTAATGAACAATCATTCAGTAAAAACAATTTGTAAATTCACATGCTTTCCACCCCAAAACGTATAAAAACTGTAAAAGAGGGGTTGTGAATACTCACTTGCACCGTAAAGTATACATATCATAGTGCATAAACAATTTAATTCAAAATTCGACAATTTTAACGAACAATCATTCAGTAGAAACAATTTGTAAATTCACATGCTTTTCACCCCAAAACGTATAAAAACGGTAAAAGAGGGGTTGTGAATACTCACTTGTTCAGCAAAGATTCCAAGAGTTGTTGCACAGTTGCTCAAATGCCCGGTTCTAGGTCCTTCCTATGGAAGTGGAGCACATTATCAGTTCGAACCTATCTTTACGGTTTCGGGCGTTACTTAGATCACTATGTCTTATAAAATGCTTTACATGCCTTTTCATTAAATTTGGGTAACACATTAATGCGTATTATAGATATTCATAAGGTTGGATGATTCTTGAAAAACATATTTTGGGCATACAATTTTTAAGGGAAAAAGCCTTTAGATTTATTTTATGTAAGATTAGCGAGTACTAATCCTACTTAACTTATCGACAAAATTTCGGTTCTTTGGATCAAATTTTTAAGGCTTATGGGTTGACAAATTTTATTTTAAGTTTGATCACATTATAATATTTAAATTCAAATTAAAATCTTCATTTTTAATTATTAAATGTCCAAAAGTCCAAAATGATCATTTTAAGAAAGATCATTAGCTACTGTTTGCTGTCAAAATTTTAAGTCATAAAATCTTTGCATTTTGAGTATTTTCCCAAACTTATTATTTTACCAAATTTCTATATAACTTATTTTAATGTATAAGGGGACTTTTGGCAAAATTACAACATTTTTGGATAAGTCTATATAGGGTAATGATTACTTTAAAATTTATTGGTCATAGAGAACTTTGTAGATTACACCTTCTGTTGACTCGGCCATTTCAAGGGTCAAAACTCAGTCTTTTCAAGTGATTCAAATTGGGTTTTGTTACTTCCTCAAAGGTGAAATTTCCAGAAAAAGATTCATCTCATTTGGATCAATATTGAGTGAGTTATGTCCGTTTTAAGTCAAGTGTTCTAATCTGGCAGAAAGTTACTTTTTCCACACTCAACTTTTTAATGATGGTTGAGTACCCCAAATCATCATATTTTCGAGTAAATCCAATTTTATTTGATTCCCAACTCATTAAAGTTACTTCCAGAAAAGGAATCATTAGTTTTTATGGATTTTAATGATGGTGATGGTTGATTGATTGAAAGTTTTTGTCCAACCGGATTCTGTTTGCAACACAAACTTTAGAGGTGAGGTGGAGAGGTCAAAACTCAATATTTTTGAGTGATTCTAGTGGGGTTTGATGGGTATTTCATTATATTAAATTCCAGAAGAAGATTCATAGCATTTGAGTCCATATGTTTCAAGTTATACCTGAAATACTAACATGCAATAAATCTGACCGAAACTAAAAATGAAATAACTTAAATTTATGAACTTTTTATCACTTTTTGACCCATAAATTGGGGTTTCTTGATTGAAAACATTTTTATCTTCCATTTTTAACATAAGTTTTAGTAAAAATCATCCTTTAACTTTTCGAAACACATGTATAGACTCTAATATCTTAGATTGTAAGAAAAATGGACATGCATGTCATCCAAACTTCATTTTCTTGAGTTTTAGAGATATGGATCATGGGTTATCACCATTGCTTGACATTTAACATGTCATTGGTGTATAACCTACCATTTAAGGACTTTACAAAGCCCTAAATTCTAGAAAACCTTCAAGAAGATGAAGAAAAATAAAGGAAAAAATGATGAAAACTTGATTTTTATGAAGATTTAAAGGTAAGATTCATGAAATACAAGAGTAGAATGTTACCTTGATGATGAGGAATTGTTTTAATCTTCAAATTTTTGGTTTGAAAGGAGGTTTAGGGCTGGAGTTTAGAGAGAATGAAGAGAGTATTGAGTTAGAGAGAGAGAGAGAGAGAGAGAGAGAGAGAGAGAAATGAGAGTAAGTGATGAAGGGTGGAGTTTTCATGAAAGAGGGAAAAGTGAGGGTAGAGGGGGGGGGGGGCGGCCATTGGGCCTTGTTTTTTTAAAAAAAATATACATATATTTTTTTTAAGATTTATATATATATATATATATATATAAATATATATATATATAATTTAATTTTTATAAAAAGATAGGTTAAGGGTAGGTAAATTCTCAATTATTTGCTTAAATTTTGGTTTGATTGCTTAAAGTTTAGAATTTATATTTGGTTAATTAAAATTTATATTTGACCCACTCATTATTATTATTATTAATAAAATAAAATGTTAATTTTATCGGATTGGCATTTTATAAGACAACATATACCATTACGTGCAGTAACCGGATATTCTAAGCGCACTGCCGGGAATCTTAGGAAACTAAAACCCTTGCCTACATAATTAGGTCGTATTAGGGTGTTCCTACATGTTAAGACATGTATTATACTGTTTGGGAGCTAACCTGTAAGTTCTGGTTGTCGGATGTCACATTGACTGTCGTTCAAGGCTTAGTTTACTTTTCAACACTTCAAGTTCATATTCCATATGTTTAATTTGAGCAAATAAAGAATGAAGCATATCAAAATCATCACTTACCTCATAGTGACCTTCAAAATTTTTAGAAATAGGCTCAACATCTTTGCCATCATGCAAACTTGGGTAAAGTAGGCTTCCTCATCATCAGAACTTTGGCACATCCAATTCTCTTCTTCTGCCATAAACACTTTCCCTTCCTCATGTTTCTTTGCCATCAATGATTTATTAGCGTAGTACTCTGAGTTCTTTATCCGCTTGAACTTGCAGTGTTGGGAACTGAAGATTCTACCAAGTGTAGTTACTACTGCTAGTATAAGAGTGGTTACTACTGCTAGAACAAGTTGAAGATTAATACTGCTAAGTGTTACTACTGCTAGTAGAATTACTACTGCTAGTTAAAGTTAGTACTGCTTGATCAAAGTTAGTACTGCTTAGCTAGTTAGTACTGCTAGTAGTTAGTACTGCTTGCAGTTAATGCTGCTGGAAGAGGATACTGCTGCTAAGCTTAATTAATGCTGCTAAAGAGATACGAATGGAATATATAACAGCTGGATATACTGAAGATATACTTAGAAGATATACATGGAATATATTCTGAAGATTTGTTTATTCTTTGTAAATATCCTTTTATCAGTATATGTATAGAATGTATAGAATAGATAGACAAAACTTTTAGATAATTGTTTTTCTAGAGAGAAATCAACCTCAAGGCATAGATCCTAATTCTAGAGAAGTAGAATTCGTATTGGTGAGCCTGTTCATCAATATTGAGGTTGAGTGTGTAATCTTGTAGCTTTAAGCATTCAATACAAGTTTACTGTTTGATATTATATACTGTGTTTTGATTACTGTTTTATCAAATATCAAAGTGTTTTTCCGCAACTTCTTTGATATTAGTTTCTGAGTATTAATTCTTGTTAAGAATTCGATCCTGACATGCAGTCTTTAGAAAAATGGCCAAACTTGCCACAGTTGAAACATCTTCCGCTTTGCAGATCTATCTTTTCTTCTTTCTTCTCATCCTTCCTCTCTTCTTTTCTCTCTTCCTTCTTTCCATATCGGGGCTTCTACTTTTCAGATTTATCTTTCTTGTAACCATCATACTTTGGCTTGGAAAAGTACTTCTTCTTACCAAAACTCTTGTTAAACTGATTAGTTATGAAGGCCAGATTTTCAACAAACCTTTGAATATCATCATCATAATTCACCTCAATCTCTTCTACCGATGACTCAGAACTAGAGTTTAGAAGCTCAAACAGATAAGCTTTAGGCACCTTTGACTTGGATTTTGAATCGGAACCAGAAGCAGAACTTGACTTTCCCGCTTTCTTTTCAGCTAACAGAGCTAAGGACTCTTTCACCATTTTCTTCTCTTCACTTAGTATGTTTACTTCATCTTCATGTTGAGACAAAGTGGTAAAGATATCATTTACATCTTCAAGATCCATGTCTTTTGACATATGAAGATTGATGGTGTAGCTCTTCCATTCGGGTTAAAGCTCTTTGTTAGAGCATAAATCTGTTGGATACAAGATCAAGAATACTGAAGGTCAAAGTTGAGAAAGTCAAAGCTGAAGAAAGTCAAATCTCATTAAAAGTCAAAGTCTTTTATAATAAAAGTCAATGTATTTGTTTAGTTGTATTTTTAGTTTCCTTGTAATTAGTTGTAGGTATAAATAGTTTTAGTTTTTCAGTTTTAGAAAAAGGTCTAGAGGAGAATACGTTTTAGAGAGAGAGAAAGACTTCTAGAGATACAAAGTGTATTTTATGATAAAATAAGTAATCAAAACAGGTAATTCGTTTGTTAAATCTTGTTTGTTTGATTGTTATCAAATAGGAACTAGAATCTGGAACAAACAATTGCTATCAAAGCAGATCCAAAGGTGAAATCAGATCAAGAAAATCAAGAATTCGAGTTACTGTTCATCGTCTCTGTGGTCGTACTGTTAACAATCAATTTTTGAGTTTGAGAGTGTTTTTGTAGCAGATTTTGATTAGAAAGTGGTCGAAAAGAGTAATAGATCGAGTTCTTGTAATCAATTACAAGTTTTTGCACTGTAATTCATTCAATTTTGTGTTTTTTTTTTAGTTTTGTTCGAAGTTGAAAAGTTACTGTTTCATTGAAGTTTGAGTTGTAAAAGTTGTTGTTTGTAAATTTCTTTGATTGTAATTCGTTCTAGAGTTGTAATCGAGCAACAATCCAGAGTTTCAGATCATATAAACCAAGAAAAGATCGATTTCAGACGAAAAAGATGGTTTTTGGGTCGAAAAACGATAAAACGCGCTAGATCGCTAGAACGCGCAAGTTCTTCGTGGAACGCGCAAGGTTCATCCGCAAGAACGCGCAAGTCGAAGAAAAGATATTGGTCAAAACGCGCAAGTAACGACTAGCGAGTTTTTAAAAACGCGTTAGTTGAAGTCTACGAGTTTGGAAAAAGTTAGAAAATTTTCTAAGGACCAGAACGCGCTAGTAGTGGCCAGCGAGTTCATCAAACTCGCTAATTGAAGCTAGCGAGTTTAAGAAGGAATAGTGACTTGCGAGTTCTTAGTCTTGCGAGTTTGAGGAGAAACAGTGATCAGCGAATTCATCGACCTGCGAGTTTGAAGGTTTCAGAAATAATTCTAAGTGTTGAAACGCGCAACCTTCGATCTGAGAGTGTGGGAAACGCGCAAGCTTCGATCTGCGAGTTTGGGAAACGCGCACATCACAGTTAGCGAGTTCAGGCGCTTGCGAGTTCAGGCGCTTGCGAGTTTCGTCGATCTGCGTGTTTCATCTACGAGTTTTATCTGCGTGTTTGCTTACGAGTTTCTCAAAACGCGCAAATTTCTGCGAGTTTTCTTGCGAGTTTGCTTGCGAGTTTGTCTGCGCGTTTGGTTGAGAATATAGAGAACGCGCAAGAATCAGTCTGCGAGTTATTCAGTCTACGAGTTTTAGGGCTTGCGAGTTAAATAGTGATTTGCGAGTTCTGATACTTAGTCAAATTTTTCAATTTTTCTGATTTTTCTAGTTTTTCAAGATTTTTTTTATTTCACATTTTGGACTAACGATCAGTTCTAGTTTCTTATTGATATATTTTTTAAACAGGTTAAACGAGATGACTTCCAAAGATGCACTTTCAATCGGAACAGATGTCAAGCCTCCAGTTTTGTTCAAAGGTGAATACGAACAATGGAAAGACAGATTCCTGGATTTCATAGATAGACATTCAAATGGAGAGAACATACTTCTATCGATCACTGAAGGTCCCATGAAACCAATAACAATTCATGTACCTGTTGATGATCATGATGGTAATAATGTTGATGGTGAAAGTGATGATAGAGATGGAGAAAAGGAAATAAAGACAAAACCAGTTAAAGTTGACTTCTCTCAGTACTCAGAAGAACAAAAGAGTAGATTTAAAGCTGATAAGCAAGCAATATCTCTTTTACTCCAAAGCATTCCAAATGATATCTATATCAAGATTGATAGCTTCAAACATAATGCTAAACAGATGTGGGATCAATTGGAAAAGATGATGATGGGATCAAAGATAGGGAATCAGATAAAGGTGGCCAACTGCATCAATAACTATGAGGAATTCAAGGCAAAAGAGAATGAGAGTCTAGAAGACACATATGAAAGATTCACTTTGCTTCTGAATGAACTCACAAAGAACAAAGTTAAGAAGAAGCAGCTGGAAAACAATGTGAAATTTCTGAGCATTCTTCGTCCTGAATGGAAAAAGCACACGAGAAGGATGAAGCAAATGAAAGACTTGAATGAAATTCCTCTTCATGAAGTTTATGAGACTCTGAAACAAAATGAAGAAGAGGTTGAAGAGAAAAGAGCTGAGAAGAAGAAGGCAGTACAAGTTCCTGATTCGATTGCTTTGGTTGGAGAAACAAAGAAAGAAAAGAAAGAAAAGATTGAGAAGAAGAAGAAAAAGATAGTGAGTTCAAGTTCAGAGTCTGGTTCTGTGTCTGACAGTGATGATGGCGAAAGTCTGAAACAAGCCATGATATTGCTGACCCGTGCATTTCAGAAGAAATTTTATAAGAAGCCGGGATCTAATTCTCAACGCTATTCGTCATCAAGTTCAAAGAACCACGAGCATCGGGAAAGAGTGGAAGGAAAGAGATTTGATGAGAATAGGTATGGTGAGAAGAAACCGGATGAGAAGAAGAGGTTTGTGAATGATTACACAGCTGTAGAGAAGCCTTCAGCCGATTCAATTAAATGCTATAACTGCGGCAAGTTGGGTCATTATGCCAAAGATTGCCGAAAGCCGAAAGTTCGCAACTCTCAGTACTATCAGAACAAGTTGCTTTTGGCAAGACAACAAGAAGCTGGTGTTGCTTTAATGGCCGAGGATGAGTTTTGGTTGGATCATTCCGAGGATGAAGGAGAAGATAAAGAAGAAAATGCTCATATCTGTCTCATGGGCAAAGAAGAAAAAGATGATGAGGCCGTTAATGAGGTATTAAACTTAACTCCAAAAGATCTTATTACCAAATTGGAAACCATGGTGGTTGAGCTACAAAATTTACAAAAGAATCTGAAAAATGAAAAGGAAAAGGTTGCTAAAAAGAACAAGAAGATCTTTGAACTTAATACTTCTGTTATTTCAAACAAAGATCTAATTGATTCTTTACGCAAATCTGATTCTGATTCTAAATCTAAAGTAGATAATTTTGAAAAGAAGATTTCTGAGTTTGAAGGTAAAGTAAATAGATATGAATTTGAGAAAAATGAATTTGCACTAACTATTTATAAACTGCAGGTTGAAAACAAGAATTTGAACAAGAAGGTAAATGGTCTGGAAGTTAAACTTTATAAAAGAGATCAAACAGATCAAACCATCTTTTCTTAATACTCCTAATGAAGAGGTAGATGTTAAGCAAAGATGGGGACTTGGTTTTAATAACCCCCATTATCTTAAGAAAGCTATCAGAAAACAACCGGCACTTTATAACTATGATTTTCTTGCCTGTGCTGATAAACATACTCATTTGAAACTCAAATTTGTTACCAAATTGTCAGATGAAGATGAGGCTAAAGAAAATGAAAACAGAAAGAATAAAAAGAAAATGCAACTACCATTTAACTATGTCAAGTTAAATGATAGTTATCTTTCAGAAACACCGAAAGTTCTTTCAAAAGACTATTTTGTTAGTTATTCCGCATCTGAGATGAAGGCAAAACCTGCGATTGCAAAGGTTTATGTTCCTACATCTATTCTTGAAAGCAAAATAGTCGAGCTTGAAAATGTTTTATCTAATGAAAAACTTTTGGTTGATATAGAACAAAATGTGTTTTCTACAGTTATAAAGAACACTGCTTTTCAAGAAAAATCAACAAAGTGTTCTACAGTTTCAAAGGAACCTCAAATTTTCTCTGATAATTCTGATGACTTATTTGAGTCTGCAAATGATTCTTTTAATTTTGATGATGGGAGCATGGAAGAATCTGATATGTTTGACATTCATTCTAAACTTCCTAATCATTCTACTTGTCTTGAAAATGACAAATTGTTACCAAGTGGTGTTAGAAATGACAAAGTTTCAGTAACTGCTGATTACTATGCTAATGGTAAGAAACATAAGAAGCAGCGATTACAGAAACAGAAATACACTAGTACACAAAAGAAACCTCAGTCACAGAAATCTATTTTTCCTAATAAATCTACATCTTATGTTTCAGATTTAAGGAAGAAAAAGCTGAAAGCTCAATCCAAATGGAGACCAAAACAGAAGGATGTTGAGATAGCTGAATCAGTTACTGATAATTTTTGAACTAAATCTGTTAGTAGTGATTCTGATGTAGTTGATCAATGTGCTTCTCATAAACAAAACCTTGTAACTTCTTACAAGCGTTATTCAATAAAGCAGTTGATTCAATTATCTCCTATTACTACTAAATTTCATCATAATTATCGGAAAACTGACTTTGCTTATTCTCATGATTCTTCTGATTGGTATGGATCTTATCATGTATATTCTTCAAAGTCAAATGTTTTTCAAAGCTTTCAAAAGAACAGAGGGTCCATTTTTAAGTGGATGCCAAAATCTTGTGCTAATCTGTTAGGGCCCGTTTTTAAATGGGTACCTAAATCTATTATTGCCTGATTTCTCTTGCAGACCCGGCATATGTGGTACTTGGACAGTGGATGTTCCAAGCATATGACTGGGCAAAAAGCTTTATTGTCTAACTATACAGAGAAATTCAGTGGAAATATCAGATTTGGAAACGATCAGCTTTCACCTATCTTAGGATATGGTGATATCATTCAAGACAAGATAACAATCAGTAAAGTGAGCTATGTCGAAGGCTTGGGGCACAACTTATTCAGCATAGGTCAATTCTGCGATAAAGGGTTAGAGGTCAACTTCAAGTCTAAGAGTTGCTCAGTTCGTACTGATGACGGAACAGAACTCTTGGGTGGACATAGAAAGACAAACCTCTACACCATCAACTTGTCAAAAGTTCAGATTGACAATCAGGTATGCTTGATGACAAAAGTTTCACAGCAACAAAGTTGGCTCTGGCACAGACGTTTATCTCACTTGAACTTTCGTTACATCAACAAGCTGGTACGTGGGAAGTTGGTAAAGGGACTTCCTGAGCTGAAATTCGAACGAGAACACTTATGCGCAACATGTGAGAAGGGTAAGATGAAGATATCCGCACACAAACAGAAGCCTGAACCAAGCACTAGTTCTCCGTTACAACTGATACACATGGATTTATGTGGTCCAATGAGAACTCAGAGTTTGGGAGGAAAGAAATACGTGTTGGTAATTGTGAACGATTACTCAAGACACACGTGGGTCAAATTTCTTCGTTCAAAAGATGAGACACCGGAAGTTCTCATTTTATTCTTAAAGACGACCCAGGTGAAACTGCAGCGACAAGTCAAGTTCTTTCGAACTGACAATGGCACATAATTCAAGAACAAGATTGTTGATGAATATCTCGAATCAGTTGGGATTTCACATCAGTTTTCTGCTGCTAGAACGCCTCAACAAAATGGAGTAGTAGAAAGACGGAATCGAACGCTAGTCGAGGCCGCTCGGACTATGCTTAGTCAATCGGATCTACCTCTATTTTTATGGGCTGAAGCTGTGTCGACTGCATGTCATACGCAAAATTGTTCCATAATACACCGCCGTTTTCAGAAGACTCCATATGAGCTAATCAACAACAGAACACCTACTATAAAATATTTTCACATATTTGGGTGTAAATGTTTTGTGCTTAACGACAGAGAGAGTCTGAATAAATTCAGTGCTAAAGCGGACGAAGGCATCTTTATCGGTTATTCTTCAACTTCTGCTGCATATCGTGTTTATATAAAGAAGTCAAAGACAGTTGTGGAGAGCGTCAATGTTACATTTGATGAAGATATGGCTTCTGATCATCTCAGTTTAGAACCCGTTATCACTGGTGTATTAGCTTCTAGCCAGATCAGTCCAGAACCTGTTTCTACAGCGACAAATTCGGATAACGCTTCTACATCTACTTCACATTTAACTGATTTAGATTTGTTATTTGAATTCTTTTATGATGAGTTTCTAGGATCTAATATACCTAAATCTGCTGTGACTGACAGGTTTGAAGATACAAGCTGTCATCAACAAGTCACTTCAGAGGTCATTACTGAACAAGTATCCCCCGTTCAGTCAGAAACTCACATTCCTGATGTTACTCCTACAGTTGAAGTTCCACAAGTTAATGCTGAGCCAGAAGTAATTGTTTCAGGTGAGTCAGAATCTGCTGTTCCAACTGATACTTCTGCACCTGAGTCTTCAACTGCAAACCCCCGTCCTGTAATTCAAACTGAAGATTTTGAAAGTGGATTTCAAGATGATGATCATGTTCAGAATTCATCTATTCCACTCCCACATGAGCATCGCTGGACCAAGGACCATCCATTACATCAAGTAATTGGAGATTTTGACAAGCCTGTTTAGACAAGGTCAGCGACTATTAATCAGTGTATGCATGACTCGTTCCTAAGCAAGATTGAGCCAATCAGTTTGAAGCCCTAAAGGTTTGGAGATTAGTTCCTAAGCCTGAAGGAAAGACCGTGATAGGAACTAAGTGGGTATTCAAGAACAAAAAGGATGAAGATGGTGTCGTCATCAGAAACAAAGCTAGACTTGTTGCCAAAGGCTACCGGCAAGAGGAAGGCATTGATTATGACGAGACGTATGCTCCAGTAGCGCGCATAGAGGCTATCAGAATGTTTCTCGCCTACGCCGCTCATAAGAACTTCACAGTCTTTCAGATGGATGTGAAAACAGCCTTTCTGAACGGCATTCTTAAAGAAGAAGTGTATGTGTCTCAACCAGAAGGGTTCGTTAATCCAGATAAGCCAGATCATGTCTACATATTGGACAAAGCCCTTTATGGATTAAAGCAAGCCCCTCGAGCCTGGTATGACGTCTTATCAAAATTCTTGGTCAAGTCTGGTTTCTCAAAAGGTAAGATCGACACTACTTTATTCATCAAGAAAGAAAAAGATGATATTATACTTATTCAGATTTATGTTGATGATATAATATTTGGTTCTACTAATCCAAAATATTGCAAAAACTTTCTAACCTCATGGTGTCACGTTTTCAAATGAGTATGATGGGAGAGATGAATTTATTTCTCGGATTACAAGTTAAACAACTTTCTACGGGGATCTTTATAAATCAATCTAAGTACATTTTGGACATTCTTCGGAAGTACAAAATGGAAAATCACAAATCTATTGGCACCCCGATGGCACCAGGAACTAAGATCCACACTGATCCTTCGGGAAAAAGTGTTGATGTTAGAACCTATAGAGGTATGATAGGATCGTTGATGTATCTTACTTCGAGTAGACAAGATATTATGTTCTCAACATGTCTTTGTTCTAGATATCAAGCTGATCCCAAAGAATCTCATTTGGCTGCTGTCAAACGGATTTTTAGATATCTGAAGGGGACTGCAGACCTTGGTTTGTGGTATCCTAAAGATACTGGGTTTCAACTGACTGCATATTCAGATACAGATCATGCAGGTTGCATGTTGGACAGAAAGAGTACTTCTGGTCACGTACAATTCCTTGGAGACAAGCTCGTTAGCTGGGCTTCAAAGAAACAGTTATGCGTTTCCACATCGACTGCTGAAGCAGAATATGTAGCTGCTGCCAGTTGCTGCTCTCAAGTCTTGTGGATGCGAACACAACTACGAGACTTTGGATTCAAATATGACAAAATTCCGATATACTGTGACTCGAAGAGCGCGATTGCCATATCTGCTAATCCTGTCCAACACACCAAAACCAAACACATTGATGTAAGGTATCATTTCATAAAAGATAATGTTGAAAAAGGAACAATTGAACTTTATTTTGTAAAAACAGATTATCAACTTGCAGATTTATTTACCAAACCCTTAGATGAAAAGAGATTTAATTTTCTTGTCTCTAAGCTTGGTATGTTAAATCTTAAGACATAATCGGTTGTTACCTACTAAAGTTACAAATTGTTATTTTTCGTCATTTTCTTTATTTTTATTTCTGAAAGATACCTGCACTTTAATTGTTTGCTCATGATCTCAGGGGGAGTAAGAGAAGATTTTAGATGATCTACATTCATTTGAGGGGGAGTATTAACTAATTTCTTCATTTTGCTTAACTGACAAAATCTTTGCAATGCATGATTTTAGGGGGAGCTTATAAGTGTGATTTTAAATGTTCAAACCACTTCTCAATTCTTAAACATATTTTATATTTTGGAAGTGTGATTTTAAATGTTTTTATTCTATTTTTGTGCTTCATTGATAAACAAACCGTGTGTTTCCAAAGATAAATACTTGTGTATTGTCTTTTCTATATACTTTCAAGTATTCACACACACTGGTTTGAATTTTTGTTCAACATGTTCTTACCATGTCTATAAATTGAAACAATATTTTTTTTTCGATGGTAAGACACTTCGCTTGTATTCAAAGAATTTTGAGCGATATTTCATTTCAAAACGGTCATTTCAAGAATGTCTATATCTTGTTTTGTATAGACAAATATCAATTTTTCTTGACTTTAAGCTTTAATTGATATATCATTCATTTCTGATCATTTTATACAATGTCAGATTTTCGAACAAGTTTCTTGCATTCATGCTCATTCATTCAATTTCCTTGTTTGAAAATACTTCAATGGTTTAAAATGCTCATATCTTCATGATTATATCACTGAGCATACTTATGTCTGACATTTGTATATGAGCTTTAACTGTTAAAGTTAAACCATTTGAGCAACTCATGCCTTATAGGAAATATGGGTTCTTTGTGCTAGGAGTTAATTGAAACTTCTATGGATTCACGTTAACCAGTGTTTCCTACCCATGAAGTTAATCCCTTAGTGATTGAGTGTGAGTAGTCTAAAAGAAATGAGTGTGGGTGTGATGAGGTAAAATGGAAAAGAGAGTTTGGTTAGTAGTGAGCTTAATGATTAAAAAGAAAGAGGGTGTGAGATCAGAGTAAAAGAATATCAAACTCTGCACCAACTACTTTCTGAGCCGGGCAGCCACATTACTATCGTTTCACAATTCTTTGGTGAACGTTATTGAAACAGGCAAATAGCCCATGCCAACTCTTGCTTAAACCCCACCAACTACTCATTTTCTTCTCAAAAAGAAAATGTTTCATATTTTCTGGGGACGCAGCATATAATCTATCTGATTTTCATTTGGAAAATCTGGATATTGAAAAAGAAGGAAGTTTGCCCCGCCTTCGCACTTCAATCATGCACTTAGAGTCTGTGTTTATCTACTGTTGTCTCAGTGGTTTACACTATGTTGAGCCTTATGAAAGCAGTTATTCGTGCTTAATTCTTTCTACACTTGCACGAACACACAAATAATTTGTTTCTTTGTCATAACATTCATAGAAATTGCCTTTGTGGTATTTCGATGATTGGATGGAAGCCCTGGGGGAGTGAACATCACAAAAGCTCCTTTATATTGTGTATTCGTTACACACAGTGACTTTGTGTTACTGACAGGTATATTAACTGATTCATATGTTGATTCGGGAGTTACATGTTCTTATTTTTGTCTAGATTTGCAAAGATCTAGATGAAACCTTGGTGATGGATCACAGAATCAGAGGCTCTTGACAGATCAAAATGGTTAAAGACATTTCTTGGACGACAAAGTTTTGATGATATCAATGCTCAAATCATCAAAAAGGGGGAGATGGTATGAAGAAATGTTAAAGTTTGTGAAGATAAAGGGAGATGATATCAAAGAAATGACAAAGATTTAAAGTTTTGAAGACGATCAAAGAATTTCTGAAGTTTTGAGGAATTTTTCTTTGAAGATTATTTGCTAAAGCATTCGAGCTGATTCTGAAGATAATTTCTTTCCAAAGTCTGAAAGTGTTGTGTGAAAGTTTTGAGAAGATTGTTATTCGTTTGAAGAAAGCTTTGGAAAGAAGACCATCAAAGTAAAAGGGGAGATTGTTCAGACACAGCTTAAAGTGAAGACTTAATGCTACATCTTTCAACAATGATCTTGAATCCAAAGGGGGAGATTGTTAGAGCATAAATCTGTTGAATACAAGATCAATAATACTGAAGGTCAAAGTTGAGAAAGTCAAAGCTAAAGAAAGTCAAATCTCATTAAAAGTCAAAGTCTTTTATAATAAAAGTCAATGAATTTGTTTAGTTGTATTTTTAGTTTCCTTGTAATTAGTTGTAGGTATAAATAGTTTTAGTTTTTCAGTTTTAGAAAAAGGTCTAGAGGAGAATACGTTTTAGAGAGAGAGAAAGACTTCTAGAGATACAAACTTTGTCTTGGACGACAAAGTTTTGATGATATCAATGCTCAAATCATCAAAAAGGGGGAGATGGTATGAAGAAATGTTAAAGTTTGTGAAGATAAAGGGAGATGATATCAAAGAAATGACAAAGATTTAAAGTTTTGAAGACGATCAAAGAATTTCTGAAGTTTTGAGGAATTTTTCTTTGAAGATTATTTGCTAAAGCATTCGAGCTGATTCTGAAGATAATTTCTTTCCAAAGTCTGAAAGTGTTGTGTGAAAGTTTTGAGAAGATTGTTATTCGTTTGAAGAAAGCTTTGGAAAGAAGACCATCAAAGTAAAAGGGGAGATTGTTCAGACACAGCTTAAAGTGAAGACTTAATGCTACATCTTTCAACAATGATCTTGAATCCAAAGGGGGAGATTGTTAGAGCATAAATCTGTTGAATACAAGATCAATAATACTGAAGGTCAAAGTTGAGAAAGTCAAAGCTGAAGAAAGTCAAATCTCATTAAAAGTCAAAGTCTTTTATAATAAAAGTCAATGAATTTGTTTAGTTGTATTTTTAGTTTCCTTGTAATTAGTTGTAGGTATAAATAGTTTTAGTTTTTCAGTTTTAGAAAAAGGTCTAGAGGAGAATACGTTTTAGAGAGAGAGAAAGACTTCTAGAGATACAAACTTTGTCTTGGACGACAAAGTTTTGATGATATCAATGCTCAAATCATCAAAAAGGGGGAGATGGTATGAAGAAATGTTAAAGTTTGTGAAGATAAAGGGAGATGATATCAAAGAAATGACAAAGATTTAAAGTTTTGAAGACGATCAAAGAATTTCTGAAGTTTTGAGGAATTTTTCTTTGAAGATTATTTGCTAAAGCATTCGAGCTGATTCTGAAGATAATTTCTTTCCAAAGTCTGAAAGTGTTGTGTGAAAGTTTTGAGAAGATTGTTATTCGTTTGAAGAAAGCTTTGGAAAGAAGACCATCAAAGTAAAAGGGGAGATTGTTCAGACACAGCTTAAAGTGAAGACTTAATGCTACATCTTTCAACAATGATCTTGAATCCAAAGGGGGAGATTGTTAGAGCATAAATCTGTTGAATACAAGATCAAGAATACTGAAGGTCAAAGTTGAGAAAGTCAAAGCTGAAGAAAGTCAAATCTCATTAAAAGTCAAAGTCTTTTAGAATAAAAGTCAATGAATTTGTTTAGTTGTATTTTTAGTTTCCTTGTAATTAGTTGTAGGTATAAATAGTTTTAGTTTTTCAGTTTTAGAAAAAGGTCTAGAGGAGAATACGTTTTAGAGAGAGAGAAAGACTTCTAGAGATACAAAGTGTATTTTGTGATAAAAGAAGTAATCAAAACAGGTAATTCGTTTGTTAAATCTTGTTTGTTTGATTATTATCAAATAGGAACTAGAATCTGGAACAAACACTCTTGATGAACTTATAGTTGATTTCTGACACAGTCTTGTTCATGTCGTTCCGTCTCAATTATTTCAAAATCACATTGAACATAGTGTAGGTGTCTTTCAATGATTCACCTTCATTTTTCCGAAAGCCCTCATAAGCATTAATATTCTGATTAAGCTTAGCCTTAATGGATCTGTCAGTTCCTTGAAATTGCCTCTCCAGCTCATCCCACATTCCCTTCGCTGAGTCACGACTATCTACACGGTTGTAGATGTCAATTGGGATAACCATTGTTAGATAAATGAGAGCTTCTTCATCTATCTTTGCTAGCCCCTTCTCTCGTTCACTGAAATACTGGTAAGGCTTTGGCACATACCGAATAGGAATTTCAGGAGAAGTCTCTATAGCTGGTTGTCCAGGAACTATAACCACTGGATTGACTGGGCCTTCTATAATTGATTTCATGTACTCCCTTTTCTTGTGATTTAAGAACTGATTCATTCGGCATTTCCACTGAGGTTACTCTCCGATTGATAGAACTGTTGGTTTGTGTAAGTCCCCCAATCAATCAACAATTTATGATCAAAAGATAAGAAACAAGATGAGATTGGAATGAGGCGATTTATTCATTGAAAAATTAAGAACACAGGCTACAACCTAGAGAGAGAAAGTGTTTCTCTCTCTTGAACACTCTCTCACATATCGGCTACATTTTGTAAAATGAAATCTGACTAAAAATTACAAAGGACTAATCTATTTGTACTCCCCCTCTCTCACTCTTGTTCTACAGAATAAGCCCAAGCCCATTATACATTTTAAGCCCAAATACAAACTAAAAGCCAATACAAATATTAATGTAGAGTCCTTTACAAAACATTCAAACTTTGGGCATCTTATGTCCTAACAATCACCCCCCTAAAGTTTTGTAAAGGAATCATCATCTTTGAAGCGCCAACTCTTCTCCTCCTTAATTTCATTGAAAAACTTTAGCGTTGCATGACTTCAAAATAGCTCAGGCTCCCCCTTGAATGAAGTTCTTATACTTCAAAGTTTCAACTTTAATACCAGATTCGATGTGCACAATAACCTCGACTGAGTGCACTAAAGACAACTTTTATCTCTAGAAACTCAACACATTCGTTACGCCCACAAGAAAGAAATGTGTGAGTTTGCGTGATAAACAGAGTGCATCTTCAGTTTGTATCACCGGATCTGTCTTTGAAACACGAGTTGAATAGGAGTTCAGCTTAATAACTTATACTTATTAGCTCGTGGAAGGAAGCAACTGCTAGCAAACACTACTAGGCAAGGGTAGAAGAACCAATCAACAATTGTTCAGCAACTGAAGAAAGATGCTTATTTCCAAACTACTTTCCAGAACACTGAACGAACGAGCTCATACCTCATTTCTTCACAAATCAGCTGGAAGATTATAAGCACTCAGGATTCTGAATCACATCTAAAGCATCAGAACAGTGATTGCAGTCGCTTTCACTACTGATTGATCAGGTTAGAAGAGTGATAAAGTGCTCTCAACGGTCTAACAACATAAAGAAGCTCTCCAGACTGATGATTGCAGATACTCAGGCTGCTAATCCAATCCAATCGAAGACTGAATCCAAAACACGCAATGTCTGAAAATCTTGATGAACATAAGCTATGTGAATCTGGGTCAGTTGCACAGAGATATGTGACAATCTGAAAGTTGGAATGATGCCACATATGCATTCAACGAAAACCTCGTTAACATATTGTTGAACATAAGCTGGATCAGACTCCGATAGGCAACCGTCGAGAAAAACCGAACGAGAAAATTTCCGGAACAGATACAAAATACTTCAAGAAGAATTTGTGTCACGGATCATACAGTTAAAGAGCAAAATTTAAAATTCAGATTTTACGTCGTTCAGATCAATAGTCTGTTCTCGATAATTGCAAAATAAAATCCACAAATGAATCTTCAAAAATTCGGACGCCAAAATGATTTGCCAAGAAAAAATGTCACTTAAGCCCAACAATTTGGTAGATCATGGCCCAACAAAAATAATCTGGTTTCTAATTTTTTAATTCTCGGATTAGAAATAAACACCCAGATGATGAGCTAAGTACACCCGGTAGATGATACACACCCCGGGAGTTTAACACTTCCCGGGGACCGGAGAATTGAGACAAACCCGGTGACCGAATGTGGCAACCCCGGGAACCGGGAGATTCCAAAGCTACTGATTTCAATTCATAAAAATAACTCGTCGGCCACAATTTCAATTCTCTGCCTCCGATTCAATGCACCGACCCATTATCTATATTGAGCATCCAATTACAATTAAGCATTCCACCACTTTCTATTTCAATCTGCAGCCACCGATTTCATGATTAAATCCACTCACTTACAATTAATCAACCAATCAAGTTTTGCCATAATCATTTTGAAATGTGCAGCCACCGATTGATTTTAACATTTTACATCCACTGCCCCATTACTATGTTGGCAGCCAATCACATTTGCAGCCTCTCATAGATTGTTTTACTCATTTTCAAGCTTTGTCGACCACAAAATCATTAAGTCACCGACCCACTAATAACTTTCATCATAAACACTCGGGGGACCGGGGTCATTAGCAACTCCGGGGACCGGGGTCAACCTGTGTAAGCCCGGTATATCAACTCCCGGTACTATCGATCCAGAAATTTTTATAAACCAAAATTAATCAAATAATCGATGGATTAACGATCGTATAATGTTTACAAACATAAAACACTCAATCCTTTGCAATAAACTCCAATCAAATCTCACTAATTCGATACAATTTCTAGAAATTCGAGATGAACACAGTGCCATCGTAAACTTTTTCCAAAACTTCAAATCTGATCCAAAAAATGATAAAATCCAAAATTGTAATCGACTCCAATATGTATATCGAGCAACATTGAATCGATTTAATCATTAAAAACACATTCAGCTCCAAACTCCACACAATCAGATCCAAATCACCGATCCAAATCGCAGAAACAAACATTTTGGGATGAAGAACACAAACTGTTGAAAATTGACCGAATCAAAGAAATTTTCTTCGATTTGGCTCTGATACCACATGTTAGTCCACAATCAATCAACAATTCATGATCTAATTAGAAGAAACAAGATGAGATTGGAAGGAGGCGATTTATTCAACGAAAATCTAAGAACACATACTACAAACCTAGAGAGAGAAAGTGATTCTCTCTCTAGAACACGTTCTCACATATTGGCTACATTTTTAAAATGAAATCTGACTAAAAATTACAAAGGACTAATCTATTTATACTCCCCCTCTCTCACTCTTGTTCTACACAATATTGTTAATGCTTTATTTAGATCAAGTGTATTTGACTTTCAGTATTGTACTTTACATGCTTTGAGAGAACCTTGTAGTGAGGTTTATTTTGTATGTGTTGTGAGAGAAGTAAGTTTGAGAGAAGTGTCTTGAGAGAAGCTTTTTTTTGTATAAATAACTTTGTTTGAGAGAAGATTGTAACACTCTGAATTGTACGAATAACTCTTGTGATTTATAGGCATATGACTTTCTCTCACAAAATTCTCTCTCTAGAATCTTGATCTTATTTGTGTTTGAATTGATTGTTAAAGTTTGAATTGGACATTCTCAATTGGACAGAAATGGTTAAGCATATCCAGGAGTTTACCAAAGCAGTTCAAGATTCATGCAAAGCTCAAGCAGGTTCAAAGAAAAGGCATGATCATGATTCAGATCATGAACATGAGGGGGAGAAAACCAAACGCCAAAGAACTGCTTCAGAATCTGAACTTGCTATTGTTGGTGGATCAGAAAGAGGTGATGATAATGAAATGGTTGATCTTGTTGGTGAGGAGAAGATGGATATTGTTGAACATCAGGGTATGGAACTGATTTTGTACGTTAATGAAGACGTAGAACCATTTGTTGAAAAGCCCGTGGTTGCTACAGAAGAAGAGATCATAAGGCTCACTAGTTTGGAGGAGATTTAAGCAATAGATCTATCTTCTGATGATGAAGAATTTTCTGGTGAAAAGTATGAAAATTTTTGGAGGATTGAGGAAGAAAGGGAGTTGTTTGAAGAAGGAGAAGCGAATATTCTGGACATCCTTGCGTGCTCTCAAGAGGATATGCAGCTCAGTCCTGTAAACACAAAACTTCCAGAAACTAACCTTGAACAACCTGATATCCCATCCTTCAAAGACATAAACCTTTCAAAACCCTCTAACCAACCTTCATAAAGCCAAGAAACCCAAATTACCCAACCAATCCAAACCACTACACTTAGCCAAACTAGCCAAACTATCCAAACTATCCAACCAACCTCAACTCACTCGCCAACCTGTTCCACCTATCCAAATAAACGTACCAAGCCCACAAAGAATTCCAAGCCCAAACCTTGATGAACAACCTATAAACACCGAACCTGAACCTTTCTTTCCTTCCAACCCTGTTGAAACCCAAGCTGGAACCTCTGAACAAGCTCAATTACCTCTTGCCCTATTAAGGCAACCGTTTCTAGAAGAAGAGATGAAAAGTATATTTGTTCACAGGATCAGAGAGATGGATAGATTTATAGTCTTGGGTGTTTCAGATCAACGTCCAGAATATCAAGAATAGTATGTGAAAAACAAGTCAGGCATAGTGACTGTAAAGCAAGTAAGTCTTGTACAGTTTGTTCATATTTGGTATCCAATATTCCATGTGCAGAGAATAGATTTGTCTGAATGTACTTTTTCTGAAGCTGATTTCTGTTTTCTGAATGTGGACGACATCGAGTATCTCTATCATCTCTTCAGAAATATGACTATTAGAAAAGAAATATTCTAGCTGCCTTGGATGTTGTGAAAAGGTTCATGAGAAGACAGGTTAACTATACTTACTTCTATGACTTTCAACTCGGGATATAGACAAATCAGAGTAAAGTCAACATGAAGAAACCTAATCTTATCTTGGAAAACATTGATTATTACAACTTGTTCACTGTGCTTGATAAACCTGAACTTGGTGTGGTTTACAAGAGTTCTGAGAATATAAAGAGGTTCTTCAGATTATCAGAAATCTCCAAGTTTTCAGATGGAACTTTGAAAGTAATCAAGATGGAATTGGAGAGGAAGCTGAAAGAAAACAAGGAGAAGTTGAAACAAGGAGAAAAAGGAATGGGAAAACTTGTCAGGATTCGCACTGAAAGAATTGTTGATGCCATTTATGATCGTTTCAATTTTAGACGCGGTATCAGAAACTTTGAATCACTACTTGGTATTAGACAAGGAAGACTATCTCGTTGAGGAAGACCTATCATTCACATTTGATTAAAAAGGGGGAGATTGTTAATGCTTTGTTTAGATCAAGTGTATTTGACTTTTGTTATTTGACTTTCAATATTGTACTTTACATGCTTTGAGAGAACCTTGTAGTGAGGTTTATTTTGTATGTGTTGTAAGAGCAGTAAGTTTGAGAGAAGTGTCTTGAGAGAAGCTTCTTTGTATAAATAGCTTTGTTTGAGAGAAGCTTGTAACACTCTGAATTGTACACATAACTGTTGTGATTAATAGACATATGAATTTCCCTCACAAAATTCTCTCTCTAGAATATTGATCTTATTTGTGTTTGAATTGATTGTTAAAGCTTGAATTGGACATTCTCAAAGAAAGAAATGAGTAGCTAGTGGAGTTTATAGCAAGAGTTGGCATAGGCTAGTTTTCTGTTTCAATGATGTTCACGAAAGAATTGCGAAACAACAATAATATGGCTGCCCGACTCAGAAAAAGTTGGTGTAGAGTTATGATATTCTTTTAACTGTGTTCTCACACCCTCTTTCTTTTTAACAAATAAGCTCACTTTTAACCAAACTCTCTTTTCATTTTATCTCAGCACACACCCACACTCAGATGTTGACCTCTCGCCTCTTGATCACTCAAGAATAACTTCTTGGGTAGGAAACACTGTTATCGTAAATCCATAGAAGTTCAATTAAGCTTACACAATTCCCATGTATATAGTCCTACAAGAAAAATGTTGCTTAATTGGTTTAACTTTTCAATTAAAGCACAAAATGAAATACATGTCAGATATATGTACGCTCATGAAGATTATCATGAAGATTTGAGCATTTAAATCGTGGAAGGTTTTCTCAAAACAAGGATATGGAATGAATGAAATGAATACAAAAGACTTGTTTGAGAATCTAACAATGTATGAAAAGATCAAATATGCATGATTTATCATTAAAAGCTTAGGTCATAAAAAATTGAATTTTTTCTATAAGAACAATTATAGACATTCTTGAAATAAACTTTTTCAATGAAATAACACTCAAATATCAATGAAGTTCAAACAGGGTGTCTTACCATCGAAAATTATGTTCAATTTTGAGACATGGTAAAAACATAGTCAATAAAAGTACTAAACCGGTATGTATGAATACTTGACAGTATATGATATTTGACAGTATATGAAAAAGATAATACACAAGTATTTATCTTTGGAAACACACAGTTTGTTAAACATGAAAGTTCATAACAAGAAATTATTTAAAATCACACTTCTATATTCTTGAAATCTGTTTAATAATTGAGAAGTGGTTTAACGTTTAAGAACATGTTTTCAAATATGAAAGTCGTCCATATTTCAAATACGTACGCTCAGATTGAATTTCATGAAATCATCTCGAAAGTCATGATTGATATCATCATGTAAGCTCCCCCTCAAGTTATGTATGTAGTCAAAAAGGCATCAATGTACTAAGTCTTATTCACAAACTTTATTGAAAAGTAAGACATAAAAGCAATAAAACTTTTAAGAAAGATTTATGATCAGATGTAATCAGAAGTCAATTACTCTACCTGAAAATATGCATTCGCAATATTATCAGTAGACGTAATATGTATACTCCCCCTTGAAGGTTGATCATATCTTTGGATGCATCAGAGTACACTTGCTTTTGATAATTGAAGTACGAGTCCTAAACTATTGTGTTTTAGAAGTCAAACTTGATCTTTGAGGTACGAGTCCTAGACTACTTTGTCTAGAAGTCAAACATCTTAACATTGAGGTGCGGGTTTTGAACTGTATTGTCCAAAAACCATTATTCACTGAAGTATGAGTTCTGAATTGATATATTCAGAAGTCTAGGTTCTTTTACTCCCCCTTGGCTTGAGATTCTTGCAACATAGATGAATCTTTTGGCTTTGGTACCCACTGGTATATTGGATCTATGTTTGTTAGTTGCAGTTCTATTAGGAGTAATATAATAAGAACCTTACCAGTATTGATCAGATGCTTTGTGAATAAAATCATTTGCACGACAATAAGAACAATAACTCTTATTTTGATCTAACCTGAGTAATTGATTTCTAGAATAAACAAAATTAGGTTTACCTTTTGGCACATTGTTCCTCTTAGGATTGAGTGTATGCCCAAATGATTTCTGATCATTCTTCTCATCAAAATATTCTTTCACTCTCCATATTAACTTCTCATTTCCATTTCTTCTTCTTCTAAATGTACTTGGACCATCAACATTCTGATCATAGAAAATGTTAGTAGTACGAATCTGATCTTTAATATTGACTGACCATTTTATAGAAATAGTTGTATGAGGTGAACTTGATGTTGTCAAGTCTTCAAGTTCTTTTATCTTCGATGATAAATTGTTCCTTTCCTTGATGAGCAAGTCAATCTTTTCCTGAAATTCAGACTTCGTGTTCTGCTCTTTTAATACCTTTGTTGATAGTTCAGATAATGACATTGTAAGCTTCTTAATCTCTGACTCACATATCTTCCTTTCGTCTTCAAAATCTTTCTCGACATTCTTTCTTTGATCAGATATTTCTTTGAAAATTCCGACATTTTTCTGCACAACTTCCTTCTTCTCCTTTGCTAACTTGTCTCTTTCCATAATGATCACTTTCTCAAAATCAGACACTAGATGAAAAAGTTTGGCACATTTAAGCTTAACTGCTTTCTTCTCTTCAAAAGTCTTTCTTGAAAATTCAGAGTATTTCTGAGCAAATCTTGTAAGTCCAATATTCAAGCACAACACAATCGAATAATACAGTTTAGCACAATATTTTAGAGAGAGAATTTAGAGAGATAAAGTCATAAGTCATTAGTCACAATGAACTCTCGTACAAAGTAATCACACTTCTCTCACAACATTACTTTCTTGGTAACTTCTCTATATACAAATCTAATGGTATTTATATGGTCAAAGGACCATGTACAAACACAAGTAAACAACATTGACTAACAATACTTTGACTATGCTTGACTTTACAAGCTTTGACTTTTACACATTAAATCTTGGATACAATAATATACTAACAATCTTCCCCTTTGTATTCAAGATTTTAAAAAAAAAACTGACATTAGTCTTCAGCTCCTAATTCTTCAATACTTTAAACTCTGGTAGATTTAAACATTGAAGCTCTGACAATCTTCAAACATTCAACTTTTGAAGAATCTATAAAAGTCATTCACTTTGCTTTCTAAATTCATCAAGTCTTTAACAAGAATTTGAATCCTTGAACTTCTTTGAGCATAGCAGTTTATTAACATTAACCTTTGAGGAATATTTCAAAGCTTGTATCTTCATCTCTTCGATCTACGAATTGTCTTCCTTTGAACAACGATCTCTCTTGATTAATCTCTGAACATTTTCTTCTTTGATCTTAACAGTTGTCTATCTCCTCTTTTTCTTCAGAATTCTTTTGAAATTCTACCTTTTTGATGAGTTCATCTCTTTTCAGAAATATCTCTTGAAATAACTTTCAAAACATTCATCTGACTTGAAAACATTCATCTGACTGAAACTTTCAGATTCTCTCCCCCTATATATGAGATGTATCTTTTGAATAATCTTTCAAACATCACCTCAACTTTCATCTGACTTGAAAATTCCAGATTATCTCCCCCTTTTTGATGATTGTGAGTATCAAAATGATCAAAACTTTTTCAAGTCATCACTGTCTTTGAATATTAATCTCCACCTTTATAATAAAATGACAATCTCCGGCCTTTTGATCTGAGTATCTGTCAATTCATAAAATGTATATACCCTAATCTTTTCAAATTCAGATATAATAAGAATTATAACCTTGAATCAACGAATGATACAGTTAATATGCCTGTAAGTAGCACGTAGGCACTTTGTACAACAAATGTACTTTGGAAAGGAACTTTTGTGACGGTCACTCCCACAGGGCTTCCATTCATTCATCGAAAAACCACAAAGAAATTTTCTATGAATGTTATGACAAGAAAACACATTCCTTGTGTGTACATGTATTAATCCCAGATTTGATTAAGTTCTTATTAATTCAATCACAAATAAATAACATGAATATACAAATTCAAACTCAGCCTGTTATTCAAATTTCAAATCACAATTCGTACATGAAACTTTCTCTCTCTAACTTCTCTCTCTAAAGCACTGCATATCAATTTTAGTTACACGCTTGATACCACACAACTCTAAGCCATCTATCTATTAAACAAAAACAAAATAACTAAAACTAAAACTTTGACTTAGACTTATTACATTTTACTTTGACTTTGCTTGAGAGTTGACTTTGAGCTTTGACTTTCTTTGACTTTCAGCTTAAGTGGTTATGATCTTGTATCTAATAAATCTATGCACTAACATTCTCCCCTTTGGATCAAGATCATCTCTAAAAGATTTTGGAGTGATTATACATATAACAAGCAGTCGAAACAGTTTTGGCCAATAGAAACAGAGGTAGATTGGATTGACTCAGCATAGTACGAGCGGCCTCGACTAGCGTTTTGTTACGTCTTCCTACTATTCCGTTCTGTTCTGGCATTCTGGCAGCAGAGAATTGATGTGTTATCCTGATCGATTCGAGATAATCTTCCACAGTTTTGTTCTTAACCTCTGTGTCGTTGTCTGTTCTAACAAACTTGACTTTCTTTTCCAAATTCACTTGGGTTGTCTTTAGAAAAGCGATGATGACTTCGGGCATCTCATCTTTTGTCCTCAGAAATTTCACCCATGTGTACCGCGAATAATCGTCCACAATAACTAATACATATTTCTCGTCGTTAATACTCTTCATACGCATAGGACCACAAAGATCCATATGCAACAACTCCAATGAAGAACTTGTACTAGGTTCAGGCTTTGGCTTGTGAGTGGCTCTCTTCATCTTACCTTCCTCGCACGCTGCACAGAGATGTTCTTTCACATAAATCAGCTCAGAAAGTCCTTTTACCAATTAGCCCGTGACCAGTTTATTGATGTAACGAAAATTAAGGTGAGAAAGCCTTCGGTGCCATAACCAGCTTTGTTGCAATGAGGCTTTTAACAGTAGACATACCTCATTGCCTGTCTGTACTTTTGACAGATTAATCGTGTAGAGGTTAGACTTTCTTGTGCCGACCAAGAGATCCTTACCATCTTCAGTACGAACAAAACATCTCTTGGCCTTGAAATTTACCTCTAGATATTTGTCACAGAACTGACCAATGCTGAATAGGTTATGCCCTAAACCTTCAACATAACTCACCTTCGTAATCGTCACATTATCCTGAATCACATCACCATAACCTAGAATTGGTGAGAACTTCTCATTGTCGGATCTAACTGTCCCACAATATTTCTCTCTATAATTAGATAAAATATCTTTCCGCCCAATCATATGCTTGGAGCAACCAGAATCCAAGTACCACATATGATGGGTCTGCACATGAGAAATCAGGGAAGAACAACTTTAGGTAGCCATTTAAATTTGGGTCCTACAGAGTTAGCACAAGATTTTCGCATCCATTTATATATGGACTCTTTGACCTTTTGAAAAACATTAGAAGCAATAGAATGATAATAATATACATGATATGTGCCAAACCAAACATCAGAATATTGTCGAGATGCATAATCATTTCTTTTATAATTACAAGATTTTATAGCAGACGGAGATAAATGAAACAATTGCTTTATTGAATATTTCTTGTAAGAAGATAGAAGTTTTTGTTTATTGAAAGCAATAGTCTCAACTATATCAGTAGTACTAGATGTTCCTCTATTACAATCAGAAATAGAAAATGATTTAGCAGTCTCTTCAATCTTCTGCTTTGGTAACCATGCTGATTTCACTCCAGTCCGTTTCTTTTTCACATCTGAAACATTTCAATCTTTACAATTAGAATAGTGATATGTGATAGATTGCTTTTTCTGTGGCTTACCAGTGGTGTTCTGTTTCTATGAATGCTTAAATTTTTTCTTTTTACCTTTGGCATTCTTAGAATTCACATAAACTGGTTTATCAACTTTCGTTGATGTTTCACCTTTTTCATACACACTAGGTAATCCGAAAGAGTTTATAACAAACTGTGAATGACCAGGAAGTTTAGCATTATATTCAAATTCACCAACACAATCATCTAACGCACCTTCAGAGTTTAAAAAATCAAACTCTTCATCAAATAAATCAAAAATATCATCTGATTTTGAAGCTTTAGAAGATTTAGAAAAATCAGAATTTTTAAACACAGTGAAGAACACAGTTTGTTCTAAATCCATCAAAATTCTTTCTTCGGCAAGAGTATTATCGAGTTCAAAAATTTTACTTTCCAACACGAGAGGAGGTACATAAATCTTACCCTCGATAGGCTTAGCCTCAAACTCTTTTGAAGAAAAATTTCAAAATCGTCATTAGAAAGAAATTTTGATTTATCAGAACTGTAACTATAATTCAACTTCTCATTACGAAATGGAAGTTGCATTTTAGTTTTGTTCTTCCGTTTCTCTTTTTCTTTAGCTTCATCCTCGTCAGACAGTTTGGTTCACATAACTTTGAGCTTAGGGTATTGTAGTGCCAGTTTTAAAAATCCAAAGTCATAAAGCGCAGACACTTTTTAAATACCCTTTTTGAGGTAGTGTGGGTTCTCGTAACCAAGTCCCCAACACTCACTACTCTCTTAGGTTTATTTAGATGAATAGTGTGTTCAGTTTCACCTAAACTGTAAAGCTTTTCCTGCAAAACATTCACCTTGTCAGTTAAAGATTTATTATCTTTTGAAAGTGATGAACACTTTTTAGCAATCTCTTTTGATTCAAATTGGCACAATTTATACTTTGAAGTAGTTTAAGCTAATTCATTGTGAATTGTATTCTTCTCTTTAGCGTTGGTATTAATATTTTTATGTAAAGCTTCAATCAATACATTCTTCTCGCAAGATCCTTGCTAAGTTTCTGTATTAATTGATTGTTTTCTTTCATGATACCTTTTTCGTGTTCATGTTTAGCCTTTACTTCCTGGAGTTCAATCATCATAGTGTGCATAGCATTTAAAAATTATGACTAAGTCATATCATATACCTCTTCGTTGTCCTTGTTAGAGCATAAATCTATTGGATACAAGATCAAGAATACTGAAGGTCAAAGTTGTGAAGGTCAAAGCTGAAGAAAGTCAAATCTCATCAAAGTCAAAGTCTTTTGTTAATAAAGTCAAAGTCAATGTATTTGTATTTGTTTTCTTGTAATTTGTTGTGAGGTATAAATACCTTGTATCCTTGTCTTTGTAGTTAGTAGAATTACGAATTCAGTTAGAGAGAGAATACGTAGAGAGAGAGAGAGAGAGAGAGAGAGAAAGTGTAAAGAATTGAATTGAAAGAAATCAAACAGGTAATTTGATTGTTAAATCTTGTTTGTTTGATTGTAATTGTGTAGAAACTAGAATCTGGAACACACAATTGGTATCAGAGCAGATCCAAAGGTGAAATCAGATCAAGAAAAGGTGGTTCGTCACTGTTCATCGAAGAGAAAATCAAGATTCTGATGTTTGAGTGTTTTTGAGCAGATTTTGATTAGGAGTTGTACGAAAAGTGTACTAGATCGAGTCTATGTACTTTAATCTTCGTATTGCACTATAATTTGAATCGAATTTGTGATTTTCGTCGAGTTTTGTTACACGAGTTGTTTTTCACTGTTTCATCGATCTTTTGGATTGTAATTGTTTGTTTGTAAAATTCATGTATTGTAATCTATTCGTTGATTGATTGTAAAGACTTCTGCAAAGTTTCAGATCATTTGGACCAAAAAAAGATCGATTTCAGTTGAAAAAGATGGTGTTTGGGTCGATAAACGCTAGAATGCGCTAGATCGCTAAAACGCGCAAGTTCATCTGGAAACGCGCAAGGTTTATCAGGGTAGAACACGCAAGTCGAAAGAAGAGTTTTGGTCTAAAACGCGCAAAGCTATCTGTGAGTTTCAAGAAACGCGCTAGTAGTGGTCAGCGAGTTCTACAAACTCGCTAATTGAAGCTACCGAGTTTCAGAGGAATAGTGATTTGCGAGTTCTTCAACTAGCAAGTTTGACGAAGAATAGTTATTAGCGAGTTTATCGATCTGCAAGTTTGAAGGTTCAAGAAATAGTTTTAAGTGTTGAAACGCGCCAGAGTGGCTAGCGAGTTTAGTTCAAACACGCAAGCTTTGATCTGCGAGTTTGGGAAACGCGCATATCACAGTTAGCGAGTTCTAGGGGGAACAGTGGTTAGCGAGTTCAGGCGCTTGCGAGTTTATTCGATCTGCGAGTTTTATCTGCGAGTCTGATCTGCGTATTTGCTTGCGAGTTTTTCAAAACACGCAAATTTCTTCGAGTTTGCTTGCGAGTTTGCTTGAGAATTTAAAGAACGCGCAAGAATCAGTCTGCGAGTTACTCAGTCTGCGAGTTTTAGGGCTTCAAGTTAAATAGTGACTTGCGAGTTCTGTTACTTAGTCAAATTTTTCGAATTTTCTGATTTTTCTAGATTTCAAGTTTTTTTCTTGTAATTTCATACTTTGGACTAACGATCAATTCTAGTTTCTTATTTGATTAATTTTCAAACAGGTTTAAACGAGATGACTTCCAAAGATGCACTCTCAATCGGAACAGATGTCAACCCTCCAGTTTTATTCAAGGTGAATATGAACAATGGAAGGATAGGTTTTTGGATTTTGTGGAACGACACTCAAATGGAGAGAATATACTTCTGTCTATTACCGAAGGTCCCATGAAACCAATCATAATTCATGTACCTGCTGATGATGTTGATGGTAATGATGTTGATGGTGATAGTGATGATAGAGATGTGGAAAAAGAAATAAAGACAAAACCAGTTAAAGTTGACTACTCTCAGTACTGAGAAGAATAGAAGAGTAGATTTAAAGCTGACAAACAAGCGAGATCTCTTTTACTCCAAAGCATTCCAAATGATATCTACATCAAAATTGACAGCTTCAAACATGATGCTAAACAGATGTGGAATCAATTGGAAAAGATGATGATGGGATCTAAAATAGGGAATCAGATAAAGGTGGCCAACTGCATCAATAACTATGAGGAATTCAAGGCTAAGGGGAATGAGAGTCTTGAAGACACTTATGAAAGATTTACATTGCTTCTAAATGAGATGACTAAGAACAAAGTCAAGAAGAAGCAGTTGGAAAACAATGTGAAATTTTTGAGCATCCTTCGTCCTTAATGGAAAAAGCACACAAGAAGGATGAAGCAAATGAAAGATTTGAATGAAATCCCTCTTCATGAAGTTTATGAGACTCTGAAACAGAATGAATAAGAGGTTGAAGAGAAAAGAGCTGAGAAGAAGAAGGCAATACAAGTTCCTGATCCTATAGCTTTGGTTGTTGGTGAAAAGAAGAAGGAAAAGAAAGAGAAGATTGAGAAGAAGAAGAAAAAGAAAGTGAGTTCAAGTTCAAAGTCTGGTTCTGTATCAGATAGTGATGATGGCGAAAGTTTGAAACAAGCTATGATATTGCTGACCCGTGCATTTCAGAAGAAATTTTACAAGAAGCCGGGATCAAATTCTCAACGCTATTCGTCATCAAGTTCAAAGAACCACGAGCACCGAGAGAGGGTGGAAGGTAAGAGATTTGAAGAGAATGGATATGGTGAAAAGAAACCGGATGAGAAGAAGAAGTTTGTGAATGATTACACCGCTGTTGAGAAGCCAACAACTGATTCAATTAAATGCTACAATTGCGGTAAGTTGGGTCATTATGCCAAAGATTTCCGGAAGCCGAAAGTTCGCAACTCTCAGTATTATCAGAACAAGTTGCTTTTGGCAAGACAACAAGAAGCTGGTGTTGCTTTAATGACCGAGGATGAATTTTGGCTTGATCATTCTGAGGATGAAGGTGAAGAGAAAGAAGAAAATGCTCATATCTGTCTCATGGGTAAAGAGGACAAGAATGATGAGTCAGATGATGAAGAAGTTAATGAGGTATTAAACTTAACTCCGAAAGATTTCATTTGCAAAACAAACTGAAAGAGGAAAAGGAAAGGGTAGCTAAACAGAACAAAAAGATCTTTGAACTTAATACGTCTGTTATTTCGAACAAAGATCTGATTGATTTTTTATGCAAATCTGATTCTGATTCTAAATGAAAAGTAGATGATTTTGAAAAGAAGATTTCTGAGTTTGAAAGTAAAGTGTCTAAATATGAGTTTGAAAAGAATGAATATGCACTAACTGTTTATAAACTGCAGGTTAAAAACAAGAATTTGAACAAGAAGGTAAATGGTCTGGAAGTTAAACTTTATAAAAGAGGTCAAACAGATCAAACCATTTTTCTTAATGCTCCTGATGAAGAAGCTGATGTTAAGCAAAGATGGGGACTTGGTTTTAACAACCCCCATTATCTTAAGAAAGCCATCAGAAAACAGCCGACACTTTATAACTATGATTTTCTTGCATGTGCTGGTAAACATACTCATTTAAAACCCAAATTTGTTACCAAATTGTCAGAAGAAGATGAGGCTAAAGAAACTGAAAACAGAAAGAATAAAAAGAAAATGCAACTACCATTTAAGTATGTAAAATTAAATGATAGTTATCTTTCAGAAACACCAAAAGTTTTTTCAAATGACTATTTTGTCAGTTATTCCGCTTCAGAGATGAAGGCAAAACCTGCGATTGCAAAGGTTTATGTTCCTACATCTATTCTTGAAAGCAAAATAGTCGAGCTTGAAAATGTTTTATCTGATGAAAAACTTTTGGGTGATATACAACAAATTGTGTTTTCTACAGTTCTAAAGAACACTGTTTTTCAATCTAAATATACAAAGTATTCTACAGTTTCTAAGGCTTCTCAATCTTCATCTGATAATTCTGATGACTTATTTGAGTCTGAAAATGATTCTTTTAATTCTGATGATGGGAGCATGGAAGAATCTGATATGTTTGACATTCATTCTAAACTTCCTGATCATTCTACTTGTCTTAAAAATGACAAAGTGTTACCAAGTACTGTTCATATTGGTGGAACATCAACTAAGGTTGGTGATTTAGTTTCTGTAACTGCTGATTACTATGCTCATGGTAAGAAACATAAGAAACAACGATTACAGAAACAGAAATACACTGGTATACATCAGAAAACTCAATCTAGGAAATCTGCTTTTCCTAATAAATCTATATCTTATGTTTCAGATTTAAAGAAGAAAAAGTCGAAAGCTCAATCTGAATGGAGACAAAAAAGGAGGGATGATGAGATAGTGGAATCAGTTACTGATAATTCTTGTACTAAAACTGATAGTAGTGATTCTGATATAGTTGATCAATGTGCTTCTCATAAACAAAACCTTGTAACTTCTTACAAGCGTTACTCAATAAAGCAGTTGATTCAATTATCTCCTATTACTACTAAATTTCATAATGATTATCGGAAAACTGACTTTGTTTATTCTCATGATTCTTCTGATTGGTATGGCTCTTATCATGTATATTCTTCTAGATCAAATGGTTTTAAAGGTTTTCAAAAGAGCAGAGGGTCCATTTTCAAGTGGATACCAAAATCTTGTGTTAAAATGTTAGGACCCGTTTTTCAATGGGTACCTAAATCTATTATTGCCTGATTTCTCTTGCAGACCCGGCATATGTGGTACTTGGACATTGGATGTTCCAAGCATATGACTGGGCAAAAAGATTTATTGTCTAACTATATAGAGAAATTCAGTGGAAATGTCAGATTTGGAAACGACCAACTTTCACCTATCTTAGGATATGGTGACATCATTCAAGATAACATAACGATAAGTAAGGTGAGTTATGTCGAAGGCTTGGAGCACAACTTATTTAGCATCGGTCAATTCTGCGATAAAGGGTTAGAGGTCAACTTCAAGTCTAAGAGTTGCTCAGTTCGTACTGAAGATGGAACAGAACTCTTATCTGGAAATCGAAAGACCAACCTCTACACCATCAATTTGTCCAAAGTTCAGATTGACAATCAAGTATGGTTGATGACAAAAGCTTCAACGCAGCAAAGTTGGCTCTGGCACAGACGTTTATCTCATTTGAACTTTCGTTACATCAACAAGCTGGTTCGTGGGAAATTGGTCAAAGAACTTCCTGAGCTGAAATATAAACGAGAACACTTATGCGCAACATGTGAGAAGGGTAAGATGAAGAGAGCCGCACACAAACCGAAGCCTGAACCAAGCACTAGTTCTCCGTTAGAATTGCTACACATGGATTTATGTGGTCCAATAAGAACTCAGAGTTTGGGAGGAAAGAAATACGTGCTTGTTATTGTGGATGATTACTCAAGATACACGTGGGTTAAATTTCTTCGATCAAAAGATGATACGCCCGAAGTTCTCATTACTTTCTTAAAGACGACCCAGGTGAAAATGCAGCGACCAGTCAAGTTTCTTCGTACTGATAATGGCACAGAATTCAAGAACAAGATTGTTGATGAATATCTCGAATCAGTTGGGATTTCACATCAGTATTCTGCTGCTAGAACGCCTGAACAAAATGGAGTAGTCGAAAAGCGAAATCGAACGCTAGTCGAGGCCGCTCGGACTATGCTTAGCCAATCGGACTTACCTCTATTCTTGTGGGCAGAAGCTGTGTCGACTGCATGCCATACTCAAAATCGTTCCATGATACACCGCCGGTTTCAGAAGACTCCATATGAGTTGATCAACAACAGAACACCAACTATCAAATATTTTCACATATTTGGGTGTAAATGTTTTGTGCTTACTGATAGAGAGAGTCTGAATAAATTCAGTGCTAAGGCGGACGAAGGCATCTTTATCGGTTATTCTTCAACATCTGCTGCATATCGTGTTTATCTTAAGAAGTAAAAGGCAGTTGTGGAGAGTGTCAATGTCACATTTGATGAAGAGATGGCTTCTGATCAATTCAGTTCAGAACTCGTTATTACTGGAGTATTAGCTTCTGGGCAGATCAGTTCAGAACCTGCTTCTACAACGAAAAATTCGGATACCGGTTCTACATCTACTTCTCATTTAACTGATTTAGATTTGTTATTTGAATTCTTTTATGATGAGTTTCTAGGATCTAATATACCTAAATCTGCTGTGACTGACAGGTCTGAAGACACAACTTGCAATCATCCAGTCACTTCAGAGGTCATTACTGAACAAGTATCCCCCGTTCAGTCTGAAACTCATATTCCTATTGTTATTCCAACAGTTGAAGATGCACAAGAAAATATTGAGCCAGAAGTAACTGTTTCAGTTGGTTGTGATATATTGTCTACTCAACAGCCAGAATCTATTGTTCCAACTGATACTTCTGCACCTGAGACTTCAACTGAAAACCCCCCTCTTGTTATTCAAACTGAAGATTATGAAAGTGGATTTCTAGATGATGATCATATTCAAAATTCATCTACTCCACTTCCTCATGAGTATCGCTGGACCAAAGAGCATCCATTACATCAAGTAATTGGAGATCTCAACAAGCCTATACAGACTAGGTCAGCGACACTTAACCAATGTATGCATGACTTGTTCCTCAGCAAGATTGAGCCAACACGAGTATCTGAGGCTCTTGCTGATTCGGACTGGGTATCTGCGATGCAAGAAGAGCTCAATCAGTTTGAAGCCCTAAAGGTTTGGAGATTAGTTCCTAAGCCTGAAGGAAAAACCGTGATCGGCACTAAGTGGGTATTCAAAAACAAAAAGGATGAAGATGGTGTCGTCATCAGAAACAAAGCTAGACTTGTTGCCAAAGGTTACCGGCAAGAGGAAGGCATTGATTATGACGAGACGTATGCTCCAGTAGCGCGCATAGAGGCAATCAGAATGTTTCTCGCCTACGCCGCTCATAAGAACTTCACAGTCTTTCAGATGGATGTGAAAACAACCTTTCTGAACGACATTCTTAAAGAGGAAGTGTACGTGTCTCAACCAGAAGTGTTCGTTAATCAAGACAAGCCAGATCATGTATATATCTTGGACAAAGCCCTTTATGGATTAAAACAAGCCCCTCGAGCCTGGTATGACGTCTTATCCAAATTCTTGGTCAAGTCTAGTTTCTCTAAAGGTAAGATCGATACCACTTTATTCATCAAAAAGGAAAAAGCTGATATTATACTTATCCAGATATATGTTGATGATATAATATTTGGCTCTACTAATTCAAAATATTGCAAAAACTTTTATAACCTCATGGTGTCACGTTTTCAAATGAGTATGATGGGAGAGATGAATTTCTTTCTCGGATTACAAGTTAAACAGTTTTCTACGGGGATTTTTATAAATCAATCTAAGTACATTTTGGACATTCTTCGGAAGTACAAAATGGAAAATTGTAAACCAATTGGAACCCCGATGGCACCTGGTACTAAGATCCACACTGATCCTTCGGGTAAAAGTGTAGATGTTAGAAATTAAAGAGGTATGATAGGATCGTTAATGTATCTAACGTCGAGTAGACCAGATATTATGTTCTCAACATGTCTTTGTTCTAGATATCAAGCTGCTCCCAAAGAATCCCATTTGGCTGCTGTCAGACGGATTTTTAGATATCTGAAGGGGACTGAAGACCTTGGTCTGTGGTATCCTAAGGATACTGGGTTTCAACTGACTGCATATTCAGATGCAGATCATGCAGGTTGCATGTTGGACAGAAAGAGTACTTCTGGTCACGTTCAATTTCTTGGAGACAAGCTCGTTAGCTGGGCTTCAAAGAAACAGTTATGCATCTCCACATCGACTGCTGAAGCAGAGTATGTAGCTGCTGCCAGTTGTTGCTCTCAAGTCTTGTGGATGCGGACACAACTACGAGACTATGAATTCAAATTTGATAAAATTCCAATATACTGTGACTCGAAGAGTGCGATTGCCATATCTGCTAATCCTGTTCAGTAAACGAAAACCAAACACATTGATGTCAGGTATCATTTTATAAAAGATAATGTCGAAAAAGGAACAATTGAACTTTATTTTGTGAAAACAGATTATCAGCTTGCAGATTTATTTACCAAACCATTAGATGAAAAGAGATTTAATTTTCTTATCTCTAAGCTTGGTATGTTAAATTCTAAGACATAATCAGTTGTTACCTACTAAAGTTACGAATTGTTATTTTTCATCATTTTCTTTATTTTTATTTCTGAAAGATATCTGCACTTTAATTGTTTGCGCATGATCTCAGGGGAGTAAGAGATAAGTTTAGCTGATCTACATTCATTTAAGGGGGAGCAAAACTAATTTCTGCATTTTTACTTAACTGACAAAATTTTTGTGATGCATGATTTTAGGGGGAGCCTATAAGTCAAAAGGAGTAAAACTATGATTTCTGATTACTTCAAATCAGAACTCGTACATTAATCGATTTATTGCTTTATGTCATTCTATTTTCAAATAAATTTTTGTGAATAAATTTTGACTAGACTTTGACACTTGTGCAGGATGAGAGAAGCTGACAAGATCATATCTTAATGACTTCAGCATGACTTCATGAGATTTAAGACAAAGCTAAAGGGTAAATTTCTTATCTTAATCTCAAATATATTTGAAAAAAGGACAACTTTCAGGTATAGAAAACATATTCTTAAATGTTCAAACCACTCCCGATTTTTAAACAGATTTTATAATTTGGAAGTGTGATTTTAAATGTTTTCATTTTATTTTTGTGCTTAATCGATAAACAAACCGTGTGTATCCAAAGATAAATACTTGCGTATTGTCTTTTCTATATACTTTCAAGTATTCACACGCACCGGTTTGAATTTTTGTTCAAAATGTTCTTACCATGTCTCTATATTGAAACAATTTTTCTTCGATGGTAAGACACTCCGCTTGTATTCAAAGAATTTTGAGCGATATTTCATTTCGAAACGTTATTTCAAGAATGTCTATATTTTGTTTCGTATAGACAAATATCAATTATTCTTGACCATAAGCTTTAATTGCTATATCATTCATTTCTGATCATTTTCATACAATGTCAAATTTTCAAACAAGTCTCTTGCATTCATATTCATTCATTTAATATACTTGTTTGAAAATACTTCCATGTTTTAAAATGATCATATCTTCATAATTATATTTCTGAGCATATTTACATCTGACATTTTTATTTGAACTTTAACTGATAAAGTTAAACCATTTGAGCAACTCATGCTCTATAGGAAACTTGGGTTCTTTGTGCTAGGAATTAATTAAACTTCTATGGATTCATGTTAACCAGTGTTTCCTACCCATGAAGTTAATCCTTTAGTGATTGAGTGTGAGGAGTCTAAAAGAAATGAGTGTGGGTGTGATGAGATAAAATGGAAAAGAGAGTTTGGTTAGTAGTGAACTTATTGATTAAAAAGAAAGAGGGTGTGAGATCAGAGTAAAAGAATATTAAACTTTGCACCAACTACTTTCTGAGTCGGGCAGCCACATTACTAGCGTTTCACAATTCTTTGGTGAACGTTATTGAAACAGGCAAATAGCCCATGTCAACTCTTGATTATAACCCCACCAACCACTCATTTTCTTCTTAAAAGGAAAATGTTTCATATTTTAAAGGGGACGCAACACATTATCTATTTGGTTTTCATTTGGAAAATCTGGATATTGAAAAAGAAGGAAGTCTGCCCCACCTTCGCACTTCAATCATGCACTTAGAGTCTGTGTTTATCTACTGTTGTCTCAGTGGTTTACACAATGTTGAGCCTTATTAAAAAGCAATCATCGTGCTTAATTCTTTCTACACATGCACGAACACACAAAGAATTTGTTTCTTTGTCATAACATTCATAGAAATTGCCTTTGTGGTATTTCGATGATTGGATGGAAGTCCTGGGGGAGTGAACATCAAAAAGCTCCTTTATATTGTGTATTCGTTACACACAGTGACTTTGTATTGCTGACAGGCATATTAACTGATTCATATGTTGATTCAGGAGTTACCTATTCTTATTTTGTCTGGATTTGCAAAGATCTAGATGAATACTTGGTTATGGTTACCGAATCAGAGGCTCAGTATGTCAGATCAGAATGGTCAAAGACATTTCTTGGACAAAAAGTTTTGATGATCTAGATGCTCAAATCATCAAAAAGGGGGAGATGGTATGAAGAAATGTTAAAGTTTTTGAAGTTAAAGGGAGATGGTTTCAAAGAAATGATAAAGATTTGAAGATTTGAAGATGATCAAAGAATTTTTGAAGTTTTAAGGAAATTTTCTTTGAAGATTATTTGCTAAAGTATTCGAGATGATTCTGAAGATAATATCTTTCCAAAGTCTGAAAGTGTTGTGTGAAAGTTTTGGGAAGATTGTTACTCGTTTGAAGATAGTTTTGGAAAGAAGACCGTCAAAGAAAAAAGGGGAGATTATTTTGACAGAGCTTAAAATGAAGACTGGATTGTTAGATCTTTCAACAATGATCTTGAATCCAAAGGGGGAGATTGTTAGAGCATAAATCTATTGGATACAAGATCAAGAATACTGAAGGTCAAAGTTGTGAAGGTCAAAGTTGTGAAGGTCAAAGCTGAAGAAAGTCAAATCTCATCAAAGTCAAAGTCTTTTGTTAATAAAGTCAAAGTCAATGTATTTGTATTTGTTTTCTTGTAACTTGTTGTGAGGTATAAATACCTTGTATCCTTGTCTTTGTAGTTAGTAGAATTACAAAATTCAGTTAGAGAGAGAATACGTAGAGAGAGAGAGAGAGAGAGAAAGTGTAAAGAATTGAATTGAAAGAAATCAAACAGGTAATTTGATTTATAAATCTTGTTTGTTTGATTGTAATTGTGTAGAAACTAGAATCTGGAACACACAGTCCTGTTCAACAGTCTCAGCTTCAGCTTCAATCTTTGTCTTACCCATGAAACACAAATGAGCTTTTTCTTCTTTATCCTCTTCCTCGACTGAATGGTCGAGCCAGAACTCATCCTTCGCCATAAGTACCTTGCCAGCCTCCTTTTTAATGGCCAAGAGCATCTTGTTCTTGTAATACTCGAAGTTTCAGACTTTGGGCTTTCGACAGTCCTTAGTAAAGTGTCTGAGTTTGCCACAGTTGTAGCACTATGTCGGTTCTGGCTGTTTCATCTCTTCAGCTCTGTACTGCTTCTTATCAGACCTCTTCTCCTCTATTCTCTTTCCTCCAACTCTATCCTTGTGTTCATAATTTCTGGACCCAGAAGAATATCTCTGACTGTTTGAGCTAGGCTTTTTGTAGAACTTTTTCTGAAAGGCTTTAGTCAGCATCAACATAGCCTGCTTTAAGTTCTCACAATCGTCATAATCAGAATTATCTTCACTCTCAACCTCCTCGGACTCAGAAACTATGACTTTCTTCTTATTCTTCAAACTCACATACTCTTTCTTCACCACCAAAGCAATAGGATCAACACCCTCCTTCTTAGTCCTTTTCTTTTCCTCTTTGATCTCATCCACCTCTTCTTCGTTTTTCCTAAGATTTTCGTAGACCTCATGAAGTGGAATTTCATTCAGATATTTCATCTGCTTCATTTGTCTAGTGAATCTTTTCAACTCGGGTTGCAGTATGATGAGGAACTTTACATTCAGTTCAATATGTGATTTTTTTGACCTTGTTCTTGCTTAGCTCATTCAGCAAGGCCACAAATCTGTCATATGTTGCCTCGATAAATTCTCCTTTTTTGGCTTTGAACTCCTCATAGTTATTGAGGCAGTTAGAGACCTGGAGCTGGTTGTCAATATTCAATCCAAACATCATCTTCTCTAATTGATCCCACATTTCCTTGCCCGTGGCGTTGTAACTATCGATCTTGACATAAATCTCATTTGTTATTCCTTGTAGTATGAAAGATCTAGCCAATCCGTCAGCTTTTACCCTTCTTTTTTGCTCATCAGTGTACTCGTCTTGAGGTAGAAGATATTACTTGTTTACTATCTCTTCTCCATGCTCTACTTCAACAATATGAATTTTTGCTGGAGTTTTCATAATCCCGTCCTTCAGAGATAATCGGATGTAATCTCTTCAGAAGCGATCTTTCCACTACTCATACTCTCCTTTGAAGAGTATTGGTGGTTTCACGTCAGTTCCTATCGCAAGTTCTTCCCTTGATGCCATCATGTTATTCGAATTTGAAATCACAATTCGTACAGGAATCTTTCTCTCCCTAACTTTCTCCCTCTAACTTTCTCTCTCTGAAGCTATGTGTATCAATTCTAGTTAAACACTTGTTACCACACAACTCTAAGCCATCTATCTATTAAACAAAAACAAAATAACTAAAACTTTGACTTAGACTTATTACATTTGACTTTGACTTTGCTTGAGAGTTGACTTTGAGCTTTGACTTTCTTTGACTTTCAGCTTCAGTGATTATGATCTTGTATCCAACAAATCTGTGCACTAACAACGTGAAAGTGTAGAAGAGATTGAAGTAACTCAAGCTTTTTCAGGCTCAAAATATGTAAACTGTTGAGACAGCAACAAGTTTTACACGGACTCAATGTGCATGATAGAGGTGTGAAGGTGGGAATCTTTCCTTCTTTTTCAATATCTAAATCTTCCAAGTGAAGACCAGATAGCACATATGTTGCGTCCCCAAAGAAAATGAAACAGTTTTTTGTTAAGAAAGAAACGAGTGGCTGGTGGGGTTCAAGCAAGTGTTGGCATGGGCTAGTGCCTTTTTCAATGATGGTCACCAAAGAATGTGAACCAATCAGAAGATGTGGCTGCTCGGCTCAGAAAGAAGTTGGTGCAGACTATTCATATTCTTTTAACTCTGATCTCACACCCTCTTTCTTTTGAACATTTATGCTCAATTCTAACCAAACTCTCATTTCCATTTTTCCGCTCAGCATAATGAGAAAAACTCAATCGGATGAGTTATCTCCCCCACTCTTTGATTTAAAACCCCTCACCCCTCAATCACTCAAGGATAACTTCTTGGATAGGAAACACTGGTTAACGTGAATCCATAGAAGTTCTTATAAACTCACACACGAATCCTATGAAATTTGTCCTAAGAAGATGTGATCTTCAACAGTTTAGCTTGAACAAATAAAGCTCAAAATATGATAACATTGTTACTCAAATGTATGCTCCACAAGAATATTGAATGATAATTGAAAATTTGAACATTGAAGATCTCTCAAAAACAAGGAAATTGAATGAAGAAATGAATTCAATCGACTTGTTTGAGAATCTGACAATGTATCAATCAGATCAAATATCATTGGATATAATCATGAATGGTTAGGGTATCAAAGAACTTGATATTTGTTTATATGAATGAATATAAACAATTTCACAATGAACGCACAAAGATTGAAATGATGACCGATGCTCAACAACAGTGTAATCAAACGAGGGTATTACCGTCGAAAAATTGTTTCGTTTTGAGATGGCGTAATAACAATTTCAAATAAAGTAATGAACCCGTCTGTGTGAATACTTGACAGTATATAGACAAGATAATACACAAGTATTGATTTTTGGAAACACACGATCAGTTATACATTAAAGCTCAATTATGAAAAACATTTAAAATCACACTTCTAAATTCATGAAATCTTTTGAGAACCATAAGTGGTTTGAACATTTAAGAAAACATTTTTCATGCTCGAAAGTTGTTCTTCTTTCAAAAAATCAGAGATCTAGATCAGAAGATACTTACAAACATTTAAGCTCCCCCTCAAATGATGATAATCTGAGTTAGATTCAGATAAGCTCCCCCTTGATATTTGCAAAATACCCTTATCTGAACAAACTCTTCTTTGAAGTACAAGTTCTAAACTGTTATGTTTAGAAGCCATAACTCTTTGACATTAAAGTACAAGTCCTAAACTGATGTGTTTAGAAGTATATACTCTTTGACTTTGAAGTTGTTTTGAGAGTGATTACATTGTATGAGAGATCATTCCTTGTAAGACGTATGACTAATAGATATATGACATTCTCTCTCTAGATTCTCTCTCTACAATATTATGCTAAATTGTATGATTGGATTGTGTTGTGCTTGAATCTTGGACATACATCACTCATTGTGGAAAAAGTGACTTTGTTCATCCAAGTTACGTTAATAGTTGGTATGGTACTTATAGCATCCCTAATCCTTAGTTTAGTAGCTTCAAAGCAGAGGCAACTAACCATCAAGGATCCATCACAACATGGATACCAAAACCAAAATCTTCCTAATCTGTTTTGCAGGAATGTTACGTGTGATTTAATTCAGATTATTCACGTCACATGACTACAATCAAGGGTTATGACACTTTTGAGGGGGAGTACCATCTTTTTTTTAATTTTCATAACGCTTCCGAACACTTCAGTTCAGGACTCGTTCATAAATGTTTTTGACTTCTGATTATCTCAAATAAGAAGCTTTTCTTCAACGCTTTATTTTGGCGAGATAAAGGAGTGTTATGGCTTTTAATGTTTCTATGGTAAATCCAAAACCGGAGGGACCTACTCCAGAAATACATCCCATTCATAGATAACATTTAGGGGTCAAGATTGATAGATGAGTTTGGAGTGAAAAGAATATGGTAAGGATATGACAAGACTTAAAACAATTATTGGTCCTTACCAAACCAATTCAGTTATTCGGGTTACCACATAATCTATTCATTCTCGTTCTTTAGAGATGGATTTTGAAACAGACATGGACCTAGTGTCGATAACTCGTGTCACCCCACCCAGCCACCTAAGTATCTCACAAAAAATACTTGTTTCATATATGCACAGAGATTTAGCACATAATCTATCTATTTCTCACACGGAGGTCGTAGATATTGAAAAAGGAAGACATCAACTCCGGTCTCCGAACTTCATATTCATCTCACTGTGTCTATTGATTTCTAACCTGTGTCCCAGGTTGAATCAATCTTTGAGCCTAGTTGATATGATTTATATCTCTTTTACACACACGAATCATTGTGCCAATCGCATATCTTTGTGATATTGTGGGAACAGTTTGAGAAGTAATTTTTTAATATTTACTTCGATGATAACTAGAAGTCCAATCAGAGATACTTCTTTACCAATTCTAAAAATAGGCCACACATTTACTTTAATTGTTGTGATAACAATTACTATTGTAATTCTGTGTTACCTGTTACCCGTGGAATTTTTCTACTCATCCACTTAGTCTTTAAAGTTACATGATGCTCAGGATTCTCCTAATCATCATGAGGGGGAGAACGACACAAAATTCAAAGACACAGATTATCGTGTTGAGGGGAAGTTAGCAAAATCTGAGAGGGAGTAACAAAATTTCTTAAATGTGAGGTTGAAAATTCATTGGATTTCAAGATTGAATTTCTTCTATCCCTTATCAAGTGGTGTTTGCGACGAGTGATTTCCTCTTACGAGCTGATTGATACAAGTTCTTAAGCTGAAAGTATATTCAACTTGTGGTTCAAAGACAAATTCTTTGTTTTTTAAACTGAGGTTGCACCGTGGAATGTCACGTAACTCGCACATTATCTTTCTTGTGTACTGATCCAATGTGTTGAGTTTCTACAGTTGAAAGTTATTGAGTTTCTACAGTTGAAAGTTGCTCAGTAGTGTATTCAGTAGAGGCTATTGTACATTGAATCTGGTTACAAAGTTGAAATTATGAAGACCAAGAGGTTTAGTCAATAGGGAGCTTCGAAAGATATGAAGACAAGCAACACCAAAGTTTTTCAAAGATTCAAGAGGGAAAGAAGATCAAGGACAGGAGGTTTCAAGATAATAAATGCCTTATTCAACTTTAGGGGGAGATTGTTAGAACTGAAAGTCCTAGTACGTGGAAAGTTGTATAACACATTTATAGAGTTTAAATGTTTTATTATTTAATGCTTTGTAAAAAGCCTTTAATTGTAATTGGGCTTTGTGTGTTTATTGGTCCTTGGGCCTTAAGGTTTTGGTTTGGAGTAAAAATAGGTTGCAAAACCTATTTTGTGGTAAAGGAATGGTCATTCATAGGTTTACACTAATCCTTACTAGAAATTTTCTCTGTAAACCTTAAACCCTTTATTGATAAATCTATTCATATGACCTGCAGTTGTGATTCAATCCTTATTGTTTCTTGATTATAATATGGGGTTGCACTGTTTCTGGGATCTACAGGATTTCATTCTTAAATTCAGTGTCGTTGTGGCTCCGTAACTTCTGAACTGGTAGTTGAAGTAAAACTTAAATCTTCTTAATGAAGGAATTTATCAACTCCGGTGCTTTAGATTTTTCTCTTAGGAACCCCAGCCACATGTATCTAGAGTATTCATCGACCATTACTAGAATATACTTCTTGTCGTTGATTGATTGTATCCTCACTGGTCCACAAAGGTCCACGTGTATCATTTCAAGCGGCGATTTGCATGAAGATTCCATTTTAGCATAATGTGAGCTCCTTTTCATCTTACCCATTTCACATGTTGGGCATAAGGAATCTTTTTCAAACCGCATTTCAGGTAGACCTCTGACTAAGCCTTTGCTTGCAAGAGTATTGATAGCCTTGAAATTATGATGAGAGATTCTTCGATGCCAAATCCAACTATCTTCTTTCGACACTTTAGCTATCAAGCAAACGGGTCTTGATGCTGATATTGTTGGAAAGTTGACAGCGTACAAGTTTCCGTATCTCTCATCCTTGAATATCTCACATCCAATCATATCTATAACACCACAAGACGTTGAGTTAGTTGAATTCTTACAAGATGAGTTAACATTTTTCACACCTGAAGTTTCACCAACCTCAAAAATACTTGGTTGTTTTTCAAACTTTTGAACATAAACAAGTGTTGGCTTAGCTAAAGTCAAAAATTCTGGGTTTGAAAGAACATTGCATTTCTGATTTTCAAACCCTTTTTGGTTTGACAAATTAAGATTATATTTTAATTCAATTATCTTTTTGTTAAGATCTCAGTTTTAATTTAAATAATTTTCCAACTTAAATCGAAGATCAAAATTCTCATCTTCGAAATTTTCGAGTAGCTTTTGCAAATCAGATAATTCTAATTGCAAATCAACAGGTTGGTTTGACTCGGAGTTAGACTCATGCTTTTCTGAAATTGGATCAGGATCTGAAGCGTTCATCATTTCATCAAAAATTTCTTCAAACATATTATTGATGAACTCAGACTTCTTATCACAATCCATGACATCAACAAACTCTTTGTTGTGTCAAAATATTGTATTCAAGATTAAAAGGGGCAATATGTAATTTTGTATTAGTTGTGTTTGTAATGTATTGTAAATTCAAAAGTGATTGTCTTTGACAAGGTAGTTTAAGTTGTATGGTCAACAAGATTGACTAAGTATAAATATTTTGAGTTCTTAGCAATCATTTAACAACGATCAGAGAGAAACATGCACACACATACAATTTAGAGAGTAAGAGACTTGTGGCACTCTATGAGATTTGTGATTAATAGAGAGAAATCATTGTAATCAAGTTAAATCAATAAGCATCATTTCCACATAAATATGTGTTTGATTAGTAGCTTGAATCTGGGAATTACATTTGGTATCAGAGCAAATCAGATCATCAGAAATCAAGATTTTTTGTTTGAAAAAATGAAGAACTCGCACAAAGTCTGTTTGTAGATTGATTTTGAGTTTTTGAGTTGTAATTGTCAAGAATTTGATTGCACTGTATGCGTGTTAATCAATAAATCCCAATCAATCAAGCAATTACTCAAATATATAACATTTAAAATGATCAAGAACTAGAGAGAGAGAGAGAGTCTAGAGAGAGAAAGTAGATCTTGCATTAGTCACAAATCTCACACATACAAATCTCACACATACAATACGTGAATAGTTCTCTAGCGTAAAAATAGGTTGCAAAACCTATTTTGTGGTAAAGGAATGGTCATTCATAGGTTTACACTAATCCTTACTAGAAATTTTCTCTGTAAACCTTAAACCCTTTATTGATAAATCTATTCATATGACCTGCAGTTGTGATTCAATCCTTATTGTTTCTTGATTATAATATGGGGTTGCACTGTTTCTGGGATCTACAGGATTTCATTCTTAAATTCAGTGTCGTTGTGGCTCCGTAACTTCTGAACTGGTAGTTGAAGTAAAACTTAAATCTTCTTAATGAAGGAATTTATCAACTCCGGTGCTTTATATTTTTCTCTTAGGAACTCCAGCCACATGTATCTAGAGTATTCATCGACCATTACTAGAATATACTTCTTGTCGTTGATTGATTGTATCCTCACTGGTCCGCAAAGGTCCACGTGTATCATTTCAAGCGGCGATTTGCATGAAGATTCCATTTTAGCATAATGTGAGCTCCTTTTCATCTTACCCATTTCACATGTTGGGCATAAGGAATCTTTTTCAAACCGCATTTCAGGTAGACCTCTGACTAAGCCTTTGCTTGCAAGAGTATTGATAGCCTTGAAATTATGATGAGAGATTCTTCGATGCCAAATCCAACTTTCTTCTTTCGACACTTTAGCTATCAAGCAAACGGGTCTTGATGCTGATATTGTTGGAAAGTTGACAGCGTACAAGTTTCCGTATCTCTCATCCTTGAATATCTCACATCCAATCATATCTATAACACCACAAGACGTTGAGTTAGTTGAATTCTTACAAGATGAGTTAACATTTTTCACACCTGAAGTTTCACCAACCTCAAAAATACTTGGTTGTTTTTCAAACTTTTGAACATAAACAAGTGTTGGCTTAGCTAAAGTCAAAAATTCTGGGTTTGAAAGAACATTGCATTTCTGATTTTCAAACCCTTTTTGGTTTGACAAATTAAGATTATATTTTAATTCAATTATCTTTTTGTTAAGATCTCAGTTTTAATTTAAATAATTTTCCAACTTAAATCGAAGATCAAAATTCTCATCTTCGAAATTTTCGAGTAGCTTTTGCAAATCAGATAATTCTAATTGCAAATCAAAAGGTTGGTTTGACTCGGAGTTAGACTCATGCTTTTCTGAAATTGGATCAGGATCTGAAGCGTTCATCATTTCATCAAAAATTTCTTCAAACATATTATTGATGAACTCAGACTTCTTATCACAATCCATGACATCAATAAACTCTTTGTTGTGTCAAAATATTGTATTCAAGATTAAAAGGGGCAATATGTAATTTTGTATTAGTTGTGTTTGTAATGTATTGTAAATTCAAAAGTGATTGTCTTTGACAAGGTAGTTTAAGTTGTATGGTCAACAAGATTGACTAAGTATAAATATTTTGAGTTCTTAGCAATCATTTAACAACGATCAGAGAGAAACATGCACACACATACAATTTAGAGAGTAAGAGACTTGTGGCACTCTATGAGATTTGTGATTAATAGAGAGAAATCATTGTAATCAAGTTAAATCAATAAGCATCATTTCCACATAAATATGTGTTTGATTAGTAGCTTGAATCTGGGAATTACATTTGGTATCAGAGCAAATCAGATCATCAGAAATCAAGATTTTTTGTTTGAAAAAATGAAGAACTCGCACAAAGTCTGTTTGTAGATTGATTTTGAGTTTTTGAGTTGTAATTGTCAAGAATTTGATTGCACTGTATGCGTGTTAATCAATAAATCCCAATCAATCAAGCAATTACTCAAATATATAACATTTAAAATGATCAAGAACTAGAGAGAGAGAGAGAGTCTAGAGAGAGAAAGTAGATCTTGCATTAGTCACAAATCTCACACATACAAATCTCACACATACAATACGTGAATAGTTCTCTAGCGTAAAAATAGGTTGCAAAACCTATTTTGTGGTAAAGGAATGGTCATTCATAGGTTTACACTAATCCTTACTAGAAATTTTCTCTGTAAACCTTAAACCCTTTATTGATAAATCTATTCATATGACCTGCAGTTGTGATTCAATCCTTATTGTTTCTTGATTATAATATGGGGTTGCACTGTTTCTGGGATCTACAGGATTTCATTCTTAAATTCAGTGTCGTTGTGGCTCCGTAACTTCTGAACTGGTAGTTGAAGTAAAACTTAAATCTTCTTAATGAAGGAATTTATCAACTCCGGTGCTTTATATTTTTCTCTTAGGAACTCCAGCCACATGTATCTAGAGTATTCATCGACCATTACTAGAATATACTTCTTGTCGTTGATTGATTGTATCCTCACTGGTCCGCAAAGGTCCACGTGTATCATTTCAAGCGGCGATTTGCATGAAGATTCCATTTTAGCATAATGTGAGCTCCTTTTCATCTTACCCATTTCACATGTTGGGCATAAGGAATCTTTTTCAAACCGCATTTCAGGTAGACCTCTGACTAAGCCTTTGCTTGCAAGAGTATTGATAGCCTTGAAATTATGATGAGAGATTCTTCGATGCCAAATCCAACTTTCTTCTTTCGACACTTTAGCTATCAAGCAAACGGGTCTTGATGCTGATATTGTTGGAAAGTTGACAGCGTACAAGTTTCCGTATCTCTCATCCTTGAATATCTCACATCCAATCATATCTATAACACCACAAGACGTTGAGTTAGTTGAATTCTTACAAGATGAGTTAACATTTTTCACACCTGAAGTTTCACCAACCTCAAAAATACTTGGTTGTTTTTCAAACTTTTGAACATAAACAAGTGTTGGCTTAGCTAAAGTCAAAAATTCTGGGTTTGAAAGAACATTGCATTTCTGATTTTCAAACCCTTTTTGGTTTGACAAATTAAGATTATATTTTAATTCAATTATCTTTTTGTTAAGATCTCAGTTTTAATTTAAATAATTTTCCAACTTAAATCGAAGATCAAAATTCTCATCTTCGAAATTTTCGAGTAGCTTTTGCAAATCAGATAATTCTAATTGCAAATCAAAAGGTTGGTTTGACTCGGAGTTAGACTCATGCTTTTCTGAAATTGGATCAGGATCTGAAGCGTTCATCATTTCATCAAAAATTTCTTCAAACATATTATTGATGAACTCAGACTTCTTATCACAATCCATGACATCAATAAACTCTTTGTTGTGTCAAAATATTGTATTCAAGATTAAAAGGGGCAATATGTAATTTTGTATTAGTTGTGTTTGTAATGTATTGTAAATTCAAAAGTGATTGTCTTTGACAAGGTAGTTTAAGTTGTATGGTCAACAAGATTGACTAAGTATAAATATTTTGAGTTCTTAGCAATCATTTAACAACGATCAGAGAGAAACATGCACACACATACAATTTAGAGAGTAAGAGACTTGTGGCACTCTATGAGATTTGTGATTAATAGAGAGAAATCATTGTAATCAAGTTAAATCAATAAGCATCATTTCCACATAAATATGTGTTTGATTAGTAGCTTGAATCTGGGAATTACATTTGGTATCAGAGCAAATCAGATCATCAGAAATCAAGATTTTTTGTTTGAAAAAATGAAGAACTCGCACAAAGTCTGTTTGTAGATTGATTTTGAGTTTTTGAGTTGTAATTGTCAAGAATTTGATTGCACTGTATGCGTGTTAATCAATAAATCCCAATCAATCAAGCAATTACTCAAATATATAACATTTAAAATGATCAAGAACTAGAGAGAGAGAGAGAGTCTAGAGAGAGAAAGTAGATCTTGCATTAGTCACAAATCTCACACATACAAATCTCACACATACAATATGTGAATAGTTCTCTAGCGTAAAAGTAGGTTGCAAAACCTATTTTGTGGTAAAGGAATGGTCATTCATAGGTTTACACTAATCCTAACTAGAAATTTTCTCTGTAAACCTTAAACCCTTTATTGATAAATCTATTCATATGACCTGCAGTTGTGATTCAATCCTTATTGTTTCTTGATTATAATATGGGGTTGCACTGTTTCTGGGATCTACAGGATTTCATTCTTAAATTCAGTGTCGTTGTGGCTCCGTAACTTCTGAACTGGTAGTTGAAGTAAAACTTAAATCTTCTTAATGAAGGAATTTATCAACTCCGGTGCTTTATATTTTTCTCTTAGGAACTCCAGCCACATGTATCTAGAGTATTCATCGACCATTACTAGAATATACTTCTTGTCGTTGATTGATTGTATCCTCACTGGTCCGCAAAGGTCCACGTGTATCATTTCAAGCGGCGATTTGCATGAAGATTCCATTTTAGCATAATGTGAGCTCCTTTTCATCTTACCCATTTCACATGTTGGGCATAAGGAATCTTTTTCAAACCGCATTTCAGGTAGACCTCTGACTAAGCCTTTGATTGCAAGAGTATTGATAGCCTTGAAATTATGATGAGAGATTCTTCGATGCCAAATCCAACTTTCTTCTTTCGACACTTTAGCTATCAAGCAAACGGGTCTTGATGCTGATATTGTTGGAAAGTTGACAGCGTACAAGTTTCCGTATCTCTCATCCTTGAATATCTCACATCCAATCATATCTATAACACCACAAGACGTTGAGTTAGTTGAATTCTTACAAGATGAGTTAACATTTTTCACACCTGAAGTTTCACCAACCTCAAAAATACTTGGTTGTTTTTCAAACTTTTGAACATAAACAAGTGTTGGCTTAGCTAAAGTCAAAAATTCTGGGTTTGAAAGAACATTGCATTTCTGATTTTCAAACCCTTTTTGGTTTGACAAATTAAGATTATATTTTAATTCAATTATCTTTTTGTTAAGATCTCAGTTTTAATTTAAATAATTTTCCAACTTAAATCGAAGATCAAAATTCTCATCTTCGAAATTTTCGAGTAGCTTTTGCAAATCAGATAATTCTAATTGCAAATCAAAAGGTTGGTTTGACTCGGAGTTAGACTCATGCTTTTCTGAAATTGGATCAGGATCTGAAGCGTTCATCATTTCATCAAAAATTTCTTCTAACATATTATTGATGAACTCAGACTTCTTATCACAATCCATGACATCAACAAACTCTTTGTTGTGTCAAAATATTGTATTCAAGATTAAAAGGGGCAATATGTAATTTTGTATTAGTTGTGTTTGTAATGTATTGTAAATTCAAAAGTGATTGTCTTTGACAAGGTAGTTTAAGTTGTATGGTCAACAAGATTGACTAAGTATAAATATTTTGAGTTCTTAGCAATCATTTAACAACGATCAGAGAGAAACATGCACACACATACAATTTAGAGAGTAAGAGACTTGTGGCACTCTATGAGATTTGTGATTAATAGAGAGAAATCATTGTAATCAAGTTAAATCAATAAGCATCATTTCCACATAAATATGTGTTTGATTAGTAGCTTGAATCTGGGAATTACATTTGGTATCAGAGCAAATCAGATCATCAGAAATCAAGATTTTTTGTTTGAAAAAATGAAGAACTCGCACAAAGTCTATTTGTAGATTGATTTTGAGTTTTTGAGTTGTAATTGTCAAGAATTTGATTGCACTGTATGCGTGTTAACCAATAAATCCCAATCAATCAAGCAATTACTCAAATATATAACATTTAAAATGATCAAGAACTAGAGAGAGAGAGTCTAGAGAGAGAAAGTAGATCTTGCATTAGTCACAAATCTCACACATACAATACGTGAATAGTTCTCTAGCGTAGTTAGAAGATTAAGAAAGCCAAACCTATATAAACCAACTAACTATCAAGACTTAACCACTAAGGAAAGCAAAACATACAAAGACTAACTATTAAAAAGACAATGTTGACTTTTACATCTTTGACTTTCCTATTAAATCTTGGATACAGTATTTAGACTTAACAATCTCCCCCTTTGTATTCAAGATTTAATAAAAAATTGATATTGATTCTCAGCTCTTGATCCTTCAGCTTTTGTCTCTTTAACTTTGAACTTTGAAGCTTTCACAGTCTTTACTTTTTCAACCTTTTGAAGAATCTTGAAAAACCTTTTTTACTCTAAAGCTTTGAAAGTCAACATGCCTTGAACGCGTAACTGAGTTCTTGAAACTTTTGAAAAACTTTGACAACTTTGAAACAACTTGTATCTTCATCACTTGTGATCTCTTAACCATCTTGGGAAGAACAAACCTTCTTGAATCTTTGAATTTTCTTTTCAGGATCTTTTCACTGTGAATCAGCGGAAGCATTTTGAAATTCTGACTTGAACTTTGAACTTGTAATTTAATCTTTATAAAATTCTCCCCCTTTTTGATGATGTGAGCATCATGATCATCAAAACTTCATCAATTTTAGCTCAAACTTTGATTTTCCCCTTTATGGTCAACTAACAATCTCCCCTTTGACAGTTTCCACACTGTGATCTGAAGAGCCGAATCATGAACTGTATATATCCGAATCTTTTCAAATTCAGATAAAATGATCGTGGTAACCCTGATTCAACAAATGAAACAGTTAGGAATGCCTGTCAGTAACACAAAGTTACTGTGTACAACGAATGTATAATTTAAGGAGCTTGTTTTATGAAGACTCCCCAGGAATTGCATTCAATCATTGAAAAACACAAGGTAATTCTACGAATGTTCTGACAGAAAAACAGATTTCCTGTGTGCTTGTGCTTGTGTGTGAAAGAATTTAGCACGATGATTGTGTTTCATTAAGGCTCAAATTGTGTAAACTGTTGAGACATCAACAAATTATACACGGACTCAATGTGCATGAAAGAGGTGCGAAGGTGGGGCAACTTTCCTTCTTTTTCAATATCTAAATCTTCCGAATGAAGATTAGGTAGCATATGTGTTGCGTCCCCAAGAAAATGAAACATTTCTTTTTCGAGAAAGAAACGAGTGGTTTGTGGGGCAAATGCAAGAGTTGGCATGGGCTCACTACCTTTTTCAATGATGGTCACCAAAGAATGTGAACCAATCAGTAGATGTGGCTGCCCCGCTCAGAATGTGGTAGGTGTAGAGTTATGATATTCTTTTAACTCTGTTCTCACACCCTCTTTCTTTTTATCATTATGCTCACTTCTAACCAAACTCTCTTTTCCATTTTTCCGCTCCACATAATGAGAAAAACTCAACCGGATGAGTTATCTCCCCCACTCTTTGATTTTGACCCCTCACCCCTCAATCACTCAAGAATAACTTCCTAGGTAGCAAACACTGGTTTACGTGAAATCCATGGAAGTTCTGTTTAAGCTCACACACGAATCCCATGTAAGTCCTAAAAAGCATGGTTGATCAACATTTTAACTGAATAATTAAGCACAAAGTGTATGAAAACATTGTCAATATGTATGCTCATGAAATTTGAGCAATTGAACTTTGAAGATTTCTCAAAACAATTATGTCGAATGAATGAAATGAAATCAAGAGAATTGTTTTTGAGAATCTGATAATGTATCAATCAGATCAAATGAAATGGGTAGGGTATCAAAGAACTGGATATTTTGTTTATATGAATAAATATAAACAAGTTAGCAATAAAAGCACAAACTTGAAAAAGATGATTGATGCTCAACAACTTTGAAAGCAAACGAGGGTATTACCATCGAAAAATATGTTCGTTATGAGACATGGTAATAACAAATTCAAATGAAGTACTGAACCAATGTGTGTGAATACTTTACAGTATAAAGACAAGATAATACACAAGTATTGATCTTTGAAAACACACGGTCCGTTAAACATTAAAGCTCAAAATTTGAAAAACATTTAAAGTCACACTTCCAAATTCATGAAATCTTTTGAGAATCAGAAGTTGTTTGAACATTTAAGAAACTATTTTTCATGCTTCAAAGTTGTTCTTCTTTCAAACAATCAAAGATCTAGGATCAGAAGATATTTACCTTTTTAAGCTCCCCTCAAATCATGATTAAATGATTTATCTTTTATGCTCCCCCTGGATATTAGCATAATATCCTTCTTTGATCGTTGAAAAACGGGTCCTGGTCTGTCATGTGATCAGAAGCCACTTTATTCAGAACATCTATTAAAAAAATGAAAGAAAGCAGTAAAACGTTTTTATAGTATAAGTTATGATCTGAAATAATCAGAAGTCATCACCTTTACTCCCCCTTAAATTAGGCATCTAAGATATATCAGTTAAAACAGGATAGAGACCAGACACTCCCTTTTGAATTGTAGACCATCATATCAGAAAGATCTATCAGTAAAACAGTATAGGATAGAGATCAGATCAATTCTCTTGGGATGTAGACCATCATATCCATCGGATGTAAAAACACAGGAGTAAGGTCTTTTTGATCGCTGAGGTCCGAGTCCTAATTGTGTTTAGAAGTCATAGTCTTGTCATTGAAGTCCGGAGTTTTGAATTGCTATGTTCAAAAGCCATTGTTCTCTTACTCCCCCTTGACTTGTGGTGCCTGCAACACAAAATCAGTTTTCAGCTTTGGTACCCACTGGTATTTGGGTCCATGAATGTTAGTTGCAGTTCTTGTGGGGGATATGGAGTAAGAACCATACCAGTAATGATCATTTGTTTTGTGAATATGATCATGTGTACAGCAGTAAGAACAATAAAATTTATTACTTGAAAACCAGAGTATTGATCTCTTGAGTATATAAGGTCAGGTTTACCTTTATTCTCTTTGTACTTCTTTGCTTTGTGTATATGTACACATGATCTTTTTCCTTTCAACTCATCTGACATCTCATCTTTAACTGGTTTCTTCTGCCAGACCAGTTTCTCTTTCTTGTAACTTCTTCTCCTTGGATATGTATCTGAACCATCTAAATATTGATCATAGAAAATGTTAGTTTGACGAATCTGATCAAAAAATTTAACTGAACTTTGTGAAGAGACAGATTTCTGATTTGAACTTGAAACAGTCTTTTCAAGCTCTTTGATCTTTAATGCAAAGTTGTCTCTTTCTTTCACAAGTAGGTCAATCTTCTTTGAAAACTCATACTGCGTTTTCTGCTCTTTGTAACACCCTGGATTTTCATTATACATATCGTTGTAATCTTGTGTTTAGCGGTTGTCGTTAGCACCGTGTTTGGTTTGAGGTTGAATTGGATTTTTGAGAATTTTGGGGGAGAAACAGTGGATTACGCGAGTTACACCGCGACTAAAGGTCGCGGCACAACCCGCGAAACCCACTGGATGATTTAGGGTTTTTGGACACGGGCTAGTTATGCCGCGAGTTGAAGTCGCGGCATAACCCGCGTAGTTGCCTGGACGGTCTTAAAGGCTCAGTCTCCAATCAATCTCAATTCTCTTATCTCTCTCTTCTCTCTCTAAACTCTCTCTCTCTCTAGAGTTTGGAAGTTATAGTTGGTGTTCGATCCGAGGTTTCGGTGTTTTAAGCTTCACCTCTACGTCGTGATCGTTATCTAGTTTTCCGGGTTTTATCCTAAAACCTACCGATGAGTTCCTACTACCATTTTACAAACTTTATACATGTCAAAACTATTATTTGCGAAATCCGAAGTATTTCTACGGTATGATTTCATGTTCTCTACATTTTGATATAAATGAAGTTTTTGGTGATTCTCGGGGTTCCCGATCAGTTTTGACCAAAATGACGGGTTCCGCCTTATTGAAGTAAAATGATACTTTACTTGCACATTATGTGGATATGTAAAAAGAATGTTTAAAGACTCATTTTAATGATTTTCATTCTTACCAGAAGTTGAACTGGAAATGACATTTTGTTTATGAAGATGTTTTTATACCATATGTTTAGTTATGGTTGGTCACATATGTTGTTGTGACGAGTCTGTACCATTACTAGTGGATCCCTAGGTTTTGAGTCGACTGTGTTATTGGGAGGTCATATTCCCCATTTTTGTAACTATGGATGCATATGTTCCTAGAGGGCAACTTGGTACGGTTATGTGAGGTCGGATACTAGCCATGGTTCGTAGTGATCCTAGTGAAGGAGTATACATTGGTTTTGCTTGGGGGCGCGATCTCACATCGTAGCACGGACCTATGTGTTCGTATCCTTGGATTCCAAGTGTTTAGCTCATAACTCGGATTTTGGGTTACTTAGTGTTATGCCACCATCCTTAGTAAAATGGTCCTTTTGTCATCATATAATGAGTTTTGGACCGAAAAGGCCCGGTTGTGGCGAAATGTTATCTTTATGAATTAAACATTTATGAAAAGATTTCCTTATGCTACTGATGTTTATATCTTTTGAGTTTTATAAACTGTATCTTCTCACCACGCTTTAAGTCTGACACTTTTTCTCAAATGATGTGTATAACAGGTTTCCCTTAGCGGTGGGTTGCCGGGGTTTTGAGAGATGGGTTTGGTCACGAGGCATTTTGAGATGACTAGTATTGTTTCAGGGCATTTGTTAAGTCCCATTCTTTTGGTACATTATGGAATGTCAATTAACGAAATCTTGATATAGGTGTCTAGATTTGTTTGTTGACAAACTCTATATCAATACAGGTTTTTGTAAAGTCTTAAGGACTGATCCCCTTCGTGGGAGTTTATTATCAATACGAATATCATGTTGCCAGGTTTTCACGTTTTAATTTACTCTGATTTTTAGGGTGTTACAGGTTGGTATCAGATCTCTAGTTTAAGCGAACTAGGCATGAATGTAAGATGTCTAGACTTACACTGAGTATGCTAAGAATTGATCTGCGAGATTTGGGTAGAGCTTCTAAGATGGGTTAGTCCTAGAGTCAACGGAAAGTACGTTTATCAGGCGTTGTGGTGATCGTGACGAGAACTTTTATGTGTTATATGTTCATAATCTCACTTAGCTAATGTTATTATGAAGATATCGTACGTAAGTGTGCTTGAATTTCTATTGCTATGACAATTGGTAATGTGGTAGCACGTTTCCTTTATGTTTATTCAATCTCTCTCTTATCTCTGTCTCTGTTATGTGAAGCAGTTCAGTATGGTGAATATGCGTGGTAGACCGCGTACTCGTGTTGACGGACTGGAAGCGACAACCTCCACAGCTGATCAGCCGGAAGGAGTTGAGGTTGTCGTGGGTCCGCCAGTTTAACAAATACTAGGTGGGCGGCCAGAGGTCATTCCGCGTGTGGACCTGGCTTCGTCCCACCCAGTAATCAGGGATGCTAGTTCCCCGTCTGAGTTGATGGCCAACATGATGTTGGCAATGAGGGAAGAGATGGCAAAGCAACAAGAGTTTCTGCTGAAAGTGATTGAGGACCGCGATGTCAACAATCGTAGAAGTGAGACGGTTGTGGAAAACATCATAGCAGGTTCTGGAGGCATTGGTACAGGGGACAGGGCTGAGGAAATCAAGATTGTTGGTGCTCCGGGAGGTTGGAAAAGTTGTTCCTACAAATCCTTTTTGTGTTGCGGACCACCAGAGCTCTCTGGTTCCGACGACCCAGTCTTGTGTGTGAAGTGGATACGAGCGGTTGAGCAAGCTTTTTTCTCTTCCGAATGCGGAGATGATGAGAGGGTGCGGTTCGGTTCCCAACTGCTGAGGGATACTGCACTCATTTGGTGGAATGTCATCCAATCCACCCTAACTCCTGCTGTGTTGGCTCAGTTGTCTTGGGTCGATTTCAAGAAAAAGTTGTTAGAAGAATTCTACAACGAAAGAACAATGGACCGAATTGAGAAAGAATTCCGGTCTCTGGTAAAGGGAAGACTGGCGGTGAGGGAGTACACCCGTCAGTTCATGGAGAAGCTAGATCTGGTAGGGCATGCTGCCCCAACAGAGAAGGATAAGATGAAGGCCTATATGAATGGCCTACCTGCGGACATGCAACCTATGGTCCACAATTCTAAAGCTTCTAACCTCCGTGAGATGATTGAAGAAGCTCAGTACATGGAAGAGATGTTCGCAAGGAACAAAGTTGAGAAATCCGTAGTGGTGACTGATAAGAGAAAGTGGGAGAGCAATTCTGCTCACCCCAAGAGATCACGACCTTTTGGCGGAAACCGAAACTTCAGCAATCAGCCGGAAGCTAGGTGGTGCCACAAGTGTCGAACCAAACACCACGATGACTGTTTTACCACTGCTCAAACTTGTTATAAGTGTGGGAAGCCTGGTCACACTTTCAGAGATTGCCCGGTCAAAGGACTCGTCTGTTATGAGTGCAAGGCACCGGGGCATGTGAGAAAAGATTGCCCGAAGCTTGTGTCGGGTAGCACGACAACAAGGAAGGAGAACCCTCCAAAGGTTTCGGGTCGAGCATTTCAGATGACGGCCGAAGAGGCTAGGGCATCCGCTGACGTGGTATCAGGTACTTTCCATATAAACTCTGTACCTGCTCGTATTTTGTTCGATACGGGTGCTAGTTTCTCTTTCGTATCTGAATTGTTCCGTCAGATATGCCCACTACTAGTCTTGAGGATGCATTAGTGGTAGAAATAGCCGATGGTAGTCAAGTTCTGATCCACAAGTTCTTGAAGCAGTGTACACTTAGTATCGAAGGGAGAGAATTCTCAGTCGATCTATTGCCGATGTTAATCTGGGGTTTCGATGTTGTGGTCGGCATGGATTGGTTATCAAACAATCATGCCGAGATTGTATGTTCCAAGAAGTTGATTCGACTTCCCAACCCCTCTGGCGAAGTCGTTGTCATCTATGGTGAAAAGAGAAAGGGTGAAGTGGCAATAATCACAATGGCAAAGGCACGCAAGTGCTTAGTAAAAGGATGTTCGTCTTTCCTAGCCTACGTGATCGATGCCAAGTTAAATAAATCAAAGCTGGAAGATGTGAAGATCGTGCGTGAGTTTCCAGACGACTTTCCAGACGACTTGCCCGGGTTACCACCCGATCGTCAGGTTGAGTTTCGGATTGATCTTGTGCCTGGAGCAGCACCAATTGCTAAAGCTCCTTATCGATTAGCACCATCAGAGATGCAAGAGATGATGGCACAACTTCAAGAGCTATTAGAGAAAGGCTTCATAAGACCGAGTTCGTCACCTTGGGAAGTTCCGGTCTTATTCGTCAAAAAGAAGGATGGCACAATGAGAATGTGCATTGACTATCGTGAGTTGAATAAAGCTACCGTAAAGAACAGATATCTGCTTCCGAGAATAGACGACTTGTTCGATCAACTTCAAGGAGCGGGTTGTTTTTCTAAAATCGACTTACGTTCGGGTTATCACCAAGTGAAGGTAAGAGAAGATGATGTTCCGAAGACAACTTTCAGGACGCGTTACGACCATTACGAATTTCTTGTAATGCCTTTTGGTCTAACGAACGCACCAGCTATGTTTATGGATTTAATTAATAGAGTGTGTCGACCATTCCTCGACAAGTCGGTCATTGTGTTCATTGATGACATACTCGTGTACTCCAAGAGTGAGTCAGAGCACGAGCAACATTTGCGTGAAGTTCTGGAGGTATTGAGAAAAGAAAGGTTGTACGCCAAGTTTTCCAAGTGCGACTTTTGGCTGAAAGAAGTACAGTTTCTAGGTCACGTTGTCACTCGGGTCGGAGTGAAAGTAGACCCCTCCATGATTGAAGCTATGATGAATTGGGAGCCTCCTAAGAGTCCGTCCGAGATCCGAAGTTTCTTGGGTCTGGCGAGATACTACCGGAGATTTATCCAAGACTTTTAAAAGATCGCTTCTTCCTTGACAGTTCTGACTCGGAAGAATGTGAAGTTTGAATGGACTGAAGCCCAATAGAAGGCGTTCCGGATCCTTCAAAAGAAACTGTGTGAAGCTCCGATCTTGACGTTACCTGAAGGGTCGGAAGATTTTGTGGTATACAACGACGCTTCAAAGATGGGATTGGAATATGTGTTGATGCAACGAGGCAGGGTGATCGCTTATGCCTCGAGGCAACTTAAGATACACGAGCAGAATTATCCAACCCATGATCTGGAGTTAGCGGCGGTGGTGTTTGCTTTGAAACTTTGGCGACATTACCTCTACGGCACTAAATGAACTCTTTATACGGATCACAAGAGCCTGAAGTATGTCTTTGTTCAGAAAGAGTTGAACATACGGCAAAGGAGGTGGCTCGAGTTGCATAAAGATTACGACTGTGAATTGCTTTACCATCCCGGTAGGGCGAACGTGGTGGCCGATGCGCTTAGTCGGAAGGACTATAGCGGGAGTATTCGGACTACCCATTCAAGAATCGAGCTAGTGTCTAGTCTTGTTGAGAAGATCAAGACATCACAGATGGAAGCATTGTTGGAAGAGAATCTCTAAGAAGAAGTCATGACAAAACAACGTTTGCTCTTAACGGAAGATAGACGTGGAGTGAAACTCTTCAGCGGTCGTGTGTGGGTACCCAAGATTGGGGGTAACCGTGATCTGTTGCTAGAGGATTCTCACAAGTCCAAGTATTCCATTCATCCAGGGAGTACAAAGATGTACAGGGACTTGAAGCTGCACTATTAGTGGCCGGTAATGAAACTTGATGTGGCGCGTTACGTTGAGCGTTGTGTGACGTGTTCGCAAGTTAAGGCCGAACATCAGCGACCGTATGGGAGTCTACAGTCTTTAGAGATTCCCGAGTGGAAGTGGGAGCACATCACCATGGACTTCGTGACGAAGTTGCCTAAAACGCTTCGAGGTCACGATACCATCTGGGTGATAGTTGATAGATTGACAAAGAGCGCTCACTTCTTGGCCATGCGCGAGACATTACCGATGGACAAACTAGCAAAACTGTACACCGATGAGGTAGTCTCGAGGCACGGCATACCATTGTCGATCATGTCGGATCGCGACAGTCGGTTCACTTCGAACTTTTGGGATGGGTTTCAGAAAGAGCTCGGTACACGAGTTAAGTTGAGTACGACTTACCATCTACAAACCGACGGGCAAAGAAGAGAACGATACAGACATTGGAATACATGTTGAGGTCTTGTGTCATTGATTTCGGGGGTAGCTGGGACTCTCATTTACCTTTGGTGGAGTTTGCTTACAGCAATAGCTACCACTCGAGTATTGGAATGGCACCTTTTGAAGCATTGTACGAGCGAAAGTGTCGAACTCCTGTGTGTTGGCTAGAAGCGGGAGAAAAGCAGTTTGCCGGACCTGAGATCGTGCAAGAGACTTCCGATAAAGTCAAGTGCATTCGTGAAAGAATGAAAGCGGCTCAGGATCGACAGAAGAGTTATGCCTATAAAAAGAGACGGCCGATGGAGTTCCAAGTGGGCTTTCGTGTGTTGCTTAAAGTATCGCTGTAGAAGCGCATTATTTGGTTCGGAAAGCGAGGGAAGTTGAGTCCCCATTTCCTCGGAACTTTCAAAGTGCTCAAGAGAGTGGGTTTGCAAGCCTACCAATTGGAACTGCCGCCAGAGTTGAGCAGAATACACAACACGTTTCATATTTGTTACGTTCGAAAGTGTTTGGCGGAAGAGGAAAGCGTTATTCCTCTTTCCGAGTTGATAGTAGACGAAGGTAACCGTTGTGTAGAAGAACCTGACGCCATCTTAGAGAAAAAGTCTAAGAAGTTGCGTCATAAGGAGGTCACTATGGTCAAGGTGCAGTGGAAGCATCACCGGGGAGCCAATGTGACGTGGGAAGCTGACGAGGATAAGAAGCGAAGATATCCTCATCTTTTTGTATAGTTTGGATTTCGGGGACGAAATCATTCCCAAGTTGGGGAGGATTGTAACACCCTGGATTTTCATTATACATATTGTTGTAATCTTGTGTTTAGCGGTTGTCGTTAGCACCGTGTTTGGTTTGAGGTTGAATTGGATTTTTGAGAATTTTGGGGGAGAAACAGTGGATTACGCGAGTTACACCGTGACTAAAGGTCGCAGCACAACCCGCGAAACCCACTGGATGATTTAGGGTTTTTGGACACGGGCGAGTTATGCCGCGAGTTGAAGTCGCGGCATAACCCGCGTAGTTGCCGAGACCGTCTTAAAGGCTCAGTTTCCAATAAATCTCATTTCTCTTAATCTCTTATCTCTCTAAACTCTCTCTCTCTCTCTAGAGTTTGGAAGTTATAGTTGGTGTTCGATCCGAGGTTTCGGTGTTTTAAGCTTCACCTCTACGTCGTGATCGTTATCTGGTTTTCCGGGTTTTATCCTAAAACCTACCGGTGAGTTCCTACTACCATTTTACAAACTTTATACATGTCAAAACTATTATTTGCGAAATCCGAAGTATTTCTACGGTATGATTTCATGTTCTCTACATTTTGATATAAATGAAGTTTTTGGTGATTCTCGGGGTTCCCGATCAGTTTTGACCCAAATGACGGGTTCCGCCTTATTGAAGTTGTTAGGACTGAAAGTCCTATGTGTTGAAAGTGGAATAATATATTTATAAGGGTTTGATTTGTAATTATTTGATAGTTGTTTTATTAAGATGGGCCCAAGCCCATAAAGCCCAATTGATTGTAAAGCCTAAGTATATAAAGTCTTATTTATCTCATAATTAGGGTTAAAACAGTTTAGAAAGGTTAGAAATTCATTATTCAGTTTTCTAGTCATTAGGTTTACATATCCTTATCAGAAATTCTCTCTGTAAACCTTAACCCTTTGAAGTATTATTAATCATATGACTAGTTGCTGTGGCTATAATCTGTTCATCATTGTTCATATTTACTTGTGATTGCACTGCACTGGGATCTACAATTGGTATCAGAGCAGATAGGCAAAAAGGTTTGATCCAGTAAAAAGGTTTGTCTAAAACCCTAAAATCAATTTCTTGTGTTAATTGCTTTACATGCATTAATTGATTGTTAGTGGTTAAATTATGTGTTACCTGTTTGATCGATATATGTTTGCTTCTGGTTTATTCGATCGATTTTATGGAAATCTTGTTCGGTCGTTTATAATTAGGTTTATTTTATATTCGGTCGATTATTTTGTTACTGTTGATATCGGTTGAATCGCTTGTTGGTTGAGTTTTGTTTGTTTCGTTCGATCGAAGGAGAGGAATCTGGGTTTTGATTTCGGTCGAATCCCAGAAATTCTTCGGGTTCTTCGGTCGTTCATCGTGTTCTTCGGTCGATTCTTCGTGTTTATCGACTTATTTGTTATCTGTGTTTATCGCTTTCATAGTCATTCGACCTGAGCTGTTGAAAAATCAAATACTTATCGGTCGATTTGTTTTAATCAGTTATTTGAGTCAAAGATTATCTACAATTATTGTTGACATGCATGCATTGTTCATTCTTTTTGCATACATATATATATTTTTTACTCATCACATGCATACATAGATTTATATCCAGTGCATACATACATATATATACATATAGTTATACATATTTCATCCTGCATCTTATCCATCGCTTACATATATATATATATATATATATATATCTGCTTCTCATACTCTATATATCTCGACCGGGGTTTGTTTTTTTCCTTCGACCGGTACCTTGCAAAAGGACCGGTACTTTGTTTGAAAACAATCGACCGGTGCCTTGCAAAAGACCGGTGTCTTGCTCACTCTCTCGACCGGAACTTTAATCGACCGGACTGTGACATTCAACCGATACCATATTTCGACCGGTACCGTCCTTGCCCGGTGTCTCATCTCGACCGGACCATATATATCGACCGGTGACTCCCCGACCGGTCCCTTGCGACTCCCGGTGTCCAGCGAAACAACTTCGAACAAGTTTTGAGGTTTTCGATTGTTTTTCGAAATCATTTCGGTTGATTCGGTAGCGATCGTGAACTAAGTTTTTCAAGTTTTTAACTGGTAAGGGTAGTTTACAAAGCTTAAACGATCGTTTTTGATCGAAAAATTTTCACCCATATCGAGCTTTTAAATTCTCGTTCGGTTTCCGAAAAATCTTTGGTTGCTTCGTTCGAGAGTTTGAGAGATTTTTTCGAGATTTAATTAGTTGAGGGAGCTTAAGGGAACATAAACGATCATTTTTGATCGAAAAGTTTTAACTCATATTGATTTCCTAAAGTTTCGATCGTTTTCCGAAAAGTTTTCGGTTGGTTCGTTTGTGATCGTGGGTTGACCGGTTGAATTTTAATCTGTGAAGGACTGATCAGGGAGTTTTAACGATCGTTTTGCATTGAAAATTTCTAACCGTTTTCGAGTTTTGCAGGTTTGTCTCGTTGGCGAAGATGATAAATAGTAACTAACGAATTCCGTTAGTTTGCCGTTAAATTCTTTACCTTTTTGGTCCTTTCTCCGTTAGTCCCGTTAGTTTGTTAGTTTAGTTAGTTTTATTTCAGTTTTAGTCCTTTTTTCGTTAGTTTTCAGTTAAGTCCGTTAGAAGTTTCAATTCTACACTTTTACACCCTCTAGTTATTAGTTTTAGTTTGTGTCATTTTTAGTCCTTCTAGTTTTTTTAGTTTTAGTTTGTGTCATTTTTAGTCCTTCTAGTTTTTTAAGTGTCAGTTTGTGTCACTTTTAGTCCTTGTAGTTTCTGTTTGTGTTGCTTTCAGCCCCCGTACTTCAAAGTTTCGGTCGTCTGTCATTTGTGACCCATAAACTTTCAAGTTTCACTCGTTGTCACTTTTGGTCCTTGCACTTTAAAGTTTCATCTCTTGTTAAGTTCAGTCCCTGGACTTTAAGCTTTACAGGTAACAATGACTCATTTGATTCATCTTGATACTTCAAAAGGAGATATGATGAAAATCATTAGAGATTTGGATGAGAAAATTCGCATTCTGAAGGAAACTAATGACGATCTTGAGATTTCAAAACTGAAGGCGGAGGCTAATTCATTATCGACTATTTTTGAGAAAAAGTCTTTGAAAAATAAAAACTTTGAGCTGAAAAGGAGAATATCAGATCTTGAAAGAGAAGCTAATATAAAGAAAAGTGATCCAACAAGTGCTGAAGCTTCAAAGAAAATATCTGAACTCGAACAAAAAGTTGCAGATTTTGAAGCCAAAGAAGAGAAGTACCTGATGCTTGAAGAAAGAGGAAACATGTTGGAGGATGAAAATCTCGATCTGACAAAAAGACTTGCTGCTTTTGAAAAAGATAAAGCTGATTTTGAGAGTGAAAAGAAAGGATTTTCAAAGAAGTTCTCAGATTTTTCAAGAAAGTGTTTTGAAGAAAAGAAGATTGTCGAGTTTAAATGCATAAAGCTTTCTCAGCAAGTTTCTGATTTTGAGAAAGTAATCATTCTGGAAAGGGAAAAGTTTGTCAAGGAGAAGAAGGAAATTGAACAGAAGAACGTTGGATTCTTCAAGGAAATATCCGGCCAAAGAAAGGATGCTGAGAAGGGATTTGAAAAATGAAAGAAGCATGTTTGAGGCTGAAATCAAAAAGCTCACTGAGAAGCTATCAGAACTATCTGAAAGTGTGCTGAAAGAGAAGAAAACGAAGTCTGAATGGGAGACGAAGATTGACCTGCTTGTCAAAGAAAGAGACAGCTTTGCTTCAAAGATTAAAGAGCTTGAAAAGTCTGTATCAAGTTCAAATCAGAAATCTGTCTCTTCACAAAGGTTAGTTAAATCTTTTGATCAGATTCGTAAAACTAACCTTTTCTATGATAGAAATATAGATGGTTCAGGTACACATCAAAGAAGAAGGAAATACAAAGAAGAGGAACTGGTCTGGAAGAAGAAACCAGTTGAAGATGAGCTGAAAGAAAAAGAATCATGTGTACCTGCGGTCAATGCCAAGAAGAACAAAGCGAGTAAAAGTAAACCTGATCATATCTACTCGAGAGATTAATTACTCAGGTTATCAGGTAAGAAATACCACTGTTCTTATTGTCATACACATGATCACATTCACAAAACCAGTGATCATTTCTGGTATGGTTCTTATTCTATATCCCCTACAAGAACTGCAACTAACATTCGAGGACCCAAATACCAGTGGGTACCAAAACCGAAAACTGATTCTGTGTTGTAGGCACCTACTGTCAAGGGGGAGTAGAAGAACAATGGCTTCTAAGTAAACCAGCTTAGAACCCGGACTTCAACGAAGTTTGTCTTCTGATTACATGACAGATCAGGACCCGTTCTTCAACGTTCAGACCTGGATATTTTGCAACTATCCAGGGGGAGCTTAAAAGACCTAAATCATTATATCATGATTTGAGGGGGAGCTTAAAAGTAAGTATCTTCTAATCCTAGATCTCTGATTGTTTGAAAGAAGAACAACTTTCAAGCATGAAAAACAGTTTCTGAAATGTTCAAACCACTTCTGATTCTCAAAAGGTTTCATGAATCTAGAAGTGTGAATTTAAATGTTTTTCACTTTTTGCGCATTAATGTTTAACTGACTGTGTGTTTCTAAAGATCAATAGTTGCGTATTTTCTTATTCTTATACTGTAAAGTATTCACACACACAGGTTCAGTACTTCATTTGTATTAGTTATTACCATGTCTCATAGCGAAACAATTTTTTCGATGGTAATACCCCCGCTTGAAATTCAATGTTGTTGAACATCTATCATTATTTCTAAACTTGTGCTTTCATTGCTAAATTGTTTATATTTGTTCATATAAACAAACTATCCACTTCCTTGATACCCTAACCAGGTTAGTTGATCTGATTGATACATTGTCGGATTTTCAAAGTTCAATTGCTCAAATCTCCTGAGCATACATTTTGACAGTGTTATCATTCATTCTGTGCTTAAATGTTCAAGTTAAACTGTTGAGTAATTTTTTTTAGGACTTACATGGGATTTGTGTGAGAACTTAAACAGTACTTCCATGGATTCACGTTAACCAGTGTTTCCTACCCCGAAAGTTATCCTAGAGTGATTTGAGGGGTGAGGGGTCATAAATCAAAGAGTGGGGGAGATAACTCATCGGGTTGAGTTTTCCTCATTGTGTGGAGCGGTAAAATGGAAAATGAGAGTTTGGTTAGAAGTGAGCATAATGGTAAAAAGAAAGAGGGTGTGAGAACAGAGTTAAAAGAATATCAAAACTCTGTACCAACCACTTTCTGAGCCGGGCAACCACATATTCTGATTGGTTCACATTCTTTGGTGACCATCATTGAAAAAGGCACCTAGCCCATGCCAACTCTTGCTATAACCCCACCAACCACTCGTTTCTTTCTTAACAAAGAAATGTTTCATTTTCTTTGGGGACGTAGCATATCTGCTATCTAGTCTTCACTCGGAAGATTTAGATATTGAAAAAGAAGGAAAGTTGCCCCACCTTCGAACATTTTTCATTCACATTGAGTCCGTGTAATATCTGTTGCTGTCTCAACAGTTTACACATTTTTTAGCCTGATCAAGCTAAGTGGCTTCAATCATTTCTACACTTGCACGAGCACACAAGGAATAAGTTTTCTTGTCATAACATTCATAGAAAATTCCTTTGTGGTTTTTCGATGATTGAATGGAAGCCCTGGGGGAGTGTACATCATAAAAACTCCTTTCCAAAGTACATCCGTTGTACAAAGTGGCTCCGTGCTACTTACAGGCATACTAACTGTATAATTTGTTGATTCAGGTTTTCAATTCCTAATATATCTGAATTTGAAAAGATTCGGATATATACGTTTCATGAATTGACGGATACTCAGATCACAGGTGGGAGAGTGTTAATTTATCATAAATGGGAGATCAAAGAAAGTGTTAAAATTGAAGAAGTTTTGATGATCATGACGCTTACAATCATCAAAAAAGGGGGAGAAAAAGTTCAATTTCAAAGTTTTAAAGAAAGAAAGAAAGTTATTTCTGAAGACAGTCTAGAGATCAAAGAGATGAAGATGCTATTTCATTTATCAAAGAGATGAAGATGCTATTTCATTTATCAAAGAGATGAAGATATGAGTTTAATGCAACTCAATTTTCAAAGATGAAGATTTTTTAAAAAGATTTTATTTTTTCTTTCCTGTATCATGTGGTGTCTGCTACAAGTTTGTTTATCATTCCTCCTACGTGCTGATTGAAACAAGTTCTTGAGATGAAAGCCTATTCAATTCCCGGTTCAAAGACAGATTCTTTGTCTTAAACTGAAGATGCACCGTGGAATGTCAAGTAACTCTCACATTATCTTTCTTGTGTGCTGATCCGATGTGATTGAGTTTCTACAGTTAAAAGTTGCGTGATAGTGCGTTCAGTCGAGGCTATTGTACATTGAATCTGGTTACAAAGTTGAAACTATGAAGACCAAGAGCTTTATTCAAGGGGGAGCGTGGAAAGTCATGAAGACATGCAACACCAAAGTTCTTCAAAGATTCAAGAGGGAAAGAAGATCAAGGCCTGAAGTTTTTCAAGAAGATAAATGCTTTATTCAACTTTAGGGGGAGATTGTTAGGACTAAAAGTCCTATGTGTTGAAAGTGGAATAAAATATTTATAAGGGTTTGATTTGTAATTATTTGATAGTTGTTTTATTAGGATGGGCCCAAGCCCATAAAGCCCAATTGCTTGTAAAGCCTAAGTATATAAAGGCTTATTTATCTCATAATTAGGGTTAAAACAGTTTAGAAAGGTTAGAAATTCATTATTCAGTTTTCTAGTCATTTGGTTTACATATCCATATCAGAAATTCTCTCTGTAAACCTTAACCCTTTGAAGTATTATTAATCATATGACTAGTTGTTGTGGCTATAATATGTTCATCATTGTTCATGTTTACTTGTGATTGCACTGCACTGGGATCTACAGAAGTAAAATGATACTTTACTTGCACATTATGTGGATATGTAAAAAGAATGTTTAAAGACTCATTTTAATGATTTTCATTCTTACCAGAAGTTGAACTGGAAATGACATTTTGTTTATGAAGATGTGTTTATACCATATGTTTAGTTATGGTTGGTCACATATGTTGTTGTGACGAGTCTGTACCATTACTAGTGGATCTCTAGGTTTTGAGTCGACTGTATTATTGGGAGGTCATATTCCCCATTTTTGTAACTATGGATGCATATGTTCCTAGAGGGCAACTTGGTACGGTTATGTGAGTCCAGATACTCGCCATGGTTTGTAGTGATCCTAGTGAAGGAGTATACATTGGTTTTTCTTGGGGGTGCGATCTCACATCGTATCACGGACCTATGTGTTAGTATCCTTGGATTCCAAGTGTTTAGCTCATAACTCGGATTTTGGTCTACTTAGTGTTACGCCACCATCCTTGGTAAAATTGTCCTTTTGTCATCATATAATGAGTTTTGGACCGAAAAGGCCCGGTTGTGGCGAAATGTTATCTTTATGAATTAAACGTTTATGAAAATATTTCCTTATGATACTGATGTTTATATCTTTTGAGTTTTATAAACTGTATGTTCTCACCAGGCTTTAAGTCTGACACTTTTTCTCAAATGATTTGTATAACAAGTTTCCCTTAGCGGTGGGTTGCCGGGGTTTTGAGAGACGGGTTTGGTCTCGAGGCATTTTGAGATGACTAGTATTATTTCAGGGCATTTGTTAAGTCCCATTCTTTTGGTACATTATGGAATGTCAAATGTTGAAATCTTGATATAGGTGTCTAGATTAGTTTGTTGACAAACTCTATATCGATACAGGTTTTTGTAAAGTCTTAAGGACTGATCCCCTTCTTGGGAGTTTATTATCAATACGAATGTCATGTTTCCAGGTTTTCAGGTTTTAATTTACTCTGATTTTTAGGGTGTTACACTCTTTCAGCGCAGTAGCAGATAGTTCAGATAACTTTGAAGTAAGTCTTTTGATTTCAGTCTCAAAGATTGATCGTTCTTCTTCAAACCCTTTCTCTGAATCATTTCTCAGGCCGGATAGTTCCTTAAAGAATCCCACATTCTTCTGTTCTATGACCTTGTTTTCTTTAGCAAAATTCTCTCTTTCCAAAATCAGTACTTTTTCAAAATCAGAAATTTGTTGAGAAAGTTTTATGCATTTAAGATCCACTGACTTCTTCTCTTCAAAACACTTATTTGAAAATTTTGAGAACTTCTTCGAAAAACCTTTATTTTCATAATCAAAATCAACTTTATTTTCACAAGCTGTATTTTAAGGTCAGATATATTCTTTCTAAGCTCCGCGTTCTCAAATTCCAAACTCTTTATCATCTCACCAGTCAACCAGAAGAGCTTTTCAGAAGATCTTCATTAAGTCTTTAAAGTACTGAGTTCTTCTTTCAAGGAGATGATTTCAGCAAAATACTCTCTTGACTTTTGAGAATGAAAGTCAACAACATTACCCAGATTAATCTTTTCTAATCCCACCTTTCTAATCTTCTCTTCAAGATCAGTAAAAAATCCCATGATTAAAGAGTAATCAGCTTAATGTGGATGATCATTTCAAACTATATATCAGAAAATCAGAATCAGATTGAATTGAAATCTTTCGAAAAATATAAAATTTTGAAATAAAAATTTCAGATATTCTAATCATAAAAAAAAATTTGTCCCCCTTCACACTTAAAAGACATATTACAGATTTGAAAATTTTGACTAAGTATGAAAAGACAGTTGGTGGCGCAAGACTGAGTTTTGCGTGAATAATGAGTTGCGCAAACCAAGCTTTTCGGAATCAACGTTATGCGCAAAGACAGGTTTTCGGTGTAAGCGAGTTGCGCAAAGTAAGGTTCTCGGGATAAGCGTTTTGCGCAAAGGAGGTTTGCGTAAGCAACGTGATACGCAATGTCAGGTTTGCGTGATAGCCTTGTTGCACAAAGGTAGCTTCTCGGAATAAGCTAGATACGCAAAGACGAGGTTTGCGTAATGTTCTTGATGCGCAAAGGAGACTTTGCGAAATGGACCTGATGCGCAAAGTGGACTTGATGCACAAAGTTAGATTTTCGTGATCCTTGAATTGCACAAATTATGGTTTTCGAGACCCACTGAATACGCAAAGATGAGGTTTGCGTAATTCAAGGGATGCACAAATCTGCGAGATGAACTTTGAGGATGAACTTGCGCAAACCGTTTATGAATCTTGCACAAAGTGTATGAACTTGCGCAAACCATGTTCATGGCAGATTCTTTCTCAAATCTACTCAAACCTGCAAATTTCATCTAAAAAATTTATCAGCATCATCGAAAAATAATACTAACCACAAATATACAATCAATTTTCGATTAAAACCAACAATTCAAACAAAAAAAATCAAGAACAATGTTCGAACGAAAATATCCAGAAAACTAAAATTTCGAAAATTGACATCGAATTAGTTAGAATTATAAGATGTAATCAATACAAGAATCAATTCTAATCATAAAACGAATACAATGATTCGATTTTCTTGCAACAAACACGATTTTTCACATAAATTCGGATGTAAAAGTACTCAGAACTCACGTTCGTGAAAAAATTCGAAAAACAAAAATTTTCGATTTAAAACTCCATATTTCAATTCAAACTTTGATAAATCATTTCCAAAAAGTTTGGTTCAGCTCTGATACCAATTGTTAATCAATAAATCCCAATCAATCAAGCAATTACTCAAATATATGACATTTAAAATGATCAAGAACTAGAGAGAGAAAGTAGATCTTGCATTAGTCACAAATATCACACATACAATAGGTGAATAGTTCTCTAGCGTAGTTACAAGATTAAGAAAGCCAAACCTATATAAACCAACAAACTAACCAATACTTAACCACTAAGGAAAGCAAAACATATAAAGACTAACTATTAAAAAGACAATGTTGACTTTTACATCTTTGACTTTCCTATTAAATCTTGGATACAATATTTAGACTTAACAATCCGTTAGATGTTGTAGAACATTTTTCATTCGGATTATATGCACTAATTCACTATAAATCTTGTTCAATTTTTGGAATTTGAAAGTTTTGAAGTTCGAATTTTTCACAAACGTTATCAGAATCAAGATCATGGACTAAGTTGAGTATTGATCAAATTGTTGCAGAGGTTTTGTTCTAAATATCATCGTGGATATTTTCTCAAAGTTTGGTTACAATTAGAGAAGATTTAGATCGATTTTTGTGTGATCAAAGTGTCTTAGGATCGAAAACATCAAGAACTCGCAAGATCTGCAAAATTCGCATCTTCTAATGAAGATTTCTCATGGCTCTTAGTTTTGAAGATTGTTAAGGAAAAATTTCGCGTTGCTCTTTGTGAGAAAAGTGAGATTTCGCACAAAGCTTTGTACGAAAAGTAGAAATTCGCATAGAGGCTTACACGAAAAGTGTTTGATTTGAATTGCTAAGGGAACTTTTTGCAAGGCTCTTCATACGAAAAGTAGTGGAATTCACATTGTGTTACATGCGAAAGGCTTTTGTTTTCTCTATGATTTATGCGAAAAGTGGAGAATTTTGCATGATGAAGACATTCTGAATTTTTCTAAGTTTGGAATTCGTATAATATTCCTTTGTGAAAAGTGAAGTTTTGGAATTTACCTAAGTCAATAATTCGTACAACAATGTTCTGCATAAAGCTCATGGGTTTTGAGTCTAGCAAGTGAGGATTTCGCATCAAACTACGTGCGGAAAGTTGAATTTCGCATCATTCTTCGTGCGAAAAGTCAGAATTCACATCAAGTATCGTGCAAAAAGCTTGGATTTCGTATCCTTTTGTGTGCGAATTCTATTCTTGGGGCGAAAAGGTATTCCTGTTTTGTGCGAAAAGTGTAGAATTCGCTCAGTTTTGTGAGGATTCAATACTTAGAAATTTTTTGGAATTTTTCTGAAAAAATTTCAAGTTTGGTTTTCAAGACAAGATTTCTAATTTTCTGAATAACGATCATTTCAAGCTCTTATTTTACAGATCTTTAAGATGTCACAAGGATACATTTTAAAATTTGGACAGATGAACATCACAGAAGCTAAAGCCAATCATAAGCATCTTGCTGGACTATTGTCAACTTATACCAAGATGGCTAATGACTGCTCAAGAGAAAACTAAAAGTTAAAGCTGAGAAAGATGAGTTGCAAATCAAAGTCTCTACTTTTGAATTAGAAATAAAAGATATGAAAAGTAAATCTGAAAGCTCATATCTTAGAGCTGAAAGAGACAAGTTCAAAGAGAAAATATTTGGTCTTGAAGTAGAAATCAATGTATTGAAAGAAGAAGCTTCACAAGTAAATGGTTGATCAATGTAAGGAAAACTCAGTGCAAGAAGAATTAAAGAAGGTTGAAGAGAAAAGAAAAGTTGTGAAAAGGCATAAAGCAAAGTTGAAGAAGAAGATTTTGTATTTGGACGCTAAGACTGTCAAACACTGAAAAATTCCCAAAAATAAATGGTTGATCATTCCAAAAGTCACAATTCCAAAATCAAACACTATTATATGAATTTTAATTCAGATTAAGTTCAGAATAATGATCGATAATCAAAACCCATATGTTTAAACAAGTTTTAGTCTTCATAAGTTTGATTTTTCTTAGTCCAAGGACTAAAAATTCAATGTTAGGTTCTAATTGGGTTTCAAGAAGTTGAGCAGTCCTTAAGAATCAGAAACCCTAAATCATTGAACTTAGAACCTGGAATCAAGCAAAGACAACAAACGCAATGCACAATATACAAAGATATAATATACAAAGCCATAAACCAACACTGAATCGAAAATAAAGTGGAAATCTTTGAAGTCGTGAACTGGAAGTCGAGAGAATATCATCTAAGTGCTCAAGAGTCGCAAAATAGGGTTTAAAGAAGAAGTGGGAAAACTGAAGAGATGAATGTGTATATATACTGAAAAATTAGGTTGACACATGGCAAGATTCAATTAGACCTCCTACTTGTTGCAAACCACTGAAGTATGGAACTTGTCACAAAGAATGACAAGTTGTGTGTGTACTTGACAGTATATAGACAAGATAATACACAAGTATTGATCTTTAAAAACACACGGTCAGTTAAACATTAATGCTTAATTATGAAAAACATTTAAAATCACACATCTAAATTCATGAAATCTTTTGAGAAACAAAAGTGGTTTGAACATTTTCGAAAACATTTTTCATGTTCGAATGTTGTTCTTCTTTCCAACAATCAGATATTAAGATCAGAAGATACTTACAAACGATTTAAGCTCTCCCTCAAATCATGATACATTGAGTTAGATTCAGATAAGCTCCCCCTTCATATTTGCATAATATCCTCATCTGAATAAACTCTTTTTTGAGATACGGGTTCTAAACTGTTATGTTTAGATGCTATAATTCTTTGACATTAAACTACGAGTTTTGAATTGTTGTATTCAGAAGTCAAAATCCTTTAAAGACCGGGTTCTGATCTGTTGTAATCAGAAGCCAACATCTTGAACATTGAAGAGCGAGTCCTAGACTGTTTGGTCTAGAAGTCTATACTCTTTATCATTGATGACTAGGTCTTGAACTACTTTGTTCAAAAGACAAAGCTCTTACTCCGCCTTAACTTGTGGTGCCTACAAAACAGACTGAGTCGCTTTTGATACCCACTTGTATTTGGGTACATATTTGTTAATCACAGTTATTTTGGGAGTAATATAGTATGAGCCATACCAGTAATTAACAAAATTTTGACTTACAAAATCATTTACTCCATGGTAAGAAAAACAAATCTTATTTTGAGCCAACCTGATAAGATGATTAGCAGAATAAATCGTATCAGGTTTGCCAAAAGATTTACGTTTATGTACAATGTTCTTCTTAGCGTTTGATGTGGATGCAGATGATTTATCAATCTTAAAGTTCATCAGAAGAATCCTTCACTCTCCAGACCATCTTCTCTCTCTGAGAAGCATATTTTCCTTTAGAATTATAGTTATTTGAACTATCAACAGAGTTAATATAAAACAGATTAGAAGGACAATCTGATTTGAATTAACAATTTCTGATTTGACACTGTTCTTTTTTGAAACATTTTGATGAATAGAATATAGATCCCAGATACAGTGCAATCAATAGATATAATCGATGAAGAACAATGAATGATCCACAACTTCTAGTCATATGATTAATACTCAATAAAGGTTTAGGTTTACAGAGAGAATTCCTAATAAGCAAATGTAAACCTATCGACTAGAATAATGACGTCTAAAACCTCTAACCTAAAACTAGGTTAATAAAACACTTTAAATAGTAGGCTTACAATGCCTAATGGGCCTCAAAGCCCATTTACAAAGACTTTGAAGATATTACAAATCAACCCCTTATAAATGCTTTATACAACATTCAACACACTAGGATTTTCAGTCATAACAATCTTCCCCTAAAGTTGAATAAGGCATTTATCTTCTTGAAATCTTCATGCGTTGATCTTCTTCCCCTCTTAAATATTTGAAGAACTTTGGTGTTGCATGTCTTCATGTCTTTCTTAACTCCCCCTTGAATAAATCTCTTGGTCTTCATATTTTCAACTTTGTAACCAGATTCAATGTACAATAGCCTCGAGTGGACGCACTATCAAGCAACTTTCAACTATAGAAACTCAACACATCGGATCAGCACACAAGAAAGATAATGTGCGAGTTACGTGACATTCCATGGTGCACCTTCAGTTTAAAACAAAGAATCTGTCATTGAACCGCAAGTTGAATAAACTTGCAGCTTAAGAACTTGTTTCAATCAGCTCGTGGGAGGAATAAACTTGTAGCGGACACCACATGATACGGGATAGAAGAACCAATAAAATCTTTTCTGCTCAGCTGCAATCTTTGAATCCAAAGGTTTTTCAACCTCTGATTTAAGAAATTATGTTACTCCCCTCAACTTTTGCTAACTCCCCCTCAATATGATAATCTGTGTCTTTCAATTTTTTGTTGTTCTCCCCCTCATGATGATTAGGAGAATCCTGAGCATCATGTAACTTCAAAGACTAAATGTATGAGTAGCAAAATATCAGATAAAGCAATTAGTAACCAAGGGTAACAGCTAACACGAAAACACAATAGTAACTGTTATCACAACAATTGAAATAATTGTGTGGCCTATATTAAGAGTTAGCATCGATGTATCTCTGATAGGATTTCCATTTATCACTGAAGTAAAATATTAAAAATTACTTCTCAAACTGTTCCGGCAATATCACAAAGATATGCAAGGGGAATCACAAAGATTCGTGCGTGTATGAAAGAAGTATAACTTAAATCGATTAGGCTCAAAGATTGATTCAACCTGGGATGTAGGTTAAGAAATCAATAGACTCGGTGAGATGAAAATGAAGTTCGGAGACCGGAGCTGATGTCTTCCTTTTTCAATATCTAAGACATCCGAGAGAGGAATAAATAGATTATGTGCTAAATCTCCGTGCAAATATGAAACAAGTATCTTTTGAGAGATACTTGAGTGGCAAGGTGGGGTGACACGAGTTATCGACACTGGGTCCATGTTTGTTTCAATATCCATCTCCAAATAATGAGAATGAATAGATTATGTGGTAACCCGGATTACCGACTCGGTTTGGTAAGGACCAATAATTCTTTTAAGTCCTGTCACATCCTCACCACTTTTTTTTAAACACTCTGAATTCTTCTATCAATCTAGACCCCTTACTGATGTCTATGAATAGGATGTGTTTCTTGGGTAGGTCGTTCCGGTTCTGGATTGACCATAGAAACTTTATGAGCCCTAACACTCCTCTAACTCACCAAAATAAAACATTAAAGTACAATTTCTAATTGGAGATAATCAGAAGTCAGAAACATTTAAGAACGAGTCCTAAACTGAAGTGTTCAGAAGTGGATATGAAAATTTAAACAAAAATCATGGTACTCCCCTACAAAAGTGGCATAACCCTTTATTGTAGTCATGTGACATGAATAATCTGAACTAAATCACACATGACATTCCTGCAAAACAATTTAAGAAGGTTTTGGTTTTGGTATCCATGTTGTGATGGATCCTAGATGGTTAGTTGCCTTGGCTTTGATGCAATTAAAATATGGATTGGGGGTGCTATAAGTACCATACCAACTATTTACGTACCTTGGATGCACAAAGTCACTCTTTCCACAGTAAGTGCAAAAGATCGTTTGTCGGCGCAGACTGATCAACTTTCCTATAGAATAGACATAAGTAGGTGAATCAGTCTTGGAAATAAATGACTTTGTATCAACTATAGGAGAATCATGAGACTTGTTTCCATCACTCCTTTCTGTAGTTGGTTTCTTTCTCCAAACCATCTTGACTTTTCGAAACACTTGATTATTTGAATCATCAACAAGAGAATTATAGAAAAGATTTGAAGGACGAATCCGATCTTTTGAAAATTCATTTGATTTGACAAACTTCTTCGAAGAATTAGATGTAGAAGGTGAACTTGACGAATAAGAATACTGAACAACAGTATCGGGACTGGCTTGTTCAGATAAATCGGCTTTAAGATTTATTTCTTCAAGTTTCTTGACTTTTGCGGATAAAACATTTCTTTCTTCAAGAATCAATTCAATTTGTTTTTGTAAATCGGATTTTACCTTTTGTTCTTTCAAAATCTCTGTTGTTTATTCAGATAATATCTTTGAAAGCTTATGAATCCCAGTTTCGAAAATCTTTCTTTCACTTTCAAAATCCTTTTCTATATTGTTGCATTTATCAGATATCTCTTTAAAAACTGCCACATTCTTCTTTTCAAGCATTTTCTTTTCACTCTCAACAAATTTCGCTCTTTCTCAAAAGAATCTCGCTCAATTATCAAAATATTTTCAAAATCAGAAATCTTCTTTGAAAGTTTCGCATTTTGAAGCTAAAAAACCTTTCATTCATCAAAAACTTTCTTTTAAAGATCAAGAATCTTTCTTTCAAAATTCTTTCTTTCATTTGAAGAATCAACTTTTTCTTTTTCAAAAGCAGCAAGTCTTTTCGTCAAATCGAGATTTACATTGTTCAACATGTTTCCTCTTTCTTCAAGCATCAGGTACTTCTCTTCTTTGGCTTAAAAATCTACAACTTTTCGTTCAAGTTCAAATATTTTCTTTGAAGCTTCATATAGATCCGTTTTCTTTATATCAGCTGCTCTTTCAAGATCTGAAATCTCTTGTTTAAGAGAGTTTATTTGGGCAAAAAACGAAGGGTAATATGAATTAGTGTTATCCAGTTTAATCTAGTTGATAAACAATCACATGACACAATATAGATCAAGAAATATAAAGATTAGAATAACATACCAATCCTTTGAAGATTCAATGAAAACCTTGTGTGTTCTTGATACCTTGAATATAGGATTACAGAGAAAACAGCTACCTCTCTCTAATATGATTATTGTATAATTGAGATATTAGCCTAAATCCTAATTAAACAAAACATTAAATACTTAGGCCATATGGGCTTTAAGCTTAATGGGCTTCTTAATGGGCTTGGGTCCCATTTACAAACTAACCCATATTAACTACATTTTAGACCCTCTAATTTAACTTTAATATAATTACAATTTAAACCCTTAAATTTAACTTTAATCTTGAATACAATTTATCATCCAACAATCACCCCCTTTGAATTGACGATTAAAAAAAAATCAACTGTCTTTAGGTCTTCACTTGTTTTCACTTTTCTTGAAAACTTCAGAAACATGCTTCATTTTTATCTTTGAAACTTTGAAGCCTTCAGCAACCTTTATTTCAAAATTCTTGAAATGTTCTTTTTATTCACCTTCTTTGATTACTCTCCCTTTTTGTATATTCTCCCCTTTTTATGATTGGTGAGAATCAACATCATCAAAACTTTACAAATCAATCTCCCCCTTTGAATATGGTTAACAATTTAGCACTGTCTTCATGTAACGAGCCATGTGAGAAATAATAGCAGTCTCTCCAAATGGAAAGAGTGATTATTTAAATCTTTTCAGATAAAATAGATATGGTAACCCTGAATCAACAAATGACTCAGTTAGAATGCCTGTCAATGACACAAAGTCACTGAGTAACACAAAGTTACTATATAAGGAGCTGGTTTTGATGTTGGGTCCGCAGGACTTCCATTAAATCATCGAATAATACATGGTTATCTATCAATGTTCTGACAGAAAACAAATTCTTGTATGCTCGTGCATGTGTATGAAAGAATTAAGCATAGATGATTGCTTTTCATTTTAGGCTCAAAGTATGTAAACTTGTTGAGAAAACAAAAAATTATACAAAGACTCAATGTGCATGAGAAAGGGTTCGAAGGTGGGGCAACTTTCCTTCTTTTTCAATATTAGTATATTCCAAATGAAGAACCAATAACATATGTGTTGTGTCCCCAGAAAATGTGAAACATTCTCTTTTAGAGAAAAGAATGAGTAGCAGGTGGGGTTGTATGCAAGATATGGCATGGGCTAGGTCCCTTTTTCAATGATGGTCACCAAAGAATGTGAACAAATTAGATAATGTGGCTGCCCGACTAAGAATGTGGTTTGGTGCAGAGTCTAATATTCTTTTACTCTGTTCACTCAACCTATTTCTTTTAATCTTTTAAATTTCACATCTAAACAATCTCTCTTTTCCATTTTACCTCTTCACACACCATCACTCAATTGTGTTGACCCCTCTCCCCTCAATCACTCAGGGAATACTTCCTGGGTAGGAAACACTGGTTATCGTGAATCCATGGAAGTTCTTTTAAGCTCACACACTGAATCCCATGTATTTTCCTAAAAGAACATACTGTTCAACAAGCTTTTGTACATGAAAGCACAAAAGAATACAGTTACATGAAGAATAAATTTTGGAGAAGTCAAAACAGTTGTGTCTGACAATGCAATTCTCCCCCTCAAACTAAAAAGAGTTTGACAATTTAAGCTCTTAAGAAGTTTTTCAATTAAGCTTATAGATGATTAAGCTCATTTTCTATGAAGCTCCCCCTCAACTTGACTTTATTTTTTAACATAAAGTAAACAGAAAGCAGAAAAATAAAGCATTGAAGTGCGGGTTCTAATCAGATGTGATTAGAAGCCATAGTCACTTGAACAAACCTGCATATAAAAGAAATAATGCTAATCATTTGTGAAAATGTGTTGGGAACTGAAGATTTGTCTAAGTGATTACTACTGCCAGTATAACATGGTTAATACTGTTGAGACAAGTTACTACTGCTGAGCCATATTAATACTGCTTGATGAAGATTAATACTGCTAAGCATAGTTACTACTGCTGGTGAACATTAGTACTGCTCAGAGTGTTAATGCTGCTACAACTTAATACTGCTTATGTGATAATCAAGATATGCGGAGATCAAGGTTTGAAGAAAATCATGGAAGGTTGAAGATAATTATGGAAGAATATACTGAAGATCTGTTATGTTTTGTAGTCATCTTTTATTTTCAATATATGTATAGAATCATTCTGGATAGTTTGACATACGAGCATTCTAAGTTTTTTGTTTGAAGAGAGAATTAACCTCAAGGTTTACAACCCTAGTTCTAGAGAAGTAGAATTCGTCTTGGTGAGTCTGTTAATCAAGATTGAAGTTTTGTGTGCAAGCTTGTAACTTTAATCATTCAATAAAGTTTACAAGTTGTGATTTCTATTTTACTGTTACATTGATATTTGAATATTAAAGTGTTTTTCCGCAACATCTTTAATATTGTTTCTGAGTTTCATTATTCTTGTTAAGAATCAGATCCTAACAAGTGGTATCAGAGCAAGTATTCTCAGAAACCTTCATTCATCATGGACAACACAGTTGAATCAACCAGTACTCTTGTTTCAAAGGTCCCCATGCTCAAACCTAATGAGTTTGACATGTGGACAATTAGGATCAAGCAGTACATCCTCCTTACAGACTTTTCTTTGTGGGACATTATTGAGAATGGTCCTGTAACCCCATAAAAATCAGAGTAAATTAAAACCTGGATAACCTGGCAATATGACATTCGTATTGATAATAAACTCCCAAGAAGGGGATCAGTCCTTAAGACTTTACAAAACCTGTATCGATATAGAGTTCGTCAACAAACTAATCTAGACACCTATATCAAGATTACATCAGTTGACAATCCATAAGGTACCAAAAGAATGGGACTTAACAAATGCCCTGAAACAATACTAGTCATCTCAAAATGCCTCGAGACCAAACCCGTTTCTCAAAACCCCGGCAACCCACCGCTAAGGGAAACCTGTTATACACATCATTTGAGAAAAAGTGTCAGACTTAAAGCCTGGTGAGAACATAGAGTTTATAAATCTCAAAAGATATAAACATCAGTAACATAAGGAAATCTTTTCATAAAGGTTTAATTCAACAAGATAACATTTCGCCACAACCGGGCATTTTCGGTCCAAAACTCGTTAAATGATGACAAAAGGATCATTTTAGCAAGGATTGTGGTGTAACACAAAGTAGACCATAAATACGTGTTATGAGCTAAACCATTTGGAATCCGCGGATACAAAACACAAATTCCGTGCTTCAACGTGAGATCAAGCCCCAAGCGCAAAACCAAGGTATACTCCTTCGCTAGGATCATTATGAACCATGGCTAGTATCGTGCCTCACATAAACGTATTAAGTTGTCCCCGAGGAACATATGATCCATAGCTACAAAGTTGGGGAATATAACATCCCAACAAAACAGTCGACTCAAAACCTAGGGATCCGCTATTAATGGTACAGACTCGTCACAACAACATATGTGACCAACCATAAATAAACATATGGTATAAACACATTTTATAAACAAAATATCATTTCCAGTTCAACTTCTGGTAAGAATGAAAATCATTAAAATGAGTTCATAAACATTCTTTTCACATATCCACATAATGTGTAAGTAAAACATCATTTTACTTTAACAAGGCGGAACCAGTCATTTTAGTCAAAACTGATCGGGAACCCCGAAAATCACCAAAAACTTCATTTATATAAAAATGTAGAGAACATGAAATCATACCGTAGAAATACTTCGGATTTCGCAAATAAGAGTTTTGACATGTATAAAGTTTGTAAAATGGTAGTAGGAACTCACTGGTAGGTTTTCAGAATAAAACCCGAAAAACCAGATAACGACCACGACGTAGAGTTGAAGCTTAAAACACCGAAACCTCGGATCGAACACCGACTATAATCTTCCAAACTCTAGAGAGAGAGATACTTTAGTGAGAGAGAGAGTTTAGAGAGAGAAGAGATATTTTAGATTTGAGATAAAGTGATTTTGGGAAACTGAACCTCTTATGATGGTCCATGCAACTTCGCGGGTTATGCCGCGACTTCAACTCGCGGCATAACTCGGTCGTGTCCAAAAACCCTAATCATCCAGTGGGTTTCGCAGGTTGTGCCGCGACCTCTAGTCGCGGTGTAACTCGTGTAGTTCCCTGAAACTCACACAAAACGTTGGGTTACGCGGGTTGTGCCGCGACCTCTAGTCACGGTGTAACTCGCGTAGTTCACTGCTTGTCCCCAAACTTCACAAATCCAAACTCTACTACAAACCAGACACGGTGCTAACGACAAAAACTTAACACAAGAATAACGAGATTACACAACGGAAATCCGGGGTTTTACAATTCTCCCCAACTTGGGAATGATTTCGTCCCCGAAATCCAAACTATACAAAAAGATGAGGATATCTTCGCTTCATATCCTCCTCGGCTTACCACGTCACATTCGCTCCCCGGTGATGCTTCCACTGCACCTTGACCAAGGTTACTTCTTTATGACACAACTTCTTAGACTTCCTCTCTAAGATGGCGTCGGCTCCTTCCACACAACGGTTAGCTTCGTCTACTCTTAACTCTGAAAGGGGAATGACGCTGTCTTCTACCGCCAAACATTTCCAGAGGTAGCAAACATGAAACGTGTTGTGTATTCTACTCAACTCCGGTGGCAGATCCAACTGGTAGGCTTGCAAACCCACCCGTTTAAGCACTTTGAAAGGTCCAAGGAAACGGGGACTCAACTTCCCATGTTTTCCGAACCGTATAATGACTTTCCACGACGACACCTTAAGCATAACGCGGTCGCCCACTTGGAATTCCATCGGTCGTTTCTTCTTATCTACATAGCTTTTTTGTCGATCTTGTGATGCTTTCATTCTTTCACGAATGCATTTGACTTTATCGGCAGTCTCTTGCACGATCTCAGGTCCGACAAACTTCTTTTCTCCCGCTTCAAGCCAGCACACGGGAGTCCGACACTTTCGTCCATACAACGCCTCAAAAGGTGCCATTCCAATACTCGAGTGGTAGCTATTGTTATAAGCAAACTCCACCAAAGGCAGGTGAGAGTCCCAGCTACCCCCGAAATCGATGACACAAGAGCTCAACATGGCTTCCAAAGTTTGGATTGTTCGCTCGCTCTGCCCGTCGGTTTGCGGATGGTAAGCCGTACTCAACTTCACTCGAGTCCAAAGCTCTTTCTGAAACCCATCCCAGAAGTTCGAAGTGAACCGACTGTCGCGATCTGACATGATCGACAAAGGTATCCCATGCCTCGAGACCACCTCATCGATATAAAGCTTCGCCAACTTATCCATCGGTAAGGTCTCGCGTATAGGCAAAAAGTGAGCACTCTTTGTCAATCTATCCACTATCACCCAGGTGGTATCGTGTCCCCGAAGAGTTTTAGGCAACTTCGTCACGAAGTCCATGGTGATATGCTCCCACTTCCACTCGGGAATCTCTAAAGACTGAAGACTCCCATATGGTCGCTGATGTTCGGCCTTAACTTGCGAACATGTCACACAACGCTCAACGTAACGCGCTACATCAAGTCCCTGTACATCTTTGTACTTCCCGGATGAATGGAATACTTAGACTTGTGTGCATCTTCTAACAACAGCTCACGGTTACCCCTAATCTTGGGCACCCACAAACGACCGTTAAACAATTTCACTCCACGGCTATCTTCCGTCAAGAGCAATCGCTGTTTTGTCATGACTTCCTCTTTTAGATTCTCTTCTAACAGTGCTTCCATCTGTGATGTCTTGATCTTCTCAACAAGACTAGATACTAGCTCGATCCTCGAATGGGTAGCTCGAATACTTCCGCTATAGTCCTTTCGACTTAACGCATCGGCCACTACGTTCGTCTTACCGGGATGGTAAAGCAATTCACAGTCATAGTCTTTAAGCAACTCGAGCCACCGCCTTAGCCTCATGTTCAGCTCTTTCTGATCAAAGACATACTTCAAGCTCTTGTGATCCATGTAAAGAGTGCATTTCATGCCGTAAAGGTAATGTCGCAAAGTTTCAAAGCGAACACCACCGCCGCTAACTCCAGATCATGGGTTGGATAATTCTGGTCGTATATCTTAAGCTGCCTCGAGGCATAAGCGATTACCTTGCCTCGTTGTATCAACACACATCCCAGTCCCATCTTTGAAGCGTCGCTGTATACCACGAAATCTTCCGACCCTTCAGGTAACGTCAAGATCGGAGCTTCACACAACTTCTTTTGAAGGATCCGGAACGCCTTCTCTTGGGCTTCAGTCCATTCAAACTTCACATTATTCCGAGTTAGAACTGTCAAGGAAGAAGCGATCTTCGAAAAGTCTTGGATAAATCTCCTGTAGTATCCCGCCAGACCCAAGAAACTTCGGATCTCCGACGGACTCTTAGGAGGCTCCCAATTCATCATAGCTTCAATCTTGGAAGGGTCAACCTTCACTCCGACCCGAGTGACTACGTGACCCAGAAACTGTATTTCTTTAAGCCAAAAGTCGCACTTGGAAAACTTGGCGTACAACTTTTCTTTTCTCAAAACTTCCAGAACATCACGTAAATGTTGCTCGTGCTCTGACTCACTCTTGGAGTACACGAGTATGTCATCAATGAATACAATGACCGACTTGTCGAGGAATGGTCGACACACTCTATTCATTAAGTCCATAAACACAGCTGGTGCGTTCGTTAGACCAAAAGGCATTACAAGAAATTCATAATAGCCGTAACGCATTCTGAAAGCTGTCTTCGGAACATCATCTTCTCTTACCTTCACTTGGTGATAACTCGAACGTAAGTTGATTTTAGAAAAGCAACCCTCTCCTTGACGTTGATAGAACAAGTCGTCTATTCTTGGAAGCGGATATCTGTTCTTTACCGTAGCTTTATTCAACTCACGATAGTCAATGCACATTCTCATTGTGCCATCCTTCTTTTTGACGAGTAAGACCGGAGCTCCCCAAGGTGACGGACTCGGTCTTATAAAGCCTTTCTCCAATAGCTCTTGGAGTTGTGCCATCATCTCTTGCATCTCCGACGGTGCTAAACGGTAAGGAGCTTTAGCAATTGGTGCTGCTCCAGGCACAAGATCAATCCGAAACTATACCTGTCGATCATGTGGTAACCCGGGCAAGTCGTCCAGAAAGACGTCTGGAAACTCACGCACGATCTTCACATCTTCAGCATTGATTTCTTTAACTTGGCATCGATCATATAGGCTAGGAAAGACGAACATCCTTTTACTAAGGACTTGCGTGCCTTTGCCATTGTGATTATTGCCACTTCACCCTTTCTCTTTTCACCATAGATGACAACGACTTTGCCAGAGGGGTTGGGAAGTCGAATCAACTTCTTGGAACATACGATCTCGACATGATTGTTTGACACCGGTAGTCGAATCAACTTCTTGGAACATACGATCTCGACATGATTGTTTGACGACTTTGCCAGAGGGGTTGGGAAGTCGAATCAAAACCCTAATCATCCAGTAGGTTTTGCGGGTTGTGCCGCGACCTCTAGTCGCGATGTAACTCGCGTAGTTCCCTGAAACTCACACAAAACAGTGGGTTACGCGGGTTGTGCCGCGACCTCTAGTCGCGGTGTGACTCGCGTAGTTCACTGCTTGTCCCCAAACTTCACAAATCCAAACTCTACTACAAACCAAACAAAGTGCTAACGACAAAAACTTAACACAAGAATAACGAGATTACACAACGGAAATCCGGGGTGTTACAGGTCCCTCTGCTGAAGGTAAAATTGGACAAGATGGAAGAAGACCAACTCCAAAAACTGATGCTGAGAAGAAAGTGAGACAATTGGAGATGAAAGCCTTAAGCACCCTGCTTTTGGCCATTCCTAATGAGTATCAACACCAGTTTCACCACTTCACTAATGCTCAGATTCTATGGAATGCTTTAGAGAAGAGATTTGCTGGCACCAAGAGCACTAAGAGGAATCTAAGGGATATTCTCAAGCAGCAATATGAGAATTTTACATCTTCAAAGAATGAGTCTATGACTCAAATTTTGATAGATTCTAAGTTAATTGGGGAGTTGGCTACCGTTGGAGTTCAGATGGAACAAGATGATGTCAACCGAAAGTTCCTCAGATCTCTTGGAGATGAATGGACCATGTACACTGTCTCATTCAGACAGAATGACATGTTGGATATGTTCATAATGCTGCACTCCTATCAGCATCAACTGATTCTACTGCTAACCCTGAATCAGTTAATGTTGCCAGTGGAGTAAATCAAGAAAAAGGCAATGAATCTGTTTTTGAAGCCTTTCTTTCCAGCCATGGTACCTCTTCTTTAATCAATGATGACTTGGAACAGCTTCATCCTGATGATCTTGAAGAGATGGATATTAAATGGCAGATGGCCATGCTTTCTATGAGGGTGTAGAAGTTCATCAAGAGGACTGGGAGGAACAACTTCTCCCAAAGAAGAGAAGATGGAACAGGCTTTGAATAGTCAAAGGTATAGTGCTACAAGTGTCATATGAAAGGACACTTTGCCAGGGAATGCAGAAGTGGAGTGTCTCACAACAACCATCAACAAGCTCAGACTGGAAGCTTCAACCAGAAGAGAAACTCTGCTCAAGCTCTTGTTTCTCAACAAGGAATGGGGTTTGACTGGAGTGATCAAGAAGAAGAGGCCATTCAAAATCAAGCTCTCATGGCAGAGGTATCAGATCTCCATACTGAGGTACTTTCTAATCTCTGTTCTCAAACTTGCATAGACACTGTTAAAAGGTACAAGGATCACAACCAGAGTATGATTGATGATCTTAAGTGGTTAGAAAAGGATAGAAAAGACTATGTGAAAATTGTTGAGAGGTTTGAGGAACAAATTAAAGGTTTCCAATCCAATGAACTTCAACACACATATGATACAAATTACTGGAAGTGGGAGAAAAATGATTTAGAAATCCAACTGACAAAGTCTAGAGAGGAGAATGAAAAGTTGAGAGGAGAACTAGCCAAGGTTAAGTTAGATGTGGAAAAGTTTTCATATGCTTCTATAGCCATGGATACAATTCTAAAGGTCCAAATCCATGATAAGCTTAAACCAAGAATTGGATATTATACCACACCACCACCATACAACAACAACTACATCCCTCCTAAATCAAACTTGCTAGAGACCAAGGATAGGAGGGACTTGCATGAGGGAGCCACTAAGATAGATCCTTTAGATGAAGTAGTTGTTGAGGACAAGACTGAGAAAGAAGCTGGTAAGAGTAGGGATAATACTGTGAGTGGTGAGATTCCCTTAGAAAATAACATTCTTACCAATGAGGGTGGTGGAAGGAATTGGGTCAAATATGATGGTGTAGAGAAGACTGAGGGAAAGTCTAAGAAGGTCCATTACAAACAGACTACAGTTGTGAATCATGTTCCTTGCAAACAGTGTGCAGGTAATAAATCTGAGCCCCTAAAACATGATAAAAGGAGGGGAAATCAAAGAAATTGGAATAATCAGTGGTCTCAGAAACAAGGAGTTGATATGAGTAGAATCATCAGACCAAAACCTTGTTTCATATGTGGTAAAATGAACCATCTTGCCAAGCACTGTTATTTTAATCCTATTAACCAAAGGATAAATTTTCAAAGATCTGTGCAAAAACCCTTTAGTTATAGGAAGGAAGAAAGGAACCATGTGGCTAAGAAACCTACTAAATCTAAAAGCCACATGAAGAAAAGGACTGTAAAAGAGATTGTCAAGATGTGGGTTCCCAAAAGCACTAAAACTGTTAGTACTGCTACCGCAAATAGTGTTGCTGACAAAGATAGTACTGCCAGAAGCAATACTGCTGCTATCAATGTTAGTGTTGTTGAAAGTATTAGTACTTCTAAAGCTAACATTGTTATTACTTTTTCAGATGGTAATACTGCTAACTCAGTTAATGCTTCAAACAAGGTTAGTACTGCTAAACCTGTTAGTGCTGCTAACTCTGTTAGTACTTCTAAAATTAGTACTGCTTCTAGTGTTTGTGCTTCTAGACCAATCATCTTGACAAAGTACTCCAGTAAAGAGTATTCTAATCTTAAAAATATCATCAAAAAGGAGTGTAAGTACTTTGATGAGAAAGGGAGGCCTAAGACCACTTTGGCTTGGGTTCCCAGTCAATACTAATTGATTTATCTTATGTGCAGGGCAATCAACAGCTCAAGGGAAAGAGCATTTGGCATGTTGATAGTGGTTGCTCTAGGCACATGACAGGGAACATGGCTTGCCTCAAGAATTTCAAGAAAATTGATGGAGGGCTGGTTGCCTTTGGTAATACTCCAGATGGAGGTAATATTAGTGTTAATGGAGATGTAACAAAAGGTAAGATGACCTTTGAAGATGTTTACTATGTTGAGCAGTTCAGATACAACCTGTTAAGTGTATCACAGGTTTGTGACAAAAAGCATAGTATATTATTCACTGCTCTCAGTTAATACTGCTTGTTAGTTAGTACTGCTTTAACTGAAATTAGGGTTAATGTTGCTTTTTTCCCAAATTGTATAAATACCTTCTTTGCCCGCCTAAAAGCTCACAACGACTCTTTGAATATTGTTCATCTTATCTCTAACTCTTTTCTCTCAAGCAACCATTGTGTTTCAGTCAAGAATCCTCAAGAACGATGGCATCCATGGCGTTTATTGATGAACACAATGAGATCGCAATGCTTCAAAAGCCCAAGCAGGCTACTAGATTCCATTAAATAGTTGATTTTCTCAAGTCCAGTCATATAGCTTATGCTCTTACAGTGTCACTACCAATTTTCATAGAGCACCAGAAGCAATTTTGGGCGAATGCCACCGCTGTTACTGAAAACGGTGTGCAGTTTATCAAGACAAGGGTATGTGACAAACCCTTGATAGTCTCTGAAGAGGTCATTCGCATCTATCTACGACTAGATGACGCCTCAGGTATTACCTCTATCCCTAATGAGGATTTGTTTTCCAATCTCACAAAAATGGGGTATGAAGGCCAACAGGGGGTTTTCAAATTTTACAAAGCTAATTTTTCTCCCCAATGGCATTTCTTTGTTCATACTCTTATGCACTGTATTTCTAGAAAAACTACTGGATGGAGTCAGTTCTGTAGTACCATTGCTTATGCTTTGGTCTGCTTGTCCACTGCCAGAAAGTATAATTTCTCAAAAATGATATTCAATGACCTTGTGTCAAACTTGGACAATAAAAAGAGTTTCTTTATGTATCCAAGATTTGTCCAGGCAGTTATCGCCTCTGAATTGACGGATATGCCTCAGTCTAATGAGGTATATGTACCTAAAATCCCTAAGGGCAAGGTCTTTTCAAATATGAAAAATCTGCCAAGGACTCGGAAGGTGTTGACACCCCATTGTTCTCTACAATGATGGTGGTGTCCCACAACCAAGAAGGTATGGCATCAGGGTCAAGGCCTTCACTAGACCAACCCACTTCTAGCCAAACCCAACCTTCAACCACTATATCATTCTCTCAGTCCTTTGTTCTTAAGCCAACCCCAGTTATATCCAAAACGTATACTAAGAGAAAGGTACACAAGGCTCTTTCCCTTGTTGTAACTCCTATAATCCCAGAACCTCAAAGCCCTCTAATGGAGCATTCTCCATTAGAGAATATCCATAGGGAAACCACTGGTGTCTCCCAACCCCAAGGAGGTGCTCACTAAGGAGATGCATGAGCATGTGGGTAAGAAGGCTACCACTACTCCTTCTAGCACAAAGGAGGCCAGTGGTAACATCACTAAGACCTTCCCCCTGGCAACTTTGGGTGAGCAATCATCCAAAGGTCCCAGGTGCCAAGAAACCAAGGGGGTTGAGGGTGCTTCTGCTAGGCAGAAGACCTCTACTACTAAACGTTCCAATGATCCATCAAAAGGGGGTAACACTTCTGGAGAAGGTGAGCATAGATATGACTACCACGAACTGATTTCTAGCCATGTCTAAAATGGCAACTGAACTGGATTCTCAAAAGATGGTTATAAATGAACTCAAGAAAGTCATCATCAACCAGCAAGAAGAAATTAGCACCTTAAAGAAGTTGGTTAAGAAGGTGGTTCAAAAGAAGAAGAGGCAAAGATTTGAGCTCAGAAGAAGGAACCCAGTGAATGACGCTTCCAAAAATGGGGAGTCAGAAACTAAGGTCAACATAGAGGATGCTATGAAAAAGGGGTAGAAACATGGAGATGAGGGGAATTTGCTGAAACAGAAACAGGGTTTGTGTCAGAAAAAGCAGTAGAAACAGTTAATGTTGCTAAAACAAGCAAAGCAGGAGAAACAGTTAATGCTGCTGAATTAAATGATGCAGCAGAAATTGGTCAAGAGGTATTAACTGACCTCATTAGCAGAAATTTGGAAGAAATTGAGATAGCTGAAGCACTAATAAAGGCCAAACATGATACTCCTAAGGTCACTTTAAAGGCCAAAGGAGTTGTCATCAAAGACAATGCTGAAGTTATCAAGAAAGCTAGTGTTCATAAGCTATCAAGCAAGGACAAAGGCAAAACCAAGATAATGGAATCTGACCAACCACTTAAAAAGCAAAAGTTGATTGAGTCAGATGAAGCTTTGGCCAATAAAATTCAGGCAGAACTGGAGCAAGAAGAAAATGATCAAGAGGAAAAAGATAGGGAGATGGCAAGAGCTCTAGCTGCAGAACTTAATGAAGCATTTCAAAAGAGTTTGGCAACAGAGATGGCACAGAAGAAATCTGCTATTATGAAGAAGCCTATAATGATCAAAGTGGGTGAAAAGAAGAGGAAACCTTCAAAGACCTACCTTCGCACTCAAGAGCGAAAGAAGATGATCACTTTCCTTAAAGGTGTTGTGGGAGTCAAAAAGGAGATGTTCACAAAAATGTCATTTGACCAAATCAAAGGTTTGTATAAGGCAAAGATGTCTAAGTTACAAGGAATTGACAAAGCAAGAGTTGAAGTGGAAGAGAGGATGAAAGGAAGCTACTCTAGGTGCAAGTTTGAGGACTTTGAAAAGAACAAAAATGATGGAAAGAAGAAAATCAACTAAGAAACCTAGAGTGGATGAGGAAGAAGCTAGGAAAGAACAGAAGGTATCTGAAGAAGAAGGGGCATCTAAGTCTGATGAAAAGAAAGCTCAATCTCAAGAAGAACCATCCAGTACTTATGATGTGAATATGTACACGGTGGTGATGGAAAAAGTGCCTGAACCAATGACAGCTGAACCAGTTGGTGTCAAGCCTCCCGAGATTATTCAATAGGATACCGTGGAAGTAGATGGAAAGGAGTATATCCGGATGAAGAGGAAAGATGACAAGTTTGATGTGTATCCTACTTGGGCCGAGATTGTAAGAGTATGCTCCAGATCTGATTTAGAGGAAATGTTTGAGGTGGGGATGAACTTATATGCTGATAAGCTGAAAACTCCAGGGATACCAGTTATAAAACTTGTGATGGAATATCTATGCATGTTGTTCAAGCCAGAGGAAGTTCAGTATGTCATCAGAAATGTGTTCAAAACCATCAACAACTGGACTCTGTATGAAAGAAGTTGAGTATATGCACTGGCTATGGATACAAGTCACTTTGAATACTTCTTAGTGGATATAGTTTACAACCACAGCAGGTTAAAGTTGCATGCTATGTTGAAGAAAAAGCTTGGTTGTGCACCAGATTCTGAAATGACAAGATACTTGATTCAGAGAACTATTAATCAAAGTTTGGGGCTGAATCCTAAAATAGGATCATGAGCAATGGAGTTTTGGAAGCATCTGAAGAGCTTGACTTCTCTTCTCTAAAAGTCAAGTTAGGGGGAGATTGTTGGGAACTGAAGATTTGTGTAAGTGATTACTACTTCCAGTACAAGATGGTTAATACTGATGAGACAAGTTGCTACTGCAGAGCCATATTCATACTGCTTGATGAAGATTAATACTGCTAAGCATAGTTACTGCTGCTGGTGAAGAATAGTACTGCTCAGAGTGTTAATGCTGCTACAACTTAATATTACTTATGTGATAATCAAGATACGCGCAGATCAAGGTTTGAAGATAATCATGGAAGGTTGAAGATAATTATGGAAGAATATACTGAAGATCTTTTATGCTTTGTAGTTATCTTTTATTTTCAGTATATGTATAGAATCATTCTGAATAGTTTGACATACGAGCATTCTAAGTTTTTTGTTTGAAGAGAGAATTAACCTCAAGTTTTACAACCCTAGTTCTAGAGAAGTAGAATTCGTCTTGGTGAGTCTGTTCATCAAGTTTGAGGTTTTGTGTGAAAGCTTGTAACTTTAATCATTCAATAAAGTTTACAAGTTGTGATTTCTATTTTACTGTTACATTGATATTTGAATATTAAAGTCTTTTTCCGCAACTTCTTTAATATTGTTTCTAAGTTTCATTATTCTTGATAAGAATCAGATCCTGACAAAATGATTCCTCTATTGTTAGCAACAGTTGTAGAATAAAACACAAGATTATAACGTAGAATACTCCCCTTAGAATCATGAGTAAGGTCTAAGAAGACATGTTCAACATACCGAGTTTACTGATTAGTAATTGGAACCTCTTTTCATCCAACGACTTGGTAAAAAGATTAGCTAACTGGAAGTCGGTTTGAACATAGTGCATTTCCATGTCACCTTTTTCGACATGATCCTTGATGAAGTGATAGCATACATCTATATGCTTAATTTTCGAATGTTGTACCGAGTTGGCCGTTATGGCGATTGCGCTCTTGGAATCACAATAAATAGAAACATGCTTGTAGTTGTATCCAAAGTCCCTTAACTATGTCGTCATCTAGAGGACTTGAGAACAACAGCTAGCAGCAGCTACATATTCAGCCTGGGCAGTGGATGTTGAAACACAATTTTGTGTCTTTGAGGTCCAACTCACAAGTTCGTCACCTATAAATTGACATGATCCAGAGGTGCTCTTCCGGTCTAGCTTACATTCTGCACCATCAACATCTGTAAAGGCAGTTAGATCAAAATGAGAATCCTTTGGATACCAAATGCCTAAATTCAGAGAGCCTTTGAGATATCAAAGGATTCCCTTAACAGCAGTTAAGTGCGACTCTCGCACAAAAACATGGGGCAAACATTATATTTGGGCGACTGGCAGTCAGATAAAGTAAAAAACCAATCATGATACGATACACCTTTTGATCAACTGGTTTCCCGGAGGGATCTGTGTCTAAGAGTGTACCAGTAGCCATTGGTGTTTTCATGACTGAAGTATCTGACATATTGAACTTTTTCAAAATATCTTTTATGTATTTAGCTTGATTAATAAATACGCCTTCGGGTAATTTCTTTACTTGTAAACCAATAAAGAAATTCAATTCACCCATCATCGACCTTTCAAACTTTGTTTCCATTATCTTTGAAAAGTTCTTGCAAAATTTCTGATTTGTCGACCCAAATATGATGTCGTCAACATAAATCTGAATGAGAATCAAGTCCTCACCTTGCCTTTAAAGAAATAAGGTAGTATCAACTGTACCTTTCTTGAAACCAGAAGCTAAGAGAAATTTAGTGAGAGTTTCATACCAGGCTCGTGGTGCTTGTTTAAGACCATAAAGCGCTTTCTCTAAAACATAGACATGATCAGGGTGATGAGGATCAACAAAACCTTCATGTTGTGCCACGTATACCTCCTCATGCAGAACGCCGTTCAGAAAAGCTGACTTTTCGTCCATTTGATAGACTGTAATGTTTTTGTGCGCTGTATAGGCTAGGAATATTCTGATGGCTTCGATCCTTGCAACCAGGGCGAATGTTTCATCATAGTCAATGCCCTCTTGTTGACAGTACCCTTTTGCGACCAATCGAGCTTTGTTTTTCACAACTACTCCAGCTTCGTCTTTCTTGTTTCTGAAAACCCACTTTGTTCCAATAACAGATTTACCTTTAGGTAGTGGGATCAAGCGCCATACCTTGTTCCGTTCGAATTGCAGAAGCTCGTCTTGCATAGTAGAAATCTAGAATGGATCATGTAGAGCTTCTGATGCTTTCTTTGGTTCTAAGGAACTAAGGAATCTTGAAAACATTTAGAAATTGGCTGATGCAGATCTTGTTGTGACACCAGATTGTACGTCACCTATCACGTTATGCAGGGGATGATCCTTAGTCCAACGATGTGTGATTGGTAAGGATTCAACTGTTTGTTGCATATTTGATGCATCGTTTTCATCGTGCACAGCAGGTAGCTCCATAGATGTACTCGGGACATCTTGTACAGGAGTTTCTGATACTGAAGCTTCTGGACTAGCAGTTGAAGTACTTGTGACTTCGTTTCCAGAAGAACTATCTGCAGATACAGATTCAACATTAGTAGATTCAGAAACTAACGGTTTAGTTGTACCTGATGGAGATGAAGTTTCAGTGACTTCTTCGGACGGTCCACACATGTCTTCAGAAATGGTAGGGACCTCCGAGCTTGTTATTGATGTATATATGCGTTTATCAAAATCTGAACAAATATCATCGAATGCATCAATAAACCATAAATCTAACTCAGATGAAGTAGAGTTAGAGTTAGAAGAAGTAGATCCTTTAGAAGCTCGTTCTATCTTGGATTGAATAGAAGTTTTGTCCTTAATTCCGAGTTCTGAACTGTTGTGTCCAGAAGTCCTTGTAGAATTCTCATCAAATGAGACATTTATGCTCTCAACAACCGTCTTAGTTCGAATAATGTAAATTCGATAAGCTTTGGATGTCAGAGAGTATCCAACGAGATATCCTTCATCTTCTTTCTTATCAAATTTTGATAATCCTTGACGCTCTCGAAGAATGTAACACCTGCAACCAAAAACACAAAGGAATTTGATGTTAGGCTTACGATTGTTGATTAACTCATATGTTGTTTTATTAAAGCGCTTGACCACAATGATCGCAACTGCCTCGACCCAAAAGTACATAGGTAGATCATAATAAGCAACCATAGTATGAGTTGCTTCAACAAGAGTGCGGTTCTTCCGTTCAACAATGTCGTTCTGTTGTAGAGTGTAGGCTGTGGAGAAGTTATGTGAAATTCCTACAGAGATAAGATAGCTCTGCAAGGTGGCATTCTTGAACTCCGTGCCGTTATCACTATGAATCGTTCGAAATGGCAATTGAAGACGTACTTTGATGTGCTTGATAAAAGCGATAATCAACTTTGGCGCATCTGACTTGTTGCGAAGAAACTCGAGCCATGTATACCTTGAATAGTCATCTATCATTACTAAAACATACTTCTTGCCTTTGATAGATGTTGTTCGGATTGGGCCAAAAAGGTCCATATGAAGGAGTTCTAGTGCAGATGAGGTCGATGATTCAACTTTGGATTTGAAGGAGCTTCGCTTCATTTTTCCCAACTCACATGCAGAACACAGTGAGTCTTTCTCAAACCTCATTTCTGGTAGACCTTTGACCAGACCTTGTCTCTGTAGCTTAGCATTGGATCTGAAATTCTGATGAGACAAGCAACGATGCCACGTCCATGATTATGCTTTAGTTGATTTGGCTAATAGGCATACTGGACATGTGGCAGAAGTGTTGGAAAATCGACATAGTATAGATTTCCATGGCGTTCAGCATTGAAAACTTTGTAACCATCGGGATCCTCTAGATAGCAATGAGTAGTTGTGAAGCGAACTTGATATTTCATGTCACAGAAGTGACTGGTACTAAAAAATTGTGATCAAGTCCTTCAACATATAACACTCTTTGAATCTTCACAACACCATTATCGAGCATTCCATTTCTGCTGATGTGTCCCTCTACTTCAGAATTTGCAAATTTAACTGCTCCGACAGGCTCCTCCACATAGTTATGCAAGAGGTGCTTGAATCCTGTCATGTGGCGTGAACATCCAGAATCTATCACCCACAGTCGACAGGCCTGCAAAAGAGACAATTAGTTTTGCTTAGGTACCCATATCAAGATGGGTCCTTCGCGGTTAGCTTCACGCAATTCAGGAATAATAGTTGGTTTAACTTTCACACGCCATTCATAACGGGATTTTGGAACCCATTTCCAAACCATCTTAACATTTAATTCCTGAAAATGCTTCTTAGATTTAGGATTGGCAACCTTAGCTCGAAACACTTTGGGTTGTGTGGAAGAATCAGAATTAGAATTAGACTTAAGTTTCAGTTTAGCTTTTCTCTTACTCTGTTTGGACTTTGGAGGGGAGTAGTATTTGAATGAATTATCCCAGCAGTGTTTGCAATATAGATTCTTTCGAGCAAAATTCATAAACTTAGATTTATCGCAACAAATCTTACATTCATGTTCATCAAAGAATTTCTTTTCAAAATAACATTGTCTGAAGTACAACTATTTGAAGCAAAAGTTTCACTAGTAACCTATCATTCTTATTCAAACTATTATCTTTATTCTTCTTACTCCTCCCAACTCCATTTCCTTTTATATCTGAAATAGAAACAGGAACCATGTTAGTCTCTATCTTAGATGTGGTTCTTTTCTAGAGCTATTTGAAGTCTCACCCTTCTCAAAAATACTTGGTGGATATTCAGGACAATCAGAGTTAACAACTGAAGGTTTTGTTGGAGCATCAAATTCTGGATTAGTTCTCACCTTCCAGCTTGGATCATTGAACATCTGTTTATCATTTGAAGCATTTTTAAACAAAGTAATTTTCAAATCATTGATCTCTGTGCAAAGCTCTTGACTTTCTTTCATAGAATTTGTAAGTTTAAACTTAAGATCAAAGTTTTCATCTTCAACCTCATCAAGAGACTGTTGCAACATATCAATTTTCTTCATCAATTCAGATGTATGATCACTAGCAGCATTCGATTCCTTTAAATTAGAAACAGGATCAGAGTCTGAAGCATTCATCATTTCAGGAAACTTTTCTTCAACCATGCTCTCAATAAACTCCGTTTTATCGTTTTTGAAGCAAGATCCTTTCGTGATTATATTTTCTTCTTCAACCTCCTCAACAAGTAAAGGATTAGGAGAAATGGGATTTGAGACTGATGGTATTGTAGATGGATCAACATCCGATTCATATAAATCATATTTGCATGCAGTCTCAGGTGGAACCGTGTCATTGCTAACTGATTCTTTTTAATGTGTGGTAAACAGTGAATCAAACTCAGTTAATTCGATCTTTCGAGTCTCATAACTTTTGTTCAAATCACTGTATTTAAAACCAATTGATTTAAAATAATTTTGAGAATCAGTTTCACAAGACTTGTTCTTTCCCATTTCTCCTCGACCTTTGGTCCCCGTAGAAGGTTTAAGAGTACTTGCTTTAAGAAAGGATGCACGAATGTTAGGAATGGGTCTGATTGCGGAGCCAAAGTTATCAAAATTATATAAGTGCTTCGGTGCCTTTTTCAAAATTTCATTAGTTGGCACACCCAAACCTGGTTTAAGTTTATAAAACCTTTCGTCTTGGAGTTTATTGGTCAACAGATTTAATGTCTGCTCAGTCTGACCTCGTTTCATATTAATATCCTCCAATTGCTTGATTTTGGTGAAAGCTTCATTTCTTTCTTCATAACAAACTTCAAATTTGATTTTAAACTCAGCTTTTCAGCATTAAGATTCATAAGATCCTTTTCTAAACCAGATATTTTTATTTTTAAATAATCTTTTTCAGCTTTTAAACCATTCTTTTCTTTTTCTTTTTCTTCCACAACAACATTTAACAAAGTATTTTCATCATGAAAACTTAAGACTGATTGTTGTGCGGAGCTAAGTTTACCTTTGAATAAAGCAAATTCATCTTTCATATCGTGTATTTGAGCCATTAAAGATTCAATAAGTTCAGAATTATCACTTGCCTCAGAGTCCGCATCTTCGAAATGTGCCTCAGAAGCTTCGTCGTCACCATCTAGTTTTGCCATATATGAAACTTGGGTGAAGTGTGCCTGCTCCTCGTCATCAGAACTTTGGAACAACAAGTTTTCTTCTTCAGCCATCAACACTTTTCCGTTTTCAGCTTTCTTGGTAATGAGTGACTTTCTTGCATAATACTCTGAGTTCTTTACCTTCTTGAACTTGCAGTCTCTAGAGAAATGCCCAAATTTGTCGCAGTTGTAGCATCTTCCTGGTTCATCCTTTCTTTCTTCACGTTTTTCCTCTCTCTTTCCTTCTCTTCTATCTTCCTTCCTGTCTTCTTGGCCTTCCTCTCTCCTTCCATGCCTTGACTTGTATCGCATCTTATACTTCTCTTTCTTGTATCCGTCATACTTTGGCTTTGAGTAGAATTTCCTCTTGCCAAAGCTCTTGTTGAATCGTCGAGTAATTAGAGCTAAGTCCTCAGAAAACTTCTAAATATCTGGATCAGAATCAACCTCCAGTTCTTCATCTCTTGTTTCAGATTCGGACTCAGTAACCTCAGTAACCAGAGCTTTAGACATCTTTTTCTTTGACCTTGCAGAGGATATCGGAACTGAACTCTTTCCTTTGCCAACAATGAGAGCCACGGACTCCTTCAGATTAATGGACTCATTATTAATCGTTCTCACCTCATCCTCGTGCTGAGAAAGAGTAGAGAAGATATCAGTGACGTTTTCCTGAGCCATGTTCTTTGACATCTGAAGGTTAATAGCAAAGTTCTTCCATTCAGGATTCAGGTTCTTGATGAACTAGTAATTTATATCTGAAGCTGATTTAGAGATATTGTTCCTCCGCAAGTCATTGAGAATGATATTGTATCAGTTGTAGGTCTCTAGCAACGTCTCTCGTTCTTTTACGTGAAGTCCCTCGTATGCATTTATGCATAGATTCTACTAAGCTTGGATGGAGGCTTCACTTCCTTCAAATTGTCTTGATAGTTCATCCCAGACTTCTTTTGCAGAGTTCCGACTGTCTACACGGTTGTAGATGTCATTCGGAATTGCCATGGTCAGATAAATAAGAGCCTCTTAATCTGTATTGTACCGTTCTTTCTGCTTTTCAGTAAAGTACTGATAAGGTTTAGGAACAAATCTATCAGGAATTTCTGGAGATGTTTCAGTTTCAGCTTGACACTATACTCTGATCATTGGATTTACTGGACCATTGATGATTGATTCCATATAGTCTCTGCTTTTGTGATTCAGAAATTGGATCATTCTCTTCTTCCATTGCTGATATTCATCAGCCATGAGGACAGGAAGTTTGGACTGAGATCCCATTGAGAGAAGCTGATTCGACATCTTAGCTCTATGGTTAGTAAACAAACTTATTTGTATCAAGACAACCAACTAGATGAGATCGTTAGAATCAAGAGTAAGATAAAAACTACACTCAAAACTTTTCAGAAAAATAAATTTCCAAAAATAATTAAATACAGTCCTCGCGCACAGAATAAAGCACAAAAAAAATAATCACATAAAAGCTATTGCAAAGTAAGATTTGCGCTAGACACGGGTGTCGCAAAGTAGAGGTTCTCGCGAGCAGTGGAAGGCGCAAAGAAGGAATTCGCGTGAGCCGCGGGTGGCGTAAACAGAGGTTTGCGTGAGATGTGGGTCGCGCAAAGTGAAGTTTACGCGAGCCTCGAGTGGCGTAAAGTGTGGTTTCGCGAGAAGGCACTGTCGCAAAGTGAGAGACTGGGTACTTACTTGGACCGGTACTTTGCTTGACCGGGATATAACACCCTAAAAACCAGGGTAAATTTAAAATTGTGGAAACAGTACAACTAAGCATCAACCATAGGTATAAACCTCCCAAAAAGGGGAACTGTACTTAACCTTTACAAAAATCAGAATACGGATAAGGATCCCAACAACAAACCAATCTAAACATATACTATCTAGATTACATAAGTTGTTGATCCAAAATCATCCAAAAAATGTGGGACTTAACAATGCCCAACAATCCAATACTAAACATCTCAAAAGCCCTCGGGATCAGTCCCGACACTCAAACCCCTGGCAACCTGCCGCTAACGTGAACCTGAATACATATCATTTGAGAAAAAGTGTTAGGCTTATAAAACATAGTGAGAACATACAGTTTATACAAAATCAGAGATATAAACATTTGCATCCAAATGGAAATCTTTCAAACAAGCATTTCCAAGTTCACCATTGGTAGGAACATAATCCATTAAAACAAGGTCATAAACCTTCTTTCTAGAACCTCACAATTTAATGCACATGTAGTTCGAATATTTGTTAACAGCCAGAACCTCACAATTCAATGCACATGTAGTTCAATATTTGTTAACAGCTAGAACCTAACAATTTAACGCACATGTAGCTCTACATTTAAGTATGAGAATCATAAAAATGAGTTCATAAACATTCTTTTACATAAGCTACATAATCAGCAAGTAAAACATCCTTTTACTTCAAATAAGATAGAATCCATCATTTCAGTCAAAAATGATCGAGAACCCTAAAATCTTCCAAAACTCAAATTATATCAAATATGCAGAAAACTTAGATCTGAAACCATGGAGATATATAGGAGTTCCAAAAGGTAGCTTTTGATATGTATACATTTTTTTTTAAAATGATATTAGGAACTCACCAAACAGGTTTATACAAAAACCAGAAAAACCAGATATCGACCACGACGAATAGGTGAAGCTTTCTACACCGAAACCCCGAGCAATGCACTTAATACTAACAATCAACAGAGCTTCAAAGATCGAAGAAACCAAAGAGAATCTTAGAGAGAGGGAGAGATTTGAAGAGAGAGAGAGAGAGAGAAAATCAGGGATGAGATATTTTGGCTGAAAATCTCTTAAGTCGACCAGAGGGTTGCGCGGCTTACACCACGGCCTTCAAGCCACGGGAAAATTCAAGCATGCCATAAAACTTGAATGCTCCAGTGGGTTACGCAGCTTAGCTCGCGGCATAATAGCAATGACATAGCCCGTGCGTGTCAACAATCTGGGAATCCTTCAGAGGGTTACGCGACTTACCTCACGGCCTACAATTCGCGACATAGCCCGCGTAACTCTTTGTTTCCCACAATTTCAACCAAAACCCAAACACTAACTCTCAGATCAAGACTCGAAGTTTACGACAAAAGGTAAACGCAAGAATACAACGATAATATATAATGAAAATCCCGGGTGTTACAATCCTCCCCAACTTGGGAATGATTTCGTCCCCGAAGTCCCAACTATATAAAGAGATGAGGATATCTTCGCTTCATATCCTCCTCAGCTTCCCACGTCACATTGGCTCCCCTATGATGCTTCCACTGCACTTTGACCATAGTGACTTCTTTGTGACACAACTTCTTAGACTTTCTCTCTAAGATAGCATCAGGATCTTCTATACAACGGTTACCCTCATCTACTGTTAATTCGGAGAGAGGGATGACGCTTTCCTCTTCCGCCAAACACTTCCGAAGGTAACAAATATGAAACGTGTTGTGTATTCTGCTCAAATATGGCGGCAATTCCAATTGATAGGCTTGCAAGCCCACCCGCTTAAGCACTTTGAAAGGTCCGAGGAAACGGGGACTCATCTTCCCATGCTTTCTGAACCGTATGAAGCCCTTCCATGGCGATACCTTCAGCAACACACGGTCGCCCACTCAGAATTCCATCGGTCGTCTCTTTTTATCGGCATAACTCTTCTGCTGATACTGACCTGCTTTCAATCTTTCACGAATGCTCTTGACCTTATCGGACGACACTTGCACGATTTCAGGTCCGGCGAACAGCTTTTCTCCCGCTTCAAGCCAACACACGGGAGTTTGACACTTTCGCCCGTACAACGCCTCAAAAGGTGCCATTCCAATACTCGAGTTGTAGCTATTATTGTAAGTAAACTCCACCAAAGGCAGGTTCGAGTCCCAACTACCCCCGAAATCGATGACACAATACCTCAACATATCTTCTAACGTCTGGATCGTTCTCTCGCTTTGCCCGTCGGTCTGTGGATGGTAAGTCGTACTCAACTTAACTCGTGTACCCATCTCTTTCTAAAATCCATCCCAAAAGTTCGAAGTGAACCAACTGTCGCGATCTGACACGATCGACAAAGGTATTCCATGCCTCGAGACCACTTCATCGATATAAAGTTTTGCTAACTTATCCATCGGTAAAGTCTCGCGCATAGCCAAGAAATGAGAGCTCTTTGTCAATCAATCAACTACCACCCAAATGGTATCGTGACCTCGAAGAGTTTTAGGCAACTTAGTCACCAAATCCACGGTGCTATGGTCCCACTTCCACTCGGGAATCTCTAAAGACTAAAGACTCCCCTATGGTCGTTGATGTTCGGCCTTAACTTGTGAGCACGTAACACAACGCTCCACATACCGCGCCACATCAAGTTTCATTACCGGCCACTAATAGTGTAGCTTCAAGTCCCTGTACATCTTCGTACTTCCTGGATGAATAGAATACTTGGACTTGTGAGCATCTTCAAGAAGTAGATCACGGTTACCCCCAATCTTGGGTACCCACACACGACCGCTGAAAATTTTTACCCCACGGCTATCTTCCGTTAAGAGTAAACGCTGCTTCGTCAAGACTTCCCCTTTTAGATTTTCTTCCAACAAGGCTTCGATCTGCGATGCCTTGATCTTTTCAACAAGGGTGGATACTAACTCGATTCTCGAACAGGTAGCCTGAATACTTCCGCTATAGTCTTTCTGACTTAACGCATTGGCTACCACGTTTGCCTTTCCGGGATGGTAAAGCAACTCACAATCGTAATCTTTAAGCAATTCGAGCCACCATCGTTGTCTCATATTCAACTCTTTCTGACCAAAGACACACTTCAGGCTCTTATCATCTGTGTAGAGTGTACACTTCGTGCCATAGAGATAATGTCGCCAAAGCTTCAAGGAGAACACTACTGCTGCTAACTCCAAATCGTCGGTAGGATAGGTCTTCTCGTGTATCTTAAGTTGTCTCGAGGCGTAAGCGATTACCTTGCCCCACTGCATCAACACACAACCTAAATGCATTTGAAGCATCGCTATAGACCACGAAGTCTTCTGACCCTTCAGGTAACGACAAGATCGGAGGTTCAGATAATTTCTTTTGAAGAATCCAGAATGCCTTCTCTTGCATTTCGGTCCAATCAAACTTCGCATTCTTCCGAGTTAGAACTGTCAAGGAAGAAGCGATCTTCGAAAAATCCTGAATAAATATCTGATAATATCCCGCCAGACCCAAGAAACTTCGGATCTCGGACGGGTTCTTGGGAGGCTCCCAATTCATCATAGCTTCAATTTTGGAGGGATCTACTTTCACTCCGTCTCGAGTGACAACATGACCCAAAAACTGCACCTCTTCAAGCCAAAAGTCACACTTTGAAAATTTGGCGTATAATCTTTCTTTTCTCAGCACATCAAGAACTTCGCGAAGGTGTTGCTCATGCTCCAACTCGCTCTTAGAGTACACGAGTATGTCATCAATGAATACGATGACCGATTTGTCGAGGAATGGTCGACACACTCTATTAATCAAATCCATAAATTCCGCTGGTGCGTTCGTTAGGCCAAACGGCATCAGGAGAAACTCATAATGGCCGTAACGCGTTCTAAAGGCTGGCTTCAGAACGTCTTCTTCTCTTAGCTTTACTTGGTGATAACCCGAACGTAGGTCAATTTTGGAAAAACAACCCGCTCCTTGCAGTTGATCAAACAAGTCATCGATTCTCGGAAGCGGATATTTGTTCTTCACTGTCTCTTTGTTCAACTCACTATAATCAATGCACATTCTCATTATGCCATCCTTCTTCTTGACTAATAGGACCGGAGCTCCTCAAGGGGACGAGCTCGGTCTGACGAAACCCTTCTCCAAAAGTTCTTCGAGTTGTGCCATCATCTCTTGCATTTCTGATGGAGATAATCGGTAAGGAGCTCTAGCAATAGGAGTTGCTCCCGACACGAGATCAATTCGAAACTCTACTTGACGATCAGGTGGTAACCCAGGCAAGTCGTCAGGAAAGACGTCTGGAAACTCGGGCACAATCTTCAAATCAACCAGCTTTGACTTTTCCAACTTGGTGTCGATCACATAGGCTAGGAAAGATGAACATCCTTTTACCAAGCACTTGCGTGCCTTTTCCATTGTGATTATTGCCACTTCACCTTTTCTCTTCTCACCATAGATCACAACGGCTTCGCCACAGGGATTGGGAAGTCGAATCAACTTCTTAGAACACAAGATCTGGGCATGATTGTTTGACAACCAATCCATACCGACCACAACGTCAAAACCTCCGATTATCATCGGTAGTAAATCGATCGAGAATTCTCTTCCCTCGATACCGAGAGTACACTTCTTCAGAACATCACGGATTAGAACCTTACTACCATCAGCTATCTCTACCACTAACGCATCCTCAAGACTAGTAGTGGGCATAGCAATCTTTTGACGAAACAACTCAGATACGAAAGAGAAACTGGCACACGTATCGAATAAAACACGAGCAGGCATAGAGTTTATAAGAAAAGTACCCGATACCACATCAGCGGATGCCTTGGCTTCATCAGTCGTCATCTGGAACGCTCGACCCCGAACCCTAGGTGGGTTCACCTTCTTTGCCGTCGTGCTACCCGTCACAAGCTTTGGGCAATCCCTTCTCACGTGCCCTGGTCAGATTTACCACACTTGTAACAAGGTTGAGGAGCGGCATTACAGCTACCGTGGTGTTTGGTTCGACACTTGAGACACCACCTAGCTTCCTGCTGGCTGCTGAAGTTTCGGTTCCCGGTAAAAGGTCGGCATCTCCTGGGAGGTACATAACTGTTCTCCCACTTTCTCTTGTCAGACACCACCACCGCTTTCTCAGTTTTGCTTCTCATGAACAACTCCTCCATAAACTGAGCTTCTTCAACCATCTCTCAGAGATTGGAAGCTTTAGAATTGTGGACCAAAGATAACAGGTCCGCTGGTAGGCCTAAGATAGGCCTTCATCTTATCTTTTTCCGTTGGGGCCACGTGCCCCACCAGATTCAACTTTTCCATGAACTGACTGGTGTACTCCCTCACCGTCAGGTTTCCTTTTACAAGAGACCGAAATTCTTTCTCGATTCGGTCCATAGTCCTGTCACTGCAGAACTCTTCCAACAACTTGTTTTTAAACTCGGCCCAAGACCACTGATCCAACACAGTAGGAGACAGGGGGGATTGAACGATATTCCACCAAGTAATTGGGTATCAAACCGCACCCTCTGATCATCCCCACATTCGGAAGAGCCAAAAGCCTGATCGACCGCTCGGATCCGTTTAACACATGCAACTTGATCTTCGGAACTAGAGAACTCTGGTGGTACGCAACCCAGAAAAGATTAGTAGGAATGACTCTTCCCACCTTTCGGAGCACCAATAACCCTGTGCTCTTCAGTTCTGACTCCGCCCCCAGAGCCATTCAGCGCTGTTAGTGTATTATTGTATACAATATTTAATAGGAAAAGTCAAGTCAAGTAAAGTCAAAAAAGTCAATGTATGTTTAGTCAATATGAGATTTCTTAGTCATTAAGCTTGTGGTTTTATACTTTGGTATAAATACAGTTTGTCTTTGTAATCATGTAGTTAGTTGAGTTCATTTTATGCTTTATAATTGTTAGATATATGACATGAACGTTTCTCTCTCTACTCTCTCTCTAGAAATATACTTTGATTGTTACATTCTTGTATTGAGATTGCTTGAATTCATTGGGATTACAATATCATTTGGTATCAGAGCACACCAAACAAATTCAGAAAGATCACTTTGAATCAAGTTCTTGAAAAATTCAAGAAAATGGTTGTTTTCGAAAAAGTTACTGTTTGATTCGTAATTTTCATGTTTTTGTACAATTAAATCAACAAATTGTTTTGATTGTATACGTTTTATCAATTGAATCATTTTTCGTTCAGATCACTCTGTCAAATTCCAATTCTAAATCGATCATTTTGATCAAATTGTTAATTTTTTGAAAAATTGAAAATGAGCACTGTTTCTTGAATCAATTCGTTGATTTTTATGGTTTTAATGGAAATTTTGTGATAGAAAAGTGTTCTAATATGCAAATCGATCATATTGTTGCAAGTTTATTTTTCAATTTGCAGGTTTAAGTTGATTTGAATCGATTTTATGAACTGAAGTGTCGAAACGCGCAAGATCCAGAAAACGCGCAAGTTCTTCCTAGAACGCACAAGCTTCAAGTTGAAGAACGCACAAGTTCATCAAGTTCGTTAGAACGCTCAAGTCATTAAAACGCGCAAGTCGTTAAAACGCGCAAGTCGCTAGAACGCGCAAGTTGAAGATTCGGTCTCAAACGCGCTAGTCGAAGTTAGGGAGTTTCTAAAACGCGCAAGTCAAAGTAAGCGAGTTTCGTACATCTGCGAGTTTTCCTGCATGTTTGCCTGCGAGTTTGCCTGCGCGTTTGTCTACAAGTTATCATCTGCGAGTTTGATCGAAACGCGCTAGAGAGGCATGCGAGTTTAAGCGTAACGCGCTAACAAAAGTGATCTGCGAGTTTGTTCGAAACAGTGATTAGCGAGTTCAGTGTCGTGCGAGTTTGAGCAAACGCGCTAATATTGATCTGCGAGTTCTAGAAACGCGCAAGATACCATTTGCGAGTTTCACTGTGAATAGTGTTTAGCGTGTTTAGTGGTCTGCGAATTTAGTGATCTGCGAGTTTCAAGACTTAGATTTTTTTTCGAAAATTAAATTTTTTTTTCTGATCCAAGTTTGACTTTTTAGTCAATATTTTTCTGATTTGTTTGGGAACGATCATTTTTTTTCAAGCATTTCTTTCTAAAAAAAAATATATGTCAGAAATTATCTATTTTTTTACGATCATTTTCTTTTCAGCTAACATTCTATTCAAGATGTCTACTACAGACGAGAGAGGAAACACTGTTTTATCTGCAAGAGATATGGCTGTTTTGTACATGCCGGAAATACCAAAGATGGAAGCTGAATTAGACAAGCTGAAAAATCAGAATTCAAAGCTTCTAAATCAGATTCAGGAGTTCAAATCTAAATTGTCAAATTCTGATAAAACTCCTGATTGTATAAAATGTGCTAATCTTGATAAATTTGATTTTGCAGGTGTTATAAATGCAATAGAGAAGGAGATTAAAAAGAAAGAAGAAATCATTGCATTAAAAGAAAGTACAATTGTAACATGTGAGAAAGAATTAAAGTTAAAAGGGAGAAAAATTGAGAGACTTCAAAGCCAACTGAAGACGACTGAACAGAAGTCATCAGAATCACAAGGTGAATCAGTCAAGCTTCAACTGAAGTTTAAGGTTTTTGAAGATCATATATCTAGTTTGGAAAAGAAAAATGCTGAATTGTTAAAAAGCATTAAAGAAAATAAAGTCAAAGAGAATTCTCAAAGCTAACTGAACAGAAATCATCTGAGCTGAAAGATGAATCAGTCAAGCTTTAAAACAAGTTGAAGGCTTTTGAAGATCAGATATCAGTTTTGGAGAAGAAAAATGCTGAACTGCAAACAAGTCTCCAAGCAGAAAAAGAAAAATCAAATATGAAGACATCTTCAACTTAACAATCATCTGAGTATTCTAAGAAAGCTGAGCAAGAGAAGGAAAATCTTGAGCTTAGATGTATTAAACTTTCAAAGCAAGTGTCTGATTTTGAAAAGATTTTAATCACTGAAAGAGACACTTTTGCTAAAGAAAGAAAAGTTCTTGAAGATAAAAACACTAAACTTCCCAAGCAGATTTCTACTTTACAAGACTTGCTTGAAAAAGAAAGAAATATTTTCAAAGAAAAGAAGCAGTCTTTTGAGGAACAAAAGAAATTATTTGAAAAGAAAAATGCTGGGATTTTCAAGGATATTTCTGAGAAAAACAAGAACTTGGAAACAGATTTTGAGCTTGAACGTTCATATTTTGAATCTGAAATATCTAAGCTCACATCCAAATTATCTGTTCTGTCATCAGAAATTCTAAAAGAACAGATGGCTAGATCTGATTTGAAAAAGAAGTTTGACACAATTATTTCTGAAAGAAACATTCTTTCCAAAAAGATGAAAGACTTAGAAGCTGCAAACGTCAATTTATCAGAAAAGATTTCAGCTGATGTGATTAGTCAATCACCTGTTGATAATTCAGCAGATTCAGTTTGTTCTTTCAAAACAGCTTCAAGTTCTATTCATGATAAAAATGTTTTCAAAAAGAAAAGTGTTAAACCAATCATCGTCAAATCAAGTCAGATCAGACCATCAAATCTATTTTATGATAAATCTGTTGATGATTCAGCAAACTTTTACATCAAAACTCTTGGAAAGCAATCGAAGAAAAATCAGATGGTCTGGCGAGTGAAGACTTCTGAAGAAGAGAAGAAGAATGACAGATCATTCAAATCCACAACCAATGCCAAAAAGAACAGTATGCATAAAGGTAAATCTTTTGGTAATTCTGATATATTTTATTCGACTAATCATCTGATCAGGATTGCTCAAAGGAAGATTTGTTGTTCTTACTGCGGAGAGAATGATTTCGTCCGACAAGAATCTGCTAACAACTGGTATGGATCCTATAGAATAACTTCTCAGATCTCGGATTTTAAAAGATATAAATCTAATGAGAGGTGGATTTCTAAATCTAACTTACCAGGACCCAAATACCAGTGGGTACCAAAGCCTGTTAAATCTGTTTCACAGGTACCACAGGTATAGGGGGAGCAAGATGTTTGACTTCTGATCATGTACAGGTCAGGACTCGTACTTCAAAGTTAAAAGATTTTGACTTCTAACTACTACAACTTAGGACTCGAACTTTAATGTGAAGATGTTTGACTTTTGAGTAAATCAACTCAGAACTCGGACTTCAATGTCAAAGACAATGGCTTCTAAACACTTCAGTTTAGAACCCGGACTTTAATGTCATTGTGGCTTCTGATCAAATGACAGATCAGGACCCGTTCTTCAATGTTCAGATAAGGAAATTATGCACAATCATTCTATAATGATTTGAGGGGGAGCTTAAATGTAAGTATCTTCTAATCCTAGATCTCTGATTGTTTGAAAGAAGAACAACTTTCAAGCATGAAAAACAATTTCTGAAATGTTCAAACCACTTCTGGTTCTCAAAAGATTTTATGAATTTAGAAGTGTGGTTTTAAATGTTTTTCATTATTGAGCATTAATGTTTAACTGACCGTGTGTTTCCAAAGATCAATACTTGCGTATTATCTTGTCTATATACTGTAAAGTATTCACACACATAGGTTCAGTACTTCATTTGATTTTGTTATTACCATGTCTCTAAAAGAAACAATTTTTCGATGGTAATACCCCCGTTTGCTTTCAAATGTTGTTTGAGCATCATACATCATTCATCATTTCAAATTTGTGTTTTCATTGCTACATTGTTTATACTTGTTCATATAAACAAATTATCCAATTCTTTGATAACCTAACCAATGTTATTTGATCTGATTGACACATTGTCAGATTCTCAAAACAATTCTCTTGATTTCATTTCATTCATTCAATATCTTTGTTTTGAGAAATCTTTAAAGTTCAATTGCTCAAATATCATGAGCATACATTTTGACAATGTCATCATACATTTTAATTTTGAGCTTAACTACTAAAGTTAAATTGTTGAACAACTATTCTTTATAGGACTTACATGGGGTTCATGTGTGAGCTTATAAGAACTTCCATGGATTCACGTAAACCTGTGTTTACTACCCAGGAAGTTATCGTAGAGTGATTGAGGGGTGAGGGTTCAAAATCAAAGAGTGGGGTAGATAACTCATCCGGTTGAGTTTTTCTCATTGTGTGGAGCGGAAAAATGTAAATGAGAGTTTGGTTAGAAGTGAGATTTAATGTTAAAAAGAAATAGGGTGTGAGAACAGAGTTAAAAGAATATCAAAACTCTGCACCAACTACTTTCTGAGCCGGGCAGCCACAAAATCTGATTGGTTCACATTCTTTGGTGACCATCATTGAAAAAGGCAGTGAGCCCATGCCAACTTTTGCAATTACCCCACCAACCACTCGTTTCTTTCTTAACAAAGAAATGTTTCATTTTCTTTGTGGACGCAACATATCTGCTATCTGGTCTTCACTCGGAAGATTTAGATATTGAACAAGAAGGAAAGTTGCCCCACCTTCGCATCTCTTTTATGCACATTGAGTCCGTGTAATACTTGTTGCTGTCTCAACAGTTTACACAATTTGAGCCTTATGAAACACAATCATTGTGCCAAATTTTTTCATACACAAGCACGAGCACACAAAAAAATTGTTTTTCTGTCAGAACATTCATTGAATTACCTTGTGTTTTTCAATGATTGAATGGAAGTCCTGGGGAGTCATCATCAAACCAGCTCCTTAAATTGTACATTCGTTGTACACAGTAACTCCGTGTTACTAACAGGCACTTCTAACTGTTTCATTTGTTGAATCAGGGTTACCAAGTTCATTATATCTAAATTTGAAAAGATCCGGGTATATACAGTTCATGATTCAGTTCAGATCAAAAGGAGGAGAATGTATTTTCAAGGGGGAGAATCAAGGATTATGTTGCAATTGAAAATGTTTTTGATGATTATGAAGCTCACAATCATCAAAAAGGGGGAGAAATCAACAGAGATCAATTTCAAAAGAACAAATTCTGAAAGAAGAATTAATTGTCAAAAGAGATGATTCAAAAGATTCTGAAGAAGAAAGAGATTTCAAAGTCAAGTCAAGATAAAAAGGGGGAGAAATCTACATAAATCAATTTCAAAGAATTTCAGAGTTATAAAGTCAAGACTTGTGAAGAATTTTCTAAAAGATCAAATCAGATGAAAAGAAATCATTCTCATAGATTTCTGAAGACAAGTCCAAGTTCAAGATGATTTGTGAAAGTTTGTTTTTCAGAAGACGGTCAGAGATTGCAGAAGTGAAGATACAAAGATCAGAGATCCCTCTAAGTTTCAAGTTTCAAAAGAAGTTTCAAGTTTTAAAGAGTTTCAAAGATTTGTTCTCAAGACTTGTTGACTTTCCGAGCTGTAAAGTGCAAAAGACTTTTCAAGATTCTTCAACAACTTTAGAAAGAGCTTCAAAGTTCAATACTGTCAGAGACAAAAGATTGAAGAATCAAGTGCTGAAGACTTATGTCAAATTTTTTATTAAATCTTGAATACAAAGGGGGAGATTGTTAGTGTATTATTGTATACAAGATTTAATAGGAAAAGTCAAGTCAATGTATGTTTAGTCAATATGAGATTTCTTAGTCATTAAGCTTGTGGTTTTATACTTTGGTATAAATACCTTTTGTCTTTGTAATCATGTAGTTAGTTGAGTTCATTGTATGCTTTATAATTATTAGATATATGACATGAACGTTTCTCTCTCAACTCTCTCTATAGAAATATACTTTGATTGTTACATTCTTGTATTGAGATTACTTGAATTCATTGGCATTACAATATCATTTGATTCTGCTATTCAGATCAAAGGGCAGAAAATGTCAAATAACTTTGACTTCTGAGAAATCAACAGAGATCAATTTCAAAAGAACAAATTCTGAAAGAAGTATTAATTGTGAAAAGGGAAGATTCAAAAGATTCTGAAGAAGAAAGAGATTTCAAAGTCAAGTCAAGATAAAAAGGGGGAGAAATCTACATAAATCAATTTCAAAGAATTTCAGAGTTATAAAGTCAAGACTTGTGAAGAATTTTCTGAAAGATCAAATCAGATGAAAAGAAATCATTCTCAAAGATTTCTGAAGACAAGTCCAAGTTCAAGATGATTTGTGAAAGTTTGTTTTTCTGAAGACGGTCAGAGATTGCAGAAGTGAAGATACTAAGATCAGAGATCCCTCGAAGTTTCAAGTTTCAGAAGAAGTTTCAAGTTTTAAAGAGTTTCAAAGATTTGTTCTCAAGACTTGTTGACTTTCTAAGCTGTAAAGTGCAAAAGACTTTTCAAGATTCTTCAACAACTTTAGAAAGAGCTTCAAAGTTCAAAACTGTCAGAGACAAAAGATTGAAGAATCAAGTGCTGAAGACTTATGTCAAATTTTTTATTAAATCTAGAAAACAAAGGGGGAGATTGTTAGTGTATTATTGTATACAAGATTTAATAGGAAAAGTCAAGTCAAGTAAAGTCAACAAAGTCAATGTATGTTTAGTCAATATGATATTTCTTAGTCATTAAGCTTGTGGTTTTATACTTTGGTATAAATACCTTTTGTCTTTGTAATCATATAGTTAGTTGAGTTCATTGTATGCTTTATAATTGTTAGATATATGACATGAACGTTTCTTTCTCTACTCTCTCTCTAGAAATGTACTTTGATTGTTACATTCTTGTATTGAGATTGCTTGAATTCATTGGGATTACAATATCAAGCACATTCTCTTCCACTGCTCCATGCCTTCGAGGCTCGCGTCCCGTTCTTCCAACATTTTCAGAAAAACCTCTTGCTGTTTTCTATGGTCGTCGTCACCATTTGCATGACGTTGGCCACCATATTAGCTTGAGGGCTTGCTAACTGAACAACGGGACTGGTGGGCGTCAGAACCACTCTTGGTCCTAGCTCTACTTCCCCAGTAAATAATGGTGGCATGCCCGAAGGAATGACGGTCGCCGCTCTAACCACGGGTTCTCGCTCGGGCGAACTATCAGCATGCAGATCTCCATCGACTAACGGTTGATGTGCGTATTTACCATCCTAAAATGGTTGCCACACAAATATGAGAAGAGTAAGAGAGGCAGAGCGAGAGAATAAACACGACAGAACGTACTATTACAGCACCAAATATCATAGCAACAGTAATTGAGGCACAATCACGTATAAATATTCTCATAATAACATTAGCTAAGTGAGATTATGAACATACAATACATAATGGTTCTGGATATCATCACCACAACGTTTGGTAACTACAATTTCCGTCAACTCTAAGACCAACCCATCTTAGTAGTTCTACCCGATACTCACGAATCAATGCTTAATATACTCAGTCTAAGTCTAGACATCCTACATTCATGCCTAGATCACTTAAACCAGGCTCTGATACCAACTTATAACACCCTAAAAACCAGGGTAAATTTAAAACTACGGAAATAGTACAATTAAGCATCAACCATAGGTATAAACCTCCCAAAAAGGGAACTGTACTTAACCTTTACAAAAATCAGAATACGGATAAGGATCCCAACAACAAACCAATCTAAACATACACTATCTAGATTACATAAGTTGTTGATCCAGAATCATCCAAAAAATGTGGGACTTAACAATGCCCAACAATCTAATACTAAACATCTTAAAAGCCCTCGGGATCAGTCCCGACACTCAAACCCTTGGCAACCTGCCGCTAACGAGAACCTGAATACATATCATTTGAGAAAAAGTGTTAGGCTTATAAAGCCTAGTGAGAACATACAGTTTATAAAAAATCAGAGATATAAACATTTGCATCCAAACGGAAATCTTTCAAACAAGCATTTCCAAGTTCACCATTGGTAGGAACATAATCCATTAAAATAAGGTCACAAACCTTCATTCCATAACCTCACAATTTAATGCAAATGTAGTTCTTCGTTTTGGTAACCATATAGAACCTCATAATTTAATGCACATGTAGTTCGATATTTGTTAACAGCCAGAACCTGACAATTTAATGCACATGTAGTTCGATATTTATTAACATCCAGAACCTCACAATTTAATGCAAATGTAGCTCTACATTTATTAACGGCCAGAGCCTCACAATTTAATGCACATGTAGCTCTATATTTACTTTACTTGGTAATCTCCAAATAATATCAGTCGACTCAAAACCTAGGAATCCACTAGTAATAGTCCAGACTGGTCACATCATCATTCGTGACCAACCATATATAAACATATGGTATACAAAACATTTTATAAACAAAATGCCTTTTCAAGTTCAACTTCTGGTAAGTATGAGAATCATAAAAATGAGTTCATAAACATTTTTTTTGCATAAGCTACATAATCAGCAAGTAAAACATCCTTTTACTTCAAATAAGATAGAATCCATCATTTTAGTCAAAAATGATCGGGAACCCTAAAATCTCCCAAAACTCAAGTTATATCAAATATGCAGAAAACTTAAATCTAAAACCATGGAGATATATAGGAGTTCCAAAAGGTAGCTTTTGATATGTATACAGTTTTTTTTTAAATGATTGTAGGAACTCACCAAACTGGTTTATAGCAAAACCCGAAAAACCAGATATCGACCACGACGAATAGGTGAGCTTTCTACACCGAAACCCCGAGCAATGCACTTAATACTAACAATCAACGGAGCTTCAAAGATCGAAGAAACCAAAAAGAATCTTAGAGAGATTTGAAGAGAGAGAGAAAAAAAATCAGGGATGAGAAATTTTGGTTGAAAATCTCTTAAGTCGGCCAGAGGGTTGTGCGGCTTACACCGCGGCCTTCAAGCCATGGGAAAAGTCGCGCGTGCCATAAAACTAGAATACTTTAGTGGGTTACGCGACTTAGCTCGCGGCTTACTAGCCGCGGCATAGCCCGCGCGTGTCAACAGTCTGGGAATCCTCCAGAGGGTTACGCGACTTACCTCGCGGCATAGCCCGCGTAACTCTCTGTTTCCTACAATTTCAACCAAAACCCAAACACTAACTCTCAGATCAAGACTCGGCGTTTACGACAAAAGGTAAACTCAAGAATACAACGATAATATATAATGAAAATCCAGGGTCTTACACAGGAACTTGTCCGACCGGTCAGTTGCACGACCGGTAGGGTCAACCGGTAATCTGTATGGACCGGTACACGCAATCGGGACCGGAATAGGTATGGATCGACCGATAAAGTGTAAACCGGACTAGTCTTACGAGCGGTATGGGGCAGTTGATCGGTATAGGGTATCGACCGGTAAAGTGTCGACCTGTAAAATGCTTTGACCGGTAAACTTCCTTCGACCGGTATTGACTTTGAGTTGTTCGGGCGACCGATATGGTGTATTAGACCGATACACTTTATTCGACCGATATGATGCGGTCGATCGGTAAGGTGTTTGATATGGACCGGTATTCTCTTGAAAGATTTCGACCGGTATGTTCTTGCAAGTCAGGCCAGAACGATGATACTCAACCCAGAAAAACACACGAGAGTTCCAATTTAATGCAATAAATCACACTTTTGTACACCAAAACACATATCGATCACAAAGCAATCAAAATTAAAGATTAAAGAACAACTTTTAAACTTCAATTTGATGAACACAGGCGTCGACAATTATATGAACCTAGATTTGAGAAATCATAAAAAATCAAATCAATTGATGAATTTAAATTCAATTAATTTATCAGATAACATTTAATAGCATGAAACACATCTAATCATATCAATTTTGTGCATACAAACTTATAGATTCGAGGAATCGATTATCGCACAGTAGATGTGGATGAACAGTGAAATCAATAAATCGATAAACACAGTTTTTAATCTTAAAACCTTGATTCTTTAGGTTCTGATACCACTTGTTATCCCAGTTTAATCTAGTTGATAAACAATCACAGAACACAATATAGATCAAGAGATATAAATATTATAATAACATACCAATCCCTTTAATATTCAATGAAAACCTTGTGTGTTATTGATACCTTGAATATAGGATTACAGAGAAAACAACTACCTCTCTCTAATATGATTATTGTATAATTGAGAGATTAACCTAAACCCTAATTAAACAAAACATTAAATACTTAGGCCATATGGGCCTTAAGATTAATGGGCTTTCTAATGGGCTTATGTCCCATTTACAAACTAACCCATATTAACTATCAAATAAATACATTTTAGACCCTCTAATTTAACTTTAATATAATTACAATTTAAAACCTTAACTTTAACTTTAATCTTGAATACAATTTATGATCCAACAATTAGATTCTAGCATCTTTTCAAGTTCTTTTATCCTGTGCTTCAGCCACTCATTGTCGTCCTGTAGCCGAGAAATTTGTTTATAAATCATTATTACATGGAAAGCTTAAAGTCCAGGGACTGAACTTGACAAGAGATGAAACTCTAAAGTGCATGGACCAAAAGTGACAACGTGTGAAACTTGAAAGTTTAGGGGTCACAAATGACAAACTTTCAAACTGTGAAATACGGGGGCTAAAAATGACCCAAACTAAAACTTAAAGCTAGAGGGACTAAAAATGATAGAACATGAAACTTAAAGGTAGAAGAACCAAAAATGACATAACATGAAACTACTAACTAGAGGGACTAAAAGTGTAAAATTTAAAACTTCTAACGGAATTAACTAAAAACTTACGAAAATGGACTAAAATTGAAAAAAACTTAACTAAACTAACAAACTAACAGGACTAACGGATAAAGGACCAAAAGGTAAAGCATTTAACCGTCACTTAACGGAAACTTAACGAAATTACTATTCATCATCTTCTCCATTGAGACGCACCAGCAAAACTCGAAAACGGTTAGAAATAATTAATGCAAACCGATCGTTAAAGCTCCCTGATCAGTCCTTAACAGATTAAAATTTAACAGGTCAACCAACGATCACAAACGAACCAACCGAAAACTTTTCGGAAAACGATCGAAAACATAAAAAAAAACAATATGGGTTAAAACTTTTCGATCAAATATGATCATTTATGTTCCCTTAAGCTCCCTCAACTGATTAAATCCTGAAACAATCTCTCAAACTTTTGAACGAATCAACCGAATATTTTTCGAAAACCGAACGAGAATTTAAAAACTTGATATGGGTGAAAATTTTACGATCAAAATCGAACATTTAAGCTTTGTAAACAACCCTTACCAGTTTAAAAATTGAAAAACTCTGTCTACGGTCACACCGAACCAACCAAAAAGCTTTTCGTCAAACCAATCGAAAACTCTTAAAAATTGAAAAGCTTTTCGACAAACCGGGCGCAAGGCACTGATCGGTCGAGAGGCACAGGTTGGTCAGGGAGGCACCGATCGGGGAGGACCGATCGTTAGCAAGACACCGGGCGCTAGCAAAGGAAATATGAGATGTATATTATATATATGTATGTGATGAATATATATATATATATATATATGTATGCGATTCAATTTGAAACAAAAAGGAAAAGTCGCCGTTATGCTTAATTAACCAATCTCGACCGTCCCATTATCATTCCAGCATCCAAACACAATTTGGAATATGAAACTTAAAACAACTCACGACCGGTGTTGCTTCAACTCGGTCGAAGGACACCCCGGTCAAAAGGAACAGTCCGGTCGACTATAACCCGATCGACTTGAACCTGGTCGAGACAACTCCGAGCAAGGCAGGGTCCGGTCGCTAAGCTTCGATAAAGATGATATCGATAAACAGATAACTTTAAACACTTTATTAACCACAATCGATACTCAAATCACACAAATTTCAGAACTCAAAAAATCGATTTGCAGATTAACACATATACTCGGCCCAATTCAACAATTCAAACCAGAAATTTGACCGAAAAATCAATATAGCATATACCAATATGATAGACAAACTCATAAACTTGATGAACCCAGAAAATTAAGATAAACTAATATAGCAAAATATCAATAAACCAGAAATCGATCGAACTCAAACTTATGAACCCAGATTTTAGAAAATCGATAAAGCAGACTAAGAACCCAGAAAAGTCAACCCAAATCACCAGAAAAATCAATTATGCAATATAAACCCAGATTAGTATTTCGATCAGCGAGAGAAAAAATAGAATAATCAAATCAACACTACTTCAGAGAACTCAAATCAACACTTAATCACAAACATATATCGATTTAACCAGAATAAGTGATTAAAGGGTTTTAGACAAACCTTTTTAGATCGTATCGAAAGAAAATTAATTCGATCCTGCTCTGATACCAATTGTAGATCCCAGATACAGTGCAATCAACAGATATAATCAATGAAGAACAATGAATGAGGCACAACTTCTAGTCATATGATTAATACTCAATAAATGTTTAGGTTTACAGAGAGAATTTCTAATAAGCAAATGTAAACCTATCGACTAGAATAATGACGTCTAAAACATCTAACCTAAAACTAGGTTAATAAAACACTTTAAATAGTAGGCGTACAATGGCTAATGGGCCTCAAAGCCCATTTACAAAGACTTTGAACATATTACAAATCAACCCCTTATAAATGCTTTATACAACTTTCAACACACTAGGACTTTCAGTCATAACATATAACTTGAAGCAGTTTTGAAAGAACAAACTGATAGTGTTGAATTATCATAAGTTGATTGATTAATCACATCAGTGGAAATCTTATTTGATAATTCAACATTTGCAACATCAAGTTGTTTTAACTTTTTAGACAAAATGTTTCTTTCTTCATAAATTGTGTCAATTTTCTTTTGCAAATCAGACTTGACTATGAGTTATTTCGTAATGTCTAAGGATAGAATAGATAACTTTTTTGTGAGCTTAGATATTTCACTTTCAAAGATTTGACGCTCTTGTTCAAAGTCTTTTTCTATATTCTTGTTTTTATTAGAAATTTCTTTGAAATTGCCAGCATTCTTTTTTTCAAAGTTTTTCTTTTCAGAATCAAAAGACTTATTCTTTTCTTGAAAATTTTGTCTTTCCTTTTCAAGTAAGTGTTGTTAAGTAGCAATTTGCTTGGGAAGTTTTATGGATTTTTCTTCAAGAACTATTATCTCTTTTGCAAATGTGTCCCTTTCAGTTGTTAAAATCTTTTCGAATTCAGAGACTTGCTTTGAAAGTTTCATGCACCTAAGCTCAAGATCTTTCTTTTCTTGAAATGTTTTCTTAGAAAAATCAGATAGTTTCTGGGAGTAAACATTCTCAAATTTATTTTTATCTGCATGGAAACTCTTCTTTAGATCAACATTTGTAGTTTCCAGTGCGGATATTTTCTCTTCAAACATCTTGAATTTGTTCTGAAGATGAACTGATTCAGCTTTCAGTGTTGTTGAATTTTCTTCAAATATCTTCAACTTCCTTTGAAGATTTGTAATTGTTAGTTCCAGTGATCAAGGTTTGATTGATTTGAAAAGATTATCAAGTGATTGGGAGGAAACTATTTCTTTATTCACAGAGTCTAGAGAGAGTTACAAGCTTACTCTCTCTAGAAGAACAAGGAATTGATATGACTACATTGTAAGATGACTTGGTTACAAAACACGTACAAACATATTCCTACATATACCCCAATACCCAAAGTACAAGGCCCAAATACAATTATAAAGATTACTTTACAAAACTTCTAAATAGAACATTTATGTTTTAACATTCTCCCCCAAAGTTTTGTAAAGGAATCATCCTTTTCAGCTTCAACTCTTTTTTTTCCAGTTTATAGCTAATGATTAACACACAATTTATCAAGAACAATACTTTTATTAATCACAAAATCTACAAAAACTCATATCCCTATTTGTTGCATACGACAATCAAGCTCTATGTGTGTGTGTATTCTCACAATGTTTCTTACCAATCTACGCGTGTATGGGATATTACATCAAAATTCTCTTTTGCACTGTCAAACTGACCATACTTGATACAGGCGTATCCCAATTGGCGAAATCGGTGGAATAAGTGCGAAGTTAATGGCAAACTTAATGAAGAAGTATATGTCCATCAACCACCTAATTTTGAATGTGCAAAGTTTCCAGACCATGTTTATCATCGTGATAAAGCTCTGTATGGCCTTAAACAAGTTCCCAAAGCATGGTATGCAACTCTGTCCATTTTTATGGTTGAAAATGGCTTTGAGAAAGGAACAATTGATACCATACTGTTCATCAAGAGATATAAAAATGAGCTACTTCTTGTACAGATATATGTTGATGATATTATCAAACCAAAAGTATTGTGATAAGTTTTCAGAGTTCATGAAGTGTAAATTTGAAATGAGTCTTATGGGAGAATTAACATTCTTTCTAGGACTTCAAGTAAAACAAACATCAGAAGGCACTTTTATCGATCAACCAAATATGTTTCTAATATTTTGAAAAAGTACAAACTCAATGTTTAAACTCCTATTGAAACTCCTATTGCCACTGGAGTCAAACTTGACTATGATCCTTCAAGAAAATCTGTGGATTGTTAAATCCTGCAGAGGCGTGATAGGGTCACTCTTATACTTAACTACCAATAGAACTGATATAATGTTTGCAACATGTCTCTATGCTAGATATCAAGCTAATCCAAAGGAATCTCACTTATATTCGGTAAAGAGAGTGTTTAGATACCTCAGAGGCACACCATCTCTTGGTCTCTAGTATCCAAAACTCTCTGGTTTTGAACTAACAACTTACACTAATGCCGATCATGCAGGATGCAAATTAGACAGGAAGAGTACGTCTGGATGTTGTCAACTCTTGGGAAACAAGCTAGTGAGTTGGTCATCAAATAAGCAGAATTGTGTATCCACTTCTACAGCAGAGGAAGAATATGTTGTTGTTGCTAGTAGTTGCTCACAAGTCATTTGGATAAGGACTCAACTCAGAGACTCTGGTCTTCAGTTTGATAGAATTCCCATTATTTGTGACTCAAGAAGTGCTATTGCCATATCCACTAATCCAGTGCAACATTCCTAGACAAAGCATATTGATGTCAAGTATCATTTCCTTAAAGATCATGTTGAAAAAGGCACAATTGAGATGTATTTTGTACCAAGTGATCTCCTACTTGCTGATATTTTCACGAAAGCTTTAGATGAACGAAGGTTCAATTTCTTAATCAGCAAGTTGGGCATGCTAAATATATCTACTTAAATCTAAAAAGTTAAAGTTGTATCAGAAGTAACATATTTTAGACTTCAGAGTCTCTGATACTTTCTTCAGAGCCTCTGACACTCTAAAGCATTTTCAAATTCATCTCATTTTATACACCAAAGCTCAATTCAAGGGGAGAATAGATAAGAAACCATCATCTAGCAAGGGGGAGCAAGAAATGATGGAAGGTAATGCAGCCAAAACTTTAGAGCCTCTAATGCTTATATCAGAGCCTCTTCTCCTATCTATGATACACATATCAGAGCCTCGGATATTTTATCAGAAGATCATTTCATAAGGAAAGGTATGTTCTTTATTCTTATACTTTACCTTACTCTTTTTTGAAAATCAAACCTGAATCTTTCAGAAACACACATTTAAGAGATTATTAATTGGTCTCTGATAATATTCTCAGAGCCTCTGACAAAATATTCTCTGAAGATAAATCAGAGCACTAAATCCTTAGTGTTCTTGGATATTTATTAAGTAAAGTTTTGAATATTTTTATCAATATTTCTTTTAATTTTTTTTAAAATTTTGAGAAAATAATTTAAACTAATTCTTTCAAAAAGGAAAATTGATTTGTGTGGGTTATTCACTTGGATAACTATCATAATTTTTTAATGATAAAGTATCCAAAATGATAGATATCTAATGTAAGCGTCCTTTCACTCTCACTTACCACGTGTCAATAGCTGAGTTGATGGATGATGGAACGTTTCTGACATGGGGACTCACAATCGCCTTTTCTGTAGCCCCCTATCCCACATCTCATGTCCATATAAAGCCACTCCATCATCATTTTCATCTTTACGCTCTCAAAACCTTTATCTCATAACTCTTTCTCTCTCCAAGCATTTACAAGCTTCAAGAACTCTCAAACCTACGACAATGGCGAATCAACAAAATGACTCTACGGACTCTAGCAGAATTATCCCTAGCATGAATCTTGATCGGTTTGATATTCCAGTCAAGGGATACAACTACCACCTTCATATCACACTTGCCAAATTTGATGAAATGTTTCGTCTAGTAAGGAGTTCCTCAGAACATGTGAACTAAACGAATCCCTAACTGCATTTGTCGCCAATGTTTCTCTTCGCTTAGTACAACAATGGTTGTACTCAAGTGAGTATAATGATGAGGTTAAAGGGATCGTAGGCTTCGTTGATCTTGAAGACAGGGGGTTCTCATTCGGATTATGCATGACACCTTGAGAAGACAACTATTTGTTCTACATCAAACTGATCTTCAAATCGAAAGGTTTCAAAAACCCCAACTCATGAGGTTCTTCTTCAGTTTCTTCAACATCTGGGTTACAACAAAGAAATCACTTGTTTGAGTTAATTCAGGCGACAACACCTCCCTCCCACATGAAAATTTATGTTCAGTGTACTAAATCCCACATTGACATGTAAAATTAAGAGCCAAGATCAAACCAATCCCACATTGTTGGCCATCAAATACACCTTGTACTTCAACCGCAACATTAACATGACTGGACATCTATTCTGTGAACTTCTCATCGTCGTGGATCGCAAGAACAAATACCTGGGAAAGGGTAAACAACCAATCTCAGTGTTGTTACCAAGATTCATCTCCCTAGTGATCAAAAGGGTGATGACAAGACACTCAATTCCAGAGGAAGGCCAGAAGATCCCTCTCTATGTGATGAACTTTTTCAAGGAACAACAATGCCTTCTTACCCATACGAGAGGAGGTTTCATCAGAGCATGCTCAGTTATATCCCTGGAAATTACTCTGTCTGTATCTTCCTTAGAAGTGTTGCCCAACCATCAGAACCGATGGTGGGATCCCCCAACACATTTAGGGCCTGAACCAGAGTTAGAATCAGAGAGTTAAATCTCTGAGGCTGCTCAAAATGACAGCAGAGAGCAACCACAGGTGTCTCTGGCGAGGAAAGTGAAGAGCAACGAGAAGGTCCTCACTATGGCAAAGAGGTTAGCTCTACCGGAGGAGAGGAAGGTGATAATGAGAGTCCACCAAAGGGTAAGTTTCTTAAAAAGATGCTTCTGATGGCATAACTAAGAGTACACCTACCCCATCTCCTCGTGCAAACATATCTTATATCCTAGGTGGTCCAGCACCAGAAGATATAGAAAAATAGGTGCAGACCTCGAACCCTAGCCAATCTAACCGCTCAGAGGCACATCCTTCTGCCACTGAAGCACACACCCTTGGGGAAACCTCTAAACCAACTAAGTCCTCCCAAAAAGACTAAGTTGCTAAAACAATACTCATTTGCCCTAGACTATGCCACTATCCCACACACATGATGCCTCTGTGGCTCATGACAAAGGTGTATGTCCCTTAGTAACTAAGGTGTTTAGGATCTCACATAGGGATTGCCTCACTGAAGGGCAATGGAATGACTTAGTTGCACAGGGACTAACTTGCCTGGACAACAAGGTGTCCAAACACATTAGGTTCTCATCCTTTGAATATGACTCAGTGTAGATCCCAGTACAGTGCAATCAGCAGCAAGTTATATCAAAGATGAACAGATTATGAATCACAGCAACTAGTCATATTATTGATATGAAATCAAAGGGTTACAGGTTTACAGAAAGAATATCTGATCAGAGAGATTAAACCTATAAACTACTTGTTTGTAAATAATGAGGCTAAACTATAAATGAAAGCAAAACAACCTTTATATATCCAGGCTTTACAAGATAATGGGCTTATGGGCATTTAGGCCCAACAAGCTAATAAAACTTTCAACTAATAATCATTTACACCCTGAACTTCTATTTAACATTAAATTAACCCTAACAATCTCCCCCTTTAAATAGAAGTTGAAAGTCGCGCCAGTTAGGAACAAAAATCTTTCGGAAACCAAAGCTGATCTTGAAATATCTCATTTGAGTCCTGTACTCCAGTCGCTCTTCAATTTCACCAGTGCTTCAAGAACAAGTGACTTGTATTTAGGATCCAAAAGCTGAACCCCTTTTTTCATCTTTATCAAGTGCACGCATCAACTTGTCTTTCAACAACATTAACGTACCGTCACAGAATCTGGCAATCTGACTAAGACGAATGAACCGCATAATTCCATTGTTGTTGAAGTTGGTCATGCCGAATTCTGGAATCTTAATCACAGTGAATGCAGGTACACTTTGGGCATCAGACGGAATCTTCAAATCAGGATTCAGCAGATTAATCTTTGGTTGGTTGCTTTCTAACCTAATCTGAAAATCTTCCACCGAGGAAAGCTTCATTGCACACTTCATATATCTCTTTACTGTCTCAAGTGCATCAATGACTTCCCCGGGTCTGTTAGTTCTGGTCTTTAAGTCTCGAAGAATGAACAGCAGATCTTGTGGTTCAAGACACGGAAAGTCAGCTTCAGAAAAACAATACTTCTGACCATCTTCTCTCGTTACCATGAAGTCTGAATACTTTACTTTCATGAAGAAGGCAGATTGAATCCGGTCAACTGATGTAATCCTGAGCTTTGTCTTGGAGTGCTTGCCTTGAAACTTCTTATAAACGAATACAAGTTCACACTGCTTTTCTTTGTTTTTCACAGACTGTAGACCATGAAGTACAACTTCATCATACTTACGTATCCAGTGGGCAAAGATCTTCTTTTGGATTTCTTCAAGGAAAGGAACTTTGATTCTGAATCTTTCTCACTTGGATGGACGAACTGGTAGAGTACTTTCTGTTCCCATAACTGGTGATGCTGGAGGAGATCTGACGGGAATATCTGTTTCAGGAAGATCAGGGTTAACAACAGAATAGGTCAAAAATGGAACCGCAACAGAAGTCTGATCGTCTGGCTGATAGTCCGGATGAAGAATCTCATCTATTTCGGCTTGCATGACTACCAGCGCTCGTTCAGTATTAGCACATTCTTCCGTCGGTTCATAAACTTCATTAGGATCAAGAATTAATGCCCAGTCTTCAGGGATTATCGGAGAACCTTCATCAAACTCCTCAGGATTTTCAACCCTTGGAATATCAATCAACACCAAATCCATACAATGTTCCCGTTCCTGTCCCTGCCCTTCTAGTCGAGTACAAGAACCCGAACCCTGTTCTGTTCCCACTTGAGCTGTTTCCCCAAACTGTGTATCCGGCTCTGTTAGGCGTTGGCGCTTCTACCCCTCATGGTGATCAGGATCATCCTGATCATCATGCCGGCGCTTGAGCCTATCTGCCTAGCTTCGGCAAGTGTCTTCCACGGCTGATAGGCGTTCAGTAAATACAGCTACGGTTGCTGCAGAGACTGAAGCATTGCTTGTTGAAGCTGGAAGGACTCTGGAGATATAATGGGTTGGGGTGGTTGTGGGGTTGGTGTGGATGCTTGAGTACGAAGTAGTGACAGAAGATCGGCATCCCGGGACGGTTCTGTTTGAGATTGGGCAAGGAGCTTTGCAAGGAGAATGGATTTCAGGTCTTCGATAGACATTTCGGTAGCAGGAATGATAGGTGGTGGTGTAAAAGGTAGAGGTTCAGGCTCAGTCGCTGGACCTTTGCCTTTGATCATTTGCTTCAGTGAGTCTACCTCCTCTCTCATCATGGTTTGGACAGCCTTTAGGGCGCTGTCCATATATTCCCTTGAGACAAACTCAGTTGGGGTAACTCCGGGGTCACTTAGACTTCCCGTTGTAGCTACGCCTGTAGAAGTCGAGCCGCCTACTTTCAAAGCTGGCGTGGTGATAGCTGTGGAAGAACTTCCACCCAATCCTCGTAAACTACCCGAAGGCGGATTTACTATAGGTGTTCCGGCCGGGCCACTAAGGCGGCCGACAGTACCCAAAAATGGTACTTGTGTCCTAGGAATGGGAGATATTACATCAAATGGCTCTAGACACTGTGCACCGAAAGAAGTCGAGAACGGGGGCGGTTGTTCTCTTGTTTCAATACCCGAACTCTCCAAGTGAGAGACGGGTAGAGTATGTGCTATGTCCCCGTGAGAACTTGAAACCACCATCTTTTGAGAGATGGTAGAGTGGTTGGGTGGGGTGTGCATTTGCGCCGCTAGGTCCACGGCGTCTTCTTCAATACCCTGTCTCAACACATGAGACTGGGTAGCAGATGTGGCTACCTGGGTGGATGCGGCTAGGGGGGAAACAACCGTTGATGGTTGCCCCATCACTTGTGCACGGTCATGATGAAGTTTTGTTCTCCTTTCCTTCTCTCTACTCACCTCTATTTTTTCAACTGAAACTCCCTCCGCTCTCCTTGTCTCTCTAGGCGAGGGCTGATTATCGTCACCATCGGAGTCAGAAGACTCTTAATTTGATGCCGATATGTTGGTGGTTGGGTCCGACTCACTGCCGGATAGATCGGCTGCTTCCTCAGAGTCGGTTGCAGCTTCCGACTGAGAGTCGGATGAACCTGATTCCGCCATATGACTTAAAAAACTTTAAAAAAAAAACTCTAAAAAAATAAAACCAAACAAATTTGTTTTGAAACTTTCTTTCTATATATAAAAAAAAACAAAGAGAAGAAAATATATTTGAATTTTTCTGATTAAAAAAAAACAACCTAAAAAATATCTCCTAAGGGAAAACAAATAAAGAAAAACAAAGGAAAGAAAACAAATGCTCCCCTCGAACATTGAATGGTTTACGAGATACACGAGAAGCTTACCTGCTCCCCCTGGAACGGAGGACTATAGAACCTTACCAAACATCATTCGATCGTGCTCCCCCTGAACACAGGAACATCTTCTAACGACCACCACAAACAACTTACGCTTTCAGATATCAATCGAAGAGACTGCAAAAATAAACACGATAGCACCATGAATAAAAGAAAGACACACGAGAAAGCAATAGAAACAAACGAAATCTACTTTGTTGGTACAGAAGTTTGAAATTGACATAGAACTTAGCGAGTAAAATGCAATAACCAAGGAGTGTGGATCGACGCACCTAGAGACAAGTCACTGGGGCATTAGACACAGTCATTCGTTATTGAATGAATCTCGTGGAGGGCTGTGAGAAGATCAAACTTTCAGATTTAGCATACCTAGCTTGGACACAAGATAATTAAAGTGTTTTTCGTCCAAGGCTTTGGTGAACAGGTATGCTAACTGATGCTCTGTATTAACAAAATAGAGTTCGATGGTACCTCAGTCCACGTGTTCTTTTATGAAGTGATAACGAACATCAATGTGCTTCGTCTTCGTGTGCTGGACTGGATTGCTGGATATTGCAATGGCGCTCTTGGAGTCACAGTAGATGGGGATCTGCGAATAATTAAAGTTATAGTCTTTCAGCTGGGTGCACATCCAGATGACTTGCGAGAAGCAACTTGCGGCTGATACATACTCCGCTTCGGCGGTAGAGGTGGACACGCAATTTTGCTTCTTCGAAGCCCAGCTGACGAGACGATCTCCCAGGAACTGGACATGGCCGGATGTGATTTTCCGGTCCAGCATGTTTCCAGCATGGTCAGCGTCGGAGTAGGATGTGAATTCAAAACCTGTCTCTTTTGGGTACCACAAACCAAGATCAGCAGTGCCTTTTAAATATCGGATAATACGCTTAACCGCAGCTAAGTGAGACTCTTTAGGTTTCGACTGAAATCTTGCACATAAAAATGTTGAGAACATAATGTCAGGCCGGCTAGCCGTCATGTACATCAGAGAGCCTATCATACCTCTATAAGTAGTAGCATTCACATCCTTTCCATCAGGATCGGAGTGTAGCTTTAAGCTAGTAGACATGGGGGTTTTCATAGGGGAAGAGTTTTCCATCTGGTATTTCCGAAGAATATCCGAGATGTACTTAGATTGATTAATGAAAATTCCTGTTGCTAATTGTTTTACTTGAAGACCCAGGAAAAAATTCATTTGCCCCATCATGCTCATTTGAAAATGTTTACTCATTAAGGCGGAAAAGTTCTGACAGTACTTGGGGTTTGTAGAGCCAAAAATTATGTCATCAACATAAATCTGTATAAGAATGATATCTTTCTTTTCTCTTTTAATAAACAAAGTAGTGTCAATTTTTCCTTTAGAGAAACCCGATTTAATCAAGAAGGATGAGAGAGCGTCATACCAGGCTCGTGGCGCTTGCTTAAGACCATATAATGCCTTGTCAAGAAAATAAACATGATTCGGAGATTCAGAACTCACGAAGCCTTCGGGTTGCGAGACATACACTTCCTCTTTGAGAATGCCGTTCAAGAAAGCAGATTTCACATCCATTTGAAAGACGACGAAATTCTTGTGGGCGGCATAGGCGAGGAACATGCGGATTGCTTCAATGCGGGCAACCGGGTCAAACGTCTCCTCATAATCTATCCCTTCTTGCTGGCGATATTCTTTAGCCACTAGACGAGCTTTGTTCCGGACAATTATTCCACTTTCGTCCTTCTTGTTCTTAAAAATCCATTTCGTCCCAATCACCGTCTTGTTCTTTGGCTGGGGAACAAGGCGCCACACTTTGAGGTTCTCAAATTGGTTGAGTTCTTCTTGCATAGAGATCACCCAGTATGGATCATTCAACGCTTCGGAGACGGTGGATGGTTCGATACGGCTGAGGAACGAAGAAAACAAACAGTCGTTTGCAGTAGTAGACCGAGTTTGAACAGCCGTCTTGGGATCACCAATGATCTGATGGAGGGGTGAGCTCGAGTCCACTTGGTGGTGTGTGGAAGAGGTTGATATGTCTGTTGAGAAGTATCGGGGTCCACATAACCACCGGGGGTTAAATCCTGAACTGCCTCGAGGGATGACGACCTGTGAGGTGGAAGCTTCTTAGTGGGAGTCGAGCAAGGAGTAGAAGACGACTCAGCTGGCGATGAAATGATAGAAGGATCCGGGATTTCCGAAGAGGTAACTTTGGGAGTACCTTTAACAGGAGTAGGTTCAGGAGGTAATACCGAAGGCTGCACTTCATCAGGAATCTGAGCGAGAGGAGGAGGATCACTTGAGATCGGGGAAGCTTGATCATTGGCAGTAGATGATGGAGCACCAGGCGAGGATGGGCCACCTGAGTCGGTTGGACCAGTGACTTGTGTCACTTCTGGTGCTTGAGCAGTATTCCTGTCATAAGACATACCATTAGTCTTAACATTAAATAAGTCATTATAGAAATACTCAAAAAGTAAATCCAAATCAGAAAGATGTGCTCTTGATGTAGACGCATGAAGTGGATCTACTAGAGATTGTGTAGCTCCTGAACGAAATTGTCCAGTAGCAAACAAACCAGTTAAAGCGGGTTCTGAACTGAGGTGTTCAAAAGCCATATCAGCGGCCTCGTCAAAAGTCACGTTCATACTCTCAACGACGGTCTTCGTTCGTTTGATGTAGACACGGTAAGCTTTGGCTTGCTGGGAATATCCAATGAACACTCCTTCGTCCGCTTTGGGGCTGAATTTGCCGAGATCATCCCTGTCATTCAATACGAAGCATGTGCACCCAAATGCATGAAAGTAGTTGATATTGGGGATGCGCTTGTTGATGATCTCGTACGGTATCTTGTTGAACTGCTTGTTGATGATAGTGCAATTTTGAGTGTAACAGGCGGTAGCAACTGCTTAGGCCCATAAAAATAGCGGAAGCTTGGACTGAGATAACATTGTGCGAGCTGCTTCGACAAGAGTTCGGATCTGGCGCTCTACTACCCCGTTTTGCTGAGGAGTATGTTGGATCCCAGATTTAATCTCGTAACAATGATATAAACAATAAGAGTAATGACAGCGGATGTAATACAGTTTAATATCAAAGGAGATTCAAATATCACAGTTCATAAAGCAGATAAAGATAAACAAGATATTCTTAGAATAAAGTATTCAACTTATATTATCAGATATATAACTTCTTAAGCACACTTTGAACAATAAGGTGATGGTCCTATTTATAGGACCATAAAGTAAGCAGTGTACTTGTATGACGAAAAAGAGCATGCTGAACAGTGACCTACTCTAGAAAGTAAATCTTATCACTAAGTGACGTGTCATCTGTTCTTATGTTCATTCGTAGAAAACTTCAATGTGAACATCTTCAGATAGAATGTCTTCAGAGCCTCTGATGAAGCCATATCTGATGTCTTCTCTGATGTCTTCTCTGAAAGTTGCAATCTCTGATAGGTGCTTCAGAGGCAGGTTTGTCCTCTGAAGTCTTCGTCCTCTGACGTCTTCTTCCTCTGACGTCTTCGTCCTCTGAAGTGTATCTTCTTGAAAGTCCTCTGAAATAGGACTTGTATTTTCAACACTTTAACAAACAGATGATTTGGAGCTAACAATCTCCCCCTAAGTGTCGAAAATAAAAGATACAAAAATAACAGAGAATTGAATTTTAAACTAGAAAGCATAGAGGAGAAAATTATCCTCTTAAGTATTATTTCTTAAATATTTGAAAGTTTAATACAAAGAAAGTAATATAAAAAAAATAAAGAAACATACTACAATTTGTCACTTGAACAGATTCCATGGAATTTCATGATCAGAGCTCTGAAGTTGATCATCGAGTCAATCTCTAAGTCAAGTTTTGCCAGTAAATCTGCTCTGTGCCTTTCTTCCTTTGCATGGATCAATTTCTTTATACCTCTCAAGGTTTCATCAGAGTACTTCGACACTTCCGAAGCTAGAAAGATCTTCTTTTCTTGATTTACTCTAAAGACGAAACCCAGAGGTTCTGCAACGATTGATCCAGTCTTCTGTTCTTTAAGTTTGTCGAATGATTCCACAAGTTCAGTTACCTCCAGCTTCTCTTCTCCTAGGTTCAGAGGAATTTGAAAGTCACGTTTTGCTCGGTGTTTGACATAGGCCTCCATTGCCCGTCGGACTTCAACCATGCCCATCCTGATTTCCCTTCTTCCATGATCATACCTTGCAGAGCAATAGGCATATAAATGTGGTAAATCATATGGATTTAGATTTACGAGATCATTTTCATTGAACTCGTAAATCTTCTTATCAGATCGAGTTACCACATAATTCCTATAGATAATCTTGTTGTAAGCAAAGGTCTTTTCTGAGATTTTGTTGATTTTGATGTTTGGATCATCAGAGAGGACCTGTGCTCTTGGTTTGATTTTATCTCATATAAATCTTCGCTCATAGTCTGGCATGTCCTCTCTGATTCTTGGATTCAGAGGAATGACCAGTGTGTCTGCCATGTTGAACTCACAGTAAATGTATCTGAAGTGGTCTTCTATGGAAGCTTCGGGATTTGATTCGAGGAAGGTGGGAGGTTTATTGAACACTTTTGCTCGAAGACCGATGCTTGCTTTCTGAACAGGATTCTCTGAAGGAGCCTGTTCATCAACAACCATGGTTTCAGGTTCCATTGTTTGTGGAGGATCTTCTTTTGAGGGTTCAGAGATGTAGCCATCTATCTCTGGTGATTCCCTCAGCTCTGACGTTGTTGAAGTATGATGTGGTTGAGCATTTTTGAAGACATATTATTCGACATCAACTACTTCAACTTCTTCTTCAACTTCTTTTTCAGAATCTGATTTTTCTTCCTTTTCAAATTCTGATTCGTAAGCATCTCTCATCACATAAGTTGGTCTTTCTGCTGATGAGAATGCATCTTCTGATGTAGAGAAGTCTACTAGCTGCTCGTCTTCATCTTCTTCCAGAGCTCCAATATTTTCTGGAGTTGCAGCTATTATTGGAACACTCAAAGTGGATGGTGCTAGAAAGATGACAGGTACTGGCGACTTTAGAGTGGCCTGGTTATCTTCAGCAGAGGTTGAGCTTGAACGTCTCTCTGTTCCTTTTTCCTTTCTTTGGTTTGATTCAGAGGGAGTGGACTCCTTTTGTGTTTCAACAGGTTTAGGAGTAGGAGTCTTCTCCCCCTTATGAAGACCGGATGACCCCTGAGGCTGGCCATCTCCGTCATCAGAATCTTCATATCTAGCCTTCTTTCTAGCTTCTTCAGAGCATGCGACCTCTGGTTCTTTTCTCTTCAATACTCCCTCTGAAGATTTGATATTCTTCAGAAGGTCTTCATTCTTCTTGTTCTGCTGAGTGGTCTTGGAGACGAACTTGCTGGAGATGTTCATTACATTGCTGGTGATCTTCTTCGAGAAGTTGGTCAGGTCAGCCTTTGTAATGAATTCTGATGTAGTAGGAGCAGCAGTAGAGGAGGTAGGGATCTTTGCAAGTACCTCTGCCAAAGAACGCAAGACTTCCTCTTTGAATTGAGAAAAGTCTGCAAGTGTTGGAGTGGGGGCAGAGGGAGTAGGAAGCACCTTGAGGAGCTCTGTTGTGGAGTTCTGAATTTCTCTGGATAGAACCGAGTCATTTTTGATGACCAGGCTTTCCAGAGCATCCAGTTTAGCGTTCTGAGAGTTAACAGTCGTGCGCAGCTCAGAGACCTCTGAAGTGAGCTTTGCAACTTCAGAGTTTGAGGCAGAGGCCTCTGAGGTCTTCTCCATTTGAAGTTTAATCTCCTTCAGAGATTCTCTGATTTCATCACCAAAGATTTTGAACTCCTCTTTGGTAACGTAATCAGAGGGGGTGACCTTAGGATCAACACATGATTCTAAGTTTCCCTCGAGTTCAGAGGGGCCTTCTTTCGGAGGTGGTTTGATGTTATCTCCGGAAGGACTTCCCATTAATCCTTGGGGACCCCTTTTCAAGGATTTCCCTATAATGGTTCTGATTGTTCTCTGATCATCTGAGTCATAATCTGATGATGAGAACCGAATGTGTTTGGAAACCTTGCTGTCCAGGCTAAGGATTCCTTGTGCAAGAAGGTCGTGCCATTCTTTTTCTGACAGGCAATCCTTTCGTTCTAAGGGACGGTCCAACTTAGTTTGAGCCACAAAGGCATCATGTGTGGGTGGAGGTGACATACTCTGGGTGATTGAGTATTTTTATCTTGGTCTAAGTCCTTTAGCCATATCAGAGTTTTCCCCTCTGGTGCATGCGTCAGAGGCAGAAACAGATGCCTCTGAGCGGTTAGGATGGGAAGGGTTCGAGGTGTGCACCTCTGTTTCAATGTCCATTGATGCTGGACCATCTTGGACAGTAAATTTGTTTGCACTGGGATTTGGGCTTTGTATTCTCTCATTTGTGTCATCAAGGACATCTTTTTCTACCTCACCGCCCTCAGATTCTAAGTTTAGAAACTCACCCTCTGGAAATCTCTCTTCCTCACCTTCCTCTGCTCTGACAGAGTTATTCTCTTCGTCAGAGGGAGGGTTCTCATGTTTTCTCTTCCTCACTCTCTCAGAGCCACCCTCTGCTTGCGCTCTGTTAATGTTTTGAGCAGTGTCAGAGATATCACTCTCTGATTCAGGCTCAGGCTCAGAACCTAAGTGTGTTGGGGATCCCATCATCGGTTCTGATGAGTGGGCAACACGACTAAGTAGGAGATGGGTAGGAGAGTCAACAGGAATAATTTCAATCATGGTGTGTGGGAAACGTCGGTCATGTGGATAAGGAGGAACCTCTGTGGCTTTGAATGAGTTCATCATAAACAAAGGTGTCATTGGGCCCTCCTCAGTGATGGAGAATTTCTCCATTGCTCGTTGAATGACCATTGAGATGAATCGGGGAAACAGTACCGATATTGGTTGTTTTCCTTTGGCCAAGTCCTTGTTCTTCTTGTCCACCGCTGTCAGCATCTCACAGAAGAGAATGTGAGCCATATTGATGCTTCTGTTGAAAAAGAGAGCATATATTATGGCTATTATCGCTGGATGAGTCTGATCCTGACTTCCAATCTTGCAGGTTATTGTTCGGCTGAGTACACTAAACATAAAGTTCCATTTGGGAGGCAGGTACTGACGTCTGAATTGACTTAAGCGTGTTATTTCTTTGTTGTAGCCTAAGTGTTGGAGGAACTGAAGAAGAACTTCTTGAGTTGGGGGTTTCTCAAAGGTTGCTATTTGAAGATCAGTTGTGGTGAGGAGGTTGAATCGGCGAGTTAGGGTTTGTGGGGTTATTCTTATGTTTAAGCTTTGTTCACCTAGGTCAATGTGCCCAACCAGTCCTTCCTTTTCATCGTCGTATTCACTTGAATACCACCATTGTTGGACAAAGCAAAGGGGAATATCTGAGGCATGTTTGGTTAGAACATCATTGAGTTCGCAGTTGGTGAAAAAGTCGAGGATTGGGCGAAACTGTTCATCGTATTTTGATGGGGTTACGTCCAGAAAGTAGTTGTTTCCTTTGACTAGAACATCGAACTGTACCAAATTCAAGCTTGGAACTAGTTTCCTTGAGTTATCTGAAGTTTGGGAATGAGCCGCCATTGTTGCAGGTTGAGAAAGATGAAAGCTTAGAAAGAGAGATTCAGCTTTTGGATTTTGAGAGCGTAAAGAATAATGGGAAGTGAACAAGGGTATTTTATAGCTACAAAAGGAAGGTAGAGGGAGAGGTTATTGAAGCGGCGAATGAGAGTCCCAATTTCAGAAAGGGCGTTCCATTACCCCCGAATTGATGGGTGACACGTTTAGGCGTGTAGGGGAGAACCGCTTTGTGTCAGAAAACCGCCAGTTGGGTTTTTGAAAAGAAACGAGAGGTTATCCAAAAAGATTTATTATTTAAAAGAATTTCCTTGAATATTTGTTTAATGAGACAAGATCAGAGGCTCTGATAAAAACATCAGAGACAAGATCAGAGGCTCTGATAAAAACATCATAGACAAGATCAGAGGCTCTGATAAAAACATCAGAGACACGATGAGAGGTTCTGATAAAAACATCAGAGACACGATCAGAGGTTCTGATAAAAACATCAGAGACAAGATCAGAGGCTCTGATAAAAACATCAGAGACAAGATCAGAGGCTCTGATAAAAACATCAGAGACAAGATCAGAGGCTCTGATAAAATCAGAGACAAGATCTTCTCTCCCCCTTGAAAGATGAAAGGATCGTTGTCTCCCCCTTGACACATGCTTGGAGATTCAAAAGAGTGATTTTTACCATATTTGAAAAAGTCTAGAGGCTCTGATGAAAGGATCAGAGACTCTGATGTTTTCATTTAAGTATGGTATTGAAATTCTACTCGATTCAGAGACTCTGATAAACTATCAGATACTCTGAGTTTCTCTTTTGTTAGGTAGACATATTTGTTGGGAACTGAAGAAAAGATCAAGTATGGTTAATGCTGCTGGTTCAGAATTACTACTGCTAGAAGACTTCAAGGTTAGTACTGCGGAGTATTACTACTGCTAGTAGAGTTAATACTGCTAGTTATTGTTAGTACTGCTTGAACAAAGTTAGTACTGCTTAGCTAGTTAATACTGCTAGTTAGTTAATACTGCTCGCGGTTAATACTGCTTGCAGTTAATACTGCTAGTTAGTTAATACTCCTCGCGGTTAATACTGCTCGCAGTTAATACTGCTAGTTAGTTAATACTGCTCGCGGTTAATACTGCTAGTTAGTTAATACTACTTGCAGTTAATACTGCTAGGTAGTTAATACTGCTCTAGGTTAATGCTGCTTATGTTACAAATACTATAAATACCCTTTGCCCGCCTAAACGTTCATAACGACTCTTTGCATACTGTTCACTTGCGCTCTAAACCTTTTTCCCTCAAGTACCAAGTCTTTCAGGCAAGAACATCCCAGTTCAATGGCATCCATGGCATTCATCGACGAGCACAATGAGATCGCAATGCTACAAAAGCCAAAGCAAGCTGCAGGATTTCATCAAATTGTGGATTTCCTCAAGTCGAGCCATATTGCTCATGCTCTTACTGTTGCTCCTACAATCTATATCGAGCATCAAAGGCAGTTCTGGGCTAATGCCACCATTGTTGCTGAGAATGGTGTGCAGATGATCAAGACAAGGGTGTGTGACCAACCCTTAACAGTTACTAAAGAAGTTATTCGCACCAGTCTACGTCTAGACGATGCCTCTGGTATAACTTCTATCCCAAATGATGAACTGTTCTCATCCCTTACAAGAATGGGGTATGGAGGCCCATTGGGTGTTTTCAAATTCTTTAAAGCCAAATTTTCACCCCAATGGCGTTTCTTTGTCCATACTCTCATGCACTGCATCTCCAAAAAGACTACTGGATGGAGTGAGTTCAGCAGCACCATTGCTTATGCTTTGGTCTGTTTGGCCACTGCCAGAAGGTACAATTTTTCACAAATGATTTTCAGTGATCTTGTATCAAACATGGGAAACAAAAAGAGTTTCTTTATGTATCCCAGGTTTGTTCAAGAAGTTATTACTCATGTATTGACGGATATACCTCAACCTGTTGGGGTATATGTACCTAAACCCCCCAAAGGCAAGGTTTTCTCAAACATGAGAAGATCTGCTGGGGACTCTGAAGGAGTTGACACCCCATTGTTCTCTACAATGATGGTGGTGTCCCAAACCAATAAAGGTATGGCAGCAGGGTCAAGGCCCCCATTAGACCATCCTACTGCTAGCCAATCCCAACCTTCCCACTCAAAATTAATCCCCCAGTCCCTTCTTGAAAAACCAACCTCTCCTATCACACAAACTTACAAGAGGAAACAGGTAAAGAAGGCTCCTTCCCTTCTTGTACCATCAACCCCCAAGCCTTTAAGCCCTCTAAAGGAGAATTCTCCTTTAGGGAATATCCATAGGGAAACCAAAGGGGTGTCTCCCAACCCCAAGGAGGTGCTCTCTAAGGAGGAGGAAGAGCATATGGGTGATGAGGCTGCCACTACTCCTGCTAGCACAGAGGAGGAAAGTGGTAACATCAATAAGACCTCCCCCATGGCAACTTTGAATGAGCAATCATTTGAAGGTTCCTGGTGCCAAGAAACCACGGGGGTGGATAGTGTTTCTGCTAGGCAGAAGACATCCACTTATAAAAGATCCAATGATCCTTCAATAGGGGGTAACACTCCTGGAGAAGGTGAGGATAGATATAACTATGATGAAATGATGGAAACAATGGGTAACATTAACCAAGATGTCATCAAACAAGGCAAAGAGATAGAAGAAATGAAGCTGGTCATTCTGTCACAACAAGTACAGATTGCTAAGCTAAAGAAGATGGTGATAAGTATGGTACAGAGAAAGAAGAGAAAGCAATTCCAACTAAGGAGACGGAAACCTGAGAAAGATGCTCCCAAAAAGGGGGAGATCAACATGGAAGAAGCCACAAGAGGGGGAGCTTGATGGAGAGAAATTTGATGTTGAGGGGGAGCAGGAAGCAGAAACAGAAAGAAATTCAGTGCAACTAGAAGCAGAAACTGTTAGTGCTGCTGAAACCTCACAAGCAGCAATAACAGAGTTATCACCAACAGAAATTGAAGTAGCTCAAATGCTAATCAAAGCAAAGAATGACACTCCCAAAGCAAAGGGAGTGGTCATAAATGAAGGGGGAGATAAGAAATCAGAACAGAAAGACATGGCTGCAGAAGCAAAGAATAATGGAAAAGCAAAGATGATGGAATCTGATCAACCTGTCAAGAAGCAAAGGTTAGTTGAATCAGATGAAGCCTTAGCCAGGAAGATGCAGGAGGATATTGAAAAGGAAGAAAGAGTTCAGGTGGAAAAGGACAGGGAGATGGCAAAGGCTCTAGCTGCTGAATTAAATGAAGCATATCAGAAAGGGCTTGAAACTGAGAAAGCTAAACAAAGGGCCATAAGCTTGAGAAATGCTATGATAGCAAAATCAAGTGCAAAGAAAAGAAGACCTTCACAAACTTACCTTGCCACTCAGGAAAGAAACAAAATGATAACTTTCTTGAGGAGTGCAATTGGGGTAAAGAAAGAAATGTTTGTGAAGATGACTTTTGATCAAATCAAGGATCTTTATGAAAAAGAAATGGGGAAGCTGAAGAGTAATGAAAAGGATAGAGTGGAATTTGAAAAGAAGGCCAAGGAGAGTAATGATGTGAATATGAATCAACCATTCCCTGAAAGTGAAGAGGGGACTCCAATCAAAGAAAAGATAGAGAACAAGGAAGAAAAGAAGAAGGAAGCTACTTTAGTGCAGGTTCAAAAGACTTTGAAAAGAACCAAAATGATGGCTAAAAGAAAGAAAAGTGTAAAGAAGCCTAGAGTAGAAGAAGAGCAAAAGGTTGCTGAAGAAGAAGAGGCACCTCAGAATGAAGCTAACTCTCAGGAAGTACCACAGAGTGTAAATGTAAACATGTACATGGTGGTAATGGATAAAATTCCAAAGCCTATTTCAGCAGAACCTGTTGGTATAAAGCCTCCTGAGGTCATTCACTAGGATACATTGACAGTGGATGGAAAGGAGTACATCAGGCTGAAGAGAAAAGATGAGAAATATGAAGTGTACAACACTTGGAGTAAGATTGTCAGAACCTGTTCAAGGTCTGATATTGAAGAAATGTTTGCAATAGGGATGAAGTCATATGCAGATGAACTAAAAGCTCCAGAGATTTCAATTAAAAAGCTGGTAATGGAGTATCTGTGTATGATGTTCAAACCTGATGAAGTAGAGGAGGTAATAAGAAATGTTTTTCAAACAGTGAATAATTGGACTCTATATGAAACTAGTGGAGTATATGTAGTGACTTTGGATTTAAATCACACTTAGTACTTCCTAGTGGATAGAGTGTACAATCATAGCAGATTGAAGCTTCATGCCATGCTAAAGAAAAAGCTAGGGTGTATTCCAGATTCAGAGATGGCTAAATACTTGATCCAAAGAACCATCAATCAGAGTTTGGGATTGGATGCAAATACTGGAATGTAGACCATTATGAAGTTTTGGAAGCATCTTAAAGAGCATCTGAAGAACTTGACTTCTTTTCCTAAAAGTCAAGTTAGGGGGAGATTGTTGGGAACTGAAGAAAAGATCAAGTATGGTTAATGCTGCTGGTTCAGAATTACTACTGCTAGAAGACTTCAAGGTTAGTACTGCTGAGTATTACTACTGCTAGTAGAGTTAATACTGCTAGTTATTGTTAGTACTGCTTGAACAAAGTTAGTACTGCTTAGCTAGTTAGTACTGCTAGTGGTTAGTGCTGCTTACAGTTAATGCTGCTTGAAGGTTTTAATGCTGCTGAGCATAGTTAGTGCTGCTTATATGATCTGTATGAAAAGAATGACAGCTGGAAAGAATGAAGATATTCATGGAAGCTTAGAGATATACATAGAAGATATACTGAAGATTTGTTTATTTATTGTAATTATCTTTTACTTTAGTATATGTATAGAAGATATAGAATAGTTTTAAAAAATAATTTTTCCAAGTTCTAGAGAGAAATCAACCTCAAGGCATAGATCCTAATTCTAGAGAAGTAGAATTCGTATTGGTGAGCCTGTTCATCAATATTGAGGTTGAGTGTGTAATTTTGTAACTTTAAAGCATTCAATACAAGTTTACAGTTTGTTATTCATATTTTCTGTGTTGATTTACTGTTTCAAACAATATCAAAGTATATTGAGGTTGAGTGTGTAATCTTGTAACTTTAAAGCATTCAATACAAGTTTACAGTTTGTTATTCATATTTTCTGTGTTGATTTACTGTTTCATAAAATATCAAAGTGTTATTCCGCAAACTTCTTTGATATTGTTTCTGAGAACTAATTCTTGTTGAGAATTCGATCCTGACAATATTCAACATTCCCAACTTGCTAATTAAAAAAGTGAACCTTCGTTTGTTATCTCCAAATCATCTGTTTGTTAAATTGTTGAAAATACCAGTCCTATTTCAGAGGACTTTCAAGAAGATACACTTCAGAGGACGAACACTTCAGAGGACGAAGACTTCAGAGGACGAAGACTTCAGAGGATGAAGACTTCAGAGGACACACCTACCTCTGAAGTACTTTTCAGCAACTAAGACATCAGAGATGGCTTCATCAGAGGCTCTGAAGACAACGTCAGAGCTCTGAAGACATTCTCTCTGGATGTTCACGTGAGAATGAAGACATCAGAGATGGCTTCATCAGAGGCTCTGAAGACAATGTCAGAGGCTCTGAAGAAATTCTCTCTGAAGATACTCTGAAGTTGAGAGAATGAACAGAAGAACAGATGACACGTCACTTAGTGATAAGATTTACTTTCTAGAGTAGGTCACTGTTCAGCATGCTCTTTCTCATCATACAAGTACACTTCTTACTTTATGGTCCTATAAATAGGACCATCACCTTATTGTTCAAAGTGTGCTTAAGAAGTTATATATCTGATAATATAAGTTGGATACTTTATTCTAAAGAATATCTTGTTTATCTTTATCTGCTTTATGAACTTTGATATTTGAATCTCCTTTGATATTAAACTGTATTACTTCCGCTGTCATTACTCTTATTGTTTATATCATTGTTACGAGATTAGATCTGGGATCCAACATCGTTCATCTAAAGCTTTTGTGAAAATATCAGCAAGTTGAAGTTCAGTTGGTACAAAATACATCTCTATTGTTCCTTTTTCAACATGATCTTTCAGAAAGTGGTACCTTACATCGATGTGCTTGGTTTTGGAGTGCTGTATGGATTGGCAGAGATGGCTATGGCAGTTTTTGAATCACAGAGAATTGGAATTCTGTCAAATTATTGGCCATAATCTCTGAGCTGAGTTTTCATCCATAATACTTGTGAGCAACAACTAGCAGCAGCAACATATTCTGCCTCTGCAGTTGAAGTGGAAACACAGTTTTGTTTCTTGTATGACCAACTTACCAGCTTATTGCCCAATAACTGACAACACCCAGAGGTACTTTTTCTGTCAACCTTACATCCAGCATGATCTGCATCAGTATAACCTGTTAGATCAAAACTTGAAAGTTTTGGATACCAGAGGCCTAATGTTTGTGTCCCTCTGAGGTATCTGAAAATTCTTTTGACAGCAGTTAAATGAGATACCTTTGGATTTGCTTGATATCTAGCACAAAGGCATGTTGCAAACATTATGTCAGGCCTACTTGCAGTTAACTATAATAGTGAACCTATCATGCCTCTGTAGGTTTTTATATCCACAGACTCTCCGGATGGATCAGAGTCAAGTTTGACTCTAGTGGATAGAGGTGTTCTCATCGAAGTTGAATCATTGAGTTTGTATTTTTTCAAAATTTCAGAGACATACTTATATTGACTTATGAATGTACCTTCTGAAGTTTGTTTTACTTGTAAGCCTAGAAAGAAAGTTAATTCTCCCATGAGGCTCATCTCAAATTCACTCTTCATCAACTCTGAGAACTTGTCACAGTACTTTTGATTGGTAGAGCCAAATATAATGTCATCAACATAAATTTGTACTAAAAGCATCTCATTCTTGTACCTTTTGATGAATAAGGTAGTATCAATTGTGCCCTTTTCAATTCCATTGCTAATCAGAAAAGTGGATAGTGTTTCATACCAAGCTCTTGGGGCTTGTTTGAGTCCATACAGAGCTTTATCCAAATAATAAACATGATTAGGATACTCTGTACTTTCAAATCCAGGTGGTTGTTGGACATAGACTTCTTCATTTAATTTCCCATGAAGAAATGCAGATTTAACATCCATTTGATAAACTTTGAATCCTTTGTGTGCAGCATAGGCTAAGAATATTCTGATTGCTTCTAGCCTAGCTACAGGTGCAAAGGTTTCATCATAATCAATGCCTTCTTCCTGGCAATATCCTTTTGCAACCAACCTGGCTTTGTTTCTGATTATTATTCCATCCTCATCCTTTTTGTTTCTGAAAACCCATTTCGTTCCAATTGCAAATTTTCCTTTGGGAAGGGGAACTAGGGTCCAGACTTTGTTTCTTACAAACTCTTGAAGTTCATCCTGCATTGCAAAAATCCAATGAGGATCTTCAAGAGCTTCTTTTACCTTCTTTGGTTCAATAATGCTCAAAAAGTTTACATAGAAGCATTCATTGATGGTGGCAGATCTTGTTTTAACTCCTTCGGATGAGGATCCAATGATTTTATCAATTGGATGATCTTTTGTCCATCTGGTGATTGGAGCAATAATTTGTGCAGTTTGAGTTTCAGAGGCTCTGACGTTTGGTGACACCTCTGTTGTATTGTTCAGAGGCTCTGAAGGTGATACCTCTGTTGTACGGTTCAGAGGCTCTGTTGGTGATGTCTCTGTTGTACTGTTCAGAGGCTCTGAGTTTTGTTCCAGAGATGCAGATTATTGTTCTTCATCATTTGGTTCTGGAGTTGCTTCAGATACTTCTTGATCATCTTCTGATTCACTTTGCTGATCTGCATTTGGTGAAACAGAAGGTGTTAGTTCAGAGGGCCCTGAAAGGGTTGTACATGTTTCTTGAGGTTCTTCTGAATTCTCTCTTTGTCTATCTCTGAAGATAACTTCAGAGATATCTTCATCATCAAAGAAATCTTCAAATATTTTGTTTAATTCAGATTCCCTTGATGATTCAGAGATTGGTGATGAACTTTCTTGTTGTTCAGAGCTTTTATTGTCGTCAAAAGTGATATTGATGCTTTCTTGGATAGTCCTTGTTCTAAGATTGAACACTCTGAAAGCCTTTGAGGCTAATGAATATCCAATGAATTTGCCCTCATCAGCTTTCTTGTCAAACTTTCCAAGATATTCTCTATCTTTCAGAATATAACACCTGCATCCAAAAACATGAAAATATTTAATATTAGGTTTCCTATTGTGAATGAGTTCATAGGATGTTTTCTGAAATCTCTTCACAATTGTAGCTCTATTCTGAGTGAAGAAGGCTGTTGCTACTGCTTCTGCCCAAAAATTTGTTAAAAGATCAGATTCAGCAAGCATTGTTCTGGCAGCCTCAACAAGTGTTATGTTTTTCCTTTCAACTACTCCATTTTGTTGAGGAGTTCTTGCTGCAGAGAAGTTAGGGGTAATGCCTTCTTCTGATAGATAAGAATTGATTTTGGCATTTCTGAACTATGTTCCATTATCACTTCTTAGTTTCTGAACTTTGCTGCTGAATAGAACCTGTAATCTTTTCAACAACCATATTAATATTTCAGGTACATCAGATTTAGCTCTAATGAATTCTATCCATGTGTATCTGGAAAATTCATCAATTAGAACCAAAATGTATTTCTTACCTGCTAGACTCTGTACAGAGATAGGACCACAGAGGTCCACATGAAGCATGTGCAGAGGTCTAGGACAGTTGTTTTCACTTTTGGTTTTATGGGAAGATCTTTTCATTTTTCCCATCTCACAAGCAGAACAAAGATGATCTTTGTTAAACTTTAGAGATGGTAATCTCTTAACCAAATTAAGTTTAACTAACTTATCAAGTGAGGAAAAGTTTAGATGTGAAAACTTTTTATGCCAGAGCCAGATTTCCTCACTATTCAGAGAGACAAGACAAAGTTTCTCTGAATCAATGTCTGTGATTTTGGTAAAGTTCATTCTGTAGAGGTTACCTTTTCGGTCTGCTCTTAGCATTTCTTGACCTGATTCTGAGTGAAGAAGTGAACAATATTTTCTTTGAAATTTCACATTGAAACCATGATCACAAAGTTGACTTATGCTTATCAGATTGTGTTTTAATCCATCCACATAAGCAACCTTTGATACAGAAACATTTCCTCTTGATAATTCACCATATCCTTTAATCTGTCCTTGCTTGTTGTCTCCAAAAGTAACTTCTCCTCCGGATTTTGCTTTGAATGAGGATAGCAGTTCTTTATTTCCAGTCATATGCCTTGAACATCCAGAATATAGGTACCAGATTGGCATTGACTGTTTCTGCAAGACAGATTATTGTTTCTTAGGTACCCACCTCATGATGGGTCCTTTTGTGTTAGACTTTGGTGGAATTGTATGAATTTTTGGCATCTCATCTTTTGATGTCTTTCCTTTTCTTGTCTTCTTTTGAGATTTTGTCTCTGAGATATTTTTCAGAGATTTATTCAAAAGGCATTGTGATCCTTTAAAATGATTTTTCAGTTTCATCAAGAGACAAATGCAGTTACAATTAATGGAACAAGAAGAAGTAGGAGCAAAGTTTTTCTTTTTATTAAAAGCATTTGTTACATTTTGACTTCTTTTGTAACTAGTACTAGGAATATTACATTTATCCCTAACTACTTCTTTTCTTTTTGCTTGATAGACAGTCTTCTTTTCAAGTTGCTTTTTCTTGTTCAAAAACATCTTCTTTTCTTTGCTGCTTACTGCACAGACAGGATCAATATGGTTAATTTTTGTCCATTTGCCTTTTTGTTCAGGAGAGAATTTTATTGTTTTATAGGTGTAAGAACCAGAAGTGTTTGTTTTATTCTTTGCCTTTTCTTGCAACTCTTTTTCAAGTTCCAGAGATGTTTTTGCTTGTAAACACATATTTGCAAAATCAGGACTTATTGGTATTCTGGTTTTGGTTTTCAATACTGAAATTGGAACATTCAAAATACCAGAGCCAACAGTTTCCATCTTTTTGTGAATTATATTCCCTGGTTTACAAAAAATCTGTTCATCAATCTCTAAATCAGATTCTGAATCAGAGTCAAGAAAGTCTCTCTTAGATCTAATAGAGATATCTACCTCTATTGGTTTTTTAATTTCTTTTGATCTAGAGACTTTGATGATCCGTTTCATGCTTTCTTTTCTTTTTAAGTCCTCCATGACATTTTCTTCCCAAATCTTTTGAACATCATCTTTAAACGCAGTTCTGATGTTTTCATCTGACTTTGGTGAATACAGAGGAGTATTCGGATTAAGTGAACTCTGAGATTCATTTTCATAAGTACTTGTATCAGAGGTACTTGGTTCAAATGTCTCTGATTCACTTGAGATGAAAGCATCAAATCTGAAAACTTCTTTGGAATCATAGCTCTGAGGTTTTGTAAAGTGTATCTCTGAAGTTTCTTCTTTTATCTGTAACACAGATTCTTTAATGTCTTTTACTTCAGAGTACTTTGTATTTTTGAAATTTAAAGCTCTTGCTTTTGATCCCTCTGATGTTTTCATTCTTTTGAAATTATTCAGAGATGGATCTTCAGAGCTTTGGACCTTTCCTATACAGAAAGTGGAAGAAAGTGAAGTTTTCTCCAATCCATTAAATGAATTCAACTTATTGAATCCTAGCCCTTGAGAGTCCATCTGAGTTTTTTTTTGTCGAAAACACTTTGTGCATTGACATAGCTTTTGATTCGTAGATTTTGTCTATCTAGAGATTGATGTAGGATTTCTCTTTCCTTTTGAAAAAATTTGGTTAAGGCAATAGAATTGAGCCTTTCATACTCAGATTTCTTTACTTCTTCTTCTTTTCCTTTTAAAACTTTTTCAATCTCTTTTATTTCTTCCGAAAATGATTTTTCTTTTTGCTTGTTGGTTTCTTCAAGTTTGGTTTTTTCAAGAAAAATTTCTTTCTTTTCTGATTCCAGAAGATTCTTTTCTCTTTTGTAAAAAATGAGCTATTTTGTTACTTGCTCTCTCTTCTCTTTTTCTTCAACAAAATTTTCCTTTAGATCCTGAAGTTCATTAATTAGTTTAAAAGCATCTATTTCAGGATCACTGTCAGAGGTGTAAAGAGAGTTTACCTTTTCAGAGTTATTTTCGGATGCTTCATCAGTTTGATTTCCATCTGAAAAAGCCATACCACAGAGTTTGGTAGGCTCTTCCTCACCATCACTTGTTGAGTCAGATAGCCAGTCTTCCATTTCTGCTACAAGAACTCTTTCTTTAACATTGTATTTGTATTTGTTCTTGTAGTAATCTTGATCTTTGACAAGTTTTCCTCTGCAGTTTGCAGAGAAGTGGCCTGATTTTCCACATCTAAAGCATCTTCCATCATTTTGATTTGGTGGAAGAGTGGTAGTGCTTGTCTCTGGCTTCTGTTCTTGAGGTTTGAAGTATCTTTGTGGTTGTGGATACCTTGGTTGGAATGGTTGTTGTGGTCTTGTTTGTGGTGTTGCATTTTCATGGTTGAAGTTTGCACCCTTTTGATCACTATATGGAGTGAATCTGGGTTCTTGTTGAAATCTTATCTCCGGATTTCTTCTTTCTTCATTCTCTTTCCTTCCTTCAAATACCTTCTTACCAAATTTCTTGTTAAACTGATGAGTGATTAATGCAAGAGATTTGGCAAAGGCACTTATATCTTCATCAGAGTCTGAATCAGTATCAGTTTCTTCTGCTATCAAAACTTTTTTGGATCTTCTTTTTGTTTCCAAACATTTTTGTGACTCTTCACAGTTGTTTTCTTTCGATGTTTGTTTTGAAACAAGTGCAAGGGGTCCACCCAAAGAGGTTTTTGATTTTTGCTTCATAACTTCTTTTTCATGTGCAACAAGAGTACCATAAATGTCAGTTAATGACCATGACTCAAGATCTTGGTTAGCCTGTATAGACATGGACAGTTGTGACCATTCTTCATTCAAGCTTTTCAAAAAAAGAACGTTGTTTTCCTCTTTTGTTCTTATCACTCCAAACTTTCTACATTTGTTTATTAGAATGTTGAATCTTGAGTAAGTTTGGTGTAACTTTTCTTCTGGTAGAGCATGAAAATCATGATATTCATTGATGCATAGATTTCTTCTATTTTTCAGAGTTTGTAGGCCACCTTCAAGTTGATTTAACAACTGATCCCATATCTCTTTTGCAGTTTTACAAGAATCAAGTTCTTGAAAGATATCATTGGGAATGGACATTATGAGTAATCTAACAGCTTTTGAGTCATTATCCATCATATTATTTTCTTCATCAGTGAAGTTTGTGGTTTTCTTTTCATAATATGCAGGTATTTCGGCAGTATCTGCTGTTGCAGGAACTCTTGGTACCAATACCATTGGAATGTGAGGTCCAATGTTCACAGATCTAAAAAAATCCATGTCCATACCTTCTAGAAAATTTACCATCCTTATTTTCCATTGGGGATATTCATCTCTTAAAAGTGTAGGAGGTTTTGTTAATGACCCAGCTGTATACATGGCACTTATGCTTGAGTTTGCCATATAAAAAATTTTAAGAACTGATGCTTTTTGTAATGAACTGCGATTTACTTTCAATTCTAGAGCATATGATGTTCTTGAATAAACTGGGTTTATATGAACATGCACAGATATTGAAAGTTTTAGAATCAATGAGATGTAAATCTATCCGAGTATGCAGATATGATCTTTCTTTGTTTTAGAAACAAAGTAAGCTCTGATACCAATTGTTGGATCCCAGATTTAATCTCGTAACAATGATATAAACAATAAGAGTAATGACAACGGAAGTAATACAGTTTAATATCAAAGGAGATTCAAATATCACAGTTCATAAAGCAGATAAAGATAAACAAGATATTCTTAGAATAAAGTATTCAACTTATATCATCAGATATATAACTTCTTAAGCACACTTTGAACAATAAGGTGATGGTCCTATTTATAGGACCATAAAGTAAGCAGTGTACTTGAATGACGAAAAAGAGCATGCTGAATAGTGACCTACTCTAGAAAGTAAATCTTATCACTAAGTGACGTGTCATCTGTTCTTCTGTTCATTCGTAGAAAACTTCAATGTGAACATCTTCAGAGAGAATGTCTTCAGAGCTCTGACGTTGTCTTCAGAGCCTCTGATGAAGCCATCTCTGATGTCTTCTCTGATGTCTTCTCTGAAAGTTGCAATCTCTGATAAGTGCTTCAGAGGCAGGTTTGTCCTCTGAAGTCTTCGTCCTCTGACGTCTTCTTCCTCTGACGTCTTCTTCCTCTGAAGTGTATCTTCTTGAAAGTCCTCTGAAATAGGACTTGTATTTTCAACACTTTAACAAACAAATGATTTGGAGCTAACAGAGTACGAGCAGTGGAGAAGGTGTGAGTTATCCCCACAGAAGTCAAGTAACCGGAGACCACTTGATTTTTGAACTCTGTGCCGTTATCCGTCCTTATGGTCTGGACTGATAGGTTGAGAATGACTTGAATATTCTTCAGGAGAGAGATGATCAATTCGGGAGTTTCATCATTTGAACGGAGGAATCTAACCCACGTGTAGCGAGAAAAGTTGTCAACCATCACCAGGACATACTTCTTGTGATTAATGCTTTGAATGTGCATCTGTCCACATAAATCCATGTGAATGAGTTCAAGGGACCGTGAAGTACTAGAAGTGACTTTAGGCTTGTGAGAAGCCTTCTTCAACTTGCCCATTTCGCAGGCAGCACATAAATGATCTTTTTCGAACTAAAGATCAGGCATTCCCTTGATGTGTCCACCGAGCACCAACTTGTTGATAGTCTTGAAGTTCAGATGCGAGAGTCGACGATGCCATAACCAGCTTTGTTCGGTCGATGCTTTAGACATCAAACACACTTCCTTGTCTGCTTTCAGGGACGAGAGGTTAATCGTATAAAGGTTTGTACGACACGTTCGAGCTAATATTTCTTTACCGTCTTCAGTTCGAACGCTGCACCTTTTTGCTTTGAAGGTGACCTCTAGATCCTTGTCGCCGAATTGACCGATGCTGAAGAGATTGTGACTAAGTCCTTCGACGTAGGACACTCTCTTAATCATGATAGTATCCTTGGAGATATCTCCGTATCCCCTGATGGGAGAGTAGTGATCGTTCCCAAACTTCACATTACCACAAAACTTCTCAGTGAAGTTTATGAGTAGCTCCTTTCTTCCGGTCATGTGATTGGAGCAACCTGAATCTAAATACCACACATGACCGTCCTGCAAAACAAGTTATTTCTTTTTAGGTACCCATTCGTAAATGGGTCCTTTGGGGTTAGAGTTAACACCCGATTTGGATGACCGTTTAGACTTGGGTCTGTTTCTACGACGGGTAAGATCAAACTGAGAATGATAATTAGCAACATGATAAGAGCCAAACCAATCAGATGCATAACGACGATCAACAAAATCATTCTATCCACAATAAGAGCAACAAATACAATCATGAGACAGTTGAAGTAAATGCGGAGTAGAATAAACTTTTAAACGTAAAGTTCCATTACATTCAACTAAACATTTAGAATTAAAAACATCATGATTGTTATAGTTTTTCCTAGGCTTTAAAACTGGATCAACTAATTCTGATGTCGCCGAGCTGTCCTTGGACTTCTTAGCTACCCAAGCATATTTAACTTCTTTTCTCCGACCAAAAGTATCTGAAATACCATTAAACCCATAGTCAGCATATGTGAAATTTGAAGATTGTTGTCTTTTGGAGCGACCGATCTTTTTCTTCTTTTGTCAACGCTTATTAGATTTAGATTTTGACGAATCGTTCACAGAAGGTTTTTGAGGGGCAGATGTGGAACATTCACCCTTATAAATTTGTACCGGAGGCTCACAAGAAGAATTTAGAAAATCAATGTGACTTGGAAGTAGATGATCAAAATCAAATTCGTTCAAATCACTATCCAGACACACCTCAGAATTCAAGAATGCAGAAAATTCTCGTTCCTCATTAGAAAAGGACCTCATCAGCTGAGGAATTTAGGACAGTGGAGGGATTTGTTTGAAGCGGATCGTAAGCGGAAGCATTTTTAAAAACAGAACACTGATCCGATTCGAAAACTTGAGGCTCTTTTCCTTTATTTGAAAGAATTGGTGATGAGTCACCCATAAAGGCTTTGCAAGACGATGTGTCGGAGGCAGGATAAGAATTTGAAGACTGAAAAGTTTTCTCACTTTGGAGAGTTGTAGGTTGAGCTTGAGACTCAGCCTTGTGAAGTTGCTCTTTCAGACGATCTGCTGCCAAAGCAGCCAGTTGTGAATTTAACTTCTTTATTTCAGTCTGAAAGTATTCTTTCTCCTTAACTGACACAGTGTCCGCGTTATTGGAATTGAGACACTCAATTTGTAATAGAAGCTCTTGTTTTTCTTTTTGAAACCTATCCCTTTCTTGTGTAAGTGACTCTTCTGACTGAACAATTTTCTTTTCTAAAATTAGAGGGGGAATATACACCTTATGGTCTAGAGATTCCTCCTCAGTTTTCACATTTTGAACATCTAGTTCAGCTTGAGAGTAACTTCTAAAATAATCGCTTGACAGGAAGCAGGGTTTGTCCTTATTGTAAGACGCATTTAACAAATCATAGACAAAAGGAAGTTTCATTTTAGTAGAGTTCTCCCTTCTCAACTTATCCTCTTCCCAGTCCTCATCCTCAATTGGTTTAGTCTAAAAAACTTTGTACTCTGGATAGATTTTGTCTATGCCAAAGAATTCGGAAGCATATAAAGTAGGAACTTTCGATAACGCCTTTTTCAAATAATGGGGGTTATCGTAACCGTTACCCGAATTCGCGTACTTGGGTTCTTTTGGTGTAATTAGATTCAGCATGTGATTAGATTGACCAATTTTATAGAGTTTTTGTTCAAGCTCCTCTAATTGAGTAGATAGTCTTTTATTATCATTTTTGAAAGCCACGTTTTGAGTCACAATATCAATTTTTTCATTTTCTGACATACGAAGTTCATTGGTAAGATTATCTACTTTGGTCTTCAGCTCTTGTGAACCTTTTGAACAACTCTCACATTCTTCTTTTAAATTCGAAATGATGCACCGGTTGCTAGCAAGATCTAAGCTTTGATTTTCAATACATTTAGACTGTGCAGCAACACGTTTTTCTTGAGAAGAGATAAGTTGTTCTTTTTCTTTTAAAAGAAGCTTGAGAGATTCTAGTTTATTCATAGCAAGTTGCATCTGATCAGTTAAAGCTTCTTGGTAAGGAGCACATACCGACATGGAGAATTACGATCTTCATCATCACTGTCAGACGGTGATGAATGCTTGCCCATGAAACACAAGTGTGCTTCGGCATCTTACCAGCTTCCTTTTCTTTGCCCAGTAGCAGTTTGGCTCTAAAATAATCAGCGTTGCGCACAACAGGCTTGCGACAATCCTTGGCAAAATGACCCAACCGACCACAACTGAAGCATTTGATCGGCTCCTCTTTTGGCTTTTCTTCATGTCGCTTGTCAGGCTTCTTCCCATCTTCTACACGTCTCTTACCTTCAAACTTCTCTTGATGATCACGGCGAGTGGAGAATCTTTGCTTGTTAGACGACTTGTTAAAAAACTTTCTCTTTTGAAAAGCCTGGGTCAGGTACACCATAGCTTCTTTCATCTTAGTGTATTCTGGATCCGAATCACTGTCAGTATCTTCGGGTTCAGAATCACTTTCCACTGGCCTTTTTTAGACGAACGACTGACAGACTTACCTCTTTTCTCAGACACGAGTGCTAACGGATCAACTACCGGCTTTTCTTCAGCGTTCTGATTCCCCATTAGTTCCATAACTTCTTCTTCATCCTGGAGCAGCATTTCATAAATATCGTGCAGATAAAGCTTCTCCAGGGTTTGTGTATGATGAATATGAGAGACGAACGACTTCCATTCAGGTTGGAGGTTGTTCATGAACTTGATGTTGTTTTCGGTATTCGTCTTTGTGATCTTATTCTTCTGGAGGTCATTCAGAAGCAAGTTGAACCTTTCATAGGTTTCTGTCAGTGTCTTGCCTTTTCTTGCTTTGTAGCCATCATATCTGGTGATGCAGTTTGTCACCTTCAGCTGATTGTTGATGTGGCTCCCCATCATCATTTTCTCAATCTGGTCCCACATTTTCTTTGTAGACTCTTTATAACTGTCGATGCAGGCATATATGTCATTTGGTAGACTTTGGAGAAGATATGACTTTGCTTGCTTCTCAGCCTCATACATAGCCTTTTCTGGATTTGTAAGATCACTGATACTTTTCGGAACTGTACGCTCCGGTCGACCTTCGGCTGGGTCTCCAGGTATGACCTTCGTTGGCCATTCTTGTGGTCCCTCCGTCAGACACTTGTATATTGCTTCATAGTTCGATTTCGCTTCAATGAAGTTCATGAAGCGATCGTGCCACTGAGGATATTCTCCCCGGTAGAGCACCGAGGGCTTCTGTTCCGAACCAATAGCTAAAGCATCTCTTGAATTCATCTTAAATCTCTTAACTTACAAAACACTGTGACGATCGTGAGACAAGCAGGATGATCCAAACACAATAATAAACAACAACAAAAAAATAAGCAGAATAGGACAAGGGTCCGGTCGAGCTAAGTATCGGTCAAGCAAAAGACCGATATAGACAACGTACCGGTCGAGCAAAGGACCGGTATTGACAACGTACCGGTCTAACCAAAGGACCGGTATAGACAATGTACCGGTCGAACCAAAGGACCGATATAACCAACGTACCGGTCAAGCAAAGGACCGGTATAGACAGATTATCGGTCGAATCCAAATGACCGATAAACACAATGTACCGGTCAAAGGACAATTCTTATACCGGTCAATCAAAAGGACCGGTAAAGTAGGGTACCAGTCGAACACAATGACCGGGAATTATAACAACTTAAGAAATAGACCGACAAAATCAAAAACCGATAAACAGATAAGCCCGATAAAATTAGATAAAGACCGATAAAAACGAACAGATAAGTCGACCGAAGAACACGATGGATCTGGAATTCGATCGAGATCAAACCCATAAAATTAAATCGATTAATCAACAAATAATCAGGTCGAATAGCAGTAAACAACGCCGATAAACAGATTTCAACACAACCAATCGACCGATAATTAGATTTCAACACAACAAATCGACCGATAAAACTTAAATCCACAGATATGCAGTAAACACATAAGACCGGATCTGAGCAGCAAAAAAAAAATTCGATTGATAACCTTTTTCACAGTAACCTTAAACCCAACACAAAACGAATTTCAATAGGACCGATAAAACAAATCAACCCAGATTGACAAAAATCTAATCCAACGACAGAAGCAGATAATCACTTAAAACAGATAAAAGCAATTAACACAGATTATTGAATATAGGGTTTTAGACAAACCTTTTTCTGGATCAAACCTTTAGTCTCTTCGCTCTGATACCAATTGTAGATCCCAGTACTGTGCAATCAGCAGCAAGCTATATCAAAGATGAACAGATTATGAATCACAGCAACTAGTCATATTATTGATATGAAATCAACGGGTTACAGGTTTACAGAAAGAATTTCTGATCAGAGAGAGTAAACCTATAACCTAGTTGTTTGTAAATAATGAGACTAAACTGTAAATGAAAGCAAAACAACCTTTATATATCCAGGCTTTACAAGATAATGGGCTTATGGGCTTTTAGGCCCAACAAGCTAATAAAACTTTCAACTAGTAATCATTTACACCCTGAACTTCTATTTTAACATTAAATTAACCCTAACTTTAGAGGATTATCAACTAATCATAACCATCATAGAAAAATCCTCTAACAAGGATTGTCAAGAATTGATGGGAAGTCCTTCCAGAGCCAACATCAAGCAAGCTCTGAACGAAGGCCCCTCTAGACTTGAGGGAAAATTGGATCCATGTGTTGGATCCAAGGTTACCAACTCTGATTATGTCACCAAAGAAGAGTTCAAAATCTTTGGTGATGAAATCAAAGGATCCCTGAATGATCTAAAACTTCATTTGGAGAAGACCTAAGAGGCCTCTGCCTCGAACTCTTAAGTTGCTAAATTAACTTTACAGGTCTCTAAGTTGCGTGTTGCACTTAACGCCAACAACAACCACATTGATTCTCTGGAGAAGATAATCCTCAACAACTCAAGTGCCATATCCAAGGACGTCTCATAGGCCAAAGCAGAGATCATCAGAGCCATTCCAACTCCTTCTGTCACCAATGAAGATTTTTCTATCTTCAAGGATGACCTGCTCAAAGTACTAACAGAGACAATTGCAAAGCTACTAGTTCTAGTTGTTGATCCATCTTCACTCCCACAACCTTCAAAGAATACCCACTTGGTCACCAAAGCCGATCTGCAGGATTTCTCTAAATCAGTGACCCATAAGATGCTCACTATCTCGAGAAAATTTGTTGCCAAGGCCGGGAAACAAACACAGACAATTCAGAGCCTTTTAAAGCAAGGCCTTTCTCTAGAAGAATAGAGAAAGTTAAAGGGAAAATCCCAGAGACTTCTTACTCTGAGGAAGCAAAGAGGAAGGCACGATTTTATGGTTCTGATGACGACAATCATAATGATCAACCTAAAGGGTAATCAGAACATCAAAAGGGGAGAAGAAATCTCTCAAAGAACAAGAAACAAGTGGCTCTGCCCCCTCCCCTCTGCAAAGAAATGAAAAGGACCTCATGATCAGAGTGAACCAGAGGGGAACTCCACCTCTGTTGAAAACAATAAATCAACATTCTTGAAGTCTCATGTGTCAGTAATATTCTTGGCACCATCCACCACATCAGAAGTAGCATCTCTACTTCATGTAATAAATACCACTCCAGAGACAACTGGTGCTCTGAATGAAGATGAAGAAATGGTAGACTATTCAAGTATTCCTTTTTCAGATGATGGTTTCTCCTCCCCATAACGTCCAACGATAATCATGTGAGATGGATTTTGGACTGAATCTAAAGAAGAAAACATTACTGAAAAAGAGGAGTACACTTATCAAAACACTCACCCTCACCAGATTGAAACATCAGAGTTAGAGCTCCAGAACGAAGATGACACGCAGATTGATGTGCTACTCTCCTCTGCAATAAATGAAACACCTCCATCATCCCCACAAGTCCAACAGAAGGAACCAGAGACATCCCAACAGTTGTCTGTTGAGGAACCAACATTGGTTGTTGATGAACAAGTACCTCCAGAAGAACCTGTTAAGAAGACAAGCATTGGAATCCCTATACTCTCAAGGTTCACCACACCACTAGAGTTCATAGCCTTAGAACCAAAGACATGAATTGAAGATAACTTCTGAGACATATATTATTAATTCAATATATAGGACAGACTGCAACTCCCTCTGAACCCAAGAATCAGAGAAGGCATGGACGAGCTTAAGCAGAGGTTCATCAGAGAAAATAGAAGCCAAAGAGTAGATGTTCTTTCAAAGTCACCCATAACAAAGATAAACAAGATATCTGAAATAAAGTTTGCCTACAACAAGATAATATATAGGCATTATGAGGTCATTCGCTCTAATGGAAAGGTCAATCAATTCCACTGACAATGACCTTATGAACTTGAACCCCTACGATTTGTCTCAGCTCCAGGCCTACTGCTCTGCAAAAAAGATTATAATAACTAAATGAGATACTTTTGCAAAAGAGAGAAAAGTTCTTGAGGATTAAACATTTGAATTTCCTAAGCAGATTTCTACTTTACAAGATTTACTTGAAAAAGAAAGACAAATATTTCAAGAGAAGAAAAAGTATTTTGATGTTGATAAGAAATGGTTTGAAAAGAAAAATGTTGGGATTTTCAAAGAAATTTCTGAGAAAAACAAGAACTTAGAAAAAGACTTTGAGCAAGAACGTAAAATCTTTGAAAATGAAATATCTAAGCTCACATCAGAGATATTTGTTCTATCATCAGACATTCAAAAAGAATAGATGGCAAGATCTGATTTGAAAAATAAGTTTGATACAAATTCTGATGAAAGAAACATTTTGTCTGAAAAGATGAAACAAGCTGAAGTTGTAAATGTTGAATTATATGATAAGATTTCTGCTGATGTGATTAGTCAATCACCTTTTGATAATTCAATTGAATCAGTTTGTTCTTTCGAAACTGTTTCACGTTCAATTCATGAAAATGTTTTCAAAAAGAACAGTGTCAAATCAAATCAGATTCGTCCATCTAATTTGTTTTATGACAAATCTGTTGATAGTTCAAAAAGTTTTTATGTCAAATTTCTTGAAAAGCATAATTTCAAGAAAGGACAGATGGTTTGGAGAGTGAAAGGTTCTCCGAATAAAAAGAAGGTTGACAAAACATTCGCATCCACATCAAAAGCCAAGAAGAATAGTGCATATAAAGGTAAATCTTTTGGTAAACCTGATATGTTTTATTCTGCTAATCATTTGATCAGGATTGCTCAAAATAATATTTCTTGTTCATACTATGGAGAAAATGATTTTGTTCAAAAAGAATCTGCTCATCACTGGTATGGATCTTACATAATTACTTCTCAGAAAAGTAAACTCAAAAGTGTTAAAACTAATGAGAGGTGGATTCCTTAATCTAACCAACCAGTACCCAAATACTAGTGGGTACCAAAACCTGTCAAATTTGTTTTGCAGGTACCACAGGTTTAGGGGGAGCAAGAGCATTGGTTTTTGATTACATCGAATCATAACCCGTTCTTTGGTGTTTAAAGATTATGGCTCTTGAATATTTCAGTTCAAGAACCGTTCTTCAATGTTAAAGGACATACACTTCTAAACACATCAGTTTAGGACTTGGTCTTCAATGTTTAAGGATAAGGATATTATGCAAATATCCAAGGGGAGCTTATCGGAGTTTAAATAATTTGATCATGATTTAAGGGTGAGCTTAATCGTTTGTAAGTATCTTCTGATTTTTAGATCTCTGATTGTTGAAAGAAGAACACATTTCGAACATGAAAAATGTTTTCTGAAATGTTCAAACCACTTCTGATTCTCAAAAGATTTCATGAATTTAGAAGTGTGATTTTCAATAGTTTTTCATAATTGAGCGTTAATGTTTAACTGACCGTGTGTTTACAAAGATCAATATTTGTGTATTATAGTGTCAAGTATTCACACACACAGATTCAGTACTTTATTTGAAATTGTTATTACCACCTCTCAAAACAAAACAATTTTTCGATGGTAATACCCTCGTTTGATTTCACTGTTGTTGAACATCAATCAACTTTTCAATCTTTGTACGTTCATTGTTAAACTGTTTATATTCGTTCTTATAAACAAACTATCAAGTTCTTTGATACCCTAACCTTTCACGTTCATATTTCTTGATATTTGATATGATTGATACATTGTCATATTCTCAAAACAATTCTGTTAATTTCATTTCATTCATTCAATATCCTTGTTTTAAGAGATCTTCAAAGTTCAAATGCTCAAATTTCATTCATATCCTTGATGAGCATACATTTATATGACAATGATATCATATTTGTGCTTAACTGTTCAAATTAAACAGAACTTCCATGGATTCACGTTAACCAATGTTTATTACGTAATCCTAGAGTGATTGAGGGGTGAGGGGTTTTAAATCAAAGAGTGGGGGAGATAACTCATCCGGTTAAGTTTTTCTCGGTGTGATGAGGTAAAATGTAAATGAGAGTTTGGTTAGAAGTGATCTTAAATGATAAAAAAAAAGAGGGTGTGAGATCAGAGTTAAAAGCATATCAAAACTCTGCACCAACCACTTTCTGAGCCGGGCAACCACATCTACTGATTGGTTCACATTCTTTGCTTACCATCATTGAAATAGGCAGTGAGCCCATGCCAACTCTTGAAATTACCCCACCAACCACTCGTTTCATTCTTGACAAAGATATGTTTCAGTTTCTTGGGGACGCAACACACTTGCTATCTGGTCTTCACTCGGAATATTTAGATATTGAAAAAGAAGGAAGTTTGCCCCACTTTCGCACCTCTTTCATGCACATTGAGTTCGTGTAATACTTGTTTTTGTCTTAACAGTTTACATAATTTGAGCATGTTCAAGCGTAAGTGAGAAGTAATATTGACCACTTGTCAATTTGAAGGTTTTTTCAACAGTGTTCAAAAATGTTATAATTTCTAAGGCTTCAAACTCTGAGGATATGTTTGGTTCATCAAATAAAGGATTTGATTTTTTGAACTCTGACGGTGGTTTAGATGATTGTTCTGAACAATTTGACTTTAATACAAAACTTCCTAACCATTCATCTTTTGTTAAGAAATATTTGAGAAAAACCAGTATGCCTGTAAAAAGTGCAAAATCAACGAAAGTTGATAACTCAGTCTCTGTGAAAGCTAAAATTGCTAAAGGTAATAATATATCTCAGCATTCACAGAAACCGAACACTACTGGTAATTCTAAGAAGAAGCAATCACTTGTTGCTCAAAGGTCTAACTCACCAGTTTCACATGTTTCAGATCTGAGCAAGCAAAGGCCAGAAGTAAATTCTCAATGGCAACCCAAACAGAAGCTTGACAAGACCATTTTATCATTTAGTAGTGTTAATTGTAATAAGACTTCGCTTAGTAAAGATGTTTTAATTGCTGATATTGCTCTTTTGAACTCAAAACTTGTTGTTTCTCGTAAACAATATACAATGAAGTAATTATTTCAGTTATCTTTATCTGCTAGAAAGTCTTCTATATATGATAAACATGTTTCTATCTCTTGTCAAGATTCTGGAGATTGGTTTGGCAATTACCATGTGCATTAATCTCATACTAATTCTTCTAACGCCTTTCAAAAGAAAAGAGGACCCAATTTGAAATGGGTACCAAAATCTTGTGCTAACACAGAAGGACCCAAATTCCAGTGGGTACCTAAGGCTAAATCTGTGTTGCAGGCACACAAAGCTTAAAGAGAAATCGACTTCTGATTATGTACAGATCAGGACTCGTTCATCAATGTGAAAATAGGTTTTTGGATATTAAAGTTCAAAACCCGAACATCAAAGTCAAAATAGGCTTTTGAACAAATCAGTTCAAGACTCGCACTTCGATAATCACAGTGAATATTCCAATGTTGTCGTATAAATATCTAAAATTGTAATTTCTCTTATGCAGACTAGTCATACATGGTTCTTGCACAACGAATGTTCCAAGCACATGACAGGGCAGAAAGAGATATTGTCCAATTTTAAAGACAAATATTGCAGAACAGTCAGATTCGAAAACGACCAGTTTTCTCCAATCATGGGATATGGTGATATAAAACATAACAATGTCACAATAAAGAAAGTGAGCTATGTAGAAGGCTTACGACACAACTTGTTCAGTATAGGCCAGTTCTGTGACAAAGACTTAGTGGTCAACTTCAAAGCCAACAGATGTTAAGTTCGCAATGAAGAAGGCGAAGAACTCTTGGTTGGTACTCGAGAATCAGACCTCTACACAATCAATTTATCAAATGTCCAGACTGACATGCAAGTTTGTCTACTCACGAAAGCCTCGATGCAACAAAGTTGGTTATGGCATCAAAGGCTCTCTCACCTCAACTTCAGGTACATCAACAATTTGGTCAGTGGAAAGCTCGTCAAAGGACTTCCAGCGCTTAAATATGAAAGAGAACATCTTTGTGCAGCTTGTGAAAAGGGAAAGATGAAGAGGGCACCTCATAAACTAAAACCTGAACGAAGTACAAGCGCTCCGTTAGAGTTATTGCATATGAATATATGTGGTCCGATGTAAACTCAGAGTCTAGGCGGAAATAAGTACATACTCGTGATCGTGGACGGTTACTCGTGGTACACATGGGTCAAGTTTCTACGTTCCAAGGATGAGACACCAGATATTCTCATCACATTCCTAAAGGCGACCCAAGTGAATCTGCAAAAACCGGTCAAGTTTCTAGGAACAGATAACGACACAGAGTTCAAGAACAACAAAGTTGAAGAATATCTCGAATCTGTCGGGATTTCACATCAATACTCTGCTGCTCGAACGCCTCAACAAAATGGAGTGGTCGAAAGAAGAAATCGAACAATAGTTGAGGCTGCTCGTACTATGCTAAGTCAAACAGACTTACCTCTATTTTTGTGGGCAGAAGCTGTATCGACCGCGTGCTACACACATAATCGCTCCATGGTACATCGAATATTCAAGAAGACTCCTTATGCGTTAATCAACAACCGAACACCGACAATCAAATACTTCCATTTATTTGGGTGTAAGTGTTTCGTTCTAAACGATAGGGAGAGTCAAAATAAGTTCAGTGCTAAGGCGGATGAAGTAATCTTTATTGGCTATTCCTCAACATCAACTGCATTTCGTGTTTATCTAAAGAAGTCAAAGACGGTGATTGAAAGCATCAACGTCTCGTTTGATGAAGAAATGGCTTCCGAACAACAACGTTCAGAACCCGTTATAACAGGAATACTAGCTTCTGGGCAACTCAGTCCAGGACCTACGTCTCAACAGAATAAATTAGATGAAGCATCAACTTCTACTAATCATTTATCTAATTAAGATTTATTATTTGAATTGTTTTATGATGAATTTCTTGGATCTAATGTAAAGAAATCTGTTGTGGTTGACAGGATGGAAGACCTCACGACTACTCATCCAACCAGTTCAGATGTTCCTATTAAATCAAACGCCCCGATTCAACAAGAAATTGCATTTCAAATGCCGACTCCAAGAGTTGAAGAAGTGACAAATGATAAAGAGATAGAAGTAGCTGAAACAGTAGGAGATACTATTCAGATCAATCTACAGCCAAATCAAGTTGTACCTGCTGAGCCTTCTGAACCTACCACTTCAACTGAAATCATAATTCCTCCTGAACAAACTGAAGAAGGTACAAGTGGATTTGTAGATGATACAACCGACATACAATCATCTAATTCACTGGCTCATGAACATAAATGGACCAAAGAGCACCCGCTACGCCAGATTATTGGCGATCCATCAAAACCGGTGCAAACTAGGTCAGCATCAATGAACATATGCATGCATGACTCCTTTCTGAGCAAGTTCGAGCCAACACGTGTATCAGGGACACTTGCTGATCCAGAATGGGTGATCTCAATGCAAGAAGAGCTCAATCAGTTCGATGCACTTCAAGTCTGGAGACTCGTACCAAAGCCTAAAGGTAAAACAATTATAGGTACGAAATGGGTTTTCAAGATAAAGAAAGACGAAGATGGTACAGTTATCCAAAACAAGGCAAGATTAGTAGCCAAAGGATACAGGCAAGAGGAAGGAATCGACTATGACGAGACATATGCTCCTGTGGTGCGATTAGAGGCAAACAGAATGTTTCTAGCCTACGCAGCCCACAAGAACTTCACGGTCTTTTAAATGGACGTGAAGACAACATTCCTGAATGGAATTCTGAAGGAGGAAGTCTACGTCTCTCAGCCAGAGGGTTTTGTCAATAAAGAGAAGCCGAATCACGTTTACATTCTTGACAAAGCACTCTACGATCTGAAACAAGCACCTCGAGCCTGCTATTATGTCCTTTCCACTTTTCTAGTCAAGTCTGGGTTTTCAAAAGGAACGGTGGATACCACTTTGTTTATCAAAAAGGAAAAAGGCGATATCATTTTAATTCAAATATATGTAGATGATATTATCTTTGGTTCTACAAATACGAAGTACTGTAAGAATTTTGCAAACCTTATGGTGTCTAGATTTCAGATGAATTTGATGGGAGAGATGAATTTCTTTCTCGGTTTACTAGTAAAACAATTTTCATTGGGTATTTTTATCAATCAATCAAAATACATTAGGGATATTCTTCGGAAGTTCCAAATGGAAAATTCAAAACCGATTGGTACCCCAATGGCACCAGGTACTAAGATTGGCACCGATCCTTCGGGAAATGCTATTGATGTTAGGACTTATCGAGGGATTATAGGTTCTTTAATGTATCTTAATTCTAGTAGGCCAGATATAATGTTCTCAACATGCTTATGTGCACGATATCAGGCCAATCCTAAAGAAATCCATATGTGTGCTGTGAAGCGCATATTTAGGTATCTAAAAGGGACTGCAGATCTTGGTCTGTGGTATCCTAAAGATACTAGTTTTGAACTAACAGCCTACACAGATGCAGATCATGTAGGTTGTATGTTAGATAGGAAGAGCACGTCGGGACATGTACAGTTCCTCAGTGACAAATTAGTAAGTTGGGCATCGAAGAAGCAACTTTGTGTTTCAACCTCCACGGCCGAAGCAGAATATGTAGCTACTGCTAGCTGTTGTTCTCAGGTCTTATGGATGAGAACTCAATTGCCCGACTACGGTTTCCACTTCAACAAGATCCCGATATACTGTGACTCCAAGAGCGCCATCGCAATATCAGCAAATCCTGTTCAACACACCAAAACCAAGCACATAGACGTCAGTTATCATTTTATTAAATATCATGTTGAAAAAGGAACAATTGAACTTTTCTTTGTAAAAATTGATTATCAAGTTGCCGATTTATTCACCAAACTCTTAGATGAAAAGAGGTTCAACTTTCTTGTCTCTAAGCTTGGTATGCTAAATCTTAAAATCTAATCAGTAATTACCTATCAAAGTTTTCTAATTGTATACTTTTTCATCATTTCTTCATTCTTCACTTTGATTGATATCGACACTTCTATATTCTGTTCATAATCCAAGGGGGAGAATGAGAAGAAATTGACAAGTGGTCAATATTACTTCGAGGGGGAGCTCAAAAAATTTGTGCATGTACCTTTTAATGTCAGATTTTTTTGTAATGCAAGAATTTAGGGGGAGCTCTTCAAGACAAAGGGGAGTACGGATATGACTTTTGATTATTTCTGATCAGAACTCGTACTTTTAAAAGTTATACTGCTTTTTGTCTTTTAAATTTCAGTGAATAAATTTTACTTTGACTTGACATAAGACTTTTGCAGGATTTTTGAGAGAATCTTAAAGGTTCATATGTTTATGACTTTAAGCTTAGCTTCATGAGATATAAGATCGCACGTAAAGGTACAATCCTTTATCTTAATCTCATAACTGGTTGAAAGAAGGACAACTTTCAATCATTTGGAAACATTGTTTTTTTTTAATGTTCAAACCACTTCCCGATTTTTCAACAGATTTTATATTTTGTGAGTGTATTTTAAATGTTTTCATGATCTAAATTGTGTTTTAACTGAAATAGTTAAACCATCTGAGCATCACGTGCATCATAGGACAACAAGAATCATTGTGCTAGGAATTAACACAATTTCTATGGAATCACCTTAACTAGTGATTTCTACCCACGAAGTTAATCCTTAGTTATTGAGTGTGCCAAGCAAAAAGAAATGAGAGTGATTAGAGTGAGCAAAGCATTTAAAAAAAAAGCGTGTGAGAACAGAGTTAAAATAATATCACAACTCTGCACCAACTTTTTCTGAGTCGGGTAGCCACCATTCTAGTGTTTCACAATCCTTTGGTGAACATTATTGAAACAGGCAACTAGCCCATGCCAACTCTTGATCAAACCTCACTATCTACTCATTTTCATCTCAACAAGAAAGTGTTTCACATTTTCAAAAGGGGATGCAACACATTTGCTATCTGATTTTCATTTGGAAAATCTGGATATTGAAAAGAAGGAAGTCTGCCCCACCTTCGCACTTCAATCATGCACATTGAGTCTGTGTTTAACTTACTGTTGTCTCAGTGGTTTAGACAAATTTTGAGCCAATAAGCAATCATCAAGTGCTCAATTCTTTCTAACACAAGCACGAACACACAAGGAATTAGTTTCTTTGTCATAACGTTTATAGAAATTACCTTTGTGTTGTTTCGATGATTAAATGGAAGCCCTACGGGAGTCAACATCAAACAACTCCTTTCCAATGTGTATTCGTTACACACAGTGACTTAGTGTTACTGACAGGCATGTTAACTTATTCATTAGTTGATTCAGGTCTTACACGACTATTTTTTCTAGATTTGCAAATATCTGGATGAATATCTATTGAATTGACGAATCAGAGTCTCCAAGTGGTTGACATTTCTTACAAATAGTTTCGATGAAGTCGTTGCACTTAACATCAAGAAGGGGGAAAATGTCTACACAAAAAATGGCAAAGATCACATGTTTCAAGAATCACGTCAAAGATTGAAATCTTCAAAAGCAACTATTCTTAAGACATGCTGATTTAAGAGCTAGAGAAAGAGATTGCATCTTCCGAGCTGTACAAGAAGACTAAATTGCTAAAATTATTTTCGTAATGATCTTGATCCAAAGGGGGAGATTGTTAAGACACAGTCTCATTGGATTCAAGATCATCCAAACTAAAGATCGCAATCTGAAGCTAAAGCCGAAACGTCGACTCTCGATATTAAAGTCTATGTCGTTTGTAATAAATGTCAATGTAATTGTTTGTTATTGTAATAGTTAAGTTAATATCTAGTTTGTTAGATATTAGTTAACTTAGTTTTCTATTAGATATTAGATCTAGTTTAACTTAGTTAGTTTGTAGTTATTATTAGTTATTATAAATAATATCTATATATTATTTCTAGATATTATCTTAGGTAGTGTGTTAGACACAATTTAGATTAGATATTGTGATATCTCTCAATCTCTCTAAGTTATCAGATAAGATTTCACACACACAAACACACACTAAAAGGTGTAAAAGAGAGAATACACAGAGAACACAAAATAGCTTGAATCGATCAACCTTGTAACCATTTGTTATAATCAATATAGGTTGGTAATCTTATTGTGTTGTTAATCTAATAACTTGATATAGTATTGTAGGACCCACAGTAAGTAGCTTCTATCATTCTACACTTTCACATACACACAAGGAATATGTTTTCTTGTCATAACATTCATAGAAAATTCATTTGTGGTTTTTCAATGATTGAATGGAAGCCCTGGGGAGTGATCATCACAAAATCTCCTTTCCAATGTATATATGTTGTTCAAAGTGCCTCTGTGCTACTTACAGGTATTCTAACTGTATCATTTGTTGATTCAGGGTTACAATTCTTATTATATCTAAATTTGAAAAGATTTGGGTATATACATTTCATGCATTAACAGATACTCAGATCAAAAGGGCGGAGATTATTATATTATCACAAAGAGGGAGATAAATATTTAAAGACTGTGATGACTTGAAAAAGGTTTTGATTATTTTGTTGCTCACTATTCATCATAAAGGGGGATATATTCTGGAATTTTAAGTCGAATGAAAGTTTAAGTGAAGTTTGAAAGATATTCTGAAGAAAAAAAAGGGAGAGTTGATATAATCAAGACTAATGATAGTTAAACAAGAATCTCATTAAAAATGGGGAGATTCAAATAGGTTCTGAAGAAATTTGTTCCGATGTTTAAAAGATGATTCAAGAAAGTTTGTTTGTTCTAAGACGGTTCTAAGATCACAGAGATGAAGATACAAGTATTAAAAGATTCATTAAAGATCAAAGATTTCTCAAAGTTTAAAGATCAAAGAAGATCAAAAAGTTTCAAGTTCAAGTTCAAGACTTTATGACTTTTCAAAGAAAAAGTAAAACACTTTTCAAGATTCTTCAAAAGCAGTTTGTTTGAAGATTGCAAGAGCTTCAATGTTTAAAGCTGTCAGAGATAAAGTTTTGAGGAATCAAGAGCTAAAGACTATTGTCAATTTTTTTTAAATCTTGAATATAAAGGGAGATTTTTAATGTATTGTTGTATCCAAGATTTGTAATAGTTGTATGAGAGTTCTTGTATTCATTCAAGTGAGATATATGACAGATTCTCTCTCACTACTTTCTCTCTCTAGATTTTGTGCAAAATTGTAGATTGAATTGTGTTTGCTTGATTTCTTGGATTCACAGGGTCAATATGAAGTCCAACGTGCAATGGAAGATCACATTAAACTTCGAGCAAGGTTAGACTTGAACCTTGGAGAAGAAAGGCTAGGGGTCACTGCTCCAATTAAGACCTGTGAAGACTTGGAGAAATGCAAGACTAGCTCAATCATTGCAGAGCCTCGGGGATTTGTCTTCAGAGTAAACAACGTCAAGAAGATCTTTTATGCATCATAGGTGGCCAAGTACTCTGATGAGACTTCAAGGGGCGTGCTGAAGATGATTGGTGTAAAAAAGGTAAGACATAGAGCTGACCTATTCGAGAGACTACACTTAGATAGTATTTCAATGATTGAATTCACAGAGCTAATTATGAAGTTTCATATGATCTGTTTTGGTGTTAGAATCTAGTTTTCTTCCCTTGTAATTTTGATTGTTATCTTCTCTTTGTTTATAACTTAAAAAATTTTAAGTGAGAAGTAACATTTAATGGAGGATGATTTTCTCCTCTTTGTTTTCTAGATTAACTTATCTCTGCTATTTTGCAATTTCTTATTTTCAATACTCAGGGGGGGGATTGTTAGCCCCAATTCTGATATGTAAAAGTATTGAAAATAATCTAAGTCCTTTTCCAGAGGACTTCCAGAGATAGACTTCAGAGAGCAACCTACGTCTGAAGTACATTCCAGAGATAGAGAAATTCAATAGAAGAACATTAGAGATGGTTTCATCAGAGGTACCTACATCAGAGCTCTGAAGACGTTCTTTCTGAAGATCAATCAGAAAATTCTACAAGTTTTGACACAAGAACAAAAGACACATCACTTAGTGATAAGGTTTACCTTTCTAGATAGGTTACTATTCAAGCATGTCTTGAGCTTACCTTTTAGGTAAGACACTATTAAAGCATGGCTTTAGTGTTAGGAAAGTACATTTTTCACTTTATGGTCCTATAAATAGGGCGTGCTTCCGTTGCTCTAAATGTGCCTTTCTTTACAAACTTGTAATAGAATTATTTCTTTATGTACTAAAAAGTCTACAAGAAGATCTTGTAAGATTAAAACCACCTTTTTGGGTGTTCTTCACAATCTACTAGCATTATCAAGTGAATATTAGTTTGTTCTTATATTTTCTTTATTGGATATATCTTTTTATTACTGTGAGTACGAATCTTGCTTTGATTTAAACATTACTTGCTTCCATTGTTCTTATTATCATTATATGTTTATATCATTGTTAAAAGCCTGAATCTGGGATCCAACATAGGTGCCTAGGGTTCATACGCATCATACTCTCTGGAATCGATGCAAGGGTGTCCCTCTGTTCAAGACGACTCTTCATCATCCTCTCTGGAATCGATGCAGACTTCTTATCTCATATTCAAATATTCAATCTACTTCGCATACACTCTTCACTTTAGGTACGATTTTATTTCATAATTTAGGTTCTGCCATTTTTGAAAGGCTTCAATTCTGCCTGTTCGCATACAATCTATCAGTTCTGCCATTTTTGGGTTCTACTCTTTAACCAATCACTATTTCGATTGGTTTATTTGAAGAATCGTTTTTGGGGTTCTTTGACTCGTTTTCCTTTCAGAGTATCATCAGGTATGCATCGATTGTTTTTCCTTTCACGGTTTATGTTGGTTTTCTTTTTGTTGGGGTTGTTCAAATATGTAATCTGTAACGCTACATGAAGTAATTTATAACAGAATTTTATTTTTATTTTAGGTTTTTTCTTATTTCATTATGTTAGGTTTTTTCTTCGTTCGATCCATCGGTCCTCTAAGACCTCCATCGCTCCTGATTCAAAAAGTTATTTTCCTTCCCTCTTCAAAATGTTCTTTTTATGGTTCAAATCCTCCTATTTGTTACAATCAAAATGTGGGTTCATTGGTGTTTTCAGTACTGATTCATAACAATATATTGGTTTAATTGGTGTTTTCAGTACTAATTCAAAACCATAATCAAAATCTTGAAGGTTGTTGCCTTAATCCCATTTGATGATTTGCAGCCTATGTCTTTTATGGCCCTTAATCCATTATTTTCCCATTGATCTCTGTATTTCTCTGCTTCAAATAGGTATGCATCAATATCACTATTTGTCAACTTCCGATACGCATCAATATCTAACTTTTCCAAATTTCTCTTTGAATTAGTAGATAATTCTGCTGACATAAGTAACATACATAAATTACCTTTATCATTCATTTTGGCTTGTTTTATAGTTAAAAATGTGAATATGTGTTTATCGTATTCGGGGCTAAATAGCCTATAGTCATCTTGTACTTCATGCACTTGTTGCATCAAAGATTTCTTTGTCTCAGGAGGGAGGCAACATTTCTTTCGTATGTTCGAATATGTTATTTTAGAGAATCAAATTGTTGACTTTCTGGTACCCCTTTGCATTATTATGTCTTTGATGTGATTTCAACCATTGGTTTTGGAATTGGAAATGGGTTAACTGATCAAAATATAACCAAATAAACCAAAAGATTCCAGCTTGTGAAGAGGCAATCAAATAATGTGGTAATCCTTAATTTTTTTGTTTTTCTTTCTTAAACTATGTTCATTTTTGGTGTCATTAGGATTTTCTAAGCATTCAATTCTGTTTTTTTTTTCTCGGCACAACGGGTACATTCACATGTCAAATGGCCCTCACAGTTGCCAAGAAAAATTGGAGGATATACTTTCTATTACAAACAAGATTAAGGTAAGAACTTGTTACAAAAAAAAAACTCAACAATTGTAAAAAGTTGATCATTCCGTCGTGATTTCTTTTTCTTTTTGCAGTATTACAATATAAGGAAGAAATGTGTGGTCACCTTGTGTTATGACTTCTAAAACATGGAAAATGTTCTAGGCCAGTCATCAGTTAAAATAGCATTAGGGGTACCAGATAATATAGATTCCGTTTCATGTAGTGATAGAGTGTACTAGGCAATGACCAATGATTGGATGAGAAATCTTGAAGTCGGGATTCCATCCCTTCTGGATGAAAAAATTCATTTGCTTGTATATGCTTGAGAATATGATCTTATTTGCAACTGGCTTGGTAAGTCGATTTATTCCCGCCTGCAAAAAGTTCAAACCATATGCAGTTATGCCACTTTATTGAAAAAAAATGAATGGTTTGCAGGTAACTCGAGATGGGTTTATGCTATGCCATGGTCTGGGCAGAAAGACTTAGTTGCAGCTTCAAATGTTTCATTTTTTGTTGATGGGAAATAAGTTGGGATTCTAAAGAATCATGGGCCTCTCACTTTCATCAATATTCAATTGCTTGTATATGCTTGCGAATATGATCTTATTTGCAATGGGCTTGGTAAGTCGACTTCTTCCCGCCTGCAAAAAGTTCAAACCTTATGCAATTATGCCACTTTTATAAAAATGAATGGTTTGCAGGTAACTCGAGATGGGTTCATGCCATACCATGGTCTAGGTAGAAAGATTTCATTGCAGCTTCAAATGTTTCATTTTTGGTTGATGGGAAAGAAGTTGGGATTATAAAGAATCATGGTTCTCTCACATTCATCAAGGTTCATGATGTTGGACACATGGTTCCTATGGATCAACCAACGGCTTCACTAATGATGTTGGAGCTGTGGACGACAGGGAAACTTATTCCACCTAAAAAGGGTACAATTGCACCACTCTGATTGTTTTGCATGATCTACAAAAAATAAAATCACAAAAAGCTCTCATTGTTACAAAGATCCATGTGTTGAATGCATTTGCAGTTTGTGTGCATATTCTCCATAAACAAAGAAAAAGGTCAAAACTTTACATGTAATCAGATAGAAATACTTATTAAGTGTTATACGAAAGAAGTAAGAAATCATCCATATAAGTAATGATGCGTTAATTGAGCATTAATTACATGATTTTTGTATTTCAAAATGTCTTTGTTTGCAGTGGCAATGCTCTATTTGCCTAGAAGAACTATAATTTGGAGGTGTAGATCCCAGTACAGTGCAATCAACAGCAAATAATCAATAATGAATAACAATTGTATAGCCACAACCTCTAGTCATATGATTAATATTCAATCAAAAGGTTTAGGTTTACAGAAAGAATATATGATCAGAGAAAGTAAACGTATAGACTAAAGATCTGAAAATTATGAGACACAACTGATAATGAATCTAAAACAGTCTTTATATACTTAGGCTTATAGACTTTAATGGGCTTATGGGCTTGGGCCCATCTAATTAATAAAACTATCAAAAAATTACAGAATTAACCCTGAACTTATATTTAACACTCAAAACACCCTAACAATCTCCCCCTTTAAATAGAAGTTGGTAATCGCGCCAGTTTGTAACATATATTTTTCGAAACCCAAAGCTAATCTCGAAGTAACACATTTGTGTTCTTTACTCCAGCCGGTCTTCAATAACACCTAGTTCTTGAAGAACAGGTTTCTTGTATTTCGGACCCAATGGCTGAACCCCTTTTTCATCTTTATCAATAGCACGCTTCAACTTGTCCTTAAGCATCATCAGTGTACCATCACAGAATCTGGCAATCTGGCTGAAACGAATAAAGCGCATAATACCTTTGTTGTTCGCATAAGTCATGCCTAACTCTGGAAACATAAGGACAGTAAACGCTGGTACATTTTGGGCTTCAGAAGGAACACTCAAATCAAGATTAAATAGATTGATCTTCGATTGATTTCTTTCTAACCCGACCTGAAAGTCTTCGACATAGGCAAGCTTCATTGCACACTTCATGTATCGCTTGAAGACACCCATGAAGACACCAGATTGAATCTGATCGACTGATATAATTTTGAGCTTTGTCTTGGTGTACTTGTCTTGAAAGTAGTTATACACGAATATGATCTCACTCTGCTTTTCCATGCTTTTCATCGACTGTAGCCCATGAAGCACAACTTCATCATATTTACGAATCCAATGGGCAAAGTTCTTTTTCTGGATTTTTCCAGAAATGGGACTTTGATTCTGACTCTTTCCCACTTGGACGGCTGGACTGGCGGAGTACTTTCAGTTCTCAAACTTGGTGATGCTGGAAGAGATCTAATAGGGATATCTGATTGAGGAATATCAGGGTGATCTGCATGATATGTCAATAGCGGTACCATGACAGAAGTCTGAATATCTGGCTGATAATCTGGATGAAGAATCTCATCAATTTTGGCTTGCATGACTACCAACGCTCTTTCAGTGTTGGCATATTCTTTTGTCGGGTCAGAAACCTCATAAGGATCGACAATCAAAACCCAGTCTTCAAGAACTATCGGTGAACCTTCATCTATTTCCTCGGGCTTTTCAACCGTTGGAGTTTCGTAAAGTACCAAATCCATAACCTGTTCTCGTGCCTGTTCTTGCCCTTCCAGTTGCGTACCAAAATCTTCAACTATTTGTGTCTCTGGCTCGAATAGACGTCGGCGCTTCTCCCCCTCTTGGTGATCAGGATCATCCTGGTCATCATGGCGGCGCTTGAGCCTTTCTGCCTGGCTTCGGCAGGTGTCTTCCACTGATGATAATCGTTCAGTCAATAGAGCCACTGTTTGCTGCAAAGACTGAAGCATGGCTTGTTGTTGCTGGAAGGCTTCTAGAGATACAGTGGGTTAGGGGGTGGTGGAGTAGGTATGGATGCTTGAGCACGTAAAAGCGATAGAAGATCTGCATCCTGGGTAGGTTCTATCTGAGATTGAGCAAGAAGTTTGGCTACGAGTACGGATTTTAGTTCATCGATAGACATGTCAACAACAGTAGAGGGTGCTGGTGTAAGAGGTAGTGGTTCAGGCTCCGTCGCGGGACCTTTGCCTTTGATCAGACGTTTCAGGGCATCTACCTCCTCCCTCAGCTCGGAACGCATAATAGAACGGACAGTCTTTAGGGCACCATCCAAGAATTCCCTTGAGACGAACTCGGGGTGAATCAATCCTAGGTCACTTAGACTTCCAGTTCTGGTTACGACTGAAGAAGTCGAACCACCTACGTTCACAACTGGCGTGATGATAGTTGTGCTAGGACTTCCACCCAATCCTCGTAAACCAACCGAAGTTGGAATTACTATAGGTGTTCCGGCTGGGCCACTAAGGCCTCCAGCAGTAGACGAAAATGGTATTTGTGTCCTAGGAATAGGAGATATGACATCAAAGGGCTCTAGACTCTGTTCATCCAAAGAAGTCGAGAACGGGGGCGGCTGTTCTCTTGTTTCAATACCAAAACTCTCCAAACGAGAGACTGGTAGCGTTTGTGCTAAATCCCCGTGTGAGCTTGAAACCACCATCTGTTGAGAGATGGCGGAGTGGCTAGGGGGGTGTTCATTTGCGCCGCTAGGTCCACGGCGGCTCCTTCAATACCTGTCTCAACACATGAGACTAGGTAGCAGATATGGCTACCTGGCTAGATGTAGGCTGGTGGAGGTCAACCGTAGAAGGTTGATCCATCACTCGTGTACGCTCAGAATGTAATTTACTATTGCTTTCCCTCTCTCTACTCACACTTTCTTTTTCAACTGATACTCCCTCCACTCTCCTTGTCTCTCCAGCTGAGGGCTCATCATCGTCACCATCAGAGTCATAAGACTCGTCATTTGATTCCGATGCTTGGGTGGTTGTTTCTGACTAACTGCCGGATTGGTCTGCTGCCTCCTCAGACTCGGTAGCAGCTTCCGACTGAGTGCCGTATGTACCTGTTGCCTCCTCAGACTCGGTGGCAGAAGAGGACTGAACGATAGCGGTTTTAGCAGCGGTGTCCTCTTCCACCGTCGGAGAGGTTGTCCGTGGAGGTGTAGGTGATCGTCGAGAAATACTGGCCTGGCTTGGTCGAACGACGCTGACCACTCCAATTCCCGTCACAATATTTTCTCTCATCACACCCTGTCCGGGAGCCCCATCTATCCGGACGCTACCGCCTCTCGTACGTGGATGTGGACCCTTACGCCTCTCAGGTCTTGCCCCATGGGGAGGTCCTTCCGGTTCTGGACGGACCATAAGAGTTGGTAGGTTGTGTGTGTGCCTATATGCTATTACACTCAACGCCGTAGGACGAGCATAGGCCAGCAACCCGACGGGGATCTGTCGGGCGATAATACCTTCTGGATCAGGACGGGTCGGGATCTTGTGAGTCAGGTTTTGCGGTCAGGTCAGGTGCGAAGATCGGCGTGCAATGGCAGGATAGGGAACCATGAAGTTGCGGATGATAAGCTGGAGAAATCTCATGAACGGTATGAAGTTTTGTCTTTTCGTAGCGTTGGCTCGTACTTTCTGAAGTAGCTCATACCAAAGGAAGTCGGCGTAGTCGGCATGACGGTGGAATGCCACGACATGGAAAAGATGGAGGATGTTGATACTCGTTTGATCGATGCCTTTTGTGATAGCCGAGAGGCACCGATTCAGGTATATGAAAAGTGTGTACCAAATCGTAGTGAGGTTCTTTCAGTTGAACCCGGAAGGAAGGCGTAGATTTGAGCTGTAACCTAGTGACTCGATATCGGAGCAGAGGGTGGCATCAGATACGATGGGATCAAAGTTGTCTCTCTCCGGAAATGACGCGGCGGTCAGCAGATGAAGGAACTGTCGGAAAAGATCATGTGTGAGAAGCACGGGCGTGTGTTCAATCCGACCTTCCAACTAGAAACCGTCGTCGGCCTCCAGAGCAGTTAGTGAGCGCTAGAACTGTTGCGATAAAGGTGGGGCACCTTAGCAGTCTCCGTGAGTGCATAGGAGAGAGGATGCCCAATGAGGATCTCGATCATCACCTGATATTGGATTGCATGTTGGGTGACGTCGAGATGGTAGTTGTTGGGCGTAGGTGGAAGGAACTGATCCGCAGGAATCAATTCAGCGTCGGCTATGGGGTCAATCATCGGGTTTGGGTTTTGCGCCATTGTACTTGTTAAGAATAAACATGTTAGATTATAGGTACATTGAAACAAGATATATTTGGAGTTAAATGGTCAATGGTTTAAACCATAACCAATTAAAACTCCAAGACATTGGGAAAAACAAACCCTAATTCGTGAATCAGGGTCTGTAACCAAGCCGAATTCAACCATTTAAGGCGACTGAAATCCAACTCTCACTCTCATCACAACCATATATATATAGATATAGGCTATTAAGCACATAATACATTTAAACCAAACCACCAAACATTTTATAAACAATAGAACCAAACCGACCGGTATTAAACATCGACCGGTAGGGCGTACCGACCGGTATATTGAACCGACCGGTAGGGTGTGCCGACAGGTATGGGTATCTCCGGGGTCAAGCCATCGACCGATATCATCACGGACCAGTATAAGACATCGACCGATAAGGTAATAGGAACGACCGGGATAGATATCGACCGGTATCAAACCAATCAACCGATATGGTCGACGACCGGTATAAGTGATTGCCCGGTATAAAGATCGACCGGTAGAGGCAATCAACCGATAGGGTCATTCGACCGGTAGGGTCATTCGACCGGTATAAATCTAGGTCGACCGATATGTTCGATTAGGGCAAATAGTAACTATCCCCGATCGACCGACATAACCAAACAGACCCAAAACTTAACGAATATCAATCTATTCAAAGAATTTCAAACGATCGATTATTACCACATCTAATAGAGCACAAACCATAGATATTCGGTTAAACTATTATCGACTCTTTGATCTTCGGACAAAACGAACCACAGAGACGGCCGTAGTCGGATGGCGGTTGTGGTGGTGGGCCACAGAGACGACCGGGGGGAGGGGGCGGGTTTGAATCGACCGGAGTCGATTTACAGAAAGAGAGCAAGAGAGAGATGAGGTCTATACCTGATGCGATCGATGACGAAGGAGAGTCGAGAGAGAGAGATTGATAGAACGTCGGTCAAGAGAGGTCGTGATAGAGAGAGATATGGAGAGGAGTTGAGAGACATAGAGAAATCGAGGGAATGAGAAAGATAGATAGATAGGGGAAACCGAAGAGACCGGGGTATTTAAAACCCCGGTGCGCGGATTAGGTCAGGGTCGGGTCGAGGATGGAACTGATGTGGGCTAGTACCCATTTTGGGTCGGTCCATTCTTAAAATAAAATTAGATAAATTTATATTTTTATTTTTATTGTAATAGATATAATCTAAAATAAATATCAACTACAAAGACTAATCTAAAAAAAACTAAAAACCAACTAAAAAATAAGCAGAAAAATTAAAAAAAAACATTCAAAGAAACCTTAGGACCGAGAATAAAGATTGGAAACTCAATCCGGCTCCCCCTCGACGATAGCAGTCAGATAACAATATATATGAATAACTTACCTGCTTCCCCTCGAAAGGAGGACTCAAAAAAGAACTTACGATTCTGGCGCTAGAGATCCCCCTTAACCCATGAACAAGTCGACAATTTACCACACACGGCCTACTCCTTGACTGAACATTGAAAACCATGTCATAGTTCTTTGAAGAATGAGTCCTAGACTGTGTTGTCTAGAAGTCAAACTTCGTTGAAGTACGGGTTCTAAGTTGATTTACTTAGAACCCTTAGTTCTTCTACTCCCCGTTGACAGTAGGTGCTTGCAACACAGGATCAATTTTAGGTTTTGGTTCCCACTGGTATTTGGGTCCATGAGTGTTAGTTGCAGTTCGAATGGGAGTAATGGAGTAAGAACCATACCAATAATGATCACTAGACATGTGAATGGGATCATGTGTACGGCAATAAGAACAATAGTGTTTCTTACCACACAACCTGATTGATTGACCTCTCGAGTAGATATGATCGGGGTTACCTTTATGCGCATTGTTCCTTTTGGCTTTTTATGTATGTACAGATGATTTCTTACTTTTCAGCTCATCTTTCTTCCCATCTTTCTTCTTATCTTCAACTGGTGTCTTCTTCCAGACCAGTTTCTCTTCCTTGTAACTCCTTCTTCGTCGATGTGTGTTAGAGCATAAATATGTTGGATACAAGATCAAGAAGACTCAAGGTTAAAGTTCAAGAAAGTCAAAGCTGAGAAAGTCAACTTTCATCAAAGTCAAAGTCTTTTGTAATAAAAGTCAAAGTCTTTGTATTGTTTTTGTGTTGTATTTTTACTTTCCTTGTATTAGTTGTAGGTATAAAATACCTTGTATTTCTGTTTTGTTAAGAGGTGGTATTCAGTTGTAAGAAGAGTTGTAACTAACAGAAAGAGTGCTAGAGAGAATACGTTTTAGAGAGAGATTCTGTAGAGAGAGAAAGAGAGTTTTAGAGAGAAGAAAGATTGTAATCGTTTGAGATTTGGAGTTTGAATCAAACAGGTAGTTTGATTGAATCTTGTTTGTTGATTTGTTTGTGATTAGAAACTAGAATCTGGGAATAACAATTGGTATCAGAGAAAATCCAAATCGAAATCAGATCAAGAAATCGAGATACTGGTCATCGTCACTGTGTTCTTGAGCCGAGAATCAAATTCTGAGTTTTAGTGAGAATTTCGAGTTGTAATCGATCAGGTTTTGTGTGATTAGTGATTTGTATCGAGTTTGTATGGTTTAATATTAGAATTGTACTTTAATTGTTTGATATTTTTGGATTTTGTTGTATTTTTGTTCACGAGTTTTTAGAGCACTCTTACATAGATCAATCTTGTATTTTTGTTGTTTTTGTTTGTAATCTTTTCATTGTAATTGGTTCGAATTATGATCTAGAAGAAATCTGCAAAGTTTCAGATCATTTGATCATTTGAGTTGTAATCGAATTTGAAATGAAAATCAAGCTTTTGTTCGAAAAACTTCAAGAACGCGCAAGATCTTCAAAACGCGCAAGTTCATCGAACAAACGCGCAAGACTCATCTGCAAGAACGCACAAGTCGAAGGATTGATTTTGGTCTCAAACGCGCAAGGCATTGTTAGAGAGTTCTAGAAACTCGCTAATCGAAGTCTGCGAGTTTTGAAAGTTGGGAAATTTTTCTAAGGATCAGAACACGCACGTAGTGGTTAGCGAGTTCTACAAACGCGCTAATCGAAGGGTGTGAGTTTGAGAAGGAACAGTGATCTGCGAGTTCATTCATCGTGCGAGTTTGGAATTTCAAGAAAAGTTTCTAAGTGTTGGAATGCGCAAGCTTGGTTAGCGAGTTTGTTCAAACGTGCAAGTTTTGACTAGCGAGTTTTGAAAAACGCGCATGTCTCATTTAACGCGTTTCATCGTGAATAGTGGTCTGCGTGTTTAAACGTTATCGAGTTCAAAGGGAATAGTCACTTGCGAGTTTCAGCGTCAAGCGAGTTTTAGCTAAATGCGATTTTATCAAAACACGCAAGCTTTAGCGTTCAAGTTTCACAAACACGCAAGCCTTAGTCTGCGAGTTTTTCAGATATAATGACTTGCGAGTTTTGTCACATAGTAAAAAAAAAAATTTTAATTTCTGATTTTTCTAGATTTCAAGATTTTTCTTGTCATTTCATATTTGGACTAACGATCAGTTCTAGTTTCTTATTGCATATATTTTTCAAACAGGTACAAACAAGATGACTTCCAAAGATGCTCTTTCTATAGGCACGAATGTCAAGCCACCAGTTCTATTCAAAGGGGAATATGAACAGTGGAAAGATAGATTTCTCGACTTTGTGGACAGGCACTCAAATGGAGAAAATATTCTTCTGTCAATCACAGAAGGTCCAATGATTACACTTACTGTTGAAGTACCTGATGACGAATCCTCTGACAGTGAAGATGGTGATGAGGACAGAGAACAGACGACAAAAACAGTTATAATGGATTTATCACAGTACTCTGAAGAACAGAAAAGCCGGTATAAAGCAGACAAGGAAGCAAGATCTCTTTTACTTCAGAGCATTCTTAATGAGATTTACATCAAGATTGATAGCGACAAGGATAATGCTAAGAAGATGTGGGATCAACGGCAAAAGATGATGATGGGATCCAAGGTCGGGAATCAGATGAAAGTGGCTAACTGCATTAACAGTTATGAGGAATTTAAAGCCAAAGAGAATGAAAGCTTGGAAGATACTTATGAACGGTTTGTCTTGCTTCTGAATTAACTGACAAAGAACAAAGTGAAAAAGAAGCAGCTTGAGAATAATGTCAAATTTCTGAGCATCCTACAACCTGAATGGAAAAAGCATACGCGTAGGATGAAACAAATGAAGGATCTAAGAGAAATACCGTTACATGAGGTCTATGAAACGTTGAGGCAGAATGAAGAAGAAGTTGAAGAGAAAAGAGCTGAGAAGAAGAAGGCAGAAAAAGTTCCAGATCCTATTGCATTGGTAGCTGGAGAGAAGAAGAAGAAAGAAAAGAAAGAAAAGACAGGGAAGAGGAAAAAGAAGAAAGTGATTACAAGTTCTGAATCTGAATCTGAATCAGAGGGTGATGATGGAGAAAATCTCAAACAGGATATGATGTTACTGACCCGTGCATTCCAAAATAAATTTTACAAGAAACCGGGATCAAATTCTCAAAGATATTCTTCATCAAGCTCCAAGAATCATGAACACCGAGAAAGAGTTGAAGGAAAGTGACATGAAGAGAACATATATGTTGAGAAGAAACCCGATGAAAGGAAGAAGTTAGTGAATGATTACACTATTGCTGAAAAGCAAGCAAATGATCCAATCAAATGTTACAACTGTGGAAAGATTGGACATTTTGCTAAAGACTGTCGAAATCCAAAAGTTCGTAATTCTCAGTACTATCAGAACAAACTGCTATTGGCCAAACAGCAAGAAGCGGGCATAGCATTAATGGTTGAGGAAGAATTTTGGCTGGATCATTCAGATGGTGAAGAAGAAGAGAAAGAAGAAGTTGCTCATTTTTGTCTAATGGGAAAAGAGGTCAAGTATGATGAGTCAGATGACGAGACAGCTGATGAGGTATTAAACTTAACTGAGAAAGATTTTATAACCAAAATGGAAGCTATAATGGTTGAGCTTAATGATCTTCAAGTAAAATTGAAGAAAGGAAAAGACAGAGTTGCTAAAAGAAACAACAAGATCTTTGAGCTTAATAAGTCTGTTATTGGGAACAAAGATCTAATTGATTCTTTACGCAAGTCTGCTTCTGATTCTAAACTTCAAGTAGATTGTTTTGAAAAGACGATTTCTGAGTTCGAAGTTAAATTTTCTAAGTCTGAGTTTAAAAAGAAAGAATCTACACTAACCATTCATAAATTGCAGGTTGAGAACAAGCTTTTGAATAAAAAGGTAAATGGTCTGGAAGCCAAACTCTATGCAAGAGGCCAAACAGATCAAACCATTTTTCTTAATGCACCTAACGAAGAGGTTGATGTTAAGGAAAAATGGGGACTTGGTTTTCAAAACCCCCATTAATTAAAGAAAGCCATCAGAAAACAACCAACATTATATAATTTTGATTTTCTTGCTTGTGCTGGTAAACATACTCATTTAAAACCCAAATTTGTTACCAAATTACCAAAAGAAGTTGAGTCCAAAGAAACTGAAAATTGAAAGAATGTAAAGAAAATGCAACTACCATTTAACTATGCAAAGTTAAATGATAGTTATCTTTCAGAGACACCAAATGTTCTTTCAAACGACTATTTTGTTAGTTATTCTGTTTCTGAGATGAAGGCAAAACCATCTATTGCAAAGGTTTATGTTCCTCCACTCATTCTTGAAAGCAAAATAGTTGAGCTTGAAAATGTTTTATCTCATGAAAAACTTTTGATAGATATTGAACAAAGTGTGTTTTCTATAGTTTTAAAGAACACTGTTTTTCAAACTAAATCTACAATGTGTTCTAAAGTTTCTAAGGCACCTCAAACTTCGACTGATAACTTTGATGACTTATTTGAGTCTGCAAATGACTTTCTTAATTCTGATGATGGGTGCATAGAAGAAATTGATATGTTTGACTTCCAATGCTTCTCTTGCTTATCATTCTACTTGTCTTATAAATGCAAAAGTGTTACCAAGTGATTTTTATAGTGGTGAATCATCAGCTAAGGTTGATGAATCAGTATCTGTAACTGCCGATTACTATGCTTAAGGTAAGAAACATAAGAAACAACGATTACGGAAACAGAAATACACTGGTACACAAAAGAAAAATCAATCTCAGAAATCTGATTTTCCTAATAATTGTAAATCTTATGTTTCAGATTTAAGAAAGAAAAGGTCGCAAGCGAGATCTGAATGGTGACCAAAAAGGAAGAATGATGAGATAGCTGAATCAGTTTCTGATAACTCTTGTAATAGATCAGTTAGTAGTGATAATGTTGTAATTGATCAACTTGCTTCACATAAACAAAACCTTGTAACTTCTTACAAGTGGTATTCAATAAAGCAATTGATTCAATTATCTCCTATTACTGCTAAATCTTATCATTATCAGAGAAATGATTTTGCTTATTCTCATAATTCTTCTGATTGGTTTGGATCTTATCATGTGTATTCTTCAAGATCAAATGTTTTTAAAAGTTTTCAATAGAACAGAGGGTCCATTTTCAAATGGATACCAAAATCTTGTGTTAATCTGTTAGGACCCGTTTTTAAATGGGTACCTAAAGTTATTGTTTCCTGATTTCTCTTGTAGAGTCGGCATATGTGGTACTTGGACAGTGGATGTTCCAAGCATATGACTGGGAAAAAAACTTTATTGTCTAATTATACCGACAAATTCAGTGGAAATATCAGATTTGGAAACGATCAACTTTCACCAATCTTAGGATATGGTGACATCATTCAAGACAACATAACGATAAGTAAGGTGAGTTATGTCGAAGGCTTAGGGCACAACCTGTTTAGCATTGGTGAATTCTGCGATAAAGGGTTAGAGGTCAATTTCAATTTAAGAGTTGCTCGGTTCGTACTGAAGATGGAACATAACTCTTAGCTGGAAATCGAAAGATAAACCTCTATACCATCAACCTGTCCAAAGTTCAGATTGACAATCAAGTTTTCTTAATGACAAAAGCTTCAATGAGGAAAAGTTGGCTCTGGCACAGACGTTTATCACACCTAAACTTTCATTATATCAACAAGCTGGTCAGTGGGAAATTGGTAAAAAGACTTCCTGAGATGAAATACGAGAAAGAACACTTATGTGCTGCATGTGAAAAGGGTAAGATGAAGAGAGCTCCGCATAAACTGAAGCCTGAACCAAGCACTAGTTCTCCATTAGAATTGTTACATATAGAACTCAGAGCTTGGGTGGAAAGAAATACGTGTTTATTATTGTTGACGATTACTCAAGATAAACATGGGTCAAATTTCTTCGATCAAAAGATGAGACGCCCGAAGTTCTCATTACTTTCTTAAAGACGACACAAGTGAATATGCAAAGACACGTCAAGTTTCTTCGAACAGATAACGACACAGAGTTCAAAAACAAGATCATTGAAGAATATCTCGAATCGGTCGGGATATCACATCAGTACTCTGCTGCTCGTATAATTTATACATATAAAGGTTGCATGTTGGACAGAAAGAGTACTTCAGGTCACATTCAATTCCTTGGAGACAAGCTCGTTAGTTGGGCATCAAAGAAACAATTATGCGTTTCCACGTCAACTGCTGAAGCAGAGTATGTAGCTGCTGCCAGTTGCTGCTCTCAAGTCCTGTGGATGCGAACACAAATACGAGACTATGGATTCAAATTTTACAAAATTCCAATATATTATGACTCAAAGAGTGCAATCGCCATATCTGCTAATCCTGTCCAACATACGAAAACCAAACACATTGATGTTAGGTATCATTTTATTAAAGATAATGTAGAAAAAAAAACAATTGAACTTTATTTTGTAAAAACAGATTACTTAACTGACAAATTTTTGTGATGCATGATTTTAGGGGGAGCATATACAAGTCATGTCAAAAGGAGTAAGACTATGATTTCTGATTATTTCAGATCAGAACTCGTACTTCAATAGTTTTACTGTTTTATGTCTTTTACTTTCGAATAAATTTGTGAATAAAGTTTCTTTGACTAGACTTTGAGACTTGTGCAGGATGAGAGAAGCTGATAAGATCATATTTTAATGACTTCAGCTGACTTCATGAGATCTAAGATTTCATTGAAAGATTAAATTTATTATCTTAATCTCATATATGGTTGAAAGAAGGACAACTTTCAATCATAGAAAACATGTTCTTAAAAGTTCAAACCACTTCCCGATTCTTAAACAGATTTCATGAATTGGAAGTGTGATTTTAAATGTTTTTCAAGATTTATTTGTGCGTACATGATTATAAACTGTGTGTTTCAAAAGATAAATACTTGTGTATTGTCTTTTCTTTATACTTTCAAGTATTCACACACCGGTTTGACGTTTTGTTCAAAATGTTCTTACCATGTCTCAAATTTGAAACATATTTTTTCGATGGTAAGACACCCCTCTTGTATTTCAAAGAATTTTGAGCATAATTTTATTTCGAAATGTTCATTTCAAAAATGTCTATTTTTTGATTCATATAGAAAATATCCATTATTCTTGACCATAAGCTTTGATTGTTATATCATTCATTTTCTGATCATTTTCATACAATGTCAGATTTTCAAATAAGTCTATTACATTCATGTTCATTCATTCAATTAACTTGTTTGAAATATCTTCAATGTTTTAAAATACTCATACATTCATGATTATATCTCTGATCATATTCACATCTAACATTTGTATATGAGCTTTAACTAATAACGTTAAATCATCTGAGCAACACATGTTTTCTAGGACAATATGGGTTCTTTGTGCTAGGACTTAATTGAAACTTCTATGAAATCATGTTAACCAGTGATTTCTACACAAGAAGTTAATCCTTTAGTGATTGAGTGTGAGGAGTCAAAAAGAAATGAGTGTGGGTGTAATAAGGTAAAACGGAAATGAGAGTTTGGTTAGATGTGAGTTTAATGTTTAAAAAGAAAGAGGGTGTGAGATCAGAGTAAAAGAATATCAAACTCTGCACCAAATACTTTTTGAGTCGGGCAACCACATTACTAATGTTTCACAATTCTTTCGTGAACATTATTGAAACAGGCAAATAGCCTATTCCAACTCTTGCTTAAACCCCCCCCCCCCAACCACTCATTTTCTTCTCAAAAAGAAAGTGTCTCATATTTTTCTGGGGACGCAACACATTATCTATCTGGTTTTCATTTGGAAAATCTGGATATTGAAAAAGAAGGAAGTTTGCCCCACCTTCGCACTTCAATAATGCACATTGAGTTTGTGTTTATCTACTGTTGTCTCAGTGGTTTACACTGTGTTGAAACTTAAAAAGCTATTATTCGTGCTTAATTATTTCTACACATGCACGAACAAACAAGGAAATTTGTTTTTCTGGTCATAATATTCATAGAAATTGCCTTTGTGGTGTTTCGATGATTGGATGGAAGCCCTGGGGGAGTGAACATCAAAAGCTCCTTTATATTGTGTATTCGTCACACACAGTGACTTAGTGTTACTTACAGGCATTCTAACTGATTCATTTGTTGATTCAGGAGTTACATGTTTTTATTTTGTCTGGATTTGCAAAGATCTAGATGAATACTTGTTTATGGATCACAGAATCAGAGGCTCAGTTTAACAGATCAGAATGGTAAAAGACATTTCCTGGTAAAAGTTTTGATGATATAGATGCTCCAATTATCAAAAAGGGGGAGATGGTATCAAGAAATGATAGAGTTTTGAGAGATGATTTTCAGAAATATCCAAGTCAGATAATTCAAAGTAAAGATTTGAAGAAGATCAAAGAATTTTTGATGATTTGAGAAAATTTTCTTTGAAGATTATCTGCTAAAGCAATTCGAGCTGATTCTGAAGATAATTTCTTTCCAAAGTCTGAAAGTGTTATTGCAAAAATTTTGGGGATATTGTTAATCGTTTGAAGACAGTTTTGGAAAGAATTCCGTCAAGAAAAAAGGGGAGATTATATTGACAAAGCTTAAAGTGAAGACTGAATTGCTAGATATTTCAATAATGATCTTGAATCCAAATGGGGAGATTGTTAGAGCATAAATATGTTGGATACAAGATCAAGAAAACTCAAGGTTAAAGTTCAAGAAAGTCAAAGCTGAGAAAGTCAACTTTCATTAAAGTCAAAGTCTTTTGTAATAAAAGTCAAAGTCTTTGTATTGTTTTTGTGTTGTATTTTTACTTTCCGTGTATTAGTTGTAGGTATAAAATACCTTGTCTTTATGTTTTGTTAAGAGGTGGTATTCAGTTGTAAGAAGAGTTGTAACTAACAGATAAAGTTCTAGAGAGAATATGTTTTAGAGTGAGAATCTGTAGAGAGAGAAAGAGAGTTTTAGAGAGAAGAAAGATTGTAATCGTTTGAGATTTGGAGTTTGAATCAAACAGGTAATTTGATTGAATCTTGTTTGTTGATTTGTTTGTGATTAGAAACTAGAATCTGGAAATAACAATGTGTACCTGAACCATCTATATTTATATCATAGAAAAGGTTAGTACTACGAATCTGATCACATGATTTAACTGACCTTTTAGATGAAACAATTTTCTGATTTGAACTTGATACAGACTTTTCAAGCACTTTAATCGTCGAAGCAAAGTTGTCTCTTTCTTTAACAAGCAGGTCAATCTTCTTCGTGAACTTAGACTTCGTTTTCTGTTCTTTTAGTGCATTTGCAGATAGTTCACATAACTTCTCAGTAAGCTTCTTTATCTCTGCTTCAAACAAGCTTCTTTCTTCTTCAAATCCATTCTCAGCATTCTTTCTTCCATCAGAGATTTCTTTAAAGACTCCAACGTTCTTCTATTCAATCTCCTTCTTCTCCTTGACAAACTTTTCTCTTTCCAAGATTATTACTTTCTCAAAATCAGAAACTTTATGAGAAAGTTTGATACATTTCAGCTCAACCACTTTCTTCCGATCAGCACATTTCCTTGAAAAATCTGAGAACTTCTTTGCGAATAATTTCTCAAATTCGGATTTATCTTTAGCATGCTTTTGCTCCAAATCAGATATTTTCTTTTGAAGTGCAGTATTAGCATCCTTCAGACTCTTAATCTTTGTCTCATAACTTTCAACGGATGCTTTCTTGATTTGGATAATCTAATCTTCTAAGTTAGAGATTTTTCTTGTCAGCTCTGTGTTCTTAGTTTCCAAACTCAGTACTTTCTCATTTTTCTGCCCATAAGTCTTTTTCAGAAGATCTTCATTAATTGCCTTTAATGCACTAACTTCTTATTTCAGAATGTTGTTTTCATCATTATATTGTTCTGATCTCTTCGAGTAGAATGCAACAAATAATTCAAGATTTTTGTTTTCTAATTTGAGCTCTTGAACTTCAGCATAATATCCCATCTTAGCTTATCTAAATCAAGCTTTTGAAAAAAAAATCTTGACAATAGAAGAAACTTGAATGGGTTTAAACTTTAATCTTAACTGCACTGTAATGATCGTGAGACAAGCAGGATGATCCAAACACAATATATCTAAATAATAAGCAGAATAAGGCAAGGACCCGGTCGAGCAAGGGTCCGGTCGAGCAGTGTACCGGTCGAGAAGTGTACCGGTCGAGCAGGGTACCAGTCGACAAAGAGTACCGGTCGACAAAGAGTACCGCCGACAAAGAGTACCGATCGACAAAGAATACCGGTCGACTAGTGAGTATCGGATAAACAGAGTATCGGTGAAGGACTTATCAGTCGAACAAGATATCGGTCGAGTCTAGGAACTGGTCACAGACGGGTACCGGTCAAGACAATATATCGGTCAAACACAATACCGGTCAACAGCTTACCGGTCGCCAAAGCGATCCGATCGAGACAATGTATCGGTGGATAGGGTATATCGGTCGAGTCTAAGTACCGGTCAAAGCAATGTACCGGTCGAACAAATATCGGTCAGCAAGGCCGGTCGATAAGGAGCAGATAACCATATAACCGATAACATATAGTTCAATTAACAGATAAGACCGATAAACTCGAATACTCAAAACTCGATCGAAAAATCGATGAACCCAGAAAAACGAAGAACCCAGAAAATCGATCGAATAATCCAATTGTTTTTCAAGAACCCAGACCGATAAACAAATGAGTAGAACAGACCGATAAAAATCAATTTTTTTCGAGGAACAGATCGACCGAACTTCACTGATTTTCCAGAAAGTAGTCGACCGATAATAACTCAGTAAAAACCAATTTTGCAGATGAGATTTTTAGCAGATCGATAACACAGTTAAGAACAAAGCTGAACTCAGAAATCAATCAAACACATCCAACACTTATGCAGATATGAACCAGAAAATCGATTTCAGAAACACAGATAATAATAATTAAAACAAATAATCGATTAAAGGTTTTAGACAAACCTTTTTGGATCAAACCTTCAGTCTCTTTGCTCTGATACCAATTGTATATCCCAGTACAGTGCAATCAACATCAAATAATCAATAATGAATAACAATTGTATAGCCACAACCTCTAGTCATATGATTAATATTCAATTAAAGGGTTTAGGTTTACAGAAAGAATAACTGATCAGAGAAAGTAAACCTATAGACTAGAGATCTGAAAATTATGAGACTCAACTAATAATGAATCTAAAACAGCCTTTATATACTTAGTCTTACAGACTTTAATGGGCTTATGGGCTTGGGCCCATCTAATTAATAAAACTATCAAAGAATTACAGAATGAACCCTGAACTTCTATTTAACATTCAAAACACCCTAACAGGAGGACATTATCATTGACCCCTATTTAAATCATATTGTGAAGATGGTATCTTCATCCTTGCTTCCTTGTTCATATTGTTTTTAAGTTGTTGATTCTAAATTCAAGGGCACCTAGCTTTTTTTTATTAGTTTGTGTTTAAGATGCAACATTGTGTCGTAGATGTAACTGAGATCGAAGCCAAATCATATGGTTCATGGCGTGTTAAAATTGGACGTCCTTTTATGGATCTAGAACGATGGCTCCTTGTTTATGGATTATTGTGTGTTTCTAAAGTTAAAATTGATTCAAATATGCAGAAGCTAAAATACATTTTTGTTTGTAAAAAATATTTACAGCATTGCAAAAAAATATATTTTTGTGTGTAAACATCAATTTACGAAATAGTTGTTTTCTTAAGAATGAAAAACTTGTATTGCTAAAAGTTTATACATTATGAACTTATTTTTATACATTGCTAAAAGGATGTAAAGTCCCTCCAAGCAACAACTCGAAGAAGCTAAAATGTTGTATAAAAGTTTTGGTTTTTCCATTGCAAGGTTGAGGGAAAGCGTAAGAGTTCAAGTTTTTGTTTCTTTGCTAACTTAATATGTGTTTAATATTACCTTGGGTAATGTTGTTAGAGTAAGTCGTCGTTTAACAAACACGATTATTTTACTGTATCACTTACCTTATCTGGTAACATTCTTTGCCACTAAAATGGATATTGGTAATCATCTTTTATATGATAGGCACTTGGTAAGCGTATTTTCCCTCACTTCCCTGGTAAGATCTTATGTTCTTAATATGTCTTTTCTCGCGTAAGATTGTCGGTCCTGTCTTTCTTACCCTATAAGATAAGTAACATTCATTAAATGCTTACCGAATATTCGTATGGTTAACAACCCTTGACATCATTATTTGTATATCATCGATAGAATACAACAGAATGGTTTTATTTATCGGATAAATCATTGTTGTAGTATGCATCTGCATATATTCATTCATCTTTTACGTCCCGCAGCATTGCGCGGGTGCCCCACTAGTTTAAAAATTACAACCATAACCAAGTAAACTACATTTTAATTACCCAAATTTAAAAGAACACCTCAAAAAGAGTTTGCGGCAATACCATATCAAATTTCTAATAAAATTAAAATTAGTTGCCAAAAATAAAAATCATAAAAAAAGCCAAAAAATGGTGTTGATCCAAACTCTCTCAGTGATTTGATGACGACCCTTTAAAATACTTAGGGAAAATTATGTTTAACATTTGTATGTATTAGTGTTTCACCATCAGCGATTACAGACTAAGTTTGTTCAGTATCGTTGATGATTTCTAATATATTATGTTAAATGTAATCTCTGAAGACAAGTTTTGCGACAAAGACGTTCATCGCTGACATCAAAGACAAAGCTGATGAACCAGTGACAAGTCTACTCATGATCCGATGCGGATATCAGTGAAACCAAGACAAGTCCACAAAATGCGAAGAAATATGAAGAAAAGCTTTAGCGATCGTTGATCTTAATTCAGACTCCCTGAAGAAAAGAATCTCTCGGCAATTGATGATCACAATGTTTACTCTCCAAGTTTCTTTTGTCTTATCTTTGTATAAAAATTACAACGGCTAGAAGAGACATACCTCTGCAGTAAATCATACAACAACTCTAAGGACTACATTGTTCACCATTCGTCCAAAAGCATGTCACCAAAAGTCAGAGGCATGAAACCAACCAAATAGTGACACATGTAAAGTACCCCTGCCATTCATTTAATGCATATGGTATAAATAGAAAGTTTGAGCTTCACTCTTAAGTGTTTCCTTCTATCTCTTCTATCTTAGTGAACCACATATGGAAACCCTAGTTTTCTATATCCTATCAACCTCTATCTCTTGTTCTAAGTGCAAACCCCTTTGTGATTCTTAAGTTTGTTTGGATTAGGTTTTACTTAATCTTGTTCTGCAACAAACTATAAATTGTGATTTGAGTTATCAATAAACAATTGATTAAACCATAACAATTTATGTTTGTATTCACCCCCACCCCTTCTACAAACTTTTTAAGCACCTTCGGGACAAACAAATGGAACAAAATAGGACGAAACCGCAACACCCAGGGACTCGTGTACATATGACAACCACAAACAGATCGGCTGTGACCTACTAAGGAACAACCTAGCAGCCATGGCGACGACTCGACAGCTGCATGACGTATAGGCCAATGACCATGTCGCACCGGGCACGGGCCATAATGTAAGCACGTAAGGGTTTCCAATCTGATTTTGTTCCAACGGTCCAATCATGTATCAAGGTAGCTCTGATACCACTATATGCTTTCAAAAGTAACCAGATCAAATCGCAACGGAAACAATAGAAAAATGATCTACAATAGTTAATCAATTTTAGAAAACTTCCCATAAAATTTAACCCATAATCGAATCCAATGACACACAAAATTAAAAATAAAACTAACCATAGGGTGTTTAGTATTGTGCATCATGGTTTGAAACTGCTTGGTTTTGTAAATGAGAGTCACTTAAAATTTAACTCAGCGCAAGTATACACCTTGAACTACTATCGTTTCGTAACAAGTAATAATGGTATAAGAACCAAGTATCGATCCCACAGGGAAGGTTCGCGAAAGCTCTTTCAAAAAGTCCAATTTGTAAAAACCAATTACAGATGGCGAATTCGAGGAAATATTTTATGAGGGGTTTGAATTGTGATTTGTAAATCAGATTTAAAGAAAATCTTAGGATGCTAAGGTTTGTCAAGACACAAAGTAAATAATTCAATAAAAATATGTTATAACACCTGGACAATCCTATAGGATAATCCTATAGTATTGCCACAATATCAACTATCGGGTAAGATGGTCTCCCAGGAGTACACACAGGCTTATGTGCTATCGATACGATATCATTTATGTTAGACAACGTATGAGTATAGCATTTGTCAGATGTTATAACTATTTGTAGCCTTCTCATATTATCTAAGATTTTTATATTTATCTTAACTCTGAAAGTTAATGCATTTTCTTACATAAAACTAGTTCTCAATTAATTTAAATTTAATCTTCAATGAAACATTAGTCACCTGAGGTAAATAGTAAATAATTGTGTTATATTTGATACACCTCTTTATTTTCATACTTATTATGGTCTTAACTTTGCCTTACATCCCAAGCTAAGGAGTTTAGCTCATGCTAGCATGAAATGTAAATTGCGGGAATTGAAAGATCTTAAAAGTAAAATGATGGAAAGTAAATAACTAAAAAGTAAATTACTAGAAATGTAAATGAGTTGAAAGTAAATTACGGAAAATGTAAATTGCTTGAAAAGTAAATTGCTGGAAATGTAAATTGCTGGAAATGTAAATTGCATAAAATGTAAATGACTTGAAAAGTAAATTGCTGGAAATGTAAATTGCTGGAAATGTAAATTGCAGTAAAGTAAATTGCTGGAAAGTAAATTGCAGATATATAAAGTGCAAAAAAGTAAATGGCAAAGCATAAAATAGAAGTAAGGAAAACAGAAAAATACTGCAGGACAACTGCAGTAACTTGGGCTTTAAGCTATGAAACATTAAACCCAAGTAATGTCACAAAAAGTGATTTCTTGCCTTGAAACTTCTAGAAAACAGATTGTAGTAACTTGGGGAACACTTTTTGAACTTTAGAAGAATGTTAGTTAGAGGAAAGAGAGTAAAAGCTTGAGATTGTAACTAAATGAATAACCGAGAATTGAGAAAACAAACTTGAAAGCTTGAAAGAACAAGAGAGCACCACAGATGGAAATAGGTTTCACAACACAACTTTTGAAAATAATTTTAGTAACCGAAGACTAGAGAATTCCCAATAATTTCCAAAATACTTATATATTAAATCACTAATAAGATTAATCACAACCACGGCCTAACAACAACCCAATACTAGATGGAATCTAGTATTATCTACCACAAAGTGAAGTGAAGGTAAATCGAACCTCTCTTAAGCCATAACAAGGCATACATATTTATACCAAAAGCATACTTGGGTCCAAAGTAATTAAAATTACACAAAAGATAATAACCAAAAGGCAAGACCCTAGTAATTTCCAAAAATTCTGTTTTCAAGCAGATAGGCTTGGCACGGTTATCACATGTCTTCGGCCCAATCATCAGTTGCGGCCCAAAAAAATTGCAATCCATCTGTTAGTCCTCCAGCACTCCTAAAGCTTTGAAATCGGCATTGAACTAACTCCTCCAGGAAGCTGCAGGGTATTTCTGGGTATTTCTGTGATCTACAAACATTAATATAAAAGACTAAATTAGACCTAATACTAAGATAAAAGAATCATAAATAAATATAAACCTAAGGGACTACTAAAAAGCCTAAATAACACTAAAAAGAGACACAAAGGGACAAATTGGACAAATAAAAGAAATGTAAAATCTACTAAAAAGTGACATAATAGGGTTAATAAACTAACCCTATCACATCCCCAAACTTATATCGTTGCTTGTCCCCAAGCAACGAAAAAAACAAAATAAAGACTCAAATTTCCTAAAAATCAAAGGAAAAAAACTTGGAAAGAAAATTCCTAAGTCAAGAACACTATGCACACAAGCTTGAAGTTTTTAGAGAGATGCTCATAACACCAAAATCAGATTCATAACCCTTCATAAACCTAGCCTTATCATTTGTATTCAAAACACACCATAGTAAACTATCCTAGGTTCACCTTGTGCTACCCAAAATCATCATGATATTCAAAAATTTTGAAATTTGGAATGCATTTGGCTTTTTCTTTTTTTTTTAAATGCAATGCCTTTTTCCTTAAACTCACTTTTCACTCAATGGTACAGTTTTACTACCATTCGTTTCATATTGAGGTATAAGGTAGACACTTTGGTCACTTTTGACCCTTGGTGCCTTTGGCACAGTTGTATGCAAATAAAATAGAGCTTTTGCTCTTTGAATTTTTTTTTTGGAAACTTTGCATAACCCTACTGTTATATAAAGGGTAAAGAATTTTTGGAATCAACAATGGGGTGAGAAGTATACTTTTCAACATATTGACCCTCCCTAAACTTGAGTGTGCATTGTCCTCATTGTCTAAAAGAACAGATGGGCTTAAAGGATTTTGAATGAAAGCCCAAAGAAATGTGGCCCAATGATGACTAAACCTAGAAGGTTAGTAAACTCTTGGAAAGTCCAAAAATGATGGTTATTTGCTTAAATAGTCATGCATAAGATTATTGTGGATATGATTTCAAAAATATTTTTGCTATGAACATGCGGTGAAAGAAAAGCTTGTTTACAAACAGAAACTTAGATCATCTATCCAAAAAATCAGAGCCCAAAATGAAACAGAAAAGCAAAGATGAGAATGGGGAGTTTTAAGTCCTCACTCTCATTAAAAACACAACTTATAAATTTAAAACAACAAAGAGTCAAAACATGAATTTGTCATCGACTCAATGTTGTTCAAGCCAATGTTTAAATTTATTTCTGGAACACAAATCCAAACAAATGTCTTTTTACCAAAAATAAAAACTAACTAAACTATCTAGACACACAAAAAGACACAAAACAACAAACAAATCCCAAAAGGGGACATACACATTCTAAAAACATGTAAACAGGCCTAAAGAGGACATACAAATTCTAAAATATTAAAATACTACTACTAAAAACAACAAATCAGAAGAAAAATGACTATTAAAATTAAAAGGGTCAGAGGACAAAACCTGTCCTACTCAAAATGAGTAGGAGTGGGTGCAAGCTTCTGCAAGCATACTGTAAGAAAGGGTGGTAGTGTCATCTGATTGTCAGGGTTCATCTTCTGCCATTCTCTCTTCTTCACTTTGCCTTTTTCTCTTCTATACTCCAGCCACTTTACTCTCTCTTCCTGCAGTGCACTTACTTCAGCCTGTAGTCCACTGATCTTGCCTTTCAGCTTGTTAGTTCTTGCCTTGAATTTCTTCTTGAGCTTTGTTGTTGCCTTCTGAACTTCTCCCATAATGGTGTTCTTCATCTCCTCTACTGCTTCAATAATACTTGGGAGTATTGGATTGTTGGTGAACCTCATGAGCCTATCTAGAGTTTTCTTATACATCTCGTTATTCTCCTTTACAAAATAATCAGTGGTGACGGTCATTACATTGGTGTTGGTCCCGAAGGTGCTAAACAAGTTTGTAGAAGGGGGGGGGGGGTTGAATACAAACACAGAATTTAAAGTTTAATAAATTTTTTATTGATAAATCAAAATACAATTTACAAGTTTGTTGCAGAATAAGATTAAGACAGACTCAATCTAAACAAACTTAAGAAACACTAAGATAATTGCACAAGAAATTCAGAGAGAGAGGGGATTAAGAGATATAGAAAACAAGGGTTTCTATATTGAGTTCAAGGATGAAGCACACCTTCAGATGAAGGGGTGAACTTCCTATTTATACCCTATGCATTAAATGCATGGCAGGATACTTTACACGTGGCGTTCACTGATTGGCTTTGGGAGTCTGACTTTTGGGAGACATGCTTTCGGCCGGGTCATGAACAGTGTAGTTGATAGAGTTGTTGTACGAATGGTTGCAGAGACTTGTCCGTTCTGACACATCATACTAGGTTGTGCAAGGATAGACAAAAGGAAACTTGAGGCATAAGCTTTGTGATCGATTGATCGCTGAGTATCTCTAAGTTCAGAGACAAAGAGGTTCAGCTATCGCTGAAGCTTTTTCTCATGTTCCTTCACGTATAAGTAGAGTTGTCTTTGCTTCACTGATATCCGCATCAGATCACTAGTAGACTTCTCTTTGTTCAGCAGCTTCGTCTTTGATTCAGCTATGAACATCTGTTGACGCGAGACTTGTCTTCAGGGATTACGTTGGCTGTTTACTTTAGGAACTATCAATGATAACTTAACAGACTCAGTCTGATCATTGATAGTGAAACACTAATACATATAAATGTTTATAAGAAAGACTATCAGCGATAACTGAACAGACTCAGTCTGATCGCTGATGGTGAAACACTAATACATATTAAAGCGTAATTTTCACTAAGTATAGAAGAGGGTCGTTATCAAATCACTGAGAGAGTTTGGATCAACAATCTCCCCCTATTTGATAATGACAAAGTAACTGAAGAAAATTACTTTATGATTCAAAATGATGGAATAATCAGGACTCGTAACATACATGTCCCAATTACTATTTTGAGGGATCTTTTACAACACTGATGAAGTTAAGTACTTTACTGAAATTTCATTAATTCAAGAAGAGAATTACAAGGAATGAAAATTACAAGTAAATAACTAACTACTGTAAGTACAACTAATAGATTACAGAAGAGAAAACTAATCTATCAGTTATAAGAAGATTTAGGAGGATTTATCATATACTCAGGTATTTCTTCTCCTTTCTGTCTTCGTTCCAAGGATTCTTGGCTGATAATTTCTTTGATTTTCTCAGCAGTAGAGAAGAAGTCACACCATAAGCATAAGAGATCCTTGAGATGATTCAGAGGACATATAGGAATCTCAGAGACTCTTTGAAATCTGAGTTCCTCATCATCATCTCTGAAGAATATTCCATAAGGATTGTCAATTACTTGACCAGCTTGGAAAGGACCACCAGGAGGCAGAGATAAATCCAGAACTGAAAGATCAGGAGGAGGACCAAACAGTGCATCTCTTGAAAATTTGATAGAAGTTTCATTCCTGATGATGGCGACGTCTTCAGAGGAGGAGGATCCAATTCTTCTCTTGAGTTTCTTGGGATTGGGAGGGATAAGAGATGGCAGATTTAGTACAGAAGTGACTCTGTTGATGAGAGCTTTAAGAAGTCCTTCAACGTAGCCTCTGTATGTAGATTTTGATTTCTTCAGCGCATCCCAGAATTCTATCCACTCTGTAAACCCGAAACCTTCAAGTTTGGAAACGTACACAGCTTTTTGAGTTCCATCCTCTCTAGTAATCTCCATGGTCACTGAGAGTTGATCCTTCTTCTTGCGACCAGAGATAGTCACGGCTGTTATTGGAAGAAGATCAGAGCGATAATCCATCTTCTGTTTGCACCATTCGATAGACTTATCGTTGATCTCTTGTTCTTTGGAGCGTTCCTCTTCAATTTCTTTCAGCAGTGCAGCTTGAACTTCCACAGGCTTTCTTTTCAGCTTCTTGTCCTTGACTTGAGAAGATTGAATCTTTAAAGCGAGTTGAGCATCTCGTCTGCATTCAGCGAACAGTTTCTCAGCTTTGGTAGATTCTTCTCGTTCAGCATCAGTGAGGAAGTCGAGCTCTGAGAAGGATGTTTGAAGAGGAATTTTCAGCCGTTGACTTTCTAGTTGAGCGATCATTTCACATCTTTTCTTTATCACTTCCTCTGACCAACGAGATGGTCGAGAGGGCCTTCCTGGATGGAGCAGGGAATCTTCTTCTTCTTCTTCATCAATCTCAGCGATAGAGATTGGGATTATTTCGTCAGCGATAGTAGCTGGAATTATTTGTAGTTCAAAACCCTTAAGCAGGGGAGAGAACTGTCTGGTCAGAAAATGAAAAAGAAGTTAGATTATTTTTAAGGAAAGACGAGAGATAAAGGCTAGAAAGAAACAGGGGTAGGATTTTTATAGAAAGATAAGGGAACAAGAGTAAGGCATACCTGAGAAGGATTCTCCTCAGGTAGTGAGATCATCATCAGGGTTTCCTTAGCAGATACACCTTTGCTTTGGGAAGGGGTTCCTGAAGATGATCCTTGTCTCCCCCCTGCTTGGATAACTTCTTTCGAAGCTATCGCTGATGATGTGACGGCTGAAGAACACCAGAGAGATGGATCTTCCTCATCGTCATCATCATCATCTTGATGAGAGTCATCCACTTGATCTTCAAGATCAAGTTCTTCATCATCTTCATCCTCCTCTTCATCATCGACTATTTCAGCGATGGTGGGAGGGGCTTTATCAGCAACTATCTCCCCCTCAACCTGAGAGGGAGTTTCCTTCGGTGGTTCAGCACAAACTTCAGCATCCGTGTTTTCTTCAGCTGTCTTCTCCCCCTCTTTGTCATTATCATCAAGGGAGAGATCTTTTGGAGATGAAGTTGTTGCAGTAGCCAGCTTCTGGACTTCAGCCTCCAGACCTGTGAGTCGTCCTTCAAGTGCAGGGATGTCGGACGTAGCTAGGTGAATGAATTCCACAGCTATGGTCAGGGCTGAACGATCATCTTCTGTAAATGATGGAGCAGGAACTAGAGCTGGTGCATTCAGCTTGTCGAGGACTTGCTGAAGAGTCGTAGTGCAGGCATCGATCTTTGCAGACAGATCATCATACTGCTGCTTAGATTCTTCCCTGACTTTGACAATCGCTGCCTGAAGAGTAGCGATGTGAGAAAGATCAGCTTTGGAGGCGCAGGTGGCAGTCAGCGTCTTCAATGTATCACCAGTTGTTTGAACAGCGCTGGTGGTGTTGTTGAGTGAAGCAGAGAGAGAATCCACCTTTGAACTCAAACTGTTGACATTGGTGTCAACAGTCGCTAGACTAGGACCTGAAAGATAAGTTAATTTTTCAGAACCAGGCTTATATGGTGAGTTGGGAGAAGTGTATAAGGTTATAGGATTACCTGAATTATCAAACATTTTGTAGAATTGTAAAGATTCCTCAAAAGAATGATGTTCAGGTCCTATTGGTCCAAGCTGAGGAGTGGTAGAGACCAAAGAAATAGGGGGACTAGAGATGGGTATAGAAGATGTAGGGATAGGGGTAGTTACCGCAGGTGTTGTCACTGTTGTTGTGACAGCGACCGAGATCGCTGGAACGGTTGAAGTGGTTTGAGCTGAGGATGTGGAGGAGAGACCCACGAAATCATCTAAGGAAGTTTGTAGAGAAACATCCTTAGGTATTGAGCTAGAAGTAGCTTTCTCCTTGGTTACCTTGGCCTTCTTCGAAGGACCAAGGGAGCCAGTTGATGGTCGTTTGGAAGGGGTAGCGGCAGGGATAGCAGAAGAAGGAACCTCCTGCGTGGCCGCTGAAGACGAAGAAGTGAGAAGAGAGAGACGAGAGCGAAGTTGAGAAATACTTACCTCGTTGGGGAGCGTCTTGACCTCCAGTGATCTCTAACCCACTTTCGGAAAAGATGCATCCGAGTTGGTGGGGTAAGTGGTAGGGTAGAGAAACTTCAGGTACGCGCAGATGAAGCGCACGTAGGGAATCTTGGGATCCCTCTCGGTCTTCTCTATCTTTGACTTCAGGTCGTCAAAGATAGCTGTTGCGTAGTCGAAATTTTTCCCAGCGATCACTGAGTAAGCCATCTGGACCTGAATCTTGCTGTCTTGGTCCAGTGACCCACTCTTCCCACTCATACACTGAATGATGTGTGAGAAGACGTAGTTGAGCTGGGAAGGCATCAGTGCCTTCTTCACAAGAGTCAGCTTCTTGTTGGGAATAGTAGTCCTTGGTTTGGGTTCCCAAGCATATTCCATGGCATCCAGGAATTGGATGAGTTCAGCGTCAGTTGGCAGGGCGTCAAATCCATTCCTGGATTTGTCGGGGAAACGCAGGGCTTTCCTTAGGCCTAGGGCAGTCATCATCCCTGAGCCTAGTTGAGTGCTGAAGGATATAGCAGGAACCTGTTCACCCTTCTTGTTGGTGAGAGAGGTTTCTTCAGCGGTAAACCAGAATTGCTGGAGTAGAGCTTTCGAAGGTGTGGGATCCACCGTGATAGCATAGGCAATGCAGGATTGTCTTAGAAATGTTGCAGCTTCCACCAGATGTGGGTATTTGACACCATCAAATTCAAGGCGAGCAAGATGGTTGTTCTTTGGAAGTTCAGAATCAGTGATGGCGAACTTGACGTTCTTAGAGGCGATAAGTGCAGATTGAGTCATTCTGTTTGAGTAGATAAACGAGTAGAAGAAAGGTTTAGTCGTAAAATAAAGAAGATTTGCTAGTTTCTATTTGGGGAAAGAAACATAGGAAATCAACATATTTTTAGAGAAAAACAGTTTATCTTAGAACAAGATTCAAGAATAAGAAGAAAAACCATTAATTTTGAATAAAGAATAGAATGGTTTTTAAAGAATAAAATCAAAAAAATGATTTTATGAGATTTGAGTCTTATAAACCCATAAATGGGGTTTATGTGAAAAGATTTAAGATAAGAAATCAAGAATAACCTGTTGATCTTGAAGAGGATGATGCAGAAAGCTTGAGAATGCTATAATGCTTGAGAGAGTATTCTTGCTTAGAAAGTATTTCCAGAAAACGTAAATTGATAGAATGGAAAAAAAACATTCCTTTTATATGTGAGAAGGAGGAGAGAGAGTGTGAGAGAAGCGGGAAAACAAATGCACATCATGACATGGACACGTCCCACGAAGGTGATTGGATAGAAGAACAACGGACGAACGTGTCAGAAAAAGGCATGTCGTGGATTGTCGGTTCAAATGACGTCATAGTTAAGAAAGAGACTGTTCATTTGTCCGTTTTGAATTTTTCACTGAATAAAAAATATCAGCAATAGAATTTTCTTTTTGAAAGTATCCCTTATGAAAAGATAGGGATAGATTTTCTTTTAAAAGGATCACTGAATATAAATATCAGTGATAAATTTAAATTCAAAAAGCTTTTAATCATTTGAAGAAAGATTCAATGATTAAGATTTATATTTTAAAAAATATCTTAACTGGATGAGGATTCAGTTGTAGGGATTGAGAAACCATACCTGAGAGTCAAAATATTTATCAGAGAGAATGATGAAAGGGAACTTTTGATTACTGACACAATGCATGAACGCTGAAGAATTATTCTTCAAGGTTCAGCATTTCAAGCTCACTGATGAGAAAGTTGAACCTTGTTTCATCAAGAGGTTTGGTGAATATATCAGCAAGCTGAAAGTCAGTAGGAATAAAGTGAAGTTCAATATCACCATTCATCACATGATCTCTGATAAAGTGATATCTGATCTCTATGTGTTTTGTCTTTGAATGTAACACAGGATTATTTGCTATAGCGATAGCACTAGTGCTGTCGCAATAGATAGGAATCTTTGATAACTGAAGGTCATAATCTAATAGTTGATTTCTCATCCATAAGATTTGAGAACAACAACTTCCAGCGGCTACGTATTCAGCTTCAGCTGTGGAAGTGGACACAGAATTTTGCTTCTTGCTTGTCCAACTTACCAGCTTTCCTCCCAAGAGTTGACATCCACCAGTGGTACTCTTTCTGTCAAGTTTACATCCTGCAAAATCACTATCAGAATAACCAGTTAGATCGAACCCTGAGTCTTTGGGATACCAAAGACCGAGGTTAGGAGTTCCTTTCAGATATCTGAAAATTCGCTTTACAGCGATCAGATGGGATTCCTTGGGTTCAGATTGATAGCGTGCACATAAACAAGTAGAGTACATGATGTCAGGTCGGCTTGCTGTGAGATACAACAGAGAGCCTATCATTCCTCTATAGGCAGTGACATTAACAGGTTTTCCAGAAGGATCTTTGTTAAGTGTCAGGGGTGGTGCCATAGGAGTTTTCATCGCTGAAGTTTGAGTAAGATCAAACTTCTTCAGCATATCTTTAACATATTTACCTTGGCTGATAAAAGTACCTTTGTCAGATTGTTTAATCTGAAGACCAAGAAAATATGTCAGCTCACCCATCATACTCATTTTATATTCTTTCTTCATTCTTTCAGCGAAGCGAGTACACATATATGGGTTAGTAGAACCAAATATTATGTCATCGACATATATTTGTACAAGAATTATATGACCTTTTATCTTTCTAAAAAATAACGTATTATCAATCTTGCCACGTTCAAAATTTTCAGAGATAAGAAAAGATGAGAGAGTGTCATACCAAGCACGAGGGGCTTGTTTTAGACCATAGAGAGCCTTATCCAATTTATAAACATAATTTGGATGCTTAGGGTCATAGAACCCTGGTGGTTGTTCTACATAGACTTCTTCATTCAGCTTTCCATTTAGAAACGCTGATTTTACATCCATTTGATACACGATGAAGTCTTTATAGACTGCATAAGCTAAGAATAGTCGATTTGCTTCGAGCCTGGCCACAGGGGCAAAGGTTTCATCATAGTCTATGCCTTCCTCTTGTCTGTATCCCTGAGCAACAAGTCGAGCCTTGTTGCGGGTTACAGTTCCATGTTCATCTAACTTGTTTCTAAACACCCATTTGGTGCCTATTACAGTTTTATCAGATGGTCTAGGAATGAGATTCCAAACTTTGTTTCGAGAAAATTCAGTCAGCTCTTCTTGCATAGCGCTGACCCAGTTTGGATCTCTGAGGGCATCATCAGTCTTCTTTGGTTCTATTAAGGAGAGAAAGTTTACAAAGAGACAGATATTACCTGAGCTTCGTCGTGTCTGAATACCTGCATTTGGATCACCAAGAATTTGATTTATTCGGTGATCTTTGGTCCATCGCTGAGCAGGAGCATTATTGCTTAACTCAGAGGTTGGATCAACAATTTGAATGTTTACTGATGAGGACGATTGAGGTTCATCAGCGATTAACTGTTGAGTAGATTCACTGGAGAGGTTTTCAGATGAAGGCAGATTTGATGGTAGGAGTGTGTTTAGAGGTTCAGCTGAAACCCATGAGTTGGATTCAGCGGTAGGATGTATAATGTTTGGATCATCATCAGCGACTGGGGGATCTGAATGCTGATGGTTTGAGAAGAAAGGTTCAGTTTCTCTGTAGTGAGAAAGCATCCAAGCATTTAACTCTTCATTGTCAGCGATTGGTTTGGAGTTTGCTGAGCGAGTTTCATCAAAAGTGACGTGAATTGTTTCTTCTACGGTTTGTCTTCTCTTGTTGAAAACTCTGTAGGCTTTGGAGATGGAGGAATATCCTAGAAATATTCCATCATCAGCTTTTGGGTCGAACTTTCCAAGTTGATCTCTGTTGTTTAAGATAAAGCACTGACAACCAAAGATATGAAGAAAGCTGATAGAAGGCTTCCTTCCAACAAAAAGTTCATAAGCTGTCTTCCCAAATCGCTTTATTATCAGCGATCTGTTTTGAGTAAAACATGCAGTGTTTACAGCTTCAGCCCAAAATTGAGTAGGGAGATGAGAATCGCTGAGCATTGATCTAGCAGCTTCTATGATCGTTCTGTTTCTTCTTTCAGCGACTCCGTTTTGCTGAGGTGTTCTTACTGAAGAGAAGTTGTGAGAGATTCCCTTGTTCTCAAAGAAATTGTTCAGGGAACTATTTTTGAATTCAGTTCCATGATCACTTCTTATTGAACGAACAGTAAGATTGTTCAGCACTTCCATCTTTTTTACAAAAGATATTAGTTCTTCTGAAGTATCACTTTTACAGCGAAGAAAGATAACCCAGGTGTAGCGAGAATATTCATCTACAATGACAAGTGTATATTTCTTTCCAGCTATTGATTGGATGTTGACAGGGCCAAACAGATCCATATGCAAGAGCTGAAGAGGACTTGTCACTGAGGAAACTTGTTTCGATTTGAAACTTGTTTTTGTTTGTTTTCCTTTTTCACATGCTGAGCAGAGAGATTCTTTAGCATATGAGTGCTGAGGAAGACCAGAAACCAGTTCCTTAGATGAGAGAGAATTCAGGGTTTTGAAGTTTAGATGAGAGAGCCTTTTATGCCATAGCCAGTTGACATCAGAAGAGGCTTTAGATAGAAAACATAAGTTTTCAGTGATAGTAGAGTCCATATCTATTACATAGACATTTTCTCTGCGATGACCACTGAGAGCAAGTTTTCCTTTCTCATTTAACATTGAACATGCTTTCTTAGTAAAGCGTACTTCATAGTCTTTATCACATAGCTGACTGATGCTTAGAAGATTGTGCTTCAGTCCATCTACATAAGCGACTCTTCGAAAGGTAGTTGTCCCATTGCTGAGGACACCAAACCCTCGGGTATATCCTTTACCATTTCCACCAAAGGTCACAGAGGGACCTTTCTCTTCCTTGTATTCAGTGAGCAGGTCTCTTTGTCCAGTCATATGACGAGAACATCCACTATCAAGATACCAGATGCCCTTTGATCCCTGCACCCATAAGGAAGATTAAGCGTTGTTTGGTACCCACTTTTCAATGGGTCCTTCAGAGTTAGTGGATAAGGTAAGTTCAGTAGTATTTTCAGCTGATGAAGATTCAGCTTCAGTGGGGATCTTCACTTTGGTTAATTTCTTAACCTTAGTGGTATTTTTCACCTTGGTGACCTTCTTAGCTTTAGAAACATTTTTCTTCACTTTAGCTATTTTATCAGCTTCAGTGGCAGTTGGACATTTACTTGCAATATGATCAGTAAAACCACAGTGATAACATTTTCTATATCTGAAAATGGTTTTAGGATCAGAAGTAGAAGGTTTTGCAAGTTTAAGATGAGCAGGGCCAGGTCCAAGAAGACTTTTCTCTTGAGATCTGGGAGGAATTTTCATTTCTTCAGATCTCGAGGTTTTAAGATCAATCTTCAGCTTTGGAGGACAGAGATCAAAGATTTCTATCACAGAGCTAGAGGATTGCTTAGCTGAAGGTTTAGAAGGAACTTTCAGCTTTGCTTTCCTGGTTGCCTTCTGAGGAAGGAGAATGGACTTTCCTTTATTCGTAAACTTAGTGTCTTTGGAATTTTCTTCAGGGATGTGATTTGAAGAAGAACAGGGATAGAATTGATTATAAGAAGTGTCAAAGAAAGAGGTGACAAAAGTTCCAAACTTAAGCGAGTAACTTTCTTCCTTAGGATCGTCCTGAGGTGTCCAAAAACCAAGACCAGTTTTATCACTATCAGGAGTTTGAGCATTTATTATCTCAGAGATCTTTGTTGATGATTTGCACCATTTTTCAACATGAGCCTTTTCTGTTTTTAGAGCAGCGATGGCTTGTTCGCGTTCAATACTGATGATTTCATTTATAATGACTTGATCTTTCAGCTTTTCTTCTAAAAGATTTAGTTCTTTTATCTTTTCATGATATTTCTCCAACTCTTGAGTTAAATGAACATTTTTATTCTCAGCTTGAGTTTTGTCGTTTAGGGCATTATAAAGGTCAATCGTCAGCACATCAACAGCGCGACTTCTCTCAGCTTCAGGTAGAGAGGGATTTGTAGAGATAGATACCTGAGATGATATGTAGCTCATAGAAGGTTCAGATGGTTCTTCCACTTCTTCTTTAATCTCATCCATGAGGCAAAGATTAGCGACTTCTTCTTCATCAGAAGATGATTCTTCTGATTCAGCCCAGTCGTGTTCTTCAGCGATGAGACCTTTACCTTTTCACTGATAGCTTTTCAGCTTTTGATATTTGTTCTTCAGCTTATGGTATTTTTCATCACTGGATCTTCTTGAGGTAGAAGGTTTGAAGACCTTTTTCGACCTGCACTCACTAGCAAAATGTCCAATCTTTTCACAGTTATAGCAAGTGGTAGTACCCTTATCAACCGGAGTTGATTTTGGCTTTTCAGTAAGAGAGAGAGGTTTACTTCTTCGGAAGTTACTCTTTCTTGCAAATCTCTTAAAAGAGTTTGTCAAGAGTGCTAAGGACTCGTCAAACTCTGAAAGATCAGGGTCTGATAGATCCTCATATTCAGAATCTAACTCAGTGATGGTGAGAGTAGATCGCTAAGATGGAATTATCTCTGAAGAGACTAAAGCAACAGGAGTACTTTTGGAGTCTTTAGAATCTTTTACAAGATTTTTCTTCAGAAGATTTGATTGCTCATAGTTGAGCAATATTCCATACAGAGTGCTTAAAGAGAGAGTATGTAAGTCTTTTGTCAGCTTAAGACATATTGAATAACTGTCCCAGCTTTCAGGAAGACATTCCAAGAATTTTGTTAGGACCTCAGAATTAGAATAGGTCCTACCAACAGTTCTTAGGTCAATGATTAGGCAGTTAAACCGCTGATGGACGTCAGAAAGAGATTCATTCTTACCAGCGATGAAACTTTCATACTGTCTTACCAAGTTAATCTTTCGAGTCTCTTGGATTTCAGTGGTGCCCTCATATTGAACACATATGGTTTCCCACATTTCTTTAGAAGTTTTCAGATGCACGATGGAATGGAAAACTTCATCAGGCAGAGCCATTGAAATAATGGTTTTTGCTTTTGCATCTATGCCTACCTTCTTTTTATCTTCATGACTCCACTGTCTTATTTCCTTAACGACATATCGTTCAGGGACAGCTTCAGTGGTGGCAGTAGCGGGAACCGCAGCTATAATTCTAACAGGTTCATAGGGTCCGTTTTCTATATATTCAGGTATAGTAGGATCCGCACCTTCAAGAAATAGCATCATTCGATTTTTCCAAAGAGAAAAGTTATCTCTGCTAAATCGAGGAGGTTTAGAAAGTGAACCATTATCATAGTAGTTTGTGTTTGTGTTTAATGCCATTTTAGAATAGCAAGGAAGAGTATACAGCTTTGATACCACTTGTTGGTCCCGAAGGTGCTAAACAAGTTTGTAGAAGGGGGGGGGATTGAATACAAACACAGAATTTAAAGTTTAATAAATTGTTTATTGATAAATCAAAATACAATTTACAAGTTTGTTGCGGAATAAGATTAAGACAGACTCAATCTAAACAAACTTAAGAAACACTAAGATAATTGCACAAGAAATTCAGAGAGAGAGGGGATTAAGAGATATAGAAAACAAGGGTTTCTATATTGAGTTCAAGGATGAAGCACACCTTCAGATGAAGGGGTGAACTTCCTATTTATACCCTATGCATTAAATGCATGGCAGGATACTTTACACGTGGCGTTCACTGATTGGTTGCAGAGACTTGTCCGTTCTGACACATCGTACTAGGTTGTGCAAGGATAGACAAAAGGAAACTTGAGGCATAAGCTTTATGATCGATTGATCGCTGAGTATCTCTAAGTTCAGAGACAAAGAGGTTCAGCTATCGCTGAAGCTTTTTCTCATGTTCCTTCACGTATAAGTAGAGTTGTCTTTGCTTCACTGATATCCGCATCAGATCACTAGTAGACTTCTCTTTGTTCAGCAGCTTCGTCTTTGATTCAGCTATGAACATCTGTTGACGCGAGACTTGTCTTCAGGGATTACGTTGGCTGTTTACTTTAGGAACTATCAGTGATAACTGAACAGACTCAGACTGATCATTGATAGTGAAACACTAATACATATAAATGTTTATAAGAAAGACTATCAACGATAACTGAACAGACTCAGTCTGATCGCTGATGGTGAAACACTAATACATATTAAAGCGTAATTTTCACTAAGTATAGAAGAGGGTCGTTATCAAATCACTGAGAGAGTTTGGATCAACAATTGGCTTAGGCCATTAGCCCATGAATGATGGAAGGATAGATTAGTCGACCATTGGTCCTATCTAAACATCCTCTTATGTTATCACATATACGCCTCCTCACATCAAATGGCTTATGCTCTAAAATACAGTACAGAAGGAACACTCTCTACATGCAAAGGTTAGTCTCATGGGTAGTGGGATGGAGAGTGTGTCTTAGAAAGTAACTCTAGAGGTTTGTCTTATGCTTTAAGAGTTTGGTTTCAAGGGTCCTACATCTATCCTTTATGTTCCAAGAGGCTCCCTCAACTTCAATCATATTCAAGATAGCAGTCAATTCTTCATTGGACACCCCAGCCTACATTCTGTCAAACTTAGAATCTTCAGGGGGTGTCAAGCCTAAGTATTAATTTATGGGTTTGGGAGAATAGGAGACTTTGGTCTTTCTTACCCTTAACTCTGCTTTTGTTTTCACTGCCACCTCATTATAGAATTCCTTAACCTAATCCTCATTGTAACTTTTAGGGACCTCACACAATTTATGCCAGCCTAAACCATCTATTATAGATTGAATAGATGGGTGGGCCTTGATGATTTCCTTTGGGAATCCTTTAGGAGGTTGTCCCACTCTCTCAGCAAAAGAGGGGTACTTCCTGAGGGCCAATTTACAATTGAACAAGCTGTCTCTCAGAGGGTTAGAAGCTTTACCTTTACTCCCTCCAACAGTACTGGGAGACTTTTGTAGGACTGCCCTGTTGGAACCTTCAGCTTGAGCCATGGATTGGGCTCCTTTTCTTGTGATCCTCCTTAGTTGGCCTCTTTTTTTTCTTATCTTTGAGCTTCTTTTTGTACATTGTCCTCCTTTTACCCTTGTCATGTCCACCTATTCATCATCATCCTGTGCATCTCCAGTAGTAGGTGGAGTAGTGGTAGTATGCACAGGGGACACATGGCTCATATATTGTGAGTGCTCAACCATCCTTGGACTGAATTGTGGTGGAGCTTCATCAACAGGGCTATCAATGACCATATTCATAAAGGGGTTGTTCACAGGGGTTCCAAGTGGTTTGGTATTTTGGGAGACTATAGGGCTTGGTTCCTGTGTTTCCTCACTTAGCTCATCCACAAGTTGATGGTGGGTAGGGGGTATGGGATTCACAGATTGTTGCTCTTGGTGCTTGGGAGTAAGATTAATCCCCAAGAGTTTAGAAAGTGTGTCATCTAGGATTTTGGAAGGGGAAACTAGAGGAGGGGTTTTGGTAACTTTAGGGGTTTCAACAGGGGTGATCAAAGGGGAGTTTAAAGGAGTGATATTATGAGTGATAAAAAGGTGGATATGGGAGTTTTAGGGACTATAGGGGCTTCAACAGACGGGTTTTTAGTGGGTTTGGTGATGGGTTTACTAGGGGTGTATCAAGAGTGGTAATGGTGGTGTTAACAGTGGTGGTTTGGATTTCTCTTAGACCCAATAGCTCATCCATGGCGGCAAATTCCTTATCCACATATGCTCTAAGGGTGCTAATCTGAGCCATGGTAGAATGGTTTGGCAAGGATGTTATTTGTTGCACATTGGGGAGGAGTAGAGAAATCATTACCTTCGATTGGAAAAGGGTTAACTGCAACACTTTTCGATTCTGTGGGAATGATCGTGGTTTGAACAATAGTGGCCTCCGGCATCTTGACTTGTGCTCCGACGACTGCAGCGAGTGCATCCAGGGCGATTGTCGAGAGGTTGGACACCACAGCCTCATGATCGAATTCCTTGGAATTCTTCTCCCTCGAATCTTTTGATAAGTCAAAAGCATAGCCTTCATCTTCAGTCACCCGTTTGGTTTTAAACTGACTAGAACTTCGAGTAAACCTCTTCGTCGGTGGTTGTTTCTCTTTTGCAATCTTCTTGGAAGGAGTAGAATGTTTATTGGGAGTGTTTTCAGAAGAAGATTGAGCCCATTTCATCTCTGAATGCCATCGCTCACGAGGATTCAATTTGGTGATTGCCATAGAAATCGAACCAGGGTGGGTAATTAGAGAACTTAGGGAAGGATTGTTACTTGGAGAGAAAGGATCGATTTCTCAGTGGCTTAGAGAGAAAGGTTTGTGAAAAGAGGGTTGTGATTTGATTCGAATAAAAGATAGAAGAACCTTTGGATTTTAGAGCAAATTGGGCGGTTTTCGATGTTGAGAAGTACGGTTGATGGTAGGTTTTAGCGGATAACCGAGTTTAGAAACAGTTGGCACTTTCAATCGTACCACAATCTGGGTGTTTGGCCGGAAATGGTACAAGTCTGCGATGTACTTGCCTGAAAAGTAAATAATAGATAGGGTGATGTCATCACCCATCATCATCCTTATTTCCGTTGAGGAGTTCCAAGCGACAGAGAAGAGAGATGGGTCGGGTCTTCAACCAGTGTTAATAAGATAACAAAGAAAATAAAATCAGCCCAAGATAAACAACTAAACTAAGTTAATTATAACTTGTCCGAAATGTTTTATTTTTCGAATGGCCCAAGTCGGATTGGTAATCTGAATATCAGCCAGGTGATTTAAGGAATACACATACCTGATCTGGGCCCAATTAAATATATGTGTGAAGATGGGTGAGCCCAGTTATTTTACCTGCTCGATTTCAACCCAAAATTAAATAATTCTACTCTAATTTAATTTTTAGACAAAAATATAAAAGTTAAGAACAATCAAATTAATACTAACTATTACTAAAAATACTAAAAAATAATAATACTAATATTAATACTAACAATATATTTAATAATAATAATAATATAAAAATAAAGCAAGACAATAATATTATACTAAAGAGGCAACAACCATGGGAGGTTATTGTAGGGTTTGGGTAAGATAAAAGAAATGTTTGACTCTGTGTCCATTGACTTTGAAAGTAGTACCCCTCTATAAATCAATCAACTAAATGACACCATAGGGGTATACCTTAGCAACATAGTAGGGTCTAGTCCATCTTGAGTTCAATTTTCCAAGAAAAAGTTTTAATCTTGTAGTGAATAAAAGGACTTTCTGACCCTCACTGAATTCTTTAGGAAGAATCTTTTTGTCTTGCCATTTTTTTTGTGTTTTCTTTATAAAGCTTAGCATATTCATAGGAAAAATTCCTATGTTCATCCAGTTCACATAGTTGAAAAGTTCTTTTTCTCCCAGCCTCATCCAAACCATATTGAGCTCCTTCATGGCCCAATAGGCCTTATGTTCTAATTCCACATGCAGATGACAAGCCTTCCCATAAACCAACTTATAAGGTGGCATTCCTATAGGGGTTTTGTAAACAGTCGGGTAAGACTACAAAGCAACATCCAATTTGGAGGCCCAATCCTTTTGGTGTGGTTTGACTACTTTGGCTAAGATTCCTTTTAACACCCTATTTGACAACTCAGCCAAACCATTGGTTTAAGGATGATAAGCAGTAGACACCCTATGTCGAATGTTGTACTTGTTAAGGACTTCTTCTAGCAAGTTTTTTTAGAAAATGAGTGCCTTCATCACTAATTAAAGCATGAGGTGTACCAAATCTAGTGAATATGTTCTTTTGCAAGAATTTGACAACTGTCCTAGCATCATTGGAATGGCAAGCCACATCTTCCACCCACTTGGACACATAATCTACACCTACCAAAATGTAGGCACAATTGTTGGAAAGAGGGAAAGGTCCCATAAAGTCTATGCCCCAAACATCAAACAGTTCTACTTCTAGAATTCCATTTAAGGGCATTTCATTTCTTTGTGATATGTTTCCACTTCTTTGACACTCAACACAACTTTTTGAAAAGTCATGAGCATCATTGTTCAATGTAGGCCAGAATAAACCAGATTATAAAACCTTTGTTGTTGTCCTACTTCCTCTAAAATGTCCTCCACAAGGTCCAGCATGGCAATACTGTAGGACTGAAGTCACTTCTTCTTTCGGTATGCACCTTCTTATCATCTGATTTGGACAAATTTTGAACAAAAATGGGTCATCCCATAAGTATTTCTTTGAATAAAAAATGAGCTTTTTTCTTTGGTGTTTATTAAATTCTTTGGGAATAATTCCACATGCCAGATAATTAACAAGATCTACAAACCAAGGTATTGCAGAGTGTTGCATGGTCAAAATTATTTCATCTGGAAAAACTTCACAAATCTCAACATCATACACAGATTTATCATGTTTTTCCAACTTTGACAAATGTTCAGCCACTTGGTTATCCACACCCTTTCTGTCAATGATTTCCAGATCAAACTCTTGCAAAAGCAAGACCCACCTTATCAACCTAGGTTTTGCATATTTTTTAGCAATGAGATACTTGATGGTTGCATGATCAGTATGAACAATCACTTTGTCACCCATCAAATATGATCTGAATTTTTCAAAAACAAAAAACCACAGCGAATAATTCCTTTTCAGTAGTGGTGTAACTGATTTGGGATTCATTTAAAGTCTTACTAGCATAATACACAGGGTGGAATATTTTGTTTTCCTTTGGACCTAATACTGCTCCTACTGCCCAGTCACTAGCATCACACATTTTTCAAAGGGTTGGGACCAATCAGGTGCTGTTACTATAGGAGCAGTGACCAGTGCTTCTTTCAAAGTGTTAAAATCCTTTCTACAGTCTTCATTAAAATCAAACATCTGGTCATGCTGTAACAATAAACAGAGTGGTTTTGAAATTTTGGAAAAATCCTTTATGAATCTTCTGTAAAAACCTGCATGTCCCAAAAAACTTCTGATCCCTTTGACAGTTGTTGGTTCATGTAATTTTTCAATTACTTCCAACTTTTCTTTATCAACCTCTATGCCTCTTTTGGATATGAGATGTCCAAAAACTATGCCTTCTTTAACCATCAAATTACATTTTTCCTAATTTAAAACCAAGTCAGTTTTTCACATCTTTTAAGACTCTTTTCTAGGATTTGTAAACATAGCTCATATGATGTCCCATAAACTGAGAAATTATCCATGAAAATTTCCATGGAGTTTTTTAACATGTCAGAGAAAATGGACAACATACATCTTTGGAAAGTGGCAGGAGCATTACATAATCCCAAAGGCATTCTTCTAAAAGAAAAAAGTCCTATAAGCACATGTGAAGGTGGTCTTTTCCTGGTCATCAGGTGCAATAGCAATCTCATTATATACATAGTACCCATCTAAGAAAAAATAGAACTCTTTCCCAGCTAATCTATCTAGCATTTGGTCTACAAAGGGTAAGGGAAAATGGTCTTTCGGAGTGGCATTGTTAAGCCTCCTATAGTCCATACAAATCCTCCAACCAGATACTATCCTAGTTGGTATAAGTTCATTTTTTTCATTTGGTACTACAGTAACTCCACTCTTTTTGGGTACACACTGCACAGGACTGACACATATACTACTTGCAATAGGATAGATTATACCTGCATCAAGCCAATTCAAAATTTCCTTTTTAACTACCTCTTTCATCACAGGATTAAGTCTCCTTTGAGGCTCTACTAAAGTGAAATTTTTGTCTTCCAAGATAATCTTGTGTTGACAAATGGTAGAGCTTATGCCCTTTAGGTCAGCAATGGTCCATCCTATAGCTTTGGTATGAAGTTTTAGCATATTGACCAACTTTTCTTCTTGATCAACTTCTAATGTGGATGAAATAATGACAGACAACTTCCCTGGTTCTCCTAAAAAAGCATACTTCAGGTGTGAGGGCAGTTGTTTCAAATCTAAGTCTAGTGCAACTTCTAAGGAGGGAACAAGAGTTTTCCTATCCTTATTGTTTAATACTTAAAAAGCAACAGTCTTAAATGGTATATCTAGGTCATCAGAATCTTTTTCTTCTTCATCACAATTTGTTAGTGCAAAATTATATAGGATACAAGATCATGAAGATGAAAAGTGAAAACTCAAAGTCAAAGTAAAAAGCTAAAGTCAAACTCTCAAGCTAAAGTCAACGTCCTTTGTAATAAGTCATTGTTAAAAGTCAACATGTGTTAGTTTTGTCTTTGTAATGTGTAGTCTAATATAAATAGTATTTTTTTTTTTTGTTAGTAGAATCATTAAACTAAGAGAGGCTAGAGTTGAGTGCATTTTAGAGAGAGAAATAGTGAGAACATTCTTTGTTGGAATTGGAATTGTGATTGTAATGAAAATTGATTGTTAAATTGAATTTGACATCTTGAATTGCACTTATTGTGGGACACACAATTGGTATCAAAGCGAAACAAGAATACAGAAATGGTTTTAATCTGATCAATTGGTCACTTTTTCAAGAACTCACAAGGACACTATATAGATTCGAATTTCACAGTATTTTTGTTCTTTTTGATCTGATTTTAGTTCTGTTGTACTCGATTTTATGTCTAGAACAGGTTTGGTTTGAGTAGCTTTGTCCAATTCACAACCAAATTGTGTGAATTTGGGATTTTGTTGAATTTCTAGTTCATGTTTTGAAAACGTACTGTGAATAGATCAATTTATATTTCTTAGTGTTTTTGATTGAAATCAATCAATTGTAATCTGCTCGAGATTCGTTCTAGAGCAAATCTGCAAAGTTTCAGAGCAATTCTCAAAGTTTTGGATCGAATTCAGTGAAAAGTTAGATTTTTGGATGAAAATATGAAGAACGCGCAAGATCTGAAGAACGCACAAACTTCATAAGGAAGAACACGTAAAGGATTAAAACACTCAGAGGGTGAAGAACTCGCAAGACAAAGCTTGCGAGAAGTCAGATCGCGCACATCATTGTGTGCGAGCTTGTACTGTTTGTCTCTTTGTTCTGCGAGAAGAGTTTTGTTTGCACGAACTAAAAGATGGAAATATTTTCTAAGTGTCAGAACACACAACGTGATTGTGCGAAGTGTTTGCGTGAAGAATCAAGAAATGCGCAAGCCTTTGCCTGCGCGAACTCAAAACTCGCAAGACTCTCTTTGTGCAAACTCATAACGCGCATCCTTCTTTGTGTGCGAACTTAGAACCCCCAACCTTTGTTCTGCGCGAACCAAGAATGTGCATAACACTTTTTGCACGTAGTTACTTTCTTTGATCTGCGAGTTTCATTACTTAGATTTTTTTTTTAGTTTTTCAGTGTTGACCAAGTTTGACTTTCAAAGCCAACTTTTGTTTTGAATTTTTGGACGATAATTTCGTGCAAATATTTTACAAGATGGGATATTTTGATGATCAATTAGAAATATCGAAACTCAGAGAAGAGAATACTGAACTCAAAATAAGGAATAATATGCTTGAGACAACAATGGATAAATATGCTATAATTTGCAAAAAGAAAGAAGATGCTAAGAAACTACTCGGTGAAGAAATCAGTGCATTAAAGAACATAATTGAAGAGCTCAGAAAACAGATTTCTGATTTCTGATTTACAGCAAAGTGATAAGAGCAAGGAAACTGAAAGGAAAGCCCAAGTCTTGGAAATTCAAAATGCAGAGCTAAAAAAGCAGATTTCAGAATTGGAACAGAAGATTTCCAAAGACAGAGATGTATTTGAAAAGAGAAGTAAGGTTTTGAAAGTGAAAAACAAATGTTTGCAAAGAAATTCTCTGAATTTTCAAGGAAGTCATTTGAAGAAAAGAAAGCTTTTGAACTTAAATGTGCAAAACATTCTCAACAAGTGACTGATTTTGAGAAAGTGATCATTATTGAAAGGGACAAATTTACTAAATGGAAGAAGGTAATTGAGAAGAAAAATGTTGGAATTTTCAAATAAATATTTTATCAAAGAAAGAATGTCGAGAAAGATTTTGAGGAAGAAAGAAAGATTTTTGAGTCAGAGATAGGAAGCTTATAGATTCATTATCTGAACTGTCAACAAAGGCAATGAATGAGAAAAACACGAAGTCTGAATTTTAGAAAAAGATTGACTTGCTCATCAAAGAAAGGAACAGTTTATCTTCCAAGATAACATATCTTGAAGATGAGACAGCATCAAGTTCACATCATAAAACTGTTTCTACAAAGAGGTCAGTCAATTCAAAAGATCAGATTAGTACTACTAACCTTTTCTATGATCGTAATGTTGATGATTCAGGTACACTTAGAAGAAGAAAATTTGGTAATGAAATGTTGGTCTAGAAAGTGAAACCAACTTCTAATGAGAAGAATGGTAAGAAATAATTTATGCATACATCACATGCCAAGAAGAACATTGTGCGAAAAGTTAAACCTGATCATGTTTATTCTAGAAATCAATTACTCAGGTTAGATCATAAGAAGAGTTATTGTTCTTACTGTCGTGCAAATGATTTTATTCATAATACTTATGATCATTACTTGTATGGTTCTTATTCTATTACTCCTAATAGAACTACAACTAACAAACATGGATCCAAATACCAGTGGGTACCAAAGCCAAAAGATTCCTCTGTGTTGCAGGCACCTCAAGTTAAGGGGGAGTAAAAGAACCTAGGCTTCTGAATACAACAATTCAGAACCCATGCTTCAATGAAAGATGGCTCTTGGATTATACAGTTCAAGACCTGTTCTTCAATGATAAGAAGTTTGACTTCTAAACACAACAGTTTAGGACTCGTACTTCAACGATCAAAAGAGATTATACTCCAGAGCATATATGAAATTGTACTCCGATGCATAAATGAGATGATCAACTTTTAAGGGGGAGTACATATTTTTCCTGTTGTTAAATATTGTGAATGCAATATGTTAGACTGAAATTGTATTCAATATTAAATGAGGGTCTTTATTGTATTTGTTGTTTTGTGTATGTGTTGTAATGAGCTTAGAAGGTTTCACCTTGCTTGGTCATGTTGACCTATATATAAGCAAGTCATAGTGTTAAGTTTCTAAGTGTAAGTGGCTAAGTGTGTGAAAGTAAATGTGTAATCTTAGTGGTGATTGAGAGAGAGTAAGAACACATAGTTGCACACATTGAGAACACACACAAACACTCTGTATTGAAAACGTTTATCACAAATAGGTATATGGCTTGCTGTAATTCTTGTGATTAATAATCAAAAGTTTTTGGTATAGATTTGTATGTGTTTATGCTAGTAAATCTGTTGGGAACTGAAGATATGATCAAGTCTTTAATGCTGCTAGTTCAGAATTAGTACTGCCAGAGGATTTCAAAGATAATACTGCTAGGTATTACTACTTCTAGTAGAATTAATACTGCTAGTCAAACTTAGTGTTGCTTGAACAAAGTTAGTACTGCTTAGCTAGTTAGTACTGCTAGAGGTTAGTGTTGCTTAGTAGTTAATGCTTCCAAGGTGATTAATGCTGCTTCTGAGATAAACTGAAGATAATGTTGAAGAGACCGCGTGTGAAGATAAACATGGAAAGCTGAAGATAATTATGAAGATTATTCTGAAGATCTTTTTACGTTTAGTAATTATCTTTTATTATTCAGTATATGTATAGAATTGTTAAGATTAAATAGAATAATTATTCATTCTGTGTTTTTTTGATATAGAGAGAGAATCAACCTCAAGGCATCGTTCCTAATTCTAGAGAAGTAGAATTCGTCTTGAAAGAGCTTGTTCTTCAAGATTTAGGTTGTGTGTTTAAACTTGTAACTTCAATCATTCAATACAAGTTTGCAAGTTATTTATCAGATTTAATGTTTGTTTACTGTTTTATTGAATATAAAAGTGTTATTCCGCAACTTCTTTGATATTGTTTCTGAGTATTCATAATTCTTGTTAAGAATTTGATCCTGACAAGTGGTATCAGAGCCTTATCTCTCAGAAACATTCATTCATTCATCATGGAAAACTTTGCAGAATCAAACAGTATTCTTGTCTCTAAGGTTCCAATGCTCAAACCCAATGAGTTTGACATGTGGAAGATCAGAATCAGGCAATACATTCTCCTCACTGACTACTCAATGTGGAATGTCATTGAGAATGACCCCTCTACTGAAGGACAGATTGGACCAGATGGGAAAAGATCTCCACCAAAGACAGATGGTGAGAGGAAGATCAGACAGACAAAGATGAAGGCCTTGAGCACTCTGCTCTTGGCCATCCCAAATGAATATCAGCATCAATTCTGTAACTGCACTGATGCTCAGATTCTCTGGAATGCTCTAGAGAAAAGATTTGCTGGAACTAAGAGCACCAAAAGAAATCAAAGGGATGTTCTGAAGCAGCAGTATGAGAACTTCACTTCTTCAAAGAATGAGTCTATGACTCAAACTTTTGACAGGTTAAACAAGCTTATTGGTGAACTGGCTACTGTTGGAGTGAAGATGGAGCAAGATGATATCAACAGGAAGTTCCTCAGATCTCTTGGGGATGAATGGACTATGTACACTGTCTCATATAGACAGAGTGACAATCTAGAAGAGAAGAAACTAGATGATCTGTATAATGATCTAAGAGTTTTTGAAACTGAAGTAGAAGCTAAGAAGAAGCCCACTGGGTACATTCATAATGCAACACTTCTATCAGCATCTACTGATACTACTGCCAACCCTGAACCTGTTAGTGCTGCTAATGGAGTGAATTTAGAAAAAGGTACTGAAACTGTCTTTGAAGCCTTTTTGTCCAGTCACAGCAACAACTCCTTGATTAATGATGATCTGGAACAACTTGACCCTGATGATCTGGAGGAGATGGACATCAAATGGCAGATGGCCATGTTATCTATGAGGGTGAAGAAGTTTATTAAAAGAACTGGGAGGTATAACTTCTCTCAAAGAAGAGAAGATGGAGCTGGTTTTGACAAGACAAAGGTGGAATGCTATAAGTGCCACATGAATGGACACTTTGCTAGAGAGTGCAGAAGTGGTGTGCCAAATATCAATCACCAACAAGCTCAGAATGAAGGCTACAATCAAAACAAGAACTCTGCTCAAGCCCTTGTTTCTCAACAAGGAATGGGGTTTGACTGGAGTGACCAAGCTGGGGAAGCCATTCAGAATCAAGCTCTTATGGCAGAGGTATCTGATCTCCCCTCTGAGGTAATTTCTAATCTTTGTACTCAATCTTGCATAGACACTGTCAAAAGGAACAGGGATCACAACCAAAACATGTGTGATGACCTCAAAAGATTAGAAAAGGACAGAAGAGATTATGTGTTGATAGTTGAGAGGTTTGAAGAACAAATCAAAGGCTTCCAAGCCAATGAACTTCAACACTCTTATGACACAAACTACTGGAAGTGGGAAAAGAATGAGTTAGAGACCAAACTGTCTAAGTCAAAAGAAGAGAATGATAAGTTGAAAGAAGAACTAGCTAAGGTTAAGCTTGTTATAGAAAAGTTTTCATATGCCTCAAAAGCAATGGATTCTCTTCTAAAGGTCAGATTCATGATAAGATGAAGCCTGGTGTTGGATACAATAACACACCCCCTCCTTACAACAACAACTATATCCCTCCTACATCAGATTTGTTAGAGACCTAGGAGAAAAAGGACTTGTCTGAGAAAGCATTTAAGATAGATCCTTTGGATGAGGTGATTGTTGAGGATATGACTGAGAAAGAAATCAGTGAGAATAGAAACAATGCTGTGAGTAAAGAGATACCCTTAGAAAACAACATTGTTACCAATGAGGGTGGTGGAAGGATCTGGGTTAAGTCTAAAGAGATAGAGAAGACCAAAGGAAAAGCTAACAAGGTACATTACAAACAGACCACTATTGTGAATCCTGGCCCTTGTAAACAGTGTGCTTGCAATAAAACTGAAAGCCCAAATTCTGGTACAAAAAGAGGTAATCAAAGAAACTGGAATAATCAATGGGCTCAGAAACAAGGAGTTGATCTAAGTAAGATAATCAGACCAAAACCTTGTTTCATATGTGGCAAGTTATCATTTGGCTAAGCACTGTTTCTTTAACCCTATTAACCAAAGGATAAACTTTCAAAGATTTGTGCAAAAACCTGTTGGTTATAGGAAGGTTGGAAAGAAACATGTGGCTAAGAAATCTGTTGAAACCAAAGGCCAAATGAAGAAAAAGGTTTTAAAATAGAGTATTAAAATATGGGTGCCTAGAAGCACTACAACTGTTAGTACTGCTGACAGGGATAGTGCTGCAAGAAGTAATACTGCTGCTACCAGTGTTAGTACTGTTGAAAATTTTAATGCTTCTAACACTCTTAGTGCTTCTTCAAAGGTTACTACTGCTAACACAGTTACTGCTGCTGACACAGTTACTACTTCTAACAAGGTTAGTACTGCTAAGCATGCAAGTGCTGCTAATGCAGGTAGTTCTTCTAAAACCAGTACTGCTTCTAGAAAATGTGCAGGAAAACCCATTATTGTGACAAAGTACTCCAGCAATGAGGAGTCAAAGTTTAAAAATCTTGTCAAGAAGGAATGTAAATATTTTGATGAGAAAGGGGTACCCAAGACCACTTTGGATTGGGTTCCTAATCAATACTAACTAATCTATCTTATGTGCAGGGCAACCAACAGCTAAAGGGAAAGAGCATCTGGCATGTTGATAGTGGTTGCTCTAGGCAGATGACAGGCAACATGTCATGCCTTCAGGATTTCAAGCATATCAATGGAGGACATGTTGCATTTGGAGACAATCTTGCAGGTGGAAAAATAAGTGGGAAAGGTAATGTTACAAAAGGTAAGATGACATTTGAGGATGTCTACTATGTTGATCAGTTAAAGTACAACCTGTTAAGTGTATCACAGGTTTGTGACAAACAACATAGTATATTATTTACCAATACAGAATGTATGATCCTTGCTCCAGGATTCAAGGTAGTTGATGAAAGCATGATACTACTTAGAACTCCAAGAAAGGACAATGCTTATTGTCTAGATATGGACAATGTTTCAAGCGATTCATCCCTGAACTGTCTTGTTTCAAAAGCTTCTGTGGATGAATCCTCTCTTTGGCACAGAAGGATGTGTCACATGAATTTCAAGACAATGAACAAACTTGTTAAAAACAACCTTGTAAAAGGTTTACCATCAAAAGTCTTTTCATGTGATGATCATTGTGTTGCTTGTCTTAAAGGCAAACATCACAAAACTTCTCATAAGTCCAAGGAGTTAAGTACAATTTCTTCTTGTCTCCAGTTATTACATATGGATCTGTTTGGCCCTACAAATGTGATAAGCATAGGGAAGAAATCATATTGCCTAGTTATTGTTGATGATTACTCTAGATTCACTTGGGTATATTTTCTAAGGACTAAGGATGAGACAAGTGGACTGATCAAATCCTTCATCCTAAGAATTGAAAACCAAACAAATCAAAAAGTAAAAGTCATTAGATCAGACAATGGAACTGAATTTAAAAATCTTGATCTAAACATCTTTTGTGAAGGAAAAAGCATTGAGAGATAATATAGTGCTCCTAGGACTCCACAACAAAATGGAGTTGCTGAGAGAAGGAATAGGACACTAATTGAGGCTGCTAGATCTCTGTTAGCAGATTCAAAACTGCCAATTACTTTCTGGGCTGAAGCAGTTAATACTGCCTGTTATGTCCAAAACAGAGTTCTAGTGGTCAAGCCAAAGAACAAGACACCCTATGAGCTCTTAAATAAAAGAAAACCCTTTGTTGGATTTTTTAAACCATTTGGGTGTCCTTGTACAATTCTCAATACCAAATCTCAGTTAGGAAAGTTTGATAGCAAGGCAGATGATGGATTTCTTGTGGGTTACTCATCTCAAAGTAAGGCCTACAGAGTTTTTAATACTTCTTCTAGAATAATTGAAGAAAGTGACAATGTCAAATGCAATTAGATCACACCAAATCCTATTGGGTCTGGTCCTTAGTGACTGTTTGACATTGATTCACTAACTAACTCTTTTGGTTTCAGTAGTAATGATTGTGCAGGTTCAGGAAGTGGAGGATCAGTGACTACATAACTTCAAGACAGTATACCTCAGTCTGTGATCCTTCCCATACCTTCAGTGGATCCTGTTGAAGACTGTGAAAAGGAGCCAACTACTGAACCAAATCAGAATGAAGAAGAAAGAGGAGATGAGGAGAGTAAAGAAAATAGAGAACCAGAAGTAGCTGCTGAAATCGCCTCAGTTGAGTTGAATGACTCCAATATAGAGGTGGGACTCAATGAAGAACCTAGTCATCAAACAAGAACACAAAAGAATCATCCTCCTCAGCTGGTAATAGGAGATATCTCTTCTCCTATGATGACTATAAATCAAAGCAAGTTGCAAGATATGCAAGATCAACAGCATACAGTGCTTTCTTGCTTTCTATCCCAACTTGAGCCTAATAAGGCTTATGATGCTACGAAAGATTCCAGTTGGATAGAAGCCATGCAAGAAGAGCTGCTACAATTCAAGAGCAATAAGGCACAAAATGGGTCTTCAGGAATAAGAGAGATGAGAGAGAAATAGTAATAAAGAACAAAGCAAGGTTGGTGTCACAAGGGTACACACAAGAAGAAGGAATAGATTATGAAGAAGTATTTGCACCAGTGGCTAGGATAGAAGCAATCAGATTGTTCTTGGCCTGTGCTTCTTAAATGAAGTTTAAAGTCTATCAAATGGATGTAAAAGGTGCATTTCTATATGACTCAATTGAAGTAGAAGTATATGTCTATCAACCACCAGGGTTTGAAAACCCAAGTTATCCAGACAGAGTATACAAACTGAAGAAAGCACTTTATGGACTGCATCAAGCACCAAGAGCATGGTATGACACTCTGTCATCCTATCTCTTGGAAAATGGATTTGAAAGAGGAGTCATTGATAAGACTCTGTTCATCAAGAGAAAGAAGAAGGACATCTTGCTGGTCCAAATCTATGTCGATGATATCATCTTTGGATCCACAAGAGACAATATGTGCAAGGAGTTTGAGGATCTCATGCATCAAAGGTTCAAAATGAGTTCCATGGGGGAAGTCAGATGGTATTTTTATTTGTCAGCACAAGTATGTGCAGGACATTCTAACCAAGTTTGGTTTCTCAGACTCAAAGCCTGCTAGCACACCTATGGAGACACATAAGCAGATAACAACAGATCTTGAGGGGGAGGATATGGATGTTCATCATTATAGATCCATGATTGGCTCTCTCATGTATCTTACAGCCTCTAGGCCAGAAATAATGTTTCCAGTCTGTGTGTGTGCAAGATTTCAACTTAGGCCAAAGCAATCACACTATCAAGCTGTTAAGAGGATATTCAGATATCTCAAAGGGCAACCTAGATTGGGACTTTGGTATCCTTATGACTCATCATTTGATCTACTTGCATACTCAGACAGTGACCTAGGTGGAGCAAACTTGGACAGAAAATCTACTTCTGGAGGATGCCATTTTTTGGATGCAAGACTAGTATCATGGCAGTGCAAGAAACAAACCACAGTGTCCACATCTACAACAGAAGCAGAGTACATAGCAGTTGCAAGTTGCTGTTCTCAAGTCTTATGGATTCAGAATCAAATGTTGGACTATGGGGTAACCTTTCTACACACTCCAATCTTTATTGATAATAGCAGTGCTATTAGCATTGTTAATAATCCTGTCAAGCACTCAAAGACAAAGCACATTGAGATCAGGTATCACTTTATAAGAGACTGCAATGAAAATAAGCTTATTCAAGTTGTAAAAGTTCATACTGATAACCAGTTTGCTGATCTATTCACTAAAGCCTTTGATGTGGGTAGATTCACTTTCTTGGTAACAGGTGTGGCAATGATCAACTCTGAATAAACTCCTACTTAAAAAGTGGTTCAATACCTGTATATAGTTTATGCTTGGTGTTACTAATCTTCTTTTTCAGGAAATGTATAGCAGTACTCAGTCCATCACAAGCTTAAAAGTGTAAGTATGGTTAATACTGCCAGTACAGTTTTAGTACTGCCAGTGCAGTGTTAATACTGCTAGTGGTTAATACTGCTCTCAGTTAATACTGCTAGTTAGTTAATATTGCTAGTGGTTAATACTGCTCTCAGTTAATACTGCTAGTTAGTTAATACTGCTAGTGGTTAATACTGCTAGTGGTTAATACTGCTCTCAGTTAATACTACTAGTTAGTTAATACTGCTAGTGGTTAATACTGCTCTCAGTTAATACTGCTAGTTAGTTAATACTGCTCTAGGTTAATACTGCTTTTGTTCCGAATACTATAAATACCCTTTGCCCGCCTAAAAAGTTCATAATGACTCTTTGCATACTGTTCACTTGCGCTCTAACCCTTTTCTCTCAAGTACCAAGTTTTCAGGCAAGAACATTCAAGTTCAATGGCATCTATTGCATTCATCGACGAGCACAATGAAATCGCGATGCTCCTAAAGCCAAAACAAGCCGATGGTTTTCACCAGATAGTCGACATTCTGAGGTCAAGTCACATCGCTCATGCTCTCACTGTGTCTCCTACCATCTTCATAGAGCATCAGAGGCAATTCTGGGCTAATGCCACCATTGTTACTGTAAATGGTGTGCAAATGATAAAGACAAGGGTGTGTGAAAAACCCCTAACAGTTACTGAAGAGGTAATACGCATCTGTCTACGTCTAGATGATGCTGCAGGTATAACCTCTATTCCTAATGAGGAACTATTCTCAACTCTTTCAAGAATAGGGTATGAAGGCCAAATGGGGATTTTTCAAGTTTTTTAAAGCTCAATTTTCACCCCAATGGAGGTTCTTTGTTCATACCCTGATGCCTTGTATTTCAAAGAAAACTACTGGCTGGAGCCAATTTAGCAGTCCCATTGCCTATGCTTTGGTTTTTTTATCTACTGCTAGAAAATATAATTTTTCTCTGATGATCTTCAATGATCTTGTCTCAAACTTGGACAACAAGAAGAGTTTTTTCATGTATCCCAGGTTTGTTCAGACAGTTATAACTAATGAATTGACGGATATACCTCACTTTGATGAGGTATATGTACCTAAACCCCCTAAAGGCAAGGTCTTCTCAAACATGAGAAGATCTGCTAGGGACTCGGAAGGAGTTGACACCCCATTGTTCTCAACAATAATGGTGGTGTCCCAACCACAAGAAGGTATGGCAGCAGGGTCAAGGCCCTCATTAGACAATCCCACTGCTAGCCAATACCAACATTCCCACTCTATATCTATCCCCTAGTCCCTACTTCATAAGCCCACTTCTCCCATTACCCAAACCTATACAAGGAAACAGGTAAACAAGGCTCCTTCCTTTGTTGTACCTACCATTAACCAAGAACCTCAAAGCCCTCTATTGGAGCATTCTCCAATAGAGAATATCCAAAGGGAATCCAATAGGGTGTCTCCCAACCCTGAGGAGGTGCTCTCTAAGGAGATGGATGAGCATATAGGTGATAAGGCTGCCACTATTTCTGCTAGCACAGAGAAGGATAGTGGTAACATCTCTAAGACCTTCCCCATGGCAACTTTGGCTGCGAAATCAACCAAAGGACCCCGGTGCCAAGAAACCAAGGGGGTAGTTGGTGCTTCTGCTAGGCCGAAGGCCACTACTACAAGATCCAAGGATCCCTCAAGGATGGGCAAAACATCCAAAAAGGGTGAGGACAGATCTGAAAATGATGAATTGATCGAAAAAGATTCCAATGATCCTTCAAGGGTGGGTAAAACACCTAAAGAAGGTGATGATAGCTATACTTACTTAGAATTGATGGAAACAATAGCCAAAATCAATGTTGATGTGGTTAATCAAGGAAAAGAAATCAAAGCCTTGCAGCAAGTGGTCATCTCCCAACAACAGCAGATTTCCAAACTCAAGCAACTGGTGGGAAAGCTCATGGCCAAGAAAAGAAGAAGTCAGTTTGTTCTAAGGAGGAGAAAGGGGGCAATCAACAAGGAAAATGAGAATGCTTCCAAAAAGGGGGAGAGTTCAAGCTCAGAAAAGTCAGATCAACAGATTCAAAGGAAGTTTGTTGAAGCATAGGGAGAGTTTGATAAAGAAAAAGCTGAAGGTGTAATAGAAACAGAAATTGCCAAAGAAGCAGAAACAACACCAGCAGCAGAAACAACCCCAGCAGCAGAAACTGTTAGTGCTGCTGAAACTTCAAAAGCAGCAGTAACAGGGTTAACACCAGCAGAGATTGAAGTAGTAGAGATGCTTGTCAAAGCAAAGAATGACACTCCCAAAGCAAAGGGAGTGGTCATAAATGAAGGGGGAGCAAAGAGAACAGAAAAGAAAGAAATGGCTGCAGATGCAAAGAAAAAAGGAAAAGAAAAGATGATAGAATCTGATCAACCATCCAAAAAGCAAAAGATGGTTGAGTCAGATGAAGCATTAGCCAAGAAAATACAAGAAGAGTTAGATCAAGCAGAGAAAGAGCAGGTTGAGAAAGACAGAGAAATAGCCAGAGCACTAGCCAATGAATTAAATGAAGCATTTCAGAAAGGACTGGAAACAGAAAAAGCAAAGCAAAGAGCAATAAGCTTAAGAAAGGCTATGATGGCCAAATCAAGTGCAAAGAAGAGAAGGCCTTCACAAACTTACCTTGCAACTCAGGAAAGAAACAAGATGATAACTTTCTTGAGGAGTGCAATTGGTGCAAAGAAAGAAATGTTTGTGAAGATGACTTTTGATCAAATCAAGGACCTATATGAGAAAGAAATGGGAAAACTGAAGAGTAATGAAAAGGACAGAGTGGAGTTTGAAAAGAAAGCCAAGGAGAGACATGATGTGAATATCAATCAACCCTTCCCTGAAAGTGAATAGGGAACTCCTACAAAAGAAAAGGTAGAGATAAAGGAAGAAAAGAAAAAGGAAGCTACTATAGGGCAAAGTCAAAGGATTCTAAAGAGAACTAAGATGATGGCTAAAAGAAAGAAAAATGAAAAGAAGCCTAGAGTAGAAGAAGAGCAAAAGGTTGATGAAGAAGAAGAGGCACCTAAGAATGAAGAAAAGAAAACTGAATTTTAGGAACTACCACAGAGTTCAGATATAAATATGTACATGGTGGTAATGGATAAAATTCCAAAGCCTATCACAACTGAACCTGTTGGAGTCAAACCTCCTGAAGTCATCCACTGGGATATTATGATGGTGGATGGTAAGGAGTATATCAGATTGAAAAGAAAGGATGAAAAGTACTATGTGTTTGCAACATGGAACAAAATTGTCAGATAATGTTCAAGATCTGATTTGGAAGAAATGTTTGAAGTTGGTATGAAGCTACATGCAGATCAGTTGAAAGCTCCAGGGTTACCAATTGTGAAGCTGGTCATGGAGTATTTGTGCATGTTATTCAATCCATAAGCAGTGAAGCATTTAATCAGAGATGTGTTCAAAACTGTTAGAGGATGGACTCTGTATGAAAGGAGTGGAGTTTATGAATTAGCCTTGGATACTTTTCACATGGAGTATTACTTGGTGGATAAGGTCTACAATCACACACGTCTGAAGCTCCATGACATGTTAAAGAAGAAGCTGGGTTGTGCATCAAATTCAGAAATGGCCAAGTATCTAATTCAGAGAACCATCAATCAGATCATGGGACTGGATCCTAACATGGGACTGGATCAATGATAGTTTTGGAAGCATCTGAAGAACTTGACTTCTCTTTTTAAAAGTCAAGTTAGGGGGAGATTGTTGAGAACTGAAGATATGACCAAGTCTTTAATGCTGCTAGTTCAGAATTAGTACTGCCAGAGGATTTCAAAGATAATACTGCTAGGTATTACTACTTCTAGTAGAATCAATACTGCTAGTCAAAGTTAGTGTTTCTTGAACAAAGTTAGTACTGCTAGAGGTTAGTGCTGCTTAGTAGTTAATGCTGCCAAGACTTAGTTAATGCTTCCAAGGTGATTAATGCTGCTTCTGAGATAAACTGAAGATAATGTTGAAGAGACCGCGTGTGAAAATAAACATGGAAAGCTGAAGATAATTATGAAGATTATTCTGAAGATCTTTTTATGTTTAGTAATTATCTTTTATTATTCAGTATATGTATAGAATTGTTAAGATTAGTTAGAATAATTATTCATTCTGTGTTTTTATGATATAGAGAGAGAATCAACCTCAAGGCATCGTTCCTAATTCTAGAGAAGTATAATTCGTCTTGAAAGAGCTTGTTCTTCAAGATTGAGGTTGTGTGTTTAAACTTGTAACTTCAATCATTCAATACAAGTTTGCAAGTTATTTATCAGATTTACTGTTTGTTTACTGTTTTATTAAATATCAAAGTGTTATTCCGCAACTTCTTTGATATTGTTTCTGAGTATTCATAATTCTTGTTAAGAATTCGATCCTGACAAAATCTTGGACCACAATTGGTATCAGAGCCAAATCCATTTAAAAATCAAGAAATATTTTTGAGTCGTACTGTTCACTGTCACTGTTCACGATGTCAAAATCAATTTTGAGTTTTAATGTAATTTTCGAGTTGAAATTGATCAGGTTATGATTGTTGTGTGAATTAGATTGAGTCTGTATCGTTCATTTTCGCAATTGCACTGTAATTGATCATCATTTAGATGATTTTGTGAATTTATATACACATCTAGATGATTTTGAGCTCATGCACTGTATACACATCGATTTGTATAGATTTGTGTTTTTATATCGAAATTAGTTGTTTGTATTGTGTTCAATATGTATAGGTGATCAAATTGTCAAAGTTTCAAGTCAATTGGACAAGGTTTGGATTGAAATCAGTGAGAAAAGTTGGTTTTTGGTCGACTTTCTGAAGAACACGCAAGGAGTCTGAAGAACACGCTAGATCTGTAAAACGCGCAAGTTCTTCTATAGAACGCGCAAGCTGAAGAATCTCAATTTTTTTTGGCCAAAACGCGCAAGGCGTTGTTAGCGAGTTCTAGAAACTCGCTAGTCGAAGTCTGCGAGTTTGGAGAATTGAAAAAAAAAATCTAAGGACCAAAACGCGCACGTAACGATTAGCGAGTTCTACAAACACGCTAATCGAAGTGTGCGAGTTTTATCAGGAACAGGGTACTGCGAGTTTTATATAGTGTGAGTTTGAAATTCTAATAAATTTTTCTAAGTGCTGGAACGCGCAAGCATGGTTAGCGAGTTCGCTCAACTGCGCAAGTAGTGCCTAGCGAGTTTTGGGAACGCGCACATCACTATTAGCGCGTTTCAACATGAATAGTAACTTGCGTGTTTAGGCATTAGCGAGTTTTGTCGAGAATAGTCTCTTGCGAGTTTTAACGACTGGCCAGTTTCAGCACTTAGCATGTTCATCAGAACACGCAAGTCTTTGCCTGCGAGTTTCATAAACGCGCAAGTCTTGGTCTGCGAGTTTTTCAGAAACATTGACTTGCGACTTTTGTCACTTAGTCAAAAAAAATTCGAATTTTTTTTTATTTCAAGCTACAGTGTTATAGGAATCTGCAAAAGCTTTATGGGATTAACTGGAGAGACAGTTTCAGGGAACAAAGAAGTCAATTCAAACAAAGTTGAATCACAGTATAAATGCGTATGAAGGCGTCCATGCAAAAGAAGGAAAGACTTTCTTGGACACGTACAATCGTTTTAATGTGATTTTGAATGATCTAAGGAGAAATGGAATGAACAAATCAGATTCAGAGATCAATTATAAGTTCATTAAGAACTTGAACCTAGAGTGGAAAAGCTATGCTATCAACATTCAGATGACTAAGGACATGGCTCAAGAAGATGTCGATGATATCTTCACAACTTTGTCTCAACATGAGGATAAGTAAAGCAGCTGAGTGCTGAAAAGAAGATGGTCAATGATTCTCTAGCCTTAATGTCTGAACGTAAGAAAGGGTCAAGTTTCAAGCCCAGTTCTTCTTACAAGACAAAGTCAAGAAAATCCAAAGCTCTCCTCACTGAAATCACTGATTCAATTACTGATGAATCTTCTATTTAGTCAAACCACGCAAGTCTTGGTCTGCGAGTTTTTCAGAAACAGTGACTTGCGGCTTTTGTCACTTAGTCAAAAAAAATTCGAATTTTTTTTATTTCAAGCTACAGTGTTATACTTGAATATTTTTTTGAAGTTTTCTTGATTTGTTGGATTTAAAGATCTTTACTAGCTAATATCTTTTATCTTGTGTAGGTTTATACATTTTTCAATCATGGCAAATGAATTACTCTCTATGGGATCTCATCTGAAGCCTCCGGTCTTGCCTATTGGAGATTATTCACAATGGAAGAAAAGGATGACTCAATTCTTGAATCTAAAGAATAGAGATTATATGGATTCCAACATTCATGGTCCAACTGAGCCACAAACGCATGTACCTGGACAAGCAGCCATAGCTACATCTCCAGAAATCCCAGATCCATATGTGCCAAAACCATATCAATTCTTCAGTGATGTAGAAAAGGCAAGACACAAGATAGATGAAGAGGCACTTATCTATCTTACTATGGCAATTCCTAATGACATCTACAATCGAGTAGACAGTAGAGAATCTGTAAAAGCTTTATGGGATGAACTGGAGAGACAGTTTCAGGGAACAAAGAAGTCAATTCAAACAAAGTTGAATCACATTATAAATGCGTATGAAGGCTTCCATGCAAAAAAAGGAGAGACTTTGTTGGAAACGTACAATCGTTTTAATGTGATTTTGAATGACCTAAGGAGAAATGGAATGAACAAGTCAGATTCAGAGATCAATTATAAGTTCATTAAGAACTTGAACCTAGAGTGGAAAAGGTATGCTATCAACATTCAGATGACTAAGGACATGGCTCAAGAAGACGTCAATGATATCTTCACAACTTTGTCTCAACATGACGATGAAGTAAAGCAGTTGAGTGCTGAAAAAAAGATGGTCAAAGATTCTCTAGCCTTAATGTCTGAACGTAAGAAAGGGTCAAGTTTCAAGTCCAGTTCTTCTTACAAGACAAAGTCAAGGAAATCCAAAGCTCTCCTCACTGAAATCACTGATTCAAGTACTGATGAATCTTCTACTGAAGTTGAAGAAAATTCAGATGAGGATATTCAACAATTTGCTGAAAATTTGGCTCTCTTAACAAAGAAGTTTAAGAAAAGCTTCGGTAAGAACAAATACTCCAAGTCGAAATATGATAGTTACAAGAAAGACAAGTACAAACCAAGGTCTGAAAAGAAGTATGAGAAACAAGGAGAGAAAAGAGATGAAAAGAGAGAAGAGAAAAGAGAAGAGAAGAGAAATGGAAAGAAAGAAGAGACTGAGCCGAAATATGGACGATGCTATAGCTGTGGAAAACCAGGTCATTTTTCCAAAGATTGCAAGTTCAAGCATACAAAGAATTCAGAATACTATGCTACGAAAACATTGATTGCAAAGAAGGTGGAAGATGGTCAGAACTTAATGGCGGAAGAAGAAAATTGGTTTTACAAGAGTTCTGATGATGAATCTGCACACTTTATTCAGGGGTGTATGATGGCCAAAGTGGATGAGGACATTGGATCATCTTCTGATCATTCTGACTGTGGTTCTGATGTATGTATTCAATCTTTAAAGGCTCAAGTTAAATTCATGAAAGAAGAGTTTAAAACTTTGAAAGTCAAACTTAGTCATGAACGACAAACAATGTTGAATTTTCGTGATGAAAATGCAATATTGAAAGATGTTGTTAAGGAAAAAGAATCTGAGAAAGATATTTTGAAAAAGGACAAAGATGTTTTAAATTCAAAAATATCTGAGCTTGAAAGAGATCTTATAAATTTAAATGCTGAAAAAGATGATTTTAAAATCAAGTTTGATGCATGTTTTCAAGAAAGAAACGAGGCATATTGTAAAATCAAGCAACTGGAGGATTTAAATCTAAAAAGAGGACAGACTGAGCAATAATTATATCTTTTAACAACCAAACTCCAAGATGTCCGATTTTATAATGTTAAAAAAGGTTTAGGTTTTGAACCAAATAAAGTTTTGAAAAGAGCACCAGAAAATTTGTATAATTTTGATAAAATGGGCTCTACTCCTACAAAACCTGATATTCGTGATACTTTTGTAAAAGGTAAAGTCGTGAATGTTGATGACACTTCATCTTGTGCTGCTTCAATTTCAAGTTTAAAATCTGTTGGTTTTACTTATAAAGATTTGAATGAATGTTACAAAACAAGAAAGATGGAATTTAGTGAATTTACGTCACTATTTTCTCCTTGTTTACCAACAGAGTCAGCCAAGGTTGAAGCAAATGGTACTGAATCTCAATATCTGTATGATGAATCTGATTCAGAAACTGCTGTTGAGAATCAAATTTCTTTATCTGATTCATTCACTTCTAATTCCTCAAAAGAATCAAAAGATGAAAATATCATGACTCAAAACCTTAATTCTGATTTTTCAAAAATTATGACTGAGGAGATCTTTACAGAAATGATGAATGCTTCAGATCCTATACCTATAATAGAAAAGATGGAATCAAACTATGAGGTGAATCAAGCATCTAACTTTGAGAAACAAATTACAGATCTTCAAAAGACGATTGAAGAATTAGAAGATGAGAACGTTGATATCAAATTCAAACTTGACAAGTCTTTTCAAGAAACAAAGAACTCTCTAGAGAGTTAAATGTTTTGAAAGATGATTTTTTTAAACAAAATCTAAAAGATAAAAAGATGTTTGAATCTTCAAACTGGAATGTTCATTCTAATCCAGAGTTTGAGACTATTAATTCTAAAACTTCAGTTGTTTATACTACTACTCCTGAATATCCTCCGAGTATTTTTGAAAAAGGAGAAGCTTCTTGTACTTCAAATTCAAAATCATCTTCTTCAAAGAAAGCTAACAAGATTTTGTTTCCTGTTTCAGATATAAAAAGGCAGAATGATAAAGGAGAATAGATGAAGAATGTGAAGGAAAATAAAGTTGCTAAAAATAAATGTAGTATCAATGATAGTGGTAGTTTGATGTGTAAAAATTCAAACGTTTCCAAATGTCAAAGTTGTATGAATGTTTGTACTTCATTAGAAAAATCTAAGTTGTTGACATTTGCACGTAAGAATTTTATCTGCAAACACTGTCATGATAATGCATTTATCATTCCTTCCATTTATCCTAAATCTAAAGTTGCCAGAAAAACATCCCGTGTCAAATCAGTTTCAAAATCTTTAACACATCAGGCTAAAATTTTTCATGCTAAGATTGATCATTTTTCGAAAAAGAAAACATTTCATGAGCTTAATGTTAAAATGATATGGAAATGGGTACCTAAGCCTCGCTATGAGTGGCGAATTAAGGCTAAGGTAAATGATGTTGATGAATTGCAAAAAGCTAACAAGGAAGGACCCATATGGATATGGGTACCTAAGCAGAAGTAATTTGTTCTTTTTGCAGGCCTCACATACATGGTATATAGATTCAGGATGCTCGGGCCATATGACAGGATTTAAGCATCTACTTCACATTTATGTTGAGGAACCTGCCAGTACTGTAAGTTATGCAAATTTTGAGGTTACTGGATACATTCGAAGACACGGATCTTTAACAAATGGCATCGTGACAATCAAAAGAGTGTTATACGTAGAAGGACTTGATCATAATCTTTTCAGTACAAGTCAATTCTGCGTTAGTCAATTCCAAGTTCGGTTTACTAATAAATGATGTTATATTGAAGATAAAGATGGTCGTGCAATTTTTAAAGCTAAGCGGAATGCAAATCTTTATTCTATGAATTTTCCAACTCTTTCTGCGTCAAGACCTATTTGTCTGATTGCAAAAGCTTCACGAGCTGAAAGTTGGATATGGCATCGGCGTCTGTCTCATCAAAACTTTGATGCAATTAGTTAGTTGGCGAGACAAGGTATTGTCAAAGGCCTACCTGAATTAAGGATTGAGAAGTATTCTCTTTGTCCCTCTTGTGCATTGGGAAAGATGAAGCGAACATCTCATAAAGCAAAGACAGAATTCTCGTCATCAACACCTCTTGAATTGATACATATGGACCTTTGCGGCCCGATGAGGACTTAGTCTATCAACGACAAGCGATATATTTTGGTCATGATAGATAAGTACTCCAAATATACTTGGCTGGAATTTTTAAGGAACAAATCAGATGCAGCAGAGCTGATCATTGAGTTTATAAAGAAACTCTAGGTTCGACTACAATTGCCGGTTATATCTTTGATAAGTGACAATGGCACGGAATTCAAGAATGAAAAGTTTCAGACTTATCTTATATCTGTTGGGATCTCTCACAACTTTTCTGTTGCCTACACTCCTCAGCAAAATGGCGTAGTTGAAAGGAAGAATCGAACATTGGTGGAAGCTGCGAGGACAATGTTAGCCTATTCTGAGTTGCCAATGTTTTTGTGGGCTGAATTTGTAGCCACTGCGTGTTTCACACAAAACCGCACGATAGTCATCAAAAGACATAGAAAGACAACATATGAACTTATTAATCGTCGAAAACCGAATATTAAATTTTTTCGTACTTTTTGTTGCAGGTGTTATATTCTCAACGATCGAGACAATCTTGGAAATTTTGACAAGAAGGCTGACGAAGGATACTTCATTGGTTATTCGTTAACGTCTAAAGCCTATCGGATCTATAATAGACGAACCAAGATGATCATGGAGAGCATTAATGTGTCTTTCGATGAATCATCAACGTTGACTTCTGAACACAACAGTTCAGAAGTCAAACTTAAGCTTAAGCAGAACGTTTCTATTCATTACGGAATAGAACCTGAAGTCAAACAGACTAAGTCTTCTAATTCAAATAAAATTACAGCTGAATTAGACTTATTATTTTTTGATGCTTTTATGGATATTTGTGCAGATTTTGAAAAATCAAGCATATCCGCATCAACTTCAGAGGTTCCAATTTTAATAGCAGATATTCCAGGACCTTCTGAAAATGTCACAATATCAACTTCCTCAGGTACATCTACACATATACATTCTGAAGGTACTAATGTTGATTCTGTGCATGCAAATTCCAATTCTGAAACAGAAGTTCTGAGTAATTCCTCTATTGCTCCGGAAATCTTTACTTCAGAAGCGGCTGTACAAGATGTCCCGAGCACATCTGGGGTTGAACAAGACCTACCTGCAGTATATGATGAATATGAAGAAGATAATACTCAAGCTGACATTCATCCAATTCGAAGTACGATGAAATGGACATGAGCTCACCCACTTCATAATATTATTGGTGATGCACAGTCTGGTGTACAAACGCGTGCAACATCTGCAAAATTTTGTCTATATTCAAGTTTTTTAAGTTCTCTCGAGCCGAGGAAAGCTTCAGAAACCTTGCGTGATCCAGATTGGATACTGGCAATGCAAGATGAACTTCTACAATTTGAGAGGAACAAAGTTTGGCGACTCATACCACTTCCAAAAGGAAAATTTGTTATTGGAACAAAGTGGGTTTTCAGAAATAAGATAGATGAATCTGGAGTTGTAGTTCGAAACAAAGCTCGCCTTGTTGCAAAGGGTTATTGTCAACAGGAGGGAATTGATTATGAATAAACTTTTGCTCCTGTGGCACGACTGGAAGCTATACGAATCTTCTTATCTTATGCAGCTCACAAAAGTTTTACTGTCTTTCAAATAGACGTAACATCTGCATTTTTAAATGGGATATTGCATCAAGAAGTATATGTTGCTCAACCAGAAGAATTCATTGATCCGAAAAACCCTGATCATGTCTATGTCTTAGACAAAGCTTTGTATGTATTCAAACAAGCACCAAGAGCTTGATACGAAACTCTAACTCAATTCTTACTCTCTTTCTAAAAAAGCTAGGTGATGATATGATTCTAATACAGATTTATGTAGATGACATAATTTTCGCTTCTACCAATTCAAAGTTTTGTAAAAAAACTTCAAGAATCATGGAATCTCGTTTTGAAATGTCAATGATGGGCGAACTGAATTTTTTCCTTGGTCTTTAAGTGAAACAGTTACCCGAAGGCATTTTAATTAATCAATCAAAATATATTCGAGATATTTTAAAGAAATTTAACATGAGTGAAAGTTCAGTGATGAAAACACCGATGGCAACTGGCACACTTTTAGATGCAGATTCTGGCAAATCAGTAGATCAAAAAGTGTATCGTAGTATGATTGCTTCACTGCTGTATTTAACTGTGAGTAGACTGGATATTATGTTTGCTACATGTTTCTGTGCTAGATATCAGGCCAACCCGAAGGAATCACACTTGGTCGCTGTTAAACGGATTCTTAGGTATCTTAAAAGTACTACTGAGTTAGGCCTTTGGTACCCTAAGGGTTCGTCTTTTGATTTAACTGCATATACTGATGCTGATCATGCAGCATGCAAGCTGGATAGAAAGAGCACCTCTGTTTCATGTCAGTTCTTAGGTGATAAGTTGGTTAGTTGGACATCTAAGAAACAAAATTGTGTTTCTACATCCACCGTTGAGGCTGAATATGTAGCTGCCGCAAGCTGCTATTCACAAGTCCTTTGGATGAAAACACAGTTAAAAGATTTCGTATATACTTACCAACGAGTCCCTATCTACTGCGACTCTAAGAGTGTGATTTCGATAACCGCTAATCCAGTACAGCATTCCAAGACGAAACACATTGACGTGCGTTATCATTTTATAAAGGATCATGTTGAGAATGGCGATATCGAGATGCACTTCGTGACTACAGACTACCAGTTGGCTGACCTTTTCACCAAGCCATTGGATGAAAAGAGGTTTAACTTTTTAGTTAGCAAACTTGGTATGTTAAACGCCACTTCATGATTCTAGGGGGAGATTTCTAATCTTGTGCTTTATTTGAATATATTTTGGATATTTCATCATATGATAACTGACTAAAGCGGAATCATTTTTAAAATGATTACCAAAATCTTTTTATTGCAGGATATTTTATGTGACAATGGCTTTTGGACAATTCAGTTCAAAACCCGTATTAAAATGTGTTTCTTCTGAACGATGCTTTCATGATTATATCTTTTCAGAAAGTTTTTCGTTTGCAAGGGAGTTTAGATATTATATTGCTATATCTTTTATAATAATATTTCTAAAAAGATTGACGTTTTACAGATATCAAGGGGGAGGATATCTATTCAAGGATACATTAATTGCTATATTCCTTTAAGGGGGAGTTAAGGATTCTAATATACAGGTATATCATTCTCATCCTTATACTCAAACACTTGTGAAAGAAGAACAACTTTCACTTGTGAAAAATGTTTTAAAATGTTCAAACCACTTCATGTTCTTAAAATGTTTTCATGGACTGAGAAATGTGAATTTTAAATGATTTTTGGATATTTAACTGTTTATCTGATCGTGTGTTCTTTAAACAATAATACTTGTGTATTTTCTTTTCTATATACTTTGCCAAGTATTCATACACACATTGGTTCAGTATTTTCAAATCGATTATGTTATTACCATGTATCAAATGATATATCTTTTTTCTATGGTAATACTCCCATCGTTTGGTATTCACAATTGTTTGAATAAAATGTCATTTCATCTTTAATGTGCTTTCATTGATAATATGTTTATATATTGTTCATATAAACCACATACGTTTTTGAATTCCCAAATATTTTTTTTTCTTCATGATAATTTGATCTGATCTTACTCATTGTCAGATTCTCAAAACTTTTCTATTCTTTTCATTCATTTAAAGTTTTGAGATATCTTAAATGTTTAAAATGCTCAAATTTCATTTCTTATTTTTTATGAGCATAAATACACTGACATATGATTTCTTGTGCTTTACATGTCAAAAAAATCATTGAACATCATGTACTTTTAGGAACATGGGATTCAGTGTGAGTGCTTAATAGATCTTCCATGGATTCACGATAACCAGTGTTTCCTACCCCAGAAGAAGTCCTTTGATTGATTGAGGGGAGAGGGGTCTAAAAAAATTGAGTGTGGGAGTGAGCTGAGGTAAAATAGAAATGAGAGATTGGTTAGATGTGAGCTTATATATTTAAAAGAAAGAGGGTGAGAGACCAAACATCTTTCTCAGTCGGGCAACCACATTACTGATTGGTTCACATTTCTTTGGTGACCATCATTGAAATAGGCAAATAGCCCATGCCATCTCTTGCATACAACCCCACTAGCTACTGATTCTTTTCTTAAAAAGAGAATGTTTCACATTTTTTGAGGAAGCAGTATATAATCTATCGGATCTTCACTTGGAAGATACTGATATTGAAAAAGAAGGAAAGTAGCCCCACCTTCGACCCTTTCTGATGCACGTTGAGTCCATGTACAATCATTGTTGTCTCAGTGATTTACATACTTTGAGCCTTATGAAACACAATCATTGTGCTAATTCTTTCAAACACAAGCACGAGCACACAGAGAATTTGTTTTTCTGTCAGAACATTCATAGAATTACCTTGTGTTTTTCAATGATTGAATGGAAGACGTGGGGAGTCATCATCAAACCAGCTCTTTATATTGTACATTCGTTGTACACAGTAACTTCATGTTACTGACAGGCATTCCTAACTGTTTCATCTGTTGATTCAGGGTTACAACTCTTCATTCGTTTGAATTTGAAAATATTCAGATGAATACATTCATGATTCAACGGCTCTTTCAGATCAATTGTCAAAATTTCTCATGTTATCATAAAGGAGATGAAAGCTTATGAAGAATGTGCTTATCAGACGGTGGGAATAAGGGAAGATCTGACCTTCAAGTATTTTAATGATTTTGATTCTTACAAATCATTAAAAAGGGGAAGAATAATCAAAGGTCAAGATCAGATTGAAATTTTATAGATTTCAAAGGAGATAAAGTCTTCAGATGATCAAAGCCAAAGGTTAAAGAAAGCTTGTCAAAGAGAAAGTGAAAGAAAAGTCAGAGTTTGAAAGTAAAGTTGTCTATTCAGATTATTCAAAAGCTAATTCAAAGGGAGAAACAAGTTTGAAGAATTGTCAAAGATAATGCAAAGTGTAAAAAGTTGAAGACAATTCTGAAGATAAGAAGACCTAAAGATTATTGCCAATTTTTTTTTTAATCTTGAATCCAAAGGGGGAGATTGTTAGACTGAAATTGTATTCAAGATTAAATGAGGGTCTTTATTGTATTTGTTGTTTTGTGTATGTGTTGTAATGAGCTTAGAAGGTTTGACCTTGCTTGGTCATGTTGACCTATATATAAGCAAGTCATTGTCTTAAGTTTCTAAGTGTAAGTGGCTAAGTGTGTGAAAGTAAAGGTGTAATCTTAGTGGTGATTGAGAGAGAGTAAGAACAAATAGTTGCACACATTGAGAATACACACAAACACTCTGTATTGAAAATGTTTATCACAAATAGGTATATGGCTTGATGTAATTCTTGTGATTAATAAACAAAAGTGTTTAGTATAGATTTGTATGTGTTTATGCTAGTAAATATTGGACCACACAATATTTCACGGGGAGTAAATCACTTCTGATTACATCTGATCAGAACCCGTTATTAACAAGTTTTACTACTTTTATGTCTTTACTTTTCAATAAAAGTTGTGAATAAGACTTTGTACTTTGGCGACTTTTTGACTGAATGCAGATTTTGAGGGGGAGCTTACATGATTAAATTTATCATGACTTTCGAGCTGACTTTATGAGATTCAAGCTGAGCGTAAGGATTGTTCTAACCTTAATCTCATACATGTTTTTAAGAAGGACAACTTTCATACATGAAAACATGTTCTTAAACGGTCAAACCATGTCTCAAATTAACAAATTTTTCAATGGTAATACAACCCGTTTTATACTTCATTGATATTTGAGCGTGATTTCGTTCAAAACGTTTCTTTCAAGAATGTCTATAATTGTTCCTATAGACAACATCCAATTTTCAAGACCTAAACCTGGATTTTTAAATAATTCTTATTTGATCTTTTCATACAGGGTCAGATTCTCAAACAAGTCTTTTGTATTCATTTCATTCATTAATATCATTGTTTTGAGATAATCTTCCATGATTAAAATGCTCAAATCTTCATGATTACATTCATGAGCATACATATATCTGACATGTATTTCATATTGTGCTTTAACTGAAAAAGTTAAACCATGTGAGCAACATTTTTCTTATAGGAAAACTACATGGGTTTATTGTGTAAGCACTTAACATAACTTCTATGGATTCACATTAACTAGTGTTTCCTACCCAAGAAAGTTAACCTTGAGTGATCGAGAGGCGAGGAGTCAATTTATGATTGTGGGTGTGTGATGAGCGGAAAAATGAAAATAGAGTTTGGTTAGAAGTGAGCTTGATTGTTAAAAAGATATAGGGTGAGAGATCAGAGTGAAAAGAATATCAAACTCTGCACCAACTTCTTCTGAGTCAGGCAGCCATATTACTGTTGTTTCACATCTCTTCGTGAACATCATTGAAACAAGCAACTAGCCCATGCCAACTCTTGATTTATACCCCACCAGCTACTCATTTCTTTCTCAACAAAGGAATGTTTCAATTTTTCTTTGGGATGCAGCACATAATCTATCTGGTTTCATTTGGAAAATCGTGATATTGAAAAAGAAGGAAGTCTGCCCCACCTTCGCACTTCAATCATGCACAGTTGAGTCTGTGTATTATTGTTGTTGTCTCAATGGTTTACACATTTTGAGCCTAATTGATAAAGCAATCATCATGCTTAACTCTTTCATACACAAGCACGTATACACAGGAAATTCGTTTTTCTGTCTAAACGTTCATAGTTTAACCTTATGTTATTTAATGATTGAATGGAAGACCTGGGGGAGTGAACATCTAAAAGTTCATTTCCAGTGTGTATTTGTTACACACAGTGGCTTTGTGCTATTGACAGGCAATTTTAACTGACTCGTTTGTTGATTCAGGGTTACACTCTTATTTGTCTGAATTTGAAATGATTTGGATGAATACATTATGAATTGACGGATGATCAGAGGCTCATGTGACAAAGATCAATGGTCAGAAAAGATTAATGATATTTCTTGGTGAAGTTTTGATGATTTCTCTGCTCTACATCATCAAAAAGGGGGAGAAATTAATTTCAAGAAATGTTATCTGAAGAACAGTTGTAACAGTTTTGGAGAAGGTCAATAAATGTTTGTAATGGAAAGGAAATTAAGGGAGAAAGAATTTCAAGAAGTATGATTTGAATAAAATTCGTTACAAGGATTTGTCAAGAAATGCATGTTAGAAGAAGATTGCACATAATTGAAAGAGAAAGTTCAAAGGATTCACAGTGTTCGTTGGAATTTACTGAAATTTTCTTTGAAGATTGAGTTGCTGAAGTAAAGAGAGCTAAATCTGAAGATAATTTATGTCTGAAGTCTGAAAGAGGTTTCTACAACCTTTGGGGGAGATTGTTTAAAATTCTAAAAAAGCATATCCACGGACTTTGAATAGATTACAAAAAGTTCTGAAGACAATTCAAAGGAAAGAAAGATTGATTTTGAGCAAAAGGGGAGATTGTATAAATTGTGATAAAGGGGGAGATTGTGTTTCATTGATAAATTTCTTTTGGAGATGATCTTGAATCCAAAGAGGGTGATTATTAGTGTACAAATATATTGGATACAAGATCATGAAGATGAAAGGTGAAAAGTCAAAGTCAAAAGCTCAAGTCAAACTCTCAAGCTAAAGTCAAGGTCCTTTGTAATAAGTCATTGTTAAAAGTCAACTTTTGTTAGTTTCGTCTTTGTAATATGTAGTCTAGTATAAATAGTCTTGTTTTTGTTAGTATAATCATTAGACTAAGAGAGGCTAGAGTTGAGTGCGTTTTAGAGGAAGAAATAGTGAGAACATTCTTTGTACGAATTGGAATTGTGAATAAAATGGAAAATGATTGTTAAATTGAATTTGTCAAATTGAATTGGTCATCTTTAATTGCACTTATTGTCGGACACACACTATCAAATTCAGCCATCCTAAGGATCCTCCCCAAACTTTTTTCTTGACACCAGGTCTCAATCAAAGTTAAGGTAGAACACTCTTCTTTTTCTTTAGGGTACCTGAGGGAATCAAATACATTTAATTCACTTGCTGGTCTTGGACTCTCATGGTCAATTCTCCCTTTTGGACATCTATCAAGGTTCTTCCAGTAGCTACGAAAGGCCTGCCTAGAATGATGGGAACATTCTTGTCAACTTCAAAGTCTAAGATGATAAAATCAGCAGGGAATATAAACTTATCAACATGGACCAGGACATACTCAATTTTACCTTTTGGGTAAGCTATGGACCCATCAGCTAATTGGAGGGTAACTGTTAAGGGTCTAGCTTCACCTATGCCTAGAGTACTGAAAACAGATAGAGTCATGAGGTTAATACTAGCACCTAAGTCACATAAAGCTTTTCCTATTTCTTTTCCTCCTATGGAACATGGGATTGTAAAGCTTCCAGGGTCTTTCAGTTTTGGAGGGATTTTACTGGATAACATTGCACTACATCCTTCTGTCAGAGCCACAGTCTCATATTCAGTCAGTTTTTTCTTTTTGCTCAGAATGTCATTCGAAAATTTTACAAAACTTGGCATCTGCTTAATGGGTTAAACCAGAGGTTGGTTTATGTGTAGCTGTTTAAAAACATCATGAATTTTTTTAAATTGAAGTTCTTCCTTTTGATTCCTTAACCTTTGGGGATAAGGAATGCAAGGACCAACTGAAGCAGAGGGTGGAGTCTTAGGAAGAGTAGGTTCTTGGATAGGTGTCTGAACAGGTTGCAAACTGGTTTTAAGTCAGGTTCTTTTCTAGTCTTACAGGGTACTATAGGACTAGTCTGAGATGGTACTTAGGACTACCACCAGAGTGTGACACATCAATTACAATACTCTCTTTAGGCTTTTGGACTGGTTCAGGTTTATCAGGGAACATTGTTTTTGAAAAATCAGATCTCTTGGGAATAGTTGGGTTTCTAATAGGCTTAGCTATGGGCTTGGGCTCACTAGTACTACAGGACTGGTTTATAGGTAATATAGTAGCAGAATCTGATCTTATCTTTTTCTTTTCAAGCTCTACTTTGTTTGGCTCACTTTGGGTATGTTCTAAGTTCTTTCCACTTGTTAAGGTTACAACCTTTACATGCTTGTTTACATGCTTGGCTTCATCCTTTTCAGACAGTCTAGTCCACCAAACTTGAAGTTCAGGGTATTGAGATGCCAATTTTAAAAATTGTTAAGACACAATCTCATTGGATTCAAGATCATCCAATCTGAAGATCGCAATCTGAAGCTAAAGCCGAAACGTCGACTCTCAATATTAAAGTCTATGTCGTTTGTAAAATATGTCAATGTAATTGTCTGTTTATTATATTAGTTAACTTAGTTTAAATATCTATTTCTAATAGATATTAGATTTAGTTAACTTAGTTAGATAAAGTTATTAGTTATTTTCTAGTTTAGTTTTTATTAGAAATAATATCTAAATCTAATATCTAGATATTATTCTAGGTAGTGTGTTAGACACACTTGGTTAGATTTGGTGTTATCTCTCAATCTCTCTAACATTATCATAACATAATAATTCACACACCCAAAAACACACTAAAAGGTGTATTAGAGAGAAAAACAGAGAACACAAATCCAATCTTTAATCGATCAACCTTGTAACTCATTTGTTATAATCAATACAGGTTGGTAATCATATTGTGTTGTTATTCTATAAAACTTGATAGCATTGTTGGACCGACAATTGGTATCAGAGCCTGATTAAGATCAAAACAATTTTTCAGAAAACGACTCTGTGTTCTACAAGAAAATTTGATTTTGAGTTTTAAAATGTTATAGGTGTTAAAATCGATCAAGTTGTGATCGATATTCATGCTAGATAGATTTGTTGTTGTTTGATTTAACTACTAAGCATTTATCGAGTTCTATTTTGTGATTTTAGTGAAGAAACAGTCGAAACCTTAAGTCACTGTGCTATCAAATTATTTTTGAAAAAGTGTGTTTTACTGAGATCGAGTGCTTATAATCAGATCTAGAAGTGCTTCTAGATATAAGGGTAGTGTTTGGTATTGCTAATCGTTACAGGAACAGGTTTTAGCAAATTTTCGAAGTTCAGGACGAACAAGCGCAAACCAGAAAAGGAACAAACGCAAAGTCCAAACTTTGCACATCTCGCCTGAAACGCAAAGCTTACTTTGCGCTTCTCAAAGGAAACACAAACCTTACTTTGCGCTTCTCAAACCATACGCAAACCCAACTTTGCGCTTCTCAAACAACACGCAAAGCACACTTCTCGCATCAAAGAGCAATCGCAAACCAAGATCTTCACTTCTCGGATCAAGCAAGAAACGCAAACCTCAGATCAAGTGTTCATCTCTTCAAAAGATTAAGTCTACTTTGCACTCCCAACTTGAAACGCAAACCTCAACTTTGCGCTTCCAACATAAATCGCAAACTCAACTTCGCGCTTCTCTCTTGAAACGCAAAACTCAACTTTGCGCGTCCCATTAGAAACGCAAACCTCACTTTGCGCGTCCCGTTTGAAACGCAAACCTCCATTTACGCACCTCATTTGAAACGCAAACCTTCCCAAACACAAAGCTTCAATTCCATACTTAGGATTTTCTTCAGAATGACATCCAGAGAAGCCCTTGCAATAGGAACTGACACCAAGCCACCAGTTCTCTTTAAAGGAGAATACGAACAGTGGAAGGATCGGTTTCTGAACTTCATTGACAGACATGAGGTGGGTGAATTCATCAGGAAATCTATAGAAGAAGGGGTTATGAAACCAGTCACAACGACTCGCTTGGTTGGAAATGTGCCAACTGAAGTTGAACTTAAGTTTCATGAGCTAGGAGATGATAACCTCAGAAGATCTAAAGGCGATAGATTACCTAAGTCATACATCTTACAAGGAATTCCAAATGAAATATATGTAAAGATTGACAGCTACAAGGCCACCGACAAAGAAATGTGGGATCAACTCGAAAAGATGATGTTGGGTTCAAAAGTTGGAAATCAACTGAAAATCTCCAACTGCCTAAATAATTATGAAGAATTTAGAGGCAGGGTGGGATAATCTTTAGAAGAAACCTATGACAGGTTTGTGACTTTGCTGAATGAACTTAGCAAGAACAAAGTCCACAAATCTCAAATTGAGCTAAACCTCAAATTCCTAAGTATTCTTCAACCGGAATGGAAAAGATTTGCTAGGCAGATGAAGCAGATTAAAGACTTGAATGAGATTCCACTTCACGAGGTGTATGAAACCCTCCGAAAGAATGAAGAAGAGGTGGATGAAATTCTAGAAGAGAAGAGGCAAAGAGGAAAGACAGTTGAAGACATGGTCGCTCTTGTAGTCAGGAAGAAGAAGAACAAGACGATTGTGTATGAATCAGAAGAAGATGAAGCTTATGAAAACTCTGACACAGATGAAAATGATCAGCTAAAGCAAGCAATGATGATGCTGACAAATGCTTTTCAGAAAAGGTTCCACAAAAAGCCAACATCAAACAGTCAGAGGTACTCTTCTGGTCCGAACAACTACATCCACAAGGAAAGAGTTGAAGGAAGTAGATATGAAGGAAAGAGGTTTGAGGGAAAGAGACAAGAGGGGAGGAAACCTGAAGAGAGAAGATATCAAGCTGAAGGGAAGAGAATAGAGGAGAGGAAACCGGAAAAGATAAAGTTCAAAGCTGAAGGATCAAGTCAGTCAGAACCACCAACGTGCTACAACTGTGGCAAAACAGGTCACTTTGCCAAGGACTGCCGCAGATCAAAGGTCAGAAACTCCGATTGCTACAAGAACAAGATGCTTCTTGCAAAGCAACAGGAGGCTGGCAAGGCATTGATGGTTGAGGATGAATATTGGCTCGATCACTCAGATGAGGAAGAAGAGGATGAAGAGAAAGATGAAGCCGTCAACATGTGCTTGATGGGCCAGATAGAATCAGATGCTGAAGCTGATTCAGACAATGAAGAAGAAGAGGTATGTAATTTATCTGATTTTGATTTCATGAACAAAATGCATGCCATGAGTTAAAAACAAAAAGAGTTAGAATCTAATCTTGAGCAAGAAAATGGTTTCATCACTGACAAAAACCAATTGATACAGAAACTTAGCAATGAAATTGCTGAGAATAAAGTATTAATTGAGTTTTTACATAAAGATAATGACACCAACGCTAAGGAAAAGACAATAATTCTTAAAGAGAATTCTTATCTTAAGTCTAAACTGCTAAAAGGTGAGATTGATTTTTATGAGCTTACAAATTTGCACCTTCTTGTACCAAAGAAAACTTTTCTTTACTTGGAAAATTAAAAAGTTTGGAAGAGAAGTTATATAAAATGGGTCAAACTGAACAGACTATTTTTCTAAACAAACCCAAAAAGGAAATAGAGAGATGGGGAATCGGTTATAAGAATCCTCACTGTCTACAAAAGGGGATGTCTGAAGTGACAGGACTTTATGATCATATTTCAATGCAATTAGCTCGCAGAATCCCTGAATTTAAAACTTTCTGGACTAAACTGTCAAAAGAGGATGAAGCCAACAAAACGGAAAAACGGTTGAAATCAACTAAAGTTCATCTTCCATTTAATTATGCGAAGACGAATAATAGTTATAATGAAAATCCAATTTATCAAAAGAAGAAAACTCTTTCGAGTGATTTTTTCCAAGTTACTCTGAAAAAGGAAATGGAGGCGAAGCCTATTCAAGGTAAACTATATGTCCCTCCTCACGTTTTAGAATGTAAAATTTCTAAACTCGAGAATTCTTTATCAGATGAAAGACTTTTGAGGAATATTGAACAAAAGGTTTTTTCAACTGTGTTCAAAAATGTTATAATTTCTAAGGCTTCAAACCCGAAGGATATGTCTGGTCTAGCAAATAAAGGATTTGATTTTCTGAACTCTAATGGTGGTTTAGATGATTGTTCTGAACAATTTGACTTTAATGCAAAACTTCCTAACCATTCATCTTGTGTTAAGAAATCTTTGAGAAAAACCAGTATGCCTATGAACAGTGCAAAATCAACGAAAGTTGATACTTCAGTCTCTGTGAAAGCTAAAAATGCTAAAGGTAAGAATATATCTCAGCATTCACAGAAACCGAACACTACTGGTAATCCAAAAAAGAAGCAATCGCTTGTTGCTCAAAGGTCTAACTCACCAGCTTCACATATTTCAGATCTGAGCAAGCAAAGGCCAGAAGTTAATTCTCAGTGGCAACCAAAATGGAAGCTTGACAAGACAGTTCAATCGTTTAGTAGTGTTAATTGTAATAAGACTTCGCTTAGTAAAGATGTTTTAATTGTTGATGTTGTGATTTTGGAATCAAAACTTGTTGTTTCTCGTAAACAATATACAATGAAGCAATTATTTCAGTTATCTTTATCTGCTAGAAAGTCTTCTATTTATGATAAACATGTTTCTATTTCTTGTAAAGATTATGAAGATTGGTTTGGCAATTACCATGTGCATTCATCTCATACAAATTCTTCAAATGCATTTCAAAAGAAAACAAGACCCAATTTGAAATGGGTACCAAAATCTTGTGCTAACACAGAAGGACCCAAATTCCAGTGGGTACCTAAGGCTAAATCTATGTTGCAGGCACCTACTGTCAAGGGGGAGTAGGAGAAAGAAGGCTTCTAGGTAAATCAACTTAGAACCCGTACTTCAACGAAGTATGACTTCTAAACACAACAGTTTAGGACTCGCAATTCAAAGATCAAAAGACCTTACTCCGTGCTGAAAAAGAGATTGTACTCCGATATTCGAATGAGGAAATCAACCATCAAGGGGGAGTACATATATTTTCTGAAATTTATGCATATCTTTTACATCTGATAATGTACTAATGCATAATTTCAGGGGGAGTAAAAAGATGATGACTTCTGATTATTTCTGATCAGAACTCGTAGTTTAATAGTTTTACTGTTTTTTGTCTTTTCAATTTAAGTGAATAAATTTGCTTTGACTTGACTTAAGACTTTTGCAGATGTTTGAGAGAAGCTTAAGAGATCATATCTTTATGACCTTAAGCTTAGCTTCATGAGATGTAAGATCGCACGTAATGTATAATCCTTTATCTTAATCTCATATATGGTTGAAAGAAGGACAACTTTCAATCATTGGAAAACATTGTTTTTAATGTTCAAACCACTTCCCGATTTTTCAAAAGTTGGGAGTGTATTTTTAAATGTTTTCATGATCTAAATTGTTCTTTAACTGCAATAGTTAAACCAATCTGAGCATCACGTGCATCATAGGAAAACAAGGAATCATTGTGCTATGAATTAACACAACTTCTATGGAATCACCTTAACCAGTGATTTCTACCCAAGAAGTTAATCCTTAGTCATTGAGTGTGCAAAGAGGAAAAGAAATGAGTGTGATTAGAGTTAGCTAAATGTTTAAAAGAAAGAGCGTGTGAGAACAGAGTTAAAAGAATATCACAACACTACACCAACTTTTTCTAAGCCGGGTAGCCACCATTCTAGTGATTCACAATTCTTTGGTGATCATTATTGAAACAGGCAACTAACCCATGCCAACTCTTGATCAAACCTCACTATCTACTCATTTTCTTCTCAACAAGAAAGTGTTTCATATTTTCAAAGGGGATGCAACACATATGCTATCTGATTTTCATTTGGAAAATCTGGATATTGAAAAGAAGGAAGTCTGCCCCACCTTCGCAATTCACTCATGCACATTGAGTCTGTGTTTAACTTACTGTTGTCTAAGTGGTTTACACAATTTCGAGCATAATAAGCAATCATCAAGTGCTTAATTCTTTCTAACACAAGCACAAACACACAAAGAATTAGTTTCTTTGTCATAACGTTTATAGAAATTACCTTTGTGGTATTTCGATGATTAAATGGAAGCCCTGGGGGAGTCAACATCAAACAGCTCCTTTCCAACGTGTATTTGTTACACACAGTGACTTAGTGTTACTGACAGACATGTTAAAGAACACAATTTTTCAATCTAAATCTCCAAAGTGTTCTAAAGTTTCAAAGTCACCTCAAACTTCGACTGATAATTTTGATGACTTATTTGCGTCTGCAAATGATTTTCTAAATTCTGATGATGGGTGCATAGATTAAATTGATATGTTTGACTAGAATGCTCCACTTCGGGATCATTCTACTTTTCTTATAAATGGAGAAAGTTTACCAAGTGTTTTTAAAACTGGTGAATCATCAACTAAGGTTGGTGAACCAGTTTCAGTTTCTATGACTGTTGATTATTATTCTAAGGGTAAGAAACATAAGAGACAGCAATCACAGAAACGGATCAACACTAGTAAACAAAAGAAAAATCAATCTCAGAAATCTGATTTTCCTAATAAATCTAAATCTTCTGTTTCAGATTTAAGAAAGAAAAGGTCGAAAGCAAGAACTGAATGGCGACCAAAAAGGAAGAATGATGAGACAGCTAAATCAATTTCTGATAATTCATGTAATAGATCTAATAGTAGTGATAGTGTTGAAGTTGGTCAACTTGCTTCTCCTAAACAAAACCTTGTAACTTCTTACAAGCGTTATTCAATAAAGCAATTGATCCAATTATCTTCTACTACGGCTAAATCTTATCATTATCGGAGAAATGATTTTGTTTCTCATCATAATTCTAATGATTGGTTTGGCTCTTATCATGTTTATTCTTCTAAATCAAAAGTTTTCAAAAGAACAGAGGATCTATTTTCAAATGGATACCAAAATCTTGTGCTAATCTGTTAGGACCCATTTTTAAATGGGTACCTAAAATTGTTGTTTCCTGATATCTCTTACAGACCCGACATATGTGGTACTTGGATAGCGGTTGTTCCAAGCATATGACTGGGTAGAAAGCTTTATTGTCTAATTATACAGAGAAATTCAGCGGTAATGTAAGATTTGGGAACGACCAATTTTCACCGATCTTAGGATATGGTGACATCATTCAAGATAATATAATGATTAAGAAGGTGAGCTATGTCGAAGGCTTAGGGCACAACTTGTTTAGCATCGGTCAATTCTATGACAAAGGGTTAGAAGTTAATTTCAAAGCTAAGAGATGTTCGATTCGTACTGAAGACGGCACAGAACTCTTAGTTGGCAATCGAAAGACAAATCTCTATACCATCAATATTTCAAAAGTTCAGAATGACAATCAGATTTGCTTACTGACAAAAGCTTCGATGCAGCAAAGTTGGCTTTGGCACATACGATTATCGCACCTGAATTTTCGTTATATCAACAAGTTGGTCAAAGATAAGTTGGTTAAAGGACTTCCTGAGCTGAGATATGAGAAAGAGCACTTGTGTGCTGCCTGTGAAAAGGTTAAGATGAAGAGAATTACACATAAACCGAAGCCTGAACCAAGCACCAGTTCTCCACTAGAGTTGTTGCATATGGATTTATGCGGTACGATGCGAACACAAAGCTTAGGCGGAAAGAAATATACGTTCGTTATTGTAGACAATTATTCAAGATACACGTGTGTCAAATTTTTACGTTCAAAAGATGAGACGCCCGAAGTTCTCATTACCTTTTTAAAGACGACCCTGGTGAATATGCAGAAACAAGTCCAGCTTCTTAGAACTGACAATGGCACAGAGTTTAAGAACAAAACATTTGAAGAATATCTCGAATCGGTCAGGATATCACATCAATACTCTATTGCATGTACACCTGAACAGAATGGAGTAGTCGAAAGGCGAAATCGGACGCTAGTCGAGGCCGCTCGTACTATGCTTAGCCAATCCGATCTACCTCTATTTTTGTGGGCAGAAGTTGTGTCGACTGCATGTCATACTCAAAATTGGTCCATGATACACCGTCATTTTCAAAAGACTCCATATGATTTGATCAACAATAGAACACCGACAATCAAGTATTTTCGCATATTTGGGTGTAAGTATTTCGTGCTTAACGACAGTGAGAGTCTGAACAAGTTCAGTGCCAAGGCGGATGAGGGCATCTTCATTGTTTATTCTTCGACATCTGCTGCATATCGTGTCTATCTGAAGAAGTCAAAGACATTCGTCGAGAGCTTCAATGTAACATTTGATGAAGATATGGCTTCTGAACAACTCGGTTCATAACCCGTGATAACTGGCGTATTAGCTTTTGGGCAGATCAGTCCAGAACCTGTTTCAACGGAGAACAATTCGAATAACGCTTCTACTTCACTTTCACATTTATCTGATTTAGATTTGTTATTTGAATTCTTTTATGATGAGTTTCTAGGATCTAATTTGCCTAAATCTGTTGTGACTGACAAGTCTGACGACACAAGTTGCAATCATCCAGTCACTTCAGAAGTTATAACTGGACTTGAATCCCCCGTTCAGTCAAAAACTCATATTCCATTGAATACTCCTACAGTTGAAGATATACAAGTAACTGCTGAGCCAGAAGTAACTGTATCAGTTGGGTGTCATATACTGTCTACTCAACAGAAGTATGTTGTTCCAACTGATGCTTCGGTACCTGAAATTTCAACTGCAAACCCCCTCCAACTATTCAAACTGAAGAGCCTTATAGTGGATTTCAAGATGATAATCATGATCAATCAGTATCTACTCCACTCCCTCATGAGCATCACTGGATCAAAGAACATCATTTACACCAAGTAATTGGAGATCTAAACAAGCCGGTGTAAACTAGGTCAGCGACTTTGAATCAATGTATGCATGACTCATTCCTCAGCAAGATAGAGCCCACGCGTGTATCAAAGGCTTTAGCTGATTCGGATTGGGTGTCTGCTATGCAAGAAGAATTAAATCAGTTCGAAGCCCTGAAGGTCTGGAGATTAGTTCCAAAACCGGAAGGAAAATCCGTAATTGGCACTAAATGGGTATTCAAGAATAAAAAGGATGAAGATGGTATTGTCATAAGGAATAAAGAAAGACTTGTTGCCAAAGGTTACCGGCAAAAGGAAGGCATAGACTACGATGAGACATATGCTCCAGTAGCGTGTATATAGGCAATCCGTATGTTTCTAGCCTACGCAGCTCACAATAATTTCACAGTCTACCAGATGGACGTGAAAACGACCTTTCTGAATGGCATTCTTAAGGAGGAAGTATATGTGTCTCAACCAGAAGGGTTTGTAAATCCTGATAAGCCAGATCACGTCTATATTTTGGATAAAGCCTTGTATGGTTTGAAACAAGCCCCTCGCGCATGGTATGATGTTCTATCTAAATTCTTGGTCAAGTCAGGTTTTTCCAAAGGTAAAGTTGATACCACTTTGTTCATCAAAAAGGAAAAGGCCGATATCATCCTTATTCAGATATATGTGGATGATATAATATTTGGCTCTACAAATCCTAAATACTGCAAAAACTTTTCTAACCTCATGGTGTCACGTTTTCAAATGAGTATGATGGGAGAGATGAATTTCTTTCTCGGATTACAAGTAAAACAGTTTTCAACGGGGATTTCATTAACCAATCTAAGTACATTTTGGATATTCTTCGGAAGTTTAAAATGGAAAATTGCAAACCAATTGGAACCCCGATGGCACCAGGTACTAAGATTAGCATTGATCCTTCGGGTAAAAGTGTTGATTTTAGGAATTATAGAGGTATGATAGGTTCTTTAATATATCTTACTTCAAGTAGGTCAGATATTATGTTTTCAACATGCTTATGTTCTAGATATCAGGCTGCTCCTAAAGAATCCCATTTGGCTGTTGTCAAACGGATTTTTAGGTATCTGAAGGGGACTGCAGATCTTGGTCTATGGTATCCTAAGGATACTGGGTTTCAACTGAATGCTTATTCAGATGCAGATCATGCAGGTTGCATGTTGGACAGAAAGAGCACTTCAGGTCACATTCAATTTCTTGGAGAGAAGATCGTTAGTTGGGCGTCAAAGAAACAATTATGCGTTTCCACATCGACTGCTGAAGCAGAGTATGTAGTTACTGCCAGTTGTTGCTCTCAAGTCCTGTGGATGCGAACACAGCTGCGAGACTATGGATTCAAGTTTGAGAAAATACCGATCTATTTTGACTCGAAGAGTGCAATCGCGATATCTGCTAATCCTGTCCATCATACTAAAACCAAACACATTGACGTCAGGTATCATTTTATCAAAAGATAATGTAGAAAAAGGAACAATTGAACTTTATTTTGTAAAAACAGATTATCAGCTTGCAGATTTATTTACCAAACCCTTAGATCAAAAGAGATTTAATTTTCTTGTCTCTAAGCTTGGTATGCTAAATATTAAGACATAATCGGTTGTTACCTAATAAAGTTACGTATTGTTATTTTTCATCATTTTCTTTATCATTATTTTTGAAAGATATCTACACTTTAATAGTTTGTTCATGATCTCAGGGGGAGAGTGAGATGCACTTTAAGATGATCTACATTCTTTTGAGGGGGAGCATATTTAATTTCTGCATTTTACTTAACTGACAAATTTTTGTGATGCATGATTTTAGGGGGAACATATACATCATATCAAAAGGAGTAAGACTATGATTTCTGATTATTTCAGATCATAACTCGTACTTTAATCATTTTACTGCTTTATGTCTTTTACATTTGAATAAACTTTGTAAATAATGTTGCTTTGACATGACTTTGAGACTTGTGCAGAATGAGAGAAGCTGACAATATCATATCTTTATGACTTCAAGCTTGACTTCATGAGATGTAAGATTGCATAGAAAGGTTAAATTTCTTATCTTAAGCTCATATATGGTTGAAAGAAGGACAACTTTCAATCATAAGAAAACATATTCTTAAATGTTCAAACCACTTCCCGATTCTTAAGCAGATTTCATGAATTGGATGTGTGATTTTTAATTGTTTTTCAAGATTTATTTGTGCTTACTTGATTACAAACCGTGTGTTTCCAAAGATACATACTTGTGTATTGTCTTTTCTATATACTTTTGTTAAATCTGATTTTATAGTAATCATTGTATTTATTTTCTAGCCTAGACTGTTCTTAATGATGTAATCTGTTTTGTTAAGGCTAGGGGTATTTAAGTCCCCTTAGACCTTTGTTCTTGAAGACTTTGACACTTACTTTGAATATATCAGATTACATTTGGCGCTCCTACTTTCTCTATCTACTTTCTCTCACTAAAGATTTAGAGATCTTGGACTTTCAATTGGTATCAGAGCGTTCTAGATCTTGAGAGGATTGAGAGAAATCGTTTATAGATACTGAATTTGTAGATTAAGCAGAAAATTTGATTGATTTTCTTGATTTTTCAAGAAAATGTCGTTTTTTGCTTGATTCATCAAATTTGGATAGGTTTCTTGTCGATTTTTTGCGAATTTGGTTTGTTTAGATTCGTTTTTAGTAATCGATCTTAATTGATTCACATACATTTGCATAAAATTCAATTTTAGATCTTCGATTTTGCGAATTTTGGGCTTTTCGGGAAACTCATTTCGAACGTACGGTTTCATCATAGAATTTGAGATTTTGTAGTTTTTAATCGATTTTGTTAGTTGAATTGTGTAATAAAGTTATTTTCGTTCATCATTGTGTATATTACTTGCTTTAATTCATTGTTATAATCAATCTTGCGCATTATATTTGATTTTCTGAAGTTTGCGCAAGTTCATATAGGTTTGCGCATCATTCATATTGGTTTGCGCAAGTTCATTATTTTTCTAATCTTTATGTTAGTGTGTTTCAGGTTTTCATATCGAGATATTTACGCAAAACTCATTTTGCGTATCAAGTGGCTTCCGAAAAGCTCACTTCTCGTATCATTAAGCTTCCGAAAGATTTCAAAGTTGGGGTTCAGTTTGGCAAAGCTCAGTTTGCATATTCTGATTACTTACGCAAAGATCAGTTTGCGCATCCTTAGTGTTCCGAAAACCTCAGTTTGCGCATCCATCGTGTTCCGAAAACCTCAGTTTGCGCATCCTCCTTGTTCCGAAAATCTTAGTTTGCGCATCTCTCTGCATACGCAAAATCTACTTTGCGGATCTCACTGCATACGCAAATCTTTTGTTTGCGCAAGTTCCAGACTTAGTGAAATTTTTTTTTGACTTTCTGATTTTGTCAAGATGTCTTTGCAAGCTCAAGTGTACAAGAATGACCTGATGATGTCATTGGGATCTGACACTCGTCCACCTGTACTGATCAACGAGAATGAATTTGAACAGTGGCAGGACCGAATGGGGATAATATGATGAAATCACTGACTCAGGGTCCTATGGAGAGGCCAATGAAAGTTATTCCTGCCACTGCAACCACTACTGCTACAACTGTTGAGAAAGCATTAAGGGAATATGATGCTGATGAGTTGTTACGATATCAAGTTGATAGTCAGGCAAAGTCAAATCTGATTCTCGCACTGCCAAACTCCATTTACAACAGAATTGACTGTTTCAAGCAACATCCTATGCTTATGTGGACTCAAATAGAAAAGATTATGCTTGGTACAGCTATGTCAACTCAGTTGTGCCAAACAAGGTATATGAATAATTTTGAAGAGTTCAAGGCTAAGGATGGGGAAAGCTTAAAGAGTGTATTTGACCGATTTTGGGCTGTCATCAATGATCTGTACAAGATCAAAGTTACAAAGACTGAATTGGAGGCTAACTTGAAGTTTCTGAATGCATTACAACCAGAATGGAACAAGTCATGCCATAGAATGAGAAATGATGTTCGAATATCTACTATGCCAATTCAGGAATTGTACGAAGTTCTGATGACAGATGAGACAATGGTGATGGAAAAGAAGGCAAAGCGGGATAAGAAGAATAAGCCTAAGCCAGTGGATCCAATTGCACTTCTTGCAAGTCAACTGGACGAGCAAGCATTGACAGATGAAGCTTATGATGGTTCTACTGAATATGATGGTGAAGCCTTAGAGAAAGCCATGATCCTTCTCTCACAACACTACAGAAAAAGTTTCAGCGAAGAACAGGATCAAACAATCTGCGTTTTACTTCCGGATCTAAGAAGATGGAACCTGATGCTCCATCAAAGCCTTATGTACCAAAGTATGAGCCTGCAAAAGTAGTAGAACCAAAGAAGGATGATAAGAAGGTCATGAACTGCTACAACTGTGGAAAGCCAGGATACCTAGCTAAGGAATGTTGGGTAAAAGTGGTCAAAGATTCTGCATTCTATCGAAAGAAGATGGAACTGGCTGAGAAGAGAGAAAACAGAACTATTCTGATGGCTGAGGAAGAGTATTGGTTGGATCACTCAGACAACGAAGTTGAGAATGAAGAGACTGCAGCAATGTGCTTCATCGGTGATGATAAAAGTGATGATTAAGATGAGGTTACCTCAACAGATGAATCTGAGGTAATTTCTGAGTTTCATGTCAATTTCATTTCTTCTCAATTGAACGTCATTGTCAAAGCTTTACATGATTTTCGTTCTAAGTTCATTTCTGAAAAGCTTGCTAATCAAGAAAAGTTTGTTTTGATTGAAAAGTTGAAAACTTCTCTAAAAGATGAAAAGATCATTTTAAATGACACAAAAGAGAAACTTCAAAAGAATTTGAAAGACTTAGAATTATCAAATCAGACTTATCATGATTCTTTGACTAAATTGACTGATTTGAACAAAAGTTTATCTGATAAAATAATTGTGTTAGAAGAAAATTTGTATAAGAGAAATCAAACAGAGCAGACTATATGTATGAATAAGCCTAGGAGTGACGAGGCTATAAAAGAAAGGTGGGGACTTGGTTTTGAAAATCCTCATTGTCTAAACAATGTTATTTCAAAAACACCAACCTTATATAATTTTGATTAACTAACTCTTGCGAATTATGCTCCTCAATTTAAAATTGACTGGTTAAATGAAAAACAAGTTTTAGAAATTGAAAATCAAAAGAGGATGCATAACAAGAAAATGGAAATGCCATTTGTTTATACGTCTGAAAATGCCAAGTATTTTCCTGATCAATCAAAGAAATCCAGAAAATCCAAATATGTTTTAAATATCAATTCTTCCAATAAATCTTCATTACCAACTGAATGTGTTGATATATATGCTAATACTAATAGGGAAAATGTATCTCCGGTTTCTTATGATTCTAGGAAATATATTCCCCCATTAGTGTTAGAAGGTATGATAGTTGATCTTGAAGATAAATTGGAAGAACAAAGTCTCTAATCTGATTTGGAAAACGATTTATTTCTTTTTATAATGAAAACAAGTATTGAAGACAAAATTTCTTCTGGTTTTTCTAAGGATTCTAAGGAAAATACTCAAGTTTCTAAAAATAATGTGCATTTGCGCAACCAATTAGTTACGCAAACTGACACTTTGCGCAAGCAGTTCAATGCGCAAAGTTCAGTTTGCGCACCCAATGGGATGCGCAAACCTCCTCCTGACTAGGTGATTTTTTAAAATTTTCTCTCCGAGGATAGTTCTTCAAAGTCAAATGCTCAGGATGATTTCTTAGATAAAGTTTCTTCTTCTGATTCAATTATAGATGATTCTTTTACGCTAAATGTTCAACTTTATAAAAAGAAGCGTAAAAGAAGAAGGTCAAAGAAATCAAGGAAACAGGATAGTGTCTTGTCTGAAAACTCTAATTCTTCTGATTTTTCTATTTCAGATCGGACTGTGAAGAAGTCACCAAAGCAGATATGGAGGGTTAAACAGCAAACAGCAGAGTCCGAATTATTAGGAGTAAAATGTGTAGAAAGTCTTTGTGAATCTGATACATTTGCCATTTGTAATAAAAATACAAAATATTCAATTCAGCAAATGATTAATCTTGCAAAGAGTGACTCATATTCTTCTTCTAATTCTGATTCTGATGATTGTGTTTTTTCCTTTATTGATGATTGCTTTCATGAGAATAATAAGAATATTTTTTCAAAAAGTAAAAGACACAAATCTAACAAGAAGGGACCCATAAGCATATGGGTACCTAAATCTGTGTAGTTTCTATATGTGCAGCCTAGTCATTTATGGTATCTGGATTTGGGGTGCTCCAAACACATGACTGGCAACAAATCATTATTTTCCAATTTTAAAGAAAAATGTTGCGGTCGTGTTAAGTTTGGAAACTGTGAGACTGCTCCAATTCTTGGTTATGGTGATCTTGTTCAAGGTAATATAACTGTCAAAAGAGTAAGCTACGTCGAAGGCCTAAGTCACAACTTATTTAGCATCGGGCAATTCTGTGACAAAGAGCTTGAAGTCAGCTTCAAATCCAAAAGAGTTGCAGTGAAGAACGATAGTGGCAAGGATCTTCTGGTGGGAAAAAGACGCTCAAATTTGTATACCATTGATCTTTCTAAGATCAAAATCCCTTCAGATATATGCTTGCTTTCTAAAGCTTCTATTCAAGAAAGTTAGATTTGGCACAGACGTTTAGCTCACCTCAACTTTAAGTATATGGGTCGCCTTGTCAAGCATGATTCAGTGAGAGGTCTTCTAGTTCTTCGTTTCCAGAAAGACCATCTCTGCCAGGATTGTGAGAAAGGAAAGATAAAGAAAGCATCTCATAAGCCAAAGCCTTAACCTTGCACTTCGGCTATTCTTGACATACTGCATGTTGATTTATGTGGTCCGATGAAGACAAAGAGTATAGGTAAGAAGAGATATGTTTTGGTGATTGTTGATGACTACTCAAGGTATACATGGGTCAAATTTCTCAAGTCAAAAGACGAGACTCCTAAAGTTCTCATCAATCTCATCAAGACAATCCAGAAAAATAAGCAAAAGCAAGTCAAAGTGGTAAGATCAGATAATGGCACTTAATTCAAGAATAGTACTCTCCAGACTTTCTATGATTCTTAAAGTATACAACAACAATTTTCTGTTGCTCGTACTCCGCAACAGAATGGGGTTGTTGAAAGAAGAAACAGAACGCTTGTTGAGGCCGCCAGATCAATGCTTGCTTATTCAGGGCTTCCTTTGTCTCATTGGGCTGAAGCCGTATCAACTGCCTGTCATACTCAGAACCAATCAATTATGCATCGTCGATTCAACAAAACACCGTATGAACTTATGAACGGTATCAAACCGAACGTCAAGTATTTCAAGTCAGTCGGGTGTAAATGTTATGTTCTGAATGACAGAGATAATCTCAACAAGTTTAGTCCAAAGGCAGATGAGGGTGTATTTCTGGGCTATTCTTCTAATTCTGCATCTTACAGAGTCTTTCTGATCTCAGCAAGAAAGGTGATGGAGAGTGTAAATGTAAAATTTGACGAAGTTGCCGATTTGGTTTCTAGTCACTCAGGCTCAGAACCCACTTTTACTGGCAATTCAGTTTCTGAACAAATCAGTTCAGAACCTATTCTTTCACCGATTAATCAGGATTCTTCTACTCCCTCGCTTATTTTTACTGAACTTGATTATCTATTTGAAAATTTTTATGATGATGTGCCTAAATCTAACACTGAAAATGTCTCAAATGCTTTGAATCAAGAAACTGAGAGCACATCTACTCCCAATTCCGCTGCATCTATCTCTGAACCTGATGTTGTTCCAGTTCCTCCTGTTGATCAGACACAATCAGAAACTGGGCCTATTCATGAAGAACCTATTCAAGAAGAATCTGTACATGAACAATCTGTTCAAGAGGACTCAGTTCAGAAAGAAGTACAGAATGATGATATTCAACCTAATCTTCCAGAATCTGATACAGAAGTTGTTGAGCTACCTCCTCCTCCAGTTGAAATTGTTTCCATTTCTTCAACTGACATAGAAGCTTCTAAACCTCCCTCTCAACAATTAGAAGTGGTTCAAGACATTATTGATCCTCTCCCTCACACCACAAAATGGGCAAGATCTCATCCAATTCATCAAATTATTGGAGATCCTCAAGCCAGTGTGTCTACACGTTCCAGTACGGCTACTTCCAACGAATGTCTCTTCACTGGCTTCTTAAGCAATATTTAACCAACAAAAGTTTCTGAAGCGTTGGAGGACCCGGATTGGATTATAGAAATGCAAGAGGAGCTCAATCAATTTGACGCACTCAAAGTTTTGAGACTTGTACCAGGGCCGAAAGGAAAGAGCATAATTGGAACAAAGTGGATATTCAAGAACAAGAAAGACAAAGATGGTATCGTTATTCGGAACAAAGCAAGATTGGTAGCCAAGGAATACCGACAAGAAGAAGGAATTGACTACGATGAAACGTTCACGCCAGTCGCTCGACTTGATGCTATCCGCATGTTTCTTCCCTTTGTTGCTTATCGCAATTTCACCGTATATCAAATGGATGTCAAGACAGCATTTCTCAATGGAAAATTGAAAGAAGAAGTTTATGTATCTCATCCAGAGGGATTTGTTGACAAAGACTGTCTTGATTACGTATATTTTCTCGATAAAGCTTTGTATGGTTTGAAACAAGCTCCACGGGCGTGGTATGATGAGTTGTCAGCCTTCTTAATCAAATCCGGCTTCACCAAAGGATCCATAGATACCACTCTTTTCATTTACAGATCAAACTTGGATATCTGCTTAGTTCAAATATACGTAGATGATATAATCTTTGGTGCGACTAACAAATCTTTATGTACTTGGTTTTCTGATCTAATGACTTCTAGTAGTGAAGCAGCTTCCAGATGGAATCTTCAACAACCAGTCAAAGTATGTATTTGACATCTTGAAGAAATTCAAGATGGACAAATCTACTTCAATCGGCACACCGATGGCTCATGGTGCCAAAATCGGACTTGATCCAGATGGAAAAGTTGTGGATCAAAAGATATATCGAAGAATGATCGGATCACTGATGTATCTCACAGCAAGTCACCCGTATATAATGTTTTCTACGTACCTATGTGCCAGATTCCAAGCCAAGCCTTAAGAATCTCATCTGCTAGCAGTCAAGCGCATATTTAGATACATCAAGGGAACTCCTTACTTAGGTTTATGGTATCCTAAAAGTTCTGACTAAAAATTGATTGCTTATTCTGATGCAGATTTTGGCGGTAATCAGTTGGATCGGAAGAGTACTTCAGGTCATCTATAGTTTTTAGGTGACAGACTGATAAGTTGGGCGTCGAAGAAGCAAAACTGGGTTTCTATCTCGACTGCAGAGGCAGAATACGTCGCCGCAGCTAGTTGTTGCGCTCAAGTCCTATGGATGAAGACACAACTACGGGTTACGGGATGCTGTACAAAACAGTGCCAATATATTGTGACAGCAAGTCCGCAGTTGCCATTTCAGTCAATCCGGTCCAACACACCAAGACCAAGCACATAGATATGCGGTACCATTTCATAAAGCATCATGTGGAAGAAGGTACTATTGAATTATATTTTGTACCAACTGAATATCAACTTGCTGAAACTTTTACAAAAGCCTTAGATGAAAAACGTTTCAATTTTTTGCTTTCAAGATTAGGCATGTTGAATTTAAAAGTTTAAATCTTTACAAATTTTATTCTATAAAGTAAAATTTTACAGATTTTCTTTCTTTTGAATAAAATGTATGTCTAGGATCTTTTACAAGTTCTTTGTTTATATTAAAGTTTTATATGTTCAACTTTCAAGTCTTACAAAAGTCGAAAAGTCAGCAACATGTTTGTAGTTTTTGATACTGCTTTAAAGATATGTGAGTAGGAATTTTTATAGTTTACTTTGCTTAGACTACCTAAATGATCGGAATTATAGATCGGAATAAAAATATGGGCTAAGCATTTAAACGTTGATCTGAGTGATTGAGATGAATAATAAATTCTTAAAATACAGAAATCTCTGAGTTTAAAAGTTTGTACTTGTGACCTTTCTCGTTTGGGAAAGTAAGTTCTATGGGATGCTCGTCATCTAGTCCCCTAAGGTCAATTGATCTGGGAGTGATCGAACCCAAATCCTTCTATAGAATTAGATCGAAAGTCATGTTCTACTGGTATGAATGGGTTTAGGATATGTCGATGTATCCTTTCTGATCCGAGAAAGTAAGTTTCAAGGGGTGCTTGACACCTAGTCCCCTAAGGCCAACTGGTCTGGGAGTGGCTGACCCAAATCCTGCAATAGGGTCAGATAGAAAGTTACGTTTACGACATGTTCTTTACTTAATGAACTCTTTGATTAAAAGATGCCAAAGTGCACAACGCTTAAAAGATGCCAAAGACCACACTCATGTGAAAATGCCAATGTGCACACTGCTAAAAAGATGCCAATGAGCACACATCTCATGATCTTTGGTGATATGTTTGACTTGCGATAAACATGTAAATTTGTGAAAGTCTTAATTTCTGATGGCTTAGTGTTAGTACATGCAAAGTTTTCTATGATATTTTTAGAACTGTATTTTTCTTGAAGCTAATCGAAGTTCACATGCGAACACACTGAATAGATAGATGGAAGTTTTTGAAACTAAACATGTCTTAATTTGATATGCAATTATACTTGTTCTTGCATCCAACAACATATGCTTGATTTCAACTGATTGATAAATCTGTGAAATTTTATTGAGTAGACTTTAATTTGTTTAGTGTTTAAAATTTTACATGTTCAGTTGTTTCAAAATTTATATTCAGTATTATTTTTCTTTTTACACTGATGTGTTATATGGTTGTGTATCCATATTTTTTTTAAATGGTCTGTGCATATTTCGAGGGGGAGAGCCAATCTGAAAAGATTTTTTGAACCAGTCTGTTTTTTAGGGGGAGTGAAAATAGCTGACAAATTACTTCACGAACTGATCAGAAATTAATAAGGGGGAGATTCAATCTGCAAAGTATATCTGACATGTTCTTTGTTTGAGGGGGAGTAAGTAAAAATAACTGTGTTGATCAGAAGTTCAACAGGTAAGTATTTCAGATATTTCTACACATTTGCTATACTAACAGATAAATTTTTGTGCATTTGTGTAGGGGGAGTAAACGGTAGTCAGGTATAATTTTTTTAGAGTATTTTTTTATTTGGTATTTTTTTATTTTTAGTTTAGTTTTAGTGTTCTTGGTTTAAATAGTGTTTTTATATTTCATTTTTTTTCCGCTGGTTGCTCTTTTTCTATCTGACATTCGGCCTCCCATTCTCTCTCTGTCAAATTCTTTCTTATGTTAAACCCTAATCAGATTTCTTTCAGATTTTGATACACGAACTCAAGGTATGTTTTTTATTCTCCTTTACTTTCATTCATCGTTTTTTATTTGGTTTATATTGTATGTTTACTCGACTTGAATGCTCTTAATCTGATACTCTTTGTTTTCGAACTGTTCTTATTCTCATATTCATTTTGGGATTGATTGTTGTTTGAATTGGTATTTGGGTTTGTTTTAGAATCCTATTTCGAACATCAGGTATGTTATTTCTTCCTTTATTTTGAAGTTCTACAGCTTTAATTTCGAGTTTTTGTGTTTTTCGGTTGTATCTTACGAAAACCTATGTTTTCGTATCAAGTGTCTTGTACGCAAAGTCTACTTTGCGCATCCAACAGGACATGCAAAGTCCAGTTTGCGTATCCTGTTGGACACGCAAAGTGTACTTTGCGTATCACACTTGATACGCAAACCTTAGTGTTTTGTTGTGTGTGATTTTATTAGTTTGCGAAACACTTAGGATACGTAAAGTACACTTTGCGTAACCTGTTGGATACGCAGAGTGTACTTTGCGTAACCTTAGTGATCCGCAAACTTTGTGTTGTCTCTGTGTTTGTGTTTGTTCAAGGTTTGTTTGCGTAACACTTTGGATACGCAAAGTCTACTTTGCGTAACCTGTTGGATATGCAAAGTGTACTTTCCGTAACCTTAGTGATCCACAAACCTTGTGTTGTGTTGAAAATTTTTCAAGTTTAGTTTTCGTATCTTATTCATCACGCAAACTAAGGTTTGCGTACTGAACTGCATACGCAAACTTCAGTTTGCGTATCATGCATGATGTGCAAACTGTCCTTTGCGTGTCACGTTCAATGCGCAAACCTCCCTTTGCGTATCTAACTAGATGTGCAAACCAGACTTAGAAAATTCTTTCAATTTTTTCAGTTTTCTTACTTTGATTAATTTTTTCTTCGTTTTTGTCTATCAGGTCTTCAAATGTCTTCTCATACCCATACTGATCCCATGATCCAAGACGAGAATGTCATTCTTGAGGATCCGTCTGATCAAGCATCACATGATACGCCGATGCCATCCGTTCCATCGTTCGGGGCGAATCTGTCTGCTTCACGTCGCACTCCGAACGACGTCTTTCCATCATTGATATACATCCTACCTTACAAGCCGAACAACTATTATGTGGATTTTGACAAAATCAAAATTCATCCAGTCATTCGTGCTATTCTTAGAGGTCATCCATTAGCACAGGCTCTTACATCATGCGCTGATGTTCCAGAGGTATACGTTTAGCAGGCCTGGCACACTATTACCAAGAATGAACTGGCTCGTCCTCACCGCTTTGATCTTCAAATTGATCAATATGATTCCTTTCTTTCATACAAACGTCTTCGACTGATACTGGAGCTTCCCGATCCCAACTCCAGACCGGGCCGAACATCTTATGATAGCCTTCCGTCTGAAGAAGAAGTGTTTGAAGGAATTCGTAATCTCGGCTATGTTGGTACTTTGAACAGAGTTCGTGATTTTGATAAGTCTAATCTTCCTCCGGTTTGGTACGCACTCTTCTCTGTTCTTATCAGGTGCCTTTCATCGAAACATTCTGGCACAGACAATGCAAGTCTACTTTATCTCTGATTGTTCCATGTTGTCGTCTATGACTTGCATGTCGACTTCACATTTATTTTCTGGTCTGAACTCTCGGAGGTGGTGCATGACAAGCTTACCAACAAGAAGCGCAAGTTTATTCCTTTCATCAGATTCTTGAAGCTGATCGTTAGAAATGTACTCAGAAGCAATCCAGCCATTCCTCACAGGTTATCTTGGCTGCAGATTCCAGACACAGAGATGCTCTACATTCAAAAACAGAAGCAGTCATTCACCTACTCCATGACTATTCCATATGCCTTAATTGCAAACTACGCTAATATGACTGATGATAGCATCATAGAGTATTGCATGGAGAATGACTTTATGGAGGTTGCACAAGATGATCCTTCTCATGACACTCAAGCTGCTGCTACTCAAGAAATTGAAGTAAATATTGTTGATCAAAAGGTTCAAGCAGCTGTTGCTACTCAACATATTGATGATGTATTTGCTTCTATTCTTTCTGAACCTGTTGCTTCTGTACATGATATTTCTGATTCTTCTGATGCTGCTATTAATGCTTCTGATGATGATGGTGATAGAGATGTCGATATTGATGATGATTTTGTTAAAGATGAAGATGTGAATGATGATGATTCTGATGGTGATGATGTTGATGATGCTGATCAACCAAGTCTTTGGGTCTATGCAAGACATTCCAAGGAACCAGAAGTTAGTGTTTCAACAGACGTCATTTCTGAAGATGATTTTGTTCCTGTTAATCCTTCTGTTGCTCGTCTTCAAGTAGATGAATTGGATACAGCATTTGATCAAGCCTCAGCTTTGGTACAAAGTCAAGCTCCAGCAACTTCGCTTGCGGCTATTCAGTCTACAACAGTATCAGCTGTAGAGCTTTCTTCTGATCATGCTCGGGTTTCTTCTGACAAATTCTCTACTTTGAACGATGTCATTCGTCAGTTATCAGAGAGAATGGATGCAGAAAAGGAAGCACAAATTCAGAAGTTGAAGACTTTCTTCAAAGGCAAAATGCCTGAGAGTGATCCGTCTCTAATTCCTCCAGAAATTCCCTTCAGAAAACCTACTAGAGTTATTTTTAGAGATTCTTCGTCTGCCCCAGTTTCAACAGCTTCACCAATAGTTTCTCTACCGACTCCTCCCGTATTCACTATGTCTGCTGGACTCTTCACATCAATTCCTTCTGCTACAGCTTCCAGGTCTTCTCTGCATGATCTGCCTATTTATGAATTAACTAATTTGTTGTATGCACGTCTTCTCTCTATGTCGCCGCTTGAACATCAAGATCAAGATCTGATCTCTCTTTTATGGAACTTCCAACCTAATCCGCCTCCAGTTTCCACTTCTGATTCAGACAGGATATCTGTGCTATCTGACAAGTTCCATGCTTTTAGATCTGAAGTTCGAACAAGTTTTTATGATCCCAAATCTTTTATGTCTCAAGCCTTCTCTGATTTATCTACCAGGCTTGATCTTCTTGAACAAAGTTGCAGATCTGAATCCGGTCCGTCTATGAAACGAAGACATGACCAGGATGATCCAGATCATCAAGGTCATGAAGGGGAGATGAGTAAGAGACAAAGAGTGGAAGGGTTGTCAGCAAGAGAAGATCAGACACAAGAAGAGGCTTCTAACAAAGGAAAGAGCACTGATAATGTCCAGGATTGCAGTGTTCAAGATCTAGTGGATGTTATGCTTGAAAATATTTATTTATCATCCATGGCAAATGTTATGAACTTTTTTGAACAAAATATTGAAAATAACATGCAAATTGTTGTCTATGTTGATCCTGACTTTGCTCAACAGCCAATTGATATAGAGGATTCAGAAGTTGCAAATGACATGAGGTCATATTTTGCAAACTTCATAAAGATAAATTCAGATGATTATGATGATGTCAGATTTGAGAAGATCTTCCAAATCAAAGAAGAGGATTGTGATGACATAGTCATTATTTCTGATACTGAAGATGACTCTATGTTTATGGATGCTAAGGATGAAGAAGAAGCAGACATGTTGTACAGAGATCTTCCTTCTCAAGATGAGGTTCCTGAAACTATTCCTGAAGCTTCTCAAGTTCCTGAATCTGCTCCAGTTATTTCTACTCCTATTGTTAGTTCTGCTCCGACTACCTCTACTCCTTCAGGTACATTTGAAGTAGGTCAGTTGTCTAGAGCACAAGCTGATGATCTTTCTTCTGAACCTGTGGTTCCCCTGAATATTCAAGAAGAAGGACCAGACTTGTCCAGACAGCAGAGGCAAAGAAATCTTCAACATCAGTATATGGCGTCAAGACTGAGAACTACTTTTCTAGAAGACACTCAGAGAAATATTTTTGTTTCTAGAAGAAGGCCGATCAACATTTATGCTATCCTTGTTGTTGAAAAAGAGGAAGAGGCATATCAATATGAATACTTGATGCTCATCAAGTACCAATGCCGTAGAAATGATAGCGTTTCTTCTCCACATCTGATTGTCCGAGTTATCAACGTCACAATAAACAACTTAGTTAATATCTTGTATCCGGAATTCGTAGTGGAAAGAAGAGATTGCAACCTATATACCTTCTCACGGGCAGATTTTTCTGATCTTTCTATGGATGATATTGAGTTTCTATATGATCGTTTCAGAAATCTTTATCATAGAACTCAAGACGTTTCTCAAGCTCTATTTGCTATCAAAAGATTTATTCGACGGCAAATACGATTCTTCAGAGTTTTTGATTTCCAGATGGCCGTTGAAAGCTTTCAACCTATTGTAAATCTTCTGAGGCCCAATCGAAGCTTGCCAGACTTAGATTCTTATCTTTTATTCACCGTAGTTCAAGATCCATACGGAGTTGTCTACAAGAATGGCTCAAATCAGAAATGTTTTCTCAGATTTGAAGAAATTGCTCATTACTCAGATGGAACTTTGAAGGTGATCAAGCTTCAGTTGGAACAACGTCTGATAGAAGCTCAAAGAAGATTTTTGGAAACAAGAAGTAAATCTTTTCTGGTTGATAATGATGAGATTCGACTTCTCAAGAGAACTCTGAATACAATTCATGAGAGATTGAATCTTCGCTCAACTCTAAGACAACTGGAACTTTTAGTTGGTTTGAATAGACTTCGTCAAAGAGAAGAGTGTCATTGACTCTCCAAAATCGCCTGGTTGGTCTATGCTGTTTTAGAAGATTGTTTTTGAAGACCACGACGCCAATGATTACTAAGGGAGAGATTGTTAGATCTGATTTTATAGTAATCATTGTATTTATTTTCTAGCCTAGACTGTTCTTAATGATGTAATTTGTTTTGTTAAGGCTAGGGGTATTTAAGTCCCCTTAGACCTTTGTTCTTGAAGACTTTGACACTTACTTTGAATATATCAGATTACATTTGGCGTTCCTACTTTCTCTCTATACTTTCTCTCATTAAAGATTTAGAGATCTTGGACTTTCAACTTTCAAGTATTCACACACAACGGTTTGACTTATTGTTCAAATTGTTCTTACCATGTCTCATATTGAAACATATTTTCGATGGTAAGACACTCTGCTTGTACTTCAATGATTTTTTAGCGTCATTTCATTTCGAAGTGTTTCATTCAATAATGTCTATATTTTGTTTCATATAGACAATATCCATTATTCTTGATCATAAGCCTTGGTTGATATATCATATCATTTCTGATTATTTTCATACAATGTCAGATTTTCAAACAAGTCTCTTGCATTCATGTTCATTCATTCAATATACTTGTTTGAAAATACTTCAATGATTAAAAATGCTCATATATTCATGATTATATTTTGAACATATAAACATCTGACTCGTATTTGAGCTTTAACTATTCAAGTTAAACCATTTTGAGCAATCTATGCTTTATAGGAAATATGGGTTCTTTGTGTTAGGATTTAACTGAACTTCTATGGAATCACGTTAACCAGTGATTTCTACCCAAGAAGTTAATCCATAGTGATTGAGTGTGAGGAGTCTAAAAGAAATGAGTGTGGGTTCTGCATTGAGGTAAAATGGAAAAGAGAGTTTGGTTAGATGTGAGCTTATTGAATTAAAAGAAAGACGGTGTGAGATCAGAGTAAAAGAATATCAAACTCTGCACCAACTACTTTTTGAGTCGGACAGCCACATTTCTAATGTTTCACAATTCTTTGGTGAACGTTATTGAAACAGGCAACTAGCCCATGCCAACTCTTGCTTACTACCCCACCAGCTACTCATTTTCTTCTCTAAAGGAAAATGTTTCATATTTTCTGGGGACGCAACACATATGCTATCTGATTTTCATTTGGAAAATTTGGATATTGAAAAAGAAGGAAGTATGCCCCACCTTCGCACTTCAATCATGCACATTGAGTCTGTGTTTATCTACTGTTGTCTCAGTGGTTTACAATATGTTGAGCCTTTATAAAAGCAACTGTTCATGCTTAATTTTTTCTACACTTGCACGAGCACACAAAGAATTTGTTTCTTTGTCATAACATTCATAGAAATTTCCTTTGTGGTGTTTCGATGATTGGATGGAAGTCCTGGGGGAGTGAACATCATAAAAGCTCCTTTATATTGTGTATTTGTTACACACAGTGACTTAGTGTTACTGACAGGCATGTTAATTGATTCATTTGTTGATTCAGGTGTTACACATTTCTAACTTGTCTGGATTTGAAAAGATCTAGATAAATACATGATTACGGATCAATGAATCAGAGGCTCAGTTTGACAGATCAGATTGGTCAATGACATTTCTTGGAGAAAGTTTTGATTTTAAAGAAATGTCTATGTCAGAAGATTCAAAGTAAAGACTTGAAGAGGATCAAAGAATTTTTGAAGATGTGTTGATTTAGAGGAAATTTTCTTTGAAGATTATTTGCTAAAGCAATCCGAGTTGAATCTGATGATAATTTCTTTTCGAAGTCTGAAAGAGTATTGTGATAATACTGAAGAGATTGTTGAAGATTTGTTTATCATATTTGGGGAGATTATTATATTCTTCGAAGACAGACTTAGAAGATTACAATGTTAAAGGGAGAGATTGCATCTGACAGAGCTTAAAAGAGAAGACTGAATTGCTAGATCTTTCAACAGTGATCTTGAATCCAAAGGGGGAGATTGTTAGAGCATAAATCTGTTGGATACAAGATCAAGATTGCTGAAGGTCAAAGATACAAGAAGTCAAAGCTGAAAGTCAACTCTCATTAAAGTCAAAGTCAATTTGTAATAAAAAGTCAAAGTCCTTGTTTTTGTATTTGTTTCCTCGTAATTCTTATAGGTATAAATACCTTGTATTTTCTGTTTTGTAGTAGAGTAGTAACTAGAGAAGAGTAGTGACTAGAGTTTGTATACGAATCAAAGAGAGAGAATTCTAGAGTGAGAAAGAGGAGTCTAGAGAGAGAAAGTCAAGAACAGAGTTGTAAATCATTTGAGATTGTGAATTGAACCAAATACGTAATTAATCATATCTTGTTTTGTTGATTTGTTTGTGATTAGAATCCAGAAACAGGACTCTTTAGCTCTAAAGCTATGGCTTTGAAATTGAACTTTTAAAATTTGTCCCTTTTCATTCTTTGAAATTATCTTTGTAGACTTCTCCCCCTTTTTGATGATTGTGAACATCATAATCATCAAAACTCTTTAATTTCAACACTTTCTTTGATTTTCCCCTTTGTAGGAAACTAACAATCTCCCCTTTTATGGTAAGTTTGACATTTTCCGCCCTTTGATCTGAATAACTGAATCATGAATTGTATATACCCGAATTTTTTCAAATTCAGATATAATGAACTTTGTAACCCTGATTCAACAAATGAAACAATTAGTATGCCTGTAAGTAGCACGGAGCCACTTTGTACAAAGGATGTACGTTGGAAAGGAGTTTTTGTGATGTTCATTCCTCCAGGGCTTCCATTCAATCATCGAAAAACCATGAAGGAATTTTCTATGAATGTTATGATAAGAAAACGTATTCCTTGTGTGTACGTGAATGTGTATGAATGATTGAAGCTACTTAAGCTTTATCAGGCTCAAATTGTGTAAACTGTTGAGACAACAACAAGTATTACACGGACACAATGTGCATGAAAGAGATGCGAAAGTGGGGCAACTTTCCTTCTTTTTCAATATCTAAATCTTCCGATTGAAGACCAGATAGAAGATGTGTTGTGTCCCCAAGAAAATGAAACATTTCTTTTTCGGGAAAGAAACGAGTAGTTGGTCGGGTAATTGCAAGAGTTGGCATGGGCTCACTGCCTTTTTCAATGATGGTCACCAAAGAATGTGAACCAATCACTGGATGTGGCTGCCCGACTCAGAAAGTGGTTGGTACAGAGTTTTCATATTCTTTTAACTCTGTTCTCGCACCCTCTTTCTTTTTAACATTTAACTCACTTCTAACCAAACCCTCATGTCCATTTTACCTCAGCTTAATGAGAAAAACTCAACCGGATGAGTTATCTCCCCCACTCTTTGATTTATGACCCCTCACCCCTCAATCACTCAAGAATTACTTCTTGGGTAGGAAACACAGGTTTACATGAATCCATGGAAGTTATTATAAGCTCACACAAGAATCACATGTAAGTCCTAAAAAGAATGATTGCTCAACAATTTAACTTGAACAGTTAAGCACATATAAGATAACACTGTCAAAATGTATGCTCATGAGATTTGAGCAATTGAACTTTAAAGATTTCTCAAAACAATGATATTGAATGAATGAAATGAAATCAAGAGAATTTTTTTGAGAATCTGACAATGTATCAATCAGATCAAATGAAATGGTTAGGGTATCAAAGAATTGGATATTTTGTTTATATGAACAAATATAAACAATTTAGCAATGAAAGCATAAATTTGGAAATGATGATTGATGCTCAACAACTTTTGAAAGCAAACGGGAGTATTACCATCGAAAAATTTATTCGTTATGAGACATGGTAATAACAAACTCAAATGAAGTACTGAACCAATGTGTGTGAATACTTTACAGTATATAGACAAGATAATACACAAGTATTGATCTTTGGAAACACACGGACAGTTAAACATTAAAGCTCAAAATTGAAAAACATTTAAAATCACACTTCTTAATTCATGAAATCTTTTGAGAATAGATAAGTGGTTTAAACATTTAAGAAAACATTTTTCATGCTTGAAAGTTGTTCTTCTTTCAAACAATCAGAGATCCAGATCAGAAGATATTTACCTTTTAAGCTCCCCCTAAAATCAGTATATCATGATTTGTTTTCTTTTAAGCTCCCCCTGGATATTTGCAAAATATCCATATCTTTAAACATTAAAGAACGGGTCCTGATCTGTCATGTGATCAGAAGCCACACTCTTAACATTTAAGTTCGGGTTTTGAACTGTTTTGTTCAAAAGCCAATGTTCTTTGAGGTACGAGTCCTAGACTTATTTGTCTAGAAGTCAAACATCATGCTCCCCCTTAAACTTTGGGTGCCTGTAACACAGATTTAGCTTTTGGTACCCACTGGTATTTGGGTCCTGATGTGTTAGTTGCAGTTCTTGTGGGGTTAACATAATATGAACCATACCAGTAATTAACAAAATTCTTACTTACAAAGTCATGTGCTCCACAGTAAGAACAACAAATTTTCTTCTGAGCAATCCTGATCAAACGATTAGTTAAGTAATATATATATCAGAATTATCAAAAGATTTATCTTTATGCTCTCTGTTCTTTTTGTCTTTGGATATGGAATTGAATGCTTTGTCCTTCATCTTCTCATCATTTGAAGAACTCTTCACTCTCCAGACCATCTGAATTTTCTTCGAATTCTTTCCAAGAGATTTAACGTAATAGCTCGCTAAACCATCAACAGATTTGTCATAAAATATATTTGATGGTCTGATCTGATTTGATTAGACAGTTTGTGATTTGACACTTTTCTTTTTCAAAATATTTTTCTCATTAATAGAACTTGAAGCTGTTTTGAAAGAACAGACTGATTCTGTTGAATTATCAATAGGTAATTGATCAATCACATCAATTGTAATCTTTTCTGACAGATTAATGTTTGCAGCTTCCAAGTCCTTTATCTTTTCAGATAAAATGTTTCTTTCAGCAATAATTGTGTCAAATCAGATCTGGCCTTCTTTTCTTTTTGAACATCTGATGATAGAACAGTTATTTTGGATAAGAGCTTTGATATTTTAGATTCAAAATGTAAGCGTTCTTGTTGAAAATGTTTTTCCAAGTTCTTGTTCTTTTCTGAAATATCTTTGAAAATCCCAGTATTCCTCTTTTCAACATTTTTCTTTTCTAACTCAAAAGACTGCTTCTTTTCTTTGAAAATATTTCTTTCTTTTTCAAGCAAGTCTTGTAGAGTAGAAATCTGTTTGGGAAGTTCAAAATTTTTATCTTCAAAAACTTTTCTTTCTTTGGCAAAAGTGTCTCTTTCAGTGATTATTATCTTTTCGAATTCAGACACTTGCTTAGAAAGTTTTAAACATCTCAGCTCCAAATCCTTTTTCTCTTGCAAAGTTTTCTTTGAAAATTCAGATGACTGTTTGGTAGAAGATGTCTTCACATTTGATCTTTCTTTTTCTTCTTGGACGCTTGTTTTCAGTTCAGCATTCTTCTTCTCCAGAGCAGATATCTGATCTTCAAAAGCCTTAAACTTCTGTTGAAGCTTAACTGATTCATCTTTCAGCTCAGATGATTTTTGTTCAGTCGTCTTTAGTTGGCTTTGAAGATTCGCCTTAACTTTATCTTCTTTGATGCTTTTCATCAAATCAGCATTTTTCACTTTCAATGCATATACATTTTCTTCAGAAGCCATATACTTTTGTTGAAGCTCAACTGATTCATCTTGTAGTTCTAATGATTTTTGTTCAGTTGTCTTCAGTTGACTTCGAAGATTTGTTATATAAGACTCCTTGAGCTTGATTACTTTCTCAAGAGACTGAATGGTATTTTCTTTTATTGTCATCATTTTCTCTCTATCTTTAATCTCTTTCTCTTTTTCTTTTATCTCTTTCTGTTTTGCACTGATGATACCAAAATTAGATTTATTAGTATTAGTACACTTTATACAGTCATAAGTTTTATCAGAGTTTAACAAATTAAATTTCAACTCCTGAATCTGTTTTAGAAGCACTGAATTCTGATTTTTCAGTTGATCTTGTTCAGCTTCTATTTTTGGTATCTCAGGCATGTATAAGACTGCCATATCTCTTGCTGATAGTACAGTATTCCCTTTATCATCAGTCTTTGGCATCTTGAATGATTAGCTTGAATGAATAATCGTTCCCAAACAATTCAGAAAAATTTGACCAAAAGTCAAAATCAGATCACCACTTGAAAAAAAAATATTCTTAGAAAAAAAATTCAATTCTGAAATTCGCAAAACACTAAAACTCGCAAAACATTAAACTCTCAAGTCACTGTTCACAAAATTTCGCGCTAACAAGCACTTGCGCGTTTTTTATTCACGCAAAACACTACTTGCGTGTTTTACATTTCGCGCAAAACACGACTTGCGCGTTTGACAGTTCGCGCAAAACACGACTTGTTCGTTTAGATTCATTTATGCATTTCTTGCCTTTGCGCGTTCTGTCCTTAGAAAAACTTTGACGATTTTTTAGAACTCGCAGGCTTCGGTTTGCGTGTTTTGAGAACTCGCAAGCTACTATTTGCACGTTTGATGATGAACTCGCAGAAGACGTTTGCGCGTTCTTCAGAATCTTTGTGTGTTCTTCAGTCACTTGCACGTTCTTCACTTGATGAGGCTTGCGCGTTTTTCCAATCTAGCGCGTTTTACACTTGACTTCACGGATTCGATCCAAATCGATGTAAGCCTGCAAATTAGAACATGAAATTGCATAGGGATAATCGATTTACGAATTAGAACATAATTCTATCATAAGAATTTGAATAAAAACACCAAAATGTAACAATCTGATTCAAGAACAGTGTTCGAACTTTTCAAGACCAAAAAACTTCAAAAATTCAAAATTAAAATTGATTCAGTTTGAATTTGATTATACAATCAATACAAGAAACGTTTTAAAACATAAATCGAATGCAATGAATCCATTTTTTTGCATCAAAAATGATTTAACAATGAAAATTCGATCAAACAGTGAAAGTCTAAAAGTCGAGTTCTGTGTTCTCTGAAATTCAAAAAATCGATCTAATTTGATGTATTAATCTTTCTGAAATTGAATGGTCTCGCTTTGATACCAATTGAAAATGTAATTCCAGATTCAAATCAAGCACAATCTCAATCAAGATTTAACAATATCAAAGTCTGGAGAGAGAGTGTAGAGAGAGAAAGCGCATTAGTCATTGATATAACAATATTGAGTACAATGCATCTTGTTACAAGATTACTAACAACCACAAGCTATTTATACCAAGATATGAAACCACATGCTTAAACCTATAAACTCTAAGATTGACTTAACTAAACTTTGACTTTGTTGACTTTGCTAGACATGACTTTTCTCATTAAATCTTGGATACAATTTTATACACTAACAGGTTCAACATCAAAGAACGAAACATATTGAGATCGACAATCATTTCGTGCGTCAAAAAGTGGCGTTGGGTCAAGTTCGGGTCCATCATGTCCCTTCCCGTTTTCAGTATGCAGACATTTATACTAAAGGACTTCCTCGAGTTTTGTTTGATGAGTTCCGGTCCAGTCTCAACGTTCACAAACCTCCAAGTTTCGACTACGGGGGAGTATTATCGGACAAAAAATCACATCCCTATAATCATATGAAACCACTAGATAGAAGGAAATAATCAAAGGAAATTTCTTCCTAATAGTATTATTGGTAGTTATCATAGGTGTCGTTTGTTTTTTAAGAGGTCTAAAGTCTGAAGTCTTAATTTAGTTATGATTAATAAGAGGTGGCGTGAAAAAAGGTCTTGAACGATTCAGACTTAAGAGCCATTAAGAGGTTTTTTTAAAAAAACAAACAACCCCATAATCTTGTATTATTGGTAGTTTCTCTTTTGATTGTAATCCTTTGTAATATATATAGGGGGTTAAGATGAATGGAATAATCAAGCAATCCATATTCTATCAGTTTACAAAGAAAATGAAACATTCATTATGGTAAATTCTAATACTAGAAAAATATTCTTTCAATCACTTCCTTTGATGATGGCACATAATTTTTCAACACATATGATATTATCTTGGTTTTTGATCATCCAATGATCTTATTCTTTGTGTACGAACCTATAGATGTATGTACTCTTTAGCAGTGTAAACATTTAACATATCAGGTGGACATATAAAACCTATATGTTGATTTTTAAATTTCAATTTGATTGACTCTTGACAATGGTTTAGATTTCGTCGTAGGGGAAACATTTTTGGTAACGTGAAACCTAGAATATGGGCCCAACTATGGGTAGAAATAATTTTAAAAGTAATAGTTAAGATTCCAACAATCACTAATTTTAAGTATTTTCATTCTTCTTATTGATGATTATTTGAATTTTCTTGAGAAAAGAGTTGCTCTTATGATTAAGCATTTATAAAAATGGAGATTGGCAAAGAGTTTTACACAAAGAATACCTAATTTCTCATAAACATGGATATCAATTCTCATATAATATTGCTGCAATTTGAAGTAAATCATCATTCATGTATGTGTTTCAGAAGCAAGTAAAAGAAGTAGAAAATAAGCAAAAAGAGGGATAAAAAACAAGACAAGAAATAAGAAAATGATCCAAAAGAGTATTTCATAAGTCATTGTTAAAGAAAAATAAGATTTCAGATTTGAATCAACATATTGCTAAAGATAGCATAAATTTTGAAAAGAAAAGATGGGGTTTGAAAAAGAAAAGAAAAGATTTGCTCATAAATTCTCTAAATTTTCAAGAAAGACTTTTGAAGAGAAGAAAGCTACTCAACAAGTGTCAGATTTTGAGAAGGTAGTCAGTTTAGAAAGAGACAAGTTTGCAAAAGAGAAGAAGATGATTGAACAGAAAAATGTTGGATTTTTCAAAGATTTATCTGATCAAAGAAAGAATATCGAGAAAGATTTTGAAGAAGAAAGGAAGATATTTGAGACTGAGATTGAGAAGCTTACAGAGTCATTATCTGAACTATCAACAAAGGCAATGAATGATCAAAATGCGAAGTCTGAATTTCAGAAACAAATTGACCTGCTCATAAAGGAAAGGAACAGTTTATCTTCCAAGATAACAGAACTTGAAGATAAAACAGCATCAAGTTCATATCATACAACTGTCTCCACAAAAATGTCAGTCAATATTAAAGATCAGATTCGTACTACTAACATTTTCTATGATCGGAATGTAGATGGTTCAGGTACATACAGAAGAAGAAGAAGAAGTGGTAATGAGAAGTTTGTATGGAGAGAAAAAGCATATTCTGATGAAAAGAATGATCATAAATAGTTTATGCACACACTCAATACCAAAAAGAACATTGTGCATAAAGGTAAACCTGATCTTGTTTATTCGATAGATCAATTAATCAGGTTATCTAAAAAGAAGAGTTATTGTTCTTACTGTCGTACAAATGATTTTGTTCATAAAGCATCTGATCATTACTGGTATGGTTCTTATTATATTACTCCTAATAGAACTGCAACTAACAAACATAGACCCAAATACCAGTGGGTACCAAAGCCAAAAGATTCATCTGTGTTGCAGGCATCTCAAGTCTAGGTGGAGTAAAGGAACCATGACTCTTGGATAACACAGTTCAAGACCCACACCTCAATGTTAAGAAGTTAGACTTCTGAGTAAATCATCTCAGGACTCGGACTTTAATGTGAAAGATTTTGACTTCTAAACACAACAGTTTTGGACTCGTACCTCAACGATCAAAAGAAAGTGTACTCCGATGCATCAAAAGAGATGATCAACCTTCAAGGGGGAGTATACATATCATCATTTCTGATAAATATTGTGAATGCATATTTTCAGGGGGAGTAAATGACTTCTGATTAATTCAGATCAGAACTCGTGTTTCAAAGTTTTTCTTTGACTAAGACTTTTATACTTTGACGACTTTTTTGACTAAATGTAGATTTTGAGGGGAAGCTTACATGATCATATCAATCATGACTTTCGAGCTGCCTTCATGAGATTCAAGCAGAGCGTAAGGATTATTCTAATATTTATCTCATACATATTTGAAATACGGACGACTTTCAGATATGAAAACATGTTCTTAAACGTTCAAACCACTTCTCAATTCTTAAAAAGATTTCATGAATACAGAAGTGTGGTTTTAAACGTTTTCGTTTATGGACTTCATTGTTTAACTAACCGTGTGTTTCCAAATATAAATACTTGTGTATTATCTTTTCCATATATTGCCGAGTATTCATACACACCGGTTTAGTACTTTTATTGACTAAGCTTTTACCAAGTCTCAAAATTGCATATAATTTTCGATGGTAAGACACCCCGTTTGAACTTCATTGATATTTGAGCGTTAATTCATTAAAATTGTTTCTTTCAAGAATGTCTATATTTTATTCGTATAGACAACATCCAATTTTTCATGACCTAAGCTTTTCATGATAAATCATTCATATTTGATTTTTTCATACATTGTTAGATTCTCAAACAAGTCTTTAGTACTCATTTCATTCTTTCAAATATATTTGTTATGAGAGAATCTTCCATGATTTAAATGCTCAAATCTTCATGATTATCTTCATGAGCATACAAATATCTGACATGTATTTCATTTTGTGTTTTAACTGAAAAGTTAAACCAATTGAGCAACATTTTGCTTTTAGGACAATTACATGGGAATTGTGTAAGCTTAATTGAACTTCTATGAATTACAATAACCATTGTTTCCTACTCAAGAAGTTATTTTTGAGTGATCGAGAGGCGAGGGGTCAATATCTGAGTGTGGGTGTGAGCTAAGATAAAATGAAAAGAGAGTTTGGTTAGATGCGAGCTCAATGTTAAAAAGAAAGAGGGTGAGAGATCAGAGTAAAAGAATATCAAACTCTGCACCAACTTTTTCTGAGCCGGGCAACCACATTACTGTTGTTTCACAATTCTTTCGTGAACTTCATTGAAACAGACAACTAGCCCATGCCAACTTTTGTTTAAACCCCACAAAGATACTCATTTCATTCTTAAGAAAGATATGTTTCATATTTTCTTGGGGACACAACACATAATCTATCTTGTCTTCATTCGAAAGATATGGATATTGAAAAAGAAGGAAGTCTGCACCACCTTCGCACTTCGATCATGCACAATTGAGTCTGTGTATTACTGTTGTTGCCTTAATGGTTTACACATTTTGAGCCTATTATAAACATTCATGTTTTAAATTCTTTCATACACAAGCACATTCACACAAAAAAAATCGTTTTTCTATCGGAACGTTCATAGTTTAACCTTGTGTTATTCGATGATTGAATGGAAGACCTAGGGAGTGATCTTCAATAAATCTCCTTGTACAGTACATTCGTTGTACTAAGTGACTTTGTGTTACTTACAGACATATTAATTGATTCATTTGTTGATTCATGGTTACATTCTTATTTTTCTGAATTTGAAAAGATTTAGATGAATACATTATGAATTGACGGATGATCAGAGGCTCATATGAAAGGATTTTGGTCAGAAACTGATGACATTTCTTAAAGAAGTTTTGATGATTTCTATGCTCTACATCATCAAAAAGGGGGAGAAATAATTTCAAGAAATGTTGTATGGTGAAAGTTTGTGATATTTTTGGGGAGATGATCAAGAAATGTTTGAATATGAGGAAGTTACATGTTTGGATTTGGGTAGATTGTTTAAGATTTGAAAGAAAATTCAGAGATTCGAAAAGTTTGTTGAAGATTTGCTGAACTTTTCTTTGAAGATGAATTGCTGAAGCAAAATGAGCTAAATCTGAAGATAATTTCTTTTCTGAAGTCGGAAAGAGGTTTTTATTACCTTGGGGGAGATTGTTAAAGTTTCTTGCAAAAGACATTTACAGACTTTGGAGGAGATTACAGAAGGAACTTAAAGAGAGAGAATGTTCTTAAAAAGGGGAGAATGTGCTTTAAAGATGAAATTCATTTGAAGAGAAGTACAAGTTTATCCGAAAGGGGGAGTTTGTTCTTTGATGCTGAAATTTAATCTGATTCCAAAAGGGGAACTCGCAAGCTACTATTTGCACGTTTGATGATGAACTCGCAGAAGACGTTTGCGCGTTCTTCAGAATCTTTGTGTGTTCTTCAGTCACTTGCACGTTCTTCACTTGATGAGGCTTGCGCGTTTTTCCAATCTAGCGCGTTTTACACTTGACTTCACGGATTCGATCCAAATCGATGTAAGCCTGCAAATTAGAACATGAAATTGCATAGGGATAATCGATTTACGAATTAGAACATAATTCTATCATAAGAATTTGAATAAAAACACCAAAATGTAACAATCTGATTCAAGAACAGTGTTCGAACTTTTCAAGACCAAAAAACTTCAAAAATTCAAAATTAAAATTGATTCAGTTTGAATTTGATTATACAATCAATACAAGAAACGTTTTAAAACATAAATCGAATGCAATGAATCCATTTTTTTGCATCAAAAATGATTTAACAATGAAAATTCGATCAAACAGTGAAAGTCTAAAAGTCGAGTTCTGTGTTCTCTGAAATTCAAAAAATCGATCTAATTTGATGTATTAATCTTTCTGAAATTGAATGGTCTCGCTTTGATACCAATTGAAAATGTAATTCCAGATTCAAATCAAGCACAATCTCAATCAAGATTTAACAATATCAAAGTCTGGAGAGAGAGTGTAGAGAGAGAAAGCGCATTAGTCATTGATATAACAATATTGAGTACAATGCATCTTGTTACAAGATTACTAACAACCACAAGCTATTTATACCAAGATATGAAACCACATGCTTAAACCTATAAACTCTAAGATTGACTTAACTAAACTTTGACTTTGTTGACTTTGCTAGACATGACTTTTCTCATTAAATCTTGGATACAATTTTATACACTAACAGGTTCAACATCAAAGAACGAAACATATTGAGATCGACAATCATTTCGTGCGTCAAAAAGTGGCGTTGGGTCAAGTTCGGGTCCATCATGTCCCTTCCCGTTTTCAGTATGCAGACATTTATACTAAAGGACTTCCTCGAGTTTTGTTTGATGAGTTCCGGTCCAGTCTCAACGTTCACAAACCTCCAAGTTTCGACTACGGGGGAGTATTATCGGACAAAAAATCACATCCCTATAATCATATGAAACCACTAGATAGAAGGAAATAATCAAAGGAAATTTCTTCCTAATAGTATTATTGGTAGTTATCATAGGTGTCGTTTGTTTTTTAAGAGGTCTAAAGTCTGAAGTCTTAATTTAGTTATGATTAATAAGAGGTGGCGTGAAAAAAGGTCTTGAACGATTCAGACTTAAGAGCCATTAAGAGGTTTTTTTAAAAAAACAAACAACCCCATAATCTTGTATTATTGGTAGTTTCTCTTTTGATTGTAATCCTTTGTAATATATATAGGGGGTTAAGATGAATGGAATAATCAAGCAATCCATATTCTATCAGTTTACAAAGAAAATGAAACATTCATTATGGTAAATTCTAATACTAGAAAAATATTCTTTCAATCACTTCCTTTGATGATGGCACATAATTTTTCAACACATATGATATTATCTTGGTTTTTGATCATCCAATGATCTTATTCTTTGTGTACGAACCTATAGATGTATGTACTCTTTAGCAGTGTAAACATTTAACATATCAGGTGGACATATAAAACCTATATGTTGATTTTTAAATTTCAATTTGATTGACTCTTGACAATGGTTTAGATTTCGTCGTAGGGGAAACATTTTTGGTAACGTGAAACCTAGAATATGGGCCCAACTATGGGTAGAAATAATTTTAAAAGTAATAGTTAAGATTCCAACAATCACTAATTTTAAGTATTTTCATTCTTCTTATTGATGATTATTTGAATTTTCTTGAGAAAAGAGTTGCTCTTATGATTAAGCATTTATAAAAATGGAGATTGGCAAAGAGTTTTACACAAAGAATACCTAATTTCTCATAAACATGGATATCAATTCTCATATAATATTGCTGCAATTTGAAGTAAATCATCATTCATGTATGTGTTTCAGAAGCAAGTAAAAGAAGTAGAAAATAAGCAAAAAGAGGGATAAAAAACAAGACAAGAAATAAGAAAATGATCCAAAAGAGTATTTCATAAGTCATTGTTGCCTTCCGACAGACTAACAGACCATACAGTCGAAACCTTAGTCGAAAACCCAAATGGAAAGAAGTCCTACATGTTCCTTGTAGGTAACAACATTTCTTCTCAAACTTAAAACAACAACAAAAACCACTTGATTATATCATCCAAAGAAAAAAGAAGTCTTTTAAAGCACTTACACTGAATCCATAAGTTGTTATTGTCGAAATATTTTTTTTTGGTAATTTACTGAATGCTTCCTCCCCCAAAAGTGCATTGTGGCCCATTGTTGTTTATATGTCCTATCTCACCTCCAACTCCAAGGAAGTCTCTAGTGAACGTCACACCATTGTATTGTTGAAAACCCATGTTGCTGAAGGTGTTTGGTGGTGGTTGTTGTTCTAAGTTAAAAGTATTCCACCCATCATCATACACCCTACCACTGTTGTCAAGCCCACCACGGAAGTTGTCTGTTTGCTCATAAGTTGCATCAATATAGTGATTGAAAATAGAGGACCTAACATGACTACTGCCAAAAGAGTTTTGGAGCTCATTCATGTTACTGTTATAGCCATTGCTATCAGTAATGCCAAAATGTTTGCTGCCAAAAAGAAGTCCTCCACTTTCAGACCTAGTACCACTAAGAGTTGCACCACTAGAGGAAGGACTTGCATAACCTCGCTCAAAGTTGTTATCATTGTTGTTGATAGGCATTGAACCAAGTACAACAGCTTTCTGAAGCAACCCGGTTGCAGAATGTTGGGGCATGGTACCTGATAAATAAAGTGGAGTCCAGCCATCCGACCTAATACCACCACTTGTAAACAGACTTGATCCCTCACCACTTCCATAATTTCTGTCAGATTTCATGAAGTTGGTGAAAATACTTGTGTCAACTTTTTGCTGATATATCTGTTGGTTTAATCGACCTGAAGTTGGCACAAAGAAAGTAGGCAAGGGCTTGTTAATATTCAAGTTCATGGAGGGTCTGATCATGAGGCTGTTATGAGTTGCTCGACCAAACTGAGACACACCTACATCAATTGTTGGGATGGTCCTGTTTAGGTTATGGATAGAGGGAGCCTGGTAACCCAACTGCGGCAAACTTATGCGCATTTGCTTCGGCTGGTTGTTGTTGTTTCCTGAGATTTTGAACGAGTTGACTCCCATGTCACGTATAGTTGGTGGGTGCTTGATTCCAGCTTCTTTTGCAAGTGCCTCACAGAATGACCTGTGTGCCAAGAAGTTGTCACGCCTACAAAATATAATATGCATGTCTTAAATGATTACTAAAAATTAAGTGGATGACTCTCAATTTCATAACTTATGAAATACAACGTGCTCATCTTTCGCAAAATGTTCATACGATCATCAGCAAATGATTCACGTGTATCACTTAATTACCAGTTTTGTGATTCTTTAAATATTACAAAGTCAATCCATGATATAATGGGTATCTCAACAATGTGAAACAACACATTAAATTGTAATCGACAAGAATAACAACAAGTAAATTCTCCTCTTTGGTTCTTTTATCATTAATTTCTTACTGTTATTGGATGATAAAACTAACATACAACTCATTATTGCTAAAACAAAATAATAAAAATGTCTTTGATAGAATATTATTATTGCATATCTTTGAGGAAAGATCATATATAGTCTCATCGGATTGTAGGTAATTTTATTTTAAAGGCAATTGAGCCATCAGAAGTTCACAATTAGGGATTTTATTTGATATTTTAAAAAGGAAATAAGAGTTGGACATGATTTAGTGGCACAATGAACATATCTTCCAATTGAAAAGTAGTGGCAATACGAAGGAGCTTCATGGTTCTTGCAACAACTCTCTCATCAAGGAAAAGCCAATCTATTTTGATATTTGGTTCATTAAATTCTATGTAGATAGCATAATTATTCTCACAATGCATGAGTGCTGAGGATGAATTCGATATGCCAATGTTTTGATGTAGATGTTGTAACCATATAAATTCATAAGTAGTATGAGCCATAGCTAGGTACTCTTAATCTGTTAATAACTTCAATCTGAAGTAACTGAATGTTTGTTAGAAATGAAACCAAGGATTCACCAAGGCACTTGCAAAAACCTGACATTCTTGTATCATAACACGTACCACTCCTAAATTTGAGTCACAAAAGATCTTAGTTATTCTTACTTGTGGGCAGGGCCGATCCTGAGGTTTCTGATACCCTGTGTGAGAAGGCTAAAAATGTGCCTCCACGTTGATTTTTAGCAAATGCAACTTATTATTTTTTAAGGAGTTCGGAATCGAGTTAAGCCAATCAACTCACCCTCATGTCGACTTTTACTAATATAATGAAATAATTGAATTAAAGGAGGGCATAAACAGAACCCCGAATAACATCATGACATAAACTTACATCATCTAAAAAGATGCATTATGCATTTCTTGAGACAAAAGCAACAATTATATTTATTATATTTGTGTTCACCTTAATATGTGGAACTTGAAAGAAAAGAAAATAAATTAAGTTAGTTTTAAATAAAATAATAAAGTTACATAAAGCTAATGCCACACAAGTTGATAATTTTATGTGCAAATAAATCTCAGTCTATGAACAAAGGGACAAAAAGGAAACGACATGTGAGCATGCATAGTTGCAAACATCAAAGCAATTGCAAATCAAAAAAACAAGAATAATCAAACTATGCATGACTACATTTACAATACGAATCGGTAATTTTATGTAAGTGTGAATAACAAAGAAATTTCATTATCTGAATGTTTGAACATAACAATTTCATGCCTATCAATTACTAATGAACATTAACCAATTCGTTCCTAACAGGAATGGTGATTTCTTATGAAGATCTCACATGTATTTATAGAGAAGATGTATTTTTTTACAAATATCATTTTGAATACAAATAGAAAAATGTTTCTTAGAATAAGATGAGTGTTTTTCTTACAAATATCATTTCGAATATAAAGTGAAAAATGTTTCTTAGAATAAGATAAATGTTTTTTGCAAATATCATTTTGAATATAAAGAGAAAAATGTTTCTTAGAGCAAGATGACCTATAACATATTTGATAAAATAAACATAGATAAAGAAAAGTGGAGGGCAATGTAGAGAATAGGAAAATGATTTTTTCATCTTAATTATAATTCTTGCTTCATCAACATTATTGTCGGCTGAAAATGGAACGCCTTTAAGCCTTGAAAATTGGAACACTCAAACACGAATAGATGAAGAACAAAACAAACCGGCTTAATTGTTTGAACGTTCACGATGCCTTCTCCGTTCATTCTAATTACTAGAACAAATATCGATTAAGCGCTTAGTTAATTACCTTAGCGACTTGGGCATGAGCCAATTGTTTATAGCCTGGAATTAAACTCATAGCTAATAAAAAATCAAAACTTGATGCCCATTGGGCTTATGATACCTTGTGCCGCCGCATGGGGTGCACATGGCCAGGGTCGGCCCTGCTTGTGGGTAGATAAAAAAAACTTGTTCAGCTTGTATCCAACCTCTATCAGAGATGGCCTTGGAGCATTTATGAATAGACTAAATTTATGTGCGTCAAATGCTATATTAAGTCACGTAATTGTAAGATATGATAGAGACCTATCAGTCTTTGATACTAAGTTGTGTCTGGAAACAAATAACTGTTTGTATTGGACAACTTAATTGTAGAATCAATAGACCACCAATAGCAGCCAACATCCCAGTATCTTATGGAAGTTGAAGTGTATAATGGCATTTGATCTTGCTACTTTAGGATCAAAGAACTATTCAAATATGTTATCATAAAAGATCTAGTAAGGACTTTGTTGTTAATATATACTAATATAGACACATAAGTTGGCCATGACCCCTTTTAGAAACGAGTAATCAACCTTTCAAAAAAATGAAACGTTCCTTATTCGTGAATAAGGAAAACTTAGCATACCATTTACAAGATGCTTTGTCAAAGCCTATATATGGATTTTCTTTAATTTACAAACTAGCTTGGCTATTGATGGATACTCCCTTATAATCACTTAGATTGGATGGAGGATGTCTTTCCCTGTTGAGTTTCTTCTTGTTTGATACTCGGGGACGTTCAACATTTGGTGTTGATGATGGGATTATGTTTGGGATGTAGAGGAGTCATTTGATATTGGTGGATCAAATGTAATAACATCATCTAAAGCTCATAGCACAGCTTAAGGATACTAATTAAATCACTGATCATGCTATGAACGATTAAAAGAAAATCTAGTTTCCTAAAAATAACTTCCCATGAGATGAAGATTTGTCTATTGTCCAAGTAAAGTAACTCGTACTGTTTCATATAACTAAGAACGACACATGTCCTCATACATGGACGACTCTTCGTTCTATTAGGTATCATTATAGTAGAAAATATTAGGCATACACGAAAACCATAAATATATGACAACCAATAAGTTGGCCAAATAATTTATCGTAGGGGTAAGGGTAGGGGTGATTGATTGTTTATAACAAGAATGGGAATCTTATTGATCAAGTAGCTTGTTCTTAAAACACCATAGGATCAAAATTTGATTGGAACCTTTGAGTGGATCAAAAGTGTAGTTCACTAGCTACATTTAACATATGCTAATGTTTATGCTCTAAAAAATAAAATTGTCGAGATTTCTTGACACATGATCTCTGATGTTAGTAGGACACCCTTTCTAGAAAAAAAAAAGAACTCCAAAAAATCCAACTCCCTCACATTATATTACTTAAACATACGATCTAAGTAGTGCAGGGAATACGCATGTTTGTCCTTCGCCTATGTTTGCAAGAATCAACCATATGCGAAAGGTTGAGCTCATACCATGTCAGATTGCAACCTCACTACTAACTATAGTAGAATTACGGGCCTTTTACCAAATTCTTATTGGATAATTGTTTACCGGCAAGAGATTCACCTTCATTTACCTTATCGTCTAACATCCTTAGCCATTAAAATGGATTATGGGTAAGCATTTTAAACCCGATAAGTGCTTACCGAGTAAGAGTCATTTCTCACACTTAAGGGTAAGACTCTCGGTCCTTCCCTTGTCTCTTACCACATAAGCTTCTTGGTTCTCACCCTGGTCAATCAATAATGTAAATAATATTGGTAAATAATATTGGTAAGGGCTTACCTGTTAAACGTTTAGTAAATGACCCCTTAGTTAACTAAAATGGCTAACTAACTAATTTATATGAACCAGGTAATCAAGAACTACTACTCACCGATTACTAACTTACAAAACAGTTGTTTAGCGTTTGGTAAGGCAAAATTGGACAGGACAGAACATGTAAAATGACCAATTTACCCGTAATAAGTTGATTATATCTTTTATATATTTTGATTACTTTATGTAATTTATTAAATTATAATAAAATACATATTTTTAATAACAAAATATATCATTAGAAAGTTTTTGTCAAGAAGATTAACATGACACCAAAATAAAAAGTTTTGTAGTTTCCAATTTTTTATTCTATACATATTATATATTTTTTTTTATTAATATTGACGAATTACCCTCTTATGACAAACCTGAAAAGAACCTATTCCTATCACATAAATTAAAGAAAATATAGAAAACGCATAAAAATATTATTTGAGGACGGTAAAGTGAAAGTTTAAAGAATATAAAATAAAATAAATAAAATTTAAATAATTAATAAAATGTAAAGAGGAGACATATTTGATGTTTTAGAAAATAATTAATTTTTATTTTGAGGGTATATTGGTAAAATGTAAGTCTGTTCAACCTTGTTCCACCTTGTTCCATGGGGTGGGGGTGGAACAGGCGTATTTCAGCTTGTTCCACTCTGTTCCACATAAAAGTTCTATCAAACATGGAACACATGATCCCTGTTTTGTTCTGTCATGTCCGGTGTACGAAACGTATCCTTAAGTGTAGTATAAAAGTTACGTTTGATAAACTAGCTGATGGATAAATCATGTTTGGCAAAAACTAGTTGATAAGCATATAAAATGATCAAAAAAGACATAGTGAAAATTAATCAATTATAATATTTCACATTATAACTAAAACAAACTTATAGAAATTTAATATATATGTTAATTAATACAAACAAGATAGTAAAAAAAAAACTAAACAATATAAGATGTTAATTAAAAGAATTTAAAATTAATTATTATATATTATAAATTTTGAATTTATTAAAACAAATTTTTGAAAAAAAAAACCTACATTCACTTATGGTTTTAAATAACCATTACATATAATATGAATAAAAAGAACTAATTAAATAATAATTAAAAAATAATAGTATTTAATAACTAAAATATACTGATTAATATTAAAAGATAATAATATAAAATAATTGATATGATTAACAATAACTCTAGATAATTAAAAATTAACATCAATATATAATTAAAATTTAATTAATTATTTTTCAATTAATATTAACTAATATTAGTAATAATTAATTTTTAATAATTAAAATTTATTTATTATTAATATTTCTTTCGTCCCAAATAAGTGTCCACAATTCTATTTATCTTTGTCCCAAAATAAGTGTCCACTTTTAAAAGTAGAAAACTAAATTATTAAATTTACACTTAATTAATGCACAAATATTTCAGAGTTATGAATAGAGAGACATTAAATAAGGGTAAAGATGTCTTTTGGTTAACAAAAAATTGTAATGATAATGCATGTCTAAAACTGTGTGTCATTTCAATTGTGGACACTTATTTTGGGATGGAGGGATTAGTTAATAAATAATAAGTAATATTAATAAGGGTATAATTGAAAAAAGTCACAAAAAGTTTCGCATAAACTACTACAAATAGCTTATCATTAAGCTATCTTATTTTCATCCAAGCATGTACTCAAAAAATAAACTAGTCAATAAATTAGTTTATTTTTGCCAAATGATGCCTAATTGGATAATGGAAGTTCAAAAGACACGTAAGAATTGAAGAAAATATATGTTTACTGCTAGTCAATTTAAAACAAAAGATAACGGACTAATTATTCCTGATAAGTTATAGGATATAGATGGTATACGAAAGAGCTAGAAGTTTGAAAGTAATCTATGATATCAAGTAGTTGTATTTTCATGGTACTGTGTTGATAGACTGAGGGTGTGTTTGTTTACCTCTTAGTGATCCCATTAAGAGACAAATGTATGATTCGATCACACATAATCTTCTTTGGCAGATCTTTATAACAGGTTTCAATGGTTCAATATAGTATGATTCGTTCCATTACCAATCAATCCCACATGCCATTCAAATCCCTTTTTTCCCCACATACTCCTCGTCTCTCTCCATTCTTGCACATCATTTATTTGATTGTCCCATTCCTCTAGACTTCCTCCTCGATTATTTTCTTGATTCTCCCCTCACTCTTGATATCACTTATGCAGTCTGTTCTTTTCTTATTCATTTGCTTGCTAAAAAATGTCCGAACCCTGATGTGGTATGATTATGTTTCTATGTGTTCAATGATTTCAGTTTGATTAGGTTTGATGTTCAATGATTTGGGTTTCATGTTCCACGACTTGGGTTTGATTAATTTTCAATGACCGATACCTTATATCACCACTGCAAGTTATAATCTAATTCCCATACGAACAAGTACTCAATTTTATGATAGACTTGTGAGCCTATATGCATACACATATTAATTCCCCATATGAGTAGTAGCTTTATTTAATGGTTTTTTGTAGAATTTTGATGTGTAGCATATACCTTGTTATCCTATACTTTGATGTGCAATTTGCCAGGATGCTTGTGTTATGCTTCTTTGATTAAACTCACAGTTGCAAATCCATTTAATATAACCACTTTCAACCAACTCTTTGGAACCTCCAAATCCTTTGCCACCAAAAATAACAACTACAATTGCTATTACTATTTCTTCTTAACAACTTTTATCATCTTTCTTTCTTTCTTTAACCAACACATATCTTTCCCACAACTTTTCTTTGCATCAAAATGTTGTTTCCTTGCTATAACCCTGATAAAACATATTGATACATTTTATTAGTTGTAATCTTCAAAGTACCTTTCGAGATATCTCAAACCTACAAAACTTGGTTGTGGAATGGTCCAAATTGATCAATGGAATTTTAAAGGGTATGTGTATTATTCAATTTTATTGAGTTTAATGGGAAGAGGCACATGGTTTGTTGAATGAAATGCTAGTTTGAGGCATCTCGTCTATAATATTTTAGTTCATTCACTTTGTAACTTACACCACTCTTATACATAATTTGTGTGAAGTTGGGTTTTCTACTAGTAACAAAAAAAAATGATATGCCAAGTTCATCTTTAGAGAGATAAGGTGGATTATGAGTTGCAACAAACTAAAAAGTGTCATGCGTAGGTTAATTTCAAATTGTATGTGTAGTAATTATTAGCCAATTAATGAAGTATCATATTATTCTGTTGATTGTAGTTTAAATTAGGGATTATTATTCAGTTTTTTGATTGTGTTGTTGCACTTTGTGTTGCAAGGTTTCTTAAGTATCATCAAGGTTGCCCATCAAGGTGAAATTGCCGACGAGTGGGACTAAAATTTGAGCAGGAAAGTAAATTTGGAAAGGAATCTTTTTTTGATTGTCCATAAGGCTTGTAAGTAGTTGGAAACTTGGAATAGAGCAGATTGTTGTTAAGTTGGATTATGGGACATGGTTTTGCTACTTAGAGTCCATGCACACATGCTTGAGGTTGGAAGTAGTTTGACCAGAGTAGAATAGATTGTATGTTGTTGAAACATGTTATCATAACAACATTGAAGCAACATTTGTGTTTGTCTTTTGATACCAGATGTATGAAATTTGATGAATAATCAAGTACGTATCCCTCTAATGTATTTGTCTAAGTTGGATGCTATGAACTTATCTAGCAAGATGGTTTTGGCTTGAGTTCTTTAAGTATCTATTTTCAAATTTTGAACTTGCATTTCATGTGATATTTTGTTATGCCAAAACTTGAACAAACATTGTAATATTTGTTTGGATTGATATGATATCATGTATTGGCTTGGACCATTAATTATTTTCTATTTTTCATTTAGAAATTCCATTCATATAATAACCGGACATTTATATCGATCTTTAACTGAAAAGTTAGTATTTGGAGTTGGTCATTGCTTTGTATGCTTGTACATATAGCATCTGGACTTAAACCGAACTAACTTTTTCAAACATAACCATTAGAGGGGTTAAACATGGATAAGTGAAATAAATATTAAACCAAAAATGTGAAGAAATTATCCAAACATGGTAAATATGCAATTTATGAAACTTAAGGGACCAAAAGTGAAAAATCTGAAAATATAAAAACAAAATTTGAGATAAATAATCTCAAAATCAGATTTGTATCTCTTCTTCTTCACGCTCTTCAAACCCTAGAATCAAACACTTATCCATGAAATTAAGCTTCAATCCTTGATGTAATATTGAAGATTTAAAGCTAAATCATGAAGGTAAATCATTGGGTAAGCTTATACTCTTGATATTTAGGTTCATTGATTAAAATACATAATAAGTGTGTGTGTATTTTGTTGTTATGGGCTGGAGTTAAGGGATTAAAGGAATCTACATCTTGAATAAGTTGTATTAATCATCCTTAAGGTAAGGAGTTAGTAAATATTTGATTACATGTTTGGTAACCTAACATTCAAGTGGGTTTTTGATTATGTGATGTTCAAGGCTGTTAAACCAAATCAAATTGGTTCATAGATGGTTTAGAATGGTTATCAAATCAAAATGGTAGTGTTGATATCTCAAACATGTTAAATATGATGTTGTTGGAACAAACCAAAATCTGCAGGTTACTTTAAAAATGTGTATAAAATTAACCATTAATCCAAATGAGGTGTGTGATATGTGGATGGAAACCTTAGTGTGTCTAGTTCAATTGTTATGAATAACCCAAAAGCTAATTTTGAGCTTAAGTATGCCAAAATACCAAATTACAGTAGCTGGTCTCTGTAAACTTGGGATTTGCACACTGTTAGTGCAAAATTCATATAAAATCGATCATAGCTTCAAACAATATGAATCCAGTGCGATTGGATTCCTAAGAGGCATAGGTACAACTTTCGTTTAGACAATATCACAAAATTCAGCTCCTAAGTATGAGTAATATGTCCAACACAGAGATGGACAGAAGCTGAAATGTGCAGGGCAGTTTTTCTTTGCAATATTTTGATTGTTATGTTCGATTCATTTAGCATCCTTTCATAACAATAGCATTGAACTATAAGACTATAAAGATGGAAATAAGGTAAAATTAATCTAATAGAAGGGTGTCAATAGGCTAAGTAGATCAAACAAATATAGGAAATCATTGTATAATTCTAAGTGTATATTACATGTGATAGGAAATCCGACTAGCAAGGATTTTGGAAACTTTGGCATTTGGGCATCGTGTTTTCATTATCTCGACTATATAAAGGTATGGATCTCTTATTTTCTTGAAACGAGATTGACCTATTGTTGAAGGTTAATCCATTCAAATATGATTCACGAATTGTAAACTTGAGATACGAAAATACCTCAATGATGTTGATTCTTGGATTTTTATCGTGTAATTTCTTTGTTGAATTCCATTTGGTGTCCCATTAGTTGAGCACAACTTAGGAGTGTTCCAAAGTTTGTTGCCCCTAATAAGGATCGTTGGCCCGGTTCTTGAGTTTTACTCTGAATGCTGAGGCGCGAATTAAATATGATAAATATGATTTGTTGAATCGGTCCAATGACCGTGATATTATCGGATTGAGAATGGCACGACTAAATAGAGTCAAGCCATATTGACTTGTTCATTGATTGTTGTTATATCTTTGTGATCCGATTAGATCACATGCGTTGTGGTCCTTTACCCAGACACTTAGTCGGGGGCACCGACTTTGTGATGCTTCCATGGTGGCTATAATCACTATGGTGTCCTCGTGTATGCGTGGAGAATGCGCTGGCCCTGATCCGGCCATGGGGGCGAATGGATATCCTAGGAACCGAACAGAACTAGGACTGCTTTAATAGTAGTCGAGGGCTAGTGGGTGTCATGCCCACACCGCTAGTTCTCACTTATGCCCATAGAACCGTACATTCTTTGGGAACAACGGGTTTAGTGTATTCGGGTGATCTATGTGAACTTGAATAACACGAAACACGGAACAGGTGATTACGTAAACCCCTTTGTTATATCCTTGTGATATTCGATTGATTTATTTTATCGTTTCATGATTATAGGGATAATTTGTACTTACCCTATATTGTTTATTGTTGATTTCATTAATCTGTTCACTGAGTTATTGCTCAGCCACGTTTGTTATTCCGTGGCAGGTTCTAGGGACAGACTTGGGGAATATCCGGGTTGAGAGACCAAAAGTGGATATTTTGAAGACTGACTTACTGGACAACCTTATTTTGTGAATAGTTACTTTTGGGATTGTATATATATGTACCTTAATGTCCGGTTGTCAATAATTAGTACTATTTTGCTGTAAAGTTTACTTAGTTGCTCTGTATATGTTTAAGCGAATATAGCTAGTATGGGATGTTACAATTCATAACTTTTGTCAAACATTAATTTTCATTCAACACAAGACTAGGGGTAAATGATAATTTTATGTCATTCAGGCTGTTGATTCAGAACTGTTTCCAAACAATCATTTTTCTATCTGACACTAAATCATCCAGGGTCTCTTAACCATTGTGACCACTTAATCATTTTGCAGTAAATCATTCAGTATATGCCAAATAGCCCCTGAGATTAAATGCTTATACCTAAATATGGTTCAACAAAAAGTTCTACTCATTTGTTCTCGGTTGATTTTAGATCTCAAACTTGTACCAAAGAACTAGAATTATATTTGTTGGATTCTTCTGAAAACTTTGACAATCATCATTACATTTTTTAGCACTTGGAGTATATCTTTAACTCATGTCGCTACTAAGTATTCTTCAAAATTAAATATGTCCATATCACTTTTCAATATTAAGGTAATTTGTTTAAGACTTGCAATTAAAAGACATCTAATAAAGAATAAAAAGGTTTTCCAAACCAGAAAAACGGAACACCAAATTCAAAATTGGGCTTAATTTGATCATAAATGATGTTAGAAATAACAAAACGAATGTTAAAAAGAGTGAAAAAATCATTTATAAAAGATTAAAAATATGATGGATGGGTTTGATATAATTGGTGATTTTACGGGAACATATAAACTGTTTCAAACCATTGAGAAAATCGATCTATCGAAACTTAATTAACCAACCAAGAAATATATATTGATAGAATTGAAGGTCAATTTTAGTTCTTGGAAAGATGAAGCAAAAAACCATCATTTCTTAAGTTTGAAATCACATAGGAAACCATATTAATTAGTTAGTTAAGATGTACCTTGAGAAGAGAGTGCCGCAGTGACATTGGTACTCTTTCTTGCCACAAATCTTCAAATGCGCCTTCAAGTCGGATTGGACAGCATACATCTTTGCGCATTTTAGGCACTTGTAATTCCGCTCAGTAATATGCTTTCGGGAATAGTGTTTCTTGATGCCAGTGAGGTCTCGAAGAGCATGAGAAGGGCTGTGGTGGATGCAAGAAGGCTCAGGGCACAAATACACCTTTCTGTTCACCTTAACATTTGTAGTCCTCTGCTTAAGTTTCCATGGCAGATTGTGTCCCCTTTTGTGAAGTTGCAAGTTCTGCTCCCTGGGGAACCCTTTGCGGCATACCTCACAAACAAACCTGTTTTTCGCCATTAGGGTGGTAGGAGATAGTGCTACAACCTCTGCATCCGGATCTATCAAAAAAATTCCAGCAAAATTCCAAAATAAGAATATAATTGTTTATGTTATAATCCAATTAAAATATAATAAAAATTAGGGTTTCCATGAAATTGGTCATCGAAAAAGACCCATCTGTTTCTTTTCCAAAGCTAGTTTTTCTTTCCATTTCAAGAAAGATATGATGAAAAACAGTAGAAAAATCCCTTCTTGTACTTGCTTAATTTCTGTTTCTTGAAAACAAGCAAAGCTTTTATTTGATTGAAAAATTAATTAAAAGAATATAAGAACTTGCATGAGATACCAACCAATAGGATTTCGTCGTTTCCTTAGAGGTTGAACTGGTGGGACAACATGATCATCTTGTTCAATGTCCAACGCTTGGTTCACATGATCATCTTCATTCCACTTCCCGAAGAGCAACATTGATGATCCTGAAGCCATCTCTTCCGCACTAGCTAGCTACTTGATGATCAATGTAACTACGTACAGCTCAGATCTACGAACCCAACATAAAAAAAACAACAACTTTTTGAATCATTATCTAGCCATATATAATTCATAAAGAGTTAAGTTGGTGACACGAAAATAAACCCATGGGTTTGGTATTTGATGATTGTCTCATCATCTGAACTACTCTTAAATGCAGAGAGGAATGGTAGACAGCACCGAAGTTTATTCTCACTACTCTTAAATGATTGTCTCATCACCGTAACTTTCATTCTCACTACAACCCCAACCCAAACCATTTTCTATTTGTTGTTTCATATAGATGAAACAACTAATGTTTATAAATGTTGTTTCATTCAAGCATTATTTTGCGTATGAAACAAATACAAAAGTATATACATGAAACATATATTTATACTCGCATCCTGGACCAAACATGGGAAACAATATGAACCATAATTAACTTATAATCAAAGTAATAGGATGATTTTGGTTGTTCTAATTTTCACCGGTTTAACTTTTATATATGTTGTTTCCTTAACTAAACAATAATACATGAAATTGGTTTTTATGGTTTGTAACTTCTGAACAATTCTTCTTATTATTTATGGTTTAGAGAGAGAAGTCCCTAGCTAGTGAACCCGGTCCTTGGCCGCATAAAGACATAATTTGTTGCGTAAGCCAAGTGACGAGAGAACCACCGTCCTCTTCTTCTCTGCCCCTCTCTCTTAAACGTCATGTATTGTGCACGTGTATTACAGAGTGATGCAAAATGTTTTATACCATCTTTCACCCCAAAATAAATACTTTCTGACTTTGAACTTTGAAGATTCCAATATATTAATTTTTCTATTAAAACTTGACATATTTTCTTTCTTTATCTCTAAACAATTTACATACACTAGTTATATAGTTAATGTATTTCTTAGTTTTTCCTACACAAGGAAATATTGCTAAAAATTAGTAACAATCATTTCAATTTCAAACTCAGTTGTGTTTTCATTAGATTAATAAAAACTTACATTATTTGATTAAACCAATTGATGTCCTCCATCGGCTTACATGCATGGTCTATCAAATTAACATTTACGGTAACTCGTTTATAGAAAGATTTAAAGGAGTTGCACATATTATGATATGATATAAATCCGGCTCTAGCATCGTCTAGGAACTCAACACAATGTTTTCCCTCGCTTGAAGGGGTGCAGTGTGTTCGAGTTTCACTCCAGCTAGACGTTCAATGGGGTTCTGATAGAAGGAGAATTCGAGAGTTAATAAGGATTTTCGAAAATAATTAGAAAAGAGGAAAACGGGATCGAAGAGAAAAACGAACTCGAAAGAGGCTCGGAATTTGGCATCGAAGGAGTAACAAATTGAGAATTGCAAACAGCGGCACAAGCGAGTTTGGTGCTAGTTACATGTGGCCTAACCGACATGAAACTCACCATAGAAACCAAAGTGACTTACAAGTGAGTTGCATGTGGCCTAACCCACATGAAACTCACTTTAGAGAATGTTCGGCGTTGGTGGATGAGGCGACTCACATGCAACCATTCATCCAAATCCAGAAACTTAATTCCCCACGTGACCATGCCATGTGTTAGTGCACAAATATGATAGATCCAAGATCATGAAAGTCAAAAGTCAAAGTTAAAGTCAAAGCCTCTTAAAGCAAAGTCAAAGTCAAAAGCTCAAAGGAAAAGTCAAAGTGTTTAGTTTAGTTGTATTTGTGTTTAGGTATAAATAGGTTTTTGCTTTGTTGTAATCTTGTAGCACCTTAAGAGAGCTTAATTGTGATTGAGGTTAGAGAGAGAAATATTGTGAGAAAGATACTTTGTACATTTTGTAAACTGTGGCTTGAGATTAGTAACATGGAACATTTGAATGTGATAACCACAAAGGATGTGGTGTGGTGGTAAAGGCTTGGGGAGTTCATAGCGCTCAACCCGGATTCGAGCCCCACTAGCAGCACTTGTGGCCACTGAGGATAAACTCAGGGCTGCACGCTTTAGCAGCTGGGTCAACGGCCCTAATTGTCGGGGATTAGTCTAGGCCATAGGCCCAGGATACCTTTTCCAAAAAAACATTGGAATGTGAATCTTGTTATCATCTTGATCTGATTTGCACTTATTGGGACTATCAATTGGTATTAGAGCAAACCAATCAATTCAGATTACTTGGTCGAATTTCACATATTTCCATTTTTTGGAAGAACACACAAGACTCTTACTGTTTAATTCACAATTTTCTTGATAAATCGTTTTTTATGCAAGAAAATGGCATCATAGTGATCGATTAGTATTACTGAAACTTTCTTATTTAGATTTGCTCATCTAATTCACACTAAATCACTTTCAATTTTGGATTTTTTTTGTGAGTTTTTTAGTTGGAAAAATGGCGAACACTGTATCACATCGATTAACTGTAATCTTGTTGTTTTTAGGTGTTTTGTTGTATTAGAAAGTTGTTCTACTTGTAATTGCGATCAATCTTGTGGAAAATCAAGTTGTAATTGCAGGAATTAAAGAAAATGGCCAAATTCTTCATGTTTTACTCAAGAACACGCAAGATCTGAAGTTCGCGCAAGGTTCATAGGAAGAACACGCAAGCCTGGAAGAACGCGCGGACTGAAGTGTCTTGTGTTTTTGTGCCTTCTGCGAGTTCTTGATAAGAACGCGCAAGATTCTTGTTTTTTATCTTCAATTTTTCTAAGGACAGAACGCGCATAATTCTGTTTATGCGAAGTGAGAACGCGCAGGGTTCTGTTTGCGAGAAGTAAGAACATGCGAAGGCCTATATGTGAGTTCTTGTTTTCTGGTTTCTTTGATCCGCGAGTTCTTGATCTGCGTTAAGTGATTTTGCGAGAAGTAAAGTTGTGAAAAATATTCTAAGTATAGAACGCATAGAGTGATTACGCGAAGTGCTCCTTCAGAACGCGCAAGCTTCTTTCTGCACGAACTAAGAACGCGCATGCCTCTTTCTGTGCCAACTAAGAACCCGCAGACCTCTTTCTGTGCGAAGTGGACTTCTTTGTTCTGCGAGTTCTGACACTTAGAACTTTTTCTGAGTTTTTCAAGTGTTAACCACGTTTGACTTTTCAAGTCAAGTTTATTTCTGAATTATTTGGACGATCACTTCAAATCCATGCAAGTTTTATCAAGATGGGATATTTTGATGATGACAAAGAAGATCAAATTTTTAAACTCAAAACAGAGAATGAAAATCTCACTTCATCTGTTGATTATTATTCAAATAGATCAAAGAAATATCATGCTGAAAAGAGATTGCTACAGAAAGAAGTAAATGTGTTAAAGAAGATCAATGAGGATCTTCTGAAGCAGATTTCTGATTCTCAACAATTAAAAGATGATAAGAGCAATGAAGAGAAAGCAAAGGCTTTGGAAACTGAAAATATTGAATTGAAAAGGAAGATTTCAGATTTAGAAGCTGAGATTGTCAAACTCAAGGAAGAAAATTGTGTCAAGAAGAATGAGGAAACAGAAAAGGGTTTAGAAAATGCTAATGCAGAGCTGAAAAATAAGATTTCAGATTTGAATCAACATATTGCTAAAGATAGCATAAATTTTGAAAAGAAAAGATGGGGTTTGAAAAAGAAAAGAAAAGATTTGCTCATAAATTCTCTAAATTTTCAAGAAAGACTTTTGAAGAGAAGAAAGCTACTCAACAAGTGTCAGATTTTGAGAAGGTAGTCAGTTTAGAAAGAGACAAGTTTGCAAAAGAGAAGAAGATGATTGAACAGAAAAATGTTGGATTTTTCAAAGATTTATCTGATCAAAGAAAGAATATCGAGAAAGATTTTGAAGAAGAAAGGAAGATATTTGAGACTGAGATTGAGAAGCTTACAGAGTCATTATCTGAACTATCAACAAAGGCAATGAATGATCAAAATGCGAAGTCTGAATTTCAGAAACAAATTGACCTGCTCATAAAGGAAAGGAACAGTTTATCTTCCAAGATAACAGAACTTGAAGATAAAACAGCATCAAGTTCATATCATACAACTGTCTCCACAAAAATGTCAGTCAATATTAAAGATCAGATTCGTACTACTAACATTTTCTATGATCGGAATGTAGATGGTTCAGGTACATACAGAAGAAGAAGAAGAAGTGGTAATGAGAAGTTTGTATGGAGAGAAAAAGCATATTCTGATGAAAAGAATGATCATAAATAGTTTATGCACACACTCAATACCAAAAAGAACATTGTGCATAAAGGTAAACCTGATCTTGTTTATTCGATAGATCAATTAATCAGGTTATCTAAAAAGAAGAGTTATTGTTCTTACTGTCGTACAAATGATTTTGTTCATAAAGCATCTGATCATTACTGGTATGGTTCTTATTATATTACTCCTAATAGAACTGCAACTAACAAACATAGACCCAAATACCAGTGGGTACCAAAGCCAAAAGATTCATCTGTGTTGCAGGCATCTCAAGTCTAGGTGGAGTAAAGGAACCATGACTCTTGGATAACACAGTTCAAGACCCACACCTCAATGTTAAGAAGTTAGACTTCTGAGTAAATCATCTCAGGACTCGGACTTTAATGTGAAAGATTTTGACTTCTAAACACAACAGTTTTGGACTCGTACCTCAACGATCAAAAGAAAGTGTACTCCGATGCATCAAAAGAGATGATCAACCTTCAAGGGGGAGTATACATATCATCATTTCTGATAAATATTGTGAATGCATATTTTCAGGGGGAGTAAATGACTTCTGATTAATTCAGATCAGAACTCGTGTTTCAAAGTTTTTCTTTGACTAAGACTTTTATACTTTGACGACTTTTTTGACTAAATGTAGATTTTGAGGGGAAGCTTACATGATCATATCAATCATGACTTTCGAGCTGCCTTCATGAGATTCAAGCAGAGCGTAAGGATTATTCTAATATTTATCTCATACATATTTGAAATACGGACGACTTTCAGATATGAAAACATGTTCTTAAACGTTCAAACCACTTCTCAATTCTTAAAAAGATTTCATGAATACAGAAGTGTGGTTTTAAACGTTTTCGTTTATGGACTTCATTGTTTAACTAACCGTGTGTTTCCAAATATAAATACTTGTGTATTATCTTTTCCATATATTGCCGAGTATTCATACACACCGGTTTAGTACTTTTATTGACTAAGCTTTTACCAAGTCTCAAAATTGCATATAATTTTCGATGGTAAGACACCCCGTTTGAACTTCATTGATATTTGAGCGTTAATTCATTAAAATTGTTTCTTTCAAGAATGTCTATATTTTATTCGTATAGACAACATCCAATTTTTCATGACCTAAGCTTTTCATGATAAATCATTCATATTTGATTTTTTCATACATTGTTAGATTCTCAAACAAGTCTTTAGTACTCATTTCATTCTTTCAAATATATTTGTTATGAGAGAATCTTCCATGATTTAAATGCTCAAATCTTCATGATTATCTTCATGAGCATACAAATATCTGACATGTATTTCATTTTGTGTTTTAACTGAAAAGTTAAACCAATTGAGCAACATTTTGCTTTTAGGACAATTACATGGGAATTGTGTAAGCTTAATTGAACTTCTATGAATTACAATAACCATTGTTTCCTACTCAAGAAGTTATTTTTGAGTGATCGAGAGGCGAGGGGTCAATATCTGAGTGTGGGTGTGAGCTAAGATAAAATGAAAAGAGAGTTTGGTTAGATGCGAGCTCAATGTTAAAAAGAAAGAGGGTGAGAGATCAGAGTAAAAGAATATCAAACTCTGCACCAACTTTTTCTGAGCCGGGCAACCACATTACTGTTGTTTCACAATTCTTTCGTGAACTTCATTGAAACAGACAACTAGCCCATGCCAACTTTTGTTTAAACCCCACAAAGATACTCATTTCATTCTTAAGAAAGATATGTTTCATATTTTCTTGGGGACACAACACATAATCTATCTTGTCTTCATTCGAAAGATATGGATATTGAAAAAGAAGGAAGTCTGCACCACCTTCGCACTTCGATCATGCACAATTGAGTCTGTGTATTACTGTTGTTGCCTTAATGGTTTACACATTTTGAGCCTATTATAAACATTCATGTTTTAAATTCTTTCATACACAAGCACATTCACACAAAAAAAATCGCTTTTCTATCGGAACGTTCATAGTTTAACCTTGTGTTATTCGATGATTGAATGGAAGACCTAGGGAGTGATCTTCAATAAATCTCCTTGTACAGTACATTCGTTGTACTAAGTGACTTTGTGTTACTTACAGACATATTAATTGATTCATTTGTTGATTCATGGTTACATTCTTATTTTTCTGAATTTGAAAAGATTTAGATGAATACATTATGAATTGACGGATGATCAGAGGCTCATATGAAAGGATTTTGGTCAGAAACTGATGACATTTCTTAAAGAAGTTTTGATGATTTCTATGCTCTACATCATCAAAAAGGGGGAGAAATAATTTCAAGAAATGTTGTATGGTGAAAGTTTGTGATATTTTTGGGGAGATGATCAAGAAATGTTTGAATATGAGGAAGTTACATGTTTGGATTTGGGTAGATTGTTTAAGATTTGAAAGAAAATTCAGAGATTCGAAAAGTTTGTTGAAGATTTGCTGAACTTTTCTTTGAAGATGAATTGCTGAAGCAAAATGAGCTAAATCTGAAGATAATTTCTTTTCTGAAGTCGGAAAGAGGTTTTTATTACCTTGGGGGAGATTGTTAAAGTTTCTTGCAAAAGACATTTACAGACTTTGGAGGAGATTACAGAAGGAACTTAAAGAGAGAGAATGTTCTTAAAAAGGGGAGAATGTGCTTTAAAGATGAAATTCATTTGAAGAGAAGTACAAGTTTATCCGAAAGGGGGAGTTTGTTCTTTGATGCTGAAATTTAATCTGATTCCAAAAGGGGAGCTTCAATGTATATCTTATTGAAGATGATCTTGAATCCAAAGGGGGAGATTGTTAGTACCCAAATATGTTGGATCCAAGATCATGAATGTCAAAAGTCAAAGTTCAAGTCAAAGCCTCTTAAAGCAAAGTCAAAGTCAAAAGCTCAAACCACAAGGTTGTGGCGTGGTGGTATGAACCTGGGGACTTCATAGCGGTTGCTCGGGTTCGAGCCTCACTCGCAGCATTGTGGCCACGGGATGAATTCCCGCGGGTAATAGGCATGTTTTCCAGGAGATTAGTCCGGGCCCAAAGTGGTCTGGGATACTCCTTTACCAAAAAAAAAGTCAAAAGCTCAAAGGAAAAGTCAAAGTGTTTAGTTTAGTTGTATTTGTCTTTGTATTTGTGTTTAGGTATAAATAGGCTTTTGCTTTGTTGTAATCTTGTAGCACCATAAGAGAGCTTAATTGTGATTGATGTAAGAGAGAGAAATATTGTGAGAAAGAGACTTTGTACGTTTTGTATACCGTGGTTTGAGATTAGTAACATGGAACATTTGAATGTGAATCTTGTTATCATCTTGATCTGATGTGCACTTATTGGGACTATCACCATGCTTTCCTTATTCATTTAAAAGTCTTTTGATTTATTTTCCATATTTAGCTTTATTTTTAAATTCCTTTTTATTAATTATCTTTAGTTTAACTTAGATTTAGTAATTATCTTTTCTTTTAGTTTTGGTTATAAATAGGTTTAATTGTTTTCATTGTGAATCAAGTTATCAATCAATAAAGTTTTCCGTCTTCGAGACAATTCTCTTGAGTTTTAGTTTTACATTTCGTAATTCTCGATTCGTTTTAAGGATTTAGACGTTTATTGATCCTTCCACAAACCTACGCTGCGTCAATTGGTATCAGAGCAGGATTCACCTGTCTTTTCACTAACATGGCAGATCAACAACCAACTACCAAAACAAATTTAGCCGAGTTGAATGTGGCCTTTACCGCAACACTCTTGTATCTAACGGCGACTGTTAACAGGCTTCAATGCAACATCGTCAACGACAACCATCGGAGAAGAGACGGGTTTGAAGGACCGGTTATGGTGCCATGTAATGGCAACTGCTGTAACCGGGTCGATCTCCCGAGTTCCGAATGCGAAGAGGAAGAGGAAGAAGACCGCCAAGAAATGATCAATATCGTACACCAACGAATACTCCTTTTGTCAAAGGAAGAAAACCAACACGAAAATCTTTTTCGATCGCATTGTTCGATGCTCAAAAAGGTATGTAACTTAGTTATCGATAACAGAAGTTGTGAGAAACTCGTGTCCCGAAAATTGGTCGATTACTTTAATCTACCCACTCAACTCCGTGAAACTCCTTATTCTCTCGGGTGGGTCAAGAAAGACCGGAAAGTTAGAGTAACACAAACATGTTGGGTACCCATATCAATCGGCAAACATTATCAAGAGGAGGTTTTATGCGACGTTCTTGATATGGATGCATGCCATATCCTATTGCGCCAACCGTGGCAAATCGATAATAATGCCACTTACAAGGGCCGAGACAACATCATACTATTCAGTTGGGGCGACCGAAAGATTGTCATAACCCCGGTTAATAGCTTTGATGAAAGCACCAAGAAGAAGAGCAACAACAATAACCGTATTATGGGTTCAGTTTCTCTCTGGTCAAACAACCACCCATTCCAGAAAAGCCATCTGAAAAATACGAAGTCTTGTCGGAAAAGGTTGAAGATAAAGTCGTTACCGTTGAAACATAATCACAACACAAGACCTGTACCGATGCTAAAAAGTCGGCAACAGATTTTAGGTTATCCGTCAAAGAAACTGAAATCAAGATAATGGAAGACATTCTTGAGCCAACGAAACCGTTGTCACAAGAAGTCAAGAACAGTGATTCCGAAGGTGACACTTACATTATTACCGCACCCAAGGCTCCGGCTTAAACCGAAACAAAGCCCAGTAAAGTTACTTTAATCTCTTACCCTTTCGAGTTTGAAAAAATATCGATCGTTTGGAGACGATCACGACAACCTCTGTTGGGATATGAAGACTGGCCAAAATTTCTGAATTTTGGAGGCCAAGTTGCGAATTGAAACGTTTTGAAGAAACGAATGTTCTACGGGTTGAATGAAGATGTTTTTCAAGTGAGGGTGACTGATATAGGGAGAATTCGAGAGTTAGTAAGGATTTTTGAAATAATTGGAAAAGAAGAAAACGGGATCGAAGAGGAAAACAGGATCGAAGAGGCTCATAATTTGGCATCGAAAAAGTAACAAATTGAGAATTGAAAACAACGGTGGAAACGAGTTTGGTGCTAGTTACATGTGGCCTAACTCACATGAAACTCACCACATAAACCAAAGTGACTTGCAAGTGAGCTGCATGTGTCCTAACCAACATGAAACTCATGTTAGACACTGTTGGGCGTTGGTGGATAAGGCGGCTCACATGCGACCATGCATCCAAATCCAGAAACTTAATTCCCCACGTGACCAAGCCATGCTTTCCTTATTCATTTAAAAGTCCGCCGTTGTTTGCAAATCTCAATTTGTTACTTTTTCGATGCCAAATTCCGAGCCTCTTTCGAACTCGTTTTTCTTTTCGATCCCGTTTTCCTCTTTTCAAATTATTTTCAAAAATCCTTATTAACTCTCGAAAATTTGTGACCATGCTATGCTTTCTTTATTCATTTAAAAGTCTTTTGATTTATTTTCCATATTTAGCTATATTTTTAAGTTCCTTTTTATTAATTATCTTTAGTTTAAATTAGATTTAGTAATTATCTTTTCTTTTAGTTTTAGTTATAAATAGGTTTAATTGTTTTCATTGTGAATCAAGTTATCAATCAATAAAAGTTTTCCGTCTTCGAGACAATTCTCTTGAGTTTGAGTTTTACAATTCGTTTTAAGGATTTATACGTTTGTCGATCCTTCCGCAAACGTACGCTGCGTCAGGTTCAATATATTCTTACATTTTTAATTAAAAAAAACAAGAGTGTTCAAATGCTATTCCGTTCCACTACAAAAAATGAGTTTCTTATGATGCTCAATCGTGAGGATTTAATATATTATGAGCTTTTTAAAAGAAAGTGATTCCACATATTTTCACACTTACTACTTTAATTAAAAAAAAAACTATCTAAATGTCATTAAACTACAACTAATGTGTCTATTACCAAACTCACTGGTCTTATAAAGTACTTGATCCATTAAAACTCTTTTAGAAACAGATTGAAAATAGTTAATATTATCACGCTTATAACTAAAAAGTGTTTAAATGATTTTCCACTATAACAAATAAATGAGGTAGAATAACTTGCAAAGACGAAGTCGACGACCTAATAAGTTTTAAGTTTATCAAACAATAAATAGTTAGAATAAAACTAAGATGACTAAAATAATTAACTAACAACTGATTCATCGTAGTAGCATTTTTATGCGAAACAATCATCAAAAGTTTAATTAATTGCTCTATGGTTGTTAAGATCATACGTACGAGACTCTTTGCAAGGAACACTTGTCGATCTAATTTTGGTCCCAAAATTGAGGTTCACATTTGATATTTAATTACTAGAAAATTACCAACAATAGGTTTTGGTAAAGTAAGAGTGATATAAACAATATACTAATAGAAATGTAAAAGGTTACGACCACATTACCAAAAAAAACATCAAATTCAATTATCTTTTTTGTTTTCTAGCTTATTACGTCATAATTTTATTTTATTTTATTTTTGCAAATTGGGTAGCAATTCAAGTTTGACTATCCTTTAAATTTTATAAATGCAATAATTATAAACTTTAGAGTAAATTATGTTTTTTGTTTTTGTGGTTTGTTAAAATTGATATTTTCGTCTTTGTAGTTTAGAAATTATACTTTGTGTTAAAGTGAAAAACAAATGGAACAACAATCTGGAGAGAATAACAATAAGACAGAGAGAATAAGTCTATATTTCTCATTAATCATAAGCCCTTTAAATAGGGAGGAGATATTTCAGTTCTAATCTAACTCTGATATATTTATCTCTATCTCTATCGTCATATCCTTTAGACGATGGCACACTTATCCTACAACACTCCCCCTTGTGCCGAGTTAAAGGAGTGGTGGTGCACAGTTGTTGCCTCGTTAAAACCTTACGCCAAAATAAAACCCAGTGGGAAAAAATAAAAATATGACGAAGGAAAGAGTACAACGCACTAGTTTCCTTTGCAATACATAGACTTATCATTCAGTCTAGTTTTCTCTTAGATTCATACTTTAATCTTGAGAGTTAAGAAAACGTGATGGTATATAAACAGTTGCCTCACTAAAACCTTACACCAAGGAACAAAACCCAATGGGAAAAATAAAACCTTGGTTGAAGGAAAGAGCACAACATACCAATATCACAAATATAGTAGACTCCCCCTTTTGTCTACTACTCCCCCTGATTCGTGCATTAACCAAGGGAATTTGGAAAACATTTCCATTTACTTTCTACACGTTTCCCAATATATGGTTTTAGGTAATGACTTGGTAAAATATGTCACATTCTTTTGACACCTTACTTGATTCACTTGAATCTAAAGGAGAGTCTTTTATTGCTAATTGTATAGAAACTTAAGCAGAATATGCTCTGTGTTATTACCCCTGATGTATCTTATGTTCATTTCTTCGATACATGATACATTATTTCCATATATGCAAGTAGGATACTGGTTGAACCCAGAATTACTAACTCTGATAATATATGTAATGATAGTCCTTAATCATATACATTATTTTATTATCTCATGGAGAGTAATATTCTTGGATTAATTCAAGGAGGTAGTTACAAATGATCGCTTAGTTTACTTCCAAGCAATCGACGTGTTCCTTGTGGTAATTCTTTATTCAGTTTGGGAACATCATTTGTATGGGTCAGACAGATACCAAATATCAGCAAACACATACCAAGACATTATTTGGTGTTTTTCTATAAGAGCTAGATAGTACTTTTGCTGCTTACATTCTAAGTAGGTATTGAAGTTCCATTATCAATCCCATTTTTCTTTCTATAGGGAAAGTATAAACCATGTCAATGGTTCCAAAAGATTAATTTAATATCATTCCAATGATTTTGCGTTGGCGCTGAGCTAAATCTAGCTAACAAGTTCACTGAGAAATACAATATATGGTCAAGTGTATTATGTTAAGTACGATAATGTGCATATTGTACTTAGATAGGGAATTCCAACTCCTAGCATCATCCGTCATCATCCTTTAGACGAAATGGATCTTTCCTTATATCTGACACTTCGACCGATCATGGGAGTGCTAACCGGATGCGCTTTGTCCATATTAAATTGCCTGATTATTTTCTGGACATATGCGATCGGTGAATTAATATTTCACAAACTCGGTGTCCTAGCTCAAATATCTAGACAAAACCAAGTTTTCCCAAGATCTTTCCTCTCAAAATCAGATTTCAAGTAGCTTGTGGTTCCTCTCATTTCATCAAGAGTGCCTATTATGTTCATAACATTGACATATAGAGCTACTTTGAAAATATGGAACTTGTTTTCCATAATAAATAAGCAAGAGAACATTTCATCGTTCTTATATATCCTTTCCCAATCAAGTATTCCATTAGGTGGGTATACCACATCCACTTTTATTGTTTTAATCTATAAAGTGGGCGTTTCAATTTATTGCAAACGTATTTCGTGGTTTAGAGTTGCTTGATTTTGGTAATGTAATATCATCAAGCACTTTTATATATATCTAAATCTAGATCCCCGTATAGATATGTGGTAACCACATTCATGAGTTGCATTTCCAGTCCTTAGGAAACTACTAGGTTAGTAAATTATACGGATGTCATAACATCCATCATGAGAGAGTAAGTCTCCTCGTGGTCAATCTAGGGCGTTGTGAGAAACCTTGCGCCAAAGGAGAGTCTCATACATTATGACTTAATTATTCTCATTACGCTTTAGGACAAATGATTTATCTATGTCTTATAGGCTTTACACTTGGTGGGTTAGCACTACCAAACCAAATACCTGTTCATTTGTCAAATAATATGATTCTCCTGGATTGCTTATTTAGGCCTGTTTGCTCTTTGTTGATATTTTCCAACTGAGCATGGTTCGATGTCAATGTGCTATATCACCTCATAAACAATAATATATGTGAAATATATCATCAATAATTACATATGATCTGTCCATCGACTCATATGTGCTCTCATAGTTCATTTGAGATTAACATTCATCTCTAGAATCAATATTAACTTCGGAGCGTCCTCCAGTGATGATTCATAGACATAGTTTAATCAGAGACAATCTCATGAGAGTTTTATGTATTGATGACAAATAGTTGTGCCTTACTCTTCTCTTCCTTTAGCTGAGTATCTATCGAACCAAGTAACTTCCCCCATTTCCGTTTGGGAGCTACGACCTCAACCACACCTCCACTATGTGTGATTGCAACGCACTTTCCAATGGCGTTGTACCCCTGTTGGGGACTTTTTAACCTTGCAAGTATATTTGCAGCTCGTATATGTGATTTTGTCACTTTTGGAATATTAAACGTATCAGGTATCGAGTCTGATTCGTTTGACTTCAACATTACGTTGTGAAGTTTTGGGGATCGAAATGAGACAGAGTGAGAATATTCAATGACACTTCCTGTCGTTCCCATGGAAAATCCTTTTTCCTATATCCACCTAACGACGGGAAGACTGTCTCATGAAAGTGACAACCCGCAAATCTAGCGGTAAAGAGATCACTAGTCAAATATTATAATTAGCAAATAATTGTTGGGGATTCATATCCAACATATACCAAATCGTCTTTAAGGACCCATTTTGATGCGCTGTGGGGGCGCAATTGGCACATATAATCAAACATGCGTAAATGTAAAGTATCAGGCTTATATTCAGTTACCAACTAGTAGCATGAGCAAGTAGTGGGTCTAAAAACGAAAAAAACTGCATATAATAATTGCATAACCCCAGGTAGATGTGGGTAAATTGGTGCGCATTACTAATACCCTAGATGTCATCATATTCTTTTGATAACAACTTCTATGAGACCATTTTATATATACACATGGGGTATAGGAAACTTTACATTGATCCTAATACATATGCAATTAACATCAAATCCTTATGATGTAAATTCTCCAGCATTCAAAGTCATGTAGACTTGATGAAATAATTAGGGTGGTGAGACCTTAAACGTATAGTTAGTGCTAGGAGTGCAGTATTTCATGTGGACAATAATACGACATGCGTTCATCGTGTCGAAACCAGAACCATAAAGTACTTTAATGGCCCGCATTTTGGATGTTTATGTCCATAAATATCACCTTGTATTCGTTGTAACAATGAAATATTTTTTTATTATGTCCTTAGCTTTAGGATGGTCTCAATCCTGTCTTGGCTAAGGAGTAGGTTATATACAAAAGTTTTAGGTATTCGAGAGGGCATATAGCAATGTTGTTTCTTATGCTACAGAAGTCAGCAGTTGCAATTTTCCTCATTATGCCTTTCACTCGAAAGAGAATGTGTCTATGTGTATTTTGCAATACACGGATCACTATGTCATAACCACGGTGTCCCGCATGGTCATGCCAAAACATATATGTGTTATTGCCCCCAAAAGTTCTTTATTGGTGACAAAATATGTTCCGATGACCCAATAATCTACTAGTTTGACACATTAGTTTCCATGATATATGTTTACTTTCATATATTCATTAGAACTTATGTATATATGCTCATTTCCATTTCCATTTGATACGAATATCTTTACAAGGTTCCTATTAATTTTGTACCAACAAGAGAGTGACAGTCCATCGTCTAAGTAATTTGGTTGGATGTATTATAAAACAAGTATTAGTCTATCTTTTTTTTCAAGGGTGTGATAGGTAAAAAAAATCAATTCTCCTCGATACATTCCTACACGGAACGGATAATATTGAATTTTTTTTTGTATTTGTTTTGATGTATTTTTTTACATCTATAATGGTTACATATTCGATTTTACTTTAGCAAAGAAATTAATTTTTTAAAATTAATTTCAAAGAAACATATGCATAATCAATATTAAATATTAAAACAAATATGTTATATTTCATTTTCATCGTGTTCCCTTTTTTATAGAAGCACTTTTTAGTGCATATCTTATTTGATTCTCCATTATCACCTGGGTAGTAGTTGTATCCTACTCCGGGTGTTGAAAAATCTTTCCTGACTCTTACCAATACCCTGACCCTTTCTAGGGTCTCGTCCACATGGTTGCAGAAATGTCATATGTGTGAAATGGTTTTTAACTCACAATCATTTGGAGTTGTTTCCACTTCTAACACTTTCATTATTGATATCAGGAATTTTCTTTATCCCGACATATGTGGTGTTATTCGAAAGAACCTTGTTGTGTCTCTCAACCACTTGCAGTAGGTTGATGAGTTTGTCTAAATGTTACATTCCAACTTATATTGGTTCATTAATATTTATATATATGAAATGTGGAAATGATATTAGGAATCATGTCATCTTCTGTGAGCTCCTTGCCACAGAGATTGAGACGCGTTTTGGATATAACATTTCTTTGTTGAAATCAGTTACCTTTTTGTAATCGAGTAAGTGGGTTTCATTCCACTGTACGATTAATTCGGGAAGTACATATTCATAAGTACTCCCGATTATCCCTTTCGTCAAATGGTGGGGGCACTAGCACAAGCAAAAATGGTGGAAAAGTCTACTGTTTGAAAGAGGGTAAAACAACCCGAAATCCCAGGAGCTAATCCAAAATCACCTACTCGATTGACAAGCATAGCTTTTATAGCTACTTTATCTGCCTGAAGTCGTGTAAACCATAAATGAATTAACAAATATGAAGCAAGACCTACTCCCTCCCATCCCAGGAATAATTGAAGAGAGTTATCTCCAGTCACCAACGTTGGCATAAAAAAGTAGGAATGGATAAATAACACATAAATCGAGGGCTATGCGGATCCTCAGACATATATGAAATGGAATAAAGATGGACCAATCTACTTATAGATGTAACCACAATTAACATCACTACGGTCGGGCTATCGAACACGGGGTCAGAAGTGAATTACGAGTCAGACCAATCTGCGAATCGAGCGAGCTCCCCTTGCATGCAATGATGTGGTGGTGAACCTCTCATTCTAATTCATTGCTCTTCGAACAGTACGGGAAGGTGGCCCATCACACGACTCATCAACTTGATCTTCCGGGGGAATCATATGCCCGAATAGGCCTGGGAAAAGAGGTAAGATCTCGCTTTCCTTTTCCACTCAAGTGTACGACATCTTCCATGCTTAGGACCCTTCTTCCCTAATAAATGATTCCACCGCCTGCCTTAGTAGTCTCAAATAAGGCCTGCGGGCCTGCCTTTTTTTTAGTAGGTGATTCACTACCGAAGCTAAGAAAAGGCTGGATCAAGAAAAGGGGGTACTACGAGCCCTCTGCCTCATGCATCTAACCAGTTCGCATGGTTCACCGGTTCCACCGATTAGACCTTTAGAGTGATTCAGTCGATACAAAGGTGCGCTTGAAGTGGGGGGTGTGCTGTCCCTATTGGGCTAGGCCGTTCCCCATAAGGCCCCACCATCGGGACATAAGCGCCCTCTTGCTACCCATATGTGAGGCACCGTCTTAGCCTTCCCAGACCAGGATCGCTCCCACACCTATAACGTTCGTGATCGGCCTCCTCAAATGTGTATCGATCGAAAGGAAGGTGGCACATCCCCCCAACCAAGGGAGTGGTTAGGTACAGTATGTCCCCTCTTATTCCCGACATGCTATGGTGCCCCGAGGTGGGTTGGAGCGGGTCGAGTCCGTATCGTCGCGGAGCAACAGCCACATCCGGATCTAATCTATCTACTCGAAAATTCATCCGGTGACTTCACAGTCGCCAAAGAAGCACCAAGAAGCATCAATCATTCTACACATGCACGAGCACACAAGGAATAAGTTTTCTTGTCATAACATTCATAGAAAATTCCTTTGTGGTTTTTCAATGATTAAATGGAAGCCCAAGGGGAGTGAACATCACAAAAGCTCCTTTTCTAAGTACATTCGTTGTACAAAGTGGCTATGTGCTACTTACATGCAAACTAACTGTATCATCTGTTGATTCAGGGTTACCAATTCCTATTTTGTCTGATGTTGGAAAGATTTGGAGATGAATACATTCTATGAATTGACGGAAATTCATATCAGGTGGAGACTTTTTCTTCAGGGGAGTTTGATTATCATTTTGGGGGAGATTGTTTCTATTAATCATGAAGAGATTATCTTTTTGGTATATTGGGAGATTGTAACAAAGATCATGCTGACATTGAAAGAGTTTTGATGATTCTGATATCTCATCATTCATCAAAAAGGGGGAGAAATTCTAAGTGTTTCAAAGTCAGGTTTATGTTGCTTTTATCAGAAAGTGGAAGAGAGAATTCTGAAGCTTAATTCCAAGTGAAAGTGGGAGAAAGTTTTTCAAAGTCAGTGAAGACAGTGTTGATATATTTCTGAAAGTGTTAAAGCAAGATATTTGGGGAAGAATTTTAAAAAGCAGTTTCAAAGTTTTGGTGATCTAAAGAGAGAGATAATCAATTGTTTAAAGATTTGAAGTGTCAAAGTTTGTGAAGAAAGTTGCAACAAGTTTGTGGTAAAGAAATCCAAAGGGGAAGATTAATTCAAAGTAAGGAGAAAGTTTAAAGTTTAAGTGTTGTTCAAGAAAGTTTGTTCAAGCAATGAAGAGTTGAATACTTCAATGCTATGAAAGATGTAATGCTGAAGAATCTACAAGAGAAAGAAAACATGAAGATTCTTGCCAATTTTTTTTAATCTTGAACCTAAAGGGGGAGATTGTTGAGCCTAAATGTTGAATTCAAGATTAAAAAGGTTCAAAGTTGTATTTGTTGTAATGTGTTGTTGGTAATTATTGAAAAGCCTTGTAAAAGTCAAAAGTGTTTGACTTTGTTATATTGTCTTGAGTTGTAAAGTCTACAATAATTGACTGGTATAAATACCTTGTGTCTTTAGAAACTTGAAAGCACGCATAGTACATTCAGATAGACTTGTGACTTAGTGAGAGAAATATTTGTACACAGAGAGAAAGCATTTATAATCAATTCAAATCAATATACAAATGACTTGTGATTAGTGTGTGTTGATTAATCTGTGATTGTGAGCTTGAAACTAGAATCACACACAGGCCAACTACAAGAGAAGAGGTTGTCAATCCTTATACAGTATGATATATGTAAGATATATCACCCTCAAAAAGTCCTGCTCATCCAAAAGTACTATGAGTACAAATCAAATGTTTACACTACTCGATCAATCTAGAGCAGATACCGAAAAGAGACTAAAGAATGCTTGTACTCCAACACAGGAGCGTTATGGGCATCTAAGTACTACAGGAATGGAGATGATACAGAAAAAGAAGATGGTCCGAGGAATGTCGAAGTTTGAGGTCAACAACACCATATGCACCGGTTTCCTTTTCGGTAAGCAACACAGAAAAAACGTTACAAAACAAAGCATGTGGAGAGAAAAAGAGATCCTTAAGTTAGTACATTATGATATTTGTAGCCCAATCGCTCAAACCTCAAATAGAAGAAAAAGGTATGTTGTATGCTTTATAGATGAATATAGTCGAAAAGCTTGGTCTTATTTGCTTGGTGAGAAATCAGAAGCACTCGTATGCTTCAAGAATTTAAAAAACAAGGTTGAAACCGAAACAAGTAAGATGATCAAAAATCTACGGACATATAGAGGTGGAGAGTTTAAAAAAATACTATACAGAGCATGGAATAATAAGGCAATTTATTACCGCATACACGCCCTAGCAAAATGGCTTAGCTGAGAGAAAAAACCGAATAGTGATGAACATGGTGAGGACAATGTTGGCTGCCAAGAAGATGTCGAGCGTGTTCTGGATGGAGGCTGTGGTCTATGCATTTTACGTCCTCAATTGATGTCCTACCAAAGCTCTAAAGAATGTTACACCTCAAGAAAGCATGGTGTGGTACCAAACGCACTATAGAGCATTTTAGAGTATGGGGATGTCTTGCACATGTTCACGTATCTTATCAGAAACGAGGTAAGAAGATTAAGTGAAGAATCAAAAGGTTACAGACTCTACAATCCTCAAACAAAGAAGATTACTACAAGTAAAGATGTGATATTTGAAGAAGGAAAGCTATGGGACTGAACCAGTCAAGGTGAGAAAATGGAAACTGAGTTGACATGGAGTGATAGTGAAGGGCAAAGACTATGTTGACGATGAAGATGTTCATGATGAGGATAACCATGTCGATAATGAAGAAAGAGGGGTTGCTGGAATCAATGATACAAGAGCGAGGGAGGGTTTCCAAAGGAGAACCCCACGTTATCTTAGTGATTACGTCACTAGTAACGAGCCTCTCAATGAAGATGAGCTGAATATGGTGGAAACCAATCACCATGATCCATTAACCTACGAAGAAGCTGTAAAAAACAAAAAAAGGAGCGTCGCTATGGATGCTGAAATAGAAGAAATTCAGAGGAACCACACATTGGATTTAGTTGTGCTGCCAAATAACACCAAGTGCATTGGTATTAAATGGATATACAAGACGAAGTTGAATGACCATGGAGCAGTCGATAAATACAAGGCCCGGTTAGTAGCCAAAGGCTATTCTCAAGAGCACGGAGTGGATTACTTGGAGGTGTATGCTCCCATTGCTAGAATGGATACGATAAGGATGTTGATCGCACTGGCCGCATAAAAGGGGTGGACAATTTTCCAGATGGACGTAAATTCCGCTTTCTTGTATGGTGAACAGTGAGCTACAAGAGGATGTATTTCTACAACAACCTCAAGGTTATGAAGTCAATGGAAGTGAACACAAAGGTTACAAGCTTCGTAAGGCCTTATACGGTTTAAACCAGGCTCCGAGAGCTTGGTTTAATCGCATCGAGACTTACATCATCAAAGAAGGTTTCAAGAAAAGTCAAAATGAGCAGATTTTGTTTATAAAGGAAAATTTGCATGGTAACATTTTAATTGTAAGTATATATGTGGATGATCTTATATATACAGGTGATGATGCCACAGTGACGCAAGAGTTTAAATGGTCAATGCAAAGGGAGTTTGAGATGACTAACCTGGGAAAGATAAGGTTCTTAATGCAGACTAGAAAGGGAATATACATATTTCACAGCGTAAGAATGCAATTGAGATTTTAAGGAGGTTTGAGATGGAAGAGTGCAACGTCGTTGTAAATCCAATTGTTTCGGGATGCAAATTAAGCTCTGATGAAGAAGGAGAAAGAATTCATGAGACTGCCTATAAATGAATTATTGAGAGTCTCATGTACATCACCACTACTCGGCCCGACATGCAGCATATGGTAAGCTTAATAAGTCAGTTCATGGCTAAACCCACCAAATTGCATCAGTTAGCAGCAAAAAGGGTGCTAAGGTATTTAAAAGGCACACTTGATTTTGGCATCTGGTACAAATACGGAGGAGAAGGAAAGTTGGAAGTGTTCACAGATAGTGACTTTGCAGGGGACAACAACAATAGTAAGAGCACCTCTGGTTGTGTGTTCTTATTGGACAATGGGGTTGTAGCATGGTCATCAAGGAAGCAAGACATAGTTACCCTTTCAACCACAGAAGCAAAGTATGTTGCAGCTACAACATGTGCTTGTCAAGTTATTTGGGTTAGAGGCGTACTTGAAGAAATGGAATTGAAGAATAGCAAGAGTACAATCATAAAATGTGACAACACCTCCACCATCAAGTTATCTAAAATTCAGTTGTTTCACGGAAGGTGCAAGCACTTAAGAGTTCGTTTCCATTTCTTGCGTGATTAGTGAAAGAGGAAATTGTTCAATTGGAACACTGTGGACACAAGAGCACGTTGCGTATATTCTTACCAGGCCTCTAAGTCGTGAAGTATTTGAGAAGCGAAGAGAAAGGCTTGGCGTATGTTCAATCAAGAGTAAACTAGCTGATGATCCTCAGTCTAGTTTAAGCAATGTTTTAAAACCCGGGTTGACCCGGCCGGTTGAACCGGGAATAATAACTAATTCATAATAGAACAAAGCTTTTAATTTGTTGGAAGAGAACTCATCTTCCTTTAATTTGACCACTTGCTAGAACTATCATATATCGAAAATATTATAGATGAAAGTAATAACTTTAGAACGTAGTATTTATTATCTTAATAGGAATGAAACTTCTATGTATCTAGGTGAACAACGAGACAACAGTGTTGAGTTTAGTAGTGTTTATAATTAACTCTGGCATAGTCTCTAAATTACTTGATGGTCTAGTATAGTAAATAGTGTGTGAATCTAACTGTTATTCGAGAAAAAAGGGGACCAAATTCGTAATAGAAATTAATCCCACATTGCTTTTCACAATCTTCATATGATTGTAAAGACGAAAAAAAAACCTTTAAGTTGTAAAAGCACTTTGGTGGCACAAATAACATGGTGAAATTAGTAGGTTATATCCCGATGATAATGAGCATGTAAACTATATCTCAATCGAGCATAGGCTTATGCGTGCTTGGTTTAATGTAATGGTTTTGAGAAATTTGGATTTCGTGAAAGGATTTAGGATTGAACAGATTTGGATTTAGAAGCATTTGAAATATTTGGTATGTTTGGTTTAATTGTAGGATTTGGAATAGAATTGAATTTCAATATCTATAAATTACAAAAACAAATTATATAAAATTATAAAATAATTAAATTCCTTCAATTAAGTCAATGGATGATGAAATTCTTAAATTGTGGAATTCAATGGAATTGTAAGAATTTCGTCACTTTTATTAAGTGAACCAAACATGAGACTTTGGATTTGGTCAAATAAATTGGTCATTTCAATTCATTCAAATTACTTTCAATTCCATGAACCAAACACCCCTTGTTATTTTTTAGTACTTTCCTGCACCATAGGAATTAAAATTTCAAACGTCATATAATTAATCTTGATCTTTTTTCTTTTTGGTTTTGAAACATTATTTATAGGGGGGAGGTTTATTGGTGGGGACCCAAGGCCCCGTGGCCCACTTTTGTGAACCCTACAGGCCCTATGTACAATATTTGTCTTCCCCCGGATTCGAACCCTAGTACGGACACCCCAGGTAGAAACGTTTACGGAAGAGTGGTGACCACTAGGCCAAAGACCTAGTGGATTTATATAGAGGGTAATTGTTTTTTATTGTCACGTAGCTAAAACAAAGTGTACAAATCTTCCAATGCTTATGTGTAGAAAGCTAATAATGTCCAAAGAAACAACTTATAAATTAAGTTCTATTAAAATTAGCAAAAACAAAACAATTAAAGACATATATAACTCTATGCACAATTAAGTATCATGTTATATATAACAAAGACACAAACTCTAGTTTAACAAAGTTACGAAAGCAACAAAAGTCAATTTCATAGTTCTTTTATAACTTTCCAAATCACTTTTATAGACAACTCGGTTAAATTTTGTTTACAAAAAATAGATCAGTAACGAAAACAAATAAATGCAACACCAACGAAGAGCGTGAGAACAAGATTTTACCTTTCAACCTCGAATCTTATCTATAGCTTGAACAATCTTTCAAAATCCAAATCCTGCAAGAAAATCCCTAATCTTTTAGACAAATCTTTCAAAAATTGATTGTAATTACATCTTAGTTGAAATTTAACTGCATAAAGTTTTTTGACATCAAACACGATTATGTCTTACCAAATGACGATCTAAAAGCACATGGTCGGTGTTGCAAATTTCTGACTTACCGCACCTTGACCTCTAGATAGAAAAGTTATAAAGCATTCGAGCGGACAATCTTGCGGCATTTGAGCATAAAAATATTAGGGTTTCCTTTGTAATGCTTATTGTTATAATTAATGGTTAAGATTGTTTCTTTTATTAAAATTTCACATCAACGGTCGAGATTACATAAAAACAGAATTACAAGATTACTATAATATAATGCAATATTGAATAAGTATAATTTAAATTGATAATTTTTATACAAATGAAAAATGGGTGCTAAAATGTTTTATAAAGGTGTTCACCATTATACATTTGTAATGATAACATGTTTAATTTCATATCTACCAGAATCCAATAAATCAGTGAATATATATATATATATATATAGGGGTGGTTTCAATTGAAAACCATATTAGATTGGAAACTTTGGAAACCGTTAATTTCATTGGTTAAATTAATGAAATTGGTTCATAAAGTTGTTTAATATGATCAAGTTATTTCATATAATTCTTTTATTAATGAAATTATTTCATATATTTGTGTTTTTTATGTAGTTTCATCTATTTTTATCATTCTGATGAAATTGTTTCATGTATTTTCGCATTATGATGAAACTTTTTCATTTTTACATAAAAAACACAAATATATGCAACAATTTCATCAATAAAAGAATTATATGAAACAATTTCATCAAATTAAACAATTTCATCAAATTAAACAATTTCATTAACTTAACCAATGAAATCGAAGATTTCCACGGTTTTCAAAATTAGAGTGGTTTCCATTTGATCGCTCCCCTATATATATATATATATATATATATATATATATATATATATATATATAGGGAAAGGTTCATTTGAGAAACACTAAATATATGAGAAATAGAGAAGTGATCTTAAACCATTAATTCGGTCAAGATCGGCGGCTTTGACCGAGAATTAGGGGATAATTGCTCTCATGGTCCACTCCCGTGTTCCTCACATTGTTTATTATTCGAAGGGTATTTTTGTAAATTATCCAAACGCATTCATATATGAACGCAGATATGAATATCACTTTTTTTTTCTTTTTTTTTAGCCGTGTGTGTTCATATATGAATGCATGCAAAAAACAGAAGTTCATATATGAATGTTAGTAGACGTTCATATATGAATGTTAGTAGACGTTCATATATGAATGTTAGTAGAATGTCACTATTTTTTTTGTACGTATTCATATATGAACGCATGCATTCATATATGAAGACATGCAAAAAACAGGCATTCATATATGAATGTCACTCTTTTTTTTTTTGCATGCATTCATATATGAACGCATGCATTCATATATGAAGGCATGCAGTCAGTGTTTATGTAAAAATTATGAACATTCATATATGAACGCATGCATTCATATATGAAGGCATGCAAAAAACAGGCATTCATATATGAATGTCACTCTTTTTTTTTTGCATGCATTCATATATGAACGCATGCATTCATATATGAAGGCATGCAGCCAGTGTTTATTTAAAATTACGAACATTCATATATGAACGCATGCATTCATATATGACTGCATGCCTTCATATATATGAACACGCGCATTCATATATGAACGCATGCATTCATATATGACTGCATGCCTTCATATATATGAACACGCGCGTGTTTTTGTCAAAGTTACGTAAATACCCTTATATTTTTGGAAGAGCCGTAATTTTTGACCAGTCAAAGCCGCAATTTTTGACCAGTCAAAGTCGTAACTTTTGACCAATTAAATCCAATCTTGACCATATGAATGGCTAAGATCACTTCTCTATTTCTCATATATTTACCATTTCTCAAATGAACCAAACACTATATATATATATATATATATATATATATATATATATATATATATATGGGTATAATCATTACAAACTCAATAAATGGTACAAACTAACAAACTAATTTTAGTGTATTGTTTCACATACGAAAGAAGACATGAAAATGCAGTGTATATACAATATCGTTTCATATGTGTAACTATTAGACTCAACTATTTAATTTGGTGATTACACAAATATAATCTGATAAACACTTAGAAAACTTTTAGAATATTTTTTTGTGTAGAATTTGAAATATTAAAATAAGGATCAGATCTAATAGTTCCAGTAAGAAGTGAAATCAATGATAGAATAGAATCTAGAACAATATCAATGGAAGAATCTATCTTGTCATGTATCTGTTGAGAGAGAATTACAATATGCTCAATGACTTTAAAGTACAGAATGATTAGAACTACTAAAAATAGTAAAGCACGAAAGTATTTATACCCTTGGATATTATACAAGTAAGCCCCGCAACTTTAATACAATTACAAAATAAACCCTAACAATCTCCCCCTTTGTATTAAAGTTGCAAAGATCAACCAGGTCTTCCAAACTTTCTTCTGAGGCAAAAATGTAACATCCCAATTTTTTTGAGTCAAAAGGAAGACAAGTTGACAATAGTGATTCACACGACTAGCCGTGCGAGCTGGGCCACGCCATGTTACACACGGAGCACTGTCACCCAACAGCTCCAGAGGCCGACGCGCCTCTCCGCACGGGTCAATTTGCGTCGTGGCCCGCGCGCGGCCTCTGTGCGCTGATAAAGAGGAAATCAGCCCCCCAATTTCATTTACTTCCTCTATTTCTTCCCAACTACTCTCCCTTCAGCAATACTCCTTGAAATCGATTCTTGGAGCCTTCAAAGCACTACCCTCCTCATTTATTGCAAGAATCAAGTCTTACCATTCAAGGATTTTAACCAAGATTTCCATGTCTCTTGAGCATCTTCCTCTTTCAACACCTTCATTCTAGGTTTTGCAAGATTTTTAGGTTTTTCTCTAAAACCTAGTTGGTGAGTTCTTAAATATTGTCAAAACTAGATACACATTATCTTCATGTTCCTGTTGTCTTATTTGCATTCTTACATGATATGCCTTGTTTGCTATGTGTGTTCATTTATGTGTGGGTTCATGATCCTACATATACTTGGATGGGGATATCTTAAATGATTATTTGGAGCTCCTTTACTAATAATAATAATTGTAGAATCACTATCCTATTGGCTATTTGAGATAATATCCTTTGTGAAGGGTTTTGAAAAGGGAACTACGTGAAAGTCATACGTGGAAATTATGCATAATGTATGTGACATATGGTCTAGATTGAGAACCCATGGTTGGTATTGTGAACATGTCATGGGAATTATGTGCTTTGAGGCTGACTAATGATATTGTTGGACGAACCAAGTCAGTAGACACTAGGAGCATATAGTATTCGGTGCCACAGTGATGGTATGTACCTAGACCTCCGCCATTCGAGGTAATGCCATGGTTGTAGTTCTTGGGTGTGTCGGTCCTTTCTGATGTCACTCCTAGTAGTTGGCATCAAGGTGTATCGACTCTTTGGGTGGAACTTGATTGCTGCTATGGGTCTCCCACATTGACTCCACATATGAGAACCCATTTTTATAAGTATAATAAACATATGTTCTTAAATTGATTATTAATTATTGTTCAAACTCACTAGGCTCTTTTGTCCTAACACTTGTTTGGTGTCGATGTGTATCTCAGATTCTAGTGGTGTCGCAATTAAGAAGGTTTAGGCAGAATTTCGTGTGAGCTTGGGGAAGTGCAAGTGGGCGCACTTTTTGGTGAAGGTTCTTTTGGGTTTATAGACGACATCCTTTTGTAATCTTATTTCTGTTGTAGAAATTAGATTAGTTGGTTGTTGTTTATTACCGCTACATTACAACTGTAATTAAACTGGTATTTTACATTCCCCATTTTTGGGAGGCACTTTCTTTGGCAAATTTTATATACCACATTTCCGTTTCTCCAGGATTTTGTTATCCCAATTTTTAGGGTGTTACAAGTTGGTATCAGAACTTTAGTTTAAGTGAACTAGGTATCGACTCTAGCGTATCTATACTTAAGTTGTAAGCATTACTCATAGGTTGTTCACCTTGGGGTAAGAGTCATAGGTGGGGAGAGCATTAGGACTTACGGAATTATACAAAATAAGAGTCGTGATAGTGGTAACAAGAATCCTTGTGTATGATCCTTTCATAATTGTGCTTAGCTACAGCTATGATGAATGCATTGTTACGTAAGAATACTTGAATTGCTGTTATTATGATTATTGAAATGTGTATTAGTACGTACCATGAGTTTAACTCACTTAATCTTTTCTCAATCTCTTTCTTGTACGTGTGTGGCAGATAATCATGGTAAACACCCATAGCAGGTTACCGACCTCATGAGAGGGTAACGTGGAGGACGAATCTACCGCCGACCAACCTCCTGTGGTTGTGACCACCATGGGACCTCCTGTTAGAGCTGAATTGTATTCAAGATTAAAAGAAGGGTCAAATGTGTAAAGTTTGTAAAGTGTGGGTGATATTTGTAATTGTTGTTTTAGAAGTTGACTTTGCTAAAGGTCATGTTGACCATATAAATAACAAGTCATAGGTTGAGTTTAGTCATAGATCATACGCACAAATATTTGAGATTGTAGAGAGAGAAATTGTGCATACAGAGAGAATATTCATTGTATGAATTGTAAATATGTGAGATCAATGAATATGGCATTTGGATTAATTGTTTGTGTCTATTAAGAGCTTGAAACTAGAACTACAAGTGGTATTAGAGCCTAACGAAGAATTTTTCATCGAACGATCGATCAAGTTGTTTTGATTTTGAACTGTTCACTGTAGACACCTTCAAGTTTCTGTGAAATTCGAATTTTATTGAATTGGAGTTATTTTGGATTATCTTTGATGCTAGATTGATTCAGAGGATAGAGTCGAATCATAATGAATCAATTACAAGTTGTAACTTCAACTGAGTTGGTAGAATTGAATCATTTTTGAGAAATTTTTGTTCGAAAAGTTTTATCACTGTGTTTGAGATCGATTGGGCTATAGAGTCATTTTTAGACAAGATTATCAACATCAAATGTGCTCCATTGTCATTTTCGAACCTGCTCTCAAATTGTAGACTCAATTTCGAAGTTTTGTAGGTGAATTTGAAGAATTTTGAAAAATAAGTCGCAGATCCAAAGAATTCACATGACTATTGAAGAACTCGCATGAAAGGAATTCGCATGATAAATATGTTGAAGATTTTACATGACAGAATTCGCACGATGAAGATCTTTGAAGATGAAACTTTTTCAAGTATGGATTTCGCATGTCAGTGTTATGCGAAATGTGCAGAATTCGCATAAAAGAAAATTCTAAGTGAAGAATTCGCAGGTAATCGTGTGCGAAATGTTGAGAATTTGCATCCTACCTTATGCGAATTGTGAGGAATTCGCACGCAGCCTTATGCGAAAATTAAGAATTCGCATATAAGCCTATGCGAATTGTGAGGTTTTCGGCTAAGCCTCATGCGAATTGTGCTCCTCATGAATAGTGATATGCGAATTGTGAAGGCTATGCGAAAAGTTTTTATCTTTATGCGAAAAGTGACTATTCTGAACCCATTTTGCTACAAGTTTGCCCTGTTCCCGAGGTTTTTCGCGTAATGCATATGTGACATCATTCCTATCTTCTATTGGTCACATATTTTTAGCAACTGGTCTTAATTTTCACGAGTGCTCATGCTTGTCAAGATTTTCAGATACTGGATGTGTGGATTTAGTTTCTTATTGGATTGGATTAGCTGCGTGAGTATTTGCATTCATTATTCCATACTTTTGAGTGCTTATAATCATCCAGTTCATTTGTGAAGAAAGGAGGTATGAGTTCGTTTGTTCAGTGTTCTGGAAAGCAATTAGAAAATGAGCGTCTTTTATAAGTTGTTGAACAGTTTTTGGAATTGTCCTCTAACCCTTGTGTTAATGCATTGTTTAGATCAAGTGGGTTTGACTTTTGTTATTGCCTTTGACTTTCAATATTGTATTTTACTTTGCTTTGAGAGAACCTGTAGTGAGGTTATTTTGTAATGGTTTGAGAGAACTATTGTTTGCGAGTTCTTTTGGTCTAAGAGAAGTAGTTGTTATAAATAGCTTTGGTGTGAGAGTTCCTTGTAACCTTGGTAACCTTTGAGAGTTGTGCGTGTATTGAAACACTTGTGACTATTGAATAGACATATGACTTTCTCGCTTCATATTTTCTCTTTCTAGAATCTTGATTGATATTGTGTTTGAATTCTTAAACATGGCTTGAATTGGACAATTTCAATTGGTAACAGAGCCATCCCAATCGATTTCAGAGAGATCAGATTACTAATTTGGATTGATTCTTGGATTTCTTGATTTTGCGCATACGACTTCTGGACTTTTACTATTTGATCGAATTTTCAGCGATTTGTTGAATTTAGAGTGTTCTAATGGATTAGTTGTGTTTGATTAGTGTTAGTGATCATCTGTTATTCACACATATTCACGTAATAGTCACTAATTCGATTTGATTTTGGATTTTGTTGAATTTTCTGAAAACAAGAACATGGACACTGTTAATGATGAATCGCACTGTAATCTTTTGATTTTGATCATTGTTGTTTGTTCAAAAAGTGATTAAGTTCACTTTTCGAATCCTGTTGGTATCAATTGTGAAGGAATTTGCAGGGATTTTTTGAATTTTGGATCGATTTCTAGACTCAGAGTCAAGAACGCGCTAGATCTGTAGTTCTTGCTAATGAAGAATACGCAAGAGAAGAAGAACGCGCAAAAGGTTGTTTTCGGAGTATTGTGCGAGTTTGTTTTGATTCGCGCAGAGTTCAGTTTGTGAGAAGTTGGTTCGCGCAAAGATCTATTGCTTTTGTTCTGCGAGTTCTTGTCATATCTGAAATTTTCTAAGTCTGGATCGCGCAAGTATCTTCTGCGAGTTTCTACTTCTGCAAGTTTCCGTTTTGCGAGTTTCAATCTTATCAAAATTTTCTAAGTATGGAACATGCAAAGCAGTGTGCGAGTTTTACTTGACTTGGGAGTTTCCATTCATCTGTGAGAAGTTCTATAGCTCGAAATTATTCTATGCTCAGAACACGCAAACAGTCTTCTGCGAGTTTCTCATTTCGCGCACAACGTTACGTGCGAGTTTCTCAGTTCGCGCTAATTGGGGTCTGCGAGTTTCTCTTTCGTGCATAAAGCTTCTAACGAGAAGTCCAGTGAATAGTGACTTGCGAGTTCTAGTTCTGTGCGAGTTCTATACTTGTACTTTTTCTGGAAATCTTTTTTAGTGGTAATCTGGGTTTGACTTTTCAAGTCAACTTTTTCTGATTCTTTTGGGAGATCTTCTGTATCCAAGCCTTCTATCAGATATCTTTCTCTTATTCAACAATCATGTCTCAAGATCTGCTAAGTATGGGTTCAAAATCCAAGCCTCCAGTTCTGCAAGCCGATGAATACTCAAAGTGGAGAAAGAGGATGGTCAATTTCTTAAACAACCAGGATAAGAAATTGATGGATTCCATTCTGAACGGTCCTCACTTCCCACATGTTACGGTAGCCAGAATTCCTGCCACAGAAACTAATCCAGAAATTCCTGAGCGAATTGTAGCAAGAGATCCCATTCAATACAGCGATGTAGACAGAGATTTAGTCGAAAGAGATGCTACAACTTTGACCTTTCTTATCATGACCATTCCGAATGACATTTTCAACCTGGTTGACAGCATAGAATCTGCAAAGGACATTTGGGATGAGCTAGAGAAGCAGTTTATAGGTTCTGCAAAGTCTGTCAAGACAAAAAGGAATCAAAGCATCAACGCATATGAGGGATTTAAAGCTAAAGAAGGGGAATCTCTAAGGGATGCTTACGACCGATATAACATCATCCTTAATGATCTGCGAAGGAATGAAGTGCAGAAATCTGAGTCCGAGATTAATTTCAAATTCGTCAAGAATCTTCAACCAGAGTGGGACGTTTATACCATTCAAATGCAGATTAATAAAGATATGGCCGAAGAAAAACTGAATGATCTGTTCTGTGCTCTAAACCAACATGAGGACAAAGTAAAGGAGCAAGCAGCAGTGAACAAGGAATTGCTTCAGTTAAAAGACAAGGAAAAGAAGGTAGAGGATTCTTTGGCATTGCTAGCTCAGGGTAAGGGCAAGATCATAAAGACAAGTTCTGGTTCTGGAAAAAGTGCTAAGAAGAAAGCCTTGATAACCAGCATGATTGACAACTCAGATAGTTCCGATGAAGAGACTCAAGAAGATTATGAGGATGATGAATTGACTGAGTTTGCAGAAAAACTTGCACTTTTGAATTCGAGCTTCCATAAGCGGTTTGGAAAGAAAAAGTTTTATAGTAAGCCGAAGTACAATTCCTACAAGTCTAGCAAGTACAGAGGCAGATATGAGGAGAATAAAGAGAAAGAGAAAGAGAAGAAAGAGGAGAGGAGAGAAAAGAAGAGAAGAAAGAAGAGAATGAAAAGGAGAAGTCAGATAAGTGTTATAATTGCGGAAAGACCGGCCATTTCATCAAAGATTGCCCAGAAAAGCGCGTAAAGAACTATGAGTACTATAAGAAGAAAGCTTAACTGGCCAAAGCCATGGAAAAGGGCACAACACTGAAGGCTGAAGATGAAATATGGTTTGAATATTCCGATGATGAAGATGTTGAGGTAGCAAAGGTGAATCTGACTCAAGTGCATTATAATCTAATGGCACATCTCAATGAGGAGTCAGATTCTGAGGTAAATTCTGCATCTGACAACTCTAAATTTTTTGATGATAATGAAGAAGTGATGAACTTGATGTCCCAATTAAATCTGATGAACTCTGAATTTTTGAAATTAAAAGAAAATTTTAAACAACAAAAGAGTAACATACAAGGACATCAAGATCAGACACTCATTTATAAAACTTTGGCTGAAGAAAGAGAAGAAGAGAAGAATGTTCTAAAATCGGATAAATCTAAACTTCAAACAAGAATTTCTGAACTTCAAAAAGAGATAATTACTTTAAAAGATAAGAATATGGAACTAACACTTCAATTTGACATTGTTTTGAAAGACATGACAGAAGCTTACACCAAGATCAAAGAATTGGAAAATCTGAATTTCAAAAGAGGTCAAACAGAACAGACACTCAAATTTTTGACCAACAATCAGAAAGACAAAAGATTCTATAAGGCAAAACCAGGTCTCGGTCTTTCGGATGTGGATGTTTTGAAAAAGGCACCCGAAAATCTTTACAACTTTAAAAAGTAGGGTGATGAACCTATTATTCTATTTCCACACATCCTTGAGACATTTGTGAAGCCTGAGACTCCTTTGCCTGAATCTCTTAAGATAAAGAAAGAAGAAACAGTGGAAATTAAGTCTGACATTGAAACTGACTTAGATACTCTGGGTTTTAATTCAGTTAAGTTTTCATATGATGAATTAAATTCTTCTTACGAAAGTAAAAATAATTCATTTGTTGAATATGACAATATTTTTTCAACAAAACCTGAGTCTTCTAAAGCAAGTTCAAATTCTGACTCAACTAAAACTATTCTAACTTGTTCTATCTTAGAAGATAAAGATGAAGAGGTCATTTCTGATATGTCTGATTCTGTTTGTGCTTCAAAATTTTCTGATCTTGAACATCAACATGCCTTAGATAAAATTAAAGAGTTAGAAAGACAAATTTCCCATCTCAACAACATGATTGTTGAATTGGAAGAAGCCAATGAGAATTTCGGGATGGAACTAGACTCGAGCTTTATTCAAAATGAAACTTTGCAAAAAGAAATAAGAAGTCTAGAATCCCAAATTTTCAAATTATCAAAAGGCAAAGAGGCTATGGTTGATAAAGATATTCCAATTCCTGTGAATCAAAGTGTTAAGCTTACATCCGAATCTGCCAAAACAAAAGAAATAGGTGAATGTTCTTATTCTTCATCATCTCTTAATATCTCTAAATCTGTTTCTGTTTCAGATGAAAAAGTGAAGAAAGATTGTTTGAAGAAAAAGAAGACTGAAGTGGAAAAGAATATGAATGAATCTGTTGGTTGTCAATGTAATAGAGTAGTTAATGCTTGTAAAGATGTTACTCAACTTAGTTTCAATAAAACAAACATATTTTCCCGAAAAGTGTTGTTGACACAAGCCACTACTAGATTGCGATGTTCATACTGTCTCAATAGTTCATTTTCTTTGAAACCAAAGTCGTCAAAGAAAAAGAAAATTATCCAATTTAAGAACAAGAACTATTTCAATCATTCTAAAGCCAACAAAGCTTAAATATATTCTTTGAAAAAGAAAAACAATGCTTTTCAAGTTAATAAAATTCCTGCTGTGAAGTTTGTGTGGAAGTGGATTCCTAAAGCTGAACTTAACACACAAACTTTACCAAAAGGACCAAGTTTTGAAATGGAGAATAAAGGGGTCATCAGCAAATTTAAAAATTGTCAAAGATACTAACAAGAAAGGACCCATATTCATATGGGTACCTAAAGTTAAGTGATTGTTGATTTCAGGCGTGTCATGTGTGGATTATTGATTCTGTAACTTCAAGACACATGACAACGCACAAACACCTGTTGTTCGACTACGTAGATCATTACGCAGGTACAATAAATTTTGGTAATGAAATGAAAGGCTACGTCAGAGGTTACGGCACTATCAAGAACAACATGATATCTATCTCTAAGGTTTTGTACGTGGAGGGTTTAGCCTACAATTTGTTCTCGATCAGCCAGTTCACAGAGAAAAAAATGCAAGGTTGAATTTGATACTAATTACTGCTACATTAAAGATCAGAGTGGAGCAGAACTTATAAAAGCTGGGAGAATGGGATTCTTGTATGGTGTTCACTTCCCAACACTCAAAGCTTCCATGCCAGTATGTCTCATCTCTAAGACATCACCAGAAGAAATTTGGTTGTGGCATCGACGTTTTTCTCATCAACACTTCAAGTATTTGAATAAGTTGAGGACATAACATCTTGTGACTGGACTTCCTGACTTGAATATAGAACATGTAAATTCCCAGATCTATTAGATAACTAACATGAATTTCATTTATCTTGATTGATTTACATGAAATGAAGCTTTCTCACTCTAAACCCTCTCTCATTTTCTCTCTCTACAAATATAATAATGAAAGCTCTTAACCCTAATGCTTAACCCCTAAGAAAACTAATAACTCCTAATTACAAACACAATTACTAAACAAACTAAGCTACTTTGACTTTCATTAACAAGACTTTGACTTTTAACTAAACTATCTTTGACTTTTGACTTCTTTTGACTTTCTTTGACTTTTCTATTACAAAGACTTTACAAGACTTTTACAATTAATTCATGAATACAATAAATGCACTAACAATCTCCCCATTTGGATTCAAGATTTAAAAATTTGACAATAGTCTTCAGCTCTTGATTCTTCAAAACTTCATCTTTGACAACTTTTAACTTTGAAGCTTTGGCAATCTTCAAACATTTGGATTTTGAAAAATCTTCAGATAAACTCAAAAAGTCTTTCACTTTGTCTTTGAAAAGTCATAAAGTCTTGAACATGAATCTGAAACTTTGATCTTTGTGGCTTTGAACATTGAACTATGAGGAATATTTCAATACTTGTATCTTCATCTATTTGATCTATGAATTGTCTGTCTTTGAACAACAAATCATCTCTAATCATCTCGGAACATCTTTCATGTTATCTCGAACTTCTTGACTTTGACAAATCTTCTATTTTTGGAAATTGAAACTTTCAAAATATCTCCCCCTTTTTGATGATTGTGAGCATCATGATCATCAAAAGTCATTTCAATTTCATCACCGTCTTTTAATAATAGTCTCCCCCTTTGTGAAAAACTAACAATCTCCGCTCTTTAATCTGAGTATCCGTCAATTCATAAGAAATGTATATACCCGAATCGTTTCAAATCCAGATATAATAAACGTTGTAACCCTGAATCAACAAATGATACAGTTAGTATGCCTGTAAGTAGCACAGAGCCACTTTGTACAACGGATGTACATTGGATAGGAACTTTTATGATGTTCACTCCCCCAGGGCTTCCATTCAATCATCGAAAAACCAAAAAGAAATATTCTATGAATGTTATGACAAGAAAACTTATTCCTTGTGTGTACATGAAAGTGTAGAATGATTGAAGCTACTCAAGCTTTGAACAGACTCAAATTGTGTAAACTGTTGAGACAACAACAAGTATTACATGGACTCAATGTACATGAAAGAGGTGCGAAGGTGGGGCAAACTTCCTTCTTTTTCAATATCTAAATCTTCCGAGTGAAGACCAGATAGCAGATATGTTGCGTCCCCAAGAAAATTGAAACATTTCTTTGTTAAGAAAGAAACGAGTGGTTGGTGGGGTAATAGCAAGAGTTGGCATGGGCTCACTGCCTTTTTCAATGATGGTCACTAAAGAATGTGAACCAATCAGTAGATGTGGTTGCCCGACTCAGAAAGTGTTTGGTGCAGAGTTTTGATATTCTTTTAACTCTGATCACACACCCTCTTTCTTTTAAACATTAAAGCTCACTTCTAACCAAACTCTCATTTACATTTTTCCGCTTAACACAATGAGAAAAACTCAACCGGATGAGTTATCTCCCCCACTCTTTGATTTAAAACCCCTCACCCCTCAATCACTCGAGGATAACTTCCGGGGTAGGAAACACAGGTTAACGTGAATCCATGGAAGTTCTGTTTAAGTTCTCACACAAATCCCATGTAATTTTGTCCTAAAAAGAATAGTTGCTCAACTGTTTAACTTGAACAAAGAAGCACAAATATGATAACATTGTTAAAATTTATGTTCATCAAATATATGAATGAAATTTGAGCATTTGAACAATGAAGATCTCTTAAAACAAGGAAATTGAATAATTGAAATGAAATCAATAGAATTGTTTTGAGAATCTGACAATGTATCAATCAGATCAAATATCATGAGTATAAACATGAAATGGTTGGGGTATCAAAGAACTTGATAGTTTGTTTATATGAACGAATATAAACAATTTAGCAATGAAAGCACAAAGATTGAAATGATGAATGATGCTCAATGATAAACCAAGAATTCTATTGAATAGTGCGTGTGAAACTTACATAAGACAAAGACCAAAGGGACTTAAATACCCTTGGTCAAATACAACACAGATAAGCTCTAAACACAGTATTTGACCAAGCCCTATAAATACAATGATTACTATAAAATCAGACCTAACAATATCCCCCTTTAGTAATCATTGGCACTTTGGTCTTCAAAAAATATCTTCAATAACAGCACGGACCAACAAAGCGACTTTCAGAAGCTTTCTGACTTTTAAGAAAAAATTTCTTCTCAGCATCTTGCATATTGAAAGTTTTCTTTGCTGCTTAAGCTCAAGACGATACACCTCTTTTGAATGATCTTGAATGAACTGTGGTTTTCGGAGCAAGAACAACAAAAGAATTTGAAATAGCTGAGTGAATGGAATCTTTGAGCAAATCTTGATCAGCAGATAAACTTTTGAACTCTTTGTCTCTTTAACCTCTCCTTGACTTCTCCCCCTCATGACCTTGATGATCTTGATCAACTTGGTCATGCAAATGTTGGAGACGAGACAGCGAAAGATCTGAAAAATCAAAGAAACAGAGAAAACAGAGAAGGTTTGTGTTCCATGCAGGAAGCGCAAAGCAAGGTTTGCGTTCTATGTGTGACGCGCAAAGCAAGGTTTGCGGTTCACATGTGACGCGCAAAGAAACAGAGAAAGCAAGGTTTGCGGTTCATGAAGGGAACGCAAAACAAGCTTTGCGTATCATGCCTGAAGCGCAAAGTAGACTTAGAAAAAAAATTTACCTTGTTAAGCTCTTTGACTCCCCCTACACAAATGCATTAGATAAGACAATTCGAGATAGCATTCATGTAAAGAAAATCAGACACTCCCCCTCAAAAACAGATATAATCTTTGAAATACATCACTTTTTTCACTCCCCCTTGAATAATGCATAAACCCATTAAAATATATTTATGAGAACACAATGATCAGAAATTAATGTAGAAAGAAAAATATACTGAATGTAAATTTTGAAACAACTAAACATATAAAATTTTAAACACTAAACAAATAAAATTCTACAGAATAAAATATTACAAATTTATCAATAATTGGAAATCAAATATATGTTGTAGGATACAAGAACGAGTTTCATTGCATATCAAGTTAAGACATGTTCAGTTTCAAAAACTTCCAGCAATCTATTCAGTGTGCTCACATGCGAATCTTCAATTAGCTTCAAGAAAATGCAATTCTAAAAATATTATAGAGAACTTTGCATGTACACACACTAAGCCATCAAGAATTAAGATATTCATAAATTTACAGATTTATCGCAACTCAAACATATCACCAAGTATCATGTAACACCCTAGAAACTGCGGAAATAAAATTTCGAAGAAACAATTCGGCAATAGACTAACTTGCGGAATAAGGTGTGACAATTTCATTACACAAACAACCCAACGGGTATAGAGTAGCCAATATTTAGGTAGATAACTGAAGTATAAAACGACATCCTATTAATCTACAAAATATCTAGATTAGGGACGGGTGTCGCTATACTTCCAAAATGAATCTTCAAAAGAATCTCTCACGACCCCAAGGTCGCTCCCTCAGTCCCGACGAGCCCCACTGCTAAGATAACCTGCCAACATGACAACCAAGAGCAAGCGTTAGGCTAACGCCTAGTGAGAACAAGCTAAATAAAAGAGAGTACTAAACCCAATTGGTGCCACGCGGTAGTATAGCCATGAGCTAAGTCAAGAAATCCAATAAACCATTAGTGATTAAACATGGTATAAGTAATACCCACAAATCACATAACGAGCTCAACCCCTCTAGATCTGTTGCTCAAAACATTCAAGTCAACCCCTCTGGATCTATCCTTGAGAGTTCCCAAAACAGGGGGAACTCAAGCACATAATGGGATTTCACCTTACTGCACCATGAGACGCTGCCCGACCGTATAGGCCCACACCTTACTTATCATGGCAACCCGATGCCTATCCCATGCTAAAACGTGAACCAAATGTCCAAAACAGGGGACATAGGAACACAGTGCCTATGGATCCATTGCACTAAGACTCAAAGCCAAAGCATGTCATTTCAGAGCATACTCAATTAAATCAGCTATACAGGCAATTCATATGAACAACAGTTCAATTCTATAAATCGTGATTCTTGAAAATGTGAGAACTTTTAGAAGGTATTTCCCAACGACAATATGTCACTTTGAAACCAGGTTTTCCACATTTCAAATAATACATTTATCACATAGCATTCGTAATACAAACCGATTTAGCTTAAAGGACTCACCTCAGATTTCTTCCTGATTAAAGACTGCTTCTTACGATTGCTACCTATGACAACACCGATAAGTCGGTAAGTCGAAACACAAATAACTTCTCACATAAAACTTAAAGACAATAGAGCCTAACAACTACCAGAAACTAGTCCGGTCGAAATGACAACACCGGTCGAACCCGACCTCGGTCGAACAGGACCTCGGTCGAACATGACCTCGGTCGAACATGACCTTCAGTCGAACATGACCTCGGTCGAACATGACCTCGGTCGAACATGACCTTCGGTCGAACATGACCTTCGGTCGAACATGAGCGTCTTGTTCATCAAGATCATCAAGAACAGATCGATTTGCAGAACCCAGATCCAAAATGAGAAATACTCAGATCTCACAATGGAACGGTTTAAAACCTTCACAACGAGATTCTACGCGGCTAAAAGCATTCAGATCAAAGCATTAAGCTAGATTCGTACCTTGATTTGGAGAAAAACCTGAAGACCTCTTTCTCCTGCTTCTCTTCTCTCTCTCTCTGATTCTCAAAACAGATATTTGTGATATTTTTAAAATATCTAAAATCTGATTTCTATTTATATAACCCAAGTTACATTTTACCTCCTTGAACTTTGGGTAAAAGTCAACTTTTCACCCAACCCCAAAATAGCGGGTGTTACATATCATGAGATGTGTGCTCATTGGCATCTTTTAGCATTGTGCACATTGGCATCTTAACATGAGTGTGCTCTTTGACATCTTTTAAGCTCGTGCACTTTGGAATCTTTTGATCAAAAAGTTTATTAAGTAAAGAATATGCCGTAAACGTAACTTTCTATCTGACCCTATTGCAGGATTTGGGTCAGCCGCTCCCAGACCAGTTGGCCTTAGGGGACTAGGTGTCAAGCACCCCTTGGAACTTACTCTCCCAGATCAAAAAGGCTACATCGACATATCCTAAACCCATTCATACCAGTAGAACATGACTTTCGATTTGGTTCTATTGAAGGATTTCTGTTCGATCACTCCAAGACCAAATGACCTTAGGGGACCAGATGACAAGCATCCCATGGAACGTACTTTCCCAAACCAGAAAGGTCACAGGTACAAACTTTTAAACTTAGAGATTTCTGTATTTTAAGAATTTAATATTCATCTCAATTACTCAGATCAACGTCTAAATGCTTAGCCCATATTTTCATTCCAATCTATAATTCTGATCATTTAGGTAGTCTAAGCAAAGTAAACTATAAAAATTCCGACTCACATATCTTTAAAGCATTAATAAAAGTTTCAAACATGTTGCTGACTTTTCGACTTTTGTAAGACTTGAAATTTGACCATATAAAAACTTTAATATAAACAAAAGAACTTGAAAATTTATCCTAGACACATATTTTATTCAAAGGAAAGAAAAAATGTAAAACTTTACTTTATAGAATAAAATTTGTAAAGATTTAAACTTTTAATAGATATTTAGTTTGAACAAAATAAAATTCAACTATTTCATCTTTTACATTGAAGAAAATAAATCTGTCTCATATTAGAAGAAAATTTTGGGTAATACAAATTCATGAGATAGATAAACAAGCTCAGATTCATGAAACATTGAGAAACACTGGAATAACATCATTATCAGAGATAAATGCAGCGGAATTAAAATTGATGTACTCACAGTATCTCATTAAGTCAGAAGTTTAATCATTGAAGAACGAGTTCTAAACTGTTGTGTTTAGAAGTCGAGTCTATGAAGTACGGGTCCTGAGCTGAAGTACTCCGAAGCCAAAATCCTCTTACTCCCCTTTAACATGTGATGCCTGCAACTTTGAATCAGATAAAGATTTGGGTACCCACTTGAATTTGGGCCCATGTTTGTTAGTTGCAGTTCGTATGGGGAAAGAATAAGCAGAATTGACATTTAAAGCACGAGGAATATGATCAGAGAAATAATCACAACTATCAGAAGATAAAGCATGATCATCTGAACTAGTATCAGAAGACGAATATGAGACATTTTTGGAAATTTGAAACATTTGCTTTATAGAGTATTTTGAAACTTTATTACAAATAGCAAATGAATCACTATGATAAAGTTTGTCTACATATCGATCTCCCTCAAACATAGAATCAGTAGATTTCGGCTTCGCTCTCCAGATCTGCTTCTTGGATTGAGCGCTCAAAGCCCTATCTGTAAGAATTGTATCAGAAGAATTAGAACAGTCATAAATAATTTTATCTTGTTTCTTTGACTTCTTTGACCGTCTTCTTTTATGTTTTGGTTTATAATATTGATCATTTAGCGTAAAAGAATCATCAAAAGTTTTAGACGAAATATTTAAATCAGAAGAAATAAATTTATCCAAGCAACCAATCTGATCAACTAATAAATCTGAATTTGCCTCGGAGTCTGAAGAATTTTGAGAAAAGATTTTAAAATTTGAAACTTCCTTTTTGTTTTCCTTAGAATCAGAAGAAAGACTAGAAATAGAATCTGATTTGTTAGAAAATAAATTTTCTTTAAGACTAGACGTCATGAAAGAAAGAATAATATCAGATTCAATTTTCTTCAAAATATTTTGATCTTCTATCTGATCTTCAAGATCTATGATTTTTTCTTCTAATATTAATGGAGGAGTATATTTCTTCGAATCATAAATGATTGGAGAAATATTTTCCTTATCAGAATCAGGGGCATAAGAAAGAATTAAATCATTAGACATTGAAGATTTGATAGGAGATATATCTTTTAAAACTCTTTTTCCTCTTCTTGATTTTTCAGGAAAATATTTTACATTTTCGGACGTATAAACAAAAAGAATTTCATTTTTCTTTTTATATATTCTTTTCTCATTTTCGAGATCTAACACTTCTTTTTCACTAGTCCAATGAAATTTGAACTGAGGAGCATAATGAGCAAGTGTCAGATAATCGTATTTATATAAGGTGGGAACTTCGTCTATTACTTTGTTTAAAAATTGAGGATTATCAAAACCAAGTCCCCATCTCTGTTTTAAAACCTCTTCACTCCTCGGCTTGTTCATATAAATTGTTTGTTCAGATTGGTCTCTTCGATAAAGCTTTTCTTCTAACTTAATTATTTTATCTGAAAACTCATCTTTTAATTTGGTCATGTCAGTCAAAGATTCAAGATAAGTTTTGTTTAAATTTTCCAAAGCATCCAATTTCTTTTGAAAGATTTCTTTAGTATTTTCTAAAATTGATTTTTCATCTTTCAAAGAAATTTTCAGTTTGTCAATTAAATCTGACTTTTCAGAATTTAAATTCTTTTTAGATAAAATTTTAGAGCGTAAATCAGACAAAGCATTAATCATGATATCAAACTGAGAGGTAATAAAATTGTAATCAAATTCAGAATATACCTCATCCTCATCAGTATCAGAATCATCTGATTGGTCATCTCCGACTAAGCACATGTGAGCGATCTCGACATTGGAAGCTTCGTCGTCGGAATAATCCAGCCAGAATTCTTCTTCTGCCAGCAAAGCTGTTCCATTCTCTCTTTTCTCAGCCAGCTCTAATTTCCTTCGATAATTAGATGAGTTCTTAATCTTCTTTACTCTACACTCCTTTGAGATGTGACTCGACTTTCCACAGTTGTAGCTAGTAGCAGTCTTGGGCTCGGGTACTTTGGCTTTAAACCCAGAAGTGAAGTGTGAAGAGTTGGAACCCGATCTAGGTTGGAACTTCTTCTGGTAATGTTGAGAGAGAAGGATCATAGCTTTCTGTAAGGCCTCTCCATCGTCATTAGTTGACCCGGTGTAAGCGTTATCAGACAACGCTTGTTCATTCAGTTGGTTCGTGAGAAGAGCAACCGGATCTACTGATTTCTTCTTTTTATCCAGCTTGGCCTTTTTCTCTATCACCAAGCTCTCATCAGTTAGCATAATCTCATACAGCTCTTGAATCTGCATCGTGGAAATTCTGACATCGTTCCTCAGTCTATGACATGATTTGTTCCACTCAGGCTGAAGAAAATTAAGGAACTTCAGATTCGTCTCCAGATCAGTCTTTTCCACTTTAATCTTTCTAAGATCATTAATCACAGCGCAAAATCGGTCAAAGATAGCCTTCAGAGATTCATTGTCCTTCGCCTTAAATTCCTCAAAGTTGTTCATGAAGCGTGCCTGGCGAATCTGAGTAGCAACTGATGACCCAAGCATGATCTTTTCTAATTGAGTCCACATCATATTCGGATTATGTTTGAAACAGTCAATTCGATTGTAGATCGTGTTAGGCAGAGCTAGCATCAAATTGGACTTTGCTTCTCTATCGACTTTTCGCGGTTGATTTCATCAGCAGTCAAAGGAATGTCATCTTTCGGCTTGATGAATGGTCCTTCAGTAAATGACTTCATCATATTTTCTCCATTTGTTTGACGCTCAATGAAATTTATGAACCTATCTTGCCACTGTGTAAACTCTTCTTCGTTGATTAAGACTGGTGGACGAGTATCTGTTCCTAATTGCATCATCAGATCATTTGAGTAGAACCTAGCTTGGAGAGCAAATTTGGCAGAATCCATTGCTGATGTACCAGAAAATCAAAGATCAGATTGAATAAAAAAAATTGAAAAAAATATTAAAAATTGTAAATTTGAAAAACACTTGTTATGACACAAAGTTTAAAAAAAATAAAGATGACACACAAAAAAAAATTTCCAGAGTCTTTTTTTTTTAAACTAAGACAGGGAGACCCGCAAAGTGGAGCTTTGCGGGTGAAGACAGAAACGCAAACTGAGGTTTGCGGGTGATGTGGGAAACGCAAGATGAGATTTGCGGGTCACTGAGGACACGCAAGACAGGCTTTGCGTGTGTAGCCTGAAACGCACAAGTGAACTTTGCGGGTGCCTTGAGGAACGCAAGGTAGAACTTTGCGGGTCACACTAGAAACGCAAAGTGAACTTTGCGCGTGTAGAAAGATCTGAGAACCTGACTTTTGCGTGTGACACTTGATACGCACAAAGAACTTTGCGGGTCTTATGTGAGCTGAAAACACAAAGTATGATGAATGAGGCGCAAATCATATGAATGAAACGCAAAGTTGTAAGAACAAACGCAAACCGCAGAAACTCAAGAAAAACTAGCAAAATCAAACGAAAACAAGAAATTTATGGAAGAAAAGCATACTCTGAGTTTCGAAAACAACTTTAAACACCTTTCAACAAACAAATTCGATTAAAACACAATAAAACTCAAAAATCAATGATGAAACAGTAAGCAGACCGAGTTTTTCCAGAAAATCATAAAAACACAAAATCGATGATCTAAAACCGTTTTTCTTGCAAAATAGTATGAATCAACAACGATCTTCTATCAAAAACGAAATTAAGACACAAAAATCAAAGCAAATCAATCACAAACATATCCGAATTTGATGAGAAATCAAGAAAACGAGATTTTCTTGAAAAATTCAAGAAAATCGATCAAATTTTCGATTTCAATCACTATTTCAGATTCAGTAAAACAATCTCTCAATTCTCTCAAGATCTAGCAAGCTTTGATACCAATTGAGAGTCCAAGATCACTAGAACTTCTAGAGAGAGAAAGTAGAGAGAGAGAGACAATAGGAGCGCAAGATATGATATTCAATGAATTGTGCGTGTCTGGTTCTTACAACCAACAAGACCAAAGGGACTTAAATACCCTTGGTCGGATACAATACTGATAAGCACTAAACACAGTATTGACCAAGTCCTATAAATACAATGATTACTATAAAATCAGACCTAACAATCTCCCCCTTAGTAATCATTGGCGCTTTGGTCTTCAAAAATTGTCTTCTATAATAGCACAGACCAACAGAGCGACTTTCAGAAGCTTTCTAACTTTTAAGAAAAAATTTCTTCTCAGCATCTTGCAGATTGAAAATTTTCTTTGATGCTTAAGCTCAAGACGACACACCTCGTTTGAAGGATCTTGAATGAACTGTGGTGTTCGGAGCAGGAACAACAAAATATTTGATGTAGCTGAGATAATAGAATCTTTGAACGAATCTTGATTAACAGATAATCTTTTTAGCTCTTTGTCTCTTAAACTTCTCCTTGACTTCTCCCCCTCATGACCTTGATGATCTTGATCAACTTGGTCATGCGAATGTTGGAGACGAGACAGCGAAGGATCTGCAAAATCAAAGAAATAGAGAAAAACAGAGGTGGTTTGCGCTTCAAGAAGGGTGCGCAAACCAAGGTTTACGTTTCAAGAAGGGAACGCAAAACAGGGTTTGCGGGTCATGAAGGAAACGCAAAACAGGGTTTGCGGGTCATGAAGGAAACGCAAAACAGGGTTTGCATGTCTAACTGGAAGCGCAAAGCTGATTTAGAATAAATTTTACCTTTTTAAGCTCTTTGACTCTTAAACTTCTCCTTGACTTCTCCCCCTCATGACCTTGATGATCTTGATCAATTTGGTCATGCAAATGTTGGAGACGAGACAGCGAAAGATCTGCAAAATCAAAGAAACAGAGAAAACAGAGAAGGTTTGCGTTCCATGCAGGAAGCGCAAAGCAAGGTTTGCGTTATATGTGTGACGCGCAAAGCAAGGTTTGCGGTTCACATGTGACGCGCAAAGAAACAGAGAAAGCAAGGTTTGCAGTTCATAAAGGAAACGTAAAACAAGCTTTGCGTGTCATGCCTGAAGCGCAAAGTAGACTTAGACAACAATGAAATCAAACGAGGGTATTACTATCGAAAAATTGTTTCGTTTAGAGACATGGTAATAACAAATTCAAATGAAGTACTGAACCGGTGTGTATGATTACATGACAGTATATAGACAAGATGATATATAAGTATTGATCTTTGGAAACACACAATCAGTTAAACATTAAAGCTCAATAATGAAAAACATTTAAAATCACACTTCTAAATTCAATAAATCTTTTGAGAATAAGAAGTGGTTTGAACATTTCAGAAAACATTTTTCATGTTTTGAAAGTTGTTCTTCTTTCAAACAGTCAGAGATCTAGATCAGAAGATACTTACATTTAAGCTCCCCCTCAAATCATGATAGAATGATTTATATTCTGATAAGCTCTCCCTAAATATTTTCAAAATATCCTTATCTTTAAACATTAAAGACCGAGTCCTAGAATATTTTGTCTAGAATTTATAGTCCTTTAACATTAAAGACCGGGTTCTGAACTGAAGTATTCAGAAGCCTAAGATCATGCTCCCCCTATACTTGTGGTACCTGGAAAACAGATTTAACAGGTTTTGGTACCAACTGGTATTTGGTTCCTGGTAAGTTAGATTTAGGAATCCACTTCTCAATAGATTTAAATCTTTTAAAATCAGAATTCTGAGAAGTTGTTCTATAAGATCCGTACCAGTTATGAGCATATTCTCTTTGAAAAAAGTCATTCTCTCCACAGTAAGAACAACAAATCTTCTTTTGAGCAACCCTGATCAAATGATTAGTAGAATAAAATATATATCAGGTGTACCAAAAGATTTAGCTTTATGAGCACTGTTCTTCTTGGCATTTGATGTGGATTTGAATGATCTGTCATTCTTCTTCTCATCATCAGGAGAACTCTTCACTCTCCAGACCATCTGTCCTTTCTTTGAATGCTTTCCAAGAGATTTGACATAGAAACTCGCTGGACTATCAATAGACTTGTCATAAAACAGGTTAGATGGACGGATCTGATTAGATTTGACAATGTTTGGTTTGACACATTTCTTTTTGAAAACATTTTCATGAATGGAACTTGAAGCTGTTTTAAAAGAACAAACTGATTCAGATGAATTTTCATAAGGTGATTGATTAATCACATCAACTGAAATCTTCTCTGACAATTCAACATTTATAGCTTCCAAGTCCTTTATCTTTTTGGATAAAATGTTTCTTTCATCGGAAAGTGTGTCAAACTTCTTCTTCAAATCAGTTATAGTCATCTGTTCTTTCTGAATGTCTGAGGATAAAACAGATATCTTGGATGTGAGCTTAGATATTTCATTTTCAAAGTTTTGACGTTCTTGCTCAAATTCTTGTTCTAAGTTCTTGGTTTTCTCAGAAATTTCCTTGAAAATCTCAACATTTCTCTTTTCAGCATTTTTCTTTTCAACATCATAAGACTTTTTATTTTCTTGACAACATTTTCTTTCTTTCTCAAGTAAGTCTTGTAATGTAGAGATCTGTTTGGGAAGTTCAACTGTTTTGTCTTCAAGAACTTTTCTCTCTTTAACAAACGTGTCTCTTTCAGTAATTAAAATCTATTCAAACTCTGACACTTTCTTGGAGAGTTTCAAACATCTTAGCTCAAGATCCTTTTTCTCTTGGATAACTTTCTATGAAAGTTCAGACAACTTTTGAGTAGAAATTTTCTCCAGATTATCTTTTTCATTATCTGCTTGGAGGTTTTTTATCAGATCAGCATTCTTTGTCTCCAAAGTAAAAATCTTTTCTTCAAAAGCCTTAAACTTGTGTTGAAGCTCAACTGATTCAACTTGCAGTTCAGATGATTTTTTGTTCAGTTGTCTTCAGTTGGCTATGAAGATTTGTTATCCTTCTTTCTTTTTGTATGATTATTTTCTCTTTAGTCTCAATAATATCTTCTTTCATTTTAATTTCTTCTTCTTTGGCCTTGATGATACCTACAAAATCAGATTTAGAATGATCAATACATTTCGCACATGCAGAAGTTTTTTCAGAATGTAACAAATTAGACTTCAACTCCTGAATCTGTTTTAAAGAACTGAATTCTGATTTTTCAGTTTATCTCGTTCAGCTTCAATTGTCGGTATCTCAGGCATGTATAGGATAACAACATCTCTTCCAGCTAGTACATTTGACATCTTGATGTGCTTGAAGATATAATGAAAAATACGAAATACAGAAATCAAGAAAAAATATAAAAAAATAATACCTAATAGAGTGATCGTCAAAAGAAACTTCGATTAGAAGTTGAGTTATGTGCACACTCTTAAAATATAAGAACAAAAAGATTAAAGTCGAAAATAAAATCAGGAAATTAAAATCTGAAAAACAAAGTATAAATTTGTCTTCCAAAAATTAATTCTCAAAAACCAGTGCGGAAACTTGACTTGTAATCTTCAATCTGCAAAAAATATGAAAAATATATCAGTTACGCTCGAAAACAGTAAAAACAGCAAAAACTGACACAAAACGGACTAAAAATGAAAAAGAAATGAAAAACAGGGACTAAACATGACACAAACGAAAAATCAACAAAAATTTAATAAAAATTGACTAAAAATGAAAGAAATTACGAAAATAGGGACTAAAATCGACAAAATACGAAACTAAGATGAAAAACGAGGACTAAAAGTGAAAAAATACTAAGACTCAAAGAAAAACGAGAGCTAAAAGCGACAAAAACTCAAAAATATAAAGTCTAGGGACTAAAAGTGGCAAAATGTAAAAGAAACAACTATAGGGACTAAAACTGTAAAAAAAACTAAAATTTAAACTGCAGGGACTAAAAAAGACAAAATTTAAAACTGAAACTACAAGGACTAGAAATGACAACTACTGAAACCTAAACTATAGGGACCAAATCTGATATTATCTAAAAGAACTTGACAGAATTAACGACCTTAACAGAAATGGACTAAAATTTTAAGAGATTTAACGAAAATGTTAACAAAAACTAATCACAGGGACCAAAACTGACAAAATTTAAAACTACTTAACAGAGTCTAACGAAATTGGACTAAAAATGATAGAATATCTAACAGATCTAACGGATAGGGACCAGATTTGTTAAAAAACTAACGGAACTAACGGAGTTCCGTTAGTTACTGTTCATCGTATTCACAAACAAAACGAACTGACAACTTCAAACTTCGATATCTTCGTTGTTTCTCGACCAAATTGAGTGAGGTTTGTTCCAAAACGATCTTTCAAATAAATCCAATCAATTCTAACAAGAAAGTAGTGATCATGCATCGATATAAACTCAGAAAATCGACGTGAATAACTCCGGCGAGATATGATTTCCGGCGATGCTTCTTTTGAGTTTTAATAGCTGAAACGAACTACAAAACAATATAATTCAGTTAAAAAATGTGATTATGAAGTTAATACAACGAAAGCATCGACCAAAAACAATCTCCGGTGAAACTCGGTTTTCTGGCGAAGCTCCGGCGATACTCCGACGAACTTTCAAATTGCAATATCTCGCTCGTTTCGTGATGAAAATTGATTCTGAAATTTGGTATCTTCTCTAAATCAGTAGACAAAGATACTATGCATGATTAAAATGAATGAAACAATCATTAAGATCAAGACCGACTTGATGAAGTCGTTACTGTGAAAACAAAAAATCAGAAAAAAAACTAAGTCTGGAACGCGCTGAGGTGAAGCTTGCGTGAAGTGAGGTTCTCTCTAGCTTCAGTATGCATGAAGTAGAGGTTCTCGTAAGGTGGTATGCGTGAAGTAGAGGTTCTCGCAAGGTGATATGCGTGTTCTTGATCCTTAGGCTTTGGGAGTTCTGTAACAGAAATGAACAAGGCAGTGTGCGTGTTCTTGATCCTTAGGCTTGCGAGTTGTCAACACGAAGAACAAGAAACTTGCGTCAACTGTTGGATTTTACTTCTCGTACCCCATGCATGAGCAACTGACTTCACTTGTTGATTTTGTTGACTTGCTTCTTTACTTCGCTGCACACCTGCACCATTATAATTCTCACAAAAACAATTTGTTATATCCAGAAATTTAGATCAAAATCCATCATAAACAACTTTTTAATAGCATCATCTAAAAAATTTGGATCAAAAATCAAGATCTAACAATTTTCCTCAAGAACATTTTGAAGAACTCAAGAACATCATGAGATCAAAAATTTTCAAAAATCAGATTTAAACATTAAACTTTGAAATCTTTGATCGAATTATGTCCAAAAACACTTTTTATACACGAATTTGCATCAGAACAAATCAAATTCACCACAATTCTCAAGATCAAATGAAAAAAAAAATTAACAGTGAAAATTTTTAAGAACACAAAAAATTTCCAACAACCTTCGCTTCACTTCAGGGTCTAAGAAGAATGAGCCTGCCAGAGTGCCCGAGACTATGAAAGCTACTGCGTGCTTCAACTGTGGAAAGTCGGGTCACATTGCCAAGGAGTGTCGAGTGAAGGTAGTTCGGGATTCTGCGTATTATCGGAAGAAACTGGAACTAACTGAGAAAAGAGAGAATGAAACTGTGTTGGGAAATTCAGAATTTCACAAGTACAGTTAATGCTGCTAGAAGAACTTGGTTAATACTTCTGAAGTTAATGCTGCTGATATAACTTAATGCTGCTCATCAAGATTAATACTGCTAGAGGAGATTACTACTGCTAAGCAATTTTAGTACTGCTAGTAGTTAGTACTGCTGAATGTTAATACTGCTCAAAGTATTAATACTGCTGAAGACTTAGTGCTGCTTATGAGATAATCAGGACTCGTGCAGATAAAGTTTGAAGATTATGGAAAGCTGGAAGATAAAGATAGAAGATTATTTTGAAGATCTTTTATTATTTATAATTATCTTTTATCTTCAGTATATATAGAATTAGTCAGAATAGTTTAGAGTTAACTTTAGAATTCTGAATTTTCGTTTTGATAGAGAGAATCAACCTCAAGGTTTGTAATCCTAATTCTAGAGAAGTAGAATTCGTATTGGTGAGCCTGTTCATCAATATTGAGGTTGTGTGTTGAATCTTGTAACTTTATAATCATTTAATAAAGTTTGCAAGTTCTTATTCTGATTTACTGTGTTCCATTAATTATTGAATATCAAAGTGTTATTCCGCAAACTCCTTTGATATTGTTTCTGAGTGTTTATTCTTGTTTAGAATTAAGATCCTGACAAGTGGTATCAAAACTAGTATTCTCAGAAATCTCATTCATCATGGAAAACACAGCTGAATCAAACAATACTCTGGTCTCAAAGGTTCCAATGCTCAGACCCAATGAATTTGACATGTGGAAGATCAGAATCAAGCAATACGTTCTCCTCACAGATTACTCTATGTGGGACATCATTGAGAATGACCCATCTGATGCAGGAAAGATTGGTGAAGATGGCATAAGAACCCCTCCAAAGACGGATGCAGACAGAAAGACAAGGCAGACAAAGATGAAAGCCTTGAGCACACTGCTCTTGGGCATTCCAAATGAATATCAGCACCAATTCTGCAATTGTATTGATGCACAGATGCTCTGTATTGCTCTAGAGAAGAGATTCTCTGGTACCAAAAGTACCAAAAGAAATCAAAAGGCAATCTTGAAGCAACAGTATGAAAACTTCATGTCAACTAAGAATGAGTCCATGACTCAAACTTTTGACAGGTTTAACAAACTGATTGGTGAACTAGCTACTATGGGAGTACAGATTGATCAAGATGATGTAAATAGAAAGTTCTTAAGGTCCCTTGGAGATGAATGGACCATGTACACTGTTTCATTCAGACAGAATGATCAGTTGGAAGAGAAAGAACTTGATGATCTGTACAATGATCTTAGAGTATTTGAAGCTGAGGTGGAGGCAAAGAAGAAGCCTTCTGGATATATTCATAAAGCTGCACTTCTATCAGCATCAATTGATTCTACTGCTAACCCTGAATTAGTTAATGCTGCTAATGGAGCAAATCAAGATAAAGTCACTGATTCTGTGTTTGAAGCCTTTCTTTCCAGTCATGGAAATTCCTCTCTGATTAATGATGATTTGGAACAACTTCATCCTGATGATTTGGAGGAGATGGATATTAAATGGCAGATGACCATGCTTTCCATGAGGGTGAAGAAGTTTATAAAGAGGACTGGGAGGAACAACTTCTCCCAAAGAAGAGAAGATGGAGCAGGGTTTGATAAATCAAAGGTGGAGTGCTACAAATGCCATCTGAAGGGACACTTTGCCAGAGAATGCAGAAGTGGAGTGTCTCACAACAACAACCACCAACAAGCACAGTCTGGAAACCTCAATCATAACAGAAACTCTACTCAAGCCCTTGTTTCTCAACAAGGAATGGGGTTTGACTGGAGTGATCAAGCAGAAGAGGCTATCCAAAATCAAGCTCTTATGGCTGAAGTTTCTGATCTCCCATCTGAGGTAAGTTCTAATCTCTGTTCTAAAACTTGCATAGACATTGTTAAAAGGTACAGGGATCACAACCAAAAGATGAGTGATGACCTTAAGAGATTAGAAAGGGATATCAAAGATTATGTGAGAATTGTTGAGAGGTTTGAGGAACAGATTAAAGGTTTTCAAGCCAATGAACTCCAACACTCATATGCCACCAATTACTGGAAGTGGGAGAAAAAGGATCTAGAACTTAAACTGACCAAATCTAAAGAGGAGAGTGAAAAGTTGAGAGAGGAGCTAACCAAGGTCAAGCTTGATGTAGAAAAGTTTTTCAATGCTTCTAAAGCAATGGACTCTTTACTACAAACTCAGATTCATGATAAGCTGAGAAGAGGAATTGGATACAATGCCACACCTCCACCATATAACAACAATTACATCCCTCCTACTTCAGACCTGTTAGACACCAAAGATAGGAAGGACTTGCCTGAGGGAGCCACTGAAATAGATCCCTTAGATGAGGTAGTGGTTGAGGATAAGACTGAGAAAGAGGTTGGCAAGAGTAAGGAGAACAAGGTGAGTGGTGAGATTCCTCTAGAGAATAACATTATCACCAATGAGGACCGTGGAAGGGCTTGGATCAAATCTAAGGACACAGAGAAGACAGAGGGAAAGTCTGGTAAGGTCCATTACAAACAGACCACAGTTGTGAATCCAGGTCCTTGCAAACAGTGTGCATGTAAGAAGAATGAGCCCCTAAAACATGATAAAAAGAGGGGAAATCAAAGAAACTGGAATAATCAGTGGGCACAAAAACAAGGGGTTGATCTGAGTAAAATCAATAGACCAAAACCTTGTTTTATCTGTGGCAAATTGAATTATCTTGCCAAATACTGTTATTTCAATCCTATAAACCAAAGGATGAACTTTCAAAGACCTAAGCAAAAACCCTTGGGTTATAGGAAGATTGAAAAGAACCATGTGGCTAAGAAATCTGTTAAATCTAAAAGCCACATGAAGAAAAAGTCTGTTAAAGAAAGTGTCAATACGTGGGTTCCTAAAAGCACTAAAACTCATAGTACTGCTACCACAAATAGTGCTGCTGACAATGATAGTGCTGCTAGAAGTAATACTACTGCTAACAATGTTGGTGCTGCTGACATTGTTAGTACCTCTTCAAAAGTTAATACTGCTAACTCTGTTAGTGCTGCTAACAAGGTTAGTACTGCTAAACCTATTAGTACTGCTAAGGTTTGTACTACTTCTAGTGTTTGTGCTGCTAAGCCAATCATATTGACAAAGTACTCAAATAAAGAGCGCTCAGAGTTTAAAAACCTCATAAAAAAGAAATGTAAATACTTTGATGAGAAAGGGAGACCCAAGACCACCTTGGCTTGGGTCCCCAATCAATACTAATTGTTTAATCTTATGTGCAGGGCAACCAACAGCTCAAGGGGAAGAGTATCTGGCATGTTGACAGTGGTTTCTCTAGGCACATGACAGGGAACATGTCATGCCTCAAGAATTTCAAGAAAATTGATGGTGGACATGTTGCCTTTGGTAATACTCCAGATGGAGGTAAGATAAGTGGTAAGGGGGATGTAACCAAAGGTAAAATGACCTTTGAAGATATATTCTATGTTGAGCAGTTGAGATGCAACCTATTAAGTGTATCACAGGTTTGTGACAAACAACATAGTATATTATTTACAGATTCTGAATGTATTATCCTTGCTCCTGGATTCAAGGTAGTTGATGAAAAGATGATACTACTAAGAACTCCCAGAAAGGATAATGTTTATTACTTAGATATGGAAAGTGCTTCAACTGATTCATCCCTAAACTGTCTTGATTCAAAAGCTTCTTTGGATGAATCATCACTTTGGCACAGAAGGATGTGTCACATGAATTTTAAAACAATGAATAAACTTGTTAAAAACAACCTTGTAAGAGGTTTACCTTCCAAAGTCTTTTCATGTGATGATCATTGTGTTGCCTGTCTCAAAGGCAAACAACACAAAACTTCTCATAAGACCAAAGAGTTGAACACAATCTCTAATTCTCTTCAATTGTTGCATATGGATCTGTTTGGTCCTACAAATGTTATGAGTATTGGTAAGAAATCATACTGCCTAGTTATTGTTGATGATTACTCTAGATTTACTTGGGTATATTTTCTAAGGACTAAGGATGAGACAAGTGGACTGATCAAATCCTTTATTCTAAGAATTGAAAACCAAACTAATCAAAAGGTAAAAGTCATTAGGTCAGACAATGGTACTGAATTTAAAAATCATGACCTAAACACCTTTTGTGAGGAAAAAGGAATTGAGAGGCAATACAGTACTCCTAGGACTCCACAACAAAATGGTGTTGCTGAGAGAAGGAATATGACACTGATTGAGGCTGCTAGATCTCTATTGGCAGATTCAAAACTTCCAATTACTTTCTGGGCTGAAGCAGTTAATAATGCTTGTTATGTCCAAAACAGAGTTTTAGTAGTTAAGCCTAAAACAAGACACCCTATGAGCATTTAAATAATAGAAAACCTTTTATAGGATTTTTCAAACCTTTTGGATGTCCTTATACCATTCTCAATACCAAAACTCACTTAGGAAAGTTTGATAGCAAGGCTGATGATGGTTTTCTTGTTGGTTACTCATCTCAGAGTAAGGCTTACAGAGTTTTTAATACTTCTTCTAGAATAATTGAGGAAATTGACAATGTCAAGTGCAATGAGAACACACCGAATCCTATTGGGTCTGGTCCTCAGTGGTTGTTTGACATTGATTCACTAACTAACTCCTTGGGTTTCAGTAGTGATGACAATGCAGGTTCAGGAAATGGAGAATCAGGGGATGCTCAAGTACAAGATACTATTCCTCAGTCTGTAATATTTCTCATTCCTACAATAGAGCCTGTTGACTTCTGTGAAAAAGAGACTGCTGCTGAACCAATTCAGAGTGAAGAAGAAGGAAGAGATGAGGAGAATCATGTGCATGATGAGCCTGAAGCAACTTATGAGATCCCCTCAGCTGACTTAAACGATTCCATTCTGGATGTGGGAATCAATGAAGAACCTAGTCATTACACTAGAACTCAAAAGAATCATCCTCCAGAGCTGGTCATAGGAGACATCTCTTCTCCTATGATAACAAGGAACCAAAGCAGACTTCAAGAGCTGCAGGATCAACAACACACAATACTCTCCTGCTTTCTATCTCAGATTGAGCCTAAGAAGGTATATGATGCAATGAAATATTCCAGTTGGATAGAAGCTATGCAAGAAGAGTTACTGCAGTTTAAGTTGCAAGAAGTTTGGGACTTGGTGGACCTTCCAAAAGGTCATAGAGCTATAGGCACCAAGTGGATTTTCAGGAACAAAAAGGATGAGAGATTCATTGTGATAAGAAACAAAGCAAGGCTGGTGGCATAAGGGTACACTCAAGAAGAAGGCATTGACTATGAAGAAGTGTTTGCTCCAGTAGCAAGGGTAGAGGTAATTAGTCTATTTCTAGCCCATGCCTCATACATGAAGTTCAAGGTATACCAAATGGATGTGAAGAGTGTCTTTCTTTATGGTACAATTAATGAAGAAGTATATGTCTGTCAGCCCCCTAGATTTGAAAATCCATCATATTCAGACAGAGTATACAAACTGAAGAAAGCACTGTATGGTCTTCATCAAGCCCCAAGAGCATGGTATGATACTATGACTACCTATCTCTTGGAGAATGGGTTTGAAAGAGGAAAAATTGACAAGACCCTATTCATTAAAAGAAGTAAGAAGGACATCCTATTGGTTCAGATTTATGTGGATGATATCATCTTTGGATCCACAAAAGATCAAATGTGTAGAGACTTTGAAAAGTTGATGCAAAAGAGCTTTAAAATGAGTTCAATGGGTGAACTTACCTTCTTCCTTGGGCTTCAAGTGAAACAAAAGAAAGATGGGATCTTCATAATCCAATCAAAATATGTGAAAGGCATCCTGGACAAATATGGTTTATCAGACTCAAAGCCAGCAAGCACACCTATGGAGACTCATAAACAAATTACTGCTGATCTTGAGGGGGAGGATGTTGATGTCCATCTATACAGATCAATGATTGGATCTCTCATGTATCTCACAGCCTCAAGACCAGACATCATGTTCCCAGTGTGTTTGTGTGCCAGATTCCAAGTCAAGCCAAAGCAATCACATCTGCAAGTTGTTAAAAGGATTTTCAGATACTTAAGAGGGCAACCCAACTTAGGTCTTTGGTATCCTTATGAATCCAACTTTGACTTGATTGCCTATTCAGATAGTGACTTGAGAGGTGCAAACATGGACAGAAAGTCTACTTCAGGTGGATGTCAACTTTTGGGTGCAAGACTAGTATCCTCGAAGTGTAAGAAACAAACCACAGTGTCCTTATCAACAACAGAAGCTGAGTATATAGCTGCTGCAAGTTGCTGCTCTCAGGTTCTATGGATTCAGAATCAGATGTTGGACTATGGGGTAACCTTTCTTCACACTCCAATCTTCATTGACAATAGCAGTGCTATAAGCATTGTTAACAATCCAGTCAAGCACTCCAAAACTAAGCACATTGAGATCAGGTATCACTTTATCAGAGATTGTAATGAAAATAAGCTAATTCAAGTTGCTAAAGTTCATACTGACAACCAGTTTGCGGATCTATTCACTAAAGCTTTTGATGTGGGTAGATTCACTTTCTTGGTCACAAGTGTGGGCATGATCAACTCTGAATAAGCTCATTTGATTTAAAAAAGTGTTTTCATACCTGTTATTGGTTTATTCTTTGGTGCTACTAACATCTTTTTCAGGAAGTTATTACCTTGCATAGAGTACCTCAAACTTCAAAAAGTGTAAGTATAGTTAATGCTGTCAGTGCAGTTTTAATACTGCCAGTGCACAGTTAATACTGCTAGTTAGTTAATACTGCTAGTAGTTAATACTGCTAGTTAGTTAATACTGCTAGTGGTTAATACTGCTTATGTCCCAAACCGTATAAATACCCTGTTTGCCCGTCCAATCGTTCATAACGACTATTTGATTTCTATTCATCTGCTCTCTAACCCTTTTCTCTCAAGAACAAGTGTTTCAGTCCAAAACACTCAAGCTTCAATGGCATCCATGGCTATCATTGATGAGCACAACGAGATTGCGATGCTATAGAAGCCGAAACAAGCTGCTGGATTCCACCAGATTGTGGATTTTCTCAAGTCCAGTCACATTGCCCATGCTCTAACTGTGTCGCCAACTATCTACATCGAGCATCAACGATAATTCTGGGCTAATGCCACCATATTCACAGAGAATGGTGTGCAGATAATGAAGACAAGGGTGTGTGACAAACCCTTGTCAGTTTCTGAAGAGGTGATACGCATCTGTCTACGTCTAGACGATGCTGCAGGTATTACTTCTATTCCAAATGAGGACTTGTTCTCAAATTTGTCAAGAATGGGGTATGGAGGCCAATTGGGTGGTTTCAAATTCTCAAAATCAAATTTTTATACCCAATGGCGTTTTCTTGTTCATACCTTAATGCACTGCATTTCCAAATAGACTATTGGATGGAGTGAGTTTAGCAGTACCATTGCTTATGCTTTGGTCTGCTTGGCCACTGCCAGAAAGTACAATTTCTCAAGAATGATTTTCAGTGATCTTGTATCAAACTTGGGAAGCAAAAAAAGTTTTTACATGTACCCAAGGTTTGTGCAGGAAGTTTTAACTCATGAATTGATGGATATGCCTCACTTTGATGAGGTATATGTACCAAAAATCCCCAAAGGTAAGGTCTTTTCAAACATGAAAAGATCTCCATTGGACTCGGAAGGAGTTGACACCCCATTGTTCTCTACAATGATGGTGGTGTCCCAAAATGAAGAAGGTATGGAAGCAGGGTCAAGGCCCTCATTAGACCATCCCACTGCTAGCCAATCCCAACCTTCCATCACCATATCAATCCCTCAGTCTCTTGTTCAAAAGCCAACTTCTCCAATAACCCAAACCTACATAAGGAAAAAGGTGAAGAAGGATCCTTCCCTTCTTGTACCTTCACCCTCTGAGCCTTTAAGCCCTCTAATGGAGAATTCTCCATTAGAGAATATCTACCGGGAAACCATAGGGGTGTCTCCCAACCCCAAGGAGGTGTTCAACAAGGAGATGTTTGAGCATATGGGTGCTAAGGCTGCCACTACTCCTTCTAGCACAGAGGAGGTCAGTGGTAACATAAATAAGACCTTCCCCATGGCAACTTTGGGTGAACAATCATCAAAAGGTCCCAGGTGCCAAGAAACCACAGGGGTAGCAGGTGCTTCTGCTAGGCAGAAGACCTCTACTACAAAAAGATCCCATGATCCTTCAAAAGAGGGTAACACTTCTGGAGAAGGTGAGGACATATATTGTTAGAACACAGTCTCATTGGATTCAAGATCATCCAATACGAAGATCGCAATCCGAAGCTAAAAGCTGACAAGTCACTCTCAACAATAGTCTAGGGTCCAAAATGTAATAATAGTCAAAGTTAGTTTGCTTTAATTATATTAGTTTTGTTATTATATTAGTTTTAAATATAATATCTAGATATTAGATATCTAGATATTATTAGTTGGTAGAAGTGTGTTGAAGAAGCTAAGTGATATAATATATATATCACCATCTCTTGCTTGTAATAAAAAGATAAGAAAATAGGACACAAGAAAAAACATCAGTCCATCAAGAACAAGGAGAGAGAAAGTGAGCTTAATCAGATCAATACCAACCTTTGTAATCCGCATTTTGTAATAGAAACAGGTTGGTAATCTTATATATCTGTTGTTTGATTTATCTGGTAAACGATCACGAAATAACAATTGGTATCAGAGCCGATATCAGATTCAAAATCAAACTTTTAAGAACTCTCCGTGTTCTTCATTTTTCAAACCATTGTTCAATCGATTAAAATCTAAATCAGTGGTTGTTTTCGAAATCAAAAGGGCTGATCTATCAAAAGAAGAAACGATACCGGTCGAAAATTTCACTATTCACTATTCACTATTCACGTCGATACTATTCACGTCGATACTATTCACGTTGGAGTTAAGAGCCTCTGAACTGAAGTTAAGAGCTCTGAAGTGAAGTTAAGAGCTCTGAAGTTAAGAGCTCTGAAGTGAAGTTAAGAGCTCTGAAGTTAAGAGCCTCTGACGTGAAGTTAGAGCCTCTGATCTGGAGTTAGAGCCTCTGACGTGAAGTTAGAGCCTCTGACGTGAAGTTAGAGCCTCTGACGTGAAGTTAGAGCCTCTGACGTGAAGTTAGAGCCTCTGACGTGAAGTTAAGAGCCTCTGACGTGAAGTTAAGAGCCTCTGACGTGAAGTTAGAGCCTCTGATGTGAAGTTAGAGCCTCTGACGTGAAGTTAAGAGCCTCTGACGTGAAGTTAGAGCCTCTGACGTGAAGTTAGAGCCTCTGACGTGAAGTTAAGAGCCTCTGCTCTGAACTTAAGAGCCTCTGCTCTTAAGTTAAGAGCTCTGAAGTGAAGAGCTCTGAGGTTAAGAGCTCTGAAGTTAAGAGCCTCTGAAGGCTGAAGCTCAGAACCATCCGGTCAAGAGAATTATCATACCGGTCGCTCTTCACATTCTTCTTCAAGCGCAAATCCAGACTTATCTTTTCTAAAGATCAAATAAGATTCTTCAAGATGAATTTTTCTGATGATGAGTATATTACAATGCTTAAATTGGATCTTAAAAATCTTTCTTCATCAGTGGATCATCATCTTAAACGCTCAAACAAATTAGATCCTGCTTTATTAAAAGCAAAAGAATTGGAAGCTGAGAACACCGTGCTTCAAAAGAAAATATCAGAGTTTGAGAAGATGTTCTCAGATCTTTCCAAGAAGAGTGTTGAAGAGAAGAAGATACTTGAGCTTAAATGTTTAATGCTTTCTCAAAAAGTTGAAGACTTTGAGAAAGTAATCATTTCGGAGAGAGATCAGTTTGCCAAAGAGAAGAAGGCAAATGATCTAAAGTCAGCAGGATTCTTAAGAGTTATATGAGATGGAACGAAGGGTGCTAAGAAAGGAATTGAAAAAGAGAGAAGCATCCTTGAAGCTGCAATTAGGAAGCTTATGGCTAAGCTATCTGAATTATCTAAGCTTGCACAGAAAGAGAAGAAGAAGAGGTCTGAGCTTGAGATGAAGATTGACCTTCTTATCAAACAAAGAGACAGTTATTCTTCAAAGAATAAAGAGCTTACTACAAGCTCAACAATCAGAACTGTTTCTTCAAACAGGTCAGTGAAATCTTCTAATCATATTCGGAGTACTAATCTTTTCTATGACAGGAATAGAGATAGTTCAGGTACAAATCTCAGAAAAAGAAGCAACTTCAAAGAAGAAGAACTGGTCTGGAACAAGAAACCAGTAAAAGATGAGCTGAAAGGTAAAAACTCATGTGTTCATACGCAGACTGCCAAGAAGAACAATGCGCCAAAAAGTAAACCTGCTCATGTTTACACTAGAGATCAAATGATCAGGTTATCAGATAAGAAATTTTATTGTTCTTATTGTCATACACATGATCCTGTTCACAAGACTAGAGACCATTACTGGTATGGTTCCTACTCAGTAACCCCCATACGAACTGCAACTTACACACATGGACCCAAATACCAGTGGGTACCAAAGAAGATAATTGATTCTGTGTTGCAGGCACCTACTGTCAAGGGGGAGTAAGAGAAGTGGCTTCTGATTACGACAGATCAGAACCCGTGCTTCAGAGAACAAATGGCTTCTAAGTACATCAGCTTAGAACCCGTACCTCAACGAAGTTTGACTTCTAAACACAACAGTTTAGGACTCGCACTTCAATGATCAAAAGACCTTACTCCTGAACTGATAAGGGTTGTACTCTGATACTCCAACGAGGAAATCAACCTTCAAGGGGGAGTACATACTTTACTGAAATTTATGCTTTGGAAAGATATGACGATCTTCACTTCAAAAAGGAAAGTTGTAGATCTCTATCATATGCTTTTATAACTGACATATTTTAGATGCATACTTTCAGAGGGAGTAAAAAGGTAATAACTTCTGATTATTTCTGATCAGAACTCGTACTTTAACTGTTTTACTGCTTTTTGTCTTTTCAATTTAAGTGAATAAATTTGCTTTGACTTGACCTAAGACTTTTTCAGAAGTTTGAGAGAAGCTTACAAGATCATATGACTTTAAGCTTAGCTTCATGAGATTTAAGATTGCACGTCAAGGTACAATTCTACATCTTAATCTCATATATGGTTGAAAGAAGGACAACTTTCAATCATTGAAAACATCATTCTAAAACGTTCAAATCACTTCCCGATTCCTCAACCAGATTTTATAATTCGGAAGTGTAACTTTAAATGTTTTCTTATTCAATTGAGCTTTAACTGCTAAGTTGAACCATTTTGAGCATTATATGCTTCATAGGAAAATATGGGATCAGTGTGTTAGGATTAACACAACTTCAATGGAATCACATGAACCAGTGATTTCTACCCAAGAAGTTAATCCATAGTGATTGGGTGTGAGGAGTCAAAAGAAATGAGTGTTGAATGAGTGATGAGGTATCATGAAAAAGAGAGTTCGGTTAAAAGTGAGCTAAATAATTAAAAGAAAGAGGGTGTGAGAACAGAGTTAAAAGAATATCAGAACTCTGCACCAACTACTTTCTGAGCCGGGCAGCCACATTTCTAGTGTTTCACATTTCATCGGTGAACATTATTGAAACAGGCAACTAGCCCAATCCAACTCTTGGAATTACCCCACCATCTACTCATTTTCTTCTTAAAAGGAAAATGTTTCATTTTCAAAGGGGACGCAACACATTTACTATCTGATTTTCATTTGGAAAATCTGGATATTGAAAAGAAGGAAGTCTGCCCCACCTTCACACTTCACTCATGCACATTGAGTCTGTGCTTAACTTACTGCTGTCTCAGTGGTTTACACATTTCGAGCCTTATAAGCGATCATCAAGTGCTTACTTCTTTCTATCACAAGCACGAGCACACAAGAAATTAGTTTCTTTGTCATAACGTTTATAGAAACTGCCTTTGTGGTGTTTCGATGATTAAATGGAAGCCCTGGGGGAGTCAACATCAAACAGCTGCTTTCCAATGTGTATTCGTTACACACAGTGACTTAGTGTTACTGACAGGCGTTTCTAACTGATTTGTTTAATGCTACAGGTGTTACATGACTATTTTGTTTGGATTTGCAAAGATCTGGATGAATATCTATTGCAGTGACGAATCAAAGGCTCCAACTGAATGACATTTCTTGAACATGAGACTTTGATGAATTCGTTGCTCAATCCATCAAAAAGAGGGGGAGAAGATCTAGCCAAGAAATGGAGAAGAGTCAACTAAGTCACATGTTTCAAGAATCACGTCCAAGATTGAATTCTTCAAGATCAAAGTATTCTGAAGATATGCTGATTCGAAATAAATTTCTTTGCAGATACTTTGCTGAAGCAATTCCGAGCTACAACTGAAGATAATTTCTCCCCATGAACTGAAAGATATAATCTACATATTTGGGGGAGTTTACTATATCTTGAAGACTAAGAGAGAGATGCATCTTCAGTGCTGAAAAAGAGAAGATCGTATTGCTAAATCATTTGAGTAATGATCTTGATCCAAAGGGGGAGATTGTTAGAAGATCATCCAATACGAAGATCGCAATCCGAAGCTAAAAGCTGACAAGTCACTCTCAACAATAGTCTAGGGTCCAAAATGTAATAATAGTCAAAGTTAGTTTGCTTTAATTATATTAGTTTTGTTATTATATTAGTTTTAAATATAATATCTAGATATTAGATATCTAGATATTATTAGTTGGTAGAAGTGTGTTGAAGAAGCTAAGTGATATAATATATATATCACCATCTCTTGCTTGTAATAAAAAGATAAGAAAATAGGACACAAGAAAAAACATCAGTCCATCAAGAACAAGGAGAGAGAAAGTGAGCTTAATCAGATCAATACCAACCTTTGTAATCCGCATTTTGTAATAGAAACAGGTTGGTAATCTTATATATCTGTTGTTTGATTTATCTGGTAAACGATCACGAAATAACAGATATAACTACCAAGAATTGATGGACGCTATGGGAAATATCAACTTGGATGTCATCAACCAAGGAAAAGACATAGAAGAGCTGAAACTAATAGTCCTGTCTCAACAAGCTCAGATTTCCAAACTGAAAAACTTGGTGAAGAGAATACTCTAGAAAAAGAAGAGAAGGTAGTTTGTGCTAAAAAGAAGGGAACTAGTCACTGATGCTCCCAAAAAGGGGGAGTCAGAAGCTGAGGACAAATCAGAAGCTGATACAGATAAGCGGGAGATTGATGAAGTAAGTAAAGATCAGTACAAGCAGCAGAAACATCAAGTAGAGCAGTAGTAACAGAACAAGAAGCAGTAACAGTTAATGCTGCTAGTTCAAGTAAAGCAGCAGAAACTGTTAATACTGCTGAACTGAAAGAAGCAGCAGAAATAGTGCAAGAAGTACTAACAGACCTTGAAATTGCTGAAACCTTAATCAAAGCCAAACATGATACTCCCAAGGTCACCTCAAAGGCCAAAGGAGTTGTCATCAAAGAACAAGGTGAAGTGATCAAGAAAGCAAATATAGAGAAGAAGGTGAGCAAAGACAAAGGCAAAGCTAAAATGGTGGAATATGATCAACCAATCAAAAAGCAAAGGTTGGTTGAATCAAATGAAGCTTTGGCCAGGAAGATGCAGGTTGATATTGAAAAAGAAGAAAGGGTTCAGGTTGAAAAGGACAGAGAGATGGCTAAGGCTCTAGCTGCTGAACTGAATGAAGCCTATCAACAAAGCCTGACAACTGAACTTGCACAGAAGAAAGCAGCATCTCTGAAGAAATCTGAAGTCAAAACAGCTGCAAAGAAGAGACAACCCTCAAAGACCTTCCTAGGTACCCAAGAGAGAAACAAGATGATTACATTTCTCAAGGGTGCTGTAGGAGTCAGAAAGGAGATGTTCTCCAAGATGACATTTGAGAAGATTAAAGAGCTGTACAATTCTGAAATGACGAAGCTTCAATGGAATGAAACTGCAAGGGTGGAAATGGAGAAGAGAATGAAAGAAAGCAATGATCTTATGATAGAAAAACCTTTTCCAGATGAGCAAGAAACACCACCAAAGAAAGAAGCAACTCTTGGTGAAAGTCTAAGGACTTTAAAAAGAACCAAGATGATGGCAAAGAGAAAGTCAATCAAGAAGCCTAGAATAACTACAGAAGAAGCTGAGAAGGTTGCTGAAGAAGAAGGGGCACCTAAGTCATCTGACCAGAAAGAACCAGCAAGAACTGATGATGTAAATATGTACATGGTAGTGATGGACAAAGTGCCTAAACCAACTTCAGCTGAACCTGTTAGAGTTAAGCCTCCAGAGGTTATTCTATAGGACACACTGAAGGTTGATGGCAAGGAATACATAAGGCTCAAAAGAAAGGATGAAAAGTATGAAGTGTATAACACTTGGGCAAAGAGTGTTAGAACATGCTCCAGGTCAGATCTTGAAGAGATGTTTGACATAGGAATGAAGTTGTATGCAGGTCAATTGAAAGCTTTAGAGATTTCAATTACAAAATTAGTGATGGAGTATCTGTGTATGATGTTCAAACCTAAAGAAGTGGAGCATGTCATCAGAAATGTGTTCAAAACTGTCAACAATTGGACTCTATATGAAACTAGTGGAGTATATGCACTAAGTATGGACTTAAATCACATAGAGTACTTCCTAGTGGATAGAGTATACAATCACAGCAGACTGAAGATTCATGCAATGTTGAAGAAGAAGCTATGATGTATTCCAAATTCAGAAATGGCTAAGTATCTGATCCAAAGAACTATAAATCAAAGTTTGGGGTTGGATGCAAATACAGGAATATAAGACATGATGAAGTTTTGGGAGCATCTTGAAGATTATATGAAGAACTTGACTTCTCTTCCTAAAAGTCAAGTTAGGGGGAGATTGTTGGGAAATTCAGAATTTCACAAGTACAGTTAATGCTGCTAGAAGAACTTGGTTAATACTTCTGAAGTTAATGCTGCTAATATAACTTAATGCTGCTCATCAAGATTAATACTGCTAGAGGAGATTACTACTGCTAAGCAATTTTAGTACTGCTAGTAGTTAGTACTGCTGAATGTTAATACTCTCAAAGTATTAATACTGCTGAAGACTTAGTGCTGCTTATGAGATAATCAGGACTCGTGCAGATAAAGTTTGAAGATTATGGAAAGCTGGAAGATAAAGATAGAAGATTATTTTGAAGATCTTTTATTATTTATAATTATCTTTTATCTTCAGTATATATAGAATTAGTCAGAATAGTTTAGAGTTAACTTTAGAATTCTGAATTTTCGTTTTGATAGAGAGAATCAACCTCAAGGTTTGTAATCCTAATTCTAGAGAAGTAGAATTCGTATTGGTGAGCCTGTTCATCAATATTGAGGTTGTGTGTTGAATCTTGTAACTTTATAATCATTCAATAAAGTTTGCAAGTTCTTATTCTGATTTACTGTGTTCCATTAATTATTGAATATCAAAGTATTATTCCGCAAACTCCTTTGATATTGTTTCTGAGTGTTTATTCTTGTTTAGAATTAAGATCCTGACAAACTGCTTTGCTGGTTGAAGATAAATTCTGCCTAGATCACTCCGACGATAAAGCTGACAATGTGGAAACTACTCATATGTGCTTCATAGGAGATGATCAGATTGATGATGATGATGAAGATTCAACTGATAAATCTGAGGTACCTTCTGAATTTGACTTCAAATTTATATTCTCACAGATGAATATCATTATAACTGTTTTATATGATCTTCGTTCAAAGTTATTATCTGAAAAACAATTAAATTCAAAAAAGTCAAATTTGATTGACAAATTGCAAATTTCTTTGAAAGATGAAAAATCTATTTTGATTCATACCAAAGAAATCTTTCAAATAAAATTGGATGATTTGGAAATTTCAAAATAAGACTTATCTTGATTCTTTGACGGAAATGACCAAATTAAAAGATAATTTTTCTGATAAAATAAATGAGTTGGAAGAAAAAGTATATCGAAGGGATCAAACTGATCAAACAATATTTATGCTCAAACCATGGAGTTATGAGTCTATCAAAGAAAAATTGGGATTTGGTTTTGAAAATCCACATTGTTTAAATAATGCTATAGAAAAATCCCCGACTTTATATAAATTCGATTATCTAAATCTTGCTAGATATGCTCCTCAATTTAAAATTGATTGGAAGAATGAAAAGCAAGTGTTAGAAATCGAAAATGAGAAAAGGATGAATAACAAGAAAAAGGAAATTTCTTTTGTTTACACGCGCGAAAATGCCAAATATTTTCCCGATAAATCAAAGAAGAACAGAAACAGTTTAAATGACATTTCTCCTATTAAATCTTCATTATCTGATGATTATTTTGATATCTGTGCTACTAACACTAATAAAGAAAATATATCTCCAGTTTCTTATGATTCTAAGAGATATATTCCTCCATTAGTGTTAGAAAGCAAAATCATTGATCTTGAAGATAAAATGGAAGAACAAAATATTCAAAAAAAAATTAAATCAAATGTTATTCTTTCTTTCATCACGACAAGTCTTGAAGAAAAATTAATTTTTCATGTCGGTCCACACAATGTTTATCAAGTTCTAAGATTAACAACACAATATCGATTACCAACCTGTATTGATTATAACAACGGTTACAGGATTGATCGATTTAATCTCTAGATTGTGTTCTCTGTTTTTCTCTCTTTTTACACCTTTTTGGTGTGTGTTTGTGTGTGTCGATTATGATCTGATCTGATTGAGAGAGAGTTGTTGAGAAAACAATATCTAATCCTAGATAATATCTAACAACTAGATATTATCTAACAACTAATATAATATCTAGATTTAATATCTAGATATTATTTCTAACTAAATAACATAACTATGATATAACTAATAACTAACTAAGTTAACTAATACAATAACAATTAATTACTTTGACATTTATTACAAATAAACATTAGACTTTAATATCGAGAGTCGACATTTCGGCTTTAGCTTCAGATTGCGATCTTTAGATTGGATGATCTTGAATCCAATGAGACTGTGGTCTAACAATCTACCCCTTTGGATCAAGATCATTACGAAAATGATTTTAGCAATTCAGTCTTCTCTTTCAGCTCAGAAGATGCAATCTATTTCTCTAGCTCTGACATCAACATGTCTTCAGAATACTTGCTTTTGAAGAGTTCAATATTGGACGTGATTCTTGAAACATGTGATCTTTGCCATTTCTTGTGTAGTCATTCTCCCCCTTTTTGATGTTAAGTGCAGCGACTTCATCAAAACTATTTGTAAGAAATGTCTATCATTCGGTTAGAGCCCCTGATCCGTCAATTCATAAGATATTCATCTAGATCTTTGCAAATCCAGACAAATTAGTTGTGTAACACCTGAATCAACTAATGAATCAGTTAACATACCTGTCAGTAACACTAAGTCACTGTGTGTTACAAATACACATTGGAAATGAGTTGTTTGATGTTGACTCCCCCAGGGCTTCCATTTAATCATCGAAACACCACAAAGGTTAGTTCTATAAACGTTTTGACAAAGAAACAAATTCCTTGTGTGTTCGTGTTTGTGATAGAAAGAATTAAGCACGTGATGATTGCTTATTGGCTCAAAATTGTGTAAACCACTGAGACAACAGTAAGTTAAACACAGACTCAATGTGCATGATTGAAGTGCGAAGGCGGGGCAGACTTCCTTCTTTTCAATATCCAAGTTTTTCCAAATGAAAATCAGATAGCAAATGTGCTGCTTCCCCTTAGAAAATGTGAAACACTTTCTATTTGAGTAGAAAATGAGTAGATGGTGAGGTTTGATCAAGAGTTGGCATGGGCTACTTGCCTGTTTCAATAATGATCACCAAAGAATTGTGAAACATTAGAATTGTGGCTGCCCGACTCAGAAAAAAGTTGGTGCAGAGTTGTGATATTCTTTTAACTCTGTTCTCACACCCTCTTTCTTTTAAACATTTAGCTCACTCTAACCAAACTTTCTTTCTCTGTTTGACACACTCATTTCTTTTCGACTTCTCACACTCAATCACTATGGATTAACTTCTTGGGTAGAAATCATTGGTTAAGGTGATTCCATTGAAGGTGTGTTAAGTCCTAGCACAATGAAGTAATGTTTTCCTATGATGCACATGATGCTCAATATGGCTTAACTATTTCAGTTAAAGCACAATGTAGATCTTTGAAAACATTTAAAGTCACACTTCCAAATCATGAAATTGGTTTTAGGACTTGGGAAGTGGTTCGAACATTTAAGAACAATGTTTTCAAATGATTGAAAGTTATCCTTCTTTCAACCATTTATGAGATTAAGATAAAGGATTGTACCTTTACGTGCGATCTTACATCTCATGAAGCTAAGTTTAAAGTCATAAACATATGAACTTGTAAGCTTCTCTCAAAAATTCTGCAAAAGTCTTATGTTAAGTCAAAGCAAATTTATTCACTTAAATTGAAAAGACAAAAAGCAGTAAAACTATGAAAGTACGAGTTCTGATCAGAAATAATCAGAAGTCATATACATACTCCTTTGACTTGAAGAGATCCCCCTAAAATCATGCATTACAAAAAAAAATTGACATAAAAGGTAAATGCAGAAATCTTATGAGCTCCCCCTCAAAATAACATTGACCATCTGTCAATTTCTTCTTGTACTCCCCCCTTGGATCATGAATAGAATATAGAAGTACAGATATCAATCAGAATTAAGAATGAAGAAATGATGAAAAAGTATACAACTAGAAAACTTTAATAGGTAACTACTGATTATACCTTAAGATTTAGCATACCAAGCTTAGAGACAAGAAAGGTAAACCTCTTTTCGTCTAAAGGTTTGGTAAACAAATCGGCAAGCTGATAATCAGTTTTTACAAAGAAAAGTTCAATTGTTCCTTTCTCGACATTATCTTTGATAAAATGATACCTGACATCTATGTGTTTGGTCTTGGGGTGCTGAACAGGATTCAGTATTATTGCGATGGCGCTCTTGGAGTCACAGTAGATCGGGATTTTGTTGAAGTGAAAACCATAGTCGCGCAATTGTGTTCTCATCCATAAGACCTGAGAACAGCAGCTAGCAGCAACTACATATTCTGCTTCGGCCGTTGAAGTTGAAACACAAAGTTGCTTCTTCGATGCCCAACTTACGAGTTTATCACCGAGGAACTGTACATGTCCTGACGTGCTCTTCCTGTCTAACATACAACCAGCATGATCTCTATCTGTATACGCTGTTAGTTCAAAGCTAGTATCTTTAGGATACCACAGACCAAGATCTTCAGTCCCCTTCAGATACCTAAATATGCGCTTAACTGCAGACATATGGATTTCTTTAGGATTGGCCTGATATCTTGCACATAAGCATGTTGAAAACATTATATCTGGCCTACTAGAAGTAAGATACATTAAAGAACCTATCATTCCTCTATAAGTCGTAACATCAACAGCCTTTCCCGAAGGATCGGTGCTAATCTTAGTACTTGGTGCCATTGGGGTACTAATCGGTTTTGAGTTTTCCATTTTGAACTTCCGAAGAATTTCAAGAATGTATTTTGATTGATTGATAAAAATACCCGATGAAAATTGTTTGACTTGTAATCCGAGAAAGAAATTCATCTCTCCCATCATATTCATCTGAAATCTTGACACCATAAGGTTAGAAAAATTCTTACAGTACTTAGGATTTGTAGAGCCAAAAATAATATCATCTACATAGATTTGAATTAGAATGATATCGGATTTTTCCTTTTTGATAAACAAAGTGGTATCTACCATACCTTTTGAAAAACCAGACTTGACTAGAAATTGTGAAAGGACATCATACCAGGCGCGAGGAGCTTGTTTAAGTCCATAGAGTGCTTTGTCGAGAATGTAGACGTGATTTGGCTTCTCTTGATTGACAAAGCCTTTTGGCTGAGAGACGTAGACTTCCTCCTTTAGAATTCCATTCAGAAAGGCACTTTTCACGTCCATTTGAAAGACCGTGAAGTTCTTGTGGGCTGCGTAGGCTAGAAACATTCGTATTGCCTCTAAACGCGCCACAGGAGCATAAGTCTCGTCATAGTCGATTCCTTCCTCTTGTCTGTATCCTTTGGCTACCAGTCTTGCATTGTTTATGATAACGGTACCTTCTTCGTCTTTCTTGATCTTGAAAACCCATTTCGTACCTATAATGGTTTTACCTTGAGGTTTTGGTACAAGTCTCCAGACTTGAAGTGCGTCGAACTGATTCAGCTCTTCTTGCATTGAAGTCACCCATTCTGGATCAGCAAGTGCCTCTGATACTCGAGTTGGCTCGAACTTTCTCAGAAAGGAGTCATGCATACACATATTCATTGACGCTGACCTAGTTTGCACCGGTTTTGTTGGATCGCCAATGATCTGGCTTATCGGGTGCTCTTTGGTCCATTTGTGTTCATGAGGCAGTGGATTATATGAATATATATCAATATTATCATCTATAAATCCACTTGTACCTTCTTCAGTTTGTTGAGGAGGAGTTATGATTGCAGTTGAAGTAATAGGTGCAGAAGGCTCAGCAGGTACAGCTTGGTCCGACTCTAGATTAGTCTGTACAAAACATCCTATTGTTTCAGCTACTTCTGTCTCTTCATCATTTGTCACAACTTTAACTGTTGGAGTCGGCATTTGAACTGGAATTTCTTGCTGAATCGGGGCGTTGGATTCAGTAGAGATATTTGAACTGGTTGGATGAGTAGTCGTTGAGTCTTCCATCCTGTCAACCACAACAGATGTCTTTACATTAGATCCAAGAAATTCATCATAAAACAGTTCAAATAATAAATCTAAATCAGATAAATTAATAGATGATGTTGATGCTTCATCTGATTTGTTCTGTTGAGACGCAGGTTCTGGACTGATTTGCCCAGAAGCTAGTACGCCGGTTATCACGGGTTCTGAACTGTGTTGTTCGAAAGCCATCTCTTCATCAAACGTGACGTTGATGCTTTCAATAACCGTCTTTGACTTCTTCAGATATACACGGTATGCAGTTGATGTAGAGGAATAACCAATGAAGATGCCTTCGTCCGTCTTGGCGCTGAACTTGTTCAGACTCTCTATATCGTTTAGAACGAAACACTTACACCCAAATATATGGAAATATTTGATTGTCAGTGTTCGGTTGTTGATTAACGCATAAGGATTCTTCTTGAATCTGCGGTGTATCATGGATCGATGATTTTGAGTGTAGCACGCAGTCGATACAGCTTCAGCCCATAGAAATAGAGGTAAGTCAGATTGACTTAGCATAGTACGAGCAGCCTCGACTAGTGTACGATTTCTTCTTTCGACCACTCCATTCTGTTGAGGCGTATGAGCAGCAGAGTATTGATGTGAAATCCCGACAGATTCGAGATATTCATCAACCTTTTTGTTCTTGAACTCTGTGCCATTGTCTGTTCGTAGAAGCTTGACCGGTTTCTACAGATTCACCTGGGTCGTCTTCAGGAATGTAATGAGAACATCAGGTGTCTCATCCTTTGAACGCAGAAACTAGACCCAAGTGTATCGCGAGTAATCGTCCACGATAACTAGTATGTACTTCTTTCCGCCTAGACTTTGTGTTCGCATCGGACCACAAAGATCCATATGCAACAACTCTAACAGAGCGCTTGTACTCGGTTCAAGCTTTGGTTTATGTGGAGCCCTCTTCATCTTTCCCTTTTCACATCCTGCACAAAGATGTTCTTTTTCATACTTCATCTCGAGAAGTCCTTTGACTAGTTTTCCACTGACCAGCTTGTTGATGTACCTGAAGTTGAGGTGAGAGAGCCGTCGATGCCATAACCAGCTTTGCTGCATCGAGGCTTTCGAGAGTAGACAAACCTGCTTTTCAGTCTAGACATTTGAAAAATTAATTGTGTAGAGGTCGGACTTTCTCGTGCCGACCAAGAGTTCCTCGCCTTCTTCAGTGCGAACTGAACACCTCTTGGCTTTGAAATTGACCTCTAAGTCTTTGTCACAGAACTGGCCGATACTGAACAGGTTGTGCCTTAGGCCTTCAACATAGCTCACCTTCTTGATCGTGACATTGTCATGTACTACATCACCATATCCCATTATTGGTGAAAACTGGTCGTTGCCGAATCTAAATGTTCTGCAATACTTCTCTGTAAAGTTGGACAATATCTCTTTTTGTCCAGTCATATGCTTGGAACATCCGCTATCCAAGTACCACATATGACGGATCTGCACAAGAGAAATTATGATACAACAAATTTAGATAGTCATAAAACAAAATTTAAGACTTTGAGCATTGAAGTGCGGGTCTTGAACTGATTTGTTCAAAAGCCTAATTGACATTGATGTCTGGGTTCTGAACTGAAATATTCAGAAGCCTAAGTCTTTGAAGTTCGGGTTTTGAACTGCATTATTCAAAAACCTATTTTGACATTGATGTCCGGGTCTTGAGCTGATTTACTCAAGAACCAATTTTATGCTCCTTCTTAAACGTTGGGGTGCCTGCAACATAGATTTATCTTTTGGTACCCACTGGAATTTGGGTCCAACTGTGTTAGAACTAGATTTTGGTACCCATTTGAAATTGGGTCCTTTTTTCATTTGAAAATCATTTGAAGCATTATAATGATATGAATGCACATGATAATTTCCAAGCCTAACCTCATAATCTTGACAAGAAGTAGAAACATGTTTATCATAAAAAGAAGACTTCCTAGCAGATAAAGATAACTGGAATAATTGCTTAAAAGAATATTGCTTGCGAGAAACAACACGTTTTGGTTTCAAAATAGTAGCACCACTCGCTTTCAAAACATCGTTACTAGGTAAAGTATTATTACAATTAACACTACAAAATGATTTATCAGCCTTGTCAAGCTTCTATTTCGGTTGCCATTGAGATTTAACTTCTGGCTTTTGCTTGCTCAGATCTGAAACATTTGAAACTCGTGAGTTAGACTTTTGAGCAACAAATGAAAGCTTCTTTTTCGGCTTACCAGTAGTGATCGGTTTCTGTGAATGCTGAGATTTAATCTTACCTATAGCATTCTTAGCTTTCACAGAGACTGATTTATCAACTTTCGTTGATTTTGCACTGTTAACAGACATACTATTTTTTCCCAATGATTTCACAATAAAAGATGAATGGTTAGGAAGTTTCGCATTAAAATGAAATTGTTCAAAACAATCATCCAAACCACCGTCAGAGTTAAGAAAATCAAACCCTCCGTTTGTTAAACCAAACATGACATCAGATTTTGAAGCCTTTGAAATAACAACATTTTTCAGCACAGTTGAAATTTTTTTTGTTGAATCTCAATCAAAAGTCTTTCATCTGTTAAAGAGTTATCGAGTTCAGAAATTTTACTTTCTAAAATGAGAGGAGGGACATAAAGTTTACCCTTAGTAGGCTTCGCCTTCATTTCTTTGACAGAATAACTTTGAAAAAAAGTCATTTGAAAGAGATTTCTTGTGATAAATTGGATCATCATTACAACTATTATTCAACTTCGCATAATAAAATGGAAGGTGAACTTTAGATGATTTCCTTCGTTTTTCCGTTTCCTTGGCTTCATCCTCTTTTGATAGTCCAGTATTGAAAACTTGAAGTTTAGGGTATCGGTGAGAAAGATTCATAAAAGTAAAATCATAACGTGCAGGCACTTCAGATATACCTTTTTTTTAAGGCAGTGAGGTTTCTCATAACCAATTCCCCAATTGTCTTTATTCTCGTTTGGTTTGTTAAGATGAATGGTTTGCTCAGTTTGACCTAGTGAGTATAACTTCTTTTCCAAAGCATCTAATTTTGCAATTAAAGATTTGTTTTCTTCAGTACATGAAGAATACATTTTCATAAACTCTTTTAAATCAAACTCACTCTTTCTTAGTTTAGACTTGATTTCAGAATTCTCCTTAAGAATTATTGTCTGTTCTTTTGCGTTGACGTCAATGTTTATATGTAAAACATCAATCAATACTTTCTTCTCAACAATTTCATTGCTAAGTTTCTGTATCGATTGGTTTTTGTCAGTTATAACACCCTTTTCCCGCTTAAGATTCGATCTAATTCTTGGAGTTTTATATTCATGGCATGCATTTGATTTAAGAAATTGGAATAAGATAAATCACATACATAATTCTCCTCATCATCTGAGTCAGCTTCAACTTCTGATTCCTGCTTTCCCATCAAGCACATGTTGGCTGCCTCATCCTCTTCTTCATTCTCTTCTTCCTGGTCTGAATGGTCAAGCCAATACTCATCTTCAGCCATCAATGCCTTACCCGCTTCCTGTTGCTTTGCAAGAAGCATTTTGTTCTTGTACTAATCGGAGTTTCTGACTTTGGGTCTTCGGCAATCTTTGGCAAAGTGACCTATTTTGCCACAGTTGTAGCACGTTGGTGGTTCTGACTGGCTGAATCCTTCAGCTTTAAATCTTCTCTCTTCAGGCTTCCTCTCCTTTATTCTTTTTCCTTCAACCCTCTCCTTATGAACATAGTTATTCGGACTAGAAGAATACCTCTGACTGTTTGAACTTGGCTTCTTGTAGAACTTCTTTTGAAAAGCCTTAGTTAGCATAAGCATTGCTTGCTTCAGTTGTTCACAGTCATCCGAGTCAGAGTTTGCTTCAACTTCAATTTCTTCTGATTCATACACAATTGTCTTGTTCTTCTTTTTGACAACAAGAGCAACTGTGTCATCAACTGTCTCAACTGTCTGCCTCTTCTCATATAGAATTTCATCCACCTCTTCTTCATTTTGTTTGAGGGTTTCATACACCTCATGAAGTGGAATCTCATTCAGATCCTTGATCTGCTTCATTTGCCTGGCAAACCTCTTCCATTCAGGCTGTAGAATACTTAGGAATTTGACGTTTAGCTCGATTTGTGATTTGTTGACCTTGTTCTTGCTTAGTTCGTTCAGCAAGGTCACGAATCTGTCATAAGTTCCTTCTAGAGACTCTCCAACCCTGCCTTTAAGTTCTTCGTAATTGTTTAGGCAGTTGGAAATTTTGAGTTGGTTCCCAACCTTTGAACCCAACATCATCTTCTCTAGCTGATCCCACATCTGTTTGCCAGAGGCTTTATAGCTATCTATCTTCACATATATTTCGTTTGGAATGCCTTGAAGAATATAAGACTTAGCTAATCTGTCTCCTTTTGCTCTCTTCTGGTCATCACCTCCTAGATCCTCATACTTAAGTTCAATTCTTTGCTCATTAGTTCCCTCTGGAGGTTCCCTATAAATTGGTGCCATAAGTCCTTCTTCTAAGGATTTCTTGATATAATTACCCAAATCTTGTCTTTCAATGAAGTTCAGGAACCGATCTTTCCACTGTTCGTACTCTCCCCTGAAGAGTACTGGTAGCTTCATGTCGGTTCCGATAGCTAGAGCTTCTCTTGAGGTCATCCTGTTTAGATATAAATGTGCAATAAGAACTTGGATTTGACCGTTAGTCCAGATAAAATTTGATAACACAAGAAATTTTGTCCCCCTAGGCAGACTTAGCACGGGGGTCCCTGTGTTCGAAAGGATGGTTTGCGCGAGCTGAGGGTGGCGCAAAAGGGTGGTTGGCGCGAGCAGTGTCTGGCGCGAAACACGGTTTGCGCGAGAAGTTGATGGCGTGAAACAGAACTTTGCGCGAGTAGTGTCTGGCGCAAAACTCAACTTGCGCTACACGAGGTTGGCGCAAAACTTAAGTTCTCGCGATAAGAGGTTGGCGCAAAATTCTGGTTTGCGCGAGTTCGTCCCTATGTTCGAAAAATCGATCTGATTTCGATAAATCGACCTGTTTGGCACCGATTAGTAGTCCCAAATTGTAATAAAATGACCACTAATAGTTCTATAACAGATTACAAACACTCGATCACAATAAACATCACTTTTTGAAAAATTGATCGATGGAACAGTGCTGTTTTTAGAACGTGAAATCAGACACAATTTTCACAAAATTGGGACTCGATTGATGTGATAAACTGAAATTAATCACCACCAAATCATTCTAAAACACCTATCGATCACTGCCTGATCGATTTCAACACCTAAAACACACTTAAACTCGAAATCGACTTTGAAATGAAGAACACAGAGTCGTTTTTCCAAAACTTGATTTGACTCAATTATCAGGCTCTGATACCAATTGTCGGTCCACAATACTTATCAAGTTCTTATCAAAACAACACATAAACGATTAACCAACATGTTTGGATTAATAACAAAGATTATAGGATTGATCGATTGAAGCTTTCGATGTGTTCTCTCTGTTTTACAACGTGAGGGTGTGTTGTGTGTGTTTTCTGATTTCTAAGTGTTAGCTTCTCCAACACACTTTGCTATAATATCTAAACTTAGATATTAAAACAAATATCTAATTTAGATATTAACTAACTACTATCTAAAACTAACTAATATCTAATAACTAGATATTTAAACTAAGTTAAACTAAATACTAAATTATAATAAACATTAATTAACTTCGACATTTATTACAAAGTAACATTAGACTTAATATCGAGAGTCGACTTTCCGACATTAGCTTAAGATTGGATCTTCAGATTGGATGATCTTGAATCCAATGAGACTGTGCTCTAACAATACTATTCAAACTAAACTTGTTCTAGACATATAACCGAGTACAAAGACTCAAAAATCAGATCAAAAACATCACTGTAGAAACAAAATCGAATGTGAACAGTTCGACTTGCGAGTTCTTGATATATCGACCAAAAATCTTGAATTTAATCCATGTTTCTGAATTTACACTCTGCTCTGATACCAATTGTAATCCCAGATAACAATGCAATTCTCAAGATGACAATTAATTTCCAATCAAATCAACTTTCTATTAATCTCTGAAATCGATTACAAATTTTCTCTCTCTAACTCTGAAACACGTAAACCACTATCTGCTATGCTATATGTCTATTACACGCCCAACGCAGCTATTTAAACAAAGGAACTAAAACATGCATGTCGGATTGTCGGTCCATGTGATTGAACACGATCTTTACTAGATAAATCAAACACAAACAAGATAGTAGATTACCAACCTGTTCTATTACAAACGCGGATTACAGGATTGATTTCTCTTTAAGCGCTCTTTGTGAATAATTTTTTTTGTGAGTTGTGTGTTGTGTAAGATTGTTGTTGTTATTATGAGATATCTAATATCTCATCTAATATACTAACAACATAATATCTAACAAAGATATTATCTAAGATAATAATATCTAAACTAATATCCTAAAATATCTATCAATTAGATATTTAGGAATAATACAATAATTAACTTTGTCAATTATTACAAACTTAACATTAGACGTATATCGAGAGCGACTTTTCAGCTTTAGCTTCAGATTCCAGTCTTCAGATTGGATGATCTTGAATCCAATAAATCTGTGATCTAACAATCTCCCCCTTTGGATCAAGATCATTACTAAAATGATTTAGCAATCCAGTCTTCTCTTTCAGCTCAGAAGATGCAATCTCTTTCTTTCTCTTCAATATATAATAGTCTTCAGTTTTAGCTCAGAATGCTTTAGCAAAGTATCTTAAAAGAAAATTGCTCTCAGATCAGCATATCTTTAGAATACTTTGATCTCTCGCATTTCTTGGTTAGCTCTTCTCCCATTTCTTCAGAATAGTTGGAAGAATTCTCTAAACTTTTGATTTAGCTCCCATTTCTTGATTAGCTTTCTCCCCCTTTTTGATGAAAAGTGCAACGACTTCATCAAAACTTTAGCAAGAAATGTCTTTCATAAGGAGCTGCTGATCCGTCAATTAAAAAGATAGTCATCCAGATCTTTGCAAATCCAGACAAAATAATCGTGTAACACCTGAATCAACAAATGAATCAGTTAAAATGCTTGTCAGTAACATGAAGTTACTGTGTGTAACGAATACACGTTGGAAAGGAGCTTTTGTGATGTTCACTCCCCCAGGGCTTCCATTCAATCATCGAAACACCACAAAGGCAATTTCTATGAATGTTATGACAAAGAAACAAATTCCTTGTGTGTTCGTGCAAGTGATAGAAAGAATTTAAGCATGTGATGATTGCTTATAGGCTCAAAATTGTGTAAACCACTGAGACAGCAATAAGTTAAACACAGACTCAATGTGCATGATTGAAGTGCGAAGGTGGGGCAAACTTCCTTCTTTTCAATATCCAGATTTTCCAAATGAAAATCAGATAGCAAATGTGTTGCTTCCCCTTTGCAAATGTGAAACATTTTCCTGTTAAGAAGAAAATGAGTAGTTAGTGAGGTTTGATCAAGAGTTGGCATGGGCTTGTTGCATGTTTCAATAATGTTCACCAAGAAGTTGTGAAACACTAGAATTGTGGCTGCTTGACTCAGAAAAAGTTGGTGCAGAGTTCTGATATTCTTTTAACTCTGTTCTCACACCCTCTTTCTTTTAAACATTAAGCTCACACTAACTAAACTCTCTTTTTCTGTATACCTCATCACACATTCCACACTCATTTCTTTTGATTTCTCACACTCAATCACTATGGATTAACCTCTTGGGTTGAAATCATTGGTTAAGGTGATTCCATAGAAATTGTCTTAAGTCCTAGCACAATGAAATCATGTTTTCCTAGAAAGCATGTGATGCTCAAAATGGTTTAACTATATCAGTTAAAGCACAAAATAGATCTTGAAAACATGTAAAATCACACTTCCAATTCATGAAATTTTTTTGAGAATCGGGAAGTGGTTTGAACTTTTAAGAACATGTTTTTCAATGATTGAAAGTTATCCTTCTTTCAACCATATATGAGATTAAGATAAAGGATTATACCTTTACGTGCGATCTTACATCTCATGAAGTAAAGCTTAAAGTCATAAAGATATGATCTTGTAAGCATCTTTCAAAATCTGCAAAAGTCTTATGTCATAGTCAAAGCAAATTTATTCACTGAAATTAGAAAGACAAAAAGCAGTAAAACTATGAAAGTACGAGTTCTGATCTGAAATAATCAGAAGTCATAAGTCTTTTACTCTCCCTGAAATTATGCATCCAAAAATATGTCAGTTAAAAAGATATGCATTAAAATTTCAGACAAATATGTTTGTACTCCTTCTTGATGGTTGATTTCCTCATTGGAGTATTGGAGTACAATCTTTTATCAGCACAGGAGTAAAGTCTTTTGATCATTGAAGTGCGAGTTCTAAACTGTTGTGTTTAGAAGTTATCCTTCGTTGAAGTATGGGTTTTGAACTATTTTTTTCAAAAGCCAATTTGACATTGATGTCCGGGTCATGAGCTGTTTTACTCAAGAACCATTTCTTCTTGACATTGAAGTGCGGGTCTTGAACTGTATTATTCAAGAGCCTTTTTGACATTGATGTCCGGGTCTTTAGCTGATTTACTCAAGAACCATTTCTTGGCATTGAAGAACGAGTCCTGATCTGTACATAATCAGAAGTCGACATGCTTTTAAGTTCAGGCTCTGAACTGAAGTATTCAGAAGCCTTTGTTCTCCTACTCCCCTTTGACAGTACGTGCCTGCAACACAGAATCATCCTTTTTCTTTGGTATCCATTTCCACTTGGATCCAGCTGTGTTAGCACATGATTTTGGTACCCATTGGAATCTGGGTCCTCTTTGCTTTTGAAAATCAAATGAAGAATTTTAATGATAAGAGGGAACATGATATGTTCCAAACCAAACATCAGAATCTTGACAAGAAGCATAATCATGTTTATCATAATATGAAGACTTTCTAGCAGACAGACGTAACTGGAATAACTGCTTCATAGAATATTTCTTGTGTGAAACGACAAGATTTTGTTTTATAAAAGCAACATTCGCAATCAAATCGTCTTTACTAGTCTTAGTCTTATTACAATCAACACTAGAAAAAGTTTTAGCAGTCTCGTCAATTTCCTGTTTTGGTTTCCATACAGACTTAACTTCATGCCTGTTCCTGCTCAAATCTGAAACATTTGAAACTTTTGAGTTAGAATTGTGAGTTTCAAACGAATGCTTCTTCTTCGGCTTACCAGTAGTGATCGGTTTCTGTGAATGCTGAGATTTATTCTTACCTTTAGCATACTTAGTGTTCACAGAGACTGATTTATCAACTTTCGTTGATTTTGCGCCTTTTACAAACATACTGGTTTTTCCAAAGGAATTCACAACAAAGGATGAATGATTAGGAAGTTTGGCACTTAAATCAAATTGATCAAAACAATCATCTAAAACACCATCAGAGTTAAAAAAATCTAACCCTTCATCAAGTAAACCAAACATATCTTTAAATTTTGAAGCCTTGGTTGAGTGAGAAAGAACTGAATACTTAAGCACAGTAGAAAACACTTTCTGTTCAATATCAATCAAAGTTCTTTCATCTGATAAAGATTTCTCAAGTTCAGAAATTTTACTTTCCAAAACGAGAGGAGGGACGTAAAGTTTACCTTCAATAGGCTTAGCCTCCATTTCTTTTACAGAATAACTTTGAAAGAAGTCATTTGAAAGAGATTTTGATTGATATATTGGATCATCATTATAACTATTATTCAGCTTCGCATAACGAAATGGAAGTTGAACATTAGATGTGTTCTTTCGTTTTTCTGTTTCCTTGGCTTCATCCTCTTTAGACAGTCCAGGCCAGAAAACTTTAAGCTCAGGGAATCGTCGAGCTAGTTTCATAAATGTAAAATAATAAAGTGCAGGCACTTCAGATTTACCCTTTTTAAGGTAGTGAGGATTCTCAAAACTAATTCCCCAATTCTCTTTATTCTCTTTGGGTTTGTTTAGATGAATGGTTTGCTCAGTTTGACCCAGTGAGTATAACTTCTTTTCCAAAGCATTTAATTTTGCAAGTAAAGATTTGTTTTTGAAAGTCCAAGATTGGTCTAAATCTAGTGAGAGAAAGTAGAGAGAGAAAGTAGAGAGCTCCAAAGTTTACGTTCTATTCAAATGTGATCAAAAGTTACAAAAACAAAGGCCTAAGGGGACTTAAATACCCCTAGCCTTAATAATACAGATAAGCTCATTTAAGCACAGGTTAGACTAGGATAATAATTACAATGATTACTACAAAATCAGTCTTAACAATCTCCCCCTTAGTAATCATTGACGCAGTGGTCTTCAAAATCAATCTTCTAAAACAGCATTGACCACCAAAGCGACTTTGGTAAATCATTGACGCTCTTCTCTTTGACGAAGTCTATTAAGTCCAATTGAAACTTCCAGGCGTCTTAGAGTTGAGCGGAAATTCAATCTCTCATGAATTGTATTCAATGTCTTCTTGAGAAGACGAATTTCATCATTATCAATCAGAAAAGCATTACTTATTGTTTCCAAAAATCTTCTTTGAGCTTCTTTCAGACGTTGCTCCAACTGAAGCTTGATCAACTTCAAAGTTCCATCTGAGTAATGACTAATTTCTTCAAATTTGAGAAAACATTTTTGACTTAAGCCATTCTTGTAGACAACTCCATATGGATCTTGAATTATGGTGAATAAAGGTTAAAAATCTAAGTCTGGCAAGCTTCGATTGGGCCTTAGAAGATTTAAAACTGGCTTAAAGCTTTCAACGGCCATCTGGAAATCAAACACTCTGAAGAATCTGATTTGTCGTCGAATGAATCTTTTGATAACAAATAGCACTTGAGAAACATCCTATGTTCTATGATAAAGATTTCTGAAATGATCATATAAAAACTCAATATCATCAATAGAAAGATCAGAAAACTCTGCCTCAGAGAAAGTATATCGATTGCAATCTCTTCTTTCCACTTCGAATTCTGGATACCAGATATTTAGTAACTTGTTTATCGTGACGCTGATAACCCGGACAATCAAATGTGGAGAAGAAACAAGATTGTTTCTACGGCGCTGACACTTAATGAGCATCAAATATTCATATTGATAAGCCTCTGACTCCTTTTCAACACCAAGGATAGCATAAATGTTGATCGGCCTTCTTCTAGAAACAAAAATATTACACTGAGAATCTTCTAGAAAGGCAAATCTTTGTCTTGAAGCCATATACCTTTGTTGAAGACTTCTTTGTCTCTCCTGTCTGGTCAAAGCTGGTCCTTCCTCTTGAATTGTCGGAGGAATCACAGGTTCAGATGGAGGAACATCAGCTTGTGCTCTTGACGACTGACCAACTTCAAATGAGCTTTGAGGAGCAGTGGTAGTTGGAGTTGTCCTAGCAACAGGAGAATAAGTAATTGGAGCAAATTCTGGAACTTCAGTAGCTTCAGGAATCTCTTCTTGAGAAGGAAGATCTTTGTACAACATGTCTGTAATCTCTTCATCCTTAGCATCCATGAATACAAAATCATCTTTAGTATCAGAAATGATGATTATGTCATCACAATCCTCTTATTTTACTTGGCAAATCTTCTCAAATCTGATGTCTTCATCATCGTCTGAATTTATCTCTATGAAATTTGCAAAGAAGGATCTCATGTCATTTGCAGCTTCAGAATCCTCTAAATCAATTGACCTTGTATCAATGTCAGGATCAACATACACAACAATCTGCATGTTATTTTCAATATCTTGTTCAGAAATGTTCAATACATTTGACATGGAAGACAGATCAACATTTTCAATCATGACATTCATTAGATCTTGAATGCTACAGTCTTAAACGTTGTCAGCATTCTTTTCTGTATCATCAGCCACCTCTTTTTGAGATTGATCTCCTCTGGCTGAAGAAGATCCTTCCACTCTTGGTCTCTTCACCATCTCCCCCTCATGGCCTTGATGATCTGGATCATCTTGGTCATGTCGGCGTTTAAGAGACGGTCCTGCCTCAGTTCTGCAACTCTGAGTATGAAGATCAAATCTTTTAGAAAGTTCAGAAAAGTCTTGAGTCATGAAAGACTTAATATCAGCAAAACTAGATTGAACTTCAGATCGGAAAGACTGGAACTCTTCAGATAAAGCAGTAATTCTCTCAGAATCAGACGTATGAACTGGAGGCGGCGTAGGCTAGAAATTCCTTAGAAGAGAAATCAGATCTTAATCTTGATGTTGTGGTGGTGACATAGACAATAGACGAGCATAAAGCAGATCAATCAACTCAGATATTGGAAGATCATGAAGAGTAGACCTTGAAGATGTACCAGTAGGAGCTGATGAAGAAATACCCGCAGACTGAGTAAACAAAGGAGGTAGAGAAATATACATAATGGTAGGAGCAGATGATTGAACAGCAGAAGACGATTCTCTAATAACAACCCCAGATGGGCGTCTGAACGGAATCATTTCAGGGATTGAAGAGGTGTCAATTTCTGGCATTTTACCCTTGAAGAAAGCATGCATTTTCTGAATTTCCGCATTCTTTTGCTCTTCAAACTGCTCACTCATCTTTCGAATCATCTCATTCAGAGTAGAAATTTTATCAGAAGAAACCCAAGTTTGAACAGAAGAAAGCTCTACAGCTGAAACGGTTGTAGACTGAATAGCAGTAATAGAAGTTGCTGGAGCTTGACTGTGTATCTGAGCTGAGGCTTGAGCAAACTCTAAATCTAATTCATCCACTTGAATACAAGCATCTGAAGGATTGATAGATACAGATTCATCTTCAGATACAACCTCTTCTAACTCATGTACTTCAGGTTCCTTAGATTGCCTTGTATATACCCGAAGACTTGGTTGAACATCATCATCTCCGTCATTATCATCATCATCATCATCATCTTCACTGTCAAGAATATCATCACCAATAGCAGCATCTTCATCACTAGCTTCATCTTCATTAGCATTAACATCATCAGCAGTAGCAACAACAGCATCAACAGAAGCATCATGGACAGAAGCATCAGGTTTAGTATGAATAGTAGCAATTACATCATTAATCTGTTGATATTCCATATCTTCTTCAATCTGTTGTTCTTTAACCTCTTGTTCGGTATTGGAAGGTTCTGCTCGTTCATCATTATCCGGCTCTTCCTGATCAACTTCCAAGAATTCGTTCTCTATGCAGTACTGAATGACATTGTCATCTGTCATGTCAGCGTACTGTGCGATGAGCTCATACGGAGTAGTCATTGAATAGTTGAACGACTGCTTCTGTTTCTGAATATAAAGCATTTCTGTATCTGGAACCTGCGGCCAAGATAATCTGCGTGTAATAGCTGAATTGCTTCTGAGCATACTTCGAATGATCAGTTTTAAGAATATGATAAATGGAATGAACTTGCGCTTCTTGTGTGTAAACTTGTCTTGCACCCGCTCCGAGAGTTCTGTCCAGAAAATGTAAGTGTAGTCGACATGCAAGTCATAGATGACTGCATGGAACAACCGGAGATAACGTAGACTTGCACTGTCCGTTCCAGAATGCTTTGTCGTAAGACACCTGATGAGAACAGAGAAGAGAGCATACCAAACTGGAGGAAGATATGACTTGTCAAAATCACTAACTCTGTTCAATGGGCCAGTATATCCAAGATTTAGAATGACGTCAAGAACATCGTCTTCAGAAGGAAAACTGTCATATGAAGTTCGGCCTGGTCTGGAGTTGGGCTCAGGAAGCTCCAGAATTAGACGTAAATGCTTGTAGGAAAGAAATTAGTCATATTGATCAATTTTCAGATCGAATCTGTGCGGACGAGCAAGTTCATTCTTTGTAATTGTATGCCATGCCTGTTGTATATATACTTCTGGAACTTCAGCACATGAAGTAAGAGCTTGTGCAAGTGGATGTCCTCTGAGAATCGCTCGAATAACCGGATGTATTTTGAATCTGTCAAAATCCCCAAAATGATTGTTCGACTTGTATGGCAGAATGTACATCAGAATGGGAAAGACATCGTTTGGTGTTCGGCGTGATGCAGATAGATTGGCCCCGACAGAAGGGACAGACGGCATCGACGTCTCGTGAGAAGGTTGATCAGACGGATCATCGAGAATAACATTCTCGTCTCGTATCATTGGATCTGTTTGGGTTTTAGAAGACATTTAAAAACCTGGAAAACAAAAACGAAGAAAAATTAGAAAAAGTAAGAAAACTGAAAAAAAAAATTCTAAACTCACTCTTTCTCAATTTAGAATTTATTTCAGAATTCTCTTTAAGAATTATGGTCTTTTATTTTGCGCTGGTGTCATTGTTTCTATGTAAAACCTCAATCAATACTTTTTTCTAAGCAATTTCATCGCTAAGTTTATGTATTGATTGGTTTTGATATTTAATGACACCTTTTTCACGCTTAAGATTCGACTCTAAATCTTGAGAAGACGAATTTCATCATTATCAATCAGAAAAGCATTACTTCTTGTTTCCAAAAATCTTCTTTGAGCTTCTTTCAGACGTTGCTCCAACTGAAGCTTGATCAACTTCAAAGTTCCATCTGAGTAATGACTAATTTCTTCAAATCTGAGAAAACATTTTTGACTTGAGCCATTCTTGTAGACAACTCCATATGGATCTTGAATTATGGTGAATAAAGGATAAGAATCTAAGTCTGGCAAGCTTCGATTGGGCCTTAGAAGATTTAAAATTGGCTGAAACCTTTCAACGGCCATCTGGAAATCAAACACTCTGAAGAATCTGATTTGTCGTCGAATGAATCTTTTGATAACAAATAGCACTTGAGAAACATCCTATGTTCTATGATAAAGATTTCTGAAATGATCATATAAAAACTCAATATCATCATTAGAAAGATCAGAAAACTCTGCCTCAGAGAAAGTATATCGATTGCAATCTCTTCTTTCCACTTCGAATTCCGGATACCAGATATTTAGTAACTTGTTTATCGTGACGCTGATAACCCGGACAATCAAATGTGGAGAAGAAACGAGATTGTTTCTACGGCGCTGGCACTTAATGAGCATCAAGTATTCATATTGATAAGCCTCTAACTCCTTTTCAACACCAAGGATAGCATAAATGTTGATCGACCTTCTTCTAGAAACAAAAATATTACACTGAGAATCTTCTAGAAAGGCAGATCTTTGTCTTGAAGCCATATACCTTTGTTGAAGACTTCTTTGTCTCTCCTGTCTGGTCAAAGCTGGTCCTTCCTCTAGAATTGTCGGAGGAATCACAGGTTCAGATGGAGGAACATCAGCTTGTGCTCTTGACGACTGACCAACTTCAAATGAGCTTTGAGGAGCAGTGGTAGTTGGAGTTGTCCTAGCAACAGGAGAATAAGTAATTGGAGCAAATTCTGGAACTTCAGTAGCTTCAGGAATCTCTTCTTGAGAAGGAAGATCTTTGTACAACATGTCTGTAATCTCTTCATCCTTAGCATCCATGAATACAGAATCATCTTCAGTATCAGAAATGATGATTATGTCATCACAATCCTCTTATTTTACTTGGCAAATCTTCTCAAATCTGATGTCTTCATCATCGTCTGAATTTATCTCTATGAAATTTGCAAAGAAGGATCTCATGTCATTTGCAGCTTCAGAATCCTCTAAATCAATTGACCTTGTATCAATGTCAGGATCAACATACACAACAATCTGCATGTTATTTTCAATATCTTGTTCAGAAATGTTCAGTACATTTGACATGGAAGACAAATCAACATTTTCAATCATGACATTCATTAGATCTTGAATGCTACAGTCTTAAACGTTGTCAGCATTCTTTTCTGTATCATCAGCCACCTCTTTTTGAGATTGATCTCCTCTGGCTGAAGAAGATCCTTCCACTCTTGGTCTCTTCACCATCTCCCCCTCATGGCCTTGATGATCTGGATCATCTTGGTCATGTCGGCGTTTAAGAGACGGTCCTGCCTCAGTTCTGCAACTCTGAGTATGAAGATCAAATCTTTTAGAAAGTTGAGAAAAGGCTTGAGTCATGAAAGACTTAATATCAACAAAACTAGATTGAACTTCAGATCGGAAAGACTGGAACTCTTCAGATAAAGCAGTAATTCTCTCAGAATCAGACGTATGAACTGGAAGCGGCGTAGGCTAGAAATTCCTTAGAAGAGAAATCAGATCTTGATCTTGATGTTTTGGTGGTGACATAGACAAAAGACGAGCATAAAGCAGATCAATCAACTCAGATATTGGAAGATCATGAAGAGTAGACCTTGAAGATGTACCAGTAGGAGCTGATGAAGAAATACCCGCAGACTGAGTAAACAAAGGAGGTAGAGGAATATACATAATGGTAGGAGCAGATGATTGAACAGCAGAAGACGATTCTCTAATAACAACCCCAGATGGGCGTCTGAACGGAATCATTTCAGGGATTGAAGAGGTGTCAATTTCTGGCATTTTACCCTTGAAGAAAGCACACATTTTCTGAATTTCTGCATTCTTGTGCTCTTCAAACTGCTCACTCATCTTTCGAATCATCTCATTCAGAGTAGAAATTTTATCAGAAGAAACCCAAGTTTGAACAGAAGAAATCTCTACAGCTGAAATGGTTGTAGACTGAATAGTAGTAATAGAAGTTGTTGGAGCTTGACTCTGTATCTGAGCTGAGGCTTGAGCAAACTCTAAATCTAATTCATCCACTTGAATACAAGCATATGAAGGATTGATAGATACAGATTCATCTTCAGATACAACCTCTTCTAACACATGCACTTCAGGTTCCTTAGATTGCCTTCTATATACCCGAAGACTTGGTTGAACATCATCATCTCCGTCATTATCATCATCATCATCATCATCATCATCATCATCTTCACTGTCAAGAATATCATCACCAATCTCAGCATCTTCATCACTAGCTTCATCTTCATTAGCATTAACATTATCAGCAGTAGCAACAACAGCATCATCAGAAGCATCATGGACAGAAGCATCAGGTTTAGTATGAATAGTAGCAATTACATCATTAATCTGTTGATCTTCCATATCTTCTTCAATCTGTTGTTCTTCAACCTCTTGTTCGGCATTGGAAGGTTCTGCTCGTTTATCATTATCCGACTCTTCCTCATCAACTTCCAAGAATTCGTTCTCTATGCAGTACTGAATGACATTGTCATCTGTCATGTCAGCGTACTGTGCGATGAGCTCATACGGAGTAGTCATTGAATAGTTGAATGACTGCTTCTGTTTCTGAATATAAAGCATTTCTGTATCTGGAACCTGCGGCCAAGATAACTCTGTTCAATGGGCCAGTATATCCAAGATTTCGAATGACGTCAAGAACATCGTCTTCAGAAGGAAAACTGTCATATGAAGTTCGGCCTGGTCTGGAGTTGGGCTTAGGAAGCTCCAGAATTAGACGTAAACGTTTGTAGGAAAGAAATTAGTCATATTGATCAATTTTCAGATCGAATTTGTGCGGACGAGCAAGCTCATTCTTTGTAATTGTATGCCATGCCTGTTGTATATATACTTCTGGAACTTCAGCACATGAAGTAAGAGCTTGTGCAAGTGGATGTCCTCTGAGAATCGCTCGAATAACCGGATGTATTTTGAATCTGTCAAAATCCACAAAATAATTGTTCGACTTGTATGGCAGAATGTACATCAGAATGGGAAAGACATCGTTTGGTGTTCGGCGTGATGCAGATAGATTGGCCCCGACAGAAGGGACAGACGGCATCGACGTCTCGTGAGAAGCTTGATCAGAAGGATCATCGAGAATAACATTCTCGTCTTGTATCATTGGATCTGTTTGGGTTTTAGAAGACATTTAAAAACCTGGAAAACAAAAACGAAGAAAAATTAGACAAAGTAAGAAAACTGAAAAAAAAATTCTAAACTCACTCTTTCTCAATTTAGAATTTATTTCAGAATTCTCTTTAAGAATTATGGTCTTTTATTTTGCGCTGGTGTCATTGTTTCTATGTAAAACCTTAATCAATACTTTTTTCTCAGCAATTTCATCGCTAAGTTAATGTATTGATTGGTTTTTGTATTTAATGACACCCTTTTCACGCTTAAGATTCGACTCTAAATCTTGGAGTTTTATCATCATGGCATGTATTTGATTTAAGAATTTTGATTCAGTTAAATCAAATACCTCTCCATTAGAATCAACTTCGGTTTTTATCTTCATCTGACCCATCAAGCACAAATGTGTTGTCTCTTTCTTCTCCTTTTTCAACAGAATCTTATTTCTGGATTTTAGCTTCCAAGGCAGAAATATTTCCTTGGTAAAGTGCTGGTGAATTCTCATCCATACTGATTGAATTAGCTTATCTGGAAATCATTATGTTTGATTATTATGCAATAAGAACTTGTATTTGATCGTTAGTCCAGATAAAATCAGATAAACACTGAATAATAAGACCAAGTCTGGAACTGGCGCAAAAAGCACAATTTTGCGTTAAGAGAAGGTGGAGCAAAAGTCAACTTTGCGTTAAGAGAAGGTGGCGCAAAAGTCAACTTTGCGTAAAAACTAACTTCGCGCTATGAGGTGTTGGCGCAAAGGTATACTTCTCGCTAAAAGGGGTTGGCGCAAGGATGTTGGCGAAAAACCTTAGCACCCGAATTCTGAAGAATTCGCGAAGTTCAGATGGCGCAAAAGCGAACTTTGCGCTAAAAGTTGTTGGCGCAAAAGCTGACTTCGCGCTAAGTGGTGTTGGCGTAAAAGTCACTTCGCGAGTTCTTGAAGATGTTGGCGCAAAACTCGTTTCTTGCGAGTTCGTCCCTGTTCTTAGAAAATTCGATTTGATCGCTCAAATAACCCTGATTGACAACGATTAGCAGTCCCAAATTCTAACAAATTTACCACTAATCAATCTAGAACAGATTATAAACACTTGATCTCAATAAAAATCACTTTTTGAAAATTAAATCGATGGAACAGTGAAGTTTTTGCTCGTGAACAGTTTGATGCAAATATCACAAAATGGGAATCGATTGAAGTGCAATAATGAAATCAAACTATACCAAATCGATCTACAATGATTTTCGATCACAACCTGATCGATTTCGAGTCCAATAACACCCTAAATCACGAAAATGATTTTGAAAAAAAAGAACATAGTGCGAGTTCTTAAAAAATTTGATTTTGATCTTGTTCAGCTCTGATACCAATTGTCGGTCCACAATATTATCAAGTTCTTATCGACACAAACACATAAATGATTAACCAACCTGTTTGATTAATAACAAAGATTACAGGATTTGATCTCTTGAAGCTCTCTGTGTTTTTCTCTCTCGTGAACAGTGTTTGGTTGGTTGATCTGATTGATTTTTTAAGTTGTGAGATATCTATTTTGATATCTCACCTAATATCCCAACATAATATCTAAATAAAGATATTATCTAAATAATAATATCTAAAACTAAAATAATATCTAAACTAATATCTAATATATTAATTAACACAATAATTAACTTTGACAATTATTACAAACTTAACATTAGACTTATATCGAGAGCGACTTTTCAGCTTTAGCTTCAGATTCCAGTCTTCAGATTGGATGATCTTGAATCCAATAAATCTGTGATCTAACAACGCATGCTACTGAAACCCGTAAGCTAAAACACTCACAACACTACACACTATCATAACTTTGACTTTGACTTTTATTACAAAATACTTTGACTTTGCTTGAGAGTTGACTTTAAGCTTTGACTTTCTTGAACTTTGATCTTCAGTCTTTATGATCTTGTATCCAACAAATATATGCACTAACATGTTGTTACCTAATAAAGTTTAGTTTTGTTATTTTTCTTCATTTCTTTATTTTTATTCTGAAAAATATTTGCACTTAAGTTTGTTCATGATCTCAGGGAAGTGTGTGAAGATGATAGATTAATCTACATTTTTGGGGGAGTTCATGAATTTTGCATATATTCGATAACTGACAAAATTTTCTGATGCATAATGTCAGGGGGAATTAAGGAGTACGAAACATGACTTCTGATTATATCTGATCAGAACTCATTCTTACAACGTTTTATTGCTTTATGTCTTTATTTTTCAATAAAGTTTTGTGAATAAAACTTTGTACTTTGGCAGATTTTTGACTGTTTGCAGATTTGAGAGGAAGCTTAAACGATCATATCTAATATGACTTGGAGCTGACTTTGTGAGATTTAAGATGAGCGTAAGAAAATATTCTACTCTTAATCTCATATATGGTTGAAAGAATGACGACTTTCAATCATAGAAAACATGTTCTTAAATGTTCAATCCATTTCTTATTCTTAAAACGATTTCATGAATTTAGAAGTGTGAATTTAAAATGTTTTCATTATTATGAGCTTAACTGTTAACAAACCGTGTGTTTCCAAAGATAAATACTTTTGTTTTATCTTTTCTATATACTTTCAAGTATTCACACACACTGGTTTAATATTCTATTGTAAATGTTCTTACCATGTCTCATATTGACACATTTTTTCAATGGTAAGACACCTCGCTTGATATTCAATGTTTGTTGAGCGGGATTTCATTCGAAACGTTTTTTTCAAGACTTGTCTATATTTTGATTCGTATAGACAAATTCCAATTTTTACTAACCTAAGCTTTTCATGATAAATCATTCAGATTTTGATCTTTATCATACAATGTCAGATTTTCAAACAAGTTTCTTGTATTCATTTCATTCATTCAATATCCTTGTTTTGAAAGATCTTCTATGATAAATATGCTCAAATATTCATGATTATCTTAATGAACATACATTTATCTGACATGTATTTCACATTGTGCTTTAACTGAAAAGTTAAACCGTTTGAGCAACTTTATACTTATAGGAAAACATGGGTTCATTGTGTGAGAGCTTAACAGAACTTCTATGAATTCACGTTAACCAGTGTTTCCTACCCATGAAGTTAATCCTTGAGTAATCGAGTGTGAGGAGTCTATATATGAGTGTGGGTGTGATGAGGTAAAATGAAAGGAGAGTTTGGTTAGAAGCGAGGTTAATGATAAAAAGAAAGAGGGTGAGAGAACAGAGTAAAAGAATACCAAACTCTGCACCAACTTTTTCTGAGTCGGGCAGTCACATTTCTGATTTTTTTACAATTCTTAGGTGAACATCATTGAAAAAGGCAACTAGCCCATGCCAACTCTTGTTTAAAACCCCACCATCGACTCATCTTTTTCTTAAAAAGAAGATGTTTCAATTTTCTTGGGGATGCAACATATATGCTATCTGGTTTTCATTTGGAAAATCTGGATATTGAAAAAGAAGGAAGTCAGCCCCACCTTCGCACTTCGATCATGCACAATTGAGTTTGTGTATTACTGTTGTTGTCTCAATGGTTTACACAATTTTGAGCCTATTATTAATAAAATCTGTTAGGTCAGATTTTATAGTAATCATTGTATTTATAGACTTGTGCTAATACTGTGTACTTAGAGCTTTTATATCTTGTATTGGCCAAGGATATTTAAGTCCCTTGTGGCCTTTGTGTTTGTAACAAGGAAGCACATATTGAATACAACACATAGTTTACGTCTCATACATTTCTCTCTCTAATTTCTCTCTCTAAGATTAGATAGATATTGGATTAACAATTGGTATCAAAGCCTAATATGAATCTGAGAGGATTGAGAGTAACAAGATTTTGCTTTCTGAATTTGTGTTTTAAATCAGAAAATTTGATTGATTTTCTTGATTTTTTCAAGAAAATCTCATTTTTTTGATTTTTCATCAAAATCCGATTGAATTTTGATCGAATTTTCTTGAGAGTTGGTTTGTTGGATCCGGTTTCAGTAGCAGAATATTTTTGTTTTACATCGATTCGCAAGAAAAATGGTTTTTGGATGTCGATTTCAAGGATTTCGAGTTTTTTAGTTTGTTTGTAATCTGTTACTGTTCGTTCAATGAGTTCTTCACTTTTACGATTTTTGATTGTAATTGATTGTAAATTTGGGTTAGCAAAGTATAATCGATCATATCATAGTAGTTAAAAATCAGTAGATTTGAGTTAGTGTTCAGTTTTGGAAGGATTCTCACTTTTTCGCCTGATCCATTTTTTGCGCGAGTTCATCTGTAGTTTGCGCGAGTTCATCTACAGTTTGCACCAGCTCATCTTCAGTTTGCGCAAGTGTTTTCAAGAGGTTTGCACAAGTGTTTTTCGCCAAGTTCAGGACTTGTCTTCTCGCGAAAAGTACTGTTTTCGCCATAAGTTCTTCGTGAAAAGTCTCTTTTGCCCTATCTTCTCATCACGCAAAGTCTTCTTTGCGCCACCTTCTCCTCGAGCAAATTTCAAGTTTGTGCCATCTACTATTCGCGCAATACAAGTTTGTGCCACCTTCTTCTCGCGCAACACCTACTTTGCGCCACATACTGTTAGCGCAAATCATCTATTTTGCGCCAGACTCCCTCTGCATCAAGATTTGGCATTTTCTAAGATTTTCTGACTTTATGGATATGTCAAAAATTTCTTTTCAAGCTCAGTTTTACAAGAACGACATTATGATGTCGTTGGGAACGGATACTCGTCCTCCGGTTTTGATCAATGAGAATGAGTTCACTCAATGGCAAGATCGGTTCATTAACTTCATTGAGCGTCAATCAAACGGAGAAAACATGATGAAGTTATTCACTGAAGGACCATTTGTCAAGACTAAGAACGATATTCCCGCCACTGCCGAAGAACTTTCGCGAGAGAAAGCCGATCGCGAAGCAAAGTCTAACCTGATGCTAACATTGCCTAATTCCATCTACAATCGAATTAATTGTTTTAAGCACAATCCGATGATGATGTGGACTCAGTTAGAAAAGATCGTACTTGGGTCAGCAGTTGCAACACAACTCCGACAGACACGCTTCATAAACAATTTCGAGGAGTTCAAGGCAAAGGATGGTAAGACTATGAAGAGTGTCTTTGACAGGTTTTGCATTGTGATGAACGATCTGCGAAAGATCAAAGTGACCAAGACTGAGTTAGAGACTAATCTGAAGTTCCTCAACGCTCTTCAACCGGAATGGAACAAATCATGTCACCGATTGAGGAATGATGTCTGGGTCTCTACCATGCAAATACAAGAGCTTTATGAGATTTTGATGACAGATGAGAGTATAGTCAAGGAGAAGAAAGCAAATCTTGATAAGCAAAACAATCCAAAGACTGTGGACCCAGTTGCACTTATCGCGAGCAAATTGGTTGAACAAGCATTGTCCGAAAATGATTATGACGGGGCCACTAATGACGATGGCGAAGCACTAGAAAAAGCAATGATTCTTCTATCTCAGCACTACAACAAGAAGTTCCAAAATTGGTCGGGTTCCAACCACCTTAGCTTCACTTCGGGGTCTAAAAAGAACGAGCCTGCCAAAGCGTCCGAGCCTAAGAAAATTGCTTGCTTCAACTGTGGAAAGTCGGGTCACATTGCAAAGGAGTGTAGAGTAAAGGTGATTCAGGATTCGGCATATTACCGGAAGAAGATGGAACTAGCCGAAAAGAGAGAGAATGGAATAGTTCTGCTTGCTGAAGACGAATACTGGCTAGATCACTCCGATAACGAAGCAGAAAATGAGGAAACTGCAGCTATGTGCTTTATCGGAGATGATGACAGTAATGATGATGATGAAGATTCTTCAACTGATGAATCTGAGGTACCTTCCGAGTTTGATTACAACTTTATTTCATCTTAAATGAATGTCATTATAACTGCTTTACAGGACTTACGTTCACATTTTTTATCTGAAAAATATATTAATCAAGAAAAGTCAAATTTGATTGAAAAATTGCAAATTTCTTTGAAAGTTGAAAAATCTATTTTGACTCATACAAAAGAGAACTTTCAAAAGAAATTGGATGACTTGGAAATTTCAAATCAGATTTATCTTGATTCTTTGACGGAAATGACCAAATTAAAAGATAGTTTTTCTGATAAAATAAATGAGTTGGAAGAAAAATTATATTTGAGAAATCAAACTGAACAAACAATATTTATGCATAAACCGAGGAGTTATAAGTTTATAAAGGAAAGATGGGGACTTGGTTTTGAAAATCCACATTGTTTAGACAATACGATAGAAAAATCCCCCACTTTATATAAATTCGATTATCTAAATCTTGCTAGATATGCTCCTCAATTTAAAATTGATTGGATGAATGAAAAGCAAGTTTGAGAAATCGAAAATGAGAAAAGGATGAACAACAAGAAAATGGAACAACTAGCGAAAATGCAAAATATTTTCCTGAAAAATCAAAGAAGTCCAAAAGATCTCAAAAGGCTTTAAATATCACATCTTCCATTAAATCTTCATTATCAAACGATTATTTCGATATATATGCCATTAACGCTAATAAGGAAAATATATCTCCAGTTTCTTATGATTCTAAGAAATATATTCCCCCATTAGTGTTAGAGGGCAAAATCGTTGATCTTGAAGTTAAAATGGAAGAACAAAGTCTTCAAAACAAACTTGAAAACAATTTACTTCTTTTTATTATGAAATCAAGTTGTGAATAAAATTTAATTTCTCAAAAACAAGATTTTGATGACAAAATTAATTCTGGATTTTGTACTGATTTTAAGGAAAATAACCAAGAAGTTCCAAAGTTTGAAGAATTGCACCACCATTGGTAGCGCAAACTGACTATTTGCGTCATCCTCTGGTAGCGCAAAACAAGGTTTACTCCACTAATGGGTCGCCCAAATCTCTTCTAGACTTGTGTGTTTCTGAAAATTTTGACTCCGAGGCTAGTTCAAAATCGATGAATGATCAGCTTGGTTTCTTAGATAAAATCTCTTCTTCAAATTCAAATATTAAATCAAAAATTATTGATGAATCTTTTACGGTAAATGATCAATATTATAAACCAAAGAGTAAAAGAAAAAGGTTAAGGAAGTCAAAGAGGAAAGAGTCAGTCATTTCTGAAAATTCTAATTCTATTGATTCAAATGTTTCAGATCGGACTTTGAAGAAGTCTACAAGGCAGATATGGAGGGTTAAGCAGAAATCTGATGAATTTGTGACTGTTGAGGATCAATGTGTAGATAATCTTTGTCATAGTGATTCATTTGCTGTTTGTAATAAGTACAACAAATATTCAATAAAGCAAATGATTCGAATTGCAAAAGATGTCTCATATTCTTCCTCTAGTTCTAGTTCAGATGATTATGCTTCGTCCTCTACTGATGAATATGTTTATTACTCTGATAATTTTTCTCATGCTTTGTTTGTAAAATCTAACAAATTTTCTCCCATTAGAACTGCAACTAACAAACATAGACCCAAATACAAGTGGGTACCAAAACCAAAGACTGATTCTGAGTTGCAGGCACCTACTGTCAAGGGGGAGTAAGAGAATGAAGCCTTCTAAGTAAATCTCCTTAGAACCCATAATTCAACTTCGACTTCTAAACATATTTGTTTAGGACTCGTTCTTCAATGATTAATGACTTCTGAGTAAGCAGCTCAGGACTCGCCCTTCAATGTGTTTATCTTTTGTGCATATGAGAAATTGTGAGCGCATCTACTTCAAATTCCGCTGCATCTATCTCTGACAGTGATGTTGTTCCAGTTACATCAAGATATTCAAGAATCTGAGCTAGTTTGATCAGACCCTGAATAAGTGCAAACCAAACACATAGATATGCGGTACCATTTCATTAAAAATGATGTGGAAGAAGGTATTATTGAATTATATTTTGTTCCAACTAAATATTAACTTGCCGATATTTTTACAAAAGCATTAGACGAAAAACGATTTAATTTTTTGCTTTCAAAAATCGGCATGTTGAATTTAAAAGTTTAAACCTACATAAATTTTATTCTATAAAGTAAAAGTTTTACAGTTTTTCTTTCTTTTGAATAAACTCTGTGTCTAAGATAAATTTTCAAGTTGCTTTGTTTATATCTATGTTTTATATGTTCAACTTTCAAGTCTAACAAAAATCGAAAGGTCAGCAACATGTTTGAAACTTTTGATATTGCTTTAAAGTTGTGTAATTCGGAAAATTTATAGTTTACAATGCTTAGAAAACCTAAAAAGTCAGAATTATGGATCGTGATGAAAATATAGGCTAAGCACTTAGACGTAAAACCAAGTGATTGAGATGAATATTAAATATATAAAATACAGAAATCATTAAGTTTAAAAGTTTGTACCTGTGACCTTTTTGGTTTGGGAAAGTAAGTTCTGTGGGATGCTTGTCATCTGGTCCCCTAAGGTCAAATGGTCTGGGAGTGATCGAACCCAAATCCTTCTATAGAATCAGATCGAAAGTCATGTTCTACTGGTATGAATGGGTTTAGAATGTGTCGATGTAGCCTTTCTGATCTGGGAGAGTAAGTTCCAAGGGGTGCTTGACACCTAGTCCCCTAAGGCCAACTGGTCTGGGAGCGGCTGACCCAAATCCTGCAATAGGATCAGATAGAAAGTTACGTTTACGACATGTTTTTTACTTGCAAAACTTCTTGATCAAAAAATGCCAATGTGCACAAGTTTAAAAGATTCCAAAGAGCACAATCATGTCAAGATGCCAATGTGCACAATGCTAAAAGATGCCAATGAGCACACATCTCATGATACTTGGTGATATTTCTGAGTTGCGATAAACCTATAAATTTGTGAAAGTCTTAATTTTTGACAGCTTAGTGGGAGTAACGGCAAAGTTCTCTATTATATTTTTAGAAGTGCATTTACTTAAAGCTGATCAAAGTTCGCATGCTAGCACACTGTGTAACACCTTAGGCATATCCCATATCGGCCGTGGACAGGAGTGATGCTGGGTGTTATAAGTAATATCTTGGTCTTCCTAACAACAACGCGTTTTGGGGCCACAAGCACGTCAGGTTCTGGGAACTCTGAGATTAAGCGTGCTTGGGTGGGAGTAGTCCCAGGATGGGTGACCCCCTGGGAAGTTTCTCACCAGGTCGCCAGAAACAAATCCGTGCGCTACACGTTGGTTAAATCCAGGGGCAAAGCGGACAATATTGTTTTCGAGGTAGGCGGGATGTTACACACTGAATAGATCGATGAAAGTTTTTTTTGAAACTGAACATGTATTAACTTGATATGCAATGAAACTTGTATCTGTATCCAAAAAAACACACACTTGATTTCAACTGATGGATTAATCTGTGATATTTTATTGAATAGAATTTAATTTTTTTGGTTTTTAAAATTTTATATAATTTAGTTGTTTCAAAATTTATATTCAGTATATTTTTCTTTATACATTGATGTTTCTATGCTTGTGTTCCCATATCTTTGTAAATTGGTCTGTGCATATTTCGAGGGGGAGTGAAAAAGGAGAAAATTCTAAAAATACATCTGATCATATCTCATTTCGAGGGGGAGTACATAAAGTGAATATATTGGATAGTGCATTTCTGTAGGGGGAGTAAAAGAGCTCAACAGGTGAATCATTTTATAGACATGACCAAATCAGATTTGCTAGCTTCTTTGACTCAATCTTGCAGATCTGAAGTTGTCTCTTATCTATCATAGACATGACCAAGATGATTCAGATTGTTAGAGCATAAATCTGTTGGATACAAGATCAAGAAGACTGAAGGTCAAAGGTCAAGAAAGTCAAAGCTAGAAAAGTCAAATCTCATTAAAGTCAAAGTCTTTTGTAATAAGTCAAATGTACTTGTTTAGTTGTATTTTAGTTTCCTTTGTATTAGGAGTTGGTATAAATACTTTTCTCTTTGTATTTTCAAAGTGACGTAACATTAGTAGAAATATCAGATTGTAGAAAAAGAGAGAGAGAGAGAGAGAGAGAGAGTTCTAGAGAGAGAAAGTGTAATTGTGAATTGAGAAAGTAATCAAACAGGTAATTGTTTGTTAATCTTGTTTTGTTTGTTTAATATCAAATAGGAACTAGAATTAGGGACACACAATTGGTATCAGAGCAGATCCAAAGGTGAAATCAGATCAAGAAAATAAAAGTTCGTCACTGTTCATCGTGTCCGAAATCAATTCTGAGCTTGAGTCAGTTTTTGGAGTTATAAATGGCTAGGATGTTTTCGAAATGTGTATTAGATTGAGTCTTTGTAATCAATTACAAACTGTGCACTGTAAATCACTTGAATTTTGTGGTTTTTGTTAAATTTTTGTTTAAAGTTGCACAGTTACTGTTTCATAAATTTTTTGAGTTGTAAAGTTGTTGTTTGTAAATTTCTTTGATTGTAATTCATTCTAGAGGTGTATTAGAGCATCAATCCAGAGTTTCGGATCATTTGGTTCAAGAAAAGATCGATTGCAGGTGAGAAAGATGGTTTTTGAGTCGAAAAACGGAAGAACGCGCTAGATCGCTAAAACGCGCAAGTTCTTCGTGAAATGCGCTAGTTCATCGTGAAACGCGCAAGGTTCATCAGGGTAGAACGCGCAAGTCGAAGGAAGGATTTGGTCTAAAACACGCAAGGCTACTTGCGAGTTTCAAGAAACGCGCTAGTAGTGACCAGCGAGTTCTACAAACTCGCTAATCAAAGCTAGCGAGTTTTAGAAGGAATAGTAGTTTGCGAGTTCTTCAGCTAGAGAGTTTGACGAGGAATAGTGATCAGCGAGTTTATTGACCTGCGAGTTTGAAGATTTCAGAAATAATTCTAAGTGTTGAAACGCGCAAGCTTCGATCTGAGAGTTTGGGAAACACGCAAGTTTTGATCTGCGAGTTTGGGAAACGCGCAAGTTTTGATCTGCGAGTTTGGGAAACGCGCACATCACTGTTAGCGAGTTCTAGTATGAACAGTGGTTAGCGAGTTCAGGCGCTTGCGAGTTTCGTCGATCTGCGTGTTTCATCTGCGAGTTCTATCTGCGTGTTTGCTTACGAGTTTCTCAAAACGCGCAAATTTCTGCGAGTTTGCTTGCGAGTTTGCTTGCGAGTTTGTCTGCGCGTTTGGTTGAGAATTTATAGAACGCGCAAGTCTTAGTCTGCGAGTTCTTCAGTCTGCGAGTTTTAGGGTTTGCGAGTTCAATAGTGACTTGCGAGTTCTGATACTTAGTCAAATTTTTCGAATTTTCTGATTTTTCCAGATTTCAAAGATTTTTCTTGTGATTTCATATTTTGGACTAACGATCAGTTCTAGTTTCTTATTTGTTATATTTTTCAAATAGGTTAAACGAGATGACTTCCAAAGATGCACTCTCAATCGGAACAGATGTCAAGCCTCCAGTATTGTTCAAAGGCGAATACGAACAATGGAAAGACAGATTCCTGGATTTCATAGATAGACATTCAAATGGAGAGAACATACTTCTATCAATCACTGAAGGTCCCATGAAACCAATCACAATTCATGTACCTGTTGATGATGGTAATAATGTTGATGGTGAAAGTGATGATGGAGATGTAGAAAAGGAAATAAAGACAAAACCAGTAAAAGTTGATCTCTCTCAGTACTCAGAAGAACAAAAGAGTAGATTTAAAGCTGATAAGCAAGCAAGATCTCTTTTACTCCAAAGCATTCCAAATGATATCTACATCAAGATTGACAACTTCAAACATGATGCTAAACAGATGTGGGATCAATTGGAAAAGATGATGATGGGATCAAAGATAGGGAATCAGATAAAGGTGGCCAACTGCATCAATAACTATGAGGAATTCAAGGCAAAAGAGAATGAGAGTCTAGAAGACACATATGAAAGATTCACTTTGCTTCTGAATGAACTCACAAAGAACAAAGTTAAGAAGAAGCAGCTGGAAAACAATGTAAAATTTCTGAGCATCCTACGTCCTGAATGGAAGAAACACACACGTAGGATGAAGCAGATGAAAGATTTAAGTGAAATCCCTCTTCACGAAGTTTATGAGACATTACGTCAGAATGAGGAAGAGGTCTAGGTAAAAAGAGCTGAAAAGAAAAAGGCTGAGAAGGTTCCTGATCCGATTGCTTTGGTTGGAGAAACAAAGAAAGAAAAGAAAGAAAAGATTGAGAAGAAGAAGAAAAAGAAAGTGACCTCAAGTTCAGAATCTGGTTCTATGTCTGATAGTGATGATGGCGAAAGTCTGAAACAAGCCATGATATTACTGACTCGGGCATTTCAAAAGAAATTTTATAAGAAGCCGGGATCTAATTCTCAACGCTATTCGTCATCAAGTTCAAAGAACCTTGAACACCGAGAGAGGGTAGAAGGAAAGAGATTTGATGAGAATAGGTATGGTGAGAAGAAACCGGATGAGAAGAAGAAGTTTGTGAATGATTACACTGCTGTTGAGAAGCCAGCAACTGATTCAATTAAATGCTACAATTGTGGCAAGTTGGGTCATTATGCCAAAGATTGTCGGAAGCCGAAAGTACGCAACTCTCAGTACTATCAGAACAAGTTACTTCTAGCAAGACAACAAGAAGCTGGTGTTGCTTTGATGGCTGAAGATGAGTTTTGGTTAGATCATTCTGAGGATGAAAGTGATGAGAAAGAAGAAAATGCTCATATCTGTCTCATGGGCAAAGCGGACAAGAATGATGATTCAGATGATGAGGCTGTTAATGAGGTATTAAACTTAACTCCAAAAGATCTTATTACCAAGTTGGAAACCATGGTGGTTGAGCTACAAAATTTACAAAATAATCTGAAAAATGAAAAGGAAAAGGTTGCTAAAAAGAACAAGAAGATCTTTGAACTTAATACTTCTGTTATTTCAAACAAAGATCTAATTGATTCTTTACGCAAATCTGATTTTGATTCTAAATCTAAAGTAGATAATTTTGAAAAGAAGATTTCTGAGTTTGAAGGTAAAGTAAATAGATATGAGTTTAAGAAAAATGAATCTGCACTAACTATTTATAAATTGCAGGTTGAAAACAAGAATTTGAACAAGAAGGTAAATGGTCTGGAAGTTAAACTTTATAAAAGAGATCAAACAGATCAAACCATCTTTCTTAATGCTCCTAATGAAGAGGTTGATATTAAGCAAAGATGGGGACTTGGTTTTAACAACCCCCATTATCTTAAGATAGCTATCAGAAAACAGCCGGCACTTTATAACTATGATTTTCTTGCCTGTGCTGATAAACATACTCATCTGAAACCCAAATTTGTTACCAAATTGTCAGATGAAGATGAGGCCAAAGAAACTGAAAACAGAAAGAATAAAAAGAAAATGCAACTACCATTTAACTATATCAAGTTAAATGATAGTTATCTTTCAGAAACACCTAAAGTTTTTTCAAAAGACTATTTTGTTAGTTATTCCGCATCTGAGATGAAGGCAAAACCTGCGATTGCAAAGGTTTATGTTCCTACATCTATTCTTGAAAGCAAAATAGTCGAGCTTGAAAATGTTTTATCTGATGAAAAACTTTTGGGTGATATACAACAAATTGTGTTTTCTACAGTTATAAAGAACACTGTTTTTCAAGTTAAATCAACAAAGTGTTCTACAGTTTCAAAGGCACCTCAAATTTTCTCTGATAATTCTGATGACTTATTTGAGTCTACAAATGATTCTTTTAATTCTGATAATGGGAGCATGGAAGAATCTGATAAGTTTGACATTCATTCTAAACTTCCTGATCATTCTACTTGTCTTGAAAATAACAAAGTGTTACCAAGTGGTGTTAGTAATGACAAAGTTTCTGTAACTGCTGATTACTATGCTAATGGTAAGAAACATAAGAAGCAGCGATTACAGAAACAGAAATACACTGGTACACAAAAGAAACCTCAGTCACAGAAATCTATTTTTCCTAATAAATCTACATCTTATGTTTCAGATTTAAGGAAGAAAAAGCTGAAAGCTCAATCCAAATGGAGACCAAAACAGAAGGATGCTGAGATAGCTGAATCAGTTACTGATAATTCTTGTACTAAATCTGTTAGTAGTGATTCTGATGTAGTTGATCAATGTGCTTCTCATAAACAAAACCTTGTAACTTCTTACAGGCGTTATTCAATAAAGCAATTGATTCAATTATCTCCTATTACTACTAAATTTCATAATAATTATCGGAAAACTGACTTTGCTTATTCTCATGATTCTTCTGATTGGTATGGATCTTATCATGTATATTCTTCAAAGTCAAATGTTTGTAAAAGTTTTCAAATAAACAGAGGGTCCATTTTCAAATGGATGCCAAAATCTTGTGCTAATCTGTTAGAGCCCGTTTTTAAATGGGTACCTAAATCTATTATTGCCTGATTTCTCTTGCAGACCCGGCATATGTGGTACTTGGATAGTGGATGTTCCAAGCATATGACTGGGCAAAAAGCTTTATTGTCTAACTATACAGAGAAATTCAGTGGAAATGTACGATTTGGAAACGATCAACTTTCACCTATTCTAGGATATGGTTATATCATTCAAGACAAGATAACGATCAGTAAAGTGAGCTATGTCGAAGGTTTGGGGCACAACTTATTCAGCATAGGTCAATTCTGCGATAAAGGGTTAGAGGTCAACTTCAAGTCTAAGAGTTGCTCAGTTCGTACTGAAGACGGAACAGAACTCTTGGGTGGACATAGAAAGACAAACCTCTACACCATAAACTTGTCAAAAGTTCAGATTGACAATCAGGTATGCTTGATGACAAAAGCTACACAGCAACAAAATTGGCTCTTGCACAGACGTTTATCTCACTTGAACTTTCGTTACATCAACAAGCTGGTTCGTGGGAAATTAGTAAAGGGACTTCCTGAGCTGAAATACGAGAAAGAACAATTATGCGCAGCTTGTGAGAAGGGTAAGATGAAGAGAGCCGCACACAAACCGAAGCCGGAATCAAGCACTAGTTCTCCGTTAGAATTGCTACACATGGATTTATGTGGACCAATGAGAACTCAGAGTTTGGGTGGTAAGAAGTATGTGTTGGTAATTGTGGACGATTACTCCAGATACACGTGGGTCAAATTTCTTCGTTTAAAAGATGAGACACCGGAAGTTCTCATTTCATTCTTAAAGACGACCCAGGTGAAACTGCAGCGACAAGTCAAGTTCCTTCGAACTGACAATGGCACAGAATTCAAGAACAAGATTGTTGATGAGTATCTCGATTCAGTTGGGATTTCACATCAGTATTCTGCTGCTAGAACCCCTCAACAAAATGGAGTAGTAGAAAGACGTAATAGGACGCTAGTCGAGGCCGCTCGGACTATGCTTAGTCAATCGGATCTACCTATATTCTTGTGGGCGGAAGTTGTGTCGACTACATGCCATACGCAAAATCGTTCCATGATACACCACCGATTTCAAAAGACTCCATATGAGCTGATCAACAACAGAACACCTACTATCAAATATTTTCACATATTTGGGTGTAAAATGTTTTGTGCTTAACGACAGAGAGAGTCTGAATAAATTTAGTGCTAAAGCGGACGAAGGCATCTTTATCGGTTATTCTTCAACATCTGCTGCATATCGGGTTTATCTAAAGAAGTTAAAGACAGTTGTCGAGAGCGTCAATGTTACATTTGATGAAGATATGGCTTCTGATCATCTCAGTTCAGAACCTGTTATCACTGGTGTATTAGCTTCTGGGCAGATCAGTCCAGAACCTGTGTCTACAGCGATAAATTCAGATAACGCTTCTACATCTACTTCACATTTAACTGATTTAGATTTGTTATTTGAATTCTTTTATGATGAGTTTCTTGGAACTAATGTAGCTAAATCTGCTGTGACTGACAGGTTTGAAGATACAAGCTGTCATCATCCAGTTACTACTGAACAAGTATCCCCCGTTCAGTCAGAAACTCACATTCCTGATGTTACTCCTACAGTTGAAGTTCCACAAGTTAACGCTGAGCCAGAAGTAATTGTTTCAGTTGAGTCAGAATCTGCTGTTCCAACTGATACTTCTGCACCTGAGTCTTCAACTGCAAACCCCTCTCCTATAATTCAAACTGAAGATTCTTCAAGTGAATTTCAAGATGATGATCATACTCAATCAGTATCTATTCCACTCCCACATGAGCATCGCTGGACCAAGGATCATCCATTATATCAAGTAATTGGAGATTTTGACAAGCCTGTTCAGACAAGGTCAACGACTCTTAATCAGTGTATGCATGACTCATTTCTCAGCAAGATTGAGCCAACTCGAGTATCCGAGGCTCTTGCTGATTCGGACTGGGTATCTGCAATGCAAGAAGAGCTCAATCAGTTTGAAGCCCTAAAGGTTTGGAGATTGGTTCCTAAACCGTAGGGTAAAACCGTGATCGGCACTAAGTGGGTATTCCAGAACAAAAAGGATGAAGATGGTGTCGTCATCAGAAACAAAGCTAGACTTGTTGCCAAAGGCTATCGGCAAGAGGAAGGCATCGATTATGATGAGACGTATGCTCCAGTAGCGCGCATAGAGGCAATCAGAATGTTTCTCGCCTACGCCGCTCATAAGAACTTCACAGTCTTTCAGATGGATGTGAAAACAGCCTTTCTGAATGGAATTCTTAAAGAAGAAGTGTACGTGTCTCAACCAGAAGGGTTCGTTAATCCAGATAAGCCAGATCATGTCTACATATTGGACAAAGCCTTTTATGGATTAAAACAATCCCCTCGAGCCTGGTATGACGTCTTATCCAAATTCTTGGTCAAGTCTGGTTTCTCTAAAGGTAAGATTGACACTAATTTATTCATAAAGAAGGAAAAAGCTGATATTATTCTTATTCAGATTTATGTTGATGATATAATATTTGGTTCTACTAATCCAAAATATTGCAAAAACTTTTCTAACCTCATGGTGTCACGTTTTCAAATGAGTATGATGGGAGAGATGAATTTCTTTCTCGGATTACAAGTTAAACAACTTTCTACGGGGATTTTTATAAATCAATCTAAGTACATTTTGGACATTCTTCGGAAGTACAAAATGGAAAATCACAAATCTATTGGCACCCCGATGGCACCAGGAACTAAGATCCACACTGATCCTTCGGGAAAAAGTGTTGATGTTAGAACCTATAGAGGTATGATTGGTTCTTTGATGTATCTTACATCGAGTAGACCAGATATTATGTTCTCAACATGTCTTTGTTCTAGATATCAAGCTGCTCCCAAAGAATCCCATTTGGCCGCTGTCAAACGGATCTTTAGATATCTGAAGGGGACTGCAGACCTTGGTCTGTGGTATCCTAAGGATACAGGGTTTCAACTGACTGCATATTCAAATGCAGATCATGCAGGGTGTATGCTGGACAGAAAGAGTACATCTGGTCACGTTCAATTTCTTGGAGACAAACTAGTTAGCTGGGCTTCAAAGAAACAGTTATGCGTTTCCACATCGACTGCTGAAGCAGAGTATGTAGTTGCTGCTAGTTGCTGCTCTCAAGTCTTGTGGATGCGAACACAGCTACGAGATTTTGGATTCAAATATGACAAAATTCCGATATACTGTGACTCGAAGAGTGCGATTGCCATATCTGCTAATCCTGTCCAACACACCAAAACCAAACACATTGATGTAAGGTATCACTTTATAAAAGATAATGTAGAAAAAGGAACAATTGAACTTTATTTTGTAAAAACAGATTATCAACTTGCAGATTTATTTACCAAACCCTTAGATGAAAAGACATTTAATTTTCTTATCTCTAAGCTTGGTATGTTAAATCTTAAGACGTAATCGGTTATTACCTACTAAAGTTACAAATTGTTATTTTTCATCCTTTTCTTTATCTTAATGTCTGAAAGATACCTGCACTTTAATGGTTTGCTCATGATCTCAGGGGGAGTAAGAGAAGATTGTTAGATGATCTATATTCATTTGAGGGGGAGCAAAACTAATTTCTGCATTATACTTAACTGACAAATTTTTTGTGATGCATGATTTTAGGGGGAGCTTATAAGTAACATGGAGTAAGACTATGATTTCTGATTATTTCTGATCAGAACTCGTATCTTAAAAGTTTTATTGTTTTATGTCGTTTATTTTCGAATAAATTTTGTGAATAAATTTTGACTAGACTTTAAGACTTACAGGATGAGAGAAGCTGACACGATCATATCTACATGACTACAACTGATTTTTTGAGATTTAAGATTGAGCGACAAGGTAAATTTCTTATCTTAATCTCACATATATCTGAAAGAAGGACAACTTTCAGGTATAGAAAACATGTTCTTAAATGTTCAAACCACTTCCCGATTCTTAAACAGATTTTATAATTTGGAAGTGTGATTTTTAAATGTTTTCATTTTTATTTTTGTGCTTAATCGATAAACAAACCGTGTGTTTCCAAAGATAATTACTTGTGTATTGTCTTTTCTATATACTTTTCAAGTATTCACACACATCGGTTTGAATTATTTGTTTATCATATTCTTACCACGTCTCTAAATTGAAACAATTTTTCTTCGATGGTAAGACACTCCGCTTGTATTCAAAGAATTTTGAGCGATATTTCATTTCGAAACGGTCATTTCAAGAATGTCTGTATCTTGTTTCGTATAGACAAATATCAATTTTTCTTGACCTTAAGCTTTAATTGATATATCATTCATTTCTGATCATTTTATACAATGTCAGATTTTCAAACAAGTTTCTTGCATTCATGTTCATTCATTCAATTTCCTTGTTTGAAAATACTTCAATGGTTTAAAATGCTCATATCTTCATGATTATATCACTGAGCATACTTATATCTGATATTTGTATATGAGCTTTAACTGATATAGTTAAACCATTTGAGCAACTCATGCTTTATAGGACTGGGTTCTTTGTGCTAGGACTTAATTGAAACTTCTATGGATTCACGTTAACCAGTGTTTCCTACCTAAGAAGTTAATCCTTTAGTGATTGAGTGTGAGGAGTCTAAAAGAAATGAGTGTGGGTGTGATGAGGTAAAATGGAAAAGAGAGTTTGGTTAGTAGTGAGCTTATTGATTAAAAAGAAAGAGGGTGTGAGATCAAAGTAAAGAATATCAAACTCTGCACCAACTACTTTCTGAGTCGGGCAGCCACATTACTAGCGTTTCACAATTCTTTGGTGAACGTTATTGAAACAGGCAAATAGCCCATGCCAACTCTTGCTTAAACCCCACCAACTACTCATTTTCTTCTCAAAAAGAAAATGTTTCACATTTTCAAGGGGACGCAGCATATAATCTATCTGATTTTCATTTGGAAAATCTGGATATTGAAAAAGAAGGAAGTCTGCCCCACCTTCGCACTTCAATCATGCACTTAGAGTCTGTGTATATCTACTGTTGTCTCAGTGGTTTACACAATGTTGAGCCTTATTATTAAAGCAATTATTCGTGCTTAATTCTTTCTACACATGCACGAACACACAAAGAATTTGTTTCTTTGTCATAACATTCATAGAAATTGCCTTTGTGGTATTTCGATGATTGGATGGAAGTCCTGGGGGAGTGAACATCAAAAAGCTTCTTTATATTGTGTATTTGTTACACACAGTGACTTTGTGTTACTGACAGGCATTTTAACTGATTCATCTGTTGATTCAGGAGTTACCTGTTCTTATTTTTGTCTGGATTTGAAAAGATCTAGATGAATATCTTGGTTACCAATCGTTGACTCAGTGGCTCTTGATACCAATGCTCGTTTCATCAAAAAGGGGGAGATGATTTAAAGAAATGTCAGAATCAGAAATTTCAGAGTTAAATAATTAAAGAAGAAAAAGTTCAAAGTTTGAGAGTTTGAAAGATTATTCAAGCAAAGTCAAAGATATTTGAAGATGTGCAAATTTTGTTGAAATTTTCTTTGAAGATTATTTGCTAAAAGCAATTCGAGATGATTCTGAATATAATTTCTTTTCAAAGACTGAAAGCATTCTATGAGAGTTTTTGGGAAGATTTTTCTTCATTTGAAGATTCTTTTGGAAAGAAGACAGTCAAAGGAAAAAGGGGAGATTGTTAAGACAAAGCTTAAAGTGAAGACTTAACTGCTAGATCTTTCAACAATGATCTTGAATCCAAAGGGGGAGATTATTAGAGCATAAATCTGTTGGATACAAGATCAAGAAGACTGAAGGTCAAAGGTCAAGAAAGTCAAAGCTAGAAAAGTCAAATCTCATTAAAGTCAAAGTCTTTTGTAATAAGTCAAATGTACTTGTTTAGTTGTATTTTAGTTTCCTTTGTATTAGGAGTTGGTATAAATACTTTTCTCTTTGTATTTTCAAAGTGACGTAACATTAGTAGAAATATCAGATTGTAGAAAGAGAGAGAGAGAGAGAGTTCTAGAGAGAGAAAGTGTAATTGTGAATTTAGAAAGTAATCAAACAGGTAATTGTTTGTTAATCTTGTTTTGTTTGTTTAATATCAAATAGGAACTAGAATCAGGGACACACACAGATCATCAAGGTCATGAGGGGGAGAAGTTAAAGAGAAGTTAAAGAAACAAAGATTTCAAAGTTTATCTGCTCCATATTCTATTTCTTCAACTATACTTGTCCTTTTGCTGTTCCAGCTCCGACCACCACAGGTTCTTCGAGTACATTTGAAAAAGGTGTGTCGTCTAAAGCACAAGTTGATGTTCCTGTTTGTGAACCGATTGTTCCTTCAAGCTTATTACAAACTGGTCCAGTCTTGTCAAGGAAGCAAAGACAACATAGATTGAAAGATGCTGAGACGAAAAAAAATTTAGTCAAGAAGCTTCGCTAAGTCTCTTAGACGGTCTGTTTTGTTTTTGAAGATGGTTGTATCAACCTACATTGATGACCGGAGCACCAATGATTACTAAGGGGAGATTGTTAAGTCATATTTTATAGTAATCATTGTATTTATAGACTTGTGTTAATACTGTGTACTTAGAGCTTTTATATCTTGTATTGGCCAAGGGTATTTAAGTCCCTTGTGGCCTTTGTGTTTGTAACAAGGAAGCACATATTGAATACAACACATAGTTTACGTCTCATACATTTCTCTTTCTAAGATTAGATAGATCTTGGATTAACAAAATCAATCATCATGTGCTTAATTCTTTCAAACACAAGCACGAACACACAGAAAATTCGTTTTTCTGTCTAAACGTTCATAGAATAAACTTGTGTTATTCGATGATTGAATGGAAGATCACGGGGAGTGAACATCAAAAAGCTCATTTCCAATGTGTATTCGTTACACACGGTGACATTGTGTTACTAACATACATTTTAACTGATTCATTTGTTGATTCAGGTGTTACACTCATATTTTGTCTGAATTTGCAAAGATTCGGATGAATATCTTTTTGGATCGATAAATAGTCAGAGGCTCTTATGAAAGATCAGTGGTCAGATCAGAACGTTAAGGGAAAGCTGTGAAAGAAAGTTGTTAAAGAAAGGATTGCAAGTATTGCTGAAGATTGTGCAAGTTTGAAAGAGCAAATTTCAAAGATTTCTAAAAGCGAGCAGAATTTACTGAAATTTTATTTAAAGATAACTTGCTAAATCAAACCGAGCTGAAACTGAAGATAATTTCTTTCTAAAGTCTGAAAGAGGTTTCTTATTGCCTTGGGGGAGAATGTTAAAGTTGATTGTAAAAGATGTTGTTCAAAGACATTGGGAAGAATACATAATTATTTTTGAAGATAAGGGGAGATTGTGCTTCAATGCTTATATTGCTAAAGATCAATCAAAGGGAAGATAATTTTTTTTGTACTCAAATGAGGAGATTGTATTGCAAAATCTTTTTAGAGATAATCTTGATCCAAAGGGGGAGAATGTTAGTGCATATATTTGTTGGATACAAGATCATGATGTAACACCCGTAATTTTCGGTAAGTATAAGGGCACCCAGGCGTTTCTGTACCTTGTGTTTGGTGGGATTTATGTTGGGAAAACACTACTAAAAGTTCCAACGAGTGTCGAGGACCTTCGTGTCGAAAAAGATCGGATTTTCGGACTTTGGGGACCCTGGGCGAAAGTGACAGCGAAAGTGACATGTGTCACAATCGCGTGTCACTCTCGCGGAGGGCCTATTGGCCGCAATACATCTTCGGCGAGAGTGACTCGCTATAGTGACACTGTCATTATCGCTTGTCACAATCGCAGTCGGGGGTTGATGGTTTAAATGAGCCGATTTTGCTACCCTTTTCTCATAACCCTCACCCTTTCTCTCCCAAATCGTTTCCTCTCTCTCCCTCATCAACCCTAACCGATTTTTGGGGCTTTTCCATGAAGATAAAAGTGTTCCCCCTCCATATTATGATGATGGCTTCATCCTTGATGCAAGATCAAACTCTCACCTTCAACACTAGAGATTTTTGGGATTATCAGGTTTTGCTCAAAACCTAAGTGGTAAGTGTATCCCTTCCATTTCTAAACCCTAATATAATATATAAATGTTCTCTTGATGATTTCCTAGTGTTTGGTTTATCAAATTTCGAATTTGATGATTTTGGAGAAAATAGTTCAAAATTAGGGTTTGGCCAAGTTGGGGTTTTTTGATGTAATATGTTTGGGGGACTATTCTAAATGGTTGAATAAGTATGTTCATGGTTGGAAAATTGTGATGATAGGTTTTTGGAAGATTTGGCTTGTGGATTCAAGTTTCTTCAAAGAAAGCTCAAGTTGGGGTAAAATCTAGATTTAGCCTAAATCTAGCAAGGTGAGTTCAAGTTGATTTGTGAAAACAGTGTACATGCCAAAATGTTCATTTCAAAGTGTTTTGTGTTTTACATGAAATTGTTAACTGCTGATCACTTGATAAGTTTTAGTTATTTTGAAATGTTTAGTTTTATAAACATGTGAAATACCCATTTTGGGAATTTTGGGAATTTTGGTAAATAAATCATGTTGACATGTTTCATTGATGATTTTACATATATAATTGGAGTCCAATTAATGTAGGTGCCATTTTGTGTATTTGATCTTATAAACCTTTTCGGAAAATGCATATTATTGTATTATGAGGCATTTTGAAAACATAAGGGTATGAGTTCATTTGGAAAATGGTTTGTCTCAACCAATGATGATATTTGAGTTGATCATACTTTTGGTCGTGTTTGCATAATAGTTGGTCAAACGTGTTTCAATGTTTATACCGGCTTTCATTTGGGGGTTTACGTAAATTGTTGGTCATTTGGCTCAGTTTTGACTAAATTGAGTCTTGAGGACATTTGTCCGGATTAATAACCATTGTGGGGTTTTGAGTATGATGGCGCATATTTCGTGTCATTTGAGAATGACATGTTTTGGGTGCTTTGGTCTTTCAATTGGAGTCGTGTAATTTTAGACAGTGTTGTATTGGATCCATAGGCACGTAAGTCTGTCTGTTTTGTAAGGCCTGAGATTTTGGTTACATTTATTGACCACTTGGGTTCGCTAGCGAGTAGGTAATAGGTGGCGTGATGCTGCTGAGTTGAAACTCGTCTAGACTGGATAGGCACCCATGTTTGTAAGTCCTCGGGGTGGAACTCGACGGAGTATGGCGAGAGGCATAAACGGACTGAGGATTGTGATGTCTGGCATGGCATGAGAACTAGGTCCAGGATATGTGGTGAAATCCAGTAACATCACGGGTGACCCCATTTACATGTTCTCATCACCCAAGATGGAAACGGGTCTCCCCCGTCGTCGTCCATTAGCATTTTAAAGGTTAACGTCATACTTTATTATCGTTGGTTGCGTGGTCGACGGTAAATGATGGCCTTAATATTGGGTTCCCCCACGTATATTAAGGTTTGAATGAAATACGTCATCTCCACGTTTCGGTATTTGATTTCATCCCATTTTATGGTTGCGTGAGTTTTGGGTCTAATGTTCGTGTACACGGCGATATTTATTTATATGGGTTTTCATCTATGGTTTTATGAGTTGTGTGTCACGTTCCACCCGTGTTGGGTATTTCGAGATATAACATTTTACCCGCAAGTTTTGGGTTAAATCTAAATTTACGAAAGAACGTTTTATATTGGGATTTTCGCCTTTAAAAACACTTTGGTTTGATTAACGGTTAACTCGGTGTCTCTTTCGTTTAAAATGCATAATTATTAGTAAATGAGTCGTTCTCATAAGTGAAACATATCATCTTGAAGTATTATGATTTTAATTTCATATCTCCTTTTTAAACGATTAATTTATTTATGTTGAAAACTCTTGACCTCACTAGGCGTTAAGCCTAAACTTTTTATTTGTCGGCATGTGCATCAGGTTCCAGTTGGGGGTTTGGTTCTAGCAGTACTGTGAAGAGATGTGCTTAGTTTTTCACAAGTGTAATTAATTGGTGAAGTCTTCCGCGGTTTGGAGATAGTGACTATTATTGGGTTTTAGTAGCACCCGTCCTTGTTATAGACTATTTGTAGAGAATAAATTGTGTGTGTTGAGGTTAAACCTTAAATTGTGATTGTTTATGAACCATTTATTGATGTATTTAGAAAATTTTAAATTAGTTGTTATTTGCAGGTTTGAGGGTGTTACAAGTTGGTATCAAAGCTTAAGTTTGAGAGAATTATGTGTTGATTTTTGGATGCCTAGACTCAAACTAGCGTTCTTTTACGTGATTAAAAATGAAATTGCACATTAGGAACCTTAAGATACGATATTTTGGAATTGACTGAGTCGCTAGAAACGGAAAACTTGTCGAGGATTGCAAGGATGATCATGTACGATACGTTCATAATAGCACCTGGCAAGTGTTATGATGAACCTATACGTGCGTATACTTGAACTGCCTTGGTATGGTGACCGTTGGGGTAGTGAGGAAGTTTCTAGGCGAGTAGTCGAAAGAAGAGTTGATGTTTATAGCATTGTCATATTGGAGTGATGGTTAAGCATGCCCGATGCAACTAGTTGACCATTTTGGGTCAAAGTGATTGGTTGACTTAGAAACATAACCTTATTGAATTGACTCCATTTCAAGGAGAGATCGTAAGTTGACCAAACTAGGGTGATTTTTGTCTTAAGATGTTTGATGCTTCCGGATGATTATATTATGACGGGAAATTGAGAAGCGTAATCCTAAGATGTGAGTGCCGACCAAGTTCATGCACTAAATTTATTTCTAAAATGGGTTTGCATAAATTGTTTCTCATGTTCTAAAAACATAAAGTGAGCTATATTATAAAGCCCTGGTAAAACATTTAGCACTCATTAGATTTTAAACCGTGAGCTTAAACATGCATGAAATTGTTTTGTTGCACGTGGTTACAAATTTTTATTGAAAATCTCTTTATCCCCGTTTCGTGTCAAACACTATTTACGGATCTTGCAATATCTGTGTTTTAATATTATTTGGGGTATTGGGCAAGTAACTGTGGAATTTTTGACCTTGATATTGGATCTCCTCCACGTATGTTATGGTTTTAAAGGAAGAGTTGTTCCCATGTTTTTTTAGTCGGAATTTTTTTGGGAATTTTAGTCTGTACAAGTCGTGTTGAATTTTATGGAATATTGTTTTGCGACGTTTTGGGGGCATGAGTGTACTTCGAAATGCGTGAGTTTTAATTTTATTGCGTGTAAATTTACGAGCTTATTGGGCGTCGTGTCTCATGAAGGTTTTGTTGAAAAGGGTCACTTTATCGTACGTTGTGGTTTTAAAATTTTAACATTTTTAGACTTATTGTCGTTTGTTGGGTCTGAATGAGCTAAGTATGGTTTATGTTGTTGATTAATACTGCTAAGTAATTACTACTACTAGTAGATTTAATACTGCTTGAAGAGTTAGTGCTGCTACTTGAATAGTTAGTACTGCTTGGAGAGTTAGTACTGCTGAAGATTAATGCTGCTGAAGATGGTTAATACTTCTGTTGATGGTTAGTGCTGCTTATAAAGATAAAGATGTCTTGGAGATAAAGACAAGCTGGAGATAAGGCTGAAGATAATTATGGAATTGATATTGAAGATCAAGTTTATTTTGATAATTATCTTGTAATCTACTCTGTAAATATAGTCTAGATGTTATAGATTATATAGTACATTCTGAGAGAATAATTCATAAGTTTTTGTTTTAGAGAATTAACCTCAAGACTAGTTTAGATCATTTCTATAGAAAAGTATAGAACGTCTGTTGAGCCTGTTCAACAGATTGAGGTTTTGTGTGTAATCATTAAGTTTGATGCAATATAAAATTGTGATTTGAGTTTCATAAACTGTTCCATTGATTTGTGTTAAAGTCTTTTTCCGCAACTTCTTTAACATTGTTTCTGAGTGAGTTATTCTTGTTTGAGTTTCGATCCTGACAAGTGGTATCAGAGCTTTGTTAAACTCAGAAAAACAACAATCATCATGGCCGGTTCAAGTGATAGTGTTCTGGTCTCAAAGGTTCCAATGCTCAGAGCTAATGAGTTTGACATGCGGAAGATTAGGATCAGGCAATACATCCTTCTCACAGATTACTCTATGTGGGACATCATTGAGAATGACCCATCTAATGAAGGAAAGATTGGAGCAGATGGAAAAAAAATCCCACCAAAGATAGATGGAGAGAGGAAGATAAGGCACACAGAGATGAAAGCCTTGAGCACACTACTCTTGGCTATTCCTAATGAGTATCAACACCAATTCTACAACTGCACTGATGCCCAGATGCTTTGGAATGCTCTAGAAAAGAGATTCTCTGGTACCAAAAGTACCAAGAGAAATCAGAAGGCAATATTGAAGCAACTGTATGAAAACTTCATGTCAACTAAGAATGAGTCCATGACTCAAACTTTTGACAGGTTTAACAAGTTGATTGGTGAACTAGCTACCGTTGGAGTGCAGATTGATCAAGATGATGTAAACAGAAAGTTCTTAAGGTCCCTTGGAGATGAATGGACCATGTATACTGTCTCTTTCAGACAAGATGACAAGCTGGAGGAAAAAGAACTAGACGATCTTTATAATGACTTAAGGGTGTTTGAGGCTGAAGTTGAAGCCAACAAAGGACCATCTGGATACACTCATAATTCTTCTCTTTTATCATCTTCTTCTTCTACTGTTTCTGCTGCTAATACAGAATCAGTTAGTACTGCTTATGTATCTAAGCAAGATGTATCTAATAACTCTGTATTAGAAGGTTTTCTTACTAGTCATGCTAATTCTGGTTTAATTAATGATGATCTTGAACAAATTAATGTAGATGACCTTGAGGAGATGGATATAAAGTGGCAGATGGCCATGCTAACTATGAGGGTCAAGAGATTCATAAAGAGGACTAGCAGGAACAACTTTTCTCAGAGGAGAGAAGATGGTGCTGGGTTTGACAAGTCAAAGGTGGAGTGCTACAAGTGTCACAAAATGGGACACTTTGCAAGAGAATGCAGAGGAGGAATTCCTCAGCAACATGGCAGTAACCATCAGCAAGCACATTCCTCAAGCTTCTAAAACAACAGAAACTCCACTCAAGCTTTTGTTTCTCAAGAAGGAATGGGATTTGATTGGAGTGATCAAGCAGAAGAAGTTGTTCAGAATCAAGCCCTGATGGCAGAAGTCTCAGAATCTTCCAGCACAGATATTCCAACTGAGGTGAAAACTAAATTGTGCACTAAAGATTGTCTTCAGACTGTACAAAAGTACAGGGATTATAACCAAAGCATGTGTGACGATCTTAAAAGGTTAGAGAGAGATATATAAGAGAGTATAAAGTGATTGTTGAGAAGTTTGAAGATCAAATCAAGGCTTACAAGGCCAATGAACTTCAGCACATGTATGACACAAATTACTGGAAGTGGGAGAAAAATCAATTAGAGATTCAAATAGAAAAGTCTAAAGAGGAGTGTGAGAAGATAAAGAGTGAGTATGAGAAAGCTAAGCTTGACATTGAGAAGTTTTCTTATGCTTCCAAAGCAATGGACTATTTGCTTAAAGCTCAAGTTCATGATAAGATCAAGAGTGGTATAGGATACAATGCAACACCTCCACCTTATAACAATAATTACATCCCTCCCTCTTCAGATCTCTTAGAAAACCAAAATAAGGAGGACTTACCTATAAGAACAATAGAAGTAGATCCTATAGATAGTGTGGTGGTTGAAGAAGAGAATGATGAAGAGAATTCTGAGAGTAAGAATGCAGAAGAAATTCCTATAGAAAATCATATTCTTACCAATGAAGGGGGGGGTAAACCATTCATCAAGAGTGAAAAGGTGGATAGCTCAAAGAGAGAAAAGGGTAAGGTACAGGGAGTCCACTATATGCATACCACAGTTGTGAATCCCTGTACATGTAAACAGTCTCAGCCCCAAAAACATGATAAAACAAGGGGTAATTAAAGAAACTAGAATAATCAGTGGCCACAAAAACAAAGGGTTGATCTGATACCAACCTGTAACACCCTAAAAATCAGAGTAAATTAAAACTTGCTAAACTTGGCAACATGACATTCGTATTGATAATAAACTTCCCAGAAGGGGATCAGTCCTTAAGACTTTACAAAAACCTGTATCGAACATGGAGTTTGTCAACAAACTAATCTAGACACCTATAACAAGATTACATAAGTTGACGATCCATAATGTACCAAAAGAATGGGACTTAACAATTGCCCTGAAACAATACTAGTCATCTCAAAATGCCTCGAGACCAAACCCGTCTCTCAATACCCCGGCAACCCACCGCTAAGGGAAACCTGTTGTACACATCATTTGAGAAAAAGTGTCAGACTTTAAAGCCTGGTGAGAACATACAGTTTATAAAACTCAAAGGATATATGCATCAGTATCATAAGGAAATCTTTTCATAAAGGTTTAGTTCATAAAGATAACATTTCGCCATAACCGGGCCTTTTCGGTCCAAAACTCATTAAACGATGACAAAAGGACCGTTTTACCAAGGATTGTGGGGTAACACAAAGTAGACCACCAAATCCGAGTTATGAGCTAAATACATGGAACCATGGACACGAACTCTTCAGTCCGTACTACGATGTGAGGGAGGGCCCCCAAGGAACCATCTCATACTCGTTCATTAGACTACATCTGAACCATGGCTAGGATCGGGTCTCACATAACCGTACCTAAGTTGCCCCCGAGGATCAAATGTAGCTAACTACAACGGAAGTGGCATATCCTTCCCAGCCATAACAACGGAAGGGGCATATCCTTCCCAGCCATAAGTCGACTCGATACCTAGGGATCCACTAGTACAGTCAGGACTTCTCACAATATTTCATGTGACCAACAAAGCTAGATATATAGCTATCAACACATTTATATTTCAAAATGCTATTTTTCAGACCAACTGCTGCTAAGAAAGATAATCATAAAATCAGTTTATATAAAATCTTTCGATAAGCCACCAACATGGGCAAGTAAAACATCACTTTACTTTTGATAAGGCGGAACCCGTCATTTTAGTCAAAACTGATCGGGAACCCCGAAAATCACCAAAAACTTCATTTATACCAAAATGTGGAGAACATAAAATCATACCGTAGAAATACTTCAGATTTCGCAAATAAGAGTTTTGACATGTATAAAGTTTGTAAAATGGTAGTAGGAACTCACCCAATAGGTTTATACGAAAACCCGAAAAATCAGATAACGATCACGACGTAGTGGTGAAGCTTAAAACACCGAAACATCGGATCGAACACCAACTAACACTACCAAACTCTAGAGAGAGAGAGAGGGAACGATTTAAGAGAGAGGAGAGAGAGAGAAAAGATATTTTTGATTTGAGAGAATGAGATATTTGGGAAACTGAACCCCTTTAGACGGTCTATGCAACTTCGCGGGTTATGCCGCGACTTTAACTCGCGGCATAACTCGCCCGTGTCCCAAAAACCCTAATCATCCAGTGGGTTTCGCGGGTTGTGTCGCGACCTCTAGTGGCTGTGCAACTCGCGTAGTTCCACAATCTTATACCCAACAGAGGGTTACGCGGGTTGTGCCGCGACCTCTAGTCGTGGTATAACTCGCGTAGTTCACTGTTTTCTCCCCAAACTTCACAAATCCAAAATGACAACCAACCAAACACGGAGCTAACGACAAAAGCTTAACACAAGAATAACAAGATTACACAACGGAAATCTGGGGTGTTACAATCCTCCCCAACTTGGGAATTATTTCGTCCCCGAAATCCTAACTATTCGATAAGATGAGGATATCTTCGCTTCATATCCTCCTCAGCTTCCCATGTCACATTCAATCCTCGGTGATGCTTCCATTGTACCTTGACCAAGGTGATTTCTTTGTGACGCAACTTCTTAGACTTTCTCTCTAAGATGGCATCGGGTTCTTCCACACAACGGTTACCTTCGTCTACCCTTAACTCTGAAAGGGGAATGACGCTGTCTTCCACCGCCAAACATTTCCGGAGGTGGCAAACATGAAACGTGTTGTGTATTCTGCTCAACTCCGGTGGCAGTTCCAACTGGTAGGCTTGCAAACCCACCCGTTTAAGCACTTTGAAAGGTCCGAGGAAACGGGGACTCAACTTCCCTCGTTTTCCGAACCATATAATGCCTTTCCACGGCGACACCTTAAGCATAACGCGGTCGCCCACTTGGAATTCCATCGGCCGCCTCTTCTTATCGGCATAGCTCTTCTGACGATCCTAGGCCGCTTTCATTCTTTCACGAATGCACTTGACCTTATCGGCAGTCTCTTGAACGATCTCAGGTCCGGCGAATTGCTTTTCTCCCGCTTCAAGCCAGCACACAGGAGTCCGACACTTTCGCCCATACAATGCCTCAAAAGGTGCCATTCCGATACTCGAGTGGTAGCTATTGTTGTAAGCAAACTCCACCAAAGGCAGGTGGGATTCCCAGCTACCCCCGAAGTCGATGACACATGATCTCAACATGTCTTCCAAGGTCTGGATCGTTCGCTCGCTCTGCCCATCGGTTTGCGGATGGTAAGCCGTACTCAACTTCACTCGAGTACCAAGCTCCTTCTGAAATCTATCCCAAAAGTTTGAAGTGAACCGACTATCGCGATCCGACACGATCGACAATGGTATGCCGTGCCTCGAAACCACCTCATCAATATAAAGCTTTGCTAACTTATCCATCGGTAGAGTCTCGCGCATAGCCAAGAAGTGAGCGCTCTTTGTTAATCTGTCAACTATCACCCAAATGGTATCGTGACCTCGAAGAGTTTTAGGCAACTTCGTCACGAAGTCCATGGTGATATGCTCCCACTTCCATTCGGGAATCTCTAGAGACTGTAGACTCCCGTATGGTCGCTGATGTTCGTCCTTAACTTGAGAACACGTCACACAACGCTCAACGTAACGTGCCACATCAAGTTTCATTACTGGCCACCAATAGTGAAGCTTCAAGTCCCTGTACATCTTTGTACTTCCCGGATGAATGGAATACTTGGACTTGTGAGCGTCCTCTAGCAACAGATCACGGTTACCCCCAATCTTGGGTACCCACACACGACCCCTGAACAGTTTTACTCCACGGCTATCTTCCGTTAAGAGTAAGCGCTGCTTCGTCATGACTTCATCTTTTAGATTTTCTTCTAACAGTGCTTCCATCTGTGATGTCTTGATCTTCTCCACAAGACTAGACACTAGCTCGATTCTCGAATGGGTAGCTCGAATACTTCCTCTATAGTCCTTCCGACTTAGCGCATCGGCCACCACGTTCGCCTTACTGGGATGGTAAAGTAATTCACAGTCATAATCTTTAAGTAACTCGAGCCACCGTCTTTGCCTCATATTCAACTCTTTCTGATCAAAGACATATTTCAGGCTCTTGTGATCTGTGTAAAGAGTACATTTCATGCCGTAAAGGTAATGTCGCCAAAGTTTCAAAGCGAACACCACCGCTGCTAACTCCAGATCATAGGTTGGATAATTCTTCTCGTGTATCTTAAGCTGTCGTGAGGCATAAGCGATCACCTTGCCTCTTTGCATCAACACACATCCCAGTCCCATCTTTGAAGTGTCGCTGTAAACAACGAAATCTTCCGACCCTTCAGGTAGCGTCAAGATCGGAGCTTCACACAGCTTCTTTTGAAGGATCTGGAATGCCTTCTCTTGGATTTCAGTCCACTCAAACTTCACATTCTTCCGAGTCAGAACTGTCAAGGAAGAAGCGATCTTCGAAAAGTCTTGGATAAATCTCCTGTAGTATCCCGCCAGACCCAAGAAACTTCGGATCTCGGACGGACTCTTAGGAGACTCCCAATTCATCATAGCTTCAATCTTGGAGGGGTCAACCTTCACTCCGACCCGAGTGACTACGTGACCCAGAAACTGTACTTCTTTAAGCCAAAAGTCGCACTTGGAAAACTTGGCGTACAACCTCTCTTTTCTCAACACTTCCAGAACTTCACGTAGATGTTGCTCGTGCTCTGACTCACTTCTGGAGTACACGAGTATGTCATCAATGAATACAATGACCGACTTGTCGAGGAATGGTCGGCACACTCTATTCATCAAGTCCATAAACACTGCTGGTGCGTTCGTCAGGCCAAAAGGCATTACAAGGAACTCGTAATGGCCGTAACGCGTTCTGAAATCTGTCTTCGGAACATCTTCTTCTCTTACCTTCACTTCGTGATAAACTGAACGTAAGTCGATTTTGGAAAAACAACCCGCTCCTTGAAGTTGATAGAACAAGTCGTCTATTCTCGAAAGCGGATACCTGTTCTTCACTGTAGCCTTGTTCAACTCACGATAATCAATGCACATTCTCATTGTGCCATCTTTCTTCTTGACAAATAAGACAGGAGTTCCCCAAGGTGACGAACTCGGTCTTATAAGGCCCTTCTCCAATAGCTCTTGGAGTTGTGCTACCATCTCTTGCATCTCCGATGGCGCTAAATGATAAGGTGCTTTAGCGATCGGTGTTGCGCCAGGCACAAGATCAATCCGAAACTCTACCTGACGATCGGGTGGTAACCCGGGCAGGTCGTCCGGAAAGACGTCTGGAAACTCATGCACGATCTTCATATCTTCCAGCTTTGATTTCTCCAACTTGGCATCGATCACATAGGCTAGGAAAGATGAACATCCTTTTACTAGACACTTGCGTGCCTTTGCCATTGCGATTATTGCCACTTCACCCTTTCTCTTTTCGCCATAGATGACAATGACTTCACCAAAGGGGTTGGGAAGTCGAATCAACTTCTTGGAACATACGATCTCGGCCTGATTGTTTGACAACCAATCCATGCCGACCACAACATCGAAACCCCCGATTAACATCGGCAATAGATCGATTGAGAACTCTCTCCCTTCGATACTAAGAGTACACTGCTTCAGAACCCCGTGGATCAGAACTTGACTACCATCGGCTATTTCTACCACTAATGCATCCTCAAGACTAGTAGTGGGCATAGAAATTTTCTGACGGAACAATTCAGATACGAAAGAGAAACTAGCACCTGTATCGAACAAAGTACGAGCAGGTACAGAGTTTATAAGGAAAGTACCCGATACCACGTCAGCGGATGCTCTGGCCTCTTCGGCCGTCATCTGAAATGCTCGGCCCGGAAACTTCGGAGGGTTCTCCTTCCTTGCAGCTGCACTACCCGACTTGAGCTTCGGGCAATCTCTTTTCACATGCCCCGGTGCCTTAAACTCGTAGCAAACCATCCCCACGACAGAACAGTCACGAGCGGTGTGGTCATTCTTACCGCACTTGAAGCAGAATCTGGAGGTGGAGTTACAGCTATCGTGGTGATTGGTTCGACACTTCGGGCACCACTTTGCTTCCTGATAACTGCTGAAATTGCGGTTTCCGATAAAAGGTCGGGCCCGCTTAGGAGGTTCTGAACTGCTCTCCCACTTCCTCTTATCAGGCACCACCACTGCTTTCTCAGACTTGCTTTTCGCGAACATTTCCTCCATGAATTGAGCTTCCTCCACCATCTCTCGGAGGTTAGAAGCTTTGAAATTATGGACCATGGATTGCATGTCCGCTGGCAAGCGGTTGAGATATGCTTTCATCTTGTCTTTCTCTGTTGGGGCAGCGTGCCCCACCAGACCAAGCTTCTCCATAAACTGACGGGTGTACTCCCTCACCGTCAGGCTTCCCTTCACCAAAGACCGGAATTCTTTCTCAATTCGGTCCATGGTCCTCTCGTTGCAGAATTCCTCTAGGAACTTCTTCTTGAACTCGGCCCAAGACAACTGAGCCAACACTTCAGGAGATAGAGTAGATTGGATGATATTCCACCAGATGAGTGCAGTGTCCCTCAGCAGTTGGGTACCGAACCGTACCCTCTGATCATCACCACATTCGGAAGATCCAAAAGCTTGCTCAACCGCTCGGATCCACTTTACGCACACCACCGGGTCATCAGAACCGAAGAATTCTGGCGGTCCACAACCCAGAATGGACTTATAGGAACAACTCTTCCTGTTTCCCGGAGCACCAAAAATACCGCGCTCTACTGCTGTGACCCTTATACCATCGGCTCCCGAACCTGCTACGACGTTCTCTACCACCGTCTCACTTCTCCGATGATTAACGTCGCGGTCCTCCATCGCTTTCAGCAGAAACTCTTGCTGCTTCGCCATCTCTTCCCTCATTGCCAACATCACGCTGGCCAACAACTCGGACTGGGGATTAGCATCCCTGATGACTGGGTGGGACGAAGCCAGGTCTACTCGCGGAATGACCTCTGGCCCCCCACCTAGTATTTGCTGAACAGGTGGTCGAACGATAACCTCGACTCCTTCCGGCTGACCCGCTGTAGAGGTTGTCGCTTCCAGACCATCAACACGAGTACGCGGTCTACCACGCGTATTCACCATAACCGAACTGCTACACAGAGCAGAGGAAGAGATAAAAGAGAGATAGGAAAACACGAAAGGAAAACGTACTACCACATTACCGATTGTCATATTAACAACAAATCAAGCACTCTTACGTACAATATCCTCATAATAACATTAGCTATGTGAAATTATGAACATATAACACATAATGGTTCTTGTCACCACCACTACAACACTTGATAAACGTACTTTTCCATTGATTCTAAGACTAACCCATCTTAGAAGCTCTACCCAAATCTCGCAGATCAATTCTTAGCATACTCAGTCTAAGTCTAGACATCTTACATTCATGCCTAGTTCGCTTAAACTAGAACTCTGATACCAACCTGTAACATCCTAAAAATCAGAGTAAATTAAAACCTGCTAAACTTGGCAACATGACATTCGTATTGATAATAAACTTCCCAGAAGGGGATCAGTCCTTACGACTTTACAAAAACCTGTATCGAACATGGAGTTTGTCAACAAACTAATCTAGACACCTATAACAAGATTACATCAGTTGACGATCCATAATGTACCAAAAGAATGGGACTTAACAGTTGCCCTTAAACAATACTAGTCATATCAAAATGCCTCGAGACCAAACCCGTCTCTCAATACCCCCGGCAACCCACCGCTAAGGGAAACTTGTTATACACATCATTTGAGAAAAAGTGTCAGACTTTAAAGCCTGTGAGAACATACAGTTTATAAAACTCAAAGGATATAAGCATCAGTATCATAAGGAAATCTTTTCATAAAGGTTTAGTTCATAAAGATAACATTTCACCACAACCGGGCCTTTTCGGTCCAAAACTCATTAAACGATGACAAAAGGACCATTTTACCAAGGATTGTGGGGTAACACAAAGTAGACCACCAAATCCGAGTTATGAGCTAAATACATGGAACCATGGCCACGAACTCTTCAGTCCGTACTACGATGTGAGGAAGGGCCCCCAAGGAACCATCTCATACTCGTTCATTAGACTACATCTGAACCATGGCTAGGATCGGGTCTCACATAACCGTACCTAAGTTGCCCCCGAGGATCAAATGTAGCTAACTACAACGGAAGGGGCATATCCTTCCCAGCCATAACAACGGAAGGGGCGTATCCTTCCCAGCCATAAGTCGACTCGATACTTAGGGATCCACTAGTACAGTCAGGACTTCTCACAATATTTCATGTGACCAACAAAGCTAGATATATAGCTATCAACACATTTATATTTCAAAATGCTATTTTTCAGAACAACTGCTGGTAAAAAGGATAATCATAAAATCAGTTTATATAAAATCTTTCGATAAGCCACCAACATGGGCAAGTAAAACATCACTTTACTTTTGATAAGGCGGAACCCGTCATTTTAGTCAAAACTGATCGGGAACCCCGAAAATCACCAAAAACTTCATTTATACCAAAATGTGGAGAACATAAAATAATACCGTAGAAATACTTCAGATTTCGCAAATAAGAGTTTTGACATGTATAAAGTTTGTAAAATGGTAGTAGGAACTCACCCTACGAAAACCCGAAAAATCAGATAACGATCACGACGTAGTGGTGAAGCTTAAAACACCGAAACCTCGGATCGAACACCAACTAACACTACCAAACTCTAGAGAGAGAGAGAGAGGGAACGATTTAAGAGAGAGGAGAGAGAGACAAAAGATATTTGTGATTTGAGGGAATGAGATATTTGGGAAACTGAACCCCTTTAGACGGTCTATGCAACTTCGCGGGTTATGCCGCGACTTCAACTCGCGGCATAACTCGCCCGTGTCCTAAAAACCCTAATCATCCAGTGGGTTTCGCGGGTTGTGCCGCGACCTCTAGTGGCGGTGCAACTCGCATAGTTCCACAATCTTATACCCAACAGAGGGTTACGCGGGTTGTGCCGCGACCTCTAGTCGCGGTATAACTCGCGTAGTTCACTGTTTTCTCCCCAAACTTCACAAATCCAAAACGACAACCAACCAAACACGGAGCTAACGACAAAAGCTTAACACAAGAATAACAAGATTACACAACGGAAATCCGGGGTGTTACAGTACTGCTAACAAAGTTAGTATTGCTTCCAGTAACAGACCTATTATTGTGACAAAGTATTCAAACCATAAGATTCCCCAGTCTGAAAAGCTCATCAAAACTGATTGTGAATATGTTGATGAGAATGGGAAACCCAAGACCACTTTGGCTTGGGTTCCTATTAAAAACTAATTGTTCTACTTTATGTGCAGGGCAACCAACAACAAAAAAGGGAAGAGCATTTGGCATGTTGATAGTGGTTGCTATAGGCACATGATAGGAAACAAGTCCTGCCTACAAAACTTCAAAAGAATTGATGGAGGACATGTTGCATTTGGTGATAATCCATCTGGAGGAAAGATTAGTGGAAAAGGTAATGTATCAAAGGGTAAGATGACATTTGAGGATGTCTACTATGTTGAGCAATTGAGATACAACCTATTAAGTGTATCACAGGTTTGTGACAAGAAACATAGTATATTGTTTACTGATACTGATTGTATTATCCTTGCTAATGGGTTCAAGGTAGTTGATGAAAGTATGATACTACTGAGAACACCAAGAAAGGACAATGTTTATTGCTTGGATTTAGAGAATGTATCTAATGATTCATCTTTTTATTGTCTATTTTCAAAAGCTTCTGTTGATGAATCATCTCTTTGGCACAGAAGGATGTGTCACATGAACTTTAAAACAATGAATAAACTTGTGAAAAACAACCTTGTAAGAGGTTTGCCACAAAAGGTATTTTCATGTGATGATCATTGTGTTGCATGTCTTAAAGGCAAGCAGCACAAAACTTCTCATAAGCCCAAAGAGATAAATACAATCTCATCACCTCTCCAATTATTGCACATGGATATGTTTGGTCCTACAAATGTGATGAGTATTGGTAAAAAATCCTACTGCTTGGTTATTGTTGATGATTTCTCTAGATTCACTTGGGTCTATTTTCTGAGGACAAAGGATGAGACAAGTGGACTGATCAAATCCTTTGTTCATAGAGTTGAAAACCAAACAAATCTTAGAGTTAAATTCATTAGGTCTGATAATGGAACTGAATTTAAAAACAATGACCTAAACAACTTTTGTGAAGAAAAAGGTATTGAGAGACAATACAGTGCTCCTAGGACTCCTCAACAGAATGGAGTTGCTGAGAGGAGAAATAGGACACTGATTGAAGCTGTAAGATCCCTGTTGGCAGATTCAAAACTGCCAGTTACATTTTGGGCAGAAGCAGATAATACTGCTTGTTATGTTCAAAACAGGGTTCTAATACTTAAATCTCATGGCAAGACACCATATGAACTTTTTAACATGAAGAAACCTTTTATTGGATTTTTCAAACCTTTTGGGTGTCCTTGCACAATTCTTAATACCAAAACTCACTTAGGCAAGTTTGATAGCAAACCAGATGATGGATTTTTGGTTGGTTACTCATCCCAAAGTAAGGCTTACAGAGTATTTAATACCTCTTCTAGAATAATTGAGGAAAATGACAATGTCAAATGCAATGAAAGCATACCAAATAAACTTGGTACAGGCCCTGATTGGCTTTTTGACATTGATTCACTAACTAATTCTTTGGGTTTCAGTTATGAGAATAATGCAGGAACAGGGACAGAATCAGTACAAGACAAAAGACAAGAGTTTGTGATGTTCCCGATCTCTAAAGCAGATCCTATTGAACTCTGTGTTCAAGAGAAGAAAGATGCTTCAGATTCAGAGGATACTGAAACCGCTCAGAATGAAGAGGAGAGAGGTGAAAAGGAGGATCAGCTTTTGACTTCAGAACAACTAGAACCTGAGATGCATGTATTGGCAGAAGATGATACTGATGATGAGAACTCCTCAGTGTTTGGTGGCAACACTCCAGAAAAGAATGACACCAATCTTGAAGTCAATCTTCAGGAAGAGGCTGTAAATGCTACAAGGACTCAAAAGAATCATCCTCTTCAGTTGGTGATCGGAGACATCAATTCTCCAATCATCACAAGGAATCAGAGTAAGTTGGGAGGATTAAAAGACATACAATCAGGCTTACTATCTTGCTTTATATCTCAGGTTGAGCCCAAAAAGGCACATGATGCAATGAAAGATCCAAACTAGATAGAAGCAATGCAAGAGGAGCTGCTGCAGTTTGTATTGCAGAATGTATGGGATTTGGTAGAACTGCCTAAAGGACACAGAGCTATAGGGACAAAATGGATTTTTAGAACAAGAAGGATGAGAGAGGGATAGTGATTAAGAACAAGGCTAGATTGGTAGCACAGGGGTACACTCAAGAAGAAGGAATTGATTATGAAGAGGTTTTTGCTCCAGTGGCTAGGATTGAGGCAATTAGGCTGTTTTTAGCCTATGCTTCTTTCATGAAGTTCAAAGTCTACCAAATGGATGTGAAAAGTGCTTTTCTATATGGAAAAATTGAAGAAGAAGTATATGTCTGTCAGCCTCCAGGGTTTGAAAATCCCAAGTACCTTGACAGAGTATACAAATTGAAGAAAGCATTATATGGACTACATCAAGAAACAAGAGCTTGGTATGACACTTTGTCTACCTATCTCTTGGAAAATGGTTTTGAGAGAGGAATCATTGACAAGACTCTGTTCATTCAAAGGAAGAAGAAGGACATCCTATTAGTGCAAATCTATGTGGATGACATCATCTTTGGATCCACAAAAGATCAATTGTGCAGAGATTTTGAAGAATTAATGCATAAGAGATTCAAGATGAGTTCTATGGGTGAACTTAATTTCTTCCTTGGGCTACAAGTTCAGCAGCAACAAGATGGAATCTTCATAAGCCAAACCAAGTATGTGCAGGACATTTTAACCAAGTTTGGGTTCTCAGCTTCCAAGCCTGCAAGCACACCCATGGAGACACACAAACAGATTACTGCAGATCTTGAGGGGGAGGATGTGGATGTTCACTATTACAGATCCATTATTGGCTCTCTTATGTATCTCACAGCTTCTACACCAGATATCATGTTCCCTGTTTTTGTATGTGCAAGATTTCAAGTTAGGCCAAAACAATCACATTTTCAAGCAGTCAAGAGAATATTCAGATATCTCAAAGGTCAACCCAGATTAGGTCTTTGGTATCCTCATGACTCACCATTTGACCTTCTTGCATAGTCAGATAGTGATTTAGGTGGAACTAACTTGGACAGAAAGTCTACAACTGGAGGATGTCAGGTTTTGGGTGCAAGACTAGTATCATGGCAGTGTAAGAAGCAAACCACAGTGTCCACTTCAACAACAGAAGCATAATACATAGTTGTTGCAAGCTGCTGCTCACAAGTGTTATGGATTCAGAATCAAATGATGGACTATGGTATGACATTTCTTCACACTCCTATTTTCATAGACAACAGCAGTGCTATTAGCATTGTTAATAATCCTGTCAAGCATTCAAAAACAAAACATATAGAAATAAGGTACCATTTTATCAAAGACTGTAATGAGAAGAAGCTAATTCAGGTTCAGAAAGTACACACAAGTAACAAGTTTGCTGATCTATTCACAAAAGATTTTGATGTAGGTAGATTCACATTCTTGGTCACAAGTTTGGGCATGATGAACAATGAATAAGTATATTCTCATTCTCTTTATGTACCTATATAGATTCCTCCTTATTTACTGTCATTGAATTGGTGCTATTAACCCCTGTGTGTTTAAGTGTTTCAGGTTGTTTTGATTGGATACTTAGGACTTCTAAATCAGTTAATACTGCTCGCTATATTACTCATGATAAATTTTCAAAAATGGTTAAGTATGGTTACTACTGCTAGGTGGTTTATACTGCAAGTGCAAAGTTACTACTGCTTGACTTATTTAATACTGCTAATCAGGGTTACTACTGCTGGTCTGTGTTAATACTACTACTCTGTGCTAATACTGCTAGTCTGTGTTAGCACTGCCAGTATGTGTTACCACTGCTCTTGTGAGTTAATACTGTGAGTTCGTTAATACTGCTAGGGTACTTAGTACTGCTTCTAACTGAAATCATCCACCTATAAATACCCTGTGTGACCACCAAATTACAAATGGCTCTTTGAATCTCCTACTAGTGTACTCTCTCTCTCTCTCTTGTTCTCTTGAATTCTCTCTTACCAGTGCGTAACCCTCGCTTCGAACAATCGCTCAAGAAGATGGCAGAACTAATGTTTGTTGATGAACACAATGAGTTGACAATGCTACTTTAACCGAAGCAAGCAGAAGGATTTCATCAAATTGTGGATTTTCTACAATCCTCACACATCGCCCACGCTATAACTGTCAATCCCACAATCTATGTGGAACACCAAAGGCAGTTCTGGGCCAATGATGCTATTCATATTGAAGACGGCAATCAGGTCATCAAAACAAGGGTGTCTGATAAACCCCTGACAATCACAGAAGGAGCTATTCGCATTCATCTACGACTAGATGATGCCTCAGGTATAACCTCTTTACCCAAGGAAGATCTCTTCCAAGCTCTTAGTCAAATGGGGTATGAAGGTCCCACTTATGTATTCAAGTTCTTCAAGAACAGGTTTGCACCACAGTGGAGATTCTTTGTTCATACCCTTCAGCACTGTATTTCAAGGAAAACAACTGGCTGGAGTGAGTTCAGCAGCACCATAGCCTATGTCTTGGTCTACTTAGCTACCTCTAGATAGTTCAATTTTGCTCAAATGATTTTTAATGATTTTATGTGAAACCTGGATACCAAAACCAAAAGATTTTATATGTATCCCAGGTTTGTACAAGAGATTATACTGAATGAATTGACGGATATACCTCATTTCAATGAGGTATATGTACCAAAAACCCCAAAGGGGAAGGTGTTTTCTAATACGAGGAGGCCTAGTAAGGACTTCTCAGGTATTGACACACCATTGTTCTCTACAATGATGGGTGTGTCTCCTTCCCATGGTGAGGCATCAGTGTCAAAGCCCTCATCTGACAACCAAACTGATGACCTACCAACACCACTCATTTATATTACCATCCCTCAGTCCCTTCTTAAAAAGCCAACATCACCCATCATTCACAATTATATAAGGAAAAAGGTAAAGAAGGTTCCTTCCCTTCTTGTACCTTCACCCCCAAAGCCTTCAAGCCCTCTAATGGAGGATTCTCCATTAGAGAATATCCAAAGGGAAACCACAGGGGTGTCTCCCAACCCCAAGAAGGTGCTCAATAAGGAGAAGGAAGAGCATATGGGTTGTAAGGCTCACACTACTGACTTTGCACAAAGTGCAGGGCAAGCCAGTGTGAACATATCTAAGACCTTCCCCATGGAAACTTTGGGTGAGCAATCATCCAAAGGTCCCAGGTGCCAAGAAACCAAGGGGGTAGAGGATGCTTCTGCTAGGCAGAAGACCTCTACTACTAAAAGATCCAAGGATCCTTCAAGGGTGGTAAACACACCCAAAGGAGGTGAGGACAGATATGACTACAATGAATTGATGGAAACTATGGGAAACATAAATCTTGATGTCATCAAGCAAGGCTCAGATATAGAGGAGATGAAATTGGTAATTCTGTATTAACAAGTGCAGATTACCAAATTGAAAAAGATGGTGATGAAGTTGGTACAGAAAAAGAAAAGAAAGCAGTATGTTTTGAAGAAGAGGGGAGATGCTTTCAACAAGGGGGAGAAACAAGATGAAGGGGAGAAACACAGTCCTATAGGTATGGAAGCTCAGTTTGAGGGGGAGCTGAATAAGGAAACAGAAAATAGCAAAGCAGCAGAAACAGCTGAACCAGCAGCAGTAATTGCAAAAGAAGTAGAAACAGAGAAAACTGCAGCAGAAACATCATTGTCCAAAGAGGAAATGGAGATTGCAGAAACCTTGGTCAAAGCTAAGAATGACACTCCCAAAGCCACTCAAAAGGCTAAGGGAGTAATAATCAAACAAGGAGGTTTAAAAAAGAAAGAAAAAGAGATCAGTATGGAGGATGCAAAGAAGAAGGGAAAGGAGAAGATGGTTGAATTTGAGCAACCTTTAAAGAAAAAGAATCAGATAGAGTTAGATGAAGAAGTGGCCAAACAGATTCAAGCAGAGTTGGAAAAGGAAGAAGAAATTCAATCTGCCAAAGACAGAGAGCTTGCACTAGATATGGCTAAAAGGTTGAATGAAGAGTATCAAAAGAGTTTGAAGGATGCAGCTGCTGCCAAGATAGTTACAAAGAAGTCTTCAAGGAAAAGGTTGGCATTAAATCAAAGACAAAGACAACCCTCAAAGACCTTCCTGGCTAATCAAGAAAGGAGGAAAATGATAAACTTCCTGAAAGGAGCTCTTGGAGTTCCTGAAGGAATGTTTATCATCATGGCCTATGGTAGGATAGAGGAGTTGTATTCAAAGGAGATGGCAAATCTGAAAGGGGACTCCACTCAAAGGGAAGAAGCTGAAAGAAAGATGAAAGAGAGGCATGATCTCAACATACAACAACCCTTCCCTGAAAGTGAAGAAGGCACTCCTATCAAGGAAAGGAAAGAAGAAAAGAAAGAAGAGACATTGGCTCAGCAAATTGGAGTCATTAAAAGAAAGAAATCCATTGCCACCAAGCCAAAGGCAAAAAGGGCAAGACTTGAAGAAGAAAGAGCAGAAACAGAAGCAGAACCTTCTGTTATACCTTCAGCAGAACAAGAGCAAAATCCAGAGCAGTCCAATCAGCAATCAAATGAGCAATCAAATGAGCAGGTTGACTTGTTCATGACCTTAACAGATGAAGAACCAGTACAGGTTGTTCCTATTTCAATGAAGGCACTAGAAATCATCTTTTGGGATATTCTAAGAGACAACAGAAAAGAATATTTTAGACTCAAAAGAATGGGTGATTTGTTTGAAGTATATGCAACTTGGGGCAAAGTGATCAGAAGTTGTTCCAGGGCTGACCTAGAGGAAATGCACAAGGTCGGAATAAAGCTATATGAGTCTGTGATGCAAGGAACTGAAATGAGTTTACTTAAAGTTGCCATGGAGTACTTATGCATGATGTTTGAGCCTGAAAAGGTGGTGTACAGGATCAAGGATTTGCATCATGAGTATGGGTTTAAAAAGATTGATCATTGGATCCTATTTGAAAATTGTGGTGTCTACATGATCACAATAGACAAAAGCTACCATGAGTACTTTCTGGTTGACAAAGTGTATGATCATAGTAAGGAGAAGCTGGAAGGAATCCTGAAAGCCAAGCTAGTATGTGCAAAAGGATCTGAAATAGCCAGAATTGTGATCAGAAGGACAATCAATCAAAGTCTGGGACTGGATCCAAATTTGGGCAACTGAGTTGAAGTGTTGAAAGCATCTTGAAGACCATATCATGAAGAACTTAACTTCTCCTTCTGAAAAGTTAAGTTAGGGGGAGATTGTTGGGTCTGAATGAGCTAAGTATGGTTTATGTTGTTGATTAATACTGCTAAGTAATTACTACTGCTAGTAGATTTAATACTGCTTGAAGAGTTAGTGTTGGTACTTGAATAGTTAGTACTGCTTGGAGAGTTAGTACTGCTAGTAGTTAGTACTGTTGAAAATTAATGTTGCTGAAGATGGTTAATACTTCTGTTGATGGTTAGTACTGCTTATAAAGATAAAGATGTCTTGGAGATAAAGACAAGCTAGAAATAAGGCTGAAGATAATTATGGGATTGATATTGAAGATCAAGTTTATTTTGATAATTATCTTGTAATCTACTTTGTAAATATAGTCTAGATGTTATAGATTATATAGTACATTCTGAGAGAATAATTCATAAGTTTTTGTTTTAGAGAATTAACCTCAAGACTAGTTTAGATCCTTTCTATAGAAAAGTATAGAACGTCTGTTGAGCCTGTTCAACAGATTGTGGTTTTGTGTGTAATCATTAAGTTTGATGCAATATAAACTTGTGATTTGAGTTTCATAAACTGTTCCATCGATTTGGGTTAAAGTGTTTTTCCGCAACTTCTTTAACATTGTTTCTGAGTGAGTTATTCTTGTTTGAGTTTCGATCCTGACATCGTTTTATGCTTTTTATGTTGGAAAATGAAAATTTTGACACCGCTTGATTTTAGCGTTAATGGGTTTTATGAAAACTCGGTTGGGTTTTATGGTGTCTTATCGTACGAATTTTTGCGTCGTGTAAATAAATTCTGGAGTGTGTGTACATGCATTATTGTGTGCGTTAATTTATAAGTTTGGTTAATAGATGTCACCCCGATGTGTTATTTTGGGGAAATTTCATTTTCACGTAATTTATCTTTGGGCTTTATTCCAGAGTCAATCGTTGTATACTATTTGTTTTTGGATTAAATTATATTGTTGGTGTGAGTAAACGTATAAAAGGTTTATGTTGCTTCAGATAGAACTGTTGATCTAAACATGCTTCAATTGTCGACTTTGTTGTCTTAAGTTTTCCGCAATGCATGAAATGAATTTTCGGTTTACATGTCGTTGTAGTTACCGCTTTGGGTAAGTGCGTTTGTTAGATTGATATTGTATTCAAGATTAAAAGTGAGGGTCTAGTTTGTATTTGTGTAATAGTTTGAGTGTTTGGTGGTAAAGTCAACGTAAGTTGACTTAGTATAAATAGTTTTAGTTCCTTGTTAGATTGGTAGACACGCACACACATCACACTTCAAAGAGGATTTGGTAAGAACACAAAGTAACACACAGTGAATGTAAGATCTGTAACTACGAGTTAGATCTGTGACTAAATGAAATAATGTGATTTGATCTAATAATAATGTGTTGTTAATCTGAGTTGTAATTGTATGCTAGTATTTCTGAGTCACAATTGGTATCAGAGCACAGTAGTCCAACGATTTGAGTATTAGAAAAGTTCGAGTTCTGTCAAAACTGTGTTCATTGAATTTTTGCCTAAAAGTAAGTTTTTGGTAAAAATGATGATGGATTAGTGGTCGAATAATGATTTAGAACATTTGTATCGGATTGATTTTCATAGATTAACATTTTTAATCGTGAATTTTGAAATTTTTGAAGTCTGTGGTTCAAACGAATATCGAGTCATTATTTGATAGAGTTGAATGTGCAAATGTGTAAATTGGATTATCATATTGTATTGGATTGTTCTTTGGACTAACAAGATTGATTTTGTGAAGTTACAGCTTCGAATTTGGAGTTTTGGATCGATTTCAGGATCAAAATCGTTATTTTTGGACTGTGTATTCAAGAACTCGCAAGATCTATAGGATTCGTATGAAGAACTCGCTAAATAGATAGAATTTGTCTTCAGATTTCGCAGAGTTTCATTTCTAAATCCTTTAAGTAAAGAATTCGTAAAAGTGCATATTACGAATTGTAGGAGAATTCGCAAGATTTTTTGAAAATCTTATAAGGACAGAATTCGTATCTCTCTCTGTAACGAAAATCTAGAATTCGTGAAGGTCAATTTTGTGAAAAGTTGTGATTTTAAAAGATCAAGTAAGCAATTCGCTATTGTGTCTATTACGAATTCTGAAGAATTCGTTTGTGTCTATAGCGAAAAGTGGAAATTCGCATTAGACTATTTTACGAATTGTTGAGAATTCGCAGTGTGTTTTGAAAAATAGTCTAAGTGAAGGATTCGTATTTCTGTGGTTTAAGAATTCCTTTTGCAAAATTTTCTTGCGAATTGTGTTTTCAAAATTTGTTTAAGGACAGAATTCGCAGAAGAGAGATCTGCGAATTGTGAACTTTTCGCAGAAGTGCTTTTTGCGAATTGTGTGTCTTGTGTTTTACTTTTGCTTACAAATTCTTGACTTTGCGAATATCTAAGCTGTATGTTGCGAATTTTATGAGTTTTACAAATTCTAAACTTGTTTTACTTTAAATTGCGATTTGTTCTTGATTTAAAGCTGCTTGCGAATTCTGAACTTGGAATTTTGAGAAATTTCTTTTTCTGAATATTTTCAAGTTTTTCTAAAATTGTTGGATTCAAAGATCTTTACTAGCTAATATTTTTTCTTGTGTGCAGTATAATACATCTTCTCATCATGTCGAAAGAATTGCTCTCAATGGGATCACAGTCAAAGCCTCTTGTCTTATCAATAAAAGAATATTCTCAATGGAAGCGGAGGGTGACCCAGTTCTTGAACCATAAGAACAGGGATTGCATGAAGTCTATCATCGATGGTCCAGTACAACTAGTAGTCACAGTACCTGGACAGGCTGCAACTGAGACATCACCTGAAATTCCAGTTCGTTATGTCCCAAGGCCCTATCAATATTACAGCGAACGAGAGAAAGAATTGCATAAAATTGATGAAGAGGCCCTGATATATCTGACCATGGCTATCCCAAATGACATCTACAACCATGTAGATAGTAGAGAGTCTGCAAAAGCCATGTGGGACGAATTGGAAAGGCAGTTGTGATCCCAGAAATCAAGCAATAACAATCAAATCATGCATAAAGAAATGACAATCAAAGAATCAAAGATGAGAGAGAAAATGTATCTGTCATATATCTCTTAGACATGAATTACAAAGATACGTTTACAAGCTTACACACTTACTTACTTACACAACTCATACTACAAAACAAATAAATCAAAGACTTATATATGGGTCAAACAATCCTTGACCTCATATCAAGCCAACATACAAAAGACAATATTAACCTTCTAATTGACTCAAAATTATAGGTCTAACAATCTCCCCCTTTTTGATCAATTAGACTTTCTTGAACTAGTCCATCTCCGCATGCTTGTTCTTCTCATCCCCATGTATCCTTCAAACCTTCTTATGGCCTGCCTGAATCTTAGTCTGTCCTTGATGGCATCAATCATATTCTCAGTCTAAATTATGTCTAACCGATGCCAATGATCGTTTTCTTGTAACCTCTTCTTCTCACTTTCTTCATGTAACTCTTCCAACTTCTTTAACACATATTCAAGAGTACCATCAGAGAACTTATGAATTTCATCTGCTCTCATGAACCTCTTCTCCTTATTGAAATCATTCTCATACACAACACCAAGTTCTGGCTTCCTTAGCACTATGTAGAATGGTGTCTCTTCAAGCAATGGATGTGTAAAGTCTGTCTTCAGAATATTGATTCTATTATGTTTTGTCTCAATTCCTAGTTGAAAATCATGAAGATAAGTATGGTAGATGTGCCTTCGAATGAATCTTTTGATTGTATCCAGACCAAAAACAATCTCTGGATGTCTGATAGTATTGTTCCTGAAATCATGGTAAATGAACTCAATATCACTGAAATAAATATTGGCATAGTCAGCTTCATTGAATGAGTAAAACTTCAGATTCTTTCTTTGCACAGTGAATTCAGGATAGCGGATTTTTCTGTACTTCATCATGGTTACTTTGACAACCTCCAGAATTTCAGACTTGACCTTGACCTCTTTTCTTGTACTTCCCATAATCTGTAGCATCCGAATATAATCTTTCTGATACTCAGGAGTTTGATCTTTGATTCCCAAAAGATGAGCTTCATCCAACTTTCTGATGTAGCTAACAAAAATCATAACTCCTTCTTCCAGATGGGGAACACGTAACATACGTCTAATCCTTCTTATTTCTTGAATGGTCATACCTTCTTCATCATAACCATTATAAGGAATAGAACTTTCAGCTTTAGAACTTGAAGTTCCGTTTTCACCTGGGAACTTTGGCACTATAGGAGGCTCTCTTACAAACTCTTTCTGAATTAAAGGACTATCAGGATTTCTCTGGTACGGTAATTCTTCTTCAACTTGAACATTAGCAGTACCGGTTTCCAGATTAACATTATGCTCAACCTCAAAAGTTTGAGATACATTAGGATCAGAAGAGAATTCATGAAATGATGGAATAGTATGAACAACAAAAGGTTCTGATAACTTCTCATGAATGGGACTTAGATGAAGTCCTTCAGGTGTACTCTGCTCAAACATAACATTCAGAGCATCTGAGTCTCTATCTTCAAACAAATTATCAAGAACACTTGCTACGTTCATAGGAATCTCTTTAGATCTGTTAACAATGTCATAGATATCTTCCCCTTCATTGTCATCTGAGTCAAGATCAATACAAATATCTTTCTGACCTTCTTCTTTCATCTTCCAATAGAGATCATACTTTGCATTGACCTACTCAAGAGTATCATCATCCAATACAATAACTGGAGGTTGAGACAAACCTGTAAACTCCATGATCTCTTCCATAGTTGCAACCTTAGGCTTTTCAACCCTTGGTTCAACACTTTCCTTAGAATAAATCACCAACAGCAACTGATTTTGCCTTGATCTATCAGCATCATCAGCTCTCCTTTCACCACCTTCATCGGTTTCAGCTCTGGTTTCAATCAACATAGCACCTTGAAAGCTTTCTGCAACCTGTTTCCCTCTTATCTCCCCCTCATAATCATTATCAGAATCATGATCATGCTCTTTAGTGGAAACAGATGCTTGGGCTTTGCATGTAGTTTGAAATACATGTTTAAGATCAGATAAAGCAAACATGACATCAGATTTAAAAGAATTAAACTCTGTGGCACTAACCAAATCTATTGGGTTTACAGATTGTGGCGGTTGATTTTGTTGGTGGGATTGCAGAAGGGTAACAAGATCTGCATCATGCTGAGAATCCGGAGCTTGAGATAACAACTTGGCTAACAACAAGGATTTCAGCTCATCAACGGATAAATCAGTAGGTTGAGTGTTTGGAATTTTCTGACTTGAAATAACAAGCTCAGGTTCAACAATTAAATTCTTTCCTTTCAAAAGCCTCTTTAGATCTCCAACCTCCTTTTCAACTTTCTCCATAATCCTGGTTTCAACAGCCTTTAAGGGGTCGTCGAAGATTTCCTTTGACACAAAGTCTGGGTTAGTAACTCCGGTATCACTTAGATTAACCGTTTTCATGACAACTGATGAATCAATTGCATGGCCTATGTTCATCGTTGGCAAAGGTGTGTCGATGACAGGACCTCCAACCGATTCTTGTAGTTCGGATTGCGAAGCTACTACGGTTGTTCCGATCGGGTCATGAAGACTTCCGATGGTAGCTATAAGAAAATGTGACCTAGGAATAACAATTGGCAATTCAAATGGCACTAGACTCGATTGTGAACAAAATGAAGTCGAGAACTGGGGCAGTTGTTCTCTATTTTCAATACCTTGATTCTCTGAAATGAGAACCCGATAGACGTTGTGCTATATCCCTGTGAGAAATTGAAACTATTTCTTGTTGAGAAGTGTTATTCCCTGAAATTCAAGTTTCTAAACACATAAACAAAATCAAACAAGATGATTCAACAAACCTGATTTATTCAATTCCAAATCCACAGATTTACAATCTTTTTTCTCTCTTTCTCACTCTCTAGACGGCTCTCTCTCCCTCTCTACAAATCTCCCATTGGAAACTTGGTTAATATGAGACATGGTGATAACGTATTCAACAAAAGAATTAAACCGGTGTGTGTGAATACTTGAAAGTATATAGACAAGATAATACGCAAGTATTTATCTCTGGAAACACACGGTTTATAATCATGAAGCACAAGCAAAATGAAAACATTTAAAAAATCACACTTCCAATTCATGAAATCTGTTTAAGAATCGGGAAGTGGTTTGAACATTTTAAGAACATGTTTTCTTATGATTGAAAGTTGTCCTTCTTTCAACCATATATGAGATGAAGATAAAGAATTATACCTTTTGTGTGCAACCTTACATCTCATGAAGTCAAGCTTTAAGTCATAAAGATATGATCTTGTAAGCATCTCTCAAACTGTAAAAGTCTAAAAGTCATAGTCAAATCAACTTTATTCACAAAAATTAAAAGACATAAAGCAGTAAAATAGTTAACAGTATGAGTTTAGATCTGAAATAATTAGAAATCATAATGCTTTTACTCCCCCTAAAATTATGCATCAGAAAATTATCATTGTAAAAGATATGCATTAACTCCCCCTCAAACGTAGATCGCCATATCTGTCGGATGCATAAAATTTCAGACAAATATGTACTCCCCCTTGAATGTTGATCTTCTCAGATATGATCTAGGAGTACAATATCATTCAGCTTAGGAGTAAAGTCTTTTGATCATTGAAGTGCGAGTCCTAAACTGTTGTGTTTAGAAGTCATTGTTCTTTCACTCAATCTTGACTTGACATTCCTGTAACACAGATTCATCCTTTTTCTTTGGTACCCATTGGTATTTGGATCAAACTGTGTTAGCACATGACTTTGGTACCCATTTAAACTTGGGTCCGCTTTTCCTTTGAAAACTATATGAATAATTAGCACGATATGAATATACAAAATATGTGCCAAACCAATCATTAGAATATTTCCGAGAATCATAATCATTTCTATCATAATTGGAAAACTTTCTAGCAGACAGAGATAACTGGAATAATTGTTGTCTTGTATATTTCTTGTAAGAGAATACAAGCTTTGATTTAGAATTAGCAACATCCACAATTATATCATCTTTACTAGTAGTATTCTTATTACAATCAGCACTAGAAAATGATTTAGTATTCTCATCCATCTTCTTCTTAGGTTGCCACTCAGATTTAACTCCATGCCTTTTCCTTTTCACATCTGAAAAATTTGAAACTTCAGAGTTAGACCGATGAGAATCAAATAAATGCTTCTGCTTTGACTTACCAGTGTTGATTTGTTTCTGTGAATGCCCAGACTTCTTCTTCTTACCTTTGGAAACTTTCTTTTTCACAAGAACTGATTTATCAACTTTCGTTGATGGTTCACCTTTTACGTACACACTTGCTAATCCAAAAGAATTAACAACAAAAGATGAATGATCAGGAAGTTTAGAATTAAAATCAAATTGAGCAATACATTCATCTAAATCACCATCAGAGTTTAAGAAATCAAACCCATCATTAAGTAATCTGGACATATCATCAAAATTTGAAGCTTTAGAAGAATTAGAAAAATCAGAATTTTTCAACACAATTAAAAGCACATTTTGTTCTAAATCCACCAAAATTCTTTCTTCTAACAGAGTATTCTCAAGTTCAGAAATTTTACTTTCTAAAACAAGAGGAGTAACATAAATTTTACCTTCAATAGGCTTTGCCTCCAACTCTTTTGAGGAATAACTCTCAAAATAGTCATCTGAAAGAAATTTTGATTTATTAGAACTATAACTATTATTCAACCTCTCATATCGAAATGGAAGTTGAACTTTAGTTGTGTTCTTTCTTTTCTCAAAATCCTTGGCTTCATCTTCTTCAGATAGTTTAGTCCACTCAACATGAAGATCAGGGTATCTTGATGCTAGACTTAAAAATGTAAAATCATAAAGTGCAGGCACTTCAGATATACCCTTTTTAAGATACTATGGATTGTCATAACCGAGTCCCCAACACTCTTTATTCTCTTTGGGTTTGTTTAGATGAATGGTTTGTTCAGTTTGACCCAATATGTATAATTTTCCTTACAAAGCATTCACTTTTTCAAGTAAAGATTTGTTTTCTTTTGAAAGCGAAGAATGCATTTTGGTAAGCGCTTTTGAATCAAACTCACACAGTCTATATTTTGAATTTGTTTCATCTAACTCTTTAAGAATTAGAGTCTTTTCTTTAGCGGTGGTATCAATATTTTTATGTAAAGTCTCAATCAATACTTTATTCTCAGCAATATTCTCGCTAAGTTTCTGTATTGATTGTTTTTTTTGTCTTTGTTGATACCTCTTTCACGCTTAAGCTTTGACTCTAACTTTTCAAGTCTAATCATCATGACATTCATTTGACTTATAAAATCCGATTCAGTCATATCACATACCTCATGAATTTCTTCTTCAGCTGACTCAGGTTCATCTTCAGCTTCATTCACCATCTTTCCCATTAGGCACAGGTGTGCTATCTCTTCCTTATCTTCTGTCTCATCTTCTTCAACCTCTTCGTCTGAGTGGTCAAGCCAAAATTCATCATCTGCCATCAATGCTTTGCCATCCTCTTGTTGCTTGGCTAGAAGCATTTTATTCTTGTAATATTCAGAGTTTCGAACCTTTGGCTGTCTACAGTTTTTAGCAAAATGCCCCAGTTTGCCACAGTTCTAGCATTTAGTTGGTTCTGGCTGCTTTGTCTCTTCAGCTCTAAACTTTCTTTCCTCTGGCTTCTTCTCTTCCAATCTCTTTCCTTCAATTTTCTTCTTGTGCTCATAGTTCTTAGACCCAGAAGAGTATCTCTGACTGTTTTAGCTTGGCTTTTTGTAAAACTTTTTCTGAAGAGCTTTTGTAAGCATCAACATAGACTTCTTCAAACTTTCACAGTCATCTGAATCAGATTTATCTTCACTCTCTGCTACTTCTGATTCAGACAGTATCACTTTCTTTTTCTTCTTCAGACTCACACTTTTCTGTTTCACAACTAGAGCAACTGGATCAACAATGACCTTCTCAGCCTTTTTCTTGTCACCCAAAATCTCATCTGCCTCTTCTTCATTTTGTCTAAGAGTTTCATAGACTTCATGGAGTGGTATGTCGTTCAAGTCCTTCATATGCTTCATCTGTCTGGTAAATCTCTTCCACTCAGGCTGCAAGATACTAAGGAACTTGAAATTAAGCTCAATTTGTAACTTATTCACTTTGTTCTTGTTGAGTTCGTTCAACAAAGTCATAAACCGGTCATAAGTAGCCTCCAATGATTCACCCTCCTTAGCCTTGAACTCTTCATAGTTATTGAGACAATTTGAGATTTGGAGTTGGTTCCCAACTTTTGATCCAAGCATCATTTTCTCCAGTGGATCCCACATTTGCTTTCCGGTGGCAATGTAGCTGTCAATCTTGACATATATCTCGTTTGGTATGCCTTGAAGAATGAAAGACTTTGCTATTTTATCAACTCTTGGTCTATCTTTCTCCTCATCAGTGAATTCGTTAAATTTAAGATCATATTCTATCTGCACAGTTCCAACAGTACGAGTCGATTTTGGATTTGGCATAACTCCTTCCTCCAAAGATATCTTGATAAGTTTACCCAATGGATGTCTGTCTATGAAGTCCATGAACCTATCTTTCCACTGCTCATACTCTCCCTTGAAGAGTACTTGTGGCTTTGTGTCAGTTCCGATGGCGAGACCTTCTCTGGAAGTCATCCTGATTGAAAAGATATGCAATAAGAAACTTGAAAAAAAGGACCGTTAGTCCGAATGAAATCAATCAAATCAGAAAAACTTGAAATGAAAATCAGAAATTGAAATTTCCAAAACTCTCTAGTCTAGAATTCGCAAAAAAAAATGTACGAAATTCGCAAACAATACAGATGATCACACAGAATTCGCAAGATAAAAGAAAGAAATAGCAAGGAATTCGCAGATAACCCAACCATACACAGAATTCGCAAGATATTAAAATTCGCTAACACTCAGAATTGCGCTAAGTGAAGCTGGCGCGAAACTTAGAAATTCGCTAAATGAAGTTGGCGAGAAATATGCTTTGCGCTAAGAATAGATGGCGCAAAACTCAGAATTCGCTAACCAACCAACTGCGAAACCTTTAGTTTTTGCAACACTTACACTTGTGAATCCTCTCATTATGATCTACGAATCCTTATGATATATACGAATCCTGCAAAAACTAAGCACAAAGGCTTCTGCAAATTTTAAGAATCCTCAACACAGAGGCTTGCGAATTTTATAGCATTCGCAAATATCATATTAACGAATCTTGCACTTGAAATCTTTCTCAAATCCAATACGCTGCGAAAGTTCTTCATGAATCCTCTACGAATCTTGCGAAAAACTCTATGTTCTGCGAGTTCTTCAGCTTGGTTGCGAGTTCTTCACTTACACTTTGAAAAATCGACTATGAATCAATCAAAACCTATCTAGACTTCGAATTACAGATCGAAATTTTGACCATTCGATCACCTAATCATCTAGAACAGATTACTACCAACTAATTTAAAAAACAAACAATCTAAATGAGATTCGATCAATGGAACAGTGAACGTGAACTCGTGAAAACCAAAACACCAAAAAATATCACAAATCCTATCGATTACAGTACAATTGATGAATAAAACAATACAAACTCGATTGAAAACACTATTCGATCATTACCTGATCAATTACAATTCGAAAAATGCATTAAAACTCAAAATCAAATCTGAAAATGAATGTAACAGTGTTCGAACAAAATTTTTCTGGAAAAAAAAATGATTTCAATTCAGATCTGCTCTGAGACCAATTGTTATTCCCTGAAATTCAAGTTTCTAAACACATAAACAAAATCAAACAAGATGATTCAACAAACCTGATTGATTCAATTCCAAATCCACAGATTTACAATATGTTTTTCTCTCTTTCTCACTCTCTAGACGACTCTCTCTCTCTCTACAAATCTCTCCCTGATGTAAAACCTAATTTCCTCTCACACACACTCTACAAAAGAGCAAACAACACTATTTATACCTACTACAAATACAAAGGAAAATAAAACAAAATACAATTGATTTTGACTTTTTATTACAAATTGACTTTGACTTTTATTGAGTTAACTTTCCAGCATTGACTTCTTGAATCTTTCATCTTCAATCTTTATGATCTTGAATCCAATAAATCTATGCTCTAACAAGAAGAAATAGAGTGGATGGCCTGGGTATGTGAGTGTATAAGTGGACTACTTATGTCTTGTGCATCTGTATGCAACACATACGATGGAGCACTTGATGTGGTTGTCCTTTTGGATAGGTAGGTTCTGGTATACACACGCTCACTCTCACCATGTTCTTTTCCTTTCCTTTCACTCTCTTTCTCAACATTTTCTACTTTATCTCCCTCATTTCTCCTTATTTCACCAACTACCGCATCTAAAATGGAATCAACTTGACGTTGCTCTTCCACCTTCATGGCTTCGGTACAATAGAATGGAGCAAATGCATCTACATCACCAAGTATATCAGCTTGGGTCTCAACAAACTTAGTAGATTCATCATCAGCAACCTCAACAACCTCAACAACTTCAGTATCATCAACTGATTTAGCAGTTTCAACATGAACAACAACTTTATCACCAGCTTGAGCATCATCACCATCATTATCATTATCATCAGCTGATCCACCAACAGAATCTGATTCAGTTTCCTCATCATCATCTTTTGAACTAGTTGCAGAAGGAATTTCACTTGATTCACTTTCATTTTCAGCCTGTTCATCATGTGCAAGATCCAGAGCTTGTTCAGATTCAAGACCTTCATTGACAACCGGTGTCACTATACGTGGGGTAACAACCCGTGACCCTGATGTCTCCAGCCTCTTTCTCTGACACCCACCAGAACCCCTCTCGGAATTTTTCCTCTTCGCACCCCGTTTCTGAACCCCCTCGGTTGCAGAAACCCTCATAGACTCCACTCTCCTATGGATTGAGCCTGGGGTAGGGATGACCGGTTCTGGTCTTCCCATAGACTCTCTATAGGATGTCACACTCTCACATTCTGGATCTGCATAATCTAGAAGTGCTTCAGGCACAGGCATACTGAACGAAAACTCTTTCTTCTGCCTCATCAAGTACCTTATTTCACTGACAGGAGCATGTGGATGATTGATTTTGGTTGGTATGTTCCTGTTACTCCTCAACATGCATTGGACAATAAGCATCATGAATCTTTGGTAAGGAATATAATTTGGTGCTTTAGCAGACTTCTTGGCCACCACTTTCTCATACAGTTCAGTCCAGAATATCTGAGCATAGTCAATATGCAAGTCATGAACTACTGAATAGAACAATTTCAGAATGTGACTGCTGGCATTATCTTATCCAAAATTCTTAGTAGTAAGGTACCAATTTATCACAGAGAACAAAGTATAGTAGAACGGTGGTAGATTATTTTTCTTGAACTGGCTCACTTGAGTAAGTTGTCCTACATACCCCATGTCTCTAATGCCTTGGAGAACTTGAGCTTCAGAAGGTAACTTATCATAACTGGTTTTGCCTTCCCTTGCAGTCTCAGATGGAAGACTAAGAGTTAATCTTAGCCTCTCTGGTGTGAGAATAGACGTAAAGTGGTCAATTTCCAGCTTAAAGATCTTAACTCTTACTCCATTTTCGGTCATATGAGAAACCCTGATGGTTTTCCAAGCTTGTTGTACATAGAGTTCTGGAACAACAACTTCAGCAGTAAGAGCATCTCTAAGTGGATGGTTTCTCAAGATATCCAGTACCAAAGGATCTATACGAATGGTAAACTTGAGATGATGATTATTTGGCTGTTGTGGTTTCATTTCAGATGGTGATATCAGAAATTGATCAGGATTCACATCTTGTGGAATTTCAAAGTCTGATCGGGATGATGGCATTGGGCACTGCTTAGAAGCTTGTTGTGCTTCTGGTGAATTTTCACCAGTCTGAACTTGTTGATCAACTGATTGATCTTCCATTTGTACCTGAAAAGATTTAACAATTTTGAACAAGGTTCAAATGGGTTAGTGAAAAAAAAAAATGAGGTTTGGACATGAAAACCAAGTTTGAAAAATCACTAAGTCCAGAATTCGCTAGATAGGAATCTTCGAATGCTATACTTAGGAATTCTTGGAAATAATCAAGAATTCGTTAGAAACGAATTCGTAAACTCAAGAATTCGTAAGAAGCATATTCACGAATTCTTTACTTAGAAAGAATTTTAACATCCAAAACAACTCCAGAATTCGTAAGAACAAGATATGAATTCTATACTTTACAAAAATAAAACATGTTGCTCAGAATTCGTAAAATACACTGTATGATTCAAGAATTCGCAAAACTCATAATTTCTTGAAAAATGTTAAGTGTTCATAAGAAACTCAAGAACAACTTCAAATATTCAAACCCAACCCAGATTTCAAAAACTCAAAAATATAAAATTAACCCAATAAACGTATTATGTTAGGATCGATTTAGAGTTTAAACCAATTGTAAAAAACCAAAACCAACAATCAAGAACTTTCGATCATAAAATTTTCATTTTCAATAAGAACCTGATGAACATAAGAAAAGTCGAAAGGTCAGTTTCAATTTCAATCCCAACAAGTATTGATTTTAGGTCAAAATTTTCAAAAATCTTAGGTTCGATTTGAATCCAGTAATGTTCCTGTGATTCGAATTAACACTAAACAAATTATCAAGAACAAGATTTTTTAAAATGAGTTCACGAGTTCTTGAAGAACACAGTCCATACGAATCGAAAAATCCTAATCAAAGTCCAGTTAGGGTTTCCTGCACAAAATCAAACAACAAGATCGATATGTTCAATAATAGATAAATCAAAGAACAAAGAAAACACCTTTTTGAACAAGAAATCGAAGAAAGTAAAGATGAAGACAAGAAGTCGCAGATGAGGGTTCTAGGTGCTCTGGAAAAATTCATAAGACAAATGATATGCGAAAAGTGAGATTTTCATAGAAACTACTCTTTATATACTCAAGAATGAGATGACACTTGGCACGAGTTAATTGGACCATCAACTTTTCGCAAGAGACACTGAAACGAATTGTCTTAAAAAAATAAGACAAAGTGTGTGAGAATTCGCAAAGAACAATTCTGCGAATTCTGTGCAAGAAAAACAAGAATTCGTAAAGGTGTGTGTTGCGAACTCTTCACATTTCGCAGAAACACTGATGCGAATTGTTAGAATTCGTGACACTCACATCTGCGAATTCTCAAGAATTCATATCTCTCACATCTGCGAATTCCTCAGATTTCGCATGTGTGAGGTATGCGAATTCCTGACTTAGCCAATTTCCAACCTTTTGAAAAATGTTCTAAATGAGGAAACTTGCTAATTTTGAAATTTTGTCAAAAATAGAAACTTTCCATAAATGGAGGCTTTCTAAAAATGACATTTTTACACTATTTTTATTCCAAAAACATTTTTACACACACAACACACTTACCTTTTCAGATTTTACCATTAAGCTCCCCTTTGACTTGATGTATGTTCCTTCTGTTCCTTGACACTTGATGTATTTGTCTGTCTGATTTTGTTACTGGGCTCCCCCTTGACATTATGTGGACCTTTTGAACAGTTGTACAGATATGCTCCCCCTTCAAATCTGCATCCAGATAAAAATGTGACATTTAAGAATAGTACATTCTCCCAAACATTTCATTTCTTAAAATGAAAAATATGACATTTAATCTTAAAACTCCCTAGTATGATTTGGCAATCAAGATCATTAGTATCTTGACATTGAAGGTTGAGTCCTAGACTGCTTTGTCTATAAGTCATAGTCTTGAACATTGAAGATTGGGTCCTAAACTGTTGTATTTAGAAGCCATTGTGTTGCTCACTCCTTCTTGATTGGAGTATCCTACATCACAGGTTGAATAGGTTTTGGTACCCAGATGAGTTTGGGTCCAGTCTAGTTAGTATGTGGAACCTTCAGTGAATGGTTTCCACCTCTGTGATAAGCAGTATCATTAAACTTCTTCTTTGAAAAATACCTTTTATAGATGTGTGCTTTATGAACAAAATCATTACTACAACAGTATGAACAACAAAGTTTTCTTTTTGCTAGCCAGATTAGATGTTGGTTGGACTTGATAGCATCAGGTGCAAAAGATTTACCTTTATGTGCTCTGTTCTTCTTTTTCAATTCAGCTTCTGCAGATGATTTCTGGTATTGAACTGATTCAGGAGAACCTTTGACAACCCAAATCATCTTCTCTTTCTTAGAAGCATTAAATTCATAAGCATGTCTATCAACAGATTTAACATAAAATGGACTAGAAGATTTAATTTGATTTGGTTTCAAAACTTCAGATTTAACATTTTGTTTCTTGAAAACCATCTTTTGATACAAGCTATCTACTGATTGAAAGGAGCACACTGATTCACTTGCATCATCGTCATAAGAAGATAATACAGGTGTTTCAGATGCTAACTTGTCAGATAAATCAGCATTAACTTTCTCAAGTTGATTGATCTTGTCATTCAACTTGGCTTTTTCATTACAAAGCTTGTCAAATTTGCTTTGCATTTCAGATTTAGTCTTCTGTCCCTTTTGTATATTTGTTGACAAAACAACTAATTTGTTAGAAAGTTCAGAAATTACAGATTCAAAATGTTTTCTTTCAGCTTCAAAATCTTTCTCCAAGTTCTGATTTTTATCAGAAATCTCTTTGAACAGTAAAGTGTTTTTCTTTTCACAATTCTTTCTTTCTTTGTCAAAGATATCTCTTTCAGATATAACAATTTTTTCAAAATCAGAAACTTGCTTTGAAAGTTTGGTACATATGTGTTCTAGTTCTTTCTTTTCTGATTCAGCTTTCCTGGAAAGTTCAGACAATTTTAGATTGAAGATTTTCTCCAGTTCAACTTTCTCTTTCTTGAATCTTTCATCAACTTTCTTGATCCATTCTTTTCCTTTTGATTCATAAGTTGATACTTGTGCTTCAGCTTTTGTTAATTTGACATTCAGAGTATCAATCTCTGTTCTGAGCTTTGAATTTTGACTTTTGAGTTTCTCATTTTCAGCTTCTATCTTTGGAATTTCCGGCATGTATGACAATGCACATTCCCTGTTGGTAAGACAAATATTTCCTTTCTCATCAGTATAAGGCATGATTAAAATCAATGAACAGTTATGCTTGAAATGATATTTTAACAGAAAAATAGCATAATTTAAAGTGAAAACACTGAAAAATCAATTAAAATGAAATTTAAGACAAGAATTCGTAATCTACACACAAAGCAAAATTCACAAGGCAAGAATTCGTAAAATGAACAAGAATTCGTAAGGTACAATTCGCAAAGCTCACACACAAAATTTAACAAAGAATTCATAAGCAAACAATTCGTAAAAAGGATATAAGTAAGGATACGAATTGTAAACTTTTCGCAATAAGGCTTGTGCGAGTTCTTGAGCCTTTCGCAAGAAGGCTTGTGCGAGTTTGAGCTTTTCGCAAGAAGTCCTATGCGAGTTACTTGAATTCGTGATAGACACAGTTGCGAATTCTTCAGAATTCGTGTCTCTCACAGTTGCGAGTTCTTCACTTTTCGTATAGGACACTTGTGCAAATTCTTCACTTAGCCATTTTCTTCTTCACGAATGCGAATTCTTCAGACTGCGAATTCTTTACTCTGCGAATTCTTTCCTTAAGAATAATAGAATTATGTATTCTGCGAATTCTTTCACTCTGCGAGTTCTACTTAGGAGTTCTTCATGAATTTAACGAATTCTGTAGATCTCGTCAAAAAATTTCAATTTTCTACTTGAAATCCACCCAAATGATGATGTTTGTTTCTGAAACTTTGTAAGATCACTCTTTATATCATCGATAACAACCCTCTGGAGTGAATTTTCACATTAATCACAAACGAAGTGGGAATTTATCTTTGACAGTCTTCGAGAAAAACTTTTCAAAACATACACTGATTGATCCAATTTGATCAATCTGTTGATCGATTGAGTTTCTATCGAACACAAAAAATGTTCTACTACTATATTCGAACACTATGAGCACAAATTCACATCAAAAACTCCATGAAATCAAAAAATCGATTTCAATGTAACAGTGTATTGCCGAATTTGAAAACTGTGATCAATCCGCTTTAATTCGATGCTTCAAATCTTCTCTGTTGTTTCTGATCAGGCCGATACCAATTGTGATCCCAGAAATCAAGCAATAACAATCAAATCATGCATAAAGAAATGACAATCAAAGAATCAAAGATGAGAGAGAAAATGTATCTGTCATATATCTCTTAGACATGAATTACAAAGATACGTTTACAAGCTTACACACTTACTTACTTACACAACTCATACTACAAAACAAACAAAGCAAAGACTTATATATGGGTCAAACAAGCCTTGACCTCATATCAATCCAACATACAAAAGACAATATTAACCTTCTAATTGACTCAAAACTATAGGTCTAACAGCAGTTCCAGGGTACTGAGAAATCCATACAAGCAAAGCTGAACCAGAGCATAAACGCTTATGAAGGCTTTCATGCAAAAGAAGGAGAGACTCTTTTGGATACGTACACCCGTTTCAATGTTATACTGGATGACTTGAGGAGGAATGGGATGAACAAGACGGTATCTGAGATAAACTACAAGTTCATCAAGAACTTGAATCCTGAATGGAAAAATTATGCAATTAACATTCAGATGACCAAGGATATGGCTCAAGAAGACGTAAATGACATCTTCACTACTTTATCTCAACACGAGGATGAAGTCATGCAACTCAGTGAAGAGAAGAAGATAGTCAAGACTCTTTAGCTTTGTTATCTGAAAAGAAGAAAGGATCAAGTTCTAAGCCCAGTTCCTCATCCAAGTACAAATCCAAGTCGAGAAAGTCCAGAGCTCTTCTTACAGAAATTACAGAGTTTAGTTCTGATGACTCCCCCTCTGAAGCTGAAGAACATTCTGATGAAGACATTCATAAGTTTGATGATAATATTGCTCTTATCACAAAGCAGTTTCAAAGAAGCTTTGGAAAGAAAAGATTCTCAAAGCCAAAGTATTAGGTATACAATAAAGACAAGTACAACCCGAGGTTCGAGAAGAAGTTTGTAAAGAGAGATGAGAAGAAAGAAGAGAAAAGAGAGGAGAAGAGAGAAGGAAAGAAAGAAGAAACTGAGCCAAAGTATGGCAGGTACTATAATTGCGGGAAACCTGGTCATTTCTCTAAGGAATGCAAGTTCAAGCGTACAAAGAACTCAGGGTACTACGCTAAGAAATTACTGATCGCCAAGAAGGTAGAAGATGGAAAAGACTTAATGGCAGAGGAGGAAAACTGGTTCTTCCAAAGTTTTGATGATGAAACGGCGCACTTCACTCAGGTGTGCATGATGGCCAAAGTCAATGAAGAAGCTGAATCATCTTCTGATCAATCTGAGTGTGATTCCGAGGTGAGTACTCAATCAAACTCTGAACATGTTCAATCTTTACTGGCTCAGATCAATTTTATGGAAAAGAAGTTTGAAAGTCAAACTTAGTACTGAAATACAAACAATGATGAATTTTCGTGATGAAAATGCATTATTGAAAGTTGTCGTTGAGGAGAAAGAATCTGAAAAAGATATTTTAAAAAAGGACAAAGATGTTTTAAAATCAAAGATAACTGAGCTTGAAAGAGATCTTGTTAACTTAAATGCTGAAAAAGGTGATTTTAAGATCAAATTTGAAGCTTGTTTTCAGGAACGCAATGAGGCTTATTGCAAAATTAAGCAACTGGAGGATTTAAATCTGAAAAGAGGACAGACTGAGCAGACATTGAATCTTTTAACAAATAAACTCCAAGTTTCTACAATGCTAAAACGGGTTTAGGTTTTGAGGAAAACGATGTTTTGAAAAGAGCGCCAGAAAGTTTGTATAACTTTGATAAACTGGGCTCAACTCCTAAGAAAAACCCGGATATTCGTGATAATTTTATTACTTTCATTAAAGGAGAAACTCTTATGTCTAACATTTCTTTAAAAGGTAAAGAGGTGATTGATGATGATACATCAAGTTGTGCTGATTCGGTATCAAGTTTTAAATATGTTGGTTTTTCATATAAAGAATTGAACAAGAGTTACAAAACTAGAAAACCTGAATTTGTTGAATTTCAATCTCTGTTTTCTACTTGTTCACCAACAGAATCAACCAATGTTGAGACAAATATTCAGGAAACTCAGTGTCAGTATGATGAGTCTGACTCAGAAACTGATGTTGAGAATCCGACTCCAATATCTGAATCAGTCATTTTTGTATCACCAAAAGAGACTAATACTGATGAGTATGAAAATATCATGAATCAAAGCATTAAATCTGATTTTTCAAAGAATATGACTGAAGAGATTTTTACAGATATGATGAATGCTTCAGATCTTGTGCCTATTATAGAGAAGTTGGAATCAAACTCTGAGCTGAATCAAGCATCTAATTTTAAGAAACAAATCACAGATCTTCAAAAGATGATTGAAGAGTTGGAAGATGAGAACAATGATCTCAGATTCAAACTTGACAAGTCTTCTGAAGAAAACAAAGAACTCTCTAAAGAGTTAAATGCGTTGAAAGATGATTTGTTTAAACAAAACTTAAAAGAGAAAAGGATGTTTGAGTCTTAGAACTGGAATATTCATTCTAACCCAGAGTTTGAGACCGTTACTTCTAAAACCTCTGTTGTTTACACGACTACTCCTGAATATCCTCCTAGCATTTTTGAAAAAGGAGAAGCTTGTAATACTTCAAAGCTAAAATAATCTTTTAAGAAGAAAACCGACAAGATTTCGTTTCCTGTTTCAGATGTGAAAAGGCAAACAGTTAAAGGAGAATGGGTGGAGAAAATAGTTTGTGAAAATAAAGTTGTTGATAATAAATGTACTGTCAGTGATAGTGGTAGTTTGTCATGTACAAATTCGAACGTTCGTAAATGTCAAAGATGTATTACTGATTGTACTTCTATGGATAAATCAAAACTTTTGACATTTGTTCGTAAGAATTTTATTTGCAAACACTGTCATGACAATTCATTTACAGCTCACACCATTTCTCCTAAAACTAAAGTTGCTAGAAAAACATCTCGTGCTAAACATGTTTCAAAATCTTTAACACAACATGATAAAGTCTTTCGTGCTAAGAATGATTTTCACTCTAAAACTCAAAAGTTTCATGAGCTTAATGTTAAAATGGTATGGAAATGGATACCTAAGCCTTACTATGAATGGTGTATCAAGGCTAAGGTTGATGATTTAGATAAATTGCAAAAAGCTAACCAAAAAGGACCCATCTGGATATGGGTACCTAAGAAGAAGTAATTTGTTCTTTTTGCAGGCCTCACATCTGTGGTACATGGATTCAGGATGCTCGCGCCATATGGCAGGATTTAAGCATCTTCTACACAACTATGTTGAGGAACCTGCCAGAACTGTAAATTTTGCAAATTATGAGCTTACCAGATTCATCAGAGGACACGGATCTTTAACAAATGGCACAGTAACAATCAAAAGAGTACTATTCGTGGAAGGACTTGATCATAATCTTTTCAGCACAAGTCAATTCTGTGATAGTCACTTCGAAGTTCGGTTCACTTCTGATTGCTGTTATATTGAAGATAAAGATGGTTGTGCGATTTTCAAAGCAGAGCGACATGGAAATTTATATGCAGTCCATTTTCCAACACTTTCTGCAACCAGATCTGTTTGTCTGATTGCTAAAGCTTCAAAAGCTGAAAGTTGGATTTGGCATCGGCGCCTGTCTCACCAGAATTTTGATGCAATAAATCAGTTGGCGAGACACGGTATAGTCAAAGGTCTACCTGAACTACGGTTTGAGAAGAATTCTCTTTGCCCCGCCTGTGAGATGGGAAAAATGAAACGAAGTTCACATAAAGCAAAGACAGAATTATCTTGTTCATCACCTCTCGAGCTAATTCACATGGACCTTTGCGGCCCGATGAGGACAAAGTCTATCAATGGGAAGAAATATATACTGGTTATGATAGATGAGTACTCAAGGTACACATGGCTGGAATTTCTTAGAAATAAATCAGACGCACCAGAGCTCATCATTGCTTTTATCAAGAAAATCCAGGTTCTACTTTAATTGCCGGTTAAAACTTTGTGAAGTGACAACAGCACAGAATTCAAGAATGTAACTCTTCAGAGTTATCTCGTGTCAGTCGGGATCTCACATAATTTTTCTGTTGCCTATAATCCTCAACAAAACGGCGTGGTCGAAAGGAAAAATCGAACACTGGTTGAAGCGGCAAGGACGATGTTAGCTTATTCTGGTCTGCCATTGTATCTATGGGATGAAGCCGTAGCCACTGCTTGTTTCACGCAAAATCGTACAATTGTCATTAAAAGACATAAAAAGACAACATATGAGCTTATAAATCGTAGAAAACCGAATATTAAATTTCTTCGTACTTTTGGTTGTAGCTGTTACATCCTCAATGATCGAGACAATCTTGGTAAATTCGACAAGAAGGCGGACGAAGGCTACTTCATTGGTTATTCTTTAACATCTAAAGCCTATCGGGTCTATAATAGAAGAACCAAGACGATCATAGAGAGTATGAATGTATCTTTTGATGAAACATCAACATTGACTTCTGAACACTGTAGTTCAGAACTCAAGCTAAAACAGAAGGCTTCTATTCATGACAGAATAGAACCCGAATCGTCACAGACTAAGTCTTCTAACTCATCAAATGTAACATCTGAGGTAGATTTACTTTTCTTTGATGCTTTTATGGATATTTGTGAAGATTTTGACAAATCAAATATATCCGCATCAAGTTCAGCGATTCAAATCGTAACTGAAGATATTTCAGGACCCTATGAGAATGTCACAACAACCTCTTTAGGTACAACTACACCTGTTCTTTCTGATGATACTAATTTGAATTCTGTTTCTGCAGATACAGTGTCTGGAAAAGAAGTCTCGAGTACTTCTTCTACTGTTCCAGAATTACATCAGTCAGAAACAATTGTACAAGATGTCCCGAGTACATCGAAGATTGAGCCTGCTATATATGATGAATATGATGAAGATAACACGCAGATTTCTGTTCAGCCACTTCCAAGTACTACTAGATGGACATCTAGATTGAAAGTCAAAAGGCCAAGTCAAAGCCTCAAGATTGCAAGTCAAAGTCAAACTTGTTTAAAGTGGAAAGTCAAAGTCAACCAAAGTCAATCTTGTTAGTTTAGTTTGTTTGGTTTGTTCCTTGTAATAGTTAGTGGTATAAATAATGTTTCGTTAGTAGTGTAGAGAGGGGAGCTTAATTGTGTGTGTATCTTGGAGAATCATATTGCATATTCTAGTGAGAGAAAATAGAGAGAGAGTGATTATCAACTGTTAAATTTATATCAATGACATATGAGATTTGATTGAGTTCCATTGTTAATCTTGATAATCTTGCATTAAACTGGGAATAACAATCGGTATCAGAGCAAACTCTTAATCAGAATAATTCGAGAATCTGGAAACTTTTGGTCAAACATTAAGAACTCGCAGATCACTGTTCATCATTTGAATTTCTTGATTTTTAGATGTTTTTGAGTTGTAATTGTTTGAATTGTAATAGTTTTGTGTATTAGAACAAATTTGGTTTGATTTGTTTGTCCAATTCACAACTGTTTGTGTGAATTTTGGATTTGATTGAGTTTGAAGTTCGAAAGTTTTCATGTACTATAATTGCATCGATTTTGTAATTCTTGTTGATTTCGGTGTAATTGCTCATTTGTAACTTGTTCGAACAGTGTATGAGGACAAATTTTTCTAGTTTCAGGATCTGATTTGGAGTTTTGGATCGATTTGAATCTAACTTTGAAGTTTTTGGGCCGAGATCTGAAGAATTTGCATGGATAAATGAAGAACTCGCATAGTGCTTTGTTTTTAAGTTGGTGAAAATTCCATGTTCATAATTCGCATAAAGCTTGATGCGAAATGTCAAGAATTCGCACATAGCTTCGTGAGAAAAGTTGAAATTCGCAAGAGTCTTTGTATGAAAAGTGAGGATTTCGCATGACGTTACATGTGAAAAGCTAGATTTTGCACGCCCCTTTGTGCGAAAAGTGCAGAATTCTCAAGACATTAGGTGTGAAAAGCTACTATTCAAAGCTTTAATGTGCGAAAAGTTCTAGAATTCTTATGTTGAAGTTTGTTTGAAATATTTCTAAGTGTGGATTTCGCACAATATTCTTTTGCGAAAAGTAAAAATTTGTTTGTCTAAGTCTAAAATTCGCATATCTCTTTGTGTGAAAAGCTCTAGATTTCTCACATCTTTACGTGCGAAATGTTCAAGAATTCGCACATTCCTGTGCGAAAAGTGAAGTTCTGTGTGGTGTGAAAATGATCTTTAATGGCCTGAGAATCCCATACTTAGCCAAATTTTGACAAGATGCAATATGACTTTTCATTGTCAAAAAAAAAGTTCTCTCGGGGCGCTGCCCCTAGACCCCGTAAGGGTGACATATTGCTGAGTGTGATAATTTTTTTTTCTGATTTTGTGTTTAAAGATCAGTGCAAACTATCAAGATGTCATCAAAAGATGAGATTGCTAAACTTAAAGCCAAGATTGTCTCTCTTGAAGAAAAGATTATACAAAAGCGAGACAGCTATTACCAAACTCTTGCTGGAACATTAAATCAAATTGAATGCTATGAGAAGACAGAAAAGGAACGAATTGATTCTTTCAATAGCTTCAAATAATGGCTCCACGCACATATTGCAGATCTGAAAAAGCCAACCAGCTCTGGTAAATATTCTCAATTCTTTTGATGAGTATAAAAGGAACATAAAAGAACTTCAGGAAGAAACTTTTGAAGTCTTAAAAGGTGACAAAGTTAAGGATTTGGAAAAACAGAATTCTGAGCTAAAGAACAGGATTACTGAGATAGAGGAAGATGCTACTTTGAATAGTAAAGAGAAATCTAAGGCTTTGGAAATAGAGTATACTTAGTTGAAAAGTAAGATTGATCTAGAAGCTCAGATGGTTAAACTCAAGGAAAAAGATTGTGTCAAGAAGAATGGGGAGATAGAAAAAGGTTTAGAAAGTGCTAATGTAGAACTGAGAAAGAAGGTTTCAGAGTTGGAACAGAAGATTGCCAAAGACATAGATGAATTTGAACAAGAAAAAAAAGGATTTGCACATAAATTCCTTGAATTTTCAAGAAAGACTTTTGAAGAGAAGAAAGTTGTTGAGTTTAAATGTGCAAAACTTTTCAACAAGTGACGGATTTTGAGAAAGTAATCATTATGGAAAGAGACAAGTTTGCAAAAGAAAAGAAGATACTTGAGAAGAAAAATGTTGGAGTTTTTAAAGAAATATCTAATCAAAGAAAGAATGCGGAGAAGGATTTTGAAGAAGAAAGAATGCGGAGAAGGATTTTGAAGAAGAAAGAAAGATATTTGACACTGAGATTAAGAAGCTTACATGGAAGTTATCTGAAATGTCAACAAAGGCAATGAAAGAACATAACACAAAGTTTGAATTTCAGAAAAAGATTGATCTGCTCACCAAGGAAAGAAACAATTTATCTTCCAAGATAACAGAACTTGAAGAAATTGTCTCTAAGGTGGTTTTGACTAAGAAAAAGACTCTAGATTCAATTCTTCAAACACTAAGAGATGATTCAGCTGATTCTGAATGCCCAATCAAGACAGCATCAAGTTCACATCATAAAACTATTTCTACAAAAAGGTCAGTTAATTCTAAAGATCAGATTCGTACTACTAACCTTTTCTATGATCAAAATGTTGATGGTTCAGGATCATTTAGAAGAAGGAATGGTAGTGAGAAATTAGTATGGAGAGTGAAAGCAGCTTCTGATGAGAAGAATGATCAAAAATCATTTGTGCATACATCCAATGCCAAGCAGAACAATGTGCATAAAGGTAAAGTTGATCTTGTTTACACTGTAAACCAATTAATCATGTTAGCTCAAAAGAAAATTAATTGTTCTTACTATGGCTCAAATGATTTTGTTAGTAAAAATTATGTGAATTACTGGTATGGTTCTTATTATATTACTCTGAAAAGAACTGCAACTAACAAACTTGAACCCAAATACCAGTGGGTACCAAAGCCAAAAGATCCATCTGTGTTGCAGGCACCTCAAGTCTAGGGGGAGTAAAGAAACCATGGCTCTTGGATAACACAGTTCAAGACCCGTTCTTCAATGTTAACAAGTTAGACTTCTGAGTAAATCAGCTCAGGACACGAACTTCAATGTCAAAGAGTTTGACTTCTAAACACAACAGTTTATGACTCATACTTCAACGATCAAAAGAAAGTGTACTCCGATGCATCAAAAGAGATGATCAACCTTCAAGGGGGAGTACATATTATTTCTACTGATAAATATTGTGAATGCATATTTTCAGGGGGAGTAAATGACTTCTAGATATATCCGTCTAGAACTCAATCTTTAGAGATTTTTGACTTCTGATTACTTCAGATCCGAACTCGTTACTCAATGTCTGACTTCTGTCTTTGACTATGACTTTGAACTTTTGACGATTTTTGGACTTTTTGCAGATATTGGGGGAGCTTATCTGATTTTTAGTCAATTAATCATATTTTAAGGGGGATTTATGAGGTTTAAGCTGAATGTAAGTATTTTCTAACCTTAATCTTAATCTGTTTGAAAGAAGGACGACTTTCAGATATGAAAACATGTTTCTTAAACGTTCAAACCACTTCTCTTATTCTTAAACAAATTTCATGAATTTAGAAGTGTGATTTTAAATGTTTTTATACATGAGCATTATTGATTAACTGACCGTGTGTTTCCAAAGATTAATACTTGTGTATTAGCTTTTCTATATACTGTCAAGTATTCATACACATCGGTTCAGTCTTTGTTATTGATTTTGTTATTACCATGTTTCATATTGAAACAATTTTTCGATGGTAATAAACCCCTTTTGATTTCAATGTTTGTTAAGCGCTACATTCATATCAAAACATAAGCGATTCTTTCATGACAGCCTGTATTTGTTCATATAGACACATTCCAATTCTTTTCATGACCTAAGCTTTAAATGATTATCATTGATATTTGATCTTTTCGACACATTGTCAGATTCTCAAACAAATCTTTTGTATTCATTTCATTATTTCAAATTTACATGTTATGAGAAAATCTCCAAAGGTCAAAATGCTCAAATATTCATGCTAATTTGCTGAGCATACATTTATCTGACATTCTGATTCATATTTCTGAGCTTTACTTGTTCAAGTTAAATTATTGAACATTACTCTTTTAGGACAAATTTCATGGGATCAGTGTGAGAGCTTAAAGAACTTCCATGGATTCACGTTAACTAGTGTTTCCTACCCAAGAAGTTATCCCTAAGTGATTAAGGAGTGAGGGGTCATATATCAAAGAGTGGGGGAGGAAGTTCATACGGTTGAACAACCTCGCTGCGATGAGCGGAAAAATCGAAAAGAAAGTTTGGTTAGAAGTGAGCTTAAATGATTAAAAGAAAGAGGGTGTGAGAACAGAGTTAAAAGAATATGAAACTCTGTACCAACTTTTTCTGAGTTGGGCAGCCACATAATCTGTTGGTTCACATTCTTTGGTGACCTTAATTGAAACATGCATTAGCCCATGCCAACTCTTTATTTAAACCCCACCAGCTACTCATCTTTTTCTTAAAAAGAAGATGTCAGGATCTAATTCTTAACAAGAATAATAACACTCAGAAACAATATTAAAGAAGTTGCTGAAAAACACTTTAATATTCAACTATCAATGGAACAGTAAAACAGAACTCACAACTTGTAAACTTTATTGAATGATTAAAGTTACAAGCTTTTCAAACAAAACCTCAATCTTGATGAACAGGCTCACCAAGACGAATTCTACTTCTCTAGAACTAGGATTATAAATCTTGAGGTTAATTATTTCTCTAAACAAAAACTCAGAATGATTGTATATTCTTGTTTCAAACTATTCTGACTAAGTCTATACATATACTGAAAATAAAAGATAACTACAAAATATAAAAGATCTTTAGAATATTCTTCCATAATTATCTTCAACCTTGACCTGTGCGTATCTTGATTATCAAATAAGCAGTATTAAGTTGTAGCAGCATTAATCACTCTGAGCAGTACTAATCTTCACCAGCAGTACTAACTCTGCTTAGCAGTAGTAACTCCTTCAAGCAGTATTAATCTGGCTCAGCAGTAGTAACTTGTCTCAGAAGTAGTAACCATGTTGTTCTGGCAGTATTAATCACTTAGACACATCTTCAGTTCCCAACAATCTCCCCTTAACTTGACTTTTAAAGAAGAGAAGTCAAGTTCTTCAGATGCTCCCAAAACTCCATTTTCATACACCTATATCAGTATTCAGCCCCAAACTTTGATTGATAATTCTCTAGATCAAGTACCTTGCCATTTCAGAATTTGGTGCACAACCAAGCTTCTTCTTTAACATAGCATGCAACTTTAATCTGCTATGGTTGTAAACTCTATCCACTAAGAAGTATTCAAAATGACTTGTATCCACAGCCAGTGCATATACTCCACTTCTTTCATATAGAGTCCAGTTGTTGATGGTTTGGAACATACTTTTGATCACATGCTGAACTTCCTCTGGCTTAAACAACATACACAGATATTCCATCACAAGTTTTATAACTGGTATCCCTAGAGCTTTCAGCTTGTCAGCATATAGTTTCATTCCCACTTCAAACATTTCCTCTAAGTCCGATCTGGAGCATAACCTTACTATCTTGGCCCAGGTAGGATATACTTCAAACTTTCCATCCTTCCTTTTCAGTCTGATATATTACTTACCATCTACTTCCATGGTATCCCAGTGAATAATCACAGGAGGCTTGACACCAACTGGTTCAGCAGTTATAGGCTCAGGAACTTTTTCCATCACCACCATGTACATATTTACATCATAAGTACTTGATAGTTCTTCCTAAGATTGAGATTTCTTTTCTTCAGATTTAGGTGCCCTTTCTTCTTCAGCTACCTTTTGTTCAGCTACTTCCTCAGCCACTCTAGGTTTCTTAACAATTTTTCTTCTTGCCATCATTTTAGTTCTTTTCAAAGTCTTCAAACTTTCACCTAGAGTAGCTTCCTTCTTTGGAGTTTCTTGATCATCAGGAAAAAAAATTCTATTAGAAAGCCATTACTCTCTTTCATCCTCTTTTCCATTTCAACTCTGGCTTTGTCATTCCCTTGAAGCTTAGTCATCTCTGTATCATACAACCCTTTGATCTGTTCAAAAGACATCTTTGAGAACATCTCTTTTTTGACTCCCACAGCACCTTTGAGGAAAGTGATCATCTTCTTTCTCTCTTGAGTGCCAAGGTAGGTCTTTGAAGGTTGCCTCTTCTTAGCAGCCATTTTGATCATCACAAACTTCTTTAGGGTTGCAGCTTTCTTCTGTGTTATCTCTGTTGCCAAGCTCTGTTGATATACTTCATTAAGCTCTGCAGCTAGAGCTTTTGCCATCTCTCTATCTTTCTCCACTTGAACTGATTCTGCTTGCTCAAGTTTAGCTTGAATATTCTTAGCCAAAGCTTCATCTGACTCAATCATCTTTTGCTTTTTAAGTGGTTGGTCAGATTCCACTATCTTTGCTTTGCCTTTGTCTTTGCTTACCACCTTCTCAACACTTGCTTTCTTGATCATTATACAGATCATCCAGTTCATTTTCTTCCAACATGTCATTCTGTCTGAAACAGACAGTGTACATGGTCCACTCATCTCCAAGAGATCTGAGGAACTTTCGGTTGACATCATCTTGTTCCATCTGGACTCCAACTGTAGCCAACTCACCAATCAACTTATTGAATCTGTCAAAAGTTTGAGTCATAGACTCATTCTTTGAAGATGTAAAATTCTCATATTGCTGCTTGAGAATATCCCTTTGATTCCTCTTAGTGCTCTTGGTGTCAGCAAATCTCTTCTCTAAGGCATTCCATAGAATCCGAGCATCAGTGCAGTGTTGAAACTGATGTTGATACTCATTAGGAATGGCCAAAAGCAGGGTGCTTAAGGCTTTCATCTCCAATTGTCTCACTTTCTTCTCACCATCAGTTTTTGGAGGTGGTCTTCTTCCATCTTGTCCAATTTTACCTTCAGCAGAGGGACCATTCTCAACAATGTCCCACATAGAACAGTCTGTAAGGAGGATGTACTGCTTGATCCGAATTTTCCACATATCAAACTCATTAGGTTTGAGCATGGGAACCTTTGAGACAAAAGTATTGTTTGATTCACCTGTGTTGTCCATGATGAATGAAGGTTTCTGAGAATACTAGGCTCTGATACCACTTGTCAGGATCTAATTCTTAACAAGAATAATAACACTCAGAAACAATATTAAAGAAGTTGCGGAAAAACACTTTAATATTCAACTATCAATGGAACAGTAAAACAGAACTCACAACTTGTAAACTTTATTGAATGATTAAAGTTACAAGCTTTTCAAACAAAACCTCAATCTTGATGAACAGGCTCACCAAGACGAATTCTACTTCTCTAGAACTATGATTATAAATCTTGAGGTTAATTCTCTCTCTAAACAAAAACTCAGAATGATTGTATATTCTTGTTTCAAACTATTCTGACTAAGTCTATACATATACTGAAAATAAAAGATAACTACAAAATATAAAAGATCTTTAGAATATTCTTCCATAATTATCTTCAACCTTGATCTGTGCGTATCTTGATTATCAAATAAGCAGTATTAAGTTGTAGCAGCATTAATCACTCTGAGCAGTACTAATCTTCACCAGCAGCACTAACTCTGCTTAGCAATAGTAACTCCTTCAAGCAGTATTAAACTGGCTCAGCAGTAGTAACTTGTCTCAGAAGTAGTAACCATGTTGTTCTGGCAGTATTAATCACTTACACACATCTTCAGTTCCCAACAGAAGATGTTTCAATTTGATTGGGGAACCAACACATACTCTATCTCGTCCTATATTGGAAGATGTAGATATTGAAAAAGAAGGAAAGTTGCCCCACCTTCGCATTTCGATCATGCATGTTGTCTCAATGGTTTACACATTTTGAGCCTAATATAAAGCAAAATGCTTAAATTCTTTCATACACAAAAAACATACACACATAAAATTTGTTTTTCTGTCGGAACGTTCATAGAATTACCTTGTGTTATTCGATGATTAAATGGAAGACTTGGGGAGTGAACATCAATAAAACTCCTTGTACAGTACATTCATTGTACTAAGTAGCTCTGTGCTGCTTACGGGCATTTTAGCTGATTCATTTGTTGATTCAGGTTTACATTCCTATTTGTCTGAATTTGCAATGATTCAGATGAATACATTATGAATTGACGGATGTTCAGAGGCTCATATGGAAAGTTCAGTGGTCAGAAAAAGGTTCTTTACATTTCTTGAGGAAAATTTTGATGATTTTTATGCTCTACATCATCAAAAAGGGGGAGAAATAGTCGAGAAATGTTATATATGGGATAAATTGTCAAGAAATGAAAGTTTATGAAAATTCATTTTCAGAGATATGAGGAGAAAATTCAAGAAGTCAATAAAGTTCAAGAAATTTTCTTTGAAGATTATTTTGAAAAGAGAAAAGTGAGCTATAACCGAAGATAATTTCTTTGCTAGAGATGATGATGTTTATCAAAGTCTTTGGGGGAGAATGTTAAAGTTCACAAGAAGTGGAGATTATCATTATTTCATCTCAATAGGGGGAGAATGTTGATTGCCTGAGAAGATCAGTTTTTGTCCAAAAAGGGGGAGAACGTGCTTTAAAGATGAAATTCATTTGAAGATAACTGCACGTTTATCCAAAGGGGAGATCACTTGTTTATGAATCAAAGGGGAAATTTTGTTTTCAAGATGAATTTTTTTTTGAAGATGATCTTGAATCCAAAGAGGGAGAATGTTAGAGCACAGATCGTTGTCTTCAAGATCGTCTAGATTGAAAGTCAAAAGCCCAAGTCAAAGCCTCAAAATTGCAAGTCAAAGTTGTTTAAAGTGGAAAGTCAAAGTCAATCAAAGTCAAGCTTGTTAGTTTAGTTTGTTTGATTTATTCATTGTAATAGTTAGTGGTATAAATAGTGTTTCTTTAGTAGTGTAGAGAGGAGAGCTTAATTGTGTGCGCATCTTGGAGAATCATATTGCATATTCTAGTGAGAGAAAGTATAGAGAGAGTGACTGTAAACTGTTAAATTCATATCAATGACATATGAGATTTGATTGAGTTCCATTGTTAATCTTGATAATCTTGCATTAACCTGGAAATAACACTTTTCCACATCGTTAATAAGAAGTTTTGGACAAGTTAAACCATTCCGACTAATAACTCTCGATTTTGAGAGTTATTTATCACTCTTTTTCTAGGATTTTGTATCATTTTATACCCACTTTGCTTCTATTCTTTTCATTTGGTCTAAAAATGTGATAAAGAGGTGATGAATTATCAAAAGTTTATTTTTTTGGAAAAACTGCACTTTTGTGGCCAACTGTGGGCAGGACTCTACCCACTGTGGGCGTCGATGAACCACTTGAAGAAACTGCTGGACGCTGCGTTTATCCGGACGATAAGGAGCAGATTAAAATATATTTTTTGGAGCATGCTTGTCTGATCTTTGAAGCATGGGTTGACAAGAGAGATAGGTCTTACCCCTTGTGTTTTGAAGAAAGAAAGTCCTTTGGATTTTATGTTTTTTGGAGGCTATATAAAGAGGAAGGACTTGCATTTGTTTCATCAACTCATCAACCTTTCATCCATCACAAGAAAGTCACCAACAAATTCTTAAACTCTAGTTCATCTTCAAGTTACTTGTTAACTTGAAGATTGTAATTTTACTTTCTAGTCCTTTACTTTCTAGCATTTTACTTTCTAGTACTTTACTTTCCTAGCAATTTACATTTCTAGTCATTTACTTTCCCTTGTAATTTAATTTCCGTAATTTACATTTATGCAAGTAGTTCTTAATTATTTCTCTTCTTTTATTATGTCTTTCTTTTTAGTCATGAGTTAAGCACCTTATTGGGTGTGGGTGTGAGTAAACTTGAGACTAGTAGGATACACTTGGGTGTGTCCATAATTACTTGTTCTTGAGTTTGGTCACTTGAGTCGGGACATAACTCAATGCGGATAAGCCGATCACTTTGAAGTGTTAATATTAGATCTTAGACCTCGAGAGGGGCAGATCCGAAAGACGGCTTAAGTGATGCACAAAGATTTGAGAAAGTCTTTGATAACCACGCAGAGATGTGGGTTTTGTATGATTTACTAAGGTTCAAACGTCGGTCGGGATTTATATCACAAAGAGATTTGGGTATAAATCCCCATACCGGTAGGACTTGACGCTTAGAGTCAAACTTAGATAAATCGGCAAACTCAAGTATAATAGTTATGGGCACTTTATAAGTACTTTTGGGCATAATTTATAAAAATTCGTTTTCGAGAGATCGGGATTTTTATACATGGCTCTATGCACTTAAGCGCCTAACCATCTGGTAACTACAATTATCTCAAGGAAACTTACACCCATACCCAATCCTTAACTCATTGTTAAATTTCTTAATTATTTTAGATATTTCACCAACAAAACGACAAATTTTTCTCACAACCAAAGCGTGTGCAAGAAGTTCATGAAACTCTCTGATTCTCAGTAGTCCAGTCCCTGTGGAAACGATATTCGGTATACTTACCATTTTATTACTTATAGCGATCATAGTTGAGGTGTATACTTGCGCCCCCACTGTGGGAACACTGTGGCCACTTGTGGAACTATACGGTTTTCCGCTATCAAGTTTTTGGCGCCGTTGCTGGGGACTGGCGCGATTTTACATCCTGAAATATTGACTTTCATTTGAGCCTGTGTCACTCATTTCAAAGCAACTTTTCCGTGTTGTATGCCACGGCTACAACACGGTGAACTTTTACCTCTAGACCCCGAAATTGAAAGAACTGTAAAAAGACGTAGAAGAGGTAGGAGAAATAGGCAAAACCGAAACATGGATGAATAACCTCCGCCTATTGTTGAAACCACGGTTAAAATTGCCGATGATAAAGATAGGGGAATACGGGACTATGCAACACACGAATTTGGTCAATTAAAATCGGGTATTCTTAGGCCCAACATGACAACACAAACTTTTGAACCGAAGCCCGTAATGTTTCAAATGATCCAAGCAATGGGTCAATTTGGGGGATTACCTTCGGAAGATCCGTACTCTCATTTAAAATCATTTATTGAAATGACGAATCATTTTCGTATTCCCGGAGTAACTGTAGAAGCCTTACGGCTGACACTCTTAACTTATACCCTAAGGGATAGAGCTAAGGCCTGGCTAAATTCACAACCACCGGAATCAATTGATACTTGGGCGAATTTAGCCGAAAAGTTTTTAAAAAAATATTTTCCACCCACAAGAAATGTGAAATTTAGACATGATATCATGAATTTTCGACAAGAGGAAGATGAAGCAGTTTCTGATGCATGGGAGAGATTCAAAGATTTAATTAGAAAATGTCCTCACCATGGAATCCCCCATTGCATCCAATTAGAAACATTTTATAATGGTCTTTCTAATGCTGCAAAAATCATTCTTGATGCTACGGCCGATGGTGCTTTTGTGTTAGCGCATAAATCTGTTGGATACAAGATCAAGAAGACTACTGATGGTCAAAGTTGAGAAAGTCAAATATGAATAAAGTCAAATCTCATTAAAAGTCAAAGTATTTTGTAATAAGTCAAACTTAGTTGTATTTGTATTTGTTGTTTCCTTTATATTAGGTGTTAGTATAAATACATTTTCTTCTTGTATTTTCAGTAGTTACAAGTGTAAGAAGTTAGTTGACATTTTAAGAGAGAATACGTTTTAGAGAGAGAAAGTGTAAACTTTGAGAATTGAAAGAAATCAAACAGGTAATCATTGTGTTAAATCTTGTTTGTTTGATTAAACTTGTTTATAAACTAGAATCTGGAACACACAATTGGTATCAAAGCAAATCCAAAGTGAAATAGAATCAAGAAAATCAAGTTCGTCACTGTTCATCGAAGAGAAAATCAAGATTCTGATTTTTGAGTGTTTTTGAGCAGATTTTGATTAGGAGTTGTACGAAAAATGTACTAGATCGAGTATATGTACTTTAATTTTCGTTTTGCACTGTAATTTCACTCGAATTTGTGATTTTGGTCGAGTTTTGTTACACGAGTTGTAAGTCACTGTTTCATCAAAAAAAATTGTATTGTAAGTGTTTAATTGTAAAAATCTTGAATTGTAATTTGTTCTATAGTTGTAATCGAGCAACAATCCAGAGTTACAGATCGATTGGACAAGATTTGATTGATTTCAGATGAAAAAGCTAGTTTTTGGGTCGAAAAACGGAAGAACGCGCTAGATCGCTAGAACGCGCAAGTTCATCTTGAAACGCGCAAGGTTCATCAGGGTAGAACGCGCAAGTCTAAAGAAGAGTTTTGGTTAAAAACGTGCAAGGTTATCTGCGAGTTTCAAGAAACGCGCTAGTAGTGGCCAGCGAGTTCTACAAACTCGCTAATTGAAGCTAGCGAGTTTCAGAAGGAATAGTGGTTTGCGAGTTCTTCGTCCTGCGAGTTTGAAGATTCAAGAAATAATTCTAAGTGTTGAAACGCGCAAGAGTAGCTAGCGAGTTTGGTTTAAACGCGCAAGCTTCGACGTACGAGTTTGGGAAAAGCGCACGCTTCAATCTGCGAGTTTCAGCGTGAATAGTCTTTAGCGAGTTTAGGCACTTGCGAGTTTCGTCGATCTGCGAGTTTTATCTGCGAGTTTGATCTGCGTGTTTGCTTGCGAGTTTCTCAAAACGCGCAAATATCTGCGAGTTTGCTCGCGAGTTTGCTTGAGAATTTATTGAACGCGCAAAGACTCAGTCTGCGAGTTATTCAATCTGCGAGTTTTAGGGCTTGCGAGTTCAATAGTGACTTGCGAGTTCTGATACTTAGTCAAAATTTTCGAATTTTCTGATTTTTTTCTAGATTTCAAGATTTTTCTTGTAATTTCATACTTTGGACTAACGATCAATTCTAGTTTCTTATTTGATTAATTTTTTCAAACAGGTTTAAAGAAGATGACTTTAAAAGATGCACTTTCGATTGGTACTGATGTAAAGCCTCCGGTATTGTTCAAAGGCGAATATGAACAATGGAAGGACAGATTTTTGGACTTCATAGACAGGCACTCAAATGGAGAGAATATACTTCTATCTATCACTGAAGGTCCTATGAAACCAATCATAATTCATGTACCTGCTGATGATGTTGATGGTAATGATGTTGATGGTGATAGTGATGATGGAGATGTGGAAAAAGAAATAAAGACAAAACCATTTAAAGTTGACTTCTCTCAGTACTCAGAAGAACAGAAGAGTAGATTTAAAGCTGACAAACAAGCGAGATATCTTTTACTCCAAAGCATTCCAAATGACATCTACATCAAGATAGATAGCTTCAAACATGATGCTAAACAGATGTGGAATCAATTGGAAAAGATGATGATGGGATCAAAGATTGGGAATCAGATAAAGGTGGCCAACTGCATCAATAACTATGAGGAATTCAAGGCAAAAGAGAATGAGATTCTTGAAGACACTTATGAAAGATTCACATTGCTTCTGAATGAGCTGACTAAGAACAAAGTCAAAAAAAAGCAGCTGGAAAACAATGTGAAACTTCTGAGCATCCTACGTCCTGAATGGAAGAAACACACTCGTAGGATGAAGCAAATGAAAGACTTAAGTGAAATACCTCTTCATGAAGTTTATGAGACATTACGGCAGAATGAGGAAGAGGTAGAGGAGAAAAGAACTAAAAAGAAAAAGGCTGAGAAGGTTCCTGATCCGATTGCTTTGATTGTTGGTGAGAAGAAGAAAGAAAAGAAAGAGAAGATAAAAAAGAAGAAGAAAAAGATAGTAAGTTCAAGTTCAGAGTCTGGTTCTGTGTCAGATAGTGATGATGGCGAGAGTTTGAAACAAGTTATGATTTTGCTCACCCGTGCATTTCAAAAGAAATTTTATAAGAAGCTGGGATCAAATTCTCAACGATATTCTTCATCAAGCTCAAAGAACCACGAGCACCGACAGAAAGTGGAAGGAAAGAGGTATGAAGAAGATAGATATGGGGAAAAGAAACCGGATGAGAAGAAAAGGTTTGCAAATGACTACACGGTTGCTGAAAAGAAAGCAAGTGATCCAGTTAAATGCTACAACTGTGGCAAGATGGGTCATTTTGCAAGAGATTGTCGGAAGCCGAAAGTACGCAACTCTCAGTACTATCAGAACAAGTTGCTTCTGGCGAGACAACAAGAAGCTGGTGTAGCTTTGATGGCTGAGGATGAGTTTTGGCTTGATCATTCTGAGGATGAAAGTGATGAGAAAGAAGAAAATGCTCATATCTGTCTCATGGGCAAAGAGGACAAGAATGACGAGTCAGATGATGAAGAAGTTAATGAGGTATTAAACTTAACTCCAAAAGATTTCATTACCAAGTTGGAAACCATGGTGGTTGGGCTTCAAAATTTACAAAATAATCTGAAAAATGAAAAGGAAAAGGTTGCTAAAAAGAACAAGAAGATCTTTGAACTTAATACTTCTGTTATTTCAAACAAATATCTGATTGATTCTTTACGTAAATCTGATTCTGATTCTAAATCTAAAGTAGATGATTTTGAAAAGAAGATTTCTGAGTTTGAAGGTAAAGTAAATAAATATGAGTTTGAAAAGAATGAATCTGCACTAGCTGTTTATAAATTGCAGGTTGAAAACAAGAAGGTAAATGGTCTAGAAGTTAAACTTTATAAAAGAGGTCAAACAGATCAAACCATTTTTCTTAATGCCCCTGATGAAGAAGCTGATGTTAAGCAGAGATGGGGACTTGGTTTTAACAACCCCCATTATCTTAAGAAAGCCATCAGAAAACAGCCGGCACTTTATAACTATGACTTTCTTGCTTGTGCTGATAAACATACTCATTTAAAACCCAAATTTGTTACCAAATTGTCAGACGAAGATGAGGCCAAAGAAACTGAAAATAGAAAGAATAAAAAGAAAATGCAACTACCATTTAACTATGTAAAGTTAAATGATAGTTATCTTTCAGAAACACCAAAAGTTCTTTCAAATGACTATTTTGTTAGTTATTCCGCTTCAGAGATGAAGGCAAAACCTGCGATTGCAAAGGTTTATGTTCCTACATCTATTCTTGAAAGCAAAATAGTCGAGCTTGAAAATGTTTTATCTGATGAAAAACTTTTGGGTGATATACAACAAATTGTGTTTTCTACAGTTCTAAAGAACACTGTTTTTCAATCTAAATATACAAAGTGTTCTACAGTTTCTAAGGCTTCTCAATCTTCATCTGATAATTCTGATGACTTATTTGAGTCTGCAAATGATTCTTTTAATTCTGATGATGGGAGCATGGAAGAATCTGATATGTTTGACATTCATTCTAAACTTCCTGATCATTCTACTTGTCTTAAAATTGACAAAGTGTTACCAAGTGTTGTTCATATTGGTGAAACATCAACTAAGGTTGGTGATTCAGTTTCTGTAACTGCTGATTACTATGCTCATGGTAAGAAACATAAGAAACAGCGATTACAGAAATAGAAATACACTGGTATACATTAGAAAACTCAATCTAAGAAATCTGCTTTTCCTAATAAATCAATATCTTATGTTTCAGATTTAAAGAAGAAAAAGTCGAAAGCTCAATCTGAATGGAGACCAAAAAGGAGGGATGATGAGATAGTGGAATCAGTTACTGATAATTCTTGTACTAAAACTGATAGTAGTGATTCTGATATAGTTGATCAATGTGCTTCTCATAAACAAAACCTTGTAACTTCTTACAAGCGTTACTCAATAAAGTAGTTGATTCAATTATCTTCTATTACTACTAAATTTCATAATGATTATCGGAAAACTGACTTTGCTTATTCTCATGATTCTTCTGATTGGTATGGATCTTATCATGTTAATTCTTCGAGATCAAATGATTTTCAAAGTTTTCAAAAGAACAGAGGATCCATTTTCAAGTGGATACCAAAATCTTGTGCTAATCCGTTAGGGCCCGTTTTTAAATGGGTACCTAAATCTATTATTGCCTGATTTCTCTTACAGACCCATCATATGTGGTACTTGGATAGTGGATGTTCCAAGCATATGACTGGGCAAAAAGCTTTATTGTCTAACTATACAGAGAAATTCAGTGGAAATGTCAGATTTGGAAACGACCAGCTTTCACCTATCGTAGGATATGGTGACATCATTCAAGATAACATAACGATAAGTAAGGTGAGTTATGTCGAAGGCTTGGGGCACAACTTATTTAGCATCGGTCAATTCTGCGATAAAAGGTTAGAGGTCAACTTCAAGTCTAAGAGTTGCTCAGTTCGCACTGAAGATGGAACAGAACTCTTATCTGGAAATCGAAAGACCAACCTCTACACCATTAATTTGTCCAAAGTTCAGATTGACAGTCAACTATGCTTAATGACAAAAGCTTCAACGTAGCAAAGTTGGCTATGGCACAGACGTTTATCTCATTTGAATTTTCGTTACATCAACAAGATGGTTCGTGGGAAATTGGTCAAAGGACTTCCTGAGCTGAAATATGAACGAGAACACTTATGTGCTGCATGTGAGAAGGGTAAGATGAAGAGAGCCGCACATAAACCGAAGCCTGAACCAAGCACTAGTTCTCCGTTAGAATTGCTACACATGGATTTATGTGGTCCAATGAGAACTCAGAGTTTGGGAGGAAAGAAATACGTGCTTGTTATTGTGGATGATTATTCAAGATACATGTGGGTCAAATTTCTTCGTTCAAAAGATGAGACACTGGAAGTTCTCATTACTTTCTTAAAGTCAACCCAGGTGAAACTGCAGCGACAAGTCAAGTTTCTTCATACTGATAATGGCACAGAATTCAAGAAAAAGATTGTTGATGAATATCTCGAATCAGTTGGGATTTCACATCAGTATTCTGTTGCTAGAACGCCTGAACAAAATGGATTAGTCGAAAGGCGAAATTGAACGCTAGTCGAGGCCGCTCGGACTATGCTTAGCCAATTAGACTTACCTCTATTCTTGTGGGCAGAAGTTGTGTCGACTGCATGCCATACTCAAAATCGTTCCATGATACACCGCCGGTTTCAGAAGACTCCATATGATTTGATCAACAACAGAACACCAACTATCAAATATTTTCACATATTTAGGTGTAAATGTTTTGTGCTTAATGACAGAGAGAGTCTGAATAAATTCAGTGCTAAGGTGGACGAAGGCATCTTTATCGGTTATTCTTCAACTTCTGTTGCATATCGTGTTTACATGAAGAAGTCAAAGACAGTTGTGGAGAGCATTAATGTTACATTTGATGAAGATATGGCTTCTGATCAACTCAGTTCAGAACCCGTTATCACTGGTGTATTAGCTTTTGGGCAGATCAGTCTAGAACCTGTGTCTACTGCGACAAATTCGGATAACGCTTCTACATCTACTTCACATTTAACTGATTTAGATTTGTTATTTGAATTCTTTTATGATGAGTTTCTTGGAACTAATGTATCTAAATCTGTTGTGACTGACAGGTCTGAAGATACAAGTTGTCATCATCCAGTCACTTCAGATGTGATTTCTGAACAAGCATCCCCTGTTCAGACAGAAACTCATATTCCTATTATTACTCCTATAGTTGAAGATGGTTCAACAAATGTTGAGCAAGAAGTAATTGTTTCAGTTAGGTGTACTACTTTGTCTACTCAACAGCCAGAATCTGTTGTTCCAACTGATACTTCTGCACCTGAGACTTCAACTGAAAACCCCCCTCTTGTTATTCAAACTGAAGATTCTGAAAGTGGATTTCTAGATGATGATCATATTCAAAATTCATCTACTCCACTTCCTCATGAGCATCGCTGGACCAAAGAGCATCCATTACATCAAGTAATTGAAGATCTCAACAAGCCTGTACAGACTAGGTCAGCGACACTTAACCAATGTATGCATGACTCGTTCCTCAGCAAGATTGAGCCAACACGAGTATTTGAGGCTCTTGCTGATTCGGACTGGGTATCTGCAATGCAAGAAGAGATCAATCAGTTTGAATCCCTAAAGGTTTGGAGACTTGTTCCTAAGCCGGAAGGTAAAACCATGATCGGCACTAAATGGGTATTCAAGAATAAAAAGGATGAAGATGGTATCGTCATAAGAAACAAAGCTAGACTTGTTGCCAAAGGTTACCGGCAAGAGGAAGGCATAGATTATGATGAGACGTATGCTCCAGTAGCTCGTATAGAAGCAATTCGCATGTTTCTAGCATACGCAGCTCATAATAATTTCACAGTCTATCAGATGGATGTGAAAACAGCTTTTTTGAATGGCATTCTTAAGGAGGAAGTGTACGTGTCTCAACCAGAAGGGTTCGTCAATCCAGATAAGCCAGATCATGTCTACATCTTGGACAAAGCCCTTTATGGATTAAAACAAGCCCCTCGAGCATGGTATGACGTCTTATCCAAATTCTTGGTCAAGTCTGGTTTCTCCAAAGGTAAGATTGATACTACTTTATTCATAAAGAAGGAAAAAGCTGATATTATTCTTATTCAAATATATGTTGATGATATAATATTTGGTTCTACTAATCCAAAATATTGTAAAAACTTTTCTAACCTTATGGTGTCACGTTTTCAAATGAGTATGATGGGAGAGATGAATTTTTTTCTCGGATTACAAGTTAAACAGCTTTCTACGGGGATTTTTATAAATGAATCTAAGTACATTTTGGATATTCTTCGGAAGTACAAAATAGAAAATTGTAAATCAATTGGAACCCCGATGGCACCTGGTACTAAGATTCACACTGATCCTTTGGGTAAAAGTGTAGATGTTAGAACTTACAGAGGTATGATAGGATCGTTAATGTATCTAACGTCGAGTAGACCAGATATTATGTTCTCAACATGTCTATGTTCTAGATATCAAGCTGCTCCCAAAGAATCCCATTTGGCTGTTGTCAGACGGATTTTTAGATATCTGAAGGGGACTGCAGATCTTGGTCTGTGGTATCCTAAGGATACTGGGTTTCAACTGACTGCATATTCAGATGCAGATCATGCAGGTTGCATGTTGGACAGAAAGAGTACCTCTGGTCACGTTCAATTTCTTGGAGACAAGCCTGTTAGCTGGGCTTCAAAGAAACAATTATGCGTTTCCATTTCGACTGCTGAAGCAGAGTATGTAGCTGCTGCCAGTTGCTGCTCTCAAGTATTGTGGATGCGAACACAGCTACGAGACTTTGGATTCAAATATGACAAAATTCCTATATATTGTGACTCGAAGAGCGTGATTGCCATATCTGCTAATCCTGTCCAACACACCAAAACCAAACACATTGATGTAAGGTATCATTTTATAAAAGATAATGTAGAAAAAGGAACAATTGAACTTTATTTTGTAAAAACAGATTATCAACTTGCAGATTTATTTACCAAACCCTTAGATGAAAAGAAATTTAATTTTCTTGTCTCTAAGCTTGGTATGTTAAATCTTAAGACGTAATCGGTTGTTACCTACTAAAGTTACAAATTGTTATTTTTCATCATTTTCTTTATCTTTATTTCTGAAAGATATCTGCACTTTAATTGTTTGCTCATGATCTCAGGGGAGTAAGAGAAGATTTTAAAGGATCTACATTCATTTGAGGGGGAGCAAAACTAATATCTGCATTATACATTTTAACTGACAAAATTTTTATGTTGCATGATTTTAGGGGGAGCCTATAAGTCAAAAGGAGTAAGACTATGATTTCTGATTATTTTAGATCAGAACTCGTATTTTAAACGTTTTATTGCTTTATGTCAATTTACATTTGAATAAATTTTGTGAATAAATTTTGACTAGACTTTGAGACTTATGCAGGATGAGAGAAGCTGACAAGATCATATCTTAATGACTACAGTTGACTTTCTGAGATTTAAGATTGAGCGAAAAGGTAAATTTCTTATCTTAATCTCAAATGTATCTGAAAGAAGGACAACTTTCAGGTATAGAAAACATGTTCTTAAATGTTCAAACCACTTCCTGATTTTTAAACAGATTTTATAATTTGGAAGTGTGATTTTAAATGTTTTCATTTTATTTTTGTGCTTAATCGATATACAAACCGTGTGTTTCCAAAGATAATTACTTGCGTATTGTCTTTTCTATATACTTTCAAGTATTCACACACACCGGTTTGAATTTTTGTTCAAAATGTTCTTACCATGTCTCTAAATTGAAACAATTTTTCTTCGATGGTAAGACACTTCGTTTGTATTCAAAGAATTTTTAGCGATATTTCATTTCGAAACGTTATTTCAAGAATGTCTATATTTTGTTTCGTATAGACAAATATCAATTATTCTTGACCATAAGCTTTAATTGCTATATCATTCATTTTTGATCATTTTCATACAATGTCAGATTTTCAAACAAGTCTTTTGTATTCATTTTCATTCATTCAATATACTTGTTTGAAAATACCTCAGTGTTTAAAAATGCTCAAATCTTCATGATTATATTTTATGAGTATACATATATCTGACCCATAGTTTCTATGATTTACATGTTCAAGATAAACTATTTTGAGCAACACGTTCTTTTAGGATTACTGGGTTCTTTGTGCTAGGAATTAACTAAACTTCTATGGATTCACATTAACCAGTGTTTCCTACCCATGAAGTTAATCCTTTAGTGATTGAGTGTGAGGAGTCTAAAAGAAATAAGTGTGGGTGTGATGAGGTAAATGGGAAAGAGAGTTTGGTTAGTAGTGAGCTTAATGATTAAAAAGAAAGAGGTTGTGAGCTCAGAGTAAAAGAATATCAAACTCTGCACCAACTACTTTTTGAGTCGGGCAGCCACATTACTAATGTTTCACAATTCTTCGTGAACATTATTGAAACAGGCAAATAGCCCAAGCCAATTCTTGCTTTAACCCCACCAACCACTCATTTTCTTCTCAAAAAGAAAATGTATCACATTTTTAAGGGGACGCAGCATATTATCTATCTGGTTTTCATTTGGAAAATCTGGATATTGAAAACAGAAGGAAGTCTGCCCCACCTTCGCACTTCAATCATGCACATTGAGTCTGTGTTTATCTACTGTTGTCTCAGTGGTTTACACAAATTTGAGCCTTATTGAAAAGCAATATTCGTGCTTAATTCTTTCTACACTTGCACGAACACACAATGAATTTGTTTCTTTGTCATAACATTCATAGAAATTGCCTTTGTGGTATTTCGATGATTGGATGGAAGCCCTGGGGGAGTGAACATCAAAAAGCTTCTTTCTAATGTGTATTCGTTACACACAGTGACTTTGTGTTACTGACAGGCATTTTAACTGATCCATCTGTTGATTCAGGAGTTACATGTTCTAATTTGTCTGGATTTGAAAAGATCTAGATGAATACTTGGTTATGGATCACAGAATCAGAGGCTCAGATAAGATTGGTCAATGACATTTCTTGGAAACAAAGTTTTGATGATATAAATGCTCAAATCATCAAAAAGGGGGAGATGATATGAAGAAATGTTAAAGTTTTGAAGTCTGGAAGAGATGATATCAAGATCTGATAAAGTTTTATGAAGTTGATTTTCTGAAATGTTCAAGTCAGAAAGTTCAAAGGGAAGATTTGAAGACAATCAAAGAATTTCTAAAGTTTTGAGGAAATTTTCTTTGAAGATTATTTGCTAAAGCAATCTGAGCTGAATCTGAAGATAATTTTCTTTCCAAAGTCTGAAAGCGTTCTATGAGAGCTTTGGGGAGATAGTTCATCATTTGAAAATAACTTTGGAAAGAAGACTGTGTTAAAGAAAAAGAAAAGGGGGAGATTGTTCAGACAGAGCTTAAAGTGAAGATTTAATGATAAATCTTTCAACAATGATCTTGAATCCAAAGGGGGAGATTGTTAACGCATAAATCTGTTGGATACAAGATCAAGAAGACTACTGATGGTCAAAGTTGAGAAAGTAAAATATGAATAAAGTCAAATCTCATTAAAAGTCAAAGTATTTTGTAATAAGTCAAACTTAGTTGTATTTGTATTTGTTGTTTCCTTTGTATTAGGTGTTAGTATAAATACATTTTCTTCTTGTATTTTCAGTAGTTACAAGTGTAAGAAGTTAGTTGACATTTTAAGAGAGAATACGTTTTAGAGAGAGAGAGAGAGTTCTAGAGAGAGAGAAAGTGTAAACTTTGAGAATTGAAAGAAATCAAACAGGTAATCATTGTGTTAAATCTTGTTTGTTTGATTAAACTTGTTTATAAACTAGAATCTGGAACACACATTTTGTTTCCAAAACATACAACGAGGCATTTGACATTTTAGAAAAAGTTTCAAACAATAACACCGAGTGGTCAAATCCTCGTGCCATCGTTCCGAAAAATGCATCGGGAGTTCATGATATTGATGCCATCGCTTCTTTAAATGCACAAATCGTTGCCTTGACTAATTTGGTTAAAAATAATTTGAACATCAATGAGGAAAAAAGTCAAGTGCAAGCCATGAATCATTCTTTAAACGAATCTTGTGTATTTTGTGGAGAAAATCATCGTTTTGAGCAATGCCCGGAAAATCCCGCATCGGTGAACTACGTGGGGAATCATGCTAGAAATAGTCCATTTTCCCAAACGTATAACCCAAATTGGCGGAATCACCCGAATTTTTCTTGGACCGGTAATCAAGGACTTCAACCCCCCGGGGCAAGTTAAGTCCAAAACCGACCACAAAATCTCCCCCCGGGTTTTCATCAAAACCAACCTTCCAATTTTCAACATGGACAATCCTCACAATCACATGCACCTAGGCAACAAAATGCATCGGTAAGTAATGATTCAATCGAATCATTGCTTAAAGGTTTTATAAACCAAACTAATGCAACCTTGAGGGGTTTCGAAACCCAACTCGGGCAATTTGCCGTCGAGCTCAAAAATAGACCTCAAGGGACGTTACCTAGTGACACCGAGAATCCTAAGGGAAAAGAACATGTCAAAGCAGTGAGTATAAGGGAAATAGGGAATGTAGATGATTCGTGCCAAAACACAAAATCATCTTCCATCCCTATTGTGCAAAAAGATTCACATCTCTTTGACACCGAAAATTTCCCTATTTTTTTCCCTTCTGTTGAGAAAACGCAGAACCCAGATTATGTGTCTAAAACAGCGGATCCATCCAGTTTTGAAAAAAATTCTGCACAGTTCACTCACTGTGGGCAGGCTGTGCCTACACCCGGTAAAATAACATCAAAACCAGATCTACGTGAGTTGCCTTTTCCTGATAGATTAAAATCAAAACATGTGGATGCTCAGTTTAAAAAGTTTTTGGATATTTTCAAGCAACTCCACATTAACATTCCTTTGGTAGAAGCTCTCGAGCAAATGCCAAGTTATGTTAAATTTTTAAAAGACATTCTCAATAAAAAAAGAAGGCTTGAAGAATTTGAAACCGTTGCGCTAACCAAGGAATGTAATGCTATTCTTACTTGTAAAATTCCTCCAAAGTTGAAAGATTTGGGTAGTTTCACCATCCCGTGCTCCATTGGAGGACAAGAAGTAGGACTCGCATCATGTGACTTGGGAGCAAGTATAAACCTCATGCCTTTATCTGTTTTTGAAAAATTGGGAATTGGAGAAGTTCGACCAACCACGGTTACTTTGCAACTCGCGGATAGATCTTTGGCATATCCAAAAGGAAAAATTGAGGACATTTTGGTCAAAGTTGATAAATTTATTTTTCGGCTGATTTTCTAGTTTTGGACTATGAGGCGGATAGAAATGTTCCCATCATTTTAGGAAGACCCTTCCTTGCGACCGGCCGAACATTGATAGACGTCCAAAAAGGCGAGTTGACCATGAGAGTGAATGACCAACAGGTGACCTTCAATGTTTTCAAGTCTCTTAAGTTTAATGGTGAAGTAAAGGACTGTTCTGCCCTTAGCAATTTAGGTGATAACTTCGAGTTAAGTTTGATAGACTGTGTCCACAGTGAGCCCACTGTGGGCAGTGACGAGGAAATTTCGGAAGAAGACTTGATTGAGGTTATAGATGCTTTTGAGCAGCTTGATTTTACAGATAGGCCAACACAGGTTCCTTCTATCATAAAAGCCCCAGATTTGGACTTAAAACCACTTCCCAATCACCTTAAGTATGCTTATCTCATGGAAGAAGAGAAATTGCCTGTAATTATTTCTTCCAACTTAAGTGATGATCAAGAAGTGAGGTTGATAGAATTGTTGAAAAATCACAAGAAAGCCATAGGTTGGACCTTAGCCGACATCAAGAGGGTTATTCCTTCGCTTTGCCAACATAAGATAATCTTGGAGGAAAATAGTGTTGGTAAAGTGCAACCACAAAGAAGACTTAATACCACCATGAAAGAAGTCGTTAAAAAAGAGATTTTGAAATGGCTTGATGCGGGTATTATTTTCCCCATTTCGAGTAGTGGTTGGGTGAGTCCGGTGCAATGTGTCCCAAAAAAAGGTGGTACCACGGTAGTCACCAATGAGAAAAATGAACTTATTCCAACTAGGACCGTCACCGGGTGGCGAATTTGTATGGATTATAGACAATTAAATCTTGCCACCAAAAAGGACCACTTTCCCTTGCCATTTATAGACCAAATGCTAGATCGTTTAGACGGAAAAGCATTTTATTGCTTTTTGGATGGATATTCGGGTTATAATCAGATTCATATCGCACCCGAAGATCAAGAAAAAACGACCTTTACTTGTCCCTTTGGTACTTTTGCTTTCCGGAGAATGCCATTTGGTTTATGCAATGCACCCGCAACATTTCAACGGTGCATGATGTCTATTTTTTCGGACATGATTGAGGATACGATGGAAGTTTTTATGGACGATTTTTCAGTAATTGGAACATCTTTTGAAAATTGTCTTAAAAATTTGGAAAAAAGTTTAGAACGATGTGAAACTCACGATTTAATTCTAAATTGGGAAAAATGCCATTTTATGGTACAAGAAGGAATCGTTTTGGGTCACATGGTTTCTAAAAAAGGTTTGGAAGTGGATAAAGCGAAACTTGAAGTAATAATGCAATTACCCGAACCCACTTCGGTTAAAGGCATTAGAAGTTTTTTAGGACATGCGGGATTTTACAGACGTTTCATAAAAGATTTTTCAAAAATTGCAAAACCACTTTGTAATTTGTTGCATGTCGATCAAACTTTTGATTTTACTTCCGATTGCAAAAACGCTTTTGAAACAATAAAAAATGCTCTTGTGACGGCACCTATTATAATTGCCCCGGATTGGACCATGCCTTTTGAGGTGATGTGTGATGCAAGCGATTGGGCCGTAGGTGCCGTGTTAGGACAAAGGAAAAATAAAAATTTTCACCCCATTTATTACGCAAGTAAAACTCTCATCGAAGCTCAAATAAATTATACAACAACCGAGAAAGAGTTACTTGCCGTAGTATTTGCATTTGACCGTTTTCGATCCTACTTGATTGGCACGAAGGTCCTTGTTCACACGGATCACTCCGCTATTAAGTATCTCTTCAACAAAACCGATGCCAAGCCACGGCTTATTCGGTGGGTCCTTCTTTTACAAGAATTCGATCTTGAGATAATTGATAGGAAAGGAGTTGACAATCAAGTTGCGGACCATCTTTCTAGGATTGAAAAACAAGTGTCAAGTGGGGGAAGTCACGAGATCAAAGAAATTTTTCCGGATGAAAATATTTTGGCAATCAATCATTTTGAAAAGGACCTCCCTTGGTATGCGGATATTGCAAATTATCTCGCAAGCGGTATCAAGCCATACCAAAGGAGCGGTCAACAACTCAAGAAGTTTTTCCACGATTGCAAAAATTATTTTTGGGACGATCCTTTTTTGTATAAATTAGGAGCAGACCAAATTTTGCGAAAATGTGTCCCGGATTTTGAAATAAAAGATATTTTGAGGGACTGTCATTAGTCACCATATGGAGGCCATTTTGGTGGTCAACGTACGGCGGCGAAAATTTTGCAAAGCGGATTCTTTTGGCCCACGATATTCAAAGATTCTTTCGAATTTGTTAAAAGTTGTGATCAATGCCAAAGGACGGGAAACTTGTCCCAATGAAATGAAATGCCCTTAAACAACATTTTAGAAGTTGAACTTTTCGACGTTTGGGGCATTGATTTTATGGGCCCGTTTCCCATGTCCTTCCATAATCAGTATATATTGGTGGCCGTTGATTACGTTTCCAAATGGGTAGAGGCGATTGCGTGTCCTAAAAATGATGCTAAGACAGTGATTTCTTTTCTTCAAAAAAATATTTTTGTCCGCTTTGGGACTCCCCGAGCTTTGATTAGTGATGAAGGGACCCATTTCGTCAATAAAATGTTAGCCACTGCTCTTAGTAAGTACAACATCCAGCATAAAGTTTCAACCGCATACCATCCTCAGACAAACGGTCTTGCCGAACTTTCAAACCGAGAAATAAAATCAATTTTAGAGAAAGTGGTAAAACCCGACAGAAAGGATTGGTCTCTTAAACTGGATGATGCACTTTGGGCATATCGAACAGCCTTTAAAACCCCGTTAGGAATGTCACCATATAAATTGGTTTTTGGAAAGGCATGTCACTTGCCCTTGGAACTTGAATATAAGGCATTTTGGGCAACAAAAGAATTAAATATGGATTTTGATGAAGCCGGAAAGAAAAGAAAACTTCAACTGAATGAATTAGAGGAGTTACGGCACCATGCTTACGAAAACGCAAAAATTTATAAAGAAAAGACAAAAGTATGGCATGACCGTCGGATCAAACAGCGTGTTTTTGAAAAAAATCAACAAGTGCTCCTTTTTAATTCAAGGTTGAAATTATTTGCAGGTAAATTAAAATCAAGATGGTCGGGACCCTTTACCATCATGGATGTGGGAAAATACGGAACGATCGACTTATTGAACCCACATGATGGCAGTACTTTCCGAGTTAATGGACACCAGGTCAAGCATTTTATTTCAAAGGGAATGCCCAGACCCACTAATTTGGAAGAGTAAGGGTTAAGTTTTTAATTGTAAATAGTGTATATTTCTTTTATGTTTGAATTTTTTTTTTTTACTTTCAGTGTAAGACATTGGAGTTGGATATTGGGAAAGTCATGTTGACAACTTGAGAAAAGTTGGTAAAAGTCTTGGTGGTCTCCTTCTAAATTGTTGGGATAGTCTTTTTTTTTTCGCATGAAAAACAAGAAACAATTTTTTATTATGCATTGGAAAGGAGGATTCTCTTATCAGTATTAGGTGGCAGTAGTGGGTGAGAGACAAGTGTTTCTTATGAAAAGTGGTTGTCTTTCAAAGAGGGATCTGATTTGAGTTTAACTTTTGTGAAGGAGTTAAACTATTTTAAATTTAGACATGGATGCATGGGGAAGGCACACAAATTTTTTTTAATCATGAAAGTACATAAATGTGGTCACTCCTTTTTGCCACCGGTTCTTATCTAGGAGTTGTACTTGGAAGATCAAAAGGTTTATTGGATAAACAAATAAACCATTGTCTTTTCCTAAAATTCTCATGATGGCAGGTTCAGTTTTCAAGAAGCAAACAACAAGACCAACACATTTTTTTCAAAACCCTTCCTCCCCATTGCATCCTCAAGCTTTTTTCATCTATGGCAAGGCAAAAGCACCTTGTCTCTCGACCGTCGCAGCCCCCGCGCCGGTCTCTCCGTCACCGGAGCACCACCACTACTTCAGCGTTGGTCGACAGCTCCGACAAAGTCGCCGACGCTGAACCATCGCAACCCACCAACATCACCACCTCTGTACTTTCCTCCACCAACGTCGCCGCCGCTCAGACCGCAGCGCCACCACCTCCGACCAACAGAGTTGAACCCACTTCTTCCGTCTCCAGCACCCAGGGGATTTTCACTTCGGGAGGATCGCCGACAATCCCATCCTTTGAGGCTCCGACACCATCGTCGCCGACATTCCTCCATTCCTTCGCCGAGAGCCACGAAATATTAACACTGGTACAATCCTTACCCTCTTCTTTTAGCCCAAATCTTCCGACTTTCACGCCCTTTCTCTCTATTTACACTCCGTCTGTTAGAATCCCCTCATTTCCCTCTATTGATTTCAACCTAACCAACCCCAACCCCACTGTACCGAGCCCTAGCATCCAACACCTTACTCCCATCCCCGACCCCATGTTCACCCCCTTGGCATCACCAACACCGTCCACCCCTAAACACCGACCAAACCCTCTACACCAAACATTTGACCTAAATCAAGACCTTGTGGGTAATAGCTTGGATGACTCGTTCATGTTCGATTTTGAAGACTGCCAACACCCAGAATATGAGGGGTTGTTTCTGTTTGAGAAGTCATGTGATGCTGCAGCTAAAGCCCCAAATACTACCAACCAACCATCCCCACCGAAACAGGTTCCTATCGACCCCCACAGTCGGCAGTCTATGCCCACTATGGGCACCAATCCTACTGCGATCGACCCTCACACCGACTTGTTCAAAAACACTACATCAGGGGACACTGATTCTGGGACTAAATCCTCGGGGGACACTGTGACGACCTCGTCTGAAAAAGCCAGTTCCCCAAAGTCTGGGGCGAGTACGAGGCAAACAGGGGATTCGAACAGTGATTTTGAAGCTGAGTTACGAGCAGATGCGAAAGGAAAAGGTAAAATGGTCGCCCGACAAACTCGTTCTTCTAAACGGAAGCGGACTGACAGCGGCATTAACGATCAAAAAATACGGGACAGGTATGAGCAAATAAAACATAACGATATCCTTATGGAGCGGCCCTTTGCACCTAAATTTATTTGCTCATTCTTACATGTCAAGCACCACCTTACGGCCATGCGATGGGATAACCTTGTTACTGTCCCATGCAAGGCCAACGTCACTCTCGTCACTGAATTTTTCGCTGCAATTGCCGTAACAAAACAGAACCCCGTACTTCTTCGGGGTAAATGGGTGGACTGGTCCGGACCTCAGATCAATAAGATCTTGAAATTAAAAGTCCCGTTTGTCTGTTCGTTTAACCAAATCTCTAACAACTTACTCATGGTAACGGACAAACAAATCGCGGACTTATTGTTTGCCCCGGGTCGGATTGGGCTCTTGATAACCGTCGTTTGATGATACAAGCCAACAGTCTCACGGAAGAAGCTGCAGTGTGGTTCCAGTTTTTGCGCCATAACGTTAATTCTACTGCCCACGACTGCACTCTCTCTCGGGATAGGTGCGTTTTGCTATATTGTATTTTGAAGGAATGCCCGGTGGATCTTGGGCCTATTGCATGTTTGGCCATTGAATCTGCATCCCGAAGTAAGAAGTCGCGCCTGATTTTCCCTGCTTTAATCACTAAGTTATGTGTTGTGGCGAAGGTTCCTACTTTTGACACCGATAAACTCGTTTCCGGATCGGTTGCCATTGACAGACACACCCTAGAGCGGCGATCTCGCTCCTCCAAAACCCCCTCTGTTGTGTAGGTACCATCACCACAGGCAGCACCACCGCAGGCCCCGACACCTACTGTTCCCAAGTCCCCGGAGCCCACAACCGTCAACCAAACAACATCTTGTGGGTATGGGACCGCCGACTGGCTTGCGGCGTCCGTTATGCAACACGAAGAAACCAACCTAACTCTTAAGGCCATGCTGGCCGTGCTCACTGATTTGCAGACTCGTGTAGCTCGTTTGGAGGACAGACGAAGCGAAGCAACCCCAGTTGGTAATACCAATATTGATCCCACTGTGGCTACTTGTTCCCACAGTAAGCAAATGGATCCGCAAAAATAACTTTTGGTTTTTCATCACCGCTCTTTTGAACATTATCTTTGTGCTATCTTTTGGGTGTATGTATAACTTTTAACTATTGCTTCCCGCCTTTTGTGTATGCTATGCGGGTTTAATTTAGGTTATGTTTAATTATCTGTTATGCTTGATATTTTTGGTCTCCTTTATGTTTTACCTTTCTTTCAGGTATGAATTCTTTGGATGACTTTTTGGATGGTAAAACTTTGAAAGGACGTAGGCCCTTTTTGTTGTTGGCCTAAACACTATTTCCCTCGTTCCTTAACCTAGCCAATTTGCTCGACAATGAGGACATTGTCCGCCTTAAAGTTTGGGGGTGGGGAGAGAAAAATATAAAATAGATATGTGATCTTGGCAAATATGAAAAACAAAAAAAATAAAAAAATAAAAAAACAAGGGAAAGCGGAGAAAACAAAAGAAAATATTTATATAATAAAAAGTCTTCGAAAAATTGGAAGACGACCTTCGAAAAATTGGAAGGCAATTTAAAACCCAAGGATCGTGCAACAAATTGAAATATCACAAAACTTTGGGTTTTGAAAATCTTGAACTCAAAAGGAAAGTCAAGAAAAGAAATACCTTACACCCTTTTGTAGTTGAGTTCAAGTTTGGGGGGAGATTTTTTTGTGAAAAACCGCAAACACTAACCCGAGAAAGTCCTACCGATCAATTTCGACATCAGAGAAGTCATTGAAGGAAGTTGTACAATTCTCGACTAAATGAGACATTTAAGCAATTATTTTTGTAGGTTTCGTTCCTTCTCTCCTTTCGTAAAATTTCTTTTTATTTCATTTTTTTACTTGAGGACAAGTAAAACTTCAAGTTTGGGGGTGTGATAACTCTCGATTTTGAGAGTTATTTATCACTCTTTTTCTAGGATTTTGTATCATTTTATACCCACTTTGCTTCTATTCTTTTCATTTGGTCTAAAAATGTGATAAAGAGGTGATGAATTATCAAAAGTTTATTTTTTTGGAAAAACTGCACTTTTGTGGCCAACTGTGGGCAGGACTCTACCCACTGTGGGCGTCGATGAACCACTTGAAGAAACTGCTGGACGCTGCGTTTATCCGGACGATAAGGAGCAGATTAAAATATATTTTTTGGAGCATGCTTGTCTGATCTTTGAAGCATGGATTGACAAGAGAGATGGGTCTTACCCCTTGTGTTTTGAAGAAAGAAAGTCCTTTGGATTTTATGTTTTTTGGAGGTTATATAAAGAGGAAAGACTTGCATTTATTTCATCAACTCATCAACCTTTCATCCATCACAAGAAAGTCACCAACAAATTCTTAAACTCTAGTTCATCTTCAAGTTACTTGTTAACTTGAAGATTGTAATTTTACTTTCTAGTCCTTTACTTTCTAGCATATTAATTTCTAGTACTTTACTTTCCTAGCAATTTACATTTCTAGTCATTTACTTTCCCTTGTAATTTAATTTTCGTAATTTACATTTATGCAAGTAGTTCTTAATTATTTCTCTTCTTTTATTATGTCTTTCTTTTTAGTCATGAGCTAAGCACCTTATTGGGTGTGGGTGTGAGTAAACTTGAGACTAGTAGGATACACTTGGGTGTGTCCATAATTACTTGTTCTTGAGTTTGGTCACTTGAGTCGGGACATAACTCAATGCGGATAAGCCGATCACTTTGAAGTGTTAATATTAGATCTTAGACCTCGAGAGGGGCGGATCCGAAAGACGGCTTAAGTGATGCACAAAGATTTGAGAAAGTATTTGATAACCACGCAGAGATGCGGGTTTTGTATGATTTACTAAGGTTCAAACGTCGGTCGGGATTTATATCACAAAGATATTTGGGTATAAATCCCCATACCGGTAGGACTTGACGCTTAGAGTCAAACTTAGATAAATCGGCAAACTCAAGTATAATAGTCATGGGCACTTTATAAGTACTTTTGGGCATAATTTATAAAAATTCGTTTTCGAGAGATCGGGATTTTTATACATGGCTCTATGCACTTAAGCACCTAACCATCTGGTAACTACAATTATCTCAAGGAAACTTACACCCATACCCAATCCTTAACTCATTGTTAAATTTCTTAATTATTTTAGATATTTCACCAACAAAACGACAAATTTTTCTCACAACCAAAGCGTGTGCAAGAAGTTCATGAAACTCTCTGATTCTCAGTAGTCCAGTCCCTGTGGAAACGATATTCGGTATACTTACCATTTTATTACTTATAGCGATCATAGTTGAGGTGTATACTTGCGCCCCCACTGTGGGAACACTGTGGCCACTTGTGGAACTATACGGTTTCCGCTATCACCGACTTATCAACTTATTTGAAACAACTTATGATTTTTTTTGTTATTTTAGATGTATAAGCAATCCCAAACACTGCTAAATATTAACTTATTACGTTTTGGTACCACAATAATTTAATCCAAACATTTTTTAAAACTCTTTTTTATTAAAACACAAGTTGATAAACATTTTTAAAAATAAGTATAAGGGCCTGTTTGTTAGCAGCTTAATGAGCTTAATGAGACTTACAGTTTATTCAGTCAGCTATATATGACTGTTTGGTTGTGGCTTAATGATATTGAAAGTGACTTATTCAATAAGATTTCAAGGGGGAGCTTTATGCAAAAAACCAAGTTTTTTTCCAAACCAGTCCCTCTCATTAAAAAACACGTTCTTTCCATCTATAAAAAACTCTCTCAAATAAAAACCTTCTAAAGCTATACAGACAGATTAATCCACACAGACAACTTTATCTATACAGAACTTAATGGAAAACCAACCCTTAAATTGTTTTAAATAAAGAATCCCAAACACCCTCTAAAATCTTTGAATATACTCTTGATAGAGAGTTTTTTATTGTTACTAATGCGGCCTCTAAAAGATTGTTTGTTTTTACTTCGAAAACCGTTGTGCCAACCAATCGCACATTGCAAATCTGACTCCAAGGGATTGTAAACTATGCACGTCCAGTTGTATGGTGATCTTAAGGTAATAACATTAATACCCTTGTTGAGATTTCGCAGATGAGACTCGAATCGCCGGAACGGCGACGACGAACCGCCATTGTTCGCCTGAGAAGATCATCTCAGGCGGCGAGTTATTCATCTGCCACTTGCCTGTTCTCCGGAGAAATGCTGCGTGTCTGCTTTTGGGAAATCAGCCCCTCCTTTGTCCTTCACCGCCTTCGAACGGCCACGCTGTTCTTCGTCGTGTTTGTTTTCTCTTATCTTGTTTTCGATAGAGCTTTTGATTCGGGTCGGATCCGATTCCCCGAATACTTTGTTCCCTCGACTCGCATATTCCCAACCTCACTCATTGATTCTTTGCCGGTAAGTCGCTGTTTTAGAAGTCGTTTTATGTTTGTATCTTCTGTTACCAGGATCGTTTGTTAGGAAGGTAGTTCTGTATATTGATTTCCAGCATTCTGTATGTCGGTCTTTTGCTATTTTTCTGATGAATTAGGCCCTTGCACAGCTACATATATGATGATTATAGCAAGTAACTATGATGCCTGAGCATTTATGTTTATATATCAAAAGGTAGGACAGTATGTATTATGAGAAATAATCGCTCCTTCCAAAAGAAGGAGACCAAGTTTTGAAATTCGGATGGATTTGTTTTCAGTTTCCAAGTTGACAGAATTATTCCCAATTTTTAAGAGAGAATTTATTTACCGACAAAGGATGCAAGTAGGTCAAATTCTTTCTAGAAATTTATATTAATTTTCGGCTTGAAAAGTAACTACTTTGAACTTCAGGAACAAAAGTAGATTTTTCTTTTTGAACTAGGATAAATTTGGTCTTTCTAAAGGGAAATAGCTGCAGAGTTTAGTCTTCTAGATTGGTAGCCTATGTAGGTATGCCAAGTTCTTCAACTAATACCACATGTCCCTCTGGTTATGGTTCTTTGGCATGGGTCAGCATTCCCTAAATCACACTGATGACACTTGTCGAACTAGTCTCCATGCCTGTGACAATATTACCTCCTAGTTTATATTGCTCATTGATGCTGAAAGCAATGATCTAATTAGCAACTTTAAGTCATCTATCCTAGTGGTGTCAACAGACTGGTGTCCTCAACAATTGTTGTCTTGGGTCAGCAACTTGTCTTCATTTGTGGGGCATAATGTCTTGTTTTGGGTACTTGGCCGTTCGTATTTGCCATCTTCTCTAGCTGGTTTGTGGATGTCTTCGAAGATGCTGATGCGTTATGGCTGATGTGTTCTTCGACCATGTTGGGGCACTCCAAATTACCTTCGCCTGGGATATGACGCCATACTTGGGTGATGTTGTCTTCAAGCACCCTTCAACCTGTTTGAGGCTATTCAAAATGCCTTGGTTGCAGATCTCTTGATATTCTTGAGTAGGTTTCCTGGTATATGTTTGATGATGGTGAGTTTGTATTCGCAGATACTTGATGATGTACCAACTACCATGGTATGTGGAGACAGTTAGAGATGAATGGTGATGCATTATACAATGGATTAATGGTGTTGGTACATCCATATTTCTAGCGCAGGTTTATAATTTTAGTAGAGTTTTAGAAAGAGAGAAATTTTTATAAATGCATTTGACAATATAAGTAGCTCTAGGAGGCCAGGATGAGGCCATTATTTTAGAATGCTTTATGCATACAAGTTACTTAATAGTCAACGTAATATGTAGTCACTAGTCAGAGAAATTGCTAGTGGTCAATGAAGAGGAAATCATTCTTGCTACAAACAACTAATGAAGGTATTGGTTTTCACATTCACATATCAAAGAAAGGATCCAAGATAGTTGTTACCACATGTAGTGATTTATTTAAATGGGTTGCACCTAATTCTATAAAATGGTGATGTCGTTCTTATCAGCATGACTCCAATGAGAAAAACCTTTTGCTCAATTTAACATTCATATTGGTATTTGGTTTTGTTAGGTGGTTTACTTCAATTTTCATGTCATATCATTTTTTTCCACATATGCTACATCTCATATGAGGCTGATGATGTTACAGTATCTCTTTGAAAAAAGTCTTGGTGTTACTGGGCTAAAGCTACTTGTATCATATCCTTCTACTTGTCTTGATGTTTTCTTTAACTTTCAACACTTTGGTTCTAAGTACAATCTTCTACTATCATAATCAATGAGCCATTAAGGTCCCGACATCTACATTATCATTTGTCATCGATCATTTTATCAAGCCAAACCCTCAATTATTCTAGCCTCATCATTCGTGATCTATGGTCTCTGTTTCACATTCTTAATGCATCTGATCTGACTTGGGTTCATAGTTTTTATTTCCGTAGGCTAATATGGTACGTCCATTTTCCTTGCCTGTTATTAGTCTTTATAGAATCAATATATGCATTAGCTCTAGCTTCTGTTAACATATTATACTCATCTATTCTCTCTGCACCATACAACTATGTAGCGGTAGCATCACTTGTTTTCCTTGATAGCAGTTTGTACCATTGGTCCATGCTAAAGTGTCTTATAGTTTCAAATCTACTTCCTGATTTCCTCAACTATTTATGATCATCCGAATGCTATTTTTGGTGCAAATGGTCATCACTTTCCAGATCCTATGAAGCCATTTCCTGAAATCCCACTATAGTAATGCCTATAAAAATAGAAAATGAGAGTTAAAGTGATGAGAAAATGTCTTGTAACTGTGAAGCTATAAGGTATTATACCCTGAAGATTACAAAATAACAAAAAAGTAAAGTGACCAGTAATTCTAATTTTCTTGATAAAATCAGATATATCTTTTTATTGACAACTAACCCGCTACAATCTCTCTGAAGAGAGAAAGGCATTTCAGCTCTTTATAGAGCTTTTGATGTTCCTATCTTTATGCCTCTCTTTCTGTTCGATTGTTAAGCATATTTTGATAACTTACTGTAGGTTTGACCATCTAGTTACAAGGTGTTACTCAGTCTAGTAACATAAAAGATGCAGATGGCCTGTAAAAATCTGTGTTGTTTGAGATGTGTCGTTTGAACACTCCCTATGTCCGAATTTGTAATTTATGCACAATTTTCTATCCCTTTCTTAGAGAGCAAAAGTGTATTTGGTTAGTTTTGATCACTACAAAAGTTACAAGGTGAGAGTCATGTTTCCAAAAGGTAATGTCTACAACCATCAAGTCATAAGCTACTAGGAATTTGCAACTTTTTCTTTAGTTTTATGATACATATCCAAACCTTCATGAATTCAACTAAAACCTCTAATATATATATATATATATATATATATATTTAAGCTACTCAATAATATAGAATGCATTTTCTTCATGAATTTGCAAAAAGCCTCTAAAATCTTCCCACATTAGCGTTATATAAGCTACTCAATGACTTAGAATGCAATTTCATCATGAATTCGCAAAAACCTCGAATATCTCTTCCCATATTAGCATTATATATGTTCATATGAAAGCTATTGATTCATTAGTTTTCCTTGAATGACTTATTCTAGGTCTTCTAAACTTATTTTGATAGATTTATTTAAGCCATCATAAGGGACATTTCAGTTAATGGCTCTCTTAACCTCCCTCACCACTATTCATATGATTTTGTCCCTTTTTTAGTCTCAACCACATTTTTTTCCTTGGACTAGGGTAGTAGATTATGTATAGGGACTTGTAGCTACTTTGGATGGGTGGACTGTGGAGGGCAAGACACAGGGTGGGTTGGGGGTTTGTTGGCAACAGTTTGGAGTGCCGTAGGACAGGGTCAACTAGGAGTAGACCTTTTGGCTTACGTACATGTCCTTCAGTGCAACCGTTCTTATTTTTTACTAATTACGCTTACTTTCTCCCATGCGTTCAGTGTGCTTTACTTGTTTCAAATCTTTTTTCTAATTGTGTGTTCTACTTTTACGGAACTCTTAGTATTGTACCACAACTGTCACTGTTCAAAACCGTGAAATCTTTTTCGTAACATGCTGTCTGGGTGTGAAAAAGAAAGTCCCAAAACTTTTTTGAAGCTGGTTGTCTCCATGGAAACATACTCTCTACCCCTTCGGATTGAGGCAAGGTCTCGTACATCGTCAGATATGCTGGGTACTTTGGTTTAGTTTGGTTTTACTACTATCAATTATACTCTACTTACCTGAGTCCTAGGTCTATATATTTACCTGTGTTGCTCTTGTTTTTCTTAGATTTTGCACCTACTCACTTAGTGTCCTGAAATGCATGTAAGGTTCATTGCCCTCAACGTATGAACTAGCTCTCTTAGCTCATATCCCACCACACCCAAAGGCTATAATGTCACATCACCAAGATAATGCCAACCATCGCTTATGACATGTCTATATTGCTTACACCTGAAATCGAATTAAGCTCCTCACTAACGGATTATGCTCCATTTTTGCTCTTCATTATAATGTACCTGCTTATTTACACTCGTCGCTCATGGTGCAACACTAACATCTCACACCTCAACGTGATTTTGTTTGGTTCATGGTAATAGCTAGATACAATATCTGACCTTCAACAACTGCAAAATGCCTCCAACCTTGTCTTCACTTCAGAGTTGGGACATGCTGTATGGCAGTATATAGGTGGTGTTAAATATTTTTGACTTTGGCAGAGGCTTTGCTGAGCCATGTCAATTTTTGCAAGAAATTTTGTGCCAACCTTGCATAAATATTTCACAAGACTGCTAGAGACCGCTGGCCAGGACTTAATAAGCAATTGGTACTATTCTCTGCAATGCATCAACCCATTAATTGATTCTGCACATATGGTGCTATCCGTGAATGAATTAATCATTGCAATAACAATTTCTTTGTGTTGCAAGCTAGTCAATAAAATATAGAGTTCGTGGGTGTGTTGGTTTTTTCCCTTATACTTTAACACATAGACATGTTGATTTTTATCTGTTTCTGCTATTGGGAATTGTAGTGCTCCTATCATGCTGTCATTTTTCTAACTCTTTGGTACACTCTGTTTAGTTTTTGAAACAGATGGGGTGGGAACAACACCATTGCCACCAACTTATACTTTACGGTTCTGCTGAAAAGAAATTAATAAAGTGTACATCAAATAAACACTACCTTCAATACATTTGTGCACCATTTCCAATCATATGAACTTTGAGAGATGGTTGACTTATACACTACCTTAAGATCCCTAGAGTTCGTTGGATCTAATGTGTGAAGTATCACAATCTCTGTATTCTCACTTATTGATCATGTGTTGCTATTGTAGGACAGTGCTGATACTAATCTGGAAACAGTCTTAAAGGACGCTTCCATGCAAGATCATACAGTTATTTTGACCACCTTGAATGAAGCATGGGCAGATCCAGAGAATTCAATTCTAGATCTCTTTCTGGAAAGCTTTAGAGTTGGTTACCAAACCAGCAGACTTTTAAATCATTTGGTGATTATTGCACTAGATCAGAAGGCTTTCATGAGTTGTAAGCGTGTACATACTCATTGCTTTGCACTCATTACTGAAGGGGCTGATCTCTCCCACGAGGCCTATTTTATGACCCCTGATTACTTGAAGATGATGTGGCTAAGGATTGACTTTTTGCGCTCTGTTCTTGAAATGGGATACAACTTCCTTTTCACGGTACTCTCGCTCACTCCTCTCTCCCCCCAAAAAAGGCACATGCACAAAAGCAAACAAACTGGTCTTAAAGCTCAACCAACACCTGTACTTGTGCTTTCCTGTTGGAAAGTAATGTCCTCCCACTTGTCCATGTTCATGCCAACATAAAATTGGTAAATAAAATGTGTTCGATAGCATAAGAAAGAATAAAGGAAATTAAGGTTTACTTTAGGCATGCAAAAATCAAAGTTAACATGTCTAGAATTTGAGTTAGCTGTTGCTTGAAATTGATCAATGTCAGTTTATTATATTAACTTTACTGTGTATGTATGTCTCTCTCTCTCTCTCTCTATATATATATATATAGGGGAGCGATCAAATGGAAACCACTCTAATTTTGAAAACTGTGGAAACCCTCGATTTCATTGGTTAAGTTAATGAAATTGTTTAATTTGATGAAATTGTTTCATATAATTCTTTTATTGATGAAATTGTTGCATATATTTGTGTTTTTTATGTAAAAATGAAAAAATTTCATCAGACTGCTAAAAAACATGAAACAATTTAATCAGAATGAGAAAAATAGATGAAACTACATAAAAAACACAAATATATGAAACAATTTCATTAATAAAAGAATTATATGAAACAACTTGATCATATTAAACAACTTTATGAACCAATTTCATTAATTTAACCAATGAAATTGACGGTTTCCAAAGTTTCCAATCTAATATGGTTTCCAATTGAAACCACCTCTCTCTCTCTCTCTCTCTATATATATATATATATATATATATATATATATATATATATATATATATCTGTGTGTGTATTGTACTTGAATTGTCAACTTTGTCACTTACTATGAATAAAATTGATAGATGAACATGATGTTCTTCTATTTGCTTTCTTACTTGATGTAATGTTGCTTTCAGTTTTTTTACAATAAAAATGATTTTACTGGTGGCTTATGCTTTCAACCAAATACAGTGGTTTTACATTGGTGTACTATAGATACATTGCCACTTGTTTACTTCTTTGAGATTGAATTTATAGTCGCGACTATAAATTTTGCTGTTCCACACATTTAGGTGCTTTAGTGGGACACTATTTTTACCACCAGCATATTAACCAACCTTGTAATAATATATACTTGTTTTTGTTTCAGTTAAAACTTAAAAGAGACTCAAAAAGGATACATTGGATGTGCAAATATTTATACCAGGGTATGGAGCAAACAAAACAAAATGATACTAAATACCTTATACATCTAAATACTCCTACCCAAGTGGGATTAGCTATGTTTTAACATACTCAACTTGCTTTATATAGTTATATATTAGCATTACCTAGGGGCTCGATCAATATACTTCAACCTGGTCGATTTAGAGAGCCATACACAATGAGTTGAGATCATTCAATAAAATGTTCTTCATTTTATCATTTGAGAATTTGGAGATCACACATACTTATACACTGTTAGCTTTGAGAGACGTTCTTAGTTGTTAAATTCTCCCTCAATTGTTATCAAAGCATATGAGTTGAGATCATTCAATAAAATGTTCTTCATGCCTATCTCTACTCAATCTTTATGGAGTTTATTGATTTGTTGCCTAAATTTGGGATCTACAATACTCCGCCCCCACCTTGTCCTCAAGGTGGAAAGAAATAATAGAGGAACCACTGCTACCTGGTAATAACAACCCTCAATAATGTCGAACCCTTGCAATTCACCCTCAGAAGTAAAAAAGGTTTCAACAAGTCTATTACTCATGTAATTTGGCCAACTTATAGACCCATCCAAATTCCCTTGTATATGAATGTGCTCGACCCAATTCTTCTATGATTTGAATCAAACGGAACAATTTTGTTTCCTTGTTTTAAGTAGTCTTCTGAGTTCTGAACCCCAAAATGGAGCAATTTCTTGCTCATAGTCCCTAGATCTGACAAATATTTCATAGTTTCTATTTTAAACTACCGCGCTATGCTCTCAACAATTATAAACCCATCCATCTAGCCCACACTTTTTGCTTCAAAGTTATACCAATTATCTTTACCATAATCTGCACCGTCCCTAGAGCCATTGCAAGGCATGCCATGGCCTCATTATCTTTTACCTAATTGTTCCATACTAACCCCATTAATCCTACAACGATCTTTGGATTTGTTTGAAAGTATGTTTTTACCGGTGATTGGCCATGCTTCATTTTTTAATGCTGAAATGGATTAAGGAACCCTCCCGTATCCCTCCCGTTAATATGGTAAAAGTGTACTCTAGTCTTTCTTTCCATCCCCTAAAGCACCTGTCAACGCATAAATCCAATAAATTCAAGTTTTTTCAGGTACTTGTGAACACATGTATGTGAATTCTTCACAAAAACAAGCTCCAAGTTGTACTCTTCTGCTAGTGATTTGAAGACTTGAAATAGCACAGTTCCTTCTGTATCGACATTATCCTCGAGGACTCGAGGTGGAATTTGTACTTCATGCCAAGGGGGGTGATGTGGCTAGATATTGTTCTCTATAAGACTAAGGGGGCGTTTGGTTCGCTGGAATCCGTCGGAATCTGATGGAATTGGAATGGTCAATTCCATTGACCAAATTCCATCCTGCTGTTTGGTTTCCAAAGGAATGGATTTGAATTCCATGAAATCCTTCAATCAAGGATTTGGTCATTCCTTCTCATTTTGGATGGAATTGAATTCCATTCCATTACATTTTTTCAAAATGACAAAAATATCCTCCAAACCCTCTTTACAAAATTAAAACCCATCAGATATCTCTCTCTCTCTCCTCTCTCTCTCTCATCTCTCTCTCCTCTCTCTCATCTCTCTCTCCTCTCTCTCTTATCTCTCTCTCCTCTCTCTCTCCTCTCTCTCTACTCTCTCTCATATCTCTCTCTCCTCTCTACCCTCTCTCTCTACTCTCTCTCCTATCTATCTCTCTCCTCTCTAACTTCTCTCTACCCTCTCTCTCCTCTCTCCTCTCTCTCCTCTCTCCTATCTATCTCTCCCCTCTCTCTCCTCTCTAACTTCTCTCTCTCCTCTCTAACTTCTCTCTACCCTCTCTCTCTTCTCTTTCTCCTCTCTCTCTCTCGACATTTAAAAAAATATAAATAAATAAATAAAAATAAAAGAAAGGGTATTTTTGTCATTTTTCAGAATTTCATTCCAATTCCTTTGCAAACCAAACAGACATATTCCAATTCATTTGACTGATTACATTCCATTCCTGCCAACCAAACAGTTGGTCAAACTTGAAAACATTCCATTCCAATTCCTTCTAGATTCCAATTCCATTGACAAATTCCATTCCATCAGAAATCATTCTGCGAACCAAACGCCCCCTAAGGGTAAATTTGGTTTGTAGGAATGGAAAGGATTTGGAATTCAATTCCATTTCAATCCCGTGTTTGGTTTGGAGGATTGCTCGGATTTGAAATCCTTGGATTTATTTGAAATCCCTCAAACATAGGATTTTGAAATCCCATCGGGGTGGCTGGGATTTCACGGGATTTCGTAGGATTTGTATATAATAATGTTAAAACATTTGTTTTTTAATAATCAATTAACAAAAAGTTAATTTAATTATTTTTATAATTTTTTAATAATTTTTTATAAATAACGGAATTCAATTCCATTCCAAATCTTACAAACCAAACACACTAAATATTACAAATCCTTCCAAATCCAAATTTCTTCAATTCTAAATCCTTCCACGAAATCCAAATCCCTCAAAACCATTCTATCAAACCAAACGCCCCTTGAGTGGTAACTGATGGAAGTATACATGTGTCAACACAATCGCTTTTCAAGTAATAAAATGGTAAGACCTAGTATCATATTCCATACGGATAGATATCTTAAGTTGCAAGATTTCAAGATGAAAGACTAAATTCTGATGGGGAACTCGAAGAAATTGTTTGGTTTGAATTTATCATTACTGAAGATTAACAAAATATGTAAAGGAAGCCTAGGTGTAAGACTTTCGAGGAGACACATACACAAATTCCAGCAGACCGTTTCTGTAATCAATGCTACAACAATGAGTTAGCAACAACTAGTTCTACCATCTATTTTTAGGAAAGCCCTTTCAGGCTTCTACCATCACACTAAGTCTGTCTTTAAAACCTGCATATCTCTATGCAATACCAGGATCTAGAAAGTGTTCAATGGTGTCCTCAAAATATATGGATCACAAATTTATGTTTAAAATAATCTTTTCAAGTATATTCCCATATAATTCAAGTTGATGTGTTCCAAGTGGCTTATTGTAAGACTATTACACTTTGACACTTTGCCAACTGACCAATCTGTCAAGAATTACTTTGATCTTCTTAAGAGACATAGATAACAAATTTACTTGTTTTTATTAAAACGCAACTCTTTCAAGTGTACTTCCTATGTCATTCAAGTTGATGTGTATTCAAGTGGCTTATTTTTAAGACCATGATACTTTAACACTTTTCAAAGTGATCAACTTGTCAAGAAGTGCGTTGTTGTATTTAAGAAACTCAAATGAAATAGTGGAATATCATTATTGCTAAAAGATGTCTACTTTTCTTTGGATTGAAATCTCATCATTTGTCTCACACCCAAACTATGGAATTTAGCTACTCACAATCGATTAAATTGCATGGAAAAAGTAAATGGAAACAAAAAGTAAACACATAAAAGTAAGAATGTAAAGACAAATAGAACAAGAATGTAATGAACTTGAAGAAAGTAAGCAATGTTGTAGCAACATATATTGAATAACAAGGTTCAAGGAAGTACTACAAGTAATATATTAAGACTAAAGCATAAATTAAATACTTCAAAAGATAAAACACAATCATATTAGATCTGATAATGGTTACCAGAACTTCAGCCCCAACACCTCTATTTATAGTAGGGGGTGGGGGTTAAAGTGCAACATGGGAAACTTAAGCCCAAAAGTTTTTTTTTGAAGTATATAATATTTATATACGGCAAATGCAACAAATAAACTCACACACCCTACTCACCTTTGGTGAGGTTTGAACCCCTGACATCCAAGGGGTCAAAGCTCCAAAACCGCTAGGCCAAAGGCCCTTTGGTAACTTCAAGGTTTTAAAAAACGGAAACGAGCCTCGAGACGGTTTTCCTTTAGGTACGTGAGGCGTAAGCCTCGAAGCAGTCGAGGCGTATAATATATGCAAAAAATTATTATATTATTGACTAAATACAATATACACAAAATACATAAAAACTAAATATAGATAGACATAATAATATATCTTCTAAAAAATATTATATGTGGATTAAATACAACATATACAAACACATAAATACTAAATATATATACACAAAATATATATATATATATATAATACCACTAGACACTATATATACTCACATTGAAAGTGGGATGGTGGGAGAATTGAAATATATCTATATATGTATATATTGCTCACAAAGAAATTATATCAAGTGATAGAAAGTGGAGACTTTGGGATTACATATAATATTATATATGTGTGATACTGTTCATAAAAGATATATGCAAAGTGGGACAGTGGAGACTTGGATTATATATATATATATATATATATATATATATATATATAATATCATATATGGGATGGTGTGTGGTGGGTGGTTTTGCAATTGTGGGAGAATAAACCACCGATGCTTGTGTGGATTGGTATTTGGTACAGATTAGAACGGTCAACAAAAGCGACCGCCTCACTATCGTCTCTCCGTTTCACTGTTTTGGCTCTCGCCTCTGACAACAGGGCGTACGACCCAACCACACTTGGAGAGGCGCCGCCTCAAAATTGGTTTTTGGCCGCCTCACCTTGGCCTTGAGGCGTGCGCCTCAAACGTTTTTTAAAACAATGGGTAACTTAAGCCCAAAGTTAAAGTACACAAAAGTTATAGTAGCAAAGTTGACAAAACATTCATAGTCAAAAGAGGTATTGCAACCATCAAATCCGTAAAGGGTCTTCAAAATGTGAATTTTTACTTCACCAAAAATTATCTTTAGCTCATCCCTTCATTTCCACGTTTTTTCCTTGTTCTCTAAGGGGTTGTTTGTTTTTTTCTAAAAACCTCTTAATGGCTCTTAAGTCTGAATCATTCAGACATTTTTACACACCACCTCTTATTAATCATAACTAAAATAAGACTTCAGACTTTAGATCTCTTAAAAAACAAACGGCACCTAAGTAATCTGCCCAAGCTGCAGCACGGATACAACACAAACAGCTTCCTCAAAAGGTGAAATTAGCAGTTCATAGCTTTATTACAGGCTAATCACAACTTTAGCTCCATAAAATAAGAAATGGAAAATAAGATAACAAAAGACTCAAATTTGGGTTATAACAGGAAAATAAGATGGCTAAAAGGGAAGAATCAAATGTTATAACATTGGTGAAAACAATGCATATCAGGGGGCTTGAAGATTTGAATTTCTTCTCTGAAAATTCAACATCATAGTGAACCCTGTAAGCAATGTTCCGTTAAAGTACACAAAAGTTAAAGTAGCAAAGTTGACAAAACATTCATAGTCAAAAGAGGTACTGCAGCCATCAAATCTGTAAAGGGTCTTCAAAATGTGAATTTTTACTTCACCAAAAATTATCTTTAGCTCATCCCTTCATTTCCACATTTTTTCCTTGTTCTCTAAGTAATCTGCCCAAGCTGCAGCACGGATACATCACAAACAGCTTGCTCAAAAGGTGAAATTAGCAGTCCATAGCTTTATTACAGACTAATCACAACTTTAGCTCCATAAAATAAGAAATGGAAAATAAGATAACAAAAAACTCAAATTTGGGTTATAACAGGAAAATAAGATGGCTAAAAGGGAAGAAACGAATGTTATAACATTGGTGAAAACAATGCATATCTGTGGGCTTGAAGATTTGAATTTCTTTTCCGAAAGTTCAACATCATAGTGAACCCAGTAAGCAATATTCCTGTAAATACCCTTGGTTTCTTTAACTATGACATTTGAATATGGCATTGTTCCGATAAATATTCCTCTTGAACGTAGTAATGTTGATACTTCTTTGAAGGCCCCCTATGCATGTTCTTCAATAGATGACAAGTAGTGCATTGCAAACTAAAAATTACTCTGGCGCGCTGATGATGATTTGCGTTATCAATGTAGCGGGCGAGGCGATCTTCTATCGAGCTGTATGCTATGTCAATGGCAACATAGTATCCGATTTTTGCCTAGTCCCATTTGATCAAATCACCACCCATTCTTACTTGGATGAATGGAACAAACATCAACATTACCATCTCTGCCCTCGCTGGACCAGAATGATTTGGGAATAGTATTGCACTTCTGTTCAAATGTGATGCAAGGGGCATATCTCTTTTCCAGTTAACTAGACCACTCTAATTAACTGATCCCGATCAATCTCCTGCCTATATGTTCTTACTTTCCAAGTCGTTAACCCTTGACACTCAACAAAATCCAGGGTGGAGAGGGCAGAAACATGTCCAGAAGGGGTCGATGTCGTGATACAACTGGGCTTTGGCTGTGATCACTTGTGGGTTGGGCCGAACATGGTCCGTGCGTATTCCCGCTACTATTGTGATAGATGAACAGGGGATCGAGGAAACAGTCCAAATCCCCACATCACTCACCGTTGAACTCAGTATGGTGGACGATTCCTCTGGTAAACTAACCTTAGGCGATAGGCAATACACATCTGGCGATTCTGGATCTGGATCTGGACGCAAACCCAACCCTCCCGATTCTGGATTGTCATCATAATGCTTCTTAGTGATGTATAGCCTCCCCTAGTGGCTATATAGTCCGACGCCCTCTCTTCCCTTCTCTTGGTAAGTCTTCTTCTCCCTTCTCTCTTTTCTTCTTTTTTTCTCCATTTCTAGTCACTGTTGTGACCACAATACGACTGAGATTGGAAGTCCGCCTATGGGAAACCTCCTCACCATTCGAGGTGAAACCACAGGCTGTGTTGTTTGACGGAGGAAAACCACCTGGTTTCGGTGGAGGAACAGTGTGTATGACTACTTCATGAATAATAGCATGAAATGAGCATTCTTTGTTATTCTAGCTTTCAAGAGGCTAGTCTCTCCCATCAAAACAATAGCAAATTTTCTGGCTTACCTCTCTAATAACCCCCCTACTTATGCTACACATTTATTATAAGAAGTGCCCAAAATACCCCTCATAACTATTCTAAAATAATACGTATGGGCTTGGACCTAAGTGGGTGCATAACATCTCTGCCTAAGTCCCCTCTTGCCCTTAAAAACCTCATGTTGTCCGTTAATGCTAATAGTGAAAGATGCAGTTTTGACACAAGCCATGATCCATCTAATCATACGAGAACGGAATCCGAAGTGTCTCAGGATGGATTGAAGGACTAGCTCATAGTATACTAAGCTTTTTTTATGTCAACTTTGAAAGTGCAACGCTTGACTCCACTGTTTCTGATGCAACTAACATGGATAGAATTGCTCGTGTATGTCATGCATCGAGATATACATGCCCAAGCCCAAGCCCAAGCCCAATATTATATTCTAGAATAAATTGTTAGTATAAATAGGGGTTGGTGGGAGAGTACAGGTATCGAGAAAATTAGTCGGGAGAAAATTAGTCGGGTTCTATATGGGAGAGTTCTAGCCTCTCGAATGCTAGAGTTTATCTTGTTTTGCTGCAAGTAATCATATGATTAGTCTGTTTCATCTTCATTATCTGTTCTTACCGATTTGGAACCCAGTTCATAACAAATTGGTGTAAGAGCCTCATTCCTGATTAGCTATGGAGAAAGTAACAAACATTCATTCTTACATTAAAAAAGAACCTAGGAGAAAGTCACCCTGTAGGTCTCCAATTAGGGCGCGTTTAGAATGTGAACAAGATATGACACAACCTAACAAAAACTTCTTGTCTCATGTTTGGCACCACATTAGACTGGCAGGATGGGACTAAGAGAGATGAGACAAGATTGGTAATTACTAAATTACCCATGTCAAATTAAAACCCTAAAACCATCCACAATTCTGTCACCCGCCTACCTCACTCTCGCCTGTCCAGTCCTGTTCAATCTAGTCCCGTCCGCATACCAAGCACAACCTAATTAGGGTTATGCTGTGACAACCAACTAGAAGTGAACAGAGAATGGCGGTGACCATGGACAAACAGGACAATGGCAGCAACAAAGTTGCTACAAGCAATAGAGGACAAAACTCATGTAGGGACGTTGTGTACAACAGTGAAGGCATTCAAGTTGCTATATGCCACAAAAGACACCATTGATAGGCTTAGATGGCTTGAGCCATCAGATTACTGAACAGGTGACAGGAGTCGACAGTGGCAGTTTTTGATGGAGGTGAAGGTGGAACTGAATTAAATACACTGATCCGAAGAGTGATGGTGTTAGGTCATGTGGACTGACGGTGCAGTGGTGTTGCTGTCTTGGTGCAAAAAATTGGATCGGGTATTATTTGGGCAATATTCTAGAACCTGAGTTTGATACCTTGAAAACTAACTTGACTGAAAGGGTTTATCATATTCTTAACAACATGCTAATATATAGATTACCTAAATGAGTCATTCAGCTGAAAGATAAGACACAATTGTACTTGATATATCTAACAATAAATTTTGTTGATTATCATTTTACAGGATGCTGATGTCATGTGGTTCAGGGATCCCTTTCCACATTTCTATCCAAATGCAGATTTCCAAATTGCATGCGACCATTATTCTGGAAACTCGACTGATGTAGAATCCAATCATCCCAATGGAGGGTTTAGTTTTGTAAGGTCCAATGTTCGGTCGATAGAGTTTTACAAGTACTGGTACTCGTCAAGAGAAATGTACCCCGGTTTACATGATCAGGATGTCCTTAACAATATCAAATTTGATTCCTTTCTTATAGACATTGACTTGCAGCTGAGGTTTTTGAGTACTGCTTATTTTGGTGGCTTTTGTGAACCTAGCAAAGACTTGAACAAAGTTTGCACAATGCATGCGAATTGCTGTGTCGGCCTGGGAAACAAAGTTCATGATCTAAGAATCATGCTTCAGGATTGGAAAAACTTTATGGCTCTTCCTCCCAGCATGAAGATATCCCAAAGCCTAACTTGGAGTCCTCCTAACAACTGCATGTAAGATCCTCTGAACTATGCATAGTTAGTTAGCTTCTGGCTGCTTATCTCTAACAGAACTCTTTTTCTGTTGGCTTTCCAGTCTTGCATTGCGCCGCCACTTTGGTTTGTCCGGAAATGAAACCAGAGTAGATACAGTGAGTTAACTTTTTGTATGCCTAGTTAGTAATTCAGATTATGAAACAGTGATGTAAGGATGTATCTGGTAACACATAGGTATTTCTTCCCCAAACCACGTGTAGTAATTTTTCTGAGAAAGAACTTATAGATGACACAGTAGTTCCAATGAGCTAGATGTAAAATATTTCTAGTTGTGACAGAAAATGCACAAAGTCAACAAGACTTCTCTTATCCTAGGATTTAGGTGATCAGTTTAACAAAAAAGAATAAGAGAAGTGCTCTCTATACTTGCCTGGTTTTCTTAATGTATTCTTTAGTTTATTGATCTTTCAATCGATTTATAACATTTTATTATTTTTGAGCCATTGTAGATTGTTTTTAGCACTAATTGTTTTTATATGGATATGAGTATCGTCCGCCAAATTGGCCATATAATCTATGCACAATATACATGTTATATAAGTGTTTTTAATGCTGTATTTGCAAGACATTTATTATGGTGTCTATAATTGTCAACTTCTGTTTGTACTTTTTTGCATTATAGCTTATTAGCAACAAAGCAAACATATTACATTTCGTTCAGTTGTGGGATGCTCCTGGAATTGTGATGTTCCATGGTCAGTTCATCACGTTCGTTGCTGAAATGGGCACTTGCTACAAGTTGAACTAAATAATGACACTCTATTCACTTTTGGTCAAGATTGAGTCAGGTAAGCCACCCATGATGTGGAGAATTAAAATATTTGTATTCCTGTAGCTTGGAGATCTTGGTGTTCTGTTTGGCAGTTCATTTCTATGATATGGTTTTGACCATTCTGGCCTTAACCTCAAAAATGTCCAAATGAGGTGAAATTGTTTGGTACAAAACACTTGTGAACGTTTTTTTTTTAATATCGGTGGATGTCTGGAGGAGCTTGCATTTACTTCGAGCAACCTTGAGTCGCCTTGAGGGGACATTCGACTATTCCTGTAAGAGAATCTTATCATTATGACATTGCAGCTATTGAATCCTTTAAATCCATTTTATGATAGCAATATTCAACCAAGGACATATGTATATGTTGATTTGTGGATTCTCTCCGCATGTTTAGGGCATCTTTAACCATCAACTATCATTTTTTGCATCAAAGCGTAATCCACTTTACTGTTTAAAGTAAATTACGTGTTTTCTATGGTTGTTAAATATTGCATCTTTTGTCCCTCAGGTTACAAAATTGTGTTTTTAGTATGTGGGTTAACAACTTATTGTTATTTTTGTCTAAGGCTAGCTCTACTATTATGTTGTGTTCTTGAATTCGGGTAGAAAAGAAAAGGAAAAAAATACAAGGAAAGAAGGATTTTTTTTATTTGTTTTCTTTGAGGAAAAGGAAGGAAATTAAAATAAAGAATATAATTTTTCATGTTCTTGAACATGAGAGAAAGGAAATGATTGATGACATATCAAAAATTGTTTTGCTGCTATATGTTTTTGTTTCGTAAATGTTTTGGCTTTTTCGTCCCAGAAATATTTCGAATCTCGGAGAACTTAAAACATGAAAAATGTAGATCATTCTGTTAGCTTTCCACAAGCTTTTGAGTAGCATCATTTCGACTTCATATGATTTTTTTATGATAGTGTCGCAATGTTGTTCGAAAATCGAACCTCCTACGGGCTTAACTTGGATTTCGACCCATAAGGGATCTAGTTCTTTGAAATCCTAAAACATAAAAGATGTAGATCTTTTTGTTGGTTTTCCTAAGAACTTTGGATCACATTTTTTTGATATCGTATAATTTTGTATTATTTTTATACGGTGGTGTTGCAAATCGGTTTTATGTTTCAATGCAATTGAATATGCATAATGTGATTTGCTTGGTGAATGGTTATAGCATTTAGTCATGGATGTATTATATTTGATAAATACGACTTGCATGTCGTGCATTTCTCTATATACCCTCTTTGTACATTCTCCTCTCACCCAATCCTCTCGAATGTAACTCGAAGTTTCTTTGTTTACAATGTAAAATTTTTTTGTATAAAAGAAAGCAAGAGATGGAGGTATCATGAAGATGAGAAGACATAGAACCATAAGAGTTTATTTTATATAATGATATTCATACTTGGCTTTATGAATATCGTATAGGGGAGCTATAACCATGTCACATTTATTTTTATGCTTTATATATATTGTGATATATTATGCGTAGTTGTATGTATGTGATATTTGTTACAACTTTTTACAACAAAATATGATTTTAAAATATACAAGTAAAAGGAGTTTTACAAATCAAAATGAGTTTTGATAATATTAAAAAAATTGATATTTATATAAGATATAAAGTGTATCGTCGATTTGGTCTTTGTACATCGTAGTAAGATTTCAACCGGTTTTGTCACAAAGGCCTAAACTGCCAAAGAAAGGAAGGTATTCAAGTGATCCTCCTCCAATCTGGATTCGGCTAAATCAAGCTATGAGGAAACAATATATTACAAAAGAAAGAACAGTAAAATCAAACTAACTAAAATCCCTCACCAAAATATTAAGTTTAAGATGCCTTCCAAACATGACACTTGTCAAGACTTTGATCATCGAGGGTGGGTCATACTAAACTTGGGTACTCTCTTTAATCTTAATAAGATAAGTTAAGCATAACATTCCTATAAGCCATTTTGGGTTAGACTTAACCAAATTAAGCCTAATAGGATTAGGGATTTGGAGGCATGTGTTGGAAATATTCATATGATGAATTTAAATAAAAGTTATTCACCCAACTATCCAAGAGTTGCATAGAGATGTAATTTTCAACGTTGTTGCTTACTTAAAACGTTATTGGTTGATCGGTTAGTTAAAGTTAATTGATCGATAATAAGAATATGGATCTTGACCCGCTAGACAACTTATGACGTTTTCCGAAACAATAAAATAGGGTTGTTGTTTTGATTAAAATAGTGGGACATTGTTTGATGAAAGTCCTTATTAAACAATAATAATTTCATGACATTAAGAACTCTGCTTTTCTATTGTAGATTACCCATGGCACAAACCAACAATGGAAACAAAAACACTTTGCTATCTATATTTGAGAAAGAAAAACTAAATGGAATAAATTTAATCAATTGGTATCGTAATTTGAGAATTGTGCTCAAAGCTGAAAAGAAACTATGTCTTGGAGCAACAAATCCCTGAAAAGCCTAATTCTAGTGCTCCTAGAACTGAAAGGGACACTTTTAAAAAATATGATGAGGATGCTTTGGACGTCTCATGTTGAATGCTAATAACCATGGAATCTGATCTTCAGAAGCAACATGAAAACATGGGGGCATTCGATATGATCGAACACCTAAAATTGCTATTCCAAGAGCAAGCTAGACATGAGACGTACAAAACATCCAATGAACTATTCCATTGTAATCGGGCATATTGAGCACCTTGAAGGACTAGGTTTTTCTTTGCGAAAGGAGTTAGCCATTGATGTAATTTTGCAATCGTTGCTAAATAGCTACAGTCAATTCGTGATGAACTACAACATGCATGACTTTGACAAATCCCTTCCAGAATTGCTCAATATGTTACGAACAGCCGAGCAAGAGCTTGCAAAGAACAAATCCACCATTTTGATGGTCCGTAAGGACAAGAAAGGCAAAGGCAAAGGCAAAGGCAAAGGAAAGTCCATTGCCAAACCCACTTCTAAATATTTGAAGCCAAAAGGAGGCATTAAGAAACCCAAGGTAACTGTCACACCCCGCTAAAGCGGAAACACGGAATATGACAGTTCGATAAGCATAGCACTAGGATACAGAAAGAAATACCACCATACATTCAACCATTGTTTACAACAAGTTCCAAAAGTTTACATCCTATTACATCTTCAAAAGTTGAAGTACAAAATCACTATTATGAAAGTATTGCACACGGTTTACACAAGAGATAAACTTTAATCATTTCCAAGTACCTTCTTGTTCCCTGAAAAGCATGTTCAAAATAAGGTCAACTACGAGAGTTGGTGAGTTCACATGTTTTTAAATATGCACAAATCAAGTTTATATGCAAGTTGTCATTTGAAAATCATACGCATAAACCAAACTTCAATTCTTTGATTCATGAGTATCACAATTTAGCTTATATGACAAGAGGTATGCATTGATACAACCACGTTGAGCCACTACTAAACCTTTCCGGACCAAATCAACGCCCCATGATCTACCTCAGAGGTGGGCTTTAACCACATGTGTAATCATATTTCTCTAGTACAGTGCACCCCTACTCGTCAGTATAAGGTGGACTTGTCAGACCAAATAGCGTTATCCACTAATACTATAGGCCCATTTTCAGATGAGTTAATAGTAGTGTACCAAGGGGACTTTACTTCACTTAGACTCAACATACCAACCATTTCAACGTCATACCATTATAATTCAAAGTGCTTATAAATAAGCCTTAACGATTTAATAAACGCAACACATTATAACCAATCATGAATCTTAATGAACTTAATTAAGCATGCTTTCCACCCCAAATCAATTAAAACGATTAAAACGGGGCTGTGATTACTCACTTGCAGCGTAAAGTATACATACCATAGTGCATAAACAATTTAATTCAAAATTCGACAATTTTAACGAACAATCATTCAGCAATAACAATTTGTAAATTTACATGCTTTTCTTCCCAAAACGTATAAAAATGGTAAAAGAGGGGCTGTGAATACTCACCTCGTATAATGACACAAGATACGCAATAGCAATTTCCCCTAGCCCGGAGCTTCTAAGTCCCTATAGAGAAAGATGCACAAAAAGTGCTAAATGTCAAATCCCGCCCTTAAGCCTAACTAACTAATCCCACGTCTTATAAAATGCCAATATATGTATTTTATTGTCAAAAGTAAGAATTGATGATTATTATAACACCCTTATACCATAATACATAAGTTTGAGGTTTTTAGAACTATCTTTCTGGATTCAGCACTTGCTGTCCAGAAATTATATCCACATAAAGGCTTTCAAAATACAACTTCCCAATTGACAATCCTAACCATTTTTTTATAAGAGTTAAAATACTGAATTAAGAACTCTAAGGTCAAATTTCATGAATTTTGGAAGTGTTTTGATGCCCCAAATAATTTCTACAAAACAGTAGGTTACTGATTTTTGAATCAGTTGCGCACTTCTGTTGTAGCATGCTTTTGGAGGATCAAAACTCAACATAATTCAATGATCCATATATGGATGCAAAGATAACTCAAAATTATACTATATGGAAAAGGATTTATCTCATTTTGATGATTTATGAGGGAGTTATGGCCGTTAGAAGTAGGGTGTACTATTCTGTCAGCTTGGGATAGATTGCACCACTTTCTTCTAAAATACATTTGAGTGATCAAAACCTCATAATTTTAAGTGATTCTTGATTCATTTGAAATCTAACTCATTAAACTAGGGTTTGGAAGCAAAAAACTCAAATTTCATGGAGTAAATATTGAGATACACAGCTTGGAAGTGGGAGTTCCATTCTTGACAGCAAGCTGTGTAGTACAAGGTTTTTATAATAAGCATTAAGATATCCATTTTCCATGGTTTCTTGTGAAACCCCATGGATTTAAACCCCTTTTCACTAAATAATGATCTAAGAATGAAAATATACACCTTGGACACATATAAAACTTACAAAATTTCGTCCAAAGTGAGTTGCATGAGGCAAAGAACACTAAATAAGTGATTTTTCATCACTTATCAATTTTCAAGACTCTTAATCACAAAAGATTGAATAATCTTATCATAAGAGTTTGTTTAAACTTGAAATTATTACAAGAATGTTGATTATAAACTAATTAAAACATCAAAATTTTCGTACACAAAGTTGTACCTATGATAAAATCGACATATTCATCAAGAGACTCAAAATTTCACTTTTTAACTTGGTTTTTCATGGAAGATCATCTTATGGTATCACTTTATGAATGTTTTATTTATCAATGATGTCCATTTCACTTCTAAAACCATAAATGAAATACTTCTACACATGCATGAGAATTTTTATAAAATACAAACATTAAACTTGAATAAAACATGAAGAAATGATGAAATAGGGCTTGTACCTAGTGTAGATGATGAAGTAAACTTGATATTCTTGATTTGAAGATGATTTCAATCCTTGATTGATGTTTAATTTTCTGGAATTTCTTGAGAGAATGTAGTGTGTATGTGGGTGTTGTATGAAGAGAGTGAGAGAGAAAATGAAGAGTCAAAATTTTGAAGTGAAGAAATGAATTTTCAAATGAGATTTTTGTTTTTAAAATAAGAGAGGGAGAGGGTGGAGGGCCGGCCATGTGGCCTCTCCAAGCCCACCTCATATAATTTTTTTTTATAAAAATGTAATATATCTCAATCTCACAAATAAATCAGATAAATTGAGAACCGACAATTTTTAAATTCTCAAATCTCTCTAAATTGAGTAAATTTTTACAAATAAATATATATTCAACTAAATAATATAAACCTCATTATTTTATGTATTTTAGACATGTGACATAATATTTGGCATTTTATGGGACGTTTTAGTCAGTTACTGATCCGAACCGGGCTTTCTAAACGTCTACCGAAATATTTCGGGAAAATTCTAATCTAACCAATCTAATTAGATTCTAGAGAAGTAAATTCTATGAACTATTCCCTAATAGCTCGATGGATTCTAACCTTGAAGATTTTGATTTCTGACGGATGTCACAGTTTCCCCCTGTTAAAGGAATTTCGTCCCGAAATTCACATTTTGCTTTCCTCAGATGAATTCTTTACAAGCAGTTGAGGATACTTATTTCTCATATAATCCTCTCGCTCCCAAGTGTATTCCGGACCGTGCCTCGAGTTCCATCGGACTTTCACAATTGGAATTTTGCATCGTCTTAATCGTTTGACATCTCGATCGAGTATTTCGATCGGTTCTTCCCTGAAACACAAACGTTCATCAACTTTGACTTCTTCCGGTGATATGACTAGTGATTCATCGGTCAGACACTTCTTCAAATTCGACACGTGGAAGGTGTCGTGGATAGCACTCAACTCCTGTGGTAACTTGAGTTTATATGCGACTGGTCCAATTCTTTCCAACACTTCAAATGGACCAATATACCTTGGACTCAGTTTGCCTTGCTTCCCAAAACGTATTATTCCCTTCCAGGGTGATACTTTTAAAAGTACCTTGTCACCCACTTGAAATTCTAACGGCTTTCTTCGATTATCAGCATAACTCTTCTGACGATCTCTTTCTGTCTTAAGTCTATCCCGAATGGTTGATATCTTATCCGTGGCCCAATCAATTTTTTATCTCCGACTTCTATCCATCCAAGTGGTGACCTACACTTACTTCCATATAAAGCTTCGTATGGAGCACATCGAATACTGGCGTGATAACTATTGTTGTAAGAAAATTCGACTAACGGTAAGTGCTGATCCCAACTACCGCCAAAGTCTATCGTGCAAGCGCGCAACATATCCTCCAACGTTTGAATAGTTCTCTCTGTCTTCCCATCTGTTTGTGGATGATAAGCTGTGCTTAAATCCAACCTAGTGCCCAAAGCCTTCTGAAGTGACTGCCAAAATCTGGAGGTGAAACGACTATCTCTATCGGAGATGATAGAAACGGGTACTCCGTGTCGGGAAACGATCTCATCAATATACATATGTGCTAGTCTTTCCATCTTATAATCTTCTCGAATTGGTAGGAAATGTGCGGACTTTGTGAGTCGATCTACAATGACCCAGATTGCATCATGACCTTTTCTAGTCGTGGGTAGCTTGGTTATAAAGTCCATTGATAATTGCTCCCATTTCCATTGGGGTATTTCAGGTTGTTGAAGAAGTCCTGAAGGTTTCTGATGCTCCGCTTTGACTTTTGCACATGTCAAACACTTGCTTACGTACAAGGCAACGTCCCGCTTCATTCCTGGCCACCAATAATGCTCTCTTAAATCTTGATACATCTTGTCTGCCCCTGGGTGAATCGAGTACCTTGATTTGTGTGCTTCTTCCATAATTGTGGACCGCAGGTTGTTAACCTTTGGTATCCAAACCTTATTCTTAAAATAACACACTCCATCAGATCTTATTTCAAATTCCATCTCCAGATGATGTAAAGTTTCGCCATTCAAATTTTCCGCCTTTAATGCTTCTTCTTGAGCTTTGAGAATTTGCGTCTTAAGGCTTGTCTGAACTATTACTCCCATAGCTCGTGTCTTTAAGGGCTTTACTCTTTCTTTTCTGCTTAACGCGTCCGCTACTACATTAGCTTTTCCTGGATGGTACTTTATCTCACAGTCATAGTCGTTAAGCAACTCGACCCATCTTCGTTGCCTCATATTGAGCATCTTCTGATCAAGAATGTGCTGAAGACTTTTGTGATCGGTGAAGATTGTACATTTTGTTCCATAAAGATAATGTCTCCAGATTTTTAGTGCAAAAATTACAGCTCCCAACTCCAAATCATGAGTGGTGTAATTTCTCTCGTGGGTTTTAAGCTGTCTAGACGCATATGCGATGACTTTATCCTTCTGCATTAATACGCATCCCAATCCTTGACGTGATGCATCGCAATAGACCACGAAGTTTTCAGTTCCCTCTGGTAAAGCTAAAACTGGTGCATTGCAAAGATTATGATTGAGTATCTGAAATGCTTTCTCCTGTTTCTCTCCCCAGGTGAACTTCTCATCTTTTCGTGTCAGAGTTGTTAGAGGTTGCGCAATCTTGGAGAAATTGGCGATAAATCGTCGATAATATCCTGCTAAGCCGAGAAATTGACGAATTTCTGTTGGTGTCTTCGGAGTTTCCCACTTTTTGATGGCCTCGACTTTCGCCGGGTCGACATGAATTCCCTTCTCGTGACCACATGACCAAGAAAATGTACTTCGCGAATCCAAAATTCGCATTTAGAAAATTTGGCGTACAATTTCTGGTCCTTGAGCAATTCTAGTATCAACTTTAGATGTTGCTCATGATCTTCTTTGTTTCGGGAGTATATCAATATATCATCAATGAATACGATTACAAACTTGCGAGGTTTATGTACGCCGTCTAATCACAACGAAATTAGAACCAAAATCTGATAAATGCATATTTGTAGGATATCCCAAAGAAACTATGGTATACTACTTCTATCATCCTCACAACAATAAAGTGTTTGTTGGGCGTACTGGTGTCTTCATGGAAAAGAAATTTATTTCCAAAGCTATCAGTGGGAGGAATTTAGAACTTGAAGTTGTTCAAGATCAAAATATGTCAACACAGATGGAACCAATACAAACACCACATGTAATTGTGGATCCACAAAGTGGATGTGGTAAGGGAGTCTGATGATGTAACACAAAGTGCTCGTAGATCTAGTAGAAAACGGAATGAGCCTAAGAGATATAGATTTCTCATCACTCATACTGGGGATGTGATAGTCATGGATGGTGAGCCCACTTGTTACCAAGATGCTATGGCAAGCACTAACTCCGAGAAATGGCTAGATGTATGAGAATAGAAATGGACTCCAAGTATGAAAACCAAGTTTGGAACTTAATTGACCCACCCAACGAGGTACGACCTATAGGGTGCAAATGGGTTTTGAAGAAAAAGACCGACATGGATGGTAATGTGATTACCTATATAGCCCGATTAGTTGTAAAAAGTTTCAAACAAATTCAAGATGTTAATTATGATGAAACTTTCTCTCCAGTTGCAATGATTAAGTCTATTAGAATTTTACTAGCCATTGCAGCTTGTCACGATTATGAGATTTGGCAAATGGATGTCAAAACAACTTTCCTTAATGAAGTGTTTCTCATGTGATCAATGTACATGTAATTCTTTGACTTGAGAAATATGGAGTTTTTTATGTGTGAGTAATATATATTTTGACATTTGTTCTAATCATTCGGCAACTGGGTGACAAAATGATTGTTGGGTATGTTCTAAATCACATGGTAGAACTAGCATGTATCGAGATAGGATTTGTCCCTCCTTTATGACGAGAGTGATGTCTCTAGGCCCCTTGATAAATATATAATAAGGAAATGCATGCATGCTCAGATAACTGATATGAGATATCATTTTCTGTTTTTATTTGTATATTTGGGAATCAAGAAACTAGAGATTGGACATAATGAGAATGACACATTCAATGTCTCGTGTTTAATCTAGACATCAAGACAAAGGAATTAAACGTGTAAACTAAAATTGACTACAAATCGATAATTTGTTATATCACCAACTCTCGTCATTTGGGTGATAGTAATGTATTGCTAAATGCCGCTCATCATTTATAAATACAAGATTTATATTTATTACCAACATGTCGAGAACCCATTGGGTCACACGCTTTGAACATATTCGAATAAGGAGTTTCAATAATTAAAACGTTTAATTATTATATCTGATTTGTTTTGATTTAATCTGATTTAATAAATCAGATATTATTTATGTCGGACATAAACAAAGTTGACTAGGGATGACCTTTGTAAGGGAGTGATGGTGTATGGATGGTCTTACACTCAAGTATGGTGTAGGGATGGTGGTGGTTATGCCATACCTCTCATATCCATATATAATGTATGACATTGTATGCAAGAGTTTGAGTCTTGCAACTCAAAATCACCTACAACTAGCATGACTAGCATCACGAGAAGGCAAAGGATTCAGATTATTCTCATGGAAACCGTTGGAGGCATCAAGCTTTTGTTGATGTGATTCAAAGTGTCGTTAACTGTAAGGTATAATTTCGTAACACCATATTTATTCCGGTTCGTATGGGTCCTTGGAGGGTTACGGTTTTATTTTCCACTGTGCTTGAGAGCCCGTAACCCAACATAATTTTTATAGAAAAGTTCTCTGATTTTATTGTATCCTAAAATAATTTTTTGCTGTGTTTTTATGGTTACAAAGTTGTATTAAAATCTTACAGTGGTATTAGAGCCACTTTGACCATTTAGTTAAAACAAAAAAAGGAACGGTTGTTTTATGACAAAATAAAATTCTAATTGGACCCTAAAATCTGATTAGACCTTGACTTTTGCATATAAACCAAAAGCCTAAGGGCTTGTTGAAGCCTAATTTTCTTTATGTGGCTTGTGCCCTCTCCACAACAGCCGCAAGCGGCTTCATCAATTGTGATTTGGTCACCGCTAGTCGTCGACGATTCCTTGAGGCTATTGTCGCCGTCTGGTCCTCATCGCAGAGCTGGTGCCCTTCTTGTCTTCTTTCCACCTTAGTAAGATCATAGCAGTTGGTCTTTGTGACTGTTTGTTCGACCTCCATGCCGCAAGAATAGGGTCGGTGTCGTTTTTGAGCAAATGGCGCTGAGAAACTGTAAAAGCCAAAAATTACACTTGAAATAATTTAAGGTTAGTTGGTGGATCTTTAACAACTAAAGACTATTTTCTTAAAAATACACACGACAATCGCAAGAAAGTAAATAAGACAAGAGATTTGGTGACGCGAAAAACCCCTGTGAAGGTAAACCGCGGACGACAATAACGGTTGGCAGTGCACTATGGACGTTAAACATGGACGTCATCTTTTAGGAACAACAGTCGTAAGCACAATGATTACAATAATGGTCTTGAGTAAAATTTAGAAAGAACCGTCGCTAGTTGCAGAGAGCTTCTCGAATGCATACGTTACGTCGCTTATTGTTGTGTCATTTGGAATTCTTTTGGGTCCTTTATATATGTTTCCATTATAACAACTATCTTGATTTGTTGGACTTGAAAAGTTGGTCAAAATTATGTAAGTGTTCATCTCTGATATGCTTGATCAGAGCTCTGACACTAAAGGCTCAGAGTTGGAAAGGATGGAAATATGCTAAGTGTTATCTCTGGAGTGCTTGATCAGAAGTTTGGGTAAGAAGGACCAGAGATATGGAATGCTGAATTTGGCTTAAGTGTAAATTCCGAAGTATAATGCTCAAATATCTGAAAAAGGTTTATTAGAGTTCGACTAGAGTTGATCATAGTTCGGATACAAAGTTTGAACATCTTGTGCAGACTTTGATACTTGAAGTTTCTATTCCAGAAAGCCTCCAATGTTTGTTAATCAAGATCTTAACATATTAGAACACGTGTAACTAATTCATCATCATTCTTGTATATGTATGTAGCTTTAGCTATTCTTTCCTTGTATAAATAGAGTTTGTTAGAAACTTGTAGTTAACTTCCCAAATCGGAATACACTCCTCAAGTTGTAATATTTTACTCATTACATTTTGTAATTCTCTCAAAGATCAATACAATACGACTTGTGGCTCTCAATCTCTATTGATCATATTATATACTGTTTTTGTTCTTTATTGTTTGACTGATTTGGGATCCAACAATTGGTATCGGAGCTAACGACATCAAATTCAAGGAAGTTCGCATTCAATTGCTCAAGATTTTATAGATAAGTGATTTCTTTACTTCTTGAGTACAATTCTTGATTCGATTCTTGATCATTTCATTTGATCCGCTGCAATTTTGTTTCTACTTGTGTTCTTGATCAAGTTTTTTGAAAGTTTTCTCTTGTTGTTGAAAAGATTCATTAATGTCTAACATTCAAGACGTCGAATGAATTATTGAGTTGTGCATCTGAGATAAAACCTCCAATTTTGGTTTTGGGAGAATATCCTCAATGGAGGTTAAGGATGATTTAATTCTTGAACAACATAGATGAATATATATGATGAAATATTAAATTGAAGGACCAATTGAAGTGTTTATAGAAATCCTTGGAGTTCTTGTAACAGATGATACACCAGAAATTCCTGCCACTAAAATGAAAAAAGATCTGAAGTACTTTAGTGAAGCCCAAAAGAAGAGGTACAATTTGGACAGAAGGGCTTTGACTTTACTAACAACGGAAATTCCAAATGAATTATTCAACATAATTGATAATTGAAAGTCATCAAAGGCTATGTGGGATGAACTTGAAAAGCAAATGCAGGGAACCACAAGATCTTTTGAAACAAAGCTAAATAAATGCATTAGTACTTATGAAGGATTCAAGGCTAAGGAATCAGAGTATTTGACAAATACTTACAACAGATACAATGCAACTCTAAATAAAAAGGAATGGCTTGCAGAATACAGTTTCAGTGATAAACTATAAGTTCTTAAAGAACTTGAATCTAGAGTTGGACACATATGCTTTCAATCATCAGATGAATAAAAATATGTGTGAGGAAGGCATTCATGATCTGTTCTGTATCTTAAGCCAACATGAAGACTAGGTGAAAGAGATAGTAAATGAAAAGAAGGTTGTTGCAGATTCTTTGGCTTTGTTATTAGAAAGGAAAGTCAGATCCAAGAATGAAGGAAAGAAGAAACTCAAATCTTATTTGTTCTCCGAGATACCATATTTAATTGATAACTGTAATAAAGAAAGTAATGCTTCAGATGGAGATGATGATTTGAAGAGAATAGATAAAAGTCTTCTCTGTTAACTAGCACTTTTAACAAGAGATTTGGCAAGAAAAAAGTTCAATTCCAAGTCTGATCATTACAAAACATACAAGTTCAAGGGAAACTCTGATGATAAATACAAGTCTGAAAAGAAAAGCTTTGAGAAAGAGGAAAAGAAAGAGATGGTGAGAGAAGAGAAGAATGATGAAAAGGATAACAAATGTGTTAGGATCAAGCGCTTACCACTACGCCATAAACAATTGCTGAAGGAGAAGGTGCAACTTTATTTCCTTATAGCATAGCAGCCAACACCACGTTTTGATTTAGGAAGATGTTGGTCAATGACCCCACAATCCTCCCCTATCATCTGCCAGCACTAACAAGATATTCTCTAGAAGTCAATGGATGCACAACATGCCTTTGGCACTTAAATGCACTCCATGGGATTCGAACCCGTGACCTGCTCTGATACCACATGTTAGAATCAAGCTCTTACCACTACGCCAAAAACAATTGCTGATGGAGAAGGCGCAACTTTATTACCTTATAGCGTAGCAGCCAACGCCACATTTCAATTTAGGAAGATGTTGGTCAATGACCCAACAAGATGTTTTAATTATGGCAAACCTGGCCATTATGCTAGGGATTGCAGATTCAAGAAAGTCAATAACTCTTACTATTATTCCATAAAGGCTCAATTGGTGAAAATCCAAGAAACTGGAAAAGTGTTGATGGTAGAGGACGAGAATTGGTTGGATGACACTTCTGATGAGGAGGAAAATGCTCATTTTACTCAAATTCACTACAATTTCATGGCTACTATGAGTGACAAGTCCAACTATTCAGAAGCCACAACTTCAGAAACCGAGTCAGAGGTACATTCTTCTTTAGAAATTGATTTAATTATTAAACTAGAAAGCATGAATGATGAATTTGTTGACTTAAAAAGAAAAATTAAAGGTGAAAGGATTTTAGTCAATAAATTCAGACAAGAAAAGTACATTACAAAGTCATGTTTGAAGATTCAGAGAAAGAAAAACAAGAAGTAAGATATGTAAAATATACTCTTGATGAGGAAATATCTGTTTTACAAAATAATTTGAAACAAATAGAAGATGAGAAAGTTGATCTTCAACTTAAATTTGAAATGAGTATAAATGAAAGAAAACACTTTTTTAAAAAGATCAAACAGTTGGATAACTTGAATTACAAGAGAGGTAAGATATAACAGACTTTGAATATTTTGACAAATAATCCCAATGGTACTAGATTTTATAATCCTAAGATTGATTTGGGATTAAATGAAAATACTGTTTTGAAGAAGGCACCAGTATCCTTGTATGGTTTTTATGAATTTGGTGCCTAGAGAGAAAAGATTTTTGAAATTCATGAAGTATTTGTTAAGTCTGGTTGTTCTTCTACTAGCTCTGATGATAAAGGAAAAGGGAAAATGGATAATGAGAAATCTGATAACAGTGATAGTTCACAGACTTGCAATTTTAAACCTGTGGGATTCATGTATGATGATTTGAACTCAAGTTATAAAGATAGAAAACCTCAGCTTTCTTACTCTGAGTATGCATCACTCTTTCCCAATGAAACAAAGTTTATTAAATCGAAGTTTAATGAAAAGATAATTTCTGAATTCAAGTGTTCTAACTCTGAACAAGTTGCTTAGAAATCTGATGACTCTACTCAGAATTCTGATAACTCTGCTCAGAACTCTAATGACACTATTCAGAAATCTGATAACACTGTAGAGACCTCTGAATCAATTTCCTCATAGTTAAATGATAAACTTTCTGATGTAACAAATGAACTTTCATCTCTGAAAAGAAGTTTTGAGGAATTAGAAGATGAGAATTTTGATATTCAATTTAAAATTGAAAAAAGTTTGATTGAAAATGAAGAACTTTGCAAGAAGATAGCAAAATTTGAAGTGTTGAATTTCAAAAGATGTCAGATTGATTCAAACTCTGAAATAAAAAAGTTTTAATCAAAAGGATTGATTAAGTATATGTGAAATAGGAGAATCCTCTAGAACAAAATCTAAATTTTGTTCTGAAGACCCTTCTACACATGATAGTTCATCTTTCAAATCTTCTATTGATTTAAATGTTTTATCTTTTACAGAAAAGAAAAGAGGCAAAAATTTAGTCTGTAGGAGAAAGGAATTTTTTCAGAAGGAAATTGAAAGTCATACAAATAGTACTTATGTTAGAATTTCAAATGTATTTAGTAGTGAATGTAGTGATGTTTCTCAAAAATGTAAAGCTTGTGGAGCAAATAGATGTAATTTGAGTGACAATATAAATAACAAACAAATTTTAGTTCATTCAGAGTTATTATCTCTAGCTCAAAAACATCTTCATTACATTCACTGTGGTCATCAATCCTTCAAACTAAGCTCTATATCTCAAAAGAAGAAATTAACCAAGACTACCTCACAGAATAAACACAACTTTGATTTTTCTTATTATAACATGTGAAAGTTTTTTAAGTTGAAAAGAAAAAAGTTTCAAAGAAAAAGAAATTGAAGAATGTTGATGTGAAATTTGTTTGGAAATGGATACCAAAAGAAAAGAAAGTAATATCTCTTCCAAACAAAAATCCAAAATATGAATGGAGGATACATATATAAAAAACGTGTTTAATGCTAACAAAAAAGGACCCATACTGATATAGGTACCTAAATCAAAGTAAGTTTTTTACAGGCATGTCATGTGTGGTATATAGACTCAGGATGCTCAAGACACATGACAGGTTTCAAACACTTATTGAAAGATTATATTGAAAGGCCTGGAGGAACAATCAATTTTGGTAACAACAACACATGTTATGTCAGGGGTTGTGGAGTTTTTACCAATGGAAATGTCACCATCCAAAAAGTGTTTTATGTTGATGGATTAGAGCATAATCTCTTCAGCATAAGCTAATTTTGTGATAACCTATTTTCATGTAAGATTTTTCATAAGAGGATGTGCTATAGATGACAAAGATGGAATTGAAATTTTCAGGGCTAAAAGGTATGGTGATATATATGCTGTGAACTTTCCAATTCTGACATCATCAAGACCAATATGTCTAGTTTCAAAAGCTTCAAAAGAAGAGAGTTGGATATGTCATAGAAGATGATTACATCAAAATTTCAATGACATCAACAAGTTGGTTCGTAAAGTTTAGTCATAGGTCTACCAGAGATGAGATCTGAGAAAGATTCACTGTGTTCTACATGTGAAATGGGAAAAATGAAAAGGAGTTCCCATAAATGAAAGATTGAATCATCTTGTAAATATCCTTTAGAAATGATTCATATGAATCTTTGTGGACCTATGATAACTCAGTCAATAAATAGCAAGAAATATATACTAGTGATCGTGGATGAATATTCAAGATACACATGGTTGGAGATTCTAAGGGCTAAATCTGAAGCACCGGAGTTGGTCATTGCCTTCATCAAAAAGATACAAGTTCTTCTACAACTTAAAGTTCAGAAATTAAGGAGTGATAATGACTCATAATTCAAAAATGAGACTCTTCAGAATTACTTGTAATCTGTAGGAATTTCTCATAATTTTTCAGCTGTTAGAACTCCTCAACAGAATGGTGTTGTAGAGAGAAGGATTAGAACCTTGGTGGAAGCTGCAAGGACCATGTTAGCCAATTCAGTGTTACCTCTGTATCTCTAGGCTGAGGCTGCATCTACTACATGTTTTTACTCAAAACAAAACCATCATCACTAAGAGACTAAACAACACTGCTTATGAGATTATTAACAAAAGAAAACCAAATGTGAAATTCTTTCATGTTTTTAGATCCAGATGTTTTGTGCTAAATGACAGAGATAATCCTGGGAAATTTAAAAAAAAACGGATGAAGGATATTTCATTGGATATTCTTATCTTCAAAATCTTTTAGAGTTTGTAATAGCACCATGATTGTCATAGAAAGCATCAATGTGAAATTTAATGAGAAGACTTTTCAGACTTCTAAACACATTAGTTCAATACTCTGACCTCAGATTTTAGCTTCTACATAATCCAGTGTAGAACCTGTCTCAAAACAGACTACGACTTATGGATCTACTTTAAATCATAGTAACTCATAACTTAATTTAGTGTTTAAGGACACATTTGATCTAACTCTGGATATTTGTGCAGATTATGAAAATCCAAAGCTATGTAGAGATACAAAGATCATAAATTAAGAAGTTCAAGTGACAAGTGTTATTCATATTTTTGGACCTTCTGAGGATTGTTCTACACCAAATAGTACAAGTAATGATATCTCTGATCAAGCTTTTCAGAATTCTGATGACTCAGTTCAGAACTCTGACCAAGCTAATTAGAACTCGGATCAAGTAGTTCAGAGCTCTGAGTCTGTTTCACCAGAGTTAATTATATTAGAGAGATCATTGTCAGATAATGAACAAACAAGGGATACTTCAGACATACAAGCAATCATAAATGATTATGATGATCAGAAAAATCATAGAGATGTTCAACCATTACTAAGCACAAAAAGATGGACCAAAAATCATCCTCTACATCAAATAATTGGTGATGCTTCATCTAGAGTAAAAACAAGGTCTGCAACTGCTAATGAGTGTTTGTTTGTAAACTTTCTTAGTGTTATAGAGCCAAAAAAGGCATCTGAAGCATTACAAGATCCAGATTAGATATTGGAAATGCAAGATGAACTTCTACAGTTCAAAAGAAACAAGGTATGGAGACAGGTTCACAGACCAAAGAACAAATCCATAATTGGAACCAAATGGGTCTTCACAAACAAGAAGGATGAAGATGGAATTGTTGTCATAAACAAAGCAAGGCTGGTTGCAAAAGTTTATTGCCAACAACAAGAAATTGACTATGATGATACATTTGCTCCAGTTGCAAGAATTGAAGCTATCTGGATATTCCTAGCTTATGTACCATATAAGAACTTTAAAGTACTCCAAATAGATGTAAATTCACCATTCTTAAATGGTGTACTACTTGAGGAGGTATATGTGAATTAACCTGAAGGCTTTGTTGATCAAGAATTTCTAGATCATGTCTATGTTTTGGACAAGACACTTTATGGACTAAAACAAGCCCCCGGAGCATGGTATGATACTTTGATATAATTTCTCTTAAAGTCTAGCTTCAAGAAAGGTACTATAGACATTACACTCTTTCTTAAGAAACAAGGTGATGATTTGATCTTGATACAAATTTATGAAGATGATATTATATTTGGATCTACTAATCATAAGTTTTATAAGAGTTTTCAGATATTCTACAATCAAAGTTTGAAATGAGTATGATGGGTGAACTGAATTTCTTTTTAGGACTTCAAGTAAAACAATGACCTGAAGGCATATTCTTAAATCAATCAAAATATATTAAAGATATTTTGAGAAAGTTCAACATGTCTGATTGCTCTTCTATAAAGACTCGAATGGCCACATGTGTCAAATTAGATGCATATTTAAATGGCAAATCTGTTGATCAAATAACTTACAGAGGCATTATTGGGTCTTTATTGTACTTAACTGCTAGTAGACCAGATATTATGTTCTCAACATGCTTTTGTGCAAGATATCTGGAAAATCCAAAAGAATCACACCTTGCAGCTGTGAAAAGAATCCTAAGGAATCTCAAAAGGACTCCAAATCTAGGCCTTTGGTATCCTAAGGATTCTAACAACTTTTACATATGCAGATCATGCTAGTTGTAAGCTGGATAGGAAAAGCACTTCAGGATTATGTCAATTCTTAGGGGATAAGCTTATGAGTTGGACTTTAACGAAGCAGAATTATGTTTCCACTTCTACTGCAGAGGCTGGATATGTAGCTGCAGCTAGTTATTGTTCACAAGTTATGTGGATGAAGATACACCTTAAAGATTATAGATATACATTTAACAAGGTCCCAATCTATTGTGATTTTAAAAGTGCCATTGCCATAACTGCCATTCCAGTGCAACACTCTAAGACTAAGCACATATATAAAGTATCACTTTATTAAGGATTATGTTGAGAAGAGGTTTAATTTTCTCATTAGCAAGTTGAGTAACTTAACTTGAATATTTGAATGTGTTATTGTGGATTCAGAGTTGATAAATGTCATTTTCTCAAAAATCTGGCAATAAAATTTTCTAAGTATACAACTTTGAATATGCTAGTCAGATTTCTGATCAAGCTATTCAGAATTCTGATCCAATTAGTCAGAGTTGCTACATTTTTTAAGTATAAATTCTGAATAGTCTTTTCAGAGAAAAATAACTCTGATTTTACATAACTCTGAGTAGTCATTTGAGCATACTTATTATGTTAGTTTAACAATTTTTTCCTTTGCACATGTTAAGGGGGATTTTTATATGTTTTATCTAAAATCTATGTGTACACTTACATGCTTATTTTGAGAGGGAGCATTTAATTTGATCTTGTTCTGATTACTCTGAATTTAAACTCTGAAGGTACATTTCTCTAACTCTTATCTCTGATCACTTCTAAGATGGACAACTTTTAAATGATAAAATGTTTTTCTATTGTTCAAATCACTTATTTATTCTTAAATGTTTTTCTAAATATAGAAGTTGGATTTTTAGTGTTTTTCAATAGGAGTTTTTATAAATCTGATAATAAAGAGTTCTAACTTTGACTCTTAATAATCCGAGTTCAGACCATGTGTTCCTAGAGTATAAACTTGTGTATTAATTCTTCTACACTGATGTATAATTAACTATCAAGTCATCGTACACCACGTGTCAACTTCATATTGGATTAATTATTGCCTCTCCTCTAAATGATAAACCTTTTAGTGGTAATACACAACTTTGCACGCTTAATAGCTATCTAATCCTTCTTTTTCGACATGTGTCATGTTGAACAATTTAATTAAAACGGTTCATAATCTTCTTTCAGAGTTTATCTATATATTGTTTCAGATAGATTTCAAATTTTTATGAACCCTAATATTCTTAAGCATTCTCTATTTTCTTCGAACCCTTAAGCTTTTTTCTACATTCAAACCATAATCATGTCTGGATCAAATGATAACCAAGATCCTAGGCCACTTCACATTGCTCGAAATCTTTCTGCTGGATCATCAAGCTCAGATGATGATGTAACTATGCCTATTTGATCTGTTTCAAAAGTTCAGGGTCTTTCTGTTAGAGCAATATATGTGGGTGATATACCTATTATGAATGTTCAGAATAATGAACCTCAAGATATGGAAATTGATTTGAAAGGAGAAGAGGATATGAACATGGATGAATCACATAGAGATACTAAAGAACAATAGATGAACAAGTTGGTGCACACAATCAAAGTGCCATGAGATCTGATGCTTCATTGATTTCTGCTAAAGAGAAATTAGTTGTTGCTATGGAAAACTATGTGGATGTGAAGGAAAACAACCATCTCCTTAGTCTGAGGTCAGAGAAGTTTAAGGATAATTAGAGAATTTTGGTGGAGATCTTGAAGAACCATCCCTTCAAGAAATGGTTTGTTAGACATCATGATGTTCCTCCTCCGAATCTACAACAATGGTGGGAAAACTTATACTTTGATGGGGAGGAATTTAACTCAAACATAGGGAAATTGATTTTTCACTGGAATTGGGTACATTCAGATCCTTGTTGCATCTTCCATAGAGGGATGAGGTGGAACAGAAATCTGAATTTGATGAAGAACCTACATAAGAGAAGATGATAGCAGACTTCTACAGGTTGGGTTACTTGGGAGAAATCAAAAGTCTTAGCTTGTTCAGAAGGAAGAACTTGCCTTCAGTATGTTACTATCTATTTTCCATAATCAACAAGTGTTTATCTGGGAAAAACAGTAGCCAGGATCAAGGATCAAAGCAAATTCTGTAGATTTTTCATGGTATACTGAAGAACAAGCACTATGACTATGCTATGCTAATGTGGAAAGATATGAAGAACATTTTGAGTAAGAAGAATTGGCCTGACTACATTCGTTATCAGAGATACTGGATAATCTGCATCTGGAGAGAAATGCAAGACTTTCCTCAAATTCCATGAAGGGCTAATGAAGTGATTGCACCTTATTATTTCATGGACAGTTTATGGACATCTGTACCACTGTCTCAGTTCCCTAACCATAAGGTACTTTCACTTGCTCTTAGGTCTTATTTTCCTTGGAATAATGGGTTACTTAGTGAATACTGTGCATCTATGGATCTATCCCAACTAGTAGATCCTACCCAAGAGGACCACCCTGCAAGTTTGAGAGGTGAGGAGTCCTTAAATAAAAATAGAAAGAGGTAGGAAGTTCATGGGTTTGAACAACCTCAGAGTGAAGAGATGGAAAATGAAACTGAGAGTCTGGGTAGAGGTGAGGAAATTCAAAAGCAGCCAGATAGAATGTCACCAGAGTTACAAAACAGAGAAACTCTACACTAGCCACCTCTAGCTGGGCACCCACATCTACTATTGTTCCACAATTCTTGGTGGCCAATATTGAAACAGGCAGTAAGCCCATGCTAAATATTGAATTAACCCAACCCAACCCAACCCAACCCATCAACTCCACTCCTTCTTCATAAGGAGTTGTTTCATATTTTCAAGGGGATGCAACATATAAACTACCTAGTCCTCACTTGGAGGACTTAGGTATTGAAATATAAGGAAATCTGCCCCACTTTCAAACATCAATTCATCACATTGAGTTTGTGGCAGATCTTGTTGTGTCCAGACATATCCCACAAATTGAGCCATAGAATTTATTCAATACAAACACTTGCACACAGGGACTTAGTTTCCCTGTCACAACATCCATAGAGATGCCTTTGGCTTATCAAGGATTGGGTGGAAGCCTTGGGGGAGTGAACATCACAAAATCTATTTTTCAAGGTACATTTATTGTACCGGTGGCTCTGTGCTACCTACAGGCCAATCCTTCTTAGAGATATTGACAACTGGATCATTAGTTGATTCAGGGTTACGAACTGATTATGAGACCAAGGAGGATTTTTTTTCCTTCAAGGATCAATGCTTATCTGAATTTTAAAAGATTTAGACTAAGATGCAAGAATTGACGGAAGCTACTCAATTGAAATCTTTGGAGAATGAAGTAGAGACCTTTCAAGGATAGATGGAGGAAAGGATGGATAAGATAGATGACTCTCTGATCCTTTTATAGGAAGTTGTTTCTAAAGAAACAATCCATATGCCGGAGTTTTTATCCTCTCATATGGTGTCAAAGACTGATTTCTTAATCTTCCAAACATGTATGTTAAAGAATTTTGAGCTCCTAGCAAAGAATGTGATGACTGCTACCAAAGCTCAATTTTCTCAACCTTAAGATCATATGCCTACTAAAGTGTTCCTGTTGATCCTTCAACAACTCCCATCCCTGCCACTCCAAAATCTTTAGCCCAACCAATTTGATCACCTTGATGCAAGATTTGATTCTATAGAAGATAAAATGTCTGCAGTGGAAAACTTAATTAAGGTTTTGTCAGATCAGTGCAAGGATGAGGCTAATCAAATGAAGAGAAAGTTTGATGATGATGATGATCATAATCATCAAAAGTGAGAGAAAAGGCAAAGAACAGAACCTACAGAGTCACCTATTTTGTTTCCTAAAGTTAGTACTCAGAATGTTCTGTGTACTCAGAAAGAAAGTCAAGATCAAAGAAGTGATTGTGTTGATGATGTGTTGGGTATACCGGTTGCAAATGAAAGCTTGGTGAATGAATTCAAGGAAATAGTTCTCTATAATCCTAAAGTTTATGGGAAATTTGATCAGAGAATTCCTTTTATACCTGCTCAGATTAAGTTTGGAGATCTTTCCTTGTTTAAGGATTTCAGAGATAGCAGAGTTGAAGGTGTTCTTTATTCCAATGATTTTGCAGCTGGTATTTCTTTCAACTTTGAGCATCTAGATAACTTTAAAAAAATCATTTAGAAACTTATGCCAGAATATACTTTCAGACAACACATATCATCCCAAAAATGAAATTAGATCTTCTAGATGAATCTATCATAGATTATGTTATCAAGGGGAAGGAATGCATGTTTGATAATTAATCCATGACTGAAAGTGTTACTTTATATGATGTATATCCAAAGGAGACTTAAAAACATCTGTACTTAGCTGAAGGAGAGAACTTGAGTTGCTTGAGCATGTTGTTGATGATAGCCTGTCTGGGGAACTACAAATGATGTTAAGTGAGCTTTATCAAAGAATGAGAAGAAGTGATAAGATGTTGAGCTTGAAAAAGAAGATTGTTGATGTTATTGAGTTTCAGAGGGTTTATGTTGTTATGATAAGTTATGCTGAAATCAAGGTAAAGAAAGAAGATGACAACTTATACAGATTGGCCAGTGTTGATTTTGACAGACTCAACATGGATGATCAATTGTTTTTAGTAAAGTTCTTTGAGAAGGCAGGAGAGGCTTGGTTGGAAATGGAATTCAAAAGATTATTGGGAATTAGTATCAGGAATCTGGCTTTGTATGACTTACAGTTGGGAATTGAATTTAGATTTCTAAGGACAAATATGAAAGAACCATTCACAGATTTAACTCACTGTGAAGTATCTTAGAATTCAAGAAGATTTAGGTTATATCTACAATCTGGGTGAGCAAATCTTCAACCAATTAAGGTTATGTGATATTCCAAAGTTCAGTGATGTGACTCTAAGAACATTTCTTGAAGATCTGGAAACAAAATTCCAGCTAAGGATGAGCTAAGATGTGTTAGAAAAATATACATTGATGCTATTAAGGAAAGAATTGAGCTAAGGGATTATGTTAGAGAGTGCAAGGGCTGGTACATTGAAGAACAAAATACAAAGAGCCTACTAGAATCAAATTTTGTTTTCCCTTCTGAATTCTTGACAAGTTCAAATTTAAAAGAAGTTGTTGAAGAAACCATGGACGAGGTTCCTATGCAAGAGGCTGCAACTATGGAATGTGTTCAGGAGGAGGTTACTCAAGAAGAACCAAGGACTATTCAGTCTAATCAGATGCCAATTAATCCAGATGAATGGTTTCTTGAGTTTAAATTTTCAAAAATGTTCAAAAGCGATGTGATAGCTGTGAATTATTTGGACACGGTTCTTGATAAGAGTGTGACAAATATGCTCGCTTATCAGAGTTTGATGCAAAATGTGGGAAAGTCCATATAAGCAGTTTACTTAAAATTCAAGATCACTTCTATCAGAGAGTTGTTTATTAGAAAGTTTGGGAATTTAGAGTATCTTGGTTTTGAAGTCATAAGGGGGGTGGAAAGATTTACTACTTCACTGAAGCTGACTTCAAAAATCTACGCATTCATGACTTTCTAGATCTGTATGGATTTTTGGGTAACAGAAAAGAAGGCACTAAGAAAGAAAAGATAGTCCTTATTTTCTATCAAAAAGGGCATGCTTAGATCACTAAGATGGGCTGCATTTTTTAGATTTTCAAGTGGTTCTTGAAGTTGTTTCTCCCATCACCAGATACAACCCACCCAGATTTTGATAAGATAGAAAGGGGGAACTATTGTTGAATGTCCTGAATTGGGTATTATATTGAAAAATCCTTTGAATGGCATGAAGTTATTCTACAGGGCCAAAGAAGTGAATAAGTATTCTTCTGGAACAATTAGACAATTGAAGAGGCAAATGGAGAAGAGAGTTAAGAAAGGAAAAGATGTTGACAAATGCAGCATGATTATAAAGCTCATAAATGATCAACTTGCTCCGAGGAATATTTTGCTTTTTAGATTCATTCCAATTCTTAAAAGATACCATGTATATCAATATAGAACAATTTGACCAAATGGGGAGAATGTTGGACTTGAAAAGTTGGTCAAAATTGTCTAAGTATTCATCTCTGATATAATCAATCAGAGCTCTGAAACTGAAGGCTCAGAGTTGGAAAGGATAGAAATATGCTAAGTGTTATCTCTGGAGTGCTTGATCAGAAGTCTGGGTCAGAAGGATCAAAGATCTGGGATGCTGAATTTGGCTAAGTGTAAAGTCTGAAGTAGAATGCTTAGAGATTTTAAGAAGGCTTATCACAGTTAGGCTAGAGTTGATCAGAGTTCGGGTACAAAGTCTGAACATCTTGTTCAGACTTTGATAATTGAAGTTTCTATTCCAGTAAGCATCCAATGTTCGTTAATGAAGATCTTAGCATATTAGAACACGTGTAACTAATTCATATGTCATTCTTGTATATGTATTGTAGCTTTAGCTATTCTTTCCTTGTATAAATAGAGTTTTTTTTATGAACTTGTAGTTAATTTTCCATATAGGAATATGTTCTCAAGTGGTAATATTTCTCTCACTACATTATGTTATTCTCTCAAAGATCAATACAATACGACTAGTGGCTCTCAACCTCTGTTGATCATATTATATATTGTTTCTGTTCTTGATTGTCTGATTGATTTGGGATCCAACATTGTTAAGTCTGATTTTATAGTAATCATTGTATTTATATGCTTGGTCAAATACTATGTCTAATGTCGTATACTGTGTTGTATTTGACCAAGGGTATTTAAGTCCCTTTGGTCTTGTTTCCTTGTAACACGATTAACGCACACATTCAATTCAATTACTTTGCGCCTCATTGTCTCTCTCTCTCTCTACTTTCTCTCTCTAGAGATTCATTGATCTTGGACTCACAATTGGTATCAGAGCCATCTGAATCTTGAGAGTATTGAGAGAATTCGTTTTTAGATTCTGAATTTGTGATTTAATCCGAAAATTTGATTGATTTTCTTGAATTTTTCAAGAAAATCTCGTTTTTGGATTTTTAATCAAATTCAATTTGTTTTTTGAGTGAATTTCTTTGCAAATTGGTTTGTTGGATTCGAAATTGATAGGAGAACATATTTGATTCACATCTTTTTGCAAGAAAAACAGTGTTTGATCATCGATTTTGAGTTTTAAAGATTTTCTGGAAATACGTTTTTTATGTACTGTTCAATTCTTGAAATCTTGTTGTTGTGGTTTTTGATCGAAATTTGAGTTTGAAAAAAGTTATAATATTGTTTTCGAACTTGTATGTGTAAAGAAGCTGCATCAAATTCAGTTTTGTAATCGATTTTTGTAAGATTTTAGCATTTTGACATCGGTTTGCGCTAGATCTATAGGTTTGCGCAAGTTCATACTACTTTGCGCAAGTTCATATTGTTCTAGTCTTTGTGTTAGTGTATTTCAGGTTTTCGCATTGGGTTATTCACGCAAAACAAATTTTGCGTATCAAGTGCTTTACAAGAAGTAAAGTTTTCGTATCCTTCAGCTCGCGTAAAGATATTTTTGCGTATTTCACAGTTCCAGAGAAGCTCAGTTTGCACTTCAAGCCACTTACACAAAGCTCACTTTGCGTCTTCCACTTGTTACGAAAAGCTCGGTTCTCATTATCAGCAACTTACGTAAAGCTCAGTTTACGTATCTCTTGGCTTACGCAAAGCTTAGTTTGCGCATCACTTGGCTTACGCAAAGCTCAGTTCGCGCATCACTTGGATTACACAAAGCTAAGTTCGCGCATCACTTGGCTTACGCAAACCTCATTTGTGTCTCTCACTATTCATGCAAACCTTCTGTTTACGCAAGTCTTCTAGTTACAGACTTAGACTTTTCTGACCTTTTGAAATTTTCAAGATGTCTTTGCAAGCTCAAGTTTACAAGAATGACCTGATGATGTCATTGGGGTCTGACACTCGGCCTCCCGTACTGATTAACGAAAATGAATTCACTCAGTGGCAAGATCGGTTTCTCAACTTCATTGAACGACAAGTTAATGGAGCCAACATGATGAAGTGTCTAAATGAAGGACCATTCATAATGACTAACAAAGAGACTCCAGCAACACCCGAAGAGGTTTTGAGAATGAAATTTGATCGAGAATTATCTGCTAATCTAATGCTAGCATTGCCAAATTCTGTATACAACCGTGCTGATCATTACAAGAATTATCCAAATCAGATGTAGAAACAGTTGGAAAAGATTATGCTTGGCTCATCAGTTGCAACTCAACTTAGACATACACGCTTCATGAACAACTTTGAGGAGTTCAAAGCCAAATACAGTGAGTCTTTAAAGAGTGTTTTCGACAGATTTTGTGCCACTATCAATGATCTGAGGAAGATTAAAGTTGAAAAGACCGATCTTGAAACAAAATCTGAAGTTCCTCAATTCATTGATACAGAATGGAATAAAACATGCCATAGACTGAGAAACGATGTCAGAATCTCCACTATACAAATCCAAGAACTTTATGAAATTCTGACGACTGATGAGAGCTTGGTGCTTGAGAAGAAGGGAAAACTGGATAAGAAGAACAAGAAATCAGTAGACCCGGTTGCACTCCTCACGAGCCAACTGGCTGAACAAGCGTTGTCTGATACGCTTACAACGGGTCAACTGATGACGATGGTGAGGCACTGCAGAAAGCAATGATCCTTATCTCTCAGCATTACCAGAAAAAGTTCCAACCAAGATCGGGATCCAACACTTCTCGCTTCACTTCAGGTCCTAAAGTCAAATTACCTGAGCCAAAGACTGCTTCCTGCTATAACTGTGGAAAGCCGGGGCACATTTCAAAGGAGTGTCGAGCAAAGAAGGTTAAGGATTCAGCTTATTACAGAAAGAAATTGGAGCTGGCTGAGAAAAGAGAGAACGAAACTGCTTTGCTAGCAGAAGAAGAATTCTGGCTGGATCATTCTGACGATGAAGCTGCAAACGTGGGAACCAATATGAACAAATCTGAACAAACAATTTTTATGAATAAACCAAGGAGTGAAGAAGCTTTAAAACAAAGGTGGGGACTTGGTTTTGAAAATTCTCATTGTTTAAACAATGCGATTGAAAAATCCCCAACTTTATATAAATACGATTATCTGACTCTTGCTCATTATGCTCCTCAGTTTAAAATTGATTAGATGAATGAGAACCAGGTGTTAGAAATCGAAAATAAGAAAAGGACAAATAACAAGAAAAATGAAATTTCTTTTGTTTACACAAGCGAAAATGCAAAATATTTTCCTGAAACATCAAGGAGAGGAAGAAGAATTTTAAATGATATATCTCCTATCAAATCTTCAATGTCTGATGATTTTATTGATCCTTATGCTTCTAATTCTGATAAGGAAAATATTTCTCCAATCATTTATGATTCTTAGAAATATACTCCTCCATTAGGATTAGAGAGTACAATCATCGATCTTGAAGATAAGATAGAAGATCAAAATATTTTAAAAGAAATTGAATCTGATATTATTCTTTCTTTCATGATTTCTAGTCTTGGAGAAAATTTATTTTCTCAAAAACAAGATCCAGTTTCTATTTCTGACCTTTCTTCTGATTCTAAGGAAAATAAAAAGGAAGTTTCAATTTTTAAAATCTTTTCTCAAAATACTTCAGACTCCGAGACGAATTCAGATTTATTAGTTGATCAGATTGGTTGTTTAGGTAAAATTATTTCTTCTGATTTAAATATTTCGTCTAAAATTCTTGATGATTCTTTTACGCTAAATGATCAATATTATAAACCTAAGCGTAAAAGAAGACGGTCAAAGAAGTCAAAGAAACATGATAAAGTTCTTTCTGACAGTTCTAATTCTTCTGATTCAATTCTTACAGATAGGACTTTGAGAGCTCGTTCAAAGAAGCAGATCTGGAGAGCGAAGAGGACATCTACTGATTCTATGATTGATGAGGATAAATGTGTAGACAGACTTTATAAAAGTGATTCATTTGCTACATGTAATAAAATTTCAAAATATTCTATAAAGAAAATGATTCGAATTTCAAAACATGTCTCATGTTCTTCCTCGGATTCTAGTTCGGATGATTATGCTTTCTCTTCCTCTGATGATTATGTTCATTCGTGTGATTATATCTCTCGTGCTTTAATTGTTAAATCTAACAATTTTTTCCCCATACGAACTGCAACTAACTTTCACGGGCCCAAATACAAGTGGGTACCCAAGTCTAAATCTGATTCTAAGTTGCAGGCACCTCATGTTAAGGGGGAGTAAGAGAAATAATGGCTTTTGAACACAACAGTTCAAAACCCGGTCTTAAATGTCAAGAGTTTGGCTTCTGAGTAATTCAGCTCAGAACCCATGCTTCAAAGAATATGACTTCTAGACATGTCAGTCTAGGACTCGTTCTTTAATGCTTTAAGCTTCTGACTAATGAGAAACTATTAGTACATCTACTATATTCCGCTGCATTTATATATGATTATGATGTTGTTCCAGTTTTCTCAAATGTTTTAAAAGAATCTGAGCATTTTCAATTCAACCCCTGAATTTGTTCAACCCAATTTTTACAAATGAGACACAATTTTTTTTTACATTGTGTGAAAGATGATATTATTGAATTATATTTTGTTTCAACTGAATATAAACTTGCCGATCAAATATTTCTATTTTTTAAAAATCTCGGCATGTTGTTTTAAAAGTTTAAACCTTTACAAATTTTATTCTATAAAGTAAAAGTTTTACAATTTTCTTTCTTTTGAATAAAATGTGTGTCTAGGATAAATTTTCAAGTTGATTTGTTTATATTGAAGTTTTTATATGTTCAAATTTCAGTTCTAACAAAAGTCGAAAAATCAGCAACATGTTTGTAGCTTTTGATATTGCTTTAAAGTTGTGTGATTCGGAATATTTATAGTTTTCAATGCTTAGAAAACCTAAAAAGTCGGAATTTTGGATCGTAATGAAAATATGGGCTAAGAACTTAGACGTAAAACCTTGTGTTTGAGATGATTATTAAATTCTTATAAATCAGAAATCTCTAAGTTTAAATGTTTGTACCTGTGACCTTTCTGGTTTGGGAAAGTAAGTTCTGTGGGATGCTTGTCATCTGGTCCCCTAAGGTCATTTGATCTGGGAGTGATCGAACCCAAATCCTTCTATAGAATCAGATGGAAAGTCATGTTCTACTGGTATGAATGGATTTAGGATGTGTCGATGTAGCCTTTCTGATCTAGGAAAGTAAGTTCCAAGGGGTGCTTGACACCTAGTCCCCTAAGGCCAACTGGTCTGGGAGTGGCTGACCCAAATCCTGCAATAGGGTCAGATAGAAAGTTATGTTTACAACATGTTCTTTACTTAATAAACTTTTTGATTTAAAAGATGCCAAAGAGCACACTCATGTAAAGATGCCATAGTGCACAATGCTAAAAAGATGCCAATGAGCACACATCTCATGATACTTGGTTATATATTTATGAGTTGCAATTAACCTGTAAATTTGTGAAAGTCTGAATTTTTGATGGCTTAGTGTGATTACATGCAAAGTTCTCTATTATATTTTTAGAATTGAATTTTCTTGAAGCTAATCGAAGTTCACATGTGAGCACACTGAATAGATTGATGAAAATTTTTGAAACTGAACATGTCTTAACTTGATATGCAATAAAATTTGTTTCTGTATCCAAATACATACATTTGATTTCATCTGATGGATTTTATTGTGATATTTTACTAAGTAGAATTTTATTTGTTTCTGTTTAAATTTTTTATATATTTAGTCGTTTCAAAATACATATTCAGTATATTTTTCTTTCTACATTGATGTTTATATTCATTGTGTTTTCATATGTCTTTACAAATGGGTTTGAGCATTATTCAAGGTGGAGTGAAAAAGGAGAATTTTCTTAATGATCATATCTGTTTTTGAGGGGGAGTTTCTGATTCTCTATATGAATGCTAACTTGAATTGTCAAATTTAGTGCATTTGTGTAGGGGGAGTCAAAGAGCTCAACAGGTAATTTTTTTTTTCAAACTTCAAGTCAACTTTGCGCAACCTTGGTGTAACGCAAACCTTACTTTGCGCCACCTTGGTGTAACACAAACCTTACTTTGCGCAACCTTGGTATAACGCAAACTTTACTTTGAGCCACCAATGGTTAGCGCAAACCTCTCCTGTTTTCTCCGTTTCTTTGATTTTGCAGATCTTAAGCTGTCTCGTCTCCAACATATACATGACCAAGTTGATCCAGATCATCAAGGTCATGAGGGGGAGAAGTCAAGGAGAAGTTAAAGAGACAAAGAGCTCAAAAGTTTATCTGCTGATCAAGATTCGCTCAAAGATTTTATTCTCTCAGCCATTTTAAATCTTTTGCTGTTCCTGCTCCGACCACCACAGTTTATTCAAGATCTTTCAAAAGAGGTGTGTCATTTAGAGCGCAAGTTACTGGTCCAGACATGTCAAAGGCAGCAAAGACAAATCAAACTGAAAGATGCTGAGAAGAAAATTTCTTTTAAAAGTCAGATTGCTTCATAAAGTCGCTTTTATGGTCTGTGCTGATATAGAAGATGAATTTTGAAGACCAAAGCGCCAATGATTACTAAGGGGGAGATTGTTAAGTCTGATTTTATAGTAATCATTGTATTTATAGGCTTGGTCAAATACTATGTCTAATGTCGTATACTATGTTGTATTTGACCAAGGGTATATAAGTCCCTTTGGTCTTGTTTACTTGTAACACGATTAACACACACATTCAATTCAATTACTTTGCGCCTCATTGTCTCTCTCTCTACTTTCTCTCTCTAGAGATTCATTGATCTTGGACTCACAAACATGGTTGTCTTTAATGGTATCAACGATTATGTCATAAAATGGTTCTTGAATTTGTGTCTTTGATTACGATCTTGGATTTTAATGAATTGAATCCTACAATTTAAACCATAAGCCATAACGCATGTCATGAGTAATAGTAATAAATGTATGTTGCTGGTTCATTGGACGTAAGTCGTATGTCGGTAATAACTTACGACTATTGTCAGTAATGACGACTAATGGTCTTTTGGTCTTTAGTCGTTAATACCTGTTTAGCGGATATGTCTAGTCGTAAGATTCTTATGTCAGTCAGGACTTTAATATTTTTTTTCCCAAAACAGTTTGCTTCTAAAATTTGGAATGAGAGAGAGAGGTTTAAATTTCAAATTTCGCTCCAAAAATATGCCACGTATCGCTTAAAGAAACTAAATCAGTTTCTTTTGAACCGAATTGGTCACCTTGGTAACTGAAAGGGCAATAAGAGCGTGACATCGTCTGCACACATCATTCACACGGTGAAACTATTATGAAAACCTATCGTTCATCCAACGAGGGATGCAAAAGACGTTGGACAGGTGTCGGTTGACACAAGAAATCGTATAAAAGGCGATTTCTTTTGATTTCCTTTCTTTTTCATACATACAAGTTTTTAGAGAGAGAGAGAGAGAGAGAGAGAGATTCCAAGAATCCTTTCCAAAACCTGCAAAAACCCTAGGAAGAACTGGGAGGCTTTTGATTTCTATATGACTTCTGTAAACATTCCAAATATTTCTATGGCGTTGGACCCTTTGGGTACGATAGAGAATAGAGTGGACATCGAGGCCTTTAGGGCCTTGGCAGAGATTATTGACGTCATACATCTTCCATCTCCCGACAATCTTAGTTGGAAGAATGCCCGAGAGGGTACTTCGTGCTTTACGAGTATCCCTTCAAGATAGGTTTTTCCTGACCCTATTCTCCTCTTTCGATGTCATTTCTTACGACCTTTGATCTTTCCCCGGGGCAGATGATGCCCCAATTCTGGAGAATTTTCAGCGTCATCAAACGCTTGACAAGTGAATGGGAGTTGCCATTCACAATTTATGAGTTACTGACAGTGTACTGGGTTAAACCGAAGTTGAACAACCGATACTACCTCTTTACTCGAGGTAGGAGTTCTCGAACCCTGGTCTAAGGTACTGAGGTCAATGATCGCAAGTGGAAGACCAGGTTCATCCTTGGGAATTGTCGTTCTTGGGAGACGACAGTTAGTGGTTGATATCCGGCTGGAATATCGAGGGTATGGTTTTGTCATCAGTTTTTACTTATTTTTCTATTAATTTTTTGACTGATGATTTGCTTTAATTCCTTTCAGCTATTGACTTCTCAAGGATTTCTGCTCTGCCGAATTCCCAAGATAAGGTTGAGAAATTCTTGCACGTCACCGACCGAAGATTTTATCTAGTATCCAAAGGTTGGACATTGAAGGAGGAGGACAACGACGACATCACTTACTTAGGGACTTCGGAGGCCTCAGTCGTGAGAAAAGGGAGGGGGATAAAGAAGTGGAAGAGAAAGAAGAGGAATATGTGACTTGTAATTAAACATACACTGTCTTTAGTTTCCTCTAGTCGTAAGTTGCAACTTCTTTCTTTTTTATCTTGACTCGTGAGTAATTTTTCACTTTATGTCGTAACTTGTTTTCTTTGTTTTCAGGAGAGACGACCGGGAAGTCGTCGACTACCCTCTCCAAGAAGGAGAGGTATGCACTCCTTGTCTGTAAGGGTAAGGAATTGAAGAGGAAGATTCTGACCGATGGGTTCAGAGTGAAAAAGACGAGGATGGAACCCTTGATGGAACCATGTCGAAACTGATGACCAACCTTCGTTTGTTAGTATAGCTGATAGGTCCACAAACATAATCAAAAAGTAGATTCAATCACAATCTCATATGAATTTCATTGATTTGGAACTTTCTCTCTCTACAAGTATACGTTTCACTCTCTCTACAAATTTTCTCTCTCAGATATGACAATATCAAAGCCCCTTAACCCTAATGCTTATTGACAAAGCAAACACTATTTATACCTCCTAATTACAAGGTTACAAAACTAACTACTTTGACTTTCTAAGACTTTGATTAATTTGACATTCTTTGACTTTTACACTTTTGACTTCCTTTGACTTTCTAATTACAAAGACTTTACAACATTTACAATTTTGACCCTTTTAATCTTGAATACAATATTTGACTCAACAATCTCCCCCTTTGGATTCAAGATTAAAAAAAATTTGACACGAATCTTCAGGTCTTCTCTCTCTTGAAAAAACTTCAACTTTGTAGCTTTCACAACTTGAAACTTTAAGTAAATCTCCCCTTTTGGAATTCTTATAAACAAAATTACTCCATCTTTCTTTAAAAACTTTGTCATTTGAACAACTTGAAATCTTTTTCAATCTCCCCCTTTGATATTATTCTTCAAAAATAATCTTCAGAAACATCTTTGAAATATTTAGACTTGTTTCAAACTTTGAAATTTCTTTGTCAAAATACTTGCTTTGAAGATTTCTCCCCTTTCTGATAAGAACAACATAACTCTGACTTTGAAATACTTGAAACTTTCACTCTAACTTGAACTTTCTTTAGAATTTGAAATTTGAACTTTCTCCCATATTTTCTGATAAAACAGCAGAAACTTTGACTTTGCATTCATCTGAAATTGAACTTTGAATAATCTCCCCCTTTTTGATGAATGATGAGAAATCAGAATCATCAAAACTTTAACAATCTCTCCTTTTAGAATAAAATAACAATCTCCTCCAAAAAGATAATCAACAGTCCCCCCTTAAGAATATCTTCAACTGATCTAATTTGAGCATGTATCCGTCAATTCATACAAGGTATTTATCCAAATTTTTTCAAATTCAGACAAATTAAGAATGGTAACCCTGAATCAACAAATGATATAGTTAAAAATGCCTGTAAGTAACACGAAGTCACTTAGTACAACGGATGTACTGTACAAAGAGCTTTAGTGATGTTCACTCCCCATGTCTTCCATTCAATCAACCAATACCACAAGATAATTCTATGAACGTTCTGACAGAAAAAGGAATTTTCTATGTGAATGTGCTTGTGTATGAAAGAATTAAGCATAAAGATTGCTTTATCAGGTTCAAAATTATGTAAACCATTGAGACAACAACAATATTACATGGACTCAATGTGCATGATTGAAGGTCGAAGGTGGGGCAACATTCCTTCTTTCTCAATATCCAAATCTTCCAAATGAAGATCAGATAGATTATGTGTTGCTTCCCCAAAGAAATATGAAACATCTTTTTGGTAAGAAAAAGATGAGTAGCTGGTGGGGTTAATGCAAGAGTTAGCATGGGCTAGTGCCTGTTTCAATGAAGGTCACCAAAGAATGTGAACCAACAGATTATGTGGCTGTCCGGCTAAAAAAAAAGTTGGTGCAAAGTTTTCATTTTTCTTTTAACTCTGATCTCACACCCTCTTTCTTTTGAACATTTAAGCTCACTTCTAACCAATCTCCCTTTTTCATTTTACCTCAGCACACACCCACTCTCTTATTTTGACCCCTCTCCCTTCAATCACTCGAGGATAACTTCTTGGGTAGGAAACACCAATTATTATGAATCCTTAGAAGTTTTGATAAGCTCTCAGTAAGTCCAGATTTCAAGCCATGATGAACAATTCAATCAAATCAACATAAAATGTAGAGAGAGAATCTAGAGAGAGAATGATGAAGTGGTATATCTCACTTAGTGCCAAAAGATTACAGTACTCTCAAATCACAAGGTCTCACAACACTCAAGGCATTACAAGCTATTTATATGAGCTACAAACTCTCACAAAATAAAACTCTCAAAGACTTATAAAGTCAAAGTCAAACAATTGATCTAAACAAAATACATTTACAATCTCCCCTTTTAGACCAATTCAACAAAAGATCTATCTACCCCATCTTGAGTAGCTTCCTTGTCTGATCCTGAGCAGCGACTCAAAAATTCTTATTCCTCGTCTGAAATGAAGTTGATCATCTAAAGCATTCAATACTCGGATCAAAGCAAGTCTGTCAAATTTACCAAGTCCTTTCTCACCTCTTTGTACTTTCTTTTCATTTTCTTTAAATTTTCCTTAAATTTCTGATTCAGCTAGAGTCTGACTACTTTTAAAGTGCCATATGAAAACTTGACTATCTCAGATATCCTCAGGAATCTTTTCTTGTTCTCCGCATTCTTGTACACCACTCCAAGCTTAGGTTGATCAATGACTATGAACAGATCATAGTTCTCCAAATCTTCTAACTCCAAGTTTGGCTTTGTCATATTCACTCTCTTCTGATTAGTTTCAATAGCAAGCTAGAAACCATAGCAGTATGTGTCATTAACATGTCTCCTCATGAACCTCTTGACAGGTTCTAAGGCAAAGATAATGTTCTCCGGACGAACTGTTATGTTTCTGAATAAGTGGTAGAGATATTCAATGTCATCTACATTAAGATGTTGAAAATCAGCTTCTGTAAATTCGCAGTGAGTAAGATCCCGTCTTTGCACATAGAATATTCGATACCAGATCTTTCTATGAAACTTACTCATTCTAACTTCTTTAACAGTTACAATCCCTGATTTGTTCTTTACATACTTCTGTGCTTTTCTCTCCCAGCTTATAAACCTGGCATACTCCTCCTGTATATCTAAAGGTAAATGAGAAACACCCAGAACTTTATGAATATCTAACTTCCTGAGCCTGTGCACAAAAAATTTCTTCTTCTCCTCTTCTAGAAAAGGTTCTCTCAGAGAATTCCTCATCTGTCTAATTTGGGCTTCAGTGGGTATAAGATGTGTTTCAGGTTGTTCTGAGGGACCGACTTGGGTTTCTACTGGGTTAGAAGGAAAATAGGTTTCAGGTTCGGCTTCAGGATTGGTTTCAGGATTGGTTTCAGGTTGGTTATCAGGTATTGGCTTGGTATTCTGTTTGGGTTAGGAAGTTTTATAGGGCTAGGAATTCTGTTTGGGCTAGGGATAGGTTGGTTAATTGGTCTAGGAATGTTTAGTGGTTGTTCGGTAGGTTCAGAACGGTTTATTTCTTTGAAGGATGGTATTTCAGGTGGGGTTCTGGTAGTTTCAGGAAGTTTATACTGCACAGGACTCAACTGGATGTCATCTGGAGTGCCCGTAAGAATATCCATAATGTTCTCATTTCCTTCTTCATCTGATCCCATCAGTCTATCTCTTTCCTCCTCCTTCAACTTCCAAAAGTTCTCATATTTCTCATTGGCTGTCTCATCTTCATCAGATGAAAGATCAACTATATCAATTTCCTGTATCCCAGTAAGCATTATGATCTCCTCCCTTGTAGCAACCTTACGCTTTCCAACCCTCGGTTCTACCTCTTCATTGACATACAACACAATCTCCATCCTTTCTTCAGCATCTATTGGTTCATCATTTCTAATATCCGTCATCTCTACATCTTCTACTTCTTGAGTACCACCTTGAGCAACTTCAGATTCAATGGCATTTCTTTGTCTCTTAGTCATCTCCCCCTCATGATCTTGATCAGAATCACGATCATGTCTTCTTTTGGTAACTGCCTGCACTTTGCAAGATTCCTGAACTGCTCTGGTAAGATTTTGAATATGTTGTACTACTTCAGACTTGAATGCGTTGAATTCTGTTACTGATACTGTGTCTGAAGGTACTTGAGCATGCTGAGATCTGAGCAACCCAACTAAATCTGCATCCGTATCGTCAGCTGGAGCCTGGGATAATAACTTTGCATACAACAAGGATTTTAGCTCCTCCATAGATTGATATGCTTGCTGTACTTTAGGTGGTGGAGGTGGCTGTATAGGCATATCCACAGCTGGTCCTTTTTCCTTTAGTAAACTCTTCATCTTCCCTAACTCCTCCTCAAACTTAGTTGATAAACGGTCTTCAACCGCCTTTAAGGCGCCATTGAGAAATTTCTTCGACACGAAGTCTGGTAAGCTAACACCAGGGTTACTTAGACTTCCCGTTAACACAACAGTTGAAGATTCAACCGTGTGGCCAGTGTTCAAAGCTGGAATGGTGTAAGCAATGACAGGACTTCCATCTGATCCTCGCAGACGGGATTGCGGTTCTACTATAGATGTTACGATCGGGTCACTGAGATGTCCAATGGTAGAAGATTGTATAAGTATCCTAGGAGTGGAAGTTGGTAGTTCAAGGGGTGCTAGACTCGACTGTGCAATGAATGGAATTGAGTCCTAGGGCAGCTGAGCTCTATTTTCAATAACCATACTTTCCGAATAAAAGCTGGATAGATTATGTGCTATATCCCCGTGCAAGACTGAGACTATGGCCTGTTGAGAGGCAATAGAATGGGTGGCTGGGGTGTGCATTTGCATAAGTGGGCTACTTATGTCTTGAATACCCACACGCAACACATGCGACAGAGTATTAGATGTGGTTGCCCTTTTGGAACGGTAGGTAATGGGACACACACTCTCCCCATGTTCTTTTTCTTCAATCACTCTTTGCCTCACATTTTCTGGATTTTCTACTTGAACTCCCTCTTCCATCCTTATATCTTCCAAAACATTGTGAATGTTTGTTGCAGTTGTATCTATTTCCATGTCCTCATGGTGTAAAGAGACATCATCCAGGAAACTAAAATGGTGTCCTAAATCATCATTCACATCATCACCAATATCATTTCCTTCATGTGGTCCTGGAGTTGTAGATGGTACTGAATCTGTAGAACTGGCATGCTGATCCGACTCTGTTTCAGAGTTCTGACCATCATCAACAATCCCTTCCTGAGGGCTTAAAGGATGTGAAGTAGCTTTCTCAGGTCGAGATGTGGAAACTACAAGACGAGTGGCATCAAGTGCCTGAGTTTCCACAGCTTCAGGTTCAGAATCCTGACCCCCTCCAATACCCCTCACAGCATTTTCACTCTGCTCTTCCCGTTCCTTGACTCCCGTAGTCTCAGGAACCCTCACCGACTCCACTCATCTAAGGTTGGAGTTGGTAAGGATAGCCGATTTTGGCAATCCCATAGACTCTCTATAATCCCTAACGCACTTTGAGTTCGGATTAGCATAAGCCAGTAGAGCTGCTGGAATGGGCATAGAATAGTTGAACGCCTTCTTTTGCTTTTGGAGATATCTCATTTCACATTCAGAAGCAACCTCATGATGAGATCTCTTCGGAATATCTCTGTTTGAGCGGATCATACTCCGGACAATGAGTTGAAGGAATCTATGATAAGGCACATATAGAGGTTTCTTGGAAGTTCTCTTACTGATGACCTTTTCATAAAGTTATGTCCAGAATGTCACCGAGTAATCTACGTGTAGATTGTACACAATAACATGGAATAGTCTCAAGGTGTTCATGTTGGTGTTGTCGAGGCCTGAGTGCCTTGAAGTCGAACAGCGATTGATTACTGAGAACATCTGATAATAGAATGGCGGTAGATTCGTCTTCTTGAATTCACTGATCTTGGTTAGCTGACCCACATACCCTAAGGATCAGATGCCTTAAAAAACCGCAGAATCCACAGGGTATGGGTCAAAAGATGTTCTCCCCTCTCTAGCATTGGCTTCTGGTAAATCCAATATGAGTCCGAGTCTCTGATATTTCAGAATAGAAATGAAGTTGTCAATTCTGATTCTGAAATACTTGACAGTGTTGCTCGCCACCACATATTCTATGGTCTTCCAGGCTTGCTGCAGATATATCAATGAGACATTCGCTGTATCTGTCAGAGCTTTGTTCAAAGGATGACCTTTCAGAATCTCTATGACCAATGGATTGACATTTAGAACATTAAAATCCACGTGGTGGTTGTTTGGAGACAAAGCAGATACTCAGTAGGATTTATGAGGGCAAGATCAGGATCACCACCGATAGCTAACTGTACATGTGATCTGGAAGATGTCACCGGTGTTTCCTTGGACACATTTGGATCATTCTCATCCATTTGAACAATGGGATCATGAGAATGTTCATCTGCCATGTTGTACCTGAAATAGAAAAAAAATATTGGATATAATCCAATATTTTAGCAATAAGCACAAAAACTTGTTTTCAGAAAATCATTTGATACAGAGTATCAAAGTACAGAAAGATTGTACTTTTAAGCACACAAAGATAGCACAAAGTGTTTCAAGGTTCAAGATGCAACATCATACTAAAAAAACTGACCAAAACTGACCAAAACACTTGTTGTTTTGATTTTGTTCTAAAAAATGAATTAGTATTGCATGAACTCTCAAACATCTGAAAAGTTTCAATTTTTTTTTACTAATTTTTTTTTGTAAGTCCAGAACTCTCATAACACTGAGATGGACTTGAAAACTCGCACAATACTTCATATTGTGACAGGAACTCGCATGATACAGAGATTTTAGCAAGAACTCGCAAAATCCATGTGTTCTTATGAAGAACACACAAGAAACTGTTCCCTTCAAAAATTTGAAATTTTGAACTTTTAATCCCAAAATAATCTTTTAATCTGAAATTTTTGTTCTTGTTATAATCGATTAGGGTTTAATTCCAGATTAATTAAAGTCCAAAAGTTCATTTCTTGAGTTCGATTCAGTCCAAGTCTTATCCAACAGTTCAACAGTCCGAAAAATTCAATAGTTCATGAGTCCAAATCCAAATCCAAAGTCAAGGTTCCCTGCAAAAATTAACAATCCAAACAAAACCCAGAAGCAATTTGTAGTTCGAATCAACATACAACACTTTACAAGATCAAAATCAAAACTTCAAGAATTTGGTCAAGAATATGAACAGTCACAGACCAAAAATGAGCCTAAAACCCTTAAATATTGAGAGATTAAACATGTAAACACCAAAATTAGGAACAATAAAGACAAATCAACAATAAGAAGGCAACATTAAATCGAAACCTACACTGAGTTGATGTTGGAAGATCAAGGAAATCGAAAGTCACACAATAATATTTGAGAGAAAAAAATATTCTAAGTGAAGAACTCGCTCGAACGATCTGAGTGAAGTGAGAAAAATAGAAAGAAACCATCGAATTTATACCCTGAGAAGTCGTAGACACGTGGCATGAATGGATTGGGTGCTCACTTCGTGCAAAGCAAAGAAAAGTCACTTGCTGCACAATAAAGGCAAGGAGGTGTGTGAACTTCGCGCATGAAGCAATGTGCGCGAAGTGGTGTGAATAAGAAGAACTCGCATGTACGGTCATGCGTGAAGTAGGAACTCGTACGACACTGTGTACGTGTTTCAAGCTTTGCGCAGCCTATGCTATGCGCTAAGTGAGAACTTGCACGATACAGTGTGCGCGTTCTACACTTTGCGCATGCAATGATGTGCGCGAACAAGAAACTCACAAAGCACTATGTGCACGTTTTATACTTAGAAAAATTCTAAATTTTTTCCAAAAATGGAAACTTTCCAAAAATGATTTGTCCTGCTTTCTAAAAATAGCAAGTTCATTAAAATCGCATTTAAACACAAAAATCTTTCTGTTTCTCTTAAAATTCTTTCAAATTTCCAAAAATCATTTGAAACACAGACTCACACACACACACACACTTACAAACTTTGGAAAGATACTCCCCCTTCAAGTGTGCATTAATCTATTTACTCCACCTTGATTTGTGCATTCTGCTCAGCATACTTAAGCACGAGTCATGATCTGACTTGATCAGAAGTCAAATTCTTGACATTGAAGTCCGGGTTCTGATATGATATAATCAGAAGCCATACTCATTGACTCTGAAGTCCGAGTTTTGAGTTGATTTACTCAGAAGTCATATTGTCTGCTCCCCCTAAACCCGTGCATCCTGCAAAACAGTTTTCACAGGTTTTGGTACCCATTGATACTTGGGTCCTGGTTTGTCAGATTTAAGAATCCACTTCTCAATAGATTTATGCCTTTTAACTACATTATTCTAAGAAGTTATTCGGTTAGTGCCATATCAGTTATGAGCAGACGCCTTTTGCACAAAATCATTCTCACCACAATAAGAACATGAAATCTTCTTTTCAGCCAACCTGATAATGTGATTAGTAGAATAATACATATCAGGTGAAGCAAAAGATTTACCTTTACGAGCTCTGTTCTTTTTAGCTTTAGATGTGGATGCAAATGATTTCTGAACAACTATGCCATCTGAAGAGCCTTTAACAACCCAAACCATCTGATCTATCCTTGATTGCTCTCCAAGAAATTTATTGTTAGATCTAGTTGTGCCATCAACATAATGATTATAAAACAGATTGGTAGGACAGATCTGCCTCGTATTCATAGTTTTTGTTTTGACATTATTCTTTCTTGAAACTTTATCAGTTATAAAACTGGAAGCAGTTTTAAAAGAGCAAACTGATTCAGTTGACCTGTCAAGAGGTGATTGATCAATCACTTCTGCAGAAATCTTTTCTGAAAACTCAACGTTTGCAACTTCCAGATCTTTTATCTTTTTAGATAAAAGATTATTTTCCTCAAGAACTGTGTCAAATTTCACATGTAAATCAGATCTGACCTTCTGTTCTTTTAATATATCTGATGATAAACAGTTAGTCTTTTAGAGACCTTAGAAATTTTATTTTCAAAATTTTGACGTTCTAGCTCAAAATCCTTTTCCAAGTTCTTATTCTTTTCAGAAATTTCATTGAAGACCCCAACATTTCTCTTTTTAGATTTTTTCTTTTCAATCTCAAAAGACTTCTTCTTTTCTTGAAACATTTTCTTTTCTTTTTCAAGCAAGTCTTGTAAAACAGAGATTTGTTTGGGAAATTCAGTAACTTTTTCATCAAGAACTTTTCTCTCTTTCGCAAAAGTGTCTCTTTCAGTAATTAAAATCTTTTCAAATTCTGACACTTGCTTAGAGAGTTTTAGGCATCTATGCTCTAAATCTTTCTTTTCCTGTAAAGCTTTCTTGGAAAAATCAAACAGTTTTTGGTTGTAAGTTTTCTCCATATTAGCTTTTTCTTCAACTTTCTCTTTTTCTGCTGGAAGACTTTTCAGTAGCTCAACATTCTTTGCTTCCAAAGCAGAAATCTTCTCTTCAAACTCTTTGAACTTGATGAGTAGACCAACTGATCAACTTTAGTTTTTGAAGAATTCTTCTCAGTTGTCATTAGTTTGCTTTGAAGAAGATTTATCTCTCTTTCTCTTAGTTTAATTTTTTTCTCTTTAGTGCAGAGAATACCTACAAAATCAGATTGAGAATTATCAGTACATTTAGCACATACAGAATTTTTTTCCGAATTTAACAATTTAGATTTAAAATTGTAACACTCTAAATTTCGGAGTAAATTAAAACATTTACAACCTGACAAATGACAAAGGTAAATCCATTAACTTCCCTTAAATGGGCTCAGTCCTTAAGATTATACAATTCTATACAAGGATTTCATCAAAAGAATGGGACTTAACAATGCCCAGCACCAATATTAAAACATCTCCAAAAACCTCGAGACTCAAAACTCGTCTCTCCCAAAAACCCCGACACCCATCGCTAATGGAAACCTGTTATACACATCATTTGAGAAAAAGTGTCAGACTATAAAGCCTGGTGAGAACATACAGTTTATAAAGCTCAAAAGATATAAACATCAATATCATAAAGAAATCTTTTCATAAAGGTTTAGTTCGTAAAGATAACATTTCGCCACAACTAGGCCTCTTCGGTCCAAAACTCTTAAACGATGATAAAAGGACCATTTTACCAAGGAGAGTGGTGTAACACAAAGTAGACCACAAATCCGAGTTATGAGCTAAACACTTAGAGTCTTCAACAATGAACCCAGAGTCCGTGCTACGAGGTGAGATCGCGCTCCCAAGGGAAACCAGTGTATACTTCTTCACTAGGATCACCATGAACCATGGCTAGTAACCGGCCTCACATAACCGTACCATAAACGCATCATGGAACATGTGACCCATAGCTACAATTTGGGGAATATAGCCTCCCAACAAAACAGTCTACTCCAAAACCTAGGGATCCACTAGAAATGGTAAGGACTCGTCACAACAACATATGTGACCAACCATAAATAAACATATGGTTACAAGTACATTTTATAAACAAAATGCTACTTCCAATTCAACTTCTGGTAAGAATGAAAATCATTAAAATGAGTTCATAAACATTCTTTTTACATAATCACGTAATGTGTAAGTAAAACATCATTTTACTTCAATAGGGCGGAACCCGTCGTTTTGGTCAAAACTGACCGGGAACCCCGAGATTCACCAAAAACTTCATTTATAACAAAATGTAGAGATCATAAAATCATACCGTAGAAATACTTCAGATTTCGCAAATAAGAGTTTTGACATGTATAAAGTTTGTAAAATGATAGTAGGAACTCACCGGTAGGTTTTCAGAATAAAACCCGGAAAACCAGATAATGAGCACGACGTAGAGGTGAAGCTTAAAACACCGACCCTTGCTAGAAACACCGCAAACTAGCTACCAACGAAGCCTTGAAGATCGAAAGAAGAAAAGAGAGAGAAAAGAAAAGAAGAGAGAGAGAGAGAGAGCAATGAGATTTGAGATATTTCAAAAATATCTCTAACTCTAGATATTAAAAGCAAGTCCAAAAAGCAACCTGACAGGGCGCACGACCCGTGCGCCCTCAAAGAAGGAAATGCGCACGACCCGTGCGCATGCACTGTACCTCGGCCCTGGATCCTACGCACGACCCGTGCGTTTTTTCTGAAGGAGGACGCACGACCCGTGCGTCCTGTAGACAGCTCCATAAACTTCCTTTTTCTTTACATCTTCGCAAAACAACGAAATTCGGGGTGTTACAATCCTCCCCAACTTGGGAATGATTTCGTCCCCGAAATCCCAACTACACAAAAAGGTGAGGATATCTTCGCTTCATATCCTCCTCGGCTTCCCACGTCACATTTGCTCCCCGGTGATGCTTCCACTGCACCTTGACCAAAATGACTTCTTTATGACGCAACTTCTTAGACTTTCTCTCTAAGATGGCGTCGGGTTCTTCCACACAACGATTTCCTTCGTCAACCCTTAACTCTGAAAGGGGAATGACGCTGTCTTCCACCGCCAAACATTTCCGGAGGTAGCAAACATGAAACGTATTGTGTATTCTACTCAACTCCGATGGCAGTTCCAACTGGTAGGCTTGCAAACCCACCCGTTTAAGTACTTTGAAAGATCCGAGGAAACGGGGACTCAGCTTCCCACGCTTTCCGAATCGTATAATACCTTTCCACGGCGACACCTTAAGCATAACGCGGTCGCCCACTTGGAATTCCATTGGTCGCCTCTTCTTATCGGCATAGCTTTTCTGACGATCCTGAGCTGCTTTCATTCTTTCACGAATGCACTTGACCTTATCGGCAGTCTCTTGCACGATCTCAGGTCCAGCGAACTGCTTTTCTCCCACTTCAAGCCAGCATACGGGAGTCCGACACTTCCGCCCATACAAAGCCTCAAAGGGTGCCATTCCGATACTCGAGTGGTAGCTATTGTTGTAGGCAAACTCCACCAAAGGCAGGTGAGTGTCCCAGCTACCCCCGAAATCGATGACACAAGACCTCAACATGTCTTCCAAAGTTTGGATCGTTCGTTCGCTCTGCCCGTCGGTTTGTGGATGGTAAGCCGTACTCAACTTCACTCGAGTACCTAGCTCTTTCTGAAATCCCTCCCAGAAGTTCGAAGTGAACCGACTGTCGCGATCCGACACGATCGACAATGGTATGCCGTGTCTCGAGACCACCTCATCGATACAAAGCTTCGTTAACTTATCCATCGGTAGAGTCTCGCACATGACTAAGAAATGAGCGCTCTTCGTTAATCTGTCAACTATCACCCAAATGGTATCGTGACCTCGAAGAGTTTTAGGCAACTTTGTCACGAAGTCCATGGTGATATGCTCCCATTTCCATTCGGGAATCTCTAAAGACTGAAGACTCCCATATGGTCTCTGATGTTCGGCCTTAACTTGCGAACACGTCACACAACGCTCAACGTAACGTGCCACATCGAGCTTCATTACCGGCCACCAATAGTGCAACTTCAAGTCCCTGTACATCTTTGTGCTTCCCGGATGTATGGAATACTTGGACTTGTGTGCATCTTCTAGCAACAGCTCACGGTTACCCCCTATCTTGGGCACCCACACACGACCGCTGAACAGTTTCACTTCACGGCTATCTTCCGTTAAGAGTAAACGCTGTTTTGTCATGACTTCTTCTTTGAGATTCTCCTCTAACAGTGCTTCCACCTGTGATGCCTTGATCTTCTCAACAAGACTAGACACAAGTTCGATTCTTGAATGGGTAGCTCGAATGCTTCCGCTATAGTTCTTCCGACTTAGCGCATCGGCCACCACGTTCGCCTTACCGGGATGGTAAAGCAATTCACAGTCGTAATCTTTCAGCAACTCGAGCCACCTCCTTTACCTCATATTCAGCTCTTTCTGATCAAAGACATACTTCAGGCTCTTGTGATCCGTATACAGAGTACATTTCGTGCCATAGAGGTAATGTCGCCAAAGCTTCAAAGCGAACACCACCGCTGCTAACTCCAGATCATGGGTTGGATAATTCTGCTCGTGTATTTTGAGCTGTCTCGAGGCATAAGCGATTACCTTGCCTCGTTGCAGCAACACACAACCCAATCCCATCTTTGAAGCGTCCCTGTAAACCACGAAATCTTCCGACCCTTCAGGTAGTGTCAAGATCGGAGCTTCACACAACTTCTTTTGAAGGATCCGGAACGCCTTCTCTTGGGTTTCGGTCTATTCAAACTTCACATTCTTCCGAGTCAGAACTGTCAGGGAAGAAGCAATCTTGGAAAAGTCTTGAATGAATCTCCTTTAGTATCCTGCCAGACCCAAGAAACTTCAGATCTCGGACGGACTCTTAGGAGGCTCCCAATTCTTCATAGCTTCAATCTTGGAGGGATCTACTTTCACTCCTTCTCGAGTGACTACGTGCCCCAGAAATTGTACTTCTTTAAGCCAAAAGTCGCACTTGGAAAACTTGGCGTACAATCTTTCTCTTCTCAACACTTCCAGAACTTCACGTAGATGCTGTTCGTGTTCCGACTCACTCTTGGAGTACACTAGTATGTCATCAATGAATACAATGACCGACTTGTCGAGGAAAGGTCGGCACACTCTATTCATCAAGTCCATAAACACTGATGGTGCGTTCGTCAGGCCAAAAGGCATTACAAGGAACTCGTAATGGCCGTAACGCGTTCTGAAAGCCGTCTTCGGAACATCTTCTTCTCTTACCTTCACTTGGTGATAACCTGATCGTAAGTCGATTTTGGAGAAACAACCCACTCCTTGAAGTTGATCGAACAAGTCGTCTATTCTCGGAAGCGGATACCTGTTCTTCACTGTAGCTTTGTTCAACTCACGATAGTCAATGCACATTCTCATTGTGCCATCCTTCTTCTTGACAAATAAGACCGGAGCTCCCCAAGGTGACGAACTCGGTCTTATGAATCCCTTCTCAAATAGCTCCTGGAGTTGTGCTACCATCTCTTGCATCTCCGATGGCGCTAAACGATAAGGTGCTTTAGCGATCGGTGCAGCGCCAGGCACAAGATCAATTCGAAACTCTACCTGACGGTCGGGTGGCAACCCGGGCAAGTCGTCCGGAAAGATATCTGGAAACTCACGCACGATCTTCACATCTTCCAGCTTTGATTTCTCCGACTTAGCATCGATCACATATGATAGGAAAGACGAACATCCCTTTATTAAACACTTGCGTGCTCTTGCCATTGTGATAACTGCCACTTCACCCTTCCTCTTTTCACCATAGATGACCACGACCTCTCCAGAGAGGTTGGGAAGTCGAATCATCTTCTTGGAGAACACGAACTCGGCCTGATTGTCTGACAACCAATCCATACCGATTACTACATCAATACCCCCGATTAACATCGGTAATAGATCGATCGAGAATTCTTTCCCTTCGATACAAAGAGTACACTGCCTCATAACTTCGCGGATCAGAATTTGACTACCATCGGCTATTTCTACCACTAATGCATCCTCAAGACTAGTAGTAGGCATAGCAATTTTCTGACGGAACAATTCAGATACGAAAGAGAAACTAGCACCCGTATCGAACAAAATACGAGCAGGTACAGAGTTTATAAGAAAAGTACCCGATACCACATCAGCGGATGCTCTAGCCTCTTCGGCCGTCATCTGAAATGCTCGACTCTTAACCTTAGGAGGGTTCTCCACCCTTGCTGGCGCGCTACCCGACACGAGCTTCGGGCAATCCTTCCTCGAGTGTCCCGGTGTCTTGCACTCAAAACAGATGATCCCCCTGACCGGGCAATCTTTGACAGTATGACCAGGCTTCCCACACTTGAAGCAAGTTTGAGAATTGTTGTAACAGTTACCGTGATGCTTGGTTCGACACCTCGGGCACCACCTTGCTTCCTGATAACTACCGAAGTTGCGGTTCCCAACAAAAGGTCGGGTCCGCTTGGGAGGTACTGAACTGCTCTCCCACTTTCTCTTATCAGACACTATCACAGAATTCTCAGATTTGTTCTTCGCGAACATCTCTTCCATGAATTGAGCTTCCTCCACCATCTCTCGGAGGTTAGAAGCTTTGGAATTATGGACCATCGATTGCATGTCCGCAGGTAGGCCATTCAGATAGGCCTTCATCTTATCCTTCTCTGTTGGGGCAGCGTGCCCCACCAGACCAAGCTTCTCCATGAACTGACGGGTGTACTCCCTCACCGTCAGGCTTCCCTTCACCAAGGACCGGAACTCTTTCTCAATTCGGTCCATCGTTCTTTCGTTGCAAAACTCTTCTAGCAGCTTTTTCTTGAACTCGGCCCAGGACAACTGGGCCAACACTTTAGGAGATAGAGTGGATTGGATGATATTCCACCAGATGAGTGCAGTGTCCCTCAGCAATTGGGTACCGAACCGCACCCTCTGATCATCACCACATTCGGAAGAGCCAAAAGCTTGCTCAACCGCTCGGATCCATTTCACACACAAGACCGGGTCGTCAGAACCAGAGAACTCTGGCGGTCCGCAACCCAAAAAGGATTTGTAGGAACAACTTTTCCTATCTCTCGGAGCACCAACAATCCTGTTCTCCTCAGCCCTGACCCCCGTACCAGCGCCTCCAGAACCTGCTACGATGTTTTCCACAACCGTCTCACTTCTACGATTGTTCACATCACGGTCCTCAATTACTTTTAGCAGAAACTCTTGCTGCTTTGCCATCTCTTCCCTCATTGCCAACATCATGCTGGCCATCATCTCAGAAGGGGAACTAGCATCCCTGATTACTGGGTGGGACGAAGCCAGGTCCACACGCGGAATGACCTCTGGCCCTCTACCTAGTATTTGCTGAACTGGCGGACGCACGACAACCTCAACTCCTTCCGGCTGATCAGCTGTGGAGGCTGTCGCTTCCAGTCCGTCAACACGAGTACGCGGTCTACCACGCGTATTCACCATACTGAACTATTTCACAGAACAAAGACAGAGATAAGAGAGAGATTGGATGAACATAAAGGAAAACGTACTACCACATTACCAATTGTTATATCAACAGCAAATCAAGGACTCTTACGTACAATATCCTCATAATAACATTAGCTAAGTGAAATTATGAACATACAACACATATGGGTTCTTGTCACCACTATTACAACGCATGATAAATGTACTTTCCGTCAACTCTAAGACTAACCCATCTTAAGAGTTCTACCCAATTCTCGCGGATCAATTCTTAGCATACGCAGTCTAAGTCTAGATATCTTACATTCATGCCTAGTTCACTTAAACTAGAGCTCTGATACCAACTTGTAACACTCTAAATTTCGGAGTAAATTAAAACATTTACAACCTGACAAATGACAAAGGTAAATCCATTAACTTCCCTTAAATGGGGCCAGTCCTTAAGATTATACAATTCTATACAAGGATTTCATCAAAAGAATGGGACTTAACAATGCCCATCACCAATATTAAAACATCTCCAAAAACCTCGAGACTCAAAACTCGTATCTCCCAAAAACCCCGGCACCCATCGCTAATGGAAACCTGTTATACACATCATTTGAGAAAAAGTGTCAGACTATAAAGCCTGGTGAGAACATACAGTTTATAAAGCTCAAAAGATATAAACATCAATATCATAAAGAAATCTTTTCATAAAGGTTTAGTTCGTAAAGATAACATTTCGCCACAACCGGGCCTCTTCGGTCCAAAACTCTTAAACGGTGATAAAAGGACCATTTTACCTAGGAGAGTGGTGTAACACAAAGTAGACCACAAATCCGAGTTATGATCTAAACACTTAGAGTCCTCAGCAATGAACCCAGAGTCCGTGCTACGAGGTGAGATCGCGCTCCCAAGGGAAACCAGTGTATACTCCTTCACTAGGATCACCATGAACCATGGCTAGTAACCGGCCTCACATAACCGTACCATAAACGCATCATGGAACATGTGACCCATAGCTACAATTTGGGGAATATAGCCTCCCAAGAAAACAGTCTACTCCAAAACCTAGGGATCCACTAGAAATGGTAAGGACTCGTCACAACACCATATGTGACCAACCATAAATAAACATATGGTTACAAGTACATTTTATAAACAAAATGCTACTTCCAGTTCAACTTCTGGTAAGAATGAAAATCATTAAAATGAGTTCATAAACATTCTTTTTACATAATCACGTAATGTGTAAGTAAAACATCATTTTACTTCAATAGGGCGGAACCCGTCGTTTTGGTCAAAACTGACCGGGAACCCCGAGATTCACCAAAAACTTCATTTATAACAAAATGTAGAGATCATAAAATCATACCGTAGAAATACTTCAGATTTCGCAAATAAGAGTTTTGACATGTATAAAGTTTGTAAAATGATAGTAGGAACTCACCGGTAGGTTTTCAGAATAAAACCCGGAAAACCAGATAATGAGCACGACGTAGAGGTGAAGCTTAAAACACCGACCCTTGCTAGAAACACCGCAAACTAGCTACCAACGAAGCCTTGAAGATCGAAAGAAGAAAAGAGAGAGAAAAGAAAAGAAGAGAGAGAGAGAGCAATGAGATTTGAGATATTTCAAAAATATCTCTAACTCTAGATATTAAAAGCAAGTCCAAAAAGCAACCTGACAGCTCTTGTGATCTGTATACAGAGTACATTTTGTGCCGTAGAGGTAATGTCGCCAAAGCTTCAAAGCGAACACCACCGCTGCTAACTCCAGATCATGGGTTGGATAACTCTGCTCGTGTATTTTGAGCTGTCTCGAGGCATAAGCGATTACCTTGCCTCGTTGCATCAACACCCAACCCAATCCCATCTTTGAAGCGTCGCTGTAAACCACGAAATCTTCCGACCTTTCAGGTAGTGTCAAGATCGGAGCTTCACACAACTTCTTTTGAAGGATCCGGAACGCCTTCTCTTGGGTTTCGGTCCATTCAAACTTCACATTCTTCCGAGTCAGAACTGTCAGGGAAGAAGCGATCTTAGGAGGCTCCCAATTCTTCATAGCTTCAATCTTGGAGGGATCTACTTTCACTCCTTCTCGAGTGACTACGTGCCCCAGAAATTGTACTTCTTTAAGCCAAAAGTCGCACTTGGAAAACTTGGCGTACAATCTTTCTCTTCTCAACACTTCCAGAACTTCACGTAGATGTTGTTCGTGTTCCGACTCACTCTTGGAGTACACTAGTATGTCATCAATGAATACAATGACCGACTTGTCGAGGAAAGGTCGGCACACTCTATTCATCAAGTCCATAAACACTGCTGGTGCGTTCGTCAGGCCAAAAGGCATTACAAGGAACTCGTAATGGCCGTAACGCGTTCTGAAAGCCGTCTTCGGAACATCTTCTTCTCTTACCTTCACTTGGTGATAACCTGATCGTAAGTCGATTTTGGAGAAACAACCCGCTCCTTGAAGTTGATCGAACAAGTCGTCTATTCTCGGAAGCGGATACATGTTCTTCACTGTAGCTTTGTTCAACTCACGATAGTCAATGCACATTCTCATTGTGCCATCCTTCTTCTTGACAAATAAGACCGGAGCTCCCCAAGGTGACGAACTCGGTCTTATGAATCCCTTCTCAAATAGCTCCTGGAGTTGTGCTACCATCTCTTGCATCTCTGATGGCGCTAAACGATAAGGTGCTTTAGCGATCGGTGCAGCGCCAGGCACAAGATCAATTCGAAACTCTACCTGACGATCGGGTGGCAACCCGGGCAAGTCGTCCGGAAAGATATCTGGAAACTCATGCACGATCTTCACATCTTCCAGCTTTTATTTCTCCGACTTAGCATCGATCACATATGCTAGGAAAGACGAACATCCCTTTATTAAACACTTGCGTGCTCTTGCCATTGTGATAACTGCCACTTCACCCTTCCTCTTTTCACCATAGATGACCACGACCTCTCCAGAGAGGTTGGAAAGTCGAATCATCTTCTTGGAGCACACGAACTCGGCCTGATTGTCTGACAACCAATCCATACCGATTACTACATCAAAACCCCCGATTAACATCGGTAATAGATCGATCGAGAATTCTTTCCCTTCGATACAAAGAGTACACTGCCTCATAACTTCGCGGATCAGAATTTGACTACCATCGGCTATTTCTACCACTAATGCATCCTCAAGACTAGTAGTGGGCATAGCAATTTTCTGACGGAACAATTTAGATACGAAAGAGAAACTAGCACCCGTATCGAACAAAATAGGAGCAGGTACAGAGTTTATAATAAAAGTACCCGATACCACATCAGCGGATGCTCTAGCCTCTTCGGCCGTCATCTGAAATGCTCGACTCTGAACCTTAGGAGGGTTCTCCTTCTTTGCTGGTGCGCTACCCGACACGAGCTTCGGGCAATCCTTCCTCGAGTGTCTCGGTGTCTTGCACTCAAAACAGATGATCCCCCTGACCGGGCAATCTTTGACAGTATGACCAGGCTTCCCACACTTGAAGCAAGTTTGAGAATTGTTGTAACAGTTACCGTGATGCTTGGTTCGACACCTCGGGCACCACCTTGCTTCCTGATAACTACCGAAGTTGCGGTTCCCAACAAAAGGTCGGGTCCGCTTGGGAGGTACTGAACTGCTCTCCCACTTTCTCTTATCAGACACTATCACAGAATTCTCAGATTTGCTTTTCGCGAACATCTCTTCCATGAATTGAGCTTCCTCCACCATCTCTCGGAGGTTAGAAGCTTTGGAATTATGGACCATCGATTGCATGTCCGTAGGTAGGCCATTCAGATAGGCCTTCATCTTATCCTTCTCTGTTGGGGCAACGTGCCCCACCAGACCAAGCTTCTCCATGAACTGACGGGTGTACTCCCTCACCGTCAGGCTTCCCTTCACCAAGGACCGGAACTCTTTCTCAATTCGGTCCATCGTTCTTTCGTTGCAAAACTCTTCTAGCAGCTTTTTCTTGAACTCGGCCCAAGACAACTGGGCCAACACTTCAGGAGATAGAGTGGATTGGATGATATTCCACCAGATTAGTGCAGTGTCCCTCAGCAATTGGGTACCGAACCGCACCCTCTGTTCATCACCACATTCGGAAGAGCCACAAGCTTGCTCAACCGCTCGGATCCATTTCACACACAAGACCGAGTCGTCAGAACCAGAGAACTCTGGCGGTCCGCAACCCAAAAAGGATTTGTAGGAACAACTTTTCCTATCTCTCGGAGCACCAACAATCCTGTTCTCCTCAGCCCTGACCCCCGTACCAGCGCCTCGAGAACCTGCTACGATGTTTTCCACAACCGTCTCACTTCTACGATTGTTCACATCATGGTCCTCAATTACTTTTAGCAGAAACTCTTGCTGCTTTGCCATCTCTTCCCTCATTGCCAACATCATGCTGGCCATCATCTCAGAAGGGGAACTAGCATACCTGATTACTGGGTGGGACGAAGCCAGGTCCACACGCGGAATGACCTCTGGCCCTCCACCAAGTATTTGCTGAACTGGCGGACGCACGACAACCTCAACTCCTTCCGGCTGATCAGCTGTGGAGGCTGTCGCTTCCAGTCCGTCAACACGAGTACGCGATCTACCTCGCGTATTCACCATACTGAACTGTTTCACAGAACAGAGACAGAGATAAGAGAGAGATTGGATAAACACAAAGGAAAACGTACTACCACATTACCAATTGTTATATCAACAGCTAATCAAGGACTTTTACGTACAATATCCTCATAATAACATTAGCTAAGTGAAATTATGAACATACAACACATATCGGTTCTTGTCACCACTATTACAACGCCTGATAAATGTACTTTCCGTCAACTCTAAGACTAACCCATCTTAAGAGTTCTACCCAATTCTCGCGGATCAATTCTTAGCATACGCAGTCTAAGTCTAGACATCTTATATTCATGCCTAGTTCACTTAAACTAGAGCTCAGATACCAACTTGTAACACTCTAAATTTCGGAGTAAATTAAAACATTTACAACCTGACAAATGACAAAGGTAAATCCATTAACTTCCCTTAAATGGGGTCAGTCCTTAAGATTATACAATTCTATACAAGGATTTCATCAAAAGAATGGGACTTAACAATGCCCAGCACCAATATTAAAACATCTCCAAAAACCTCGAGACTCAAAACTCGTCTCTCCCAAAAACCCCGACACCCATCGCTAATGGAAACCTGTTATACACATCATTTGAGAAAAAGTGTCAGACTATAAAGCCTGGTGAGAACATACAGTTTATAAAGCTCAAAAGATATAAACATCAATATCATAAAGAAATCTTTTCATAAAGGTTTAGTTCGTAAAGATAACATTTCGCCACAACCGGGCCTCTTCGGTCCAAAACTCTTAAACGATGATAAAAGGACCATTTTACCAAGGAGAGTGGTGTAACACAAAGTAGACCACAAATCCGAGTTATGAGCTAAACACTTAGAGTCCTCAGCAATGAACCCAGAGTCCGTGCTACGAGGTGAGATCGCGCTCCCAAGGGAAACCAGTGTATACTCCTTCACTAGGATCACCATGAACCATGGCTAGTAACCGGCCTCACATAACCGTACCATAAACTCATCATGGAACATGTGACCCATACCTACAATTTGGGGAATATAGCCTCTCAACAAAACAGTCGACTCCAAAACCTAGGGATCCACTAGAAATGGTAAGGACTCGTCACAACAACATATGTGACCAACCATAAATAAACATATGGTTACAAGTACATTTTATAAACAAAATGCTACTTCCAGTTCAACTTCTGGTAAGAATGAAAATCATTAAAATGAGTTCATAAACATTCTTTTTACATAATCACGTAATGTGTAAGTAAAACATCATTTTACTTCAATAGGGCGGAACCCGTCGTTTTGGTCAAAACTGACCGGGAACCCCGAGATTCACCAAAAACTTCATTTATAACAAAATGTAGAGATCATAAAATCATACCGTAGAAATACTTCAGATTTCGCAAATAAGAGTTTTGACATGTATAAAGTTTGTAAAATGATAGTAGGAACGACAGTGATTTGACCCTTTGGATAAAGCCATTTGGCCTTTCACTCATACCTTTTTGTGACACGTGGCCTTGAAAATTGTTGTACCTACGAATGTAGGTTCCAAGAAAATAGGAAAGGGGCGCCATTTTTCAATAAAAAATTGAATAACTTCATTGTGCTGACTAGAAAAACCTTTCGCCTTAAGAAATAATTTAAGATATCACTTGTAATAATAAGGTTCAGTTAAACTGAAATTTTAATTTCAAATGATATCAAAAATTGCTTATTAATTAAAAAGTTCTTGTTTGAGGAATGACTTGGTCTTAAAGTTGTTGACTCCCCCTTGACAGATTATTTGTGGAAAAGAAAATCCTCAATTTCAGAGACTCTGAGAAGACTACAGAGACCATTTTCAGAAACTTTGAGATTAATTTAATTTGATTCTGAGACAAAATTCAGAGATTCTGAGTTCTCAATTTCAGAGACTCTAAGATGAAATTCAGAGACTCTGAGATGTCTTCTGAAAAGTTCTTTTTCTCCCCCTTGACAAAAGAACAACTTTTTATTTTTCTCCCCTTGTTGTGTTTGGAGAACATTCAGAGACTGATATTGATATATGCTACTTGGTTCAGAGGCTCTGATTATTTGATCAAGAGACTCTGAGTTTCTTCCTTGTTAGGTAGACATATTCAACATTCCTAACTTGCTAATTAAAAAAATTGAACATTCGTTCATCTAAAGCTTTTGTGAAATATCTGCAAGTTGGAGATCAGTTGATACAAAATACATTTCTATTGTTCCCCTTTTAACATGATCTTTTAAGAAATGATACCTTACATCAATGTGCTTTGTCTTTGAATGTTGTACTGGATTGGTAAAGATGGCTATGGCACTTTTTGAATCACACAGAATGGGTATTTTTTCATATTGTTGGCCATAATCTCTGAGCTGAGTTTTCATCCATATTACTTAAGAGCAACAACTAGCAACAACAACATATTCTGCCTCTGCAGTTGAAGTTGAAACACAGTTTTGGTTCTTGGATGACCAACTTACCAGCTTATTGCCCAGTAAGTGACAGCACCCAGAGATACTTTTTCTGTCAAGCTTACATCCTGCATGATCTGCATCAGTGTAAACTGTTAGATCAAAACTAGAAAGTTTTGGATACCAGAGGCCTAAAGATGGTGACCCTCTTAGGTATCTGAAAATTCTTTTGACAACAGATAAATGAGATTCTTTTGGATTTGCTTGATATCTAGCACAAAGACATGTTGCAAACATTATGTCAGGCCTACTTGCAGTTAAGTATAATAGTGAACCTATCATGCCTCTGTAGGTTTTTATTTCCACAGATTGTCCTGAAGGATCAAAGTCAAGTTTGACTCCGGTGGTTAGAGGTGTTTTCATAGAAGTTGAATCATTGAGTTTGTATTTGTTTAAAATTTCAGAGACATATTTAGTTTGACTTATGAAAGTGCCTTCTGAAGTTTGTTTTACTTGTAAGCCCAGAAAGAAAGTTAATTCTCCCATGAGGCTCATCTCAAATTCACTCTTCATCAACTCTGAAAACTTGTCACAATACTTTTGATTTGTAGAGCCAAATATAATGTCATCAACATAAATTTGTACAAATAGCATCTCATTTTTGTACCTTTTGATGAATAATGTTGTATCAATTGTGCCTTTGTCAAATCCATTTTTAATTAGAAAAGTGGACAGAGTTGCATACCAAGCTCTTGGAGCTTGTTTAAGTCCATATAGAGCCTTATCCAAATAATAAACATGATTAGGACACTCTGTACTTTCAAATCCAGGTGGTTGCTGGACATAAACTTCTTTATTTAATTTACCATGTAGAAAGGCAGATTTAACATCCATTTGATAAACTTTGAATCCTTTGTGTGCAGTATAGGCTAAGAAGATTATGATTGCTTCTAGCCTATCTACAGGTGCAAAGGTTTCATCATAATCAATACCTTCTTCTTGGCAATATTCTTTAGCAACCAACCTGGCTTTGTTCCTGATTATGATTTGATCCTCATCCTTTTTGTTTCTGAAAACCCATTTTGTTCCAATTGCAAAATTTCCTTTGGGAAGGGGAACTAGGGTCCAGACTTTTTTTCTTACAAACTTTTGAAGTTCATCCTGCATTGCAAATATCCAATGAGGATCTTCAAGAGCTTCTTTTACCTTCTTTGGTTCAATAATGCTTAAAAAGTTTACGTAGAAGCATTCATTGATTGTGGCAGATCTTGTTTTAACTCCTTCTGATGAGGATCAAATTATTTGATCAATTGGATGATCTTTTGTAAATCTTTAGATTGGAGCAAAAATTTGGGGTGGAGTTTGAACTTCAGAGATGACAGTTGGTGATATCTCTGTTGTGCTGTTCAAAGGCTCTGTAGTTGTTTCCCGAGATGGTGAAGAAGATTCTTGAATTTCTTCACTATTTCTTTCTGGAGTTACTTCAGACACTTCTTGATCATCCTCTTTTTTATCTTCAGCTTCTTCTGATTCACTTTGCTGATCTGAATTTCGTGAAACAGAAGGCGTTAATTCAGAGGGTCCAGAAAGGGTTGTACCTGTTTCTTGGGGTCCTTCTGAATTTTCTCTTGGTCTATCTCTGAAGATTACTTCTGGGTTATCTTCATCAAAGAAATCTTCAAATATTCTGTTTAATTCAGATTCTCTTGATGATTCAGAGATAGGTGTTGAGAGACTTTCTTGTTGTTCAGAGTTTTATTGTCATCAAAAGTGATATTGATGCTCTCTTGGATGGTCCTTGTTCTAAGATTGAACACTCTGAAAGCTTTTGAGGGTAAAGAATATCCAATGAATTTCCCCTCATCAGCTTTCTTGTCAAACTTTCCAAGAGATTCTCTATCGTTCAGAATGTAATACCTGCATCCAAAAACATGAAAATAGTTAACATTAGGTTTCCTATTGTTAATGAGTTCATAGGATGTTTTCTGAAATCTCTTGACAATTGTAGCTCTATTCTAAGTAAAGCAGGTTGATGCCACTGCTTCTGTCCAAAAATTTGTTGAATATCAGATCCAGCTAGCATTGTCCTTACAGCTTCAACAAGTGTTTTGTTCTTCCTTTCAACTACTCCATTTTGCTGAGGGGTTCTTGCTGTAGAAAAGTTAGGAGTAATGCCTTCTTCTGATAGATATGAATTGATTTTGGCATTTTTGAACTCGGTTCCATTATCACTTCTTAGTTTCTGAACATTGCTGCTAAATAGAACCTATAATCTTTTCAACAATCTTATCAAAATATCAGGTACTTCAGATTTGGCTCTGATGAATTCTATCCATGTGAATCTGGAAAATTCATCAATCAGAACCATAATGTATTTCTTACCTGCTAGACTCTGTACAGAGATAGGACCACAGAGGTCTACGTGTAGCATATGCAGAGGTCTAGGACAGTTGTTTTCACTTTTGGTTTTATGGGAAGATCTTTTCATTTTTCCCATCTCACAGGCAGAACAAAGATGATCTTTGTTAAACTTCGGAGATGGTAATCCCTTAACCAAATTAAGTTAACTAATTTATCAAGTGAGGAAAAGTTTAGATGTGAAAACTTTTTGTGAGTCCAAGAACACTGTTTCTTAGAGAGAGAAAGTAGGGAGAGAGTAACAATGGAACGCAAAGTATGAAAGTATGATTAAAGTGTGTGTGTGTGTCTCACAAGGAACAAGACCAAAGGGACTTAAATACCCTTGGTCAGATACAACACTGATAATACTCTAAACACAGTATTTGACCAAGCCCTATAAATACAATGATTACTATAAAATCAGACCTAACAATCTCCTCCTTAGTAATCATTGGCGCTTTGGTCTTCAAAAATCATCTTCTATAAACAGCACGGACCAATAAAGCGACTTTGCGAAGCTTTCTGACTTTTTAAGAAAAAATTCATCTCAACATCTTTCAGATTGAAAATTTTCTTTGCTGCTTAAGCTCAAGACGATACACCTCTTTTGAATGATCTTGAATGAACTGTGATGATCGGAGCAGGAACAGCAAAAGAATTGAAACGGGTGAGAGAATAGAATCTTTGAGCGAATCTTGATCAACAGATAAACTTTTGAGTTCTTTGTCTTTAAAATCTCCTTGACTCCTCCCCCTGATGACCTTGATGATCTTGATCAACTTGGTCATGCAAATGTTGGATACGAGACATCATAAGATCTGCAAAATCAAAGAAACAGAGAAAACAGGGAGGTTTGCACTTCATGTTGGACGCGCAAACCAAGATTTGTGTTTCATGTTGGACACGCAAACCAAAGTTTGCGTTTCATGAAAGGAGCGCAAAGCGAGGTTTGCGTTTCCAAGGGAATGCGCAAAGCTGACTTAAACTCAGAAAAAAAATGTTACCTTTTTAAGCTCTTTGACTCCCCCTACACAAATGCATTAGATATGACAATTCGAGATAACATTCATGTAAAGAGAATCAGATACTCCCCCTCAAAAACAGATATAATCTTTGAAAAATATTCTCTTTGTTCACTCCCCCTTGAATAATGCATAAACCCATTAGAATATATTTATGAGAACACAAAGAACAAATATTAATGTATAAAAAAAATATACTGAATATAAATTTTGAAACGACTAAACATATAAAATTTTAAATAATAAACAAAATAAATTCTACAGAGTAAAATATTACAATTTTATCAATCATTTGAAATCAAACATATGATATAGGATACAAGAACAAGTTTCATTGCATATCAGGTTAAGACATGTTCAGTTTCAAAAACTTCCAGCAATCTATTCAGCGTGCTCACATGTAAATCTTCGATTAGCTTCAAGAAAATGCAATTCTAAAAATATTATAAAGAACTTTGCATGTACTCACACTAAGCCATCAAGAATTAAGATATTCATAAATTTACAGATTTATCACAACTCAAACATATCACCAAGTATCATGAGATGTGTGCTCATTGACATCTTTTAGCATTGTGCACATTGGCATCTTGACATGAGTGTGCTCTTTGGCATCTTGTAAGCGCGTGCACTTTGGCATCTTTTGATCAACAAGTTTATTAAGTAAAGAACATGTCGTAAACGTAACTTTCTATCTGACCCTATTGCAGGATTTGGGTCAGCCGCTCCCAGACCAGATGGCCTTAGGGGACTAGGTGTCAAGCACCCCTTGGAACTTACTTTCCCGGATCAGAAAGGCTACATCGAAATATCCTAAACCCATTCATACCAGTAGAACATGACTTTCGATCTGGTTCTATTGAAGGATTTGGGTTCGATCACTCCCAGACCAATTGACCTTAGGGGACCAGATGACAAGCATCCCGAGGAATTTACTTTCCCAAACCAGAAAGGTCACAGGTACAAACTTTTAAACTCAGAGATTTCTGTATTTTAAGAATTTATTATTCATCTCAATCACTCAGATCAACGTCTAAATGCTTAGCCCATATTTTCATTCCGATCTATAATTCTGATTAATTAGGTAGTCTAAGAAAAGTAAACTATAAAAATTCCGAATCACACAACTTTAAAGCAGTAATAAAAGTTTCAAACATGTTGCTGACTTTTCGACTTTTGTAAGACTTGAAATTTGACCGTATAAAAACTTTAATATAAACAAAAGAACTTGAAAATTTATCATAGACACATATTTTATTCAAAAGAAAGAAAAAAATGTAAAACTTTTACTTTATAGACTAAAATTTGTAAAGATTTAAACTTTTAATTGATTTAGTCAGAACAAAATAAAATTCAACTATTTCATCTTTTACATTTTATAAAATAAATTTGTGACTCATATTAAAAAAATTGGGTTATACAAATTCACGAGATAGATAAACAAGCTCAGATTCTTAAAACATTGAGAAAAAACTGGAATGACATCATATACAGAGATATATGCAGCGGAAATAAAATTGATGTACTCACAGTATCTCATTAAGTCAGAGGCTTAAATCATTGAAGACCGAGTTCTAAACTGATTTGTTTAGAAATCATAGTCTATGAAGTGAGGGTCCTGAGCTGAAGTATTCAGAAGCCAACTTTCTCTTACTCCCCCTTAACATGTGCTGCCTGCAACTTTGAATCAGATAAAGATTTGGGTACCCACTTGAATTTGGGCCCGTGTTTGTTAGTTGTTGTTCGTATGGGGAAATAATGAACAGATTGAACAGATAAAACACGAGGAATAGGATCAGAAAAATAATCACAACCATCAGAAGAGAAAGCATAATCATCAGAACTAGAATCTTAGGAAGAACATGAGACGTGTTTTGAAATTCGAATCATTTGCTTTATAGAGTATTTTGAAATTTTATTACATTTAGCAAATGAATCACTGTTATAAAGTTTGTCTACACATTTATCCCTATCAGAAGTATGTTCATCAGATATCCGCCTTGCTCTCCAGATTTGCTTCTTTGATCGAGCACTCAAAGCCCTATCTGTAAGAATTATATCAGAAGAATTAGAGCAGTCGGAAAGAACTGTATCTCGTTTCTTTGACTTCTTTGACCGTCTTCTTTTACGCTTAGGTTTATAATATTGATCATTGAGCGTAAAAGAATCATCAAGAATTTTAGATTTAATATTTAAATCAGAAGAGAATATTTTTCTATGGCACACAAATGGAGAGAATATTTTTCTGTCAATTACAGAAGGTCCTATGGCACCAATCATGGTTCAAATACCTGATGATGACTCGTCTGATAGTGAAAATGGTACTGAGGAAAGAGATCAAAAGATGAAAACAGTGGTAGTGGATATTTCTCAGTATTCTGAAGAACAGAAAAGCCGATACAAAGCAGATAAATAAGCAAGATCCTTACTTCTTTAGAGTATTCTGAATGAGATCTACATCAAGATTGATAGTTACAGGGGAAATGCTAAGAAGATGTGGGATCAGTTACAGAAAATGATGATGGGATCCAAAGTAGGGAATCAGATGAAAGTGGCTAACTGCATTAACAGTTATGAGGAATTCAAAGCCAAAGAGAATAAGAGCTTAGAAGATACCTATGAACGGTTTGTTTTGCTGTTAAATGAATTATCAAAGAACAAAGTCAAAAAGAAGCAGCTGAAGAACAATGTCAAATTTCTGAGTATCCTACGGCCAGAATGGAAGAAGCATACACGTAGGATGAAGCAGATGAAGGATATGAATGATATTCCGTTACATGAGGTTTACGAGACTCTAAGGCAAAATGAAGAAGAAGTAGAAGAGAAAAGAGCTGAGAAAAAGAAGGCAGAAAAGGTTTCCGATCCTATTGCATTGGTAGCCGGAAAGAAAAAGAAAGAAAAGAAAGAGAAGAAGAAAAAGAAGAAAGTGCTTACAAGTTCTGAGTCTGAATCTGAATCAGATGGTGATGATGGAGAAAGTCTGAAACAAGCCATGCTTTTACTGACCCGTGCATTTCAAAAGAAATTCTAAAAGAAGCCGGGATCAAATTCTCAAAGGTATTCTTCATCAAGTTCAAAGAATCATGAGCACCGAGAAAGGGTGGAAGGAAGGAGAAATGAGGAGAATAGATATGTTGAGAAGAAAGCTGATGAAAGGAAGAGGTTCGTGAATGACTACACTGTAGCTGTAAAGCCAACAAGTGATCTAGTGAAATGCTACAACTGTGGCAAGATTGGTCATTTTGCAAAAGATTGTAGAAAGCCAAAAGTTCGTAATTCTCAATACTATCAGAAAAAACTGCTTTTGGCCAAACAACAAGAAGCAGGAATAACTTTAATGGCTGAGGACGAATTTTGGCTGGATCATTCCGAAGATGAAGATGAGGAGAAGGAAGAAACAGCTCATCTCTGTCTCATGGGCAAAGAAGTAAAGTATGATGAGTCCTATGATGAGACATCTGAGGAGGTATTAAACTTAACTCAAAAAGATTTCATTACCAAAATGGAAGTCATGCTGGTTGAGCTTAATGATCTTCAAGTAAAACTGAAGAAAGAAAGAGACAGAGTTGTTAAAAGAAACAATAAGATATTTGAACTCAATAAGTCGATTATTGGGAACAAAAAAATCTGATTGATTATTTACACAAATCTGCTTCTGATTCTAAACTTCAAGTAGATTGTTTTGAAAAGAAGATTTCTGATTTTGAAGTTAAAATTTCTAAATATGAGTTTGAGAAGAGAGAATCTGCACTAACTGTTCATAAATTGAAGGTTGAAAACAAGCTTTTGAATAAGAAGGTAAATGGTCTGGAAGCCAAACTTTACGCAAGAGGCCAAACATATCAAACAATTTTTCTCAATGCACCTAACGAAGAGGCTGATGTTAAAGAGAAATGGGGACTTGGTTTTGAAAACCCCCATTACTTAAAGAAAGCCATCAGAAAACAACCGGCACTTTATAATTTTGATTTTCTTGCTTGTACTGGTAAACATACTCATTAAAAACCCAAATTTGTTACCAAATTACCGGAAGAAGTTAAGGCAAAAGAAACTGAAAATAGAAAGAATGTAAAGAAAATGCAACTACCATTTAACTATGCAAAGTTAAATCATAGTTATCTTTCAGAAACACCAAAAGTTCTTTCAAATGATTATTTTGCTAGTTATTCTGTTTCTGAGATGAAGGCAAAACCTGCAATTGCAAAGTTTTATGTTCCTCCACTCATTCTTGAAAGCAAAATATTTGAGTTCGAAAATGCTTTATCTGATGAAAAGCTTTTGGTTGATATTCAACAAAGTGTATTTTCTACTTTATTAAAGAACACGATTTTTCAATCTACATCTACAAAGTGTTCTAAAGTTTCTAAGGTACCTCAAACTTCGTCTGATAATTTTGATGACTTATTTGAGTCTGCAAATGATTTTCTTAATTCTGATGATGGGTGCATAGACGAAATTGATATGTTTGACTTTAATGTAATTCTTCCTGATCATTTTACTTGTCTTACAAATGAAAAGGTGTTACCAAGTGTTCTTAAAACTGCTAAATTATCAACTAAGGTTGGTGAATCAGTTTCTGTAACTACTGATTATTATTCTCAAGGTAAGAAACATAAGAAACAACAATTACAGAAACAGAAACACACTGGTACACAAAAGAAAACTCAGTTTCAGAAATCTGTTTTTCCTAATAAATCTACATCTTGTGTTTCATATTTAAGCAAGAAAAGGTAGAAAGCTCGAAGTGAATGGCGACCAAAAAGGAAGGATGATGAGATAACTGAATCAGTTTTTGATAATTCTTGTACTAGATCTGATAGTAGTGATTCTGATGTAGTTTATCAATATGCTTCTCATAAACAAAACCTTGTAACTTCTTACAAGCGTTATTCAATAAAGCAATTGATTCAATTATCTCCTATTACTACTACATCTCATTATAATTATCGGAGAACTGATTTTGCTTATTCTCATAATTCTTCTGATTGGTATGGATCTTATCATGTTTTTTCTTCAAGATCAAATATTTTTCAAGGTTTTCAAAAGAACAGAGGGTCCATTTTCAAATGGATACCAAAATCATGTGCTAATCTGTTAGGACCTGTTTTTAAATGGGTACCTAAATCTATTGTTTCCTGATTTCTCTTGCAGACCCGACATATGTGGTACTTGGACAGTGGATGTTCCAAGCATATGACTGGGCAAAAAGCTTTATTGTCTAACTATACAGAGAAATTCAGTGGAAATGTCAGATTTGGAAACGATCAGCTTTCACCTATCTTAGGATATGGTGACATTATTCAAGACAACATAACGATCAGTAAAGTGAGTTATGTCGAAGGCTTGGGGCACAACTTATTCAACATTGGTCATTTATGTGATAAAGGGTTAGAGGTCAACTTCAAAGCTAAAAGATTTTCAGTTCGTACGGAAGATGACAATGAACTCTTAGTCGGAAATTGAAAGACAAACCTCTATACCATCAATCTTTCAAAGGTACAGAATGACAATCAAGTTTGCTTGATGACAAAAGCTTCAATGCAGCAAAGTTGGATCTGACACAGACGTTTATCACACTTGAACTTTCGTTATATCAATAAGCTGGTTAGTGGGAAATTGGTAAAAGGACTTCCTGAGATGAAATACGAGAAAGAACACTTATGTGTTGCATGTGAGATGGGTAAGATGAAGAGAGATTTGCATAAACCGAAGCCTGAACCAAACACTAGTTCTCCTTTAGAATTGTTACATATGGATTTATGTGGTCCAATGAGAACTCAAAGTTTGGGTGGAAAGAAATACGTATTGGTTATTGTGGACGATTACTCAAGATATACATGGGTCAAATTTCTTCGATCAAAAGATGAGACGCCCGAAGTTCTCATTACTTTCTTAAAGACGACCCAGGTGAAAATGCAGCGACAAGTCAAGTTTCTTCGAACGGACAACGGCAAAGAGTTCAAAAACAAGATAGTTGAAGAATATCTCGAATCGGTCAGGATATCACATCAGTACTCTGCTGCTCGTACGCCTAAACAAAATGGAGTAGTCGAAAGGCGAAATCGGACGCTAGTCGAGGCCGCTCGGACTATTCTTAGCCAATCAAACTTACCTCTATTCTTGTGGGCAGAAGCTGTGTCGACTGTATGTCATACGCAAAATCGGTCCATGATACACCACCGTTTTCAAAAGACTCCATATGAGCTGATCAATAACAAAACACCAATAATCAAGTATTTTCACATATTTGGGTGTAAATGTTTTGTGCTTAACGACAAAGAGAGTCTGAATAAATTCAGTGCTAAAGCGGACGAGGGTATATTCATTGGTTATTCTTCAACATCAGCAGCATATCGTGTTTATCTGAAGAAGTCAAAGACAGTTGTCGAGAGCGTGAATGTAACATTCGATGAAGAGATGGCTTCTGAACAACTCAATTCAGAACCCGTTATCACTGGAATATTAGCTTCTGGGCAGACCAGTCCAGAACCTGTTTCTACAACGACAAATTCGAATAACGCTTCTACTTCTAGTTCTCATTTAACTGATTTAGATTTGTTATTTGAATTATTTTATGATGAGTTTCTAGGTTCTAATATACCTAAATCTGCTGTGACTGATAGGTCTGAAGACATTAGTTGCAATAATCCAGTCACTTCAGAGGTCATAACTGAACAAGTATTCCCCGTTCAGTCAGAAACTAAAGTTCCTACTGTTACTCCTACAGTTGAAGATGCACAAGCAAATGCTGAGCCAGAAGTAATAGTTTCAGTTGGGTATAACACACTGTCAACTCAACAGCCACAATCTGCTGTTCCAACTGATGCTTCTGCACATGAAACTTCAACTACAAACCCCCCCTCATGTTATTCAAACTAAAGATTTTGAAAGTGGATTTCTAGATGATGATCAAATTCAATCAATATCTACTCCACTTCCTCATGGGCATCGTTGGACCAAATAGCATTCATTACACCAAGTAATTGGAAATCTCAACAAGCCTATACAAACTAGGTCAGCGACTTTGAATCAATGTATGCATGACTCATTCCTCAGCAATATAGAGCCCACACGAGTATCAGAGGCTTTATCTGATTCGGATTGGATATCTGCTATGCAAGAAGAATTAAATTAGTTTGAAGCCCTGAAGGTCTGGAGATTAGTTCTAAAACCGGAAGGTAAATCCGTGATTGACACTAAATGGGTATTCAAAAATAAGAAGGATGAAGATGGTATTGTCATAAGGAACAAAGCTAGACTTGTTCCCAAAGGTTACCGGCAAGAGGAAGGCATATACTACGATGAGATGTATGCTCCAGTAGCGCGTATAGAATCAATCCGCATGTTTCTAGCCTACGCAACTCATAAGAATTTCACAGTCTTTCAGATGGATGTGAAAACAGCCTTTCTGAATGGCATTCTTAAGGAGGAAGTATATGTGTCTCAACCAGAAGAGTTCGTCAATCCAGATAAGCCAGATCATGTCTACATCTTGGACAAAGCCCTGTATGGTTTAAAACAAGCCCCTCGAGTATGGTATGACGTTCTATCCAAATTCTTGGTCAAGTCCGATTTTTCTAAAGGTAAGGTTGATACCACTTTATTCATCAAAAAGGAAAAAACTGATATTATTCTTATTCAGATTTATGTTGATGATATAATATTTGGTTCTATAAATCCAAAATTTTGCAAAAACCTATTGGAACCCCGATGGCACCAGGTACTAAGATAAGCACTGATCCTTCGGGTAAAAGTGTTGATGTTAGAACTTATAGAGGTATGATAGGATCGTTAATGTATCTTACTTCAAGTAGGCCAGATATTATGTTTTCAACATGCTTATGTTCTAGATATCAGGCTGCTCCTAAAGAATCCCATTTGTATACTGTTAAAAGGATTTTTAGGTATCTGAAGGGGACTGCAGATCTTGGTTTGTGGTATCCTAAGGATACTGGTTTTTAACTGACTGCCTATTCAGATGCAGATCATGCAGGTTGCATGTTGGACAGAAAGAGTACTTCTGGTCACGTTCAATTTCTTGGAGACAAGCTCGTTAGCTGGGCATCAAAGAAACAATTATGTGTTTCCACATCGACTGCTGAAGCTGAGTACGTAGCTGCTGCCAGTTGCTGTTCTCAAGTCCTGTGGATGTGAACACAACTACGAGACTATGGATTCAAATTTGATAAAATTCCAATATATTGTGACTCCAAGAGTGCCATCGCAATATCTGTTAATCCTGTCCAACATACGAAAACCAAACACATTGATGTCAGGTATCATTTTATAAAAGATAATGTAGAAAAAAGAACAAGTGAACTTTATTTTGTAAAAACAGATTATCAAATTGCAGATTTATTTACCAAACCATTAGATGAAAAGAGATTTAATTTTCTTATCTCTAAGCTTGGTATGTTAAATCTTAAGACATAATCGGTTGTTACCTAATAAAGTTACATATTGTTATTTTTCATCATTTTCTTTATCTTTATGTCTGAAGGATATCTGCAATTTAATTGTTTGCTCATGATCTCAGGGGGAGTAAGAGAACATTTTAGATGATGTACATTATTTTGAGGGGGAGCATAACTAATTTCTGCATTTTACTTAACTGACAAATTTTTGTGATGCATGATTTTAGGGGGAGCATATAATATCAAAAGGAGTAAGACTATGATTTCTGATTACTTCAGATCAGAACTCGTACTTTAATCGTTTTACTGCTTTATGTCGTTTACATTTGAATAAATTTTGTGAATAAAGTTGTTTTTGACTAGACTTTGAGACTTATGCAGGATGAGAGAGGATGACACGATCATATCATTTTGACTTAAGCATGACTTCATGAGAATTAAGATTGTGCGAAAAGGTAAAATTTTTATCTTAATCTCAAATGTATCTGAAAGAAGGACAACTTTCAGATATAGAAAACATGTTTTGAAATGTTCAAACCACTTCCCGATACTTAAACAGATTTCATGAATTGGAAGTGAGATTTTAAATGTTTTCATTTTAATTTTTAGCTTCAAAGTTTACAAACCGTGTGTTTCCAAAGATAAATACTTGTGTATTGTCTTTTCTACATACTTTCAAGTATTCACACACATCGGTTTAATTTTTGATCAAATTGTTCTGTAAGACACTCCGCTTGTACTGTAAAGAATTTTGAGCGATATTTCATTTCGAAACGTCATTTCAAAAATGTTGGGAACTGAAGAAAAGCTTAAGTGTGGTTAATGCTGCTGGATCAGTGTTACTACTGCTAGAAGACTTAAAGGTTAATACTGCTGAGTATTACTACTGCTAGTAGAATTAATACTGCTAGTCATTGTTAGTACTGCTTGAACAAAGTTAGTACTGCTTAGCTAGTTAGTACTGCTAGTAGTTAGTACTGCTTAGTAGTTAATGCTGCTAGTAGTTAGTACTGCTTAGCAGTTAATGCTGCTAGAAGAAGTTAATGCTGCTGAGCATAGTTAGTGCTGCTTATATGATCCGTATGGAAAGGAAGACAGCTGGAAAGAATGAAGATATTCTTGGAAGCTTAGAGATATACATGGAAGATATACTGAAGATTTGTTTATTTATTGTAATTATCTTTTTCTTTAGTATATGTATAGAAGATATAGAATAGTTTGAGATAAGTTTTTTTTTTAAATCAACCTCAAGGCATAGATCCTAATTCTAGAGAAGTAGAATTCGTATTGGTGAGCCTGTTCATCAATATTGAGGTTGAGTGTGTAATCTTGTAACTTCAAAGCATTCAATACAAGTTTACAGTTTGTTCTTCATATTTACTGTTTTGGTTTACTGTTTCATTGAATATCAAAGTGTTATTCCGCAAACTTCTTTGATATTGTTTCTGAGAATTAATTCTTGTTGAGAAATCGATCCTGACAAGTGGTATCAGAGCTAAACTCTCTCAGAAACATCTATCTATCATGGAAAATCTTACAGAATCAAGCAGTACTTTGGTCTCCAAGGTTCCAATGCTCAAACCCAGTGAGTTTGACATGTGGAAGATCAGAATCAGACAATATATTCTCCTCACTGACTACTCAATGTGAGATATCATTGAGAATGGTCCTTCTGAAGCTGGAAGGATAGGACCAGACGGGAAAAGACCTCCACCAAAGACAGATGGTGAAAGGAAGATCAGACAGACAGAGATGAAGGCCTTGAGCACTTTGCTCTTGGCAATCCCCAATGAATATCAGCATCAATTTTGCAACTGCACTGATGCTCAAATTCTCTGGAATGCTCTAGAGAAAAGATTTGCTGGAACTAAGAGCATCAAAAGAAATCAAAGAGATGTTCTAAAGCAGCAATATGAGAACTTTACTTCCTCAAAGAATGAGTCTATGACTCAAACTTTTGATAGGTTCAACAAGCTCATTGGTGAACTGGCTACTGTAGGAGTGAAGATGGATCAAGATGACATCAACAGAAAGTTCCTCAGATCTCTTGGGGATGAGTGGACTATGTACACTGTCTCTTATAGGCAGAGTGACAATCTGGAAGAGAAAGAACTTGATGATCTATACAATGATCTAAGAGTTTTTGAAACTGAGGTAGAGATCAAGAAGAAGCCTACTGGTTATGTCCACAATTCTGCACTTCTTTCAGCAGCCACTGATACTACTGCCATCCCTGAAGCAGTTAGTACTGCTAGTGGAGCAAGTTCAGAAAAAGGAAATGAAACAATCTTTGAAGCCTTCTTGTCCAGTCATAGTAACAATTCATTGATCAATGAAGATCTGGATCAAATTCACCCTGATGACCTGGAGGAGATGGATATCAAATGGCAGATGGCCATGCTATCCATGAGGGTGAAGAAGTTCATTAAAAGAACAAGAAGGAATAACTTCTCTCAAAGAAGAGAAGGTGGAGCTGGTTTTGACAAGACCAAGGTGGAATGTTATAAGTGTCACATGAAAGGACACTTTGCTAAAGAATGCAGGAGTACTGTTCCAAACAACAACCACCAACAAACTCAGAATGGAGGCTACACTCAGAACAAGAATCCTGCTCAAGCCCTTGTTTCTCAACAAGGAATGGGATTTGACTGGAGTGATCAAGCTGAGGAAGCCATTCAGAATCAAGCTCTTATGGCAGAAGTGTCAGATCTCCCCTCTGAGGTAATTTCTAATCTTTGCACTAAAACTTGCATTGACACTGTCAAAAGATACAGGGATCACAATCAAAGTATGTGTGATGACCTCAAAAGATTAGAAAAGGATAGAAGATATTATGTGTTAATAGTAGAGAGATTTGAAGAACAAATCAAAGGCTTTCAAGCTAATGAACTTCAACATTCTTATGACACTAACTATTGGAAGTGGGAAAAGAATGAGTTAGAGACCAAACTGTCTAAATCCTTAGAAGAGAGTGATAAGTTAAAGGAGGAACTGTCTAAAGTTAAACTTGACATAGAGAAGTTTTCATATGCTTCAAAAGCAATGGATTCTCTTCTAAAGGCTCAGATTCATGATAAGATGAAGCCTGGCAATTGATACAATAGTACACCTCCTCCTTATAACAACAATTATATCTCTCCTACTTCAGACTTGTTAGAAACCAAGGAGAAAAAGGACTTATCTGAAAAAGCCTTTAAGATAGACCCTTTGGATGAAGTAGTAATTAAAGATTTAAGTGAGAAAGAAGCCAGTAAGAAGAGAGATAATGATATGAGTAAAGAAATCCCAGTAGAAAACAATATAATCACCAATGAGGGATGTGGGAAAATCTGGGTCAAATCCAAGGAAATAGAGAAGACTAAAGGAAAAGATAACAAGGTTCATTACAAACAAACCACAGTTGTGAATCCTGGATCTTGTAAACAGTGTGATTGCAGTAAAGCCAAGAGCCTAAATTCAGGTTTAAAAAGAGGAAATCAAAGAAACTGGAATAATCAATGGGCTCAGAAGCAAGGAGTTGATCTGAGTAAAATCAATAGACCAAAACCTTGCTTCATATGTGGCAAGTTAAATCATCTGGCTAAATATTGCTTCTTCAATCCTATTAATCAACAGATGACCTTTCAAAGATTTGTGCAAAAACCTGTTGATTATAGGAAGGCTGGAAAGAAACATGGTGAAAAGAAAGGCCCCATGAAGAAAAAGATTTTAGAAGAAAGTATTAAAATGTGGGTGCCCAAAAGCACTAAAACTGTTAGTGCTGCTGACAGGGTTAGTGCTGCTGGAAGTATTACTGTTGCTACCTGTGTTAGTACTGCTGAAAATATTAATGTTGCTAATACAGTTAGTACCTCTTCAAAGGTTAATACTGCCAACACAGTTACTGCTGCTAACACAGTTACTACTGCTAACAAGGTTAGTACTGCTAAGCATGCAAGTGCTGCTAAGGCAGTTAGTACCTCTAAAACCAATACTGTTTCTAGCACACATGTTTCCAAGCCTATTATTGTGACTAAGTACTCCAAGAATGAGGAGTTAAAATTCAAAAATCTTGTCAAGAAAGAATGCAAGTATTTTGATGAAAAAGGGGTACCCAAGACCACTTTGGCTTGGGTTCCTATTTCAAACTAACTGATCTATCTTATGTGCAGGGCAACCAACAGCTCAAGGGAAGGAGCCTATGGCATGTTGATAGTGGTTGCTCTAGGCACATGACAGGCAACATGTCATGCCTTCAGGATTTCAAGCATATCAATGGAGGACATGTTGCATTTGGAGATAATCTTACTGGTGGTAAGATAAGTGGAAAAGGTAATGTCACCAAAGGTAAGATGACATTTGAAGATGTCTACTATGTTGATCAATTGAAGTACAACCTGTTAAGTGTATCACAGGTATGTGACAAACAACATAGTATATTATTCACAAATACTGAGTGTATGATCCTTGCTCCAGGGTTCAAGGTAGTTGATGAAAGCATGATACTACTTAGAACTCCAAGAAAGGACAATGTTTACTGTCTAGATATGGACAATGTTGAAAGTGATTCATCTTTAAATTGTCTTGTTTCAAAAGCTTCTGTAGATGAATCCTCTCTATGGCACAGAAGTATGTGTCACATGAATTTTAAGACTATGAATAAACTTGTTAAAAACAACCTTGTAAGAGGTTTACCATCTAAAGTCTTTTCATGTGATGATCATTGTGTTGCTTGCCTCAAAGGCAAACAACACAAAACTTCTCATAAGACCAAAGAGATAAACTCAATTTCTTCTTGTCTCCAGTTACTGCATATGGATCTGTTTGGTCCTACAAATGTTATGAGTATTGGCAAGAAATCTTACTGCTTGGTTATTGTTGATGATTACTCAAGATTTACTTGGGTATATTTTCTAAGGACTAAGGATGAGACAAGTGGACTGATCAAATCCTTTATCCTAAGAATTGAAAACCAAACTAATCAAAAAGTAAAAGTCATAAGATCAGATAATGGAACTGAATTCAAAAATCTGGATCTAAACACCTTCTGTGAAGAAAAAGGCATTGAGAGACAATATAGTGCTCCTAGGACTCCTCAACAGAATGGTGTTGCTGAAAGGAGAAATAGGACACTAATAGAGGCTGCTAGATCTCTGTTGGCTGATTCAAAACTGCCAATTACTTTCTGGGCAGAAGCAGTTAATACTGCATGTTATGTCCAAAACAGAGTTCTAGTGGTCAAGCTAAAGAACAAGACTCCCTATGAGCTTTTAAAGAGAAGAAAACCCTTTATTGGCTTTTTCAAACCTTTTGGGTGTCCATGTACAATTCTCAATACCAAAACTCACTTAGGTAAGTTTGATAGCAAGGCAGATGATGGATTTCTTGTTGGGTATTCATCTCAGAGTAAGGCCTACAGAGTTTTTAACTCATCTTCTAGAATAATTGAAGAAAGTGACAATGTCAAATGCAATGAGAACACACCAAATCCTATTGGGTCTGGTCCTCAGTGGCTATTTGACATTGATTCACTAACTAACTCTTTTGGTTTCAGTAGTGATGATTATGCAGGTTCAGGATGTGAAGGATCAGGGACTACACAGGTTCAAGACAGTATATCTAAATCTGTGATCTTTCCCATACCCACAGTGAATTCCTTTGAAGACTGTGAAAAGGAACCATCTACAGGGCCAAGTCAGAGTGAAGAAGAAGGTAGAGATGAGGAGACTCCAGAAAATAAAGAATCAGAAGTGTCTGCTGACAACACTTCAGTTGAGGTGAATAACTCTAATCTAGAGGCTGGACTTAATGAAGAACATAGTTATAACACCAGAGTACAAAAGAATCATCCTCCACAACTGGTAATAGGAGATATATCTTCTCCTATGATGACTAGACATCAAAGCAGCATACAGTGCTTTCTTGCTTTCTATCCCAGCTTGAGCCTAAAAAGGCACATGATGCTATGAAAGAATCTAGCTGGATAGAAGCAATGCAAGAAGAACTGTTACAGTTCAAGCTACAAGATGTATGGGATCTAGTAGACCTTCCTAAAGGTCACAGAGCAATTGCCACAAAGTGGATCTTCAGGAACAAGAGAGATGAAAGAGGAATTGTCATAAGGAACAAAGCAAGGCTAGTGGCTCAAGGGTATACTCAAGAAGAGGGTATAGATTATGAAGAAGTTTTTGCACCTGTGGCTAGGATAGAAGCAATCAGATTATTCCTAGCCTATGCTTCTTACATGAACTTCAAAGTCTATCAAATGGATGTAAAGAGTGCTTTTCTCTATGGCTCAATTGAAGAAGAGGTATATGTCTGTCAACCACCAGGGTTTGAAAACCCAAGCTATCCAGACAGGGTATACAAATTGAAGAAAGCTCTTTATGGACTACATCAAGCTCCAAGAGCATGGTATGACACTCTGTCATCCTATCTCTTGGAAAATGGCTTTGAAAGAGGAGTCATTGATAAGACTCTATTTATCAAGAGAAAGAAGAGGAAGATCTTGCTGGTCCAAATCTATGTTGATGACATTATCTTTGGATCCACAAGAGACAGCATGTGCAAGGAGTTTGAGGACCTAATGCATCAAAGGTTTAAAATGAGTTCCATGGGGGAACTTACTTTCTTTCTTGGACTCCAAGTTCAACAGAAGTCAGATGGCATCTTCATCTGTCAATCCAAGTATGTGCAGGACATTCTAACCAAGTTTGGTTTCTCAGATTCAAAACCTGCCAGCACACCTATGGAGACACACAAGCAGATAACAGCAGATCTTGAGGGGGAGGATATGGATGTGCATCATTATAGATCAATGATTGGCTCTCTCATGTATCTCACAGCATCTAGGCCAGATATAATGTTTCCAGTCTGTGTATGTGCAAGATTCCAAGTTAGGCCAAAGCAATCTCACTTTCAAGCTGTTAAGAGGATATTCAGATATCTCAAAGGGAAACCCAAATTGGGACTTTGGTATCCTCATGACTCACCCTTTGACCTAATAGCATACTCAGACAGTGATCTAGGTGGGGCAAACTTGGACAGAAAATCTACTTCTGGAGGATGTCAGTTTTTAGGTGCTAGACTAGTTTCATGGCAGTGCAAGAAACAAACCACAGTGTCCACATCTACAACAGAAGCAGAGTACATAGCAGCTGCAAGTTGCTGTGCTCAGGTCTTATGGATTCAGAATCAAATGTTGGACTATGGGGTAACCTTTCTACACACTCCCATCTTTATTGATAATAGCAGTGCTATCAGCATTGTAAATAATCCTGTCAAGCACTCTAAAACAAAGCACATTGAGATCAGGTATCACTTTATAAGAGACTGTAATGAAAAGAAACTTGTTCAAGTTGTGAAAGTTCATACTGACAACCAGTTTGCTGATCTATTCACCAAAGCTTTTGATGTGGGTAGATTCACTTTCTTGGTAACAAGTGTGGGAATGATCAACTCTGAATAAGCTTTCTCTCAAAAAGTGGTTAAATATCTGAATATTATAGCTTCTTGGTGTTACTAATCCTCCTTTACAGGGCACACATAGCAGTACTCAATTCAGCCTAAGCTTCAAAGAGTAAGTATGGTTACTACTGCTAGTCAGTTAATACTGCTAGTTGGTTAATACTGCTAGTCAGTTAATACTGCTAGTTGGTTAATACTGCTAGTGGTTAATACTGCTAGTGGTTAATACTGCTAGTTGGTTAATACTGCTAGTCAGTTAATACTGCTAGTGGTTAATACTTCTAGTGGTTAATACTGCTAGTTGGTTAATACTGCTAGTTGGTTAATACTGCTCGCAGTTAATACTGCTCGCAGTTAATACTGCTCGCAGTTAATACTGCTCGCAATTAATACTGCTTATGTCCCAAATACTATAAATACTCTTTGCCTGCCCAAACGTTCATAACGACTCTTTGCATACTGTTCACTTGCGCTCTAAACCTTTTTCTCTCAAGAACCAAGTCTTTCAGGCAAGAACATCCCTGTTCAATGGCATCCATGGCATTCATCGACGAGCACAATGAGATCGCGATGCTACAAAAGCCAAAGCAAGCTGCAGGATTTCACCAGATTGTGGATTTCCTCAAGACAAGCCATATTGCTCATGCTCTAACTGTTGCTCCTACAATCTATATCGAGCATCAAAGGCAGTTCTGGGCTAATGCCACCATTGTTGCTGAGAATGGTGTGCAGATGATCAAGACAAGGGTGTGTGACCAACACTTAAAAGTTACTGAAGAAGTTATTCGCATCAGTCTATGTCTAGACGATGCCTCTGGTATAACTTCTATCCCTCATGATGAACTGTTCTCTTCGCTTGCAAGAATGTGGTATGGAGGCCCGTTGGGTGTGTTTAAGTTCTCAAAAGCTAAATTCTCACCCCAATGGCGTTTTTTTGTTCATACCTTGATGCATTGCATCTCCAAAAAGACTACTGGATGGAGTGAGTTTAGCAGCACCATTGCTTATGCTTTGGTGTGCTTAGCCACTACTAGAAAGTATAATTTTTCACAAATGATTTTCAGTGATCTTGTATCAAACATGGGAAACAAAAAGAGTTTCTTCATGTACCCCAGGTTTGTTCAAGAAGTTATTAATCACGAATTGACGGATATACCTCAACCTGTTGGGGTATATGTACCTAAACCCCCCAAAGGCAAGGTGTTCTCAAATATAAGAAGATCTGCTGGGGACTCGGAAGGAGTTGACACCCCATTGTTCTCTACAATGATGGTGGTGTCCCAAACAAATGAAGGCATGGCAGCAGGGTCAAGGCACCCATTAGACCAACCCACTGCTAGCCAATCCCAACCTTCCCACTTAAAATCTATCCCCCAGTCCCTTCTTGAAAAACCAATCTCTCCCATCACACAAACTTACAAGAGGAAACAGGTAAAGAAGGCTCCTTCCCTTCTTGTACCAACATCCCCCAAGCCTTTAAGCCCTCTAAAGGAGAATTCTCCTTTAGAGAATATCCATAGGGAAACCAAAGGGGTGTCTCCCAACCCCAAGGAGGTGCTCTCTGAGGAGGAGGAAGAGCATATGGGTGAGGCTGCCACTACTCCTGCTAGCATAGAGGCGGAAAGTGGTAACATCAATAAGACCTCCCCCATGGCAACTTTGAATGAGCAATCATTCGAAGGTCCCTGGTGCCAAGAAACCACGGGGGTGGATAGTGCTTCTGCTAGGCAGAAGACTTCCACTACTAAAAGATCCAATGATCCTTCAAAAGAGGGTAACACTTCTAGAGAAGGTGAGGACAGATATACCTACCAGGAATTGATGGATACAATGGGAAACATCAATCTAGATGTTATAAAACAAGGAAAAGACATAGAGGAGATGAAGCTGGTGATTATGTCACAACAAGTCCAGATTGCAAAATTAAAGAAAATGGTGACAAGGTTATTGCAAAAGAAGAGGAGAAGGCAGTTTGTATTAAAGAAGAGGTCAAAGAATAAAGATGCTTCCAACAAGGGGGAGAAAGAGGCAGAATCAGAAAAAGAAAGTACAGTTAGAAAGGGAGTTGAAGTTGAGGGGGAGACAGAGGAAGAAATTGAAAAAGAAACAGTTAATGCTGCTGAAGTGAAAGTAGCAGCAGAAACTGAAGCAGCAGAAATAGGGCTCTCTGTGGAAGAAATAGAGATAGCAGAAACTTTGATCAAAGCCAAGAATGATACTCCTAAGGCTACTCAAAAGGCTAAGGGAGTAGTCATCAATGAAGGAGGAAGCCAAGAGAAGGAGAAAGAAAAGGAAAAAGAGTCAAAAGGAAAAGGAAAGGAGAAGATGGGTGAAGCTGAAATACCTGCAAAGAAGAAGTCCCAAATTGAAATGGATGAGGCACTTGCTAAACAACTTCAAGACCAAATGGAGAAGGAGGAACAGTTGCAAACAGAAAAGGATAGAGAACTTGCAAAGATTATGGCTAAGAAATTAAATGCAGAATACCAAAAGAGCTTAAAAGAAGCAACTCAGACAACAGCCTAGGCCAAGAAACTTCCAGTTAAAAAGATGCCAACTCAACAACTGAAACAGAAAAGACAACCCTCCAAAACATTTTTGGCCAATCAGGAAAGAAGAAAAATGATAAATTTTCTGAAAGGTGCAATTGGTGTTAAGGGGGAAATGTTCACCAATATGGCATATGCTCAAGTTGAAGAGTTGTATCAAAAGGAAATGGCTAAGCTTCAAGGGGACTCAGCACAAAGGGAGGAAGCTGAGAGAAGGATGAAAGAGAGACATGATCTCAACATCCAACAACCATTCCCTAAGGAAACTACACCCTCCAAAGAAGAAGCAGAAGAGAAAAAGGAAGAACCTGGGAGTGTTGGTGTTGAAGCCAAAGCTGGAAAAAGGGTGAAGACAATTGCTTCCAAAAGGCAGTCTAAAAGGCCCAGAGTAGAAGAAACAGCTGGTACTACAACAGAGCATTCAGAGGTACCTATAGCAGAATCAGTACAACTTCCAGAACAGTCTAGTGAGCCAACAGATGAGAATATGGATCCGTACATGACCATAGTGGAACCTTTGAAGGCTGTTCCAATCTCTATGCAAGCTCCAGAGATCATTTTCTGAATATTCTAATAGTCAATGGAAAGAACTTCTTCATAATCAAGAGAGCTGATGCTCCAGAGATTATATGGAAGAACTATACAAAGTGGGGATGAAACTTTATGAACCTGTGTTGAAAGGTACTGAAGAGAATCTTCTCAAAGTGACATTGGAATACTTGTGCATGATGTTTGATCCAGAAAGAGTACACTATAGGATTAAAGATCATCAACATGAGTTCATCTTCAAGAAGATTGATAAATGGATATTGTTTGAAAACTCTGGAGTATACATGATTACTATTGACAATTGTTATCATGAATACTACCTGGTGGACAAAATATATGAGCATAGCAAGGAGAAGTTGGAAGGGATGCTTAAAGCTACACTGGTATATACAAAGGATTCAGAGATGGCCAAGATTGTGGTGAGAAGAACTGTGAATCAAAGCTTGGGCCTAGATCCAAATTTGGGAAATTGAGTCAGAGGTGTTGAAAGCATCTTGAAGAGTAATTCTGAAGAACTTGACTTCTTTTCCTAAAAGTCAAGTTAGGGGGAGATTGTTGGGAACTGAAGAAAAGCTTAAGTGTGGTTAATGCTGCTGGATCAGTGTTACTACTGCTAGAAGACTTAAAGGTTAATACTGCTGAGTATTACTACTGCTAGTAGAATTAATACTGCTAGTCATTGTTAGTACTGCTTGAACAAAGTTAGTACTGCTAGTAGTTAGTACTGCTTAGCAGTTAATGCTGCTAGAAGAAGTTAATGCTGCTGAGCATAGTTAGTACTGCTTATATGATCCGTATGGAAAGGAAGACATCTGGAAAGAATGAAGATATTCTTGGAAGCTTAGAGATATACATGGAAGATATACTGAAGATTTGTTTATTTATTGTAATTATCTTTTTCTTTAGTATATGTATAGAAGATATAGAATAGTTTGAGATAAGTTTTTTTTTGAAATCAACCTCAAGGCATAGATCCTAATTCTAGAGAAGTAGAATTCGTATTGGTGAGCCTGTTCATTAATATTGAGGTTGAGTGTGTAATCTTGTAACTTCAAAGCATTCAATACAAGTTTACAGTTTGTTCTTCATATTTACTGTTTTGGTTTACTGTTTCATTGAATATCAAAGTGTTATTCCGCAAACTTCTTTGATATTGTTTCTGAGAATTAATTCTTGTTGAGAATTCGATCCTGACAAAAAATGTCTATATTTTGTTTCATATAGACAATATCCATTATTCTTGACCATAAGCCATAATTGTTTTATCATTCATTTCTGGTTATTTTTCATACAAGGTCAGATTTTCAAACAAGTCTCTTGCATTCATATTCATTCATTCAATATAATTGTTTGAAAATACTTCCATGTTTTTAAAATGCTCATATTTTCATGATTATATTCCGAGCATACATATATCTGACCCATATTTTCTATGATTTAAATGTTCAAGATAAACCATTGTGAGCAACATATGTTTTTGTAGGACTGGGTTCTTTGTGCTAGGAATTAATTGAACTTCTATGGATTCACGTTAACCAGTGTTTCCTACCCAAGAAGTTATTCCAATAGTGATTGAGTGTGAGGAGTCTAAAATAAATGAGTGTGGGTGTGATGAGGTAAAATGGAAAAGAGAGTTTGGTTAGTAGTGAGTTTAATGTTTAAAAGAAAGAGGGTGTGAGATCAGAGTAAAAGAATATCAAACTCTGCACCAACTACTTTCTGAGCCGGTCAGCCACATTACTAATGTTTCACAATTCTTTCGTGAACATTATTGAAACAGGCAAATAGCCCATGCCAACTCTTGACAAAACCCCACCAACCACTCATTTTCTTCTCAAAAAAAAAAAGAAGAGAAAAGAAAATGTTTCATATTTTCTGGGGACGCAGCATATAATCTATCTGATTTTCATTTGGAAAATCTGGATATTGAAAAAGAAGGACGTCTGCCCCACCTTCGCACTTCAATAATGCACATTGAGTCTGTGTTTATCTACTGTTGTCTTAGTGGTTTACACTATGTTGAGCCTTAAAAAGCAATTATTCGTGCTTAATTCTTTCAACACTTGCACGAGCACACAAAGAATTTGTTTCTTTCTCATAACATTCATAGAAATTGCCTTTGTGGTATTTCGATGATTGGATGGAAGCCCTGGGGGAGTGAACATCAAAAAGCTCCTTTATATTGTGTATTCGTTACACACAGTGACTTCGTGTTACTAACAGGCATTTTAACTGATTCATTTGTTGATTCAGGAGTTACATGTTCTTATTTTGTCTGGATTTGCAAAGATCTAGATAAATACTTGGTTATGGATCACAGAATAAGAGGCTCAGTTTGACATATCAGAATGGTTAAAGACATTTCTTGGGAGAAAAGTTTTGATGATATAGATGCTCAAATCATCAAAAAGGGGGAGATGATATCAAGAAATGTTAAAGTTTTGTAGTTTGGGGGAGATGGTATCAATAATTGATAAAGATTTGAGAGATGTTTTTCAGAAATGTCCAAGTCAGAAAATTCAAAGTAAAGATTTGAAGAAGATCAAAGAATTTCTGAAGATTTGAGGAAATTTTCTTTGAAGATTATTTGCTAAAGCAATTCGAGCTGATTCTGAAGATAATTTCTTTCCAAAGTCTGAAAGTATCTTGTGAAAGTCTTGGGGAGATTGTTATTAGTTTGAAGATAGTTTTGGAAAGAATATTATCAAAGAAAAAGGGGAGATTGTACTGACAGAGCATAAAAGTGAAGACTGAATTGTTAGATTTTTCAACAGTGATCTTGAATTCAAAGGGGGAGATTGTTAGAGCATAAATCTGTTGGATACAAGATCAAAAAGACTGAAGGTCAAAGGTCAAGAAAGTCAAAGCTGGAAAAGTCAAATCTCATTAAAGTCAAAGTCTTTTGTAATAAAAGTCAAAGTGTCTTTGTATTTGTATTAGTTTTATTTTCCTTGTATTAGGAGTTGGTATAAATAGTTTTTATATTCAGTATTGTTAGAAGTGTTAATAGAATACGTTTTGAGAGAAAATTATGTAAAGAAAGAGAGAGAGAGTTCTAGAGAGACAAAGTGTAATCTTCGGATTTGAAAGAGAAATCAAAACAGGTAATTTGTTTGAAATATTGTTTGTGTTTTGATTAATTGCATATAAAAACTAGAATCTGGAACACACAACAAGCTGACCCAATATCAGTCCAAGCTCCTGAAATTATCCATTGGGATATCCTGGAAGATCAAAGGAAGAAATACTTCAGGATTAAAAGGTTGGGAGACAAGTATGAGGTTTACTCTACTTGGGGAAAATTCATCAAAAGCTGTTCCAGATCAGACCTAGAAGAAATGTTTAAGGTTGGAATGAGCTTGTATGAAGAGGAATTGACAAAAGCAGGAATGAGCTTAATAAAACTAGCCATGGAGTACTTGTGCATGATGTTTGATCCTAGCAGAGTTCAAAATGTGGTCAAAGATTTGCATCTGGAGAATAAATTCCAAAGAATAGAAAATTGGATGTTGTTTGAAAGGTGTGGAGTTTATGTCACCACTGTAGACAAAGCTTATCATGAGTACTACCTGGTGGATAAGATTTATGATCACAACAAAGTTAAGTTGCAAAGTATGTTGAATGCAAAGCTTATATGTTCAAAGGATTCAGAAATTGCCAGGATAATAGTTAGAAGAATTATCAATCAAAGTCTGGGACTGGATCCAAACCTGGGCAACTAAGCTGAAGTGTTGAAAGCATCATGAAGACTCTTAGGGGGAGATTGTTGGGTCAGAATATGCTAAGGATGGATACTACTGTCAGTTGAAAGGTATTACTACTGCTTGTAATTTTAATACTGCTAGTAGAATTAATACTGCTTAAAAAGTTAGCGCTGCTAATTGAATAATTAGTACTGCTTGGAGAGTTAGTACTGCTAGTAGTTAAAACTGTTGAAGATTACTACTGCAAGCATGGTTAATACTGCTCAAGGATTAATACTGCTGAGGATGTTTATGCTGCTCAATGATTAATATTGCTAAAAGAATGTTAGTGCTGCTTCTAATAATAAAGAAGTCTTGAAGATAAAGATGAGCTGGAGATAAGGTTAAAGATAGTTATGGTATTGATGCTGAAGATCAATTTTATTTTGATAATTATCTTGTACTCAGTCTTGTATATATAGTATAGAAGTCTTTGATAGAAAAATTATTCATAAGTTTTTGTTTTAGAGAGAATTAACCTCAAGACTAGTTTAGATCCTTTCTATAGAGAAGTATAGAATGTCTGTTGAGCCTGTTCAACAGATTGAGGTTATGTGTGTAATCATCAAGTTGAATCAATATAAACTTGTGATTTAAGTGCATATACTGTTTCATTGATTGTTAGTGTTAAAGTGTTTTTCTGCAACTTCTTTAGCATTGTTTTTGAGCGTGTTATTTAAATTCTTGTTTGAATTTCGATCCTGACACCATATTTCAGATACGTATGAGATTAAGATTAGAAATAAACCTTTTGTTCTGTCTTAAATCTCATGAAGTCAAGCTTTAAGTCATATAAGATATGATCTTGTAAACATCCTCTCAATCTGCAAAAAGTCACAAAGTCGTCAAAGTGCAAAGCTTTGTTCACAAAAACTTTATTGAAAAGTAAATGACATAAAGCAATAAAACTTTGAATGTACGATTTCTGATCAGATGTAATCAGAAGTCATATACTCCCCCTGAAATTATGCATCAGGAAAAATATGTACTCCCCCTTGAAGGTTGATCTTCTTATTTATGTATTGGAGTACAATCTCGTTCACGCACGGAGTATAATCTCTTTTGATCATTGAAGTGCGAGTCCTAAACTGTTGTCTTTAGAAGTCAAACTCTTTGACATTGAAGTCCGGGTTCTGAATTGTTGTATTCAGAAGCCTTGGTTCTCTTACTCCCCCTTTACTTGAAGTACCTGCAACACAGAATCATCCTTTGGCTTTGGTACCCATTGGTATTTGGGTCTATGTTTGTGAGTTGTAGTTCTATTAGGAGTAATTGAGTATGAATCATACCAGTAATGATCACTAGTTTTATGAACAAAATCATAAGTATGACAATAAGAACAATACCTCTTTTTAGACAAACTGATCAATTGATCTCTCGAGTAAGCAAAACCAGGTTTAACTTTCCGCACTTTGTTCTTCTTTGCATTTGATGCATGTACAAATGACTTGGTTCCTTTCTTCTCATCCTTCTTCTCATCATTCTTTTCCTCGTCAACTGGTTTCACTTTCCAAACCATCTTTTCTTCATTATATCTCCTTCTTCTCCTTCTTTGTAAACCTGAACCATCTACATTTCGATCATAGAAGACGTTAGTAGTACGAATCGGATCAAATGAGTTAACTGACTTTCTTGTAGAAACAGTTTTCTGATGTGAGCTTGCAGCTGTCTTGAATGAACATTTAGAATCAGTTGAATCATCTCTAGGTGTGTGGATTTTTGACTCTGTAGTCATTTCCTCAGTCACCACCACCTTTGAAACAATATCTTCAAGCTCTTTTATCTTTGACGAATAACTGTCTCTTTCTTGGACAAGCAGGTCAATCTCTTTCTTGAATTCAGACTTCGCTTTCTTCTCTTTCAGTGCACAAGCTGATAGTTCAGATAACTTCTCCATAAGCTTCCTAATATCTTCCTCAAACATCTGTCTTTCTTCTTCAAAGTCTTTCTCCACATTCTTTCTCTCATTGGATATTTCTTTAATGAATTCAACATTTTTCTGTTCTATGATCTTCTTCTCTTTGTCAAACTTTTCTCTTTCTAGAATGATTATTTTCCCAAAATCTGAAATCTGTTGAGAAAGTTTTATACATTTGAGCTCAACCGCTTTCTTCTCTACAACACTCTTCCTGGAAAAGTCTGAGAACTTCTTTGAAAACCCTTTCTTTTCACTTTCAAAAACATCTTGATCTTTGACCATCTTTTGTTCCAAATATGATATTTTCTTTTAAAGCTCAGCATTAGCATCTTCCATATTTTTAATCTTCTTCTCATAACTTTCAACAGAAGCTGCTTGCTTGATTTGAACAATCTGATTTTCCAAGTCAAAGATTTTTCTTTTTAGCTAAGTGTTCTCAGTTTCCAAACTCTTTACTCTTTCTCTTGAAGACATCTTTGATCCTCCCATCATCTTCTCAAGCTGATCCCACAACTGTTTTCCTGTAGCCTTTTTATTATCTAAGTTGATAGAAATCTCATCTGAAATTCCATGTAAAATGAAAGGTGTGGCCAATTTGTCAGCTTTATGTCTCCATCTCTGCTCATCTATGTATTTTTGAAGTGGTAATGGGTGTTCTCCTCGTTCAGTTTTTCCATTTTCTCCCATAAACAAGTAAGTCTTTGTTGGAGTTTTCATCTTTCCTTCCTTCAGAGATGTTCTGATATATTTTCCCAAATAATTGCGATCAATGAAATCCAGAAAACTATCCTTCCACTACTCATATTCGCCTTTAACTAAAACAGGAGGTTTCTCATGAGTTTCAATCGCAAGAACTACTCTGGAAGTCATCCTGTAATGATTAGTACAACAAGAACTTTATAATAATCGTTAGTCCAAATGAAATCTCAAAATATAGCAAAACTCAAAAAAAATTCTGAAAACAAGATTTCCAAATATTTCCAAGTATGGAATTCACATGCGAAAGTAAAGAACAGGGAATTCACATACAAGTACAAATTACACATAATTCGCACACATACACAAATTAGAATTCGCATGCAAAACAATTTAACTACAGAATTCGCACACTACATATATCAACTTCAGAATTCGCAAACTATAAGAAATCAGAATTCGTATGCACAGAATTCGCAGAATGCTCTAATTCGTACAAGCCTAGATACAAACTCTATGAATTCGTATGACACTTATCTACGAATTCTATACTTCGAATACAAAGATCTTCCATACGCATCCACTTTTCGTACAACAGAGACATACGAAATCTGCACTTGACAAATTTTCAACCTTGAACAATTCGCATACACCCTTATGTGAATTCAATGAATTCATATACCTCACAACTGCGAAATCCTGACTTTTTGCAAAACACTTAGATGCGAAATCTAATTAATTCACATAACTCTTTATGCGAATTCTGCACAATTATCATATACATGCGAATTCTGTACTTGAACATTTTTAGAACCTAATAATATGTGAAATCCTTTGATTATGCGAAATCCAATGATTCAGTGAGTTCTTCGTGTCAGTTCTTGGATGCTCTGCGAGTTCATCAGTTCTCGAAGAAAATTCGATCTGTATGGCTCAAAAACCCATCAATTCTTCAAATTCCACTTTCAAACTTTGACAATTTGCTCACCAACACTTCTTGAATTGAATTCTACTACTGAATTTCGATAAAAATACTAACAATTATGTTGATCCCAATAATGACATTCTTAACTTGATAGACCTTTAACTACACACTATTTAAATGATGTGAGTGCAGAAGCGTTTATGATGTGTAGAAAAGGTAGAACATGCAAGGTAATAAACACACAAGTAATCAATAAACAAAATAGTAAAGTATTGCAAGAGATTACTCAAAGAAATGTTTCATTGATTACTGAAGAACACCAAGAACACACACTCCTATGTGCAAAATGTTCTTTCCAAAATACAATCTCTATTCAAAGCTTGCTCGCATGTTAAAACTATAAGGTGGTGCTCCCATAATATACAAGAAGGATGCACCCCTTACTACAAGAAAAAGGCTGACATTCCACAAACGGAGTGCCACCTGAAAAGTAAAACCATCGTGCGTCGCTCCAAGGTGATCTGGAAATCTTCGTACAGTAGGAATCACGTGATTTGCATGTGACCTTGTCTTGAACTGAGTTTACACATCTTCGAACTGTCTCCAGAGGTTAGCCATCATAGAGGCTCTGTGAGTGATCACAGAGGCTCTGTGATCTGAAGAGCATAATCAGGTTTCGTGTCCTCTGGCAGAAGGTCGACAAATGTCTTCTGTGGTTGTTTCTTCTGTGGTGCACTAGGAAGCTCTGGGACAGACTTCTTTGATTCCTATACTTAGCCTATTTTTCAATACTTCTATATAATGTGATTAGAGCTAACAATCCCCCCCTAAGTATTGAAAAATAAAGAAATGAAAAATGAGAGTTTGGCTAAGTTAGAAACACAAAGAGGTGAAAGGCAATTACATTTGAGTACAATGAAATTGAAAGTATGAGAAAATACATTTCTTCAGAGCCTATACTTTGGCATTTGGAAAATCATTTATTTTTCTTCCAAACCCTCCTTCCTTCTTCAGCTCTCTATAATAGAACACGCACAAATTTCTGAAGTTGATGGTTCCACTTATATTCTCCAGAAGAACGTTTGCAGGTTCTGTGGGTACAAGTGGTGTGCCTATGTGTTTGATGATTAGTTTTTGGATGAACAGTAGAGACTGAGTCGAGTATTTGTGACTTTCAATCCCCATAAGTATCTTCTTTTCGCCCATGGGATTTATGTACATAAAGCCAAAGGAAGGTGAGTTCGGAATTCGGAAGAATCATGGCAGAGGTTGGTAGACTATCCTCTGGTGGAGGAAAGTTCACCTTCTTGACCCCTAGGTCAAGTGCCACCTAAAAGTCCACCACGCTGTAGAAGAGCAACTTTTCCCTCATAGTTCTTTTAATCGTGAGGTGGGCTTCTTGGTACTCCTTCTTCCACCCGAACTTGTCTTCTGTCTTTTTGAGTAGCTCTGGGAGATCATGAGGATGAAGAGTTGTTAGATCTGCATTTATGAACATCCATATCTCCCCATCATCTCTCTTCACGGCATACTGACTGGACCAGAAATTTTTGCATTTTGTATGGCCCAACTTTATTGACAGAACCTCTGTGATTTTGGCCATTGAGAAGACTTGACCTCTTGGCTTGGATTTATCTTTGTAGAATCTCCTCCTTTCCTCTGAGAACTTTATAGACGGCTGATCGTGGACCCCTCAGCTGTAGAGGTACTTGTAAACGTCTTCTTCTAGGTTCTTCTTCTGAGGAACAGGGAAGGGTCTTCTCAAGCTCTCGAAGCCTTGTATTACCTCTGTAACTCCGTCCTTTGATAATTTTTCAAAAGGGTCAAGGATAGGGAGTTCAGAGAGGGGCTGCAGATCGATTGCCCAGTCTTCTTCTTCAGGTTTTATGCCTCTCAGAGCCTCACTTCTGATGGAATCCATGGAGCTTTGGAGGATCTTCTCTGTGCTAGGAGGTGCCTTCTTCTTCAGAGGTTCTGTGGCAATATCCTTGCCTTTATCTTTCGCGGTGGGTGGTGCTTTTATTTGGATTTTAAGGATTTGGACTGTGGGAGATGATAAAGCACCAGAGGCCTGTTTTTTATCTGACTTCTGAGGTCCAGGCTCAGTGCTTGTAGGGACTTGGTTCAGGGGTTCTGCTGAAATACGAATTGTTGGTATGATCTCCCCCTCATGAGGACCAGAGGCATCAGGATCCTGGTCCTCATGTCGTGCCCTCTTCTACGACGCCTCTACTTGGCAGGTCACAGTTGCCTTCCTCTTCCGCCTTTTGCAGAGGTGATCTTCAACATGCTTGGAGATCTTATTCTAAACATCCTCTGTAGCGAACGATAGTTTGTTTACTTCCAGATCAGACTTGAACCGGATCGTAGCTACAGTCTTCTTCCGATCCTCTGTCAGTTTTTGCCTTTTTGAGAGATGTCAGATCCAATAAGGTTGAGATTGCTTAGAACCATTCGCCCCATTGTTTCTAATTCTTCTTTTGTAGCAAGGCCAAAGACGTCAGTGGCAGAGGAGGGTGGAGGTGCATAAGTGGACGCCTAAGGTTGGAAAGGAATAATAAAACTACGAGTTATGTCCTTGATCTCGTTTCGAAGCTTGGTTAGGTCATCCACCCCTGACTGAACTACTTGTGTGGCAAATTTTCCCATCTCCTCCATGCAGATATCCCCTAGGACCTAAATTTGATCTTAATGAGCGATGATTGTTTTTTCGCATGCTTGAAGATCAGCTCGAGTCACAGAGTTCTCTGCCAGCTTCTTGATCTCTGTAGTATGTTGCATTGAAGACTGATGAAGAGCTTTCAGAGCCTCTGCATTTGCTTGGAAAGCCTCTACAAGGATTTTGGAGTTGGCTTGGGAGTCCCGTGTGACAGAGCTTTTCAACTCGTCAAATTTTTGGAACACCACGTCAACAAAGGCTTTAAACTCGCCCTTTGTGACAAAGGTGTCTGAGGTAACCTCTGTAACATAACATGTTCTAGATTTAGCCAATGAGTGTTTGGCACCTTCAGAGCCTGTGATAAGGTTGAGCTCTAGAGGATTTCCTTCCAATCCTCGATGTTCCACAGAGGAAGCATCTATGGAAGTTCTGTCAATAGGCTTCTTGAGGAAGGGTTCGGAGGCTTCCTCAAGGGTCCTAGTGAATAAGTTTTGTGGTTGTTCTAGAACCACAGAACTGGTGTGATCTCTCACTGCCATCTCTGAAGCAGTTGGGTGTTCACACTCGTGCGTGACAGAGGCAACAAATGCCTCTTTGTGTGGAGGTGATGTGTCCTGGGGCAAATGGACACGAGAAACAACACCTTATCCTTTTTGAGAGGGTGAGGTGTATTTGGCTTCCCCGGATGGTGGCACAGAGGATGAAGGGATCGAACTGTGCGGTCCTTCTTTAATACCTTTCTGCACTAGAACTGCAGAGGTAGTGGTGTGGGTTGCACGGCGAGTTGGTTTAGGTTGTGTGCCCAAGGCATCTTTTATTCCACTCTCCTCCATCGATTTTTTGTCCTCCCCTTCCTCTTCTGCACTCTGTGACTTTTCGGTCACATCCTCCATCTCTACATACACGGTTTCACCTAGGTCCCCCGAGTATCGAAGAATGACCTCTCTTGCTATGTCAGAAGCTAATTTTATCGGGCTCTGAGGATCATCCTCAGGGGTTGCTTCAAAGACTAGTGCTCTTTTTGTCTTCTGTAGAGGTTTTTCGCTCCATTCTGTAGGTTTGGTTCTAGCAGTAAGAGCTTCTACCAGTTATTTCTTTCCCTGTCGGACGACTTCAACAGATTTTTCCTTTTCTGCAAGCGTTCGCAGTTTTCTCCTTTTCTTTTTCTCAGAGGATTTGACCTCTGTAGTCTTCTCTGCAGCCTTCTTATGTTTCTTCTTTGAGGATTTTGGAACCTCTTCTTCTTCGATTCTCTTTTTCTTATTTTTCTTTTTCGCCTTTTCTCACTCCCCTCCCCTCTAACTAGCTCTACCTCTCTCTCACTCACTTGTGCCTCTGTGGCCACAAACTCTGTCTCCCTGTCTCCTTTATCTCTCAAATAAATGACTATGTCACCTACATGGAATCCTACACGAGGGGGGTTGCAGGACTCGGTTTAGGAGTCCTGTGCCCTCATATGTAATCCTTAACACCCTCTTCACTACCCAGGTATGTCAACAACTTTGTTGACAGAGGTCTTGCTTTTGGGTACCCTGTTTTGAGGGTAGTGGGTTTGTGAGACTTCATCTCATGTAGTTTGATCGCCTTGCCCTCTGCTGGCAGTTTTCCCTCTCCAATCAAGTCATCACCCAAAAGTAATCCTAGGAAGCGTCCAAAAGCAATGTTTTTGGGCTCTGTGCCCCTGTCCTGATCTTGCTGCTTGGTGATTACAGCATTCTTGATTTCCCTGAATATGAGTCCCGCATAGTCTAGTGGGAGATCATAATAGATACCATACATGATGGCCAGAATGGTGTAGCTAGACTGGTCTGGGCTCCCTACCTTCAACGTTAGGCATCTGTTCAGGATTGAGAAGAGCACGTTCCACAGAGGAGACAAGTTTTGTCTTCTGAAGTTTGTGCGTTTGGTGATTGGAATTACGTATCCAATGAACTCCAGAAACTTCAGTATTTCTTCGTCTGTGGGATCTTCTGAGAATTTGCGCAGGTTGAGGTCTTCCTTGGTGGGTAGTTCAAAGACATAAGATAGTTTCCTTCTATTAATGCCTAAGTCCAGAATTTTTGTGGTCGATGGATGGGTTGCATATCCAATGATGCAGTGCCCGTATCCTTCCATTTTAGCATGTCGAGCGCTCAGCCAGAACTGCTGAATGTAGGATTCAAGGATGTCATTTCATTTCATTGTTAGGGCTTTGACCAGAAAGTTGTTCTTGAGGATTTTGATCAAGGGAGCAGCTTCATCGGGGAATCCAAAGGGAGTAAGAGTGACAAAGTGGTTGTTTGGATTATTGTTCATTTGAGTGAGATGATAGTCATGTCGAGTGAATGAGAGCATTCTACTTGTGAGTACCTGTTCTTGTCCAATGGAGGTTGAATCGGCTTTTTGAGCTGCGGAGTGAAGGGTTTTGTTTGAGTTCTTGGAGCCGTTGGAGTTCTTAGAAGAGCTTGAGTGGGTAGCCATTGCTTGAGATAAAGAAGAATGCTTGGAAAGGATGTTCTTGTGAGCAAAGATTGCAGGTAAAAAAAAGAGAGAGAAGGTATAGAGGGGTTTAAATACTGTGGAGGGTGAAAAGAATTAGCGGTAAAAAATAAAAATTTGAAATCCGCGATGAGTGCTAACGGATAAGTAGCCGTTTTCAAAAATCGACGGTATAGATACGAACCAATAAGAATGTGCCACGTCAGGATGGGGTAAGAGCTTCTGAGGTCATTAAGAGGTTTTAGGATACTTGAGATGACCAAGACTTTCGAAAGAGCGTACAAGTTGATCGAACACAGATCCAATTGAGTGAGTAACGGACGAGAGACCCCTTTGTGAGGTACTAGGCTCTGTGAAGGGTCACATAAGCTCTGTGGAGTACCTCAGAGGCTCTGAGATCCAAAACTTCTAATTTAGGAAATGATCTGAGTTGGTGATCACTCGATAGCTGTGAAAGCATTTTTGAGGGGCAGAGCGACATGTTTGACAAAAGATGTCGAGCTCCCCCTTGAAGTGTCAAGGTCCTTTATTTCAGCTCCCCCTTGATCTGTGCTTGGGTTTAAAAATGGACGATTGAGCAAGACACATAGGAAGAGGACTATTTTAGCAAAAGGGAGTATATACACAAGGGTGTATGAACGAATATACAGTATGTACTTACAGAGGCTCTGTGCAAAGGTACAGAGGCTCTGTGGATCAACTCATGTTCAGCATGCCAATCTTGCCAACAAGAAAAGTGAACCTTTTCTCATCTAATGCCTTAGTGAAAAGGTCGACAAGCTGGTAATCTGTGGGGACGAAGTACATTTCTATTGTCCCATGCTCCACATGATGTTTCAGAAAGTGGTACTTGATATCGATATGCTTCATTTTAGAGTGATGAACAGGATTGACAGAGATCGCAATGGCACTTTTGGAGTCACAGAGGATGGAGATTTTCTCGATGTCAAATCCATAGTCTCTGAGTTGGGTTCTCATCCACAGAACTTGCGAACAACAACTAGCAGCAGCAACATATTTCGCTTCTGCCGTGGAGGTCGAGACACAGTTCTGCTTTTTTAATGTCCAACTTACTAGTTTCCATCCAAGGAATTGACAACTCCCAGAGGTACTTTTTCTGTCTAACTTGCATCCTCCGTAATTTGAATCTGTGTACGCCACTAAATCAAAGCTAGAGTTCCCCGGATACCAGAAGCCAAGGTACTTGGTCCATTTTAGGTATCTGAAGATCCTCTTGACGGCATGAAGATGAGATTCTTTGGGGTTAGCTTGAAATCTTGCACACAGGCATGTGGCGAACATTATATCGGGTCGACTCGCGGTTAAGTACAATAGAGACCCTATAATTCCTCTGTAGAGTTTACACTCCACAGACTTGCCCTCTGGGTCTGCATGAAGCTTAGATCCAGTGGCCATAGGGGTTTTTATTGATGAACAGTCAGAGAGCTTATATTTTTCAAGTATGTTAGAGACATATTTAGATTGGTTTATAAAAATTCCCTCTTTGGTTTGTTTGACTTGCAATCCTAATAAGAAAGTAAGTTCTCCCATCATGCTCATCTCAAATTCACTCTTCATCAAAGACTCAAACTTTTTACAATAAGATTCATTTGTGGACCCAAAAATAATGTCATCTACATAAATCTGTACAAGTAGAATCTCACCTTTTCTCTTTTTATAAAATTGAGTTGTATCAGTTGTACCTCTTTCGAAACCATTTGCATGAAGAAAGTTTAAAATTCTGTCGTACCAGGCTCTGGGGCTTGCTTGAGTCTGTATAGAGCCTTGTCCAAGAAATATACGTGATTTGGGTACTTGGAACTTTCAAACCCTGGTGGTTGCTGGACGTACACTTCTTCTTGAATTTGTCCATTCAGAAAGGTCGACTTAACATCCATTTGAAACACTTTACAACCTCTGTAGGCTGCGAAGGCAAGAAATATTCTTATTGCTTCGAGCCTAGCCACAGGGGCAAAAGTTTCTTCGTAGTCAATCCCTTCTTCTTGGCAGTATCCCTTGGCCATCAGCCTTGCCTTGTTTCTGATCACCACGCCATCCTCGTCCTTTTTGTTCCTAAAGACCCATTTGGTCCCTATTGCAATTTTGCCTTTCGGCAGAGGCACTAGGGTCCACACTTCGTTTCTTTCAAACTGCAGAAGCTCATCTTGCATAGCCTCTACCCAGTTTGGGTCTTCAAGAGCTTCAGAGATCTTTTTGGGCTCGATAATGCTTACAAAATTTGTATAGTAAAAAAATTTGCGGTGCTTGATCGAGTCTGGACTCTGTCAGAGGGGTCACCTATAATTTGGCTCTGTGGGTGACTTTTGGTCTACTTAGTCATTCGTGGTAGGTGATCATTTGATCCTTATAGAAACACTTCTGGAGCATGTTCAGTTTCTTGAACCTGATCACCCTCTATGGAAGGGAGATGATTTGTACTTGTCACTGGACTTTGGTCATTCTGAGTTGATGACACGAGCTCTGTGGTGCCTTGTTCAGAGTTTTTTGATTGCTCTGGTGTTGACCCTTTAGAGATGTTTTGAAGTTGACCAAGTTCTTGATTAAGCATGGAGCCTTGGTCAATATTACCCTCTGAGTGCTCCCCCTAGACATTTGTATCTACAAAAGTGTTGGAAGAAGGTGAAGTATTGCTAGGACCTGACAGAGATGTACCTGATTGTTCTGCAGAGGCTTCAGCTCCAGAGGCTCTGTGGTCATCCTCTGAGGGTCCATCATCGTTGAACATCTCTTCAAATAGATGATGAAGTTCATTTGTTCTTGATGATCTACCAATTACCTTATCTTGGAGCTTGAGTCCTGAGCTGATTTTCTCAGAAGTCACATGAAACGAGTCATCAAATGAAACATTAATACTTTCAAGTATATGTTTTGATTTGAGCACATAGACTCGATAAGCCTTGGAGTTTGATAAGTAGCCAACAAATTTGGCCTCATCAGCTTTGGGAATGAATTTCCCTATTTGCTCTCTGTCGTTTAACACAAAACATCTGCAACCGAAGACATGGAAGTACTTGATATTTGGCTTTCTTTGATTGAGTAGGTGGTAAGGGGTCTTTTCATGTCTTTTTACTACCAAAGATCGATTTTGGGTAAAGCATGCCGTGGATATGGCTTCTACCCAAAAGGAAATTGGAAGTCTTGAGGCAGTGAGCATGGTTCTTGCGGCTTCCACGAGGGTTCAGATTTTGCGTTCAACAACCCCATTTTGTTGTGGAGTCCTTGAAACGGAGAAGTTCTGTGAGACGCCTTCTGTCGTGAGATATGCTTCAATTGTTGAGTTCTTGAACTCTGTCCCATTGTCACTTCGAACTCTCTGAACCCTGCAATCATGAAGAACTTGTATCCTCTTAAGAAGATTGATTAGTACCTCATGAACATCTGATTTCTTTCGAACGAATTCCACCCAAGTATATCTAGAGAATTCATATATGAGTACAAGGATGTACTTCTTGCCACCTAGACTCTGCACAGATATAGGACCGCATAGGTCTACATGAAGCATCTGCAGGGGTCTGGTGCAAGACATGTCTGTTTTGGTCTTATGGGCAGCTCTATTGAGTTTGCCCATTTCACATGCAGAGCATAGATGATCTTTGTCGAATTTTATACTTGGTATCCCCTTTACCAGGTCTAATTTCACAAGTTTGTCTAAAGAGTGAAAGTTTAAGTGACAGAACCTGTTGTGCCGAAGCCAAGCTTCTTCGTTTTTACTTGAGACCAGACAAAGCTTTTCATCTCTGTTGATTGACTTGAAGTCCATGAGATATAGATCACCTCGTCTCTTGGCCCGCAAAAGCTCTGTGGTGTCTTCTCTGAACAAAGAGAAGTATTTCTTTTTGAACATCACATCGAGTCCATTATCACAGAGTTGGCTAACACTTAGCAGATTGTGCTTAAGACCATCCACATATGCAACTCTATTGACGTCGATGTCTCCATTGACAATGACTACATAGCCTTTGATTTGTCCCTTCTTATTGTCTCCGAAGGTTACAGAACCACCTCCAGATTTTTCTTTGTAGGCGGAGAGCAACCCTCTGTCGCCAGTCATGTGTCTTGAACACCTGGAGTCTAGATACCAAATGGGTACATGTTGTTTCTTCTGCGGACAGATCAAGAAGATTTAGGTACCCATTTCCAAATGGGTCCAGTCTTGTTAGGAGTCTTTAAAGATGCCTTAACATCTTTGATTTTGGTTTTATCCTCTATAATGGAGGTACCATTTTGTCCTTTTTCACCCTTGAATTTGGCATTCATTGGCTTTGGGTGAGATACAAGATGGGAAGGCCTAGAGAAGTGTTGATTTAATACATGCACAAGATCAAACACATTTACAATGAGGAACCTTGGAATCATACTTCTTAAATATTTCATTAAAATTGTCAAATGAGTGTACAGAGCTACTTTTACAAAAACCCATTTTAGATTTGGGTTTCTTTTTAAAGAAAACTTTGTCTAATCTAGATTGCCTTTTGTCAAAAATTCCACTTGGATGGCTCTCTCTGTGTACTCTCCCTCGACGATCTTCCCTTTGAGCATTCACTGCCACAGAAGCATTATTTCTGTCAATCTTGGGCCATTTTGCCTTCTGTTTCCAGGTGAGGTTTTCTTGAAAAGATTTTGATACAAAAACAGGTTTTGGAACTTTGGGAGTTTGAGTGATCTTGATCTTTTCACTTTTCAATTTTTTAAGCTCAAAAGAAGTCTTTGCTTGAAGACACATGTCCAAGAAGTCAGGGCAGATTGGTATTCCTGTGGTTCTCCTCTTTGGAGTAATTGTCCTGTTAAGGATGCCAGAGGGTAGTTTATTATCCTATGTACCACAGATGACCATGTCAAGTTCCACAGAACTTGTCTATGATTTGATAGAGGACTCAGATTTTGATTTAGAGTCTGTGTCAAGAATGTCCCTGTGACTTTCCGGAGATATGTTTCTTTGTCCATATGTAGTGTCCTTCGGAGTATTTAAATCTTTTGAAAAACAAGGAATGACCATAGGAACACTAATACATTTTAGAAGATCGTGCTCAAAGATTTCTCTTATTTCAGAGGTTAGATCAGGATGGTTGAGAAAATGATTTTCATAGGTTCTTCTCAAGTCGCTTTCCAAAAATCTTTTAAACAATTTTTCTTCAACAGAGGCAGGAACAAACTCTGGTGCATCAGAGGATAGTTCCTTTTCAGGAATCATCATGCACATAAAAGCTATTTGAGATTGCGTTTCTGGGTGACCAAATCTGAAGACCCCTCTCTGTTTTTGAGACAGATATTCCTTTAGTATAGATTTTTTTTATGAGAGTGCAGATGGTATATCATTGTTTTCAAACCATACATTTGCCATCTGCAGAGGTTTCCTCAGATGCGGTCCTTCAGAGGTTCTGTGCCTCTTAAATGTGGATAATAGGTTTGGAAGACTTGGTTTTAAAAATTGTCCAGGGCAGAAGATGTTTGATGAAGAATTGTTTCTTTTATTTCCTGTGTAAGGGTCAATATCCTCGAACCCTAAACCTCTTCTGCCGATTTGGGTGTTTACCTTTTCATGAACCTTTTGAGCATCCTGATACCTCTTAATTTGGATATCTCTGTCGAACAGATCTTGATGAAGGACTTCTCTTTCTTTTTGAAAATGTTTTTCAAGGAAATGGCATTTAATCGATCACTTTCACTGTTCTTTAGATCTTTCACCTTGTCTTTCAGGGTTTTGTCAAGTTTTGAAATCTTTTCTTTTAAGCCATTCTTTTCACCAATATGTTCAGAAACAAGAGTTTTTCTTTCTTGATAGAGCTTGTCCTTTTCTTGAGTGAGAAGTTTTGTTTCTCTCTCAAAGAAGGCCAATTTCTTTTCTAGTTCTGAACACATGGTTTTGTAAGCAAGAAACTCATTTTGTATTGTAAGAAGTTTGTTTTCAGAGTCAGAGTCATAGGAGTTAGAAGTAAATCCTCAATCTTGTTGTCATAAGAGTGGACTTCTGCCATTCCACAGAAGAGTGCGTTGTTGTCCCCTTCATCAGAGGACTCATCAGTCTCTAGGTCTTGTTGTTCTTCCATTAGGGACCTCTGTGTGTAGTACTCTGCCTTTTTCTTGTAGAAAGCAGCATCTCTTGTGGGTTTCCCTTTGATGGCAGAGGACCTGCACTCTGCGGCAAAGTGGCCTAGTTTTCCATATTTGAAGCATCCTTCAGTTTGCTTTGGGACACTATCACCACTTATGCCATCTGGTCTCTGTCCACTCCTCTTCTCTTCTTGTCTCTATCCTCGAACTCTTCTCTTCCATACTTTCTCACCTCACCAAATCCTTTGCTTCTTTCATCTCTATCCTCTCTTCCTCTGTACTCTGGCTTTTTCTTGAGACCATGATTGAATTGTCGGGAAATTAATGCAAGAGTCTTGGCCAAAGTAGCCATATCAATCTCTTCCTCCGATCCTTCCTCACTTTCGATTTCTGCCACTAGGACCTTTTTCTTCTTTTTCTTCCTTTGAGCATCCTCTGTCGCTTTTTCTTTTCCTTTGTCCTGACCCTCTATGGTGCTTCCCACCAATGCCAGAGGACCATCGACAGGGGTCATCAGTTTCGATATCCTGTTTTCTTGACTTATCAAAATCCCGAAGAGGTCTGAGATAGACCAAACATCGAGATCCAGTGTAGCTTGCATGGACATGGTTAGATGAAGCCATTCATCATTCAAGCTTTAAAGGAATCTGACATTATTTTCTTCAGAAGTTCTGTGGATGCCATACCTTTTGCACTTGTTTAATAAGGAATTGTACCTATTGTATGTTCTTTGAATGGATTCACTTGGCAGAGCCGTGAATGCAAAATATTCATTGATGCATAGAGCCCTGTTCTTGAGGGTTTTAGCACCACCCTCAAGCTTTTTCTCCAACTCCAACCATAAGTCTTTCGATGTTTCACAGGAATCAAGGGACTGGAAGATATCGTTTGGGATAGCCATAATGATTAATCTTTTGGTTTTCTTTGCAAGTTCATGTAATGCTTTTTCTTCTTCAGTCCATTCGATGATTGGTTTGGGATGCTGATACTCGGAACTTCAGGGGTGTTTGCAGTGGCAGGAACACGAGCAACGGTTGTCATTGGGATGAAAGAAGGATTATGAAGAAACTCAACCAGACCAGGATCCATACCTTCGAGAAAGTGCACCATCCTGATCTTCCATTGAGGATATTCATCCCTTAGTAGAGTGGGAGGTTTTGATTGAGATCCTGCACTGAAATAGTTAACAGGGTTCGCCATTTTTAAATGAAGAGTAAAACAGAGTATGAGGAGTTCTTTTAAGAAAGATAGGGAATGTGTCTAGCAGGGATGAATTTCTGGTATGAGGAGAGTGACAACTAACTAACTGAGCTTTGAATCTGTCTTCAATGAGTTAAACACACTTGCCTTTGAATCTACGTCAAACTAGTGGAAGTAGCTCCAGAAAACAGAGTACGTTTATGAGTGGGGATTGTGGTGAAGAAACAGACTTCAAACTACTACCTGGAGCGTGGGAATCAAGTATAGAACATGATCCTTTGATATTGAGAATCAAAGTCAGCTCTGATACCAATTGTTGATCCCAATAATGACGTTCTTAACATGATAGACCTTTAACTACACACTGATTTAAATGATGTGAGTGCGGAAGCGTTTATGGTGTGTAGAAAAGGTAGAACATGCAAGGTAATAAACACACAAGTAATCAATAAATAGAATAGTAAAGTATTGCAAGAGATTACTCAAAGAACTGTTTCATTGATTACTGAAGAACACCAAGAACACGCACTGGTATGAGCAAAATGTTCTTTCCAAAATAAAATCTCTATTCAAAGCTATTTGTGTGTGCTCGCATGTTAAAACTCTAAGGTGGTGCTCCCATAATATACAAGAAGGATGCACCCCTTAGTACAAGACAAAGGCTAACATTCCACAAACGGAGTGTCACCTGGAAAGTAAAACCATCGCGCGCCGCTCCTTGGTGATCTGGAAATCTTCGTACAGCAGGCATCACATGATTTGAATGTGACCTTGTCTTGAACTGAGTTTTCACATCTTCGAATTGTCTCCAAAGGTTAGCCATCACAGAGGCTCTGTGATCTGAAGAGCATAATCAGATTTCGTGTCCTCTGGCAGAAGGTTGACAGATGTCGTCTGTGATTGTATATCTTCTGTGGTGCACATGGAAGCTTTGGGACAAACTTTTGTGATTCCTATACTTAGCCTATTTTTCAATACTTCTATACAATGTGATTAGAGCTAACAAATTACAAATTGATTCAATGTACAGTGCGACAGACTCGTGAAACTTCGAATGCTCAAAACTATAAAATTCTCGACAATTACAGTGCTATGATCTCACAAACCAATACAAGATTGTACTATATCACTCAACGAACACAATGAAGACAATTTCAACTCAAAAAACGCAAAAAGACTCAAAAATGCACTCTAAGACTCAAAACACGGTGTTGAACCCCATATTTTTCTTGATTTCGATTTGGATTTGCTCTGATACCAATTGTTATTCCCAGATTCAAGTTCTAATTGCTAATTACAAACAACAAGAAGATGAGAATCAAATTCTAATCATATGTCATTGATATTCAATCTCCAGAGGTTACAAGATTCACTTTCTCTCACTACAATCTCTCACTAGAAAATATACAATTAATCACTTCTCTAATCTGCTTCACACGCTGACTTCTTCTTTCACACACTCTGACTTACAACAAATACAAAGACTATTTATACAAAGCAACATTACACAAGGAAACAAAATACAATACTTTGACTTTGACTTTATTACAAAGACTTTGACTTTTCTTGAGAGTTGACTTTCAGCATTTGACATGGCTTGACTTTTATCTTCAATTTTTATGATCTTGTATCCAACAATTATGTGCTGTAACAATCTACTTGCTGAAGAAAGGGACAGTTTAACTCCAAAGATCAAAGAACTTGAAGAAATCATCTTCAAGGTGGAATTGAATGAACGAAAAAGTTCAGATACTATTGTACAATCACCTCTGGATATTTCAGATGGTTCTGAATGTTCTTTCAAAACTGCTTCAAGTTCACATCATACAACTGTTTCTTCACAAAGATTAATCAAATCAAATGATCATATTCGTACTTCTAACATTTTCTATGATCATTCTGTTGATGGTTCAGTTAATAACATTCCATTCTTTAAACATGTCAAGATGGTTTGGAAAGTTAAAGGATCTTCACCTGAAAAGAAAGTTTCAAAGCCATTTGTTCCCAAACCAAATGCCAAAAAAGAACACTACTTTTCATGCAAATTATTTTGTTAAACCTGATGTGGTTTATTCTACAAATCATTTGATCAGGTTACCTCAAAAGAAAATTTGTTGTTCTTGCTGTGGGACAAATGAGTTTGTAAAAAAAATTCAAGTTCAGAATTTGTATGGTACATATCAAGTTCATTCAAATGTTGATGCATCTAACAAATCAAGATTCAAGTTCCGTTTGGTATCAAAATCTACTTAATCTATTTTGCAGGTTCATCATATGTAGTGCTTAATGCCAAAAGTATTACAGACACATGACTGGAAACCAGAAGAGATATATGCCGAATTTAAAGAGAAGTACCAGTACTTCAATGCTTTATTTACCAATTAACTTTTATATATATTTTTAGGGGAAGAGATTTAAATTTTTGATTTATAATTGTGCTTATTGATGAATTTTTGGTTATGCATATTTTCTGGGGGAGTAAGAGATTACATACTTCTAGACAAATCAGTTTAGGACTCAATCTTAAGGTGTTTCATGACTTCTAGACAAATCAGTATAAGACTCATACTTCAATGTGTTTGACTTCTAAACATATCAGTTTAGAACTTGTACTTCAGAGATTTTGACTTATGATCATTTCAGATCAGGACTCATTCTTCAACGACTATGACTTTTGATTTTACTTTCAATCCTAGTAATTCAGAACTCATTTTACTGATTAATGATATTTTTGTCTAAGCCTAGTCATTTGTGCAGATTTGATTCAGAGAAAAATATTTTGCACTTGTTAAGGGGGCAGCTTATCCGATTTAAGGGGGGTATGAGATCTATGTTGAATGTAAGTAGCTTCTGATCTCAAACTCAGATTACTTAAAAGAAGAACAACTTTTAGGTATGAAAACTATTTTCTGAAATGTTCAAACCACTTCTCTATTCTCAAACAGTTTTTATGAATTTAGAAGTGTGATTTTTAAATGTTTTCATATTTGAGCTTTACTGATTTACTGACCATGTGTTTCCGAAGATTAATAATTGTGTATTATCTTTTCTATACTTTCAAGTATTCATACACACTGGTTCAACTTCTTATAGACTTTGTAATTACCATGTCTCAAAATGAAACCATTTTTCGATGGTAATACTCCCGTTTGTATTCCAAAGTTTGTTGAGCATCATATATTCTTTCAACTAAAGTGATTCTTTCAACTAAAGTGATTCTTTCAACTAAAGTGATTCTTTCATGATTGTTTATATTTGTTCATATAAAAAAAATTCCATTTTTTTTTTGGTAAACACAAGCCTTTCATGCTTATCATTCATTATATTTGATCTTTATGATACATTGTCAGACTCTCAAACAAGTCTTTCGAATTCATTTCATTCCTTTAATATTCTTTTTGTGAGAAATCTTCAAAGTTCAAATGCTCAAATAATGATGATATTTTTGTGGAGGATATATTAATTTGACAATGTGATTCATATTCTGAGGTTTATAATTGTTCAAGTTAAACTGTTGAACAACCCTATCTTTTTAGGAAAAAATTTCATGGGATCAGTTTGAGAGCTTAACATACTTCTATGGATTCTCATCAAGCAGTGTTTCCTACCCAAGAAGTTATCCTTGAGTGATTGAGGGGTGAAGGGTCTACATCAAAGAGTGGGGGAGGAAGTTTAATCCGGTTGAACAATGTGATCCCAAAATACTAGCTATCAAATCATGCACACAGATTATCAGGAAGCAATTATCATTGATGTCACAAGATTAAAATATTACAGATCTAGATTTCACAACTCTAACTTTACATGTGAGTTCTGTGTTATCTCTGAGTTTACAAATCTTGTGAACTTCAGAATGTATGTGCATGTCTACAAATCTAAAAAAAGAAAACCTATTTATACTAAGTTAACATTCGTTGACTTTACAACATAAACCCTTGAACTTTCAACCTATTACAACCAAGACCCTCTATTTTAATCTTGAATACAATTCTAGGCTAACAATCTCCCCCTTTGGATTCAAAATTAATTTTTTTTTTGACAATTATCTTCAAGTCTTCTTGTCTTCAGAAATGATCACCTAAAAAAATATTTTCAGCTTTGAATCTGAAAACTTTAACATATTCAGCAAAATTTGAAACTTTGACATTCTTCAATCTTTGAAACTTTCTTTCAAACTTTGACATCTATCTGATTTGATCATCTTCCCCTTTCATTACATCTCCTTTAAAACAGCTTTGAATTAATTTCAATCTCCCCCTTTGTTTCCAAAAGAATCAACCTTGAAACCTCAAACTTTGCTCTTTCTTTCTTTTCAGCTTTGTCAAACAACTTGTGCTGACTTGAACTTTGAAAAACTGAAACTTTGTATTTGACTTTTAAATTCTCCCCCTTCTTGATAATATCAACTTTAGTTTGACTTGGACTTTGACAAACTTTTCTCCAATTCTGTAAACTGACTTTGAAACCTTTATATATCTCCCCCTTTTTGATGAATTGTGAGAATCAAAATCATCAAAACTTTTTCAATGTCAGCGTAGTCTTTGAAAGGTCTCCCCCAATTCATCTGATAAACACAGTCCCCATGATGAAAAATCTCCCCTTGTTGGTAGGATAAGAACAATATCCCCATGTATGAAAGAAATCAATCTTCCCCAACAGATCTGATAAAGAGCCGTCAATTCATGAATGTATTCATCTGAATCTTTTCAAATTCAGACAAATGATGAGTTGTTGAATCAACAAATGAAACAGTTAGGAATGTCTGTCAGTAAAACAAAGTTACTATATACAACGAATGTACAATGTAAGGAGCTTGAGATGACGTTCACTCCCCAAGACTTCCATCCAATCATCGAAAAACACAAGGTATTTTCTATGAATGTTCTGACAGAAAAAACAAATTTTCTGTGTGCTCGTGCTTGTGTTGTGAAAGAATTAGCACAATGATTGTTGTTTATCAGGCTCAAATATGTAAACCATTGAGACAACAAAGGTTATAAATAGACTCAACGTGCATGAGAAAGGGTCGAAGGTGGGGCAACTTACCTTCTTTTTCAATATCAGTATCTTCCAAGTGAAGAACCAATAGCATATGTGTTGCTTCCCCAGAAAATGTGAAACATTCTCTTTTTAAGAAAACAATGAGTAGCTGGTGGGGTTGTATGCAAGAGATGGCATGGGATAGGTGCCTTTTTCAATGATGGTCACCAAAGAATGTGAACCAATCAGCAGATGTGCCTGCCCGACTCAGAAAGATTTTGGTGCAGAGTCTGATATTTTTTTTACTCTGATCTCTCACCCTCATTCTTTTAATCTTTTAAGCTCAATTCTAACCAATCTCTCATTTCCATTTTACCTCTTCACACACCAACACTCAATCTTTTGACCCCTCTCCCCTCAATCACTCAAACGAATACTTCCTGGGTAGGAAACACTGGTTATCGTGAATCCATGGAAGTTTTGTTAAGCTCTCACACTGAATCCCATGTATTTTCCTAAAATAATGTATTGCCTCAATAATTTTCTTGACATTTAAGCACAAGAAGTCATTTGTCAGTATATGTATGCTCATCAAAAATCAGAATGAAATTTGAGCATTTTAAGCATTTAAGATTTCTCAAAACTTTGTATGAATGAATAATCATGAAAGAATAGAAATGTTTTGAGAATCTGACAATGATTTAAATCAGATCAAATTTCATGAAGAATAATAGTTTGGGAAATCAAAGACGAATGTTGTTTATATGAACAATATATAAACATTTTAACAATGAAAACACATTTCAGTTTAGAAATGACGTATGATTCAAACAATATAGAATACAAACGACTGTATTTCCATCGAAAGATTAAACTTTTGAGACGTGGTAATATCAAAGTCAAGAAATGAATGTACTGAACCATTATGTGTATGAATACTTGACAAAGTATAAAGACATGACAATTACACAAGTAGTTGTCATTGGAAACACATGGTCAGATAGTCATCAAAGTATCCAAAATCATTTAAAATCGCACTCCGAAATTCAGAAAACATTTAAGAACACGAAGTGGTTTGAACAATTGAAAACATGATTTTCACAAGTGAAAGTTGTTCATCTTTCAACAAGTGTTAAAGATTAAGGTAAAGAAAATATACCTGTAAGCTCCCCCTAAAATGAATGTTCTCTCTTAAGCTTCCTTGACAAAACATCAGATATTCTTTCACTTAATATCTATAAAAATTCAAGTTATCAGAAAAATATAACAATGAAATTTATTTACTCCCCCTAAAAGATATAGCAATTAAAGTTCTCAATAACTCCCCCTCAAATAAAAAACTTCTTGAAAAATCAGATATTTAGATATTCTTCCTCTGAAAAAATCAGAAAATATATCAGTAAAAATATAAGACATGTAAGTTCCCCCTTAACATATGCAAAATCCTTAATCATGAAATTGAGTTCTGAATTACTAGGATTAAAGTAAGTTCAGAAGTCAAACTCTTTGACATAGAAATCCGAGTCCTAGACTGTTTTGTTTAGAAGTCATTGTTCTTTGAAGAACGAGTTCTAAACTGTTGTATTCAGAAGTCTTGTTCTTTTTCATTGATGATCAGGTCCTAAACTGTAGTGTTTAGAAACCATCATTCTTTCTCCCTCTTAGTCTTTAGATGCCTGCAACACAAGTTTAGATTTTGGTATCCACTGGTACTTGGATCCTGAATTGTTAGTTGCAGTTCTAGTAGAAGAGATATAATAAGAACCATACCAACTATTTTCATAATTTTTATTTACAAAATCATTTGAACCGCAGTAGGAACAACTAATTTCTTTTTCTTCTAACCTGATCAATTGATTAATAGTGTAAACCATATCAGGTTTGCCAATTAGTAATGCATTTTGAACAAACAATGTTGGTCCTGGAGGTGCTTAACAAGTTTGTAGAAGGGGGGGGGAGTTGAATACAAACACATAAATTTAAAGTTTAATAAATTGTTTATTGATAAATCAAACACAATTTACAAGTTTGTTGCGGAATAAGATTAAGACAGACTCAATCTAAACAAACTTAAGAAACACTAAGAAGGCTGCCCAAGAATTTCAGAGAATGGGGGATTAAGGAATATAGAAAGCAAAGGTTTCTATTTGGAGTTCAAGGATTGACCACACCCTCAGATGGAGGGGTGAACTTTCTATTTATACCCTATGCATTAAATGCATGGCAGGGCACTCTACACGTGGCGTTCACTGATTGGCATTGGAAGTCTGACTTTGGGAGACATGCTTTCGGCCGGATCATGAACAGTGTAGTTGACAAAGTTGTTGTACGAATTGTGGCAGAGGCATGTCCATTCTGACACATCGTACTGAGTTGTGCATGGTAAGACAAAAGGAAACTTGAGGTATAAGCTTTGTGATCATTCGATCGATGAATATCTCTTTCTTCAGAGATATCAAGAGTTCAGCGATCGCTGAAACTTTCCTAATGTTCCTTCACGTATAAGTATAGTTGTCTTTACTTTACTGATATCCGCATCAGGTCATTAGTAGACTTCTCTTTGTTCAGCAGCTTCGTCTTCAATTCAGCTATGAACATCAGTTGACGCGAGACTTGTCTTCAGGGATTACGTTATTGTTTATATCAGAACTATCAGCGATAACTGAACAGACTCAGTTTGATCACTGATAGTGAAACACTAATACATATTAAATGTTTATAAGAAAGACTATCAGCGATAACTGAACAGACTCAGTTTGATCGCTGATGGTGAAACACTAATACATATTAAACGTAATTTTCACTAAGTACATAAAAGGGTCGTTATCAAATCACTGAGAGAGTTTGGATCAAAAATCTCCCCCTATTTGATAATGACAAAGTAACTGAAGAAAATTACTTTATAATTCAAAATGATGGAATAATCAGGACTCATAACATACATGTCCCAATTACTATTTTGAGGGATCTTTTACAGTACTGATAGAGTTAAGTACTTCACTGAAATTTTCATTAATCCAAGAAAAGAATTACATGGTATGAAAATTACAAGTACAACTAATGTACTAACTACTGTAAGTTTAGATTACAAGAAGAAAACTAATCTATCAGTTGTCTAAAGAGGATTTAGGAGGATTTATCAAATACTCAAGTATATCTTCTCCTTTTTTCTTTCGCTCTAAAGATTCTTTGCTAATGATCACTTTGATTTGCTCAGCAGCAGGAGAGAGATCACACCATAAGCACATGAGATCCTTGAGAAGGCCGAGGGGACAGATAGGGATTTCAGAGATTTTTTGAAATCTGAGTTGTTCCTCGTCATCTCTGAAGAAGATTCCAAAAGGTTCTTCAAGTACTTGTCCCGCAACATATGGTCCACCAGGAGGAATAGATAGATCCAGAACTGAAAGATCAGGAGGAGGACCGAACAGAGCTTCTCTTGAAAATTTGATGGAGGTTTCATTTCTGATCACCGCGACATTTTCAGAGGAGGAAGAGACAGGCTTTCTTCTGATCTGCTTTGACTTAGAAGGAAGAGCAGACGACACCTTTAATATTGCAGTGACTCTGTTGATGAGATCATAATTTATCCCTTCAACGTAGCCTCTGTAGATTGACTTTGATTTCTTCAGTGCATCTTTGAACTCAAGCCATTCCATATAGCCGAGGCTTTCCAGCTTTGAAACAAACATTGCCTTGCAGCTTCCATCCTCTCTGGTAATCTCCATAGTGACAGAAACTTTGTCCTTCTTCTTTCTTCCAGAGATAGCGACTGAAATAATCTTCATTGGGTCAGAGCGATAGTCGAGTTTATGTTTGCACCAGTCTACTGAACTATCGCTGACCACTAGAGCTTTTGAGCGTTCCTCTTCAATCTCTTTCAAAAGAGCAGCCTGGACTTCAACTGGTTTCTTCTTCAGTTTCTTGTCTTTGACTTGAGAAGACTGAATTTTGAGAGCCAGAGTGCCATCTCTTTCACAGTCAGCGATCAACTTCTCAGCCCTGACGGATTCTTCAATTTCAGCTTCAGTCAGGAACTCTAGATCTGTTGATTGAGAGGGGATCTTCAGTCGTTGACTCTCCAGATGAGAGATCATCTCTGTTCTTTTCTTCATCTCTTCCTCTGACCAATGAAGTGGTCTAGAGGGCCTCCATGGGTGTTGCAAGGACTCATCTTCTTCATCCTCTTCATCAATCTCTCTTACAGAGATTGGGATTATCTGATCATTAGCTTCAGTAGCTGGGATTATTTAGAGTTCTTTACCCTTAAGCAGGGGAGACAACTGTCTGGTCAGAAAATGAAAAAGGTTAGTTCATTTTTATGGAAGAAGAGAGATAAAGGCTAGAAAGAAATAGGGGTGGGATTTTTATAGAAGGATAAGGGAACGAGGGAAAGGCATACCTGAGAAGGATTCTCCTCAGATAGTGAAGTCGTCTTCAGGCTTCCCTCAGCAGTAGCACCTTTGCTTTGGGAAGGGGTTCCTGTAGAAGTTCCATGGCTCCCCCCTGCTTTTATAACTTCTCTCGAAGCTATCGCTGATGAAGTGACTGCTGAAGAACACCATAACGATGGATCTTCTTCATCGTCATCATCATCATCTTGATGAGGTTCTTCCTATTGATCTTCAAGATCAAGGGCTTCATCTTCATCGTCCTCCTCTTCCTCTTCATCGATTAACTCATCGATGGTAGGAGGGGCTTTTTCAGCAGCTATCTCCCCCTCAACCTGAGAGGGAGTTTCCTTCTGTTGGACCTCAGCAGCAACCTCAAACTCCATATTTTCTTCAGCTGCCTTCTCCCCCTCTTTGTCATTATCATTGAGGGATAGATCTTTGGAAGGAGATGAGCTTTTGCAGCAGCCAAGACCTGAACTTCATCCTCCAAACTGTCCAAACGGCCTTCAATCGCAGAAATATCTGACGTAGCCTGATGAATGAACTCTACGACAATGTTCAGCGAGGTACAATCGTTCTCTGTGAATGAGGGAGTAGGAGTCGGAGCTGGTGCCTTCAGGTGAGTCAGGATTTGCTGAAGAAGAACATCACAGTAATCAACCTTTGTAGCCAGGGCTACAAACTGTTGTTGTGAGTCTTCCCTGACTTTGGCAATCGCTTCTTGGAGAGTAGTGATTTGAGAAATGTCAGCTTTAGGGGCGCATTGAGCTGTGAGCGTCTGCAGTGCTTCACCAGCGGTATGAACAGTGCTGGTGGTGTTATTAAGAGAGGTTGTCAGAGATTCCACCTTTGCACTCAAACTGTTGACATTGGTGTCAACAGTCGCCAAACTAGGACCTAAAATATAAGTTAGTTTTTGAGAAACAGACTTATATGGTGAGTTGGGAGAAGTGTTTAAGGTTATAGGGGTACCTGAATTATCAAACATTTTGTAGAATTGTAAAGATTCCTCAAAAGATTGATGTTCAGGTCCTATGGGTCTAAACTGTGGTTGAGTAGAAATAGATGGAGGGTTAGAGATCAAAGAAATAGAAGGACTAGAGATGGGGATAGAAGAAGTAAGGATAGGGGTAGTTACCTCATGTTGTTGTTGAACCGAGATCGTAGGTTGCGTCACTGTTGTTGTGACAACGACCGAGATCGCTGGAACGGTTGAAGTGGCTATCGCTGAGGATGTGGAGGAGAGACCCACGAATGCATCCAAGGAAGTTTGTTGATAAACATCCTTAGGTATAGAGCTAGAGGTAGCTTTCTCTTTGGTCACCTTGGCCTTCTTCGAAGGACCAAGGGAGCCAGTTGATGGTCGTTTGGAAGGGGTAGCGGTAGGGATAGCAGAAGATGGAACCTCCTGCTTGGCCGCTGAAGACAAAGAAGTGAGGAGAGAGAGTCGGGAGCGAAGTTCAAAGATATTTACCTCGTTGGGAAGCGGCTTGACCTCTAGGGAGCGCTGACCCACTTTGGGAAAAGATGCATCAGCATTCGTGGGGTAAGTAGCGGGGTAGAGGAACTTCAGGTACACACAGATTAAGCGTACATAGGGAATCTTGGGATCCCTCTCGGTCTTCTCTATCTTTAATCTTAGTTCATCAATGATAGTTGTGGCGTAGTCGAAATTCCTTCCGGCGATCACCGAGTAAGTCATCTGGACCTGAATATTGCTGGCCTGGTCCAGTGACCCACTCTTCCCACTCATACACTGAATGAAATGAGAGAAGATGTAGATAAGCTAAGAAGGCATGAGTGCCTTCTTCACCAGAGTCAGCTTCTTGTTTGGTATTGTTGTTCTTGGCTTGGGTTCCCAAGAGTATTCCATAGCATCCAGGAATTGGATGAGTTCAGCATCAGTGGGTAAGGCGTCGAATCCATTCCTTGGTTTGTCGGGAAATCGCAGAGCTTTCCTCAGCCCTAAGGCTGTCATCATCCCTGTTCCAGTTTCAGTGCTGAAGGAGATAGTAGGAACTAATTCACCCTTTTTGTTGGTGAGAGAGGTCTCTTCAGCGGTAAACCAGAATTGTTGGAGAAGAGCTTTGGAAGGTGTGGGATTCACAGTGATAGCATAGGCAATGTAGGATTGCTTCAGAAATTTTACAGCTTCCATCAGATGTGGGTATTTGACACCATCAAAGTCAAGGCGAGGAAGATGATTTTTTTTGGGAAGCTCAGAATCAGCGATGGCGAACTTGACGTTCTGAGAGGCGACAAGTGCATATTGAGACATTATGTTGATCTTGAACAGATAGAAGAATAGAAGAACAAGTTTTGGTCTAAAAATAAAGAAGGTTTTCCTAGTTTCTATTTTAGGAAAGAAACATAGAAAAATCAACATATTTGAAGATTAAAAAGGTGTTCTTAATGTAAGATATAAGAACAAGAAGAAAAACCAAAGATTTTGAATGAAGATAATAAAAAAAATGGTTTTGAATGAATCAAATCAAAAGAAAGATGATTTTATTAAATAAAATCTTATAAACCCATAATGGAAGTCCATAAATGGAGTATTATGTAAAAGATTTAGAAGTAGAATCAGAAGAAGAACAAGAATAACCTGTGATCTTGAAGGAGATGATGCAAATGCTTGAGAATGCTAGAATTCTTTTGAGAGAGTTTTCTTGCCTTGAATGTATTTCTAGAAAGCGTAAAATGATAAGAATGGAAAAACATTCTTTTTATACGTCAGAGGGAAGGACAGAGAGAGTGATAGGTGGGAAAACAAATGTTCATCATGACATGGACACGTCCCACGAAATTGATTGGATGGAAGGGCAACGGACGAACGTGTCAGAAAAATGCAATGTCGTGGATTATTGGTTCAAATGACGTCAAAGAAGAGAGAGAGACTGTTCATTTGTCCGTTTTGAAATTATCGCTGAAGAGTTTTCTTTTTAAGAAGGATCACTGACTAGAAATATCAATGATAAATTTATTTTTCAAAAAGCTTTTAATCATTTGAAGAAAGTTCAGTGATTAAAGTTTATATTTTGAAAAACATTTTAACTGAATGAAGATTCAGTTTTAGAGATAGAGAGAACATACCTGAGAGCCAGAATGTTTATCAGAGAATGATAAACGGGGAACTTATGATTACTGACACAATACATGAACTCTGAAGAGTTACTCTTCAAGATTCAGTATTCCAAGCTCACTGATGAGAAAGTTGAACCTTGTCTCATCAAGAGGTTGGGTGAATAAATCAGCAAGCTGATTGTCAGTAGGGATGAAATGAAGTTCAATATCACCGTTCATCACATGATCTCTGATAAAATGATATATGTTCTCTATTTGTTTCATCTTTGAATGTAGTACTGGATTATTTGTTATAGCGATAGCACTAGTGTTGTTGCAATAGATTGGAATCCTTGATAGCTGAAGGTCATAGTATAATAGTTGATTTCTCATCCATAAGATCTGAGAACAACAGCTTCCAGTGGCTACGTATTCAGCTTCAGCTGTGGAAGTGGACAGTGAATTTTGCTTTTTGCTTGTCCAGCTTACCAGCTTTCCTCCTAGGAGTTGACATCCACCAGTGGTGCTCTTTCTGTAAAGTTTACAACCTGCAAAATCACTATCAGAATAACCAGTTGGATCGAACCCTGAGTCTTTGGGATACCAAATACCGAGGTTAGGAATTCTTTTCAGATATCTGAAAATTAGCTTGACAACGATCAGATGGGATTCCTTGGGTTCAGATTGATAGCGTGCACATAAAAAAATAGAGTACATGATGTCAGGTCGGCTTGCTGTAAGATACAGCAGGGAGCCTATCATTCTTCTACAGCAGTGACATTAACAGGTTTTCCAGATGGATGTTTGTTAAGTGTCAGGGGAGGTGCCATAGGATTTTTCATCGCTGAAGTTTGTGTAAGATCAAAAATCTTCAGCATGTATTTAACATACTTACCTTGGCTGATAAAAGTACCTTTGTCAGATTGATTAATTTGAAGACCAAGAAAATATGTCAGCTCACCCATCATACTCATTTTGTATTCTTTTTTCATTCTTTCAGCGAAGCGAGTACACAGTGATGGGTTAGTAGAACCAAATATGATGTCATCGACATATATTTGTACAAGAATAATATGACCTTTTATCTTTCTGAAGAACAATGTATTATCAATTTTGCCACGTTCAAATTTTTCAGAGATAAGAAAATATGAGAGAGTGTCATACCAAGCACGAGGGGCTTGTTTTAGACCATAGAGAGACTTATCCAATTTATAAACATAATTTGGATACTTAGGGTCAAAGAACCCTGGAGGTTGTTCTACATAGACTTCTTCATTCAACTTTCCATTTAGAAACGCTGATTTTACATCTATTTGATAAACGATGAAGTCTTTATAGACTGCATAAGCTAAGAATAGTCGAATTGCTTCGAGCCTAGCCACAGGGGCAAAGGTTTCATCATAGTCTATGCCTTCCTCTTGTCTGTATCCCTGAGCAACAAGTCGAGCCTTGTTGCGGGTTACAATTCCATGTTCATCTAACTTGTTTCTAAACACCCATTTGGTGCCAATAACAGTTTTATCAAATGGTCTAGGAAGGAGATTCGAAACTTTGTTACGAGTAAACTCAGTCAGCTCTTCTTGCATAGTGCTAACCCAGTTTGGATCTCTGAGGGCATCATCAGTCTTCTTTGGTTCTAATAAAGAGAAAAAGTTATCAAAGAGACAGATATTACCTGAGCTTCGTCGTGTCTGAATACCTACATATGGATTACCAAGAATTTGATCTATTGGGTGATCTCTGGTCCATCGTTGAGCAGGAGCATGATCGCTTAACTCAGAGGTTGGATCAACATTTGGTATGTTTACTGATGAGGACGTTTGAGGTTCATCAACAATTAACTGTTGACTAGTGGTCAGACTATTGTTATTAGAGAGGTTTTCAGACGAAGGTAGATCTGATGGTAGCAGTGTGTTTAGAGGTTCAGCTGAAACCCATGAGTTAGATTCAGCATTAGAATGTATGATGTTTGGATCATCATCAACAGTAGGTGGATCTGTGTGCTGATGGTTTGAAAAGAAAGGTTCTGTTTCTCGGTAATGAGAAAACATCCAAGCATTTAGCTCTTCAATGTCAACGATTGGTTTAGAGTTCGCTGAGCAAGTTTCATCAAAGGTGACATGAATTGTTTCTTCCACAGATTGTCTTCGCTTGTTGAAAACTCTGTAGGCTTGGGAGATAGAGAAATATCCTAGAAATATTCCATCATCAACTTTTGGGTCGAACTTTCCAAGCTGATCTTTGTTGTTTAAGATAAAGCACTGACAACCAAAGATATGAAGAAAGCTGATAGAGGGCTTTCTTCCATGAAAAAGTTCATAAGCTGTCTTTCCAAATCGTTTTACTATCAGCGATCTGTTTTGAGTAAAACATGCAGTATTTACAGCTTCAACCCAAAATTGTGTAGGGAGATGAGAATCGTTGAGCATTGATCTAGCAGCTTCAATGATTGTTCTGTTTCTTCTTTCAGCGACTCCGTTTTGCTGAGGTGTTCTTACTGACGAGAAATTATGAGAAATTCCCTTGTTCTCAAAGAAATTGTTCAGAGAACTGTTTTTAAATTCAGTTCCATGATCACTTCTTATTGAACGAACAATAAGATTATTCAACACTTCCATCTTTTTAACAAAAGATATTAGTTCTTCTGGAGTATCACTCTTGCAGCGAAGAAAGATAACCCAGGTATAGCGAGAGAATTCATCTACAATGACAAGTGTATATTTTTTTCCAGCTATTGATTGGATATTGACAGGGCCAAACAAATACATATGTAAGAGCTGAAGAGGACTTGTCACTGAGGAAACTTGTTTAGATTTGAAACTAGATTTTGTTTGTTTTCCTTTTTCACATGCTGAGCAGAGAGATTCTTTAGCATATGAGTGCTGAGGAAGACCAGAAACCAGTTCCTTAGATGAGAGAGAATTCAAGGTTTTGAAGTTTAGATGAGAGAGACTTTTGTGCCATAGCCAGTTGACATCAGAAGAGGCTTTAGAGAGAAAACATAAGTTTTCAGTGGTAGTAGAGTCCATATCTATTAAATAGACATTTTCTCTGCGATAACCACTGAGAGCAAGTTTTCCTTTCTCATTCACCACTGAACATGCTTTCTTAGAAAAGCGAACTTCGTAGTCTTTGTCACATAACTGACTGATACTTAGAAGATTGTGCCTCAGTCCATCTACATAAGCGACTCTTCGAAAGATAGTTGTTCCATTGCTGAAAACACCAAACCCTCGGGTAAATCCTTTTTCATTTCCACCAAAGGTCACAGAGGGACCTTTCTCTTCCTTGTATTCAGTGAGCAGGTCTTTTTGTCCAGTCATATGACGAGAACATCCACTATCGAGATACCAGATGGCCTTTGATCCCTGCACACATAAGGAAGATTAAGCGTTGTTTGGTACCCACTTTTCAATGGGTCCTTTTGGGTTAGTGGAGATGGAAGGTTCAGTAATCTTCACAGCAGATGAAGATTCAGCTTCAGTGGTAATCTTCACTTTGGTTAATTTCTTAACCTTTGTGGTATTCTTCACCGTGGTCGATTTTTCAGCTTTAGTGACCTTTTCAGCCTTGGAGGCATTCATCTTCACTTTAGCTGATTTATCAGCTTTAGTGGCAGTTGGACATTTGCTTGAAATATGGTCAGTAAAACCACAGTGATAACATTTTCTATATTTGAAAATGGTTTTAGGACCAAAAGTAGAAGGTTTTGCAAGTTTAAGATGAAAAGGTCCAACTCCAAGAATACCTTCATCATTAGATCTGGGAGGAATTTTTATTTCTTCAGATCTCGTGGGTTTAAGGTCAATCTTTAACTTTGGAGGACAGAGATCGAAGATTTCTATCACAGAGCTAGAGGATTGATTCACTGAAGGTTTAGAAGGAACTTTCAGCTTTGCTTTCTTGGTAGCCTTCTGAGGACGAAGAATGGATTTTCCTTTATCCGCAGACTTAGAGCCTTTGAATATTTCCTCAGGGATTGAATTCGAAGAAGAAGAGGGATAGAATTGATTATAAGAAGTGTCAAAGAAAGAAGTGACAAACGTTCCAAACTTAAGCGTGGAACTTTCTTATTTAGTTTCATCCAGTGGTTTCCAAAAACCAAGACCAGTTCTATCACTTTCAGGAATTTGAGCATTTATTATCTCAGATATCTTTGTTGATGATTTTCACCATTTTTCAACATGAGCCTTTTCTGCTTTTAGAGCAGCGATGGCTTGTTCGCGTTCAATGCTGATGATTTCATTTATAATGACTTGATCTTTCAACTTCTCTTCTAAAAGAGTTAGTTCTCTGAACTTTTCATGACATTTATCTAGCTTTTGAGTTAAATGAACATTTTTATTTTCAGCTTGAGTTTTGTCGTTTAGAGCATTATAAAGATCAATCGTCAGCACATCAACAGCGCGACTTCTCTCAGCTTCAGGCAGAGAGGGATTAGTAGAGATAGATACTTGAGATGATATGTAGCTTATAGAAGGTTCAGATGGTTCTTCAGCTTCTTCTTTAATCTCATCCATGAGGCAGAGATTAGCGACTTCTTCTTAATCAGAACTTGATTCTTCTGATTCATCCCAGTCATGTTCTTCAGCGATGAGACATTTACCTTTTCGCTTGTAGCTTTTCAGCTTTTGATATTTGTTCTTCAGCTTTTGGTATTTGTCATCACTGGATCTTCTTGAGGTAGAAGGCTTGAAGACCTTTTTAGACCTGCACTCACTAGCAAAGTGTCCAATCTTTTCACAGTTATAGCAAGTGGCAGTAGCCTTATCAACAGGAGTTGATTTTGGCTTTTAAGTAAGAGAGAGAGGCTTATTTCTTCTGAAATTGCTCTTTATTGCAAATCTCTTAAAAGAGTTTGTCAAGAGCGCTAAGGACTCATCGAACTCTAAAAGATCAGGGTCTGATAGATCCTCAGATTCAGAATCTAACTAAGTGACGGTGAGAGTAGATCATTGTGATGGAATTATCTCTTAAGAGACTAAAGCAATAGGAGTGCTTTTGGAGTCTTTAGAATCTTTTACAAGATTCTTCTTTAAGAGATTCGATTGCTCATAGTTGAGCAATATTCCATACAGAGTGTTGAGAGAAAGAGAATTTAAGTCTTTTGTCAGCTTAAGACATATTGAATAACTGTCCCAGCTTTCAGGAAGACATTCTAATAAATTTGTTAGGACCTCAGAATTAGAATAGGTCCTACCAACAGTTCTTAGATTAATGATTAAGCAGTTAAACCGCTGATGAACGTCAGAGAGAGATTCATTCTTACCAGCGATGAAACTTTCATATTGTATTACCAAGTTAATCTTTCGAGTCTCTTGGATTTAAGTGGTGCCTTCGTATTGAACACAAATGGTTTCCCACATTTCCTTAGAAGTTTTAAGATGTATGATGGAATGGAAAACTTCATCAGGCAGAGCCATTGAAATAATGGTCTTTGCTCTTGCATCTATGCCTACCTTCTTTTTGTCTTCATCACTCCACTGTCTTATTTCCTTAACGACATAGCGTTCAGGGACAGCTTCAGTGGTGGTAGTAGCGGGAACTGCAGCTATAATTCTAACAGGTTCATAGGGTCCATTTTCTATATACTCTAGTATAGTAGGATCAGCACCTTCAAGAAATAGCATCATTCGATTTTTCCATAGAGAAAAGTTATCTCTGATAAATCGAGGAGGTTTAAAGAGTGTACCATTATCATAGTAGTTAGTGTTTGTGTTAAGTGCCATTTAGAACAGCAAGGAAGAGAATAAAGCAAGATCTTGTTTATCAGATTAAACAGTCTGCTCTGATACCACTTGTTGGTCCCGGAGGTGCTTAACAAGTTTGTAGAAGGGGGGGGGGGTTGAATACAAACATTGAAATTTAAAGTTTAATAATTTGTTTATTGATAAATCAAACACAATTTACAAGTTTGTTGTGGAATAAGATTAAGACAGACTCAATCTAAACAAACTTAAGAAACACTAAGAAGGTTGCACAAGAATTTCAGAGAATGGGGGATTAAGGAATATAGAAAGCAAAGGTTTCTCTTTGGAGTTCAAGGATTGAGCACACCCTCAGATGGAGGGGTGAACTTATTATTTATACCCTATGCATTAAATGCATGGCAGGGCACTTTACACGTGGCGTTCACTGATTGGCTTTGGAAGTTTGACTTTGGGAGACATGCTTTCGGCCGGATCATGAACAGTGTAGTTGACAGAGTTGTTGTACGAACTGTGGCAGAGGCATGTCCGTTCTGACACATCGTACTGAGTTGTGCAAGGTAAGACAAAAGGAAACTTGAGGTATAAGCTTTGTGATCGTTCGATCGTTGAATATATCTTTCTTCAGAGATATCAAGAGCTGGAGCTTTCCTCATGTTCCTTCGCGATAAGTAGAGTTGTCTTTGCTTTACTGATATCCTCATCAGGTCATTAGTAGACTTCTCTTTGTTCAGCAGCTTCGTCTTCGATTCAGCTATGAACATCAGTTGACGCGAGACTTGTCTTCAAGGATTACGTTATTGTTTACATCAGAACTATCAGCGATAACTGAACAAAATCAGTTTGATCACTGATAGTGAAACACTAATACATATTAAATGTTTATAAGAAAGACTATCAGCGATAACTGAACAGACTCAGTCTGATCGCTGATTGTGAAACACTAATACATATTTAACGTAATTTTAACTAAGTACAGAAAAGAGTCATTATCAAATCACTTAGAGAGTTTGGATCAACAAACAAAAACTTTCTTTACATCTTTATCATCCTTCAATTTATTAATCTGTTCAAGAAGAGATGCATTTTGAATCTTCAGATTTTTGTTCTCAGCTTTAAGAGGTGATATCTCAGATTTGAGCGTTGTATTCTCCTTTTCACAATCAAGGGCCATGCTGGTGTATCTTGATAACTGACCAACAAGTCATTTAACATTGGCTTTTGCTTCAGTAATATTCATCTTTTCAAAATCATAGTTGTAACCGTGAAACATCTTGAAAATTGTAGAAAAATGAGATAGAAATGATCGTTAGAAAAAATCAAAAACTTTAATCACATTTAGAAATATGTCCCCCTCCGCAGACTTAGCATGGGGGTCTCGCTACCCGGTTAACGGGTGGGGTCGAGGGGCAGCGCCCCTAGAGAAATTTTTTTGACAATAAAATCTCATATTGCAGCTAGATATCTAAAAAAAATTAGCTAGAAATGATCTTTAATCAGAAAATCAGAAAAATCACTTGAAAAATATGATAAGTACATAATTCGTATGTAAGAATTCGTATGGCACAATTCTCATAACACTCACAGATAAGAATTCGTATGAACTAGAATTCGCATGAAAATATATCAAAAGGATACGAAATCTGAGCTTTTCGCAGAAGACTAGTTTGCGAATTCTGGGCTTTTCACAGAAGACTAGTGTGCGAATTCTTCACAATTCGTACATGTCTCTTTTGCGAATTCCACACTTCTCGTAGATAGCTTTGGGCGAATACTTAGCTTTTCGTATATGTCTTTGTGCGAATTCTTTCCTTAGCAACTTTTCCACATAGAATTATGCGAATTCTTTCAAGTTTCTCTTGTGATTTGCGAATTCTTCCACCCTACGAGTTCATCATGCGAGTTCTTCATTTTCTCTGCGAATTCTGTGGATCTTGAGATATTTTTCACTAATTTCCACTAATTTCCACCCAAATCTTAATGTTTGACTCTGAAATTTTGTACAAAGATCACTGTAACATCATAAACAACCCTGTGTAATGAATTTATCTAATAATAACTATTGAAGTAGAAATCGATCCATGGCAGTTCACGAGCAAAAGTTTATGGAAATTGAAACTTTGATCAAATTAGACTAATCTGTTGATCAATTCGATTTCCAACCTGAACAAGAATTGTTCAGTAACAGTCTGCGATCATAATTCACATTAATTCACACCCAAATTTCCATTAAATCAAAGAATTTGATTTTGCACAGAGTCGATGGAACAGTGACAAAATTTTGATTTTTGTGTTATCTCTAAGAATTGTGATCACAAAATACTAGCTATCAAATCATGCACACAGATTATCAGGAAGCAATTATCATTGATGTCACAAGATTACAATGTTTCAGATCTATATGTCACAGATCTAACTTTACATGCGAGTTTTGTGTTATCTCTAAGTATACAAATCTTGTGAACTCTGGAATGTATGCACGTGTCTACAAATCTAACAAAACAAAACCTATTTATACTATGTCAACATTCGTTGACTTTACAACATAAACCCTTGAAATTTCAACCTATTACAATCAAGACCCTCTATTTTAATCTTGAATACAATTCTAGTCTAACAAACAACCTTATTGTGGTGAGTGAAAAAATGAAAATGAGAGTTTGGTTTGAAGTGAACTTATTGTAAACAAATAGAGGGTGAGAGAACATAGCTAAAAAGAATATGAGAACTCTACACCAACCACTTCTGAGCTGGGCAACCACATTACAGATTGGTTCACAAATCTTTGGTGACCATCATTGAACAAGGCAATGAGCCTATGCCAACTCTTGATGTTAACCCCACCATCTACCCATTTCTTAACAAGGAAATGTTTCAACTTTTCATGGGGATGTAGCACATATGCTATCTAATCTTCATTCGGAAGATTTGGATATTGAAAAAGAAGGAAGTTTTCCCCACCTTCGCACTTCAATCATGCACATTGAGTCCGTGGAAAACTTATTGTGTCTTAACAACTTACAGACTTTGAGCCTGATAAAGCACATATTGTTTAAACTCATTCATACACAAACACATTCACACAGAGAATATATTTTTATGTCAAAACGTTTATAGAAATTCCTTGTGTTTTTCAATGATTGAATGGAAGCCCGGGGGGGGAGTAAACGTCAATAAAAATCCTTTTCAAAGTACATCTTGTACTAAGTGGCTTTGTGCTTCTTACAAGCATATTAACTGTTTCATTCATTGATTCAGGGTTTCAACTAGTTCTGAATTTGAAAAGATTCAGAATTATATTTTTGGAATTGACAAATGGTTCTTTTGTTCAAAAAGGGAAAGATCAGATGTTTGTTCAAAGGTGAAAGTGGTGCTAATAAGAAATTCAAAGAATGTTCATATTGTGAGTTTTAATGATCATCATGCTCACAATCATCAAAAAGGGGGAGACACAAAGAAATAAGAAGAGAAGATAGTTTCTGATTGGTTTCAATTTCAAGCTGTAGGGAGACACATCAATACTAAAAGATAAAGTTCAAGAAAGATTGATACAAAATTTGTTGGATGATATTATTGAAGAAGACAATGACTTGTGTCAAAGATTAAAGAATTCAAAGAGAAAGATTCCAAATTTTTTCGAAGATGATTTCAAGCTGAAGATTTCATTTATGAAGATTATGTTTGTTAAAATGGGGAGAGTGATAAAGATTTCAAGCTTAAGATTTCATTTTCGAAAGACCTTTTGGTTGATAAAGATCGTTTGACTTCAAGTAAGAAAAGTTCGTTAAAGCTGAATTCATTTGAAGTGTGATCTCGAATACAAAGGGGGAGATTGTTAGGTCAAGTATGATTGTATATGAGATCATAAGAACAATGAAGGTCAAAGTAAATCTTGAAGTCAAAGTATAAAGTCAAAGTCTTCAAAGATAAAGAGAAAGTCAAAGTCAACCCTTTATAAATAGAAAGCTAAAGCTCTTGTTTTTAATTTCCTTTTAATAGATAGTAGGTATAAATAGTGTGTCCTTGTTATTTTGTAAGTATGGAATTCATTCATATCATACGTGAGAGAGCTTAATTCATATATTGTATCGAGAATTTTTGTGAGAGAAAGTCAAGAGAGAGAAAGTAGATATTGTATTCACATTTTGTATTTTTCTCTCTAAATCTCAATAAAGATTCATTGTAATTCATTGTTACTTGATTGAATATGCATTATCAATTGGTATCAGAGCGAGGAACGAATCGAATTGTGCAAAGTTTTTTGAAATTTGATGAGTTTGTGGGTTTTTCTTGAAAAGTTTTTGAATTTTTTTTGGATTTTGGATTTTTTTTGTTGGATTAATATTGGAGATATTGGATTGATCACTATTGATAGTCTGTGAATCGATTTTTATAATCATTTTCTTTGTTTCAATCGAATTTTTGATCAAAATTTTAGATTTTTGAAAATTTTCGTGTTCTTAGGTGTTCTTAATCGACTTCGCTATTCCATTGTGTTTCGATTCATAATTCATAGACATATTTTTGTAATTGTTATTTTTAATCACAAATCAACTTTCATTTCAATGTTTCATCACAAATTATGTGGTTTTGAGAAAATTTAAGTCGACAGTATTCGACCTTCAAAGTCTACAGGTGTGTATCTTCAAAGTCCTCACACTATTCTTCAAAGTTATCTTGTCTTTGTATCTTCAAACTTATCGTTCCTCACATCTTAATCTTGTCGCTTGCCGATCAAGTGAATTATGAAGTCAACAAAAAACTTGAATTGGTCAAACGTGGAGGCCTGAAAATTTTATCATTCAATACAGTAATCTCGTAGGCAGTTTTATGTAATCTTCAAGTAATGATGGTCCTGTTCTGAGTAAAACAAGCAGTAGATACAACCTCAACCTAGAGATATAGGGGTAACTCTGAATAGGCTAGCATGGTTGTTACAGCTTCCACTATAGTTTTGTTTCTTCTTTCTACCACACCATTTTGTTAAGGAGTTCTATCATCGAAAGTTATGAGATATCCCCACAGATTGCAAGTAGCTCTAAAGAGTCTCATTTCTGAATTATGTGCCATTATCACTCCTTAACTTTTGAACTTGAAGTTGTTGAAGAACTGAATCCTTTTGATAAATGCAACGAATAACTCTCGTACATCATATTTGGCTCTTAAAAACTCCTACCATGTGTATATTGCCATTTATAGATTGAGTCATCATAGGTCCACAAAGGTCTATGTGAATCATTTCCAATGGGGATTTTCAAGATGATTCCATTTTGGATTTGTGAAACTTCTCTTCATCTTTCCTGTTTCAAATGCTTAGCTTAATGATTCCTTTTCAATCATCATCTCTGGCATACCTTTGACTAACCCTTGACTCACTAATTTGTTGATGTCATTGAAATTTTGATGAGACAGTCTCTTTTTCCATAACCAACTTTTTTCTTTGGAAGCTTTTGCGATTAAACATATTGATCTTGAAGCTGTTAAAGCTGGAAAATTTACAACATATAGATCACCATACCTTTTAGCTTTGAAAATCTCAATGTCATATATTGAAAGTAATTATCACAAAATTGACTTATGCTGAAAAGATTATGTTCTAATGCATCAACATAGTATACTTTTTGGATTGTGACATTGCCATTTGTTAGCACTCCATATCCTCTAACTTTATTTCCAAAGTCAACTATTCCTCTAGGCTTTTCAACACAATTCTTCAGTAAATGCTTGAATCCTGTATGTGTCTTGAGCATCCAGAATCAATATACCACACATGACCTGCCTACAAGAACAATTACATTATTTTAGGTATTCTTATCAGTATGGGTCCTTTCTTGTTAGCATTAAGCACCTTTTTCAAATCAGATGTGGTGCTTTTAACTCCCCATTCATTTTTATGCTTTTTCTTTTCTGTTAGAATCCATTACCAAACAAACTTAACGTTCACATCTTTCATCTTCCTTTTCTTTTGAAGAACATTCTTTTCAATAGAGAACACTTTCAAAGAGTTAGGCTTGGAATACTCAGAGTTATGCTTAATATGTGAAACTTTCTTGACAACTTTCTTCTTTTGAGGTTTAGAATTCAATTGGAAAGAACTATAACCACAATGAATGCAATGAAGAATTTTCTGAGCTTGGGATAATAACTTTTAATCAATCAAAATCTTTCTTTTATTCACATTTTCATTCAGAATACAACCACAAGTATTACAACTCTTTGTTCTATCATAGCGTCCACTATCATTTACATCAAAAGTACTGTCACTAGTTATCTTCTTAGAAAAATATTTTCTTCTCCAGATTAATTTCTTCCCTATTTTGTTTTCTGTAAAAGGAAAAACATTTGAATCAATAGATGACTTAAAAGAATTATTTTTATGTATGGCAGAATCTTTAGAACAAATATTTGATTTAGTTCCAGATGATTCTTTTATTTCATAAGTACTTGATCTTTCTTCAGAAACAGAATCAACAACAGTTTCAGACTTGTAATTAACTACAAATTCAAGATTTGAATGAACAATCCAGTTCTTTTGATTGAAATCTTTCTCTTTGAAGTTTGAATCATAGTGTTTTTTTTGAAATCCAATACAACATATTCTGAAATTTTCTTGGAAAGTTCTTCATTTTCAATTAAACTTTTCTCAAGTTTAAATTGGAAATCAAAATTTCCATCATCCAATTCATTAAGACTTCTTTTTTAAAGATGAAATTTCATTTGTTAGTGCAAAAAGTTTCTTATCTAGCTCTAAAGATGATTTCTCAGTGTCATCAAAATTGTGAGTAGTATTATTAGAATTCTAAATAGAGTTATCAGATTTCTGAACAACTTGTTTTGAATTTAAACACATTGAATAAGAAACTGTCTTTTCATCAACCTTAGATTTTGCAACATCTGTTTCAGTGGGAAATACAGATTTATACTCCGTATAAGAAAATTGATACTTTTTGGTTTTGTAACTTAGGTTTAAATCATCATATTTAAATCCCACAGAGGTAAATTTGCAAGTTTGGGATTTTTCACTGTCAACAGATTTCTCAGAATTAATAGAGGAACTATCAGGCTTAATAAATACTTCATGTATTTGAGGAATCTTTTCCTTGTAGGCACCAAGTTCAGAAAAATCATATAGAGATACGGGGGCCTTTTTCAAAACACTGTTTTCATTAAATCCCAAACCCATCTTTGGATTATAAAATCGAGTGTCTTTGGGATTGCTTATCAAAAGATTCAATGTTTGTTGAGTTTGACCTCTTTTATAGTTCAAGTCTTCCAACTGTTTGATCTTTTTTTAAAGATCGTTTCTTTCATTTAAACTCATATCAAACTTAAGTTTAAGATCAACTTTCTCATCCTCTATTTTCTTCAAACAGCCGTAACCAATCGGTTACGTATATACAAGTTGGGTACACTGCCTTCTTCTTTTCTTACCTTTCTTTCGACAGGGGAACCCTTATACCACTATTAAGACATGTCGGGCAATGTGGCTGATGCTATTACCGATACCAGGTTTCTTTTCCAAGATAAAAAATCTTTTCATCAAGATAAAAATCTTTCTCTAAGTCTTCATACATAACTTTGAAAAGTTCTTTTTCTTGTCTAAACTTGTTTACAAAAATACTTTCCCCTTTAAATTTAATTTTCAAAGTATCAAACTCATCATTCATTGTTTCTAATTTATACATTAAATCAAATTCTAGGGATGAATGTACCTTTGACTCATTTTATGATGTTGTGGCTTCAGAATTGTTGGACATTGTTGCCATGAAATTATAGTGAATTTGAGTGAAATGAGCTTCCTCATCTTCATCTGAATTGTCATCCAACTAGTTTTCCTCTTCAGCCATCAACACTTTGCTACTCTCTTGACTATTCACAAGTTGAACTTTCTTTGTATAGTTGTTAGAGTTCTTCACTTTCTTAAACCTGCATTCCCTAGCAAAATGACCAGGTTTTCCACAATTAAAACACCTACCGTCTTTTCATCTCTACCTTATTCTCCCCCTCTATATTTTCTCTCATCCTTCTCAAAATTTTCTTCTATGACTTGTACTTGTCCTCAGAGTTTTCGTTATACTTGTTAGATTTATGATAATCAAACTTAGAACTGAATTTGTTCTTGCCAAATCTTTTATTGAAATAATTTTTCAACAATGCAAGACTTTCAGTAATTCTCTTCAAGTCTTCATCCCTGCCAGAATCATCACTGTCTTTCTCTAACATAACTTCTAGTAACATTGATATCAAATAGGATATGTACTTCTGTTGGGAACTGAAGAAAAACTCAAGTATGGTTAATGCTGCTAGTTCAGAATTACTACTGCTAGAAGACTTCAAAGTTAATACTGCTGAGTATTACTACTGCTAGTAGAATTAATACTGCTAGTCAAAGTTAGTGCTGCTTGAACAAAGTTAGTACTGCTTAGCTAGTTAGTACTGCTAGTGGTTAGTGCTGCTTAGTAGTTAATGCTGCTAAGACCAAGTTAATGTTGCTTGAAGAAGTTAATGCTGATGAGCATAGTTAGTGCTGCTTATGACTTGAAGATCCGGATGGAAAGGATGACAGCTGGAAAGAATCAAGATATTCATGGAAGGCTTGAAGATAATGATGGAAGATATACTGAAGATATTTTATTTATTGTAATTATCTTTTTGTTCAGTATATGTACAGATTTGATAGAATAGTTTTAGAGAGATCAATTAATTCATTAATTCTAAAGTTTTGTTTCTAGAGAGAATCAACCTCAAGGCATAGATCCTAATTCTAGAGAAGTAGAATTCGTATTGGTGAGCCTGTTCATCAATATTGAGGTTGTGTGTTTAATCTTGTAACTTCAAGCATTCAATACAAGTTTACAAGTTGTTGATTATATACTGTTTTGGTTTACTGTTTATTGAATATCAAAGTGTTATTCCGCAAACTTCTTTGATATTAGTTTCTGAGAATTTATTCTTGTTAAGAATTCGATCCTGACAAGTGGTATCAGAGCCAAACTCTCTCAGAAACATCTATTCATTCATCATGGAAAATCTTGCAGAATCAAACAGTACTCTGGTCTCTAAGGTACCAATGCTCAAACCTAGTGAGTTTGACATGTGGAAGATCAGAATTAGACAATACATTCTTCTCACTGACTACTCAATGTGGGATATCATTGAGAATGGTCCTTCTGAAGCAGGAAAGATAGGACCAGATGGGAAAAGACCTCCACCAAAGACAGATGGTAAGAGGAAGATCAGACAAACAGAGATGAAGGCCTTGAGCACTCTGCTCTTGGCCATCCCCAATGAATATCAGCATCAATTTTGCAACTGCACTGATGCTCAGATTCTCTGGAATGCTCTAGAGAAAAGATTTACAGGAACTAAAAGCATCAAAAGAAATCAAAGAGATGTTCTAAAGCAGCAGTATGAGAACTTCACTTCTTCAAAGAATGAGTCTATGACTCAAACTTTTGATAGGTTCAACAAGCTCATTGGTGAACTGGCTACTGTAGGGGTGAAGATGGAACAAGATGATATCAACAGAAAATTCCTTAGATCTCTTGGGGATAAATGTACTATGTACATTGTCTCATATAGACAGAGTGACAATCTGGAAGAGAAGGAACTTGATGATCTATATAATGATCTAAGAGTTTTTGAAACTGAGGTAGAATCCAAGAAGAAGCCCACTGGTTACATCCACAATGCTGCTCTTCTTTCAACATCTACTAATACTACTGCCAACCCTGAAGCAGTTAGTACTGCCAGTGGAGTAAATTCAGAAAAAGGCACTGGAACAATCTTTGAAGCCTTTTTGTCCAGTCATAGCAACAATTCATTGATTAATGATGATCTGGATCAACTTCACCCTGATGACCTGGAGGAGATGGACATTAAATGGCAGATGACCATGTTATCTATGAGGGTGAAGAAGTTTATTAAAAGAACAGGAAGGAACAACTTCTCTCAAAGAATAGAAGATGGAGCTGGTTTTGACAAGACTAAGGTTGAGTGCTATAAGTGTCACATGAAAGGACACTTTGCTAGAGAGTGCAGGAGTGTTGTTCCAAACTACAACCACCAACAAGCTCAGAATGGAGGCTACAATCAAAACAAGAATCCTGCTCAAGCCCTTGTTTCTCAACAAGGAATGGGATTTGACTGGAGTGATCAAGCTGAGGAAGCCATTCAGAATCAAGCTCTTATGGCAGAAGTATCTGATCTCCCCTCTGAGGTAATTTCTAATCTTTGTACTCAATCTTGCATAGACACTGTCAAAAGATACAGGGATCACAATCAAAGTATGTGTGATGACCTCAAGAGATTGGAAAAGGACAGAATAGATTATGTGTTGATAGTAGAGAGATTTGAAGAGCAAATCAAAGGCTTTCAAGAAAATGAACTTCAACACTCTTATGACACAAACTATTGGAAGTGGGAAAAGAATGAGTTAGAGACCAAACTGTCTAAGTCCTTAGAAGAGAATGATAGGTTGAAAGAGGAATTGTCTAAAGTTAAGCTTGACATAGAAAAGTTTTCATATGCTTCAAAAGCAATGGATTCTCTTCTAAAGGCTCAGATTCATGATAAGATGAAGTCTGGTATTGGATACAACAATACACCTCCTCCTTACAACAACAACTATATCTCTCCTACTTCAGACTTGTTAGAAACCAAGGAGAAAAAGGACTTGTCTGAGGAAGCTTTTAAGATAGATCCTTTGGATGAGGTAGTAGTTAAGGATTTGACTGAGAAAGAAGCCAGTGAGAATAGGGATAATGTTGTGAGTAAAGAGATACCATTAGAAAACACCATTATCACCAATGAGGGATGTGGGAAAATCTGGGTCAAGTCCAAGGAGATAGAGAAGACCAAAGGAAAGGATAACAAGGTCCATTACAAACAAACCACGGTTGTGAATCCTGGATCTTGTAAACAGTGTGCCTGCAATAAAGCTAAGAGCCTAAATTATGGTATAAAAAGTGGTAATCAAAGAAACTTGAATAATCAATGGGCTCAGAAACAAGAAGTTGATCTGAATAAAATCAATAGACCAAAACCTTGTTTCATATGTGGCAAGTTAAATCATTTGGCTAAGTATTGCTTCTTTAACCCTATTAATCAACAGATGAACTTTCAAAGATTTGTGCAAAAACCTGTTGGTTATAGGAAGGATGGAAAGAAACATGTGATGAAGAAATCTATTGAAAGTAAAGGCCCCATGAAGAAAAAGTTTTTAAAAGAAAGTATTAAAATGTGGGTGCCTAGAAGCACTAAAACTGTTAGTACTGCTGACAGGGATAGTGCTGCTGGAAGCATTACTGCTGCTACCAGTGTTAGTACTGCTGAAAATATTAATGCTGCTAATACTGTTAGTACCTCTTCAAAGGTTAATACTGCCAACACAGTTACTGCTGCTAACACAGTTACTACTTCTAACAAGGTTAGTACTGCTAAGCATGCAAGTGCTGCTAAGGTAGTTAGTACTTCTAAAACCAGTACTGCTTCTAGCAAAAATGTTTCCAAGCCTATTATTGTGACAAAGTACTCCAAGAATGAGGAGTCAAAGTTTAAAAATCTTGTCAAGAAAGAATGCAAGTATTTTGATGAGAAAGGGGTACCCAAGACCACTTTGGCTTGGGTTCCTAATTCATACTAACTGATCTCTCTAATATGCAGGGCAACCAATAGCTCAAAGGGAAGAGCATATGGCATGTTGATAGTGGTTGCTCTAGGCACATGACAGGCAACATGTCATGCCTTCAGGATTTCAAGCATATCAATGGAGGACATGTTGCATTTGGAGATAATCTTACTGGTGGTAAAATAAGTGGAAAAGGTAATGTCACCAAAGGTAAGATGACATTTGAGGATGTCTACTATGTTGATCAGTTGAAGTACAACCTGTTAAGTGTATCACAGGTTTGTGACAAACAACATAGTATATTATTTACAAATACTGAATGTATGATCCTTGCTCCAGGGTTCAAGGTAGTTGATGAAAGCATGATACTACTTAGAACTCCAAGAAAGGACAATGTGTATTGTCTAGATATGGACAATGTTGTTAGTGATTCATCCCTGAACTGTCTTGTTTCAAAAGCTTCTGTGGATGAATCCTCTCTTTGGCACAGAAGGATGTGTCACATGAATTTCAAGACCATGAACAAACTTGTTAAAAACAACCTTGTAAGAGGTTTACCTTCAAAAGTATTTTCATGTGATGATCATTGTGTTGCATGTCTTAAAGGCAAACAGCACAAAACTTCTCATAAGACCAAAGAGATAAACTCAATTTCTTCTTGTCTCCAGTTATTGCATATGGATCTGTTTGGTCCTACAAATGTTATGAGTATAGGCAAGAAATCTTACTGATTGGTTATTGTTGATGATTACTCTAGATTTACATGGGTATATTTTCTAAGGACTAAGGATGAGACAAGTGGACTGATCAAATCCTTTATCCTAAGAATTGAAAACCAAACTAATCAAAAAGTAAAAGTCATTAGATCAGATAATGGGACTGAGTTTAAAAATCTTGATCTAAACACCTTTTGTGAAGAGAAAGGCATTGAGAGACAATATAGTGCTCCTAGGACTCCTCAACAAAATGGAGTTGCTGAAAGAAGAAATAGGACACCAATAGAGGCTGCTTGATCTCTGTTGGCTGATTCAAAACTGCCAATTATCTTCTGGGCTGAAGCAGTTAATACTGCTTGTTATGTCCAAAACAGAGTTCTAGTGTTCAAGCAAAAGAACAAGACCCCATATGAGCTTTTAAATAAAAGAAAACCTTTCATTGGATTTTTCAAACCTTTTGGGTGTCCTTGTACAATTCTCAATACCAAATCTCACTTAGGTAAGTTTGATAGCAAAGCAGATGATGGATTTCTTATTGGTTACTCATCTCAGAGTAAGGCTTACAGAGTTTTTAACTCTTCTTCCAGAATAATTGAAGAAAGTGACAATGTCAAATGCAATGAGAACACACCAAATCCAATTGGGTTTGGTCCTTAGTGGCTATTTGACATTGACTCACTAACTAACTCTTTTGGTTTCAGTAGTGATGACTATGCAGGTACAGGGAGTGGAGGATCAGGGACTACAAAGGTCTCAGATAGCATATCTCAATCTGTGATATTTCCCATATCCACAGTGGACCCTATTGAAGACTGTGAAAAGGAACCATCTACTGAACCAAGTCAAAGTGAAGAAGAAAGTAGAGATGAGGAGACTCAAGACAATAAAGAACCAGAAGTAGCTACTGAAAACACTTCAGTTGAGTTGAATGACTCTAATCTAGAGGTGGGACTTAATGAAGAACCTAGTCATCACACCATAATACACAAGAACCACCCTCCACAGCTGGTAATAGGAGATATATCCTCTCCTATGATGACTAGAAATCAAAGTAGGCTTCAAGAAATGCAAGACCAACAACACACAGTGCTATCTTGCTTTTTATCCCAGCTTGAGCCTAAAAAGGCACATGATGCTATGAAAGAATCCAGTTAGATAGAAGCCATGCAAGAAGAGCTACTGCAGTTCAATCTGCAAGATGTCTAGGATCTGGTAGACCTTCCTAAAGGCCAAAGAGCAATAGGAACAAAATGGGTCTTCAGGAATAAGAGAGATGAAAGAGGTATAGTGATAAGGAATAAAGCAAGGCTGGTGGCTCAAGGGTACACACAAGAAGAAGGAATAGACTATGATGAAGTATTTGCACCTGTGGCCAGGATAGAAGCAATTAGATTATTCCTGGCTTTTGCTTCCTACATGAAATTCAAAGTCTATCAAATGGATGTGAAAAGCGCATATCTTTATGGTTCAATTGAAGAAGAAGTATATTTCTGTCAACCTCCAGGGTTTGAAAACCCAATCTATCCAGACAGGGTATACAAATTGAAGAAAGCACTTTATGGACTACATCAAGCTCCAAGAGCATGGTATGACACTCTGTCATCCTATCTCTTGGAAAATGGCTTTGAAAGAGGAGTCATTGATAAGACTCTATTCATCAAGAGAAAGAAGAAGGATATCTTGCTGGTCCAAATCTATGTTGATGATATTATCTTTGGATCAACAAGAGACAACATGTGCAAGGAGTTTGAGGAACTAATGCATCAGAGGTTCAAGATGAGTTCCATTGGGGAACTTACTTTCTTCCTTGGACTCCAAGTTCAACAGAAGTCAGATGGAATTTTCATCTGTCAGTCCAAGTATGTGCAGGATATTCTAACCAAGTTTGGGTTTTCAGATTCAAAACCTGCTAGCACACCTATGGAGACACACAAGCAGATAACAACAGATCTTGAGGGGAGGATATGGATGTTCATCATTATAGATCCATGATTGGCTCTCTCATGTATCTTACAGCCTCTAGGCCAGATATAATGTTTCCAGTCTGTGTGTGTGCAAGATTCCAAGTTAGGCCAAAGCAATCTCACTATCAAGTTGTTAAGAGGATATTCAGATATCTCAAAGGGAAACCCAGTTTGGGACTTTGGTATCCTCATGACTCATCCTTTGACCTACTTGCATACTCAGATAGTGATCTAGGTGGAGCAAACTTGGACAGAAAATCTACTTCTAGAGGATGTCAGTTTTTGGGTGCAAGACTAGTGTCATGGCAGTGCAAGAAACAAACCACAGTATCCACATCTACAACAGAGGCAGAGTACATAGCAGCTGCAAGTTGCTGTTCTCAAGTCTTATGGATTCAGAATCAAATGCTGGATTATGGGGTAACCTTTCTACACACTCCAATTTTTATTGATAATAGCAGTGCTATTAGCATTGTGAATAATCCTGTCAAGCACTCAAAGACAAAGCACATTGAGATCAGGTATCACTTCATAAGAGACTGTAATGAAAAGAAGCTTATTCAAGTTGTAAAAGTTCACACTGATAACCAGTTTGCTGATCTATTCACTAAAGCTTTTGATGTGGGTAGATTCACCTTCTTGGTAACAAGTGTGGGAATGATCAACTCTAAATAAGCCCCTTCTCAAAAAGTGGTTCTATAACTGTATATTGTTTATTCTTGGTGTTACTAATCTTCGTTTTCAGGATATGTATAGCAGTACTCAGTGTTTCGCAAGATTAGAGGAGTAAGTATAGTTAATACTGCTAGTAGTTAATACTGCTAGTAGTTAATACTGCTCTCAGTTAATACTGCTAGTTCGTTAATACTGCTCTCAGTTAATACTGCTAGTTAGTTAATACTGCTAGTTAGTTAATACTGCTAGTAGTTAATACTGCTCTCAGTTAATACTGCTAGTTAGTTAATACTGCTAGTAGTTAATACTGCTCTCAGTTAATACTGCTAGTTAGTTAATATTGCTAGTAGTTAATACTGCTCTCGGTTAATACTGCTCTAGGTTAATACTGCTTATGTCCCGAATACTATAAATACCCTTTGCCCGCTTAAAAGTTCATAACGACTCTTTGCATACTGTTCACTTGCGCTCTAACCCTTTTCTCTCAAGTACCAAGTTTTTCAGGCAAGAACATCCTAGTTCAATGGCATCCATGGCATTCATCGACGAGCACAATGAGATCGCGATGCTACAAAAGCCAAAGCAAGCTGCAGGATTTCATCAGATAGTGGATTTTCTGAAAACAATCCATATTGCCTATGCTCTGACAGTGTCTCCATCAATCTATATCGAGCATCAAAGGCAGTTCTGGGCTAATGCCACCATTGTTGCTGAGAATGGTGTGCAAATGATCAAGACAAGGGTCTGTGAAAAACCATTAACAGTTACTGAAGAGGTAATTCGCATCAGTCTACGTCTAGACGATGCCTCTGGTATAAATTCTATCCCTAATGATGAACTGTTCTCTACTCTTACAAGAATGGGGTATGGAGGCCCATTAGGTATTTTTAAGTTCTTAAAAGCTAAATTCTCACCCCAATGGCGTTTTCTTATTCATACCTTGATGCACTGCATTTCTAAAAAGACTACTGGATGGAGTGAGTTCAGCAGTCCCATTGCTTATGCTTTGGTCTGTTTGGCCACTGCCAGAAGGTACAATTTTTCACAAATGATTTTCAATGATCTTGTCTCAAACATGGGAAACAAAAAGAGCTTTTATATGTATCCCAGGTTTGTCCAAGCAGTAATCAACCATGAATTGATGGATATTCCTCATTCTGATGGAATATATGTACCAAAACCCCCTAAAGGCAAGGTTTTCTCAAATATGAGAAGATCTGCTGGGGACTCGGAAGGAGTAGACACCCCATTGTTCTCTACAATGATGGTGGTGTCCCAAACCAATGAAGGTATGGTAGCAGGGTCAAGGCCCCCATTAGACCAACCCACTGCTAGCCAATCCCAACCTTCCCTCTCTCAAATTTTCCCCCAGTCCTTTGCTGCTAAACCCACTCCCAGAATATCCAAGACTTATGTCAAGAGAAAGGTACACAAGGCTCCTTCCCTTGGTGTGCCTACTATTAACCAAGAGCCTCAAAGCCCTCTATTGGAGCACTCTCCAGTAGAGAATATCCAAAGGGAAACCAACAGGGCGTCTCCCAACCCTCAGGAGGTGCTCTCTAAGGAGATGGAGAGCATATGGGTGAGAAGGCTGCCACTACTTCTGCTAGCACAGAGAAGGAAAGTGGTAACATCTCTAAGACCTTCCCCATGGCAACTTTGAATGAGCAATCATTCAAAGGTCCCCGGTGCCAAGAAACCAAGGGGGTGGACAGTGCTTCTGCTAGGCAGAAGACTTCCACTACTAAAAGATCCCATGATCCTTCAAAAGGGGGTAACACTCCTGGAGAAGGTGAGGACAAATATGACTACAATGAATTGATGGAAACAATGGGCAACATCAATATGGATGTCATCAAACATGGGAAAGAGATTGAAGAGTTGAAACTGGTTATTCTATCTCAACAAGTTCAGATCACCAAACTAAAGAAATTGGTAACAAGATTGGTACTTAAAAAGAAAAAGAAGCAATTTGTGCTGAAGAAGAGGGCAAATGTTCAAGATCCTTTCAACAAGGGGGAGATGCCAGAAGGAGAAACAGAGAAAGAAAGCTCAACTGTAAAGGAAGTTGAAGTTGAGGGGGAGACAGAACATGGAACAACAGCAGAAACTGTTAATGCTGCTAAAATACAAGAAGCAGCAGAAACAGAAGCAGAAGAAACAGGGCTTTCTATAGAGGAAATGGAGATAGCTGAAACTTTGGTTAAAGCCAAGAATGATACTCCTAAGGCTACTCAAAAGGCCAAGGGAGAAGTCATTAATGAAGAAGGGATCTCAAAGAAGCAAAAAGAGAAGGAAGTCTTGAAGGATATAAAGGGAAAAGGAAAAGAAAAGATGGTTGAAGAAGCTGAACTGCCTACAAAGAAGAAGTCTCAGATTGAAATGGATGAGGCAATAGCAAAGCAGCTTCAAGACCAAATGGAAAAGGAGGAACAGTTGCAAACAGAAACAGACAGAGAACTTGCAAAGATCATGGCCAGAAAGTTGAATGCAGAATATCAGAAAAGCATAAAAGAAGAAGCTCAGACCAAGAAACTTCAAGTTAAAAAGATGCCAGTGATGAAGCAGAAAAGACAACCCTCCAAGACCTTTTTGGCCAATCAGGAAATTAGAAAGATGATAAATTTCCTGAAAGGTGCAATTGGAGTCAAGGGGGAGATGTTCACCAACATGGCATACAGTCAAGTTGAGGAGCTCTACAGGAAGGAAATGGCAAAGCTCCAAGGGATACCTCTCAAAGGGAAGAAGCAGAAAGAAGGATGAAAGAGAGACATGATTTCAACATCCAACAACCATTCCCTGAGGAGACCACACCCTCAAAAGACAAAGTTGAAGAGAAGAAGGAAGAACATGAGGGTGTTGGTATAGAAGCCAAGTCTGGAAAGAGAGTGAAGTCGATTGCTTCAAAAAGGCAGTTGAAAAGGCCAAGGGTGGAAGAAACTGAAAAGGAAGCAGAACCTTCAGTCACATCTCCAACAGAACCTGTGCAAAGTCCAGAGCAGTCCAATAAGCAAACTGTTGAGAGTATGGATCTCTACATGACAATAGTAGAACCTTTGAAGGCTGTTCCAATCTCTATGAAAGCTCCTGAGATTACCTTCTGGGACATTCTAAGAGATAATTGAAAGGACTTCTTCAGAATAAAAAGAGCTGATGGTTCATTTGAAGCATATTCAACATGGGGGAGAGTTGTCAGAAGTTGTTCAAGAGCTGACATAGAAGAATTATACAAAGTGGGGATAAAACTCTATGAGCCTGTGTTGAAAGGGAATGAATAGAATCTTCTCAAGATAGCAATGGAATACTTGTGCATGATGTTTGATCCAGAAAGGGTGGCTTATAGGATTAAAGATCATCAGCATGAGTTTATATTCAAGAAGATTGATAAATGGATACTTTTTGAAAACTGTGGGGTATACATGATTACTATTGACAATTGTTATCATGAATACTACCTGGTAGACAGAATTTATGAGCATAGCAAAGAGAAGTTAGAAGGGATGCTGAAGGCTACACTAGTATGCACAAAGGATTCAGAGATGGCCAAGATTATGGTGAGAAGAACTGTCAATCAAAGTTTGGGCTTAGATCCAAACTTGGGAAACTGAATCTGAAGTTTTGAAAGCATCTTGAAGATCAATTCTGAAGAACTTGACTTCTTTTCCTAAAAGTCAAGTTAGGGGGAGATTGTTGGGAACTGAAGAAAAGCTCAAGTATGGTTAATGCTGCTAGTTCAGAATTACTACTGCTAGAAGACTTCAAAGTTAATACTGCTGAGTATTACTACTGCTAGTAGAATTAATACTGCTAGTCAAAGTTAGTGCTGCTTGAACAAAGTTAGTACTGCTTAGCTAGTTAGTACTGCTAGTGGTTAGTGCTGCTTAATAGTTAATGCTGCTAAGACCAAGTTAATGTTGCTTGAAGAAGTTAATGCTGCTGAGCATAGTTAGTGCTGCTTATGACTTGAAGATCCGGATGGAAAGGATGACAGCTGGAAAGAATCAATATATTCATGGAAGGCTTGAAGATAATGATGGAAGATATACTGAAGATATTTTATTTATTGTAATTATCTTTTTGTTCAATATATGTACAGATTTGATAGAATAGTTTTAGATAGATCAATTAATTCATTAATTCTAAAGTTTTGTTTCTAGAGAGAATCAACCTCAAGGCATAGATCCTAATTCTAGAGAAGTAGAATTCGTATTGGTGAGCCTGTTCATCAATATTGAGGTTGTGTGTTTAATCTTGTAACTTCAAGCATTCAATACAAGTTTACAAGTTGTTGATTATATACTGTTTTGGTTTACTGTTGTTGGGAGTATGGTTAATGCTGTTGGTTCAGAGTTAATACTGCTAGAAGACTTCAAGGTTAATACTGCTGAGTATTACTACTGCTAGTAGTTAATACTGCTAGTCAAAGTTAGTGCTGCTTGAACAAAGTTAGTACTGCTTAGCTAGTTAGTACTGCTAGTAGTTAGTGCTACATAGTAGTTAATGTTGCTGAAGATTAATACTGCTTATAGGATAAAGATTCGCATGAAAGGACAACAGCTAGATGGACTGAAGATTATGGAAGGCTTAGAGATATACATGGAAGATATGCTGAAGATATGTTTATTTTATTGTAATTATCTTTTTGATTAGTATATGTATAGAAGATACAGAATAGTTTTAGATGAGATTAATTCCAAGTTTTAGAGAGAAATCAACCTCAAGGCATAGATCCTAATTCTAGAGAAGTAGAATTCGTATTGGTGAGCCTGTTCATCAATACTGAGGTTGAGTGTGTAATCTTGTAACTTCAAAGCATTCAATACAAGTTTACAGTTTGTTCTTCATATTTATTGTTTTGATTTACTGTTTCATTGAATATCAAAGTGTTATTCCGCAAACTTCTTTGATATTGTTTCTGAGAATTAATTCTTGTTGAGAATTCGATCCTGACAAGTGGTATCAGAGCCAAACTCTCTAAGAAACATCTATTCATCATGGAAAATCTTACAGAATCAAGCAGTACTTTGGTCTCTAAGGTTCCAATGCTCAAACCCAGTGAGTTTGACATGTGGAAGATCAGAATCAGACAATATATTCTTCTCACTGACTACTCAATGTGGGATATCATTGAGAATGGTCCTTCTGAAGCTGGAAGGATAGGACCAGATGGGAAAAGACCTCCACCAAAGACAGATGGTGAGAGGAAGATCAGACAGACAGAGATGAAGGCCTTGAGCACTCTGCTCTTGGCCATCCCCAATGAATATCAGCATCAATTTTGCAACTGCACTGATGCTCAGATTCTCTGGAATGCTCTAGAAAAAAGATTTGCTGGAACTAAGAGCATCAAAAGAAATCAAAGAGATGTTCTAAAGCAGCAGTATGAGAACTTTACTTCCTCAAAGAATGAGTCTATGACTCAAACTTTTGATAGGTTCAACAAGCTCATAGGTGAACTGGCTACTGTAGGAGTGAAGATGGAACAAGATGATGTAAACAGAAAGTTCCTCAGATCTCTTGGGGATGAATGGACTATGTACACTGTCTCATATAGACAGAGTGACAATCTGGAAGAGAAAGAACTTGATGATCTATACAATGATCTAAGAGTTTTTGAAACTGAGGTAGAGATCAAGAAGAAGCCCACTGGTTATGTCCACAATGCTGCACTTCTTTCAGCATCCACTGATACTACTGCCAACCCTGAAGCAGTTAGTACTGCTAGTGGAGTAAGTTCAGAAAAAGGCACTGAAACTATCTTTGAAGCCTTTTTGTCCTGTCATAGTAACAATTCATTGATTAATGATAATCTGGATCAACTTCACCCTGATGACCTGGAGGAGATGGATATTAAATGGCAGATGGCCATGTTATCCATGAGGGTGAAGATGTTCATTAAAAGAACAGGAAGGAATAACTTCTCTCAAAGAAGAGAAGATGGAGCTGGTTTTGACAAGACCAAGGTGGAATGTTATAAGTGTCACATGAAAGGACACTTTGCGAGAGAATGCAGGAGTGTTGTTCCAAACAACAACCACCAACAAGCTCAGAATGGAGGCTACACTCAGAACAAGAATCCTGCTCAAGCCCTTGTTTCTCAACAAGGAATGGGATTTGACTGGAGTGATCAAGCTGAGGAAGCCATTCAGAATCAAGCTCTTATGGCAGAAGTGTCTGATCTCCCCTCTAAGGTAATTTCTAATCTTTGCACTAAATCTTGCATTGACACTGTAAAAAGATACAGGGATCACAATCAAAGTATGTGTGATGACCTCAAAAGATTAGAAAAGGATAGAAGAGATTATGTGTTAATAGCAGAGAGATTTGAAGAGAAAATCAAAGGCTTTCAAGCTAATGAACTTCAACACTCTTATGACACAAACTATTGGAAGTGGGAAAAGAATGAGTTAGAGACCAAACTGTCTAAATCCCTAGAAGAGAGTGATAGGCTGAAAAAGGAACTGTCTAAAGTTAAACTTGACATAGAAAAGTTTTCATATGCTTCAAAAGCAATGGATTCTCTTCTAAAGGCTCAGATTCATGACAAGATGAAGCCTGGTATTGGATACAACAATACACCTCCTCCTTACAACAACAATTATATCTCTCCTACTTCAGACTTGTTAGAAACCAAGGAGAAAAAGGACTTATCTGAGAAAGCCTTTAAGATAGATCATTTGGATGAAGTAGTAATTAAGGATTTAACTGAGAAAGAAGCCAGTGAGTATAGGGATAATGATGTGAGTAAAGAGATCCCATTAGAAAACAACATTATCACCAATGAGGGATGTGGGAAAATCTGGGTCAAGTCCAAGGAGATAGAGAAGACCAAAGGAAAGAATAACAAGGTCCATTACAAACAAACCCCGGTTGTGAATCCTGGATCTTGTAAACAGTGTGATTGCAGTAAAGCCAAGAGCCTAAATTCTGGTTTAAAAAGAGGAAATCAAATAAACTGGAATAATCAATGGGCTCAGAAGCAAGGAGTTGATCTGAGTAAAATCAATAGACCAAAACCTTGCTTCATATGTGGCAAGTTAAATCATTTGGCTAAATATTGCTTCTTTAACCCTATTAATCAACAGATGACCTTTCAAAGATTTGTGCAAAAACCTGTTGGTTATAGGAAGGCTGGAAAGAAACATGTGATAAAGAAACATGGTGAAAGGAAAGGCCCCATGAAGAAAAAGATTTTAAAAGAAAGTATTAAAATGTGGGTGCCTAAATGCACTAAAACTGTTAGTACTGCTGACAGGGTTAGTGCTGCTGGAAGTATTACTGCTGCTACCTGTGTTAGTACTGCTAAAAATATTAATGCTGCTAATACTGTTAGTACCTCTTCAAAGGTTAATACTGCCAACACAGTTACTGCTGCTAACACAGTTACTACTGCTAACAATGTTAGTACTGCTAAGCATGCAAGTGCTGCTAAGGCAGTTAGTACTTCTAAAACCAGTACTGCTTCTAGCAAAAATGTTTCCAAGCCTATTATTGTGACAAAGTACTCCAAGAATGAGGAGTTAAAGTTCAAAAATCTTGTCAAGAAAGAATGCAAGTATTTTGATGAGAAAGGGGTACCCAAGACCACTTTGGCTTGGGTTCCTAATTCATACTAACTGGTCTATCATATGTGCAGGGCAACCAACAGCTCAAGGGAAAGAGCATATGGCATGTTGATAGTGGTTGCTCTAGGCACATGACAGGCAACATGTCATGCCTTCAGGATTTCAAGCATATCAATGGAGGACATGTTGCATTTGGAGATAATCTTACTGGTGGAAAAATAAGTGGAAAAGGTAATGTCACCAAAGGTAAGATGACATTTGAGGATGTCTACTATGTTGATCAATTGAAGTACAACCTGTTAAGTGTATCACAGGTATGTGACAAACAACATAGTATATTATTTACAAATACTGAGTGTATGATCCTTGCTCCAGGGTTCAAGGTAGTTGATGAAAGCATGATACTACTTAGAACTCCAAGAAAGGACAATGTTTACTGTCTAGATATGGACAATGTGGATAGTGATTCATCTCTAAATTGTCTTGTTTCTAAAGCTTCTGTAGATGAATCCTCTCTTTGGCACAGAAGGATGTGTCACATGAATTTTAAGACTATGAACAAACTTGTTAAAAACAACCTTATAAGAGGTTTACCATCTAAAGTCTTTTCATGTGATGATCATTGTGTTGCTTGCCTTAAAGGCAAACAACATAAAACTTCTCATAAGACCAAAGAGATAAACTCAATTTCTTCTTGTCTCCAGTTATTACATATGGATCTGTTTGGTCCTACAAATGTTATGAGTATAGGCAAGAAATCTTACTGCTTGGTTATTGTTGATGATTACTCTAGATTTACCTGGGTATATTTTCTCAGGACTAAGGATGAGACAAGTGGACTGATCAAATCCTTTATCCTAAGAATTGAAAACCAAACCAATCAAAAAGTAAAAGTCATTAGATCAGATAATGGGACTGAATTCAAAAATCTTGATCTAAACACCTTTTGTGAAGAAAAAGGCATTGAGAGACAATATAGTGCTCCTAGGACTCCTCAACATAATGGTGTTGCTGAAAGGAGAAATAGGACACTAATAGAGGCTGCTAGATCTCTGTTGGCTGATTCAAAACTACCAATTACCTTCTGGTCTGAAGCAGTTAACACGGCCTGCTATGTCCAAAACAGAGTTCTAGTAGTTAAGCCAAAGAACAAGACACCATATGAGCTTTTAAATAAAAGAAAACCTTTCATTGGTTTCTTCAAACCTTTTGGGTGTCCTTGTACAATTCTCAATACCAAATCTCACTTAGGTAAGTTTGATAGCAAAGCAGATGATGGATTTCTTGTTGGGTATTCATCTAAGAGTAAGGCCTACAGAGTTTTTAACTCATTCTCTAGAATAATTGAAGAAAGTGACAATGTCAAATGCAATGAGAACACACCAAATCCTATTGGGTCTGGTCCTCAGTGGCTATTTGACATTGATTCACTAACTAACTCCTTTGGTTTCAGTAGTGATGGTTATGCAGGTTCAGGATGTGGAGGATCAGGGACTACACAGGTTCAAGAAAGTATATCTAAATATGTGATCTTTCCCATACCCACAATGAATTCCTTTGAAGACTGTGAAAAGGGACCATCTACTGGACCAAGTCAGAGTGCAGAAGAAAGTAGAGATGAGGAGACTCAAGAAAATAAAGAATCAGAAGTGGCTGCTGAAAACACTTCAGTTGAGTTGAATGACTCTAATCTAGAGGCTGGACTTAATGAAGAACCTAGTCATAACACCAGAGTTCAAAAGAATCATCCTCCACAGCTGGTAATAGGAGATATATCCTCTCCTATGATGACTAGACACCAAAGCAGGTTTCAAGAAATGCAAGATCAACAGCATACATTGCTTTCTTGTTTTCTATCCCAACTTGAGCCTAAAAAGGCACATGATGCTATGAAAGAATCCAGTTGGATAGAAGCAATGCAAGAAGAACTGTTGCAGTTAAAACTACAAGATGTATGGGATCTAGTAGACCTTCCTAAAGGTCACAGAGCAATTGGCACAAAGTGGATTTTCAAGAACAAGAGAGATGAAAGAGGAATTGTCATAAGGAACAAAGCAAGGCTGGTGGCTCACGGGTATACTCAAAAAGAGGGTATAGATTACGAAGAAGTTTTTGCACCTGTGGCTAGGATAGAAGCAATCAGATTATTCCTAGCCTATGCTTCTTACATGAACTTCAAAGTCTATCAAATGGATGTAAAAAGTGCTTTTCTCTATGGTTCAATCGAAGAAGAGGTATATGCCTGTCAACCTCCAGGGTTTGAAAACCCAAACTATCCAGACAGAGTATACAAATTGAAGAAAGCTCTTTATGGACTGCATCAAGCTCCAAGAGCATGGTATGACACTCTGTCATCCTATCTCTTGGAAAATGGCTTTGAAAGAGGAGTCATTGATAAGACTCTATTTATCAAGAGAAAGAAGAAGGATATCTTGCTGGTCCAAATCTATGTTGATGACATTATCTTTGGATCTACAAGAGACAACATGTGCAAGGAGTTTGAGGAACTAATGCATCAAAGGTTCAAAATGAGTTCCATGGGGGAACTTACTTTCTTCCTTGGACTCCAAGTTCAACAGAAGTCAGATGGCATCTTCATCTGTCAATCCAAGTATGTGCAGGACATTCTAACCAAGTTTGGTTTCTCAGATTCAAAACCTGCCAGCACACCTATGGAGACACACAAGCAGATAACAGCAGATCTTGAGGGGGAGGATATGGATGTGCATCATTATAGATCCATGATTGGCTCTCTCATGTATCTCACAACATCAAGGCCAAATATAATGTTTCCAGTCTGTGTATGTGCAAGATTCCAAGTTAGGCCAAAGCAATCTCACTTTCAAGCTGTTAAGAGGATATTCAGATATCTCAAAGGGAAACCCAAATTGGGACTTTGGTATCCTCATGACTCACCCTTTGACCTAATAGCATACTCAGACAGTGATCTAGGTGGGGCAAACTTGGACAGAAAATCTACTTCTGGAGGATGTCAGTTTTTGGGTGCTAGACTAGTTTCATGGCAGTGCAAGAAACAAACCACAGTGTCCACATCTACAACAGAGGCAAAGTACATAGCAGCTGCAAGTTGCTGTTCTCAAGTTTTATGGATTCAGAATCAAATGCTGGACTATGGGGTAACCTTTCTACACACTCCCATTTTTAATGATAATAGCAGTGCTATCAGCATTGTAAATAATCCTGTCAAGCACTCTAAGACAAAGCACATTGAGATCAGGTATCACTTCATAAGAGACTGTAATGAAAAGAAACTTGTTCAAGTTGTAAAAGTTCATACTGACAATCAGTTTGCTGATCTATTCACCAAAGCTTTTGATGTGGGTAGATTCACTTTCTTGGTAACAAGTGTGGGAATGATCAACTCTGAATAAGCATCCTCTCTAACAGTGGTTAAATATCTGAATATTATAGATTCTTGGTGTTACTAATCTTCCTTTGCAGGGCATACAGAGCAGTACTGAATTCGGCTAAGCTTCAAAGCGTAAGTATAGTTAATATTGCTAGTTAGTTAATACTGCTAGTAGTTAATACTGCTCGCAGTTAATACTGCTAGTAGTTAATACTGCTCACAGTTAATACTGCTCACAGTTAATACTGCTAGTTCGTTAGTACTGCTCGCAGTTAGTACTGCTCGCAGTTAGTACTGCTCGCAGTTAGTACTGCTCGCAGTTAGTACTGCTAGTAGTTAATACTGCTCGCGGTTAATACTGCTTGTCCGTTAATACTGCTCTAGGTTAATACTGCTTATGTCCCGAATACTATAAATACCCTTTGCCCGCCTAAAAGTTCATAACGACTCTTTGTATACTGTTCACTTGCGCTCTAAACCCTTTCTCTCTCAAGACTCAAAGTTTTCAGGCAAGTTTTTCACTAAGATCAATGGCATCCATGGCATTCATTGATGAACACAATGAGATCGCGATGCTACAAAAGCCAAAGCAAGCTGCAGGATTTCATCTGATTGTGGATATCCTCAAGTCAAGCCATATTGCTCATGCTCTTACTGTATCACCTACAATCTATATCGAGCATCAAAGGCAGTTCTGGGCTAATGCCACCATTGTTGCTGAGAATGGTGTGCAAATGATCAAGACAAGGATCTGTGAAAAACCACTAACAGTTACTGAAGAGGTTATTCGCATCAGTCTACGTCTAGACGATGCCTCTGGTATAACTTCTATCTCAAATGATGAATTATTCTCTTCTCTTACAAGAATGGGGTATGGAGGCCCATTGGGTGTATTCAAATTCTCTAAAGCCAAATTTTCACCCCAATGGCGTTTCTTTGTCCATACTCTCATGCACTGTATCTCCAAAAAGACTACTGGATTGAGTGAGTTCAGCAGCACCATTGCTTATGCTTTGGTGTGCTTGGCCACTGCCAGAAAGTATAACTTTTCTAAAATGATTTTCAGTGATCTTGTCTCAAACATGGGAAACAAAAATAGCTTCTTTATGTACCCCAGGTTTGTTCAAGAAGTTATTACTCATGAATTGACGGATATACCTCAACCTGTTGGGGTATATGTACCTAAACCCCCCAAAGGCAAGGTTTTCTCAAATATGAGAAGATCTGCTGGGGACTCGGAAGGAGTTGACACCCCATTGTTCTCTACAATGATGGTGGTGTCCCAAACCAATGAAGGTATGGCAGCAGGGTCAATGCCCCCATTAGACCATCCTACTGCTAGCCAATCCCAACCTTCCCACTCAAAATCTATCCCCAGTCTCTTCTTGAAAAACCAACCTCTCCTATCACACAAACTTACAAGAGGAAACAGGTAAAGAAGGCTCCTTCCCTTCTTGTACCATCATCCCCCAAGCCTTTAAGCCCTCTAAGGGAGAATTCTCCTTTGGGGAATATCCATAGGGAAACCAAAGGGGTGTCTCCCAACCCCAAGGAGGTGCTCTCTGAGGAGGAGGAAGAGCATATGGGTGATGAGGCTGCCACTACTCCTGCTAGCACAGAGGAGGAAAGTGGTAACATCAATAAGACCTCCCCCATGGCAACTTTGAATGAACAATCATTCAAAGGTCCCTGGTGCCAAGAAACCACGGGGGTGGATAGTGCTTCTGCTAGGCAGAAGACTTCCACTACTAAAAGATCCAATGATCCTTCAAAGGAAGGTAACACTTCTAGAGAAGGTGAGGACAGATATAACTACCAGGAATTGATGGATACAATGGGAAACATCAACCAAGATGTCATCAAACAGGGCAAAGAGATAGAAGAAATGAAGCTGGTAATTCTGTCACAACAAGTACAGATTGCTAAGCTGAAGAAGATGGTGACCAGGCTAGTGCAGAGGAAGAAGAGGAAGCAGTTTGTCTTAAAGAAGAGATCAAATGTTCAAGATCCTTTCAACAAGGGGGAGAAGCCAGAGAGAGAAAAAGAGAAAGAAAGCTCAACTGTAAAGGAAGTTGAAGTTGAGGGGGAGACAGAACATGGAACAACAGCAGAAACTGTTAATACTGCTGAAGCAGCAGTAACAGAAGCTGCAGTAACAGGGCTGTCTATAGAAGACCTGGAGATAGCAGAAACTCTGGTAAAAGCAAAGAATGACACTCCTAAGGATACTCAAAAGGCCAAAGGAGTGGTCATCAATGAAGGAGAACCTCAAAAGGAAGTCTTGAAGGATATAAAGGGAAAAGGAAAAGAAAAGATGGTTGAAGAAGCTGAACTGCCTACAAAGAAGAAGTTTCAGATTGAACTGGATGAGGCAATAGCAAAACAGCTTCAAGACCAAATGGAAAAGGAGGAAATGTTGCAAACAGAAACAAACAGAGAACTTGCAAGGATAATGGCCAGAAAGTTGAATGCAGAATATCAGAAAAGCCTAAAAGAAGCAGCTCGGACCAAGAAACTTAAAGTTAAAAAGATGCCAGTGATAAAGCAGAAAAGACAACCCTCCAAGACCTTTTTGGTCAATCAGGAAAGAAGAAAGATGATAAACTTCCTGAAAGGTGCAATTGGAGTCAAGGGGAGATGTTCACCAACATGGCATACAGTCAAGTTGAGGAGCTCTACAGGAAGGAAATGGCAAAACTCCAAGGGGATTCCTCTCAAAGGGAAGAAGCAGAAAGAAGGATGAAAGAGAGACATGATCTCAACATCCAACAACCATTCCCTAAGGAGACCACACCCTCAAAAGAAGAAGCAGAAGAGAAGAAGGAAGAACCTGAAAGTGTGGGTATAGAAGCCAAATCTGGAAAGAGAGTGAAGTCAATTGCTTCAAAAAGGCAGTTGAAAAAGCCAAGGGTGGAAGAAACTGAAAAGAAAACAGAACAGTCTAGTAAGCCAACAGATGAGAGTATGGATCCTTACATGACAATAGTGGAACCATTGAAAGCTGTTCCAATCTCTATGCAAGCTCCAGAGATCATCTTCTGGGATATTCTAAGGGACAGTGGAAAGAATTTCTTCAGAATCAAGAGAGCTGATGGTTCATTTGAAGCTTATTCAACATGGGAGAAAGTTATCAGAAGTTGTTCAAGAGCTGATATGGAAGAATTATACAAAGTGGGGATGAAACTTTATGAACCTGTGTTGAAAGGTACTGAAGAGAATCTTCTCAAAGTGACATTGGAATACTTGTGCATGATGTTTGATCTAGAAAGAGTGCACTAAAGGATTTAAGATCATAAGCACGAGTTCATCTTCAAGAAGATTGATAAATGGATACTATTTTGAAAACTGTGGAGTATACATGATTACTATTGACAATTGTTATCATGAATACTACCTGGTGGACAAAATCTATGAGCATAGCAAGGAGAATCTAGAAGGGATGCTTAAAACTACACTTGTATGTACAAAGGATTCAGAGATGGCAAAGATTGTGGTTAGAAGAACTGTAAATCAAAGTTTGGGCCTAGATCCAAATTTGGGAAATTGAACCAGAGGTGTTGAAAGCATCTTGAAGATTAATTCTGAAGAACTTGACTTCTTGTCCTAAAAGTCAAGTTAGGGGGAGATTGTTGGGAACTGGAGAATTTATCAAGTATGGTTAATGCTGCTGGTTCAGAGTTAATACTGCTAGAAGACTTCAAGGTTAATACTGCTGAGTATTACTACTGCTAGTAATTAATACTGCTAGTCAAAGTTAGTGTTGCTTGAACAAAGTTAGTACTGCTTAGCTAGTTAGTACTGCTAGTAGTTAGTGCTGCTTAGTAGTTAATGCTGCTGAAGATTAATACTGCTTATATGATAAAGATTCGCATGAAAGGACAATAGCTGGATGGACGGAAGATTATGGAAGGCTTAGAGATATACATGGAAGATATGCTGAAGATATGTTTATTTTATTGTAATTATCTTTTTGATTAGTATATGTATAGAAGATACAGAATAGTTTTAGATGAGATTAATTCCAAGTTTAAGAGAGAAATCAACATCAAGGCATAGATCCTAATTCTAGAGAAGTAGAATTCGTATTGGTGAGCCTGTTCATCAATATTGAGGTTGAGTGTGTAATCTTGTAACTTCAAAGCATTCAATACAAGTTTACAGTTTGTTCTTCATATTTACTGTTTTGATTTACTGTTTCATTGAATATCAAAGTGTTATTCCGCAAACTTCTTTGATATTGTTTCTGAGAATTAATGCTTGTTGAGAATTCGATCCTGACAACTGTTTATTGAATATCAAAGTGTTATTCCGCAAACTTCTTTGATATTAGTTTCTGAGAATTTATTCTTGTTAAGAATTCGATCCTGACAACTTCTTCTTCCCATCATTCTTAGACTTAGCCTTCCCGTCAGACAACAAAGCCAATGAATCAACCATAACTTTCTTCTCATTTACATTCTCCTTTACTTTATCTTCATCTTGGATCAGTATGCAAAACAAATCAAAAATATCTTCTTCACACATATTTTTGTTCATCTGCAAGTTCACTGCATAGATATCCCATTGAGGTATTAGATTCTTCAGAAACTTGTGATTAATTTCTGATACTGTTTTCTACAAAACCATTTCTCCTGAGATCATTTGAAATGGCATTATATTTATTTTAAGAATCAGTCAAAGATTCTGACTCTTTTGCCTTAAAACCTTCATATGCACTAATGCATTGATTGAGTTTTGTTTCCAAAGATCTAGAAGTTCCTTGCATTTGATTTTCCAATTCATCCCACATGGCTTTAGCAAACTTCCTACTGTCAATTCTGTTAAAAAGTTCATTAGGTATTTCCATGGTCAACAAAGTCAAAGCCTTTCTATCCAAATTGTGTCTTTTCCTTTGGGCTTTATTATTATACTTCAACTACTTCTTCATTTGAGTAGTTGGTATTTCTAAAGTGTCATCAGTTGCTGGAATACCAGGGATTTGTATATGTAACACCCGTATTTTTCCAAGTAAGCTATAAGACTCCTCTCATCTTAAAATGTCAATGAGAAAGATTATTTATGTTTCTGTGTGTCCCACAATACGTGTAAATCAATCAAGATAAACAAGAAATCGATCAAGAAGTCATATGTATTACTTGAATCACAATGAATAGAAGATGCTCTTAACTCTCAAAAATATTTATATCACTACACTTACTTTTCTCACAATGCTACTATAAAGAAAATAAAAGAAAACCTATTTATACCAACTATCTATTACAAGACAAAAACTAAAATACAAATTGACTTTTACATTGACTTATTACAAATGAATTTGACTTTATGCTTGAGAGGCTTTGAATTGAACTTTTGACTTTGACTTTCATCTTTCATCCTCATGATCTTGTATCCAACACATTTGTGCACTAACAATCTCCCCCTTTGGATGCAATATCATCTTCAAAAAGATAGGCAATACAATCTCCCCCTTTGTTAAGAATCGTTAACAAAACATAATCTTCCTCTTTGGAAATAACACTAATCATCTTCAAAGAATAAGATCTTGAGGTCCCCTTTGGATTCTATAAAAATATTCAGCATCAAAGACTAATCTCCCTCTTTAAGTTTCTAACAAGGAATTTTTCTTTGAAAATCAATCGCTTCCTTTGAGTAACTTTGCTCAACATCATTCTTTCCTTCCTTTGAGCTATCTTAAAAAAAATTTGTAATCTCCCCAAAGTCTGTGATACTGTTCTTCAAGAACTATAACAATCTCTCCCAAGGTAATGAAAACCTTTTTCAGACTTCAGAAGAGAAATTATCTTCAGATTTAGCTCACTTTACTTCAGCAAATAATCTTGAAAGAAAATTCATTAAATTCCAACGAACATTCTGAATCCTTTGAACTTTCTCTTTCAATTCTGTGCAATTTCCCTACAACTTGCATTTCATGACAAATTCTGTCAACGAACTTTCTCCAAATCATATTTCTTGAAGTTTTTACTTCTTTAAATTCCTTTCCATTTCTTGATCTTCTCCCATATTTCAAACATGTAACTTCCTCCAATTCAAATATTTCTTGACCATCTCCAAAACTGTTACAAACTGTTCTTCAGATAACATTTCTTGACATATATTTCTCTCCCTTTTTGATGATGTAGAGCAGAGAAATTATCAAAACTTCTACAAGAAATGTCATTAATCTTTTCTGACCATTGATCTTTACCACTGAACCACTGAATATCCGCCAATTCATAATATATTCATCTGAATCTTTTCAAATTCAGACAACTAAGCGTGTAAACCTGACACAACAAATGAATCTGTTAATAATACCTATCAGTAGCACGAAGCCACTGTGTAACAAATACACATTGGAAAGGATCTTTTTGATATTCACTCCCCCAGGTCTTCCATTCAATCATCGAATAACACAAGGTTAAACTATGAACGTTTGGACAAAAAAAACGCATTATCTGTGTGTACGTGCTTGTGTATGAAAGAATTAAGCATATGATTGCTTTTACTAGTCTCAAAATGTGTAAACCATTGAGACAAGAATAGTAATACACATACTCAATTGTGCATGATCGAAGTGCGAAGATGGGGCAGCCTTCCTTCTTTTTCAATATCCGCATCTTCCAAATGAAGACGAGATAAATTATGTGTTGCATCCCCAAGAAAAAATTGAAACATCTATTTGTTGAGAAAGAAATGAGTAGTTGGTGGGGTTTAAGCAAGAGTTGGAATGGGCTAGTTGCCTGTTTCAATGACGTTCACGAAAGAATTGTGAAACAACAGTAATGTGGTTGCCCAACTCAGAAAAAGTTGGTGTAGAGTTTGATATTCTTTTACTCTGACCAAACTCTCTTTTCATTTTATCTCAGCACACACCCACACTCAGATATTGACTCCTCGCCTCTCGATCACTCAAGGATAACTTCTTGGGTAGGAAACACTGGTTAACGTGAATCCATAGAAGTTCAATCAAATTCTCACACAATAAACCCTTGTAGTTGTCCTATAAGCAAAATGTTGCTCAAATGTGTTAGTGTATAATTGTATCCAAGATTTAATAGAAAAGTCAAAGTATGTAAAGTCAAAATAGTCAAGTATTGTATAAGTCAAAGCTAGTTTACTTTGAGTGAATATGGTCATTAACCATATATAAGGCATTTGAGAGTTTAGTTTTGTAAGACTTGTAACATTCAACATTGTGAGATATACTACTTCACAATTTCTCTCTCTACTTTCTCTCTAGACTTTGATCATAATTATCAAATCTTGATGTTTGCTTGAATTGGGAACTTACATTTGGTATCAGAGCTAACCCATAATCATTCAGAGAGTTTAATCTCACTTATTTTTTTATCGACTTTATCATTTTTCACGAAGAACACGCACGAAATTCACTGTTTGATAAAATTCGCATTTGATAATCGATTTTTTATTTTGAAAATATGTTCTTAGTGATCGCTATATGATTTAGATTGTTTCTTGTTCACAAATTGTCACAAAATTTTCACTAGATAGATCTAATTTTGAGAATTTTTTAAATTTTTTCAAGAAAATAGTCGAACACTGTATTCTCATGGATCGCACTGTAATTTTGATGTTTTTAGCCATGTTTGTCTATTAGAAAAGTGATTAGTATCATATATCGATCGTTTTGGTTCAATCTTGAAAGCAATTGATAGGTTTACAAAGTGTTTGATCGATCGGGTGTTCAATAGTGAAGAACACGCTAGATCTGTACTTCGCGCAAGGATATAACACGTTAGTCTGAAGAACATGCATGATGAAGAGCCTTGGCATTTTCATGGTTTCTGCGTGTTTTACTTTGATTCGCGCATAGAGTGGTTTGCGAGAAGTGAAAACGCACTAATCACGTGGTGCGAGTTTCTTAGTTAATCTGTGAGTTCTTAGTTCTGCGAGAAGTATTTGGTTGCGTGTTTGCATTCTGCGAGTTCTCATTTTCTCGAAATTATTCTAAGTATGGAACACACAAAGTTCCTTGCTAGTTTTGATTCGATTCCTTGATCTGGGAGTTTGCATCTGTTTGCACGAACCAAAATTAATAAAAAGTTTCTAAGTACAAAACGTGCACGTGTTGGTTTGCAAGAACACAAAACCCGCACATCGAAGTCTGCGAGAATTTTGAACGCGCACGTAGTAGTCTGTGAGAACTAGCTACGTGCACGTGGCTATCTGCGTGAAGTTCAGTGAACAGTGGTTTGCGAGTTCTAGTACTCTGCGAGTTTTGGAGTTAGAAACTTTTATGATCTATTTCAAGTGTTGATCCAAGTTTGACTCTTCCAGTCAAAATTTTTTGAATATTTTGGGACAATCATTTCTTTCAAGCCTATAATCAGTATTCTTTCTCAATCTGCATATATGTCTCATGATCTTCTTAGTATGGGTTCCAAGTCAAAGCCTCCGGTTCTACAAGTAGACGAATATCCTCAATGGCGGAAGAGAATGATTAACTTTTTGAATAACCAAGACAAGAAGTTAATGAATTCTATCATTGATGGACCTCACTTCCTACATGTCGTAGTTGCCAGACATCTTCAACAGAGTTGATAGCAGAGAATCAGCAAAAGACATCTGGGATGAGCTGGAGAAACAGTTTCAAAGTTCAACAAAGTCCATCAAGACAAAAAGAAATCAGAGTATAAATGCGTATGAGGGTTTCAAAGCTAAGGAAGGGGAATATTTGAGGGAAGCCTATGAAAGATATAACATCATTTTGAATGATCTGAGGAGAAACAGAGTGCAAAAATCCGATTCAGAGATCAACTACAAATTCATCAAGAATCTCCAGCCCGAATGGGACGTCTACACTATACAGATGCAAATCAACAAAGATATGGACGAGGAGAAGCTTAATGATTTGTTGTGTGCCCTGAACCAGCATGAAGACAAGGTTAAAGAACAAGATTCCATCAACAAAGAACTGCATCAACTGAAAGACAAGCAGAAAAAGGTTGAGGATTCTTTAGCCTTACTAGAACATGGCAAGGGCAAGTTGGTCAAGGGAAGCTCAGTCACTAAAAAGGCATCCAAGAAGAAAGCCTTGATGACAAGCCTGATTGAGTCTTCGGAAAGTTCTGAGGAGGATATACAAGAAGAATATGAGGATGATCAGTTGACAAAATTTGTTGAGAAACTTGCTCTTTTGACTTCAAGCTTCCACAAAAGATTTGGCAGAAAGAAGTTTACAACAAGCCAAAGTATGATTCATACAAGTCAAGCAAGTATAGAGGAAAGTTTGAGAAAGAGAAAGAGAAGAAAGAGGAAAAGAAAGAGGAGAAGAAAGAAAAGAAGAAGTCTTTTGATGCGGAAAAGAAAATTTTTGAAAAGAAAAATGCTGGGATTTTCAAAGAAATATCTGAAAAAAACAAGAACGTGGAAAAAGATTTTGAGCAAGAACGTCTAATCTTTGAATCTGAAATACCTAGGCTCACATCCAAAGTATATGTTCTATCTTTAGACATTTTAAAAGAACAAATGGCAAAATCTGATTTGAAAAAGAAGTTTGACACACTTTCTGATGAAAGAAACATTTTGTCCAAAAAGATAAAACTACTTGAAGTTGCAAATGTTGAATTGTCAGAGAAGATTTCTGCTGACGTGATTAATCAATCACCTTATGAAAATTTAACGGAATCAATTTGCTCTTTCAAAACTGATTCAAGTTTAATTCATGAAAATGTTTTAAAAAGGGCAAGTGTCAAATATAACATTGTCAAATCAAATCAGATTCGTCCATCTAATATGTTTTATGACAAGTTTGTTGATAGTCCAACGAGATTTTGATAGTCCCTGATTCAAGTTTCTAATCACAAACAATTAAACAAAACAACATTAGTAAACTACCTGTTTTCAATTTCAATTCAAGAATCAAAGAATTACAAACTGTTTCTCTCTTTCTCTCTCTAGAACAATACTTTCTCTCTCTAAAACTCTCTCTCAGAATGCGTACAATACTCTTCAAGTCATATGTCTATTAGACACGAGATACAAACTATTTAAACGAAGCTATAAAACAAAAACAAATACAACAAACAAAATTGACTTTGACATTTGCTACAAATTGACTTTGACTTTCACTAAGAGTTAACTTTCCAGCTTTTGACTTTTTGTACTTGGTGTCACACCCCGCTAAAGCGGAAACACGAGGCATAACAGCTCCGATGTCATAGCACAAGATTATAAACATACCAACATTTACTTAACTTTCAAAATACATTACATTTTTAAGAACATAGTATCGTCATTGTTTACAAATTCCAAACTTTAAAATATAACGATACGCATAAAGCAAAAATAATCTTGCTTCAAAATATGAAGTGCGCTGCTAAAACATCATGGAATTACCTTCTCGATTCCTGAAAAGCATGAATAAAAACCAAGGTCAACTACAAAGAGTTGGTGAGTTCACAGGTTTTAAATATGCACAAATCATTTTTATATGCAAGTTAACACTTGTAAATCATACGTATAAACCAACTTCAGTTCTTTGATTCATGAGTACCACAATTTAATTCCTTTATGATAAGTGTATGCAAAGACAATATTACGTTGAGCCACTACTAAGCCGTCCCTGACCAATTTCAACGCCCCCGATGAACTAACTCAGCGGTGGTTCATGCCACATGTTTAGTCATCTTCTCTAGTATAGTGCACCCCTGCTCGTCAGCATTAAGGTGGGTTTGTCACACCAAATAGCGCTACCCACTAATACTATAGGCCCGATTTTCTTCGAGTTAATAGTAGTGTCACGGGGTCTTAGAATTAAAAACTCAACACATCAATTGCATACTTATCATATAGCTTATAATTCCAAATGCTTTAAACAAAGCCTTATAAATTGCCAATTCGCAATAATTTCAAACAATTCTCATGAATCTTTAAATACGCAATTTAAACATGTTTTCCACCCCAAAATCAATTAAAACGATAAAAGTGGGGCTGTGAATACTCACCTTGACGAAAGTATCGGGTGAAGCTTTACTTTAATACTTATTGAATTTTGTCACGCCCTTAATTTCCCTATACAAGAGTTGCCATAAGAATCACATTAATGCCCTATTCCGATGTCCAACCAATATGTCCAATTGTCCCATGAAATGCCATCAAATAAGTTTCTTAGTCCATATCCATTTTTAACTATACAAAGTTCCAAAATACAATAAAAACAAAAATTAAGCTTGATAAAATTACCTTTCTGGATTCAGCACATGCTGTCCAGAAAGTTATCCGGTAAATTCAACACGGAAGCTTAACTTACCAAGAGAATTATTTAATCACAAATTTTGTGATGATACTATAATATGTTTAGATTAAATCTGCATTTTTTTATATTTTTTGAATAACTGTTGATACATCAAATAATTTTTACAAAATAGAGTGTCACTGATTTTCGGATCAGTGACATACCTCACTTGTAACAGGTTTTTGTGGTATCAATTCTTGGAGTTAGACAGTGATCCATATATGGATGCAAACCTAACTCAAAATCCTAACATTTGGAAAAAGATTCACTTAATTTGGATGAGTAATGAGGGAGTTATGGCCTCTACAAGATAGGTGTATGAATCTGTCTTTACTGGACATATTGCACCATTTTCTTGTAAAATCCATTTAAGTGCCCAAATCAACTCCAAATTCAGTGTTTTTGGACTTTTTAGAAAGCTAACACTCTAAATTAAATTTTAGAAGCAAAAACCCCAAACTTGGACAAGTGGTTTGTGAGTTGTGCAAGCTAGAAGTGAAGTTCATTTTCTGGACAGATTCTAAAATAAAATAAATACTATTTTATACCACCAAATAATGATCATTAGACATGGTTTTTGATTATAAACCATGTCTTCACTCCTCATTACATGATAAACTAACTTATGCATCATGGATTCATTGCAATCAAAATGCTCATCCAAATGCATGCATGAACATAACACCAAATAAATGACATTAACACTATTACTAACTTCTTAATCATGTGGAACTTGGGAAATTCATTCATAAGAACATTTTTATACTAACATTTCATTGTAACAACATAACTAAAAGTTCAATAACACCAAAATTTTTGTGATTCAAGATACTTCTACTTACAAAATTTAACATTATGATCAAAAACCCTAAATTTGAAAATAAACAAATTTTTCTTTGAAAACAAGAATCAAAAACTCATTTTATGATGTTATATACATCAAATGTAATCCATCTCATCATCAAAAATCCAATTTGTATAACATTTAGATGTAAATTTTTACTTCTCAAACCCAAAATTCAAAAATGAGAACATGCATAAGAAAAAATGTAGTTTTTGAGGTTACCTTGAAGATTTGAGATGGAAACTTGATTCTAACTTCAAATTGGAGATGGATTCTTGATTGGATTTTGATTTTTAGCAAAGAAAAGAAAAATGGAGTGGTGGTGATGGTGGCTTTCGGCCGAACAAGAGGGAGGAGAGGGAAGAGGAGATGAAAAGTTAATTTTGAGAAATGAGGAGTAATTCTAGTTTTTAAATTTGGTTTTCCATTATTAAAAATAACTAAAATATGGTAGGATTAGGACAAGTGTCCTAAGTGACTTATCATTATAAAAAAAGTTAGTTTAATATATATATATATATATATATATATATATATATTTAAATAAATTACTAGTATAGATTATAAATATCAGATATAATTGAGAACCGAAATAACCAATTCTCAATATTTGCTAATAAAATGCCAAATTTGAAAATTTTGCAATGCAAGAGAAATTAACATACAGATTTTTATAGTTTAAGGATTTTGGACTTTTATTCCCTTATTTGGCATTTCTGGACAGTGACGGTCAGATGCGGAACTGTTCCGGGTTTTTAACGCAACTTCTAAATTTTTCGGGAAACTTTTATCTTAAAGGCTTTTAATAAAAATTTAAAAGTGACAAAACTTATAAATTAATCTGAGGGTGCTAACCTTAATATTCAGAATTTGACAGGTGTCACAGTCTCCCCTCCTTCAAAGAATTTCGTCCCGAAATTTATGACTGATATTTCTGGACAGGCTTTTTATTAAACAACTTAGGATACTTGCGTTTCATGAAATCTTCTCTTTCCCAAGTATATTCAGGTCCATGACGCGAATTCCAACGGACCTTTAAAATTGGAATTTTGCTGCGCCTAAGACGTTTAGTTTCACGATCAAGAATCTCAATAGGTTCCTCTCTAAAACACAAGCGCCCATCAACTTTTACTTCATCTGGGGACACAATCATTGATTTGTCTATCAAACATTTCTTTAAATTTGACACATGAAAAGTGTTGTGAATAGCATTTAATTCTTGAGGTAGACTCAACTTATAGGCTACCGGTCCAATTCTCTCCAATATCTCAAACGGACCAATATATCTTGGACTTAGTTTACCTCTTTTCCCAAATCTGATCAATCCTTTCCATGGTGAAACTTTCAAAAGAACTTTGTCACCTTTTTGGAATTCTAATGGTTTTCTGCGGTTATCCGCATAACTCTTCTGACGATCTCTTGCAGCTTTGAGTCTGTCCTTGATGGTTGATATTTTATCGGTGGTTTCTTGTATAATGTCAGGCCCAAACAGTTGACTATCGCCAATTTCCACCCAACTAAGTGGAGATCTACACTTACGTCCATAGAGAGCTTCGTATGGCGCACATTGAATGCTGGTGTGATAGCTGTTATTGTAAGAGAATTCAACTAACGCCAGATGCTTATCCCAGCTTCCTCCAAAATCTATAGCACACGCGCGTAGCATATCTTCCAAAGTTTGAATTGTTCTTTCCGTTTGTCCGTCTGTCTGTGGATGATATGCAGTACTCAGATCCAACCTGGTACCCAGTGCTTTCTAAAATGCTTGCCAAAATCGGGAAGTAAAACGACTATCTCTATCAGAAATGATAGATAGGGGTACTCCATGCCGAGAGACAATTTCGTCTATGTACAACTGTGCCAATCTTTCTATTTTGAAGTCCTCTCTTATAGGAAGAAAATGCGCAGATTTCGTAAGTCGGTCCACAATGACCCAAATTGCGTCGTTCCCTTTTCCAATCCTGGGTAGTTTGGTGATAAAATCCATAGATACCTGATCCCATTTCCATTGTGGTATCTCAGGTTGTTGAAGAAGTCCAGAAGGTTTTTGATGTTCTGCTTTAACTTTCGCACATGTTAAACACTTGCTTACAAACTTAGCAATGTCCTTCTTCATTCCTGGCCACCAATAATATTCCTTCAATCCTTTGTACATTTTATCGGCTCCTGGGTGAACCGAATACCTTGATCGGTGAGCTTCTTCCAAAATAGTTGATCGTAGATCATCAGCCTTTGGTACCCAAACTTTATTCTTGAAATATCGTACTCCATCTGATTGTGATTCAAACTCTTTTTCCAAATTATGCAAGGCTTCACAACAAAGATTTCCTGCTTTCAATGCTTTCTGTTGAGCTTCACGAACTTGTGTCTTAAGGATTAATTGGACCAACATTCCCAAAGCTCGTGTCCTTGTTGGTTTTACTCTTTCTTTCCTGCTTAATGCATCAGCTACCACATTAGCTTTACCAGGATGATACTTTATTTCGCATTCATAATCATTAAGCAGCTCAACCCATCTTCGCTGTCTCATGTTCAACATTTTCTGATCAAAAATATGCTGAAGACTTTTGTGATCAGTGTAGATGGTACATTTAGTGCCATAAAGGTAATGCCTCCAGATTTTTAATGCAAATACTACCGCTCCCAATTCCAAGTCATGAGTGGTGTAATTCTTTTCATGAACTTTGAGTTGTCTTGACGCATAAGCTATAACCTTATTCCTCTGCATTAATACACATCCCAAGCCTTGATGTGATGCGTCACAATATACCACAAAGTCATCCGTACCTTCCGGTAATGCAAGAATTGGTGCGTCACATAACTTGCGTTTAAGCATTTGAAATGCTTCCTCCTGTTTTTTTTCCCGGACAAATTTCTTATCTTTCTGAGTCAGTGCTGTCAGCGGTTGAGCGATTTTTGAAAAATTCGGTATGAATCTTCGGTAGTAACCTGCCAGACCAAGAAATTGACGAATTTCTGTTGGTGTCCTTGGAGTTTCCCATTTCTTGATGGCTTCAACTTTTGCCGGGTCAACATGAATTCTTTTTTCATTAACCACATGACCCAGAAAGTGTACCTCTCGAAGCCAAAATTCACATTTGGAAAACTTAGCATACAACTTCTGATCTTTGAGAAGTTCTAAGATCAAATTCAAATGTTTCTTATGATCTTCCTTACTTCACGAATAAATCAAAATGTCGTCTATGAATACAATCACGAACTTGTCTAAATACGGCCGACAGACTCTATTCATTAAATCCATGAAAACTGCCGGTGCGTTCGTCAATCCAAAGGGCATAACTAGAAACTCATAATGCCCATAACGAGTTCTAAATGTCGTCTTATCAATATCCTCTTCACGAACTCTCATTTGATGATATCCAGATCACAAGTCAATCTTTGAGAAGTACGTTGCACCTTGCAGTTGATCAAACAGATCATCAATTCGAGGAAGTGGGTATCGATTCTTGAGGGTTAACTTATTAAGTTCTCTGTAATCGATACACATTCGGAATGTTCCATCTTTCTTCTTAACAAAAAGGACTGGAGCTCCCCATGGCGAAGAACTGGGTCTGATAAATCCTTTGTCAAGCAGCTCTTGGAGTTGTTCAGACAATTCTTGCATTTCGGAGGGCGCCAAACGGTATGGTGACTTGGCTACTGGTGCAGCTCCCGGAATTAAATCAATGCAGAATTCGACTTGTCTCGGTGGAGGTAACCCAGGTAGATCTTCAGGAAATAATTCGGGAAAGTCTCGAACCATAGGAATATCTTGTAAGCACTTCTCCTTGGTCTCTTTATTGACTACATGAGCTAAAAACGCAATATATTCCTTCCTTAAATACTTCTGCATCTTCATGCAGGACACTATTCTTAACTTCCTTTTGGATTTTTCTCCATGTACTATAAGTAGTTCTCCTTTAGGTAACGGAATTCGAAGAGTCTTTTCGGAGCAACATATTTCCGCTTGGTTATTAGACAACCAATCCATGCCCACAACTATGTCAAAGCTTCCTAACTTTATTGGAATTAGATCTATCTTAAATTCCTTTTCAGCTAGACTTAGGGTACAATTCGAAAATACATCTTCAACCCTAATCTCTTGTCCGTTAGCGAACTCAATGACATAAGTTTCTTTTAGCTTTTGGGGCATTTGATTAATTTTTGATCTAAAACTTAATGACACAAGGCTTCTATCTGCTCCAGAATCAAACAATACAGATGCACGATGATTATTTAAGAGAAACGTACCTTCCCTCTTCTTCTATCAAACGGTCTCCTTGAAGTTTCCTCGACCTTCCTTTTTCCTTTGACTTTATCGTGAATGAAAAGTCCCGATCGATTGGCATTATTGGTGAGCTTGGTTGCCAGATTTACCGCCTCCTGAATGGTTTTTGGATTACCCGAGGTCACATCCCCTCGGATTTCTGGAGCTAAACCCCAGACATACCTGTCTACCCGATTCTCTTCTGGTGTAACCAGATGTGGCACCATCTTCGCCAACTCATGAAATCGTGCCGTGTACGCATCAATGTCCTTTCCTTTCATTTCATGCTCCCATAATTCTGCTTGTAATTTCTGCATTTCGCTTCTTGAACAGTATTCTTCCTTAAGCATTTCTTTAAACTCATCCCAAGTGAGTTTGTTAGCTGCTTCTCTTCCTCGAGTCTGCACTTGAGTGTTCCACCACGTCAGTGCTCTCCCTTGTAGTAAGCAAGCTGCGAATTCTACTTTGTTTGCTTCCGAGCATTTACTTATGTGAAGAACGGATTCCATTCCTTCAATCCAAGATAATAACCCAACCGCTCCTTCGGTACCGTGAAATTCTTTTGGATTACAAGACCTAAAAGTCTTATATGTACATTCTTTTTCTATATTTGCACCGACTCCTGGTTGATTAGGTTGGTTAGCATTTAGACCCGCTGCTATGTTGGGAACTGAAGAAAAGCTCAAGTATGGTTAATGCTGCTAGTTCAGAATTACTACTGCTAGAAGACTTCAAAGTTAATACTGCTGAGTATTACTACTGCTAGTAGAATTAATACTGCTAGTCAAAGTTAGTGCTGCTTGAACAAAGTTAGTACTGCTTAGCTAGTTAGTACTGCTAGTGGTTAGTGCTGCTTAGTAGTTAATACTGCTAAGACCAAGTTAATGCTGCTTGAAGAAGTTAATGCTGCTGAGCATAGTTAGTGCTGCTTATGACTTGAAGATCCGGATGGAAAGGATGACAGCTGGAAAGAATCAAGATATTCATGGAAGGCTTGAAGATAATGATGGAAGTTATACTGAAGATATTTTATTTATTGTAATTATCTTTTTGTTCAGTATATGTACAGATTTGATAGAATAGTTTTAGGCAGATAAATTTAATTCATTAATTCTAAAGTTTTGTTTCTAGAGAGAATCAACCTCAAGGCATAGATCCTAATTCTAGAGAAGTAGAATTCGTATTGGTGACCCTGTTCATCAATATTGAGGTTGTGTGTTTAATCTTGTAACTTCAAGCATTCAATACAAGTTTACAAGTTATTAATCATATACTGTTTTGATTACTGTTACATTGAATATCAAAGTGTTATTCCGCAACTTCTTTGATATTAGTTTCTGAGAATTTATTCTTGTTAAGAATTCGATCCTGACAAGTGGTATCAGAGCTAGTATTCTCAGAAACCTGCAATCATCATTCTTCCTTGAAATCAGAAATCATCAATGGCTAAAGTTTCAGATTCTTCAAGCACAGAAATCCCCACAGAGGTAATGTCTAATCTTTGCTCTAAAACTTGTATGGAAACTGTTAAAAGGTACAGGGATCACAACCAGACAATGAGTGATGACCTTAAAAGATTAGAGAGAGATATAAAAGACTATGTAAGAATTGTTGAGAGTTTTGAGGAACAGATCAAAGTGTTCCAAGCCAATGAACTTCAACATTCTTATGATACAAATTACTGGAAGTGGGAGAAGAATGACCTAGAACTTCAGCTGAAAAAGTCTAAAGAGGAGAATGAGAAGATAAAGAGTGAGTTTGAGAAAGCCAAGCTGGATATTGAGAAATTTTCCAATGCTTTTAAAGCAATGGACTCTTTGCTCCAAACTCAAATCCATGACAAACTTAGAAGAGGAATAGGTTATAACACCACACCACCACCATACAACAACAATTACATCCCTCCTATATCAGACTTGCTAGAGACCAAGAATAGGAAGGAATTGTCTGATGAAACAACTAAGGTAGATCCATTAGACAAAGTGGTGGTTGAAACAGACTCTGAAGAAGAAAACTTTAATAAAAAGAGTAAGAAGAACACTGTGAGTGGTGAGATTCCTCTAGAAAATAACATTATCACCAATGAGGGATGTGGAAAGGCTTGGATAAAGTCTAAGGACATAGAAAAGACTGAGGGAAAGTCTGATAAGGTCCATTATAAGCAAACCACAGTTGTGAATCCTGTCCCTTGTAAACAGTGTTCTTGCAATAAATCTGAGCCCCAAAAACATGATAAACCAAGGGGAAATCAGAGAAATTGGAATAATCAGTGGGCACAAAAACAAGGGGTTGATCTGAGTAAAATCAATAGACCAAAACCTTGTTTTATCTGTGGCAAATTGAATCATCTTGACAAACACTGTTATTTCAACCCTATCAACCAAAGAGTCACTTTTCAAAGAAAACCACAAAACTCTTTTGGTTATAGGAATAAAAGAAGGAATCAATTGGCTGAGAAAAGAGTACCTTTAAAGTCTCATGCTCAGAACAAGTTTGCTAATACAAAGAAAAATGCTCCAAATAAGCCAAGAAGTAATTTAAAGACAAAGAAAGCAAACAACTTGGTTCAAGTTTGGGTTCCAATTGTAAAGAAACCTGTTAGTACTGCTATCCCAGATAGTACTGCTAACAGAAATAGTGCTAATGCAACCAATACTACTGCTAACAAGGATAGTGCTTCTACTAGTATTGATGTTGCAAAGCCTATAATCTTGACAAATGATCAAGACAAGGGTTTGTGAAAAACCATTAACAGTTACTGAAGAGGTAATTCGCATCAGTCTACGTCTAGACGATGCCTCTGGTATAAATTCTATCCCTAATGATGAACTGTTCTCTACTCTTACAAGAATGGGGTATGGAGGCCCATTGGGTATTTTTAAGTTCTCAAAAGCTAAATTCTCACCCCAATGGCGTTTTCTTGTTCATACCTTGATGCAATGCATTTCTAAAAAGACTACTGGATGGAGTGAGTTCAGCAGTCCCATTGCTTATGCTTTGGTCTGTTTGGCCACTGCCAGAAGGTACAATTTTTCACAAATGATTTTCAATGATCTTGTCTCAAACATGGGAAACAAAATGAGCTTTTATATGTATCCCAGGTTTGTCCAAGCAGTAATCAACCATGAATTGACGGATATTCCTCATTCTGATGGAATATATGTACCAAAACCCCCTAAAGTCAAGGTTTTCTCAAATATGAGAAGATCTGCTGGGGACTCGGAAGGAGTAGACACCCCATTGTTCTCTACAATGATGGTGGTGTCCCAAACCAATGAAGGTATGGCAGCAGGGTCAATGCCCCCATTAGACCAACCCACTGCTAGCCAATCCCAACCTTCCCACTCTAAATCAATTCCTCAGTCTCTTCTTGAAAAACCAACTTCACCAATCACCCACACTTATCAAAGAAAACAGGTAAAGAAGGCTCCTTCCCTTCTTGTACCTTCACCCACTCAGCCTTTAAGCCCTCTAAGGGAGAATTCTCCCTTAGAGAATATCCAAAGGGAAACCAACAGGGTGTCTCCCAACCCTCAGGAGGTGCTCTCTAAGGAGATGGCAGAGCATATGGGTAAGAAGGCGGCCACTACTTCTGCTAGCACAGTGAAGGATAGTGGTAACATCTCTAAGACCTTTCCCATGGCAACTTTGAATGAGCAATCATTCAAAGGTCCCCGGTGCCAAGAAACCAAGGGGGTGGACAGTGCTTCTGCTAGGCAGAAGACTTCCACTACTAAAAGATCCCATGATCCTTCAAAAGGGGGTAACACTCCTGGAGAAGGTGAGGACAGATATGACTACAATGAATTGATGGAAACAATGGGCAACATCAATATGGATGTCATCAAACATGGGAAAGAGATTGAAGAGCTGAAACTGGTTATTCTATCTCAACAAGTTCAGATCACCAAACTAAAAAAATTGGTAACAAGATTGGTACTTAAAAAGAAAAAGAAGCAATTTATGCTGAAGAAGAGGGAAAATGTTCAAGATCCTTTCAATAAGGGGGAGATGCCAGAAGGAGAAACAGAGAAAGAAAACTCAACTGTAAAGGAAGTTGAAGTTGAGGGGGAGACAGAACATGGAACAACAGCAGAAACTGTTAATGCTGCTAAAATACAAGAAGCAGCAGAAACCAAAGCAGAAGAAACAGGGCTTTCTATAGAGGAAATGGAGATAGCTGAAACTTTGGTTAAAGCCAAGAATGATACTCCTAAGGCTACTCAAAAGGCCAAGGGAGTAGTCATTAATGAAGAAGGGATCTCAAAGAAGCAAAAAGAGAAGGAAGTCTTGAAGGATATAAAGGGAAAAAGAAAAGAAAAGATGGTTGAAGAAGCTGAACTGCCTACAAAGAAGAAGTCTCAGATTGAAATGGATGAGGCAATAGCAAAGCAGCTTCAAGACCAAATGGAAAAGGAGGAACAGTTGCAAACAGAAACAGACAGAGAACTTGCAAAGATCATGGCCAGAAAGTTGAATGCAGAATATCAGAAAAGCATAAAAGAAGCAGCTCAGACCAAGAAACTTCAAGTTAAAAAGATGCCAGTGATGAAGCAGAAAAGACAACCCTCCAAGACCTTTTTGGCCAATCAGGAAAGAAGAAAGATGATAAATTTCCTGAAAGGTGCAATTGGAGTCAAGGGGGAGATGTTCACCAACATGGCATACAGTCAAGTTGAGGAGCTCTACAGGAAGGAAATGGTAAAGCTCCAAGGGGATACCTCTCAAAGGGAAGAAGCCGAAAGAAGGATGAAAGAGAGACATGATCTCAACATCCAACAACCATTCCCTGAGGAGACCACACCCTCAAAAGACAAAGCTGAAGAGAAGAAGGAAGAACATGAGGGTGTTGATATAGAAGCCAAGTCTGGAAAGAGAGTGAAGTCGATTGCTTCAAAAAGGCAGTTGAAAAGGCCAAGGGTGGAAGAAACTGAAAAGGAAGCAGAAACTTCAGTCACATCTCCAACAGAACCTGTGCAAAGTCCAGAGCAGTCCAATAAGCAAACTGTTGAGAGTATGGATCTCTACATGACAATAGTAGAACCTTTGAAGGCTGTTCCAATCTCTATGAAAGCTCCTGAGATTACCTTCTGGGACATTCTAAGAGATAATGGAAAGGACTTCTTCAGAATAAAAAGAGCTGATGGTTCATTTGAAGCTTATTCAACATGGGGGAGAGTCGTCAAAAGTTGTTCAAGAGCTGACATAGAAGAATTATACAAAGTGGGGATAAAACTCTATGAGCCTGTGTTGAAAGGGACTGAAGAGAATCTTCTCAAGATAGCAATGGAATACTTGTGCATGATGTTTGATCCAGAAAGGGTGGCTTATAGGATTAAAGATCATCAGCATGAGTTTATATTCAAGAAGATTGATAAATGGATACTTTTTGAAAACTGTGGGGTATACATGATTACTATTGACAATTGTTATCATGAATACTACCTGGTAGACATAATTTATGAGCATAGCAAAGAGAAGTTAGAAGGGATGCTGAAGGCTACACTAGTATGCACAAAGGATTCAGAGATGGCCAAGATTATGGTGAGAAGAACTGTCAATCAAAGTTTGGGGTTAGATCCAAACTTGGGAAACTGAATCTGAAGTGTTGAAAGCATCTTGAAGATCAATTCTGAAGAACTTGACTTCTTTTCTTAAAAGTCAAGTTAGGGGGAGATTGTTGGGAACTGAAGAAAAGCTCAAGTATGGTTAATGCTGCTAGTTCAGAATTACTACTACTAGAAGACTTCAAAGTTAATACTGCTAAGTATTACTACTGCTAGTAGAATTAATACTGCTAGTCAAAGTTAGTGCTGCTTGAACAAAGTTAGTACTGCTTAGCTAGTTAGTACTGCTAGTGGTTAGTGTTGCTTAGTAGTTAATGCTGCTAAGACCAAGTTAATGCTGCTTGAAGAAGTTAATGCTGCTGAGCATAGTTAGTGCTGCTTATGACTTGAAGATCCGGATGGAAAGGATGACAGCTGGAAAGAATCAAGATATTCATGGAAGGCTTGAAGATAATGATGGAAGATATACTGAAGATATTTTATTTATTGTAATTATCTTTTTGTTCAGTATATGTACAGATTTGATAGAATAGTTTTAGGCAGATAAATTTAATTCATTAATTCTAAAGTTTTGTTTCTAGAGAGAATCAACCTCAAGGCATAGATCCTAATTCTAGAGAAGTAGAATTCGTATTGGTGACCCTGTTCATCAATATTGAGGTTGTGTGTTTAATCTTGTAACTTCAAGCATTCAATACAAGTTTACAAGTTAATAATCATATACTGTTTTGATTACTGTTACATTGAATATCAAAGTGTTATTCCGCAACTTCTTTGATATTAGTTTCTGAGAATTTATTCTTGTTAAGAATTCGATCCTGACATGCTATCTGACTGACTATGTTAGGAAGTGTGGCTAAGATTTGCTCGGATACTAGTCGTGCAATCTCAGGATCTTCTCTTCTTGGCGGCATAATTCTAATGCAACAATTTATTTTAAAGCCACGTCAATATTTAATTCCATATTCTTATTTCCCTTGTTTCTATCCTATAATCTTAATACAATATAAATTGTATTTGTTTATTCATACATCCAATATATCATACATCAACCTCATAGTATTGAAATTCACAATTTATAAACAAGCATAAACAATATAACTTAAACATATCCACTATCAATAAAATACTACGTCAACATTCAACATTCATCCAAAAGTAATAGCCATGCTATTTAATAATGTATTAATACGACGAGTTACATATCTCCAAAAAGAAAGTTAGTCATCCTAATATTCATCAATAAACCACACTACTAATGCCTGAAAAACGACATCATCACCCATGCTATCACAATCACCAAAAGTCCCATCATCACAGATAAACAAGTGTGCAGCCATGCTACCATCGCCCTAGTTTCCACCAGTTCTCTCATAATCCCACTCATAGTTTGATCACCCGTACTTACCATTGATATAAGTCCATTTAAAATCTGATCACTTGAATTCATTATAATCATGAGTGCATCGATGGAATGCTCATGATGATCTATCTCCATTCTAACTCTCTCCATTTCTCGAGCCATACCCGAGACCCAGTAGTTTTCTAACGCTGTCATACCGGTTGGTTGAGACACTGGTATTTCAGCACATGGTGGTGGCGATACCCTCCGACCCCTAAGTCGAGAAGGCCCCGCCTCGTCCCTACGTGGGACAGGTATACTCTCCCGCTCGAAAGTGGCGGGTGAAGTCGGCTCCACAGTAGGTGTGACCGATCTCTCCGGTGATCGCTCAGAATCTGAATAATCGTGCTCAGATGGGTCATAATCGTCACTTGTCGGAGAATTTCTTCTAGGGATGTAGGTGAGGTAACCTGATTCGTCAGGCGACTGATCTTGGTGAGATGGTGATCGTGACATAATGACTGCGATAATTAATAAAGTTTAATTGTCAATCATGCAATAATTTTTATCAAAAAAAAAAAATTAAAAGTACCATGCAAACTCACATAACAATCATGCTTTTCATTTTTGTATCAAAAAGTTTCTATTTTTAGTAATTCCTAGTATAGCCAATCCATGTCCCCTTTATACACACTTAAATTAAACAAAGTTGATCAGGTTTTGTTTAAGTTAAAATATGATAATGTTAAACACATCTTAGTTATACTACAGCGCACCTTAATTTGAAAACTTTATTTGTAAAAGGTTATAGTGTGTGGTTTTAAAACAAAACCGGTATTCCCTATAACCTATGGCTCTGATACCAAATCTGTCACACCCCGCTAAAGCGGAAACACGAGGCATAACAACTCCGATGTCATAGCACAAGATTATAAACATACCAACATTTACTTAACTTTCAAAATACATTACATTTTTAAGAACATAGTATCGTCATTGTTTACAAATTCCAAACTTTAAAATATAACGATACGCATAAAGCAAAAATAATCTTGCTTCAAAATATGAAGTGCGCTGCTAAAACATCATGGAATTACCTTCTCGATTCCTGAAAAGCATGAATAAAAACCAAGGTCAACTACAAAGAGTTGGTGAGTTCACAGGTTTTAAATATGCACAAATCATTTTTATATGCAAGTTAACACTTGTAAAACATACGTATAAACCAACTTCAATTCTTTGATTCATGAGTACCACAATTTAATTCCTTTATGATAAGTGTATGCAAAGACAATATTACGTAGAGCCACTACTAAGCCGTCCCTGACCAATTTCAACGCCCCCGATGAACTAACTCAGTGGTGGTTCATGCCACATGTTTAGTCATCTTCTCTAGTATAGTGCACCCCTGCTCGTCAACATTAAGGTGGGTTTGTCACACCAAATAGCGCTACCCACTAATACTATAGGCCCGATTTTCTTCGAGTTAATAGTAGTGTCACGGGGTCTTAACATTAAAAACTCAACACATCAATTGCATACTTATCATATAGCTTATAATTCCAAATGCTTTAAACAAAGCCTTATAAATTGCCAATTCGCAATACTTTCAAACAATTCTCATGAATCTTTAAATACGCAATTTAAACATGTTTTCCACCCCAAAATCAATTAAAACGATAAAAGTGGGGCTGTGAATACTCACCTTGACGAAAGTATCGGGTGGAGCTTTACTTTAATACTTATTGAATTTTGTCACGCCCTTAATTTCCCTATACAAGAGTTGCCATAAGAATCACATTAATGCCCTATTCCGATGTCCAACCAATATGTCCAATTGTCCCATGAAATGCCATCAAATAAGTTTCTTAGTCCATATCCATTTTTAACTATACAAAGTTCCAAAATACAATAAAACAAAAATTAAGCTTGATAAAATTACCTTTCTGGATTCAGCACATGCTGTCCCGAAAGTTATCCGGTAAATTCAACATGGAAGCTTAACTTCCCAAGAGAATTATTTAATCACAAATTTTGTGATGATACTATAATATGTTTAGATTAAATCTGCATTTTTTTATAATTTTTGAATAAATTTTGATACATCAAATAATTTTTGCAAAATAGAGTGTCACTGATTTTCGGATCAGTGACATACCTCACTTGTAACAGGTTTTTTTGGTATCAATTCTTGGAGTTAGACAGTGATCCATATATGGATGCAAACCTAACTCAAAATCCTAACATTTGGAAAAAGATTCACTTAATTTGGATGAGTAATGAGGGAGTTATGGCCTCTACAAGATAGGTGTATGAATCTGTCTTTACTGGACAGATTGCACCATTTTCTTGTAAAATCCATTTAAGTGCCCAAATCAACTCCAAATTCAGTGTTTTTGGACTTTTTAGAAAGCTAACACTCTAAATTAAAGTTTAGAAGCAAAAACCCCAAATTTGGACAAGTGGTTTGTGAGTTGTGCAAGCTAGAAGTGAAGTCCATTTTCTGGACAGATTCTAAAATGAAATAAATACTATTTTATACCACCAAATAATGATCATTAGACATGGTTTTTTATTATAAACCATGTCTTCACTCCTCATTACATGATAAACTAACTTATGCATCATGGATTCATTGCAATCAAAATGCTCATCCAAATGCATGCATGAACATAACACCAAATAAATGACATTAACACTATTACTAAGTTCTTAATCACGTGGAACTTGGGAAATTCCTTCGTAAGAACATTTTTATACTAACATTTCATTGTAACAACATAACTAAAAGTTCAATAACACCAAAATTTTTGTGATTCAAGATACTTCTACTTACAAAATTTAACATTATGATCAAACACCCTAAATTTGAAAATAAACAAATTTTTCTTTGAAAACAAGAATCAAAAACTCATTTTATGATGTTATATACATCAAATGTAATCCATCTCATCATCAAAAATCCAATTTGTATAACATTTAGATGTAAATTTTTACTTCTCAAACCCAAAATTCAAAAATGAGAACATGCATAAGAAAAAATGTAGTTTTTGAGGTTACCTTGAAGATTTGAGATGGAAACTTGATTCTAACTTCAAATTGGAGATGGATTCTTGATTGGATTTTGATTTTTAGCAAAGAAAAGAAAAATGGAGTGGTGGTGATGGTGGCTTTCGGCCGAACAAGAGGGAGGAGAGGGAAGAGGAGATGAAAAGTTAATTTTGAGAAATGAGGAGTAATTCTAGTTTTTAAATTTGGTTTTCCATTATTAAAAATAACTAAAATATGGTAGGATTAGGACAAGTGTCCTAAGTGACTTATCATTATAAAAAAAGTTAGTTTAATATATATATATATATTTTTAAATAAATTACTAGTATAGATTATAAATATCAGATATAATTGAGAACCGAAATACCCAATTCTCAATATTTGCTAATAAAATGCCAAATTTGAAAATTTTGCAATGCAAGAGAAATTAACATACAGATTTTTAGAGTTTAAGGATTTTGGACTTTTATTCCCTTATTTGGCATTTCTGGACAGTGACGGTCAGATGCGGAACTGTTCCGGGTTTTTAACGTAACTTCTAAATTTTTCGGGAAACTTTTATCTTAAAGGCTTTTAATAAAAATTTAAAAGTGACAAAACTTATAAATTAATCTGAGGGTGCTAACCTTAATATTCAGAATTTGACAGGTGTCACACTTGGACCTCTGGTCTTCATGATCTTGTATCCAACATAAACATGCTCTAACAATCTCCCCCTTTGTATTCAAGATCATCTTTGAAAGATTTTGCAATTCAGTCTTCTCTTTAGGCTTCATTTTTACAATCTCCCCTTTGTAACAAATTTCTTCTTTAAGCACAAACATTGCAATCTCCCCTTTCTTTGGCTGTATTCTTCCCAACTCTGTCTTTGAAAAATATTAACAATCTCCCCCAAATATGATAGATACGATCTTCAAAAATCTCTTCAAGGTTATAAGAAACCTCTTTCAGACTTCAGAAAGAAACTATCTCCATTTTCAGCTCTGTTTGCTTTAGCAACTAACCATCAAAGAAAATTTATGTAAAATCTCAGCACATCTTCAGAAATCTTCAACTTTGCATCCTTCTTTCACAATTAACCTTTGATCTCAAACAATTATTTAACTTTGAAATTTCTGACTTAGACAATTCTTTAATTCATCTCCCCCTTTTTGATGAATAGAGCATCTATAGCATCAAAACTTTCACCAGAAATGTCTTTATATGTTCTGACCACTGATCTTACAAGAGCCTCTGATTCACCGTCAATCCTCCAAAATATTCATCTAGATCTTTTCAAATCCAGACAAATTAGAATGTAACACCTGAATCAACAAATGAATCAGTTAATTTGCCTTTCAGTAACACTAAGTCACTGTGTGTAACGAATACACATTGTAATGGAGCTTTTGTTATGTTCACTCCCCCAGGGCTTCCATTCAATCATTGAAACATCACAAAGGAAATTTCTATGAACGTTGTTACAAGAAAACAAATTCTTTGTGTGCTTGTGCAAGTGATAGAAAGAAATAAGCACTTGATGATTGCTTTTATAAGGCTCAACATTGTGTAAACTGTTAACCCAATTTAATCTAGTTGATAATTAACACACAAACACAATATATATCAAGAGATATAAGATCAAAATAAACAGTTAAACCTTGTGTGTTTTTGATACCCTTGAATACAAAGAAAACGACTACCTCACCATAGGATTATAATTTTGAATATGAGGATTAAACCTAAAACTAAACTAATTAAAACATTAAATACCTAGGCCTAATGCCAAATGGGCTTTGCTAAATGCTAAGCGGGCTTGAGGCCCAATAACTATTAGCTTATTACACAATAAACCCTCTAAGTTTAACAATCAAACAAATACAGTTTAGACCCTTTAATCTTGAATACAATTATTTGATCCAACAATCTCCCCCTTTGGATTCAAGATTAATTTTTTTTTTACAATAATCTTCAATAATCTTCAGGTCTTCACTTTTCTTCTCTTTTCTTCAGATATGACGTTGATAGCTTCAAAACTTCAAAACTTCAAAACTTCAAAACTTGATATCTTTGAAATCTTCAGTCAACAATTCTTCTTGTATCCTTCCTTGTTGATTATTCTCTCCCTTTTTGATAGGTGGTGAAAATCATCATCATCAAAACTTTGCAAAACAATCTTCCCCTTTGAGTATGATCATCAATATAGCACTGTCTTCACGTAACGAGCCATGTGTGAAATAAGAGCAGTCTCCCCAAATTGAAAGAGTGATTATTTCAATCTTTTCAGATTCAAATAGTCAGTAGTAATCGTTTAAATCTTTGCAAATTCAAACAGTTTAAGAGTTGTAACCCTGAATCAACAAATGACTCAGTTAGAATGTCTGTCAATGACACAAAGTCACTGAGTAACACAAAGTTACTATATAAGGAGCTGGTTTGGATGTTGGCTCCCCAGGTCTTCCATTCAATCATCGAATAACACACGGTTATTTATGAACGTTCTGACAGAAAACAAATTTATGTGTGCCCGTGCATGTGTATGAAAGAAATAAGCATAGATGATTGCTTTTCAATATAGGCTCAAAGTATGTAAACTTGTTGAGACAACAACAAATTATACAAAGATTCAATGTGCATGAGAGAGGGTTCGAAGGTGGGGCAACTTTCCTTCTTTTTCAATATTAATATCTTCCAAATGAAGAACCAATAGCGTATGTGTTGCGTCCCCAGAAAATGTGAAACATTCTCTTTTTGAGAAAAGAATGAGTAGCTGGTGGGGTTGTATGCAAGAGATGGCATGGGCTAGTTGCCTATTTCAATGATGGTCACCAAAGAATGTGAACCAATCAGATTATGTGGCTGCCCCACTCAGAAAGAAGTTTGGTGCAGAGTCTGATATTATTTTACTCAGTTCTCTCACCCTCTTTCTTTTAACTCTCACTTTTAACCAATCTCTCTTTTCCATTTTACCTCTTCACACACCATCACTCAATTCTTTTGACCCCTCTCCCCTCAATCAGTCAGGGAATACTTCCTGGGTAGGAAACACTGGTTATCGTGAATCGATAGAAGTTATGTTAAGCTCACACACTGAATCCCATGTAATTTCCTAAAAAGAACGGGTTGTTCAACAGGCTATTGTACATGAAAGAACAAATAAGCACAGGGTTACATGAAGAATAAGAAATTTCGGAGAAGTCAAAACAGTTATTTTTGACGATGCAATTCTCCCCCTCAAACTAAAAAAGGTTGGCATGTAAGCTCAAAAATCATTTAAAATCACACTTCACAATTCATGAAAATATTTGAAGAATAGGAAGTGGTTTGAACATTTAAGAAACCGTTTTTCACTAGTGAAAGTTGTTCTTCTTTCAAAAAGTGATAGAGTCTAAGGATTAGAAATATATACCTGTAAATCAGAATCCTTAACTCCCCCTGAAATGAATTTGTTTAAAAAAGTGTCTTTGACAAAACTCAGATATCCTCCCCCTTGATACCTGTAAAAAGTCAGTTAAATCAGAAGAATATATCAGTAGAAATATTAAACATATAAGCTCCACCTTAATATGTGCATAATCCTTAATCATGAAACAGAGTTCTGAATTACTAGGATTAAAGTAAATTCAGAAGTCAAAGTCTTTGACATTGAAGTCCGAGTCCTAGACTGTATTGTCTAGAAGTCAAACTCTTTGAAGTACGGGTTCTAAGCTGATTAACTTAGAATCCTTCTTTTCAACAATGAGGCAAGAGTCCTAATCTGTAGTAATCAACTGTTATTGTTCTTTCTCCCCCTTAAACCTTGGGTGCCTGCAACACTGATTTAGCTTTTGGTACCCACTAGTATTTGGGTCCTAATGGGTTGGTTAGTTGCAGTTCTAGTGGGAGATATGAAATAAGAACCATACTAGTTATTAACGTAATCTTTTCTGACAAAATCATTTGATCGACAGTAGGAACAACTAATTTTCTTTTGTGCTAACCTGATCAGTTGATTAATAGTGTAAACCAGATCAGGTTTGCCAAAAGTTTTACCTTTCGGAGCATTGTTCTTTTTAGCATTTGATGTATGCACAAATGATTTGTCTTTCTTCTTTTCCTCTTGAGATCCTTTAACTCTCCAGATCCAATTTCCTCTATCTCTTTCTTCATCTTCTTTTCTCCAGAAGCTTTTCTTTCGAGACTTATTTTTCTTGAAGTTACCTGAACCATCAACATTTTTGTCATAGAAAAGGTTAGAAGGACTAATCTGATCAGTATATTTAGAAGTAAGACTATCATCTGAATCACAGAAAGGATTATAGAAAACATTTGAAATATGTAAACATGAAGCCTTTTTGAGTGAGCAATCTGAATCAGTTTGATCATCTCTCGGTGATTGAGGTATTGATTCTGGCGTCTTGTGCTCAGTTAGCTTCACCTTGAATACGATCTCTTCAAGTTCCTTTATCTTTGACGACAAACTGTTTGTTTCCTTTTTAATCAGATCAAACTTCTTATGCAACTCAGATTTTGCATTCTTCTCCTTCATGATGTTTGTTGATAGCTCAGATAGCTTTCCTGTCAGCTTAGCTATCTCGGTCTCAAATACTTTCTTTTCTTCAGAAAAGTCTTTATTTATATCCTTCAGCTCAACTTTCTTCTTCTCATTCTCAACCTTTTCTCTCTCTAGAATGATAACCTTCTCAAAGTCTGAAACTTGTTGATAAAGCTTAACACATCTAAGCTCTAATGATTTCTTTTCTTCAAAGGCTTTTCTGGAGAAATTAGAGAATTTCATAGCAAGTTCTTTTCTTTCTTTCTCAATCTTCAACATTTCATCTTGAACTTTTGTATTGTCTTTGTCTTGGGTTGCCTTTTCTTTCAGCATATCAATCTCAACCTCAAGACTGAAGACTTTATCTTTCAGTTTATCTCTTTCCGCAAAGATTTGAGAATTTGTTTTTCTTAGCCCGATAGATGTCTCAATAGAAATGTTTTCTCTTCTTCTAAGCTCATAAAGCTCTTTTTGCATTAGCTCCTTCTTTGACCATGTAGAGCTTGAATTAAGACTTTTTACTTTAGCTTGAAGATTTGAGATTTCTTTCTCTTTCGACTCAATTATTCCTGCAAAATAAATTTTAGAATCAGTAATGCAGATTAAATCTTTCTTTGAATCTTTTGAATTGATCTGAGTAAGAAGAGATGAGTTCTGAATCTTTAGATTTTCATTCTCAGCTTCAAGAGGTTACATCTCGGATTTGAGCTTTTTAATCTCCTTTTCATAATCATAAGCCATGTATGTATATCTTGACAACTGTCTAGCAAGACGTTTAGCATTTGCTTTTGCTTCAGAATGTGTCATCTTTTCAAAATCAAGGTTGTAACCTTCAGACATCTTTAGCTGTATCGTTAGTAAGCAAACCTTTCTGTATCAAGACAACCAACTAGATGAGATCGTTAGAATCAAAGATAAAGACTACACTCAATAATTTTCAGAAAAATAAATTTCCAAAAATAATCAAATGCAGTCCTCGCACTCAGTATAAAGCTCTAATAGATTAAACACAGTTAAATCTAAAGCGCAAATCAGATATTTATTAAGAACAGTGGCGTAAAGGATGGTTTGCGCGAGAAGTAGGTCGCGCAAAGAGAGGTTTGCGTGTGCCTCAGGTGGCGCAAAGTGAGAATTTACGTGAGCCTTGGGTCGCGCAAACAAGGGTTCTCGTGAGTAAGCAATGGCGCAAACACTATTGTCGACCGGGAACTTGTTTGACCGGTAAGATGCTTGGACCGGTAACTTGTTTCGACCTATAAAGAGTTGACCGGTATCGAGTTCGACCGGACAAGAGTCGACCGGTAGGTTGATCTGACCGGTAAAATGGTGTCGTCCGGTATTGGTCTTGACCGATAAAAACTAAGGAAGTTCGACCGGTATGGAAAGTGGACCGATATAGTGAGTTCGACCGATATTGTGCCTTGACCGGTAATGAGTATGGACCGATAAGATATGGACCGATATAGTGAACTCGACCGTTTGTGTGCCTTGACCGGTAATGAGTATGGACCGATAAAGTGATGTTGACCAATAGGGTATGGACCGGTATAGTGTATGGACCGATATTCTATGGTCGACCGATAAAATGTGTGGACCGATATGTTCTTAAATGTTCGACTGGTATGTTCTTTGTTCGACCCAGAACACGATTTACAGCCCAGAAAATCAACCAGAAACACTTCAAGAACTCAAATTCAGTGCAATAAATCAGTCTTTTGTATCCCAAATAAGCTTTGTCTTCAAAAACATTCAGCAATCTTTCCCAAAATCTAATCTTTAAGAATAGTAAGATTCTCTCTCAAGGTTATAAATCCTCTTTCACAAATAGAATTTCAACAAAAATTTCAAAATCTTTCAACTTTCAATCAAATCTTGAACAACTCTCCCATATCTTGAATTTCGGACATTTCTTCAAACTTTTCAACCAACATTTCTTGATATGAACTCTTCTCCCCCTTTTTGATGAATAGAGCATCTATAACATCAAAACTTCCTCCAATAAATGTCTTTGAAATTCTTTCCGGACCACTGATCTTTCAAGAGCCTCTGATTTGTTGCCAATTCGAACAAGGTATTCATCTAGATCTGTTCAAATCTAGACAAAATAGGAATGTAACACTTGAATCAACAAATGAATCAGTTAATGTACCTGTCAGTAACACGAAGTTACTGTGTGTAACGGATACACATAGGAAATGAGCTTTTGTTATGTTCACTCCCCCAGGGCTTCCATCCAATCATCGAAACACCATAAAGGCAATTTCTATGAACGTTATGACAAAGAAACAAATTATTTGTGTGTTCGTGCAAATGATAGAAAGAATTAAGCACATGATGATTGCTTTTAATGGCTCAACATTGTGTAAACCACTGAGACAACAGTAGATAAACACAAACTCAATGTGCATGATTGAAGTGCGAAGGTGGGGCAGAATTCCTTCTTTTTCAATATCCAAATTTTACAAATGAAAATCAGATAGATTATGTGTTGCGTCCCCAGAAAAATATTAACATTTTCTTTTTAAGAAGAAAATGAGTAGCTGGTGGGGTTTTATCAAGAGTTGGCATGGGCTATTTGCCTGTTTCAATAATGTTCACGAAGAATTGTGAAACATTAGTAATGTGGCTGCCTAGCTCAGAAAGTAGTTGGTGCAGAGTTTGATATTCTTTTACTCTGATCTCACACCCTCTTTCTTTTAATCATTAAACTCACATCTAACCAAACTCTCATTTCCATTTTACCTCGTCACACATCCCACACTCATTTCTTTTAGAGTCCTCACACTCAATCACTAAGGATTAACTTCTTGGGTAGGAAACACTGGTAATCGTGAATCCATAGAAGTTGCATTTAAGTCCTAGCACAAAGAACTCGTATTGTCCTATAAAGCATATGTTGCTCATAATGGTTTATCTTGAACATTTAAGTCATGGAAAATATGGGTCAGATATTGTCCTATAAACCTGTTGGGTTTAGAAGTCAAACTCTGTTGAAGTACGGGTTCTAAGTTGATTTACTTAGAAGCCTTGGTTCTCTTACTCCCCCTTGACAGTAGGTGCCTGCAACACAGATTCACTTTTCGGCTTTGGTACCCACTGGTATTTTGGTCCATGTGTGTTAGTTGCAGTTCTAATGGGAGTAACTAAGTAAGAACCATACCAGAAATGATCACTAGTTTTATGAACAGGATCATGTGTACAACAATAAGAACAATAGTATTTCTTACCTGATAACTTGATTAACTGATCTTTCATGTATATATGATCAGGTTTACCTTTACGCGCTTTGTTCTTCTTTGCTTTCGTCTCATGTACACATGATTTCTTTCCTTTCATCTCATCTTGTTTTACATCATTCTTTTCATCTTCAACTGGTTTCTTTTTCCAGACCAGTTTTTCTTCTTTGTATCTCCTTCTTCTTCGATGTGTACCTGAACCATCTATATTCCTATCATAGAAAAGGTTAGTACTACGAATCTGACTAGAAGATTTAACTGACCTCTTTGAAGAAACAAGTTTCTGATGTGAGCTTGCAGTTGTCTTGAATGAGCATTCAGAGTCAGCTGAATCATCTCGAGGTGTGTGGATTTGTGACTCTGGAGTCTTATGCTCAGCCACCACCACCATCATGGAAATGATATCTTGAAGCTCTTTTACCTTTGAAGAATAAATGTCTCTTTCTTTGACGAGTTGGTCAATCTTTGTCAGGATCGAATTCTTAACAAGAATAAAGTCTCAGAAACAATATCAAAGAAGTTGCGGAATAACACTTTTATATCCAATGTAACAGTAAACAAACAGTATATGATTAACAACTTGTAAACTTGTATTGAATGATTAAAATCACAAGGTTACACACTCAACCTCAATCTTGAAGAACAAGCTCTTTCAAGACGAATTCTACTTCTCTAGAATTAGGATCTATGCCTTGAGGTTGATTCTCTCTAGAACTTAGAATGAATAATTATATTTTAAAACTATTCTATACATTCTATACATATACTGAATAAAAGATAATTACAATAAATAAAATATCTTCAGTATATCTTCCATGAATATCTTCAGCTTTCCATGTTTATCTTTAACCACGATCTCTTCATCATTATCTTCATATTATCTTAGAAGCAGCATTAACTGAGTCTTGGCAGCATTAACTACTAAGCAGCACTAACCACTAGCAGTACTAACTAGCTAAGCAGTACTAACTTTGTTCAAGCAGCACTAACTTTGACTAGCAATATTAATTCTACTAGCAGCAGTAATACCTAGCAGTACTAACTGTTGAAGTCCTCTAGCAGTAGTAATCTTATACTAGCAGCATTAACCATACTTGGTAAATTCTTCAGTTCCCAACAATCTTCGTTTCGAATTCAGACTTCGTTTTCTGCTCTTTTAGCGCACTTTCAGATAGATCAGATAACTTGACAGTTAATTTCCTTATCTCCTCCTCAAAAATACTTCTTTCATCTTCAAAACCCTTTTCAGCATCCTTTTGTTGGACGGATATTTCCTTAAAGAATCCAACATTCTTTTGCTCAATGGCCTTCTTTTCCTTGGCAAACTTTTCTCTTTCTAAAATGATCACTTTCTCAAAATCAGAAATCTGATGAGAAAGCTTAGAACATTTAAGCTCAATCACCTTCTTCTCTTCACAACTCTATCCGGAAAGCTCTGAGAACTTCTTTTCAAACTCATCTTTGTCCTTAGCCATTTTTATCTCCAATTCTGATATTTTCTTCTTAAGCTCAGAGTTCTCAGTTATCAAACTTTGTTCCTTGTCTTCAATGCCTTCACCATTTATGACAAAAGGAGAATGATCTGGAAGTGGAGCATTGAAATCAAACATATTAATTTCCTCTATATACCCCACATCAAAATTTAGAAAATCATTTGAAGACTCAAATAAGTCATCAAAGTTATCAGTCGAAGTTTGAGGTGTCTTCGAAACTTTAGAACACATTTTAGATTTATTTTGAACAATAGTGTTCTTTATGACAATAGAAAACACACTTTGGTTAATGTCGGCCAAAATTCTTTCATCAGAGAAAACATTTTCAAGATCAACTATTTTGCTTTCTAAAATGAGTGGAGGAACATAAATTTTTGCAGTTGTAGGATTTACCTCCATCTCAGAAATAGAATATGTAGCAAAATAATCGTTTGAAAGAACTTTAGGTGTGTCAGAAAGATAACTATCATTCAGCTTTTCATAGTGAAATGGTAGTTGCATTTTCTTTAAATTCTTTCTATTGTCATCTTCTCTTGCCTCAACTTCTTCTGATGCATTGGTAACAAATTTGGGTTTTAAATGAGGATGATAAGCAGCCACAACAAGATAATCAAAGTTATATAACCCTGGTTGCTTTCTGATGGCTTTCTTTAAGTTATGAGGGTTATCATAACCGAGTCCCCGTTTCTCTTTAAGATCAGCCTCGTCAATAGGTGTATTTAGAAACATGGTGTGATCTGTTTGACCAATCACATGAAGTTTAGCTTCCAAATCATTTACCTTTTTCGTTAGGCTCTCGTTCTCAACCTGCAGTTTATAAACAGTTAGTACAGATTTTTTCTTTTCTAAATCAGACTTTGAAAGTTTAGATTGAACATAAAAAATCTTCTTTTCAAAACAATCCTTTTCATGTTTAAAATCTGAAGCAGATTTACATAGAGAATCAATCAGATCTTTGTTTCCAATAACAGACTTATTAAGCTCAAAGATCTTTTCATTTCTTCTAGCAACTCTGTCTGTTTCCTTTATCAATTTATCTTGAAGGTCTTCAACTTTAACCATCATAGCTTCCATTGTGGTCATGAAATCATTTAGAGTGAAATCCTTTACCTCCTCAGCTGAAAAACTCATCTTGAATTTATGTTAATCAAAAAGAACTTGACAAAAAAAATGATCGTTAGTCCAATTATGAAATCTCAAGAATAAAAATTGACACTGAAAAAATAAAATTTTGAAAAATTTGACTAAGTCCTGAAACTCGCAGATCATTATTCCCAAAACTCGCAAAGCACTATTCTCGGAGAAACTCGCAGATGCCTATTCCAGCAAAACCCTATTCACGAAGAAACTCGCTAATAGAGACATGCGCGTTTGTAGAACTCGCATAAGCTTATTTGCGCGAAGTAGGAACTCGCTTGATGAGGCTTGCGCGAATTGGAAACTCGCTAGACTTGAAATGCGCAAAGTAGTTTCTCACTAGCTGAAGTCCGCGTAAAGCTACAAAACTCGCTAATAGAAGGTAGCGCAAAGCTTGAAACGCGCTAGATGTTGATGGCACAAAGCTTGAAATGCGCTAGACATTGGTTGCGCGAAAGAAGCACTCACAGAGTGAAGGTAGCGCGAAGTATAAAACTCGCAATGTTTGCGTGTTCCAACACTTAGAAAATATTTCGAGGATTTCAAACTTGCAAAACCTCAAACTCGCAGACTTAGAATTACACGTTTCTAGTTCGCGCAAAACACAATTTGCCCATTTGTCAGTTTGCGCAAAACAAGACTTTGTGCGTTTCTTGGTTCGCGCAAAACACGGCTTGCGCTTTTACTTGTTCGCGCACAACACTACTTACGCGAAATGATGAACTCGCAGATAAATTTCTGCGCGTTTTTGGCCCAATCTCAGATTTCGTCAGTCTTGCGCGTTCTTCAGATCAACTAGCGTGAAACTCATATCTTGCACGTTCTTGAGTTTTCCTTGCGTGTTCTTGATCTAATCGATCAAAAATCAATCTAAACTTCGAATTACAGATCGAAACTTTGAGAGTTCGATCGCCTGATCATCTAGAACACAAATCTAGTACAAAATTTCAATTACAAACACTCAAATTACAAAACAATCTATAAAACAGTGCACTGAACCCGTGAACTCTAAAAAACACCAAATTCATCAAATTGATGATCAAATGCAGTGCAATTGATGAATTAATCTATACAAACTCGATCGATTATACTATACGAACAAAACTTAGTCGAATTCAACACCTAATTCGCAGTAAAACTCAGAAATCAATTCTGACTTCGACAAACACAGTACGAACTCAATTCTTCATCTGATTTCAAAAATAGATCTGCTCTGATACCAATTGTTATTCCCAACATTCAAGTTCTAATCAATCACAAACAATCAAGATGAGAAATCATATGTCATTGATGAATCAAAATGTTACAAAACTCACTTTCTCTCACTACATTCTCTCTCTAGAACAATATTCAATTATGCTCTTCTCTCATACGCTATGTGTGTGAATGTTGCTTGCTTTCAAATTACAAGGACAAACACTATTTATACCTACAACTAATTACAAAGGAAACAAACAAAATACAATTACAAAACAACATTACTTTGACTTTATTAACAAAATGACTTTGACTTTCACTGAGAGTTGACTTTCAACATTGACTTCTTGAACTTTAGTCTTCAATCTTTATGATCTTGAATCCAATAAATCTGTGCTCTAACAGGAACGTTTAAAGAGCTGATTTCGTGAAGATTACTAGCTTTTTGGGCCATTTCATAGAACAACTTCATGAAGCATTATTTTGGGTAGCCCAAATTGAAGCATTTCGTTTGTTTTAAGTTGTGTTTGAGCCTAATAAGCTTGTATAGAAATTCCAATCCGTTTTTGGCCTATGTTAAAGTTTAGATGATCAAAATTCTACGAATAATGATATATATCAAGTCTAGATTCATGAATTAAAGGTATGCTTTTAATTCTTGATTGAAATTGAAGTCTTAGACTTTATGAAGAGTCTTTTGGGGTGTCTTTTGAACCCTATAAATAGGAGCATTTGTAATCATTTGAAAATCATCATCTAAGTAATATAAACACTCTGAATTGTGAGTTTTAAACTCTTTTAGTTCTTTTTGAACTTTACACCTTATCAAGTTATTATGTAGCTTGTGGCGTTCAACACTTATCAATCAACTTGGTGGGTTGATTGTGGCATGCTCTTATACCAAGGTTCTTGCCTCTTTTATAGAAAATGTGTTAGGACTGAAAGTCCTACGTGTTGAAAGTGGAATAAAGTATTTATAAGGGTTTATATTGTAATTCTTTAATAGTTGTTTAATTAGATGGGCCCAAGCCCATTAGCCCATTAGGCCTGTAAGCCTAAGTATATAAAGGCGTTTTTATTTCAGAATTAGCGTGGAACAGTTAAGAAAGGTTAGAGAAATTCATTATTCAGTTTTCTAGTCATTAGGTTTACATACCCTTATCAGAAATTCTCTCTGTAAACCTTAACCCTTTGAAGTTATATCAATCATATGACTAGTTGCTGTGGCCTATAATTTGTTCATCATTATTCATAATTACTTGTGATTGCACTGCACTGGGATCTACAATTGGTATCAGAGCCAAGAGACTAAACGTTTGATCCAGAAAAAGGTTTGTCTAAAACCCTATAATCAATTATTTGTGTTAATCGCTTTTAGGTGTTTTAATTGATTATCTGTGTATGAATTTTATCGGTTCCTCTGTCTTTAATTTTTTTCCGGTCTATTGAATTTTTGGTATCTGTTTTTCGATCAAATTTTATCTTCTGAATTTTTTTTTATCGATCGAATCTGGGTTTTTCTGTGTGCAAACTTTCGGTCTAAGTGTTCTATGTGTTATCTATCGCATCCGGTCGATTATTTGTTTGATTTTTCTGTGTTTCTTTCGATCGAAGGATCGAAGGATCTGGGTTTGGTTTCGGTCGAATCCCAGAAATTCATCGGGTTCTTCGGTCGATTCTTCGTGTTCTTCGGTCGTTTATGATTAATTGATCTTATCAGTTTATCGTTTTTAAAGTCATTCGACCTGAGCATTCGACCGGGTACTATCTCAATCCGGTCTTACCCATTCGAACGGATACTTGTACTCCGGTCTTACACCTTCGACCTGATAAGAGTTTTCCCCGGAATTACTCATTTGACCGGACACTTGTGCTCCGGTCTTGCCCCTTCGACCGAATAAGAGTTCCTCCGGTCGTGTCCCTTCGACCGAATAAGAGTATTCCCCGGTCTTGCATCTTCGATCGGATACGTATATTCCCCGGTCTTGCCATTCGACCGGGTACTTGCTACTCCGGTCATACCCTTCGACAGGGTACTTGCTACTCCGGTCTTACCCTTCGACCGGGTACTTGCTACTTCGGTTTTACACCTTCGACCGGATACTTGTATCTCCGGTCAAACCCTTCGACCGGACCTTATCTTTTCCGGTCTTTCCTTCGACCGGTATCTTGCTTACTCCGGTCTTTCCTTCGACCGGGTTTGTTAAAAATTTGTCTCACGATCTTTTTGCAGTGTATTTATTTTAGCCCCTGTACTTCAAGGATTTAGCGTGTCGTTTGTGACCCTAAACTTTCAAGTTTCACATTTTGTCACTTTTGGTCCCTGCACTTTCAAGTTTCATCTCTCTTCAAAGCCGGAGCGAATACATTCTATTCGAAACGATCAAAATGGTGTACCCACCAAGGTTGCGGTCCAAAGGAGAATATGAAAGGTGGAAACTGATTTTCTGGATTTTGTTGACGAACACGAGGTTGGTCCCTACATCAGATTATCTTTGACTGAAGGAGAAAAGCAATCCCAAATTCCGTTGAAAGTTATGAGGAAAAGATTTCTGAACTGAAAGATGCAAATGCAAATCTTCAAAAGCGTTTATCTGATTTCGAGCAACTGCTTGCTAAACACAAATCTGATTTTGAGACTAAAGAGAAATCTTTCGCAAAGAAGTTCTCAGAATTCTCGAGAAAATGTGCTGAGGAGAAGAAAGAAGTTGAGCTGAAATGCATAAAACTTTCTCAGCAAGTTTCTGAGTTTCAGAAAGTAATCATTCTAGAAAGAGAGAAGTTTGCCAAAGAGAAGAAGGCCATTGAACAAAAGAATGTTGGCGTCTTCAAAGAAATATCCGGACAAAGAAACAATGTTGAGAAGGGATTTGAAGAAGAACAAAGCATGTTTGAGACGGAGAGCAAAAAGCTTACTGCCAAATTATCTGAACTATCTGAGAAGGCACTAAAAGAGCAGAGAACGAAGTCTGAATTCACGAAGAAGATTGACCTGCTTGTTAAAGAAAGAGACAACTTTGCTTCGACGATTAAAGTGCTTGAAAAGTCTGTATCAAGTACAAATCAGAAATCTGTCTCTCCACAAAGGTCAGTTAAATCTTTTGATCGAATTCGTAAAACTAACCTTTTTTATGATAGCAATATAGATGGTTTAGGTACACATCAAAGAAGAAGGAGATACAAAGATGAGGAACTGGTCTGGAAGAAGAAACCAGTTGAAGATGAGCTGAAAGAAAGAGAATCGTGTGTACATGCGTTTAATGCAAAGAAGAACAATGCGAGTAAAGGTAAACCTGATCACATCTACTCAAGAGATCAATTACTCAAGTTGTCAGGTAAGAAATACCACTATTCTTATTGTCATACACATGATCACATTCACAAAACCATTGATCATTTCTGGTATGGTTCTTATTCTATATCCCCCACAAGAACTGCAACTAACATTCGAGGACCCAAATACCAGTGGGTACCAAAACCGAAAACTGATTCTGTGTTGCAGGCACCTACTGTCAAGGGGGAGTAGAAGAACGATGGCTTCTAAGTAAATCAGCTTAGAACTCGGACTTCAACGAAGTTTGGCTTCTGATTACATGACAGATCAGGACCCGTTCTTCAACGTTCAGACCTGGATATTTTGCAACTATCCAGCGGGAGCTTAAAAGACCTAAATCATTATATCATGATTTGAGGGGGAGCTTAAAATTAAGTATCTTCTAACTCTAGATCTCTGATTGTTTGGAAGACGAACAACTTTCCAGCATGAAAAACAGTTTCTGAAATGTTCAAACCACTTCTGATTTTCAAAAGGTTTTATGAATTTAGAAGTGTGAATTTAAATGTTTTTCATTTTTTGAGCTTTAATGTTTAACTGACTGTGTGTTTCTAAAGATCAATACTTGCGTATTATCTTATCCTTATACTGTAACGTATTCACACACACACAGATTCAGTACTTCATTTGTATTTGTTATTACCATGTCTCATAATGAACCAATTTTTCGATGGTAATACCCCCGTTTGAAATTCAATATTGTTGAGCATAAATCATTATTTCTAATCTTGTGCTTTCATTGCAAAATTGTTTATATTTGTTCATATAAACAAAATATCCAATTCTTTGATACCCTATCCATTTTATGTGATCTGCTTGATATACTGTCAGATTCTCAAAACAATTCTCTTGATTTTATTTCATTCATTCAATATATCTGTTTTGAGAAATCTTCAAAGTTCAATTGCTCAAATCTTATGAGCATACATTTTGACAGTGGTGTCATACATTCTGTGCTTAAATGTTCAAGTTAAACTGTTGAGCATACTTTCCTTTTAGGACTTACATGGGATTTGTGTGAGAACTTAAACAGAACTTCCATGGATTCACGTTAACCAGTGTTTCCTACCCCGGAAGTTATCCTAGAGTGATTTGAGGGGTGAGGGGTCATAAATCAAAGAGTGGGGGAGATAACTCATCGGGTTGAGTTTTTCTCATTGTGCTGAGCGGAAAAATGAAAAAGAGAGTTTGGTTAGAAGTGAGCTTTAATGTTAAAAAGAAAGAGGGTATGAGAACAGAGTTAAAAGAATATCAGAACTCTGCACCAACCACTTTCTGAGCCGGGCAGCCACATATTCTGATTGGTTCACATTCTTTGGTGACCATCATTGAAAAAGGCACCTAGCCCATGCCAACTCTTGCTATAACCCCACCAGCCACTCGTTTCTTTCTTAACAAAGAAATGTTTCATTTTCTTTGGGGACGCAGCATATCTGCTATCTAGTCTTCACTCGGAAGATTTAGATATTGAAAAAGAAGGAAAATTGCCCCACCTTCGCACCTCTTTCATGCACATTGAGTCCGTGTAATATCTGTTGCTGTCTCAACAGTTTACACATTTTTTAGCCTGATCAAGCTAAGTAGCTTTAATCATTCTACACTTGCACGAGCACACAAGAAATGAGTTTTCTTGTCATAACATTCATAGAAAATTCCTTTGTGGTTTTTCAATGATTGAATGGAAGCCCTGGGGGAGTGATCATCACAAAAGCTCCTTTCCAAAGTACATCCGTTGTACAAAGTGGCTCTGTGCTACTTACAGGCATACTAACTATTTCATCTCTTGAATCAGGATTACATTGTTCATTATGTATGAATTTGAAAAGATTCGGATATATACATTTCATGAATTGACGGATAATCAGATCAACGGGCGGAGAATGCCAAATTTTCATAGAGGGGAGATCAAAGAAAGTGCTGAAATTGAAGAGTTTTGAAGATCATGATGCTCACAATCATCAAAAAGGGGGAGAAATGTTTACAAGCTCAATTTCAAAGTTTTAAAGAAAGAAAGTTATTTCTAAAGACAGTCTAGAGATCAAAAAGATGAAGATGATGTTTCAATTTTTCAAAGAGATTTCAAAGATTGTATTGATTCTTTCCATATCATGTGGTGTCTGCTACAAGTTTCTTCATTATTCCTCCTACGAGCTGATTGAAACAAGTTCTTAAGATGAAAGTCTATTCAACTCGCGGTTCAAAGACAGATTCTTTTGTTTTAAACTGAAGTTGCACCGTGGAATGTCAAGTAACTCTCACATTATCTTTCTTGTATGCTGATCTGATGTGATTGAGTTTCTACAGTTAAAAGCTGCTTGATAGTGCATTCAGTCGAGGCTACTGTACATTGAATCTGGTTACAAAGTTGATACTATGAAGAACAAGAGCTTTATTCAAGGGGGAGCGTGGAAAGTTATGAAGACATGCAACACCAAAGTTCTTCAAAGATTCAAGAGGGAAAGAAGATCAAGGCCTGAAGCTTATCAAGTTGTTAAATGCTTTATTCAACTTTAGGGGGAGATTGTTAGGACTGAAAGTCCTACGTGTTGAAAGTGGAATAAAGTATATATAAGGGTTTATATTGTAATTCTTTAATAGTTGTTTAATTAGATGGGTCTAAGCCCATTAGCCTATTAGGCCTGTAAGCCTAAGTATATAAAGGCGTTTTTATTTCAGAATTAGCGTGGAACAGTTAAGAAAGGTTAGAGAAATTCATTATTCAGTTTTCTAGTCATTAGGTTTACATACCCTTATCAGAAATTCTCTCTGTAAACCTTAACCCTTTGAAGTTATATCAATCATATGACTAGTTGTTGTGGCCTATAATCTGTTCATCATTATTCATAATTACTTGTGATTGCACTGCACTGGGATCTACAAAATGGGTCGCGGTTTCCCCCACAACTAGCCTAGTAACCAATAGAACAATCGGGCGACACGTGTTCTAACCCTCACTTGTTGGGTGAGATCATATCATGTTGTGTCATTAAGGCGCTGACGTTTCTCCCCCTCATGATGATCATGATCATCACGATCGTCATGTGGATGTTTGCAAGAACCGGCTTGAGTGCGGCAAGTATCCTCGAGTACCTTAGCCCTGTTGGAGAGGGAAGATATCAAAGACTGGAAATTGGCAGAAATGGAATCCATCTTTGCTGTGAGATCTCGGAAACCTGCTCAGACTTCATCTTGGAAAGAGCGGGACTCAGACTCTTGGCGAAAAATGGCAATAAAACCTGCATCTTCAGGGTACCGTGTGATAGAAGATCGGCTAGAAGCATCGATTTGAGCTCGGAGGTTGACGGTCGATGCTGAACTGGTGGAGGTGGTGGCAGTGAAGGTGTTGAAAGAGGAGCGTCATCTACTGGGGACTTGCCTTTCAGCATTCGGAGAACCGTTTGTTGGAACTCCTCAGCTGATCGACGCTGTTGTTCAAGTTGGCGTGAACCGGAACCATTGACAGCTTGCAAAGCCTGCTATATTTGTTCATGTGTAATGAAAGTGGGTAATCTAGCACTTGAGTCACATAGACTTCCAGTTGTGGTAACGACTGTTGAAGTCGTACAGCCTACGTTCACAGCTGGCGTGATGATAGTTGTGGTAGGACTTCTGGCCAATCCCTGTGGAGCACCGCTTGTGGGTGTCACTATAGTCGTTCCGGTTAGGCCGCACAGGCTCACAACTATAGACTCAATATGTATCCTATAGTGTATAAGCTCTAAAGTCGATGCGCGAAGAATAGAAGTCGATGGTCAGGGCTGGGGCCTATCTATTTCAATACCTTGACTCTCCAAGTGAGATTCCGGTAGCGTATGTGCTCTGATACCAATTGTGAATCCCATATTGTGCAAGTAACAATGAATATAATGATTAAACTTTGTATTGAATGATTGAGAGTTACAAACATAGGATTGAAAAGCAAACTCTCTTTCTCTAAACCTGATAAGTGCACAATACAGTATCTCTAAGTCTAATGTTTAACCCTAAAGATTAGAAAACAAACTTTAAATACTCAGGCCTAAAAACCCTATAGAATCAAGGCCCAACAAACCAAACTAAGGCCCAATTAACAAACAAAGCCCAATATTAATATAAAGGCTTTTACACCGCATTTAATAAACAAACAAATAAAATATTTTATATAACTTTCCACGCACTAGGACTTTCAGTCCTAACATCAGCGATCACTGATCATGAAGCTTACACTCCAAGGTTCTTTTGTCTTATCCTTGCACAAATAGTACGGTGTGTTAGAAGAAACATACTTTTTCCTCAGATCATACAGCAACTCTGAAGACTACATTGTTCACCATACGGCTAGGAGCATGTCGCAAAAAGTCAGAAACATGCACCCAACCAAATGATGACACGTGTAAAGTACCCCTGCCATGCATTAAATGCATAGGGTATAAATAGAAACGTTGTGCCTCACTTTGAAGTGTTGCCTTCTATCTCCTTATCTCTCAGTATATCTTATAGAAACCCTTGTTTTCTATAAGTCCTTCATCCTTTTTATCTCTTATTCTAGTGCAACCCACTTAGTGTTTCTCAAGTTTTTTTAGATTAGGTTTACTTAATCTTATTCTACAACAAACTGTAAATTGTAATTTGATTTATCAATAAACAATTTATTAAACCTTAAAATTTATGTTTGTATTCAACCCCTCCCCCCCCCCCTCTTCTACAAACTTGTATATCACCTTCGGGACCAACAAGTGTTATTAGAGCAAATTGTTTAATCTATAAACAAGATCTTGCTTACTTCTCTTCCTTACTATTCTCTAAAAATGGCATTAAACACAAACTCAAATTATTATGATAATAGGTCTCTCTCCAAACCTTCTCGATTCAGCAGAGACAACTTTGCTCTCTGGAAGAATCGAATGATACTGTTTCTAGAATGTGTAGATCCCACTATACCTGAATATTGTAACACCCTAAAAATCAAAGTAAATTAAAACATTGAAAACCTGACAAATATGATGAAAGTAAATCCATTAACTTCCCATAAATGGGATCAGTCCTTTAGACTATACAATCCTATACAAGGATTTCATCAAAAGAATGGGACTTAACAATGCCCAACATCAATACTAAAATATCTCCAAAAACCTCGAGACTCAAAACTCGTCTCTCCAAAAACCCCGGCACCCACCGCTAATGGAAACCTGTTATACACATCATTTGAGAAAAAGTGTCAGACTTTAATTTTACAATTTAGGTCCTTGCCACAATCGGGCTTTTTCGTTATAAACATGCCATAAAAGGACCGAAAACAAAACATTTTACCAAGGATCGTGGCGTAACACAAAGTTAGGCCAACAATCCGAGTTACGAGCTAAACCAATTGGAGTCCGCGGATACGAATCACAAAGTCTGTGCTACAATGTGAGATCAAGCCCCAAGCGCAAAACCAAGGTATACTCCTTCGCTAGGATCACTATGAACCATGGCTAGTATCCGGCCTCACATAACCGTACCAAGTTGCCCTCTAGGAACAAGTGAATCCATAGCTACAAATTTGGGGAATGTATCATCCCAGCAATACAGTCTACTCAAAACCTAGGGATCCACTAGTAATGGTAAGGACTCGTCACAACAACATATGTGACCAACCATAAATAAATATATGGTATAAGTACATTTTATAAACAAAATGCCACTTCCAGTTCAACTTCTGATTTGAATGAAAATCATTAAAATGAGTTCATAAACATTCTTTTCACATAATCACGTAATGTGCAAGTAAAACATCATTTTACTTTAATAAGGCGGAACCAGTCATTTTAGTCAAATCTGACCGGGAACCCCGAGAATCACCAAAAACTTCATTTATAACAAAATGAAGAGAACATAAAATCATACCGTAGAAATACCTTAGATTTCGCAAATAAGAATTTTGACATGTATAAAGTTTGTAAAATGGTAGTTGGAACTCACCGATAGGTTTTTGGAATAAAACCTAGAAAACCAGATAACGATCACGACGAAGAGGTGAAGCTTAAAACACCGACCCCTTGCTAGAAACACCGAAAACTAGCAACCAAACGAGACTTCGAAGATCGAAAGATAAAGAGAGAGAGAGAGAGAGAGAGAGAAAGATATTTAGATTTGTGATAATGAAATCTTGGGAAACTGAACCTCTTAAGGCGGTCAAAGCAACCACGCGGGTTATGCCGCGACTTCAACTCGCGGCATAACTCGCCCGTGTCCCAAAAAAACCCTAATCATCCAGTGAGTTTCACGGGTTGTGTCGCGACCTCTAGTCGCGGTGCAACTCGCGTAGTTCCAAAATCCCATATCCAACAGAGGGTTACGCGGGTTGTGCCGCGACCTCTAGTCGCGGTGTAACTCGCGTAATTCACTGTTTCTCCCCAAACTTCACAAAATCCAAAACGACAACCAACCAAACATGGAGCTAACGACAAAAGCTTAACATAAGAATAGCAAGGTTACACAACGGAAAATCCGGGGTGTTACAATACTCCCCAACATGGGAATGATTTCGTCCCCGAAATCCAAACTATTCGAAAAGATGAGGATATCTTCGCTTCATATCCTCCTCGGCTTCCCACGTCACATTCGCTTCCCGGTGATGCTTCCACTGCACCTTGACCAAGGTGACTTCTTTATGACGCAACTTCTTAGACTTTCTCTCTAAGAAGGCGTCGGGTTCTTCCACACAACGGTTACCTTCATCTACCCTTAACTCTGAAAGGGGAATGACACTGTCTTCTACCGCCAAACATTTTCGGAGGTAGCAAACATGAAACGTGTTGTGTATTCTGCTCAACTCCGGTGGCAGTTCCAACTGGTAGGCTTGCAAACCCACCCGTTTAAGCACTTTGAAAGGTCCGAGGAAACGGGGACTCAGCTTCCCACGTTTTCCGAACCATATAATGCCTTTCCACGGCGATACCTTAAGTAACACACGATCGCCCACTTGGAATTCCATCGGCCTTTTCTTCTTATCGGCATAACTCTTCTGCCGATCCTGAGCCGCTTTCAATCTTTCACGAATACACTTGACCTTATCGGCAGTCTCTTGCACGATTTCAGGTCCGGCGAACTGCTTTTCTCTCGCTTCAAGCCAACATACAGGAGTTCGGCACTTTCGTCCGTACAATGCTTCAAAAGGTGCCATTCCAATACTCGAGTGGTAGCTATTGTTGTAAGCAAACTCCACCAAAGGCAGGTGAGTGTCCCAGCTACCCCCGAAATCGATGACACAAGACCTCAACATGTCTTCCAAAGTTTGGATCGTTCGTTCGCTCTGCCCGTCGGTTTGCGGATGGTAAGTCGTACTCAACTTCACTCGAGTACCAAGCTCTTTCTCAAATCCATCCCAGAAGTTCGAAGTGAACCGACTGTCGCGATCCGACACGATCGACAATGGTATGCCGTGCCTCGAGACCACCTCATCGATATAAAGCTTTGCTAACTTATCCATCGGTAGAGTCTCGCGCATAGCCAAGAAGTGAGCGCTCTTTGTCAATCTATCAACTATCACCCAAATGGTATCGTGATCTCGAAGATTTTAGGTAGCTTCGTCACGAAGTCCATGTTGATATGCTCCCACTTCCACTCGGGAATCTCTAAAGACTGAAGACTCCCATATGGTCTATGATGTTCGGCCTTAACTTGCGAACACATCACACAACGCTCAACGTAACGCGCTACATCAAGTTTCATTACCGGCCACCAATAGTGCAGCTTCAAGTCCCTGTACATCTTTGTGCTTCCCGGATGTATGGAATACTTAGACTTGTGTGCATCTTCTAACAACAGATCACGGTTACCCCCAATCTTGGGCACCTACACACGACCGCTGAACAGTTTCACTCCACGGCTATCTTCCGTTAAGAGCAAACGCTGCTTAGTCATGACTTCATCTTTTAGATTCTCTTCCAACAATGCTTCCATCTGAGATGTCTTGATCTTCTCAACAAGACTAGACACAAGCTCTATTCTTGAATGGGTAGCCCGAATACTCCCGCTATAGTCCTTCCGACTTAGCGCATCGGCCACCACGTTCGCCTTACCTGGATGGTAAAACAATTCACAGTCGTAATCTTTCAGCAACTCGAGCCACCGCCTTTGCCTCATATTCAGCTCTTTCTGATCAAATACATACTTCAGGCTCTTGTGATCCGTGTAAAGAGTACACTTCATGCCGTAGAGATAGTGTCGCCAAAGCTTCAGAGCAAACACCACTGCCGCTAACTCCAAATCATGAGTTGGATAATTCTGCTCGTGTATTTTGAGTTGCCTCGAGGCATAAGTGATTACCTTGCCTCGTTGCATCAACACACAACCCAATCCCATCTTTGAAGCGTCGTTGTAAACCACGAAATCTTCCGACCCTTCAGGTAACGTCAAGATCGGAGCTTCACACAACTTCTTTTGAAGGATCCGGAACGCCTTCTCTTGGGTTTCGGTCCATTCAAACTTCACGTTCTTCCGAGTCAGAACTGTCAAGGAAGAAGCGATTTTGGAAAAGTCTTGGATGAATCTCCTGTAGTATCCCGCCAGACCCAAGAAACTTCGGATCTCGGACGGACTCTTAGGAGGCTCCCAATTCATCATCGCTTTAGTCTTGGAGGGGTCTACTTTCACTCCGTCCCGAGTGACTACCTGACCTAGAAATTGTACTTCTTTAAGCCAAAAGTCGCACTTGGAAAACTTGGCGTACAACCTTTCTTTTCTCAACACTTCCAGAACTTCACGCAAATGTTGCTCGTGCTCTGATTCACTCTTGGAGTACACTAGTATGTCATCAATGAATACAATGACCGACTTGTCGAGGAAAGGTCGGCACACTCTATTCATCAAGTCCATAAATACTGCTGGTGCGTTCGTCAGGCCAAAAGGCATTACAAGGAACTCGTAATGGCCGTAACGCGTTCTGAAAGTCGTCATCAGAACATCTTCTTCTCTTACCTTTACTTGGTGATAACCCGAACGTAAGTCGATCTTTGAAAAACAACCCGCTCCTTGAAGTTGATCGAACAAGTCGTCTATTCTCGGAAGCGGATACCTGTTCTTCACTGTAGCTTTGTTCAACTCACGGTAGTCAATGCACATTCTCATTGTTCCATCCTTCTTCTTGACAAATAAGACCGGAGCTCCCCAAGGTGATGAACTCGGTCTTATAAAGCCTTTCTCCAATAGCTCTTGGAGTTGTGCTACCATCTCTTGCATCTCCGATGGCGCTAAACGATAAGGTGCTTTAGCGATCGGCGCAGCGCCAGGCACAAGATCAATCCGAAACTCTACCTGACGATCGGGTGGTAACCCAGGCAGGTCGTCTGAAAAAACGTCTGGAAACTCACGCACGATCTTCACATCTTCCAGCTTTGACTTCTCTAACTTGGCATCGATCACATAGGCCAGGAAAGACGAACATCCTTTTACTAAACACTTGCGTGCTCTTGCCATTGTGATTATTGCCACTTCACCCTTTCTCTTTTCGCCATAGATGACCCAACTTCACCGGAGGGGTTGGGAAGTCGAATCAACTTCTTGGAACATACGATCTCGGCCTGATTGTTTGACAACCAATCCATGCCGACCACAACATCGAAACCCCCGATTAACATTGGCGATAGATCGATTGAGAATTCTCTCCCTTCGATACTAAGGGTACACTGCCTCAGAACCTCGTGGATCAGAACTTGTCTACCACCTGCTATTTCTACTACTAACGCATCCTCAAGACTAGTAATGGGCATAGCAATTTTCTAACGGAACAATTCAGATACGAAAGAGAAAGTAGCACCCGTGTCGAATAAAATACGAGCAGGTACAGAGTTTATAAGGAAAGTACCCGATACCAGGCCAACGGATGCACTGGCCTCTTCGGCCATCATCTGAAATGCTCGACCCGGAACCTTCGGAAGGTTCTCCTTCCCTGCTGGCGTGCCACCCGACACAAGCTTCAGGCAATCTCTTCTTACATGCCCCGGTGCCTTGCACTCATAACAGATGGGTCCTCTGACCGGGCAATCTCTGACAGTGTGACCAGGCTTCCCACACTTATAACAAGTTGGAGGAGCAGTGTTACAGTTACCGTGATGCTTGGTTCGACACTTCGGGCACCACTTTGCATCCTGATAACTGTTGAAATTGCGGTTTCCAACAAAAGGTCGGGTCCGCTTGGGAGGTACTGAGTTTCTCTCCCACTTTCTCTTTTCAGGCACCACCACTGCCTTCTCAGATTTGCTCTTTGCGAACATTTCCTCCATGAACTGAGATTCCTCCACCATCTCTCGGAGGTTAGAAGCTTTGAAATTATGGACCATGGATTGCATGTCCGCTGGCAAGCCGTTGAGATAAGCTTTCATCTTGTCTTTCTCTGTTGGGGCAGCATGCCCCACCAGACCAAGCTTCTCCATAAACTGACGGGTGTACTCCCTCACCGTCAGGCTTCTCTTCACCAAAGACCGGAATTCTTTCTCAATTCGGTCCATGGTCCTCTCGTTGCAGAATTCCTCTAGCAACTTCTTCTTGAACTCGGCCCAAGACAACTGAGCCAACACTTCAGGAGATAGAGTGGATTGGATGATATTCCACCAGATGAGTGTGGTGTCCCTCAGCAGTTGGGTACCGAACCGCACCCTCTGATCATCACCACATTCGGAAGAGCCAAAAGCTTGCTCAACCACTTGGATCCACTTTACACACACCGTCGGGTCATCAGAACCGAAGAATTCTGGCAGTCCGCAACTCAGAAAGGACTTATAGGAACAACTCTTCTTATTCCCCGGAGCACCAGAAATCCCGCGCTGTACCGCTGTGACCCTTATACCATCGCCTCCAGAACCTGCTACGACGTTCTCCACAACCGTCTCACTTCTCCGATTGTTTACGTCGCGGTCCTCCATTGCTTTTAGCAGAAACTCTTGCTGCTTCGCCATCTCTTCTCTCATTGCCAACATCACGCTGGCCAATAACTCTGACTGGGGATTAGCATCCCCGATGACTGGGTGAGACGAAGCCAAGTCTACTCGCGGAGTGACCTATGGCCCCCCACCTAGTACCTGCTGAACTGGCGGACGCACGACAACCTCAACTCCTTCCGGCCGATCAGCGGTGGAGGTTGTCGCTTCCAGACCGTCGACACGAGTACGCGGTCTACCACGCGTATTCACCATACTGAACAGCTTCACAGAACAAAGAAAGAGATAAGAGAGAGATAGGAAAACACGAAAGGAAACGTACTACCACATTACCAATTGTCATATTAACAGCAAATCAAGCCCTCTTACGTACAATATCCTCATAATAACATTAGCTAAGTGAAATTATGAACATACAACACATAACGGTTCTTGTCACCACTACTACAACGCCTGATAAACGTACTTTCCGTCGACTCTAAGACTAACCCAACTTAGGAGCTCTACCCAATTCTCGCGGATCAATTCTTAATATACTCAGTCTAAGTCTAGACATCTTACATTCATGCCTAGTTCGCTTAAACTAGAGCTCTGATACCAACCTGTAACACCCTAAAAATCAGAGTAAATTAAAACATGGAAAACCTGACAAATATGATGAAAGTAAATCCATTAACTTCCCATAAATGGGATCAGTCCTTTAGACTATATAATCCTATACAAGGATTTCATCAAAAGAATGGGACTTAACAATGCCCAACATCAATACTAAAATATCTCCAAAAACCTCGAGACTCAAAACTCGTCTCTCCAAAAACCCCGGCACCCACCGCTAATGGAAACCTGTTATACACATCATTTGAGAAAAAGTGTCTGACTTTAAAGCCTGGTGAGAACATACAGTTTATAAGCTCAAAAGATAAAACATCAGTTCCAAGATAACATTTCCAAAGAGATTAAGTTTACAATTTAGGTCCTTGCCACAATCGGGCTTTTTCGTTATAAAAATGCCATAAAAGGACCGAAAACAAAACATTTTACCAAGGATCGTGGCGTAACACAAAGTTAGGCCAACAATCCGAGTTACGAACTAAACCAATTGGAGTCCGCGGATACGAATCACAAAGTCCGTGCTACGACGTGAGATCAAGCCCCAATCGCAAAACCAAGGTATACTCCTTCGCTAGGATCACTATGAACCATGGCTAGTATCCGTCCTCACATAACCGTACCAAGTTGCCCTCTAGGAACAAGTGAATCTATAGCTACAAATTTGGGGAATGTATCATCCCAGCAATACAGTCTACTCAAAACCTAGGGATCCACTAGTAATGGTAAGGACTCGTCACAACAATATATGTGACCAACCATAAATAAATATATGGTATAAGTACATTTTATAAACAAAATGCCACTTCCAGTTCAACTTCTGATTTGAATGAAAATCATTAAAATGAGTTCATAAACATTCTTTTCACATAATCACGTAATGTGCAAGTAAATCATCATTTTACTTTAATAAGGCGGAACCAGTCATTTTAGTCAAATCTGACCGGGAACCCCGAGAATCACTAAAAACTTCATTTATAACAAAATGTAGAGAACATAAAATCATACCGTAGAAATACCTTAGATTTCGCAAATAAGAGTTTTGACATGTATAAAGTTTGTAAAATGGTAGTAGGAACTCACCGATAGGTTTTTGGAATAAAACCTAGAAAACCAGATAACGATCACGACGAAGAGGTGAAGCTTAAAACATCGACCCCTTGCTAGAAACACCGAAAACTAGCAACCAAACGAGACTTCGAAGATCGAAAGATAAAGAGAGAGAGAGAGAAAGATATTTAGATTTGTGATAATGAAATCTTGGGAAACTGAACCTCTTAAGGCGGTCAAAGCAACCACGCGGGTTATGTCGCGACTTCAATTCGCGGCATAACTCGCCCGTGTCCCAAAAAAACCCTAATCATCCAGTGAGTTTCGCGGGTTGTGCCGCGACCTCTAGTCGCGGTGCAACTCGCATAGTTCCAAAATCCCATATCCAACAGAGGGTTACGTGGGTTGTGCCGCGACCTCTAGTCGCGGTGTAACTCGCGTAATTCACTGTATCTCCCCAAACTTCACAAAATCCAAAACGACAACCAACCAAACACGGAGCTAACGACAAAAGCTTAACATAAGAATAGCAAGGTTATACAACGGAAAATCCGGGGTGTTACAAATATGATGCGAATGGACCTTATGAACTGTTATCCCTGATAACAATGTAAAAAACAATTAGATGACAGACAATTCACTCAATTGAACGCTTTTATTTCACTCAATCTTGATTAGTACATACTCTCTCAAACTTTCTCTCTCTAACAATGAACACGTATAATTATTCTATTAGATCTACACACAAAACACAAGCCATATCCCTATTTAAACAAAGGGACAAAACACGCACATTACATAAACGCGCACACTAAGAGAAACACTCACACTACTAAACTCTTACAACACATGATATTTACAATGCTTGACTTTGACTTATTATAAAGAGACTTTGACTTTCTGCTTGATAGTTGACTTTGAGCTTTGACTTGGCTTGACTTTCAGTCTTCAGTCGTTATGATCTTGTATCTAACAAATATATGCACTAACATTCTCCCCCTTTGGATCAAGATCATCTCTAAAGAGATTTTGCAATACAATCACCCTCTTTGAATAATCTTTAGCAGCTTTATCTCCACTTTGTAGAATTCTTTGAACAAGAATTATCTTCAGAAAAATAAACAATTGAGCAATATTCCCCCTTTGTCAGATTATCATCAGATTAAATCTCCCCTTTTACTTAGCAATCTCCCATTTCTTTGATAAATTTGTCTTCAAAAAAAATTTGTACTCTCCCTAAAGTCTGTCTTCAAGAATAGTAACAATCTCCCCAAGGTTGTAAAAAAACCTCTTTCAGACATCGGAAAAAAATTATCTTCAGAATCAGCTCAGTTTGCTTCAGCAAATTGTCTTCAAAGAAAATTTCAGTAAAATTCAGCAACCGTTCTGAAATCTTTGAACTTTCTCTTTCAGCTCTCAACAAACTTTAACAATCTTGCATTCTTTGACATAACCTTTCAGCAAGCTTTCTTCAAATCACCTTTTACAAACTAATTTATGCTTTAAATCTCCAACTTTTCTTTATCAAACCAACAATTCTTGATCACTTCTCAAACATTTCTTGATCCTCTCCCCCTTTTTGATGAAATGGCATTGACATCATCAAAACTTTCACAAGAAATGTGTTTTGCAAATCTGATCCGACCACTGATCTTTTACAAGAGCCTCTGACTATTCATCGATCCATAAGATATTCATCCAAAATTCAGACAAATTATGAGTGTAACACCTGAATCAACAAATGAATCAGTTAAAATGCCTGTTAGTAACATGAAGTCACTGTGTGTAACGAATACACATTGGAAAGGAGCTTCTTGATGTTCACTCCCCCAGGTCTTTCATTCAATCATTGAATAACACAAGGTTAAACTATGAACGTTTTGACAGAAAAATGAATTTTATGTGTGTTCGTGCTTGTGATTGAAATAATTAAGCACAGATGATTGCTTTTATTTAGGCTCAAAATTGTGTAAACCATTGAGACAACAACAGTATAACACAAACTCTATTGTGCAGGATCGAAGTGCGAAGGTGGGGCAGACTTCCTTCTTTTTCAATATCCAGATTTTCCAAATGAAAACCAGATAGATTATGTGTTGCGTCCCCTTAAAATATGAAACATTTTCTTGTTGAGAAGAAAATGAGTAGCTATAGGGGTTTTATCAAGAGTTGGCATGGACTAGTTGCCTATTTTAATGATGTTCACCAAAGAATTGTGAAACACCAGCAATGTGGTTGCCCGGCTCAGAAAAAGTTGGTGCAGAGTTTAATATTCTTTTACTCTGATCTCTCATCCTCTTTCTTTTAATCTTTAAGCACACTTCTAACCAAACTCTTTTTTCCATTTTACCTCATCACACAACCCACATTCAGTTATTTTGACTCCTCACTCTTCGATCACTCAAGGATTAACTTCTTGGGTAGGAAACACTGGTTAACGTGAATCCATAGAAGTTTCAGTTAAGCTCACACAATGAACCCATGTAATCCTAAAAGTACAATGTTGCTCAACTTGGTTTAACTTTGCAGTTAAAGCACATATCTAGATGTCAGTTTTTGGTATGCTCAATGAGATAATCATGAAGATTTGAGCATTTTTAAACATTGAAGATATTTCAAACAAGTATATTGAATGAAAGAAATGAATACAAGAAACTTGTTTAAAAATTTGACATTGTATGATAAAGATCAAAATAGAGTGATTTATCAAATAAAGCTTAGGTCAACAAAAATTGGATATTGTCTATACGAATCAAAATATAGACATTCTCGAAAGAAATGTTTTGAAATGAAATCACACTCAGACTTTGAATATCAAACGGGGTGTATCACCATCGAAAAACATTTGTTCAATTTGAGACATAGTGATAACATAGTCAACAAAAAATTAAACCGGTGTGTGTGAATACTTGAAAGTATATGGAAAAAATAATACGCAAGTATGTATCTTTGGAAACACACGGTTTATAAACATTAAAGCTCGTGAAAAATGAAAACATTTAAAATCACACTTCTATATTCATGAAATCTTTTAAGAATCAGAAGTGGTTTGAACATTTAAGAATATGTTTTCCATATCTGAAAGTTGTCCTTCTTCCAGACACGTATGAGATTAAGATTAGAAATTAAACCTTTTACTCGGTATTAAATCTCATCAAGTCAGCTCTAAGTCATATATGATATGATCATGTAAGCTCTATCTCAGTTCTGCAAAAATCACAAGTCGTCAAAGTACAAAGCTTTATTCACAAAATTTATTGAAAAATAAAATGACATAAAGCAATAAAACTTTGAAAGTACGAGTTCTGATCAGATGTAATCAGAAGTCATATACTCCCCCTGAAATATTGCATTAACAATATTTGAATTCAGGAAAAATATGTACTCCCCCTTGAAGGTTGATATTCTCATTTAGATCTCGGAGTACAATCTCATATATGCACGGAGTATAACATCTTTTGTTTGTTGAAGTACGAGTCCTAAACTGTTGTGTTTAGAAGTCACACTCTTAATCTTTGAGGTGTGGGTCCTGAACTGTAGTATTCATAAACCTTGGTTCTTTTACTCCCTCTTGACTTGAGGTGCCTGCAACACAGATTCATCTTTTGGCTTTGGTACTCACTGGTATTTGGGTCCATGTTTGTTAGTTGCAGTTCTATTAGGAGTAATAGAGTAAGAACCATACCAATAATGATCACTTCTTTTATGAATAAAATCATATGTACGACAATAAGAACAATAATTCTTCTTATGAGCTAACCTGATTAATTGATCTCTTGAGTAAACAAGATCATGTTTACGTTTTCGCATATTGTTCTTCTTGGCTTTTGGTGCATGTACACATGATTTCTTACCTTTCTTCTGTTCATTCTTTTCATCATCAACTGGTTTCACTTTCCAGACCAGCTTTTCATAACCATTTCTTCTTCTTCTTCTTTGTGTACCTGAACCATCTACATTTCGCTCAAAGAAAATGTTAGTAGTACGAATCTGATCATATGAATTAATTGACCTTTTTGAAGAAACAGATCTTTGATGTGAACTTGTAGCTGTCTTGAATGAACATTCAGAATCAGTTGAATCATCTCTAGGTATGTGGATAATTGACTCTGGAGTCTTTTGCTCAGTCACCACCACCTTAGAAATAATTTCTTCAAGCTCTTTTATCTTTGAAGATAAATTGTCTCATTCTTTGACGAGCAGGCAATCTTTTCTTGAAACCTAGACTTCGTTTTCTTTTCTTTCAAAGCACATGTTGACAGTTCAGATAACTTCTCTGTAAACGTTCTTATCTCTGACTCAAAAATGTTTCTTTCTTCTTCAAAGTCCTTCTCGACATTGTTTCTCTGACCAGATATTTCTTTGAAAATTCCAACATTCTTCTGTTCAATGGCCTTCTTCTCCTTTCCAAATTTGTCCCTTTCTAGAATGGTCACTTTCTCAAAATCAATCACTTGTTGAGAAAGCTTGAAACATTTAAGCTGAACCGTTTTCTTCTCTTCAAAACTTTTCCTTGAAAAATCTGACAATTTCTTTGCAAACTCTTTCTTTTCTTTACCAAAATCATCTCTGTCTTTGGCCATCTTTAGCTCCAGATCAGAAATCTTCTTATTCAACTCTTCATTAGCAGTTTCTAGATTCTTAACTATCTTCTCATACTTATCAACAGAATCTGCTTGCTGGATTTGAACAATTTGATCTTCCAAGGCTGAGATCTTTCTTTTCAGCTCAGTGTTCTCAGTTTCCAGACCGTTTTCCTTCTCCTCATTCTCATTGCAATTTATAACTTTCTCCATCTTTAACATCTTCTGCATTAACTCAGAATTCTCAGTCTTCAATTTATCAACTTCCAACCATTTATCTTCTTTCAAAGCTTGAAAAACTTCTCTTTCAAGTTGTTTTATATGATTTTTATACTCAGCAAAGAAATCTGAAAATTTTCCCGAACTGGTTGCCTTTTTCAGTAAACTCATATGTGCATGCATCCATTCTTTAAGACTATTGAAAGTAGCAACTCGGTCATTTTTTGTCTGCTTATAGTAATCAACCAGATGTTCATATCCAACAATTTTTTTGCATAACTTGAAACTGTTATCATGTTTTTGTGCAATCTTATCTTCAAGAGAGACAAACTTGGCTTTAAGTTTAGCAATCTCTTCTTTTGATGACATCTTCATCTTTACACTGTTTTTAATGATCGTCAGAAATTCAAAAACAACAAGTACTTAAAAAAATCAAATTTGGTCAAATATTGAAAAACTCATAAAAGTTCTAAGTATAGAAAAACTTTTCCCCTGGGGTCAAGGTGCAACGCCCTTGCGGGGTCGAGGGGCAACGCCCTTAGAGAAAAAAATTTGACATAGAAAAACCATATTACAGCTTGCAAAAAATCTCAGAAAATATTCTAAGTAAGAAACTCGCAGAATAAATGACTCAAATTCGCGCAAACAGTGATGTACGCGTTTGAACTTCGTGCACGTTGAAGGATACGAGAATAAACTTCACGCAAAATATGATGTGCGTGATTGAACTTCGCATACGTTGAATGATACGAGTTCTGAGGTCCGCGCAAGTAGGCTCGTGCGCGTTCTTTCTTCGCACAGGTAACTATGTGCGAGTTCTTTCAGTTGATACTTCGCGCAAGGCCTTTGCGAGTTTGGGACTTAGAAAAATTTTCGACTTTGCACTTCACGTTAAATGCAAACTCGCAAACACTTATCAGATCAACTTCACTTCTCACAGATGTCACTTCGCGTACAACACTAATAATGAACAGTAACAACTCGCCCACTTAGAGGTGCGCGTTTTCACTTCTCGCACATTATAGCTTGCGAGCTCTTCATTTCTATGCTTGTTTCTTTGATGTACGTGTTCTTCAGCCTATGCGAGTTCCTGTATTTGCGTGTTCTTGAGATCTAGCGAGTTCTTGGAATTTTTGAACAAAAACTTGAGTCTCTCACTGATTTGATCCAATCCTTTACGAATTCCTCTGAAACTTTGCAAAACACATCCATTTCATCTCTAAAACAGATTACAAACAATGAATTTCGAACAATTACAACAAAATTTCATATTCAATCTATTGACAGTGTTCGAACATAGTCGACCAAAAAATTTAAGAAAGATCAAAATTCGTTCGATCTACTGAAAATTCGACTAAACATTACACTTCAACTATGTTCTAGATGTATAAACGAGTACAAAACCACTAAAATTAAATCAAAAACATCGTTGGAACTCAAAATTTGAACTTGAACAGGACGTTTTGTGTGTTCTTGAAAATTGACCAAAAATCTCGAATTTGATCCTTGTTTTCTGAATTTTGATGTGCTCTGATACCAATTGTTATCCCACATAACAATGTAAAAAACAATTAGATGACAAACAATTCACTCAATTGAACAATTTTATTTCACTCAATCTTGATTAGTACATACTCTCTCAAACTTTCTCTCTCTAACAATGAACACGTACAATTCTTCTATTAGATCTACACACAAACCACAAGCCATATCCCTATTTAAACAAAGGGACAAAACACACACATTACACAATCACGCACACTAAGAGAAACACTCACACTACTAAACTCTTACAACACATGATATTTACAATGCTTGACTTTGACTTTATTATAAAGAGACTTTGACTTTCTACTTGAGAGTTGACTTTGATCTTTGACTTGGCTTGACTTTCAGTCTTCAGTCTTTATGATCTTTTATCCAACAAATATATGCACTAACATGAACCATTTGTCATCATAGCCACAGTCCCTGCCACTGCCACTACTGTCGTTGTCCCTGATAGAATCGTTGCCAAAGAAATTAGGAAATGGAGTGATAAGGCCAAGAAGAAAGTGGGACTTGATGCAAAGGCTAAAATATTATCTCTATGGATTTGCCTGATGAAGCTTTCTATTCCATCATGCATCTTAAAACCTCGAAAGAAATGTAGGACACCATCTGTGTTCAATACGAAGGTACCACTAAAATCCAAGGAAACACGAAAGATCAATCTGGTAAGACAGTATGAAAGTTTCATTTGTAGTAAGAACGAATCTTTATGAAAGTTAGATTCTGACTCAGTGGATCTATCAGACACTGACGTCTCAGAGTTTGATGAATCTCTGGCACTCTTGACAAACTCTTTTAAGATATTTGCAAGAAAGAGAAATTTCAGAAGAAATAAGCCTCTCTCCTTATCTGACAAGCCTAAATTAACACCTGTTGATAACGCAACTGCTACTTGCTATAACTGCGAGAAAGTTGTACATTTTTCTAGTGAATGCAAGTAACCCCCTTTAGCACAGAGAAATGTACACCTAATGTCCGGTCATCAAACCTTCTTCGTTTAGAAAACCCAGCGATGACAAATACCTTAAGCCGAAAGAAAAATATCAGAAGCTTAAAGGCTTCAAGAGAAAAGGTAAAGGTCTGATCACTGAAAAACACGACTGGACTGAATCAGAAGAATCAAGTTCTGATGAAGAAGATGTTGCAAATCTCTGTCTCATGGCTAAGATTAAAGAAGAAGTGGAAGAACAATCTGGGACATCTATAAGCTTTATCACCTCTCAGGTATCAATCTCTACTGATCCCTCTCTTACTAAGGTTGAGAGACGTCGCGTTGTTGATGTACTGATGATATTCCCAGATTCTAGTTTCTAATCAAGATTAACCAAACAAACATGATTAACACAAACAATTACATGTTTGATTTCAATTCAATTCCAAGATTACACTTTCTCTCTCTACAATCTCTCTCTAACGAACTCTCTCTTTCTCTCTGATATTTCTCTCTCTAAAATCACTGAATTCGTTTTTACAATGATCGTTCTTTTTAAAATACAAAGAAAGGAAACCTATTTATACCTACAACTAATACAAGGAAAAACAAATACAAATAGTATACATTGACTTTTATTACAAAAGACTTTGACTTTGATGAGATTTGACTTTCTCAGCTTTGACTTCTTGTACTTTGACCTTCAGTCTTCTTGATCTTGTATCCAACAGATTTATGCTCTAACAATCTCCCCCTTCGGATTCAAGATCACTGTTGAAAGATCTAGCAATTCAGTCTTCACTTTAAGCTCTGTCAGTACAAACTTCCCTTTTTTCTTTTTGATGATATTCTTTCCAAAACTGTCTTCAAATGATTAACAATTTCCCCAAAATTTTCACAACATACTTTCAGACTTTGGAAAGAAATTATCTTCAAAATCAGCTCGAATTGCTTTAGCAAATAATCTTCAAAGAAAATTTCCTCAAAATCTTTAGAAATTTTTTGATCTTCTTCAAACCTTTACTTTGAACTTTTCTGACTTGGACATTTCTGAAAATCCTCTCTCAAAAACTTTATCATATCTTGATATCATCTCTTTCAAACTTTAAAACTTTAACATTTCTTGATATCATCTCCCCCTTTTTGATGATTTGAGCATCGATATCATCAAAACTTTCTCCAAGAAATGTCTTTGACCAATCTGATATGTCAAACTGAGCCTCTGATTATGTGATCCATAACCAAGTATTCATCTAGATCTTTGCAAATCCAGACAAAATAAGAACAGGTAACTCCTGAATCAACAGATGAATCAGTTAAAATGCCTGTTAGTAACACGAAGTCACTGTGTGTAAAGAATACACAATATAAAGGAGCTTTTTGATGTTCACTCCCCCAGGGCTTCCATCCAATCATCGAAATACCACAAAGGCAATTTTTATGAACGTTATGACAAAGAAACTAATTCCTTGTGTGTTCGTGCAAGTGTAGAAAGAATTAAGCACGAATGATTGTTTTTTAAGGCTCAACATTGTGTAAACCACTGAAACAACAGTAGATAAACACAGACTCAATGTGCATGAATGAAGTGCGAAGGTGGGGCAGACTTCCTTCTTTTTCAATATCTAGATTTTCCAAATGAAAATCAGATAGATTATGTGTTGCGTCCCCTTTAAAATGTGAATGAGTAGTTTGTGGGGTTTATTCAAGAGTTGGCATGGGCTATTTGCCTATTTCAATAACGCTCACCAAAGAATTGTGAAACGCTAGTAATGTGGTTGTCCGACTCAGAAAGTAGTTGGCGCAGAGTTTACTATTCTTTTACTCTGTTCTCACACCCTCTTTCTTTTAATCATTAAGCGCACTACTAACCAAACTCTCTTTTCCATTTTACCTCATCACACAATCCACACTCATTTCTTTTTTTTGACTCCTCACACTCAATCTCTATGGATTAACTTCTTGGGTAGAAATCACTGGTTAACGTGATTCCATAGAAGTTCAGATAATTCCTAGCACAAAGAACCCATATTTCCTATAAAAGCATAATATTGCTCAGATGATTTAACTATAACAGTTAAAGCTCATATACAAATGTCAGACAAATGTATGCTCATAAAATATAATCATGAAAATTTGAGCATTTTTAGACATTGAAGTATTTTCAAACAAGTATACTAAATGAATGAACATGAATGCAAAAGACTTGTTTGAAAATCTGACATTGTATGAAAATGATCAGAAATGAAATGATATATCAATTAAAGCTTAAGGTCAAGAATAATGGATATTGTCAATATGAACCAAGATATAAACATTCTTGAAATGACGTTTTGAAATGAAATGACGCTCAAAATTCTTTCAAGTACAAGCGGGGTGTCTTACCATCGAAAAATTATGTTTCAATATGAGACATGGTAAGAACTATTTGAACAAGAAATCAAACCAGTGTGTATGAATACTTGAAAGTATATGAAAAGAAAATACACAAGTATTAATCTTTGGATAACACACGTTTGTTTATCAATGAAGCACAAAAATAAAATGAAAACATTTAAAATCACACTTCCAAATTATAAAATCTGTTAAAAAATCGGGAAATGGTTTGAACATTTAAGAACATGTTTTCTATATCTGAAAGTTATCCTTCTTTCAGATACATTTGAGATTAAGATAAGAAATTTACCTTTTCGCTCAATCTTGATTCTTAGGAAATCAAGTTGTAGTCATTTAGATATGATCGTGTCAGCTTCTCTCATCCTGCATAAGTCTCAAAGTCTAGTCAAAAATTTATTCACAAAGATTTATTCTAAAATAAAAGACATAAAGTAATAAAACGATTAAAGTACGAGTTCTGATCAGAAATAATCAGAAATCATAGTCTTACTCCTTTTGATATTATAAGCTCCCCCTAAAATCATGCATCACAAAAATTTGTCAGATAAGTAAAATGCAGAAATTAGTTAAACTCCCCCTCAAAATAATGTAGATCATCTTTAAACTTCTCTTACTCCCCCTGAGATCATGAGCAAACAATTAAAGTGCAGATATCTTTCAAACACAAAAAAAAATTATGAAAAATAACAATACTTAATTATATTAGGTAATAACTGATTATGTTTTCAGATTTAACATACCAAGCTTAGAGATAAGAAAATTAAATCTCTTTTCATCTAATGATTTGGTAAATAAATCTGCAAGTTGATAATATGTTTTTACAAAATAGAGTTCAATTGTTCCTTTTTCTACATTATCTTTTATAACATGATACCTGACGTCAATGTGTTTGGTTTTCGTATGTTGGACAGGATTAGCAGATATCGCGATTGCACTCTTCGAGTCACAATAGATTGGAATTTTATCAAACTTGAATCCATAGTCTCGCAGTTGTGTTCGCATCCACAAGACTTGAGAGCAGCAACTGGCAGCAGCTACGTACTCTGCTTCAGCAGTCGATGTGGAAACACATAATTGTTTCTTTGATGCCCAGCTAACGAGTTTGTCTCCAAGAAATTGAACGTGACCTGAAGTACTCTTTCTGTCCAACATGAAACCTGCATGATCTACATCTGAATAGGCAGTCAGTTGAAACCCAGTATCCTTAGGATACCACAGACCAAGATCTGTAGTCCCCTTCAGATATCTAAAAATCCGTTTGACAGCAGCCAAATGGGATTCTTTGGGAGCAGCCTGATATCTAGAACATAAACATGTTGAAAACATAATATCCGGTCTACTAGATGTAAGATACATTAACGATCCTATCATACCTCTATAAGTCCTAACATCAACACTTTTACCCGAAGGATCAGTGCTAATTTTAGTACCTGGTGCCATCGGGGTTCCAATTGGTTTACAATTTTCCATTTTGTACTTCCGAAGAAAATCCAAAATATACTTAGATTGGTTAATAAAAATCCCTGTAGAAAATTGTTTAGCTTGTAATCCGAGAAAGAAATTCATCTCTTCCATCATACTCGTTTGAAAACGTGACACCATGAGGTTAGAAAAGTTTTTGCAAAATTTTGGATTTGTAGAACCAAATATTATATCATCAACATAAATCTGAATAAGAATAATATCAGCTTTTCTTTCTTGATGAATAAAGTGGTATCAATCTTACCTTTGGAGAAACCGGACTTGAACAAGAATTTAGATAAAACATCATACCATGCTCGAGGTGCTTGTTTTAAACCATAGAGGGCTTTGTCCATGATGTAGACATGATCTGGCTTATCTGGATTGACGAACCCTTCTGGTTGAAACATATACACTTCCTCTTTATGAATGCCATTCAGAAAGGCTGTTTTTACATCCATCTGAAAGACTGTGAAATTCTTATAAGCTGCGTAGGCTAGAAACATGCGGATTGCTTCTATACGCGCTACTGGAGCATACGTCTCATCATAATCTATGCATTCCTCTTGCCGGTAACCTTTGGCAACAAGTCTAGCTTTGTTTCTTATGACGATACCATCTTCATCCTTCTTATTCTTGAATACCCATTTAGTTCCTATCACGGTTTTACCTTCTAGTTTTGGAACTAATCTCCAAACCTTTAGGGCTTCAAACTGATTGATCTCTTCTTGCATAGCAGATACCTAGTCCGAATCAGCAAGAGCCTCTAATACTCGTGTTGGCTCAATCTTACTGAGAAATGAGTCATGCATACATTGATTAAGAGTCGCGGACCTCGTTTGTACAGGATTGTTGAGATCTCCAATTACTTGATGTAATGGATGTTCTTTGGTCCATTGATGCTCATGAGGGAGTGGAGTAGATACTGATTGAACATGATCATCATCTAGAAATCCACTATCAGAATCTTCAGTTTGAATAACAGGAGGGGGTTTGCAGTTGAAGTTTCAGGTGCAGAAGCATCAGTTGGAACAACAGACTGTGGCTGTTGAGTAGACATGATATCACAACCAACTGAAACAGTTACTTCTGGCTCAGCAATTACTTGTACATCTTCAACTGTAGGAGTAATTGTAGGAATGTGAGTTTCTGACTGAATGGGGAATTCTTGTTCAGTTATGACTTCTGAAGTGACTAGATGATTGCAACTTGTGTCTTCAGACCTGTCAGTCATAGCAGATTTAGGTATATTAGAAGATAGAAACTCATCATAAAAGAATTCAAATAACAAATCTAAATCAGTTAAATGTGAAATAGATGTAGAAGCATTATTCGAATTATTGGCTGTTGAAGCAGGTTCTGGACAGATCTGTCCAGAAGCTAATACTCCAGTGATAACGGGTTCTGAACTGATTTGATCAGAAGTCATCTCTTCATCGAATGTGACATTAACACTCTCAACAACTTTCTTTGACTTCTTCAGATAAACACGATATGCTGCAGATGTTGAAGAAAAGCCAATGAAGATACCCTCGTCCGCCTTAGCACTGAATTTATTCAGACTCTCTCTGTCGTTAAGTACAAAACATGTACACCCAAATATGTGAAAATATTTGATAGTTGGTGTTCTGTTGTTAATCAGCTCATATGGAGTCTTTTGAAAACGTCGGTGTATCATGGATCGATTTTGAGTATGGCATGCAGTCGACACAGCTTCTGCCCACAAGAATAGAGGTAAGTCCGATTGGCTAAGCATAGTCCGAGCGGCCTCGACTAGCGTCCGATTTCGCCTTTCGACTACTCCATTTTGTTCAGGCGTACGAGCAGCAGAATACTGATGTGAAATCCCGACTGATTCGAGATATTCATCAACAACCTTGTTCTTGAATTCTGTGCCGTTGTCCGTTCGAAGAAACTTGACTTGTCGCTGCATTTTCACCTGGGTCATCTTTAAGAAAGTAATGAGAACTTCGGGAGTCTCATCTTTTGATCGAAGAAATTTGACCCATGTGTATCTTGAGTAATCGTCCACAATAACCAACACGTATTTCTTTCCACCCAAACTATGAGTTCTCATTAGACCACACAAATCCATATGTAACAATTCTAATGGAGAACTAGTGCTTGGTTCAGGCTTCGGTTTATGTGCGGCTCTCTTCATCTTACCCTTTTCACATGTTGCACATAAGTGTTCTCGTTCATATTTCATCTCAGGAAGTCCTTTGACCAATTTCCCATGAACCAGCTTATTGATATAACGAAAGTTCAAATGAGATAAACGTCTGTGCCAGAGCCAACTTTGTTGCGTTGAATCTTTTGTCATCAAGCATACTTGATTGTCAATCTGTACTTTGGAAAGATTGATGGTATAGAGGTTTGTCTTTCGATGTCCACCTAAGAGTTCTGTGCCGTCTTCAGTACGAACCGAGCAACTCTTAGATTTGAAGTTGACCTCTAACCCTTTATCGCAGAATTGACCAATGCTAAACAAGTTGTGCCCCAAGTCTTCGACATAACTCACTTTACGGATCGTTATGTTGTCTTGAATATTGTCACCATAGCCTAAGATAGGTGAAAGTTGATCGTTTCCAAATCTGACATTTCCACTGAATTTTTCTGTATAGTTAGACAATAAAGCTTTTTGCCCAGTCATATGCTTGGAACATCCACTGTCCAAGTACCACATATGTCGGGTCTGCAAGAGAAATCAGGCAACAATAGATTTAGGTACCCATTTAAAAATGGGTCCTAACAGATTAGCACAAGATTTTGGTTTCCACTTGAAAATGGACCCTCTATTCTTTTGAAAACTTTGAAAAACATTTGATCTTGAAGAATTAACATGATAAGATCCATACCAATCAGAAGAATTATGAGAATAAACAGAATCAGTTCTCCGATAATTAGAATAAAATGTAGTAGGAATAGAAGATAATTGAATCAATTGCTTTATTGAATATTTCTTGTAAGAAGTTACATGGTTTTGTTTATTTGAAGCAAATTGATCAATTACATCATTATCACTACTAATTGAACTAGTAAAAGAATTATCAGAAACTGATCCGACTATCTCAACCTCCTTCCGTTTTGGTCTCCATTCGGATTGAGCTTTCAACTTTTTCTTCCTTAAATCTGAAACATAAGATATAGATTTATTAGGAAAAGCAGATTTCGGAGACTGAAAAATCTTTCGTGTACCAGTGTATTTCTGTTTCTGTAATCGCTGTTTCTTATGTTTCTTACCTTGAGCATAGTAATCAGCAGTTACAGAAACTGATTCACCAACCTTAGTTGATGATTCAACAATATTAACACCACTAGGTAACACGCTTTTATTTTTAAGACAAGTAGAATGATCAGGAAGTGTAAAGTTGACGTCAAACATATCAAATTCTTCCATGCACCCAACATCAGAATTTAGAAAATCATTTGCAAACTCAAATAAGTCATCAAAATTATCAGATGAAGATTGAGGTGCCTTAGAAACTTTAGAACACTTTGTAGATTTAGATTGAAAAATAGTGTTCTTCATAACTGTAGAAAATACACTTTGTTGTATATCAGCCAAAAGTTTTTCATCAGATAAAATATTTTCAAGCTCGACTATTTTGCTTTCAAGAATAGATGTAGGAACATAAACCTTTGCAATCACAGGTTTTGCCTTCATCTCAGAAGCGGAATAACTAACAAAATAGTCTTTTGAAAGAACTTTTGGTGTTTCTGAAAGATAACTATCATTTAACTTTACATAGTTAAACGGTAGTTGCATTTTCTTTTTATTCTATCTATTTTCAGTTTCTTTGGCCTCAACTTCTTCTGACAATTTGGTTACGAATTTGGGTTTTAAATGAGTATGTTTAACCAGCACAAGAAAGAAAATCATAATTATAAAGTGTCGGTTGTTTTCTGATGGCTTTCTTAAGATAATGGGGGTTTTCAAAACCAAGTCCCCATTTCTCTTTAACATCAGCCTCTTCATTTGGTGCATTGAGAAAAATGGTTTGATCTGTTTGACCTCTCGCATAAAGTTTTGCTTCCAGACCATTTACCTTCTTATTTAAATTCTTGTTTTCAACTTGCAGTTTATAAACAGTTAGTGAAGATTCTGTCTTTTTAAACTCATATTTAGACACTTTACCTTCAAACTCAGAAATCATCTTTTCAAAACAATCTACTTGAGATTTAGAATCAAAATCAGATTTGCGTAAAGAATCAATCAGTTCTTTGTTTGAAATAACTGACGTATTAAGCTCAAAGATCTTCTTGTTCCTTTGAGCAACTCTTTCTTTTTCCTTTTTCAGATTATTTTGTAAATTTTGTAGCTCAACCACCATGGTTTCCATTTTGGTAATAAAATCTTCTTCAGATAATTTTAATACCTCATTGACTGCCTCATCATCTGACTCGTCATCCTTTACTTCTTTGCCCATGAGACAGATATGAGTTGTTTCTTCTTTCAACTCATCTTCATCTTCGGAATGATCAAGCCAAAATTCGTCCTCGGCCATTAGAGCTATTCCTTCTTCTTGTTGTTTGGCCAATAGCAGCTTGTTCTGATAATACTGAGAATTTCGAACTTTCGGCTTTCTACAGTCTTTTGCAAAATGACTCATCTTGCCACAGTTATAGCATTTGACTGAATCATTTGCTGGCTTTTCGGCAACTGTGTAGTCATTCACGAACTTCTTCTTCTCAATGGGTTTCTTCTCAACATATCTATCCACTTCATGTCGCTTTCCTTACACTCTCTCTCGGTGCTCGTGGTTCTTTGAACTTGAAGAAGAATAGCGTTGAGAATTTGATCCCGGCTTCTTATAAAATTTCTTCTGAAATGCACGGGTCAGTAATATAATGGCTTGTTTCAGACTTTCACCATCATCACTATCTGATACTGAATCTGACTCAGAACTTGTAAGAACTATCTTCTTTTTCTTCTCTATCTTTTCTTTCTTTTCTTTCTTTTCTTTCTTTTCTTTCTTCTTCTCTCCAGCTACCAAAGCAATAGGATCAGGAACCTTTTCAGCCTTCTTTTTCTCAGCTCTTTTCTCTTCCACTTCTTCTTCATTCTGCCTCAAAGTCTCATATACCTCATGTAATGGTATGTCATTCAGATCCTTCATCTGCTTCATCCTACGTGTATGCTTCTTCCGTTCTGGCTGTAGGATACTCGAAAATTTGACATGGTTCTCAAGATGCTTCTTTTTTACTTTGTTCTTTGACAATTCATTTAACAGCAAGACAAACCGTTCATAGGTATCTTCTAAGCTCTCATTCTCTTTGGCTTTGAATTCCTCATAATTGTTAATGCAGTTAGCCACTTTCATCTGATTCCCTACTTTGGATCCCATCATCATTTTCTGCAACTGATCCCACATCTTTTTATCATTTCCTTTGTAACTATCAATCTTGATGTAGATCTCATTCGGAATGCTCTTGCTTGTTTATCTGCTTTGTATCGGCTTTTCTGTTCTTCAGAATATTGAGAAATATCCACTATCACTGTTTTCATCTTTTGCTCTCTTTCCTCAGTTCCATCTTCACTATCAGAAGAGTCATTATCAGGTATTTGAACTGTTATTGGAGCCATTGGACCTTCAGTGATAGACAGAAGAATATTCTCTCCATTTGAATGCCGATCCACGAAATCCAAAAATCTATCCTTCCATTGCTCATACTCTCCTTTAAACAGAACAGGAGGTTTTACATCGGTGACAATTGAAAGTGCATCTTTGGAAGTCATTTTGTATAACTTGTTTTAAAAATATATCAATAAGAAACTAGAACTGATCGTTAGTCCAAATGAAACAATCAAGAAACACAAAATACAAAAAAAAATATCGAAATACAAAAAAAAAATTCCAAGTCTTTTATGCTATGCGCGTCACTCAGGAATCACATTCAACAACTTTGCGTGTCACACATGAAATGCACATCACACTTTGCGTTTCTCACATAGACCGTAAACCTCTCTTTGATTTACTATGCGTTTCAGATTCCTTGATCAACGAACAATTTGCAGGACCAAATCTTTACTTTGCGTTTCCAAAGGCAAACACACACCTTGCTTTGCGGTTCAGGTTAGAAACGCAAACTACTACTTTTCGATTCAAATGAGAAACTACTTTGCGTTTCTAATTACAAACGCAAGACACACTGTGCGTGTCAAATTACACCCACAAGACGCACTTTGTGTGTCTTGTTACAAATGCAAACCACAATTTCTCTGAACTCAAAACCTTCTACTTCGCGTTTGTCATTAGGCCCGCAAAACTCAGCTTTTCGATTCTCAAAGAAACTCAAATCTTAGCTTCTCGTTTCTTAACAGAAACGCATATCTCACTATACGTGTCTTGTTGAATACACCTTGATGAGTCAATCATAAACCTTGAAGAATAGCCCGCAAACCTTGATGATAGACCCGCAAACTTCGATGAATCAAACGCACATCTGAAGAACACCCGCACACCTCTAAGATCGAACAAAATCGTACTAAAAACTCATATATGCCTAGAAATCTAACTCGAAACTTTAAAATTTTGATCTTCTATACAACTCGAACACAAAACTATCACTAATTTTCGATCAAATATACAAAAATTACAAATTTGAATCAAGAACAGTGCGTGGACTCGTGAACTCGAAAAAACCACAAAAAAATTCAAAAAATCAAATGAATTACAGTGTAATTCTTGATAACACCTATACAGACTCGATCGATTAAGTTATTTGAACAAAACCTAATCAATTACAACTCCAAAAACTCACTAAAACTCGAATTCAATCTGGACATGCAGAACACAGAACGAACATTCGTATTTTCTTGAAATTTTTCGATTTGGATCTGCTTTGATACCAATTGATATTCCCATATTCTAGTTTCTAATCAAGATTAATCAAACAAACATGATTAACACAAACAATTACCTGTTTGATTTCAATTCAATTCCAAGATTACACTTTCTCTCTCTACAATCTCTCTCTAACGAACTCTCTCTTTCTCTCTGATATTTCTCTCTCTAAAATCACTGAATTCGTTTTTACAATGAGCGTTCTTTTTAAAATACAAAGAAAGGAAACCTATTTATACCTACAACTAATACAAGGAAAAACAAATACAAATAGTATACATTGACTTTTATTACAAAAGACTTTGATTTTGATGAGATTTGACTTTCTCAGCTTTGACTTCTTGTACTTTGACCTTCAGTCTTCTTGATCTTGTATCCAACAGATTTATGCTCTAACAACTGACAATTGACTTGTACAATGCACTAAATGGTAAAACCCTTGTTGAAAACAAAAATATTGATTTAACTTAACATCTTGAAAAATGCCATTTAAAGATCAAGGAACTAACTCTTTTAGTGGAAAGTTTCAAAGATCAAGTCATTGTCAATGAAATAATCAGCATTGAATGTGAACAAGCTATCGCTGCTCTCAAGTCTGAAAAAGATACAGTTGAAGGATGGTGTAAATCTTCAACTAAGATCACTGAGATTATAAGTGCTCAAATCCTTGCTAATGATAAAACCGGTCTTGGTTATAAATCTGATAAGGATGAATCTAGCAGAGATTGTTCCATCCTTAAGTTTGGAATATTTTGTCTCTTATATTCAAGACATTTCTTCTCAGTGCTCCTAGTCTTCTGTTCCTATCCCTGAGGATTTATCAAAGAACTCTAAACTCGTTGATAAAAATAAATATATTTCCCATCACCCTCAGAAGGCTACAAAAGTAGCAAAACTGAAGAAGATTCCTTCTAAACCTTCAGCTAGTTAACCTTCTGGCTCTGGATCTAAGATCACCGGTAACATCCAAAGATCCACTCCAAAGCTGAGATTGACATTAAGCCTATGAAATTAAAAGAACTAAAAGTTCCTCCGAGATCTAATGCTAAGGGCATTCTTGGAGCTGGCCTGGCTCATCTATGGTTTTCGAATACAAATGCTCATGGTCTTAAAGCCATTTTCAGCTATAGAAAATGTTACCACTGTGGACTAACTGATCACATTGCCAGTAAATGTCCCAATGCCACCAAAGCTAAAAAGTCAGCTAAAGTGATGATGAATGTCTCCAAGGCAAAGAAGGTCACCAAAGCTAAGAAATCTGCCAAGGTGAAAAATGCCACTAAAGTTAAGAAATTAACTACAATGAAGGTTACCACTGATGCTGAATCTTTAGATGTTGTGAAGATCGTTGAACCTTCCATCCACTAACTCCCCTAGACCCATTGAAAAGTGGGTACCAATCAAAAATTGATCTTCCATATGTTTGCAACTATCGAAGGGTATCTAGTATTCAGATAGTGGATGCTCTCGACATATGACTGACAAAAGGACCTGCTCACTGAATACAAGGAAGAGAAATTTCCATCAATGACCTTTGGTGGAAATGGGAAAAGTTATACCTGAGAATTCGGTGTACTTATCAATGGTACAACCACCTTCCGAAGAGTCGCTTATGTAGATGGACTGAAGCATAATCTCCTCAGCATCAGTCATCTATGTGATAAAGACTTCAAAGTATGCTTTACTAAGAAAGCATATTCAGTGATGGACAAAAATGGAAAACTTGCTCCCAGCGGTTATCGTTTGGAAAATGTTTACGTTAAAAACATGGACTCAATAACCACCAAAAGTATCTGTTTTCTATCCAAAACCTCATCAGATGTCAACTGGATATGGCATAAGAGGCTCTCTCATCTCAACTTCAAGGCACTCCACACACTATCCTCAAAAAAACTAGTCTCCGATCTACCTCAGCATTCTTATGCCAAGGAATTTAAAGCAGACTAAAGCTAGTTTCTAATCAAAACAAGTTTCATCAGTGACAAGTCCTCTTTAACTCTTGCATATGGATGTATTTGGCCCTGTCAATATACAATCCATAGCTGGAAAGAAATATACTCTTGTCATATTAGATGAATATTATCGCTACACCTGGGTCATGTTTCTCCGTTCTAAGAGTGATAACCCATATGAACTAAACTCTTTCGTCAAAAAGATGGAAATGTTGAATAACTTAATTGTTCGCTCAATAAGGAGTGATCATCGAACTGAATTCAAAAACAGTTCTCTTGACAACTTCTTTGAGAACAAGAGAATTTATCACAATTTCTCAGCTGTGAGAACTCCTCAACAAAATGGAGTCACTAAAAGAAGAAACAGAACGATCATTGAAGTTGCTCAATCAATGCTCTGCGATTCTCATCTTCCAACTCAATTTTGGGCAGAAGTTGTCAAAACGCCTTGTTTTACTCAAAAACTGGTCGCTAGTTGTTAAAAGTTTGACAAGACTGCCTATGAACTTTTCCATGGGAGAAAGCCTTCTATAAGCTTTCTTCACATCTTTGGTTGTCAATGCTTCATTTTAAACAACAGAGATATCCTTGGAAAGTTTTATCCAAAGGCTGATGATGGAATATTTCTCGGATACTCCTTAATATCCAAGGCCTACAGAGTCTTCAACAAAAGAAGACAAACCGTAGAAGAAATTATTGATGTCACCTTTGACGAATCTAGATCAGCGAACTCAAAACCTATCGCTGATATTGATGAACATAATGCATGGATGTTCTCCCACTATGGAGAAGGTTAACCTCTCTTTAACACACACCATCAAGTTAATCATCCAAATGTTGATGATGATATAGTCCTTGTACCACCTAACACTGAATCCACTTCATGGATTTCAGCTATTCCTCTAAACACTTTACCACCCTCTAAACTTTCAACCTCTAAATCACCTATCATCTCTGAAGACCTCTTAGTGAATGATGTTCAACCTGAACCTCGGCAATTGATTGATGATGAACCTCAGGCTGAAGCTTCTTCCTCGGTAAACATTCCCATTGTTGATCCAATTGGATGCTTATGCCCCCACTCAGAGATGGACTAAGAATCACCCAATTGATCAAATCCTTGGTGATCTAGATGCAGTTATTCAGACTCGACGAAGTTCAGGTAACATTTATCTCTTTGTTAACTTTCTCTCTCTTCTCGAGCCAAAGAAGACCGATGATGTCCTCAGAGATTCAAACTAGGTCAGTGCTATGCAAGAATAGTTGAATGTGTTTTGAAAGAAACAAGGTTTGGAATTTCTTTCCCCGGCCATCTGACAAAATTGTTATATGCACCAAATGCGTGTATCGAAACAAGTTAGATGAAAATGGGACTGTAATCCGCAACAAATTTGGGCTAGTTGCTCAGGGATACAGACAAGAGGAAGGCATAGACTATGATGAAACATTTTCCTCTGTGGCCAGGCTCGAAGCAATTCGATTATTCTTAGCCTATGCAGTTCACAAAGACTTCAAAGTATATCAAATGGATGTCAAATCATCATTCCTAAATGGAAAGTTGAGTGAAGAAGTCTATGTTGAACAACCCCCAGGGTTCTCTGACCCTAAACATCCACACTTTGTATATAAGTTGGATAAGGCTCTCAATGGGTTAAAACAATCCCCTCGTGCTAGGTATGACACTCTCTCATCTTTTCTGATCTCTGAAAATTTTGAACGTAGAAAATTTGATAATACTCTATTTTTCAGAAAGATTAAAGGTCGTATCATTCTTGTTCAAATATATGTTGATGACATTATATTTGGTTCTACTAACTCATATTTGTGTACTCGATTCGTTGAACGAATTAAGAAAAGAATATAAAATGAGTATGATAGGTGAGCTAACTTACTTCCTAGACTTCAGGTCAAGCAATCTGATAAAGGCGCGTTTATTCATCAAGGTAAGTATTTTAAAGATATGCTGAAAAAGTTTGAACTTACTCAAACTTCAGAGATGAAAACTCCTATGGCACCTCCGCTGACATTAAACAAGGATCCTGCTGGAAAACCTATTAATGTCACTACCTATAGAGGAATGATAGGATCCCTTCTGTATATTACAGCGAACCAACCTAATATCGTGTACTCCACTTGTCTTTACTCACGATATCAATCAGAACCCAAGGAATCTCATCTGATCGTTGTTAAGCGAATTTTCAGATACTTAAAGGGAACTCCTAACCTAGGTCTTTGGTATCCCAAAGAACCAGGGTTCGAGCTAACTGCCTATTCAGATATTGATTTTTCAGGTTGCAAATTGGATAGAAAAAGGAACGTAGGAGGTTGTCAGCTCCTAGGTGGAAAGCTGGTAAGTTGGACAAGTAAAAGGCAAAACTCATTGTCCACTTCCACCTCTGAAGTTGAGTACGTAGCTGCTGGTAGTTGTTGCTCTCAGTTCTTATGGATGAGAAATCAGCTATTAGACTATGACCTTCAGTTATCAAAGATCCCAATCTATTGCGACAGCAACAGTGCCATCGTTATAGCAAACAATCCAGTGCTACACTCAAAGACCAAACACATCGAAATTATATATCATTTTATCATAGATCATGTAATAAATGGAGACATGGAACTTCATTTTAGTCCTACTGACTATCAGCTAGTTGGTCTCTTTACTAAACCTCTTGATGAGACAAGATTCAACTTTCTCATCAACGAGCTTAGAATGTTGAACCTTGAAGATTAACTCTTCAGTGATCATGCATTGGGTCACTAATAAAATTATTTCCTATTCATCCCTTAATCCCTGACTAAAATCTCTCTAATATTCAGGTATGTCTTTTAACCTTTCCTCACTCAACTCTTATTCAGCGAGACGTTTTTCAAAAATTCTCAAATCTTAATCATTGACCTTCTTCAAGTGATTAAAAGCTTTTTGAAAATTAAATTCATCACTGACATTTCCATCAGTGATTCTTCAAAATAAAATGTTATCACCGATTATCTATCAGCGATACTTTTGAAAATGAAAAGACACTTTTTGTGTAACGTCATATTTAAAGATAATCCATGGCACGCCTTTTTCTGACACGTTCGTCCGTTGCCCTTCTGGTCCAATCATTTTCGTGGGACGTTTGCGTGTCATGGTGAGCAACTTTTCCCACCCATCATTCCTTTTCTCTCTCTCCTCTCTCTCTCTCATATATAAACATTCTTCATTCATCTTTTACCTCTTTATGTGCACATTATTCTTTCTCGAAGTAAATATATACTCTCGGCACACAAAGTTACCAAGAACTTAAGAACTAATCACCTATCTTCATTCAACAGGTTCTTATTTCTTTTCTCCATTCTTTATAAAAACCTTATTTTGATCTTAAAATTCTTGTTCTTCTAGATCAAATACTGTTTTTCTTTTCGAAATCATTTCTTTCATGATTTTTATTCAAAAACCTTTTGGTTTTTAAGATCTAAACTTGTTTCAAATTGTTCATGTATCCTTCTTAAAAATGAAACTGGTAAAAATCTTTTTGCTTACCTTTCTATTCTACTTAAAACTGCAGAACTTCCTTTGCAAGTTTCTTTCTTAAAAAGGAAATTGGTAAATATTCCATGTTTTTATTCTAAAAAGTTCTTTTCTGCTATTTTCTAACTCTTCCAGAAATGGCCTCCCACAAAACTTTGGTGAAATAAAAAAAATGTCAAGTTTGAACTCAGCGAAGTCCGGTTTTCAGGGAATAACCACCTGGCACTACTCTCCTTCCATGCAAATAAACCCTCTCCTCATCTCATCGATGTCGCTGCATTCTTGAAGGTATCACCTATCGCATATGTGTTGACCGTCACTCCTCTGGTGCACAAGAATCTCTTTCAGCAGTTCTAGTATACTGTTGAAAGGCTGAGAAGACCACCAATCTGGAAAGAAGCTGACTGTCATCGCTTTCTAGACTCAGCATGGCGTAGGGAGCATCCAAAGAAGCTTGTGTCTTCCTGTTGAAGGAAAGAAAAGTTTCGATGCTCTACCAACTGAAGAAGAGCTGACTCAATTCCTCGATCAGATGGAATATGAGTGGGACACCAAGCCCAGGTCTAAGACGGTGGATAAAAGGCTAACAAAGATCCTAAAGGTCAAAATGCCTTCAGAGTTGAACTACATCTTCTCGCACATTATTCATTGCATGAACAGGAAGACAAGATCGCTAGACCAGGCCAACAAGGCGTAGCTACAGATGGCATACTCTATCATCGTTGGACGACACATCGATTTCGCAGCGATGATATTTGACGACCTGATAACAAAGGTCGAGAAGACGGACAGGGAACCAAAATTCCCCTACGTCCGTTTTATCTGTGCACTGCGGATGTTATTCCTGGACAAGCTCTACCCGACCGAGGGTGATTATCAACTCCCAAAGCTTGGGGTTCGTATCCTCGATATGGAGCAGGCTGATAACGAGGTTAGTCTTTCTAAACTTCGGCGCCGCCTCTCTACTATTTCTTAGTCTTTAGCAGCTACGCCTTCGGCCATTCCCACCGAGGCTCCCCCTGCCGCTACCACCCCTTCCAAGAGAAATTCTACAGCACTTCTTGGCAAGCCCAAAAAGGCCAAGAAGGCAAAGGAGCAAACCCTCCAACAACAATCACCAACATCAGGGATCGTCTCTCAACAGACGACTCTGGATAACTTTGTAGATCGTTCCTCCACAGTTGTTGTCGCGACCGCTTCAGTGCCTGTAAGTACTAAATCTACGCTAGTGCATACCCACCTACTCTCAGTGCCTCAAAGCACTACTGAGGTAATTTTGGGCAATACTAGTACCCATCCTTTACTTTTATTATCCCTCAAATCCTCTTATTTGGTCTCTAACCCTGTTCATTTACAGCTTTTAGAGATGTCTCGCATCTCTGTAGGACCTGATGGCCTCCCTCTCGGAGTGTCACAGCAAATAAATGTGTTACAAACTCGTTTAGAGCCTGACATGGAGTTATTCAACTTATTTCCTTCATCAAGTATTCACCTTATCCCAAACACATCTTCCTCCCTAATAAATAAGCACGAGCAACCTTTTGCTCAATACTTAACGTGCTTTACAGGTCCTACGTTGACAACTGTCAACACCTCCCTCGGCGAGGTATGCGACAAGGTGGAATCTCTCTCCACCACAATCAACAACAACACCGCAGCGGTCAACACTTTTGGTGAAGCTTTGAAGGATCTTACCTCCTCCCTCTCCTCAAAGGCTGACAACTCTCAGCTATCAGCTCTCAAGGAGGAGGTGTCAGCATTGAAGGAGGACGTGGTTGTAAACATGACAACTTTCAAATTTCTCAACGGCCACGTCTACCATCTAACTGCTGAAGTCAAAACTCTCAGCAAGAAATCCGACACAAGAAATCAGCTTCTCACTGATATTCTAGGAAAGCTGAGGGAACCAGTTTCAGCACCAACTCCCTTCTTCACTAAGGATGATAGACTGAACCTCAAGCTCATTGTCGATTTCGTGTCTGAGGCGACATCGACCATTCCCAGCCTTGAAGATCGAGTCAAGGCGCTAGAAGATGATGCCCCTTCAACCTCTGTTGCAACTACTGATGATGATGCTGCTGAAGCTGACTTGTCCCTCCCCCATATTGATGATGACAAAGAGGTGGATCAGGCTACAAAGGATGTCATGAAAGACCTCCCTCTTGTTGAGGGGGAGAAAGACGCTGACACACAAGCCCCTCCTTCCTCTTCCACGGTAATCACTGAGGAAAATGAAGAAGAAGAGGTGGAAGAAGAAGAGTTGGACCTTGAAGATCAAGGCTCCAAAGGCGCTGATGACAGAGACGATGATGATGATGACAATGAAGCCTCTTTATAACATCAAAAGCAAGAAATACCCATAAAAACTGTTTATAAGCAAGAAATACCCATAAAAAGTGAAGATCAAGGCTCCAAAGGCGCTGATGACAGAGATGATGATGATGATGACAATGAAGCCTCTTTATAACATCAAAAGCAAGAAATACCCATAAGAAATACTCAAAAGCAAGAACCAAGATCACAAGATCGTAGAGAGAGAATCTAGAGAGAGAAAGTACGCTTCAATGCAACATTGAAAACTGTATTCAAACAGTGTACGGTTACTTACAAAACAAACAAGCCAAGGGGACTTAAATACCCCAAGGCACTAAAAAAACAGATAACACTACTGAAAGCAGTAAAACAGTAAAATAAATACAATGATTACTATAAAATCAGATCTAACAATCTCCCCCTTAGTAATCATTGGCGCCGAGGTCTTAAAAAAAATCTTCAAAAACAGCATTGACCATCTAGACGACTTTGAAGGATCATTGATGTTCTTCTCGTTGACGAAGTCTGTTCAGCCCAACTAACATTTCCAATCGTTGCAGAGTTGAACGGAGATTCAGTTTCTCTTGAATAGTGTTCAAAGATCTACGGATCAGACGAATTTCATCGTTTTCAAACATATATGACTCTCTTCTTGTTTCCAAAAACTTTCTTCTAGCCTCTTGCAAACGATGCTCTAACTGAAGTTTGATCACCTTTAGAGTTCCATCAGAGTAATATCCAACTTCATCAAATCGTACAAAGCATTTTTCACTTGAGTTGTTCTTGTAAACTACTCCGTATGGATCTTCGATAATGGTGAATAATGGATATGACTCTAGATTCTGCAAACTCCGGTTGGGCCTTTCAAGATTAACCACAGGCTGAAAACTTTCGACGGCCATCTGGAAGTCAAAAACACAAAAAAATCGGATCTGTCGTCGAATGAATCGTTTAAGAACATAAAGAGTTTGAGAAACATCCTGAGTCCGGTGATAAAGATTCCTGAAGTGATCATATAGGAAATCAACATCATCAATTGAAAGATCAACAAAATCAGCCTCTGAAAAAATGTACCGCTTGCAGTCTCTTCTTTCCACTTCAAGATTTGGATACCAAATGTTCATGAACTTACAAATTGTGACACTGAGAACTCGAACTATTAGATGAGGAGAAGTAACAGCGTTATTTCTTCTGCGCTGGCACTTGATAAAAGCTAAGTATTCATGTTGATAAGCTTCTGATTCTTTCTCTACTCCAAGAATGGCATATATATTGAGTGTCCTTCTTCTAGAAACAAAGATGTTGCTTTGGATATCTTCAAGAAAAGCAGTTCTGAGTCTAGAAGCCATATATCTTTGCTGTAGATTTCTCTGCCTTTGCTGCCTAGTTAAAGCTTCTCCTTCTTCTAGAAGAGATGGATGAATTACTGGTTCGAAAGAAGGAATAACTACTTGAGCTCTAGACGAATCACCAACTTCAAATTCACTTGACGGAATATTGGTTGTCAGAGCAGAACTAGTTACTGGAGTAGACGGAGATTGATCAACTTCTGGAATCTCACCTTGACTCGGAAGATCAGCATATAACAATTCAGCCTCTTTTGTATCTGTTGCATCCATGAAAACAGTATCATCCTCTGTATCAGATAAAATGATGATATTGTTGCAATCTTCTTCTTTAACTTGAGCAACTTTCTCAAATCTAACTTCTTCATCATCATCTGAATTTATCTCAATGAAGTTCGCGAAGAAAGATCTCATGTCATTTGCTGCTTCCGACTCTTCAACTTCATGAGCTCTACCTGAGACATCTGGATCCACATAAACTACAATTTGCATATTATTAAAATTTGCTTCAGACAAATTAAATTCATTATGCAAAGTAGTTACATCAGCATTGTCAATCATGACATCCATTAAGTCTTGGATACTGCAATCTTGAACTGTATCAGCAGTCTTTTCTCTATCTCCAGCCACTTCTTCTTGAACAACTTCTCGTGCTTCAGAAGACCCTTATGTTCTTTGTCTCTTTGCCATCTCCCCCTCATGACCTTGATGATCGGGATCATCTTGGTCATGTCTTCGTTTAAGAGACGGACCGGCCTCAGTTCTGTAGCTTTGTTCGTCAATATCAAGCCTAGAAGATAAATCGGAGAAAGTTTGAGATATAAACGATTTGATATCAGCAAAACTTGATTGAACTTCCGATCTGAATGCTTGAAACTCAGTAGATGAAACATAGATCCTGTCAGATTCAGACGAAGAAACTGGAGGCGGCGTAGGTTGGAAGTTCCAAAGCAGAGATAGAAGATCTTGATCCTGATGATCTGGTGGCGACATAGAAAGAAGTCGAGCATAGAGCAAATCTATCAACTCTGAAATAGGAAGATCTGATACTGGAGTGCTAGAAGAAGGCACAGGAATATGAGTAGATGAAGAAATTCCAGCTGACTGTGTAAACAACGGAGGTAGGGGAATAGACATGATCGCTGGAGCAGAAGATTGAACAGCAGAAGACGGCTCTCTTAGAACAACCCTTGATGGGCATCTGAATGGAATTTCTGTAGGAATCACTGAAGTATCAATTTCAGGCATCTTCCCTTTGAATAAAGCTTTTAACTTCAGAATCTGTGCTTCCTTTTCAGCATCCATTCTCTCTGATAATTGCCGAATTACATCATTCAAAGTAGAGAATTTGTCAGTGGAAACCCTATCTTGATCAGAAGTAAGCTCTACTACTGATGAAGTAGACTGAATAACTGCAAGTGTAGTTGCTGGAGCTTGACTTTGAACCGATGTTGTGGCTTGATCAAAAGTTGTATCCAATTCTGTTAGGATCGAATTCTCAACAAGAATTAATTCTCAGAAACAATAACAAAGAAGTTTGCGGAATAACACTTTGATATTCAATGAAACAGTAAATCAACACAGTACATATGAAGAACAAACTGTAAACTTGTATTGAATGCTTTGAAGTTACAAGATTACACACTCAACCTCAATATTGATGAACAGGCTCACCAATACAAATTCTACTTCTCTAGAATTAGGATCTATGCCTTGAGGTTGACTTCTCTCTAGAACTTAGAATCAATAATTATCAAAAGTTATCTATCTATTCTATACATTCTATACATATACTAATCAAAAGATAATTACAAGAAATAAAAAATATCTTCAGTATATCTTCCATGTATATCTCTAAGCTTCCATGTATATCTTCAGATTATCCAGCTGTTATCCTTTCATGCGAATCTTCATCATATAAGCAGTATTAATCTTCAGCAGCATTACCTACTAAGCAGCACTAACTACTAGCAGTACTAACTAGCTATCAGTACTAACTTTGTTCAAGCAGCACTAACTTTGACTAGCAGTATTAACTACTAGCAGTAGTAATACTCAGCAGTATTAACCTTGAAGTCTTCTAGCAGTAGTAAATCTGAACCAGCAGCATTAACCATACTTGATAAATTCTTCAGTTCCCAACAATCTCCCCCTAACTTGACTTTTAGGACAAGAAGTCAAGTTCTTCAGAATTAATCTTCAAGATGTTTTTCAAGATTATCCCAAAACTTCATAATGGCCTACATTCCAGTATTTGCATCCAATCCCAAACTCTGATTGATGGTTCTTTGGATCAAGTATTTAGCCATCTCTGAATCTGGAATACACCCTAGCTTTTTCTTCAGCATGGCATGAAGCTTCAATCTGCTATGATTGTACACTCTATCCACTAGGAAGTATTCAGTATGATTCAGATCCAAAGTAACTGTATATACTCCACTAGTTTCATATAGAGTCCAACTGTTAACTGACTTGAAGACATTCTTGATCACATGCTCTACTTCTTCAGGTTTGAACATCATACACAGATACTCCATTACCAGTTTTGTAATTGAAATCTCTGGAGCTTTCAGTATATCTGCATACAACTTCATTCCTATTTCAAACATCTCTTCAAGATCTGACCTAGAGCATGTTCTGACAATTTTCGCCCAAGTGTTGAACACTTCATACTTTTCATCCTTCCTTTTCAGCCTTATATATTCCTTTCCATCCACTGTCAATGTATCCCAGTGAATGACCTCAGGAGGCTTTATACCAACAGGTTCTGCTGAAATTGGTTCAGGAACTTTGTCCATCACTACCATATACAAATTCACATCTTCTATGTTTGATGGCTCTTTCTGTTTAGATGACTCAGGTGCCCCTTCTTCTTCAGCAACCTTCTCAGCCTCCCCTTCAGCTATTCTAGGCTTCTTGATTGACTTTCTCCTAGCCATCATTTTTGTTCTCTTTAAAGTTCTTAGACTTTCTCCCAGAGTGGCCTCTTTCTTAGGGGGTGTTTCTTGCTCATCTGGAAATGGCTTTTGAAAATCAAAGTCATTACTTTCTTTCATCCTCTTCTCCATCTCCACCCTAGCAGTTTCATTTCCCTGAAGCTTTCTCATCTCTGAATCATATAGCTCTTTAATCTTCTCAAAAGACATCTTTGAGAACATCTCCTTTTTGACTACTACAGCACCTTTGAGAAATATAATCATCTTGTTTCTCTCTTGGGTACCTAGGAAAGTCTTTGAGGGTTGTCTCTTCTTTGCAACTGTTTTCACCATTGATTTCTTCATAGTTGCAGCTTTCTTCTGTGCAATTTCAGTTGCCAGACTCAGTTGATAAGCTTTATTCAGTTCAGCAGCTAGAGCTTTTGCCATCTCCCTGTCCTTTTCCACCTGAACTCTTTCTTCCTTTTCAATATCCTCTTGCATATTCCTGGCTAAGGCTTTATCTGATTCAACCAACCTTTGCTTCTTGACTGGTTGATCAGATTCCACCATCTTTGCTTTTCCTTTGTCTTTGTTGATTGCCTTCTTACTGTTATCTTTCTTGATCACTTCACCTTGTTCTTTGATGATTACTCCTTTGGTCTTTGAAGTGACCTTGGGAGTATCATTCTTGTCCTTAAGTAAGGTTTCTGCAATCTCAAGATCTGTTAATACCTCTTTCACTGTTTCTGCTGCTTTATTTATGTCAGTAGTAGTAACTGTTTCTGCTGCTTCTTGTGTTTCTATTTGAATTGAATCTCTTTCTGTTTCTGCTTCCTGCTCCCCCTCAACATCAAATTTCTCTCCATCAAGCTCCCCCTTTCTTGTGGCTTCTTCCATGTTGATCTCCCCCTTTTTGGGAGCATCATTCTCAGATTTCCTTCTCCTTAGTTGGAATTGTTTTCTCTTCTTCCTCTGTACCAGACTGATCACCATCTTCTTCAGCTTAGCAATCTGTACTTGTTGTGACAGAATGACCAGCTTCATTTCTTCTATCTCTTTTCCTTGTTTGATGACATCTTGGTTGATGTTACCCATTGTCTCCATCAATTCATCATAGTTATATCTGTCCTCACCTTCTCCAGGAGTGTTACCCCCTATTGAAGGATCATGGGATCTTTTATTAGTGGAAGTCTTCTGCCTAGCAGAAACACTGTCCACCCCCATGGTTTCTTGGCACCTGGGACCTTTGAATGATTGCTCATTCAAAGTTGCCATGGGGGATGTCTTATTGATGTTACCACTTTCCTCCTCTGTGCTAGCAGGAGTAGTGGCAGCCTCATCACCCATATGCTCTTCCTCCTCCTCAGAGAGCACCTCCTTGGGGTTGGGAGACACCCCTATGGTTTCCCTATGGATATTCCCTAAAGGAGAATTCTCCCTTAGAGGGCTTAAAGGCTTGGGGGATGATGGTACAAGAAGGGAAGGAGCCTTCTTTACCTGTTTCCTCTTGTATGTTTGGGTGATAGGAGAGGTTGGTTTTTCAAGAAGGGACTGGGGGATAGATTTGGAGTGGGAAGGTTGGGATTGGCTAGCAGTAGGATGGTCTAATGGGGGCCTTGACCCTGCTGCCATACCTTCATTGGTTTGGGACACCACCATCATTATAGAGAACAATGGGGTGTCAACTCCTTCCGAGTCCCCAGCAGATCTTCTCATATTTGAGAAAACCTTGCCTTTGGGGGGTTTAGGTACATATACCCCAACAGGTTGAGGAATATCCGTCAATTCATGAGTAATAACTTCTTAAACAAACCTGGGGTACATAAAGAAGCTCTTTTTGTTTCCCATGTTTGAGACAAGATCACTGAAAATCATTTTAGAAAAGTTATACTTTCTGGCAGTGGCCAAGCACACCAAAGCATAAGCAATGGTGCTGCTGAACTCACTCCATCCAGTAGTCTTTTTGGAGATACAGTGCATAAGCGTATGGACAAAGAAACGCCATTGGGGTGAAATTTTGGCTTTTGAGAATTTGAATACACCCAATGGGCCTCCATACCCCATTCTTGTAAGAGAAGAGAATAATTCATCATTTGAGATAGAAGTTATACCAGAGGCATCGTCTAGACGTAGACTGATGCGAATAACCTCTTCAGTAACTGTTAGTGGTTTTTCACAGATCCTTGTCTTGATCATTTGCACACCATTCTCAGCAACAATGGTGGCATTAGCCCAGAACTGCCTTTGATGCTCGATATAGATTGTAGGTGATACAGTAAGAGCATGAGCAATATGGCTTGACTTGAGGAAATCCACAATCTGATGAAATCCTGCAGCTTGCTTTGGCTTTTGCAGCATCGCGATCTCATTGTGTTCATCGATGAATGCCATGGATGCCATTGATCTTAGTGAAAAGCTTGCCTGAAAACTTTGAGTCTTGAGAGAGAAAGGGTTTAGAGCGCAAGTGAACAGTATACAAAGAGTCGTTATGAACTTTTAGGCGGGCAAAGGGTATTTATAGTATTCGGGACATAAGCAGTATTAACCTAGAGCAGTATTAACGGACAAGCAGTATTAACCGCGAGCAGTATTAACTACTAGCAGTATTAACGAACTAGCAGTATTAACTGCGAGCAGTATTAACTGCGAGCAGTATTAACTGCGAGCAGTATTAACTGCGAGCAGCATTAACGAACTAGCAGCATTAACTGCGAGCAGCATTAACTGCGAGCAGTATTAACTAACTTAGCAGCATTAACCACTAGCAGTATTAACTAACTAGCAGTATTAACTGCGAGCAGTATTAACTAACTAGCAGTATTAACCACTAGCAGTATTAACTGCAAGCAGTATTAACCACTAGAAGTATTAACTAACTAGCAGTATTAACTGCACTTACTTTTTGAAGCTTAGGCTGAATTGAGTATTGCTATGTATGCCCTGCAAAGGAGGATTAGTAACACCAAGAATCTATAATATTCAGATATTTAACCACTTTTTGAGAGGAAGCTTATTCAGAGTTGATCATTCCCACACTTGTTACCAAGAAAGTGAATCTACCCACATCAAAAGCTTTGGTGAATAGATCAGCAAACTGGTTGTCAGTATGAACTTTTACAACTTGAATAAGTTTCTTTTCATTACAGTCTCTTATGAAGTGATACCTGATCTCAATGTGCTTTGTCTTAGAGTGCTTGACAGGATTATTCACAATGCTGATAGCACTGCTATTATCAATAAAAATGGGAGTGTGTAGAAAGGTTACCCCATAGTCCAGCATTTGATTCTGAATCCATAAGACTTGAGAACAGCAACTTGCAGCTGCTATGTACTCTGCCTCTGTTGTAGATGTGGACACTGTGGTTTGTTTCTTGCACTGCCATGAAACTAGTCTAGCACCCAAAAACTGACACCCTCCAGAAGTAGATTTTCTGTCCAAGTTTGCCCCACCTAGATCACTGTCTGAGTATGCTATTAGGTCAAAGGGTGAGTCATGAGGATACCAAAGTCCCAATCTGGGTTGCCCTTTGAGATATCTGAATATACTCTTAACAGCTTGAAAGTGAGATTGCTTTGGCCTAACTTGGAATCTTGCACATACACAGACTGGAAACATTATATCTGGCCTTGATGCAGTGAGATACATGAGAGAGCCAATCTTGGATCTGTAATGATGCACATCCATATCCTCCCCCTCAAGATCTGTTGTTATCTGCTTGTGTGTCTCCATAGGTGTGCTGGCAGGTTTTGAATCTGAGAAACCAAACTTGGTTAGAATGTCCTGCACATACTTGGATTGACAGATGAAGATGCCATCTGACTTCTGTTGAACTTGGAGTCCAAGGAAGAAAGTAAGTTCCCCCATGGAACTCATTTTGAACCTTTGATGCATTAGTTCCTCAAACTCCTTGCACATGTTGTCTCTTATAGATCCAAAGATAATGTCATCAACATATATTTGGACCAGCAAGATATCTTTCTTCTTTCTCTTGATAAATAGAGTCTTATCAATGACTCCTCTTTCAAAGCCATTTTCCAAGAGATAGGATGACAGAGTGTCATACCATGCTCTTGGAGCTTGATGCAGACCATAAAGAGCTTTCTTCAATTTGTATACCCTGTCTGGATAGCTTGGGTTTTCAAACCCTGGTGGTTGACAGACATATACCTCTTCTTCAATTGAGCCATAGAGAAAAGCACTTTTTACATCCATTTGATAGACTTTGAAGTTCATGTAAGAAGCATAGGCTAGGAATAATCTGATAGCTTCTATCCTAGCCACGGGTGCAAAGACTTCTTCATAATCTATACCCTCTTCTTGAGTATACCCTTGAGCCACCAGCCTTGCTTTGTTCCTTATGACAATTCCTCTTTCATCTCTCTTGTTTCTGAAAATCCACTTTGTGCCAATTGCTTTGTGACCTTTAGGAAGGTCTACTAGATCCCATACATCTTGTAGCTTGAACTGTAACAGTTCTTCTTGCATTGCTTCTATCCAGCTAGATTCTTTCATAGCATCATGTGCCTTTTTAGGCTCAAGCTGGGATAGAAAACAAGAAAGCACTGTATGTTGTTGATCTTGCATTTCTTGAAGCCTGCTTTGATGTCTAGTCATCATAGGAGAAGAGATATCTCCTATTACCAGCTGTGGAGGATGATTCTTTTGAACTCTGGTGTTATGACTAGGTTCTTCATTCAGTCCAGCCTCTAGATTAGAGTCATGCAACTCAACTGAAGTGTTTTCAGCTGCTACTTCTGATTCTTTATTTTCTTCTGATTCTGATTCTTCAAGTCTAATTTCTTCTTCACTCTGACTTGGTCCAGTAGATGATTCCTTTTCACAGTCTTCAACGGAATTTACTGTGGGTATGGGAAATATAACAGATTTAGATATACTTTCTTGAACTTATGTGATCCCTGATCCTCCACTTCCTGAACCTGCATACTCATTACTGAAGCCAAAAGAGTTAGTTAGTGAATCAATGTCAAATAGCCACTGAGGACCAGACCCAATAGGATTTGGTGTATTCTCATTGCATTTGACATTGTCACTTTCTTCAATTATTCTAGAAGATGAGTTAAAAACTCTGTAGGCCTTACTCTGAGATGAATACCCAACAAGAAATCCATCATCTGCTTTGCTATCAAACTTACCTAAGTGAGATTTGGTATTGAGAATTGTACAAGGACACCCAAAAGGTTTGAAGAAACCAATGAAAGGTTTTCTTTTATTTAAAAGCTCATATGGTGTCTTGTTCTTTGGCTTAACTACTAGAACTCTGTTTTGGACATAGTAGGCAGTATTAACTGCTTCAGCCCAGAAGGTAATTGGCAGTTTTGAATCAGCCAACAGAGATCTAGCAGCCTCTATTAGTGTCCTATTTCTCCTTTCAGCAACACCATTCTGTTGAGGATTCCTAGGAGCACTATATTGTCTCTCAATGCCTTTTTCTTCACAAAAGGTGTTTAGATCAAGATTTTTGAATTCAGTCCCATTATCTGATCTAATGACTTTTACTTTTTGATTAGTTTGGTTTTCAATTCTTAGGATAAAGGATTTGATCAGTCCACTTGTCTCATCCTTAGTCCTTAGAAAATATACCCAGGTAAATCTAGAGTAATCATCAACAATAACCAAGCAGTAAGATTTCTTGCCTATACTCATAACATTTGTAGGACCAAACAGATCCATATGCAATAATTGGAGACAAGAAGAAATTGAATTTATCTTTTTGGTCTTATGAGAAGTTTTATGTTGTTTGCCTTTAAGGCAAGCAACACAATGATCATCACATGAAAAGACTTTAGATGGTAAACCTCTTACAAGGTTGTTTTTAACAAGTTTGTTCATAGTCTTAAAATTCATGTGACACATCCTTCTGTGCCATAGAGAGGATTCATCTACAGAAGCTTTGGAAACAAGACAATTTAGAGATGAATCACTATCCACATTGTCCATATCTAGACAGAAAACATTGTCCTTTCTTGGAGTTCTAAGTAGTATCATGCTTTCATCAACTACCTTGAACCCTGGAGCAAGGATCATACACTCAGTATTTGTAAATAATATACTATGTTGTTTGTCACATACCTGTGATACACTTAACAGGTTGTACTTCAACTGATCAACATAGTAGACATCCTCAAATGTCATCTTACCTTTGGTGACATTACCTTTTCCACTTATTTTTCCACCAGTAAGATTATCTCCAAATGCAACATGTCCTCCATTGATATGCTTGAAATCCTGAAGGCATGACATATTGCATGTCATGTGCCTAGACCAACCACTATCAACATGCCATATGCTCTTTCCCTTGAGCTGTTGGTTGCCCTCAGAGGGGAGATCAGACACTTCTGCCATAAGAGCTTGATTCTGGATGGCTTCCTCAGCTTGATCACTCCAGTCAAATCCCATTCCTTGTTGAGAAACAAGGGCTTGAGCAGGATTCTTGTTCTGATTGTAGCCTCCATTCTGAGCTTGTTGGTGGTTGTTGTTTGGAACAGCACTCCTGCATTCTCTAGCAAAGTGTCCTTTCATGTGACACTTATAACATTCCACCTTGGTCTTGTCAAAACCAGCTCCATCTTCTCTTCTTTGAGAGAAGTTATTCCTACCTGTTCTTTTAATGAACTTCTTCACCCTCATGGATAACATGGCCATCTGCCATTTAATATCCATCTCCTCCAGGTCATCAGGGTGAAGTTGATCCAGATCATCATTAATCAATGAAGTGTTACTATGACTGGACAAAAAGGCTTCAAAGATAGTTTCAGTGCCTTTTTCTGAACTTACTTCACTGGCAGTTCAAACTGCTTCAGGGTTGGCAGTAGTATCAGTGGATGCTGAAAGAAGTGCAGCATTGTGGACATAACCAGTGGGCTTCTTCTTGATCTCTACCTCAGTTTCAAAAATTCTTAGATCATTGTATAGATCATCAAGTTCTTTCTCTTCCAGATTGTCACTCTGTCTATATGAGACAGTGTACATAGTCCATTCATCCCCAAGAGATCTGAGGAACTTTCTGTTGATGTCATCTTGATCCATCTTCACTCCTACAGTAGCCAGTTCACCAATGAGCTTGTTGAACCTATCAAAAGTTTGAGTCATAGACTCATTCTTTGAGGAAGTAAAGTTCTCATACTGCTGCTTTAGAACATCTCTTTGATTTCTTTTGATGCTCTTAGTTCCAGCAAATCTTTTCTCTAGAGCATTCCAGAGAATTTGAGCATCAGTGCAGTTGCAAAATTGATGCTGATATTCATTGGGGATGGCCAAGAGCAGAGTGCTCAAGGCCTTCATCTCTGTCTGTCTGATCTTCCTCTCACCATCTATCTTTGGTGGAGGTCTTTTCCCATCTGGTCCTATCCTTCCAGCTTTAGAAGGACCATTCTCAATGATATCCCACATTGAGTAGTCAGTGAGAAGAATATATTGTCTGATTTTGATCTTCCACATGTCAAACTCACTGGATTTGAGCATTGGAACCTTAGAGACCAAAGTACTGCTTGATTCTGTAAGATTTTCCATGATGAATAGATGTCTCTGAGAGAGTTTGGCTCTGATACCACTTGTCAGGATCGAATTCTCAACAAGAATTAATTCTCAGAAACAATATCAAAGAAGTTTGCGGAATAACACTTTGATATTCAATGAAACAGTAAATCAACACAGTACATATGAAGAACAAACTGTAAACTTGTATTGAATGCTTTGAAGTTACAACATTACACACTCAACCTCAATATTGATGAACAGGCTCACCAATACGAATTCTACTTCTCTAGAATTAGGATCTATGCCTTGATGTTGATTTCTCTCTAGAACTTAGAATCAATAATTATCAAAAGTTATCTATCTATTCTATACATTCTATACATATACTAATCAAAAGATAATTACAAGAAATGAAAAATATCTTCAGTATATCTTCCATGTATATCTCTAAGCTTCCATGTATATCTTCAGATTATCCAGCTGTTATCCTTTCATGCGAATCTTCATCATATAAACAGTATTAATCTTCAGCAGCATTAATCTCTTCTAGCAGCATTACCTACTAAGCAGCACTAACTACTAGCAGTACTAACTATCTAAGCAGTACTAACTTTGTTCAAGCAGCACTAACTTTGACTAGCAGTATTAACTACTAGCAGTAGTAATACTCAGCAGTATTAACCTTGAAGTCTTCTAGCAGTAGTAACTCTGAACCAGCAGCATTAACCATACTTGATAAATTCTTCAGTTCCCAACAAATTCATCTACTTGAAGATGTGCAACTGAAGGATTAACTGGAACTGAATCATCATCAGAGATAACTTCTGTTGAGACAACCACTTCCGGTGTCTTGGACTTCCTTTCATATATCTTCATGCTGGGTTGATCAGTACCATCATCACCATCATCTGAATCACTTGTCATATTTTCACCATCATCAGAAAACTCAGCATTTGTCTCATCATCATCAGCAACTCCAGCTTTATCAGGATTAGCATCTTCTCTAACATCAGCATTAACAGTAGTTGCTTCAGCTTCAATATCAGCAATGACAGATTCAACGCGATGAGTAGCAACATCTTGTGGTGTTGCAGAAAGATCAACATCTGTCTCTATTACCTGAGTATTTGCTTCAACTTGCTCTTCATGAGTAGTACCAGCTGTAGTGCCATGAGAAGGTTCTTCCTGTTCAGCCTCTACAAATTCATTTTCTAAACAATAATCTATGACACTAGGATCGGTCATGTCAGCATAATTGGCAATAAGGCTATAAGGAATGGTCATAGAAAATGTTAAGGACTTCTTATGTTTCTGAAGGAAAAGCATCTCAGTATCCGGAACTTGCGGCCAAGATAATCTTCGTGGAATTGTCGGATTGCTTCGAAACATGCTTCTAACAATCAGCTTGAGAAACCTGATAAAAGGAATGAACTTTCGTCGCTTGTTGGTTAACTTGTCTTGCACTATTTCAGATAGCTCGGTCCAGAAAATAATTGTGTAGTCGACATGCAGGTCATAGACTACTGCATGGAACAGTCGAAGATAGTGAAGACTAGAACTATCTGTGCCGGTATGTTTAGACGTTAAGCACCTGTTGATGACAGAAAATAAAGAATACCAGACAGGAGGAAGATTAGACTTGTCAAAGTCTACAACCCTGTTCAGTGGACCAACATAGCCTAGTCGTTTGATGCCTTCAAACACTTCTTCTTCAGATGGAAACTGATCATATGTTGTCCTTCCAGGTCTAGAATTAGGCTCAGGAAGATCAAGAATCAACCTTAACCGCTTGTAAGACAGATATGAATCAAATTGATCAATTTGGAGATCAAATCGATGAGGACGTGCCAGTTCGTTCTTTGTGATAGTGTGCCAGACTTGCTGAACATAGACTTCCGGAACATCGGCAACTGAACATAGAGCTTGAGAGAGCGGATGTCCACGAAGAATAGTGCGTATGACAGGATGAATCTTGATGCGATCAAAGTCAACAAAGTAGTTGTTATGCTTATAAGGCATGTACATGACGTTCGGGAACACATCATTTGGATTTCGCCTTGATATAGAAAGATCAGCTCCAACAGATGGAACAGACGGCATAGGTGTATCATGAGATGCCTGATCAGTCGGATCCTGAAGAATGACATTCTCATCTTGAATCATTGGATCAGTATTTGTTTGAGAAGTCATGATAACCTGAAACAAAACACAGATAAACAATTAGAAAACACAAACAATATTCCAAGTATAGAATGCAGGTCCTTAAGGAAACATGAAGGAAGGAATGCGGGTCATGCAGAAAACGCATATAAGGAATGCGTGTCCTTAAGGAAACGCATTATGAGGAATGCGTGTCCTGAATGAAACGCATTTAAGGAAATGCGTGTCCTTAATGGAACGTATATCATACTTGGAAATAACGAAATAATACAACATACTATAAGAATGCGGGTCTCGGGTGAACCGCATAGTTCATTATGCGGGTCACAAGTGAAACGCATACTTGACTATGTGGGTCACAAGTGAAACGCATACTTGAGTATGCAGGTCACAAGTGAAACGCATACTTGACTATGCGGGTCACAAGTGAAACGCATACTTAACTATACGGGTCACAAGTGAAACGCATACTTGACTATGCGGGTCACAAGTGAAAGCATACTTGACTTATGCGGATCACAAGTGAAACGCATAGTTCACTTATGCGTGTCAGAGGTGAAACGCATAGTTTACTAAAAAAAGAACTAAAACCCTAGAACACGGCTATTCAAACCCGAAAACCACAAAAACTTTAAATCTAATCACAAAACAACGAATTAAACTAAAAGAAAACATACCTGATTGTCGATTATAAGTTCTAAACAAATCCCAATGAGCAAATCGATCTATTTCAACTCGAATCTGAGTTTTAAAAATCGATGAACAGTGAAAATAATCGCACATCAGTTAAGACGCACAATAAGAAACCAAAAATGAAATCAAAACAAAGTAATAAAAACAATAATCGAACTACAAACATAGAATGAAAAACAAAAACATACCTGATATTTACAAAATCACAATCTGATAAGAACAGTAAAGAGCACAGGAAGAACAATACTCAGAGAGAATGGAGGGAAGATGAATAGTCAAAACAAGTTCAAATGGAATAAAGAAAAGAAAAGACACTATTACTTCTATATAAATTCTAAAAACAAAATACTTAAAAAAAATAACTACAAAAAAAAATACCTGATAAGCCCCCATTACTCCCCCTACACAAATGCACAAAATTTAACAAATTAGTTTAGCATTTGCATAGTAATTTCAGAAAAACTTACCTTATGAATTTCTGATCAGCACAGGAAGAAATTAATCAGTAATATTCACTCCCCCTCAAAAACAGAATATTCTCAGAAATAGAAAGCAGATATAAACTCCCCCTTGAAAAATGCACAGACCAAATGAAAAAAACACAGACAGCAAACATAAAGACATCAATATTAAAGATGATCATATTGAATATAAATTTTGTAACAACTGAATATATAAACTTTTAAACACTAAACAAATGAAAGTCTACTCAGTAGAATATCCCAGATTTATCAATCAGTTGAAATCAAACGGGAGTTGTTGGATACAGAAACATGTTTCATTGTATATCAAGTTAAGACATGTTCAGAGTCAAACACTTGCAGGTATCTATTCAGTGTGCTCGCATGCGATCTCTGATTAGCTTCAAGAAAAATGTAATTCTAAACATAAAATGAAGAACTTTGCATGTACAGACACTAAGTCATCAAGAATTAAGATTTTCACAGATTTACAGGTTTATCGCAGCTCAAAATATATCACCAAGTATCAAGAGATGTGTGCTCATTGGCATCTTTTAGCTGTGTGCTCATTGGCATCTTCACATGAGTGTGCTCTTTGGCATCTTTTAAGCATTGTGCACTTTGGCATCTTTTTAATCAAAGAGTTCATTAAGTAAAGAACATGCCGTAAACGTAACTTTCAATCTGACCCTATTGCAGGATTTGGGTCAGCCGCTCCCAGACCAGTTGGCCTTAGGTGACTAGGTGTCAAGCACCCCTTGGAACTTACTTTCCCGGATCAGAAAGGCTACATCGACATATCCTAAACCCATTCATACCAGTAGAACATGACTTTCGATCTGATTCTATTGCAGGATTTCTGTTCGATCACTCCCAGATCAATTGACCTTAGGGGACCAGATGTCAAGCATCCCTCGGAAATTACTTTCCCAAACCAGAAAGGTCACAAGTACAAACTTTTAAACTCAAGGATTTCTGTATTTTAAATGCTTAAAAATAAAATCATCTCACTAACTCAGATCTATATCGAATAGCTTAGCCCATATTTTCATTACGATCTACAATTTTGATCACTTAGGTTGTTCAAGCAAAGTAAACCATAAATATGCCGACTCACATATCTTTAAAGCAGTATCTAAAGCATCAAACATGTTGCTGACTTTTCGATGTTTGAAAGATTTGAACGTTGAACATATAAAACTTAAAATATTAACAAGGCGACTTGTAAAAGATCCTAGACACACATTTTATTCAACTGAAAGAAAATCTGAAATATTAAACTTTATAGAATAAAATTTGTAAAGATTTAAACTTTTAAATTCAACATGCCTAGTTTTGAAAGCAAAAAATTAAAGCGTTTTTCATCTAAAGCTTTTGTAAATATATCAGCAAGTTGATATTCAGTTGGTACAAAATATAATTCAATAGTACCTTCTTCCACGTGATGCTTTATAAAATGATATCTCATGTCTATGTGCTTGGTCTTGGTGTGCTGGACAGGATTGACTGATATCGCAATCACGAACTTGCTGTCACAATATATTGGCACAGTCTTGTATAGCATCCCGTAATCGCAAAGTTGCGTTTTCATCCAGAGCACTTGAGCACAGCAACTAGTTGCACCGACGTATTCAGCTTCGGCTGTTGATATTGAAACGCAATTTTGCTTTTTCGACGCCCAGCTTATCAGTCTGTCACCCAAAAACTGGAGATGACCAGAAGTGCTTTTCCTGTCCAATTGATTACCACCATAATCTGCATCAGAATAAGCAATTAAACTATAGTCAGAACTTTTAGGATACCATAATCCTAAATAAGGAGTTCCTTTAATATATCTAAAAAAGCGTTTGACTGCTAAAAGATGAGATTCTTTTGGTTTTGCTTGAAAACGGGCACACAGGCACGTTGAAAACATTATGTTCGGGCGATTGGCAGTAAGATACATCAGTGATCCGATCATCCCTCTGTATGTCTTTTGATCCACAGTTTTTCCATCTGGATCCAGTCCGAGTTTGTCACCATGAGCCATAGGCGTACCGATTGAGGTAGACTTGTCTATTTTGAATTTCTTCAAAATGTCAAAGATGTACTTTGACTGATTGATGAATATTCCATCTGGAAGCTTCTTCACTTGTAAGCCAAGAAAGAAATTGATTTCTCCCATCATGCTCATCTGAAATCTAGAGGTCATTAAATCAGAAAACCAATTACACATAGATTTGTTAGTCGCACCGAAAATAATATCATCTACGTATATTTGTACTAAGCATATATCAAGATTAGTTCTATAAATGAAAAGAGTAGTATCGATTGAGCCTTTGGTGAAGCCGGATTTGACCAAGAAAGCTGACAACTCGTCATACCATGCCCGAGGAGCTTGTTTCAAACCATACAAAGCTTTATCAAGAAAATAAACATAATCAGGACGATCTTTGTCAACAAATCCCTCTGGATGAGATACATATACTTCTTCTTTCAATTTGCCATTGAGAAATGCTGTCTTGACATCCATTTGATATACAGTGAAGTTGCGATACCATCTTTGTCCTTTTTATTCCGAACGACGATACCATCTTTGTCCTTTTTATTCTTGAATATCCACTTTGTACCAATTATGTTTTTACCCTTTGGCCGTGGTACAAGTCTCCACACTTTGAGCGCATCAAACTGGTTGAGCTCCTCTTGCATTGCTAAAATCCAGTCTGGATCTTCCAACGCTTCAGAAACTTTGGTAGGTTTAATCTTGCTTAAGAAGCAAGTGTACAGACATTCGTTGGAAGAAGCCGACTTGGAGCGTGTAGAAACACTGGCTTGAGGATCCCCAAAAATTTGATGAATTGGATGAGATCTTGTCCATTTTGTTGTATGAGGGAGAGGATCAATAACTTCTTGAACCACTTCTATTTGTTGAGGAGGATCTTCAGATGGAATAATGTCAGAAGATGAGACAGATATGGTTTCAACTGAAGGAGGAAGAGTTTCCATAACATCAGATTCAGACTGTCAGGATCGAATTCTCAACAAGAATAAATTCTCAGAAACTAATATCAAAGAAGTTGCGGAATAACACTTTGATATTCAATGTAACAGTAAACAAAACAGTATATGATTAATAACTTGCAAACTTGTATTAAGATCACAAGATTACACACACAACCTCAATCTTGAAGAACAAGCTCTTTCAAGACGAATTCTACTTCTCTAGAATTAGGATCTATGCCTTGAGGTTGATTTTCTCTAAAACTTAGAATGAATGATTATTCTCAAAAGTTATCTCTAACTATTCTAAACAATACTATATATATACTGAAGATAAAAGCTAATTACAATTAATAAAATATCTTCAGAATATCTTCCATCATTATCTCCAAGCTTTCCATAATCTTTAGTTTATCCAGTTGGCATCCTTTCCATATAGATCTCCATCTTAGAAGCAGTATTAATCATAAGCAGCATTAATACTTTGAGCAGTATTAACTCTAGCAGTACTAACCATGCTCAGCAGCATTAATCTCTTCAAGCAGTACTAACTTTGAACTAGTAGTACTAATCTTGTTGAGCAACATTAACCATCAACTAGCAGCATTAATATCAGAAGTACTAACTAGAAGTATTAACAACTAGAAGTATTAATTGTTTTCTTCTAGCAGCATTAACTAGAAGTATTAATCACAGAAGTACTAACTAGAAGCATTAATCACAGAAGTACTAACTAGAAGTATTAATCACAGAAGTACTAACTAGAAGTATTAACTGTTTTCTTCTAGCAGCATTAACTACAACTAGCAACATTAACCACAGAAGTAGTAACCATGATGAATATTAACTTCAGAAGTAGTAACCATGATGAACTAGAAGTAGTAACCATGTTTGGCATATTTCAGACCCAACAATCTCCCCCTAACTTAACTTTTCAAAACTGAGAAGTTAAGTTCTTCAACATAGGGTCTTTATGATAATTTCAAAACTTTCTGCAATTACTAGTTCTTCTTGATTCAGTTTCTGTTGTTATCTTCTTTTCTGTTTCTGCTGTAGTTAATGTTTTATTTGAGCTTCTTCACTTATCTCCCCCTCAAAATAAGATTTCATATCAACTTGATTCTCCTTCTCATGTCTTCTCAAGTTCAATTGTTTAAGTCTCCCCCTTTTTGAAATAATCATGATCTGTGCTCCTTTTCATCTCTTTTATCTCCATAATTTGATTATGAACTTTCAGACTAATTGTACCAAGTGTATCCATCAATTCTTTGTAGTTAAACTGTCCTCACCTCCTTTAGGTGTGTTTACCACCTTTGAAGGATCCTTGGATCTTTTAGTAGAGATCTTCTGCCTAGCAGAAGCACCTTCTACTCCCTTGGTTTCTTGGCACCTGTGACCTTTAGATAATTACTCATCTAAAGTTGCCATGGGGAAGGTCTTAGATATGTTCACACTGTCCTGTCCTGCACTTTGTGCAAAGTCAGTAGTGTGAGCCTTACAACCCATATGCTCTTGCATCTCCTTATTGAGCACCTTCTTGAGGTTGGGAGACACCCCTGTGGTTTCCCTATGGATATTCTCTAAAGGAGAATCCTCCCTTAGAGAGCTTAAAGGCTTAGTGGGTGAAGGTACAAGAAGGAAAGGAGCCTTCTTTACCTGTTTTCTTTTATAAGTTTGGGTGATTGGTGAAGTTGGTTTGTCAAGAAGAGACTGTGGGATTGATATAGAGTGGGAAGGTTGGGATTGGCTAGCAGTGGGATGGTCTAATGGGGGCCTTGACTCTGTTGCCATACCTTCTTGTGGTTGGGACACCACCATCATTGTTGAGAACAATGGTGTGTCAACTCCTTCCGAGTCCCTAGCAGATCTTCTCATATTTGAGAAGACCTTGCCTTTAGGGGGTTTAGGTACATATATCTCATTAAAATGAGGTTAATCCGTCAATTCCTTATTAAGTACTTCTTGTACAAACCTTGAATACAGATAAAAGCTTTTTGATTGATATCCAGATTTGACATTAAATCATTGAAGATCATTTTAGGTATAGAAAACTTACATTAGCAGTAGTAACACTTATCAGCAGCATTAACACAGACTGACAGTATTCACTGAACTAGAAGTACTAACTACCTTTCAGTATTAGCAACCTTCTGCTGGATCAGAAGTAACATGTCCTCCATCAAATCTTTTAAATAATTTGAAGGCAATCCATGTTCCTTGTTATGTGCCAAGAGCAATCATTATCTTCATTCCAAATGCTCTTCCTCTTGAGCTTTTGATTGCCCTGCACACTTGATAAATCAGTTAGTCTTTGAGGGAACCCAAGCCAAAGTGGTCTTGGGTTGTCCTTTCTCATTTATATAATCTGTCAGTTTGGTCTGGATGAGTTGTTTAGGAATCTCATGGCTGGAATACTTTGTCAAGATTATAGGCTTTGCAACATTAATACTAGTAGAAGCACTATCCTTGTTAGCAGTAGTATTGGTTGCAGCAGCACTATTTCTGTTAGCAGTACTATCTGGGATAGCAGTACTAACAGGTTTCTTTACAATTGGAACCCAAACTTGAACAAAGTTGTTTGCTTTCTTTATCTTTAAATTACTCCTTGGCTTATTTGGAGCATTTTTCTTTGTATTAGCAAACTTGTTCTGAGCATGAGACTTTAAAGGTGCTCTTTTCTCAGCCAATTGATTCCTTCTTTTATTCCTATAACCAAAAGAGTTTTGTGGTTTTCTTTGAAAAGTGACTCTTTGGTTGATAGGGTTGAAATAACAGTGTTTGGCAAGATGATTCAATTTGCCACAGATAAAACAAGGTTTTGGTCTATTGATTTTACTCAAATCAACCCCTTGTTTTTGTGCCCACTGATTATTCCAGTTTCTCTGATTTCCCCTTGGTTTATCATGTTTTTGGGGCTCAGATTTATTGCAAGAACACTGTTTGCAAGGGACAGGATTCACAACTGTGGTTTGCTTATAATGGACCTTCTCAGACTTTCCCTCAGTCTTTTCTATGTTCTTAGACTTGATCCAAGCCTTTCCACATCCCTCATTGGTGATAATGTGATTTTCTAGAGGAATCTCACCACTCCCAGTGTTCTCCTTACTCTTTTCACTAGAGTTCTCTTCTTCAGAGTCTGTTTCAACCACCACTTTGTCTAAAGGATCTACCTTAGTGGCTCCAACAGGCAATTCATTCCTATCCTTGGTCTCTAGTAAGTTTGATATAGGAGGAATGTAATTGTTGTTGTATGGTGGTGGTGTGGTGTTATAGCCTATTCATCTTCTAAGTTTGTCATGGATTTGAGTTTGGAGCAAAGAGTCCATTGCTTTAGAAGCATTGGAAAATTTCTCAATATCCAGCTTGGCTTTCTCAAACTCACTCTTTATCTTCTCATTCTCCTCTTTAGACTTTTTCAGCTGAAGTTCTAGGTCATTCTTCTCCCACTTCCAGTAATTTGTATCATAAGAATGATGAAGTTCATTGGCTTGGAAAAATTTGATCTGTTCCTCAAAACTCTCAACAATTCTTACATAGTCTTTTATATCTCTCTCTAATCTTTTAAGGTCATCACTCATTGTCTGGTTGTGATCCCTGTACCTTTTAACAGTTTCCATACAAGTTTTAGAGCAAAGATTAGACATTACCTCTGTGGGGATTTCTGTGCTTGAAGAATCTGAAACTTTAGCCATTGATGATTTCTGATTTCAAGGAAGAATGATGATTGCTGGTTTCTGAGAATACTAGCTCTGATACCACTTGTCAGGATCGAATTCTCAACAAGAATAAATTCTCAGAAACTAATATCAAAGAAGTTGCGGAATAACACTTTGATATTCAATGTAACAGTAAACAAAACAGTATATGATTAATAACTTGCAAACTTGTATTAAGATCACAAGATTACACACACAACCTCAATCTTGAAGAACAAGCTCTTTCAAGACGAATTCTACTTCTCTAGAATTAGGATCTATGCCTTGAGGTTGATTTTCTCTAAAACTTAGAATGAATGATTATTCTCAAAAGTTATCTCTAACTATTCTAAACAATACTATATATATACTGAAGATAAAAGCTAATTACAATTAATAAAATATCTTCATAATATCTTCCATCATTATCTCCAAGCTTTCCATAATCTTTAGTTTATCCAGCTGGCATCCTTTCCATACAGATCTCCATCTTATAAGCAGTATTAATCATAAGCAGCATTAATACTTTGAGCAGTATTAAATCTAGCAGTACTAACCATGCTCAGCAGCATTAATCTCTTCAAGCAGTACTAACTTTGAACTAGCAGTACTAACTTTGAACTAGCAGTACTAATCTTGTTGAGCAACATTAACCATCAACTAGCAGCATTAATATCAGAAGTACTAACTAGAAGTATTAACAACTAGAAGTATTAACTGTTTTCTTCTAGCAGCATTAACTAGAAGTATTAATCACAGAAGTACTAACTAGAAGTATTAATCACAGAAGTACTAACTAGAAGTATTAATCACAGAAGTACTAACTAGAAGTATTAATTGTTTTCTTCTAGCAGCATTAACTACAACTAGCAACATTAACCACAGAAGTAGTAACCATGATGAATATTAACTTCAGAAGTAGTAACCATGATAAACTAGAAGTAGTAACCATGTTCGGCATATTTCAGACCCAACACAGACTCTTGTTGACCAGAAGTAGCTTGTACTTCTTGTTGAACACTTTCTTCTGGAACAACTTCATCTTCTACAGACTCCTCATGAACATTTTCAGCAATTTCTGGTTCATGAATGACTTGATCAGGATGACATTCAGAAGGTATGTCTTGAATCTCATTAGGTACTGAAGAAGCATCAATTTCAGAAGTTGATGCAGCGGAATTAGGATTTGATGCACTCACAGATTCCTGATTCAAAACATTTGACACATTATCAGTGTTTGGTTTAGGAACATCATCATAAAAAATTTCAAACAGAAAATCAAGATCAGAAAAATTAGACAGAGGAGTAGAAGGATCCTGATTTGTCGACTGAAGTGCAGGTTCTGAACTAATTTGTTCAGAAGCTGAGTTTCCAGTAAAAGCGGGTTCTAAACTGTTTTGTCCAGAAGCCAAATCGGCAGCTTCTCAAATTTGACATTCACTGACTCTATCACTTTTCTTGCAGAGAGAAGATAGACTCTGTAAGAAGCAGAGTGAGAAGAATAGCCTAGAAATACGCCTTCGTCTTCCTTTGGACTAAATTTGTTCAGATTATCTCTGTCATTCAGAACATAGCATTTACACCCGAAAGACTTGAAATATTTGATGTTGGGTTTGATACCATTCATCAATTCATATGGAGTCTTGTTGAACCTGCGATGTAGAATTGATCTATTTTGAGTATGACAGGCAGTTGATATGGCTTCGGCCCAGTGAGACAAAGGAAGACCTGAATAAGCAAGCATAGATCTAGCAGCTTCCACAAGCATTCTGTTTCTTCTTTCAACAACTCCATTCTGTTGCGGTGTTCTTGCAGCAGAAAACTGTTGTTGTATACACTGATCATCATAGAATGCTTGAAGAGTTGAATTCTTGAATTATGTGCCATTATCTGATCTTACAACTTTGACATGCTTTTGCTTATTTGTCTGAATAGTTTTGATGAGGTTGATGAGAATTTCGGGTGTCTCGTCTTTAGATTTGAGAAATTTCACCCATGTATATCTGGAGTAATCATCAACAACAACCAAAACATACTTCTTCTTCCCTATACTCTTTGTCTTCATTGGTCCGCACAAATCAACATGAATTAGATCTAGAATGTCCGCAGTGCAATGTTCAGTCTTTGGCTTATGAGAAGCTTTCTTCATCTTTCCTTTCTCGCAGTCATGACAGAGATGGTCTTTCTGGAAACGGAGGATTGGAAGACCTCTCACGGAATCATTCTTGACCAAGCGATCCATATATTTGAAATTGAGATGAGCTGGTCGACGGTGCCACACCCAGCTTTCATGAATAGAGGCTTTTGATAAAAGACAAACATCTGATGGAATCTTTACTTCAGAAAGATTAATCGTATAAAGATTTGATCGTCTCTTTCCAACAAGTAAGTCCATGCCACTATTATTCTTTACAGCAACTCTTTTAGACTTGAAACTGGCTTCAAGATCTTTATCATAGAACTTTCCGATGCTGAATAGATTGTGACTTAATCCTTCGACATAGCTTACTCTTTTGACAGTTATGTTACCTTGAACAAGATCACCATAACCAAGAATGGGAGCCGTCTCGTAGTTTCCAAATTTGACACGACCGCAACATTTTTCTTTAAAATTTGTAAGTAGATATTTGTTGCCAGTCATGTGTTTGGAACACCCCGAATCCAGATACCATAATTGATTTAGCTGCACAATCAACAATTACTGAGATTTAGGTACCCGTATAAATATGGGTCCCTTCTTGTTAGTCCTTTCCTTTTTCTTTTTCAAAAAATTATTTTTCCAAAACATCTGAGATTGATCAAATAAATCATGAACATCATCACATATTAAAGAAGAAACACAATCATCAGAATCAGAATTAGAACTAGAGAGACAATATGAGATATTCTTTGAAATTTGAAACATTTGCTCAACAGAATATTTTGTAGATTTATTACAAAAGGAAAATGAGTCTTGTTTACAAAGAAAATCTACACATTTATTCTCTACAGAAACAATTTCTTCAGATCTCTGTTTCTTTTGCCAAACAGACTTCACAGACTTCTTCAAAGGCCTATCTGAAATAGATGAATCAGAAAAATTAGAATTTTCAAAAATATCAAACTCTTTCTTCTTTTTCTTCTTTGACCTTCTTCTTTTACGCTTTCTTTTATAGAAATGATCATTTAGCGTAAAAGTGTCATCAACAATTTTAGATAAAATATTTGATTTAGAAGAGGAAGTTTTATCAATAAAATCAAACTGATCAGTTATTTTATTTGGATAAACCTCAGAGCAAGAAACATCAGATGAACACAAGTTGATGGAAGATTTGATAAGACCAGAATTATTTTCTTTAAAACTTGATGTCATAAAAGAAAAAATGACATCGTTTTCAATTTTTCTCAAAATCTCTTGTTCTTCCAATTGTTCTTCTAGATCAAAGATTTGGCATTCTAAAACTAAATGAGGTATATATCTCTTAGTATCATAAGGTACTGGAGATATTTTGTCCTTATTAGGATTAGCTTCATTTAAATCAAAGAAGTCATTCGATCTAGAAGATTTAGTAGAAGAAACAATGTTTAACTTTAGTCTTTTCTTCTTTATTTTATCAGGAAAATATTTTGCATTTTCTTGTGTGTAAACGAAAGGAACTTCCATTCTCTTGTTGTTTATCCGTTTTTCATCTTCCTCAATTGTAGTCTCTTTAGTACTTGTCCAAAGAGGTTTGTATTGAGAACCATATTTTGAAAGACCAAGACAGTCGTAATCATAGAAATTGGGAATCTCAATTTTAGCTTTCTTTAAAAACTGAGGATTTTTAAATCCAAGACCCCAATTTTTATTTATCGACTCATAGCTCCTTGGTTTATGCATATGAATTGTTTGTTCAGTTTGATTTTGTTTATATAACTTTTCTTCTAATTTAAATAATTTATACGAAAATTCTTGATTTAAAATTGACAAGTCAGACAAAGAATCGAGAGAAGTCTGTTTTTCAATTTCTAAATCTTCTATTCTTTCTTGAAATTTCTCTTTTGTAAATTTTAAAATAGCTTTTTCATCTCTCAGAGAAATCTTCAACTTTTCAATTTGAACAGACTTTTCTTGATTTTCGCGTTTTTCGGATATAAGCTTTGAACGAAAGTCATGTAAAGCTTTTGTGATGACATTCATTTGTGAAGAAATGAAATTAAAATCAAACTCAGATGGTACCTCAGATTCATCAGTTGAAGTCTCCTCATCCTCATCATCACTGTTGTCGTCTCCAATAAAACACATAGCAGCAGTCTCAACATTGTCAGCTTCGTTATCTGAGTGGTCCAACCAATATTCCTCCTCAGCCAACAAAATTGTTCCACTTGCTTTCTTCTCAGCCAAAGCTAATTTCTTCTTATAGAAATCCACATCTTTCACAATCTTCGTTCTGCATTCCTTTGAAATATGTCCGGGTTTGCCACAGTTGTAGCAAGTCACGGTCTTTTTCTCTTCTTTCTTTGGTTCAGCTGCTGTGCCAGGCTCATATTTAGGAAAGAAAGGCTTTGATGTAGAACCGGGTTCTACCTTCTTTGAACCAGAAGAGAAACGAAGATTGTTTGAGCCTGACCGTTTCTGATATTTCTTTTGATAGTGCTCACTTAGAAGAATCATGGCTTTTTCCAATGCTTCGCCATCGTCATCTGTTGACCCATCGTAAGCAGACTCAGTCAAGTCTTGCTCAGCCATTTGGCTAGCTAAAAGAGCGATTGGATCCACAGTCTTTGGCTTCTGCTTATCCAGCTTAGCTTTCTTCTTCATTACCATGGCTTCATCAGACATCAGAATTTCAAACATTTCCTGAATAGGCATTTTGGAAATTCTAGGATCATTCCTCATTCGATGACAGGATTTTTCCCATTCAGGTTTGAGTGCATTAAGAAACTTCAGGTTTGGATCCAGTTCATTCTTTATTACCTTGATCTTATACAGATCATTAATAACAGTCCAGAACCTGTCGAAGACACTTTTCAGACTTTCCCCATCCTTTGCTTTGAACTCTTCAAAATTGTTCATGTACCTTGTCTGACAAAGCTGGGTAGACATAGCAGTACCAAGCATGATTTTCTCCAGTTGTGTCCACATCAGCATAGGATTGTGTTTGAAACAATCGATTCTGTTATAGATGGAATTTGGTAGAGCAAGAATCAAATTCGACTTGGCCTGATTGTCAGCTTGGTATCTCAGAAGTTCATCAGCATCATATTCTATCGGTGCTTTTTCTACATCAGTAGCTAGAGTATTTCCAACAGCAGGTATCACTTTCCTTGGCTTGACCATGGGACCTTCAGTCAAAGCTTTCATCATATTTTCCCCATTAGATTGCCTTTCGATGAAATTAATAAACCTGTCCTGCCATTGTTCAAATTCGTTCTCATTTATCAGCACAGGTGGGCGAGTATCAGACCCCAATGACATCATGAGATCATTCTTGTACAGTTGAGCTTGAAGAGACATTTTTGAAGAAATCTGGAATTCAGAAAAATGACCAAGTCTTGAAGACCCGCACAACTAAGAAATGTGTGTTCAAAGACAAAACTGTTCGGGTCCTAGATGATATGCACACCCAAGGAATGCGTGTTGAGAGAAATGCGTGTCTAGAAAGTCACTCGATGCTTTCCTTAGAGATATGCTTGTCCAAGAGAAATGCGTGTCCAAGAGAAATGCGTGTTAAGGAAGACACGCACTTGAAGAAATGCGTGTTAAGGCAGACACGCACTTGAAGAAATGCGTTTCCAAAAGAGAATAATCTGAGAAAAACACTAACACTCAAAAGTTAGTTACACACGATTTTATGAACAACATGCATACTAATAAGATGAATAACCCGCATAAATCTTGAATAGCCCGCATACTTCAAAAACTTAGAATATACAAACTAGTATGAATGACACGCACAACATATATGAATGACACAACATATATGAATGACACGCATATCATGATGAATGACCCGCACATCTGGATGAAGGACACGCATTCTAACATGAATGACACGCATTTTAACACTCGACTATAAATCTGCTAAATCGATCATAACAAAGAAATTAAACCCAAACAACTTGCACAAAATTGATCGAAAACATGTTTTTAAAACATTTCAATTGATACTTTCGATCAAAACACTCTGAAACTCAAAATTCAAAATGAACAGAACAACAGAACTCGTCTTTTTCAAAATGTATTCAAACTCAAAATTGAAACACCAAATCACGTTTTTATGCAAATCACCAAGAAACAGAATAGATCGACTAACTAAAACGCATCTAAAACTATCAAAATCAATGCAATTCGATCACAAAACAGACTGAAATTGATGAAAATCCAGAAAACGAGATTTTTCTTGAAAAAACAACAAAAATCAATCAAATTTTCGAATTAACCAACCAAATCAGAAACAATTATACACTAAACTCAATCCTCTCAAGATCTTGGATGCTCTAATACCAATTGTTGAACTAAGATCACAAGATCGTAGAGAGAGAATCTAGAGAGAGAAAGTACGCTTCAATGCAACAGTGAAAACTGTATTCAAACAGTGTACGGTTACTTACAAAACAAACAAGCCAAGGGGACTTAAATACCCCAAGGCACTAAAAAAACAGATAACACTACTGAAAGCAGTAAAACAGTAAAATAAATACAATGATTACTATAAAATCAGATCTAACACTTTTACTCCCCCTGAAATTATGCATCAGAAAATTATCAGGTATAAGATATGCATTAACTCCCCCTCAAATGTTGATCATCATATCTGTTGGATGCATAAAATTTCAGACAGATATGTAATCCCCCTTGAATGTTGATCTTCTCAGATATGATCTAGGAGTACAATATCATTCAGCTTAGGAGTAAAGTCTTTTGATCATTAAAGTGGGAGTCCTAAACTGTTGTGTTTAGAAGTCATTCTTCGTTGAAGTATGGGTCCTAAGCTGATTTACTTAGAAGCCTTCGCTTTCTTATTCCCCTTTGACAGTAGGTGCCTGCAACACAGATTCATCCTTTTTCTTTGGTACCCACTGGTATTTGGGTCTAACTGTGTTTGATTTTGGCACCCATTGAAATTTGGGTCTGCTTTTCTTTTGAAAACCATAGGAAGAATTAGAACGATAAGAGGAAACATGATATGTGTCGAACCAAACATCAGAATATTTTCGAGAAGCATAATCATTTCTACCATAATTCGAAAACTTTCTAGTAGATGGAGATAACTGGAATAATTGTTGTATGGAATATTTCTTGCGAGAATCGACAAGTTTTGGTTTAGAAATAGCAATATTCGCAATCAAATCATCTTTACTATTAGTCTTCTTATTACAATCAAAACTAGAAAATGATTTAGCTGTCTCATCAAACTTCTGTTTCGGTAGCCATTCCGACTTAACTCCAAGCCTTTGCTTTCTCACATCTGAAACATTTGAAACTTTAGAGTTAGAATGGTGAGAATCAGAAGAATGCTTCTTCTTTGGCTTACCTGTGGTGATCGGTTTATGTGAATGCTGAGATTTTCTTTTCTTACCTTTCGCATTCTTAGATTTCACAGAAACTGATTTGTCAACTTTCGTTGATGTTTCACCTTTTTCAAACACACTGGGTAATCCGAAAGAATTAACAACACAAGATGAATGATCAGGAAGTTTGGAAGTAAAGTCAAACTAAGCAACACAATCATTTAGAACACCATCAGAGTTTAAGAAATTAAGCTCATTTTCAAGAGAACCAGATCTATCATCAGATTTTAAAGCCTTGGAAAGTTTAGAAAACTCGGTATTTTTGAACACTGTTGAAAATACAGTTTGTTCTAAGTCCATCAAAATTCTTTCTTCTGTAAGAGTATTCTCGAGTTCAGAAATTTTACTTTCCAAAACTAGAGGAGGGACGCAAAGCTTTCCTTCAATGGTCTTAGACTCCATTTCTTTTACAGAATAAATATCAAAATAGTCATTTGAAAGAAATTTTGATTTATCATAACTATAACTATTATTCAACCTCTCATAACGAAACGGAAGTTGGAGTTTAGTTGTGTTCTTTCTTTTAGCATATTCCTTGGCTTTATCTTCTTCAGACAGTTTAGTCCAGAAGACTTGAAGTTCAGGGTATTCAGGTGCCAGTTTCATAAAACCAAAATCATAAAGAGCAGGCACTTCAGATATACCCTTTTTGAGACATTGTGGGTTCTCGTAACCGAGTCCCCAATTCTCTTTATCCTCTTTAGGTTTGATTAAATGAATGATTTGTTCAGACTAACCCATAGTATATAATTTCTCTTCCAAAGCATTCACCTTTTCAATTAAAGATTTCTTTTCTTTTGAAGTCGAAAAGTACTTTTTAGAAAGCTCTTTAGACTTAAACTCACATTCTCTATACTTAGAAACAGTTTCAGATAACTCTTTATGAATTATAGTCTTTTCTTTAGCGCTGGTGTCTATATTTTTGTGCAAAGTTTCAATTAATACATTTTTCTCAACAATATCATTACTAAGTTTATGTATAGATTGATTTTTCTCATTAATGACACCTTTCTCACTCTTTAGTTTCGACTCTAATTCTTGGAGTTTAGACATCATGGCATGCATTTGGTTCAGAAAATCAAATTCAGTTAAGTCACATACCTCTTCATTATCTCCATCATCAGGATCAGCTTCAGCGTCTGACTGCTTCTTTCCCATCAAGCACAGGTGTGCTATCTCGTCCTTTTCTCCTTCTTCAGATTCTTGGTCCGAATGGTCGAGCCAGTATTCATCCTCGGCCATTAATGCTTTTCCAGCCTCTTGTTGCTTGGCTAGAAGCATCTTATTCTTGTAATAGTCGGAGTTTCGGACTTTTGGTTTGCGGCAATCCTTGGCAAAGTGACCGAGTCTGCCACAGTTGTAGCACTTTATCGGTTCTTCCTTCTTGGTCTCTTCGGCTCCATCCTTCTTCCTTTCTTCTGGTCTCTTTTCTTCAACTTTCTCCTTATGACTGTTGGAGTTAGGCTTTTTATAAAACTTATTTTGGAAAGCCTTGGTTAACATTAGCATGGCTTCCTTCAGTTGTTCATAATCGTCAGAGTCAGACTTTACCTCACTATCAGACTCTTCTAATTCAGATGCTATCACCTTCTTCTTCTTAGACTTTTTCTTGACCACAAGTGCAACTAGATCAGCAACTGCTTTGACAGCCTTTTTCATCTCAGCCTTGATCTCTTCCACCTCTTCCTCATTCTGTCTGAGGATTTCATAAACTTCATGAAGTGGAATGTCGTTCAGATCTTTCAACTGCCTCATTTGACTGGTGAATCTCTTCCACGCAGGCTGAAGGTTGCTGAGAAATTTCACATTTAGCTCAACTTGAGATTTGCTGATCTTGTTTTTGCTTAGCTCGTTCAGCAATGTGACAAATCTGTCATAAGTGGCTTCTAGTGATTCTCTAGCTTTGGCTTTGAATTCTTCATAATTATTCAAGTAGTTGGAAACTTTGAGTTGGTTGTCGACTTTAGATCCGATCATCATCTTCTCCAAATCATCCCACATTTGCTTGTCGGTAGTGTTGTAGCTATCAATCTTGACATATATTTCATTCGGTATGCCTTGGAGAATAAATGATCTTGCCAGCTTGTCACCCTTGTGTCTCTTCTTCTGTTCTTCCGAGTATTCACCAATCGGTAATTTATACTCTGTCTCTTCTTCTTCACCATTTTCTCCAGCTACAGTGAGAACCTTGGTTGGAGGTGTCATGATTCCTTCTTTTAGAGATTTTCTGATGTAATCTCCTAGTTCATTTCGATCGATGAAATCCAAGAATCTGTCCTTCCATTGCTCGTACTCCCCCTTGAAGAGTACTGGTGGCTTCACATCTGTTCCGATAGCAAGAGCTTCCTGAGATGACATGCTTACTGATATGATTAGTAATCAAACTTATCTGGTATGAAGACAATCAACTAGATGAGATCGTTAGACTCAAGAGTTGGATAAAACTACACTCAAAACTTTTCAGAAAAAAAAAATTTCCAAAAATAATTTAATTGCAGTACTAGCACAGTATGATTCACAGATAAAATAATCAGAGAAGCTGGCGCAGAAAGTGAACTAAGACAGTGGAGCAAAAATCCAGTTCACGCGAGAGATAGGTCGCACAAAGAAGAGGTTTGCGTGAACCGCAGGTGGCGCAAAGTTTCAGTTTGCATGAGAGGCAGCTGGTGCAAAGAAGGGTTTGCGCGATATGTGGGTCGCGCAAAGAGGACTTCTCGTGACAAGGCAGTGGCGCAAAACTGAGAGAGATCGGTACCTTGCTTCGACCGGGGTGTTGCTTCGACCGGTATTATGCTTGGACCGGTAAAAATGTCGACCGGTAAGATGTTGGACCGGTATGAAATCGACCGATAATATGATTTGACATGTATGATTCTTTGACCGGTATTGGCTTGGACCGGTAGAGATCGACCGGTAATTTGCTATGACCGATATCTTGTCGACCGGTAAGGTGTCTAGACCGATATAGAGTATGTGACCGGTAAAGTATGGACCGATATAGAATATTCTACCGATATTCCTTACGACCGATAAAGGTGATACGATCGATAATTGGTTGTGAGTGGGCTGACCGGTACAAAGTATTCGACCGATATTAAGCAAAGACGATATGGACAGTGTTTGTCGGGCGACCGGTATGTTCTTGATGGTTATCGACCCAGAAACCAATATTCAACCCAGAAAACAATTGATAACACAAATTACACTACCAAACTTTACCAATACGATAGATTAAACAACTAGAACATATTGCAACAATTAATTTCAATAAAAACCACTCTAAGTGAGATTTGATTGAGGAAACAGTGACGACTCGTGAACGAACCAACAACGGCAACAATCATAAAATTGACAATCAGAGGCAATCAAATCCTCACATAAATCAATGCCAAATCAACAGAATATGCAAAACGATTACAACCCAATTAATAACAGCTTGAAAGAACAATCACACAATAAAAAATTTTGAATCTTTGACAGAAAAACATAACCGAAAAAAAAATTCAATTCAATCTGTCCTGCTCTTATACCAATTAAGTGTCCCAGTGATTAACAATTCAATCAAGCAAACATATAAGCAACACAATTATGCAAACCTGGTATTGATTAATCAAACGATTACAAGGTTATTGATGAAGAAATCGAACTCTCTCTGTTCTTCTCCTTAAGCGCAACTCTCTCTCTCTCTCTATTCCTCTCTATATCTCACGGCTCAAAAACAAGCAGCCTTACAATAATTAATTTTCTCTCTTAGCTCATCCAACTCAACCTAATTAACACTAAAACACCTAATTTATACTTAGGTCTCATTAGCCAAATAGGATTGGGCCCAACTACTAAACCAATTAACTTATTAAAAAGAAAAAGATAAGACTAATAATAAAATACGAAAAACCAAACTTTGGCTATTTATTACAAAGGACCCTAGACTATTTATTGAGACGACTTTTCCAGCTTTGACTTAAGATTTCCATCTTCAGGTAATGATGATCTAGAATCCAATAAAACTGTGCTTTAACAGTTTTCCTGCTTCAAACAGGTAGGTCGTCAACTTCCCTGTCAATATTCACATGTTCAAATCTGTAAGTGAGGTTTAGTTTTCTAGATCCGTGTATTGATTTTGGATCTACCGATGGTTCTTTTTTTATGTTTTTGTTAAAGAAATCAAATGATTGTCGGACGTAAATGGTTGATGGCATCTCACTATGAGCGAGCTTTCAAGGTCAAGGTTTTGAATTGCAGACGATTGTGTGTATCACTTCCACCGATGGGGTCACTAAATTAGGTTTCACCGAGTTATTTTTCAGAGTTCAGATGCGATGGAGAAAGAGGCTTTGAAGATAAAGGTGTGTATTTGAATATAATAATCCAAGTTATTATAATAATCCGATAAAGGTGTGTATCTCATGTCGGATGTTTCTCAAAAAAAAATTGCTTCGTTGATCATTTACCTAAGTTGATGTAGTTTTTTTGTGTTTATCCATATATCCACCTCCACATATTCATGATTATTCATCGTTTAATCATTCATTGGAGTCACTTTAATGTCTAAAGCCTAACCCAGGATCCATGGAGAAGTTGCAATGTTGGCTCAACCATCATGGAGTCATCAGTAAGCATGCTATCAGTTTGTTGTTTTCATGAATCAAAATGGTGAATTAATATGGAACCATGGTGTTCCAGTTTCTAGCAATCAATTAATACACAGATTATCAAGAACACTCTGTTTTATTGATCACAACATCTACAACAATTCATATACCTATTTAGTGCATATGACAATTAAGCTCTCTGTGTGTGTGTTCTTACTCTGATATGCGCGTATGTGATTATGTCAAATTACACTATGACATGCTATTTATATGGTCAACATGACCTTAGCATTTTGGTCAACACTTAACAACTATTACAATATGCACCCACACACTTTACACATTTTACATTTCAGACCCTCCTTTTAATCTTGAATACAATTTAACTCTAACAATCTCCCCCTTTGGATTCAAGATTAAAAAAAATTGGCAATAATCTTATGGTCTTCTTTTCTCAGAAAAATCTTGAACAAATAATCTTTCACAGCTTTGACACCTTCAATTCTTTGTCAATGTAATTATTCTTTGATAGCTCTTTAAGTAAATCTCCCTCTTTGGATTTCCTTTCAACTTTAACAATCTTCACCTTTGATTACAACTGGTAAACTTTGAAGCATGAACATCTTCAGATTTGCAACATTCTCTTTACAACATTCTCTTGAATTTTCACTTTGAAACATTTCTTGGCTTTATTTCTTTCCCTTTATCACATCTTGCTTGACTTTCGCTTTGAAACTGTTCTGACTTTACATGCTTTCAAAAATTTAGATTCCTCTTCAGATTTCTTCAGCTTTGCTTGAAGACTAGAAATCTCTTTTTCTTTAGACTCAATGATCCCTGCAAAATTAATTTTGGAGTTACAAATGCAATCTGAGCAAATAAAACTTTTCTCTGAAACTTTATAGTTTTCTTTCAATTTATTAATTTGATTAAGAAGAGATGAATTCTGAATTTTCAGATTCTTATTTTCTGCTTCAAGAGTTGGAATCTCTAGCATATAAGCGATAGTGTTAGGTCCATTGAGATCATGATTGGATTGATGATAAAGAATAACAAGGAATCAAGGGATAGAAATCAGTAGTTTATTCATACAAAAAGTAAAATTACACTAAGAGAACAATGCAGCCGAATGTCTACATTGTTACTGATTGGAAATTACAAAATGAAATGTTAACCCTAAAACACACTACAAGATTCCTATTTATACCCCCATACTCCTTGCATACAATTAAGCCCAAACCCATATACAAGACCCAATACAATTAAGTAGACTACTTTATAAAACTTCTAAAGTGAACATAAAATATGTTCTAACATTCTCCCCCTAAGTTTTGTAAAGTAATCATTCTCTGATCAGTTCCATCTTCAGCTCCTCTCCCCCTTGATTTCTTTAGAAAACTTAGTGTTGCATAAACATCAAAGCATCCTTAAGCTCCCTCTAGAATGTAGCTCTTATCCTTGGAGTTTCAACTAAGTGCACATAAAGACAGCTTTTGACTTTAGTAAACCCAACACATTCCTTAACGCCCACAAGAATGATATGTGTGTATTATAGAGTGACAACCAAGTTCATCTTCAGTGTATAACATCTAATCTGTCTTTGAACCATGAGTTGAAATAGGAATTCAGCTTAAGAACTTCATCTGATTAGCTTACAAGGCGGTAGTATCCGGTAGCAACACTACATGGAAAGGGTTAGAAGGCAAGCAATTGTTCAACAACTGATAGAAAATACTCATACTGACTTCTCTCCAGAATACTGAATAATCAACCCCATAACTCCTTTCTTCACAAATCAGCTAGATGATTATAGGCACTCGGGATTCTGAATTACAACTCAAATAGCAGAACAATGATTGCAGTCGCTCACACTACTGAGTGATCAAGTCAGAAGAATGATAAAGTGCTCTCAACGGTCTAACCACAAAAGAAGCTTTCCATACTGATGATTGCAGATTCTCAGGTAGCTAACTCAATCCAAGCAGAGACCAGATCATCAAATCCAGAATCTGAAAATCTTGACAGGCATAAGCACTCGAGTAAGAATAGACCAGTTGTTAAAGATATGTGACCAACATATGATAGGAGTGATGTCACATATGCAATCCGCGTATAAAGCTCAGGAACAGGGCAAACTTGTATGAAACAGGGTTCAGAACAGTCAGAATTCTCAAAAACATCAAAATTCGCAGATCACTATTCACCATGAAGCACAATTTGCAAGATGGCATAGCCTATACCCCAAAATCCGTAAAGCTCTATTCTGCGAATTCTTACTTTTCGCAAGAGCTCATTCTGCGAATCCTTCACATTTCGCAGACTCAATATTCACGAATCCTCAGAATTTGCAACATACATACCTACGAATTCTTAACTTTCGCAACACACTAGCATGCGAATCCTATACTTAGAACATTTTTCAAATATGGAAACCACTTTTCGCATAGACAACATCTGCGAAATCTTGTCATTTTGTATCAAGTGGCCTACGAATTCTTTAGAATTTGTACACAACGTATTGCAGAGTAGTCTGCGAATCCTTCAACTTTCGCATATAACTACTTGTGAATTTCATACTTATAAAAATTTGTTGTGTCCAAATTTTCTTTCTGCGAATTCTTTCAAACAACTCTTCTTTCTGCGAATCCTTCTACCATCTGCGTGTTCTTCAATTAAATCTTGTGAATTTTGTAGATCTGGAACGATTTTCACATCTTTATTCAACAAAAACTTCAATACATCGAATTTTGAGTTGATTCTTTATACGCAGGTTCGAAAATAACTGTTGAGCACATTTGTAGTTGATCAATTTGTCCAAATCTGACTCTAATGAGCATTTTGATCCAACCACAGTACATACATATTTTCGAACAAAAACACTCAAAAATCGACAGATTCGATTTTCTGGAATGAATCATGTGAATTCTTCATCGTGCGAGTTCTTCATGAATCATGCGAATTATGTAGATCTTGAGTTCTTCGAAAATTTTTACTTAAATCCACCCAAATCTTGCAATTAGACTCTGTAATTTGGTAGAATCGATCACTGTAGCATCGAGAACAACCCTGTAGCTCAAGACTTGGTCATTTTTCTGAATTCCAGATTTCTTCAAAAATGTCTCTTCAAGCTCAACTGTACAAGAATGATCTCATGATGTCATTGGGGTCTGATACTCGCCCACCTGTGCTGATAAATGAGAACGAATTTGAACAATGGCAGGACAGGTTTATTAATTTCATCGAAAGGCAATCTAATGGATGGAAAAGTTGAAGACCCGCACAACTAAGAAAAGTTGAAGATGTAGTCACAAACACAAAATTTTCATCTTGTCTTTAAACACGCATTTCTTAGTTGTGCGGGTCTTCAAGACTTGGTCATTTTTCTGAATTCCAGATTTCTTCAAAAATGTCTCTTCAAGCTCAACTGTACAAGAATGATCTCATGATGTCATTGGGGTCTTCACAATGTCAAAATTTTGGTAGAATCTAAAGTCTTGAAGACCCGCACAACTAAGAAAAGTTGAAGATGTAGTCACAAACACAAAATTTTCATGGATGGAGTTGAATCTAAACCAACTAGTTTTTTATAGTAGACTTTGATGGAGTTGATCTAAACCAACTACTTTTCACAGTCTATCAATACCGATGGATGATTAAATTGGTTTGATTTCATCCAATGTCTTCATCAATCATCGAATCATTTTAATCATATTGTACTCAAAGATGCAAAATACAAATGTTAAATATTTTTTTTAATAATTGAATAGTAGTTAGTTTAGATTAGATTGGTTTAAATATATTACATTTTTAAACTCTCGTATATTTTTTCGTCGATCGACTCCAATTGAGAACATGGTAATCATTGATTATTAATGTATAGTTTCAAAAGCACTTTCTTCATCTCACATTGGATTGGAAGCAAAGATTCCATTAGTTTTTTTAGTTCTATTCACGTATACAATAAATAAGCAACCGTAAATTTACATGTTTGAATTGCTAGAATTGTATGCATGCCTTAATTCCAAAGGATAATGACTTTAAAGTTATTATGTGCATGTCATGGAAATAAAGATGCATAACATTAATGAGGGAGGTTCATTTGTTAACCAACATTTTTTTGTTAACTTTGTGAACCACTCCAACCAATAGAATTGCACCTTCATATGTTGTTTTTAATCCTTTAATCATTAATGACAAAGGGTAGAAAAGTAAATCTAAATGTATACAATATTTATTACAATTATATGGGAGTTACAAAAATTCAAATTCCATAATTCTAGCTTTCTTTTATAATTAAATATTTTCTATTCAATTGCTAAAATTTTATGAACATCCCAAGAAGTCTAGTAGCTACTTGTTTCAATTCAAGTTGTTAGTCTACCGATTAAATACGATGATTTCTGCAAATCCAGGTATGATTGTCACTTTACATTTTACATCAATCAGACGAAACTATGTGAACTATAATATAAAATCATAAGGAAACGCATTTTTGGTCAAGATTTCAACTTTTAAAATAAATAATGTTCATATTTCGTTATTTGAATACGATGTCAGTTAAGGTAACATTATGAAAAACCAGTATTATGAACATATGAGAAACCAGTATTATGAACATATTTCCATTTGGGACAATGAAACCAGGGCATCCAAGCACATATATTAGTTGGGGTTATTTACGCACACATAATGCACATTCCTTTGGGCATCCAAGCACGTATATGAGTTGGGTTATTAGCACAACATGGGTCAATGGTCATATGTGTGCATATAAATTCATTTTATTTTTAGTATATAATATGTGTGCATGCAAGTTCATTTTCAGTATACCATAAATTTTCAGCATACCCAGATGGTTATTAGCACAATAGGGGTCGGTTTTCATATGTGTGCATAAGTTCATTCTATTTTTAATACATAATATGTGTGCATATAAGTTCATTTTCAGTATACCACAAATTTTCAGTATACCAGATCATTAGCACAACAGGGTCAGTTTTCATATGTGTGCATATAAGTTCATTTTAATTTCAGTATATATATGTGCGTGCATATAAGTTCATTTTCAGTAAATGCATAAGCTCAGATCCAGTTGACAATAGGACCAACAATGAATACATCATATACAAGTGGTTAAACAGGTGAACAAATGAACATATGATTCCTTTTTCAGTTTATTCCCTAAAGCATGACATGTTAAATATTTCTACAAAAGGATCGCAATTATATACAAAATTTAAATAGAAACAATAGTTAATAGATGAACACATGTTCACATTTTTAGGGGTGAATCGGGGGGTTACGAATGGGGTACGATTTTTTGGAAGGATAATTAATGAAGAGAATAAAGAATCTTATTTAATTGATTTTTCCCCAAAATACCCCCAACACCATAGTTCATCCATAATATTACATTAATTGTACATTTATTACACCTTCTAAAAGATATTTTCAATCTCAACCATTGATTTCCAAGATCAAGAGCTAGAAATAATTCATAAAGTTAACAATAAAATATTGGTTAACAAATGAACCTGACCCTAACATTAATAAATTACAAGTATTTTAGTAAGAATATAGTTCAATTATTATGTTTGATCTTATGATAATACATATTTTGTTCAGACCCATCATGTGAACGTGACAACACAAGAAGAAAGAAATAATGCAAATTAATCGTCAATTAAAAGTTATTGATGGAACCCAAAACGCCCGTTAACCCATGAGATATGTAATCCAAGTCCTTCATTCTCACATTGGTGAGAATGGGTCCGATCGTTCAGCATCACCAACAGTCCAAGGTTTGGACCCACATGAACAGTGTCATTCGTCAAGAGAACTTGTGATGGTTCAACAAATGGAAATCAAGAAACTAAAAGAAAACGTGTAATGAAAAATGTTTATTAGTTGACTTGTAAATAAGCCATGCAAACCCATGAAATAAAATTGAAAGGGGTGCATAATAGAACAAAACAAAAAACATGATTGAGGGCGAAGTTATTGGCTTCAAATTTGTGATTCACCCGCGCTGCATCGCGCGGGTATAGTATATATATATATATATATATATATATATATATATATATATATAGAGAGAGAGAGAGAGAGAGAGAGAAAAGGTTCAAACGACAATTTTAACTATTTAAGAAAACAACAAATCATGTACAAAATCATATCTGATTTTATATTAACCCGAAAAAAACTAACGCAATCGACTTTTGCCGCGACCAAATGTCGCAAGTAAAGTCGCGTGAATCATGTATGATTTTTTATATACTCGGTTGTTTTCGTTTTTTCTTAAATAGATGATGTTCTCGTATAAACTCACCTCTCTCTCTCTCCCTCTCTCTGTATATATATGTATATATATATATATATATATATATATCATGGATCTTAAATTGAAAATATGAATTTTTTATGTCATTTTTCTTGATGCGATACAAAAGACGACTTTCGATAGCCACTTAGCCCCTTGACCTCTGTAGATCACAGATCTTCCCGCTTAGCTGCACTGCTCTCTGAGTTCTTACGCCCGACACGTAGGTCTATTCCACGCTTTCTTAGTTGTGCCCCCAAAGGAAAGTCTTTTTTTAGGCCTTCGGTAGGAGAACTCTTCCTGTGATCCGTTTGCCAGAACCAAGGGGTCTTTCTGTGGAAACCTCCACCCAAATCAGGTGACCAAGGCTGTAGGTGGACGACTGCCCGTAGGGGGTTTACTGCACAAGGCCCATTCTTGTTTTTTATTTAAATAAAATATTAATTATATTTTAGATGGTTTAATTTTAAAGAAAATGGGCAATCTAACTCTTTTTAATAAAATAAAAAAGTGTGTAAATTTATTGAAAAATGAGTGGATTAGTGATTTAATCATACAAAGGTTTCAAAATGCCCCCTCAACTTCCTTAGACTTTTAAATTAGTCATAATTTTTTTACATCTAGATATTTTGCCCTTAAGATTAGGGTACATGCGAGTCAAGTTCGAGTATCATTATACTCGACTCGACTCGTTAGTATATCGAGTCGAGCTCGAGTTCGAATCGAGCCTATTCGAGTCGAGTGTTGACCGAGTTTTGACCGAGTCGATCTCGAGTAGCTCGCGAGTTGTCTCGTCTCAAGCCATTTAACAAAGGCAAAAGATGTAAAACAAGGGAGAAGAAAAGTCTATATATAGTGGAGTTCAAAACATTGGGTTCTATATCCCGCCAATGTGGGTGAATTAGACACACTATCAAGAGTTTACCCATGTCTTTTACACCATCATTTCAAAAAAAATCAAAAAACTTGAGTTATTATTATTATTATCGATTAAATTAAAATAATATTACTAATTATTATTATTATTTTGCTTATCGAGTATCTCACGAGCTTATCGAGTCGAGTATCAGGTCGCTCGACTCGACTCCTTAATATATCGAGTCGAGCTCGAGTATAATGATTGAGATCTCCTCACATTCTCAACAACTTTGGGTTTTTCATTTGAACCCTAATTATATATATATAGGGGTGATATCAATTGGAAACCAAGTTTCATTGGAAACTTTGGAAACCAAATTTCAGCTATTGATCTTTATAATCAATGGTTAAGATTCATTTGAATTATATATGGTAGTAATTAATTAATTTATTAATAATAAATAAAAATAATAGATGAAAAGGGTAAATATGTCTTTTTATTTTGTGTCTCAAATATGGTAAGAAAGATTTATTTTATTTAGATTACTTGAAACCAAAATAAAATTTCTCACGCAATCTAAATTTTGTTATTTCTTTTTACTATGAAAACGTGGAACATCTGTCTTTTCATCAAAATAATTATTTTTCTTTTAAAATGTAAGAAAATATTTTTTTTAATTTCATTTTATTATAAAATTTCCCATGCAATCTAATATTGTGATGAAACAGAACGAATTTGTGGATTACAGATTTCATTGGATTACAGATTTCATCAGGTTCATCGTGTTAACATTATTGTTTCATAATGAAAATAGATTCATCAGGTTTATCGTGTGTAGCATTATTGTTTCATAATGAAACATGATGAATTTGTGCCATTTTTGTTAACTTTCCATTTTTGTTTCATTACTTGTTCAGTTGCATATTCGTATATGAAAATAGATTCATCAGGTTCATCGTGTTAGCATTATTGTTTCATAATGAAAATAGATTCATCAGGTTCATCGTGTTAGCATTATTGTTTCATTATTGCCATATATAAGCTAAATTAAAATTAAATAATTTACCTTAATTAAATATCTCATTTTTAAATTAATCAATGATTATTATTACCATATATAAGCTAAATTAAAATTAAATAATTATTAATATAATAATAATAATACTAGTTACTATATATATTATGAAATAATGTAAAAGACAAAAATAACCTTTTCAATTAAAAAAAAAAAAGAAATTCACTGATCGGTTGATTTCGGTTTCCAAAGTTTCCAATGTAATACTGGTTTCCAATTGATTGCTCCCCTATATATATATAAATATATATATATATATAGACCCCTCTAATTAAAAAAATTAAAAAATAAATAGAAATCCATTGATTGGTTTAAATGGGTTTGCAAAGTTTGCTATAAAAGGTTGTTTTCAAATGATCGCTCCCCTATATATATATATATATATATATATATATATATATATATATATATATATATATATATATATATATATATACTCATACATACATACATGTAATCAGGTTCATACGAGAACAATAACAAAATGAGAGAATAAGAAAATGGTCGAACTACATGTCATTCTACACTGAAATGACGTGTGAAATCACATTTGATTCACGCGACTTTGGACTTTGGCCACGAACTAAGGTCGCAGACCACATCACCCCCATATACCTTGTGTTGACCGTTAGTGATTTTGCACGGGATGTGACCATTTCATGTTCTCTTATTTGGTTACTCGTTTGAACCTCTCCTCTCTCTCTCTCTCTATGTGTGTGTGTGTATATATATATATATATATATATATATATAGGAAGGTTCAAATGAGAATCCCATAAGTACGTGAGAAGAGATCTCAATCATTAGATGAGATTTTTCCATGGTCAAGATCATAAGGGAAAAATATATAAATATAGGAAAATTGTGACTAGCTTAAAGAATTTAAGAAAGTTCAATGTATGACATTTTGAAACTTTTGTATAAGTAAATCACTAAACCAATCAAAATAATCACTAGTTCACTCTTTTTTCAAAAAAAAATTACCCACTTTTTTTTTAAATACAATTTATATTACCCATTTTTTTTAAATTAAATGATCTAAAATATAATCAATATTTTATTTAAATAAAATAAACCAACAATACGAGAATCTCATTATATCTATCTTTAAAGATTCACATATGAATATTAAAATGATTCAAAATCTGTAAATTGTAAATTGACTCACCTTACAAGTTATATTATGATTCACATGTGAATCTATGTTAAGATTGACGTGTTCACATCTGAATCTTAAACTAATTCAGAATCTCAGTTATGAATATTAAATTGATCCACGTCTTCATAAATGAATCTTAAACTAATTCAGAATCTCAATTACAAATTTTTAAATTGATTCACGTACATGTTATGATTAAGATTCACATGTTCACATATAAACCAATGAAAAACATCGATGTACGTGTTCACTTATGAGATTTAGGCAAATGAGATTTAATTCGATTTGTAGATTATAAAATTACCAACTAGTTTAAGGTGAAAAAATGGATAAAATTGATGATTATTAATATCCCAAAAATGTTACAGAAAAAATAGAAGATAAATTAGGATATTTGATTTTTTTTCTATAGTTATCTTAATTAGTGAAAAAAGACATGGGATTAAAAAAAATTAAGTTAGTGGTTGAGATTGTTTCTCCCATTTTTAAATTTTTGCACTTCTCATTAGGGTTGGGTTCCGATGAGAAGTTGAGTTAACGGTGAGAATCATGAGAAGTGTTATCGACCGTTGGATGAGAATGGACGCACATTAAGATGAGATGCATCAAGATAAGATGCACTAGATTAATTCTCTTCTAAGTAGCAATTCATGGGAGGACTTGAAATTAAAAGAGATCAACTTCTCACGCTTCTCACCGTTAGCTCAACTTCTCACACGATCCTTCGTGTGTGTGTGTATATATATATATATATAAGGTCAGGTTCAGGAAAACCACAAAAAAAATTGAGGAACAAACTAGTAGTCGTTCATCTAGAAGGTATACACATGTTCATACAAGTAATTTGTAACATGCACACGTGCATAAAAATCAAAAACAACTTAATTTACTTGTATCATATGCATTCCATCCAGATAAATTGGTACCAGGCAGTTCCTCAGTTTTTCATTTTTGGTGGTTTTCCCTTGAACCTCCCTATATATATATATAATAGAGAAAGAAAGTGAGGAAGGTTCAAACGAGAACATTAACTAAATAATAGAATACAAAAATGGCCAATACGTGCAAAATCACATATTATTTTACACCAACCATCAACGCAAGGGTATGCGGGCGACCTTGCCTGCGAAACGTAGGTCGCGACCAAAGTCGGGTGATTCACATGTAACTTTTCACGTGATTTTAGTGTAAAATCAAATGTGATTCAACTGTTTTCTTATTTACTTATTTAGTTATTGTCGTCATGTGAACTTGACCACATATATATATATATATATAGGTGTAGTTTCATTTGCAAACCACCTTAATTTTGAAAATCATGGAAACTGTCGATTTCATTGGTTAAGTTAGAAAAATTAGGAGTGGTTTTCATTTGATATCCTCCCCATATATATATATATATATATAGGGTTGGGTTGGGTTCCGATGAAAAGTTGAGTTAATGGTGAGAAGTGGTTATCGACCGTTGGATAAGAAATGGACGCATATTAAGATGAGATGTATTGAGATAAAATGGACCGAGATGCACCAGATCAATTCTCTTCTAAACCGCAATTCATGAGAGGGTTTGAGATTAAAAGAGATCAACCATTCAGATCCACTTCTCACCATTAACTCAACTTCTTACACGATCTTTCACCTATATATATATATATATATATATATATATATATATATATATATATATATATATATATATATATATATATATATATATATATATAAAATAGAGAGAGAGAGAAGGAGAGAGAAGAGATGATTTATTATGCAACTCAACACATTGTTAAAAAGTAAAAACCCTTGCAATCTCTTATCCCAAATTATCATGTCCCATTCATGTCCACTAATCACATAAATACACGTCATCGGAGACCGTGGTTTTATTTACGACCAGTCGACCATGATTTGATCAGTCGCAAAAAGTTAATTATTGATTCATCTTTATTTTACTTTGAGTAAATTACAAATTTCGTCCCTGTCATAATTAAAAATTTTGGATAAGGTCCCTCAAATGAAATAATTGCATGTATGGTCACCATGGTTTTACTTTTGTTTTGGATTAGGTGCCTCAACCTAACTCCACTAACCGTTGTTCCGTTAAGTTAGGGGTGATATTGTCATTTACTTTTTTTTCTTTTAAAAACATGAAAAGTTAATGTTGAAAAATTAAGAGATACCACTTTGAAGAATCTACCAGTCATCCAGAGAAATCACGATCGATCGGCGACATACATCACTCTGTGCCATTCGAAACGTTGACGTCTTAGAATTTGGGTACCTTCTCCCTCCCACCATAGCAACGCACATAGAGACTGGAAAGAGGGAATCTCCGGTACCGGTCCGCCTTCAAAACGACATAATCTCTTATCCAGTTACCGATACCGTCAGAGTCTGTAATTCAATCGTTCCTTTGCTTCCCTAAAAACTCGACGACATTAATTTCACCGTAAACCTAAAAATCCTCACTCAGTGGTGCATTTTCGTCAAGCGTCACTTTGGGTTCACCGGCGGGGAGTCTCAGACACGCCGACGAAATCAACCCGGAGTCACGAAATCCACCACATTCCTCCCCCCTCAAATCTCTTGACCAACTCCCTCTTCCATCTCTACACTTACACGTTCTGAGCAGGCAGTGACAAAGAGGAAGTGACTTGGTCATCTTCGCCCAAGGTACTGTCCAAGTTATGTGTGCATACTTTTGTGTACATATAAGTTTTTTTGTTTAAAGGAAACCTAAGAAAAGCCAAAATAAAATATTAATCTTCTTCACCACCCCATGAGAAGACGAGAATGGAGGGTACTTGGAGGTTTTGAGATCCATAACAATGTTGGTGGTGATCAAGAATGCATTTGCAATTCAAACTTGAAACTAGAAGTTGTTACATTACTGTAGATATAGAATTAAGGGAATTGGGGATAAATCCTTATGCAACATTATACTAGTGTATTTGATTTCTGAATCTGGTTAAAAACTGATGAATATGAGCATTTGAAACTGGATATGGTTTCATCATTGATAATTTAGTTTTATGGACCAAATGCACCACATCTCATTGCTAAGACATTTGATTATTGGTCTCATCATTGTTAAAAACTGATGAATATGATGCATTTGATTACTGAATATGGTTTCATCATTGCATGGCCCTAAACCAGTAACCAGTTCATGAGGAGGAAAAAGTAAAAAGAAACCTCTTTCTGGAATACATATACCCTTCATCTTCTACCGACCATCTAAAAACACATGGTTACTTTACTAAGGGGTTGTTTGGTTCGTTTTCCATTAAGTCGATAAAGTTGGTTTTATGGACAAAGTTGGTTGTATGTATTAGATAAAATTGTTGTTTGTTTATTGTGCTGAATAAAGTGTGTGAATGATAAAAATGACTATTTTACCCTTATATTTATATTTGGTCTATTGATCTCCTAACACCATTGCAAAAACCAAAACAAATTCATTGAAAAACAACAATGAAGAATGAGAACACAAAACAGGTGTTGCTGCTTCTCAAATATACGATCAACATCAATATACAACCCATACACACAGTGAGAATTCTTTGATGTCTTCTGTTTGGTCCCGAAAAAATCCACCATTTCTTTGTTAACACAGTGGAGCAACTTCTCACGCACACAGTGAGACCACGGCAGAGGTAAAGGGGTAATCAATGAGCACGGCGGAGTGAAAAAAAATCCACCATTTCTCTGTTAAATGGCTGCTCCCCTAAACCCTAACTAGAATCGATCGACATCAATATACAATCTTCAAAACCATTTAACTGAAGAGGAAAAGATGAGCAGGGACGAGGGGAAATCAATGAGCAGGGCAGAGGAGAAATCGATGAGGAGAGAGGGAGGCCTGAATCGATGGCGTTGATGAAGCAGAGCAGAGGGAGGCTCCCTCGTCGGTCGATGAAGTAGAACAAAGGGAGGCGTCGGTCGGTAGTCTTTTTGGGAGAGGAAGCAACATTTATTTGGGAAGGGGTAGGTGAGTCTTTTTCATGGCTGAATGCAGACAAGGAAGTTTTAAAAGCTTAGCGAATAAGCTCTATTCTTACCAAATAAGCCACAACCAAACACTTCTACATAGCTTAGCGAAAAAGCCATACAACTGATACCAACCAAACAGGCCCCTAAACCTCATAGCAAATCGACCAAACAATACATCACAACTAAAATTGGTTCCCATCTTGTCTACTAAACCTCGTGCGTGTATATAACCCAATTATTCAACTTTTCAAACCCGCTTTTTTATAAAATAGAGTAAATTACAATTTTTGTCTCTGTGATTTATTAATAATTTATAGTTTCATCCCTATACTTTAAAAGTTCCATATGGTTTGCAATTTATTGCAATAAAGAAAACCAAAGCAACGATACATTATAAATCTTAAGAACAAAAATAAGTAAATAACAATGAGTTACAAACTATAAGGATGAAAACCATAATTTCTAAACCATACGAACGAAGATCACAATTTTTAACAAACCATAGGAACAATAAACGTAATTTACTCTATAAAATAAAAATGTTCAAGCCAGGCTTTAAACGTAAAGACAGGCTCAATCAAGCTTTTTAGGCAAGGCTTTATCCCGACCTCAAAATAAAGAGTTTTTGACCTAGCATGGGCGCAAGCTTGAGCTTACTAGGCTCGGACTTTTTCGGACTACGATTCAAGCATGGGTTTTTTGTGCATCTATCTACTTGCAACCATCAAGAAAATGTCACAATTCTTAAATGAGAGACGACCCGAAGGTCGAATTAGCAACATGAATCAATAAACAATAGATCAATTGAATTTATCCCCTCAAGTTGCATAAATGATGCACATATTCGTCAATAATGCATCACCTAGTTTTTACAGCCATATTCATGTCACTTGTATTCAGGGAAAAAATGAAGAGAAAAAACGCTATATGCTATTTTCTCATCCCAACAACAAAGTTGAAAGTATTTCTCCCATAGTCTTATCCGATGATACACCTTCATTTTCAACTTCGATACCAGTCTCGAGCACAGCAGCATCAAGTACCAGTTTCCTTTTCGCAATCTCGTACACATTCTCATCAACTGTATCCTTTGTAACCAACCTTGAATCATATCACGACATGAGAGTTTTAGGACACGAGCACAATGGCCAAGAAACCACATGGTCATTTCACCCGCCTCAAAAAATAAAAGGTGACAAGTTTGTGAGTTTTGACGTATATAACTACTATACTACCCATGCCATGCAGCAAAAAATGTAAAATTTAATTGTAAACCGAAAATTGAAATATTTTTAAGTTTATTTTTTATGATCTTTTGTTTTTGGAAATGGATCAATTATATTAGCAAGGTTCCAAAAACTCAAATATTCTGTTGTTTATTTAATTAATAACCTTATATTTGGGAAGGGTACTAGAGGTTTCCAAAAATAATGTTCTTAAACATTTAAAAAAAAGGCAACAATAATATTTTCATAAATAGAAGACTTTGTATGCATTAATAATTTATATGTAATGTTTATAAGTTGTACTCTTGAAAAATTAAGAGTTTTCAAGAGCAGAAACCTAAATACTTTCAAACAAAGGCCAAGAAATAGAGTTAGAGAGAGAAAGAGAGATGGACCTATAAATCGTAACTGGTTTGGTTTGGCCGATGCGATGACAACGGTCTTCGGCTTGACGGTCAATCTGAGGGTTAAAATCCATGTCATGTATGATGACGGTATCTGCTCCAGTCAGGTTTAGTCCCTGGCCTCCAGCCCTTGTCGACAGCAAGCATGCAAATATAGAAGTGTCGTTATTGAACGTGTCCACGATTGTTTGCCTTTCTGTTACCTGAGTACTGGCATAAAAGTAACATAAAATGAAAAAAATATTCATGCACAATTGAAAAGAATTATTCAGCCTTGTTTATATACACAATATCGAAACAGAAAAATTAAGAAAGAAAAAAGAAGTGGCATAAATTTCACGACCCATGAGAATTGCAATACTTGATCGAGCATGATACAACCTTGTTCGAGATGGTTAGTCTCCGTAGAAATTGAGCAGACGAGAGAAATTTTTGGGGCAAATTTTCCTTCCATTAATCAACCAAAACAAAGCTTTAAATAAAAAAAACAAGAACCAGAATTGAAGAAACCACCAACTCTCTAAGCAATACCTAGCTAACTTTTAGGTAGAGTTTGGTACGCAGACAGGATTGGACAAGACATGTGATGAACATTAAAACAAATACCATATTAGAGTTATATCTCAAATGAAGGTAGATTAGTGATTTTTTAGTTTCTGTCTCATTCTAAAAGACCTTTGTGTCCCACCTAGTCGCAGTCCTTGTCCCATGTCGCGCCAAATATGGGACACTGAGTTTTGTCTTGTCCCATGTCATGCCAAACGTCGGACAATGAATTTTGTCCCGTCCTATCCCATGTACCAAACGCAGCCTTAGGAGATACGGGAACTGCTACCGACTAATTTAATTGCAAGCTGGAACTTCTTCTTATCCAGTGCATGGCCTTAATCTTGGTATCGGGCCGGCCGGATAATATCTCCTAGGCCTGGTTATCAGCCAGTGGTCCTGGATTGGACATCCGATATGGGTGGCTTTGCGTTGGCCCAAACGGGACTCAGTTCAAGAGCCCATTCTGTATCATTTACTCCCCGGTGGAACAACAGACTTGTCCACAAGGCTGGAAATCGGAATGGCCAATTTACCGGATAGAAAGTCACGGTCTTCCCAGGTAGCTTTGGCAAGATCACACCCCTCCCAATGGACTAAAAGCGATTAGGACGCCGATGGCGGTTAATAACTCGCTCATCCAAAATCGACACCAGCCGGCTAATGGGTATATCATTGTCATTAGTCGCAGTGGACAGGTCTCCATAATAAGGTTTCAAAAGCGAGATATGGAAGACGGGGTGGATCTTGAAGTTGGTTGGTAAGTCCAAACGATAAGCAACATGCCGATATGAGAAATGACTTGAAACGGTCCAAAAAAACAATGAGGTAGTTTAGCGGAAGAACGGTGGACGGTCTATTGCCGGTGCAGTTAGAGGCGAAGATAAACCCAGTCACCAATGGCAAATTTCTTGTCAGTCCGGTGATGATTAGCTTGGTCAAGCATTCGTTGCCGGGAACGGGATAAGGTGGCCTTCAAAGAGGAGAGTAGCCACCAATGTTCTACCAACGTCTCATGAATACATGGAGCTGGACACGTACCCAATATATAAAAAGGAATCATTGGTGGTGGTCGACTATACAGAGCATGAAACGGATCCATGTTAATGGCACCATAGTGACTCGTGTTGTACCAATACTCTTCAAGATAAAGGTGACGGCTGCAATGCTTGGTTCATCCCTAGCAAAATATCACAAATATGATTCAAGGCACCGATTCACGATTCACGATTCACTACTCGGTTTGTCCGTCAGTTTGAGGGTGGTAGGCCTAGAGTGTACCAAGCAGGTGCCGAGTTGAGCTCCTTCTAGAAGCGGCTAAGAAAAATTGGGTCACTCCGAAAGCCCATGAAGACGGTAAATCTGAGTTAAAGAATAAATGCGCCAAACTTACTGCAGTGAAGTGAGGTGGTAAGGCGATGAACTGCACATACTTGGTGAGGCGGTCCACGATAACCCAAATGGCCGTTTTCCATTGAAAATCAGAAGGCTTGTGATGAAATCCATGGATAAGTCGTCCCACACCTGGCCGGGAATCGGTAAGGCTGTAACAACCCATATTGTTGGGTATTTGACCTGTTGACAGATTGAGCAAGAGAGAATAAACTGTCACGTCACGGCGCATGGTAGTCCAATAAAATGGAACGAACAGCCGTATGAAGGAGGTGTGGTTACCAGAGTGGCTCCTAGTAGGACTAGAGTGATACTCACGAATAAGGGATCGTTGTAACCCGGGCTGTATGGGAATCAATTATCCGACCGCGAAAGTACACCCTGTACTCGGTGGTCAGGAAATGCGGTTGGGTTTTCCGTGTTGAAATTTTGACGTACCTCGACTAACCGTGGAAAAATGAGTTGCAAAATAGCCATCAAAACTACCTCCTTTCTTCGGCTAAGTATATCGGCAACACGGTTTTCGCATCCGGGCTTATAGAAGATCTCATAATCGTAACACAAAAGTTTAGATGCCCACTTTTGTTGCTCGGGTGTTTGAATGACCTATGCAAGGAAATGATGCAAACTTTTTTAGTCAGTAAAGATGCGCGTGAATAGTACTCCGGCGTGAACAGTACTTCCGAAGTTTTTTTGGTACACTTTTTTGGTTCGAAGATTTTTCCCGTTCTATTTCATCCCTGTTCGTCTTGTGGCACCCTGTGAGTGCGCTGTTCGTTTTCGTTTTTGTTCGTCGGTTTTCTGGCACCCTGTGAGTGCATTCTTTGTCCAACTTCGAATTTCTGGTTTGTGATTCATTGGAAGATGACTGGAGAAGACAAATCATCTGGTAGTACGGTTACTATACCCGCGGAAGAATATGCTCGACTTTTAGGGACTGAGAATTCCACTGCTTCGACTGCTACATTTGCTGAGACAGGTAACTCTAGTACATGCCTATTATCCTCTGCCTCCAAATGGGTCATTGATTCAGGTGCTTCAGATCACATGACAGGTAATCCCACTATCTTCTCTAATTTCAATAAACACACGTCTCCATCACATGTCACAATTGCTGATGGGTCTACCACATCTGTCCTTGGTTCTGGCACCATTGATCTTACCCCATCTGTTTCGTTATCTTCTGTACTGAGCCTACCCAATTTCTCATTCAATTTGTTATCAGTCAGCAAAATTACCCGTGCTTTAAATTGTTGTGTCACATTCTTTCCTAATTTATGTGTCCTTCAGGATTTGTCGACGAAGAGGATTATTGGTAAAGGGCGGAAAACTGACGGCCTATACATATTTGAACAACAAATACCTTGCTCTTTGGCTTGTTCCAACTCATCGTCTCCGCTTGAAGTTCATTGTCGATTAGGTCATCCTTCTTTACAAAATTTAAAGAAGTTGTGTCCTGAGTTTTCTTCTTTATCTTCTCTACAGTGTGAGTCTTGTCAGTATGCCAAACATCAACGTATTCATTTAAGTCCTAAAGTCTATAATAAGCGGGCCTCTTCTCCATTTGAGTTAGTCCATTCTGATGTTTGGGGACCATGTCCGGTCACTTCAAAACTTGGATTTAAGTATTTCGTTACTTTTGTTGATGATTACTCTCGTACGACTTGGCTTTACCTTATGAAAAATCGATCTGAGGTGTTTACCCATTTTTGTTCATTTTATACTGAGATTAAAACACAATTTAAAGTCTCCATTCAAACTCTTCGTAGCGATAATGCAAAAGAATATTTGTCTCAAACATTTCAGTCATATATGCTTCAAAATGGTATTCTTCATGAGTCTTCCTGTGTTGACACACCAGCCCAAAATGGAGTTGCTGAACGAAAGAATCGTCATCTCTTAGAGGTGGCTCGGGCTCTATTATTTCATATGACTGTTCCAAAACTCTTTTGGGCTGATGCTATTGCTACTGCTTGTTTTCTCATCAACCGAATGTCATTTGTTGTTTTGGATGGAAGAAGTCCTTTCTCAGTTCTGTTTCCTACAAAGTCATTGTTTCCTGTCGACCCAAAGATCTTTGGTAGTACTTGTTTTGTCCGTGATACTCGACCACACATAACTAAGTTGGATCCAAAATCTCTGAAATGTGTATTTCTTGGTTACTCTCGACTTCAAAAAGGGTATAAGTGCTTTTCTCCCACACTTAATCGATACATTGTATCTCGAGATGTTACATTCCATGAGAATATACCTTTCTTTCCTGTGTCCACTCCTTGCAATCCAAGAGATAGCAATGATTTGTTGGTATATACTGTACCAGTTCCTGAATCCCCTATCCTATCCGACTCGACACAGCATCAAGAGCCTACTAAACCACCGATAGTTCATGTGTATAATAGGCGGCAACGACCTACGTCAGATCCCGACCCTATACCATCTTCGTCATCGTCTGCAGATTCTTCTAATGATGATCCTTCTGCTTCAAGTGATCCACCACCATCCGATACACAGGATCCTGATCTTGATGTTCCCATTGCCCTTCGGAAAGGTAAGCGCTCATGTACTTACCCTATTTCTTCAGTTGTTTGCTATGATAAACTTTCTTCTCGTTCTCGCTCTTTGATTTCTACACTTGATTCATTTTCTGTTCCTAAAACGGTTGGTGAAGCTTTGGCTCATTCTGGATGGCGGGATGCCATGATTGAAGAGATTAATGCTCTAGATCATAATAATACATGGGATTTGGTAGAGTTACCTGCAGGTAAAAAGGCAATTGGCTGCAAATGGGTATTCACTGTGAAAGTTAATCCAGATGGATCAGTGGCTCGTCTGAAAGCCCGGTTGGTAGCTAAAGGATATGCTCAGACTTATGGGGTCGACTACTACGAGACATTTTCTCCTGTGGCTAAGGTACCCTCCATCCGCTTGTTTATTTCATTGGCCGCTACTTATGACTGGGTCCTACACCAACTGGATGTGAAAAATGCATTCCTGCATGGTGATTTACATGAGGAAGTTTATATGGATCAACCACCTTGGTTTGTTGCTCAGGGGGAGTCTGGCAGAGTCTGTAAATTGCGTAAATCATTGTATGGTTTAAAGCAATCCCCTCGTGCTTGGTTTGGACGGTTCAATGCTGTAGTGACTGAGTTTGGCTTACGGAGGAGCTCTTATGATCATTTTGTGTTCTTTACTTCATCCCCTTCTGGATGCATTCTACTAGTGGTGTACGTTGATGACATTGTGATTACTGGGAGTGATGACATTGGGATCAAGAAGCTGAAAGATTTCCTTGCGTCCCGGTTTCAAACAAAGGATCTAGGTCCTTTAAAATACTTCTTGGGAATTGAAGTATCTCGTACTCGGAAAGGGATATGTTTGTCTCAACGAAAATATTGTTTGGATGTATTGAATGATTCTGGGATGATTGAAACAAAACCGTGTGAGGCCCCAATGATTCCGAATATGAAATTGAAAGCAGATGATGGAGATCTACTTGAGGATCCAGAAAAGTATAGAAGAATTGTGGGAAAACTAAACTACCTGACGATTACGCGTCCTGACATCGCGTTTCCGGTGAGTGTTGTAAGTCAGTTTATGTCATCTCCAAGAACTCCACATTGGGAGGCCGTTAGACATATACTGAAGTACCTAAAGGGTGCCCCTGGTCTTGGCATTCTTTATCAAAATCACGGTCATCATGTCATAGAAGGGTTTACAGATGCCGACTATAATGGAGATCCTACGAACAGACGGTCTACGACAGGCTATTGTGTGTTAGTTGGAGGAAATCTAGTCTCGTGGAAAAGCAAGAAACAGAATGTCGTTTCCCGGTCAAGCGCTGAATCTGAATATAGGGCTATGGCCCAAACCACTTGTGAGTTGATATGGTTGCGTAATCTGCTTGGTGAACTTGGGTTTGCTCAATCTAAACCAATGAATCTATATTGTGATAATGAGGCGGCTATTCACATAGCAAATAATCCCGTGTTTCATGAGAGAACAAAACATATTGAAGTGGATTGCCATTTCACTCGTGAAAAGCTAGATGATGGAACCATCTCAACTCCCTTTGTTCGAACAGGAAGTCAACTTGCCGATGTCTTTACCAAAGCTTTACCTGGTTCGCGGATCTCTTCTATCTGTAACAAGCTGGGCATGATTAATATCTATGCTCCAGCTTGAGGGGGAGTGTTAGAATGTAAAATATTTAATTCTTTACTTAGGCCCAATTAGCTCGTGGGCCCTTAGGGTTTTTAGGGTTTCCTTCTTTTTCTAGCTTTCTTGCCTATATATAACCTTGTACTCTTTCATTGTATTAATAAGAGAAAATCAATAATATAATCCCTGATTACAAGGGGAAAGGCTATGGAAGCATAATTTTGCACGAAACATCGATAGTACCTGGTAAGCCGAAGAAAACCGCGAAGATCCGTAACCGTTGTTGGCGGAGGCCATTATAAGATGGCTACGATTTGTTCGCTGTTGACTGCCACACCGGCGGCTGATATGGCGTGACCTAGATATTGAATTCGATCGACCCCAAAGACGCATTTGGAGCGTTTTGCAAAGTACCACAGCGAAGGTGGCAAAGACATGGGCAAGATGGCCGACGTGATCATCATGCGACGCACTATAAATCAAAATGTCGTCAAAGAAGACCAATACAAAGCGACGGAGGCAATCAAAAAAGAATCGTTCATGGCGGCTTGAAATGTCGACGGCACATTGGTCAAGCCGAAAGCCATAACCAGAAATTTATAATGACCGTCAATGGTTCGAAAATCCGTTTTAGGGGTGTCCTCCGTGGCAACTCGTATTTGATGATATCCGGCGAGGAGATCAATTCTAGAGAAAAAACAAGCCCCATGTAGCTCGTCTAGGAGCTCGTCGACGGTTGGGATCGGAAAGCGATCGCAGATTGTAATGGCATTTAAGGCACGATAGTCGACGCAAAACTGCCAAGATCCGTCTTTTTTTTCGGACGAGTAAAATCAGCAAAGAAAATGGACTAGTACTAGGTTTAATGAGCTCTTCCCGGAGCATCGTGGAGATAAGCTCAGTCATGACCGATTTTTGGTAGTGAAGGTAACCGGCTGGACATTAACAGGGTTCGAACAATGTTTCAAGGGAGTATGACGGTCGTGAGGACAAGATGAGAGTAAAGAGGAAGGCGACTCCTCGATGTGTATTTCTCCAACAAATGTTGGGGGTGCGGTGGCGAGGGGGGAAACAGAAAAGAGAGCGAACGTCGAAGCCACAGTGTCCTTTCGTAACATAGAAAAAAGAGTGATCGGGTTGGTAAGGGTGGCTAAGGGTCCACCAATGAGGCAAACTGAGGTATTGTTGTGATGACACGGAAGTTGTGGAATAGAGAAATCTACAACAATTGGGCCTAACGAGTTGAGCCAGCCCATACCCAAAACGAGGTCGATACCCTCAATAGGTAGTACGAAAAAGAGACGTAACTCGGTGTGGGCGAAGCAAACTCGAATATCGGAACAACGCTCGATGCAATGGATGAAGTTCCCATTACCCACCATGACGGGAAAAGGAGTGGTGTAAGAAGGTGAAGAGAAGATGCGATGGGAGCTGGAATGATGTTATGGATGCTACCCGAGTCCACCAAAAGGGAAACGCGGGTGCGATCAATGTAACCATGAGTACGAAGGTACTTGGGGTGAAAAGAATCTCATATAAGTGGTAGAAGACAGAGCCAAATATTCAGGCCCGAGTGGGTGGCAAAGGCTAAGAAGGGTCGCTGTTTGTGGAGGTTGGATTAGGTTGCAATTGGGCAATGGTTGGGATAGAATCGAGGGGGTCTAGAACATCCAACAGTTGTGGAGTCCAAGAAGAGAAATTGAAGGGGATTACAACAATGATTGGGATGGTACTTGTCGTTGCAACAAAAACAAAGTCCAGCGGAGCGTCGTTTTTGCATCTCGTTGAGGGTCGTTTGACGGGTAGGGAGAGAGGTTGACGGGAAGGCCCAGGTAGCAGTAGAGTGTGGATAGGAACGAATTGGAACAAGCGAGTGTCGGGGTTGTGAAGAAGGTGGGTCGTGTTTAGGGTAAGAAGGGGATCAACTAGCGAGGATTTTATCTTCGATAAGCTTTGCCAAACCGATGGCTTGGTTCAATGAATGAGGATTGTGTAAGGATAATTCGACTTGAATGTCCCGACGAAGCCTAGAGAGATAAAACTATTCAATGAGGCGTCAACGAAAAGACCGCTGACACAATTACCCAAACGCTCAAATTCGGGTTCATAAGTCGAGACGATGGGCGTTTGACGTAATTTGAATAGAGCGGCTTAATGATTCTATGTGGAGGGACCGAAGCGAAGTTCAAGGGCACAAGCGAAAGCATACTCAACCCAGGTTGCGAGGAGGCTATTGTTGAAAAGGTATTTATACCAACTCAACGCTTCGCCTTGGAGATAAAAAGCGACGACGGAAATTCGTCGATCGGGGGGAATGGAATAGTATTGGAAGTATTGGGTGGCTTGAAAATCCAATCAAGAGGATTGGAACCGTCAAAGGTGGGAAGGTGGATTTTGGGTGGTTTAATGTTCGAATGGTTGTCAACATGAGGAGGGGTGGCATCTTGTTTCGGCTCAGGTGGTGGCTTCTAGTCGAGCTTGGTGACGACAGCAGCTAAAGAGATGGTGAGGTGGGCGATTTTGGTAAGAGAGGCAAGTTGGCTTGCGATGAGGTGGGTTAGTTCGTAGTTCGTTTTGGCCGGAAAGCAACTTGGCCAACTATCGGCAACCATGGATGCCATGGATTCTTCAAAGGAAGGTGGATCGTGTTTGGGAGGCATGAGGACAATGAAAGCACCAAATGATAGAACCTTGTTCGAGATGGTTACTCTCCGTAGAAATTGAGCATAAGAGAGAAATCTTAGGGGAAAATTTTCCTTCCGTTAATTAACCAAAACAAAGCTTTAAATAAAAAAAAGAAAAAAAGAACCAGAATTGAAGAAACCACTATCTCTCTAAGAACTACCTAGCTAACTTTTAGGAGATACGGGAACAACAATTGCAAACTGGAACTTCTTCTTACCCCAAGGAAGCAGAGTCAACGGCCTTTGAAGAAAGATGACTTATATTTTAAGATATTGAGTTGGATTTATAAAGTAGTTTCAGGGCCTTAATCTTGGTATCGGGCCGGCCGGATAATATTTCTCTTAGGCCTGGTTATTGCCCAGTGGTCCTGGATTCGACATATGGTATGTGTGGCTTTGCGCTGGCCCAAACAAGACTCAGTTCAAGAGCCCTTTCTGTATCAGAGCACCTAGGTTTAGATAAGTGCAACTATTTCTATCAGGTGAAAATCTCCTTCAATAATCAAAAAATAATGAAATCTTATGGAAGCAAATCATTATCAGTCATCTCTTGTAATGTTGACAATGGTTACATTGGTTTGAATACTTCTCAAAAAGGTAACATGCATCAAATGAAACCAACTTTTTGTGTTTTGGGGGCCTAAAAATAAACTTTACAAATAATTAAGGGTCTAGATGACCTTTTTAACAAGTACCCGATTGATTTTGCTGATGTGATGATGAATGTGGCCAAGTAATTCCGATTTGACATATTTCATTTTTTCAAAGTCCTAACATGGCGATGTGGTGGACGTTTTGTTACTAAAAAGGTCGTCTAAACCCTTAATTATTTGTAAAGTTTAGTTCTATGTCCAAAATTTAAGCTTAGAGTGTTGGTTCCCCAAAAAAAAAACAAAGTTGGTTCCATTTTGGTGCAATTTTCCCTTCTCAGAAGCATAAATTTCACAACTTTCCATGTCCAGAGAAAGTACTAGGCTTGAATCCATGAAATAAAAAATAATATTCTCTCTTTTTGTAGCCATCATAGAAAGATTTATCTTGAAGAAAAGAGTATACAGAAACAACGAAGATGTGGGAAAGATTTTGCTCCAATGGTGTGAAGCCTCTGAACCACAAGGGTCTAGAGCGGATGGAATATACTATATAACACCCCAGCCTCATCCCCTGAACTCAAAATAAGAGATTTCAAATTGCAGAACCCAAGTGCAACAAAAGCTTTCAAGTATACATCACTTTCTTGTATACATCACTTTCTTTTTAAGTGTTTGAATATCAATAACAGACCCCTTCGCATGTATTAGGCATACATTAGAAAATTAGCTCAAAAGATGCCAATTAAAACAAAGTTCAGATGTACCTGCCATCAAGACGTCTGTATGTAACCCCGATTACATCTAGAGCCCACTCTAAGATATCGAGCATTGAAGTCCATTGACTAAAAATAAGAACTCGATGCCCACCATGCATAAGTGTAGGGAGAAATCCAGCCAATGCCTGCAAAATAGGTACACCAGCTCAATTACTGCAGTATGATAAGTTTTAATAGACCTGATTAAGTGAATTTGTGTGATTCTAAGAGCAAAAGAGTAAATTTGCATGAATATCACATCACATACCCGGCACTTTGCAGAAAGCATAACATGGTCATCTGAAAGATTTTCCGAAGTATCATCACCATAATAAAGTAAAAGCTGCAACAAAATAAAGGAAACGGACATTAGTGCCACCATAAGAAAATAACCCCACTAACCAAATGGAATCCATTAGACCTAATGTTGGTTTGACAAAAATTCTGATCAATAACTTTGGGATACTCATTGCCACATGAGGTCAGCATCTTCACTACAATTCATTAACAGAATTCTTCGAGTCCCTATATATACAGTTTTGCAAAATTATATACCAGTCTTGCTTAAGACAATATCTGTGGTACTCCCCATATTTGATGTATACCATCTTCTATACCCATCCTTAAAGAACAGAAAGATAAAAGCCAGATTTCTCAGAATATATTTTGATGATTAAAAGAAAAATACCAACTCTTAAAAACCTTGCAAACAAACCACACATTTACCTTTAGAAGAGTTTGTTGCATTCATGAATATGATATAATACTACATAACAATCACATTCTTATGAATCAACTCCTAATAACTGTGACATTGTTAGAGCTTTGCATAATTGAGTAAAACTTCTATGTTCACCTACAAAATATCAACTAAATTTCTAGGACATTCATTTTATAGCGCATAACTTATGCAGATTCTGAGAATAGTAGATCTACACGACCAGAGTATATTAAGACTTAGAATGGATGAGAGAGATGATCATCTACAAAATAGTACCGCTTATATGAAAATTATTACCACACTTCGAAAATCCCGCTTTAAGAACCTATATGTTGTACTCAAATACTCGATCAGCCAAATCCCAGAATTGCATATGTAATTTCCACTCTCAAAATCGAAGATCACAAAACAGGATATCAGTGTTTGAGAGACTGGTGCTCTCCAAGGACACGCCAATGGTATTTCAGATAACAGAGTAATCCCTCCCCACATTCATCGCAGGCTATATAGTAATTCTAACCACTACCAACAGCATGGTCCCCCCCTCCCCACATGCTATGTGAACAAGGTAGGATATTGTTAGCTGTTTCATTTATATCTTGCTGTTATATATATTTACATCGAGGAATTAGTTTTGAATCATCTCCCAATCATCCCATGAAGCCTCAAATGCTTTCAACCCTCGCCATTTAACCAAGACCTCCAATCGAGTATGATCCCCATCCAGTGCATGTTGAACATCCAAAATGTCCTAAGCTACAGCCATAACTCCATGTCGTAAGCTGGGGATAGTCTCGGGGAAAAAACACAGCTGCCAACGCAACTGCACAATGTGAAATTTTGGATGAATAGTGGAAGTTGGACGTAGCTCAAGTTTATATGCTACAGCACCAATCTATTCGACTATGCGAAATGGCCCATAAATCCTGGAGGACAACTTCTGAATGTAACGCGTCATCAAGGACTTGTGTCTGTATGGCTGTAACTTCAGGAAGACTTGTTCACTCATCTCAAACTGGTCTTCTTTCCTGCCCAAATATGCCCACCGTCTCAAGTGGTGTTGTGCGCGTAACAGTGAAGCTTTACTGTATCCAAAACCTCATCCATTTCTAACAGCCCTTTTATCCACAGAGACCACAACAGCAGTGGTGCTCTTGTATCGTAACAGCTCTGGTGGTTCTCGGCTAAAACACACTCAAAACAGGGTGCATTTAAGGCTAGTATGGTACGTTGTGTTGTACGGATTGTGCAGTAAATGGGTGTTTAAGGCCGATAAAGTGTGCATATTTACTAAGGTGATCGACCACCACGGCGATGGTAACGACTCCATGTGATTTGGGCAGGCCGCCTATAAAATCTTGGTGCTAGCCTCCCAAACATGGTTGGCCTATTCACGCGATAATGCATCCACTGCTTGATTACGACTGCCAGCCTTGTAAACGATGCTGAACTCGTAACCAAGTGCTCACTAACCCATTTCTGATAACCGGGCTCGATGACTCTCTGCTCCAACATATAACTTGAGATTGGTGATCCGTTCGAACAACAAACTTCCTACCCATTAAGCAGGGTCACCATTTGCGCACAGCTAGAACGATTCCCATAACTTCTTTCTCGTAGATGGATTTTTGTATTGCTTGTCTTCCCAACACCAAACTGAAATAGGCAATTGGTCTTTCCTGCTGCATGAGGACAGCACCCAACCATATTATCCAAACACATCGGTTTCGATCATAAACTCAGAAAAATTTGGTGATGTTAGAACAAGGGGAGTGGTCAATGCTGCTGTTTTTAGGTCTGATAATGTCTTGTTGGCCAAATCCCTCCAATCGAGTTGATTTTTTTTAACAAGTCTGTCAAAGGTGCCGCCATGGAGCCGTATCCAGCGATAAACTTAGGAAAATACCCCGAAAGCCCGAGAAATCTTCTCAATTCAGTCACCGTTCATGGTGTCGGCCAATTGAGCATGGTTTGAACTTTCGAGGGGTCTATCTTGAACCTTGTTGCAGACACAATGTGGCCCAAGTAAATCGGTTGTCATTGACCAAATTCACCCTGTTTACGGTTGGCAAAAAGTCTGCATCATGTGAGTACTTGAAATACTTGCTCCAAAAGGTTAAAATGCCCGGCCAAGTCCCTAGCGTTGACTAGGATATCATCAAAAAAGAGCCAAAACAAATTTCCGAAGGGAAGGTATGAATACCTCGTTCATTAATCCTTGAAAAGTAGCCGGAGCGGTCAAACCAAACAACCGACAAGAAACTCATAATGTCCCTCGTGTGTGCAACAAGCGGTTTATCTACATGTTCGGTCTTCATTCGGATATGGGGTGATACCCAAACATGTGATCCAATTTTGAGAAAACACATGCACCAAACAACTCATCTAATAAGTCATCTATTACCAAGATCCGAAACTTGTTTGACACCGTGCATTCATTAAGAGCTTGGTAGTCAACACAAAAAAGCTAACTTTCATCTCTTTTTTACAAACAAAATGGGCTCGAAAAGGGTTGTGGCTTTGTTGAATAACACCAACTTCTAACATAACCCTAATCAGTTTCTCATTTTCTTTTTTCTAGTAATGGGGGTAACATAATGAACGAACGTTGACCAGCCCTCACCCCACCTTACGCATGGCCCCTTTCAAAGGAGTAGCCTTGTTGGAGCATTGAAGACCCGGACAGCTCTAAGACTCTTTACAACTCTTGCAGGACTGCATTTTGTAGAGACTCAATGGTCGACAACAACCCCAATTCAGCTAAAATCCCATGTTTTTCATGCCTCTATGCCCTTTCCATGGCCTTGATTGAAACCAAGCTACGACCCAAGGATGGATCCCCCTTTAATGTGATTGTGTCATTTCCAACCTTGAATCTCATTACCAGAGTTTTCCAATTAGTGTACGACTGTACGTGGAACCTAATGTTTCTAGCCATTGTACCCCTTAAATTACATCAGAATTTCCCAAGTTAACCCTTAAAAATTCCTCCACAATTTCTACCTCTTTGGAGGCAGAGCTTCACCCTCTTACAGACCTCTTTTCCTGTGTTACACCCCTTGTCCCCAATGTAATCCCTTGGTTTTTAGTAGTTTATAGGGGTATATCCATTTTTCTACTAAGATGGTTAAAATGAAGTTGTGGGTCACACTGCTACCAATCATACCACAATCTAATGCCCTTGAATTGACCCAACCAATTTCATCATTTTGGGGTTAGTAAAACCAATTACCGAAGTTACATGTACCTCGACTTTAGATTGCCTATCCCCAAGCTCTTTCTTCTCTTTTTCTCCCTCCACCCTAGTCGTTTCGGCCTCACTTTCTTCATCTTGAACAACTAACATGTTGATCTCCATTAGGGGTGTTCAAAAAAACCGTTGGACCGCTCAAACCGGTCGAACCAAGTCAAACCAGACCGTTTTTGGCGGTTTAAGCGGTCTGGTCTGAAAAATTGCCAAACCGGGCGGTCCGGTCCGGTCTGCGGTCTGGACTGGAGGTTTTTTTGGGCGGTTTGGACCAAACCGACCGCCAAATTCATATATATTTTATTTTTTTATATATGCATTTATATTCATTATCTAGCCTAATGTTATTTTTAATATATTTGGTTAGGCCCAATGTTATCTTAAATCCAACCCAAACATAAAATCTATTTTAATTTTTAAAATTTGAAACTTGAAAGCCCTAAATGACTACTATTAACTAACATCGGCGGACTCACTGTGTACACCTTTTTTGTGGACTTTGTTAACTTTTTTTGTCGACATTGATTTTTAGTGTTTTGTTGGGATATTTTGTTTATTCTTTTTGTGGACTTTGTTAATTTTTTTGTGGACTTTGTTTACTTCAAATGGACTCAAGCCAATGAAGCTTTAAAATTCGATATTTTATATAATTTTTTAAGTTGAAACTTTAAAGCCCATAAAAGGCCCAAACCGCCTAAACCGGTCGGACCAAACTGCCTAAACCGCGGTCCGGTTTGACCGGTCTAGGCACTTGATGTCAAACCGCTCGGTTTGAAAATTTAATAAACCGCCACTTGCGGTTTGGTTTGTGGTCTGAGGGGTTAAACCGCCCAAACCGGACCGCGAACACCCCTAATCTCTATCCTTTTGCACCTGTGATTGGGAGACTATTTACCGTCGCACAGATAACATAACCCTTCTAACCTCTATTGTTGTAGCTTTGAGTTCGGGAGAGTATTTCTCCCTCCAACCCAGCATGTTTATCAGTACTATTCCCCTGTTACCATGGTTGACTTTCTCAGCCCTAGACCATGGGTTTGTTTAAGTTCACACACTCGATTTTGTTCTTCAATCTTAGAATGCTCTTCTCCCAAACTAGCTGAAGAAAGCAACCTCAATTCTGCCCCGTGATGGAGTCTAAGCCATTTATATATCGACTTAGATACACTTATGTGATTCCATCTAGTGGGGATGCTAGGGAAACAAACTGCATCAAAATAATCACTCATTGTGCCTACCTGTTTTGAGGAGAGAAACTGTTCGCAGGGTATTCCATCTTTCACAGAGCGACAATGTTTTAGGGGGCTTTTGGTTCATAGAATGTTTTTGGATGGAATGGAATCTGTCAAAGGAATTTGGTTTTGAAGGAATTGGAATGAAATGTTGTCAGGTTGACAGAATTGGAATGAAATCTGTTAAATGAATTGGAATTTTTCTGTTTGGTTCACAGATTGTAGCTTCGGAATTTGAATGGAATTATGGTAAATGACCAAAATAACCTTTTTAATCATTTTAATTTTTTTAAACAAAAATTACTTTAATGAAAGTAATTAAATAGTTTAATTTTTAATTAAAATTGCTTTGATTATTTTAGCACACGAATGATGAGAGAGAGAGAGAGGAGAGACAGAGAGAGGAGAGGAGAGACAGAGAGAGGAGAGAGAGAGAGGAGAGAGAGAAAGAGAGAGAGAGAGAGAGAGAGAAAGAGAGGGTAGAGAGAGATGAGAGAGGAGAGAGAGAGGGGAGAAAGAGGGGAGATAGAGAGGAGAGAGAGAGAGGAGAGAGAGAGCGGAGAGAGAGAGAGAGGAGAGAGAGAGAATTGGTGTCTGCTCATAATCAATATCAGTAGGGTTTAGTTTGGGGTAAAGGGTAACTTTCAAATTATCAAAATATGAGATTTCATTCCATTGAAATCCATGGGTTTTATAATGGAATGTTCAAATCCTATATCTATGGAATTTAATGGAATTCAAAGATTCCATTCATTGAAAAGCTTGAACCAAACAAGGGAATGGAATCTGGTCAAAGGAATTCAACATTCCAATTCCACCAGATTCCATCACATTCTGCGAACCAAACGCCCCCTTAGAATTAGGGGTTCTCATTCCTCCAAATCCTGCAATTGAACAATGTTTATGTTCCTACAAAACAGAAATCCACCTGAGAGCATCGCCTTCAAAAGAGATGATCAAGACTTCAACTTGTTCCTCACATGTTAGCAGATCGAGGGCAAAGTATCGCTCTAACCGTAACACCAATCCATCTGGGTTGATTCCATTGAAAATTGGAGGTTCCAATTTCCGGCACTAAATAAACAATTCGATGGCCATAATCCCGGTTCTATGACTTGCGACCTTTATATGACCCTCATAGTAGTTTTGTGTTTCATTCGTCACTGATTCATGAATTTTAGCCGCTTCTTGCAATTGAATGATATCGAGTTTCTTCAAAACTTGTTGCAATCTGCCAATCAATCAATCTATCAATCCATGTCTTCCTTCAATGTTCCACTGTCATCCAACTTGTCCAATCGTGCGGTGTTGTTCTTCGTCATCCCCCCGGTTCGCTCTTGCTCTGATACCAATTTGTTGTACTCAAATACTCAATCAATCAAATCCCATGATTGCATATGTAGTTTCCACTCTCAACATTGAAGATTGCCAAAATAGGATGGATACCACATAGACTTGTGCTCTCCAAGGCTTAAGCCTTGGGTATTTAGAAAACAAAATAATCCCCCCACTACTCATCGCATGCAATATAGTAATTCTAACCACTACCAACAGCGTGGTGCACCCCTCCCTACATGCTACATGAACAAGGTAGGATATTATTAGTTGATTCATTTATTTATACCCACAAAAGGATACAGACCATACTGCCCCAACCAAACTATTTCTTGTTGTTGCGTCGCACATACGTGAACTAAATAGATGGTTGATCACTATAGTCCCACAAGTCTAGGTGTTCTTCCTTTCTAATTTATAGTTACCACTATGGTCATAAAGAGCTTTAAAGTTGGATCAGACTTTGCTAAAAAAGGTGTAAGAACAACCCAAACTTCGATCCTGTATGAAGCTGCATTTAAAAAGTAGTTACAAATAAACGGATAAAGAATTTGCTGTTCCACATGGCACAAGCATCAAACTGATAAAATCACAGCCACTGCCTTGTTAATGTGTGTGCTTTAACCATCTGCCTAATATTTCTGGTTGCTAGAATTTGGAGTCGGAAAGTATTATCTGACTACAAATAAGAGGAGCTTGCACCCACAACAATCACAGATCAATGTCGATCTTGACAATTAGATGATTTTTTACACAAGAATCGTCGAAAAAAGTTTGGTGACTTGAAACTTTCAGAGAAAAGTATATGCCCGAACCATAAACCAAAGTGTCTTGGTAGCTTATATTGTATTATGCTTTAATTTCTCCAGATATGTTAATGTTGGTGCCAAGAACATCTTTCTAATTCTATGATTGTTTTTCTTTTGCTAAAAACAATAGTCACCTATAGTTGATCTCCATTGTTACCAAATTCACACAAGTTAAAAGCATTTTTAGCCACCTTTACGTATCATCTACGACTGAAGCAACAACGCAACAACAAACCCTTTATTTTACACTATTTGGAGTAGGCTAAAAATTAGTCAAAATTTATAAAAAGGGAAAGCCTGCCATCCCCACCAAATGTCTTTAAAATATAAAAGCTGAATTACAGAAAGGTGTACTCAGATAGTGACAAAAACTAAAGGCCGTTACTGAAATGCAAAACCATTTCAAATTGAGTCTAATTTGGTAGCTCATTTACTCAGTATAAGAACCAGTAAAGAAAAAAAATAAGGGCAAATAAATAACTCTTTACCCTGTGAATAGAGAAGTCATTGTAACTCTTAATCTCCTCAATTACTCTGTCCAAGGTACACTCAGCACCAAATACACCTTTAGGATGCAACTTTTTAGCAAATCGAACAACATCTTTATCTGTGTAAATACGCCTCACCAGTAATGGATGATTTGCAATCTGGTAGTAAAACATATAGAAGTATCAAAGAGCATGTTCTTATGCAGCATAAGTATATTAATTAGTTACATGCACATGCATAAAATCATCACTAAGACCTTTCTGAACTGAACAAAATAGTTTGAAATCTGACGTTGAGGAAGATGAGCACTTTTAACTTCTCCAGGCTTCGACACTCGAGCGCGTGCAGCCGAACGATACTCCTCAATGGCTTCTTGATAAGCTTTTCTTTGTTCCATTTCCATGCGCACATATTCAATCTGCAGAAACGTTTTGCAGCATTTCATACATATAAAATATCAAAACACCAAAAAAGACTCAAGTTACAATATTGAATGATTTTAATCAGTTATTAGATCATAGACATTCTTGATGTCTAAACATCTACTAGATTTTGCAGACCATTTGTCTATTCTACTAGTAGTTAATTATTTGTTACTGGGTGATACTAATTCAGTTAGGATTTGTTTCTGATCTACTCCTGGTTATAGAAAACTAGAGCAATATGGGCAGATCCCAGAGTTTAAAGGGATACAGCATTGCTGATAGACATAGACATACAGCTTACTAGAAAACAATTTTCTGTTTTCATTGTTTGATATGCATCTTCTAGTGAATAGAGAACAGATGCTTAATCCTTTTAGATAGTGAATTGTTTACTCTTTCTGGGGGTTCTCAAATATAATTTATCTTCCAATAGGCAAAAGTAACTACCATCCTCTTTAAGCATACATATCGTACCCTTTGAACCTTAGGAACTAATTGCTGCATTACGTCTGATTTTAAGCGTCTTAGAATAAACGGTCCCAAGATTGACTTCATTCGAGCAATCAACTCTGTGTCCTCTGCATTTAGCAGCTTTTTCAAGTCCACATCTCCTGTTTCAAATAAATCGGGCATCATAAACTCCAACAATGACCATAGTTCCTGCAATGAAGCACCATGTCAACAAATCTGCATAGCAGCAGTTTGAAATAAAATAAAGAGACAACTTCAATCAGTTATGAAGTGCTGAGATAAATGTTTTTCCTCATTGCTGTAACTGAGGACTCGACCCTGGATCCATTACATCATCAGATGGGCCCATAGTACATTACTTTCTATATCTAATACTCGTCAAGTTAGTGCATAAAAATATCTCATGTCTAACTTGCTACGCTACGAATGAAATAACCTTAACATTCTTGAGAAGCTTTATCAGGAGACCAGCTGGTATTTATTCAGAACATGAATTGGATGATGGAGGCTCTCTAGCATTCCCCACAACGTGATCTCACATTAAATGACAATCATTCTCTGTATATTTGGACTCGCGAAAGACAGGTTCTTTGCAATGTGAATAGTTGTCTAATTGTCACAGTACAGAAATATAAATCTATCAAAAAGAATTCCTAACTTGTGTAGTAGACATCTAATCCATATCCTCTTGGATGACATGCCTTGCACGACCAATACTCAAACTGTGCATGAAAAAGGTTTATTTCATGTTCTTCCACGAGACAAGGTTACCACCTACAAACATACATGTGGTTATCGTGTAACCGGGTATCCCACCAGAATGAAAAACCTCCTACACTCTCAGTTCATCCATTACGAACACTCCTACTTCGTATTATACCTCTTTGTATTTAAAGTGTCTCACTAGGGGCCATTAAAATATTGCAAGATACAAATATGAACCTACCAATGGCTAAGCCAACTACAACCAGAACATGCAGCAATGTCTACCAAGCAACTACGAGATGATTGCATTTATCTCCAGTCCTTCTGTTTATCTGCAATGTTAAGAGACTTTCCATCCTCGGGGAATGACTTACCTAATTCTTGATCATAGGTAAATCAACATGCATGCATCACGACAGCCCACTTAATATCCAAAACAAACTTCCACTGACAAATAAGTGTCGTCTTGAGAGGGTTGGACCTCAATCCGAAAAAAATATTTCCAAGATACTTCATAGAAACTATTCACGTCAACTATGCCCTTAGTGTTACTCCATGCATCTGTAATGTGATCAACGTGGACCACCATATTAAGCTTTCAAGCATGATCATGTCTGTAAGGCCAGCGTAACCTTGCCATTCCGGAACATGCTAGACACACTAAGAGCTCATGAAGCATCCAAACCAAGTATTAAAAATCGTTTGAGACCATATAAAGACTTCAAAGCCTCCCAGAAAAAGAAAATTGTCAATTACATATGCAAGCTACTCAACAAATCCATTGAGAAAGGCGTTATGTTATACCATTAACAAAGAAAATAATGATGAATAGCGGCAATAGAAATACAAATGAAGAATAACGCAACCATCATCACCACAGCTGAGAAAATCTCTTTATAATCACTCTCATATGACCGAAGGTTACCAGACATAGAACATTCAGTAAGACAACGAAGAAATTGATATGGAAAATACTTCATATGGAACACCCATTTTTAATGTATAAACCATGCCTAGAAAGAAGAGTTTCAACCCAAGTTTCATTCTTCCAAAGTGCATTAATTTCCTCCTCCATAGTTTTACGCAATCTTTCAACGTTGGAATACAACATAGCTTTAATTCTCAGCTATATCTTTATTAATGACCACAATATGCATATTTATATACCTAGTTGCAAGTATATGTCTCCACTAAGTTCAGCAATTATAAGAATTAGGATTAACTAGCTAATCTGATGACTGATATACATATTGAGACTAACAGTCCTACTCTGACTCTAAATGATCATATGGTAACAGATACCTTACTATATAATTGGCACAATATTGAGGATCATACATGACATGAAGTATTGAACTGGATGTTGTGTACATGCATTATTACCCTTGTGTATGGCAGTAAGTGAAGAAGGTGCATCATATAAAAGGTTGAGTGAAGATCAAGGTAAGTCTGACTTAAAAAATTGTGTTCGCTATTCAGGGAAAGGTTGGTTAGATTGTAAGATATCAAAGAAACACATAAATAAGCGGTAGACCAATCACAACCCAAAACTGAACCTCATGAAAGAATGGCAAAAGGCCAATGTTGATGAATATATACACTTGCTCAAGGTCAAAATGTCAGAAAAAGGGAACCCAAGGTAAACCTACTAAGAACCAGACTATAACAGTAGCATCCTTTTTGGAAGAGGAGAAAACCACAAGCACATATCTGAGATTTATAAAAAAATGCTTGGTTCCACTTCCATCTAAAAGAGAACCATGGACAAAACCATACACACCCTAGGTTTTACAAGGCAGGTGAACCAGTGAAGTTGGGGCATGTAAACTATATATGAGTTGGGGCATGAAACTATATATGAAGTGCTGCTACTCCATGCAAAAGATGGCATAGACCATAGCTTGTATATAAATTATTATATACGCTTTTATTGGTAATTGTCAGAATAATATTACAAGGCTATTTTATGCCAACTGTGTTCTTAAACATTAAAACTAGACTGCTTACGCAGTCACTTCATTTGCATGTTATGCACTTGGTCAACCACGTAGCTCTGCCTTTTGCTTTATATAATTGTTTTTTGCATTTTGCATGAGATATTATCATATTATCACATTAATTGTAGATATCATTTACTTATTTCTTTATTTTCCACGTCCTTGCTCAAGATAATTGCCTAATCACAATGGTAACTTAGCAAATGCTCAATGGTGCCTTTATAACTCATGTTAGTGTTCAAAAAGAGTACAAAAGGTGCATACATGTAGATCATTTTGCAATGGTGTTCCTGTAAGCATTAAACGCTGGTTTGCATTTCTTGCAACAGACATCAAGTTTTTCCATCTATAGCTGTTCTTATCCTTTAAAGCATGAGCCTCATCCATCAAAACACAACTCCATTTCCAACGCTTCAGGAGTTTACGGTCATCTTTCTGTTGTGCACTGTAGAGAGAATCTTAAAGACAAGAACAGAAGTCTCAACTAACAAAAATAAGAAAACATACATACACAAATGAGTTGCTAACCTGTGCCGTTCAAAAAGTGAGTAACATACGAGAATGACATTGAATGGGGGTGGCAATCTACTTTTGGACAAAGCATTCAACTGTTTAGAATGAGCTGATCTTCCAGCTCCGTGGTATTGGAGCACAGTAAACAATGGGCACCATTTTTTCAGCTCTCTTTCCCAATTTTCCAAAACAGAAGCAGGACAAACAATCAAATGAGGTCCCGGATCATCTTCCAAGTGGTTCAGCAAGGTAAGGTATGTTATCGCCTAATTAAAGATAAACAGTACAACACATATGAAGGAGATCATCTGGATTTCTGCTAAGCACAAGAGAATCTTCAAACAAACATACCTGAATAGTCTTACCAAGACCCATTTCATCTGCCAATATTGCTGCCAATAATAAAACCAAGATATAAAGTGATATATACTTACCTTAAAAAACAATTGGTTTGAAAGCAATATAAAACAACTAAAAGTTCTACAAAATAAGGACATCATGACATATTGCAATGCCATGCTATAAAGTGTTGTGATAACCAATATATCCTTATAAGTGGGCCCATTATTTGCAGAGTTCTTATCAAGGGAAAACATGATGACGTTAGAAGAGAATGCGTATACAAGATTAATGAGACGAAGAAACAAAAGTGGTGTTTTTATTACTCCGTCCCCAATAAAATACTCCCTCCATCCCAAATAGGTGCCTACAAATGAAATGGCACACGGTTTTAGACATGCATAATTATTACACTTTTTAGTTAACCAAATGACAACTTTACCCTTATTTAATTTCTCTCCTTTCACAACTCTTAAATATGTGTGCATTAGTTAAGGATATATTTGAGATTTTAGTTATCTATTTTTTAAACTGATCACTTATTTTGGGACAAACATAAATGGAAATGTGAACATTTATTTTGGACGGAGGGAGTACAACACCTTCTATTTTGGGTGGTCCAAAAAATGCAGCATTTCCTATTTTTTTTTAAAATGAACCTTTCCAAATTTACCTATTTTAGCAGTTATAGTAAGATATTGGTAAGATTAATTGCTGTCCACAATTTTTCTCAATTTTGTCATATAAAGAAATATTTTAGGTTTTGATTATTAGTCAAAGACTTTTATTGAACTAAGTGCCACGTCAATTGTTGCATTTTTTCTAGAAGGGAGAAATACTCTCTCTTTTTTCAAATTAAAAAGCCTTCTCTTTGTAAATTGAAAAAAGAAAGACCTACAGGACTGAAAAAGGATGCATGTAACATTGTGCAGATGAAAACAACATTTCAAAACCTACAGTAGAGAAAATGAATAGAAAACAAGAGGATAAAATAAATGTAAATCATGACATTATCTATGATTTGTCAAAGGGTGCAGGTGTAAATAAATGACAAAGATATCATACTAATAACCCATGTGCCATTGTTATTGCAGTCCTCCTTACACGGTGTATTTGCCTAAACTACATGCATTGCCGGTGCACATACTTTCACAATATAAAGAAAAGAGTTCTACCGCAAAGCAATTGCCTAATGCCTCCCTCACACCAACAAACTCATGTCTCCACCCATCAAACTTTTTTCTGAGAGCTGTAAACTTTGGACACTGATCACCGAGATTTGTGCATCTTCATACATCTCTTTTGTGACCTTTGAAACATTATCATCTCAATTTTAGTATCTCTCTCTCTCTCCCCCCTTACTAATTAGAAATAGACTCTCCAAATCAACGCAGAGCCCACCTCTGGTTGGGATATACAGGGCAGTTTGGTTTGGTTTAAACTCTCAAAATCCAATATATGCCAATACCATTAACTAATGGTGGTGGTGGTGATGCAAACAGGTTTCCTCACTATATGCCAACAAAAACAAGACTCGGGGCCCCTCATTCCAGGACAAACATTGGTTTATCCTAATCTTGTAGATAACTCATTCAAATTAGGATCATATGCCACATCAGGTTTTGTATTGCATCCAACAAAAACTTCACAAAGTGGCATTTCTCACGTTTAAAGAAATAATTTCAAGTACGATTAGATCATGTACATAATTCAAATGATGAAGATACAGCCATCGCCTGCGTCCATAATTTATGCTGGGATTCAATATCATCCTGCTAAAGATTAAGAATAAGGTTTCTAAAACTGCCATCAGCCAAATCTTAAACATTTGTTGAATACAAAGCACACGAAGGTTGATATACATCTTACAAGTCAACAAAAAATAGAAGAACTCACATAACTTGGTCCTTGACCTAATCTAAATGGCTTATAATACTTGTTTCAATGTTTTCAAGTAGGGGTGTTCAAAAAAACCGTTGGACCGCTCAAACCGGTCGAACCAAGTCAAACCAGACCGTTTTTGGCGGTTTGAGCGGTTTGGCGGTCCGGTCTGGTCTGAGAAATAGCCAAACCGTTCGGTCCGGTCTGGTCTGCGGTTTGACCCTTTTTTTGAGCGGTCTGGACCAAACCGACCGCCAAAAATACACATATATTAATCATATTTAGTTTTCATGTTGTACGCTCAATTTTTACGGCCCAATTAAAAAAAAAATTGTCAAAAAATTATGTCTTTAGTTTTCATTTTCTCCATTGATTGTGTTATTTTAATTAACAAAGTTCTAAGATTCGTTAAAAAAAATTCAAATCTAAAATCCAAACTGTCATTCGACTTTCTCAATATTTGTCCAAAATTCAACCATTATTATTGAACTTGTTTAACTTTTTTCCAACTTGTTCAATGTTGTTTTTAATTTAATATATAAATGTTTTTTATAATTTGAAATACTATTTTTTTTAATAATGTTATATTGGTATAAATTTTATTTTGGATATAGAGTTTATGTTAATTTGGTTTAAAGCCCAAAAGAGGCCCAAACCGCCTAAACCGGTCAGACCAAACCGCCTTTTTGTGGTCCGGTTTGGTCACTTGCTACCAAACCCCTCGGTTTGAAAATTTCCTAAACCGCCATTTGTGGTTTGGTTTGTGGTTTGAGGGGTTAAACCGCCCAAACCGGACCGCGAACTGGGATTCAATATCATCCTGCTAAAGATTAAGAATAAGGTTTCTAAAACTGCCATCAGCCAAATCTTAAACATTTGTTGAATACAAAGCACACGAAGGTTGATATACATCTTACAAGTCAACAAAAAATAGAAGAACTCACATAACTTGGTCCTTGCCCTAATCTAAATGGCTTATAATACTTGTTTCAATGTTTTCAAGGAAGATAATTGGTGGTTTTAGGAAGAAATACCAGCTATTGATTTTAGAGCCCCCGATTCCAAAACAGAACTACTTCTCAACAGATGTATATTTCAAAAGGTTTAACACCCAAAAGAATAGATTCATCAAAAGCAATTGGCCTTCTTTCTAAAACAAAAGAAGGAAAAACTAACAGACATGCTATGCCTTAAGCTGGATATAAACCACAGCATCTTGCAAAAATATGAATTTGCTTAGCCTTGGTAAGTATAAAGCCTGTGATACATGTTGCCGCCTTTATGCATGCGCTCAAGCAGGCAATAACTGTATAACCTCATTTTAGTTAGTTATATACCAAACCTAACCCCCTTGTTAGGCTATTTGTGTATGTAGAACCACTCAAAAAAGACTCAACCGTGTCAAATAAAACTCCTTGTCTATGTTAATAATAACATCTCTAAATTTTTCCCCAATAAACAAATTTTCAGGACATTATTTACTGTGTGGGTGCTCATTTTCTAAAAGAAATACAGAGGATACGAAAAGGTTAAATGACATACCTCCGGCAACTTTCTTCCTATATAAAAGCATAAGAAAATTGACACCAACAAGCTGATATGGTTTAAGAACAGGCTCAAAACCTGAACCCCCCGCTCCACATGCTTCACATATATCATCCTGTAACATTCAAGTAAAAGTTTAGACAAACAAATAAAAACATAAGTTATTTTCAAGCAGAAACAGAAGGGCATGACATTTGGCCATATTCGCCTGCTATCATATTTGTTGGTGAAAATTGATGCATTCCTGATCGAAATTAAACTCAACGTTGACGGAAGAAACAGAGACGAACTCACATGAGTGACGATTCTAACAGACGAACCGTCAACTTCAGCATAACGATCACAAGCATCAACCGACGAGGAACCATACAATTCTCTCCGTAACTCAGCCGATATTTTCGCACACTTGTGCAACGCTTTCCCTACAACATCATCACTCTCTTCTTCCTCAACCTCCTCACCAAACCCCAAGTCTTCACTTTCATCATCCTCGCCCTCTCCCAAATCAATGGCCTCTTGCACCTCCTCATCGTCCTCATCATCAACCACAAACCTCCGTCCACGGCTCGCAAGCGTCGTCGACGGAGCCTCACTAAAGTCATCATCCTCCAAATTCTCAAGTGCGTTTTGAGCTCCGTCCTTGATTATTTCAACACAGTCGGAGGAGTCCGAGGAGTAGTCAAAGGAGGGTTTCGAAGTAGACGGCCTTCCTCCTGGTCCGCCATCGCCACAGCCTCTGAAAGCGAAAGACTCGATGGGTGGTGGTGGGGTTTTGGAGGAGGGTTTATTGAGGATTCGGGAGGAATCAAAATCGTGGTTTGACCATTCGTCGTCTGATATTTCGATTGACTCGAACCCTCGCTTCATTGGAGCTGCGTAGGAAGATGGATTGGAGGGTAGTGATGGGGGGATTGAGTACGGAAATGGCGTTGGATGTGTTGTCTCTGACTCTTTTGGTTTGTTTACAAGAGAAGAGACTCGAAATCGAAGGTGCCCTTTTCCACGTAACACTTCATATTCTTCTATGTATAACCCAAATAATCAAAACCAAATAATACTTTCGCAGTTGTTGAATGATTTAGTTCAGAATGATTAAGTGGTATGAATGATTAAGAGGTTTTTATGATATAGTGTAAAATGAAATATGGTTGTTTGCTAATTGTTCATAATGAAATCAGGGCTCTTAATGGTTAAGGGAGGGTCAGGATACAAAATCATTTTGAAGATTTTGGAACCATTAAGAGGCAGCTCATTTTTTTGCCAAACAAGATTTACCTTCTAACGATTTAGAGGTTGTCTCTTAATAGAACCATTAAGAGGTAAACAAACAACCCCTATACTTCATTTTTGGTCCCTTCGTTTATTTCCAAAGTAGTGTTTGCCACTAGACTCTTAACTTTAGTTTAAAACTAATTGTGTACCCGTGCAATATGGCGGGATATAATATTTTTTTTAAATGGGGTGAGCGAGGCAATAAGCTCAAACCTCACACTTTTAAAGGCCACAACGAGGTCGCGACTTTTTTCAAGGTGTGACTTATAGGAACGAATTTGAAATTATGTATACGTACACGTCTTTACTATTATTCAATGAGTCAATATTATTAACAACTTAAATTAGGTTATAAATACTAAAAAGTAAAACATAAAAAAGTAAGAAAAATCAAATATCATGTTATAAAAACCGCACATTGAGCCATGACATGCCACAGGTTTAAAACAGTGACGGAAACTCACTAAATAAGGAAAAGGCATTTAATAACAATAACATTATAACTTCTATTACATTCAAAATGTAAGATAAAATCAACCCTTACAATTACAAAATTAGCATTTTCAAAATAATGTTTTTAGATACATTGTCTAAATCTAATACTAAAATACACCAGAAAAACCCTAGAAAAAATTTATAAAACAAATCATGGGGCACATTGTGGAGAAAAATCAACCCAGTGGTTTTTGTAGATGATGCTTTATTAAATGTTCCAGATTCAAGCTCAATACAGATAATTACACACTTTAGTCACAAAGTCATTTGTATTTGATATGAATTGATTACAAATGATCTCTCAAAATGTGTAAAAATATTCTCTCTCTAAAGTCACAAGTTTCTCTATCAATATATGTGTGTGTGCTCTCTCTGATTGTGTGATCACAAGATTACAAGACAACCAAAACTATTTATACTAAGTCAACTTTTGTTGACTTTCACAACTCAAGACACATAAGGAAAGTCAAACACACTTGACTTTAACAACACTTTACAACAATTACATTTTAGACCCTTTTAATCTTGAATACAACATTTTAGGCTCAACAATCTCCACCTTTGGATTAAAAAAATTTGACACGAATCTTCAAGTCTTCTTTCTCTTGAAAAATTCTTCAACTTTGTATCTTTCATATCTTTGAAGCTTTCAAATCTTCATCACGTGAACAAAACTTTCTTTTGATTACAACTCCCCTTTTTCATCTTTTCAACAAACTCTTTCTACAAACTTTATTTCTTCAAAACTTGACGTCTTTAGCTATCTCCTCGTTTGGTAAAAGTATCCATCTTTAGCTTTATATATCTTTCTGTCTTTCCAAACAATCTCTCCTTTCTGATAAAAACTTGAAATTATCTTCTGATTTGAATTGAACTTTCAGAAACAACTTCTGTATATTTGACTTTGCTTGAAAATATTCTCCCTTTTTCTTGAAATTGAACTTTAAAAAATTCTCCCCCTTTTTGATGAATTTTGAGACATCAGAATCATCAAAACTTTGTTAATTTTAGCACTGTCTTTGATAACAACAATCTCCCCTATATATATATATATATATATATATATCGAGATAAGCAAACTATTCATGATGAATCTCCCCCAATAATATAACAATAAGCACCATTTGATCTGAGTAGCCGTCAATTCATAGTATATATTTATCCGAATCTTTTCAAATTCAGACAAAATAAGAATTGTAACTCTGAATCAACGTATGAATCAGTTATCATGCCTGTAAGTAGCACGGAGAAACTTAGTACAACATATGTGTTTTGGAAAGGAGCTTTTTAATGTTCACTCCCCTAGGGCTTCCATTAAATCATTGAAAAACCACAAAGAATTTTCTATGAATGTTATGACAAGAAAACTTATTCCTTGTGTGCTCGTGAAAGTGTAGAATGATTGAAGCTACTTAGGCTTTTTCAGGCTCAAAATGTGTAAATTGTTGAGACATCAACAAGTATTACACGGACTCTATGTGCATGAAAGATATGCGAAGGTGGGACAATTTTCCTTCTTTTTCAATATCTACATTTTCCAAATGAAAATAAGATAGGAAATATGTTGTGTCCCCAAAGAAAATGAAACATTTCTTTGTTAAGAAAGAAACGAGTGGTTGGTGGGGTTAATACAAGAGTTGGCATGGGCTAGTGGTTGTTTCAATGATGGTTACCAAAGAATGTGAACCAATCAGTAGATGTGGTTGTTCGGCTCAGAAAAAGTTGGTGCAGAGTTTTCATATTCTTTTAACATTGATCTCACACCCTCTTTCTTAACATTTAAGCTCACTTCTAACCAATTTTTCTTTTCCATTTTACCTCATCACATTGAGTTATCTCCCCCACTCTTTGAATTAGACCCCTCACCCCTCAATCACTATAGGATAATACATGAAAGTTCTGTTAAGCTCACACAAGAATCCCGTGAAATTTTGTCCTAAAAGGTATGTTGTTATTAGATCTGATTTTATAGTAATCATTGTATTTATTTTACTGCTTTCAGTAGTGTTATCTGTTTTGTAAATGCCTTGGGGTATTTAAGTCCCCTTGGCTTGTTAGTTTTGTAAGCAACCGTACACCGTTTGAATAGAATTTACTATTGCATTGGAGCGTACTTTCTCTCTCTAGATTCTCTCTCTACGATCTTGTGATCTTGGTTCAACAATTGGTATCAGAGCCTCCAAGATCTTGAGAGGATTAAGATTAGTGGATAATTGTTTCTGATTTGGTTGGTTAATTCGAAAATTTGATTGATTTTTGTTGTTTTTTCAAGAAAAATATCATTTTCTAGATTTTCACCAATCTCAGTCTGTTTTGTGATCGAATTGCATTGATTTTGATGGTTTTAGATGCGTTTTAGTTAGTCGATCTATTCTGTTTCTTGTTGTTTTGCATAAAAACGTGATTTGGTGTTTCAATTTTGAGTTTGAATACATTCTGAAAAAGACGAGTTCTGTTGTTCTGTTAGTTTTGAATTTTGAGTTTCAGAGTGTTTTGATCGAAATTATCAATTGAAATGTATTAAAAACTTGTTTTCGATCAATTTTGTACAAGTTGTTTGGGTTTAATTTCATTGTTATGATCGAATTAGCAGATTTATAGTCGAGTGTTAGAATGCGAGTCATTCATCCAGTTGTGCGGGTCATTCATCCTGATATGCGTGTCATTCATATATGTTGTGTCATTCATATATGTTGTGCGTGTCATTCATACTAGTTTGCATATTATAAGTTTTTGAAGTATGCGGGCTATTCAAGATTTATGCGGGTTATTCATTTTATTAGTATGCGTGTTATTCATAAAATTGTGTGTAACTAACTTTTGAGTGTTAGTGTTTTTCTTAGGTTATTCTCTTTTGAAATCGCATTTCTTCAAGTGCGTATCTGCCTTAACACGCATTTCTTCAAAGTGTGGGTCACTCTGAACACGCACAACTTCAAGTGCGTGCCCCTCAGGATACGCATTTCTCTTGGACGCGCATTTCTCTTGGACGCGCATTTCTCTTGGACACACATATCTCTAAGGAAAGCATCGAGTGACTTTCTAGACACACATTTCTCTCATCACGCATTCCTTGGGTGTGCGTATCATCTAGGGCCCAAACAGTTTTGTCTTTGAACCCGCATTTCGTAGTTGTGCGGGTCTTCAAGACTTAGTCATTTTTCTGAATTCTAGATTTCTTCAAAATGTCTCTTCAAGCTCAACTGTACAAGAACGACCCCATGATGTCATTGGGGTCTGATACTCGCCCACCTGTGCTGATAAATGAGAACGAATTTGAACAATGGCAGGACCGGTTTATTAATTTCATTGAAAGGCAATCTAATGGGGAAAATATGATGAAAGCTTTGACTGAAGGTCCCATGGTCAAGCCAAGAAAAGTGATACCTGCTGTTGGAAACACTCTAGCTACTGATGTTGAAAAGGCACTGATAGAATATGATGCTGATGAACTTCTAAGATACCAAGCTGACAATCAGGCCAAGTCGAATTTGATTCTTGCTCTACCAAATTCCATCTATAACAGAATTGATTGTTTCAAACACAATCCTATGCTGATGTGGACACAACTGGAGAAAATCATGCTTGGTACTGCTATGTCTACTCAGCTTCGTCAGACAAGGTACATGAACAATTTTGAAGAGTTCAAAGCAAAGGATGGGGAAAGTCTGAAAAGTGTCTTCGACATATTTTGGACTGTTATTAATGATCTGTATAAGATCAAGGTAATAAAGAATGAGCTGGAGACAAACCTGAAGTTCCTTAATGCACTCAAACCTGAATGGGAAAAATCCTGTCATCGAATGAGGAATGATCCCTGTGTGTCCCAGATTCTAATTTCTAAACAATATTAATCAAACATAACAAGATTAACAAACAATTACCTGTTTGATTACTTTCTCAAATCACAATTACAAAGATCTCTCTCTAGAACTCTCTCTCTCTCTACGTATTCTTTCTCTCTAACTTCTATCTCTTGTAACTCAACTTCTTAATGAAAATACAAAAAGAAAAACTATTTATACTACCTTCTAAAACAAGGAAACAACAAATACAAATACATTGACTTTTATTAATAGACTTTGACTTTTAATGAGGTTTGACTTTAGCAGCTTTGACTTTATCAACTTTGACCTTCAGTAAGCTTGATCTTGTATCCAACATATTTATGCTCTAACAATCTCCCCCTTTGGATTCAAGATCATTGTTGAAAGATCTAGCAATTCAGTCTTCACTTTAAGCTCTGTCAAAGCAAACTCCTTTTTTTTTTCATTGATGATCTTCTTTCCAAAACTATCTTCAAATGATTAACAATCTCCCCAAATCTTTCATAAAGACGCTTTCAGACTTTGGAAAGAAATTATCTACAGATTCAGCTCAGATTGCTTCAGCAAATAATCTTCAAAGAAATCTTCAGAAATTCTTTGATCGTCTTCAAATCTTCAAATCTTTATCATTTCTTTGAAACCATCTCCCTTTTTCTGATAAGCACAATATCTTTAAAAATTTTCAGCAATCTTCTTCAAAATCTGATCTTCAAGAATATTAACAATCTCTCAAGGTTGTACACAAACCCTTTTCAGACGCCAAACTGATTGCTTCAGCAAATAAACTTCAAAATTCTTGAATTAAAACTCTTCTTCCCAAATCTGATTCAAACATTTCTTTAACTCTTCTCCCCCTTTTTGATGATTTGAGCATCGATATCATCAAAACTTTCTCCAAGAAATGTCTTTGACCAATCTGATCTGTCCAAGAGCCTTTAATAATTTGCCATTTCGAACAATGTATTCATCCAGATCTTTTCAAATCCAGATAAAATAAGAACATGTAACTCCTGAATCAACAAATGAATCAGTTAATATGCCTGTCAGTAACACGAAGTCACTGTGTGTAACGAATACACAATATAAAGGAGTTTTTTAATGTTCACTCCCCCAGGGCTTCCATCCAATCATCGAAATACCACAAAGGCAATTTCTATGAATGATATGACAAAGAAACAAATTCTTTGTGTGCTCGTGCAAGTGTAAAAAGAATTAAGCACGAATGATTGCTTTTTAATAAGGCTCAACATAGTGTAAATCACTGAGACAACAGTAGATAAACACAGACTCTAAGTGCATGATTGAAGTGCGAAGGTGAGACAGACTTCCTTCTTTTTCAATATCCAGATTTTCCAAATGAAAATCAGATAGATTATATGCTGCATCCTCTTGAAAATGTGAAACATTTTCTTTTTGAGAAGAAAATGAGTGGTTGGTGGGGTTTAAGCAAGAGTTGGCATGGGGTATTTGCCTGATTCAATAACAGTCACCAAAGAATTGTGAAATGCTAGTAATGTGGCTGCCCGACTCAGAAAGTAGTTGGTGCAGAGTTTGATATTCTTTTACTCTGATCTCTCACCCTCTTTCTTTTTAATCAATAAGCTCACTACTAACCAAACTCTCTTTTCCATTTTACCTCAGCACACCCACACTCATTTCTTTTGACTCCTCACACTCAATCACTAAGGGATTAACTTCATGGGTAGGAAACACTGGTTAACGTGAATCCATAGAAGTTTCAGATAAGTCCTAGCACAAAGAACCCAGTCCTATAAAGCATGAGTTGCTCAAATGGTTTAACTTTAACAGTTAAAGCTCATATACAAATGTCAGATGAATGTATGCTCAGATGATATAATCATGAAGATATGAGCATTTTTAAACATTGAAATATTTTCAAACAAGTATATTGAATAAATGAATATGAATACAAAAGACTTGTTTGAAAATCTGACATTGTATGAAAATGATCAAAAATGAATGATATAGCAATTAAAGCTTATGGTCAAGAATAATTGATATTTGTCTATACGAAACAAAATATAGACATTCTTGAAATAACGTTTCGAAATGAAATATCGCTCAAAATTCTTTGAATACAAACGGAGTGTCTTACCATCGAAGAAAAATTGTTTCAATGTTGAGACATGGTAAGAACATGTTGAACAAAGATTCAAACCGGTGTGTGTGAATACTTGAAAGTATATAGAAAAGACAATACACAAGTATTTATCTTTGGAAACACACGGTTTGTTTATCAATTACGCACAAAAATAAAATGAAAACATTTGAAATCACACTTCCAAATTATAAAATCTGTTTAAGAATCGGGAAGTGGTTTGAACATTTAAGAACATGTTTTCTATATCTGAAAGTTGTCCTTCTTTCAGATATATGTGAGATTAAGATAAAAAATTTACCTTGCCACTCAATCTTAAATCTCAGAAAGTCAGCTGTAGTCATGTAGATATGATCGTGTCAGTTTCTCTCATCATGTAAGTCTCAAAGTCTAGTCAAAAATTTATTCACAAAATTTATTCGAAAATAAACGACGGAAAACAGTAAAACAATTATAGAACGAGTTCTGATCAGAAGTAATCAGAAATCATTGTCTTACTCCTTGTTACTTATAAGCTCCCCCTAAAATCATGCATTGCAAAGATTTTGTCAGTTAAGCAAAATGCAGAAATTAGTTAATACTCCCCCTCAAATGAATGTAGATCATCTAAAATCTTCTCTTACTCCCCCTGAGATCATGAGCAAACAATTAAAGTGCAAGTATCTTTCAAAAATAAAAATAAAGAAAATGACGAAAAATAACAATTTGTAACTTTAGTAGGTAACAACCGATTATGTCTTAAGATTTAACATACCAAACTTAGAGACAAGAAAATTAAATCTCTTTTCATCTAAGGGTTTGGTAAATAAATCTGCAAGTTGATAATCTGTTTTTACAAAATAAAGTTCAATTGTTCCTTTTTCAACATTATCTTTTATAAAATGATACCTTACATCAATGTGTTTGGTTTTGGTGTGTTGGACAGGATTAGCAGATATGACAATCGCACTCTTCGAGTCACAATATATTGGGATTTTATCATACTTAAAGCCATAATCTCGTAGCTGTGTTCGCATCCACAAGACTTGAGAGCAGCAACTAGCAGCAGCTACATACTCCGCTTCAGCAGTCGATGTGGAAACACATAACTGTTTCTTTGAAGCCCAGCTAACGAGCTTGTCTCCAAGGAATTGTACGTGACCAGAAGTACTCTTTCTGTCCAACATGCAACCTGCATGATCTGCATCTGAATATGCAGTCAGTTGAAACCCTGTATCCTTAGGATACCACAGACCAAGGTCTGCAGTCCCCTTCAGATATCTAAAAATCCGTTTGACAGCATCCAAATGGGATTCTTTGGGATCAACTTGATATCTAGAACATAGACATGTTGAAAACATAATATCTGGTCTACTGGAAGTTAAATACATCAACGATCCTATCATACCTCTATAGGTTCTAACATCAACACTTTTTCCCGAAGGATTAGTGTGGATCTTAGTTCCTGGTGCCATCGGGGTGCCAATAGATTTGCAATCTTCCATTTTGTACTTCCGAAGAATGTCCAAAATGTACTTAGATTGATTAATAAAAATCCCCGTAGAAAGTTGTTTAACTTGTAATCCGAGAAAGAAATTCATCTCTCCCATCATACTCATTTGAAAACGTGACACCATGAGGTTAGAAAAGTTTTTGCAATATTTTGGATTAGTAGAACCAAATATTATATCATCAACATAAATCTGAATAAGAATAATATCAGCTTTTTCCTTCTTTATGAATAAAGTGGTATCGATCTTACCTTTAGAGAAACCAGACTTGACCAAGAATTTTGATAATACATCATACCAGGCTCGAGGGGCTTGTTTTAATCCATAAAGGGCTTTGTCCAATATGTAGACATGATCTGGCTTATCTGGATTAACGAACCCTTCTGGTTGAGACACATACACTTCTTCTTTAAGAATGCCGTTCAGAAAGGCTATTTTCACATCCATCTGAAAGACTGAAGTTCTTATGAGCTGCGTATGCTAGAAACATACGGATTGCTTCTATACGAGCTACTGGAGCATACGTCTCGTCATAATCAATGCCTTCCTCTTGCCGGTAGCCTTTGGCAACAAGTCTAGCTTTGTTTCTGATGACGACACCATCTTCATCCTTTTTGTTCTTGAATACCCACTTAGTTCCTATCACGGTCTTTCCTTCAGGCTTAGGAACTAATCTCCAAACCTTTAGGGCTTCAAACTGATTGAGCTCTTCTTGCATTGCAGATACCCAGTCCGAATCAGCAAGAGCCTCGGATACTCGTGTTGGCTCAATCTTGCTTAGGAACGAGTCATGCATACACTGATTAATAGTCGCTGACCTTGTCTGAACAGGCTTGTCAACATCTCCAATTACTTGATGTAATGGATGGTCCTTGGTCCAGCGATGCTCATGTGGGAGTGGAATAGATAAATTCTGAACATGATCATCATCTTGAAATCCACTTTCAAAATCTTCAGTTTGAATTACAGGAGGGGGGTTTTCAGTTGAAGTCTCAGATGCAGAAGTATCAGTTGAAACAACAGATTCAGGCTGTTGAATAGACAAAGTATTACACCCAACTGAAACAGTTACTTCTGGCTCAACATTTGCTTGTTCATCTTCAACTGTAGGAGTAACAATAGGAATATGAGTTTCAGTCTGAACAGGGGATACTTGTTCAGTAATGACCTCTGAAGTGACTGGATGATTACAACTTGTATCTTCAGACCTGTCAGTCACAGCAGATTTAGATATATTAGATCCTAGAAACTCATCATAAAAGAATTCAAATAACAAATCTAAATCAGTTAAATGTGAAGTAGATGTAGAAGCGTTATCCAAATTTGTCGCTGTAAACACAGGTTCTGGACTGATCTGCCCAGAAGCTAATACACCAGTGATAACGGGTTCTGAATTGATTTGATCAGAAGCCATTTCTTCATCAAATGTAACATTGACGCTCTCCACAACTGTCTTTGACTTCTTTATATAAACACGATATGCTGCAGAAGTTGAAGAATAACCGATAAAGATGCCTTCGTCCGCTTTAGCACTGAATTTATTCAGACTCTCTCTATCGTTAAGCACAAAACATTTACACCCAAATATGTGAAAATATTTGATAGTTGGTGTTCTGTTGTTGATCAGCTCATATGGAGTCTTTTGAAACCGGCGGTGTATTATGGAACGATTTTGCGTATGACATGTAGTTGACACATCTTCCGCCCACAAGAATAGAGGTAGATCCGATTGACTAAGCATAGTCCGAGCGGCCTCGACTAGCGTCCTATTACGTCTTTCTACTACTCCATTTTGTTGAGGGGTTCTAGTAGCAGAATACTGATGTGAAATCCCAACTGAATCGAGATAGTCATCAACAATCTTGTTCTTGAATTCTGTGCCATTGTCAGTTCGAAGGAACTTGACTTGTCGCTGCAGTTTCACCTGGGTCGTCTTTAAGAATGAAATGAGAACTTCTGGTGTCTCATCTTTTGAACGAAGAAATTTGACCCACGTGTATCTGGAGTAATCGTCCACAATTACCAACACATATTTCTTACCACCCAAACTCTGAGTTCTCATTGGACCACATAAATCCATGTGTATCATTTCTAACGGAGAACTAGTGCTTGGTTCAGGCTTTGGTTTGTGAGCGGCTCTCTTCATCTTACCCTTCTCACAAGCTGCGCATAAGTGTTCTTTTTCGTATTTCAGCTCAGGAAGTCCCTTTACTAATTTCCCACGAACCAGCTTGTTGATGTAACGAAAGTTCAAGTGAGATAACCGTCTATGCCAGAGCCAACTTTGTTGCTGTGTAGCTTTTGTCAACAAGCATACCTGATTGTCAATCTGAACTTTGGACAAGTTGATGGTGTAGAGGTTTGTCTTTCTATGTCCACCCAAGAGTTTTGTTCCGTCTTCAGTACGAACTGAGCAACTCTTAGACTTGAAGTTGACCTCTAACCCTTTATCGCAAAATTGACCTATGCTGAATAAGTTGTGCCCCAAACCTTCGACATAACTCACTTTACTGATCGTTATATTGTCTTGAATAATGTCACCATATCCTAAGATAGGTGAAAGCTGATCGTTTCCAAATCTGACATTGCCACTGAATTTCTCTGTATAGTTAGACAATAAAGCTTTTTGCCCAGTCATATGCTTGGAACATCCACTGTCCAAGTACCACATATGTCGGGTCTGCAAGAGAAATCAGGCAATAATAGACTTAGGTACCCATTTAAAAACGGGACCTAACAGGTTAGTACAAGATTTTGGCATCCACTTAAAAATGGACCCTCTTTTCTTTTGAAAGCTTTGAAAAACATTTGACTTTGAAGAATATATATGATAAGATCCATACCAATCAGAAGAATCATGAGAATAAGCAAAGTCAGTTTTCCGATAATTATGATGAAATTTAGTAGTAATAGGAGATAATTGAATCAACTACTTTATTGAATAACGCTTGTAAGAAGTTACAAGGTTTTGTTTATGAGAAGCACATTGATCAACTACATCAGAATCACTACTAACAGATTTAGTACAAGAATTATCAGTAACTGATTCAGCTATCTCATCATCCTTCTGTTTTGGTCTCCATTCTGATTGAGCTTTCAGCTTTTTCTTCCTTAAATCTGAAACATAAGATGTAGATTTATTAGGAAAAGTAGATTTCCTAGATTGAGTTTTCTGATGTATACCAGTGTATTTCTGTTTCTGTAATCGCTGTTTCTTATGTTTCTTACCATGAGCATAGTAATCAACAGTTACAGAAACTGAATAACCAACCTTAGTTGATGTTTCACCAATATGAACAGCACTTGGTAACACTTTGTCATTTTTAAGACAAGTAGAATGATCAGGAAGTTTAGAATGAATGTCAAACATATCAGATTCTTCCATGCTCCCATCATCAGAATTAAAAGAATCATTTGCAGACTCAAATAAGTCATCAGAATTATCAGAGAAAATTTGAGGTTCCTTTGAAACTATAGAACACTTTGTTGATTTTTCTTGAAAAACAGTGTTCTTTATAAATGTAGAAAACACATTTTGTTCTATATCAACCAAAAGTTTTTCATCAGATAAAACATTTTCAAGTTCAACTATTTTGCTTTCAAGAATAGATGTAGGAACATAAACCTTTGCAATCGCAGGTTTTGCCTTCATCTCAGATGCGGAATAACTAACAAAATAGTCTTTTGAAAGAACTTTCGGTGTTTCTGAAAGATAACTATCATTTAACTTGACATAGTTAAATGGTAGTTGCTTTTTCTTTTTATTCTTTCTGTTTTCAGTTTCTTTGGCCTCATCTTCATCTGACAATTTGGTAACAAATTTGGGTTTCAAATGAGTATGTTTATCAGCACAGGCAAGAAAATCATAGTTATAAAGTGCCGGTTGTTTTCTGATAGTTTTCTTAAGATAATGGGGGTTGTTAAAACCAAGTCCCCATCTTTGCTTAACATCTACCTCTTCATTAGAAGCATTAAGAAAGATTGTTTGATCTGTTTGATCTCTTTTATAAAGTTTAACTTCCAGACCATTTACCTTCTTGTTCAAATTCTTGTTTTCAACCTGCAGTTTATAAATAGTTAGTGCAGATTCATTTTTGTCAAACTCATATCTATTTACTTTACCTTCAAACTCAGAAATCTTCTTTTCAAAATTATCTACTTTAGATTTAGAATCAGAATCAGATTTGCGTAAAGAATCAATTAGATCTTTGTTTGAAATAACAGAAGTATTAAGTTCAAAGATCTTCTTGTTCTTTTTAGCAACCTTTTCCTTTTCATTTTTCAGATTATTTTGTAAATTCTGTAGCTCAACCACCATGGTTTCCAACTTGGTAATGAAATCTTTTGGAGTTAAGTTTAATACCTCATTCACTTCTTCATCATCTGACTCGTCATTCTTGTCCTCTTTGCCCATTAGACAAATATGAGCATTTTCTTCTTTCTCTTCACCTTCATCCTCAGAATGATCCAACCAAAACTCATCCTCTGCCATTAAAGCAACACCAGCTTCTTGTTGTCTTGCCAAAAGCAACTTGTTCTGATAATACTGAGAGTTGCGTACTTTTGGCTTCTTACAATCTTTGGCATAATGACCCAACTTGCCGCAGTTATAACATTTGATTGAATCAGTTGAAGGCTTTTCAGCAGTAGTGTAGTCATTTGCAAACTTCTTCTTCTCATTCGGTTTCTTCTCACCATACCTATTCTCTTCAAATCTCTTGCCTTCTACCCTCTCTCGGTGCTCATGGTTCTTTGAACTTGATGACGAATAGCGTTGAGAGTTTGATCCCGGCTTCTTATAAATTTCTTCTGAAATGCACGGGTCAGCAATATCATGGCTTGTTTCAGACTTTCGCCATCATCACTATCAGACACAGAACCAGACTTTGAACTTGAACTCACTTTCTTTTTCTTCTTCTTCTCAATCTTCTCTTTCTTTTCTTTCTTTGTCTCTCCAACCAAAGCAATCGGATCAGGAACCTTCTCAGCCTTTTTCTTTTCAGCTCTTTTCTCCTCGACCTCTTCCTCATTCTGACGTAATGTCTCATAAACTTCGTGAAGAGGGATTTCACTTAAATCTTTCATCTGCTTCATCCGACGTGTGTGTTTCTTCTATTCAGGACGTAAGATACTCAGAAATTTTACATTGTTTTCCAGCTGCTTTTTCTTGACTTTGTTCTTTGTCAGCTCATTAAGAAGCAAAGTGAATCTTTCATAAGTGTCTTCAAGACTCTCATTCTCTTTTGCCTTGAATTCCTCATAGTTATTGATGCAATTGGCCACCTTTATCTGATTCCCTATCTTTGATCCCATCATCATCTTTTCCAATTGATTCCACATCTGTTTAGCATCATGTTTGAAGCTGTCAATCTTGATGTAGATATCATTTGGAATGCTTTGGAGTAAAAGAGATCTTGCTTGCTTATCAGCTTTAAATCTACTCTTTTGTTCTTCTGAGTACTGAGAGAAGTCAACTTTAACTGGTTTTGTCTTTATTTCCTTTTCTCCATCTCCATCATCACTTTCACCATCAACATTATTACCATCATGATCATCAACAGGTACATGAATTGTGATTGGTTTCATGGGACCTTCAGTGATAGATAGAAGTATATTCTCTTTATTTGAATGTATGTCTATGAAGTCTAAAAATCTGTCCTTCCATTGTTCATATTCGCCTTTGAACAATACCGGAGGCTTGACATCTGTTCCGATTGAGAGTGCATATTTGGAAGTCATCTCGTTTAAACCTGTTTGAAAAATATATCAAATAAGAAACTAGAATTGATCGTTAGTCCAAAGTATGAAATTACAAGAAAAATTCTTGAAATCTAGAAAAATCAGAAAATTCGAAAAAAAATTGACTAAGTAACAGAACTCGCAAGTCCTAAAACTCGCAGGCTGAAAAACTCGCAGATTAAGTCTTGCGCGTTCTATAAATTCTCAACCAAACGCGCAGGCAAACTCGCAAGCAAACTCGCAAGTAAACTCGCAGATATTTGCGCGTTTTGAGAAACTCGTAAGCAAACACGCAGATAAAACTCGCAGATCGACGAAACTCGCAAGTGCCTAAACTCGCTAAAGACTATTCACGCTGAAACTCGGAGATTGAAGCGTGCGCGCTTCCCAAACTCGTACGTCGAAGCTTGCGTGTTTGAACAAAACTCGCTAGCTACTCTTGCGCGTTCCAACGCTTAGAATTATTTTCTGAATTTTCAAACTCGCAGGTCGATAAACTCGCAAACCACCAAACTCGCACGTCGAAGAACTCGCTAAACACTATTTCAGCTCAAACTCGCACCCTTTGATTAGCGCGTTTGTAGAACTCGCAGATAACTACATGCGCATTCTGGTCCTTATAAAATTTTCTCACTTTTCCAAACTCGCAGAATCTAACTAGCGTGTTTCTAGAACTCGCTAGTCGTTGCTTGTGCGTTTTAACCAAAAACTTTCCTTCGACTTGCGCGTTCTTGCGGATGAACCTTGCGCGTTTGAATGATTGACTTGCGCGTTCTAGCGATCTAGCGCGTTCTTCCTTCTGTCGACCCAAAAACCTTAGTTTTTCATCTGAAATCGATCTTTTCTTGTCCAAACGATCTGAAACTCTGAACAAACCTTTGTAATCCACCCATGAACAAGTTACAATACAAGATTTTTACAATTTAAACACCTTACAATACAATTCGATTGATGAAACAGTAAAAAAACGACTCGTTAACAAAAACTCAACCAAAATCACGAATTCGAATGAAATTACAGTGCAATACTTGAAATTGATTACAAAGACTCAATCTATTACACTTTTGTAACGATTCCTAACCAAAATCAGCTCCAAAAACACATCTAATTCCAGAAATCGATTTTTCACAGTCAAGAACACAATGTCGACTACTTTCTTGATCTGATTTCACCTTTTGGATCTGCTCTGATACCAATTGTGTGTCCCAGATTCTAATTTCTAAACAATATTAATCAAACATAACAAGATTAACAAACAATTACCTGTTTGATTACTTTCTGAAATCACAATTACAAAGATCTCTCTCTAGAACTCTCTCTCTCTCTCTACGTATTCTTTCTCTCTAACTTCTATCTCTTGTAACTTAACTTCTTAATGAAAATACAAAAAGAAAAACTATTTATACTACCTTCTAAAACAAGGAAACAACAAATACAAATACATTGACTTTTATTAATAGACTTTGACTTTTAATGAGGTTTGACTTTAGCAGCTTTGACTTTATCAACTTTGACCTTCAGTAAGCTTGATCTTGTATCCAACATATTTATGCTCTAACAATCCCAGAATTTCCAAAATGCCCATTCAGGAAATGTTTGAAATTCTGATGACTGATGAAGCCATGGTAATGAAGAAGAAAGCTAAGCTGGATAAGCAGAAGCCAAAGACTGTGGATCCAATCGCTCTTTTAGCTAGCCAAATGGCTGAGCAAGCCTTGACTGAATCTGCTTACGATAGGTCAACAGATGACGATGGCGAAGCATTGGAAAAAGCCATGATTCTTCTAAGTCAGCATTATCAAAAGAAATATCAGAAACGGTTAGGCTTAAACAATCTTCGTTTCTCTTCTGGATCAAAGAAGGTAGAACCAGGTTCTATATCAAAGCCTTTCTTTCCCAAATATGAGCCTGGTACATCAGCTGAACCAAAGAAAGAAGAGAAAAAGGCTGTGACTTGCTACAACTGTGGCAAACCCGGGAATATTTCAAAGGAATGCAGAACGAAGATTGTGAAAGATGTGGATTTTTATAAGAAGAAGTTAGCTTTGGCTGAGAAGAAAGCAAGTGTGGAACAATTTTGTTGGCTGAAGAGGAATATTGGTTGGATCACTCAGATAATGAAGCTGATAATGTTGAGACTGCTGCTATGTGCTTTATTGGAGACGACAACAGTGATGATGAGGATGAGGAGACTTCAACTGATGAATCTGAGGTACCATCTGAATTTGATTTTAATTTCATTTCATCGCAAATGAATGTCATCACAAATGCTTTACATGACTTTCGTTCAAAGCTTCTATCCGAAAAATGCGAAAATCAAGAAAAGTCTGTTCAAATTGAACAATTGAAGATTTCTCTGAGTGATGAAAAAGCTATTTTAAAATTTACAAAAGAGAAATTTCAAGAAAGAATAGAAGATTTAGAAATTGAAAAACAGACTTCTCATGATTCTTTGTCTGATTTATCAATTTTAAATCAAGAGTTTTCGGATAAAATATTTGAATTAGAATAAAAGTTATATAAACAAAATCAAACTGAACAAACAATTCATATGCATAAACCAAGGAGTTATGAGTCGTTAAAAGAAAATTGGGGTCTTGGATTTAAAAATCCTCAGTTTTTAAAGAAAGCTAAAATTGAGATTCCCAATTTCTATGATTATGACTGTCTTGGTCTTTCAAAATATGGCTCTCAATACAAACCTCTTTGGACAAGTGCTAAAGAGACCACGATAAGAAACGGATAAACAACAAGAGAATGGAAGTTCTTTTCGTTTACACTCAAGAAAATGCAAAATATTTTCCTGAGAAAATAAAGAAGAAAAGACAAAAGTTAAACATTGTTTCTTCTACTAAATCTTCTAGATCGAATGACTTCTTTGATTTAAATGAAGCTAATCCTAATAAGGACAAAATATTTCCAGTACCTTATGATACTAAGAGATATATACCTCCTTTAGTTTTAGAATGCCAAATCTTTGATCTAGAAGAACAATTGGAAGAACAAGAGATTTTGAGAAAAATTGAAAACGATGTCATTTTTTCTTTTATGACATCGAGTTTTAAAGAAAATAATTATGGTCTTATCAAATCTTCCATCAACTTGTGTTCATCTGATGTTTCTTGCTCTGAGGTTTATCCAAATAAAATAATTGATCAGTTTGATTTTATTGATAAAACTTTCTCTTCTAAATCAAATATTTTATCTAAAATTGTTGATGACACTTTTACACTAAATGATCATTTCTATAAAACTAAGCGTAAAAGAAGAAGGTCAAAGAAGAAAAGGAAGAAAGAGTTTGATATTTCTAAAAATTCTAATTTTTCTGATTCATCTATTTCAGATAGGCCTTTGAAGAAGTCTGTGAAGTCTGTTTGGCAAAAGAAACAGAGATCTGAAGAAATTGTTTCTGTAGAGAATAAATGTGTAGATTTTCTTTGTAAACAAGACTCATTTGCTTTTTGTAATAAATCTACAAAATATTTTGTTGAGCAAATGTTTCAAATTTCAAAAAATATCTCATATTGTCTCTCTAGTTCTGATTATGATTCTGATGATTGTGTTTCTTCTTTAATATGTGATGATGTTCATGCTTTATTTGATCAATCTCAGATGTTTTGGAAAAATAAATTTTTGAAAAAGAAAAAGGAAAGGACTAACAAGAAGGGACCCATATTTATATGGGTACCTAAATCTCAGTAATTGTTGATTGTGCAGCTAAATCAATTATGGTATCTGGATTCGGGGTGTTCCAAACACATGACTGGCAACAAATCATTACTTTCAAATTATAAAGAAAAATGTTGCGGTCGTGTCAAATTTGGAAACTGCGAGACGACTCCCATTCTTGGTTATGGTGATCTTGTTCAAGGTAACATAATTGTCAAAAGAGTAAGCTATGTCGAAGGTTAGTCACAATCTGTTCAGCATCGGAAAGTTCTGCGATAAAGACCTTGAAGTCAGTTTCAAGTCTAAAAGAGTTGCTGTAAAGAATAGTAGCGGCATGGACTTACTTGTTGGAAAGAGACGATCAAATCTTTATACGATTAATCTTTCTGAAGTAAAGATTCCATCAGATGTTTGTCTTTTATCAAAAGCCTCTATTCATGAAAGCTGGGTGTGGCACCGTCGACTAGCTCATCTCAATTTCAAATATATGGATCGCTTGATCAAGAATGATTCTGTGAGAGGTCTTCCAATCCTCCGTTTCCAGAAAGACCATCTATGTCAGGATTGCGAGAAAGGAAAGATGAAGAAAGTATCTCATAAGTCAAAGCCTGAACATTGCACTGCGGACATCCTAGATCTGATTCACGTTGATTTGTGCGGACCAATGAAGACAAAGAGTATTGGGAAGAAGAAATATGTTTTGGTTGTTGTTGATGACTACTCCAGATACACATGGGTGAAATTTCTCAAATCTAAAGACGAGACACCCAAAATTCTCATCAATCTCATCAAAACTATTCAGACAAATAAGCAAAAGCACGTCAAAGTTGTAAGATTAGATAATGGAACAGAATTCAAGAATTCAACTCTTCAAGCATTCTATGATGGTCAGGGTATACAACAACAGTTTTCTGCTGCAAGAACACCGCAAAAGAATGGGGTTGTTGAAAGACGAAATAGAACGCTTGTGGAAGCTGCTAGATCTATGCATGCTTATTCAGGTCTTCCTTTGTCTCACTGGGCCGAAGCCATATCAACTGCCTGTCATACTCAAAACAGATCAATTCTACACCGCAGGTTCAACAAGACTCCATATGAATTGATGAATGGTATCAAACCCAACATCAAATATTTCAAGTCTTTCGGGTGTAAATGCTATGTTTTGAATGATAGAGATAATCTGAACAAATTTAGTCCAAAGGCAGATGAAGGCGTATTTCTGGGTTATTCTTCTAACTCTGCTGCTTACAGCGTCTTTCTCCTCTCTGCATAAAAAGTGATAGAATCAGTGAATGTCAAATTTGATGAAGCTGCGGATTTGGCTTCTGGACAAAACAGTTCAGAACCCGCTTTTACTGGAAACTCAGCTTCTGAACAAATTAGTTCAGAACCTGCACTTCAGTTGACAAATCAGGATCCTTCTACTCCTCTGTCTAATTTTACTGATCTTGATTTTCTGTTTGAAAATTTTTATGATGATGTTCCTAAATCAAACACTGATAACGTGTCAAATGTTTTGAATCAGGAATCTGTGAGTGCATCAAATCCTAATTCCGCTGCATCAACTTTTGAAATTGATGCTTCTTCAGTACCTAATGAGATTCAAGACATACCTTCTGAATATCATCCTGATCAAGTCATTCATGAACCAGAAATTGCTGAAAATGTTCATGAGGAGTCTGTAGAAGATGAAGTTGTTCCAGAAGAAAGTATTCAACAAGAAGTACAAGCTACTTCTGGTCAACAAGAGTCTGAATCTGATGTTATGGAAACTCTTCCTCCTCCAGTTGAAACCATATATGTCTCATCTTCTGACATTATTCCATCTGAAGATCCTTCTCAACAAATTGAAGTGGTTCAAGAAGTTATTGATCCTCTTCCTCATACAACAAAATGGACAAGATCTCATCCAATCCATGAAATTATTGGGGATCCTCATGCCAGTGTTTCTACACGCTCCTAGTCGGCTTCTTCCAACGAATGTCTGTACACTTGCTTCTTAAGCAAGATTGAACCTACCAAAGTTTCTGAAGCATTGGAAGATCCAGACTGGATTTTAGCAATGCAAGAGGAGCTCAATCAGTTTGATGTGCTCAAAGATGGTATCGTCGTTCGGAACAAAGCAAGGTTAGTAGCCAAAGGATATCGACAAGAAGAAGGTATTGACTATGACGAAACATTTGCACCTGTCGCCAGATTGGAAGCTATTCGGATGTTTCTGGCCTTCGCTGCTTTTCGTAACTTCACTGTGTATCAAATGGATGTCAAGACAGCATTTCTCAATGGCAAATTTAAAGAAGAAGTATATGTATCTCAGCCAGAGGGATTTGTTGACAAAGATCGTCCTGATTATGTTTATTTTCTCGATAAAGCTTTGTATGGTCTGAAACAAGCTCCACGGGCATGGTATGACGAGTTGTCAGCGTTCTTGGTCAAATCCGGCTTCACCAAAGGCTCGATCGATACTACTCTTTTCATTTATAGAACTAATCTTGATATCTGTTTAGTACAAATATACGTAGATGATATTATTTTCGGTGCGACTAACAAATCTCTGTGTAATTGGTTTTCTGATTTAATGACCTCTAGATTTCAGATGAGCATGATGGGAGAAATCAACTTCTTTCTCGGCTTACAAGTGAAGCAGCTTCCAGATGGAATCTTCATCAATCAGTCAAAGTACGTATTTGAAATTTTGAAGAAATTCAAAATGGACAAGTCTACTTCAATCGGTACGCCTATGGCTCACGGTGCCAAACTCGGATTGGATCCAGATGGAAAAGTTGTGGATCAAAAGACATACAGAGGGATGATCGGATCACTGATGTATCTTACTGCCAGTCGCCCGGACATAATGTTTTCAACGTGCCTGTGTGCCCGTTTTCAAGCAAAACCAAAAGAATCTCATCTTTTAGCAGTCAAACGCATTTTTAGATACATTAAAGGAACTCCTTATTTAGGGTTATGGTATCCTAAAAGTTCTGACTATAGTTTGATTGCTTATTCTGATGCAGATTATGGTGGTAATCAATTGGACAGGAAAAGTACTTCTGGTCATCTCCAGTTTTTGGGTGACAGACTGATAAGCTGGGCGTCGAAAAAGCAAAATTGAGTTTCAATATCAACAGCCGAAGCTGAATACGTCGCTGCAGCTAGTTGCTGTGCTCAAGTGCTTTGGATGAAAACGCAACTTCGCGATTACGGGATGCTATACAAGACTGTGCCAATATATTGTGACAGCAAGTCCGCGATTGCGATATCAGTCAATCCTGTCCAGCACACCAAGACCAAGCACATAGACATGAGATATCATTTTATAAAGCATCACGTGGAAGAAGGTACTATTGAATTATATTTTGTACCAACTGAATATCAACTTGCTGATATATTTACAAAAGCTTTAGATGAAAAACGCTTTAACTTTTTTGCTTTCAAAACTAGGCATGTTGAATTTAAAAGTTTAAATCTTTACAAATTTTATTCTATAAAGTTTAATATATCAGATTTTCTTTCAGTTGAATAAAATGTGTGTCTAGGATCTTTGACAAGTCGCCTTGTTTATATTTAAAGTTTCATATGTTCAACGTTCAAATCTTTCAAACATCGAAAAGTCAGCAACATGTTTGACGCTTTAGATATTGCTTTAAAGATATGTGAGTCGGCATATTTATGGTTTACTTTGCTTGAACAACCTAAGTGATCAAAATTGTAGATCGTAATGAAAATATGGGCTAAGCTATTCGATATAGATCTGAGTTATTGAGATGATTTTATTTTTAAGCATTTAAAATATAGAAATCCTTGAGTTTAAATTTTTTTTGTACCTGTGACCTTTCTGGTTTGGGAAAGTAAGTTCCAAGGGATGCTTGACATCTGGTCCCCTAAGGTCAATTGATCTGGGAGTGATCGAACAGAAATCCTGCAATAGAATCAGATCGAAAGTCATGTTCTACTGGTATGAATGGGTTTAGGATATGTCGATGTAGCCTTTCTGATTCGGGAAAGTAAGTTCCAAGGGGTGCTTGACACCTAGTCCCCTAAGGCCAACTTGTTGGTCCCGGAGGTGCTTAACAAGTTTGTAGAAGGGGGGGGGGGGTTGAATACCAACACAGAAATTAAAGTTTAATAAATTGTTTATTGATAAATCAAAAATACAATTTACAAGTTTGTTGCGGAATAAGATTAAGACAGACTTAATCTAAACAAACTTAAGAAACACTAAGATGATTGCACAAGAAATTCAGAGAATGGGGAATTAAGAGAGATAGAAAACAATGGTTTCTATATGGAGTTCAAGGATTGAGCACACCTTCAGATGAAGGGGTGAACTTCCTATTTATACCCTATGCATTAAATGCATGGCAGGGTACTTTACACGTGGCATTCACAGATTGGCTTTGGGAGTCTGAATTTTGGGAGACATGCTTTCGGCCGGGTCATGAACAGTGTAGTTGACAGAGTTGTTGTACGTATGGTGGCAGAGACATGTTCGTTCTGACACATAGTACTAGTTTGTGCAAGGATAGACAAAAGGAAACTTGAGGCATAAGCTTTGATCGATTGATCGCTGAGTATCTCTTCTTGCAGAGATAGAGGTTCAGCTATCGCTGAAGCTTTTCCTCATGTTCCTTCGCGTATATGTAGAGTTGTCTTTGTTTCACTGATATCCGCATCAGGTCACTAGAAGACTTCTCTTTGTTCAGCAGCTTTGTCTTCGATTCAGCTATGAACATATGTTGACGCGAGACTTGTCTTCAGGGATTACGTTGGCTGTTTACTTCAGGAACTATCAGTGATAACTGAACAGACTCAGTCTAATCACTGATAGTGAAACACTAATACATAGAAATGTTTATAAGAAAGACTATCAGTGATAACTGAACAGACTCAGTCTGATCGCTGATGGTGAAACACTAATACATATTAAAACGTAATTTTCACTAAGTATAGAAGAGGGTCTTTATCAAATCACTGAGAGAGTTTGGATCAACAATCTCCCCCTATTTGATAATGACAAAGTAACAGGAGAAAATTACTTTATAATTCAAAAAGATGGAATAATCAGGACTCGTAACATACATGTCCCAATTACTATTTTGAGGGATCTTTTACAGCACTGATGGAGTTAAGTACTTTACTGAAATTTCATTAATCCAAGAAAAGAATTACAAGGAATGAAAATTACAAGTACAAGTGAATAACTACTTACTGTAAGTACAACTAATAGATTACAGAAAAGAAAACTAATCTATCTGCTATAAGAAGACTTAGGAGGATTTATCATATACTCAGGTATTTCTTCTCCTTTCTGTCTTCGTTCCAAAGATTCATGGCTGATAATTTCTTTAATTTTCTCAGCAGCAGGGAAGAAGTCACACCATAAGCATAAGAGATCCTTGAGATGATTTAGAGGACAGATAGGAATCTCAGAGACTCTTTGAAATCTGAGTTCCTCATCATCATCTCTGAAGAATATTCCATAAGGATTGTCAATTACTTGACCAGCTTGAAAAGGACCACCAGGAGGCAGAGATAAATTCAGAACTGAAAGATCAGGAGGAGGACCAAACAGTGCATCTCTTGAAAATTTGATAGAAGTTTCATTCCTGATGATGGCGACGTCTTCAGAGGAGGAGGACCCAATTCTTCTTTTGAGTTTCAAAGATTTGGGAGGAAGAGGAGATGGCAGCTTCAGTACAGAAGTGACTCTATTTATGAGGGCTTCAAGAAGTCCTTCAACATAGCCTCTGTATGTAGATTTGGATTTCTTCAGCACATCCCAGAACTCTATCCATTCCCTAAACCCAAAGCTCTCAAGTTTGGATACGTACATAGCTTTTTGGGTTCCATCCTCTCTGGTAATCTCCATGGTCAATGAGAGTTGATCCTTCTTCTTGAGACCAGAGATAGTCACGGCTGATATTGGAAGAAGATCAGAACGATAATCCATCTTCTGTTTACACCATTCGATAGACCTATCGTTGATCTCTTGTTCTTTGGAGCGCTCCTCTTCAATTTCTTTCAGCAGTGCAGCTTGAACTTCCACAGGTTTGCTTTTCAGCTTTTTGTCCTTGACTTGAGAAGATTGAATCTTTAAAGCGAGTTGGGCGTCTCGTCTGCATTCAGCGATCAGTTTCTCAGCTTTGGCAGATTCTTCTCGTTCAGCTTTAGTGAGGAAGTCGAGCTCTGAGAAGGATGTTTGAAGAGGGATTTTCAGCCGTTGACTTTCTAGTTTAGCGATCATTTCAACTCTTTTCTTTACCACTTCCTCTGACCAACGAGATGGTCGAGAGGGCCTTCCTGGATGGACCAGGGAATCTTCTTCTTCTTCTTCATCAATCTCAGCGATAGAGATTGGGATTATTTCTTCAGCGATAGTAGCTGGAATTATTTGTAGTTCAGAACCCTTAAGCAGGGGTGAGAACTGTCTGGATAGAAAATGAAGGAAAGAAGGGATAAGTGTATATTTTTAGAAAAAGAGAGATAAAGGCTAGAAGGAAATAGGGGTTTGGAAAGAGTAGGAGAGTGGTACCATAGAAAGACATACCTGAGAAGGATGCTCCCCCTCAGATTGTGATCCAGTCCTCAAGCATCCTTCAGAGATTGGTTGCTTGTCTTTGCTTTGCGAAGGAGCGCTTGAAGATGTATCACCTCTCACCCCTGCTTTGACAACCTCTTGCGAAGTTGTCCCTGATGCTACGTTCGGCTTGGAGAACCACATAGATTGGTCTTCATCATCGTCGTCGTCATCATTGGAGGGTTGATCCTTTTCTTGATCAACAAGATCTAGATCATCTTCCTCTTCATCGTCTTCTTCCTCATCATCTTCAAAGAGAAGAGAATGAATTGATGAGGGTTCTTTTGCCTTCTCCCCCTCTTTGTCATTATCGACAGGGGGTTGCTCAGTTGCTGGAGTAGCTGTTGAAGCTTTTAGCACTTGAACGTCAGCCTCCAGACGCTTGACCCATTCTTCAACTTCAGGGATGTCACATGTGGCATCATGGATGAATTCCACAGCGATGTTGAGATTTGTCCGATCATCTTCAGTGAAGGAGGGAAGCAGCGCTGGAGCTGGTGCAGTCACCTTTTGGAGAAGTTGCTGAGGAAGGGACGTGCAGAGATCAACCTTTGAAGAGAGATCTCGAACTTCAGTGGTAAGAGACTCAAATCGCCCCTGAAAGAGTTGAGAGGACTCTCTGAGTTGGACGACTTGTTCTTCTACAGCTGAAAGTTGGGAGTTCTCAGCTTTGGATGAGCAGGTAGCTGTCAACCTCTTCAACTCCTCACCAGCCTGATTGACGGCGCTGGTGGTGTCGTTGATGGTGTTGGTGAGAGCGTCCACCTTTTCTCCCAGACTGTTGACATGCGTGTCAACAGACGCCAAACTAGGACATGAAAATGATATTAGTTCAGATACGGGCTTATTTGGAGAGGTGGGGAAAGAAGTGTTTAGGATAATAGGTTTACCTGACGTATCAAACATTTTGTAGAACTGCAAAGATTCCTCAAACGTTTGATGTTCAGGTCCTATAGGTAAAGAGGAGGTAGCGGGTTCAGAGACCAAAGGAGGAGAGGGAAGAGTTATGGGGATAGAAGTAGGGTTGGGGTTAATCTCAGCGAATGAGATAGTAGGTGGGGTCACTTATGATGTGACAACGATTGAAATCGCTGACACGGCAGGTTGAGTGACTTCTGGAGTTGTGGAGGAAAGACCCACAAATGCATCTAAGGTAGCTTGTTGAGAAGCTCCCTCAGGTATAGTACTAGAGGGTGTACTTTCCTTAGTCTTTTTGGCCTTCTTAGAAGGACCAATCGGACTAGCTGATGGTCGTTTGGAAGTAGTGGTAGCGACAGGGATAGCAGACGAAGGAACCGTCTGCATGGTCGCTGAAAAATAAGAAGAATGGAGAGAGAGACGAGAGCGAAGGAGAGAGATACTTACCTCGTTGGCGAGCGGTTTTACCTCCAGTGATCGTTGACCTATCCTGGCAAAAGTGCCATCATCTTTGGTGGGATAGGTGTTGGGATAGAGTAACTTGATGTACGTACATATGAAACGTACATACGAGATCTTGGGATCTCGTTCAGGCTTCTCTAATCTCGACCTCAGGTCTTCAAAGATGGCAGTGGCGTAGTCAAAGTTTTGACCAGCGATAACGGAGTAGGCCATTTGCAGTTGTGTTTTGCTGGCTTGATCCAGCGAACCACTCTTCCCGCTCATGCGCTGAATTATGTGCGAGAAGATGAAGTTCAGTTGTGAAGGCATCTGAGCTTTGAGAATCTTGGTGAGCTTTTTGTTGGGAATAGAAGATCTCGGTTTGTTTTCCCAACAATAGCCCATTGCATCTAGAAAGGATATCAGCTCAGCATCAGTGGGGAGTGCGTCGAACCCACTCTTTGGTTTGTCAGGGAATCTCAAAGATTTCCTGAGGCTAAGAGCGGTTATGCTCCCTGGCCCCAAATCCGTGCTGAAGGAGATAGCAGGGACTCGTTCACCTTTTTTGTTGGTGAGTTCAGTTGCATCAGTAGTGAACCAGAACTGCTGGAGTAGAGTCTTTGAAGGCTTAGGATCCACAGTGATCGCGTAAGCTATGCATGATTGTTTGAGAAATTCAGCAGCTTCCACCAGATGTGGGTATTTGTCAGCTTTAAAGTCGAGTCTTCCCAAGTGATTACATTTAGTAATCTCAACTTCAGTAATAGCGAATCGAACATGCTTGGAAGCAACGATTGAAGATTGTGCCATTTCTGTTATGGAAAGAAGCATAATAGAAGAAATGATTATGATTAAAAAATAATATGATTACCAGTTTCCATAGAAGAAGGGAAACTGGAAAAATATCAAGTTATTTTTAGGAATAGAAAAATAGTGTTCTGGGTAGAAAGAATGAAGAACATTTTAAAAACCCAAAAGGTTTTTATTTTAAAAAAAAACATAAAATCAGAAAGAATGATTTTTAGTTTTTAAACAAAAACGTTTTATAAAATCCATGAAGAACAAGAACGAGTAGGATTTTAAAAAGAATAGAAAGCATACGAACAATGCACATAAACATGAAATAAACCTGTTTATTTTGAAGAAGAAGAGTTGCAGATTCAATATTCTGGGTTTACTTGCTTGAGTGTTCTTGAGAAAGAGTGTTTCTTGCTATGAAAGTTTTGAAAGCGTAAACCGTATAAATGAGAGAAGAATTCCTTTTATACAAAGAGATGGAGGAGAGAGAAGGAATGAAGCGGGAAGAAAAATCATCATGACATTGACACGTTCCACAAAGTTGATTGGATAGAAGAGCAACGGACGAACGTGTCAGAAAAGGCGTGTCATGAATTATCTGCTCAAATGACGTCATAGGAGAGAGAGAGACGTTTCATTTTTCCGTTTTGAAATTATCACTGAAGAAAAGTCAGCGATAGATTTTCCTTTTTGAAAGTATCCCTGATGGTAAAGATAGGGATAGATTTTTCTTTTAAATGATCACTGACCAGAAATATCAGTGATTAATGTATTTTTCAAAAGCTTTTAATCATTTGAAGAAAGTTCAGTGATTAAAGTTTATATTTTGAAGAAAAACATCTTAACTGAGTTAAGATTCAGTTGAGAGAACATACCTGAGAGTCAGAATGTTTATCAGAGAACAATGAGAGGGGAACTTTTGATTACTGGCATAATACATGAACGCTGAAGATTTACTCTTCGAGGTTCAGCATTCCAAGCTCACTGATGAAAAAGTTGAACCTTGTCTCATCAAGAGGTTTGGTAAATAAATCAGCAAGCTGAAAGTCAGTAGGAATAAAATGAAGTTCAATATTACCATTCATCACATGATCTCTGATAAAGTGATATCTGATCTCTATGTGTTTTGTCTTTGAATGTAGCACTGGATTATTTGCTATGGCTATAGCACTAGTGCTGTCGCAATAGATGGGAATTTTTGACAGCTGAAGGTCATAATCTAATAGTTGATTTCTCATCCACAAGATTTGAGAACAACAGCTTCCAGCGACTACGTATTCAGCTTCAGCTGTGGAAGTGGACACAGAATTTTGCTTCTTGCTTGTCCAGCTTACCAGCTTTCCTCCCAGGAGTTGACATCCACCAGTGGTACTCTTTCTGTCGAGTTTACAGCCTGCAAAATCACTACCAGAATAACCAGTTAGATCGAACCCTGAGTCTTTGGGATACCAAAGACCGAGGTTAGGAGTTCCTTTCAAATATCTGAAAATTCGCTTTACAGCGATCAGATGGGATTCCTTGGGTTCAGATTGATAGCGTGCACATAAACAAGTAGAGTACATAATGTCAGGCCGGCTTGCTGTTAGATACAGCAGAGAGCCTATCATTCCTCTATAGGCAGTGACATTAACAGGTTTACCAGAAGGATCTTTGTTAAGTGTCAGGGGTGGTGCCATAGGAGTCTTCATCGCTGAAGTTTGTGTGAGATCAAACTTTTTCAGCATATCTTTAACATACTTACCTTGGCAGATAAAAGTACCTTTGTCAGATTGTTTAATCTGAAGACCAAGAAAATATGTCAGCTCACCCATCATACTCATTTTATATTCTTTCTTCATTCTTTCAGCGAAGCGAGTACACAGAGATGGGTTAGTAGAACCAAATATTATGTCATCAACATATATTTGTACAAGAATTATATGACCTTTTATCTTTCTGAAAAATAACGTATTATCAATTTTGCCACGTTCAAAATTTTCAGAGATAAGAAAAGATGAGAGAGTGTCATACCAAGCTCGAGGGGCTTGTTTTAGACCATAGAGAGCCTTATCCAATTTATAGACATAATTTGGATACTTAGGATCATAAAATCCTGGTGGTTGTTCTACATAGACTTCTTCATTCAGCTTTCCATTTAGGAACGCTGATTTTACGTCCATTTGATACACAATGAAGTCTTTATAGACTGCATAAGCTAAGAATAGTCGAATTGCTTCGAGCCTAGCCACAGGGGCAAAGGTTTCATCATAGTCTATGCCTTCCTCTTGTCTGTATCCCTGAGCAACAAGTCGAGCCTTGTTGCGGGTTACAATTCCATGTTCATCTAACTTGTTTCTAAACACCCATTTGGTGCCTATAACAGTTTTGTCAGATGGTCTAGGAACTAGATTCCAAACTTTGTTACGAGTAAACTCAGTCAACTCTTCTTGCATAGCGCTGACCCAGTTTGGATCTCTGAGGGCATCATCAATCTTCTTTGGTTCTATTAAAGAGAGAAAATTTACAAAGAGACAGATATTACCTGAGCTTCGTCGTGTCTGAATACCTGCTTCGAGATCACCAAGAATTTGATCTATTGGGTGATATTTGGTCCATCGCTGAGCAGGAGCATGATTGCTTAACTCAGAGATTGGATCAACAGTTGGAATGTTTACTGATGATGACGTTTGAGGTTCATCGGCAATTAACTGTTGAGAAGGTTCATCAGAGATTTTTTTCAGACGAAGATAGATTTGATGGTAGTAGTGTGTTTAGAGGTTTTGCTGAAACCCATGAGGTGGTTTCAGCGGTAGGATGTATAATGTTTGGATCATCATCAGCGGCTGGAGGATCAGAATGCTGATGGTTTGAGAAGAAAGGTTTTGTTTCTCTGTAGTGAGAAAGCATCCAAGCATTTAATTCTTCATTTTCAGCGATTGGTTTGGAGTTCGCTGAGCGAGTTTCATCAAAAGTGACGTGTATTGTTTCTTCTACGGTTTGTCTTCTCTTGTTGAAAACTCTGTAGGCTTTGGAGATGGAGGAATATCCTAGAAATATTCCATCATCAGCTTTTAGGTCGAACTTTCCAAGTTGATCTCTGTTGTTTAAGATAAAACACTGACAACCAAAGATATGAAGAAAACTGATAGAAGGCTTCCTTCCAAGAAAAAGTTCATAAGCTGTCTTACCAAATCGCTTTATTATCAGCGATCTGTTTTGAGTGAAACATGCAGTATTTACAGCTTCTGCCCAAAATTGAGTAGGGAGATGAGAATCGCTGAGCATTGATCTAGCAGCTTCTATGATTGTTCTGTTTCTTCTTTCAGCGACTCCGTTTTGCTGAGGTGTTCTTACTGAAGAGAAGTTGTGAGAGATTCCCTTGTTCTCAAAGAAATTGTTCAGGGAACTGTTTTTGAATTCAGTTCCATGATCACTTCTTATTGAGCGAACAGTAAGATTGTTCAGCACTTCCATCTTTTTTACAAAAGATATCAGTTCTTCTGGAGTATCACTCTTACAGCGAAGAAAGATAACCCAGGTGTAGCGAGAATATTCATCTACAATGACAAGTGTATATTTCTTTCCAGCTATTGATTGGATGTTGACAGGGCCAAACAGATCCATATGCAAGAGCTGAAGAGGACTTGTTACCGAGGAAACTTGTTTCGACTTGAAACTAGCTTTTGTTTGTTTTCCTTTTTCACATGCTGAGCAGAGAGATTCTTTAGCATATGAGTGCTGAGGAAGACCAGAAACCAGTTCCTTAGATGAGAGAGAATTCAGGGTTTTGAAATTTAGATGAGAGAGCCTTTTATGCCATAGCCAGTTGACATCAGAAGAGGCCTTAGAGAGAAAACACAAGTTATCAGTGATAGTAGAGTCTATATCTATTACATAGACATTTTCTCTGCGATGACCACTGAGAGCAAGTTTTCCTTTTTCATCTACCACTGAACATGCTTTCTTAGAAAAGCGAACTTCATAATCTTTGTCACATAGCTGACTGATGCTTAGAAGGTTGTGCTTCAGTCCATCTACATAAGCGACTCTTCGAAAGGTAGTTGTCCCATTGCTAAGGACACCAAACCCTCGGGTAAATCCTTTTCCATTTCCACCAAAGGTCACAGAGGGACATCTTTCTTCCTTGTATTCAGTGAGCAGGTCTCTTTGTCCAGTCATGTGACGAGAACATCCACTATCGAGATACCAGATGCCCTTTGATCCCTGCATACATAAGGAAGATTAAGCGTTGTTTGGTACCCACTTTTCAATGGGTCCTTCAGAGTTAGTGAATAAGTAAGGTTCGGCTTTCTTCTTAGCAGTTGAAGATTCAGCTTCAGTGGTAATCTTCACTTTGGTTAATTTCTTAACCTTAGTGGTATTTTTCACCTTGGTTGATTTTTCAACCTTGGTGACCTTCTCAGCTTTAGAGGCATTTTTCTTCACTTTAGCTATTTTATCAGATTTAGTGGCAGTTGGACATTTGCTTGCAATATGATCAGTAAAACCACAGTGATAACATTTTCTGTATCTGAAAATGGTTTTAGGACCAGAAGTAGAAGGTTTTGCAAGTTTAAGATGAGCAGGGCCCGGTCCAAGAAGACTTTTCTCTTGAGATCTGGGAGGAATTTTAATTTCTTCAAATCTCAGAGGTTTAAGGTCAATCTTTAGCTTTGGAGGACAGAGATCAAAGATTTCTATCACAGAGCTAGAGGATTGCTTAGCTGAAGGTTTAGAAGGAACTTTCAGCTTTGCTTTCCTGGTTGCCTTCTGAGGAAGGAGAATGGACTTTCCTTTATCCTTAGACTTAGTGTCTTTGGATTTTTCTTCAGGAATGGGATTTGAAGAACAGAGATAGAATTGATTATTTGAAGTGTCAAATGAGGTGACAAAAGTTCCAAACTTAAGCGAGGAACTTTCTTCCTTAGGATCGTCCTGAGGTGTCCAAAAACCAAGACCAGTTCTATCACTTTCAGGGGTTTGAGCTTTTATTATCTCAGAGATCTTTGTTGATGATTTGCAACATTTTTCAACATGAGCCTTTTCTGCTTTTAGAGCAGCAATGGCTTGTTCACGTTCAATGCTGATGATTTCATTTATAATGACTTGATCTTTCAACTTTTCTTCTAAAAGATTTAGTTCACTGATCTTTTCATGACATATCTCTAGCTCTTGAGTTAAATGTACGTTTTTATTCTCAGCTTGAGTTTTGTCGTTTAGAGCATTATAAAGGTCAATTGTCAGCACATCAACAGCACGACTTCTCTCAGCTTCAGGTAGAGAGAGATTTGTAGAGATAGATACCTGAGATGATATGTAGCTCATAGTAGGTTCAGATGGTTCTTCCACTTCTTCTTTAATCTCAGCCATGAGGCAAAGATTAGCGGCTTCTTCATCATCAGAAGATGATTCTTCTGATTCAGCCCAGTCATGTTCTTCAGCGATGAGACCTTTACCTTTTTGCTGATAGCTTTTCAGCTTTTGATATTTGTTCTTCAGCTTATGGTATTTGTCATCACTGGATCTTCTTGAGGTAGAAGGTTTGAAGACCTTTTTCGACCTGCACTCACTAGCAAAATGTCTAATTTTTTCGCAGTTATAGCAAGTGGCAGTAGCCTTATCAACCGGAGTTGATTTTGGCTTTTCAGTAAGAGAGAGAGGTTTACTTCTTCGGAAGTTACTCTTTCTTGCAAATCTCTTAAAAGAGTTTGTCAAGAGTGCTAAGGACTCATCAAACTCTGAAAGATCAGGGTCTGATAGATCCTCAGATTCAGAATCTAACTCAGTGATGGTGAGAGTAGATCGCTGAGATGGAATTATTTCTGAAGAGACTAAAGCAACAGGAGTACTTTTGGAGTCTTTAGAATCTTTTACAAGATTCTTCTTCAGAAGATTTGATTGCTCATAGTTGAGCAATATTCCATACAGAGTGCTTAAAGAGAGAGTATGTAAGTCTTTTGTCAGCTTAAGACATATTGAATAACTGTCCCAGCTTTCAGGAAGACTCTCTAAGAATTTTGTTAGGACCTCAGAATTAGAATAGGTCCTTCCAACAGTTCTTAGGTCAATGATTAGGCAGTTAAACCGCTGATGAATGTCAGAAAGAAATTCATTCTTACCAGCGATAAAACTTTCATACTGTCTTACCAAGTTAATCTTTCGAGTCTCTTGGATTTCAGTGGTGCCCTCGTATTGAACACATATGGTTTCCCACATTTCTTTAGAAGTTTTCAGATGCATGATGGAATGGAAAACTTCATCAGGCAGAGCCATTGAGATAATGGTCTTTGCTCTTGCATCTATGCCTACCTTCTTTTTATCTTCATCACTCCACTGTCTTATTTCCTTAACGACATATCGTTCAGGGACAGCTTCAGTGGTGACAGTAGCAGGAACCGCAACTATAATTCTAACAGGTTCATAGGGTCCGTTTTCTATATATTCAGGTATAGTAGGATCCGCACCTTCAAGAAATAGCATCATTCGATTTTTCCATAGAGAAAAGTTATCTCTGCTAAATCGAGGAGGTTTAGAAAGTGAACCATTATCATAGTAGTTTGTGTTTGTGTTTAGTGCCATTTTAGAATAGCAAGGAAGAGTATACAGCAAGATCTTGTTTATTAGTTTAAACAAACTGCTCTGATACCACTTGTTGGTCCCGGAGGTGCTTAACAAGTTTGTAGAAGGGGGGGGGGGGTTGAATACAAACACAGAAATTAAAGTTTAAATTGTTTATTGATAAATCAAAAATACAATTTACAAGTTTGTTGCGGAATAAGATTAAGACAGACTTAATCTAAACAAACTTAAGAAACACTAAGATGATTGCACAAGAAATTCAGAGAATGGGGAATTAAGAGAGATAGAAAACAATGGTTTCTATATGGAGTTCAAGGATTGAGCACACCTTCAGATGAAGGGGTAAACTTCCTATTTATACCCTATGCATTAAATGCATGGCAGGGTACTTTACACGTGGCGTTCACAGATTGGCTTTGGGAGTCTGAATTTTGGGAGACATGCTTTCGGCCGGGTCATGAACAGTGTAGTTGACAGAGTTGTTGTACGTATGGTGGCAGAGACATGTTCGTTCTGACACATAGTACTAGTTTGTGCAAGGATAGACAAAAGGAAACTTGAGGCATAAGCTTTGATCGATTGATCGCTAAGTATCTCTTCTTGCAGAGATAGAGGTTCAGCTATCGCTGAAGCTTTTCCTCATGTTCCTTCGCATATATGTAGAGTTATCTTTGCTTCACTGATATCCGCATCAGGTCACTAGAAGACTTCTCTTTGTTCAGCAGCTTTGTCTTCGATTCAGCTATGAACATATGTTGACGCGAGACTTGTCTTCAGGGATTACGTTGGCTGTTTACTTCAGGAACTATCAGTGATAACTGAACAGACTCAGTCTAATCACTGATAGTGAAACACTAATACATAGAAATGTTTATAAGAAAGACTATCAGTGATAACTGAACAGACTCAGTCTGATCGCTGATGGTGAAACACTAATACATATTAAAACGTAATTTTCACTAAGTATAGAAGAGGGTCTTTATCAAATCACTGAGAGAGTTTGGATCAACACAACTGGTCTGGGAGCGGCTGACCCAAATCCTGCAATAGGGTCAGATAGAAAGTTACGTTTACGGCATGTTCTTTACTTAATGAACTCTTTGATTAAAAGATGCCAAAGTGCACGAATCTTAAAAGATACCAAAGAGCACACTCATGTGAAGATGCCAATGTGCACACAGCTAAAAGATGCCAATGAGCACACATCTCTTGATACTTGGTGATATATTTTGAGCTGCGATAAACCTGTAAATTTGTGAAAATCTTAATTCTTGATGACTTAGTGTCTGTACATGCAAAGTTCTTCATTTTATGTTTAGAATTACATTTTTCTTGAAGCTAATCAGAGATCGCATGCGAGCACACTGACTAGATACCTGTAAGTGTTTGAATCTGAACATGTCTTAACTTGATATACAATGAAACATGTTTCTGTATCCACCAACTCCCGTTTGATTTCAACTGATTGATAAATCTGGAATATTCTACTTAGTAGACTTTAATTTGTTTAGTGTTTAAATGTTTATATATTCAGTTGTTACAAAATTTATATTCAATATGATCATCTTTAATATTGATGTCTTTATGTTTGCTATCTGTGTTTTTGTCATATGGTTTGTGCATTTTTCAAGGGGGAGTGTATATCTGGTTTCTGTTTCTGTGAATATTCTGTTTTTGAGGGGGAGTGAATATTACTGATTAATTTCTTCCTGTGTTGATCAGAAATTCATAAGGTAAGTTTTTCTGAAATTACTATGCAAATGCTAAACTAATTTGTTAAATTTTGGTGCATTTGTGTAGGGGGAGTAATGGGGGCTTATCAGGTATTTTTTTTTGGTAGTTATTTTTTTAAGTATTTTGTTTTTAGAATATATATAGAAGTAATAGTGTCTTTTCTTTTCTTTATTCCATTTGAACTTGTTTTGACTATTCATCTTCCCTCCATTCTCTTTGAGTATTGTTCTTCCTGCGCTTTACTGTTCATTTCAGATTGTGATTTTGGAAAGATCAGGTATGTTTTGATTTTTCATTCTATGTTTGTAGTTTGTTTAGTGTTATTCATTCTTTGTTTTGATTTCATTTTTGGTTTTGTATTGTGCGTTTTAACTGATATGCGTTATTTTCACTGATTCATCGATTTCTAAAACTCAGATTCGAGTTGAAATAGATCGATTTGCTCTTTGGGATTTGTTTAGAACTTATAATCGACAATCAAGTATGTTTTCTTTTAGTTTAATTCGTTGTTGTGTGCTTCGATTTTTAGTTCTTGTGGATTTCGGGTTCGAACACCCGTTTTTCTAGGGTTTTGGTTCAAATATAAGTGAAGTATGCGTTTCACCTGTGGCACGCATAAGTGAACTATGCGTTTCACTTGTGACCCGCTTATGTCAAGTATGCGTTTCACTTGTGACCCGCATAGTCAAGTATGCGTTTCACTTGTGACCCGCATATGTCAAGTATGCGTTTCACTTGTGACCCGCATAGTGAACTATGCGGTTCATCTGTGACCCGCATTCTTTTAGTATGTTGTGTTTTTTCATTATTTCCAAGTATGTTATGCGTTCCATAAAGGACACGCATTTCCTTTTAATGTGTTTCCTTCAGGACACGCATTCTTCATAATGCGTTTCCTTCAGGACACGCATTCCTCATATGCGTTTCCTTCATGACCCGCATTCCTTCCTTAGTGTTTCCTTTAGGACTCGCATTCTATACTTGGAATATTTTTTTGTGTTTTCTAATTGTTTATCTGTGTTTTGTTTCAGGTTATCATGTCTTCTCAAACAAATACTGATCCAATGATTCAAGATGAGAATGTCATTCTTCAGGATCCGGCTGATCAGACATCTCATGATACACCTATGCCGTCTGTTCCATCTGTTGGGGCTGATCTTTCTATATCAAGGCGAAATCCAAATGATGTGTTCCCGAACGTCATGTACATGCCTTATAAGCATAACAACTACTTTGTTGACTTTGATCGCATCAAGATTCATCCTGTCATACGCACTATTCTTCGTGGACATCCGCTCTCTCAAGCTCTATGTTCAGTTGCCGATGTTCCAGAAGTCTACGTTCAGCAAGTCTGGCACACCATCACAAAGAACGAACTGGCACGTCCTCATCGATTTGATCTCCAAATTGATCAATTTGATTCATATCTGTCTTACAAGCGGTTAAGATTGATTCTTGAGCTTCCTGAGCCTAATTCTAGATCTGGAAGGACAACATATGATCGGTTTCCATCTGAAGAAGAAGTGTTTGAAGGCATCAAACGACTAGGCTATGTTGGACCACTGAACAGGGTTGTAGACTTTGACAAGTCTAATCTTCCTCCTGTCTGGTATTATTTATTTTCTGTCATCAACAGGTGCTTAACGTCTAAACATACCGGCACGGATAGTTCTAGTCTTCACTATCTTCGACTGTTCCATGCAGTAGTCTATGATCTGCATGTCAACTACACGATTATTTTCTGGACCGAGCTATCAGAAATAGTGCAAGACAAGTTAACTAACAAGCGACGAAAGTTCATTCCTTTTATCAGGTATCTTAAGCTAATTGTTAGAAGCATGTTTCGAAGCAATCCGACAATTCCACGAAGATTATCTTGGCCACAAGTTCCGGATACTGAGATGCTTTTCCTTCAGAAACGGAAGAAGTCCTTCACATTTTCTATGACCATTCCTTATGGTCTTATTGCCAATTATGCTGACATGACCGATCCCAGTGTCATTGATTATTGTTTAGAAAATGACTTTGAAGAGGCTGAACAGGAAGAACCTTCTCATAGCACTCCAGCTGATAATTCTCATGAAGAGCAAGTTGAAGCAACTACTCAGGAAATAGTTACTGATGTAGTAACTACCATAGCGACAGATGTTGATTCTTCTGCAGTTCCACAAGATGTTGTTTCTCATCGCGTTGAATCTTTCATTGCTGATATTGAAGCTGAAGCCATTATTGAAGTTGCTGATGTTAGAGAAGATGCTGATCCTAATGAAACTATTATTAGAGAAGATGTTGATCTTGATGAAACTGGAGTTGCTGATGATGATGAGACAAATGCTGAGTTTTCTGATGATGGTGAAAATACGACAAGTGATTCAGATGATGGTGATGATGATGCTGATCAATCGAACATGAAAGTGTATAAACGAAAAGTAAGAACTCCGGAAGTGGTTATCTCAACAGAAGTTATCTCTGATGATGATTCAGTTCCAGTTAATCCTTCAATTGCACATCTTCAAGTATATGAATTGGATACAACTTTTAATCAATCCACAACTTCGGTTCAAAGTCAAGCTCCAGCAACTACACTTGCAGTTATTCAGTCTACTTCATCAGCTGTAGAGCTTACTTCTGATCAAGCTCGAGTTTCAACTGACAAGTTCTCTACTTTGAATGATGTAATTCGGCAGTTATTGGAGAGAATGGATGCTGAAAAGGAAGCACAGATTCTGAAGTTAAAAGCTTTATTTAAAGGGAAGATGCCTGAGATTGATACTTCAGTAATTCCTACAGAGATTCCGTTCAGACGTCCATCTGGGGTTGTTCTAAGAGAGCCGTCTTCTGCTATTCAATCTTCTGCTCCATCAATCATGTCTATTCCTCTTCCTCCATTGTTTACACAGTCAGCTGGTATTTCTTCATCTACTAGTATAACTGTGTCTTCTTCTAGCACTCCAGTATCAGATCTTCCTATTTCAGAGTTGACAGATTTGCTCTATGCTCGACTTCTTTCTATGTCGCCACCAGAACATCAGGATCAAGATCTTCTATCTCTGCTTCAGAACTTCCAACCTACGCCACCTCCAGTTTCTTCGTCTGAATCTGACAGGATCTATGTTTCATCTACTGAGTTTCAAGCATTCAGATCAGAAGTTCAATCAAGTTTTGCTGATCTCAAATCGTTTATATCTCAAACTTTCTCTGATTTATCTTCCAGGCTTGATATTCACGAACAAAGCTGCAGAACTGAGGCCGGTCCGTCTATTAAACGAAGACATGACCAAGATGATCCCGATCATCAAGGTCATGAGGGGGAGATGGCAAAGAGACAAAGAACAGAAGGGTCTTCTGAAGCACGAGAAGTTGTTCAAGAAGAAGTAGCTGAATATAGAGAAAAGACTGCTAATACAGTTCAAGATTGCAGTATCCAAGACCTAATGGATGTCATGATTGACAATGCTGATGTAACTGCTTTGCATAATGAATTTAATTTGTCTGAAGCAAATTTTAATAATATGCAAGTTGTAGTTTATGTGGATCCAGATGTCTCAGGTAGAGCTAATGAAGTTGAAGTGTTAGAGCGCAAATATGTTGGATTCAAGATCATAAAGTTTGAAGACCAAAAGATCAAGAAGTCAAAGCTAGAAAGTCAACTCTTATCAAAAGTCAAAGTCTTTTGTTAATAAATGTCAAAGTCAATGTATGTGTAATTTGTTTCCTTGTATTTGATAGAGGGTATAAATACCTTTGTCCTTGCCTTTGTAATCAGTAGTACACACGCATATTAGAGAAGAGCTTATTTGTATATCTTTCTAGAGAGAGAGTGTTTGTAGAGAGAGAAAGTGAGTTTGTTTGTAATAGTTGTGGTTAATTCTATGACATATGAATTCGATTCTCATCTTGATTGTTTGTTACTGAATTAGAACTTGATGAAATAGGGAATAACAATTGGTATCAGAGCAGATCCAAAGTTAAATCGAATCAAGAAAATCAAAGTTTTGGATTGTCCGTCACTGTTCATTCAAGAAAATGCGAATTCTGAATTTCAGAGTGTTTTTGGAGCAGATTTTTGTTAGGAAGTGGTCGAAAAGTGTAATAGATCGAATTCTTGTAATCAAATTTTAGTTTTGCACTGTAAATCACACGTATTTCGTAATTTTTGTTGAGTTTTGTACACAAAGTCGTGTTTCACTGTTTCATCGATATTTGTGATTTGTAAGTGTTTAATTGTAAGAATCTTGTATTGTAATATGTTCTTGGGTTGATTACAAAGGATTCTGCAAAGTTACAGATCGTTTGGACAAGATTAGATCGATTTCAGATGAAAAGTTCGTTTTTGGGTCGACAGAAGGAAGAACGCGCTAGATCCCTCAAACGCGCAAGTTCTTCGTGAAACGCGCTAGTTCGTCGTGAAACGCGCAAGGTTCATCAGTTAGAACGCGCAAGTCGAAAGAAGAATTTTGGTCTAAAACGTGCAAGGGCTATCTACGAGTTCTAAGAAACGCGCTAGTAGTGGCCAGCGAGTTCTACAAACTCGCTAATCAAAGCTAGCGAGTTTGAAAGGAACAGTTGTTTGCTAGTTCTTCGACGTGCGAGTTTGAAGAGGAATAGTAGAAAAGCGCAAGTGAAGCTAGCGAGTTTTGTTCAAACGCGCAAGCTTCGATGTGCGAGTTTGGAAAACGCGCACACCTCTGTTAGCGAGTTTCAGCGTGAACAGTTTTTAGCGAGTTTAGGCATCTGCGAGTTTCATCATCTACGAGTTTGTCTGCGAGTTTGCTTGCGAGTTTGTCTGCGAGTTTGCTTGAGAGTTTATCAAACGCGCAAGTCTCGATCTGCGTGTTTCTCAGTATCTGCGAGTTTTAAGCTTGAATAGGGACTTGCGAGTTTCTATACTTAGAATATTTTCTGAGAAATTTTCAAAACTGTAATATGCCCTTTAATAGTGAAATTTTTTTCTCTAGGGGAGTTGCCCCTCGACCCCGCAAGGGCGTTGCCCCTTGACCCCACCCGCTAACCGGGTAGCGGGACCCCCGTGCTAAGTCTGCCTAGGGGGACAAAAGTTCTTTCTGTGATCAAAATCTCTGATTTTTTTTAAAGATTTCTGTATTTTTCTTGAGATTTCATTTGTATTAACGATCAAGTTCAAGTTCTTTTTGAATCAGATATTCAAGATGGGATATTTTTCTGATGATGATGAAAAGAAGATTGCCGATCTCAAATTAGAAAACACCAATCTTGCTTCCTTAGTTGATTACTACAAAAAGAGGTCAAAGAGATTTTTTGATGAAAGGAAGCTACTGAGAGAAGAAGTCAATGCTTTAAAGACTATTAATGAAGATCTTCTGAAACAGACTTCTGGGCTTAATGAAGAAAAGGTCTTGCTGTTGGAAGCTGAAAATGCTAAGTTAAAGAACAAGATTTCTGATTTAGAAGATCACATTGTTAAGGTTTCTGAATTAACCGAGTGTGCAAATGAAAAGAAGATTTTTGAGTTAGAACTTCAAATTCTTGAAGAAAGATCAGTTCTTGAGAAAGAAAAGAAAGAATTTGCTAAGAAATTCTTAGAGTTTTATAGAAAATGTGCTGACGAGAAGAAAGTGGTTGAGCTTAAATGCATTAAGCTTTCTCAACAAATCTCTGATTTTGAGAAAGTAATCATTCTGGAAAGAGAGAATTTTGCCAAAGAAAAGAAGATTATAGAGCAAAAGAATGTTGGGATATTCAAAGAAATATCTGGTCAAAGGAAAAATGCTGAAATGAGCTTTGAGGAAGAAAGAAGCTCATTTGAAGCAGAGATAAAGAAGCTAACTGCAAAGCTATCTGAGCTATCTACAATTGCATTGAAAGATCAACAAGCGAAGTCTGAATTCAAGAAAGAGATTGATCTGCATATCAAAGAAAAGAACAGTCTATCTTCAAAGATTAAAGAGCTTGAAAAGATTGTTTCAAAGGTGGTGGTGACTGAGCAGACGACTCCAGAGTCACAAATCCACACACCTAGAAATAATTCAGCTGACTTTAAAAAGACAACCTCAAGCTCACACATGAAACCTGTTTCTTCAAGAAGGTTAGTCAATTCATTTAATCAGATTCGTACTTCTAATATTTTCTATGATCAAAATGTAGATGGTTCGGGTACACAAAGAAGACGAAGAAGATATAATGAAGAGAAGTTGATATGGAAAGTCAAACCAGTGGATGAGAAGAATGATGAGAAGAAGGAAGAAAAGAAAGGAAAGAAGAAAGAAAACAAATCATTTGTACATGCATCAACAGCCAAGAAGAACAAAGTTCTGAAAGGTAAACTTGATCTTGCTTATTCGAGAGATCAAATGTTCAGGTTATCTAAGAAAAGGTATTGTTCTTACTGTAATACATATGATTTTGTTCATAAAGCTAGTGATCATTGTTATCCCAGATTTATTCTAGTTGGTAAACAATCAATCAAGTAATCAAGCAACACAATAATAATCAAGAGATATAAAGATTAATAATAACGTACCAATCCCTTGAATAAACAATGAAACCCTTGAGTGTTCTTGATACCCTTTGAATACAGAGAAAACTTCACCTCACTCTATTATGATTATGAAAGTAATTGTGAGGATTAAACCCTAAAACTAATTAAACAAAACTTTAAATACCTAAGTCATATGGGCTTTAAGCTTAATGGGCTTTCTAATGGGCTTGATCCCAATAGCTTAATAACTATTGACTTATTACATAATAAACCCTCTAATTAACTTTAGCACAATTGCAGTTTAAACCCTTAACTTTAACTTTAATCTTGAATACAATTATTTGATCCAACAATCTCCCCCTTTGGATTCAAGATTAAAATTTTTTTGCAATTGTCTTCGGGTCTTTCACTTGTCTTCACTTTTCTTCAGATATGTCATTGATCGCTTCAAAACTTGATATCTTTAAACAATCTTCAAATCTTTAAAATCTTTGAAAATTTGAATATCTTCAGATCTTCAGATTGTATTATCCCTTTTTGTATCTTCTCCCCCTTTTTTATATCTTCTCCCCCTTTTTGATGAGTGGTGAGAATCAACATCATCAAAACTTGGCAAAACAATCTCCCCCTTTTCAAGACAATCTCCCCCATCGTGTATGATCACGTACGCACAATCTTCATCATGTAACGAGGCCTGTATGGAAATAAGAGCAGTCTTCCCAGATGGAAAGAGTGATTATCTCAATCTTTTCAGATTAAAATAGAAAGTAGTAACCATTCGAATCTTTTCAAATTCAAACAGTTTATAGGTGTAACCCTGAACCAACAAATGACTCAGTTAGAATGCCTGTCAATGACACAAAGTCACTGAGTAACACAAAGTTACTATATAAGGAGCTGGTTTGATGTTGACTCCCCAGGTCTTCCATTCAATCATCGAATAACACATGGTTATCTATGAACGTTCTGACATAAAACAAATTTCTGTGTGCTCGTGCATGTGTATGAAAAAAAAATTTAAGCATAGATGATTGCTTTTCATTTTAGGCTCAAAATATGTAAACTTGTTGAGACAGCAACAAATTATACAAAGACTCAATGTGCATGAGAAAGGGTTCGAAGGTGGGGCAACTTTCCTTCTTTTTCAATATTAGTATCCTCCAAATGAATAACCAATAGCATATGTGCTGCGTCCCCAGAAAATGTGAAACATTCTCTTTTTGAGAAAAGAATGAGTAGCTGGTGGGGTTGTATGCAAGAGATGGCATGGGCTAGGTGCCTTTTTCAATGATGGTAACCAAAGAATGTGAACCAATCAGATTATGTGGCTGCCCGACTCAGAAAGAAGTTTGGTGCAGAGTTTAATATTCTTTTACTCTGTTCTCTCACCCTCTTTCTTTTAATTCTCACTTCTAACCAATCTCTCTTTTTCATTTTACCTCTTCACACACCATCACTCAATTCTTTTGACCCTTCTCCCCTCAATCACTCAGGGAATACTTCCGGGGTAGGAAACACTGGTTATCGTGAATCCATGGAAGTTCTGTTAAGTTCTCACACTGAATCCCATATATTTTCCTAAAAGAACATGTTGTTCAACAGGTTATTGTACATGTAAGCACAAATACCACTTGTTACATGAAGAATAAAATATTCGGAGGTGTCAAAACAGAAGATGTTTGACGATGCAATTCTCCCTCTCAAACTAAAATAGTTTGACAATTAAGCTCATAGGAGTTTTGTCATGAAGAATAATATTTTGGAGAATCAAAAACGAATGTTGTTTATATGAACAATATATAAACATATTTTCAATGAAAGCACATGAAATGACGTTTGATTCAATCAACAGTGAATACAAATAACGTGAGTATTACCATAGAAAGATTTAACTTTTGATACATGGTAATAACAAAGTCAAATAGAATGTTCTGAACCGTTATGTGTATGAATACTTGACAAAGTATATTAACAAGATAAAACGCAAGTATTTATCTTTAAGAACACACGGTCAGATAAGCATTTAAGTATCCAAAAAATCTGTTAAAATCACAGATATTCTCCCCCTTAAATCACTATAGTTTTTTTTTTTTTTAATAAGGAAAGAAAGCATATAAAAAATAGATAGAGCACTGAAGTGCGGGTTCTAATCCGATGTGATTAGAAGCCATAGTCACTTGAAACAACCTGCATAAGTGAAAGAAACAATGGTAATCATTTATGAAAATGATTCCTTTCTCGTTAACAACAGTTGGAAAATAACACACGAGATAAAAACGTAGAATACTCCCCCTAGAATCATGAGAAAGGTTTAAGACATGTTCAACATACCAAGTTTGCTGATTAGAAATTGAAAACGCTTTTCATCCAACGGCTTGGTGAAAAGATCAGCTAACTGGAAGTCAGTTTGAACAAAGTGCATTTCAATATTACCTTTTTCTACATGATCCTTGATGAAATGATAGCGTACATCGATATGCTTAGTCTTCGAGTGCTGTACCGGATTAGCAGTTATAGATATTGCACTCTTGGAATCACAATAAATCGGAACGCGCTTGTAGTTGTATCCAAAGTCCCTTAACTGTGTCGTCATCCAGAGGACTTGAGAACAACAGCTAGCAACAACTACATACTCAGCCTCGGCAGTGGATGTTGAAACACAGTTTTGTTTCTTTGAAGTCCAACTCACAAGTTTGTCACCTATGAATTGACATGACCCAGAGGTGCTCTTCCGGTCTAGCTTACATCCTGCATGATCAGCATCTGTAAAGGCAGTTAGTTCAAAACGAGAATCCTTTGGATACCAAAGGCCTAGATTAGGAGAACCTTTGAGATATCTAAGGATTCTCTTAATAGCAGTTAAGTGCGACTCTTTAGGATTAGACTGATATCTCGCACAAAAACATGTGGCAAACATTATATCCGGGCGACTGACAGTCAGATAAAGTAAAGATCCAATCATGCTACGATACACCTTTTGATCAACAGGCTTCCCGGAGGGATCCGCGTCTAAGAGTGTACCAGTAGCCATTGGTGTTTTCATGACTGAACTATCTGACATATTGAACTTTTTCAAAATATCGTTTATATATTTAGCTTGATTAATAAATATGCCTTCGGGTAATTGCTTTACTTGTAGACCAAGAAAGAAATTCAACTCACCCATCATCGACATCTCAAACTTTGTTTCCATTATCTTTGAAAAGTTCTTACAAAATTTTGGATTTGTCGACCCAAATATTATGTCGTCAACATAAATCTGAATAAGAATCAAGTCATCACCTTGCCTTTTAAGAAATAAGGTTGTATCTACTGTACCTTTCTTGAAACCAGAAGCAAGTAGAAATTTAGTGAGAGTTTCATACCAGGCTCGCGGTGCTTGTTTAAGACCATAAAGCGCTTTGTCTAAAACATAGACATGATCAGGGTGATGAGGATCAACGAAACCTTCAGGTTGAGCCACGTAGACCTCCTCATGCAGAACGCCGTTCAGAAAAGTCGACTTTACGTCCATTTGATAGACAGTAAAGTTTTTGTGCGCTGCATATGCTAGAAAGATTCTGATGGATTCGATCCTTGCAACCGGGGCGAATGTTTCATCATAGTCAATGCCCTATTGTTGACAATACCCTTTTGCGACCAATCGAGCTTTGTTTCTCACGACTACTCCGGCTTCGTCTTTCTTATTTCTGAAAACCCACTTTGTTCCTATAACGGATTTACCTTTAGGTAGTGGGATCAAGCGCCATACCTTGTTCCTTTCAAATTGTAGAAGCTCGTCTTGCATAGCAGAAATCCAGAATGGATCACGTAGAGCTTCAACCGCTTTCTTTGGCTCTAAGGAACTGAGAAAGCTTGAAAACATGCAGAAGTTAGCTGTTGCAGATCTTGTTGTGACACCAGATTGTACGTCACCTATCACGTTTTCCAGGGGATGATCCTTAGTCCAACGATGTGTGCTTGGTAGTGCATCAACTGCTTGTTGCGTATTTGATGCATCGTTGTCATCTTGTACGACAGGTTGCTCCATAGATGTACTCGGGACATCTTGTACTGGTGTTTCTGATACTGAGGCTTCCGGACTAGCAGTTGAAGTACTCGGGACTTCGTTTCCGGAAGAACTATCTGTAGAGACAGATTCAGCGTTAGTAGAGTCAGAAACTAACGGTGTATTAGTACCTGATGGAGATGAAGTTTTAGTGACTTCTTCGGAAGGTCCAGACATATCTTCAGATATAGTAGGGACCTCCGAGCCTGTACCACTTGTTATTGATGTGGATATGCCTTTTTCAAAATCTGCACATATATCATCAAAGGCATCAATAAACAATAAATCTAACTCATATGAAGTAGAGTTAGAGTTAGAAGAAGTGAATCCTTTAGGTGCTGGTTCTATTCTTGATTGAATAGAAGCTTTGTTGTTAAGACCGAGTTCTGAACTGTTGTGTCCAGAAGTCCTTGTAGTATTCTCATCAAAGGAGACATTCATGCTCTCAACAACCGTCTTGGTTCGAATAATGTAAATTCGATAAGCTTTGGATGTCAGAGAGTATCCAACGAGATATCCTTCATCCGCTTTCTTATCAAACTTTGATAATCCTTGACGCTCTTTTAGAATGTAACACCTGCAACCAAAAACACGAAGGAACTTGATGTTAGGTGTACGATTGTTGATTAACTCATATGCTGTCTTATTAAAGCGCTTGACCACAATGGTACGGTTCTGTGTAAAACACGCTGTAGCGACTGCCTCAGCCCAAAGGTACATGGGTAGATCTGAGTAAGCAAGCATAGTCCGAGCTGCTTCAACCAGAGTGCGGTTCTTCCGTTCAACAATGCCGTTTTGCTGCGGAGTGTAGGCGGCGGAGAAATTATGTGAAATACCCACGAAAGTAAGATAACTCTTCAGGGTGTCATTCTTGAACTCCGTGCCATTATCACTGTGAATGGTTCTGACTGGCAGTTGAAGGTGTACTTGAATGCGCTTGATGAAAGCGATAATCAACTCTGGCGCATCTGACTTGTTGCGAAGAAACTGAGCCATGTATACCTTGAGTAGTCATCTATCATTACCAACACATATTTCTTTCCATTGATAGATGTTGTGCGCATTGGCCCACAAAGGTCAATATGAAGAAGTTCCAGTGCTGATGAGGTCGATGATTTAGCTTTGGACTTGAAGGAGCTACGCTTCATTTTGCCCAACTCACATGCGGAACAGAGTGAGTCTTTTTCGAACCTCATTTCTGGTAGACCTTTGACCAGACCTTGTCTTTGTAGCTTCGCTATAGATCGGAAATTCTGATGAGACAAGCGTCGATGCCACGTCCATGATTGTGCTTTAGAAGCTTTGGCTAGTAGATATACTGGACGTGTGGCAGACAGTGTAGGGAAATCTACATAGTATAGATTTCCATGGCGCTCAGCTTTGAAGACTTCGTAACCATCGTGATTTTCTAGATAGCAATGAGTGGTTGTGAAGCGGACTTGATATTGCATGTCACAGAAGTGACTGGTACTGAATAGATTGTGATCAAGTCCTTCAACATATAGCACTTTTTGAATCTTCACAACACCGTTATCGAGCATTCCATATCCTCTGACGTGGCCTTCGGCTTCAGAATTGGCAAATCTAACTGCTCCGGCAGGCTCCTCCACATAGTTATGCAAGAGGTGCTTGAATCCTGTCATGTGGCGTGAACATCCAGAATCTATTACCCACAATCGACCGGAAAAACCTTTTTCAGAAGAAGATTTACAGAAAGCGATAAGATCATACAGATCGATAAAGACAGATTCATGAAGTCGGATGAACAGTACTTGCATGAATAGTAACTTTTTCGATGAACAGTAATATTTCAATGAACATTACTTTTTCGATGAACAGTAATATTTCGATGAACATTAATATCACAAAAAAAGTTGATTCTTAGGCTCTGATACCAATTGTTATCCCAGTTTAATCTAGTTGGTAAATAATCAATCAAGTAATCTAGCAACACAATAATAATCAAGAGATATAAAGATTAATAATAACGTACCAATCCCTTGAATAAACAATGAAACCCTTGAGTGTTCTTGATACCCTTTGAATACAGAGAAAACTTCACCTCACTCTATTATGATTATGAAAGTAATTGTGAGGATTAAACCCTAAAACTAATTAAACAAAACTTTAAATACCTAAGTCATATGGGCTTTAAGCTTAATGGGCTTTCTAATGGGCTTGGGCCCAATAGCTTAATAACTATTGACTTATTACATAATAAACCCTCTAATTAACTTTAGCACAATTGCACTTTAAACCCTTAACTTTAACTTTAATCTTGAATACAATTATTTGATCCAACAATCATTACTGGTATGGTTCTTATTCAGTTACTCCCATTCGAACTGCAACTAACACACATGGTCCCAAATACCAGTGGGTACCAAAACCGAAAGCTGATTTTGTGTTGCAGGCACCTCAAGTCAAGGGGGAGTAAGAGAACCAAGGCTTCTAAGTATATCAGCTTAGAACCCGTACTTTAACGAAGTGTGGCTTCTGAATAGTACAGTTCAGGACCCGTACTTTAATGCTTAAAGAAAGATACTCCCGAGCTGATATGAGGATTGTACTCCGAGAATTCAATGAGGATATCAACCTTTAAGGGGGAGTACATATTTTTTCTGAAATTTTTGCATCAGATAGATATGACGAACTACATTCCAAAAGGAGTTGTAGATCTCTATCATGTGCTTTATAACTGACATATTTTAGATGCATAATTTCAGGGGGAGTAAAAAATTATGATTTCTGATTATTTCAGATCAGTTGTCGTACTTTAATCGTTTTACTGCTTTATGTCTTTTAATTTTTGTGAATAAATTTGATTTTGACTAGACTTTGAGACTTATGCAGGATGAGATAAGCTGAAATGATCATATCTTGATGACTACAGCTTGATTTTCTGAGAATTAAGATTGAGCGAAAAGGTAAATTTCTTATCTTAATCTCAAATGTATCTGAAAGAAGGACAACTTTCAGGTATAGAAAACATGTTCTTAAATGTTCAAACCACTTCCCGATTTTTAATCAGATTTTATAATTTGGAAGTGTGATTTTAAATGTTTTCATTATTCATTTTTATTTTGTGCTTACATGTTTACAAACCGTGTGTTTCCAAAGATAAATACTTGAGTATTGTCTTTTCTACATACTTTCAAGTATTCACACACACTGGTTTGAATTTTTGTTCAACATGTTCTTACCATGTCTCTAAATTGAAACAATTTTTTTTCGATGGTAAGACACTCCGCTTGTATTCAAAGAATTTTGAGCGATATTTCATTTCGAAACGGTCATTTCAAGAATGTCTATATCTTGTTTCGTATAGACAAATATCAATTATTCTTGACCATAAGCTTTAATTGCTATATCATTCATTTATGATCATTTTCATACAATGTCAGATTTTCAAACAAGTCTTTTGCACTCATGTTTATTCATTCAATATACTTGTTTGAAAATACTTCAATGTTTAAAAATGCCCATATTTTCATGATTACTTTTTGAGCATACATTAATCTGATATTTGTATATGAGCTTTAACTGTTACAGTTAAACCATTTGTGCAACTCATGCTTAATAGGAAACTTGGGTTCTTTGTGCTAGGAATTAACTAAACTTCTATGGATTCACGTTAACCAGTGTTTCCTACCCAAGAAGTTAATCCTTTAGTGATTGAGTGTGAGGAGTCTAAAAGAAATGAGTGTGGGTGTGATGAGGTAAAATGGAAAAGAGAGTTTGGTTAGTAGTGAGCTTAATGATTAAAAAGAAAGAGGGTGTGAGATCAGAATTAAAGAATATCAAACTCTGCACCAACTACTTTCTGAGCCGGGCAGCCACATTACTAGCATTTCACAATTCTTTGGTGAATGTTATTGAATCAGGCAAATAGCCCATGCCAACTCTTGCTTAAACACCACCAACCACTCATTTTCTTCTCAAAAAGAAAATGTTTCACATTTTCAAGGGGACGCAACATATAATCTATCTGGTTTTCATTTGGAAAATCTGGATATTGAAAAAGAAGGAAGTCTGCCCCACCTTCGCACTTCAATCATGCACTTAGAGTCTGTGTTTATCTACTGTTGTCTCAGTGGTTTACACAATGTTGAGCCTTATTGAAAGCAATCATCATGCTTAATTCTTTCCACACATGGACGACCACACAGAGAATTTTTTTCTTTGTCATAACATTCATAAAAATTGCCTTTGTGGTATTTCGATGATTGGATGGAAGCTCTGGGGGAGTGAACATCAAAAAGCTCCTTTATATTGTGTATTCGTTACACACAGTGACTTTGTGCTACTGACAGGCATTTTAACTGATTCATCTGTTGATTCAGGAGTTACATGTTCTTAGTTTGTCTGGATTTGAAAAGATCTAGATGAATATCTGGTTATGGATCACAAAATCAGAGGCTCAGATGAAAAGATCAGAATGGTCAAATGACATTTCTTGGTGAAAGTTTTGATGATATCGATGCTCTAATCATCAAAAAGGGGGAGAAGAGTTCAAGAAATGTTTGAAAGAGTTTGAATGAAAAATAATTGTCCGAATGAAGAGTTTGAGTTAAAGCTGGGAGAAAATTTTCAAGATTATTGAAAGATGAAAGCAACAGAATTGTTGAAGATTATTTGCTGAAGCAAAGTGTGCTAAATCTGAAGATATTTTCTTTTCATGTCTGAAAAAGGTTTGTGTACAACCTTGGGGGAGATTGTTATTATTTTTGAAGATCAGACGTTGGGAAGATTGTTGAATGTTTTTGAATACAAAGCTAAAGAAGAATTTCATCGTGTTAAAGAGGAGTTTGTATATCATGTTTGTTTCAAAAGGGGAGATTTCAACAGAAGATACAGATTGTTCAAAGGGGGAGTTTATTCAATCGAGCTTAATCAAAGAGAAGATCGCATTGCTAAATCTTTTAGTAATGATCTTGATCCAAAGGGGGAGATTGTTAGAGCACAAATATGTTGGATTCAAGATCATAAAGTTTGAAGACCAAAAGATCAAGAAGTCAAAGCTAGAAAGTCAACTCTTATCAAAAGTCAAAGTCTTTTGTTAATAAATGTCAAAGTCAATGTATGTGTAATTTGTTTCCTTGTATTTGATAGAGGGTATAAATACCTTTGTCATTGCCTTTGTAATAAGTAGTACACACGCATATTAGAGAAGAGCTTATTTGTATATCTTTCTAGAGAGAGAGTGTGTTTGTAGAGAGAGAAAGTGAGTTTGTTTGTAATAGTTGTGATTAATTCTATGACATATGAATTCGATTCACATCTTGATTGTTTGTTACTGAATTAGAACTTGATGAAATAGGGAATAACAATTGAAGAATCAGAAGCAAAAAATGATATGAGATCTTTCTTCGCAAACTTCATTGAGATAAATTCAGATGATGATGAAGAAGTTAGATTTGAGAAAGTTGCTCAAGTTAAAGAAGAAGATTGCAACAATATCATCATCTTATCTGATACAGAGGATGATTCTGTTTTCATGGATGCATCAGATACAAAAGAGGTTGAATTATTATATGCTGATCTTCCAAGTCAAGGTGAGATTCCAGAAATTGATCATTCTTCGTCTACTCCAGTAACTAGTTCTACTCCGACAACCAGTATTCCGACAAGTGCATTTGAAGTTGGTGAGTCGTCTAGAGCTCAAGTAGTTATTCCTTCTTCCGAACCAGTAATTCCTCCATCTCTTCTAGAAGAAGGAGAAGCTTTAACTAGGCAACAAAGGCAGAGAAATCTACAACAAAGATATATGGCTTCTAGACTCAGAACTGCTTTTCTTGAAGATATACAAAGCAACATCTTTGTTTCTAGAAGAAGGACACTCAATATATATGCCATTCTTGGAGTAGAGAAAGAATCAGAAGCTTATCAGCGTGAATACTTAGCATTTATCAAATGCCAGCGCAAAAGGAATAACACCGTTGCTTCTCCTCATCTAATTGTTCGAGTTATCAGTGTCACAATTAATAAGTTCATGAACATATGGTATCCAGACCTTAAAGTGGAAAGAAGAGACTGCAATCAATACAACTTTTCAGAGGCTCATTTCGTTGATCTTTCAATTGATGATGTTGAATTCTTATATGATCACTTCAGGAATCTTTATCACCGGACTCAGGATGTTTCTCAAACTCTTTTTGTTATCAAACGGTTCGTTCGATGGCATATCCGATTTTTTTCGTGTTTTTGACTTCCAGATGGCCGTCGAAAGTTTTCAGCATGTGGTTAATCTTGAAAGGCCCAACAGGAGTTTGCAGAATCTAGAGTCATATCCATTATTCACCATTATCGAAGATCCATTCGGAGTAGTTTACAAGAATAACTCAAGTGAAAAATGCTTTCTACGATTTGATGAAGTTGGATATTACTCTAATGGAATTCTAAAGGTGATCAAACTTCAGTTGGAGCATCGTCTGCAAGAGGCTAGAAGAAAGTTTTTGGAATCAAGAAGAGAATTATATATTGTTGAAAACGATGAAATTCATCTGATTCGTAGATCTTTGAACTCTATTCAAGACAGACTGAATCTCCGTTCAACTCTGCGACGATTGGAAGTGTTAGTTGGGCTGAACAAACTTCGTCAACGAGAAGAACGTCAATGATCTTTCAAAGTCGCCTAGATGGTCAATGCTGTTTTTGAAGATTGTTTTTGAAGACCTCGGTTCCAATGATTACTAAGGGGGAGATTGTTAGATCTGATTTTATAGTAATCATTGTATTTATTTTACTGCTTTCAGTAGTGTTATCTGTTTTGTAAATGCCTTGGGGTATTTAAGTCCCTTTGGCTTGTTAGTTTTGTAAGCAACCTTACACTGTTTGAATAGAATTTACTATTGCATTGGAGCGTACTTTCTCTCTCTAGATTCTCTCTCTACGATCTTGTGATCTTGGTTCAACAGTTGCTCAACAATTTAACTTGAACAATTAAGCACAAAATATGATAACATTGTCAAATGGATGTATGCTCATAAAAAATATGAATGAAATTTGAGCATTTGAATTTTGAAGATCTCTCAAGAGAATCGTTTTGAGAATCTGACAATGTATCAGTTAGATCAAATATCATGAATATGAAATGGTTGGGGTATCAAAAAACTTGATAGCTTGTTTATATGAACAAATATAAATAATTTAGCAATGAACAGACAAATATTGAAATGATGTCTGACGCTCAACAACATTGAAAACAAACGGGTGTATTACCATCGAAAAATGTTTCTTTAAGAGACATGGTAATAACAAAGTCAATAGAAAATATTGAACCGGTGTGTGTGAATACTTGACAGTATATAGAAAAGATAACACACAAGTATTAATCTTTGGAAACACACGATCGGTTAAACATTTACGCTCTTTTGAAGAATATGAAAAACGTTTAAAATCGCATTTCTAAATTCATGAAATCTTTTAAAGAATAAGAAGTGGTTTGAACATATAAGAAAACATTTTTCATATCTGAAAGTTGTTCATCTTTCAAATATGTAGAGCTTAAGAATCAGAAATACTTACATTCAGCTTGAGATTCTTAACTCCCCCTAAAAATAATATTTCCTTCGTAAAAAAAAATTATCCTCTTCAAGATAAGAGAAATATGCAAAACACAAAGAATTATAAACTTGTAAGCTCTATCTTGACAAAACATCAGATATTCTCACCCTTGATATCTGTAAAAAGTCAGTATAAATTCCATTTTCTCCCCCTAAAAGTAAAAAATATTCCCTGAAAGATTGATCTGTCACCACGTTGTTGCGTTAGTAAAATCTACACGAAATTAGACCGAGACAAGTAATTTTCCAAGGAGTACTTACCCTTTTATTCTTTCAAAACGTCTCATTATCCAAGAGCACGTATTTCTCAAAACATGTGTTAAAATGCATTTATACTCAAATGACCTCATTTCATGATATAAATTATCAAAATACCATTACTTATGATTTACTCATAAAAATGCCCCAAATTCCAAATGTAGGTATTTACAAAGCTTGTAAAATTAAACACTTCAATTAATTAAAACTCAACAAATATACAACAATCAATAATTTCATGTAGATCATGCAAACATTTAAAAATTAACATTTTGGCATGTACACCGTTTTCACAAATCAACTTGAACTCGTCTTGCTAGATTTAGGCTAAATCTAGATTTTACCCCACATAGATCTTCTTTGAAGAAACTTGCATCCTCCAAGCCAAAACTTCCAAAACCTAGATCCATAAATTTCAACCGTAAATAATTACATCCAACCATTAGAATCATTCCCCAAACATTATAAATGAAGATCTCAACTTATACCAAAACCATAACTTCCATAGATGAAGAAAATAGAAGATTATCTTAACCCAAGCTTGAATCCACCAACCAAAACACTTCTAGTTCACCAAAATGGCCACAACCTCCAACCTACAAAAAGGGAAAACAAGGGTGGATGAAACCCTAGAAAACTTGATGAAGAAGAAGATGAAGATGAAAGGTTATGGCTCTAGCCTCCAAACTTGCTAGGTGATGAAGAATCATGTTTTTTAATGAGGAAACCCTCCAGACATGAGTTAAGGTTCGAATTTGGGGTTTGGGGGTTGATTTGGGAGAGAAAAGTGGAAGAGATTTTGGGTTTTGGTGAGAAATGAGGTTTGGTGACCGGTTTCCCTCTTTCAAATGCGCACAGTGGCTCCGCGCTGATGGCGACGCTAATCCATCTGCGCGGGCCGCACTGATGGTGGCGCTGATTCATCCGCGCAGAGATCCGCGCCGAGCACTGCCACCCGATTTCTTCATTTTTTTTGTCCGATCACTGTTTTGGTCATAACTTCTTCGTTTTAACTCCGATTTTACTCCAGAAAGAACCGTTGGACTCGTAATTGAACCCTTCATCCAAAAAGGCTATAAAATATAGGATTCAAGTCCAAAAATCCTATTTCTTCTTTTTCCCTTAAAATACCCATTTTATTAACTTGAAATTATATATTCCTAAAAATCGGAATGTTACAATCCTCCCAACCTTAAAAAAGATTTCGTCCTCGGAATCTAACCCCGACCAACGTCCAACGTCGCAATTAGTGAGATCAATTGGTCTTTTATCCAAAAAGGGATACTTTCACAATGCATTGCCTCATATCCGAAACCGATTACGTCCCGGTTAAGATTATCACCGCTTTTCTTATAACAGGCCGCCACACACCTGATATCGACGTTCGATATACCCTACAGATGACGGAATGTACTTCAAGTCCTTATCGAACCACTTTCCTATCCTATAGATCTCGGTTGTCTCCCAACCTTAGGTTGCCCTTATCACCTCAATATCAGCTTCCGATCTTAATTAACCACTTCCACCAAGGTCACCCCAAGGCGAACATTACCCTTAAATACTTATAATTCCAACACATCACGGTCTCCCCAAAAATCGATTTCAACTTAAGGTCTACTTCGATGGTCTCACTACTTCCTCCAATAATCAATACCATAAAGGTTTATCGTCCTTCCCTTGACGAAATTCCTAACATTAGATTGGTCCGATCCAATCTTCCATAAATTGGTTTCTCAAACTGACAGAAACACAATATGTGTAGATATCGGATTACCCCAAACTCCACGGTTACACAACTTCCGTAATGCATTCAAACATCGACTGGAAAATCAGCAGAAACCTTGCTGATTATAGAATTACCAAAGATCGACCCCTAATTGCCAGCTCATACTATCCTTAAGGTTACCACTCAACTTGCAACCACACAGGATACATCGGAAGTGCACTGAAGCATCCCAACGATCATTGCCCTCAAAATCGAGTGTCGACACCTAGCGTGGCACTTAAATTCCAATCTTACATCTTTAACAATGAATCACAATATTTCCTTTATTCATGAAGGATCAATAAGTGGGAAAACCACTAACACATGACACGTCGACGAACAAACAACCCATCAATTCGAACCCAACCATACGCGAGCAACAATACAAGGCTCAACCCAAAGATTTACCGAATATGAAAGGTCACCACTTAAATAACTGGGATAATTCATGAACGTAATACCTCAATTATTCATACGTAACCAACTCATAAGACTGAAAATCAATTACAAAATTAACCGCAAATCAGATCGTCCGATGCTTAAATTTCCAAGGACTTCTCTAGTCCCTAACCACAACTCCTTTCACAAGAGGGTTTAAAATGCATTGCTCTAATGAGTTCAAGGTTTTTCAACTATTGGACTCAACAAATATGCCACTTGAAATTTTATTAGACTTTCAAATGCAAAATCTGTTTAACAATTAATCATACGTGTAAAAAATTTCTACACCTACTCAGTAGTTGTGCAAAGTGGTCACAAATGACACGTATAAAACCATTTCAAAAATCGTTTAATTATTATTCAAGCTAATGATGTTGACAACGAAAGACGTTCAACAAACCTTTCAAAGGAACCGCTATGATCCCAACATGCATCTCTTGTACCATGAATGAAAAACACTTTTACGTACTAAGACAATGTATAACAAGACATTTGTACAAAACTCCCCAATGGGAAAATCCACATAATTAAGTCCCAAATATCTCTCATTTAACCATATAATGACATGAAATAAAATTTCCATCAAGGCCCACATACGTCAATTTCTCAAACTTACTAAAACGATAGGTACATACGATTTATCAAATGCTGATAACTTTTAAATCGATTTCAAAGTTTAGGCCACGTGAATAAAATGCTCTTGACCAATGATAGTGGCTACGAAGCCATGCATATTAGCAAATCAATATAACGTGTTTGCATGAACCTTTAAAAGTGGTGCCAATAACCGCAATGCACAAAACAACCCTAGTATGAGCTATCACAGACACCTCGTACGTTTATTCATGCCATGGTGTAAATTTATATGTGCACTAAACAACATATGACAAAATGCTTGCAAAACTCAAAATAGAATTTTCATGATATCAAACTCCCAAAGATTTCTTCCTTTAGTCACAACACAACGCAGAATAAGATTCCACAATAAAAAATTGCATGAGACGGTTTATTTCACAAAACTAGTAAAGTGATATGTGTATGCACTTTGGTTAAGATATAAAACAATTTATGTTAGTTTCAAGTATCGACCCAAATAGCAATATGCTCTCAACATTCTAAGATGTTGGCTAAGACACTATGACAAAATTCCAAATAAAACATGTATGCCTACTATATGCAACCAAACTGTCCGCACCCAAACTCAAGGGAACCCATTACAATAGGACGTCATTAAAATCGCCACATTAAATTCACAAAATCTCATGGAGCAAGATTCTCAATAAAACTCAAACACCAGAATAATGGAAGAGAACTATTCGTCCAAAACCTCAACATATGTGGAGGAGATCTAATGTTAAAGTTATAAACCGCAGTTACTTGTCCAAGACCCTAAACAACACCAAAATACACATTTCGCAAAAATCCGCAATAGCGTTGGGCAACAATGAGAATGAAGTAAATCTTCAACAAAGTTTGCAACCTCATGCCATAAAACAATTTTGTGCATGCTCGAAATCATGGTTTAAGATCTTGTGTGTGCTAAAACATTGCTCCAAGATTTGTAATTTAATCCACACGGCGATTTGGAAACATGAGAATTATTGATGTACTTTATTTTAGAAATAAATTTCGTGCATGAATTTGATCGACACTCCACATCTTAGGACCATGCTTCTCAACTTTTCTAGCCACACTATCGGCACCCGGATGCTTCAAACACCTTAAAGCAATAATCACACTAATTTGATTAACTTACAATTTCTCCTAGAAATAAAGTCAATTTATCAAGCCTATGATTCTAATTCAACCAATGACTCCGACCCAAAAAGGTCAACTTAGTGAATCTAACGAGTTTAACCATCACTCCAATATGACAATGCTATAAACATCAATTATTCTATCGATTACTCGCTTAGAAACTTTCTCAATACTCGTTAAGTATACACATGTAGCATGTAGGTTCACCATGACACTGGCCAGGTGCCATTATGAACGTACCGTACATGATCATCCTTGCTATCCTTGACACGTTTCTCGTTTCTAGCGACCCAATCAACTCCAAAATATCAAATCTTAAAGTACCTACTAGTGCAATTTCTCTTTCATACACTTAAAATAACGCTAGTTTGAGTCTAGGTATCCAAAATCAACACCTAAATCTCTCAAACTTAAGTTCTGATACCAACTTGTAACACCCTCAAGATTGGGATGAGCAACTAATTTAAAACTCAATACACCTTAATATAGAATTCTGTAGTTAACCTCGACAAATATAAACTCCAATAAGATACATGGACTAAACCGAAGTCGGGTGCTACATAACCCCAATACAAGTTGCTCTTCACAAAACTAACGTGGAAGACTTCACCAAGCTACTCACTCATGTGCATAAATATAGCACTCAACTCTTCACAGAACACTAAGACCAATCCCTAACTGAAACCTGATGCACATGCCGACAAAATAAAAAGGTTAAGCTAACGCCTAACGAGTTCAAGAGTTTTAAACGTGAGTAAATATATTGTTAAAAGGAAAGAATGCAGTTTTAAATCATGATATTCCAAAATGATTTACTTTAAATATGAGACGACTCATTTCCAATAAGACACATTTTTAAAGGCGAATATCCCAACATAAAACCTTCCTTCGTAAAGTAAATATAGCCCAAAACTCACTTAAAACGTGAATAGAAATTGAACTCCCAATTTATGAAAACATGAATAAAACTTCATATCCCAAAACACACAAACACGGATGGGACATAATACTCGACCCATAAATCATGAATAAAACCCATACAAAATACAATACTCAAAACAACACCTCTCGGTGACGGGGGAGACCCGATTCCATCGAATGTGGCGGGCACACAAAGTTAAGCCACATATCTATGTTATAAGCATAACTTCAAGGATGGACAACCGTTGACATCAACCCTATTCATGGATCTTTAGTCAAAAAATGCATCAACCCTATTCATGGATCTTTAACCCAAGCATCACCAAGTTTAACCCTATTCATGGATCTTTACCTTGGGACCTCACCATCCTTGACATGCTTGTTCATTTGGAAACTTACATCGTATCACCAATGCCTATTTCCAAATTACAACTCGGGGACCTCATCCCGAATTTACATGATAAACCGACCTCTATGCCTATGGATCCAATGCATTACAGTCTAAACATTACATGGATCACAAGAATGACGATGCACTCAAAACATGTAATTTCCATGAAGACGCAATTAAATGCACCATAAAACCAAAACTCCTCTTCAGGCCCATAAAACAGGGAAAATGCCCCCGAGACTCATTCGAGTCACAACCGAGCCAAAAGCTCCACCCATTAACCGACCAATAACCAAAATCATAAAATGTGATAAACACAAGTGACACATTTATGAAAACTCACTCTCCAAAAAACGTTAGTAAACTCTGTTAGGTCTGATTTTATAGTAATCATTGTATTTATAGGTTTGGTCTTATACTGTTATTAAAGAGCATATCTGTAGTGTATCTGACCAAGGGTATTTAAGTCCCTTTGGTCTTTGTGTCTTGGAACAAGAATCACACGCACAACTAATAGAATACTACTTTGCATCTCAATATTCTCTCTCTCTACTTTCTCTCTCTAGAAGTTCTAGTGATCTTGGATTAACAATTGGTATCAGAGCTGTCTAGTTCTTGAGAGAATTGAGAGATTGTTTTACTGAATCTGAATTAGTGATCGAAATCGAAAATTTGATCGATTTTCTTGAATTTTTCAAGAAAATCTCGTTTTCTTGATTTTCTCACAAAATTTGGATTTGTTTCTGGTTGAATTTGTGCAAATTTGATTGTTTTAGAATCGTTTTGAATAGTCGATCATGTTTGATTCATAGTGTTTTGCATAAAATTCGAGTTTAGATCTTTGATTATACAAAATTGTGATTTTCTGGAAAAACGGGTTTTTGTTACTGTTCTATTCAAGAATTTCTGTTTTAGTGTGTTTTAATCGATTTAGGTTGTTAATTGTTGTTAGAATTGTGTTTTAGAAGTTCAGTTTATACATTTTCTAGGTTAAATTTCTTGTTTTGATCTGTTTCTGCGGAAATTTAAGAAATTGTTGAGTAATGCGTTTCATTCTTGAGTAATGCGGGTCTATCATATTTGAATGCGTGTCACTCATCCTGAAATGCGGGTTACTCATCCTGAGATGCGGGTCTAACTTTTAAATGTTAGTTTTTTCACAGGTTGATCGGCTCTCTCTGAACACGCATTTCCTTCTAATGCGTTTCCTTCAGGACACACATTTCTCATAATGCGTTTCCTTCATAACACGCATTCCTTTAAATGCGTTTCAGCCATGACCCGCATTCCTTCCAATGCGTTTCAATCTTGACCCGAATTCCTTTGTGACCCAAATTCCTTTGTGACCCGAATTCCTCAATGTTGCGGGTCTCCCTGTCTTAGTAAAAAAAAAAAAGTCTGGAATTTTTTTTTAGTGTGTCATGTAAATTTTTTTTCCTTTTAAACTTTGTGTCATAACAAGTGTTTTTCAAATTTACAATTTTTAATATTTTTTTTCAATTCATACTGATTTTTGTTTTTCAGATTTATCAGCTATGGATTCTGCCAAGTTTGCTTTTCAAGCTAAGTTCTACACAAGTGACATCATGATGTCATTGGGCACAGAAACTCGTCCACCAGTACTGATCGATGAAAACGAGTTTACACAGTGAAAAGATCGGTTCTTGAACTTTATGGAACGACAAAAGAATGGAAATGATATGATGACCATTTTATCTGAAGGACCATTTGACAAACCCAAATTGGCTTCTGGATTTTACAAGTCTACTAAAGAGTACACTAATGAAGAGTTGACTGCTTATCAAGCTGATCGGGATATTAAAGCAAATCTAATGCTGGCCTTGCCAAACTCCGTATACAACAAGGTTGACTGTTTCAAAACTCATCCTAACCTGATGTGGCAACAACTTGAGAAGATTATGCTTGGTTCTTCAGTAGCTACTCAACTCAGGCATACTCGATACATGAATAATTTTGAGGAATTCAAAGCCAAGGACGGGGAGTCACTGAAAGCTGTGTTTGACCGTTTTTGTGCCGTCATCAATGATCTTCGGAAGATAAAAGTGGAAAAGACTGATCTGGAGACGAATCTGAAGTTCCTTAATTCTCTTCAGCCTGAGTGGAATAAAGCATGTCACAGATTGAGGAACGATGTCAGAATCTCAACAATGCAGATTCAAGAGTTGTACGAGATTCTGCTAACTGATGAGAGCTTGGTGCTAGAGAAGAAGACCAAGCTGGATAAAAGGAACAAAAAGACAGTAGATCCGGTAGCTCTTCTCACAAAGCAATTATCTGAAAAAGCGTTGTATGATAACGCTTATACCGGATCAACTGATGATGATGGAGAGGCATTACAGCAAGCTATGATCCTTCTTTCTCAACATTATCAGAAGAAGTTCCAACCGAGATCGGGTTCCAACTCTTCTCGCTTCACTCCTGTGCCTAAAGCAAAAGTAACCGAGCCAAAGACTACTGCTTGCTACAACTGTGGAAAGTCGGGTCATATATCAAAGGAGTGTAGAGCAAAGAGGGTTAAGGACTCCGCTTATTACCGAAGGAAATTGGAGCTAGCTGAGAAAAGAGAAAGTGGAACAGCTTTGCTAGCTGAAGAAGAATTTTGGCTGGATCACTCTGATGACGAAGCTGGTAACGTAGAGATCGCTCACTTATGCTTAGTTGGAGATGACCAGTCCGATGATTCCGAAACTGACGAGGATGAGGTATATTCTGAATTTGATTTTAATTTCATTACCTCTCAGTTAAATATCATAATTAATGCTTTGTCTGATTTTCGTTCTAAATTTTTATCTGAAAAGAATTTAAATGTTGAAAGTCAGATTTGATTAACAAACTGAAAATTTCCTTGAAAGATGAAAAATCAATTGTAGAAAATACTAAAGACATCTTTCAAAAGAAACTGGATGATTTGGAAAATTCAAACAAAAATTATCTTGAATCTTTGACTGACATGACTAAACTAAAAGATGAGTTTTCAGATAAAATAATTAAGTTAGAAGAAAAACTTTATCGAAGAGACCAATCTGAACAAACAATTTATATGAATAAACCAAGGAGTGAAGAAGCTGTTAAACATAGATGGGGACTTGGTTTTGACAATCCTCATTGTTTAAACAAAGTGATAGATGAAGTTCCCACCTTATATAAATATGAATATCTAAAACTTGCACACTATGGTCCACAGTACAAATTTCATTGGACTAGTGAAAAGGAAGTGTTAGATCTCGAAAATGAGAAAAGGATGAATAATAAGAAAAACGAAATTCCTTTTGTTTACACGTCTGAAAATGCCAAATATTTTTCGGAAAAATCAAAAAGAGGTAGAAGAGTTTTAAATGAAATATCTTCTATCAAATCTTCAATGTCTGATGATTTTATTCCTTCATATGCACCTGATACTGATAAGGAAAATATTTCTCCAATCTTTTATGATTCGAAGAAATATACTCCTTCGTTGGTATTAGAAGGAAAAATCATAGATTTTGAAGATCAGATAGAAGATCAAAATATTTTAAAGAAAATTGAATCTGATATTTTTCTTTCTTTCATGACTTCTAGTCTTGAAGAAAATTTATTTTCTCAAAAATCAGATTCTATTTCTAGTTCCTCTTCTGATTCTAAGGAAAGTAAAAATAAAAAGGAAGCTTCAAATTTTAAAATCTTTTCTAAAAACTCTTCTGACTCCGGAGTTAATTCAGATTTATTAGTTGATCAGATTGGTTGCTTGGATAAATTTATTTCTTCTGATTTAAGTATTTCGTCTAAAATTATTGATGATTCTTTTATGCTCAATGATCAATATTATAAACCCAAGCGTAAAAGAAGACGGTCAAAGAAGTCGAAGAAAAGAGATACAGTTGTTTCTGATAGTTCTAATTCTTCTGATATAATTCTTTCAGATAGGGCTTTGAGTGCTAAATCCAAGAAGCAAATCTGGAGAGCGAGGCGGACATCAAATGTTTCTATGATTGAGGGAGATCGATATGTAGACAAACTTTACAATAGTGATTCATTTGCTGTTTGTAATAAAATTTCAAAATACTCTATTAAGCAAATGATTCAGATTTCCAAAAATGTCTCATATTCGTCTTCTGATTCTAGTTCAGCTGATTATGCTTTCTCTTCTGATGGTTGTGATTATTTTTCTGATCATATTCCTCATGCTTCTCATATCAAATCTGCTTATTGTTTCCCCATACGAACTGCAACTAACAAACACGGGCCCAAATATAAGTGGGTTCCCAAATCTTTATCTGATTCAAAGTTGCAGGCATCACATGTTAAGGGGGCGTAATAGGAATATTGGCTCTTGAATACTTCAGTTCAAGACCCGTTCTTCATCGATTATTGGCTTCTGAGTAATTCAGCTTAGGACCTGCACTTCATAGACATCGACTTCTAAACACAACAGTTTAGAACTCGTTCTTCAATGATTAAGCTTCTGACTAAATGAGATACTGTGAGTACATCAATTTTATTTCCGCTGCATATATCTCTGATTATGATGTTATTCCAGTTTTTCTCAATGTTTCAAGAATCTGAGCTTGTTTATCTATCTCATGAATTTGTATTACCTAAAATTTTCTTTTAATATGAGACACAAATTTATTTTCTTTTATGTAAAGAATGAAATAGTTGAATTTTATTTTGTTCCAACTAAATATCAATTAAAGTTTAAATCTTTACAAATTTTATTCTATAAAGTAAAGTTTTACATTTTTTCTTTCCTTTGAATAAAATATGTGTCTAGGATAAATTTTCAAGTTCTTTTGCTTATATTAAAGTTTTTATATGGTCAAATTTCAAGAATTACAAAAGTCGAAAAGTCAGCAACGTGTTTGAAACTTTTATTACTGCTTTAAAGTTGTGTGATTCGGAATTTTTATCGTTTACTTTGCATAGACTACCTAAATAATCAAAATTATAGATCGGAATGAAAATATGGGCTAAGCATTTAGACGTTGGTCTGAGTGATTGAGATGAATATTAAATTCTTAAAATACAGAAATCTCTAAGTTTAAAAAGTTTGTACCTGTGACCTTTCTGGTTTGGGAAAGTAAGTTCCTTGGGATGCTCGTCATCTGGTCCCCTAAGGTCATTTGGTTTGGGAGTGATCGAACAGAAATCCTGCAATAGAACCAAATCGAAAGTCATGTTCTACTGGTATGAATGGGTTTAGGATATGTCGATGTAGCCTTTCTGATCTGGGAGAGTAAGTTCCAAGGGGTGCTTGACACCTAGTCCCCTAAGGCCAACTGTTCTGGGAGCGGCTGACCCAAATCCTGCAATAGGGTCAGATAGAAAGTTACGTTTACGGCATGTTCTTTACTTAATAAACTTCTTGATTAAAAAGATGCCAAAGTGCACAAGCTTAAAAGATGCCAAAGAGCACACTCATGTTAAGATGCCAATGAGCACAATGCTAAAAGATGCCAATGAGCACACATCTCATGATACTTGGTAAAATGTTTAAGTTGTGATAAACCTGTAAATTTGTGAAAGTCTTAATTTTTGATGACTTCGTGTTAGTACATGCAAAGTTCTCTATAATATTTTTAGAATTGCATTTTCTTGAAGCTAATTGAAGATTCGCATGTGAGCACACTGAATAGATTGCTGGAAGTTTTGAAACTGAACATGTTTTAACTTGATATGCAATTAAACTCGTTCTTTTATCTTACAACATATGTTTGATTTCAAATGATTGATAAATTTGTGATATTTTACTCTGTAGAATTTAATTTGTTTAGTATTTAAAATTTTATATGTTTAGTCGTTTCAAAATTTACATTCAGTATATTTTTCTTTCTACATTAATATTTGATCATTGTGTTCTCATAAATATATTTTAATGGGTTTATGCATTATTCAAGGGGGAGTGAACAAAGAGAATATTTTCAAAGTTTATACCTGGTTTTGAGGGGGAGTATCTGATTTTCTTTACATAAATGTTATCTCGAATTGTCTTATCTAATGCATTTGTGTAGGGGGAGTCAAAGAGCTTTTAAAGGTAAATACTTTGTGTGTCTTGTGTGAACTGCATTCCTCAGTATGCGTGTCCCGTGTGAACCGCATTCCTCAGTATGCGTGTCACGTATGAACCGCATTCCTCAGTGTTCATGGAACGCATTCCTCCCTGTTTTTCTCTGTTTCATTGATTTTGCAGATCTTTCGCTGTCTCGTCTCCAACATTCGCATGACCAAGTTGATCAAGATCATCAAGGTCATGAGGGGGAGAAGTCAAGGAGAAGTTTAAGAGACAAAGAGCTCAAAAGATTATCTGCTGATCAAGATCAGCAGATTCGCTCAAAGATTCCAGTTTCTCAGCTACATCAAATTCTTTTGCTGTTCTTGCTCCAAACACCACAGTTCATTCAAGTTCATTCAAAAGAGGTGTATCGTTTTGAGCTTAAGCAGTAAAGAAAATTTTCTTTCTGCAAGATGCTGAGAAGAATTTTTTTTTCTTCTTAAAAGTCAGAAAGCTTCTGAAAGTCGCTTTGTTGGTCAGTGCTGATATTGAAGATAATTTTTGAAGACCAAAGCGCCAATGATTACTAAGGGGGAGATTGTTAGGTCTGAATTTATAGTAATCATTGTATTTATAGGTTTGGTCTTATACTGTGATTAAAGAGCATATCTGTAGTGTATCTGACCAAGGGTATTTAAGTCCCTTTGGTCTTTGTGTCTTGGAACAAGAATCGCACGCACAACTAATAGAATACTACTTTGCATCTCAATATTCTCTCTCTCTACTTTCTCTCTCTAGAAGTTCTAGTGATCTTGGATTAACAAACTCTACACGAAATTAGACCGAGACAAGTCATTTTCCAACGAGTACTTACCCTTTTATTCTTTCAAAATGTCTCATGATCCAAGAGCACGTATTTCTCAAAACATGTGTTAAAATGCATTTATACTCAAATGACCTCATTTCATGATATAAATTATCAAAATACCATTACTTATCTTTTACTCATAAAAATACCCCAAATTCTAAATGTAGGTAATTTACAAAGCTTGTAAAGTTAAACACTTCAATTAATTAAAACTCAACAAATATACAACAATCAATAATTTCATGTAAATCATGCAAACATTTAAAAATTAACATTTTGGCATGTACACCGTTTTCACAAATCAACTTGAACTCACCTTGCTAGATTTAGGTTAAATCTAGATTTTATCCCACACAGATCTTCTTTGAAGAAACTTACATCCTCTAAGCCAAAACTTCCAAAACCTAGATCTATAAATTTCAACCATAAATAATTACATCCAACCATTAGAATCATTCCCCAAACATTATACATGAAGATCTCAACTTATACCAAAACCCTAACTTCAATAGATGAACAAAATAGAAGATTACCTTAACCCAAGCTTGAATCCACCAACCAAAACACTTCTAGTTCACCAAAATGGCCACAACCTCCAACCTACAAAAAGGGAGAACAAGGGTGGATGAAACCCTATAAAATTTGATGAAGAAGAAGATGAAGATGAAAGGTTATGGCTCTAACCTCTAAACTTGCTAGGTGATGAAGAATCATGTGTTTTAAGGAGGAAATCCTCCAAACATGAGTTAAGGTTCGAATTTAGGGTTTGGGGGTTGATTTGGGAGAGAAAAGGGGAAGAGATTTTGGGTTTTGGTGAGAAATGAGGTTTGGTGGTCGGTTTCCCTCTTTTAAATGCGCACAGTGGCTCCATGCTGAAAACGACGCTGATCCATCCACGTGGGCCGTGCTGATGGTGGCGCTGATCCATCAGCGCAGAGATCTGCGCCGAGCACTGCCACCCGATTTCTTCATTTTTCTTGCCCGATCACTGTTTTGGTCATAACTTCTTCGTTTTAACTCTAATTTTACTCCGAAAAGAACCGTTAGACTCATAATTGAACCATTCATCCAACAAGGCTATAAAATATAGGATTCATGTCCAAAAATCCTATTTATTCTTTTTCCCTTAAAATACCCATTTGTATTAAATCGGGGTGTTACACTAGGGTTTTCTATAAAACCTAGATAGTGAGTTTTGTTTAACTATTTTATAAATGCGATACATATCTTTACATGCTTTCGTTTAGTATTTCATGTTTTCTCGTATTATGTGAACCACTTGTTGAAGTAAACATAACCTTGATATATTGAGAAAGGGTGAAATGTTAAATGCTAAATTGTCATGAATATTCTTGATGGTGTTATGTTGTTGATAAATGTGGGATATAATCATGTGATATATATGGGTAATAAATGTCATATGTTGGATTAATGTGATTTAGGGTCTTGACCTAAATGGTGTTGGATTCCTTGGAGTCATGTATACGAATTTTACTTGATGTGAAATGTATATGATGATGGATTGTATATATTGGATGAACCACGAGTAGGCACTAGGAGGATGTAGTCGTGGGGCACCACTTTAACGGTATGTTTCTAGATCCCTGCCATTTGGAGTAATGCCTTAGAGGTAGTCTTCAAATGTGTCGGGCCTTCGGGATGTTGCTCATGAGAGTGAACATCAAGGTACATCGACTCTTAAGGTGAAACTCGTTGGTGTTTTGGGTCTCCCCCATTGATTCCTTTTATGGATTGTTATGCTTCCAAACTCTTAAATGATTATGCATGCTTTAGTTCAACTCACTAGGCTCGTTTGGCCTAACACTTGATTGGTTTGATGTGTATCTCAGGTTCTAACGGCGCGACCGTTAAGAAGGTTTTGCAAGCCTTAGATGAGAGCTTGGGGAGCATTTTGGGACGCCAATAGAAGATGTTCATTATTTTGGGACTTAGATAACAACTTGTCATAATCTCTTTTCTAGATAGGAATTAGATTAAAGGGTTGTTATCCCTCATTTCTTCTTCATTGCAAACTTGTATTTAAAATAGGCGTGTATGTTTCCCTTTTTTTTGGGAAAGCTCGTGCTTTGGCATTAACTGTTATACCTAATTTCCTTTTTCGGAAATTTCTGTTTGTCCCAATTTTTGGGGTGTTACAAGTTGGTATCAGAGCTTTAGTTTAAGTGAACTAGGTGTCGACTCTATTATACCTAGACTTAAGCTGGTTGTGCCCATAGTATCACTGTCCATACAGGTAGAGCAATCCTAGGTGGGGAGAGTATTAGAACTACGAAAATGCGTTGATTAAGAAATTGTGATGATGGTAACAAGAATTCTTATGTAATGTATGTTCAAAATTTCACTTGGCCAATGCTATTATGAATTTATAAATACGTGAGCGTGCTTGAAATTGTTATTATGATGATTGATCATTGTAGTAGTACGTACCAAACTGCTAATCTTTTAAAGAATTAAACGGTATGATCTTTATCATGTGTGATAGTTCACAATGGTAAACACAAGGAATCGGGTGGTGGTACCCGAGGAGGGTAATGAGGCGAGTGTCACGGCTCCGGAAACTTCAAGAAGAGTAATTCCAATGGGTGTTTCAGCGGGTCCCCAAAGGACCACCTTGCTAGAGGGAGTGGTGGACCAAGTTCTCCGAGTGAACTTGGAGACCGAGAACCCGGTCGTCCAAGAAGTGGACCCCCAATCAGTCCTATTGTATAGTATTATGCAGATGATGAAATCTGCGATAGACAAGCGGGATGAAAAGTTCATGAAGATGCTAGAGGATCATGATACAAGCAACCGGAGGCATGAAACGGTAGGAGACAATGTGATGATTGGGTCGGGTGTTACCAATAACGCAATTGGGACGGAAGAGCAAGCGATAAGGGTTGAGAAGCAAAAGGAAAGGGGTTTTTCCTACAAGACTTTCTTATGTAGCAAACCCCTAGAGTTTTCCAGAACAACCAATTCAGTGGCATGTATGAACTGGATACGAGAAGTAGAGATGGCTTTTGAATCAAGCGAATATGACGACTCCCAAAGAGTCAAGTTCGCATCTCAATTATTCAGAGGGGAAGCTTTAAGCTGGTGGAACCTTACTTGCACGACCCTTACTCTGAAGGTTCTGACCAAGCTCACTTGGCCAACCTTCAAGAAGAAGATAATGGACAAATACTGCAACGAAAGGGCTCTTGGCAAGATAGAGGAGGAATTTCGGAATATGAAGAAGGGTAATCTATCTATTGCCGACTACGCAAAACAGTTTGTGGAAAAGCTCAGTCTAGTCGAGCATCTAGCCGTGGATGAAAGATCTAAGATAAAGGCATATTTGAGGGTTTTGCCGGCGGAGATGAAGACGGGTGTGAGGAATGCCTGGGTGAATACATTACAAGAAGTCATTGAGGAGTCCCAATTGGTGGAGGACGACATCATCCAAGAAAGAGAAGAGAAGGGGCAACAAGGAGAGAAACGGAAATGGGAAGGGTCAACCGGGTCTGCACGACCATCCAAACCCTTCAATATGGGAAGGAATGTGGAACTCGACATGAGGCAAGGTGGTGCCTCAAGTATAGGAGTAAGATTATCAGGCCTTGTAATCTGAGACCTTTCTCTAACACTACCGAGTGCTTCAAGTGTGGACGAAAGGACCACGTGATTAGAGATTGCCCCTCCCAGGGGCCGGTTTGTTTTGAGTGTCGGGAACTGGGGCACATCAAGAGGGATTGTCCCGAGATGGTGCCGAAAAAGGAGATTCCACCGAAGGCGCCAAGTCGGGCCTTCCAAATGACGACGGATGAAGCGATAGTGACGGCGTACGTCGTATCGGGTACGTTTCTAGTAAACTCTCTACCTGCACGTGTTTTGTTTGATTCTGGTGCGAACCGTTCGTTTATGTCTACCACCTTCTGCAAGAGTTTCACTTCCCCTATTTGTATGTTATTCGATGCACTAGTAGTAGAAGTGGCAAATGGGGAACATATGTTAGTTCGGGAATGTTTTGATAGGTGTACCTTAGACTTAAATGGAGAATCCTTCACGGTGGACTTGTTGCGAGGCGAGCATTGGGGGATTCGATGTGATCGTAGGTATGGATTGGTTAGCTAAGCATGACGCTGACATCTTTTGAACCAAGAAGATGATTAGAGTGCCCTTGCCGAGGGGTGGAGAAGTGATAGTCTATGGGGAGAAAAATAGGAAGGCCAACATAATTATCTCGTCACTCAAAGCGCACAAGAGCTTGGCCAAGGGGTGTCCTTCATACTTGGACTACATGATCGACACGAAACTCGAAAAGAAAAAGATAGAAGATGTGGATGTGGCACGCGACTACCCGGATGTCTTTCCGAAAGATCTACCCGGACTACCACCGGAATGCCAAGTGGAGTTCCATATCGACCTCACTCCGAATGGCGCTCCGATGGCCCGTGCTCCTTATCGTCTATCCCCGACGGAGATGCAAGAGATGATGATGCAACTACAAGAACTCCTCGCAAGGGGATTCATACGACCGAGCTCGTCGCCGTGGGGAGCTCTAGTTTTGTTTGTGAAGAAAATGGACGGTTCCATGCGGATGTGTATCGACTACCATGAGCTCAACAAGGTCACCGTAAAGAACAAATATCCACTTCCTCGAATCGACGACCTCTTCGATCAATTGCAAGGGGTGGGGTGTTTCTCCAAAATAGACTTGCGGTCCGGTTACCATCAAGTACGTGTGAAGGAGAGCGATATTCCGTAGACGGCGCTTCGGACAAGGTACAATCATTATGAGTTTTTAGTCATGCCATTCGGGTTGACTAACACTCCAACCGTATTCATGGACTTGATGAATCGTGTGTGTTGACCTTTCTTGGACAAATCTGTTATAGTCTTCATTGACGATATTTTGATCTACTCGCGAGATGAGTCCGAGCATCGCCAGAATTTGAAAGAGGTATTAGATATTCTTCGGAAAGAGAAGTTATTTGCAAAATTTTCAAAGTGCGAGTTCTGACTACAAGAAGTTCAATTCTTGGCCCATGTGGTATCCAAGGACGAGGTGAAAGTAGACCCAGCAAAGATTGAAGCAATGATGAATTGGGAGCCACCGACGAGCCCGACGGAGATAAGTAGCCTTTTGGGATTGGCCGACTACTACCGATGGTTTATTCAAGACTTTTCAAAGATCACCTCTCCACTCACGTCGTTGACAGGAAAGAACATTAAGTTCTTATGGACTGAGATGCAAGAGCAAGATTTTCGGACTCTTCAAAAGAAACTGTGTGAGGCACCAATCCTATCCTTACCCGAAGGATCGGAAGACTTCGTGGTCTATAGTGACGCCTCCAAATTGGGTCTTGGGTGTGTCCTAATGCAAAGGGGAAATGTGATAGCGTATGTGTCGCGATAACTCAAGGACCACAAGAAGAACTATCCTACATATGACTTGGAGCTAGCGGCGGTGGTATTTGTTTTGAAACTATGGCGACACTACCTCTACAGAACGAAGTGTATACTATTCACCGACTACAAAAGCTTGAAGTACATATTTGACCAAAAGGACCTCAACATGCGACAAAGAAGGTTGTTGGAGCTTTTGAAGGATTATGATTGCGAGTTGCTTTACCATCCCGGTAAAGCCAATGTGGTGGCGGATGCTTTGAGCCGAAAGAGTTATGGGAGCGAAATCTAAGTGATCCTTTCTAGAATCGACGTAATATCAAGCCTAGTGGAAGACATCAAAGTAAGTTAAGCCGAAGCACTTCGTGAGTAGAACCTCAAAGCCGAGATCATGGTGAAGCAACGGAAACTACTAACGCAAGATAGTCGCAGCCTCAAGCTATTCCAAGGAAGGATATGGGTACCGAAGGTTGGAGGGATCCGTGAGTTGCTCTGGACGGAATCTAACAAATCTAAATACTCTATACATCCCAGTAGAACCAAGATGTATAGAGATCTGAAACTAAGTTATTGGTGGTCGATAATGAAGCTCGATGTGGCCAACTATGTGGAAAGATGTGTCACTTGCCTTCAAGTTAAGATGAAACATCAAAAGCCTTATGGAAGTCTGCAACCATTGACCATTCCGGAATGGAAATAGGAGCACATCACGATGGACTTTGTCACAAATCTACCAAGGACTTTTAGGGGCCATGATACTATTTGGATGGTGGTGGATCGACTCACGAAAAGCGCGCACTTTTTGGCAATGCGTGAGATGTTGCCGATGGACAAGTTAGCCAAGCTCTATATTGATGAAGTGGTATCGCGTCATGGTGTTCCACTATCCATAGTTTCGGATCGAGATTGTCGGTTCACTTCCAAGTTTTGGGATGGTCTACAAAAGGAGTTGGGCACAAAAGTCAAATTGAGCACGACTTACCATCCTCAAACGGACGACCAAAGTGAGAGGACGATCCAGACTCTTGAGGACATGCTCAAATCCCGTGTTATAGAGTTTGGTGGTAATTGGGATTCACACCTACCCTTAGTGGAGTTCGCCTATAATAATAGTTACCATTCGAGCATCGGGATTGCACCGTTCGATGCGTTATACGGATGGAAATGTAGAACACTGGTGTGTTGGCTCGAAGCGGGGGAAAAGCAATTTACGGGACCGGAAATCATACAAGAAACGGTGGAAAAGGTGAAAGGTATCAGAGAGCATTTGAAGGTAGCTCAAGATCGACATAAGAGGTATGCGGACAAAAAGCAGAGACCGGTCGAGTTCCAAGTGGGAGAATGGGTTATGCTGAAGGTGTCACCATGGAAGGGAATCATCCATTTCGGGAAGTGCGTGAAGCTTCGTCCCCGTTTCCTTGGACCCTTTACGATATTGTAAAATAGTGGACTTCAAGCCAATAGGTTGGATCTACCTCCGAAAATGAATGTGATTCACCCTACATTTCACGTGTGCTACCTTCACAAGTGTTTAGCCGAAGAGGAAAGCGTTATTCCTTTGACGGAAATTCGGGTGGACAACGGTAACCGATGTGTGGAGGATCCAGAAGCTATCTTGGAGTGGAAGACGAAACAATTGTGACAGAAAGAGGTGACAATGGTCAAGGTACGATGGAGGCATCACCGGGGTGCCAACGTGACGTGGGAGTCAGAGGAGGACATGAAAAAGAGATATCCTCATTTTTTTGAGCTGTTGTAATTTCGGGGACGAAATCTTCTTTTAGGAGGGGAGGATTGTAACGCCCGGAAATTTGGTTTAGGTAATATGACAAATTTGACTCTTAATCCTTGACTAAATTCACTTCTAATTGCAATTCCATCGAAAAGGTTAGTCGAGTCTTGAGTCTTGAACACTAGGTGTGATGTGTCGAGTCAAAATCGTCAAGAAAGAACAAGTCTGGGCACTGGTGCGATAGTGACCAGCGACTATGACAATGGTCATAGTCGCATGTCAAAGTCGCGAGCCGGGGATAGTCTCGGTACATCCCCGATGATAGTGACCGCGAGAGTGACACGAGCATTGTCGCCCTGTCACAAATCGCTGAACCTGTACCGGGTAATGTCTCCCGTTAGTGTAGGTGGTATAAAATGTAACACCCTAAAAACCAAAGTGAATTTGAAACGTGGGAACTGGACAAATAAACATCAACACTTGGTATAAACCTCCCAAAAAGGAGAAATGTACTTAACCTTTACAAACCTGAATACTGATATTGAACTCAACAAGAAACTAATCTAAACATAACCTATCTAGATTACATCGGTTGTTAATCCAATATCACCAAAAGAATGGGACTTAAACAATTGCCCAACATCAATATTAGTCATCTCAAAAAATCCCCGAGACCAAGCTCGTCACTCAAGCCCTTAGCAACCCACCGCTAACGGGAACCTGTTATACACATCATTTGAGAAAAAGTGTTAGGCTTAAAGCCTAGTGAGAACATAAAGTTTATAATTTCCAGAGATATAAACATTTGCATCAAAAGGAGATCTTTTCAATAAGCAATCCCAAGTCAAATCGTTAATAAGAATGAAATATTACAATGAGACTATATAGAGTCTTTCCAGAACCTCACAACTTAAGGTGCAAGTAGTTATTTCTTCTATTCTTCTTCCAGAACCTCACAACTTAATGTGCAAGTAGTCCTTTATTTTACTTTTCCTTTTAGTACCTCACAACTCAATGTGCATGTAGTACTTATTTTACTTTCTCTTTTAGTACCTCACAACTCAATGTGCATGTAGTACTTATTTTACTTTCTTTCCAGAAAATCACATAAAAGCGTAAGTAGAATCAATATCTAGGGATCCACTAGCAATGGTACAGACTCGTCACAACAACATATGTGACCAACCATAGATAGTCATATGGCATAATATAACATTTATAAACAAAGATGCATTTTCAAGTTTAACTTCTGGTGAGAATGAAAATCATCAAAAATGAACTTTAAACATTCTTTCAAGTAACCCACATAAACGTGTAAGTAAAACATCCTTTTACTTCAAATAAGATGGAACCCATCATTTTAGTCGGAACTGATCGGGAACCCTAAAATCTCCCAAAACTCAAGTTATGTCAAAAATGTAGTAAACTTAGATCTGAAACCATGGAGATATATAGAAGTTCAAAATGTAAGTTTTGACATGTATAAAGTTTAGAAAGAGGTAGTAGGAACTCACCCAATAGGTTTATATGAAGACCCGAAAAACCAGATATCGACCACGACGAAGAGGTGAAGCTTTCTACACCGAAACCCCGAGTAATGCACTTAATACTAGAAACTTACGGGAGCTTAAAGATCCCAAGAAATCTTAGAGAGAGAGAGATTTAAAGAGAGAGAGAGATTTGAAGAGAGAGAGAGAGAAAGATAATACTGAAATAGATATTTTGGGGTGAGAATCCTTTTTATGTTGGCCAGGGTCTTACGCGGATTATGCCGCGACTTCAACTCGCGACATAACTCGCCCGTGTCCAAAACCTCAATATCATCCAGTGGGTTACGCGGGTTGTGCCGCGGCCTCAAGTCACGGTGCAACTCGCGTAGCTCCATAAACCCAAACAAACAGAGGGTTACGCGGGTTGTGCCGCGACTTCAAGTCGCGGTGCAACTCGCGTGGTTCACTGTGGTTAATCCAAAACCACCAAAATCCAAACTCGAACATCAAACCAAATGCGGTGCTAACGACAACGCTTAAACACAAGAATACCAAGATTACAGAATGAAAATTCGGGGTGTTACAATCCTCCCCAACTTGGGAATGATTTCGTCCCCGAAATCCCAACTATACAAAAAGATGAGGATATCTTCGCTTCATATCCTCTTCAGCTTCCCACGTCACGTTGGCTCCCCGATGATGCTTCCACAGCACCTTGACCATAGTGACCTCTTTGTGACGTAACTTCTTAGACTTTCTCTCTAAGATAGCTTCAAGTTCTTCTACACAATGGTTACCCTCGTCCACTCTTAACTCTGAGAGGGGAATGACGCTTTCTTCCTCTGCCAAACACTTCCGAAGGTAACAAATATGGAACGTGTTGTGGATTCTGCTTAACTCCAGTGGCAGTTCCAATTGATAGGTTTGCAAACCTACCTGCTTAAGCACTTTGAAAGGTCCAAGGAAACGGGGACTCAACTTCCCACGTTTTCTGAACCTGATAATGCCCTTCCATGGCGATACCTTAAGCAACACACAGTCGCCCACTTGGAACTCCATCGGCCGCCTTTTCTTATCGGCATAACTCTTTTGATGATCCTGAGCCACTTTCAACTTTTCACGAATGCATTTGACCTTATCGGCCGTCTCTTGCACGATTTCAGGTCCGACGAACTGCTTTTCTCCCGTTTCAAGCCAACACACGGGAGTTCGGCACTTTCGCCCGTACAATGCCTCAAAAGGTGCCATTCCAATACTCGAGTGGTAGCTATTGTTGTACGCAAACTCCACCAAAGGTAGGTGAGAGTCCCAACTACCCTTGAAATCGATGACACAAGACATCAACATGTCTTCCAATGTTTGGATCGTTCTCTCGCTTTGCCCGTCGGTTTGTGGATGGTAAACCGTACTCAACTTAACTCGCGCACCAAGCTTTTTCTGAAACCCATCCCAAAAGTTCGAAATGAACCGACTGTCGCGATCCGACATGATCGACAAGGGTAATCCATGCCTCGAGATCACTTGTCCATCGGTAAAGTCTCGCGCATAGCCAACAAGTGAGCGCTCTTAGTCAATCTATCGACTATTACCCAGATGGTATCGTGACCTCGAAGAGTTTTAGGCAACTTCGTCACGAAGTCCATGGTAATGTGTTCCCACTTCCACTCGGGAATCTCTAAAGACTGAAGACTCCCATACGGACGTTGATGTTCGGCCTTAACTTGCGAACACGTCACACAATGCTCCACATAACGCGCCACATCAAGCTTCATTACTGGCCACCAATAATGCAACTTCAAGTCCCTGTACATTTTGTGCTTCCCGGATGAATGGAATACTTGGACTTGTGAGCATCCTCAAGTAATAGATCATGGTTACCCCCAACTTTTGGGCACCCATACACGACCGCTAAACAGCTTCACCCCACGGCTATCTTCCGTTAAGAGCAAACGCTGTTTCGTCATGACTTCCTCCTTGAGATTTTCTTCCAACAAAGCTTCAACCTGCGATGTCTTGATCTTCTCAACAAGATTAGACACTAACTCGATTCTCAAAAGTGTAGCCCGAATACTTCCGCTATAGTCCTTCCGACTTAACGCATCGGCTACAACGTTAGCCTTACCGGGATGGTAAAGCAATTCACAATCGTAATCCTTGAGCAACTCGAGCCACCGCCTTTGCCTCATGTTCAACTCCTTTTGATCAAAGACGTATTTCAAACTCTTATGATCTGTGTATAGCGTACACTTTGTGCCATAGAGGTAATGTCGCCAAAGCTTCAAGGCGAACACCACCGCTGCTAACTCCAAATCGTGGGTAGGATAGTTCTTCTCGTGTATCTTAAGTTACCTCGAGGCGTAAGCGATTACTTTTCCTCTTTGCATCAAAACACATTCTAATCCCATCTTCGAAGCGTCGCTATAGACCACAAAGTCTTCTGACCCTTTTGGCAATGACAAGATTAGAGCTTCACACAATTTCTTTTGCAGAATACGGAACACCTTCTCTTGCGTTTCGGTCCAATCGAACTTCACATTCTTCTGCGTTAAAACTGTCAAGGAAGAATCGATCTTCGAAAAGTCTTGAATGAATCTCCGGTAGTACCCCGCCAGACCCAAGAAACTGCGGATCTCTGACGGACTCTTGTGTAACACCCGAAAATCTAAGGTAAGTATTCCCCTCGTTACTTGACTTTTTGGCTAACTTGAGAATCTCTTGTGTGCTTAATGTGTGATATATTAACCTGTTAATAGCATGTTCATCTGCGCATTTAGCTTCACTTCATTGAGCATTAGAAAAGTCAAGTTTTGGTGCTAGGGGGGGGGGAGGTGTGGCGCGATAGTGCTACGTGACAGTGCCCTGGGCACAGTCGCTGGTCACTATCGCGGGAGTTGTACCGTAGGGTCGGTGGTGGTCGCGATTGTGCCACCGCGATAGTGCCCTTGGCACAATCGCCAGGCACTATCGCCTGAATTGTACCGAGAGTCGTTGGAGTGGCGCGATGATGCCCCCGCGATAATGCCATTGGCACAATCGCCGGCGGTGTCTAAGAGTATAAAAACACCACTTTGACTATTTTGACTTCACTTCTCATCTTAAATCGTTTTGGGGCCGACTTGGAACTGGTTTAGGCGATTTTCTTCTACTTCTAAACCTACCAAACATTTATTGAAACCCTAGATTAGTTGGGGACATTTATTGGTGGTTGAGGAAGCTTCAAGAGTCATCAAGTGAAGTATTTAAGGCACATTCAAGTTCTCATCCTCTCATCCAAGTTTTCTAGGGTTTTGTGTGAAACCCTAGATAGTGAGTTTCTTACATTATTTTCAAATGAGATACATACTTTATATGCTTTCATGTCTAATGTGTTATTGTTATGATAAGATCTGACCACCTGATAAGTTTGACCTAACTGTTAATTTTGGAGTTATTGGTATTTAGACTTGGATATGACTATGGACATGAATGAGGTTATTACTCTTGATGTTTTAAGCATGTTTACATATATGTCTTGGTGAGTCATGGATTATATTGGGTGTTTTCATATCTTAGAGTTTTGTACCTAAGTGTGTTTGGAATTGTGGTGGTCTTATACATGTATCTTATGGGTATGAAATGATGTATAGAGGCGGACATTGTAAGTACACCGAACGAACCAGGAGTAAGTGCTAGGAGGATGTAGTCTTAGGTGCCACCATAACGGTATGCGCCTAGACCTCCGCCATTTGGAGTAATTCCTGGGAGGTAGTCTTCAAGTGTGTCGGGCCTTCGGGATGTTGCTCAAGAGAGTGAACATCAAGGTACATTGACTCGAGGTAAAACTCATTGGTATGATGGGTCTCCCCCATGATTGACCCCGTATGGACTTTGGTGTTGGAAGTGTCTTAATTGTTCATAGCATGCTTTATATAATTATGTTATGTTTTATGCAACTCACTAGACCCGTTTGGTCTAACACTTGATTGTTGGTATGTATTTCAGGTTCTAGCGGCGCGAGCGCCAAGGAGGCCTAGACGTCTTTAGTGGTGAGCTTGGGAGCACTTTTGGGATGCCAATATTGAAGACTATACTTTTGGATATAGTTGACAACCTTTTGTAATCTTATGTCTAGTGAGGCCTAGATTAGAGTGTTGTCACCTATTATTGCTTCTTATTACAAACTTGTAATTAACCGGCTTTTATAGTTTCCTGGTGTATGAGCTCATTGTCTTGGCAATTTATTTACCACATTTCCATTTTTCGGAAATTTTTGTTAGCCCCATTTTTGGGGTGTTACATCTTGGGAGGCTCCCAATTCATCATAACTTCAATCTTGGAGGGGTCCACTTTCACTCCGTCTCGAGTGACAACGTGACCCAAGAATTGCACTTCTTCAAGCCAAAAGTCGTATTTGGAAAACTTTGCGTACAATCTTTCTTTTCTCAACACATCGAGAACTTCGCGTAGGTGTTGCTCGTGCTCTAACTCGCTCTTAGAGTACACGAGTATGTCATCAATGAATACGATGACCAACTTGTCGAGGAACGGTCGGCACACCCTATTCATCAGACCCATAAATACCGCTGGTGCGTTCGTTAGACCAAAAGGCATTACAAGAAACTCATAATGGCCGTAGCGCGTTCTAAAAGATGTCTTCGACACGTCTTCTTCTCTTACCTTCACTTGGTGGTAGCCCGAACGTAATTCGATTTTGGAAAAACACCCCGCTCCTTGGAGTTGATCGAATAAGTCGTCAATCCTGGGAAGCGGATACTTGTTCTTTACCGTACCTTTGTTCAACTCACGATAATCGATGCACATTCTCATTGTGCCATCCTTCTTCTTGACGAACAAGACCGGAGCTCCCCACGACGACGAGCTCAGTCTTACGAATCCCTTCTTCAAAAGCTCTTGGAGTTGGGTCATCATCTCTTGCATCTCCGCTGGCGCTAACCGATAAGGGGCTCTAGCAACAGGAGCCGCTCCCGGTACGAGATCAATCCGAAACTCTACTTGGCGATCGGGTGGTAACCCGGGAAAGTCGTCCGAAAAGACGTCTGGAAACTCAAACACAATCTTCACATCTTCAAGCTTTAACTTCTCAAGCTTGGCATCGATCACGTAGGCTAGGAAAGACGATCATCCTTTCACCAAACATCTGCGTGCTTTAGTCATGGTGATTATTGCCACATCTCCCTTCCTCTTCTCACCATAAACCACAACAACTTCTCCACTGGGACTGGGAAGTCGAATTAATTTCTTGGAACATACGAACTCGGCATAATTGTTCGCTAACCAATCCATTCCGACCACAACATCAAAACCCCCGATTAACATCGGCAACAAATCGATTGGGAAATCTCTCCATTCGATTCCTAGATTACAGTTCTTCAGAACATCGCGGATCAGAACTTGACTACCATTTGCTATTTCAACTACTAACGCCTCCTCAAGACTAGTAGTGGGCATAGCAATCTTTAGACGGAACAAATCAGATATAAAAGAGAAACTGGCACCCGTATCGAATAAAACACGAGCAGGTACTGAGTTTATAAGAAATGTACCCGATAACACATCAGCTGATGCCTTGGCCTCATCGGCCGTCATCTGAAACGCTCGACCCGGAACCCTAGATGGATTCTCTTTCTTCACTGGCGCGCTACCTGACATGAGCTTCGGGCAATCTTTCCTCATGTGCCCCGGTGCCTTGCACTCGAAACATACAAGTCCTCTGATCGGGCAATCACAGGTGGTGTGGTCAGACTTTCCACACTTGCTGCAAGGTTGAGGAGTGGGGCTACAATTACCATGGTGCTTGGTTCTGCACTTCTGGCACCACCTAGCACCTCCTCTGACATTAAAGAAGGATCCAACAGGAAAACATGTTAATGTCACTTCCTATAGAGGAATGATAGGCTTCTTGTTGTATCTTACAGCGAGCCGACCTGACATCCTGTACTCTACATGTCTTTGTGCACGCTATCAATCTGAACCAAAGGAATCCCATCTGATCGCTGTAAAGCAAATCTTTAGATATCTCAAAGAAACTCCTAACCTCGGTCTTTGGTATCCCAAAGATTCAGGGTTCGATCTAACTGGATATTCAGATAGTGATTTTTCAGGGCGCAAACTCGATTGAAAAACACCATTGGTGGATGTCAACTTCTATGAGGAAAGCTGGTAAGTTGGACAAGTAAAAAGAAAAATTCAGTGTCCACTTCCACAGCTGAAGCTGAATACGTAGCCGCTGGAAGTTGTTTTGCTCAAGTCTTATGGATGAGAAATCAACTATTAGACTATGACCTTCAGCTATCAAAGATTCCAATCTATTGAGATAGCACTAGTGCCATCGCTATAGCAAATAATCCAGTACTACATTCAAAGTCGAAACACATGGAGATTAGATATCATTTTATAAGAGATCATGTGATGAATGGTGACATAGAACTTCATTTTATTCCAACTGACTATCAGCTTGCTGATCTGTTCACCAAACCTCTTGATGAGACAAGATTTAACTTTCTCATCAGTGAGCTTGGAATGCTGAATCTTGAAGATTAACTCTTCAACTCACATGCATTATGTCAGTGATAATATGTTACACTTCATCATGTAATCTATGATTAAATATTCTATCCCTAAGGTATGTTTTCTAAATCTCTATCACTAAATATCTCATTCAGTAAGACATTTTTTAAAAATCAAATCTTCAATTACTGATTTTCTTCAAGTGGTTAAAAGCTTTTTGATAAACAAATGTCATAACTGATATTTCTTACCAGTGATCCGTTGGAAAGAAAAATTATCTCTGAATTTCTATCAGAGATTTTTTCAAAAGAAAACCTATCTCTGACTTTTCTTCAGAGATACTTTCTAAAAGGCAAATGAAACGTTTTTTACTCTCTCCTATGACGTCATTTGAACCGACAATCCATGACATGCTTTTTCCTCTGACACGTTCGTCCATTGCAATTCTATCAAATCAACTTCGTGGGACGTGTCCATGTCATGATGAGCATTTGTTTTCCCGCCTCATTCCCTCCATCTCATAGTATAAATGGAATGACTTTTTTCCATTCTCATCTTTTATGGTCTCTTAAACTTCCTAAGGAAGAAAAAGCTTTCCAGGCATTCAAGTAGACAAAAACACTAATCTTCAAATTTTCAAAACTTCAAGATTATCAGGTTTTTGTTGTTCCCATTCTTTCATCTTAAAAACACTTTTAGATCCTAAATATTCTCATATTTTGGACTTTAAAATGTTTCTTACATTAAAATAATTTCTTTTGATTTTAAGTTACTCTAAAAACATTTGGTTTTTCAAAATGTTCTTTCTTTCTCATAAAGAAGACTGTTTTACTCTAAAAAAACAACTTTATTTTCTATTTTTCTTTCTAAATACAGAAACTGGTAAAATTTTAATTGTTTTTTAGACTCTAAACACTTTATTCTACTCTACTTCTTTCTATTCAGACATGGCCCAAGCTACCCTCATTGCTTCCAAAAATGTTAAGTTCGCTTTGACTGAATATGAAATTCCCAAGAACAACCATCTGGCCCGTTTGGACTTCAGCGCTGACAAATACCCACATTTGGTGGAAGTTGCTGCTTTTCTGAAACAATCATTCATAGCCTATGCACTCACTGTTGATCCCAAGCCCTCCAAGACACTCCTTCAGCAAATCTGGTTCACAGATGATAAGACCACTGTGACAAACAAGAAAGGAGAAGTGGTCCCTGGCATTTCCTTCGTTACTGAAAATGGTCCCGGGTTTCTTATGGCTTTTGGTCTATGCAAGGCTCTTCGATTCCCTGCAAAGACCAACGCTGGTTTTGACCTCCTCCCCACTGACGCTGAACTCATACGCTTCTTGGATAACATGGTATACTCATGGGACAACAAGCCTCGCTCCGAAATTCCAAATAAGAAGTTGACCATGATTCAGAAGGCAAACATGCCTTCGAAGCTCAACTTCATCTTCACTCATATCATTCAAAGTATGAGTTTCAAGATAGGTTCGTTAGATTAGGCTAGCAAAATGCAGATGCAAATGGGCGACTCAGTGATCGCCAACAAGCACTACGACTACGCAGGTGCAATCTTTGATGATCTCTTATCAAAGATTGAAAAGACTGAAAGGGATCCTAAGATTCCCTATGTTCGCTTCATCTGTGCCTTCCTTCAATTCCTACTTGACAAGAAGTATCCTACCACTGATGATGGTAGATTCTCAAGGGTCGGTCAATGAGCGCGGGAGATCAAGCCAACTGACAACGAGGTAAGTATCTCAACCTTACGTTCTCGCCTATCTCTCCACTCTTTCTCTACAATGACCACACAGGAGGTTCCTTCTTCTGCTACCCCTGGCGCTACCACCCCTTCTAAAAAGGCCAGAAAGACCAAGGAGTCAGCCCCTTCAAGAACAATACCTGAAGTAGTTTCTCGACAAACTATTTTGGATGATTTCGTGGGTATCTCCTCCACATCAACTTCTACAACAACAGTGTCAGTGATGACCATTGCTGTCACCGCACCTGTGACAACACCCATTTTCTCAGTACCTCTAGCTCCACAAACTAAGGTAAATCCTACTATCACAAGTGCTATATCTACTTCTATCCACATTATTCCTTCTTCTTCTACTATTTCTTTGGTCATTAACCCTCCCCACATTTCACAGCAACCTCTTCATGCTGCATCCTTCGGACCTTATACTCAAACAACTCCTCAAAATTTTGAAGGAGATATGCAATTCTACAACATGTTTGATCTATCAGGTATTCCTAAACACATATACACTTCTCTCGCCTCTCCACATAAGCCTGAGCATCCTTATGCTCAACAACTAACTTTTGTTTCAGGTCCTACTTTGAATACTGTTGACGCCAACGTAAAAAAACTCACTGACAGGGCGGACTCTGTCTCCTCCCCCATCAACACCAACACCAGCGCTGTCAACCAAGCTGGTGAGGAGCTAAAAAGACTTATAACTAATTCTACGTCTAAGGCTGAAACTTCTCAGATCACGGGTCTTCAGGGAGAGATTGTCAAAATGAAGGAGGACTTGGTGGTTAATCATCAACAAGTTCAACTTTTACAGGAACATTTTGGCTCTCTGTAAAATGAGGTTAAGGGTCTCTCTTTGAAGATTGACTCCTGCACAACTCTGCTAAATCTGGTCCTGAACAAGCTGAATGAACCAACTCCTGCACCAACGCCTTCGTTCACGGATAATGATTGTACAACGCTGAATGTCGCCATTGAATTCATTCACCAGGGCACTTCAGATATTCCTTTTATTGAAGGTCGTATGGATCGCTTGGAGGCTGAAGTCCGTTCTAAGCCTGCTGCTGAGGCTATAACCAACACTGCTGAACTCCCCCATTCTGATGCTGACAAAGAGGGGGAATACCAATTGAAGAAAATATAGTTGCAGTTGAGGTTCAGGAAATGGAGAAGGTCGCTGAGGTTTCAGCGGCAGAAGTTCAAGCTCCTCCCTCTTCTTCACTAGCTCTGGTCGATGAAGAAGAAGATGAAGAGGAAGATGAAGAAGAAGAAGAAGAAGATGAAGATCTTGATCTTCCTGATCAAGAGAAAGACAATGTTGATGATGATGATGAAGATGATGATGATGATGATGATGAAGAGGACCAATCTTTTTGGTTCTCAGCTACAAATACCTCATCAACACCAGTTGTCAAAGGGGTTTTCTTTCTGAAGCAGGGGGAGAAGGGAAGCTGCTTTAGGTGCCTCATCCTAAGGCAAGCAGAAGGGAATAACTGTCAAGGGAAACCTGAAACTTGTTTCACCATCTGAGGGGGAGAATCCTTCTTAGGTATGCCTATCCCTTGTTCCTCTCTCCTTTTTTTCCTACCAAATCCCTCTCTCATTCTAGCCTTTATCTTTCTTCTTCTATAAATAAACACTAACTCCTTTTTCCTTTTTGATCAGTCATTTCTCTCCCCTGCTTAAGGGAACTGAACTTCAAATAATCCCAGCTCCATTAGCTGAAGATCATATAATCCCAACCTCCTTAAATGAGTTTGATGAAGAAGGAGAAGAAAAAGCCCTGCACCATCCAGGAAGGCCCTCTAGACCAGCTCAATGGTTAGAGGAGGAACTGAATAAAAAAAAGAACATAGATGATTTCTCACCTAGAGAGCCAGCGGTTAAAGATCCCTCTTCAATTCTGATCAAAAGAGTTTAACTTTCTAACTCAAACTAAGATCGAAGAATCTGTCAGAGCTGAGAAGCTGATTGCTGAATGCCAACAAGATGCGACTCTAGCTCTCAAGGTTCAGTCGTCTCAGTTCAAAGACAAGAAACTAAAGAATGTGAGTCCTGTTCTAGTTTCTAATCACAATCAATTAATAACAAACATGATTTAACAAACAATTAAACCAACCTGTTTGATTGATTCACAAAGAACGATTACAAAAACTCTCTCTGTAGCTCTCTTTCTCTCTCTAACTTTCTTTCTCTAACTCAGTCCGCTTTCAATTACAACTTCTAGTTACATTACAAAATAAAAGAAAAACAAACCTATTTATACCAATTACAAAAACAAAGGAAACAAAAACAAATACAAGAAACTTTGACTTTATTACACATAGACTTTGACTTTCACAAAGAGTTGACTTTACAACTTTGACTTTCTTGAACTTTGACTTCATACTTCATGATCTTGTATCCAACATAATTCATGCTCTAACAATCTACCCCTTTGGATTCAAGATCACTGTTGAAAGGTTTTGCAATTCAGTCTTCTCTTTTAAGCTCTGTCAGATGCAATCTCTCCCTTTAACATTGTAGTCTTTCCAAGTCTGTCTTCGAAGAATATAACAATCTCCCCAAAAATGATAAACAAGGTCTTCAACAATCTCTTCAGTACTATCCCAAAACTCTTTCAGACTTCAGAATGAAATTATCATCAGATTCATCTCGAATTGCTTTAACAAATAATCTTCAAAGAAAATTTCCTCAAAATCAGAACACCTTCAAAAAATTCTTTTCAAACTTTCAAACTTTGAACATTGTCATCTACAAATCTTTTAACTTTGAAATTTTTTGACTTGGACATTTCTTTAAAATCATCTCCCCCTTTTTGATGAAATGAGCATCGATATCATCAAAACTATCATCAAGAAATGTCTCTGAAATTCTATCTGATCACTGATCTGTCACGAGCCTCTGATTCGTTGTCAATTCGAACAATGTATTCATCTAGATCTTTTCAAATCTAGACAAAATAGGAATGTAACACATGAATCAACAAATAAATCAGTTAAAATGCCTGTCAGTAACACAAAGTCACCGTGTGCAACAAATACACATAGGAAAGGAGCTTTTTAATGTTCACTCCCCCAGGGCTTCCATTCAATCATCGAAACACCACAAAGGCAATTTCTATGAACGTTATGACAAAGAAACGAATTTCTTGTGTGTTCGTGCTTGTGATAGAAAGAACTAAGCACTTAATGATTGCTTTAAGACTCAAAAATTATGTAAACCACTGAGACAACAGTAGTAGAAACACAGACTAAATGTGCATGATTGAAGTGCGAAGGTGGGGCAGACTTCCTTCTTTTTCAATATCCAGATTTTCCAAATGAAAAGCAGATAGATAATATGTTGCATCCCCTTTGAAATATGAAACACTTTCTTTTTGAGAAGAAAATGAGTGGTTGGTGGGGTAGTATCAAGAGTTGGCATGGGCTAGTTGTCTGTTTCAATAATGTTCACCAAGAATTGTGAAACATTAGTAATGTGGTTGCCCGGCTCAGAAAGTAGTTGGTGCAGAGTTTGATATTCTTTTACTCTGATCGCACACCCTATTTCTTTTAATCATGTAAGCTCACTCTAACCAATCTCTCATTTCCATTTTACCTCATCACTCATCCCACACTCATTTCTTTTTGACTCCTCACACTCAAACACTAAAGGTTTAACTTCTTGGGTAGAAATCACTAGTTAACGTGATTCCCTAGAAGTTCAATTAAGTCCTAGCACAAAGAACCCATGTAATCCTATAAAGCATAAAGTTGCTCAAAATGGTTTAACTTTATTAGTTAAAGCTCAAATACAAGTCAGATAAATGTAAGCTCATAAAATATAATCATGAAGATTTGAGCATTTGAAACATTAAAGTATTTTCAAACAAGTACATGAAATGAATGAACACGAATACAAGAGACTTGTTTGAAAATCTGACATAGTATGAAATAATCAAATAGAAATGATATAGCAATTAGGCTTATGGTCAAGAATAACGGATATTGTCTATATGAATCAAAATACAGACATTCTTGAAAGAATGTTTCGAAATGAAATGACGCAAAAAAATATTTGAAGTATAAGCGGAGTGTCTTACCATCGAAAAATATGTTTCAAAATTTGAGACATGGTAAGAACATTTTAAACAATAAGCAAACCGGTGCGTGTTAATACTTGAAAGTATACAGAAAAGACAATACGCAAGTAATTATCTTTGGAAACACAGGGTTTATTTATCAGTTAAGCCCAAAATAAAATGAAAACATTTAAAATCACACTTCCAAATTATAAAATATGTTTAAGAATCGGGAAGTGGTTTGAACATTTCAGAACATGTTTTCTATATCTGAAAGTTGTCCTTCTTTCGGATACATTTGAGATTAAGATAAGAAATTTACCTTTTCGCTCAATCTTAATTCTCATAAAGTCAGCTGTAGTCATTAAGACATGATCATGTCAGTTTCTCTCGTTCTGCAAAAGTCTCAAAGTCATGTCAAAGACAAATTTATTCAAATGTAAAAGACATAAAGCAGTAAAATAATTAAAGTACGAGTTCTGATCAGAAGTAATCAGAAATCATAGTCTTACTCCTTTTGATATGACTTATATGCTCCCCCTAAAATCATACATCACAAAAAAAAATTTGTCAGTTAAGTAAATGCAGAAATTAGAAAAACTCCCCCTCAAAAGAATGTAGATCATCTTAAAGTTCTTCTCACTCTCTCCCTGAGATCATGAACAAACTATTAAAGTGCAGATATCCTTCAGAAATAATGATAAAGAAAATGATGAAAATTAACAATACTTAACTTTATTAGGTAACTACCGATTATGTCTTAAGATTTAACATACCAAGCTTAGAGACAAGAAAATTAAATCTCTTTTCATCTAAGGGTTTGGTAAATAAATCTGCCAGCTGATAATCAGTTTTTACAAAATAAAGTTAAATTGTTCCTTTTTCTACATTATCTTTGATAAAATGATATCTGACGTCAATGTGTTTGGTTTTCGTATGCTGGACAGGATTAGCAGATATCGCGATTGCGCTCTTCGAGTCACAATAGATCGAAATCTTGTTGTATTGTTATCCATAATCCCGTAGTTGCGTTCTCATCCACAAGACCTGAGAACAGCAGCTGGCAACAACTACATATTATGCTTCCGCAGTCTATGTAGAAACACATAGTTGCTTTTTAGACGCCCAACTAACAAGTTTTTCGCCCAAAAATTGAATATGACCTGATGTGCTCTTTCTGTCTAGCATACAACCTGCATGATCTGCGTCTGAGAAGGATGTTAGTTCAAAGTTAGTATCTTTAGGATACCACAGACCGAGATCTACAGTCCCCTTCAGATACCTGAAAATACGTTTTACTGCAGACATATGGGAATCTTTAGGATTAGCTTGATATCGAGTGCATAAACATGTAGAAAACATTATGTCCGGTCTACTAGAAGTTAGATAAATTAAAGAACCTATCATTCCACGATATGTTATAACATCCACAGCTGTTCCCGAAGGATCAGTGTCGATCTTAGTATCAGGTGCCATCGGGGTACCAATTGGTTTACAATTTTCCATGTTGAACTTCCGAAGAATGTCCAAAATGTATTTTGATTGATTGATTAAAATCCCCGTTTGAAATTGTTTGACTTATAATCCGAGAAAGAAATTCATCTCACCCATCATACTCATCTGAAAACGTGACACCATAAGATTTGAAAAGTTCTTACAGTACTTAGGATTTGTAAAGCCAAAAATAATATCGTCTACATATATTTGTATAAGAATGATATCGGCTTTCTCCTTTTTAATGAATAAAGTAGTATCAACCGTACCTTTCGTAAAACCAGACTTGACCAAGAATTTAGATAGCACATCATACCAGGCACGAGGAGCTTGTTTGAGTCCATAAAGGGCTTTAATCAAGATGTATACGTGATTAGGCTTATCTGGATTCACAAACCCTTCTGGCTGCGAGACATATACTTTCTCCTTAAGTAAGCCATTCAGAATGGTTGTCTTCACGTCCATTTGTTAGACGGTGAAGTTTTTGTTAGTTGCATAGGCTAGAAACATCCGAATCGCCTCTATACACGCTACTGGAGCATAAGTCTCGTCATAATCTATGCCTTCCTCTTGCCGATAGCCCTTGGCGACAAGTCTTGCTTTATTACGGATTACGATACCGTCTTCATCCTTGTTTTTTGAACACCCATTTCGTACTGATAATTGTTTTGCCTTCCGGTTTAGGTACGAGTCTCCAGACTTTGAGTGCTTCGAACTGGTTCAGCTCTTCTTGAATAGCTGTCACCCAATCTGAATCCACAAGTGCCTTAGATACTCGAGTAGGATCAATCTTGCTCAGAAAGGAATCATGCAAACACATATTTAAGGTAGCAGACCTAGTTTGCACAGGCTTATGTAGATCTCCAATAATTTGGCTTATCGGATGCTCTTTTGTCCACTTTTGTTCGTGAGGGAGTGGATTAGATACAGATTGATCATGATTATTATCTTGAAATCCACTATCAGGCTCTTCAGTTTGAGTAGTTGGAGGGGGGTTTGCAGTGGAAGTTTCAAGTGCAGAAGCATCAGTTGGAACAACAGACTCTGGCTGTTGAGTAGACAGTGTATCACACCCAACTGATACAATTACTTTTGGCTCAGCAGTTACTTGTATATCTTCAACTGTAGGAGTATTCGATGGAATGTGAGTTTCTCACTGAACAGGGGATTCAAGTTCAGTTATGACTTCTGAAGTGACTGGATGGTTGCAACTTGTGTCTCCATACCTGTCAGTCACAGCAAATTTAGGCAATTTAGACCCTAGAAACTCATCATACAATAATTCAAATAACAAATCTAAATCAGATAAATGTGAAAGTGAAGTAGAAGCGTTATCCGAATTGTTCTCTGTAGAAACAGGTTCTGGACTGATCTGCCCAGAAGCTAATACTCCAGTTATCACGGGTTTTGAACTGAGTTGTTCAGAAGCCATATCTTCATCGAATGTGACGTTTACACTCTCAACTACTGTATTTGACTTCTTTAGATAGACACGATATGCAGCAGATGTAGAAGAATAATAGATAAAGAGAGAGAGATACGCTACGTGAGCAACCCGACTGTGCGTTACATGTGCTCACCAATGAATATGCCCTCATCCGCCTTAGCACTGAACTTGTTCAGACTCTCTTTGTCGTTAAGCACGAAACACTTACATCCAAATATGTGAAAATATTTGATTGTCGGTGTTATGTTGTTGATCAACGCATATGAAGTCTTTTGAAAACGGCGATGTATCATGGACCGATTTTGAGTGTGACACGCAGTCGACACAACTTCTGCTCACAGGAATAGAGGTAAGTCGGATTGGCTAAGCATAGTACGAGCGGCCTCGACTAGCGTCCGATTTCACCTTTCGACTACTACATTTTGTTCAGGCGTACGAGCAGCAGAGTATTGATGTGAAATCCCAACCGATTCGAGATATTCTTCAACAATCTTGTTTTTGAACTCTGTGCCGTTGTCGGTTCTAAGAAGCTTGACTGGTTTCTGTAAAATTACCTGGGTCGTCTTTAGAAAATTAATGAGAACTTCGGGTGTCTCATCTTTTAATCGTAAAAATTTGACCCACGTGTATCGCGAATAATCGTCCACGATAACCAACACGTATTTCAGCGGCATACATATAATTTGCATTATATAGACTTGGCTGTTTTCTGATAGCTTTTTCTAGGTAATGAGGATTATCATAACCTAGTCCCCATTTTTCTTTAAAATCAACTTCTTCATTAGGTGTATTCAAGAAAATCATTTGATCTGTTTGGCCTCTAATATATACCTTTGCTTCCAGACGATTTACCATTTTCTCTAAAGTCTTGTTCTCAACCTGCCGTTTAAGCGATTTTAGAACACATTCTTGTTTTTCAGAATCAGACTTAGACAATTGTTTTCAATATCAGAAATCTTTCTTTCAAAACAATCTTTTTCATTTTTAAAATCAGAAGCAGATTTGCGTAGAGAATCAATTAAATCTTTATTCCCAATAACTGATTTATTGAGTTCAAAGATCTGTTGATTTCTCCTAGCAACTCTGTCTTTTTCCTTTTTCAGTTTGGTTTGAAGGTCTTGAAGTTCGACCATCATGGCTTCCATTTTGGTCATGAATTTTTTTTCAGTTAAATTCATTACCTCTTTCAGAATCAACATTCTCATCATCAAAATCATCTTCTTTCAATTGTTTTCCCATCAAGCACAGGTTAGCAGATTCTTCCTTTTCTTCCACTTCAGCATCTGAATAATCGAACCAAAATTCGTCTTCAACCATTAGTGTTATGCCAACTTCTTGTTGTTTAGCCAATAGCATTTTGTTCTGATAATACTGTGAGTTTCGAACCTTTGGCTTTCGACATTCTTTAGCAAAATGTCCAATTTTTCCACAGTTGTAGCATTTGATTAGATCATTTGCTGGCTTTTCAGCACCAGTATAATCATTCACATATTTCTTTCTTTCTTCTAGTTTCTTCTCAATATATCTGTTTCCTTCTACCCTTTCTCTGTGCTCGTGGTTCTTGGAGCTGGACGAAGAGTATCTCTGAGAATTGGATCCCGGCTTCTTGTAGAACTTCTTTTAGAAAGCACGGGTCAGTAATAGCATAGCCTGCTTGAGACTTTCTCCATCATCTCCATCAGACTCTGATTCTGATTCTGAATTGATAATTACTTTCTTCTTATCCTTATTCTCTTTCTTTTCTTTCTGTTCTTTCTCTTTTTCTCCAGCCACAAGTGCAATGGGATCAGTAACCTTTTCAACTTTCTTCTTCTCACTTCTTTTCTCTTCTACCTCTTCTTCATTCTGTCTCAATGTCTCATAAACCTCATGTAACGAAATGTTACTCAGATCCTTCATTTGTTTCATTCGGCGAGTGTGCTTTTTCCATTCCGGTTGCAAGATGCTAAGAAACTTGACGTTGTTCTCTATTTGATCCTTCTTGACCTTGTTCTTTGAGAGTTCATTCAAGAGTAGAACAAATCTTTCATAAGTCTCTTCCAAGCTTTCATTGTCTTTTGCTTTGAACTCTTCATATCTGTTGATACAGTTAGCTACTTTCATTTGGTTCCCAACCTTTGAACCCATCATCATCTTTTGAAGTTGATCCCACATAGATTTGGAACTTTCCTTGTAGATGTCTATTTTCACATATATCTCATTGGTCATGCTTTGTAAAAGCAAAGATCTGGCTTGTTTATCAGCATCAAACCGTTTCTTCTGATCTTCAGTAAATTGAGCATACTCTTTATTTTCTCTCCGTGTGTTCTGAACTCCATCTGAGTCATAACCTTCACCAGGAATCTTCTCACTAGAAACTTTCATTGGTCCTTTTGTAATAGACAAAATAATGTTTTCTCCATTGACATGCCGGTCTACAAAGTCAAGAAAACAATCTTTCCACTGTTCGTACTCCCCTTTGAACAAAACGGGAGGCTTAGAATCTATTCCAATCGAGAGAGCGTCCCTTGAAGTCATCCTGTTTGAACCTGTTTGAACAGATATGCAATAAGAAACTAGAAACTGATCGTTAGTCCAATTATGAAATCTCAAGAATAAAAAATTGACACTGAAAAAAAATTTTGATTTTTTTTTAACTAAGTCCTGAAACTCGCAGATCACTATTCCCAAAATTCGCAAAGCACTATTCTTGGAGAAACTCGCAGATGCCTATTCGCGCAAAGCACTATTCATGATAAAACGCGCTAATAGAGACGTGCGTTTGAAGAACTCGCAGGATGAGTCTTGCACGAACTCAGAACTCGCTAACCACTGATCGCGCAAAGGTAGAAACTCGCTAAACGAAGATCATGCAAAGCTTAGAAACTCGCTAAACTTTGTTCACGCAAAGTTACAAAACGCGCTAAACGTTGATAGCACAAAGTATGAAACGCGCTAGACGTTGGTTGCGTGAAACAAGAACTCGTAGGACGAAGGTAGCACAAAGTATAAAACTCTCAAGGGTTTGCGCGTTCCAACACTTAGACAAAATTTCGAGGATTTCAAACTCACAGAACCTCAAACTCGTAGTCTTAGACTTGCACGTTTCTAATTCGCGCAAAACACGGTTTGCGCGTTGGCCTGTTCGCGCACAACACGGTTTGCGCGTTTGCCTGTTCGCACACAACACAGTTTGCGCGTTTGCCTGTTCGCGCAAAACACTACTTGCGTGTTTTGGCCCAAACTCAGAACTTCTTCAGTCTTGCGCGTTCTTCAGATGAACTAGCGTGAAACTCGGATCTTGCGCGTTCTTGATCTGATCGATCAAAAATCAATCTAAACTTCGAATTTCAACTCGAAGCTTTGAGAATACAATCACCTAATTATCTAGAACAAAAATCTAGCACCAAATTTCAATTCCAGACACTGAAAGTACAAATTGATCTATAGAACAGTGCTTTGAACTTGTGACTCAAAAACTCAACAAAAATCCAAAAATTCGTGAAACTTACAGTGCTATTAACAAATCAAAATATACAGACTCAATCAAAAACACTATACGATCATAACCTGATCAATTACAACTCGAAAAACAAACAAAAAATCAAAATCGATCTCCAAACTCGATGAACAGTGCCGAACTCATTTTCTTGATTTGATTTCAGTTTGGATCTGCTTTGATACCAATTGTGAGTCCTGTTCTAGTTTCTAATCACAATCAATTAATAACAAACAAGATTTAACAAACAATTAAACCAACCTGTTTGATTGATTCACAAAGAACGATTACAAAAACTCTCTCTGTTGCTCTCTTTCTCTCTCTAACTTTCTCTCTCTAACTCAGTCCGCTTTCAATTACAACTTCTAGTTACATTACAAAATAAAAGAAAAACAAACCTATTTATACCAATTACAAAAACAAAGGAAACAAAAACAAATACAAGAAACTTTGACTTTATTACACATAGAGTTTGACTTTCACAAAGAGTTGACTTTACAGCTTTGACTTTCTTGAACTTGGACTTCAGACTTCATGATCTTGTATCCAACATAATTCATGCTCTAACAAAGAAAAATCCAGCGAAGGTTCAAGTTACACTACTAAAAGAGATTGAAGAGTGATTAAAAGAAAAAGAGGTCAGCGATAAAACACTAGAATGGTGCAAACAGAAGATCGATTATCGTTCTGACCCAATGAAGATCATAGCCGTTGTCATCTCTGGGAGAAAGAAGAAGGACCGACTACCGGTTACAATGGAGATAACCAGAGAGGGTGGAAGCGTAAAGGCAATGTTCGTATTAAGACTTGAAAGTTTTGTTAGATTGATAAACAGAGAAGGTGGAATGGCTAGAGTTCAATGAAGCGCTGAAGAAATCAAAGTCAACCTACAGGGGCTATGTTGAAGGTATCGTTGAATCCCTCCTCAACAAAGTCACTGTTGTATTAAAAGTGCCTTCTGCTCATCCCCCAAAGCCAAGGAAATCTAAAAGAAATCCTGCCTCCTCCTCCTCTGATAATGTCCCTGCTATAAAGAACGACACCTCCATCAAGTTTTCAAAATGTTCGGGCCTCCTCCTGATCTCTTGGTTCTTGATCTATCCCTGCATCCTGGTGGACCATTCATTGTAGGACAAGTGATGAAAAATCCTTTTGTAGTCTTCTTCAACGATGATGAAGGTCAGTTCATATTCTAAAGAGTCTATGAGATTCCTATATGTCTTCTTAATCATCTCAAGGATCTCTTGTGCTTATGAAGTACCTATTCTTCTCTAGCTGCACCGATCAAAACAATCATCAAACAAGAAGTACATGTTCGAAAGCAAAAAGGAGAAGAAGTACCTAATTACATGATCAAGGTCCTAAAATCCTATTTCGATAGCTGATAGATTTTTTTCTTACTTCTTGTAATCTGTTAGTTAGACTTACAGTAGTTAACAGATTTTTTTCTTACTTCAAAGTGTTTCATGCTAAGCCTGCTCATTTTTCTAAGAAAAAGCAATTTCATGATCCTAATGTTAAAATATGGGTACCAAAGCCTCAGTATGAATGGAGAGTTAAGGCTAAGGTAGATGATGTAAATAAATTGCTTGATGCTAACAAGAAAGGACCCATCTAGATATGGGTACCTAAAAAGAAGTGATCTATTCCTTTTACAGGTCTGTCATTTGTGGTACTTTGACTCATGATGCTCTAGACATATGACAGGATTTAAGCATTTATTGCACAATTACATTGAAGAATCTGCAGGAACAGTCAGCTTCGCAAATTCTGAGTTTCATGGAATCATTAGAGGACATGGTTCATTAAAGAACAACACCGTAACCATACAGAAAGTATTGTAGGTGGATGGACTTGATCATAATTTGTTTAGTACCAGTCAATTTTGTAACAGTCAGTATCAAGTTCGGTTTACCAAATATCGTTGTTTTATTGAAGATTCAGACGGTAATGAGATTTTTAGAGCAGAATGCCATGGTAATCTTTACGCGGTGAACTTTCCAACGCTTTCAGCAACAGGTTCTGTATGCTTAATTGCAAAAGCATCAAAATCTCAAAGTTGGACATGGCATCAGTGATTGTCTCACTAGATCTTCAAGGCGATTGATTAGTTAGCGAGACAAGGAATTGTCAAAGGTCTACCGGAGATGAGGTTTAATAAAGATTCACTTTGTCCTGATTGCGAGATGGGAAAGATGAAAAGGAGTTCACACAAAGCAAAGACTGAATTTTCCTACTCAACACCTCTGGAACTAATTCATATGGACCTTTGCGGCCCAATGCGTACTCAGTCTATTAACGGCAAAAAGTACATTCTTGTGATGATAGACGAGTATTCGAGATACACTTGGTTGGAGTTTCTTCGAAACAAATCTGATGCACCAGATCTAATCATTGCCTTCATCAAGAAGATTCAAGTTCGACTTCAACTGCCACTTAAAACTTTGCATAGTGATAATGGCACAGAGTTCAAAAACGATACTCTTCAATGTTATCTCACATCTGTTGGGATTTCTCACAACTTCTCTGCTGCCTACACCCCGCAACAAAATGGCTTGGAAGAAAGGAAAAATCGAACCTTGGTTGAAGCTATAAGGATGATGTTGGCGTATTCTGGTCTTCCAATGTATCTATGGGCTGAAGCCGTTCCAACTGCTTGCTTCGCTCAGAACCCGACGATTATGGTTAAAAGACACAATAAAACAGCATATGAACTTTCTAATAAAAGAAAGTCGAACATTAAATTTTTACGTGTCTTTGGTTGCAGGTGCTACATACTGAACGACCATGATAAAATTGGAAAGTTTGATAAGAAAGCTGACGAATGCTACTTTGTGGGATATTCCTTGATGTCTAAAGCCTATCGAGTATACAACAGACGGACCAAGAGCATCATGGAAAGCATGAACGTGTCATTTGATGAGAATTCTACATTGACTTATGAACAAAACAATTCATAACTCAAGCATAAAGAAAAGGCTTCTATTCAAAGCAGAATAGAACCCGAATCTTCACATACTAAGCTTTCTAATTTATCAGCTGTCACATCTAAGTTAGATTTATTATTTCGTGATGCTTTTATGGACATTTGTGCAGATTTTGACAAATCTAGAGCATCCACATCAAATTCAGAGGTCCCACTCATTACTGAAGACTTATCTGGACCTTCTGAAACAGTCACTACAACAACCTTAGGTACACCTACACCAAATGTTTTTGAAAATGCTAATAATAATTCTGCTTCTGCAGATACAATTTTTGGAAGAGAAGTCTTGAGTACTTCCTCTGTCGCTCCAGAATTACCTGCTTCAGAAATAAATGTACAAGATGTCCCGTCTACATCCGAGGTTGTGCCTACCATTTATGATGAATATGATGAGCAAAACATGCAAGTATCTGTTCAACCACTTCCGAGCACAACACGTTAGACAAAAGATCACCCCCTACATAATATAATTGGTGACGTACACAGTGGTGTTCAAACGCGTGCAGCATCCGCAAATATTTGCCTATATTCAAGCTTCCTTAGTTCCTTAGAGCCTAAGAAAGTCTCAGAAGCTTTGAGCGATCCCGATTGGATTCTTGCAATGCAAGATGAGCTTCTGCAATTTGAAAGGAATAAGGTTTGGCGACTAATCCCACTACCGAAAGGTAAATCTGTGATAGGCACCAAGTGGGTTTTTAGGAACAAAAGGGATGAGGCTGGAGTAGTTGTAAGAAACAAAGCTCGCCTAGTTGCAAAGGGTTACTACATACAAGAAGGTATAGACTACGATGAAACATTTGCTCCTGTTGCACGGATCGAAGCAATCGGAATCTTTTTATCCTATGTCGCCCATAAGAACTTTATTGTCTATCAAATGGACGTAAAGTCTGCATTTCTTAATGGCATTTTGCATGAGGAAGTTTATGTTGCTCAACCTGAAGGTTTCGTTGATCCGAAACACCTGATCATGTCTACGTTCTAGATAAAGCACTATATGGTTTGAAACAGGCACCAAGAGCTTGGTATGAAACTCTAACTCAATTCTTACTCGCCTTCGGTTTCAAAAAGGGTATGATCGATATAACCCTGTTCCTGAAAAAACAAGGTGATGATTTAATTCTAATACATATTTTTGTGGACGATATTATATTTGGGTATACTAATCCAAAATTCTGTAAGAACTTTTCTAAAATCATGGAATCTCGTTTTGAAATGTCAATGATGGGTGAGTTAACATTTTTCCTTGGACTTCAAGTCAAACAGTCACCCGAAGGCATTTTCATAAACCTGTCGAAATACATTAGAGATATCCTGAAAAAGTTCAATATGACTGATAGTTCAGTAATGAAAATGTCGATGGCAACTGGAACACTTTTAGATGCTGATTTGTCTGGCAAATATGTTGATCAAAAAGTGTACCGAAGCATGATTGGATCATTACTGCATCTAACAACTAGCAGAGCTGGTATAATGTTTGCTACATGCTTATGTGCTAGATATCAAGCTAATCCTAAGGAATCTCACCTGGTCGCTGTCAAAAGAATACTTAGATACCTCAAAGGCACTCCCAAGTTAGGCCTTTGGTATCCTAAGGGTTCTAGTTTTGATTTAACTGCCTATACGGATGGTGACCATGCAGGGTGCAAAGTGGATCGAAAGAGTACATCTGGATCTTGTCATTTTGTAGGAGACAAATTGGTTAGCTGGACTTCAAAGAAACAAAATTGCGTTTCTACATCCACCGTTGAGGCAGAATACGTAGCTGCGGCTAGCTGCTAGTCGCAAGTCCTCTGGATGAAGACTCGGTTAAAAGATTTTGGCTATTCATACCAAAGAGTTCCTATCAACAGCGATTCCAAGAGCACGATAGCAATAACTGCTAATCTAGTTCAACATTTGATGACAAAACACATTGATGTACGCTACCATTTTATAAAAGATCATATAGAAAAGGGCAATATCGAAATGCGTTTTGTTTAAACCGACTACCAATTGGCTGATCTTTTCACTAAACCGTTAGATGAAAAGCGTTTCAAATTTTTAATCAACAAATTAGGTATGTTGAATGCCAGTCCTTGATCTGAGGGGGAGTGGCTCTCAAGTCTACTTATCTTATATGTGTTTTGGAAATCAAGAACAGTGATTATATTCATCTTTTACTGACTAAAGCGGAATCATTTATACAATGATTACCAATCTTTTGCAGGTTATTACAGGTGACTATGGTTTCTGAATACTTCAGTTCAGAACCCGATCCTAAATGTTTTTTTTTCTTCTAAAGGATGCTAAATAGATAACATCTTTAAAAAGTTTTTGTTTTGAGGGGGAGTTGCTGAAGATTTCACTGTCATATCTTTTAGGGGGTGAAGATAACAGAAGTTTATTAGACATTAATTGTCATATTTTTTTTCTGATGACTTGAATTTTTACAGATATCGAGCGGGAACATATCTGATGTTTTGTCCAGGGAGCTTAAATTATAATATTTATTTTAGTGGCAGTTTAGATTTTTGTATTCAAGGTATATCTTTCTGAATCTTAATCTCTAACCCTCGTTGAAAGAAGAACAACTTTCACTAGTGAAAATCGTTTTCTTAAATGTTAAAACCACTTCGTGTTCTCAAAATGTTTTTATGGATTTCGAAGTGTGATTTTAAATTATTTTCATTTGGATACTTTCATGACTATCTGACCGTGTGTTTCCAAAAGATAAATACTTGTGTATTATCTTGTCTATATACTGTCAATTATTCTTGCACACATCGGTTCAGTATATTCTTTTTGACTTTGTTATTACCATGTCTCAAAAGATTAATCTTTCGATGGTAATACTCCCGTTTGGATTCAAAGTTTCTTGAGATTAGACGTCATTTCTATTTTTAAATATGCTTGCATTGACAATATATTTATATCTTGTTCATATAAACACGTATTCGTTCTTTGATACCCCAAATTATTTTTCTTCATGATATTTGATCTGATTAAATCATTGTCATATTCTCAAAACCATGAAATTGAATGATCTTAAATGTTCAAAGTTTTGAGAAATATTAAATGTTCAATAGCTCAAATTTCAATCTTATCATTCTTGAGCATACTTACACTGACTATGATTTCTTGTGCTTCATTGTCAAGATAATCATTGAGCAACACATTCTTTTAGGAACATACATAGAACTCAGTGTGAGTGCCTAAAATAACTTCCACGGATTCACGTTAACTTGTGTTTCCTACCCAGAAGTATTCCTTGAGTGATTGGGAGGAGAGGGGTCAAAAGATTGAGAGTAGGTGTGTGCTGAGGTAAAATGAAAAAGAGAGGTTGGTTAGAAGTGAGCTCAAAATATTAAAAGAAAGAGGGTGTGAGAACAGAGTAAAAGAATTTCAAACTCTGCACCAAACTTTTTCTAAGCCTGGTGTAACACCCGTAAATTGGAGATTTCCCTTGGTGTTAATTCGGGAGTCTTTTGACTCGTGGGGACGTAAAGGTGTCAAGAAATCAGGTAAGTTTTGCAATAAAATCATCGAGGATCGAATCAAGTGCGAAAACGCGAGAAAATGGGGTTTTCTGGGTGCCGCGAGTTGGCACGCGACTTTGGGTCGCGGCCCAAGTCGCGTAACTCACTGGAAGTGAGCCTCAGAGAAGCGATCGACTTACGCCGTGAATTGCAGTAGCGGCATAAGTCACGAAACCCCCTGTTCGAGCTTCAAACCGATTTTCAACTACTAAACTTCATTTCTTCATATCATCTTCATCACAACTCCGATTTCAGTGATTCAAGTTGCTATGGTTTTGTTTTTTAGAGCTATTCAAGGATGTAGCAAGATATTGGAAGTCTATTGGAGTATACCAGAGTATTTTGTGGTGGTAAGGTCCTCATCTCTCTCAATGTTAAGCTAGGGTTGATGATTTCACCCTTTTTCCTTTCATCATTCATCTTGGGTTTGATTTTGATGATTTGTGTGGTGAAGGTGATCTTGTAGATGTGTTGGATCTAATATCTAGGAAGGTTACTTGGTGGTTCAAGCCTTCATCAATGGTGGTTCAAGTTTTGGGGGTAAAACCTAGATTTAGCCTAAATCTAGCAAGGTGAGTTCAAGTTGATTTGTTAAAATGGTGTACATGCCAAAATGTGTATTTTTGTTAGTCCAAGATCACTAAATCCTAGAGAGAGAAAGTAGAGAGAGAGATCAAGGCGCAAAGTAACAAATTGTATTGATGTATGCGTGAAGTTCTACAAACAACCAAGACCAAAGGGACTTAAATACCCTTGGTCAGATACAACACAATATTAGACTCTAAACACAATATTTGACCAAGCCTATAAATACAATGATTACTATAAAATCAGACCTAACAATCTCCCCCTTAGTAATCATTGGTGTTGTGGTCTTGAAAATCTATCTTCTAAATCAGCAAGGACCATCTAAGCGACTTTGTGAAACATTCTGACTTTTTGAAGAAATTTCTTCTCATCATCTTTTAAACTCTGTTGTCTTTACTACCTTGACAAGACTGGACCAGTTTGAAATAAACTTGAAAGAACAGTCGGTTCATCAGCTTGTGCTCTAGACGACACACCTCTTTTAAATGACCTTGAAGAAGCTGTGGTGATAGGAGCAGGAACAACAAAAGACAAGTAAAGTTGAAGAAATTTTGAATCTTTGAGCGAATCTTGATCAGCAGATAAACTTTTGAGCTCTTTGTCTCTTTATCATCTCCTTAACTTTTCTTAACTTCTCCCCCTCATGACCTTGATGATCTGGATCAACTTGGTCATGCGAATGTTGGAGACGAGACAACTTAAGATCTGCAAAAACAAAGAAACGGAGAAAACAGGAGAGGTTTACGCTACAAGTTGGTGGTGCAAAGTTAGGTTTGCGCTAACAGAAGGAAGCGCAAAGTGAGGTTTGCGTGACAGGCATGAAACGCAAATCATGCTTTGCGCTAGAAGCTGTTGGCGCAAATTAAACTTTGCTCTACCAACTGGTGACGCAAATCTGACTTGGAGTCTGAAATTTTTTACCTGATTAGCTTTTTGACTCCCCCTACACAAATGCACTAAATTTGACAATTCAAGTTAGCATTCATATAGAGAATCAGATACTCCTTTTTCACTCCCCCTTGAATAATGCTCAAACCCATTTAAAAAAATGAGAACACAAGAATTGAAACATCAATGTAGAAAGAAAAATATACTGAATATGTATTTTGAAACGACTAAACATATAAAAAATTTAAACAGAAACAAATAAAATTATACTTAGTAAAATATCACAATAAAATCCATCAGATGAAATCAAATATATTCTTTTGGATACAAAAACAAGTTTTATTGCATATCAAGTTAAGACATGTTCAGTTTCAAAAACTTTCATCCATCTATTCAGTGTGCTTGTTAAAGCACCGTTTTATTGGATTCAAGATCATCATTACCTGAAGATGGAATTCTGAAGTCAAAGCTGATAAAGTCGTCTCAACAAATAGTCTAGGGTCCTTTTGTAATAAATAGTCAAAGTATGTTTTCGTATTTTCATTTATTGTCTTTTATTTTAGTAATTAGTTTATTTTGTTTTAGTTGTTGGGCCAAGCCAAGCAAAGCCCATTAGGATTATTAGCCTTAGTATAAATTAGTTTTGTTTAGTGGTAATTAGGTTAGTAGAGCTTAATTGAAAAATTATTATTGAGAGTGAGGTTGGCTTGTGGTTTGCGCCGTGAACAAGAGAAGCAGAGAGAAAGAGGTTCATCAAGAACAGTTGTAACCTATTGAATCGTTTGATTAATCGTATCAGGTTTGCATTATTGTATTGATTATATGTTTGCTTGATTGAATGATTAATTATTGGGACACATAGTGCTCGCATGTGAACTTCGATTAGCTTCAAGAAAATGCAATTCTAAAAATATAATAGAGAACTTTGCAAATAATCACACTAATCCATCAAAAATTCAGACTTTCACAAATTTACAGGTTTATTGCAACTCAGAAATATATAACCAAGTATCATGAGATGTGTGCTCATTGGCATCTTTTAGCATTGTGCACTATGGCATCTTTACATGAGTGTGCTCTTTGGCATCTTTTAAGCTTGTGCACTTTGGCATCTTTTGAATCAAAAAGTTTATTAAGTAAAGAACATGTCGTAAACGTAACTTTCTATCTGACCCTATTGCAGGATTTAGGTCAGTCGCTCCCAGACCAGTTGGCCTTAGGGGACTAGGTGTCAAGCACCCCTTGAAACTTACTCTCCCAGATCAGAAAGGCTACATCGACACATCCTAAACCCATTCATACCAGTAGAACATGACTTTCGATCTGATTCTATAGAAGGATTTGGGTTCGATCACTCCTAGATCAAATGACCTTAGGGGACCAGATGACAAGCATCCCACAGAACTTACTTTCCCAAACCAGAAAGGTCACAGGTACAAACTTTTAAACTTAGAGATTTCTGATTTATAAGAATTTAATAATCATCTCAAACACAAGGTTTTACATCTAAATGCTTAGCCCATATTTTCATTACGATCCAAAATTCTGACTTTTTAGGTTTTCTAAGCATTGAAAACTATAAATATTCCGAATCACACAACTTTAAAGCAAAATCAAAAGTTACAAACATGTTGCTGACTTTTCGACTTTTGTTAGAACTGAAATTTGAACATATAAGAACTTTAATACAAACAAAGCAACTTGAAAATTTATCCTAGACACACATTTTATTCAAAAGAAAGAAAGATTGTAAATTTTTTACTTTATAGAATAAAATTTGTAAAGGTTTATGTTGGTCCCGAAGGTGCTAAACAAGTTTGTAGAAGGGGGGGGGGGTTGAATACAAACACATAATTTAACGTTTAATAAATTGTTTATTGATAAATCAAAATACAATTTACAAGTTTGTTGCGGAATAAGATTAAGACAGAGTCAATCTAAACAAACTTAAGAAACACTAAGATAATTGCACAAGAAGTTCAGAGAATGGGGGGATTAAGAGATATAGAAAACAAGGGTTTCTATATTGAGTTCAAGGATGAAGCACACCTTCGGATGAAGGGATGAACTTCCTATTTATACCCTATGCATTAAATGCATGGCAGGATACTTTACACGTGGCGTTCACTGATTGGCTTTGGGAGTCTGACTTTTGGGAGACATGCTTTCGGCCGGGTCATGAACAGTGTAGTTGACAGAGTTGTTGTACGAATGGTTACAGAGACTTGTCCGTTCTGACACATCGTACTAGGTTGTGCAAGGATAGACAAAAGGAAACTTGAGGCATAAGCTTTGTGATCGTTTGATCGCTGAGTATCTCTAAGTTCAGAGATAAAGAGGTTCAGCTATCGTTGAAGCTTTTTCTCAAGTTCCTTCGCGTATAAGTAGAGTTGTCTTTGCTTCACTGATATCCGCATCAGGTCACTAGTAGACTTCTCTTTGTTCAGCGGCTTCATCTTCGATTCAGCTATGAACATATGTTGACGCGAGACTTGTCTTCAGGGATTACGTTGGTTGTTTACTTTAGGAACTAACAGTGATAACTGAACAGACTCAGTTTGATCACTGATAGTGAAACACTAATACATAGAAATGTTTATAAGAAAGACTATCAGCGATAACTGAACAGACTCAGTCTGATCGCTGATGGTGAAACACTAATACATACTAAAACGTATTTTTCACTAAGTATAGAAGAGGGTCGTTATCAAATCACTGAGAGAGTTTGGATCAACAGTTTAAACTTTTAAAACAACATGCCGAGATTTTTAAAAATAGAAATATTTGATCGGCAAGTTTATATTCGGTTGAAACAAAATATAATTCAATAATATTATCTTTCACACAATGTAAAAAATGAAATTTGTGTCTCATTAGTAAAAATTTTGGGTTGAACAAAATTAAGTAGAAATAAATTTGCTCAGATTCTTTTAAAAACAAATGAGAAAACTGGAACAACATCATTATCAGAGATAAATGCAGCGGAAATTAAGGTAGAAGTACTCACAATTCCTCATAAGTCAGAATCTTAAAACATTGAAGAATGAGTCCTAGACTGACATGTCTAGAAGTCATAGATATTCTGAATTCTTAATTTGCAGAGTATTTCGTTCAGCTTCTATAACAGATATCTCAGGCTTGTACAGAATTGACATCTTGAGTGAGAAATCAACTTGAAAAAAAATGATCGTTCCCAAACAATTCAGAAGAATTTGACTGAAAGTCAAACTCAGATCAGCATAAAAAAATAAACTCTTAAAAATTTTAACTCTGAAACTTTCAAATCAATGGAACTTTCAAAACACAGAACTGAAATTCACAAACCAAATGAATCTTGAATTCTCAGATTAACTGGATTAGTCACAAAAAAATAATATCAGATAAGCTCAAAAGCTACATAAAACGGAAAAAAATGAAAAGAAGGGACTAACATCGACAAAATACGAAACTAATACGAAAAACGAGGACTAAAATTGAAAAAAACCATACTAAGACTCATGGTTCTAAAAGGCGTGAGGCGTGGCGTGGCGGCGAGGCCAAGCCTCAAGCCTTAGAAGCCACGGCGAAGCCATGGCGTTTTCAAGGCGTGACTTATGGCATCAAATTTCTAATTTATATATAATATTATATATAAAAACGTATGTTTTGTAGTGTTTTTCAATGAGTCAATAGTAATAAACAAGTTAAATTAGGTTATATATTAAAAACTTGCAAATAAGACATTAAAAATGTAAAGAAAAATCTAATATCTCATTACGATAATTGTGCATTAGGCTATGGCATGCCATGGGCTTAACGTGGCGTGACACACAAGCCTTGGTGCCATGGCGCGCCATGGCAGCTGTGTGGCAAGTTTTTTAGAACAATGCTAAGACTCGACGAAAAACGAGAACTCAAAATGACAAAAACACAAAATATAAAATCTAGGGGCTAAAAACGTAAAAACACACAACTTATAAAACTAGAAGGACTAAAAATGACAAAAGAACAAACTAAATACTAGAGGGACTAAAAATGTAAAAACCTAAAAGATAAAAACTACAGGGGCTAAAGGTGACAACTTCTCAAAGTTAGAACTTGAGGGACCAGATTTGTCAAACCCCTAAACTAATACTACAGGGACTAAATCTGCCAAAACTAAAAACTAGTTAACAAAACTAACAAATCTGACATAAAAGGATTAAAAATATAAGACATTTAACAGAAAAACTAACAAAGTTAACTGTAGGGACCGAAAAAGACAAACTTTAAAAGATACTAACTAGACTAACACTACTAACTGAGAAATGGACTAAAAATGTAATGAAAACTAACAAAACTAACACTCTAGGACCAAAATGTCATAAACTTAACAGAACTAACGGAGTTCTGTTAAGTCACTGTTCATCATCTTCAAAAAACAATTTGTGAACTTCTATCGACGATATCTTCTTCGTTTCTCGACGAAAATCGATGAAACAAGTTGGAAAATACTCCTTCTTAACTCCTTGATCGATACCAATGAAAAAAAATTCGATCATGCAACAAATTGAGATCTGTATTTCGATGTGATTATGCTCAGGTGAACACACACTTTCCGGCAATCGTTTTGGTCCTTTTAAAGAACGTAATGTCCCTGAAAAACAATGGAAATCAAGCAAGAAATACGATTGTAGCCTTAATATATCGAAAATAGTTTCTTAAGAAGGATTCCGACGAAACCCGATTTTCCGACGAAGCTCCGGTGAGACTCCGGCGAACATTCAAATGACAATAACTTGAGCTTTTCTTAACCAAAATTGATTCTGAAAGCGGTTCTGGAACCTTGTGACGAGTAGAACAATTTAATACCAATTAGATCAATCAAAACACCTTATACGAAGACCCACTTCGAAGAACACGGCTGAAAAAAATTTCAAAAAAATTTCTAAGTGTCGTTCTCGCAGACGAAAGGAAACTCGCAGAAGTCGTGAATTGAGTTTCTTTGTCGTTCGTGAAGTAGAGGTTCTCGTTAGCTTCTTTGTGCGTGAAGTTGATTCACGCAAAGGCTTACTTGCGCGAAGTGATGTTTCTTCTCAGCAACGTTACTGAGGTTTGTGTGAACAGGCTATGGCGAGAACCTGTGGTTTGCATGGACAGGCTGTAACACTCTAAATTTTCAGAGTAAATTAAAACCTGGAAATAAGGCAACGAGTCATCCGTGATGATATTAACTTCCCATAAAGGGGATCAGTCCTTAAGACTATACAAAACTCATACGAATATATAATTTATCAACAATACTAATCTAAACATAACCGTCTAGACTACAACACTTGACGAACCAGAATTCACTAAAGGATGGGACTTAAACAATGCCCAACACCAAAATACTAGACATCTCAAAATATGCCTCGAGTCCACGCTCGACTCTCAAGGACCCTGTGCAACCCACCGCTAAGGGAAACCTGTTATACATATCATTTGAGAAAAAGTGTTACGCTTAAAGCCTAGTGAGAACATACAGTTTATTCAAAATCAGAGATATAAACATCAGTATCATAAAGAAATCTTTTCATAAAGGTTTAGTTTATAAAAGATAACATTTCGCCACAACCGGGCCTCTTCGGTCCAAAACTCGTTAAACGAAGACAAACAGGCCATTTTACCAAGGATTGTGGTGTAACACAAAGTAGACCACCAAATCCGAGTTATGAGCTAAATACATGGAACCATGGCCACGAACTCTTCAGTCCGTACTACGATGTGAGGGAGGGCCCCCAAGGAACCATGTCATACTCGTTCATTAGACTACATCTGAACCATGGCTAGGATCGGGTCTCACATAACCGTACCTAAGTTGCCCCCGAGGATCAAATGTAGCTAACTACAATGGAAGGGGCATATCCTTCCCAGCCAAAACAACGGAAGGGGCATATCCTTCCCATCTAAAACAACGGAAGGGGCATATCCTTCCCAGCCATAAGTCGACTCGATACCTAGGGATCCACTAGTACAGTCAGGACTTGTCACAATATTTCATGTGACCAACAAAGCTAGATAAATAGCTATCAACACATTTATATTTCAAAATGCCATTTTCCAGACCAACTGCTGGTAAGAAAGATAATCATAAAATCAGTTTATATGCATTCTTTCAATAAGCCGCCAACATGGGCAAGTAAAACAACCTTTTACTTCTGATAAGGCGGAACCCGTCATTTTAGTCAAAACTGATCGGGAACCCCGAAAATCACCAAAAACTTCATTTATATCAAAATGTAGAGAACATGAAATCATACCGTAGAAATATTTCAGATTTCGCAAATAAGAGTTTTGACATGTATAAAGTTTGTAAAATGATAGTAGGAACTCACCAAACAGGTTTATACGAAAACCCGAAAACCAGATATCGACCACGACGAAGAGGTGAAGCTTTATACACCGAAACCCCGAGCAATGCTCTTAATACTAGCGATTAACGAACCCTTGAATATCCAAATAAACTTTAGAGAGAGAGAGAGACTTGAAGAGAGAGAGAGAGAGAAACGATTTAGAGAGAGAGAAATATGAGAGAAGTGAAAGATATTTAGACTGAAAAGGGTATAAGTCGGCCAGGCCATCTCGCGGGTTATGCCGCGACTTCCACTCGCGGCATAACTCGCCCGTGTCCCTAAAAACCAATACATCCAGAGGGTTTCGCGGGTTATGCCGCGACCTCAACCCGCGGCATAACTCGCGTAGTTCACTGTGGTTTGTCCAAAACCACCAAAGGCCAAACTCAAACTTGGTAACAAATGCGGTGCTAACGACAAAAGCTTAACACTAGAATACCAAGGTTACATAACGAAATTCGGGGTGTTACACAGGCTATGGCGAGAACCTGAGGTTTTCGTGAACAGGAAATGATAAAATACCACCATACATTTCAACCAAAGATTACATCAAGTTCTCAAAAATAAACAAACTTAATACATCCAAAAGCTTGATTACAAAAGTCACTACTAAATGTTAATGTACGCGGTAACATAATTCTAAAAATCTTAATCATTTCCCGTAACCTTCTTGTTCCCTAAAAAGCATGTTTAAATAAAAAGGGTCAACTACGAGAGTTGGTGAGTTCACAGGTTTAAAATATGCACAAAACCATTTTCTATGCAAGTTGTCAAACGTAAAACAAATATTAGTCCAAACTTTCAAAACCAATAATTCACGAGTACAAATCTTTAAATTATATGACAGAAATTATGCCTTCAAAATAACCAATACTTTTGTATGTTGGACCTCTACTAGACCATCCCTGACCTTAAACATGCCCCAAAAAGAACTACCGACGTGGCCATGAATCACATGGATAGTCCCTACTTCTCTAGAATTAGTGCACCTTTACTCGTCAGTATAAGGTGGGCTTGTCACACCAAATAGCGCTATCCACTAAAACTATAGGCTCCTTTATGAGTTAACTAGTAGAGTCAGCCCGGGACTTAAAGAAACAACCCAACATACCATTTTTGCATATATGTCATATAATGTCTAAACCAAACGCTTTATAATCAAAGCTAACAATATTATCCATAACAACCGTATTTAAGCAATCTCATGAATTATTAAAATAAACACTTTGACATGCTTTTTCCCCCAAATTCAATTAGAAACAGTAAAATAGGGGCTGTGATTACTCACCTCAAATGATGATGATGATGCTAAATAACACAACAACGCAAATCTCTAATCCAGAGCCTTTACTTCCCTATAGAGTAATTTGCATAAATGAATACCAATTGTCAACATCCATCTATAGTCCTAACTTAACCATTCCTACATCTCAATATATGCCTTTATATTTATTTTGTTTTCTAAAATAAAAATTTAGGATTAAAATATCAATAATGATCACCAAAACATAACCTTTAAGGTTTTAAGATCAACCTTCTGGATTCAACACTTGCTGTCCAAAATTTGTGATCACAAAATGAACTTCAAAAAATAACACTTCCCAAATATCAAAGATAACCAAATTTTTATGGGAACTAATATACTGAGTTAAGAACTTAAAGTCACTGAGTTTTGATGTCCCAAAGAATTCCCACAAACCAGTAGGTCACTGAGTTTTGTATCAGTTGTACACTTCTATTGTAGTATGCATTTGGGATACCAAAACTCAAAACTACTCAGTGAGCCATATATGGTTGAAAGGCTAACTCAAAAATATTTCATGTGGAAAAAGATTCACTCAATTTGGAAGATTTATGAAAGAGTTATGGCCTTTGGAAGTTGAGTGTACCAATCTGTCAACTCTGGACATATTGCACTAAATTCTTCTAAAATGCAAATGAATGACCAAAACTTCATAATTTTGAGTGATTCCAGATTCTTTGAATTGCTAACACCTTAAACTAATGTTTAGTAACAAAAAGCCCAAATTTTTATGGAGTAAGATAGGATTTATGAAGTTTAAATGTGGATATAAAATTCATGACAACAAGCTGTTGATAAAATGAATCTTGTATAACATAATAAGATTATCACTTGGCATGGTTTTTATTAATAACACATGGTTTCACATCTTAAGTTAATATACAATGACTCTAATGAGACAAATATGTATCATGGATTCATAGCAACTACAAGTGCCCATCCAATCCCATGCATGTCAACAAAATCACTAAATACGTGATATTACACCATTTTAGATGCTCTTAATCATATGAGATTTGAATAATCTCATGCTAAGAGTTTCTTTATACTCAAAATTGTTGTAAATACATAAATTTCAATCCAATTATCAAAATTTTGTGGACCATAATACCACACTTCATAAAATTAATATTTTGATAAAAATCTCAAAAATCTCACTTAAATACCAAATTTTTATTGGAAGATCATTCAATGGTTCATTTGCAAATGTATAATCTACCAAATGCATCCCATTTCACTTCCAAAAATCAAGATTATACAACTATTACATGCAATGATGTGAAACATTCATATTTTTGAATAAAACTTGAAAAATGGAGATAATAAGTGATTACCTTCTCAATTGGAAATGAAAACTTGATTTCTTGAAGTAGGAGGATGTTAGAAACTTGATTTCTTCTTGAAATTTTCTTGAAAAATCGATGGTGGTGGTGGTGTGTGTGTGTGGCCGGTCGTGAACAAGAAGAGAGAAGAGGGAGATGAGAAGTTTTCTTGTAATTTTGAAAATGAGATATTAATCCCCTAATTTTGGTTTTTAACTAAAATAAAAAGAGATAGAGAGCATAGATTTCGGCCATGTGGCCTTATGACTCATCAAAATTTTAAAATTAAATTAGAAATATAATTAAGGTTTAAACTTAGTTAAATAATCAGATAAATTTGAGGATCGCAACCTTCAATTATCAGTTTATGCTAAAAATTGAATATTATAATTTAATAAATATATTTTATTTTGAAAATAATACAATCCTATTATTTTTTGGCATTTCTGAGATGTAATGGTCAGTTATCAGTCCATACCGGGTATTCTACGCGATTACAGAAATTTTTCGGGTAAAATTCTAATCTAGTCAATCAAGATAAATACTAAAGAATTTAATTTTATAATTAGATCCTAATAGGTCAAAGATTGCTAACCTTAAAATTCTGGTTATCGAACGGTTGTCACAAATGTTGACTTTACAAGATTGACTTTTCTAATTAAATATTGGATACAATATTTTGACTTAACAGTGTTCTTTGTAATCTTCAGAATTGTACGCATACACTTGTGACTGAATAGACTTGTGACTTTCTCTCTCTATACTCTCTCTCTAAAATCTTGATCTTAATTGTGTTTGAATTGATATCATAACTTAAATTGGACAATTACAATTGGTATCAGAGCCTGCCCAATCGATTTCAGAGAGATTAGATTACCATTTTGGATCAATTTTGAGGATTTCTTGATTACACGAAGTCGTATCTGGACAGTTACTGTTTGATCGAAATTTTTTGTTGTTTTGTTGAAATTGGTGTGTTCCAATGGATGAGTTGTAATCGATTTGTGTTTGTAAACACTTTGTATTCACACATTTTCACAATTTAATCACTAATTCGATTTGAATTTTGGATTTTCTTATTTTTCTGAAAACACGAACACAAAATCTGTATAGAATGAATTGCACTGTATTTTTTGATTTCTGATCATAGTTGTATGTTTAAAAAGTGCTTCATATCACTTTTCGAACCTGTTGGATTAGTTTGTAAAGTGATTTGCAGGATTTTTGAAGTTTTGGATCGAATCTAAGAAGCAAAGGGAAGAACTCACTAGATCCACTGTTCGCGCTAAGGAAGAACGCGCAAAGCACTATTGATAGGGTTTTCTGCGAGTTTTATCTGTTTCGCGCACAGTTTGGTGTGCAAGAAATCAGTTCGCACAAAGGGTTTCTTTGATTTTTCTGCGAGTTCTTGGTATCTCAGAATGTTTCTAAGTCCGGTTTGCGCAAGTTCCTTCTGCGAGTTTCTCAGCTTGCGAGTTTACGATTTGCGAGTTTCAATCTTCTCAGATTTTTTCTAAGTATGATTCACGCAAAGCAGTGTGTGAGTTTCATCTAACATGCGAGTTTTCATTCATCTGCGAGAAGTTCAGGTTTCGAAATTTTTCTAAGTCAAGTTCGCGCATAATGCATTATGCGAGAAGCTACTTCGCGCATAACTCTTTTAGCGAGTTTCTTAGTTCGCGCAAGTAGTGTACTGCGAGTTTCTGGTTCACGCACGAAACATCTAGCGAGAAGTCCAGTGAATAGTGATTTTAAATGTTTTCGGACATAAGCTTTAACTGATTTACTGGTCGTTTGTTTCCAAAGATTAATACTTGTGTATTATCCTTTCTATAATTCCAAGTATTCATACACACTGGTTCAACTTCTTACCGTGTCTCAAAATGAAACATTTTTTCGATGGTAATACTTCCGTTTGTATTCCATGTTTGTTGAGCATCATATTCATTCAAACATAAGAGATTCTTTCAAGATTGTTTATATTTGTTCATAGACGAATTCCGATTTTTTCATGACCTAAACCTTTCATGCTTATCATTCATGTTATTTGATCTTTCTGATACATTGTTAGATTCTCAAACAAGTCTTTCGAATTCAATTCATTAATTCAATATTCTTGTTGTGAGAAATCTTCAAAGATCAAAATGCTCAAATAATGATGTTATTTTGGTGGAGCATACATTCATTTGACAATGTATTCTATGTTCTGATATTAAAGAACTTCTATGGATTCACGTCAACCAGTGTTTCCTACCCAAGAAGTTATCCCTAAGTGATTGAGGGGTGAAGGGTCTTCATCAAAGAGTGGGGGAGGAAGTTTATCCGCTTGAACAACCTCATTGTGCTAAACGGAAAAATGAAAAAGTGAGTTTGGTTAGAAGTGGGCATATTGAAAACTGACAAAGGGTGTGAGTATAGAATTAAATGAATATGAAAACTCTACACCAACCATTTCTGAGTCGGGCAACCACATTACTGATTGGTTCATAAATCTTTGGTAACCGTCATTAAAACAAGCATTGAGCTCATGCCAACTCTTGATTTTAACCCCACCAGCTACTCATTTCTTTCTCAACAAAGAAATGTTTCAATTTTTCATGGGGACGCAACATATAATTTAGCTAATCATCACTTGGAAGATTTGGATATTGAAAATGAAGGAAGTTTGCCCCACCTTCGCACTTTAATCATGCACATTGAGTCCATGGAAAACTTGTTGTGTCTTAATAGTTTACACACTTTAAGCCCGATAAAGCACATTTTGCTTAAATTTTTTCATGCACAAGCATATACAGACAGAAAATTTGTTTTATGTCGGAACATTTATAGAAATTCCTTGTATTTTTCCATGATTGAATGGAATCCCTGGAGTGTGAACATAAATAAAACTCTTTCCAAAGTACATTCGTTTTACTAAGTGGCTTCGTGCTACTTACACGTATGCTAGTTGTTTCATTTGTTGATTCAGGGTTACAACTCTATTTCTGAATTTGAAAAGATTCGGAATCATTTTGAGAAGGGGGAGCATTTAACAGAAATTTCATTTGAGAAGGGTTGTAAGTGTGTATGTGTGTGTAAAACTTTTTAAAGTTAAAATGAGCTTAAAATGTCATTTTTGGAAGGTTTCTATTATTGGAAAGTTTCTATTTTTGGCAAGTTTTGGAAGAGTTTATAAAAATAGTAAGCTTCCATGTTTATAATGTTTTTCAAAAGGTGGGAAATTTTGCTAAGTCCAAATTCGAATAACAGTGTCATGCTAATTCTGAAGGATTTCACATACTTTGTTATACGAATTGTTGGAATTTGTATGCAGTGATATACGAAATCCAACTTTTCGCATGCTTCTATATGCGAAAAGTGAGAAATTTTCATATCAGTGTCACATGAATTCTTTGCCTTGCACAAAATTCGAATAATGTCTCATGCGAATTCTCACACACATTGTCTTATCTCTTTGCAAGACAATTTGCATCCCTGGGTCATGCGAAAAGTGGTTGGTCAATCAAATCGTGCCACGTGTCTATTCTCTCTTTGAGTATAAATACGTTCCTTATCACTTTTCTAATCACTTTTCGAAGTATTTTATCTCGTACGAATCCTTTCAGTGCACAAACCCTTAAAACCCTTTCATACGAATTTTAATATTCAGACTTCGTTCTTCGTGTTCAAGGTTGCTTGTTGATTGTTTCTTGCAGGTTTTAGCCCGACTGGATTAGATTTAGGGTTTAAAATCTTCGAATGGACTGTTCATCTTCGTGTTCAAATGAATCTTTGAATCTTCAAAATTTAACATTGATTCTGTTCTTTGAGTGGATTTGGACTCACAGATACAATAACGTGATATAATCGAACTCTCATTAATAGCGATTTTAACCTAATTCATATATTCTGGGATTTGATTTGAACTGTTCATATTCGACTGTTCTTGATGAACTTCTAAAAGTTCTTGGTCAAAAATCGAAATTTGTTGTTCTAAATGAATAATAATCTCAAAATTTCTTTGTTAAAGTTGTTCATTAACATAAAATCGATCATCAAGGATTTTAAATTTTGGGTTAAAAATAAAAAATGGTGACTTTGGTAATCTGGGTTCATTTGAAGATTATGAGTTTTTGAATATGGTGTTCTTGGTGTTCATATCACACTTAGAATATTTTCAAGGTTCAATTTTTGAAATTTTGAAGTCTCATGCGAATTCTTGATTTAAGTCATTTAACAGTACCATACGAATTCTGATTCCATTGTCAAATCTTTCTAAGTTCACAATTCGTATAATTGTTTCATACGAATTCCTTGGTTTGTAGTGTTGAATTTTTTCTAAGGGAAGAATTTGTATATTGTTCCATACGAATTCTGTGTTGCTTAATTTCATTTTCATTCCTAAGTGAGGAATTCGCATAATTGGTCCATGCGAATTCTATACTTAGTGAGTTTTCAAAAATGATTTTCATGTCAAATTTTTAGTTTTTCACTAACCACTTGGACCTTGTCCAAAACTGTTCATCTTTTTCAGGTACCAATGGCTGATCAATCTATTGATCAACATGTTCAGATGGGTGAAAAATCACCTAATGAGGCATCCCAGGAGTGTCCAATGCCATCTTCTAGATCAGACTTTCAAGTGCCACCGAATGTCAATCCTGATCTATTCTTTATCTCACCATCAGAGATGAAAATACAACATCCAAACAATCATCATCTGCAGTTTTCTATAAAGATAGATTCTCTTCTACTAGACATTCTGAAGAATCATCCACTGAGAAATGCTTTGACAGTTCAAGAAGCAGTTCCAGAATTATATGTTCGGCAAGCATGGAAAACTATTCGTTTTAGTCACATGAGGGTAGAAGGTGAAAGAATTCCATTATTCAAGTTGGAGATAGATCACTTCACTTCTGTGCTGAATCTTGAAAGACTTAGATTTATGCTAAGTCTACCTGCTGCAAATGCTAGAGAAGGAAGAACCACTTATGATGAACTGCCATCTGATGCAGAAGTTTTCTAGGGCATCAGAGAAATGGGTTATGTTGGACAACTGACTCAGGTCAACCATTTCAAGAAGAATAACTTGCCTCCATTTTACTACACCTTGTTATCTGTCATCAACAGGTGTCTAACTGCAAAAATCTATGGAACTAACAATGCAAGTATTCACATCCTCAAGTTGTTCTACTCAGTGGTTCATGATCTTCACATTGATTATGCAAGCATTTTCTGGAAAAAACTGTATAAAAAAGTTGTTCCTAAGAAGGCATCAAAAGAACCGAATTACATTATGTATCAAAGGTTTATGATTGTGATTGTCAGAAGTATGCTGAGGAGCAACCGACAGATTCCAACAAGAATTAATCATCCACTTGCATCGGTAAGTGAGATGAGATATCTAATGAAGCAGAAAAGAGAGTTTAGTATCTCTATGCCAATCTCGGAAAGTTTGTTAGACTATGCTGATCTAGAGTGTAATAGTATGATAGCATATAGAGAGTCTATGGGACAACCAAGACCGGTTGACCCTACCCAAGGCTCAAACCCTAGGAGTCCGTGTGGGTTTATGATATTGTGGGAGTTCAGAAACGGGGAAAGAAGAGGAAAAATATTGAGAGGGGCTCTGGAGGGGGTCGGAGACCAAGACTAGAGGCATCAGGGTCACGTGTCATTACCCAACGTTCAGTGACACCTCCTGCTGATGACGGTCAAGGCTCTGATATTTATCTGGATCAAGCAAAAAGATTGGTTGATGAAAGTGATACTAGTGAAGTTCCTTCTGCAACTAGTGATACTGAGAATGTTTCTAATGAGAATGATGAGGATTCTGATACTGAGACTGCTGCTGATAATGATGATGATGATGATAATGATGGTGGAGCTAAAACCAATGTTGAGTCTATCTCAAGTTGATAATGTTTCAGATAATGATGAGAATGTTGATGTTTTTGAGCCTTTCTATGGTAATGATGCCATGGAAATTGATGACCAAGTTAATGATACTGTCAATACAGTGTTGAGAGATATAAGAAAAAATGAGGGTGTTTTAGTTGAAAATGTTGTGAGGGAGAGTGACAGGGGAGAAAAAGAACATGGTGAGAGTGAGTGTCTTGTAACCTACCGTTCCAAAAGGGCAACCACATCAAACGCTTCACCGCATGTGTTGAGTGCAAGTATTTAAGACATAAGTAGCCCACTTATGCAAATGCACACCTTAGCCAGCCACTCTACCTCCTCTCAACAGAAGATAGTTTCATCTTCTCACGCGGATAAAGCACAAAGTCTACCGGTTTCTCATTCGGAGAATATTGGTATTGAAAATAGATAACAACATCCCCCGTTCTCAACTTCTTTCAATGTACCTTTGAGTCTAGTGCCTTTTAAGATTCCAATTGTCATTCCTAGGACACATTTTGAAATGGCTTCCATCGGAAGTCTTCGTGACCCGATCAGAACATCCCGAGTAGATCCGCAATTCGGACTACGAGGATAGGATGGAAGTCATGTTATAGTTAAAACTGTGCCAGCTATAAATACAGGACATGCAGTTGGTTCTACCATTGTCATGCAAATGGAAAATCTATGTGATTCCGATGTTACTAACCTTGACTATGTGTCAAAGGAAGTTCTCAACGGTGCCTTAAAGGCTGTTGAAACCAGGTTATCTAAGAAGTCGAAGGATGAGATGTATGAGATCAAAAGAATGATGAAAGGAAAACACTCTGGCGAACCTGAGCCTATTCAAAAAACACAGTCACTTCCACAAAATCCTCAACCTGTTGATTTATCCATTGATGAGCTAAAATCCTTGTTGTTCGCTAAACTGTTATCGCAAGCTCTGGATAACCAGCAAGATGCATATCTTTTTTCACTTCTGCAATCCCCCCTTCAACAACAACCGCCACAATCTGTGAAACCAGCAGATTTGGTCAGTTCTTCAGAGTTTTCTACTTTTAAAACTGATGTTTTGCATGCTTTATCTGATCTTAAACAAGTAGTTCAATCGTCATGTAAAGCCCAAACAGCTGTTTCAAAGCCTAGACATGATCCTGATCCTGAGTGTAACAACCCATACATTTATAATTACATCAAATTAACTTTACTGTCTAAAAACAGCCCCAGGTTTACATTTCAGAGTATAAGGTTTACAACTATCACCTATTACACAACTGAGTCAAAAAGTAAACTATTGCAGGGAGTCTTCTAGCTCCCGGAAATAGCTCACATCTTCTCCTTACCCTTATCTGTACCTGCTATCTTGCGATAACCTGAAAGAGGATTATAACTTTCAAAGAGTGAGGGTTAGACCGATGGCCTAGTGAATCCCCTCCAAGCACTACTGTAACAGTTCAAATATTATTTAAAACATTTAAACAAAACTTTATATCTCATGAACATAACTCGCTCTATTAATCAAACATTAATCATCCTTTACGCTTCGCAAACGTAACTCAATCTACTGGCCATCACTGACCACTCTTTACGCTTCGCAAGCATAACTCAAGCTACTGACCAACATTGTCGTCAAAGACGGTATGTCTGTCTCGTACTGCCTTATTTTAGGGACACACCCTAATGGAATAAACGGACCACACTCCCTGGTACGAGCAGGCGGGTCACACTTCCCGACTTAGGTCAAACTTCTGAATCAAATGTATGCATACACTTAATCTTCAACAATATATAAAACAAGTTTATTTAAACATAGCATAAACATCGCAACATAATAAAATCAACCTTTTTCAATAAATCTTCATAACTTTCAATAATATAAACGTGCAGTTTATAAAACTCACATTTATTAAATAACTTTCAATAATCGTATAGGATTTAGTTTGAAAGACTCAACTCATATTCTTTTTGCTTAAAATTTGTCTTCTAACGATTAACACCACCTACGATGGTACCGAAATACAAAGGTAAGATAACTCGTGAATAACATTCTTTCCTTCTCTAAATAATTCAAAACAACATACTGTTACTACCCCGGTCGAGACTACCACTCCGGTCGAGACCGGTCGCTACATACACCGGTCAACACCGATCCGGTTACTACACCAATCAGTTAACACCGGTCGCACCACACCGGTCGCACCACCCCGGTCGGCCCACACCGGTCGGTTGACACCGGTCACCACACACCGATCACCAGCCCCCCTTCCGGGCCCGGTCGATATTCAAACAGAGCTGGCGACTTACAGAAAACCCAGATCCATGAATCGATTGAAAACACGGATAAAAGCTTAAATAATAAGACTATTTACCGACTATAACACTTAGATAGAAGTATTAAGCTAGAATCATACCTCTATTTGCCAATAAAATGATCGATCCTTTGATACCTAGCTTTTCTTTCTCCCTGCCTTCGCTCTGCTTTCGCTCTCCTTAGTCGGTCACAAGAATTATCAGATATGAGTTATAAAAATCAACTCTTAGGGTTAAGGTTATATATATAACCAAAGTTTCAAATAACCCCCTTAAACTTTGGGTCTTGCTTAACTTTTCACCCAACTAACCATAAATTAATAAAATTTTCGGACCCGGATATTACAATCTCCCCTCCTTAAGAGAATTCTGTCCCTGGAATTCCACCGCTAAACAAATGGGGATACTGAGATCTCATGTCCGCCTCTACTTCCCATGTTGTCTCTTGTCCTTTGTGAAAATTCCACTGGACTTTCACTAACCGGATCTCCTTGTTTCTCAGCTTCTTTACTTTGAGGTCCGAAATTGCTACGGGTTCCTCAATATAACTTAATTTTTCATCTACCCGAATGTCTTCTAAGGGAACTACTACATCTGCTTCTACCAAGCACTTTTTCAAGTTTGACACATGAAATGTGGGGTGAATCCCCACGCAAACTTTCTGGTAGATCAAGTTCGTAGGCCACTTCACCAACACGTCCCGTGATGGTAAATGGTCCAACAAACCTTGGTCTCAATTTTTCTTTCTTTCCGAATTGGACTACCCCTTTCCAGGGCGAGACTTTGAACATTACTTTGTCTCATACCTGAAACTCTATCGGTTTCGTCTGTTTATCTGCGTACATTTTCTGACGATCTTGAGCAATCTTTAATCTTTCTCGAATCTGCTTGACCTTATCAGCTGTCACCTGTACGATTTCCAGTCCCGCTAGCTGTCTTTCACCCACCTCATTCCAACATAAAGGTGTTTTACATTTACGTCCATACAATTCTTCGAACGGGGCCGGTCGAATGCTAGCATGATAACTATTGTTTTAAGAAAATTCAATCAATGGCAATTGAATTTCCCACGAACCCTTGAAATTAATAACACATGCTCGAAGCAGGTCTTCTAACGTCTGAATGGTTCTCTCACTCTGGCCATCAGTTTGTGGGTGATAGGCCATACTCAGCTTGAGTTGCGAACCTAACTCTCTTTTTAGTGAGTACATCTCCTTAATTGGTAGACCCAAATTTGAAGCATCACTATAGATTACGAATCCTTCCGTTCCGTTGGGTAGAGACAAGACAGGCGCACTACTTAGACTCTCTTTCAATTTACTGAACGCTTCTATCTGAGCTTCAACCCATATAAACTTAGCATTCTTCCTGGTTAACGCCGTTAGTGGTGTGGCTATCCTTGAGAAGTCCTGAATAAACTTTCGATAATAACCCGCCAATCCTAGAAAACTCCTTACTTCTGATGGTGATTTCGGTGCTTCCCACCCTTTAATGGCTTCAATCTTAGCCGGGTCAACCTTAATCCCATCTTTCGACACCACATGACCTAGAAACTGAACTTCTTTCAGCCAAAACTCACATTTTGAGAACTTGGCGTACAATTTCTCATATTTAAGCAATTCTAAAATCGTTCGTAAATGAGTTTTATGATCTTCTTTGGACCATGAATAAATCAGTATATCATCTATAAAGACTATGACATACTTGTCTAAAAACAGACTACACACTCTATTCATCAGGTCCATGAAAGCTGCTGGCGCATTGGTCAGTCCAAATGGCATAACTAGAAACTCATAGTGTCCGTACCTCGTACGAAAGGCAGTCTTAGGTACATCCTCCTCCCTCACCTTCAATTGGTGATAACCAGATCGTAGATCTATTTTTGAAAAGTAGCTCGCTCCTTGAAGTTGATCAAAAAGATCGTCAATTCTGGGAAGCGGATAGTTATTTTTGACAGTCACCTTATTAAGCTCCCGATAGTCTATGCACATTCTCATAGACCCATCTTTCTTCTTAACAAACAACACCGGTGCTCCCCATGGTGAGGTACTAGGACGAATAAACCCCTTATCGAGTAACTCCTGCAGTTGAGTCATCATCTCTTTCATTTCTGCCAGTGCCAATCTATAAGGTGCTCTTGCAATCGGTGTCGCTCCGGGTATTAAATCAATACGAAATTCTACTTGCCGATCAGGAGGTAGAGCGGTTAAATCTTCCGGAAATACTTCTGGATATTCACTTACCACCGGAACTGACTCTAATCCCTTTTTCTCATTCTTAGCATCTATTACATAAGCTAAGAACCCCACACACCCTTTTAATAGACACCACTTAGCCTTAATCATTGAAATCAAGCACGACTTTCTATCCCTCCGATCTCCAAACACTACTATATCTTCTTTACCTGGTTGCGCTATACGAATTAATTTCTTATTGCATACTATATGAGCATCATTAGACACCAACCAGTCCATTCCCACAATGACATCAAATTCTCCCACACCCATTGGGTACAATCGAAGTGGAAATGACTGCCTACCGATGACAATACTACACCCATCATACACCTCCTCCACTAAGATTTGACTATTATCGGCCATTTCTACTTCAAATCCATGCCTAAGCTTCTTGGGTTTCTCATGCAATTTATGCATGAAATTTGGAGACACAAACGAACAGTTTGCGCCTGAATCAAACAACACTAGCAAAATTCGAATCTATAAAGAAAGTACATGTTACCACATCCGGTATCTGTGCTGCTTCTTCTGCCGTCATATTAAAAACTCTAGCCCTCGCCTTAGCTGGCTCCACTTTTTTTTTTCTCACCTCCCTTATCTACATTCCCTCCGACCGTTCCCTTTTTCAATTGTGGACAATTAGTCCTGATATGATCAGAAGATCCACACTGATAACAAGACCTTGAACCCTAGCAATCCCGAGTCATATGCCCAATCATTCCACATTTATAACAGCCCTGTTGATCAATCTTACATTCTCCTTTATGTCTTCGGTTACACTTGCTACATGGCTTACTTTCAAACTTATTAACAAACCTTTGATCAGATTTTGCAGATTTAAACGTTTTGGAGTGAAGGACAGTTCCGTCCCATTTTCTCTTGTCTCCACTTCTTTCAGTAGCTTGCCGATTCTTTTCCTTCTCCCTCATTTCAGCTGCATTTACTGCCACTTGAAACGTAGACGGTTCCTTGTTCGAGACAAATTCTCGAATATCACTTCTCAGCCCAAAGATGAAACGTTCTACTCGCCTTTCTTCATTAGGCACATAAACTTCTGCAAATCGAGACTTCTATATAAACTTTGAAGTATATTCACGAACTGAAATCCCTTTTTCTCCAAACTCAGAAACTCTTCTTCCAACTTTTTAACTGCTGCCAGAGGGCAAAACTGCGCTTTAAATCTCTTTACAATCTCAACCCAAGACATTTCTTTGGCTACCGCCGAACTTTGTCCTCCTGCTTCAACATCCCACCACATTACAGATTCATCTTTCAACATTGACAATGCATAAACTACTTTATCTTCCTCAGCACACTTACTAGTATCAAATGCTAGCTCCATCCCCTTTACCCATCTTAGAGCTTTCACTGGATCACATTCCCCTTTGTAAGTAGGAGGCCTGCAGGCAACAAACTCCTTAAAACTATATCCTCTCCCAACCACCGCTTTAGTGGTCACAATGGGGTTTGACTGAGGGTGGCTACCCCCTACGGTTACTGGTAAGTCCGCTACCTCGGTTACTACTCTTTCTTCACTCGTTTCTTTGCTTGAAGATACCTCATTAGTGCGCTGAGCCAATAAAGCGTTCAACGTTTCCTGTAATTTTCCCATTTCTGTCGCGAAGGTTTCTTGGGTAACAAAACCCTGAGTTCGACCTCCACCACGGTTTCCTGTCTGCTTTCGACCCCTCACAGAAGCTGAACTTTCCTGATGAGAAGTTTCTTGTTCGGATCTTACCTCTACACATCCAACTGGATGTATACCACGAGTCGTCTTCCCGCCTCGAGTTCCCACAGTGGAAACCCTTGCCTGAGTAGTCACCTTCTGAACCGTCTTACCTCTAGATCGACCACGACTCTTTCCTTGGTTAGCAGTCGGGTTGACAGCAGTCGTTCGCTCTTCGGCAACGGCTTCATTAACTGGATCAATTTCAGGATTCGGCATATACCTACTCCTTGTTACTCGCTCAGACATAATTCTGATAAGAAGAAACATAAGACATTCAATCTAACATGTTACACATTACGGTAAGTTAAGCACAAGCATGTACTTGTAAATTCACAATTACACTGGCCAGATGAAATTCCAAATTTACCTTACATGCTAGTCTTTACTACCTTAATGTTGACTTCCTACAGTCTTCCTAATTCTCAGTTGTGCTTCTACTTTCTCAGTTTAAGTCTAGGACCATTTGATCACCTAGATCCCTTAAACTAATGCTCTGATACCAATTGTAACAACCTATACATTTATAATTACATCAAAATAACTTTCCTGTCTAAAAACAGCCCCAAGCTTACATTTCAGAGTATAAGGTTTACAACTATCACCTATTACACAACTGAGTCAAAAAGTAAACTATTGCAGGGAGTCTTCTAGCTCTTGGAAATAGCTCACATCTTCTCCTTACCCTTATCTGTACCTGATATCTTGTGATAACCTGAAAGAGGATTATAATTTTGAAAGAGCGAGGGTTAGACCGATGGTCTAGTGAATCCCCTCCAAGCACTACTGTAACAGTTCAAATATTATTTAAAACATTTAAACAAAACTTTATATCTCATGAACATAACTCGCTCTATTAATCAAACATTAATCATCCTTTACGCTTCGCAAGCGTAACTCAATCTACTGCCATCACTGAACACTCTTTACGCTTCACAAGCGTAACTCAAGCTACTGACCAACATTTCCGTCAAAGACGGTATGTCTGTCTCGTACTGCCTTATTTTAGGGACACACCCTAATGGCATAAATGGGCCACACTCCCCGGTACGAGCAAGCGGGTCACACTTCCCGACTTAGGTCAAACTTCTGATTCAAATGTATGCATACACTTAATCTTCAACAATGTATAAAACAATTTTATATAAACATAGCATAAACATGCCAACATAATTAAATCAACCTTTTTCAATAAATCTTCATAACTTTCAATAAAATAAACGTGCAGTTTATAAAACTCACATTTATTAAATAACTTTCAATAATCGTATAGGATTTAGTTTGAAAGACTCACCTCAGATTCTTCTTGCTTAAAATCTATCTTCTAACGATTAACACCACCTACGATGGTACCGAAATACAAAGGTAAGATAACTCGTGAATAACATTCTTTCCTTCTCTAAATAATTCAAAACAATATACTGTTACTACCCCGGTCGAGACTACCACTCCGGTCGAGACCGGTCGCTACATACACCGGTCAACACCGATCCAGTCACTACATCGGTCGGTTAACACTGGTCGGCCCACACCGGTCGGTCGACACCGGTCACCACACACCAGTCACCAAGCTCCCTTCCGGGACCGGTCGATATTCAAACAGAGCCGGCGACATACAGAAAACCCAGATCCATGAATCGATTGAAAACACGGATAAAAGCTTAAATAATAAGACTATTTACCGACTATAACACTTAGATAGAAGTATTAAGCTAGAATCATACCTCTATTTGCCAATAAACTGATCATACCACTATCTGTATCATTTGTTCAGGAATATGACCATAAGACCTGAAAACATCATTTTTGCTTTGGAAGCAATGAAGAGATTCATTAGAAGACAGGTGAATTATAATTATTGCTATAATTTTCAACTGGGAATTGAAACTAACCAGAAGAAAGTTAACATGATAAAGTCGAACCTGGATCTGGAAGACATTGATAGTTATGATTTTTTCACTATTCTTGAAACTCCTGAGCTTGGTGTGATTTAGAAGAATGGAGAAAACAAAAAGAGATTTTTCAGGGTGTCAGAGATAGCTAAATTCTCTGATGGAACTTTAAAAGTGATTAGACTTCAACTTAATCAGAGATTCAAGGAGAATAAAGAAAAGATAAAGCGAGGAGAAAAGCTAATGTCAAAGTTTGATAGATTAACTTTGGAAAGAGTTCTTGATCCATTGGATGACATAATCCATTTCAGAAGAGATATAAGGAATTTTGAATCTCTTCTTGGTATCAGACAAGGAAGTTTTCAAGATGGGGCAAATAAAGTTTTGTTTGTTATTTGATCTAAAAGGGGGAGATTGTTAAAGCAAGGTTTAGATCAAATAAGTTCTTTTCATGTATTGACTTTTTGTGTAAACTTGTGTAGAGGTCAAGGGATGTTTGACCCTATATAAGTGTTGTTTCCTTTGTGTCTTGTAAGTAAGAAGTAAGAAGAAGTAAGATCTTCTAATTGTAAGCATTCAAGTGAGATATATGAATATGACACTTGTGACGAAATTCTCTCTCTAGATTCTCTCTTTTAATATTGTTCTTTGATTGTTAATATTACTTGAAATCTTGAATCACAATCAAGAAATCGATTTTGAAGTTCAATTTCAAGTCTACGGGGAGATGTTATAAAGAAAGTACAAGAGACAGACAAAGAAAGAGAAAGAAGTTTGTTTGTGTGAATTTCAAGTTTTTGGGATGATTCCAAGATTCAAAATCTACTGAAAGCTACATGATAGAGAATTCAAGACTTCTGCGAAAGATAGTTGAAATTTTTGACAGAAATTTTGTGTTTACAAAGAAAGTGAGCAAAAGCTGAAGATAATTTCTTACTAAAGATAGTCTATGTTCCTAAAGGGTAGATCGTTTTTGAAAGATGATAAAGAATGTTTTTGCTGAAGACTACCTAGAAAGGGGAGATTGTTAAAGACTGAATTCGTTTAAAAAGGGGAGATTGTTTTCAGATATTTTTTGACTTCAAGAGAGAAGACCATTAAAGCTGAAATTTATTTGAAGAATTATCTAGAATACAAAGGGGGATATTGTTAGTGCAAATAATGTTGTATTAAAAATCATGAAGCTTGAGGTCAAAGTCAAAGCTACAAATGTAGAAAGTCAAAGCCAACATGTTTTTAATAGAAAGTCAAGGTCTTAAGTAGAAGTCAATGCTTTTGTGTGTTAATTATTTTTGTAATCTTTAGGTATAAATATTTTTTCTTTTGCAATTCATATTTGTGTATTTCATTCCTATTATTGTAGAGAGAGAGAGAGTTTAGAGAGAAAGAGATTTTTGACTTGTAAATCATTGTGATCCACTACAATTGAGATTTGTGGCATAATAGTTGTCGATACACTTGCATTTGGGACTATCGGTTTGTCTTCTTTTGTTGAAGACTCTAAAGGCTTTGGATACTGAGGAGTGTCCTAGGAAGATTCCATCGTTAGTTTTGGGATCGAACTTTCCCAAATTATCTTTGTTGTTTAGAATGTAACATTGATAACCAAACATGTGAAGAAAACTAACAATTGGTTTTCTTCCATGGAAAAGTTCATATGTTGTCTTCTTGAATCTTTCAACAATCAGCGATCGATTTTGAGTGAAGCATGCAGTGTTGTCCGCTTTTACCTAGAATTGAGTAGGTAGATGTCACTCGCTGAGCATAGATCGAGTAGCCTCAATGATTGTTCGATTTTTTCTTTCAGCGACTCCATTTTGTTGTGGTGTTCTTACAACAGAGAAGTTCTGAAATATACCCTTACTCTTAAAGAAGTTATCAAGAGAACTGTTTTTAAATTCAGTTCCATGATCACGTCTTATTGAGTGAACTGTCATGTTGTTGAGGACTTCCGTTTTTCTAAAAAATGAAATTATCTCATCTGAAGTGTCACTCTTAGATCTGGGAAACATTACCCAGGTATAACGTGAGTACTCATCTACAATGTTTAGACTGTACTTCTTTCCATCTATGGATTATATATTGACAGGGCCAAATAAATCCATATGGAGTAGATGAAGAGGAGTTGTTACTGATGACACTTGCTTGGACTTGAAACTAGATTTGGTTTGCTTTCCTTTTTCACACATTGAATAGAGAGATTCCTTGGCGTATGACTTTTATGAAATTATCTCATCTGAAGTGTCACTCTTAGATCTGGGAAACATTACCCAGGTATAACGTGAGTACTCATCTACAATGATTAGACTGTACTTCTTTCCATCTATGGATTATATATTGACAGGGCCAAATAAATCCATATGGAGTAGATGAAGAGGAGTTGTTACTGATGACACTTGCTTGGACTTGAAACTAGATTTGGTTTGCTTTCCTTTTTCACACATTGAATAGAGAGATTCCTTGGCGTATGACTTTTGAGGTAAGCGAGTGACTAGCTCATTCATTGAAAGATTGTTTAGTGTCTTGAAGTTGAGATGAGAAAACATCTTATGCCATAACCAGATGACATCTGTGTAGGCTTTTGATAGAAAACAAATATTCTCAGTGTTTGAGGAATCCATGTTGATAACATAGACATTTTCCATGCAATAACAACTAAGAGCAAGTTTTCCTTCTTTGTCAGTAACTGAACATGCTTACTTGGTAAAACATACTTTATAGTCTTTATCACATAGTTGACTGATGCTAAGAAGATTGTGCTTCAGTCTCTCTACGTAAGAGACTCTTTTGAAGGTATTTGTACAATTGGTGAGTACACCAAACACTCTGGTATAGCCTTTTCCGTTTCCACCAAAGGTCACTGAGGGACCTTTCTCTTCCTTGTATTCAGAGAGAAAGTTATTTTGACCAGTCATATGTCGAGATCATCGACTATTAAGATACCGGATACCTTTCGATTCCTGCAAACATAAGGAAATGTTCACAAAATGTTCCACACCTGAACATATATATGAATCATAACTCTTGAAATATGGGGGAAACTCGTTTCTATCAAGTTGACAAACACGTTAGTGGAGTCACCTAATAATGTTATTGTGTTTCACCTCAGGTTCCGGCCTTAGTGCACATACCATATAGATATCTGTTAGATTAAAACTGTATTCAAGATTAAAATAGTGGGTCAAAAGTGTAAATGTTGTAAAGTTTGAGGGTTTGAGTTGTAAAGTCAACTAAGGTTGACTTAGTAAAAATAGTTTTGTGTCTTTGTGTTTTAGATACATACGAACATGCGCAAAATTGGTAAGAGTCCGCACACTATAAAACACACATATATGTGAGATCTGTGGCACCTTGTTAGATCTATGACTTCATTGTAATCGTGTGGTTTATTTAATAAAAAGATTGTTTGTTAATTGGTGTTTGATATATGCTAGTAATTTGGGATCACATTTGGTATTAGAGCATAGGATTCAACATGTTTGAGTATTTTTGAGTTCGTATTCTGTTCTAAGAGTCTTGAGTGAATTTTCGTGTGAAAATGAGTTTTTGATAAATCTTTTTGGTTAAAAGTGGTCGAAAAATGTTCTAGAATATCTTTCTGTGATTGAATTGCACTTAGAAATCGATTTTTATCATCAATTTGAGGATTTTTGAAAATTTTGGTCGACCGAGTTTCGTATACTGTTTCAACATGATTTTTGATGTTTGAGTGTGAATTTGATTGTGATATTGAATTGGATTGATCTTTGTACTAATTTGATTGATTATGTGAAGTTACAGACTTTGGATTGCAGATTTTGGACTAGAATTCGATTTTTTTCGGCCCATAAATCAAGAATTCGCAAGATCTGTACTTTTCGTACGAAGAACTCGCAGGACCTTAAATTCGTAGAAAGAATTCGCATAAAGTTCTTCTAAATTCATTAAGTGAAGAATTCGTATCACTGTGGTGTACGAAAAGTTAAAGAATTCGCATAGAATATCTTGAAAATCATCTAAGTGTTGGAATTCGTATATCTCTATTTATAAAAAGCAAGAATTCGCATAAGCCTTTAAGCGAAAAGTTCATTTTTGAAAGTTTTAAGGCAAGAATTCGCATATCTGAGTGATGCGAATTGTGTAGAATTCGCATATTAGAGTGGTGCAAATTGCCAAATTTCACATAGTTTTCATGCAAATTTTCAAAGATTTCGCATAATTCTTCAAAAAAAAATTCCTAAGTCCAGAATTCGTATCAGATGCGAAATGTTTGTGATTTTTTAAATTTTTTCTAAGTAAAGGACTCGCATACTCTTGTCATACGAATTCATTGTGCGAAAAGTTTGTGTGTGAAAAGTATGAGAAATTTCAAAAAAAAAATTTAAGGAAAGAACTTGCATAAGAGATACGTACGAATTGTGAAGAACTCTCAGAAAGCTTTATACGAATTCTTAAGAATTCGCATATGCTCATGTGAATTGCTTGATTTTGAGTGTCTCTTCCTGCGAATTCTAGACTTAAGCGATTTGTTTCTTGCTTTATACGAATTCTGTGAGTCATACGAATTCTATCACCTTGTGCATGCGAATTGCTCTTCAATCATAGTGCATGCGAATTCTGTACTTAATGTTTTTAGAAATTTCAGTTTTTGAAAATTTTTAAGTCTTGCTTTCATTATCTCAAATTGTTGAATTAAAAGATCAACACTAGCATTTTCTCTTTGTGTGCAGATAAACTCATCATGTCTAAAGAACTTCTTTCCATGGGTTCCCAATCCAAACCTACGGTGTTGTCTATCGGAGAGTACTCTCAGTGGAAGAGGAGGAGGATTCAGTTCTTAAACCATAAGAACCGTGACTATATGAAATTCATCATAGAAGGACCAGTTCAACCTGTTGTTGCTGTACCGGGTCAAACTGCTACTGATACCTCTCCCAAAATACTTGAGAGATATGTGCCAAAGCCATATCAATACTTCAGCGAGAGGGAGAAGGATCTGCACAAAATAGATGAAGAGGCTCTCACCTGTCTCACTATGGCCATTCCAAATGATATCTACAACAGAGTAGATAGTCGAGAATCAGCAAAGGCCATGTGGGATGAGCTCGAAAGACAGTTTCAAGGTACAAAAAGGTCAATTCAGGCTAAGTTGAACCAAAGCATCAATGCATATGAGAGATTTTATGCCAAGGAAGGGGAAGCTCTAGTGGACACTTACACAAGGTTCAATGTGATACTGAATGACTTGAGGACAAACGGGATGAACAAATCTGTATCTGAAATCAATTACAAGTTCATCAAGAACTTGAATCCCGAATGGAAGAGCTATGCCATAAACATTCAGATGACCAAAGATATGGCACAAGAGGACGTAAATGACATCTTCACTACCCTTGCTCAGCATGAGGATGAGGTCAAACTTCTGAATGAAGAAAAGAAGATTGTTAAGGACTCTCTAGCTCTATTAGCTGAAAGGAAAAAGGGTTCAAGTTCAAAGACCGTCTCTTCCTCAAAATACAAGAGCAAGAAGTCCAAAGCCTTCCTCACAGAACTTAGTGAGTCAAGTTCTGAAGAATCTTCTGATGAGACTGAAGTACATTCTGATGATGACATACAAAAGTTTGCTGAAAACCTGGCCCTCATCACCAAGCAATTCCAAAAGCGCTTTGGTAAGAAACGGTTCTCCAAGTCAAAGTATGAAGGGTACAGGAAGGACCGATCAGAAAAGTACAAACCAAGGTATGGGAAGAAAGAAGGAAAGAAAGAAGAGAAAAGAGAAAAGAAGAGAGAAGAGAAAAGAGAAGAGAAGAAAGAAGAGAAGACAGAGCCTAAATTTGGCAGGTGTTACAACTGTGGTAAGCCTGGCCACTTCTCAAAAGACTGCAAGTTCAAGAGACTGAAAAACTCCGAGTACTATGCCAATAAGTCCTTATTAGCAAAGAAGGCAGAAGAAGGCAAAGAGTTAATGGATAAGGAAGAAAATTGGTTCTTTCAGAGTTCCGATGATGAATCAGCCCAGTTTACACAAGTCTGCATTATGTCAAAGATTGATGATGAATCAGAAACTTCTTCTGACCGAACTGACTGTGACTCTAAGGTAAGTACTCCTTATTGAAAGTCCAAGATCTACCAAATCTTAGAGAGAGAAAATAGAGAGAGAGTTCGCCAAATGTATAAACTGATATTCAAATGAGTTTCAAAAGTTACAAAACAAAGGCACCTACGGGACTTAAATACCTAGGGCCTAAACCAATACAGATAAGCAAGCTAAACACAGTTAAGACCACTGATAATAAATATAATGATTACTATAAAATCAGTCTTAACAATCTCCCCCTTAGTAATCATTGGCGCTCTTCTCTTTGACGAAGTCGATTTAGCCCAAGCAAAACTTCTAAGCGTCTTAGAGTTGAACGGAAGATCAACCTCTCATCAATGATAGTCAATACTTTCTTGAGAAGTTGAATCTCTTCATTCTCGATCTGATACAGTTCACTTCTTGATTCTAAAAAGCTTCTTACAGCGTCTTTTAAACATTTCTCCAACTGTAGCTTGATCACCTTCAAGGTTCCATCCGAGTAATGATTGATCTCTTCAAATCTAAGGAAGAAGTTTTGACTTAAACCATTCTTGTAGATAACTCCATATGGATCTTGAAGAATGGTGAATATTGAATTAGAATCTAAGTTCGGCAAGCTACGGCCGGGTCTTTGAAGGTTTACCAATGTCTGAAAGCTTTCAACAGCCATTTGAAAGTCAAAAACTCTATAGAATCTGATTTGGCGTCGAATGAATCTTTTAATCACAAACAATGCTTGAGAGACGTCTTCAGTTCTGTGATAAAGATTCCTGAAATGATCATACAGAAACTCAACGTCATCAATCGATAGATCATTAAAATCATCTTTCGAGAAAGTATACAAGTTGCAGTCTCTTCTTTCCACTTTAAACACCGGATACCAGATATGTACAAACTTCTGTATTGAAACACTGATAATCCTAACAATCAAATGAGGAGAAGAAATCAGATGCTTTCCATGGCGCTGACATTTGATGAACATCAAGTATTCATACTGATAATAAGCAGACTCCTTTTCAACCCCAAGAATTGCATGAATATTGATCTGTCTTCTCCTAGAAACAAAAATATTGCTTTGAGAGTCTTCTAGAAAAGCAGATCTTAGTCTTGAAGCCATATACCGTTGTTGCAAAATTCTTTGTCTCTGCTGCGTAGTCAATGTTGGACCTTCTTCTAAAATAGTCGGTGGAATCACAGGATCAGAAGGAGGAATATCCGCTTGAGCTCTTGACGACTGACCAACTTCAAACGTGCTAGAAGGAGCAGTGGTAGTCGGAGCTTGATCAGCAACAGGACTAGAAGTATCAGGAGTGGCTTCAGGAATCTCATCTTGTGAAGGAAGATCTCCGTACAAAGTATCAGCTACCTCTTCATCCTTTAGATCAATATAGAAAGTATTATCTTCAGTATCAGACAAGATGATTATATCATTGCAGTCCTCTTCTTTAACTTTGCAAAGCTTCTCATATCTGATGTCATCGTCATCATCTGAATTGATCTCGATGAAGTTTGCGAAGAAAGATCTCATGTCGTTTGCTGCTTCAGAATCATCTATCTCTTTTGCCCTTGATGCAGTGTCTTGATCAACATAAACGACTATCTGCAAGTTATTCTCAATATTCTCTTCAGAAATATTCATCACATTAGACATAGCAGATAAATCAACATTGTCTATCATATTGTTTACAAGATCTTCCACACTGCATTCTTGAACAATATCAACATCCTTTTCTCTGTCAGCCACCTCATCTTCAGTTTGATCTTCTCTAGCTAAAGAATCCTCTACCCTCTGTCTCTTCGTTATCTCCCCCTCATGACCTTGATGATCTGGATCATCTTGGTCATGTCTCCTTTTATGATACAAGCCTGCGTCAGATTTGCAACTCTGTTCGTGACGATCAAACCTGTTAGAAAGAACAGTTAAAGCTTGAGTTAAAGAGAGAGTCCTTCCTTGATATCAGAAAAATTTGATCGAGCTTCAGTTCTGAAAGAAGTAAACTCCTCGTGCAACGCAGAAACTCTGTCTGGTGCAGAAGTAGATACTTGAGGCGGAGTTGGTTGAAAATTCTTTAGCAGAGAAATCAAGTTTTGATTCTGTTGATCAGGCGAAGACATAGAAATAAGGCGAGCATAGAGCAAATCTGATAACTCTGTAATTGGAATATCTTGAACTGTAGATCGTGAAGTAGAAACAGGAGGAACTGAAGTAGATACGCCAACATACTGAGTGAATGGTGGAGGAAGTGGAATAGAGACGATCGTTGGAGCAGTAGTAGAAACAGTAGTAGACGGTTCACGGATAACCACCCCAGATGGGCGTCTAAACGGAATCTCTGGCGGAATCAAAGTAGTATCAATCTCTGGCATCTTGCCTTTGAAAAGAGCCCGCATCTTCTGAATTTCTTCATTCTTTTGTTCTTCAAACCGTTCGCTCATTTGACTGATGACTTCATTCAAAGTCATAAACTTTTCTGTTGGATCTCTAGATTGAACGGAAGAAGGCTCAACAACTGAAGTAGGTGAAGCTGAAGAAGGAATAACAGAAAGAGAAGTGGTTGGACCTTGACTCTGTATCTGAGCTGAGGCATTAGCAAAAGCTAAATCTAATTCATCAACCTAAATGTTAGCAACTGCTGGATTGATAGGTACAATTTCTTCATCAGACAACACAACTATTGGTTCATTCAAGTGTGGTGCTCTAATCTCCCTGTGTAAGACATGAATAGATGGTTGACCAACATCTGCATAATCACCATCATCATCATCATCATCACTATCAGTATCATCATCACCACCATTATGAACATCAGCATCTCTATCTCCATCTCCATCTCCTTCATTAACATCATCTGCAGTAGCAACATCATCATCATGGACAATATTAGCAGATTCATTGTCAATGACAGCAAGTACATCACCTATTTGTTGATCAGCAACATCTGCTTGAACTTCTTGTTCAGCATGAAAAGATTCAACTTGTTCATCACGAGAAGGTTCAGCTTGGTCAGCTGCCAAAGAAAGATTATGCTCCAGATAGTACTGAATTATGCTGTCATCAGATGGATCAGTATAATTCACAATAAGCTCATGAGGAATCGACATTGAATATTCAAAAGTCCGCTTCTGTTTCTGAATGTATGTCATCTCAGTATCCGGAACTTGAGGCCAAGACAGACGAGGAGGAATAGCAGAGTTACTCCGTAGCATACTTCGAACAATTAGCTTCATGAACAAGCAAAAGGAATAAACTTTCGCTTCTAATGAGTCAATTTGTCTTGCATTCTCTCGAAAAGTTCGGTCCAGAAGATGTACGTGTAGTCGACATGCAGGTCATAGACAACTGCATGGAACAGTCTGAGATAGTGAAGACTAGCATTATCCATGCCAGAATATTTCGATGTGAGGCACCTATTGAGGACAGAGAATAAAGCATACCAAACCGGAGGCAGGTTGGATTTATCAAACTGACTCACTCGATCCAATTCACCAATATAACCCAGATTCCGAATACCCTCTAACACATCCAATTCAGATGGATAGTTGTCGTAAGAAGTTCTGCCAGGTCGGGAATTTGGCTCAAGAAGCTCCAAAATGAGACGAAGTCGCTTATATGATAGAAAAGAGTCAAACTGGTCAATCTGCAAATCGAATCGATGTGGTCGAACTAGCTCATTCTTAGTGATAGTGTGCCAGGCTTGTTAGAGATACACTTCAGGAACATCCGCGCATGAAGTGAGAGCTGAAGCAAGCGGATGGCCACTGAGAAGTACATTTTCATCTTGAATCATTGCATCAGTGTTGGTTTGAGAAGCCATTTTAAAACCTATGAAACAGAAAACAATGAAAATTAGACAAGAAAAAAAAATTAATCAGACCAAATTGAAAATTGAAAATTGCATAAGAAACTGAAGAATAACAAAGCTATAATGAAATTAACCACAAAACAAAGAAGAAAAGAAATAGAAACAAACCTTAATCGAAGTACAAAGCTGAAATCAAAGATGTAAAAAATCGCACAGAGAGAGGGAAAAAGAAGAATCAGATTTCAAACAAAGAGAGAGAAAAGGAGAAAAATGAAAAGGACACACACTATTTACACTAAAAAAAATAACAGTAAAAAATAACACTCTAAAAAAATACAAATAATAGCACATAAAAAAAATTTACCTGCAAAGCTTTCTTACCCCCCCCCCTACACAAATGCACTAAATTTAACATATTAGTATAGCATTTGCATAGAAATATCAGTAAACTTTCCTGATGAACTGCAGATCTGGACTTTAAGCAATTTATCAGATATGTACCTGACCACCTTATTCACTCCCCCTCAAAAACAGGAAGATGACAAATTCTCATTCAGATGTTCTCTCCCCCTTGAAAAATGCACAGACCAATTTGACAAAAATATGGATACACAAACATGAAGACATCAGTGTAAAAAGAAAATTATACTGAATATAAATTTTGAAACAACTGAACATTTAAAATTTTAAACACTAAACAAATTAAATTCTACTTAGTAAAATATTACAGATTTATCAATCAGTTAAAATCAAGTGTGTATTTTTGGATACAAATACAGGTTTCATTGCATATCAAGTTAAGACATGTTAGTTTCAAAAACTTCCAGCAATCTATTCAGTTTGCTCGCATGCGAACTTCGATTAGTTTCAAGAAAATGCAATTCTAAAAATATAATAGAGAACTTTGCATGTACTCACACTAAGCCATCAAAAATTAAGACATTCACAAAGTTACAGGTTTATCGCAACTCAAACATATCACCAAGTATCATGAGATGTGTGCTCATTGGCATCTTTTAGCATTGTACACATTGGCATCTTCACATGAGTATGCTCTTTGGCATCTTTTAAGCTTGTGCACTTTGGCATCTTTTAATCAAAAAGTTTGGTAAGTAAAGAATATGCCGTAAACGCAACTTTCTATGACCCTATTCCAAGATTTGGGTCAGCCGCTCCCAGACTAGTTGGCCTTAGGGGACTAGGTGTCAAGCAGCCCTTGGAACTTACTCTCCCAGATCAGAAAGGCAACATCGACACATCCTAAACCCATTCATACCAGTAGAACATGACTTTCGATCTAGTTCTATAAAAGGATTTGGGTTCGATCACTCCCAGACCAATTGATCTTAGGGGACCTGTTAGAGCATAAATCAATTGGATACAAGATCAAGAAGACTGAAGGTCAAAGTTCAAGAAAGTCAAAGCTGAGAAAGTCAACTTTCATTAAAGTCAAAGTCTTTTGTAATAAAAGTCAAAGTTTATTGTATTTGTATTTGTTTTTCCTTTTAATTCTTGTAGGTATAAATAGCTTTGTATTTTCTGCTTATAATAGATGTAACGAACTGAGTATCTTGTAGAGAGAGAGAGAGAGAATACGTTTGAGAGGGAATTGTAGAGAAAGAGAGAGAGAGTCTAGAGAGAAAAGATTGTAATTATTGAATTGAGATTGAATCAAAACAGGTAATTGTTTGAAACTTGTTTGTTGATTAATTGTTTGTGATTCGAAACTAGAATCTAGGGAATATCAATTGGTATCATAGCAGACCCAAATCGAAATCAAATCAAGAAATCAAGAAAAGTTTGTTGTTACTGTTCATCGTCACTGTTCATCGAAGTTCAAATCGAATTTCGAGTTTTAGTGCAAATTAGGTGTTGAAATCGATCAAAGTTTGTTCATATAGTATAATCGATCATGTTTGTATGATTTGATTTGTAAATTGCACTGTAATTTTCTTGTAATTTTGAATTTTGTTGAAGTTTTTCTTCACGAGTTCTAAACACTGTAATCGAGTCGATTTGTATAGATTTGTGTTTTAGATCGAAATTAGTTGATTTTATTGTGTTCTCGATGAATATGTGAGTAAATTCTCAAAGTTTGGTGTGGAAATTCAAAGTTTAGATTGAATTTTTGGTGAATCGGATGAAGAACACGCAAGGAATCTGAAGAACGCGCAAGTTCATTCGTTAGAACGCGCAAGCTGAAGAATCTCAGTTTTGGTCAAAAACGCGCAAGGCATTGTTAGCGAGTTCTAGAAACTCGCTGATCGAAGTCTGCGAGTTTTGAAAGTTGGGAAATTTTTTCTAAGGACCAGAACACGCACGTAGTGGTTAGCGAGTTCTACAAACGCGCTAATCGAAGGTTGCGAGTTTGAGCAGGAACAGTGATCTGCGAGTTTGGTTGATCTGCGAGTTTTATCAAAACGCGCTAGTAGTGACTAGCGAGTTTCTCAAACGCGCACATCTCTATCTGCGTGTTTATCAGTGAATAGTATCTTGCGAGTTTCAGCGACTTGCGAGTTTCAACAATCTGCGAGTTTCAGTGTTCTGCGAGTTCCACAGTGATTTGCGAGTTTTCATACTTAGAATTTCTTTTTTTGAGAAAATTTTAAAACTGTAATATGCCCTTTAATAGTGAAAAAATTTTAAAACTGTGATTTGCGGGACCCCCGTGCTAAGTCTGCAGAGGGGGACATATTTTTTTTGTGATCAAAATTTATGATTTTATATTTCAAGTTTTCTGTATTTTCTTGATTGTTTCATTTGGACTAACGATCAGTTTCTAGTTTCTTATTGCATATATTTTTTTTCAAAAATAGGTACATTCAAGATGACTTCCAAATACGCTCTTTCCATTGGCACTGATGTCAAGCCTCCTGTTCTGTTCAAAGGAGAATACGAACAGTGGAAAGACAGATTTCTAGATTTTGTAGACAGACATGCAAATGGGGAAAACATTCTGCTGTCAATTACAGAAGGTCCTATGGTACCAATCACAGTTCAAATACCTGATGATGATTCATCTGATAGTGAAGATGGTACTGAGGAAAGAGATCAGAAAATGAAAACAGTTACAGTTGAATATGCTCAGTATTCTGAAGAACAGAAAATCATATATAAAGATGATAAGCAAGCAAGATCTCTTCTTCTTCAAAGTATCCTGAATGACATATATGTTAAAATAGACAGCTACAAGGCAAATGCTAAGAAGATGTGGGATCAGTTTCTGCAACCGGAATGGAAGAAACATACCCGTCGAATGAAGCAGATGAAAGACTTGAGCGACATACCTCTTCACGAAGTCTATGAGACTTTGCGTCAGAATGAAGAAGAAGTTGAAGAGAAAAGAAGTGAAAAGAAGAAGAAAGATGAGAAAGTTTCTGATCCTATTGCTCTAGTGGCCGGAGAGAAGAAGAAAGAAAAGAAAGAGAAGAAGAAAAAGAAGAACGTGCTTACAAGTTCTGAATCTGAATCAGATGGTGATGATGGAGAAAGTCTCAAACAATCCATGCTTTTACTGACCCGAGCTTTCCAAAAGAAATTCTACAAGAAGCCGGGATCCAATTCTCAAAGTTATTCTTCATCAAGCTCCAAGAACCATGAGCACTGACAAAGAGTTGAAGGAAAGAGACATGAAGAGAACAGATAAGTTGAGAAGAAACCCGATGAAAGGAAGAAGTTTGTGAATGATTACACAGTTGCTGAGAAGCCAGCAAATGATCCAATTAATTGCTACAACTGTGGCAAGATTGGACATTTTGCTAAAGATTGTAGAAAGCCAAAGGTTCGAAACTCTCAGTATTATCAGAACAAACTGTTATTGGCCAAACAACAAGAAGCGGGCACAACATTAATGGCTAAAGACGAATTTTGGTTGGATCATTCTGATCAAGAGGATGACAAAGAGAAAGAAGAAACTGCTCCTCTCTGGCTAATGGGAAAAGAGGTCAAGTATGATGAGTCAGATGATGAGACAGCTGATGAGGTATTAAACATAACTGAAAAAGATTTCATAACCAAAATGGAAGCTATGTTGGTTGAGCTTAATGATCTTCAAGTAAAACTGAAGAAAGAAAAAGACAGAGTTGCTAAAAGAAACAACAAGATCTTTGAGTTTAATAAGTCCGTTATTGGGAACAAAGATCTAATTGATTCTTTACGCAAGTCTGCTTCTGATTCTAAACTTCAAGTAGATTGTTTTGAAAAGAAGATTTCTGATTTTGAAGTTAAAATTTCTAAATATGAGTTTGAGAAGAAAGAATCTGCATTAACTGTTCATAAATTGCAGGTTGAGAACAAGCTTTTGAATAAGAAGGTAAATGGTCTGGAAGCCAAACTCTATGCAAGAGGCCAAACAGATCAAACCATTTTTCTCAATGCACCTAACGAAGAGGCTGATGTTAAGGAAAAATGGGAACTTGGTTTTGAAAACCCCCATTACTTAAAGAAAGCCATCAGAAAACAACCAACACTTTATAATTTTGATTTTCTTGCTTGTGCTGGTAAACATACTCATTTAAAACCCAAATTTGTTACCAAATTACCAGAAGAAGTTGAGGCCAAAGAAACTGAAAATAGAAACAATGTAAAGAAAATGCAACTACCATTTAACTATGCAAAGTTAAATGATAGTTATCTTTCAGAAACACCAAAAGTTCTTTCAAACGACTATTTTGCTAGTTATTCTATTTCTAAGATGGAGGCAAAACCTTCTATTGCAAAAGTCTATGTTCCTCCACTTGTTCTGGAAAGCAAAATATTTAAGTTGGAAAATGTTTTATCTGATGAAAAACTTTTGGTTGATATTCAACAAAGTGCGTTTTCTACAGTTTTAAAGAACACTGTTTTTCAATTTAAATCTACAAAGTGTTCTACAGTTTCAAAGACACCTCAAACTTCGTCTGATAATTTTGATGACTTATTTGTGTCTGCAAATGATTTTTTAAACTCTGATGATGGGTGCATAGAAGAAATTGATATGTTTGACTTCAATGCTCCTCTTCCTGATCATTCTACTTGTCTTATAGATGATAAAGTGTTACCAAGTGTTATTAATATTGGTGAATCATTAACTAAGGTTGATGAACCAATTTCTGTAACTACTGATTACTATGCTCGAGGTAAGAAACATAAGAAACAGCGATTACAGAAACAGAAATACATTGGTAAACAAAAGAAAACTCAGTTTCAGAAATTTGCTTTTCCTAATAAATCTAAATCTTTTGTTTCAGATATAAGCAAGAAAAGGTTGAAAGCTCGAACTGAATGGCGACCAAAAAGGAAGGATGATGAGATAGCTGAATCAGTTTCTGATAACATTTGTAATAGATCAGTTAGTAGTGATAATGATGTAATTGATCAATTTGTTTCACATAAACAAAACATTGTAACTTCTTACAAGCGATATTCAATAAAGCAATTGATTCAATTATCTCCTATTACCACTAAATCTTATCATTATCGGAGAAATGATTTTGCTTATTCTAATAATTCTTCTGATTGGTTTGGATCTTATCATGTGTATTCTTCAAGATCAAATATTTTTAACGTTTTTCAAAAGAACAGAGGGTCCATTTTCAAATGGATACCAAAATCTTGTGCTAATCTGTTAGGACCCGTTTTTAAATGCGTACCTAAAGTTATTGTTTCCTGATTTCTCTTGCTGACCCGGCATATGTGGTACTTGGATAGTGGATGTTCCAAGCATATGACTGGGCAAAAAGCTTTATTGTCTAATTATACAGAGAAATTCAGTGGAAATGTCAGATTTGGAAACGATCAGCTTTCACCAATCTTAGGATATGGTGACATCATTCAAGACAACATAACGATTAAGAAGGTGAGTTATGTCGAAGGTTTAGGGCACAACTTGTTTAGCATCGGTCAATTCTGTGATAAAGGGTTAGAGGTGAATTTCAAAGCTAAGAGATGCTCGGTTCGTACTGAAGACGGCAATGAACTCTTAGTCGGAAATCGAAAGGCAAACCTCTATACCATCAATCTTTCAAAGGTACAGAATGATAGTCATGTTTGCTTATTGTCAAAAGCTTCGATGCAGCAAAGTTGGCTCTGGCACCGAAGACTATCACATCTGAATTTTCGTTATATCAACAAGCTGGTTAGTGGAAAATTGGTAAAAGGACTTCCTGAGCTCAAATACGAGAAAGAACACTTATGTGCTACATGTGAGAAGGGTAAGATGAAGAGAGCCGCACATAAACCGAAGCCTGAACCAAGCACCAGTTCTCCACTAGAGTTACTACATATGGATTTGTGTGGTCCGATGAGAACACAAAGCTTAGGTGAATAGAAATACCTGTTGGTTATTGTGGACGATTACTCAAGATACACGTGGGTCAAATTTCTTCGATCAAAAGATGAGACGCCTGAAGTTTTCATTACTTTCTTAAAGACGACCCAGGTGAAAATGCAGCGACAAGTCAAGTTTCTTCGAACGGACAACGACACAGAGTTCAAAAACAAGATAATTGAAGAATATCTCGAATCGGTCGGGAAATCACATCAGTACTCTGCTGCTCGTACTCCTGAACAAAATGGAGTAGTCAAAAGGCGAAATTGGACGCTAGTCGAGGCTGCTCGTACTATGCTCAGCCAATCCGATCTACCTCTATTCTTGTGGGCAGAAGCTGTATCAACTGCATGTCATACTCAAAATTGGTCCATAATACACCGCCGTTTTCAAAAGACTCCATATGAGTTGATCAACAACAGAACACCAACAATCAAGTATTTTCACATATTTGGGTGTAAATATTTTGTGCTTAACGACAGAGAGAGTCTGAATAAATTCAGTGCTAAGGCGGACGAAGGCATCTTCATTGGCTTTTCTTCAACATCTGCAGCATATCGTGTTTATCTGAAGAAGTCAAAGACAGTTGTCGAGAGCGTTAATGTTACATTTGATGAAGAAATGGCTTCTGAACAACTTATTTCAGAACCCGTTATCACTGGAGTATTAGCTTCTGGGCAGATCAGTCCAGAACCTGTTTCTACAGAAAAAAAAAATTCGGATAACGCTTCTACTTCACTTTCACATTTATCTGATTTAGATTTGTTATTTGAATTGTTTTATGATGAGTTTCTAGGATCTAATTTGCCTAAATCTGATGTGACTGACAGGTCAAAAGACACAAACTGCAATCATCCAGTCACTTCAGAAGTCTTAATTAAACTTGTATCTCCCGTTCAGTCAGAAACTCACATTCTATCAACTACTCCTACAATTGAAGATATACAAGTAATTGTTGAGCCAGAAGTATCTATATCAGTTGGGTGTGATACAATGTCTACTCAACAACCAGAGTCTGCTATTCCAACTGATGCTTCTGCACCTGAAACTTCAACTGCAAATCCTCCTCCATCTATTCAAACTGAAGAGCCTGATAGTGGATTTCAAGATGATGATCATGTTCAATTAGTATCTAATACACTCCCTCATGAGCATCGCTGGACCAAAGAGCATCCATTACATCAAGTAATTGGAGATCTTAAGAAGCCTGTACAAACTAGGTCAGCGACTATTAATCAATGTATGCATGATTCATTCCTCAGCAAGATAGAGCCCACGCGAGTATCAGAGGCTTTAGCTGATTCGGATTGGGTATCTGCTATGTAAGAAGAATTAAATCAGTTTGAAGACTTGAAGGTTTGGAGATTAGTTCCAAAACTGAAAGGTAAATACGTGATTGGCACTAAATGGGTATTCAAGAATAAAAAGGACGAAGATGGTATCGTCATAAGGAACAAAGCTAGACTTGTTGCTAAAGGTTACCAGCAAGAGGAAGACATAGATTACGATGAGACGTATGCTCCAGTAGCGCGTATAGAGGCAATCCGCATGTTTCTAGCCTACGCAACTATAAGAATTTCACAGTCTATCAGATGGATGTGAAAACAACCTTTCTGGATGGCATTCTTAAGGAGGAAGTATACGTGTCTCAACCAGAAGGTTTCGTGAATCCAGATAACCCAGATCATGTCTACATCTTGGACAAAGCCCTGTACGATTTGAAGCAAGCCCCTCGAGCATGGTATGATGTTCTATCTAAATTCTTGGTCAAGTCTGGTTTTTCCAAAGGTAAAATTGATACCACTTTGTTCATCAAAAAAGAAAAAGCCGATATCATCCTTATTCAAATATATGTTGATGATATAATATTTGGTTCTACTAATCCTAAATATTGCAAAAACTTTTCTAACCTCATGGTGTCACGTTTTCAAATGAGTATGATGGGAGAGATGAATTCCTTTCTCGGATTACAAGTTAAACAGTTTTCAACGGGGATTTTCATTAACCAATCTAAAGTACATTTTGGATATTCTTCGGAAGTACAAAATGGAAAATTGTAAACCAATTGGAACCTCGTTGGCACCAGGTACTAAAATTAGCACTGATCCTTCGGGTAAAAGTGTTGATGTTAGGACTTATAGAGGTATGATAGGATCGTTAATGTATCTTACTTCAAGTAGGCCAGATATTATGTTTTCAACAAGATTATGTTTTAGATATTAGGATGCTCCTAAAGAATCCCATTTGGCTAATGTCAAAAGGATTTTTAGGTATCTTAAGGGGACTGCAGATCTTGGTTTGTGGTATCCTAAGGATACTGGTTTTCAACTGACTGCTATTCAGATGCAGATCATGCAGGTTGCATGTTGAACAGAAAGAGTACTTCAGGTCACATTCAATTTCTTGGAGACAAGCTCGTTAGCTGGGCATCAAAGAAACAATTATGCGTTTCCACATCGACTGCTGAAGTAGAGTATGTAGCTGCTGCCAGTTGCTGCTCTCAAGTTCTGTGGATACGAACACAGCTGCGAGACTATGGATTCAAGTTTGATAAAATTCCAATATATTGTGACTCTAAGAGTGCAATCGCGATATCTGCTAATCCTGTCCAGCATACGAAAACCAAACACATTGACGTCAGGTATCATTTTATAAAAGATAATGTAGAAAAAGGAACAATTGAACTTTATTTTGTAAAAACAGATTATCAACTTGCAGATTTATTTACCAAACTCTTAGATGAAAAGAGATTTAATTTTCTTGTCTCTAAGCTTGGTATGTTAAATCTTAAGACATAATCGGTTGTTACCTCATAAAGTTACGTATTGTTATTTTTCATCATTTTCTTTATCATTATGTGTGAAGGATATCTACACTTTAATTGTTTGCTCATGATCTCAGGGGGAGTAAGAGAAGATTTTAGAAGATCTACATTATTTTGAGGGGGAGCATAACTAATTTCTGCATTTTACTTAAATGACAAATTTTTTGTAATGCATGATTTTAGGGGGAGCTTATATGTCATACCAAAAGGAGTAAGACTATGATTTCTGATTATTTCAAATCAGAACTCGTACTTTAATCGTTTTACTGCTTTATATGTTTTATATTTGAATAATTCTGTGAATAAATTTGCTTTGACTAGACTTTGAGACTTATGCAGATTGAGAGAAGCTGACACGATCATATCTTAATGACTACAACTAACTTTATGAGAATTAAGATTGTGCGAAAAGGTAAATTTCTTATCTTAATCTCATATATGATTGAAAGAAGGACAACTTTCAATCACAGAAAACATGTTCTTAAAATGTTCAAACCACTTTCTGATTCTTAAACATATTTCATAAATTGGAAGTGTGATTTTTAAATGTTTTCATTTTAATTTGTGCTTCAAAGTTTATAAACCGTGTGTTTCCAAAGATAAATACTTGTTTATTGTCTTTTTTATATACTTTCAAGTATTCACACACACCGTTTACTTTTTGGTCAATTTGTTCTTACCATGTCTCATATTGAAACATAATTTCGATGGTAAGACACCCCGCTTGTACTTTAAAGAATTTTGAGCGATATTTCATTTCGAAACGTCATTTCAAGAATGTCTATATTTTTGTTTCGTATAGACAATATCCATTATTCTTGACCATAAGCCTTAATTGATATATAATTCATTTCTGATCATTTTCATACAATGTCAGATTTTCAAACAAGCCTTTTGCATTCATATTCATTCATTCAATATACTTGTTTGAAAACACTTCAATGTTTCAAATGCTCAAATCTTCATGATTATATTTTATGAGCATACATTCATCTGACATTTGTATATGAGCTTTAAACTGCTATAGTTAAACCATTTGAGCAACACATGCTTTCTAGGATTATATGGGTTCTTTGTGCTAGGACTTAATTAAAAATTCTATGAAATCACGTTAACCAGTGATTTCTACACAAGAAGTTAATCCTTTAGTGATTGAGTGTGAGGAGTCGAAAAGAAATGAGTGTGGGTGTGATGAGGTAAAATGGAAAAGAGAGTTTGGTTAGTAGTGAGCTTAATGATTAAAAGAAAGAGGGTGTGAGATCAGAGTAAAAGAATATCAAACTCTGCACCAAATACTTTCTGAGCCGGGCAGCCACATTACTAATGCTTCACAATTCATTCGTGAACATTATTGAAACAGGAAACTAGCCCATGCCAACTCTTGACTAAACCCCACCAGCTACTCATTTTCTTCTCAAAAAGAAAATGTTTCATATTTTTCTGGGGACGCAACACATTATCTATCTGGTTTTCATTTGGAAAATCTGGATATTGAAAAATAAGGAAGTCTGCCTCACCTTCGCACTTCAACCATGCACTTAGAGTCTGTGTTTATCTACTGTTGTCTCAGTGGTTTACACAATGTTGAGCCTTATAAAAGCAATCATTAGTGCTTAATTCTTTCTACACATGCACGAACACACAAAGAATTTGTTTCTTTGTCATAACATTCATAGAAATTGCCTTTGTGGTATTTCGATGATTTGATGGAAGCCTTGGGGGAGTGAACATCACAAAAGCTCCTTTATATTGTGTATCCGTTACACACAGTGACTTTGTGTTACTGACAGGCATTTTAACTGATTTATTTGTTGATTCAGGAGTTACATGTTCTTATTTTGTCTGGATTTGCAAAAAATCTAGGTGAATACTTGGTTATGGATCACAGAATCAGAGGCTCAGTTTGACAGATCAGAATGGTCAAAGACATTTCTTGGAAGAAAAGTTTTGATGATATCAAGAAATGATAAAGTTTTGAGAGATGATTTTCAGAAATGTCCAAGTCAGATAATTCAAAGTAAAGATTTGAAGAAGATCAAAGAATTTCTGAAGATTTGAGGAAATTTTTCTTTGAAGATTATTTGTTGAAGCATGTTGAGATGATTCTGAAGATAAATTCTTTCCAAAGTATGAAAGTATTTTGTGAAAGTTTTGAGGAGATTGTTAATCGTTTGAAGACAGTTTTGGAAAGAATACCATCAACGAAAAAGGGGAGATTGTACTGACAGAGCTTAAAAGAGAAGACTGAATTGCTAGATCTTTCAATAGTGATATTGAATCCAAAGGGGGAGATTGTTAGAGCATAAATCAATTGGATACAAGATCAAGAAGACTGAAGGTCAAAGTTCAAGAAAGTCAAAGCTGAGAAAGTCAACTTTTATTAAAGTCAAAGTCTTTTGTAATAAAAGTCAAAGTTTATTGTATTTGTATTTGTTTTTCCTTTTAATTCTTGTAGGTATAAATAGCTTTGTATTTTCTGTTTTTAATAGATGTAACGAACTGAGTATCTTGTAGAGAGAGAGAGAGAATACGATTGAGAGAGAATTGTAGAGAAAGAGAGAGAGTTCTAGAGAGAAAAGATTGTAATTGTTGAATTGAGATTGAATCAAAACAGGTAATTGTTTGAAACATGTTTGTTGATTAATTATTTGTGATTATAAACTAAAATCTAGGGAATATCAGGACCAGGTGATAATCATCCCATGGAACTTACTTTCCCAAACCAGAAAGGTCACAGGTACAAACTTTTAAACTTAGAGATTGTTGTATTTTTTTTATATATAGAATTTCACCCCAATCACTCAGTTCTACATCTAAGTGCTTAGCCCATATTTTCATTACAATCCATAATTCAGACTTTTTAGGATTTCCAAGCATTGTAAACTATAAATATTCCGAATCACATATCTTTAAAATAGTATCAAAAGCTTCAAACATGTTGCTGACTTTTCGACTTTTGTAAGACTTGAAAATTGAACATATAAAACTTTAATATAAACAAAGCAACTTGAAAATAATCCTAGACACATTTTATTCAAAAGAAAGAAAACCTGTAAAGCTTTTACTTTATAGAATAAAATTTGTAAGGATTTAAACTTTTAAATTCAACATGCCGAGTTTTGAAAGTAGAAAATTAAAACGTTTTTCATCTAAAGCTTTTGTAAAAATATCGGCAAGTTGATATTCAGTTGGTACAAAATATAATTCAATAGTACCTTCTTCCACATGATGCTTTATGAAATGGTACCTCATATTTATGTGTTTGGTCTTTGTGTGCTGGACCGGATTGACTGATATCGCGATCGCGGATTTGCTATCACAATAAATTAGAACAGTTTTGTACAGCATCCCGTAGTCACGAAGCTATGTCTTCATTCATAGCACTTGAGCGCAACAACTAGCTGTGGCGACGTATTCTGCCTCTGCAGTTGAGATAGAAACACAATTCTGCTTTTTCGACGCCCAACTTATCAGTCTGTCACCAAGAAATTGAAGATGACCTAAAGTACTTTTCCGGTCCAATTTATTTCCACCGAAATCTGCATCAGAATAAGCAATTAGTTTATAGTCAGAACTCTTAGGATACCACAAACCTAAGTATGGAGTTCCTTTGATGTAGCGAAATATTCTTTTAACTGCTAAGAGATGCGATTCCTTTGGCTTGGCTTGAAATATGACACATAAGCACGTAGAAAACATGATATCTAGATGACTTGTTGTTAAGTACATGAGCGATCCAATCATTCCTCGATAAGTCTTTACATCCACAGCTTTTCCATCCGGGTCTAGTCCAATTTTAGCACCATGAGCCATAGGCGTGCCGATTGAAGAAGATTTGTCCATCTTGAATTTCTTCAAGATGTCAAACACATACTTTGACTGATTGATGAAGATTCCATCTGGAAGCTGTTTCACTTGTAAGCGAGTAAGAAATTAATTTCTCCCATCATTCTCATTTGAAACCTGGAGGTCATGAGATCAGAAAACCAAGTACATAAAGATTTATTAGTCGCACCAAATATAATATCATCTACGTATATTTGTACTAAGAAGATATCCAAGTTAGAACTGTAAATAAAAAGAGTGGTATCAATAGATCCTTTGGTAAACCCGGATTTGATCAAGAAGGCTGACAACTCATCATACCACGCCCTTGGTGCTTGTTTCAGGCCATACAGTGCTTTATCGAGAAAGTAGACATGATCAGGATGGTCTTTGTCAACAAACCCCTCTGGTTGAGAAACGTCTTCTTTTAGTTTCCCGTTGAGAAAGGTTGTCTTCACGTCCATCTGATACACAGTGAAATTGCGATAAACAGCAAAAGCGAGAAACATGCGAATAGCTTCTAATCTGGCAACCGGCGCGAAAGTTTCATCGTAGTCTATTCCTTCTTCTTGTCGATATCCCTTGGCTACCAGTCTAGCTTTGTTACAAACAACGATACCATCTTTGTCTTTCTTGTTCTTGAATATCCACTTTGTGCCAATTATGCTCTTTCCTTTTGGCCGTGGAACAAGTCTCCAAACTTTTAATGCGTCAAATTGATTGAGTTCCTCTTGCATCGATATTATCCAATCAGGATCCTCCAACGCTTCAGATAGTTTGGTTGGTTCAATCTTGCTTAGAAAGCAAGTGAACAGACATTCGTTTGGAGTTGCCGTCTTGGAACGAGTAGATACACTTGCTTGAGGATCACCAATAATCTGATGAATAGGATGAGATCTTGTCCATTTGGTGGTGTGAGGAAGAGGATCAATAACGTCTTGAATAACTTCTAATTGTTGAGATTGAGCTTCAGTTATGTTCATGTCAGATGAAGAGATAGAAACAGTTTCAACTGGAGGAGGAGGAAACTCAACAATATCTGAACCAGATTCTGGAATTGTTGGTTGTATAGCAGCAATTTGTTCTTTTTCCTGAACTGATTCTTCTTGAACAGATTGTTCTTGAACAGATTCTTCTTGAATAGGTTGTTCTTGAACAGATTCTTCTTGAATAGGCTCAGTTTCTGATTGTGCTTGATCAGATTGAGAAATACTGTATTGAGTAACAAGAGGTACTGGAACAACATCAATTTCAAAGATAGATGCAGCGGAATTAGAAGTAGATGCGCTCACAATTTCTTGATTCAAAACATTTGAAACATTTTCAGAGTTAGATTTAGGCACATCATCATAAAATGCTCAAAAAGAAAATCAAGATCAGTAAGATTAAGCAAGGAAGAAGAAGAATCCTGATTTGACGACTGTAGTGCAGGTTCTGAACTGTTTTGTTCAGAAGCTGAATTCCCTGTAAGAGCGGGTTCTGAGCCTGATTGACCAGAAACCAAATCTGCAGCTTCGTCAAATTTAACATTGACACTCTCTATCGCTTTTCTTGCTGAAGTAAGAAAGACTCTGTAAGCCGCAGAAGTAGAAGAATAACCCAGAAAAATACCCTCATCTGCCTTTGGACTGAACTTGTTGAGATTGTCGCGGTCATTCAGAACATAACACTTAGACCCAAATGATTTGAAATATTTGACATTCGGTTTGATACCGTTCATAAGCTCATGTGGTGTTTTGTTGAATCGGCGATGTAGAATAGATCTGTTCTGAGTATGACACGCAGTAGAAACCGCTTCAGCCCAATGAGACAAAGGAAGACCTGAAAAAGCAAGCATCGATCTGGCAGCCTCGACAAGCGTTCTATTTCTTCGTTCAACCACCCCATTCTGTTGCAGTGTTCGAGCAGCAAAATTTTTGTTGAATTCTTTGATCTTCGTAGAATGCTTGAAGAGTACTGATCTTGAATTCTGTACCATTGTCGGATCTGACAACTTTGACTGCTTTTTGCTTATTGGTCTGAATTGTTTTGATGAGGTTGATGAGAATGTCAGGAGTTTCATCTTTAGACTTGAGAAACTTAACCCATGTATATCGTGAGTAATCATCAACAACCACCAAGACATCTTTTCTTTCCGATACTCTTTGTCTTCATTGGTCCACATAAATCAACATGTAACAAATCAAGTATGTCCGAAGTGCAGGCTTCAGGCTTCAGCTTGTGTGATGCTTTCTTCATCTTTCCTTTCTCACAATCTTGACAGAGGTGGTCTTTCTGAAATCGGAGTACTGTGAGACCTCGAACTGAATCATTCTTGATAAGGCGATCCATGTATTTAAAGTTGAGATGAGCTAGTCGTCGGTGCCATATCCAACGTTCATGAACAGAGGCTTTAGAAAGCAAACAGGTATCTGATGAAATTTTAGCCTTGGAAAGATCAATAGTATATAAATTGGATCTTCTCTTTCCAACTAGTAAATCCCTGCCACTGTCATTCTTTACAGCAACTCTTTTGGATTTGAAGCTAACTTCAAGATCTTTGTCGCAAAATTGCCCGATGCTGAATAGATTGTGGCTAAGACCTTCATCATAGCTGACTCGCTTGACAGTAATATTGCCTTCAACAAGATCACCATAACCTAGAATAGGAGCAGTCTCGCAGTTTCCAAACTTAACACGACCGCAACATTTTTCTTTAAAATTTGAAAGCAGTGATTTGTTGCCCGTCATGTGTTTGGAACACCCCGAATCCAGATACCATAAATGACTAAGCTGGACATACATAAACTACACAGATTTAGGTACCCATATGCTTATGGGTCCCTTCTTGTTAGATTTGTGCCTTTTATTTTTCGAAAATTTAGTTTTAGAAAACTCATGAATGCAATCATCAACAGAGAAAGAAACATAATCATCTTAATCATAACTAGAAGAAGAATATGAGACATTCTTTGCAATGTGAATCATTTGATGTATTGAATACTTTGTGTTTTATTACAAAAGGCAAATGTATCCTTATCACAAAGATCATCTACACATTTATCCTCTAAAATTTCAGATTCATTTGATGTCTGCTTGACTCTCCATATCAGCTTAGTTGACCTCTCACAGTCCGATCTGAAACAGAAGAATCAGAAGAATTAGAATTTTCAGAAAAGACATTATCTTGTTTCTTTGACTTCTTTGATCTTCTTCTTTTGGTTTATAATACTGATCATTTAGCATAAAAGAGTCATCAACAATTGAATTAGAAGAAGAAATTTTATCTAAGAAATCAATCTGAGCATTCATCATAGTTGAACTAGCCTCGGAGTGAAAATTTTCAGATAAACACAAGTTAGGAGACGTTTTGCGCGAGCTCTTGGTGACACAAACTGAACTTTGCGCTACCAACGACTGGCGCACGATTTCAGTTTGCGCTACCAATGGTTGGCGCAAATGCTCACTGTTTTTAACATTTTGAGTATTTTCCTTAGAATCGATAGAAAATCCAGAATTTATTTTATCTTCAAAACTTGATTTCGTGATAAAAAGAAATAAACTGTTTTCAAAATCAGTTTAAAGACTTTGTTCTTCCATTTTATCTTCAAGATCAACGATTTTGTTTTCTAACACTAATGGGGGAATATATCTCTTAGAATCATAAGAAACCGGAGATATATTTTCCTTATTAGTATTATTAGCATATATATCAAAATAATCGTTTGATACTGAAGATTTAATGGAAGAATTGACATTAAAAACATTTTGAGATCTTCTGGACTTCTTTGATTGTTTAGGAAAATACTTGGCATTTTCACTAGTATAAACAAATGGCATTTCCATTTTCTTGTTTTTCATTCTTATTTCATTTTCATCTTCTAAAACTTGTTTTTCACTTGTCCAATGAAATTTAAACTGAGGAGCATATCTAGCAAGATTTAGATGATCATATTCATATAAAGTAGGAACTTCTGTTTTAGTAAATTCTAAAAAATGCGGATTTTCAAAACCAAGTTCCCATTTTTCCTTTATAGAATCATCACTCCTTGGTTTATTCCTAAAAATGGTTTGCTCAGTTTGTTCTCTCTTATATAATTTTTCTTCTAAATCAATTATTATATCAGAAAGATTTTGATTTAATGTAGTCAGTTCAGTAAAAGAATCACGATAAGTCTGATTTCAAGTTTCTAAATCATTCAACTGCTTTTGAAATTTCTCTTTTGTATCTATTAAAATAGATTTTTCATCTTTCAGTGAAATTTGCAGTTTTTCAATCAAAACAGGCTTTTCTTGATTATCAAGCTTTTCAGATATGAACTTTGAATGTAGATCATGTAAAGCATTGATAATAAAGTTCATTTGAGATGATATAAAGTTGTAATCAAACTCAGAAGGTACCTCAGATTCATCAGTGAAGGTGTCGTCTTCTTCATCATCACTCTTGTCATCCCCAATAAAGCACATTGCAGCCGTTTCCTCATTCTCGGCTTCATTGTCTAAATGATCAAGCCAATATTCTTCCTCAGCAAGCAGAATTGTTCCATTCTCTCTCTTTTCTGCCAGTTCCAGCTTTTTCCTGTAGAAAGCAGAATCTTTGACAACCTTCACTCGACACTCTTTTGCAATGTGCCTGGGTTTCCCACAATTGAAGCAGTTCATAACCTTATTCTCTTCCTTTTTTGGTTCGACCACTTTAACAGGCTCATATTTTGGAACATATGACTTTGAGGGAGCACCGGGTTCCACTTTCTTTGAACCGAAAGTGAAACGAAGGTTGTTTGATCCTGATCTGTGCTTGAACTTTTTCTGATAATGTTGAGAGAGAAGTATCATGGCCTTTTCCAAAACCTCACCATCATCTTCAGTTGACCCATCATAGGCACTCTCAATTAAAGCTTGTTCTGCCAGCTGACTTGCTAGAAGAGCAATCGGATCCACAGTCTTTGGCTTATTCTTCTTATCAATCTTTGCTTTCTTTTCCAGAACCAAATTCTCATCAGCCATTAAGATCTCATAAAGTTCCTGAATTGGCATTGTAGAGATCCGAACATCATTCCTCATTCTATGACACGATTTGTTCCACTCTGGTTGAAGAGCATTCAAAAATTTCAGATTTGCTTCCAGTTCAGTCTTTGTCACCTTTATCTTGTACAGATCATTTATTACCGCCTAAAATCTATCAAACACACTTTTCAGACTCTCTCTATCTTTTGCTTTAAACTCCTCAAAGTCATTCATGTATCGAGTCTGGCGGAGTTGAGTGGCAACGGCTGATCCAAGCATTATCTTTTCTAGCTGAGTCCACATTAACATCGGATTCTGCTTGAAACAGTCAATTCTGTTGTAGATTGAATTGGATAGTTCAAAAATCAGATTAGATTTTTCCTGATTATCAGCTTGATATCTCAAAAGCTCTTCAGTATCATACTCTCTTATAACCTTCTCAACTCTTGTAGCCGGAGTAGTTGCAGTAGCTGGTATTTCTTTCATAAGCCTCTCCATAGGACCTTCAGTTAAATACTTCATCATATTATCACCATTTGGTTGTCTCTCTATGAAATTGATGAATCTGTCCTGCCATTGCTGAAACTCTTTTTCATTTATCAGAACTGGAGGGCGAGTATCTGATCCCAAAGACATCATTATGTCGTTCTTGTAAAACTGAGCTTGTAGAGACATATTGACAAAGTCAGAAAGTTCTAAGTCTGAAAACTGGTAAACTAGCGCAAATTGAAGGTTTGCGTGAGCAGAGGATAGTGCAAACACAGTGAATGCATGAGCAGTGAATGACGCAAACGAGATTTGCGTGAATCGTTGATGGCGCAAACCAAACATTGTGTGAGCTGCTGGAGACGCAAATGTATCTTCGCGTGAACTATATAAGACGCAAACTAAGAGTTGCGCGAGATGAAACTGCACACTGAACTTTCTTGTGAATTGAGGATGACGCAAATTTAACTTCGCGTGAGATGTTGATGATGCAAATGTGACTTTGCGCAAGAGACTGATGAAGAGAACTTGCACTTTGCGTGATGTGCTGAAGAAGTAAACTTCAACTTTTATCGAAAATAAATCTGGATGAAAACCTGACACTGGCACAAAGATTAGATCAACAATTACAATAACAGTATGAACTAGCGCAAACTAGTATGAACTGGCGTAAACATATATGAACTGGCGCAAAATTCAGATCTGGCGCAAACTCTGAAAAACAATAAAAACTTCCAAATTTTGATTTACAAATACGAAATTGATGAAACTTTTTAAACCAGAAGTGATCGAAAACAGATTTAAAACAACTTTCAACCAAAAAGATCGATCAAAAACCACAAAATTGTGAATTTGTGAATTGAACAGTACGTGAAACCGAACTTTTCCAAAACTGAAAAAAAAAACTCAAAATCGACTATCAAATACTGATTTTCTTGAAAAAAAATGTGAATCAAAATTGTTTTCCTATTAAAATCGAATCCAACAAACCAATTTTAAACAAAAATCACTCAGAAAACAGTCCAAATTTGATGAAAAATCAAAAAACGAGATTTTCTTGAAAAAATCAAGAAAATCGATCCAATTTTCTGATTTAAACACAAATTCAGAATCTAAAACTTGTTTCTCTCAATCCTCTCAGATTCAGAAGAGCTCTGATATCAATTGAAAGTCTGATAAGTCTGATTTTATAGTAATCATTGTATTTATAGGCTTGGTCTTATACTGTGTTTAGAGTGCTTATATGTGTTGTATAAGCCAAGGGTATTTAAGTCCCTTTTGGCTTTGGTTGTTGGAAGGATTCACACATATTCTAATCACATTGTTTTCTTTGCGCTTTCATTGTCTCTCTCTCTCTACTTTCTCTCTCTAAGATTTAGAGGATTCTTGGATTATCAATTGGTATCAGAGCCAATCTAAATCTGAGAGAATTGAGAGATTTGTTTTTTCAGTATCTGAGTTTGTGAATTAATCTGAAAATTTGATTGATTTTCTTGAATTTTTCAAGAAAATCTCGTTTTTGGATTTTTCATCAAATTCGGACTTGTTTTTGATCAAATTTCTTTGTAAATTGGTTTGTTGGATCCGTTTTTGGTTTTAAAACTCTTTTGATTCACATCGATTTGCAAGAAAATCAAGTTTTGTTGGTTGATTTTGAAGATTTTCGAGTTTCAAGAAAATTCATTTTTGCATTCTGTTGATTACTTGAATTCTCGAAAAGCGCATTTCTCTTCATCAACGATTCGCGCAAAGTAATGTTTGCATTAGAAACGAATCGCGCAATTCACACCTTGCGCCACCTCTTACTCATGCAAAGTCCATTTTGAGTTATCTTCTCCTCAAGTAAAAGTGAAAGTTCTTGCCAGTAAATCTTCACGCAAACTAAAGTTTGCGCCATCCGTGTGTCACGCAAATCTAAGTTTGCGCAACCTTCTGCTCACGCAAAGACTCCTTTGCGCCACTGCTTATTCACGCAAACCTAGCTTTGCACCGGGTTAATCTCACGCAAACCTCTAGTTTGAGCCAACTCAGTCAAGACTTAGAATTTTTCTGGATTTCTGAGATATGGATTCTGCCAAGTTTGCTTTTCAAGCTCAGTTCTACAAGAGTGATCTTATGATGCAATTGGGAACAGATACTCGTCCACCAGTTTTAATCAATGAAGATGAATTCACTCAGTGGCAAGATCGGTTTATTAATTTCATTGAGCGTCAAGCTAACGGAGAGAATATGATGAAGTCATTCTTTGAAGGACTATTCATCAGGCCTAAAAATGATACTCCTTTGACTGCTGAAGAGATTAAACGTGAAAAAGCCGATCGAGAAGCAAAGTTCAATTTGATTCTAGCACTACCTAACTCTATTTACAATCGAATTGATTGTTTCAAGCATGATCCATAATACGAATTAATTGTCTTGGGTATAAATAGCCTTTGTTGTCTTTGTAAGTGTGGTGACACTCATAATACGAATCAGAGAAGAATTGTATAGAACATATCATTCTAGTGAGAGAGAGAGTGTTTGTAATGAGAGAAAGTGAGTTTGATTGTAATTTGATTCATCTTGATTGTTTGTTAGCAATTAGAACTTGAATATTGGGAATAACAACAGCAAAAGCTATTGAGCCTGAAAGCTGCTGAGAAGAAAATTTTTTTTAAGTCAAGAAGCTTCTTCACAAAGTCGCTTAGATGGTCCGTGCTGTTTTTGAAGATTGATTTTGAAGACCACAGCGCCAATAATTACTAAGGGGAGATTGTTAAGTCTGATTTTATAGTAATCATTGTATTTATAGGCTTTGTCTTATACTGTGTTTAGAGTGCTTATCTGTGCTGTATAAGCCAACGGTATTTAAGTCCCTTGTGGCTTTGGTTGTTGGAAGGATTCACACATATTCTAATCACATTGTTTTCTTTGCGCTTTCATTCTCTCTCTCTCTACTTTCTCTCTCTAAGATTTAGAGGATTCTTGGATTATCAAAGTCCAAGATCTACCAAATCTTAGAGAGAGAAAGTAGAGAGAGAGTTCTCCAAATGTATAAATTGATATTCAAATGAGTTTCAAAAGTTACAAAACAAAGGCACCTACAGGACTTAAATACCCAGGGCCTAAACCAATACAGATAAGCAAGCTAAACACAGTTAAGACCACTGATAATAAATAAAATGATTACTATAAAATCAGTCTTAACACTTATAACTCTGAACTTGTTGAATCTCTCATGGCTCAGATTCAAAACATGAAAAAAGAATTTGAAAACTTAAAAGGCAAACTTAGCACTGAACGACAATCAATGATGAGTTTTTGTGATGAAAACGCATTATTGAAGGTTGTTGTTGAGGATAAGGAATCAGAAAAAGATGCCTTGAAGAAAGAAAGAGAAATTTTGAAAGCAAAAATTACTTAGCTTGAAAGAAACTTAGTTAATTTGAATTATGAAAAAGGTGAATTTAAGATTAAATTTGAAGCTTGCTTTCAGGAGAGGAATGAAGCTTATTTCAAAATCAAACAACTAGAGGATTTGAACCTAAAAAGAGGGCAGACTGAGCAAACATTGAATTTGCTAACAAACAAACTCTAAGATGTCCGATTTTATAATGCTAAGACGGGTTTGGGTTTTGAAGAAAATGATGTTTTAAAAAGAGCCCTAGAAAACTTGTATAATTTTGATAAATTGGGGTCAAAACCAAAGAAAATCCCGGACATTCATGACACATTTGTCAAAGCTGAAACTCCTAAGTCTGACATCTCTTCTAAAGGTAAAGAAGTGATAGATGACGATACGTCGAGTTGTACTGATTCACATTCAAGCTTTAAATCTGTTGGTTTTTCATACAATGGTTTGAACAAAAGCTATAAAAATAGGAAACTTGAATTTGTTGAGTTTCAATCATTATTTCCTATATCATCACCAACAGAATCAGCCAACAATGACACAGATATACCTGAAACTCAATGTCAGTATGATGAATATAAATCAGACACTGATGTTGAGACTCAGACTCCAATATCTAAATCATTCACTTCTGAATCTCCAAAAGAGGTTAAGGCTGAAGAGTGTTCAAATGTCATGAATTATAGCATTAAAACTGATTTTGCAAAGAAAATGACTGAGGAGATTTTTGAAAATATGATGAATGCTTCAGATCTTGTTCCTATTATTGAGAAGTTAGAATCAAACTCTGTGATAGATGAAACATCTGTTTTTGAAAAACAAATCAGTGAACTACAAAAGACACTTGAAGAGTTAGAAGATGAGAACTGTGATCTCAAATTCAAACTTCACAAGTCTTTTGAGGAAAATAAAAAGCTTTCCAAATAGTTAAATGATTTGAAAGCTGATTTGTTTAAGCAAAATTTAAATGAGAAAAAGATATTTGAATCTCAAAAATGGAATGTTCATTCAAATCCAGAGTTTGAAACTACTTCTTCCAAAACCTCTGTTGTTTATTCTGAAAGTCCTGAATATCTTCCGAGCATATTTGAAAAAGGCGAGTCTTCCGGTATTTTAAAGAAAAATTCATCTTTTAAGAAGAAATACAACAAGGTTTCATTTCATGTTTCAGATTTAAAAAGGAGAAATGATAAAGGAGAATGGGTGAAGAAAGAGAATGAAAAGAAAGATGTAAAAAGTGAATGTACTGTTACCACTAGTGATGATTTGTCATGTACAAGTTCAAATGACAACAAATGTCAAAATTGTATGAATAAATGTAATCATTTTGATAAATAAAAAATGTTGACATTTGCTCGCAAAAACTTGCTTTGCAAACACTGTGGTGATAATGCTTTTACATCTCACTCCATTACTCCTAAGCCTAAATTTGCTAAAAAGGCATCTCGAGCTAAACCTGTATCCAAATCCTCAACACAACACCCTAAAGTGTTTCATGCTAAGAATGCTCATCTTTCAAACAAAAAGAAATTTCATGAGCTTAATGTTAATATGATCTAGAAATGGGTAACAAAGCCTGTCGGTCCATCAATACAACTTAACAAGTTCTAAGAAACAACAACACATTAACGATTACCAACCTGTATTGAATATAGAAACGATTACAAGGTTGAATGATTAAGCTTGAATGTGTTCTCAATGTTTTCTCTCTTTTACACCTTCTTGTGTGTGTTTGTGTGTGTGATTAGTGATCTGATCTAGAGAGATTGAGAGACACTTAATCTACCAAGTGTGTTAGACACACTTCCTACAACTTGCAATATAAAACTATAAATCTACCTAATATCTACATAATATCTAAACTAGATATTATGTAAACTAACTAAATACTAGAAACTAACCAAGTTAGCTTTATCTAACTATTACAATACTATAATTTAGATATTTAAATCTAAGTAAACTAATACAATTACATTGAGATTTATTACAAATAGACATAGACTTTTATATCGAGAGTCGACGTTCCGGCTTTGGCTTCAGATTGCGATCTTCAGATTGGATGATCTTGAATCCAATGAGACTGTGGTCTAACAATCTCCCCCTTTGGATCAAGATCATATAATAAAAAGATTTATCCAATTCAGTCTTCTTGTTCAGTTCAGAAGATGCAATCTCTTTTTCTGAAATCAACATGTCTTCAATAGAATTCAGTCTTTGACGTGATTCTTGAAACATGTGATCTTTGCCATTTCTTGTGTAGTCATTCTCCCCCTTTTTGATGGCAAGTGCAACGACTTCATCAAAATTTGTTGTAAGAATTGTCAATCTGACGGTTAGAGCCCCTGATTCGTCAATTCATAAGAGATTCATCCAGATCTTTGCAAATCCAGACAAATTAGATATGTAACACCTGAAATCAACTAATGAATCAGTTATCATGCCTGTCAGTAACACTAAGTCACTGAGTGTAACGAATACACATTGGAAAGGAGCTGTTTTGATGTTGACTCCCCCAGGGCTTCCATTTAATCATCGAAACACCACAAAGGTTATTTCTATAAACGTTATAACAAAGAAACTAATTCCTTGTGTGTCCGTGCTTGTGTTGAAAGAATTAAGCACTTGATGATTGCTTATTTGGCTCAAAATTGTGTAAACCACTGAGACAACAGTAAGTTAAACACAAACTCAATGTGCATGAGTGAAGTGTGAAGGTGGGGCAGACTTCCTTCTTTTCAATATCCAGATTTTACAAATGAAAATCAGATAGCATATGTGCTGCGTCCCCTTTGAAAATGTGAAACACTTTCTTGTTGAGAAGAAAATGAGTAGATGGTGAGGTTTGATCAAGAGTTGGCATGGGTTAGTTGCCTGTTTCAATAATGTTCACCAAAGAATTGTGAAACATTAGAATGGTGGCTACCCGGCTCAGAAAAAGTTGGTGCAGAGTTGTGATATTCTTTTAACTCTGTTCTCACACGCTCTTTCTTTTAAACATTTTGCTTTCTCTAATCACACTCATTTCTTTTCTCTTTGCACACTCAATCACTAAGGAATAACTTCTTGGGTAGAAATCACTGGTTAAGGTGATTCCATTGAAGTTGTGTTAAGTCCTAGCACAATGATTCTTTGTTTTCCTAGATGCACGCGATGCTCAGATTGGTTTAACTATTTCAGTTAAAGCACAATTTAGATCATGAAAACATATAAAATACACTCCCAAAATATAAAATGTGATGAAAAATCGGGAAGTGTTTTGAACATTAAAAACAATGTTTTCTTATGAGTGAAAGTTGTCCTTCTTTCAACCATATGTGAGATGAAGATATAGAATTATACCTTTACGTACGATATTCCATCTCATGAAGCTAAGCTTTAAGTCATAAACATATGAACTTGTAAGATTCTCTCAAAAATTCTGCAAAAGTCTAATGTCAAGTCAAAGTAATAATTATTCACTTATATTGAAAAGACAAAAAGCAGTAAAACTTTTTAAAGTATGAGTCCTGATCTGAAATAATCAGAAGTCATATCCGTACTCCCTTTTTGACTTGAAGAGCTCCCCCTAAAATCTTGCATTACAAAAAAAATTGGCATTAAAAGGTACATGCAATATTTTATGAGCTCCCCCTCGAAGTAATATTGACCAGATGTCAATTTCTTCTCATACTCCCCCTTGGATCATGAACATTTTGATAGAATGACAGATATCAATCAGAGTTAAGAATGAAGAAATGATGAAAAAGTATACAATAGAAAACTTTGTTAGGTAATTACCGATTATATCTTAAGATTTAGCATACCAAGCTTAGAGATAAGAAGGTTGAACCTCTTTTCATCTAAGGGTTTGGTGAACAAATCGGCAAGTTGATAATCAGTCTTTACAAAGAAAAGTTCAATTGTTCCTTTTTCAACATGATCTTTAATAAAGTGATACCTGACGTCTATGTGCTTTGTCTTTGTGTGCTGAACAGGATTCGTTGTAATTGCGATGGCGCTCTTGGAGTCACAGTAGATCGGGATCTTATTGAAGTGGAAACCGTAGTCGTGTAATTGAGTTCGCATCCATAAGACCTAAGAACAGCAGCTCGCAGCAGCTACATACTCTGCTTCGGCCAAACGCAAAGTTGCTTCTTTGATCCCCAACTTACTAATTTGTCACCGAGGAACTGCACATGTCCTGACGTGCTCTTCCTGTCTAACATACAACCTGCATGATCTGCATCTGTGTATGCTGTTAGTTCAAAACTAGTATCTTTAGGATACCACAGACCGAGATCTGCAGTGCCCTTTAGATACCTGAAAATGCGCTTTACAGCAGACAAATGGATTTCTTTAGGATTGGCCTGATATCTTGCACATAAGCATGTGGAGAACATTATATCTGGCCTACTCTACGTAAGATACATTAAAGAACCTATCATCCCTCGATAAGTCCTAATATCAACAGCCTTTCCCGAAGGATCGGTGCCAATTTTAGTACCTGGTGCCATTGGGGTACCAATCGGTTTTGAATTTTCCATTTGGAACTTCCGAAGAATATCCCTAATGTACTTTGATTGATTGATAAAGATACCCGTAGAAAACTGTTTTACTTGTAAACCGAGAAAGAAATTCATCTCTCCCATCAAGTTCATTTGAAATCTAGACACCAGAAGGTTTGCAAAGTTCTTACAGTACTTAGTATTTGTAGAACCAAAGATAATATCATCTACATAGATTTAAATTAAAATGATATCGCCTTTTTCCTTTTTAATAAACAAAGTGGTATCCACCGTACCTTTTGAAAACCCAGACTTGACTAGAAAAGTGGAAAGGACATCATACCAGGCTCGAGGTGCTTGTTTCAGACCGTAGAGTGCTTTGTCAAGAATGTAGACATGATTCGACTTCTCTTGATTGACAAAACCCTCTGGCTGAGAGACGTAGACTTCCTCCTTCAGAATTCCATTTAGGAATGTTGTCTTCACGTCCATTTGAAAGACCGTGAAGTTTTTGTGGGCTGCGTAGGCTAAAAACAGTCTGATTGCCTCTAATCGCGCCACAGGAGCATATGTTTCGTCATAGTCTATTCCTTCCTCTTGTCTGTATCCTTTGACTACTAGTCTTGCCTTGTTCCGGATGACGGTACCAGCTTCGTCTTTCTTAATTTTGAAGATCCACTTCGTACCTATAATGGTTTTACCTTGAGGTTTCGGTACGAGTCTCCAGACTTTAAGTGCATCGAACTGATTTAGCTCTTCTTGCATTGAGATCACCCATTCTGGATCAGCAAGAGCTTCTGATACTCTTGTTGGCTCAATCTTGCTCAGAAAGGAGTCATGCATGCACATGTTCATTGATGCTGACCTAGTTTGCACCGGTTTTGATGGATCACCTATGATCTGGCTTATTGGATGCTCTTTGGTCCATTTATGTTCATGAGGCAATGGATTATATGAATGTATGTCAATTGTGTCATCTATAAATCCACTTGTACCTTCTTCGATTTGTTCATGAGGAGTGATTTCAGTTGAAGTGGCAGGTTCAGAAGGCTCAGCAGGTACAGCTTGAACTGGCTGTAGATGGATCTGTACAGAATCTCCTACTGTTGCAGCTACTTCTGGCTCTTTATCACATGGAACTTCTTCAACTGTTGGAGTCGGCATTTGAATTGTAATCTCTTGTTGAATCGAGGCATTTGATTCAATTGGAACATCTGAACTGGTTGGATGAGTAGTCGTTAAGTCTTCCATCCTGTCAACCACAACAGATTTCTTTACATTAGATCCGAGATATTCATCATAAAACAATTCAAATAATAAATCTAAATCAGATAAATGGTTAGTAGAAGTTGATGCTTCATCTGATTTGTTCTGTTGAGACATAGGTCCTGGACTGAGTTGCCCAGAAGCTAGTATTCCTGTTATTGCGGGTTCTGAACGTTGTTGTTCGAAAGCCATTTCTTCATCAAAGGAGACGTTATGCTTTCAATCACCGTCTTTGACTTCTTTAGATAGACACGATATGCAGTTGAAGTCGAGGAATATCCAATGAAGATTCCTTCATCTGCCTTAGCGCTGAATTTGTTGAGATTCTCCCTATCGTTTAATACGAAACACTTACATCCAAATATATGGAAATATTTGATTGTAGGTGTTCTGTTGTTGATTAACGCGTAAGGAGTCTTCTTGAACCTTCGATGTATCATGGATCGATTCTGTGTGTAGCACGCGGTCGAAACAGCTTCTGCCCACAAAAATAGAGGTAAGTTGGAATGACTTAGCATAGTACGAGCAGCCTCGACTAGCGTTCGATTTCTTCTTTCAACTACTCCATTTTGTTGAGGCGTTCGAGCAGCAGAGTATTGATGTGAAATCCCGACAGATTCGAGATATTCTTCAACTTTGTTGTTCTTGAACTCTGTGCCGTTATCTGTTCTTAGAAACTTGACCGGTTTCTGCAGATTCACCTGGGTCGTCTTCAGGAATGTAATGATAACATCTGGTGTTTCATCCTTTGTACGTAGAAACTTGACCCATGTGTATCGCGAATAGTCGTCCACGATCACGAGTATGTACTTCTTGCCACCTAAGCTTTGAGTGCGCATTGGACCGCATAGATCCATATGCAATAACTCTAAAGGAGCTTTTGTACTTGGTTCAGGCTTCGGTTTATGAGGTGCTCTCTTCATCTTCCCTTTTTCACAAGTTGCGCAAAGATGTTCTCTTTCGTATTTCAGCTTTGGAAGTCCTTTGACGAGCTTTCTACTGACCAGATCGTTGATGTACCTGAAGTTGAGGTGAGAAAGACGTCGATGCCATAACCAACTTTGTTGCATCGAAGCTTTCGATAGTAGACAAACTTGTTTGTCAGTCTGGACATTTGATAAGTTGATTGTGTAGAGGTCTGATTCTCGTGTACCGACCAAGAGTTCTTCGCCTTCTTCATTGCGAACAGAACAGCTCTTGGCTTTGAAGTTGACCTCTAAGTCTTTGTCACAGAACTGGCCTATACTGAACAAGTTGTGTCCTAAGCCTTCTACATAGCTCACCTTCTTGATAGTGACATTGTCATGTTGTACATCACTGTATCCCATGATTGGAGAAAACTTGTCGTTGCCAAATCTTACTGTTCCACAATATTTTTCTTTAAAGTTGGACAGTATCTCTTTTTGCCCTGTCATGTGTTTGGAACATCCGCTGTCCAAGAACCATGTATGACAAGTCTGCATAAGATAAATTAGAAATTTAGATTTGTATATGACAACATTGGAATATACACTTTGGTCATCGAAGTGCGGGTCTTGAACTGATTTGTTCAACAGCCTATTTCGACTTTGATGTTCGGGTTTTGAACTGCATTATCCAAAAACCTATTTTTGACATTGAAGAACGAGTCCTGATCTGTACATAATCAGAAGTCGCTTTCTCTCTAAGCTTTGTGTGCCTGCAACACAGATTTCACCTTAGGTACCCATTGGAATTTGGGTCCTACTGTGTTAGCACATGATTTTGGTATCCATTTCAAATTGGATCCTATTTTCTTTTGAAATGCATGTGAAGAATGGGTATGAGATGAATGCACATGGTAATTTCCAAACCAATCTTCAGAATCTTGACAGGATATAGATATATGTTTATCATAAAAAGAAGACTTTCCAGTAGATAAAGATAACTGAAATAATTGCTTCATTGTATATTGTTTACGAGAAACATCAAGTTTTGGGTTCAAAACAGCAATATCAGCAATTACAACATCTTTAGTAAGCGAAGTCTTATTACAATTAACACTACTAGACGTTAAGACGGTCTTGTCAAGGTTCCGTTTGGGTTGCCACAGAGAATTTGCTTCTGCCCTTTGATTTCTCAGATCTGAAACATGTAAAGCTGGTGTGTTAGACCTTGGAGCAACAAAACGAATGCTTCTTCTTGGAATTACCAGTAGTGATCGGTTTCTGTGAATGTTGAGATATTTTCTTACCTTTAGCACTCTTAGCGTTCACAGAGACTGATTTATCAACGAAAGCTTTCGTTGATTTTGCACTGTTCACAGGCTTACTGGTTTTTCTTATAGTTTTCTTCACAAAAGATGAATGGTTGGGAAGTTTTGTATTAAATTCAAAGAGATTGGAACCATCATCTGAACTACCGTCAAAGTTCAAAAAATCAAGACTTTTATTTGATGAACTAGACAAATCATTAGAGTTTGAAGCTTTTGAAAGAACAGAATTTGAAAACACGGTTGTAAAAATGCTTTGTTCAATATTTATCATAAGTCTTACATCTGATAAGGAAGTCTCGAGTTCAGAAATTTTACGTTCTAAAACGAGAGGAGGGACATATAATTTACCTTTGATAGGCTTCGCCTCCATTTCCTTTACAGAATAACTTGGAAAGAAATCACTTGAAAGTGGTTCCTTCTTTTTGTATATTGGGTTTTCATCATAACTATTATTCAACTTCGCATAATAAAATGGAAGATGAACTTTAGCTGATTTCATCCGTTTTTCTGTTTCATTTGCTTCATCCTCTTTTGACAGTTTAGTCCAAAAGGTTTTAAACGCGGGGAGTCTGCGGGCTAATTGCATATTAAGATGATCATAAAGTCCTGGAACTTCAGACATCCCCTTTTGTAGACAGTGAGGATTCTTATAACCGATTCCCCATCTCTCTGTTTCCTCTTTGGGTTTGTTCAGAAAAATAGTCTGTTCAGTTTGACCCATTTTATACAACTTCTCTTCCAAACTTTTTAGTTTTCCTAACAAAGAAAAGTTCTCTTTTGTACAAGAAGCATGCAACTTTTTAAGCTCAAAAATATCTACCGCACCTTTTAGCAGTTGAGATTTAAGATCAGAATTCTCTTTTAGAATTATTGTCTTTTCTTTAGCATTGGTGTCATGTTCTTTATGTAAAACCTAAATTAATACTTTCTTCTCAGCAATTTCATTGCTAAGTTTCTGTATCAACTGGTTTTTGTCTGTCATGACACCATTATCATGTTTAGGATTAGATTCTAACTTTCTTTGTTTCATACTCATGGCATGCATTTTATTCATGAATTCTAAATCAGAAAGATTACATACCTCCTCTTCTTCGTTGTCAGAATCAGCTTCAGCATCTGATTCTATCTTGCCCATCAAGCACATGTTGACGGCTTCTTCTCTATCTTCATCATCTTCTTCTTCATCATCTGAGTGATCGAGCCAGTATTCGTCCTCAGTCATCAGTGCCTTGCCTGCCTCTTGTTGTTTTGCAAGAAGCATCTTGTTCTTGTAGTAGTCTGAATTTCTGACTTTAGATCTGCGGCAGTCTTTGGCATAGTGACCTGGTTTACCACAGTTGTAGCATGTAGGCGGTTCTGGCTGACTTGATCCTTCAGCTTTGAATTTCCTTTCTTCCAGTCTCCTTTCCTCTATCCTCTTTCCTTCCGACTGAAACCTTCTTTCTTCAGGTTTCCTCTCCTCTGATCTTCTCCCCTCAAATCTTTTCCCTTCATATCTGTTACCTTCAATCCTTTCTTTGTGAATGTAGTTGTTCGGACCAGATGAATATCTCTGATTATTTGATGTTGGCTTTGTGTAGAACCTTTTCTGAAAGGCACTAGTCAGCATCATCATTGCTTGCTTCAGTTGATCATTTTCATCTGATTCTGAGTTTGCACAACCTTCATCTTCTTCATCTGATTCATATACAGTCGCCTTGTTCTTCTTCTTTCTGACTACAAGGGCGACTGTGTCTTCAATTACCTTTCCTCTTTGTCTCTTCTCATCCAGAATTTCATCCACCTCTTCTTCATTTTGACGGAGGGTTTCATACACCTCGTGAAGTGGAATCTCATTCAAGTCTTTAATCTGTTTCATCTGACGAGCAAATCTTTTCCATTCAGGTTGAAGAATACTAAGGAATTTGAAATTCAGCTCATTTTGAGATTTGTGAACTTTGTTCTTAATAAGTTCATTCAGCAATGTCACAAACCTGTCATAGGTTTCTTCTAAGGTTTCTCCCACCCTGCCTCTAAATTCTTCATAGTTATTTAGGCAGTTGGAGATCTTCAGCTGATTTCCAATTTTTGAACCCAGCATCATTTTCTCGAGCTGATCCCACATTTCTTCACCTGAAGCCTTGTAACTGTCAATCTTGACGTATATTTCATTTGGGATCCCCTGTAAGATGTATGACTTTGATAATTTGTCGCCTTTGGCTCTTCTGAGGTTATCATCTTGTAGCTCGTGATACTTCAGTTCAACCTGAGTAGGCACGTTATCAATTACACGAGTCGTCATTGGTGGTGTCATAATCCCTTCTTCAATAGATGTTCTGATATAATCACCCAGCTCGTGTCTGTCAATGAAGTTTAGAAACCTATCCTTCCACTGTTCGTATTCTCCTTTGAAGAGAACTGGTGGCTTGGTGTCAGTTCCTATTGCAAGGGCTTCTCTGGATGTCATCTCTAAGTATGGAATAAGGAGAAATGCGGGTCTTTGAGGAATGCGGGTCTTTTGAGAAACGAGAAGTTGAGCTTTGCGGGTCTTTTGAGAACCGAGAAGTTGAGCTTTGCGGGTCGCTTGGGAACCGAGAAGTTGAGCTTTTCGGGTCACTTGGGAACCGAGAAGTTGAGCTTTTCGGGTCACTTGGGAACCGAGAAGTTGAGCTTTTCGGGTCACTTGGGAACCGAGAAGTTGAGCTTTTCGGGTCACTTGGGAACCGAGAAGTTGAGCTTTTCGGGTTATTCAACCTCTGGAATGCGGGTGTTCGACCTGTTCTTCTGTAAATCGAATGAATCTTGTTCCTGAAACGATTTAGCAAAAACAAACACTACCCTTATGTCTAGAAACACTTCTAGAACAGATTGTAGGCACTCGATCTCACTAAAACACTCTTTTTAGAAAAAAATCTGATCGCACAGTGACTTACTCTTCTCAACTCTTTTCTCACAAAAACCAGAAATTGGAACTCGATTTAAGCTTTAACGTGAAATTAAACACATACAACTCGATCTAGCATGTATTTCGATCACACTCTGATCGATTCTAACACCTAAAACACTCTTACACTCGAAATCAATTTTTTTCTTGAAAAACTTGTTTGATCTTAATCAGGCTCTGATACCAATTGTCGGTCCATCAATACTACTTAACAAGTTCTAAGAAACAACAACACATTAACGATTACCAACCTGTATTGAATATAGAAACGATTACAAGGTTGAATGATTAAGCTTGAATGTGTTCTCAATGTTTTCTCTCTTTTACACCTTCTTGTGTGTGTTTGTGTGTGTGATTAGTGATCTGATCTAGAGAGATTGAGAGACACTTAATCTACCAAGTGTGTTAGACACACTTCCTACAACTTGCAATATAAAACTATAAATCTACCTAATATCTACATAATATCTAAACTAGATATTATGTAAACTAACTAAATACTAGAAACTAACCAAGTTAGCTTTATCTAACTATTACAATACTATAATTTAGATATTTAAATCTAAGTAAACTAATACAATTACATTGAGATTTATTACAAATAGACATAGACTTTTATATCGAGAGTCGACGTTCCGGCTTTGGCTTCAGATTGCGATCTTCAGATTGGATGATCTTGAATCCAATGAGACTGTGGTCTAACAAAGCCTCTTTATGAATGGCGAGTCAAGGCTAAGGTAAAAGATATCAATAAATTGCTTGATGTTAACAGAAAAGGACCCATTTGGATACGGGTACCTAAGAAGAAGTGATATGTTCTTTTTGCAGGCCTCACATCTGTGGTATATTGACTCAGGATGCTCGAGACACATAACAGGATTTAAGCATCTATTACATAATTATGTTGAGGAACCTGCAGGAACGGTCAGCTTCGCCAAATCTGAGCTCAACGGTATAATCAGAGGACACGGTTCATTGAAAAACGACACTATGACAATCAAGAAAGTTTTGTATGTAGAAGGACTTGATCACTTTTTATTTAGCACAAGTCAATTCTATGACGGTCAATTTCAAGTTCGGTTTACAATTGACAGTTATTTCATTGAAGACAAGGAAGGTTGTGAGATCTTTAGAGCAGAACGTCAAGGTAATCTATATGCGGTGAATTTTCCAACACTGTCTGCAACTAGATCTGTGTGTCTACTTGACAAAGCATCTAAAGTTGAAAGTTGGACATGGCATCAGCGTCAATCTCACCAGAACTTTAAAGCGATAGATCAGTTAGCAAGACATGGTATAGTCAAAGGTCTGCCAGAAATGCGGTTTGAGAAAGATTCTCTTTCCCCTGCTTGTGAGATGGGAAAGATGACATGGAGTTCACATAAATCAAAGACAAAATTTTCCTGCTCAACGCCTCTGGAACTCATTCACATGGACCTTTGCGGCCCAATGCGTACTCAATCGATCAACGGCAAAAAGTACATACTTGTTATAATTGATGAGTACTCGAGATACACTTAGTTGGAGTTTCTAAGAAGCAAATCTGATGCACCATAATTAATCATTGCCTTCATTAAAAAGATCTAGGTTCGACTTTAACTGTCGGTTAAGACGTTAAGAAGTAATAACGGCACAAAGTTTAAGAATGATACACTTCAGAGTTATCTCACATCGGTTGGGATTTCACATAACTTCTCTGTTGCCTACACTCCACAACAAAACGGCGTGGTCGAAAGGAAAAATCAAACCCTGGTGGAAGCTGCAAGAACTATTATGGCATATTCTGGTCTACCGATGTATCTCTGGCTGAAGTCGTTGCGACTGCATGGTTTACTCAAAACCGTACCATTGTGATTAAACGACACTATAAAACAACACATGAGCTTATAAATAAAAGAAAGTCGAACATTAAATTTCTACGTGTTTTTGGTTGCAGGTGATATGTACTGAACGACCATGATAATCTTGGAGAGTTCGACAAGAAAGCAGACGAAGGCTACTTTGTTGGATATTCTTTGATGTCTAAAGACTATCGTGTATATAACCGAAGGACCAAGACTATCATGGAGAGCGTGAACGTGTCGTTTGATGAATCTTCTACACTTACATCTGAACACAACAATTCAGGACTCAAGCTTAAAGAAAAGGCTTATATTCAAAACGGAATAGAACCCGAATCTTCAAAGACTAAGCTTTCTGACTCATCTAATGTAACATCTGAGTTAGATTTATTGTTTCTTGATGCATTTATGGACATTTGTGCTGATTTTGAAAAATCAAACGAGTCCGCATCAACATCAGAGGTCCCGGCTGTTACTGAAGTTATTTTTGGACCTTCTGAACCTATCACTACAACAACCTCATCAGGTACATCTACACCTGTTATTTCTGCAAATATTAATTTGAATTCTGCTTCTATAGATACAGATTCTGGAGGAGAAGTTCCGAGTACTTCTTCAGTTACTCCAGAATTATATTCTTCAGAAACAAATGTACAAGATGTCCCGAGTACATCTGAGGTTGTGCCTGCTGTGTATGATGAATATGATGACGATAATACGCAAGAAAATGTTCAACCGATTCCGAGCACTACACGTTGGACAAGAGATCACCCCCTACATAACATTATCGGTAATGTATACAATGGAGTCAAAACACGGGCAACATCTACAAATTTCTGTTTGTATTCGAGTTTCCTTAGTTCCTTGGAGCCTAAGAAAGCCTCAGAAGCCTTGTGCGGTCCCGATTAGATTCTAGCTATGCAAGACGAGTTTCTGCAATTCAAGAGGAACAAGGTTTGGCGACTTATCCCACTACCTGAAGGAAAAATCGTGATTGGCACAAAGTTGGTTTTCAGAAATAAGAGGGATGAAGTTGGAGTAGTAGTACGGAACAAAGCTCGCCTAGTTGCTAAGGGTTACTGCCAACAGAAGGGAATCGACTACGATGAAACATTTGCCCCTGTAGCAGGGATTGAGGCCATCAGGATTTTCTTATCTTATCAGCCCATAAGAACTTTACGGTCTATCAAATGGACGTAAAGTCTTCATTCTTAAATGGGATTCTGCATGAGGAGGTCTATGTTGCTCAACCTGAAGGCTTCATCGATCCGAAACACCCAGATCATGTCTATGTTCTAGACAAAACGCTTTATGTATTAAAACAGGCACCGAGAGCATGGTATGAAACTTTAACTCAGTTCCTACTCGCTTCTGGTTTTAAGAAAGGTACGATCGATACTACCCTCTTTCTAAAAAGGTAAGGTGATGATATGATTCTCATACAGATTTATGTGGACGATATTATATTCGGGTCTACTAATCCAAAATTTTGTAAAAAATTTTCTAAAATCATGGAATTTCCTTTTGAAATGTCGATGATGGGTGAACTAACTTTTTTCCTTGGACTGCAAGTAAAACAGTCACCCGAAGGCATATTCATAACTCAATCTAAATACATTAGAGATATCCTGAAAAAGTTCAATATGTTTGATAGTTCAGTAATGAAAACGCCGATGGCAACCGGAACACTTTTGGATGCTAATTTGTCTGGCAAATCTGTTGATCAAAAAGTGTACCGCAGCATGATAGGATTGTTATTGTATCTAACTACAAGCAGACCCGATATAATGTTTGATACATGTTTCTGTGCGAGATATCAAGCAAATTTGAAGGAATCTCACCCCGTCGTTGTCAAAAGAATTCTTAGATACCTCAAAAGCACTCCCGAGTTAGGCCTTTGGTATCCTAAGTCTTTTGGTTTCGATTTAACTGCCTATTCAGATGCTGACTACGCAGGTTGTAAACCAGATCGCAAGAGCACATCTGGATCATGTCAGTTTTTAGGAGACAAATTGGTTAGCTGGACTTCAAAGAAACAAAATTGTGTTTCTATATCCACTACTAAGGCTGAATACGTATCTGCCGCTAGTTGTTGTTCACAAGTCCTCTGGATGAAGACACGGTTGAAAGATTTTGGCTATTCATTCCAAAGAGTCCCTATCTACTGTGATTCCAAGAGCGCGATAGCAACAACTACTAATCCGGTGCATCACTCAAATACGAAACACATTAACGTACGCTATCACTTCATCAAGGATCACGTGGAAAAGGGCGACATAGAAATGCATTTCGTGCAAACCAACTACCAATTGGCTGACCTTTTCACTAAACCGTTAGATGAAAAGCGTTTCAACTTTTTAGTTGGCAAATTAGGTATGTTGAATGCCAATCCATGATCCAAGGGGGAGTATATCTCAATTTCTGTTTCTATTAAATGTGTCTTGGAATTTATGAACAGATAAGAATATTCATCAACTACTGACTAAGGCGAAATCATTTTAAAATGATTACCAAAATCTTTTATTTTGCAGGTCAATTTCAAGTGACTACGGTTTCTGGTTACATCAGATCAGGACCCGGTCTTCATTGATAAAGCTGAAAATTACTATTCTCACCATAGAATACGTAATAATGGTTTCTTAATATTTTAGTACAGAACCCAACCTCAAAAGTTTTTCTTCTGACGGATGCTTATAAGATAACATCTTGTCGAGAAGTTTCTTATTTGAGGGGGAGTTGCTGAAATTTAAACTGTCATATCTTTTAGGGGGAGAAGATAGACGCTTATACTTTGATTGTTATATTTTTCTGATGCCTGGAATTTTTACAAATATTGAAGGGAAGAATATCTGAAGTTTTGTCAACGAAGCTTAAATGATAATATTCATTTTAGGGGGAGTTAAGATTCCTACATTACAGGTATATATTTCTGAATCTTAAACTCTATCACTTGTTGAAAGAAGAACAACTTTCACTTGTGACAAATTTTTTTCTTAAATGTTCAAACCACTTCGCATTCTCAAACAGTTTTATGAATTTCGAAGTGTGTTTTTAAATGATTTTCTTTGGATACTTTGATGATTAACTAATCGTGTGTTTTCAAAAGATAAATACATGTGTATTATCTTGTCAATATACTATCAAGTATTCCTACACACATCGGTTCAGTACATTTCTTGACTTTGTTATTACCATGTATCAAATGATAAATATTTCTATGGTTATACTCCCGTTTGCTATTCTATATTGTTTGAAATCAGACGTCATTTTTTATTATATGTGCTTTCATTGCAAATATGTTTATATTTTTTTCGTATAAACATCTTACGTCTTTGATTTCCCAAAATATTATTCTTCATGAATTTTGATCTGATCTTAATCATTGTCAGATTCTCAAAACATTTATATTCTTTCATGATTATTCATTCATACAAAGTTTTGAGAAATCTTAAATGCTTAAAATGCTCAAATTTCATTCTGATTCTTGATGAGCATACATATCTTGACAAATGATTTCTTGTGCTTAAATGTCAAGTTAATCATTGAACAACACATTCTTTTAGGACAAAATACATGGGATTCGATGTGAGAGCTTAACAGAACTTCTATGGATTCACGTTAACCATTGTTTCCTACCCCGGAAGTAATCCTTGAGTGATTGAGGGGAGAGGGGTCAAAAGAATAGAGTATTGGTGTATGATGAGGTAAAATGAAAAAGAGAGATTGGTTAGAAGTGAGCTTAAAAACTTAAAAGAAATAGGGTGTGAGAACAGAGTAAAAGAATATTAAACTCTGCACCAAATCTTTCTGAGTCGGGCAGCCACATAATCTGATTGGTTCACATTCTTTGGTGACCATCATTGAAATAGACAGCAAGCCCATGCCAACTCTTGCAAATAACCCCACCAGCTACTTATTCTTTTCTTAAAAAGAGAATGTTTCACATTTTCTAGAGACGCAACTCATAATCTATTTGATCTTCATTTGGAAGACTCGAATATTAAAAAAGAAGGAAAGTTGCCCCACCTTCGACCCTTTCTCATGCACATTGAGTCTATGTAAATCTATTGTTGTCTCAATGGTTTACATATTTGAGCCTGTTAAAAGCAATCATTGTGCTAATTCTTTCATAACACAAGCACGAGCACACAGAAAATCTGTTTTTCTGTCAGAAAATTCATAGAAAATACCTTGTGTTTTTAAATGATTAAATGGAAATCCTGGGGAGTGAACATCACCCAAGCTCCTTATAAAGTACATCAGTTGTACTAAGTAACTTCATCTTACTTACAGGCACTTTAACTGTTTCATTTGATGATTCAGGGTTACACTTATAATTTGTCTGAATTTGAAAAGATTCAAATGAATACATTCATGAATTGACGGAAACATATCATATCAGTTGGAGGAGAATGTTCATATCCTACCAAAGGTGAAGTTGATTACATATGAAGACTGTGCTTATCTGATTATATGGGGGAGATATTCAAAGACTGTGCTGACCTTGAAAAGTTTTGATGATTCTGATTCTCACAATTCATCAAAAAGGGGGAGATATATCAAGGTTTCAAAATCATATTAAAGTTGATCATGTCATATTGGGGAGAAAATTCGAGAATTCAAAGTTAGATCAGTTTCAAAGTGAAAGTCAAGTGAAGAATTTCAAAGAGGAAAGTATAAGACTGAGAAAGATAAGTCAGATGGTTAATTTGTTTCAAAGAAAGAGATAAATCTGAAAGTTGCTTCAATGTCTGAGTTTGAAGAAAAGTTTTTCTGAAGAATATGTGATTTTGTTGAAAACAAAGGGAGATATTGATGAAAGTGTTAATGTTCTAATCAACGCTACTTAAAGCTGATCCAAAGAGAGAGTTTCATTTCAAGTGCTGTAAAAGATTGACCAAAGATTAAAGTTGTAAAGATTATTTGATGAAGATGTTTCTGAAGATAAGAAGACCTGAAGATAATTATCAAAAAAAATTTAATCTTGAATCCAAAGGGGGAGATTGTTATATTAGAATTGTATTCAAGATTAAAATAGTGGGTCAAAAGTGTAAATGTTGTATATTTTGAGGGTTTGAGTTGTAAAGTCAACTAAGGTTGACTTAGTATAAATAGTTCCGTGTCTTTGTGTTTTAGATACATTCTAACACGCACAAAATTGGTAAGAGTTCGCACACTATAAAACACATACATACGTGAGATCTGTGGCACCTTGTTAGATCTTTGACTTTATTGTAATCGTGTGGTTTGTTTAATAAAAAGATTGTTTGTTAATAATTGTTTGATATATGCTAGTAATTTGGGATCACAATATCACAACCTCAAACCATTCCATATCTTTATTACTTACTCCGTAGAGTGCACCTCAAGGATTTATGGAACCTTATTGCATACCCAAGATAGACGGGTTCCACCTCAAGGACATCGATATCCTTTATTGTATACTCTCTAGTGGCCCAAAGATTGGCCTACGATATCTCAATTCCCAACACATATTATAAATCCTCATGCACAAGGATTTAGGAAATTCTCATATATGAACATGTACAATGTTAAAGTACAACAATGTTTCACATCATGGTGTATATTTCACATTGTCCACATTTGCTAATTCACGTCTTTACCCACATTTACCATTTCATGAAATTCAAGCATTTAGTTTCATAACTCCATATATTTGCCTTTTCTCATATTAGAGTTCTAACAAATATAAGCATATAAGTAAGCAAAAGCTTCTCATCATCACATTTAGAGACCATTTAGTTCACTCATTTCCAAAGCCTCATTATTTCTCCTTTAGGCCAAGTACTTCTCCCAAAACCCAAAATGTTCATTTTAGGTCAAAGTATCACAATGTCATCAAAATTGTTAAATAGTCAAGACTTTAAGCATTTAAGGAAATAAATGTGAAACAAACTCGCATATCACATTTTTAGGTCAAACCACCAAATCATTAACACATTATCAAAAAATCATAAGATAATATATTTAGAGAACATTGATGGTAGAAAAATCACCTAGAAGGCTTGTGAAATGAAAACCTAAAATGGAGAAAGCCCTATATATGGAGTTGGTGACTTGTAGTTTCACAAACGGAGTTGTAACCTTCACTTGAGCTCTAGAACACTAGAAGGAGCATTAACTACACTTGAATACACTTGGGGTTGCATTCAATGAGGAGAGAGGAAGTAGAAGGGGAGAAATCGCACCTTGAGCTTCAGAGAAAACGTGACCTTCAAAGCCCTCAAAATGAAACAATGGCTCTCTAAAAATCGGACTGGGTTACTAAAAACCCCTGGCCCGACGGCGACCCTACCACGCAAGAGTGCCCTTGGCATTCTTGACATGCACTCTCGCATAGTGTGTACCGTGGCTCCCGGCTCGTCCGCGATAGTGCACCGCGAGTATGCCCTTGGCAAAAGTGCCAAGCATACTCGCCCCAAATGGGTTAAAGGGTGGGGTCCTGGTGCGATAGTGACACGCGACAATGCCCAAGGGCACTGTTGTCGGGCAAAGTCGCCGGATTACCCCCCCCCCCCAAGTCCTAAAATCCTATTAAACTAAAACGACCCTGATCATCCTTAACTAACGAATGATATTGTATACTAATACACATATGTATGACATTAGTTCACAAAGGGTTATAAGGAAATCAGAAAACGACATTTAAACATAAAGATAATTGTTTACTCAAAATTTGAGGAGTTACAAATATGATAAAGGTGTAAAATGATGGAAAAAAAAAAGAGAGAAGATATAAAGTAAACTATATAAATAACTAATTATAATGGTATAAAATGTAATTTAGAAAAAAAATGATTATATTTTTAACTATCATGTTGAACTTGGAGGTTTTAAAGCTTTTAAACTTGTACATAATATAATTAAGATTTATATCTTTTAAAAATAAAAGAATAACCGTAGAATTTTTTTGAAAGAAGTATAGATAGATAAATATAGATAAGGGTGTAAAATTTACATGTTTAAAAAAATCTCGATACATCATTTTTGAAAAATCTCGATACGTATTTATAATACTTTTTACAATATTATTTAAATTAAAAGATATTCAATAACAAACTTAATTTGAAATTATTGACGAGAAGAATATAGTGGTATAATTTGTAAAAAAATGCATTTATAGTGTATTTTAGTTAATCTATGTTTATATATTTTAAATATGATAAGGGTGTAAAATGAAAAATGAAAACGTAAGGAATATAAAATAAATTAATTTGTATATATTCATGATATTTAATAATATGATTAAATCCAAAAATATTCAATTTTAGGCTCATTTCAAAGGTATTGACGAGACTATTACAATAGTATAATTTGTTAAAAAAAATTGTATTTTTAATGTATTTTAGTTCATATACGGTTATTTATGTTAATATGATAAGGGTCAAAAATTAAAAATGAAACAAAAAAAGTAAGGGATTAAAAGTAAATTTGATAACTAATTTTAAGGGTATTAAATGTAACTTATAAATTAAAATAGAAAAATTGGAACGCAGAAAGATTGGGGGAAGTGGGTGTGAAGGGGTTGTTCATAGCTTAACAAGTTGTACATTCTCCGTTGAAGTGTACTTTTAAAAATTTCAAGATAAACGTAATAGCTCTTTCATAATATAGTGTATATATATATATAGGACGATAATCAAATGAGAACCACAAAAAGGTTGAAACCCGTGAGAACTGATGTAAGCCGTAAGTTGGTTTTGATCTTATGGTTTTAATTGAAAATTGTTTCACCACATGAAAAGGGCATAATTATCATTTTTTGTAAAAAAGATTCACCATATGAAACACATACTCACCAATTGAATCATAATAAAAATTATTATTTTTATAAGGTTAGTAATGACAATGTTTCATCTATATGCTATTTCACCATATGAAACACAAATTCACCAGATGAAACACGTAGATTCACTAGATGAAACATGTAGATTCACTAGATGAAACACAATGATTTACAAATAAAACACAAAGATTTACCAAATCTGGAAAATCAAACACACAGATTCACTAGATGAAACACAAAGATTTACCAAATTAAACACAAAGATTTACCAAATCTAGGAAATCAAACACAAAAAACCTAAAATCTGGGAACAAACTTCCACTCTTGAAAAAACCCTAAAAACAAGAAATTTAATGGAGAAAGTTGGGGTTTGCAAATTGGTAGGCATCTAGAACTTAAGAAACAACTCTTTAATGGCGTCAAGAATCGAAACTGTCAATTCTTGCCCGAATCCTTGCGACCCAGTCCGTTTTCCGACGATTAACGGCAATTACAACACATCAACGCCATCAGCCACCCCACGTCATCCTCTCCCTCCGATCTCCCTTTATCTGGTTCCGATGAGATATACGAGATTGAACATATCTAGGATTATAAAATCAGGTTCCGGTGAGATATACGAGATTCCTTCGTAGTCATGACCGCCGCTATGAATCTTACTCTGAACACCGACTTTCTTAACGAAAAGTACGATAGGTTGCACTTGGAATTCAGTTCTTGAAGTTATTCCTAAAAATAACTCGGAGATGGTGGAGATATTTTAATTGGGTGTTGTGGTGGAGTTGAAGCGGCCGTTTTTTATGGAAGCTTGGAGGACGGTTGTGTAAGAGGAGAAATTGGTGGTGGAGGAGTAGACAATGGCAGAGAGATTTGGTTGGAATTAGGCGACCTTTCAATTTAGTTTTAATTTGGCAAAACTACCCCTATTGCACCATTTTATTTCAAATATGCCTTTTTTTTAAATGCCTTTGATTTAATCTAATGTATGGATTAGATTAATCCTCATGGTTCTCAACATATTTTTGGTCCTTACTTGATTTAGCCCCTATATATATATATATATGCGTCCATTTCTCATCCAATGGTTGATAACCACTTCTCACGCTTATCACGTTAACCTTAACTTCTCACCGGAACCCAACCCTATATATATATATATGTATATGTATATGTATATATATATATATATATATTGGGTTGGGTTCTGGTGAGAAGTTAATGTTAACGTGAGAAGTGGTTATCAACCATTGGATGAGAAATGAACGCACATTAGGATGTGATGCATCGAGATAAGATGCACCGAGATTCACCAAATCAATTCTCTTCTAAGACGCAATTCATGGGAGGGCATGAGATTAAAAGTGATCAACGATTCAAATACACTTTTCACACTTCTCACGTTAACCTCAACTTCTCACACGATCCTTCACTTATATATATATATATATATATATATATATATATATATATATAGATATAGGCGAATGATCGTAGAAGAAGTTGCGGTTAACGTGAGAAGTGGATCTGAACCGTTGATTATTTTAATCAATTTCCCTCCTATGAATTGTGGCTTGGAATGGAATTGATCTGGTGCATCTTAATGCATCTTCTCTTAGTGCATCTCATTCAATGTCACTACAAAACAGAGGCTTATCACCGATGGATGAATCCGTCGATGATCCGTCGGTAAAATGTAAATCCGTCGGTGATCCGTCGGTAAATGGCCGTCGGAAAAGAGGTGGTCGGCGATCAAATTACCGACGGATCACCGACGGAAATTACCGACGGATCACCGACAGTCATATTTTCCGACGGATCTCCGACGGTTACCGACGACGATGTTTTTCTCGACGGATCACCGATGGTCTTTTTTTAGCGACGGATTCTTTCCGACGGATTTAGCGACGGATTTCCGACAGCTATTTATTAAATAAAAATTAAATTAAAAAATACTTTCCGACGGATAATCCGTCGGTAATTAAAATTTTTTTTTTAAAATAATTAAAAATTAAAATTTTCCAGTTTTTTATCCCATACAAAACCTGCCAATTTTTAAACATTACGAATTCTAAAAGTGTGCAAAATATGTACAAATACATAAACGTAATCCTACGGGGGGGGGGGGGGGAAGGGGTACTGACTGTTAAACTTGATCATGAACGCGTCAAACTGAGCTCCTCCAACTGAAATTCAACATTTGACAAACATATATAGAACAATGTCAGGCAACATTTAACAAACATATGATTAACAATGTTAAACACCATTTGACAAGCATACCTCCTCATCGCGACGGTCGCGCGTGCTCCCGCTCGAACTGGCACCTGAATCACCGATCATAGCATAATAGGGATCCTGACTGGTCCCCCATCCAAAAAGACGGCCCTTACGCCGTCCTCCGACACTACGCTCCCACAACTCGGCGTCATTGGGAGGTACAGTGTCGGGAGATATGTCCGGGTACTCCTCCTCCCTAACCCGATGGTAGGCATCCTACAGTTTACCAAATTAGACATTGTCAAGTCAACTAACCTATAGAAAATTAGGCAGCATTTCAACTGTGATTTGAACATATATCCATGACCTGCTTTTATGAAAACAATCCTATCGTCTGCCCAACAATGGCAGCCCAAACTAAGTTTGCTATAATTTCTATCGATCTTATAAAATAAACAAATATCGAGCCATGCATAATTGAACTTACCGCCATATGAGACGCCTTTGGGTAAACGTAGATCGGAGGATCCGTGGACGGACCAGTCGCACCCAGAACAAGCTTCCTGTTGGTACAGTGTGTAGCCTCCCAAACCTCGTCGCTGGTAGGCTCACGGCCCCATGCATCTCTCTACAATACACAACTTAAATTGTTAGTAGGTAATTAAATCATGTATATAGTACATATATTCATCAATTATATACATTTAGTATAGTGTATGATAAATTACCAAGCGGTCCCGATGCATAGGGATACTAATAGATCCAGCACAGTGTCTGGATGTCATCCCCTCATACTCGGTGGCCCGATTGGCCGTAATGGCCGAAACTACACGCCGGAACGCGTCGGTGTTCCATACCTGTTAAAAAGAAAACATAAATCAATATAAATCTTAGTATAACCAGATACAAGTATTCAAAACAAAACAAACCTACTCAATCATCCGGACCCAAAACTCACTCCGGATCCACTCTGGAGGGTGTGGCGCAAGAATCCTGTAGTCACGTCCATCGAACTGAACACCATCAATGGCTAAAGCCCTTTCCTCGGCGAAGACACGTGCATCTCTCATCATGTCGGCGTACCTATTATTTAGGTGACGCCAATATGCAGCTAATACATCGGCGTCCATCTCAGGAGGCCAACTATAATACAACTGCAAACACATTGTTTGGATTAAGTAAAAATAAATACACTCAATAAGTTAAATAGATTAAAATACCTACCCGAAATCGATCCAGCAACCGTGGATAGTGCTCATTAGGGACATCCCTAAAATGAGCCCAAGGACCATCAAACATGGACTTAAAGACGACAATGGCCCTCCGGACTGCCGACTTGTCCTTAAACCTTCACAATTGTTAAATATACAATATAAAAAACATTAGGATCGGTTTATTATGTACTAGAATAAATAATATATCACATCTACTTACCCGCCCGCATCAGACAACAAAAGTGGCGGTCGCTGACTAGGCTGGGGCGTCTATGATGCCACATTTGGGGCCTCTAACCCTCGAGCCCGCTGCTCTATCATCGGACTGGATCTGATCTAGGCCGTCGCCGGTGAATTCATCGGCCTGGGGGTCACCACACCCAGCGGATCTGCTACGGCCCCTACCCCTACCACTCCTACTACCCCTACTACCTCTAGAAGGGCGTCCAGACATCTAAAAATAGAGAATGGTTAACACAAAATGATATAAGTGTACATAAATCATAAGACCCAAAAATGTCTACATATGAACAGAAAAATAGAGAATGTTTAACACGAAAAATGTCTACATAAGAACGACAAAATAGAGAATGTTTAACACGGAAATGTCTACATAAGAAAGACCCACTAGTTATCAGACGAGTGATCAGATAACATAAGTTCGTCTTCGTTATCTTCATCATCATCCATATCTTCAAATTCTTCTTCCTCTTCGCTAGCTTCGTGATCTGATGCATCTTCCTTGCTAGCTTCGTCATTTTTGGCGACTACGTTGAGCTCCCCAGTGACAAGAGAGACGGAATCGAGGTCCTCATTTACCCAGTTGTTTGTATGATGAGTTACCCGTTCGTTGGTTTGAAAGAACGGTTCTCCATCCACGTTATCATCATCCAACACATCGATAGCCCTTTCTGCAACTTCATATATTCCACGGGCTTTGGTCTTCACAACTGCCCACCAGTCCTTGAAATCCTTACTTCCTGAAGGATAGGGTGTGTAATACACTTGTTCCGCTTGTGATGCTAGGCAATAATAGTCCTCACCTCTGAGTCTAGACTTGTATTTGATATCAACCAACCCATGTTTAGGGTCGACTCTAACTCCATATGAACTATCAAACCATGTACACTTGAACAAAACTACAGCACAATAGCCCACACCGTAGTACTCAACCTCTAACACGCCGCCCAACAATCCGTAATAGTCAAACTCGGAGTCGTCATAACAAGATCCTCTCACACATACGCCACTATTATGTATGACACGACCAGCAGCATGTGTTACCGTATGAAACTTGTAACCATTGACAAAATATCCCTGATGCGACCAAGCATATCGGCCTGGTCCACGTGCTAGGGATTTCAAATGGTCGGAGAAATCGCCTGATCCGAGCATGACCTATAAAACCGCAAATAAGAAATAAATTACATATGTGTAACATTACATACGTAAATTTCATATGTTTGTACTCACGTGTTGTTCGAACCAAGTAGAAAACCTTTCATCCCGAGCTTTATCTCGTGCAACTGCATCAAGATGAGGTTCTCTTTGTCATAACCACTCATCGAAGGTCCATTGAAAAGGTCGAACTTCTTCACAATTCAACAACACATATGTGTGGATCTTGTGAATCTCAGCTTGAGTCAAGATGGTCTTCCCCCCCCCCCTTCTCGAATAATCTACGAGATGGAACCTTGAATATGCTCAAGCGATCGTCTATTCCTGAAGAACTAGGAATATCTGGTGCAAAGTTTCTTTACTCGCGATTATGTCGAGTTTCTATCTGTGGATCAAAATACAGGGAGCAATAGGTGGAGAGTTCATTTACTAGATATGCCTCAACGATAGACCCCTCCACCCTTGCTTTGTTTCTAACAGTCCTCTTCAACGACCCAAGTTTCCTAAACAACGATTGAAATACGTGTTAGAAAATAAATGGGTAAGTATTTGAATGGCAAAGTTCATTTACCTCTCATAAAGATACATCCACCTATATTGGACCGGCCCACCATTTATGGCTTCTCGTGTCAAATGTATCACTAAGTGTTCCATAGAATCAAAGAATCCAGGCGGGAAGACTTTTTCCAAGTTACAAATTGTTTGAATGATACTTGTTTGCAATGGAATCAAGTCTTCTAAGTGTAACACCCTTGTGCAGATTACACGAAAGAATGTGCATAACTCCGTTATCGCATCCCATATGGGAGTCGGTATCATCCCTCGTAACGCAATAGGAAGCAATCGTTGCATAAACACATGACAATCATGACTCCTGAATTTATAAAAGCTATAATCTGCCATGTTTACACAGCCCCCAATATTCGAAGCATACCCGTCTGGAAACTTCAGTTTCTTCAACCATTCACATACTTGTTTTACTTGTTGTTTTGTCAAAGTGTACGACGACTTCAGCTTCACTACTTTATTGCCTGACGTGGCAATGTGTAACTGCGGTCGGTTGCAATATATCTCTACATCCCACGTCTTGATGCCCTTCATTATGGTAATAAGTTTCACCATGTGCCCACCATGTGGTATAATCAGGCATGAAACCGTGCTTCATCAAATGCAGCCTCACATCAATCCTTTCTTTATAGCGTAAGTTTTGACACTTCTTATAAGGGCATCTAATACGAAGGACTATCCCATCACGTGTAGGTTTCCTTTCAACAGTCCTTTCATCGGCATATGCATAGTCCAAAAAACTGTCCATTGCAACAATATAGTCGACGCTAAGAAACCCCCGACTGTCGTTCTTTCTATACATCCATCCTCTATCTGTCGACATATTCAACTACTACAACAAAGAAAGAAGTAGTTAATCGACATAATCAAGATAGAGGTGGTGTAATGGTTTGACTATTGAAAAGTCACACCGTAGGTTTAGATGAGCTTTGGATGACTTTAAAATCCTACGTGTAATGGTTTGACTATTTAAAAATCAAACCATAGGTGTCAATGAAGTTAGAAGTCTATTGAACACTACATGTAATGGTTTGCCTTCTTGAAAGTCAAACCATAGGTTTAGAGGAGTTTTGGATGACTCTAAAACTCTAAGTGTAATGATTTGACTATTGGAAAGTCAAACCGTAGATTACAATCAAAGAAAGGTGTTTTGGAAAGTTTAAAAACCCTACGTGTAATGGTTTGACTATTTAAAAGTCAAACCGTAGGTGTCAATGAAGTTAGAAGTCTATTGAACACTACATGTAATGCTTTGCCTTCTTGAAAGTCAAACCATAGGTTTAGAGAAGTTTTGGATGACTCTAAAACTCTAAGTGTAATGATTTGACTATTGGAAAGTCAAACCGTAGGTTACAATCAAAGAAGGGTGTTTTGAAAAGTTTAAAAATCCTACGTGTAATGGTTTGACTATTTAAAAGTCAAACTGTAGGTGTCAACGAAGTTAGAAGTCTATTGAACACTACATGTAATGGTTTGCCTTCTTGAAAGTCAAACCATAGGTTTAGAGGAGTTTTGGATGACTCTAAAACTCTAAGTGTAATGGTTTGACTATTGGAAAGTCAAACATATGTTTTTTAAAATTTTGGCGGCATAACGGCTATAAAATGAATATTTCCATATATCAACCTAATGTTTGTCCAACAATTGGCAACCCAACTAAAATAAATAAATAAAATCAAGTATAATCAAATCCTAAATCATACCAAATTTCTCCATTTATCAAGCTAATGTTTGTCCAATAAATGACAACCCAACTAATAAGCTAACAAAACATTTGATATATTCGTGCTCATAACAATGTTTTTCATAAGCTAAAAGAACTCATATCAATTTCAATCTACAATATATACCCATATCAATTTCAATCTACAATATACTCATACAAATTCCCAATCTACAATAAACTGTCATAATTATAATTATCCATAGTTGTCATATATCCCAAAAACAGACATAACGAGAAACAAACATAACGAAAAGGTTTGGGTTTACAAACATAACAAATATCAAATAATTCCATTAATACTAATCTCAAATTTTCCTATTAAATGACAACATAAATTAATTAAGGAATAACGTCTAAAATTTTTTTGGTACCTTAAATCACGTCAAGAAGTCAGGAGTCGATCGTGTGTATGTGTATGTCTCTGAAACGGCAACAAATTTCACTCAATTTCAATCTACACACACAAAAACACATATTAATTCATTAACAAAAAACACACAGATTCATACAAACACACACACACAGATTCATACAAACACACACGCACACACACACATATTCATACTTACACACACACAGATTCATACATACACACACACAGAGATTCATACTCACACACACAGAATCATACAAACACACACACACACAAATTCATACATACACACACAGAATCATACATATGAAAATCAGATTGTCCACCAACATACACACACAGAACCAAAATACAAACCAGATTGTCCACCAATCCAGCACAATCACAATGAAAATCGAGCAGACACATATGAAAATCGACCAAAAACTGAAACATTATGCATAGATGGAGACGATCGATTGAGAAAAAACATACCTAAGCGGAGACGATCCAACCAGAGGAGATGATATCGAGAGACGAGAGGAAGAGATGGAGGTCGAGAGACTAATGGAGGTTAAGAGACTGAGAGAGGGAGACGAGAGTGAGATGGAGGTCGAGAGACTGAGAGAGGGAGACGAGGGAGACGAGAGTGAGATGGAGGTCGAGAGAGGGATAAATCGACATATTAGGGCTTTAAAGCCCGCTATTTTTTTTAGAATTTTCGGACATTCACCGACGGATATTATCCGTCGGTGATTACCAACGGATAAATTAAAATTATTAAATAAATTATTATTTAATATATTATTTAATATTAAAATTAATAAATAAATTATTAATTAATTAATTTATCAAATTATATTTAAAATTATTAATTAATTTATCAAATTATATTTAAAATTATTAATTAATTTATCAAATTGTATTTAAATTGACTAAAATACCCCTGAAGTAACTGGGCTTTAACGTACACAGATGGGCTTTAATATACCAGTTGCTTTTAATGGATCCAGTTAGGCTTTAACGTACCCGGTTGGGCTTTAATGGATCTGGTTGGGCTTTAATGGATTTAGTTGGGATTTAATGGATTAAGTGGGGCTTTAACGTTCCCAGTTGGGCTTTAATGTATCCAATTGGGCTTCAACATACACAGTTGGGCTTTAAACGAATCCGGTTGGGCTTTAATGGATTTAGTTGGGCTTTAAACGAATCCGGTTGGGTTTTAATCCGATTGATCACAAATGTACATACATACATATTACATACATGATCATATACATGGTGTACATACATTTATGATCACATACATACATGTGTATATACATACATGAACACATATGTACATGTATATACATACATGATCACATATGTACTATACATGTACATGATGTATATACATACTATACATGGTGTACATACATTCATGATCACATACATACATGAACACATATGTACATTTACATACATACATGATCACATATGTACTATACATGTACATGATGTACATACATACTATATATACATGGTGTACATACATTCATGATCACATACATACATGTGTATATACATACTTGATCACATACATACATGAACACATATGTACATATATTCATGATCACATACATACTTTACATGATCACATACGTACTTATACATACATACATGATCACATATGTACTATACATGTACATGATGTACATACATACTATACATGGTGTACATACATTCATGATCACATACGTACACATGTGTATATACATACATGAACACATATCTACAAGTACATACATACTATACATGATCACATACATACATACATACATATATACATATATATACACACATACATGATCAAAGAAAAAATAAGTATTTATTAAATTATTAAATTTACCGACGGATTCTTAACGGCCGTCGGTAATTACCGACGGATTACCGACGGACGTCAGAAAAAAAAATATATTTATTAAATTATATAAATTACCGACGGATTACCGACGGATTTAAAAAAAATAATAATTTAATATTCGTCGGTAATCCGTCGGTAAATGTTGAACGATACCGACAGATAGTGTATCCGTCGCTAATTTTTCATTTCCGTCGGTGATCCGTCGGTATATAATCCGTCGGTAATCTTGGTCGGAAATAAGCAATTATCTAGTAGTGTGTGCATTCATTTCTTATGCAACGACTGATAACAACTTCTCACGCTTCTCACGTTAACCTCAATTTCTCACCGGAACCCAACCCTATATATATATATATATATATATATATATATATATAGAGAGAGAGAGAGAGAGAGAGAGAGAGAGAGATAAAGAAGAAGAATATTCAAACGAGAACGCTAACTATTTAATAAAACAAAAAAAACAACAGATCATATACAAAATCATATATGATTTTACATTAACCCGAAAAAATCGGACGCATGCGATGCGGGGCGAACCTAAAGTCGCGCACAAAATCGCGTGGATCATATATTATTTTGTATGTACTCGTTTGTTCTCATGTTTTATTAAATAAATGTTGGTTCTCGTATGAACTCACCCCCCTCTCTCTCTCTCTATATATATATATTTTTGTTTATCCAAAAAAAACTCTATATGCATATATGTGATATAATGTTCCATAAAATTTTATGACGCTATATATACATTAATTATCTACATTTTACTTATATATATTAATATATATAGGGTCAGGTTCAGGGGAAAACCTAAAAAAAACGGAAAACTGAAGAACATTCTGGTAGTCTTTCATCTGGACGGTATGCACTTGTGTATACAAGGAATTTGTCACATGCACCTGTGCTTATGCACAAGTGCATAATGCAATTGTGCATAAAATCCCAAAAATACCTGTATGCACAAGTGCATACCGTCCAGATGAAAGACTACTAGATTGTTCTTCAGTTTTTCCTTTTTTGAGTTTTTCTCTTGAACCTCCGTCTCTATATATATATATATATATATAAAAGAACAAGAAAACGGAAAAAGTATGTGCAAAATTTCATGTAATTTTAGAGTAACGATCCATGCAAGGGTGTGCGGGCAACGTGGCCCACGACCTCAAGTCGTGGTCAAAGTCGCATGAATCACATGTGATTTTACGCGTGATTAATTTTAGTATAAATTATACATATGATTTGGCCGTTTTCTCATTCCCTTATTTACGTATCATTTTCGCTGACTCTATCTCTCTGTATAACTACAGTAGAGAAGTAATTATGATTCTTTTCCATGCGATATTATTTGATTAATTGTACACGATGACACTCACAAATATGAGAATTGAGAAGTATGATATTGTGTTACGCAGCCAGTAATTGATCAAGAGTTATACGAGAGATTCAAGTTGTCAGGATGAACCATGTCACAGACCAGTGATTTCAATTCTAACAGCAGCTCAACAGTTTCTGATTGTTAACAAAAACCAATTTTCGGTTTTTTAAGTCTTGTTTTCATGTTCCGTTTCCAATAGATTTCAACATCAGCATTCATAGAAGATAAAAACGTGGTTTTGATGAGAAGCTCAATTGTCGTAGGGACATTATATATGTATATATATATATACACACATGTTCGGGCTTGTAGCATACATAGTAGGGGTGTTTAGGTCATTTAATCCATGAGAACAATGAAACTGCATACACACATGTTAATGGAGACACCAGAATCTTAGCCATTACCATGCATATTTGATTCCTTTCTTTCCATAAAGACAAAGAAACTAACATGATGCACTTATCAAGGCTGCAAAAACCTTTAATTATGAGAACTACCATCATAATATTTCAGAAGCTCCTTCATTTCCTAACATCCGATGGTGATGGTCCCACATTAATCCTAATATTTTATTTGAAAAAGTAAACAAACTGATTGATTACTTTTAAAGATATTTGAACTCATAAGTTAAGAGAGATTCAATGTACCACACCAAAGAAGCTTAACCTTTAAATACACAACAATATTGGCTTTATAAATACGACGAGTAATTAAACTGTCTGTGTACTAATAAAAGACTTTATTGTACGACTTAAGTTTATAGGATCAATTAAAGTAACACGACGATTTTTGGTTTTAAGGACGTTTTTAAAATAAAGTGTCGTATTAGCTATTTTTATATATATATATATATATATATGATACTGTTTAAAAAAGTTTCCCTTAAAAACATGGGTTTATAGGGTATTTCTCAAAAGAGTCACATAAAATAGTTAATACAACCGCTTAAAACGTCCAAAAGTATCATATAAACTTATGATAACACTTTTAGACAGAACGTTTTATAGTTTGATCCTATAAACTTAAAGTTCTATAAAATGTTCTATAAGGACGTTTTAACATTTTAGGTGTGCTATAAAGTCGAATTTGTTGTAGTGAAGAGGAAGAAGATTTGGATAGATATATTACACCAGTAACAATTAAGTTCAAACAATTTTTTTTTCTTTCCTTTTTTATAGTAAAATGCAAAGACATGAATGGAATCATATATAAACACACATACATTTAAGATAGCAGAAAAAGGAAAAAAAAAAAGAAAAAAGAAAGAGAGGTTTGCTTGGAAATACTACTAGTCTCCTTCGCCTTCTGTTACTGCTGAGGACATGTAACTCAGGCCGATAGAAGTCTCATCGGCTGTGGTGGTTGAAGCTTTATTACTAACAGCTTGTAACCGTTGCTTACAACAATGACAAGTCATTTCTAAAATGGCTGAATTGAGTTTTTTTGTAACTTGTTCTTGCTGAAGTTTAGCCCTTTCCAACTCTACTTGAGCTTGTTGTCTGATTCTCTTGGCGTTTGCAAATTCCAACTCTGCCATCTCAATCTGCCTCTTTGCTTTTTGTCTAGACTCTTCTGCAAATGCCATTTCAGCCATAGCCATCTTCGTCTTTTCTTCTTTGTTATGAAAGCTAATTCCGTTCCCAATGGTGAGCTTCAAATGGGTTTGATTAATATTGTTGTTTTGTTCAAATAATGATGATGATGGTAAGAGCTGAAGTTCTAAATTGTTTTGTGTGTATTCTTGAGATTGTAAATGTAGAATCTCCGGATGAGGTTGGATTTGTTGGATTCTTGGCAATGCTCGAGCGGTGTTAAAATTTGTTTCGCTTGAAAGACTATTACTTGATGCAGTACGAGGCGAAAATGTCTCCCTGAATGCTGGCAAACCCGGGTGAATGTGCCTGACCACACAAGCATCTTGGTGTTCGATGAAACTCTCAACTCTATGAAAACAAATGAATGAATCATATATTGTTCATTTGAAATTAAAGAATAATTAATTAAATGAGATTATTTCTTGAATGATATATATATATATTCACAGACGTCAAGTGCAGTCAAGTAAAGATATATTCAAAGGAAGAAATCTGGAAAGAATTAAATAGTGCAGTGAAGTAATGATATATTCAAATTAAGGAAGAAATCAAAGCTTCCTCGTGTAGGTGCCTACCAACAAGCACACAATAACATACTATAGCAGATGGGTTTTTATGATTACGAAGTGTACTGTTGAGAATTAATTAATGTTAAATAAATCCAATAAAATAAGAGAAAAAATTGAACACTCCAAAACGTTTGATCTGTGTCTTTTATTAAAGAACCAATTAATGTTTGAAGAAAAAGATGGAATAAAATCCTACAAATCTTAGACCTTTAAATTATATATATAAACAAAAACATGAGATCATAGATCCTGGGAATTTGATCTCACAGTGTTATTGTATATTGCAGATAGTCAAACTGCAATAATATGGATGCAGACACACACTTTGATTTCATACACAGACGATCACTAGAGACCCAAAAACATTCAATATTTAGAGAACTTACGCAATTTATTAATTAATCCTTTACAGTACAGATTTTCAGAAAAGAAACAATCAAAGGAATTTTGGTTTCTTATTTGAATGTTGATGAAGTGTATGCATTAATTAAGATACCAAAAATTAAGCAAGAAGAGATGAGTATAGAAGAAGGGCCAAAAACGCTACTAACCTGGAAAAAACTCGACCACAATCACAAGAATGGCCTCTAGTGCCACAAGTTTTGAGATGAGCTTTATAATCAGATTGAACAGCATAGCCCTTTGAGCACTTGTCACAAACCCACTGTTTATTGTTACTGTGTTTCCTGCGGAAGTGCTTCTTGATCCCGACTAGATCACCGAGGGCATGGCAAGGGTCATGGTGCAAGCAGCTCGGCTCTGGGCAAACAAAAACCCTCTTCTTCACTTCTGGAGAGTCCCTTTTCAACAACTTCCATGGCACCTTGTGCCGCCTCCTGTGCATCTGCAAATTCTGATCCCTCTGAAACCCTTGGTTACAGATCTCACAAACGTACCGGTCTGACTCCAGCAAGGTCTTGGGGGACAACGACACAACCTCGGCATCTGGATCTGAAATGGTAATCAAGTATCCGAATTGAATTAAGATTAGTAAACGATCTATATACGTATCCTTAAAACCACTTTCCATAAACAGATTAATATCAACGAATCTGGGTACCTGGAGTACCAGCTGGACGTCGTTTTCTTTTGCTGGACAGACCATGATCCGGAGCAGTTGCAACACTGATGAGGTGATGGTGGGGGTGGGGGTGGTTGGTATCTAACATATGGTGTATGGTGGGTTTTAGTGATTATATCTTTATCTTACAGATGAAGCTCCCAAACGATCAAAATGGTTTGATTCAGTACAGAAGCTGAAGTGGGAGTAGTTGTTTGTATCAGCTTTATTCAAGAGAGAGATGAGAAGGGAAAAAGCAGTTGCTTTGTGAAATCAACTTTCTTTTTAAGCTTTAAAACCTTTTAGCTTTTTCGATGAACTTTCTTTGCTTTTCTCTTATTGACCCCTCACCTTGAGCAGGTAAGGTTTAGCCGAGTCTTTTGTATAAAGCCGGTAACAATGCAGCTTAAAAAGCTATAAACATACCACACACACACACAACCCACGCCATAACTGTGTGGGGTTCGGAGAGAGTGAAAGGCTTAATTAATTCCAATAAAGGGATCTAGACACATGGATTTATAGCAAACTTAAAGTTCCTTTCTAGCTATTTGGTCCAAATTGATAAAGTTTGTTCTATTTCTCCCATATTTTACACTGAGTGAGGCTTAGAGCATGTATGTTGGCTTATATAATGAGTTTAATGGGAAACACAGAATAATGAATTAGCTATAAATGACAATTTGGTATATATTATGAAATAGAAAGTGACTTGGTTATTTAGATAGCTTTTAGCCGGAATTTTATGCAGAAAATCAAGTTTTTTTTTTTCTTTCTAAATCATGTCCTTCCAATTAAAAAAACCGATCCATTCATCTATGATAGAACCCTTCCAGACAAATCCTCACAATACATATAGACAGATATATCCGCGCAAATAACTTTATCCGTATATACAAGATTTAACTGAAAATTAATCATATAAACCTAACTATCTTCAATTCATTTTGATTTGTTCGGAATTAATTTGGATTTGAAGGTGGTGCTTTATATATATAATACAGACAATGAATTACGTTACATGTAATCAAAGATGATGAAAAAAATAAACCCTAAACTAAATTGTTATCGTGACTAAAACCCTAATTATGTGCATCAAAATCTTATGAACTAGTTGAATCATGTTTTAGAAACCCATTAAAAAGACAGTCACACTACAACAAAATGTGTCTGCTAACAAGTTTAACACTGTTTCAATAGAATATCTAATGAAAATTGTAAAATTTATAAACCCTATTAAATAAAACCAAATGAACCTAGTATATCTGAATCGAAGGAGTATATCTCAATCGGAGGTGGGTCTTCGGCGGTTGGATATATACGCAGATGTTTCCTTTATTCGGAGAGTAGAACGATATATAGTTTCCGTGAAAGGTCACACCTTGCAAAATTAAGATTTTAAGTTTATAAGACCAACAATTATCTGTCTTATACATTTGCATTACAATAAATTGCAAAGTTGGAATTAAAGCATGCATCTCCAAAAAATTCTCCAATAATTTTCTCTAAAATGAAGAATCAAAAATCAAAATCTCCAAAAGAGTTATACAACTCCAATAGTTATTATTCTATTTAACAGATTACAAAATTAATTATATTATTAAAATATTAAATAAATTAAGTAAAACATTATTTCTCTCTAATATATAAACATTTCATTTCATGGAATCTTACCGATCGATGGAAATTTGAAAAATTAAGGAAATTATTTCTCTCCTAAAAATCATTTTTAGGGAGTTATCCAAATGTGGATAGTATTACCATTTTCCTTACTTTGTTCACTTTTGAAGAATCTGTTAAAGCAATAGATTAGCTCGAAATACCTAAAATCTCAATTTTCTCTATTTTGTAGAATGTATTGGAGATGCTCTTAATTAGACAACCTTACATGTTATATATCCTTAATTATTATGACAAAGTTAGACAAACTAATACTACTACAAAAAAGAGTAAACTACTATTTTCGTCCCTGGGATTTGTTTTTTATAACTATTTTTGTCCCTGACCTTTATTTTTTTTTTTGGTATTTGTGGTTTGCAACTCCTTTCGTTTTTAATCCCTGAGAATATTAGTTTTAGGGACGAAAATGGAAAGGAATTGCAAACCACAATAACCAAAAAAAACAAATTTTAAAGTCAGACACGAAAATGGTTATAAACAACAAACCACAAGGACGAAAATCGTAGTTTACTCAAAAAAAAAAATTGGTCCAACTAAACTTCTTGAAAAGTATTCTATTGAACATTTTGAATTTTAATTCGGAGAACACTTTTCATTCAAAAAGGTATAAAAAGACTAATAACATGTTTCAATTCTTGGGTTCTACTTCCAACTACGTCTTATTAGCAACTAAGGGTTGTTTATCAAACTTATATCAGATAATTAAGTACTTATCGGGGCCGTTTATGATCGAAACACTTATAGGTAAATGCTTATCAGGTGTCACTTACCTTATTAGGTAAGCATGACAAGGACTAAGAATCTTGTTCGATAAGAGACATAGCAAAGAATTTTACTAATCAAACTATTAATCGGCGGTAAGCGTGTAACGGGTAGAAGGCATTTACCACATGTAAGCATGGCAAGATCGAGAATCTTACCTGGAAAGAGGCTTACCACAATCCAATTATTTTTGGCTAAGACTGTTACTTGATAAAATTAACTGAGGGTGATGTCTCTTGTCAATAATATCGCTTACCCGACAAACATTTGGTAAATGACCTTATATATAAAATTTGTTAGGCCATTGTCTATCATCGTTGTAATTATTTTGCAAGTCATAAAGTTAATTGTAGATCATATAAACATAAAAGTTCAATTAATTATGCTATTATAGTTGTTGAATTTCTTAACTGAAATTAAATGATTTCTTATACATATTGATCTAACAGATAAACCTTCGAACCTATCATAAAAGTTTTCATTTTCAGATAACATGCACATCCTATCAACTCATGAAATATCATATTTATTAGCTAAAAATTGCACGACTTTTGTTGTCGCGAGCTTATAGAGACGACATGTTGTCGCAACAGCCTCTTACTGAAACATTTTGTCGCTAAAAGCCCGTCGCTGAAACTCACTTTTCTAGTATACACTACAAAAGTTATCACCGACAGAACTCATTGTCGAAGAAAATTGGCAGGTGATCGTGCAATCACAGATGGATTTTCAATCACTGACCGTAAATCCGTTAGAAATCCGAAAAAATTATCGGTAAGGTCTGTTTATTTTGTTGTCAAAACCGAGAACATGAAAAGTTATACACGGAATGAAATTAGTAAGTAAGAAAGAAAGGTGTTAGTTCCTATCCAGTGACTTGAAACTTGAGCCAAGAAGACGACACAGGAAACCAAAAAACATCCCCACCTTATGAAAAAACAAACACAACAGTCAGTTATTAATATTTTCAATTTTATAAAACAAAGGTAAACATGTACATATTTGCATGAATTAATGCAGCCCAGAAACCCTCTTACACGTGACTTTCCGTCCTCCTCACGTGACCTCTCTCTTTAATGTCCTTCACTGTTAAGTTGAAAAAGTGTTCTGGAAAGGTGATTCAATTGTCAAAAGTAACCCCTTCTACTCCTTAATGTTACAAAGCAAAAGTGGAATGCTAAGGGGTTGTTTGTTTTTTTAAAAACCCTCTTAATGACTCTTAAGTCTGAATTCTTCAGACCTTTTTACATTCCACCTCTTATTAATAATAACTAAAATAAGACTTCAGACTTTAGATCTTTTAAAAAACAAACGACACCTAAGTTACTGGAGTTGTCGAAATGAAGAAAGGGAAACTAACACCGGAAAAGGGCCTTTAGGTCAACAAGTCATGATATAATTTAGGGTGGAATGTGGATTATCTACTTTTCTTTTTTGGTTTATGTAGAGCTATTTTATTAAATTTAGAGTAAATTGCAAATTTGGTTCTTGTAGTTTCTCGAAAATAACATTTTTCATTCCTGCAATTTTAAATTTACAAGATGGGGATCATGGTTTGCAAAAACATTCGGATTTGGTCCTTCCTAATGGCCGTTAAAAAATTCTAATAAATGATAGACATTTTCATCCATTTTATAAACAAATTTGTCCTTTACTCAATCAAAAACCTCATGGGCAAATCATAAAATCAATTTTTATTGGATAAACACTACTAGATATATAGAAGACTTTTATCTACATCAGTTTTCCTGGGAAATCCGTCGCTAAAGGGGTGATTTATCACAAAAGTTAGTTGGTAAATTGTTTGGTTGGAAATTCAAATCAGTGACAGATTACCCACGGATTTTGTGAGTGATCCGTGGTTGATCATCAGAACTATTGTTTTTGTGGTTGATCACCGACTAAAATTTCCTGGATGATTTTTGTTGGTAAAAGTCATTTATTTTGTAGTGAAAAAAACATTATTTTAATAAAATGACGAAAATGCCCCTCATTTAATGGAATTTTTAGGGTGTTTTTGCAGACCATATGATAGCCATTTTGTAATTTCAAAAATGCAGGAACGAAAAGTGTTATTTTTGGAAACCGCAGGACCAATTTTGTAGTTTACTTATAAATTTATTTTCTATAAAAGTACGTAACTTCTACAAATTAACTTTCTAAATTTTTTGGGAATGATTATTTAACACCAGATGCAAATCATTTCAAAATTAAAGAGTTCATTTTTTTTAGAAGATGATACTCTAATTTGAAAACACATACTCTAAACCCTAAACCCTCGTTTGACTTCTGGAGCTAGATTTATGCACATATCTTTCAATGGATCTATGGCACTCTCTCTGATGATATGTTGGTTCGCATATTTGAACCAAAATCCACAACCTGTGGGCCCTAGAATCGTTAAGAACATCTTCCATATATAATAATAAAGGATCTCGTGCAGTGGCCCTTGAACACGAGTTTAATACTCTCGCTGTGATTCCCAGTAACGATCAAGTAACAATGAATCGAATGATTAATCTTTATTGAATTATTAAAAAAGAGTTACAAACATAGGATTGAAAAACAAACTCTCTCTATCTCTCTCTCTAAAGCCCATTAGGCGTACGCTTAAACTCTCCTAGTCTTAACCCTGTAAGTTCCCAAATCAAGCAAAACAATCTAAATCAATGAGCTTGACATTTAATTCTAGAGAGAGAGAGAGAGTAGAGAGAAAACTCGCATGTCATTGATCTAACAATATTACAAGTGAACCAAGAACTCTCACAATACATTCATATGCTTATAAACCTATTAAACACTCACATAGATAAACTCTCACAACCCTTAGACTAAACAACATTGACTATCTTTTACTAATCAAGACTTTGACTTTTGACAACTTTGATTTTCTCTGACTTTTCATTTACAAAGACTTTTACTCTAAATCTTGAATACAATAATGCACTAACAATCTCCCCCTTTGGATTCAAGATTTAAAAATTTGACAATAGTTTTCAGCTCTTGATTCTTCAAAACATTAACTTTGACAACTTTGAACTTTGAAACTTTGACAATCTTCAATCATTTGGCTTTTGAAGAATCATCAGATAAACTTGAAAAGTCTTTCACTTTGTCTTTGAAAAGTCATCAAGTCTTGAACATGAATTTGAAAACTTTGATCTTTGTGGCTTTGAACTTTGAACTATGAGGAATCTTACAATGCTTGTGTAACACCCTAAATTTTAGAGAAATAAAAATCGAAAATTTCGCAATATGACGACTATAAATTGGATATTAACCTGGGTATACAAACCTGCTATAACAATCCCAAAGTATCATCCCGAAAAAACGGGGAACAAAGTTGTAGCCTTTACAATTAATCAAATGAAGAATATACTTAACAACCTAATATTCTAACTTAAAACAAGAAAGATTAGTATAGGGTGTTGCTATTCTTTCAAAAGTATGTCCACTATTGAAACACTAGTCTATACATCTCCTAAAAAGACCGCTCTTGACCCAAGGCCATCCATTCAATCCCGACGAATCCCACCGGAAGCCTGACCTGTTATACATGTCATTTTAAGAAAAAAGTGTTAGGCTAAAGCCTAGTGAGATCAAACATTTGCAGTTAAAATATTCGAACGTAAGAGTAAATAAAAGGAATTAACTCGTAACAATAATAAAATGTTCTTCGATATAGCAAATACCTCTTGGGTTAATGGGGGAGACCCGCTTACTAACACAAATGACAGAACACAAAAGTAAGCTATTTGATAAGACAGTAAATCCAATACACAAATAAAGTACACGCAAGGGATGTCAGGCCCAGTGTCTTTAAACTTACACCTACGGAAAGTCAACTTCAACCCCGAAGGGTCCTTACGTTGAGATCCTCATCCAATATCGTAATACTTGAGCACGTAGGACTTATAACCCAATCTGATGCCTAAACGTGCCTCGACGTAGAAAACTAATCGTCCCAATACCGGACTAAATAATATAACATTTATGGGGTCATGACACCCAAATGCAAGCAATTAAGCCACATAATGCCCATAAGGCCAAAAGCTAAAATTCGATATTTGTTAATATGCATAAGACGGTATAATAGGTGATTTTCACAAAGGCATTCTACATTGTTTACCAAAAGGTCATTAGTTGACACATGCGTGATCTTTACATGCTTCAATTCAAAAACATGATGAAACCCAAGTTACAAACTTATCAGCTGTTAACCATAAATTCATCTTTCCCAACTTCATAACTTTACATGATCAAGTCATCCATTTAAATACCTTTCCCAAGTATAAATATGCTACTAGAAACATTATCAAGGTTATTCACCTCCATTCCAAGATATTGTCATAAACCCTAAAATCTCCAAAAATTAAGTTTTGATACAAAGTTTCCACAAATCAAGTGTATGAAAAACGAGATGTTCGTGAATTCAAAATTCGCCCCTTGACATGTATAAAGTTTTATAAAAAGTGTAAGAACTCACCTTAGTAGTTTTTCCAAAAGAAAACTAAACCCTAGAATGAAGAAGATGAAGACTTTGAGACTAGCTAACTTGAACACTTCCACTTCAACTTCACAATACCTAGATTAGATTCAAAAATGCTCAAAGCTAGAGATAGATGGAAGCATTAATGATGGAGGGAATCAAAGAGGATGAACTTACCCAAAATCAGAGGAGAAATCGTCCTAGCAGTCCCCCAAATCAGATAAAATGTCCTAAAATCGCGACTTAACCTTTTTATACCCTAGAACCCCGACCGCGATAGTGACACGGCGAGAGTGATATTTGTCACTCTCGCAGGCAAGGTCGTGCAAACTCAACATTCCACGGTACAAACGAGGCGATAGTGCCCCACAATTGTGACCACGACACTCTCTCCTGGCACAATCGCGCGAGATGTACCGAGAGTCCAAGACCCCTGGCGATTGTGCCTTCGCGATAGTGACACCCTGTCACTATCGCGGACACTGTCGCGAGAAACCAGACTTTCCCAAAATTTGATACTTTCAAACCACGATGCTTAAATCAGTAAAACACGATATTTAACTATTAAATCCCAACACCCAGTAAGTTCAAAATGAGAAAAATGCTAAAGGGATTCCCAGAATTCGGGGTGTTACAACTTGTATCTTCATCTCTTTGATCTATGAATTGTTTGTCTTTGAACAACGAATCATCTCTAATCATCTCGGAACGTCTTTATAATGTTATCTTGAACTTCTTGACTTTGACAAATCTTCTGTCTTTGGAAATTGAAACTTTCAAAATATTTCCCCCTTTTTTATGATTGTGAGCATCACGATCATCAAAATTCTTTTCAATTTCATAACCGTCTTTGAATAATAATCTCCCCCTTTGTGAAAAACTAACAATATCCGCTCTTTGATTTGAGTATCCGTCAATTCATGAGTGTATACCTGAATCTTTTTAAATTCAGATATAATGAACTTTGTAACCCTGATTCAACGGATGAAACAAGTAGAATTGCCTGTAAGTATCACGGAGCCACTTTGTACAACGAATGTACATTGGAAATGAGTTTTTGTGATGTTCACTCCCCCAGGGCTTCCATTCAATCATCGAAAAACCACAAAGGAATTTTCTATGAATGTTATGACAAGAAAACTTATTCCTTGTGTGTATGTGAAAGTGTAGAAATGATTGAAGATATTTAAGCCTTTTCAGGCTCAAAATGTGTAATCTATTGAGACAACAACAAGTTTTACACGGACTTAATGTGCATGAAAGAGGTGCGAAGGTGGGGCAACTTTCCTTCTTTTTCAATATCTAAATATTTCGAGTGAAGACCAGATAGCAGATATGCTGCGTCCCCAAGAAAATTAAAACATTTCTTTGTCGGGAAAGAAACGAGTGGTGGTGGGGTGATAGCAAGAGTTTTCATGGGCTAGTGTCTGTTTCAATGATGGTCACCAAAGAATGTGAACCAACAAAATATGTGGCTGCTCGACTCAGAAAGTAGTTGGTGCAGAGTTTCCATATTATTTTAACTCTGTTCTCACACCCTCTTTCTTTTTATCATTAAAGCTCACTTCTAATCAAAATCTCATTTACATTTTACCGCTCAACACAATGAGAAAAACTCAACCAGACGAGTTATCTCCCCCACTCTTTGATTTAAGACCCCTCACCCCTCAATCACTCAAGGATAACTTCCAGGGTAGGAAACACTGGCTAACGTGAATCTATGGAAGTTCTGTTTAAGTTCTCACACTGATCCCATGTAATTTGTCCTATAAAGAATGGTTGCTCAACAATTTATCTTGAATAATTAAGCACAAATATGATAACATTGTCAAAATGAATGCTCATTAAAAATATGAATGAAATTTGAGCATTTGAACAATGAAGATTGTTGATCCCAGATTTATGTTCTAAACTCGTTTAACTATCTCACTACATGGTGAACTGAAAAATAAGAGTTGTGAAGCGTTTCAATATGTAGTGAAGATAAGTTTATAGAGGTAGTAAACACACAAGCATATAGTATGAAAAGCACAATAAGTAGCAACGTTTTCACTAAGTCATATGCTTCATTAACTTGCTCAAGAACACCAAAAACACACACAAGTGTGTGCTAATATGCTCAAGGATTATACAGACTAATTTCTTTCTTGTGTGTGCTTGCTCTTTACAATGCAGGAGGTGCTCCCTTCATATAGCAAGGGGAGCACACAATAGTACAAGACAAAGGCTGACAATCCATAAAAGGAATGTCACCTGGAAAGTAAAACATCGTGGGACGCCCATTAACGATCTTCAGAATCTTCGTACAGCAGGCATCACGTGTTCTGCACGTGGTTTTTTCTTGAACCATTTTTGCGAATAACTCCAACACTGACCTCCAGAGGTTATCCTTTACAGAGGCTCTGTGAGTGATCACAGAGGCTCTGTGATCTGAGTATCATTATCAGGTTTGACCTCGGGTACGTCTTCCGCGGAGTAACCTCTGAGCTTTGTATCCTCTGTGGTGACTTGGACGATCTTGAGCAGACAACAGAAGTTTCTATACTTAGCCTATTTTTCAAAACTTCTAAACTTGGCAGATAGAGCTAACAATCTCCCCCTAAGTGTTGAAAAATAAAATTTTGAAATTTGAGGTGTTGGCTAAGCTAGAAACAAAAAGAGGTGAAAGGAACTCAACCTCTGAATACCGATTTTCATTCATAAAGGAAAATGCCAGAAGGCAATTACATTAAGAAGCAAATACATGAATGAAAAGCAAAAAGGAAAAATACATAAGTCATTGAGGAAAATCATCTATCGGATTGGTAAAGCTTTCGGCAAAAGTTTTCTTTATCGATAGAATGAGTTCCCTGTACTTCAGTTGAGCATCAATCTGTCCGATCATTGTCTCTGCAGGTCCCGCTTACATAGTCTCAGTGCCCTTCTTCCTCAGAGTCGTATTCTTTATCTTCAACAGAGTGTTGTTCGAGTACTTGTGACTTTGATTTGGCCTGTACATCTTATTGAGCCCATCATCGTCTTTGAAAATGAATCCGAACTCAGGCTCTGTGATTAAAGAGTTTGATGGAACATTTTCGATTCCAGGGAATTGTTCATTTGGTTTGGTGATCGATAGCTTCTCGATTCTGAGTTGTAGAGCTACGTCGAAATCCATTTTGCTATGGTATTTGACATGTTTGCCACCTCCTTGATCCTGCCATTTGCTATCATGTACTTCTTTCGCTTTTCAAGTCCTTGCCTTGTGAAGGCATGTAGTTGAGGAAGATCATAGGCGCAGAGGTTCTTTAAGTCTGCATCTGTGAATGTGTACTGCTTCCCATCTTTTCTCTCAACTAAGTATTTAGCAAACATGATTGACTTTTTGGCGAAGGAGTGCACAGAGATCCTCATTACTGTCTTGATATCTTCTGTAGAGAACACCTCATTCCTCTCTCGTGCAGTTTGCTCGAAACGTCTTCTGATGTCTTCTTTGATTAGGGGATGCAAATTTGGTGCTAAGAAGATGGCATCGGGCTCTGCGCTGTAGAGATAGGTGTGTATGTTCTATTGGAACTTAAGTTCTTTTGGTGGAGGCCTTGGGATTGGAGTTCTCATGGCATCCATCGATTGAACGATCTCTTTCACCCTATCCTCTTGTTGATTCTGTTCTGAGGGCTTTTTTCTGTCGGGTTCAGAGGCTTTCTGTTCTTTGTTCTGTAAAGGGGTCTCCGATGTATCTTCTGTGTTTACGGGATCAAGGCTCTGAAATTGTACAACAGGCGTGGGTGCAGTGGGCATAAGTTCAGGGCTTGAAGGTTCTACGAACTTTGTGAGCCCTTCTGCAATGTGTTCAGAGCCAACATTCACCTTTCCCTTCTGTGACACTACAGAGGTTGTGCCTTGGACAAATGGAGCAATCAGTTTTGGATCCTCAAAGGCACATGACTTGAGGTTTTGCGTTTTGTGTAGCTCTGAGGCTGTTCTCTGTAGAGGTAGGGCTCGAAGAGGAGTGGCGGCGATGACAACTGCAGAACTTTTTGTTGCTGAAGCCTTCTCCCCCTCATGATGGCCAGGGCCAGAGGCATCTGGATCCTGATCATCATGGTGAGCCCTCTTCTGCGATGCCTCTGCTTGGCAAGTCGCAGGTACCTTCCTCTTTATTTTCTTGTAGAGATGCTCGTCAACATGCCGAGAGATCTTCTTGAGAACGTCCTCTGTAGCCAACGATAGTTTGTTGACTTTCATATCAGACTTGAACCTGAACGTGGCTACAGTCTTCTTTAGATCCTCTGTTAGTTTCTTGCCTTCTTGAGAGATGTTAGATCTAATGAGGTTGAGATTGCTTAGAACCATTCTCCCCATTGTTTCCAAGTCCTCCTTTTGTGGCAAAGGCAGAGAGGTCAGTCGCAGAGGTTGCGGATGGGGGGTGTAGAAGTGGACGACTGTGGTTGGAAAGGTACTATAACACTATGAGTTATACCCTTGATTTCATCTCGAAGCTTGGTCAGGTCATCCACTCCTGACTTAACTACTTTTGCAGCAAATTTTCCTATTTCGTCTGTGCAGATATCCCCCAGGATCTGAATTTGATTTGAATGTACGATGATTGTTTTGCCACATGCTTGAAGATCAGCTCGAGTCGCACAGTTCGATGTCAGCTTAGTGATCGCCGCTGAATGTTGCATTGAATATTGGCGAAGGGCGTTCAGAGCTTCTGTATTGGCTTTGAGAGCCTCTGCAAGGATTTGGGAGTTGGCTTGGGACTCCCTTGTGACAGAGCTTTTCAACTCGTCAAATTTTTGGAGCATCATGTCAACATGGGCTTTAAACTCGCCCTTCGTGACAAAGGTGTCTGAGGTAACCTCCGGAACAACAAATGTTCCAGATTTTGACAACGAGTGTTTGGCACCTTCAGAGCATGAAGTAAAGATGAGTTCTGGAGGATTTCCTCCCAATCCTTGATGTTCCACAGAGGAAGCATCTATGGGAGTTCTGTCAAGAAGTTTCTTGGAGGAGGGTTCAGAGACTCCTTCAAGATTCTTTTTGAATGAATCTTGTGGTTGTTCTAGAACCACATAATCAATGTGTTCTCGCACCACCAACTCTGAGGTGGTTTGTGGGTCACTCTTGTGTGTGGCAGAGGCAACGAATGCTTCTGCATGCGTATGTGTCGTGTCCTTGGGCGAATGAACACTTATGTCTGCACCAACATCCTGTTGAGTGGATGGGGTGAATTTTGGTTTTCTAGATATAAATGGCACAGAGGATGAAGGAATATCCTCTGACCGGTTGGTTAGGGCTGGGTTCGGACTGTGCGGTCCTTCTTCAATACCCTTCTGCACTAGAACTGCAGGGGTAGTAACATGGGTTGCACAGGGATTAGTTCAGGTTGTGTGCCTATGGCATCTTTTTCTCCTATCTCCTTCTCTGAGATTTTCACACCCTCATCACCAGAGCTTGAAAGCCCCGTAATGTCCTGCACCTCAACGTCTGTGGTTTCATCTAAGTCCATAGAGTGCAACTTCTGTACTACCTTAGCTATGTCCATTACGACATGGAGAGGACTAGGGATTCTATCTTTAGAGCTTTCAATGATGTGGGCTTTTCGCCTTCTTCTCTACAGAGGTTGTTCTGATTCTGCAGGTTCACTCACTTCTGGTGTAATGACATGTTCAGAGGTTGCTACTTTGGTTAACTTCCTAGCCTTTTTTTTTGGTTTGGCAACCTCTGAGGGTGATTTTGGAGTCTCTTCTTCTGCGACTCTCTTCTTGAGTTTCCTTTTCTTTTTAAGCTTCTTTTCCCCACCCCACTCTCGTGAACTATAACCTCTGTCCCAATTTGGGTTTCTTCTGCTATATCTACTCCAGCTCCCTCACCCACTTCTGTCCTAAGGTAAACAACTATATCTCCCATTTGGAATCCTACACGGGGGGGGGGGGGGGTTGCAGGACTCGGTGCAGGAGTCCTGTGCCCACGAATGTACGTCCTAACCGCATCTTCACTACCCAGGTAAGCTAGAATACTGTCTGGCAGAGGTCTTGCTCCAGGATGTCCAGTCTTTAGTACGGTTGGCTTGTGCGAATTCATGTCGTAGACTTTGATCATTTTTCCTTCTGCAGGTAATTTCCCTTCTCCTATCAGAGCATCTCCTAACAGAACTGCAAAGATTGTGTTGAATACGAGATTTTTGGGTTCTGTGCCTCGAGCTTGGTCCTCTTGTTTGTCTATGACCGCATTTATGATCTCTCTGAAAATAAGTGTTGCATAGTCCAATGGCAAATCATAGTATATGCCATACATTATTGCTAGTATGGTATGGCTAGATTGGTCAGGACTACCTACTTTGCAAGTCTATCAGCGATTGAGAATCAAGAAGAGAATATTCCACAAAGGTGGAAGGTTCTGGCGTCTGAAATCAGTTCTCCTGGAAATCGGTGCAGTGTACCCTATGAACCTGAGAAACTCGAGAATTTCATCATCTGAGGGCTCGTCAGAGAATTTTGTTAGGTTCAATTGGGTCTTGGTAGGATGTTCGAATACCTCTGAGACTCTTCTACGGTTTATGCCAAGGTCCAGAATTTTAGTAGTGGAGGGATGAGTGGCATAACCCATGACACAGTTGCCATAATGGTCCAGTTTTTCATGCTTAACACTTAACCAGAATTTTTGAATGTAAGTTTCTAGGATATCAATTCTTTTTAGGGTTAGGGCTTTGGTGAGGATGTGGTTTTTCAGGATTTGAAGTAAAGGACCAGCTTCCTCGGGGTATCCCTTGGGTTCCAAGACAACATAATGATTGTTAGGTTTGAGGTTTAGTTGTCTGGAGTGGTAATCATGGTGTGTGAAGGAGAGCATTCTGCTTGTGAGGACATGTTCTTGTTCAACATAATGGGAATCGGCCTTTTTGGCCTTAGAATGCATTGAGTGGTTTGATGCAGAAGAACCCTTGGAGTTTTTGGAAGAAGCAGATTTGGATGCCATGGAAAGAGATGAAGAAGGGAGATTCTTTGCAAAGGAATTCTTGAGAGAAAAAAAATTGCAGATAAAAAGAAGATGGAGGGTATGAGAGGGGTTTATATATACAAAGAGAGGGTAAAAAGATTAAGCGGTAAAAAATAAAATTTGAAATCCGAAATGAGTGGTAACAGATAAGAGGCCGTTTCTGAAAAACGACGGTACAGATACGAACCAATCAAATATTGTCACGTCAGATAATGGCGGTGCACGATCTAGGACGTGCGCCTCCCCCTATTTTCACGCACATGGCATTTACTATTCCCACATGACAGTGAGTTTCAAAAAATAACCCGCAGCAAATGGCCTGAATTTCTCAAGTGATGGGAATGACAGAAGCTCTGTGGATAAGAGACTTCTGAGGTCATAGGCAAGGTTTTGATCAAAAGAGAATTTTTAAGAGGAAGGAAAGTGCGATGAAATGATCGAGTTCCTTTTAGAGTGCATCGGTCAGATATCCTCAGTTTTGAGGTGCAGAGGCTCTGTGATGGATCGCAGAGGCTCTGTGGTCGACCTCAGAGGTTCTGAGACCAAAAAATTCCTTTTAAGGAAAGATTTTCAAAGTTTTGATCAATTCAAAGTTTAAACAGAAAACTAGGAACAAAGTGGGATCTTTCTGAGGGCATAGTGCTTCGAGAAAGAGTTTTGACCCTTGTTTCAGATGGACTAACCTCACTCTGTAGTCTATGTCGCACAGAACTGTCTTGCTCCCCCTGGATACTAAAACTGTCTTGCTCCCCCTTCAACTATGCTTGGATCATATAAAGATAATACTTGTACAAGACATAGATTCGAAGAAAAACATAGTAAAGAAAGCTTAAGAAACTATTTACAAACAAGGGATAAGTTGCAGAAAGGTAAATATGTACAACAGAGGCTCTGTGCAAGGGTACAGAGGCTCTGTGGTCAACTCATGTTTAGCATACCAATCTTGCCAACTAGAAAAGTGAATCTTTTCTCATCCAATGCCTTCGTGAAAAGGTCGGCAAGTTGGTAATCTGTGGGCACAAAGTACATCTCTATTGTCCCATGCTCCACATGGTGTTTCAGAAAGTGATACCTGATATCGATATGCTTGGTCTTGGAGTGTTGCACAGGATTGGCGGAGATCGCACTGGCGCTTTTGGAGTCACAGAGGATGGGGATTTTCTCGATGTCAAATCCATAGTCTCTAAGTTGGGTTGTCATCCACAGAACTTGTGAACAACAACTGGCAGCAGCAACGTATTCCGCTTCGCCCGTAGAGGTTGAGACACAGTTCTGCTTCTTCGAGGTCCAACTTACTAGTTTCCCTCCAAGGAATTGACAACTCCCAGAGGTACTTTTTCTGTCTAGCTTACATCCTCCGTAATCTGAATCTGTGTACGCCACTAAATCAAAGCCAGAGTTCTCCGGATACCAGAGGCCAAGAAACTTGGTCCCTTTTAGGTATCTGAAGATCCTCTTAACAGCATGAAGATGAGATTCTTTGGGGTTAGCTTGAAATCTTGCACAGAGACATATGGCGAACATTATATCGGGTCGACTCGCGGTTAAGTATAACAGAGACCTTATCATGCTTCTGTAGAGTTTACACTGCACAGACTTGCCTTCTGGATCTGCATGAAGCTTGGATCCAGTGGCCATAGGAGTCTTCATTGGTGAAGAGTCAGAGAGCTTATATTTTTCAAGTGTCAGAGACATATTTTGATTGATTTATGAAAATCCCCTCTGTGGTTTGTTTGACTTGCAATCCTAAGAAGAATGTAAGTTCTCCCATCATGCTCATCTCAAACTCACTTTTCATCAATGATTCAAACTTTTTGCAATATAAATCATTTGTAGACCCAAAAATAATGTCATCAACATAGATCTGTACAAGTAGAATCTTACCTTTTTTCTTCTTATAAAATAAAGAAGTATCAGTTGTACCTCTTTCGAAACCATTGGCAAGGAGGAAGTTTGAAAGTCTGTCATACCAGGCTCTGGGGGCTTCTTTCAGTCCATACAGAGCCTTGTCCAAAAAGTAGACGTTATTTGGGTACTTAGAGTTCCCAAACCCTAGTGGTTGTTGGACATATACTTCTTCTTGAATCTGCCCATTCAGAAAGGCTGACTTGACGTCCATTTGATATACTTTGAACCCTCTGTGGGTTGCGAAGGCAAGAAAGATCCTTATAGCTTCTAGTCGTGCCACAGGGGCAAAGGTTTCTTCATAGTCTTCTTCTTGACAGTATCCCTTGGCCACCAGTCTTGCTTTGTTCCTGACCACCACACCATCTTCATCTTTTTTGTTCCTAAAGACCCATTTGGTTCCTATAGCCGTTTTGCCTTTTGGCAGAGGCACTAGGGTCCATACTTCGTTTCTCTCAAACTGCAGAAGCTCCTCTTGCATTGCTTCTACCCAGTTTGGGTCTTCAAGAGCTTCAGATATCTTTTTGGGTTCGATTATACTCACAAAATTTGTATAGTAACAAAAATTTGCAGTACTTGATCGAGTTTGGACCTTGTCAGATGGGTCACCAATAATTTGGATCTGTGCGTGACTCTTGGTCCACTTCGTCATGAGAGGCAGGTGATCGTTAGAACCTTTTGTGGCTAACTCAGGAGCACGTTCATCTTGATGTGGATCATTCTCCGTTGAAGGAAATTGATCGTTCGTACTTGCCACAGAACTTGGTTGTTCACCATGATTTGAAATAGAGAGCTCTGCGGAGTCTTGGTCAGAGTTATCTGATTGTTCTGGTGTTGACCCTTAAGTATATACTTCTTTCCGCTGATCGATTGAATACACATGGGGCCGCAGAGATCCATATGAATCATTTCAAGTGGCGACTTGCATGAAGGCTCCATCTTTGATTTGTGGGAACTTCTTTTCATCTTTCCCATCTTGCATCCTGGCTACGAAGAGTCTTTCTCAAACCGCATCTCTGGTAGACCTCTGACCATGCCTTTGCTTGCAAGAATATTTATCGCTTTAAAGTTCTGGTGAGAGAGACGTCTATGCCATATCCAACTTTCTTCTTTTGATGCTTTTGCTATCAGACAAAAAGATCGTGTAGCAGATAGTGTTGGAAAGTTTACTGCATATAAATTTTCATATCTCTCAACTTTGAAAATCTCAGAACCATCATAATCTTCTATATGCCAATGAGTTTTGGTGAACCTAACTTGATAGTGACTGTCGCAGAACTGGCTTGTACTAAAAAAATTGTGATCCAGGACTTCTACATACAATACTTTCTGAATGGTTACAGTGCCATTTTTGAGCATTCCGTATCCTTTGACATATCCTTTAAGCACAGAGTTTGCAAAGCCAACGGTTCATGCAGGTTGTTCTACATAGTTGTGCAGTATGTGCTTGAACCTTGTCATATGCCTTGAATATCCGGAGTCAATAAACCCCAATTGACAGGCCTACAAAAGAACCAACGACTTGGCCTTAGGTACCCATATCCAGATGGGCCGTTTACTATTAGCATTCTTTAATTTCTGAAAATTGTTGACCAAGCCTTTAATTTGTCATTCATAACGAGGCTTCGACAACCATTTCCAAACCATTTTGACATTAACATCTTTAATGTCCTTTTTCTTTGAAAATTTGTTTTGCTTAGCGTTAAAGATATGCATCGGTTGATACGAGGCTTTGGAACATGAGAAAAGCCTTTAACTTTCTTTGTCTTAGGAACAGTGGGGTGAAATGAGAATGAGTTGCTACCACAGTGATTGCATATAATATTCTTTTGAGCAAACGTCATAAATTTTGATTTGTCAAAAGAATTGCATTTATTCAAACAAAAATGACATTTATTTGCACCAAAATTATTACAAGCATTATTACAATCACTATCAGTAGTAACATTCTCTCGTTTCATTACAGAAGTACAGATTTCAAGAACAGTTGAAATATTCTTCTTTTCAGAAGTTTTCCTTCTCCACTTTCCTTTTACCTTCCCATTCACATTTGAAACATCAACATAAACTAAGTTAGACGAATTCTTGGAAGATGAGTTAACTTTCTTAACACCATAAGTTTCACCTTTCTCAAACACACTTGGCTGTTTTTCAAATTCTTTAGCATAAACAACTGTTGGTTTGGCTAATGTCACAAACTCTGGATTAAATCTAACATTCCATTTCTTGTTATCAAACTCCTTTTGATCTAACAAATTCTTTTTAAACAAACTATCTTTCAACTCACTTATCTGTTTGCTAAGCTCTCGATTTTCTTCTAAAGATTTGCGTAACTTAAAACGAAGATCACAATTTTCATCTTCAATTTCCTCGAGAGTCTTTTGCAAATCAGATATTTGTTTTTAAAAATCAGATATTTGTTTTTAAAAATCAGATATTTGTTTTTAAAAATCAGAAGTTTGATTTAACTCAGAATCTGACTCAAGCTTTTATATAATGGGAATATGATCTGAAGAGTTCATTAATTCATCAAAAATTTCTTCAGACATTTTATCAATGAACTCAGACTTTTTGTTGAAATCCGTGACATCAGATGACTCTTCTATCTTAACTCCCTTTAAGGAATCAGAAACTGTAGATTCAAACATAATGTTCAAAAACTGTAGATTAAAACTTTAAGGAATCAGAAACTGTATACACATTGTGGGACACACAATTGGTATCAGAGCAGACTAATTCAGGAAGATTGGATCAAATTTGAAGATTTTCGGATCGTATTTTGACGAACTCGCAAAAATGGACTGTGACATTTGATTTTGTCGATTTATTGTTGTTTTAGGTATAAATTTGCTTGTAATAGGATCGATTTGATGCATAGAACAAGTTTATTTTGGATCATTTAGTCACATTCACAAAGAATTAGATTGAATTTTGAAATTTCTTGTTTTTTTTGTTCGAAGTATCAGTTCGCACTGTAGAAGAATCAAAATGTATCGATTTTTGTTTTTGATTGTAATAGTTTGCTAGTATTGTGTTCGAAATCTGTTCATAGTCATTTCTGCAAATTTTCGAACCAATTGGTGAAGGATTAGATCGATTGCAGAGCAAAGATTGAGTTTTTGGAGCTGCAAGTCAAGAACTCGCTAAGGAAGAACTCGCAAGCCTTAAAGAACTCGCAAAAGACTGTTTGTGGATTTGAAGGGAAGAACTCGCAAACAGAGACATGCGAGAAGTTGAAACTCGCACAACCCTAGATCAAGATGACTTCCAAGGATGTTATTTCTATCGGAACGGATGTAAAGCCTCCAGTTCTATTCAAAGTTGAATACGAACAGTGGAAGGATCGGTTCCTCGACTTTGTCGACCATCACTCAAATGGGGAAAATATTCTGCTATCAATTACAGAAGGTCCCATGGTACCACCCACTGTCCAAATACCTGATGATGAATCTTCTGACAGTGAGGATGGTGACGAGGACAAAGTACAAAAGATGAAAACTGTTCCAAAGGACTTTGGTCAATATTCTGAGGAGCAGAAAAGCCGTTTCAAAGCCGACAAACAAGCAAGATCTCTTCTACTCCAGAGTATCCCGAATGAGATTTATATCAAGATAAACAACTACAAGGCGAATGCAAAGAAGATGTGGGATCAGCTACAGAAAATGATGATGGGCTCTAAGGTAGGAAACCAGATAAAAGTGGCCAACTGTATAAACAGTTATGAAGAGTTTAAGGCTAAAGACAGTGAGAGCCTAGAGGAAACTTATGAGAGGTTTGTGCTTCTTTTGAATGAACTCTCAAAGAACAAAGTGAAGAAGAAGCAGATAGAAAATAACGTCAAGTTCCTAAGCATCCTGCAACCGGAATGGAAAAAGCACACTCACAGGATGAAACAAATGAAGGACTTGAATGACATACCTGTTCATGAAGTCTACGAGACTTTACGTCAGAATGAGGAAGAGGTGGAAGAGAAAATAGCTAAAAAGAAGAAAGCTGAGAAAGTTTCTGATCCAATAGCCTTGGTAGTTGGAGAGAAGGAGAAAGAGAAGAAAAAGAATAAAAAGAAGAAGAAAGTTATTATTCCCAATTCTGATTCAGATTTAGATTCAGCTAGTGATGATGGAGAAAATCTCAAGCAAGCTATGCTTCTACTGACTCGAGCATTCCAGAAGAAATTCTACAAGAAACCGGGTTCAAACACACAGAGGTATTCTTCGCCAGGTTCAAAGAATCATGAACATCGGGAAAGGGTTGAAGGAAAAAGATATGAGGAGAACCGGTATGTGGATAGGAAGTCGGATGAGAAGAAAAAGTTTGTGAATGACTATGCTAGTGCTGAAAAGAAAACAGACGACCTTGTCAAATGCTAAAATTGTGGAAAGGTCGGTCACTATGCTAAAGACTGTTAGAAGCCAAAGGTCAGAAACTCGGAATATTACAAGAATAAGATGTTATTGGCTAAGCAACAAGAAGTTGGAAAGGCATTGATGGTTGAAGACGAGTATTGGCTAGATCATTCAGATGAAGAGGAGAAAGAAGAATTAGCTCACATGTGTTTGATGGGCGGCACAGTGAAGTATGATGATTTGGATGAAGAAACAGCTGATGAGGTACTTAATCTTTCTAAATCTGATTTTATGGTTAAAATGGAAGCTATGATGGTCGAACTTCAAGATCTTCGAAAGAAACTGAAAAAGGAAAAGAGTAGAGTTGAAAAGAAAAATCAAAAGATCTTTGATCTTAACAAACAAGTTGTTGGGAACAAATATTTGATTGATTCTCTACGCAAATCTGTTTTTGATTTTAAACAGGAAAAAGATTGTTTTGAAAATAAGATTTCTGATTTTGAATCTAAATTGTCTAAATCTGTTTCTGAAAAGAAAGAATGTGTTTTAAACGCTTATAAATTGCATGTTGAAAACAAGAGCTTAGCAAAGAAGGTAAATGGTTTGGAATCTAAACTTTATACACGAGGTCAAACATATCAAACTATTTTTCTTAACACCCCGAATGAGGAAGCTGATGTTAGAGAGAAGTGGGGTCTCGGTTACAAAACCCACACTATCTAAAGAAAGCTATCAGAAAACAACCAACTTTGTATAATTTTGATTATCTTTTTGTGGCTGGAAAGTATCCTCATTTGAAACCCAAATTTGTTACCAAATCACCTGAAGAAGTAGAGGCTAAAGAGGATGAGAAAAGAAAGAACTTAAAGAAAATGCAACTACCATTCTGCTATCAATAGCTGAATGATAGTTATATTTCAGATCAGCCAAAATGTCTTTCAAATTATTATTTTGAAAGTTATTCGATAAAAGAGTTGGAGGCCAAACCTGTAGAAGCTAAAATTTATGTTCCTCCACTCATTTTAGAAAGCAAAATAATCAAGCTTGAAAATATTTTATCTGATGAAAGATTATTGGCTGACATTGAAAAAGTTGTATTTTCAACTGTTCTAAAGAACACAGTTTTAAAAATTGAATCTAAAGAGTGTTCTACATCTTCTAAAGCACCTCATACTTCTGAATCTGATTTTGATGACTTATTTGAGTCCAGAAATGATTTTTTAAATTCTGATGAAGGATTTGTGAATGAGATTGATATGTTTGATTTTAATGCTAAACTTCCAGATCATTCTACTTTTGTTATTAATGGTCAAACTTTACCAAGTGTACATGAAGTTGGTGAATCATCAACAATGGTTGGTAAAACAGTTTCTGTGAATGCTGATTATTATGCTAAAGGTAAGAAGCAAAAGAAAAAGCACTCACGGAAACAAACTAACACTGGTAAGCTTTCAAAAAGACAATTTCAGAAATCTGATTTTCCTAACAAATCTAAATCTTTTGTTTCAGTGAAAAGTAAAAGATTTGAAGAACGAAAGGAATGGAAACCAAAAAGTAAGATTGATGAGAGTTATGAATCATTTCCTGATATAGTTGATACTGTTTCAGTGATTGTAATGGATCTGCTAGTAGTAATGCTGATATAGTTGGTACTGTTGCTTACAATAAACAAAACCTTGTAATTCCTTACAAGCGATATTCAATAAAGCAATTATTCCAATTATCCCGGTTTACTACTAATTCATCTAATTATAGATGGAATGATTTTGTCTCTTACCGATATTCAAATGATTGGTTTGGATCTTATCATGTTTATTCTTCTAAACCAAATGTTTCAAAGAGTTTTCAAAAGAAAAGAGGATCCATATTTAAATGGATACCAAAACCTTGCACTAATTTTTTGGACCCGTTTTTAAATGGGTACCTAAAATTGTTATTCTCTGATTTCTCTTTTGCAGACCCGTCATATGTGGTATTTGGATAGCGGCTATTCCAAGCATATGACTGGGCAAAAGGATTTATTGTCTAATTATACAGAGAAATTCAGCGAAAATGTTCGTTTTGGCAATGATCAATTACCAATTCTGGGATATGGTAACATCATTCAAGATAAGTTGACGATAACGAAGGTGAGTTATGTAGAAGGCTTAGGACACAACCTATTTAGTTTTGGCCAGTTCCGCGACAAAGGGTTAGAGGTAAATTTCAAAGCTAAGAGTTGCTCGATGCGTACTTAAGAAGGCAAAGAACTCTTAGTCGGCACTCGAAAGTCCAACCTCTATACAATCAATCTTTCAAAGGTCCAGAATGACAATCAGGTTTGCTTACTGACAAAAGCCTCGATGCAGCAAAGTTGGCTTTGGCACCTGATATGCGTTCATTTTATTATTTAAATGCTCTATTTTTAAACGCATATCTCAACTTTTTGCAAGCGAATATTTAAATAATCAAGACACTTTGAGCAAAACTCATATCTTTATTACTTGGGCATTGAATCATTGGTTTTATGTTGTTTTTGTGGCTTGCAGATTGGCTTCTAAGCGTTTTTGTTGGGAGATTTCATGTGCCGAAAAGCAGAGGGATAGCAACTTGCTGCAGCTTGATGCTGTCTCAAGATATATGGAATATTCCTAGAATATTCCTCCAACCTTGCATTAGAATAACAGAGGGATAGCAGCTTGCTGCAGCTTGATGCTGTCTCAAGATATATGGAGTATTCCTAGAATATTCCTCCAACCTTGCATTAGCTGGTGGAAATCTTGGAAGATATTTGCCATGTGATCTATTTCTTTTATCCTTTGGGCAATAGCATTATCCTTTCTTTTGTTGGCTATAAAAAGCCTTGATCACTAGTTGTAAATCACACAATTCTCTCCCATCACCTCTAAAAATCCTCTCTAAGTGTTCTCTTATTCTCCAATCATTGGGAGATTATTTGGAAGACTAGTCTAATTTTAATTAACGCATTTAACTTTCAGTATTTCTTATCTGCTTTATTACATCTCTTTTAATTATTGCACTTTAATATTACGTTTCTTTTAATTATTGCACTTTAATTTTACGTCTTTATTTTATCGCATTTTAATTGTTCGTCTTATTACGTCATCGTTATTTATAATTTTTGTAACCTCTAATCTACCATCGTTCTTTTTATTTAATCTGCATAATTTACAGAAGTTTTTATTTTTAGTCGTATTCTCTTCTTTTTAAAAATGCAAGGATCCCAAGCGATGATAGGCTAACAACCTTAGCTTGGGTGTGAGGTGAAGTTAAGATTAAAACCAATTTTTGATGGTGGAAATTATTAGTTAATAATTATTTCCAATCATTCATTCAAGGTTATTTTTATAAAATTCACTTCCTAACAATTGATCGTTGTTGAAAATGATTAAAGTATGATGGACTTAGAGATAAGCCGTCCTGACATATCAACTTGAATGATATGGAGATATACTCGAGAGAGTTATTTAGATATGAGGAGACTCGTTTTCATTCCCTATAGCTTATACAAGGAATAGATTGTGCCATTGCCTAGACTTATTCTATTTTGGAAACATTAGAATCAATTCTATGGATGCGAGCCTTTCTCAATCTCGAAAGAGTGCCTTAGAAAAGCTAATGGTTGGATATATTAATAATGACGTTTCACTTGATTTAATTGTCAAAAATCTTAACGGATCCCCACACCCTTGCTGCTTTTTAAAGTAATTAATTTATGTCAAATTAGTTGTTAAAAAACCACCCAACAATATTTTCTTCAAAGTCGCCATCTGAAATCATTTCTTTTATTAAACTTTTATTAAGCTTTTACACATTTTCCAGTGGATCGATACTCGGTATTTTACCATTTTATTACTTGTAAAAGACGACAACGGATTGATAAGTGTATACTTGCACTATTCACCGTTAGATAACAGTCCAAGAGATTAAGCTCATATAAATCTCGTAACAAGTTTTTGGCACCGTTGTCGGGGAATTAGCTTGCTAAAAATCTGTAAAAGTTTTCTAAAAGATTTGATTTTTCTAACATCGTTCGAATCTCATTTTGGAAGTGGCGTATGCCATGAATACCACGTGGGGAATTGTTCGAATTTGACCCGAACATTGAAAGGACGTTTCGTAATAGGAGGAGAGCACAAAGAGTTTCATTGACCATAGATCCTCCCATAATGGAACCACCCCCACCAGGTTTTGAAAATAGGGTACCTAGAATAGAAATCCACCAAGACAACAACCGATATTCCATGATGCACCACCCACTTTTGGAAATCCACCCGAATTCCCTTTTCAACAAATTCCAAATAACCAAAATCAACATCCTAACGATGATGATGTGGAATCTCAGGATAACAATGAAAATAGGGATGGAGCTCCGAACATTATTAATCTAGCAAATTCCAAAGAGGGAAAGATTATGGACTATGCCATCCCCGATTTTGAGCAATTAAATTCAGGGATAGTTAGACCCCATATTGTCGCCCTCCATTTTGAATTAAAACCCATCATGTTCCATATGTTGCAAACAAATGGACAATTTGTCGGAATGCCATCGGAGGATCCTCATTCTCATTTAAAATATTTTATGGAGATCACCGATGCATTTCTGATCCCTGGGGTATCTAACGATGCCTTGAGACTCACTCTATTTCCATTCTCTCTAAGGGATCGGGCAAAATCATGGTTCAACTCTTTGGCACCTGGTTCTGTACCATCATGGAACAATAAGGCTGAAAAGTTTTTGCGAAAATATTTTCCACCCACTAGGAATGCCAAATCCAGAAATGAAATTTGTATGTTTAAACAACTGGATGATGAAGCAATTCCTGATGCATGGGAGAGGTTTAAAGAGTTGTTGAGAAAATACCCTCACCATGGCATTCCCTACTGTATTCAACTCGAGACATTTTACAATGGTCTAAACCCTGTGGCAAAACAAATGTTCGATGCGACATCAGGAGGGGCCTTTACAGCTAATACCTACAATGACGGGTATGAAATTCTTGAAAAAATTTCAACCAACAGTGGACATTGGGCTGATCCATGCGCCCAACCTCAAAAAAAGACTGTTAGAGTTCATGATGTAGATGCATACACTGCATTGACAGCACAACTCACTTCCATGGCCACAATGCTAAAATACTTAACTTTTGGCCAAGGAGTGCAGTCTACTGCCTCTACACCTATTCCTACAGTGCTCTCAGTGCAATGTGTTTGTTGTGGTGGGGAACACTCTTATGAACATTGCCCATAAAATATCGAATCAGTAAACTATGTTCATAACAAGCCTGGTCCCTACTCCAACAACTACAATGCCAATTGGAGACAACATCCAAAATTTTCTTGGAACAGTCCGTGTTTAAATCCACCTGCACTAAACCACAAGGAGTTTCAAAATTTCAACCACTACAAGTACAACACCCAAGTCCACCTCAAAACCATCACCAACAAACTTTTCATCAACCATCAACTCAGTCGTCTTTCCAACACAAACCTAACCAGCAAGCTGAGTCATCTACCTCTTTAGAAACAATTTTGAAAGAATTCATTAACCAAACCAATTCATCAATGAACCATCAAAACACCACCATAAGATCTCTAGAGACTCAGAACAGTCAACTTGCACTTGAGTTAAGGAATAGACCTGTTGGTACATTGCCTAGTGATACAGATATCCCATGACCCTCCATGAAAGAACATGTGAAAGCAGTGACTTTAAGAAGTGGAAAGAGCTTGATAGAAAATGAACAAGTGAAAAAGCCCATTGAATCACACAAACCCACTGTTATCACACCCACTTGGAAGGATAAAGGAAAACCAGTAGACATAGGATCACTACCTAAGAAAACTGACTCCCCTTTATTATTCCCAGATGATGGCAAAAAGAAGGTATCATTTCAGGATGAGACCTCAACATCATCCACCAAGACTGACAATCTTGTCACTTCACCAGTCACTCCCATACTCAAAAGTTCCAACCCTGTCATCACCCCAACACCTGGAGAACAGTCCCCTAAGAAAGCCATTATAGCTCCTGTTCCCCCTTATATACCTTTTTCCACAAAGTTTGAGAAATCAAAATGAGGAGCTACAGTTCAAAAAGTTCCTTGATGTGTTTAAACAACTACATATCAACATTCCTTTGGTTGAGGCAATTGAACAAATGCCAAGTTACGCAAAATTTCTCAAGGACATTCTGAGCAAAAAGAAGAAGTTAAATGAATATGAAAATGTTTCTTTAACAGAAGGTTGTAGTGCCCTCCTTTCAAATAAAATTCCCCCTAAACTGAAAGATCCTGGGAGTTTCACTATTTCTTGCTCAATAGGTGGGAAAGGGATTGGAAAGGCACTATGTGACCTAGGAGCTAGTATAAACCTTATGCCCTTGTCTGTTTTTAACACCCTAGGCATAGGTGAGGCTAGACCAACCACAGTCACCTGCAGTTAGCTGACAACTCCATAGCTCACCCTAAAGGAAAAATTGAGGATGTATTAGTCCAAGTGGAAAAATTCATTTTTCCCGCCGACTTCATCATTCTTGTTTTTGAGGCAGATAAAGACATTCCAATCATCCTAGGAAGGCCATTCCTAGCAACTGGTAGAACCTTGATTGATGTTCAGAAAGGAGAGTTGACTATGAGAGTGAATGAACAAAATGTCACATTCAATGTGTTTAACTCTATGAAATATCCTGATGATAAAGAATAATGTTTTACCCTGAGTGATATTGAGTCTTTGTGCCATAAAGAGGAAATTGAAAAAATGTTAGATTTGAGAGAGACCGAGGTTGATGAGAAAATAGAATGGGAAGAGGAAGGTGAAACCACCATGTTACAACATACTGCAACTTTTGAGTTGTTGGAAAATGAAGATAGAAAGACCCATATCCCATCTGTTGAGTCACCACCTGACCTGGAGTTGAAACCAGTCCCTTCACATTTGAAGTATGCATTTATAGGTGAAGAAGGCAAATTGCCTGTCATCATTTCATCCACCCTAGAACACACATCAGGAAGAACAGTTGGTAAGTTTGTTAAAACTGCACACTAAGGCTATATGATGGACCGTTTCTGACCTTAAGGATATCAGCCCTTCCATTTGTCAACACAAAATCATCCTAGAAGACAATAATTTCACTTCCATTGAATCTCAAAGAAGGTTAAATCCTATCATGAAGGAAGTTGTGAAAATGGAGATTTTAAAATGGTTGGATGCAGGGATAATATACCCAATAGCAAGCAGCTCCTGGGTAAGCCCTGTACAGTGTGTCCCTAAAAAGGGAGGTCTCACTGTGATACAAAATGAGAAAGATGAGCTCATTCCCACTCGAGTTGCATCTGGTTGGAGGATTTGTATGGATTACCGTAGACTGAATAAGGCTACCCAAAAAGACCATTTTCCTTTACCTTTCATTGATCAAATGTTAGATAGACTTGCAGGAAAGGAGTATTATTGTTTCTTAGATGGATATTCAGGTTACAAAAGATTGCAATAGCCCCAAAAGACCAAGAAGAGACCACCTTTACTTGTCCTTATGGAACCTTTGCTTTTAGGAGAATGCCATTCGGTCTGTGTAATGCACCTGCCACTTTTCAAAGATGTATGATGTCCATATTTTCTGATATGCTTGAAACTTCCATGGAAATTTTCATGGATGATTTTTCCGTGTATGGTACATCATATGATTAATGTTTGAACAATCTTGAAAAAAGTCTTGCAAGATGTGAAACAACTGATTTGGTCTTAAATTGGGAAAAGTGTCATTTTATGGTCAAGGAAGGAATTGTTCTTGGTCATTTGATTTCAAAAAGAGGAGTTGAGGTTGATAAGGCAAAACTTGAAGTGATTGAAAAATTGCCTGAGCCAACCACTGTTAAAGGAATAAGAAGTTTTCTTGGACATGCAGGTTTTTACAGAAGATTTATCAAAGATTTTTCTAAAATTTCAAAACCTTTCTGCTTGTTACTTCAGCGTGATCAAAAGTTTTATTTTAGTGAGGACTGTAGAAATGCTTTTCTCACTCTAAAAAAAGCTTTGGTTACTACTCCTGTTATTGTTACTCCTGACTGGGCGAAACCTTTCGAAATCATGTGTGATGCAAGCGATTGGGCCGTAGGAGCTGTTCTCGGCCAAAGGAAAGAAAAAGGGTTCCACTCCATTTATTATGCAAGCAAAACCCTAAACGAAGCTCAGATTAATTACACAACAACTGAAAAAGAATTGTTAGCCGTAGTCTTTGCCTTTGAGAGATTCAGATCTTATTTAATGGGAACAAAAGTCATTGTACACACTGATCATGCTGCCATTAAATACTTAATTTCAAAGAAGGATGCAAAACCTAGGTTAATAAGATGGGTTCTGTTGTTGCAAGAATTTGATCTTGAAATTGTGGACAGAAAAGGAGTGGACAATCAGGTTGCTGATCATTTGTCTAGACTTGAAAAACATGATAAAGAACTGGAAAAAAGGGACATAACAGAAACATTCCCAGATGAGAGACTCCTGATGTTAAAACATTCTAAGACACCATGGTTTGCAGACATTGCCAATTTTCTAGCCTGTGGAATTATTCCCCCTGAGTTTAATAAACAACAAATTCAAAAACTCATGCATGATTATAAGTTCTATCTGTGGGATGATCCGTTTTTATTTAAATCATGTGCAGATCAGGTGCTGAGAAGATGCATTCCTGAAAGTAAAGTACCAACCGTATTGAAAAATTGTCATGCTTCCAATTACGGAGGACATTTTGGTGGGCAAAGGACGACCGCAAAAGTGTTGCAGTCTGGATTCCATTGGCCGGCATTGTTCAAAGATGCTCAGGATTTTCTCAAAACATGTAACGAATGTCAATGGACTGGATCAATCTCCCAAAAGAATGAAATGCCTGTAAATGGAATTTTTGAGGTTGAATTGTTCGATGTTTGGGGGATTGACTTCATGGGACCATTTCCAATTTCAGAAAATTGCCAGTATATTTTAATTGCAGTGGACTACGTGTCCAAATGGGTTGAGACAGTAGCATGTAACTCAAATGATGAAAAAACAGTTGTTAAAATTCTCCAAAAGCAAATTTTTACGAGATTTGGTACTCCACGTGCTTTAATTAGTGACGATGGTACTCATTTTATAAATCATTTATTAAAAGGCGTTTTGGAGAAATATAATATCAAGCATAGGGTTGCCACTGCCTATCATCCCCAAACCAATGGTTTGGCAGAAATATCCAATCGAGAAATCAAGGGAATTTTAGAAAAAGTCGTTAAACCACACAGAAAAGATTGGGCTTTTAAATTAGATGACGCTCTGTGGGCTTATCGTACTGCTTTTAAAGCTCCCATTGGTATGTCTCCGTATACCTTTGGAATTGGAGCACAAAGCATACTGGGCAATTAAAGAGCTGAATATGGATATTTCTGAGGCCGGAATTAAAAGAAAAATTCAACTTTGTGAATTAGACGAACATAGGAATTTCGCCTATGAAAATGCCAAGCTTTATAAGGAAAAAACAAAAAACTGGCATGACAAGAGAATTCACAAACGAGAATTTTTTGAGGGGCAAAATGTGTGACTTTTTAATTCACGGCTAAAACTCTTTCCGGGAAAACTGAAAAGTAGATGGTCTGGTCCTTTCAAAATCTTTAAAATCTACCCTTTTGGAGTTGTGGATCTTGTGAACCCAGAAGACGGTAGTATCTTTAAAGTAAATGGACAAAGAATAAAAGCATTTTTCGAAGGAATGGAAAGCCATGGAAACCTGTCTGTGGCTTTGTGTGAGTTGATCTAAGAGGCTGGACTTAAAAAAAATATGGAGGATGTGAAGTTGTGAAGAAAAGGTAAAATCATTCCGAAATTTCGGGAAAGTTTGGATGTACAGTTAGTTTATTAGTAGTTTTAATTATTAGACGTCTTCAATTTTTACTATTAGTTAACTTTTAGGCTAATTATCTCTTGCTAGATAGGTTGTTTTATGCCCGGTTTGCCATGGTGTGTCTCATGCATTTTATCACGATTTTTTTTGGGATATGCATAATAATCTAGTAGATCAAAGTTGCCTACTTTATTTAGGACACATTTCTAGAACTAGCCTATGGTTTCAATGGGTCACATTCTAGCCATGCATTACACACAAATTGTTTGGAAAGGACTTAGGCCATCATTTGAAACCCATGTTGCATCTCATACACTCACCCTTCTTTCCCACACTTCTACCACCACATTCACAACAATGAGGACATTGTCATATTCAGTTGGGGGGAGACTACCATTGATAGCCAAAATTGTAAAGAAAAAGTGAGCAAAGTTCATATCAATCATTGGGTGGAAATGGTAGAGCATAAAATGTATACCATATGGAAAAAGCTTAAAAAAAATAGTAGAGCATAAAATGCATACTATCAAAAAAAAAATTTAAAAAGGCTTCCCATTCAAGCAAAGGGCACCCGAAAGACAACGATTGTAAAGACTTCTTGGGCAAAGCAAAGATATAAAAATGGGATGCAAGTGCTTAAAAATGACCAAAAGGCCTAACACCAAGTCCTAATGACCCAAATGTTGTGTTTTGTAATGTGCTTAACCATTTGAAACTCATGGCTAGCTTATGGAAATTGTGTTTGACGATATTTTTGAGTAATCTTTATCTCTAGTTTATGAAGGGCTATCTTATGCAAGTAAAAGGGATAGATGCATGATTATTGTGGATTTTGGCATAGACAACCTCTTTTGTTCAAACTTCATTTTGTGTTGATTAGGGACAATCAACAGTTTTAGTCTGGGGGTGTGATATGCGTTCATTTTATTACATAAATGCTCTATTTTTAAACGCATATCTCAACTTTTTGCAAGCGAATATTTAATTAATCAAGACCCTTTGAGCAAAACTCATATCTTTATTACTCGGGCATTGAATCATTGGTTTTATGTTGTTTTTGTGGCTTGCAGATTGGCTTCTAGGCGTTTTTGTTGGGAGATTTCATGTGCCGAAAAACAGAGGGATAGCAGCTTGCTCCAGCTTGATGCTGTCTCAAGATATATGAAATATTCCTAGAATATTCCTCCAACCTTGCATTAGCTGGTGGAAATCTTGGAAGATATTTGTCATATGATCTATTTCTTTTATCCTTTGGGCAATAGCATTACCCTGTCTTTTGTTGGCTATAAAAAGCCTTGATCAGTAGTTGTAAATCACACAATTCTCTCCCATTACCTCTAAAAATCCTCTCTAAGTGTTCTCTTATTCTCCAATCATTGGAAGAAATTTTGGAAGACTAGTCTAATTTTAATTAAAGCATTTAACTTTCAGTATATCTTATCTGATTTATTACGTCTCTTTTAATTATTGCACTTTAATATTACGTTTTTTTTAATTATTGCACTTTAATTTTACGTCTTTATTTTATCGCATTTTAATTGTTCGCCTTATTACGTCATCGTTATTTATAATTTTTGTAACCTCTAATCTACCATCGTTCTTTTTATTTAATCTGCATAATTTACAGAAGTTTTTATTTTTAGTCGTATTCTCTTCTTTTTAAAAATGCAAGGATCCCAAGCGATGATAGGCTAACAACCTTAGCTTGGGTGTGAGGTGAAGTTAAGATTAAAACCAATTTTTGATGGTGGAAATTATTAGTTAATAATTATTTCCAATCATTCATTCAAGGTTATTTTTATAAAATTCATTTCCTAACAATTGATCGTTGTTGAAAATGATTAAAGTATGATGGTCTTAGAGATAAGCCGTTGTGACATATCAACTTGAATGATATGGAGATATACTCGAGAGAGTTATTTAGATATTAGGAGACTCGTTTTCATTCCCTATAGCTCATACAAAGAATAGATTGTGCCCTTGCCTAGACTTATTCTATTTTGGAAACATTAGAATCAAGTCTATGGATGCAAGCCTTTCTCAATCTCGAAAGAGTGCCTTAGAAAAACTAATGGTTGGATATATTAATTATGACGTTTCACTTGATTTAATTGTCAAAAATCTTAACGGATCCCTACACCCTTGCTCCTTTTTAAAGTAATTAATTTCTGTCAAATTAGTTGTTAAAAAACCACCCAACAATATTTTCTTCAAAGTCGCCATCTGAAATCATTTCTTTTATTAAACTTTTATTAAGCTGTTACACATTTCCCAGTGGATTGATACTCGGTATTTTATCGTTTTATTACTTGTAAAAGACGACAACGGAGTGATAAGTGTATAGTTGCACTATTCACCGTTAGATAACAGTCCAAGAGATTAAGCTCATATAAATCTCGTAACAGCACCGAAGGCTGTCACACTTGAATATTCGTTATATCAACAAATTGGTCAAAGGCAGATTGGTGAAAGGTTTTCCTGAGCTGAGATATGAGAAAGAACATCTATATGCAGCATGTGAAAAGGGTAAGATGAAGAGGACAGCTCACAAGCCGAAACCCAAACCGAGTACAAGTTCTCCATTGAACTGTTGCATATGGATCTTTGTGGTCCTATGCGTACTCAATGCATAGGAGGAAAGAAATATGTATTGGTAATTGTGGATGATTATTCGCGTTACACATGGGTAAAGTTTCTAAGGACAAAAGATGAGACGCCCGAAGTAATCAACTTTCTGAAGACTACCCAGGTAAACTTGCAGAAGACAGTTATGCTTCTAAGGACAGATAACGGCACATAGTTTAAAAACAAGACTGTTGAAGATTATGTCGAATCTGTCGGGATAACACATCAATTCTCTGCTGCTCGGACGCCATAACAGAATGGAGTAGTAGAAAGGCGCAATCGAACGCTAGTCGAGGATGCTCGGACTATGCTTAACCAGTCAGATCTACCTATATTTTTATGGGCAGAAGCTGTCTCTACTGCATGTTATACGCATAATCGATCAATTATTCACAGACGGTTTGAAAAAACTCTTTATGCATTGATTAATAATCGTACACCTAATATCAAATATTTTCATGTCTTTGGATGTAGGTGTTTTGTGCTTAATGACAAAGCGAACTTGAATAAGTTCGGACCGAAGGCTGAAGAAGGAATCTTCATTGGCTACTCCCAGATATCTGCTGCATATAGGATATACATGAAGAGCTCAAAGACTGTTATTGAAAGTGTCAACGTAACATTCGATGAGGAGATGGCTTCTGAACAAATTAGTTCAGAACCCGTTCTAACCGGAGTCTTAGCTTCTGGACATATTAGTTCAGAACCTGTGTCTACAGAGAATAATTCGGATAAAGCTTCTACCTCTACATTGCATTTATCTGAATTAGATTTGTTGTTTAAATTTTTCTATGATGAGTTTCTAGGATCTAAACTTCCTAAATTTGTTGTGGTTGACAGGTCTGACGATTCCACGACTAATCATCCAACCACTTTGGATGTATCTACTGAACCAGTTCCCTCAGTTCAGAAAGAAACTCGAATTCAAACACATACTCCTACATTTGAACTTGTACCTGATCATGTTGACCCAGAAGTTTCTAATTCAGTTGGATGCACTGAGAATGTTAATCAACAGACTAAACAAGCTATTTCAACTGAAACTTCTGAATAAGAAACTTCAACTGCACCCGCAACAACTATTGAACATGAAGCAGAAGATAGTGGATACTTAGATGAGTTTTATGATCAATCTACCTCGACTCCACTCCCTCACGATCATAAGTGGACCAAAGAGCACCCCTTAAGCCAAATAATTGGAAATCCAAATTTATCGGTGCAAACTAGGTCTGCAACAATGAACATGTGTATGCATGATTCCTTTCTGAGTAAGATATAGCCAACTCGAGTATCAGAGGCTCTCGCAGACTCAGATTGGGTTACTTCAATGCAAGAAGAGCTTAATCAGTTTGAAGCCTTAAAGGTCTGGAGACTAGTGCCTAAACCGGAAGGTAAATCTATCATCGGAACTAAATGGGTATTCAAGAACAAGAAAGATGAAGATGGTATCGTTATTAGGAACAAAGCAAGACTTGTTGCCAAAGGTTACCGGAAAGAGGAAGGCATAGATTATGATGAGGCTTACGCTCCCATAGCACGTATAGAAGCAATCCGCATGTTTCTAGCGTACACTACTGATAAAAACTTCACTGTCTATCAAATGGACGTGAAGACTGCCTTTCTGAATGGCATACTTAAGGAGGAAGTCTACGTCTCGGTACCAGAAGGCTTTGTAAATCCAGATAATCCAAATCATGTATACATCTTGGATAAATCTCTTTATGGTTTGAAACAAGCACCTCAAGCCTTGTATGATGTTCTATCAAAATTCTTGGTCAAGTCGGGCTTCACTAAAGGTAAAATCGATACTACCTTATTCATCAAGAAAGAAAAAACCGACATCATTCTTATTCAAATATATGTTGATGATATAATATTTAGCTCTATAAATCCTAAATACTGTAAGAACTTTTCTAATCTAATGGTGTCAAGATTTCAAATGAGTATGATGGGATAGATGAATTTCTTTCTCGGATTACAAGTAAAACAATTTTCAACGGGAATTTTTATAAATCAAGCTAAGTACATTTTTGATATTCTTCGGAAATTCAAAATGGAAACTTGTAAATGGCACTAGGAACTAAGATCAGCATGGATCCTTCGGGAAAACCAGTTGATGTTAGAACCTATAGTGGCATGATTGGTTCTTTAATGTATCTTACTTCAAGTAGGCCATATATTATGTTTTCTACATACTTATGCGCAAGATATCAGGCTAACCCCAAAGAATCCCATTTGTCCGCGGTCAAACGGATCTTTAGATATCTGAAGGGGACTGCAGATCTTAGTCTATGGTATCCTAAGAATACAGGGTTTGAACTGACTGCTTATTTAGACGCAGATCATGCTAGATGTATGTAAGACAGGAAGAGCACATCGGGCCATATTCAATTTCTTGGAGATAAGCTCGTAAGTTGGGCGTCAAAGAAACAACTTTGTGTTTCTACCTCGACTGCCGAAGCAGAGTATGTAGTTGCTGCCAGTTGCTGCTCTCATGTCTTGTGGATGAGGATACAACTTCAAGACTATGGGTTCAAGTTTGACAAAATACCGATCTATTGTGACTCGAAGAGCGCTATCGCAATATCAGCTAATCATGTGCTGCATACTAAAACAAAGCACATTGATGTCAGGTATCATTTTATAAAAGATAATATAGAAACAGGTACAATAGAACTTTACTTTGTAAAAACTGATTATCAGCTTGCAGATTTTTTTACCAAACCTTTAGATGAAAAGAGATTCAATTTTCTTGTATCTAAGCTTGGTATGCTAAATCTCAAGGTCTAATAAGATATTACCTATTAAAGTTTCTTTTTATTGTAATTTTTCATCATTTATTTATCATTATTTCTGAAAGGATATCTATACTTTAACATTTTTGTTCATGATCTCAAGGGGAGTGAGACAAGAATTTAAGATGATCAACATTACTTTGAGGGGGAGTTTATAGAATTTTTGCATTAATTTAACTGCTAAATTTTGGTAATGCATGAATTTAGGGGGAGTCTATGAATACAACAAAAGGAGTAAGGATATGATTTCTGATTACTTCTTATCAGAACTCGTACATTCCATGTTTTACTGCTTTAAGTCATTTTACTTTTCAATAAATTTGTGAATAAAGTTGCTTTGACATGACTTTGAGACTTTTGCAGATTGAGATAAGCTATCAAGATTATATCATTATGACTTTAAGCTTGACTTCATAAGAATTTAGACTGAACGACAAGGGTTAAATTTCTTATCTTAATCTCATATATGGTTGAAAGAAGGACGACTTTCAATCATAGAAAACATATTCTTAAATGTTCAAACCACTTTCCGATTCTTAAATAGATTTCATGAATTGGAAGTGTGATTCTAAATGTTTTTGTTAAGTCTGATTTTATAGTAATCATTGTATTTATAGGCTTGGTCTAATACTGTGTCTGGAGGTCTTAATTAGTATTGTTTTAGCCAAGGGTATTTAAGTCCCTTTGGGCTTTGGTTGTTGTAAGGAGTTCACGCTTAATCTATCAGATTACTACTTTGTGCTTTCAAACTCTCTCTCTACTTTCTCTCTCTAGTGATTTAGAGGATTCTTGTATTATCAATTGGTATCAGAGCCAATCTAAATCTGAGAGATTTGAGAGAATCGTTTTTCGTATTCTGAATTTGTGATTTAATTTGAAAATTTGATCGATTTTCTTGAATTTTTCAACAAAATCTCGTTTTTGAATTTTTCATCAAATTTGATGAAAATATTTGCTTGAAAATTGGTTTGATGGATTTGATTTTAATTGTAAAACATATTTGATTCACATCATTTTTCAAGAAAATCAAGTTTGGTGGTTCGATTTTGTGATTTTTCGAGTTTTTTGAAAAACCGTTTTTTGCGTACTGTTGATTTTCGAATTCTTGAAATTGTAGTTTTTGATCGAAATTGTTGGTTACAAAGTATTAGAATCTGTTTTTCGAACATATCTGTGGAAGAAATTGTTTTTAATTTATAATCTGTAATCGAATTTAGTGTCTTTTTTTCTTGATTTTCAGCGGTTTGCGCCAAATTCAAAGTTTGCGTGAGTTCATCCTGATTTGCGCGAGTTCATCATCTTTGCGCCAGTTTATCTTATCAAGTTCAGGGATCATCGAGCAAAGTAAAAGTTTTCGCTAGAAGTTCTTCACGCAAAGTCTAGTTTGCACTACTTGTGTATTACGCAAATCTAAGTTTGCGTCACCTTCTGCTCACGCAAACCCAGTTTGCACCATTAACTTCACACGCAAAGTCAGCTTTGCATCATCTTGGTCCAAGTAAAAGTGAATCATTTTCAAGAAAAGTCAGTTCTTGCCTTCCTCAGGTCACGCAAATCATAATTTGCGCCAGTCATTGTTCACGCAAGTCCTCGTTTGCGTTATATACAGCTCACTCAAAGTTACATTTGCGTCTCAAGCATCTAACGCAAAGTTTGGTTTGCGTCTCAAGCATCACGCAAATCTCATTTGCGCTACATACTCTCACGAGAACCTCTAGTTTGCGCCAGTTCTGCCAAGACTTGAATTTTTCTGGTTTTTCTGAAGATATGGATTCTGCAAAGTTTTCTTTTCAAGCTTAGTTCTACAAAAATGATCTCATGATGTCATTGGGTACAGAAAATCGTCCTCCGGTTCAGATTGATGAAAACGAGTTTACTCAGTGGCAAGATAGGTTTCTGAATTTTATCGAGCGTCAAAAGAACGGAAATGACATGATGAATATTCTATCTAAAGGACCTTTTGAAAAACCCATTATGGCTTCTGGATTATATAAGCCCTCCAAAGAATATACACTCGATGAGTTATCGCAATATCAAGACGATCGTGATATAAAGGCAAATCTGATGCTAGCCTTTCCAAGCTCTATCTACAACAGGATTGATTGTTTCAAAAATCATCCTAATCTTATGTGGCAACAGCTAGAAAAGATCATGCTTCGATCTTCAGTTGCAACTCAACTTCGGCATACACGATACATGAACAACTTTGAGGAATTCAAAGCCAAGGATGGGGAGTCACTGAAAACTGTTTATGACAGATTATGTGTCGTGATAAATGATCTGAGGAAAATTAAAGTGGAAAAGACTGATCTTGAAACAAATATGAAATTCCTTAATGCACTTCAACCGGAATGGAACAAATCTTGTCACAGATTGAGGAATGATGCCAGAATATCTACAATGCAAATCCAAGAGATGTACGAGATTCTGCTAACAGATGAGTTCATTGTAACTGAGAAGAAGGCCAAACTGTACAAGAAAAACAAGAAATCAGTGGACCCAGTTGCTCTCATCATGAAACAACTGGCAGAACAGGCATTGTCTGATAATGCTTATGACGGGGCCACTTATGACGATGATGAGGCTCTTCAAAAAGCTAAGATCCTTCTCTCACAACACTATCAGAAAAAGTTCCAACCTCGATCGGGTTCCAACAATCTTCACTTCACTTCTGGGTCAAAAGTCAAAGTGCCCGAGCCAAAGATAGTTGCTGACTGTTACAACTGTGGTAAACCGGGTCACATCGCTAAGGAGTGTAGAGTGAAGAAGGTTCGGGATTCGGCATACTATCGGAAGAAACATGAACTTGCCGATAAAAGAGAGAATGGAACAACTTTTCTAGTAGAAAAGGAGTACTGGCTGGATCATTCCGATGATGAAGCTGACAATGTGGAAACTGCTCAAATGTGCTTAATTGGAGATGATCAGTCATATGATGATGATGATACTAATGAAGATGAGGTAATCTATGAATTTGATTATAATTTTATTTCTTCACAGTTGAACATTATGATTTCTACTTTACATTATCTTCGTTCGAAGCTCTTATCTAAAAAGAATTTAAATTCTGAAAAGTCAAATTTGATTGATAAATTACAAATTTCTTTGAAAGATGAAAAATCTATTTTAGATCATACAAAAGACATCTTTCAATAGAAATTTGATGATTTAGAAAAATCAAATAAGACTTATCTTGAATCTTTAACTGAAATGACAAATTTAAAAGATAAATTTTCAGATAAAATAAATGAGTTAGAAGAAAAGTTATATCGAAGGAATCAATTTGAACAAACAATTTTCATGAATAAACCAAGGAGTGATGAGGCTTTAAAAGAAAAATGGGGACTTGGTTTTGAAAATCCTCATTGTTTAAACAATGCGATCGAAAAATCCCCTACTTTATATAAATACGATTATCTACTCTTGCTAAATATGCTCCTCAATTTAAAATTGATTGGTTAAATGAAAAGTAAGTGTTAGAAATCGAAAATGAGAAAATGATGAATAATAAGAAAAAGGAAATTTCTTTTGTTTATACAAGTGAAAATGCCAAATATTTTCCTGACAAATCAAAGAGAGGCAGAAAAGGTTTAAATGATATATCTCCCATTAAGTCTTCAATGTCTGATGATTTTGTTGATGTTTATGCTACTAAATCTGATAAGGAAAATATCTCTCCAATCATTGACCTTGAAGATAAAATGGAAGATCAAAATATACAAAAACAAATTGAATCTGATGTTATTCTTTCGTTCATGGCGTCAAGTCTTGAAGAAAACTTATTTTCTCAAAAACAAGATTCAGTTTCTGACCTTTCTTCTGATTTTCAAGAACACAAAAAGGAATTTCCAAAATATGCAAACTTTTCTCAAATTTGTTCTGACTCCGAGGTAAGTTCAGATATATTGGTTGATCAGTTAGGTTTCTTAGGTAAAATTGCTTCTTCTGATTCAAATATTAAGTCTAAAATTCTTGATGAATCTTTTACGCTCAATGATGATTATTACAAACCGAAGCGAAAAAGAAGAAGGTCAAAGAAGTCAAAGAAACAAGATAAAGTTATTTCTGACAATTCTAATTCTTGTACTTCAAATCTTTCAGATAGGACTTTGAGCACGCGTTCAAAGCAACTATGAAGAGCCAAGTGGACATCAGATGATTCTACGACTGATGAAGATCGATATGTAGACAAACATTATAAAAGTGATTCATTTGCTTCTTGTAATAAAATTTCAAAATATTCAATAAAGCAAATGATTCAAATTTCCAAAAATGTCTCATATTCTTCTTCTGATTCTAGTTCAGATGATTATGCTTTCTCTTCTACTAATTCTTATGTTCATTTGTCTGATAATTTTTCTCGTGCTTTCTATGTCAAATCTCACAAATATATCCCCACACGAACTGCAACTAACTTTCATGGACCCAAATACAAGTGGGTACCAAAATTTCAAATTGCTTCTAAGTTGCAGGCATCTCATGTCATGGGGGAGTAAGAGAAATTTTGGCTTCTAAGTACTTCAGCTTAGAACCCGGACTTCAATGACTTTCGACTTCTAAACATGTCAGTTTAGGACTCGTTCTTCAACACATTAAGCTTCTGACTAATGAGAAACTGTGAGTACGTCTACTTTAATTCCGCTGCCTTTATCTCTGTATATGTTGTCATTTCCAGTTTTCTGAAAGTATTTTTTTAAGAATCTGAGCTTGTTCAACTTTCTCCTGAATTTTGTTCAACCTAAAATTTTCATTTGAGACACATCTTAAAAAAAATGGTTTAAAAGTTTAAATCTTTCCAAATTTTATTCTATAAAGTAAAAGTTTTACAGTTTTTTCTTTCTGTTGAATAAAATGTGTGTTTAGGATAAATTTTCAAGTTGCTTTGTTTATATTAAAAGTTGTATATGTTCAACTTTCAAGTCTAACAAATATCGAAAAGTCAGCCACATGTTTGAAACTTTTGATTTTGCTTTACAGTTGTGTAATTCGGCATATTTATAGTTTACAATGCTTAGAAAACCTAAAAAGTCAGAATTTTGGATCGTAATGAAAATATGGGCTAAGCACTTAGATAGAAAACTGGGTGATTAAGATGAATATTAAATTCTTATAAAATACAGAAATCTCTAAGTTTAAAAGTTTGTACCTGTGACCTTTCTGGTTTGGGAAAGTAAGTTCTGTGGGATGCTTGTCATCTGGTCCCCTAAGGTCAATTGATCTGGGAGTGATCGAACCCAAATCCTTCAATAGAATTAGATCGAAAGTCATGTTCTACTGGTATGAATGGGTTTAGGATGTGTCGTTGTAGCCTTTCTGATCTGGCAGAGTAAGTTCCATGGGGTGCTTGACACCTAGTCCTCTAAGGCCAACTGGTCTGGGAGGGGCTGACCCAAATCCTGCAATAGGATCAGATATAAAAGTTACGTTTACGACATGTTCTTTACTTAATAAACTTTTTGATTCAAAAGATGCTAAAGTGCATAATCTTAAAAGATGCCAAAGAGCACACTCATGTCAAGATGCCAATGTGCACAATGCTAAAAGATGCCAATGAGCACACATCTCATGATACTTGGTGATATTTCTGAGTTGCGATAAACCTATAAATTTGTGAAAGTCTTAATTTCTGATGGCTTAGTGTGATTATTTGCAAAGTTTTCTATTATATTTTTGGAATTGCATTTTCTTGAAGCTAATCAAAGTTCGTATGCGAGCACACTGAATAGATTGATGAAAGTTTTTGAAACTGAACATGTTTGAACTTGATATGCAATGAAACTTGTATTTGTATCCAACAACATACATTTGATTTCAACTAATTGATAAATTTGTGATATTTTACTGATTACAATTTTATTTGTTTAGTGTTTAAATTTTTATATGTTTAGCTGTTTCAAGATACATATTCAGTATATTTTTCTTTCAACTTTGATGTTTCATATCTTGTGTTCTCATATCTTTGTACATGGGGTTGTGCATTATTCAAGGGGGAGTGAAAAAGGAGAATTTTTCTAAAAGATGATATCTGTTTTCGAGGGGGAGTATCTGATTCTCTATATGAATGCTAACTTGAATTGTCATATTTAGTGCATTTGTGTAGGGGGAGTCAAAGAGCTTATCATGTAAAATTTCTAAGTTTAAGTCAGCTTTGCGCCAAAAGTTGGTAGCGCAAACCTCACTTTGCGCCACCTTCAGCTAGCGCAACACGAACTTTACGCCACCAACGTGTCGCGCAAATCTCTCCTCTTTCTCCTTTATTCTGATTTTGTAGATCTGAAGCTGTCTCGTCTCCAACATTTGCATGACCAAGTTGATCTAGGTCATCAAGGTCACGAGGGGGAGAAGTTAAGGAGATGATAAAGAGACAAAGAGTTCAAAAGTTTATCTGCTGATCAAGATTCGCTCAAGTTTCAAATTTCTTCAACTATACTTGTCTATTTGTTGTTCAAGCTCCGACCACTACAGTTTCTTCAAGTACATTTGAAAGAGATGAGTCGTTCAGAGCACAAGCTAATGAACCGATTGTTCTTTCAAGATAATTACAAACAGGTCCAGTCTTGTCAAGGCAGCAAAGACAAATCAATTTGAAAGATGCTGAGAAGAATTTTTTTTTAGTCAAAGAAGCTTCTTCGTTAAGTCGCTTAGATGGTCCATGCTGATTTAGAAGATAGATATTGAAGACCACATCGCTAATGATTACTAGGGGGGAGATTGTTAAGTCTGATTTTATAGTAATCATTGTATTTATAGGCTTGATCTAATACTGTGTCTAGAGGTCTTAATCAATATTGTTTTAGCCAAGGGTATTTAAGTCCCTTTGGGCTTTGGTTGTTGTAAGGAGTTCACGCTTATTCTATCAGATTACTACTTTGTGCTTTCAAACTCTCTCTCTACTTTCTCTCTCTAGTGATTTAGAGGATTCTTGTATTATCAGTTTTCATTTTATTTGAGTTTGATTGTTTTTACAAACCGTGTGTTTCCAAAGATAAATACTTGCGTATTGTCTTTTCTATATACTGTCAAGTATTCACACACACCGGTTTAATTTTTGTTGAATTCGTTCTTACCATGTCTCTAAATTGAAACAAATTTTTCGATGGTACGACACCCCGATTGCTATTCAAAGTTTGAGCGTTATTTCATTTCAAAAAGTTCATTTCAAGAATGTCTATTTTTTGTTTCATATAGACAATATCCTTTATTTTGGACCATAAACCTGAACAAATATATCATTTCTTTCTGATCATTTTAATACAATCTCAAGTTACTTGTTTGAAAATACTCCAATGTTTAAAAATGGTCAAATCTTCATGATTATATTTTGAGCATATACACATCTGACTTGTATTTGAGCGTTAACTATTCAAGATAAACCATTTTCAGCAACATATGCTTCATAGGAAAATATGGGTTCATTGTGTAGGACTTAAATGAAACTTCTATGGATTCACGTTTGCCAGTGTTTCCTACCCAAGAAGTTAATCCATAGTGATTGAGTGTGAGGAGTAGAAAAGAAATGAGTATGGGTTGTGCGCTGAGGTAAAATGAAAAAGAGAGTTTGATTAGATGTGAGCTTAGTGTTTTAAAAAGAAAGAGGGTGTGAGAACAGAGTAAAAGAATATCAAACTCTGCACCAACTACTTTCTGAGTCGGGCAGCCACATTACTAATGTTTCACAATTCTTCGTGAACATTATTGAAATAGGCAAATAGCCCACGCCAACTCTTGACAATACCCCACCAGCCACTCATTTTCTTCTCAACAAGAAAATGTTTCATATTTTTTCTGGGGACGCATCATATAATCTATCTGGTTTTCATTTGGAAAATCTGGATATTGAAAAAGAAGGAAGTCTGCCCCACCTTCGCACTTCAATCATGCACATTGAGTCTGTGTTTATCTACCGTTGTCTCAGTGGTTTACACAATGTTTAGCCTTTTATATAAAGCAATCATCATGTGCTTAATTCTTTTTAACACTTGCACGAGCACACAACGAATTTGTTTTCTTGTCATAACGTTCATAGAAATATCTTCGTGGTGTTTCGATGATTGAATGGAAGCCCTGGTGGAGTGAACATCAAAAAGCTTCTTTCCTATGTGTATCCGTTACACACAGTAACTTCGTGTTACTGACAGGCATATTAACTGATTCATTTGTTGATTCAGGTGTTACTTTCATAGTTTGTCTGGATTTGAAAAGATCTAGATGAATACTTTGTTTGAATTGAGAATGAATCAGAGGCTCCGTTTGTAAGATCAATGGTCAGAACATATACAGACATTTCTTGTGACAATTTTGATGCTATAGATGCTCTATTCATCAAAAAGGGGGAGAGATTATGTTCACCAAATGTCTGGACAACAAAGTTTGTATCAGATATGGGGAGACATTATCAAGAAATGTTAAAGATGGGAGAAGATGATCAAGTAATGATTGTGAATGAAAGGTTGCTGAATGAGTTCAAAGATTTCAGAATTGTTGAAGATAAATTTGCTAAAGCAATCCGAGCTAAATCTGAAGATAATTTCTTTCCGAAGACTAAAAGAGTTTTTGTGTTAGTTTTGGGAAGATTGTTGAAGAGCATTTCTACCATATTTTGGGAAGATTGTTAATATTTTTCAAAGACAGACTTGGGAAGAATACAATCAAAGAAATCAGAGTTTACAATGTTTGTGCTTAAAGAAGAAATTTGTTACAAAAGGAAGTGATTGTCCAGATTGAACCAAAGGGGGAGATTGATTTGTTAAATCTTTTTGAAGATAATCTTGAATCCAAAGGGGAAGATTGTTAGAGCATAAATATGTTGGATACAAGATCATAGAAGACTAAAGACTGGAGATCAAAGTACAAGAAGTCAAAAGCTAGAAAGTCAACTCTCAGCATCAAAGTCAAAGTCATGTGTAATAAAAGTCAAAGTCAAAGTTGTAATTTTGCTTTCTTTTAGTGTTATGCGTGTTTTGTTGTATGAGTGTTTAGTGTCGTGAGACTTTGTGTCTTGTGTATAAATAGGTATATGGTACCTTGTTGTGCCTGTAATTTTGAGAGTATCAAATTCATTGTTGAGCGTATTCTTGAGTTAGAGAGAGAAATATTGTACATTTTAAACTGAGATCAATAAAAACAGTTTGAATTTGGAAATTAAATGTTAGCATCTTGATCTATACACATTGTGGGACACACAAACATATCTTACTGGGATTTCAGGAGAAGTTGCAGTTGCTTCCTGTCCAGGTACAGTAACAACAAAACTTACATGCCCTTCTAGAATAGATTTCATGAGTTCCCGGTTCTTGTGATTTAGGAACTGAATCGTCCTCCGCTTCCATTGTGGGTATTCTCTAACTGCCAGGACATGATGCTTGGACTGAGAGCCCATACTCAGAAGTTCTTTAGACATGTTTAAATTCTGTAACAAAGTATATTGGAATGAGCGTTAGTCAGATAATCAGAGACCTTAGCTTTAAAACCAACTTTGAAAAAATTTCAGACAAGATCCAAAAAATTTCTAAGTATAGAATTCTCACAGAACTGAGAAAAACTATACTTTTCGCACCACAAAGAAATACTTTTCGCACAACCTTCAAAATTCACACAACAAAGGATAAAAGTTCCTCCTTTTCGCAAGTTGTTAGATGCGAATTCCCACTTCTCGCACGAAATGGGATGCAAATTCCAAGATTTTGCACACTTAGGGATGCGAGTTTCTACTTTTCGTAACGTAAGGAGATGCAAATTCTGTACTTGTACTTTTCAGACTTTGAGCTTTTCGCGGAGGGAAACTATATGAATTCCAGACTTAACCAAATTCAGACTTCTCAAGTTTTCGCAAAGAGATGTTATACAAACTTCAGCCTTAGAAAAAAATTCAGGTCTTCATCATGCGAATTCTACCCTTTTCGCATGTAGTGAGATGCGGAATCTCACTTTTCGTATACAAAGGGATGCGAAAAGTTCCATTAGAAATTCAAAAAACCCAACTTTTCATACAATGAACGATGCGAATTTCAGCTTTTCGTACAATGAGCAATGCTAAATCCTATCTTTTCGTACATGCCTCGTGCGAATTCTATCCTTAACTTTCTTCACTTAATCAATGCCATGTGAATTCTTCTCAAGAACATGCGAATTACTTAGATCTTGCGAGTTCTTGATAGCTTCGACTTCAAAACCACTGTGATCACCAAAATTCGAACCAAAACTTTGAATTAACCTCTGAAACTTCGTGAATTTGACCACAAGGATATCAATTACAAAACCTTGTAAACTATTACATCAACAAACAAATGAATCAAGAATTTTGATTCATTAAAGTGCGTGAATACAGTCGAACTCAAAAACTACAAATTCGTGAAATTGACTATGAATTACAGTGAATTTGTGCAAGCAATTCAAATGAAATATGTTCTACAGTGCAATTATATTCTTGACAATTACAATACAGAAACTCAAAATCGATCTAAAAACAGACGAGGTGCGAGTTCTTCATGATGAACAGTGAAAATAGATCTCTGATTGATCTGAGCAGGCTCTCATACCACATGTTAGGATCTAAGACTTACCACTACACCAAAAACAATTGCTGATGGAGAAGGCGTGTTGGATCAATAAATGTATTCAAGATTAAATTATAAATGGGGTCTAGTTTGTAATAGTGTTTAATACTCTGGGGGTATTTTAGCTAATAGTTAGTAATTAATTTGGTCATGTTGACCTAAGTATAAAAGGTTTTATTTTCTAGAATTAGGTTAACAATAAGGTGTAGAACGGAAAATAGAGGAGCCATATTTTCTCTGATTTACACGCACGAGGTATCTTTTGTACACCAAGAACACACACACGTATTTATCTGAATAATCAAGAGATCATTGGTATGTTGGTTGATTTATTTATCTCTTGTTCTTTAATGTGTTGTGTGATTATTTAGCAACTATTAATCTGGGTTTAACAAGTGGTATCAGAGCCAAAGAATCAAGCTTTTTGGATTAAAACAGTTTTTATCGATAACTTACTGTGTGAAAATTGATTTCACGATTTAATGTGTTTTTATGCTTAAAATCGAATTGATTATGTGTGTTTTATGTTATTGAACATCATTTGATTGCCTAATTGCACTTAAAATCACAAATCAATTGGCTTTTGATGATCTTTGAGAATTTTGGTCTGTATACTATCTAGTACTACTCCATTTAAATTGTGTGATCAAAAGTTATTCTTAGTCATTGATTTTGGTTGGGGTTCATTCGTAGTATGTTTATGGATTATGGTATGATTTTTACACAGTGCTTTAACCTTTGGATGAGTTTTCTGGATTGAAAATCGAGTAGAGGGTCAAACAGTTGAAGAACATGCCAGATTTCCAGTTTGCGCCAGATTCAAGTGGTCTTTTGCGCCAGTCCCTCTTAGAGCAAAAGTGTATTTTGCGACAACCACTCTCCGGTCGAAGGAGACACCGGTCAAACTTACACATCGGTCCACACCGGTCGGGGGAGACACTCGTCGCCCACACCCCGGTCGCAGGACACCGATCGCCCACACACCGGTCGCAAGGCACCGGTCACCCACACACCGGTCGGCCTCAAAACCCCGGGTTTTCGCCATCTGTTCTTCGCACAAAACCATCTTTGCGCCATCTTCTCCTCGAGCATATCTGAGTTTCGCGCTATCTTCTCCTAGCGCAAATTATTCTTTTGCGCCAGATCCTCAGCTCAAGTTGACTTTTGCGCCATCTACTCTTAGCGCAATGTCTCTTTTGCGCTACTAACCTTAGCGAGTTTCTGATTTTTGCGCTACTATAATTTGCGCCACTGTTCTTCAGGCTTCAACGCATATCTGGATTCACGCCTGCTTTGCTTAGCGCAAACTGTCTTTTACGCTACTGTTCCTAGCGCATTCTGTGATTTGCGCCAGGTTTTCTTATTTTCATTTTTCATTATTATTCTGTATTTATTTGATTTTATCTATAGGTGCTTTGTGTTTTATACTGTTTGCGAATTCTGCATTTGATTATTTTTGGAAATTCATTTTTCTGAAAAAGTTTTAGTGTAGTTTTTATCCAATTCTTGATTCAAAAGATGTTATTAGTTGATTCTCTTGGTACAGATAAGTTTGCATACTAATCATACAGCTAAAGATGTCGAACCAACTCCTCTCAATGGGCTCTCAGTCCAAACCTCCTGTTCTCTTGGCTAATGAGTATCAGCAATGGAAGAAAAGAATGATTCAGTTCCTACATCACAAAAGCAGAGATTACATGGAATCAATCACTTCTGGTCCAGTAATTCCAATGATCAGAGTACCTGGTCAAGCTGCAACTGAAACCTCTCCAGAAATCCCTGACACATTTATTCCTAAACCGTATGAGTACTTCATAGAAAAGGAGAAAGATCTGTACAAGATAGATGAAGAGGCTCTCATTTACTTGACGATGGCCATCCCAAATGAGATCTACAATCGTGTAGACAGTCGAAATTCAGCTAAGGAAGTTTGGGATGAACTAGCAAGATAATTTGAGGGAAGTGAAGCTTCAATTAAGGCCAAGCAGAATCTGTGCATTAATGCCTATGAGGGGTTTCATGCAAGGGAAGGAGAGACACTGCTTGATACCTAGAACAGATACAACATCATTTTGAATGACCTAAGGAGGAACAATATCTCTTAATCTGCTTCCGAGATAAACTATAAGTTCATCAAGAACTTGAACCCTGAATGGAAGAACTTTTCCATCAATCTTCAGATGTCAAAGAACATGGCTCTAGAGAACGTAACTGATATTTTTTCTACTCTTTCTCAGCATGAAGAAGAGGTGACAACTATCAACAATGAGTCCAAGAATCTGAAGGACTCTGAGGCTCTCATAACTGGCAAAGGAAAAAGTTCAAGTTCTGGTCCAGTATCTGCTGCAAGGTCAAAGAAGAAAGTGTCTAAAGCTTTTATTACGGAGGTTACTGACTCCGATTCTGCTTCAAGTGATGAAGAACTGAAGATTGATTCTGACGATGATATATAGAAGTTCTCCGAGAACTTTGCCATGATAACTCGTCAATTCAAGAAGAGCTTTGGCAAGAAGAAGTACTATTCAAAGTAAAAGTACGAAGGGTACAAGAAAGAGAAGTCTTATATGAGGTATAAGCCAAGGTATGGAAGGAGAGAGGAAAGACGAGAAGAGAGGAAATATGAAAGGAAGGAAGATATAATAGAAGAAAAGAGAAAGGAGAAGAAAGAAGAGAGAAAGGATGAACCGGGCAGATGCTATAACTGTGACAAATTTGGACACTTCTTCAGAGATTGCAAGTTCAAGAAAGTCAAGAACTCAGAATACTATGCAAGGAAGTCACTCATTGCCAAGAAAGCGGAAGAGGGAAAGGTGCTTATGGCCGAAGATGAAAACTGGCTGTTCCAAAGTTCTGATGAAGAGGAACAGGCGCACCTCACCCAAGTCTCTTACATTGCCAAACTTGATGGTGATGATAAAGCTTCTGAGGCTCATTCCGAAGATGACAACTCTGAGGTAAATTTTGAACTTATTGAATCTCTGTTGGTCCAAATACACAATATGAAAGATGAATTTGCTTTGTTGAAAGGTAAACTTAGCTCCGCACATCAAACTGTCTTGAGTTTTCATGATGAAAACGCTTTGCTAAAAGTTGTTATGGAAGAAAAGGAAAAAGAGAAACAAAGTTTAAAAGCTGAAAAAGAATCTTTAAAAGGAAAAATATCTGGTTTAGAAAAAGATCTTGTAAATCTCAATGCTGAAAAAGGTGAGTTCAAAATCAAATTCGAAATATGTTTTCAAGAAATAATGAAGCTTACACCAAGATTAAGCAATTGGAGGATATTAACATGAAACGAGGTCAGACTGAGCAGACATTAAATCTGTTGACCAATAAACTCCAAGATGAAAGATTTTATAAACTTAAACCAGGTTTGGGTTTGCCAATTAACGATGTTTTGAAAAAGGCACCGGAGCACTTGTATAATTTTGATAAACTTGGCTCCACAGTCAGACCCATTCCAAACATTTGTGCAACCTTTGTTGAAGCAAGTACTGTTGGGAACTGAAGATTCTATCAAGTGTGGTTAATGCTGCTAATACAGAATTACTACTGCTGATTACTACTGCTAGTTCAGAGTTAGAACTGCCAGAGTACTTTGAAGATTAATACTGCTGAGTATTACTACTGCTAGTAGAATTAATACTGCTAGTCAAAGTTAGTGCTGCTTGAAACAAAGTTAGTACTGCTTAGCTAGTTAGTACTGCTAGTAGTTAGTGCTGCTTAGTAGTTAGTGCTGCTTAGTAGTTAATACTACTAGAAGAAGTTAATGCTGCTGAGCATAATTAGTGCTGCTTAAGAGATCCGAATGGAAAGAATGATAGCTGGATATTCTGAAGATACATCTGGAAGCTTAGAGATATACATGGAAGATATACTGAAGATTTGTTTTATTCTTTGTAATTATCTTTTGATTAGTATATGTATAGAATGTATAGAATAGATAGAATTAACTTTTGAAAATTTTTGATAAAGAGAAAAACAACCTCAAGGCATAGATCCTAATTTTAGAGAAGTAGAATTCGTATTGGTGAGTCTGTTCATCAATATTGAGGTTGAGTGTGTAAACTTGTAGCTTCAAGCATTCAATACAAATTTACAAGTTATTGATTATATACTGTTCTGGTTTACTGTTTTATTGAATATCAAAGTGTTATTCCGCAACTTCTTTGATATTAGTTTCTGAGAATTTATTCTTGTTAAGAATTCGATCCTGACAAGTGGTATCAGAGCCTGATTTCTCAGAAACATCTAGTCATCATGGAAAATCTTGCAGAATCAAGCAGTACTTTGGTCTCAAAGGTTCCAATGCTTAGACCCAATGAATTCGATATGTGGAAGATCAGAATCAAGCAGTACATACTCCTTACTGACTATTCTATGTGCGACATCATAGAGAATGGTCCTTCTGAAGAAGGAAAGATTGGTGCAGATGGAAAGAGAACACCACCAAAAACTGATGCAGACAGGAAGATCAGACAGACAGAGATGAAAGCCTTGAGCACCTTGCTCCTGGCTATTCCCAATGAATATCAACATCAGTTCTGTAACTGCACTGATGCAGAGATGCTCTGGAATGCTCTGGAGAAGAGATTCTCTGGTACCAAAAGTACCAAGAGAAATCAGAAAGCCATTCTGAAGCAACAATATGAGAACTTTATGTCAACCAAGAATGAGTCCATGACTCAAACTTTTGATAGGTTCAACAAACTTATTGGTGAACTAGCCACAGTGGGAGTACAAATTGATCAAGATGATCTGAACAGAAAGTTTCTAAGGTCCTTGAGTGATGAATGGACCATGTATACTGTGTCTTTCAGACAGAATGATCAACTGGAAGAAAAGGAACTTGATGATCTCTATAATGATCTAAGAGTTTTTGAATCTGAGGTAGAGGCCAAAAAGAGGCCTTCTGGGTATGTTCACAATGCTGCACTCCTCTCAGCATCAACTGATTCTACATCCAACCCTGAATCAGTTAGTGCTGCCAATGGAACAAACCAAGAGAAAGGCACTGAAACTGTGTTTGAGGCCTTTCTAGCAAGTCATGGAAACTCTTCTCTCATTAATGATGACTTGGAACAAATACATCCAGATGATATTGAAGAGATGGACATTAAATGGCAGATGGCCATGCTCTCCATGAGAGTTAAAAAGTTCATCAAAAGAACTGGGAGGAACACCTTCTCCCAAAGAAGAGAAGATGGAGCAGGATTTGACAAGTCTAAGGTGGAATGCTACAAATGCCATCAAAAGGGACACTTTGCCAGAGAATGCAGAAGTGGAATGTCTCAGAATAACAACCATCAACAAGCTCAATCTGGAAGCTTCAATAATAATAGAAACTCTGCACAAGCTCTTGTCTCTCAACAAGGGATGGGGTTTGATTGGAGTGATCAAGCTGAAGAGGCCATCCAGAATCAAGCTCTAATGGCAGAGGTGTCCGATCTCCCAACAGAGGTAACTTCCAATCTTTGTACTCAAAATTGCATTAACACTGTTAAAAGGTATAGGGATCACAACCAGAACATGAGTGATGATCTTAAAAGATTGGAAAAAGACATAAAAGATTATGTGAGGATTGTTGAGAGATTTGAAGAGCAGATTAAGGGTTTTCAAGCTAATGAGCTTCAACACTCTTATGACACAAATTACTGGAAGTGGGAGAAGAAGGACTTACAGCTTCAACTGACCAGATCTAAAGAAGAGAGTGAAAAGCTAAGAGGAGAGCTAGCTAAAGTCAAACTTGATGTAGAAAAGTTTTCTAATGCTTCCAAAGCAATGGATTCTTTGTTACAAACTCAGATTCATGATAAACTGAGAAGAGGAATAAGGTACAATAACACACCACCACCCTATAACAACAACTACATCCCTCCTAGTTCAGATTTGTTAGAAACAAAGGATAGGAAGGATCTACCTAAGGGAGCAACTGAGATAGATCCCTTAGATAAAGTGGTTGTTAAGGATAACACTGAGAAAGAAGTTGTCAAGGATAAGAACAATACTGTGAGTGGTGAGATTCCTATAGAAAACCACATAATCACCAATGAGGGATGTGGAAAGCACTGGATCAAGTCCAAAGAGATAGAAAAGACTGAGGAAAAGAACAAGAAGGTTCACTATAAGCAGACCACTGTTGTGAACCCTATCCCTTGCAAGCAGTGTGCATGCAATAAATCTGAGCCCCAAAAACATGATAAACCAAGGGGAAATCAGAGAAACTGGAACAATCAATGGGCACAAAAACAAGGGGTTGATCTGAAAAAAATTAATAGACCAAAACCCTGTTTTATCTGTGGAAAGCTGAACCACATTGCCAAATACTGCTACTTCAATCCTATGAACCAAAGGATGAATTTTCAAAGACCTACTCAAAAATCCTTTGGTTATAGGAAGAAAGAAAAGAACCATGTGGCTAAGAAAGTTGTTAAAACTAAAAGCCACATGAAGAAACATAATATGGAAGATAATGTCAAGATGTGGATTCCAAAATGTACTAAAACTGTTAGTACTGCTACTACAAATAGTGCTGCTAACAGTGATAGTACTGCTAGAAGCAATACTGCTGCTAGCAATGTTAGTACTGCTGACATTGTTAGTACTTCTATAAATGTTAATACTGCTAACTCTGTTAGTGTTGCCAACAAGGTTAATACTGCCAAACCTGTTAGTACTGCTAAATCTGATAGTACTTCTAAAGACAGTGCTGCTTCTAGTATTAGTACTGCTAAGCCAAAAATCTTGACAAAGTATTCAAATACTAAGTGTTCTGATTTTAAAAATCTTGTCAAGAAAGAATGCAAGTATTTTGATGAGAAAGGGGTACCCAAGACCACTTTGGCTTGGGTTCCTAATCCATACTAACTGATCTACCTTATGTGCAGAGCAACGAACAGCTCAAGGGAAGGAGCATATGGCATGTTGATAGCGGTTGCTCTAGGCACATGACAGGCAACATGTCATGTCTTCAGGATTTCAAGCATATCAATGGAGGACATGTTGCATTTGGAGATAATCTTACTGGTGGTAAGATAAGTGGAAAAGGTAATGTCACCAAAGGTAAGATGACATTTGAGGATGTCTACTATGTTGATCAATTGAAGTACAACCTGTTAAGTGTATCAAAGGTATGTGACAAACAACATAGTATATTATTTACAAATACTGAGTATATGATCCTTGCTCCAGGGTTCAAGGTAGTTGATGAAAGCATGATACTACTAAGAACTCCAAGAAAGGACAATGTTTACTGCCTAGATATGGACAATGTTGAAAGTGATCCATCTCTAAATTGTCTTGTTTCAAAAGCTTCTGTAGATGAATCTTCTCTTTGGCAAAGAAGGATGTGTCACATGAATTTTAAGACTATGAATAAACTTGTTAAAAACAACCTTGTAAGAGGTTTTCCTTCTAAAGTCTTTTCATGTGATGATCATTGTGTTGCTTGCCTCAAAGGCAAACAACATAAAACTTCTCATAAGACCAAAGAGATAAATTCTATCTCTTCTTGTCTCCAATTATTGCATATGGATCTGTTTGGTCCTACAAATGTTATGAGTATTGGCAAGAAATCTTACTGCTTGGTTATTGTTGATGATTACTCTAGATTCACCTGGGTATATTTTCTAAGGAATAAGGATGAGACAAGTAGACTGATCAAGTCCTTTATCCTGAGAATTGAAAACCAAATAATCAAAAAGTAAAAGTCATTAGATCAGATAATGGGACTGAATTCAAAAATCTTGATCTAAACACCTTTTGTGAAGAGAAAGGGATTGAGAGACAATATAGTGCTCCTAGGACTCCTCAACAGAATGGTGTTGCTGAAAGGAGAAATAGGACACTAATAGAGGCTGCTAGATCTCTGTTGGCTGATTCAAAACTGCCAATTACCTTCTGGGCTGAAGCAGTTAATACTGCATGTTATGTCCAAAACAGAGTTCTAGTGGTCAAGCAAAAGAACAAGACTCCCTATGAGCTTTTAAATAAAAGAAAACCTTTCATTGGATTTTTCAAACCTTTTGGGTGTCCTTGTACAATTCTCAATACCAAATCTCACTTAGGTAAGTTTGATAGCAAAGCAGATGATGGATTTCTTGTTGGGTATTCATCTCAGAGTAAGGCCTACAGAGTTTTTAACTCATCTTGTAGAATAATTGAAGAAAGTGACAATGTCAAATGCAATGAGAACAGACCAAATCCTATTGGAAATGGTCCTCAGTGGCTATTTGACATTGATTCACTAACTAACTCTTTTGGCTTCAGTAGTGATGATTATGCAGGTTCAGGATGTGGAGGGTCAGGGACTACACAAGTTCAAGAAAGTATATCTAAATCAGTGATCTTTCCCATACCCACAGTGAATTCTTTTGAAGACTGTGAAAAGGAACCATCTACTGGACCAAGTCAGAGTGAAGAAGAAAGTAGAGATGAAGAGAATCAAGAAGATAAAGAATCAGAAGCAGCTGATGAGAACCCTTCAGTTGAGTTGAATGACTCTAATCTAGAGGCTGGACTTAATGAAGAACCTAGTCATAACACCAGAGTTCAAAAGAATCATCCTCCAAAGCTGGTAATAGGAGATATATCCTCTCCTATTATGACTAGACATCAAAGCAGACTTCAAGAAATGCAAGATCAACAGCATACAGTGCTTTCTTGCTTTCTATCCCAGCTTGAGCCTAAAAAGGCACATGATGCAATGAAAGAATCCAGCTGGATAGAAGCAATGCAAGAAGAACTGTTGCAGTTTAAACTACAAGAAGTATGGGATCTAGTAGATCTTCCTAAAGGTCACAGAGCAATTGGCACAAAGTGGATCTTCAGGAACAAGAGAGATGAAAAAGGAATTGTCATAAGGAACAAGGCAAGGCTAGTGGCTCAAGGGTATACTCAAGAAGAGGGTATAGATTATGAAGAAGTTTTTGCAGCTGTGGCTAGGATAGAAGCAATCAGATTATTCCTAGCCTATGCTTCTTACATGAACTTCAAAGTCTATCAAATGGATGTAAAAAGTGCTTTTCTCTATGGCTCAATTGAAGAAGAGGTATATGTCTGTCAACCACCAAGGTTTGAAAACCTAAGCTATCCAGACAGGGTATACAAATTGAAGAAAGCGCTTTATGGACTGCATCAAGCTCCAAGAGCATGGTATGACACTCTGTCATCCTATCTCTTGGAAAATGGCTTTGAAAGAGGAGTCATTGATAAGACTCTATTTATCAAGAGAAAGAAGAAGGATATCTTGCTGGTCCAAATCTATGTTGATGACATTATCTTTGGATCTACAAGAGATAACATGTGCAAGGAGTTTGAGGATCTAATGCATCAAAGGTTCAAAATGAGTTCCATGGGGGAACTTACTTTCTTCCTTGGACTACAAGTTCAACAGAAGTCAGATGGTATCTTCATCTGTCAATCCAAGTATGTGCAGGACATTCTCACCAAGTTTGGCTTCTCAGAATCAAAACCTGCCAGCATACTTATGGAGACACACAAACAGATAACAGCTGATCTTGAGGGGGAGGATATGGATGTGCATCATTACAGATCCATGATTGGCTCTCTCATGTATCTCACTGCATCAAGGCCAGACATAATGTTTCCAGTCTGTGTTTGTGCAAGATTCCAAGTTAGGCCAAAGCAATCTCACTTTCAAGCTCTTAAGAGGATATTCAGATATCTCAAAGGGCAACCCAGATTGGGACTTTGGTATCCTCATGACTCACCCTTTGACCTAATAGCATACTCAGACAGTGATCTAGGTGGGGCAAACTTGGACAGAAAATCTACTTCTGGAGGATGTCAGTTTTTGGGTGCTAGACTGGTTTCATGGCAGTGCAAGAAACAAACCACAGTGTCCACATCTACAACAGAGGCAGAGTACATAGCAGCTGCAAGTTGCTGTTCTCAAGTCTTATGGATTCAGAATCAAATGCTGGACTATGGGGTAACTTTTCTACACACTCCCATCTTTATTGATAATAGCAGTGCTATCAGCATTGTAAATAATCCTGTCAAGCACTCTAAGACAAAGCACATTGAGATCAGGTATCACTTCATAAGAGACTGTAATGAAAAGAAACTTGTTCAAGTTGTCAAAGTTCATACTGACAACCAGTTTGCTGATCTATTCACCAAAGCTTTTGATGTGGGTAGATTCACTTTCTTGGTAACAAGTGTGGGAATGATCAACTCTGAATAAGCATTCTCTCACAAAGTGGTTAAATATATGTCTATTATAGTTTCTTGGTGTTACTAATCCTCCTTTACAGGGCATACATAGCAGTACTCAATTCAGCCTAAGCTTCAAAGAGTAAGTACAGTTAATACTGCTAGTGGTTAATACTGCTAGTTGGTTAATACTGCTAGTGGTTAATACTGCTAGTTGGTTAAAACTGCTAGTTGGTTAATACTGCTAGTTGGTTAATACTGCTAGTTGGTTAATACTGCTAGTTGGTTAATACTGCTCGCAGTTAATACTGCTAGTTAGTTAATACTGCTAGCTAGTTAATACTGCTCGCAGTTAATACTGCTCGCGGTTAATACTGCTCGCCGTTAATACTGCTAGGTGGTTAATACTGCTCTAGGTTAATACTGCTTATAATCCGAATACTATAAATACCCTTTGCCCGCCCAAACGTTCATAACGACTCTTTGCATACTATTCACTTGCTCTCTAAACCTTTTTCTCTCAAGTACCTAGTCTTCCAGGCAAGAACATCCCTGTTCAATGGCATCCATGGCATTCATCGACGAGCACAATGAGATCGCAATGCTACAAAAGCCAAAGCAAGCTGAAGGATTTCACCAGGTTGTCGACTTTCTGAGGACAAGTCACATCGTTCATGCACTCACGGTGTCCCCAACCATCTTTATAGAGCATCAGAGGCAGTTTTGGGCCAATGCCACCATTGTTGCTGAGAATGGTGTGCAGATGATCAAGACAAGGGTGTGTGACCAACCCCTAACAGTTACTGAAGAAGTTATTCGCATCAGTCTACGTCTAGACGATGCCTCTAGTATAACTTCTATCCCTAGTGATGAACTATTTTCAACTCTTTCAAGAATGGGGTATCAAGGCCAAATGGAGATTTTTAAGTTTTTCAAAGCAAAATGTTCACCCCAATGGAGGTTCTTTGCTCATACCTTAATGCATTGTATTTCAAAGAAAACAACTGGCTGGAGCCAATTTAGCAGTCTCATTGCTTATGCATTGGTGTGTTTATCCACTGCTAGAAAATTCAATTTTTCTCAAATGATTTTTCATGATCTTGTCTCAAATCTGGATAACAAGAAGAGTTTCTTCATGTACCCCAGGTTTGTTCAAGAAGTTATTAATAATGAATTGACGGATATACCTCAACCTGTTGGGGTATATGTACCTAAACCCCCCAAAGGCAAGGTTTTCTCAAATATGAGAAGATCTGCTGGGGACTCGGAAGGAGTTGACACCCCATTGTTCTCTACAATGATGGTGGTGTCCCAAACAAATGAAGGTATGGCAGCAGGGTCAAGGCCCCCATTAGACCAACCCACTGCTAGCCAATCCCAACCTTCCCTCTCTCAAATTTTCCCTCAGTCCTTTACTGCTAAACCCACTCCCACAATATCCAAGACTTATGTCAAAAGAAAGTTACACAAGGCTCCTTCCCTTGGTGTATCTACCTTTAACCAAGAGCCTCTAATCCCTCTAAGGGAGAATTCTCCCTTAGAGAATATCCAAAGGGAAACCAACAGGGTGTCTCCCAACCCTCAGGAGGTGCTCTCTAAGGAGATGGAAGAGCATATGGGTGAGAAGGCTGCCACTACTTCTGCTAGCACAGAGAAGGATAGTGGTAACATCTCTAAGACCTTCCCCATCGCAACTTTGGGTGAGAAATCAACCAAAGGACCCCGGTGCCAAGAAACCAAGGGGGTAGATGGTGCTTCTGCTAGGCAGAAGGCCACTACTAAAAGATCCAAGGATCCCTCAAGGATGGGCAAAACATCCAAAAAGGGTGAGGACAGTCCTGAAACTGATGATTTGATGGCAAAACATTCCAAGGATCCTTCAAGGGTGGGTAAAACACCTAAAGAAGGTGAGGATAGGTATACTTACTGGGAATTGATTGAAGCATTAGCCAACATCAATGTTGATGTGGTTAATCAAGGGAAAGAAATTAAAGCATTACAGCAAGTGGTCATCTCCCAACAAGAGCAGATTTCCAAACTCAAGCACTTGGTAGGAAAACTAATGGCCAAGAAAAGGAGAAAGCAGTTTGTTCTAAGGAGGAGAAATGGGGCAAACAAAAAGAAGGAAAATGCTTTCAAAAAGGGGGAGAATTCAAGCTCAGAACAAAAAGATCAACAAGTTGAGGGGGAGTTTGTTGAAGAAAGTGTTGAATCTGTTGAAGAAAAGGCAGCAGCAGAAACTGTTAGTGCTGCTGAAACTTCACAAGCAGCAGTAACAGGATTAACATCTGAAGAAGTTGAAGTAGCAGAAATGTTGGTAAAGGCAAAGAATGACACTCCCAAAGCAAAGGGAGTGGTCATAAATGAAGGGGGAGCAAAGAAAGTAGAAAAGAAAGACATGTTTGCAGATGTAAAAAGAAAAGGGAAAGAAAAGATGATAGAAACGGATCCACCAAACAAAAAGGAAAAGCTAATTGAATCAGATGAAGCATTAGCCAAAAGACTGCAAGAAGAGTTAGATCAAGCAGAGAAAGAACAGGTTGAGAAAGACAGAGAGATAGCCAGAGCATTAGCCAATGAACTGAATCTAGCATTTCAGAAAGGGTTGGAAACAGAGAAGGCTAAGGCAAGAGCAATAAGCTTGAGAAAGGCTATGATGGCCAGATCAAGTGCAAAGAAGAGAAGACCTTCACAAACTTACCTTGCAACTCAGGAAAGGAACAAGATGATAACTTTCTTGAGGAGTGCAATTGGTGTGAAGAAAGAAATGTTCATAAAGATGACTTTTGAACAAGTGAAGGGACTATATGAGAAAGAAATGGGAAAGCTGAAGGATAATGAAAAGGACAGAGTGGAGTTTGAAAAGAAAGCTAAGGAGAGACATGATGTAAATATCAATATACCCTTTCCTGAAAGTGAAGAGGGAACTCCAACAAAGGAAAAGGCAGAGATTAAGGAAGAAGAGACTCTAGCTCAGAAGATCAAGAAGATAAAAAGAGTGAAGTCTATTGCTTCTAAAGGTCCTAGATCAGAAGAAAGGATAAAGGAAGAAAAGAAGAAGGAAGCTATTGTAGAGCAAGGGCAAAGAATACTGAAGAGAACAAAGATGATGGCAAACAGAAAGAAAGTTGGAAAGAAGCCTAGAGTTGAAGAAGAAAAGAAAGCTGAAACTCAGGAAGAAGTACCACAGAGTTCAGATGTAAACATGTACATGGTGGTAATGGATAAAATTCCAAAGCCCATTTCAGCTGAACCTGTTGGAATTAAACCTCCTGAAATTATTCATTGGGATACTATGGAGGTGGATGGTAAAGAGTTCATTAGACTGAAAAGAAAGGATGAAAAATATGAAGTCTACAGCACCTGGAGTAAAATTGTCAGAGAATGTTCAAGGTCTGATCTGGAAGAAATGTTTGAAGTAGGAATGAAAGTACATGCAGATCAGTTGACAACTCCAGGGTTACCAATTGTGAAGCTGATCATGGAGTATTTGTGCATGCTGTTCAAGCCAGAAGCAGTGAGTCATTTAATAAGAGATGTGTTTGAAGCTGTCAGAGGATGGACTTTGTATGAAAGGAGTGGAGTGTATGAATTAGCTTTGGATACCTTTCACATGGAGTATTACTTAGTGGACAAGGTATACAAGCATACACCTATGAAGATTCATGCCATGTTAAAGAAGAATTTGGGTTGTGCACCAAATTCAGCAATGGCAAAGTACCTAATTCAGAGGATAATCAATCAGAGTTTGGGACTGAATCCAGATATAGGAGCATGAACCATAAGGTTTTGAAAGCATTTGAAGAACTTGACTTCTCTTCCTAAAAGTCAAGTTAGGGGGAGATTGTTGGGAACTGAAGATTCTATCAAGTGTGGTTAATGCTGCTAATACAGAATTACTACTGCTGATTACTACTGCTAGTTCAGAGTTAGTACTGCCAGAGTACTTTGAAGATTAATACTGCTGAGTATTACTACTGCTAGTAGAATTAATACTGCTAGTCAAAGTTAGTGCTGCTTGAAACAAAGTTAGTACTGCTTAGCTAGTTAGTACTGCTAGTAGTTAGTGCTGCTTAGTAGTTAGTGTTGCTTAGTAGTTAATACTGCTAGAAGAAGTTAATGCTGCTGAGCATAATTAGTGCTGCTTAAGAGATCCGAATGGAAAGAATGATAGCTGGATATTCTGAAGATACATCTGGAAGCTTAGAGATATACATGGAAGATATACTGAAGATTTGTTTTATTCTTTGTAATTATCTTTTGATTAGTATATGTATAGAATGTATAGAATAGATAGAATTAACTTTTGAAAATTTTTGATAAAGAGAAAAACAACCTCAAGGCATAGATCCTAATTCTAGAGAAGTAGAATTCGTATTGGTGAGTCTGTTCATCAATATTGAGGTTGAGTGTGTAAACTTGTAGCTTCAAGCATTCAATACAAATTTACAAGTTATTGATTATATACTGTTCTGGTTTACTGTTTTATTGAATATCAAAGTGTTATTCCGCAACTTCTTTGATATTAGTTTCTGAGAATTTATTCTTGTTAAGAATTCGATCCTGACAAGTACTTCTAAACCTTTTACAGAGACCAAAGGTAAAGAAGAAATGGGAGAAAATAAGTCTTGTTACACTGATTCTCAAAATTCTTTTAAATCAGTTGGTTTTAAATATAGTGATTTAAACAAAAGCTATGAGACTCGAAAGATTGAATTTGCTGAGTTTGAATCACTGTTTACCACTTCTTCAAAAGAATCAGTCAACAATAACACGGTTCCACCTGAGACTGAATGCAAATATGATGAGTATGAATCGGATGTCGATCCATCAAATATACCATCAGTCTCAAATCCCATTGCTCCTAAACCTTTATTTGTCATCACGAATGGATCTTGTTTTAAAAATAACAAAATGGAGTTTATTGAGAACATGACTGAAGAAATGTTTTCTGAAATGTTGAATGGTTCAGACTCTGATCCTGTTTCTACTGCAAAAGAGTCAAATTCTGTGAGTGATCATACATCTGAATTGATGAAACAAATTAATACTTTGCAACAGTCTCTTGAAGAGATTGAAGATGAAAAGTTTGATCTCAAGGTTAAACTTGAAAAATCTTTGAAAGATAATCAAGAACTTTGCACAGAGATCAATGACTTGAAAATTACTCTGTTTAAGAATGTTTCAAATGATAAACAGAGGTTTAATGATCCAAGTAGGAAGGTAAGAACTAATCCATAATTTGATGCTCCTACAAAACCTTCAGTTATTTACTCTGATTGTCCTGAATATCCACAGTATTTTTGAGAAGGGTGAGACTTCAAGTAACTCAAGAAAAGAATCACCTTCTAAGAAAGAGACTAACAAGATTCCTGTTTCTGTTTCAGATATGAAAGGAAATGGAGTTGGGAGGAGTAAGAAGAATAAAGATGATAGTTTGAATAAAAATGATAGTTTGAATTTTAGTGAAACTTCTGTTAGAAACAGTTGTACTACATACAGTGATGTTTTGAAACATACTTCTTTTGATGGACATGAATGTCAGATTTGTTCCGATAAATCTAAATTTATGACTTTTGCTCGAAAGAATTTATATTGCAAACACTGTTGGGATAATTCTTTCAAATACTACTCCAATCCTAAGTCCAAAAAGAGTAAAAGAAAAGCTAAGGTTACTAATCCAAGATCTAAAAAGCATTTTCAGAAATTAAATGTTAAAATGGTTTAGAAATGGGTTCCAAAACCCCGATATGAATGGAGAGTGAAAGTTAAACCTACTGATATTCCTGAATTGATTGAAGCTAATAGCGACGGACCCATATTGATATGGGTACCTAAGTAAAACTAATTGTTTCTTGTGCAGGCCTGTCGAGTGTGGGTGATAGATTCCGGCTGTTCATGCCACATGACAGGATTCAAGAACCTCCTACATAACTATGTGGAGGAGCTTGCTGGAGCAGTTAAGTTTGCTAATTCAGAAGTAGAAGGACATGTCAGAGGATATGGAATGCTTGATAATGGAGTTGTGAAGATACAGAGGGTGCTATATGTTGAAGGTCTTGATCATAATCTGTTTAGCACTATTTACTTTTGTGACATGAAATACCAAGTTCGCTTCACAACATCTCATTGCTATCTAGAGGATCCAGATGGTTACGAAGTCTTCAGAGCTAAACTCCATGGAAATCTATATTATGTAGATTTTCCGACACTGTCTGCCATACATCCAGTATGCCTATTAGCCAAAGAAACTAAAGCACAATCATTAACGTGGCATCGCCGTTTGTCTCATCAGAATTTCAGATCAATAGCCAAGCTACAGATACAAGGTCTGGTCAAAGGTCTACCAGAAATGAGGTTTGAGAAAGACTCACTATGTTCTGCATGTGAGTTGGGAAAAATGAAGCAAAGCTCATTCAAGTCCAAAACTGAATCATCGACCTCATTTGTACTGCAACTTATTCATATGGACCTTTCTGGCCTAATGCGAACAACGTCTATCAACGCAAGAAATACGTCTTAGTAATGATAGATGACTATTCAAGGTATACATGGCTCGAGTTTCTTTGAAATAAGTCAGATGCGCCAGAATTGATTATCGCTTTTATTAAGCGCATTCAAGTACGTCTTTAATTGCCAGTCCGAACTCTTCACAGTGACAAGGACATGGATTTCAAGAATGACACCTTGCTGAGTTATCTTATCTCTGTGGGAATTTCACATAATTTCTCCTCAACTTACACTCCACAGCAGAATGACATTATTGAACGGAAGAACCGAACTCTTGTTGAAGTTGCTCGTACTATGCTTGCATATTCTGATCTACCCATATATCTTTGGGCTGAGGCAGTCGCAACAGCTTGCTTCACTCAGAATCGTACCATTGTGGTCAAACGTTTTGATAAAACAACATATGAGTTGATCAACAATCGTAAACCTAATATCAAATTCCTTCTTGTTTTTTGGTTACAGGTGTTACATTCTACGAGAGCGTCAAGGTTTATCAAAATTTGATAAGAAAGCGGATGAAGCTTATCGAATCTACATTATTCGAACAAAGACGATTGTTGAAAGCATGAATGTATCCTTTGATGAGAATTCTACTCGGACTTCTGGACACAACGGTTCAGAAATTGGACTTAAGAACAAAGCTTCTATTCAATCCAGAATAGAACCAGCGTCTAAAGAATCTACTTCTTCTATGACTAACTCTATCACTTCTGAGTTAGATTTATTGTTTATTATTGCCTTCGATGATATTTGTGCAGACTTTGACAAAGGTATATCACTATCAACACCAAGCTCGGAGGTCCCTACTCTTTTTGTAGACATGTCTGGACCGTCCGAAGAAGTCACTGAAACTGCATCTCCATGAGGTACAACTAAACCGTTAGTTTCTGACTCTACTAATGCTGAATCTGTCTCTGCAGATATTCCTTCTGGAAATAAAGTCACGAGTACTTCAGCTGCTATTCCAGAAGCTTCAGTATCAGAAACACATGTACAAGATGTCCCAAGCACATATGTGGATCTACCTGCCGGGCATGATGAATACAATGCATCAAATATGCAACAAATAGTTGAATCCTTACCAAGCATACATCGTTGGACTAAGGATCATCCCCTGCATAACGTGATAGGTGACGTACAATTTTAATGTCACGACACGGTCAGCGTCAGCTAATTTCTTCATGTTCTCAAGCTTCCTTAGTTCCCTAGAACCAAAGAAAGCATCCGAAGCTCTACGTGATCCCTTCTGGATTTCTGCTATGCAAGACGAGCTTCTGCAATTCGAACGGAACAAGGTTTGGTGCCAGATCCCACTACCTAAAGGTAAAACTGTTATTGGAACTAAGTGGGTATTCAGAAACAAGAAAGACGAGGAAGGAGTGGTTGTGAGAAACAAAGCTCGATTGGTTGCAAAAGGGTACAGTCAACAAGAGGCTATTGACTATGACGAAACCTTCGCCCCTGTTGCAAGGATCGAAGTCATCAGAATCTTCTTAGCATATGCAGCGTACAAAAACTTTATAGTCTATCAAATGGACGTAAAGTCAGATTTCCTAAATGGCATTCTGCATGAGGAGGTCTACATGGCACAACCTGAAGGTTTCATTGATCCTCATTACCCTGATCATGTCTACGTGCTAGACAAAGCACTGTATGGTCTTAAACAAGCACCAAGAGCCAGGTATGAAACTCTAACTAAATTTCTCCTAGCTTCTAGCTTCAAGAAAGGTACGATTGACACCACCTTATTTCTCAAAAGGCAAGGTGAGGACTTGATTCTCATTCAGATTTATGTTGACGACATAATATTTGGGTCGACAAATCAGAAATTTTGCAAGAACTTTTCTAAAATCATGGAAACAAAGTTTGAAATGTCGATGATGGGTGAGTTAAATTTCTCTCTTGGTTTACAAGTAAAGCAATTACCCGAAGGCATTTTCATTAATCAAGCCAAATACATAAAAGACATGTTAAGAAAGTTCAATAGGTCAGATAATTCAGACATGAAAACAACAATGGCTATTGGTACACTCTTAGATGCAGATCCCTCTGGTAAACCTGCAGATCAAAAGGTGTATCGTAGTATGATTGGTTCTTTACTTTATCTGACTGCCAGTCGCCCAGATATAATGTTTGCCACATGTTTTTGTGAGAGATATCAATCTAATCCTAATGAGTCGCACTATAATGCTGTTAAGTGAATTCTTAGATATCTCAAAGGCACTCCTTATTTAGGCCTTTGGTATCTAAAGTATTCTCATTTTGATTAGACCGGAAAAGCACCTCTGGATCATGTCAAATTATAGGTGTTGTCCCTCAAAGAAACAAAATTGTGTTTCAACATCCACTGTTGAGGCTGAATATGTAGCTGTTGCTAGCTGTTGTTCACAAGTCCTCTGGATGAAGACATAGTTAAGGGACTTTGGGTACAACTACAAGCGCGTTCCTATTTATTGTGATTCCAAGAACGCAATCGCCATAACTGTTAACCCGGTTCAACATTCAAAGACCAAGCATATAGATGTACGCTATCACTTCATCAAAGATCATGTAGAAAAAGGTGATATCGAAATGCACTTTGTTCAAACTGATTTCCAGTTAAATGACCTTTTCACCAAGCCATTGGATGAAAAGAGGGGGAGTATTCTGGATCTTAATCATGATTCGAGGGGGAGTATTCTGGATCTTAATCTTGTGTTTTATATATTTATTCTCCAACTGTTGCTAATGATAGAGGAATCATTTTCACAAATGATTACCATGATTTCTTTTATGTGCAGGATAGTTCAAGTGACAATGGCTTCTAATCACATCTGATTAGAACCCGCACTTCAGTGCTTTGTTTTCTATTTGTTTTCTATTTTTTGTTTAAAAAAACTTATTATTAAGTTGAGGGGGAGCTTAATTGACAAACACCTTTAGTTTGAAGGGGAGAATTTTATTGTCAAACTCCTTATGTTTTTTGACTCCTACAAAATTTTATTCTTCATGTTTATTTGTATTCCTTTGTGCTTACATGTATAAAAGACTGTTGAACAGCACGTTCTTTAGGAAAATACATGGGATTTAGTGTGAAAGCTTAACAGAACTTCCATGGATTCACGAGAACCAGTGTTTCCTACCCAGGAAGTATTCCCTGAGTGATTGAAGGGAGAGGGGTCAAAAGGTTTGAGTGTTGGTGTGTGAAGAGGAAAATGGAAAAGAGAGATTGGTTAGACGTGAGATTTAAAAGATTAAAAGAAAGAGGGCGAGAGAACAGATTAAAAAATATCAAACTCTGCACCAAATTCTTTCTGAGCCGGGCATCCACATTATCTGTTGTTTCATATTTCTTCGTAAACGACATTTAAAAAGGCACCTAGCCCATGTCATCTCTTGCATACAACCCCACCAGCTACTCATTCTTTTCTCAAAAAGAGAATGTTTCACATTTTCTGGGGACGCAGCACATACGCTATTGGTTCTTCATTTGGAAGATACTAATATTGAAAAAGAAGGAAAGTTGCCCCACCTTCGACCTTTTGTCATGCACATTGAGTCTTTGTATAATTTGTTGGTGTCTCAACAAGTTTACGTACTTTGAGCCTACATTGAAAAGCAATCATCGATGCTTAATTTTTTTTCTACACTTGCACGAGCACACAAGAATCTGTTTTCTGTCAGAACGTTCATAGATAACCATGTGTTATTCGATGATTGAATGGAAGTCCTGGGGAGCCAACATCAAAACCAGCTCCTTATAAAGTAACTTTGTGTTACTCAGTGACTGTATGTTACTGAAAGGCATTCCAAACTGAGTCATTTGTTGATTCAGGGTTACCATTTTTTACTTATTTGAATCTGCAAAGATTGAAATAATCACTCTCTCTATCTGGTAAGACTGCTCTTATTTCCACACAGGGATCTATACATGAAGACTGCGCTTAATTGATAACTTGGGGGAGAAAATTCCTACTTTATTTGCTATGTTTTGATGATGCTGATTCTCAACACTCATCAAAAAGGGGGAAAATACACTAAGGAGGAGAATACACAAAAAAAAACTGTTGAAGAATTCAAAGATATCAAAGTGTCTGAACTTATTTGAGTTATCAAAAGTCTGACTGATGATGATCGTCAGAAGGACACTTTATTTAAAGAAAGAGGAAGATGAAGACTGTGTAAAGCTACAAGCTTTGAAGCTGTCAACATCATATCAGATACAATTTTCAAGAGAAGAGAAGACCCGAAGACAATTGGAAATTTTTTTTAATCTTGAATCCAAAGGGGGAGATTGTTGGATCAATAATTGTATTCAAGATTAAATTATAAATGTGGTCTAGTTTGTAATAGTTTTTAATACACTAGGGGGTATTTTAGCTAATAGTTAGTAATTAATTAGGTCATGTTGACCTAAGTATAAAAGGTTTTGTTTTCTAGAATTAGGTTAACAATAAGGAAGGTGTAGAATAGAAAATAGAGGAGTCGTATTTTCTCTGATTTACACGCACGAGGTATCTTCTGTACACCAAGAGCGCACACACATATTTATCTGAATAATCAAGAGATCATTGGTATGTTGTTTGATTTATTTATCTCTTGTTTCGATTTAGGAAGATGTTGGTCAATGAACCAACAATCCCCCCACCAGCATCTGCATGCACTAACAAGATCTTCGCTAGAATTCAATGGTTGCACAACATGCCTTTGTCATTTAAATGCACTTCATGAGATTCGAACCCGTGACCTGCTCTGATACCACATGTTGTTCCAGATTCAAGCTACTAAAACACTCATAATGTAGAAATCATCTTGTATTTATTGATCATCAATTACAATGATTTCCTTAGTCACAAGTCTTACAGAGTGCCACAAGTCTCACGTGTATTTCTCTCTTTAAATCTTCTATGCGAGTTCTTACGTATGTTCGTGCATGTCTAGATCCTTACAAAATTAAAAAGAACTCAACCCTTTTATAGTTGGTCAAATAAGTTTACCTTACAACACAATGGCTAAAATTTCAAAGTTAAACACTTTGAATTTACACACAAATACAATTATACACAAATGACATCTTTGACCCTTTTAATCTTGAATACAATATGTGACTCAACAAAAGATCAAGTTAAAGCCTTCAAAGCATAAGTTAAAGTCAAGCAAAGTACTTGCTTAGTTATTTAGTTTAGTTTGTGTTCTGTTCCTTGTAAGATTTTAGCTATAAATAGGTTTTCTTGTGTAATATGGCATAAGTGTGTTATCATAGAGAATCTTAAAGAGGGAAATATTGTGAGAGAGAAAGTTATACGAATTTTAATTTGTGATTTCGTGATCAAATACGCATGGAATTTGGCATCATAATTTTTTTGATAATCTTGATTATATTTCACATCTTGGGACACATAATTGGTATTAGAGCAAGCCAAAGATCAGAAATTATTCAAGAATTTGGAGATTTGGTCGAAATTTCAAGAACTCGTAGAACGAACTATTCAAGGATCGATTTTGTGATTTTGTGTGTTGTTGATTGTAAATCTTGTTGATTTATATTCATTTAGTATTCTAGATCAATGTTTGTTTGAGTTGTTTGGACCAATTCACAACAGTTAAGTGTGAATTTTGGATTTGATGAAATTTTTGTTCAAACACTTGTACGCACTGTATTTGGATCAATTTGTACTCTTTGTTGTTTTTGATTGTAATCGTGCATTGGTAAAGTGTTCAGATTGTGTTCCTGGATCAATTCTCAAAGTTTTAGGATCAATTTCAGAGTTTTGGATAAATTTTTATTTGATTAAGTGAGTTTGAAGTCGACAACACAAGAACTCGCAAGATCTACACTTTCCGCAAGATTTAAAGTCGAAGAACTCGTAGGGTGCATAAGTTTAGGTTTTGTTGTTTTTGAAAAGTTCCAAGGGTAGAACTCGCAGAGGCCTTTGTGCAAAAAGTTCATAATCCGCAGGACAAACCCTACGAAAAGTGAGAACTCGCATGCCACTCTCGATGGATAGTTACTGTTCACTTTCGTTGGTCTGCGGAAAGCTTCTTAATTCGTTAACAGAGGCTTACAAAAAGTTGGTATTTTTTGTGTTTGAACTATTCTAAGTCTAGAATCCGCACGAATTATCTTGCGAAAAGTTCAGGTGATATTTTGAAAGGTTTCTAAGACAAGAACTCGCACACTGCTATCTGCGAGAAGTCTAGATTTCGCACACCTCAGTCTGAGGAAAGTGTTGAATCTACAAGCCTCTATCTGTGGAAAGTCAGAAATCCGCAATCTATTCTTTGTGGGTTGAGTGTTGATTAGTGGTTTGTGAGAAGTGTTTTCTATGGTCTGCGAAAACTGAAAGCCTTCAGCCTGCGAATTCCATAGTCAATTTCTGACTAATTTTCAGATTTTTCGAAAATTTCTTATTTTTGTTAACGATCTGTGTATACTTAATGAAGATGACTTCAAGAGATTCTTTATCCATTGGACCTATTGTCAAGCCACTAGTATTATTCAAAGGTGAATACAAGCAATGGAAAGACCGATTTCTCGATTTCATAGACAAACATGACAACAGAGAATACATAAAGGAGTCTATTGATGAAGGTGTCATGAAGCCAATTAAAGCAACTGTACCTTATGATGAGGACAATCATAGTTCTGATAGTGGTGATGGTAATCAGCCCCGAGAGCCCAAGACCAAGAAGGTAGTTGTTGACATCTCCAAATATACAGTTGAACAAAAGAAGACATACAAGGTAGACAAGCAGTCAAGGTCCCTAATTCTTCAGAGTATTCCAAATGAGATATACATAAAGATCGACAACTATAGGGATACTACAAAGGAGATGTGGGATCAATTGGAGATAATGATGAAGGGGTCTAAGATTGGCAACCAGATGAATTCAAGGCCGAGGATGGTGAAAGCCTGGAGGAAAGTTATGATATATATGTTTCTTTACTTAATGAGTTGAAAAAGAACAAAGTTACAAAGAATCAAATTGAGATCAATGTAAAGCTTCTGAGTATCTTACAACCCGAGTGTAAAAGCATACAAGGAGAATGAAACAAATGTAATATTTGAACAACATTCCTCTACACGAAGTTTATAAGACTCTCCATCAGAATGAGGAGGAAGTTGAGAAATGACAGAAGAGAAAAAGAAGAATGAGAAACCTGTTGTTGACCATGTTGCTTTGGTAGTAGAGAAGAAGAAAGAGAAGAAGGATAAGAAAAAGAAAAAGAAGGTTGTTGTGACAGATTCAGATGAGACAAATAGTGTTGATTCAGACTTTGACGATGGTGAAAACCTAAAGCCAACAAGGATTCTGCTAACCCGAGCCTTTCAAAAGAGATTTTACAAGAAGTTGCATTCCAATAGTCAGAGGTACTCGTCTGGATCACGTAATTACGAGCACAAAGAAAGAGTTGAGGGCAGAAGATATGAAGATAAGAGGTTTGATGGTAGGAGATATGAGGAAAGGAAGCCAGAAGAGAAGAAATATGTCAACAAGTATGAGGAGAAGAAGGTGGAAGAGCTGGTAAAGATGAGAAAGAAGAGACAACTCATATGTGCCTTATGGGAAAGAATGTAACATATGACAAGTCAGAAGATGAATCATCGGAAGAGGTAAATAATTTTTCTGAATGTGATTTTTAAAGAAAATGGAAACCATGATGGTTGAGCTTCAAGATCTTCAAAATAAACTTAAAAAGGAAAAAGGCAAAGTTGCGAAAAAGCGTCAAAAAATCTTTGACATCAACAAAGAAATTGTTGAGAATAAAATGTTGATTGATTCCTTAAACAATGATGCTAACAATTTTGAAAAAAAAAAAGATTTATCTTGAAAATCAAGTATCTGATGCTCAATCTATGTTTAACTTGTATGAACTTGAGAAACAGGGGTTTGTTGTCAAATTTAATCAGTTGAAGTTTGAAAATAAAACTTTACTGAAAAAGATAAATGGTTTGGAAGCTAAGCTTTATGGAAGAGGCCAAACGAACTAAACCATTCATCTCAACAAACCAAAAGAATTTAAAATTTTCAAAGATAACTGGGGTAATGGGTATGACAACCCACATTTCTAAAAGAAAGTTATTAAAAAGCATACAGCTTTGTACAATTTTGACTTTTTACAAGTGGCTGACAAATGCCCCAACTTAAAACCCAGATTTGTCACCAAGTCTTATGATGAAGTTGAGGCTAAGGAAGATTCTAACCGTAAAAACACAACCAAAATGCAACTACCATTCTGCTAGGACAAGTTGAATGATAGTTACTTGTCTGAACAACTAAAATTTTTATCAAACAATTATTTTCAATGCAATTCTACTGAGGAAATTGTTGAGCCTAGAATGTTGAATTCAAGATTAAAAGGGTCAAAATTGGAAATGTTGTAAAGCTGTTGCTAGAATCTTGTAAATTCAATGTATTTGACTTTCCTTATCTTGTCTTGAGTTGTAAAAGTCAACATAGTTGAGTGGTATAAATACATTGTGTCTTTGTAACCATTAGACACGCACACACATACATTCAGAGAGATCATTGTTTAGAGAGAGAAAGTCACTACGTATATTGAGAGAGAATTCGTTGTAAGCATTTGTAAATCAATGAATATGACTTGTGACTAAATTGTGTGTGTAATCTGTATGATAGCTTGAATCTGGAATCACATTTGTTATCAGAGCAAGTCAAGGAATTCAAAAATTGATCGAGTTGTGTTTCAAACTTGAAGAACTCATAGAGCAGTCTGTATTTGAATTAAATTCTTGATTTTGGACTGTTTTGTTGATGTTTTGCTTGTTCTGTATTCGTTTGATGTAATTTATTGTTTTGTGTTCATATTGTAATAGAAAATTCTTCGTAATTCGTATTCAGTTTTGCAAATTTGTTAGTTTTGGTTTGAGAGGTTCTATCGCATTGTGATAAGACCGAGTTCATTAATTCGGTTGTTTTTAAAAAACATTACTGCTAAGGTTTTGTTCAGAACATCATAGTGATCATTTTCTCAAAGTTTGGCGTCAATTGGTAGAGTATTGAATGTTATTTGGAGAAGTTTTTGAAAATTCGAGTCGAACACTAAATTACTCGCAAGATTCACAGAATTCGCTAGATTCAACAAGGATTTCACAGGCTCATTATATAGTTTTGGTTAAATTTACAAGTGTAGAACTTGCATAAGCTTTGTGCGAAAAGACCAAATTTCGCAGAGTACTTCATACGAAAAGTCTAGATTTCGCACACCGAGGGTTGCGAAAAGTTACTGTTCACCGTCTGTTGCCTGCAAAAAGCTCTAGATTTCGCATGATAAAAGAGTTTTGATATTTTTCTAAGTCTAGATTTTACTAAACTTTGTGCAAAAAGTGATCATATCTTGTACTTGAAATTTTACTAAGTCCAAAATCCGTAAGCTTTATGTTATTCCCATTTTGATGTGCAAGTATATGAAGATTGACAATTACAATCTGTTGGATCAGTTATTGTCTTCAAGATTAAAAATGTAAAAGGGGTCTCTTTTATATTAATGTTTATTTCCTTAGGGGTGTTTTAGTAGATTTCTAGTATTGCCTAGGTCATGTTGACCTACACGCACAAGGTATTGATTGTTTACACCAAGAACACACACACATAGTGCTTTAACGATTATCAAGAGATCTTTAACGATCTTGTTCTTATTGTGTTGTGTGATTGATTATCAACTAATATCTGGGTTTAACAAGTGGTATCAGAGCCAAAGAATCAAGTTCTTGGATTGAAAAAGTGTTTTTCGAAAACTTTTACTGTGTGAAAATCGATTTCAAAATTTATTGTGTTTTTAAGGCTGAAAATCATTGGAATAGGTGTGTTTACTGTTATAGAACATCATTAGATTGCCCTATTGCATTTAAAAACACATGTTGATTGGTATTTGATGATTTTTGAAGTTTTTGGTCATGAAACTGTCGAGTACTGTTTAATTCGATTTTGTTCATTCAAGTTGTTTTTAGTCATTGATTTTGATTGGGGTTCATTCATAGTATGTTTGTGGATATATTATATGAGTTTTACACTATGTTTTAACTTTTTGATGAGTTTCTGGATTGAAAATCGAGTACAGGGACGAAACTGTGATGAACTCGCAAGTTCTGTGAAGAACTCACAAAGCACCTCAATTTCTCGCAGGGTGCCATTTTAGTCTAAGTATAAGATTCATATGTATTTGAGTAGCGAAATCTCAGAATTCGCTAGTTCTTTATTTACGAAAGTTTAGGTTTCGCGGGGTTCTTAAAAGTTGAAAATTTGTTTAAGTGTAATTTTCGTAGACCCCTTGTCTGTGAATTCTGAAGAACTCGCAGATCTTTGGCTTGCGAATTCCCTAAAGTTCGCGAATAGTGTTTGAGAAACCTTGTCCATCTTTACTCTAAAATTTTCTCTAAGGGAAGGACTCGCTGGATAATACCTTTTGAATTCTTAAGGTTTCGCAGGTTATTGTTTGCGAATTTCTAAGATTCGCAGGAAACCAAATTGCGAATCTCACTTATCTGCGAATTCTAATCACTCTTGTTTGAGAATTCTGAAGTCGTTCTTTCTTTTGCGAATCTCTTAGTGTAATTCTGATTGTATGCGAATTCTTCGCTTGAGCTTTTTGGAAATTTATTTTTCTGGAAATTTTCGAGTGTAGAGTTTTTCCAATTCTTGATTCAAAAGATCTTATTAGTTGATTTAAACTTGTACAGATATGTTTGCTTACTAATCCATCTTCCAAAGATGCCTTACACAGATGAGAAAGGAAACCTGGTGCTTACAAACAGAGATTGTGCTTTAGCATACATGCCAGAAATTCCAACATTGGAAGCAGAGAATAAGAATCTGAAGATTCAGAACTCATCTCTTCTTACTCAAATTGATAGATTGAAAGATGATGAAGATTTAAAGAAAGACTTTGTTTGGTCAGAATGTATCTCTAACTCAAAGATTAATTTTGCAGGAATAATTGAGTCTAAAGAAAAAGAGATCTTAAATCTTCAAGCAAAGCTGAAGAAGTCTGAAAGTTTTAATTCTAGCTCAAGCTGGTCAAAGAAGGAATCAATGCAAAGAGAGCTAGATGAACTGAGAAGAAGAGCAAACATCTTAAGTGAGACATGTGAAGGGCTGAGAAAGTCAAATTCTCAAATTTTTGCTGAAAGAGACTCTTTGAAAGATAAAGTCTTCAGTCTTGAGGTTGAGATTAATATGATGAAAGAAAAAGAAACTCAAGACAGAGACACCACAAAAGCCCAAGATGAAGAGAAGAGTGAGAAAGAAAGAAAACAGTTTGCTAAGAAGTTTTCTAAATTCTCCACAAAATATTTGGAAGAGAAGAAATCATTAGAGCTTAAATGTATAAAGCTTTCTCAACAAGTGACAGATTTCGAGAAAGTTATCATTCTTGAAAGAAATAAATTTGAGAAAGAAAACAAGAAGATAGCTGAGAAAAAGGGTCTAGAGAAAGATTTTACAAAAGAAAAGAAAGTATTTGTGACTGAGATTGCTAAGCTGAGAAGAAAGCTATTTGAGTTTTCAACAAACATCTTGAAGGAGAAGAATGCAAAATCTGAGTTGCATAAGAAGTTTGATTTGATGACAAAGGAAAGAAACAGTTTGTTTTCAAAGATAAAGGAACTTGAAGAGATCTTGTTCAAGGTGAAGTTGACTGAGCACAAGACGCCAGACTCAATAGCTCAATCTCCGAGAGATGATCTAGCTGCATCTGAATGCTCGTTCATATCAGCTACAAGTTCAATATTTACAAATGTTTCTAATAATCCTTTGTTTTGTGTAATTGATAATCATACTTTTGAACATAAAGATCAGATTCGTCCTTCTAACCTTTTCTTTGACAAAAATGTTGATGGTTCAGGTAACTTCAAGAAGAACAAGTCTCGGAAGAAAAGGTTCTGGAGAAGGGAAGATGAGAAAGATAGAGGAAATTGGATCTGGAGAGTTAAAGAATCTTCGGAGGAGAAGAAGGAAGAAAAATCATTTGTGCATACACTCAATGCTCAAAGGAACAATGCTCCGAAAGGTAAAACTTTTGGCAAACCTGTTCTTGTTTACACTATAAATCAATTGATCAGGTTAGCTCAAAAGAAAATTAGTTGTTCCTACTGTGGCTCAAAGGATTTTGTTAGTAAAAATTATATGAATAACTGGTATGGTTCTTACTATATTTCCTCCAAAAGAACTGCAACTAACAAACCAGGACCCAAATACCAGTGGGTAACAAAAGCTAAATCTGTGTTGCAGGCACCCAACGATTAAGGGGGAGAAAGAACAATGGCTCTTGAATAATTCAGTTCAAGACCCGTTCTTCAAGGATAGTTCAAGTGACTATGGCTTCTAATCATATCCGATTAGAACCCGTACTTCAAATATTTTCTTCAAACAGGGGGGAGCTTAACTGTCAAACACTATTGTTTTGAGGGGGAGAATTGCTTTGTTAAACACCTTATATCTTTGATCTCTCCAAATCTTTATTCTTCATATATAACTGTGCTCCTTTGTGCTTTCATGTACACAAGACTGTTGAACAACACGTTCGTTTAGGACAATGCATGGGATTTAATGTGTGAGCTCAAATGAACTTCCATGGATTCACGTTAACCAGTGTTTCATACCCAGGAAGTATTCCATGGGTGATTGAGGGGAGAGGGGTAAAAAGATTGAGTATTGGTGTGCGAAGAGGTAACATGAAAATGAGAGATTGGTTAGCAGTGAGTTTACGTGCTTAAAAGAAAGAGGGTGAAAGAACAGAGTAAAAGAATATCAGACTCTGCACCAAACTTTTTTTTTAGTCGGGCAGCCACATTACTGATTGGTTCACATTCTTTGGTGACCATCGTTGAAAAAGGCAGTGAGCCCATGCCATCTCTTGCAAACAACCCCGCCAGCTACTCATTCTTTTCTTAAAAGGAGAATGGTTCACATTTTCTGGGGAAGCAACACATATGCTATTAGTTCTTCACTTGGAAGATACTAATATTGAAAAAGAAGGAAAGTTGCCCCACCTTCAACCCTTTTCTCATGCACATTGAGTCCTTGTATAATTTGTTGTTGTCTCAGCAAGTTTACATACTTTGAGACAACATTAAAAAGCAATCATCTGTGCTAAATTTTTTTTCATACACATGCACGAGCACACAGAAATCTGTTTTCTGTCAGAACATTCATAGATAACCATGTGTTATTCGATGATTGAATGGAAGTCCTGGGGAGCCTACATCACAACCAACTCCTTATACAGTAACTTCGTGTTACTCAGTAACTGTGTGTTACTCATAGGCACTTCGAATTGAGTCATTTGTTGATTTAGGGTTACCACTCATCACTTGTTGATTTAGGGTTACCACTCTTTAGAATTTTCCTAAGGCCGCTTATCTGTTCTACATGCACAAGGTATTGATTGTTTAGACCAAGAACACACACACATAGTGCTTTAACGATTATCAAGAGATCTATGACATAATGATTTAATTTCTATTCATCTCTTGTTCTTATTGTGTTGTGTGATTGATTATCAACTATTATCTGGGTTTAACACAATCACAACTCTCACTTTTATTGAATTCTCAACATGCAATTACAATTCTTTCTGATACAAAAATTTTCTCACTAAGCTCTTCTCTAATTAAGCACACGTCTAAGCTCTACTCTTATAACAAAGAAAGAAATCCTATTTATACTACCAACAACTACAAGGAACTAACAAGCTTGATAAAGTTGACTTTGGTTGACTTTGACTTTCAATTTAATGACTTTGAATTTGTATTTGAAGGCTTCGACTTGGGCTTTTGACTTTCAATCTAGATAATCTTGAAGACAACAATCTGTGCTCTAACATTGTCCCCCTTTGGATTCAAGATCATCTTCAAAAAACAAATTCATCTTCAAAACAAATTATCCCCCTTTGATTTAAAAACAAGTGATCTCCCCCCCCCCCTTTGGATAAACTTGCACTTATCTTCAAATGAATTTCATCTTTAAATCATGTTCTCCCCCTTTCAAGAACATTCTCCCCTTTGGGATAAAAACTGATCTTCTCAGACAATCAATATTCTCCACCTATTGAGATGAAAATTGGTAATCCACTTTTGAATTGATACTAATAGTAACAAACTATCTTGAATATTGATCTCCCCTTCTTGGGATCTTTAATATTCTCTCCCAAAGACTTTGATAAACATCATCATCTCTAGGAAATAAATTATCTTCGATTGTAGCTCACTTTTCTCTTTCCAAAATAATCTTCAAAGATAATTTCTCTAACATTCTTGAAATCTTGAATTTTATTCACAATTTCTTTCTCATATCTTGAATTCCCATAGCTACTTTTTTCATTTCTTGACTTTCTCCCATAACTTCTTTTCCATTTCTTGACTTTCTCCCCCTTTTTGTTGATGTAGATCATAGAAATCATCAAAACTTTGTCAATAAATGTCACCATTTTTTGATCACTGATCTTTCCATATGGGCTTCTGAACATCCGTCAATTCATAATGTATTCATCCGAATCTTTTCAAATTCAGACAAATAGGAATGTAAACCTGAATCAACAAATGAATCAGTTAAAATGCCTGTAAGTAGCATGAAGCCACTTAGTACAATGAATGTATTATACAAGAAGTTTTATTGATATTCACTCCCTAGGTCTTCCATTCAATCATCGAATGACACAAGGTAATTCTATTAACGTTCCGACAGAAAGACAAATTTTCTGTGTGTTCGTGCTTTTGTATGAAATAATTTAAACATGAATGCTTTATAAGGCACAAAATTGTGTAAACCATTGAGCCAACAATAGTAATACACAGACTCAATGTGCATGATCGAAGGTCGAAGGTGGGGCAACTTTCCTTTTTTTTCAATATCCACATCTTCCAAATGAAGACGAGATAGATTATATGTTGCTTCCCCAAGAAAACAGATGAGTAGCTTATGAGGTTTAAATCAAGAGTTGGCATGGGCTAGTGCCTGTTTCAATGAAGGTCACCAAAGAATGTGAACCAACAGATTATGTGGCTGTCCGACTCAGAAAAAGTTAGTGCATAGTTTTATATTCTTTTACTTTGATCTCACACCCTCATTCTTTTAATCATTAAAGCTCACTTCTAACCAAACTCTCTTTTCATTTTATCTCAACACACACCCAGACTTAGATACTGACCCCACGCCTCTCGATCACTCAGGATAACTTCTTGGGTAGGAACACTGTTTAACATGAATCCATAGAAGTTTTATTAAGTACTCACACTGATACCGTGTAATATTGTTCTAAAGAAAATGTTGCTCAATAGTTTAACTTTAGCAGTTAAATCGCAATTGTATGAAATACATGTCAAATATATGTATGCTCATGAATATAATTATGAAGATTCGAGCATTTTAAACATGAAAGATTTTCTCAAAGCAAGGAAATTGAATGAAAGAAGTGAAATCAATAGATGTGTTTTAAGAATCTGACAATGTATTGAAAAGATCAAATATGAATTATTTACCAATAAAAGCTTAGGTCATGAAAAAATTGTATGTTGTCTATGTTGAGTTAGAATTGTATTCAAGATTAAAAGAGGGTCAAAAGTGTAGAAGTTTGTAAAGTGTGGGTGTTTACTTTATAATTGTTATGTAAAGTCAAATGGGTCATGTTGACCATATAAATAGAAGGTCAAAGTGTTTGTAATAGAAGACACACAATACAACACACGCGCGCTTAATCTGTGAGATTACACCTTAAAACACACACATAGAGAGCTTTACAGAAAGAGACACAAAATAGGTATATGAATCTATGGAGATTGTGTAATCGTTGATAAATCAATAAACAAAGTTTCTTTCATTGATTGTGTGAATGTATTGAGTTAGAAAATTGGAACTACAATTGGTATTAGAGCTTAATTCGAAGAAAATCAACAAAAAAATGGACTTTGCACGCTGAGTTTCTGAGTTTCAATTGATTGGTGAATTTTAGTGTGTAATTGTGTGAATTGGTGGTAGTATGATGATCGATTAACATCATAGAACAATTTTGTATAGGTTAATTACACAATAGCACTGCAATTTTGCATTCAATTTGGATTTTTGTGATTTTTCAGTTTTTACGAGTTCGAACGTTGTTTCATCATGAAATTGTATTCTTGAGTTTATCTTTCTAAAATTCCTTGTTTGTATTTGGTTCTAATAGTGACTGTGAACAAATTGGCAAAGTTTCAGATCAAATCTTGAAGATTTGATAGGGTTTCAATCGAATTTGAAGGATTTTTCATCGAAGGATCTAGAACTCCCATAACTCTTGAAGAACTCGCAAGATCTGATCTTTTCGCACGAAGAAATTGCATAGCTTTTATTTTTGAAAAAGACAAGTATGGAATTCGCATAGAGTGTTGTACGAAATGCACAGAATTCGCATGTAGTCTTATACGAGAAGTGAAGAATTCGCATAACTCTCTTATACGAAAAGTTGGTGGAAAATATTTCTAAGGACATAATTCGCATAGCCCCGTTATAAAAAATGTGGAGAATTTGCATAAGGAGGCTTACGAATTTCTCAGAATTCGCATAAGTATTTCATACGAATTTCTTGAACTTTTCGCATAGAAAATCAAGAAATCTTTTTCTAAGTGTTGAATTCGTATCTCCCTGTTATACGAAAAGTTCTTGTGAAAAGCTTTAAGTTCAAAATTTTGTTTAAGTCAAGAATTCACTTATAGTCATATGTGAATTGTTAAGAATTGGCATATAACGTCGTGCGAATTTCAAGAATTGCGCTTATAGCGACGTGCGAATTGCGCATAATTCGTATATCAAATCATGTGAATTGTTCCTTGTATACGGAATATGATCTAGTTGTGTGTGAAATGCTCATTTTCTAGGAATTCTAGTGTTCTTTTTGGTGTGCCAATTGCTTTTAAAACTCAGTGGTGTGAGAATTCTTGCCTTAGAGTTTTTGGAAAAAAAAAATTCTAAAAATTGTTAAGAGGTTTAACTGTTGATTATCTTTCGAACTAACGATCATTTCTAGCTCATTTTTCAACAGGTTTCAAGATGCCTTATATTGATGAGAAAGGAAATACCGTCTTAACAAAAAGACAATGTGTTATCGCTTATATGCTAGAGATTCCAACCCTTGAAGCTGAAAATAAGAATATGAAAATTCAGAATTCATCTCTTCATGATCAGTTCAATAAATTGAAAAAGAATTCAACAGTTTTGGAGAAAAGTTTTATTTGCTCATATTGCATTTCTAATTCTAAAATTAATTTTGCAGAAATCATTGAGTCAAAAGAAAAGGAGATTTCAAATCTTCAAACCAAGATGAAGAAGTCTGAAGGTCTTAATGCAAATTCTACTTGGACAAAGAAATAATTAATGCAAAAAGAGTTTGATGATCTTAGAAGAAGAACAAACATTACTGGAGAGACATGTGATGGACTGAAAAAGATAAACTCGCGAATCTTTTCTGAACAAAACTAGTTAAGAGACAAAGTGTTTAGTATATAGGTTGAAATAAATATGTTGAAAGAAAAAGCCACAAAATATATAAACAACTCAAGAACTCAAGAAGAGATAAAGAAAATTGAAAGGAAAAGAAAGGATTTGGAAAGAGATAATACTGAGCTTTACAACAAGATTGCTGAGCTTAAAGAATAGATCTCTCAAGATGAAAAGAAGTTAAAGAAAGAAAAAGAAGAGTTTGAGAAAGAAAAAAAAGTATTTGCTCAAAAGTTTCTAATTTCTCAAGAAAGTCATTTGAAGAAAAGAAATCCATTGAACTGAAATGTGCTAAACTTTCTCAACAAATGTCGGATTTTGAGAAAGTTATCATCATGGAGAGAGAAAAATTTGAGAAAGAGAAGAAGAAAATTGAGTAAAAGAATGTTGGAGTTTTAAAAAAATATCTGATCAGAGGATAACTGTGGAGAAAGACTTTGAAGAAGAAAGGAAACTTTTTGAGACTGAGATAAATAAGCTTACCAAGAAACTATCTGAGTTGTCAACTATTGTTCTAAAGGAGAAGAATGCAAAGTTTGAATTGCATAAGAAGTTTGATCTACTTTCAAAGGAGAGTTTGATCTACTTTCTAACCTTTTCTATGATAAACTTGTTGATGGTTCAGGTAAACATAAAAGGACAAATGACAAAGAAAAGTGGATTTAGAGAGTGAAACGATCCTCAGATGAGAAGAAGGAACATAAATCATTTGTGCATGCATCCAATGCTAAAAGAAACAATGCTCCAAAAGGTAAAACTTTTGGCAAACCTGATCTTGTTTATACTATTAATCAATTGATCAGGTTAGCACAGAAGAAAATTAATCATTCTTACTGTGGTACAAATGATTTTGTTAGAAAAAATATTTGAATTACTGGTATGGTTCTACATATCTTCTAATAGAACTGCAACTAACAAACAAGGACCCAAATACCAGTGGGTACCAAAAGCTAAATCTGTGTTGTAGGCACCTAAAGACTAAGAGGAGAAAGATGAATGGCTTTTGAACAAAGCAATTCAAGACCTAGTCTTTAGTGATACATAATATAGACTTCTAAACACATCTGTTTAGAACTCACACTTCAAAGATCAAAAGAGTTTTTGTACTCCGAAACAAAAAAGATGATCAATCTTTAAGGGGAGTACATAGTAATTCTTCTGATAAATTTGTAAATGCAAATTTTCAGGGGGAGTTTAACTTCTGAATTTACTACAATCCTAGTAATTCAGAACTCAGTTTAATGATTAAGGATTATGAAAATATTAAGGGGGAGCTTACATGTTTTATATTTTTACTGATACATTTTCTGATTTTTCAGGAGGAGATTAAATGATAAATTCATTATTACTTTTAAGGAGAGTTACTATTCTCACAAGAGAATTTGTAACGATGGCTTATGAATACTTCTATTCAGAACCCGGTCATAAGTATTTTTCTTCTTAAGGATGCTGAATGGATACATCTTTTTAGGAAGCTTTTACTGTGTGTTTGAGGGGGAGTTTTTTAAATTTTCATTGTCACATTTTTTATGGGGGAGATAATAGAAAAGGGAAAAGAGATTAATTGTCATATTCATATTTTATTTTTCTAATGAGTTGACTTTTTACAGATATCGAGGGGGAGAATATCTGATGTTTTCTCAAATGGAGCTGAATAGATATATTCATTTTAGGGGGAGTTAAGATTTCTATATTGAAGGTATATCATTATAAATCTTAATCTCTACATATCTTGAAAGAATAACGACTTTCAGATGTGAAAAAACATGTTTTCTTAAATGTTCAAACCACTTCGTGTTCTCAAATAGATTTTATGAATCTTGAAGTGTGATTTTAAATGTTTTTCATATCAGTACTTTCATGATTATCTGACCGTGTGTTTCCAAAAGATTAATACTTGTGTAATATTTTGTCTTTATTCTTACATACATCGGTTCAGTACATTTTTATTGACTTTGTTAGTTTGTTATTACCATGTCTCAAAAAGATAAATCTTTCGATGGTAATACTCCCGTTTGAAATTCAATGTTGAGAGAGTATTAGACATCATTTCTGTATTTTGTGCTTTCATTGTTAAGTTGTTTATATCTTGTTCATATAAACAAATATTCGGTCTTTGATATCCCAATATATATTTTTTCTTCATGATATTTGATCTGATCAAATCATTGTCAGATTCTCAAAACACTTCACTTGAATTCGTTTCATTCATTCAATTTCATTGTTTTGAGAGATCTTAAATGTTCTAATTGCTCAAGTTTCATTCTTATCTTTAATGAGCATACATTTTCTGATAATGATATTTGTGCTTAAATGTAAAGATAACTGTTGAGCAACACATTTCTTTAGTACAAAATACATGGGATTTAGTGTGAGTGCTTAAAAGACTTCCATGGATTCACGTTAACCAGTGTTTCCTACCCCGGAAGTAATCCTACGAGTGATAGAGGGGAAAGGGGTCAAAAGAATAGAGAGTGGGTGTGTGCTGAGGTAAAATGGAAAAGATAGATTAGTTAGAAGCGAGCTCAAATGTTCAAAAGAAAGAGGGTGAGAGATCAGAGTAAAAGAATATCAAACTCTGCACCAAACTTTTTCTGAGCGGGGCAGCTACATCATCTGTTGGTTCACATTCTTTGGTGACCTTCATCGAAAAAGGCAACTAGCCCATGCAAACTCTTGCATAAAACCCAACCTGCTACTCATTATTTTCTCAACAAAAGGATGTTTCAATTTTTCAAGGGGAAGCAACACATTATATGTCTGATCTTCATTCAGATGATTCGGATATTAAAACAGAAGGAAAGTTGCCCCACCTTCGACCCTTTCTCATGCACATCGAGTCTATGTAATATCTGTTGTTGTCTCAACAGTTTACATACTTTGAGTCTGTTTAAGTTTTAAATGCTTCAATCATTGCTACACTTGCACTAGCACACAAGGGATATGTTTTCTTGTCTTAACATTCATAGAAAACTCCTTTGTGGTTTTTCAATGATTGAATGGAAGCCCTGGGGGAGTGAACATCAAAAAGCTCCTTTCCAATGTGTATCCGTTACACAGTGGCTCTGTGCTATTGATAGGCAGATTAACTGTTTCATATGATGATTCAGGGTTACCACTCATAATTTGTCTGAATTTGAAAAGTTTCAGATGAATACATTTCATGAATTGATGGCAAAATATCAGATCAAACGGAGATTCTATTCTCGTCGGGGGAGATTGTTCATATGTTTCCAAAGGAGGAGAGTATCCTATTCTCATGAAGACTTTGCTTACATTGCTATTTGGGGGAGATATTTCAAAGATGGTGTTGACATTGAAATGATTTGATGATTCTGATTCTCATAATTCATCAAAAAGGGGCAGAAATTTCAAGATTTCAAAGTCAGATTATTGTTTTCTACAAAAGGGGGAGAGTTTTCAATGATCAATTTCAAAGAGAAATCAAAGTCATGTAAGAGTGATAAAGGGGGAGAAAATAAAGTCAGATTGTTGTTTATTAAAAGGGAGGAAAGTTTGTCAAGAAGATAAAGTCGAAGTAAAGCTGTCTAAAATTGCATTATTGTAATCAAAGAAGGAGATTGAAGAAAGTGTTAAAGTTTTGAAGATTTCAAAGTTTTGAGGATAATGTCAATGCTATTCAAGATTTGAAGACGTTAAAGACTTATTGTTGAAGATTTTTCAAGAAAGAGAAGACCTGAAGATTATCGTCAATTTTTTTAACTTAAATCCAAAGGTGGAGAATGTTGAGTAAGAATTGTATCCAAGATTAAAAGAGAATCAAAAGTGTAAAAGTTTGTAAAGTGTGGGTGTTTACTTTGTAATTGTTATATAAAGTCAAATGGGTCATGTTGACCATATAAATAGGAGGTCAAAGTGTTTGTAATAGAAGACACACAATACAACACACACACGTTTAATCTGTGAGATTACACCTTAGAACACACACACACACACACACACAGAGCTTTACAGAGAGACGCACAAAATAGGTATATGAATCTATGGAGATTGTGTAATCGTTGACAAATCAATAAACAAAGTTTCTTTCATTGATTGTGTGAATGTACTGAGTTAGAAAACTGGAACTACAGTGTATATGAACAAGTATAGACATTCTTGAAAGAGACGCTTTGAATGAAATAACACCCAACAAACTTTGAAGATCAAACGGGGTTTATTACCACCGAAAAATTGTTTCATTTGAGACATGGAAATAATAAAGTCAACAACAATACTAAAACGGTGTGTGTGAATACTAGACAATATATAGAAAAGATAAAAATCAACTTTGGAAACACACGGATTGTTAAACATGAAAGTTCATAAAGTGAAAACATTTAAAATCACACTTCTGAATTCATGAAATCTGTTTAAGAATCGAGAAGTGGTTTGAATATTTAGAAACATGTTTTCATGTCTTAAAGTTGTCCATCTTTCAAACACATATGAGATTAAGATTAGAATATTCCTTACGCTCATCATTAATCTCAAAAGGTCAGCTCCAAAGTCATGATTGATATGATCATGTAAGCTCCCCCTCAAAATCTGCAAATAGTCAAAAAGTCGTCAAGGCAACAAAGTACGTCAACAATATTGAAAATCAGAAAAATTTAACAGTAAGACACCCCTATAACATTGAATAAAGAGTCCTAATCTGAATTAATCAGAAGTCATTTACCCCCCCCCCCCTTAAATATTACATTCACAATATTTGTTAGTAGAGGTAATATGTATACTCCCCCTTGAAGATTAATCATCTTTTTTTATGCATCGAAGTACACTTTCTTATGATCGTTGAAGTATGAGTCCTAAACTGTTGTGTTTAGAAGTCAAACTCTTTGATTTACGAAGAAGTCTAGCTTCTTAACATTGAGGTGCGGGTTTTGAACTGTTTTATCCAAAAGCCATGGTTCTTTTACTCCCTCTAGAGTTGACATGCCTACAACACAGATGAATCTTTTGGCCTTGGTACCCACTGGTATTTGGGTCCAGGTTTGTTAGTTGCAGTTCTATTAGGAGGAATATAATAAGAACCATACCAGTAATTAGCATATTTTTTGCTAACAAAATCATTTGAGCCACAGTAAGAACAGTTAATTTTCTTTTGAGCTAACCAGATCAATTGATTTATAGTAAGAACAAGATCAAGTATACCTTTATTAAGATTGTTCTTCTTGGCATTGGGTGTATGCACAAATGATTTTTGATCATTTTTGTCATCAGAAGCTGCTTTCACTCTGCATACAAACTTTTCATTTCCATTTTTTCTTCTAAATGTACCTAAACCATCAACATTCCGATTATAGAAAAGGTTAGTAGTATGAATATTATCACTAGAATTAACTGATATTTTTGTAGAAACGGTTTTATGATGTAAAATCGATGCTGTCTCGATTGGGCATTCAGAATCAGCTGAATCATCTCTAGGTGTTTGAATAATTGAATATGGAGTCTTCTGCTCAGTCAAAACCACCTTAGAGACAATTTCTTCAAGTTCAGTTATCTTGGAAGATAAACTGTTTTTTTCCTTGGTCAGCAGGTCAATCTTTTTCTGAAATTCAGGCTTTGTGTTCTACTCTTTCATGGCTTTTGTTGACAGTTGTCAGGATCGATTTCTTAACAAGAATAAAGTCTCAAAAACAATATCAAAGAAGTTGCGGAATAACACTTTGTTATTCAATGTAACAGTAATCAAAACAGTATATGATTAATAACTTGCAAACTTGTATTAAAATCACAAGATTACACACACAACCTCAATCTTGAAGAACAAGCTCTTTCAAGACGAATTCTACTTCTCTAGAATTAGGATCTATGCCTTGAGGTTGATTCTCTCTTAAACAAAAACTTAGAATTAAATCTATGTATAAACTATTCTGTCAAATCTATACATATACTGAATAAAAAGATAATTACAAAAAATAGAATATCTTCAGTATATCTTGCATAATTATCTTCAATCCTTCCATGAATATCTTTATTCTTTACAGCTGTCATCCTCTCCATCCGGATCTTCAATTCATAAGCAGTACTAATCATAAGCAACATTAACTACTAAGCAGCACTAACCTCTAGCAGTACTAACTAGCTAAGAAGTACTAACTTTGTTCAAGCAGCACTAACTTTGACTAGCAGTATTAATTCTACTAGAAGTAGTAACTGTATTGGCAGTATTAATCTTTGAAGTCCTCTAGCAGTAGTAATTCTGAACTAGCAGCATTAACCATACTTGAGCTTTTCTTCAGTTCCCAACAATCTCCCCCTAACTTGACTTTTAGAAAAAGAAGTCAAGTTCTTCAGATTTTCTTCAAGATGCTTTCAACACTTCAGTTCACACTCCTAGATTAGGATCCAAACCCAAACTTTGATTAATGATTCTGCTAACCACAATCTTTGCCATTTCTGAATCTTTTGAACATGTAAGCTTTGCATTTAACATTGCTTGTAATTTGGCCTTGCTGTGATCATAAACTTTATCAACTAAGTAGTACTCATGATAAGCTCTGTCTACAGTAATGACATAGACTCCACACCTTTCAAATATCATCCAGTTTTCTATTCTTTGGAATTTATTCTGTAGATGCAAATCTCTGATCACATGTTGAACTTTGCTAGGATCAAACATCATGCATAAGTACTCCATGGCTAATCTGATTAAGCTCATCCCTTCTCCTTTCAGCTCTTTTTCATAAATCTCCAACCCAACTTTAAACATCTCTTCTAAATCTGATCTTGAACAGCTTCTTATGAATATACCCCAAGTAGAGTACACTTCATATATATCTCCCACTCTCTTAAGCCTGAAGTATTTCTTCCTTTGATCTTCCAAAATATACCTAAAGATGACTTATGGCGCTTTCATAGAAATGGGATCAGCTGAAACTGGTTCATCAGCTGTTGTAGTCATATATAGATCAAAATTATATTGCTTATTGGATTGTTCTGGGTTCTTTACAAATTCAGTTGTAGAAGTAACTGAAGGTTCTGCTGTTTCTCTTGTTTCTTCAATTCTTGGCCTTTTGTTCTGCTTCTTGGAGGCTATAGTCTTCACCCTCTTCCCAGATGTAGCTTCTACACCAACACCCTCATGTTCTTCCTTCATCTCTTCAGTTTTATCTTTTGAAGGTGTGGTCTCCTCAGGGAATGGCTTTTGGATATTAAGGTCATGTCTTTCTTTCATTCTTCTCTCATCCTCTTCCCTTTGGGCTGAATCCCCTTGAAGCTTGAGCATCTCTTTCTGATATAACTCCTCAACCTGAGTGTATGCCATGTTGTTGAACATCTCCCCCTTAACACTAATTGCACCTTTCAGGAAATTTATCATCTTTCTTCTTTCCTGATTGGCCAAAAATGTTTTGGAGGGTTGTCTTTTCTGTTTTTGACTTGGCATCTTCTTGACTTGAAGTTTCTTGGCTTGAGCTGCTTCTTTGATGCTTTTCTGATATTCTGCATTCAACTTTCTGGCCATGATCTTTGCAAGCTCTCTATCTTTTTCTGTTTGCAACTGTTCCTCCTTTTCCATTTGGTCTTGAAGCTGCTTTGCTATTGCCTCATCCATTTCAATTTGATTCTTTTTCTTTGCAGACAATTCAGCTTCAACCATCTTCTCCTTTCCTTTTCCTTTTGACTCCTTTTCCTTTTCTGTTGCCTTTTGTTGAACTTCTCCTTCATTGATGACTACTCCCTTGGCCTTTTGAGTAGCCTTAGGAGTGTCATTCTTTGCTTTGATAATGTTTCAGCAATTTCCATTTCTTCAGCAGAAAGCCCTATTACTACTGCTTCTATTACTGCTGCTTCAGCAGTATTAACAGTTTCTGCTGCTTTAGCAGTATTAACAGTTTCTACTGCTTCAGCAAATTCAGGTTCTTTTTCTGCCTCTTCCTCCCCCTCAACCTCAAATGCACTCTTAGTTGTACTTTCTTTCTCTGTTTCAGCCTCTTTCTCCCCCTTGTTGGAAGCATCTTTAACATGCGCCCTCTTCTTCAGTACAAATTGCTTCTTTTTCTTTTTAAGTACCAACCTCTTCACCAGCTTTTTGAGTTTGGTAATTTGCACTTGTTGGGACAAGATTACCAGCTTCATCTCTTCAATTTCTTTCCCTTGTTTAAGAACATCTTGGTTGATATTGTCCATTGTTTCCATCAATTCATAGTAGTTATATCTGTCCTCACCTTCTCCAGAAGTGTTACCCTCTATTGAAGGATCATGGGATCTTTTTGTAGTGGAAGCCTTCTGCCTAGCAGAAGCACTATCCACCCCCTTGGTTTCTTGGCACCGGGGACCTTTGAATGATTACTCATTCAAAGTTGCCATGGGGGAGGTCTTATTTATGTTACCACTGTCCTCCTCTATGCTAGCAGAAGTAGTGGCAGCCTCAGTACCCATATGCTCAACCTCCTCCTCAGAGAGCACCTCCTTTGGGTTGGGAGACACCCTTGTGGTTTCCCTGTAGATATTCTCTAAGGGAGAATCCTCCTTTAGAGGGCTTAAAGGCTTAGGGGTTGTTGGTACAAGAAGGGAAGGAGCCTTCTTTACCAGTTTCCTTTTGTATGTTTGGGTGATTGGTGAAGTTGGTTTAGCAAGAAGAGACTGGGGAATTGATTTAGGGTGGGAAGGTTGGGATTGGCTAGCAGTGGGTTGGTCTAATGGGGGCCTTGACCCTGCTACCATACCTTCATCAGTTTGGGACACCACCATCATTGTAGAGAACAATGGGGTGTCAACTCCTTCCGAGTCCAGAGGGGATCTTTTCATGTTTGAAAAGACCTTACCTTTGGGAATTTTTGGTACATATACCCCATCAAAATGAGGTATATCCGTCAATTCATGGGTAATAACTGCTTGGACAAACCTGGGGTACATATAAAAACTCTTTTTACTTCCCAGGTTTGAGACAAGATCATTAAAAATCATTTGGAAAAAATTATACTTTCTGGCAGTGGCTAAGCATACCAAAGCATAAGCAATGGTGCTACTGAACTCACTCCATCCAGTAGTCTTTTTAGAGATACAATGCATAAGGGTATGAACAAAGAAACGCCATTAAGGTGAAAATTTTGCTTTTGAGAACTTGAACACACCCAATGGGCCTCCATAACCCATTCTTGTAAGAGTAGAAAACAGTTCATCATTAGAGATAGAAGTTATACCAGAGGCATCGTCTAGACGTAGATAGATGCGAAGTACCTCTTCAGTAACTGTCAAGGGTTTGTCACACACCCTTGTTTTAATCATTTGCACACCATTCTCAGTAACAATGGTGGCATTTTCCCAGAATTGCCTCTGATGCTCTATGAAAATGGTAGGAGATATAGTGAGAGCATGGGCAATGTGGGTTGTCTTGAGGAAATCCACAATCTGGTGGAAACTATCAGCTTGTTTGGACTTCTGTAGCATCGCGATTTCATTGTGCTCGTCTATGAACGTCATTGATGCCATTGATCTTGAAGGTTCTTGCCTGAAAACTTTGAACTTGAGAGAGAAAGGGTTTAGAGTGCAAGTGAACAGTATACAAAGAGTCGTTATGAACTTTTAGGCGGGCAAAGAGTATTTATAGTATTCGGGACATAAGCAGTATTAACCTAGAGCAGTATTAACTAATAAGCAGTATTAACGGCGAGCAGTATTAACTACTAGCAGTATTAACGGCGAGAAATATTAACTACTAGCAGTATTAACTAACAAGCAGTATTAACGGCGAGCAGTATTAACTACTAGCAGTATTAACGGCGAGCACTATTAACTACTAGCAGTATTAACTACTAGCAGTATTAACTAACAAGCAGTATTAACTGCAAGGAGTATTAACTACTAGCAGTATTAACTAACAAGTCGTATTAACTGTGCACTGGCAGTATTAACCATACTTACTCTTTTAAGCTTGTGATACACTGAGTACTTCTATATATATCCTGAAAAAGAAGATTAGAACACCAAACAAAAACAATATACAGGTATTTAACCACTTTTTGAGAAGGGACTTATTCAGAGTTGATCATTCCCACACTTGTTACCAAGAAAGTGAATCTACCTACATCAAAGGCTTTGGTGAATAGATCAGCAAACTCGTTATCAGTATGAACTTTTACAACTTGAATAAGTTTCTTTCATTACAGTCTCTTATGAAGTGATACCTGATCTCAGTGTGCTTTGTCTTTGAGTGCTTGACAGGATTATTTACAATGCTAATAGCACTGCTATTATCAACAAAAATTGGAGTGTGTAGAAAGGTTACCACATAGTCCAGCATTTGATTCTGAATCCATAAGACTTGAGAACAGCAACTTGCAGCTGCTAGGTACTCTGCCTCTGTTGTAGATGTGGACACTGTGGTTTGTTTCTTGCACTGCCATGACACTAGTTTTGCACCCAAAAACTGACATCCTCGAGAAGTAGATTTTCTGTCCAAGTTTGCTCCACCTAGATCACTATCTGAGTATGCAAGTAGGTCAAAGGATGAGTCATGAGGATACCAAAGTCCCAATCTGGGTTGCCCTTTGAGATATCTGAATATCCTCTTAACAGCTTGATAGTGAGATTGCTTTGGCCTAACTTGGAATCTTGCACATACACAGACTGGAAAAATTATATCTGGCCTAGATGCTGTGAGATACATGAGAGAGCCAATCATGGATCTATAGTGATGAACATCCATATCCTCCCCCTCAAGATCTGCTGTTATCTGCTTGTGTGTCTCCATAGGTGTGCTGGCAGGTTTTGAATCTGAGAAACCAAACTTGGTTAGAATGTCCTGCACATACTTGGACTGACAGATAAAGATTCCATCTGACTTCTGTTGAACTTGGAGTCCAAGGAAGAAAGTAAGTTCCCCCATGGAACTCATTTTGAACCTTTGATGCATTAGTTCCTCAAACTCCTTGCACATGTTGTCTCTTGTAGATCCAAAGATGATATCATCAACATAGATTTGGACCAGCAAGATATCCTTCTTCTTTCTATTGATGAATAAAGTCTTATCAATGACTCCTCTTTCAAAGCCATTTTCCAAGAGATAGGATGACAGTGTGTCATACCATGCTCTTGGAGCTTGATGCAGTCCATAAAGTGCTTTCTTCAATTTGTATACCCTGTCTGGATAGCTTGGGTTTTCAAACCCTGGTGGTTGACAGACATATACTTCTTCTTTAATTGAGCCATAAAGAAATGCACTTTTCACATCCATTTGATAGACTTTGAATTTCATATAAGAAGCATAAGCCAGGAATAATCTAATTGCTTCTATCCTGGCCACAGGTGCAAATATTTCATCATAGTCTATTCCCTCTTCTTGTGTATACCCTTGAGCCACCAGCCTCGCTTTATTCCTTATCACTATACCTCTTTCATCTCTCTTATTCCTGAAGACCCATTTTGTTCCTATTGCTCTTTGGCCTTTAGGAAGGTCTACCAGATCCCAAACATCTTGCAGCTTGAATTGAAGTAGCTCTTCTTGCATTGCTTCTATCCAACTGGACTCTTTCATAGCATCAAGTGTCTTCTTAGGCTCAAGCTGGGATAAAAAGCAAGAAAGCACTGTATGCTGTTAGTCTTGCATTTCTTGCAGCCTGCTTTGATTTCTAGTCATCATAGGAGAGGACATATCTCCTATTACCAGCTGTGGAGGATGATTCTTTTGAATTCTGGTGTGATGATTAGGTTCTTCATTAAGTCCCACCTCTAGATTAGACTCATTCAACTCAACTGAGGTGTTTTCAGCAGCTACTTCTGATTCTTTATTGTCTTGAGTCTCCTCATCTCTACTTTCTTCTTCACTCTGACTTGGTCCAGTAGATGATTCCTTTTCACAGTCTTCAATAGGATCCACTGTGGGTATGGGAAAGATCACAGATTGAGATAAACTGTCTTTGACTTGGGTAGTTCCTGATCCTCCACTCCCTGAACCTGCATAATCATCACTACTGAAACCAAAAGAGTTAGTTAGTGAATCAATGTCAAATAGCCACTGAGGACCAGACCCAATAGGATTTGGTGTGTTCTCATTGCATTTGACATTGTCACTTTCTTCAATTATTCTGGAAGAAGAGTTAAAAACTCTGTAAGCCTTACTCTGAGATGAGTAACCAACAAGAAATCCATCATCTGCTTTGCTATCAAACTTACCTAAGTGAGATTTGGTATTGAGAATAGTACAAGGACACCCAAATGGTTTGAAAAATCCAATAAAGGGTTTTCTTTTATTTAAAAGCTTATATGGGGTCTTGTTCTTTAGCTTGACCACTAGGACTCTGTTTTGGACATAACAGGCAGTATTAACTACTTCAGCCCAGAAGGTAATTGGCAGTTTTGAATCAACCAACAGAGATCTAGCAGCCTCTATTAGTGTCCTATTTCTCCTCTCAGCAACTCCATTCTGTTGAGGAGTCCTAGGAGCACTATATTGTCTCTCAATGCCTTTTTCTTCACAAAAGGTGTTTAGATCAAGATTTTTAAATTCAGTCCCATTATCTGATCTAATGACTTTTACTTTTTGATTAGTTTGGTTTTCAATTCTTAGGATAAAGGATTTAATCAGTCCACTTGTCTCTTCCTTAGTCCTTAGAAAATATACCCAAGTAAATCTGGAGTAATCATCAACAATAACCAAACAGTAACATTTCTTGCCTATACTCATAACATTTGTAGGACTGAACAGATCCATATGCAATAACTGGAGACAAGAAGAAATTCTATTTAACTCTTTGGTCTTATGAGAAGTTTTGTGCTGTTTGCCTTTAAGACAAGCAACACAATGATCATCACATGAAAAGACTTTTGATGGTAAACCTCTTACAATGTTGTTTTTAACAAGTTTGTTCATAGTCTTGAAATTCATGTGACACATCCTTCTGTGCCAAAGAGAGGATTCATCTACAGAAGCTTTTGAAACAAGACAGTTCAGGGATGAATCACTATCAACATTGTCCATATCTAGACAATAAACATTGTCCTTTCTTGGAGTTCTAAGTAGTATCATGCTTTCATCAACTACTTTGAACCTTGGAGCAAGGATCATACACTCTGTATTTGTAAATAATATGCTATGTTGTTTGTCACAAACCTGTGATACACTTAACAGGTTGTTCTTCAACTGATCAACATAGTAGACATCCTCAAATGTCATCTTAACTTTTGTAACATTACCTTTTCCACTTATTTTACCACCAGTAAGATTATCTCCAAAAGCAACATGTCCTCCATTGATATGCTTGAAATCCTGAAGGCATGATATGTTGCCTGTCATGTGCCTAGAGCAACCACTATCAACATGCCATATGCTCTTCCCCTTGAGCTGTTGGTTGCCCTGCACATAAGATAAATCAATTAGTATGAATTAGGAACCCAAGCCAAAGTGGTCTTGGGTACCCCTTCTCATCAAAATATTTACATTCTTTCTTGACAAGATTTTTAAACTTTAACTCCTCATTTCTGGAGTACTTTGTCACAATGATTGGTTTGGAAACACACTTGCTAGAGGCAGTACTGTTTTTAGAAGTACTAACTGTATTAGCAGCACTTGCATGCTTAGCAGTACTAACCTTGTTAGAAGTAGTAACTGTGTTAGCAGCAGTAACTGTGTTAGCAGTAGTAATCTTTGAAGAGGTACTAACAGTATTAGCAGCATTAAAATTTTCAGCAGTACTAACACTAGTAGCAGCAGTAATACTTCTAGCAGCACTATCTCTGTCAGCAGTACTAACAGTTTTAGTGCTTCTAGGCACCCACATTCTAATACTTTCTTTTAAAACATTTTTCTTTATGGGGCCTTTGGTTTCAACAGATTTCTTCATCACATGTTTCTTTCCAGGCTTCCTATAACCAACAGGTTTTTGCACAAATCTTTGAAAGTTCATCTGTTGGTTAATAGGGTTAAAGAAACAATACTTAGCCAAATGGTTTAACTTTCCACAAATGAAACAAGGCTTTGGTCTATTGATTTTACTCAGATCAATGCCTTGTTTTTGTGCCCATTGGTTATTCCAGTTTCTCTGGTTTCCCTTTGGTTTATCATGTTTTTGGGGCTCAGATTTACTCCAATCACACTGCTTGCAAGGGATAGGGTTCACAACAGTGGTCTGCTTATAGTGAACCTTCTTGTTCTTTCCCTCAGTCTTCTCTATCTCATTGGACTTGTTCCAATGCTTTCCACATCGCTCATTGGTGATTATGGGGTTTTCTATAGGAATCTCACCACTCACAGTATTGTCCTTATCATTGACAACTTCTTTCTCAGTTTTATCCTTAACAACTACTTCATCTAAGGGATCTATCTCAGTGGCTCCCTTAGGTAGGTCCTTCCTATCCTTTGTTTCTAACAAATCTGAACTAAGAGGGATGTAGTTGTTATTATAGGGTGGTGGTGTGGTATTGTACCCTATTCCTCTTCTCAGTTTATCATGAATCTGAGTTTGTAGCAAAGAATCCATTACTTTGGAAGCATTGGAAAACTTTTCTACATCTAGTTTGACATTAGCTAGCTCTCCTCTTAGCTTTTCACTCTCTTCTTTGGATCTGGTCAGTTGAAGTTCTAAGTCATTCTTCTCCCACTTCCAGTAGTTTGTGTCATAAGAGTGTTGAAGCTCATTAGCTTGAAAACCCTTAATCTGCTCTTCAAATCTCTCAACAATCCTCACATAATCTTTTATGTCCTTTTCCAATCTCTTAAGGTCATCACTCATGTTCTAATTGTGATCCCTATACCTTTTAACAGTGTTAATGCAATTTGGAGAACAAAGATTGGAAGTTACCTCTGTTGGGAGATCAGACACCTCTGCCATAAGAGCTTGGTTTTGGATGGCCTCTTCAGCTTGATCACTCCAATCAAACCCCATGCCTTGTTGAGAGACAAGGGCTTGTGCAGAGTTTCTGTTATTATTGAAGCTTCCAGATTGAGCTTGTTGGTGGTTATTGTTTTGAGGCATTCCACTTCTGCATTCTCTAGCAAAGTGTCCCTTCTGATGGCATTTATAGCATTCCACCTTTGACTTGTCAAAACCTGCTCCATCTTCTCTTCTTTGTGAGAAGTTGTTCCTTCCAGTTCTTTTGATGAACTTCTTAACTCTCATAGAGAGCATGGCCATCTGCCATTTAATGTCCATCTCTTCAAGATCATCTGGATGGAGTTGTTCCAAGTCATCATTAATGAGAGAAGAGTTTCCATGACTTGCCAGAAAGGCTTCAAATACAGTTTCATTGCTTTTCTCTAGATTTGCTCCATTGGCAGCACTAACTGATTCAGGATTGAAAGTAGAATCAGTTGATGCTGAAAGGAGTGCAGCATTGTGAACATACCCAGAAGGCCTCTTCTTAGCCTCTACCTCAGATTCAAAAACTCTTAGATCATTATATAGATCATCAAGTTCCTTTTCTTCCATTTGATCATTCTGTCTGAAAGACACAGTATACATGGTCCATTCATCACTCAGGGACCTTAGAAACTTTCTGTTCAGATCATCTTGATCAATTTGTACTCCCACTGTAGTAAGTTCACCAATAAGCTTGTTGAACCTGTCAAAAGTTTGAGTCATGGACTCATTTTTGGTTGACATAAAGTTCTCATATTGTTGCTTCAAAATGGCTTTCTGATTTCTCTTGGTACTTTTGGTACCTGAGAATCTCTTCTCTAGAGCATTCCAGAGCATCTCTGCATCAGTGCAGTTACAGAACTGATGTTGATATTCATTGGGAATAGCCAAGAGAGCAGAGTGCTTAAGGTTTTCATCTCAGTCTGTCTAGCGTTTCTTTCTGCATCAGTTTTTGGTGGAGTTCTCTTTCCATCTGCACCAATCTTTCCTGCTTCAGAAGGACCATTCTCTATGATATCCCACATAGAATAGTCAGTGAGGAGTATGTACTGCTTGATTCTGATTTTCCACATATCGAATTCATTGGGTCTGAACATTGGAACCTTTGAGACTGAGCATTGGAACCTTTGAGACCAGAGTACTGTTTGATTCTGCAAAGTTTTCCATGATGAATGAATAGATGTTTCTGAGAGAACAGGCTCTGATACCACTTGTCAGGATCGATTTCTTAACAAGAATAAAGTCTCAAAAACAATATCAAAGAAGTTGCGGAATAACACTTTGATATTCAATGTAACAGTAATCAAAACAGTATATGATTAATAACTTGCAAACTTGTATTAAAATCACAAGATTACACACACAACCTCAATCTTGAAGAACAAACTCTTTCAAGACGAATTCTACTTCTCTAGAATTAGGATCTATGCCTTGAGGTTGATTCTCTCTTAAACAAAAACTTAGAATTAAATCTGTGTATAAACTTTTCTGTCAAATCTATACATATACTGAACAAAAAGATAATTACAAAAAATAGAATATCTTCAGTATATCTTGCATAATTATCTTCAATCCTTCCATGAATATCTTTATTCTTTACAGCTGTCATCCTCTCCATCCGGATCTTCAATTCATAAGAAGTACTAATCATAAGCAACATTAACTACTAAGTAGCACTAATCTCTAGCAGTACTAACTAGCTAAAAAGTACTAACTTTGTTCAAGCAGCACTAACTTTGACTAGCAGTATTAATTCTACTAGAAGTAGTAACTGTGTTGGCAGTATTAATCTTTGAAGTCCTCTAGCAGTAGTAGTTCTGAACTAGCAGCATTAACCATACTTGAGCTTTTCTTCAGTTCCCAACAACAGTTCAGATAACTTTCTTGTCAGCTTCTTAATCTCCGTCTCAAAAACCTCGCTTTTTTCTTTAAAATCTTTCTCGACATTCTTTCTTTGATCAAATATTTCTTTAAAAACTCCAACATTTTTCTGCTCAACTATTTTCTTTTCCTTTGCAAACTTGTCTCTTTCCATAATGATTACTTTCTCAAAATCTAACACTTGTTGAGAAAGCTTTGCACATTTTAGATCAACTATCTTCTTCTCTTCAAAAGTCTTTCTAGAGAATTCAAAGAATTTATGTGCAAAACCTTTCTTTTCTTGTTCAAATTCATCTTTGTCTTTGAAAATCTCATGTTCCAACTCTGAAACCTTTATTCTCAGCTCTTCATTAGCACTTTCTAACCCCTTTTCTATCTCCTCTTTCTTCTTGACAGATTTTACTTCTTTTAGTTTAACAATCCGAGCTTCCAACACTAAGATCTGCTTCTTCAATTCAGTACTTTCTGTTTCTACCACCTTTGATGTCTCTTCATTGCTCTTGATATTGTCTATCTCCATCTCTGAAATTTTCTCCATTAACTCATAATTCTGTTTTTCCAATTTCTCAACTTCCAACCATTTATCACTTTTCAAGACATCAATAATTTCTATTTTAAGCTCTTTCTCCTGCACTTTGTATTCCTTAAAGAATTCTAAATACTTACCACATCTAATGGCCTTTTTCAGATTATCAATATGTAGATGAATCCATTCAATATGTTTATTAACAACAACAATTTGTTAATTCCTTTCCTTCTCATAATACTCAATCTGATTTCCCTTTCCAACAAGAGTTTGGTAATAACTGTCTCGCTTTTGTACAATCTTTTCTTCAAGTGTGACAATCTTGACATTAAGTTTAGCAATCTCGTCTTTTGATGTCATATTGATAATTTTCACTGATCTTTAAACACAAAATCAGAAAACTTTTCCAAAAATTTAAAAATAGTCAAAAAAATTTGACTAAGTATGGAATTCTCACGCTGAAGAGATTACTTTTCGCAAAAACAAACACAATTTGCACGGCAAAGGATGTGAATTCCTAGATTTCGCACAAAGAAGGATGCAGAATTCAGCTTTTCACACACAACACTATGCGAGTTTCATCTTTTTGCACGCCGTACGATGCGAATTCTGGCTTTTCGTACAAGGAAGGATGCGAATTATGGACTTAGGACTTTCTAAAACCTGAACTTTTCACAGACAGAAGTCATGTGAATTTCTGACTTAGAAAAATTCAGACTCCTTAGCTCTACGTATCGATGCGAATTTCACACTTAGAAACTATACAAATCTTCAAGATGCAAATTCCTTAACTTTTCACATGAAGTGAGATGCGAATTCTCACTTTTCGTATAACAAGAGATGCGAAAAGTTCCCTTAGAAATTTCAAAATTTACTTTTCGTACACTGAGACGTACGAAATGCATATTTTCGTATAAAGCTTCGTGCAAAATTCACTCTTTTCGTACGAGGGTTCGTGCGAATTCTGTCCTTAAAGAATCTATTTTCAACAATACATGCGAGTTTTTCCTATGATCATGCGAGTTCAATGGACTATGCGAATTCTTCAGATCTCGGCCCAAAAACTCCAAAATCAATGCAAATTCAATCCAAAACTCCAAATCAATCCATGAAACCCGAACAATTTGATCTCATATACTGTTTGAACAAGTTACAAACGAACAATTAAAACAAAAACAACAAAATTACAACCTTGAACAAGAAATACAGTACGTATTACAACTCGAATGAAACTCACTTTCAAATCCAAAATTTCACACAGATTCATTATGAATTTGGTTATACAATCAAAATACAAATTGTTCTAAAACAAAAATCGAGTATGATACAAACAAATTTCGACTCAAAACACCACAAAATCACAAAAATCGATCCTAGAACAGTAGGTCTACAAGTCTTAGATTCTTGATTAATTCTGAGTTGTGCTTGCTTTGATACCAATTGTTATTCCCAGTTTGATGTGCAATTATATCCAGATTGACAATTACAATCACAACTCTTGTTAGGTCTATTTTGAATAGTAATCAATGTATTTATTATTTGTGGTCTAAACAGTGTTTAGTTAGCTTATCTGTTATGTTTAGACCTTAGGGTACTTAAGTCCCCTTGGTGCCTTTGCTTTGTAACTTTGGAACCACATTTGAATATCACTGTTACATTTGGCGATCTCTACTCTCCCTCTACTTTCTCTCTCTAGATTTAGAGATTCTTGGACTCTCAACTCTCACTTTTATTGAATTCTCAACATGCAATTACAATTCTCTCTGACACAAAAATTTTCTCACTAAGCTCTTCTCTAATTAAGCACACGTCTAAGCTCTACTCCTACAACAAAGAAAGAAATCCTATTTATACTACCAACAACTACAAGGAAGACACACTAAACTAACAGCCTTGATGAAGTTGACTTTGGTTGACTTTGACTTTCCACTTGATGATTTGACTTTGAATTTGAAGGCTTTGACTTGCACTTTTGACTTTCAATTTAGATGATCTTGAAGACAACAATCTGTGCTCTAACACTTTATTCTGCGAAAAGTTCAGAATTCGCGTCCTTTGCCTGCGAATTGCTCTTCTGCGAGAAACTCTTCTTCATTCTGCGAAAAGTGTAGAAAAAACTGTACTTAGAATATTTTTGGAAATTTTTCTGAGATTTTTCAAACTTTGACTTTTCAGTCAAAATTTCTGATTTTCCTGATTAACGATCATTTCATGTTCATTTTTTTCAGATATCAAGATGCCTTACACTGATGAAAAAGGAAATATTGTCTTAACCAAAAGAGACTGTGCAATTGGATACTCGCTAGAAATTCCATATCTTGAAACTGAACGAGATAATTTAAAGATTCAGAATATGTCTCTTTTTGATTAGATTAAGAAACTGAAAAAGAACTCTACTACTTTAGAGAAAAATTTTACGTGCTCAAACTGCATTTCTAACTCTAAAATTGATTTTGCTGGAATAATAGAGTCAAAAGAGAAAGAGATTTTTAAACATCAAATCAAACTAAAGAAATCTAAAGAGGAATCTACAACTTTGAAAGCAAGTAATACAAATTCTATGTGGTCCAAGAAAGAGTTAATGCAAAGAGAGATTTAAGATCTAAGAACCAGAGCAAATATTGCTGGAGAAACATGTGATGGACTTAGGAAGACAAATGCAGAAATTTCCTCTGAAAGAGATAGGTTGAGAGAAAGAGTTTTCAGTCTTGAGCTTGAGATAAATATGTTGAAAGAGAAAGCCACACAAGAGTAAGAAAACTCAAGTGTTCAAGAGGAGATGAAAAAGATTGAAAGGAAAAGAAATGGTTTGCAAAAAGAAAATGTTGAGCTTCAAAAGAATATTACAGAAATGAAAGAACAAATCTCTCAGGATACAGAAAAGTTTGAAAAAGAAAGAAAAGTTTTCTCACAGAAGTTTTCTGATTTTTCAAGAAAATCATTTGAAGAAAAGAAAGTAGTTGAGCTACGATGTTTAAAGTTTGAAAAGATTTTAATTTCTGAAATAGATGTTTTTGCAAAAGAAAAAGAAAGTTCTTGAAGAAATACCTGCAGATTTGCCCTAGCAAATTTGCACTTTGCAAGATTTATTGGAAAAAGAAAGAAAAGTTTTTCAGGAAAAGAAAAATTCTTTTGAGACTGAAAAGAAAATTTTTGAGAAGAAAAATGTTGGGATTTTCAAAGAGATTTCTTCTAAAAGCAATAACTTGGAAAAAGACTTTGAACAAGAGAGAAAAGTTTTTGAAAATGTAATTTCTAAGCTCACAAAGAAATTATTTGGGTTATCTAAAGAAATTATGAAAGAACAAAAGGTAAAGTCTGATTTGCGAAGGAAATATGATTTGTTGTTTGAAGAAAAAGATGTTTTGCTTAACAAGGTAAAAGAACTTGAAGAAATAAACTTCAAGGTTGAGTAATTTGAACAAAATAGTCCCGATACTATTGTTCAGTCTCCATATGATAACTCAACTGATTTTGTGCATTCATTCAAAACTGCTTCAAGTTCACTTTATGCAAGCATTTTTTCAAAATCAAAAAGATTTTTGACAGATCAACTTTGTCCTTCTAATCTTTTCAATAATCCTCTGTTCCATAGTTCAGATAATCATGCTTCTAAACATAAAGATCAGATTCGCACTACTAATCTTTTCTATGTTAAATCTGTTGATGGTTCAGGAAGTTTTAGAAAGCATAACTCTCAGCAAAAGACGGTTTGGAGAAGAAAGGATTTATCTTATGAGAAAGATACTTCAAAGTCATTTGTACATACATCCAATGCCAAGAAGAACAACGCTTCCAAAGGTAAATTTTTTGGTAAACCTAATATTGTTTATTCGATAAATCAATTAATTAGGTTATCTCAAAAGAAAATATCATGTTATTACTGTGGTACAAGTGATTTTGTTAATAAGAATTATGCTCATAACTAGTATGGTTCTTACAATATTATTTCCAAAAGAATTGCAAATAAAAGATCTCGACCTAAGTTCCAGTGGGTACCAAAAGCTACCCAATCTGTTTTGCAGGCACCTCATGTCTAGGGGGAGTGAGAGGATAGGTTTTTGGATAAATCAGTTTAGAACCCGTTCTTCAATATAAACAAGATGTTGTACTCCGACACATAAAAGATGATCAATCTTCAAAGTGGAGTACTTATTATTTCGTTTGATAAATTTGTGAATGCAAATTTTCAGGGGAAGTTTGACTTCTGAATTTACTTCAATTCTAGTAATTCAGAACTCGTTTTAATGCCTAAGGATTATGAAACTTTTAAGCGGGAGCATATATTTTTTATTACTAATATATATTTTCTGATTTTTTCAGGGGGAGCTTATCTGAATTATCATAATTGAAGAGGGAGATTAAAATATAAATGGATTAATATTGTTTTTAGGGGAAGCTGAAAAAGTGAAGATTTTTGTTGAAAAAGATTAAAAAGGTTAAAAGGGTCATTTATGTAATGTTGTGTAAAAGTCAAGGATGTTTGACTTTCCATTTATATGTCAAGTGTTGTAAAGTGAACAAGGTTGACTTAGTATATAAGGGTTTAAGTCCATGTAGTTTGTATAACTGTCAGACGCAAGATGGTGAAAGACATATCTTAAAACACACAGAGAAACATAGAGAGAAGACACACACACACATTACTGATTTTGAGAGATTATTTTAGTGAGAGAAAGTCACTGTGTATATTAAGAGAGAATTCATTGTAATCATTTGTAAATCAATGAATACGACTTGTGACTAAATTTTATGTGTAATCTGTATTGATAGCTTGAATCTGGAATGACAATAATGGAGGCAAAACCTGTTGAAGCAAAGATTTATGTTCCTCCACTCATCTTGGATAGTAAAATTTTTGAGCTTGAGAGTACCTTAGAATATGAAAGGATTTTGATTGATTTAAAGAAGATTGTGTTTTCCACTATGTTATTGAACACTGATTTCGAATCTAAAGTTACAAATGATAAATCAGAATCAGAAAGAGCTTGTGAAAACAACTCTACTGATTCAGATGCTTCATCTTGTAAATCTTTTATGGGAAACTTTTTGCTAATCCAAAACCTTTAGATTTTGAGACTAAAGTTGATTTTCTGAATTCCGATGGATGTTTTGATAAATGTGTTGAGAAGTTCGATTTCAAAGCTAAACTTCCTAATCATTCTGGTTTTGTAATCAAATCTGATGCTTTACCTCGTGTTTTTGAAAAAGGTGAATTGTCAACTAAGGTTGATGAGACAGTTCCTGTAAGTACTTACTATCCTAATGGTATGAAGCAAAAGAAAATGTAAGGTCATGAATTCACAATTAATCAATGCATGAAAGATTGAACAAGAGGTAGATTGGGTTGGAAGAGATTGTATTATTCACAACCTAGAGAGAGAAATAGTTTCTCTCTCTAGAAACACTTACAAGACTTGAAAGGCTACATTGTGAAAAATGAAGGTTACAACAAACTACAAACACCTCCTATTTATACCCCAATCACCCATATTACACAATTTAGCCCAACCCATTATGCTAATGACAAAGCCTATTGCACTAAGGATGACTTTACAAAACTTTCTAAATATAGTACATTAACATTCTCCCCCTAAAGTTTTGTAAAGGAATCATCCCTTTTTAGATTTAGCTCTTCTCCCCCTTGCTGATTGATGGTCAACAATATTTGAAAGCAAACGGGAGTATTACCATCAAAAAAATGTTTCGTTATGAGACATGGTAATAACAATGTCAAATGAAGTACTGAACCGATGTGTGTGAATACTTTACAGTATATAGAAAAGATAATACACAAGTATTGATCTTTGGAAACACACGGTCAGTTAAACATTAAAGCTCAATAATGAAAAACATTTAAAATCACACTTCTTAATTCATGAAATCTTTTGAGAACAAAGTAGTGGTTTGAACATTTTAGAAACTGTTTTTCATGCTTGAAAGTTGTTCTTCTTTCAAACAATTAGAGATCTAAGATCACAAGATTCTTACTTTTAAGCTCCCCCTCAAATCATGATAAAATGATTTAAGTCTATTAAGCTCCCCCTGGATATTTGCAAAATATTCATGTCTGAACATTGAAGAATGGGTCCTGATCTGCCATGTGATCAGAAGCCACAATCTTTTACATTAAAGTTCGGGTTTTGAAATGTTTTGTTCAAAAACCATTGTCTTTGACATTGAAGTCCGAGTTCTAAGTTGTAGTACTTAGAAGTCAAAATCTTTTAACTTTGAAGTCCGGGTCTTGAACTGAATTATTCAAGACCCATTGTTCTATGCCCCCCCCCCCCCTTAAACTTTGGGTGCCTGCAACACAGATTTAGGTTTTGGTACCCACTGGTATTTGGGTCCTGAAGTGTTAGTTGCAGTTCTTGTGGGGGTTACATAATATGAACCATACAAGTAATTGACAAAATTCTTACTTACAAAGTCATTTGCTCCACAGTAAGAACAACAAATCTTCTTTTGAGCAACCCTAATTAAATGGTTAGTAGAATAAAACATATCAGGATTACCAAAAGAGTTACCTTTATGCACACTGTTCCTTTTGGCTTTAGATGTGGATGCAAATGCTTTGCCATTCTTCTTCTCTTCATCTGAAGAACTCTTCACTCTCCAGACCATCTGACTTTTCTTAGAATGCTTTCCAAGAGATTTTATATAAAAGTTTGCTGAACCATCAACAGATTTGTCATAGAATAGATTAGATGGTTTGATCTTATTTGATTTGATAGTTTGTGATTTGACACTTTTCTTTTTCAAAACATTTTTCTCATGAATAGAACTTGAAGTTGTTTTGAAAGAACAGACTGATTCTGTTGAATTATCAACAAGTGATTGATCAATCACATCAGCTGTAATCTTTTCTGACATATTAACGTTTGCAGCTTCCAAGATTTTTATCTTTTCGGATAGAATGTTTCTTTCAGAAGTAAGTCTGTCAAACTTTAGTTTCAAATCAGATTTAGCCTTCTGTTCTTTTTGGACATCTGATGATAGAGCAGTTATTTTGGATGTGAGCTTTGATATCTCAGATTCAAAAAGTGAACGTTCAACCTCAAAATCTTTTTCCAAGTTCTTGTTCTTTTCTGATATATATGTTTGAAAATCCCATAATTTCTCTTTTCAGTATTTTTCTTTTCAAGTTCATAAGACTGCTTCTTTTCTTTGAAGATTTGTCTTTCTTTTTCGAGCAACTCTTGTAAAGTAGAAATCTGTTTGGGAAATTCAAAATTTTTATCTTCAAGAACTTTTCTTTCTTTGGCAAAAGTGTCCCTTTCAGTAATTATTATCTTTTCAAATTCAGACACTTGTTTGGAAAGTTTTAAACATCTCAGCTCCAAATCCTTTTTCTCTTGTAAAGTTTTCTTAGAAATTTCAGATGTCTGTTGAGTAGAAGATATCTTCACATTTGATTTTTCCTTTTCTGCTTGGAGGCTTGTTTTTAGTTCAACATTCTTCTTCTCCAGAGCAGATATCTGATCTTCAAAAGTCTTAAACTTGTTTTGAAGCTTGACTGATTCATCTTGCAATTCTGATGATTTCTGTTCAGTCGTCTTCAGTTGGCTTTGAAGTTTTGCAATTATAGATTCTTTAACCTTGATTGCTCTCTCAAGAGACTGAATGGCATATTCTTTTATTTAAATCATTTTCTCTCCATCTTTAATTTCTGTCTCTTTTTCTCTAATTTCCTTCTCTCTTGCGCTGATGATACCTGCATAATCAGATTTAGCATGATTACCACATTGTACACAATCAGAAGATTTATCAGAATTTGTCAATTTTGATTTAAACTCCTGAATTTATTTTAGAAGCATTGAATTCTGATTTTTAAGTTGATTTCGTTCAGCTTCTATTTTAGGTATCTCAGGCATGTATAAGACTGCCATATGTCTTGCTGATAGTACAGTATTCCCTTTATCATCAGTCTTTGGCATCTTGAATGATTAGCTTGAAATGAAAGATCGTTCCCAAACAAATCAGAAATGTTGACTAAAAAGTCAAACTTGGATCACAACAAAAATTTAATTTCAGAAAAAAAAATTCTATCTCTGGAACTCGCATATCACTAGAACTCGCAGACCAAGTGAATTCGCTAGACACTGTTCATCGAAAAACTCACAAGTCACTGAAACTCGCTAAGCACTATTCACTGAGGAACGCGCTAGTAGTTGTTAGCGCGAAACTAGAACTCGCAGGCCATTGTTAGCGCGAAACTCAGAACTCGCTAGACGTTGTTAACGCGAAAGTAGAAACTCACAAGGTGTTGTTAGCGCGAAACTTAAACTCGTTAAACGTTGTTAGCGCGTTTCAACACTTAGAATATTTTTCAATGATTTCAAACTCGCAAGCCTCTTCTAGCGCATTTCTAAAACTCGCAAGTCACTTCTTGCACGTTTCTGAGAAACTCACAGATCACATGAACTACTGGGTCAAAACTCGCAAGCCTTGTCTTGCGTGTTTCGAGAACTCGTAGACCTCTGTTAGCGCGTTTGTCAAGAACTCGTAGGCCACTATCTGCGGGTTTCTAACCAAAAATAAAATCCTTTGACTTGCACGTTCTTCAGCATGACTCTTGCGCGTTCTACGGATCTTGCGCGTTCTTGGGTTTTCCTTGCGTGTTCTAAGCCTGATCGATCAAAAATCAAGTAAAACTTGATTTATGATTCTGAAAATCACAGAATTTGTCCACGATACAATATGAAACAAGATTACAATACTGAAATTACAAAAGAAATCAAAAATTACAGTAATTGATTCGAAATACAGTGTTCGACTTCCTACTATTCATGATAACAACATTTTGATCAAATTGATCAATTTAAAGTTGAAATTAGCCTATGTGATCTGAACGAAACTTGATCCTATTGATAATATGTACACAATCAAATCAATTTCTTGACTCAATTGTGCAAAATCAATAAATCCAGTGATCAAACAGTGAATTTCAAGAAATAAGTTCGTGAAAACCAAAAATCCAAAAATTGAATTTAGTTTTGTGATCTAATCTTTCTGAATCTGTTTGGTTTGCTCTGATACCAATTGAAAATGTAATCCCAAATCTAAATCAAGCAATTCTAAACAATCTCAATCAAGATTTAATATGACATTGTATATATTCTATAGAGGGAGAATAGAGAGAGAAAGCGTATTCATCATATATCTGACAATGTAAGCTCTTGGTTCTAGTTACAAGATTAACAAAGCAATAGATATTTATACCAAGATTTAAACCCACATGCTTAACAACAAAGAATAAGATTGACTTTGTTAACTTTGACTATCTAAACTTAGACTTAGTTTGACTTTTCTTGACTTGACTTTTCCTATTAAATCTTGGATACAATAATACACGAACAATTCTGCTTCAGATGTAGAATTTGATACACAGTTCTGCTTCTTAGATGACCAGCTTACTAATTTGTCACCCAAGTACTGACATGCTCCAGAGGTGCTCTTCCGGTCTAATTTGTTGTCTGCATGATCTGCTTCTGTGTAGACCATTAGTTCAAAACCACAATCTTTTGGATACCAAAGGCCCAAATTTTGTTTGCCTTTGAGATATCTGAAGATTCTTTTTATTGCAGCAAGATGGGACTCCTTAGTATTAGGTTGATACCGAGCACAAAAGCATGTAGCAAACATTATGTCCGGTCTACTTGATCTCAAGTATAGAAGAGATCCAATCATGCTTCTGTAGGTCTGTTGGTCTACTGATTTTCTAGAAATATCAGCATCCAACAAACATCCATCTTGCATGGGAGTCTTCATGGGTGATGACGAGTTCATGTCAAATTTCTTCAACATGTATCGTATGTATTTGGCTTGATTAATGAAAATCCCTTGCGGGGTTTGTTTTACTTACAAGTCGAGGAAAAATATTAATTCACCTATAATTGACATTTGGAATCTTTTATTCATGATGTTTTGAAATTCATCACAAAGGTCATTATTTGTAGAACCAAAAATAATGTCGTCTACATACTTTTGTACTAGCATCGAATCCTTACCTTTCTTTTTAAGAAAAAGAGTTGTATCGATTGTACCTTTTCGGAAACCAGACTTGGTAAGGTGTATTGAAAGGCTTTCATACCATGCACGTGGTGCTTGCTTCAGTCCATACAGGGCTTTATCTAGCACGTATACATGGTTTGGAAATTTTGGATCAATGAAGCCTTCAGGTTGACTTACGTACACCTCTTCATGTAGTATACCGTTGAGGAAAGCTGATTTGACGTCCATCTGATATACTTTGATATTTTTGTGTGCGACGTACGCAAGAAAGATCCTTATTGCCTCAATCCTTGCCACATGAGCATAGGTTTCATCATAGTCGATTCCTTCTTGTTGATTATAACCTTTCGCTACAAGCCGTGCTTTGTTCCTGACAATAATACCAGCTTCGTCTTTCTTATTCCGAAATACCCATTTTGTTCCAACAATGGTTTTATCCTTGGGTCTTGCTACAAGTCTCCACACCTCATTCCTCTTGAATTCATTTAGCTCGTCTTGCATCTCATTTATCCAATCAGGATCCTTAAGAGCTTCAGACGGATTTTGGGTTCCATGCTGTTGAGAAAATTTAAGAACATACAGAAAGTGGCCGATGCAGATGCAGTTGCAAATCTGGTAGATACTTTAGCATTCGGATATCCGATAATGTTTTCTGGAGGATGACTCTTTGTCCATTTATGTGTGTTGGGCAATACATCTCTTTCAGTCTGATTGTTTGAATTCTCAAACTCATCATGTATTGTTGGTTGATCATTATCAGTAGTTGTTGGACTTTGTGCACTAGAAGATGGTTCAACTTCTACAGTTGTTGGTTCTGGCTGTTGTCCAGATGTTGCTGATGTAGATCCCACTTCAAATTGTGATGAGATCATTTCAGTTGTGTTTTCTGGATCAACATGGTCAGAAACCTCTTGTATTTTACTTGTAGAAGCTTCACCAACTTCTTCAGACGGGCCAGAGATATCTGCACTGGAATGATGTGAGTTAGTATTTACTAAATTTTCTTGACTATTATTTTCAACAGATAAATCATTGAAAGCGTCAAAGAATAATAGATCAAGATTAGAATCAGTGTTAGGTTCAGATTTCTTTGCATGATCAGGTTCTACTCTTGATGAAGTAGAAGCTTTGTTTTTTTCTTTAGATCTAAGTTCCGAACTTTTGTGTTCAGAAGTCCTTGTCTTGTTTTCATCAAAGGTCACCTTGGCACTTTCAATTACAATCTTTGTTCGAGTATTGTAGACTTTGTACGCTTTTGACTACAGAGAGTATCCTATGAAAATCCCTTCATCAGCTTTGGGTTGAAATTTTGACAGGTTCTCACGATCATTAAGTACATAACACCTGCATCCAAACACATGAAAGAATTTTTAACTGTATGCTTACGACCATTAATTAATTCATAAGATGTTATATTAGAATGTTTATTAATAATGGTCCTGTTTTGTGTGAAGCATGCAGTTGCTACAGCTTCAGCCCAGAGAAATAGTGATAGTCTTAAATATGCAAGCATTGTTCTTGCTTCCTCTACCAAAGTTCTGTTCTTTCTTTTGACTACCCCATTCTGTTGAGGTGTCATTGCCGTAGAAAAGTTGTGTGATATACCAACAGATTCCAGAAAAGTTTGTAGAGTCGCATTCTTGAATTTTGTTCCGTTATCACTTCTCAGTTGTTGTACTAGGCATTGAAGAAGAACTTGGATTTTCTTGATGAATTTGATTATTAGATCAGAAGCCTCAGACTTCTTCCTCAAAAACTCTGCCATGTATACCTTAAGTACTCATCCACCATGACTAAGATGTATTTCTTTCCGTTGATGGATTGAGTTCTCATCGGTCCACATAAGTCCATATGAATAAGTTCCAGACATTTGTTGCAGTTGGATAACATCTTCAGTTTGTGCGAACTTCTTTTCATGTTTCCTTTTTCACAGGCAGAACATAAATGTTCTATCTTCAAGTCAGGAAGTCCAGTCACAAGATGTTGTGTCCTCAACATATTCAAATCCCTCAAGTGCTGTTGAGATAGTCTCCGATGCCACAACCAACTCTCTTCTGTAGATGTCTTTGAAATCAGACACACTGGCTTTGAAGTTTTAAGTGTTGGAAAGTGAACACCGTATAACAGTCCCATTCTACCAGCTTTGATAAGTTATGCTCCACTCTGATCTTTGATATAACAATAATCAGTATCAAACTCAACCTTGCATTTATTCTTTGTGAACTAGCTGATTGAGAACAAATTGTAAGCCAAGCCTTCCACGTACAGAACCTTTGATATGGTGATCATGTTTTTCTTGATAGTACCATAACCTCTGACGTAACCTTTTATTTCGTTTCCAAAATTTACTGTACCAGCGTAATGATCTATGTAGTCGAACAACAGGTGTTTATGCGTTGTCATGTGTCTTGAAGCTCCAGAGTCAATGATCCACACATGACACGCCTGAAATCAACAATCACTTAACTTTAGGTACCCATATGAATATGGGTACTTTCTTGTTAGTACTCTTAACAGTATTTAAAGTTGGTGATGACCCTTTAATGCGCCATTCAAGTCTTGGTCCTTTTGGTAAAGTTTGTGTATTAAGTTCAGCTTTCGGAATCCATTTCCGCACAAACTTCACATCAGTAATTTTATTAACTTGAAAAGCATTATTTTTCGTTTTCAAAGAATATATTTCAGCTTTGTTAGCTTTAGAATGATCAGAAGAGTTCATATTCTTAAATTGGATATGTTTCTTTTTCTTTGAAAACATTTGTTTCAAAGAGAATGAACTTTTTAGACAATATGAACATTGCAATTTAGTAGTAGCTTGTGTCAACAACTCTTTTCATGAAAAGATTTTTGTTTTATTGAAACTTTGTTGATTGACATTAGTACAAGCACCAACTACTCTATTACATTGACATTTATCTAAATCATTCACAGTCTTTTCCACTTCAGTATTCTTTTTCTTCAAACAATCTTTCTTCACTTTTTCATCTGAAACAGAAACAGATTTAGAGATATTAACAAATGATGAAGAATAAGAACATTCACCTATTTCTTTTGTTTTGGCAGATTCAGATGGAGGCTTAACACTTTGAGTCACAGAAATTGGAATATATTTATCAACAACAACCTCTTTGCCTTTTGATAATTTGAAAATTTGGGATTCTAGAATTCTTATTTCTTTTTGCAAAGATTCATTTTGAATAAGACTCGAATCTAGTTCCATCCCGAAATTCTCATTGGCTTCTTCCAATTCAACAATCATGTTGTTGAGATGGGAAATTTGCCTTTGTAATTCTTCAATTTTATCTGGCTTGTTGATATTCAAGATCAGAAAATTTTGAAGCACAAACAGAATCAGACTTATCAAAAATGACTTCTTCATTTTTATCTTCTAAGATAAAACAAGTTAGAACAGTTTCAGTTGAGTCAGAATTTGAACTTGCCTTAGAAGACTCAGGTTTTGTTGAAAAAATATTTTCATATTCAACAAATGAATTCTTTTTTACTTTTGTAAGAAGAATTTAATTCATCTTATGAAAACTTAACTGAATTAAAACCCTGAGTATCTAAGTCAGTTTTACAATCTGACTTTTCTTCCACTAATTCTTTCTTCTTTATCTTAGGAGATTCAGGCAAAGGAGTCTCTGGTTTGACAAAAGTTTCCAGAATGTGGGGTATTAAAATAATAGATTCATCACCCGACTTTTTAAAGTTGTAAAGATTTTCGGGTGCCTTTTTCAAAACATCCACATATGATAAACCCAAACCAGGTTTTGCCTTGTAAAATCTTGTGTCTTTCTGATTGTTGGTCAAAATCTTAAGAGTTTGTTCTGTTTGACCTCTTTTAAAATTTAGGTCTTCCAATTCCTTGATCTTAGCATAAGCTTCAGTCCTGTCTTTCAAAACAATGTGAAACTGAATTGTTAGTTCCATATTCTTATCCTTTAAAGTAATTATCTCTTTTTGAAGTTCAGAAATTCTTATTCGAAGTTTAGATTTATCCAATTTCAGAACATTCTTCTCTTCTACTCTATCTTCAGCCAATGTTTTATAAATCAGTGTCTGATCTTGATGTCCTTGTATTGTACTCTTTTGTTGTTTAAATTTTTCTTTTAATTTCAAAAACTCAGAGTTCATCAGATTTAACGGGGACATCAAGTTCATCACTTCTTCACTATCATCAAAAGATTCAGAGTTGTCAGAAATGGAATTTACCTCAGAATCTGACTCCTCATCAGATGTGCCATTAAGTTGTAATGCACTTGAGTTAGATTCACCTTTGCTACCTCAGCCTCTTCACCATCAGAATATTCAAACCATATTTCCTCTTCAGCCTTCAGTGTTGTGCCCTTTTCCATAGCTTTTTCCAGTTGAGCTTTCTTCTTATAGTACTCATAATTCTTTACGCGCTTTTCTTGGCAATCTTTGATGAAGTGGCCGGTCTTTCCACAGTTGTAACACTTATCTGACTTCTCTTTCTCTTCTTTCTTTTCTTCTTTTCTCTCCTCTTTCTTCTCTTTCTCTTTCTCTTTCTTCTCTTCATATCTGCCTTTGTACTTTCCATACTTGTAAGAATCGTGCTTCGGCTTGTTATAAAACTTTTTCTTACCAAACCTTTTATGAAAGCTCAAAGTCAAAAGTGCAAGCTTTTCTGCAAATTCTATTAATTCATCATCATCAGATTCTTCCACAAACTCATCATCAGAACTATATGAGCTGTCAACCATGCTGGTAATCAAGGCTTTCTTCTTATCACTTTTTCCAGAACCAGAACTTGTCTTTACCATCTTGCCCTTACCCTGAGCTAGCAATGCCAAAGAATCCTCTACCTTCTTTTGCTTGTCTTTTAACTGCAGTAATTACTTATTCACTATTGCTTGCTCCTTTACTTTGTCCTCGTGTTGGTTTAGAGCACAGAACAGATCATTCAGTTTCTCTTCATCCATATCTTTATTTATCTGCATTTGAATGGTGTAGACATCCCATTCTGGTTGAAGATTAAATTTAAAATTTATCTCAAACTATCATTTCTGCACTCCATTTCTTCTAAGATCATTAAGGATGATATTGTAACGGTCATATGCATCCCTTAGATATTCCCCTTCTTTAGATTTAAATCCTTCATATGCATTGATGCTTTGATTCCTCTTGGTCCTGATAGACTTTGCCGAACCCATAAACTGCTTCTTTAGCTCATCTCAAATGTCCTTGGCGGATTCTCTACTGTCAACACAATTGAAAATGTCATTTGGAATGGCCATTATAAGAAAGGTCAAAGTAGTTGCATCTCTTTCAACTAAAGCTTTGTCTACTTCGTTGTATTGTATGGGATCTCTTGCTATAATTCTCTCGGGAATTTCAAGATTAGTGTTAGTAGCTGGAATCCTGGAAACCGTGACATGTGGGAAGTGAGGACCGTTCAAAATTGAATCCATCAATTTCGTATCCTGGTTGTTTAAGAAATTGATCATCCTTTTTCTCCACTGTGGATATTCATCGGCTTGAAGGACCGGAGGTTTGGATTTTGAACCCATACTGAGCAAATCTCGAGACATGATTGCAGATAACTGAGAAAGATGACTTGAAGAAAGCTTGAATGTAGAAGATCTCCCAAAAGAATCAGAAATAGTTGACTAGAAGAGTCAAACCCATATTACCACAGAAACAGATTTCCAGAAAAAAAATATAAGTACAGAACTCGCACAAAACAAAAGCTCGCAGAACTCTGAAACACGCAAGTCACTATTCACTAGACTTCTCGCTAGACGCCTTATGTGCAAACCAGGAACTTGCAAACAACTACTTGCGTGAACTAAGAAACTCGCTAGAAGAGTTGTGCGTGAAGAGACTTCTCGCACGATGCTATTTGTGCGAACCTGACTTAGAAAATTTTCAAATACTGAACTTCTCGCAGATGAATATAAACTCGCACGTCAGATGAAACTCGCACAACAAAATAGAAAACCCTTTGCGGGAACCACTTTCTCGCACGCTGAACTTTGCGCGAACCAACTAGAAATCGCACAATACTCAGAAAACAGAATCTTGCACGTTCTTGCTTCCCTTGCACGTTCTTCCTTACCGCGAACAGTAGATCTAGCGAGTTCTTCCCTATGAGTCTAGAAATCGATCCAAATATCAAAATTACCTACAAATCACTTTACAAACAACTCCAATAGGTTCAAAAAGTGATATTAAACACTTTTTTTAACATACAACTATGATCAAAAACAACATATTACAGTGTGATTCATCCTTTACAGGTTCTGTGTTCGTTTTTTCAAAAGATCAAGAAAAATCCAAATTCAACTCAAATCAGTGATTATTTCGTGATTATGTGTGAATACAAAGTGATCACTAAAACTAATCGATTACAATTAAACCATTTGAACACTCTAATTTCAACAATTAGATGAAAAATCGATCAAACAGTATAAGTCCAGAAGTCGACTTCGTGAAATCAAGAAATTCACGAATTGATCCAAAATGGTAATCCAAACTCTCTGAAATCGATTGGGTAGGCTCTGATACCAATTGATAATGTCCAATTCAAGCTTTGTCAATCAATTCAATCACAAATCAACTCAAGATTTTAGAGAGAGAAATTATAGAGAGAAAGTCATATGTCTATTGATAACAAGAGTTATGCGTACAATGACAAGTGTTACAAGGTTCTCTCAAAACACTACTATATATATGACAAGATTTCTCTCAAAAATTTACAAAACAAACCTTACTACAAGTTCTCTCAAAGACTTAATAAAAGTCAAAGACAAAATACAATACATTATAAAAGTCAAACACATTGATCTAAACCATACATTAACAAACAACTTTCTTTCACAACCATTTCTCCCATCTATAACATTTCTTGAACCTCTCCCCCTTTTTGATGATTGAGCCATAGAAATCATCAAAACTTTTACAAGAAATGTCATTGATCTGATATGACCATTGATCTTTTACAAGAGCCTCTGACTATTCATCGATCCATAAGATATTCATCTGAATCTTTGCAAATTCAGACAAATTATGAGTGTAACACCTGAATCAGTTAGAAGTGTCTGTCAGTAACACGAAGTCGCTATGTGTAAAAAATACACATTAAACAGGAGCTTTTTGATGTTCATCTTCCAGATCTTCCATTCAATCATCGAATAACACAAGTTTATTCTATAAACGCTTAGATAGAAAAACGAATTCTCTGTGTGTTCGTGCTTGTGTTTGAAAGAATTAAGCTTGATGATTGCTTTTGATAGGCTCAAAACTGTGTAAACCATTAAGACAACAACAGTATAACACAGACTCCATTGTACATGATCAAAGTGCGAAGGTGGGGTAGACTTCCTTCTTTTTCAATATCTAGATTTTCCAAATGAAAATCAGAGAGATTATATGTTGCGTCCCCTTTAAAAATTGAAACATCATCTTTTTGAGAAAAAAATGAGTAGTTGGTCGGAACAAGACTTTGAAAACATCATCTTCACGAAGAATTGTGAAATACCAGCAATGTGGTTGCCCGACTCAGAAAAAGTTGGTGTTGAGTTTGATATTCTTTTACTCTGTTCTCACACCTTCTTTCTTTTTAATCATTAAGCTCACTTCTAACCAAACACTCTTTTTTCATTTTACCTCATCTCACCCACACTCATATATTGACTCCTCACTCTTTGATCACTCAAGGATTAACTTCTTGGGTAAGAAACACTGGTTAACGTGAATCCATAGATATTATGTTAAGTTCTCACTCAATGAACCCATGTAGTCCTAAAAGAACACGTTGTTCACAATGGTTTAACTTTGCAGTTAAAGCCCAAAAATACTTGTCAGATATATTTATGCTCATTAAAATAATCATGAAGATTTGAGAATTTTTAATCATTGAAGATATTTCAAACAAGTATATTGAATGAATGAAAGAATACAAGAAACTTGTTTGAAAATCTGACATTGTATGAAAAAGATCAAAATCGGCATGATTTATCATGAAAAGCTTAGGTCAGTAAAAATTGGATATTGTCTATACGAATCCAAATATACACACTCTTGAAAGAAACGTTTGAATGAAATCACGCTCAACAAACATTGAAGTTCAATCGGGGTGTCTTACCATCGAAAATTTGTTTCAATTATGAGACATGGTAAGAACTTTTCAACAGAAATATTTAAACTAGTGTGTGTGAATACTTGAAAGTATATGGAAAAGATAATACACAAGTATTTATGTTTGGAAACACACGGTTTGTTTAAACAATTAAGCTCATGAAAAATGAAAGCATTTAAAATCACACTTCTATAATCATGAAATCGTTTTAAGAATCAGAAGTGGTTTGAACATTTAAGAACATGTTTTCATATCTGAAAATTGTCCTTCTTTCAGATACGTATGAGACTAAGATTAGAAATAAACCTTTTCGCTTAGTCTTAAATCTCATCAAGTCAGCTTAATATCATATGTGATATGATCGTGTAAGCTCTCTCTCAGATTTGCAACAGACAAAAAGTCTGTTAAAGTACAAAGCTTTATTCACAAAATTTATTGAAAATAAAAGACATAAAGCAATAATACATTGAAAGTACGAGTTCTGATCAGATGTAATCAGAAGTCATATACTCCCCCTGAAATATTGCATTTACAATATTTAAATAGGAAAAATATGTACTCCCCCTTGAAGGTTGATCTTCTCATTTAGATCTCGGAGTACAATCTCATATATGCACGGAGTATAACATCTTTTGTTCATTGAAGTACGAGTCCTAAACTGTTGTGTTTAGAAGTCACACTCTTTATCATTGAAGTACGGGTTCTGAACTGTAGTATTCAGAAGCCTTGGTTCTTTTAAACCCCCATGACTTGAGGTGCCTGCAACATAGAATCATCCTTTAGTTTTGGTACCCACTGGTATTTGGGTCCATATTTGTTAGTTGCAATTCTATTAGGAGTAATTGAGTAAGAACCATACCAGTAATTATCACTTGTTTTATGCACAAAATCATATGTACGACAATAAGAACAATAATTCTTCTTATGATATAACCTGATTAATTGATCTCTCGAGTAAACAAGATCAGGTTTACCAATTCGCACATTGTTCTTCTTGGCTTGTGATGTAGGTACATATGACTTCTTAACTTTCTTCTCATCAGTTACTGGTTTTACTTTCCATACCAACTGATCATTTGCTTTTCCTCTTCTTCTTTTGTAAGTATATGAACCATCTACATTTCTATCATAGAAAATCTTAGTAGTACGAATCTGATTATATGAATTAACTGACCTTTTGGTTGAAACAGTTCTATGATGTGAACTTGCAGCTTTCTTGAATGAACATTCAGAATCAACTGAATCATCTCTAGGTGTGTGGATAATTGACTCTGGAGTCTTCTACTCAGTCACCACCACCTTAGAAACAATTTCTTCAAGCTCTTTTTTCTTTGAAGATAGACTGTCTCTTTCTTTGATAATCAGGTCAATCTCTTTCTGGAATTCAGACTTCGTTTTCTGATCTTTCAAAGCACTTGTAGACACTTCAGATATCTTGTCAGTAAGCTTTTATATTTCTGCATCAAAAATGATTCTTTCTTCTTCAAAGTCCTTCTCAGCATTCGTTCTCTAACCAGATATTTCTTTGAAGATTCCAACATTCTTCTGTTCAATCTCCTTCTTTTCTTTTGCCAACTTGTCTCCTTCTTTTCTTTTGCCAACTTGTCTCTTTCCGTCACTTGTTGAGAAAGTTTGGAACATTTAATCTCAACAGTTTTCTTCTCTTCGAAACTCTTCCTTGAAAATTCTGAGAATTTCTTTGCAAACTCTTTCTTTTCTTTATCAAAATCATCTCTGTCCTTGGCTATCTTTAGCTCCAGATCAGAAATCTTCTTATTCAGCTCTACATTAGCAGTTTCCAGATTCTTAACAATCCTCTCATACTTATCAACATAATCTGCTTGCTGGATTTGAACAATTTGATCTTCCAAGACTGAGATATTTCTTTTTAGCTAAGTATTCTCAATTTCCAAACTCAGTACCTTTTCGTCATTGTTTTCACAATCTTTCAATTGATGAGAGTTAGAGATCTGCTTTAGAAGATCCACATTAATGTTCTTCAATGCATCGACTTCTTCTTTCAGTATCCTCTTTTCATCATGATATCTTTTTGATCGCTTTGAATAATCTACAACTAATGAAGCGAGATTTTTGATCTCTATTTTGAGTTTTGCAATCTTTTTTTCATCATCATCAGAAAAACTCATCTTGAATTACACTGTTTAAAAAAATGATCGTCAGAAATTCAGAAATAAACTGGATCTACAAAAATCACACTTGGTCAAAATACTGAAAAACTCAGAAAAATTCTAAGTATAAAACTCGTAGAGTGAAGGATACAAGCTTCACGCAAAAACAATATCGTGCGAGTTTTGGAACTTCGCACAAGTCATGTCGTGCGTGTTTGAACTTCACGCACAACAAGGAAACGAATTCTCCAATTCGCTCAAGAAGGCGTGCGAATTTAAGGTTCACGCACACCAAAGCTTGTGAGTTACTGACTTCGCGCACGATGAAATTTGCGTGTTTCCCATATGCACGCACTGCTACTTGCGAGTTCTTGACACTTCGCGCAAAACACTTCTCGCAGATGTAACTTCTCGTAAAGCTTTTGCGCGTTTAACACCTAGAAATTATTTCGGCTTCCTAGTTCGCGCTAAATGAAACTCGTACACTGTCAACTTCTCGCAGAACAAGACTTAGCGCAGACCACACTTCGCGCACGACAAAGAATTTTAACAGTATGAACTCGCACAAGGGGCTTTGCGAGTTTCTTCTTCTCGCACATCATAGCTTGCGAGTTCTTCATTTCTTTTCGTGTACTTGCCTTTTGCGTGTTCTTGCCTATGAGTCTTGCGTGTTTTTCAGATCTAGCGAGTCTTGAGTCTTTTACTGTGTAACACCCTGAATTTCGTTTGGCCGTTTTGCGAAGATGTTTAGAGAAAAAAGGGTTTCTGTGCGGGTCAACAGGGCGCACGGGCCGTGCGCCCTCCTTCATGATTTTCGCACGGGTCGTGCGCAAGGGTCAGGGGCTCGGCAGTGGCTTCCGCACGGGCCGTGCGCTGTGTTGGGACTGGTGAGATATTTTGTTAAATATCTCATTTTGTTCGATTTCTTAAAAAAAATCTCAGATCTCAGTCTCTCTCTTTCTCTTTTCTCCTTTTTCTTTTTTGGATCTTCAAGGCTTCGTTGGTTGCTAGTTTGCGGTGTTTCTAGCAAGGGGTCGGTGTTTTAAGCTTCACCTCTACGTCGTGATCGTTATCTGGTTTTCCGGGTTTTATTCTGAAAACCTACTGATGAGTTCCTACTACCATTTTACAAACTTTATACATGTCAATACTCTTATTTACGAAATCCGAAGTATTTCTACGGTATGATTTTATGATCTCTACATTTCGATATAAATGAAGTTTTTGGTGATTTTCGGGGTTCCCGATCAGTATTGACTAAAATGACGGGTTCCGCCTTATTAGAAGTAAAATGATGTTTTACTTGCCCATGTTTGTGGCTTATTGAAAGAATGTATATAAACTGGTTTTATGATTATCTTTCTTACCAGCAGTTGGTCTGGAAAATGACATTTTGAAATATAAATGTGTTGGAAGCTATTTATATAGCTTTGTTGGTCACATGAAATATTATGACAAGTCATGACTATACTAGTGGATCCCTAGGTATCGAGTCGGCTTATGGCTGGGAAGGATATGCCCCTTCCGTTGTAGTTAGATACATTTGATCCTCGGGGGCAACTTAGTTACGGTTATGTGAGACCGGTTACTAGCCATGGGTCAAATGTAGTCTAATGAACGAGTATGACATGGTTCCTTGGGGGCCCTCCCTCACATAGTAGTACGGACCGAAGTGTTCGTGGCCATGGTTCCATGTATTTAGCTCATAACTCGGATTTGTGTCTTACTTTGTGTTCCACAATATTCCTTGGTAAATCGGGTAATCCCCGTCATCAGAAGATATGCTTTGGACCGTTTGTCCATATATTATCAAAGAACTGTATTTTGCATAACTAAACCTTTGAAAAGATTTACTTTGATGCATTTGATTATATCTCTTGAGATTTATGAACTGTATGTTCTCACTAGGCTTTAAGCCTAACTAAACTTTTTCTCAAATGATGTGTGTAACAGGTTTCCCTTAGCGGTGGGTTGCCGGGGTTTTGAGAGACAGGTTTGGTCTCGAGGCATTTTGAGATTACTAGTATTGTATCTGGGCATTTGTTAAGTCCCATTCGTTTGGTACATTATGGATTGTCAACTGATGTAATCTTGATATAGGTGTCTAGATTAGTTTGTTGATGAACCCTATATCTGTACAGGTTTTGTAAAGTCTTAAGGTCTGGTCCCCTTTTTGGGAGGTTAATATCAATACGAATGTTATGTTGCCAGGTTTTCCAGGTTTTAATTTACTCTGATTTATAGGGTGTTACAGGTTGGTATCAGAGCTCTAGTTTAAGAAAACTAGGCATGAATGTAAGATGTCTAGACTTAGACCGAGTATGATAAGAATTGATCCGTGAGATTGGGTAGAGCTTCTAAGATGGGTTAGCCTTAAAGTCAACGGAAAGTACGTTTATCAGGCGTTGTGGTGATCGTGACGAGAACCTTTATGTGTTATATGTTCATAATCTCACTTAGCTAATGTTATTATGAGGATATCGTACGTAAGTGTGCTTGAATTTCTATTGTTATGATGATTGGTAATGTGGTAGTACGTTTCCTTTGTGTTTATTCAATCTCTCTCTTATCTCTGTCTCTGTTCTGTGAAGTAGTTCAGTATGGTGAATACGCGTGGTAGACCACGTACGCGTGTTGATGGTCTAGAAGCGACAACCTCCACCGCTGACCAGCCGGAAGGAGTTGGGGTCGTTGTGCGTCCACCTGTTCCACAAATACTAGGTGGGGGGCTAGAAGTCATTCTTCGAGTAGACCTGGCTTCGTCCCACCCAGTCATCAGGGATGCTAGTTCCCCGTCTGAGTTAATGGCCAGCATGATGTTGGCAATGAGGGAAGAGATGGCAAAGCAGCAAAAGTTTCTGCTAAAAGTGATTGAGGACCGCGATGTGAACAATCGGAGAAGTGAGACGGTTGTGGAAAACATTGTAGCGGGTCCTGGAGGCGTTGGTGCAGGGGTCAGGGCTGAGGAGCACGGGATTGTTGGTGCTCCAGGAAATAGGAAAAGTTGTTCCTATAAATCCTTTCTGGGTTGCGGAACACCAGAGTTCCTTGGTTCTGATGACCCGGCCGTATGTGTGAAATGGATCCGAGCTGTTGAGCAAGCTTTTGGCTCTTCCGAATGCGGAGATGATCAGATAGTGCGGTTCGGTACCCAACTGTTGAGGGATATCACGCTCATTTGGTGAATGCACCCAATCTCCGGCAGTGTTGGCTCAGTTGTCTTGGGCCGAGTTGAAGAAGAAGTTGTTAGAAGAATTCTGCAACGAAAGAACAATGGACCAAATTGAGAAAGAATTCCGGTCTCTGGTAAAGGGAATCCTGATGGTGAGGGAATATACCCGTCAGTTCATGGAAAAGCTTGGTCTGGTGGGGCACGCTGCCCCAACAGAGAAGGACAAGATGAAGGCTTATCTCAATGGCTTACCCGCGGACATGCAATCTATGGTCCACAATTCCAAAGCTTCTAACCTCCGAGAGATGGTCGAGGAAGCTCAGTTCATGGAAGAGATGTTCGCGAGAAGCAAATCTGAGAAAGCAGTGGTGGTGACTGATAAGAGAAAGTGGGAGAGCAGTTCAGCACCTCCCAAGCGGGCCCGACCTTTTGTCGGAAACCTCAACTTCAGTAGTTATCAGGAAGCAAAGTGGTTCCCGAAGTGTCGAACCAAGCACCATGGTAACTGTAACTCCACTTCTAGATTCTGCTACAAGTGTGGTAAGACTGATCACACCGCCCCGACTGTTCTGTCGTGGGGATGGTCTGCTTCGAGTGTAAGGCACCGGGGCATGTGAAGAGAGATTGCCCAAAGCTCAAGTCGGGTAGTGCGGTAGCAAAGAAGGAGAACCCTCCGAGGGTTCCGGGTCGAGCTTTTCAGATGACGGCCGAAGAGGCCAGGGCATCCGCTGATGTGGTATCGGGTACTTTCCTTATAAACTCTGTATCTGCTCGTATTTTATTCGATACGGGTGCTAGTTTCTCTTTCGTATCTGAATTGTTCCGTCAGAAAATTTCTATGCCCACTACTAGTCTTGAGGATGCATTAGTGGTAGAAATAGCCGATGGTAGTCAAATTGTGATCCACTAGGTTCTGAAGAAGTGTACTCTTAGTATCGAAGGGAGAGAATTCTCGATCGATCTACTGCCGATGTTAATCGGGGGTTTTGATGTTGTGGTCGGCATGTATTGGTTGTCAAACAATCATGCCGAGATTGTATGTTCCAAGAAGTTGATTCGACTTCCCAACCCCTCTGGTGAAGTCGTTGTCATCTATGCTGAAAAGAGACAAGGTGAAGTGGCAATAATCACAATGGCAAAGGCACACAAGTGCTTAGTAAAAGGGTGTTCGTCTTTCCTAGCCTATGTGATCGATGCCAAGTTAGAGAAATCAAAGCTGGAAGATGTAAAGATTTTGCGTGAGTTTCCAGATGTCTTTCCGGACGACTTGCCCGGGTTACCACCCGATCGCCAGGTAGAGTTTCGGATTGATCTTGTGCCTGGAGTAGCACCAATTGCTAAAGCTCCTTACCGTTTAGCACCGTCAGAGATGCAAGAGATGATGGCACAACTCCAAGAGCTTTTGGAGAAGGGCTTTATAAGACCGAGTTCGTCGCCCTGGGGAGCTCCGGTCTTGTTTGTAAAGAAGAAAGATGGCACAATGAGAATGTGCATTGACTATCGTGAGTTGAATAAAGCTACAGTAAAGAACAGATATCCGCTTCCGAGTATAGACGACTTGTTCGGTCAACTTCAAGGAGCGGGTTATTTTTCCAAAATCGACTTACGTTCAGGTTATCACCAAGTGAAGGTAAGAGAAGATGATGTTTCGAAGACAGCTTTTCAGAACGCGTTACGACCATTATGAATTTCTTGTAATGCCTTTTGGTCTAACGAACGCACCAGTTGTGTTTATGGACATGATGAATAGAGTGTGCCGACCATTCCTCGACAAGTCGGTCATTGTATTCATTGATGACATACTCGTGTACTCCAAGAGTGAGTCAGAGCACGAGCAATATTTACGTGAAGTTCTGGAGGTGTTGAGAAAAGAAAGGTTGTACGCCAAGTTTTCCAAGTGCGACTTTTGGCTTAAAGAAGTACAGTTTCTGGGTCACGTAGTCACTCGGGTAGGAGTGAAAGTAGACCCCTCCAAGATTGAAGCTATGATGAATTGGGAGCCTCCTAAGAGTCCGTCCGAGATCCGAAGTTTCTTGGGTCTAGCGGGATACTACAGGAGATTTATCCAAGACTTTTCAAAGATCGCTTCTTCCTTGACAGTTCTGACTCGGAAGAATGTGAAGTTTGAATGGACCGAAACCCAAGAGAAGGCGTTCCGAATCCTTCAAAAGAAGTTGTGTGAAGCTCCGATCATGACGTTACCTGAAGGGTCGGAAGATTTCGTGGTATACAGTGACGCTATAAAGATGGGACTGGGATGTGTGTTGATGCAACGAGGCAAGGTGATCGCTTATGCCTCGAGGCAGCTTAAAATACACGAGCAGAATTATCAAACCCATGATCTGGAGTTAGCGGCAGTGGTGTTCACTATGAAACTTTTGCGACATTACCTCTACGGCACGAAATACACTCTATACACGGATCACAAGAGCCTGAAGTATGTCTTTGATCAGAAAGAGTTGAATATGAGGCAAAGGCGGTGGCTCGAGTTGCTCAAAGATTACGACTGTGAATTGCTTTACCATCCCGGTAAGGCGAACGTGGTGGCCGATGCGTTAAGTCGAAAGGATTATAGCGGAAGTATTCGAGCCACCCATTCGAGGATCGAGCTAGTGTCTAGTCTTGTTGAGAAGATCAAGACATCACAGGTGGAAGCATTGTTAGAAGAGAATCTAAAAGATGAAGTCATGATGAAGCAGTGTTTACTCTTAACGGAAGATAACCGTGGAGTAAAACTATTCAGCGGCCGTGTATGGGTACCCCAGATTGGGGGTAACCGTGATCTGTTGCTAGAGGATGCTCACAAGTCCAAGTATTCCATTCATCCGGGGAGTACAAAGATGTACAGGGACTTGAAGTTGCACTATTGGTGGCCGGTAATGAAACTTGGCGTGGCGCGTTACGTTGAGCGTTGTGTGACGTGTTCGCAACTTAAGGCCGAACATCAGCGGCCGTATGGGAGTCTGCAGTCTTTAGAGATTCCCGAATGGAAGTGGGAGCATATCACCATGGACTTCGTGACGAAGTTACCTAAAACTCTTCGAGGTCACGATACTATTTTGTCACACCCCGCTAAAGCGGAAGTACGGAGTATGACAGCTCGAAACATGAACACAAGTGTATAGTTATACCAACATAACAAAAAAAAAATTATATATAAAAGTCATTACAATGATCATTACTAAATTAATACGATTACAAGCCCAAACATTTCATAAATATTATACATTCTAGAACAAAAGAGGTTTCTTTCCAAGACATAGTGTGTATGCAAAAATCTTCTAAGGCATACCGTCTTTGTTACCTGAAAAGCAAGTATAAAAACGGATATCAACTACATAGAGTTGGTGAGTTCACAGTTTTTCAATTATGCACAAAACAATTTTTGTATGCAGGGTTTGATAAATATAAATTTTGAATTTATTCGATATCTTAAATCGAAAATGTTCATGAGCTTTATCGTTTCAACATTCGTATGACATGATTCGGTTTTCTTTCGTCTTGTTGAGCCACTACTAAACCGTCCCGGACTTAGCTCTTTCCAGCCCCTCGCGACCTACTCCAAATGAGTGTCCGCATTCTCTAGTATAGTGCACCCTTACTCGTCAGTATTAAGGTGGGTTTGTCAGACCAAATAGCGCTATCCACTAATACTATAGGCCCATTTGTTCATGAGTTAATAGTAGTGTATAGGGGACTTTTCTTTACTTTACTTTAAAACTCAACATACCGATCATACAATGTCATACCATTTCAATTTAATACTTAAGTAAGCTTTGGCGATTAATATCGCATAACAATTTAAACTACTCATGAATCTTTATAACACAATTTAGCATGCTTTTCACCCCAAAATTTATTTAAAACAAGTAAAATGGGGCTGTGAATACTCACCTTGATGACGATGCAAGAATAAAACAACACAAGTCTCTAGTCCGGATCTTTAATCCCTATAGAGTAATTTGCACCAAAGGATACCATATGTCAATACCCATCCTCAATCCTAACTTGACCATTCTTACATCTAAATATATATGCCATTATGTTTACTTTATTGTCTAAAATAGGAATTTAGGATTACTTTACCAAATTAATCATCAAAACATAAGTATTTAAGATTTTTTTTAAAAAACCTTCTTTCTGGATTCAACACTTGTTGTCCAGAAACTGTGATCATAAAATAGGTTTCAAAATGATACTTCTCAACAACCAATTTTCAATCCAATGACACACTTTACTTGCAGACCGTTTTTGAGCTACTAAAACTAAGAATTATGAAATGAGCCATACATGGTTGGAAAGCTAACTCAAAAACCTACAATATGATAAAGAATTTACTCAATTTGGAGAAGAATTAAGGGAGTTATGATCCTTAGAAAGTAGGTGTATGAATCTGCCAATTCTTGACAGATTACACCACTTACTTCTAAATTGCATTTGAGTGACCAAATCTCCAAATTTTTGAGTGATTCTTAATGCTATGGCTCACTAACACCATAAACTGAGTTTTAGTAACAAAAAGCCCAAATTTTTACAGCTTATAAACTAACTTATAATACTCAAAAGTGAATGCATAATTTTTGACAGTAAGCTGTGAATAAGTTAAACTTGCAATATGTAATAAAATGATCATTTAGCCATGGTTTTTAGAAATAACACATGACTTTACATCTTTAAACAATATCCCATGATTTAAACAATCAATTTATGCATCATGGACTCATAGCAATCACCATTTCTCATCCAATCCCATGCATTACAACAAGGTCACTAAACAAGTGACAATATACCATTTTTGATGCTCTTAATCATATGAGATTGAATAATCTCATCCTAAGAGTTCATATATACTCAAGATTGATGCAAATACATAAATTTCTATTTAAAATCATCACAATTTTCGTGGACCAAAATACCACATATCATAAAATTGACATTTTCATAAAAATCCCCAAAAATCACACTTAAACATCAAATTTTATTGGAAGATTATTCAATGGTTTAATATGCAAATGTTTATTTCACCAAATGCATTCCATTTCACTTCCAAAAACAAGATTATACAACCACTACATGAGATGATGAAAAACATGTAAATTTCTTTGAAAATAACCTTGAAAAGATGAGGATAAAGATGGTTACCTTCTCAATTGGAGATGAAAACTTGATTTCTTGAAGTAGGATGATGTTTAAACTTGAGTTCTCCTTGAAAATTTCTTAAAAAATCGATGGAGTGTGTGTGTGTGTGTTTTTGGCCGAATATGGAGTAGAGAGAAGAAGGAGTTGAAGAGTTAAGTTGTATTTTGAAAATGTGAGTAAATTCTTCTAAATTTGATTTTTAATTAAAAATTAAAAGAGAAGGGCATCCTAGAAATCAGCCATGTGTCCATGTGACTCATCAAGTTAATATTGTTAAATAAAATATTACAATTATGATGACAATTTTAATTAAAAATCAGATAAAATTGAGAACCGGAACCCTAAATTCTCAGTTAAAGCTTAAAAATGAGTTTTAATAATAAATAAATATAATTTACTTTGAAAATAACAAAATCCTAATATTTCAAATATTTTAGATTTTCAACATAATTTCTGGCATTTTTGAGATGTAAGGGTCAGTTATCAGTCCGAACCGGGTAATTACGCGACTTCCGAATTTTTTTTAGGTAAACTTCTAATTTAATCATTCTAACTAGAATTTAACTTCTTAAAAAAATTCTAATAGGTCAGAGATTGCTAACCTTAACATGCTGGTTATCAGGCAGTTGTCACATTTTCCCCCCGTTAAAAGAATTTCGTCCCGAAATTCACACTTTAATTCCTTCGGATTAAATCTTCTCAAATAACTGGGGATATTTGGTCCTCATATAATCTTCTCTTTTCCAAGAATATTCCACCTCATAGTGTGGACTTTGACGGTTGTCACACATTTGGGTGATAGTTGATAGATTGACAAAGAGCGCTCACTTTTTGCCTATGCGCGAGACTTTATCGATGGATAAGTTGGCGAAACTTTATATCGATGAGGTGGTCTCGAGGCACGGCATACCATTGTCGATCGTGTCGGATCGCGACAGTCGGTTCACTTCGAACTTCTGGGATGGGTTTCAGAAAGAACTTGGTACTCGAGTGAAGTTGAGTACGGCTTACCATCCGCAAGCCGACGGGCAGAGCGAGCGAACGATCCAAACTTTGGAAGACATGTTGAGATCTTGTGTCATCAATTTCGGGGGTAGTTGGGACTCTCACCTGCCTTTGGTGGAGTTTGCTTACAACAATAGCTACCACTCGAGCATTGGAATGGCACCTTTTGAGGCATTGTATGGGCGAAAGTGTCGGACTCCCGTGTGTTGGCTTGAAGCGGGAGAAAAGCAGTTTGCCGGACCCAAAATCGTGCAAGAGACTGCCGATAAAGTCAAGTGCATTCGTGAAGGAATGAAAGTGGCTCAGGATCATCAGATAATTATGCAGATAAGAAGAAACGACCGATGGAATTCCAAGTAGGCGACCGCGTTATGCTTAAGGTGTCGTCGTGGAAAGGAATTATACGGTTTGGAAAACTTGAGAAGTTAATTCCCCGTTTCCTCGGACCTTTCAAAGTGCTTAAACGGGTGGGATTGCAAGCCTACCAGTTGGAACTGCCACTGGAGTTGAGCAGAATACACAACACGTTTCATGTTTGCTACCTCCGAAAATGTTTGGTGGTAGAAGATAGCATCATTCCCCTTTCAGAGTTAAGGGAAGACGAAGGTAACCGTTGTGTGGAAGAACCCGACTCCATCTTAGAGAGAAAGTCTAAGAATTTGCGTCACAAAGAGTTCACTTTGGTCAAGGTGCAGTGGAATCATCACCGGGGAGCAAATGTGACGTGGGAAGCTGAAGAGCATATGAAGCGAAGATATCCTCACCTTTTTGAGTAGTCGGGATTTCGGGGACGAAATCATTCCCAAGTTGTGGAGGATTGTAACACCCGAATTTCGTTTGGCCGTTTTGCGAAGATGTTTAGAGAAAAAGGGGTTTTTGTGCGGGTCTACAAGGCGCACGGGCCGTGCGCCCTCCCTTCTTTGAAATCGCACGGGCCGTGCGCTGTGTTGGGACTGGTGAGATATTTTGTTAAATATCTCATTTTGTTAGATTTCTTAAAATAAATCTCAGATCTCAGTCTCTCTCTTTCTCTTTTCTCCTTTTTCTTCTTTTGATCTTCAAGGCTTCGTTGGTTGCTAGTTTGCGGTGTTTCTAGCAAGGGGTCGGTGTTTTAAGCTTCACCTCTACGTCGTGATCGTTATCTGGTTTTCCGGGTTTTATTCTGAAAACCTACTGGTGAGTTCCTACTACCATTTTACAAACTTTATACATGTCAAAACTCTTATTTGCGAAATCCGAAGTATTTCTACGGTATGATTTTATGTTCTCTACATTTCGATATAAATGAAGTTTTTGGTGATTTTCGGGGTTCCCGATCAGTATTGACTAAAATGACGGGTTCCGCCTTATTAGAAGTAAAATGATGTTTTACTTGCCCATGTTTGTGGCTTATTGAAAGAATGTATATAAATTGGTTTTATGATTATCTTTCTTACCAGCAGTTGGTCTGGAAAATGGCATTTTGAAATATAAATGTGTTGGAAGCTATTTATCTAGCATTGTTGGTCACATGAAATATTGTGACAAGTCATGACTATACTAGTGGATCCCTAGGTATCGAGTCGGGTTATGGCTGGGAAGGATATGCCCCTTCCGTTGTAGTTAGATACATTTGATCCTCGGGGGCAACTTAGTTACGGTTATGTGAGACCGGTTACTAGCCATGGGTCAAATGTAGTCTAATAAACGAGTATGACATGGTTCCTTGGGGGGCCTCCCTCATATAGTAGTACGGATCGAAGTGTTCGTGGCCATGGTTCCATGTATTTAGCTCATAACTCGGATTTGTGTCTTACTCTGTGTTCCACTATATTCCTTGGTAAATCGGGTAGTCCCCGTCATCGGAAGATATGTTTTGGACCGGTTGTCCATATATTATCAAAGAACTGTATTTTGCATAACTAAACCTTTGAAAAGATTTACTTTATTGCATTTGATTTTATCTCTTGAGATTTATGAACTGTATGTTCTCACTATGATTTAAGCCTAACACTTTTTCTCAAATGATGTGTATAACAGGTTTCCCTTAGCGGTGGGTTGCCGGGGTTTTGAGAGACGGGTTTGGTCTCGAGGCATTTTGAGATGAGTAGTATTTTATCTGGACATTTGTTAAGTCCCATTTGTTTGGTACATTATGGATTGTCAACTGATGTAATCTTGATATAGGTGTCTAGATTAGTTTGTTGATGAACCCTATATCTGTACAGGTTTTGTAAAGTCTTAAGGACTGGTCCCCTTTTTGGGAGGTTAATATCAATACGAATGTTATGTTGCCAGGTTTTCCAGGTTTTAATTTACTCTGATTTTTAGGGTGTTACATACTTATTTCGATCAAATCCTTCACCAATTAGCCTTAAACTCTGCAGATCACATCCATTTCATGTCTAGAATAATTTACACTTAACTAATTTCACTCTAAAACATTAAAAATTACTGATTCGATCATATAACAGTGTTCGACTAAACTCGAACAAAAATTTCAAAAGTTTCCAAAATTCGTACAAACTGTTGAGAATTGGACCAAACAATGCATACAAAACTTATTCTATACACCAAATCAATTCCAAATCAATTAAATTCAAATCCAAAACAACATTGTAGTCCAAGATTTGACTCTCCACAATATGTTTTGCGAGTTCTTGAAAAATCGACCAAATCTTCAAATTTAATCCATGTTTATGAATTTCCGTTTGCTCTGATAACAATTATTATTCCCTAGATTAAAGTTCTAATTGCAATTAATCAATAACAATAAGATGACAATTCACCAATCTATTAACCTGTTTCAATTCAAATTCAAGATTCGTATACAAGCTCTCTAACAAACTTTCTCTCTCTAGAATCTCAGACTGCGTATAATTCAAACTAAACTACTTACACTAGTCATATATCTATTAAAAACACACGCTTACAAAACACTTAAAAACAAATTACATGACTTTGATTTTGACTATTTATTACAAAGAGATTTTGACTTGCTTTGAGAGTTGACTTTAACTTTGATTTTCTTGACTTTGACCTTCAGTCTTCATGATCATGTATCCAACAAATATATGTGCACTAACATCTACCTCTCCACAACTAAAGACACACTATTTATACCAACATACTTATAAGAGATAAAACCTATCTAAACAAAACAAGTTTGACATTGGATGACTTTGACTTGCACATTGACTTGCACTTTGACTTGCAATCTTGAGACTTTGACTTGGGCTTTAGACTTCCAATCTAGATGATCTTGAAGACAACAATTTATTCTCTAACAAAAACCAGAAACATTAGAAAACTTGAGGTGAGCCGGGCCAACTCCAAGAATGCCTTTAGCATTAGATCTCGGAGGAACTTTCCATTCTTCTGATTTCTTAGGATTGATGACAATATTTAGTATTGGAGTAAATCTTTTGTTTTGACTACAACATCTCTCTCTACTTTCTCTCTCTAAGATGTAAAATATAATTCCTCAATACGCACACAATTAAGCTCTCTACCTCTCTACAACTAAAGACACACTATTTATACCAACATACTTACAAGAGACAACACCAAACTAAACAAACAACGAGTTTGAAATTAGATGACTTTGACTTGCAATCTTGAGACGTTGACTTGGGCTTTAGACTTCCAATCTAGATGATCTTGAAGACAACAATTTATGCTCTAACAAAAAGCAGGAGCATTAGAAAACTTGAGGTGAGCCGGGCCAACTCCAAGAATGTCTTTAGCATTAGATCTCAGAGGAACTTTCCATTCTTCTGATTTCTTAGGCTTGATGTCAATCTTTAGTTTTCGAGTGGATCTCTGAATATTACCAGTGATAGTAGATCCAGAACTAGAAGGTTGACTAGTTGAAGGTTTAGAGGAGACCTTTAGCTTTGTTACCTTTGTAGCCTTCTGAGGATAATGGAAGATGGATTTCCCTTTATCAACAAGTTTAGAACTCTTTAATAAATCCTTATGGATAGGGTTGGAAGACAAGGATCACTGAGATGAGGAAGTGTCAGGGATAGAAGAGATAAACATTCCAAACTTATATGTGTAACAGTTTCTGCTAGGTTCATTCTCATCAGATTTATAACCAAAATCGGTTTTATCATGAGCAGGGATCTGAGCACTTAAGATCTCAGTGACCTTAGTTGTGGATTTGCACCATCCTTCAACAGTCGCTTTTTCAGCTTTAAGAGTAGCGATAGCTTGTTCACGTTCAATGTTGATGATTTCATTGACGATGACTTAATCGTTTAAATTTTCTTCTAAAAGAGTTTGTTCTTTAATTCTTAGATGGCATTTTTCAAGATGTTCAGTTAGATCAATATTTTTGTTTTCAGCTAAGGTTTTGCCTTTTAATGCATTGTATAAGTCAATCGTTAATACGTCAACAGCACGACATCTCTCAACTTCAAAAAGAGAGGGGTTAGTAGAGATTGATACCTGAGATGAGATAAAGCTTGTGGTTGATCTTGAAGGTTCTTCCACTTATTCTTTAATCTCCTCCATAAGACAGAGATTAGTAGCATCTTCTTCATCAGAACTTGATTTTTCTAATTCTGCCCATTCATGCTCTTCAGCGATAAGACCCTTACCTTTTCACTTGAAGCCTTTCAGCTCCTCATATTTTTCTTCCAGCTTAAGGTATTTGTCATAGCTGGTCTTTTTAGATGAAGAAGGTTTAAAGACTTTCTTTGACCTGCATTCGCTGGCAAAATGGCCAATTTTCTCGCAGTTGTAGCAAGTAGCAGTTGTCTTATCAAAAGGTGTTGATTTAGGCTTGTCAGATAGGGAGAGAGCTTATTTCTTCTGAAATTGCTCTTTCTTGCAAATCTCTTAAAATAGTTTGTCAAGAGTGCTAGAGATTCATCAAACTCTGAAAAGTCAGTGTCTGATAGATCCTCTGAGTCAGAATCTAACTCAGTGATAGTAAGAGTAGATCGCTGAGATGGGATAATCTTTGAAGAGACTAAAGCAACAGGAGTGCTTTTTGAGTCTTTAGAATCTTTAACAAGATTCTTCTTCAGTTGATTTGATTGCTCATAATTGAGCAAAATCCCATAGAGAGTACTGAGAGAAAGATGGTTTAAGTCTTTGGTCCGCTTGAGACACATTGAATAACTGTCCCAGCTTTCGGGAAGACATTCCAAGAATTTGGTGAGGACCTCAGAACTATAATAGGTCCTACCAACAGTCCCCAGATCAATGATTAAAAAGTTAAATCTCTAGTAAACATCAGATAGGGATTCATTCTTACCACAGATAAAACACTCATATTGTCTTAATAAGTTGATCTTTCGGGTTTCTTGGATTTCAGTGGTGCCTTCATATTGAACACATATAGTGTCCCACATATCTTTAGAAGTTTTCAGATGCATGATGGAATGGAAGGCTTCATCAGGCAAACCCATAGAGATAATGGTTTTTGCCTTTGCATCTAATTCTATTTTATTTTTGTCCTCGCCTCTCGATTGTCTTATTTCTTTGGGAACATACCTTTTAGGGATAGCGGGTGTGGTTGCAGTGGTAAGGACTGCAGCTATGATAAGAAATGGTTCATAGGGTCCATTTTCTACATGTTCAGGTATAGTAGGATCTGCACCTTCTAGAAAGAGCATCATTCGATTTTTCCAGAGAGCAAAGTTGTCTCTGCTGAATCAAGGAGGTTTGGATAGTGAGCCATTATCATAGTAGTTTGAACTTGTGTTTAGTTCCATTGTTAACAATAGCAAGGAAGAGAATAAAGCAAGATCTTGTTTATTGATTAAACAATTTGCTCTAATACCACATGTTGGTCCCGAAGGTGCTTAACAAGTTTGTAGAAAGGGGGGTTGAATACAAATACAGATTTTTATGGTTTAATAAAGTGCTTATTGATAACTCAAATAACAATTTACAGCTTGTTGCGGAACAAGATTAAGTAAAACCTAAACTAAACAAACTAAAGAATCACAAAGGGGTTAGCACTTAGAACAAGAGATAAAGGTTCAAATGATATAGAAAACAAGGGTTTCTATATGTGGTTCACTAGGATAGAAGAGAGAAGTCAACACATCAGAGTGAAGCTCAATCTTTCTATTTATACCCTATGCATTAAATGCATAGCAGGGGGTACTTTACACGTGTCACTATTTTGTTGGTTGCATGCCTCTGACCTTTGGCGACATGCTTTTTGGCCGAATGGTTAACACTGTAGTCTTCAGAGTTGTTGTACAATTTACAGCATAGGTATGTCTCTTCTGACAGTTGTACTTTTTATGCAAAGATAAGAAAAAAGAAACATGGAGAGGAAGCTTTGTGATCATCAATCGCTGAGGGATTCTTTTCTTTAGGGAGTATGAATTAAGGTCAGCAGTCGCTGAAGCTTTTCTGCATATTTCTTTGAATTTTGTGGACTTGTCTTGGTTTCACTGATATCCGCATCAGATCATGAGTAGACTTGTCACTTGTTCATCAGCTTTGTCTTCGATGTCAGCGATGAACCTCTTTGTCGCGAAACTTGTTTTTAGGGATTACATTTAACATAATACATTAGAAATCATCAGCGATACTGAAAAGGCTCAATATGTAATCGCTGGTGGTGAAACACTAATACATACAGATGTTAATCATAATTTTCACTAAGTATTTTAAGGGGTCATCATCAAATCACTAAGAGAGTTTGGATCAACAAAACGGCTAACCTAAACCTCTCTCAAACACACATTATATACCTAGGGATTAATGCTTAAAGCTCAAGGCCCATTAAAACACCTAGGCCCATTTAACGTAAATAAGGCTTTTACAATTATAATTAAAACTTAATTATTTCTTTATATAACTTTCAACTAAGATGGACATTTATGGTCCTAACACATCTTGGATACCAGGAATGAAGAATGGGATATTTAGGATAAGAAATGTAGATGTCGTAGGAGTAGTTGTCATGGATAATGATGACAACAGGTTAAAGGCTAGAAGAAAGAATGTCACATTTGGTGGAAATGGTGGTTGGAGAGGAAGGATCCATTGCTGAGAAATCGAGGATGTGGTGTTAAGGAAAGGTGGTCTAGTGTAGGAAGGCATAGTTCAAGAATTATGAGGTATGGTTTGAGACATTGAGGACCCAAGGATGTTATCAGCGGTTACTATAGTCCTTTGAGGACCATGAAGAAAATTTGACTTTTACCCACCTAACTGTGCAATTGTTGTCGTGTTGTATCCAATTTTTCTTGCAAACTTGCGACGAGTGTTTAATCAGAACCTATAGAAGACATGTTCAAACTTCGCTTTGTTTGTCCAAACAAATTCATTTATGTCGCAGTAAAATCCTTAGTTGGGTCCCACGGTGGGAGCCAAATTGTTTATGCCAAATGTTATCCCAGTTTAATCTAGTTGATAATTAACACACAAACACAATATAGATCAAGAGATATAAAGATTAGAATAACATACCAATCCCTTTAATATTCAATGAAAACCTTGTGTGTTCTTGATACCTTGAATGTAGGATTACAATACGGCTCCTCTCTCTAATATGATGATAATTGTATAATTGAGAGATTAAGAATAATGAGAGGATTAACCCTAAAAACCAAATAACTAAAACATTAAATACCTAAGCCTAATAGGCCTAATGGGATTGGGCCCAACTAATAATAAAACCATTAACTTATTACAAAATAAACCTTCTAACTTTAACTATCAAATAAATACAGTTTAGACCCTCTAATTTAACTTTAATCTTGAATACAATTATGTGATCCAAGAATCTCCCCCTTTGGATTCAAGATTAAAAAAAATTTGGCAATAATCTTCGGGTCTTCACTTCTCTTGAAAACTTCAGATATGACTTTGAAAACTGTATCTGATATAACGTTTAAAAAACTTGTAGCTTTCAGACTTCATCTTTCTCTTACTTGAAGTGTCCTTCTGACGATCATCTTCGGTGATCATCTTCAGTCAGGCTTTGATATTCAAATAAGCTTAGACACTTTGATATCTTTGAAATTCTTCAGCAGTCTTTTATATTCTCCCCTTTTGTATATTCTCTCCCTTTTTGATGAGTGGTGAGAATCATCATAATCAAAACTTTGCAAAACAATCTCCCCCTTTGAATATGGTCATCAATTTAGCACTGTCTTCATGTAATGAGCCCTGTGTGAAATAAGAGCAGTCTCTCCAAATGGAGAAAGTGATTATTTCAATCTTTTCATATTCAAATAATTAAAAATGGTAACCCTGAATCAACAAATGACTCAGTTAGAATGTCTGTCAGTAACACAAAGTTACTATATAAGGAGCTGGTTTTGATGTTGGCTCCCCAGGTCTTCCATTCAATCATCGAATACATATGGTTATCTATGAACGTTCTGACAGAAAACAAATTTCTGTGTGCTAGTGCATGTGTATGAAATAAATTAAGCATAGATGATTGCTTTTCAATATAGGCTCAAAGTATGTAAACTTGTTGAGACAGCAACAAATTATACAAAGACTCAATGTGCATGAGAAAGGGTTCAAAGGTGGGGAAACTTTCCTTCTTTTTCAATATCAGTATCTTCCAAATGAAGAACCAATAGCATATGTACTGCTTCCCCAGAAAATGTGAAACATTCTATTTTTGAGAAAAGAATGAGTAGCTGGTGGGGTTGTATGCAAGAGATGGCATGGGCTAGTTGCCTTTTTCAATGATGGTCACCAAAGAATGTGAACCAATCAGATAATGTGACTACCCGGCTCAGAAAGAAGTTTGGTGCAGAATTTGATATTCTTTTACTCTGTTCTCTCACCCTCTTTCTTTTAATGCTCACTTCTAACCAATCTCTCTTTTTCATTTTACCTATTCACACATCAACACTCAATCTTTTGACCCCTCTCCCCTCAATCACTCAGGGAATACTTCCTAGGTAGGAAACACTGGTTATCGTGAATCAATGGAAGTTTTGTTAAGTTTTCACACTGAATCCCATGTATTTTCCTAAAAGTACGTGTTGTTCAACAGGCTATTGTACATGAAAGCACAAATAAGCACAAAGTTACATGAAGAATAAAAATTTCGGATAAGTCAAAACAGTTGTGTTTGACGATGCAATTCTCCCCCTCAAACTAAAAGAGGTTGACAATTAAGCTCTTTGACAATTAAATATCCAATAAAAAATCATTTAAAATAACACTTCACAATTCATGAAAATCTTTGAAGAAAAGGAAGTGGTTTGAACATTTAAGAAACCATTTTACACAAGTGAAAGTTGTTCATCTTTCAACAAGTGATAGAGTCTAAGGATTAGAAATATATACTTGTAAATCAGAATCCTTAACTCCCTCTGAAATGAATATGTTCAATGAAGTATCCTTGACAAAACTTAGATATCCTCCCCCTTGATATCTGTAAAAAGTCAGTTAAATCAGAAAAATATATCAGTAGAAATATTAAGCATATAAGCTCCCCCTTAATATGTGCATAATCCTTAATCATGAAACAGAGTTATGAATTACTAGGATTAAAGTAAATTCAGAAGTCAAACTCTTTGACATTGAAGTCCGAGTCCTAGAAGCCTTTTGTTCTTTCTCCCCCTTAAACATTGGGTGCCTGCAACACAGATTTAGCTTTTGGTACCCACTGGTAATTGGGTCCTAATGAGTTATTTGCAGCTCTAGTGGGAGAGATGAAATAAGAACCATACCAGTTATTAATATAATCTTTTCTGACAAAATCATTTGAGCCACAGTAGGAACAACTAATTTTCTTTTGAGCTAACCTGATCAGTTGATTGATAGGGTAAACCAGATCAGGTTTGCCAAAAGTTTTACCTTTTGGAGTATTCTTCCTTTTAGCATTTGATGTATGCACAAATGATTCTTCTTTCTTCTTTTCCTCTGGAGATCCTTTAACTCTCCAGATCCAATTTCCTCTATTTTCATCTTCTTTTCTCCAGATCCTTTTCTTCTGAGACTTGTTCTTCTTTAAGTTACCTGAACCATCAACATTTTTGTCATAGAAAAGGTTAGAAGGACGAATCTGATCAGTAGATTTAGAAGTAAGACCATCATCTAAATCACAGAAAGGATTATAGAAAACATTTGAAAAATGTGAACTTGAAGCCTTTTTTAGTGAACAATCTGAATCAGTTTGATCATCTCTCGGTGATTGAGCTATTGACTCTGGCGTCTTGTGATCAGTCAGCTTCACCTTGAATACGATCTCTTCAAGTTCCTTTATCTTTGAAGACAAACTGTTTCTTTCCTTTGTAATCAGATCAAACTGCTTATGCAACTCATATTTTGCATTCTTCTCCTTCAGAATGGTTGTTGACAACTCAGATAACTTTCCTGTCAGCTTGGCTATATCAGTCTCTAGATCTTTCTTTTCTTTAGAAAAGTCTTTATCTATATTCTTCAGCTCAGTTGTCTTCTTCTCTTTCTCAGCCTTTTCTCTTTCAATAATGATAACCTTCTCAAAGTCTGAAACTTGTTGAGAAAGCTTAACACATATAAGCTATAATGATTTCTTCTCTTCAAAGGCTTTTCTGGAGAAATCAGAGAATTTCTTAGCAAATTCTTTTCTTTCTTTCTGAATCTTCAACATTTCATCTTGAGCTATTGCATTGTCTCTGTCTTGGGTTTCCTTTTCTTTCATCATTTTATTCTCACCCTCAAGACTAAAGACTTTATCTTTCAGTTTATCTCTTTCCGCAAAGATTTGAGAGTTTATCTTTCTAAGCTCTTGAGATGTCTGAATAGCAATGTTTGCTCTTCTTCTAAGCTCATCAAGCTCTCTTTGCATTGAATCCTTCTTTGACCATTTAGAGCTTGAGTTATGACTTTTTACTTTAGCTTGAAGATTTAAGATTTCTTTCTCTTTAGACTCAATAATTCCTGCAAAACTAATCTTTGAGTTAGAGATACATTCTGAGCAAACAAAGTCTTTCTCTAAACCCTTATCATTTTTCAACTTATTAATTTGATCAAGAAGAGATGAGTTCTGAATCTTCAGATTTTCATTCTCAGCTTCTAATGCTGGAATCTCTGGCATATAGGCTAAAGCACAATCTCTCTTGGTTAGCACTGTACTTCCCTTCTCGTCTATGTACGACATGACAAAATCTGTACCACTTAAATCAACTAGATGAGATCGTTAGAATCAAGTATCGGATAAAAACTACACGTAAAAATTTTCAGAAAAATAAATTTCCAAAAATAATCAAATGCAGATATCGCAACCAGTAGAATTAAATACAGAGTAATACTGAAAATAAGAAAATTTTGATCACGAATATAACTTTGTCCCCCTACGCAGACTTAGCACGGGGGTCCCGCTAGAGAAAAAATTTACGCAAAAGTCTGATATGCGCCAAGGGTCTGGAGTTTTACGCGAGTAAAGGATGGTGCAAAGCTGAGGTTTGCGTGACAAGGTCGTGGCGCAAAGTGATGTTTGCGCGAGCCGTGGGTGGAGCAAAGTATGGGTTTTTGCGAGTGACTGTTGGCGCAAACGAGAGTGAATGACCGGGGTCTTGTCGAACGGAGTGTTCTGTTCGACCGGGATGTTGCACGACCGATGCTTCGACCGGTATCTTGTCGACCGGACAAGAGATTCGACCGGTATGCTTCCTTCGACCGATATAGACTAAGGCAATTCGACCGGTAAGCGACTGAGACCGGAATCGATATAGACCGGTAGTGGGTATCGACCGGTAAAGTGTCGACCGGTAAAATGCTTTGACCGGTAAACTTCCTTAGACCGGTAATGTGTGGACCGATAAAGTGTATGGACCGATAAGAGGTGGACCGATATTCTGACCGACCGGGGTGGTGTGTTTGTGAGGAGACCGGTATGGACTGTGAGTGGACAGGGCGACCGATAAGGTATGGTCGACCGATATGGTGTGTTTGACCGGGGTATTGTGAGACGCAAACCTAGCCGACCGATGGTGTGACCGATAATCTATCGTCTTGAATATCGACCGGTATGAACTTGCAGGTCGACCTAGAAAACAATAACACTATGAATCCAGAACACACTTCAAACCCAGAAATTTATGGCAAAAATCAGACTTTTTGTATCTATAAACATGCATCAATCCCAACCCAATTAACAATAACAATTAAAAGCAACTTTTGATTACTCAATTTGCTAACCACAGTGTTCGACCGGCTTATGTGTTTGTCGAACCCAGATTCCAGAAATCATTAAAAATCAAACAATCTGTGAATTTAGGCTTAATTAAACTATCAGATATCATTCAATACTATAAAACTCATCTAATCAGATTGATTTCAAGCATAAAACCACATAAATTCATGAAATCGATTTTCACATATATAGATGTTGATGAACACGGGAAATTCGATAAACACAGATTTAATCCTAAACACTTCATTCTTTTGGCTCTGATACCACTTGTTATCCCAGATTAATCTAGTTGATAATTAACACACAAACACAATATAGATCAAGAGATATAAAGATTAGAATAACATACCAATCCCTTGAATATTCAATGAAAACCTTGTGTGTTCTTGATACCTTGAATGTAGGATTACAATACGACTCCTCTCTCTAATATGATGATAATTGTATAATTGAGAGATTAAGAATAATGAGAGGATTAACCCTAAAAACCAAATAACTAAAACATTAAATACCTAAGCCTAATAGGCCTAATGGGCTTGGGCCCAACTAATAATAAAACTATTAACTTATTACAAAATAAACCTTCTAACTTTAACTATCAAATAAATACAGTTTAGACCCTCTAATTTAACTTTAATCTTGAATACAATTATTTGATCCAACAAATTACACAAATATAATTTAAGGTTTAGATTATGGAGCCTAATCAACTATATATCAACCATTTGAAATAAACAAGACATATAACGAAGAAAATGTAAATGATATTGATGATTTTGGTGACATGGATAACGCCGTCAAGGGTAAAAACTATGAACGATCGTGGATATCATTGATGCACCATGGACGTCAATCAGGGACTTCGATCTTAATAATAACAATTTATATTACAAGACATTGATAATCGTGGATTATCGTGAGAAAATATCTTGAGAGAGATTGAGAGCACTTTAGAGAAGGTCTTGTAGTAACTTATTATGTGTCCTTTTGAATGCCTTGAATCCTTTATATAGGTGGTATTCATAAATGCCTCTTTAAATGACAATAACTTCCACAACGACTGTCTTTAATATGCCATTTATGTTGGAAACGGTCATGTCTTGAATGTTGGTCATCAGTTATGTTGGAAATATTAAATGAGCTTTTATATTTATAATAATTATTCAGTTATGGTAATACCTGCGATAAATAACAGATGGATATCGGAAAAGAAAGTTGTTAATATTAGTCGAGAATTATTATGTTCAATGGTCACTTGCCAAGGATATTGACGTCACTAATAATATGGATGTTCGATCGTTGGTAATATCTTAGTCGAAGATATATCATCGACAATCAAACATATGAACTTTTACCTGAACAACAACAAATTCCATGAAAGAGAAAATATCGTCAATGTCACCTAACTCATAAATTAAACCACAATGCTTGTACACTAACCTAGTAATGCCAACAGAACCGTCTAAACCAAATTTTCTTTAAACAAACATAACCAAGCCCGGATGTGTAATGTTTTGGGGCAACATCACGCAGAGCATTGTTTCAGCAGAAACAAACTCCCACCCATCATTAACTTTATGCCATGAACCATCAGCATAAAGATGTAACCTAACTTTTTTAGTTATAAAGACTCATTTTGAAATAACACAAAAGATGTTAGTGTATAATGTTAGTGTATAGTTGTATCCAAGATTTATAGTAGAAAAGTCAAAGTCATGTAAAGACAAAATAGAGTCAAGTCTTGTTAAGTCAATCTTATAAATAGGTATGTAGTCTGAGAGTTGTGAGTGTTCATGTAAATTGTAATATGACATAGTGATCAAAATTGTCATATCTTGATTGTTTGCTTCATTTTGTGGACTAACAATTGGTATCAGAGCAAACCAAAATCATTCAGATTGTTTGGATTTCATTTGATTAGATCGATTTTTTGAATTTTCGAGGAACACGCAGAAAATTTCACTGTTTGATCAAATTCACATTAGTTAATCGAGTTTTGTGTTTGAAAATGGCTCTACAATGACCGTGTAATGTTTTAGGAACTTTCTTGTTCAAATGTGTTAACGAATTTATCACAAAATCGATTTGAATTTTGGAATTTTTGGATTTTTCTTCAAAAATATGTCGAACACTGTGTTGGTAGATCGCACTGTAATTTTGAAGTTTTTAGTCGTACTTGTGTGTTAGAAAAGTGTTCAAAATCACTATTTGATCATATTTATACAATTTGGAAGGCTAATTGCAGGTTTATAAAGATTTTGGTCGAATTTATGTTTAAGACTGAAGAACACGCAAGATTCAGAATTCGCGCAAGGGAAGAACACGCACGATACTAAACATGCAAGCAACGAAGAACGCGCACAATGAAGACGTTTTGTCATTTCATGGTTTATGCGAGTTCTTGATTGAAACGCGCAAAGGGTTATTTGAGAGAAGTGGAAGCACGCACAAACCTGCTTACGAGTTTTGATTTTTGTTTTCAGTGTTCTACGAGTTTTGTGTTTTGAGAGTTTTTGTTTGATCAAAAATTTTCGAAGTCCAAAACGCGCAAAGGCATTGCGAGAAGCTAAAGGATCAAAAAATTTGTAAGTGTTGAAACGCGTAAAGAAGTGTGAGAAGTAAGGTCCAGAAGCGCGCACTTCCCTTCTAGTGAGAACCTCAAAACGTGCACGTAGTGTTTTGCGCGAACCTAAAACACGCATAAGCCTGTTAGCGCAAAGTAGTGGGTATAGTGATTTGCGAGTTTGTTTGTTCTGCGCGAAGTAGTTCTACAGTATTCTGCGAGTTTCTTTATTCTGTGAGTTTGTGCCTTAGAAATTTTTTTAAAAATTTCCAAGTTTATCTTTTAAGTCAAATTTTTTTATCTGAATATTTTGGACGATCATTTCAAGCATAACATTCAAGATGTCTAATGTTTTGTCAAGGAGAGATTTTTCCATCATGTATATGCCTGAGATACCTATCATAGAAGTTGAACGTGTTAAACTGAAGATTTATAATTCTGTTCTTCTAAATCAGATGCAGGAGTTGAAAGCTAAATTTGTTAATTTTGATAAAACTTCTGAATGTGCAAAATGTATTAATCATTCTAAATCGGATTTTGTAGGTATCATTAAGGCAAGAGAGAAAGAAATTGAAATGAAAGAGGATATCATCAAGTCTAAAGAGAAAGAAATTGCTATGAAAGAGAACATTATTGAGGCAAGAGAGAAAGAAATCAAATTGAAAGAAAGAAAAATTACCAATCTTCAAAGCAAGTTGAAGACAACTGAACAACAGACATCAGAACTTAAAGCTGAATCAGTTGATCCACACATCAAGTTTAAAGCTTTTGAAGATCAAATTTCTGTATTGGAAGCAAAATATGTTGATCGGATAAAAAATCTCTATGCAGATAATGTCAAAGCTGATTTGGAGAATATTTATACTCAAAAGCTTTATGACTTTTCTAAGAAAGTTTATCAAGAGAAAAAGGATTTTGAGCTAAGATATTTAAAATTCTCAAAGCAAGTATCCGAATTTGAAAAGATTGTTATAACTGAAAGAGATACTTTTGCAAAAAAGAGAAAAGTTCTTGAGGATAAATCAATTGAATTTCCCAAGCAAATTTATACCTTACAAGACTTACTTGAAAAAGAAAGACAAATCTTTCAAGAGAAGAAAAAGTATTTTGATTCTGAAAAGAAAAATGCTGGGATTTTCAAAGAATTTTCTGAGAAAAACAAGAACTTGGAAAAAGATTTTGAGCAAGAACATCAAATTTTTGAATCTGAAATATCTAAGCTCACATCAAAAATATATGTTCTATCATCAGACATTCAAAAAGAACAGATGGCAAAATCTAATTTGAAAAAGAAGTTTGACACACTTTCTGATGAAAGAAATATTTTGTCTAAAAAGATAAAGGTCTTGGAGGATACAAATGTTGAATTGTCAGAGAAGATTTCTGCTGACGTGATTAATCAATCACCTAATGACAATTCAACGGAATCAATTTGTTCTTTTAAAATTGCTTCAAGTTCTATTCATGAAAATGTTTCAAAAAGGACAAGTGTCAAATCAAACATTGTCAAATCAAATCAGATTCGTGCATCTAATCTGTTTTATGACAAATCTGTTGATGGTCCAACAATCTTTTATGTTAAATCTCTTTAAAATAATTTTTCAAAGAAAGGTCAGATGGTCTGAAGAGTGAAAGGTTCTTTAGATGAAAAGAAAGTTGACAAATCATTTGCATCCACATCCAAAGCTAAGAAGAACAGAGCTCATCAAGGTAAATCTTTTGATAAACCTGATATATTTTATTCTGCTGATCATTTGATCAGGATTGCTCAAAAGAAGATTTGTTGTTCTTACAGTGGAGAGAATGATTTTGTTCAAAGAGAATCTACTCATCACTGGTACGGAACTTACAGAATTACTTCTCAGAAAAGTATACATAAAAGTGTCAAATCTAATGAGAAGTGGATTCGTAAATCTAACCTACCAGAACCCAAATACCAGTTGGTACCAAAACCTGCCAAATCTATTTTGCAGGTACCACAGGTTTAGAGGAGCAAGAAATTTGACTTCTAAGTACTACAACTTAGGACTCACTACTTCAATGTTCAAGAATTCGACTTCATAGTAAATCAACTCAAGACTCGGACTTCAACGAATATGGACTTCTGATTATATACAGATCAGGACTCGTTCTTCCATGTTAAAGAATTATTGTTTCTGATTACAACAGATCAGGACCCGTTCTTAAATGTTAAAGGACTATAATTTCTAAACACATCAGTTTAGGACACGGTCTTCAAAGTTTAAGATGAAGATATTATGCAAATATCAGGGGGGCTTATCAGAATATAAATCATTTTATCATGATCTGAGGGGGAGCTAAAATGTAAGTATCTTCTGATCTAGATCTCTAATTGTTTGAAAGAAGAACAACTTTCAAACATGAAAAATATTTTCTTAAGTGTTCAAACCACTTCTTATTCTCAAAAGATGTCATGAATTTAGAAGTGTGATTTTAAATGTTTTTCATTATTGAGTGTTAATGTTTAAACTGACCGTGTGTTTCCAAAGATCAATACTTGTGTTATCCCAGATAACAATGTAAACAAGACGATAATTTACAATTTCAATCAATTTCCATTTCTATTTCACAATCAAATTTGATACTGATATGCTCTCACTATTTTCTCTCTCTAACACTTAAACACGTATGACACTATGATTGAAGCTACATGCATAACACAACTTAAACACCTATTTATACAAAGACATAATACATGCACATTACACAAACGCGCACAAGCAACAGAAACACTCAAACAACTAAAACTCTCACAACACTAGCTTTGACTATTTATTACAAAGACTTTGGCTTTCACAATGAGACTTGACTTTGAGCTTTGACTTGGCTTGACTTTCAGCTTCAGACTTCATGATCTTGTATCCAACATATTTATGTTCTAACAACCTCCCCTTTTGGATTCAAGATCATCTCTAAAAGATTTTGCAATACAATCTCCCCCTTAACCTAAATTTGTACAATCTCCCCCTTTCAGTTGATCTTTAACACTAATCTACCCCTTTGTTAAGATGAAGAACTTTATCAACTTATCTTCTCTTTGTAGACTTCTTGTCAACTCAGAATATCTTCATAAATCAGTATAAGCATTGAAGTGCAATCTCCCCTTCTTATACCAAGAACAATTTCCTCCAAAGTTGTTAAAACCTCTTTCAGACACAGGAAAGAAATTATCTTCAGGTTTCGCTCAATCTGCTTCAGCAAAATGTCTTCAAAGAAAAGTTTCAGTAAGCTTTGCTTGCTTTCAAAAATCCTTGAACTTTTTGTTTCAGCTCTGAACAAACTTTAACAATCTGAATCAAACATTTGCAATTCACTCTCTTCAAGCTTTCTTTAACAGCTTTCTTTCATAATCAATTCTTGACCATTTATTCCATCTATAACATTTCTTGAATGCTTCTCCCCCTTTTTGATGATTAGAGCATGGAAATCATCAAAACTCTTTACAAAATGTCTTTGAAATTCTGACCACTGATCTTTCCAACGAGCCTCTGACCATCTATTGATCCAAAAAGATATTCATCCAAATCTTTTCAAATTATGACAAAATATGAGTGTAACACCTGAATCAACAAATGAATCAGTTAAAATGTCTGTCAGTAATACGAAGTCACTGTGTAACGATACACATTGGAAAGGAGCTTTTTGATATTCACTCCCCCAGGCCTTCCATTTAATCATCGAATAACACAAGTTTATTCTATGAACATTTCGGTAGAAAAACAAATTTTCTGTGTGTACGTGCTTGTGTTTGAAAGAATTAAGCATAGATGATTTCTTTTTATAGGCTCAAAATTGTGTACACCATTGAGACAACAGCAGTTAAACACAGACTCGATTGTGCATGATCGAAGTGCGAAGGTGGGGCAGACTTCCTTCTTTTTCAATATCCAGATTTTCCAAATGAAAACCAGATAGATTATGTGTTGTGTCCCCTTGAAATATGAAACATCTTCTTTTTTAGAAGAAAATGAGTAGCTAGTGGGGTTTTATCAAAAGTTAGCATGGGCTAGTTGCCTATTTCAATGATGTTCACCAAAGAGATGTGAAACAATCAGTAATGTGGTTGCCCGACTCAGAAAAATTTGGTGCAGAGTTTGATATTCTTTTTCTCTGTTCTCACACCATCTTTTTTTTAATCTTTGAGTTCGCTTCTAACCAAACTCTCATTTCATTTTACCTCATCGCACAACCCACACTCAGTTGTTTTGACTCCTCACTCTTCGATCACTCAAGGATTAACTTCTTGGGTAGAAAATACTGGTTAACGTGAATCCATAGAAGTTTCAGTTAAGCGCATACAATGAACCCAAGTTCTTTTCCTAAAAGCATAATGTTGCTCCGAATGGTTTAACTTTACAGTTAAAGCACATAGATACAAGTCAGATGTTTGTATGCTCAATAAAATAAGCATGAATATTTGAGCATTTTAAACATTGAAGACTTTTCAAACAAGATAATTGAATGAATGAAATGAACACAAGAAACTTGTTTGAAAATCTGACATTGTATGTAAAAGATCACCAAATTCAAACATATGTAATCATTCAGATTTGATCTTTTCAAATAAGGCTTAGGTCAGCAAAAATCGGATATTGTCTATACGAAACAAAATATAGACAAGTCTTGAAAGGACTTTTCAAAATGAAATCACACTCAAACTTTGAATAACAAACGATGTGTATCACCATCGAAAAATTTGTTCAATTTGAGACATGGTGATAACATTTTCAACAAAAACTTAAACCGGTGTGTGTGAACACTTGACAGTATATAGAAAAGATAATAAGCATGTATTAATCATTGGAAACACATGGTTTATTAACCATTAAAACACAAATAACATGAAAACATTTAAAATCACACTTCGATATTCATGAAATCTTTTAAGAATCAGAAGTGGTTTGAACATTTAATAACATGTTTTCATATCTGAAAGTTGTCCTTCTTTCAGACACGTATGAGATTAAGATTAGAAATAAACCTTTTCACTCAGTCTTAAATCTCATCAAGTCATCTCTATGTCATATATGATATGATCATGTAAGCTCGCTCTCAATTATGCAAAAGTCACAAAGTCGTCAATGTACAAAGCTTTATTCACAACGTTTATTGAAAAATAAAATGACAGAAAGCAGTAAAACGTTTCAAGTACGAATTCTGATCAAATGTAATCAGAAGTTATATACTCCCCCTGAAATTATGCATTAAATTTATCTCACACTCCCCCTGAAAACATGAACAATGTTGAGTGCAGATATCTTTCAGATAATATTGCAAATGCATATTTTTCAGAAAAAAAAATTATGTACTCCCCCATGAATGTTGAACTTCTCATTTAAATATTGGAGTACAATCTCTTATTAGCACGGGAGTATCATCTCTTTTGATCATTGAAGAGCAAGTCCTAAACTATTGTGTTTAGAAGTCAAACTATTTATCTTTGAAGAACGGGTCCTGAACTGTAGTATTCAAAATCCTTGATTCTCTTACTCCCCCTTGACTTGAGGTGCCTGCAACACAGAATCATCCTTTGTGTTAGATCATAGTTTGGAGTAAATTTTTAAGTGTGTTTATCTTTAGTATGTTGACTTTTCTTGTATGCTTGTATAGAGGTCAAGGCTTGTTTGACCCTATATATAACTTGTCTTTTGTCTTGTTTTGAAAGAAGCCTTTTTGTACGCATTGAGTAATTATAATTCCATGTTAGACATATGAATACGACAAGACTTGTGAGTCAATCTATCTCATCTTTGATCTTTGATTTTTAATTGTTTTGATATGATTACTTGAAACCAGGGATCACAATTGGTATCCAAACTAGATCAGAAAATTCATAAAGATCCGAATTTCTTGAAATAGAAAGTCACTGCTCCATTGAAATCAAGATTTTGATTTCATGGTATTTTTATGTGAAATTTGTATTACAGTGATCGCCTAGTGAAGGGGAATAATTCTTGTTTGAAGCTGAAATTCAATTGACAAACAGATTAATGGAATTTGATCAATCTTTCTTGTTTTAGAAAGTTTCCAGTTTTGAACTGTCAAGAATCGATTCCCACATCTATCTTTGTTCTTGATGAAATTCACTTCATAGGGTTGTTTTCGATGGTATAAAGATCATTTCTACAAAGTTTCATAGTCAAACATAAAGAACTTGGTGGATTTCTAGTGAAAAGTTTGGAAATATTTTCAATATCCAAAGAATTCGCACATCAAATGAAGAACACGCACAAAGAACTTGCAGAACCAAAGAATTCACATATTAGTTGTTCCCAGTGTTCTCAAGGAAAGAATTCGCACATCACAGAGAAGTTAAGGGAAGAATTCGCACAAGGAAGTGTACGAAAAGTTAAGGATTCGCACAAGAGACATGTACGAATTGGGAGGAATTTGTATCTGAGTGTTTAAAAAATTTCAAAGAAGGAATTCGCATACAAAGTCATACGAGAAGCTAAAATTCGCATCTTACCTTCTGCAAGATGTTCAGAATTCGCACATAAGTGTATGCGAGAAGCTCAGATTTCGTATCCTTTTAGTATTCGTGAGATGGCCATCTTGGTCTTCATGCGAATTGTACCCATACGAATTCTTGCTTACGAATTTTTACTTGTGTGTGTTTGTGAATTATATTCCTTATACGAATTCTTGCATGCGAATTGTGTTTGTTGTGAGTATTATACGAATTTTGTTAGTGCATACGAAATCTAGACTTGTTATCATTTTTTAGTTATTTTCTGTATTCTTACTGTTGATTTTACTGATTTTCTGACTAACGATCTTTTCAAGCGATATTTTTCAGAAATACTAATCATGCCTTACACAGATGAGAAGGGAAATATGTTTCTTACCAATAGGGACCGTGCATTGTCATACATGCCAGAAATACCAAAGATGGAAGCTGAACTTGAAGAGCTCAAAGTTAAAAATTCAAAACTGAAAGCAGAAATTGACACTTTGAATGACAAATTGACAAAGGCTAAGACACAAGTTTTAACATATCAAGTAAAAGGCAAAGAATGGTTGAAGAAAGTGTGTTAGCTCCAACTCACATGTATAGGAGTATTGAAAAATAGGCTAAGTGTAGGAACTGTTGAAGACTGCTCAAAACAACCAAGCTCACCACAGAAGTCACAAGCTCAGAAGACTCTGCCGAATGTCTACCCGAGGATTCTTAACTTGAAGATCACTTTCAGATCACAGAGCGTCTGTGATCACTCACAGAGCCTCTGTGATGGCTAACCTCTGGAGATGAAAGATGGAAGTTTTCACAACTACAGTTCAAGACAAGATCACGTGCAGAACACGTGAAGCCTGCTGTACGAAGATTTTCCAAATCATTTACGCGGCGGACGATTGTTTACCTTTCCAGGTGGCATTCCGTTTATGGAATGTCAGCCTTTGTCTTGTACTACGGGGTGCATCCTCCTTGTATATTATAGGTGCACCGCCATTGTTTGTATCACGCGAGCATACACAATTCAGAGAGCACCTTGTAATTCCAAAGAGCTTTTTATCACACAGTAGTGTGTGTTCTTGGTGTTCTTGAGCAAATCAATGAAATAGTGTCTTCAGTAATCTTCTTGTTGCATATTATGTTTCTGTTCATTGTTTGCTAGTATGTCTACTACCTTTCAAGTTCTATTTTCTCTACACATTGTAAACTCTTCCGCACTCTTATTTGTTAGTTTTTGTGTAGTGAAAAGTATATCAAGTTACACATCACGCTTGGGATCAACAATTAGTATCAGATTAGGTCACGGGTTCGAATCCCATGGAGTGCATTTAAATGCCGAAGGCATACTATGCAGCCATTGACTTCTAGCGAAGATCTTGTTATTGCTGGTAGATGCTGGGGGGATTGTTGGGTCATAGACCAGCATCTTCCTAAATCGAAACGTGGCGCTGGCAACTACGCTATTAGGAAATAAAGTTGCACTTTCTCCATCAGCAATTGCTTTTGGCGTAGTGGTAAGCGCTTAATCCTAACATGTGGTATCAGAGCACTTTCACGAATATCAGGTACCACTTTCTGAAGCATCATGTGGAGCATGAGACTATAGAGATGTACTTCGTTCCCACAGATTACCAGCTTGCTGACCTTTTCACGAAGGCTTTGGATGAGAAAAGATTCACTTTTCTTGTTGGCAAGATTGGTATGCTTAACATGAGTTGAATCACAGAGCCTCTGTACCCTGGCACAGAGCATCTGTTGTAAATATTTTTTGTTTTTACTTTTGCTGTTTTTTTTTTAGTTTGTATAGCTCCTCTCCTGCAAATGTTTTTTCTTTCTCAAAGCTCTCTTCCTCTATGTCTTGTCCAATGCTTTTTTCCAAAGATCCAAGCACATATCAAGGGGGAGCTAAAATAGGTGATCTTTGACAATTCAAGGGGGAGCTCGACATTATTTTCCAAACATGTCTTTCTCTACCCTTCAAATCCTTTCAAAACTGAGTGATCTATATTTTTAAATCTTCCCTTATTTAGAAATTTCAGGACTCAGAGCCTCTGAGGTCCTCTACAGAGCCTCTGCACCTTATGAAGGGGATCCCTTGGTTTTTGAGCTAGTATTTGAACTGTACTCGATCATCTCTTTGTTCCTTTCAAAATTGTTTTGGTCACCTATATACCTTAGGACGTTGCTCATGAGCTCAGAAGCTCTAAACCCACAGAGCTTTTGCCATTTTCATCTCTTGAAAATTTTTACCACATGGTCATTCAATGCGGGTTATTTATGAATGTCACTGTCACATGGGTATAACAAATGCCACGCACGTGAGAATAAGAGGAGTCGCACGTACTCGATCGTGCACCGCCCATTCTGACGTGGCAAATTTTCATTGGTTCATATATGTACCGTCGTTATTCCGAAACGGCTCCTTATCTGTTTGTACTGATTACGGATTTCAAATTTTTATTATTACCGCCTAAACTCCCCGCCCCCCCTTCTCAGTATATAAACCACTTTCTCTCCTTTACCCATTTTTTACCACAATATTTCATTGAAGAACTCTCAAGTAGAAATTATCTCTTCTTCTTTCTTCTATTTCAATGGAGTCTCACTCTGCTTCTTCCAAGAACTCTAAGGGGTCATCTGCTTCGAACAAATCCATGCATTCAACTGCTAAAAACGATGATTCCATGTTTGTGGAACAAGAACAACCTCTTATTAGCAGGATGCTTTCTTTCACTCACCATGACTACCACTCTAAACAACTCAACCTAAAGCCAAAGAATCACTACATAGTCTTGGACCCTAAAGGTTACCCAGAAGAAGCTGCTCCTTTAATCCAAATCCTGAAAAACCATTTTCTGACCCAAGCCCTAACCCTAAAACGGACTAACATACCTGCAAACCTACATTCAACAATTCTGGTTGAGTGCTAGGCATGAAAAATTGGACAAATACGAGTATTGTGTCATTGGTTATGCCACTCATTCTCAACCACCAAAATACTGGACCTGGGCATAAATAGAAGGAAAGTCTCAGAGGCTTTTGGACTCCCAACGAAGACCCAACTTAACCTGGTGAAATTCTTCGACGAACCAACTGATGATGAAGTTGTAGAGTTTCTCAAATTCATTGGGTATGCAGCACCAATTACCAAGATAACTGAATTCAGACGACAAAACCTTCCACCTCTGTAGAATGTTCTCTTTTCGATATTCAACCGCTGCCTAACCTACAAAGTTGGGATCCCGGATCAATCTAGCCATACCATACTCGCAATCATGTATGGTATGTACTATGATTTGCCTCTGGACTATGTTGGACTAATCTTCAAGGAGATCCGAAATGTTGTTATCGCCAAGCAAGAAGATCAGGCCAGAGGCACAAAGCCCACGAATCTGGTGTTCAACATATTCTTTGCTATTCTACTAGGGGATTCTCTACTAGGAGAAGGAAAACTACCTGCAGAGGACAACAAGATCAAAATATACGACATGAAGTCACATAAACCCACCGTCCTGAAGACTGGTTATCCTACGTTAAGACCTCTGTCGACCCGTATCCTAGCATACTTGGGTAGTGAAGAAGGGGTTAGGACTTACATTCATGGGCACAGGACTCCTGTACCGAGTCCTACAACCCCCCCACATGTAGGATTCCAAGTGGGATAGATTGCTATTTACCTTAGAACTGAGATAGCTGAGGGTGTAGAAGTAGAGGTGGCTGAAGAAGCCCAAAAGAGAATAGAGAAATTAGAGGCCGAGAGTGGGATGGGGGTGAGAGAGCCAAAAAGGAGAAAAAGAAAAGAAAACCCAAAAACAGAGCCGAAGTGGAAGACGCTCCAAAATCACCCACAGAGACTGCCAAGCCCAAAAGGAAGAAGGACAAAATGGGCTCTGAGGGGATTATGACTAAAGCCACAGAGGCAACAACTACAGAAGTCCCTCATAAGCCTAAAAAGAAAAGGCTAACTAAGGCGACAACTTCTGACCCAATAGTGCAGCAGGAAATGGAAGGACCTGCAGAGGTTACAGAAGAACCTCTACAGAGGAGAAGGAGGAAAGCCCAAATCATAGGGAGCTTTGAGGAGAAACCCCCTAGTCCTTTTCAAGTGGCCGTAGAGATAACAAAAGAAGCGGCATCGCTATACTCTAAGGGCCTAGGGGATAAAGTGGAGGTCGAAATAAAAGACATAACAGGGCTCTCTACCTCTAGTGATGAGGAGGTTGAAAATAAAAATTCGAAGGAGGAGACGGGAGAAAAAGATGCCTTAGGAACACAACCCAACCCAACTCCCTGTGCAACCCACGTATCTACCTCTGCAGTTCTAGTGCAGCAGGGTATTGAAATAAGACGACACGGTCCGAACCCTACCCTTACCAACCGGACAGAGGATATTCCTTCATCCTCTGTACCATACTTGTCAGGATCGAAATTCTAAACAATAATTTAATTAAACACTCAGAAGCTATGTTAAAGAAGTTTGCGGAATAACACTTTAACAGTAAATCAATGAAACAATATATGGATCAAATCACAAGTTATATTGAATTAACTTAATGATTACAAACAAAACCTCAATCTGTTGAACAGACTCAACAGACGTTCACTACTTCTCTAAAGAACGGACTTCTAAGAATCTTGAGGCTAATTCTCTCTAGAACAAAAACAATACGTATTCTCTGTATATTCTATCAAAAACTATATCTCTATGCTAAGACTTCTAGACTATATATATACAAATCAGATTACAAGATAAATAAGAAAATAATATTGATCTTCAGCATCCAGTCCATAATTATCTTCAATCTCCTTGACTTTCGCTTTCAGCAATCAATCCGTCTTTATCATCATAAGCAGCATTAATCTTCATCCTCAGCAGTACTAACCATGCTTGCAGTATTAATTCTTCAAGCGGTACTAACTATTAGCAGCATTAACTTTCAAGCAGTATTAATACCTCTAGCAGTAGTAATCCTACAAGCAGTAGTAATACCTTTGAATAGCAGTACTAAATTCTTCAACAGTAGTAACCAACAAGACTTAGCAGTAGTATCCATCCTTATCACATTACAGACCCAACAATACTTAGCTGGGGAACCCAAATCCACCCCATCCTCTCAAAAGGATGAAGGTGCCGACATAAGTGTCCTATTGACCCAAGACACGACACCAGCACACATAGAGGCATTTGTTACCTCTGTCACACACACGAGTGACCACCAAACTGCATCAGAGTTGGCAGTGAAAGAACACGATACTCTGTGGATCTAGAACATCCATAGACTTCAATCGACAGAACCCTTGAGAGAGTCTCTGAACCCTCTCCCAAGAAGTCTATCGCTAGAACTTCTATAGATGATTCCTTCGTGGAACATCGAGGGTTAGAAGGAAATCCTCCAGAGCTCATCATACCTACAGGCTCTGAAGGTGCCAAGAATTCCTTGGACAAATTTGGATCATGTGTTGATCCAGAGGTTACCCCGGGCACCTACATCACAAAGGAGGAGTTTCAAATCTTTGTTGACCAAGTGTCCGACCGACTGGAGGTACTAATCAATCAAGCCCCTGATGTGTCTTACATGACGTTACATACCATCCAAGAAGATTGTCAAACCTGCAAAAATGTTTCCTTTGTGCACGCTCTGGAATTATCGAAGTTAAAGGAATCCTCTGTCGCCAAGGATGACTTCAGCAAACTGATTGTCGCCGTCGAAACTCAGACAAAAGCTCTGAAGGCTCTCCAATCAGAACTCTGCCAATATAAAGAGGTTGTTGGAAGCATCATCTTCAAAAGCCACCAAAAACGACTTCAACAACTGTGCCAAATCCATCAATATCCAAACAGACGCCATCAAGACCCTTGGCGATATCTGCATGGAAGAAATGGGCAAGTTTTCAGCCACACTCAATGCATTAGGGGTGGACGATTTGGCTAAATTAAAAGAGGAAACAAAGGACATGACTCCCAGTGTCATGGACCCTGTTCAGCCACAAGCCTCAACCTCTGCAACTCCTCCACCCCCCTCTGCCACAAACACCTCCGACCTGGACACAAAAGAAGAATTACAAGCCATGGGTTGGATGCTTCTGAGGACCCTGAACCTTATGGGATCGGATATCTCCAAAGAAGGGAAGACCGTGGCAGACGTTCGCGACTCTCAAGTTCAAGTTCGACTATGAAGTAAACAAACTTGGCCATGCTGCAGAGAATGTGATGACCAAAATCATGAAGCATGCAGACACACACCTCTGTAGAAGGAAAAGGAAGGCACATGCATCTTACCAGGCATAGGCGGGGCAGAAGAGGACCAAACATGATGATCAGGACCCAGATGCATCTGGCCCTAGCCATCATGAGGGGGAGAAGGCCAAATCATCGACAATGGTAGGCTCTACTCCTATATCTGCCACTCCTCTCCAGGCCCTATCTCAACAGAAAATCTCAGAGGCATATAACACTCAGAGTCATTTTTCATGTGCCTCTGAGGAAATACACAAAGAGGCTACATTTGTTCAAGGAACCACCTCTGCAGAACCTCAGAAGGGAAAGGTGAGTGTTGGCTCTGAAGAAATCGTAGAAGGACTTGCAAAATTCGTAGAACCTTCCAGTCCTGAGTTGATGCCCACTGCACCGATCCTCAAAGTTCAATAGCAGTCTCTCGATCCAGTGAATGCCTCAGAGATAGCAGAGACCCATCCACAGAGCTCAATGAAGAAACCCTTTGAACCAAAGAAGAAGAAACCCTAAGAGCTTAAAGAACAAGAGGATAGGGTGAAACAAATTGTTCAATCAATGGATGCCATGAGGATTCCCATCCCAAGGCCTCCATTGAAAGAACTTAAATTCCACGAGAATATTTACACCTACCTCTATAGCACAGAGCCCAAGGCCGTGTTCATGGCACCAAATCTGCATCCTTTAATCAAAAAAGACATCAGAAGACGGTTCGAGCAAACTGCCCAAGAAAAGAATGAGGTATTTTCAACAGAGGACATAAAGACTGTGATGATGATCTCTCTGCACTCCTTTGCCAACAAGTCCATCATGTATGCCAAGTACCTAGTCGAGAGAAAGGATGGGCAGCAGTACACATTCTCAAATGCAGATCTAAAGAACCTCTGCGCCTATGATCTTCTTCAATTGCATTCTTTCACAGAACAAAGACATGAAAAGAGGAAGGATTATATGATAACAAATGGCAGGATCAAAGAGGTCATGGGTGAACACGTGAAGTATCATAGCAAGATGGACTTTGAGGTGACTTTATAGCTCGGAGTCGAAAAGCTATCGATCATTAAACCAAATGACCAATTCCCCGGAATCGAAGATGTACCTTCAAATTCTCTAATCACAGAGCCTGAGTTCGGGTTTATTTATAGAGACGATGATGGTCTCAAGAAGATGTTCAAGCCGAATCAGAGTCACAAGTATTTGAACAACACTTAGCTGAAGATCAAGTACACGATTCTGAGGAAAAGGGGGTCAGAGACTATGCAAGAGGGGCCTGCAGAGAAAATGATCAAAGATATAGATGCGCAGATCAAGTACTGGGAGCTCATTCTGTCGATGAAGAAGACCTTAGCTGAAAGCTTCACCAATCCGATAGATGATTTCCCCAAATAATCCTTGCAATAGAATAGCTTTTCATTCTTGTACATGTACTCAAATGTAATTGCCTTCTGGCATTTCTTTTTTTATTGAAAATCTTGTCTTCAGAGGTTGAGTTCCTTTCACCTCTTTTAGTTTCTAACTTAGCCAAACACCCAATATTGCAAATCTTTATTTTTCAATACTTAGGGGGAGATTGTTAGCTCCAACTCACATGTATAGAAGTATTGAAAAATAGGATAAGTGTAGGAACTGATGAAGACTGCTCAGAACAACCAAGCTCACCACAGAAGTCACAAGTTCTGAAGACTCTGTCGAATGTCTACCCGAGGATTCTTAACCTGAAGATCACTTTCAGATCACAGAGCCTCTGTGATGGCTAACCTATTGAGATGAAAGATGGAAGTTTTCACAACTACAGTTCAAGACAAGATCACGTGCAGAACACGTGAAGCCTGTTGTACAAAGATTTTCCAGATCATTTACGTGGCGCATGATTGTTTACCTTTCCAGGTGGCATTCCATTTATGGAATGTCAGCCTTTGTCTTGTACTATGGGGTGCATCCTCCTTATATATTATAGGTGCACCACCTTTGTTTGTATCACGCGAGCACACATAATTCAGAGAGCACCTTGTAATTCCAGAGAGCTTTTTATCACACAGTAGTGTGTGTTCTTGGTGTTCTTGAGCAAATCAATGAAACAGTGTCTTCAATAAACTTCTTGTTGCGTATTATGTTTCTGTTCATTGTGTGCTAGTGCGTCTACTACCTTTCAAGTTCTATTTTCTCTACACATTGTAAACGCTTCCGCACTCTTATTTGTTAGTTTTTGTGTAGTGAAAAGTATATCAAGTTAAGAACATCACGCTTGGGATCAAAAAAGTGGATGAGAGACACAAGAATGAGAAAGCTGAACTTGAGAAATCTTTAAACCAGAAGTTATCTGAACTTTCAAAGAAAGTTGAGACTGAGAAGAAAGAGTTAGAAATCAAGTGTGTTAAACTTTTTAAACAAGTTTCTAACTTTGAGAAAATTGTAATTACTGAAAGAGATGTCTTTGATAAAGAAAGAAAGAGTGCTGAAAAGAAAAATACTTTGTTGTTCAAAGAGATTTCTGAGAAAAATCAGAAGTTGGAAAAGGAGTTTGAGACTGAAAGAAAACATCTTGAGAATGAGATTTCTAAACTCACTGAAAAGTTAGTTGTTTTATCTAAAAATATACATATGGGACAGAAGAGTAAATCTGATCTGCAAAGTAAATTTGACAAACTTTGTAATGAGAAATACAAGTTGAATGACAAGATCAATCAACTTGAGAAAGCTAATGTTGATTTATCTGACAAGTTAGCATATGAAACACCTGTATTATCTTCTTATGATGATGATGCAAGTTAATCAGTTTGCTCATTTCAATCAGTATCTAGCTTATTTCAAAATATGGTTTTCAAGAAAAAGACTGTTAAACCTGAAACCAGATCAGAGTAAATCTTTTAGTTCATTTTATGTTAAATCTGCTGATAGATATGTTGCTTATTCTAGACACAGAGCTTCTAAGAAAGAGAAGATGATTTAGGTTGTTAAGGGATCTCCTGAGTCAGTAAAATACCAGAAATCATCTACACAAAATGATCAGAGAAAGAAGAACATAGCTCAAAAAGGTAAAGCTTTTACACCTGATGTTTTCAAGTCTACCAAACATCTGATCAGGTTAGCTAGAAGCAAACTTTGTTGTTCTTATTGCTGCAATGATGATTTTGTACACAAAGCACATATCCACAAAAGGTATTATTCTCATAAGAATTTTAATGATACTGCATATCACATAGGTGGAAACCGCTCAAATAAGTTTTCGCATACTAACCAGACTGGACCCACATACATCTGGGTACCAAAACCTGTTCAACCTGTGATGCAGGAGCAAGTACTCAAAAAGGAGTGAAGGGCTATGGCTTCTAAACACTACAGTTTAGGACCCAATCTTCAATGTTCAAGACAATGACTTCTGAGTAAATCAACTCAGGACTTAGACTTCAATGTTCAAAGGATGATTCTTAATTGTCAAATCATAAGAGGGAGTTTTTCTTAAAATTGTCATTAGTTGAAGTTGAGAGAATATTAATTGTTATATCTTATATAGGTGGAGAATGTTTTAGAAAAAGAAGAGATTCATTGTTATATCATTTTACATGTATGCAGATATGAAGGGGGAGCATACCCATACATTGAGAAAAGATCCACAACATGTCACGGGGGATCTAGCAAGAAAAGACAAACATATATATCAAGAAAGAACAAAGTCATTTCAAGAATCAGAAGAAATAGACATTAAGTCAACGGGGAGCTCAATAGACAAATCTGAAAAAGGGTTGTAAGTGTGAAGTGTGTGTACATGCTTTTGGAACTTAAAATTAAGTGAAAAATGTCATTTTTGGAAAATTTCTATTTATGGAAAGTTTCTATTTTTGGCAAGTTTCGAAAACGTTTCCAAAAATAGCAAGTTTCTAAGTTTAGAATGTTTTTCAAAAGATAGAAACTTTGCTAAGTCCAGAATTCACATAACACTGTCACGCGAAATCCTCAGAATTCGCATGTGTGTTACACGAATTCTTGGAATTCGCATGTGTGTCTCATACGAATTCTAGCATTTCACACCCTTTATGCGAGAAGTGAAGAATTCGTAGAACACTGTCATACGAATTATTATCTTTCACACAGAATTCGCATCTTAAGTCATGCGAATTCTCACACACATTGTCTAATTCTTTCTTTGACAATTCCCATGTGAGCCATCTGCGAAAAGTGAGTGACCAATGAACTCGTGCCTCGTGTATTTTTCACTCATGGGTATAAATAGAAGTTGTCCATACGAAATCCTCACTTTTCCAGATTTTCAAGTGTACGAATCTTTTAGAGCACAAACCCTCAAAAAACCCTAGCTTGCGATTTCTCAGATTCATCTTATTTTCTTCTCGATTTCTTTTAATAAATAGGTGTTTATTTGTTTTTTGTTTGTATTTTGATTGTTCATATCTTTTTTAGTGTTTGATTTTTTTGCAGGGTTACCCCAAACTGGATTAGATTTAGGTTTTGATTCGGTGGATTGTTCATCTTCCAAGAACTCGCATCGGCTTTGATTATTTTGCCATATTATGATCTTGATAAAGTTTGTAAATGTAAATCTAAACTAAAAGGATGTTAATATGGTGAAATCGAACCCTGTTAATCAAAAATTTTGACCTAAAAACGATTTTTGTTGGGATTGAACTTGGAATCTGATTTTTGAATGTTCTTGGTGTTCTTGGTAAAAAAATCAAGAATAAGGGATGATAAGTTTATTAATCTCAGATTTCTTCAATAAATAGTGTTTGTATTCAAAATCGATCCTAACAGAATACATCTGAAGTTTAATAATCTGAAGACAAAATTCAAATTTTAATAATCTAGGTTCGGTTTAAAGTTTTGAAGGTGTTCTTAATGTTTCGAATTCTCGATGTAACAGTTCATACGAATTCTGGTACTCCATTGTCAAATTTTTTTAAGTGTACAATTCGTATCTCCTTCTTACGAATTCTTGGACTGTGTTTGTAAAATTCCAAATGAGTATTTCGTACAAGTCTTCATACGAATTCCATGTCATACGAATTATGTGTTGGTTTTCATGTCCTAAGTGCAGAATTCGCATACCCCTGTCATGCGAATTCTAAACTTATCATTTTTAAAAAGTGTTTTTTCAAGTGTCAAAACTCATATTTCACTAACCAATTTGGACCCTGTCTAACATTGTTAAATCTTTTCAGGTACCAATGGCAGAACCATCAGTTGATCAGAATGTTTAGACTGGTGAGAATTCACCGCATGAGGCTTCAGAGCAATTCCCAAAGACATCATCTACATCTGATTTTCAAGTGCCATAAGATGTCAATCTAGATCTATTTCTGATATCACTAGCTGAGATGAAACCCCAGCAACCTAACAATCATCATTTGCAATTTAGTATTAAGATTGATCCTTTGGTACTAGATATTCTGAGGAACCATCCTTTGAGGAATGCTCTAACAGCAGTTGAAGTAGTTCCTGAATTATATGTACAACAAGCCTGGAAGACAATACGGTTTAGTCATGTGAAGGAGGAAGGAGAGAGAGTACATGTATTCAAGCTGGAAATAGATCATTTCACATCTGTTCTGACCCAAGAAAGACTAAGATTCATCTTGAGCCTTCCTTCGGAAATAGCAAGAGAGGGGAGAACTTCATATGATGAACTACCATCAGATGCTGAAGTCTTCAAGGGCATAAGAGACATGGGGTATCTTAGTCAGATGACTCAAGTCAGTCACTTCAAGAAAAACAATCTGCCACCATTCTATTATACCCTATTTTCAGTGATCAACAGATGCCTTACAGCAAAGATCTACGGAACAGATAATGCCAACATTCATATTCTCAAGTTATTCTAATCTATTGTTCATGACTTGCACATTGATTATGCCAGTATCTTCTGGACTGGGCTATATGAAAAGGTGGTTTCAAAGAAGACTTCAAAGGCACCAAACTATGTACCGTACCAGTGATTTACGTCTCTTATTGTCAGAAGTATGCTAAGAAGTAACTTACAGATACCAAAGAGGGGAAATCATCCATATGCTCCATTCAGTGAGATGAGATACTTGATGAAGCAGAAAAGAAATTTTCCACACTACATGTTTGTGCCTGAGAGCTTATTAGACTATGAAGATCCAGAGTGCAATAGTGTAGTAGATTATAGAGAGTCTACGGGACAACCAGAATCGGTTATCCCTACCCAAGGCTCAATCCCTAGGCGAGCGGAGTCGGTGAGGGTTTCTGATACCATGGGGGTACAAAAATGAGGAGAGAAGAGGAAAAACACCGAGAGGGGATCTGAAGGGGGTCATAGACCACAACTAGAGGCATCAGGGTCATGGGTTGTTACCCCAAGTTTAGTGACACCTCTTGTTGATGAAAGTCGTGGATCTAACAATGAACTAGATCTTGTAGAACAGGCAGGCAATGGATCTGATACAAGTGAAGTTCCTTCCGCATCAAGTTATAAAGATGATGAGGAAACAAATACTAAGACAGCTGACAATGGTGGATTAGATGGTGATGATAATAATGATGATGATGATGATGCCCATGTTCATTCTGGAGCACATGTGAATATTCCATTTGATGAAAAAGTTGTTGATGTTCATTCAGATCAAGATGATTTGTTTGCACCATTATATAGTACTGAAGCCATGGAAGTGGATGATCATACTCATTCTAATGTTGTTATTACTTCAGTTGTTGGAGAAATAAGGAGGAACGAGGGAGAATTAGTTGAAAACTTGGAGAGAATGAGTGCGATTGAAAGAAAAGAACATGGTAAGCATGTGATTACCCAAACTTACATATCGAAAAGGGCAACCACATCTAATACTCTGCCGCATGTGTTGCGTTCAGATGTTCAAGACATAAGTAACCCACTTATGCAATCGCACACCCAGGCCATCCACTCTATTTCTTCTCAACAAGAAATAGTTTCAACTTCTCATGGGGATATTTCACATAATCCACCGAGTTCTCATTCGGAGGATCAAGGTATTGAAACTAGAGAACAACAGCCCCAATTCTCGACTTCACTTCCTGCACAATTGAGTCTAGTGCCATATCGTTTACCGATTGTTATTCCTAGGATACTATTTGCTACATCTACCATCAGAAGTCTAAGTGACCCGATCGGAACATCCCGAGTAGATCTGCAATCTGGACTACGAGGACCAGATGGAAGTCCTGTCATTGCCACGTCTATGCCAACAATTAACACAGGCCATGCAGTTGTTTCTACAGCTGACATGTAAATGGTTAATCTAAGTGATACCGGAGTTACTAACCCAAACTTTGTGTCTAAGGAAATCTTCGACGGCGCCTTAAAGGCTGTTGAATCTCGGATGTTTGAGAAGATTGAGGAGGAGATAGGAGTTGTAAAACGTTTATTGAAAGGGAAAGACCTAGTATCTCAACCTGAGCCTACCCAACAAAGCCAACAACTCCAAACACTCAACCTGCTGACTTATCCATTGATGAGCTTAAGTCTTTGTTGTTTGCAAAACTTTAATCCCAAGCTCCAGATACTCAGCAAGATGTAGATCTTTTAACCCTTCTGCAATCCCACCATGATAGTCAACCGCCACAATCTGTGAATTCAGCAGATTTGGTCAGTGCCTTTGAGTTTAATTCTTTTAAATCTGACATTTTGTTTGCTCTATCTAATCTTAAGCAGGTAGTTCAAACATCTTGCAGAGCCCAGGAAGTTGTTTCTACTAAAGAGCATGATCATGATCCAGATAATGATCATGAGGGGGAGATAAGGGAGAAACAAGCAGCTGCTAGTGGTTCTGGTGAAACAGTGTTGGTGGAAGAAAGAGCTGAAAATGTTGAAAGTGTGGGAAGGGGAGCCGATCAAGGTACTGAGTAAAATGATCAATTAGAGTTGGTTTTGTATGTTGGAGAGAGTGTTGAATCAAGGGTTGAAAAGCCTAAGATTGCAACAAGACAAGAGATTTTGGAGATAACAGGTTTGCCAAATCCTAATATCATTGCTCTTGAAGATGATTCTTTTGCTGAAGTTAATGCAAAGTATGAGATGTATTGGAAAATCAAAGATGAAGGGCAGAAAAGTGATTTTGTTGAAATTCCTTCGGATGATGAAGTGGTGGAGGTAACTGAGATAGTAAGGAGAGCTGAGGGGATACCAGCTCCTGAAGCCAGTGTTCTTGATGACCTGTTTGAGGACAGAGACACGGAAGTTTTAAATGTTATTTTTTCTCAGACCACTCCTAAAGAACTTCATCTTAGTCATGTTCATGCTCAACTACCTGAACCAAGTGTTGTTCCAACTATTCCATCTTTTAGCGAGTTTGAGTTTCCTGATTCCAATGTTCTTCAACCTGATGATGCTGATCAAAATCTCAATCTAAATGCTGATGTAACTACTGAAGAAGAGTTGCCATATCAGAAAAATCCTGGAAGTCCTGAACATTAAATGGAGTTTGTCAAAGAACCACTACTTGTGCCAGAGTTTCCAGAAACTGAAGCAGGTCCTTCAGGTACTCCAGTAGTGGGTTCTACTCCTTTCACTGGCTATGATGAGTTTGGTCCTACTATTAAAGAGATCAAAAGAATCGGACGAGCTCTACGTGTTCCATATCTTGAGGAGGGAGTCAAGATTTTTGTGAGCTATATTAGACAGATTGATCAAGCTCAACCCTTGGGGATTCAAGATAAGTCTCCAGAGTATTAGAAAGATTACATCAGAATGCTACAAGTGATGGGGAGAACATGCAAGGATGTTAGAAGCAAGTCTGAAATTATGGAAGTTATCAGGGTGACTATGAAGAAATACAAGAAGATTTGGTATCCTGAATTCATTGTTCAAAGAAAAAATTTGAAGACTTATATGTCAGGATCGAATTCTTAACAAGAATAAAGTCTCAGAAACAATATCAAAGAAGTTGCGGATTAACACTTTGATATTCAATGTAACAGTAAACAAACAGTATATGATTAACAACTTGTAAACTTGTATTGAATGATTAAAATCACAAGGTTACACACTCAACCTCAATCTTGAAGAACAAGTTCTTTCAAGACGAATTCTACTTCTCTAGAATTAGGATCTATGCCTTGAGGTTGATTCTCTCTAGAACTTAGAATGAATAATTATTTTTAAACTATTTTATACATTCTATACATATACTGAATAAAAGATAATTACAATAAATAAAATATCTTCAGTATATCTTCCATGAATATCTTCAGCTTTCCATGTTTATCTTTAACCACGATCTCTTCATCATTATCTTCATATTATCTTAGAAGCAGCATTAACTGAGTTTTGGCAGCATTAACTACTAAGCAGCACTAACCACTAGCAGTACTAACTAGCTAAGCAGTACTAACTTTGTTCAAGAAGCACTAACTTTGACTAGCAGTATTAATTCTACTAGCAGCAGTAATACCTAGCAGTACTAACTGTTGAAGTCCTCTGGCAGTAGTAATCTTATACTAGCAGCATTAACCATACTTGGTAAATTCTTCAGTTTCCAACAATCTCCCCCTAACTTGACTTTGAGGAAGAGAAGTCAAGTTCTTCAGATCTGATCTTCAAGATGCTCCCAAAACTCCATCATGGCCTAAATTCCAGTATTTGCATCCAACCCCAAACTCTGATTAATTGTTCTTTTGATCAAATATTTAGCCATTTCTGATTCTGGAATACACCTTAGCTTCTTCTTCAGCATGGCATGAAGCTTCAATCTGCTATGGTTGTACACTCTATCCACTAGGAAGTACTCAGTATGATTTAAATCCAAAGTCACTGCATATACTCCACTAGTTTCATATAGAGTCCAATTATTCATTGTTTGAAAAACATTCCTTATTACCTCCTCTACTTCATCAGGCTTGAACATCATACACAGATACTCCATTACCAGCTTTTTAATTGAAATCACTGGGGCTTTCAGTTCATCTGCATATAACTTCATCCCTATTTCAAACATTTCTTCAATATCAGACCTTCAGCAGGTTCTGACAATCTTATTCCAAGTGTTGTACACCTCATATTTCTCATCTTTTCTCTTCAGTCTGATGTACTCCTTGTCATCCACCTCCATGACATCCCAGTGAATGACTTCAGGAGGTTTAACCCCTAAAGGTTCTGCTGAAATTGGTTCAGGCACTTTATCCATCACTACCATGTACATTTTGATATTCTCAGTACTTGCAGGTTCTTGCATTTTAGATGACTCAGGTGCCTCTTCTTCTTCAGCAGCCTTTTCAGCCTCTTCTTCCACTAATCTAGGCTTCTTTGTAGGCTTTCTCCTAGCCATCATCTTGGTTCTTTTTAAATTTCTTAGACTTTCACCAAGAGTAGCCTCTTTCTTTGGAGTTTCTTGCTCATCTAGAAAAGGCTTTTGTATTACAAAGTCATTGCTCTCCTTCATCCTTTTCTCCATTTCCACCCTGGCAGTGTCATTCTCTTGAAGCTTTTTCATCTCTGCATCATATAGTCCTTTGATTTTCTCAAAAGACATCTTTGAAAACATTTCTTTTTTAACTCCTACAGCACCCTTGAGGAAAGTGATCCTCTTGTTTCTCTCTTGGGTACCAAGGAATGTCTTTGAGGGTTGTCTCTTCTTCTTTTCACCCATTTTGAATTCCCCAATCTTCCTTAGAGATGTGACTTTCTTTTTAGCCATTTCAGTTGCCAGACTCTGTTGATAGGCTTTATTCAGCTCTGCAGCCATTGCTTTTGCTATCTCTCTGTCTTTTTCCACTTGGACATTTTCTGCTTGTTCCAATTCAGCTTGTATCTTTCTTGCCAAAGATTCATCTGCCTCAGTCAACTTTTGCCTTTTCATTGGTTGTTCAGATTCTGAATCAACTAGCTTTGCTTTACCCTTTTCTTTGCTTATCACCTTCTCAGACCTGGATTTCATTGCAACATCACCTCTTTCTTTTATGATAACTCCTTTGGCCTTTGAAGTGACCTTGGGAGTATCATGTTTTGCTTTGATTAGAGTTTCTGCAATTTCCAGCTCTGTTAGTACTTTCTTCACTGTTTCATTGGTTTCTGCTGCTCCACTTGAACTAGCAGCATTAATGGTTTCTGCTGCTTGCTCACTTACTGCTACTTGTTCTGAATTTCATTCAGTTTCTGTTACTAGCTCCCCCTCAACACTGTGTTTCTCCCCATTATGCTCCCCCTCAAACACAACTTTCTCTTTTTCCTCTTCCAAGTTATCTTCAGCCTCTGACTCCCCCTTTTTGGGAGCATCAGATACTGATTCCCTTCTCTTTAGCACAAACTGCCTCCTCTTCTTTTTCTGTAGCAATCTCTTTACCATATTCTCCAGTTTGGAAATCTGAGCTTGTTGGGACAGAACTATTAGTTTCAGCTCTTCGATATCTTTTCCTTGGTTGATCACATCCCTGTTGATGTTTGCCATTGTGTCCATCAATTCAAGATAGTCATATCTGTCCTCACCTTCTCCAGGAGTGTTACCCCCTATTGAAGGATCATGGGATCTTTTAGTAGTGGAAGTCTTCTGCCTAGCAGAAGCACTATCCACCCCCGTGGTTTCTTGGCACCTGGGACCTTTGAATGATTGCTCATTCAAAGTTGCCATGGGGGAGGTCTTATTTATGTTACCACTGTCCTTCTCTGTGCTAGCAGAAGTAGTGGCAGCCTGCTCACCCATATGCTCTTCCTCCTCCTCAGAGAGAACCTCCTTGGGGTTGGGAGACACCCTTTTGGTTTCCCTATTGATATTCTCTAAAGGAGAATTCTCCCTTAGAGGGATTAAAGGCTGAGTGGGTGAAGGTACAAGAAGGGAAGGAGCCTTCTTTACTTGTTTCCTTTTGTATGTTTGGGTGATTGGTGAAGTTGGTTTATCAAGAAGAGACTGTGGAATTGATTTAGAGTGGGAAGGTTGGGATTGACTAGCAGTGGGATGGTCTAATGGGGGCCTTGACCCTGCTGCCATACCTTCATCAGTGTGGGACACCACCATCATTGTAGAGAACAATGGGGTGTCAACTCCTTCCGAGTCCCCAGCAGATCTTCTCATATTGGAGAAAACCTTGCCTTTAGGGGGTTTAGGTACATATACCCCATCAAAATGAGGCATATCCGTCAATTCGTGGGTGATAACTGCTTGAACAAACCTGGGGTACATATAAAAGCTCTTTTTGTTTCCCAAGTTTGAGACAAGATCATTGAAAATCATTTTAGAAAAATTGTACTTTCTGGCAGTGGCCAAGCACACCAAAGCATAAGCAATGGTGCTACTGAACTCACTCCATCCAGTAGTCTTTTTAGAGATGCAGTGCATAAGGGTATGAACAAAGAAACGCCATTGGCGTGAAAATTTGGCTTTTGAGAACTTGAACACACCCAATGGGCCTCCATACCCCATTCTTGTAAGAGTAGAAAACAGTTCATCATTAGAGATAGAAGTTATACCAGAGGCATCATCTAGACGTAGACTGATGCGAATTACCTCTTCAGTAACTATCAATGGCTTGCCACACACCTTTGTCTTGATCATTTGCACACCATTCTCAATAACAATGGTGGCATGTGCCCAGAATTGCCTTTGATGCTCGATAAAGATTGATGGCGAGACAGTGAGAGCATGAGCAATGTGGGTTGTCTTGAGGAAATCCACAATATGGTGGAAACCAGCGGCCTGTTTGGGCTTCTGTAGCATCGCGATTTCATTGTGCTCGTCGATGAATGCCATTGATGCCATTGATCTTTGAAAATTCTTGCCTGAAAACTTGATACTTGAGAGAGAAAGGGTTTAGAGCGCAAGAGAACAGTATGCAAAGAGTCGTTATGAACTTTTTAGGCGGGCAAAGAGTATTTATAGTATTCGGGACATAAGCAGTATTAACCTAGAGCAGTATTAACTAATAAGCAGTATTAACGGCAAGCAGTACTAACTACTAGCAGTATTAACTACTAGCAGTATTAACTAACTAGCAGTATTAACTGAGAGCAGTATTAACCACTAGCAGTATTAATTGAGAGCAGTATTAACCACTAGCAGTATTAACTGAGAGCAGTATTAACCACTAGCAGTATTAACTGAGAGCAGTATTAACCACTAGCAGTATTAACTGTGAGCAGTATTAACCACTAGCAGTAGTAACTGAGAGCAGTATTCACCATACTTTTACTATTTTAAGCTTGTGATACACTGAGTACTGCTATACATATCCTGAAAAAAAGATTAGTAACACCAAGAATAAACAATATACAGGTATGTAACCACTTTTTGAGAAGGGGCTTATTCAGAGTTAATCATTCCCACACTTGTTACCAAGAAAGTGAATCTACCCACATCAAAGGCTTTGGTGAATAGATCAGCAAACTGGTTATCAGTATGAACTTTTACAACATGAATAAGTTTCTTTTCATTGCAGTCTCTTATAAAGTGATACCTGGTCTCAATGTGTTTTGTCTTTGAGTGCTTGATAGGATTATTCACAATGCTAATAGCACTGCTATTATCAATAAAAATTGGAGTGTGTAGAAAGGTTACCCCATAGTCCAGCATTTGATTCTGAATCCATAAGACTTGAGAACAGCAGCTTGCAGCTGCTATGTACTCTGTCTCTGTTGTAGATGTGGACATTGTGGTTTGTTTCTTGCACTGCCATGAAACTAGTCTTGCACCCAAAAACTGACATCCTCCAGAAGTAGATTTTCTGTCCAAGTTTGCTCCACCTAGATCACTATCTGAGTATGCAAGTAGGTCAAATGATGAGTCATGAGGATACCAAAGTCCCAATCTGGGTTGCCCTTTGAGATATCTGAATATCCTCTTAACAACTTGATAGTGAGATTGCTTTGGCCTAACTTGGAATCTTGCACATACACAGACTGGAAACATTATATCTGGCCTAGAGGCTGTAAGATACATGAGAGAGCCAATCATGGATCTATAATGATGAACATCCATATCCTCCCCCTCAAGATCTGTTGTTATCTGCTTGTGTGTCTCCATAGGTGTGCTGGCAGGTTTTGAATCTGAGAAACCAAACTTGGTTAGAATGTCTTGCACATACTTGGACTGACAGATAAAGATTCCATCTGTCTTCTGTTGAACTTGGAGTCCAAGGAAGAAAGTAAGTTCCCCCATGGAACTCATCTTGAACCTTTGATGCATTAGTTCCTCAAACTCCTTGCACATGTTATCTCTTGTGGATCCAAAGATAATATCATCAACATAGATTTGGACCAGCAAGATATCCTTCTTCTTTCTCTTGATGAATATAGTCTTATCAATGACTCCTCTTTCAAAGCCATTTTCCAAGAGATAGGATGACAGAGTGTCATACCATGCTCTTGGAGCTTGATGTAGTCCATAAAGTGCTTTCTTCAATTTGTATACCCTGTCTGGATAGCTTGGGTTTTCAAACCCTGGAGGTTGACAGACATATACTTCTTCTTCAATTGAGCCATAAAGAAATGCACTTTTGACATCCATTTGATAGACTTTGAATTTCATATAAGAAGCATAAGCCAGAAATAATCTAATTGCTTCTATCCTAGCCACAGGTGCAAATACTTCTTCATAGTCTATTCCTTCTTCTTGTGTATACCCTTGAGCCACCAACCTTGCTTTGTTCCTTATGACTATGCCTCTTTCATCTCCCTTATTCCTGAAGACCCATTTTGTTCCTATTGCTCTTTGACCTTTAGGAAGGTCTACCAGATCCCAAACATCTTGCAGCTTGAACTGCAGTAGCTCTTCTTGCATGGCTTCAATCCAACTGGACTCTTTCATAACATCATGTGCCTTTTTAGGCTCATGCTGGGATAAAAAGCAAGACAACACTGTATGTTGTTGGTCTTGCATTTCTTGAAGCCTACTTTGATTTCTAGTCATCATAGGAGAAGATATATCTCCTATTACCAGCTGTGGAGGATGATTCTTTTGAATTCTGGTGTGATGACTAGGTTCTTCATTAAGTCCCACCTCTAGATTAGAGTCATTCAAGTCAACTGAGGTGTTTTCAGCAGCTACTTATGGTTCTTGATTTTCTTGATTCTCCTCATCTCTGCTTTCTTCTTCACTCTGATTTGGTCCAGTAGATGGTTCCTTTTCACATAAATCCACTGTTGGTATGGGAAAGATCACAGATTGAGATATACTATCTTGAACTTGTGTAGTTCCTGATCCTCCACTCCCTGAACCTGCATAATCATCACTACTGAAACCAAAAGAGTTAGTTAGTGAATCAATGTCAAACAGCCACTGAGGACCAGACCCAATAGGATTTTGTGTGTTCTCATTGCATTGGACATTGTCACTTTCTTCAATTATTCTAGAAGAAGAGTTAAAAACTCTGTAAGCCTTACTCTGAGATGAGTAACCAACAAGAAATCCATCATCTGCTTTGCTATCAAACTTACCTAAGTGAGATTTGGTATTGAGAATTGTACAAGGACACCCAAAAGGTTTGAAAAATCCAATAAAGGGTTTTCTTTTATTTAAAAGCTCATATGGGGTCTTGTTCTTTGGCTTGAACACTAGAACTCTGTTTTGGACATAACAGGCAGTATTAACTGCTTCAGCCCAGAAGGTGATTGGCAGTTTTGAATCAACTAACAGAGATCTAGCAGCCTCTATTAGTGTCCTATTCCTCCTCTCAGCAACTCCATTCTGTTGAGGAGTCCTAGGGGCACTATATTGTCTCTCAATTCCTTTTTCTTCACAAAAGGTGTTTAGATCAAGATTTTTAAATTCAGTCCCATTGTCTGATATAATGACTTTTACTTTTTGATTAGATTGGTTTTCAATTCTTAGAATAAAGGATTTGATCAGTCCACTTGTCTCATCCTTAGTCCTTAGAAAATATACCCAGGAAAATCTAGAGTAATCATCAACAATAACCAAGCAGTAAGATTTCTTGCCTATACTCATAACATTTGTAGGACCAAACAGATCCATATGCAATAACTAGCGACAAGAAGAAATTGTATTTATCTCTTTGGTCTTATGAGAAGTTTTGTGTTGTTTGCCTTTAAGACATGCAACACAATGATCATCACATGAAAATACTTTTGAAGGTAAACCTCTTACAAGGTTGTTTTTAACAAGTTTGTTCATTGTCTTGAAATTCATGTGACACATCCTTCTGTGCCAGAGAGAGGATTCATCCACAGAAGCTTTTGAAACAAGACAATTCATGGATGAATCACTATCAATATTGTCCATATCTAGACAATAAACATTGTCCTTTCTTGGAGTTCTAAGTAGTATCATGCTTTCATCAACTACATTGAACCCTAGAGCAAGGATCATACACTCTGTATTAGTAAATAATATGCTATGTTGTTTGTCACAAACCTGTGATACACTTAACAGGTTGTACTTTAATTGATCAACATAGTAGACATCCTCAAATGTCATCTTACCTTTTGTAACATTACCTTTTCCACTTATTTTACCACCAGTAAGATTATCTCCAAATGCAACATGTCCTCCATTGATGTGCTTGAAATCCTGAAGGCATGACATGTTGCCTGTCATGTGCCTAGAGCAACCACTATCAACATGCCATATGCTCTTTCCCTTGAGCTGTTGGTTGCCCTGCACATAAAGTAATTCAGTTAGTATGAAATAGGAACCCAAGCCAAAGTGGTCTTGGGTACCCCTTTCTCATCAAAATATTTACATTCTTTCTTGACAAGATTTTTAAACTTTGACTCCTTATTTCTGGAGTACTTTGTCACAATGATTGGTTTTGAAACACACTTGCTAGAAGCAGTACTGGTTTTAGAAGTACTAACTGTATTAGCAGCACTTGCATGCTTAGCAGTACTAACCTTGTTAGAAGTAGTAACTGTGTTAGCAGTATTAACATTATCAGCAGTACTAACACTGGTAGCAGCAGTAATGCTTGTAGCAGCACTATCTCTGTCAGCAATACTAACAGTTTTAGTGCTTCTAGGCACCCATATTAAAACACTTTCTTTTAAAACCTTATTCTTCATGGGGCCTTTGGTTTCAACAGATTTTTTCATCACATGTTTCTTTCCAGCCTTCCTATAACCAACAGGTTTTTGCACAAATCTTTGAAAGTTCATCTGTTGGTTAATAGGGTTAAAGAAACAATATTTAGCCAAATGGTTTATCTTTCCACAAATGAAACAAGGCTTTGGTCTATTGATTTTACTCAGATCAATGCCTTGTTTTTGTGCCCATTGGTTATTCCAGTTTCTCTGATTTCCCCTTGGTTTATCATGTTTTTGGGGCTTAGATTTACAGCATGCACACTGCTTGCAAGGGATAGGGTTCACAACAGTGGTCTGCTTATAATGAACCTTCTTGTTCTTTCCCTCAGTCTTCTCTATCTCATTGGACTTGATCCAATGTTTTCCACATCCCTCATTGGTGATTATGTGGTTTTCTATAGGAATCTCACCACTCACAGTATTGTCCTTATCCTTGACAACTTCTTTCTCAGTTTTATCCTTAACAACTACTTCATCTAAGGGATCTATCTCAGTGGCTCCCTTAGATAGGTCCTTCCTATCCTTTGTTTCTAACAAATCTGAACTAGGAGGGATGTAGTTGTTGTTATATGGTGGTGGTGTGGTATTGTACCCTATTCCTCTTCTCAGTTTATCATGAATCTGAGTTTGTAGCAAAGAATCCATTGCTTTGGAAGCATTGGAAAATTTTTCTACATCTAGTTTGACTTTAGCTAGCTCTCCTCTTAGCTTTTCACTCTCTTCTTTGGATCTGGTCAGTTGAAGTTATAAGTCATTCTTCTCCCACTTCCAGTAGTTTGTGTCATAAGAGTGTTGAAGCTCATTGGCTTGAAGACCCTTAATCTGTTCTTCAAATCTCTCAACAATCGTCACATAATCTTTTATGTCCTTTTCCAATCTCTTAAGGTCATCACTCATGTTCTGATTGAAAACAAGCACGTGCTTTGGGAATGTTGGTCCAATCAAGCCTTAAGACGCAAGTTCGTGAAGCTCAAGAAAAAGCATTGAAAACAGAAAATCTTTGTTGTGAAGCTTTGCATAACCTGGAAAAAGAGTTTGAATCACGATCAGATGGAGTTCGTTATTTCAAGAATAAAGTTTGGATACCAAAGGTTGATGATCTGCGATCAATTATTTTGGAAGAAGCTCACGAATCAAAGTATTTGGTCCACCCAGGAGCCGATAAAATGTACAAAGGATTGAAGGAATATTATTGGTGGTCGGGAATGAAGAAGGACATTGCTGAATTTGTGAGTAAATGTTTGACTTGTGCAAAAGTCAAAGCAGAGCATTAAAAGCCTTCTGGACTTCTTCAACAACCTGAGATACCCCAATGGAAATGGGATCAGGTATCTATGGATTTTATCACCAAACTACCCATGACTGGAAAAGGGAACGACGCAATTTGGGTCATTGTGGATCGACTTACGAAATCTGCGCATTTTCTTCCTATAAGAGAGGACTTCAAAATAGAAAGGTTGGCGCAGTTGTACATAGACGAAATTGTCTCTCGGCATGGAGTACCCCTATCTATCATTTCTGATAGAGATAGTCGTTTCACTTCCCGATTTTGGCAAGCATTTCAGAAAGCGCTGGGTACCAGGTTGGATCTGAGTACTGCATATCATCCACAGACAGATGGACAAACGGAAAGAACCATTCAAACTTTGGAAGATATGCTACGCGCGTGTGCTATAGATTTTGGAGGAAGCTGGGATAAGCATCTGCCGTTAGTTGAATTTTCTTACAATAACAGCTATCACACCAGCATTCAATGTGCGCCATACGAAGCTCTCTATGGACGCAAGTGTAGATCTCCACTTAGTTGGATAGAAATTGGTGATAGCCAACTGATTGGGCCTGACATTATTCAAGAAACCACCGATAAAATATCAATCATCAAGGAAAGACTCAAAGCCGCAAGAGATCGTCAAAAGAGTTATGCAGATAACCGCAGAAAGCCATTAGAATTCCAAAAAGGTGACAAGGTTCTTTTGAAAGTATCACCATGGAAGGGATTAATCAGATTTGGGAAAAGAGGTAAGTTAGGTCCGAGATATATTGGTCCATTTGAGATTCTGGATAGAATTGGACCAGTAGCCTATAAGCTGAGTCTACCTCAAGAGTTAAGTGCCATTCATGACACTTTTCATGTGTCAAATTTAAAGAAATGTCTGATAGACAAAGCAGCGATTGTGTCCCCAGATGAAGTAAAGGTTGATGGGCGCCTTTGTTTTAGAGAGGAACCTATCGAAATCCTTGATCGTGAAACTAAACGTCTTAGGCGCAGCAAAATTCCAATCATAAAGGTCCGTTGGAATTCACGTCATGGACCTGAATATACTTGGGAAAGAGAAGACTTCATGAAGCACAAGTATCCTAAGTTGTTTGATGATAAGCCCGTCCAGAAATGTCAGTCATAAATTTCGGGACGAAATTCTTTGAAGGAGGGGAGACTGTGACAGCTGTCAAATTTTGATTAATGAGGTCAGTACCCTCAGAATAATTTATAAGTTTTGTCACTTTTTAAATTTTATTGAAAGCCTTTAAGATAAAAAGATTCCCCGAAAAATTTAGAAGTTGCGTTAAAGACCCGGAACAATTCCGCATCTGACCGTCACTGTCCAGAAATGCCAAATAAGTGAATAAAAGTCCAAAATTCTTAAATTATAAAAATCGGAATATTAATTTCTCTTGCACTGCGAGATTTTCAAATTTGTCAATTATTTAGCAAAAATTGAGAATCGGGTATTTCGGTTCTCAAATATATCTGACATTGTATAGTTTAAAGCTAGTAATTCAATTAATGGTATTAAATTAAATTTTTTTTTTCTTTTAAGGAGTCACTAGGACACTTGTCCTAAACCTACTCATTTTAATCATTATCTTTATTTGAAAACCAAATTAAAAACTATCCACACTTCTCATTTTTCAAGATTAACTCCTCACCTCCTTTCTCTCTCCTCTCTCTCTCTCTTTCGGCCGAAACTTCACCACCACCACCACCATTTCCATTTTTCTTTCTTCATTTTCTCCTTCCATTGCTAAGATTCAAGAATCCAACCAAGAATCTATCACCATTTTGAAGTTGGAATCCAAATCTTCATCTCTTTTGTTAAAGGTAATCATTTAACCCTTCCATTTTCCTTCAAGTTTATAATCAAAAGTGGTATGTTTTCATATCTTTTATGTAAATGTTGTATAATCCAAGTTGTGGAAGTGAAATGGGATGCATTAGTATCTATACATTTGCTAATGAACCATTTAATGATCTTCCAATGAAACTAGGGTTTCCATGTGTGTTACTTTGAGATTTTGTCAAAGAGATGATGATTTTATGAAATGTGGTTTTTGGTCCACAAAATGTTATTAAGGTTGGATTGAAATTTATGCATTTATATCAATTTTGTGTATAAATAAACTCTTAGGATGAGATTGTTCAAACTCATATGATTAAGAGTTCTATATAGTGTTAAACCACTAATCTAGTGTTTATGTTGTCTTGCATGTGGTTGAAAATTTGTTAATAAGATGGTTTACCCTTGATATTTACATAATATGAGTTTTTGACTCTTGTTTCAATGAGTGTTAGTATAAAGATGTTCTTATGAAGGGATTTTCTAAGTTCCACATGATTAAGAACATTGTAACAATATTAATGTCTTATTTTCTTTATATTGTGTTCATGCATGCATTTGGATGAGCATTTAGATTGCCATGAATCCATGATGCATGTGTTAGTTTATCATGTGTTGAAGGGTGAAGACATGGTTTTAACCAAAAACCATGTCTAATGATCATTATTTGTGGGTTAAAATAGCATTTACATCATTCTAGAATCTGTCCAGAAAATGGACCTCACTTCTAGCTTGCACAACTCACAAACCACATGTCCAAATTTGGGGTTTTTGCTTCTAAACTTCAGTTTAGAGTGTTAGCTTTCTAAAAAGTCCAAAAACATAGAATTTGGAGATGATTTGAGCACTTAAATGGATTTTATAAGAAAATGGTGCAATCTGTCCAGTGAAGACAGATTCATACACCTATTTTGTAGAGGCCATAACTCCCTCACTGCTCATCCAAATTAAGTGAATCTTTTTCCAAATGTTAGGATTTTGAGTTAGGTTTGCATCCATATATGGATCACTAGCTAATTCCAAGAATTGATACCCCAAAAGCCTGTTACAAGTGAGGTATGTCACTGATCCGAAAATCAGTGACACTTTATTTTATAAAAATGATTTGATGTATCAAAAGTTATTCAAAAATTATGAAAAAGTGCAGATTTGATCTAAACATATCATAGTTTCATCCCAAAATTTGTGATTAAGTAATTCTCTTGAGAAGTTAAGTTTCCGTGTTGAAATTACCGGATAACTTTCTGGACAGCATGTGCTGTATCCAGAAAAGTTGTGTTATCAAGTTTAAGTAATGCCTTATTTTATTTTGGAACTTTGTTTAGACAAAATAATTATGGACTAAGAAACTTATTTGATGGCATTTCATGGGACAATTGGACATATTGGTTGGACATCAGAATAGGGTATTAATGTGTTTCTTATGGCAACTCTTACATAGGGAAAGTTAAGGCGTGACAAAACTCATTAAGTTTAAAGTAAAGCTTCACTCGTTGCTTGCATCAAGGTGAGTATTCACAGCCCCATTTTTATCGTTTTAATTGATTTTGGGGTGAAAAGCATGTTTAAATTGCGTATTTAAAGATTCATGAGAATTGTTTGAAAGAATTGCGAATTGGCAATTTATAAGGCTTTGTTAAAAGCGTTTGGAAAATTAAGCTATATGATGAGTATGCAATTGATGTGTTGAGTTTTTAATGTTAAGACCCCGTGACACTACTATTAACTCGAAGAAAATCGGGCCTATAGTATTAGTGGGTAGCGCTATTTGGTGTGACAAGCCCACTTTAATGCTGACGAGCAGGGGTGCACTATACTAGAGAAGATGGCTAAACATGTGGCATGAACCACCGCTGAGTTAGTCCATCGGGGGCGTTGTAATTGGTCAGGGACGGCTTAGTAGTGGCTCAACGTAAAATTCGTCTTTGCTTACACTCATCATAAAGAAATTTAAGTTGTGGTACTCATGAATCAAAGAATTGAAGTTGTATTTCTTTTTCGTACGCTCTACGAATGTTAACTTGCATATAAAAATGATTTGTGCATATTCAAAACCTGTGAACTCACCAACTCTTTGTAGTTGACCTTGGTTTTTATTCATGCTTTTCAGGAATCTAGAAGGTAATCCCATGATGCCTTATCAGCGTACTCGTATTTTCAAGCACAAGACTATTTTCGCTTTAAGTGTATCTTATGTTTTAAAAGACTTGGAATTTGTAAACGATAACGACATTATGTTCTCCAAAATGTAATGTATTTTGGTTGATTAAATGTTGGTATGTTTATAATCTTGTGCTGTGACATCGGAGCTGTTACGCCTCGTGTTTCCGCTTTAGCGGGGTGTGACAGATTTGGTATCAGAGCTATAGGTTATAGGGAATACCGGTTTATTTTAAAAACCACACACTATAACCTTTTTACAAATAAAGTTTTCAAAATTAAGGTACGCTGTAGTATAACTAAATTGTGTTTCGCATTATCATATTTTAACTTAAACAAAGTTTGATCACCTTTGTTTAATTTAAGTGTGTATAAAGGGGACATGAATTGGCTATACTAGGAATTACTAAAAATAGAAACTTTTTGATACAAAAATGAGAAGCATGATTGTTATGTGAGTTTGCATGGTACTTTTGAGTATTAATAAAAATTATAGCATGATTGACAATCAAACTTTATTAATTATCGCAGTCATCATGTCTCGATCACCCTCGCACCGAGATCAGTCACTTGACGATTATGACCCATCCGAGAACGAATACACTGATTCTGAGCGATCACCGGAGAGATCGGTCACCCCCACCTTGGAGCCGACTTCACCTGTTCCACGTAGGGACGAGGCGGGGCCTTCTCGACTTCGGAGTCGGAGGGTATCGCCACCGCCATGCGCCAATATACCAATGTCCCAACCAACTGGCATGACAACATTAGAAAACTACTGGGTTTCAGGGATGGCTCGAGAAGTAGAGAGGGTTAGATTGGAAGTAGACCAACATGGGCATTCCATCGATGCACTCATGATGATAATGAATTCAAGTGACCAGATCCTAAATGGACTGATATCAATGGTGAGTATGGACGATCAAGCTATGAGTGGAATTATGAGAGAATTAGTGGAAACTAGGGCGATGGTAGCCTGGTTGCACTCTTGCTTATCGGTAGTGATGGGACTTTTAGTGGTTCTGATAGCGTGGTTGATGGTGTCATTTTTCGGACATTAGTAGCGTGGTTTGCTTAGGGATATTTGGGCAACTAATTTTCTTTTGATGTGTAACTCGTCATATTAGTACATTATTAAATAGCTTGACTATTATTTTTGGATGAATGATTGAATGTATGGCGTAGTTTTGTAATGATCATGATTATGTTATGTTATATTGTTTATGTATGTTTAAGAATTGTGAATTCCAATTCCATAAGGTGATTTTTGTTATATTAGATGTATGATCAATCAAATACAATTTATATTGTATTAAGATTAAGGGATAGGAATAAGGGAAATAAGAATTTGGAATTAATTATTGACGTGGCGTTAAAATAAATTGTGCAATAGAATTATGCCGCCAAGGAGAGAAGATCCTGAGATTGCACGACTCGTATCCGAGCAAATCTTAGCTTCACTTCCTAACATAGTCAGTCAGATAGCAGCGGGTTTAAATGCTAACCAACCTAATCAACCAGGAGTCGGTGCAAATATAGAAAAAGAATGTACCTATAAGACTTTTAGGTCTTGTAATCCAAAAGAATTTCACGGTACCGAAGGAGCGGTTGGATTATTATCTTGGATTGAAGGAATGGAATCCGTCCTTCACATAAGCAAATGTTCGGAAGCAAATAAGGTAGAATTCGCAGCTTGCTTACTACAAGGGAGAGCACTGACGTGGTGGAACACTCAAGTGCAGTCTAGAGGAAGAGAAACAGCTAACAAACTCACTTGGGAGGAGTTTAAGGAAATGCTTAGGGAAGAATATTGTTCAAGAAGTGAAATGCAGAAACTACACGCAGAATTATGGGAGCATGAAATGAAAGGAAATGACGTTGAAGCGTACACGGCACGATTTCATGAGCTGGCAAAGATGGTGCCACATTTGGTTACGCCAGAAGAGAATCGGGTAGACCGATATGTCTGGGGGTTAGCTCCAGAAATCCGAGGTGATGTGACCTCGGGTAATCCAAAAACCATTCAGGAGGCGGTAAGTCTGGCAACCAAGCTCACCAATAATGCCAATCGATCGGGGCTTTTCTCTCGCGATTCAGTGAATGGAAAAAGGAAGGTCGAGGAAACTTCAAGGAGATCGTTTGACAGGAGAAGGGGGAAGGAACAGAGAACGATGGGTAATTATGGAATTCAAACTCAAACAGCTGATAAAGGAAAGGAAGTATACCCGAGATGCGACAAGTGCAACAATCGACATTTCGGAAATTGTGTTATTTGTGTCAAATGTAACAAAGGAGGTCATTATGCGAAAGATTGTAAGTATGGGGGAAAGCGAGCTTGTTTTGAATGTGGGAGTCAGGATCACTTTAGGAATGCCTGTCCTAAGTTTGTCAGAAGGATGAACGCAAATCGGACTCGACCGACAAACCAGAGGAATCAAAAAGGGCAAGCACGAGGCCGAGTATTTGAAATTGGAGCGGAAGAAGCAAGACAAGATCCGGATGTGATCACAAGTACGTTTCTCTTAAATAATCATCGTGCATCTATATTATTTGATTCCGGAGCGGATAGAAGCTTTGTGTCATTAAGTTTTAGATCAAAAATTAATCAAATGCCCCAAAAGCTAAAAGAAACTTATGTCATTGAGTTCGCTAACGGACAAGAGGTTAGGGTTGATGATGTATTTTCGAGGTGTACCTTGAGGCTAGCTGAAAAGGAATTTAAGATAGATCTAATTCCAATAAAGTTAGGAAGCTTTGATGTAGTTGTGGGCATGGACTGGTTGTCTAATAACCAAGCGGAATTATGTTGCTCCGAAAAGACTCTTCGAATTCCGTTATCTCAAGGAGAAGTACTTATAGTACACGGAGAAAAATCCAAAAGGAAGTTAAGAATAGTATCCTGCATGAAGATGCAGAAGTATTTAAGGAAGGAATATGTTGCGTATTTAGCTCATGTAGTCAATAAAGAGATCAAGGAGAAGTGTTTACAAGATATTCCTGTAGTTCGAGGCTTTCCTGAAGTATTTCCTGAAGATCTACCTGGATTACCTCCACCGAGACAAGTCGAATTCCGTATTGATTTGATTCCGGGAGCTGCACCAGTGGCCAAGTCACCATACCGTTTGGCGCCACCCAAAATGCAAGAACTGTCTGAACAACTCCAAGAACTGCTTGACAAAGGATTCATCAGACCCAGTTCTTCGCCATGGGGAGCTCCAGTTCTTTTTGTTAAGAAGAAAGATGGAACATTCCGAATGTGTATCGATTACAGAGAACTCAATAAGTTAACCCTCAAGAATCGATACCCACTTCCTCGAATTGATGATCTGTTTGATCAACTGCAAGGCGCAACGTACTTCTCAAAGATTGACTTACGATCTGGATATCATCAAATGAGAGTTCGCGAAGAGGATATTGATAAGACGGCATTTAGAACTCGTTATGGACATTATGAGTTTCTAGTTATGCCCTTTGGATTAACGAACGCACCGGCAGTTTTCATGGACTTGATGAATAGAGTCTGTCGGCCGTATTTAGATAAGTTCGTGATTGTTTTTATAGACGACATTTTGATTTATTCGCGAAGTAAGGAAGATCATAAGAAACATTTGGAGTTGATCTTAGAACTTCTCAAAGATCAGAAGTTGTATGCTAAGTTATCCAAATGTGAATTTTGGCTTCGAGAGGTACATTTTCTGGGTCATGTGGTTAATGAAAAGGGAATTCATGTTGACCCGGCAAAAGTTGAAGCCATCAAGAAATGGGAAACCCCAAAGACACCAACAGAAGATCGTCAATTTCTTGGTCTGGCGGGCTACTACCGAAGGTTCATAGCGAATTTTTCAAAAATCGCTCAACCTCTGACAGCACTGACACAGAAGGATAAGAAATTTGTCTGGGAAGAAAAACAGGAGGAAGCATTTCAAATACTCAAGCACAAGTTATGTGACGCACCAATTCTTGCGTTACCGGATGGTACGGATGACTTTGTGGTGTATTGTGACGCATCACATCAAGGCTTAGGATGTGTACTAATGCAGAGGAATAAGGTTATAGCCTATGCGTCAAGACAACTCAAGGTTCATGAAAAGAACTACACCACTCATGACTTGGAATTGGGAGCAGTAGTGTTCGCGTTAAAAATTTGGTGGCATTACCTTTATGGCACCAAATGTACAATCTATACTGATCACAAAAGTCTCCAACATATTTTTGATCAGAAAATGTTGAACATGAGACAACAAAGATGGGTTGAGCTACTTAATGATTATGAATGTGAAATAAAGTATCATCCTGGTAAAGCTAATGTGGTAGCTGATGCATTAAGCAGGAAAGAAAGAGTAAAACCAAGAAGGGCACGTGCTTTGGGAATGTTGGTCCAATCAAGCCTTAAGACGCAAGTTCGTGAAGCTCAAGAAAAAGCATTGAAAACAGAAAATCTTTGTTGTGAAGCTTTGCATAACCTGGAAAAAGAGTTTGAATCACGATCAGATGGAGTTCGTTATTTCAAGAATAAAGTTTGGATACCAAAGGTTGATGATCTGCGATCAATTATTTTGGAAGAAGCTCACGAATCAAAGTATTCGGTCCACCTAGGAGCCGATAAAATGTACAAAGGATTGAAGGAATATTATTGGTGGCTGGGAATGAAGAAGGACATTGCTGAATTTGTGAGTAAATGTTTGACTTGTGCAAAAGTCAAAGCAGAGCATCAAAAGCCTTCTGGACTTCTTCAACAACCTGAGATACCCCAATGGAAATGGGATCAGGTATCTATGGATTTTATCACCAAACTACCCATGACTGGAAAAGGGAACGACGCAATTTGGGTCATTGTGGATCGACTTACGAAATCTGCGCATTTTCTTTCTATAAGAGAGGACTTCAAAATAGAAAGGTTGGCGCAGTTGTACATAGACGAAATTGTCTCTCGGCATGGAGTACCCCTATCTATCATTTCTGATAGAGATAGTCGTTTCACTTCCCGATTTTGGCAAGCATTTCAGAAAGCGCTGGGTACCATCCACAGACAGATGGACAAACGGAAAGAACCATTCAAACTTTGGAAGATATGCTACGCGCGTGTGCTATAGATTTTGGAGGAAGCTGGGATAAGCATCTGCCGTTAGTTGAATTTTCTTACAATAACAGCTATCACACCAGCATTCAATGTGCGCCATACGAAGCTCTCTATGGACGCAAGTGTAGATCTCCACTTAGTTGGATAGAAATTGGTGATAGCCAACTGATTGGGCCTGACATTATTCAAGAAACCACCGATAAAATATCAATCATCAAGGAAAGACTCAAAGCCGCAAGAGATCGTCAAAAGAGTTATGCAGATAACCGCAGAAAGCCATTAGAATTCCAAAAAGGTGACAAGGTTCTTTTGAAAGTATCACCATGGAAGGGATTAATCAGATTTGGGAAAAGAGGTAAGTTAGGTCCGAGATATATTGGTCCATTTGAGATTCTGGATAGAATTGGACCAGTAGCCTATAAGCTGAGTCTACCTCAAGAGTTAAGTGCCATTCATGACACTTTTCATGTGTCAAATTTAAAGAAATGTCTGATAGACAAAGCAGCGATTGTGTCCCCAGATGAAGTAAAGGTTGATGGGCGCCTTTGTTTTAGAGAGGAACCTATCGAAATCCTTGATCGTGAAACTAAACGTCTTAGGCGCAGCAAAATTCCAATCATAAAGGTCCGTTGGAATTCACGTCATGGACCTGAATATACTTGGGAAAGAGAAGACTTCATGAAGCACAAGTATCCTAAGTTGTTTGATGATAAGCCCGTCCAGAAATGTCAGTCATAAATTTCGGGACGAAATTCTTTGAAGGAGGGGAGACTGTGACAGTTGTCAAATTTTGATTAATGAGGTCAGCACCCTCAGAATAATTTATAAGTTTTGTCACTTTTTAAATTTTATTGAAAGCCTTTAAGATAAAAAGATTCCCCGAAAAATTTAGAAGTTGCGTTAAAGACCCGGAACAATTCCGCATCTGACCGTCACTGTCCAGAAATGCCAAATAAGTGAATAAAAGTCCAAAATTCTTAAATTATAAAAATCGGAATATTAATTTCTCTTGCACTGCGAGATTTTCAAATTTGTCAATTATTTAGCAAAAATTGAGAATCGGGTATTTCGGTTCTCAAATATAACTGACATTGTATAGTTTAAAGCTAGTAATTCAATTAATGGTATTAAATAAAAAAAAAAATTCTTTTAAGGAGTCACTAGGACACTTGTCCTAAACCTACTCATTTTAATCATTATCTTTATTTGAAAACCAAATTAAAAACTATCCACACTTCTCATTTTTCAAGATTAACTCCTCACCTCCTTTCTCTCTCCTCTCTCTCTCTCTTTCGGCCGAAACTTCACCACCACCACCACCATTTCCATTTTTCTTTCTTCATTTTCTCCTTCCATTGCTAAGATTCAAGAATCCAACCAAGAATCTATCACCATTTTGAAGTTGGAATCCAAATCTTCATCTCTTTTGTTAAAGGTAATCATTTAACCCTTCCATTTTCCTTCAAGTTTATAATCAAAAGTGGTATGTTTTCATATCTTTTATGTAAATGTTGTATAATCCAAGTTGTGGAAGTGAAATGGGATGCATTAGTATCTATACATTTGCTAATGAACCATTTAATGATCTTCCAATGAAACTAGGGTTTCCATGTGTGTTACTTTGAGATTTTGTCAAAGAGATGATGATTTTATGAAATGTGGTTTTTGGTCCACAAAATGTTATTAAGGTTGGATTGAAATTTATGCATTTATATCAATTTTGTGTATAAATAAACTCTTAGGATGAGATTGTTCAAACTCATATGATTAAGAGTTCTATATAGTGTTAAACCACTAATCTAGTGTTTATGTTGTCTTGCATGTGGTTGAAAATTTGTTAATAAGATGGTTTACCCTTGATATTTACATAATATGAGTTTTTGACTCTTGTTTCAATGAGTGTTAGTATAAAGATGTTCTTATGAAGGGATTTTCTAAGTTCCACATGATTAAGAACATTGTAACAATATTAATGTCTTATTTTCTTTATATTGTGTTCATGCATGCATTTGGATGAGCATTTAGATTGCCATGAATCCATGATTCATGTGTTAGTTTATCATGTGTTGAAGGGTGAAGACATGGTTTTAACCAAAAACCATGTCTAATGATCATTATTTGTGGGTTAAAATAGCATTTACATCATTCTAGAATCTGTCCAGAAAATGGACCTCACTTCTAGCTTGCACAACTCACAAACCACATGTCCAAATTTGGGGTTTTTGCTTCTAAACTTCAGTTTAGAGTGTTAGCTTTCTAAAAAGTCCAAAAACATAGAATTTGGAGATGATTTGAGCACTTAAATGGATTTTATAAGAAAATGGTGCAATCTGTCCAGTGAAGACAGATTCATACACCTATTTTGTAGAGGCCATAACTCCCTCACTGCTCATCCAAATTAAGTGAATCTTTTTCCAAATGTTAGGATTTTGAGTTAGGTTTGCATCCATATATGGATCACTAGCTAATTCCAAGAATTGATACCCCAAAAGCCTGTTACAAGTGAGGTATGTCACTGATCCGAAAATCAGTGACACTTTATTTTATAAAAATGATTTGATGTATCAAAAGTTATTCAAAAATTATGAAAAAGTGCAGATTTGATCTAAACATATCATAGTTTCATCCCAAAATTTGTGATTAAGTAATTCTCTTGAGAAGTTAAGTTTCCGTGTTGAAATTACCGGATAACTTTCTGGACAGCATGTGCTGTATCCAGAAAAGTTGTGTTATCAAGTTTAAGTAATGCCTTATTTTATTTTGGAACTTTGTTTAGACAAAATAATTATGGACTAAGAAACTTATTTGATGGCATTTCATGGGACAATTGGACATATTGGTTGGACATCGGAATAGGGTATTAATGTGTTTCTTATGGCAACTCTTACATAGGGAAAGTTAAGGCGTGACAAAACTCATTAAGTTTAAAGTAAAGCTTCACTCGTTGCTTGCATCAAGGTGAGTATTCACAGCCCCATTTTTATCGTTTTAATTGATTTTGGGGTGAAAAGCATGTTTAAATTGCGTATTTAAAGATTCATGAGAATTGTTTGAAAGAATTGCGAATTGGCAATTTATAAGGCTTTGTTAAAAGCGTTTGGAAAATTAAGCTATATGATGAGTATGCAATTGATGTGTTGAGTTTTTAATGTTAAGACCCCGTGACACTACTATTAACTCGAAGAAAATCGGGCCTATAGTATTAGTGGGTAGCGCTATTTGGTGTGACAAGCCCACTTTAATGCTGACGAGCAGGGGTGCACTATACTAGAGAAGATGGCTAAACATGTGGCATGAACCACCGCTGAGTTAGTCCATCGGGGGCGTTGTAATTGGTCAGGGACGGCTTAGTAGTGGCTCAACGTAAAATTCGTCTTTGCTTACACTCATCATAAAGAAATTTAAGTTGTGGTACTCATGAATCAAAGAAATGAAGTTGTATTTCTTTTTCGTACGCTCTACGAATGTTAACTTGCATATAAAAATGATTTGTGCATATTCAAAACCTGTGAACTCACCAACTCTTTGTAGTTGACCTTGGTTTTTATTCATGCTTTTCAGGAATCTAGAAGGTAATCCCATGATGCCTTATCAGCGTACTCGTATTTTCAAGCACAAGACTATTTTCGCTTTAAGTGTATCTTATGTTTTAAAAGACTTGGAATTTGTAAACGATAACGACATTATGTTCTCCAAAATGTAATGTATTTTGGTTGATTAAATGTTGGTATGTTTATAATCTTGTGCTGTGACATCGGAGCTGTTACGCCTCGTGTTTCCGCTTTAGCGGGGTGTGACAGATTTGGTATCAGAGCTATAGGTTATAGGGAATACCGGTTTATTTTAAAAACCACACACTATAACCTTTTTACAAATAAAGTTTTCAAAATTAAGGTACGCTGTAGTATAACTAAATTGTGTTTCGCATTATCATATTTTAACTTAAACAAAGTTTGATCACCTTTGTTTAATTTAAGTGTGTATAAAGGGGACATGAATTGGCTATACTAGGAATTACTAAAAATAGAAACTTTTTGATACAAAAATGAGAAGCATGATTGTTATGTGAGTTTGCATGGTACTTTTGAGTATTAATAAAAATTATAGCATGATTGACAATCAAACTTTATTAATTATCGCAGTCATCATGTCTCGATCACCCTCGCACCGAGATCAGTCACTTGACGATTATGACCCATCCGAGAACGAATACACTGATTCTGAGCGATCACCGGAGAGATCGGTCACCCCCACCTTGGAGCCGACTTCACCTGTTCCACGTAGGGACGAGGCGGGGCCTTCTCGACTTCGGAGTCGGAGGGTATCGCCACCGCCATGCGCCAATATACCAATGTCCCAACCAACTGGCATGACAACATTAGAAAACTACTGGGTTTCAGGGATGGCTCGAGAAGTAGAGAGGGTTAGATTGGAAGTAGACCAACATGGGCATTCCATCGATGCACTCATGATGATAATGAATTCAAGTGACCAGATCCTAAATGGACTGATATCAATGGTGAGTATGGACGATCAAGCTATGAGTGGAATTATGAGAGAATTAGTGGAAACTAGGGCGATGGTAGCCTGGTTGCACTCTTGCTTATCGGTAGTGATGGGACTTTTAGTGGTTCTGATAGCGTGGTTGATGGTGTCATTTTTCGGACATTAGTAGCGTGGTTTGCTTAGGGATATTTGGGCAACTAATTTTCTTTTGATGTGTAACTCGTCATATTAGTACATTATTAAATAGCTTGACTATTATTTTTGGATGAATGATTGAATGTATGGCGTAGTTTTGTAATGATCATGATTATGTTATGTTATATTGTTTATGTATGTTTAAGAATTGTGAATTCCAATTCCATAAGGTGATTTTTGTTATATTAGATGTATGATCAATCAAATACAATTTATATTGTATTAAGATTAAGGGATAGGAATAAGGGAAATAAGAATTTGGAATTAATTATTGACGTGGCGTTAAAATAAATTGTGCAATAGAATTATGCCGCCAAGGAGAGAAGATCCTGAGATTGCACGACTCGTATCCGAGCAAATCTTAGCTTCACTTCCTAACATAGTCAGTCAGATAGCAGCGGGTTTAAATGCTAACCAACCTAATCAACCAGGAGTCGGTGCAAATATAGAAAAAGAATGTACCTATAAGACTTTTAGGTCTTGTAATCCAAAAGAATTTCACGGTACCGAAGGAGCGGTTGGATTATTATCTTGGATTGAAGGAATGGAATCCGTCCTTCACATAAGCAAATGTTCGGAAGCAAATAAGGTAGAATTCGCAGCTTGCTTACTACAAGGGAGAGCACTGACGTGGTGGAACACTCAAGTGCAGTCTAGAGGAAGAGAAACAGCTAACAAACTCACTTGGGAGGAGTTTAAGGAAATGCTTAGGGAAGAATATTGTTCAAGAAGTGAAATGCAGAAACTACACGCAGAATTATGGGAGCATGAAATGAAAGGAAATGACGTTGAAGCGTACACGGCACGATTTCATGAGCTGGCAAAGATGGTGCCACATTTGGTTACGCCAGAAGAGAATCGGGTAGACCGATATGTCTGGGGGTTAGCTCCAGAAATCCGAGGTGATGTGACCTCGGGTAATCCAAAAACCATTCAGGAGGCGGTAAGTCTGGCAACCAAGCTCACCAATAATGCCAATCGATCGGGGCTTTTCTCTCGCGATTCAGTGAATGGAAAAAGGAAGGTCGAGGAAACTTCAAGGAGATCGTTTGACAGGAGAAGGGGGAAGGAACAGAGAACGATGGGTAATTATGGAATTCAAACTCAAACAGCTGATAAAGGAAAGGAAGTATACCCGAGATGCGACAAGTGCAACAATCGACATTTCGGAAATTGTGTTATTTGTGTCAAATGTAACAAAGGAGGTCATTATGCGAAAGATTGTAAGTATGGGGGAAAGCGAGCTTGTTTTGAATGTGGGAGTCAGGATCACTTTAGGAATGCCTGTCCTAAGTTTGTCAGAAGGATGAACGCAAATCGGACTCGACCGACAAACCAGAGGAATCAAAAAGGGCAAGCACGAGGCCGAGTATTTGAAATTGGAGCGGAAGAAGCAAGACAAGATCCGGATGTGATCACAAGTACGTTTCTCTTAAATAATCATCGTGCATCTATATTATTTGATTCCGGAGCGGATAGAAGCTTTGTGTCATTAAGTTTTAGATCAAAAATTAATCAAATGCCCCAAAAGCTAAAAGAAACTTATGTCATTGAGTTCGCTAACGGACAAGAGGTTAGGGTTGATGATGTATTTTCGAGGTGTACCTTGAGGCTAGCTGAAAAGGAATTTAAGATAGATCTAATTCCAATAAAGTTAGGAAGCTTTGATGTAGTTGTGGGCATGGACTGGTTGTCTAATAACCAAGCGGAATTATGTTGCTCCGAAAAGACTCTTCGAATTCCGTTATCTCAAGGAGAAGTACTTATAGTACACGGAGAAAAATCCAAAAGGAAGTTAAGAATAGTATCCTGCATGAAGATGCAGAAGTATTTAAGGAAGGAATATGTTGCGTATTTAGCTCATGTAGTCAATAAAGAGATCAAGGAGAAGTGTTTACAAGATATTCCTGTAGTTCGAGGCTTTCCTGAAGTATTTCCTGAAGATCTACCTGGATTACCTCCACCGAGACAAGTCGAATTCCGTATTGATTTGATTCCGGGAGCTGCACCAGTGGCCAAGTCACCATACCGTTTGGCGCCACCCAAAATGCAAGAACTGTCTGAACAACTCCAAGAACTGCTTGACAAAGGATTCATCAGACCCAGTTCTTCGCCATGGGGAGCTCCAGTTCTTTTTGTTAAGAAGAAAGATGGAACATTCCGAATGTGTATCGATTACAGAGAACTCAATAAGTTAACCCTCAAGAATCGATACCCACTTCCTCGAATTGATGATCTGTTTGATCAACTGCAAGGCGCAACGTACTTCTCAAAGATTGACTTACGATCTGGATATCATCAAATGAGAGTTCGCGAAGAGGATATTGATAAGACGGCATTTAGAACTCGTTATGGACATTATGAGTTTCTAGTTATGCCCTTTGGATTAACGAACGCACCGGCAGTTTTCATGGACTTGATGAATAGAGTCTGTCGGCCGTATTTAGATAAGTTCGTGATTGTTTTTATAGACGACATTTTGATTTATTCACGAAGTAAGGAAGATCATAAGAAACATTTGGAGTTGATCTTAGAACTTCTCAAAGATCAGAAGTTGTATGCTAAGTTATCCAAATGTGAATTTTGGCTTCGAGAGGTACATTTTCTGGGTCATGTGGTTAATGAAAAGGGAATTCATGTTGACCCGGCAAAAGTTGAAGCCATCAAGAAATGGGAAACCCCAAAGACACCAACAGAAGATCGTCAATTTCTTGGTCTGGCGGGCTACTACCGAAGGTTCATAGCGAATTTTTCAAAAATCGCTCAACCTCTGACAGCACTGACACAGAAGGATAAGAAATTTGTCTGGGAAGAAAAACAGGAGGAAGCATTTCAAATACTCAAGCACAAGTTATGTGACGCACCAATTCTTGCGTTACCGGATGGTACGGATGACTTTGTGGTGTATTGTGACGCATCACATCAAGGCTTAGGATGTGTACTAATGCAGAGGAATAAGGTTATAGCCTATGCGTCAAGACAACTCAAGGTTCATGAAAAGAACTACACCACTCATGACTTGGAATTGGGAGCAGTAGTGTTCGCGTTAAAAATTTGGTGGCATTACCTTTATGGCACCAAATGTACAATCTATACTGATCACAAAAGTCTCCAACATATTTTTGATCAGAAAATGTTGAACATGAGACAACAAAGATGGGTTGAGCTACTTAATGATTATGAATGTGAAATAAAGTATCATCCTGGTAAAGCTAATGTGGTAGCTGATGCATTAAGCAGGAAAGAAAGAGTAAAACCAAGAAGGGCACGTGCTTTGGGAATGTTGGTCCAATCAAGCCTTAAGACGCAAGTTCGTGAAGCTCAAGAAAAAGCATTGAAAACAGAAAATCTTTGTTGTGAAGCTTTGCATAACCTGGAAAAAGAGTTTGAATCACGATCAGATGGAGTTCGTTATTTCAAGAATAAAGTTTGGATACCAAAGGTTGATGATCTGCGATCAATTATTTTGGAAGAAGCTCACGAATCAAAGTATTCGGTCCACCTAGGAGCCGATAAAATGTACAAAGGATTGAAGGAATATTATTGGTGGCTGGGAATGAAGAAGGACATTGCTGAATTTGTGAGTAAATGTTTGACTTGTGCAAAAGTCAAAGCAGAGCATCAAAAGCCTTCTGGACTTCTTCAACAACCTGAGATACCCCAATGGAAATGGGATCAGGTATCTATGGATTTTATCACCAAACTACCCATGACTGGAAAAGGGAACGACGCAATTTGGGTCATTGTGGATCGACTTACGAAATCTGCGCATTTTCTTCCTATAAGAGAGGACTTCAAAATAGAAAGGTTGGCGCAGTTGTACATAGACGAAATTGTCTCTCGGCATGGAGTACCCCTATCTATCATTTCTGATAGAGATAGTCGTTTCACTTCCCGATTTTGGCAAGCATTTCAGAAAGCGCTGGGTACCATCCACAGACAGATGGACAAACGGAAAGAACCATTCAAACTTTGGAAGATATGCTACGCGCGTGTGCTATAGATTTTGGAGGAAGCTGGGATAAGCATCTGCCGTTAGTTGAATTTTCTTACAATAACAGCTATCACACCAGCAATCAATGTGCGCCATACGAAGCTCTCTATGGACGCAAGTGTAGATCTCCACTTAGTTGGATAGAAATTGGTGATAGCCAACTGATTGGGCCTGACATTATTCAAGAAACCACCGATAAAATATCAATCATCAAGGAAAGACTCAAAGCCGCAAGAGATCGTCAAAAGAGTTATGCAGATAACCGCAGAAAGCCATTAGAATTCCAAAAAGGTGACAAGGTTCTTTTGAAAGTATCACCATGGAAGGGATTAATCAGATTTGGGAAAAGAGGTAAGTTAGGTCCGAGATATATTGGTCCATTTGAGATTCTGGATAGAATTGGACCAGTAGCCTATAAGCTGAGTCTACCTCAAGAGTTAAGTGCCATTCATGACACTTTTCATGTGTCAAATTTAAAGAAATGTCTGATAGACAAAGCAGCGATTGTGTCCCCAGATGAAGTAAAGGTTGATGGGCGCCTTTGTTTTAGAGAGGAACCTATCGAAATCCTTGATCGTGAAACTAAACGTCTTAGGCGCAGCAAAATTCCAATCATAAAGGTCCGTTGGAATTCACGTCATGGACCTGAATATACTTGGGAAAGAGAAGACTTCATGAAGCACAAGTATCCTAAGTTGTTTGATGATAAGCCCGTCCAGAAATGTCAGTCATAAATTTCGGGACGAAATTCTTTGAAGGAGGGGAGACTGTGACAGTTGTCAAATTTTGATTAATGAGGTCAGCACCCTCAGAATAATTTATAAGTTTTGTCACTTTTTAAATTTTATTGAAAGCCTTTAAGATAAAAAGATTCCCCGAAAAATTTAGAAGTTGCGTTAAAGACCCGGAACAATTCCGCATCTGACCGTCACTGTCCAGAAATGCCAAATAAGTGAATAAAAGTCCAAAATTCTTAAATTATAAAAATCGGAATATTAATTTCTCTTGCACTGCGAGATTTTCAAATTTGTCAATTATTTAGCAAAAATTGAGAATCGGGTATTTCGGTTCTCAAATATAACTGACATTGTATAGTTTAAAGCTAGTAATTCAATTAATGGTATTAAATAAAAAAAAAAATTTCTTTTAAGGAGTCACTAGGACACTTGTCCTAAACCTACTCATTTTAATCATTATCTTTATTTGAAAACCAAATTAAAAACTATCCACACTTCTCATTTTTCAAGATTAACTCCTCACCTCCTTTCTCTCTCCTCTCTCTCTCTCTTTCGGCCGAAACTTCACCACCACCACCACCATTTCCATTTTTCTTTCTTCATTTTCTCCTTCCATTGCTAAGATTCAAGAATCCAACCAAGAATCTATCACCATTTTGAAGTTGGAATCCAAATCTTCATCTCTTTTGTTAAAGGTAATCATTTAACCCTTCCATTTTCCTTCAAGTTTATAATCAAAAGTGGTATGTTTTCATATCTTTTATGTAAATGTTGTATAATCCAAGTTGTGGAAGTGAAATGGGATGCATTAGTATCTATACATTTGCTAATGAACCATTTAATGATCTTCCAATGAAACTAGGGTTTCCATGTGTGTTACTTTGAGATTTTGTCAAAGAGATGATGATTTTATGAAATGTGGTTTTTGGTCCACAAAATGTTATTAAGGTTGGATTGAAATTTATGCATTTATATCAATTTTGTGTATAAATAAACTCTTAGGATGAGATTGTTCAAACTCATATGATTAAGAGTTCTATATAGTGTTAAACCACTAATCTAGTGTTTATGTTGTCTTGCATGTGGTTGAAAATTTGTTAATAAGATGGTTTACCCTTGATATTTACATAATATGAGTTTTTGACTCTTGTTTCAATGAGTGTTAGTATAAAGATGTTCTTATGAAGGGATTTTCTAAGTTCCACATGATTAAGAACATTGTAACAATATTAATGTCTTATTTTCTTTATATTGTGTTCATGCATGCATTTGGATGAGCATTTAGATTGCCATGAATCCATGATTCATGTGTTAGTTTATCATGTGTTGAAGGGTGAAGACATGGTTTTAACCAAAAACCATGTCTAATGATCATTATTTGTGGGTTAAAATAGCATTTACATCATTCTAGAATCTGTCCAGAAAATGGACCTCACTTCTAGCTTGCACAACTCACAAACCACATGTCCAAATTTGGGGTTTTTGCTTCTAAACTTCAGTTTAGAGTGTTAGCTTTCTAAAAAGTCCAAAAACATAGAATTTGGAGATGATTTGAGCACTTAAATGGATTTTATAAGAAAATGGTGCAATCTGTCCAGTGAAGACAGATTCATACACCTATTTTGTAGAGGCCATAACTCCCTCACTGCTCATCCAAATTAAGTGAATCTTTTTCCAAATGTTAGGATTTTGAGTTAGGTTTGCATCCATATATGGATCACTAGCTAATTCCAAGAATTGATACCCCAAAAGCCTGTTACAAGTGAGGTATGTCACTGATCCGAAAATCAGTGACACTTTATTTTATAAAAATGATTTGATGTATCAAAAGTTATTCAAAAATTATGAAAAAGTGCAGATTTGATCTAAACATATCATAGTTTCATCCCAAAATTTGTGATTAAGTAATTCTCTTGAGAAGTTAAGTTTCCGTGTTGAAATTACCGGATAACTTTCTGGACAGCATGTGCTGTATCCAGAAAAGTTGTGTTATCAAGTTTAAGTAATGCCTTATTTTATTTTGGAACTTTGTTTAGACAAAATAATTATGGACTAAGAAACTTATTTGATGGCATTTCATGGGACAATTGGACATATTGGTTGGACATCGGAATAGGGTATTAATGTGTTTCTTATGGCAACTCTTACATAGGGAAAGTTAAGGCGTGACAAAACTCATTAAGTTTAAAGTAAAGCTTCACTCGTTGCTTGCATCAAGGTGAGTATTCACAGCCCCATTTTTATCGTTTTAATTGATTTTGGGGTGAAAAGCATGTTTAAATTGCGTATTTAAAGATTCATGAGAATTGTTTGAAAGAATTGCGAATTGGCAATTTATAAGGCTTTGTTAAAAGCGTTTGGAAAATTAAGCTATATGATGAGTATGCAATTGATGTGTTGAGTTTTTAATGTTAAGACCCCGTGACACTACTATTAACTCGAAGAAAATCGGGCCTATAGTATTAGTGGGTAGCGCTATTTGGTGTGACAAGCCCACTTTAATGCTGACGAGCAGGGGTGCACTATACTAGAGAAGATGGCTAAACATGTGGCATGAACCACCGCTGAGTTAGTCCATCGGGGGCGTTGTAATTGGTCAGGGACGGCTTAGTAGTGGCTCAACGTAAAATTCGTCTTTGCTTACACTCATCATAAAGAAATTTAAGTTGTGGTACTCATGAATCAAAGAAATGAAGTTGTATTTCTTTTTCGTACGCTCTACGAATGTTAACTTGCATATAAAAATGATTTGTGCATATTCAAAACCTGTGAACTCACCAACTCTTTGTAGTTGACCTTGGTTTTTATTCATGCTTTTCAGGAATCTAGAAGGTAATCCCATGATGCCTTATCAGCGTACTTGTATTTTCAAGCACAAGACTATTTTCGCTTTAAGTGTATCTTATGTTTTAAAAGACTTGGAATTTGTAAACGATAACGACATTATGTTCTCCAAAATGTAATGTATTTTGGTTGATTAAATGTTGGTATGTTTATAATCTTGTGCTGTGACATTGGAGCTGTTACGCCTCGTGTTTCCGCTTTAGCGGGGTGTGACAGATTTGGTATCAGAGCTATAGGTTATAGGGAATACCGGTTTATTTTAAAAACCACACACTATAACCTTTTTACAAATAAAGTTTTCAAAATTAAGGTACGCTGTAGTATAACTAAATTGTGTTTCGCATTATCATATTTTAACTTAAACAAAGCTTGATCACCTTTGTTTAATTTAAGTGTGTATAAAGGGGACATGAATTGGCTATACTAGGAATTACTAAAAATAGAAACTTTTTGATACAAAAATGAGAAGCATGATTGTTATGTGAGTTTGCATGGTACTTTTGAGTATTAATAAAAATTATAGCATGATTGACAATCAAACTTTATTAATTATCGCAGTCATCATGTCTCGATCACCCTCGCACCGAGATCAGTCACTTGACGATTATGACCCATCCGAGCACGAATACACTGATTCTGAGCGATCACCGGAGAGATCGGTCACCCCCACCTTGGAGCCGACTTCACCCGTTCCACGTAGGGACGAGGCGGGGCCTTCTCGACTTAGGAGTCGGAGGGTATCGCCACCGCCATGCGCCAATATACCAATGTCCCAACCAACTGGCATGACAACATTAGAAAACTACTGGGTTTCAGGGATGGCTCGAGAAGTAGAGAGGGTTAGATTGGAAGTAGACCAACATGGGCATTCCATCGATGCACTCATGATGATAATGAATTCAAGTGACCAGATCCTAAATGGACTGATATCAATGGTGAGTGTGGACGATCAAGCTATGAGTGGAATTATGAGAGAATTAGTGGAAACTAGGGCGATGGTAGCCTGGTTGCACTCTTGCTTATCGGTAGTGATGGGACTTTTAGTGGTTGTGATAGCGTGGTTGATGGTGTCATTTTTCGGACATTAGTAGCGTGGTTTGCTTAGGGATATTTGGGCAACTAATTTTCTTTTGATGTGTAACTCGTCATATTAGTACATTATTAAATAGCTTGACTATTATTTTTGGATGAATGATTGAATGTATGGCGTAGTTTTGTAATGATCATGATTATGTTATGTTATATTGTTTATGTATGTTTAAGAATTGTGAATTCCAATTCCATAAGGTGATTTTTGTTATATTAGATGTATGATCAATCAAATACAATTTATATTGTATTAAGATTAAGGGATAGGAATAAGGGAAATAAGAATTTGGAATTAATTATTGACGTGGCGTTAAAATAAATTGTGCAATAGAATTATGCCGCCAAGGAGAGAAGATCCTGAGATTGCACGACTCGTATCCGAGCAAATCTTAGCTTCACTTCCTAACATAGTCAGTCAGATAGCAGCGGGTTTAAATGCTAACCAACCTAATCAACCAGGAGTCGGTGCAAATATAGAAAAAGAATGTACCTATAAGACTTTTAGGTCTTGTAATCCAAAAGAATTTCACGGTACCGAAGGAGCGGTTGGATTATTATCTTGGATTGAAGGAATGGAATCCGTCCTTCACATAAGCAAATGTTCGGAAGCAAATAAGGTAGAATTCGCAGCTTGCTTACTACAAGGGAGAGCACTGACGTGGTGGAACACTCAAGTGCAGTCTAGAGGAAGAGAAACAGCTAACAAACTCACTTGGGAGGAGTTTAAGGAAATGCTTAGGGAAGAATATTGTTCAAGAAGTGAAATGCAGAAACTACACGCAGAATTATGGGAGCATGAAATGAAAGGAAATGACGTTGAAGCGTACACGGCACGATTTCATGAGCTGGCAAAGATGGTGCCACATTTGGTTACGCCAGAAGAGAATCGGGTAGACCGATATGTCTGGGGGTTAGCTCCAAAAATCCGAGGTGATGTGACCTCGGGTAATCCAAAAACCATTCAGGAGGCGGTAAGTCTGGCAACCAAGCTCACCAATAATGCCAATCGATCGGGGCTTTTCTCTCGCGATTCAGTGAAAGGAAAAAGGAAGGTCGAGGAAACTTCAAGGAGATCGTTTGACAGGAGAAGGGGGAAGGAACAGAGAACGATGGGTAATTATGGAATTCAAACTCAAACAGCTGATAAAGGAAAGGAAGTATACCCGAGATGCGACAAGTGCAACAATCGACATTTCGGAAATTGTGTTATTTGTGTCAAATGTAACAAATGAGGTCATTATGCGAAAGATTGTAAGTATGGGGGAAAGCGAGCTTGTTTTGAATGTGGGAGTCAGGATCACTTTAGGAATGCCTGTCCTAAGTTTGTCAGAAGGATGAACGCAAATCGGACTCGACCGACAAACAAGAGGAATCAAAAAGGGCAAGCACGAGGCCGAGTATTTGAAATTGGAGCGGAAGAAGCAAGACAAGATCCGGATGTGATCACAGGTACGTTTCTCTTAAATAATCATCGTGCATCTATATTATTTGATTCCGGAGCGGATAGAAGCTTTGTGTCATTAAGTTTTAGATCAAAAATTAATCAAATGCCCCAAAAGCTAAAAGAAACTTATGTCATTAAGTTCGCTAACGGACAAGAGGTTAGGGTTGATGATGTATTTTCGAGGTGTACCTTGAGGCTAGCTGAAAAGGAATTTAAGATAGATCTAATTCCAATAAAGTTAGGAAGCTTTGATGTAGTTGTGGGCATGGACTGGTTGTCTAATAACCAAGCGGAATTATGTTGCTCCGAAAAGACTCTTCGAATTCCGTTATCTCAAGGAGAAGTACTTATAGTACACGGAGAAAAATCCAAAAGGAAGTTAAGAATAGTATCCTGCATGAAGATGCAGAAGTATTTAAGGAAGGAATATGTTGCGTATTTAGCTCATGTAGTCAATAAAGAGATCAAGGAGAAGTGTTTACAAGATATTCCTGTAGTTCGAGGCTTTCCTGAAGTATTTCCTGAAGATCTACCTGGATTACCTCCACCGAGACAAGTCGAATTCCGTATTGATTTGATTCCGGGAGCTGCACCAGTGGCCAAGTCACCATACCGTTTGGCGCCACCCAAAATGCAAGAACTGTCTGAACAACTCCAAGAACTGCTTGACAAAGGATTCATCAGACCCAGTTCTTCGCCATGGGGAGCTCCAGTTCTTTTTGTTAAGAAGAAAGATGGAACATTCCGAATGTGTATCGATTACAGAGAACTCAATAAGTTAACCCTCAAGAATCGATACCCACTTCCTCGAATTGATGATCTGTTTGATCAACTGCAAGGCGCAACGTACTTCTCAAAGATTGACTTACGATCTGGATATCATCAAATGAGAGTTCGCGAAGAGGATATTGATAAGACGGCATTTAGAACTCGTTATGGACATTATGAGTTTCTAGTTATGCCCTTTGGATTAACGAACGCACCGGCAGTTTTCATGGACTTGATGAATAGAGTCTGTCGGCCGTATTTAGATAAGTTCGTGATTGTTTTTATAGACGACATTTTGATTTATTCGCGAAGTAAGGAAGATCATAAGAAACATTTGGAGTTGATCTTAGAACTTCTCAAAGATCAGAAGTTGTATGCTAAGTTATCCAAATGTGAATTTTGGCTTCGAGAGGTACATTTTCTGGGTCATGTGGTTAATGAAAAGGGAATTCATGTTGACCCGGCAAAAGTTGAAGCCATCAAGAAATGGGAAACCCCAAAGACACCAACAGAAATTCGTCAATTTCTTGGTCTGGCGGGCTACTACCGAAGGTTCATAGCGAATTTTTCAAAAATCGCTCAACCTCTGACAGCACTGACACAGAAGGATAAGAAATTTGTCTGGGAAGAAAAACAGGAGGAAGCATTTCAAATACTCAAGCACAAGTTATGTGACGCACCAATTCTTGCGTTACCGGATGGTACGGATGACTTTGTGGTGTATTGTGACGCATCACATCAAGGCTTAGGATGTGTACTAATGCAGAGGAATAAGGTTATAGCCTATGCGTCAAGACAACTCAAGGTTCATGAAAAGAACTACACCACTCATGACTTGGAATTGGGAGCAGTAGTGTTCACGTTAAAAATTTGGTGGCATTACCTTTATGGCACCAAATGTACAATCTATACTGATCACAAAAGTCTCCAACATATTTTTGATCAGAAAATGTTGAACATGAGACAACGAAGATGGGTTGAGCTACTTAATGATTATGAATGTGAAATAAAGTATCATCCTGGTAAAGCTAATGTGGTAGCTGATGCATTAAGCAGGAAAGAAAGAGTAAAACCAAGAAGGGCACGTGTTTTGGGAATGTTGGTCCAATCAAGCCTTAAGACGCAAGTTCGTGAAGCTCAAGAAAAAGCATTGAAAACAGAAAATCTTTGTTGTGAAGCTTTGCATAACCTGGAAAAAGAGTTTGAATCACGATCAGATGGAGTTCGTTATTTCAAGAATAAAGTTTGGATACCAAAGGTTGATGATCTGCGATCAATTATTTTGGAAGAAGCTCACGAATCAAAGTATTCGGTCCACCTAGGAGCCGATAAAATGTACAAAGGATTGAAGGAATATTATTGGTGGCTGGGAATAAAGAAGGACATTGCTGAATTTGTGAGTAAATGTTTGACTTGTGCAAAAGTCAAAGCAGAGCATCAAAAGCCTTCTGGACTTCTTCAACAACCTGAGATACCCCAATGGAAATGGGATCAGGTATCTATGGATTTTATCACCAAACTACCCATGACTGGAAAAGGGAACGACGCAATTTGGGTCATTGTGGATCGACTTACGAAATCTGCGCATTTTCTTCCTATAAGAGAGGACTTCAAAATAGAAAGGTTGGCGCAGTTGTACATAGACGAAATTGTCTCTCGGCATGGAGTACCCCTATCTATCATTTCTGATAGAGATAGTCGTTTCACTTCCCGATTTTGGCAAGCATTTCAGAAAGCGCTGGGTACCATCCACAGACAGATGGACAAACGGAAAGAACCATTCAAACTTTGGAAGATATGCTACGCGCGTGTGCTATAGATTTTGGAGGAAGCTGGGATAAGCATCTGCCGTTAGTTGAATTTTCTTACAATAACAGCTATCACACCAGCATTCAATGTGCGCGATACGAAGCTCTCTATGGACGCAAGTGTAGATCTCCACTTAGTTGGATAGAAATTGGTGATAGCCAACTGATTGGGCCTGACATTATTCAAGAAACCACCGATAAAATATCAATCATCAAGGAAAGACTCAAAGCCGCAAGAGATCGTCAAAAGAGTTATGCAGATAACCGCAGAAAGCCATTAGAATTCCAAAAAGGTGACAAGGTTCTTTTGAAAGTATCACCATGGAAGGGATTAATCAGATTTGGGAAAAAAGGTAAGTTAGGTCCGAGATATATTGGTCCATTTGAGATTCTGGATAGAATTGGACCAGTAGCCTATAAGCTGAGTCTACCTCAAGAGTTAAGTGTCATTCATGACACTTTTCATGTGTCAAATTTAAAGAAATGTCTGATAGACAAAGCAACGATTGTGTCCCCAGATGAAGTAAAGGTTGATGGGCGCCTTTGTTTTAGAGAGGAACCTATCGAAATCCTTGATCGTGAAACTAAACGTCTTAGGCGCAGCAAAATTCCAATCATAAAGGTCCGTTGGAATTCACGTCATGGACCTGAATATACTTGGGAAAGAGAAGACTTCATGAAGCACAAGTATCCTAAGTTGTTTGATGATAAGCCCGTCCAGAAATGTCAGTCATAAATTTCGGGACGAAATTCTTTGAAGGAGGGGAGACTGTGACAGTTGTCAAATTTTGATTAATGAGGTCAGCACCCTCAGAATAATTTATAAGTTTTGTCACTTTTTAAATTTTATTGAAAGCCTTTAAGATAAAAAGATTCCCCGAAAAATTTAGAAGTTGCGTTAAAGACCCGGAACAATTCCGCATCTGACCGTCACTGTCCAGAAATGCCAAATAAGTGAATAAAAGTCCAAAATTCTTAAATTATAAAAATCGGAATATTAATTTCTCTTGCACTGCGAGATTTTCAAATTTGTCAATTATTTAGCAAAAATTGAGAATCGGGTATTTCGGTTCTCAAATATATCTGACATTGTATAGTTTAAAGCTAGTAATTCAATTAATGGTATTAAATTAATTTTTTTTTTCTTTTAAGGAGTCACTAGGACACTTGTCCTAAACCTACTCATTTTAATCATTATCTTTATTTGAAAACCAAATTAAAAACTATCCACACTTCTCATTTTTCAAGATTAACTCCTCACCTCCTTTCTCTCTCCTCTCTCTCTCTATTTCGGCCGAAACTTCACCACCACCACCACCATTTCCATTTTTCTTTCTTCATTTTCTCCTTCCATTGCTAAGATTCAAGAATCCAACCAAGAATCTATCACCATTTTGAAGTTGGAATCCAAATCTTCATCTCTTTTGTTAAAGGTAATCATTTAACCCTTCCATTTTCCTTCAAGTTTATAATCAAAAGTGGTATGTTTTCATATCTTTTATGTAAATGTTGTATAATCCAAGTTGTGGAAGTGAAATGGGATGCATTAGTATCTATACATTTGCTAATGAACCATTTAATGATCTTCCAATGAAACTAGGGTTTCCATGTGTGTTACTTTGAGATTTTGTCAAAGAGATGATGATTTTATGAAATGTGGTTTTTGGTCCACAAAATGTTATTAAGGTTGGATTGAAATTTATGCATTTATATCAATTTTGTGTATAAATAAACTCTTAGGATGAGATTGTTCAAACTCATATGATTAAGAGTTCTATATAGTGTTAAACCACTAATCTAGTGTTTATGTTGTCTTGCATGTGGTTGAAAATTTGTTAATAAGATGGTTTACCCTTGATATTTACATAATATGAGTTTTTGACTCTTGTTTCAATGAGTGTTAGTATAAAGATGTTCTTATGAAGGGATTTTCTAAGTTCCACATGATTAAGAACATTGTAACAATATTAATGTCTTATTTTCTTTATATTGTGTTCATGCATGCATTTGGATGAGCATTTAGATTGCCATGAATCCATGATTCATGTGTTAGTTTATCATGTGTTGAAGGGTGAAGACATGGTTTTAACCAAAAACCATGTCTAATGATCATTATTTGTGGGTTAAAATAGCATTTACATCATTCTAGAATCTGTCCAGAAAATGGACCTCACTTCTAGCTTGCACAACTCACAAACCACATGTCCAAATTTGGGGTTTTTGCTTCTAAACTTCAGTTTAGAGTGTTAGCTTTCTAAAAAGTCCAAAAACATAGAATTTGGAGATGATTTGAGCACTTAAATGGATTTTATAAGAAAATGGTGCAATCTGTCCAGTGAAGACAGATTCATACACCTATTTTGTAGAGGCCATAACTCCCTCACTGCTCATCCAAATTAAGTGAATCTTTTTCCAAATGTTAGGATTTTGAGTTAGGTTTGCATCCATATATGGATCACTAGCTAATTCCAAGAATTGATACCCCAAAAGCCTGTTACAAGTGAGGTATGTCACTGATCCGAAAATCAGTGACACTTTATTTTATAAAAATGATTTGATGTATCAAAAGTTATTCAAAAATTATGAAAAAGTGCAGATTTGATCTAAACATATCATAGTTTCATCCCAAAATTTGTGATTAAGTAATTCTCTTGAGAAGTTAAGTTTCCGTGTTGAAATTACCGGATAACTTTCTGGACAGCATGTGCTGTATCCAGAAAAGTTGTGTTATCAAGTTTAAGTAATGCCTTATTTTATTTTGGAACTTTGTTTAGACAAAATAATTATGGACTAAGAAACTTATTTGATGGCATTTCATGGGACAATTGGACATATTGGTTGGACATCGGAATAGGGTATTAATGTGTTTCTTATGGCAACTCTTACATAGGGAAAGTTAAGGCGTGACAAAACTCATTAAGTTTAAAGTAAAGCTTCACTCGTTGCTTGCATCAAGGTGAGTATTCACAGCCCCATTTTTATCGTTTTAATTGATTTTGGGGTGAAAAGCATGTTTAAATTGCGTATTTAAAGATTCATGAGAATTGTTTGAAAGAATTGCGAATTGGCAATTTATAAGGCTTTGTTAAAAGCGTTTGGAAAATTAAGCTATATGATGAGTATGCAATTGATGTGTTGAGTTTTTAATGTTAAGACCCCGTGACACTACTATTAACTCGAAGAAAATCGGGCCTATAGTATTAGTGGGTAGCGCTATTTGGTGTGACAAGCCCACTTTAATGCTGACGAGCAGGGGTGCACTATACTAGAGAAGATGGCTAAACATGTGGCATGAACCACCGCTGAGTTTGTCCATCGGGGGCGTTGTAATTGGTCAGGGACGGCTTAGTAGTGGCTCAACGTAAAATTCGTCTTTGCTTACACTCATCATAAAGAAATTTAAGTTGTGGTACTCATGAATCAAAGAATTGAAGTTGTATTTCTTTTTCGTACGCTCTACGAATGTTAACTTGCATATAAAAATGATTTGTGCATATTCAAAACCTGTGAACTCACCAACTCTTTGTAGTTGACCTTGGTTTTTATTCATGCTTTTCAGGAATCTAGAAGGTAATCCCATGATGCTTTATCAGCGTACTCGTATTTTCAAGCACAAGACTATTTTCGCTTTAAGTGTATCTTATGTTTTAAAAGACTTGGAATTTGTAAACGATAATGACATTATGTTCTCAAAAATGTAATGTATTTTGGTTGATTAAATGTTGGTATGTTTATAATCTTGTGCTGTGACATCGGAGCTGTTACGCCTCGTGTTTCCGCTTTAGCGGGGTGTGACATATTCTATACATTCTATACATATACTGAATAAAAGATAATTACAATAAATAAAATATCTTCAGTATATCTTCCATGAATATCTTCAGCTTTCCATGTTTATCTTTAACCACGATCTCTTCATCATTATCTTCATATTATCTTAGAAGCACCATTAACTGAGTTTTGGCAGCATTAACTACTAAGCAGCACTAACCACTAGCAGTACTAACTAGCTAAGCAGTACTAACTTTGTGCAAGCAGCACTAACTTTGACTAGCAGTATTAATTCTACTAGCAGCAGTAATACCTAGCAGTACTAACTGTTGAAGTCCTCTGGCAGTAGTAATCTTATACTAGCAGCATTAACCATACTTGGTAAATTCTTCAGTTCCCAACATTATACTTTCAATGACGCTGATTTTGCCAATTTGAACTTCAGAGATATTGAATTCATGTACCATGATTTCAGAGACAGAACCATTAGGCATCCTGAGATAGTATTTCCTCTAGATACTATTAAGAGATTTATCAAAAGGCACATCTACTCAACATATCTCTATGACTTTCAGTTAGGCATAGAGACAAACCAGAATAGAATCAACTTGCTTAAGCCTGACATGACTCATCCTCTGCTTGAAGACACTCCACTCTACACAGTTCTAAGAGAACCAGAACTTGGAGTTGTGTTTGAGAATGTTGACAAAAAGGAGAAAAGATTTATGAAAGCTGCTGAAATTCCAAAGTATTCTGATGGTACTTTAGAAGATGTTTTTAAAAAGCTGCAAACCAAACATGAATAAAGTGAAAAGCAAAGATTAGCTGAGAATGATCATATGCCAAGATTGGAAAGGATCTTTACTGAAAATATTATTGATTCTATCAAGGACAGAATCAGATTCAGACAAGCAATCAGAAGGTTTGAAGGGTATATGGGAATAAGGAGAACTTACATGAAGAAATGGACAAGTTGAAGACTTTCAAATTGCTCAAAAAGGAGGAGAATGTTATATCATAGTTTTGAGTCAATTTGTTGCTCAAAAAGGAGGAGAATGTTATATCATAGTTTTGAGTCAATTTGTAAGTGTGTTTATCTTTAGTATGTTGACTTTTCTTGTATGCTTGTATAGAGGTCAAGGCTTGTTTGACCCTATATATAGCTTGTCTTTTGTCTTGTTTCGAAAGAAGCCTTTTTGTACGCATTTAGTCATTGTAATTCCATGTTAGACATATGAATACGACAAGACTTGTGACTCAATCTCTCTCATCTTTGATCTTTGATTGTTAATTGTTTTAATATGATTCTTGAAACCTGGGATCATAGTTTGGCTTTGGTACCCACTGGTATTTGGGTCCATATTTGTGAGTTGCAGTTCTATTAGGAGTAATTGAATAAGAACCATACCAGTAATGATCACTTGTTTTATGAACACAATCATATGTACGAGAATAAGAACAATATATTTTCCTTTTAGACAACCTGATTAATTGATCTCTCGAGTAAACAAGATCAGGTTTACCTTTTTGCACTTTGTTCTTCTTGGCTTTTTGTGAATGTACACATGATTTCTTACCTTTCTTTTCATCCTTCTTCTCATCATCAACTGGTTTCACTTTCTAGACCAGTTTTTCTTCTCTATAATTCCTTCTTCTTCTGATCTCTGAACCATCTACATTTCTATCAAAGAAAATGTTAGTAGTATGAATCTGATCAAATGAGTTGACTGACCTTTTTGTTAAAACAGTTCTTTGATGTGAGCTTGTTGCTGTCCTTTTAGAATCAGCTGAATCATCTCTAGATATGTGGATAAATGACTCTGGAGTCTTTTGCTCAATCACCACTACCTTAGAAACAATTTCTTCAAGCTCTTTTATCTTTGAAGATAGACTATCCTTTTCTTTGATGTGCAGGTCAATCTATTTCTTGAATTCAAACTTCGCTTTCTGATCTTTCAATGCATAAGTTGATAGTTCAGATAACTTATGAGTAAGCTTCCTTATCTCTGATTCAAACATTTTTCTTTCTTCTTCAAAACCATTCTCAACATTCTTTCTCTGACCAGATATCTCCTTGAAGATTCCAACATTCTTCTGTTCAATGGCATTCTTTTCTTTTGCAAACCTTTCTCTTTCCAATATGATCACTTTCTCAAAGTAAGATACTTGTTGAGAAAGCTTGGAACATTTAAGCTCAATTGTTTTCTTCTCTTTAAAACTCTTCCTTGAAAACTTAGACAACTTCTTTGCAAACTCTTTCTTTTCTTTCTCAAAATCATCTCTATCTTTAACCATCTATAGCTCTAGATCAGAAGTCTTCTTATGAAGGTCAGCATTTGCACACTCCAAATCCTTAACTTTGTCCTCATACATGTCAACATAATCTGCTTGATGGATTTGAACCATTTGATCTTCCAATACAATATCTTTCTTTTCAGCTCAGGGTTCTCAGCTTCCAAACTCAGTACCTTGTCTTCATTCAGCCCAGAAGTCTGTTTTAGAATATCTTCATCTATTGTTCTTAAAACAGTGACTTCTTCTCTCAGTATCCGCTTTTCCTCATGATATCTTTTTGATCTTTTTGAATAGTAGCCAACAAAAGAAGCGAGATTTTTGTTCTCTATTCTAAGCTTGACAATCTTTTCTTCATCATTAGAAAAACTCATCTTGTTTTACATAGTTAAGATAAGATCGTCAGAAACTCAGAAACTTTGATCACAATCAGAACTTTGTCCCCCTTCGCAGACTTAGTATGGGGGTCTCACTACCTGGTTAGCGGGTGGGGTCAAGGGGCAATGCCCTTGCGGTGTTGAGGGGAGGCGCCCCTAGAGAAAACATTTTGACATTTAAAGGCCATATTACAGCTTTGAAAAATTCTCAGAAAAAAAAATTCTAAGTACAAAACTCGCAAATGAAAGAAAATTGAACTTCGCGCAAACAGTGATGTGCGCATTCCCAGTTCGCGCACACTGAAGGATGCAAGAATAGACTTCATGCACAGAGAGATGTGCGAGTTCTTGCTTCGCGCACGCTGAACCTTGTATGTTTCTTCTTCGCGCAAACCACTACGTGCGAGTTTCTCTGAAATCACTTCGCGCAATGCTGTTGCACGTTCAACACTTAGAAAAAATTTTGAACTTTTCACTTCATGCAAAACAAACACTTCTCGCACAATGTACTTCTCGCACAACAAAGGGAAAGAACAGTACAAACTCGCACAATATGTCTTGGGAGTTTCTACTTCTTGCACGAAAAGACTTGCGAGTTCTTCATATTTTTCAAGATCCTTTGACGTGCGTGTTCTTCAACCTTTTAGCGTTCTTGCCTTAGCATGTTTTCTAGATCTTTGAAGATAGACTATCCTTTTCTTTGATGTGCAGGTCAATCTATTTCTTGAATTCAAACTTCGCTTTCTGATCTTTCAATGCATAAGCTGATAGTTCAGATAACTTATGAGTAAGCTTCCTTATCTCTGATTCAAACATTTGTCTTTCTTCTTCAAAACCATTCTCAACATTCTTTCTCTGACCAGATATCTCCTTGAAGATTCCAACATTCTTCTGTTCAATGGCATTCTTTTCTTTTGCAAACCTTTCTCTTTCCAATATGATCACTTTCTCAAAGTCAAATACTTGTTGAGAAAGCTTGGAACATTTAAGCTCAATTGTTTTCTTCTCTTCAAAACTCTTCCTTGAAAACTTAGACAACTTCTTTGCAAACTCTTTCTTTTCTTTCTCAAAATCATCTCTATCTTTAACCATCTATAGCTCTAGATCAGAAGTCTTCTTATGAAGGTCAGCATTTGCACACTCCAAATCCTTAACTTTGTCCTCATACATGTCAACATAATCTGCTTGATGGATTTGAACCATTTGATCTTCCAATACAATATCTTTCTTTTCAGCTCAGGGTTCTCAGCTTCCAAACTCAGTACCTTGTCTTCATTCAGCCCAGAAGTCTGTTTTAGAATATCTTCATCTATTGTTCTTAAAACAGTGACTTCTTCTCTCAGTATCCGCTTTTCCTCATGATATCTTTTTGATCTTTTTGAATAGTAGCCAACAAAAGAAGCGAGATTTTTGTTCTCTATTCTAAGCTTGACAATCTTTTCTTCATCATTAGAAAAACTCATCTTGTTTTACATAGTTAAGATAAGATCGTCAGAAACTCAGAAACTTTGATCACAATCAGAACTTTGTCCCCCTTCGCAGACTTAGTACGGGGGTCTCACTACCCGGTTAGCGGGTGGGGTCAAGGGGCAATGCCCTTGCGGTGTTGAGGGGAGGCGCCCCTAGAGAAAACATTTTGACATTTAAAGGCCATATTACAGCTTTGAAAAATTCTCAGAAAAAAAAATTCTAAGTACAAAACTCGCAAATGAAAGAAAATTGAACTTCGCGCAAACAGTGATGTGCACATTCCCAGTTCGCGCACACTGAAGGATGCAAGAATAGACTTCATGCACAGAGAGATGTGCGAGTTCTTGCTTCGCGCACGCTGAACCTTGTATGTTTCTTCTTCGCGCAAACCACTACGTGCGAGTTTCTCTGAAATCACTTCGCGCAATGCTGTTGCACGTTCAACACTTAGAAAAAATTTTGAACTTTTCACTTCATGCAAAACAAACACTTCTCGCACAATGTACTTCTCGCACAACAAAGGGAAAGAACAGTACAAACTCGCACAATATGTCTTGGGAGTTTCTACTTCTTGCACGAAAAGACTTGCGAGTTCTTCATATTTTTCAAGATCCTTTGACGTGCGTGTTCTTCAACCTTTTAGCGTTCTTGCCTTAGCATGTTTTCCAGATCTTGCGAGTTCTTGACTTTATCGTTAAAAAAATCGATTTTCACATTGATTTTGATCGAATCCTTCACCAAATCCTCTGAAACTTTGCAGAATTTGTCTAAAACATATTTCGAACCAAATACAAATGTTGAATTACAATCAAAAACACAAACAAAGAACAATTTGATCTATTGACAGTGTGTTCCAAAAACTCGAACTACAACTTCACAAAAATTCAAAATTCACATGAATTTATCGTGTATTGAACGAAACAGTACAAACGAAGAGTGTTCTATTTGCAAAAAACGAATACAATGATGCCAAAAACAGATTCAAATCAACACTAAAACTCAAATATCAAAACACCACAGTAGACTTGCGTGTTCTTGAAAATCGATCAATATTTCTCGAATTCAATCCATGTTTCTGAATTTCTGTTTGCTCTGATACCAATTGTTATCCCAGATAACAATGTAAACAAGATGATAATTCACAATTTCAATCAATTTCCATTTCTATTTCACAATCAAATTTGATACATATATGTTCTCTCTATTTTCTCTCTAACACTTGAACACGTATGACACTATGATTGAAGCTACACGCATAACACAACTCAAACACCTATTAAAACAAAGACACAATACACGCACATTACACAAACGCGCACAAGAAACAGAAACACTCAAACAACTAAAACTCTCACAACACTAGCTTTGACTATTTATTACAAAAACTTTGACTTTCACAATGAGAGTTGACTTTGAGCTTTGACTTGGCTTGACTTTCAGCTTCAGACTTCATGATCTTGTATCCAACATATTTATGCTCTAACAACTTGTGTATAATCTTATCTATATACTGTCAAGTATTCATACACACCGGTTCAGTACTTCATATTGATTTTTGTTATTACCATGTCTCATAAAGAAACAAATTTTTCGATGGTAATACCCTCGTTTGTAATTTAATGTTGTTGAGCATAAATCATAATGTAACACCCCCTTCCCGAGATGGAAAAGGAGGTTACGTCTGAACTTAAAACAAACCATCAAACAAAGGCATGCAAAGCACTATTAAACCTTATAAAATATAAACACCAATAAGAAAACTATTAATTGTCTCGAACGATACACTTTCTTTCTTCCAATACTTACATCAAAACATTAATAAAACCTACAACTTCTTACCAACAAACCTCTTATATAGGATGAAGCTTTGAATCCCTTAAACTCTTTAGATTCCCTTCGAATACCTGCCATGAACAAAGAAATGTGGTTGAGCCAAACGCTCAGTGCACAGATACAATAGATAACAAACGAATAATCGAACCCAATACCGAATATAATAAAAATATGAATTTTGGACACGAGACTCGAATTTTAGAGTGTTCATGAAAGCTAGATCGAGTATTAATTCATTCAACATCTAATTTCAACAACATACCAAAATATCCCAAACAAAGAAAACGAAACCAAAAGAAATTAGACCAAAAGACTCAAAATTAATTGCTTAATCAGAAGTCATAACAAAATGAATAAATTCAAATTCATATATCAAGACAGAAATTTTGTCAAAGTTCAAGACTGTCAAATCAAAACAAATATTGCCAACTAAATATCAAACTAATAACAGAAGCTTAAATCAAAATCATATCATAAGATTGCATAACGAGCTCGAACAAATAAACGCATACACTTGAGTTTCATGTCACACATAAACAGATACAACAAGTGTCAGACATAAGTCACATAGGCACGTACGTTGGACATTCTCATCCAACTGTACTAAATAATGTGAGATGCGGTGTTGGGCACTACACCGTCATCCACCCTACAAACTATACGCCTCCCATCACACCACGCCAGCTCTCATCAGAGCACACAGAATCAAAAGGAGACGCCGTGGACTGATCACACCGCCACGGGTGGTGTCACGTCATCGGTGCCACAATGACGTGCCTATGGTACCCCCATAGGTGGTTAGTAGCTCGGTACACCTTAATGTATAAACTTCAAAATATGTCACAACACATGTGATCATACTAGATGAATAGCCAATCATACTAATTACAAAACAAATCAAAAAGGTATTTAACTATATAAAAATATTGACCGCTCCCCTTGAACGCTTTATAATTTCGAACACATTTTTAGAACGACTTAGAATTGAACAAGAGTTTAATTGATATGAGTGTCGTAACCCATTAACATAAATTTATGTACGACCTATCACAAAAGATTTAAAAACAAAAACGTATGGCGAAGCAAATCCGAATGCAGATTAAGAATTTCACACCTACAACTTTTTGAAATCGAGTCGTACTATTTTCAGAACTTTACACGTTTATAACTCTAATATTTTCTCATACTTCAAGGAAGTTTTAGAAAACTATATCTAAATAAAAGTTTTAAATAAATTTCTTAGGATTCCAACGGATCAAGAATGGACCGAATCACATTTAAAATGATTTTATACGAATTTTCGAAAGACATTGCGTTGTTCTCGTCTAAAACTAGAGCAGTTTCGAAAAATCCAGATTTTGAACACCTTAGCTTAAAATTCACAGTTTGCACGTGTGATGATGAATTGTAAAAGACCTCTCTAGGTTTTCAAAAACATATTATACGCAGTAATCCGATAAACGAGTGATTTGTTATGATTTTTACAAATATCACGAAATTTTCAGAGTGAAATTCAGCAGATTTATAAATTGAATTTGACGTTTTTAACATATTCAAACCTCGATTTACTGCATGAAAAAAAAACATAACTCACCCAAAATAGACACGATCAACTAATCGAATGAGAACAAAATCAATTCGATGGATGAAGGAACACATTGTACACTAAATCGAACGAAAAACAATCTAGACAAAAGCAAGGAACCCATGTACATATGTAATAGATAAAATAAACACAAACGGAATTAGAAAACTTCCACATATACCATGGATGAGTAACACAACGGAAGGAAAATAAAGAATCTGTACACATATACAAACGGATAAAAAAAATTTACAAATGAAGGAACATAAAAAATCAATACACATATGCAACAACTCAAATACACAGATTAATGAGGGGGAGAATAAGGAATCTGTACCTTAGCCAATTTCTGAGATTTGCTAATGAGAACTCAATCATATTTCTTCAACGAACCCTAAAATCACGACCAAAACTTCAAACAAAAACCCAACTTCGAACCTAAAGATTGTTGCTTGAAACTCCAAAGATTTGTAAGTAAAATTCTTTTTTTTCACCTTGATTTCTCAACGATTTACATGCTTACTTCATTGGGATTTAAAAAAAAAATTAATTCCTACTTGCACCACAAGACTAGCCGCTGATTCCAAGAATAAGGTTTATCCCAAACCTAAATAATTTTCATATTAACAAATCTAGTCCCTCAACTTTTATGGGGTTCCAAAATTTACTTAAAACATTTATTTCTACAATATTTTCACAAAAATTATGGGATATTACACATCATTTCAATCTTTGAGCATTTATTGCTAAATTGTTTATATTTGTTCATATATACAAACTGTCAAGTTCTTTGATACCCTAAACATTTCACGTTCATATCTTATGATATTTGATATGATTGATACATTGTCAGATTCTCAAAAAAAATCTCTTGATTTCATTTTATTCATTCAATATCCTTGTTTTGAGAGATCTTCAAAGTTCAAATGCTCAAATTTCATTCATATATTTGATGAGCATACATTTTGACAATGTTATCATATTTACGCTTAACTGTTCAAGTGAAATTGTTGAGCAACTGTTCTTTTTAGGAAACTTACATGGGATCAGTGTGAGAGCATAAACAGAACTTCTATGGATTCACGTTAACCTGTGTTTCCTACCCCGGAAGTTATCCTAGAGTGATTGAGGGGTGAGGGGTTTTAAATCAAAGAGTGGGGGAGATAACTCATCCGATTGAGTTTTTCTCATTGTGTAAAGCGGAAAAATGTAAAAGTGAGCTTAAATGTTCAAAAGAAAGAGGATGTGAGATCATAGTTAAAAGAATATCAAAACTCTGTACCAACCACTTTCTGAGTCGTGCAGCCACATTACTGATTGGTTCACATTCTTTGATGACCATCATTGAAACGGGTAGTGAGCCCATGCCAACTCTTGCAATTACCCCACCAACCACTCGTTTCTTTCTTAACAAAGAAATGTTTTATTTTCTTTAGGGATGCAGCATATCTGCTATCTAATCTTCACTCGAAAGATTTAGATATTAAAAAAGAAGGAAGTTTTCCCCACCTTCGCACCTCTTTCATGCACATTAAGTCTGTGTAATACTTGTTGTTGTCTCAACAGTTTACACAATTTGAGCCTGAGAGAGCTTAACTAGCTTCAATCATTTCTATACATTCACGTACACACAAGGAATATGTTTTCGTGTCATAACATTCATAGAAAATTCCTTTGTGGTTTTTTCGATGATTGAATGGAAGCCCTGGGGGGTGAACATCACAAAACTCTTTTTTAATGTACATTTGTTATACAAAGTGGCTCTGTGCTATTTACAGTCATTCTAACTGTATCGTTTGTCGATTCAGGGTTACAATGTTTATTATATCTGAATTTGAAAAGATTCGAGTATATACATCTTATGAATTAACGGATACACAGATCAAAAAGGGCGGAGAATGTCATTTTATCATAAAGGGGGAGATAAATTTTCAAAAACTGTGATGACTTGAAAAAGGTTTTGATGATTTTGCTGCTCACAATTCATCAAATAGGGGGAGAAATTCAGGAACTTCAAGTCAAGAAAAAGGGGAAAAAGTCAGTTGAAGATTTATAGTTGATATAATCAAGATTGATGAAAGTTTATCAAAATGGGAAAGACATGTCTGGAGTTTCAAGTGAAATTTCAAGTCAGACAGATGATTCAAGAAAGTTTGTTCGCTTGAAGACAGTTCAGAGATCACAGAGATGAAGATACAAGTATTGAAAGATTTCTCAGCGTTGAAAGATTTCTCAAAGTTTAAAGAAGATCAAAGAAGTTTCAAAAGTTTCAACTTTTAGTTCAAGACTTGATGACTTTTCAAAGACAACATGAAAGACTTTTCAAGATTCTTCAAAAGCAGATTGTTTGAAGATTGTCAAATTTTCAAAGTTTAAAACTGTCAAAGTCAAAGTTTTGAAGAATCAAGAGCTGAAGACTATCGTCAATTTTTTTTGTTAAATCTTGAATACAAAGGGGGAGAATGTTTGTGTATATTTGTATCCAAGATTTATAGTAGAAAAGTCAAAGTCATGTAAAGACAAAATAGAGTCAAGTCTTGTTAAGTCAATCTTAAACATAGGTATGTAGTCTGAGAGTTGTGAGTGTTCATGTAACTTGTAATATGACATAGTGAGATATACGACTTTAGTTTTTCTCTCTCTACTCTCTCTCTAGAACATGATCTAAATTGTTATATCTTGATTGTTTGCTTTATTTTGTGGACTAACAAAAGAAAATTAAGAAATAAGTTGAAAAAAGAAAGAAATATGTTAAAGCAAGAAAATATGTTGAATCTTCACCTATAGATCATCAATTTATAGATCAAATTAGGGTCACATTTGTAGCAAACTACGTATATTGAGGTTATTGTATAATTACTATACAAATTGGAAATAAAAAGAAATTGTTGAAAATAATGGTGCATGTCCGCAAGTAAAACATATTTGAACATGCGGAAAATGTGATTTTTAAGCCAAAATACCAACTACGCCGTCCTCGGGGATGACGTAGTAATCACGGATGAGAATGTCGCGACCGGTTACAAGGAGTCCCTTGACCTCCTGCAGGTGGTTATTTCGAAAGAGAAATCACTAATATCAAGGAGTGAATCGCGGAAGATTAAACTTGGTCAAACTTATGGCTGGTTTTGGATTGTTCATGCAAAATTGGAGTTTGACGGGGTGTTGAAACGTGAAATTATAGATCAAGTAAGGTACTACTTGTAGACATACAAATATATCTGGATTTTTTTTTTGCCTTTACCTACCTCCGCAACTTGAGGAGGTATTTATTTTCTTGAAATCCTAGAAAGAAATGGTTGAGAGATGAATTTAGGAGTGAGAAATGACGATTTTTGCCAACTTCCCAAAAAACGAAAATATTGTTTTAATTTTGTTCAGTTTTTCAAAATAAAAAACAACACTTGGATGATCTAGGGAAGAAAATAGTAGTTAGGTGAATAAGAAAATGTTAAATTGAGTTTGTTTTGGAAGATCCCTTTTAACCAAATCATATATTACTAGACAGGGAATCTGACCCGACCCGTTGGGGAACCCAGTTCACCCGACCCGGAGGGGGCGGGGGAATACCAAGAAAAACGGGGTCGGGGACCGGGGCCGGGGATACCCGGTACACACAAACCGGGGCCGGGGCCGGGTAGACCACCCCCCGACCCACCCGGTAATAATAATATAATTTTTATTTTTTAAATATATATATATATATATATTAATATACTAATTACTAAAGTTTTCCTAAAATTGAAATTAGGTAATAATTATATTAATTGTTATATGATACGTAGTGTATATACTATTTTTCTAACTTGTATTATTTTTAAATTTAGATAAAAAGGACGGAGAACCGCAAGGATTTGATCAAACGGTTGCATATGATGAAGACGTTGAAATTTGATGACATTGTTTAATGTTTATGCATTTTTTCAACTTATTAGTTGTAGTAAAATGACCCAAAGTCAACCCCAAAAACAGTCCAAAATACCTAAAAAAAGGTTTAAAAAAAAGGCTAAATGAGACCGGGTATTGACCAGGGCCGGGTGTTTAATCCCCGCACCCGCCGGGTACCGGGGCCGGGGCCGGATACTTCTCCACGAAACTGGGGCCGGGTAAGGGGAACCCCGCCCCAAACCCGCCCCGTTACCATCCCTATATATTACCATGCGTGCCCTTTCCAATATATCGATCTAAGTTGACATAATTAACCTTGTAAGTTGTTGATATTACAAATATGCATTTAAATTAATCACCTTTGATTTAAACCAATTTGTGGATTAAATTCTCAACATTTTTATGGTTCTTATTTGATTTAATACATATACATATATATATACATATATATATATATATATATAGGGAAAGGTTAATTTGAGAAACACTAAATATATGAGAAATAGAAAAGTGATCTTAAACCATTAATTCGGTCAAGATCGGCGGCTTTGACCGATAATTAGGGGATAATTGCTTCCATGGTCCACTCCCGTGTTCCTCACATTGTTTATTATTCGAAGGATATTTTTGTAAATTATCCAAACGTTCAGATATGAATATCACTTTTTTTTTCTTTTTTTTTAGCCGTGTGTGTTCATATATGAATGCATGCAAAAAACAGAAGTTCATATATGAATGTTAGTAGACGTTCATATATGAATGTTAGTAGAATGTCAATATTTTTTTTGTACGTATTCATATATGAACGCATGCATTCATATATGAAGGCATGCAAAAAACAGGCGTTCATATATGAATGTCACTCTTTTTTTTTGCATGCATTCATATATGAACGCATGCATTCATATATGAAGGCATGCAGTCAGTGTTTATGTAAAAATTATGAACATTCATATATGAACGCATGCATTCATATATGAAGGCATGCAAAAAACAGGCGTTCATATATGAATGTCACTCTTTTTTTTTTGCATGCATTCATATATGAAGGCATGCAAAAAACAGGCGTTCATATATGAATGTCACTCTTTTTTTTTGCATGCATTCATATATGAAGGCATGCAGTCAGTGTTTATTTAAAATTACGAGCATTCATATATGAACGCATGCATTCATGTATGACTGCATGCCTTCATATATATGAACACGCGCGTGTTTTTGTCAAAGTTACGTAAATACCCTTATATTTTTGGAAGAGCCGTAATTTTTGACCACCAGTCAAAGCCGTAACTTTTGACCAATTAAATCTAATCTTGGCCATATGAATGGCTAAGATCACTTCTCTATTTCTCATATATATATATATAAAGACTTGAGATCATGTGAGACCAGGTTATTTTCGTGAGACCCGTGAGACCATAAAAATAACACTAAACATTCACAACAAAAGACTGTGATGGTATTGTAAAGGTAAACCTTCACAGTGTTTTTGTTGTGAAGGTTTGCTGTTTTTCGTTCCTTCACAATGAATCGCTGTGAAGTTTTAGTGTTATTTTTGGTCTCATCGGTCTCACGAAAACAGGTTGGTCTCACGTGAACCCAACCTTATATATATATATAAGGCGATAAATTTGCAAGAAGACGAGAAATTCCAAAATCATATATAATCACAAGTGATGCACACACTAAATCATATATGTTCAAACACAACACGTCGACCAACATATAGTGGACAACCTTCCCCCACAACCTTTAATTACGTTCACCAATTTACCCTCATCCCTTTCAGAAGGTATTACTCGTATATAAATTAGACGTTGGTATCATATACAATCATATGTTTTCTTGTAACTTATCTTATCGTATAAATTGATCCAACTTTTAGTTTGAAATATATATTAAAAATTAGGGAAATTAATTAAAATGTTCGTATTTCAATCTCATATTACCTAAATGCCCAAAATCTCTTTTGGTTTGCCAAAATACCCAATTTGTCCGGGATTTCACTATTCATCCCGAGGTATGCCGAGATTTCACTATTCATCCCGGGGTTAACCTAATTTATCTTTCGATCTCACCGTTCATTTGTTAATCGTAAGTTCATCATATTGATCCCGGTCCCTACCCCGGGATGAATAGTGAAATCCCGGACAAATTGCGTATTTTGACAAACCAAAAGAGATTTTGGGCATTTAGGTAATATGAGATTGAAATAAGGATATTTTAATTAATTTTCCTAAAAATTAATGAATGAATGAGCCTGGATGTAATGGTAACAAACGAGAGCATGCATGATTTTCAGTGCCACGGTTGAATGGTTGTATACAGGCACTTGTCGCTCTCAAGGATTGATACAATTCATAACACACATACCCTACTCACTTCAAATTAAGAGAAGACTAACGTCACCATCACTCCTCCATTTTGGAAACCCTAATTAACCCCACTACATTCCAAACCTTTTCTTCATATTTTACCATGCAAAAAATATAGCATTCTCCTATATATAATTTCTTTTATAAAGAATAAAATAAATGTTAGTTTTAACAATTAATAGCTTATATAACCTATTACATAATTTTTAACAACAAACAAAATGGTATGGGTGGATTATATTTCTTAAATGTAAACAAAACATTTGCATATATAAGTAATGTTACATTAAATCTAATATTTTATTATTAATTAATAGCATCATTATATGGCAAAATGTAGGGTGTCAATTTTGTACCGATACAAACCAACCAATTTATGTACCAACCGTACCAATTTAAGTGGCATCAATTTAGTTGGTACCAATATAATTGGTTGGTATACCGTACCAACTATCTAAATTTGGTTGGTACGTGGTATTATAAGTCGTATACCACGTTAATACCGTACCGTACCGACTTATTTTTTTAATTATTTATTAATTAAAGTTTAGTTAATAGTATAACTAATTTTGATTTTTAAATTTTAAATTATTATATTTTAAATTTTGCTAAATTATAATATGGATGGATATACTAAACTTGGTTGAATTCATTTGTGTAACCCTTTCAACCTTATTACCTTCTCTACACCTTCACAATCCATCATCACAACTCAATGATCATTACTATTAAACTATTAGTAATTGTTTGTATTACATGAAAGTTATTTGATTGTTTGTATATGTAGGGATAAATGGTACAATATATATCCATATGTTATTTGAATGCTCGATAGTTTTAGTGCATATAGATATAATTGGTAAAAAATGTCAATATAAATAAATTTGTAACTTCAACTTTTACGATTTTGTTACAAAACCGTATCAACATGTACCAACCGGAAAAAGTTGGTACCAATTTAGTTGGTACCATGTATAGTTGGTTGGTACATTGTATAAAATTTATATACCAATTATAATTGGTTGGTACATGGTATATGAAAAAAAAAACATGGTACCGTACCATGTTCACCCCTAGCAAAATGTAGTGTCCGTTTAAATAATTGTTTGATGCAAGATTTTGTTTGTTTACAAAAAACTATCTTAGGGGTTGTTTGGGATTACTTATTTAAAACAACTTATTCTTTTTTTTTTAAAGTGCTTATCAATTTATGTGGTGATAAAAAATAGTTTTATAAAAATTGTTTACGTTAGCTTATTATGGTACCAAACATAATATGCTAAAAAAGTTGTTGCTTAGGGTGTTTAGGATTGCTTATACATGTAACATAACCAAAAAAATGTCATAAGTTGTTTCAAATAAGTTGATAAGTCAGTATGGACTAACTTATTAAAAACAACTTATCTGCGGTGATAAAAAATCATAAGCAATTTTTTTCCCCAATCCAAACACTATAAGTAACTTATCTGTGATGACAAAATAAAATAAACAGATAAGTCATTTAAATAAGCAATCCCAAACACATCTTAATATTAAGGATGAATACAAATATTTTATAATGGACGATCCAGTTTATGACACGGACCACCACCCATTCCTTAATAGATTCGCCTCTACATAATAAATTTTCAAATATCATTTGAATTTTGTATCCATAAAGACCTCAATGTAGAAATCAATTTTTGGGGTCATGTATTTAATATGATACTAGCAGTGTACCCGTGCAATGCATCGGTGTGAGCAAATGTAAATGGAAATAAAAAATTAATGTAATAGTTTACCAGAAAAAAAAAGAAAAAATATTATATGGAGTAAATCATATATTTATAATTTATATAGCATAAGTAGTGATAAACGCATAACTTGAGTTTTTTCAATCATGAAACATTAAAAATTTGTATTAAAGTAATCGTTGTTCAATGTATATTTGACTTTTAAAAACATGTATTAATCAGCGATATCTAACGAATTATAATATTTTTTTAAAATACTGAAATATAGAATAGGTAAAAATAACAAATATAATGTTGGATAATATTATTTTGTATCTAAACGTATATATAGGTTCATTATTAGTTAGTTTTATAGAATTCAAAAGGCTTTAAAAACTTGTATACATAAAGAAAATACATGTACTATCATAATTAAAGAAATATGTTAATTTGAGCAAGTAAATAACTTTTCTTCTTTTAGAGAAACCCTAAATGGAAAGGAAAAAACTTGAATATGGAAGGTAGTGAAAAAGTAAAGTTTGAATTTTTTTTCAAATGAGTTATACCTTATGCATACTAAGTTGTGAATTAAGAGATTTTTGAAATGTATGCATAAAATGGTAGTACCTTATGTTTTATAAGTAGTAATTAAGAGTTTTTTATTCCGTCTTTATAATATAGTATAGATAAGAATATAATTTAAATATTAAATATTCATCTAACTTATTTTGTAATATTATTGAAAAAGATAATTTATTATTTAATATATTGAAGATCTAACTAATTTTTTTTAAGATTATTTGAAGTTTTTTGTTTAATAAATAAGTTATTTTTTTGAAAAACTTAATTCATATAGCATATTGAGGTTTTTTTTTTCTTATATTTACATATATATATTTTATACATTATTTTAGGTCATTTATATTGTTTTGTAATTATTATTTATTATATTATTTTATTCTTCTATCCTTACTTTTTTTAGTTTTATAATACTAAAAGTTCTATTGAATAAGACTATATTTGATAAACTAATTGTTATTCAATAGACAAGTTGATAAACTAATCACATCTGATAAAAATTAACTGATAAATTGGTCACATTTGATAAAATATAGTTGATAAACTAGATTACTATATTTAAAAAGAATAAATATATGTATATATATATATATATAGGGGTGGTATCAATTGGAAATCAAGTTTAATTGGAAACTTTGAAAACCAAATTTCAGCCATTGATTTTTATAATCAATGGTTAAGATTCATTTGAATTATATATGGTAGTAAATTAATTAATTTATTAATAATATATAAAAATAATAAATGAAAAGGGTAAATATGTCTTTTGATTTTGTGTTTCAAATATGGCAAAAAATGATTATTTTATTTATATTACTTGAAACCAAAATAAAATTTCACACGCAAAATAAGAAAATATAAAATCAGATTATATTTTTGTTTCAAGTAAAAAAAATTACCACGCAAAACAAAAATAAAATTTCCCACGCCCATGAATTTCCACATCGATAAGAAAATTTTTATTTTTCTTTTAAAAGGTAAGAAAATATTTTTTTTAATTTCATTTTATTATAAAATTTCCCACGCAGTCTAATATTGTGATGAAACAGAATGAATTTGTGGATTACAAATTTCATTGGATTACATTTTTGTGATGAAACAGGATGAATTTGTGTCATTTTTGTTAACTTCCCATTTTTATTTAATTACCTGCTCAGTTGCATATCCGTATATGAAAATAGATTCATCAGGTTCATCGTGTTAGCATTATTGTTTCATAATGAAAATAGATTCACCAGGTTCATCGTGTTAGCATTATTGTTTCATAATGAAACATGATAAATTTGTGCCATTTTTGTTAACTTCCCATTTTTGTTTCATTACCTGTTAGCATTATTGTTTCATCGTGTTAGCATTATTGTTTCATAATGAAAATAGATTCATCAGGTTCATCGTGTTACCATTATTGTTAGGGGTGTGCATCGATCCGGTCGGGTCGGGTCGGGCACCCAAACCCTAAACCCGGTCGGATATTCGGGTAGTGGGGGAAGACCCGACATCCGATCGTTTAAAGATCGGGTAATTCGGGTTCGGGTAAGGTCGGGTTCGGGTAATTCGGGTCGGGTGGTTCGGGTAATTCGGGTCGGGTGGTTCGGGTAATTCGGGTCGGGTGGTTCGGGTTGGGCTCAATAGGATTTTTTTAGGACCTAAGAACAGTAAGCTAATTATAAAATCTTTGCACGCTATTATCTTACTGATTCAGAAACATAAAATAAATTGAATTAACATGTTCGATTTCAGAATATCATTAATGAGAGCTAACCTAACATATCTCAGAAAATTTAGATGTATAAGCTAAAATTAGTTCACATATTCGTCTAAGTAGATGCGACATAAAATACACAAAAGAAAAAGGGCAAGATAGAGTGCATGAATGAATGGGAAACCATCATGTATTTAGATTTTAAAAATTAGAATTAAGATTATATAATAAAAGTGAATTTTTTTTAAATTAAAAAATATATTCGGATATTCGGGTCGGGTCGGGTTTGGGTTTTTGGGTACCCAACCCGATCCTACTTTACCCGATAAATTAATCGGGTTCGGGTAGTTCGGGGTTCGGTTATTCGGATATCGGATTTAATGCTATATCTCGGGTCAGGTTATTCAGGTCGGTCGGGTTATGCTCACCCCTAATTATTGTTTCATTATTACCATATATAAGCTAAATTAAAATTAAATAATTTACCTAAATTAAACTCATTTTTAAATTAATCAATGATCATTATTACCATATATAAGCTAAATTAAAATTAAATAATTATTAATATAATAATAATAATAACAATTACCATATATATTATGAAATAATGTAAAAGACAAAAATAACTTTTTCAATTAAAAATTAAAAAAAAGAGAAATTCACTGATTGGTTGATTTCGGTTTCCAAAGTTTCCAATATAATACTGGTTTCCAATTGATCGCTCCCCTATATATATATATATATTGAGAGAGAGAGAGAGAGAGAGAGTCTCATTCATTTGTTAACCATTACATTGGTATTAACCGTGTTAATCAATTATCAACCAATCAGATTCATTCTTAACTACATGTCAATATACACGCCTAATGTAACACCCGTAATCTCGGAATTTCTCCTCAATGGTAATACGGAAGTCGTTTGACTCTTGGAACGTAGAGGTATCGAGAAATCTGGTAAGTTTTGCAATGGAACCAACGGGAATCGAACCAGGCGTGAAAAACGCAAGAAAACAGGGTTGTTGAAGGGTCGCGGGTTGGTGCGCGACCCTGGGCCGTGGCCCAGGCTGCGTAACACACTGGATTATACATGTTAAGACGCGAGCGACTTGCCCCGCGACCTGCAAGTCGCGGGCAAGGCTGTGGGATGCTATCTGGGAGTTTCAAACTTGATTTTAGGGATCTAACTCCATTTTCTCATAACTTTCTCCTCCCAAACCCGATTTGAGTGATTCTTAAGCCTAGAGTCTCGTCTTTTGGAGTTTTTCAAGTAGAGAAAGAGGTGCATTAAAGGTATTGGGTAAACCCAAGAGTTTATGATCAAGGTAACCGACCTATCTTTCCATCTAAAAAGTTAGGGTTTGATGTTCTTCATCTTCTTTTGCATCATTAGGGTTTGGTATAACTTTGAGAGTGTTTGTGGTAAAGGATTTGTAGAAAGCTTGGAGCTAGTGGAAGGATCCAAGATCTCCTCATCTAAGGAACTCAAGTTTGTGGGTAAAACCTAATCTAGCAAGGTGAGTTCTAGTTGCTTTGAAAAACTATATACATGTCAAAATGCATATATTTTGGGATTTGGAAAATATATCTATGGGTTTACCTTAGTTTGACAAGTTTTGTGAATATTTGTATACTTACACATTTTGTGTTATCAAACTCTTGAGAAATGGTTTACAATATTTTTTGAAATGTTTGAGTCACGAAAAGGGGATTTTTGAACATATGTTACAAACACATTTTACATTTGATGAGTTTCATGGCAAATGGATATTTTCAAATACTTGGGATGTCAAAGCTTTACGAGGGTTGATAAGTGTGTTTGGGGTGTTTTAGCATCAAAATGTTATTAAAACCAACTAAAGGAGTTTTATTGGAACTATTAAAGAAATTAGGCAACATGAGATGTTGGGTTTTATTTTGGTGAAATGGCGGTTTTGAGATTTTACTTTACTTATGAGTTTGAGATATCGATGCTTTAAACAATTTCGGCTTCAACGGCGTGAGTAAACGAAAACTATCATTTTGGACACTACGAGTATTATGGGAAATTATGAACCCTACAGTTTTGGCCTTTGGCCAACGATATATTGGTGGAAATGCATATTTTGGGAAAATTATACTTCGACATATACAGTCATATTGGTTTTGCTTTCATTGTCAAACGTTTTAAGATGCTTTATGTGGCTCGAGTATACTCTAATGAGTTTTGGGATGTTAACCGGTTTAAATGGCTCCTTATGGAGGGTTTTATGGAAATGCAATTATTATACCAATGTTGGTTATTACATGTTTTGGATTTGTTAGTTCATTCATATGGAGTCATGTAATGTTTAGACTGTAATGCGATGGATCTATAGGCATATGTGTCGTTATGTTCATCATGGAGTTTTGATGTCCATGTTTGAGTCTAGTGAGTGGTCCCCAAGTGATGTTGTTATATAAGCTTATGGTGGTGCTCTTGGAGAGCCGTATACGGAGCTAAGTCTTGCGGTGGTGCCCATGGTGAGCCGGATACGGGGACTTGTGACTTTGTGGTGCGACTCATCTAGAAGTCGAGTAGACACTAGGATCATTTGGGTATCTTGCGGTGGTAGCTTAGAGGAGCCTGATACGGGGATCCCGTGGTCTTATGTGAAACTCGAGAACGTTGATAAGTGGCTTAACTTTGTGTGCCCGCCACATTCAATGGAATCGGGTCTCCCCCGTCACCGAAAGGTGTTATTTTGGGTATTCCCTTACCCATGCCTTCGGTGTTGAAACGTACCATTTTATTTACACAAAGAGTCTTTTGGAGAAATACCGTGTGGGTGCGTTTTGGTGAAATTTGGACGTCGATTAATTATTTAAAATGGGTGTTTGGAAATTAGAAGTAACTTGATTTGCAAATAAAACCTTTTATCGTCAGTGTTTCTAGAATGGCCTTATTCAAGAGTAAAATGTTCATTTTAAATGTTTTATGATTTATATGATGAAAACTGCTTTAATTCACTAGGCGTTAAGCCTAACAATTTTTCTTTTCGACATGTATATCAGGTCTTAGATGGATCTGAGTGGCGAGTGGAGCTTGGTAGTGTTGGTCCCGAAGGTGCTAAACAAGTTTGTAGAAGGGGGGGGGGGGTTGAATACAAACACAGAATTTAAAGTTTAGTAAATTGTTTATTGATAAATCAAAATACAATTTACAAGTTTGTTGCGGAATAAGATTAAGACAGACTCAATCGAAACAAACTTAAGAAACACTAAGATAATTGCACAAGAAATTCAGAGAGAGGGGATTAAGAGATATAGAAAACAAGGGTTTCTATATTGAGTTCAAGGATGAAGCACACCTTCAGATGAAGGGGTGAACTTCCTATTTATACCCTATGCATTAAATGCATGGCAGGATACTTTACACGTGGCTTTCACTGATTGGCTTTGGGAGTCTGACTTTTTGGGAGACATGCTTTCGGCCGGGTCATGAACAGTGTAGTTGACAGAGTTGTTGTACGAATGGTTGCAGAGACTTGTCCGTTCTGACACATCGTACTAGGTTGTGCAAGGATAGACAAAAGGAAACTTGAGGCATAAGCTTTGTGATCGATTGATCGCTGAGTATCTCTAAGTTCAGAGATAAAGAGGTTCAGCTATCGCTGAAGCTTTTTCTCATGTTCCTTCGCGTATAAGTAGAGTTGTCTTTGCTTCACTGATATCCGCATCAGGTCACTAGTAGACTTCTCTTTGTTCAGCAGCTTCGTCTTTGACTCAGCTATGAACATCTGTTGACGCGAGACTTGTCTTCAGGGATTACGTTGGCTGTTTACTTTAGGAACTATCAGTGATAACTGAACAGACTCAGTCTGATCATTGATAGTGAAACACTAATACATATAAATGTTTATAAGAAAGACTATCAGCGATAACTGAACAGACTCAGTCTGATCGCTGATGGTGAAACACTAATACATATTAAAACATAATTTTCACTAAGTATGGAAGAGGGTCGTTATCAAATCACTGAGAGAGTTTGGATCAACAATCTCCCCCTATTTGATAATGACAAAGTAACTGAAGAAAATTACTTTATGATTCAAAATGATGGAATAATCAGGACTCGTAACATACATGTCCCAATTACTATTTTGAGGGATCTTTTACAGTACTGATGAAGTTAAGTACTTTACTGAAATTTCATTAATTCAAGAAGAGAATTACAAGGAATGAAAATTACAAGTAAATAACTAACTACTGTAAGTACAACTAATAGAGTACAGAAGAGAAAACTAATCTATCAGCTATAAGAAGATTTAGGAGGATTTATCATATACTCAGGTATTTCTTCTCCTTTCTGTCTTCGTTCCAAGGATTCTTGGCTGATAATTTCTTTGATTTTCTCAGCAGCAGGGAAGAAGTCACACCATAAGCATAAGAGATCCTTGAGATGATTCAGAGGACAGATAGGAATCTCAGAGACTCTTTGAAATCTGAGTTCCTCATCATCATCTCTGAAGAATATTCCATAAGGATAGTTAATTACTTGACCAGCTTGGAAAGGACCACCAGGAGGCAGAGATAAATCTAGAACTGAAAGATCAGGAGGAGGACCAAACAGTGCATCTCTTGAAAATTTGATAGAAGTTTCATTCTTGATGATGGCGACGTCTTCAGAGGAGGAGGACCCAATTCTTCTCTTGAGTTTCTTGGGATTGGGAGGGATAGGAGATGGCAGATTCAGTACAGAAGTGACTCTGTTGATGAGAGCTTTAAGAAGTCCTTCAACGTAGCCTCTGTATGTAGATTTCGATTTCTTCAGCGCATCCCAGAATTCTATCCACTCTGTAAACCTGAAACCTTCAAGTTTGGAAACGTACATAGCTTTCTGAGTTCCATCCTCTCTGGTAATCTCCATGGTCACTGAGAGTTGATCCTTCTTCTTGCGACCAGAGATAGTCACGGCTGTTATTGGAAGAAGATCAGAGCGATAATCCATCTTCTGTTTGCACCATTCGATGGACTTATCGTTGATCTCTTGTTCTTTGGTGCGTTCCTCTTCAATTTCTTTCAACAGTGCAGCTTGAACTTCCACAGGCTTTCTTTTCAGCTTCTTGTCCTTGACTTGAGAAGATTGAATCTTTAAAGCGAGTTGAGCATCTCGTCTGCATTCAGCGAATAGTTTCTCAGCTTTGGCGGATTCTTCTCGTTCAGCATCAGTGAGGAAGTCGAGCTCTGAGAAGGATGTTTGAAGAGGAATTTTCAGCCGTTGACTTTCTAGTTGAGCGATCATTTCAGCTCTTTTCTTTATCACTTCCTCTAACCAACGAGATGGTCGAGAGGGCCTTCCTGGATGGAGCAGGGAATCTTCTTCTTCTTCTTCATCAATCTCAGCGATAGAGATTGGGATTATTTCTTCAGCGATAGTAGCTGGAATTATTTTTAGTTCAGAACCCTTAAGCAGGGGAGAGAACTGTCTGGTCAGAAAATGAAAAAGAAGTTAGATTATTTTTAAGGAAAGAAGAGAGATAAAGGCTAGAAAGAAACAGGGGTAGGATTTTTTATAGAAAGATAAGGGAACAAGAGTAAGGCATACCTGAGAAGGATTCTCCTCAGGTAGTGAGATCATCATCAGGGTTTCCTTAGCAGATACACCTTTGCTTTGGGAAGGGGTTCCTGAAGATGATCCTTGTCTCCCCCCTGCTTGGATAACTTCTTTCGAAGCTATCGCTGATGATGTGACGGCTGAAGAACACCAGAGAGATGGATCTTTGTCATCGTCATCATCATCATCTTGATGAGAGTCATCCGCTTGATCTTCAAGATCATGGTCTTCATCATCATCTTCATCCTCCTCTTCATCATCGACTATTTCAGCGATGGTGGGAGGGGCTTTATCAGCAACTATCTCCCCCTCAACCTGAGAGGGAGTTTTCTTCGGTGGTTCAGCAATAACTTTAGCATCCGTGTTTTCTTCAGCTGTCTTCTCCCCCTCTTTGTCATTATCAACAAGGGAGAGATCTTGTGGAGATGAAGTTGTTGCAGTAGCCAGCTTCTGGACTTCAGCCTCCAGACCTGTGAGTCGTCCTTCAAGTGCAGGGATGTCGGACGTAGCTAGGTGAATAAATTCCACAGCTATGGTCAGGGCTGAACGATCATCTTCTGTAAATGATGGAGCAGGAACTGGAGCTGGTGCATTCAGCTTGTCGAGGACTTGCTGAAGAGTCGTAGTGCAGGCATCGATCTTTGCAGATAGATCATCATACTGCTGCTTGGATTCTTCCCTGACTTTGACAATCGCTGCCTGAAGAGTAGCGATGTGAGAAAGATCAGCTTTGGAGGCGCAGGTGGCAGTCAGCGTCTTCAATGCATCACCAGCTGTTTGAACAGCGCTGGTGTTGTTGTTGAGAGAAGCAGAGAAAGAATCCACCTTTGAACTCAAATTGTTGACATTGGTGTCAACAGTCGCCAGACTAGGACCTGAAAGATAAGTTAATTTTTCAGAACCATGCTTATATGGTGAGTTGGGAGAAGTGTATAAGGTTATAGGATTACCTGAATTATCAAACATTTTGTAGAATTGTAAAGATTCCTCAAAAGAATGATGTTCAGGTCCTATTGGTCCAAGCTGAGGAGTGGTAGAGACCAAAGAAATAGGGGGACTAGAGATGGGGATAGAAGATGTAGGGATAGGGGTAGTTACCGCAGGTTTTGTCACTGTTGTTGTGACAGCGACCGAGATCGCTGGCACGGTTGTAGTGGTTTGAGCTGAGGATGTGGAGGAGAGACCCACGAAATCATCTAAGGAAGTTTGTAGAGAAACATCCTTAGGTATTGAGCTAGAAGTAGCTTTCTCCTTGGTTACCTTGGCCTTCTTTGAAGGACCAAGGGAGCCAGTTGATGGTCGTTTGGAAGGGGTAGCGACAGGGATAGCAGAAGAAGGAACCTTCTGCGTGGCCGCTGAAGACGAAGAAGTGAGAAGAGAGAGACAAGAGCGAAGTTGAGAAATACTTACCTCGTTGGGGAGCGTCTTGACTTCCAGTGATCTCTGACCCACTTTCGGAAAAGATGCATCCGAGTTGGTGGGGTAAGTGGTAGGGTAGAGAAACTTCAGGTACGCGCAGATGAAGCGTACGTAGGGAATCTTGGGATCCCTCTCGGTCTTCTCTATCTTTGACTTCAGGTCGTCAAAGATAGCTGTTGCGTAGTCGAAGTTACGTCCAGCGATCACTGAGTAAGCCATCTGGACCTGAACCTTGCTAGCTTGGTCCAGTGACCCACTCTTCCCACTCATACACTGAATGATGTGTGAGAAGACGTAGTTGAGCTGGGAAGGCATCAGTGCCTTCTTCACAAGGGTCAGCTTCTTGTTGGGAATTGTAGTTCTTGGTTTGGGTTCCCAAGCATATTCCATGGCATCCAGGAATTGGATGAGTTCAGCGTTAGTTGGCAGGGCGTCGAATCCATTCCTGGATTTGTCGGGGAAACGCAGGGCTTTCCTCAGGCCTAGGGCAGTCATCATCCCTGAGCCTAGTTGAGTGCTGAAGGATATAGCAGGAACCTGTTCACCCTTCTTGTTGGTGAGAGAGGTTTCTTCAGCGGTAAACCAGAATTGCTGGAGTAGAGCTTTCGAAGGTGTTGGATCCACAGTGATAGCATAGGCAATGCAGGATTGCCTTAGGAATTGTGCAGCTTCCACCAGATGTGGGTACTTGATACCATCAAACTCGAGGCGAGCAAGATGATTGTTCTTTGGGAGCTCTGAGTCAGAAATGGCGAACTTGACATTCTTTGAGGCGATAAGTGCAGATTGAGTCATTCTGTTTGAGTAGATAAACGAGTAGAAGAAAGGTTTAGTCGAAAAATAAAGAAGATTTGCTAGTTTCTATTTGGGGAAAGAAACATAGAAAATCAACATATTTTTAGAGAAAAACAGTTTATCTTAGAACAAGATTCAAGAATAAGAAGAAAAACCTTTGATTTTGAATAAAGAATGAAATGGTTTTTAAAGAATAAAATCAAAAAAAATGATTTTATGAGATTTGAGTCTTATAAACCCATAAATGGGGTTTATGTGAAAAGATTTAAGATAAGAAATCAAGAATAACCTGTTGATCTTGAAGAGGATGATGCAGAAAGCTTGAGAATGTTAGAATGCTTGAGAGAGTATTCTTGCTTAGAAAGTATTTCCAGAAAACGTAAATTGATAGAATGGAAAAAAATTCCTTTTATATGTGAGAAGGAGGAGAGAGAGTGTGAGAGAAGCGGGAAAACAAATGCACATCATGACATGGACACGTCCCACGAAGGTGATTGGATAGAAGAACAACGTACGAACGTGTCAGAAAAAGGCATGTCGTGGATTGTCGGTTCAAATGACGTCATAGTTAAGAAAGAGACTGTTCATTTGTCCGTTTTGAATTTATCACTGAAGAAAAAATATCAGCAATAGAATTTTTTTTTTGAAAGTATCCCTTATGAAAAGATAGGGATATATTTTCTTTTTAAAAGGATCACTGAATATAAATATCAGTGATAAATTTAAATTCAAAAAGCTTTTAATCATTTGAAGAAAGATTCAATGATTAAGATTTATATTTTTAAAAAAATATCTTAACTGGATGAAGATTCAGTTGTAGGGATTGAGAAACCATACCTGAGAGTCAGAATATTTATCAGAGAGAATGATGAAAGGGAACTTTTGATTACTGACACAATGCATGAACGCTGAAGAATTATTCTTCAAGGTTCAGCATTCCAAGCTCACTGATGAGAAAGTTGAACCTTGTCTCATCAAGAGGTTTGGTGAATATATCAGCAAGCTGAAAGTCAGTAGGAATAAAGTGAAGTTCAATATCACCATTCATCACATGATCTCTGATAAAGTGATATCTGATCTCTATGTGTTTTGTCTTTGAATGTAGCACAGGATTATTTGCTATAGCGATAGCACTAGTGCTGTCGCAATAGATAGGAATCTTTGATAACTGAAGGTCATAATCTAACAGTTGATTTCTCATCCATAATATTTGAGAACAACAGCTTCCAGCGGCTACGTATTCAGCTTTAGCTGTGGAAGTGGACACAGAATTTTGCTTCTTGCTTGTCCAACTTACCAGCTTTCCTCCCAAGAGTTGACATCCACCAGTGGTACTCTTTCTGTCAAGTTTACATCCTGCAAAATCACTATTAGAATAACCAGTTAGATCGAACCCTGAGTCTTTGGGATACCAAAGACCGAGGTTAGGAGTTCCTTTCAGATATCTGAAAATTCTCTTTACAACGATCAGATGGGATTCCTTGGGTTCAGATTGATAGCGTGCACATAAACAAGTAGAGTACATGATGTCAGGTCGGCTTGCTGTGAGATACAACAGAGAGCCTATCATTCCTCTATAGGCAGTGACATTAACAGGTTTTCCAGAAGGATCTTTGTTAAGTGTCAGGGGTGGTGCCATAGGAGTTTTCATCGCTGAAGTTTGAGTAAGATCAAACTTCTTCAGCATATCTTTAACATATTTACCTTGGCTGATAAAAGTACCTTTGTCAGATTGTTTAATCTGAAGACCAAGAAAATATGTCAGCTCACCCATCATACTAATTTTATATTGTTTCTTCATTCTTTCAGCGAAGCGAGTACACAGAGATGGGTTAGTAGAACCAAATATTATGTCATCGACATATATTTGTACAAGAATTATATGACCTTTTATCTTTCTAAAAAATAACGTATTATCAATCTTGCCACGTTCAAAATTTTCAGAGATAAGAAAAGATGAGAGAGTGTCATACCAAGCACGAGGGGCTTGTTTTAGACCATAGAGAGCCTTATCCAATTTATAAACATAATTTGGATGCTTAGGGTCATAGAACCCTGGTGGTTGTTCTACATAGACTTCTTCATTCTGCTTTCCATTTAGAAACGCTGATTTTACGTCCATTTGATACACGATGAAGTCTTTATAGACTGCATAAGCTAAGAATAGTCGAATTGCTTCGAGCCTGGCCACAGGGGCAAAGGTTTCATCATAGTCTATGCCTTCCTCTTGTCTGTATCCCTGAGCAACAAGTCGAGCCTTGTTGCGGGTTACAGTTCCATGTTCATCTAACTTGTTTCTAAACACCCATTTGGTGCCTATTACAGTTTTATCAGATGGTCTAGGAATGAGATTCCAAACTTTGTTTCGAGAAAATTCAGTCAGCTCTTCTTGCATAGCGCTGACCCAGTTTGGATCTCTGAGGGCATCATCACTCTTCTTTGGTTCTATTAAGGAGAGAAAGTTTACAAAGAGACAGATATTACCTGAGCTTCGTCGTGTCTGAATACCTGCATCTGGATCACCAAGAATTTGATCTATTGGGTGATCTTTTGTCCATCGCTGAGCAGAAGCATTATTGCTTAACTCAGAGATTGGATCAACAATTTGAATGTTTACTAATGAGGACGATTGAGGTTCATCAGCGATTAACTGTTGAGTAGATTCACTGGAGAGGTTTTCAGACGAAGGCAGATTTGATGGTAGGAGTGTGTTTAGAGGTTCAGCTGAAACCCATGAGTTGGATTCAGCGGTAGGATGTATAATGTTTGGATTATCATCAGCGACTGGAGGATCTGAATGCTGATGGTTAGAGAAGAAAGGTTCAATTTCTCTGTAGTGAGAAAGCATCCAAGCATTTAACTCTTCATTGTCAGCGATTGGTTTGGAGTTCGCTGAGCGAGTTTCATCAAAAGTGACGTGAATTGTTTCTTCTACGGTTTGTCTTCTCTTGTTGAAGACTCTGTAGGCTTTGGAGATGGAGGAATATCCTAGAAATATTCCATCATCAGCTTTTGGGTCGAACTTTCCAAGTTGATCTCTGTTGTTTAATATAAAGCACTGACAACCAAAGATATGAAGAAAGCTGATAGAAGGCTTCCTTCCAACAAAAAGTTCATAAGTTGTCTTCCCAAATCGCTTTATTATCAGCGATCTGTTTTGAGTGAAACATGCAGTGTTTACAGCTTCAGCCCAAAATTGAGTAGGGAGATGAGAATCGCTGAGCATTGATCTAGCAGCTTCTATGATCGTTCTGTTTCTTCTTTCAGCGACTCCGTTTTGCTGAGGTGTTCTGACTGAGGAGAAGTTGTGAGATATTCCCTTGTTCTCAAAGAAATTGTTCAGGGAACTATTTTTGAATTCAGTTCCATGATCACTTCTTATTGAACGAACAGTAAGATTGTTCAGCACTTCCATCTTTTTCACAAAAGATATTAGTTCTTCTGGAGTATCACTCTTACAGCGAAGAAAGATAACCCAGGTGTAACGAGAATATTCATCTACAATGACAAGTGTATATTTCTTTCCAGCTATTGATTGGATGTTGACAGGGCCAAACAGATCCATATGCAAGAGCTGAAGAGGACTTGTTACTGAGGAAACTTGTTTCGACTTGAAACTTGCTTTTGTTTGTTTTCCTTTTTCACATGCTGAGCAGAGAGATTCTTTAGCATACGAGTGCTGAGGAAGACCAGAAACTAGTTCCTTAGATGAGAGAGAATTCAGGGTTTTGAAATTTAGATGAGAGAGCCTTTTATGCCATAGCCAGTTGACATCAGAAGAGGCTTTAGATAGAAAACATAAGTTTTCAGTGATAGTAGAGTCCATATCTATTACATAGACATTTTCTCTGCGATGACCACTGAGAGTAAGTTTTCCTTTCTCATTTAACACTGAACATGCTTTCTTAGTAAAGCGTACTTCATAGTCTTTATCACATAGCTGACTGATGCTTAGAAGATTGTGCTTCAGTCCATCTACATAAGCGACTCTTCGAAAGGTAGTTTTCCCATTGCTGAGGACACCAAACCCTCGGGTAAATCCTTTACCATTTCCACCAAAGGTCACAGAGGGACCTTTCTCTTCCTTGTATTCAGTGAGCAGGTCTCTTTGTCCAGTCATATGACGAGAACATCCACTATCAAGATACCAGATGCCCTTTGATCCCTGCACATATAAGGAAGATTTAAACGTTGTTTGGTATCCACTTTTCAATGGGTCCTTCAGAGTTAGTGGATAAGGTAAGTTCAGTAGTATTCTCAGCTGATGAAGATTCAGCTTCAGTGGTAATCTTCACTTTGGTTAATTTCTTAACCTTAGTGGTATTTTTTACCTTGGTTGATTTTTCAGCCTTGGTGACCTTAGCTTTAGAAACATTTTTCTTCACTTTAGCTATTTTATCAGCTTTAGTGGCAGTTGGACATTTACTTGCAATATGATCAGTAAAACCACAGTGATAACATTTTCTATATCTGAAAATGGTTTTAGGATCAGAAGTAGAAGGTTTTGCAAGTTTAAGATGAGCAGGGCCAGGTCCAAGAATACTTTTCTCTTGAGATCTGGGAGGAATTTTCATTTCTTCAGATCTCGAGGTTTTAAGATCAATCTTCAGCTTTGGAGGACAGAGATCAAAGATTTCTATCACAGAGCTAGAGGATTGCTTAGTTGAAGGTTTAGAAGGAACTTTCAGCTTTGCTTTCCTGGTTGCCTTCTGAGGAAGGAGAATGGACTTTCCTTTATCCGTAGACTTAGTGTCTTTGGATTTTTCCTCAAGGATGTGATTTGAAGAAGAACAGGGATAGAATTGATTATAAGAAGTGTCAAATAAAGAGGTGACAAAAGTTCCAAACTTAAGCGAGGAACTTTCTTCCTTAGGATCGTCCTGAGGTGTCCAAAAACCAAGACCAGTTTTATCACTATCAGGAGTTTGAGCATTTATTATCTCAGAGATCTTTGTTGATGATTTGCACCATTTTTCAACATGAGCCTTTTCTGTTTTTTAGAGCAGCGATGGCTTGTTCGCGTTCAATACTGATGATTTCATTTATAATGACTTGATCTTTTAACTTTTCTTCTAAAAGATTTAGTTCTTTGATCTTTTCATGACATTTCTCCAGCTCTTGAGTTAAATGAACATTTTTATTCTCAGCTTGAGTTTTGTCGTTTAGGGCATTATAAAGGTCAATCGTCAGCACATCAACGGCGCGACTTCTCTCAGCTTCAGGTAGAGAGGGATTTGTAGAGATAGATACCTGAGATGATATGTACCTCATAGAATGTTCAGATGGTTCTTCCACTTCTTCTTTAATCTCAGCCATGAGGCAAAGATTAGCGACTTCTTCATCAGAAGATGATTCTTCTGATTCAGCCCAGTCGTGTTCTTCAGCGATGAGACCTTTACCTTTTCGCTGATAGCTTTTCAGCTTTTGATATTTGTTCTTCAGCTTATGGTATTTGTCATCACTTGATCTTCTTGAGGTAGAAGGTTTGAATACCTTTTTCGACCTGCACTCACTAGCAAAATGTCCAATCTTTTCACAGTTATAGCAAGTGGCAGTAGCCTTATCAACCGGAGTTGATTTTGGCTTTTCAGTAAGAGAGAGAGGTTTACTTCTTCGGAAGTTACTCTTTCTTGCAAATCTCTTAAAAGAGTTTGTCAAGAGTGCTAAGGACTCATCAAACTCTGAAAGATCAGGGTCTGATAGATCCTCAGATTCAGAATCTAACTCAGTGATGGTGAGAGTAGATCGCTGAGATGGAATTATCTCTGAAGAGACTAAAGCAACAGGAGTACTTTTAGAATCTTTAGAATCTTTTACAAGATTTTTCTTCAGAAGATTTGATTGCTCATAGTTGAGCAATATTCCATACAGAGTGCTTAAAGAGAGAGTATGTAAGTCTTTTGTCAGCTTAAGACATATTGAATAACTGTCCCAGCTTTCAGGAAGACATTCCAAGAATTTTGTTAGGACCTCAGAATTAGAATAGGTCCTACCAACAGTTCTTAGGTCAATGATTAGGCAGTTAAACCGTTGATGGACGTCAGAAAGAGATTCATTCTTACCAGCGATGAAACTTTCATACTGTCTTACCAAGTTAATCTTTCGAGTCTCTTGGATTTCAGTGGTGCCCTCATATTGAACACATATGGTTTCCCACATTTCTTTAGAAGTTTTCAGATGCATGATGGAATGGAAAACTTCATCAGGCAGAGCCATTGAAATAATGGTCTTTGCTCTTGCATCTATGCCTACCTTGTTTTTATCTTCATCACTCCACTGTCTTATTTCCTTAACGACATATCGTTCAGGGACAGCTTCAGTGGTGGCAGTGGCGGGAACCGCAGCTATAATTCTAACAGGTTCATAGGGTCCGTTTTCTATATATTCAGGTATAGTAGGATCCGCACCTTCAAGAAATAGCATCATTCGATTTTTCCATAGAGAAAAGTTGTCTCTGCTAAATCGAGGAGGTTTAGAAAGTGAACCATTATCATAGTAGTTTGTGTTTGTGTTTGTGTTTAATGCCATTTTAGAATAGCAAGGAAGAGTATACAGCAAGATCTTGTTTATTAGATTTAAACAAACTGCTTTGATACCACTTGTTGGTCCCGAAGGTGCTAAACAAGTTTGTAGAAGGGGGGGGGAGGGTTGAATACAAACACAGAATTTAAAGTTTAATAAATTGTTTATTGATAAATCAAAATACAATTTACAAGTTTGTTGCGGAATAAGATTAAGACAGACTCAATCTAAACAAACTTAAGAAACACTAAGATAATTGCACAAGAAATTCAGAGAGAGGGGATTAAGAGATATAGAAAACAAGGGTTTCTATATTGAGTTCAAGGATGAAGCACACCTTCAGATGAAGGGGTGAACTTCCTATTTATACCCTATGCATTAAATGCATGGCAGGATACTTTACACGTGGCGTTCACTGGTTGGCTTTGGGAGTCTGACTTTTTGGGAGACATGCTTTCGGCCGGGTCATGAACAGTGTAGTTGACAGAGTTGTTGTACGAATGGTTGCAGAGACTTGTCCGTTCTGACACATCGTACTAGGTTGTGCAAGGATAGACAAAAGGAAACTTGAGGCATAAGCTTTGTGATCGATTGATCGCTGAGTATCTCTAAGTTCAGAGATAAAGAGGTTCAGCTATCGCTGAAGCTTTTTCTCATGTTCCTTCGCGTATAAGTAGAGTTGTCTTTGCTTCACTGATATCCGCATCAGGTCACTAGTAGACTTCTCTTTGTTCAGCAGCTTCGTCTTTGACTCAGCTATGAACATCTGTTGACGCGATACTTGTCTTCAGGGATTACGTTGGCTGTTTACTTTAGGAACTATCAGTGATAACTGAACAGACTCAGTCTGATCATTGATAGTGAAACACTAATACATATAAATGTTTATAAGAAAGACTATCAGCGATAACTGAACAGACTCAGTCTGATCGCTGATGGTGAAACACTAATACATATTAAAACGTAATTTTCACTAAGTATGGAAGAGGGTCGTTATCAAATCACTGAGAGAGTTTGGATCAACAGGTAGAAGTACCGGTAGGATGGATTTAGTGACGTCATCCGATTTGGTGAAGATAGCAGCTTTGGTGGTTTTAGTAACACCCGACTAATGTTGTCCCCGTTTGTGGGACTAGATAGTTCCGTTAGAACTCTGATACGTTGTTGTAGCGATTCTTCCTTGTAATTTTAGATATTTGATATTTCAAAGCTTTGTATTTTAGAGTTTTTGGAAGTTTAAATTTGTCTGCTATTTTCGAATTTTAGGGGTGTTACACCTAATCACAAACAAACGGGTAATATTGGAATTGTTAGAGCAGAAATATGTTGGATACAAGATCATGAAGTCTGAAGGTCAAAGTACAAGAAGTCAAAGCTAAGAAAGTCAACTCTCATTAAAAGTCAAAGTCTAAATGTAATAAAATCAAAGTCAACATGTTGTATTGTGTTTGTTTCTTTGTTATTAGTTGTAGGTATAAATACTTTCTTTGTTGTTTAATAGAAAGATGGTTAGAAGGTTATAGTTTGAGTTGAATATTAGAGAGAGTTTTAGAAAGAGAAAGAGGAGTTTAGAGAGAGAAAGTCAAGAACTGTTTGTAATCGTGAATTTGTGAATTGAATTCAAAACAGGTAGTTTGATCATAATCATCATGTTTGTATTTGATTGTTTGCAATTAGAATATTGATTTCAGGGACACACAATTGGTATCAAAGCAAATCCAAATTGAAATCAAATCAAGATATTGTTTCGACACTGTTTCATCGGGTTCAGATTTAATTTCTAAATTTGAGTGTGTTTTTCGTGTTGTAATTGGTTTGTTAGTGATCGATTAGAGTTCTAGAATGAGTTTGTATAAGAAATTTCACGAATTGCACTGTAATTTTCATGAATTTCTGGATTTTGTTGAGTTTTGAGTCACGAGTTCTTGAGCACTGTAAATCGAATCAAAATGTTACAATTTGTGTTTGATTTTGTAATTCTTGTATTGTAACATGTTAGAGTATTGAAATCGAGCATCCCTACAAAGTTTCAAGTCAATTGGACAAGTTTTGGATCGAAATCAGTGAAAAAGACTTAGTTTTTGTTCGAAAACTCCAAGAACACGCAAGATCCATCAAACGCGCAAGTTCATCGGAAGAACGCGCAAGCTGAAGAATTTTATTTTTGGACAAAACGCGCAAAGTGTGGTATGCGAGTTTTAGAAACGCGCAGATCGAAGCGTGCGAGTTTGCTCTTCAATCTGGGAGTTTGGTTCAATCTGCGAGTTAAAAGATTTGCGAGTTTGAAAAATTAGAAAAATTTTCTAAGTGTTGAAACACGCAAGCATTGCGAGTTTCCTTCTGCGAGTTTGACTTGCGAGTTCTATAAAACGCGCAAGTAGACCTTAGCGAGTTCTCAAAGCGCGCAAATCTAAGTTTGCGAGTTTCTTCGGAACAGTGATCTGTGAGTTCATTTGATCTGCGAGTTTGTTCAAACGCGCAACTAGGCATCTACGAGTTCAAGAAAAACGCAAGCCTCTATCTGCGAGTTTATCAGTGAACAGTTACTTGCGAGTTTAGGCATCTGCGAGTTTCAACGATTATTTCTTTTAGTCTGCAAGTTTGCCAAAACACGCAAACCGTTGTTTGCGAGTTTCATAAACACGCACGCCTAAGCATGCGAGTTTCTTTTTGAACAATAGTTTGCGAGTTTCAGCGTCTGCGAGTTTCAAGCTTCTATAGTGTTTTGCGAGTTTTACTACTTAGTCAAAAAAAATTAATTGTACTTTCATTTGGACTAACGGTCAATTTCAAGTTTCTTATTGCATATATTTTTCAAACAGGATGACATCAAGATAAGCTCTCGCTATCGGAACTGACACAAAGCCACCAGTACTCTTCAAGGGAGAGTATGAGCAATGGAAAGATAGGTTCATGGACTTCATAGAAAGACATGCATTGGATGAATTTATCAAGATATCTTTGGAGGAAGGAGTTATGCCAATTCCAAAAACAACTCGTACTGTTGGAACTGAGCAGATAGAATATGAACTGAAATTTAATGAATTCACTGATGAGGAGAAAGATAGAGCAAGAGTTGATAAATTGTCAAAGTCTTTCATTCTCCAAGGCATACCAAATGAGATATATGTCAAGATTGACAGTTACAATGCTACCGAAAAACAAATGTGGGATCAACTGGAGAAAATGATGCTAGGATCAAAGGTTGGGAACCAACTCAAAATCTCAAATTGCCTCAATAACTATGAAGAGTTCAAGGCTAAGGAGGGTGAATCATTGGAGGCTACTTATGGCCGGTTTGTGACTTTGTTGAACGAACTCAGCATGAACAAAGTGAATAAGTCACAAATTGAGCTTAATGTCAAGTTCTTGAGTATTTTGCAGCCTGAGTGGAAGAGATTTACCAGGCAGATGAAGAAGATGAAGGACTTGAATGAAATACTACTCCACGAAGTCTATGAAACTCTTAGACAGAATGAAGAAGAAGTTGATGAGATTATGGGTGAAAAGAAAAAGGCTAAGAAGGTAGTTGTTGATCCAGTTGCTCTAGTTGTGAAAAAGAAGAGTGTGAGCCTTAAGAAGAAAAAGAAATTCATACTTTCTGAATCAGAAGAGGTAGAGAGTGAAGATAACTTTGATTCAGATGACTGTGAAAGTTTGAAACAAGCCATGTTGATGTTGACAAGAGCTTTTCAGAAAAAGTTTTACAAAAAGCCTAGCTCAAACAATCAAAGATACTCTTCTGGGTCTAAGAACTATGAGCACAAACAGAGAATTGAAGGAAAGAGATTGGAAGAGAAGAAACCAGAGGAAAGAAAGGTTAGAGATGAAGAGGCAAAGCTACAAGAACCAACTAAATGCTACAACTAGGGCAAACTGGGGCATTTTGCTAAAAACTGCAACAAGCCAAAGGTTCGAAACTCCGAGTATTATAAGAACAAGATGCTTTTAGCAAAGCAGCAGGAAGCCGGAAAGGCACTGATGGCAGAGGACGAGTTCTGGCTTGACCACTCGGATGAAGACGTTGAGACAGAAGAGACTGCTCATATCTGTCTTATGGGAAAGACTGTTACTGAAGATGAAGAAGATTATGAATGTGATGAAGAAAATGAAGAGGTATGTGATATGACTGAATCGGATTTTATAAATCAAATAAATGTCATGATGATTAGACTTCAAAAGTTAGAGTCAAAGCTTAAGCGTGAAAGAGGTATCAATAAAGACAAAAACCAATCAATACAGAAACTTAGCGATGATATTGCTGAGAAGAAAGTATTGATTGAGACTTTACATAAAAATATTGATACCAGTGCTAAAGAAAAGACTCTAATTCTTAAAGAGTTAGCTGAAACAAATTCAAAATATAGACTATGTGAGTTTGATTCAAAAGAACTTACTAAAATGCATTCTTCGCTTTCAAAAGAAAACAAATCTTTACTTGAAAAAGTGAATGCTTTGGAAGGAAAATTATACACATTGGGTCAAACTGAACAAACCATTCATCTAAACAAACCCAAAGAGAACAAAGAGTGTTGGGGACTCGGTTATGAGAATCCACACTATCTTAAGAAGGGTATATCTGAAGTGCCTGCACTTTATGATTTTACATTTTTAAGTCTAGCATCAAGATATCCTGATCTTCATGTTGAATGGACTAAACTATCTGAAGAAGATGAAGCTAAAGAATATGAGAAAAGAAAGAACGCAACTAAAATTCAACTTCCATTTCGTTATGAGAAGTTGAATAGTAGTTATAGTTCTGATAAATCAAAATTTCTTTCAGATGACTATTTTGAGAGTTATTCCTCAAAAGAGTTGGAGGCAAAGCCTATTGAAGGTAAAATTTACATTCCTCCTCTCGTTTTAGAAAGTAAAATTTCTGAACTTGAGAATACTCTGTCAGAAGAAAGAATTTTGATGGCTTTAGAACAAAATGTGCTTTTAACTGTGTTGAAAAATTCTAAATTTTCTAATTCTGATGATATGTCTAGTTTACTTAATGATAGGTTTGATTTTTTAAACTCTAATGGTGATTTAGATGAATGTATTGCTCAATTTGATTTTTATTCTAAACTTCCTGATTATTCATCTTTTATTATTAATTCTTTTGGATTACCAAGTGTGTTTGATAAAGGTGAACCATCAACGAAAGTTGATAAATCAGTTCATGTGAAAAGGAAAGTTGCCAAAGGTAAAAAGCAGAAATCTGGGTATTCACAGGAACAGATCAACACTGGTAAGTCAAAGCAGAAGCATTTATTTGATTTTCATCGGTCTAACTCTGAAGTTTCAAAATTTTCAGATGTGAGAAGGAAAACGCATGGAGTTAAGTCTGCGTGGCAACCTAAGAAGAAGATAGATGAGAAGAATAAATCATTTTCTAGTATTGATTGTAATAAGAATACTACTAGTAAAGATGATATAATTGTGGGTGTTGCTAATTCTAAAACAAAACTTGTAAATTCTTGCAAGAAATATTCAAAACAACAATTATTCCAATTATCTTTGTCTACTAGAAAGTTTTCCAATTATGATAGAAATGATTATGATTCTCGAAAATATTCTGATGATTGGTTTGGCTCATATTTTGTATATTCTCATCGTTCTAATGTCTCATATGATTTTCAAAGGAAAAGCGGACCCAAGTTTAAATGGGTACCAAAATCAAGTGCTAACACAGTTGGATCCAAATACAAATGGATACCAAAGAAAAATGATGAATCTGTGTTACAGGAAAGTCAAGTCAAGGTTGAGTAAGAGACTAATGGCTCTTGAATACAACAGTTCAAGACCCGCACTTCAATGATCAAAAGATCTCTTGAGCTGAATGATAATGTACTCCTACATACATATCTGAGGAAATCAATATTCAAGGGGGAGTATATATATATATATATATATATATATATATATATATATATATGTCTCAAATTTTCTGCATCCAACAGAAATGATGTTCTACATTTGAGGGGGAGTTATTTCATATCTTTTACACTGATAATTTTTTTGATGCATAATTTTAGGGGGAGTAAAGGTGATGTTTTCTTATTATTCAGATCAGAACTCGTACTTTAATTGTTTTACTGCTTTATGTCTTTTGTTTTTCAATAAATTTGTGAATAAAGTTGATTTGACTATGACTTTGAGACTTGTGCAGAATGAGAGAAACTATCAAGATCATATCTTTATGACTTAAGCATGACTTCATGAGATTTAAGACGAAGCGAAAAAGGTTTATTTCTTATCTTAATCTCATATATGGTTGAAAGAAGGACAACTTTCAATCATAGAAAATATGTTCTTAAACGTTCAAATCACTTCCCGATTCTTAAACAGATTTCATGAATTGGAAGTGTGATTTTAAATGTTTTCATTTTATTTGTGCTTAAATGATTACAAACCGTGTGTTTCCAAAGATAAATACTTGTGTATTGTCTTTTGTATATACTTCAAGTATTCACACACACCGGTTTGATTTTTTGTTCAAAATGTTCTTACTATGTCTCAAATTTGAAACATATTTTTTGATGGTAAGACACCCCGCTTGTACTTCAAAGAACTTTGAACGTAATTTCATTTCGAAACGTTCATTTCAAGAATGTCTATATTTTTGTTTCATATAGATCATATCCATTATTCTTGACCATAAGTTTTGATTGCTATATTATTTCATTTCTGATCATTTTCATACAATGTCATATTTTCAAACAAGTCTCTTGCGTTCATGTTTATTCATTCAATATACTTGTTTGAAAATACTTCCATGTTTAAAAATGCTCATATTTTCATGATTATATTCTGAGCATATACATTTATCTGACTTGTATTCGAGCTTTAACTATTCAAGTTAAATCATTATGTGCAACATTTTGCTTTATAGGAAATATGGGTTCTTTGTGCTAGGACTTAAATGAACTTCTATGGATTCACGATTACCAGTGTCTCCTACCCAAGAAGTTACTCTATAGTGATCGAGTGTGAGGAGTCGAAAAGAAATGAGTGTGGGTTGTGCGTTGAGGTAAAATGGAAATGAGAGCTTGGTTAGATGTGCGTTTAATGATTAAAAGAAAGAGGGTGCGAGATCAGAGTAAAAGAATATCAAACTCTGCACCAACTACTTTTTGAGTCGGGCAACCACATTACTAATGTTTCACAATTCTTGGTGAATATTATTGAAACAGACAACTAGCCCATGCTAACTCTTGCAAAAACCCCACCAGCCACTCATTTTATTCTTAAAAAGAAAATGTTTCATATTTTTCTGGGGACGCAACACATAATCTATCTGATTTTCATTTGGAAAATCTGGATATTGAAACAGAAGGAAGTCTTCCCCACCTTCACACCTCAATCATGCACATTGAGTCTGTGTTTATCTACTGTTGTCTCAGTGGTTTACACAATGTTGAGCCTTATAAAAGCAATCATCGAGTGCTTAATTCTTTCTACACTAGCACGAACACACAAGGAGTTTGTTTTCTTGTCATAACGTTTATAGAAATTGCCTTTGTGGTGTTTCGATGATTGGATGGAAGCCCTGGGGGAGTGAACATACCAAAAGCTCTTTTCCTATGTGTATCCGTTACACACAGTGACTTCGTGTTACTGACATGCATATTAACTGATTCATTTGTTGATTCAGGTGTTACACGAATATTTTGTCTAGATTTGCAAAGATCTGGATAAATACATTGTTCGAATTGACGATGAATCAGACGTTCTTGAAAGATCAGTGGTCAGAAAAGAATTTCAGAGACATTTCTTGGAGAAAGTTTTGATGCTATAGATGCTCTATTCATCAAAAAGGGGGAGATGATTTTAAAGAAATGTCCAAGTCAGAAATTTCAAAGTTAAAGATTTGAAGAAGTTAAAGTTCAAAGATTGAAAGGTTGAAAGATTGTTCAAGAAGAGTCAAAGATGTTTGAAGGTGTGCTGATTTACTGAAATTTTCTTTGAAGATTATTTGTTGAAGTAAGTTGAGCTAAATCTAAAGATAACTTCTTTCTGAAGTCTGAAAGAGTATTGTGATGAATCTGAAGAGATTATTGAAGATCATTTCTATCATCTTTGGGAGAGATTGTTAGTATTTCTTGAAGATAGACTTTGGAGAGAGTAAAGTTAAAGATCAACCAAAAGAGGAAGATTGTACTCAGATTGAGCTTAAAAGGGAGATTTGAAGTTCTTCAATGTAATCAAAGGGGGAGATTATTTTGCTAAATATTTTTGTGATGATCTTGAATCCAAAGGGGGAGATTGTTAGAGCAGAAATATGTTGGATACAAGATCATGAAGTCTGAAGGTCAAAGTACAAGAAGTCAAAGCTGGAAAGTCAACTCTCATTAAAAGTCAAAGTCTAAATGTAATAAAGTCAAAGTCAACACGTTGTATTGTGTTTGTTTCTTTGTTATTAGTTGTAGGTATAAATACTTTCTTTGCTGTTTAATAGAAAGATGGTTAGAAGGTTATAGTTTGAGTTGAATATTAGAGAGAATTTTAGAAAGAGAAAGAGGAGTTTAGAGAGAGAAAGTCAAGACCTGTTTGTAATCGTGAATTTGTGAATTGAATTCAAAACAGGTAGTTTGGTCATAATCATCTTGTTTGTATTTGATTGTTTTCAATTAGAATCTTGATTTCAGGGACACACAGGAATTTTCTTTTTCACACCTAATAAGTACCTTTCCATATTTTAAGGAAGTCTCTAAATTGGTATTGATATCTTTATTTATTAAAAATAATAATTTAAAAATTAAAATTGTAACTTATCTCTAATTTGGAAGTTATCTACTTTTCCATGTTTTCAGCAGATTTTAATAAGGCAATGTATATCTCTTTCTAAAAAAAATGGAGCAAGCCACCGCTCTGCTACAACCACCGCCAATCCCCGTCGCCGCCACCGCTGCCACAACGGCAGCCACCACTACCACCGCTACACACCATGACTCCGTAGACTCCTCACCTCGTTCCCGAAAAAACAATTCATGAGGCGAAGAAAACCCTCTATACCCACCAAATAACGGTCCTACAACAGCGGCGGCGGCTGGTGGTTTGACTAAGCTCCGGCTTATATGCAGTTACGACGGTCACATAGTCCCTCGTCCTTATGAAAAATCCCTATGTTACGTCGGCGGCGATACACGTGTCGTTGTCGTAGACCGCCACACCACACTTTCCGACCTCACTCACCGGCTCGCCAAAACCCTATTCCGATCACCTATCTCGTCCACGACATTGTCGTTTACACTTAAATTTTGTGCATAAGTGCAATGTGCATGAATGTGTATTTGTGCACATATGCATATGAATGAATGTGAATACATGCATATCCACATATGTAAGAATATGCATATGTGCATATTCTTTAAATAGTGCATATATGGATATGCATTTATGCATATTAATTTGTTGGTACAGTGCAAAAAGACCTAACACTTTAAACTCATTGACAGTGTACATAGGCACATTATACAATATTAACACTTTATACTTTATGCACATATGCACAAAAAGATCTAACACTTTATACTCATTGGCAGTGCACGTATGCATATTACTCACATTATGAACTTATGCATATTAAACGATTTTATCTATAATATTGACAAAAATACTTAATTTGATAATTTATTTTTTTATTTGGTAATTATCTCTTTATTATTAAATAGAGTAATTGGTTGATGTTCAAATCCCTAATTTATCTCCTGTTTATTTGGTAACTCGTGGACATTAATTGGATGGGTATTTGTTATTTTACATATTTACCCCTGTGTTCATATGCATCTTTCTTCCCAAACCGTTTAATTTATTATTTCTAAAAAGATTCTAATTAAATGTGAACCATGGATGTAAATAATCAACGGTGAACCATGGATATATATATATATATATATATATATATATATATATAGGGTCCCCTTCTTTTGTTAATCATGATATTAGTATTAACCGTGTTAACCAATCTTCACCGTTGATTATTTACATCCATGGTTCACATTTAATTAGAATCTTCACATGGTTCACATATATATATGTGTGTGTGTGTGTGTTTTTATGTTTGAGTGTGTGTGTGTGTGATTTATATACGTTATAAGAGGCATAAATAAAAGAGGGGTAAAAGTGTATGCTATCCGAAGTAATTTTTCGAAAAGCTAACTTACAATTTCATGGTTGTTGCAGTCTTTTTGAAAGCCTTGCGTGTTACACCTGTTACAACCGTACTTAAACTAAATCGTCTAATACGAGTATTAGACAAAAAAAATATGAAAGTTCATGTCATATTTAAAATAGAGTACATAATGTTTTTCGTCCCTGTGGTTTGTTAAAATTGCGGTTTTCATCCTTGTGGTTTCAAAATTACTGTTTTCATCCCTATGGTTTGTAATTCATTTCTATTTTGTCCCTGAAGCCAAAACACTATTTTTAAGTATGAATAACTAAAATAGAAATTAATTGTAAACCATAGGGATGAAAAAAACAATAAAATTTAAATCATAAGGACGTGAATGAAAATAAATTACAAACTATAGGGATAAAAATGTAATTTTAAAATCACAAAGACAAAAATAGAAATTTTCAACAAACCACATGGAACAAACACGTAATTTACTCTTTAAAAAACTTATAAGAGTAAATTACATTCCTGGTCACTGTGGTTTGGTTAATTACACTGGACGTCCCTGTGGTATGAATTAGCGTACATAGAAGGTCCCTCCTTAACTTTAAAATGTAATTTTAAAATCACAAAGACCAAAAAGAGGGAAAAAAAGGATACGTGGGGTGGGTGGGATGAGGTTTAAAAGGAATTACATTTTTGGTCCTTGTGATAAAAGACAAAAAGAGAGTTTAAAAGACGAAAATATCCTTACACTTAACTGAGTTATCGGAATATTTTTGATTTCGTTAGAGGAAGGGACCCTCTGCGTGCGCTTATTCATACCACAGGGACGTCCAGTGTAATTAATGCGTTTTAAGAACCATATCCAAAATATGACCAAACCACAGGAACCAGGAATGTAATTTACTCAACTTATAAATTAGAACATCAAAAATATTTAAGATGATAAAATATTACTTTTGAAATTAAATAACCGTTTTTAAAATAAATTAAACAAGTCTTTATTGAATTGGTTACCCTGTACAATTTATTAAATAGCATATTTTCAGTAAGCTTACGATATATGTTATATAGTGAAAGATAACATTATTCAAACCAAAAATTCCTTAAATGCCATGAGGTTTGTAATACTCCTGCTAAGTGCTAACTAATTTATGTAGTTTAGTATTTCTTTTAATCAATTTTTTTATTGTTATATATTTATATTTTATTGTAATGTTTAATCATGTATTATGTTGATCATTTGGTTTTCGTTTTGAATTTATTCTTTCAGATGGAACAAATACTTGATAATAACTTACAATATTATATAGAATAACACTTTTTTTTTGGAAGGCAGAGCGGCATCGAACCAACGAACGATTACCACGCACACACGCACGCACACCTCCCCGGCGGTATCGGACATCCACGGGCAGTCCACTAATCCGTCGTTGTCCCGGCCCAGCTTACGCTGAACCTAGAGCCCAATCACAATCTAAGACTGGGCTGGGGGCAGCCCAGTCAACGACTGGACCGGCCCAAGGACTGGGTACTCCTCATGCCCTCAAATTGACGCCCCTTGGATTTGAACACGGGTAGATTGGGATACCATCCACAACCCCCCCAGGATGTTACCGCCCTTGAGAAAACCAACTGAGCTAGACATGATTTGTATAGAAGAACACTTTCTTGCAATAAATAATAAATAGAATAGTTTTGAATCTATATTAGAAGTAAATAAACCTAACATTCTAAAAAATCAAATATTTAACTTTGACAATAAAAAAATCAATGGAAAATTGAATTTTTGCTATGCAATACAACGTAATACATCTCAAATTTAAATTTGAAAGCTCAAACCCTTAATCCTACTTAATGCTTCATTTTATTATTTGTATCTCTCAATTTTATTTTTTTGTTTTTGTTTTCATGTTTTGAGAGAGTGATAGAGCCTTAAGTGGGTTATCAGTTTTATGCAATATTCTGGTATACATTTGTATAAGTCAACACTTAGCTTGTGTTTAAACACTTTCTCAGCTAATTTTATGGAGTTCAAATATAAGTTTTATGTATGTAGTATTAAGTTATATATTAGAAATTTTAAAGATGTTAAAAACATGATATAAGTGTTTTATAATATAACAAATATATAAGTATGAATATATGGGATTAAATTATGTGAGAACCAAAAAAAGATTGAGAACCATGAGAACCAATCCAAGCCGTAATTTGGTTTTAATCCTATGGTTTTAATTAAAAGTTGGTTCATCACATGAAAATGACATAATCGTCATTTTAGTAACAAGATGTCAAGATTCACCAGATTGAATATACAAATTCATTCATTAGATGAAACATAATTTCACCATATGAAACACATATTCACCATATGAAACAGACGAATTCACCATACGAAGCACATACAAACCTTATTCCACCACATGAAATAAATCACAATTTTTATAAATATGCTATTGCACCTAATGAAATCTAAACATAATGTTCATGTATATATTAATTCACCACATGAAACTAAACACAAATATCAACTTTATCTATTTTCATATGAGAAAATCAAACATAAATATTCTAAAATAGGAAAAGGGTAAAAGTCATGAAATTTCCTTTTTTGCAACATCTTTATTTTCCTTTTTGCACAATTCAATCTGAAAAGAAATCGATAAATAAATCTTCTGTAATCGATAATGAATACTGAGATTATTCAAATTAAGAAACGTATTTTGATTTTGATTTTGATTTTGATTTGATACTTACCCTATAGGAAGAAATATGGAAGAAGGTGAATTTAACGGTGTCATTGGAGATCGAAAAGATCGGAAATTGAACAGAGTTGACGACGATCTTGGGATTATGTGGTTTAAAGACCAGGAAGTAGATCCAATATGGTTTCCATCTCTCTCAATTGATTCATGTTTATCACTCCATCTCTTCATTCAATTATTGAAAACCCTATATTCCCTTTCTTGTTTTTAGTTGTTGTTAGGTATGATGTCTTCGCTCTGCCCAGATCTGTCCAACAAAATCTACCCTGAAACATCCTACAATTTCTCCTCGTCGGAGGAGAATGCCGTCAGCCATTTTGACATACTGCCGACTCTCTCCTCCTCTTGATTTTCAACAAGATCGGTGATGTCAAGGCCTTAGGTTGTTGCTGCATTGTTTCTAAGCGATTTCATACCCTTGCTCCTCAGGATAGAAACTTTTTGGTGCATGTCGACTGCGTTATATTTGATGACGACACCACCTTTGCCTTTGGCGCCTCTGATAAATCTCGTGGACCCTTTTCCAGTATTGTGAGACTCGTGGTTGGGGAAATTGTTAAGCCTATCCAAGCTCTTGCCCAATTTTTGGGATCCAAGAGATCATCGTCGTTAACTATAGGTAACAACATCGATGGTGATGATGATGATCTTGAAGTCATGGTGAACAACAAGGTTGTTGATGGAGATGAAAAACGAGAGTAGGTGATTTTGAAAGCTAATATTACAAGTTTGTCCTCAAACTTCCAAATTAGACATGAGATTGGACATGTCTTTCACTAATATTACAAAAAGTGCGACCCTGTTTAATGACAATTGATTAAAACCCTTGGATGATTGAGATTAGTCCTCACAGTCCTCAACATTTTTACAGTTCTCATTTGATTATCGTCCATGAATATATTACTCACATGTGAATATATTATAGATCGAAATTTTCACAATACCGATAAATTTGAATTTTTTAATCAATATATGTATCAAATTAAGGAGAATAAAATACTTATTTTTTAACATAATTTGTTTTACTTGAAAATTTTAATTATATTTAAGAAATATATGGAGTATCCATAACTTGATCCATTCATTTGAATATGTAATATGGGTTCCATGCCAAAAACCTTTCAAGCTCCCATACATTCTTATTGTTTACAAAATGGGTAATATATATATTGTTAAGTCTAAATATTGTATCCAAGATTTAATTAGAAAGTCAAAGTTACAAAGTCAACATTGTCAATGTTTTAGGAAAGTCAAAGTTGTATCATTTACTTAGTTGTTAAGTCTTGGTTTTAAGCTTGTAGTATAAATAGCTTTAGCTTTGTTATTTCCTTAAGAACTTCATTGTAATATCATACATGTGATTGGAATTCAAGATCTACTTTCTATCTCTACATTCTCTCTCTATGATTTAGATAGATTCTTGGTTAAACAATTGGTATCAGAGCTAGTTCTAAATCGGAGAGAATTAAGAGAAGCGTTTTTTAATCTGAATTCGAAAACTATTCTGAAAATCTGGATTGAATTATGAACTTTTGGATCTCTCTGTCGATATTTTTTTTTGTGGTTCACTGTTAAATCAAATTCGAATTAGATTGTTAAATTCTTGATTTGAAAAGTATTCAAATCTGTTTTTTTTATTAGTTTGATTCATTCTTTTTGATTGAATTGCAGGTAGAATCGAAGCTAAGGATTGATTTCTGGATTTTTTCAATCTCACAGTCGACTTTTCAGTGTTCTTGAATTTTGATCAAATTCTTTTTAATCTGTTGATTTTAAATGTTAGTGGAATCGGTGTTAGCAGAATAAGAAAATTTGCAGTCATGGTTGATTTAATTGATTATCAATGTTATAATAGTATCATGAATCTGACGCAAACATATTTGAATCTGGCGCAAATGGTTATGAATGTGGCGCAAAATGATTATGAATGTGGCGCAAATTGTTATGAATGTGGCGCAAAATGGGGCTGGTAAATTGACATGTTCGGCGGCTGTATTGTTTCAATCGTGGGATGGTGGATGCAATTGGTCAATTAAGAACATCTTTCGCAAACAGAAAAGTTAATCGGTGGCTGCATCAATATGATTGGACCGTAACTTTTTAATTGTTTGGCAGATTCATCATCATGGGACGGTGCATCTGAAATTCAATCGGTCGCTATGTTTTTTAATTGGAACTAATATGTGATTTAATTCAATTTGTGAGTGAATTCAAATTAAGTGGGTCGGTGTTCATTGAGTTTGCGTCATTAGTATCTCAAGCAAACAGAAGGATCATTTTGCGTTTCGGTCGTCTCACGCAATCTTTTACTTTGCGTCACAGGCATCTCACGCAAACATAGCTTTGCGTTTTAGGCATCTCACGAAAACCACAGGTTTGCGTTTCTGCTGTCTCACGCAAACCACAGGCTTTTCATGAAAACTTCATCGTTCAAAGTCACGAAGTGGGTCTTCGTATAAGGTGTTTTTGATGGCTCTAATTGGTCCTAAATTGTTCTACTTGTCACAAGGATTCCAGAACAAGTTTCGGATTCTATTTTCGTTAAGAAACGAGTGAGATACAAGTGATTGAAGTTTCGTCGGAAAACTCGCCGGAAAAACGTTTTTCGCCGGATTTAATTTTCAGATGATGTTTTCGATATTTTAACTCTTTAATCGTGTTCCTTTATTGATTTCTTGTGTTTTCCAGGTGTTTAAAAGCTTTAAAAGGACGAAAACCGGTCGCAGGAAAATACATATCGCCGGAGTTTTTCACCTCGAGATACAGATCAACACTCACAGCATGTTCGAATATTTTTCGTTGGAATCGTTTTTGGAGTGAACAAGGAGTATTTTCCAACTTGTTTCATCGATTTTCGTCGAGAAACGAAGAAGATATCGTCGATTGAAGTTCACAGTTTGTTTGATTTTGGAGAAGATGAACAGTAAACTAACGGACAACCGTTATTTCCGTTAGTTTCGTTAGTTTTATGACATTTTGGTCCTAGAGTGTTAGTTTCGTTAGTTTTCATTACTTTTTTTAGTCCATTTCTCAGTTAGTAGTGTTAGTCTAGTTAGTATCTTTTAAAGTTTGTCCTTTTCGATCCCTATAGTTAACTTTGTTAGTTTTTCGGTTAAATGTGTTACATTTTTAGTCCTTTTACGTTAGTTTTGTTAGTTTTGTTAACTAGTTTTTAGTTTTGACAGATTTAGTCCCTGTAGTATTAGTTTAGGGGTTTGACAAATCTGGTCCCTCAAGTTCTAACTTTGAGAAGTTGTCACCTTTAGCCCCTGTAGTTTTATAAGTTTTGTATTTTTATGTTTTTAGCCCCTAGATTTTATATTTTGTGTTTTTGTCATTTTGAGTTCTCGTTTTTCATCGAGTCTTAGTATTTTTTTTTTAACTTTAGTCCTCGTTTTTCGTCTTAGTTTCGTATTTTGTCGATGTTAGTCTCTATTTTCATTTTTTTTGTGCTAATCTGAGTTTGACTTTCAGTCAAATTTTTCTGAATTGTTTGGGAACGATCATTTGTTTTAATCAAGCTGTTTCTCATTCAAAGTTTTCTGAGAGAGAAAATTTTAGATTGTCCGTATTTTGTTTTTGAATTCATTTCAACTCACGATAATTTTGTCAAATTCTTTTTCAAACAGGACGAGTTCACCAATTTTGCTCAGAGGAAGATACGAGCAGTGGAAACTTGATTTTTTCAAATTTGTAGATACACATGAGCTGAGTTGTTATATCAGATTGTCGTTGACTGAAGGAGAGATGAAACCTCTTACTCCAACAGAAGATTGTACTGAGGATCGGGAGAAAAGAAAGAGAGCTGATATTTTAGCCCGAACTTTTGTGTTTAACAGTATTCGTCATGATATTAATGGTCACATAAAAACCTATCAGTTGACAGGAAAATATTTATAGAAGTCAACAGGAAAGGAGATATGGGACTATCTTGAATGGACGATGTTAGGGCCAACGGTTGTGTCAGTTCTAAAAGGAAAGATTTCTGAGTTGGAAGCTAAAATTCAGCAGACAGTCTCTGTTAAGAGCAATGAGCAGAAAGTTAAGAAATTGGAATCTGAGAATGTTGAGCTTAGAAAGAATATATCTGATTTGGAACAACAACTTGCTGAAAATAAAGCTGATTTTGATTCTGATAAGAAAAGTTTTTCAAAGAAGTTCTCAGATTTCTCAAGAAAATGTTTTGAAGAGAAGAAGTCAGTTGATCTTAAATGCATTAAACTTTCTCAACAAGTTTCCGATTTTGAGAAAGTACTTATTTTGGAAAGAGAGAAGTTTGTTCAAGAAAAGAAGGCCATTGAACAAAAGAATATGGGGTTCTTCAAGGAACTATCTAGCCAAAGAAATGATTCAGAGAAAGGATTTGAAGAAGAAAGGTGCATATTTGAGAATGAAATCAAAAAGCTGACTTCAAAGTTATCTGAATTATCTGCTAATGCACTGAAAGAGCAGAAAACGAAGTCTGAGTTCTCAAAGAAGATTGACCAGCTTGTGAAAGAAAGAGATAACTTCGCTTCAAAGATCAAAGAGCTTGAAAAGACTGCCTCAAGTTCAAATCAGAAATTTGTCTCTTCACAAAGGTCAGTTAAATCTTTTGATCAGATTCGTCAAACTAACATTTTCTATGATGGATATTTAGATGGTTCAAATACATCTCCAAGAAGAAAAAGATACAAGCAAGAGAAACTGGTGTGGCAGAAGATACCAGTTAAAGATGAGATGCCAAATAAGCTGAAAGGAAAGACATCATGTGTACATGTACATCAAGCAAAGAAGAAAAAAGAGCATAAAGGTAAACCTGACCATATATACTCAAAAGATCAATTACTCAGGTTTTCAGGTAATAAATTTTATTGTTCTTACTGTTGTACACATGATCATATCCACAAGACCAGTGATCATTTCTGGTATGGTTCTTACTCTGTATCCCCCACACGAACTGCAACTAACATTTCTGGACCCAAATACCAGTGGGTACCAAAGCCGAAAACTGGTTCTGAGTTGCAGGCACTTCAAGTCAAGGGGGAGTAAGAGAACAATGGCTCTTGAATAACACAGTTCAAGACCCGTACCTCAATGTCAAGACAATGGCTTCTAAGTACACAACTTAGGACCCGTTATTCAACAGAGTTTGACTTCTAAACCAACAGTTTAGGACTCGGACCTCAGCGATCAAAAGACCTTACTCATGTTGTTGCATCCGATGGATATGATGGTCTACATCCCAAAAGAATTGATCTGATCTCTATCCTATACTGTTTCATTGATAGATTTTTCTGATATGATGGTCTACAGTTCTAAAGGGAGTGTCTGATCTCTATCCTATTTTAACTGATATATCTCAGATGCTTAATTTAAGGGGGAGTAAAGGTGATGACTTCTGATTAATTCAGATCAGAACTCATACTATAAACCGTTTTACTGTTTTCTTTTAATTTTCTTTTAATAAATGTTCTGAATAAAGTGGCTTCTGATCACATAACAGATCAGGACCCGTTTTTCAACGATCAAAGAATGATATTATGCTAATATCCAGGGGGAGCTCAAAAGACATAAATCATTATATCATGATTTGAGGGGGAGCTTAAAGGTAAATGTCTTCTGATCCTAGATCTCAGATTGTTTGAAAGAAGAACAAATTTCAAGCATGAAAAACAGTTTCTGAAATGTTCAAACCACTTCTCTATTCTCAAAAGATTTCATGAATTCAGAAGTGAGCTTTTAAATGTTTTTCAAATTTTGAGCTTAATGTTTAACTGAATGTGTGTTTCCAAAGATCAATACTCATGTATTGTCTTTTCCATATACTGTAAAGTATTCACACACATCGGTTCAGTATTTTATTTGAATTTGTTATTGCCATGTCTCTAAAAGAACCAATTTTTCGATGGTAATACCCCCGTTTGCTTTCAAAGTTGTTGAGCATCATTCATCCTTTTCATATTTGTACTTTCTTTGATAAATTGTTTATATTCATTCATATAAACAAATTTTCCAATTCTTTGATACCCTAACCTTTTGATTTGATCTGATTGATTCATTGTCAGATTCTCAAAACAATTATCTTGATTTTATTTCATTCATTCAATATCCTTGTTTTGAGAAATCTTTAAAGTTCAATTGCTCAAATTTATTCATATTTTTTAAATGAGCATACATTCTGACATTTTTATCTTTTTGAGCTTAACTGTTTCAGTTAAATTGTTGAGAAACCATGCTTCTTAGGAAATATCATGGGATTCGTGTGTGAGCTTAAAGAGAACTTCCATAGATTCACGCAACCTGTGTTTCCTACCCAGGAAGTTATCCTTGAGTGATTGAGGGGTGAGGGGTTAAAATCAAAGAGTGGGGGAGATAACTCATCCGGTTGAGTTATTCTCATTGTGTTGAGTGAAAAAAAATGAAAATGAGAGTTTGGTTAGAAGTGAGCTAAATGTTAAAAAGAAAGAGGGTGTGAGATCAGAGTTAAATGAATATCAGAACTCTGCACCAACTTCTTTCTGAGCTGGGCAACCACATCTACTGATTGGTTCACATTTTTTGGTGCCCATCATTGAAATAGGCAGTGAGCCCATGCCAACTCTTGCTATTACCCCACCAACCACTCGTTTCTTTCTCGAAAAAGAAATGTTTCATTTTCTTGGGGACGCAACGCATATGCTATCTAATCTTCACTCGAAAGATTTAGATATTGAAAAAGAAGGAAAGTTGCCCCACCTTCGCACTTCTTTCATGCACATTGAGTCCGTGTATTATCTGTTGCTGTCTCAACAGTTTACACAATTTGAGCCTTAATGAAACACAATCATTGTGCTAAAATTCTTTCATACACAAGCACGAGCACACAGAAAATCTATTTTTCTGTCAGAACATTCATAGAATTACCTTGTGTTTTTCAATGATTGAATGGAAGTCCTGGGGAGTCATCATCAAGCCAGCTCCTTATATTGTACATTCGTTGTACACAGTAACTTTGTGTTACTGACAGGCATTCCTAACTGTTTCATATGTTGAATTAGGGTTACACGCTCATTATGTTTGAATTTGAAAAGATTCGGATATATACAGTTTATGATTCGACTCTTCAGATCAAAGTGCGAAAACTGTAAAAGGGGAGATTGTTAGTTGTTCACAAAGAGGAAATCAAAGTCTGAGCTGAAATTGATGAAGTTTTGATGATCTTGATGCTTACATCATCAAAAAGGGGGAGACTTTTATAAAGATTCAATTTCAAAGTTCGTAGTTCAAGACAGAAATTCAAAATGCTTCCGCTGATTCAAAGTGAAAAGATTCTGAAAAGAAAATTCAAAGATTCAAGAAGGTTTGTTCTTCCAAAGATGGTTCAGAGATCAAAGTAATAAAGATACAATTTTGATTAGAGACGAAAGAATTTTCAGAGATAAAGTTGTCAAAGTTTAAACTCAAAGTTTCAAGTTTTCAGATTTGTTCAAGGCATGTTGACTTTCAAAGCTTCAATGTGAAAAAGACTTTTCAAGATTCTTCAAAGGTTGAAAGACTGAAGATTGTTAAAGCTTCAAAGTTCAAAGTTATCAGAGTTAAAGCTGAAGAATCAAGTGCTGAAGACTAGTGTCAAATTTTTATTAAATCTTGAATACAAAGGGGGATATTGTTAAGTCTAAATATTGTATCCAAGATTTAATTAGAAAGTCAAAGTTACAAAGTCAACATTGTCAATGTTTTAGGAAAGTCAAAGTTGTGTCATTTACTTAGTTATTAAGTCTTGGTTTTAAGCTTGTAGTATAAATAGCTTTAGCTTTGTTATTTCCTTAAGAACTTCATTGTAATATCATACATGTGATTGGAATTAAAGATCTACTTTCTCTCTCTATGATTTAGATAGATTCTTGGTTAAACATATATATATATATATATATATATATATATATTATAAAAATAGAAAATTTTGCATGCATTATTGATTTAAACTTTGTTTTCTAATCTATATATCTATATATATATATATATCTATATATATATCTATATATATCTAAAAGGAAAACCAAACCAAAGTGATGTGACATATCCTTAGCGTAGGATTCATCGCTAGATTTTTTGTGGTTATTTTTAAATTTAAAATATTATATATGGTAAAGACTTCTATACCCCTACATGAAAAAATGTATTTTCTATTGCAATCTGGTCATTTTGGTAATTTTGCAACTATTTTAATTAACTTTTTACCTCCAAACTCTTCAACTTTCTGAAAGTCTTTTTACTTTCTCAATCTCTTAATACATCCACAATCTCTAACCCTTTTACTCTCTTCATCCCTTAATTTCTTTATTTTGATTCATCGTTGTTTTACTTCTCCTCATCTCCACAATCTCTAACCTTTTTACTCTCTTCATCCTTTAATTTTTTCATTTTGATTCAGGTTTGTTTTTCTTTTCCATCTCTTTAAGTTTTTCATTTTCATTTTCATTTTGTTTCTGTTTTTAATTTTTTCTTATCGATCTATCCATCCCTCAATCCATGTCTCTCTATTGTTTTCCTCACTAATTACCCCACCAACAAAGCGAAGTGTACACATGGTTTATTCGGGTAAACCGGTACAACTCTCAATTTGTCCATCTACGACATAATAGTAAACACATGTTTATTTATCTATATATATAAGAAGGAACAGGAGCAAAGGGGATGCCTCAATTGAGGCTTAAGAAATTTAAGAGAATTTTTATTTACCTTTTGTCTTTGTCAAGGATTCTCATCTCCATCTTTTATGTTTTTTTTTATATAGTTTATCAATTTTTAATTTTATAAGAAAAAACACCAACAATAAGATGTCACTTTTAAGCATCTCAATCCCAATTTTATTTGTTCTCAATTTTTTCCTTTTTTCTGATTTAACTATTATCAAAACATATAGTTAATTAGACTATTCATTTTTGTTTTCTTGGTTATATCCAATATTTTTTAATTCTTTAATTACACATGCCTCTGTTTTTTATTTATACAAAAATATTGAATATATATATATATATATATACATATACATAGGGGTGAGTTCAAAATGAAAACTCATTTATCATTGTGTACGTGAAAACCAATTTTAGTCATTGATCAAAACTTAGAAAATTAATCAATGGTTAAAACATAATAAGATTAATTGAGAAGTGACTAGGGACAAAATTGGAAATTTGAATCAGCGTCTACCTTATTTGACCTTTTATTTTCTTTTTTAATGAAAAAACTTTTACCTCCTTAAAATTTAAAATAAATTATCTTAAAAATTACTAATATTTTAATCAAACAAATTACATCAAAAAAATGAGAATTTCGTGCACTTCGATATGATATCCATCTCGATATGTATTTTTTCTCATTTTAATCGTTTTTTACGTGAAATGATATATATGACATATTCATTATGAATATGTATGCACGCCCCCAGGTGTCCACATTCAGTATAAACAACAAAGGTGAACATTCATTCACTATTCATGATGAATAATATAATATTCAGAATAAATAATACAACATTCAGGATAAATAATAAACGAATTCATGATTCATGTATTATTCATCATGAATTGTGTATTATTCACCCTGAATGATTCATTATTCATCCTGAATGATACATTATTCATGATGAATAATATATAAATGACCCGTGAAGGTGTGGATACATGGCACACTTTCTTTTATTTCCCGATTCACAACCAAAATTTGGTTTAATTCGTTATGAATATGTATGCACATCCCCGGGTATCCCACATTCAGTAATAATAACAAATGAGAACGTTCATTCATTATTCATGATGAATAATACAGTATTCAGGATGAATTATACAACATTAATGATGAATTATACAACATTCAGGATTGTTAGTCCAAGAATTCAAGCAATCAACAATTAAGATCAAAATCAAAATGAACAATATTGAGAGAGTTTTCTAGAGAGAGAAAGTCATATGTCATTAATGTCACAAGTCTCACATACGCACTACAAGCTTACAAGAACAAAGCTTATATATAGGTCAAACAAGCCTTGACCTCACATAAAGCAAAGCATAGAAAAAGTCAAACTACACTATTACAAATGATCTAAACAAAATACTCTTACAGTCTCCCCCTTTTAGATCAGTTTGTAAATCTCTTGACACGATTATCTCTGATTCCCAAAAGTGGTTCAAACCTCCTGATGCCTCTTCTAAAGTCAATTATGTTATGAAGAGCTTCAAGAATCCTTTGCATTACAAGCTTTACTTTTCTAGGTAAGTGATCACCACCTTGCAATCTTTGTCTTTCACTTTCATTGTACCTTAAGTTGAGTTGTAGTCTAATAACCTTGAGTGTTCCATCAGAGAACCTAGTAATCTCATTTTCACTGTTCTTGTAGACTACTCCCAACTCTGGTTCTTCCAACACAGAGAATACATCATAATCATCAATATCTGATAGAGTCAAATTTGGCTTAGTCATGTTGACTCTCCTTTGATTAGTCTCTATTCCTAGCTGAAAGTCATAACAGTAAGTGTAGAAAATGTGCCTTCTCATGAATCTCTTGATTACTTCCAAAGCAAAGACAACATTATTCCTTCTGATAGCCATTGATCTGAAAAGATGACACATATGCTCAAGATCATCAATATTCAGAAAGTTGAAATCAGCTTCAGTAAATCGGCATTCACTCACGTCTCTTCTTTGAACATAGAATTCTGGATACCAAATTCTGTAAAGCTTCTTCAATTTGACTTCTTTGACATTTATATATCCTGATTTGTTTTTCACAACTTTTTTAGTTTGTCTCAAATAATTGATCATGCTTGCATATTCTTCTTGGTATTCCTTTCGCTCATCGAAAACCCCCAAAACTTTGTACTTATCCATTGGCCTGATCCTATGCACAAACACCTTTTTCATCCGCTCTTCAAGGAAAGGAACTCTTAGAGCATGTCTCATATGCCTTAGTTCAACTTCAGTAGGAACAAGAGGTGCCTTAAGTGCATTAGAAAGGCATGCTTCATCTTGGTTTGGCATGGCAGAAACATGTACACTTTCATCTTCAGGTTGCTCATTCTCATTTTGAACATCTTGAACAGGTTGATCATTTTGAATTGGGCTTGGATGTATGACAGGACTTGGTTAAATTTGATTGACATGCATTTCAGAAACATCAGAAAAGTTGAACTCTTTAAACAAAGGAATCACTAGGACCTCATTTGTAGCTTTAGGAATTTCATTCTGCATAGGACTGATTTGAATATTTTCTGGAGTACCCTACTCATAAATTGCTTGTAAAACATCGGAATCTCTATTCTCCTCCAGCAAGGTATACATCACATTCTCCTCATTCTCAATAATATCATCATTCTGTGCATCCTCATCTGAATCTCCTATCAAACTTTCTCTATCTTCTTCCTTTATTTTCCAGAATCTCTCATACTTATCATTTGCCTCCTCATCATCATCTGAAGATAAGTCAATCACATCAACTGCTTCAATTCCAGTAATCATTAAAATTTCAACTCTAGTAGCCACCTTAGGCTTTGCAACCCATGGTTCTAGTTCAGAATCCACATATAACACAAGTTCTCTACATTCATTCTGATCACCCTAGCCATAAGTCTGATGTTGTGTATCCTTCTCACCTTCCAAGTTTACAGTAGCAGCATTAACATTAGTATCTCCAGCATTTTTCTGTCTCTTATTCATCTCCCCCTCATGATCGTAATCAGAATCATGGTCATGTCTTCTCTTGGAAACTGCATGAGACTTACAGGAACTATGAACAACTCTAGTAAGCTCTTGGATAGATTTCAACACATCATCTTTGAAAGCATTGAATTATGTTACAGTCACCACACCTTCAGGCATTTGAGATATAACTTGAGGAATTGGATGGGATTGCTGAGACCTCAAAAGACCTATCAAGTCAGCATCAAAATGATCTTCAGGTTCTTGGGAAAGTAACTTGGCAAACAACAGTGATTTGAGCTCCTCCACAGACATATCAACAGGTTGCATTGGTGGAGGTGGAGGTGCCTGTGGTTCTTCAGTAATCGGATTCTTGCCTTTCGATAATATCATCACTCCATTCAACTCTTCAGATATGTGATCATTTACAGAAGTTTCAACATCTTTTAAGGCGCTGCTGAGGAATTACTTTGACACAAAGTCAGGGATAGTAACGCCGGTGCCACTTAAGCTTTCCGTTGTCACAACAGTCGATGAAACAACTGTGTGTCCTGTGTTCAAAGCTTGCAAGGTTGTAGCAATGAAATGACTTCCGTTCAATCCTCGTAGTTGAGAGTGTGAATCTACTATGGATGTTCCGATCGGGTCACGAAGACTTCCGATGTTAGCAGTAGTAAATAGTGTCCTAGGAATAAAGATAGGAATTTCAAAGGGCATTAGACTCGATTGTGCATGCAAAGAAGTTGAGAATTGGGGTTGATGTTCTTTATTTTCAATATCTAAACTCTCCGAGTGAGAGCCAGATAGCAGTTGTGCTACATCCCCGTGAGTATTTGAGACTATCACCTGTTGTGAGGTGACATAATGGCTAGCTTGGGTGTGTAAATGCATAAGTGGGATACTTATGTGTAATATCCCGTAATTTTTTTTAAAGAAATTAATTAAAAAAATATCTATTCAAGTTGGAAATCTTATAAATTAAAAGGACTAGTATTGTCAATAGTGAAAACTTTTAAGAATGGATAACCTCATTGGCATGTGATAGCGGCGGCAGTAACTTCATCAAATTAGGATATTCCTAGTTTTGTGTTTTCCAATAGGTTTGAACTTGAGAAATCAAAAGGAAAAAAAAATGATAGGAAGACTCAACTTTCAAGCATCAATATTAGGATGAGGTTGGATTTGTGTTGGAAGTTTTGATCGTGACTCTAAAGATTCGTTGAAGATGCTAATGGAGTTTTCGTTAGCGTTTTTGGATGTTGGTTAAGGTACGGATTCCTTATTTCCCCTAATTAATCTGCGTTTATTTGAGTCGTTATATAAGTGTAAGGCTTCTTCATGTCCCCACTTTTGTGTTCATTCGATCCGTTGTTTATATGTTAATTCCGTTTATGTTTATTTGATTCGTTACATATATGTATGATTTCTTTTCTTTTCGTTTCGACTCTTTTCGTTCGATTTGGTCAATGTGTTATTTCTTCCATCAAGTCAGTTTCTTTTCCGTCCAATTACTTGATCGTTTAGTTCTCTATTGGTTTTGCATAAGATAAATCGTGGTTTGAATATGTTAAAAACGTCAAACTCAATTTATAAATCTGTTGAATTTCCTTTTTGAAATTTCGTGTTATTTGTAAAAATCATAATAAATCGTTTGTTTATCGGACTAATGCATATGATATGTTTTTGAAAAGCTGGACATGTCGTCTACGATTTACTATCACACGAGCAAACTGTAATTTTTATGCTAAGGTGTCTAAAATCTGGATTTTTTCAAAACTGGTCTCGTTTTAGGCCAGAACAGTGCGACTGTTTTCGAAAATTCGTATAAAATCTATTTTAAATCCGATTCAGTCCATTCTTAATTCGTTGGAATCCGAAGACGTATATTCAAAACTTTTGTTTAAATATAGTTTTCTAAAACCTCTTTGATGTATGAGAAAATATTGGATTTGTAAACGTGTAAAGTGCTGAAATTAGTACGACACGATTTCGAAAAAGTTGTGAGTGTGAAATTCCTGGTCTATGCTCAGGTTTGATTCGCCGTACGTTTTTTGTTTCAACTCTTTTGTAAAGGTTCGTACATGAAGTTATGTCAACGGTCTACTAAACTCGTCCCATTTAATTTTCTTTTCGATTTATAAGTCTTTTAGTTTTAGAATGTTCGAAAAATAAAGTTTTTAAGTGGAGCGGTCAATATTTTTGTACGTTCAAATCCCCTTTTTATTGGTTTTGTAATTAGTATGATTTGATATTCATTTAGTATGATCACATGTGTTGTGACATACTTTTGAAGTTTATACGTTAAGGTGTATCGAGCTACTAACTACCTATGGGGGTACCATAGGCACGTCATTGTGGCATCGATGGCGTGACACCACCCATGGCGGTGTGATCAATCCACGACGTCTCCTTTTGATTTTGTGTGCTTTAATGAGAGCTGGCGTAGTGTGATGGGAGGCGTATGGGTCGACCCTAGTTTGTAGGGTGGATGACGGTGTAGTGTCCAACACCGCATCTCACATTATTTAGTACAGTTGGATGAGAATGTCCGACGTACGTGCCTATGTGGCTTATGTCTGACACTTGTTGTATCTGTTTATGTGTGACATGAAACGCAAGTGTATGCGATTATTTGTTCGAGCTCGTTATGCAATCTTATGATATGATTTTGATTTAAGCTTCTCAGATTAGTTGGTATTTAGTTGACAATATTTGTTTTGATTTGACAGTCTTGAACTTTGACAAAATTACTGTCTCGATATATGAATTTGGATTTATTCATTTTGTTATGACTTTTGATTAAGCAATTAAATTTGAGTCTTTTGGTCTAATTTCTTTTGGTTTCGTTTTCTTTGTTTTGGGGTAATAAAGTCTGTAGTTGAAGTTAGATGTGGAATGATTATACTCAATTTAGCTTTCGTAAACACTCAAAAATTCAAGACTCTTGTCCAAAACTCAGATTTTTATTATTTTCGGTATTGGGTTCGATTATTCGTTTGTTATCTATTGTATCTGTGCACTGAGCGTTTGGCTCAACCGCATTTCTTTGTTCACGGCAGGTATTCGAAGGGAATCTAAAGAGTTTAAGGAATTCAGAGCTTCATCCTATATAAGAGGTTTGTTGGTAAGAAGTTTTAGGTTTTATTAATGCTTTGAGGTAACTATTGGAAGAAAGAAAGTGTATCGTTTGAGTCGATTGTTATTTTTGATGGTGTTTATTTTAATTAAGGTTTAATAGTGCTTTGTATGCTTGTATTGACGGTTTGTTTTAGGTTAGGATGTAACCTCCTTTTTCATCTCGGGAAGGGGGTGTGTTGATCCCAGTTGTGATGTTCTTTAACTTGATTTAACCTTTTACTACACACAGATTAAATAAAAAGAGTGCGGAAGCGTTTAATACGTGTAGAAAAGATTGAACATGCAAGATAGTAAACACACAAGTAATTAATGAACAGGAAGTAAAGTATTACAAGAAAGTTACTCAAATAACTGTTTCATTGATTACTCAAGAACACCAAGAACACGCACTGGTGTGCAAAAAATGCTCAAGGATTATACGGACTACTATTTTGTGTGTGTGCTTTCTCATTCTTGAGCTCTAAGGTGGTGCTCCTTAATATAGCAGAAGGATGCACCCCTTAGTACAAGACAAAAACTGATATTCCATAAACGAAATGCCACCTGTAAAGTAAACATCGTGGGACGCCCATTACATTGATCCTGAGGATCTTCGTACAGCAGGTCTCACGTGCTTGGCACGTGGTCTTGTCTTGAACTCTTAGAAAAACTTCAACATTGATCTCCAGAGGTTAGCCTTCACAGAGGCTCTGTGAGTGATCACAGAGGCTCTGTGATCTGAGTATCATCATGTTTGTCTTCTGGTAGATCTTCTGCGGAGTAACCTATGAGCTTTGCACTTTCTGTGGTGTATTTGAGTGTTCAGCGGTAGACTTCTGCGATTCCCATACTTATCCTATTTTTTAATACTTCTATACAATGTGAGTGGAGCTAACAATCTCCCCCTAAGTATTGAAAAAATAAAATTTGGAATTTAGAATGATGGCTAAGCTAGAAGTAAAAGAGTTGAAAGGAACTCAACCTCTGAAAAGTGATATTCATTCGTAAAAGAAAAATGCCAAAAGGCAATTACATTAAGCATCGAAATACATGAATGAACAACAAAAGATTACAGAAGTCATTGAGGAAAATCATTTATCGGGTTAGTAAAGCTTTCAGCTAGAGTTCTCTTCATCGATAGAATGAGTTCCCTGTACTTCAGTTGTGCATCAATCTGTCCGATCATTGTCTCTGCAGGTCCCACTTGCACAAACTCAGAGCCTTTCTTCCTCAAAATCGTATTCTTTATCTTCTGCAGAGTATTGTTTGAATACTTGTGACTTTGATTTGGCCGATACATCTTCTTAAGCCCATCATCGTATCTGTAGATGAATCCGAACTCAGGCTCCGTGATTAAGGAGTTGGAAGAAACGTTCTCGATTCCGGGGAATTGGTCATGAGGTTTGGTGATCGACAGCTTCTCGACTCCGAGTTGTAGAGCTACCTCGAAGTCCATTTTGCTGTGATATTTTACATGTTCGCGCATCATCTCCTTGATCCTGCCATTCGCTATCATGTACTCCTTTCGCTTTTCAAGTCTTTGCTCTGTGAAGGCATGTAGTTGAGGAAGATCGTAGGCACAGAGGTTCTTCAAGTCTGCATCTGTGAACGTGTATTGCTTCCCATCTTTTCTCTCAACTAAGTATTTTGCATACATGATTGACTTGTTGGCGAAGGAGTGCAGAGAGATCCTCATCACGGTTTTGATATCTTCTGTGGAAAACACTTCATCCCTTTCTAGTGCAGTTTGCTCGAAGCGTCTTCTGATGTCTTCTTTGATTAAGGGATGCAGATTTGGTGCTAAGAAGACAGCTTCGGGCTCTGTGCTGTAAAGATAGGTATGAATGTTCTCTTGAAATTTAAGTTCTTTCGGTGGAGGCCTTGGGATTAGAACTCTCATGGCGTCCATCGATTGAACTATCTCTTTGACTCTGTCCTCTTGATGTTTCTGCTCTGAGGACTTTTCTGAGGGATTTTTCTTGTCAGGTTTAGAGAGGTTTTGATCTTTCTTCCGTGGAGAGGTCTCTGAAGTATCTGCAGCGTTTACTGGATCAAGGCTTTGAAACTGTACAGCTGGTGTGGGTGCAGTGGGCATGAGTTCAGTACTTGACAATTCTACAAACTTTGCGAGTCCTTCTGCGATCTGTTCAGAGCCCACACTAACCTTCCCTTTCTGAGATCCTGCAGAGGTTGATCCTTGGATGATTGGAGAAGACGTTATTGGGTCCTCAGAGGCACTGGGCATGAGATTCTGTGTTTTGTATGCCTCTGAAGATGGTCTTTGTAAGGGTAGGGCTTGAAGAGGAGTGGCGGAGATGACAGGTGCTTTTTGTGTTAAGGCCTTCTCCCCCTCATGATGGCCAGGGCCAGAGGCATCTGGGTCCTGATCATCATGGTGAGCCCTCTTCTGTGAGGCCTCCTCTTGGCAAGTGGCAGGGGCCTTTCGCTTCTTCCTCTTGTAGAGGTGTTCATCAGCGTGTTTGTTGATCTTCTGTAGGGCATCCTCTGCAGCCAATGATAGGGCGTTGATTTCCACATCAGACTTGAACCGAAATGTGGCTATGGTTTTCTTCAAGTCTGTTGCCACCTTCTTTCCTTGGTCGTTGAAGTTGGATCGAAGAAGGTTTTGGTTTTGCAGAAATTGATTTCCCATGGATTCCAAGTCATCTTTTGTTGCAAACACAGAGGGGTCTGGGGCAGAGGTTGATGCCTGTGTGTGAAAGGGGACCATAACACTACGAGTTATGTTCTTTATTTCCTCTCTGAGCCGACCCATTTCTTTCACTCCAGTCTGAACTCCTTGCGTAGCATATTTTGGGAACTCTTCTGTGCAAAGATTCCCTAGAATTTGAATCTGATTGGAGTGTGCAATGATGGCTTGTCCACAAGCTTGAAGATCAGCCTTTTTCATGCAGTTTGTATTGAGGGCTTGCAGAGCTTCAGTATTGGCTTTTAGGGCCTCTGCAAGGTTTTGTGAGTTGGCTTGGGAGATAGAGCTTTCCAACTCGTCAAGTTTTGTGAGCACTATGTCAGCAAAGGCTTTAAACTCGCCCTTTGTGACAAAGGTGTCAGAGGTAACCTCTGGAATAACACATCTTCCAGATTTGGCCAACGAGTCTTTGGCACCTTCAGAGCCTGTTTTTATGTTGAGCTATGGAGGATTTCCTTCCAATCCTCGATGTTCCACAGAGGAAGCACCTATGGAAGTTCTGTCAACACATTCTTTGTGGGGGGGGGGGGGGTTCAGAGACTCCCTTAAGACTTATGTTGAATGGATCCTGTGGGTGTTCTAGAGCCACAGAATCATCGTGTGCTTTCACCACCAACTCTGAGGTGGTTTGGGTGTCACTCTTGTGTGTGACAGAGGTAACGAATACCTCTGTGTGTGGAAGAGATGTGTCCTGGGGCGAATGGACACGTAGAGCAACACTCTCACCCTTTTGAGAGGGTGAGGTGGTTTTGGTTTCCCCGGATGGTGGTACAGAGGAAGAAGGAATATCCTCTGTCCGGATGGCTTGGGCTGGGTTCGGACTGTGCGGTCCTGTTTCAATACCCCTCTGCACTAGAACTGCAGGGGTAGAAGTGTGGGTTGCACTGGGAGTTGGTTTTGGTGGTGTGCCAAAGGCATCTTTTGTTTCCCTCTCCTCCAACGATTTTTTACTAGGTTCTTCTTCTTCATCTTCGCTCTGTGACCTTCCTGCCACATCATCTATTTCCATTTCCATGGTTTCCCCTAATCCTCCAGAGTATTGGAGAGAGACCTCTCGTGCTATTGTAGAGGCTACTTGGATTGGGCTCTGAGGTTTATCCTTTGGGGACTCTTCAAGGACTAGGGCTCTTCTTGCCTTCTGCAGGGGCTTTGTCTGAACCTCTGCAGGTTCGGTTCTTAAAGCAAGGTATTCATCCAGATCTTTCCTTTTCTATTTGAGGGCTTCCAATATTTGTTCTTTTTTGGCAAGCGTCCTCAATTTTCCTTTCTTTTTCTCATAGACTCTGATCTCTGCAGTTTCTTCTATGGCTTTCTCTTCAGCTTCCAAGGATTTTGGAGTCTCTACCTCTGCGACTCTCTTTTTCTTGTTTTTCTTTTTTGTCTTTCTCTCACTCCCCTCCCCTCTAACTAATGGACTCTCTTTCTCACTCACTTTAGCCTCTGCGGCTTCAACTTCTGTCCGTACTCCCTCGTCTCTCAAGTAAACTACAATGTCTCCCACTTTGAATCCTACGCGAGGGGGGGTTACAGGACGCGGTTCTGGTGTCCTGTTCCCTCGTATGTATTCCCTAGCACCTTCTTTACTACCCAAATAAGTCAACATCTTTGTTGAAAGAGGTCTGGCTTCTGGATATCCTGTTTTGATGGTGGTGGGTTTATGAGAGTTCATCTCATAGAGTTTGATTGTTTTATCCTCTACTGGTAGCTTTCCTTCTCCTATCAAGTCATCGCCTAGAAGCAGTCCTAGGAAACGTCCAAACACAATGTTCTTTGGTTCTGTTCCTCTGTTTTGGTCCTGCTGTTTGGAAATCACAACATTTTGGATCTCCCTGAAAATTAGTCCAGCGTAGTCCAGTGGGAGATCGTAGTAAATCCCATACATTATAGCAAAAATTGTATGGCTTGATTGATCCGGTCTTCCAACCTTCGATGTTAGGCATTGGTTCAGAATAAAGAAAAGTACGTTCCACAGAGGGGGTAGATTATGTCGTCTAAAGTTTGTTCTTTTGGAGATTGGAACTGCGTAGCCAATGAACCTCAGAAACTCTAGTATCTCTTCCTCTGTGGGCTCCTCTGAGAATTTACGCAGGTTGAGATCTGATTTGGTGGGAAGTCCAAATACATCGGAGAGTTTCCTACGATTGATCCCTAAGTCCAGAATTTTTACAGTTGATGGATAGGTTGCATAGCCAATGATGCAGTGTCCATATTTGTCCATCTTGGCATGGCGGGCACTTAGCCAAAACTGTTGGATGTAAGATTCCGGGATGTCATCTCGTTTCAACGTTAGGGCTCTAACCAGGAAATGATTCTTGAGGAGTTGAATCAATGGTGCAGCTTCAGTGGGAAAACCAGAGGGATTGAGGGTGACAAAATGGTTGTTTGGTTTATTGTTCATTTGGGTCAAGTGATAGTCATGCCTGGTGAAGGATAACATTCTGCTGGTAAGCACATGTTCTTGGTCGACGGAGTCTGAATCAACCTTTTGAACCATCGAGTGATGAGAGTTGTTGGATTTCTTGGATCCATTAGAGTTCTTGGAGGACGATGAGGGAGAAGCCATGGAAAGAAATGGAGAAATGAGAGTTCTTTGCAAAGGGATTCTTGAAGGAGAGAAAGTAGCAGGTAAACAGAAATTTGGGGTATGAGAGGGGTTTATATATGAAGAGAGAGGGTAAAAAGAATGAGCGGTAAAAGATAAAATTTGCAAATCCGTGATGAGTGGTAACGGATAAGAAGCCGTTTTAAAAAACGACGGTACAGGTTACGAACCAATCAAATATGGCCACGTCAGATGATGGCGGTGCACGATCTAGGACGTGTGCCACCCTATTCTCACGCGCCTGGCATATTCTATTCTCACGTGATAGTGAGTTTGAAAAAATAACCCGCAGCACATGACCTGAATTTCTCAAGTGATGGGAATGACATAAGCTCTGTGGGTAAGAGACTTCTGAGGTCATATGCAGGGTTGTTATCAGAAGAGCTTTTTAAGAGGGAGAAAAGTGCGATGAAATGATCGAGTTCCTTTTAAAGTACATTTGGTCAAGCACCCTCAGTTTAGAGGTGCAGAGACTATGTGATAGATCACAGAGGCTCTGTGGTCGACCTCAGAGGTTCTGAGACCAAAAAATTTCCTTTTTGGGAAAGATTTTCAAAGATTTGATCATTTCAAAGTTTTGACAAAAAATTTAGTGCAAAGTGGGATCGTTCTGAGGGCATAGTGCTCGAGAAAGAGTTTTAACCCTTGGTTCAGATGGACTAACCTCACTCAGTAGTCTGTTGCGCAGAACTGTCTTGCTCCCCCTTGACTAGTCACGATTGGTCTTTGATGGTTCGTTCTGCTCCCCCTTCAACTATGCTTGGATCATATGAAGATAAGATTTGCACAAGACATAGATTCGCAGAAAATAATATAATAAAGAAAGCCGAAGAGATTATTTACAGAGGGAAAAAAGTTACATATAAATATGTACAACAGAGGCTCTGTGGCCAACTCATGTTGAGCATACCAATCTTGCCAACTAGAAAAGTGAATCTTTTCTCATCCAATGCCTTCGTGAAAAGGTCGGCAAGTTGATAGTCTGTGGGCACAAAGTACATTTCTATTGTCCCATGCTCCACATGATGTTTCAGAAAGTGATACCTGATATCGATATGTTTGGTCTTAGAGTGCTGCACAGGATTGGCAGAGATCGCAATGGCACTTTTGGAGTCACAGAGGATGGGGATTTTTTTGATATCAAATCCATAGTCTCTAAGTTGGGTCCTCATCCACAGAACTTGTGAACAACAACTTGCAGCAGCAACATATTCTGCTTCTGCCGTAGAGGTCGAAACACAGTTCTGTTTCTTGGAAGTCCAACTCACCAGTTTCCCTCGTAGGAATTGGCAACTCCCAGAGGTACTCTTCCTGTCGAGCTTGTATTCTCCGTAATCTGAATCTGTATAAGCCATGAGATCAAAGCCAGAGTTCTCCGGATACCAGAGACCAAGATTTTTTGTCCCTTTTAGGTATCTGAAGATCCTCTTGACGGCATGAAGATGAGATTTTTTGGGGTTAGCTTGAAATCTTGCACATAGACATGTGGCAAACATTATATCAGGTCTACTTGCGGTTAAGTACAGCAGAGATCCTATCATTCCTCTGTAGAGTTTACACTCCACAGATTTTCCCTCTGGATCTGCATGGAGCTTGGATCCAGTGACCATAGGAGTTTTCATTGGTGAAGAGTCAGAGAGCTTGTATTTTTCAAGTATGTCAGAGACATATTTTGATTGATTTATGAAAATACCCTCTGTGGTTTGTTTGACTTGCAATCCTAAGAAGAATGTAAGTTCTCCCATCATGCTCATCTCAAACTCACTTTTCATCAATGACTCGAACTTTTTGCAATATAAATCATTTGTAGACCCAAAAATAATGTCATCAACATAAATTTGTACAAGCAGAATCTCACCTTTTCTCTTCTTATAGAATAAATTCGTATCAGTAGTACCTCTTTCGAAACCATTTGCAAGGAGAAAGTTTGAGACTCTGTCGTACCATGCTCTGGGGGCTTGTTTCAGTCCATACAGAGCCTTGTCCAGAAAATAGACGTGATTTGGGTACTTAGAGTTCTCAAACCCTGGTGGTTGTTGGACATATACTTCTTCTTGAATTTGCCCATTCAGAAAGGCTGACTTAACATCCATTTGATATACTTTGAAACCTCTATGGGCTGCGAAGGCAAGAAAGATTCTTATTGCTTCGAGTCGTGCCACAGGGGCAAAGGTTTCTTCATAGTCAATGCCTTCTTCTTGACAGTATCCTTTAGCCACCAGTCTTGCTTTGTTTCTGATCACGACACCGTGTTCATCCTTTTTGTTCCTGAAGACCCATTTGGTCCCTATTGTGGTTTTGCCTTTCGGCATAGGCACTAGGGTCCATACTTCGTTTCTTTCAAACTGTAGAAGCTCTTCTTGCATAGCTTCTACCCAGTTTGGGTCTTCAAGAGCTTCAGATATCTTTTTGGGTTCGATGATACTCACAAAATTTGTATAGTAACAAAAATTTGCAGTACTCGATCGAGTTTGGACCTTGTCAGAAGCGTCACCAATAATTTGGCTCTGTGGGTGACTTCTGGTCCATTTGATCATTCGAGGCAGGTGATCATTTGAAACTTCTGTGGTTATCTTAGGAGCATGTTCATCTTGATTTAGATGATTCTCTGTTGAGAGGAATTGATCATTCGTACTTGCCACAGGACTTGGTTGTTCATCATGAATTGAGGTAGAGACCTCTGCGGATCCTTGATCTGGTGTTGACCCTTCAGAAAGATTTTGAAGATGACCATGATTTTGACTGAGCTTGGAGCCTTGATTCGCATTGTCCTCTGAGTGCTCCCCCTCAATGGTTGTACCTGCAGCATTACTGGAAGAGGGTGAAGCATTGCTAGGACCAGTTAGAGAAGTACCTGTTTGGTCCTCAGAGGGTTCGGCTTCAGAGGCTCTGCGGTCACCTTTAGAGGGTTCATCATCATTGAACATCTCTTCAAATAGATGATGAAGATTAGTTGTTCGTGATGATCCACCAGAATCTTCATCCTGAAGTTTGAGTCCTGAGCTGATTTGCTCAGAAGTCACCTGAAAAGAATCATCAAATGAAACATTAATACTTTCAAGTATATGCTTGTATTTGAGTACATAGATTCTGTATGCCTTGGAGTTTGATGAATAGCCAACAAATTTGGGTTCATCGGCTTTGGGACTAAATTTCCCTATCTGATCTCTGTTGTTCAGTACAAAGCATCTGCAGCCAAAGACATGGAAGTACTTAATGTTTGGCTTCCTCTGGTGTAGTAAGTGATATGGTGTCTTTGCATGTATCTTCACGATCAAGGATCGATTTTGGGTGAAGCATGCGGTTGAAATGGCTTCTGCCCAGAAAGAAATAGAGAGCACTGAAGCAGTGAGCATAGTTCTTGCGGCTTCCACTAGTGTTCTGTTCTTTCTTTCAACAACACCGTTTTGTTGTGGAGTCCTTGCAGCAGAGAAGTTCTGTGATATGCCTTCTGTCGAAAGATAGGCTTCAATGGTTGAATTCTTAAACTCTATCCCATTGTCACTTCGGATTCTTTGTACCCTGCAGTCATAAAGAACTTGTATTCTCTTGATAAGATTGATTAGTACTTCAGGAACATCTGATTTCTTTCGAACAAATTCAACCCAAGTATATCTAGAGAATTCATCTATGAGTACAAGGATGTACTTCTTGCCACCAAGACTCTGCACAGAAATAGGACCACAGAGGTCAACATGTAGCATCTGCAGAGGTCTGGTGCAAGATATGTCGGACTTGGTTTTGTGGGCAACCCTTTTGAGTTTGCCCATCTCACAAGCTGAGCATAGATGATCCTTGTCGAATCTGATACTTGGTAGACCACTTACTAGTTCTAGTTTCACAAGTTTGTCAAGTGTGTGAAAGTTTAGATGACAGAACCTGTTGTGTCAGAGCCAAGCTTCTTCATTCTTACTTGAGACTAAGCAGAGTTTTTCTTCTCTGTTAGTTGATTTAAAGTCCATGAGGTATAAATCACCTCGTCTTTTGGCTCGCAGAAGCTCTGTGGTTGTATCTTCTTTCAACAGAGAGCAGTACTGTCTTTTGAACATCACATCGAGTCCATTGTCATAGAGTTGACTCACACTCAGAAGGTTGTGCTTGATGCCATCCACATAGGCAACTCTGTTGACATCGATGTCTCCTTTGGCAATGACTCCATAGCCTTTTATTTGTCCCTTTTTGTTGTCTCCAAAAGTCACAAATCCTCCTCCATGTTTTTCTTTGTAGGAGGAAAGCAACCCTCTGTCGCCAGTCATGTGTCTTGAGCACCCGGAGTCTAGGTACCATATAGGCACATGCTGTTTCTCCTGTGAACAGATTAGAGAGATTTAGGTACCCATTTCCAAATGGGTCCATTTTTGTTAGGAGACTTTGAAGATGCCTTAACATCTTTGGTTTTGGATTTATCCTCATTTGCAGAGGTACCAGATTGTCTCTTCTCACCCTTGAATTTTTCATTCTTGGGCTTGGGGTGAGATATAAGACATGAGGGCCTTGAGAAATGTTGATTCAAAGAATGCATATGATCAAAGCATTTACAATAAGGAACATTTGAGGCAAACTTCTTGAAAATCTCATTAAATTTGTCAAAGGAGGGTACAGAGCAAATTTTACTACAGCCCATTTTAGATCTGGGTTTCTTTTTACAGAAAGCTTTGTCTAATCTAGGTTGAGTTTTTTCAAAAACTCTTCTTGAGTGGCTCTTTGGTTGTACTCTCCCTTGATCTTCTTTCCTTGCTTTCACTGCAACAGAAGCATCAAGTTTATCAATTTTAGGCCATTTACCCTTCTGTTGCCAAGTGAGTTTTTCTTGAAAAGGTTTTAAAGGTTTTGGAGTATTTGAAACATGAGAGATCTTGTCCTTTTTAGCTTTTTCAAGCTCAAGAGAAGTCTTTGCTTGCAGGCACATGTCCAGGAAATCAGGACAGATAGGTATACCTGTGGTTTTCCTCTTGGGAAGAACTGTTCTGTTAAGAATGCCAGAGGTAAGTCTATTCTTCTCTGGACCACAGGGGATTATCTCAAGTTTCACAGACCCTGTCTCATCTTCGACAGAGGACTCAGATTCTGACTCAGAGTCTGAATCAAGAAAGTCTCTGTGAATGAGATCTTGGCCTTCTGTATGTGCCTTACCTTGTCCATTGGTGTCGTTTGAAGTATTTATCTCTTTTGTAAGGCATGGTGTTATTTTAGGAACACTTAAACAGTTTTGAAGATCTTGCTCAAAGATTTCTTTTACTTCAGAGATAATATCAGGATGATTAATAAAATGGTTTTCATAGGTCTTTCTCAAGTCATTTTCCAGAAATCTTTTAAAAAGTTTTTCTTCCACAGAAGAGTGCATTGTTTTCTTCATCAGATGATTCATCGGTTACAAGGTTCTCTTGTTCTGCCATTAGGGATTTCTGAGTGTAGTACTCTGCTTTCTTTTTATAGAAGGCAGTGTCCCTTGTGGGTTTCCCTGTGTTGGCAGAGGACCTGCACTCTGCTGCATAGTGGCCTGGTTTGCCGCATTTGAAGCAGCCTTCAGTTTGCTTTGGGAATTTGTCACTAGCTCTGCCGTCTGACTTCTGTGCACTCCTTTCTTCTTGCCTTGGTTCTTCAGACCACTCCTTTCTTTTTGCCTCACCATATCCTCTGCTTCTGTCATCTCTTTCTTCTCTTTCTCTGTACTCCGGCTTCTTCTTGAGACTACGATTGAACTGTCGGGTCATTAGTACAAGTGTTTTGGCCAGAGCAGCCATGTCAATTTCCTCCTCCGAATCTTCTTAACTTTCACTCTGTGCCACAAGTACCTTCTTCTTCTTCTTCTTCTTCTTTCTTCTTCTTCTTCTTCTTCTTCTTCTTCTTCTTCTTCTTCTTCTTCTTCTTCTTCTTCTTCTTCTTCTTCTTCTTCTTCTTCCTTCTTCCTTCTTCTTCCTTCATCTTCCGTCTTCTTCCTTCTTCTTCCTCTTCTTCCTCTTCTTCCTCTTCTTCCTCTTCTTCTTCTTCTTCTTCTGTGCCTCCTCAGCTGCCTTATCCTTCTTTCCCTTATCTTTGCCTTTTTAGGCACTTCCCACAAGAGCCAGAGGACCTCCGACAGAGGTTGATAGTTTGGAAATTCTGTTCTCTTGGCTAATTAGTGTTCCAAAGAGATCAGATATGGACCAAACATCAAGATCCAATGTGGCTTGCATGGACATGGTTAAATGAAGCCATTCATCATTCTAGCTCTGTAGAAATCTGACATTATTTTCTTTAGAGGTTCTGTGTATGCCATACCTCTTACACTTGTTTATCAAAGAGTTGTATTTGTTGTAAGTGCTTTGAATGGATTCACCCGGCAGAGCTTTGAATGCAAAATACTCATTTATGCATAAGGCTCTGTTGTTCTTGAGGGTTTTGGCACCACCCTCAAGTTGTTTCTCTAGTTCTAACCATAGGTCCTTTGAAGTTTCACATGAGTCAAGAGATTGAAAGATATCATTTGGGATAGCCATTATGATTAGTCTTTTGGCTTTCTTTGCAAGCTCATGTTGTGCCTTTTCTTCTTGACTCCATTCAAGGACAGGTTTGGGGTGTTGATATTCAGGAATTTCAGGAGTATTGGCAATGGCAGGAACACGAGGAACAGTTGTCATTGGGATGAAAGGAGGATTGTGAAGAAATTCAATCAGACAAGGATCCACACCTTCAAGGAAGTGTACCATCCTGATCTTCCATTGAGGATATTCATCCCTTAGAAGAGTGGGAGGTTTGGACTGAGATCCAGCACTGAAGTAGTTGACAGTGTTTGCCATTTTAGTTTTAGAGAGGAGAACAAGGTATGGCACGAATCAGAAAGAGTATAACAGTAAAGGTTTTTGAAATTGATGAGAATATGAATTGGTAAGAGCATATGATCAACCAATTAGCTTTGAATCTGTCTTTGAATGAAGAACACACTTGTACCTGTTACTATACCAAACAGGTTGATATAGCTTCAGAAAAAACAAAGTGTGACTGTGAATGGAGTTTGGAACGAAGAACATACTCAAACTACTACCTTGAGTACTGGAAACAAGTATAGAACAGGATCCTTTGATATTGAAAATCAAAGTCTGCTCTGATACCAATTGTTGATCCCAATTGTGATGTTCTTTAACTTGATTTAACCTTTTACTACACACAGATTAAATAAATAGAGTGCGGAAGCATTTAATACGTGTAGAAAGGATTGAACATGCAAGGTAGTAAACACACAAGTAATTAATGAACAAGAAGTAAAGTATTACAAGAAAGTTACTCAAAGAACTGTTTCATTGATTACTCAAGAACACCAAGAACATGCACTGGTGTGTGCAAAAAATGCTCAAGGATTATACGGACTACTATTTTGTGTGTGTGCTTTCTCATTCTTGAGCTCTAAGGTGGTGCTCCTTAATATAGCAGAAGGATGCACCCCTTAGTACAAGACAAAAACTGACATTCTATAAACGGAATGCCACCTGTAAAGTAAACATCGTGGGACGCCCATTACATTGATCCTGAGGATCTTCGTACAGCAGGTCTCATGTGCTTGGCACGTGGTCTTGTCTTGAACTCTTAGAAAAGCTTCAACATTGATCTCCAGAGGTTAGCCTTCACAGAGGCTCTGTGAGTGATCACAGAGGCTCTGTGATCTGAGTATCATCAGGTTTGTCTTCTGGTAGATCTTTTGCGGAGTAACCTATGATCTTTGCACTTTCTGTGGTTTATTTGAGTGTTCAGCGGCAGACTTCTGCGATTCCCATAATTAGCCTATTTTTCAATACTTCTATACAATGTGAGTGGAGTTAACAGGGTGTTACATTATGTATGTTTCAATACCATAACTTAATACATGAGTTCTTGTAGAAGATGTGGTTGCCCTTCTGGAATGGTAGGTTAGGGTGCACACACGCTCCCATATTCTTTTTCTTCCCTTACTCTCAGCCTCACATTATCATAATTTTCAACTAAGTCTCCCTCAAGTCTCCTTATATCTCCAACCACATTATGAATGGTGGTTTCAGCATCAATATCCATGGCCTCATCATTTTGAAATCCAAAATCATGACCCATGTTATCATCATTGTCATCATTATCATCATCATCTCTTTCAGCATTCAAATTTGCATCATTTTCCTCATCCGTGTCAGCAGTAGCAGATGGGATACTTTCATGATCTGTACTTGCTGCATGATCCGACTCTGATTCAGAGTTCTGACCTTCCTCGACATTCTCTTCCTGGGGGCCCAATTGATGTATGATATCCTACTTAGGTTGATATGTGAAACCCACTTGATGTGTGGCAATAACAACCTGGGATTCCACAGCCTCCAGTCTAGAAGACTGACCCACTCCTGTTCCCCTCTAAGAATTTTCCCTCTGCACTTCCCGTTCAATTACCCCCATGGTAGATTGAACCCTCACAGACTCTGCTCTCCTAGGGTTTGAGTCTAGTGTAGGGGCAACCGGTTTTGGTCATCCCCTAGACTTTGTATGAGCTCTAACACTCTTAAAGGATCAACATAAGCAAGCAATGCTTCTGGTACTGGCATGGAATAAGGAAATGTCTTTTTCTGCTTCTAGAGGTATCTCATCACAAATTCAGGACCAACTTCATGGTCGTTCCTTTTTAGAATGTCTTGGTTTAATCTGATCATGCTTCTGATTAACAACTGAAGAAATCTATGATAAGGAACAAATATTGGTTTCTTTATTGTCCTCTTTGCCATGACTCTTTCATATAATTCTGTCCAGAAGAAAACAGAATAATCTACATGTAGATCATAGACTATGGCATGAAATAACTTCAGAATATGCATGCTAGTGTTGTCAATCCTGGTATGTTTGGCAGTGAAGCACCGGTTGACAATGGAGAACATTGCATACCAAAATGGTGGCAAGTTTTCTTCTTGAATTCACTTATCTTTGTGTGGTCACCAACATATCCCAAGGCTCGGATGCCTTCAAAAACTACAGAGTCAACTGGGAAATCATCAAAACTGTTTCTGCCTTCTCTTGAATCTTTCTCGGGAAGATCAAGTATCAGTCTTAGCCTCTGATAAGTCAGAATTGATGTGAAATGATCAATCTGAATTTGAAAGTGTCTCTGTCTGTTGGTGTTCACAAAAGTGATTGATCTCCAAGCTTTCTATAAGTATATAAGTGGTACAGTTGCAGTAGCAGTCAAAGCATAGTAAAGAGGATGGTCTCTAAAGATATCCAGCACCAATGCATTTATGTTGAGATGATCAAAATCGACATGATGATTATTTGGGTACAACAACAGGTAATCAGTTGGATGGATGAGTGCCAGTTCTGGATTTTCATTAATAGCAGACTGATAATGAGATATGGATGATGGCATAGGTGTCTCCTTAGAAACATTAGGATCTGTTAGTGCACAGATTTGTTGGATACAAGATCATAATCACTGAAGCTAAAAGTCAAAGAAAGTCAAAGCTCAAAAGTCAACTCTCAAGTAAAGTCAAAGTCAAATGTAGTAATTCAAATTCAAAGTCTTTGTTTGTTTAGTTTGTAAATGCGTGTTGTGTATCACTAGGGGTCTTTTGTAAGCTTGTAACTAGAGAATTGATTTTGTACGCATTTGAGTTAGAGAGAGAAAGTTTGAGAGATATAGAAAAACAGATTGTAATCAAATTCACTATGAAATTGAAATTGAAAACAGGTAGATTGTATATCTTGTTTGTGATTGAATTTAGATAAGAACTTGATTAAATCTGGGATTAATAATTGGTATCAGAGAAAATCCAATCAGAAATCAAGAATGTGAGTCATGTTCTAGTTTCTAAACACAATCAATTAACAACAAACAAGATTTAACAAACAATTAAACCAACCTGTTTGATTGAATCAATTCAACAGTTTACAAAACTTTCTCTCTCTAGATGACTCTTTCTCTCTCTACAAATTCTCTCTGGATGCGATCTCAATTTCTCATCTAGTCATATATCTATTAACAAGAAAAACAAAGTATTTATACCTATTACAAAAAGCAAGGAAACAAATACAAATACAATGACTTTGACTTTGACATTTTATTACAAAGACTTTGACTTTTTAATAAGAGTTGACTTTCTCAGCTTTGACTTTCTTGAACTTTAACATTAGTCTTCATGATCTTGTATCCAACATAATTCATGCTCTAACAATCTCCCCCTTTGGATTCAAGATCACTGTTGAAAGATCTTACAATTCAGTCTTCTCTTTTAAGCTCTGTCAGATGCAATCTCACCCTTTAACACTGTAATCTTCCCAAGTCTGTCTTTGAAGAATATAACAATCTCCCCAAATATGATAAACAAGGTCTTCAACAATCTCCTCAAACTTTCACAAATCTCTTTCAGACTTCGGAAAGAAATTATCATCAGATTCAGCTCGGATTGCTTTAGCAAATAATCTTCAAAGAAAATTTCCTCAAAATCAGCACATCTTCAAATATTTCTAACTTTGCTTGAACAAACTTTCAAACTCTCAAACTTTGAACTTTGTCTTTTTCAAATCTTTAACTCTGAAATTTCTGACTTGGACATTTCTTTAAAATCAACTCCCCCTTTTTGATGAAATGAGCATCGATATCATCAAAACTTTCATCAAGAAATGTCTGTATCCGATCTGACCACTGATCTATCAAACTGAGCCTCTGATTCATTGCCAATTCAAACAATGTATTCATCCAGATCTTTTCAAATCCAGATAAAATAGAAATGTAACACCTGAATCAACAAATGAATCAGTTAATATGCCTGTCAGTAACACAAAGTCACTGTGTGTAACGAATACACATAGGAAAGGAGCTTTTTGATGTTCACTCCCCCAGGGCTTCCATCCAATCACCGAAACACCACAAAGGAAATTTCTATGAATGTTATGACAAGGAAACGAATTCCTTGTGTGTTCGTGCTTGTGATAGAAATAATTAAGCACTTGATGATTGCTTTTTAAGGCTAAAAAATTGTGTAAACCATTGAGACAACAGTAGAGAAACACAGACTCAATGTGCATGATTGAAGTGCGAAGGTGGGGCAGACTTCCTTCTTTTTCAATATCCAGATTTTCCAAATGAAAATCAGATAGATTATATGCTGCGTCCCCTTAAAAATATGAAACATTTTCTTGTTAAGAAGAAAATGAGTGGTTGGTGGGGTTTAAGCAAGAGTTGACATGGGCTAATTGTCTGTTTCAATAATGTTCACCAAGAATTATGAAACATTAGTAATGTGGCTGCCTGACTCAGAAAGTAGTTGGTGCAGAGCTTTAATATTCTTTTAACTTTGTTCGCACACCCTCTTTGTTTTTATCATTAAGCTCACATCTAACCAAACTCTCATTTCCATTTTACCTCAACGCACAACCCACACTCATTTCTTTTAGACTCCTCACACTCAATCACTATGGATTAACTTCTTGGGTAGAAATCACTGGTTAACGTGATTCCATAGAAGTTCAGTTAAATCCTAGCACAAAGAACCCATATTGTCCTAGAAAGCATAAGTTACTCAGATGATTTAACTTTATCAGTTAAAACTCATATACAAGTCAGATGTGAATATGCTCAGAGATATAATCATGAAAATATGATCATTTTTAAACATTAAAGTATTTTCAAACAAGTATATGGAATGAATAGATATGAATGCAAAAGACTTGTTTGAAAATCTGACATTGTATCAAAAATGATCAGATAAGAAATGATATATCAGTTAAAGCTTATGGTCAAGAATAACAGATATTGTCTATACGAACCAAGATATAGACATTCTTGAAATGACGTTTCGAAATTAAATGACGCTCAAAATTCTTTGAATACAAGCGGGGTGTCTTACCATCGAAATTATGTTTCAATATGAGACATGGTAAGAACAATTTAATAAAAAAAAAATCAAACCGGTGTGTGTAAATACTTGAAAGTATATAGAAAAGACAATACGCAAGTATTTATCTTTGGAAACACACGATTTGTAAACATGTAAGCACAAAATAAAAATGAAAACATTTAAAATCACACTTCCAATTCATGAAATCTGTTTAAGAATCGGGAAGTGGTTTGAACATTTTAAGAACATGTTTTCATATGATTGAAAGTCGTCATTATTTCAACCATATATGAGATTAAGATAAGAAATTTAACCTTTATCGTGCAGTCTATAATCTCATGAAGACAAGCTTAAAGTCATAATGATATGATCTTGTAAGCATCCTCTCAATCTGCAAAAGTCTTAAAGTCTAGTCAAAGCAAATTTTATTCACAAAAATTTATTGAAAAGTAAATGACATAAAGCAGTAAAACGATTAAAGTATGAGTTCTGATCTGAAATAATCAGAAATCATAGTCTTACTCCTTTGACTTGTACACCCCCTAAATTCATGCATCACAAAAATTTGTCAGTTAAGTAAAATGCAGAAATTAGATAAACTCCCCCTTAAAAGAATATTGATCAACTTAGAATCTTTACTCACTCCCCTTGAGAACAACAACAACATGTTAAAATGCAGATATCCTTTCAGAAATATTGATAAAGAAATGATGAAAAATTACAATAAAATAAACTTTAATAGGTAATTACTGATTAGACTTTGAGATTTAGCATACCAAGCTTAGATACAAGAAAATTAAATCTCTTTTCATCTAAAGCTTTGGCAAACAAATACGCAAGTTGATAATCATTCTTTACAAAGTAAAGTTATATTATACCTTTTTCTACATTATCTTTAATAAAATGATACTTGACATCAATGTGTTTTGTCTTAGTGTGCTGCACAGGATTAGCTGATATGGGGATAGCACTCTTCGAGTCACAATAGATAGGTATTTTGTCAAACTTGAATCCATAGTCTCGCAGCTGTGTCCTCATCCACAAGACCTGAGAGCAGCAACTGGCAGCAGTTACATACTCTGCTTTAGCAGTCGATGTGGAAACGCATAATTGTTTCTTTGACGCCCAGCTAACGAGCTTGTCCCCAAGAAATTGAATGTGACCTGAAGTGCTCTTCCTGTCTAGCATACATCCAGCATGATCTGCGTCTGAATAAGAAGTCAGTTGAAACCCAGTATCATTAGGATACCACAGACCAAGATCTACAGTCCCCTTCAGATACCTAAAAATCCGTTTGACAGCAGCCAAGTGGGATTCTTTAGGAGCAGCCTGATATCTAGAACATAAGCATGTTGAAAACATAATATCTGACCTACTTGAAGTAAGATACATTAAAGAACCTATCATACCTCTATAAGTCCTAACATCAACACTTTTACCTGAAGGATTAGTGCTAATCTTAGTACCTGGTGCCATTGGGGTTCCAATTGGTTTACAATTTTCCATTTTGAACTTTCGAAGAATATCCAAAATGTACTTAAATTGGTTAATGAAAATCCCCGTTGAAAACTGTTTTACTTGTAATCCGAGAAAGAAATTCATCTCTCCCATCATACTCATTTGAAAACGTGACACCATGAGGTTAGAAAAGTTTTTGCAGTATCTAGGATTTGTAGAGCCAAATATTATATCATCAACATATATCTGAATAAGTATAATATCTACTTTTTTCTTTTTGATGAACAAAGTGGTATCGACTTTACCTTTGGAAAAACCAGACTTGACCAAGAATTTAGATAGAACATCATACCATGCGCGAGGGGCTTGTTTCAAACCATACAGGGCTTTATCCAAAATGTAGACGTGATCTAGCTTATCTGGATTTACGAACCCTTCTGGTTGAGACACATATACTTCCTCCTTAAGAATGCCATTTAGAAAGGTCGTTTTCATGTCCATCTGATAGACTGTGAAATTCTTGTGAGCTGCGTAGGCTAGAAACATACGAATTGCTTCTATACGCGCTACTGGAGCATACGTCTCGTCGTAGTTTATGCCTTCCTCTTGTCGGTAACCTTTGGCAACAAGTCTTGCTTTATTCCTTATGACAATACCATCTCCATCTTTCTTGTTTTTGAACACCCATTTAGTTCCTATCACGGTCTTTCCTTCTGGTTTTGGAACTAATCTCCAGACTTTCAGGGATTCAAACTGATTTAATTTTCTTGCATATCAGACACCCAATCCGAATCAGTAAGAGCTTCTGATACTCGAGTAGGCTCTATTTTGTTGAGGAATGAGTCATGCAGACACTGGTTTAAAGTTGCTGACCTAGTTTGCACAGGCTTGTTAAGATCTCCAATTACTTGGGGTAAAGGGTGCTCTTTGGTCCAGCGATGCTTATGAGGGAGTGGATTAGATGCAGATTGATCATAGTTGACATCTAAATATCCACTGTCAGTCTCTTCTTGTACAATACTTGTTGGGGGTACTGCTGAAATAGTTGATGCAGAAGTTATAGTTGGAACAACAAATTCTGGCTGTTGAGTAGACAATGTAGCGCAACCAACTGATACAGATACTTATGGTTCAGCAATATCTTGCACATCTTCAACCGTAGGAGTATTTATTTGAATTTGAGTTTCTGACTGAACTGGGGGATCACGTTCAGTTATGACTTCTGAAGTGACTGGATGATTGCAACTTGTGTCTTCAGACCTGTCAGTCACATCAGATTTAGGCATATTAGATCCTAGAAACTCATCATAAAAGAATTCAAATAACAAATCTAAATCAGATAAATGACTAGTAGACGTAGAAGCGCCATCTGATTTGTTTTCTTCATGTACAGGTTCTGGACTGACTGAACCAGAAGCTAACACTCCGTTTATCACGGGTTCTGAACTGAGTTGTTCAGAAGCCATTTCTTCATCGAATGTAACGTTGACGCTCTCGACTACTGTCTTTGACTTCTTCAGATAGACTCTATATGCAGCAGATGTAGAAGAATATCCAATAAAGATGCCCTCATCAGCCTTAGCACTGAACTTGTTCAGACTCTCTCTGTCGTTCAGCACAAAACACTTACAACCAAATACATGAAAATATTTGATGGTTGGTGTTCGGTTGTTGATCAAAGCATACGGAGTCTTTTGAAATCTGCGGTGTATCATGGAACGGTTCTGAGTGTAGCACGCAGTAGAAATAGCTTCTGCCCACAGAAATAGAGGTAGATCATTCTGGCTAAGCATAGTACGAGCGGCCTCGACTAGCGTTCGATTTCGCCTTTCAACTACTCCATTCTGTTCAGGCGTACGAGCAACAGAGTATTGATGTGATATCCCGACCGATTCGAGATACTCTTCAACAGTTCTGTTCTTGAACTCTATGCCGTTATCAGTTCTGAGAAGCTTGACTATTTTCTGCAGATTCACCTGGGTCGTCTTTAGAAATGTAATGAGTACTTCCGGTGTCTCATCTTTTGATCGGAGAAATTTGACCCACGTGTATCACGAATAGTCGTCCACGATAACAAGAACATCTTTCTTTTCGCCTAAGCTTTGTGTACGCGTCGGACCACAGAGATCCATATGCAACAACTCCAACGGAGAACTGGTGCATAGTTCCAGCTTTGGTTTATGCAGAGCTCTCTTCATCTTTCCTTTTTCACATGTTGCACATAAATGTTCTTTCTCGTATCTCAGCTCAGGAAGTCCATTAACTAACTTTCCTTTGACCTACTTGTTTATGTAACGAAAATTCAGGTGCGATAAACGTCTGTGCCAAAGCCAACTTTGCTGCATCAAAACTTTTGTTAGTAAACAAACCTGATTGTCATTCTGGACTTGTGAAAGATTGATGGTATAGAGATGTGTCTTTCGATTCCCGACTAAAAGTTCTTCGCCGTCTTCAGTACGAACCGAACATCTCTTAACTTTGAAGTTGACCTCTAACCCTTTGTCGCAGAATTGACCGATGCTAAACAAGTTGTGCCCTAAGCCTTCGACATAGCTCACCTTCCTAATCGTTATGTTGTCTTGAATGATGTCACCATATCCTAAGATCGGTGAAAACTGATCGTTCCCAAATCGCACATTGCCGCTGAATTTCTTTGTATAATTACACAATAAAGATTTCTACCCGGTCATATGCTTGGAACAGCCGCTATCCAAGTACCACATATGCCGGGTCTGCAAGAGAAATCAGGAAACAACAGACTTAGGTACCCATTTAAAAATGGGTCCTAACAGATTAGCACATGATTTTGGTATCCATTTTAATATGGATCCTCTTTTCCTTTGAAAACCTTTAAAAACATTTGATCTTGAATAATAAACATGATAAGATCCAAACTAATCATTAGAATTATGATTATAAGCAAAACCATTCCACTGAAAATTATAAGAATTAGTAGTAGTAGGAGATAATTGGAACAATTGCTTATTAGAATATCGCTTGTAAGAAATTACAAGGTTTTTATTTATAGAAGCAACAGAACCAACTATATCAGACACACTACTATCAGATCTATCAATAACTACATCAGGAATTGATTCCGCCTTCTCATCATTCTTCCTTTTTGGTCGCCATTCAGTTCTTGCTTCCGACCTTTTCTTTCTTAAAACTGAAACAGAAGATTTAGATTTATTAGAAAAATCAGATTTCTGAGATTGGCTTTTCTTGTGTTTACCAGTGTTGTTTCGTTTCTGTGAACGCTGTTTCTTATGTTTCTTACCTTTAGCATAGTAATCGGCATTCACAGAAACCGGTTCACCAACCTTAGTTGATGATTCACCAATTTCATAAACACTTGGTAAAACTTTTCCATTTATAAGAAATGTAGAATGATCTGGAAGGGAAGCATTAAAATCAAACATATCAATTTCTTCTAAACACCCATCATCAGAATTGAGAAAATCATTTGCAGACGGAAACAAGTCATCAAAGTTATTAGTCGAAGTTTGAGGTGTCTTTGAAACTTTAGAACACTTTGTAGATTTAGAATGAAAAATTGTGTTCTTTAAAACAGTAGAAAATACACTTTGTTCAATATCTACCAAAAGTCTTTCATCAGATAAAACATTTTCAAGCTCAACTATTTTGCTTTCAAGAATGAGTGGAGGAACATAAACTTTTGCAATTGTAGGTTTTGCCTCCATCTCAGAAACAGAATAACTAACAAAATAGTCGTTTGAAAGAACTTTTGGTATTTCAGAAAGATAACTATCATTTAACTTTTCATAGTTAAACGGTAGTTGCATTTTCTTAATATTCTTTCTATTTTCAGTTTCCCTGGCCTCAACTTCTTCTGCTAATTTGGTAACAAATTTGGGTTTTAAATGAGTATGTTTACCAGCAACAGCAAGAAAATCAATATTATATAATGTTGGTTGTTTTCTGATGGCTTTCTTTAAGTAATGAGGGTTTTCATAACCAAGACCCCATTTTTCCTTAACATCAGCCTCATCATTAGGTGCATTAAAAAAATAGTTTGATCTGTTTGACCTATTGCATAAAGTTTGGCTTCCAGACCATTTACCTTCTTATTTAAGAGCTTGTTTTCAACCTGTAATTTATAAACAGTTAGTGCAGATTCTTTCTTTTTAAAATCAGACTTAGAAATTTTAACTTCAAAATCAGAAATCTTCTTTTCAAAACAATCTATTTGGAGTTTAGAATCAGAAGCAGACTTACGTAAAGAACCAATTAGATCTTTGTTCCCAATAACAGATTTATTAAGCTAAAAAATCTTTTGATTTCTTTTAGCAACTTTGTCTTTTTCCTTTTTCAGTTTTGTTTGACGATCTTGAAGCTCAATCATCATGGCTTCCATTTTGGTTATAAAATCATTTTTAGACAAGTTCATTACCTTATCAGCAGTCGCTTCATCTGAATCATCATATCTGACACTGTTACCCATCAAACACATGTGAGCTTCTTCATCTTTTACTTCCTCACCATCCGAATGATCTAGCCAATATTCATCTTCTGCCATCAATGCTCTGCCTACCTCTTGTTGTTTGGCCTAGAGCATTTTGTTCTTATAGTATTCTGAATTGCGAACCTTTGGCTTCCGACAATCTCTAGCAAAATGACCGACTTTGCCACAGTTGTAGCACTTTATCAGATCATCGGTCTTCTTTTCAGCACCAACATAGTCATTCAGATATTTCTTCTTTTCTTCCGACTTTCTTTCCACATACCGGTTTTCTTCATATCTCTTTCCTTCAACTCTTTCTCTGTGCTCGTGGTTCTTTGAGCTTGATGAATAATATCTCTGAGAATTTGATCCCGACCTCTTGTAAAACTTCTTCTGGAATGCTCGGGTTAGTAAAAGCATAGCTTGTTTGAGGCTTTCTCCATCATCACCATCGGATTCAGACTCTGATTCAGAACTTGAAACCACTATCTTCTTCTTTTTCTTCTTCTCTTTCTTTTCTTTCTTCTTCTCTCCGGCTACCAATGCTATTAGATCTTGTACTTTCTCTGCCTTCTTTTTCTCAGCTCTTTTCTCTTCCACTTCTTCTTCGTTCTGCCTCAGCGTTTCATAAACCTCATGTAACGGAATGTCATTTAGATCCTTCATCTGTTTCATCCTGCGTGTATGCTTCTTCCATTCGGGTTGCAGGATGCTTAGAAACTTGACATTGTTCTCGATCTGCTTCTTTTTCACTTTGTTCTTGGACAATTCATTTAGAAGCAGGACAAACCGTTCATAGGTGTCTTCTAAGCTGTCATCCTCTTTTGCTTTGAATTCTTCGTAGCTGTTAATGCAGTTAGCTACTTTCATCTGATTTTCGACTTTGGAACCCATCATCATCTTTTGTAATTGATCCCACATTTTTTTTGCATTTGCCTTGTAGCTATCTATCTTGATGTAAATCTCATTAGGAATGCTCTGAAGTAGTAAGGATCTTGCTTGTTTATCTGCTTTAAAACGGCTTTTCTGCTCCTCAGAATATTGTGAAACATCCATGGGAACAGTTTTCATCTTTTCCTCTCTGTCCACATCACCATCATCACTGTCAAATGAATCATCATCAGGAATCTGAACAGTAGGTGGTATCATGGGACCTTCAGTAATTGAAAGCAGAATGTTTTCTCCATTTGCATGCCTATCCACAAAATCTAGAAATCTGTCTTTCCACTGCTCATATTCTCCTTTGAAGAGAACAGCAGGCTTTACATTCGTACCAATAGACAGAGCGTCATTTGAAGTCATCCTGTTTGTACCTGTTTGAAATGATATGCAATAAGAAACTATAAATTGATCGTTAGTCCAAATATGAAATCACAAGAATATAGAAATAATACTGAATTTTTTTTTTTTGAAAAAATTGACTGAGTCCTGAAAATTGCAAAGCACTATTCACGAAGAAACCCGCAGATGCCTATTCGTGCAAAACACTATTCACAAAGAAACGCGCTAATAGAGACGAGCGCGTTTGAAAAACTCGCATATGCCTATTTGCGCGTTTGAACAAACTCGCAAACCACTGATCGCGCAAAGGTACAAAACGCACTAAACGAAGCTAGCGCAAAACTTGAAACTCGCTAGACGAAAGTTGCGCGAAACAAGAACTCGCAGGTGTTGCGCGTTCCAACACTTAGAAAATATTTCGAGAATTTCAAAGTCGCACGTTGATTTGCGTGTTTTCTGAAACTCGCAGATCACTGTTTCGAATAAACTCGCAAGCTTAGACTTGCGCGTTTGTAGAACCTGTTGATGTCTATGTGCGCGTTTCAGTACTTAGAAAAATTTCTCCAATCTTCAACTCGCAGATAACGCCTTGCGCGTTCTATGAACTCGCTAATAACGCCTTGCGCGTTTGAGACCAAAATCTTCAACTTCCGCGTTCTTGCGCGTTTCTCGGATCTTGCGTGTTCTTCACTTTTTCTTGCGTGTTCTTGATCTGATCGATCAAAAATCAATCTAAACAACGAATTACATCTCAAAACTTTGATAATTCGATCGACTATTCATCTATAACACAAATCTAGCACTGAATTTCAATTACAAACACTGAAAGTACAAATTGATCTATAGAACAGTGGTTTGAACTCATGATAAAAAAATAAAAAAAAATCGAAATTCTCAATCAATTACAGCGCAATTGACAAATTTAACTATACAGGCTCGATCAAATACACTATACGATCATAACCTGATCGATTTCAACTCCTAATTCGCACTATAACTCGAAATTGATCTGGACATTCATGAACACAATGTCGAACACTTTTTCTTGATTTGATTTCGATTGGATTTAGCTCTGATACCAATTGTGAGTCATGTTCTAGTTTCTAAACACAATCAATTAACAACAAACAAGATTTAACAAACAATTAAACCAACCTGTTTGATTGAATCAATTCAACAGTTTACAAAACTTTCTCTCTCTAGATGACTCTTTCTCTCTCTACAAATTCTCTCTGGATGCGATCTCAATTTCTCATCTAGTCATATATCTATTAACAAGAAAAACAAAGTATTTATACCTATTACAAAAGGCAAGGAAACAAATACAAATACAATGACTTTGACTTTGACATTTTATTACAAAGACTTTGACTTTTTAATAAGAGTTGACTTTCTCAGCTTTTACTTTCTTGAACTTTAACATTAGTCTTCATGATCTTGTATCCAACATAATTCATGCTCTAACATTGATACCTAGCACAGAAACACGTGGCAAACATAATGTCCGGTCTACTTGTTGTTAAGTCCAGTAATGAACCAATTATGCTACGGTACATCTTTTGATCTACTGGTTTACCAAATAAATCAGCATCTAATAGTGTACCCATTGCCATTGCTGTTTTCATTACTGAACTTTCAGACATGTTAAACTTTTTCATGATATCTCTAATGTATTTTGATTGATTAATGAAAATGCCTTCGGATTACTGTTTTACTTGAAGACCAAGAAAGAAAGTGAGTTCACCCATCATAGACATTTTAAATCGAGATTCCATGATTTTTGAAAAGTTTTTACAAAATATAGGATTTGTAGAACTGAAAATAATGTCATTCACATAAATCTGAATTAGGATCATATCTTGACCTTGTTTCTTCTGAAAAAGAGTAGTATCGATAGTACCTTTCTTAAACCCTGAAGCAAGTAGAAATTGGGTTAACGTTTCGTACCAAGCTCTCGGTGCCTGTTTGAGTCCATATAAAGCCTTGTCTAGTACGTAGACATAATCCAGGTGTTTAGGATCATTGAAGCCTTCGGGTTGAGCAACGTAAACTTCTTCATGCAGAATCCCATTCAAGAAAGCAGATTTTACGTCCATCTGATATACCGTAAAATTCTTGTGGGTTGCGTATGAAAGAAATATCTGAATAGCTTCAATCCTTGCAACAGGAGCAAATGTCTCATCATATTCAATCCCCTCCTGTTGACAATACCCTTTTGCAACAAGGCGAGTTTTATTTCGAACCACAACTCCTGCTTCATCTCTCTTATTTCTGAATACCCACTTTGTACCAATTACTAATTTGCCTTCAGGTAGTGGTATTAGTTGCTAAACCTTGTTCCACTCAAATTGTAAAAGCTCATCTTGCATAGCTAAAATCCAATCCAGATCGTGCAAGGCTTCTGATGCTTTCTTTGGCTCAAGGAAACTAAGGAAACTCGAATACAAACAAAAATTTGCAGATGTCGCCCGCGTTTGAACTCCACTGTGCACATCACCTATTATGTTGTGTAGAGAATGATCTCGTGTCCATCTTGTAGTACTCGGAATTGGTTGAATAGAGATCTGTGTGTTATCTTCATCATATTCATCGTATATGGAAGGTACATTCATATCAACCTCAGATGTACTCACGACATCTTGTACAGGATTTTCTGAAGCAAGTAATTATGGGGCCACGGAAGAAGTACTCGGGACTTCTTTTCCAGAACTTGTATCTGCAGAAATAGATTCAATGTTAGAATCTTCTGAAATGATAGGTGTAGTTGTACCTGATGAGGTTGTTGTTATTTGTTCAGAAGGTCCTGAGATAACATCAGATACAATTGGAACCACTGAACTTGATGCGGATGAATTTGATTTGTCGAAATCTGCACAAATATCCATGAATGCATCAAAAATAGTAAATCTAACTCAGATGTTATAGAAAGTGAGTCAGAAGACTTACTTAGTGACGATTCGGGTTCTATTCTGTCTTAAATAGAAGCCTTCTATTTTAGCTTGAGTTATGAACTGCTTTGTTCAGAAGTCAATGTTTTACAACACAGATTATGAACACAAATTTAATATATCAATTACATGAATTACACTTAATCACAGATCTAACTTCTAGTCATAGATCTCACGTAGTTCATTGTGTATGTATGCGAGTTCTGACCACAATCTTTGAATGTCTAATGTGTATGTGTCTACTGAATCTAACACAAAGGAAACCTATTTATACTATGTCAACTTGAGTTGACTTTACAACATAATTCCTCTAACAATTACACAATGACAATACAGACCCTCACTTTTAATCTTGAATACAATATTAGTCTAACAATTTGATGAAGAACTCGCATGATTGATGAAGAATTCGCATGAAACTGAATTTTGATATTTGCTAAGTCAAGAATTCACATCTCAAAGGATACGAATTTCATGAACTCGCATCCTTCATCATACGAATTGCAGGATTACGCATCAAGTTTCATACGAAAAGTTGAAGGATTCGCATCACAAAGCATAAATTTTTTCTAAGTCCAGAATCCGCATCGATACGAAAAGTTGGAAGTGGAAAAATTGACTAAGGGAGGAATTCGTATCACACTGAAAGTTGTGTGAAAAGTTCAAATTTTTGGAAGTTGAAAATTCAACTAAGTCTAGAATTCGCATCCTTCCTTGTGCAAAAAGTAGGAATCCGCATCCTACTACATGCGAAAAGCATAAATCTGCATGTAACTATATGCGAAAAGTGAAGTATCCTCATACTTCTTTGTGCGAATTTCTTGTGTGTGAATTGTTTTTCACTGTGGTGTGCGAATTTCATACTTAGAATATTTTTTAGCATTCTTCTGAGCAATTTTCAAAGTTGATCTTTCTGATTATCTGACTAACAATCATTTCAAGCATTATTTCAGATAAATTTTCAAAATGCCTTACACAGATGAGAAGGGAAACACTGTTCTCACAAACAGAGATTGTGATGTGGCATACATGCCTGAAAAAGATCAAGATGATAACAACAAGAATTGATCAAGATGCCATATTGAATTTTCACAAATTCACATATTACAAATCTCTCATAATACAAAATATTTCTCTCTCTAGATTCTCAATGTATACGTCTTCTTAAATGATTCTACTAACAAAAAGGTATTTATACCTACAAGATTACAAAGACAAAACTAGCTAACACTAATTAACAAAACTAAAGACTTTGACTTTTCCACTTTGAACTTTGACTTTGCTTTAAGAGGCTTTGACTTGGGCTTTGACTTTCATTTTCCATGATCTTGGATCCAACACATTTATGAACTAGCAATATTCCCCTTTGGATTCAAAATCATCTACAAAAAGAAATTTGGCAATAACGAACATTTGGTGTCCATGATTGAAACAGGTAGTGAGCCCATGCCAACTCTTGCTTTAACCCCACCAGCTACTCGTTTCTTTCTTGACAAACAAATATTTCAATTTTTATGGGGGACACAACATATAATCTATCTAATCTTCATTCGCAAGATTTAGATATCAAAAAAGAAGGAAATTTGCCCTACCTTCGCATTTCAATCATGCACATTGAGTGCATGGAAAACTTGTTGGAAAACTTGTTGTGTCTCAACAGTTTACACATTTTGAGCCTGATCACTTGCTTCAATCATTTCTAACACATGCACATACACACAGGGAACATGTTTTCCTGTCAAAACGCTCATAGAGACTCCTATGTATTCTCAATGATTGAATGGAAATCCTGGAGAGTGAACATCAATAAAGCTCATTTTCAATGTATATTCGTTGTACTAAGTGGTTATGTGCTACTCACAGGCATTATTAACTGTTTTATCTGTTGATTCAGGGTTACAACTTTTTCTGAATTTGAAAAGATTCAAATATTAAATCTTTTGGAATTGAAGGATGGTTCTTCTGTTCAAAGTTAAAGGTGATGCTGATCAGATTTGAAAGATTGTGTGTGAAAGAGAGGTTTGATGATCATGATGCTCATAATCACCAAAAGGGGGGATATGGATTAAAAAAACAGGATGTTGATTTCAAGTTCTAAAAAAGGGGAAAAGAAACAAAGTTCAAGAAGCAAGGAGATAATTTGTGAAGATGTTTTACCGAAAAGGAGAAATTATTGTTGATAAAAAGAGAATGTCTGAAGGAAAAAGTAAAATGAATCAGAGTCAAAGCAGCAAATTCAAAAGAGAAGACAAAAATTTTCAAGTTTGCTTGGAGATCTTTCGGAGCTAATTCAGAAAACTATTTTGAAGAAGATTGTTTGTTGTCAAGATGATATATGGGAAGATTGTTATTTGAAAAAGATGTCTCTGCAAAAGAAAAGAGAAGATTGTTAAAGAGTGAAGAATGTTGTAAGAAGATCTGATTTGTTTTTGTCAAATGGGGAGATTGTTGAAAGAGCCAAATTACTGAAGAGAGATCTAAAGTTTTGAAGATGAAAAAACTGTTGAAGACTGCTGTAATTTTTTTTAAATCTTTCATCCAAAGGGGAAGATTATTACGACTGAAATGTGTTGTATTCAAGATTAAGGGACTTAAAGTGTAATTCTTGTAAAGTGCCTTGGAATTCAAAGTGTTTGACTTTCCTAGGTATAGATAGTTTTGTCTTTGTTAAACTTGTAACTTCTTGAAATCATTAAGCAAAATTTCATTGAGTATTGTGTGTTCTCTCAAGCAAATATTTATCTCTCTAGAATTCTTGATCTTGTGTGTTTGATTCATTGAATTGGACATACTGAACAACATTCTTGGTTAGCACGTTGGGTATGCTAAATTTGGCTACTTGATTATATTGATGATGAATCAGAGTTTAAGATTAATATACAATCGAATATCAAATTGTGAAGGATTAAGTTTTTAAATTGTTAAGTATGAAAATGTTAGGCTTTATTTTGTTAATTGTATCAAAGTTGAAAGGTTTCCTTGTAAATACCTTGTGAGGTATAAATACTTGTAGTAGCTTTCATTTTACATGTAGTTTCAATCATTTTCATTTCACTTGTATTGTAAAACTCTCTCAATCAATATACTTGTGACTTTGGGAAATCATTTTCTAGATCTTGATATTATTGCATATTCATTGATTTCACTTGTATTGTGGACACACAGTTGGTATTAGAGCAGGAGGTTATACAAAATTGATCTTGTTCCTGCCATTTTTGGAAAGTTTTGGATAAGTCAAATGTGAATCTTGATTTTCTTATTTTTGATTGTTTTTTTATCAAAATTTTATACTCAATTGATTCAATTTTGATAATGGAACTATTCTAAATTTGTTGTTTTGAAAAAGAATCAGATTTGGATCAACATTCGATAGATTTTTGAGGTTTTGAGTACGAAGAAAATGGCTACTGCTTGAATCAAAAGTCATTGATTTTGTTTTATCTTGGTATACTTCAAAGAAAAGTTGTTTCTGGGGTAGTTTCGAACACTCGTTCAAAGTTTCATTCGATTTGTAGCAGTTTTGATCAAAATCAAAGTTTTTGTGAAGGTATTCATCTTTGTCGCACGTTGAAGATATGATGGTATTCATGTTTGTCGCATGACAAAGAGATTCAAAGTCATCGAGCGGTGAAATTACTGTGAGAGACTAAGTATAAAAGTTATCGTGTGGCCCTTGAGCGACAAGTTTGGGGTACCGCACGACAAAGGACAATGAACAAATAGTTGTCACGTGACTCTTGCACGACAAATCCCGGTTATCGCGTGCCTCTTGCAGGATAAAACTCAGTGATCAAGAGACCTTTGCATGATAAAAACGGTTATCGCATGGTTTAGTGCGCGATAAAAATTGTTATCGCGTGGATCTAGGTTTGGTGCGCGACAAAATTCAATGTTAGACATTTTTTATGTGCGACAACTTCAGAAGCTTGGTGTGTGACAAGTTTGACTTTTGTTGACTTTCAGAAAGGGACTAGTTCAAATTCAGTAACCTTAGGTCTATTTAAGTGAATTGAAGAATGACTTCCAGAGATACTCTAGCTATTGGGACTGATACAAAGCCACCTGTTTTGTTTAAAGGTGAGTATGAACAATGGAGAGATAGATTTCTTGACATTTTGGAAAGGCATGAGAATGGTGAAAATAATAAAGAGTCATTGGAAAAAGGTCTGATGGAAAGAGTACATATTGGTGTTCCTGCTACTTTAGATGATGAGGATGGAGAGGAAATACTTGAGTACAAAGATCCCAAGAACTACAATGAGAAAGTGTGAGTCCGTGATCGTTTACCATATAAATCAAAAAACAACAAGATATAGATTACCAACCTGTTTCTATTACAAAACGCGGATTACAGAGGTTGATAAGTTTACACTTTGAAGCTCTTTTCTCTGATGTGTTCTTGATGAATATGTTGGTCTTAGATTTGAGATTAACATTGTGATTGTTAGATATTTCTAAAAATATCTAAAACTATATATACTAACTAATAATATCTAGATATTAAATAAACTAATATAAAAACTAAAAACATAATATCTAATAACAAGATATTAAAAACATAACTTTGACTATTATTATAAGATAGACCCTAGACTATTGTTGAGAGTGACTTGTCAGCTTTTACTTCAGATTGCGATCTTCGTATCGAATGATCTTGAATCCAATAAGACTGTGTCCTAACAATCTCCCCCTTTGGATCAAGATCATTACGAAAATGATGTAGCAATACGATCTTCTCTTTCAGCACAGAAGATGCAATCTCTCTCTTAGTCTTCAAGATATAGTAAACTCCCCAAAAGATGTAGTTTTTCTCTCTTTCAGTTCATGGGAAGAAATTATCTCTAGTTTCAGCTCGAAATTCTTCAGCAAAGTATTTTCAAAGAAAATTTCTCTCTAATCAGCATATCTTAAGAGTACTTGCTGTTTGAAGAATTCAATCTTGGACGTGATTCTTGAAACATGTGATTTCTTAGTTAGCTCTTCTCCATTTCTTGGGTAGATCTTCTCCCCCTTTTTGATGAGAAGTGTAAAGATTTCATCAAAACTTGATGACAAGAAATGTTGGTCATAAGGAGCCTCTGATTCGTCAATGCAATAGATATTTATCCAGATCTTTGCAAATCTAGACAAAATAGTCATGTAACACCTGTAGCAATAAACAAATCAGTTAGAAACGCCTGTTAGTAACACTAAGTCACTGTGTGTAACGAATACACAATGGAAAGGAGTTGTTTGATGTTGACTCCCCCAGGGCTTCCATTTAATCATTGAAACATCACAAAGGTTATTTCTATAAACGTTATGATAAAGAAACAAATTCCTTGTGTGTTCGTGCTTGTGATAGAAAGAATTAAGCACTTGATGATCGCTTATAGGCTCAAAATTGTGTAAACCACTGAGACAACAGTAAGTTAAACACAGACTCAATATGCATGAGTGAAGGGCGAAGGTGGGGCAGACTTCCTTCTTTTCAATATCCAGATTTTCCAAATGAAAATCAGATAGCATATGTGCTGCTTCCCCTTTGAAAATGAAACATTTTCCTATTAAGAAGTAAATGAGTAGCTGGTGGGGTAATGTCAATAGTTGGCATGGGCTAGTTGCCTGTTTCAATAATGATCACAAAAGAGTTGTGAAACACTAGAAATGTGGTTGCCCGACTCAGAAAAAGTTGGTGCAGAGTTGTGATATTCTTTTAACTCTGTTCTCACACCCTCTTTCTTTTAAACATTTAGCTCACGGCTAACCGAACTTGCTTTTTCATGATAGCTCATTACTCTTCCACACTCATTTCTTTTGACTTCTCCCACCCAATCACTATGGATTAACTTCATGGGTAGAAATCACTGGTTAACGTGATTCCATAGAAGTTGTGTTAATTCCTAGCACACTGATCCCGTATATCCTATAAAGAATATGTTGCTCAAAATGATTTATAATCATGTAAGCTCATGTAGAACATTTAAAGTACACTCCCAAAATATAAAATCTTATATGAAAAATCGGGAAGTGGTTTGAACGTTTAAGAATATGTTTTCAATGATTGAAAGTTGTCCTTCTTTCAATCACATATAAAATTAAGATAAAGGAATATACCTTTAAGTGCGATCTTACATCTCATGAAGCTTAGCTTAAAGTCATAAACATATGATCGTGTAAGCTCTTCTAAAAAATTATGCAAAAGTCTTAAGTCAAGTCAAAGAAACTTTATTCACTAATATTGAAAAGACAAAAAACAGTAAAACAAATAACTTCTCTTACTCCCCCTGAAATTATGCATCTAACATATATAATTTCAGAAATAAATATGTACTCCCCCTTGAAGGTTGAATTTCTCGTTGGAGTATCGGAGTACAATCTCTCATATCAGCATTGGAGTAAGGTCTCTTCATCATTGAAGTGTGGGTCTTGAACTGTTCTATTCAAGAGCCATTCTTTTTTGAAGCACGGGTTCTAAGCTGATTTACTTAGAAACCACTTTGACATTGATGTCCGGGTCTTGAGCTGATTTACTCAAGAACCATTCTTCTCCTACTCCCCCTTGACAGTAGGTGCCTGCAACACAGGTTTAGTTTTCTTTGGTACTTACTGGTATTTGGGTCCATATGTGTTAGTTGCAGTTCTTGTGGGGGTTATGGAATAAGAACCATACCAATAATGATATTTGGTTCTGTGAACAGGATCATGTGTACGACAGTAGCAACAAGAATTTTCCTTACCTGATAACCTGATCATTTGATCTCTCGTGTAAACATGAGCAGGTTTACTTTTCAGCGCATTGTTCTTCGTTTCATTATGCGTATGTACACATGAGCTTTCATCTTTAACTGGTTTCTTCTTTCAGAAAATATTTTCTTCCTTGTAGCTTCCTCTTCTCTGAAGTGAACCTGAACCATCTAACTTTCTGTCAAAAAGAAGGTTAGTAGTACGAATCTGATTTGAAGATTTAGATTTATTAGGAAAATCAGAATTCTGAGATTGGCTTTTCTTGCATTTACCAGAGGTGTTCTGTTTCTGTGAACGCTGATGTTTATAAACACTTGGTAAAGCCTTTCCTTTTACAAGAAAAATAGAATGATCTGGAAGTGAAGCATTGAAATCAAACGTATCTACTCCTTCTATACACCCTTCTTTAGAATTTAAAAAATCATTTGCAGACTTAAATAAGTCATCAAAGAAATCAGTAGAAGTGTGAGGTGCTTTTGAAACTGTAGAACACTTTGTAAATCTAGAATGAAAAACAATGTTCTTCAAAACAGTAGAAAACACATCTTGTTTTATATTCACCAAAATTCTTTCGTCAGATAAGACATTTTCTAACTCAATTATTTTCCTTTCTAATACGAGTGGAGGTAGATAAGTTTTAGCTCGAACAGGTTTTGCCTCCATTTCAGTAGAAGAATAGGTAGCAAAATATTCTTTTGAAAGAAATTTTGGTTTTTTCGAAAGATAACTATCATTCAGTCTTGCATAACAGAATGGTAGTTGCATTTTCTTCAAACTCTTTCTATTTGTATCTTCTTTTGCCTCAACTTCTTCTGATGCTTTGGTAACAAATTTGGGTTTCAAATGAGTATGTTTACCAGCAGCATACATATAATCTGCATTATATACACCAGGCTGTTTTCTGATAACATGTTTCAGGTAATGAGGATTATTACAACCTAATCCCCATTTTGCTTTAAAATCAGCCTCTTCATTAGGTGTATTCATGAAAATAGTTTGATCTGTTTGGCCTATTGAGTGAAGTTTGGTTTCCAGACCATTTACCTTCTTTTTAAGATTCTTGTTCTCAAACTACAACTTCTAAACAATTAAGGTTGTTTCTTTCTTTTCTAAATCAGACTTAGAAATTTGAGAAACAAAATCAGAAAACTTCTTTTCTAAACAATTGTTTTTAAGATTAAAATCAGAAGCAGATTTGCGTAGGGAATCCATGAGATCTTTGTTCCTAATAACTGACTTATTTAGCTCAAAGATCTTTTGATTATGCTTAGCAACTCTGCCTTTTTCCCTTTTCAGTTTCGACTGAAGGTCTTGAAGTTCGACCATCATCGCATCCATTTTGATCATAAAATTATTTTCGGTTAAATTCATTACCTCTTCAGTTGCTTCATCATCTGAATCATCATACTTTGCATGAGTGCCCATCAAGAACATATTAGAAGCTTCTTCATTCTCTTCTTCTTCTTCCTCTTCAGAATGATCTAACCAGAATTCGTCTTCAGCCATTAACGCTTTGCCAGTTCCTTTTGTTTGGCTAACATTAGTTTGTTCTGATAATACTTCGTATTATCAGTTGTAGCATCTGAATGGGACATTAGCATCTGATTGGGACATTAGCATCTGATTGGGACATTAGATTTCTTGTCTGTACTGGTGTAGTCATTCCCAAATTGCGTCCTTTCTCTTGGTTTCTTCTTAAGAAATCTACTTCCTTCTACTCTTTCTCTATGCTCACGGTTCTTGGAGCTTGATGAAGAATATATCTGTTAATTTGATCCCGGTTTCTTGTAGAATTTCTTTTGGAATGCACGGGTCAGTAATTGCAGTGCTTGCTTGAGATTTTCTCCATCATCTCCATCTGATTCAGTTTCTGATTCAGAACTTGTAATCACTTTCTTCTTTTTCTTCTTATCTTTGACAATAAGTGCAATGGAATCAGAAACTTTCTCAACTTCCTTTTTCTTTCCACTCCTTTTCTCTTCTACTTCTTCTTCGTTCTGCCTTAGTGTCTCATACACCTCGTGGAGTGGAATGTCACTCAGATCTTTCATCTGTTTCATTCTTCGTGTATGCTTTTTCCATTCTGGTTGAAGGACACTGAGAAACTTGGCGCTGTTCTCAATCTGTTTCTTTTTAACTCTATTCTTTGACAACTTGTTCAGAAGCAGAACATATCGTTCATAAGTGTCCGCTAGGCTTTCATCTTTAAAGGCTTTGAATTCTTCATAACTATTTATACAGTTTGCGACTTTCATCTGATTCCCAACCTTAGATCCCATCATCATCTTTTGAACTTGATCCCACATCTTCTTAGCAGTAGCTTTGTAGCTGTCTATTTTGATGTAGATATCATTCAGGATACTTTGAAGAAGTAAAGATCTTTCTTGCTTATCAGCTGTGAAACGGTTCTTTTGTTCTTCAGAAAATTGGGCATACTCTACTGTAACAGTTTTCATCTTCTGTTCTCTTTCCACGTTACCATCCTCCCTGTCAGAAGAATCATCTTCAACATCATCATCATCATCATCATCAGGTACTTCGACAGAAAGTGGTGCCATGGGACCTTCTTTTATTGATAAAAGAATGTTATCTCCGTTTAAGTGTCGATCCACAAAGTCATGAAATTTGTCTTTCCATTGTTCGTAATCTCCTTTAAACAGAACTGGGGGTTTGACATCCGTGCCAATGGAAAGAGTGTCTTTTGAAGTCATCCTTTTTCCGATAATGTGAAATAAAAACCTATTTATAATTGTTAGTTAAGATAAAATGAATACAGTTTAAAAGAATTCAGAAATGACCAAGTCAGTAACTGGCGCGAAATTGGAGTTTTGCGCTAGACTTGAGTGGCGCGAACTTGAGGTTTGCATTTGTAGTGGGTCGCGCAAACTTGAGGTTTGCTTGATCAGTTAGTGAAGCAAAGTTGAGGTTTGCTTAAGCAGTTAGTGAAGCAAAGTTGAGGTTTGCGTTTCACTTGAGTGGCGCAAAGCACGTTTTACGTGAGCCTTGAGTGGCGCAAAGCGGGGTTTGTGTTTCACTTGAGTGGCGCAAAGTGAAACTTGACCGGTAATATGTTCGACCGGATGGTTGCTCGACCAATAAGTTGTAAGGACCGGGAAAAATGCTTGGACCGGTATGATGTTGAACAGAGTACTATGCGGACCGATATGGAATACTTGGACCGATAGATTTACTTGGACCGATAAGAATAGTTTAGTCGGTTAGTTGCTTGGAATGTGGGTTCGACCGGTATTGGATTTGAGAAAGGTGGACCGATATGTTGTAGTTCTTTGTATGTAGGACCGGTACAATGTAGAAGGAGAGTTCGACCGGGGCTGTGGGGTTGCAATATCGATCGATAGAATGTTCTAAGATATCGACTGGTACTATGTTAGGACCGATAATTAAACTTCAACGGGTACCTTGCAAAACTTCGACCGATATTAGGATGGACCGATAGAATGTAGGTCGACCGAAATATTTCTATGAACTTCGACCGATATGTTCGTTTCTTCTTCATTCAAACAGCCCTGTCAATCCTAAATCGACCCAACTAGACTTCGATTTACCACACCAAACTTTGACAATATGATCGATTTATCAACTAGAACAAGATACAACACTTTGATTTTAAATATAACCACAAAATGAAGATTTTGATCGATGACACAGTGGTTTGAAAAATGAAGAACACAGAGACTTGAAAATTTGATTTTGAAACTGGTTAAGGCTCTGATACCAATTGTGAATCCGTGATCGTTTACCAGATAAATCAAACAACAACAAGATATAGATTACCAACCTGTTTCTATTACAAAACGCGGATTACATAGGTTGATAAGTTTACACTTTGAAGCTCTTTTCTCTGATGTGTTCTTGATGAATATGTTGGTCTTAGATTTGAGATTAAGATTGTGATTGTTAGATATTTCTAAGAATATCTAAAACTATATATACTAACTAATAATATCTAGATATTAAATAAACTAATATAATAACTAAAAACATAATATCTAATAACAAGATATTAAAAACATAACTTTGACTATTATTACAAGATAGACCCTAGACTATTATTGAGAGTGACTTGTCAGCTTTTACTTCAGATTGCGATCTTCGTATTGGATGATCTTGAATCCAATGAGACTGTGTCCTAACAGAAAGAGTAAAAGAGATACAAAGGTGATCATCAAGAGAAGTCATTGTTGCTGTAAAGTATCCCGAATGAGATCTACATCAAAATTGATAGTTTCAAAGCTATAGGCAAGATGATGTGGGATCATTTGGAAAAGATGATGATGGGATCTATTAGCTTAAATTAGCCTCCAATTTAATTGAATGTTTTATAAAGAAATTGTATTTGGGCTTTTTAATTAGTTATATGGGCTTGAGCCCTATTTAAAGGTACCCATGGCTCATTTGTTCCTTGTGAGACTTAGTGAGGAATACACCTTCTTACACACACAGACTAATTCTCATGAGAGTCGTTTACATGTTTAGTGTGGTGTTCTTCCCAATTTTCCCTCCATTTATGACATTAAATCATATGAGATGAGCTCTTGATAATTATGTTCTTAATTTTCATCTTATCTCTACTTTTCTATGGAGTTCTTCTTCTGTTGCTTGAAATGGGATCTAACAATTGGTATCAGAGCTAAATGATTCACTGAAATCCTCTCGACCAGTCTCTCGATTGTTGATTTGCTTATTGGTAGAGTTTTACTTTCTAAACATGTTTTCGATTCATACCAATCCCTATTTTTGCCTAATTTGCGACGAGATAATTTTTGAGTAAAATCAATGCACTGTTCTTTGTTTAGAAAGTAATTTTGTGTGAGTTTACAAAATCAATATTTGTTCCTAGATCTGAGCCCAAATCCTTTACTTTATTTCTTCCTTAAATCACAATTTGTTTTCATCCCTGGGTCTACTCTGTTTTTTTTTCTTCTGAAAATGGCGAATATGAACGCTATATACATTGCCGGTTCTTAAACCAAACCTCCCACTCTCTTGAAGGATGAATACTCTCAATGGAAGATTCGCATGATAAATTGCTTCGAGGGTATTGATAAAAACCTATATCTAGTTGTTTAAAGGAAACCTCATGTTCCTATGATGGTTGTTCCTCGAGTCCCTACTACTGTAACCACAGAGGAGATTCCAACTTATGACAGACCCAAAGATCCAGCTTTCTATTCTGCTGGAGATTGGGAGAAAATTGAAGCTGAGAAGAAGGCCAAAAGACTGTTGATCATGGCCATTCCCAATGATATTTTCTCTTCACCAGATGCCTGTGATAGTGCTAAAAGTCTATGGTTTGAGCTGGAGAAAAAACTAGAAGGTCCCAAAAGAACAGAAGGTCCCATTGCTTGAATGACTACTACAATGTTCCTGCCAAGCCAGAGGAGACTTTGCAACAGACCTATGATCGAATCAATGGATTGATCAACAAGTGCAGAAAGGTAGGCATTCTGCGTACAAATAAGGAGAACAATATTCTGTTCTTAAAAAGCCTTGCTGATGAATGGATCCAACTTTTCATGTCCTTACAATCCAATCAAGACCTTGATGCATGGTCTCTGCATGATATTTTTGGTACTCTAGTGGCTCAAGATAAGCATATCCTGAAAACGAAGTCTATAGTTAGAGGCCTTCTGGCCTTAGTTTCAGATTCTATAGAGGCTCTAGCACAGAAACCTAAGGATAAAACCGTTGAGGGTAGTTTTAGAGGGTAGGTAAAGAAAAAAGGCAAAAAGGCCTTAGTAGTAGAGAGTGAGGTGGAAGAAGAAAGTGATGAAGAGGAAATGGACAGTATCAGCTCAACAGCTCAACAGCTAAATCCTTGGTTCTACTAACCAGAGAGTTCGGTAGAGGTTACCCAAAGAAATAGGGTACTTTCAGAAGAGATCGTGAAGAAAGAGGTGATAGGTATCAGAGTACTGCCCCCCGTGTACCAAAGGAAGTATGGATCCCTAGAGTCCTACAAGCCTAGGTACTCATACAGAGAAGATACATATGAACCGAGTGCAGTGGAGCAGTGGAACATAAGAGCACAGGTAGGTTGAGCACAGAGCCTCTGATCCCAAGTACCCACAAAAGATGGTTTAGAAGGAAGAAGGTCGAGCTGAGAGATCCCAGAAGATGGTTCAGAAGGAAGAAGGTCGAGCTGAGAGATCCCAGAAGATGGATGATAAATGCTATAAGTGTGGCAAACCTGGTCATTTTGCTACCAATTGTCGAAGCCCTCAAACGAAAGATATTGCCTTCTATAAGAAGAAAGTTGAGTTCTATGCTCAGAAGAGCCTCATGGCCGAGCAAAAAAATTATATTGGCAGAACTTCCTCCATCAATCAAGATCCTTTTAGTCGAGAAGTTCCCGATCCTGAGTTGGATGATCAACTAGTCATGATGTTTTTGCCATGGATCGTTGAGGTCATCTTGATCGAATGTTATTGGCATAACTTCTAACTCCAGTTTGTGATTTGGTCTTGATGACCTTGAGATTGGATGTTCATCAGGTCCTCGGTTGGCATGCCTTTTAGTTGGAGAATAGGTTAGATCGCAGATATATGAGCCTCCTGTCACACAATTCACGACCTTTGTATGTGTTGGAGAGGCTGGTCTTGCATTAGTGCCCAATAAATCTTGAAAATGTCCCTTCTACACCAACCAGGATAGTTCTTTTCGTAGGGCTATACACTCGTCCGTCGTATGTCCATGATCGCTATGAAAGTCACATCGAATCCATTGTCACAAAGTTGACTGACACTAAGTAAGTTGTGCTTAAGGCCATCCACATACGCCACTTTGCACACATCGATGTCCCTCTTGGCAATGACTCCATAGACTTTTATCTTCCCTTTCTTATTGTCTCCAAAGGTTACAGATCCACCTCCAGATTTTTCTTGGTATGAGGTAAGGAACCCTCTGTCGCCAGTCATATGCCTTGAGCACCCGGAGTCTAGGTACCAGATTGGCACATGCTGCTTCTTTTCACTATCAGCTTCGGAAGAGTTGAGTTTTTCCTTCCCATAGAAGAGTTTGTTTTTATCCCCTTCGTCAGAGGATTCATCAGTCACGAGATTGTCTGTTTGGCCATCAGTGACCTCTACGTGTAGTAATCTGCCTTTTTCTTGAAAAAGGCAGCGTCTCTGACTGGCTTGCCTTTGTTGGCATTAGTTCTGCAGTCTGCTTCAAAGTATCCAGGTTTTCCACACTTGAAGCATCCCTTGTTCTGTGGGGTGTTGTTCACAACTTTCTCTCCTCCTCTTCCATCGCTCCTCTGAGCACCCCTTTGTGGGTACTCGAAGGTCTTTTGGTGCCCCACATGTCTCCTATCATCTCCTCTCTTTTCTTGCTACCTTTGATCATCAAACTCTTCTCTTTCAAACTTCCGTTGCTCATACCCACCATATCCTCTTCTATCTCCTCTCTCATCCCTCTCATCTCTTCCACGATTGAACATGGACTTCTTTTTTAGACCTCTGTTGTACTCTTTGGTCATAAGATCCAGAGTTTTGGCCATAGAAGCCACGTCCATCTCTTTTTCTGAGCTTTCATCTGCCTCACTCTCGGCAACCAGCAGCTTCTTCTTCTTTTTCTTCAAGTTTTCCTCCACAACTTTTTCTTTCTTTCCCTTTTCCTGAACCTCTGTGGTTTTTCCTACCATCGCAAGAGGTCCTCCAACTTGGGTTTTGACCCTAGAGATGCGATTCTCTTGGCTAAACAGAGTTCCAAAGAGATTAGATAAAGACCAAACATCAAGATCCAAAGTTGCTTGGAGTGACATGGACAAGTGTAACCATTCATCATTCAGGCTCTAAAGAAACTTGACATTGTTTTAGCACCCCCTTCTTCAAGTTGTTTCTCTAATTCTTGCCAATATTCTTTTGAAGTTTCACAAGAGTCTAATGATTGAAAGTTATCATTAGGAATGGCCATTATAAGTAGTCTTTTGGCTTTCTTTGAGAGCTCATGCAACTCCTTTTCTTTCTCACTCCACTCAATCATTGGTTTGGGCTTTTGGTACTCAGGAACCTCTAGGATTGTGGCAGTGGCAGGTACTCTAGGCACAATGGTCACGGGAACATATGGAGGATTATGAAGAAACTCAACAAGTCCTAGATCCACCCCTTCAAGAAAGTGAACCATTCTGATTTTCCACTAGGGATAATCATCCTTAAATAGAGTGGGAGGTTTGGACTGAGATCCAACACTAAAGAAGTTCAGTGCGTTTGCCATTTTCAAATAGATGAAAATGATGACTGAAACAGAGTATAACTTTGAACAAAAGAAATGAGATGAAATAGGACGTGATATGGTGAGAATATGGTAAAGAAGGGTATATCAACACAAATCACAAACTTTGAACTATTCTAGAATAAGAAACTATCCTATTACTGAGTTTAAATCAAATTGTTTGAAGAAAACTCGGAAAACAGGGACTGTTCTATTGAAAATGAAAGACACATCTAATAAATAGTTCAAAGTACTACTAAACATATAGGAATCATTGTACAACACGATCCTTTGACATTGATCATCAAAGATGGCTCTGATACCAATTGTTGATCCAGTTTTGTGTTCTAAACAATGATTAACCAAACTATCTACGTAAACAGAGTATTATATATGCGAGAGGAAGTGTATTGTATGTAGAAAGATGGTTTGGTTTAGTAGTAGACACATAATCAAGTAATATAGAAATCAATAGACAAGTATGAGTTAGTCACAGGAAGATTTGCTTTACTAACTTGAGATTTTACACCAAGAACATGCACAAATGTGTGCTAATATGCTCTCTACAATATTTGAAATTTCTAGACAAAGCGTGGTGTGGTTGTGTGCTTGTGATACAGATAATTCAAGAGGTGCTCCCTTCATATACAAGGGAGGGGGAGCACACAATAGTACAAGATAAAGGCTGACATTCCATATAAGGAATGTCACCTAGAAAGTAAAACCATCGTGGGGATGTACTATTGATTCTGAAGATCTTCGTACAGTAGGGTCACGTGATTTGCATGTGATGTTGTCTTGTCCATCGCATCCTGAAATCTTAAAGTCTTCCATTCTTCAGAGCATAGCCACCACAGAGGCTTTGTGAGGGATCACAGAGGTTTTGTGGTCTAAGTGTGATCTTCAGGTTGAGCTTCTCGGTTGAATGGTCGACAGAGCTTCAAGTTACCAAGCATAATGTACCATCAATTTATGCAGGAAATTTGAAAAACTATGAATTACAAGCTTTAAAGCATGATGTACAAGTCTTTTTAGCTTAGTACCACCACCACCGAGTTTGGCATGCCTGAGGGTTTTCTTTTTTCCTCTGCATAATTTTACTTTCATCCAAGGTAAGTGCAGGCTCCCGCTCTCGGTTTCTTTTCATCTCCGGCTAATTTTCGAATCCCCTTTTACAATCTCAAATAAATGCCTCGTGGCTCAAGGTGGAAAGCAATTCAAAAGCCATTCACTATCTTGATTAGGGGTTGGTTAAATTTTTCTTGCCTTCCTCTCTCTCCATCTCTGGCCGTTCACGCTCTCGATTTGGGTGGAATAGAAAATTTGATGTTAAAAACAGCATCTCCAAATCGTCTCCCCAACTGTCTATAAATCATTTCCCCTACACCCTCAAATTTTCCGGCTAATATCTAATGCTTCAATCAACAACGGCAGGATTGCTTGAATCCATGGAATTTCCTCCACCTCTTCCTCTCCTCGCTGTAAAAAACCGTGCTTCAATCAGTTGAGTTTCTTCGGTCTTTCACACTCTATAGAACTCCCCGAAAAACTCTCATCATTGATTTGCTTCCACATTCGATTTCGGTCTGTTTCAAATTGAGGGCTACAACTTGCTCTAATTTCGACCTGTTTCAAGAAGAAAAACATCAGAAAATGACAATTGATTTTCTGTTCGATTTGTTTGATTTTTCTCTGTTTGATTTTGTTCACTTAAGGCTGTTTCTAATCGATCCTTTGATGAATGTTTTATGTTCGACTTTTCACCAAGTTTCTGTTCTATTATCTCTCTCATTCTAATGAAATATGTTTGCTGATTAAATCATATATTTGCATTGTGATTTAGACTGATTTTAACTTTTAGGTTTTCCATTTTTGTTTGGTTTATTTAGGATAGGATTGCCAATAAGAAGATGGGATAAACTTAAAGAAGGTTTGTGATTAATGTTTTTCTTAATACACATTCTGATTGTTGTGTATCTAATGCTATACTCTAGGGTTTGATTTCTCATTTTCTTAAGTTTAGGTTGTTAAAATATTTTACCTTGCTTTACCTTGAAGGTTTGCAAAGTTTTTTCTAATATTATGTCTCCTTAGATTTAATATTTCCTAAAGTTTTATATGTTTATTAGTTCTTAGCATATTCACTTGCTTACCTTAGTGTTTATTACTTAATTTGATTTAAAACCCTTTCATATTTTTTTTATTAAAGATCATTTTCAGATTTAACAGGTGGGCTAACAAGATATCTAAACTTCTCCAAGCTATTGGCTTGTCTAACTTGTGAGTTTTCAAACTATTTGAACTGCGTTTTTTGCATTTTTGCTATTCAACTAATTAAATTGGATATTGAGTTTGGGTTTCATTTCTGAAGTATTTAGTATCTTTTATGGAGAGTCGACAGTCGAACCAAATATGTTATGGTGATATTAGGGTTGTGTAGAACCCGATCGAACTTGAAAAACCAAACCAAAAAAACACGAAAAACTTTTAGAGTTTTGGGTTTATTTGGTGTTTCCGTATTTGATTTTATAATTTTGATTGGCATCGGGATTTAGGACAACACGCTTTTGGGTTTATTTGGTTTTTACTTTTTACGCTTTTGGGTTTATTTGTTCTTTACAATCCATAGTTTTATTTGATTTATATTGTTTACAGTTTTGGGTTTATTTGTTATTTTGCATATTGTATCATTCTGTATTTGTATATATGTGTGTTTACAGTTCAGTTTACTTTGGTTTTGCATTTGGTTTTGCTGGAAAAGAAAATACAAAGTTCACAAATACTGAGACTTTGGTTTTGTTGCATTAGTTTACTTTGTATTTGCATTTTGGTGCTGTAAAAAGCTGTTGTACATGAATGCTGGAAAAAAGACTTTTTCGGTTTGCATTCTGCTACTGTGATGGGGTTTCTTCCAGACAACGATTATGAGAAATGGGGAATGTACGCATTTGGTGGTACCTCCAAACCTGCCATCCTTTCCCAAGGAAACCGATACGTGGCTCCCAATGATCCTTCCAAAAATCAGGTATATATATAAACAAATTTCCATCATCATCATATATATGATATATGGTATATATAGTGTTTGTCCCGAAGGTGCTTAACAAGTTTGTAGAAGGGGGGTTGAATACAAACACAAAATTTAAAGTTTAATAAATTGTTTATTGATGAATCAAAATACAATTTACAAGTTTATTGCGGAATAAGATTAAGGAAGAACCTAATCTAAACAAACTTAAGAAACACTAAGATGGTTGCAAAAGAATTAGAGAAAGGTGATTAAGGGAATATAGAAAACAAGGGTTTCTATATTTTACAGAAAGATTGAAGACTGAAGGCTTAAGGCAACTTCCAGATGGAGTTGTAATCTTTCTATTTATACTTTATGCATTAAATGCATGGCAGGGTACTTTACACGTGTCCTTCTCTGGTTGGTTGCATGAGTCTGACTTTTGGAGACATGCTTTTGGCCGTATGATGAACAGTGTAGATATCAGAGTTGTTGTACGAAATGTTGCAGAGGTATGTCTTTTCTGACAATCATACTATTTGTGCATAGATAAGACAACAGAGACTTGAGGTATAAGCAATGTGATCATCGATCGCTGAATATCTCTTTCTTCACAAAGATAGAAAGAAGTTCAGCTATCGTTGAAGCTTTTCCTCAGGCTTTTTCGCGTGTGAGTAGACTTGTCTTGTTTTCGCTGATATCCGCATCAGGTCATGAGTAGACTTGTCCTTTGTTCAGCAGTTTCCTCTTCGAATCAGCAGTGAAAATATTTTGTCGCGAAACTTGTCTTCAGGGATTACGTCTAACTGTTTACATGAGAAATCATCAGCGATACGGAACATACTCAGTATTTGATCGCTGATGGTGAAAAAATAATACATACAGATGTTAAACGTAATTTTCACTAAGTATTATAAAGGGTCATTATCAAATCACTGAAAGAGTTGGATCAACAATCTCCCCCTATTTGATGATGACAAAGTAACTATGAAGAAAATTACTTAAGTCAAAATAAAGGATAATCAGGACTCATAACATACATGTCCCAATTACTATTTTGAGAGATCTTTTACAGTGCTGATAGAGTTAAGTACTTCACTGAAATTTTCATTAATTCAAAGAAAGAATTACAAGAAGAGATATGAAAATTATAAGTACAAGTGAAGATCTAACTACTGTAAGTCTAACTAACAGATTACAAGAGAGAAAATCTATCAGCTATCTAGATAAGATTTCAGGACCTTGATCATATAATCTGGTACTTCCTCTCCTTTTTGTCTTCGATCAGCTGATTCTTGTCGAATGAGTCTTGATCGGTTCAGCTGAGGGAGAGTAGGTACACCATAAACACAGAAGGTCCTTGAGATAATTTAGAGGGCAGAGAGGGATTTCAGAGACTTTTTGAAATCTGAGCTGACCTTCATCATCTCTGAAAAAGATTCCAAAAGGGTTCTTCAAAACTTTCCCTGGGTTGAATGGACCACCAGGAGTCAGGGATAGATCAAGAACTGAGAGATCAGGAAGAGGCCCGAACAGTGCTTCTTTTGAGAACTTGATGGAGGTGTCGTTCTTGATCACTGTGACATTATCAGAGGAGGAGGAGACAGGCTTTCTTTTGATTTTCTTTGGCTTTGGTGGAAGAGCTGAAGGCACTTTCAAAATAGCCGTGACTCTGTTGATTAGAGCTCCAAGGAGACCTTCAACATAGCCTTTATACGTTGATTTCGATTTGTTCAGCGCTTCTTTGAACTCTAGCCACTCAACGTAACCAAAGTGTTCAAGCCTTGATACGAACATTGCTTTTGAGATTCCATCCTCTCTGGTTATCTCCATAGTCATTGATGTTCGGTCCTTCTTCTTTCTCCCAGAGATAGTGACAGCGACGATCTTCATTGGGTCAGAGCGATAGTCTATCTTTTGTTTGCACCAGTGTAGACTTTTATCGCTGACCTCATTTTCTTTTAAGCGCTCTTCTTCAATCTCTTTAATATAGCAGTCTGATCAACAACTACATTCTCCTTCAACTTGTCGTCTTTAAATATGGACGCATGTACCTTGAGAGCTAAGTCAACATCTCTTCGGCAGTTAGTGAGCAGTCTTTCATTTATGACAGATTCTTCATATTCAGCTTTGGAGAGAAAGTTGAGTTCTTCTGGAAGAGATTGAGGAGGGATCGTTAATTGTTGACTCTCTAGGTGAGAGATCATCTATGTTCTTCTTTTAAGTTAATCCTTTGACCATTGAGTTGGTCGAGAGGGCCTTCCTGGATGGAGCAGGGTTTCATCTTCTTCTTCCTCTTGTTCATCAACCTCATTGAAGGAGGTTGGGATTATTTGCAGTGATGGAGTTCCCTTAAGCAAAGGAGAGAACTGTCTGAGCAAAAAATATTAGGGAGTTAGTGTATAATATAGGAAGAGAAAGATAAAAAATAAAGGAAATTGGGACAATGGAAAGGCATACCTGAGAGGGTTGCTCCCCCTCAGATGGTGATAGTAACTTCAAGTTTCCTTTGGCAGCGATCCCCTTCTGCTTGCCTTGAGAGGAGGAAACTGGAGCACTATCCTTTTGTCTCCCCCCTGCTTCATTGATGACAACGCCTTTGGTCTGAGGCGCTGATGTTGATGAAAACTAAAGATAGGGGTCTTCATCTTCATCATCATCATCATCATCAGCTGCTGCATCATCATCTTCTTGATCTTGAAGATCAAGGTCTTCCTCGTCTTCTTCTTTCTCTTCTTCTTCTACTTTCTGCACATGAGAAGAAGAAGGAGGGGTTTGAACTTCACCACCTTCTCGCCCTTAATATGAGAGATAAATTCTTCTTCCTCCGCTGATTCCTGTGCATCTACTGATTTTTCTTCATTAAGAGTCTTTTCCCCCTCTTTGTCATCATCGTGGGGGAGGTCCGTGGAGGGAGCAACAACAGCGAAAGCTTCAGGTCTCTGGCGGGCATCAACCTCTAACTTGTCTACACGACCTTCTAACTATAGAATGGCAGAGGTCACCCGATTAATGAATTCAACAGTGATGTTCAAGGACACCCGGTCATTCTCGGTGAAAGAAGGGGTAGGAGCAGGAGCTGGTTCATCCATTCTTGACAAAATTTGAGCAAGCAGCTGATTGGCATTCTCCAGCTTGCTGTTGAGAATCTTAACTTCGCCAGTTAGGTGATCAACATGGCCAGTGAGAAATTTAATTTGAGTTGTATTTCTGGCCAAGTTGTCCTTCAGCATGTCGACCTCTGTCTGAAGAGAGCTAAGCTGAAAAGCCTCAACTTTGGCGACAGTAGCAGCAGTAAGGGTCTTCAGCTCTTCACCTGCTGTATTGACAGCGGTGGTGTTCACGTCGAGAGAGGTAGCGAGAGAGTCCACCTTATCAACTAGCTTGGTCACATGAGCATCGACCATTCCTAATGTAGGACCTGAAACACAAGTTAGCGTTTGAGCAAAACGATGCTCAGGCTTATTTAGAGAGGTGGGAGAAGTGTATAGGGTTTTAGGAATACCTGAAGTGTCAAAGATGTTAAAGAAATTCAAGTCACCTTCAAAGGAAGGGAAAGGCAGTGATGTTTGATTCACAACAGGTCCTACATGTGCATCCTGAGGAGTTGGCTGCTGTAAAGAAGGGATGTTAGAGACCAAAGAAATAGAAGAAGGAGAAATGGTAGGGATAGAAGAAGGAGCACTGGTGATTATCGAAATTACCTCAGTTGGGTCTTGATTCACTGAGGGAATGGGAGTGGTCACCGGTGGTGTATCAACGATGGATGTCACTGACACGGTTGTTGTAGTAGCAGTTGTGGAAGAGCGAGCCATGAAACCATCTAAGGTAGTCTGTTGAGAGACCACCTCAGGTACCTTTGTCGAATGGGATTGCTCCACAGTCTTATTGGCCTTTTTAGAAGGACCAGAAGGAGATGTTGATTTGCGTTTTTGAGGGGTGGTAGTGGCGAGGATAACTGATGAAGGAACTATCGACGTAGCCACTGAAGTTGAAGAACTTTGAGAGAGGTGAAAGCGCAAGGTTTGAAGACTTACCTCTCGTTCAGCGGGCTTAACTTCCAAGGCTCGAAGTCCAACCTTGGAGAAGCTGCAGTCTCCTCCCTTGAAGTATTTTTCAGCTAGGAAGAAGTGGAGAGTGGCGGAGATGAAACGAACGTAGGGAATTTTGATGTCCCTTTCAGTCTTTTCAATCTTTGACAAGAGATCTTCAAAGATCGCTCCTGCATAGTCGAAGTGCCGCCCAGCAAGCACTGAGTATCCCATCTGGACCTGAACTTTGCTAGCTTGGTCCAGTGATCCAACCTTTCCACTCATACATTCAATGATATGAGTGAAAATGAAGTTTAGCTCCGAAGGCATGTTCTCCTTTTGGATCTTAGTCAGCTTCTTGTTTGGGATTGTAGTGTGAGGCCTGAAATCCCATTGGTAGCCCATGAAGTCAAGAAACTGAATGATTTCAACATCAGTTGGTGGAGCATCAAATCCTTTGGAGGTCTTCGAAGGAAGACGAAGTGATGTGCGGATGGCGAGAACGGTGATGTTCCCTGGACCATGTTGAGTATGGAAAGTGATGGCAGGGATTGGTTTGCCTTGCTTGCTTAGAACTTCACCCTTATCAGCGGTGAACCAGAATTGCTGAAGAAGAGATTTGGAAGGCTTGGGATCAACCTTCAATGCATATCCTAGGCATGATTCCTTAAGAAAGTTTGTAGCATGCACGAGATGAGAATATTTTTCAGCGTCGAAGTCCAACCGTGCTAAGTGGTTGTTCTTAGCAACTTCCGAATCAGCAAGGGCGAATTTAACATTCTTGGAAGGAATGAGATTAGCTTGGGCCATTTCTGAAATAGAGAAAAAGAAGAGAATAGAGTAGAAGGTTTAGAGTCTAAAAACATCACAGAATATTTTACCAGTTTCTTGTTAAGGAAAGAAACTTGAAAAATAGGTTTGTTTTTAGAGAAAAAAACAGTTTCCTGAAAAGGATGTGAATAAAACATTCTTAAAAACCATAAGGTTTTTGCATACAATAAAATCATAAAGAAAATGACTTTACGTGATAAAACACTCTTAATCAAAAATGGAAAAGAATATTTAAGATTAGATTAGTGTTTTAGAGAATAAAGGATAAGAATCATGAACCTGAAATTGTTTGAAGATTTGAAGATTTAGTATTCTTGGTTTCTTGCTTAAATGTCGAGAAGAAGTTACTTGTTTTTTAAGTTTTGTGAGAACGTAAAAAAGGTAAAACAGTAAATGGCATTACTTTTATATGAGGAGAGAGAAGGAATTTGGAGCGGGAAAAGGAGGACATCATGACACGGACACGTCCCCCACGAATTTGATTGGACATGAAGTGCAACGAACGAACGTGTCAAAAAAAGTCGTGACATGGATTATCAGTTCGAATGACGTCAGAGGAGAGAGAGAAAAACGTTTCATTTTATAAAGTATCACTAAAAGAAATTCAGAGGTATGTTTTCTTGACAAAGGATCACTGATGAGAAATATCAGTGATAAGATTTGTTTATCAAAAAGTTTTTAACCACTTGAAGAAATTCAGTGATTGAAGATTTTGATTTTTGAAAAACGTCTTACTAAATGAGATATTCAGTGAGAGAGAATGAGAAAACATACCTAAGAGTTAGAATATTTAGTCAGAGATTACATGGTGAAGTTTAACATATTATCACTGACATAATGCATGAAAGCTGAAGAATCAATCTTCAAGATTCAGCATTCTAAGCTCACTGATAAGAAAGTTAAATCTTGTCTCAGCAAGAGGTTTGGTAAAAAGATCAGCGAGTTGATAGTCAGTAGGTATAAAGTGAAGTTCAATATCACCATTCATCACATGATCTCTAATAAAATGATATTTGATCTCTATGTGTTTCGTCTTTGAATGTAGCACTAGATTGTTTGCTATAGCGATGGCACTGGTGCTGTCGCAATAGATTGGAATTTTGGATAGCTGAAGGTCATAGTCTAATACTTCATTTCTCATCCATAAGACCGGAGCGCAACAACTTCCAGCAGCTACATATTCAGCTTCAGTTGTGGAAGTGGACACTGAGTTTTGCTTTTTACTATTCCAACTTACCAGCTTCCCTTCTAGAAGTTGACATCTTCCAGTGGTGCTTTTTTCTATCAAGTTTGCAACCTGCAAAATCACTATCTGAATAACCAGTGAGATCGAACCCTGAATCTTTGGGATACCAAAGACCTAGGTTAGGAGTTCACTTAAGATATCTGAAGATTCGCTTTACAGCGATCAAATGGGATTCCTTGGGTTCTGATTGATAGTGTGCACAGAGACATGTAGAGTACATGATGTCAGGTTGGCTCGCTATAAGATACAGTAGGGAGTCGATCATTCCTCTATAGGCAGTGACATTTACAGAGGAGGTGCCATAGGAGTTTTCATCGCTGAAGTTTGAGTGAGATCAAACTTCAACATACTTACCTTGGTTAATAAATGTACCTTTATCAGTTTGCTTAATCTGAAGTCTAAGGAAGTAAGTTAGTTCACCCATCATACTCATTTTATTTCTTTCTTCATTCTTTCAGCGAAGAGAGTACATAGAGATGGGTTAGTAGAACCAAATATAATGTCATCAACATATATTTGTACAAGAATAATATGACCTTTTATCTTTCTGAAAAACAAAGTGTTATCAATTTTTCCACAATCAAATTTTTCAGAGATAAGAAAAGAAGAGAGAGTCTCATACCAAGTACGAGGAGCTTGTTTTAGACCTTAAAGAGCCTTATCCAACTTATATACATAATTTGGATGCTTAGGGTTAGAGAAACCTGGGGGTTGTTCAACATAGACTTCTTCATTCAGCTTTCCATTTAGGAACGCTGATTTGACATCCATTTGATATACTTTGAAGTCTTTATAAACTGCATAAGCTAAGAAAAGTCGAATTGCTTCGAGCCTGGCCACAGATGCAAAGGTTTCATTATAGTCTATGCCTTCCTCTTGTTTGTATCCCTGAGCAACTAGTCTACCTTTATTGCAGGTTACAGTCCCATGTTCATCTAATTTGTTTCTAAACACCCATTTAGTGCCTATAACAGATTTATCAGATGGTCTGGGAATGAGATTCCAAACTTCATTTCTAGTGAACTCAATCAGCTCTTCTTGCATAGCGCTGACCCAGTTTGGATCTATGAGGGCATCATCAGTCTTCTTTGGTTCTATAAGAGAAAGAAAATTAACAAAGAGACATATGTTACCTGAACTTCATCATGTCTGAATACCTGCATCAGGATCACCAAGAATTTGATCTATGGGGTGATCTATGGTCCATCATTGAGCTGGGGCGTGATCGCTTACCTCAGAAGTTGGATCATCAATAGGAATGTTCACTGATGAAGAAACTTGAGGTTCTTCAGCTAAGAGATTTTGAGTTTCAGATAAACAATTATTTACTAAGAGGTTTTCAGAAGAGGAAAGTTCTGATGGAGGAAGTGTGTTTAGTGGAACAGCTGAAACCCAAGAGGTGGATTCACCTTTAGGCGGTATGATGTTTGGATCTTCATCAGCATTAGGAGAGTTTGTTTGCTAATGATTGTTGAAGAGAGGTTCTGTTTCTCTATAGTGAGAGAACATCCAAGCATTCAATTCTTTGTTGTCAGCGATAGGTTTAGAGTTCCCTGATCTGGATTCGTCAAAGGTGACATGAATTTTTTCTTCTTCAGTTTGTCTTTTCTTATTGAAGACTCTGCAGGCTTTGGAAATTGAGAAATATCCAAGAAAGATTCCATCATCAGCTTTTGGGTCGAACTTTGCAAGAGCGTCTTTGTGGTTTAAAATGAAACACTGACAACTAAAGATGTGAAGAAAGCTGATAGAAGGTTTTCTTCCATGAAAAATTCATAGGCTGTCTTGCTGAAACGTTTTACTATCAGAGACCCGTTCTGAGTAAAATAAGCAGTGTTGACAGCTTCTGCTCAAAATTGAGTTAGAAGATGAGAATCGCTGAGCATTGATCTTGCAGCTTCAATGATCGTTCGATTTCTTCTTTCAACAACACCATTTTGCTATGGAGTTCTTACAGAGGAGAAATTGTGAGAGATTCTCTTACTCTCAAAGAAATTGTTCAGGGAACTGTTTGTGAATTCAGTTCCATGATCACTTTTATTGAGCGAACAGTTAGATTATTCAGCACTTCCATCTTTCTAACAAAAGATATCCGTTCTTCTGGAGTGTCACTTTTACAGCGAAGAAAGATTACCCAGGTATAGCGAGAGTATTTATCTACTATGACAAGTGTATATTTCTTTCCAGCTATGGATTGGATATTGACAGGGCCAAATAAATCCATATGCAAGAGTTGAAGAGGACTTGTCACTGAGGAAACTTGTTTTGATTTGAAACTAGCTTTAGTCTACTTTCCCTTTTCACATGCTGAACAAAGAGATTCTTTGGCATATGAGTGCTGAGGAAGACCGGAGACTAGTTCCTTTGAGGAGAGAGAATTCAATGTCTTGAAGTTGAGATGAGATAGCCTTTTGTGCCATAACCAGTTCACATCTGAAGAGGTCTTTGAGAGAAAACAAATGTTTTCAGTGCTAGTAGAGTCCATGTCTATTACATAGACATTTTCTATACGATAACCACTAAGAGCGAGCTTTCCTTTTTCATTCATCACTGAACATGCTTTCTTACAAAAGCGAACTTCATAGTCTTTGTCACATAGCTGGCTGATGCTAAAAAGATTATGCTTTAGTCCATCTATGTAAGCGACCCTTCTAAAGGTTGTTGTTCCATTGCTGAGAACACCAAACCCTCTGGTATAGCATTTAACATTTCCACCAAAGGTCACTGAGAGACCTTTCTCTTCCTTGTATTCAGTGAGCAGGTATTTTTGTCCAGTCATGTGTCAAAAGTATCCGCTATCTAAATACCAGATGCCTTACGATCCCTGCAATCATAAGGAAGATTAATTTTTGATTGGTACCCACTTTTGAATGGGTCCAGCAGTGTTAGTGGAGATGGAAGGTTCAACAATCTTCACGGCATTTGAAGATTCAGCTTTAGTGGTAACCTTCACTTTGGTTATTTGAATAACCTTAGTGGCATTCTTCACCTTAGCAGATTTCTCAGCTTTGGTGACCTTCTTAGCCTTGGAGGCAATCATCTTCACTTTAGCTGTCTTTTCAGCTTTTGTGGCAGTAGGACATTTACTAGCAATACGATCAGTAAGTCCACAGTGATAGCATTTTCTATACACGAAATTTGCCTTGTGACTATGAGTAGTAGAGTTAGAAAATTTGAGATGAGCAGGGCCATCTCCAAGAATGCCCTTAGCATAAGATCTAGGAGGAACTTTCAGTTCTTCGGATTTCTTAGACTTAATATCAATTTTCATCTTTGGAGTTGATCTCTGAGAAATATCAGTGATTTTAGTTTCAGAGCTGGAAGATTGACTTACTGAAGGTTTGGAAAGGACTTTCAGTTTTGCTTTCTTGGTAACCTTCTAAGGATAAGAAATGGATTTCCCTTTATCAGCGAGCTTGGAGCTTTTTGATAAGTCCTCAGGAATAGGATTGGAAGATGAAGAACAATGAGTAGAAGAAGTGTCAGGGATAGAAGAGACAAACATTCCAAACTTGAGCATGGGACAACCTCTGCTAGATTCGTCCTTTTCAGGATGATAACCGAGACCAATTTTGTCATTAGCAGGGATTTGAGCCCTGATGATTCAGTGATCTTGATTGACGATTTACACCATCCCTCAACAATTGTCTTTTCTGCTTTTAAAGCAGCGATGGCTTGTTCGTGTTCAATGCTGATAATTTCATTTACAATTACTTGATCTTTCAAACTTTCCTCTAGAAGAGTTAGTTCTTTGATTCTTTCGTGACATTTCTCTAGCTGTTCAGTTAAGTCAATGTTTTTGTTTTCAGCTAGAGTTTTGCCATTAAGTGTATTGTATAAGTCTATTGTCAGCACATCTACAACGCGACTTCTCTCATCTTCAGAAAGAGAGGGATTAGTAGAGATTGATACCTGAGAGGAGATATAGCTCATGTAAGTTCCTGTTGGTTCTTCCACTTCTTCTTTAATCTCAGCCATAAGACAGAGATTAGCAACTTCTTCTTCATCAGAACTAGATTCTTCAGATTCAGCCAGTCATGCTCTTCAGCGATAAGACCTTTACCTTTTCGCTTAGAGTTTTTCAACTTTTGATATTTCTCTTTCAGCTTAAGGTACTTGTTATCGTTGGTTTTCCTGGAGGTAGAAGGTTTGAAAACTTTATTTGATCTACATTCAATTGAAAAATGTCCAACCTTTTCACAGTTAAAGCAAGTAGCAGTAGCCTTATCAACAGGGGTTGATTTTGGCTTGTCAGTAATAGAGAGAGGCTTATTTCTTCTGAAATTGCTCTTTCTTGCAAATCTTTTGAAAGAATTTTTCAAGAGTGCTAAGGATTCATCAAACTATGAAAGATCAGTGTCTGATAATTCCTTAGAGTCAGAGTCTAACTCAGTGATAGTAAGAGTAGATCGCTGAGATGGAATGATCTCTGAAGAGACTAAAGCAACAGGAGTACTTTTGGAGTCTTTAGAATCTTTTAAAAGATTCTTCTTCAGGAGATTTGATTGCTCATAGTTGAGCAATATTCCATACAAGGTTCTAATAGAGAGAGAATTTAAGTCTTTTGTCAGCTTGAGACACATTGAGTAACTGTCCCAGATTTCAGGAAGACATTCCAAGAATTTAGTTAAGACCTCAGAGTTAGAGTAAGTCCTACCTACAGTTCTTAGATCAATGATTAGACAGTTAAATCTTTGGTGAACATCAGATAGGGATTCACTCTTACCATAGATAAAACTTTCATATTGTCTTACCAAGTTAATCTTTTTGGTTTCTTGGATTTCAGTGGTACCTTCATACACATATGGTGTCCCACATTTCTTTAGCAGTTTTTAGATACATGATGGAATGGAAGGCTTCATCAGGCAGAGCCATAGAGATAATGGTTTTTGCCTTAGCATCTAAACCGACTTTCTTTTTATCTTCATCACTCAATTGTCTTATTTCTTTAATAGCATATCTTTTAGGAACAACAGGAGTGGTGGCAGTAGCTGGAACTGCAGCTATGATGGTGAAGGGTTCATAAGGACCATTTGCTATGTATTCAGGTATAATGGGATCTACACCTTCTAGAAATAGCATCATTCGATTTTCCCAGAGAGCGAAGTTATCTCTGTTGAATCAAAGAGGTTTTGAGAGAGAACCATTATCATAGTAGTTAGTGTTTATGTTTAGTGCCATATTGAGAATATCAAGGAAGAGAATAAAGCAAGATCTTGTTTATGAGATTAAACAATCTGCTCTGATACCACTTGTTGGTCCCGAAGGTGCTTAACAAGTTTGTAGAAGGAGGGGTTGAATACAAACACAAAATCTAAAGTTTAATAAATTGTTTATTGATGAATCAAAATATAATTTACAAGTTTGTTGCGGAATAAGATTAAGGAAGAACCTAATCTAAACAAACTTAAGAAACACTAAGATGGTTGCACAAGGATTAGAGAAAGGGGATTAAGGGAATGTAGAAAATAAGGGTTTCTATATTTTACAGAAAGAGTGAAGACTAAAGGCTTAAGGCAACTCCCAGATGGAGTTGTAATCTTTCTATTTATACCCTATGCATTAAATGCATGGCAGGGTACTTTACACGAGTCCTTCTCTAGTTGGTTGCATGAGTCTGACTTTTGGAGACATGCTTTTGGTCGTATGATGAGCAGTGTAGATATCAGAGTTGTTGTACGAAATGTTGCAGAGGTATGTATTTTCTGACAATCGTACTATTTGTGCATAGATAAGACAACAGAGACTTGAGGTATAAGCAATGTGATCATCGATCGCTGAATACCTCTTCCTTCTCAGAGTTAGAAAGAAGTTCAGCTATCGCTGAAGCTTTTCCTCAGGCTTCTTCGCGTGTGAGTAGACTTGTCTTCTTTTCGTTGATATCCGTATCAGGTCATGAGTAGACTTGTCCTTTGTTCAGCAGCTTCCTCTTCGATTCAACAGTGAACATCTTTTGTCGCGAAACTTGTTTTAAGGGATTACGTCTTACTGTTTACATGAGAAATCAACAGTGATATTGAACATACTCAGTATTTGATCGCTGATGGTGAAACACTCATACATACAGATGTTAAACGTAATTTTCACTAACTATTATAAAGGGTCATTATCAAATCATTAAGAGAGTTAGATCAACATATAGATATAGGATGGATGGATGTAGCAATGGATATATGGATGGTTTTTTGAAGGTGACAATGAGGTAACCTGATATCCCTGAGGTGACTGGAATTCATGGAACTAGAGACCGAAAGATGATCTTTACGAAAATTGAGCAGTGGCATCGATTCTGGTGCTGATTCACAATTGACACTTGAACAGGAAGCCGGAATGATTCCACCAGAATAGTGTTGAACTATATATATGTTTTAGAATCAAGTTATTGGGGTCTTACGCCTCAAGGTTGTTAGTGTATTTTGTTATATCCAAGATTTAATGTAGAAAAGTCAAAGTTACGTAAAGTCAATCTAAGTCAACATGTAGTTTACATTGTAAGTGATCTTGGTATATAATGTCTTGTGTGTTTGTAACATGGAGCTAAGACTTGTAATTGTCAACATTGTGAGATATACGACTAGTTGATTTTCTCTCTCTACATACTCTCTCTCTAAGAACATAATTGTCAAATCTTGATTTAGATTGTTTGAATTGCTTGGAATCTGGGTTTTTACATTTACATTTGGTATCAGAGCAGAACAAAACTATTCATATTACTTGGATTTCATTTTGATTTGATTGAATTTTCGAATTTTGGAAGAACATGCACATATTTTTTCTAAAAATCACTGTTTCATTCGATTTTTCATGTGAAATCGTTTTCAATGCAAGAAATTGGTTGTTTGGTGATCGATTTGCAGTAAAAAACATTTCTTGTTTAAATTTCAATGTCAAAATCACACTAAATCGAATTCAATTTTGAATTTTTGTGAATTTTAGTTTGGAAAATGTCGAACATTAATTTTTGATCAAATTTCAGTGATTTAGGTGTTTTTAATCATATAATCATACTAGAAAAGTGTTCATTATCAATTTTCGATCATATATGTGCATTATCAAGTATTAATTGCAGGTTTTGAAGTTTTTGGATCGAATTCGTGAACTGTTGGGAACTGAAGAAAAGATCAAGTATGGTTAATGCTGCTGGTTCAGAGTTACTACTGCTAGAAGTCTTAAAGGTTAATACTGCTGAGTATTACTACTGCTAGTTGGTTAATACTGCTAGTCAAAGTTAGTGCTGCTTGAACAAAGTTAGTACTGCTTAGCTAGTTAGTACTGCTAGTAGTTAGTGCTGCTTAGTAGTTAATACTGCTAGAAGAAGTTAATGTTGCTGAACATAATTAGTGCTGCTTAAGAGATCCAGATGGAAAGAATGACAGATGGATATACTGAAGATATACATGGAAGATATACTGAAGATTTGTTTATCTATTGTAATTATCTTTTTCTTTAGTATATGTATAGAATGTATAGAATAGATAGAATGAATTTTTGATAATTTTGATAGAGAGAAATCAACCTCAAGGCATAGATCCTAATTCTAGAGAAGTAGAATTCGTATTGGTGAGCCTGTTCATTAATATTGAGGTTGTGTGTTTAATCTTGTAACTTCAAGCATTCAATACAAGTTTGCAAGTTATTGATCATATACTGTTTTTGTTTACTGTTACATTAAATATCAAAGTGTTATTCCGCAACTTCTTTGATATTAGTTTCTGAGAATTTATTCTTGTTAAGAATTCGATTCTGACAAGTGGTATCAGAGCCTGATTTCTCAGAAACATCTAGTTATCATGGAAAATCTTGCAGAATCAAGCAGTACTTTGGTCTCAAAGGTTCCAATGCTTAGACCCAATGAATTCGATATGTGGAAAATCAGAATCAAGCAGTACATACTCCTTACTGACTATTCTATGTGGGACATCATAGAGAATGGTCCTTCTGAAGAAGAAAAGATTGGTGCAGATGGAAAGAGAACACCACCAAAAACTGATGCAGACAGAAAGATCAGACAGACAAAGATGAAAGCCTTGAGCACCTTGCTCTTGGCTATTCCCAATGAATATCAACATCAGTTCTGTAACTGCACTGATGCAGAGATGCTCTGGAATGCTCTGGAGAAGAGATTCTCTGGTACCAAAAGTACCAAGAGAAACCAGAAAGCCATTCTGAAGAAACAATATGAGAACTTTATGTCAACCAAGAATGAGTCCATGACTCAAACTTTTGACAGGTTCAACAAACTTATTGGTGAACTAGCCACAGTGGGAGTACAAATTGATCAAGATGATCTGAACAGAAAGTTTCTAAGGTCCTTGAGTGATGAATGGACCAATGTACTGTGTCTTTCAGACAGAATGATCAACTGGAAGAAAAGGAACTTGATGATCTCTATAATGATCTAAGAGTTTTTGAATCTGAGGTAGAGGCCAAAAAGAGGCCTTCTGGGTATGTTCACAATGCTGCACTCCTCTCAGCATCAACTGATTCTACATCCAACCCTGAATCAGTTAGTGCTGCCAATGGAACAAACCAAGAGAAAGGCACTGAAACTGTGTTTGAGGCCTTTCTAGCAAGTCATGGAAACTCTTCTCTCATTAATGATGACTTGGAACAACTACATCCAGATGATCTTGAAGAGATGGACATTAAATGGCAGATGGCCATGCTCTCCATGAGAGCTAAAAAGTTCATCAAAAGAACTGGGAGGAACACCTTCTCCCAAAGAAGAGAAGATGGAGCAGGATTTGACAAGTCTAAGGTGGAATGCTACAAATGCCATCAAAAGGGACACTTTGCCAGAGAATGCAGAAGTGGAATGTCTCAGAATAACAACCATCAACAAGCTCAATCTGGAAGCTTCAATAATAATAGAAACTCTGCCCAAGCTCTTGTCTCTCTACAAGGGATGGGGTTTGATTGGAGTGATCAAGCTGAAGAGGCCATCCAGAATCAAGCGCTAATGGCAGAGGTGTCCGATCTCCCAACAGAGGTAACTTCCAATCTTTGTACTCAAAATTGCATTAACACTGTTAAAAGGTATAGGGATCACAACCAGAACATGAGTGATGACCTTAAAAGATTGGAAAAAGACATAAAAGATTATGTGCGGATTGTTGAGAGATTTGAAGAGCAGATTAAGGGTTTTCAAGCTAATGAGCTTCAACACTCTTATGACACAAATTACTGGAAGTGGGAGAAGAAAGACTTAGAGCTTCAACTGACCAGATCTAAAGAAGAGAATGAAAAGCTAAGAGGAGAGCTAGCTAAAGTCAAACTTGATGTAGAAAAGTTTTCTAATGCTTCCAAAGCAATGGATTCTTTGTTACAAACTCAGATTCATGATAAACTGAGAAGAGGAATAGGGTACAATAACACACCACCACCCTATAACAACAACTACATCCCTCCTAGTTCAGATTTGTTAGAAACAAAGGATAGGAAGGATCTACCTAAGGGAGCAACTGAGATAGATCCCTTAGATAAAGTGGTTGTTAAGGATAACACTGAGAAAGAAGTTGTCAAGGATAAGAACAATACTGTGAGTGGTGAGTTCCTATAGAAAACCACATAATCACCAATGAGGGATGTGGAAAGCACTGGATCAAGTCCAGAGAGATAGAAAAGACTGAGGGAAAGAACAAGAAGGTTCACTATAAGCAGACCACTGTTGTGAACCCTATCCCTTGCAAGAAGTGTGCATGCAATAAATCTGAGCCCCAAAAACATGATAAACCAAGGGGAAATCAGAGAAACTGGAACAATCAATGGGCACAAAAACAAGGGGTTGATCTGAAAAAAATTAATAGACCAAAACCCTGTTTTATCTGTGGAAAGCTGAACCACATTGCCAAATACTGCTACTTTAATCCTATGAACCAAAGGATGAATTTTCAAAGACCTACTCAAAAATCCTTTGGTTATAGGAAGAAAGAAAAGAACCATGTGGCTAAGAAAGTTGTTAAAACTAAAAGCCACATGAAGAAACATAATATGGAAGATAATGTCAAGATGTGGATTCCAAAATGTACTAAAACTGTTAGTGCTGCTACTACAAATAGTGCTGCTAAAAGTGATAGTACTGCTAGAAGCAATACTGTTGCTAGCAATGTTAGTACTGCTGACATTGTTAGTACTTCAATAAATGTTAATACTGCTAACTCTGTTAGTGTTGCCAACAAGGTTAATACTGCCAAACCTGTTAGTACTGCTAACTCTGTTAGTACTTCTAAAGATAGTGTTGCTTCTAGTATTAGTGTTGTTAAGCCAATAATCTTGACAGAGTATTCAAATACTAAGTGTTCTGATTTTAAAAATCTTGTCAAGAAAGAATGCAAGTATTTTGATGAGAAAGGGGTACCCAAGACCACTTTGGCTTGGGTTCCTAAACCATACTAACTGATCTACCTTATGTGCAGGGCAACCAACAGCTCAAGGGAATGCGCATATGGCATGTTGATAGCGGTTGCTCTAGGCACATGACAGGCAACATGTCATGCCTTCAGGATTTCAAGCATATCAATGGAGGACATGTTGCATTTGGAGATAATCTTACTGGTGGTAAGATAAGTGGAAAAGGTAATGTCACCAAAGGTAAGATGACATTTGAGGATGTCTACTATGTTGATCAATTGAAGTACAACCTGTTAAGTGTATCACAGGTATGTGACAAACAACATAGTATATTATTCACAAATACTGAGTGTATGATCCTTGCTCCAGGGTTCAAGGTAGTTGATGAAAGCATGATACTACTTAGAACTCCAAGAAAGGACAATGTTTACTGTCTAGATATGGACAATGTTAAAAGTGATTCATCTCTAAATTGTCTTGTTTCAAAAGCTTCTGTAGATGAATCCTCTCTTTGGCACAGAAGGATGTGTCACATGAATTTTAAGACTATGAATAAACTTGTTAAAAACAACCTTGTAAGAGGTTTACCTACTAAAGTCTTTTCATGTGATGATCATTGTGTTGCTTGCCTCAAAGGCAAACAGCATAAAACTTCTCATAAGACCAAAGAGATAAATTCTATCTCTTCTTGTCTCCAATTATTGCATATGGATCTGTTTGGTCCTACAAATGTTATGAGTATTGGCAAGAAATCTTACTGCTTGGTTATTGTTGATGATTACTCTAGATTCACCTGGGTATATTTTCTAAGGAATAAGGATGAGACAAGTGGACTGATCAAGTCCTTTATCCTGAGAATTGAAAACCAATCTAATCAAAAAGTAAAAGTCATTAGATCAGATAATGGGACTGAATTCAAAAATCTTGATCTAAACACCTTTTGTGAAGAGAAAGGGATTGAGAGACAATATAGTGCTCCTAGGATTCCTCAACAGAATGGTGTTGCTGAAAGGAGAAATAGGACACTAATAGAGGCTGCTAGATCTCTGTTGGTTGATTCAAAACTGCCAATTACCTTCTGGGCTGAAGCAGTTAATACTGCATGTTATGTCCAAAACAGAGTTCTAGTGGTCAAGCAAAAGAACAAGACTCCCTATGAGCTTTTAAATAAAAGAAAACCCTTTATTGGATTTTTCAAACCTTTTGGGTGTCCTTGTACCATTCTCAATACCAAAACTCACTTAGGTAAGTTTGATAGCAAAGCAGATGATGGATTTCTTGTTGGTTATTCATCTTAGAGTAAGGCCTACAGAGTGTTCAATTCATCTTCTAGAATAATTGAAGAAAGTGACAATGTCAAATGCAATGAGAACATACCAAATCCTATTGGAACTGGTCCTCAGTGGCTATTTGACATTGATTCACTAACTAACTCCTTTGGTTTCAGCAGTGATGATTATGCAGGTTCAGGATGTGGAGGATCAGGATCTACACAAGTTCAAGAAAGTATATCTAAATCAGTGATCTTTCCCATACCCACAGTGAATTCTTTTGAAGACTGTGAAAAGGGACCATCTACTGGACCAAGTCAGAGTGAAGAAGAAAGTAGAGATGAAGAGAATCAAGAAGATAAAGAATCAAAAGTAGCTGCTGAGAACCCTTCAGTTGAGTTGAATGACTCTAATCTAGAGGTTGGACTTAATGAAGAACCTAGTCATAACACCAGAGTTCAAAAGAATCATCCTCCACAACTGGTAATAGGAGATATATCCTCTCCTATGATGACTAGACATCAAAGCAGACTTCAAGAAATGCAAGATCAATAGCATACAGTGCTTTCTTGCTTTCTATCCTAGCTTGAGCCTAAAAAGGCACATGATGCTATGAAAGAATCCAGTTGGATAGAAGCAATGCAAGAAGAACTGTTACAGTTCAAGCTACAAGATGTATGGGATCTAGTAGACCTTCCTAAGGGTCACAGAGCAATTGGCACAAAGTGGATCTTCAGGAACAAGAGAGATGAAAGAGGAATTGTCATAAGGAACAAAGCAAGGCTAGTGGCTCAAGGGTATACTCAAGAAGAGGGTATAGATTATGAAAAAGTTTTTGCACCTGTGGCTAGGATAGAAGCAATCAGATTATTCCTAGCCTATGCTTCTTACATGAACTTCAAAGTCTACCAAATGGATGTAAAGAGTGCTTTTCTCTATGGCTCAATTGAAGAAGAGGTATATGTCTGTCAACCACCAGAGTTTGAAAACCCAAGCTATCCAGACAGGGTATACAAATTGAAGAAAGCTCTTTATGGACTGCATCAAGCACCAAGAGCATGGTATGACACTCTGTCATCCTATCTCTTGGAAAATGGCTTTGAAAGAGGAGTCATTGATAAGACTCTATTTATCAAAAGAAAGAAGAAGGATATCTTATTGGTCCAAATCTACGTTGATGATATTATATTTGGATCCACAAGAGACAACATGTGCAAGGAGTTTGAGGACCTAATGCATCAAAGGTTTAAAATGAGTTCCATGGGGGAACTTACTTTCTTCCTTGGACTCCAAGTTCAACAAAAGACAGATGGTATCTTCATCTGTCAATCCAAGTATGTGCAGGACATTATAACCAAATTTGGTTTCTCAGATTCAAAAACTGCTAGCACACCTATGGAGACACACAAGCTATTAACAGCAGATCTTGAGGGGGAGGATATGGATGTGCATCATTATAGATCCATGATTGGCTCTCTCATGTATCTCACAGCATCAAGGCCAGATATAATGTTTCCAGTCTGTGTATGTGCAAGATTCCAAGTTAGGCCAAAGCAATCTCACTTTCAAGCTGTTAAGGGGATATTCAGATATCTCAAAGGGCAACCCAAATTAGGACTTTGGTATCCTCATGACTCACCCTTTGACCTAATAGCATACTCAGACAGTGATCAAGGTGGGGCAAACTTGGACAGAAAATCTACCTCTGGAGGATGTCAGTTTTTGGGTGCTAGACTAGTTTCATGGCAGTGCAAGAAACAAACCACAGTGTCCACATCTACAACAGAGGCAGAGTACATAGCAGCTGCAAGTTGCTGTTCTCAAGTCTTATGGATTCAGAATCAAATGCTGGACTATGGGGTAACCTTTCTACACACTCCCATCCTTATTGATAATAGCAGTGCTATCAGCATTGTAAATAATCCTGTCAAGCACTCTAAGACAAAGCACATTGAGATCAGGTATCACTTCATAAGAGACTGTAATGAAAAGAAACTTGTTCAAGTTGTAAAAGTTCATACTGACAACCAGTTTGCTGATCTATTCACCAAAGCTTTTGATGTGGGTAGATTCACTTTCTTGGTAACAAGTATGGGAATGATCAACTCTGAATAAGCAGTCTCTCAAAAAGTGGTTAAATATCTGTCTATTATAGTTTCTTGGTGTTACTAATCCTCCTTTACAGGGCATACATAGCAGTACTCAATTCAGCCTAAGCTTCAAAGAGTAAGTACAGTTAATACTGCTAGTGGTTAATACTGCTAGTTGGTTAATACTGCTAGTTGGTTAATACTGCTAGTGGTTAATACTGCTAGTTGGTTAATACTGCTAGTGGTTAATACTGCTACTTGATTAATACTGCTAGTGGTTAATACTGCTAGTTGGTTAATACTGCTAGTTGGTTAATACTGCTAGTTGGTTAATACTGCTAGTGGTTAATACTGCTAGTGGTTAATACTGCTAGTTGATTAATACTGCTAGTGGTTAATACTGCTAGTTGGTTAATACTGCTAGTTGGTTAATACTGCTAGTGGTTAATACTGCTCGCGGTTAATACTGCTCGAAGTTAATACTGCTCGCAGTTAATACTGCTCGAAGTTAATACTGCTCGCGGTTAATACTGCTTATGTCCCAAATACTATAAATACCCTTTGCCCGCCCAAAAGTTCATAACGACTCTTTGCATACTGTTCACTTGCTCTCTAAACCTTTTTCTCTCAAGTACCTAGTCTTCCAGGCAAGAACATCCCTGTTCAATGGCATCCATGGCATTCATCGACGAGCACAATGAGATCGCGATGCTACAAAAGCCAAAGCAAGCTGAAGGATTTCACCAGATTGTCGACTTTCTGAGGACAAGTCACATCGCTCATGCACTCACAGTGTCCCCAACCATCTTTATAGAGCATCAGAGGCAGTTCTGGGCCAATGCCACCATTGTTGCTGAGAATGGTGTGCAGATGATCAAGACGAGGGTGTGTGACCAACCCCTAACTGTTACTGAAGAAGTTATTCGCATCAGTCTACGTCTAGACGATGCCTCTGGTATAACTTCTATTCCTAGTGATGAACTGTTCTCAACTCTTTCAAGAATGGGGTATCAAGGCCAAATGGGGATTTTTAAGTTTTTCAAAGCAAAATTTTCACCCCAATGGAGGTTCTTTGCTCACACCTTAATGCATTGTATTTCAAAGAAAACAACTGGCTGGAGCCAATTTAGCAGTCCCATTGCTTATGCATTGGTGTGTTTATCCACTGCTAGAAAATTCAATTTTTCTCAAATGATTTTTCATGATCTTGTCTCAAATCTGGATAACAAGAAGAGTTTCTTCATGTACCCCAGGTTTGTGCAAGAAGTAATCACCCATGAATTGACGGATATACCTCAACCTGTTGGGGTATATGTACCTAAACCCCCCAAAGGCAAGGTTTTCTCAAATATGAGAAGATCTGCTGGGGACTCGGAAGGAGTTGACACCCCATTGTTCTCTACAATGATGGTGGTGTCCCAATCAAATGAAGGTATGGCAGCAGGGTCAAGGCCCCCATTAGACCAACCCACTGCTAGCCAATCCCAACCTTCCCTCTCTCAAATTTTCCCTCAGTCCTTTACTGCTAAACCCACTCCCACAATAACCAAGACTTATGTCAAAAGAAAGGTACACAAGGCTCCTTCCCTTGGTGTATCTACCTTTAACCAAGAGCCTCTAAGCCCTCTAAGGGAGAATTCTCCCTTAGAGAATATCCAAAGGGAAACCAACAGGGTGTCTCCCAACCCTCAGGAGGTGCTCTCTAAGGAGATGGAAGAGCATATGGGTGAGAAGGCTGCCACTACTTCTGCTAGCACAGAGAAGGATAGTGGTAACATCTCTAAGACCTTCCCCATGGCAACTTTGGGTGAGAAATCAACCAAAGGACCCCGGTGCCAAGAAACCAAGGGGGTAGATGGTGCTTCTGCTAGGCAGAAGGCCACTACTAAAAGATCCGAGGATCCCTCAAGGATGGGAAAAACATCCAAAAAGGGTGAGGACAGTACTGAAACTGATGATTTGATGGCAAAACGATCCCATGATTCTTCAAAAGGGGGTAACACTCCTGGAGAAGCTGAGGACAGATATGACTACAATGAATTGATGGAAACAATGGGTAACATCAATATGGATGTCATCAAACAAGGGAAAGAAATTGAAGAGATGAAAATGGTGATTCTGTCTCAACAAGTACAGATTACCAAATTAAAGAAAATGATCACAAGATTGGTGCAAAAGAAAAGGAAAAGGCAATTTGTTTTGAAGAAGAGGACAAATGCTAATGATGCTTTCAACAAGGGGGAGAATTCAGAGGCTGAAGCAGAAAAGGAAAGTATTTCTGAGATGGGATTTGATGTTAAGGGGGAGAAAGCTGCAGAAACAGAAGCACAAGCAGTAGAAACAGATAATGTTCAAACAGCAGCAGTAACAGAACAGGTAGCAGCAGCAACAGGGCTATCTGTTGAAGAATTGGAAATAGCTGAAACCTTAGTAAAAGCAAAGAATGACACTCCTAAGGCTACTCAAAAGGCTAAGGGAGTGGTCATCAATGAAGGAGGCCTTGAAAAGAAGACACAAGAAAGAAGTGAGGCAGGTTTGAAGGATACAAAGGGTAAAGCTAAGATGGTTGAACCTGAACAACCTGCAAAGAAGAAAAATCAGATTGAACTGGATGAAGAAGTGGCAAAGCAACTTCAGGCAGAAATGGAAAGGGAGGAACAACTTCAATCTGAGAAGGATAGAGAGCTTGCACTGAATATGGCCAGAAAACTAAATGAAGAGTATCAGAAGAGCATGAAAACAGCAGCTCAGGCCAAGCAAGTACAAGTAAAAAGGATGCCATTCAAAAAGCAGAAAAGACAACCCTCCAAGACCTTTTTGGCCAATCAGGAAAGAAGAAAGATGATAAACTTCCTGAAAGGTGCAATTGGTGTTAAGGGGGAGATGTTTACCCATATGGCATACTCTCGGGTTGAAGAGCTATACAGGAAGGAAATGACAAAGCTCCAAGGGGATTCCTCTCAAATGGAAGAAGCAGAAAGAAGGATGAAAGAGAGACATGATCTCAACATCCAACAACCATTCCCTGAGGAAACTACACCCTCCAAAGAAGAAGCAGAAAAGAAAAAGGAAGAACCTGGGAGTGTTGGTGTTGAAGCTAAAGCTGGAAAAAGGGTGAAGACAATTGCTTCCAAAAGGCAGCCTAAAAGGCCCAGAGTAGAAGAAACAGCTGGTACTACAACAGAGCATTCAGAGGTACCTATAGCAGAATCAGTTCAACTTCCAGAACAGTCTAGTGAGCCAACAGATGAGAATATGGATCCGTACATGACCATAGTGGAACCTTTGAAGGCTGATCCAATCTCTATGCAAGCTCCAGAGATCATCTTCTGGGATATTCTAAGAGACAATGGAAAGAACTTCTTCAGAATCAAGAGAGCTGATGGTTCATTTGAAGCTTATTCAACATGGGGGAGAGTTATTAGAAGTTGCTCCAGAGCTGATATAGAAGAACTATACAAAGTGGGGATGAAACTTTATGAACCTGTGTTGAAAGGTACTGAAGATAATCTTCTCAAAGTGACATTGGAATACTTATGTATGATGTTTGATCCAGAAAGAGTACACTATAGGATTAAAGATCATCAACATGAGTTCATATTCAAGAAGATTGACAAATGGATACTATTTGAAAACTGTGGAGTATACATGATTACTATTGACAACTGTTATCATGAATACTACCTGGTGGACAAAATATATGAGCATAGCAAGGAGAAGTTGGAAGGGATGCTTAAAGCTACACTGGTATGTACAAAGGATTCAGAGATGGCCAAGATTGTGGTGAGAAGAACTGTGAATCAAAGCTTGGGCCTAGATCCAAATTTGGGAAATTGAATCAAAGGTGTTGAAAGCATCTTGAAGAGTAATTCTGAAGAACTTGACTTCTTTTCCTAAAAGTCAAGTTAGGGGGAGATTGTTGGGAACTGAAGAAAAGATCAAGTATGGTTAATGCTGCTGGTTCAGAGTTACTACTGCTAGAAGTCTTAAAGGTTAATACTGTTGAGTATTACTACTGCTAGTTGGTTAATACTGCTAGTCAAAGTTAGTGTTGCTTGAACAAAGTTAGTACTGCTTAGCTAGTTAGTACTGCTAGTAGTTAGTGCTGCTTAGTAGTTAATACTGCTAGAAGAAGTTAATGTTGCTGAACATAATTAGTGCTGCTTAAGAGATCCAGATGGAAAGAATGACAGCTGGATATACTGAAGATATACATGGAAGATATACTGAAGATTTGTTTATCTATTGTAATTATCTTTTTCTTTAGTATATGTATAGAATGTATAGAATAGATAGAATGAATTTTTGATAATTTTGATAGAGAGAAATCAACCTCAAGGCATAGATCCTAATTCTAGAGAAGTAGAATTCGTATTGGTGAGCCTGTTCATCAATATTGAGGTTGTGTGTTTAATCTTGTAACTTCAAGCATTCAATACAAGTTTGCAAGTTATTGATCATATACTGTTTTTGTTTACTGTTACATTAAATATCAAAGTGTTATTCCGCAACTTCTTTGATATTAGTTTCTGAGAATTTATTCTTGTTAAGAATTCGATCCTGACATGAACATAGATGAAAAACAAGCTAGATTTGAAATACGCGCAAGATTCTAAGTGAAGAACACGCATGTCACTAAACGCGCAAAGCAACGAAGAACACACACGTAGTTGTCTGCGCGAAGTGGAAACGTGCAAGAGCCTACTTGCGTAAAGTGATTGCCACAGTGATCTGCGAGTTCTATTGTTTTGCGATTTTACATTTTGCGCGAACTTAAAGTGTCGAAAACTTTCTAAATATAGAACGAGCACGCTCAAGAATGCGCACGTAGACATTTGCGAGAAGCCAAAACACGCACGACCTTATATGTGAGAAGTTCAAACGCGCACCCTTTGTTTTGCGCAAACCAGGAACGCACACATGCCTGTTACCGCGAAGTGAAGTGAATAGTGTTTTGCGAGTTTACTTGTTCTGCGAGTTTTTGCCTTAGAAAATTTTTTGATCTTTTCAAGTGTTTTTCAAGTTTGATTTTCAAGTCAAACTTTTATCTGGATATTTTGGGAACGATCATTTCAAGTATACATTCAATATGTCAGAAAAAAATTTCTCTAGGGGCGCTGCCCTTTGACCCCACCCGCTAACCTGGTAGCGGGACCCCCGTGCTAAGTCTGCGGAGGGGGACATATTTTTGATAGTGATTGTTAAGACTGATTTTATAGTAATCATTGTATTTATTATCAGTCGTCTTAACTATGTTTAGCTTGCTTATCTGTATTGGTTTAGGCCCTGGGTATTTAAGTCCCGTAGGTGCCTTTGTTTTGTAACTCTTGGAACTCATTTTCAATATTCAGTTTACTTTTGGCGCACTCTCTCTCTCTACTTTCTCTCTAAGATTTGGTAGATCTTGGACTTTCAATTGGTATCAGAGCTATTTTGAATCTGAGAGGATTGAGAGAAACTTGTTTTCGATTCTGAATTTGTGATTAAATCAGAAAATTTGATCGATTTTCCTGATTTTTTCAAGAAAATCTTGGTTTTTGATTTTTCATCAAATTCGGACTGGTTTCTAAGTGAATTTTGTTGAAAATTGATTTGTTGGATTCGATTTTAATAGGAGAACACTTTTTATTCACATCATTTTTCAAGAAAATAAGTTTTTGATAATCGATTTTGAGGTTTTTCATTTTCTGGAAAAGTCGTTTTTACGAACTGTGTTTTCAAGAATTCTTGATTTTGTAATTTTTGATCGATATTATTGTTTGAAAGTTGTTATAAAACTGTTTTCGATCACTTCTTGTTGAGAAAGTTTCATCAATTTCGTGTTTGTAATCAAATTTTGGAAGTTTTTATCGTTTTTCAGAGTTTGCGCCAGATCTGAATTTTGCGTCAGTTCATTTCAGGTTTGCGCTAGTTCATCAGGCTTAATCTGGAACTTTGCGCCAGTTCATAGAGCTTTGCGCCAGTTCATTCTCTGTTCTGCGTCAGTGTCTTCAGGAAAGCAAGTATTCGATTTGTATAAGTTCTCGTCACCTTCATATCACGCAAAGTAAACTTTACGTCATCCTCAGTTCACGAAAAGATCAGTTCAGAGTGCAAAGTTACATTTGCGTCATCTTTACCTCGCGCAACTTCTAGTTTGCGCCATATTCAGCTCGCGCGAAGTTACATTTGCGCCTCCAGTATCTCACGCAAAATTTGATTTATGCCATCAACAGCTCACGCAAATCTCATTTGCGCTACATTCTGCTCACGCAAACCTTCAGTTTGCGCCAGTTTACCAGATTTCAGACTTCGAACTTTCTGACTTTGTGATTCTGTCAAGATGTCTCTACAAGCTCAGTTTTACAAGAACGACATAATGATGTCTTTGGGATCAGACACTCGCCCTCCAGTTCTGATAAATGAAAACGAATTTCAGCAGTGGCAAGACAGATTCATCAATTTCATAGAGCGACAACCAAATAGGGACAATATGATGAAGTCTCTAACAGAAGGTCCTATGGAAAGACTTATGAAAGAAATACTAGCTACTGCAACTACTCAGGCTACAAGAGTTGAGAAGGCTATAAGAGAGTATGATGCTGAAGAGCTTTTGAGATATCAAGCTGATAATCAAGCAAAATCTAATCTGATTTTTGCACTACCCAGTTCAATAAACAATCGAATTGATTGTTTCAAGCAGAATCCGATGCTAATGTGGACTCAATTAGAAAAGATAATGCTTGGATCAACAGTTGCCACTCGACTCCGTCAAACTCCTTACATGAACAACTTTGAGGAGTTTATGGCAAAAGATGGAGAGAGTTTGAAAAGTGTGTTTGACAGATTTTGGGCAGTAATCAATGATTTGTACAAGATAAAGGTGACAAAGACTGAACTGGAAGCCAATCTGAAATTCTTAAATGCTCTTCAACCAGAATGGAGCAAATCTTGTCATAGGATGAGGAATGATGTACGGATCTCCACAATGCCAATTGAGGAACTGTATGAGATCTTCATGGCTGATGAGAATTTGGTGTTGGCAAAGAAAGTTAAGATTGACAAGAAAAATAAGCCAAAGACTGTTGATCCGATTGCTCTCCTGGCTAGTCAATTGGCAGAACAAGCTTTATCTAAAAATGCCTATGATGGCTCAACTGAATATGATGGTGAGGCTTTGGAAATGGCTTTGATACTTCTCTCTCAACATTATCAGAAAAAGTTCCAGCACAGATCAGGGTCTAACAATCTTCGCTTCACGTCTGGTTCAAAGAAAGTGGAACCCGGTGCTCCCTCAAAGCCATATGTTCCAAAATATGAGCCTGCTAAAGTGACCGAGCCGAAAAAGGAAGAAAAAAAGGTTGTGAATTGCTTCAATTGTGTAACATCCACCCTCCTAAATATGCTTAACTTGTGATTCTAAATATGTATTATATGTTAAAACATGTTTTATGTGTTAATTATGTAAAAAGGAGAATTTGCTAAAATGTTAAGTGTTATAGTGAGATATAAGTAGAGCCCATAGTTGGATTGATATATATGAGGTAAGATTGGTGCTAACACATCACAAATGACATAATTAGATGATGAGAGAGTTCAAAATACAAAGTGTATTGTTTAAATGGAAATCGGGTAGGTCACTAGAGTGCCTAAATGGGAAAATTCTACCCAAAACTTGAACGGATGATCCAAATTGAGTGAAACAAGTTGGAACACCCTAGATCAATATATTAAGAAGTGTTAGAAGTGACGGAACTTAAATAAAGCCAACCGTTTGGGAGTTATAGAAGTACGATGTTATAAGTGATAAATATCAACGTAAGATTGGAAAATGGAATTCTGTGTCGAATTAGAGGCTGAAATTTTATACTTAAGCTTCTTATACATTAATTAAGGGATCTGGAAAGTTTCGTGCCAATCAGAGTTGAAACGACCTAGATACGCATGAGGGACTAAATCTGCCAACAGTGAAAAAATATGTTGACTTTTTGACCAAAATAGTTCAAAAACGGGATTTTCACTCTTATTTGATAAATTCCAGCCCCAAATCAGTCACACACACTCAAGGTGCGATTCTCACATAGTGTACTCATCCAAGCTCAAAATCAAGAAGATTCAACAAGATTTTGATGAAATTGAAAGATTAAACAAAGGTATAAACACTATCTTGAACCCATTTCATGATTTTTGGTGTTTTGATGATGATGTGAGGAATCTAGGGTTTCATGTGGTTAGTATTTTTGGTATTTTCATGTTAAAAATGGTTGTATAACATGATATTGATGCTAGATATGATTAGTTTATGTTTTATGCTATTATCATCAAATTGGGGTTTATGATGGGTATGAAGTTTAGTGATTAAGTGTATTTCTTGTTAGAATATGGTAGTGTATCATGATTATGATGGTAATGATGAATACATTTAAGTAATTTTTTGCAAGCTTATGAACAAAATGTACAAGTCTCGAAGCATTTGGTACAACTCATGGGTATAGGTTATGGAATGAGAAATTATGCAAGATTTCATGAAGTTTTGCTAGAAATAGTTAAAATATGATTGTTCATGATGAAAATATGAAATTAGGGGCATTTGGGGTTGAATTGGCTATTGGAACATGTAAAAATGAAGATTTTCGAGTGGAAGGACAATGTAAATACGCATACTTTAAAAAATTGTATAAAATCATAGAAAAATCGTATAAGGATGATTCCAGTGGCGTTAGAAAGGTATAAATGTCTAGTTTATTTTATATGAAGACATAATAACCTAATTATAGCTGTAAGATGTGCTAAAAGTGCAATTTGTACAGGGTTGTCAAGCTGAATTTTGACAGCTTGTAGCTGCTGTGTTGTAAAATTTGTATAAAATCAAAGAAAAATCATATTGATATGAGATCAGTTGCATCAGAACCATACGAGAGTCTAAATTATTTTATCTTTATAAGTCATTAAGTGATTTTGAGTCTAAGTAGGGCAAAACAGGGGATAAACAGAGGGCTGTAATGGAAAATGCAAGAAAGAAAGTTAACTAGTTAAGGTATCATCTTGAGTATTTGTTGCCCAAAGCTCATAATACTTGTTGAACTCACTCCAGGGATCATTTGAAACCTGTTGATTATACTTGGAGGATACCTCAACGTGGGATAACGAAGTTGGGACGTAGCTTCAGAATTGACTTCCTGTTGACAACCGGTAGCACTGTGAGTTAAATGACTGATTTATATATATATAACGTATTTAGAATTTTTGGGTATATTAGTACTTGCTTTTGGTGTGTTATATATATAAATATGTAAGTATTCTATCGGGTAGATATGTCCCCGGTTGTTTGTAAGTAAATTTTAGGATTGTAAATCTTAACTTTTGGGTTGGTTTATGTTTTGGATAAATGGATAAAACGTAAGAATTTAAAACGGACATTTCGAAGTTTTGATTAAAATTAATATCCCGTATTTTGGTGGTTTTAAAATGATTAATTTTGGAGATTAAAATAGAGATTGGACGTTTTGAAAACCGTGATATTACAAATATGGTATCAGAGCAGTGGTTTAAGTGAACTAGGTATCATTAAGTGGTACTTAGACTTAAACTAGGCGTTGATGTTGTATAGTAATTAGGCGATGATTATACGGGATATGAACTGTTAGGAGAGGCCTAAATTTGGGTGGGGGCCTGGGTTTAGGGTAATTTATTATTAATTCTTTGTTATATTTACAACTTTTTGTGCGATGTCGGATCAAGACGCTGCCAGCCATACACCAACAGATCCAAATATCAGAGAGAATGCTCCGGGTATTGCCGAAAATAATGAGGGAGACTCATTATCTCCTCGGATCGAAAGAATGATGAAATATTTAACAGATTATGTTCGAACTGCGTTAGATCAACAACGCAATTACATAGAACGACGGTTAACTGAGGAGCGTGAACAGATGAATGCTCCAAAACCCACTGACAAAGGTAAAGAGAAAGTTGACGGTGAAACCTCTCGACCCAAGTCTGAGCGGGTCTTGTTCAAAGCATTCCGGGGCAGTGGAGCTACGGAATTTGCTGGACACTCTGATCCAATATTGGCGATGCAGTGGGTACAGAATACCGAGAAAGTATTCCGTATCACTCGGGTGTTGGATGACGACAAAGTTAACTATGCAACAGCGATGTTCACGGATAAAGCTCTCATGTGGTGGGATACAACATTCGAATCTCTCGACCTGAATACCCGTATGAGTATGACTTGGGAGTCCTTTTTGACTCGATTTTATGAACAATATTGCCCAGCCGATTTACAGCGACATTTGGAAAAAGAGTTTCTGGAACTAAAGCAAGGGTCGATGACTGTGATTGACTATCAAAGCTGAATTCAACCGAAAGGCCCGTTTCGTCAAATGGTTTATAACATTGGAGCACGACAAGATTAATCATTTTGTTGATGGACTGCGAAGGGACATTCAAGACTTCGTTGCAAATCGTGATATCCCCAACTTTGGCAAGGCGGTAGAGTATGCTCGACGACGTGAGCATGATTTGACGATTCAAGATGAGACCATTTCAGCACTGAAACGACAGCGAAATGATAGAACGTTCTCGTTACCGACCCACAAACCGCCTCGATTCTTCACCCCGAGACGAGCACAGACACAAACCACTTCCCGTGCTCCTCCGCAGGCTTATACACTCCAGTCAAATGCGCCACGAAATTGTCATAAGTGTGGTAAGCTTCATTCGGGACGATGTAACGCTGAACCGACGACTCTTAGATGTTTTTGTTGTGGCGATGTGGGCCATATCCGTACTGGTTGTCCACGACGGGAGGACGCATGTTATTCGTGTGGAATATTAGGGCACAAACAGAGAAATTGCCCTCGATTCAAACGAGAAGAAAGTAAAGCATTAGTTCAGCGATCGACGACAACTGGGTCTTCCGTTCAAAAGGAGGAGGTACCCAAAGCCCGTGCTCGTGCTTTCCAGATCACCGCAGAGGAAGCTCGTAATGAACCGGATGTTGTTATTGGTATTTTTCTTGTGAATTCCCGACCTGCCCGTATTTTATTTGATTCTGGATCAACTAACTCCTTTGTATCGCATTGTTATACTCGATTTCTGGATTCTGCACCTTCTATGCTTGATAAACCATTCACTGTCGATACGGCTAACGGGGGTGTTCTAGTTGCCGATAAAGTATATAGAGACTGTGTGTTAATTCTTGACGACTATGAGTTCTCAATAGATTTGATCCCGCTGGATATTCATGGCTTTGATATCGTTATTGGGATGGATTGGTTAGCCAGAAACCGCGTTGACATCATATTCTCTCACCCGCAAGGATGTGAAATTTGTTTGGACCGATGCCCAGGAAAACGCATTCCAGACTTTAAAAGACTGTTTGACGCATGCACCGGTACTTGCCCTACCTGAAGGCAGTGATGATTTCATAGTATACAGTGACGCGTCAAAGCTAGGATTGGGTTGTGTATTGATGCAACGGGGCAAGGTAATCGCATATGCCTCACGACAACTAAAAGAATATGAGAAAAATTATCCAACCCATGATCTTGAGCTAGCAGCAGTTGTCTTTGCTTTGAAACTCTGGCGTCATTATCTGTACGTCACAAAATGCCAATTGTATACTGATCACAAGAGTTTGAAATATATTTTTGACCAGCAAACCTTGAATATGCGTCAACAACGGGCCATGGAGTTGATTAAAGATTACGACTGTGAGATACTCTACCATCCGGGTAAAGCCAACGTAGTGGCGGATGCGTTAAGTAGGAAGGCGTATATCGGATCTATGTGTTACGCTATCACTCATATGTTGTTGGAGTCTACTCTTATCAATGACTTACAAATATGGCAGACTGAGGCTTTGAAGCCGGAACATGTCAAGTATGAACGCATAGTGGGTTATTTAGATTCTCTAACTGATGATAATCTCGAACTTAAAGTCTTCAAGACCCGAATCTGGGTACCGAGACTCGGAGGCTTACGAGAGATTATCTTGGCGGAGGCGCATAAGTCGAGATTATCCGTTCATCCGGGAAGTACGAAGATGTACCATGACTTGCGTATCGATTACTGGTGGCCAGGAATGAAAGTTGATATATGTCGCTACGTTGAAAAGTGTGTCACATGTTTGCAGGTAAAGGCCGAACATCAGAAGTCATACGGAAGTTTACAGCCACTCGATATACCTGTATGGAAATAGGAAGAACTGACTATGGATTTGGTAACAAAACTACCAAAAACCTCTCGACAGCACGATAGCATTTGGGTTATCGTGGACCGATTGACGAAGAGCGCACATTTCCTTCCTGTTCGGGAGTCATATACAATGGATCGATGGGCACAAATTTATATTGACGAGATTATTGCTCGACATGGAGTAGCCTTGAAGGTAATCTCAGATCGTGATTCACGTTTCACTTCTAACTTTTGGTCCGGTCTACAGCGCGAATTGGGAACACGAGTTGCATTTAGTACCGCGTATCATCCACATACCGATGGACAATCAGAGCGTACGATCCAAACACTCGAAGATATGTTATGAGCTTGTGTACTTGAGTTTGGCGGAAGCTGGGATATTCACTTGCCCTTAGTTGAATTTTCATATAATAACAGCTATCACTCGATGATCGGAATGGCTCCTTTCGAAGCTCTGTACTGACGTAAGTGTCGTACGCCTCTTTGTTGGCGGGAAATGGGAGAGAAGATTCTAGCTGGTCCAGAATTAGTCCAGATCACCCACGACAAGATTCAAGTTAAACGAGAAAGAATGAAAGCTGCTCAGGATCGACAGAAATCTTATGCAGATTGCCGCCGAAGACCCATCGAGTTCTCAGTCGGAGACCTCGTCATGCAAAAAGTCTCCCCATGGAAAGGTGTTTTACGATTCAAAAAGCATGGTAAACTCAGTCCTCGTTTCATCGGACCGTTCAAGATATTGGAGCGTATTGGAAAGCAAGCGCATCGGCTTGAGTTGCCAGAAGAACTCACGGGTATCCATGATGTTTTTCATGTTGGTTATCTAAGGAAATGTCTCGGTAAACATGAGGAGGTGGTGCCATTAACGGAAGTTAAAATAGATGAGAAACTAAGATATGTTGAAGAACCCAAGGCTATCTTAAATGAACGAACGGTGAATCTGCGCAACAAGGTTGTGGAACTGGTGTTGGTTAAATGGAAGCATCACCGTGGGCCAAATTGGACTTGGGAGAATAAAGCAGAAATGATGGGGAAGTACCCGAACCTGTTTGAGCAATGATGATTCCGAGGACGGAATCTTCAAAAGGAGGAGGTATTTGTAACATCCACCCTCCTAAATATGCTTAACTAGTGATTCTAAATATGTATTATATGTTAAAACATGTTTTATGTGTTAATTATGTAAAAAGGAGAATTTGCTAAAATGTTAAGTGTTAGAGTGAGATATAAGTAGAGCCCATAGTTGGATTGATATGTAGGAGGTAATATTGGTGCTAACATATCACAAATGACATAATTAGATGATGAGAGAGTTCAAAATACAAAGTGCATTGTTTAAACGGAAATCGGGTAGGTCACTAGAGTGCCTAAATGGGAAAATTCTACCCAAAACTTGAACGGATGATCCAAATTGAGTGAAACAAGTTGGAACACCCTAGATCAATATATTAAGAAGTGTTAGAAGTGACGGAACTTAAATAAAGCCAACCGTTTGGGAGTTATAGAAGTACGATGTTATAAGTGATAAATATCAACGTAAGATTGGAAAATGGACTTCTGTGTCGAATTAGAGGCTGAAATTTTATACTTAAGCTTCTTATACATTATTTAAGAAATCTGGAAAGTTTCGTGCCAATCGGAGTTGAAACGACCCAGATACGCATGAGGGACTAAATCTGCCAACAGTGAAAAAATATGTTGACTTTTTGACCAAAATAGTTCAAAAACGGGATTTTCACTCTTATTTGATAAATTCCAGCCCCAAATCAGTCACACACACTCAAGGTGCGATTCTCACATAGTGTACTCATCCAAGCTCAAAATCATGAAGATTCAACAAGATTTTGATGAAATTGAAAGATTAAACAAAGGTATAAACACTATCTTGAACCCATTTCATGATTTTTGGTGTTTTGATGATGATGTGAGGAATCTAGGGTTTCATGTGGTTAGTATTTTTGGTATTTTCATGTTAAAAATGGTTGTATAACATGATATTGATGCTAGATATGATTACTTTATATTTTATGCTATTATCATCAAATTGGGGTTTATGATGGGTATGAAGTTTAGTGATTAAGTGTATTTCTTGTTAGAATATGGTAGTGTATCATGATTATGATGGTAATGATGAATACATTTAAGTAATTTTTTGCAAGCTTATGAACAAAATGTACAAGTCTCGAAGCATTTGGTACAACTCATGGGTATAGGTTATGGAATGAGAAATTATGCAAGATTTCATGAAGTTTTGCTAAAAATAGTTAAAATATGATTGTTCATGATGAAAATATGAAATTAGGGGCATTTGGGGTTGAATTGGCTATTGGAACATGTAAAAATGAAGATTTTCGAGTGGAAGGACAATGTAAATACGCATACTTTAAAAAATTGTATAAAATCATAGAAAAATCGTATAAGGATGATTCCAATGGCGTTAGAAAGGTATAAATGTCTAGTTTATTTTATATGAAGACATAATAACCTAATTATAGCTGTAAGATGTGCTAAAAGTGCAATTTGTACAGGGTTGTCAAGCTGAATTTTGACAGCTTGTAGCTGCTGTGTTGTAAAATTTGTATAAAATCAAAGAAAAATCATATTGATATGAGATCAGTTGCATCAGAACCATACGAGAGTCTAAATTATTTTATCTTTATAAGTCATTAAGTGATTTTGAGTCTAAGTAGGGCAAAACAGGGGATAAACAGAGGGCTGTAATGGAAAATGCAAGAAAGAAAGTTAACTAGTTAAGGTATCATCTTGAGTATTTGTTGCCCAAAGCTCATAATACTTGTTGAACTCACTCCAGGGATCATTTGAAACCTGTTGGTTATACTTGGAGGATACCTCAACGTGGGATAACGAAGTTGGGACGTAGCTTCAGAATTGACTTCCGGTTGACAACTGGTAGCACTGTGAGTTAAATGACTGATATATATATATATATATATATATATATATATATATATATATATATATATAACGTATTTATAACTATATATGCATTTCCTTCATGTGTATTTGTTCATGTGTTTTCCTATTTTGATGGATGGTCTTTGATTCCGGTTGAGTCATTTCTATTACGTGATTCTTTCTACGATGATGGTCGGTTTTGGATCCGGATTCCGTTGGTTTTATTTCTTTGGTTTCTTTGTTATGCCGGGAGTACGGGTACTACTTTGTGTAGTATGCCGGAAGCAACGGTGGATGTCAACAGCCCGGATGAAGGGGGAGGCCGGTGAGACATTCGGATAGCCGTACTCATTGCCCAATGGTTAGGAGGGGCATGAGTATAGGACTTTGGCACACCCGGAAGGGGAAGGGCGGGTTGGTGCAAAGTCTAATAATTCTTGATAGTTATGTCGTATGGTCATGTGTGATAAATTGTGATATGTCTTGTTTAATTTAGTTGGCATGACTTCTTGAATAACTCGTATTATGGATTTGTTGTTGCCGAAAATGATCGATTCACAACATTTGACCTCTTGAGTATGGTAATCGTATACTCCATCCGATATGAGTTGGTATAATGTTCCGGTCAGTCTGTTCCGTGTGTTGTGTAACGTCTTGATTATATATCCGTACCATATACATATATTTATAATGTCTATATATATTGATTAGTTCATTTATCTCACTAAGCTTTATAGCTTACCCGTTATTGATTAATTTTGTTTCAGGAAAGAGGATTATAGACAAAGGGAAAGATAAGGAAGCTTAGTTCGGGTGTTGTTTCAAGTGCTGATTTAGAATTTTTGGGTATATTAGTACTTGCTTTTGGTGTGTTATATATATAAATATGTAAGTATTCTATCGGGTAGATATGTCCCCGGTTGTTTGTAAGTAAACTTTAGGATTGTAAATCTTAACTTTTGGGTTGGTTTATGTTTTGGATAAATGGATAAAACGTAAGAATTTAAAACGGACATTTCGAAGTTTCGATTAAAATTAATATCCCGTATTTTGGTGGTTTTAAAATGATTAATTTTGGAGATTAAAATAGAGATTGGACGTTTTGAAAACCGTGATATTACAAATTGTTGGAAACCCGAACACATAGCAAAGGAGTGTAGAGTGAAGGTTGTAAAGGATTCTTCTTTCTACAGGAAAAAGCTGGAATTGGCAGAAAAGAAAGAAAATGGAACAATTCTACTTGCTAAGGAGGAATATTGGCTTGATCATTCCGATAATGAAGCTGAAAACGAGGAAACAGCAGCTATGTGTTTCATTGGGGATGATAACAGTGATGATGAAGATGAGGACACTTCAACTGATGAATCTGAGGTACCTTCTGAGTTTGATTACAATTTCATTTCATCACAAATGAACGTCATAATAACTACTTTACATGATTTACGTTCGAAGTTCCTATCTGAAAAGCACATAAATCAAGAAAAATATGTCATGATTGAAAAAATGCAAATTTCATTGAAAGATGAAAATTTTATTTTAACAGATACAAAAGAAAAGTTTCAAAAGAAATTGGATGAATTAGAAAATTTGAACAAGACTAATCTTGAATCTTTGACAGAAATGACCAATTTGAATAAAACTTAATAAAATAATTGTTTTAGAAGGAAAATTATATAAGAGAGAACAAACTGAGCAGACCATATATATGAATAAACCAAGGAGTGATGAGGCAATAAAAGAAAGATGGGGACTTGGTTTTGAAAATCCACATTGTCTAAACAATGTTATAACAAAAACCCCCACTTTATATAATTTTGATTATCTAAGTCTTGCAAAATATGCTCCTCAATTTAAAATTGAGTGGATGAATGAGAAGCAAGAATTAGAAATCGAAAATCATAAAAGAATGAACAACAATAAAATGGAAATGCCATTTGTTTATACTAGTGAAAATGCCAAGTATTTTTCTGAATAATCAAAGAAATCCAGAAAATCTCAAAATGTTTTAAATGTCAATTCTTCCATTAAATCTTCAGAATCAAATGATTATTTGATATATATGCTAATATTACTAATAAGGAAAATATATCTCCGGTTTTTTATGATTCAAAGAGATACATTCCCCCATTAGTATTAGAAAGTAAAATCATTGATCTTGAAGATAAAATGGTAGAACAAAATCTTTAAACTCTTTTTGAAAACAGTTTATTTCTTTTTATCATGAAATCAAGTTTTGAAGATAAAATAAATTCTGGATTTTCTATCGATTCCAAAGAAAATACTCAAAAAGTACAAACAAGTGCAAGTTTGCGCCAACCACAGGTAGAGCAAACTGAAGATTTGCGCCAGAGGTTGGTAGCGCAAAGTTCAGCATGCGCCACTAGTGGGTCGCGCAAACCTCTTCCAGACTTGTATTTTTCTGAAAGTTCTCACTCCGAGGCAAGTTCAAAAATGTCGAATGCTCAGTTTGATTTCTTAGATAAAATTTCTTCTTCTAATTCAATTGTTGATGATTCTTTTATGCTAAATGATCAGTATTTTAAACCAAAGCGTAAAAGAAGAAGGTCAAAGAAGTCTAAGAAACAAGATAATGTCATGTCTGAAAATTCTAATTCTTCTAATTCTATTGTTTCAGATCAGACTTTGAAGAAGTCATCAAGGCAGATATGGAGGATTAAACAGAAGTCAAATGAATCTGCAGGTTTAGAGGATAAATGTGTAGATCGTCTTTGTAAAACGGATACATTTGCATTTTGTAATAAAAACACAAAATATTCAATAAAGCAAATGATTCAAATTGCAAAGAATGTTTCATATTTTTCTTCTACTTCTAATTCAGATGATTATGATTCTTCCTCCATGAATGATTGTGTTCATATTTTTTCTAAAAAGAGAGTTATGAAAAATAAACGGCAAAGGACTAACAACAAGGGACCCATAAGCATATGGGTACCTAAATCTGTATAATTTCTGTATGTACAGCTTAGTCAATTATGGTATCTGGATTCGGGGTGTTCCAAACACATGACGGGCAACAAATCACTGCTTTCAAATTTTAAAGAAAAATGTTGCGGTCGTGTTAAGTTTGGAAACTGTGAGACAGCTCCCATTCTAGGTTATAGTGATCTTGTACAAGGCAATATTACTGTCAAGCGAGTTAGCTATGTTGAAGGTCTGAGCCACAATCTATTCAGCATCGGGCAATTTTGCGATAAAGATCTTGAAGTCAGCTTCAAATCCAAAAGAGTTGCTGTAAAGAATGATAGTGGCAAGGATTTATGTATGACCCTAGATCTGGACATTCAAGCTTTTGTAATTGATTAGGTAGGATGAGCTAGGATTAGGATTTATTGAACATTTATTAGAAATGGAAAACTACACTAATGAGAGAGAGAATTCTTAGAAGACTACATTTTGTAAATTGCAATTATCAAATGATTACAAGGCCTTAACCATCTATTTATAGAGACACTAATTCTACCTACCACCTTTTCTACAACATGTAAGCACAAGCCCTTACACATTAAGCTCTATTCAATTACAATTTATAATACATTTACTTTCCAAACTTTCAATGCACTAACATTCTCCCCCTAAAGTTTGTGAAAGTAAATCATCCTTCTTGAAGCTTTAAATTCTCCCCCCCTTGATTTACTTGACGAACTTTGGCGCAACTTTGACAATCAAAGGCTCGGCTCCCCCTTTGTTGTTGCTCTCACTCTTGCGGTTTCGATTTTAAAACCGAATTCGAGGTAGTCTATAAGCTCGACTAAGTGCACCAAGACAGCTTTGACTTTTGTAAACCCAACACATTCTTTAACGCCCACAAGAATGATATGCGTGGATTATGACATGACAACCGAGTGCAAAACATAGTTTTTAACCTCGAATTCGTCGTTAAAGCACGAATCGAATAGGAATTTCCGTTTGAGAGTCGTAAACTTGTCGCTCGAAGAGGGAACAAATGATCATGCACCACTTGGTAGGGATTGAGAAACAATTTTTGGCCAAAATAATGACTTTTGGACCAAAAATGTTATAAAAACTTAACTGGACTAACAAATGTCCGTTAAATCACTATTCATCATCTCTTCCAACAAAAAACCCACTTACTATTCATTTTTTTTCAACAACTCAAAAACTCTCAATCGCTTGCTGAAACCTTCGCCATTTGCTTGCAATATGATCAAAATAACGAATTAAACAGATCTGGATCGATTCTACAGAAAAAATTGGGCGAAACAGTAGGTTTTCCGGCGAGTTGCGTTTTTCCGGCGAGATTTTGTAATAAGTTCTATTCTTTCTCGATTTTGTTGTTCTAGCTTTATGAAACAACACATAATCGATATATAAACATTATAGAACAGATCTAGAGCGAGATTTGACAACATCACAGCGTGATCTCGTTTTTCAGGCGATGAATAGTGCAGAATCCGGGGAACTCGTTTTTCCGGCGAGGTTTTCCGGCGACTCATCAAAACTTCGACTTTTCTTGCTCTAATTGCGAAAAAAAACTTTCCAAATGATAGATATTATCATATAGAACATATCTGCACTTTTTTTGTAGTTTATTTCACATTTTTTCCGGCGTGAAAAGTGAAAATTCCGGCGAATTCGTTTTTCCGGCGAGGCTCGATTTTCCGATCAAAAAACTCGATTTTGTTGATCAAAATTGCATCAAACAATCGATATAAACATTTAGGACAGATCTGGAAGAGATGTGACAATATCAACGCACATACCTCGGTTTTCCGGTTGAATTCCGGCGAGATCTACTTTTTCTCTGGCGAAACGACATAAAATGCTCATATCTCTCTCATTTTTTGACGAAATTCAGATCCGAAACTTGTAGATCGCTCAAAATTCAATAAATAATAGATCTTGACAATTCAAATCGATTCATGCAACGATTTTTCGGATCGATAGATTTGACGCGAAAACGATACCGAAAATATCGAAAAATCTCAAAAATTATCGAAAAGCGATTCTACGAATTGAGATAGATCTGGAATACGATTAAGAACAATACTTCAAGAGTATTTAAGACTTTGATGAACTTACGATTAGATCGGGCTCAAAACGCTTGAAAATGTCGAGATCCGATCGTTACGAGAAAATTTTCTTCGTGAGGCTCTGATACCAATTGTAGGACCCTAGATCTGGACATTCAAGCTTTTGTAATTGATTAGGTAGGATAGGATAGGATTAGAATTTATTGAACATTTATTAGAAATGGAAAACTACACTAATGAGAGAGAGAATTCTTAGAAGACTACATTTTGTAAATTGCAATTATCAAATGATTACAAGGCCTTAACCATCTATTTATAGAGACACTAATTCTACCTACCACCTTTTCTACAACATGTAAGCACAAGCCCTTACACATTAAGCTCTATTCAATTACAATTTATAATACATTTACTTTCCAAACTTTCAATGCACTAACAATTTACTAGTTGGAAAGAGAAGATCCAATTTATATACTATTGATCTTTCCAAGGCTAAAATTCCATCATATATCTGTTTGCTTTCTAAAGCCTCTGTTCATGAAAGCTGGATATGGCACCTACGACTAGCTCATCTCAACTTTAAATACATGGATCGCCTTGTCAAGAATGATTCAGTTAGAGGTCTCCCAGTACTCCGATTTCAGAAAGACCACCTCTGTCAAGACTATGAGAAGGGAAAGATAAAGAAAGTTCCGCACAAGCCAAAGCCTGAAGCCTGCACTTCGGACATACTTGATTTGTTACATGTTGATTTATGCGGACTGATGAAGACAAAGAGTATCGGAAAGAAAAGATATGTTTTGGTGGTTGTTGACGATTATTCACATTATACATGGGTTAAGTTTCTCAAGTCTAAACATGAAACTCCTGACATTCTCATCAACCTTATCAAAACAATTCAGACCAACAAGCAAAAAGCGGTCAAAGTTGTCAGATCAGACAATGGTACAGAATTCAAGAACAGTACTCTTCAAGCATTCTACGAAGATCAAGGAATTCAACAACAGTTTTCTGCTGCTCGAACACTGCAACAGAATGGGGTTGTTGAACGAAGAAATATAACGCTTGTCGAGGCTGCCAGATCGATGCTTGCTTTTCCTGGTCTTCCTTTGTCTCATTAGGCCGAAGCAGTTTCTACTGCGTGTCATACTCAGAACAGATCTATTCTACATCGCCGATTCAACAAAACACCATATGAGCTTATGAACGGTATCAAACTGAATGTCAAATATTTCAAATCATTTGGGTGTAAGTGTTATGTTGTGAATGACCGCGAAAATCTCAACAAGTTCAGTCTAAAGGCAGATGAGGGTATCTTTTTGGGTTATTCTTCTACTTCTGCGGCTTATCAAGTTTTTCTTACTTCCGCAAGAAAAGTGATAGAGAGTGTCAATGTTAAATTTGACGAAGCTGCAGATTTGGTTTCTGGTCAATCAGGCTCAGAACCTGCTCTTACAGGGAATTTAGCTTCTGGACAAAACAGTTCAGAACCTGCACTACAGCCGTCAAATCAGGATCCTTCTTCTTCCTTGCTTAATCTTACTGATCTTGATTTTTTTTTTGAGCATTTTTATGATGATGTTCCTAAATCAAATATTGAAAATGCTTCAAATGTTTTGAATCAGGAAACTGTGAGCGCATCTACTCCAAATTCCGCTACATCTATCTCTGAAATTGATGTTGTTCCAGTCACTTCTGTTTCTCAAAACATATTCTCTGAATCTCATCCAGAATTTGAGCACATGCATACTGAGTCTATTCAAGAAGAATCTGTTCAAGAAGAACATGTTCAAGAACAACTTGTTCAAGAAGAATCAGTTTAGGAAGAAGAACAAACTGCTGATATTCAACCAACAATTCCAGAATTTGATTCAGAAATTGTTGAAATATCTCCTCCTCCAGTTGAAACTGTTGATGTCTCTTCATCTGACATAGACATAACTGAAGCTCTCTCTCAAGAACTAGAAATTGTTCAAGAAGTTATAGATCCTCTCCCTCACACCACCAAATGGACAAGATCTCATCCTATTCATCAAATTATTGGTGATCCTCAAGCAAGTGTATCTACACGTTCCAAGACGGCAACTCCCAATGAATGTCTATTCACTTGCTTTCTAAGCAAGATTGAACCAACCAAAGTTTCTGAAGCATTGTAGGATCCGGATTGGATAATAGCCATGCAAGAGGAGCTCAATCAATTTGATGCATTAAAAGTTTGGAGACTTGTACCACGTCCAAAAGGAAAGAGCATAATTGGCACAAAGTGGATATTCAAGAACAAGAAAGACAAAGATGGTATAGTTGTTCGTAACAAAGCTAGACTGGTTGCCAAGGGTTATCGACAAGAAGAAGGAATCGACTACGATGAAACTTTAACGTCGGTTGCAAGATTAGAATCTATTCGAATGTTTCTCGCTTTTGCTGGTTATCGCAATTTTACTGTGTATCAGATGGATGCACTGTTCTAAAAAACTCGCCGCACAGCCGCCATGGCGCGCCATGGCACCAAGGCTTGTGTGTCACGCCACGTTAAACCCATGGCACTCCATGGCCTAATGCGCAGTTATCGTAATGAGATATTAGATTTTTCTTATTACTATTGACTTATTGAGTAACACTATAAAACATACGTTTTTATATGTAATATTATATATGAATTTGAAACTTGAAGCCATTAATCACGCCTTGAAAATGCCATGGCTTCGTCGTAACTCCTAAGGCTTGAGGTTTGGCCTCGTCGCCACGCCACGCCTACCGCCATTTAGAACCTTGGATGGATGTAAAAACAGCCTTTCTCAACGGGAAACTGAAAGAAGAAGTTTATGTTTCTCAACCAGAGGGGTTTGTTGACAAAGACCATCCTGATCATGTCTACTTTCTCGATAAAGCAATGTACGGCCTGAAACAAGCACTAAGGGCGTGGTATGATGAGTTGTCGGCCTTCTTGATCAAATCCAGGTTTACCAAAGGATCCATAAATACCACTCTTTTCATTTATCGTTCTAACTTGGATATCTGCTTAGTTCAAATATACGTAGATGATATTATATTTGGTGCAACTAATAAATCTTTATGTACTTGGTTTTCTGATCTTATGACCCCCAGGTTTCAAATGAGCATGATGGGAGAAATTAATTTCTTCCTCGGCTTACAAGTGAAACAACTTCCAGATAGAATCTTTATTAACCAGTCGAAGTACGTTTTTGACATCCTGAAGAAATTCAAGATGGACAAATCTTCTTCAATTGGCACGCTTATGGCTCATGGTGCTAAAATTGGACTCGATCCAGATGGAAAAGTTGTGGATGTCAAGACTTATCGAGGAATGATCAGATCACTAATGTACCTAACTTCAAGTCGGACGGATATCATGTTCTCTACTTGCTTATGTGTCAGATTTCAAGCCAAGCCAAAGGAATCGCATCTCTTAGCAGTCAAACGAATTTTTCGTTACATCAAAGGAACTCCGTACTTAGGTTTGTGGTATCCTAAGAGTTCTGACTATAAACTAATTGCTTACTATGATGCAGATTTTGGTGGAAATCAATTGGACCGGAAAAGTACTTCAGGTCATCTTCAATTTCTTGGTGATAGACTGATAAGTTGGGCGTCGAAGAAGCAGAACTGTGTTTCTATCTCAACTGCAGAAGCAGAATATGTCGCCGCAACTAGTTGTTGTGCTCAAGTGCTATGGATGAAGACACAACTTCGTGACTACGGGATGTTGTACAAAACTGTTCCTATGTATTGTGACAGCAAACCTGCGATCGCGATATCAGTCAATCCGGTCCAGCACACAAAGACAAAACACATAGATATGCGGTACCATTTCATAAAGCATCATGTGGAAGAAGGTACTATTGAATTATATTTTGTACCAACTGAATATCAACTTGCTGATATTTTTACAAAAGTTTTAGATGAAAAACGTTTTAATTTTCTGCTTTCAAAACTCGGCATGTTGAATTTAAAAGTTTAAATCTTTACAAATTTTATTTTATAAAGTAAAAGATTTACAGGTTTTCTTTCTTTTGAATAAATTGTGTGTCAAGGATAAATTTTCAAGTTGCTTTGTTTATATTGAAGTTTTATATGTTCAACTTTCAAGTCTTTTAAAAGTCGAAAAATCAGCAACATGTTTGTAGCTTTTGCATTCTGCTTTAAAGATATGTGATTCGGAATATTTATAGGTTACAATGCTTGGAAATCCTAAAAATTCTGAATTATGGATCGTAATGAAAATATGGGCTAAACACTTAGATGTAAAATTGAGTGATTGAGATGAAAATTATATTTCTAAAATACAGAAATCTCTAAGTTTAAAAGTTTGTATCTGTGACCTTTCTGGTTTGGGAAAGTAAGTTTCGTGGGATGCTTGTCATATGGTCCCCTAAGGTCAATTGGTCTGGGAGTGATCGAACCCAAATCCTTCTATAGAACCAGATCGAAAGTCATGTTTTACTGGAATGAATGGGTTTAGGATGTGTCGATGTAGCCTTTCTGATCTGGGAGAGTAAGTTCCAAGGGGTGCTTAACACCTAGTCCCCTAAGGCCAACTGGTCTGGGAGCGGCTGACCCAAATCCTGCAATAGGGTCAGATAGAAAGTTACGTTTACGACATGTTCTTTACTTACCAAATTTTTTGATTCAAAAGATGCCAAAGTGCACAAGCTTAAAAGATGCCAAAGAGCACACTCATGTGAAGTTGCCAATGTGCACACTACTAAAAGATGTCAATGAGCACACATCTCATGATACTTGGTGATATGTTTGAGTTGTGATGTTGGATCATAATTGTATTCAAGATTAAAGTTAAACTAAAGGGTTTAAACTGTATTTATTTGATAGTTATAGTTAAAGGGTTTAAAGTGTAATAATTCAATAGTTATTAGCTATTGGGCCCAAGCCCATTAAGCATTAGAAAGCCCATTATGATTAAAGCCCATATGGCCTGGGTATTTAAAGTTATGTTTAGTTTGGTTTTAGGTTAGAACTCTGATAATTTTCTAAATAGTTAGCCGTATTTTCTCTGTATTCAAAGGGTATCAAGAACACTCAAAGGTTTCATTGTTTATTCAAGGGATTGGTATGTTACTCTGATTTATATATCTCTTGATTATTATTGTGTTGCTTGATTACTTGATTGATTATTTACCAACTAGATTAAACTGGGATAACAATTGGTATCAGAGCCTAAAAGAATCAAATTTTTTTCGAAGTTACTATTCATCGATTACTATTCATGTGATTTACTGTTCATCGATTTTTTTTTTGTTCATCTGATTTCATGAATCTATGTTTAAGATTGATCTGATTAGGTGTGTTTTGCGTTATTGAACACTATCTGATTGATTAATTGCATTATAAAGCATCAAGTGATTGATTGTGTGAATCTTTGATTTTCTGGGTTGAACATCGACTTCTGGGCTGGGTTAAGAACATACCGGTTGAACACCATATAGGTCGAAGATTATATCGGTCTTGCAGTTTATCGGCCTAATCATCTTACCGGTCGAGTTATATCGGTCCTTAGCACCATACCGGTCCTTACTCTTCCGGTCGAATACCATTTATCGGTCCTTAGCATTCGACCGGTACACTCTCAGCTCACCCCGATCTAAGGAAGTCCCGATCGAAGACCCTTACCGGTCAAAGACCTCTATCGGTCTAAGCATACTTCCGGTCGAACAAGTTACCGGTCGAATCAATTTTACCGGTCAAGCATAGTTCCGGTCTTACATCTTACCGGTCTTTGCACCTCCCCGGTCGAACAAAGTACCGGTACAAGCAACATCCCGGTCGAAGCAAGGTACCGGTCTAAGCAAAACCCCGGTCGACTCAATACCGGTCGAAACACATCACCGGTCGATTGTTGCAAACTGTAATATGGCCTCTCAAAGTCAAAAAGTTTTGCTCATGATCAAAATCTTCTTAGCGGGACCCCCATGCTAAGTCTGCGAAGGGGGACAAAAGTTTTGCTCATGATCAAAATCTTCTTAATTTTTCAGTATTTTATTCATAGATATTAGTGCTTTATACTGTGTGCGAGAACTGCATTTGATTATTTTTGGAAATTTATTTTTCTGAAAATTTTTGAGTGTAGTCTTTACTCTTGATTCTAACGATCTCATCTAGTTGGTTGTCTTGGTACAGATAAGTTTAATTACTAACCATACAGCCAGGATGTCGAATCAGCTAATGATGTCTGAAGGTTACAACCTTGATTTTGAAAAGATGACACATTCTGAAGTAAAAGCAAAGGCTAAACAACTTGCTGGACGGTTATCAACATCATCTCGCATGATTGATGAGTATGACAAAGAGGACAAAATGCTCAAAGCTGAGAACAAGGCTTTACAGATTCAGAACTCATCTCTTCTTATTCAGATCAATGCTTTAAAAGAAAATTTAAAAGATTCTGATTCTTTAATTGACTTTGCAGGAATAATTGAGTCTAAAGAAAAAGAGATCTTTGATCTTCAAGTAAAGTTGAAAAGATCTGAGTCAAGCTCTACATGGTCTAAGAAGGATGCAATGCAAAGAGAGCTTGAGGAGCTTAGAAGGAGTACAAGTGTTGCAAAGGATACTAGTACAGGACTAAGACAAATAAATTCTCAACTCTGTGCGGACAGAGATAAGTTTAAAGATAAAGTTCTCAGTCTTGAGGTTGAGATTGAAAAGTTGAAAGAAAAGGCAACCCAAGACAGAGACAATGCAATAGCTCAAGATGAGATGTTGAAGATTGAGAAAGAGAGAAAAGAATTTGCCAAGAAATTCTCTGACTTCTCCAGAAAAGCCTTTGAAGAGAAGAAATCTTTAGAGCTTCGATGTGTTAAACTTTCTCAACAAGTTTCAGACTTTGAGAAGGTCATCATTCTTGAGAGAGAAAAGGCTGAAAATGAGAAGAAGCAAGCTGAGCTGAAGAAAGCAAATATAGACTTTTCTGAAGAAAAGAAGATATTTGAGACCGAGATAGCCAAGCTGACAGGAAAGCTATCTGAATTGTCAGCAAACATCATGAAGGAGAAGAATGCAAAATCTGAGTTGCATAAGAAGTTTGATTTGATTGAAAAGGAAAAAAACAATTTGTCTTCAAAGATAAAAGAACTTGAAGAGATAGTATTCAAGGTGAAGCTGACTGAGCACAAGACGCCAGAGTCAATTGCTCAATCACCAAGAGATGATCTAGTTGATTCAGATAGTTCATTAAAAACAACTTCAAGTTCACATTTTTCAAATGTTTTCTATAATCCTTTCTATGATTTAGATGACTGTCTTACTTCTAAATCTACTGATCAGATTCGTCCTTCTAACCTTTTCTATGACAAAAATGTTGATGGTTCAGGTAACTTCAAGAAGACTAAGTCTCAAAAGAAAAGCTTCTGGAGAAGGCATGATGAGAAAGAAAAAGGAAACTGGATCTGGAAAGTTAAAGGATCTCAAGAGGAAAATAAGAAAGACAAATCATATGTGCATACATCAAATGCTATAAGGAACAATGCTACAAAAGGTAAAACTTTTGGCAAACCTGATCTGGTTTACACAATCAATCAATTGATCAGGTTAGCACAAAAGAAAATTAGTTGTTCCTACTGCGGCTCAAATGATTTTGTAAGAAAAGATTATGTGAATAACTAGTATGGTTTTTACTTCATATCTCCTACTAGAACTGCAACTAACCCGTTAGGACCCAAATACCAGTGGGTACCAAAAGATAAATCTGTGTTGCAGGCACCCAATGTTTAAGGGGGAGGAAGAACTATGGCTTTTGAACAACACAGTTCAAAACCCGGACTTAATTGTCAAAAAGATGGCTTCTAAGTAAATAAGCTTAGAACCCGTACCTCAACGGAGAATGGTTTCTAATCACATTGGATTACGACCCGCACCTCAGTGCTCTGTTTATTTTTATGCTTTATGTTATTCTTAAAAAAAAATCTTTCAATTAAGGGGGAGAATATCTGTGATATTAACAGATTTTTGGATACTTAAATGCTTATCTGACCGTATGTTCTTCGAAGATAAATACTTGTGTTTTATCTTGTCAATATACTTTGTCAAGTATTCATACACATAACAGTTCAGAACATTCTATTTGACTTTGTTATTACCATGTATCAAAATTTAAATCTTTCTATGGTAATACTCATGTTATTTGTATTCACTGTTGATTGAATCAAACGTCATTTCATGTGCTTTCATTGAAAATATGTTTATATATTGTTCATATAAACAACATTCGTTTTTGATTCTCCAAAATATTATTCTTCATGACAAACTGATATGAGCTTAATTGTCAAACTATTTTAGTTTGAGGGGGAGAATTGCATCGTCAAACACAATTGTTTTGACTTCTCCGAAACTTTTATTTTTCATGTAACAAGTGGTATTTGTGCTTACATGTACAAAAGACTATTGAACAACATGTTCTATTAGGAAAATACATGAGATTCAGTGTGAGAAGTTAATAGAACTTCCATGGATTCACGATAACCAGTGTTTCCTACCCAGGAAGTATTCCCTGGGTGATTGAGGGGAGAGGGGTCAAAAGAATGGAGTGATGGTGTGTGAAGAGGTAAAATGTAAAAGAGAGATTGGTTAGAAGTGAGCATTAAAAGAAAGAGGGTGAGAGAACAGAGTAAAAGAATATTAAACTCTGCACCAAACGTCTTTCTGAGTCGGGCATCCACATAATCTGTTGGTTCACATTCTTTGGTGACCATTATTGAAAAAGGCACCTAGCCCATGCCATCTCTTGCATCAACCCCACCAGCTACTCATTCTTTTCTCAAAAAAAGAATGTTTCACATTTTCTGGGGAAGCAATACATACACTATTGGTTCTTCATTTGGAAGATACTAATATTGAAAAAGAAGGAAAGTTGCCCCACCTTCGAACCCTTTCTCATGCACATTGAGTCTTTGTATAATTTGTTGTTGTCTCAACAAGTTTACATACTTTGAGCCTATATTGAAAAGCAATCAGCTATGCTTAATTTTTTCATACACATGCACGAGCACACAGAAATTTGTTTTCTGTCAGAACGTTCATAGATAACCATGTGTTATTCGATGATTGAATGGAAGACCTGGGGAGTCTACATCAAACCAGCTCCTTATATAGTAACTTTGTGTTACTCAGTAACTTTGTGTTACTGACAGACATTCTAACTGAGTCATTTGTTGATTCAGGGTTACACTTATTAACTGTTTGAATTTGAAAAGATTCGAATGGTTACTACTTTCTATTTTAATCTGAAAAGATTAAAATAATCATTCTTTCCATTTGGAGAGACTGCTCTTATTTCCATACAGGCCTCGTTACATGATGAAGACTGTGCTTACGTGATCATACACAATGGGGGAGATTGTCTTGATAAGGGGGAGATTGTTTTGCCAAGTTTTGATGATGATGATTCTCACCACTCATCAAAAAGGGGGAGAAGATACAAAAATGGATAATACAATCTGAAGATCTGAAGATATTCAAATTTTCAAAGATTTTAAAGATTTGAAGATTGTTTAAAAATATCACGTTTTGAAGTTTTGAAGCTATCAACGTCATATCTGAAGATTCTCAAGAGAAAAGTGAAGACAAGAGAAGACCCGAAGACAATTGCAAATTTTTTTTAATCTTGAATCCAAAGGGGGAGATTGTTGGATCATAATTGTATTCAAGATTAAAGTTAAATTAAAGGGTTTAAACTGTATTTATTTGATAGTTATAGTTAAAGGGTTTAAAGTGTAATAATTCAATAGTTATTAGCTATTGGGCCCAAGCCCATTAAGCATTAGAAAGCCCATTATGATTAAAGCCCATATGGCCTGGGTATTTAAAGTTATGTTTAGTTTAGTTTTAGGTTAGAACTCTGATAATTTTCTAAATAGTTAGCCGTATTTTCTCTATATTCAAAGGGTATCAAGAACACTTAAGGGTTTCATTGTTTATTCAAGGGATTGGTATGTTACTCTGATTTATATATCTCTTGATTATTATTGTGTTGCTTGATTACTTGATTGATTATTTACCAACTAGATTAAACTGGGATAACATGTGATAAACCTGTAAATTTGTGAAAGTCTTAATTCATGATGGCTTAGTGTGAGTACATGCAAAGTTCTCTATTATATTTTTAGAGTTGTATTTTTTTGAAGCTAATCGAAGTTTGCATGCGAGCACACTGAATAGATTGCTGGAAGTTTTTGAAACTGAACATGTCTTAACTTGGTATGCAATGAAACTTGTTTCTATATCCAACAACACACACTTGATTTCAACTAATTGATAAATCTGTGATATTTTACTGAGTAGAATTTTATTTGTTTAGTGTTTAAAATTTTTATATGTTCAGTTGTTTCAAAATTTATATTTAGTATAATTTTCTTTTTACACTGATGTCTCTATGTTTGTGTTTCCATATTTTTGTAAATTGGTATGTGCATTTTTCAAGGGGGAGAGAGTATCTTAATGAGAATTTGACAATATTCTATTTTTGAGGGGGATTAAGTAAAGTGGTCAGGTACATAGCTGATAAAGTACTTCATGTTCTTATCAGAAATTCATCTGGTAAGTTTTCTGATTTTTCTATACACATGTTAATCTGATTTGTTATATCTTATGCATTTGTGTAGGGGGAGTAAAAGAGATTGGCAGGTAAAATTTCAATTTTATGTGTTTTTAAGTGTATTTTTTTTAGAAGTTTTTTTTTTAAGTTTTTTTTAGAGTGTTACTTTTTTATGGTATAAATAGTGTTTGTCTTATTCACTTTCTCTTTTCTCGCTCCATTTTTTTTTCGAACTCAGTATTGTTTTCCCTCTCTCTTTGTGCGTTTTTTTATTTGATTTCAGATTTGTTCTTCGATTCAGGTTTGTTTCAATCTCTTTTTATTGTTGGTTTGTGGTTATGTTTAGTATAACATTGTTTTCATAGCTCTTTCGAATTCATTTTTGTCATCTCACTGTGCGATTTCTTTCTTTGCACTGTTCATCTTCTTCTTAATCAGACCGAGAGCTTATTTTGTTCAAATTGATTGTTGGGTTTGTATTAGATACTAATTTCGCACCCTAGGTAAGTGTTTTTTACCCTCTATTTCTTTGATTTGTTGCTCCGATTTTGGGTTTGTATGAATGTGACTGTTCATCTTTGGATTTTTCAAAACCTTTCAAATTTTCGAGTTGAAAATTGGTTTTAATCAGTATAGGATAGGTCGAAATATGTTTCTAATTGTTCTTTATGTTTTTCGACCATACATTTTCTTTTCTATATCGATTTCTTTGAAATTTTTGAAAAATCAGATGAACTCGCGCATTTTTGGTGTTTTTCTAGGGTTTTGCGTATTTTGTTGTTCACGCAAACCTAAGTTTGCGTTATCCGTTGATCACGCAAAGTTATCTTTGTGTTACCCATTGGTCACGCAAGTTAACTTTGCGCTACCTGTTGGTCACGCAAAGTTACCTTTGCGCTACCTATTGGTCACGCAAACCTTAGTTGTGTGTTGTCTTTTTTATTAATGAAAATTTTCCAAGTCAGGTTTACTTCACAAGTGCAATACACAAACCTTGTTTTGCGCCATGTACTTGATTCAATCGTTTGTCACGCAAACCTTTCTTTACGCCACTAATTCAAAGCGCAAACCTTAGTTTGCGTCTCACACTTGTTTCGCAAACCTTAGAAGAAAAAACATTTTCATTTTTTTTGTATTTTTCAATTTCATTTTCCTTGTCTAATTTTTCTTCTTTTCTATTTCTTAGGTTCTCTAATGGCTTCTCACAATATTACTGATCCCGTGATCCAAGACGAGAATGTCCTTCACGATGATCCATCTGATCGTGCATCACGCAAAACGCCCATACCGTCTGTACCTTCCACGGGTGCAAATCTTTCAGCTCAGAGGCACACACCGAATGATGTATTTCCGACTATGATGTATATGTTGCCTTACAAGGCTAACAATTACTTCGTGGATTTTGACAAGATAAAGATTCATCCTGTGATTCGAGTAATTCTCAGTGGATATCCGCTTGCTCCAGCTCTCACTTCTTGTGCAGATGTTCCTGAAGTTTATCTCCAACAGGCCTGGCATTCAATCTCAAAGAATGAGCTCGTTCGTCCTCATCGATTCGACTTACATATCGACCAGTTTGATTCTTTTCTATCATACAAACGTCTTCGGCTGATTTTAGAACTCCCTGAACCTAATTCACGATCGGGCCGCACTTCCTATGACAGTTATCCTTCTGAATTGGATGTGTTAGAGGGTACTCGGAATCTGGGCTATGTTGGTGATTTGGTTCGAGTGAGTCAGTTTGATAAATCCAACCTGCCTCCGGTTTGGTATGCTTTATTCTCTGTACTCAACAGGTGCCTCACGTCGAAACATTCCGGCACGGATAATGCTAGTCTTCACTATCTCAGACTGTTCCATGCAGTTGTCTATGACCTACATGTCGACTACACGTACATCTTCTAGACCAAACTTTCCGAGAGAGTGCAAGACAAATTGACTCATAAGAAGCGAAAGTTTATTCCTTTTGCTCGGTTCATGAAGCAAATCGTTCAAAGTATGCTACGAAGTAACTCTGCTATTCCTCGTCGTCTGTCTTGGCCTCAAGTTCTGGATACTGAGATGACATACATTCAGAAACAGAAGCGGACTTTTGAATACTCAATGCCAATTCCTCATGAGCTTATTGTGAATTATGCTGATCCATCTGATGACAGCATAATTCAATAATGTCTGGAGCATGATTTTTATTTGGCAGCTGACCAAGCAGAACCTTCTCGTGATGAACAAGCTAAATCTTTTCATGCTGAACAAGCAGTTCAAGTAGATGTCGCTGATCAACAAATAGGTGATGTACTTGCTGCCATTGACAATGAACCTGCTAATACTGTCCATGATGATGATGCTGCTAATGCTTGATGATGTTGATGATGATGTTGTTACTGCTGATGATGTTAATGAAGGAGATGGAGATGGAGATAGAGATGCTGATGTTGGTAATGATGGTGATGATGATAATGATGGTGATGATGATGATGATGGTAATTATGCATGTTAGGTCTGATTTTATAGTAAACATTGTATTTATAGGCTTGGTCAAATACTGTGTTTAGTATCTTTATCTGTGTAGTATTGACCAAGGGTATTTAAGTCCCTTTGGTCTTGGTTGTTTGTAAGGAAGTTCACTTATATTCAATACAGTTTGTACTTTGCGCTTCATAGACTCTCTCTCTCTCTACTTTCTCTCTCTAGGATTTAGAGATCTTTGGATTATCAATTGGTATCAGAGCCAATCTAGATCTTGAGAGGATTGAGAGAATTGAACTTCGTATCTGATTTTGTGAATTAATTCAAAATTTTGATTGATTTTCTTGAATTTTTTCAAGAAAATCTTATTTTTGAATTTTTCATCAAATTCAGTCGTGTTTTTGAATGAATTTTTATGAAAAATGGTTTGTTGGATTCGATTTTGATTTCTAAACATCTTTAATTCACATCGATTAACAAGAAATTCATGTTTTGATTGTCAATTTTGAAATATTTTGTTTTCTAGAAAACTCGTTTTTGACGTACTGTGCTATTCACGAAATCTAGATTTTGTGATTTTTAATCAAAAAGGTTGATTGAAAAGTGTTAAAATCATGTTTTCGATCATATATGTGTTTGGATATCTCATTATTTTTGTATCTGTAATCAAATTTGTCGATGTTTCATGTTTTTCTGCAGGTTTGCGCCAGATTTGAACTTTGCGCGAGTTCATCTGATTTGCGTGAGTTCTTCATGTTCTTCAAAGGTTTGCGCCAGTAATTATTCAAGAAAAATTCAAGTTTTCTTGGTTCTCGTCACTCTTACTAACGCAAAGTCAGTTTGCGTCATCTTCTTGTCTCGAAAAAAAAAGTCAAGTTCTCGCCATTCACTTCAAACGCAAAGCTTTATTTGCGTCAAATGCCTCTCACGCAAAGTTGATTTTACGCCATCAGTGTTTCATGCAAATCTAGTTTGCGTCACCATCTGCTCGCGAGAAGTATAGGTTGTGTTACGGTCTTCTCACGCAAAGTTCTCTTGCGTCTTCAGTGTATCGCGAAAATCTTGTTTGCGTCTTCCCCTGTTCGCGACAACCTCAGCTTGCGCTACATACTGCTCATGCAAACCTCATGTTTGTGCCAACTCTTTCCAGATATTTTTCTGAAGTTTGTCATCCATGGATTCTGCCAAGTTTGCTTTCCAAGCTAAGTTCTACACGAGTGACCTCATGATGTCTTTAGGCACTGAAACTCGTCCTCTAGTTCTAGTTGACGAAAACGAATTCACTCAATGGCAAGATCGTTTCTTGAACTTCATCGAATGTCAAGCTAATGGAGATAACATGATGAAATCTCTCACTGAAGGACCTTTCGTAAAGCCTAATAAAGAGACTCCTCCAACATCTGAAGAGGCTTCACGAATGAAAGCTGATCGAGAGCTGAAAGCTAATCTGATGCTAGCTTTACCAAACTCTGTCTACAACGGGGTTGATCATTGCAAGGATTATCCAAATCTGTTGTGGGCACAATTGGAAAAGATCATGCTTGGTTCATCGGTCGCAACTCAACTCCGTCATACACGGTTCATGAACAACTTTGAGGAGTTCAAGGCCAAAGAAAGTGAGTCTCTAAAGAGTGTTTTCGACAAATTCTGTATAGTGCTGAATGATCTGCGAAAGATAAATGTGAACAAGACAGAGCTTGAGACGAATCTGAAATTCCTCAATGCTCTTCAGCTTGAATGGAACAAATCATGTCACAGACTGAGGAACGATGTTCGGGTCTCTACTATGCAGATTCAAGAATTATATGAGATTCTGATGACTGATGAGAGCTTGGTACTAGAGAAGAAAGCAAAACTTGAAAAGAAGAACAAAAAGTCAGTGGACCCGGTTGCTCTCCTCACGAAGCAATTGACAGAACAAGCATTGTCTGATAATGCTTACAACGGGTCAACTGATGATGACGGCGAGACACTCGAGAAAGCGATGATCCTTCTCTCTCAGCATTATCAGAAAAAGTTCCAGCCACGGTCGGGTTCCAACAATCTTCGCTTCACTTCCGGTTCAAGAGTCAAAGTGCCCGAGCCAAAGACTGCTGCCTGCTACAACTGTGGAAAGTCGGGTCACATTTCAAAGGAGTGTCGAGTGAAGAAGGTTAGGGATTCGGCATACTATCGAAAGAAAATGGAACTGGCCGAGAAAAGAGAGAATGGTACTGCTTTACTTGCTGAAGAAGAGTATTGGCTGGATCACTCTGAAGATGAAGCTGATTCTATTGAGACTGCTCATTTGTGCTTAGTTGGAGATGATCAGACTTCTGATGATGACACTGATGAAGATGAGGTATATTCTGAGTTTGATTACAATTTTATTTCTTCACAGATGAATGTTATAATTAATGCTTTACATGATCTTCGTTCTTAGTTATTATCTGAAAAGATTTTAAATTCAGAAAAGTCAGATTTGATTGACAAACTGAAAATTTCTTTGAAAGATGAAAAATCTATTTTTGAAAATACAAAAGACATCTTTCAAAAGAAATTGGATGATTTGGAAAATTCAAATAAGACTTATCTTGCGTCTTTGACGGAAATGACTACTTTAAAAGACAGTTTTTCGGATAAAATATCTGAGTTGGAAGGAAAATTATATCGTAGGGATCAAATGATCAAACTATATTTATGCACAAACCAAGGAGTTATGAGTCTATAAAAGAAAGATGGGGATTTGGTTTTAAAAATCCTCATTGTTTAAACAATGCGATTGAAAAATCCCCAACTTTATATAAATATGATTATCTAACACTTGCTCAATATGCTCCTCAATTTAAAATTGATTGGATGAATGAAAAGCAAGTATTAGAAATCGAAAATGAGAAAAGTATGAATAATAAGAAAAACGAAATTCCTTTTGTTTATACGAGCGAAAATGCTAAATATTTTCCTAAAATTTAAGGAAAGGCCGAAAAAGATTAAATGATATATCTCCCATTAAGTCTTCAGTGTTTGATGATTTTATTATTTCTTATGCTCCTAATTCTGATAAGGAAAATATATCTCCAATCTTTTGTGATTCTAAGAGATATACTCCTCCATTAGTTTTAGAAGACAAAATCATTGACCTTGAAGATAAGATGGAAGATCAAAATATTTTAAAAGAAATTGAATCTGATATTTTTATTTCTTTCATGACGTCAAGTCTTGAAGAAAATTTATTTTATCAAAAACAAGATTCTATTTCTGGCCATTCTTCTAATGTTAAAGAAAATAAAAAGGAATTTCTATATTCTGAAAACTTTTCTCAAATTTTAACAGACTCCGAGGTAAGTACAGACTTATTGATTGATCAGTTGGGTGACTTAGGTAAAATTGCTTCTTCTAATTCTGATATTAAGTCTAAAATTCTTGATGAATCTTTTACGCTCAATGATGATTATTATAAATCTAAGAGTAAAAGAAGAAGATCAAAGAAGTCGAAGAAACAAGATACAGTTCTTTCTGACAGTTCTAATTCTTCCGATTCAATTCTTTCATATAGGACTTTGAGCAAGTATTCGAAGCAGATTTGGAGAGCAATAAAAAATTTTTAAAAGTCAGAATGCTTCATAAAGTCGCTTTGATGGTCCGTGCTGATTTAGGAGATGAATTTTGAAGACCAAAGCGCCAATGATTACTAAGGGGGAGATTGTTAGGTATGATTTTATAGTAATCATTGTATTTATAGGCTTGGTCAAATATTGTGTTTAGTATCTTTATCTGTGTAGTATTGACCAAGGGTATTTAAGTCCCTTTGGTCTTGGTTGTTTGTAAGGAAGTTCACGTATATTCAATACAGTTTGAACTTTGCGCTTCATAGACTCTCTCTCTCTAGGATTTAGAGATCTTTGGATTATCAATGCAGATGATGATCAACCAGCTATTCGTGTCTTACACAGGGAGATTAGAGCACCAGACTTGAATGAACCAGTGGTTGTGATGTCTGATGAAGAATCTGTACCTATCAATCCTGCAGTTGCTAACATTCAGGTTGACGAATTAGATTTAGCTTTTTCTAATGCCTCAGCTCAAATACAGAGTCAAGGTCCAGCCACTTCTCTCTCTGTTATTCATTCTTCAGCTACACCTACTTCAGTTGTTGAGCCTTCTTCTGTTCAAGCTCGAGATCCAACAAAAAAGTTTATGAATTTAAATGAAGTCATTAGTCAAATGAGAGAACGGTTTGAAGAACAAAAGAATGAAGAAATTCAGAAGATGCAGGCTCTTTTCAAAGGCAAGATTCCAGAGATTGATACTACTATGATTCCGCCGGAGATTCCGTTTAGACGCCCATCTGGGGTGGTTATCCGTGAACCGTCTACTACTGTTTCTACTACGGCTTCTACAAAAGTATCCATTCCACTTCCTTCACTATTTACTCAATCAGTTGGTGTCTCTGCATCTACTCGTCCTCCGGTATCTTCCAGCACTCCAGTTCAAGATCTTCCGGTTTCAGAATTATCAGATATGCTATATGCTCGTCTTCTTTCTATGTCGCCGCCAGAACAACAAGATAAAGACTTGATTTCTCTGCTAAAGAATTTTCAACCGACTCCGCCTTCAGCTTCTACTTCTGCGTCAGACAGGGTTTCATCGTTGTATGCGGAATTTACTTCTTTTCGATCTGAAGCTCGGTCTAATTTTTCTGAACTCAAGGAAGACATCTCTCTAATGACTCGGGCATTAACAACCCTCTCTGACAAGTTTGATCGTCATGAACAGAGTTGCAGATCTGACACAGGCTTGTCTCATAAAAGGAGACATGACTAAGATGATCCCGATCATCAAGGTCATGAAGGGGAGATGACGAAGAGACAAAGGATAGAGGGTTCTTCAGCTAGAGAAGTTCAATCTCAAGAAGAGGCGGCTGTCAGAGAAAAGAATACTGATAATGTTCAAGACTGTTGTGTTGAAGATCTTGTGAACAAAATGATAGAAAGTGTCGATTTATCTGCTATGTCTAATGTGTTGAGCATTTCTGAATAGAATATAGAGAATAACATGCAGATGGTCGTTTATGTTGATCCAGACACTGCAACAAGGTCAATTGACTTGGATGATTCTGAAGCAGCAAACGACATGAGATCTTTCTTCGCAAACTTCATAGAGATCAATTCAGATGATGACGATGACATCAGATATGAGAAGCTTTGCAAAGTTAAAGAAGAGGATTGCAATGATATAATCATCTTATCTGATACTGAAGATAATACTTTCTTTCTTGACGCAAAGGATGAAGAAGTAGCTGATACTTTGTACGGAGACCTTCCTTCACAATATGAGATTCCTGAAGCTACTCCTGATACTTCTAGTCCTGTTGCTGATCAAGATCCGACTACCACTGCTCCTTCTAGCACATTTTGTTGGTCCCGGAGGTGATTAACAAGTTTGTAGAAGGGGGGGTTGAATACAAACACAAAAATTAAAGTTTAATAAATTGTTTATTGATAAATCAAACACAATTTACAAGTTTGTTGCGGAATAAGATTAAGACAGACTCAATCTAAACAAACTTAAGAAACACTAAGATGGTTGCACAAGAATTTTAGAGAATGGGGGATTAAGGAATATAGAAAACAAAGGTTTCTATTTGGGGTTCAAGGATTGAGCACACCCTCAGATGGAGGGGTGATCTTCCTATTTATACCCTATGCATTAAATGCATGGCAGGGCACTTTACACGTGGCGTTCACTGATTGGATTTGGAGGTCTGACTTTGGGAGACATGCTTTCGGCCGGATCATAAACAGTGTAGTTGACAGAGTTGTTGTACGAATTGTGGCAGAGACATGTCCGTTCTGACACATCGTACTAAGTTGTGCAAGGTAAGGCAAAAGGAAACTTGATGTATAAGCTTTGTGATCATTTGATCGCTGAATATCTCTTTCTTCAGAGACATCAAGAGTTCAGCGATCGCTGAAGCTTTCCTCATGTTCCTTCGCGTATAAGTAGAGTTGTCTTTGCTTCACTGATATCCGCATCAGGTCACTAGTAGACTTCTCTTTGTTCAGTGTCTTCGTCTTCGATTCTGCTATGAACATATGTTGACGCGAGACTTGTCTTCAGGGATTACGTTACTGTTTACATCAGAACTATCAGCGATAACTGAACAGACTCAGTTTGATCACTGATAGTGAAACACTAATACATATTAAATGTTTATAAGAAAGACTATCAGCGATAACTGAACAGACTCGGTCTGATTGCTGATGGTGAAACACTAATACATATTAAACGTAATTTTCACTAAGTACAGAAAAGGGTCGTTATCAAATCACTGAGAGAATTTGGATCAACAATCTCCCCCTATTTGATAATGACAAAGTAACTGAAGAAAATTACTTTATAATTCAAAATGGTGGAATAATCAGGACTCATAACATACATGTCCCAATTACTATTTTGAGGTATCTTTTACAGTACTGATAGAGTTAAGTACTTCTCTGAAATTTTCATTAATCCAAGAAAAGAATTACAAGGTATGAAAATTACAAGTACAAGTGATGTACTAACTACTGTAAGTTTAAACTAATAGATTACAAGAAGAAAACTAATCTATCAGCTATCTAAAGAAGATTTAAAAGGATTGATCAAGTACTCAGGTATATCTTCTCCTTTTTTCTTTCGCTCTAAAGATTCTTTGCTAATGATCACTTTGATTTGCTCAGCAACAGGAGAGAGGTCACACCATAAGCACATGAGATCCTTGAGAAGACCGAGGGGACAGATAGGGATTTCAAAGATTCTTTGAAATCTGAGTTGTTCCTCGTCATCTCTGAAGAAGATTCCAAAAGGTTCTTCAAGTACTTGTCCAGCAACATATGGTCCACCAGGAGGCAGAGATAGATCCAGAACTGAAAGATCAGAAGGAGGACCGAACAGAGGTTCTCTTGAAAATTTGATGGAGGTTCCATTCCTGATCACCGCGACATTTTCAGAGGAGGAGGAGACAGGCTTTCTTCTGATCTGCTTTGGCTTAGTAGGAAGAGCAGATGGCACTTTTAGGATTGCAGCGACTCTGTTGATGAGAGCATCATTTATCCCTTCAACATAACCTCTGTAGATTGACTTTGATTTCTTCAGTGCGTCTTTGAACTCAAGCCATTCCATATAGCCGAGGCTTTCCAGCTTTGAAACAAACATCGCCTTGCAGCTTCCATCCTCTCTGGTAATCTCCATAGTGACAGAAACTTTGTCCTTCTTCTTTCTTCCAGAGATAGTAACAGCTATGATATTCATTGGGTCAGAGCGATAGTCAATTTTATGCTTGCACCAATCGACTGAGTTATCGCTGACCGCTTTTTCTTTTGAGTGTTCCTCTTCAATCTCTTTCAAAAGAGCAGCCTGGACTTCAACTGGTTTTTCTTCAGCTTCTTGTCTTTGACTTGAGAAGACTGAATTTTGAGAGCCAGAGAGGCATCTCTTTGACAATCAGCAATCAGCTTCTCATCCCTGACGGATTCTTCAATTTCAGCTTTTGTCAAGAACTCTAGATCTGATGATTGAGAGGGGATCTTTCGCCGTTGATTCTCTAGAAGAGAGATCATCTCTGTTCTTTTCTTCATCTCTTCCTCTGACCAATGAAGTGGTCTAGAGGGCCTCCGTGGATGTTGCAGGGACTCTTCTTCTTCATCATCCTCTTCATCAATCTCTCTTACAGAGATTGGGATTATCTGGTCATCAGCTTCAGCAGCTGGGATTATTTGGAGCTCTTTACCCTTAAGCAGGGGAGAGAACTGTCTGGTCATAAAATGAAAAAGGTTAGTTTATTTTTAGGGAAGAAGAGAGATAAAGGCTAGAAAGAAACAGGGGTGGGATTTTTATAGAAGGATAAGGGAACGAGAGTAAGGCATACCTGAGAAGGATTCTCCTCAAGTAGTGAAGTCATCTTCAGGCTTTCCTCAGCAGTTGCACCTTTGCTTTGGGAAGGGGTTCCTGAAGATGTCTCATGACTCCCCCCTGCTTTGATAACTTCTTTCGAAGCTATCGCTGATGAAGTGACGGCTGAAGAACACCATAGAGATTGATCTTCTTCATCGTCATCATCATCATCTTGATGAGGTTCTTCCTCTTGATCTTCAAGATCAAGGGCTTTATCTTCAACGTCCTCCTCTTCCTCTTCATCGATTAACTCATCGATGGTAGGAAGGGCTTTTTCAGCAGCTATCTTCCCCTCAAAATGAGAGGGAGTTTCTTTCTGTTAGACCTCAGCAGCAGCTTCTAACTCCGTATTTTCTTCAGCTGCTTTCTCCCCCTCTTTGTCATTATCACGGAGGGAGAGATGTTTGGAAGGAGATGAAGTGTGTGCAGCGGCCAACTTCTGAACTTCCGCCTCCATACTGTCCAGACGGCCTTCAAGTACAGGGATATCTGACGTAGCTTGATGAATAAACTCCACAGCTATGTTCAGAGAAGTGCGATCGTTCTCTGTAAATGAAGGAGCAGGAACTGGAGCTGGTGCATTCAGGTGAGTCAGGATTTGCTGAAGAAGAACTTCACAGGAATCAACCATTGTAGACAGGGCCGCAAATTGTTGTTGTGAGTCCTCCCTGACTTTGACAATCGCTTCTTGGAGAGTAGCGATTTGAGAGACGTCAGCTTTGGAGGCGCATTGAGCTGTCAGCGTCTTCAGTGCTTCACCAGCGGTATGAACAGCGCTGGTGGTATTGTTGAGAGAGGCAGTCAGAGACTCCACCTTTGCACTCAAACTGTTGACATTGGTGTCAACAGTCGCCAAATTAGGACCTGAAATATAAGTTAGTTTTTGAGAAACAGGCTTATATGGTGAGTTGGGAGTAGTGTTTAAGGTTATAGGAGTACCTGAATTATCAAACATTTTGTAGAATTGCATAGATTCCTCAAAAGATTGATGTTCAGGCCCTATGGGTCCAAACTGTGGTTGCGAAAAAGTAGATGATGGGTCAGAGACCAAAGAAGTAGAAGGATGAGAGATGGGGATAAAAGTAGGGATTCGGGTAGTTACCGTTGTGATCACCTCAGCATGTGGAGGAGCTGAGATGATGGGTGGTGTCACTGTTGATATGACAGTGATCGTAGTCGCTGGCATGGTTGCTATGGGTATTGTTGAGGATGTGGAGGAGAGACCCACGAATGCATCCAAGGAGGTTTGAGAAACATCCTTAGGTATTAAGATAGAGGTACCTTTCTCCTTGGTTACCTTGGCCTTCTTCGAAGGACCAAGGGAGCCAGTTGATGGTCGTTTGGAAGGGGTAGCGGCAAGGATAGCAGAAGAAGGAACCTCTTACGTGACCGCTGAAGACGAAGAAGTGAGGAGAGAGAGACGGGAGCGGAGTTCAGAAATACTTACCTCGTTGGGGAGCGGCTTGACCTCCAGGGAGCGCTGACCCACTTTGGGAAAAGTTACATCAGAATTAGTGGGGTAAGTAGCAGGGTAGAGGAACTTCAGGTGTGCACAGATGAAGCGTACAAAGGGGATCTTGGGATCCCTCTCAGTCTTCTCTATCTTTGAGCTTAGATCGTCAAAGATAGCTGTTGCGTAGTCGAAATTTCTTCCGGTGATCACTGAGTAAGCCATTTGGACCTGAATCTTGCTGGTCTGGTCCAGTGACCCACTCTTCCCACTCATACACTGAATTAAGTGAGAGAAGATGTAGTTAAGCTGAGAAGGCATGAGTGCCTTCTTCACGAGAGTCAGCTTCTTGTTGGGAATTGTCGTCCTCGGCTTGGGTTCCCAAGAGTATTCCATAGCATCCAGGAATTGGATGAGCTCAGCATTAGTGGGCAAGGCATCGAATCCATTCCTGGGTTTGTCAGGAAATCGCAGAGCTTTCCTTAGCCCTAAGGCCGTCGTCATCCCTAGTCCAAGTTCAGTGCTGAAGGAAATAGCAGGAACCAATTCACCCTTTTTGTTGGTGATAGAGGTTTCTTCAGCGGTAAACCAGAATTGTTGGAGAAGAGCTTCAGAAGGTGTGGGATCCACAGTGATAGCGTAGGCAATGCAGGATTGCTTTAGAAACTTTGCGGCTTCCACCAGATATGGGTATTTGACACCATCAAAATCAAGGCGAGCGAGATGATTGTTTTTCGGAAGCTCAGAGTCAGTGATGGCGAACTTGACGTTCTTAGAGGCGACAAGTGCAGATTGAGCCATTCTGAATATGAATAGATAGAAGAATAGAAGAAAGGTTTTAGTCTTAAAATAAAGAAGGTTTTCCAGTTTCTATTTTGGGGAAAGAAACATAGAAAAATCAACATATTTGAAGATTAAAAAGGTGTTCTTAATATAAGATATAAGAACAAGAAGAAAAACCAAAGATTTTGAATGAAGATAATCAAAAGAAAATGGTTTTGAATGAATAAAATCAAAAAGAAAATTGATTTTATTTGATAAAATCTTCATAAACCCATAATGGCAGTACATAAATGAAGTATTATGTAAAAAGATTTAGAACAAGAATAAGAAGAAGATCAAGAATAACCTGTTGATCTTTGAAGGAGACGATGCAAATGCTTGAGAGTGCTAGAATGCTTTTGAGAGAGTTTTCTTGCTTTGAAAGTATTTCCAGAAAGCATAAAACGATAAGAATGGAAAAACATTCTTTTTATACGTGTGAGAGAAGGAGAGAGAGTGTGAGAGGCGGGAAAAAAAATGTTCATCATGACATGGACACGTCCCACGAAGTTGATTGGATAGAAGGGCAACGGACGAACGTGTCAGAAAAAATAGCATGTCGTGGATTGTCGGTTCAAATGACGTCATAGAAGAGAGAGAGACTGTTCATTTGTCCGTTTTGAAATTATCGCTGAAGAAAAGTCAGCGATAGATTTTCTTTGAAAGTATCCCTGATGTGAAAGTTAGGGATGAATTTTCTTTTAAGAAGGATCACTGACTAGAAATATCAGTGGTAAATTTATTTTTCAAAAAGCTTTTAATCATTTGAAGAAAGTTCAATGATTAAAGTTTATATTTTGAAAAACATCTTAACTGAATGAAGATTCAGTTGTAGGGATGGAGAGAACATACTTGAGAGTCCGAATGTTTATCAGAGAATGATAAAAGGGGAACTTATGAGTACTGACACAATGCATGAACGCTGAAAATTATTCTTCGAGATTCAGCATTCCAAGCTCACTGATGAGAAAGTTGAACCTTGTCTCATCAAGAGGTTAGGTGAATAAATCAACAAGCTGAAAGTCAGTAGGGATGAAATAAAGTTCAATATCACCGTTCATCACATGATCTCTGATAAAGTACTATCTAATCTCTATGTGTTTCGTCTTTAAATGTAGCACTGAATTATTTGTTGTAGCGATAGCACTAGTGCTGTCGCAATAGATTGGAATCTTTGATAGCTGAAGGTCATAGTCCAATAGTTGATTTCTCATCCATAAGATCTGAGAAAAACAACTTCCAGTGGCTACGTATTCAGCTTCAGTTGTGGAAGTGGACACTGAATTTTTCTTCTTGCTTGTCCAGCTTACCAGCTTTACTCCTAGGAGTTGACATCCACCAGTGGTACTCTTTTTGTCAAGTTTACAACCTGCAAAATCACTATCGGAATAACCAGTTAGATCGAACCCTGAGTCTTTGGGATGCCAAAGACCGAGGTTAGAAGTCCCTTTGAGATATCTAAAAATTCGCTTAACAACGATCAGATGGGATTCCTTGGGTTCAGACTGATAGCGTGCACATAAACAAGTAGAGTACATGATGTCAGGTCGGCTCGCTGTAAGATACAGCAGGGAGCCTATCATTCCTCTATAGGCAGTGACATTAACAAATTTTCCAGATGGATCTTTGTTAAGTGTCAGAGGAGGTGCCATAGGAGTTTTCATCGCTGAAGTTTGTGTTAGATCAAACTTCTTCAGCATATCTTTAACATACTTACCTTGGCTGATAAAAGTACCTTTGACAGATTGTTTAATCTGAAGACCAAGAAAATATGTCAGCTCACCCATCATACTCATTTTGTATTCTTTCTTCATTCTTTCAGTAAAGCGAGTACACAGAGATGGGTTAGTAGAACCAAATATGATGTCATCGACATATATTTGTACAAGAATAATATGACCTTTTATCTTTCTGAAAAATAATGTATAATCAATTTTGCCACGTTCAAATTTTTCAGAGATAAGAAATGATGAGAGAGTGTCATACCAAGGACGAGAGGCTTGTTTTAGACCATAGAGAGCCTTATCCAATTTATAAACATAATTTGGATACTTAGGGTCATAGAACCCTGGTGGTTGTTCTACATAGACTTCTTCATTCAGCTTTCCATTTAGGAACGCTGATTTTACATCCATTTGATAAACGATGAAGTCTTTATAGACTGCATAGGCTAAGAATAGTCGAATTGCTTCGAGCCTAGCCACAGGGGCAAAGGTTTCATCATAGTCTATGCCATCCTCTTGTCTGTATCCCTGAGCAACAAGTCGAGCCTTGTTGCGGGTTACAGTTCCATGTTCATCTAACTTGTTTCTAAACACCCATTTGGTGCCTATAACAGTTTTATCAGATGGTCTAGGAACGAGATTCCAAACTTTGTTACGAGTAAACTCAGTCAGCTCTTCTTGCATAGCGCTGACCCAGTTTGGATCTCTGAGGGCATCATCAGTCTTCTTTGGTTCTATTAAAGAGAGAAAGTTAACAAAGAGACGGATATTACCTGAACTTCGTCGTGTCTGAATACCTGCATCTGGATCACCAAGAATTTGATCTATTGGGTGATCTCTGGTCCATCGCTGAGCAGGAGCATGATCGCTTAACTCAGAGGTTGGATCAACAATTGGTATGTTTACTGATGAGGACGTTTGAGGTTCATCAGCAATTAACTGTTGAGTAGTGGGCAAACTATTGTTATCAGAGAGGTTTTCAGACGAAGGTAAATCTGATGGTAGCAGTGTGTTAAGAGGTTCAGCTGAAACCCATGAGCTGGATTCAGCGTTAGGATGTATGATGTTTGGATCATCATCAGCAGTAGGTGGTTCTGTGTGCTGATGGTTTGAAAAGAAAGGTTCTGTTTCTCTGTAATGAGAAAACATCCAAGCATTTAACTCTTCATTGTCAGTGATTGTTTTAGAGTTCGCTGACCGAGTTTCATCAAATGTGACATGAATTGTTTTTTCCACGGATTGTCATCTTTTGTTGAAAACTCTGTAGGCTTTGGAGATGGAGGAATATCCTAGATATATTCCATCACCAGCTTTTGGGTCGAACTTTCCAAGTTGATCTCTGTTGTTTAAGATATAGCACAGACAACCAAAGATATGAAGAAAGCTGATAGAGGGCTTTCTTCCATGAAAAAGTTCACAAGCTGTCTTTCCAAATCGCTTTACTATCAGCGATCTGTTTTGAGTAAAACATGCAGTATTTACAGCTTCAACCCAAAATTGAGTAGGGAGATGAAAATCGTTGAGCATTGATCTAGCAGCTTCAATGATCATTTTGTTTCTTCTTTCAGCGACTCCGTTTTGCTGAGGTGTTCTTACTGAAGAGAAGTTATGAGAAATTCCCTTGTTCTCAAAGAAATTGTTCAGAGAGTTGTTTTTGAATTCAGTTCCATGATCACTTCTTATTGAACGAACAGTAAGATTATTCAGCACTTCCATCTTTTTAACAAAGGATATTAGTTCTTCTGGAGTATCACTCTTGCAGTGAAGAAAGATAACCCAGGTATAGCGAGAGAATTCATCTACAATGACAAGCATATATTCCTTTCCATCTATTGATTGGATATTGACAGAGCCAAATAGATCAATATGTAAGAGCTGAAGAGGACTTGTCACTGAGGAAACTTGTTTAGATTTGAAACTAGCTTTTGTTTGTTTTCCTTTTTCACATGCTGAGCAGAGAGATTCTTTAGCATATGAGTGCTGAGGAAGACCAGAAACCAGTTCCTTAGATGAGAGAGAATTCAGGGTTTTGAAATTTAGATGAGAAAGCCTTTTGTGCCATAGCCAGTTTATATCAGAAGAGGCTTTAGAGAGAAAACATAAGTTTTCAGTGGTAGTAGAGTCCATATCTATTATATAGACATTTTCTCTGCGATAACCACTGAGAGCAAGTTTTCCTTTCTCATTCACCACTGAATATGCTTTCTTAGAAAAGCGAACTTCATAGTCTTTGTCACATAGCTAATGCTTAGAAGATTGTGCTTCAGTCCATCTACATAAGCGACTCTTCGAAAGGTAGTTGTTCCATTGCTGAGAACACCAAACCCTTGGGTATATCCTTTTCCATTTCCACCAAAGGTCACAGAGGGACCTTTCTCTTCCTTGTATTCAGTGAGCAGGTCTTTTTGTCCAGTCATATGACGAGAACATCCACTATCGAGATACCAGATGCCCTTTGATCCCTGCACACATAAGGAAGATTAAGCGTTGTTTGGTACCCACTTTTCAATGGGTCCTTTAGAGTTAGTGGATATGGAAGATTCAGCAATCTTCACAGCAGATGAAGATTCAGCTTCAGTGATAACCTTCACCTTGGTTAATTTCTCAACCTTAGTGGTATTCTTCACCTTGGTCGACTTTTCAGCTTTAGTGACCTTTTTAGCGTTGGAGGCATTCATCTTCACTTTAGCTGATTTATCAGCTTTAGTGGCAGTTAGACATTTGCTTGCAATATGGTCAGTAAAACCACAATGATAACATTTTCTATATTTGAAAGTGGTTTTAGGACCAGAAGTAGAAGGTTTTTCAAGTTTAAGATAAGCGGGGCCAGGTCCAAAAATGCTTTTCTCATGAGATCTGGGAGGAATTTTCATTTCTTCAGATCTCGTGGGTTTCAGGTCAATCTTTAGCTTTGGAGGACAGAGATCAAAGATTTCTATCACAGAGCTAGAGGATTGATTCACTGAAGGTTTAGAAAGAACTTTCAACTTTGCTTTCTTGGTAGCCTTCTAAGGACGAAGAATGGATTTTCCTTTATCCGCAGACTTAAAGCCTTTAGATTTTTCCTCAGGGATAGAATTTGAAGAAGAAGGATAAAACTGATTATAAGAAGTGTCAGAGATAGGAGTGACAAACGTTCCAAACTTAAGCATGGAACTTTCTTCTTTAGGCTCATCCTGTGGTGTCCAAAAACCAAGACCAGTTCTATCACTTTCAAGAGTTTGAGCATTTATTATCTCAGAGATCTTTGTTGATGATTTGCACCATTTTTCAACATGAGCCTTTTCTGCTTTTAGAGCAGCGATGGCTTGTTCGCGTTCAATGCTGATGATTTCATTTATAATGACTTGATCTTTCAACTTTTCTTCTAAAAGAGTTAGTTCTCTGATCTTTTCATGACATTTCTCTAGCTCTTGAGTTAAATGAACATTTTTATTCTCAGCTTGAGTTTTGTCGTTTAGAGCATTATAAAGATCAATCGTCAACACATCAACGCGCGACTTCTCTCAGCTTCAGGCAGAGAGGGATTAGTAGAGATAGATACTTGAGATGATATGTAGCTCATGGAAGGTTCAGATGCTTCTTCCACTTCTTCTTTAATCTCAGCCATGAGGCAAAGATTAGCGATTCTTCTTCATCAGAACTTGATTCTTCTGATTCAACCCAGTCATGTTCTTCAGCGATGAGACTTTTACCTTTTCGCTTGTAGCTTTTCAGCTTTTGATATTTGTTCTTCAGCTTTAGGTATTTGTCATCACTGGATCTTCTTGAGGTAGAAGGCATGAAGACCTTTTTAGACCTGCACTCACTAGCAAAGTGTCCAATCTTTTCACAGTTATAGCAAGTGGCAGTAGCCTTATCAACCGGAGTTGATTTTGGCTTTTCAGTTAGAGAGAGAGGCTTATTTCTTCGGAAATTGCTCTTTCTTGCAAATCTCTTAAAAGAGTTTGTCAAGCGTGCTAAGGACTCATCAAACTCTGAAAGATCAGGGTCTGATGGATCCTCAGATTCAGAATCTAACTCAGTGATGGTGAGAGTAGATCGCTGAGATAGAATTATCTCTGAAGAGACTAAAGCAACAGGAGTGCTTTTGGAGTCTTTAGAATCTTTTACAAGATTCTTCTTTAAGAGATTCGATTGCTCATAGTTGAGCAATATTCCATACATAGTGCTGAGAGAAAGAGAATTTAAGTCTTTTGTCAGCTTAAGACATATTGAATAACTGTCCCAGCTTTCAGGAAGACATTCTAAGAATTTTGTTAAGACCTCAGAATTAGAATAGGTCCTACCAACTATTCTTAGATCAATGATTAAGTAGTTAAACCGCTGATGAACGTCAGAGAGAGATTCATTCTTACCAGCGATGAAACTTTCATACTGTCTTACCAAGTTAATCTTTCGAGTCTCTTGGATTTCAGTAGTGCCTTCATATTGAACACATATGGTTTCCCACATTTCTTTAGAAGTTTTCAGATGCATGATGGAATGGAAAACTTCATCAGGCAGAGCCATTGAGATAATGGTCTTTGCTCTTGCATCTATGCCTACCTTCTTTTTGTCTTCATCACTCCACTGTCTTATTTTCTTAACGACATAGTGTTCAGGGACAGCTTCAGTGGTGGCAGTAGCGGGAACTGCAGCTATAATTCTAACAGGTTCATAGGGTTCATTTTCTATATATTCAGGTATAGTAGGATCAGCACCTTCAAGAAATAGCATCATTCGATTTTTCCATAGAGAAAAGTTATCTCTGCTAAATCGAGGAAGTTTAGAAAGTGAACCATTATCATAGCAGTTTGTGTTTGTGTTAAGTGCCATTTAGAACAGCAAGGAAGAGAATAAAGCAAGCTCTTGTTTATCAGATTAAACAGTCTGCTCTGATACCACTTGTTGGTCCCGGAGGTGCTTAACAAGTTTGTAGAAGGGGGGGGGGTTTAATACAAACACAGAAATTAAAGTTTAATAAATTTTTTATTGATAAATCAAACACAATTTACAAGTTTGTTGCGGAATAAGATTAAGACAGACCCAATCTAAACAAACTTAAGAAACACTAAGATGGTTGCACAAGAATTTCAGAGAATGGGGGATTAAGGAATATAGAAAACAAAGGTTTCTATTTGGGGTTCAAGGATTGAGCACACCCTCAGATGGAGGGGTGATCTTCCTATTTATACCCTATGCATTAAATGCATGACAGGGCACTTTACACGTGGCGTTCACTGATTGGCTTTGGAAATCTAACTTTGGGAGACATGCTTTCGTCCGGATCATGAACAGTGTAGTTGACAGAGTTGTTGTACGAATTGTGGCAGAGACATGTCCGTTCTGACATATCGTACTGAGTTGTGCAAGGTAAGACAAAAGGAAACTTGATGTATAAGCTTTGTGATCATTTGATCGCTGAATATCTCTTTCTTCAGAGACATCAAGAGTTCAGCGATCGCTGAAGCTTTCCTCATGTTCCTTCGCGTATAAGTAGAGTTGTCTTTGCTTCACTGATATCCGCATCAGGTCACTAGTAGACTTCTTTTTGTTCAGTGGCTTCGTCTTCAATTAAGCTATGAACATATGTTGACGCGAGACTTGTCTTCAGGGATTACGTTACTGTTTACATCAGAACTATCAGCGATAACTGAACAGACTCAGTTTGATCACTGATAGTGAAACACTAATACATATTAAATGTTTATAAGAAAGACTATCAGCGATAACTGAACAGACTCGGTCTGATCGCTGATGGTGAAACACTAATACATATTAAACGTAATTTTCACTAAGTACAGAAAAGGGTCGTTATCAAATCACTGAGAGAGTTTGGATCAACACATTTGAAGTTGGTCAGTCGTCAAGAGCTCAAGCGGATATTCCTACTTCTGATCCTGTGATCCCTCCGTCTATCCTAGAAGAAGGTCCAACTTTGACTAGGCAGTAGAGACAAAGAAGTTTGCAACAACGGCATATGGCTTCAAGGCTAAGATCTGCTTTTCTAGAAGACTCTCAAAGTAATATCTTTGTTTGTAGGAGAAGACAGATCAATATACATGCAATTCTTGGGGTTGAAAAGGAGTCTGCTGATTATCAGTATGAATACTTGATGTTCATCAAATGCCAACACCGTGGAAAACATCTCGTTTCTTCTCCTCATCTGATAGTACGGGTTATCAGCGTGTCAGTAAAGAAGTTTGTTAATAATTGGAATCATGTATTTAAAGAGGAAAGAAGAGATTGCAACTTGTATACTTTCTCAGAGGTTGATTTTAATGATCTATCCATTGATGACGTTGAGTTTCTGTATGATCATTTCAGGAATCTTTATCAGAGAACTGAAGATATCTCTCAAGCATTATTTGTGATTAAAAGATTCATTCGACGCCAAATCAGATTCTATAGAGTTTTTGATTTTCAAATGGCTGTTGAAAGCTTTCAGCCAGTGGTAAACCTTCAAAGACCCGACCGTAGCTTGCCGAACTTAGACTCTTATCCACTATTCACCATTCTTCAAGATCCATATGGAGTTATCTACAGGAATGGTTCAAGTCAAAACTGCTTCCTTAGATTTGAAGAGATCAATCATTACTTGGATGGAACCTTGAAGGTGATCAAGCTACAGTTGGAGGAACGTTTAAAAGCCACTGTAAGAAGCTTTTTGGAATCAAGAAGTGAACTATATCAGATCGAGAAAGAAGAGATTCAACTTCTCAAGAAAGTATTGACTATCACTGATGAGAGGTTGGTCTTCCGTTCAACTCTAAGACGCTTAGAAGTTTTGATTGGTTTAAATCGACTTCATCAAAGAGAAGAGCCAATGATTACTAAGGGGGAGATTGTTAAGACTGATTTTATAGTAATCATTGTATTTATTATCAGTGGTCTTAACTGTGTTTAGCTTGCTTATCTGTATTGGTTTAGGCCCTGGGTATTTAAGTCCCGTAGGTGCCTTTGTTTTGTAACTCTTGGAACTCATTTTGAATATTCAGTTTACTTTTGGCGCACTCTCTCTCTCTCTCTCTCTCTACTTTCTCTCTAAGATTTGGTAGATCTTGGACTTTTAGTGATCATTTTGAAGTATTTTTTTTCAGTTATCAAGATGTCTACTGTTTTAGCAGGGAGAGATGTTGCTATCATGTACATGCTTGAGATACCGGCAATAGAGGCTGAACGTGATAAACTGAAGAATCATAATTCAACTCTTCTAAAACAGATTCAGGATTTTAAATCTAAATTGTCAAATTCTGATAAAACTCCTGATTGTGCAAAATGTACTGATCATTCTAAATCTGATTTTGTAGGTATCATCAAGGCAAGAGAGAAAGAAATTAAAGAGAAACAGAAAGAAATTAAGATAAAAGAGGATATGATTGTGACTATTGAGAAAGAAATTAAACTGAAAGAGAGAAAGATAACAAATCTTCAAAGCAAGCTGAAATCAACTGAACAGGTGACGGTAGAACTTAAAGATGAATCAGCTGATCTACATGTCAAGTTTAAAGCTTTTGAAGATAAAATATTTGCGTTGGAAGCTAAGAATGTTGATTTAATGAAAAATCTCCAAGAAGATAAAGACAAAACAAATCTGGAGAAAGATTCAACTCAAAAGCTTTCTGACTTTTCTAAGAAAGCTATCCAAGAGAAAAAGGATCTTGAGCTAAGATGTTTGAAACTCTCTAAGCAAGTGTTAGAGTTTGAAAAGATTTTAATTACTGAAAGAGACACGTTTGCTAAAGAGAGAAAAGTTCTTGAAGACAAAACGATTGAACTTCCCAAACAAATCTCAGTTCTGCAAGACTTACTTGAAAAGGAAAGAAAAACTTTTCAAGAGAAGAAAAAGTCTTATGATGTTGAAAAGAAAAATGCTGAAAAGAGAAATGTTGGGATTTTCAAGGAAATTTCTGAGAAAACGAAGAACTTGAAGAAAGATTTTGAGCAAGAACGTTTAAACTTTGAATCTGAAATATCTAAGCTCATATCCAAGATATTTGTTCTATCATCAGATGTTCAAAAAGAACAGATGGTAAAATCTTATTTGAAAAAGAAGTTTGACACACTTACTGTTGAAAGAAAATTTTTATCCGAAAATATAAAACAACTTGAAGTTGTGAATGTTGAATTGTCTGAAAAGATTTCTGCATATGTAATCAATCAATCACCATATGACAATTCTACTGAATTAGTTTGTTCTTTTAAAACAGCTTCAAGTTCTATTCATGAAAATGTTTTCAAAAAGAACAGTGTCAAACCAAACATTTTCAAAATCAAATCAGATTCGTCCATCTAACATGTTCTATGATAAGTCTGTTGATGGTCCAGCGAGTTTTTATGTCAAATCTCTTGGAAAGCATTCAAAGAAAGGACAGATGGTCTGGAGAGTGAAGAGTTATCCTGATGATGAGAAGAAGAATGACAGATCATTCAAATCCACATCAAATGCCAAGAAGAACAGTGCCCATAAAGGTAAATCTTTTGGTAATTCTGATATGTTTTATTCTACTAATCATTTGATCAGGATTGCTCAGAAGAAAATATGTTGTTCTTACTGTGGAGAGAATGATTTTGTTCAAAGAGAAAATGCTCATCACTGGTACGGATCTTACAGAATAACTTCTTAGAAATATAACTTTAACAGATTTAAATCTATTGAGAAATGGATTCCTAAATCTAACTTACCAGGACCCAAATACCAGTGTGTACCAAAACCTGTCAATTTTGTTTTGCAGGTACCACAGGTGTAGGGGGATCAAGATGTTTGACTTCCAGACAAAACAGTCTAGGACTCGTACCTCAAAGAACTGTGGTTCTTTAATATTTCAGTTCAAGACCCGCACTTCAATGTTAAAGGACTATGACTTCTAAGTAAAACAGCTTAGGACTCATTCTTTAATGTTTAAGGACAAGAATATTATGCAAATATCCAGGGGAGCTTAACTAAATATAAATCATTTTATCATGATTTGAGGGGGAGCTAAATAGTAATTATCTTCTGATCTAAATCTCTTATTGTTTGAAAGAAGAACAACTTTCAAGCATGAAAAATGTTTTCTTAAATGTTCAAACCACTTCTGATCCTCAAAAGATTTCATGAATCTAGAAGTGTGACTTTAAATGTTTTTCATTATGGAGCGTTAATCTTTAGTTGACCGTGTGTTTCCAAAGATCAATACTTGTGTATTATCTTGTCTATATATTGTCAAGTATTCATACACACCGGTTCAGTACTTTATTTGAATTTGTTATTACCATGTCTCTTAAAGAAACAATTTTTCGATGGTAATACCCTCGTTTGTAATTCATTGTTGTTGAGCATCATTCATCATTTCAATCTTTGTGCGTTCATTGTGACATTGTTTATATTCGTTCATATAAACAAAATATCAAGTTCTTTGATACCTTAATCTTTCACGTTCATATTTCGTGATATTTGATCTGATTGATACATTGTCAAATTCTCAAAATAATTCTCTTGATTTCATTTCATTCATTCAATTTCATTGTTTTGAGAGATCTTCAAAGTTCAAATGCTCAATCATCATTCATATCTTTTGATGAGCATACATTTTGACAATGTTATCATGTGCTTAACTGTTCAAGCTAAATTGTTGAGCAACACATTCCTTTTAGGACAATTACATAGGATTCGTGTGAAGGCTTAAATAGAACTTCCATGGATTCATGTTAACCTGTGTTTCCTACCCCGGAAGTTATCCTCGAGTGATTGAGGGGTGAGGGGTCTTAAATCAAAGAGTGGGGGAGATAACTCATCCGTTTGAGTTTTTCTCATTGTGCTGAGCGTAAAATGGAAATGAGAGTTTGGTTAGAAGTGAGCTTAAATGTTAAAAAGAAAGAGAGTGTGAGAACAGAGTTAAAAGAATATGAAAACTCTGTACCAACTTTTTCTGAGTTGGCCAGCCACATCTACTGATTGGTTCACATTCTTTGGTGACCATCATTGAAAAAGGCAGTGAGCCCATGCCAACTCTTACAATTACCCCACCAGTCACTTGTTTCTTTCTCAACAAAGAAATGTTTCATTTTCTTTGGGGACGCAGCATATCTGCTATATGGTCTTCACTCGGAAGATTTAGATATTGAAAAGGAAGGAAAGTTGCCCCACCTTCGCACCTCTTTCATGCACATTGAGTCCGTGTAATACTTGTTGCTGTCTCAACAGTTTACACACTTTGAGCCTGAAAAAGCTTAAGTAGCTTCAATCATTTCTACACTTTCACGTACACACAAGGAATAAGTTTTCTTGTCATAACATTCATAGAAAATTCCTTTGTGGTTTTTCGATGATTGAATGGAAGCCCTGGGGGAGTGAACATCACAAAAACTCCTTTCCAATGTACATCTGTTGTACAAAATGGTTCCATGCTACTTACAGGCATTCAAACTGTTGAATCAGGGTTACAACGCTTAATTTTTCTGAATTTGAAAAGATTCGGATGAATACATTCATGAATTGTCGGATACTCGGATCAAAGGGCGGAGATTGTCAACATTACTATAAAGGACGGAGATTGTTAGTTTTTCAAAAAGGGGAGACTATTATTCAAAGACTGTGGTGACTTGAAAAGGTTTTGATGATCATGGTGCTCACAATCATCAAAATGGGGGAGAAATTCTGAATTTTCAAGTCATATAAAGCTGATATATTCAAAAAGGGAGATAACTTCAAGTTTAAATCTGAAGATGATTCAAAAGATTTTGAAGATACAAAGATGATTCAAGAAACAAAGATGATTCGAGAAAGTTTGTTTTTCTGAGACTGCTTAGAGATCACAGAGATGAAGATATAAGCATTCAAAGATTCTTCAAAGTTTCAAAAGTTCAAGAAGTTTTAAAGATTTCGAAGAGTTTCAAAGTTTTGTTCAAGACTTGATGACTTTACAAAAGCAAATGCGAAAGATTTTTCAAGATTCTTCAAAAGGCTGAAAGATTGAATGTAACACTCTCAATTTGATTTTAGTATAAATATGTGCAAATTGTGGTTTTATGCCTTTTTATATAATATGTTTAATTATAAAGGTTTAATTTTAAGAATTATTAAGTTAATTCAAATTGTTGTGTTATAATAAGTGTTATATTATGCATGCACAAGGTACAAGTCTTTTGAAGCATATTCTAGTTAGGATATAAAGGGTAAATAAGATGTGACTTATGGGTATAATGGTAATTGGCCAAATATGTATTTAAAACACAAATAGACAAGAAAAAGAAAAAAAAAACACATTTTCTCTCCATTCTCCATACCCAACGATTTCAGCTCCTAAACACAAAGAAAATGGTGGATCTTGAAGATTTCATGGCCTAGAGTGGATGCATGTAAGAATTGTTCATGAAATTGGAGTGTTTGACATCATATACACACTAGACAAGCTTGGTTTTGATCTTTTTCGTTTGGGGCAGATTGGGTACACACTAAAAGGTAAAATCTAATCTTTATTGTGGTTTAGTTTCAGTGTTTATGTATAGGATTGTTGAGCCCTAGTCTTGTTTTATAGAAATGGGTCAATAATCGGGTCATTTGGGTGAAAATTTCTTGAATTAGGGCTTGATTCTTAATCAATGGCTAATGTTTATGTTTGGTATGTTATAAATGACCAAAACATGTTGTATAAACTTAGTTTTGAGTTTGGTACTCTTGAAAGTCGATTTGGATGAGAAAAATCCCAAGTTTTGGTGTAAAAATCGACAATTTTTGGGTAGATTCAGGGCAGTATTCATAAATTCATATAAAATCATAGAAAAATCGTTATGGGGCGTGTAATATATCGTTGGAAACCTTGTTGAGTCTATTTTAATTCTCTTTTATATATCAGGTGCTAAAAGTATGTTTTAAGGGTCAAAAACGTGAAGAAAGACAGAGAGGTCAATTTGAGAATATGCTTTATGTTTATAAAGTGAAGTTTTGGTTCGTTTGGGTTATAATCTTTCATGGGGTCCCTTAGAATGCTTTGATATCATGTTTAAATTAGTAATAAGGGCCTTTTATCACACATAGGTTTATTTATAAATGTGTTGTTCGGTTTGGACATTAGTGGTTAGTCTAGTGATTTGAATAATGAAATGTCGAATTTTAATAAGAGAATGTTTGTTATAAATTCTTTCTTAGGATTGATTGAAGATTGGTAAACATTGTACTTAGTGGTTGTGGTAATTGAGTTGAGATCTTCCACCAACTCCTAAGGTGAGTGCATTGGATTTTGAAAACTTGGATATTCAACAAAATGCTATTTTATATGAAAATAATAGTCATCAAATGTTTGTTGATTGTGTATGAATACTTTGAATTCAGTTGTGATTATTGGGTTATTATTTGCATTAGTTGATATTATATGATATGTAAATGGTTGTTTTACATATTGAGAACCATGTACTTGCTATATGTGCATTATAGTATTAGTCCGGACTATAGTTGACAGTTGGTTGCTTTTAGTAACCTTCAGGGCTCTTTGGTCCATGAGTATTGCACCATACTCTATAAGTGACCTTAGGGTAACAGGAAATTCGGATGCCATGTGGGAGGTGCAATTCCCATAAGATGGAGGCGTTCCAAGTTGGAATTTCATAACTTAAAGTGTGTTACGGTGTTAAGGTAATTCATTAGAATTCTATATGGACCGACTAGCTATCGGGAAATATGAGAATTGGGTGAATTAACTTTACATCTTATTAATCATGGTTCTATGTGTTGTTTGTATAAGTTGATTTTGTATGAATTGATGACTATGCTTTTAAGTATGCTTTGATTAGAACACCTTGCATTCACTTAACCATTTTGGTTAACAAATGTTTTCTACCCGTTGTTTATCCACAGGTGATCAATAGTTGTTGATAATGTTTGATGAAAGCTTGTGGGAGACTTAGCAAGATCATGGGTTTTGAAGGACACTATCTTTTGTATATATTGACTTGTTGAATCTTGGTCTTGGTATATAATTGTAACACTAAACTTGTTAAACACTTTATATGATCAAGTTATATATTAACTAACGTGTTTTGTAAAATTTCTACAAACTCTAGCTTAAAACAAAGACTTCCATTTTGGTGTTTTATTACAAAGCATAAGTTTTGAAAATTTTTAAAATTGTCCACAATTCTACTAGACGGGGTGTTACATTGAAGATTGTTAGAGCTACAAAGATGAAGATTATTAACTGCATCAGAGATAAAGTTTGAAGAATCAAGAGCTGAAGTCTATTGTCAAATTTTTATTAAATCTTGAATACAAAGGGGAGATTGTTAGTGTATTTTGTTGTATCCAACATTTAATGTAGAAAAGTCAAAGTTATGTAAAGTCAATCTAAGTCAAAGTCTAGATAAGTCAACTTGTAGTTTACATTGTAAGTGATCTTGGTATATAATGTCTTGTGTGTTTGTAACATGGAGCTAAGACATGTAAATGTCAACATTGTGAGATATACGACTAGTTGATTTTCTCTCTCTACATACTATCTCTCTAAGAACATAATTTTTAAATCTTGATTTAGATTGTTTGAATTGCTTGGAATCTGGGTTTTTACATTTACAAAGGTCACAAGAGAAACCTAAAATTTCTGAATCGGTTAATGCTCCTATACAAGATGTTGAGAGCGAAAAAGAAGAGAAGGAAGATGAAGAAGATAAAAAAAACCATCAGAACAATGAATTTTCAAAAATAAAATCACATTTAAGATACCTACTATCTCGAATGAGTTATGAGCAGAACTTCATTGAGGCCTATATGCTGGCTAGGGGTGGAAAGGACAGAGGTTTGTTCTTCAACTCAAACATAGACATTGAACCCTCTTCCATCCATCTTGTTTTTGTATTCTTGTCTTGTTATGAAATTAAATATTATGAAGGTGAATTACTATCATATATGTTCTATGTAGGATATAGCGTGAGTCAGTTAAACTTTCGTAGCATTAAAAGTTAGGTTAAAGCAATGATTTCATAGCGAGACTTGTGCTATTCGTCTAAGTTTTGATGGTTCCTTTTTTTTCTTGGTAATATATTATGCATAAAGATGCAAATTCTGTGACCTATGCAGCTATGCTACATTGTCAATATGCATTCGATCATCATGTGGAGCGTGCCATATATATGAAATGTGATTGAGCTAAAACATCTATTAATGATTTTTCTATAATGTTCGTAATTGTGCACAATCATGTGCAATTTCAAGGCACTCCCACTGTTGTTTTGTAGCTATTGCTTCATTTCTTAGGGGTTGTTTGGTTGGTTTTCCATTAAGCCCTATATGGACAAAACTTTTTGTGTGAATTAATCTGTCTATTTAGATGGGAAGGTTTTTGTTTGTATTTAGGACAATTTTTTCATAGATGGAAAGGGCGTGTCTTTTAATTGGTGATTTTCCATCGAAAATGTCAAAACTAAAAATCGTTGGCAAGAATCTTACGGGGGAAGAATGAGTTGCGTTTCTTCATGACTCTTATCAGAATTTGGGCGAGGAAGTTGATTTCTAACTCTTTCTTCGGGTGAATAAATATACAAACCTTACATACATTCATAAAGATATGTGTGATTTTATTCAAACGTATGCTCATAGATTTTGAATCTTATTTGATCTACTTACATAATTTTCCAAGGATGCACCTATATTTGTAAATCGTGTTGTGGAGTGTAGATGAAACTTCTTTTGGTACATGATATTTGCTTAGTTTTATGGAGGTTGCAGATGCTTTCTTTAAGTGCACATGTATGAGGTATGATTGATTAATGTACATTCCATAAAATTCAAGTGTACATGTTATAATTGTCTATACAACTTGTAGTTCCACGTTTCAAAAAACTAATTTGATAGTGAGTGATAATCATTTATGCTTGTCTCAAGATAAGACGTTCTCATTCAATTTGGAGAGAAAACCATTTCCAGTTCGACTTAACACTTCTATGACAATCAATAAAGCTTAAGGATAGACAATTCCGAACATACGTGTTTATCTACCGGAATTATTGTTCTCGTACGACCAACTTTATGTGGCGTTATCCATAGGGAAATCACTAGGTAATACAAAGGTATTATTGTAGACTACAAAAAATTAAATCATGTTGTAGTCTACACATCAAACGTCGTCTATAAATAAGTTTTACGTGATAAATATGATACAATCAACTAATTATTATTACAGATTTGAAATAATACGTTTCTATCAAAATAATTACAAGCTTTTTGCAGGACATATTTACAGATGGATGTTATGTTCAACATCGAGAGGGACAGAGAATGAAATGAAACAAAAAACATGATTGAAAGTTGGCTTATTGACTTCAAAATTATGATTTATTTGTACTGAATCACACGAGTACACAACTAATTTAGCTATATAGGTTTATCCACTTTTCCTATCAATCTAATTAGCCTAAGAAAATACAATCATAAGTCATGATATAACATCTCAAATTTGAGCTTTATTATTATATTGTGTTACTTTTATTATAAAATAACACTAGGCATATACCCGTGCGATGCAGCGGAATGTAAGTAAAGAACGAACAATTAATGCTACTTCCTTATACACATGTCATCAACAATCAACCATGACCTAAGAATCACAATTTATGAAACCCTAAACCCTAAACCCATAAAGATATTCAATAATTAGTTTATATTACATTTATTGACGGAAAAAATTATAATGATATAATTTATAATAAGAGTGAAACGTATTTTATGATTATGTATTTTTAATGTGCTAACGGTGGAAAAAAAAAAAACGTATGGATAGAAAACAAAATAATTCGTAGATATTCATGATATTTAATAGAACGGTTAAATTAAAAAATATTCAATATTGGGCTCGTTTTGAAGGTATTGACGAGACGATTATAATAGTATAACTTGTAAAAAAAGAAACGTATTTTTTATTGCATTTTTGTTCATATACGATTATTTGTGTTAATATGATAATGGTGTAAAATGAAAAATGAAAAAAAATATATATAAAGTAAATTAAATAAGTAAGTGTAAGGGTAGTAAATATAACATTGTATAAGAAACACTTTGTACAAATAACCGATTTAGAATCTTTATAATATAGTAGATATATACATATATATATATAGGGAGAGGTTCATTTGAGAAATGTTAAATATATGATAAATAGAAAAGTAATCTTAGTCATTCATCTGGTCAACATTTGCGGCTTTGACCGCGAAGCACCGGATAATTCCTTGTGTGGTCTCTAGAAGGTAGAGGGTAATTTCGTAAAATACACGGGATGAGTTCATATATGAATTTGTATGAATCACAAAGATTCATATATGAATCTCAAAGATTCATATATGAATCTGTTAATTAGTTCAACTTATTCATATATGAATCTTTGTGATTCATACAATCACAAAGGTTCATATATGAATCTGTTAGTTAGTTCAACTGATTCATATATGAATCACAAAGGTTCATATATGAATCAGTTAAAAGAGTTCAGTTGTGAATTGCACTGGTTCATATATGAACATATAGTTCATATATGAACACAGCCCGTGTGTTTTGTAAAATTTACGAAATTGTCCTTCTATTTTTTAGATAGCCGCAACTTTTTACCAGTCAAAGCCGCAACTTTTGACCGGTCAAAGCCGCAATATTTGACTAGTCAAATCCGATCTTGACCATATGAATGGCTAGGATTATTTCTCTATTTCTCATATATTTACCATTTCTCAAATGAACCAAACACTATATATATATAGGGGTTAAATCATGTGAGAACCAAAAAAATATTAAGAACCGTGAGAACCGATCTAAGCCGTAATTTGGTTTTGATCTTATGGTTTTAATTAAAAGTTGTTTCACCACATGAAAAGGGCATAATCGTTATTTTGGTAACTGAGATTCACCATATGAAAATACATACTATTTCACCTCATGAAATAAAAACAAAATTTTCATAAATATGATATTTCATATTATGTTATTTCACTATATGAAACCAAACACTATGTTATTTCACCACATGAAACAAAACACTATGTTATTTCACCACATGAAACAAAACATTATATGTTATTTCAGCACATGAAACCAAAATGATTTTCTTCTATACGTTATTTCACCCCATGAAACCAGAAAAAAAAAATCTAAGTTATGTTTCGTCAGCCACAATCGTCGTCAGTAACCACCCCCTCACCAACCGACGATTCTACCATTTGAAGCCACCACCATCTCCGTTCATCTGTCATCAAAACATTAACTAAAAGCATGATTCAAACAATACAAACTCATTACGCATTGAAATAAAAAACCTAAATCATAGGAACCCAAAAAAGAACAATGAAATCATAGACGTAGGGTTTGTTCATACCTGAAATCGACATATGCGAAGACAAGAAACGAGACTGAATGTATAACCATGACTCGCTTCTTGATTGTCGTCGTATGGGCAAGGACGGAACCACTGGCGGTTATCGTCGAAGTAGTACTGCAATAATCATTTTGTTGTTGCTTCACCATAAAAGAGGAGGAAATTGGGGCGGAGACTATATTGGAGTGTTGCTACCGATTAAAAAACGATTGTTGCAGGGCTTTGATTAAGAAAAGATTGTTGCATCAACGTACCATGAATCACCGCAGATTGTGGATCTGAACATCCATGGTTCAATCGCTGCTAAATTATTGAATGAACCCATTATTGTTTCTTCAAATTCAAATTATCGGTTTTGTTTTGTTGAATGCATTTGGGGTTTTTTAAATGGGTATCACTGGAAACAATGGTAAAATTACTTCACATTTCACATGACTCAAATACCAACCAACTTTAACTTCCGCAACAAGCCGCCTCCCTCCCTGCATAAAACCCCTTTCCTTTTTTTCTAATCTAAATCACCCAATCACAAACTATACTTAATTACTCTCTTGGTTACTCTTAATATGGAGGTGAACGGTGGTTATTGCTAGGCAGAGGATGTAACACCCCGATTTCTAAAAGCTATCGTTTCAAGTTAATACAAAAATCGGTAAGTTAAGGGAAAAATAAGATATTTTATTTTGGGCTTGAATCCTTGATTTTATAGTCTAGATGGATAAAGGATTTAGTTACGAGTCCAACGGTTCTTTCTGGAGCAAAATCGGAGCTATAACGAAGAAGTTATGGCCAAAACAATATCGAGAAGAAAATCAGGGGAAGTGGGCGACTTATGCCGCGACCTAAGGTCGCGAGACAAGTCGCGAAATCCACTGGACGAGCTTAAAACTGATTTTCAGCACCCAAACTTCATTCCTTCATATCTCCTTCATCCTAACTCCGATTTGGGTGATTCAAGTTGCTACGGTTTCGTTTTTGAGAAATCTTCAAGGATCTAGCAAGAGATTGGAAGTCTATTGAAGTATAATAGAGTATTTTGTAGTGATAAGCTTCTCATCTCTCCCTATTCATCTTCTTCACCAAAGTTTTCTAGGGTTTCATCCACCCTTTGTTCTCCCTTTCATAGATTGAAGGTTTTAATCATTTTGGTGAACTAGATGTGTTTTGATTGGTGGATTCAAGTTTAGATTAAGGTAATCTTCTATTCTCTTCATTTATAGAAGTTATGATTTCGGTATCAGTTGAGGTATTCATGTGTAAGGTTGGGAAACGATTCTTTATGGTTGATTATGTATATTTATGGTTGGAACCTTGTGGATCTAGGTTTTGGAAGATTTGGTTTTAAGAATCAAGTTCTTCAAGGAAAGTTCTGAGTGGGTAAAATCTAGATTTAGTCTAAATCTAGCAAGGTGATTTTACTAAACTTTTGTTAAAACTGGATACACATCATATTTGCTTATTTGTTGTTATTATCACATATTTGCTCAAAATGTTCATCTTTACGGGTTTAAGTATTTGATGGTGTTTTCATGAGATTGTATGATAAATATGTTTTAACAAGTATCATCCCATGATTTACTTTATTTTGTGAAAGTATTTGGGGTCTTCATTATGTACATCCACAATGGGTATTTTGGGTTATCTTTTATGAGTATTTGCCATGATTTGCTCTATTGGTCGAATATTTGGAACTTGCTCCATGAATGTACATTGTTGGCATTTTGGCATGATATGGATTATATGTGGTATAGTAGATGATAAATTCTACTTGGAATGCCTTCTTGGCGATTTAATTATTGAACATTGAATATGTTGGAATTTTAGTCTCACGTTGGACTTATGTGAGGATGGTAGCATAGTACCCATGGTTGGTATCGAAATGCATTGGTAGATATATATACCTAAAGACCTCCTATATAAATTATGTTGGATGAACCAAGGCAAGTTCACTAGGAGGATGTAGTCTCGGGACGCCACTGTGATGGTATGTGCCCAGTAGACCTCCGCCACTCGGAAAGTTTCCTGTACGGTCTGATCTCCGGGTGGGCCGGGCCTTTGGGGTGTTCCTTGTTAAAGGCATCAAGGTGCATCGACTCTTTGGAGTGGAATTGATTGGTGTTATGGGTCTCCCCCGTTGACTCCATACATGTTGAAAACTGGTTAACTGCTCATAAGAATTGTATATGTTCTACCATGCTATTTATTGTTCAACTCACTAGGCTTTTTGGCCTAACACTTGTTTGGTGTCGATGTGTATCTCAAGTTTTAGCGGCATTGGTCCTAAGCTGGCGTAGTGCTTGGGTGAGAGATTTGGGAATATCGCTTTTGGACTTACTATTGGTAGAGAATCCTTTGGGTCTATAAATGACACCCTTGATTGTAATCTCTTTTCTGGTTATAGAAATTAGATTAGTTGGGTGTTATTTATTATCCTTTTAATTACGACTGTATTTAAACATGTTTGTGTATTTTCCCCATTTTTGGGAGGCTCTTGCTTTGGCAATTTTTAATACCGCATGTCCGTTTTTCGGATTTTTGTTATACCTATTTTTAGGGTGTTACAAGTTGGTATCAGAGCTCTAGTTTAAGTGAACTAGGCATGAATGTAAGATGTCTAGACTTAGACTGAGTACGTTAGGCAATGATTTGTGAGACGGGTAGAATTTCTAAGATGGGTTAGTCTTAGAGTCGACGGAAACTATGGTATCAAGCGTTGTGGCGATGGTAACGAGAACCTTTATGTATTATATGTCCATAATCTCACCTAGCTAATGTTATTTTGAGGATATTTATACATGATGGTGCTTGAAGTGCCGTTACTGTGACAATTGGTAATGTAGTAGTACGTTCTATTGTACTTGGCTTGCTAATGTTATGATATTTGGTAGACGTGGTAGTACGTTTCCTTCATGTTCAATTCTGTTAATCTCCTTTTGTGTATCCTTGAATCTAGTTTCTAATCACAAACAATTAATAAAAACAAACAAGATTGATCCAATTACCTGTTTGATTTCACTTTCAAATTCAAGAATACAATTTTCTCTCTCTAGAACTCTCTCTCTCTCTCTCTCTAAACGTATTCTCTCTATAAAATACAACTGAATACCACTTATGTTTGTTGTTACTGATTACAAAGCAAGGAAACCTATTTATACCTACAACTAATTACAAAGAAAAACAAAATACAAATACAATACATTGACTTTTATTACAAAAGACTTTGACTTTGATGAGAGTTGACTTTCTTTCAACTTTGACTTTCTTGAACTTTGACCTTCAGTCTTCTTGATCTTGTATCCAACATATTTATGCTCTAACAATCTCCCCCTTTTGATTCAAGATCATTGTTGAAAGATCTAGCAATTCAGTCTTCACTTTTAAGCTCTGTCAATACAATCTCCCATTTTTCTTTGACGGTATTCTTTCCAAAACAGTCTTCAAACGATTAACAATCTCCCCAAAACTTTCACAATAATACTTTCAGACTTTGGAAAGAAATTATCTTCAGAATCAGCTCGAATTTGCTTTAGCAAATAATCTACAAAGAAAATTTCCTCAAATCTTCAAAAATTCTTTGAACTTCTTTGAATCTTTACTTTTGAATCTTCTGACTAAGACATTTCGGAAAATCTTCTCTCAAAACTTTATCATTTCTTAATACCATCTCCCCCAAACTACAAAACTTTAACATTTCTTGATATCATCTCCCCCTTTTTGATGATTTGAGCATCTATATCATCAACACTTTTCTCCCAAGAAATGTCTTTAACCATTCTGATCTGTCAAACTGAGCCTCTGATTCTGTGATCCATAACCAAGTATTCATCTAGATCCTTGCAAATCTAGACAAAATAAGAACATGTAACTCCTGAATCAACAAATGAATCAGTTAAAATGCCTGTCAGTAACACGAAGTCACTATGTGTAACGAATACACAATATAAAGGAGTTTTTTGATGTTCGCTCCCCCAGGGCTTCCATCCAATCCTCGAAACACCACAAAGGCAATTTCTATGAATGTTATTACAAAGAAACTAATTCTTTGTGTGTTCGTGCAAGTGTAGAAAGAATTAAGCACGAATAATTGCTTTTTAAGGCTCAACATAGTGTAAACCACTGAGACAACAGTAAATAAACACAGACTCAATGTGCATGATTGAAGTGCGAAGGTGGGGCAGACTTCCTTCTTTTTCAATATCCAGATTTTCCAAATGAAAACCAGATAGATAATATGTTGCGTCCCCAGAAAAATATGAAACATTTTCTTTCTGAGAAGAAAAAGTGGTTGGTGGGGTTTAGACAAAAGTTGGCATGGGCTAGTTGTCTGTTTCAATAACGTTCACCAAAGAGTTGTGAAACGCTAGTAATGTGGTTGCCCTGCTCAGAAAGTAGTTGGTGCAGAGTTTGATATTCGTTTACTCTGATCTCACACCCTCTTTCTTTTGATCATTAAACTCACTACTAACCAGACTCTCCTTTACATTTTACCTCATCACACCCACACTCATTTCTTTTAGACTCCTCACACTCAATCACTATTGGATTAACTTCTTGGGTAGGAAACACTGGTTAACGTGAATCCATAGAAGTTCAGTTAATTCCTAGCACAAAGAACCCATGTAATCCTATGAAAGCATAATGTTGCTCAATATGGTTTAACTTTATCAGTTAAAGCTCAAAATACAAATGTCAGATGTAAAATATGCTCAGAAATATAATCATGAAGATATGAGCATTTTTAAACATTGAAGTATTTTCAAACAAGTATATTGAATGAATGAACATGAATGCAAAAAGCTTGTTTGAAAATCAGACATTGTGTGAAAATGATCAGAAATGAATGATATAACAATCAAAGCTTAAGGTCAAGAATAATGGATATTGTCTATACGAAACAAAAATATAAACATTCTTGAAATGACGTTTCGAAATGAAATATCGCTCAAAATTCTTTAAAGTACAAGCGGGGTGTCTTACCATCGAAAAATTGTTTCAATTTAGAGACATGGTAAGAACAATTTGATCAAAAATTAAACCGATGTGTGTGAATACTTGAAAGTATGTAGAAAAGACAATACGCAAGTATTTATCTTTGGAAACACACGGTTTATTTATCAATTAAGCACAAAAATAAAATGAAAACATTTAAAATCACACTTCCAAATTATAAAATCTGTTTAAGAATTGAGAAGTGGTTTGAACATTTCAAAACATGTTTTCTATATCTGAAAGTTGTCCTTCTTTCAGATACATTTGAGATTAAGATAAGAAATTTACCTTTTCGCTCAATCTTAATACTCATAAAGTCAGCAAAAGTCAAAAATGATATGATCGTGTCATCCTCTCTCCTCCTGCATAAGTCTCAAAGTCTAGTCAAAATTTATTCGAAAATAAAAGACGTAAAACAATAAAACGATTAAAGTACGAGTTCTGATCAGAAATAATCAGAAATCATAGTCTCACTCCTTTTATCTTAAAAGCTCCCCCTAAAATCATGCATTACAAAAATTTTGTCAGTGAAATAAAATGCAGAAATTAGTTATGCTCCCCCTCAAATGAATGTAAATCATCTAAAATCTTCTCTTACTCCCCCTTAGATCATGAGCAAACAATTAAAGTGCAGATATCCTTCAAACATAATAATAAAGAAAAAATGATGAAAAATAACAATACTTAACTTTATTAAGTAACAACTGATTATTTCTTCAGATTTAACATACCAAGCTTAGAGATAAGTAAATTAAATCTCTTTTCATCTAATGGTTTGGTAAATAAATCTGCAAGCTGATAATCTGTTTTTACAAAATAAAGTTCAATTGTTCCTTTTTCTACATTATCTTTTATAAAATGATACCTGACATCAATGTGTTTGGTTTTCGTATGTTGGACAGGATTAGCAGATATTGCAATTGCACTCTTCGAGTCACAATAGATTGGAATTTTGTCAAACTTGAATCCAAAATCTCTTAGCTGTGTTCGCATCCACAAGACTTGAGAGTAGCAACTGGCAGCAGCTACATACTCTGCTTCAGCAGTCGATGTGGAAACGCATAATTGTTTCTTTGATGCCCAGCTAACGATCTTGTCTCCAAGAAATTGAACATGACCAGAAGTACTCTTTATGTCCAACATGCAACCTGCATGATCTGCATCTGAATAGGCAGTCAGTTGAAACCCAGTATTCTTAGGATACCACAGACCAAGATCTACAGTCCCCTTCAGATATCTAAAAATCCATTTGACAGCAGCCAAATGGGATTCTTTGGGAGCAGTCTGATATCTAGAACATAAACATGTTGAAAACATAATATTTGGTCTACTAGATGTAAGATACATTAATGATCCTATCATACCTCTATAAGTTCTAACATCAACACTTTTACCCGAAGGATCAGTGCTAATTTTAGTACCTGGTGCCATCGGGGTTCCAATTGGTCTACAATTTTCCATATTGAACTTCCGAAAAATATCCAAAATGTACTTAGATTGGCTAATGAAAATCCCCGTTGAAAACTGTTTAATAGAAATCGATTCACCAACTTTAGTTGATGATTTAACAGTTTTAAGAACACTTAGTAACACTTTTTCATTTGTAAGACAAGTAGAATGATCAGGAAGAGGAGCATTGAAGTCAAACATATCAATTTCTTCTATGTACCCATCATCAGAATTAAGAAAATCATTTGCAGACTCAAATAAGTCATCAAAATTATCAGACGAAGTTTGAGGTGCCTTAGAAACTTTAGAACACTTAGTAGATGTAGATTGAAAAATCGTGTTCTTTAATACAGTAGAAAATACACTGTGTTGAATATCAACCAAAAGTTTTTCATCAGATAAAACATTTTCCAACTCAACTATTTTGCTTTCAAGAATGAGTGGAGGTACATAAACCTTTGCAACTGCAGGTTTTGCCTTCATCTCAGAAACAGAATAACTAGCAAAATAATCGTTTGAAAGAACTTTTGGTGTTTCTGAAAGATAACTATCATTTAACTTTGCATAGTTAAATGGTAGTTGCATTTTCTTTACACTCTTTCTATTTTCAGTTTCTTTGACCTCAACTTCTTCCGGTAATTTGGTAACAAAATTGGGTTTTAAATGAGGATATTTACCAGCACAAGCAAAAAAAATCAAAATTATATAATGCTGGTTGTTTTCTGATGGCTTTCTTTAAGTAATGGGGGGTTTTTAAAACCAAGTCCCCATTTTTCCGTAACATCAGCCTCTTCATCAGGTGCATTAAGAAAAATGGTTTGATCTGTTTAGCCTCTAGCGTAAAGTTTGGCTTCCAGACCATTTACCTTCTTATTCAAAAGCTTGTTTTCAACCTGCAATTTATGAACAGTTAGTGCAGATTCTCTTTTCTCAAACTTATACTTAGAAATTATAACATCAAAATCAGAAATCTTCTTTTCAAAACAATCTACTTGAAGTTTAGAATCAGAAGCAGACTTACGTAAAGAATCAATCAGATCTTTGTTCCCAATAACAGACTTATTGAGTTCAAAGATCTTACTGTTTCTTTTCGCAACTCTGTCTTTTTCTTTCTTCATTTTTACTTGAAGATCATTAAACTCAACCATCATAGCTTCCATTTTGGTTACAAAATCTTTTTCAGTTAAGTTTAATACCTCATCAGTTGTCTCGTCATCTGACTCATCATACTTCACTTCTTTTCCCATAAGACAGAGATGAGCAGTTTCTTCCTTCTCTTCCTCTTCACCTTCTGAATGATCCAGCCAAAATTCGTCTTCAGTCATTAAAGCGATGCCTGCTTCTTGTTGTTTGGCTAATAACAGCTTGTTCTGATAGTATTGAGAATTACGAACTTTTGGCTTTCTACAATCCTTTGCAAAATGTCCAATTTTGCTACAGTTGTAGCATTTAACTGAATCACTTGCTGCCTTTTCTGCAACAGTGTAGTCATTCATGAACTTCTTCCTTTCATCAGGTTTCTTCTCAACATATCTGTTCTCTTCATATCTCCTTTCTTCCACCCTTTCTCGGTGCTCATGATTCTTGGAACTTGATGAAGAGTACCTCTGTGAGTTAGATCCCGGCTTCTTGTAAAACTTTTTCTGGAATGCACGGGTCAATAGCAACATAGCCTGTTTGAGGCTTTCTCCATCATCACCATCTGATTCAGATTCAGACTCATAACTTGTTATCACTTTCTTCTTTTTCTTCTTGTCTTTCTTTTCTTTCTTTTTCTCTCCGGCTACCAATGCAATAGGATCTGGAACCTTTTCTGCCTTCTTTTTCTCAGCTCTTTTCTCTTCCACTTCTTCTTCATTCTGCCTCAAAGTCTCATATACCTCATGTAATGGTATGTCATTCAGATCCTTCATCTGCTTCATCCTACGTGTATGCTTCTTCCACTCTGGTTGTAGAATGCTGAGAAATTTAACATTGTTTTCAATTTGCTTCTTCTTCACTTTGTTCTTTGAGAGTTCGTTTAGAAGAAGCACAAACCTCTCATAGGTTTCCTCTAGGCTCTCATTTTCTTTTGCTTTGAATTCCTCGTAGCTATTTATGCATTTAGCCACTTTCATTTGATTGCCAACTTTGGAACCCATCATCATCTTTTGCAACTGATCCCACATCTTCTTAGCATTTCCCTTGTAGTTGTCTATCTTGATGTAGATGTCATTCGGGATACTTTGAAGAAGTAAGGATCTTGCTTTTTTATCAGCTTTGTATCGGCTTTTCTGTTCTTCAGAATACTGAGAGATATCTACTGCCACAGTTTTCATCTTTTGTTCTCTTTCCTCAGTACCATCTTCACTATCAGACGAGTCATCATCAGGTATTTGAACCGTGATTGGTACCATAGGACCTTCTGTGATTGACAGCATAATATTCTATCCATTTGCATGTCTGTCTATAAAATCAAGGAATCTGTCTTTCCACTGTTCGTACTCTCCTTTGAACAGAACAGGAGGCTTGACATCAGTGCCAATGGAAAGAGCATCTTTGGAAGTCATCTTGTTTAAACCTGTTTGAAAAATATATGCAATAAGAAACTAGAAACTGATCGTTAGTCCAAATGAAACAATCAAGAAAATACAGAAAAACTTGAAATATAAAATCAGAAATTTTGATCACAACCAGAAATATGTCCCCCTTCGCAGACTTAGCACGGGGGTGGGGGCAAGGGGAAACGCCCTAGCGGGGTCGAGGGGCAGCGCCCCTAGAGAAAAAAATTTCACTATTAAAGGCCATATTACTATTTTGAAAAAATTGTCTAAGTCCTCCATACTTTGCGCTTCAAATGCGATGCGCAAACTTTTACTTTGCTTTCCAAGAGGGAAACGCAAACCCTTACTTTGCGGTTCAAGAGGCAAACGCAAACCCTTACTTTGTGGTTCAAAAGGGAAACGCAAACCCTTGCTTTGCGGTTCAAAAGGGAAACGCAAACCCTTGCTTTGCGGTTCAAGTGGGAAGCGCAAACTTTAACTTCTCGATTCTCAAATGAAACGCAAACTTTAATTAACTTCTCGATTCTCGAAGGAAACGCAAACCTTAACTTCTCGATTCTCAAAGGAAACGCAAACCTTAACTTCTCGATTCTCAAAGGAAACACAAACCTTAACTTCTCGATTCTTGAATAAAACGCAAACCTCTGAAGAACTTACACAAATCTTGATGAATGGAACGCAAACCTTGATGAATGAAACGCAAACCTTGATGAACACGCGCAAACCTCTAAAATCGATCAAAATCACACCAAATACTCATCTAGATCTAGAAATCTAACTCAAAACTTCGACAATTTGATCGTTTAAACAACTAAAACACAATCTTAACAAACAATTTCGATCAAATACACAAAAATGTATAAATCGACTCAATTACAGTGCACAGGACTCGTGAACTTCAAACTCAACTAAAATCAAAATTAACGATCAAATACAATGCATTTCTTGAAATCACCTATACAGACTCGATCGATTATGCTATCTGAACAAAATCTAATCGATTACAACTCCAAAAACGCACTAAAACTCGGATTTGATTTTTCGCTCAAGAACACAGATACGAACTTTTGAATTTTCTTGATTTTTCGATTTGGATCTGCTCTGATACCAATTGTGTGTCCCTGAATCTAGTTTCTAATCACAAACAATTAATAAAAACAAACAAGATTGATCCAATTACCTGTTTGATTTCACTTTCAAATTCAAGAATACAACTTTCTCTCTCTAGAACTCTCTCTCTCTCTCTAAACGTATTCTCTCTCTAAAATACAACTGAATACCACTTCTGTTTGTTGCTACTGATTACAAAGCAAGGAAATCTATTTATACCTACAACTAATTACAAAGAAAAACAAAATAGAAATACAATACATTGCCTTTTATTACAAAAGACTTTGACTTTGATAAGAGTTGACTTTCTTTCAGCTTTGATGGTAGACGTGGTAGTACGTTTCCTTCGTGTTCAATTCTGTTAATCTCCTTTTTATCCATCCTCGTACTTGTATGAACGACCTTGGTATGTCGACCTTTGGGTGGTAAGAAAGTTTCTGAATGGGTAACCATTAGAAAAGTTGATGATTTTATTATTCGTTACTTGGAGTAACGGTAAGTATGGTGATTGCATTAAGTGGACAGTTTCGAGTCGCATTAATTGGTTGGATTAGAACCATAGACTTTTTGAATCGATGTATTCGAGGAGAAATTGTAAGGTGAACCTATGAGGTCCGTGATCTTTTCCTTAAGATGTTGAGCATCTAGATGACGATAGTGTAACTAGAGAAATCGAGGAGCGTGAGTTCAGGTTGATTTGTGAAAACGGTGTACATGCCAAAATATCCATTTTTTAAAGTGTTTATGTGTTTTACATGAAATTATCAAATGTTGGGTTAGTTGGTAATCTTTGATTATTTGAAGTATTTACCTTTATAAACTTTGTATAACACCACATTTGGGATTTTTGGGCATTTTGATAAAGGGGTACAAATCAATGTGTTTTAATGTTTTATTGCATAAAACGATCTTTGGTCAAAGAAATATATTTTGAATGGTTGTCGGTTTTTATGCATCACTCATGAAATGGAATGTTTTATGAAGCATTACTTGCATATTTATGTGAAGTATTTTAAAGTATGTATATAGTCCCATTTTATGATTTCTATTCTTATTAGCAGTTAAACTTGGAAAGGCATATTTGAAAATAAATGAGTCTTTAGGACTTCGGTCTGGTTTAATAGCCCAATTGTGAAATACCAAGTATGATGGCGGCTAATGCGCATCAATTGAGAATTACATATCCTGAGTACGTTGGTCATTCAATTGGAGCCATGTACTGTTTAGACTGTAATGCAGTGGATTCATATGTATATGAGTCGGTCTTTATTATTTAAAAAGAAAATGGGCTATTATCTATAAGTTACTTATTTTAAAGTGCTTGTGTTTTACATTAAATTGTTAACTACTGATAAGTTTTGGGTTATTTGGATATATTTATCTTTATAAACTTATATAACACACATCTTTGTGATTTTTGGGCATTTTTATAAATAATTCATTTTGATATATATTTCTTTTACAATGTAATATATAAATGAAAGTCGTTTTATATAATTGTTCATTTGATGCATACGATTTTATAAACCGTTGGAAAATGCATATCATTGAACTATGAGTCATTTTGGCAACATGAAGAGAAAAGGTTCATTTGGAAAACATTTTGTTTCAACCAATGAGAAGTTTTGGTTATTTTGAAATGTTTAGTTTTATGAACATGTTGAGACACCCATTTTGGATCTTTGGGTATTTTGGTAAATAAATGATGTTGAAATGTTTCTTTAATGATTTTACATATATAATTGGAGTTCAATTGACGTAAGTGTCATTTTGTGTATTTGATTTTATAAACCTTTTTCAGAAAACACATATTATTGTGCTATGAGGCATTTTGAAAACATAAGAGTATGGGTTCATTTGAAAAATGGGTTGTCACAACCAGCGATGAGATTTTAGTTAATTATACTTTTAGTCATGTTTGCATAATAGTTAGTCAAACGTGTTTCAATACTTATATTGACTTTCATTGGGTATTTACGTAAACTGTTGGGTCGTTGGCTCGGTTTTAACTAAATGGAGTCTTGAAGAAATTTGTCCGGATTAAAAACAGTGGTATTGCTTTCCTTTGAGTTTAGTGGGATCAATTCAGTTGCACATCTCATGTATGCATATATTATTGGAAATTTTCGTCATGGTATTTCAGTCAATGTTTTAGAATAATGAGAGTATGTTTATATTTGGCTTTGAACTCGAGAACGACATAAATTATTTCATGTTTTAACAGGGTGCATGCGCATATCAATCTACTAGCTTTGTGAAATAAACGGCCACATGCAAGTTTTGTAGTGAAATCTTATTTCGTGCCGCATTGTGACTAAAAGAGAGAAAACTTTAAGAGTTCGATATTATGGGCATGTGGTCTTGGATTTTGCGAACATTTTATTTATACAGTTTGGAATTAAACTAAATGCTCTTACAATTGCTCAAATCGCATGCATATGTCTTTACTAAATCTTGGGGAATAAACCGATGTATGCGAGTCACTATGGAAAGTTTTATTTCATGACATTTCATGGTTAATTGCAGAAATTTTGGGGTTCGATTTTGTGAATTTCCCTTCTGTAGTTTTGTATGAAAGATTTATGGTATTTCGGATAGAACTTTTGCCTAGAACATATTTCAGTTATTGATTTTACTGATAGGAGTTTTTCCGCAATGTATGAAATGAATTTTCGGTTTGCATGTCGTAGTAATTTCGATTTTGGGCAAGAACGTTTTATCGGTGCGGCCTAAATTTGAAACACGAATAAAAATATATATACATATATATTTATTTATAAATTTTCGTTCCTATTGTGTTGTTACATTTGGGAAATGATCGGACGTATATAGGTCTTGTTGGAAATTTTATCTTCCGACTTTTTGTGTTAAATTAAAAGATTTTAAAGTTGAAGTTGTGAAATCCTCTTTTGTGAGTTGTACAAACTTTTATTGCTCATGTTATAGGACGGAAAGTTATTTTCATATGCATAGCATAAATTGAGGCATACCAAGACCCTGGTAGTTCGTTTAAAAATTTTGTTACGCATCTTTCGTTATCGTTTTACTAGCGTAAGTACTGCTCAAATGAGTTTTGAAAATGGTTTTATATGTGTGGCATTGGCGATCAATTTTGAAACCTATCGAATGCACGATAGTGTATTTTCACCGCACGTTTAATTGTTATAAAACATATGTATTCGAGAGTTTTATAAATCTCAAATTGGCATAGTAGTGTGAAAAACCTTGAACTCATTGGGCTATAGGTGTAAGCCCCCTCGTGTTAGAAGTCTATATTAAGGAATAAAAGAGTCCTCGGAGTTTGAGGCGTTAGGCATGTGCTTTCTCCCAGTTAGTTAAGTAACGACCTTTATGCTTCGTTAAACCTACGGACTAAAATCGTGTTAGGTTGTTTGGGTATGGTTGGTTTTGGAATTGTGGGAACTTGGTACGACGACATGCTATGTGTCGGTGGTGTACTATATTGTTGGGTAATTGTGAATAATGATGATGTGATGGTTGACTGGTAAGGATGTTGGATTTGGGCGACTACTTCCAAGAGTAGGTGTCAGCTTTGAATCGACATTGCTAATCGGGAATGAAATATTTGGTAGTATACTCACGTTTGCAGAATGGTCGTCTCGAGGTTAGGTGTTGGCGCGTGATTTTGAGGACAATGATTGTTGGTGTGCTGCAATGTATTTCCGTTAGATCTGGTGCGTCTGTAGGACGAGTGGTAAACTTAAGGAAATTAGATGTTGATCATTAAGAAATCAATCATTGGTATTTTGATAATTGTCAGGACTTTCGCTGATTTGGAAATCGATGCTTGAATGCATGGTGAGAATTTGGTGGTAATGGGTATTGGATACATTGGGTGAAAATGTCAAAGTGGACTTTAAGTACAAATCGATTATTGAAGAGACCTTGATGCGTCGTATTTAGAAGTATCTAAGGGAAATATTTGCTTTGGGGTATTCTTGGTGGAAATGACTGAATAAGGCCGCCAGTTACTCTTGAGGTAATATGAGCAGCATAAGGTTGGGAGGCAACCGAGAGTTTATGGTTAATAAAATGATCAGGAGAGGACTTGATGTTCATTCCTTCGTCGGTGAGTTATGTCGAACCTTGAGATTGAATTGTGATGGCTATTTACGAGAAGTACAATAACAACCTCAACCGAGATGTAATCGGGTTCGTATACGAGGTAAGGTTTCGTGAAGGCATGTTTATAGGAAATCAATCGATCCTTCCAAGTGCTTTGTTGAGTGCTTAGTGGTCCTCGAAATCTCTTTTAAGGTTGGGAGGATTGTAACACCCCGATTTCTAAAAGCTATCGTTTCAAGTTAATACAGAAATCGGTAAGTTAAGGGAAAAAATAAGATATTTGAATTTGGGCTTGAATCCTTGATTTTATAGTCTTGATGGATAAAGGATTCAGTTACGAGTCCAACGGTTCTTTCCGGAGCAAAATCGGAGCTATAACGAAGAAGTTATGGCCAAAACAATATCGAGAAGAAAATAAGGGGAAGCGGGCGACTTATGCCGCGACCTAAGGTCGCGAGACAAGTCGCGAAATCCACTGGACGAGCTTAAAATCGATTTTCAGCACCCAAACTTCATTCCTTCATATCTCCTTCATCCTAACTCCGATTTGGGTGATTCAAGTTGCTACGGTTTCGTTTTTGAGAGTTCTTCAAGGATCTAGCAAGAGATTGGAAGTCTATTTAAGTATACTAGAGTATTTTGTGGTGGTAAGCTTCTTATCTCTCCCTATTCATCTTCTTCACCATAGTACCCATGGTTGGTATCGAAATGCATTGGTAGATATATATACCTAAAGACCTCCTATATAAATTATGTTGGACGAACCAAGGCAAGTTCACTAGGAGGATGTAGTCTCGGGACGCCACTGTGATGGTATGTGCCCAGTAGACCTCCGCCACTCGGAAAGTTTCCTGTACGGTCTGATCTCCGGGTGGGCCGGGCCTTTGGGGTGTTCCTTGTTAAGGGCATCAAGGTGCATCGACTCTTTGGAGTGGAATTGATTGGTGTTATGGGTCTCCCCCGTTGACTCCATACATGTTGAAAACTGGTTAACTGCTGATAAGAATTGTATATGTTCTACCATGCTATTTATTGTTCAACTCACTAGGCTTTTTGGCCTAACACTTGTTTGGTGTCGATGTGTATATCAGGTTTTAGCGGCATTGGTCCTAAGCTGGCGTAGTGCTTGGGTGAGAGATTTGGGAATATCGCTTTTGGACTTACTATTGGTAGAGAATCCTTTGGGTCTATAAATGACACCCTTGATTGTAATCTCTTTTCTGGTTATAGAAATTAGATTAGTTGGGTGCTATTTATTATCCGTTTAATTATGATTGTATTTAAACAGGTTTGTGTATTTTCCCCATTTTTGAGAGGCTCTTGCTTTGGCAATTTTTAATACCGCATGTCCGTTTTTCGGATTTTTATTATCCCTATTTTTAGGGTGTTACAGAGGACAGTTGTCATACACCAAAACGAAATGGGTTGAGGTTGATCTGAAATTGAAATATGGTTTGAGAAGGTGGGTTTGGTCAAGTTTGGTGAGATCATATTTTCAATACCCAATATGCCCTTTCACTTCCAATTTATTTAAAAAATGTCATTGTCTTTAATGACCATGGATTAAAATCAATTAACGGTTTAGATCGGTTTTCACGGTTCTCAACCTATTTTTAGTTCTCATTTGATTATCGTCATATATATATATATATATATGTGTGTGTGTGTGTGTGTGTGTGGGAGAGATCAAATGGAAACCACTCTAATTTTGCAAACCGTGTAAACCATCGATTTCATTGGTTAAGTTAATGAAATTATTTAATTTGATAAAATTGTGTTAATAATTTTTTTGTTGATGAAATTGTTTCATATATTTGTGTTTTTTATGTAAAAATGAAATTGTTTCATGTATTTTCTCGTTTTGATGAAATTGTTTCATGTATTTTCTCGTTTTGATGAAATTGTTTCATGCATTTTCTCAATCTGATGAAACTTTTTCATTTTCACATAAAAAACACAAATATATGAAACAATTTTATCAAAAAAAATTATATAAAACAATTTATCAAGTTTTACAAATATATATATATATATATATATATATATATATATATATAGTTATATGCCCGCACAATGCGGCGGGTGTGAAAATTTATTTTTATCTTCTAAATTTATTTAAAAAGTTAAATAAAGGGCAAAATGGGCAGTTGAAGATGAACGTAAATAAGATGAACGTAAATTTCAATAATTTCATTCTTTTAGTATAATCAAATCAAGGATAACAAATATCACTTCGCTATACGGGATTCGCTAGTTGGTGATTTATGTGAACTATTTCAATAATTTGTTATGTGTGTTACAATGTAACTTTTTCAAAATAAAATGAATTGATGAAACGTGTTTTTAATATATTTTAGATGGTTTACGTATTTTTAATATGCTAAAGGTAAAAATAAAATAAAGTGTAAGGATATAAAACAATCTTATTTGTAGATATTCATTATATTTAATAGTACGGTTAAATAAAAAAATATTCAATATTGGGCTTGTTCGTATACGATTATTTATGTTAACATGATAAGGGTATAAAATGGAAAATAAGAAAACAAAAGATATAAAATAAATTAAATAACTAACTGTAAGAGTGATAAACGTAACATTTAATTGAATTAGAAAATGAAACATGAGGGATAAAATTTTGGCTTTCAAAGGTTTGTAAAAAACTGTATTAGAATTTTTATAATATAGTAGAGATTATAGTGATGTAATTTATAATAAGAATGAAACGTATTTTTAATATATTTTACGATTATGTATTTTTAATATGCTAACGGTGAAAAAAAATAAAACGTATGGATATAAAACAATTTAATTCGTAAATATTAATGATATTTAATAGTACGGTTAAATTAAAAAATATTCAATATTGGGCTCGTTTTGAAGGTATTGACGAGACGATTATAATGGTATAATTTGTAGAAAAATGAACGTATTTTTTCATTGCATTTTTGTTCATATACGATTATTTGTGTTAATATGATAATGATATAAAATGAAAAATGAAAAAGTAAGAGATATAAAGTAAATTAAATAAGTAATTGTAAGGATGATAAATACAATATTATAAGGATGATAAATGTTATTGTACCTTGTTTTAGAATTTGTATACATTAGTATAGATATATTATATTTGCCTATTAAGAGAAAAAAAAAACAAATATTATATTTGTAGAGATAACGCTCCACTAAAATTTTAAGTAATTTAAAACCGAGATCTGTTTTTAAAAAAAATCCCAGCAAATATAAATAAATAAATAAATAAATTAATGACAGAAGGAATCTAATCCGATGATCTTTGTTTAAAGTCTGTAATTTGCTAATGGTTTTTTCGTTTTCACCAGTAATTAGTTACTTCTGAAAAGCATCTTCGAAGCGTCGAAATCGGAGTTGGCAATGGAATCGGTGGTGCAAAAGCCATGGCCAAACGTGATAATAGCGGCGGAGGAGGGTGATTCGGAGTCCTCTTCGAATCCGACGGACGCGGTGTTGTTCGTGGGGATCTCGTTAGTGTTGGGAATCGCATCGAGGCATGTACTTAGAGGAACTAGAGTTCCTTATACAGTCGCTCTGCTTGTTCTTGGCATCGCCATGGGATCATTAGGTTTGTGTAATTTGTCAATTACGTGATGCTGTCTTCAAGTTGGTTGTTTTAATTATGATTCTGCGGAAGAAAACAATCACTTTTGGTATATGTGGCCCAACTGAATTATAACCCTACACCATCTTCAGCTGAGATCATGACCCTTTTGACCTTTTTTAAAACCTTAATCTCTCGTTTCCTTGGGGTTATATTTCTGAACTGAGCTGATCTAGAGTCCAACGCACTTCATCTTTCATTTCCTCAAAACGAGGAGGGCCTTAATAAAAGGTGTTCTTATCAGATTCCGCCTAAATAAAAATTCAGTGATAAAGTTCCTTGTAGATAGCATAGTAATAATTGATTTGTAGCAACTTGAACCATAAAGCTGTTATAATTCCAAATGCACAATTGACTTTAATTTGACCACCAATGATCAATTAATCACTCGAACAGAAAAGACAAACTCCATAAAAATCAACTGTCCAGTATCAACTAGTGCTCATGAAAGAGGATTTGATCTAATCATCAATAGACCATGACAATCAACAATTAACCAAAATCAAGCAAACAGAGATGGAAAGACACTTTTACTTGGAAAACCCAAATCGGTAAAATCATGACTATATGATTGTTCTTAGTAGGGAAAAGGTATAATTTCTTATAGATGCGAAACACTCTCGATTGGCCCGTTGATTTTAAGCAAGGTATCCTCCTAGCATTCACCATTGTTTTTGACTTACCTAGTAGGGAAAAGGTATAATTTCTTATAGAAAATTCCGGGTGTTACACTTGAGGCCGTAAAGAGACTTCTATAGAGAACATACTTGGTTCTTTTTACCGATAGGCCACAACAACAAAACCTACCTTCAGGTTGTTGCTTATATATGTTCTCCTCAGGCTTATCGTTAAAAAAGGTAGTAGTGACATCATGTTCAAGTTCATAGTCATTAGTTGCAACAATATTAAGTAATTAGCACGTGAATAAATATCAGTATAGTTAATATATGGGATTTGAATATATTCTTTTGCAACGAGCCAACGACGTGTGCCTTATAGCTTTGTTTTTCAGCTAAGTAGAAAAAAGAAAAACTTGTTTTCCTTGATTCAAACAAGTTTCAACTTTTGGCAAAGAATATCCTTGAACTCCTGTTTTTGCCACTCTTCACCCATGAACTGAAAATCTGGTAAATTAATGGTGTTTCCAACTAAAGCAATCATGCATTTTCTTGATTTTGCATTTGGGGAAAATCATTTATGACGAGTGTAAAAAATCAGTGGGTATTAATTGAGTTTAGCATTCGGAAACAAGCATGATTTTGAACCATGTACTTTCACCATTCTGGTAATACTTGTGATCTAGAAATTGAACATAAAGAAAGAACGATTTTGTGATAGCACCCTCAAGAATAAGCCCACTTCCTACTAAAAACATTAAGAGGTCGGGTAGTTTAAGTTGAATGAAGGGTAGAAGTTGTTCCTAGAGCAGTTAAAGGTGCTCACTTTTATAAAAGGACGAGTACCTGGTATATTCCATATGGAAAGTAGGACACTACTTTCAGAATGGGAGGGGTATTTTCCTGCTTTTTAACTGCACTCTTTCCTGACTTTTGAATAGAAATTAGAAGTGAAATTTTTATAATTATGTCCTATAAAATTTGCAATGTTCGACTCAAGAAAAAGTTTAATAATTTTTTTGATCATTAGTTAGATTTTTGAAGTACTTTTTGAATAGCTACAAAATAGGTTAATCTTGCCCACCAAAACAAACTTGTTATTAACACATGCAATACTCACTATTGGTATTAAATATTTTGATGTCAATAACAATAATATGAAAATAAGACGTCTACAACATATATATATATATATGTGTGTGTGTGTGTGTGTGTATAATATATATATATATATATATATATATACTAGAAACGTACTCGCGCAATGCAACTAGATACATCATGATTTTAATGCTTCATTTTATTTTCTGTTTTTTGTCGATTTACATTACGATTTTGGATGGTTGTGAGCGAGTGATAATGATTTTTTTATATAAATTTGTTTAATTTAAAAAAAAAAAGTTTGTTGGCGGGGACCCAAGGCCCCGTGGCCCACTTTTGTGGACCCTACAGGCCCTACCTCTATAAGCCTGCACCGGAAAATACATCCTTTCTTCCCCCGGATTCGAACCCTAGTACGGAACCCCAGGTAGAAGCGTTTACGGAAGAGAGGTGGCCACTAGGCCAAAGACCTAGTGGTTAAATTTGTTTAATTTAGACTTAATAATATAATGTTTTTTATAAAAAAAAAATAAGTATTTTGTTAGAATTCAATGATTATGAGTTAGTTATTAATTCAAACATATAGCTTTAGAAATTTGTACTCATACATCATGACTTGTATTCTTGAATTTTAGGTAATGTGTATCAATAAACAGTACCCAATGCATAAAAGTACAAAAACGACGACCAAAAAATCAAATTGGTTCTAAAAATATAAAACCATAACTTATTACAATAAATTAGAAATTTAAAAATACATCAATAATAATCGAATAGGGATATATAAGATAGTAAAACATAATAATTGAGCTCAATTACAAACTTAGCTACAAAATATAATGTAATTTATTTTGGTTTAATAATATAATGTTTTTTTTTAATAAAATATTCTGTTAGATTTTTTATTATATTTTAGATTTTTTATATTTAAAATTTTGATTTTTATTCTATATTTAATTATACTGATAGTGATTTTAGGGGAGTTAAAGTGGGAAATGATTTTAGGGGAGTTAAAATGGTTAGAGATAATGATTGAAAGTTAATAAATAGCATTAAATGTAGTACATACAACTTTAATGGTTGTTTTTTAAGAGATTTTAAGTAATTAGTATTAAATAACGGTACATTAAGCTTTAAAACTTGTTTTTAAGAGTTTTTATGTCTGCTTTATAATATGGTATAGATATATAGAGGGAGGTTCATGGGAAAACCTCAAAAAAATGGAAAACTGAGGAACACCCTGGTAGCCCTTGATCTGGACGTTATGCACTTGTGCATACAAGTAAATTAAGTTGTTTTTTGGTTTTTATGCACGTGTGCATTATGCACTTGTGCATATTCACGTGTGCATATTACAAATTACTTGTATGCACAAGTGTATACATGTAATTTGTAATATTTGTATGCACAAGTGCATACTGTCTAAATGAGGGGCTACCAGGGTGTTCTTTAGTTTTCCGTTTTTTTGAGGTTTTCCTCTGAACCTAACACTATATGTATATGTATATATATATATATATATATATATAGAGAGAGAGAGAGAGAGAGAGAGAGAGAACCTTAAGAACCGACCATTTCATGTATTATTCTTAATAATCATGAATGAATATCATGCACTTTTATAATGAATACCATGTATTTTCATTATGAATAATTTTCATCATGAATAAATTATGAATAGTTGGTTCCCAACTTCTCAAAATATTTATGGTTCTCATTCATGTCCCTATATATATTCCTCGACAATGTTTAGTAGAGGTGATTGGTAGAACATAACTGAGAGAGTCTTTGTTCTTCACGAGCATATACTTGCACTCAACAGCAATTAAGAAACCATGTTACATAGAAAAGATTGTTGAGTACACAATGTGACTTCTTGACTCAAGGCACAAAAATTGACTTGTATTGTAGCTTTGTCATTTAAAAGATTAAAATGTGAAGTCGAAACTGCATAAATGGGCTATTATTTGTTCTAGTTGTGGAAATTGTCATTGAAGTGCTTAATTGTTGATTTGAGCAAGTTTGAATTTATGGTGGCAATAGATATAACAAACTTCCTCAAATTGTGGAAGCTCCTTTTAAGCATCTGAAATTGAAACTTTTAGAAGCAATGGACTTGCAACATGAGTTACAAGTAATTATTACAAGAACTTTTTGAAAGAAAAAGGAATTATAACGTGGTTTTGTCACTGAAAGGGGGTGACACTTTTGCAGCCTGCCAATTGATGCACCCCGGGTAATTCGCTGGGCTGCATACAAGTGTGGTCATCAAACATTTAAAGCATCATGTGTTGTTGATGTGAGGTGTTGCATAGCTTTTCCAATATTGTGTTCTTTCCTAAGTCAAAAGATATCTATTCTGCAGAATATGGAACAAGCCATCGGTTAGGGAAGGTTGGTGACGGAATTCGGATCTGTAAGTTCAATTAGATTCTTTTGTTGAGATGAGCTTAAAATTATGAGCAGTCCCCCGCTGATTTGTCCCTGTGGTAAGGAGGTGTGAGTCCATAACTGAGGTACCGAGTTCGGATCCGGGCATCATCCACCTGCCTCTGGGACACCGTGATTTTCCTCCCCCATGCTGGCTGTGGGACCTTGCGGTTGGGGCGCTCTAGAGTGGCATATATCCTTTTTTGAAATTATGCACAGCCTTCCTTTGACGACTGAGATGTTTGCACTTTGAAAAGTCCTTTTGTCTACTATACTGTCGGCTGCTGTAAGTCACATATATGGTTCATGTGCAGGGGCAAATATTGATCCAGATCTTCTATTAGCTGTTTTTCTACCTGCTCTTCTTTTTGAAAGTTCGTTTTCAATGGAGGTGCACCAAATAAAGGTTGATTTCTATGCTTCATTGTCTTTACTCAACCCCCGTAAAGCCGTGGCGTCTTGTTATTTGAATTATATTGCACCCGATTTTGTTGATTATTGAAATTACTTGAACTATACATTGAAAACATTATTTTATTGTTATATAAGAATATTTATAATTAGTAGTTCATGATATCAATGTTTAATCATTTTGAAGTGACAGAGGAAGGGACTAGTTATTGTTAATATAATGGTATAGTTATTGTATCATACTTGAATTTGAAGATATGGAATTACACTCTAGCAGATCAGTTGGATCCAGATACTAGATAATTGAAGTTCCATTCTAAACGCCTTCTTGTGATCAAATTTCTTACATGAAGACTGATATATTTGCTTCACTTTATTTTGTGTATGACTGCGAACAGTCCTTGACAAAATTAAACGTTCAACTTGCATTCAGATTCTTGTGAGCAACAAACCTAGGTGCTCCTTTAATATATGTTCTACCCTGTAAGTGGCTGCTAAGAAGACATCCTTGGCATGAAGATGCATCAAGGATCTATGCTGATAATTTGGTAACATAGCAGTTTCTCTGAAAGAAATAAGTTTACTAAAAAAATAAGTTTGAAAATGGCAGGATATTGATGATCATAAACAGCCTTAGGAACCCGCATCAACAGCTTCCATCTTCATCCATCTAATGGGTTGGCAGCGATGGAAACACACTAGATATGATAAATCCTGTATGTCCTTTCCGACGGTTGTCCTCCAATCGACAACAACATCAAGCCTATTAGCCCAGACTCATTAGTGGTGGGCTACAAATAGAAATCCAAGTAGAATGTGTAATGAGGTGAAACCAATACAAATTACAAGAAAGTGAACCCCCTAGGGTTCTAGGCATAAATTGCATCTTTCTGGACCCTCCTATTAAAAATCTACTCCTTCGTTATATTCGTGTCACTCAAATCCCTCTTTACTTCCCCATTCTGATGTTGGTCGTACTCCATATATGCTGTTAGATTTAGCAAAGTTTGTTTTCACTTTCCTAGTACTAGTATTAGCATTTCCCTTTTAGGCTTCTTAATCTTATATATATTGTAATCTCTTTTAGAAAGGTAATAAGATAACACTTATCAGATTTGAGAAATAACATGGTATCAGAGCTGATGAAATGTTACCCCTCGCCGGAACCCTAGCCGCCGTCGCTGGAGTATGCCGGAACCCTAGCCGCCGCTGTCGGAAGTTCGCCTGAAACCCTAGCCGCCGCCGATCTCTTCGCCTGAAACCCTAGCCGCCGCCGGCCTCTTCGCCTGAAACCCCGCCAGCTGCCTCTTCGCCTGAAACCCTAGCCGTTGCCGACCTCTTTGCCTGAAACACCGCCATTGTTGGCCTCCTTGACAAGATCTGCGGCTGTCAACGCCTTCCTTGTCCATATCATCGTCTCCAGACCTGCCGCCGCCCTCTGCCGCCGTCGCCGACGCCGACGCCGCCTCCCTGAGTTCCAGCGAACTTTTGGCCTGTATTTTTGCCCTTCTTTTTCCAGCGACCTGTTGGCCTCCTGAGTTCCACCTTCCCCCATTTGTTTCCTTTTCCCTTCTTCCGTTTTTCCTTCCAGACCTTAACTAGTTAACTTGTAAAATTACAAGGCTTCCAGTCTTTTATACAAAGCACACCACTGTGAAGTTCCTCTCAGGCTCACCAATGGCACCCCCGGACAAAACTCAAGGCTCGACCTCTACCGACTTATCCATTCCGGGTATAATTAATTATTCTGCCGTGTTAAGGATTCCCGTTAAACTTAACTCTACAAATTGGGCTCAATGGAGTATGTTTGTCCAAACCGATCTCGAAAGTTTGGACAAAGATGATTATTTAACTGCGAACCCTCCGAATCCTATAACCCGGGAATGGAAACTCAATGATAGTGGTATCCGTATGGCACTATGGAATGCGATGGAACCGCAAGTCCTAAGCATTGCTCAGAATTATCTTACCACGAAGAAGATGTGGATTCACTTGGAGTCTTCCTTCTCAGCCAAAGAATCCTTGTCTCATACTTATTCCGTGTTCGGTTCCTATTTCAGATGTGAACAAGGTGACTCTGATCTCACTGAGCACTATACAAGAATATCGAAGTTATCAGAAGAGCTTCGAGTTCTTTTCCCTGTCACTCCTGATGTTAAAGTTCAGGAGGAGCGGTTAGCAAAAATGGATGTGATCACGTTCATTTCGGGATTGTCTGCCAAATATTCCGGTGCTCGTCCTTTGATACTGAGTCACTCAGCATCTCAGTCTTTGGCATCAACGTATCATCTTGCTCGAGAGATGTACTCAGATCATACTCCATCACAGCCATCCGGAACTGATGTATCAGCCTTTGCCTCTTCGAGTACTAGAAATGTTGGAAAGGAGGGGTATAAGAAGAAGATCCAATGCTTTTATTGTAAGGAGTTTGGGTATACAAAGTATAACTGCCCAAATCGTCCTACTTCTGGTCCGGGATCTCAACCACCACCTCGTCCTTTCCGAGCCCAGATAGCATCTGCAGATAATACCACCCCCACTAGCACTTTCCATGGTGAAGATGTCTCTCGATTCCAACATGGGTCTTCTAGCCAGGTTTCATCTACTCCTCGTGCTAGCATAACACAGTCTGGTATACCTTCTACCTGTTTTTCAGCATGCTCACCATCATGGATTATTGATTCAGGAGCCACATATCATATGACTAGGAACAAAGACCTTATATCCAATCTCAATATTCATATACCACAGACTCCGATTCGACTTGCTAATGGATCTACGTGTCAAATTATGGGCATTGGATCCACTAGCAACTTGTCAAAACTAAACCTATCTTCTGTTCTTTATGTTCCCACCTTTCCAAATAGTTTAATTTCTGTTAGCCAAATTACAAAAATGCATAAGTGTTCAGTAACCTTCTTTCCAACACATTGTGTCTTTCAGGAATCGGGGACGAATTGAATCTCAAGGTCTCTATCGTTTGTCTGGGTTGCGATATGCAACTGCACATCTTTGTGATTATAGTATCAGAGAGACTCACTGTCGGCTAGGTCACCCTTCTTTGTCTGTTTTAAAACAATTGAGACCATATTTGTCTTTTGTTAAAGAGTTAGTTTGTGAGTCATGTCAGTTGGGTAAACATACCCGTTGTCCCTATCCCCCTAGAGAGTCTAGTAGTGTTACCGCTTTATTTCAGTTAATTCACTCGGATGTATGGGGACCTTGTCCCGTAACTTCTACTAATAGATTTAAGTATTTTGTTACGTTTGTTGATGAATTTTCTCGTGCGACATGGGTTTACATGCTAAAGTCACGTAATGAAATATTTTCTGTCTTTTGTGAGTTCTATGCATATGTCAAAACCCAATTTGATGTATCCATTAAAACTCTGAGATCTGATAATGCAAAAGAATAATTTTCCTCTGATTTTACAAGTTACTTATCTGAGCATGGTATTATACATGAATCATCGTGTGCCTATACACCCCAACAGAATGGCATTGCTGAACGAAAGAACCGCCATTTGTTGGATGTAGCTCGTACTATGATGATTCATTATAATGTTCCACAGTTTTTGGGACGACGTGGTTCTTACAGCTAATTATCTAATTAACCGTATGCCCTCTTCTGTCCTTAAAGGGAAGACGCCTTTCTCTATCCTGTTTCCAAAAGGCACTTCTTTCCCATTAGCTCCTAAAATATTTGGTTGTATTTTTCTTATGTTCATGATCATCGCCTGGGACATAATAAACTTGAAGCACGTGCTATCAAGTGTGTGTTCCTTGGGTATTCTCGCATTCAAAAAGGCTATCGTTGTTACAGTCCTGTCCTTCGTAGGTATTTTACTTCTGCTGATGTCACATTCCATGAGTTGCATCCCTTCTATGGTAAACCTATCACCGACGCTTCCGAGTCAACAAACCTTGTTTCTGATCCTTCCGACTCTCTTGATCCTCAAGTCTTACAACCTCCAGCAACGAACCCAAATTTCGTTCTTCCAACAGTTGATACTGATACTCGTTTCACAAATGTGTATGTTCGACAGCGCCAACGACAAGTCTCTGTGACCCAAGAGTGCCTACCTGTGCATATGTGCATGATGTTTCTGGTACATCTCCCGTTCCACTACCTGATCCACCTTTATCATCGCCTACTGATATTTCCACCGACCCAGTTCTTGGTACACCCCAACCATCACATACTAAGCCTTATGACCCGCCTGGTGCTCATCTCCCCGATATTCCCCTTGCCTTCCAAAAAGGCACACGGACTCGTACCCGATATCCCATTCATGATTACCTTGCCTACTCTCACCTTTCTTCAGAGTCGTGAGCCTACACCGTAGCCATTGATAGCCATATTGTTCCCAGAAATGTGACTGAGGCCCTCAATCACCCAGGATGGTTTAAGGCAATGCAGGAAGAGATGGATGCCTTACAGAAGAATCATACTTTGGGATTTGGAACAACTTCCTCGTGGAAAGCGTAAAGTGGGTTGTAAGTGGTTTTCACAATGAAAGTTGATCCTGATGGTTCACTGCATCGTCTGAAGGCCCGATTAGTTGCAAAGGGTTATTCTCAAGCCCCTGGGGTTGATTATGACGAGACATTTTCCCCGGTGGCTAAAATGCCGTCAGTTCGCATTTGTATTGCTTTGGCTGCCATCAATCATTGGCCACTTCATCAGTTGGATGTCAAGAATGCCTTTCTTAATGGCATTCTTGAGGAGGTGTACATGGAACAACCACCTGGGTTTGTCATTGAGGAGGAGGTTACAAAGGTATGTCGACTGCGACGTTCAGTGTATGGTCTTAAACAATCTCCTAGAGCATGGTTTGGACGTTTCTCAGATGTTCTCCAGGAATTTGGTATGACTCGCAGTTCCCAAGATTATTCTGTGTTCTTTAGACACCATGACAATCGACGTATCATACTGGTAGTTTATGTAGATGACATTATCATCACCGGAGATGATAGCACCGGAATTTCAAAACTGAAAGAATTTCTACAAACTCTATTTCAAGTTACTGATCTTGGACGACTGCGTTACTTCCTTGGGATAGAAGTATCTCGATCTCCACAAGGGATTTTTTTGTCTCTAACGGAAATATGTTGTTGACATGCTTACGGAGTGTGGTCTATTGGGATGTAAACCAGTGGACAGTCCGATGCTCACTATAGGAAAGCTTCTTCCGAATGAAGGAAATCCTATGAGGGATCCAGAGAGATACAGAAGACTGGTTGGAAAATTAAACTATTTGAGAGTTACTCGACCGATATTTCATTCCCGGTTAGTGGCTTGAGCCAGTTCATGTCTGCTATGTCTGCTCCTTATACGGGTCATTGGGATGCAGCACTTCGCGTTTTGAGGTATCTCTAGGCCACATCAGGCTTAGGGATAATCTATTCAAATCAGGGCCATTGTCGAGTGGGTGCTTTCACTGAAAAAGGAGATGGTAGAATATCTGGTTTCTCGGATGCAGATCGGGCTGGATGTCCCATTTCCAGGAGATCAACTACAGGATACTGTGTGTTCGTCGGAGGAAATCTAGTTTCTTGGAAAAGCAAGAAGCAACATATTGTCTCCCGATCAAGTGCTGAGTCAGAATACAGAGCCATGGCAGATGTGTCATGCGAAATAACGTGGGTAAGGAGACTCCTAAGAGAGCTTGGAGTAATTATAGACGGCTTGATGAGATTGTATTGTGATAACCAGTCAGCCATCCACATCGCCAAGAATCAAGTATTCCATGAAAGGACCAAACACATTGAAGTTGATTGTCATCTCATTAGAGACCATGTTGTGGGAACACGGACAGACCCTCCATCGATCCAACCGGTACACATCAAGACTGAACATCAGCTTGCAGACATTCTCACGAAGCCATTGCGGAAAACTCAAATAGACTTTATCTGTAACAAGTTGGGCATGATTAACATTTTTGCTCCAACTTGAGGAGTGTTAGATTTAGCAAAGTTTGTTTTCACTTTCCTAGTACTAGTATTAGCATTTCCCTTTTAGGCTTCTTAATCTTATATATATTGTAATCTCTTTTAGAAAGGTAATAAGTTAACACTTATCAGATTTGAGAAATAGCATATGCTAATGGTGTCTTCTTGGTAGAAGTCTCAACTTCTAACTCTGCAATCGGAGAATCTACATTGGAGATGGCTTAATCAGCTCAACTAACTTATCTCAGCTTCTTGTCTACCTGTGACTGTGACTATTTACACCTGGATTCCAGATGGTCTGTATGAAACATCTTTGATGATATGATCACACATTATAAATTCTTTACTTATCTACATAATGATGCATGTTCTGGATGAAGTGTCTTTGATAATATAATCAAACATTTTATAAATTTTATTGACATCATCACAGTGGTCTGTGATCTCTAATATTTCTCTGTCATTTTGTTAAAATGTATTATTAATGTAAGATTATTGTTTTCTCATAACAAAATTCACCTTCATCTCTTCACAGAAATGCATGGCACAAATGATAATTCTTGCTGGGCCTGGGGTTCTAATATCCACATTCATTCTGGGATCAGCTTTGAAGGTTTGCTAACATACATCATTTTGGGATATTCTGTTTAGGGTGTAATTTTCTATATTCTAAAATATAAGCAATTGCAGCTAATTTTTCCATATAGCTGGAGCTGGAAAACATCATTTCTTCTTGGAGGACTTCTAAGTGCTACTGATCCTGTTGCCGTGGTTGCTTTGTTAAAAGAGCTTGGTGCAAGCAAAAAACTAAGTACTATTATTGAAGGAGAATCATTAATGAATGATGGGTATCAATTCTCTGTTGCTCTTTCAGCTTCTTAATCAAGACATGTGATTCTTTCTTTGGATCTCATCTAATAAAAGTTTCTATGATATAGAAATTAAGTTTCAGTTATTGCCTATGTTCGGTTTAGCTACATGCTTAACTACAAGCTGCATTCGTATATTCAGGACTGCAATTGTTGTCTATACACTCTTTTTCCGAATGGTAACTGGATCAAGCTTCAGCTGGGAGACCATCATAAAGTTCTTAGCAACAGTATCTCTTGGAGCGTAGGTGTTGCACTTGCAATTTGTAGTATAGCGACTACTTGGTTTGATAAAACTATTTCTTTGATCCAGTGTAGGAATGGGTGTTGCATTTGGTCTGGTGTCTTATTTGTGGCTTGGATATATTTTCAACGATTCAGTGATAGAAATTACATTGACTGTTGCTGTGAGCTACCTTGCTTACTTCACGGTATGTTACCTCTTACACTCACAAAGGTACATTTAATACTAATATACATTGCATGACACGTCTTCTCCTGGAAGAAAAGTATTGATGTGATTAGTGGCAAGAAGGTTCTCATAATTTGTGCGTATCAGCAGAGTATTAGTCTTTCCATCTGATTATTGGATTCTCTATTTAATGTTAAGATCATACGTCTAGTTGTTCTTCAAGGTTGTTCTCCTTATTCTGCCTACTAAGTGCTAACCATTTGTTTGTGCAATATTTGGTAGTTCCATCTCAACAAGAATCATCCGGTTGATACTTGATTATGCACCTGAGCATGATAATTTGTTAGGTTGAGGTTTCATGTTAGTAGTCAAAGTTGTGGAGTTTTGATAATGATTTAGTTCTTGCCACTTTACACGACCTTGGGCCTGATTATCTTATGTTACGCACGACGCCGACACAAGGATCATCTCTTCCCAATTTCTTCGATCTCCGTGCTCGGATCTGGGCATTTGATGCTTAACCCCCAGCTCAGTCTTCAAGTCCACCAACAACCACTGCCCTCTACAATAACGCACATTTATCTTCCTCTTTGAACCGTCGGAACGTTGTGGTAGTCGTCGTGACCAACGTAACCAACACAACATCAATGGCGTTCTTCCTTTCCGGGTGGTGTGGCCTATCCACCAAACCAGCAGCTGCAATTTTCCTCGAGACCGCAATCCGCTATTGCATCGCAATTTCGCCGCAATTAACTGCATAGGCTGCAGTATTCCGGTATGGCTCAACATCATCCCTTTTCTTCCTGGGAAGTCGTGCTCTTGGTCTTTTAGGTCCCACCCCAATTGGTGCACAAATCGTGTCTGGTCAACATAGATGACTCAATGTCCTCATCGCTACTCCGGGCCTAACACAGCTCCTCCGTTTACTACCCACCATATGACTGCTATGCCTCTACAAAACGCGCAACCTCATAATGACCCTCACAACGTAATCATGGGTGATGGTGATTCCATACCAATTTCCCATATCCGTAACCTACCTCTGCCCTGGGGTTCCTCCTTTACTCATCACAAGGGATATCATTGCCTTGACCCTAAATCTGGTCGGGTTTAGATATCTCGGCATGTTATCATTAATGAAAATAAGTTTCCATATAAGACTTTGTAGGTACCTTCTGAGATAGATTTGGTTGAGTTTGACTTCACTTTGTTAAATTCATCAAGCCCTGATGCATCTTCGCAATCCTCCTTGCCAAACACTACCTCAAGCTTAGCTCCAACAACCATCACTTCAACGGGCCGAATCCCAGTCTCACCTACTACTGCCCCAAACTCCAATATCGCAGCACCTCCCTCACCATTGCGTCTGTTGCAATATAGTCGTCGCAGACATAATCCACCACCTATTGCACCAACCTTGGCTTCGACCCCACCACCGCAATCCCAGAACTGAGAACCACCATAGATTCAATCCCAAACAATGTCTCTGTTAACGAATCCTTAACAACGGTGCCACCACTTCAAAACCCATCAACAACAATGATACATTCAATGCGTACATGTCTTCGTGACGGGATTGTTTAACCACGCATTCGAATCGATGGAACTGTAAAGTACCCTCTCCCTAAGGCTCTTGTTTCTATATTAATTCCATGGAACCCACTTATTATCCACAGGCCTCTGAAGAAGCTTGTTGGAGAGATGTAATGACCAAAATCAATGCTTCACTAAAGAATGGCACCGGGTCTTTAGTACCGCCTTCTCCTTCACAACATCTAGTTGGCAACAAGTGGGTGTTTCACATTCAAGGAAAACCCGATGGTTCTGTGGAGCGCTATAAGGCGCGATTGGTCGCCAAAGACTTTCACCAACAACATGGAATTGGCTATGGTGAGACCTACAGCCCCGTCATCAAACCTGCAACCATTCGAACAGTTATTGCAATGTCTCATCGATAGTCACTTCGGCAACTTGATGTTAAGAATGCGTTCCTCCATGGATCTTTCAGGAAGATGTCTACATGACTCAACCCCGAGGATTTATTGATCCTACAAAACCATCATATGTCTGCAAGTTGCATAAAGCGTTGTATCCGACTTCCGAATCAGTAAGGCAGACCCTTCTTTATTTACATATCAACAATCTGGCCATACTCTCTACTTCTTACTATACATTGATGATCTTCTTGTTACGGGCAATAGTGACAAACTTCTCCAGAACTTCATTGATTATTTGGGACGTAGTTTTGACATTAAAGATCTAGGACCACTGAGTTATTTCCTGGGTTTTCAAGTCACTCCCATTTCAGGGGGCATCCATATCAATCAATTAAAGTATGCCCGAGATATTTTGGAAAAACATGGTTTATTGCATAGTCGATCGGTAAGCACACCATTGTCTACTAAGGCAAGTTTCTCGTCTGCAGAAGGGAGTCTTCTTGATAATCCAACAACATTTCGTGAAATAGTTAGATCTCTTCAGTATTTGACAATAGCTCGGCCGGACATTGCCTTTGAAGTTAACTCGATATCACAACATGTGTAAGCCCTGTTCCACGCACTTAATTGGTGCCAAGTGGATACTATGCTATGTCAGAGGGACTCTTGATTACGGCCTTCGATTCTTAGCACAACATCCACCTGTTCATGTCTCCGCCCATTTAGACGCTAGACGCTGATTGGGCAGGTTGCCCCGAATCTAGGTAGGCACTCAACCTCCGGTTATCTCATTTACGTTGGTGGCAACCTTGTTTCTTGGTGCTCCAAAAAGCAACCTACCGTCGCACACTCAAGTGCGGAATCTGAATATGGAGCTCTTGCTCATGCTAATGCAGAACAACATTGTTAACTTTTTTGTTAACCGAACTTGGTGCTCATATTGACTTCGTGATAACACTTTATTGTGACAATTTAAGTGCCACTTACATGGCGTCCAATCTAGTGTTTCACGCCCACACTAAACACATTGAGCTTGATTATCATTATGTGTGTGAAAAAATGGCACTAGGCAGTCACCAGGTTCGTTTCATTCCATTAATCGACCAACGACTTGGTCTTCTCACCAAGCCCCTCCACCATAAGCGTCACAATCTTCTCTATCACAAACTAGTGCATCCTATGCTGCCTAGTTTGAAGGGGGGGGGGGGGTTAGAGTGATTTCCTCTTCTCCTCATTCACATCCAGAATCTTCCAATATTGCATCTTAACGAGAGAATAATGTATGTTACATTTACCTTAAAGTAGAACACTTATAGGCTGATCTTGTGGATCATGATTGATTCATTTTTTTAAATGTTTTGATTTAGGTGGCGTTTTTTAAGAGGTGCTGAAGTCTGAAGTTTGATTTCACTTCTGATTTTTAAGAGATGGTGCTGAAATCTGAATCAATAAGACTGTTTGTTTTTGTAAACTGACAAACGTCTGAGTATATATAATTGTTTATTTTATCCCTCAAAAATTCGACTTAAATACGAGAATTGAAGTGAGGATCGATGATCGAAGGACGAAACGAAAAAAAGAAACATGTTAGAATGTAAGATATTTAATTCTTTACTTAGGCCCAATTAGCTCGTGGGCCCTTAGGGTTTTTAGGGTTTCCTTCTTTTTCTAGCTTTCTTGCCTATATATAACCTTGTACTCTTTCATTGTATTAATAAGAGAAAATCAATAATATAATCCCTGATTACATGGTATCAGAGCCGCCGCTTCTAAAACCCTAATAGCCGCCGCTTCCAAAACCCTAATAGTAGTCGTCCCACTTTCTACCATCCTCCGGCGTGAATAGTGTTTCTGCGTGAACAGTGCTCCCGATGTGAACAGTGATCCGGTGTGAACAGTGTTTCGACATGAATAGTACTCCGGCGTGAATAGTACTCCGGCGTGAACAGTGTTTCGGCGTGAATAGTACTCCGGCGTGAACAGTACTCCCGAAGTTTTTTGGTACACTTTTTTGGTTCGAAGATTTTTCCCGTTTTATTTCATCCCTGTTTGTCTTGTGGCACCCTGTGAGTGCGCTGTGAGTGCGCTGTTCGTTTTCGTTTTTGTTCGTCGGTTTTCTGGCACCCTGTGAGTGCATTCTTTGTCCAACTTCGAATTTCTGGTTTGTGATTCATTGGAAGATGACTAGAGAAGACAAATCATCTGTAGTACGGTTACTATACCCGCGGAAGAATATGCTCGACTTTTAGGGACTGAGAATTCCACTGCTTCGACTGCTACATTTGCTGAGACAGGTAACTCTAGTACATGTCTATTATCCTCTGCCTCCAAATGGGTCATTGATTCAGGTGCTTCAGATCACATGACAGGTAATCCCACTATCTTCTCTAATTTCAATAAACACACGTCTCCATCACATGTCACAATTGCTGATGGGTCTACCACATCTGTCCTTGGTTCTGGCACCATTGATCTTACCCCATCTGTTTCGTTATCTTCTGTACTGAGCCTACCCAATTTCTCATTCAATTTGTTATCAGTCAGCAAAATTACCCGTGCTTTAAATTGTTGTGTCACATTCTTTCCTGATTTCTGTGTCCTTCAGGATCTGTCGACGAAGAGGATTATTGGTAAAGGGCGGGAAACTGACGGCCTATACATATTTGAACAACAAATACCTTGCTCTTTGGCTTGTTCCAACTCATCGTCTCCGCTTGAAGTTCATTGTCGATTAGGTCATCCTTCTTTACAAAATTTAAAGAAGTTGTGTCCTGAGTTTTCTTCTTTATCTTCTCTACAGTGTGAGTCTTGTCAGTATGCCAAACATCAACGTATTCATTTAAGTCCTAAAGTCTATAATAAGCGGGCCTCTTCTCCATTTGAGTTAGTCCATTCTGATGTTTGGGGACCATGTCCAGTCACTTCAAAACTTGGATTTAAGTATTTCGTTACTTTTGTTGATGATTACTCTCGTACAACTTGGCTTTACCTTATGAAAAATCGATCTGAGGTGTTTACCCATTTTTGTTCATTTTATACTGAGATTAAAACACAATTTAAAGTCTCCATTCAAACTCTTCGTAGCGATAATGCAAAAGAATATTTGTCTCAAACATTTCAGTCATATATGCTTCAAAATGGTATTCTTCATGAGTCTTCCTGTGTTGACACACCAGCCCAAAATGGGGTTGCTGAACGAAAGAATCGTCATCTCTTAGAGGTGGCTCGGGCTCTATTATTTCATATGACTGTTCCAAAACTCTTTTGGGCTGATGCTATTGCTACTGCTTGTTTTCTCATCAACCGAATGTCATCTGTTGTTTTGGATGGAAGAAGTCCTTTCTCAGTTCTGTTTCCTACAAAGTCATTGTTTCCTGTCGACCCAAAGATCTTTGGTAGTACTTGTTTTGTCCGTGATACTCGACCACACATAACTAAGTTGGATCCAAAATCTTTGAAATGTGTATTTCTTGGTTACTCTCGACTTCAAAAAGGGTATAAGTGCTTTTCTCCCACACTTAATCGATACATTGTATCTCGAGATGTTACATTCCATGAGAATATACCTTTCTTTCCTGTGTCCACTCCTTGCAATCCAAGAGATAGCGATGATTTGTTGGTATATACTGTACCAGTTCCTGAATCCCCTATCCTATCCGACTCGACACAGCATCAAGAGCCTACTAAACCACCGATAGTTCATGTGTATAATAGGCGGCAACGACCTACGTCAGATCCCGACCCTATACCATCTTCGTCATCGTCTGCAGATTCTTCTAATGATGATCCTTCTGCTTCAAGTGATCCACCACCATCCGATACACAGGATCCTGATCTTGATGTTCCCATTGCCCTTCGGAAAGGTAAGCGCTCATGTACTTACCCTATTTCTTCAGTTGTTTGCTATGATAAACTTTCTTCTCGTTCTCGCTCTTTGATCTCTACACTTGATTCATTTTCTGTTCCTAAAACGGTTGGTGAAGCTTTGGCTCATTCTGGATGGCGGGATGCCATGATTGAAGAGATTAATGCTCTAGATCATAATAATACATGGGATTTGGTAGAGTTACCTGCAGGTAAAAAGGCAATTGGCTGCAAATGGGTATTCACTGTGAAAGTTAATCCAGATGGATCAGTGGCTCGTCTGAAAGCCCGGTTGGTAGCTAAAGGATATGCTCAGACTTATGGGGTCGACTACTACGAGACATTTTCTCCTGTGGCTAAGGTACCCTCCATCCGCTTGTTTATTTCATTGGCCGCTACTTATGACTGCGTCCTACACCAACTGGATGTGAAAAATGCATTCCTGCATGGTGATTTACATGAGGAAGTTTATATGGATCAACCACCTGGGTTTGTTGCTCAGGGGGAGTCTGGCAGAGTCTGTAAATTGCGTAAATCATTGTATGGTTTAAAGCAATCCCCTCGTGCTTGGTTTGGACGGTTTAATGCTGTAGTGACTGAGTTTGGCTTACGGAGGAGCTCTTATGATCATTCTGTGTTCTTTACTTCATCCCCTTCTGGATGCATTCTACTAGTGGTGTACGTTGATGACATTGTGATTACTGGGAGTGATGACATTGGGATCAAGAAGCTGAAAGATTTCCTTGCGTCCCGGTTTCAAACAAAGGATCTAGGTCCTTTAAAATACTTCTTGGGAATTGAAGTATCTCGTACTCGGAAAGGGATATGTTTGTCTCAACGAAAATATTGTTTGGATGTATTGAATGATTCTGGGATGATTGAAACAAAACCGTGTGAGGCCCCAATGATTCCGAATATGAAATTGAAAGCAGATGATGGAGATCTACTTGAAGATCCAGAAAAGTATAGAAGAATTGTGGGAAAACTAAACTACCTGACGATTACGCGTCCTGACATCGCGTTTCCGGTGAGTGTTGTAAGTCAGTTTATGTCATCTCCAAGAACTCCACATTGGGAGGCCGTTAGACATATACTGAAGTACCTAAAGGGTGCCCCTGGTCTTGGCATTCTTTATCAAAATCACGGTCATCATGTCATAGAAGGGTTTACAGATGCCGACTATAATGGAGATCCTACGAACAGACGGTCTACGACAGGCTATTGTGTGTTAGTTGGAGGAAATCTAGTCTCGTGGAAAAGCAAGAAACAGAATGTCGTTTCCCGGTCAAGCGCTGAGTCTGAATATAGGGCTATGGCCCAAACCACTTGTGAGTTGATATGGTTGCGTAATCTGCTTGGTGAACTTGGGTTTGCTCAATCTAAACCAATGAATCTATATTGTGATAATGAGGCGGCTATTCACATAGCAAATAATCCCGTGTTTCATGAGAGAACAAAACATATTGAAGTGGATTGCCATTTCACTCGTGAAAAGCTAGATGATGGAACCATCTCAACTCCCTTTGTTCGAACAGGAAGTCAACTTGCCGATGTCTTTACCAAAGCTTTACCTGGTTCGCGGATCTCTTCTATCTGTAACAAGCTGGGCATGATTAATATCTATGCTCCAGCTTGAGGGGGAGTGTTAGAATGTAAGATATTTAATTCTTTACTTAGGCCCAATTAGCTCGTGGGCCCTTAGGGTTTTTAGGGTTTCCTTCTTTTTCTAGCTTTCTTGCCTATATATAACCTTGTACTCTTTCATTGTATTAATAAGAGAAAATCAATAATATAATCCCTGATTACAAAACAAAAGAAGGATGCTGGCAGATTTGCGATGCTATGGAGTTTTAATCATATTTCACATACCAAAGCCCCGATTTAAGTGATTCAATATGTTCTAGAATGCCAACACACAGATCTACAATCTTCGTGTTTGCGTTTTTGCAAATTCGGGTTGCATCTAGGCTAAAACTAACATTGAAAGCGAAAGTATGGTGCCAGACGGAAGTAAGAGGTAATTAAGTGGCTAGGTTATTACTTAATTTATCAGATCACATTTAAGGGTTAAGAGGCTCTGAAAAGGGGAAAAAAACAAACGGTCTGAATTGTTTTATGTCTGACTGAATCAGATATAAGTAGCAAATAAGAGTTTAAAAAAAAAACACCTGCTTATTCTTAAATGTATAGATATAAGTTATAACAAAAATACTATATAAACATGTATTTTGTACAAGTTTGAATCAATGAAAATCCATTTCTACAATACATACAAGAGAAGCATCTAGGGACCCTCACTAACGTAGCCAACTTCACTTGTAGAAATCCTGCTACTATGTTGCGGTTCAATAAGAGCAGAAAGTGTAATAATTTGCGGAAAGAGTGAATTCCAAGGATTAAAATTATATAAACATACTCGGGCTCTCTCAAACACAAGTTTTCTATCAAGACCATGGGTGAACATAAGGTACATAATGCATAGGGTTAAATATGTGAATATAATGTCCATTCTCGTGCACTACCTTCCTTTAAGAACATATACCTCTTCATGAAATTGTTAACTTCCCAAGATAAGATCTGTGACAACCCAACCAGAAACAGCGAGATAGCAATTAACTCTTAATAATAAAAATAAAATTCTTGCCAAAGCGGCTCCAAGCGTATAATTTAAACTCAAGGTTTGCAAAGGCAATCTATACACAACTGAGATATTAGAAAGAAGAATCTAAGATGACAGTCTTCTATCTTTTCCCGCTACATCTTCTCTTTGCCCTTAACCGGCCTTCTTAATTCACGTCTGCCTGAAAAGGTTTTTAGTTTTGAAAGAGCGAGGGTTAGACCGAGGGTTAGACCGAAGGTCTAGTGAGTCCCCTCTAACAGATAAGCAACAAAATAACTTTCCAGAAACTTTACATCAACAGATTTATAAACACATAAGGATAAAACACGCTACTGACCACACTACCGTCAAACACGATGTGTCTAACTCGCGTTGCCTTAATTTTGGGACACACCCCCAATGGCATAAACGGGCCACACTCCCTGGCACGAGTAGGCGGGCCACACTCCCCGGCTTAGGTCACAATCTCCACATATAATGTATGCATACACTTAAACATCCACGATTTAAACACACTTAAATAATCTCATAATAAACATGCCATCGCAAATAAATCAAAGTTAATAAAAAAAAATTAAACTTTACATGCTTTCGTTACCAAAAGGTTTAGTTCAGAAAAACTCACCTGGCGTCCTTAGCTTAATTCCTGCGTCTACTCTTATGGTTCGATCCGGAACCTATAAAGGAAACATTGACCGGTGAACTCTCTAAACTTCCAATTTAATACGGGGTTGACCTTAACACCCCAACATTCTCAAACGGTTAACCTTATGGTAACGCTAGACCAGGCTAACGGAATGGATCAACTCAAGGCGGGTATGCACGAAAATTGGGCCGACCTGCTACCAAGGAATCCACTATGGATTAAACTTCTTGATGCACTATCTCCCTTCAACCCTTTGAGCGAAATGCGGCAAAAGGAAGGAAAATCCATGGACCGACCCCATCATCTCCACCCCGTAGGAACTACGAGATTACCCCAAGGACGCCTTCGGCATCCAGGGGTCACGAACCGACCATAGAACCCTGTTCAATAAGTGGAACGCATTAGCTGTCCGCTGTCAGGTTGGGCAGTAAGGGTCGGAACACCGAATGGCCTTCGGTCCACAAAACAGGACCCAATCTGGGCTTCGGCCCACAAAGCAACACCCGGGGACCGGTGCCAAGGGTCGCCCGGACTTGGCTCTCGACCGGGGTCTGACCCCCCCCCCCCCCCACATCGACCGGATCCAAAACAGACCCGGTGACCGGAGTCCCCTCCATCACTTCGACCGGGGCGTCGACCGGACCCAACCGAACCCGGTGACCGAGGCCACCGCCCCCAACCGGTATACTAACTTTTCGAACGAAAATCCCACGAAACTCGATACACAGAGACTAAAATTTCCAGATTACACTCAGAATGATCAACCACTCAACTCAATACTCTTTTATGACTGAAGACCCACTTTCAACAATAATGCCCATCGATCCAAAATTATTTCTACATGACTTTCCATTCTCTTAAGAACCCAAAAAACTCAACTTACAGAGAACTATCAATAGTTACAAAAACCTAACTAAACGATTTTTGCGAAGTCAAAAAACTGAACCCTTCCTTAACAATAAGGAGGAGAGAATTAAGACTTACCTCAAAGAAGAACACAACTTAGAGATGTCGATCCCTTTCCTGCCTTCTCCAAATCGCACACAAACACCCCCTTTTCCTTCTTAGCCGCCCAATGACACCAAATGAGGTTATTAGGGTTAAAATCCCTTTTATTAAAAGTTACATTTTACCCCCTTTCATTCTTGAGTTTTTGGCCAAAACACACCCAACTTCATAAACATGCAATATTTACACTCTGTTATTACAAGATCCCACTCACTAAGGCCTCAACCTCTGCTTTTACTATGCCTGGGGCCATTATGTATACATCAGTCCTAATCAACACATGTCTATAAATACGGACTTGAAACTTAGAATGGGATTTCAGCAGAGTCCTTTGTCGTGTGGCCCTATCTCCCTCCCCTAGACTTTCTTTCTATCTTTATTTGGATGCATTTTCTTGGTTTTCATCTCAACTCGTCTTATTTTCAACAGTCAACAAGTTGTCGAACTCATTCCACACTCATTCCACTGATTGTATGAGTCATTTGCCTATTTGGTTCTCTTGACTACTCACATGTCATGTCCATCCTCTGTCCCACTACAATGTAGGTTTTTAGTTTTCACTTTGACTTTGCAGTAGCTTAAAATGGTATATACTATTTGTGCATTTTACTCTTGTGCCTAACTGTTAGACAATAAGTGTGATATACATACATATTTATATTAGAGGGTTTAGAGTGTAAATGTTTCTCTTATATATACCCTTGATTGTAATCGTGTTTCACACAATAATACAATACACAATTACCCAGTTTATCTTGGTATCAGAGCCACCGTTCCTAAAACCCTAATAGCCGCCCGCCGCTCCAAATCCCTAATAGCCGCCGCTCCCAAAACCCTAATAGCAGCCGTCCCAATTTCTGCCAGCCACCGTCGTGAACAGTGTTTTCGGTGTGAATAGTGTTCCCGACGTGAATAGTGTTCCCGGCGTGAATAGTGTTTTCGGGTGTGAATAGTGTCTTCCGACTCTAAACAACAATGACAAACATGACATCCTTCACTCCAATCTCGTCTACTCCTCAACCGGATCAATTTACTCTTCTGTGTACTCCAATCTCGTCTACTCTTCAAGCGATTCAATAGCTTCTGTCACAATTTGGTCTTCAACTTAAGCCTGTTAATGCACAACCTGCACATGCCTTTTACACCAACAGATCTGGGAATAACCGTGACCATGGACGTGATTTTAGACGTGAACGCGGAAACTACAACAACAGAAGTCAAGGAGGAGGTAATCGTAATCAATTTAGTTATCAAAACACTGTTTTTGGCACATGCAACAGGTGTGGGATTGGTCATATCCCGTCTCTTTGCCCTAATCGCGACCCTGCCACTATAAGGACGAGACAACCACCTTCTGCCAACTTTACAGAGTACCGGTCACAAGCTTGGCTTCCGGACACTGGCTCTAGCCATCATGTTGCACCGGACCTATCTAGCTTCGATAACTCTGAGGCCTACTACGGTGAGGACAACCTTCACGTTGGCAATGGTAAGGGTTTACCCATCCTACACATTGGTTCCTCATATCTTTCTTCACCAAACAAAACCTTTTCCCTTACAAACATACTACACGTACCTGACATAAAACAAAACCTACTTTCTGTCCAAAAATTCTGTCTTGATAATCATGTGTATTTTGAATTTCATTCTACTTTCTTTGACGTAAAGGACAAATTTACACACACTCTCCTCTTCACGGGTCCAAGTAATGGTGGTCTCTACTCCTTCCGTCTTCCTTAGACTCAACATGTTCAAAAAATGCCCTTTTCCACCACTCGTGCTTCTTTCACTACATGGCACCAAAGACTTGGACATCCACATCCACAGCTTTTGAAGTCCATGTTGTCTAAATACAGTTTACCTTTACAAAATAAATGTGCTAGTGTTTTTTGTGACTCATGTTCTGTTGGCAAATCGTCCAAACTTCATTTGTTACCATCTACTTATAAAAGTTCGTACATTTTGGATTTAGTTTTCTGTGATGTATGGGGCCCCGCTCCTGTTCCTTCTTTTGATGGTCACAATTATTTTCTGCTGTGTGTTGATCATTACTCCAGATTTATGTGGATTTTTCCATTAAAATCAAAGTTTGATGTTTATGCCACTTTCAAACAGTTCCTTGCGATGGCTGAAAGGCATTTTCAAACCAAACTAAAATCTGTCCAAACCGACTGGGGAGGCGAGTTTCGGAATCTCTCCCGGTTCTTCTCTCCTCTCGGCATCACCCATCGCCTTTCATGTCCACATACAAGCGAGCAAAATGGGTTTGTTGAACGACGACATCAACATGTTGTTGAAACCGGCCTTACTTTGCTCGCTCAATCTCATGTTCCACAACGGTTTTGGCATTTTGCTTTCGACACCGCAGTCTATCTTATTAATCGAATGCCATCAAGAACCAACTCAAACACCTCACCCTTTGAACATGTGTTCAAGTACAAACCTGATTTTTCCTTTCTTCGGGTTTTTGGATGTCAATGCTACCCTCATCTCCGTCCATACAATAAACACAAAATGGATTTTCGTTCTACACCTTGTGTGTTCCTTGGTTACAACACCACTCATCATGGCTATCGGTGTTACGACCCACAGTCTGATCGTATTTACGTGGCCCGTCATGTTCGATTCAATGAACAATCATTTCCTTTCCAAACATCTCCTACACCCACCCCTACTCCAACCACCCCAAATCCCTACGTCTCCACCTATTCCAATCCTGACCTACCACCCACCGATCCACCCTCCACTGAACCTAATACACATCCTACTCCACCAGAACCAACACCCTCAACAATACCCACCGTGCAATCTGTCCCACACGAAACACCACCTACCACCACCCTTCCCAATGCCTTTCCCACGGCCCAACCACCCATCATTCAGACCTATCACCGCCGTTCCAAAGTCACCGAACCACCACCACCACCTCAGCCTATCCCTACCCCCCCTCCCTCCTCTACCACTGAACAACCCATCCGTACTCGACCATCCAACCTACGCCCAAATCCCAAACCGACCAGACCCTACAATGCCTCCTCATACCATACCCAACTTCCTTCACCTGATACCGAACCGGCCACCTTTACTATTGCTAACAGGTATCCTCAGTGGCGTAGTGCCATGGCTGACGAGTATTCGGCACTGATGCGGAATGGTACATGGACACTAGTGCCACGTGTTCCGAATTCCAACGTTGTTGATTGCAAGTGGGTATACAAATTGAGAAGGGACCAAACAGGGGCAATAAAACGTTACAAGGCACGACTAGTTGCCAAAGGGTTTCGGCAACAACCAAGCATTGATTATCAGGAGACATTCAGTCCCGTGGTCAAATCGACCACCATCCGTGTTGTTCTATCTCTGGCCGTAACACAGAAATGGTCCCTAAGGCAACTTGATGTGCAAAATGCCTTCCTACATGGTGATCTCAACGAGACAGTTTATCTGCAACAACCACCAGGGTTCGTTGACCCGGCCAAACCCGACCATGTTTGCCTACTTCACAAATCCTTATATGGATTAAAGCAGGCCCTTAGAGCGTGGTTTCATCGCCTTTCTACGGTCCTTCATTCTCTTGGCTTTCAAGGCTCTAAGACGGACCCTTCCTTGTTTATTTACTCCCACAGGGGCACCATTTTATTGTACATGCTAGTCTATGTTGATGACATCCTTTTGACAGGAAACAATCCGGGGGCTATTGACAAAGTGGTACAACGTCTTAGCCAATCCTTTGCTGTTCAGGATATGGGTCGCTTGTCTTATTTTCTCGGTATTGAAGTAACCAGTCAGGGTCATGATATGCTTCTATCACAAAGGAAATACATCCTTGAACTCTTGCAACGTGCAGGCCTGTCTAATGCTAAACCGGTTTCATCTCCTATGACCACTACTGCTAATCTTGCTCTTGGTGATAGTGCTACGTTTGCTGATCCGGTCAAATACCGCCAAATTGTGGGTGCCCTTCAGTATGTCACATTGTCTCTTTCGGATATCACTTTTGCGGTCAACAAAGTCTGCCAATTTATGCACTCCCCCACTGAGAATCATTGGACTGCAGTCAAACGGATTCTTCGCTACTTGCAGGGCACTGCTGACTATGGTTTACGAATCATGCATGATTCTGGCACAATCCTTCATACTTACACTGATTCTGCATACAACTCTCTGACTGGCTTCTCAGATGCAGACTGGGCTGGTTGCCCCGACGACCGTCGATCCACCGGGGGATATGCTATCTATCTTGGTTCAAACCTAGTATCATGGTCCGCACGAAAACAACGAACTGTCTCTCGGTCGTCAACAGAGTCTGAATACAAGGCTCTAGCCGATACTGTTGCTGAGCTTACATGGCTACAAACACTGCTGCGCGAACTTCGGGTTCCTGTGAAATCGGTTCCTACCTTATGGTGTGATAATCTTGGAGCTACGTATCTTTCAGCTAACCCTGTATTTCATGCCCGTACCAAGCATGTAGAAGTGGACTTTCACTTTGTTCGAGAAATGGTTGCCCAACGGAAGCTCTCAGTTCAGTTTATATCTACAGATGATCAGATTGCAGACGTGTTCACTAAGCCGCTACCTTCACAACGGTTTCTCCTATTACGGTTCAAGCTACAGGTCGCTCCCCGACCTTAGCTTGCGGGGGAATGTTAGACAATAAGTGTGATATACGTACATATTTATATTAGAGGGTTTAGAGTGTAAATGTTTCTCTTATATATACCCTTGATTTTAATCGTGTTTCACACAATAATACAATACACAATTACCCAGTTTATCTCTAACTGTAAATAAATTAAAAATTAAGAATATGTAAAACTCATTGCAGATGACAATTTGTTATCTTTTAGAAAATGATAAAGAAAGGTCAACGGTTCTTTGGAACACCTAAATGCAAATGACGATACCTAATTCGAAAGGAAAAAGTAGGACTTCACATTCTATTTGTACTTGGAAACATTTGCACACACATACCTTCAATTACTAATATCTGGATACGTATCCTTGTACCACATTAGAGTGATTTGTTTTGTGTTGGTAACAGAAAGAATAGGTTATCCTGAAGTGGTATTTTCTTTGCCTCACTCATGAATATCATCGCCACATGAAACAAATATACTACAGGTGGTCGTTCGATTTTGTATACCCTCAAAGGCATAGCAACTGGCAAATCATGCAAGTATACATGGCTCACTAGTATCGTCCAGAGCAAGTAATAATGGTTAAGTAAATACTAGATATAGTACCATAGGGATTTTAAAAGCAAGAAGAGTAACCAAAAGTCAACTTTAAAACAAGGTTTCAAGAGTAAAAACGAAGCAATATCTTTGGAGAGTTGGTAACTATAGTACTTGAAATGTAACAGTAAGCGAAAGATTACGTATGGGTGTAAGTTCAGATTGGGTTTTAGCTAACAGAGTGCAGTGAACATTGCTACAACATCACATGGGTGCTGCAGCAATAGCTCTCTACAAACACTACTGGATTGAGCGGCCTCCCAAGGAAGTGCAGATTAGACCATATGTTGGCAGTGCACATGGTGATGTATCAAGAACCAAACCAGTACAAATCTACCCCTCTTTCCATATAGTTTTGCAACCCATAAGGTTGCTGCAGCTCTCTGTAGCCTCTATAACACAACTAGTAAAAAATATTTGCGTTATCTTAATTTTAAGGTCCAACTCATCTAAGTAAAATAACATGTATCACTTTGTCAAATATTACTAGATGAAATGTTTTATACCACTTGCGAATAGTGAAGTAAATTGCTATTAGCAAGCAAATATCCACCAACACTTTGGCTTAATCTCACAACCTTCCCTTACACCCATGCTAAGGTTTTTAGCCTAGCATGGCTGAAAGTAAAGACATAAAAGTAAATGACATGAAAATAGAAGACATGAATGTAAATGACTTGAAAAGTAACTTGCAAGAAAAGTAAATGAAGTGCTGTAAAGGTTGATGTAGCAACTGACAGAAAGTAAGAACAATATTCAAAAGATTGCAATATATTAAAAACTAGAGTACAAAGCTTGTAAGAAGCTTTGTTTCAGAAAATCTATGCCTAAGCACAGAGTGGGATCGGATTGGATGATCTTAACTACAACAATTACCCCTCCTACTTATACTAAACTAAGAGAATCAAAAGATGCTTAACAAGTACAAAAGGCAATTGTCCATTGGTTATTAACCAAGCATAATAAGTACAATAATTAAAAAGTAAATATGCTTAATAAGACTAAGTAAGGCATCTTCAGGGCATCTTCTATCACCCTCCTCCAGACTTGTACTTCAAAGATGCCTTCAAAGCCTTTCCCTCCAAAAGAAAATCTTCAAATGATTGAGCCATCTGCTGCCAATATCAGTGTTGTAGCAGTACCTGTTGCAACAACAGTCAGTGCATTGTTTTCACCAAAAAAATATAGAACATTACCACTTTCTACATCCTAGCTCCAATAAAACTAAAAGTGTAAAATAAGATAAAAATGACCCAAGATGGTGTTGGGAAAGATGTAAAATGAGCTAAAATGAGGTCCTAAACGAGTGCTAAAGTGTATACTTTTATACATTAATCAACAGGATTCTAGTAAATTGTAGTTAGAAAAAATTTAACTTTTAACATCTTACGACTGTCTCCTCATTGGACTGTGTAAGAGGGGCCGTTGTAAAGCTAACCGACATTGAGGATTAATAATTTGTTTGAATTTCTTTTATGTCAACTACAGAATTATTTTTTATTTCACTTGAGTGAGGGCTTGCTGTTCATTATAGTTGTTGCACAATAAGGGTGCGTTTGGTATGCAGACTCAGTGGGATAGGACGAGACAAAAATAAATAGGCCCATGTTTGGCATGCCATGGGATAAAAATGAGTTTGGACATGGGACAAAAACTTAATTTCATGGGACTATTCTTGAGTTTTTTTTGTTCCACCCAACAAGGTGCAACATGGAACAAAACATAAAATGACCATGTTACCTCCATAACCCCCAACCTTTTTCTTTAAACCATTGATGCAGCGGTCGTGACTCCCTTCCCATCTTCGGCCACCATTACCCATCTACGATCACCCCTTCCATTGTCCTCTATATGTAGATAATCAACATTTGCGGCCATCCCTTTCTAGCCAATCCCCCCCCCCCCCCCCCCGCGCCCCCTGGGGGCGGGATTTCAACATAGATTTACAATATCCAAAACAATCTGAATATAACAGATGGATTTCATTAAAGATGGAGATGTGTTCTCATTTGAAGAAAAAACTAGAAAATGGAAGGTTAGGGAGTGAATCGATAGAGTTTATGGTGGAGCACATGAAGGAGGTGAAGGTGCTGGACAAAATCATCTGGATCCAGTGGTGGGTGGTGGTGGAGATATGCGTGCATGATCCAAGTGGTGGGTGGTGGTGGACATATGGCAGCACATGAAGGTGAGGGTTTTGTGATAGGTAAAATCCTTTTGATCTCTCTTTGATACAACCCTTTCTTATGGTGGTGGCGCCCGATTACTAAAGAGGAAGGGTGTTTTAGGTTAGCAAAGTAAATTAACATATAAATACTATATTTTCATTTTATTTTTAAAATGAAGGAAATGGATAAAAAACCAAACATATATATATTTTTAATTTTGTATAACTATTATATACTAAAAACCAGTAAACAACATTTTAGGGGTAATCTGGTCATTATAACAGTTTTAGTCCCGTTGTACCAAATGTAGGATAGACTATTAGTTCAACTTTGTCCAGTCTTGTCCCATCCCATCCGGTCTGCGTACCAAATGCTACCTAAATAGTGAACTTGGGCTGAATGTCTTGAAAACATAGCTGGTGGAATAAGTGTTTCACTTATTTTTATACATTTGTATAAGCTAATTTGATCTCCCTTGTGATAGTCTCAAGAAGGTGCTGATATTTCTGGAGTATTAACAGTGATGACGTTGGGAATGTGAGTTGATTTCTTTAACAGTCTGCTATACTCTGAAAATATACTAATTTAGATAGGCAAAATATTTGAACAGGTTTTATGCTGCTGTGGCTAGAACTGCTTTCAAGGGTGAAGGACAACAAAGCTTGCATCATTTCTGGTATTTTCACACCTTTTTATGTTACAGACTTGTAATACATAGGAATGAACTCCAAAGGAGGACAATACAGGATGTAGAATTTATTTTCGTTTTTCTAATTCACTGAAATCAGGGCTAGTGGATGTGATGCATCAAATTCATAAAACATTTTCAATTTTATTAGCTGATTTTGCAGCTTTTTGATAAGATTTAAAGGGTTTCAGATTATTAAATCAAATGAAGTTTATCAAACTCTTGCATTCAATTATCTTACTTGGTATTTGTACTTGCACCAACTTATTCATACTATGTACTAAATATATTATTACTGAGAGAGAAACTTGTATATACGTTCAAAGACATGGACCTAGAATTAGTAAAACAGAATAAATCATAAGCGTACTACCACTAAACAAATTACTGCAAGTGACACTTCTCAAGTTGGAAACATATACATAAAACATTATCAACATGTCACTTATCGGTTCTATACTTCTATTTCATACTTCCGAGAAACTTCGTTACTATACCTTCAATCTTCATAGAAGAACAAATCAATGCTCTACCAATAGGAGGGTCTTTAGAACTGCCAACCCTTGATGTGTTTTGTGCTTTCATGAAACATCTGATATTCTTGCAGATGTGCATAGCTGCATCATTTTCACAATATTTATCCATTAAAATTCAGGAGTGGAATTACCAACTCCCGATCCAAGTGATGTACTCAAGTCCAACTCACAAGCTGTCCTAGCCATGAACATGTACTTGATCAAGCTCTAGAGAGAGAAATACCGTGTTGCTTCTCTTCCAAGTTAAAAAATGGAAGACTTTTACGTGTAGGACGTAAGTGCCTCCTATATATGTGAATCATCTAATGGGGATATGAGGGTGAGGAAAGAACATCGATGTCCATGTCCAAGTGGATGCTGCTGTATGCCTATTATATATCCTTTGAGATAGCTCTCATGATATATGGTGCTTGTGGAAGAGGGCTTCCACACATAAGCCTGCTGTAGGTTACCCTTTTCTCTGAGCAGGAAACCCTCATTGTGATAGAGCCCTAAAAGTGAAAAACCTATACTAAGATATAGGCTTTGGTATGAGGATTAGGGAAAACGAAAATACGATCCTCCTTCTCCCCTACACACACAAAAGAGGAAAGAAATTGAAAAGATCCTGTGGGAAGTCAAAAGTCGACGGTTAGCTGGAAATCCTTATCTCCAGCTAATCAACTCTTAGTTTGTTAATGTGATAGGGTGGTTTTATATTTCCTAGAATAAAGGCCAGGTCGTTAGTATTCTGGCTATAAAATAATGTCTTTGTACTTGGTTTTTTTGAAGTAGAAAAAATACAGAGAACTTCAATCTCAATTTCATAAAATTCTATATGGTATCAGAGCATTTCTGATCCATTCCCTCTCTTCAAGTCATCCGAAAACTTGATGAGAAAATACATCAATACTGCGATGGTCAGTGAGGCAGAGAGTGGCACACCTCGAACAGGCCAATCATCCGCTATTTCTAATGTTACACCCACATTTTTAGAAGGTGGGATCACTCCGATTACTGGACACAAACTCACAAATCACAATTTCAACCAATGGTCGCACTCTGTGATGATTTTTGTAAGTGGAAAGGGGAAAAAGATTACGTGACAGGAGCAACCTTTATGTATTACAAGACTTTATGTACTACCGGACTGCCAAAGAAATATGGTAATGTCTTGGCTCTTAAACTCAATGACTAATGAAACAGGTGAGAACTTCATGTACACTACACGACTGCCAAAGAATAATGGGCAAGGTTTTAAAAAATGGAATCGAGCCTTGAGGCGTTTTCCCTCGGCGAGGCGAGGCGAGGCGTAAGCCTCGAGGCGGTCCAAGGCGTAAGCCCCGAGGCGAAGACTTAAAAATTCATAAATCAACCATTATTTCCGTAATCACCAACATTTTTTACTCTTATTTCTTAGATTAACTAACTAATTAGATAAAATTTATAAAAACATAATCAAAAACCTAAAAAAAACAAATACAAACGTCATTAAATATAAATATAATAATATATCAATAGTAAAAATAAAAAACATAAAAATAATACAAAAATAATATATTATATTTACTATATGAACGAAAATTATTTAAATGAAGATATAAACTAGAAAACTAGGGTTGCTGCTGTGAGAATCGGGAGTGGAGTGGAACATTGAGAATCGTGAGGGAAGAGATAGTAAATGGAAAAGATCATAAGTGGGGAGGGTGCAGATAGATGGCGGTTGAGAGAGGGAGAGAGAAAGAGATAGAGAAGAAAAGAAAGGTGTCGTGAATGCGTGAAATACCATATTAAAATTCACCGCCTTACAACCGCCTCAACCGTTTACAGTGCCTCAATCGCCTCCTCACTCGGCCAAGGCGTACGTTCCATTCAAGGCTTGAGAGGCGCCGCCTCATACTCGTTTTTGGATCGCCTCACCTCGAGGCGCCCCTCGAAGCGTATGCCTCTTCCGATTTTTAAAACCATGATTATGGGAAGTAGCTCGAGACACATACTTCAACAAAGACAATTCCTCGTCTTTGAAATAAAAGGAAACTACATGATCTACTCCAAGAAGAACGATCTGTCACTGATTACTTCAACTTGCTAACATGCTACTGGCAATAACTAGATATGCTGGACGGTTACCTGGAAGTGTGCTCAAAATAGGAACCAATACAAAGGAACCCAAGAAAGAGAAAGGATTTATAAGTTCTTACTTGGTTTAAACCAGAACCTCGATGAAGTTCGAGGGTGAATCTTAAGTTGCAAACCCCTGTCCAATGTTCGAGAAGCATTCTTGAAGGTCCGTCAAGAAGAAACAAGGAGGAAAGTCATGTTGGGATCTTTGGACAATCAACCAAAGACTGAATGATCAACGTTATCAGCCAACAGACAAACCTTGAGTGCATATCGGGGGAGTTGCGGTTCGAGACAACCATAGGGAGGTCCACGTAACAATGAATTTCCAGCAAATGGCCAAAGATCAGGCAACCGTCCTTGGTGTGATCACCGCAAAATCCTAGGTCATACTAAAGAGGTATGTTGGAAGCTACATGGGAAACCCCAAGCCCGACAAAAACTGAAAGCAATCCATTTGACGAGGGGCAAATGGAAGCACTGCAAAGGATGCTACGGTCAACAATTCAAACAACCATGGGGGGAAATAACATGGCTGCCATGGCTCAAAGTGATCACATACCTACTGCCCTAAATGCAAGGTCAAATGCAAGTGACTGGATCGTCGACTCAGGGGCAACTGATCATATGACCGGAAATGTTATTGTCTTCAATGAATTGCAACCGAACACTACTGGAGCCACAGTCTGAACAGCTAATGGTATGCTATCAGACGTAAAGGGTATAAATTAGGTGATTATTTCATAGGATAGTACCCTTAATTCAATTCTTTATGTTTCTAACCTTACCTATAATTTGGTGTCTATCATCAAACTTATGAATGATATGAAGTGTTTTACCAAGCTGTCGTGAATTTCTGGACTCGAAGTCGGGGAAGACGATTGGCAGTGCTAAAGTATGTGGAAACCTTTTTTCTTCGTGAAGACTGGACTCACGGTAAAACTACCCAGAAGCTCAATTAGTGCCATTTCAGATTCGTGTCGAACCAAAGAGTCTCTTGATCTTTGGCATCGTAGATTAGGTCACCCAAATTTCATGTACTTGAAACGTTTATTTCCAGCTTTAATCAATAAAAGTTCAATTCCATTTCAATGTGAAATTTATGGGTTGTCAAAACACACTCACAGTTCATATCCAACCCAACCATATAAGACGTCTCGTCCTTTCCACTTGATTCACTGTGATGTGTGGGGACTATCCAGAATAAAAAATATCATTGGAGCTAGATGGTTCATCACCTTCATTGATGATCACACTCAGTGTCACTTGGATTTATTTTATGAAAGAAAAATTAGAGGTACGACATATATTCCAATTCTTTCATAAAACGAGTGAAAATCAATTTCAAACTAAAATCCAAGTCTAGAAATCTGATAATGGGACTGAATTTTTTAATTCAAATCTAGGGTCATATTTCCATGATCTTGGAATCATTCATCTAAGTTCATGTGTTGGTACCTTACAACAAAAAGGGGTTGCTGAGAGAAAGAACAGACATATCCTCGAAATTGCACGCTCCCTTTTGTTCACTATGAATGCCCCGTCTCTGTTCTGGGGAGATGCTGTCCTATCTGCCATTTACCTAATCAATCGAATGCCATCTAGAGTTCTTAAGCTTCAAACACCTCACCAAACTCTCATGATCACCTATCCTCACATTAGGTTCTTGTCAAAGGTTCCACTCAAAGTCTTTGGATGCACGTCCTTCATTCATATTCCCTCACAAAACTGTAGTAAACTTGAACCGAAATCCTTCAAGTGTATCTTTCTAGGTTATTCTAACAACCAAAGTGGTTATAAGTGTTATTCCCACGTCACAGAAATTCTACAATACAATGGATGTTACGTTTGTCGAAGACCAACCATTTTATCCCCAATTAGATATCCAAGGGGAGAAAGATTCTCATCAATATCATACGTGGGATGAAACTTCAAACGTATTTGTTGCCAAAACTCCAAATCTTCTTGTTGTCCCTGCTGCCCCATATCAACTTGCTCCTCAATCTGCTTCTTTTCCTCCAGCCTCTATGGAGCCCAATTGCAACCCAAATACAGCTCCTTATGAACAAAATCGTACCCCACTTCATTCGGCCGTCAAATTACCAAATCCAGAAACTTCAAAAGAAGTGTTGGTATACTCTAGAAGACCAAAAGTCAGAGGGGATGAAGAGGAAAACACACACCACTGACATGAGGCTGATCCGAATCACGAGCCAAACCTGGAATCTTACAAAGGCACGAACTCTCAATGTAATACTTCAGATATTGATAAATTTAGTGATGAACATGACGATCTTGATGTTCCTATAGCATTGAGGAAAGGAAAACAATCATGTAGAACACATCCAATCAGTAATTTATGGCGTACCAAGGCTTATATGCCAATCATAGGGCGTTTACAAGTTCCCTAGACTTTATACAAGTTCCAAGGTGTGTACAAGAGGCTCTACAACATCCTGAATGGAAGGCAACTGTTGACGAAGAAATGAATGCCCTCTTGAAAAATAACACTTAAATACTCAAACTTACCAACGGGAACAAACGGTTGGTTGTGAATGGGTTTTCACCGTGAAGTACATGCCGATGGAACTATTACTAGATTCAAAGCAAGACCGGTGGCAAAGGGATTTACACAGGCATATGGAGTTGACTATGGGGAAACGTTCACACCTGTTGCTAAATTGAACTCTATAATTTTTTTTTTGGTAACCGTGGGTTACCGGGCCAGCTTACGCGCACCGACTGATCTCCGGGCGACCACGAATGGCCTGGAGTCATCGCGAGTCATCGCAGGTGAACCTCCATGGCCACAGGGGCTTTGGCAATGCCTGGATTTGAACCCTGGGTAGATATCTACCACTAGATCCCCCCAAGGATTTACCAGTGCCCCACAACCCAAGTGGTTAATTGAACTCTATAAAGGTATTGCTTTCACTTGCAGCAAACCTAGATTGGCCACTATAGCAACTTGATTTAAAGAATGCTTTCCTTAATGGGGAGCTAGAGGAAGAAGTGTACATGGATGTGCCACCGGGAATCGTTACAAAAGAATCCTTTGGAAAGGTTTGTAGGCTGAAAAAATCACTTTTAGTGTAAGATCATAGCCCAACTTGAGGGGGAGTGTGGAAAGTCAAAAGTCGACGGTTAGCTGGAAATCCTTATCTCTAGTTAATCAACTCTTAGTTTGTTAAGGTGATAGGGTGGTTTTATCTTTCCTACAATAAAGGCCAGGTTGTTAGTATTCTGCCTATAAAATAATGTCTCTGTACTTCGTTTTTTTGAAGTAGAAAAATACAGAGAACTTCAACATTTGTTTCATATAATTCTATAGATCCAATATTTTAAGGCCTTATATTGTAATTTTTTTCATGGAATATGAACAGATTTTAGGATGTCCTGTCGATAGAGAATAATTAAATGTTCCCTTCTATGAGAATATGCTAACGTAGTAAACTATTTTTATCTGCACATCGTTTTATCGACGCTAGTTAGAGCATAAGTGGTACAAAAGATACATTGTGGTATAGTTGTTGCCCTCACTTTGGATCTAGCTTGTTGACCAAGACATGATGGCACTAAAATCACACTAAAACTGCTAATATTCTAACAGAGAAAAGAGTGCATCTTCTATTGTTAAACTTGAGTGAGAAAGGCTAGGCAAAGGCTTCAGAACCAATAGCTTATGAATCAAGACCTCTAATACTTATTAGAGTTGTTTAGTAGAAATTGTCTTCTTTTGACTTGCATGAGAATATTATTTACTGTTGTAATACTTGGTCTTTCTCATCTTGAACTGCAGGGAAATGGTGTCATATATTGCTAATACACTAATCTTCATCCTGAGGTATGAGTTCCTAGAAGAAAACTCGTGTTTCATTACTTTGAGCAACAAATTAGTACGGAAGGATTGTGTTGGTAATTTTCTCTGTGTGGTGTGGTGCATAAACCATAAGAAGTACTTGATTTACTAGTTTTGTTTCTTTTGTTTTGCAGTGGAGTAGTCATAGCTGAAGGCATCCTCGGAGGTGATAGTATTCTTAAACATGAAGGTAAGCTCTCTAACCGGTTATCCTCCCTTGTTAATGTTTATTTTCTATGTTTTCTCTCTTATGCTACATACCTTTTTTAATTCCACATACATTTACCCTTGTTTGTCATATGTGTTCTGAAGTTGTTTGGTTTGGGCTATCATTGCACAAATTTCTTTTTTCTTGTCTAAATATATGATTGGCTGAATTAAGAGATATATTTGGTCACATGGAAGCATATGTTGGAAGCTTTGATCAAGGTACGCAGAGGTCGAAATTATAGGAATGGTGATGACACAAGGACACATACATGAGAATGAAGTATCGAGTGGGAGTGAATATATACCATATGAAGGTGAGAGGCAAACATCTGCTGACATAACGGAACCAAACAAGCCCAAATATACCACCGGTGAGTTGTAAGTAAATCCAACCTCTACCCTCAAAGAGCAGAGCAGATGTATCTGATAGATATCTAGGGTTTTACTATTTAGGCCTCCTAACCTCTTTTGTAGTTTCCTAATATAGGATCCCTATGTATATAAATATATGTATCCTCTCCTATTGTGAAAAGAAAAAAACACAATTCCCGTAATATTATCATGGTATCATAGCCCTAATGGAACCTTAATCGCTGCTGTCATCGGAACCCTAGCCGCCGTCGCCGGAACTCGCCAGAACCATAGCCGCCATTGTCGAACCCTAGCTGCCGTTGTCTAGATCTGCTTTCCTGTCCGAATATGCCGCCGTTGCCGCTATCCAGATCTGCCGCCATCTAGATCTGTCGCCGCTGCCGCCGTCCTAGTCCAGATCTGCCGCCGCTGCCACCGTCCCAGTCCAGATCTACCACCACAACCGTCGTCCAGATCTGCCGCTGCTGTCCCAGTCCAGATCTGCTATCCAGAACCTCATCCTTGTCCAGATCTGCTGTTGCCGCTGCCGCCGTCCAGATATATTGTTGCTGCTGCCTTCCAGATTTGTCGCCTTCCAGATCTAATCTTCTTTGCTGATACCACGGCCAGTGTCCAGATCTGCTGCTGTCGCCGCCGTTCAGATCTGCCTTCCAGATCTGATCTTTGTTGTTACTCCAACAATGTCATCTACAGACAAAACTCAGCAACCCACGTCCAATGACTTCACCGTTCCCGGTATAATTAATTTTGCTGCTGTGTTAAAGATTCCGGTTAAACTCAATTCTACAAATTGGACTCAATGGAGTATGTTTGTTCTAACCGGTCTCGAGAGTTTGGACAAAGATGATCATTTAAGCAAGGACCCTCCAGATCCTAAAACCCGGGAATGGAAGCTCAATGATAGTGGTATTCGAATGGCCCTATGGAATGCAATGGAACCACAATTCCTAAGCATTGCTCAGAACTACCCTACCACAAAGAAGATGTGGATCTACTCGGAGTCTTCCTTGTCTTCCAAGGAATCCTTGTCCCATACCTATTCTGTTTTACGATCTTATTTCAGATGTGAGCAAGGTGATTCTGATCTCACCGAGTACTACACGGGCTATTGAAGCCATCTGAGGAGCTCCGAGTTCTTTTCCCCATCACTCCTGATGTTAAAGTTCAGGAGGAGCAACTATAGCAAAGATGGATGTGATGACATTCATTTCGGGATTGTGTGCCAAATATTCCGGTGCTCGTCCTTTGTTACTAAGTCACTCATCATCTTAGTCATTGGCTTCCACGTATCATCTTGCACGAGAAATGTACTCCGATAGCTCTTCATCCCAATCATCCGGAAGTGACATATCGGCTTTTGCAACCTCTAGTAGCAAAAACGGTGAGAGAGAAAACGGTGAGAGAGACGAATATAGAAAGAAGATCCAATGTTTTTATTGCAAGGAGCTTGGGCGCACAAAGTATAATTGCCCTAATCGTCCTCTTTTTGGCCCTGGATCTCAACCACCATCTCGTTCTCCTCGAGCCCTGCATCTATAGATAATATTACCGCCACTCACATAGTACATGATGAAGATGCCTCTCGATCCCAACATGAATCTTCGAATCAGGTCCTTCTACTCCTCGTGCTAGCACAGCACAATCAGCACAATCACGTATATCATCTACTTGTTTTTCTGCATGCTCGACATCCTGGATTATTGATTTTCAGGAGCCACGGATCACATGACTGGGAATAAAGACCTGCTATCCAATCTCAATACCGAGATACCCCATACTCCAGTTCGGCTTGCTAATGGATCTTCATGTCAAATTCGGGTCATGGGATCCACTAGCAACCTGTCAAACCTAAACCTGGCATCTGTTCTTTATGTTCCCACTTTTCCTGATAGCTTAATATCCGTTAGCCAAATTACAATAAGACATAACTGTTCTGTAACCTTTTTTCCAACACATTGTGTCTTTCAGGAATTGGGGGCGAACCGGTTGATTGGCACATGTTTTGAATCTCAGGGTCTCTATCGTTTGTCTGCATTGCGATCTTCAGTAGCACATCTTTGTGATTCCAGTATCGGAGAGACTCATTGTCGGCTAGGCCACCCTTCTTTACCATTTCTGAAACAATTGAGACCGGATTTGTCGTCTATTCGTGAGTTACTTTGTGAGTCATGTCAGTTGGGTAAACACACTCGTTGCCTTTATCCCCCTAGAGAGTCTAGTCATGTTACCGCTTTATTTCAGTTAATTCACTCCGATGTATGGGGTCCGTGTCCTGTGATTTCTACTAGTGGGTTTAAATATTTTATTACGTTTGTTGATGACTTTTCTCGTGCAACATGGGTTTATATGCTCAAGTCACGTAATGAAATATTTTCCATCTTTTGCGATTTTCATGCTTATGTCAAAACCCAATTTGATGTTCCTATTAAAACTAGATCTGACAATGCCAAAGAATATTTTTCTTCCGATTTTACAAGTTATTTATCTACGCATGGTATTGTACATGAATCATCGTGTGCCTATACACCCCAACAGAATGGCATTGCCGAAAGAAATAACCGCCATTTGTTGGATGTGGCTCGCACTATGATGATTCACTATAACGTACCACAAAGTTTTTGGGCCAATGCTGTTCTTACAGCTAATTATCTGATTAACCGTATGCCATCTTCTGTCCTTAAAGGAAAGACACCTTTTTCCATTCTATTTCCAAAAGGCATTTCTTTTCTTTTGGCTCCTAAAATCTTTGGATGTGTTTCTTATGTCCACGATCATCGCCCAGGACATAACAAACTTGCAGCCCGTGCTATCAAGTGTGTGTTCCTTGCGTATTCACGTGTCCAACAAGGCTATTGTTGTTACAGTCCTACCTTGCGTAGATATTTTACCTCCACTGATGTCACCTTCAATGAGTTAAATTCCTTCTATGACAAACTTGTCTCTAGTGGTTCAGAGTCAACCAATCTCGTTTTGGATCCTTTTGAATCTTCTGATCCTTCGGCCTTTGATAGTCCCGTGCATACACCAAATGTAGCTATTCCGACACAACCGCCTGATACTCGTTTCACAAATGTGTATGTTCGACAGCGCCAGAGGCAAGTGCCTGAGACCCAAGAGTTCTTACCTGTGCATCATGATTCTGGTGAGTCTCCTGTTCCACCACCTGATCCACACACTTCCTCGTCTATAGATACAGTGTCCGACCCAGTCCCTGATACACCTAAACCACCACTTACCGAACCCTATGACCCACCTGGTGCCCCTCTTCCCGATATTCCAATTGCCTTGCACAAAGGGACACGGGCTTGTACCCGATATCCCATTCATGATTATCTTGCTTATTCTCACCTCTCTTCAGAATCATGTGCCTACACCACAGCCGTGGATAGCCATTTTATTCCCAAGAATGTAACTGAGGCTCTTAATCATCCAGGATGGTTGCAAGCAATGCAGGAAGAGATGGATGCCCTACAGAAGAATCATACTTGGGATTTGGAACAACTTCCTCGTGGAAATCGCAAAGTGGGTTGTAAGTGGGTCTTCACAGTAAAACTTCATCCTGATGGGTCACTTCATCGTTGCCAAGGGCTACTCCCAAGCCCATGGGATTGACTATGATGAGACGTTTTCTGCGGTGGCCAAAATGCCTTGTGTTCGAATTTGTATCGCTTTGGCTGCCATTAATCATTGGCCGCTTCATCAGTTGGATGTCAAGAATGCTTTTCTTAATGGCATCCTCGAGGAGGAGGTATATATGAAACAACCACCCGGGTTTGTTATTGAGGAGGAGTCCACAATGGTATGCCGATTACGACGTTGATTGTATAGTCTCAAACAATCCCCTCGAGCATGGTTTGGACGGTTTTCAATGATCTCCAGGAATTTGGTATGACTCGCAGTTCCCAGGATTATTCTGTGTTTTCCAGACATCGTGATGATCGACGAATCATACTAGTGGTTTATGTAGATGACATAATTATCACCGGAGACGATAGTATCGGGATTTCGGAGTTGAAACAATTTCTACAGACCCAGTTTCAAGTAACTAATCTTGGACGACTTCATTATTTCCTTGGGATAGAAGTATCTCGATCTCCACAAGGGATTCTTCTATCTCAACGAAAATATGTTCTTGATATCCTTACTGAGTGTGGTCTATTGGGATGTAAACCAGTCGACAACCTAATGCTCGCTACGAGAAAACTTCTTCCAAATGATGGAACTCCTCTAAAAGATCCAGAGAGATACAGGAGACTGGTTGGAAAGCTAAACTATTTAATTGTTACTCGACCAGATATATCATTTCCGGTTAGTGTCTTGAGTCGGTTCATGTCTGCTCCCTATACAAGCCATTCGGAGGCGGCACTTCGCGTTTTGAGGTATCTCAAAGCCACACCAGGCTTAGGGATACTTTATTCAGATCAGGGCCACTGCCAAGTGGGTGCATTCACTGAAGAAGGGGATGGTAGGATATCTGGTTTCTCTAATGCTGATTGGGCTGGTTGTCCCGTTTCCAGGAGATCGACTACAGGATATTGTATATTTGTCGGTGGGAATCTAATTTCTTGGAAGAGCAAGAAACAACATACAGTCTCCCGATCGAGTGTCGAGTCAGAGTACAGAGCCATGGCAGATGTGTCATGTGAGATGACATGGGTAAAAAGAATTCTAAGAGAGCTCGGAGTAATTACTGACGACTTGATGAGACTATATTGTGATAATCAGTCGGCTATACATATAGCCAAGAATCAAGTATTTCATGAGAGGACTAAGCACATTGAAGTTGATTGTCATCTGATCAGAGACCGGGTTGTCGGAACACAGACAGACCCTCCATCGATTCAACCGGTACACATCAAGACAGAGCACCAACTTGTAGACATTCTTACAAAGCCATTGCGAAAACCCCAAATCGATTTCATTTGTAACAAGTTGGGCATGATTAACATCTTTGCTCCAACTTGAGGAGGAGTGTTGGATATCTAGGGTTTTACTATTTGGGCCTCCTGGCCTCTTTTGTAGTTTCCTAATATAGGATCCCTATGTATATAAATATATGTATCCTCTCCTATTGTGAAAAGAAAAAAACACAATTCCTGTAATATTATCAGTATCCATGAACCGTGGCTTATGAGAAGCGTGCGAAAAAAGTTAGAAAAATTCCCCAAACATCTGTATATGCTGACAGGTATATACTTGAAAAGGGATGGAAACCCAGATTTTACAGCACAAGGAAACACAATAATGACGAGAGGCAAAAGGAAAAGTATATCCTTGAATATGCAACTAAAAAGTACGAAAGTGAAAAAGTAACATCATCTTGCTCTGCAATTTATCTTCTATTCGCTGATATGATATTTTTGGTCAGGTTTTGTTCTCTTGCAACCCTCTATTCATGATGCACTGACTGATACCAATTTACATATTTTCTTAAATCTTGATCCTGGAAAAGTTCAACAAAGCGACTTTCATTGCTCACACTTGGGAGCCATATTTGGTTTTACTTTGTCAATCTCTAGACCCATCTAGTTAAAGCTATATCATTGCTATATTACTCTTATGCATGATCTTCAAGTCACAATTCCATTAAAACCATACAAGACCATCGTATGCTTATATCTCTAGTAGCATAGACTTTAGACTACATGGTCAGTAAGTGAGCTTGACGGATTGGTTGCTACAATAATATCAAAAATATTTGTAGGGGACTTTACCAAGTGAACTTGAAGTTGTGCATTTCACTAATTGGTGTCATTAGGATGTAGAAAACTTGTGTACTTGTAGCTTTTGAAAGTGGAAGAATAGTTGCACTAATGTTGGAAGGGGTTTGGAATTTAGTTCATATTAATTAATATTTGGAACAATATAGCCATGGAAATGCATGATAGCATAGCATGATATTCTTCAATCGAAGCTAATCATAGATCTACATGTGTAGTAGTAGTCGTAATATGATCAAGGTTAAAGGGGTTTTGTTGTGTATAAATGGATAATTCATTGTTTATTAAAAGTATCTAGTTTGTGTTATGAATCGCAGGTACATTGTTACTACTTGGTATAGAGTGCCCTTAACAAGTCAATGTATACTTGGTCTGTAACTTAATATAATGTTTCTCGTGATCTTATTCATCAGAAAATAATTAGTATTTTCTACTTCTGTTATTCTGTAAGTGAAGCAACCCACTTTCACTTTACCTAATCTTCAAGAGCAACATATACATGATGCTGATGGCTGACTGTCAGCCGCTTCCATTGTCTCGGAGTTTATGTTTTCATTCAAGAAATAAGTATATCATCATTGCTTCTAATTATGTGTGTATCCGCTTTCCCTCCATGCATCCAAGCTTTTACGCACATTTGCATTCAATTGTATTCCCATTGTCATAACCATATTCTATTATCTGTCACACAGAAAATCCTTGGGGCTACCTCATCCTCCTCTATGTTTTGCTACAACTCTCACGGGTGATAGTGGTTGGATCATTATATCCCTTTCTGCATTATTTTGGTTATGGCTTAGATTGGAAAGAGGCCACTGTACTGGTGTGGTCTGGTTTAAGAGGTGCTGTGGCATTGTCTCTTTCTTTGTCCGTTAAGGCAAGTTATCCTTGTTACTAATAGACGAAGTCTTGAAAACTTTATTTTTAATCCCTAACATGGCACTTATTTTGTTAGTTTTGAAATGTTTTTCTTCATGCACCATTGACTCAATTACATGTCCATTTTTTTAACTGTAATTGTGCTTGAAACATAAAAGTTGTGCTCCTCCACGGAAGTTTTCATTTGAAGTATATCAATTCAACTAATGATCATTGATATTTAAACTTTTTGAAATTGGCACCTGGTAAGTTGCCTTGTGACTTTTTTGCATCAACTGCTTCTACTTAAACCATAGTATTTTTATGCTTAACTTATTGTTAATGCTCTTAATTGCCTCTTTTATATTTTTAGCATTCCTGATTTTTGTTTTTACCACCTTTTATGATCTTTTCAGCAAGCTAGTGACACATCACCATACATCAATCGTGAAACAGGATCTTTGGTACTCCCTTTTCTCGCTAAATTGTATCTTGACTTTGTAATATCTCAACTAAAAGAAATGCTACATTTGATCCTTCGGAAATAAATTATGTACAGGAACTAATTGGTTTTTTCATTTAAATTAAAAATCATAAGAACTTATTGAAGCTGGTTGAGATGTGTGAGAAGAGCTTCTATTTCAACTTGAATACAATGTACACATCTATATACAGATAAATCTGTAACGGCCCGTATAAATCAACCTCTAAAAGATACTACAAAATCTATCTAATAAAGAGAGAATCAACAATTATGAAAATGATCCGTAAGAATCACCTTATACTGATTACATGATATCTCTAGCTTGATTTCCTATACTCCCCCTCAAGCTAGGCGATATATGTTCTCCAAATTAAGTAAGGTACTTAGTTGAGTGAGACTTGGTCGAAACAGAGCCTTGGTCAGAATGTCAGCAACTTGCCGCTTAGATGGAACATGGGTGAGTGAGATTGTCTTGTTTTCGACCTTCTCATAAATGAAGTGTCTATCAATCTCCGCATGCTTGGTACGATCATGCTGGACTGGATTTTTGGCGATTGCGATTGCGGACTGGTTGTCACACATGATCCGAATAGAGTCTGAGGTTCCAACCTTAAGTTAATTTAGTAAATCGTTGTAACCAAATTCCTTCCTAAATGCCTAAGGTTAAAGCTCGGAACTCTGCCTTGGCAGTGCTTCGTGCTACCACCGGTTGTTTCTTGCTGCCCCATGTCACGAGATATCCCCAAACGAACGAGCAGTATCCAGATGTGGATCTTCCATTATACGTGGGTTCCACCACAGTCTGCATCGGGGTAGACATCTAGTGTCCGATTGACAGATTTTCTGAACATGAGTCCTTTCCTGGATCTTTCTTCAAATACCTTAGAATGCAGTTGCCTTTAAATAATTTATTGATGGGTTGCTAAAAAATCGGCTCACAATGCTGATAGCAAAACTTACATCAGGACGTGTGTGAGTTAAATATATTAGCTTACCTACCAGCCGCTAATATTGCCCTTTATCAGTTGCCAATTCATCTGTTCGAGGCATTAGCTTGGTATTCGGATCCATTGGGGTCTCAATTGGTTTGCACCCGATAATGCCAGTCTCTTGTTAGAGGTCGACTACATACTTGCGTTGGGAGATTGAGATGCCTTGACAACTCCTTGCTACTTCCATTCCCATAAAATATTTTAGAAAGCCCAGGTCTTTAATCTCGAACTCTTTGGATAATAGCTGTTATTTTGGAGAAATCAAATACTTTTCTCTATCTTATATTAAATCCTTCTACAAGGTAACATATCTTTTAAACTGGGAAAGAAAATAAATATAGCTAATTTATTCTAGTTTACATAATTATCTAAGATTCATATAATTCCCTAGAACAACACTCCCCCTCAAGTTGGGGCATTGATATTTATAAGACCCAACTTGCTTATGATTCCATCAAAGCTTGGTTTGAACAATCCCTTTGTAAGGATATGAGCTAATTGTTGCGTGGTTGGAACATATGGCATGCATATCATTCCATTATCAAGCTTTTCTTTGATGAATTGTCGGTCAACTTCCACGTGCTTAGTCCGATCATGTTGCAGAGGATTATTGACAATGCTTATGGCCGCCTTGTTATCACAATATAGTTTCATAGGACCGTCCAATGGTAGTTGAAGCTCTTCCAATACTCTCTTGACCCAAATTGCTTCACAAATTCCATTGGCCATAGCACGAAATTCTGACTTAGCACTGCTGCTACGCCACTAACAGTCCTATTAGTGACTGAATCCGCCCAATCAACATCGGTAAATACTTCAACAGTTCTTTGAGTTTTTTTTTTCTTTTTTCTCAAAGAGTAGTCCCTTCCCACGGGATCCCTTGAGATATCTTAGAATGCGGTGAGCAACTTCTAAATGGACCTTCTTTGGAGAGTGCATAAATTGGCTGATAAGACTAATGTCGAAAGCAATATCTGGTCTAGTGTGAGACAAATAAATTAGCTTCCCAACTAAACATTAAAATCTTCCAACATCAACCAGATCATCTCCACCATCATCAAGTTTTTTGATGGGGTCTACAGGCATGTTAATTGGCTTGCAACCTGTCATACCTGTATCAGAAAAAAGATCTAGGATATATTTTTGTTGACTTACAACGATCCCGTTTTTAGATCTTGCAACTACCATTCCCAAAAAATACTTTAGTAGCCCCAAGTCTTTAACCTCAAATGCTCGCGCAAGACTTGCCTTCGAGTTATCGATTTTTCATGGTCATCATCTGTGACAATGATGTCGTCCACATACACCCATAAAACAATAATCTTACCGTTCTTCCTTTTAAAGAACAAGGTGTGATCCGTCTGGCATTGGGTATATCCTTGATGTTTAACTGCACTTGTAAATCTTTCAAACCAAGCTTGAGGAGCTAGCTTCAAACCGTAAATGGCCTTTTCTAACCGGCATACTTGGGAACCAAACTTGGTCTCGAAACCTGGGGGAGGTTCCATGAACACTTCGTCTTCAAGATTTCCATTTGAAAGCATTATTCATGGCTAGTTGGTGAAGAGACCAGTCTAAATTCACTGCAACAAATAATAGAACTCTTACAGTGTTAAGTTTAGCCACCGGAGCAAATGTTTCAGTGTAGTCTACACCATAAGTTTGAGTGAAGCCCTTCGCTACCATTCTAGCTTTGTATCTTTCGAGCGTTCCATCAGCATTGTACTTGATCGTGAACACCGATTTTCATCCTTCTGGCTTTTTTCCGAGCGGAAGAACTACTTTTACCCAATATGATTCTTCTTAAGAGCATTCATTTCCTCCAAAACGGCTCCCTTCCATTTAGGACCTGTAAAGCATCTTGTATAGACTTTGGAATTTCAACATGATTAAGGTGTGAGATAAAACAAGAAAAAGGGGAGAAGTTTTGAAGGGAGACAGAGTTAGACATAGGATATTTAACTGCACATTTTCTCATTCCTTTTGTGAGAGCCACTGGAACATGAAGATTTGGTGGACTATATGAGGAACCGTACCTGTCCTTGAGGTTTCTTCTTGACTATGCATAAGATTGGCGGGATTTATTATTTTAGATGGATTGGGATTATGTTCTGTGTGATCAAGATTGCTATGTTTGGTAGGTTCATCATTTGAATTTGTTTCCAAAAAATCAAGATGCGTACATAAACAATCAAGCTCATTGGTACTTACCTTGGACAAATTCTCCCCCTGAAGATGAGGAGGGAAGAAAGGTGTTTTTTCAAAAAACACGACATCCATGGTCACAAAATATCTCTTTAAGACAGGGTCAAGCATTTATAGCCTTTTTGAGAGGCTGAGTACCCTAGAAAAATACACTTTCAAGCTTTGGCATCAAGTTTAGACTTTGTCTTATCTTGATTCGAAAAACAGTGCACCTAAATACTTTTAGAGGTAAATCGAGAAAACGTCTAGGTTCTGCGTTATAGTTGTGAAATTTATTTATAGGAGTTTCAAACTGTAGGGTTTTAGAGGGCATACGGTTAATCAAGAAACAAACAATTAAAAGCGCATTGCCCCAAAGTTTTTATGGTACATTGTTTGAAAGTAAAAGGGCTCTTGTGACTTCAAGCAAGTGCCTATTTTTCCTCTCAGCCACACCATTTTGTTGTCGTGTGTCAACACAAGAGCTTTGTTGTATGATTCCTTTTTGAGAGAAAAAGTTTGTTAAAACTCTGGAAAAGAATTCCCTACCATTGTCACTCCTAAAAATGTGGATATTTTCATTAAATTGATTTTGAACCATGGTGTAGAAAATTTTGAAAATGCCTGCAACTTCATTTTTTTCTTTAATAAAAAAGATCCAAGTTAGCCGTGTATGATCATCGACGAACGGAACAAGCCATCTTTTTCCAAAAACTGTTAGGAATCCGTGATGGACCCAAATATCACTATGGATGAGTTGAAATGGTTTAGATTGAACATAAGACCTAGGTGGATAAGAGGATCGGTGATATTTTGCCAACACACATGTTTCACATTGGAAGAAAGAGGGGTCTTTATTAATGAATAACTTGGGAAACATGCGTTTTAAATAATAAAAGCTAGGATGTCCCAAACGAGAATGCCATAACAAAACATCTTCATCACTAGACATAGATTCTAACTTTTGTTAAGAAGTTTTTGCAACCATACTTGAACACGATTCATCTTCAAAGTAATACACCTACCACATTCTTTAGCACTGCCAATCATCCGCAAGGTCTGGAAACGACACAAAGAAGATGAGAAATTAGCTTGACAGTTAAGGTCCCGAGTGATTTTACTAATTGAAGCCTCCACCGTTAAATCGTTCCAACTTGACGATGTCACAAGACATTTGTTGAAGATTCTTGGTTGCCATCTTTCTTCGGAAATTGCTTTAAGATTGTTGTTTTTGGGGTTCTAAATCTATAGGAATAAATTGGCTAAAATAAATCTACTACTTATTGCTTCAAGGCGAGTTATCTCTATCCTTAAAGCAATTTCGTCCCCACCGTTCGATAGAACATAGTGCTATGGGTTTGTGGCGAATTACTTCTCAAGATACAATGAAGCAACGTATGTAGAGCAATTATCAACACCGCACTTTGTGGTGATAATCCGGTTGAACTATTGAGTTTCAAGGATTTCTAGAAACTAGAAGTTTATGTTTCTATAGCAACACAAACTCTAGCAATCTGGTATATGAAAAAGTTGTCCCATTTCGGTGTCTAGAGGAGGATATATATAGAGGAAAAAAAATGAGAGGTGCAACCTTTCATGGAGAGGTGCAATGATTCAACTTCCCTCCAAAAAATAACCGAATTAACTAACTAACGGAGTTAACGGAAAAATTAACGGACCGTTAATTATAAGGACAAAAAATTCACTCTTCCTAAGACTTAACCCAAAATATTTTACACTCGTAACTTATTTTGAAAATTTCTCCAACAAAATAGAGAGAGATGAGAGAACTTGGTTTCTTCTCATTGATGTGTCTAAAACAAATTACAAGAGGCGTATATATAAGCCTAAATTAGCACATATACAAGGAAGGAAACTCATACAAGGAAACAATCTATTCAAGGAAACAATCTATTCCTAAATTATACAATTCTAACACACAGTTTAAGTCACGAGTCAGTTTGCTAACTGATATGAGATTACACTCAAGTTCTGGCACAAATAACACTGATTTGAGTGTAGGGATTGCTGAAAGTTTAACGATTTCTGTTCGAACCACTTTGCTGTGTTTATCATTAGCAATACATACGGTTTGAAGGCTGGCACAAGGGGAATAAGTTGAGAACAGTGATCGGTCACTATCATGTGGTCGGATGCACCTGAGTCAACAATCCAAATCGAGGAGGGTAATTTTTGGTATGAAGTGCAGTGTTGTTGGAGCTTTGAACAGGGTTGTTTATAGAGGTAGTTGAGCCAAGACGAGATGTTGCAGGAGTCTTGGAAATGGAAGTGGACAAATCCTTGGATAAGAGATCTTATTCCCCAATGAAGAGAGGTTGTGAGAAATAGGGATGTGCAAATTAAAGAAGACGATGGCTTGAGAGAAAAAGAAGGATTTATAACCTACAGCTCGGATACCGTGAAGCAGGTTGAGATGTGTTAGAAAAGCTTCTGTTTCATCTTGAATACAATGTACACATTTATATACAAATAAATCTGTAATGGCCCCTATAAATCAGCTTCTAAAAGGTACTACAAAATCTATTTAATAAAGAGAATCAACAATTATGAAAATGATCCTTAGGAATCAGCTTATACTGTTATATGATAGCTCTAGCTTGATTTCCTACACTTATCTTAATTTTTTCTTCACCTATGCAGTTTGTGTTCTTCACTGGCGGAATCGTTTTTCTAACACTTATTGTAAATGGATCAACTACTCAATTTGTTTTGCGGATGCTAGAAATGGATAAGCTGTCAGCGGCTAAGGTACACTTATAATATATATGAAGACAATGTTAGGTATTGTACATGGGCAAGTACGTGTAGTTTTATACTTTCAAGTGAACTATCTTGTGTGCTTTCATACTGTCACTCTCTCTCTCTCTCCCTCTCTCCATATATGTATATGTGTGTGTGTGTTTGTGTGTATCAATAATGGCAAGATAACCTTTTCTTTGTAACTTTAAGAGAAGAGGGAGGAATAGAAACCTTTTATTTGTAACTGTAAGTAACGTTACTATAGATGTCTTGAAAATATGAATAGAAACCTGCATGCATGATATGCATATTATATTCGTTTATTGCTCATGAGAACTCAAAATCCTTGATATTGAACATTTTTCTTAGTCCATGTTCATATTTGGTTCAAAACTCGTGTTCTTTTATGTCTTCTATTTTCACATTGGTTGCATACTAGTTAATTTTTTTGTTTGCGCTCTGTGACGCTTCTCAGTAATTTGAACATCAGTATAACAAAATGTTGTTCCTTCAGTTAAGTGGCTTTTAATCTTTGTTGTAGAGACGTATACTAGATTACACCAAGGCTGAAATGATGGGCAAAGCGCTAGAGGCATTTGGTGATCTTGTAGATGATGAAGAATTAGGACCTGCTGATTGGCCTACTGTCAAAAAATATATCACATGTTTGCATGATTTAGAAGGAGAACATATTCATCCTCATACCGCATCAGAGAATGATAACAATGTGGAGCGCATGCATCTATCTGATATACGTATACGATTTTTAAATGGCAAGTAATTTTATCATTTAATAGTTTGTACTCTGTTTATTCCTTACCTTACAGGTATCTTTATATAGGATTTCAAACGAATTTTATGAAATAGTTTAATCCATGCTTATTATTATTTTAAGTCTCACAAATAATCATCTTGACTATCATTCAACTCACCACATATTACATCATGGATGTTAGGGTTGTTTTTTTTGGATATATACCTAGTAATTATAAGACATGACTTAATTTCACTGTTGATGGACATGGTGGCCTTAGACATTTTCGAGGACATGACATTGATAGGAGTTCTTGGAGACGCGGGATTAGAGTAGTTGACTAGGGGTGGGACCGTTTGCTTCCAACTATTGGCACATCAATCAAAAGGTTTGTCGCAACATTAGCAATCACTCAACAAGTTGTGTTAATCCATGCGACTTTCTACACCACTTGCACAAGTCGCTTATTAAGTCACAAGTGGCTCAGTTTTTTGAATCGGGCAAGCTTCTACGCTGCTCCTTAGTCGCTTTCGATGTCGCATGTCGTGTAAGACGAGTAGCCGCTCTGCAAGCCATGTTCATGATGATTTTCTACACGACTTGCACATGTCTCTTAAGAAGTCGCATGCGTCTCAGTTTTAGAATCAAGTGAGCCCTGTGCAAATTTAAAGATGCTTTTCAAATTTCATGTCGCACAGGATTTAATGTAGTTTTACGGATTTTGTGATATAAGTCCTATATATACATATAATATACTCTCTTCATTTACTCCATACATATATACTAAGCAATACCTCTCCATTGTTTTATTTCTTCTCCAATCTTGTACAAGGTTGATTATAGTGGAATTCTCAAAGGATTCACCCACCTATGGTTTTCTCCCTTTTCGAGTTTTCACTTAACTGTGTCTCCCTATTATTATTTTTGTTCACTTGCTTATTTTGTTGATTGTGTTGATATTTCCCTGTGCACCAAGTGTTTCCGCATCTTCTACGGTCCGGTTTTGTTATTGTGTTTGTGAATATTGAGTTGAAGCATTGACTGGGTCGAGATTGGTCAAGTAAATATATTTTGAGTTTTGTTGTTTCACCATCATCGTCTTTTTCAACAGTAATTTACATGTATTTCTAGCATGGTTTTCAAAATCGCTCGAGGAGTATGCCTCGAGGCGGCCCAAAACCGCTCCTAAGGTTTAAGCCTCATGGTGCCTGGACGAGGCTTACGCCTCAATCGGTGAGGCGGTGCCTCGAGGCGGTGAGGCGTGAGGCGTTCGTGAGGCGCAAGCCTCAACTACTTTACTATTTTTGGTGAGACTGATCTTTGTTTTTTTTTTTTAAAGAGACTTGTACTTTATAACCTTTTGTCTATTTAAAAAAGGTAGAAAAAGTCAAAACAAAAGCAATTGTACTTTTAATAATTTTAAAGTACAAAAAAGCCATTTTGGGTGTACTTTCCTCTTCTCAACAAGAAAGAAGAAGTTGACCTTTCTTTTCTCCACCACTTTTTGGATTGTTGTAACGTTTCTCTTCTCAAGCCACCATCAATTCCTTCAAAGTTCAGCTCCATTTTGATTGGAGGTCTGATTTTTGTGATTTTTTTATTTGTTGTTATTTTTTGGTTTGTTGTTATATTTTTGATTGGAGGTCTGATTTCTGTGATTTTTTTTATTTGCTATTATTTTTTTATTTCATCAGACTACAGCAGCTAAATGGCCAAATGTTTGCTTTGCTATGCAATTTGATCATGTTACGGGGAACTATAACTTGTAGATTATTATGTTTTTAGCCTTATAACTAGTAATTTTATGACCTTATGACGTTTAAAATTTGGTATGGAATTATGTTTTGCTTATTATTAGTATTTATGAATTTTATTTGGTATGGAATTATGTTTTCCACCTTGTATTATACACACACACACACACACACACACACACATATATATATAGAGGGAGGATCAAACGAGAACGGTACCTATTTAAAAGAACACGAGAACGGCAAATCACATGCAAAATCATAAGTGATTTCGCGGCAAAAGTCGCCCATGTACCATGATTTTGCACGACTTCTCCGCTAATGTAAAATCACTTATGATTTTGTATGTGATTTGCCGTTCTCGTGTTCTTTTAAATAGGTACCATTCTCGTTTGAACCCGACTCTCTCTCTATATATATATACATATACACGCCTCACCTCGTGGAGAGAAAACGCCTCGAGTCCCGATTGGGATTTTTAAAACTATGATTTCTAGTAAATGATAGTCTTCTTTGCACTCAGCTTACTAGGAACTACACAAAATAAGACAAGCGATGGTGCTTTAAGCTTGAAGGGTGTATCATGCTCGGGTCAATTTTAGCTGTAGTTTTAACTAGTTCTCGTGTGCTCCAATAGATGTTTTTAGTCATAGAGACCCAATGTTCCAAAATGATAATCTGAACGTTACAGTTGAAGTTTAAAGACTTTCTTATATTTTATGTCTGAAATTTTCTTCCTTGTATTATTTTAATTGTTTTTGTTGCAATGTAAGCTACTACTGAAGAAAGCTTGTTGTTATCTGTTCTTAGGGTTTCTGTATGTCACATTCCAGGCTTCATCTGGTATTAGCATAGTTGTAAGACCACTAAAGTGATTCCTCAGGGGATTGTCAGGTTTTTCAAATGCTACTGAATATAGGATGTTGTGTGTTGATTTCGCTTATTAGGATAGCTATATTCTTTCTAAATGCTGGAGTCTGTTCCATGTTAGGAGTGCAAGCTGCTTATTGGGGGATGCTGGAGGAAGGTAGGATCACCCAGTTTACAGCAAACATTTTGATGCAATCTGTGGATGAAGCACTTGATTTGGTGTTGCGTGAACCACTATGTGATTGGAACGGCTTGAAAGCTAATGTTCATTTCCCTAATTATTATAAGTTCCTGCAAACAAACATGTTCCCACGGAGGCTTATAACCTACTTCACAGTCGAAAGGTTGGAATCTGCATGTTACATATCTGCTGCCTTTCTCCGTGCCCATAGGATTGCGCGACAGCAACTACATGACTTCATTGGTAACAATTCCTCTTGATCCTGTTGCAGATTACAAGTTAATATGTTTCTCCTTTCCAAATGGCCATGCATTCCAAATATGATATCTTTTCATACTTATGCATCATATACATGTATATATTTTCATGTTTTTATGCATGGGTGGATGAGGATATGTGTAGAGGCAAGGGTCTTAAAGTTATATATATATATATATATATATATATATATATATATATATATATTCCAAAACAGATTAAGAAATGCTAATGGTAATTGTTCATGCCATACATATTATATATACAAACAGACTTGTGTAGCAATACAACTTAATAAAGTATAAAAGTATAATATATTATGATGCAATAATATATAATGTAATGTATTGTAGCATGTGGAATTCTGGATATTTTAATGGAATATCTTATATGTATAATATAAGTGTTGTACAGTATACAGTTTATTACAATTTAATAGATGATAGTTTAATGCAGTATAATATATTTAAGTTAATGGCTTAATAATAATATATCGTAACATAACATAACATAACAATATATAATATATAATATAATGTATGTAACATCTACTTTCACTGGAAATACGATTTTGTCATACTGGTTGAGCATTGGACCTTTAGTTTAAAATCCATGATCTGAATCTTATCTGGCTCCATATATAATATTCTATACGAGTGTAATGGCCTTAGGCTGGACCAAACTCATGTAAATGCTAAGCTTAAATTGTGCCTTGTCTATTCATATATTTAAAAATTGTAAGTTTATTCATCACCTAATATTTCTTATTCCCACATGAAATTGAAAATTTATTATTTTAATTAAAACTGATAATAGTCATTAAGACTAAAAATTAATTTAAATGTTATAATTAGGTTTTCATTTGAACTTTGAATAATTCTACAAATTGGCATCATTAGTTATGTGATTAATTTCAATATACGTCGTTCAAATTTTTAAGGATCTGTACGTTGATACATTATAAAAGATGATGAAACTTTGAATGATTTGGACTTCCTTAACTAATTTGCTCGAATTTAATTAAACTTGCTTGTTTCTTCGTGATATTTTAATTAAAATTGCGACTCCCATACTCCGATAAAGATCATAGATTTTAGACTGGATTTATGTGTCTTTGCATGTATATCAGTTTTATCTGATGTGTAAAATTTAATGAAGGACATGTTTGAATGATGATAAGTTGATTATATGAAGAAATTTCAAATTTGTGATATAAAGTGTTGAATTTTAGTTGATTTTCTATAGAAAAGTTTAAAAACCCAGAAGGTTCATGTAACTCGGGGAAGAACTAAAGCCACATGGTCCACATGTCTCCTTTAATTGATACAGAAGTAGCATTGTACTCTTAAGTCCTTATAGGTGGTTTTAAGCATCACGTTAATCCTAAGGAAACACCTATGCCCTGTGGTTATGTCACTCCTAGTGTACCATAGAAGATTTTGAGTGCCTAATTACAAGCTATAACCATGAAGGAATTTATAATATTTCATCTGCAATACTAAGCCATAGGTAATAGGAGTACTAACATTATTATACCTGCAACTCTTATTTGTAGGTGATAGTGATATTGCTTTGGCAATAATCAATGAGAGTGAGACAGAAGGAGAGGAAGCAAAAAAGTTCCTCGAAGATGTTCGCATTACTTTTCCACAGGTTAGTTAAATTTACAAGCTCTTATTATGACATCCTGAATTCTGGACCACTTATACCAAATATCCATACAAAGCCAACGTACATTCTTGCATACGTTAGTGCTCCAACACATCAAACTTCGAACATTCAACTTACAAGTAATGTACTAAACGTTAAACTTACATCTACTCAAATTTGCTTCCACTGATAGATGCTTACAACAGTTTCAGATTCATCACTTGTATAAAACAGAGTACATCCAACATTTCATCTATGACATGCCTTAGAATTTATAAACAAATGCAGCCAAATTCCCTAAGCATGTATGCAGTTATTGGTAGCGTTTTGGAATCAACAAGAAAAGGAAACAAAATCGTTTTAAATTCGGAAATTATAGAGATATGATTTCCTCAAACCTTGTATAAATATATGTATTGGTGTATGTAAATTTGATCAAGAAATATAATTGCTATCGATTTAATGGTATCAGAGCGTGGTATTGTGTAAGAGACATTTTTTAGGTTTTATTGAATCTGGGCCGCCGCTGACTACCGTGTGAGCACTAACCGGCCGTCGTTCGATCTCACAGCGAGTTCGGGTAGCCTCATGCAACCCTCGTTGGCGAAACCGGTTAGTACGACTGTCATCCGACCACTGTTTGCATCCCACACGTCACCTTCAGCCTCCTCCTGCTGCCCACATGCCGGCATGTGAAAACGATTTTCCGGCTGGGTTTTTTCCGCCACCATAATCACCGTTCCACCTCTAGTCTTTTCCCATTATTGGTTCTTCGTTTTGGCAAGCCTTGTTTCATCTGTTTGGACAAGTAGTTTATTTCCCGAAGTTTTGGTTCTTCTATTTGGGTATCAACCCTACAAAGTTTAGGCAAGTTCGGTTCTTTTGCTTGGGATATTAGTATTTGAGACTTTTCGGTTGCCTGTGTTGCTAGTCCAACCTTTGGTAAGTTTGACTACAGTTGGGGACACCACTGTAGTTCGTTTGTTTTGCAGCCTTCATATTTTGGTTGATTTTGCTGCTAATCGATTCCTGAATTTTGTTGGTCACGATCTTTGCAATCTGATCCAAGTACAGTTGAAGTAAACATTGTTATTTTCTTTGGGATATCTTTTTGTTGATTGCATCATTTTCTTTGTGACTATGCTATTGCTTTTGCTGAGACAGGTAAAACTACTCGATGTCTTTATCGTCTACATCCGAATGGATTATTGATTTTGAAGCTTCAGACCACATGACTAGGAATCCTAATCTCTTTATAGAGTTCTATAACCTTGTACTCTCATTTTCCTTGTCACGGTTGGATTACCCGTTCTTGGTTCAAGCACTGATAAAGTTACCCCGTCTATTTTCATATCGTTAGTATTAAGCCTTCCTAAGTTCTCTTTTAATTTGTTGTCCGTCAGTAAGATAACCTGCGAAAATTGTAGCATCTCATTCTTCCCTAATCATTGTGTTTTCCAGGATCTTTCGACGAAGTGGATAATTGGTAAATGACGAGAAACTGATGCTTTATATATTTGAACCTCAGGCACCAAACTCCTTCGTATGCTCCAACTTGTCTTTATCTCCATTTGAGGTACATTGTCTGTTAGGTCATCCCTCCCTTGAGAATTTGAAGAAACTTTGTCCCCAATTTTCTCATCTATCGTCTTTATCGTGTGACTCTTGTCATTTTGCTAAACATCATCGTGTTCGTTTAGGTGCTAGAGTTGATAAGGGAGTTGCGTCCCCGTTTGAGTTAGTCCATTATGATGTTTGGGGCCGTGTCCTGTTACTTCTAAAACACGCTTCAAATATTTTGTCACTTTTGTTGACGACTACTCTTACATGGCTCTATTTAATGAAAAGCCATTGTGAAGTATTCACACACTTCAATTATTTTCATGCAAAATACGTACACAGTTTGGGGTTTCTGTTCAAACATCGCGTAGTGATAATGCCAAGGAATATCTTTTCGAGTCTTTTCAATCTTACATGCTTTCGAATGGCATTCTTCATGAGTCATCCTGTGTTGACACCCAACTCAAAATGGGGTTGCCCAACACAAAAACCGTTACCTTCTTGAGGTTGCTAGAGCACTTTTATTTCAAATGGTTCCAAAACGTTTTTGGGAAGATGCAGTTTCAACTGCTTACATTCTCATAAATCGAATGCCCTCGGTAGTTCGTGTTGTTGATGTTCCTTTTTCACTACTTTTTTTAAGGAACTCATGTTTCCTGTTGAACCCAAGATCTTTGGTGGTACTTGTTTTGTTCAAGATACTAGACCCCATATCATGAAGCTGGATCCCAAGTCTCTCAAGTGCGTCTTCCTTGGCAATTCTCGTCTTCAAAAGGGTACCGGTGTTTCTCTCCTACACTTAATCGTTATGTTATCTCCCGAGATGTCTCTTTCCAAGATACTAATCCTATGACTACCACCCGTAACAGTACCCATAAGGAGGGAGAGGCTGATGATTTGTTAATCTACTATATTGCACCCACTAAGGAGCACTCTGTAGCATCTCCTTGTGAAAATGCACCTGCTCCCGAGCATACTTCGGAGCCTGGTATATTAGAGGCGACATCGTCACCTCCAGACGGATCCACCTAGTGCTCCCACTTTGACGGACATACCCATTGCTATTCGGAAAGGCAAACGTACATGTACGTAGCGAATTGCTTCTTTTGTTTCTTATTATCAATTGTCTGCCTCGTCGTGTTCCTTCATTGCTCAAGTAGATTCTATATCGATTTCTAAAATTGTTGGTGAAGCATTGTCCCATTCTGGACGACATACAATGATGATCGAGGAAAATCAGGAAATGAATGCCCATGATCATAATGGTACACGAACATTGGTAGATTTGCCAACCGACAAAAAGGACATCGAGCGTGTAAATGGGTGTTCACTATTAAGTATCAGCCAGATGGCTTTATGGCTCGACTTATAGCTCGCCTTGTTGCTAAGGAATATGCTCAACAATATGGGGCTGCTTACTCTGACACTTTCTCACCGGATTCCAAACTCACTTCTGTTCGACTAATCACCTCCTGGGCAGCCCTTCATATTGCTTCAAATCCTGTTTTTTACGAACAAACTAAGCATATCACATCGATTGTTGTTTCTTTTGGACAAGATTGAAGACGGGTCCATTGCAACCGCACATGTTCCGTCAGAAGATCAATTAGGAGACATTTTCACAAAAGCCGTGAATGGGAACCGTATTGACTATATTTGTAACAAGATAGGCATGATCAATATCTATGCTCCAGCTTGAAGGGGAGTGTTATGGAATCAACAAGAAAAGGAAACAAAATCCTGTTAAATTTGGAAATTATAGAGATTTGATTTCCTCAAACCTTGTATAAGTATATGCATTGGTGTATGTAAATTGGATCAAAAAGTATAATTGCTATTGATTTCACCCTACACATTCAAGCTATTCCTTACCTTTGTAGCTCGACCTCTCCTTACCGAATCTTGTATGTATACATTAATAACTAAGACATGAAAGGATTTCAAACTCTGATTTCAGTCACAGGGGTGTACATAATATAAAAATAACAAGGAAACCAGCAAAATTAGAGAAAATTACATATCTACTTTCTAAATGTTAGAATGTAAAATTATGTATTTAGGCCCATTAGCCCGTGGGCCCTTAGGGTTTCTCTCCTTTAGGGTTTCTTATATATATATATATATATATATATATATAATCTGTGTACCCTTTCATTGTAAATACAAGAAAATCAATAATATAATCTCTGATTACATGGTATTAGAGCCGCCGCTCCTAAAACCCTAATAGTCACCGCTTCCAAAACCCTAATAGCAGCCGTCCCACTTTCTGCCGGCATGAATAGTACCTCCGACATGAATAGTACCTCCGGTGTGAACAATACTCCGGTATGAATAGTGTTCCGACGTGAACAGTATTTCGACGTGAATAGTCTCCGTCGTGAACAGTGTTTCGGCGTGAATAGTGGTCCGTCGTGAATAGTGCTCCGTCGTGAACAGTACTCCAGAAGTTTTTGGTACGTTTTTTTTTATCGAAGATTTTTCTCGTTTTATTCCATCCCTATTCGTCTTGTGGCACCCTGTGAGTGCGCTGTTCGTTTTCGTTTTTGTTCATCGGTTTTCTGGCACCCTGCGAGTGCATTCTTTCTCCAACTTTGACTTTATGGTTCGTGATTCATTGGAAGATGACCGGAGAAAACAAACCCTCCGGTAGTAACAGTGGTCCACGGGTACCCGAGATACTTCGAGTAAACGTTAGACTCACTGACAACAAGCTTAATGGCTCCAACTTCTTTTAGTGGAGCAAGACCATTCGTATCTATCTTCGAAGTATGGGAATGGGTTCTCATCTCATATCTGATCCTCCTAAAGGTAATGATTCTGATTCCGACTCATGGTTACAAAGTGATGGTCGTTTGTACTTGCCAATTATCAAAACCATTGAGCCTTCTGTTTCATCTCTGGTCAGTCACTGTGAATACGTGAAGGAACTTATGGATTATCTTAATTTTTTATATTCTGGACAAAGTAACATCTCTCGAATCTATAGTGTGTGTAAGTCTTTTCATCGTGGAGAACAAGAGGACCACTCACTCACTACTTATATCAGACTAATTAGCTTGCCTAATTTCAGTCAAATTAGCTTGCCTAATTTCATATTTCCTTTATTATTCAAGGGTGCTAAGTGTAATTATGTTTTCTATATATTTTGGTGTATTCCTCCTCTTTTTATTCATTCAATAATAAAACCTATTTCAATTTGGTATCAGAGCTTCGTCTTTAACCCTACGGCAGCCCCAGCGCCGCCTAAACCCTAAACCGACAGCCGCACCATCGCCTAAACCCTAAAACCGGCAGCCGTCATCCTCTCACCAACAGCGCCGACCATCCTAATCTCTAATCACCCCACACTCTAATCATGGCAGCCATCATTCCCTTCTCTCCTCAAGAGAAAACCATACACAACTCTCACAAATTTTCCTTCTCTCTCAAACCTACCAACTATGGCTATTGGCGATCCATGATAGAAGCCTTTCTTACATCTCACAATCTCTTTGGTTATGTTGATGGAACTGTACCATGCCCTGACCAAAAAGTCACCACTAATACAGCCGTCACCGACAACCCTAGTTACATCCCGTGGATATCCAACGATGCCCATATTCGGATGCTTATCATCGCCACTGTATCCGAAAACTCTTATCAACATATCCAAGGTAAAACATCACGTGACGTGTGGCTATCGCTTGAACGCGCCTATGCCCCTGTTACAGCCTCTCATGAATTTACCCTCAAAAACCAACTCTTTCGAATCACCATGAAAGGTGATGAGAAACCAGCCGACTACCTGAGCAGGGTTCACGAATATGCTACTGCCCTTGCTAATATTGGAGAACCGATGAAGGACAAAGACCTGGTTATGCTCACTATTGCCGGTCTTCACGACGAATACAACGTCATCAAGGGCAATCTTCTAACTCGCTTATCGCCTGTTCGCTTCAATGAACTGCATGGTCTTCTGTGTGATCATGATTATGTCTTCACAAAGAATCTCCAACCACAGGCTTTTCTGGCTCCTACTGCTCCAACTTCCCAGCCCCAAACGGCTGCTTCAGCTTCACAACCAACTCTTGACCAACTTCAACAACAACTTCAAAGCATTCAACTTACTGCTTCTCAGCTTGGTTATCAATTGAATCCTCTTCCTGCCCCACTGGCTCAAGCTTACTATGGCTCTCGGTCTTCCAACAACAGTCGCGGTGGACGGGGATCTCGTGGTTCCTCTCGCGGTCCCCCGCGTAATGGTCCCAACAATCGCCCTCGAGACAACCATGGCTCCCGACAGTTCTCTTGGGCTTCAGCCCAAAACACCGTTTATGGCCACTGTAACAGGTGTGGGATAGGTCATCTACCCTCCCAATGTCCGAATCAGCCGAACCAGCATGCTTCCGCACCACAAGCCAACTTTACAGCCAACTATGATGCTGCCTCATCTTCCGGCTCCACTTGGAAACCAGACATTGGTGCAACCCATCATGTCACACCAGACCTATCTAGCATGGACAACTCGGAAGCTTACTATGGTAACGATTCTTTATTTGTTGGTAACGGTAATTCTATACCCATTGTTCACATTGGTTCATCCAAAATACACTCGCCAAACAAAACCTTTTCCCTAACCAACATTCTTCATGTTCCGCAATTAAAACAAAATCTTTTATCTGTTCAAAAATTTTGCCATGATAACCATGTTTTCTTTGAATTTCACTCTTCTTATTTTGTTGTCAAGGACGAGTCTACACGCACTACCCTCCTTTCGGGCCCCAGTGAACAGGGCTTATACTCCATCCGTCTTCCTCAACTCAAGTCACTACCCAAAGTCGCTTTCACTGCTGTCAAAGCTTCTTCTACCATTTGGCATCAACGTCTAGGACATCCGCATGCTCAAGTTTTCCGATCAATTGTTTCTTCTTGTTCCTTACCAGTTTTAGATAAACTATCAAATAATTTATGTTCCTCTTGTCAATTAGGGAAGTCATCAAAGTTGTCTTTACCAAACTCCAATTTTCGCAGTAATAAAATATTAGATCTTATTTATTGTGATGTTTGGGGTCCTTCTCCACAACCCTCTCTCGATGGTTATCGTTATTTTCTTTTGTGGGTTGACCACTTTACACGTTATATGTGGATTTATCCTTTAATTCACAAATTCGATGTGCTTCCTGTGCTCCCACAATTTATCAACATGGTCGAACGTCAATTCACCACCAAATTAAAAAGCCTTCAATCTGACTGGGGGGGGGGGGGATTTCGACCCATCACCACTCTCTGTCACAACCGTGGCATTATTCATCGACGTTCTTGCCCTCACACCAGTGAGCAGAATGGCTTTGTTGAACGCCGTCATCGTCACGTTGTAGAAACTGGATTGACTCTCCTCGCCCAGTCCAGCTTTCCTCAACGTTTTTGGTTCTCAGCTTTTGACACCGCCGTATATCTCATCAATCGTCTCCCCTCTCGTGTATCCTCAAACAAATCTCCCTATGAACAAGTCTTCAACCGAAAACCCGATTACTCCTTTCTACGGGTCTTTGGTTGTCAGTGCTTCCCTTACCTACGACCATATAATCATCACAAAATTGAGTTCCAGTCCACTTCGTGTGTTTTCCTTGGTTACAGCCCTGTTCGCCACGGCTATCGTTGCTTTGACTCGTCCAATGATCGACTTTACATTGCCAGACATGTCCGTTTCAACGAACATGTGTTTCCCTACCAACCCTTACCACCCCCACCACCCCGTCTCACTCCTCCTTACACCTCTATCTTTCCTGACCCACCCCTCTCTTTTCCACCCGAACCTCCCTCTACACCTCCACCCACTCCCCTGTCGCCTCTTCCTCAAAACTCACCCATCCCATCTCCCTCTTCCGCTCCACCACCCGCCCCTACTTCCAATCCACCACCTGTCCCTCGACCTCGGCCTTCAAACCTACGTCCCAATCCCAAGCAACCTGACCGTTTTAACCTAGCCGCTTATTCCACCACCACCTCCTCATCCTTACCTCTTGAACCCACTAGCTTTACCGTTGCTAACAAATGTTTAGAATGGCGCCAAGCAATGGCTGATGAGTTGTCTGCACTTCATAGGAATGGCACGTGGACTCTTGTGCCCCCTGTTCCTAACGCTAATGTTGTTAATTGCAAATGGGTTTACAGGTTAAAAACTGATGAAAATGGACAGGTTACCAGGTACAAAGCTCGCCTTGTGGCCAAAGGCTTTCATCAACAGCATGGTGTCGACTATCATGAGACCTTCAGCCCGATCATCAAGCCCGTCACTATCCGCACTGTTTTGTCTCTTGTTGTCACTAACAAATGGCCTCTCCGACAGTTGGACATTCAGACTGCTTTTCTGCATGGTGACCTCAAGGAAACTGTTTACATGAGACAACCCCCTGGCTTCATTGATCCAACCAAACCTGATCATGTTTGCTTGTTACACAAGTCGTTATACGGACTCAAACAAGCTCCCCGTGCCTGGTTCATCAAACTGTCCACCGCTCTCCATCAGTTGGGGTTCTCTGGTTCCAAAACCGATCCTTCACTCTTCATCCTTAATTCTCCAGGTTCGCTTATCTACCTGCTGGTTTATGTTGACGACATCATCATCACCGGTAACAACTCTGTTGTCATTACCTCGATCGTTAATCAGCTCAACGCTCTCTTTAAACTTAAGGATTTGGGCCAACTGCACTATTTTTTGGGGGTTGAAGTTGTTCACAAGGGTGCTGACTTAATTCTCTCACAACGCAAATACATTCGTGAGATCTTACATCGTGCCGGTCTTGCAGACTGCAAACCGATTGCTACTCCTATGAGCACCTCCATTGTATTGTTACCGGACGATAGCCCATTGCTTGATGACCCTTCTCGATATCGGCAAACCGTTGGGGCTCTTCAATATGCCACTCTTTCTCGTCCTGACATTGCCTTTGCTGTTAATAAAGTTTGCCAGTTTATGCATGCTCCCACTGAGAATCATTGGAGCGCCGTCAAACGGATCTTGCGTTACCTACAGGGCACCGTTAACTTGGGTCTTTGGATCCGTCATGATACGGGATATCAGCTTCATGCCTTCTCCGATTCCCATTGGAGCCCCAATCTTCAGGCTTATTCCGACTCCGATTGGGCTGGTTGTCCAATTGATCGTCGATCCACGGGGGGATTTGCCATATACTTGGGGTCGAATCTCATCTCTTGGTCTGCCCGCAAGCAGAAAACTGTCTCTCGTTCCTCAACGGAGTCCGAGTATAAGGCCATTGCTGACACTGTTGCTGAGTTGATTTGGTTGAAGTCTCTCCTACGAGAACTTGGTTTAAATAGCCAGGCACCCACACTTTGGTGTGATAATCTTGGTGCAACATACCTCACTGCTAATCCTGTTTTCCATGCACGAACCAAGCATGTTGAAGTCGATTATAACTTTGTTCGTGAGCAGGTGACTCAAGGGAGGTTGAATGTCAAGTTCATTTCCACCGATGACCAAATTGCTGATATTTTCACTAAGCCCTTATCTTGTCAGAAATTTGAGTTTCTACGGTCCAAGTTACAGATCGCTAACCGCGCTGAACTTGCGGGGGAATATCAGACTAATTAGCTTGCCTAATTTCAGTCAAATTAGCTTGCCTAATTTCATATTTCCTTTATTATTCAAGGGTGCTAAGTGTAATTATGTTTTCTATATATTTGGGTGTATTCCTCCTCTTTTTATTCATTCAATAATAAAACCTATTTCAATTACTTATGTCATTGAGTTCAAGAAAGTATATGAGGAGCTTAACTCTCTTCTTCCATTAAGTGTTGATGTCACAGCCATGCAGACTCAGAGACAACAAGTGGCTGATATCAGTTTCTTGACTGGCTTACGACCATAATTCGACTCTATCAGATCTCAGTTCTTGAATGAATCTGTTATCCCTTCTCTTCAAGAAACATTTGCCCGTGTTCTTCGGAATGAGAATATTCATTCTTCACACACTTTGGATCACAATAGTGCGTTGGTTAGTCGAGGGGGATTCCGTGGGGGCTCTCGAGGAGGATTCGTGGGGGTCACAGAGGGGGTTCTCTAGAGGTGGCCACAGTGACCGACCAACTGACTCACGGACTACTATTCCAGATTCTGATAATGTTGAGTGTTACTACTATCATGAGTTCGGTCACACCAAACGTACGTGCAAGAAGCTTTTGGCCAGGCACCCGAGGAGCTCATCAGCACATGTTGCCTCTGCCTCGGATAGTACGGTTACTATACCCGCGGAAGAATATGCTCGACTTTTAGGGACTGAGAATTCCACTGCTCCGACTGCTGCATTTGCTGAGACATGTAACTCTAGTACATGCCTATTATCTTCTGCCTCCAAATGGATCATTGATTCAGGTGCTTCAGATCACATGACAGGTAATCCCACTCTCTTCTCTAATTTCAATAAACACACGTCTCCATCACATGTCACAATTGCTGATGGGTCTACCCCACCTGTCCTTGGTTCTGGCACCATTGATCTTACCCCATCCGTTTCGTTATCTTCTGTATTGAGCCTACCCAATTTCTCGTTCAATTTGTTATCAGTCAGCAAAATTACCCGTGCTTTAAATTGTTGTCTCATTCTTTCCTGATTTATGTGTCTTTCAGGATCTGTCGACGAAGAGGATTATTGGTAAAGGGTGGGAAACTGACGGCCTATACATATTTGAACATCAAATACCTTACTCTTTGGCCTGTTCCAACTCATCGTCTCCGCTTGAAGTTCATTGTCGATTAGGTCATCCTTCTTTACAGAATTTGAAGAAGTTGTGTCCTAAGTTTTCTTCTTTATCTTCTCTACAGTGTGAGTCGTGTCAGTATGCCAAACATCAACGTATTCATTTAAGTCCTAGAGTCTGTAATAAGCGGGCCTCGTCCCCATTTGAGTTAGTCCATTCTGATGTTTGGGGACCTTGTCCTGTTACTTCAAAACTTGGATTTAAGTATTTCATTACTTTTGTTGATGATTACTCTCGCACTACATGGCTTTACTTTATGAAAAATCGATCTGAGGTGTTTACACATTTTTGTTCACTCTATGCTGAGATTAAAACACAGTTTAAAGTCTCCATTCAAACTCTTCGTAGTGATAATGCAAAAGAATACCTGTCTCAAACATTTCAGTCATATATGCTTCAAAATGGTATTCTTCATGAGTCTTCCTGTGTTGACACACCAGCTCAAAATGGGGTTGCAGAACGAAAGAATCGTCATCTGTTAGAGGTGGCCCGTGCTCTATTATTTCAGATGACTGTTCCAAAACTCTTCTGGGCTGATGCTATTGCTACCGCTTGTTTTCTCATCAACCGAATGCCCTCTGTTGTTTTGAATGGAAGAAGTCCTTTCTCGGTTCTGTTTCCTACAAAGTCATTGTTTCCTGTCGACCCAAAGATCTTTGGTAGTACGTGTTTTGTCCGTGATACCCGACCACACATAACTAAGTTAGACCCAAAGTCTCTGAAATGTGTCTTTCTTGGTTACTCTCGACTTCAAAAAGGGTATAAGTGTTTTTCTCCCACGCTTAATCGTTACATTGTATCGCGAGATGTTACATTCCATGAGAATATACCTTTCTTTCCGGTGTCCACTATTTGCAACCCAAGAGATTGTGATGATTTGTTGATATATACCGTACCGGTTCCCGAGTCTCCTATCCTATCCGACTCGATACAGGAACAAGATCCTGCTAAACCACCAATAGTTCATGTGTATAGTAGGCGGCAACGACCTACGTCAGATCCTGACCCTATACCATCTTCGTCATCGTCTGCAGATCCGCCTAATGATGATCCTCTTGCCTCGAGTGATCCACCACCTTCCGATACACAGGATCCTGATCTTGATGTCCCCATTGCCCTTCGGAAAGGTAAGCACTCATGTACTTGCCTTATTTCTTCTGTTATTTCCTATGATAAACTCTCTTCACGTTCTCGCTCTTTGATCTCTACACTTGATTCTTTTTCTGTTCCTAAGACGGTTGGTGAAGCTTTGACCCATTCTGGATGGCGGGATGCTATGATTGATGAGATAAATGCTCTCGATCATAATGATACATGGGACTTGGTAGAGTTACCTGCAGGCAAAAAGGCAATTGGTTGCAAATGGGTATTCACTGTGAAAGTTAATCCAGATGGATCTGTGGCTCGTTTGAAAGCTCGGTTGGTAGCCAAAGGATATGCTCAAACTTATGAGGTCGACTACTACGAGACTTTTTCTCTTGTGGCCAAGGTACCCTCCATCCGTCTGTTTATTTCATTAGCCGCCACTTACGACTGGGTACTACACCAACTGGATGTGAAAATGCCTTCCAGCATGGTGATTTACATGAGGAAGTTTATATGGAGCAACCACCTGGGTTTGTTGCTCAGGGGGAGTCTGGCAGAGTCTGTAAGCTGCGTAAATGATTACATGGTTTAAAGCAATCCCCTCGTGCTTGGTTTGGACGGTTTAATGTTGTAGTAACCGAGTTTGGCTTACGGAGGAGCTCTTATGACCATTCTGTTTTCTTTACCTCGTCCTCTTCTGGATGTATTCTATTAGTGGTGTATGTTGATGGCATTGTGATTACCGGGAGTTATGAGATTGGGATCAAGAAGCTGAAAGATTTTCTTGCGTCTCGGTTTCAAACAAAGGACCTAGGTCCTTTAAAATACTTCTTAGGAATTGAAGTATCTCGTAATCGGAAAGGGATCTGCTTGTCTCAACGGAAGTATTGTTTGGATGTATTGAATGACTCTAGGATGATTGAAACAAAACCGTGTGAGGCCCCAATGATTCCGAACATGAAATTGAAAGCAGAAGATGGAGATCTACTTGAGGATCCAGAAAAGTACAGAAGAATTGTGGGAAAGCTAAACTACCTGACGATTACACGTCCTAACATCGCTTTTCCAGTAAGTGTTGTAAGTCAGTTTATGTCATATCCAAGAACTCCACATTGGGAGGATGTTAGGCATATACTGAAGTACCTAAAGCATGCCCCTGGCCTTGGCATTCTTTATCAAAATCATGGCCATCATGTCATAGAAGGGTTTACAGATGCCGATTATAATGGGGATCCTACGAACAGGCGGTCTACGACAGGCTATTGTGTGTTGGTTGGAGGGAATCTAGTCTCATGGAAGAGCAAGAAACAGAATGTCGTTTCCCGGTCAAGTGCTGAATCTGAATACAGGGCTATGGCTCAAACCAAACCACTTGTGAGTTGATATGGTTGCGTAATCTGCTAGGTGAACTTGGGTTTGCTCAAAGTAAACCGATGAATCTATATTGTGATAATGAGGCGGCTATCCACATTGCAAACAATCCCGTGTTTCATGAGAGAACAAAACATATCGGAATGGACTGTCATTTCACTCGTGAAAAGCTAGAAGATGGAACCATCTCAACTCCCTTTGTTCGAACAGGAAGCCAACTTGCAGATGTCTTTACCAAAGCTTTACCTGGTTCGCGAATCTCTTCTATTTGTAACAAGCTGAGCATGATTAACATCTATGCTCCAGCTTGAGGGGGAGTGTTAGAATGTAAAATTATGTATTTAGGCCCATTAGCCCGTGGGCCCTTAGGGTTTCCTTTTCTTCTAGGTTTCTTGTCTATATATATATATCTGTGTACCCTTTCATTGTAAATACAAGAAAATCAATAATATAATCTCTGATTACACTAAATAAAAAACATCCCTTCCAAAAACGGTCGGAGGATAATTAATACGGTTTCCTTTCTTAAAACCTTCCACATTCCCAACTTGGACACATTGCGTTTATGTTGGGTAATTTGGAGAGAAGAATTGATTTCTGTTGATGGGAAAGGGGACAAACTTTGGTTTTGAGATTGATGAGTGGTAGAAGATTGGGCACATCCTGTCATTTTATTGGGGTTGTTGGTCTATCGAGAAAAACCGAACAGGATGGTTACCAACCAAGACACGACGAACGAGAATTAACACAAAGACTTTAGCCTGCAAAGATCTCTAGGCTCTGATACCTTGTGACAAAACGAGACAGGAAAGGATTCCGAACTCTGATTTCATTCATAGGGATGTACAGAACTTATATTACAAAAATAACAAGGAAACCAACAAAATTAGAGAAAATTGCATATCTACTTTCTAAATAAAAAACATCCCTTCCAAAATAATTGGAGGATGATTGATATGGTTTGAAAAAGAATATCTTTCTGAATGTGTTTTTCGCTTTGTACATCATACAGAGGGAAAAACACAATCACAAAGAGTTTTGGAAAGAAGGAAGGTTTTAAGAAAGGAAACCATATCAATCATCCTCCAACTGTTTTGGAAAGGATGTTTTTTATTTAAAAAGTTGATATGTAATTTTCTCTAGTTTTGTTGGTTTCCTTGTTATTTTTGTAATATAAATTTTGTACATCCCTGTGAATGAAATCAGAGTTCGAAATCCTTTCCTATCTCGTTTTGTCACAATATCAACTAAATCTTCTTTAACAAAAAGAATAATTTGTCGTGCTATGAGAATAATGACTTTCAGCCATGCCTTCAAAGGACTGCACTGCCATTGAGTTCAGACAAGGACTTGTTACAATGCTTTCAAAAGGACATCTCCAACTAAAGTGCATACTCCCAACATCCAACAACTTAAAATTCGAACCAAACTTGTTTGAATGCATTTTGATTTGAGTTCATAACAATCTTGGGATATTCATACCTAAAATACATGAACTTGACGAAACATCCAATCATGTCTAATCCATAATTTACTTCAGATATAGATCATACGTCTCAGATTAAATGTATTCCTAACGATCTTCCCAAAGTCTCACAAAATTCATTCATGGCCTTAAGTTTTGGATCCCAACTTCTGCAAATTGATACTAAAGGTCAGAGATCTATCCAAATGGGCCTTGCATGCACAGATCTAATATATTTGAAGGATTTCTACTATGTCTTTACATGCCCAACATGAGACTCAGATTATAAAGAATCTCACCTTACACCGAAGCATATCTTACTCCTACTCCATTCATTTTGATCAACAACCAGTAGAAAATGTCAGCCCTCTATGTCCTCAAGAAGCCTGAATTCTTGCTAGACTATCGGAATAAGGATGAATTTCTCACTCACACAATGCAAACTGCAATTAAAAAGCTCAAGCTCACCCTCTGCTCTACTTCAGGTTACATACTCTCCAAAAGGAGTTCCATTATACACTAGGGCTAGTTATAGCCCCAATTCAGGTTTAGACCTTTTAAAACAAATATTTACACTTTACCCCCTTCATTCACTACCAATACTATTCCATTATTCACCACCTAATAGAAGACTTGATGAATAAATTGACAACTAATTTACTTCAAAAATAATTTCTATTACATGTAATTTAGGGGGTATCAGACGTATTACATAGTAGACACATTTTAGGCTAGGTTATAATTCAAAGCCAAAGGTGGCATCTTAAGATATGAAGCACCAGTTTCACGTTAACGCTTTCTAGGAAACAATTCTACTTGGCATAGGTGTGACTGATATCTGTTTAAGATCATATATATCATAATGATCATATTTTAGGTTTTGCCTGTTCTGAAAACAAGGCAAGTAACTTATTCGGTGCTCAATCATCTAATCGAATACGTTCAAGATCTTGAGAAGGCTGGATTATTAGAGCAGAAGGAACTGGTTCATCTTCATGATGCTGTCCAGGTATTCCTCACAAATATGTTGTCATTTAGCCTTTGTTGCTTAAGCATCCAATAATGCTGTACTGGAGTTGGGTTTTACTGCAGACTGACTTGAAGAAACTTCTACGTAATCCTCCTATAGTTAAGATTCCCAAGGCACATGATCTGATTAATGCCAATCCTTTGTTGGGAGCCCTTCCATCAGTAGTGCGTGAGCAAATCGTGGGTTCCACCAAGGAGACAATGAAACTACGTGGTGTGGCCCTTTATAGGGAGGGATCCAAGCCAAATGGCATATGGCTGATTTCTAATGGTGTGGTGAAGGTAATTGATTGTGGTGAAGTATTAAGTTAAGAGTTTGTGTCAAAGCATTTGTCACTTGTGATGATTGATCGAATTGCAGTATACATCATGATGATCAGTTTAACCAATTATTTATTTTTCCATCAGTGGGCAAGTAAGACGATAAGAAACAAGCATTCCTTGCATCCAACATTTGCACATGGAAGTACTTTGGGCTTATACGAGGTGCTGATTGGAAAGCCTTACATATGTGACATTGTTACTGATTCTGTGGTACTGGGTTTCTTCATTGAAGCCGAAAAGATACTTTCGGTGCTTGGAACTGATCATGCAGTTGAAGATTTTTTGTGGCAGGTAAGGTGAAACATGCAACTTCTGGGTGTATGTGCTGCTAACTATTCTTTTGTCATTTGTTGCTTAATGTGTGAGCTAAATATAACACATGCATCTCTTGTTCCAGTTCAATCTGCTTAGATAAATTTTGAATGTTAGTGGCATGATAGGGACATTTGCATGTAACAATAGTATAAACTCAGTGTTAAATAATTGCTTCTGTGTTATGTGTGTATTTATTATCATGTGTGTTTAGCTCTATAGATATCTGGGATCTTAGATGTAGGGTACGGAATTTTTACTATATTTTCCTTGTTGACCTTTGTTTCATGGTCATCATTTGTTTTATTGTATTCATACGAAAGAGTGAGACTATTTCAACATTGTCATTATAGGAAAGCTCGATCATACTCTCAAAACTGTTGCTTCCTCAAATATTTGAGAAAATGACCATGCATGACCTAAGGACTCTTGTGGCAGAAAGATCAACTATGAGCACATATATAACTGGAGAGAGTTTTGAACTACCTCAGAATATGATTGGTTTGTTATTGGAAGGATTCGTCAAAACCCAGGGTGCTTTAGAACTTATTACTGCACCAGCTGCATTATTCCCTTCATATGGTGACCGCAGTTTCCGGGTGCCAGAAATAGCAGGTAATTGAAAGTAACTTTGCATCTGAGAACATTTACTTTTGAGGCATTAATTTAATATGCTTGTTTACGATGCTTGAATGATCAAATGATACATCGTTACCACAAGCACATCATAGTTTCTTATTAAAAATCAGGTTTAAATTACCCATAGTGCTCACTGGTTTGTATGCAACACCTTTGTGGAACGTTGACTTCTGAAAGGAAGTTCTGCAAGTACACTTTCAAATTATTAATTGTGAGCATGAACTTGCCTTGTGAAAATTTTGCATGGGAAGCCTGATATGAACTGTAACATATGCAAATTGTGAGAGAATGGGGACAAGTGCCTACATGTACGGAAACAGCACAGGTGAAAGCCGTAGTGGTGTTATACCATCACGTAGTGGCATAATATTAGTACTTATTGGGCAGTGTTTGTCCTCTCCTATTATTCCACAACAGTTGATGGCAGAAGGAGAATTGGTAGTGGAACCAGAATATTGTTGTGATGTCGAAACATCACAGGGCATTTGGAAGTGTTGATCAAATGGCAAGGGTTACCCTTATTCGAGGCAACATGGGAGGACTACTATTATTCCACAACAGTTGATAGCAGAAGGAGAATTGGTAGTGGAACCAGAATATTGTTGTGATGTCGAAACATCACGGGGCATTTGGAAGTGTTGATCAAATGGCAAGGGTTACCCTTATTCGAGGCAACATGGGAGGACTATGATAAGAGTGATAAACAGTTTCCACAATTTCACCTTGAGGACAAGGTGCGAGTTTGGCAGGCGGGTAATGATGCAGGAGTACGCTTTACGCATGTTATAAGAAACAGGAGACAGGGGTAGAAAGGTCATAACACTTGTTGTATAGATCTCTTAACTGTTAGGTAGCTGGGCTGTTAGTCGGTGCAAGGGGTTGGGGGGTTCTGGTAGTGGGGGAGTAACTGAAAACTTGTCAACACTTGCTTGAAGATACCTACCTCTCTAAGAGTTGGAATACAGTAAATAACCATTCAATTCGTCCCAATTTGATTCCATCTTGTGTCTTTGTTGAGACAGCTCTCAACAGATTTTCTAGTTGAATCAATAATACATGAACATAGGTGTACTAGAAAATATAAGATATTCAAGATTCTGAATTTTTCTCTGTATTCAAGTGCAAATAATCTCAATACTGTAAATATAATAACAAAGGTTGATGAATGAGGAAAACCATTAAAACTATGACAGGGTACCTATAGGGGTTTAACCCTGAACCATTGAACCTCGGAACTGAACCATTCTGAATCGATTTTTGGGGGTATTGGTTGAAAATTCTCTTTCTTCTGCCTTTGCCACAATAACGTTCTTTTGAGTCCATTTAGTTTTATTGACACACTGCTTCTACACACTTTGGTGGGTGAAATATTCAAAATGATATATTTAAGATTCTCTTTGTTTGACAGTTGAGGAAGAATTCTTCATTATTTCCTAATAATAGAAATGTGATTTCTAACTTATTAGCCATCACGTTTTTGTTTTGAAATTCCTCAACTTGTATTTTTATTTTCTTTACTATTAAAACAACATGAAGGCTAATATCCTTTCTTGTTTTGGTTTGTTGATAAGGCGCAAGCTTTTCTTATCATGCATCCTCCTACACAGTTGAGACAAGAGCAAGGGTAATTATGTTTGATGTTGCTGGATTTGAAGCCAGTAGAACCCTTCAGAGGAGGACATCTTCATTAATATCACATGGCGGCGATAACCCTGTAAGATCCCCAAGTGGATACCATGCTGGTCTAATGAGTTGGCCCGAACGCCATATTAAGTCTTGGCAACATCTTGAACATCCCAATGAGAACAGAAACAACTTTTCTGCCCGAGCAATGCAACTAAGCATGTACGGCAGCATGGTATGTTCATTGTTTCCATTCTAAAAGTTTTAAATAATCTAGTAATATATATATATATATATATATATATATATGTAGGTGGAGGTTCAAACAACTCTACTCTCAACTTGGATTATATATCCAATAAGGTCCGCTCTCGGCCATTCCACACGCTGCCTAGCAGAGGCGTGGTGAAAATGCGTGAACACTCTTTTACTATAAAAAAAGTCACATGTGATAATACTCTGGTGCTTTGAGGGCAACTTGGCCCGCTACCTAGGGTCACGCCGGAGGTCAGCCGCATCAGATTCATTATCACATGTCTAATCATATGTGATGGACTATAATATCGCATCCACTTACTCTATTTAGTGTACAAAGAATCTTTCTTTTCAATGAGGGTAATAGAGTTTCAAATTTTTTTATTTGTGCCCATTTTGACCGGTTGTAACATTTGACGTGGATGTCAAGTTTATCATGCACTTAGCCATAAACTTCCGTAAATTGGTATCAACGTCATCAAATGTTACAACATCAGCAGGATACCTTTCAAAATGGGTGCACAAAATAGAAAATTTTGAAACTTTATTGCAGTTTGTGGTAATTTCTTTATGGCTGACTATATTTGACAAATCAGATTTCCAACAAAACACGCGGTTCTCGTGCTTCTCCAAATGGACTAGCAAAGCCATCTAAGAAGCCATCTCATAGCAGGTCTTATCCAATAGTCCCACCAACAGATAGCCGGCAGCTGATTTCTGTGAGATCAGAAGGGTCTACGACAGTGAGAAAGGTGGGAGAAGCAGCAAGCGAAACCCTTACAACCCCACGTGGAAACACAGACACAATTGATACTCGTGAAATGGATTACTCGAGTGATGAATCTGGTGCTGAGGATGAACATATCGTTAGAATCGATTCACCAAGTACACTTTCTTTCCCCCAAGCTCCCTAACTTCTCTATGGACTGCATAAACTTTAGCTATCTTCTGTTTCCCTTTCCTGGCTTTCATAAGGAAAATAGTTCTTGGGTTTTCATCTTGTATGTATGTATGTATGTATGTATGTATGTATGTATGTATGTATGTATGTATGTATGCCTTTCTGGAGACTGTTGCACATTAAAGTTTGAAGTGTGATTCATAATGAAGCATCATAATATTTTTGGTCTGGTGTTTGCAAATCTAAGAGCATCCATCCATAATAGAAGTTTTTCAGAAAGCTTTTTAGGGTGAAAAAGCATGGTGAAAGGTGAGGTTGCGTTTGGTTCGTTGGAGTCCGGCAGAACTTGAAGGAATTGGAATGGTTAATCCATTTCACGTCTTTGGTAAGGAATTCAAGTTCCTACATCCCAACTTTTAAGAAAAACTATTATGGTCTTTTATATTTACTCCATTCCATTCTATCTCACCATGACGGTTGTCATTGCTGCCACCACTGTCGTCATTGCCACCACCGCAATTACCACTGTCATATGTTGCCTTCACCCCCACTGTTGTTGTCATCTCCACCGTCGTCACAACCATTGCGCCATTGTTACTTATATTGCCACCTGTACTACCATTGACACCATTACGCCTCCACCCACCACCACTAATATATGCAATGAAGCAATTAAATACACATATTCAAATATATTTCATTCTAATATCTGACAATCAAATGTATGATCGAACATGATTTTAAACTCCAACTGAAATATTTTTAAGAATGGTTTTCTAGTAATTGAAAACTTACTTTTCGACTTCTTTTAATTAATTGATTCCACACAACATGCAACACTATACTTTTTTCTCATCTTTTGTTTATTAGTTTATTTAATAAATCGTCATTAATTAAATGTGGTAAAAATAATATTAAATTATTTTAATATTTGTTTTTAACTTTTCTTTATAATTAAATTACAAATTTGGTCCTTGTGGTTTGTAAAAAATAACACTTTTCATTTATACAGTTTTGAAATTACAAGATGGCTATTGTTATTTGCAAAAAGGTCTGCATTTGTCTCTTTTTCTAATGACCGTTAAACATTGTCTTTTATCGATTAAAAATCGATTTTATGATTTTTGTCCTTACGGTTTTTTGTTCGGTAAAAGACTAAAGAAATTGATAAAATGACGAAAATGTCTCTTATTTGATGGAATTGTTGAACGGCTGTTAAAGGGAGGGACCAATTTCGAATGCTTTTACACCATGATGGCCATCTTGTAATTCTAAACTGCAAGGTCGAAAAGTGTTATCTTTGACAAACCACATAGACCAAATTTGTAGTTTACTATAACTTATATAATAACAAATAAAATTATAATATATGTAATTATACATAGGCCAAATTGCATTAAAAGGTAATGTACTTTGCCTTAATTCCTATTTTGGGTAATGTACTTTTCAAAACATCCGTTTTGGTACCTAAGATGTGAAGTTTTAAACATTTAAGTACCTAAGTAACCGGTTACCATGCTGACGTGACGAGTGATTTGGCATCCAACTCAATATTATTTGCTGACGTGGCTAGTGACATGGATTTTTAATCTAAAATTAGTTTTAAATTTATCCTCATTTTTGATATTTCAATTTTATAAGTATATAAGTTACAAAGAATTATAATATATAAATTTTAATAAAATAAATTAATTTATTACTAATTTGAGATTAAAAATCCATATCAGTAGTCACGTCAGCAAATAATATTGAGTTGGATGTCACATCACTCCCCACATCAACATGGTAACTGGTTAATGTTTAAACTGGTTACCTAGGTACTCAAATGTTTGAAACTTCACATCATAGGTACCAAAACAGACAATTTGAAAGTACGTTACCCAAAATAGGAATTGAGGCAAAGTACGTTACCTTTTCATGCAATTTGCCCTTATACATACAGAGTCGGGTTCAAACGAGAACAATACCTATTCAAAAAAACACGAGAACTAACAAAATTATTAGTGATTTTACATTAACACATGAAAAAAGGACTTTGGCCGCGGCTTCAGGTTCGCGTGGCTTTTTTGCACGTTAATGTAAAATCACTAATGATTTTGTTAGTTCTCGTATTCTTTTAAATAGTTATTGTTCTCGTTTGATCCTCCTTCTATACATACATACAGGGTCGATCTTGAGGGGTGGGACTGGGGGGATTTAAACTCAAGACCTTTGACATAATTCTACCAATAGGTTATTAATTGCTTTTATTGTTTTTGTTCCCCATTCCTCTAATATTAAAACTTATTACCTTTTCATGTCGATAGCTATAAAATAAAATAAAAACTTGATTGTGTATGATTTCATAAAATATGTATGATTGGAATAAAATAAACAAATATATAAATTGTGTGTTTTTTAATTATATACATTTATTATGGAACGAAAGGAGTGAGTTTTTTTTTAATCATTTTATATGGTTTAAATTAAATCCCACGGATCAAAAGGTTCTTAAAAAAGGCTTATATATATATATATATATATATATATATATATATATATATAAGTGTAATAAATAAATAACTGTTAAAGGAGAAAAACAAATAGAACAACAATATGGAGAGAATAACAATAAGACAGAGAGAAGAAGTCAGTAATTCTCATTAATTATAAGCCCTTTAAATAGGGAGAAGTTTACAAAGAAAATGAAACATTCATTATGGTAATTTCTAATACTAGAAAAATATTATATCAATCACTTCCTTTTGATGATGGCACATAATCTTACAACACTCCCCCTTGTGTCGAGTCAAAGGAGTGATGTGCACAATTGTTGCCTCATTAAAACCTTACGCCAAAATAAAAACCCAGTGGGATAAAAAAATATGACGAAGGAAAGAGTACAACGCACCAGTTTCTTTGCAATATATAGACTTTTCCTTCAGTCTAGTTTTCTCTTAGATTAGTACATTAATCATGAGAGTTAGGAAAGCATGATGGTATATAAACAGTTGTCTCACTAAAACCTTACACCAAGGAACAAAACCCAATGGGAAAAATAAAACCTTGGTTGAAGGAAAGAGCACAACATACCAATATCACAAATATAGTAGACTCCCCCTTTTGTCTACTACTCCCCCTGATTCGTGCATTAATCAAGGGAGTTTGGAAAACATTTCCATTTACTTTCTACATGTTTCCCAATATATGGTTTTAGATAATGACTTGGTAAAATATGTCACATTCTTTTGACACCTTACTTGATTCACTTGAATCTAAAGGAGAGTCTTTTATTCTGATTGTATAAAAACTTAAGCAGAATATGCTTTGTGTTATCACCCTTGATGTATCTTATGTTCATTTCTTCTATACATGATGCAATATTTCCATATATGCAAGTAGGATACTGATTGAACCCAAAATTACTAGCTCCTCTAATATATGTAATGATAGTCCTTAATCATATACATTCTTTAATTATCTCATGGAGAGTAATATTCTTGGAATAGTTCAAGGAGGTAGTTACAAGGGTTTGCTTAGCTTACTTTCAAGCAATCTGGGTGTTCACTTTGGAGATTCCTTATCCAGTTTGAGAACAACTTTTCTATGAGTCATACATATATCTAATATCAACAAACACATACCAAGACATTGTTTAGCGTTTTTCTATAAGAGCTAGTACTTTTACTGCTTACATTCTAAATAGGTATTGAAGTTCCATTATCAATCCCATTTTTCTTTCTATAGGGAAAGTATAAGCCCATGTCAATGGTTCTAAAAGATTTACTTGATATCATTCCAAATGACGTTGCGTTGGCGCTGAGCTAAATCTAGCTAACAAGTTCACTGAGAAATAGAATATACAGTCAAGTGTATTGTGCTAAATACAATAATGCGCATATTGTACTTAGATAGGGAATTCCAAATCCCAACACTTTTTTTTTCGTCACCATCCTTTAGACGAAATGGACAATTCCTTATATCCAACACTTTGACCAATCATGGGAGTGCTAACCGGATGCGCTTTGTCCATATTAAATTGCCTGGTTATTTTTTAGACATATGCGATCGGTGAATTAATATTTCACAAACTCGGTGTCCTGGCTCAAATAGCTAGACAAACCCAAGTCTTCCCAAGATTTTTATCTCAGATTTAGATTTCAAGTTGCTTGTGGTTTCTCTTATTTCATCAAGAGTGCCTATTATGTTCATAACATCGACATATAAAGCTACTTTGAAAATCTAGAACTTGTTTTTCTACATAAATACGCAAGGGCACAATTCATAGTTCTTATGTCTCCTTTCCCAATCAAGTGTTCACTTAGGGGTTATACCACATCCGCATAGATTGTTTTAATCTATAAAGTGAGCGTTTCAATTTTATTGCAAACGCACTTCGTGGTGTAGAGTTACTTGATTTTGGTAATGTAATGTCATCAAACACTTTTATATCTCTAAATATAGATCCCTATAGAGATATGTATTAACCACATCCATGAGCTGCATTTACAGACCTTCGGAAACTACTAGGCTAATTAATTAGCATAACGTTATAACGTCCATCACGGGAGAGTAAGTCTTCTCGTGGTCAATCTAGGGCGTTGTGAGAAACCTTGCGCCAAAGGAGAGTCTTATACATTATGACTTGATTATTCTCATTACGTTTTACGACAAATTATTTATCTATGTCTTAGGCTTTACACTTGGTGGGTTAGCACTACCAAACCAAATACCTGTTCATTTGTCAAATAATATGATTCTCCTAGATTGCTTATTTAGGCCAATTTGCTCTTTGTTGATATTTTTCAACTGAGCATGGTTCGATGTCAATGTGCTCTATCATCTCATAAGCAACAATATATGCGAAATATATCATCAATGAGTATGTATGATTTGTCCATCGACTCATATGTACTCTCATAATTCATTTGAAATTTCTTTAATCTCTGGAATCAATATTAATTTTGGAGCGTCCTCCAGTAATGATTCATAGACATAGTTTAATCAGAGACAATCTCGTGAGAGGTTTATGTATTGATGACAAATAGTTGTGCCTTACTCTTCTCTTCCTTTAGATGAGTATCTATCGAACCAAGTAGCTTCCCCCATTTCCGTTTGGGAGCTACGGACTCAACCACACATCCACCATGTGTGATTGCAACACACTTTCCAGCGACGTTGTGCCCTTGTTTGGGGACTTTAACCTTGCGAGTATATTTGCAGCTCTTATATGTGATTTTGTCACTTCTGGAATAACATTAAACGTATCAGGTATCGAGTCTGATTCGTTTGACTTCAACATTACGTTGTGAAGTTTTGGGGATCAAAATGAGACAGAGTGGGAATATTCAATGACACTTCCTGTCGTTCTCATGGAAAATCCTTTTTCCTATCTCCCCCTAACGACGGGAAGACTGTCTCATGAAAGTGACAACCAGCAAATCTAGCGGTAATGAGATCACTAGTCAAATATTCTGATTAGCGGATAATTGTTGGGGATTCATGTCCAACATATATTAAGTCGTCTTTAAGGACCCATTTTGATGCGCTGTGGGGGCGCAATTGGCACATATACTACATAACCAAACATGCGTAAATGTAAACTATCAGGCTTATATCTAGTTACCAACGGGTACGCATGAGGCTAGTTAGCAAGCAGTGGGTCTAAAAACGAAAAGGAAAAAAAACTGCATATAATACTTAAATAACCCCAGGTAGATGTGGGTAAATTGGTGCGCATTACTAATACCCAAGATGTCATCATATTCTTTTGATAACAACTTCTATGAGACCATTTTATATATACACTTGGGGTATAGGAAACTCTACATTGATCCTAATACATATGAAATTAACATCAAATCCTTATGATGTAAATTCTCCAGCATTCCAAGTCATGTAGACTTGATGAGATAATCAGGGTGGTGAGCCCTTAAACGTATAGCTAGTGCTAGGAGTGCAGTATTTCATGTGGACGATTATACGACATGCGTTCATCGTGTCGAAACCAGAACCATAAAGTACTTTAATGGCCCGCATTCTGGATGTTTATGTCTATAAATATCACCTTGTATTCGTTGTAACAATGGAATATTTTTGTATTATGTCCCTTAGTTTTAGGATAATCTCATTCCTGTCTTGGTCAAGGATTAGGGTATATATAAAAGTTTTAGGTATTCGAGAGGGCATATTATGATGGCAATGTTGTTTCTTATGCTGTAGAAGTCAACAGTTGCAATTTGCCTCACTCCGCCTTTCACTCGAAAGAGAATGTGTCTATGTGTATTTTGCAATACACGGATCACTATGTCATAACCATGGTGTCCCACATGGTCATGTCGAAACATATATGTGTCATTCCCCCAAAGTTCTTTATTGGTGACAAAATATGTTTCGATGACCCAATAATCTACTAGTTTGACACATTAGTTTCCATGATATGTTTACTTTCATATTCATTAGAACTTATGTATATATGCTCATTTCCATTTCCATTTCCATTTGATACGAATATCTTACAAGGTTCCTATTAATCTTGTACCAACAAGAAAGTGACAGTCCATCGTCTAAGTAATATATATTTGTCTATCATTTTAGATTGTGGAATATTCTACAAAAACTCAAGTTCTCCTCGATACATTCCTACATGGAACGGAGAATATTAATAGTTTTGTTATTTATTTAGATGTATTTCTTTACATCTACAATGGTTACATATTCGATTTTACTTTAGCAAAGAAATTAATTTTAATGCTTAAAATTAATTCCAAATAAACATATGTTTAATCAATATTAAATATTAAATTAATATGTTATAGTTCATTTTCAACGTGTTTCCTTTTTGACAAGAGAATTCTTTAGTGCATTTCTTATTTGATTGTCCATTATCACATGGGGCAGTAGTTGTATCTCTACTCCAGATGTTGAAAAATTATTCCCGACTCTTACCAAGACCTTGACCCCGTTCTAGGGTTTCGTCTACATAGTGGATAAATGTCACATGTGTGAAATTGTTTCCACCTTTAATACTTTCATTATTTATCTCGAGAATTTTCTTTGTCTCGACATATGTGGTGTTATTATTCCAAAAAATATTGTTATGTCTCTCAACCACTTGCAGTAGGTTGATGAGTTTGTCTAAAAGTTATTTTCCAACTTATATTAGTTCATTAATATTTTTGATATATGAAAGGTGGAAATAATGTTAAGAGTCATGTCATCTTCTGTGAGTTCCTTGCCACAGAGATTGATACGCGTTTTGGATATAACATTTCTTTGTTGAAATCAGTTACCTTTTTGTAATCGAGTAAGTGAGTTTCATTCCACTGTACGATTAGTTCGGGAAGTACATATTCATGAGTACTCCCGATTATCCCTTTCGGGACATCCCACATTTCTTTGGGGGTTTCTAGTAGGCATTCCTATGAAACTTAGGATTTATATGTCGTTTCAAAACATGAGGGTATTTGTTTGTACTTTTTCAAGAGGTTGGTTTTAGAGTCAATTGGGGAGTTGATGGACTTTAGGTATTTTCTTGTACCTTTTTAGAATGAGGTTTATATACTCATTTATGATACTCAGATTCTTTTGAGTTTACTTCGTTGATTTTATGATGAGTCATTTACATATATATAAAGGATAATATATGATTTTCTTTTTTTATAAGAAAATGGATATGGTTATGAAATTTCATTATCATAACAATATTGGATTTTTGTATGTTTATATTTTGTTGATAATACTTCATCAATATTTCAACTTGCGAAAAAGAAATCATTCAATCTATTGGATTTTCAGGTAGTAGGGGAATCACATGGATTTCTTAAGTCCCTACAAACCTTAGGGCTGTTTACACCCGTTTGACAAAATCCAGTCGATATTTTGTGATTTATTTAATTTAAATATAACATTATTAATTATAGAGCATTTGGCATGAGGCCAAAAATTGATATCAGTTTGGCATATGAAGCCAATTTCAATGTTTTAATACCTTAATGGTATTTTGGGATATTTTGTTATGAGCCAAATAAATATTGGTTTTGACATAAAGTCAAATTCAAATGTTTAATATCTTACTAACATTTTTGGATATATGGAGATTGGAAGTATAACTTCCAAAAAAAAAAAATTATAACATGGGGATGATTTATAACTAATATAAGAATAATATTTTTGGAAATAAGCAATACAATCGTCATTATTAGGAATTTATTCTGACTATGATACGCTTATAATTATACTCCAATATTTAATAACAAAACATATATAGCATATATATATATATATATATATATATATATATATATATATATATATATTACATTAGAAAAACAACATACGTGCTTTATAAACTAGGCAAACAATTATAATAATTTTATAAGACCTAAAACATATTGAATTAAATTCAATAGTTTTTTTTTCTCACACATCGTCCCTTCAAAATCTGCATAATAATTGCCTTAAGTATAATCCAATACATTTTATAAACATATTCCAAAAAAAAAATTAACAAGTTTAATATGTAAATGTCATAAATATACGCCTATAATAAACATTGAACCAATAAATTAACATTAACAATTAAAATCAATAGTATCCAAAATTAAAATAATTGGATCACATCTAAATATGTTAAGCAGTCATGATATAAATTAATAAGAAAAGATAAATGAATCAAATATCTTTTTTTTTTCAATATCATAAGGAGATATATATATATATATATATATAATTACATATAAAGATGTACAATCCTTATTGCATAAGATACAAGTTAACATAGCAATAATGGTTATTATTATTATTTTTTTTTTAACCTCTTATAATGAGAACTGAAGGAACACAAATATCTAACCCATAAAGTAAGTATATCACGAGTTCAAAATTATACACAATTATATGGTTTAGGTTCATACACATACTTAAGGTCATGCCCCATTCATCCTCATATATTTAAGCAAATTCAAAAGAAAATCATGCATATGATAAAGATGAAAAACTCAAGAATACAGAAAGACTTTTTACCTCGTCATATGATTTTTTTTTCCATTCATCCTTCAAAGCATGATTCGAGTTTGTTTCTGGCTTTGTCATTCTTGTAATTCATTTGATGAAACAGTAGCACAGACGAGTATCGTGCTGATAACGTGTTAAAGGAGAAAAACAAATAGAACAACAATATGGAGAGAATAACAATAAGACAGAGAGAAGAAGTCAGTAATTCTCATTAATCATAAGCCCTTTAAATAGGGAGGAGTTTACAAAGAAAAGGAAACATTCATTATGGTAATTTCTAATACTAGAAAAATATTATATCAATCACTTCCTTTTGATGATAGCACATAATCTTACAACAATAACGTAAAAGTTTGAATTATAATGGGAATAAGTTGAGGTTTTTGCATGTCAGCTATTTGAATCTGTTAAGTTAAATAAAAATATGGAAATATAAAGACATTCGATGTTAAGGTATGTAAAGAATAATTTTGTAGCATCATTCTTTTCATTTATATATTCTTGGGCACAGATGGACCTATTTATATCTGAGCAAGGTTTTATACATCTGTTCAACTGAATTTCGCAACCTTTTTTAAGTATGAAAATTGCACCTGCTAAATTTTGAGGAGAGCCTTGGGATATTAGATAATACATGGAATATCAACCAAAAATCCCTCGAAATCTACCAAAAAATCAAAAATATCTCAAAATCAACCAAAAAAGTCAGTTGAAATCAACCAAACAACTTACAAAAAAATCTCTCAAAATATTGGAATTTGGCTAAAAAGACATGTCTTTGATCCACTTTAAATGTGCACCTATTTAAGAAAGAACCATGTGTCAGATGATTTTAAAAATTATCACTGTTATCTTTCATGTATCTTGAAATTTTAAAAAAAAATTACTCCCTCCGTCCCAAAATAAATTTCTACAATGAAAATGACACACAGTTTTAGGAATGTGCAATTATTACACTTTTTAAATAACCAAAAGACACTTTTACCCTTGAAAATAGAGAGAGAAACTTTCTCCACCTTATAATTAAGGGTAAAATAGGAAATTGGAAAACTTACTTTTGAAAGTAGACATTTATTTTGGGACAAACTAAAATAGTAACGTGGATACTTAATTTGGGACGGAGGGAGTAGTAGATTTGGTTCGTTTGATTTTTTTTCTAAAAATAGCAAAATGTCAAAATAATGATTAAATTTTGTTGATGATTTTGTTGAAAGTAAGATATTGATTTCAACCAAAAATCTTAATACCCATGGTCGGTACACTTTACAACCAATGTCTTCTCCTAACGTAAGATATGTTGTTAATAAATGATTTGAGTAAATTACAGTTTTGGTTCTTGTGGTTGCCATATATTATCAAGTTTGGTCCCTCTTTCAAATTAATTATAATTTTGGTCACTATGGTTACTATTTTGTTTCAATTTTGGTCCATTTGACCAACTTTAATTAAAAAAAACTTAGTTAAATATAGGGTATTTTTGGTCTTTTTATCTTTTCTTTTTTTTTTTCAATTTTTTATTAGATTATATAGTAAATGACAATTATAGTCCTTGTAGTTTGTATTTTTATTCTTTTTTTTTTTCGTTTCTTTTCTACCTTTTTTCATTTTTCATTTTATACTCTTATAATATTAATTAATTAATTATAATTTTAACTAATAATATATTAAAAATACGTATTTTATTTTGTAAATTACACCATTAAAAAAATCTTGTCGATACCTTTAAACGGTTATCGGATTTTTCGGTTTCAGATTAAACGGTTCAACTCGTTTTTTCGGTTTTTTTTAACACCCCTAACAAACACATGTTTTGCAATATGTCTTTTTAATTAATGGTCATAGATAAAATTTGATTTTTTTTCTGACATAAATAACAAAAAACGATAAATTTCTTAAACACAACTTAAATTGAAAAGTTTTTTTTGGACTATTATAAACGGATTTGGAGATATATATCAAATAAATTGCATAAAAATTTTAAAATATTCAATACTTAACTTATTTTAAAAGTATCGACAAGATTTTTTTAATGGTGTAATTTATAAAATAAAATACGTATTTTTAATATATTTTTAGTTAAAATTATAATTAATTAATTAATATTATAAAAGTATAAAATGTAAAATAAAAAATAAAAAAAAAGTAGAAAAGAAAAGGAAAAAATACAAACTACAAGGACTATAATTGCAATTTACTATATAATCTAATAAAACAAAAAAAAATGAAAAAGAAAAGAAAAGGTAAAAAGACCAAAATAACCTATATTTAACTAAGTTTTTTAATTAAAGTTGGTCAGAGAAACCAAAATTAAAACAAAATAACAACCATAGTGACCAAAATTGTAATTAGTTTAAAAGAGGGACCAAATTTGATAATGGGTGAAAACCATAAGGACCAAAAATGTAATTTACTCTAATGATTTTATAGTTATTTGTTACCTAACATTCAAAATATATATATCATTTGAAAACCAATCTTACGTAACAAACTTTGCAAACCGTTTTAAACCAATCACTGAATTTCTAATATTTTTCTTTTTTTATTTACTAGAAGCGTACTCACGCAATGCAGCGAGATACATCACGATTTTAATGTTTCATTTTATTTTTTGTTATTTTGTCGATTTACAGTACGATTTTGGATGGTTTTGAGAAACTGATAATGTTTTTTTTATAAATTTGTTTAATTTAGGCTTAATAATATTATGTTTTTTATATAAAAAAAGTATTTTGTTAAAATTCAATGATTATCTAATATATTTTAATGACATCTAGAAAAAATAACCAATTACATATTTAATAATATAATTAAAACAAATTTATAGCTTATAATATATTAATTAATAGTGATACATGAAAATGTCTACATAAAAGGAAGAGTCTGCACATACCAAATTGGTGAGTGTTAGAAGTTTGTAGTAGTAATATGTATCTTTCCCATAATAAGCAATAACATAGGCGTTTATTATTGAAGGTAGCGTTTGGTACGCAGACAAGATTGGACGGGACTGGACAGGACAGAACTGGACAGGACTAGACTGGACAGGACAGGACAAGAGGCTAGGACAGGACTGGACAGGACAAAACTGGACAAGACAAATAGTTGTCTTGTGTTTGGTACGACTAGGACTGATAGGACAGGACTGAACAAGTTTCCCTAAAAGTTGTTTGATAATTTTATATGTCATATAATAGTTATAAATAACACAAATAAAGTATATCTTTAAATAATTTAATTAAAAAACATTATTAATTTTTTTACACAATTTTCATACATATAAATACATACAAAAACAATAGTAGGAAATTTGAATGAAGAATCTGAAATAATTGATGGTAGTTCGAAAAAATCTGATTCATATAAAAAAATAATAGTTGATTCAATTTGGAAGATCTTAATGAATTGGTGGATGCATAGTTGCAGCGACGAGTAAAGATAAAAGACGATGGGTGGCCGGTGAAAGACGATAGTTGTGAAGAAGGTGAAAGATAGTAATAGAGGTAGTGGTGGTGGCGGTGCACAGTGGTAATAGAGGTTATTGTAGTGGAGGAAGAGACGGAGGTTACCAAAGATGGTTGGCGGTGAGCGTCGGTGACGGCGGCGACAATGGGTGGTGGTGATTGGTGGAGGTGGCGATGGGCGGTGGTTGTGGAGGTGGTGGAGGAAGTTGTTGTAGTAGTGAAGAAAGAGGTAGAAGTGGTCGACGATGGTTGGTGGTAGCTACCGGTGGCCGTCGATGGTGGTGGCGACAATAGGTGGTGGTGATCGGTGTTAGTGGAGGTGGTCGACGATGGTAGTGGTGGTGGCGATGACCGATGGTTGTGGAGGTGGTGGAAGAAGTTATTATGGTGGAGAAATTGGTAGAGGTGGCTGACGGTGGTTGGCGGTGGCTACTAGTGGCCGCCGATGGTGGTAATAGCGACGATGGGTAGTGGTGACCCTTAAGACTAATACCATATTAGGATTATATATCAAATGGCGGTAAATCAGTGATTTTTAGTTTCTGTCTCATTTCTGTCCCATGTTGTTCCACATATTTTGGTGGAACAAGAAAATACCCCTTTTTGTCCCATCTTGTCCCACCCTGTCTAGTCTTTGTCCCTGTCCCATGTCGCGCCAAACATGGGACAGTTAACTTTTGTCCTGTCCCATGTCACGCCAAACATGGGACAGTGAATTTTTGTCCCGTCCTGTCCCACCCAGTCTGCAAACCAAACGCACCCGAAAAAAACAAAAAATATATTTCCATGTAAAAGGGTTATAGTTTAGTAATAAAAAAATTACCGTAAATAAAAATGCTTCCATATAAAAATGGTCTTTCATCCGAATTTCCAAATTGAGATGGAATGTCAATTGACAAGTTTGTCCTTTCATTAATTCCTTTTCCATTAAAAAAATCAAAATAATTTAATTATTACCATAATTACAACAATTGCATCTTAACCGTTGATGAATTCAATCTATGGTAAAAAGATGAGTTTCATAGTTTGCTACAGAAGGGTGGTTTGCAAATGAAACAACCTCTCTCTCTCTCTCTCTCTCTCTCTTATATACATATATATATATATATATATAGTTATATACCTACAAACACGAATACTCGTGTGAGAATAAGAGTTAAGGTGAGAAGTGTACAAAATGATATGGACCCTTGCTCAGTTTTAATCTCAAAACAACCCATGAATTATGGAGTAAATTACGTTTTTCGTCCCTGTGGTTTGTTAAAAACTTCTTATTTTGTCCCTGTGGTTTCAAATTTTCGTTTTTCGTCCCTATGGTTTTTAATGAATTATAAACCATAGTGATGAAAATTGTAATTTCAAAACCATAAGGATGAAGTTAGAAATTTTCAACAAATCACAGGGGCTAAAAATGTAATTTACTCTGAATTATGCTTTAGGAGGGAATTAATTCAGTGCATCTCATTAGTGTTTGTAGAATCTTATATCTCATATTGGATCAATGATCTAAGCAAAATATGTGAAGCGGAAGTAATTTAGATCAAAACAGTTTATAAATGTAAGAACAATTAATCAAAATGAAGAACATTATGGTCGTAGTATCGTAGTCATATGATTAATCGTGGTCATTCATCTTACATTGATTGGAAATGATGAGGGTATTTGGAGATAGCACATTCACAAATTACAAATGGGAAGGGACTCCTATTTATAGGAAAATGCAAGAAATAGTGATGTTCTAACTTTATGCTCAAATTTTCATTTTCACAGTTTTAACACTAAAATTGGATTAATAATCTCCCCCCTAAGTGTGAAAAGGAAAAAAAAAATTAAAATTACTTTTACATAACAAATTATCTTCCCCTTTTTCTCTTAATACTTGGAGCTCCTCTAGATATGGCAATCACATAGCTCCCCTTTGATATAACAATATCTTTCCAAGATCCTCCTCAACGTGATCCTCTTATGAAGAAATCTTCAAAAAATAAGGAACCTGAAATAAATTTCAACCAAAAATAGTTGTTCTAGTAGAGGACCTCGAAACCACCAAGTGTGTAACTCTGAGTGCCCGATGTGAGATCAAATGATGAGAATTGGACTTGTAAGATCTTTGATCTTTGACAGAATTTCAACAACCTATTTATGGTTCCAAAAAGCTATATCTAAACCATGCTTCTTGATCCTTTGTTGTTTACAAAAAAAATTCTAATGAAGAACGGGTCCAGAACTGAGATGAACTGAAGTCGTGACAATTGTGAACTCCAAAAATACATTTTATGTGTGCGGTAAGAAACACATTTTGAAGTTAGATATGTTTTCTTAGTGCAAGCCACAATACCACCCATCATTTCTAAAAATCTTTTGACAACAAAGAATGCTACTGTCTAGCACCATTCACTGACTTCTATGATGTTTTTAGATATGAAACATCTGGGGTTTGGGAAAACTCAAAACATTGTATATTAGTGTGTTAGATTTTCGTAGAACTTGAACTCACATTTATTGGTGCTCGGACGAGTGAGATACGGTCCAAATGCCAAAGTTGTGCAAATCTGTCAACATCTTACACTTTTATACATTCCAACTTCTTATCCACCTTTTGGTCTATGTGTGCCCTCTAATTGATTTTTCCATAGGTAGCCTTATCTCTGATAATCTTGTCCAAAGCACATCATAACCTCTGGACATGAAGCCCTAACAACCTCTGGTCTTTGAAATTCAAATAAGCAAAGAAGCTTACTAGCCAACAAGCATTTATACCAACTTCCAACCAAATTTTCACCATTATATCTCTATATCTCTGGAGTTTGCAAAAACTTAAAAGATAAAAAGTGTATATTAGTTTGTTATCTATTCAGATATGTTGGTGCAAACGTGCTACATCTCTATAATTATTTTGATGATTACAAACAAACCGTATTATATTGTTTATCTAACATTTTGCTTGATGTGCATATATATAATTTACGGAAATACACGTCGTCGTCTCCGGAATCGTGCCAACCTCAAATTAATGATCAAATCCGAGAAGACACAACGGAACGAGAATATTCAAGCAGCATGTGGGAATACGATTGTTTCATGCTTGGTATTCCAACTCCGATCAGTTTACCAATTATTTTTATAAAACTTATTTTTTACAAAAATTGAGAGTGATTTTTTATAAAATGGTTTTCACAAAATTATATTTTTATAAAACCTCTTGACTTGACACAACACATCAAATTCAAATTTATTTGCAAGACTTATTAATTGGAGTGTAAATCTTGCAATCTTAATCGCAAATCTAGACTTTTGAGTTCCTATTCATATCTAGACTTTGAGTACCTAAACCCTAAACCAATTCAAATTTATTTGGTTTGCAAATAAAAAAAACTTTTGAAATGAATCCAACGGATTCATTCCACCAACTTTTTTAAAAACTTTTTTTATATACTTTCTAATGTATATAAATATACCATGTGTCTTCACAAGTAAAATGCATAGAAAACTTTCAAGAACTCTCATTTTTCTCAAACACACTCAAGTCTTTTAACACTTGTCTCTCAACTCACAATTCTTTCATACTTCATTTTTTCTTGCCTTCAAGATCAAGGAAAGTTTGTGATACCAAGCATAAAACACAAGTATTCTCCACACTCTAGTAAGTGTGTGAGATAGATCCAACTAGCATCCATATTGTGGTGTGGAATAATAGCTAGAACTTGAGTTCATTTTTCAAGTATTCAAATCTTGTGTAATCAAGTGTTCATACGGTGTGTTTCTACCTTAAAAGAACAATATAGTGGATTGTCTCGTTGAGTTCACTCAACAAAGAGGATTAGCCCGGTTTTAGGTGAACCTCCCTAAATCTGTTTGTATCTCTCTTTCATATCTCTTTATATTTTGTTTGTTTGCTTTGTTGTGTTAAACTCTAACAAATATAATTTATCTTGTGTATTGCTATATATTTTCTTAAAAAATATTTTAAGAATGATTTTTAGACGAAAACAACCTTTCCCCCCAAGGTTGTCCTAACAAGATAATTTGGATTCACCTTCTTCTGAGCACGGATGAATAAGATATGATCAAAGTACCACAGTCATGCAAATCTTTCCGGTAGCTTCTGATTCAACGTGTTAGCTTCTGATTGAGTGAACCTTCTGATCTAAAGCATGCAAATTCATCAGAGGCTCTAAATTTTATATCAGAAGCTCTGATACTTTATACTAGAGGCTCTAATTATTCTATCAAGAACCATATCTAACACGATGCATAACAGCTTTGCCTCAACACACTACATTCCACTTCAACGATACATATGAGCTTTCTACAGTTCGAAGCTCTGAAAACTCAAAAATGGAACATATAGATCCATCTGTTTCCTATCCAGGGTCTTTTGAATCACCTCAATTGGTTCTCTGATGAGTAAGATATGACCGATATAGCACAACATTGCAAATCTATCAACATCCTGATTTTCATTAATCACCATAAATTGAATCACGTTTTGCACAACCTAATCAAAACTTTGGTCCTTGACATCAAAAATTCTTCTTCATCATATCATTTTAAGAAACCAAATCTCTCATAAGCAATTCATCAAACACCTTGTGTGCATAATCACTTTTAACAATTTTGCTTTGATTTTTCTTCCACAACTACCATTCTCATTTATCTGATGAATATATAATTGTTTAATCGAATATGATCAAAATTAAAACTGAACTTGTAACATCCCCCATCCCCGTGGTCTAGAACGGGCAATGTCACTAATGGGACTGAATATAATTACACAATTAATTCAAAGTTACTAATAAACTCCAAAGATAAATTACAACTTTTAAGACAGGCTTTACAACACAAAATACTACATATCAAAAAGTTCTTGCAAACTTAGAACGTTTATATGTTAAGATAAGTCTAAAGACTCCAAAATTTCACGCTCAATCTCAAGTCCCGTCCCCGTAGGCGTCACTACAAACCCGTCATATCAGAAAACAAGAAACACGGCTGAGCATAGGGCTCGGTGGATGGATTACGATATAAATTCAAAATAACAATAGATAACGTCGATAACAAAGCGGAAGACTTACAAATTCAGTTTAAATAAAACTCATGCAAACTCAAAACGGTTCATAATTCAACTTCAAAATGTAATATAAATAAAGTCTGTCAATTCCTTTTTAAGTGTTTGTGGGGTAGCCAAACCACATGAACTATTGGACCAGCATGCGGGCACACACCTGAGTCCCCCATGTATTAAACCATGTTCACATGTTCTGTGGGTAAATATTCTAGGATCGTATTAATCCCTAGATTCAAGTTCTAATTGCAATTCACACAAAGATAATACGAATTAATCAATCTAACAATTAACCTGTTTCAATTCAAAATGAAGAATTCGTACAAAGGTTCTCTGTGACACTTTCTCTCTCTAAAATACAGAATGCTTACAAAGACCAATCTCAGTTCTAACTACACGCTTGTTACACAAACTAAAGCCATATACCTATTTAAAACACACGTGCATTAAACGCTTAAAAACAAAATACATTTGACTTTGACTATTTATTACAAATAGACTTTGACTTGCACGAGAGTTGACTTTAGCTTTGACTTGCTTGACTTTCAGTCTTCAGTCTTCATGATCATGTATCCAACAAATATATGCTCTAACATTCTCCCCCTTCGGATTCAAGTCATCTCTAAAAGATTTTGCAATACAATCTCCCCCTTTCGTTAGTCTTTAGCAAAATAGACATTGAAGCTCAGTCTCCTCTTTATGCTCAAAGTAATCTCCCCTTTCTTTGATAAAATTGTCTTAAAAAATAGTAACAATCTCCCCAAGGTTGTAAAACCTCTTTCAGACATCAGAAAGAAATTATCTTCAAATTCAGCTCAGTTTGCTTCAGCAAATTGTTTTCAAATAAAATTTCAGTAAAATCAGCTTGCTTCCGGAATTCTTTGAATTTGCTCTTTCTGCTTTCAACAAACTTTCTTCAAATTAATTGTCTTGACATAAATTTCTTCTTTAAGCTCCAACTTTTCTTTATCATATCCCGCATTTCTTGATCACTTCTCATAATTGATACAAACTTTTCTTTTCAGCAAACATTTCTTGAACAAATATTCTCCCCCTTTTTGATGATTGTAGCACATAAATCATCAAAACTTTCACAAGAAATGTCATCGACCCTTTCTGACCATTGATCTTTTACAAGAGCGTCTGTCTATTCATCGATCCAAAAGATATTCATCCGAATCTTTGCAAATTCAGACAAATTATGAGTGTAACACGTGAATCAACAAATGAATCAATTAAAATGCATGTCAGTAACACAAAGTCACTGTGTGTAACGAATACATATTGGAAATCAGCTTTTTGATGTTCACCCCCCAGGTCTTCCATTCAATCATCGAATAACACAAGGTTAAACTATGAACGTTTAGACGGAAAAACAAATTTCCTGTGTGTTCATGCTTGTGTATGAAAGAACTTAGCACAATGATTGCTTTTTATAAGGCTCAAAATTATGTAAACCATTGAGACAACAATAGTTATACATAGACTCAATTGTGAATGACCGAAGTGTGAAGGTGGGGCAGACTTCCTTCTTTTTCAATATCCAGATTTTCCAAATGAAAATCATATAAATTATATGTTGCGACCCCTTTTAAAAATTGAAACATCTTCTTGTTGAGAAGAAGATGAGTAGCTGGTGGGGTTTAAAGCAAGAGTTGGCATGAACTAGTTGCCTGTTTCAATGATGTTCACGAAGAATTGTGAAACACCAGCAATGTGGTTGCCCGACTCAGAAAAAGTTGGTGCAGAGTTCGATATTCTTTTACTCTGTTCTCACACCCTCTTTCTTTTTAATCATTTAGCTCGCTTCTACCCAAAGACTCTTTGCATTTTACCTCATCACACATACCCACACTCAGTTCTTTTGACTCCTCGCCTCTCGATCACTAAGAATTAACTTCTTGGGTAGGAAACACTGGTTAACGTGAATCCATAGAAGTTTCATTGAAGTCCTAACACAATGAACTCATGTTGTTTTCCTAAAAGAATAGTGTTGCTCAAAATGGTTTAACTTTACAGTTAAATCACAAATATAAACAAGTAAGATGTTTGTATGCTCATAGATGTAATCATGAAGATTTGAACATCTTAAACATTGAAGATATTTCAAAACTAGTATATTGAATGAAATGAAATGAATACAAGAAACTTGTTTGAAAATCTGACATTGTATGAAAAGAAAAATATTCATATTTGATCTTTTCAATCAAAGGTTAGGTCAAGAAAAATTGGAATTTGTCTATATGAAACAAAATATAGACATCCTTGAAAGAAACGTTTCAAAATGAATCAACGCTCAAAATTTGAATATCAAGCGGTGTGTATCACCATCGAAAATCTTGTTCAATTTGAGACAAGGTGATAACATATTCAACAAAAAAATTAAACCGGTGTGTGTGAATACTTGAAAGTATATGGAAAATACAATACACCATTATTTATCTTTGGAAGCACGTGATTTATTAAACATTAAAGCACATGTAGATGAAAACATTTAAAAATCACACTTCTATATTCATGAAATCGTTTTAAGAATCAGAAGTGGTTTGAACATTTAATAAAATGTTTTCATATCTCAAAATTGTCCTTCTTTCAGACACGTATGAGATTAAGATTAGAAATAAACCTTTTGCTCAATCTTAAATCTCATCAAATCAGCTCATTTATGATATGATCATGTAAGTTCTCTCTCAGTCCTGCAAAAATCACAAGTCCATCAAAGTACAAAGCTTTATTCACAAAATTTATTGAAAATAAAATGACATAAAGCAATAAAATTTTGAAAGTACGAGTTCTGATCAGATATAATCAGAAGTCATATTCCATACTCCTTAACTCTTACTCCCCCTGAAATTATGCAACAAGAAATTTATTAGTGATAAACATATGAAAAATTTGTTAACTCCCTCTCAAATGTAGATTCTCTTATCATCTTCTCACACTCCCCCTGAGATCATGAACAAACTTAAGTGCAGATATCTTTCAAAATAAAAATAAAGAAATGAAGAAAAATAACAATAACAGAACTTTAAGAGGTAATCACAGATTAAGTCTTGAGATTTAGCATACCAAGTTTTGAAAAAAGAAAATTAAATCTCTTTTCATCAAGAGGCTTGGTAAATAAATCAACAAGTTGGTAATATGTGTTTACAAAATAAACTTCAATTGTACCTTTTTCTACATTGTCTTTGATAAAATGATATCTGACATCAATGTGTTTGGTCTTTGTATGTTGAACAGGATTAGTAGATATTGCAATTGCGCTCTTCGAATCTCAGTAGATCGGGATCTTGTTGTATCTGAAGCCATAGTCTCGGAATTATGTTCTCATCCACAACACTTGAGAACAGCAGCTTGCAGCAGCGACGTACTCTGCCTCAGCTGTTGATGTAGATACACAGAGTTGTTTCTTTGAAGCCCAACTCACGAGTTTATCACCCAAAAATTGTATGTGCCCCGACGTACTTTTCTTGTCAAGCATACAACCTGCATGGTCTGCATCTGAATATGCCGTCAGTTCAAAACCTGTATCTTTAGGATACCACAAACCAAGATCTGCAGTGCCCTTCAGATATCTAAAAATACGTTTAACTACAGACAAATGGGATTCTTTAGGAGAAGGCTGATATCGAGCACATAGACATGTAGAGAACATAATATCTGGCCTACTAGATGTTAAATACATTAAAGAACCAATCATACCTCGGTAGGTTCTAACATCGAAAACTTTTCCCGAAGGATAAGTGCCAATCTTAGTTCCAGGTGCCATCGGGGTTCCAATTGGAATACAATTTTCCATTTTGAATTTTCTAAGAATATCGAAAATGTACTTAGCTTGATTGATAAAAATCCTCGTTGAAAATTTTTTGACTTGTAATCCGAGAAAGAAATTCATATCTCCCATCATACTCATCTGAAATCTGGACACCATGAGGTTAGAAAAATTCTTGCAGTATTTTGCATTAGTTGAGCCAAATATGATATCATCCACATAAATCTGAATTAAAATGATATCGAATTTTTCCTTTTTGATAAAAAGAGTAGTATCGATCTTACCTTTCGAGAAGCCCGACTTGACTAGAAATTTAGATAGCTTTTCATACCAGGCTCGAGGGCTTGCTTCAAACCGTAAAGAGCTTTGTCCAGAATATATACGTGATTCGGATTTTCTGGATTGACAAAGCCTTCAGGCTGAGAGACGTAGACTTCCTACTTTAAGATGCCATTCAGAAAGACAGTATTCACGTCCATTTAGTAGACGATGAAGTTCTTGTGGGCAGCATATGCAAGAAACATTCTAATAGCTTCGATGCGCGCCACTGGAGCATAAGTCTCGTCATAGTCAATACCTTCCTCTTGCCTATATCCTTTAGCCACTAGTCTTGCTTTGTTTCTGATAACGATACCATCTTCGTCTTTCTTGTTCTTGAACACCCATTTTGTGCCAATAATGGTTTTACCTTCAGGCTTAGGCACTAGTTTCCAGACTTTGAGTGTTTCGAACTGATTCAGCTCTTCTTGCATCGCAGTTACCCAGTCTGAGTCAGCTAGAGCTTCAGATACGCGTGTTGGCTCTACCTTGCTCAGGAATGATTCATGCATACATTGATTAAGTGTAGCAGACCTAGTTTGCACCGGTTTAGATGGATCTCCTATGATCTGATGTATCGGGTGCTCTTTAGTCCACTTGTGTTCATGAGGGAGTGGATTTGATGTAGATTGATCAAGATGTTCATCTAAGAATCCACTATCTTCTTCTTGTTCAGGGAGGGGTTCAGTTGAAGGATTCTGTGCAGAAACATCAGTTGGTACAACATTATCTGGTTGTTGATTAGTCGTTACAGTTCAACCAACCGAGTTAGCAACTTCTGTCTCGATAGTGTCATGTACAACTTCAACTGAAGGAGTAGGTGTTTGAATCAGAGTTTCTTGTTGAACCGGGGGAACGAATTCAGTAGACACATCTGAAGTGATTGGATGATGACTGCTTGACTCTTCAGGTCTGTCACTCACAACAGATTTAGGCAATTTAGACCCAAGAAACTCATCATAAAAGAATTCAAACAATAAATCTAATTATGATAAATGAGATGTAGAAGTTGAAGTTTTATCATTAACAAAGAATTAACAAGGATTATTGGGATAAAATCTGTAGTTTATTAAAGACAGAAAGTAAACTAACTACAGAGAGGGAAATTCGTATGAGAGCTACATGGTTACAAATGAAAACTTACAAAACAACTACACTAACAACCCCTATTTATAAGCCCAATACCGTTGTACACATGTAAGCCTAAACACAAGTACAAGGCCCAATAGCAAATACAAATGGATTACTTTACTAAACTTCTAAAATTGAACATATATGTTCTAACATTCTCCCCCTAAGTTTTGTAAAGTAATCATTCTCTTTTTAGCTCCAGCTTCAGCTCCTCTCCCCCTTGATTTCTTTATAAAACTTAGCGTTGCATAAACTTCAAAGCTCCTCTAGCTCCCCCTTGAAAGTAGCTCTTATTCTTGAAGTCTCAACTTTAATATCAGATCTGATGTAGACAATAACCTCGACTGAGTGCACATAAAGACAACTTTTGACTCTTATAAATCCAACACATTCCTTACGCCCACAAGAATGATATGTGTTGAATTATGGAATGACAACCAAGTGCATCTTCAGTGTATACCATCTGATCTGTCTTTGAACCACGAGTTGAAATAAGAATTCAACTTAAGAACTTATTTTGATCAGCTTATAGAGGGTAGCATCCAGTAGCAACACTACAAGGCAAGGGTTAGAAGGCAGTTACTGTTCAACAATTGATGAAAGACGCTCATTTTCTGACTGCTTTCCAGAATACTGAACAATCAAACTCAGAACTCCTTTCTTCACGAATCAGCTGGATGATTATAAGCACTCAGGATTCTAAATTACAACCAAAGCATCAGAACAATGATTGCAGTCGCTCACACTACTGATTGATCAGGTCAAAAAATGATCAAGAGCACTCAACGGTCTAACAACAAATAGAAGCACTCCATACTGATGATTGCAGATACTCGGGCAACTAATTCAATCCAATCAGAGACTAAATCCAAACATTCAATATCTGAAAATCTTGACAAGCATGAGCACTTGTGAAAGATTAGATCAATTGCTAAGGATATGTGACCAACAGAAGATAAGAGTGATGTCACATATGCATTACGCGAAAAAAGCTCGGGAACAGGGCAAACTTGTAGCAAAATGGGTTCAGAACAGTCACTTTTATCAAAAAACACAAAACTTTTCGCATAAATTCAACAATTCGTAGATCACTGTTCAATTTAGCACAATTTGCATGAGGCTTAGCCTAAAATCTCATAATTCGCATAAGACTGCATGCGAATTCTAGCTTCTCGCACGCGCCTATGTGCGAAATCCTCGCAATTCTCATAACCCTTTAAACGAAATCTCACTTTTCGCATAACTCACACATGCGAAATCTTGACTTCTCGCATATGTCTCCATGTGAATTCTACACTTCAAATTTTCTTTATCAACAAAGAATTCGTATCAAACTTTTTGCATAAGCCTGGCATGCGAATTCTGCACTTTTCGCATCTCTCTGTCATGCGAAATCTTCCAAATTTTCATGCGAGTTCTTCAATGTCATGCGAATTATGTGGATCTCGATTGTTTTTCCAGATTTTCTTTGAATTCAACCTCAATATTTCGAATTTTGAGTTGAAACTTTGTGAGTAGGTTCGAAAAAAACAATGGAGCAAAATTGTAGTTGATGATCTAGTCCAAAAATGTCTCTAAGGCCCAATCGATCTCAACCACAGTGACAAACATTTTCGAACAAAAATTCTCAAAAATCAATCTAATTAGCCAGAATTGATGAAATTACACAAAGTAATTGATTACAAAAGGTTCGACTATGTCCATAGAATCAATTTAGCAACAAATAACATCCAATTTGACATCAAATTCTAGAATTCGAAAAATTTACAGCGGCTGTTCCATCAAACCAATTTGATCTCGATCGTACAAAGAATGATTTCTTCGTTAGGCTCTGATACCACTTGTTAGGTCCATTGAGATCAAGATTGATTGATTAAACAAAGAATTAACAAGGATTATTGGGATAGAATCTGTAGTTTATTAAAGATAGAAAGTAAACTAACTACAGAGAGCGGAATTCATATGAGAGCTACAAGGTTACAAATGAAAACTTACAAAACAACTACACTAACAGACCCTATTTATAAGCCCAATACCCTTGTACACATGTAAGCCCAAACCCAAGTACAAGGCCCAATAACAAATACAAATGGATTACTTTACTAAACTTCTAAAATAGAACATTTATGTTCTAACAGTGTCTTTAAACACAGGTTCTGGACTGATTTGTCCAGAAGCTAGCACTCCAGTAAGTACGGTTTCTGAAATGCTTTGTTCAGAAGCCAACTCTTCATCAAATGTGACATTAACGCTTTCAACTACGATCTTTGACTTCTTCAAATACACTCTATATGCGGCAGATGTTTGAGAGTAGCCGATAAAGATGCCTTCGTCAGATTTTGGACAGAACTTGTTTAAGTTCTCCTTGTCATTCAGTATAAAGCACCTGCATCCAAAAATATGGAAATGTTTAATGCTAGGTGTACGGTTATTTATTAAAGCGTATGGCGTTTTACCAAACCGACTGTGGATTATTGATCGATTTTGCGTGTAGCAAGAAGTCGATACAGCTTCTGCCCATAGAAATAGAGGTAGATTTGATTGACTTAGAATAGTTCGAGCGACCTCGACTAGCGTTCTGTTTCGTCTTTCTACAACCCCATTCTGTTCAAGCGTTCTGGCAGCAGAAAACTGATGTGTTATCCCGACCGATTCGAGATAATCTTCAACAATTCTGTTCTTGAATTCTGTACCATTAGCTGTTCGAAGAAGCATGACTGTCTTTTGCAGATTCACTTGTGTGGTCTTTAGAAATGTGATGACTTCGGGCGTCTCATCTTTTGTTCTTAGAAATTTGACCCAAGTGTACTGCGAGTAATCGTCCACAATCACTAATACATACTTCTTGTCGTTCATGCTTTGCGTACGCATAGGACCATAGATATCCATATGCAACAGTTCTAGTGGAGAACTTGTACTAGGCTCAGACTTTGGCTTATGAGCGGCTCTCTTCATCTTGCCCTTCTCACACATTGCGCATAAATATTCTTTCACGTACTTAAGCTCTGGAAGTCCTCTTACTAAATTTCCCGTAACCAGTTTGTTGATGTAACGAAAATTCAGGTAAGAAAGCCTTCGATGCCATAACCAACTTTGTTGTAGCGAGACTTTTGACAGTAGACACACCTCATTGTCAGTCTTGACTTTTGACAGATTAATCATGTAGAGGTTTGACTTTCTCGTGCCGACCAAGAGTTCTTTACCATCTTCAGTACGCACACAACACCTTTTAGCCTTGAAATTAACCTCTAGGTCTTTGTCACAGAACTGTCCAATGCTAAATAGGTTATGTTCTAAACCTTCAATGTGGCTCACCTTCGTAATCGTTACGTTGTCTTGAATAACGTCACCATAGCCCAAAATTGGTGAAAACTGGTCATTCCCGAAGCGCACGTTCCAGCAGTATTTCTCTGTATAATTAGATAAGATATGTTTCTGCCCGGTCATATGCTTGGAGCAAACAGAACCCATGTATCACATATGACGGGTCTGCACAGGAGAAATAAGGGAACAACAACTTTATGTACCAATTTGTATCTGGGTCCTTTTAGATTAGCGCAAGATTTTGGCACCCATATGAATTTGGGTCCTCTTTTATTTTGAGAAACATGAGAATCTTTAGAATGATAAACATGATAAGTACCGAACCAATCATCAGAATATTGGTGAGAAACAAAATCATTCCGTTTATATATCTAGATGACTTAGTAGTAGACTGAGATAATTAGAGTAATTGCTTTATTGTATATTTCTTGTAAGAAATTACAAGTTTTTGTTTATCAGAAGCAACAATACCAACAACATCAGAAATACTATCAGTCGATCTATTACAAACACTATCAGGACATGATTCTGCTTTCTCATCAATCTTCTGTTTTGGTCGCCACTCAGTTGGCTCTTCAAACCTTTTCTTTTTCAACTCTGAAACACAAGATTTAGATTTGTTAGGAAAATGAGATTTATGAGTTTGTCTTTTCTTGAGCTTACCTGTGTTGGTCCGTTTCTGTGAGCACCTTTTTCTTTGCTTTTTACCTTTTTCATAGTATTCAGTACTCACAGAAACTGATTCACCAACCTTGATTGATGATTCACCTACGTCAAACACACTAGGTAAAGCTTTAGAGTTAATGATAAAAGCAGAATGATCTAGAAGTTTAGCACTGAAGTCAAACATATCAATTTCATTAATACACCCATCATCAGAATTTAGAAAATCATTTGCACACGCTAATAAGTCATCAATATCATCTTCCGAAGTTTGAGGTGCCTTAGAAGATGTTGAACACTCTTTGGATTTAGATTTAAAAACAGTGTTCTTCATTACAGTAGAAAATACAACTTGTTCAATATCAACCAAAATTCTTTCGTTAGATAAAACATTTTCAAGATCAATTATTTTGCTTTCTAAAACAAGTGGAGGAACATAAATTTTTGATTTAATAGGTTTTGCCTCCAACTCATTTGTAGAATAGCTGTCAAAATAATCATTCGAAAGAAATGTTGGTTGTTTAGAAATATAACTATCATTCAGCTTTTGATAGCAGAATGGTAGTTGCATTTTAGTTGTTTTCTTTTTGTTTTCATCTTCTTTGGCCTCTACTTCATCAGAAGATTTGGTAACGAATTGGGTTTCAAATGATGATGTTTGTTAGCCGCTTGTAGAAAATTAAAGTTATACAATGCTGGTTGTTTAATGATTTCTTTCTTTAAGTAGTGAGGGTTATCGTAACCGAGTCCCCACTTTTCTTTAACATCATTTTCTTCATTAGGTGTGTTTAAGAAAATGGTTTGATCTATTTGTCCTCTAGCATATAATTTGGCTTCCAAACCATTTACCTTTTTCTCCAAACTCTTGTTTTCAACCTGCAGTTTATGAGCTTTCAAAACACATTCTTGTTTCTCAATATCAGACTTTGAAAGTTTAGAAACAATTTCAGAAATCTTATTTTCAAAACAAACTTTTTGAAGTTTAAATTCAGAAGCAGATTTGTTTAAAGAGTCAATTAGACTTTTGTTCCCAACAAGTTCCTTGTTGAGATCAAAAATAGTTTGACGTTTCTTCGTAACTCTGCTCTTTTCCTTTTTCAATTTGGCTTGAAGGTCTTGAAGCTCGATCATCATGGCTTCCATTTTATTTATAAAATCAGATTCAGAAAGGTTTAGTACCTCATCAGATGTTTCTTCGTCTGACTCATCATACTTCACCTCTTTTCCCATCAAACAGATGTGTGTTGTTTCTTCTTTTTCTTCCTCATCGGAGTGGTCAAGCCAAAACTCGTCTTCAGCCATTAGAGCCTTACCCGCTTCCTTCTGCTTAGCCAAAAGCATCTTGTGCTTATAGTAGTCGGAGTTACTAACTATAGGCTTCCGACAATCTTTGGCAAAATGACCCACTTTGCCGCAATTGTAGCACTTTATCAAATCATCAGTCTTCTTTTCACTACCATAATCATTAACATACTTTTTCTTCTCTTCTGGCTTTCTCTCCACAAATTTCTTCTCCTCAAATCTTCTTCCTTCCACTCTTTCTCTATGATCATGATTTCTTGACCCTGACGAGTACCTTTGATTATTTGAATCCGGTTTCTTGTAGAATTTCTTTTGAAAGGCCCGGGTCAGCAGTAACATTGCTTGCTTCAGGTTTTCCCCGTCATCAGAGTCAGAATCAGCATCATCGGACTCATCAAAACTTGGAATCACCACTTTCTTTTTCTTCTTCTTTTCCTTCTCTTTCTCTTTCCTTTTCTCAGCCACAACCAAAGATATGGGATCAACTACTTTCTCAGCCTTTTTCTTCTCTCCTCTTTTCTCTTCTACCTCCTCCTCATTTTGTCTCAGTTTTCATATACCTCGTGCAATGGAATGTCACTGAGGTCTTTCATTTGTTTCATTCTTCTCATATGCTTTTTCCATTCTGGTTGAAGAATGCTGAGGAATTTGATGTTGTTCTCTATTTGCTTCTTCTTGACTTTATTCTTTGCAAAATCATTTAGTAGAAGACCAAATCTCTCATATGTTTCCTCAAGGCTCTCATTCTCCTTAGCCTTGAATTCCTCGTAGCTGTTAATGCATTTGGCAACCTTCATCTGATTTCCAACCTTTGATCCCATCATCATCTTTGGAGTTGATCCCACATATTCTTTGCGGTTGCTTTGTAGCTGTCGATTTTGATATAGATCTCGTTGGGTATGCTTTGTAAGAGTAGAGATATAGCTTGCTTATCGGCTTTTTATCTGTTCTTTTGTTCAGTATATTGGGAAAGGTCTTTCGAAACAGTCTTTGTCTTTTGAGCTTTGTCTACATTTCAATCTTCTCTATCCGAGGATTCATCATCCGGTATTTCCATAGTGAGGGGTACCATCGAACCTTCCATGATAGACATCAGAATATTCTCCCCGTTAGCATGTCTGTTCACAAAGTCAAGAAATCTATCCTTCCATTGTTCGTATTCCGCTTTGAACAGTACTGGAGGCTTCACGTCTGTACCGATTGAAAGTGCGTCTTTGGAAGTCATCCTGTTTCAAAATTGTACAATAAGAACTTGAAAATGATCGTTGGTCCAAGTGAAATCAGAAATACAGAAAATCTTAGAAAGAATTTTCAGAAATTAAATTTCCGAAAATCTCCTAAGTATGGAATTCGCACCACACAATGAAACACAAAGAATTCGCACACAGAATTCGCACGGACACTAACCTTAGAATTCACACACAAGAAACCTTTCAGAATTTGCACACAAGTAAAATTCAGAATTCCCACGCAAACACAATTCAGAAATCACACACACAAAATTCGCACGTAGTTATATGCGAGTTCTAGGAATTCGCATACAACATCATGCGAAAACTAGACTTAGAATTTTTTTTTTGAGAAACACTTTTCGCATACAACTTTTCGCATACGCTTTTCGCACAATAGACTCACACGAATTCTACACTTAGAAAAATATTTGAAAAACCAAGAATTCGTATTGGTGCGAAATCAACACTTAGAAAAATTTCAAACTTTTTATGTGAAAACAGAGGAATTCGTATAACACCCCTATGCGAATTCTGAGGATTTCGTATCCTTCTTTATGCGAGTTCCTTACTTTTCGCATACAAGTATATGCGAATTCTATCCTTGGACGATTTTCACAAAAACTTTTCGTGAACCTATACGAATTCTGACACTTCGCATATGAACCTAAACGAATTCTGAGGAATTCTTAACACACACACATGCGAATTCTGCTCATTTCGCATAACACACATGTGCGAATTCTATACTTATGAAAATTTTCAAGCAAAACAATTATGCAAAATCAATAGATCTGCGAGTTCTTGGTGCGAGTTCTTGATGATTATGCGAGTTCTTGAGATCTCGTCGAAAATTCACTCTGATCTCTTCAAAAACCCATCAATTCTTCGATTTTCGTTCTGAAATTTTGATAATAAGATCACTAACACTATTTGAACCTGTTACAACCAAATAATTTCAAAGAAATTATGTCAAAATTACAAATTGGGATTGAACAGTGTTTCGAACTCGTGAACTCGTGAAAAACGTAAAATCTCAAAATTAACCAATGATTACAGTTTAATATTCTAACAAACCTATACAAGATTGACCTATTGCACTATACGGATTCAATAGACTCAAACACACTCGCAAAAACACAGAAAAAATTCAATCCAGACTCAGAAAACAGTGCGAACATCCATTTCTTGATCGATTTCAACTTGAACTCTGCTCTGATACCAATTATTAATCCATAGATTCAAGTTCTAATTGCAATTCACACAAAGATAATACGAATTAATCAATCTAACAATTAACCTATTTCAATTCAAAATGAAGAATTTGTACAAAGGTTCTCTTTGACACTTTCTCTCTCAAAAATACAAAATGCTTACAAAGACCAATCTCAGTTCTAACTACACGCTTGTTACACAAACTAAAGCCATATACCTATTTAAAACGCACACACACTAAACACTTAAAAACAAAATACATTTGACTTTGACTATTTATTACAAATAGACTTTGACTTGCACGAGAGTTGACTTTAGCTTTGACTTGCTTGACTTTCAGTCTTCAGTCTTCATGATCTTGTATCCAACAAATATATGCTTTAATAGATCGATCCATCCACTCTCGAGCTAACAAAGGCGGCCTAGTCCCTAGAGTTGGGTTCACGGAAGCCACTATTGGGCCTAACCCTGGTAGACCGAGTCCACCTGCAGGACGCCATGACTAAAAAGCCGCCATAGAAGGCATCCCAAATGATGTGCCATTTAATTTGGTTGTTCTAAAACCATCGAAAACCAAACATATGCCACTTACCCGAATGACATTCATAAAAATCAAGATCAATATACTTCACAAAACTCATAACCAGTTCAATATGATATACAGTTTAACCAAACTTGAAAAATGTTCTAGCATAGAATCCAATAAACTAAAATCAATGTTTTTACGATAAAGATTCCAGAATTATATATATATATATATATACACACACACACATTTTGTTGACCACGTTCACATGATCAATCATAAGGCGGTGAACAACCTTTAGAAATTGTCAACTACAATAAATAGTTACCCAAGAGTCAAAGGAAGTGAAATCCATACCTCAGAATACCAAACGATCGAACGAGACTCACGGTTTAGATTGACTTGTTCGCGCTCCTATTGAAACTATGAATTGTTAATACTTGCACAACATAAAACTCACACCTTGATTCTTTTAATAATGTATTTAGGTTCTAATTTAAATGACTTAATCTTCAAAAAGAACTTCCGTATACGCAATAGCAAAATATAACTCGACACAGTCAAGTGTAGTTCCTCCCCTGCACTTCACAGTTTCTGTCCTCCTTATGTTTGAGCATTTTTCTCCTACTTGGAGGCCAAAACAGATTCTATTGTCTAAATTAAAGTTGTACTACGGTCTCTTAAGGTTCTACCCGATTTGGAATCACCTCATTTGGAGCATCCATGAATTTTATACAGATTTTACAAAAAAAAAACAAGGATTGATCTCGTGTACACTATGATCAGTCCCAAAAACACATTTTTTTGAGCTACTTAGAGTCATAATTGGGTTTGAGGCCCTTCATAAGAGTTGTAGTATACACTTAGGTCCTTCTACCTATAAAATTTAAGCTCATTCGGACTTACGGTTTGTGAGTTATGCACTATTAAAGTTACTGACCTGCACATTATCTAACATCCGGTTTCCACACTTTTCCCAACTCACTTTTTAATGATCCAAACTTCACGTTTTACCCAATTTAAATTCTCTAGATAATTGAACATACTAACATTAAAATAGAGCTCAATGGTTATAATCCTAAGTTTAATCATGAAATTTTGTTCTCTTAGGCATTTAACCAAACACTTGATATGCAATTTAACATATAGATATAAATATCACCATTTTGATTCCACACTTTACTCTTTTTATTCCTCCTTCAATTTTTGACAAAACCAAGTATTATAAACATGTATTTTGCCACAAAATTGCAATTCCATATCATAGACTTAATCATAACTCAATTAGAAACTAATCTAAAAAGGTACCAAAAAAAACTTAATAAAAAAAGAAATAAAGTTGTACCTCTAGGAATGATTCAAAGAGTGGATTCCGAATATATAATTGTATTGTTGGTTTCTTCAATAATTTGCAAGAAATTTTAGAGAGAATGAAAGATTTAGAGAGAGAGAGAGAGAGAGAGAGAGAGAGGGAGTATGGCAGTTAAGCACAGGGACGATGCAATGTAATTCACTCTAATTTTGGAGAATCTCATGATATATTATATATATATATATATATATATATATATATATATAGAGAGAGAGAGAGAGAGGGGGCGGGGAAGTTGAAATGAAAACTCAATTTTCTTTGTGCATGTGAGGACAAATCTCAGTCACTCCATCTTTATTGATCCAACAACTCATATTAAATAGAGTTTTTAATTTTAAGATGCTTAGGGGTAAAAAATGGAATATAATTTAAACTCACGCCTACCATATTTGACTTTTTATTTTCTTTTTTAATTAAAAATCCCAAAATTCAAGTTCTAATCACAGTTCAATAACAACAACAATATGAAAACAATCAAATTGTTTTTCAATTCAATTCAAGAATTCGTATACAGGTTCTGTGAATAATTCTCTCTCTAGAAATTATCTGCGTACAACACTCTTACAAGTCACACTTTTTACCACTTGTTAAACTAACTCAAGTCATATCCCTATTTATACGCACACAAAACACTTACACAACTAAACACAATACAATGCTTTGACTTTGACTTTATTATAAATGACCTTGACTTGCTTGAGAGTTTGACTTGAGCTTCGACTTCAGTCTTCTGTCTTCTATGATCTTGTATCCAACATATTTATGCTCTAACATTCTCCCCCTTTGGATCAAGATCATCTTCAAATACCTTCTTTGATTAGTCTTTAGCACATTTATCTCCCCCTTGTAGATTTCTTTCAGCAAAGATCATCTTCAGAAAGGTAAACATTGAAGCACAAAATTACAATCTCCCCCTTTTCAGCTACTCTCAACTCAGACCATCTTCAAGAAAAAGAATAAGAATATAAACATTCTGTAAACTCTCTAAAGTCTTTGTACAACATCTTTTGCAATCAGCTTTAACATTCTCTCCCAAGGTGTGTGTTCCAGAATCTAGTTTCTAATCAAACAAACAAGATAAAACAAATCAATTACCTGTTTGATTTCTTTCAAATTCAATCTTTACACTTTCTCTCTCTAGAACTCTCTCTTTCTCTCTCTACAATCTGACTTCTCACAATTCAGTTCTCTCTAATTCGTATGTTTTAAAATTCAAAGAAAACAAACTATTTATACTAACTACTAATTATAAAGAAAATACAAATACAAAATACATTGACTTATTACAAATAGACTTTGACTTTTAATGAGATTTGACTTTAGCAGCTTTGACTTTCAGTATTCTTGATCTTGTATCCAACAGATTTATGCTCTAACAATCTCCCCCTTTGGATTCAAGATCATTGTTGAAAGATTTAGCAATTAAATCTTCACTTTAAGCTCTGTCTGAACAATCTCCCCTTTTCCTTTAACACAGTCTTCTTTCCAAAGTTATTTTCAAATGATGAACAATCTCCCCAAAGCTCTCATAGAACGCTTTCAGACTTTGGAAAGAAATTATCTTCAGAATCAGCTTGAATTGCTTTTCAGCAAATAAACTTCAAAGAAAATTTCCACAAATCTTTAGAAATTCTTTGATCATCTTCAAATCTTTACTTTGAATCTTCTGTCTTGGCTATTTGAGAAAATCATCTCCCCCAATCTTGAAAATCTCTAACATTTCTTCATACCATCTCCCCCTTTTTGATGATTTGAACATCTATATCATCAAAACTTTACTTCCAAGAAATGTCATTGACCGTTCTGATCTGTCAAACTGAGCCTCTGATTCTGTGATCCACAACTAGTATTCATCCAGATCTTTTCAAATCCAGACAAAATAAAAACATGTAACTCCTGAATCAACATATGAATCAGTTAATATGCCTGTCAGTAACACAAAGTCAATGTGTGTAACGAATACACAATATAAAGGAGCTTTTTGATGTTCACTCCCCCAGGGCTTCCATCCAATCATCGAAATACCACAAAGGCAATTTCTATGAATGTTATGACAAAGAAACGAATTCTCTGCATGGTCGTGCATGTGTGGAAAGAATTAAGCACGATGATTGCTTTTCAATAAGGCTCATCATTGTGTAAACCACTGAGACAACAGTAGATAAACACAGACTCTAAGTGCATAATTGAAGTGCGAAGGTGGGGCAGACTTCCTTCTTTTTCAATATCCAGATTTTCCAAATGAAAACCAGATAGATAATATGCTGCGTCCCCTTGAAAAATGTGAAACATTTTCTTGTTGAGAAGAAAATGAGTAGTTGGTGGGGTTTAAGCAAGAGTTGGCATGGGCTATTTGCCTGATTCAATAACATTCACCAAAGAATTGTGAAAAGCTAGTAATGTGGCTGCCCAGCTCAGAAAGTAGTTGGTGCAGAGTTTGATATTCTTTTACTCTGATCTCACACCCTCTTTCTTTTTAATCATTAAGCTCACTACTAACCAAACTCTCTTTTCCATTTTACCTCATCACACCCACACTCATTTCTTTTAGACTCCTCACACTCAATCACTAAAGGATTAACTTCATGGGTAGAAACACTGGTTAACGTGAATCCATAGAAGTTTCAGATAAGTCCTAGCACAAAGAACCCATATTTCCTATAAAGCATGAGTTGCTCAAATGGTTTAACTTTAACAATTAAAGCGCATATACAAATATCAGATGAATGTATGCTCAAAAAGTAATCATGAAAATATGAGCATTTTTAAACATTGAAGTATTTTCAAACAAGTATATTGAATGAATAAACATGAGTGGTAAAGACTTGTTTGAAAATCTGACATTGTATGAAAATGATCAGAAATGAATGATATAGCAATTAAAGCTTATGGTCAAGAATAATTGATATTTGTCTATACGAAACAAGATATAGACATTCTTGAAATGACCGTTTCGAAATGAAATATCGCTCAAAATTCTTTGAAGTACAAACGGAGTGTCTTACCATCGAAGAAAAATTGTTCCAATTTAAAGATATGGTAAGAACATGTTGAACAAAGTCAAACCGGTGTGTGTGAATACTTGAAAGTATATAGAAAAGACAATACGCAAGTATTTATCTTTGAATACACACGGTTTGTTTACCAATTAATCACAAAAAAAAATGAAAACATTTAAAATCACACTTCCAAATTATAAAATCTGTTTAAAAATCAGGAAATGGTTTGAACATTTAAGAACATGTTTTCTATATCTGAAAGTTGTCCTTCTTTCAGATACATTTGAGATTAAGATAAGAAATTTACCTTTTCGAGCAATCTTAAATCTCAGAAAGTCAAGTTGTAGTCATTTAGATATGATCGTGTCGGCTTCTCTCATCCTGCATAAGTCTCAAAGTATAGTCAAAATTTATTCACAAAATTTTATTCAAAACTTAAAAGACATAAAGCAATAAAACTTTTAAGATACGAGTTCTGATCTGAAATAATCAGAAATCATTGTCTTACTTCTTTTGATAAGCTCCCCCTAAAATCATGCATCACAAAAATTAATCATTTAAGTAAAATGCAGAAATTAGTTTTACTCCCCCTCAAATGAATATAGATCATCTAACAATCTTCTCATACTCCCCCTGAGATCATGAGCAAACAATTAAAGTACAGGTATCCTTCAGATATAAAGATAAAGAAAATGATGAAAAATAACAATACGTAACTTTAGTAGGTAATAAACTGATTATGTCTTCAGATTTAACATACCAAGCTTAGAAACAAGAAAATTAAATCTCTTCTCATCTAAGGGTTTGGTAAATAAATCTGCAAGTTGATAATCTGTTTTTACAAAATAAAGTTCAATTGTTCCTTTTTCAACATTATCTTTGATAAAGTGATACCTTACATCAATGTGTTTAGTTTTGGTGTGTTGGACAGGATTAGCAGATATGGCAATCGCACTCTTCGAGTCACAGTATATCGGAATTTTGTCATATTTGAATCCAAAGTCTCGTAGCTATGTTCGCATCCACAAGACTTGAGAGCAACAACTGGCAGCAGCTACATACCCAGCTAACGAGCTTGTCTCCAAGGAATTGTACGTGACCAGAAGTACTCTTTCTGTCCAACATGCAACCTGCATGATCTGCATCTGAATATGCAGTCAGTTGAAACCCTGTATCCTTAGGATACCACAGACCAAGGTCTGCAGTCCCCTTCAGATATCAAAAGATCCGTTTGACAGCGGCCAAATGGGATTCTTTGGGAGCAGCTTGATATCTAGAACAAAGACATGTTGAGAACATAATATCTGGTCTACTGGAAGTTAAATACATCAACGATCCTATCATACCTCTGATACCAATTGTGTGTTCCAGAATCTAGTTTCTAATCAAACAATCAAACAAACAAGATAAAACAAATCAATTACCTGTTTGATTTCTTTCAAATTCAATCTTTACACTTTCTCTCTCTAGAACTCTCTCTTTCTCTCTCTACAATCTGACTTCTCACAATTCAGTTCTCTCTAATTCGTATGTTTTAAAATACAAAGAAAACAAACTATTTATACTAACTACTAATTACAAAGAAAATACAAATACAAAATACATTGACTTATTACAAATAGACTTTGACTTTTAATGAGATTTGACTTTAGCAGCTTTGACTTTCAGTATTTTTGATCTTGTATGCAACAGATTTATGCTCTAACACAAGGTAATAAGAACCTCTTTCAGACATCGGAAAGAAATTATCTTCAGGTTTAGCTCAGTTTGCTTCAACAAATTATCTTCAAAGAAAATTTCAGTAGAATCCAGCTCACTTTCAGAATTCTTTGAACTTGCTCTTTCAAACTTGTACAATCTTCAACAAAACTTGCAATTCTTTGAACTTAGCTTCTCCCATATTCATTTCTTGACCATCTCAAACATTTCTTTGAACAAAACTTCTCCATTTCTTGAGTCTCTCCCCCTTTTTGATGAGTGTGATATTGAAATCATCAAAACTTTCACAAGAACTGTCATGAACCAATCTGACCATTGAACTTTTACAAGAGCCTCTAATTATCCGTCAATTCATAAGATATTTATCTGAATCTTTTCAAATTCAGACAAAATATGAGTGGAACACCTAAATCAACAAATGAATCAGTTTGAATACGTGTCAGTAACACGAAGTCACTGTGTGTAATGAATACACATTGGAAAGGAGCTTTTTGATGTTCACTCCCCCAGGTCTTCCATTCAATCATCGAATAACACAAGGTTAAACTATGAATGTTTAGACAGAAAAACGAATTTCCTGTGTGTTTGTGTATGAAAAAAAATTTAGCACATGATGATTGCTTTTGATAGGCTCAAAATTGTGTAAACCATTGACACAACAACAGTATAACACAGACTCAATTATGCATGATCGAAGTGCGAAGGTGGCGCATACTTCCTTCTCTTTCAATATCCACATCTTCCGAATGAAGACAAGATAGCATATGTGCTGCATCCGCAAGAAAATATGAAACATCTTTTTTTAAGAAAAAGATGAGTGGCTAGTGGGGTTTAAAACAACAGTTGTAATGGGCTAGTTGCCTGATTTAATGATGTTCACCAAAAAACTGTGAAACAATCAGAAATGTGTCTGCCCACCTCAGAAAAAGTTGGTGCGGAGTTTGATATTCTTTTACTCTGATCTCTCGCCCTTTTTCTTTTTAACATTGAGCTCGCTTCTAACCAAACTCTCTTTTTATTTTACCTTATCACACATACCCACACTCAGATATTTTGATTCCTCGCCTTTCAATCACTCAAGGATTAACTTCATGGGTAGGAAACACTGGTTAACGTGAATCCATAGAAGTTCAATTAAGTTCTCACACAATTAACCCATGTTTTCCTAAAAGAATAATGTTGCTCAAACGGTTTAACTTTGCAGTTAAAGCACAAAAATACATGTCAGATGTCTGTATGCTCATAATGATAATCATGAAGATTTGAGCATTTTTAATCATGAAGATATTTCAAAACAAGTATATTGAATGAATGAAATAAATACAAGGAACTTGTTTGAAAATCTGACATTCTATGATAAGATCAGATATATTTGAGCTTTTCAATCAAAGGTTAGGTCATTAAAAAAAATAGGAATTTGTCTATACGAATCAAAATATAGACAAGTCTTGAAAGAAACGTTCGAATGAAATCACGCTCAAACTTTGAATTTCAAGCGGGGTGTCTTACCATCGAAAATTTGTTTCAATATGAGACATGGTAAGAAAATTTCCAATAAAAGTACTAAACCGGTGTGTGTGAATACTTGAAAGTATATGGAAAAGATAATACACAAGTATTTATCTTTGGAAACACACAGCTAGTTTAACATTTAAGCTCATGAAAGATGAAAACATTTAAAATCACACTTCTAAATTAATGAAATCTTTTTAAGAATCGAGAAGTGGTTTGAACATTTAAGAACATGTTTTCCATATTTGAAAGTCATCCTTCTTTCAAACATGTATGAGATTAAGTTTAGAATGATCCTTACGCTCAACTTAAATCTCATGAAGTCAGCTCAGAGTCATATTTGATATGATAGTGTAAGCTTCCCCTCAAATCTGCAACAGTCAAAAGTCATCAAAGTACAAAGCCTTATTCACAAAAATTTATTGAAAAATAAAGACATAAAGCAATAAAACGTGTTAAGAACGAACTCTGATAAGATGTAATCAGAAATCAAAATCCTTACTCAACTCCCCCTGAAATTATGCATCATATGATATTTCAGTGAAAAATATATCTAAAAATTTATTAACTCCCTCGAAAAATGTAGATTATCTTAGCATTATTCCACACTCCCCCTGAAATCATGAACAAACTTAAGTGCAGATATCTTTCAGAATAAAAATAAAGAAATGAAGAAAAATAACAAAACTAAACTTTATTAGGTAACAACAGATTAAGTCTTGAGATTTAGCATGCCAAGTTTTGAAATGAGAAAATTGAATCTTTTTTCATCAAGTGGCTTGGTAAATAAATCAGCAAGCTGATAATCTGTGTTTACAACGTAAAGTTCGATTGTACCTTTTTCGACATTATCTTTTATAAAATGATATCTCACGTCTATGTGCTTGGTTTTGGTATGTTGCACAGGGTTTGATGATATGGCAATTACGCTCTTAGAATCGCAGTATTTCGGGATCTTGTCGTACTTAAAGACATAATCTCGGAGTTGTGTCCGCATCCACAGCACTTGAGAACAGCAGCTAGCCGCAGCAACATACTCTACCTCAGCTGTTGAAGTAGATACATAGAGTTGTTTCTTTGAAGCCCAACTCACGAGTTTATCGCCAAGAAATTGTATGTGTCCCGACGTACTCTTCCTGTCAAGCATACAACCTGCATTATCTGCATCTGAATATGTTGTGAGCTCGAAACCTGTATCCTTAGGATACCATAGACCAAGATCTGTAGTGCCCTTCAGATATCTAAATATATGCTTGACTGCAGACAAATGGGATTCTTTAGGACTAGCATGATATCTTGCACATAAGCATGTAGAGAACATTATATATGGCCTACTAGATGTTAAATACATTAAAGAACCAATCATACCTCGATAGGTTCTAACATCAACAATTTTCTAGAAGGATCAACGCTAATCTTAGTTCCCGGTGCCATCGGGGTTCCAATAGGAGTACAATTTTCCATTTTAAAATTTCTAAGAATATCGAAAATGTACTTTGCTTGATTAATAAAAATCCCCGTGGAAATTTTTTTGACTTGTAATCCGAGAAAGAAATTCATCTCTCCCATCATACTCATCTGAAATCTTGACACCATAAGGTTAGAAAAATTCTTACAGTACTTTGGATTTGTTGAGCCAAATATGATGTCATCCACATATATCTGAATTAATATGATATCGACCTTTTCCTTTTTTAATGAAAAGAGTAGTATCGATTTCACCTTTTGAGAAGCTCGACTTGACTAAAAATTTGGATAGAACTTCATAACAGGCGCGGGGGGCTTGTTTCAGACCATAAAGAGCTTTATCTAGAATGTAAACGTGATTTGGTTTCTATGGATTGACAAAACCTTTAGGCTGCGAGACGTAGACTTCCTCCTTTAAGATGTCGTTCAGAAAGGCAGTCTTCACCTCCATCTGGTAGACGGTGAAGTTTTTGTGTGCGACATAAGCTAGAAACATGCAGATTGCTTCTATGCGCACAACTGGAGTATAAGTCTCGTCGTAGTCAATAGCTTCCTCTTGCATATATCCTTTAGCCACAAGTTTTGCTTTGTTTCTAATTACGATACCATCTTCATCTTTCTTGTTCTTAAACACCCATTTCGTGCCGATTATGGTTTTTCCTTCAGGTTTAGGCACTAGTCTCCAGACCTTAAGTGCTTCAAATTGATTCAACTCTTCTTGCATCATAGTCACCCAGTCTGAGTTAACTAGAGCTTCAGATACTCGAGTTGGCTCTATCTTGCTCAAGAACGAATCATGCATGCACTGGTTTAGAGTAGCAGACCTAATTTGCACTGGTTTGGACGGATCTCCAATGATTTGATGTATTGGGTGCTCTTTGGTCCACTTGTGTTCATAAGGGAGTGGATTAGATGTAGATTGATCATGATGGTCATCTAAATATCCACTTTCAGCTTTTTCATTTTGTTCAGGATTAGGTAGAGGTTCAGTTGAAGTATTCTGTACAGAAGCTTCAGTTGGTTGGACATTTCCTGCCTGTTGATTATTCGTTACCGTGCATCCAACTGAGTCAGCAACTTCTGGCTCTTCATTAATTTGTACAACTTCAACTGATTGATTAGGCATTTGAATTGGAACTTCTTGCTAAACCGGGGAATTGGATTCAGTTGGTATATCTGAAGTGGTTGGATGATTATTCCTTGAATCATCTGATCTGTCAACCACATCAGGTTTAGTTAGTCTAGTACCAAGAAATTCATCATAAAACAATTCAAACAGTAAATCTAAATAAGATAAGTGTGAAGTAGACGATGACGCTTTATTTGATTTATTGTCACTAATTACAGGTTCTAGACTGATCTGCCAGAAGCTAAAACTCTAGTAAGAACGGGTTCTGAACTGTCTTGAGCAGAAGCCATCTCCTCATCAAATGTGACATTAACACTCTCAACTACAATCTTTGACTTCTTTAGATATACTTTGTAAGCTGTAGACGTTTGAGAATAGCCGATAAAAATGCCTTCTCCAGCTTTTGGACTGAATTTGTTCAAGTTCTTCTTGTCATTCAATAGAAAGCACATGCATCCAAATATATGGAAGTGTTTAATGATAGGTATTCTATTATTTATTAAAGCATACGGTGTTTTACCGAACCGACGGTGGATAATGGAGCGATTTTGCGTGTAGCAAGCAGTCGACACAACTTCAACCCATAGAAATAGAGGTAGATCTGATTGACTCAACATAGTTCGAGCGGCCTCGACTAACGTTCTGTTACGTCTTTCTACGACTCTATTCTATTCAGGCGTTCTGGCGCAGCAGAAAACTGATGTGTTATCCCGACCGATTCGAGATAATCGTCAACAATTATGTTCTTGAATTTTGTGCCATTGTCCATTCTAAGAAGCTTGACTGTCTCCTGCAGATTCACTTGAGTGATCTTTAAAAATGTGATGATGACTTCGGGCGTCTCATCTTCTGATCTCAGAAATTTGACCCACGTGTATCTAGAGTAATCGTCCACAATCAATAATACATACTTCTTGCCATTGATGCTTTGAGTTCGCATCGGACCACAGAGATCCATATGCAGTAACTCCAAGGTAGAACTTGTACTTGGCTCAGGCTTCGGCTTATAAGCGGCTCTTTTCATCTTGCCCTTCTCACACGCTGCACAGAGATGTTCTTTAACATATTTGAGCTCTGGAAGTCCTTTTACCAAATTACCTGTGACCAACTTGTTGATATACCGAAAATTCAGGTGAGAAAGCCTTCAATGCCATAACCAACTCTGTTGCAACGAGGCTTTTGATAGTAGACACACCTCATTGTCAGTCTTGACTTTTGACAGGTTGATCGTGTAGAGGTTTGACTTTCTCGTCCCGACCAAGAGTTCCTTACCATCTTCAGTACGTACACTACACCTCTTGGCCTTGAAATTAACCTCTAGGTCTTTGTCACAGAACTGTCCAATGTTGAATAGGTTATGTCCTAGACCTTCAACATAGCTCACCTTCTTAATCGTTACGTTCTCTTGAATAACGTCACCATAACCCAAAATTGGTGAAAACTGGTTATTTCCGAATCGAACTGTTCCACAATATTTCTCTGTATAATTAGATAATAAATCTTTCTGCCTGGTCATATGCTTGGAGCAACCAGAATCCAAGTACCACATATGACGGGTCTGCACAGAAGAAATCAGGAAACAATTGGTTTAGGTACCCATTTATAGATGGGTCCTACATTGTTAGCACATGATTTTGGCATGCATTTAAATTTGGGTCATCTTTTCATTTGAAAATCATTTGAAGCATGAGAATGATATGAATAAACATGATATGATCCAAACCAAACATCAGAATATTGTCGAGAAGCAAAATCATTTCTACGATAAGTAGAAGATCTATTAGTAGACAAAGATAATTGGAACAATTACTTTATTGAATAACGCTTGCAAGAAGTTACAAGTTTTGGATTTTGAAAAGCAACATTACCAACTACTTCAGTTATACTACTAGACACTCTATTATAAGAAGTATCAGGAGATGATTTTGCAGTCTTGTCAAGTTTCTTCTTTGGTTGCTATTTTGATCTCACTCAAGTCTTTCTTTTATTCACATCTGAAACATTTGAACTATTAGAGTTAGAACTGTGAGATTTGAAAGATTGCTTGTTCTTTGGCTTACAAGTGGTTGTCCGTTTCTGTGAATGCCGAGTTCTTTTCTTTTTACCTTTGGCATTCTTGGTATTCACAGAAACTGTTTCATCAACTTTCGTTGATGTTTCACCTTTCCCAAACACACTTGGTAATCCAAAAGAATTGATTATAAACTGTGAATGATCAGGAAGTTTTGCATTGAAATCAAATTGAGCAACACAATCATCTAAATCACCATCAAAGTTTAAGAAACCAAACTCTTCATCAAACAGACTGTTAACATCATCAGAGTTTGAAGCTTTGGAAGTCTTTGAAAAATTAGAATTAAGAAAGACAGTTGAAAATACAATTTGTTCTAGATTAGTCAAAATTCTTTCTTCTAACAGAGTGTTCTCGAGTTCAGAAATTTTACTTTCTAACACGAGTGGAGGTACATAAATTTTACCTTCAACTGGTTTAGCCTCAAATTCCTCTGTAGAATATCTTTGGAAATAGTCGTTTGAAAGAAATTTTGACTTATCAAAACTGTAACTATAATTCAACTTCTCATACCTAAATGGAAGTTGCATTTTAGTTTTGTTCTTTATTTTCTCCCTTTCCTTAGCTTCATCCTCTTCTGAAAGTTTAGTCCACTTATCTTTGAGTTCAGGGTATTGTGATGTGTTAGATATTGTTTTGAGTCAATTTGCTTAGTTAGTTTGTCATTATGTGTTAGACTTTTCAATGTAAACTTGTGTAGAGGTCAAGTCTGTGTTTGACCCTATATAAGTGTTTCCTTTAGTCTTGTTTTGTGTAACATGTCATAAGAAAGTCTTTTGTCAATGCTTGTAGTCTGTATCTTAAGTGAGATATATGACTACGCAAGACTTGTGACTATTTCTCTCTCTAAACTCTCATTGTGTTTGATCTTAATTGTCATGATTGCTTGAAATCTGGGATCACAATTGGTATCAGAGCTTAATCAGATCATGTTGGATGTATATTGTATTCAAGATTAAAGAGAGGGTCAAATATGTAAAGTTTAGAAAGTGTGAGTGTGTAACATGTAATTGTTTAGAGAGGGTTGACTTTGCTAAGGTCATGTTGACCAAGTATATAAAGTTGGTCTTTGTGTTAGATTTGTAAGTACGCACATTAGAATCATATTCAGAGAGATTGGTAAGAACTCGCACATACACACAGTGAACTACGTGAGACTTGTGATTACGTGTGAGAACCGCGATTAATTGCAATATCATGATTTGATCAATAATATTGTGTTCTTAATCTGTTTGTGTGAATTATATGCTAGTAATCTGGGTCATAATTGGTATCAGAGCTTGAAATTCATCAATTTGAAAGTTTTTGAGTTCGTTTTCTGTGTTTGAGTTTCTTGAGCGGATTTTTGAGCAAATATGAGTGTTTGGTAAAATTACTTCTTGATTTGTGGTTGAAAAAGGTTATATAACATCTTTCTTGGACTGAATTGCATTTGAAAGCTGTTCTTGATCATTAATTTGTTGATTTTAGAAGTTTTGAGTTCGAAAGTAGTCGAGCCACTGTTTGATCGAAATGGATGTGATAAAATGTAAATTTGATAGTGATATTGCATTGGATTGATCGTTGTACTAACTTGTTTGATTATGTGAAGTTACAACATCAGATTTGAAGTTTTGGATCGATTTCTGGACTGAAATTGAATGTTTTAGACTTAGAACTCAAGAACTCGCAAGATCTACGTATTTCATACGAAGAACTCGCAAAACTCAGTTTAAGCAGAAAGGATTTGTATAAAAGTTAATCTGAACTCATTAAGTAGATAATTCACATATCTGTTATATACGAAAAGTTGTAGAATTCGCATAGATTGTTTCTTAGAATTTCTAAGTGTTGGAATTCGTACACTTCATTATCCGAAATGCAAGGATTCGCATAAGTGTGTTTTGCGAAAAGTTGGTTTTTGAATTATCAAGGCAAGAATTCGCAGGAATCTTTATACGAATTGCACAAAATTCACATACTTGTGTAATGCGAATTGTGTAGATTTCGCAAGATAGAGTGGTGCGAATTGTTGGTTTTCGTACAAGTGTTTATACGAATTCTTATAAGTTTTCGTATTGTCTTCAAAGAATTTTTCTGAGTAAAGAATTCGTACCTTATTGTTATATGAATTTTATTTGCAAAAAGCTTGTATGCAAAAAGGTTTTACAGAAAATGTTTTCAAGGATAAAATTCGCATCTTAGAGACGTGCAAATTGTAAAGGATTTGCAGAGGGCTTTATACGAATTCTGAAGAATTCGCATATAAGTTCATGCAAATTGCTTAAATTTTGTTTCTCTTGTCTGTGAATTCTATACTTTGCGAATTGTGAATCTTGCTTTATGAATTTCAAGTGTTGTGTGAATTCTAATACAAATTTTCATGCGAATTGCTACTTGTTTCTAGTGTATGCGAATTCTAGACTTAAGGTTTTTAAAAATTTCAATTTCTGGAAAATTTTCAAGTCTTGATCAAATTGTTGAATCAAAAGATCATTACTAGCTAATTTTTTTTGTGTTGTGCAGATTGTCAAAATGCCATACATTGATGAAAAAGGAAATACTATGCTTACGAAGAGAGACTGTGCCTTAGCATACATGCTAGAGATTCCGGCCATGGAAGCTGAAATCAAGAATCTAAAGATTCAGAATGCATCTCTTCTTGAACAAATTGATAGATTGAAAAATGATAAAGATCTTAAGAAAGATTTTATTTGCTCTGACTGTGTAGCTAACTCAAAGATTAATTTTGTAGGAATAATTGAATCTAAAGAGAAAGAGATCTTAAATGTTCAAGACAAGCTGAAAAGGTCTGAGAGTCTTAATTCTAGCTCAAGCTGGTCAAAGAAGGAATCAATACAAAGAGAGCTAGATGAACTGAGAAGAAGAGAAAATATTGCAAGTGAGACATCTGATGCACTTAGAAAGTCAAATTCTCTACTCTATGCTGAAAGAGATAAACTAAAAGATAAAGTGTTCAGTTTGGAAGTTGAGATAAACATGCTAAAAGAGAAATTGTTAAGCATAAAATCCCAATCACAACAAGCTAATTACTCAATATATGATATTAAAGCTCAAGAACTAGAGAGAGAATCTAGAGAGAGAAAGTAGATCTTGTATTACACACACTCTAGAATTACAATATGCATAAGCCTCTAGAACTCTACTACAAGATTACAAACACAAACCATATATATACTCACAACTAATACAAAGCCTTAAGGGCTAAGGAAACTAAACATTATAAAACTAACTATTATAAGGTCAATGTTGACTTTTACATATTTGACTTTCCTATTAAATCTTGGATACAATATTTAGACTTAACAATCTCCCCCTTTGTATTCAAGATTTAATAAAAATTTGATGCAGATCTTCAGCTCTTGATTCTTCATCTTTTATCTCTTGACGCTTTCAAAAACTTTGCTCTTTTGCAGCTTTTGAAGAATCTTGGAAAGTCTTTTTAATCTTTGAAGCTTTGGAAAGTCAACATGCCTTGAACAAGAATCGAAAAACTTTGAAACTTCTTTGAAACATGAATCTTCATCTCTAAAAAAATCTTTCGTCTTCAAACAAAATTGTATCTTCATCACTTTGATCACTGAATCGTCTTCGGAAGAACAAACCTTCTTGAAACTTGATATTCTTTATCAGAAACTTTTGACTTTGAATCAGTCTTTGAAACAGCAGCGGAAACATTTTGAATTTAAGACTTGAACTTTGAACTCGAACTCTGAAATTGAATCTTTATATCGTTCTCCCCCTTTTTGAACAACAAACAATCTCCCCTTGATGATGAAAATTTCAACAAATCAAGATGAGTTGAAGAAGACTGAGAAGAAGAGAAAAGAAATTGAGAGAAATAATGTTGAGCTTAAAAAGAAAATATCTGAATTAGAAGCTCAAATGGATAAAGAGAAGAAAGAAAAAGTTGATTTTGAAAGAGAAAGAAAAGAATTTGCTAAGATGTTTTCAGAATTCTCCAAAAAAGCTTTTGAAGAGAAGAAATCAGTAGAGCTGAAATGTGTAAAGCTTTCTCAACAAGTTTCAGACTTTGAGAAAGTAATCATAATGGAGAGAGATAAGTTTGATACGGAGAAAAAGATAGCTGAGCAAAAGTGTGTAAAGAAAGATTTTGGAGAAGAAAAGAAAGTATTTGAAGCTGAGATAAAGGAGCTGAATGGAAAGTTATCTGAGTTGTCAACAAACATTCAAAAGGAGAAGAATGCAAAATCTGAGTTGCATAAGAAGTTTGACATACTGTCAAAGGAAAGAAACTGTCTGTCTAAAAAGATCAAGGAACTTGAGGAGATCATGTTCAAGGTGATACTGACTGAGCACAAGACGCCTGAATCAATAGCTCAATCACCAAGAGATGATCTAGCTGCATCTGAATGTTCATTCAAATCAGCTGCAAGTTTAATTTTCACTCATGTTTCTATTAATCCCTTATTTGATTCAATTGACAGTCATACTTCTAAATCAAATGATCAGATTCGTCCTTCTAACCTTTTCTATGACAAAAATGTTGATGGTTCAGGTAACATCAAAAGGAATAAAACTCAGCAGAAAATGACCTGGAGAAAGAAAGATGAAAAAGATAAAGAGAATTGGTTTAGGAGAGTTAAAGGATCTTCGGAGGAGAAGAAGAAAGAAGATAAATCATTTGTGCATGCATCTAATGCTCAAAGGACCTGTGCTTTTAAAGGTAAAACTTTTGGCAAACCTGATCTTGTGTATACTGTAAATCAACTGATCAGGTTAGCTCAAAAGAAAATTAGTTGTTCCTATTGGGGTTTAAATGATTTTGTTAATAAAAATTATGAAAATAGCTGGTATGGTTCTTATTATATCTCTTCGAAAATAACTGCAACTAACAAGTTAGGACCCAAATACTAGTGGGTACCAAAAGCTGAATCTGTGTTGCAGGCACCCAAGGTTTAAGGGGGAGCAAGAACCATGACTCTTGGATAAAACAGTTCAAGACCTGCTCCTCAATGTTTCAGAACAATGGTTTCTGGTTACATCAGATCAGGACCCATTCTTCAGTGGTAAATTGAAAATTACTATTCTCACCGGAGAATACGTAATCATGGCTTCTGAATAATTAAGTTCAGAACTCGTACTCAAATTGTTTTTTTCTTCTGAAGGATACTCAATAGATCACATCTTTTCAAGAAGTTTTTATGTTGAGAGAGAGTTTATGAAATTCTTAACTGCTATATCTTTTAGGGGGAGGAGATATAAATGCTTTATACTTTCACTGTCATATTTTTCTAATAAATTGACTTTTTACAGATATTTAGGGGGAGGATATCTGATGTTTTGTCGAGGATACTTAAATGATGATATTCATTCGAGGGGGAGTTGAGATAATATAATAATATATACTACAGGTATATCTTCTATATCTCAAACTCTATCACTTGTTGAAAGATGAACAACTTTCACTTGTGAAAAATGGTTTCTTAAAATGTTCAAACCACTTCACATTCTTAAAATGTTTTCATGAATTGAGAAGTACGACTTTAAATGATTTTACTTTGGATACTTTGATGTTTATCTGACCCTATGTTCTTAAAGAATAATACTTGTGTATTTTTCTTTTCATATACTTTGTCAAGTATTCATACACATATCGGTTCAGTACATATCTTGACTTTTTTATTACCATGTATCAAAAGTTTAATCTTTCTATGGTAATACTCCCGCCGTTTGTTATTCATTGTTGTTTGAATCAGACGTCATTTAATCGTTATATGTGTTTTCATTGCAAACATGTTTATATTTTGTTCATATAAACATCTTACGTCTTTGATTTCCCAAACTATTATTCTTCATGAATTTTGATCTGATTAAATCATTGTCAGATTCTCAAAACATTTCTATTATTTCATGATTATTCATTTATTCAATTTGTTTTGAGAAATCTTAAATGTTAAATTGTTCAAATTTCATTCTTATTTTTATGAGCATACATACACTGACATTGATTTATTGCGCTTAAATGTCAAGAAAATCATTGAGCCAAAACATGCTTTTAGGACAATACATGGGATTCAGTGTGAGAGCTTAACAGCACTTCCATGGATTCACGATAACCAGTGTTTCTTACCCCAGAAGTAATCCTACGAGTGATTGAGGGGAGAGGGGTCAAAAAGATTTGAGTGTTGGTGTGTGAAGAGGTAAAATGGAAAAAAGAGATTGGTTAGAAGTGAGCTACAATGATTAAAAGAAAGAGGGTGAAAGAACAGAGTAAAAGAGTATCAGACTCTGCACCAACTTCTTTCTGAGTCGGGCAACCACATAATCTGATTGATTCACATTCTTTGGTGACCATCATTGAAAAAGGCAGTGAGCCCATGCCAACTCTTGCAAACACCCCATCAGCTACTCATTCTTTTCTTAAAAAGAGAATGTTTCACATTTTCTGGGGATGCAACACATACGCTATTGGTTCTTCACTTGGAAGATACTGATATTGAAAAAGAAGGAAAGTTGCCCCACCTTCGACCCTTTTTCATGCACATTCAAGTCTATGTATAACCTTTGTTGTCTCATTGGTTTACATAATTTTGAGCCTAAATAGCAATCATTGTGCTAATTCTTTCATAACACGAGCACAAGCACACAGAAAATTTGTTTTTCTGTCAGAACATTCATAGAAAATACCTTGTGTTTTTCAATGATTGAATGGAATTCCTGGGGAGTGAACATCATCTCAGAATCCTTACATTGTACATTCGTTGTACACAGTAACTTTGTATTATTCGCAGGCATTCCTAACTATTTCATTTGTTGATTCAGGGTTATCATTCCTGTTAGGTCTGATTTTATAGTAATCATTGTATTTATAGGACTTGGTCAATACTGTGTTTAGAGCTGATCATTATTGTATCTGACCAAGGGTATTTAAGACCCTTTGGTCTTGTGTCTTGAAAGAAGTTGAACACGCACAATATTGAGAATTTCTACTTTGCGCTCCATTTGTCTCTCTCTCTACTTTCTCTCTCTAGAAGTTCTAGTGATCTTGGATTCACAATTGGTATCAGAGCAAGCTAGATCTTGAGAGATTTGAGAGATTGCATTCTTCTAATCTGAATTGGTGATCAAAATCGAAAATTTGATCGATTTTCTTGAAATTTTTCAAGAAAATCTCGTTTTCTTGATTTCTCATCAAATTTGGATGTGTTTGTGATCGTTTTTTTTGAATTTGATCTCATTAGTTTCGTTTTTGATAATCGATCACGTTTGTTTCAGGTTGTTTTTCAAGAAAAACAGTGTTGGATCATCGATTTTGAGTTTTAAAATTTTCTGGAAAAACGAGTTTGTTTACTGTTCTATCATCGAAATCTCATTTTTATGGTTTTTAATTGAAATTGTTGGTTGATTTGAGTGGAAAAGGTGTTTTCGATCCTATTTGTAAAAGGAAAGTTCATCAAATTTGGTGTTGAAATCGAGTTTTTTTAGAAGTTTTTGTGTTTTGCATTCGGTTTATTCAAGATCCACACTTTGCGTTTCATTCAAAACACTTTGTGTTTCATTCATGTTGCTTTGCGTTTCCCTCTACAAACGCAAAGTTTGATTTGCGTTCCTGCCTACGACCGAAAAATTCTTGGTTCGCGTTTCAAGTTCAACCCGCAAAGTCAACTTTGCGTTTCCTTCTTCACCCGCAAAACTCTTGTTCCCTGTCTTAGTTAAAAAAAAAAGTCTGGAATTTTTTTTTTAGTGTGTCATCTAAATTTTTTTCCTTTTTAATCTTTGTGTCATTTCAAGTGTTTTTCAAATTGTCAATTTTTAATATTTTTTTTTCTTCGAAAATTTTCAATTCAATCTATTTTTGTTTTGCAGATACATCAGCAATGAATTCTGCCAAGTTTGCTTTCCAAGCTAGGTTCTACTCAAATGATCTAATGATGCAATTGGGAACAGATACTCGTCCACCAGTCTTAATCAACGAAGATGAGTTTACACAGTGGCAAGACAGGTTCATAAATTTCATTGAGCGTCAGAGTAACGGAGAGTACATGATGAAATCTTTGTCTGAAGGACCATTTGTCAAGCCAAAAGGTGACATTCCTTTGACAGATGATGAAATCAAACGTGAAAAAGCCGATAGAAAAGCAAAGTCCAATTTGATGCTAGCTCTACCTAACACGATCTACAATCGAATTGACTGTTTCAAACATAATCCGAATATGATGTGGACTCAGTTAGAAAAGATCATGCTTGGGTCATCAGTTGCTACTCAGATTCGCCAGACACGCTTCATGAACAACTTTGAGAATTTAAGGCGAAGGACAATGAATCTCTGAAGGCTATCTTTGACCGGTTTTGCGCTGTGATTAATGATCCTAGAAAGATTAAAGTGGAAAAGACTGCTCTGGAGACGAATCTAAAGTCCCTTAATTCTCTTCAGCCTGAATGGAATAAATCATGTCATAGACTGAGGAACGATGTCAGAATTTCCACGATGCAGATTCAAGAGCTGTATGAGATTATGCTAACTGATGAGAGCTTGGTGATAGAGAAAAAGGCCAAGTTAGACAAAAAGAACAAGAAGACAGTTGATCCGGTTGCTCTTCTCACGAAGCAATTGAATGAACAAGCGTTGTCTGATAACGCTTACACCGGATCAATTGATGACGATGGAGAGGCCTTACAGAAAGCTATGATCCTTCTCTCCCAACACTATCAGAAGAAGTTCCAACCTAGATCGGGTTCCAACTCTTCTCGCTTCACTTCCGGTCTTAAAGTAAAAGTACCCGAGCCAAAGACTGCTGCTTGCTACAACTGCGGAAAGCCGGGTCACATCTCAAAGGAGTGTAGAGCAAAGAAAGTTAAGGACTCAGCTTATTACAGAAAGAAATTGGAGCTGGCTGAGAAAAGAGAGAATGGAACAGCTTTGGTGGCAGAAGAAGAATTATGGCTGGATTATTCCGATGATGAAGCATCGAACGTCGAGATCGCCCATTTGTGCTTAGTCGGAGATAACCAGTCAGATGACTCTGACACTGATGAGGATGAGGTATATTCTGAATTTGACTATAACTTTATTACCTCTCAGTTTGATATCATGATTAATGCTTTGTCTGATTTGCGCTCTAAATTTTTATTTGAAAGAGTTTTAAATTCTGAAAAGTCAGATTTAATTGAAAAGCTGAAAATTTCTTTGAAGGATGAAAAATCTATTTTAGAAAATACTAAAGACATCTTTCAAAAGAAATTGGATGCTTTGGAAAATTTAAACAAAACTTATCTTGAATCTTTGACATCGATGACTACTTTAAAAGATGAATTTTTTGATAAAATAATTAAGTTAGAAGAAAAGCTTTATCGAAGAGACCAATCTGAACAAACAATCTATATGAACAAGCCGAGGAGTGAAGAGGCTTTAAAACAGAGATGGGGACTTGGTTTTGATAATCCTCAATTTTTAAACAAAGTAATAGACAAAGTTCCCACCTTATATAAATACGATTATCTGACACTTGCTCATTATGCTCCTCAGTTCAAATTTCATTGGACTAGTGAAAAGGAAGTGTTAGATCTCGAAAATGAGAAAAGGATATATAAAAAGAAAAATGAAATTCCTTTTGTTTATACGTCCGAAAATGCCAAATATTTTCCGGAAAAATCAAGAAGAGGAAGAAGAGTTTTAAATGATATATCTTCTGTTAAATCTTCAGTGTCTAATGATTTTATTCCTTCTTATGCCCCTGATTCTGATAGGGAAAATATTTCTGCAATCATTTATGATTCAAAGAAATATACTCCTCCGTTAATATTAGAAGGAAAAATCATAGATCTTGAAGATTAGATAGAAGATCAAAATATTTTGAAGAAAATTGAATCTGACATTATTCTTTCTTTTATGACTTCTAGTCTTGAAGAAAATTTATTTTCTCAAAAATCAGATTCTATTTCTAGCCTATCTTCTGATTCTAAGGAAAATAAAAAGGAAGATTCAAATTTTAAAATCCTTTCTCAAAATAATTCAGACTCCGAGGTGAATTCAAATTTATTAGTTGATTAGATTGGTTGCTTGGATAAATTTATTTCTTCTGATTTAAATATTTCTTCTAAAATTCTTGATAACTCTTTTACGCTCAATGATCAATATTATAAACCCAAGCGTAAAAGAAGACGGTCAAAGAAGTCGAAGAAACGAGATACAGTTTTTACTGGCAATTCTAATTCTTCCGATACTATTATTTCAGATAGGATTGTGAGCCAGTCAAAGAAGCAAATCTGGAGAGCTAGGCGGACATCAACTGATTATATGTTTGATGGAGATCGATGTGTAGACAAATTTTATAATAGTGATTAATTTGTTGTTTGTAATAATGTTTTAAAATATTCTATAAAGTAAATGTTTCAAATTTCCAAAAATGTCTCACATTTGTCTTCTGATTCTAGTTCAGATGATCATGCTTTCTCTTCTGATGGTTGTGATTATTTTTCTGATAATATTCCTCGTGCTTCTAATGTCAATTCTGTCAATTATTGTTACCTCATAAGAACTGCAACTAACAAACATGGGCCCAAATTCAAGTGGGTACCCAAATCTTTATCTGATTCAAAGTTGCAGGCATCACATGTTAAGGGGGAGTAAGGGAATATTGGCTTCTAAGTATTTCAGCTTAGAACCCGTGCTTCAACGACATTGACTTCTAAACACATACAGTTTAGAACTCGTTCTTCTTAGTTAAGCTTCTGACTAATGAGATACTGTGAGTACATCAATTTTATTTCCGCTGCATATATCTCTAATTATGATGTGTTCCAGTTTTTCTTAATGTTTCAAGAATCTGAGTTTGTTTATCTATCTCATGAATTTGTATTACCCAAAATTTTCTTTTAATATGAGACACAAATTATTTTTATAATGTGAAAGATGAAATAGTTGAATTTTATTTTGTTCTAACTAAATATTAATTAAAAGTTTAAATATTTACAAATTTTATTCTATAAAGTAAAGTTTTACATTTTTTTCTTTCCTTTGAATAAAATATGTGTCTAGGATAAATTTTCAAGTTCTTTTGTTTATATTAAAGTTTTTATATGGTCAAATTTCAAGTCTTACAAAAGTCGAAAAGTCAGCAACATGTTTGAAACTTTTATTTTTGCTTTAAAGATATGTGAGTCGGAATTTTTATAGTTTACTTTGCTTAGACTACCTAAATGATCAAAATTTTAGATTGGAATGAAAATATGGGCTAAGCATTTAGACGTTGATCTGAGTGATTGAGATGAATATTAAATTCTTAAAATACAGAAATCTCTAAGTTTCAAAGTTTGTACCTGTGACCTTTCTGGTTTGGGAAAGTACGTTCCGTGGGATGCTTGTCATCTGGTCCCCTAAGGTCAATTGATCTGGGAGTGATCGAACAGAAATCTTGCAATAGAACCAGATCGAAAGTCATGTTCTACTGGTATGAATGGGTTTTAGGATATGTCGATGTAGCCTTTCTGATCTGGGAAAGTAAGTTCCAAGGGGTGCTTCACACCTAGTCCCCTAAGGCCAACTGGTCTGGGAGTGGTTGACCCAAATCCTGCAATAGGGTCAGATAGAAAGTTACGTTTACGGCATGTTCTTTACTTAATAAACTTTTTGATCAAAAGATGCCAAAGTGCATGCGCTTAAAAGATGCCAAAGAGCACACTCATGTTAAGATGCCAATGAGCACAATGCTAAAAGATGCCAATGAGCACACATCTCATGATACTTGGTGATATGTTTGAGTTGCGATAAATCTGTAAATTTATGAATATCTTAATTCTTGATGGCTTAGTGTTAGTACATGCAAAGTTCTCTATAATATTTTTAGAATTACATTTTCTTGAAGCTAATTGAAGATTCACATGTGAGCACACTGAATAGATTGCTGGAAGTTTTTTGAAACTGAACATGTCTTAACTTGATATGCAATGAAACTTGTTCTTGTATCCTACAACATATGTTTGATTTCAAATGATTGATAAATTTGTAATATTTTACTCTGTAGAATTTAATTTGTTTAGTATTTAAAATTTTATATGTTTAGTTGTTTCAAAATTTACATTCAGTATATTTTTCTTTCTACATTAATTTCTGATCATTGTGTTCTCATAAATATATTTTAATGGGTTTATGCATTATTCAAGGGGGAGTGAACAAAGAGATGTATTTCAAAGATTATATCTGTTTTTGAGGGGGAGTGTCTGATTTTCTTTACATGAATGTTATCTCGAATTGTCTTATCTAATGCATTTGTGTAGGGGGAGTCAAAGAGCTTTCAAAGGTAAAACTTTTCTAAGGCAGCTTTGCGCTTCACACATGGCCCGCAAAGCTTGTTTTGCGCATCAAGCATGACACGCAAACCTTGCTTTGCGTATCAAGCATGGCACGCAAACCTTACTTTGCGTCTCCCATGTGGAACGCAAACCTTAGTTTGCGCTTCCTGCATGGAACGCAAACCACCCCTGTTTTCTCTGTTTCTTTGATTTTGCAGATCTTTCGTTGTCTCGTCTCCAACATTCGCATGACCAAGTTGATCAAGATCATCAAGGTCATGAGGGGGAGAAGTCAAGGAGAAGTTAAAGAGACAAAGAGCTTAAATGTTTATCTGCTGATCAAGATTCGCTCAAAGATTCTATTCTCTCAGCTACAACAAAATCTTTTGTTGTTCCTGCTCCGAACACCACAGTTCATTCAAGATCATTCAAAAGAGGTGTATCGTCTTGAGCTTAAACAGCAAAGAAAATTTTCAATCTGCAAGATGCTGAGAAGAAATTTTTTCTTAAAAGTCAGAAAGCTTCTGAAAGTCGCTTTGTTGATCAGTGCTGATTTAGAAGATAATTTTTGAAGACCAAAGCGCCAATGATTACTAAGGGGGAGATTGTTAGGTCTGATTTTATAGTAATCATTGTATTTATAGGACTTGGTCAATATTGTGTTTAGAGCTGATCATTATTGTATCTGACCAAGGGTATTTAAGACCCTTTGGTCTTGTGTCTTGAAAGAAGTTGAACACGCACAATATTGAGAATTTCTACTTTGCGCTCCATTTGTCTCTCTCTCTCTCTACTTTCTCTCTCTAGAAGTTCTAGTGATCTTGGATTCACAATTCCAATTTGTCTGAATTTGAAAAGATTCGGATAAATACATTTCATGAATTGACGGCTCATTCTCAGATTAATTGGGGAAGATTGTTTCTTTCACATTTGGGGGAGATTGTACATATTTTACCAAAAGAGATCATAAAGTTTGTGCTTATTAGATGATTTGGGATACATCATTCAAAGACCGATCTGACTTTGCAAAAGTTTGTGATGATTCTGATTCTCACAATTCATCAAAAAGGGGGAGATATATAAAAGTTTCAAAGTCAGTTTATAGAATTGGAGAAAAGTTTGACAAAGTCCAAGTCAAGAAGGGAAGAATTTAAAAGTCAGATACAAAGTTTCAGTTGTTCAAGTTCAAGTCAGTTACAAGTTGTTTGACAAAGCTGAAAAGAAAGAAAGAGCAAAGTTCGAGGTTTCAAATTTGATTCTTTTGTAAACAAAGGGGGAGATTGAAATTAATGGTGTTTATTCAAAGTTGTTTCAAAGGAGATGTAATGAAAGGGGGAGATATTCAAATCAGATAAATGGTTGTTTGAATATAGTGATTTTAATGTCAAAGTTTGAAAGAAAGTTTGAAACTTTTGAAGATTTGTGAAAGTTGTTAAAATAAAACCAAAGAGGGAAGATTCACTTAAGATGTTCAAGATATTAAAGTTCATACAAAGCTGCAAAGTTTTCAAGATTTAAAAGTTGATAAAGATTTTTGCTGAAGATTGTTTGAAGATAAGAAGACCTGAAGATAATTGTCAAAAAAAATTTAATATTGAATCCAAAGGGGGAGATTGTTGGATGTATATTGTATTCAAGATTAAAGAGAGGGTCAAATATGTAGAGTTTAGAAAGTGTGAGTATGTAACATGTAATTGTTTAGAGAGGGTTGACTTTGCTAAGGTCATGTTGACCAAATATATAAAGCTAGTCTTTGTGTTAGATTTGTAAGTATGCACATTAGAATCATATTCAGAGAGATTGGTAAGAACTCGCACATACACACACAGTGAACTACGTGAGACATGTGATTACGTGTGAGATCTGCGATTAATTGCAATATCATGATTTGATCAATAATATTGTGTTCTTAATCTGTTTGTGTGAATTATATGCTAGTAATCTGGGTCACAGATCAATTTGGAAAGATCAACAATAAAAAGAATTCGCAGAAAAATCGAATTCTAATTCTGGAAAGTTCACGGTTTCATCGACTCTGTGTCATCAACCAAGATTTTGATCGAATGATGTTTTGGGTGTTAATTTCATCACTTTGTGATCGCATATTGGTACTGAACATATTTCATTTGAATTTGAAATTCTTTTGAACCATAAATTGGGAGAATTTAATCAATTTTTACATTTTTGGAAACTTTCTTTGTGCGGACTGTCAAGAATCAATTCCCACAATCATGGTTATCATTAGGAAAATTCACTCCACATGGTTGTTCTCGATGTCTAAGTGATCGATTCTACAAAGTTACAGAGTCAACCATCAAGTTTTGGGTGGAATTCAGTGATATTATTCGAAAAAATATTCAAGTATCAAAGAATTCGCACGAGCCATGAAGAACTCACACGATGAACTCGCATGTTGAAGAATTCACACAATTCAGAGAATAAAGTGTTTAAGGACAGAATTCGTACAAAGGGTTGTACGAATTGTGAAGAATTCACACAAGAGTTCATACGAGAAGTAAAGAATTCGTACAAGAGCCACATACGAAAAGTGTGGAATTCGCATCTGAGTATTAGAAGATATTCTAAGGAAGGAATTCACATCTTTTCATACGAATTGTGAAGAATTCGCATCCTACTTTATGCGAAAAGCTCAGAATTCGCACATAAGCTCATGCGAAAAGTGAAGATCTCGTATCCTTTTCTATGCGAATTGTGTCTACGCGAATTGTGTAAGTCTCATATGAATTCTTGCATGTGAGTGACATACGAATTGTGCATGTGAATTGTTCTTTGTGAGTGCTATACGAATTCTGTGAGTGCATACGAATTCTGTACTTGTGATATTTTTTTTGTGATTTTCTGTGATTTTTACATTTGATTTTTCTGATTATATGACTAACGATCTTTTCAAGCAATATTTTTCAGATAAATACTAATCATGCCATATACAGATGAGAAAGGAAATATTTTTCTCACAAACAAAGATTGTGCATTGTCATATATGCCAGAAGTTCCAAAGATTGAAACTGAGAATGAAAAGCTCAAACTTCATAACTCAAAGCTGAAAGCTGAAATAGAGACTTTGAATGTCAAATTGACAAAAGCTGAGATACAAGTATCTACATATCAAACAAAAGGAAACGAATGACTGAAGAAAGTTAATGAGAGAAGCAAACTGAAAAAAGCTGAATATGAGAAAACTTTCAATCAGAAATTATCTGATCTTTCTAGGAAAGCTGATATAGAAAGGAAAGAGTTAGAAATCAGATGTGCCAAACTTTCCAAACAAGTTTCTGAATTTGAGGAAATTGTCATTTCTGAAAGAGATATCTTTGATAAAAAAGAAGAAAAAAACTGAAAAGAAAAATACTTTACTTTTCAAAGAAATTTCTGAGAAAAATCAGAACTTGGAAAAGGAGTTTGAAACTGAGAGAAATTTTTTTAAATCTGAGATTTCTAAACTTACTAACAAGTTAGCTACCTTATCTTCAGATATACAGAAAGGACAGAAGAGTAAATATGATCTGCAAAGTAAATTTGATAAACTTTGTAATGAGAAAACCAAGTTGAATGACAAGATCAAAAAACTTGAGAAAGCTAATTCTGATTTATCTGACAAGATATCATCTGAAACACCTGTCTTGTCTTCTTATGATAATGATTCAGTTGAATCAGTATGTTCATTTCAATCAGTAACTAGCTTATTTCAAAAGATGGTTTTCAAGAAAAAGAATGTCAAACCTGAAATATTGAAAACATATCAGATTAAACCTTCTAGTTCATTTTATGTCAAATATGTTGATAATCATGCTTATTTTTCAAAATCTGGTTCTAAAGCTTTCAAGAAAGAGAAGACGATTTGGGTTGTTAAGGGATCTCCTGAATTAGTGAAATACCATAAATCATCTGCGCAAGCTGCAAAGAGATATAAGAACAAAACTGCAAAAGGTAAAGCTTTTATTCCTGATGATGTCAAGTCAACTAAGCATCTGATCAGGTTAGCTAAAAGCAAACTCTGATATTCTTACTGTTGCAATGATGATTTTGCACACAAAGTACACATCAACAAAAGGTATTATTCTCATAAGAACTATTATGATACTGCATATCACAGAGGTGAAAACCACTCAAAGAAGTTTTCACATACTAACCATACTGGACCCAAATTCATCTAGGTACCAGAACCAGTTCAACTTGTGATGCAGGAATCCACACTCAAGAAGGAGTGAAGAACTATGACTTCTAGACAAAGAAGTCTAGGACTCTTACCTAATGTTCAAGATGATGACTTCTAAGTACAACAACTTAGGACTCATTCTTCAATGATTCAAGTGATGATCTTTGAATGTCAAATCAAAACAGGGTGTTTTTCTCATCATTAAGTGTCATTGATTACTCATTTTAAATGATTGGGGAGAATGCTTTATAAGGAAGAAAAAGATTTTACTTGTTATATTTTTATATGATTGGGGAAATTGTACTTTAATGAATATTTTTTTAAAAAGGGAGAAACAAATTTGAATTGTCATATTTTTATATGTATGCAGATATGAAGGGGGAGCATATCCATACATCAAGAAAGATCCATATCATGTCAAGGGGGAGCCAGCAAGGAAATACATCAAGATACATCAAGAAAGAACAATTTCAAGTCTAGAGAAAGAAGAGACAGACATTAAGTCAAGGTGTAGCTCAATACTAACAAATCTTAAAAGGGTTGTAAGTGTGATAGTGTGTGTAAATGTTTTTGAAACTTAAAATCAGTTAAAAATGTCAATTTTGGAAAATTTCCATTTAAGAAAAGTTTCTATTTTTGGCAAGTTTTGAAAAGTTTCCTAAAATAGCAAGTTTCCAAGTTTAGAATGTTTTTCAAAAAGATGGAAAAGTTTCTAAGGCCAGAATTCGCATAACACTATCATGCGAAATCTCTAGAATTCGCATGTGTGTGTTACACGAATTGTTGGAATTCGCATAACAGAGATATACGAAATCTAACTTTTCGCATGTGCCTATATGCGAAAAGTGAAGAATTCGCATCACACTGTCATACGAATTCTTGCTTTCACACAGAATTCGCATATTGTGTCATGCGAATTCTCACACACATTGTCTAATTCTTCATAGACAATTCGTATCCATGTCATCTGCGAAAAGTGGGAGGTCCAATATCCTCGTGCCACGTGTCTTATTCACTCAAGGGTATAAATAGGTTTGTTGTCTACGAAACCCTCACTTTTCGTAAAACCTTGAGTATACGGATTCTTTGAGAGCACAAAGTTCTAAAACCCTTGCTTGCGATTTCCAAATTCTTCTTCGATTACTTCTTGATTTCTTGATCAAAGGTGTTATTTTATTCTGTTTGATTGTATTTTTTTGTGTTTGCAGGGATACCCTATACTGGATTAGTATCAGGTTTTGAATTCATGGATTGTTCGTCTTCAAGAACTTCGAATGGACTTTGAAATTTTTGAACAAATTTGAACTTGATTAGTTCTAGTTGTTGATATGAACTGAAAAGAAACATTACTAGGATATAATCGAACCCTAATGACCACTAATTTTAAACTAAATCAATATTTTTGGGATTTGATTTTGAATATGGACTTATCGACTGTTCTTCACGTGTTCATGATGGAAAATCAAAATCAAGGCTTGATAGATGTTTTAATCTCAAATTTCATGGATTAAAGTGGTTTCTAATCACTAATCGATTATAAAGATTAAAGATTTTGGGTTAAAATTCAAAATTCAAAATTTTGGTAATCCGGGTTTCGTATGAATATTTGAATATGTTCATATAATGTTCTTGAAGTTCATGTTAAACACTTAGAAATTTTCAAGAAAGTTTAAGGTTCATGCGAATTCTTGAATATAATTGTTCATACGAATTCTAGAAATTCAGTGTCAATTTTTTTTTCTAAGTGAGCAATTCGTATAACTGTTCATACGAATTCTTGGATTGTCTTGTTAAATTCCAAGTGAGGAATTCGTATATAGTTCCACACGAATTCTATTCCATACGAATTTTGTGTCATACGAATTCTTGTCATTGGTTTCAATTGTTACCCAGATTACTAGCATATAATTCTCATACACAGATTAAGAACACAATCTTATTGATCAATCACATGAATTACAATTAATCACATATCTAACACAGTGCCACAGATCTCACGTAAGTATGTGTGTGTTGTGCGAAGTCTCTTACCAACTTTGATTATCTAATGCGTACTTACTTACAAATTACAAAGAAACAATCATATTTATACTAAGTCAACTTGAGTTAACTTTACAACCAAACCCTTGAACTATACAACATTTACACAATAGACCCTCACTTTTAATCTTGAATACAATATTAGTCTAACAATCTCCGCCTTTGGATTCAAGATTAAAAAAAATGACAATAATCTTCAGGTCTTCTTATCTTCAGAATAATCTTCAGGTTTGAATCTTTTTAGCTTTGACATATTCAACAAACTTTGTATTTTTGAAACCTTTGACAGGTTTAGCACAATCTTCATTCTCTCCCTTTGTTTACAATAATCCATTCTCTTTAGCACAACAAACTTTGCTAAAATTTTCTCAATCATTCAAGTCTTCAAACTTTGACTAACTTCAAAACTTTCAAACTTTGTCTTCACCTTTCATTACATCTTCTGAAATCTGACTTTGAAAATCATCTTTCCCCCTTTCTTGATACAAACTTTCATCGTCTGAACTTGAACTCTGATTTATCTTCCCTTTTTTAATGATTTGTGAGAATCAAAATCATTAAAACTCTTCAAGTTTAGATCCGTCTTTGGAACATCTCTCCCAAATGAGCAATTTAGCATAGGCTTCATGATCTCCCCCTTTGATAAATTGTGAACAATCTCCCCTTGTGTAGAGAAATGAACAATCTCCCCAGATAGAAAAATTATCAATCCCCCCAATGAATGATATGAGAGAATCGTTGATTTGATCTGAATGAGCCATCATTCATGAATGTATTCATCTGAATCTTTTCAAATTCAAACAAATTATGAGTTGTAACCCTGAATCAACATATGAAACAGTTAGGAATGCCTGTCAGTAGCACAAAGCCACTGTGTATGTTGGTTCTATATGCTCAAGAATAATTATAAAATAATATTGCTGGTAATTTATGATCCTATAGGGTCACACCAAAAACAAGTAGACACCAAATTAATATTTATAAGAATTTTGATTCTTGATAAATATTAATAATTCTTGAAAATTATTATTGAATGTGATTCATAATAATTGATGCAATAAAAGGATTCTAGTTAACTTATAAACTTATATATAACTAGAATTAAAAGAGGGACTTATAATTATAAAGTTTGAATTGTTAAAATATGGATTTTAACAAATTCAAACTAGAAGGACCAAGAAAGAAAGTCTTGCATGGTCAAGTCCTAAACTAGAAGGTTAAAAAGGAAAATATGCATGGAAGGATGGAAGGTCATTGGTGGATTTGGTGGTTCTTGGAAACCATCAAATCTATACCATGGGTAATTAAGAGAGTGTTTTTTTTTCTTGAAAATAAATGGGGTGTGTATTTTTGGTTCCAAGGTGGAACTTTTCTCTTTGCCCTCCCCTTCTACACCTTTGGCCACCATCACCATTTTGGGTAGTGGATTTTCTTTTCTCCTCCCATTCTCTTGGTGTTTTCGGCCAAACACCACCAACAAGTGGTGGTTGTTTTTCTTCTATAAAACTATTGTAGTTTTTGGTGAAGAACCTTTTTTTTGCATCTTCAAGTAGGAACTAGCATTCTATAGTGTTGGAGCTTGTTGGTGGATACCAATAGAGGAACTCTATTTTGGGTTCTACATTCTTCATCAACGATCAACCTCCCGTGAGGATCCAAAGGCTTCAAAGGTTGTAGTTCCAAACTTTTATTTTCAAGTTAAATCTTTACATGCATGTAACAAGATCCTATTGTGGGAGTTAAAACTTGTTTTTTATGTTTATGTTCAAAATTTTATTTTGCTTCCGTTGCTTAAAATTTATTTTGTGGTTTTTGAAACCCTCTTTTGAACATAAAATCCCATCAGTGTACAACAAATGTATAATTTAAGGAGCTTGAAGTGATGATAACTCCCCAGGACTTCCATTCAATCATTGAAAAACACAAGGTATTTTCTATGAATGTTCTGACAGAAAAACATATTTTATGTGTGCTCGTGCTTGTGTTATGAAAGAATTAAGCACAATGATTGTTTTTTAGGCTCAAAATTATGTAAACCAATGAGACAACAAAGGTATACACAGACTCAAATGTGCATGATAAAGGGTCGAACGTGGGGCAAGTTTCCTTCTTTTTCAATATCAGTATCTTCCGAGTGAAGAACCAATAGATTATGTGTTGCTTCCCCAGAAAATGTGAAACATTCTCTTTTTAAGAAAAGAATGAGTAGCTGGTGGGGTTATATGCAAGAGATGGCATGGGCTTAGGTGCCTTTTTTAATGATGGTCACCAAAAAATGTGAACCAATTAGTAGATGTGGCTACCCTACTCAGAAAGATTTTGGTGCAGAGTTTGATATTCTTTTACTCTGATCTCACACCCTCTTTCTTTTAATCTTTTAAGCTCACTTCTAACCAATCTCTCATTTCCATTTTACCTCTTCACACACCACTCTCAATTTTTTGACCCCTCTCCCCTCAATCACTCAAAGGATTACTTCCGGGGTAGGAAACACTAGTTATCGTGAATCCATGGAAGTTCTTTTAAGCTCTCACACTGAATCCCATGTATTTGTCCTAAAAGAATGTATTGCCTCAATGATTTTCTTGACATAAAAACACAAGAAATCATTTGTCAGTGTATGTATGTTCATCAAAAATCAACATGAAATTTGAGCATTTTAAGCATGGAAGAGTTCTCAAAACTTTGTATGAATGAATAATCATGAAAGAATAGAAATATTTTGAGAATTTGATAATGATTTAAATCAGATCAAAATTCATGAAGAATAATATTTTTGGAAACAAAGACGAATATTGTTTATATGAACAATATATAAACATTTTAACAATAAAAGTACATTTCAGGATAGAAATGACGTCTGATTCAAACAATCATAGAATACAAACTGGAGTATTACCATAGAAAGATTTATCGTTTGATACATGGTAATAACAAGTTCAAAAAAATATACTTAACTGATGTGTGTATGAATACTTGACAAAGTATAAAGACATGACAATTATACAAGTATTTGTCATCAGAAACACACGGTCAAATAGTCATCAAAGTATCCAAAATCATTTAATAACACACTTCTCAATTCATGAAAACAATTTAAGAATAGGAAGTGGCTTGAACATTTAAAAAACATTTTTCACTTGTTGTTCATCTTTCAACAAGTGATAGAGATTAAAATATAGAAAGATATACCTGTAAGCTCCCCCTAAAATGAATATTCTCTTTTAAGCTTTCTCAACAATACATGAGATATCCTCCCCCTAAATATCTGTAAAAAGTCAATTTATTAGAAAAATATGATAGTGAAATTTATTTACTCCCCCTAAAAGATATAGCAATTAAATTTCTATAAACTCCCTCTCAACATAAAAAACTCCTTGAAAAGATGTGATCTATTGAGCATCCTTCAGAAGAAAAACAGTTGAGTACGGGTTCTGAACAGTTGTATTCAAAAGCCATGATTACTTATTCTCCGGTGAGAATAGTAACTTATCTAAAAAGTTCAGATATACTCCCCCTGAAAAATCAGAAAATATATCAATAGAAGATATAAAACATATAAGCTCCCCCTTAACATATGCAAAATCCTTAATCATGAAATCGAGTTCTGAAATACTAGGATTGAAGTAAGTTCAAAAATCAAACTCTTTGACATAGAAGTCCGAGTCCTAGACTGTTTTGTCTAGAAGTCATTGTTCTTTGAAGAACGAGTTCTGAACTGTTGTATTCAGAAGTCTTGGTTCTTTCTCCCCCTTAAACCTTGGATGCCTGCAACACAAATATAGCTTTTGGTATCCACTGGTATTTGGATCCAGATTTGTTAGTTACAGTTATATTAGGAGAGATATAGTAAGAACCATACCAATAATTCACAAACTTTTACTTACAAAATCATTTTCACCGCAGTAAGAACAATTAATTTTCTTTTGTGCTAACCTGATCAATTGATTTACAGTATAAACAAGATCAGGTTTGCCAAAAGTTTTACCGTTCGGAACATTGTTCTTCTTTTCAATTGGTGTATGCACAAATGACTTTTCTTTCTTCTTCTTCTTCTCCGAGGAACCTTTCACTCTCCAAATCCACTTTTTTTGCTATTTGTCTTTTTAGATTTACCTGAACCATCAACATTTCAAAAATAGAAAAGATTAGAAGGACGAATTTGATCGGTATGTTCATAAGAATGATTATCATCTGAATCAAATAAAGGATTATTAGAAACATTCATAAAATGTGAACTCGAATTTGTTTTGAATGAACATTCTGAATCAGCTTGATCATCTCTTAGTGATTGAAGAATTGATTTTGGCGTCTTTGGCTTAGTCAACTTCACCTTGAACACGATCTCTTCAAGTTCCTTTATCTTTGAATATAAACTGTTTCTTTCCTTTGAAATCAGATCAAACTTCGTTTGCAGTTCAGACTTCGTCTTCTTTTCTTTCAGAATAGTTGATGACAGTTCAGATAATTTCTTTGTAAGCTCCTCTATCTCAGTCTCAAACACTATTCTTTCTTCCTCAAAATATTTTTCAACATTATTTCTCTGTTCAGATATCTCCTTAAATATACCAACATTCTTTTGTTCAGTAATCTTCTTTTCCTTCTCAAATTTGTCTCTCTCCAAGATAATAACTTTCTCAAAATCTGACACTTGTTGAGAAAGTTTTGTACGTTTAAGTTCTAAGGATTTCTTCTCTTCAAAGGACTTTCTTGAGAAGTCTATAAACTTTTGAGCATATGTTTTTCTTTCCCTTTCAAACTCATCTCTTTCTTTCTTGTAAATCCTTAGACCTTGAGAAAATTGTTTTTCATTTCTGTAATCTTTCTTTGAAGTTCAACATTTTCTTTGTCAAACTTGTCTCTTTCAACTCTAAGATCTGGACTTTCAGATTTATCTTTCAGACCTTTTATTTCTGATTCAAGCACAGAGACTTTGATTTGCAACTCAGCCTTTTCAACTTTAATCTTTAAATTTTCTCTGTCACATTCATTTGCCATTCTGGTGTATATCGATAATTGTCCAAAAAGATGTTTAATATTCACTTTAGCCTCCAAAAGATTCATCTTATCATAATCAAAATTTAAACCTTGAGACATCGTGAAATCTGTAAGAATATGATCGTCAAAAGAAAACTTCGATTAGAAGTTGAATATTGTGCACACTCTTGAAAATATTAATACAATGATTAAAATCAGAAAGATTTTCAAAAAATTAAAATCTGAGAAATAAATTATAAAATTTATCTTCCAAAAATTAATTTCGAAAAGTCAACACGAAAATATTTTGAACTACGATCTTCAAACCTGCAAAAATATGAAAGATATATCAGTTACGCTCGAAAACAAATAAAACAACCAAAAATGACATGAAATAGACTAAAAATGAAAAGAAAACGAAAAACAGGGACTAAACACGACAAACATGAAAAATCAACAAAAAACGACTAAAAGTAAGCAAAAATGACTAAAATATGAAGAAAATACGAAAATAGGGACTAAAACCGACAAAATACTAAACTAATACTAAAAACGAGAAATAAAAGTGAAAAATACTAAAACACGACAAAAAAACGAGAATTAAAAACGATAAAAACACAAAAATATAAAGTCCAGGGACTAAAAATGAATAAACACACAAAACTTACAAACTAGAAGGACTAAAAATGACAAAAGAACAAACTATCAACTAGAGGGATTGAAATTGTAAAAACCTAAAAGTTAAAAACTACAAGGACTAAAAGTGACGGTTTCTCAAAATTGTTACCCAGATTACTAGCATATAATTCTCATACACAGATTAAGAACACAATCTTATTGATCAATCACATGAATTACAATTAATCACATATCTAACATAGTGCCACAGATCTCACGTAAATATGTGTGTGTTGTGCGAAGTCTCTTACCAACTCTGATTATCTAATGCGTACTTACTTACAAATTACAAAGAAACAATCCTATTTATACTAAGTCAACTTGAGTTGACTTTATAACCAAACCCTTGAACTATACAACATTTACACATCAAACCCTCACTTTTAATCTTGAATACAATATTAGTCTAACATCATTCCCTAAGTGAGGAATTTGCATACCCCTGTCATGGGAATTCTACACTTAGCAGTTTTTCAAAAAGTGTTTTTCAAGGCTAAAACTTCATTTTTCACTAACCATTTGGCCTTGTCCAAAACTGTTAATCTTTTTTAGGTACTAATGGCTGAACAATCAGTAGATCAACATGTCAGATGGATGAGAACTCACCACATGAGGCAACTGAGCAATTTCCTATGCCATCATCCAGATCAGATTTCCAAATTCCTCAAAATGTCAATCTTGATCTGTTTCTTATATCACCATATGAGATGAAGCCTCAGAAACCAAATAACCATCATCTTCAGTTCAACATCAAGATTGATCCACTGGTAGTGGATATTCTCAGAAATCATCCTCTCAGGGAAGCTCTAACAACTCAAGATGCAGTTCCTGAACTGTATGTCCAACAAGCCTGGAAGACTATCAGGTTTAGACATAGAAAGGAACAAGGAGAGAGGATTCCAATCTTCAAGCTGGAGATTGATCACTTCACATCAGTTCTAACTCTTGCCAGACTAAGATTCATTCTGAGTCTACCTTCTGAGACTGGAAGAGAAGGTTAAACATCCTATGATGAACTTCCATCAGACACAGAGGTCTTCAAAGGAATAAGAGACATGGCGTACATTGGCCAGTTGACTCAGGTCAATCATTTTAAGAAGAACAATCTGCCGTCGTTCTATTACACCTTGTTCTCTGTCATCAACCGGTGTCTGACTGCCAAGATATATGAAACTGATAATGCCAACATCCACATCCTCAAGCTATTCTACTCCATAGTCCATGATCTCCACATTGACAATGCATCTATCTTTTGGACTGAGCTGTATGAGAAGGTTGTAGCAAAGAAGACTTCTAAAGCTCCAAATTACATTCCGTACCAGAGGTTCATGGCTTTAATTGTCAGAAGCATGCTGAGAAGTAACCGACAGATTCCTACACGGATCAACCATCCACTTGCACCGGTAAGTGAGATGAGATATCTCATGAAGTAGAAGAGAACTTTCACTTTTACTATGCCTATGCCAGAATTTCTATTAGATTATGCTGATCCAGAGTGTGATAGTATAGTTGAATATAGAGAGTCTATGGGACAACCAGGACCGGTTATCCCTACCCCTGACTCAAATCCTAGGAAAGCGGAGTAGGTAAGGGTTTCTGTTATTGAGGGAGTATAGAAATGGGGAGAGAAGAGGAAAACTACCGAGGGGAGCCCTGGAGGGGGTCGGAGACCAAGACTGGAGGCATTAGGGTCACGGGTGATTACCCCACGTTCAGTGACACCTCCTGCTGATGAAGGTTATGGTTTTGAAAATGAACTGGATCAAGCAAATCGGGCAGGTAATGAAAGTGAATCAAGTGACATTCCATCTGCTACAAGTGATACAGAAGTTGCTTCTAAAGATGACGAGGATGTGAGGCCGTGATCGTTACCAGATAAATCAAACAACTAAATAATAACGATTACCAACCTGATTAGATTATAAACGCGGATTACAAAGGGTTCGATAATGTTGATCAGTTTTGCTCTCTCTATTTTACACCTTGAATATGTGTTGTGTGTGTTTGTTGATCGATAGATTGAGAGAGAGTGATAATATCTATTAATTAGATATTATCAAAACATAAAATAATAATAAAACTTAATATCTAAAACTACAATATCTAGATATTAAAACAACTTTGACTTTATTACAGAATAGACCCTAGACTATTGTTGAGAGTGACTTGTCAGCTTTAACTTCAGATTGCGATCTTCGTATTTGGATGATCTTGAATCCAATGAGACTGTGTCCTAACAATCTCCCCCTTTGGATCAAGATCATTACGAAAATGATTTAGCAATACGATCTTCTCTTTCAGCACAGAAGATGCAATCTCTCTCTTAGTCTTCAAGATATAGTAAACTCCCCAAAAGATGTAGATTATCTCTCTTTCAGTTCATGGGAAGAAATTATCTCTATTTTCAGCTCGAAATTCTTCAGCAAAGTATCTTCAAAAAGAAAATTTCTCTCGAATCAGCATATCTTCAGAATACTTGATCTTTGAAGAATTCAATCTTGGACGTGATTCTTGAAACATGTGATCTTTGCCATTTCTTGTGTAGTCATTCTCCCCCTTTTTGATGAGAAGTGTAACGATTTCATCAAAAGTTGATGACAAGAAATGTTGATCATTAGAAGCCTCTGATTCGTCAATGCAATAGATATTTATCTAGATCTTTGCAAATCTAGACAAAATAGTCATGTAACACCTGTAGCAATAAACAAATCAGTTAGAAACGCCTGTCAGTAACACTAAGTCACTGTGTGTAACGAATACACAATGGAAAGGAGTTGTTTGATGTTGACTCCCCCAGGGCTTCCATTTAATCATCAAAACACCACAAAGGTTATTTCTATAAATGTTATGACAAAGAAACTAATTCCTTGTGTGCCCGTGCTTGTGTTAGAAAGAATTAAGCACTTGATGATTGCTTATAGGCTCGAAATTGTGTAAACCACTGAGACAACAGTAAGTTAAACACAGACTCAATGTGCATGAGTGAAGTGCGAAGGTGGGGCAGATTTCCTTCTTTTCAATATCCAGATTTTCCAAATGAAAATTAGATAGCATATGTGTTGCTTCCCCTTTGAAAATGAAACATTTTCTTTTTAAGAAGTAAATGAGTAGCTGGTGGGGTAATTTCAAGAGTTGGCATGGGCTAGTTGCATGTTTCAATAATGATCACCAATGAAATGTGAAACACTAGAAATGTGGCTGCCCGGCTCAGAAAAAGTTGGTACAGAGTTGTGATATTCTTTTAACTCTGTTCTCACACGCTCTTTCTTTTAAACATTTAGCTCACTGCTAACCGAACTCTCTTTTTCATGATAGCTCATTATCCTTCCACACTCATTTCTTTTTTACTCCTCACACCCAATCACTATGGATTAACTTCATGGGTAGAAATCACTGGTTAATGTGATTCCATAGAAGTTGTGTTAAGTCCTAGCACACTGATCCCGTATATCCTATACAGAATATGTTGCTCAAAATGATTTATAATCATGTAAGCTCATGTAGAACATTTAAAGTACACTCCCAAAATATAAAATCTTATGAAAAAATTGGGAAGTGGTTTGAACGTTTTAGAATATATTTACAATGATTGAAAGTTGTCCTTCTTTCAATCACATATGAGATTAAGATAAAGGAATATACCTTTAAGTGCGATCTTAAATCTAATGAAGCTTAGCTTAAAGTCATAAACATATGATCGTGTAAGCTCTTCTCAAAAATTCTGCAAAAGTCTTAAGTATATGTCAAAGCAAATTTATTCACTTAAATTGAAAAGACAAAAAGCAGTAAAACTATGAACTTCTCTTACTCCCCCTGAAACTATGCATTTTTAAAAAATTATCATTGAAAAGATATGCATTTAAAATTTCATAAATAAATACGTACTCCCCCTTGAAGATTGATTTCCTCGTTGGAGTATCTGAGTACAATCTCTCATATCAGCATTGGAGTAAGTTCTTTTGATCATTGAAGTACGAGTCCTAAACTGTTGTGTTTAGAAGTCACTCTTCTTTGAAGCATGGGTTATGATCTGTTGTAATCAGAAGCCACTTTTGACATTGATGTCCGGGTCTTGAGCTGATTTACTCAAGAACCATTCTTCTTTGAAGTGCGGGTCTTGAACTGTGTTATTCAAGAACCTTTGTTGACATTGATGTCCGGGTTCTGAACTGAAGTATTCAGAAGCCTTCGTTCTCCTACTCCCCCTTGACAGTAGGTGTCTGCAACACAGGTTTAGTTTTCTTTGGTACCCACTGGTATTTGGGTCCATTTGTGTTAGTTGCAGTTCTTGTGGGGGTTATGGAATAAGAACCATACGAGTAATGATCTTTGGTTCTGTGAACAGGATCATGTGTACGACAGTAAGAACAAGAATTTTCCTTACCTGATAACCTGATCATTTGATCTCTCGTGTAAACATGAGCAGGTTTACTTTTCAGCGCATTGTTCTTTGTTTCATTATGCGTATGTACACATAAGCTTTCATCTTTAACTGGTTTCTTCTTCCAGAAAAGATTTTCTTCCTTGTAGCTCCCTCTTCTCAGAGGTGAAACTTAACCATCTAACTTTCTGTGAACAGGAAGGTTAGTAGTATGAATCTGATTTGAAGATTTAGATTTATCAGGAAAATCAGATTTCTGAGATTGGCTTTTCTTGCGTTTACCAGAGGTGTTCTGTTTCTGTGAACGCTGATGTTTAGAAACACTTGGTAAAGCCTTTCCTTTTATAAGAAAAGTAGAATGATCTGGAAGTGAAGCATTGAAATCAACCATCTCTACTCCATCTATACACCCTTTTTCAGTATTTAAAAAGTCATTTGCAGGCTCAAATAAGTCATCAAAGAAATCAGTAGAAGTGTGAGGGATTTTTGAAACTGTAGAACACCTTTTAGATTTAGAATAAAAAACAGTGTTCTTCAAAACAGTAGAAAACACATCTTGTTTTATTTTCACCAAAATTCTTTCGTTAAATAAGATATTTTCCAACTCAATTATTTTGCTTTCTAATACGAGTGGAGGTAGATAAGTTTTAGCTCGAACAGGTTTTGCCTCCATCTCAGTAGAAGAATATGTAGCAAAAAATTCTTTTGAAAGAACTTTTGGTTTTTCCGAAAGATAACTATCATTCAGTCTTACATAACAGAATGATAGTTGCATTTTCTTCAAATTCTTTCTATTTGTATCTTCTTTTGCCTCGGCTTCTTCTGATGCTTTGGTAACAAATTTGGGTTTCAAATGAGAAAGTTTACGAGCAGCATACATATAATCTGCATTATATAAACCAGGCTGTTTTCTGATAACATGTTTCAGGTAATGAGGATTATTACAACCTAATCCCCATTTTGCTTTAAAATCAGCCTCTTCATTTGGTGTATTCAAGAAAATAGTTTGATCTGTTTGGCCTTTTGTATAGAGTTTGGCTTCCAGACCAGTTACCTTTTTCTCTAAAGTCTTGTTCTCAACATGAAGTTTAAATGCTTTCAGAACGCATTCTTGCTTTTCTGAATCAGACTTAGATAACTGTGAAACAAGATCATAAATCTTCTTTTCAAAACAAACCTTTTCAAGATTAAAATCAAAAGCAGATTTGCGTAGGGAATCCATGAGATCTTTATTCCCAATAACTGACGTATTTAGCTCAAAGATCTTTTGATTACGCCTAGCAACTCTGCCTTTTTCTCTTTTCAGTTTTGACTGAAGGTCTTGAAGTTCGACCATCATCGCATCCATTTTAATCATAAAATTATTCTTGGTTAAGTTCATTACCTCTTCAGCTGCTTCAGTATCTGAATCATCATACTTTGCATGATTGGCCATCAAGCACATATTAGCAGCTTCTTCATTCTCTTCTTCTTCTTCCTCTTCAGAATGATCTAACCAGAATTCGTCTTCAGCCATTAATGCTTTGTCGGCTTCCTGTTGCTTGGCTAACATTAGTTTGTTCTGGTAATATGCCGAATTGCGAACCTTTGGCTTTCGACAGTTTGAGGTGTAATGTCCAGTCATGCCACAGTTTTCTTGTCTGTACTGGTGTAGTCATTCCCAAATTGCTTCCTTTCTCTTGGTTTCTTCTCTTGAGATCTACTTCCTTCTATTCTTTCTCTATGCTCACGGTTCTTGGAGCTTGATGAAGAACATCACTGTGAATTTGATCCTGGTTTCTTGTAGAATTTCTTTTGGAATGCACGGGTCAGTAATTGCAGTGCTTGCTTGAGACTTTCTCCATCATCTCCATCAGATTCTGTTTCTGATTCAGAACTTGTAATTACTTTCTTCTTTTTCTTCTTATCTTTCACAATAAGTGCAACGGAATCAGGAACTTTCTCAACTTCTTTTTCTTCTTTCCATTCCTTTTCTCTTCTACTTCCTCTTCGTTCTGCCTTAGTGTCTCATACACCTCATGGAGTGGAATGTCAGACAGATCTTTCATTTGTTTCATTCTTCGTGTATGCTTCTTCCATTCAGGTTGAAGGACACTGAGAAACTTGACGTTGTTCTCTATCTGTTTCTTTTTAACTTTATTCTTTGACTGCTCGTTCAGAAGAAGAACATATCGTTCATAAGTGTCATCTAGGCTTTCATCTTCAAAGGCTTTGAATTCTTCGTAACTGTTTATACAGTTTGCGACTTTCATCTGGTTCCCAACCTTAGATCCCATCATCATCTTTTGAAGTTGATCCCACATCTTCTTAGCAGTAGCTTTGTAGCTGTCTATTTTGATGTAGATATCATTCGAGATGCTTTGAAGAAGTAAAGATCTTGCTTGCTTATCAGCTTTGAAACGGTTCTTTTGTTCTTCAGAAAATTGGGCATACGCTAGTGTAACAATTTTCATCTTCTGTTCTCTTTCCACGTTCCCGTCCTCACTGTCAGAAGAATCATCTTCAGCATCATCATCATCAGGTACTTGGACAGAAAGTGGTGCCATGGGACCTTCTTTTATAGATAAAAGAATGTTATCTCCGTTTGAGTGTCGATCCACAAAGTCAAGAAATTTGTCTTTCCATTGTTCGTAATCCCCTTTGAACAGAACTGGGGGTTTGACATTCGTGCCAATGGAAAGAGCGTCTTTTGAAGTCATCCTTTTTCGTTAGATGTGCAACAAGAACTGTTTCGACTGTTAGTCCAGATAAAAGTAAGTGAAAAACAGTCGAATTTCAGAAAATAAATTTTCAGAAATTTAATCAAGTAGCGAATAGTGGTTCGACCGATAAAAAAAATTGAACCGGTATCTTGTAATTCCCTCAAGATATTAAAAGATATAATAATTCTGGAAATGTGATGATGCCAAGTATCAAAGATAGTATTTTAAAATTGATGGAATTGAAATGTGATTGGTGGAATTGAAATGTGAAAATTGGAAGTCAACAAGAAATTTTGAAACTTTATCTAGATAGTGAGTTGCATGAGGAATTTTGAGAGGCTGCCACGTGATGGATTTCTTTCAAGTGGTGGATTTCTTTTAAGTGGTGGACACGTGCAGTTTGAATTTGCATGCACTTAAAGAAACAAATTTTCAAACAAATTTGCATGAGTGGACCGATATGATACTAAATTCGACCGGATTGTGAGTGTTTGACCGGATTCTTGAGTGTTTGACTGGATTCTTGAGAGGGTTTGGGGTTTGATCGGAAGAGGGTTTTGAGTGGAAGACCGGGATTGAAATGACCGGAATTTTGTTTGAAATGTGATTCGACCGGAAGAGAGGGTTTGACCGGGGCTGGGGTTTATTTGTGTTTGACCGATAAAAGAGAAGAGGAGTTCGACCGGATTGATTACTTCGACCGATAAAATTGAGAGTTTGACCGGAATTGGTTGTGAGTGATTCGACCGATAAACAAACAATTCGACAGGTATTTGCAAGAGTTCGGTCGAATGCTTAAGACCGATAGAGTGTTTTAACTAAGGTTCGACCGGTAAAAAAAATATTATCGGTCAATTGGCTTAGACCGATATATTACAAAGGACCGGTACGTCGTCTTCTCCAATTAAACGACCTGTAACTCTCAAATTAACCTGTCTAGAAATCGATTTACCACACCAAACTTTGACACAATGATCACCTTATCAATTAGAACAAGATACAACAATTTAATTTCGAAAGCAACCACAAAATCAAATTTTAGATTGATAGCACGGTGTTCTTCAAAAATGAAGAACACAGAGAGTTGAAAAATTGATTTTTCAATCTGGATTAGGATCTGATACCAATTGTGAGTCCGTGATCGTTACCAGATAAATCAAACAACTAAACAATAACGATTACCAACCTGATTAGATTATAAACGCGGATTACAAAGGGTTCGATAATGTTGATCAGTTTTGCTCTCTCTGTTTTACACCTTGAATATGTGTTGTGTGTGTTTGTTGATCGATAGATTGAGAGAGAGTGATAATATCTATTAATTAGATATCACCAAAACATAAAATAATAATAATAAAACTTAATATCTAAAACTACAATATCTAGATATTAAAACAACTTTGACTTTATTAAAGAATAGACCCTAGAATATTGTTGAGAGTGACTTGTCAGCTTTAACTTCAGATTGCGATCTTCGTATTTGAATGATCTTGAATCCAATGAGACTGTGTCCTAACAGAGGACACAGAAACTGATGGTGTTGATGATTCTCATGATGACAATGATGATCATGATGGTGATGTTGCTGTCCATTCTGAAGCACAAGTTAATGTTCAATCTAAAGAACAAGTTGATGCTCATGTCAATGAATAAGTTGACTTATTTGAACCATTCTATGGTACTGATTCCATGGAAGTGAAAGAGCAAGCTCATGTTGACACTATTCTTAGTGATGTTGTCGGGGACATAAGGAGAACTGAGGGAGTATTAGTTGAAAATGTTGAGAAAGAGAGTGAGAATGTAGTAAAAGAACATGGAGAGCGTGTGTATAAACGAACCTACCTAACCCAAAGGGCCGCCAAATCTACCACTTCGCCGCATTTGTTGCGTACAAGTGTTGAAGAAGACATAAGTAGCCCACTTATGCAATTGCACACCTCAGCCACCAACTCTATTTCTTCTCAACAAGAAATAGTTTCATTTTCTCACGGGGACATAGCTCACAATCTACCGGTTTCTTGCTCGAAGATTCAAGGTATTGAACAAAGAGAACAACAACCCCCGTTCTCGACTTCTTTGAATGCACCATTGAGTCTAGTGCCTATTGATATTCCAGTTGTCATTTCTAGGACACTTTTTGAATCTACTACCATCGGCTGTCTTAGTGACCCGATCGGAACATCCAGAGTAGATCTGCAATCTGGACTACGAGGACCGGATGGAAGTCCTGTCATTGACACATCATTTCCAACACTGAAAACAGGCCATGCAGTTGATTCTACAGTTGTCATGCAAACGGATAATCTACGTGATTCTGGAGTTATTCACCCAGAATTTGTGTCTAAGGAATCTCTCGACGGTGCCTTAAAGGCTATTGAATCCAGGATCTATCAGAAGTTTGAGGAGGAGTTAGTTGGTCTCAAACGTTTACTGAAAGGGAAGGATCCAATATCCGAATCAGAACCAACTCCAAAATCCCAGTCAATTCCAAACACTCAACCTGCTGACTTATCCATTGATGAGCTGAAGTCATTGCTATTTGCCAAATTATTAGCACAAGCTCTGGATAACCAGCAGGATGCAAATCTTCTTAACCTTCTGCAATCCCACCTTGAACAACAACCGCCACAATCTCTGAAACCAGCAGATTTGGTTAGTGCCACAGAGTTTAATTCTTTTAAATCTGACATTTTGTTTGCTCTATCTGATCTTAAATAAGTTGTGCAAACTTCTTGTAAATCCCAAGCAGTTGTTTCTACATATAAGCATGATCATGATCCTGATAATGATCATGAAGGGGAGAATAAGGAGAAACAGACAGCTGCTGGATCAGGTGACGTTGTTCTGGTTAAGGAAAGAGCTGAAAGTGCTGAAAATGTTGAAGAAGGAGTTGATCATGGTACTGAGCAGAATGATCAAATGGAGTTAGTGTTGTACATTGATGAAAGAGTTGAATCAAGGGTTGAAAAGCCTAAGATTGCAACTAGGCAGGAGATAATGAAGATAACTGGATTGCCTAATGCTGACATCATTGTTTTGGAGAATGATGATGATGATGAAGTTGATGCAAAGTATGAAATGTACTAGAAGATAAAGGAGGAAAAAGCAACTGTAACTGTAATTGTTAAAAGAGCTGAGGAGATACCAGCTTATGGAGAAAGTGCACTTGATGATCTATTTGAGGACAGAGATACTGAAGCTTTGAATGCAATGTTTACTCAAAGTACTCCAGATGATCTTCATTTAAGTCATGTTCATGAGCAAGTGCCAGAGCCAAGTACTACTGCTATTCCAACTGTTCCATCCTTCAGTGAGTTTGAATTTCCTGAAGCCAATGCAAGTCAAGCTAATGTTGTTGAACATAATGTTAATCTGGATTTTGATGTAAATGTTGAAGAAGAACTGCCTTACCAGAGAAAGCCAGATAGTCCTATGAATCAACCATAATTTCAGAGAGAACCACTACATAAGCCTATTGTTCCAGAACCAGAAGCACGTCCTTCAAGTACTGCTGTAGTGGGTTTTACTCCTTATACAGGCTATGATGAGTTTGGTCCTACCTTGGAAGAAATCAAAAGGATTAGAAATGCTCTAAAAGTTCCTTATCTTGAAGAAGGTGTCAAGATTTTTGTTAGTTACATAAGGCAGATAGATCAAGTCCAAATTCTAGGGATTCAAGACAAATCTCCAGAATTTCAGCAAGAGTATGTCGGAATGCTTCAAGTGATTGGTAGAACCTGTAAAGGAGTCAGAAGTAGAGCATAAACTTTGCAAGTTGACAAACTTATGTTGAAGAGATATCAAAAGATCTGGTATCCTGAATTTACTGTTCAAAGGAAGGATTTGAAGACTTATGTCTTTAATGAAGCTGATTTTGCAAACCTGAACTTTAGAGATATTGAGTTTATGTATCATGAGTTTAGAGGGAGAACCAGATGATATCCAGAAGTAGTGTATGCTCTAGACACTATCAAGAGGTTCATCAAAAGACATATTTATGCTACCTACCGCTATGATTTTCAGCTAGGTATTGAGATCAATCAGAAGAGAATTAACCTCTTGCACCTGATATGACTCATCCTCTGCTTGAAGAACCTCCTCTCTACACAGTTCTCAGAAAGCCATAACTTGGAGTTGTGTATGAGAATGTTGACAAGAAGCAGAAAAGGTTCATGAGAGCAGCTGAAATTCCAAAGTATTCAGATGGTACTTTGAAATATGTTTTTGAGAAGCTGCTAGCCAGGCATGAAGAAAGTGAAAAATAGAGACTTGCTGAGAATGATCATATGCTCAAGATTCAAAGGATTTGGACATAGAACGTTATTGGTGCAATCAAAGACAAAATCAGATTCAGACTAGCCATCAGAAGGTTTGAAGGTTACATGGGTATAAGGAGAACTTGCATGAAGAAGTGGACCAGTTGAAGACTAGCAAATTGATCAAAAAGGGGGAGATTGTTAGATCATGTTTTGAGTTAATTTGCTTAGTTAGTTTGTCATTATGTGTTTGACTTTTCAATGTAAACTTGTGTAGAGGTCAAGTCTGTGTTTGACTCTATATAAGTGTTTCCTTTAGTCTTGTTTTGTGTAACATGTCATAAGAAAGTCTTTTGTCAATGCTTGTAGTCTGTATCATTCATGTTTGTAACTTCTAAGTGAGATATATGACTACGCAAGACTTGTGACTATTTCTCTCTCTAAATTCTCATTGTGTTTGATCTTAATTGTCATGATTGCTTGAAATCCGGGATCACATGGTGCCAGTTTTAAAAATCCAAAATGATATAAGGCAGACACTTTAGAAATACCCTTTTTGAGATAGTGTGGGTTCTCGTAACCAAGACCCCAACATTCACTACTCTCTTTAGGTTTGTTCAAGTGAATGGTTTGCTCAGTTTGACCCAAAGTGTAAAGTTTTTTTTCCAAAACATTCACTTTTTCAAATAAAGATTTGTTTTCCTTCTTTAGTGATGAACACTTTTTCGCAGCCTCTTTGACTTCAAATTCACACACTCTATATTTTGAAGTAGTTTCAGATAGTTCATTATGAATTATAGTCTTTTGTTTCGCGCTGGTATCAATGTTTTTGTTCAAAGCCTCAATCAATATGTTCTTCTCAACAATATCCTTGCTAAGTTTCAGTATTGACTGGTTTTTCTCTTTAATGATACCTTTCTCATGTTTAAGCTTAGACTCTAATTCCTGGAGTTGAACCATCATGGCTTGCATTTGATTAAGAAAATCCAATTCAGACATATCACATACCTCTTCGTTGTCTTCACAGTCAGAATCTAGTTCAACTTCTTTCTCTTCCTTACCTATAAAACACATGTGAGCCTTTTCTTTTGTATCCTCTTCATCATCTTCTGAGTGATCGAGCCAGTACTCATCTTCAGCCATAAGTGCTTTGTCAGCCTCCTGTTGCTTGGCCAAAAGCATCTTGTTTTTGTAATACTCAGAGTTTCGAACTTTAGGCTTCCGACAATCCTTTGCAAAATGACCGATTTTGCCATAGTTGTAGCACTTCATTGGTTCTGGATCTTTCTTCTCCTCAGATCTGTACCTCTTCTCCTCGGGACTTTTCTCTTTCATCCTTTTTCCTTCAATTCTTTCCTTGTGTTCGTAGTTTCTTGAACCTGAAGAGTATCTCTGACTGTTTGAACCAGTCTTCTTGTAGAATTTCCTTTGAAAGGCTTTTGTCAACAACAGCATAGTCTGTTTCAGGTTCTCGCAGTAATCTGAGTCAAAATCCTCTTCACTATCAGCTTCCTCAGAACTAGAAACTCTAACCTTCTTCTTTTTCTTTAGGCTCACATATTTCCTTTCTTTCTTCTTTACCACCAGGGCAACAGGATCAACAATCACTTTCTCAGCCTTCTTTTTTTCATCCTTAATCTCCTCCACCTCTTCTTCATTATGCCTTAAAGTCTCGTACACCTCGTGGAGTGGTATCTCGTTCAGATCCTTCATTTGTTTCATCTGCCTTGTGAACCTCTTCCACTCAGGATGCAGTATGCTCAGGAATTTGACATTCAGTTTGATCTGATATTTCCTGACTTTGTTCTTACTTAGCTCGTTCAGAAGAGTCACGAATCTGTCATATGTTGCTTCAAGAGACTCACCCTCCTTGACCTTGAACTCTTCATAGTTATTTAGGCAGTTTGATACTTTAAGCTGGTTACCAATCTTGGATCCTAGCATCATCTTTTCGAGCTGATCCCACACCTGTTTGCCCGTGGCATTATAACTGTCAATCTTGACGTAGATCTCGTTCGGAATTCCTTTTAAGATGAACGATCTAGCCAGTCTGTCAGCTTTGACCCTTTTCCTTTGTTCATCTGTGTACTCTTCTAGAGGCAGTGGGTATTCCTTTTGTTCACCTTCCTCTCCTTCATTTTCAACCACATGAACCTTCATAGGAGGTTTCATCACTTCTTCCTTAAGAGATGTTCAGATATAGTCACCCAAATCGTTGCGATCAATAAAGTCCAGAAATCGGTCCTTCCACTGTTCATACTTGCCTTTGAAAAGCACCGGTGGCTTCACATCAGTTCCAATAGCTAATGCTTCCCTTGAAGTCATCCTGTCAATAAAATTGTACAATAAGAACTTAAAATGATCGTTAGTTCAATTGAAATCAAAATACAGAAAAACTTAGAAAGAATTTTCAGAAAATAAAATTTCCAAAAATCTTCTAAGTATGGAATTCGCATGTCACACTTAGACAAAAACAATTCGCATACACAAAATTCGCAGGCCACAATTCGCACAAACAACAAACTTCAGAATTCGCACACTATAGAATTCGCACGTAGTTATATGCGAGTTCCAAGAATTCGCACACAACACCATGCGAAATCTAGACTTAGAAAAAAAAAATTGAAAAACAATTTTTCGCATAAGCTTTTCGCACAACAAATTTATGCGAATACTGTACTTAGACAATTTTAACACTTCTTATGCGAATTCTGAGGAATTCGTATATCACCCTTATGCAAAATATTTCCTTAGAGAAATTTTCAACAAACTTTTTGTATAAAGAACTTATGCGAATTCTGACTTTTCGTACAAAAGCTTGTACGAATTCTGAGGATTTCTTATAACACACACATGCGAATTCAGCACATTTCGTATATCACTATCATGCGAATTCTATACTTGTGAAATTTTCAGACAAAAAAATATGTGAAATCTCTTGCTGCGAGTTCTTGATGCGAGTTCTTGATGTTTATGCGAGTTTTTCGAATCTCAACTAAAAACCACTCTGATCAACTGAAAAACCCATAAAATCTTCAAATTTTGATCTGAAACTTTGACAATTTGATCACTGACACTATTCGAGCCTATTACAATCAAATAATTTCAAAGAAATTTTGTCAAACGTACAAATTGAATATGAACAGTGCTTTAGAACTCGTGAACTCTCAAATGAACAAAATCTCAAAAATGATGTACAATTACAGTGCAAATGATTCTCAAACCTATACAAGATTTGTCTAAAACATGATACGAACTCAATTGAATCAATTACAACCATAATTACACTCCAAAGATCAAAACTCGATCAAATGTCAGACGACAGTGTGAAACTCCATATTCTTGAATGATTTCGATTTGAACTTTGCTCTGATACCAATTATTAATCCCAAAATTCAAGTTCTAATCACAGTTCAATAACAACAATATGAAAACAGTCAAATTGTTTTTCAATTCAATTCAAGAATTCGTATACAGGTTTTGTGAATAATTCTCTCTCTAGAAACTATCCGCGTACAACACTCTTACAAGTCACACTTTTTACCACTTGTTAAACTAACTCTAGTCATATCCCTATTTATACGCACACAAAACACTTACACAACTAAACACAATACAATGCTTTGACTTTGACTTTATTAGAAATGACTTTGACTTGCTTGAAAGTTTGACTTGAGCTTCGACTTGCTTCGACTTCAGTCTTCAGTCTTCTATGATCTTGTATCCAACATATTTATGCTCTAACATAAACTTTTACCCAATTAAAGTTTAAAATAAATTATCTTAAAAATTACTAATATTTTAATCAAACAAATTACATCATAAAAACAAAATTTCGTGCTCTTTGATATGACATCCATTTCGATATAGTTTTTTTTTTTTTGCTTTAACTGTTTTTACGTGAAATGCTATATATGTGTTATATTCATTATGAATATTTATGTACGTTCAAGTCTGTACAATACATCGACACCGTAAGTATGTAACTCGACATCACCTTCTTCAATACTTTCTTCAACGTCGTAAGGCATCATGTTTCTTCAGCACCGTAACCCAACATCCATCAAGACGAATCGAGAACCTATCGAGTAATTATGTTGTGAACCGGGGAACAAAAGAGAGCGTGTCACGTCTCCACATCTTCACGGGTCATTCATGTATTATTCATCATGAATAATGTATCATTCAGGATGAATAATACAACATTCAAGGTGAATAGTTCACGATTCATGAATTCATGTATTATTCATCATGAATGTTGTGTAGTTCATCCTGAATATTGTATTATTCATCATGAATAATGAATGAACGTTCACATTTGTTATTCATATTGAATGTGGGACATCCGGGGATGCGCATACATATTCATAATGAATTAAACCAAATTTCGGCTATGAATTGGAAAACAAAAGAGAGTGTGTCATGTGTCTGCACCTTCACGGGTCATTCATATATTATTCATCATGAATAATGTATCATTCAGGATGAATAATACAACATTCAAGGTCAATAATACACGATTCATGATAAATAATACATGAATCATGAATTCGTGTATTATTCATCTTGAATACTGTATTATTCATCATGAATAGTGAATGAACATTCACCTTTGTTATTCATACGAATGTGGACACCCGAGGACGTGCATGCATATTCAAAATGAATATAAAACATATATAGAATTTCACGTAAAAAACGGTTAAAACGAAAAAAAAAAAACTATATCGAGATGGATGTCATATCGAAGAGCACGAAATTCTCTTTTTTGGTGTAATTTGTTTGATTAAGATATTAGTAATTTTTAAGATAATTTATTTTAAAGTTTAAGGGGGTAAAATTTTTTTAATTAAAAAATAAAATAAAAAGTCAAACAAGGTAGGCGCTGATTCAAATTTCCAATTTTGTCCTTAATCACTTCTCAATTAACCTTATTATGTATTAACCATTGATTAGTTTTCTAAGTTTTGATCAATGGTTAAGATTTTTTCTTATATGTACAATGAAATATGAGTTTTCATTTGAACCCACCCATATATATATATATATATATATATATATATATATATATATATATATATATAGGGTCAGGTTCATTTGTTAACCACATTTTTTGTGTTAACTTTATGAACCATTATAAGCCCTTGATCATGGAAATCAATAGTTGAGATTGAATATCTTTTAAAAATCTTAATAAATGTACAATTAATGAAAAATTAGGAGTGAACTGTAGTGATAAGGGTATTTTGGGGAAAAAATAAATGAAACATTATGTTTTTATTCCCTCTTAATTAATGTTCCTTTCAAAAGAATTGTAACTCCCGGTTCATGCGTGTTCATATGAAGAAATATGAACATTATTACTTTTAAATATCATATTCATATGAATAAATATGAACAATATTACTTTTAAATTTAATATTCATATGAAGAAATATGAACAATATTACTTTCAAATATCATATTCATATGAAGAAATATGAACATGAATAAACCACCACCTTACTGTTCATATGACTCACTAACAAGTTTTTGTTCATATGCCCAATGGTGAAGTAATGAACAAACATGAACGTTATTTCTTTTAAAAGTTGAAATTTTGACAAAAACACGGTGCTTATGATTTTATATTCACATAGTTTCGTCTGAGTGGTTTAAAGGGACAATCATACTTGGATTTGCATAAATCATCATCTTTAATCGGTGGACAAAAGATTTGAATTGAAACAACTAGCTACTAGACTTCATGTGATGTTCATACGATTTTAGCAATTAATTATAGAAAATATTTTGAAATCAAAGAATTAGCAAGGATTGGATCACGTTGTTGGATGACTTTGATAATATTCATATGATTTCAAAATTATGTTGAAAATGAAAAAAAATATGAAATTGTAACCTCCACTATAATTATGGATGATTTATTTGTGTAACCCCCACGAAGATAAATGAAATATTAATTAATTACTAAATGACGTTTCTACCCTTTTGCATTAAATAAATAAACAAATTAAACAACAAAAAATCTTGCATTTTTATTGGTTGAGCAAGGTTCATAAAGTTAACAAGAATTGTGTTGTTAACAAATGATCCTTGCTCTCTCTCTCTCTCTCTCTCTCTCTCTCTCTATATATATATATATATATATATATATATATATATACTAGAAGCGTACTCGCGCAATGCAGCGAGATACATCACGATTTTAATGTTTATTTTTATTTTTTGTTTTTTATTGATTTACAGTACGATTTTGGATGGTTTTATTGAGTGATAATGGTTTTTTTATATATAAATTTGTTTAATTTAGGCTTAACAATATAATGTTTTTATATAAAAAAAATTAAGTAGTTTGTTAAAATTCATTAATTATCTTATATATTTTAAATTTTTTATATTTAAATTGAGATGTTTATTATGTTTTGATTATGTTTATCAGAATTCAAATTTCATATTTTTAAGATTTGGGGATTAGAGATAAGGATTTTGGGGGATAAGGATGAAATTTATTAATTAGGGTTAAAAACATTTAAAAGTAGTACATATTGCTTCATTAATTGTTTTTTAAGAGATTTTAAGTAGATTAACATTAAATAATAGTACATAATGCTTAATACATCACGATTTTAATGTTTATTTTTATTTTTTGTTTTTTTATTGATTTACAGTACGATTTTGGATTGTTTTTATTGAGTGATAATGGTTTTTTATGTATAAATTTGTTTAATTTAGGCTTAACAATATAATGTTTTATATATAAAAAAAATTAAGTAGTTTGTTAAAATTCATTAATTATCTTATATATTTTAAATTTTTTATATTTAAATTGAGATGTTTATTTTGTTTTGATTATGTTTATCAGAATTCAAATTTCATAATTTTAGGGTTTGGGGATTAGAGATAAGGATTTTGGGGGATAAGAATGAAATATATTAATTAGGGTTAAAAGCTTTACAAGTAGTAAATTAGGCTTTAGTAGTTATTTTTAAGAGATTTTAAGTAGATAGTTTTAAATGATAGTAAATAAAGCTTAGTGAGTTGTAATTAAGAGTTTTTTATGTCATCTTTATAATATAGTATATATATATATATATATATATATATATATATATATTAAAAAGAGTCTGGTTAAATGACGATTTTAACCTCTCAACTATCCTTGGTTTCCATTTTAAGCATGGTACAATTCCGGTAAGCTAAGGTGAAAGCTTTTAAAACTTGTCTCTTATAGAACTTGAATACAAATAGAACAAATACTTGAATTAAATTTTCGAGAATAATTCAAAAACATAGTAAAAAATGATGAATAACACATACTAGAAATAAAGATGAAATAAACTGGATTCAGCGAGATGAAATTGGCATATTCGATCGATATGATTATGAATAATTAACCTGCTCTGATACCAATTATAGAATCTCATATCTCATATTTAATCAATGATCTAAACAAAATATGTAAAGTGAAAGCAATTTAGATCAAAACAATTTATAAATGCAAGAACAATTAATCAAAATGAAGAACAATATGGTTGTAGTATCGTAGTCATATGATTAATTATAGTCATCCATCTTACATGGATTGGAATTTATGAGGCTATTTGGAGATGGAGTGTTTGTAAAAACATCTGACATTCACAAATTATATATGGGAGGAGGACTCCTATTTATAGGAAAATACAAGATGATTTTCCAATTTTATGCTCAAGTTTTCCATTCACACTTTTAACACTAAAATTAGGACTAACAATGTTGATCTTCAATTAGAATTGATCCAAGGATGGAGATTACTTCTTACCCTTCTCACCATAACTTTCGTTTTCACCGGAACCCAACGTATAGGGTTAGGTTCAAATAAAAACAATTTTTTTCATTGTAAACGAATGGACAAATTCTAACCATTAATAAAATTAAGAAAACTAATCAATGGTTAAAATATAAAATATTTAATTAAGAATTGGTTAGGGGAAAAAATGGAATTAATTTCAAACTTGATTCACACGCCTACTATATTTGACCTTTTATTTTCTATTTTAAATAAAAAAAAACTTTTACCTCCTTAATTTTTTAACTATATTATGTTAAGAAACAACTAATATTTTAATCAAACAAATTATATCAAAAAGACGAGCATTTCATCCTCTTTTATTTGACATCTATCTCGATATAGTTTTTTTAATCGTTTTTATGTGATATGATACATCTGTGTACTATTCATCATGAATATTTATGCACGTTCACTTGTATGCAACAACTCTTTTATATTCATACATCAGTATGATATTCATCATGAATATACAACTCACTGTAACATTCATCATGAATAGTTATGTATTTTCACGTGTATGCAACAAATCTTTAGTATTCATACATCACTTTGGCATTCATCATTAATAATTTTCATTATAAATACTATTCATCATGAATAAAAGTATTATTCATCATTGATGTGGGCCTTGGTGTGGAGGATCGGGCCTTGCTTTTCATGGAGGCCCATGCGTGAGGTAACAAAGAGCGCCACACTTAAACAATCATAACTTTGGTATAATAAATTAACTTGAATGCTTCTAGTATATATTGTTGTCTAGGTTCCTGTAACCACCTAGAAATATGAGGAGTCTAGGAAAATGAGAAGTGAAAAGTGTCGAATTTAATATAGTGGTAAATGTAGGACTAAATGACTTACCTTTTAAATATTTTTGCATTGTAATAGAAAAGTATGGAAAAAGTAAAAAAGAGTGACTTTCATTTTTATCCGAAATTTTGAGTTCTTGTGAATTTGAATTTGAAGCCTAGGTTCAGTATTCGTCGAATCAACGAATCCTAGAAGAGATTAGCCACAGGTATTCCACGAGAATCAATGTGTCTTAATCTGTTACTTGATTTACCACTGGATCAATCATGAACATTCAAGTACGTTCACGTATATATAACGACACTTCAATATTAATACATCAGTATGATATTAATCATGAATATACATTTTCACTATAACATTCATCACGAATATATATATATATATATATATATATATATGTGTGTGTGTGTGTGTGTATATGTTCGTGTATTTATAATAACTCTTCAGTATTCATACATCAATATGATATTCATCATTAATATACATTTTCACTATAACATTCATCATGAAAATTTATATATGTTTACATGTATACAACAACTTTTCAATATTCATACATCAATATGAAATTCATCATGAATATACGTTTTCTTTATAACTTTCATCATGAATATACATACTATTCATCATGAATATTTATGTATGATCATGTGTATACAAATTGTTATCCCAGATAACAATGTAAATCAAGATGACAAAATCTATATCAATCAATTTCTATTGTATTTCACAATTCAAATTCTTACAGACTTTCTCTCTCTAGACAATACACGTACAATGCACTCTCACTCAATCTGAACTATTACACGCTTACCACAGAGCTACAACTATTTATACAAAAGAATAAACATGCAAACTACAAAACACACAAGCAACAAAAACACACACACAACTAGCTTTGACTTTTTATTACAAAGACTTTGACTTTCACTTTAAGAGTTGACTTTGAGCTTTGACTTGCTTGAACTTTGGTCTTCAGTCTTCATGATCTTGTATCCAACAAATATATGCTCTAACAATCTCCCTCTTTGGATTCAAGATCATCTCAAAAATATTTTGCAAAACAATATACCACTTTCTCAGTCTTTAACAAATTTATCTCCCCCTTTGTTGAACTTTAGCAGAATAAACATTGAAGCTCAGTCTTCTCTTTATGCTCAAAACAATCTCTCCTTTTTTAACACGGTCTTTACAACTTTTCTGTATTCTCCCCAAAATCTGTCTTCAAAATTATTAACAATCTCCCCAAAGATGAGAGAATCCTCTTTCAAACACTTGGAAAGAAATTATCTTCAGAATTCGCTTAGTTTGCTTCAGCAAATTATCTTCAAAGAAAACTTCAGTAAAATTCTGCTTGCTTTCGGAAATCTTTGAATTTAACTCTTTCAGCTTTCAACAATTCTTCAACAATCTTTCTTCAACTTGACATAAACTTCTTGATCACTTCACAGATTTCTTGATTCTGTCTCCCAACTATAACATTTCTTTATTTTGTCTCCCCCTTTTTGATAAATGAAGTATGAAATCATCAAAACTTTACAAAAAATGTCGTTGATTTAATCTGACCTCTGATCTTTCATACTGAGCCTCTGACCATTTATTGATCCAAAAGATATTGATCCGAATCTTGGCAAATTCAGACAAATTATGAATGTAACACCTGAATCAACAAATGAATTAGTTAAAATGCCTGTCAGTAACATGAAGTCACTGTGTGTAACGAATACACAATGGAAAGGAGCTTTTGTGATATTCACTCCCCCAGGTCTTCCATTCAATCATCGAAAGACCACAAAGGAATTTCTATGAACGTTATGACAAGAAAACATATTCCTTGTGTGTTTACAAGTGTTTGAAAGAATTAAGCACAGATGATTGCTTTTCGTAGGCTCAAAATTGCGTAAACCATTGAGACAACAACAATTAAACACATACTCGATTGTGCATGATCGAAGTGCGAAGGTGGTGGCAGACTTCCTTCTTTTTCAATATCCAGATTTTCCAAATGAAAACAAGATAGCATATGTGTTGCGTCCCATTGAAACATGAAACATTTTCTTTTTGAGAAGAAAATGAGTAGTTGGTGGGGTTTCTATCAAGAGTTGGCATGGGCTAGTTGCCTATTTCAATGATGTTCACGAAGAATTGTGAAACACCGACAATGTGGCTGCCAGGCTTAGAAAAAGTTGGTGCAGAGTTTGATATTCTTTTACTCTATTCTCTCACCCTCCTTCTTTTTAAACATTGAGCTCACATCTAACCAAACTCTCTTTTCCATTTTACCTCATCACTCAACCCACACTCAATATTTTGACTCATCACACACTTGATCATTCAAGGATTAACTTCTTGGGTAGGAAACACTATTTAATGTGAATCCATAGAAGTTCTGTTAAGTTCTCAATCAAAGAACCCATGTAATCCTATAAGATACGTTGCTCAAAATGGTTTAGCTTTGCATTTAAAGCACAAAATATGAAATACAAGTCAGATATCTGTAAGCTCATAGATGTAATCATGAAGATTTGAGCATTTTAAACATTGAAGACTTTTCAAACAAGATAATTGAATGAATGAATTGAATACAAGAAACTTGTTTGAAAATCTGACATTGTATGAAAAATGATCATAATTGAAATGAGTTATCGATTAAGGCTTAGGTCAGCAAAAATTGGATTTTTTCTATACGAAACAAGATATAGACATTCTTGAAAGAACGTTTCGAAATGAAATCAATGCTAAAAAAATTCATTGATGTTCAATTGGGGTGTCTTACCATCGAAAATTTGTTTCAATTGAGAGACATGGTAAGAAAAAATTCAACAAAATATTAAACCGGTGTGTGTGAATACTTGACAGTATATGGAAAAGATAATACACAAGTATTTATCTTTGGAAACACACGATTTATAAACATTTAAGCACAAGTAAAAATGAAAATATTTAAAATCACACTTCTATATTCTTGAAATCGTTTAAGAATCAGAAGTGGTTTGAACATTTAAAAGCATGATTTCATATCTGAAAATTGTCCATCTTTCAGATACGTATGAGATTAAGATTAGAGATAAACATTTTTGCTCAGTCTTAAATCTCATCATGTCAGCTCTAAGTCATATATGATATGATCGTTTAAGATTCCTCTCAATTCTGCAACAAGTCACAAAGTCGTCAAAGTGCAAAGCTTTATTCACAAAACATTATTGAAAATTAAATGACATAAAGCAGTAAAACTTTAAATGTACGAGTTCTGATAAGATGTAATCATAAATCATATTCAGTACTTCTTATTCTTACTCTTACCCCCCCTGCATTTACGCGTCAGAAAAATTTATCAGTGATAAACATGTAAACTCTATAAACTCCCCCTCAAATTGGATGTAGATCATCTTTTCATCTTTTCTCACTCCCCCTGAAATCATGAACATACCTTAAAGTGCAGATATCTTTCAGATTAAAAATAAAGAAATGAAGAAAAATAACAATAACAAAAACTTTAGTAGGTAATCACTGATTATGTCTTGAGATTTAACATACCAAGTTTAGAAATGGGAAAATTAAATCTCTTTTCGTCGAGAGGCTTAGTAAATAAATCTGCAAGTTGGTAATCCGTGTTTACAAAATAAAGTTCTATTGTACCTTTTTCCATATTATCTTTAATGAAGTGATATCGTATATCGATGGGTTTGGTCTTTGTATGATGCACAGGAATTGCAGATATTGCAATAGCGCTCTTAGAATCACAATATATCGGGATCTTGTTGTATTGAAAGCCATAATCTTGCAGTTGTGTTCTCATCCACAAGGCTTGAGAGCAGCAGCTTGCGGCAACAACATACTCTGTCTCAGTCGTTGATGTGGAAACACATAGTTGTTTCTTTGAAGCCCAACTTACGAGTTTATCGCGTAGAAATTGTATATGCCCCGATGTACTTTTCCTATCCAACATACAACCTGCATGATCTGCATCTGAGTAGGCTGTCAGTTCAAAACTAGTATCTTTAGGATACCACAGACCAAGATCTGCAGTGCCCTTCAGATATCTAAAGATCCTTTTGACCGCAGACAAATGGGATTCTTTAGGATTAGCCTGATATCGAGCACACAGACATGTAGAGAACATTATATCTGGCCTATTAGATGTTAAATACATCAAAGAACCAATGATACCTCTGTAAGTTCTAACATCGACAACTTTTCCCGAAGTATCAGTGCCAATCTTAGTTCCAGGTGCCATTGGGGTTCCAATAGGTGTACAATTTTCCATTTTAAATTTTCTAAGAATATCGAAAATGTACTTTGATTGATTAATGAAAATCACCGTTGAAAATTGTTTGACTTGTAATCCGAGAAAGAAATTCATCTCTCCCATCATACTCATCTGAAATCTTGACACCATGAGGTTAGAAAAATTCTTACAGTATTTTGGATTTGTTGAGCCAAATATGATGTCATCCACATAAATCTGAATTAATATGATATCAGCTTTTTCCTTTTTGATGAACAAAGTAGTATCGATCTTACCTTTTGTGAATCCCAACTTGACTAGGAATTTAGATAAAACCTCGTACCAGGCTCGAGGTGCTTATTTCAAACCGTAAAGTGCTTTGTCGAGAATGTAGATGTGATTTGGTTTCTCTTGATTGACAAAGCCTTTAGGATGTGAGACGTAGACTTCCTCCTTTAGAATGTCGTTCAGAAAGGCAGTCTTCACGTCCATCTGGTAGATGGTGAGTTTTTGTGAACAACATATGCAAGAAACATTCTGATCGCTTCGATGTGTGCCACTGAAGCATAAGTCTCGTCGTAATCAATACCTTCCTCTTGCAGGTATCCCTTAGCCACAAGTCTTGCTTTGTTTCTGATCATGATACCATCTTCGTCCTTTTTATTCTTAAATACCCATTCTGTGCCGATGATTATTTACCTTCTGGTCTTGCCACAAGTCTCCAGATTTTTAACGCTTCGAACTGGTTCAGCTCCTCTTGCATTACAGTTACACAATCTGAGTCAGCTAGAGCTTCTGATACACGTGTTGGCTCTATCTTGCTCATAAAGGAGTCATGCATACACATGTTTAATGTAGCAGACCTAGTTTGCATCGGTTTTGATGGTTCTCCAATAATTTGTCTTATCGGGTGCTCTTTGGTCCACTTATGTTCATGAGGGAGTGGATTATATATAGATTGATAGTGATTCTCATCTAAGTATCCACTATCTTCTTCTTGTTCAGGGAGGGAGTCAGTTAAAGTATGTGGTGCAGAAGTTTTAGTTGGTACAACAGTTTCTTGCTGTTGAGTTGACGTCACGGTACAACCAACCGTATCAACAACTTCTGTCTCAACATTTTCAGGAACAACTTCAACTAAAGGAGTAGTTGTTTGAACTGGAGTTTCTTTCTGAATTGGGGGAACTAATTCAGTAGATACATCCGAAGTGGTTGGATGATTAGTCGTTGAATCTTCTGACCTGTCAACCACAACAGATTTAGGCAATTTAGATCCAAGAAACTCATCATAAAAGAATTCAAACAATAAATGTAATTCAGATAAATGAAATGTCGAAGTTGAGGGTTTATCAGAATTATTGTCTTTAACCACAGGTTCTGGACTGATTTGTCCAGAAGCTAATACTTCTGTAAGTACGAGTTCTGAACTGCTTTGTTCAGAATCCAAATCCTCCTCCAATGTGACATTAACGCTTTCAATTACTATCTTGGACTTCTTTAAATACACCCGGTATGCAGCAGATGTTTGAGAATAGCCAATGAAGATGCCTTCGTCAGCTTTCAGTCCGAACTTGTTCAAGCTCTCTCTGTCGTTTAGTACAAAGCACCTGCATCCAAAAATATGGAAGTGTTTAATTCTAGGTGTACGATTATTTATCAAAACATAAGGTGTTTTACGAAACCGAAGATGTATTATGGAGCGATTCTAAGTGTGGCACGCAGTCGAAACAGCTTCGGCCCAAAGAAATAGAGGTAGATTGGATTGACTCAACATAGTACGAGCGACCTTTACTAGCGTTCGGTTACGTCTTTCTACTACTTCGTTATGTTCTGGCGTTCTGGTAGCAAAATATTGATGTGTTATCCCGACCAATTCGAGATAATCTTCAACAGTGCTATTCTTGAATTATGTGCCATTATCTGTACGAAGAAGCTTGACTGGCTTTTGCAGATTTACTTGGGTAGTCTTTAAGAAATTGATGATGACTTCGGGCGTCTCATCCTTTGATCTCAGAAATTTGACCCAAGTATATCGCTAATAATCGTCCACAACAACTAAGACATACTTCTTGTCGCTAATGCTTTGAGTACACATAGGACCGCAGAGATCCATATGCAACAGTTCATGTGGAAAACTGGTATTTTGTTCAGGATTTGGCTTATGAACAGCTCTCTTCATCTTACCTTTCTCGCATGTTGTGCACAGATGTTCTTTCTCGTATTTCAGCTCAGGATGTTCTTTGACTAGCTTACCCATTACCAGTTTGTTAATGTAACAAAAATTCAGGTGAGAAAGTCTTCGGTGCCATAACCAGCTTTATTGCAGGGAGGATTTTGAGAGTAGACAAACCTGATTGTCAGTCTGGACTTTTGATAGATTAATTGTGTAGAGGTTAGACTTTTGCGTGCCGAGCAAGAGTTCCTTACCATCTTCAGTACACACAGAACATCTCTTGGCCTTGAAATTTACCTCTAAATCTTTGTCGTAGAACTAGCCAATGCTGAACAGGTTGTGTCCTAAACCTTCCACGTAACTCACCTTTGTAATCGTCACATTGTCATTAACCACGTCACCGTAGCCTAAAATCGGTGAAAACTGGTCGTTGCCGAATCGTACATTCCCGCAGAATTTCTCTGTATAATTAGACAATAAATCCTTTTACCCGGTCATATGCTTGGATCAACCAAAATCAAGTACCACATATGACGGGGCTGCATAAGAGAAATCAGGGAATAACAACTTTAGGTACCCATTTAAAAATGGGTCCTATCGGATTAGCACAAGATTTTGGTATCCATTTGTATATGGATCCTCTGAACTTTTGAAAAATCTTTGAAACATATGGCTTATAAGAATAAACATGATAAGTACCAAACCAATCATTAGAGTATCCGTGAGAAACAAAATCATTTCTTCTATAAGTAGATGACTTAGTAGTAGACCGAGATAATTGGAGTAATTACTTTATTGTATATCTCTTGTAAGAAGTTACAAGGTTTTGTTTATTTGAAGCAACAATACCAATTACATCAGAATTACTACCAGTAGATCTATTACAAGTATCAGGACTGTGAACCCAGTTATGATGTTCTTTAACTTGATTTAACCTTTCACTACACACAGGTTAACTAAACAGAGTGCGAAAGCGTTTAAGATGTGTAAGAAAGATAGAACATGCAAGGTAGTAAACACACAAGTAAATCAATAAACAGGAAGTAAAATATTACGAGATAATCACTCAAACAACTGTTTCATTGATTACTGTAGAACACCAAGAACACGCACTAGTAGGTGCAAATATTCTCTTGGAAGATACAAAAACTATTTTCTATTGTGTGTGCTCGCGTACAAAAGACAAAGAATGAGGTGCTCATATATAATACAGGGAGTGTGCACCTCATAGTATAAGACAATGGCTGACATTCCATATAAGGAATGGCACCTGTAAAGTAAAACATAATGGGACGCCCATTAATTTGATCTTGAGGATCTTCGTACAGCAGGCCTCACGTGTTCTGCACATGGTCTTGTCTTGAACTATCTTTGTGAAAATCTTCCACATTGATCTCCAGAGATTAGCCTTCACAGAGGCTTTGTGAGTGATCACAGAGGCTCTATGATCTGAGAATCAGCATCAGGTTTGACCTCGGGTACATCTTCTGCAGAGTAACCTCTGAGCTTTGCATCTTCTGTGGTGACTTAGCAGACAACATAAGTTTCTATACTTAGCCTATTTTTCAACACTTCTAATCTTGGTAGATGGAGCTAACAATCTCCCCCTAAGTGATGAAAAATAAAATTTTGAATTTTGAGGTGTTGGCTAAGCTAGAAACAAAAAGAGGTGAAAGGAACTCAGCCTCTGAAAATCGATATTCGTTCATAAAAGAAAATGCCAAAAGGCAATTACATTAAGAATCAAAATACATGAATTAACAGCAAAAGATTACAGAAGTCATTGGGGAAAATCATTTATCGGGTTGGTGAAGCTTTCTGCTAGAGTTCTCTTCATCAATAGAATGAGTTCCCTGTACTTCAATTGAGCATCAATCTGTCTGATCATTGTCTCTGCAGGTCCCGCTTGTACAGTCTCTGTGCCCTTCTTCCTCAGAATCGTGTTTTTTATCTTCAGCAGAGTGTTGTTCGAGTACTTGTGACTTTGAGTTGGCCTGTATATCTTTTTGAGCCCATCATCGTCTTTGAAAATGAATCCAAACTCAGGCTCTGTGATTAAAGAGTTTGATGGAACATTTTCGATTCCGGGGAATTGGTCATTTGGTTTGGTGATCGACAGCTTCTCGACTCCGAGTTGTAGAGCTACCTCGAAATCCATTTTGCTATGATATCTGACATGTCCGCGCATCACCTCCTTGATCCTGCCATTTGCTATCATGTACTCCTTTCGCTTTTCAAGTCTTTGTTCTGTGAAGGCATGTAGTTGAGGAAGGTCGTAGGCGCAGAGGTTCTTTAAGTCTGCATCTGTGAACGTGTATTGCTTCCCATCTTTTCTCTCAACTAAGTAATTAGCATACATGATTGACTTGTTGGCGAAGGAGTGCAGAGAGATCCTCATTACAATCTTTATATCTTCTGTAGAGAACACTTCATTCCTTTCTTGTGCAGTTTGCTCAAAACGTCTTCTGATGTCCTCTTTGATTAGGGGATGCAAGTTCGGTGCTAAGAAGACAGCCTCGGGCTCTGCGCTGTAAAGATAGGTGTGAATGTTCTCTTGGAACTTGAATTCTTTTTGTGGAGGCCTTGGGATTGGAATTCTCATGGCGTCCATCGATTGAACGATCTCTTTCACCCTGTCCTCTTGTTGTTTCTGTTCTGAGGGCTTCTTTCTGTCGGGTTGAGAGGGGAGTGAACATCAAAAAGCTCCTTTCCAATGTGTATTCGTTACACACAGTAACTTTGTGTTACTGACAGGCATATTAACTAATTCATTTGTTGATTCAGGTGTTACACGTTAATTTGTCTGGATTTGAAAAGATCTAGATGAATATCTTTATGAATTGACGAATGGTCAGAGGCTCAGATTTTGAAAGATCAGTGGTCAGATAAAGACATTTCTTGCAAAATTTTGATGATTTCAGTGCTCTAATCATCAAAAAGGGGGGAGAAGCTAAAGTTTACGAAATGTCTGGAAATAAAAGTTTGTATCAAGTTATGGGAGAAAAGTTCAAAGTCTTACAAAGATTGACAGTTTGAAAGAGCAAGTTCAAAGATTTCTGAAGATGTACTGAATTTTACAGAAATTTTCTTTGAAAATTATTTGCTGAAGATGTCTGAGCAAATTCTGAATATAATTTCTTTCTGAAGACTGAAAGAGGTTTGAGATAACCTTGGAGAGATTTTTGAAAAACATATCTACCATCTTTGGGGGAGATTGTTATTTGTTTGAAGACAGAATTTGAGAAGAAATCAACAAAGGGGGAGATAAAGTTGATCAAAGGAGGAGATTATATTTATTGAGCTTAAAGAGAAAAGATTATTCTGCAAAATCTTTTTGAGATGATCTTGAATCCAAAGGGGGGGTTTGTTAGAGCATAAATCTGTTGGATACAAGATCATAGAAGACTGACGATTGAAGTCAAAACTGAAGTCAACTCTCAAGCATCAAAGTCAAAGTCTAGTGTAATAAAATTCAAAGTCAATCTTGTAATCTTGTATTAGTTTTAATTGCTTGCGCGTTTCTGTAATGTAGTATTTTGCACGTTTTGTAGTATAATAGCGTGCGTGTTTTGTAGTTGGTATAAATAGGTTTGTTGTGCATGTAGTAGGGATGTAGCAATTCATTAATGTTGAGAGAGTTCCAGAATTAGAGAGAGAAAGTGTTTAGCATATTGTAATTGAAATCTGTGATTGAAATAAAAGTGAGAATTGATTGAATTTGATGATCATCTTGTGTTTACATTGTTATCTGGGATAACAGGTACCCACTTCACAATGGGTCCAGAGGAGTTATTGGAGATGGAAGGTTCAACAATCTTCACAGCATCTAATCATTCAGCTTCAATGGTAACATTTTCCTTAGTTAATTTCTTAACCTTAGTGGCATTTTCACCTTGGCAGGTTTCTCAGCTTTGGTGACCTTCTTTGCCTTGGAGGCATTCATCTTTACTCTAGCTGACTTTTCAGCTATGGTGGCAGTGGGACATTTATTGGCAATGTGGTCAGTAAGTCCACAATGATAACATTTTCTATAGCTGAAGGTAGCCTTAAGACCATGAGCATTTGCATTAGAAAACTTTAGATGAGTCAGGCCAACTCCATGAATGCCTTTTGCGTTAGATCTCGAAGGAACTTTCAGTTCTTCAGATTTCTTAAGCAAAATGACAATCTTCAGCTTCGGAGTAGATCTCTGAGTATTACAAGTGATCTTAGATCCAGGGCCAGAGAGTTAACTAACTGATGGTTTGGAAGGAACCTTCTTCAACTTTGCTACTTTAGCAGCCTTCTGAGGATAATGGGAAACATATTTCCCTTTATCAGCGAGTTTAGAACTTTTTGATAAACCCTCAGAGATAGGAGCGGAAGAAGAAGAAGAGCACTGAGAGGAGGAAGTGCCAGGGATAGATGAGATGAACATTCCAAACTTCAGCATGGAACGATCTCTGTCTGGGTTATCCTTTTCAGACTCATAACCAAGACAACTCTTAACCTGAGCAGGTATTTGAGCATCTATTATCTCAGTGATCTTGGCCAAGGATTTACACCATTCTTCAACTGTAGCCTTTTCAGCTTTCAGTTCAGCGATAGCTTGTTCGCATTCAATGCTAACAATTTCATTTACAATGACCTGATCTCTTAAACTTCCCTCTAAATGGGTTAATTCTTTGATCTTTGGATGACATTTCTCAAGCTGCTCTATTAAATCAATGTTTTTGTTTTCAGCTTGAGTTTTACCATTCAGGGCATTGTATAAATCAATTGTCAACACATCATCAACGTGATATCTCTTAACTTCAGTGAGGGTTAGATAAGAAGAGATTGATACTTGAGAGGTGGTAGTGCTTGTGGATGTTCCAGTGGGTTCTTCCACTTCTTATTCTATCTCAGCCATTAGACAGAGATTGGCCGCATCCTCTTCATCAGAACTTGATTCTTCAGATTCTGCCCAATCGTATTCTTCAGCTATCAGACTTTTACCTTTTCGTTTGAAGCCTTTTAGCTTCTGATATATTTCTCTTTCAGCTTTAGGTACTTGTTATCACTGGATTTTTGGGATGAAGAATGTTTAAAGACTTTCTTTAACCTACATTCGCTAGCAAAATGTCCAACTTTTTCGTAGTTATAGCAAGTAGTAGTTGCCTTATCAACAGGTGTTGACTTAGGCTTGTCAGATATAGTAAGAGGCTTATTTCTCCTAAAATTGCTCTTTCTTGCAAATCTCTAAAAGGAGTTTGTCAAGAGTGCCAGCGATTCATCAAACTCTACAAGGTCAGTGCCTGATGGATCCTCTGACTCAGAATCTAACTTAGTGATAGTGAGAGTAGAGGATCGCTGAGATGGGATCATCTCTCAACAGGTGTGCTTTTGGAGTCTTTGGAATCTTTAACAAGATTCTTCTTCAGTTGATTAGATTAATCACAATTGAGCAAAATCCCATATAAGGTACTAAGAGAGAGATGATTTATGTCTTTTGTTAGCTTGAGACACATTAAATAACTGTCCCAACTTTTAGGAAGACATTCCAAAAATTTAGTAAGAATCTCAGGGTTAGAGTAGGTCCTACCAACAGTCCTTATATCAATGATTAAGCAATTAAATCATTGGTGTACTTCAAACAAAGATTCATTCTTACCACAAATGAAACTTTCATATTGTCTTACCATATTTATTTTTCTTGTTTCTTGTACCTTTGTGGTACCTTGATATTGAACACAGATTGTGTCCCACATGGCTTTGGAGGTTTTTAGATGCATGATGGAATGGAAGACTTCATCTGGTAAAGCCATAGAAATAATGGTTTTAACTTTAGCATCAAGAGAAACTTTCTTTTTGTCCTTATCACTCCACTGTTGTATTTCTTTGACAACTTCTCTTTCAGGGACAACTTCAGTAGTTGTAGTGTCAGGACTGCAACAATTATGATAAATGGTACATAAGGTCCATTTGTAACATATTCAGGTATAGTGTGATCTACACCTTCTAGAAATAACATCATTCGCTTTTTCCAGAGGCAAAGTTGTCTCTGCTGAATCGAGGAGGCTTAGCGATTGAGCCATTGTCATGATAATTTGAGTTTGTGTTCAATGCCATTATAGAGAATAACAAGGAAAAGAGTTAACCAAGATCTTTTTTATGGATTAAACAATACCACTTGTTGGTCTCGAAGGTGTTATACAAGTTTATAGAAGGGGGGTTAAATACAAACACAAATTTTCAGTTTAATAAATTGTTTATTGATAAATCAAATTACAATTTACAGTTTGTTGCAAAATAAGATTAAGTAGAACCTAATCTAAACAAACTTAAGAATCACTAAGTATGGTTGCATAAGAACAAAGAGAAATGGAGGTTTAGGAGATTATAGAAAACAAGAGTTTCTATAATATACACGAAGAGAGAAAAGGAGTAGGCAACCCCTCAAAATGAAGGATGAACCTCCTATTTATACCCTATGCATTTAATGCATGACAGAGGTACTTTACACGTGTCAGCATCTGGTTGGGTGCATGCTTCTGACTTTTAGCGACATTCTCCGTGTCGTATGGTGAACAGTGTAGTCTTCAGAGTTGTTGTACGATTATGGAAAAAATCATGTATCTTCTGACAATTCGTACTATGTGTGCAAAAGGATAAGACAAACGAACCTTGGAGTGTAAGTTTCATGATCAATGATCGCTAATGAAGTCTTTTATCATTGAGTGTTGATAAAAGCCAGCTATCGCTGAAGCTTTCCTTCTTTGTTTGTCGCATGTGTGGACTTGTCTTGGTTTCACTGATATCCGCATCAGATCATGAGTAGACTTATCACTTGTTCATCAGCTTTGTCTTCGATGTCACCGATGAACGTCTTTGTCGTGAAACTTGTCTTCAGGGATTACATTTAATATTTACATCAGAGATCACCAGATATACTGAACAAACTCAGTCTATTGCTGATGGTGAAACACTATGACGTACAGATGTTAAATGAAATTTTCACTAAGTAATTCTAAGGATCATCATCAAATCACTAAGAGAGTTTGGATCAACAATCTCCCCCTATTTGATGATGACAAAGCAACAGAAGAAAATTGCTAAGTTCAAAATCATAAGGATAAATAGGACTCGTAAAATACATGTCCCAAGGTGGGCAATCGATATGAACACAAAAATCCATATGGTCTAAATCCTCGTTCACAAGGAGATAGGCATCAAACTCCACAACAAGAACATAAGAAATTTTAGATAATCATACCAATGCATATTTCATCATCAAACCCAACATGTTTCCAAATCCAAGAGAATCATTAATATATCTTGACAAGAATAGGGCTGACACGAATAAGGCCTAGTTACAAATGTAGTTTCCTTGAGTTTAACAAAATTATTTTATAAATGATGCATGTCAAGAGTTCTCATTTTTCATAAATCCAACCTCTATTTCCTCAAGTTATGAGTTTATACAAAACCTTTAACTACAAATAATCAATGACCAAACTTTTATTTCTACAATAACTCATAAAACCCTAGGTTTGGGTTAAAACCCATAATAACAACCTACATCCATATTTATATCACATATGGTTTTTAAAGTGGATTTGTAGGTTAAGAAACTTACTTTTAGTTAAGGTTTAAAAACCCTAACCTATGTCCAAAAACCCTCAAGTTATAACATTTATGTTCACAATATAAATATTTAAAATAGGTAGTTGTACAAAGAAACTCACCTAGGGTTTTGTAGGAGAAAACCCTAAAATAAATGAAACCCTAGAATGTAGAGTAGATACTTGAAGCTTCAAGACTTGAGAAGTGGATGAACACTTACACTTGTGGATGTTAGAACCCTAGGGAAAGAGTATTAACTCTATGGATGATGGATTAACAATCAATAAAGAGAGAGAGAGAAAGAGAGAGAGAGAGGAGACAAGAGCAGAAAATCACCTTCAAATGGAGAGAAAGTCGGTTCCTCAATGTATTCCCAAAAGTGAGCATTAATGGTAAAAACGAAGATGAATAAAGGGGTCTGGTGGGTGCGGGCGATAGTGACAGTGCGATAGTGCCCTTGTCACAATCGCCAGGCACAATCGCAGAGATTGTACCGTGACTCTCCCCCTTTGATCGATAGTGCCACGACAAGAGTGACATTGTCACAAACGCCTGACATTCTCGCGAGGAATGTACCGAGGATCACCATCTTTAGGCGATAGTGCCTTAGCGATAGTGACAATGTCACTATCGCTGGCACAGTCGCCGAGACTATACCGAACGCTGGTTGACCCCCAAAACAACACAGACTTCAAACAAAACGTTAATCCAACTATGAAGATGATAAGAAGCATGATCATTACAAGTCGAAAGAATTATTAAGGGTTTAAACAAAAATCGGGGAACGCAAAATTGATGTTGATCCAAATTCATGAATGGAAGTTGTAACACCCTAAAAATCAGAGTGAATTAAAACCTGGAAAACCTGGCAACATGAAATTCGTATTGATATAAACCTCCCATAAAGGGAATCAGTCCTTAAGACTTTACAAAACCTGTACAGATATAGGGTTCATCAACAAACTAATCTAGACACCTATATCGAGATTACATCAGTTGACAATCCACAATTCACCAAATGAATGGGACTTAACAAATGCCCAGATACAATACTAGTCATCTCAAAATGGCTCGAGACCAAACCCGTCTCTCAAAACCCCGGCAACCCACCGCTAAGGGAAACCTGTTATACACATCATTTGAGAAAAAGTGTTAGGCTTAAAGCCTAGTGAGAACATACAGTTCATAAATCTCAAGAGATATAATCAAATGCATCAAAGTAAATCTTTTCAAAGGTTTAGTTATGAAAAATGCAGTTCTTTGATAATAATCGGACAACTGGTCCAAAACACATCTTTCGATGACGGGGATTACCCGATTTACCAAGGATTATAGTGGAACACAAAGTAAGCCACAAATCCGTGTTATGAGCTAAATACATGGAACCATGGCCATGAACGCTTCGGTCTGTACTACGATGTGAGGGAGGGCCCCGAGGAACCATGTCATACTCGTTCGTTAGGCTACATTTGACCTATGGCTAGTAACCGGTCTCACATAACCGTATCAAGTGCCCCCGAGGATCAAATGTATCTAACTACAACAGAAGGGGCATATCCTTCCCAGCCATAAGCCGACTCGATACCTAGGGATCCACTAGTATAGTCATGACTTGTCACAATATTTCATGTGACCAACAAAGCTAGATAAATAGCATTCAACACATTTATATTTCAAAATGCCGTTTTCCAGACCAACTGCTGGTAAGAAAGATAATCATAGAACCAGTTTATATACATTCTTTCAAATAAGCCACACACTGGGCAAGTAAAACATTCTTTTACTTCAACAAGATGGAATCCATCATTTTAGTCAAAAGCGTTTTGGGAACCCTAAAATATCTCAAAACCCCGAGTTACATCAAAATGTAATAAACGGACAATCTGAAAACGTAGAGATATGTAGGAGTTAAAAACACAATCTTTGACATATATAACAGTTTAGAAAAGTTAGTAGGAACTCACCTCGGTTTCCTTCTTCCTAACGAATGCTACCTATGACAACACCGAAAGAATCGGTAAGTCGAAACACAGATAACTCTCCCGGTACCTGACTAGAAGCACCGACAACAGAAACTAACAGATGGCGCAAAGAAGACTTTTGCGTGAACAGAAGGTTGCGCAAACGACGCTTTGCGCATCCAACGGGTTGCGCAAACGGCGCTTTACGCATCCAAAGGGTTGCGCAAACGGCGCTTTGCGCATCCAACGGGTTGCTCAAACGACTCTTTGCGCATCCTCGGTCTTCCCTTGACCGGTCGACACACCGGTCAAATACCACTTCCGGTCAAACGCATACCGATCGAGTGCAACCTCCCGGTCGAAAGCATTCCGGTCGAGTAACACTCTACCCGTCGAAAGGATACCGGTCGAATGCATCCCACCGGTCGAGTGCATTCTTCCGGTCCTTAGCATGTCCGGTCGTCTTGTTCACCAAGAACACGCCGGAGATGCTGAACCTAGATCCAAAAACGAAAATACTCAGATCTCGAAATGGAACGGTTAAAAATCTTCACAACGAGATTCTACACGGCTAGAAACATTCAGATCAAGGCATTAAGCTAGATTCGTACCTGGATTTGTCCGAATCGATCGAACTCTTTTTCCACCTGCTTTTCTCTTTCTCTGACTTCAAAACCAAGAAACTGATCTGAGATATTTTCCCAAAATATCTAAACATTGATTTGTATATATATAACCCAAGTTACATTTAACCCCCCTGAACTTTGGGTAACGGTCAACTTTTCACCCAACCCCAAAATTCAGGGTGTTACAGAAGCCGAGGGTTTGATTTACATCAAGATTCAGATGATGGATTGAGTTAGGGTTTTAAGTTTTAGGGTTTTAGTACTTGCTCTGGTTCTTGTTGTTCTTGATATAGGGTTTTGAAATTGGTTGTCCGATTTTGTTTTTGATTTTAAGGTTGTGAGATAGATCATTTTCTAGATCTTGTTTTCTGGGTTTGGAATTCAACTTTCTTCTTAACAAAGTTCTTGTTTTCTTATATTTAAATATCTTGTTGTGATGTATTACTACAATTTGGTTTTATGTTCATATCTTCATATCTTGTTGTGTTTATCAGTCTATCTAGGTTGATCTAAAAACTTTATTTGGGGTAAAATTTGTTGAATATTTTAGGGTTGATGACATATTTTGGATTGAAGATGACCTCATACTTTAGTTCATGTCCTTTTGTAATAATGTTCTTAAGATTTGTATGAATGTATTTAAAATTGAAGATTGGGGTTTTGATTTTGTTATTCCTTTTGTGTTTGAGTGTGGTGGTGTGGAAGTGGTTAAGAGTGGTTGTGGATTGTGTTTTTGATGAGGAAGGAGGTGGTAGAAGAAGATGGGTAAAAATACCAAAATGCCTCTTACGTGAGGGTACATGGCATCCCTAATCGTACCAGTCTGGACGACGTTAGTGGGAGTGACAAGTTTGGGCTAAAAAACACAATTTTATGGACCAAAAATGTACTTTATGTTTCAGAGGGACGAAAACCAAAAAGTAGCAATTCATGAGGGACCAAAAATGTAATATATATATATATATATATATATATATATATAGTGTTTGGTTCATTTGAGAAATGGTAAATATATGAGAAATAGAGAAGTAATCCTAGCCATTCATATGGTCAAGATCGGATTTGACTAGTCAAATATTGCGACTTTGACCGGCCAAAAGTTGCGGCTATCCCAAAAATAGAAGGACAATTTCGTAAATTTTACAAAACACACGGGCTATGTTCATATATGAACATGTATAATTCACATATGAACTATATGTTCATATATGAACCAGTGCAATTCACAACTGAACTCTTTTAACTGATTCATATATGAACCTTTGTGATTCATATATGAATCAGTTGAACTAACTAACAGATTCATATATGAATCTTTGTGATTCATTAATGAATCTGTATGAATCACAAAGATTCATATATGAATCTGTATGAATCACAAAGATTCATATATGAATCAGTTGAACTAATTAACAGATTCATATATGAATCTTTATGATTCATACAGATTCATATATGAACTCATCCCGTGTATTTTACGAAATTACCCTTCTACCTTCTACATAAGGAATTATCCGGTGCTTCGCGGCCAAAGCCGCAAATGTTGACCAGATGAATGACTAAGATTACTTCTCTATTTCTCATATATTTACCATTTCTCAAATGAACCTCTCCCTATATATATATATATATATATATATATATATATATATATATAGGGGAGGGATCAATTGGAAACCAATATTACATTGAAAACTTTGGAAACCGAAAATAACCAATCATTGAATTTCCTTTTTTTATTTTTATTTTTAATTGATAAGGTTATTTTAATCTTTTACATAATTTCATAATATATATGGTAAGTGTTATTATTATTATAATCTTAATTATTTAATTTTAATTATTTAATATATGGTAATATTGATCATTTATTAATTTAAACATGAAACATTTACTTTAGGTAAACACAAATTGATTCATACGCAAGCTACAAATCAAATTATTTTTTCTGATTATTATGAATCAGTGATTGATTCATCCAATGAATGATAGTTTATATTCATATGAAATCTTCAATATTACCTTCAGGCACAAAATATTAATATAGTGAAACATAATGGATTTGATATAGTGAAACAAAATATTAATATAGTGAAACCTGATTAAGCATAAAATGTTAATATAGTGAAACCTGATGAAACATATTTGATATAGTGAAACATAATGGAAAGGTAATGAAACAAAATATTAATATAGTGAAACCTGATATAGTGAAACAAAATATTAATATAGTGAAACAAAATATTAATATAGTGAAACCTGATGAAACAGATTTGATATAGTGAAACAGATTTGATATAGTGAAACATAATGGAAAGGTAATGAAACAATAATGGTAATGAAACTTAATTTGGTTTTTACATACTGTATATTGATGAACAGGTAATAAAAAGGTAGTAATGATATATTGTTATTATATTTTATTAATAAATTAATTAATTTATTACCATATATAATTATTATCTTTTATTAATAAATTAATTAATTTATTACCATATATAATTATTATCTTTTATTAATAAATTAATTAATTTATTACCATATTTCATCTTTGTTGTCAAATTTGAAACACAAAAGAAAAAGACACATTTATCCTTTTGACATATTATTATTATCTTTTATTAATAAATTAATTAATTTATTACCATATATAATTCAAATGAATCTTGACCATTGATTAAAAAGATCAATGGTTGAAATTTGGTTTCCAAAGTTTCCAATGAAATTTGGTTTTCAATTGAAATCACCCCTATATATATGTGTGTGTGTGTGTGTGTGTATGTGTGTGTGAATTGACCATCTGAGTTAACATAGTTTATTTAATAGACTTAGGGGCCATTTACCAAATTCTTACCGACAAAAGATCCATCTTCATTTACTTTATCGTGTAACATTCTTGGCCATGAAAATAGATTGTTGGTAAACATTTTAAACCCGGTAAACACTTACCATATAAGAGTCGTTTCCTACACTTACCGGGTAAGACTCTTGGTCCTTCCCTTATCTCTTACCGGGTAAGCTTCTTGGTCCTCGCCATGCTTATTATGGTAAATCATATTGGTAAGCATTTATCCGATGAGCGTTTAGTAAACGACCCATTAGGTGGCGTTTGGTTCGCATAATGTTTTTGTATGAAATGGAATCTGTCAAAAGAATTTGACTTTGAAGGAATTGGAATGAAATGTTGTCAGGTTTGACCACCTGTTTGGTTGACAGAATTGAAATGAAACCTGTTAAAGGAATTGGAATCTATCTGTTTGGTTAATAGAATGTAGCTTTGGATTTGGAATGAAATGTTGATAAATGACTAAAATACCCTTGTTGATAATTTTAATTGTGTTTAAACAAAAAATGCTTTAATAAAACAACCGTTAAAAATACTTTATTTGTAACGGTTGTTTAGATTGGTGGTGGTCGGTGGTGGTTATGAACGGTGGTTCAGATCGGATGTGGTCGGCGGTGGTTCAAATCAATGGTGATTGGCGGTGGTTCAAATCAGTGTTGGTCGACTGTGGTTCAGATCAACAGTGGTTGGTGGCAGTTCAGATTGGTGGTGGTTCAGATCTACGCTGGCCGGTGTTGGTCCAAATCGGTGGTGGTTCAGATCGTCGGTGGTTCACGCTGGTCGGTGGTGGTCCAGATCGGCGGTAGTTCAGATCGGCGGTGGTCCAGATAGGTGATGGTCAGCGATGGTCCAAATCGGCGATGGTTGACGGTGGTTCAGATCGACGGTAGTTCAGATCGACGGTGGTCGGTGGTGGTCCAAACGGTGGTGGTTTAGATTGACGGTCGTCGGTGGTGGTCGACAGTAGTTCAGATCGGCGGTGGTCAAAATCAGTGATGGTTGGCGGTGGTTCAGATCGGCGGTGGTTCAGATCGACGGTAGTTTAGGTCGGTAGTGGTCTAGATCGGCGGTGGTCGGCGGTGTTTCAAATCGACGGTGGTCGACAATGGTTCAGATCGGTGGTGGTCGGCAGTTGTCGATGGTGGTTTGGAGAAGGAACGATGGAGGCGTGGTTTAATCAGATAGGTTTTACGTGATTAGGTTATATTGGATTAAGAACATATGTGGTATTATGAAAAAAAGAATTTCATTCCATTAAAATAACTTTTAGTTGCTAAGGAATGTTAAATTTCCTCTTTTGTAGGATTTGATGAAATTTAGAGATTTCTTCCGTGAAAAAGAACGAACCAAACAAAAGAATAAAATTTGATCAATAAAATTCAACATTCCAATTCCATCATATTCTTTTAGAATATGCGAGAATATGCGAACTAAACATCACCCTAATAGCATGGACTTGACATCAACCGAAATGCTAAGATAAGACACATCTAAATTCTGAGCAAAACATAGGGACGTACATGTAATTTACTCCTGAAAGAAACAAAAGATAACTACGATCAGAAGCGCCGTTCTCAGGGTCAGCTCTCTGCCAAAGAAGCCGATCAAGTCAATACCTACAGAATTCGTGTACGCATCACCAAATGGGTCCCAATGAGGAGATTCTGGTGGTCGTGGATGAGGACGCCGCCCGCACCGACATCAACACCAATAGCCGTATTCATATTCCTAACTCACCTTCTCCCTCCTGCAACCAACAGGTCTTTCTAATTGTCTGTATTAGCAAACCTACTTCTTGCTTTTTGTTTTGACGAAATTTACTGAATCAGTGTGTTCTAACCATTGCATGTGGTTATCGGTCGAAATAATTTAAAAATTCGTTGATTTTACTGGAGATTATTGGTTAACTTAAATGCATATTTTATTGATCTAATGCATATTGTTATGTGCAGGATGCACTTTGAAAACCGCAGTTACAGTCACTGCATGTTTTGGGCTTCAGTTTTTAAATTTTGTATTGGAGTAATTTTGCTTAATTTTAGTGTTTGATGATATTGACATGTAAAATATTCCGCCAAACCAAATTCTGTAGAAAGTGATGACTGATTTTTGCACCCTTATCGAAACGTTTTTGCATGTAGCCCTTTTTAAGTCTCTAATTTCCTTTCCTTATTCCTAGTGAGACATGGCGTTCTTTGATGGCAGTTGATGTTGCTGCATGATTTTGTAGGTTCATTCCATCCATAACAGGGTTGAACTTAATGGAGATGCTCAAAAACGTTACATGGTAGGAATTAGGAGAAGCCAAAATCCAAAATCCAAAATCCGAAAAAGTAGAGTATAAAGTTTCCTTCTTCCAAGTGTTCCAAGCATAATGCATGTATAACTTCACCCCTAAAATACAAAGTTTCCCCCTTGAGCAAAGCATAGATTTCGCTTCTGTTTGTTGTTATGCTCATCACATTTACTTTAAGTGCCATCGTTGTTTTAGGTCGTCGTACTAGTAAACCAAAAAGTGAAGATTATTTGTGTAAAATGTGGTGTTGAAGCTATCTCTTCTTGGTTCAGTAGAACTTAATCCGTATCTATATATTAAGTTTTAAAGAATTGATGTTACTTCTAATTTACTTCACAAAGTGGATCAACTGGTTTGGTGATACGATGCTGTAATTGTCACAACTGATGCTAAATGATTCTAAAGCACTCCCTCCCAAAAAAGGGAACAGAGACTTGGAAAACTTTAAAAAAGAAACGTTTTTAAACGTATAATTGGTAGAGAACCTTACATGATAAGTCATGGAAATATAAACATTATATTGGATGTGTTCTGTAGAACATAAGTGTGATTATAGTAGTTTAGATTGGGCAAAGTTCCCTAGTACCATATGTGAATGGAAACTCGTTGGAGAGGACCAGTACGGAAACAACCCATACTTTGACTTTGGATATGCAAGATAAGTGGCCACAAACTTTTGATAATGTCCATCATACCTATCCAAAAACATTTGATGCCAACTTCTTATAGTTATGGCAGGCTCCAAAATGCTCTCTGAAAAGTAACATGAGATCCTCAAATGAGGTGTATCTATTGTGAAGAACTAGCTGTCTTTGCCTTGTATCAATGACTAAAGAGGATATGAGGTCACCTTCTTGATGAGGTGAACAATGATGGATTTAGATATGCATCATTCTTGACAACATTATCAAGATCTGCAACGTCCAACCAAACTAGTTTGCTAATAGATAAGTACTAATCATTTTTTTTCATGAATAGAGAGAGAGTCTGCACACCATTTGTGTCGACAGGTTGATAGACCACCACCTAGTCCATTAGGTAAGCTTCCTCTTGTGTTTGGGTTGCAATTTCCTCAAAAGAGCAAGGTTCGCCGGCATAGGCGGTCTATCTTTACATTGTCTCGCCTAAACAAGAAAAGTCACTATTGTTGTACCGTTGGTCATGAGGCCATCAATTCGTTTTCATATGCTGACTTGTAAAATGATCTATCAAAGAACCTCTACCACCTTAGCGATGTAAGTGACGGGACAATATGCCTGCATGAGTACTGAACCAATGCCTTGTCCAGAATGCAATATCATTGCATTTGATAACGAAATAGGAGTGGAATTTAGGCATGTCTAAGATCAGCTGCTAAGACCAATGCTTGCTCTATAAAATCAAAGGCCACATTAGTGCCTATTGTCAATGGGAATGAAGTCCCTCTATGTGTCTTCAGCATTTCCATTAGGGGTTGTGCTATCCTTTTCTTTAGTGAGGCTTTCATAGTAGTTGGTGAGCCTAACACTGGCTTCAATAAAATGAAGGGGTAGATCCAACAGGGTAATTCAAGTCTTCACTTTTCGTGGAAATGAATCAATTTCTGACAATTCCAATGCATCCAATGCCTATGCACTGTCACTGGAAGTGGCCCCAATAATAATTATTTTCCAATGTTTCTTTGGACAGTCGTGCAATAAGTGGTATGGTTCATGGTGCCCAAAACAAAGGCCATTCTTCAAAGGATCTAAGTAATCATGGTGACATAGCCTATTGGTTTCATGACCAAAAGTTTGAGAGGAACATGCAGGCCATGGATGTTATGGGTTTGGAATGAAGGGCAATGCTACCATCCAGTTGATGTCTTGGTGTCAATGAAGTGGAGGTAAAATATTGAGCTTAGTTAATATGGGAGAGAGGCTGAGAGGAAGCAGGTTTTCTTGTAATCGAAATGGCTTCTTTAATGTGTAGGGCTGAGCTTGATCATGTGAAATTACGTTTTCGAGTCATGAAGTGTTAGACAATTAAGTGTGATATATGTACATATTTATGTTTCTCTTATATATACCCTTGATTGTAATCGTGTTTCACACAATAATACAATACACAATTACCATGTTTATCTTGGTATCAGAGCCGCCGCTTCTAAAACCCTAATAGTCGCTGCTCCCAAAACTCTAATAGCAGCCGTCGCAACTCGCAACCTTACAGCCAACGTCGTGAACAGTAACTCCTGTGTGAACAGTGATTTCCGGCATGAACAGTAACTTCCGACTCTAAACACCGATGACAACCGTGGCAACCTTTACTTCAACCGAGAAAACCACCCACAACTCCCACAAGTTTGGCTTCACTTTATCGCCAAAGAACTATGGCTATTGGAAGGCAATGGTTCAACCATTCCTTGTCACAAACAATCTGTTCGGCTACATTGATGGCACCATTCCCTGTCCACCGATGATTATCCCAACATCGTCATCGTCTGGAAAAGAATCCGCAGCCACCACAGTACTGCCATCACAACCAAACCTTAACTACACAGCATGGGTTCAAGGACTTACCTCTCGTGATCTTTGGTTGTACCTCGAACGTGCCTATGCCCCTCGCACATCATCCAGGGAATACACCCTAAAAACTCAGCTTCTTAAACTAGAGATTAAACTTGATGAAACCTTCTCCGCATACCTGACTAGGGCTCAGGAATATGTTGATGCTCTCGCCAATATAGACGAACCGATGAAAGAAAAAGATCTGGTGATACTAGTTATCTCAGGCCTTAGAGAAGAATACAACGGGCTGAAGTCAACACTCCTTGGTCGCCAGTTTCCAACTGCCTTTGTAGAACTCCATGGCTTGCTTTCCGACCATAACTACATGATCAAGAAGTTTCCGACTGACCTCTCTCCGCCTCAAGCATTCACGACTGTCACGAACAACCGCAACTCAGCGGTTCCTGGTGCCATCTTGTCTATTCCTCAACCGGATCAACTTCAAGCGATTCAACAACTTCTGTCACAACTTGGTCTTCAAGTTCAACCTCTTAATGCACAACCTGCACAGGCCTTTTACACCAACAAATCAAGGAATAACCGTGGTCGTGGACGTGATTCTAGATGTGGACGAGGAAGCTACAACAACAGAAGTCAAGGAGGAGGTAACCGTAATCAATTTAGTTAGGCTTCTAATCAAAACACTGTTTTTGGCACATGCAACAGGTGTGGGATTGGTCATATCCCGTCTCTTTGCCCTAATCGCGACCTTGCCACTATGAGGACGAGACAACCACCTTCTGCCAACTTTACAGAGTACCGGTCACAAGCTTGGCTTTCGGACACTGGCTCTAGCCATCATGTTGCACCGAACCTATCTAGCTTCGATAACTCTGAGGCCTACTACGGTGAGGACAACCTTCATGTTGGCAATGGTAAGGGTTTACCCATCCTACACATTGGTTCCTCACATCTTTCTTCACCAAACAAAACATTTTCTCTTACAGACATACTACACGTACCTGACATAAAACAAAACCTACTTTCTGTCCAAAAATTCTGCCTTGATAATCATGTGTATTTTGAATTTCACTCTACTTTCTTTGCTGTGAAGGACAAGTTTACACACACTATTCTCCTCACGGGTCCAAGTAATGGTGGTCTCTACTCCTTTCGTCTTCCTCAGACTCAACCTGTTCAGAAAATGTTCTTTTACACCGCTCGTGCTTCTTCCACTACATGGCACCAAAGACTTGGCCATCCATATCCACAACTTTTGAAGTCTATGTCGTCTAAATACAGTTTACCTTTACAAAATAAGTGTGCTATTGTTTTTTGTGATTCATGTTTTGTTGGCAAATCGTCCAAACTTTATTTGTTACCATCTACTTATAAAAGTTCGCACATTTTGGATTTAGTTTTCTGTGATGTATGGGGCCCCCGCTCCGGTTCCTTCTTTTGATGGTCACAATTATTTTCTGCTGTGTGTTGATCATTACTCTAGATTTATGTGGATTTTTCCATTAAAATTAAAGTCTGATGTTTATGCCACTTTCAAACGGTTCCTTGCGATGGCTTAAAGACATTTTCAAACCAAACTAAAATCTGTCCAAACCGACTGGGGAGGCGAGTTCCGGAATCTCTCCCAATTCTTCTCTCCTCTCGGCATCACCCATCGCCTTTCATGTCCACATACAAGCGAGCAAAATGGATTTGTTGAGCGACGACATCGACATGTTGTTGAAACCGGCCTTACTTTGCTCGTTCAATCCCATGTTTCACAACGGTTTTGGCATTTTGCTTTCGACACCCCAGTCCATCTCATTAATCTAATGCCATCCAGAACCAACTTAAACAGCTCACCCTTTGAACATGTGTTCAAGCACAAACCCGATTTTTCCTTTCTTCGGGTTTTTGGATGCCAATGCTACCCTCATCTCCGTCCATACAATATACACAAAATGGACTTTCGTTCTACACCTTGTGTGTTCCTTGGTTACAACACCATTCATCATTGGCTATCGGTGTTATGACCCACAATCTGATCGTATTTACGTGGCCCATCATGTTCGATTCAATGAACAATCCTTTCCTTTCCAAACATCTCCTACACTCACCCCTACTCCAACTACCCAAAATCCCTACGTCTCCACCTACCCCAATTCTGACCTAACACCCATCGATCAACCCTCCACTGAACCTAATACACATCCTACTCCACTAGAACCAACATCCTTAACAATACCCACCGTGCAATCTGTCCCACACGAAACACCACCTACCACCACCCTTCCCAATGCCCACCCCACGGCCCAACCACCCATCATTCAGACCTATCACCGCCGTTCCAAAGTCACCGAACCACCACCTCAGCCTACCCCTACCCCCTCCCTCCTCTACCACCGAACAACCCATCCATACTCGATACAAGGCTCTAGCCGATACTGTTGCTTAGCTCACGTGGCTCCAAACACTGCTGCGCGAACTTCGAGTTCCTGTGAAGTCGGTTCTGACCTTATAGTGTGATAATCTTGGAGCTATGTATCTTTCAGCTAACCCTGTATTTCATGCCCGTACCAAGCATGTAGAAGTGGACTTTCACTTTGTTCGAGAAATGGTTGCCCAACGGAAGCTTTCAGTTCAGTTTATATCTACAGATGATCATATTGCAGACGTGTTCACTAAGCCGCTACCTTCACAACGGTTTCTCCTATTATGGTCCAAGCTACAGGTCGCTCCCCGGCCTTAGCTTGCGGGGGAATGTTAGACAATTAAGTGTGATATATGTACATATTTATATTAGAGGGTTTAGAGTGTAAATGTTTCTCTTATATATACCCTTGATTGTAATCGTGTTTCACATAATAATACAATACACAATTACCAAGTTTATCTTGAAGGCTAAGAGTACTATGGATGGGTTGTGGGACTTAGCTTGATCGTGTGAAATTAGGTTTTTGTCATGAAGGCTAGGAGTAATATGGATGGGTTGTGGGGCTTAGCTTGATCGCTTGGGGGTAGATTGTCATCTTGTAGGGAACTGAGTTGTGGGCACATTGACCAGTTCTATGCCAATTATGTCCATCCATGATCAGAGGCAAACATTCTTATAGGTTGATATTTGTAAAAAGCAGCTATGGAAGACAGACTGATTTTTATTTGTAGCAAGTTTGGCTGACATATATACTTCGACTTGAGGAGTGGTACACTATTATTTAGGCATGATTGGTTATTTTGTCATGTTTTATTTACCTTTATTCTCCCACATTCACTTTATACATTGAGGCCCTGACAAAATAAGATTATGCAATTACAACTTTAACCATTTCAGCTCTATATAGCAAACAATAAGGTGAATAGAATTAAAGGCCTAAGGTGTCTCGTCTTGAACCAGAGCTCAATGCTTTCTCCTGCTCTTCTCATATATCGAAGTTTTGTTAGAATGTTAGATCTGGAACTTCATTTTTCCTTGCATGCTTCTTTTTTGGATGGTACTTAGATGTATATTATATCTTTTAAATTAGGGTAGTAATCTGTGGGGCACTCTATCGCTCGCTTACAAGTCATTAGGAGTTGTCTTTGGAGGGCTCGTGACTTCTCCACTTTATGTCTACCCTTCAATGGCATTAAAGTCTCCAACTAAAGATGACTACATGGGAATCTACAGTATCATGTTCTGGACTCTTACTTTAATTGGAGTTGTCAAGTATGCTTGTATAGCTTTGAAAGCGGATGATCAGGGTGAAGGTATGACATGCTCTTTGCATATTTGTTCTACTATAGTCATTAAGTTTTTATATCTAGGTAGTGTATGTATCTTTTTTTTTCCGTTGATTAATGATTATCTTTAGTTTTTTTTTTATCTTATAAGTTGTAATTCACTTTTACTTTTTATCTTTTTTGTTTAGTTGGATAAATTTCTCTATTCCACTCTAATAAAGTATGTTTTATTGATCTGCAGAATGGTCTCAAATGGATACAAATTCTTCTCAGTTTAGATTTTTTTCATAATATTTTATTATGCTTTGGCCCAGAAGGCCTAAAATGCACTATGTATTTTGGTTCTACCAATACTACTATGTGTTTTGATCTTAATTTTCACATAATACGATACCCATCTGCTCCTGGTACTTAACATAGCTCCTCATGGAAGCCACCATAGCCACCTCCTGCTAGAGTCTCACCCTCTGTCCCTTCTAACATGGAAGCTGCGGTGATGGACTTTATTCTACATCAGCTGCAGGTTCTTCTATGCTGGTTGATTGCTGAACTAATAGAGTCTGTCCCTTTTTCTGTTTTGTTTGATCTTCTTTCCTTTTACTCTACCAGGATGTACCATGAATTAAGGGTTTTCTCTCTTAATAAAATAAAATATTATAACTCTATTGATTGCAAGTAATAATAGAAGCAGGCTATGTAGATCCAGGGACCATATTTTACTTTATATCTCTTGTTATATGATATTTCCTTTGAGGAGCACACCAAAGTGAAAAAGCAGCTAGCTTTAGAGAGTTATGAGTGTTGCTGCTTCTGGTGGTGTGTATGTTTTCTTTTCTAGCCTTTTCATTTCTTCATATATGGTTAAAGCTAGCACGGAGTGCAGGGAGGTAGACTATCGTTGTTGGACATGTGAAACAATGACATGATTAAACACATATCCGACACCAACCTGCTCCGACACACTCCGCATACATGTGGAAGCATTTTTTAAATTCTGCGTATGTTTGAAAGTTCGATATGTTGAGGACTTGTACAGGATACATGTACGATCATTTGGCTGCAAAATTGAACACCGGGAGAGACAAATTGTGTACTTAATAACTCTATTGTTTTAGAGCCTTGATTCATAATGATTTATGAAACGATGTAAATACACTGTTACTTTGTATTTTCTGACTTCTCTTAAGATGACTTAGCAATCCATCTCCTGAATCTTAAACTAGAAGTTCTTGACCAAATACGAACCTTAATCACAAGAAATGTAGATATAAAGGAAAATCAGAGCAGGGAGCAGGGAAAGTGAGATAAAGCCCATGTGCTGGTTCAACGTTCTTGCATTTGTGGCTACTTTTGCTTTTTGAATCACCCTTGTCAAATAGATGATGAACTTAAACAATCTTTTCCTTTTCCAACTTTTGACTATAAGTGTGAGGTATTCACAATAGCCCTTGCATAGTTTTGTGATGCTAAATGTAACATTGACATTTTGCAAACCAAGTTATTTAACTTTAAAAAATGAAACAGGTTTGTGTTATTCAATATTTAGAGTAATATCATAATTTATCAAATTTCAGAATACTATGTATACATAAGCGCAGGCAATTAGAGATCGTATTATGTATGGTACAACATATATTGTTTTTCCATAAAATCGTATGTCACATGTTCATATGGTGGCATATCTGATATTTCAGTGTCTATATTGGTTCTTCATGGTCTTTTGGTTAAACCAACATTCATTTAATCATCTGTGACAATTTTGCTTCTTTGTTACAATGTCATATTTTAATTTATATCATTGAACCATCATATTGGCATCTTTATTAATTGCTCAAACTTGGAAAGATTGTTAAACTAAGGAGCACCAACAAATAAAAAGTCTCAGATGCTCATATGGAGGAGATTGTACTATCATATTTCATATAATATTTTGCTTAAGGCGCAGCTGATTATGGAACATGATTTATGTAGCTGCCTAGATCAATGTGAATTGATGTTAAGGTGCTGCATAAATTAGTTCTATTATCTACATGGAGTTTATTATTTCTTATTGTTTGTTTTGGATCTAACTTATGACGTAAAGGGTGAACATATCAAACACATGTTGATTCACTAAATATGCTTTGGATCTTTTTGACGAATATTCAGAGGATACTGGTTTAAGGGTATCTATGATGCAAGATACGCCAAGAAAATAGAGAAGCCTTTTGGATTATGGATAACTGATAATGAGAATCCCCTTTGATAAGTTAGAACTGTGAAAATTATGAAATTCTTGATACTTACCTTAACAAATAGGAACCATGACACAAAATTATTGAGCACCTCAATGGAACTGAAGTGCTAAATGTAAATCCATTCTAGACCATTTTTTATAAATTGACAGTCTATATGAATCTAATTAACTAATTGCTTAATCGAAGCTTTATGATGCTAACTGAATATGAAATACTAAGTGGATGTATGAACTAAATACTAACGAAGGGTGCTTAACACTTCCCACCCTAAATTGCAACTGATCTAATGTGCTTAGAAGAATATACATAAACTAGCTGACAATGCTCAAGAAACTAAGACATTTTAATCAGGCTAAAATATAAGAATATAAAAGTTGTGAGCTCCTAAAGAAGATTTCAATATCCAGAATGGCATCTGGTGTCTAAGAAAGGTAATTGGGGTTCCCTGCTCCCACAAGATTTGGTGTTCTGTTCAGTCCAATCCAAATGCCCCACAACATGAAGAAAAAAAAAGCATTGCCATAGACTCTCAGGGCACTTCAGAGAGAAAAGAAGAAATTCCCGTCAAAAGGTGGATCAAAAATGAACATCTTCGCTGAAATCCTCTCTTTGTTTTCTGTTTGAATGATGGTTTCTAGGGCTCGCATGAGGGTGTTCTATATTGAATCCATTCTTTTTGTACTCTATTTCCTTTTTGTGGTAAGTTATTTGTTCTGTGTTACAAATTGCTGCAAATGTTTCAAGAATTTGGGGTCACGGTGGGAGAAGTTTTGACTTGTGATTGATGTGCTTGCCAGGTGGTACGTTTGCTCTGTATTCATTACTTTGCAGGCACATGAACATTGGAGCTATTACTTCAAGAAGTGTCACTTCACAATCAAACCTTTCACATGATAACTTGCATCAAGGCTCAAAAAAGAGAAGTAGGCTTGGGATGTTTATCGAGAGGAGTTTGATTGCCAGAAGGGTATTGTTTTTTATAGCAATACTCGGCATGTGTATGCTAATTGGTGATGGGATACTCACCCCTGCTATCTCAGGTTTGCTTCCATATAACTCTTACTCAATTTGTATCAAAAATTGTTTTTACTCTCGTGATTGGGCAGACGGCACCTTTAGACCGTAAGCCTGTGAAAAAAGGACATCTATTTTTCTCATAAAAATTAAGGGTGGCAGGGTGCCAATGAAGACATCCTTCTAGTTGCATCGTATTAAGACCTTGTATTCTCTTTCCAAAATTGTTAGCAGTGTTGTCAGCAATGGATGGTATCAGGGGTCCTTTTCCAGAATTCAGCAAATGTAAGTCAAAAAGCATACAGACTCCTTTAGTTCCCTTGAAAAAAATCCATTGATTTCTTTATCTTTCTTTTTTGTCCCATGTGTGGATTCCTTTAGTAAGAAATGTTCCCAATGCTTGATTGCAAAGCTCATCATCATTGTTGGTGGTTGTTTACAACTTAGCTCTTCATCTGATTGTTCACAACTTAAAACTTTTTGTAAATGGTTCAGGTTATTCATACTGCTGGGCTAGATATATTTGATTGCGGACTAGTGAGCATGACCACTATCTTATGTAAAGCTTATAATTTGAGGAGATTATGAATTTTTTTATTTTTCTCTATTTAAGATGCTTCAAGCAATAGACATGTTATAAAAGCTATGAGAATAACTTAGGATCAGATCGGGGCTTATCTTTCTTGTCGTGTTAACTGAATTAAAGTTTTCTTTCAATCTGACAGATTAAGTTGAATAAAGTGCATCAATGCTTTGCTTTCAGTTTACTCAACTACTTGCCTCACAAATTAAAGAGCTCCTCATCTGCTGTTTATGATTTTTGTTTGTCAATTTTCAGCTCTGGTCGGAGCCCTCTCTGCATTAGTTCTCATTGTTCTGTTCCTGCTCCAAAAATTTGGTACTGCACGAGTGAGCTTTCTCTTCTCCCCCATCATGGCGGCATGGACCTTGACTACTCCGATTATTGGTATTTACAACGTCATACATCATTACCCTAGCATTTTCAAGGCAATATCACCACACTACATCTTCCAGTTCTTCTGGAGGAACGGTCACGAGGGTTGGCTGTTGCTTAATGGCACAATCCTTTGCATAACTGGTGAGTTTTATGACCTTTGTATCATATATTAGAGAGATCATTTGACTAGCTCTTATATATTTATTTCTTCAAGACTTTAACATCATTTGAGCTTTTCAGTTGTACAACTAAGCTTACTAGCCCAATTGAAACCCTACCTTTTTTTACCAAACACCACACAACAACTTGTTTAGGTAGAAACTGTAGGATGATGAACAGTTCTTCCAGTATAACATGTCCAATGTTCTTAGCAACATACCTGAAGCAAATCTTATGTCGTTATATGTCCTTGAATATATGCTTCCATGGTCATCATAACAGCTTATTTATCTTCATTGCTCCCTGTCTTAACTTTTAAATCTCTGGCTTTTGATTTTGTCCCCAAATTAAACAAGCTTTATGGGTTTTCCACATTTTAAGCAGTTTTCACATACATTTTTTATATTTATCTACATTTAATATGGTCTCTGCACTTTTTCCTTGATAATTTCCGTCTCAACCTCAAGTTAGACTAATTTGTGTAATTCAAAGCATGTTTTACATAAAGCACATAATTGCTCAAGTGTTTCTCTAAATTCTATTGAGACATAATCCTTTAGGGTGCGTTTGGTACGCAGACAGGACAGGTGTCCTGCGTTTGGTACAACATGATATAACTGGACAGAACTGGTTAAAATGACCAGTTTACCCCTGATGAGCTGTTTAGTGTTTTTTTATGAAATAACCAATCTAAGTTAATATTAACAAATAATATTTAAAAATATAAAACCATCTAATATAAATATTCTTAAAAAAGCTCACATTCATAATCAAACCGTCTTACATAAATGTTTGAAATGTTCAAATGTTTAACATTAGACAACAAAAGACATAAACCCAAAAACTCAAATGTTTAGCACTAACACAAATAGTTCAAATGTTCAAATGTTTACCACTAAATCAATCACATGCCTAATTTTTCAAGTACGGATTCAACAAATTGAGGTTTAGACTCATCATCCATGCCATTCCAAAGTCGGAGTTGAATCGGGTTATCCGCAAAATACATACCAATAGCAACATATTGACAATGATTAAAACCCACACCAACTTACCCATTTCCCGTAGATTCAAAATATCTAGGGTTATAATATTCACCACCCCTATCCGTTCTTAAACATTTTATCTTTGTGTCACATTTAAGTTCTACTTCATTTTTGTAGATCTTAAACTTTTCAAGGACTTCATCTTTTGAATGTAAAAGATATACATAGCAATATCGAGTAATCATCGATAAAAGTGGCAAAGTACTTTTTATCACCAAGAGAGGGTGTAGCATGTAAGTCACATATGTCACTATGCACTAAGTCTAAGATTTTAGATGATCTTTGGACTTGAGGGAACGGTTGTCTAGTAATTTTAGTATGTATACAAGTAAGACACTTATGATTTTTATCATCTAACTTTGGAAATCACTTTTTGCCATATTCTTCAAACGTTTAAAGTGTACGTGACCTAATCGACCATGCCACAATAGTAAGGAAGAATCAAAGTAAGCAGAACTAGTAGTAGTTTTATTAGTATCAATCATATGTACATCGGGAGCAACCGCATTATTTGCGTTGCTCATGTCAATCATATTTACATCATTCACACTATTATTCACAACATCATTTATGTTTAGTTTAAACATTCCTCCGGTGAGATAGCCTTTGCCGACGAATCTTCCGCCTTTAGAGAGTATAAACTTGTTGGATTCGAAGACGAGTTTGAAGCCATGTTTGTTGAGGATTGATCCGGAAACCAAGTTCTTTCGGACATCGGGAACATGGAGAACATCATTTAGGGTCAAAGTATTCCCGGATGTGAATTCTAAAGTAACCTTCCCTTTTTCCTTGACTTGAGCGGTAAAGTGATTTCCCATGTAAAGTACGGAGTTAGAAGCTTCGTACGTTTTGAACATGTCCATGTTGTTACACACATGTCGGGTAGCCCCCAAATCCACCCACCAACATTTGTCTTCCTCAAGTGAGAATACTTCGGAAATCATATCAACAAAGTTGTTGCTTTTGAAGTTTCCATCTTTGGTATTGTCACTACCATTTCCTCTTCTTCTTTTGAGAAGTCGACAATTACGTTTGTAATATCCAGGCTTGTTGCAATTGAAACAAACCACGTGCTTCATATTCTTTTTCTTTTTACCATATTCCTCGTGGCGTTTCCTTTTCTTACCACTGGCTTTGGAAGTCTCTCCCTTTTCCTCGACCACATGAACTTTGGAAGCATCATCGTTGGATTTATTTTCCAATCGATATTGTTCTTCAATAAGAAGATGCTTTCCAAGTTCTTTTAAGGACATATCATCCTTAATATGTTTAAGATTTTTCTTAACATCTTTCCAAGAGGGAGGGAGTTTGTCGATGATCGATGCCACTTGGATCGATTCATCCATTTTCATGTCGTGTTGTGTGAACATACTAAGAATGTGCTCAATTTCATACATTTGATCCATAATAGGACGTGAATCTATCATTTTGTAAGAATTAAATTTAGAAACGATAAATTTCTTACTTGTTGCGTCTTCTGTGAAGTACTTTTGTTCGAGAGCGTTCCAAAGTTCTTTCGCGGTTTCGATGTTTTGATAAACATCGAATAGAGGGTCAGACATAGCGTTGAGGATGTGACCGCAACATATGAAATTGTCGTTCTCAAACTTGAGCCTTTCTCGTGCCGATGCAAGTGTCTCGTCATCGTGTTGTTTCGGGTATGGTTTGGTGAGGACGTAGGAGACGTTTAGAATGGCCAACAAGAATTGCATTTTCTTTTGCCACCTTTTGAAGCCTCCACCGTCAAATCGTTCCAACTTGACGATGTCACAAGACATTTGTTGAAGATTCTTGGTTGCCATCTTTCTTCGGAAATTGCTTTAAGATTGTTATTTTTGGGGTTCTAAAAATAAAGGTATAGATAGATAAGAAATTCTACTACTTGTTGCTTTCAAGGCGAGTGATCTCTCTATCCTTAAAGCAATTTCGCCCCCACCATTCGATAGAACATAGTGCTATGGGTTTGTGGCGAATTACTTCTCAAGATACAATGAAGCAACGTATGTAGAGCAATTATCAACACCGCACTTTGTGGTTATAATCCGGTTGAACTATTGAGTTTCAAGGATTTCTAGAAACTAGAAATTTGTGTTTCTATAGCAACACAAATTCTAGCAATCTGGTGTATTCAAAAAGATGTTTCATTTCGGTGTCTAGAGGAGGATATATATACAGGAAAAAATGAAAAGGTGCAACCTTTCATGAAGAGGTGCAACCTTTCATGAAAAGGTGCAATGATTCAATTTCCCTCCAAAAATAACCGAATGAACTAACTAACGGTTCCCTCCAAAAATAACCGAATTAACTAACTAACGGAGTTAACGAAAAAATTAACGGACCGTTAATTATAAGGATCAAAATTCACTCTTACTATGTGGGACATCAAGAGGTGAAAAAGTACCAAAATGAGACTTTCTCATCTTCCTAAGACTTGACCCAAAATATTTTAGACTCTTAACTTATTTTGAAAATTTCCCCAACATATCCAAGAGTTGTGTACCACAAAGTTAATTTACAAATATTATTTACAACTTATTCAAAATGTTATTTATTTAAACTTATTAAAACCTGTTAGATCAAGTTTAAAATACACACATTTTTTTTTGTAAGTTACTCCAGGTGGATGGTTCTCCGAATCTAGACTATACATACATCTGCTGATAGTTGGTTGCCATTGAGCCTAATCCCTATTGCAAGTTGATTTTCTCTGTAATTTTGGAAGAACTCAAAAGTAACTTAAGTAACTGTAGTTTATCACTACCTTCAGCCATTTTATATTAATACCAAAAGTCAACAACTTACACAACAATAGGCACATATAATGAGTGTGAAGGAAATCCAACCACAACCTCAAAGCACTGAAATAGCTAGAAAAAGAGTACAACTCCAACTATGTTGCCCAAAGGAACCCTAGGATTCCACAGCCAAATTCAAGGAATTTCTTTTGCACTCCTTGGCATAAAATATTGCAGTCATTGGCTCTGCTACCATGAGGTTTAGAGTGAATGAGAAGAATCTGTATATATTTCTTAATGAATAATACAGGAGCTAAAGTAGGAACGTTTTGAAGTTAATCCCTATGGTAAGCCTTTGATGATGGCATGTATAATCTGTAACAATATACTAGTAGTAACTTCTGGTTGTATAAAACTTATAAAAGGTTTCTCTTTTACTTTAGGTTATGTGTAAAATGATCATTTATATTTGAGTAAATTACGTTTTTTGTCCCTGTGGTTTGTCGAAAATTACGATTTTCGTCCCTATAGTTTGTAATTCGTTACTATTTTCGTACCTGAGCCTAACACCTATCTTTAAGTATGAGGGACTAAAACAGCAAGGCATTGTAAACCACAGGGACGAAAACAGAAATAAAATATGAACCATAAGGATGAAAATAACAGTAAATTGTAAACCAGAAGGGTGAAATTAGTAATTAATAAAGCATAGGGACGAAAATAGCAATTTTTAACAAACCACAAGGACGAAAAAATTAATTTACTCTATATATTTTATGGGGAGAGTATTTCATTTTAAAGAAAATATGTTGATAATTAAATTCCTTCTTATAATCAGGTTCTGAAGCGTTGTTTGCTGATCTTGGTCATTTTGACAGGCCATCCATTCAGGTATTCTGTTTCTGTTTGGTTATCATTGGTTTTGTTACAAAAAACTAATGGTGCTCCTAACACTCCCTGGTTCTTTACAGATTGCTTTTTTATCCCTTATATACCCATCATTGGTCCTGACTTATGCGGGACAGACAGCTTACTTGATCCAGCACCCAAATGATCACGAGGATGGGTTTTACAAGTTCATACCCAGAGAGGTATATTGGCCAATGTTTGTTGTATCCTCCTTGGCTGCTATTGTCGCCAGTCAATCTCTGATATCGGCCACCTTTTCCGTCATCAAGCAATCTGTTGTATTGGATTATTTCCCTCGGATCAAGATTGTGCATACATCCTCCAGCAATGAAGGCCAGGTTTACTCCCCAGAAACAAACTACACTCTCATGGTTCTCTGTGTTGCTGTCATACTTATTTTCGGCAACGGGAAAGAAATTGGAAACGCCTTTGGTATGTTTTCTCAGTTGTTGCAACTCATTTACCAAGTTTATCAGAATACATTTGCACAATTTCGCATCTTTCATTTGTATACACGTACATAGGGATTTATGTGGTTATATATTATTTCATACATCCAAGCGAGCTGTTGAACATGTGCCTGGACCTATTGGATATAGATGTAAAGAAATCTAAATCCATTCTAGACAACAGCTTTTTTGTGAAACGTTGGAGTAGGGAGTTGAAAAGATAAGAAACAAATTCAGCAAGTTCTAAGATGTGAACATTTTCTTGAACCAGAAGATTTGTGTTAAAAATGTGATACTTTGCCAGTTTGCCATTTTTTGATGGGCAAATTGCATGAAAATGCAAAGTTGCTTTGGTGTGATTTCTATTTGTTTAACTTACTTTCAAGGCCTTAATTTTGGTACTCAAATGTGATATCTCAAACGTAGACAAAGTATGTTATCCAAAGTCTCACCTGGCAATAAGGCTTGGGCCTTTGGGGATTTTCCTCGGAGGTCAACGATTCGAGTCCTGCAAGGCCACTTGGGATTTTCCTGGTTGTTCTCCACGGCCCCTAAGATCAGAGGTGCACGCAAGCTGGACCGGACACCCACGGTTAACAAAAGAAAAATAGGAATTCCTCCCGAAAGTATGTTTTATTTTCATGTGTTCTCATATATAAAGGAGGTGCCTAAGTGTGCGTTTGGTACGTGGATGGATTGGACATATGAAAATGAGGTAGGTGGGTGAAAGAATTGTGAAAGGTTTTACAGTTGTAATTTGACATGGATAGTTTAGTAATTTACCAATCTTATCTCATCTCCCTTATTTTTGTTCCATCTATTTTGGTGGGACAGGAAAAAAAATGCATTTTGTCCCGATCTAATGAAGCGCCAAAAGTGAGGCAACAATTTTTTTATTGTCACGTCTGATCTACCAATACGAAGATTTTGAAAGTACTTGCATAAAATAAAGAATTGCAATTTGCCCTTTTCTGATTACAGCTCTTTTGCTGTAACGGTATTATTTCATTACAGCCTATTTGTTTCTTCTCATTTTTATAGCATGTACTTATCATGTAACGTCATTTGCAGGTGTTGTTATTATCCTGGTCATGCTCATTACTACTCTATTACTAACCTTGGTTATGATCGTCATTTGGAGAATTCCTGCACTTCTGGTTGCTCTCTTCTTTTTTGTCTTCTTTACAATGGAAGGTCTCTACATGAGCTCCGTTTTCACCAAAATCAAATACGGTGGATGGATTCCTTTTGCCATCTCACTGATCCTTGCTTTCATCATGTTTGGATGGTTTTATGGCAGACAGAGAAAGATGGAGTACGAGTTAACCCACAAGATAAATACCGAAAGGCTTAAAGATTTGCTTTCTGATCCAGGTGTCCAACGGGTTCCTGGACTCTGCTTCTTTTACACCAACATTCAAGATGGGTTCACCCCAGTATTAAGTCATTATATCAAAAACATGAGATCCATTCATAAGGTAACTGTGTTTACGACACTCAGGTATTTGTTGGTTCCTAAAGTTGCACCCAACATGCGGATTGTCGTAAAAAGATTGGGACTCAAAGGGGTTTACGGATGTTTGATTCAGTACGGATATGCAGACTCGTTTAGTCTTCAAGGAGACTTTGTTTCTCAAGTTATTGCTAGCTTGCAGGATCATATAATGCAACATTTTACCGAGAACCCACCGCTGGAGGAGCAAGAAATGACGGATTTAAACGAGGCACAACATGCTGCAGTGGTTCATGTTCGTGGGAAGACGAGATTTTATATAAACAAGAGGTGTACGTGGTTTGATAGGTTCATGCTTGCGTTTTATGAATTTATGCATAGTAATTGTCGGTCTGCACTTCCTACGTTAGGAGTGCCGCTTCAGCAGCGTATCGAGGTCGGAATGTTTTACGAGGCGTGAAGGTAAACTAGTTTGAACGTATGTTCCGAATGCATAAGCAAAAAAATCAGGGCCATGCCTGAGGGTGTTCCAATTTGAAATATGGAATAGGACCTCCAAAATTTTTGCATGGGGCCCAATTATATGTGTTTTAAGCATTTGCCCAATTATATATGTTTTAACTTTTTGCGGAAATATTATGTTTTAAGCTTTACTCTTTAGTCGATTTTGCAATTCATGATTCCGGCTTTTGAAGAATGTTAAAAAATGATTTTATTTAAGTGAATTTTGTCATTTTATAACATATTTGTTGTTCCTTTTGGTATAATATATGTTTTTACGTTTTGTTTTACTTTTTACTTGTTTATATAGTGTTGGTACAAAGCATAGCAAGGCCTGCAAAAAGATTGAAACTCAAATGTTTTGGCTGTAAAATTAGAATGGCCCCTCATGCCTTAAAAGTTTTAGGCTGTTTATTGCAATCTTTTCTAAAATTTTCAGTTTTTGTGGTGAAGTATGATAAACTTTTTGTTTGTCCCATAATAAATGTTCTAATCAAGATTAACAACATGAATTTCAATCCAAATTGTCATATAATTAATTCCAATTTCACACTTTACAAATCGTATACAGGAATGCTCTCAAACAATATTTCTCTCTCTACAATCAGACTCTCTCTTAGTTATATGAGTCTACAAATATAAAATGAAACAATTTATACCCCTATCAATTACAAAGACAAAACCTAAACACTTAAACATTTTGACTTTTTATTTTGACTTATTACAAAGACTTTGACTTGAGCAATAAGAGGCTTTGACTTGAGCAGTGACTTTGACTTTCATCTTCATAATCTTGGATCCAACATATTTGTGCACTAACAATCTCCCCATTTGGATTCAAAATCATCTTCAAAAAGATATGCATTGAAACTCTCCTTTGGATTCAGATTAAATTTCAACATCAAAGAACAATCTCTCCTTTCGGATAAAATTGTACTTCTCTTCAAATGAATTTCATCTTTAAAGCACGTTCTCCCTTTTTCAAGAACATTTTCCCTCTTTAAGTTTATGACACATAATTTTCCATTGGAAAGTCAATCTCCCCCTTTGAGTAAATTTGTTCAAAAACAATCTTTCCTTTCTTTGAATTGTCTTCAGACCTTCTGTAATCTCCTCCAAAATCTGTGAATATTTTTTGCAAGAATCTTTAACAATTTCTCCCAAGGTAATAAAACCTCTCTCAGACTTCAGAAAAGAAATTATCTTCAGATTTAGCTCACTTTTCTTCAGAAAATAAACTTCAAAGAAAATTTCAGCAAATTTCAGCAAACTTTCCGAATTCTTTGAACTTTCTCTTTCAAATCTTGTACAATCTTCCCATAACTCGGACAATAAATCTTTCAAACTTTCACCATCTGAACTTTAGTCATCATTTCTTGAAATAACTTCTCCCAAATCTAAACATGTAACTTCCTCAAATTCAAACATTTCTTGATCATCTCCCCCTTTTTGATGATGTAGAGCATGGAAATCATCAAAACTTCTTTAAGAAATGTCATAATTTTCTGACCATGATCTTTCCATATGAGCCTCTGACCATCCGTCAATTCATAATATATTCATCTGAATCTTTTCAAACTCAGACAAATAAGAATATAATCCTGAATCAACAAATGAATCAGTTAATATGCCTGTAAGTAACACGAAGTCACTTAGTACAACGAATGTACTGTACAAGGAGTTTTATTGATGACCACTCCCCAGGTCTTCCATTCAATCATTGAATAACACAAGATTGTTCTATGAACATTCTGACAGAAAAAAAATCTGTGTGTTCGTGCTTGTGTATGAAAGAATTAAAACATGAATGTTAATAAGGCTCAACATGTGTAAACCACTGAGACAACAATAGTAATACACGGACTCAATTGTGCATGATCGAAGTGCGAAGGTGGGGCAACTTTTCTTTTTTTTCAATATCCACATCTTCCGAATGAAGATAAAATAAATTATGTGTTGCGTCCCCAAGAAAAATTGAAACACCTCTTTGTTAAGAAAGAAATGAGTAGCTGGTGGGGTTTAAAGCAAGAGTTGGCATGAGCTAGTTGCCTGTTTCAATAAAGTTCACGAAAGAATTGTGAAACAACAGGAATATGGTTGTCCGACTCACAAAAATTTGGTGTAGAGTTTGATATTCTTTTAACTCTGATCTCTCACCCTCTTTTTTTTTTTTTTTTTTTTTTAACATTGAGCTCACGTCTAACCAAACTCTCTTTTCATTTTATCTCAGCACACACCCACACTCAGATATTGACACCTCGCCTCTCGATCACTCAAGAATAACTTCTTGGGTAGGAAACACTGGTTAACGTGAATCCATAGAAGTTCAATTAAGCTCACACAATTCCCATGTATATTGTCCTATAAGCAAAATGTTGCTTAATTGGTTTAACTTTTTCAGTTAAAGCACAATATGAAATACATGTAAGATATTTATGCTCATGAAATACACAGAAGCTAATAATAAAGATTAGAGCATTTTAATCATGAAGGATTCTCTCATAACAAGTTTATTTGAATGAATGAAATGAGTACAAAAGACTTGTTTGAGAATCTGACAATGTATGAAAAGATCAAATAGGAATGCTCTATCATTAAAAGCTTAGGTCATGAAAAATTGGATGTTGTCTATACGAATCAAATATAGACATCCTTGAAAGAAATGTTATGAATGAAATAACACTCAACAAACTTTGAAATTCAAACGGGGTTTATTACCATCAAAAAATTGTTTCAGTTTGAGACATGGTAATAATAAAATCAGCAAAAATACTAAACCGGTGTGTGTGAATACTTGACAGTATATGGAAAAGATGATACACAAGTATATATCTTTGGAAACACACGGTTTGTTATCAATAAAGCTCATATCCGAAAACATTTAAAATCACACTTCTAAATTCATGAAATCGTTTTGAGAATCGAGAAGTGGTTTGAACGTTTAAGAACATGTTTTCATGTCTGAAAGTTGTCCTTCTTTCAAACACATATGAGATTAAGATTAGAATATGCCTTACGCTCATCATTAATCTCATAAAGTCAGCTCCAAAGTCATGATTGATATGATCATGTAAGATTCCCCTCAAAATCTGCAAATAGTCAAAAAGTCGTCAAAGTACAAAATCTTATTCACAAACTGTAACACTCTCAAATTTGGTAAGAGCAACTAATTAAAAATTTCGACATTTCATCAAGTAAGAGATAACTCTCCCAAAATAAAACTTTCTATTTAACTTCAACAAATATAAACTCCAGTCTTATACAAGGACTAGACGAAAATCGGTGTTACTTAATCCCAACTATAAGCTGCTCTTCCCGAAAACAAGTGCGGAAGACTTCACTAAGATATCCATCCTTTGAGCACACGACTAGCACTCCTCTCAGCCCAGTGTCACTAGAGTTATTCCCAACCGGAACCTGTTGCACATGCCGACAAATAAAAAGGTTAGGCTAACGCCTAGTGTATTCAAGAGTTTTCCACATGAATAAATATATCTTTGAAAAGAGGTAATGCAGTTTAAATCATGATTTTTCAAAAGATATGTTTTGAGTATGAAAACGACTTGTTTTCCAATAATATGCATTTTGGGCAAAACACCAATACAACGTTTTCAAATCCAAACTACTTCGGGGACAAGATCACAATATAAAACGTTCTTTCGTAAATAAACTCCAACCCAAAACTCACTCAAAACGCGAATAGAAATCGAACTCTACATTTATAAAAATGCAGTTAAAACTTTGTATCCCGAAACACCCAAAACGCGGTGGGGCATAATACTCAACCCGTAAATCAAGGTTAAATCCATTTATACAAAACGTCACCGAAAACTTGGATAATAAAAGTCAATACCCAAAACAACACCTTTCGGTGACAGGGGAGACCCGAATTCCATCGAATGTGGTGGGCACACAAAGTTAGGCCACTTATCAATGTTATATGAGCTTCACTTAGGGATAAAATACTCGCTAACATCAACCTTTCCGGGTCTATAGCTAACAAATCAACAAGCTCAACACCTCTGTGTCTATCGCTTGGATAATCATCAAGTTCAACCCCTCTAGGTCTGTACCTTGGAATTTTCGTGCACTCATCAAGTTCAACCCCTCTGGGTCTATACCTTGGAATTCCCAAACATCCCAGTTAAGCTCGTTCACAAGAAAAGTGCAATAATTGGTCAAAAGACCCCATGCCTATTTCAAGTTACAATACGGGGATATTTATCCCACTCAAACTGACTCTTATGCCTATGTATCCAATACATTACAGTCTAAAACGTTACATGACTCAAAAGAATGAACTAACGGGCTCAAAACATGTAAATCTCAAATAAGGTGCAACTAAGTACACCATACGTCCAAGGCTCCTTAACGAGCTACCAAAACTGAACAAATGTTCCAAAGACTCAACCGAGTACAATTCAAGCCCCAAAAGGCATAATAGACGTTTAGTTAAAATACGAGAGCCAATATGGTTACATAAACCAAAATACATATTTTCCTAAAAATCTTTGTCTCTCAAATCTCAATTGGCCTTCGGCCCAAAACTAAAAGGTTTACAATTTCTAAAATATTCTCCAAAGTCGGGAATGACCCAAAACCAAAGGACTCGCACTTTCGTACTTTTCGAAACATCCCTTTTTATGAATGATGCGTAAAAACCCTACAAACATTTAAAAGTGTATTTCTTTAACCAAAGATCTATTTATGCAATAAATCATCAAAACATATTCATTTGTGACATCTTTATCAAAATGCCTAAAAACCCCAAATGTGGGTGTTTTACAAAGTTTATAAGGTTAAATACTTCAAATAATCAAGGATTACCAAATAACCCAACATTTGATAATTTCATGTAAAACACATAAACACTTTAAAATGAATATTTTGGCATGTACAACGTTTTCACAAATCAACTTGAACTCACCTTGCTAGATTTAGGCTAAATCTAGATTTTCCCCCGCTTTGAGCTCCTTTGAAGAAACTTGAATCTCCAAGCAAAAACTTCCAAAACCTAGATCCATAAGTTTCCAACCATGAAAACATATAACCAACTACATAGAAACATTACCCAAACACTTAATCATCCAAATCTCTATTTTGGGCAAAACCCTAATTTTGACCCAAGACTCCCAAAATCTTTCAAAACGAAATTAGAGGAATCAAACACTAGGTTGACATCCATCGAGCATTTATAACCCATAAAGAAGTTTGGAAATGGAAGGGATGAACTTACCATTTAGGTTTTGATAAAAACCTAGAAAACCCCAAAATTATTGAAGATGGAGGTGATGATGATGAGCTCTTGGTCTTAGCTTCCAATCCACCATTATAATTTCCCAAAACTAACCATCTAACCTTGACAAGCTCTAAAAACGAAACCATAGCAACTTGAATCACTAAAAACGGAGTTGGGATGAATAAGATATGAAGAAATGAAGTTTGGTGGCTGAAAATCGGTTTTTAGCTCGACCAGGGGGTTTCGCGACTTATCTCGCGACCTAAGTCGCGGCATAAGTCGCCCGCTTCCCCTGGTTTTCATCTCGTTCACTGTTTTGGCCGTAACTTCTTCGTTATGGCTCCGTTTTTGCTCCGGAAAGAACCGTTGGACTCGTAATTGAATCATTTACCCATTAAGACTATAAAATCTAGGATCCAAGTCCAAAATCAAAAATCTTATTTTTCCCCTTTAAGGCTACTGATTTTTGTATTAACTTGAAATGGTGCTTTTCGAAATTCGGGTTGTTACACAAACTTTATTGAAAAATAAAGACATGAAAGCAATAAAACTTTTAAGAACAAGTTCTGATCAGATGTAATCAGAAGTCAATGTCCTTACTCCCCTTAAACATATGCATCACAGAATATGTCACTGAAAAATATATATGCAACAAAATTCATAACTCCCTAGAGTGTAGATCAATTTCACTTTATCTTACTCCCCCTGAAAACATTAACAGAACCTTTCAGTGCAGATATCGTTCAAATTAAAAATAAAGAAATGAAGAAAAATAATAAAAAAATAAAATGTACTAGGTAACTACAGATTATGTCTTGAGGTTTAACATGCCAAGTTTCGAAATGAGAAAATTAAATCTTTTTTTCGCCTAACGGCTTGGTAAACAAATCTGCAAGTTGATAATCTATGTTTACAAAGTAAAGTTCAATTGTACCTTTTTAGAAATTATCTTTGATAAAATGATATCTCACATCAATATGTTTAGTCTTTGTGTGCTGAACAGGATTAGCTGATATTGCGATGGAGCTCTTCGAATCACAATATATAGGAATTTTGTTGAACTAGAAACCATAGTCTCGAAGCTGTGTCATCATCCACAAAACTTGAGAGCAGCAACTGGCAACAACTACATACTCTGATTCAGCAGTCGAAGTGGAAACACAAAGTTGTTTCTTTGATGCCCAGCTAACGAGCTTTTCTCCAAGAAGTTGAATGTGACCCGATGTACTTTTCCTGTCTAGCATACAACCTGCATGATCTGCGTCTGAATACGCTGTTAGCTCAAAACCTGTATCTTTAGGATACCACAAACCAAGATCTACAGTTCCCTTCAGATATCTAAATATCGGCTTTACAACCGACATATGGGATTCTTTAGGCGAAACTTGATATCTAGCAGATAAACATGTAGAAAACATAATATCTGGTTGACTAGCCGTCAAGTACATTAAAGAACCAATCATTCCTCTATAGGTTCTAACATCAACAACTTTTCCCGAAAGATCAACTCCGATTTTAGTTCTTGGTGCCATCGGGGTTGAAATTGGAGTACAATTTGACATATTAAATTTCTTTAAAATGTCAACAATGTATTTCGCTTGATTTATAAAAATCCCCGTGGAAAATTGTCTAACTTGTAATCCGAGAAAGTAGTTCATCTCTCCCATCATACTCATTTGAAAACGTGACACCATGAGGTTAGAAAAAATTCTTATAGTACTTTGGATTAGTTGAACCAAATATGATATCGTCCACATATATTTGAATTAAAATGATATCAGCTTTCTCCCTTTTTATGAATAAAGTGGTGTTGATTTTACCTTTGGAAAATCCAGACTTGACAAGGAATTTGGATAACACGTCATACCAGGCTCGAGGGACTTGTTTGAGTCCGTAAAGTGCTTTGTCTAGTATATAGACATGATTTGGTTTGTCTGCACTTACGAATCCTTCTGATTGAAAAACATACACCTCTTCTTTTAACAATCCATTCAGAAAGGCTGTCTTGACATCCATCTGATAGACCGTAAAATTCTTGTGTGTAGCGTAGGCTAGAAACATCCTAATTGCCTCAATACGTGAAACTGGTGCATACGTATCATCATAATCAATGCCTTCCTCTTGTCTATATCCTTTCGCTACAAGTCTTGCTTTATTTCGAATAACAACACCATCTTCATCATTTTTGTTCTTGAATACCCATTTGGTGCCAATGATTGTCTTTCCTTCAGGTCGGGGCACCAATCGCCAGACTTTAAGCACTTCAAATTGGTTGAGCTCTTCTTGCATGGCTATAACCCAATCTGGATCACGAAGAGCTTCTGAAACTTTTGTCGGTTCTATTTTGCTCAGGAATGAATCAAACAAGCATTCATTTGTAGCTGTATATCTAGTTTGCACCGACTTTGACGGATGTCCAATAATTTGATGAACCGGGTGTTCTTTGGTCCACTTGTATACTTGAGGGAGTGGATTAGATATAGATTGATCATGTTGAACATCTAAGTATCCAGTATTTTCTTCATGTTTGTTAGGCCATAAAGTGTCCATGTTTAGAAAGTTTTGTAAAGGGGTTTATATTTTATATTTGTATTGGGCTTAGTTTAATTGTAGTAGGCTTTAATGTAAATGGGCTTGGGCTTTAGGTTAGAACAAGGGAGTTGGGAGAGTATAAATAGTTTATGTGTTTAGGGTTTTTATGAGTTAAGTAATTCACAATGTAGCCAATATTGAGAGAGTGCATGATCTAGAGAGAGAAACACTTTCTCTCTCTAGGTTTTGTTCGCGTTCTTCGTTTTCAATGTGAATAAAAGGTTTTCTCTCCCAATCTCATCTTGTTATCATTATTTGAATCATGAATTGTTGTTGAATCTGGGATCTACAATGTTGGGGTTCAGTTGAAGTAATCGGTGCAGAAGTTTCAGTTGATTAGACATTTGACGTCTGTTGAGTAGGCATTACCGTACATCCAACTGAATGTGTAACTTCTGGCTCTTCATTATCGTTTGCAACTTCAACTGATTGAGTAGGTGTTTGAACTTGAGTTTTTCCTGAATTCGGGAATTGGATTCAGTTGAGACATCTGAAGTGATTGTGTGCTCTGATACCAATTGTTTGTCCCACAATAATAATTCTAATCAAAATCAACAACACGAATTTCAATCCAAATTGTCATATGATTAATTCCAATTTCATAGTTTACAGATCGTATACAGGATGCTCTCAAACAATATTTCTCTCTCTACAATCAGACTCTCACTTAGTCATTCTCAGGCTCAGAGTGATCCAACCAATAGTCATCTTCAATCATTAAAGCTTTGCCAACTTCTTTCTGCTTGGCCAGAAGCATCTTGTTCTTGTTGTACTCAGAATTATGAACTTTTGGCTTCCGACAATCTTTGGAAAAATGGCCTACTTTGCCACAGTTGTAGCACTTTACTGGTTTAGCCTCTTTCTTCTCCTCATATCTATTCACATACTTCTTTGCTTCAGGCATATTCTCTTCAAATCTTATACCTTCTACTCTCTCTTTGTGCTCAAAATTCTTTGATCCTGATGAATATCGTTGACTGTTTGAACCTGGCTTCTTGTAAAACTTCTTCTAGAAAGCCTTGGTCAATAGGAGCATTGCTTGCTTCAGTTTCTAACCATCATCAGAATCAGAATTATCACTAATCTCTTCATCAGATTCAGAAACCATCACCTTCTTCTTTTTCTTCAGACCGACTGATCTTTTCTCTTTTATCTTCACCACCAAGGCAACTGGATCAACTATAGGTTTATCAGCTTTCTTCTTTTCATCTCCTATCTCCTCTACTTCTTCCTTATTCTGTCGTAGAGTCTCATAAACTTCATGTAAAGGAATCTCATTAAGATCTTTCATTTGTTTCATTTGGCGAGTAAATCTTTTCCATTCAGGCTGTAAGATACTCAGAAACTTCACGTTCAGGTCAATCTGAGATTTCTTTACTCTGTTCTTGCTCAGCTCATTCAGAAGAGTAACAAATCTGTCATAAGTAGCCTCTAGGTTTTCACCTTCCTTCGCTTTAAACTCTTCATAGTTGTTAAGATAGTTTGAAACTTTCAGTTGATTGCCAATCTTTGATCCTAACATCATCTTCTCCAGTTGACCCCACATTTGTTTTCCAGTTGCGTTCTAGCTGTCTATCTTCACATAGATCTCATTTGGAATACCTTGGAGTAGAAAAGATCTAGCTAGTCTGTCAGCTTTGAGTCTCTTTTTCTGTTCTTCAAAATATTCCTCTACATCCATTGGATATTCTTTGTTCACCACCTCTTCTCCATCAGCTTATGTAGAATGAATCTTTGTTGGAGGTTTCATCACTCCTTCTTTCAAAGAGAGTATGATGTAATCACCAAGTTCATTTCTGTCAATGAAGTCCAGAAATATGTCTTTCCACTATTCGTATTCTCCTCTGAACAGAACTGGGGGTTTGACATCAGTTCTGATAGATAGTGCATCCCTTGAAGTCATCCTGACAAATAAACTGTAGAATAAGAACTTAAAATGATCGTTAGTTCGAAAGAAATCAATATTTATAAAAGCTTAGAATTTTTTTTTCTAAAAATAAATTTCCAAAAATTTCCTAAGGCAAGAATCCTCACACCACTAACACTAGAATTCGCACAACTTTCACAGAATTCGTAGACATTCCACAATTCGCATGCTGAAGGAATTCACACACCACAGAATTCGTACAACTACAGAATTCGCACGTAACTCGAATTCGCATGCTACTATATGCGAATTCTGAGGAATTCGCACACAACTATATGTGAATTTTGAGAAATTCGTATGTGACTATATACGAATTCTTGACTTAGAAATTTCTTGATCATCAACTTTTCGCATGAGATTTTCGCACAAAAGGGATATATGAATTCTATACTTAGAAACTTCCAACTTTCTATACGAAATCCTAAGAATTCGTATGTAACCTTAATCGAATTCAAGGAATTCGTATGCTTCAATATGCGGAATCCTTACTTTTCGCACATATATTGATGCGAAATCTGTCCTTAGAAATTATTCTTACAACTTCTCATACACTGAAGTATGTGAAATCTGAACAATTCACACACAAACAACATTTATGCAAATTCTTCCCTTAACTTTTCACAAATCAACTTCTATGCGAATTCTCTTATACAAAATCGTCAGATCTTGCGAGTTGTTGAGGTTTTCATGCGAGTTCTTCAATGTTCGACCCAAAAACACTTCAATCGATCCAAATACCCATAATCCTTCGAATTCAAGTCTGAAACTTTGTCAATTTGCTCACGTACACAATCTGAACAAACTTCTATGACTCAATTTCGATCAAAAACAACAAAATTACACTTTCAATTCAAGAACAATGCTTAGAACTCGTGCGACCAAAAATTCACAAAAACGTCAAATCAAACTTGAATTACAGTGTAACTTTGATACAAACCAGTACAAGATCTTTCTAATACATCACACGAACATCATAGACTCAATTAAACTTACAATTACAAGCTAAAACACAAAAATTGATCAAGACTCAAGTAGTTAGGGTGCGAAGAACTTTTCTTGAAAATTTCAATCGAGCTCTGCTCTGATACCAATTGTTTGTCCCATAATAAATGTTCTAATCAAGATTAACAACATGAATTTCAATCCAAATTGTCATATGATTAGTTCCAATTTCACAGTTTACAGATCGTATACAGGATGCTCTCAAACAATATTTCTCTCTCTACAATCAGACTCTCTCTTAGTTATATTAGTCTACAAACATAAAATGAAACAATTTATACCCCTATCAATTACAAAGACAAAAACTAAACACTTAAACATTTTGACTTATTACAAAGGCTTTGACTTAAGCAATAAGAGGGTTTGACTTAAGCGTTGACTTTGACTTTCATCTTCATGATCTTGGATCCAACATATTTGTACACTAACACTTTCATATGCAAAGAATTAGAAAACTGGGAGTTTCATGATACTATATTACTCCATGGTTTCTTGATCGTTTATGAGCTTTAAACAGATGAATTTGTCGAAAACTGTTTTTTTGTTGCAAGAAGGCAGGAACACAGAAAGTTGAGGAGGTTTGTTGCATTTGAGTTGCTCTGTTTCAACTGGTTTTCAGGTTATTCAACTCCTGATAAAGTTTCCAACTTCTATATGTTTTAAAAATCTTGATTATCGGCAAAATATCGTGAGAAGGTAAGGCGTTTATCAAGTGCTTATTGGGCCACTTACCTTACCGATTAAGCATTACCAAGGATCGAGGATCTTACCTGCGTTTATCAAGCGCTTACTGGGCCACTTACCTTACCGATTAAGCATTACCAAGGACCGAGGATCTTACTCGGTAAGAGGCATGACAAGGATCGAGAGTCTTACCCGGTAAGTATGGGTGGTGAGTCTTACCAGGTAAGTACTTACCGGGCAATAAATACTTACCAACAATCCATTTTGATGGTCGATAATGTTACCTGATAAGGGTGAGGGTGATGACTCTTGCTGGTGAGTGCTTATCCAGTAAGCATTTGGTAAACGACCTCTAAGAAAAAAAGATTTAAACGCGAGTGAATGAAAAAGAACCTAAAAAATCTATTTGAAGATGTGTGAACTGAGGTTACGGGTTAGGGTGTCAATTCTGTATTATGACAAACCAGCCAATTCTCGTACCAAACGTAAAAATTTAATTGGTACCAATTTAGTTGGTATCAATCTAATTCATTGGTAGTACCATACCAAATGTCTAAACTTGGTTGATACGAGGTATTAGAAGTCTGTGTACCATGGTAATATCGTACCATACTGTAATGCTTGAAATTTTGTAAGTAGAGTCTCTACCTAATAATCGCGTTTATAGTATTTAGGTATGCAGTCATTTATTAGATAAATGTGTCTCCAATCGGGATTAGTTGAATTGTTAAAAAGAAAATCAAAATCAAGTTTTGGGCCTTTAGGGCGAGTTTCAAGCGAGTTTCATGGACCCTAAACTCACATTAAACTAGCTTTGGGGACTGTTTTCTTACTAAACCAGAAGCCTTCAGGGAGATTTCACGTGAATTTAATGGACCCTAACTAGTACCAAACTAGCCCGAAACAAGATTGGGTTAAAAAGTCTTCTGGTGACTTTCAAGTGGGTTGCTTGACCCCAAACTAACTTCAAACTCACGTCGGGGACTGTTTTGACGCTAAACCCAAATGCCTTTCGGGCAACTTTCAAGTAGGTTGCTTGACCCCGAACTAACTTCAAACTCACCCGAACCAAAATTGGGTTTAAACTCCTTTAATCGTTTTTTTGCCCTCATTTACTCCTTCACTTATCTCATCATTTCTCTCCCAAAATCAAACCCTCGCCATTAAAGCCATTTTTAAGCACTTTTCTTGAGATGTCAATTGATTCCTCTCACATCAACTAAGATCTGAAAGCTACCTCAAGAAATCCTTTATCTCACCATCTTCATCCTCAAGTTCTAGGGTTTTGGAAAATTTCTAGGTTTTAGACAAAACCTAGTATTATGAGTTCATTCTTACCTTTTAAACTTTATACATGTCAAAACTACACTTTTAAACCTATAATAATCTCCTTGTCTATATTTTCGTTATTTGCAAGTCATTGACCTAAAATTGGTTTTGGAGATTTTTAGGGTTTTAACCTTATTTTGGGATAGGATGTTGAGAACCATGTTTTAATTTGTAAAATATATCTTAATTGCATAATTCATTTTAACTTCATTGGGGTTTTCACTAAAATTGGAGGTTTCACTTAGGAATAGATGGTTATTCTTGTTGGACAAAGATTGTTCTAAAAGTGTAGTAAATGTTTGGAAAACCTTTCTTTAGTGATATTTTATGTTGAAAATGGAAATGACCATTTATGGGTCTTTTATGGTGTTAAAGGCATGAAAGTTGATTTGGTATGGAAATCATTTTATGAGATAGCCGTAAACTATTGCTAATGGATCCATAGGTATAAGAGTCGACATTTTTTTGGAATGTTGTTCCCCTTTGTAACTAGTTGAGACATGTGGCCCAAGATTTACTAGCATAAACACATACACAAAACACTTTGTTTATTAATCACAATGATTACATCAATCCATATCCCTATTTGTGATGAACAATTAAGATTGAGTGTTTGTGTGTGTACTCAATGTGTGCTACTATGTGTGTTCTTACTCTCTCTCAATTACACCTTCACTTTCACACACTTAATCTCTTGTTCTTGCACACACTCTTTAAACAACACTATGACTTGCTTATATATAGGTCAACATGACCAAGCAAGGTCAACCCTTCTAGAAACAATTACACTTCACACACAAACACTATTACAACAAAGACCCTTATTTAATCTTGAATACAATTATAGTCTAACAATCTCCCCCTTTGGATTCAAGATTAAATTTTTTTTGACAATAATCTTCAGGTCTTCTTATCTTCAGAATTGATCTTCAGCTTTGAATCTTTTCCGGCTTTGACAACTTGAAAACTTTGACAATTCTTCAAACTTGTCTCTCCCTTTGAATTTGCTTTTTCAAATTCTGAATAAACAACCTTTCTTTCAAACTTTGAATTTCTTCCACTTTTTCTATGACAAGCTTTCTTTAATCTTTGACTTCAATCATCTGAAAACTTTATCTCCTCTGAAATCTTTAAAACTTCAATCTGATTTTGAACTTTGATTATTCTCCCCCTTTTTAATGATTTGTAAGAATCAAAATCATTAAAACACTTCAAGGTCAGATCCGTCATTGAATAAACTTCCCACCATCTGATAATCGCAATCTTCATGAACTTTCATCTCCTCCTTTGGATAATAGACATTCTCCCCCATATAAGAAAAGTAAACAATCTCCCCCATTAATAAGATATTCTGACTTCTGATCTGGATTGGCCTTTGATTCACAAACATATTCATTTGAATCTTTTCAAATTCAAACAAAATGAGAATGGTAACCCTGAATCAACACATGAAACAGTTAGAAGTGCCTGTCAGTAACACAAAGTTACTGTGTACAACGAATGTACAATGTAAGGAGCTTGTGTGATGTTGACTCCCCAGGACTTCCATTCAATCATTGAAAAACACAAGATAATTCTATGAATGTTCTAACAGAAAAACATATTCTCTGTGTGCTCGTGCTTGTGTTTTGAAAGAATTAGCACAAATGATTGTGTTTCATAAAAAAGCTCAAAATATGTAAATCACTGAGACAACAATGATTGTACATGGACTCAATGTGCATGATAAAGGGTCGAAGGTGGGGCAACTTTCCTTCTTTTTCAATATCAGTATCTTCCAAATGAAGATCTGATAGATTATATGCTGCTTCCCCAGAAAATGTGAAACATTCTCTTTTTGAGAAAAGAATGAGTAGCTAGGGAGGTTGTATGCAAGAGATGGCATGGGCTATTTGCCTATTTCAATGATGGTCACCAAAGAAATGTGAACCAATCAGTAATGTGGCTGCCCGGTTCAGAAAGATGTTTGGTGCAGAGTTCTAATATTCTTTTAACTCTGTTCTCTCACCCTCTTTCTTTTAATCATATAAACTCACATCTAACCATTCTCTCATATCCATTTTACCTCTACTCAATCCCACTCTCAATTCTTTTAGACTCCTCTCCCCTCAATCACTCAAAGGATTTCTTCCGGGGTAGGAAACACTGGTTATCGTGAATCCATGGAAGATCTAATAAGCACTCACACTGAATCCCATATTCCTAAAAGTACATGCTGTTCAATGATTTTCTTGACATGTAAAGCACAAGAAATCATATGTCAGTGTATGCATGCTCAACAAGGATCAGAATTGAAATTTGAGCAATTTAAATATTTAAGATATCTCAAAACTTTATAGGAATGAATAATCATGAAAGAATAGAAATGTTTTGAGAATCTGACAATGATTAAGATCAGATCAAATTATCATGAAGAAAGATATTTGGGAATTCAAAGACGTAAGTTGTTTATATGAACAATATATAAACATATTATCAATGAAAGCACATTAAAAGTGAAATGACGTTTGATTCAAACAACTATGAATACCAAACGACGGGAGTATTACCATAGAAAGATATATCATTTGATACATGGTAATAACAAAGTCAATTTGAAAATACTGAACCAGTGTGTGTATGAATACTTGACAAAGTATGTAGAAAAGAAAATACACAAGTATTATTCTTTAAAGAACACACGGTCAGATAAACAATGAAGTATCCAAAAAAAAACATTTAAAAATCACACTTCTCAAATCATAAAAACATGTTAAGATCATGAAGTGGTTTGAACATTTTAAAAACATTTTTCACAAGTGAAAGTTGTTCTTCTTTCAAAAGTGTTAGAGTATAAGGATTAGAATGTTATACCTGTGAATTAGAATCCTTAACTCCCCTTGGAGTGAATATAACAATGAAAGTATCCTTGACTAGATATCCTCCCTCTTGATATCTGTAAAAAATCAACTTATCAGAAAAAAATGTAACAATATAATCTCTCTTTCAAACGAAAAAACTTCCTGAAATGATGTTATCATGAAAGCATCCTTCAGAAGAAAACATTTGAAAACGGGTTTTGAACTGAATTATCCAAAAGCCATTGTCACATAACATATCCTGCAAGAAAAATGATTTTGGTAATCATTATACAAATGATTCCGCTTTAGTCAGTTATCATATGATGAAATATCCAAAATATATTCAAATAAAGCACAAAAGTAGAAAACTCACCCTCGAATCATGAAGTGGCATTTAACATACCAAGTTTGCTAACTAAAAAGTTAAACCTCTTTTCATCCAACGGTTTGGTGAAAAGGTCAGCCAACTGGTAGTCTGTAGTCACGAAGTGCATCTCGATATCGCCCTTCTCGACATGATCATTTATAAAATGATAACGCACATCAATGTGTTTTGTCTTGGAATGCTGTACTGGATTGGCTGTTATCGCAATCGCACTCTTAGAATCATAGTAGATAGGAACTCGTTGGTAAGTATATCCGAAATCTTTTAACTGTGTTCGCATCCAGAGGACTTGTGAACAGCAGCTTGCGGCAACTACGTATTCAGCCTCAGCGGTGGATGTAGAAACACAATTTTGTTTCTTAGATGTCCAACTAACCAACTTATCACCTAAGAACTGACAAGAACCAGAGGTGCTCTTTCTATCCAGTTTGCATCCTGCATGATCAGCATCAGTATAGGCAGTTAAATCAAAAGACGAACCCTTAGGATACCAAAGGCCTAACTTAGTAGTTCCTTTAAGATACTTAAGAATCCGTTTTACAGCGACAAGGTGTGATTCCTTCGGATTAGCTTGATATCTCGTACAAAAACATGTAGCAAACATAATATCCGGTCTACTCGCAGTTAAGTACAGCAGTGAACCAATCATGCTACGATACACTTTTTGATCTACCGATTTACCAGAAAGATCTGCATCTAAAAGTGTGCCCGTTGCCATCGGTGTTTTCATCACTGAACTGTAAGTCATGTTAAATTTCTTTAAAATATCTCGAATATATTTTGACTGATTGATGAAAATGCCTTCGGGTAACTGTTTCACTTGAAGACCAAGAAAAAAATTCAGTTCGCCCATCATTGACATTTCAAAACGAGATTCCATGATTCTTGAAAAGTTTTTACAAAACTTTGGATTTGTAGAACCGAAAATTATATCATCTACATAAATCTGGATTAGAATCAAATCATCACCTTGCTTTTTCAGAAAGAGAGTAGTATCAATTGTACCTTTCTTGAATCCTGAAGCGAGTAAGAATTGAGTTAGAGTTTCATACCAAGCTCTTGGTGCCTGTTTGAGTCCATACAAGGCTTTGTCTAAGACATAGACAGGATCAGGGTTCTTTGGATCAACGAATCCTTCTGGTTGAGCAACATATACTTCTTCATGCAATATTCCATTTAAAAATGCTGATTTTACGTCCATTTGAAAGACCGTAAAATTTTTATGCGCTGCATAGGATAAGAAGATACGTATGGCTTCCAGTCTTGCCACAGGAGCAAATGTTTCGTCATAATCAATCCCCTCCTGCTGACAATAACCCTTTGCAACAAGGCGAGCTTTGTTTCGAACAACAACTCCAGATTCATCTCTCTTATTTCTGAAAACCCACTTTGTTCCAATAACTGATTTACCTTTTGGAAGTGGTATAAGTCGCCAAACTTTGTTCCTCTCAAATTGTAGAAGTTCATCTTGCATCGCCAGTATCCAATCTGGCTCACTCAAAGCTTCTGAAGCTTTCTTTGGCTCAAGAGAACTTAAAAAACTTGAATATAAACAAAAATTATCCGATGCTGCACGCGTTTGTACACCCGACTGTGCATCACCAATAATATTGTGAAGTGGGTGATCTCTTGTCCATTTTATTGTACTTGGAATCGGATGAATGTCAGTTTGAGTATTATCTTCCTCATTTTCATCATACACTGCAGGTAAGTCTTTAACAACCCCAGATGTGCTCGGGACATCTTGTACAACCTCTTCTGAAGTAAATATTTCTGGAGCAATAGAAGAATCACTCGGAATTTCTGTTGCAGAATTTGGATCTGCATGCACATAATCAACATTAGTATCTTCAGAATGTATATATTGAGATGTAACCTGATGTGGTTGAAATTGTGACATTTTCAGAAGGTCTTGAAATATCTGCTATTATAATTGGAACCTCTGAAGTTGATGCAGATATGCTTGATTTTTCAAAATCTGCACAAATATCCATAAAAGCATCAAAAAATAATAAGTCTAATTCAGCTGTAATTTTATTTGAATTAGAAGACTTATTCTTTTTGACTTCAGGTTCTATTCCGTCTTGAATAGAAACTTTCTGTTTAAGCTTGAGTTCTGAACTGTTGTGTTCAGAAGTCAACGTTGATGATTCATCGAATGACACATTAATGCTCTCCATGATCGTCTTGGTTCGTCTATTATAAATTCGATATGCTTTAGATGTCAACGAATAACCAATGAAATAGCCTTCGTCAGCCTTCTTGTCAAATTTACCAAGATTGTCTCGATCATTGAGAATGTAACACCTGCAACCAAAAGTACGAAAAAATTTAATATTCGGTTTTCGACGATTAATAAGTTCATATGCTGTCTTTTTATGTCTTTTGATGACAATCGTGCGGTTTTGTGTGAAACACGCAGTGGCTACGGCTTCAGCCCACAGAAACATTGGCAATTCGGAATAAGCTAACATTGTCCTTGCAGCTTCTACTAGTGTTCAATTCTTCCTTTCAACTACACCGTTTTGCTGAGGAGTGTAGGCAGCAGAAAAGTTATGAGAGATCCCAACAGATATGAGATAACTCTGAAGCTTTTCATTCTTGAATTCCGTGCCATTGTCACTTCTCAAATATATAACCGGCAATTGTAGTCGAACCTGGATCTTCTTTAAAAATTCAATGATTAGCTCTGCTGCATCTGATTTGTTCTTTAAAAATTCCAGCCAAGTATATCTGGAGTACTCATCTATCATGACCAAAATATATTTCTTACCATTGATAGACTGAGTCCTCATCGGGCCGCAAAGGTCCATATGTATCAATTCAAGAGGTGTTGAGGATGAGAATTCTGTCTTTGCTTTATGAGATGTTCGCTTCATCTTTCCCATTTCACAAGCAGGACAAAGAGAATTCTTCTCAAACCTTAGTTCTGGTAGACCTTTGACAATACCTTGTCTCGCCAATTGATTAATAGCATCAAAGTTTTGATGAGACAAACGCCGATGCCAGATTCAACTTTCAGCTCGTGAAGCTTTTGCAATAAGACAAACAGGTCTTGATGCAGAAAGTGTTGGAAAATTCACAGAATAAAGATTTGCATTCCGCTTAGCTTTAAAAACTGCACGACCATCTTTATCTTCAATATAACAGCATTTATCAGTAAACCGAACTTGAAATTTACTATCGCAGAATTGACTTGTACTGAAGAGATTATGATCAAGTCCTTCTACATATAATACTCTTTTGATTGTCACGATGCCATTTGTTAAAGATCCGTGTCCTCGAATATATCCAGTAACCTCAGAATTTGCATAACTTACAGTACCGGCAGGTTCCTCAACATAATTGTGAAGTAGATGCTTAAATCCTGTCATATGACGTGAGCATCCTGAATCTATATACCATGTATGTGAGGCCTGCAAAAATAACAACTCATTTTTGTTTAGGTACCCATATCCAGATGGGTCCTTCCTTGTTAGCTTTTTGCAACTCAACAATATCATCAACCTTAGCCTTAATTCGCCACTCATAGCGAGGCTTAGGTACCCATTTCCATACCATTTTAACATTAAGCTCATGAAATGATTTCTTTTTCGAAAAATTATCAATCTTAGCATGAAAATTTTTAGCCTGATGAGTTAAGGATTTTGAAGCTGATTTGACATGAGATGTTTTTCTGGCAATTTTAGATTTAGAATGAATAGAAGGAATGATAAATGCATTATCATGACAGTGTTTGTAGATAAAATTCTTACGTGCAAATGTCAAAAGTGTAGATTTATCTAATGAAGTACAATCATTCATACAACTTTGACATTTGGAAACGTTTGAATTTTTACACAACAAACTACCACTATCACGAATATTACATTTATTTTTAGCAACTTTATTTTCCTTCACATTCTTCACTCTTTCTCCTTTACCATTTTGACTTTTCACATCTGAAACAGGAAACAGAATCTTGTTAGTGTTCTTTGAAGAAGATGATTTTGCCTTTGAATTACAAGATGTTTCTCCTTTTTCAAAAATACTCGGAGGATATTCAGGAGTAGAAGTATAAACAACTGAAGATTTAGAATTAACAGTATCAAACTCTGGATTAGAATGAACATTCCAGTTTGTAGAGTCAAACATCCTTTTCTCCTTTAGACTTGTCAAGTTTAAATTTGAGATCAACATTCTCATCTTCTAACTCTTCAATTGTCTTTTGAAGATCTGTGATTTGTTTCTCAAAATTAGATGTTTGATTTACCTCAGAGTTTGATTCCATCTTTTCTATAATAGGAACAGGATCTGAAGCATTCATCATTTCTGTAAAAATCTCCTCAGTCATAATTTTTGAAAAATCAGACTTAAGGTTTTGATTCATGATATTTTCATCTTTTGAATCTTTTGAGGAATTAGAAGTGAATAAATCAGATAATACGTGATTCTCAACAACATTTTCTGAATCAGATTCATCAAACTGACACTGAGATTCAGTATTATTTTCTTCAACCTTGTGTGATTCTGTTGGTAAACAAGGAGGAAATAGTGATGTAAATTCACTAAATTCTATTTTTCTTGTTTTATAACTTTCATTTAAATCTTTATAAGCAAAACCAACAGATTTTAAATTTGAAATTGAATCAGCACAAGATGAAGTTTCATCAACATTCACATCTTTACCTCTTACAAAAGTATCATGAATATCAGGTTTTGTAGAAATAGAGCCCATTTTATCAAAATTATATAAATTTTCTGGTGCTCTTTTTAAAACAGTGTTTGGTTCAAAACCCAAACCTTTTTTAACATCATAAAATCTGACATCTTGGAGTTTGTTTGTTAAAAGATTTAATGTTTGCTCAGTCTGTCCTCTTTTCAGATTTAAATCCTCCAGTTGCTTAATTTTACAATATGCCTCGTTTCTTTCTTGATAACAAACTTCAAATTTTAATTGAAAATCACCTTTTTCAGCATTTAAGTTTACAAGATCTTTTTCAAGCTCATATATTTTTGAAATTAAAACATCTTTGTCCTTTTTTAAAAGATCTTTTTCAGACTCTTTATCCTTAACAAAATCTTTCAACATTGAATTTTCATCACGAAAATTCAACATTGTTTGTCTTTCATGACTAAGTTTGCCTTTCAAAGTCTTAAACTCTTCTTTCATGAACTTAACTTGAGCTTTTAAAGATTGAATACGTACCTCGGAACCACAATCAGAATGGTCAGAAGATGATCCAATATCCTCATCTACTTTAGCCATCATACACACCTGAGTAAAGTGGGCGAATTCATCATCAGAACTTTTATAGAACCAATTCTCTTCTTCTGCCATTAAGTTCTGACCATCTTCCACTTTCTTTGCTATCAGTGATTTCCGAGTATAGTATTCTGAATTCTTTATCCGCTTCTTCTTGCAGTCTTTGGAAAAATGACCTGGTTTTCCACAATTATAGCATTTTCCATATTTCGGCTCAGTCTCTTCTTTCTTTCCTTCTCTCTTCTCTTCTCTTCTCGTTTCTCTTCTCTTTTCTCGCCGCTTTTCTCATACTTCTTTTCAGATCTCGGTTTGTACTTGTCTTTCTTGTAGTTGTCATACTTCGGCTTTGAGTATCTTTTCTTTCCAAAACTTTTAAACTGCTTTGTGAGAAGAGCCAGATTTTCAGCAAATCTTTGCATATCCTCATCTGAATGTTCTTCACTTTCAATGGAAGATTTATCAGTGCTGGAATCAGTAACTTCAGTGAGGAGAGCTCTGGATTTCCTTGACTTTGTCTTGTAGGAAGAACTGGATTTGAAACTTGACCCTTTCTTACGCTCAGACATTAAGACTAACGAATCTTTGACCATCTTCTTTTCAGCACTAAGCTGCTTTACTTCATCCTCATGCTGAGATAAAGTTGTGAAGATATCATTGACGTCTTCTTGTGCCATGTCCTTTGTCATCTGAATGTTGATTGCATAGCTTTTCCATTCTGGGTTCAAGTTCTTGATGAACTTATAATTGATCTCCGATTCTGTCTTGTTCATCCCATTTCTCCTAAGATCATTCAATATGATATTGAATCGATTGTATGTCTCCAACAAAGTCTCTCCTTCTTTAGCATGGAAACCTTCATAAGCATTGATACTTTGATTCAGCTTTGTCTGAATAGACTTCTTTGATCCTTGAAACTGTTTCTCCAATTCATCCCATAATGCTTTTGCAGAATCCCTACTGTCTACTCGATTGTAGATGTCATTAGGAATTCCCATAGTGAGATAGATAAAAGCTTCTTCATCAACCTTGTGTCTTGCTTTTTCTGTCTCATTGAAAAATTGATATGGTTTTGACACATATCGATCTGGAATTGCTGGATCAGTTGCTGTAGCTGCTTGTCCACGTACAAGTGATTTTGGATCTCCCGGACCTTCTATGATAGAAGTCATATAATCTTTGTTCTTTAGATTCAAGAACTGAATCATTCTCTTCTTCCATTGTGAATAATCTCTAGAAGACAAGACCGGAGGCTTCAGATGAGATCCCATAGAAAGAAATTCATTTGCCATGATTAAAAGATGAATATACCTGAAAAAAATAAAAAATGTTAGCTAGTAAAGATCTTTAAATCCAATCAAATCAAGAAAATTACAGAAATCTTTAAAAAAAAATCCAGAGATTTTGATCACAGAAAAATCTTTTGTCCCCCTCCACAGACTTAGCACGGGGGTCCCGCTACCCGGTTAGCGGGTGGGGTCAAGGGGCAACGCCCTTGCGGGGTCGAGGGGCAGTGCCCCTAGAGAAAAAAATTTCACTATTAAAGAGCATGTTACAGTTTTGAAAATTCTCAGAAAATATTCTAAGTGACAAAACTCGCAGATCACTATTGAAAATGAAACTCGCAGGCTGAGAAACACGCAAATCAAAGTCTGCGCGTTTGATAAACTCTCAAGCAAACTCGCAAGCAAACTCGCAAGTAAACTCGCAAGCAAACTCGCAAAGACTTGCGCGTTCTGATGAACTCGCTAAGCACTGAAACTCGCTAATCGATAAAACTCGCAAGTGCCTAAACACGCAAGTTACTATTCACGCTGAAACGCGCTGATAGAGGCGTACGCGTTCCAGAAACTCGCTAGGCACTACTTGCGCGTTTTGAGCAAAACTCGCTAACCACACTTGCGCGTTTCAACACTTAGAAAAAAATTCTGAGATTTTTAAACTCGCACGACAAAGAACTCGCTGAACACTATTCCTTCTCAAACTCGCAGATATCGACCAGCGCGTTTCTAGAACTCGCAACCAACGCCTTGCGCGTTTCGACCAAAAACGAATTTCTTCAGCTTGCGCGTTCTAACGAAGAACTTGCGTGTTCTTCATATCTAGCGCGTTCTTCAGATATCTTGCGTGTTCTTCAGAAAGTCGACCAAAATCTCACTGATTTCGAACCAAATCTTGTCCAATTGACTTGAAACTTTGACAATTTGATCACCTATACATTTTGAACACAATACAAACAAATAATTTCGATCTAAAAGCACAATTCTATACAAATTGATGTGTATACAGTGACTGAACTCGTGAACTTCAAAACACACAAAATCAACAAATTTATGATCAATTACAGTGCAATTACTGAAATGAACAATACAGACTCGATCTATTTCACTCAGCGAACAAAACCTGATCAATCTCAACTCAAAATTTCCACTAAAACTCAAAAAATGATTCGATGAACAGTGACGATGAACAGTGACGATGAACAGTATTGTGAACAATGTCGATTTTTTTTTAAAACTTTTCTTGATTTTGAAAAGGATTTGGCTCTGATACCAATTATGGCCCAAGATTTACTAGCATAAACACATACACAAAACACTTTGTTTATTAATCACAATGATTACATCAATCCATATCCCTATTTGTGATGAACAATTAAGATTGAGTGTTTGTGTGTGTACTCAATGTGTGCTACTATGTGTGTTCTTACTCTCTCTCAATTACACCTTCACTTTCACACACTTAATCTCTTGTTCTTGCACACACTCTTTAAACAACACTATGACTTGCTTATATATAGGTCAACATGACCAAGCAAGGTCAACCCTTCTAGAAACAATTACACTTCACACACAAACACTATTACAACAAAGACCCTTATTTAATCTTGAATACAATTATAGTCTAACAAGACATTGTGTCCTCGGAGGAAACTTGGTACCATTATGTGGGACCGGATACTACCATTAACCGTAAATGTAATCCTAGTGAATGAGTATGACTAGGATACTCAGGTGCCCTCCCCCACATCTATGTACGAGACGACATTGCTCTTTGCCCTGGATCCTAGTATTGAGCTCACAATTTGGAAAGTAGCTTACTTTTGTGTTCCACTACGATCCTTGGAAATCGGGTATCCCTCGTCACCATAAGATGTTTTTTGGACCGTAAGGTTCTTATGTGGTTATTTGGAAAGCAATACTATCTCATGTTATTGAAAATCATTTATTAACATTTTATGCATTCTTCATTCATATAAAATTTTTGTTCTCACTAGGCGTAAAACCTAACACTTTTTCTTAAATGACATGTATATCAGATTTCATTAGCGGCGGGGATCCTAAGGTTCGAGGGACAAGCGTTGGGCCGATAGCGGTGATTTTTGGAGATAAATATCGGGAATTGGCGTATAGGATCAAATAGATATTTTTGGGAGATTGAGTTGACAACTGTATTAATCTAGATGTAAATGGTTTAGATTAGTGTGTTGTCAATCTTTAAATGTCCATTCATAGATATTGTAAACGCTATTACTATTTTCTCTTTTTGGGTGATTTCCTTATGTTTAAGATATTATATTTTGCAACTATTCAGGTTTAAATTTACCTTGATTTTTAGGGTGTTACACGTACCGACTTATATTTTTATTATTTGTTAATTGAAGTTTAGTCAATAATTCAATATCTTTTGATTTTAAATTTTACTAAAGTATAATACGGTGGATATATAGAACTTGATTGAATTCATGTGCATAACCCTAACAACCTTAGTAACTCTGCCACACATTTACTGTCCATCAGCGCTCCCAAATGGCTGTTTGTTCTAGACTATTAGTGAATGCTTGTATTATATGAAGACTATTTGAATGATTGTAACATATATCAACATGTTATTTGAATGCTCAATGGTTTTAGTGCATCAAGATCTAGTTGGTAAAGATGTCAATTTAAATAAATTTGCGACATTAACTTTTGCGATGTTCGTACAAAACCGTACCAACATGTATCAAATGAAAAAAGTTGGTACCAAGTATAGTTGGTTGGTACATGGTATAGAATTTTACGTACCAAGTACAACTGGTTGGTACATGGTATATGGAAAAAAACATGGTATTGTGCCATGTTCACCCTTATTACAGATTATTCTGATAGGTTCACATATACATCTTCAAATGAATTTTTTTTAGTGATTCACATATGAACCTTCCCTAAACATTCTTTTATTATATTCTCATGATATTTAGTCTTCTCAAGATGTTGCTTTTTGGAAAGAAGCAATAAACAATGATATGGATTCCATCATGGGAAATAATACTTGGGTATTATCGAACTTGTCACAGGGATGTAAACCTTTGGGTAGCAAGTGGATCTTCAAAAGGAAGATGAAAGCGGATGGGTCAATCGACAAATTTAAAGCTCGATTGGTGACCCAAGGTTTTTTGCAACATAAAGGCATCAATTATTTTGATACTTATGCCTCATTTAATAGAATCTCCATGATTAGATTGTTGATAGCTTTGGGAGCTATTTATGTAACACTCTAAAATTCAGAGTAAATTAAAACATGGAAATATGGCAACAAGACATCCGTATTGATATAAACTTCCTATAAAGGGGATCAGTCCTTAAGACTATACAAAATCTGAACGGATATAGAATTCATCAACAAACTAATCTAAACATAACTATATGGATTACATCAGTTGACGATCCATATCTCACCAAAAGAATGGGACTTTAACAATGCCCAACTCCAAATACTAGTCATCTCAAACAATGCCTCGAGTCCACACTCGACACTCAAACCCTCGGCGACCCGCCGCTAAAGGAACCTGTTATACACATCATTTGAGAAAAAGTGTCAGACTTAAAGCCTGGTGAGAACATACAGTTTATAAATTTCAAGAGATATAAACTTTTGTATCAAAGGGAATCTTTTCAAATAAGCATTTCCAAGTTAACTGTTGATAAGAATGATATCCATTTAAAATGAGACCATAAACCTTCTTTCCAGAACCTCACAATTTAATGCACAAGTAGTTCTTTTATAAACTTCCCGAAATATAAACGTCAGTATCATAAGGAAATCTTTTCATATAGGTTTAATTTATAAAATATAACATTTTGCCACAACCGGGCCCTTTCGGTCCAAAACTCATCATACGATGACAAAAGAACCATTTTACCAAGGATTGTGGTGTAACACAAACTAGACCACCAATCCGAGTTATGAGCTAAACAATTGGAATCCAAGGATACGAACACTTAGGTCCGTGCTACAACGTGAGATCTAGCCCCCAAGCAAAACCAATGTATACTCCTTCAGTAGGATCAATATGAACCATGGCTAGTATCCGACCTCACATAACCGTACCAAGTTGCCCCCGAGGATCATATGCATCCATAGCTACAAAATGGGGAATATGACATCCCAACAATACAGTCGACTCAAAACCTAGGGATCCGCTAGTAATGGTACAGACTCGTCACAACAACATATGTGACCAACCATAAATAAACATATGGTATAAACACATTTTATAAACAAAATGTCATTTCCAGTTCAACTTCTGGTAAGAATGAAAATCATTAAAAAAGAGTTCTTAAACATTCTTTTCACATATCCACATAATGTGCAAGTAAAACATCATTTTACTTCAATAAGATAAGATCCATCATTTTAGTAAACACAAATGATCGGGAACCCTAAAATCTCCCAAAACTCAAGTTATATCAAATATGTAGAAAACTTAAATCTAAAACCATTGAGATATATATGGTATAAAACATCTTCATAAACAAAATGTTATATCCGGTTCAACTTCTTGTAAGAATGAAAATCATTAAAATGAGTTCATAAACTTTCTTTCACATATCCAACATAATGTGCAAGTAAAACATATTTTTACTTCAAATAAGATAGAATCCATCATAAAATGATCGGAACCCTAAAATCTGCCAAAACTCAACTTATATCAAATATGTAGAAATCTTAAATCTGAAATCATGGAGATACATAGGAGTTCAAAATGTAACCATTTTGACATGTATAAAGTTTTAGAAAGGTAGTAGGAACTCACCCCATAGGTTTATACGAAAACTCGAAGAACCAGATATCGACCCCCTTGCGAAGACGAAGCTTTCTACACCGAAACCCCGATCAATGCATTTAATACTAGCGGTTAACGGAAGCTCGAAGATCCAAAGAAAACCAACCTAACTTAGAGAGAGAGGGAGAGAGATTTTGAGAAAATATCTCACAAATGAGATATTTGTGGCTGAAGCCACTTAAGTCGGCCAGGGCCTTTCGCGGGTTATGCCGCGATCTCAACTCGCGGCATAACTCGCCCGTGTTCTCAAAACCTAAAACCAATAGCAGACATCGCGACTAATGCCGCGACTCCAAGTCGCGAGCAAGTCGCGGAACTCACTGGAAGGTTCCAACTTCACTGAACAACATAAATTCAAACGATAACTAATTACGGTGATAACGACAAGAGCTGAACACAAGAATACAAGATTATATAACGAAATTCAGGGTGTTACAATCCTCCCAACCTTAGAATGATTTTGTCCTCGAAATCTACTCTTCTCAATGGAACACTGTCCGCAGGGAAGATCTTTCTTAACCCATTGCCAGAAACATTAACGTGATCTTAATACCGACACCCGAATTAACTACCCTTCTTGGGCACATTTCACTCCTAACCGAGCGAACACTCAACTCTCTAAAGTAACCTTTACTCATAGGGTTACGGTTGCCTCCCAACCTTAGGTGACAATTACTACCTCCAGGAAATTAGCGACTTCAACTTTCCATCTACCAATTTATTTCGAACTGCACGGTTCCGAACTCAAAGCCAACGGTCGACGCTAATCTTCCCAAAACTCTCAGATTTCACTGATCCATTCCTCATATCGATAAAGATATTCTTACAAGGCGCACTAATGCGTCTTTCCGGCAATCAGTTAACACAGATTCTGTTATCACTCAACTCCGATCCGACTCCAAATATGGAAATAGCCCTTATTCAATTTTCTTAATACTTCGTCTACAACCACATTTATAAAGATTAACCTCTAAACACACCACCAATCTATACATTCGGACTATAGAGGACGGGCGCTAATAAAACCCACAATAGGAATTTGATGCACATGCTGAAAAATAAAAAGAATTAGGCTTAACGCCTAGATAGCTCAAGAGTTTTACATAAGTAAAAGCAATTAAATGGATGAACTTCTCTTTAAACAGAACCTTTCAAATAATGAATTTTAAAACATGGAACAACTCCTTTTCAAAGTTATGCAATTTCCAAGATGGATCCTTCATTTCAACGATGCTTTATAAATTGACACAACTTGTACTAACTCCAAGTATGAAACATTAGTAACACCATCCACATCGTACGTCCGAAAACATGGACACTAGGCCCAATACTCACACGACCAAAAACGAAAAAAAACTAAATATCAACATGCAGGAATAACACATTTCATTCAAACCTTAATATACGTGGGGATAACCCAATATTAAAGCCATCGTTTACCGTCGACTCCACATAACCAAAGTTGGTAAAAATATGACATTAGTGTTTAAAATACCCCAGGTCTACGACTGAGAGACCCGTACACAAAGAGAATAGAAGGACACGCAAGTAGGCCGCCCATACAACTTCCTCGCATGACCTCTAAACGTTTCCATCTTGGGTGGCGAGAACAAATGAATGGGGCCACCCGTGATGTTATTGGATTTCACCACGTATCCCGATCTTAGTTCCCATGCCATACCAGACATCACAACTTCAAACCGTTTAGTGCCTCTAGCCATACTCCGTCGAGTTCCACCTCAAGGGCTTACGGACACGGGTGCCTATCCAATCCAGACGAGTTCCAACTCAGTAGCTCGTGCCACTTATTGTCTACTCGCTAGCCAACCCGAGCGGTCACTAAGTGTAACCCAAAACCTCAGGCTCTACAAAACAGACAGACTGTCTATGGATCTACAACATTACAGTCTAAAATGCTACATGACTCCAAATGAATGACCAACATACTCAAAGCATGTAACTCTCAAATGACACGAATAAACACCATCATACTCAAATCTTTCATTTTGGTTATAAATCCGGACAAATGTCCACACGACTCATTTAGTTAAAACCCGAGCCAAAGGCCCAACACTTCACGTAAATTTCCAACGAAAGCCTCGTAAACCTTAAAACACATTTAACCGACATTTAACGTTTCCCCAAATAATGAAATGTCTTTAAACAATGCTTATGAAAACCCACACCACAAAGACATGCTTTCTCAAAACTCAACACGTATTGGGACCAAAGATTTTCCAAAGGTTTTATGAATGCAAATATACTAAGATGCATATGTCATGAAACAAACTTTGCTTGCACACAATCATCAAAGATGCATAAATCATAATATAGATTTTACGTGTACAAAGTCACCCAGAATATGTAAATCACGCTATTTACTTGTTGAAGTATTCAAGCTCGACATGAGCAATTTACCATGTTAAAACAATCCAAGTTACCGAATACGAAAACTTTAACAAAATACTCGCACCTTGAGAAATACCGAGTAAAACATACGCAATAATTTACACTATAAATGTGAAAATAGGTTCTTGCACTTCAACATATGCAACAATTGTTTGTACAACTCCAAAGGGAAAAATCACAATTTTATCTTTAAAATTCTTTCTCTATAACCAAGAGACGTTGCAGCAAAAGAATTTTCAACTCACCCCATATGCAGCAATTCATTCCCCAAAGGGCGGTAAAATAACGGGGATGCAAATAAAATTTTAAATCGAGTTTAAAGCTTCACGTTGTAAAGATAAACATATTTGACCAAAATAGAAATTACAACGACAAAAATATCACTAACTTGCTAAATACTTTGCGGAAATTTTAACAGTAGAGTTAATGATGGAAATATGATCAGAACGAAAGTCCTGTTTTAAAAAAATAACATAGATTGTTTATGCAATCATTCACACCAACGTTATACTTAAATCCAATGCACATAGTACACGACGGTTGACATTTGTTAACAAAACCCTGAAATTAACGCACACAATGATGCATATGCACATGTTCCTGAAATTATTTACACGAGACAAAAGTCGTAAGATGAGACACCATAATCCAACTGGATTTTCATAAAACTCATTAACGCTAAATTCAAGTGGTGTCCAAATTTCCATTTTTCAGCACAAGGTAAGGCGACCATTTTGACAAGATTTTTGATGAGACACGACGCCCAAAGAACTCATAACTTGCACGTAATGAAATTAAACTCACGCATCTCAAAATATACGCACGCGACAAAAGAATCCGTAAAACAAAACTCCAAGAAATTCAACAAAACTCACACAACTAAAAATTCCCAAGAAACTCCGACTCAAAAGCATGGGAATAACTCTTCCTTTAAAACCATTGACATACGTGGAAGAGATCCAATGTCAAGGTCAAAATTCCACAGCTACTTGCCCATTAACTCAAAAAGCGTTAAAACACAGGTATTACGACATCCAAAAATAGCATTTAAACACAAGACGTGAATAAAGAGAGTTTTGATAACAATTTAAAATCAGGTGCAACAAAACCATTTTAAGCACGCTTATGCTCATAGTTTAAAATATGCTGAGTGCTAAATGTTTTGCTAAAACGTTATAAGGTAATTTACTTTATGGTTGGCGATCATGAAAAACAATTTATGTAACCTTATTTTAGAAATAAATTTAATGCATGAATCCGGTCGACACTCACATCTTAATACTACGCTTCCCAACATCCTGACGTACTATAATCAACCGGATGCCTCAGGCATAATAGGGCAACCATCCCATTAATTAACTTACAAAAATCCTCGAAATAGAATCGATCTAAAAAGATATAATTTTAATTCCACCAACGAATCTGGCTCAAGATGATTAACTTAATGCGTTCAACGCACTTACTATTATCTCGAAGAGACATTGCTATAAACAACAATCATTCCTTAGCTTACTCGCTTAGAAACTTTCGCACTACTCTAATGGTCAACATACTAAGGTAGAGCAGGTAAACACAAGCACGAGAAAGGGTAATGAAAAGTTAACTGAAACACGCACGAAAGAAACGTACCACTACGTCTACCAATTGTCATAACATTAGAAAACCAATTACACTTACGTAAAATATCCTCATAATCACATTAGCTATGTGAGATTATGGACATATAACACATAAGGGTTCTTGTTACCGTCATCACAACACCTGATGAACATAACTTCCGTCGACTCTAAGACTGCCCCATCTTAGAAGTTCTACCCAATCTCACAATCAATGCCTATCAAACTCAGTCTAAGTCTAGACATCTTACATTCATGCCTAGTTCGCTTAAACTAGAGCTCTGATACCAACTTGTAACACTCTAAAATTCAGAGTAAATTAAAACCTGGAAATATGGCAACAAGACATCCGTATTGATATAAACTTCCCATAAAGGGGATCAGTCCTTAAGACTATACAAAATCTGAACGGATATAGAATTCATCAACAAACTAATCTAAACATAACTATATAGATTACATCAGTTGACAATCCATATCTCACCAAAAGAATGGGACTTTTAACAATGCCCAACTCCAAATACTAGTCATCTCAAACAATGCCTCGAGTCCACACTCGACACTCAACCCTCGGCGACCCGCGGCTAAAGGAACCGTTATACACATCATTTGAGAAAAAGTGTCAGACTTAAAGCCTGGTGAGAACATACAGTTTATAAATTTCAAGAGATATAAACTTTTGTATCAAAGGGAATCTTTTCAAATAAGCATTTCCAAGTTAACTGTTGATAAGAATGAAATTCATTTAAAATGAGACCATAAACCTTCTTTCTAGAACCTCACAATTTAATGCACAAGTAGTTCTTTTATAAACTTCCCGAAATATAAATGTCAGTATCATAAGGAAATCTTTTCATATAGGTTTAATTTATAAAAGATAACATTTTGCCACAACCGAGCCCTTTCGGTCCAAAACTCATCATACGATGACAAAAGAACCATTTTACCAAGGATTGTGGTGTAACACAAACTAGACCACCAATTCGAGTTATGAGCTAAACAATTGGAATCCAAGGATACGAACACTTAGGTCCGTGCTACAACGTGAGATCTAGCCTCCAAGCAAAACCAATGTATACTCCTTCACTAGGATCACTATGAACCATGGCTAGTATCCGACCTCACATAACCGTATCAAGTTGCCCTCAAGGATCATATGCATCCATAGCTACAAAATGGGGAATATGACATCCCAACAATACAGTCGACTCAAAACCTAGGGATCCGCTAGTAATGGTACAGACTCGTCACAACAACATATGTGACCAACCATAAATAAACATATGGTATAAACACATTTTATAAACAAAATATCATTTCCAGTTCAACTTCTGGTAAGAATGAAAATCATTAAAAAAGAGTTCTTAAACATTCTTTTCACATATCCACATAATGTGCAAGTAAAACATCATTTTACTTCAATAAGATAAGATCCATCATTTTAGTAAACACAAATGATCGGGAGACCTAAAATCTCCGAAAACTCAAGTTATATCAAATATGTAGAAAACTTAAATCTGAAACCATTGAGATATATATGGTATAAAACATCTTCATAAACAAAATGTTATATCCGGTTCAACTTCTGGTAAGAATGAAAATCATTAAAATGAGTTCATAAACTTTCTTTCACATATCCAACATAATGTGCAAGTAAAACATATTTTTACTTCAAATAAGATAGAATCCACTATAAAATGATCGGAACCCAAATCTCCCAAAACTCAACTTATATCAAATATGTAGAAATCTTAAATCTGAAATCATAGAGATACATAGGAGTTCAAAATGTAACCATTTTGACATGTATAAAGTTTTAGAGAGGTAGTAGGAACTCACCCAATAGGTTTATACGAAAACCCAAAGAACCAGATATCGACCCCCTTGCGAAGAGGAAGCTTTCTACACCGAAACCCCGAGCAATGCACTTAATACTAGCGATTAACGGAAGCTCGAAGATCCAAAGAAAACCAACCAAACTTAGAGAGAGAGAGATTTTGAGAAAATATCTCACAAATGAGATATTTGTGGCTGAAGCCACTTAAGTCGGCCAGGGCCTTTCGCGGGTTATGCCGCGACCTCAACTCGTGGCATAACTCGCCCGTTTTCTCAAACCCTAAAACCAACAGCGGACATCGCGACTAATGCCGCGACTCCAAGTCGCGAGCAAGTCGCGGAACTCACTGGAAGGTTCCAACTTCACCGAACAACATAAATTCGAACGATAACTAATTACGGTGATAACGACAAGAGCTGAACAAAAGAATACAAGATTATATAACAAAATTCAGGGTGTTACAATTTACAATCTAGCGATTCACCAAATAAATGTCAAAAGGGCATTATTGAATGATGACTTAGAGAAGAAAGTTTACATGAAAAACATGGGGGAGGGGAACTGATCCTTGGAATAAGGAGCAAACGTGAGAACAAGGGAATTACAATCACACAATCTTATTATATTTATAAAGTATTAATAAAATTTAATTGCTTTAAATGTTCTCAGGTGAGTACTCACCATTTGATTTGAGTACGAAGCTTATGCCCAATACGTGTGAAGTGGTGTCACAACTCGAGTACTCAAAGTCTATTCGGTGCTTGATACATGCCATGACAAGCATTAGGCCGAATATTTCTTTTTGTTGAGTCAAATATTGTAATCAAGATTAAAGAGGGTCAATGTTGTAAAGTCAATGTAATTATCAAAGTCTTGTAAAGTCAAGTTGTTTGACTTTGTCTTCTTAGTTTGTGTTGTAAGGTCAATGTGTTTGACCATATAAATTGGTTGAGTTATTTGTAATCATTAGATATTCAAGAACACAAACACACATATACATTTTAGAGAGAGAGCTTTAGAGAGAGAAATAGGTATATGGCTTCATGGATTGAAAGTGAAATCATTGTAATCCTAGTTTGATTAATAAAAGATGATTTATACAAATGTATGTGGATTAGTGGCTTGAATCTGGAACAACATTTGGTATCAGAGCCTAATCAAATCAATCTGAGACAAAGTTTACTGTTCATCATGAAGAACTCGCACCTGGACTATGATTAGTTCAATTTTGAGATTCTATATTGTAATTGTCCAATTCTTGTTTCCACTGTATGCGTATATTGTTTTAGAACACTTCTTGTTCAGGTTGTAATCACAAATTCACTTTAATTAGATGTCAATTTCTTGAATTTGTCATTTTTTTTGTGTTCGAACTCACGTCGCACTGTATTTGATTCAAGATTATTGATTCAGTTATTTTTTGAAGTAATTCCTTGCCATGGTTCTGTTGTCGATACCTTTGTGGACAAATTCACAAAGTTTCAGAATATAATTCGAAGTTTTAGTTCGAATTTTGGTGATCATAGTGGATTTGAAGTAGAAAGCATCAAAATTTCGCAAGATCTGAACAATTCACATGTTCTTGAGGTTTTCGCATGAAATTGGTTGATTAAAGAAAGATAAGGACATAATTCGCACAAGGCTGTGTACGAAAAGAGAGAATTTCGCATATAGGCTTAAACGAAAAGTGAAAATTTGCATCTCACTACATGCTGTGATCCCAGTATACTAGCAGTCTAATTCAAAAACCGATTATCAAAATATTATTTGAATTAAAATCACTAGATTACAGTGCCACATATCTCAATGTCACAGGTCTCACTTGGAAAGTATGCGAGTTCTCTGTGTTTACAATTTGTGCGCGTGTCTTCTTGGTTACAAAACAACAACAAATATTAATACTAAGTCAACTAGCGTTGACTTTACAACACAAACCCTTTGAAATTGCAACATTTACATAATAGACCCTCTACTTTAATCTTGAATACAATTCATATCTAACAATCTCCCCCTTTGGATTCAAGATTAATTTTTTTTGGCAATAATCTTCAGGTATTCTTTTCTTCAGAAAACTCTTCAGCATTTGATCTTTCATGACTTTAAATCTTGAAATCTGTGATGTCTTCAACAAACTTTACATCTTCAAGACTTTGTCACTTTGGTTAGTCTTTGATGTATGACACTTTAAACGATTCTCCCCCTTTGAATTAGATTTTAAGTAGCTTTGATTAGAACTTTAACACTTTCTTCAATCTCCCCCTTTGTTTTCAACAAAATCACATACTCTTCAGAAAATTCTCTTTAACCCAACAAACTTTGTTTCAACTTTCCATCTGACTTTAATATCTCCCTTTCATTTCATCTCACTTGACGTTGGTTTAGCTTTGAAATGAATCTTACTTTGAAATCTCGAACTATCTCCTTCTTTGTCTTGCTTTTTCATAACTTTGTTCTTTCTTTAAAAATTATCTTTGAAGACTTTCCCCCTTTCTGATACGATTAACTTCAATCTGACTTGAACTTTGAAACTTCTCCCCCTTTTTGATGAATTTTGAGAGTCAGAATCATCAAAACTGTTCAATGTCAGCTCTGCCTTTGAGTGATCTCCCCCAAATAATCAGATAAGCACAGTCTCCATGAATAACAATCTCCCCTTTTTGGTAGGATATGAAGAATCTCCCCAACTGATCTGATAAGTTTCCGTCAATTCATGAATGTATTTATCCAAATCTTTTCAAATTTAGACAAATTATGAGTGATAACCCTAAATCAACATATGAAACAGTTAAAGTGCCTGTAAGTAACACGAAGTTACTTAGTACAACGAATATACTTTATAAGGAGCTTGTGTGAGGTTCACTCCCCAAGACTTCCATTCAATCATCGAAAAACACAAGGTTAATCTATGATCGTTCTGACAGAAAAACATATTTTCTGTGTGTACGTGCTTGTGTATGAAAGAATTAGCACAATGATTGCTTTTATAAGGCTCAAAATTATGTAAACCATTGAGACAACAACATTTATACATAGACTCAATGTGCATGAGAAAGGGTCGAAGGTGGGGCAACTTTCCTTCTTTTTTAATATTCAAGTATTCCAAATGAAGATCAAATAGATTATGTACTGCTTCCCCTTGAAAATGTGAAACATTCTTTTGTTGATAAAAGAATGAGTAGCAGGTGGGGTTTTAATGCAAGAGTTGGCATGGGCTAGTTGCCTTTTTCAATGAAGGTCACGAAGAAATGTGAACCAACAGATTATGTGGCTGCCCGGCTCAAAAAAAGTTTGGTGCAGAGTTTGATATTCTTTTACTCTGTTCTCACACCCTCTTTCTTTTAATCATTTAAGCTTGCTTCTAACCAAACTCTCATTTCCATTTTACCTCATCACACACCCACTCTCAATCTTTTGACCCCTCTCCCCTCAATCACTCAAGGATTACTTCTCGGGTAGGAAACACTGGTTAATGTGAATACATGGAAGTCTTTTAAGCTCACACACTGAATCCCATGTATGTTGTCCTAAAAAATATGTTGCTCAATGATTATCTTGACAATTAAGCACAAGATATCATAGTCAGTGTATGTATGCTCATAACAGATAAGAATGAAATTTGAGCAATTTGAACATTTAAGGTTTCTCAAAACTTTGAACATTTATAATCAATCAATTTCATGGTTTTGAGAATCTGACAATGATTTAATCAAATCAAACATCATGAAGAAAAATAATTTGGGGTATCAAAGAACGAATGTTGTTTATATGAACGAGATATAAACAATTTATCAATGAAAACACATTTCAAGTAGAAATGTCGTCTGATCTCAAACAATTTATAGTTCTAACAACGGGAGTATTACCATCGAAAGATTTAAACTTTTAGAGACATGGTAATAACAAAGTAAAAAAATAATGTACTGAATCGATGTGTGTAAGAATACTTGACAGTATATAGACAAGATAATACACAAGTATTAATCTTTTAGAAACACACGGTCAGATAGTCATCAAAGTATCCAAGTGAAAATCATTTAAAATTACACTTCTCAATTCATGAAACATTTTAAGAAGAAGAAGTGGTTTGAACATTTAAGAAATCATTTTGCACACTTGAAAGTTGGTCTTCTTTCAAAGTATGGTAGAGTTTGAGATTCAGAAATATATACCTTTTTTTTGCGTTGAAATTCTCAACTCCCCCCCTTAAATGAATATAATCATTTATGCATCGTTGACAAAACTTCATATATTCTCCCCCTCAATATCTGTAAAAAGTCAATTAATCAGAAAAAAATGACAATTAAAGTCTAATATACTTCTTATATCTTCTCCCCCTAAAAGACATGACAATGTAAGTCTCCTCCTCAAATTAAAAAACTTCTTGAAAAGATGTTATCATGTAAGCATCCGTCTGAAGAAAAACTTTTGAGACCGGGTTCTGAACTGAAGTATTCAGAAGCCATTATTACGTATTCTCCGGTGAGAATAGTAATTCCGTTTAAAATGTAATAATAAATTTATCATTTAATCTCCCCCTAAAAAAATTGAAAATATATCAGTAAAAATATAAAACATATAAGCTCCCTCTTAACATATGCATAATCTTTAATCATTAAACCGAGTTCTGAATTACTAGGATTGAAGTAAATTCAGAAGTCAAAAGCTCCATCTTTATCATTGAAGAACGAGTCCTGATCTGTACATAATCAGAAGTCATCATTTGATCTTTGAAGATCGAGTCCTGATCTGTACATGATCAGAAGTCTTTGTCCTTTAGCATTGAAGATTGGGTCCTGATCTGTTGTAATCAGAAACCATCATTCTTGAAATGAGGTACGAGTCCTAGACTGCTTTGTCTAGAAGTCAATGTTCTTCTCCCCTTACTCTTTAGATGCCTGCAACACAGGTTTAGCTTTTGGTACCCACTGGTATTTGGGTCCTGGTTTGTTAGTTGCAGTTCTATTAGGAGAGATGTAATAAGAACCATACCAGCTATTTTCATAATTTTTGTTTACAAAATCATTTGAACCACAATAGGATCAACTAATTTTCTTTTGTGCTAACCTGATTAGTTGATTTACAGTATAAACAAGATGAGGTTTGCCAACAGTTTTACCTTTAGGAGCATTGTTTCTTTTAGCGTTTGATGTATGCACAAATGATTTTTGTTCCTTCTTCTCCTCCGAGGAACATTTCACTCTCTCCAAATCCATTTATCTTTTTCTTTCTCATCTTTCCATCTCCAAAACATATTCTGCTGAGATTTGTTCTTCTTTGTGTTACCTGAGCCATCAACACGTTTATCATAGAAAAGATTAGAAGGATGAATCTGATCTTTAGGTTTAGAAGTATTAATATCATCTGAATCTGTGATCCCAAATTACTAGCATATATCAACAATACAGATTAACAACACAATCTTTATTGATTAAACCATTTGATTACAACGAAGTAATAGATCTAACAATGTGCCACAGATCTCACGTATGTGTGTGTGTTTACAGTGTGCAAATCTTACCAATCTACGTGTTCGTATCTTACTCTAAAAACACAAGAACTTTGCTATATACTTGGTCAACATGACCTAAGCAAAGTCTACCCTTATAAAACCCTTCTAACAATAATTACATATTACACATCTAACTTTCTAAACTTTACACTTTTGACCCACAATTTAATCCTGAATACAATATAGCTTCAAAAATCTCCCCCTTTGGATTCAAGATTAATTTTTTTTTGACAATTATCTTCAGGTCTTTGTTAAATCAGAATAATCTTCAGCAAACAATCTTTTCAGCTCAAAATCCTGAAATCTTTGACAACGTCAACAAACTTTTCATCTTCAAAACGTTGTTGCTTTGATCAATATTTAATCTCCCTTTGTCTTCAACAAAATCACATATTCTTCAGAAAACTTTTCTTTAAACACAGACTTTGATGCAACTTTCAAATTTAACTCATTATATGAATCAACCAATCATCTGACTTTAATATCTCTCTCTTTCATTTCAAAACTTCAATCTGACTTGAACTTTGAACTTTCTCCCCATTTTTGATGAATTTGAGAATCAAAATCATCAAAACTTGTTCAATGTCAGCTCTATTTTTGAATAAACTCCCCCAAACAATCTGATAAGCACAGTCTTCATGAACAATCTCCTTTTGGTAGGATATGAACACTCTCCTCCAACTGATCTGATCCGAAAAGTTTTTGTCAATTCATGAATGTATTCATCTGAATCTTTTCAAATTCAGACAAATTAAGAATGGTAACCCTGAATCAACAGATGAAATAGTTATAGTGCCTATAAGTAACACGAAGTTACTTATAAAAACTGATGTACTTTGTAAGAATTAGCACAATGATTGCTTTACAGGCTCAAAATAATTTCAATCAGTGAGACAACAACAGTTATACATAGACTCAATGTGCATGAAAAATGGTCGAAGGTGGGGCAACTTTCCTTCTTTTTCATTATCAGTATCTTCTGAGTGAAGAACCAATAGAGTATGTGTTGCTTCCCTAGAAAATGTGAAACATTCTCTTTTTAAGAAAAGAATGGGTAGTTGGTGGGGTATTTGCAAGAGTTGGGATGGGCTCATTGTCTTTTTCAATGATGGTCACCAAAGAATGTGAACCAATCAGATTATGTGGCTGCCCGACTCAGAATGATTTGGTGCAGAGTTTAATATTCTTTTACTCTAATCTCACACGCTCTTTCTTTTAAACATTTAAGCTCACTTCTAACCAATCTCTCTTTTCCATTTTACCTCGTCACACCAATACTCATTTCTTTTGACCCCTCTCCCCTCAATCACTCATAGGATTACTTCCGGGGTAGGAAACACTGGTTATTATGAATCCATGGAAGTTCTGTTAAGCTCTCACATCGAATCCCATGAATTTTGTCCTAACAGAATATGCTGTTCATTGATTTTCTTGACATTTAAGCCGAAGAAATCATTTGTCAGTATATGTATGCTCATCAAAAATCAGAATGAAATTCGAGCATTGTAAGCATTTAAGATTTCTCAAAACTTTGTATGAATGAATAATCATGAAATGAATAGAAATGTTTTGAGAATCTGACAATGATTTAAATCATATCAAATATTTCATGAAGAATTATAAGTTGGGATATCAAAGACGTAAGATGTTTATATGAACAAAATATAAACATGTTAACAATTAAAGCACATATAAAGTGAAATGACGTCTGATCTCAAACAATGTAGAATAGCAAACGGGAGTATTACCATAGAAAGATTTATCATTTGATACATGGTAATAACAAATTCAAGAAAAATGTACTGAACCGATGTGTGTAAGAATACTTGACAGTATATGACAAGATAATACACAAGTATTGATCTTTTGGAAACACACGGTCAGTTAGTCATGAAAGTATCCAAAGAAAAATCATTTAAAAATCATACTTCTCAATTCATGAAAACATTTTAAGAATGTGAAGTGGTATGAACATTTAAGAAAATAAGTTTTCACAAGTGAAAGTTGTCCTTCTTTCATCAAGTGATAGAGTTTAAGATTCAAAAAAATATACTTTAGTATAAAACCTTAACTCCCCCTAAAATGAATATTATCGTTTAAGCTTCATGGACAAAATTTCAGATATTCTTCCCTTCAACATTTGTAAAAATTCAAGTAATCAGAAAAATATAACAATTAAAGAATAAGCGTCTATCTTCTCCCCCTAAAAGATATGACATTTAAAATCTCAGTAACTCCCCCTCAAATAAAAAAACTTCTTCAAAAAATTTAATCTTTTAAGTATCCTTCAAAAAAAAACATTTAAGATCGGGTTCTGAACTGAAATATTCAGAAACCATTATTACGTTTTCTCCTGTGAGAATAGTAATGTTCAGCTTTATCAATGAAGACTGGGTCCTGATCTGATGTAACCAAAAACTCTAGTCACTTGAAATTGAGGAACGGGTCTTGAACTGTTTTATCCAAGACCCATAGTTCTTTCTCCCTTTAGTCTTTATTTGCCTGCAACACAGGTTTAGCTTTTGGTACCCACTGGTATTTGGGTCCTGGTTTGTTAGTTGCAGTTCTATTAGGAGAGATAAAATAAGAACCATACCAGCTATTTTCATAATCTTTGTTTACAAAATTATTTGAACCACAATAGTAACAACTAATTTTCTTTTGTGCTAACCTGATCAATTGATTGATAGTGTAAACCAGATCAGGTTTGCCAAAAGTTTTACCTTTAGAAGTACTGTTCCTTTTAGCATTAGATACATGCTCAAATGATTTCTGTTCCTTCTTCTCTTCTGAGGAACCTTTCACTATCCAAATTCATTTATCTTTTTCTTTGTCATCTATCCTCCTCCAAAATCTTTTCTTCTGAGACTTATTCTTCTTAATATTACCTGAACCATCAACATTTTTATCATAGAAAATATTAGAAAGACGAATCTGATCTTTAGATTTAGTTGTAACACTATCATATGAATCAAATAAAGGATTATTAGAAACATTTGTAAAGCGTGAACTTGAAGCTGTTTTGAAAGAGCATTCTGAATCAGCTTGATCATCTCTTGGTGATTGGACAATTGATTCTGGAGTCTTTGACTCAGTCAGCTTCACCTTGAACATGATCTCTTCAAGTTCTTTTATCTTTGAAGACAAATTGTTTCTTTCTTTTGAAATCAAATCAAACTTCTTTTGTAGTTCAGACTTCGTCTTCTTTTCCTTCAAAATAGTTGATGACAACTCAGATAATTTCTTTGTAAGCTCCTCTATCTCAGTCTCAAAACACTTTCTTTTCCTCATTAAAGTCTTTCTTTGCATTCTTTGTTTGTTCAATCTTCTTCTTTTCTTTCTCAAACTTGTCTCTTTCCATTATGATTACTTTCTCGAAGTCTGAAACTTGTTGAGAAAGCTTTATGCATTTCAGCTCCACTGATTTCTTCTCTTCAAAAGCTTTTCTGGAAAATTCAGAAAACTTCTTAGCAAATTCTTTTCTTTCTGTTTCAAAATCAACTTTATCTTTCTTCTCTTTATTCACTTGATCTTCCAGTTCAGAAACTTTCTTTTTCAGCTCAACATTATCTTTCTCCAGTTCCTTTCTTTTCTTTTCAATCTTCTTCATCTCATCTTAGGATTTTGAGTTGTCTTTTTCTTGGGTTGTTTTTTCTTTTATCATGTTGATTTCAACCTCAAGACTGAAAACTTTATCTTTCAAAGAATCTCTTTCAACAAAAATTTGTGAATTAATTTTTCTCAGCCCGTCACAAGTTTCACTTGAGATGTTTGCTCTTCTTCTAAGTTCATCTAGATCTCTTTGCATTGATTCCTTCTTGAACCAACTTGAGTTAGAATTAAGACTTTTAGATCGTTTCAATTTTGTTTGTAGATTTGAAATATCCTTCTCTTTTGAATCAATGATTCCAGCAAAATCAATTTTAGAATTAGTAATGCATATTGAGCAAACAAAATCTTTCTTTAGATCTTTATCATCTTTCAGTTTGTTAATCTGAGCTTGAAGAGATGAGTTCTGAATTTTTAAATCTTTGTTCTTAGCTTCGAGTGCTGGGATCTCTGGCATGTACGCTAAAGCACAATCTCTGTTGGTTAGCACCAGATTTCCTTTTTCATCTGTGTAAGGCATGATGAAATCTGTAAAAGTATAAGCTAGTAATGATCTTTAATTAGAAAATCAGAAAAATCAACAGTAAAAATCACTCAAAATTTTTAAAAAGTATAGAATTCGTATATCACAATTCGCATATAAGAATTCGTATAGCACAATTCTCAAGACACTCACAAGCAAGAATTTATAAGTATAGAATTCGTATAGGCACAATTCGCATAAAAGGATATGAAAAGGATACGAATTCTAAGCTTTTCGCATAATCTTGTTGTGCGAATTCTGAGGTTTTCGCAGAATACAAGGGTACGAATTCTTGATAATTCGTATCACTCTGACATCCGAAATCTATACAATTCGCATCACACTGATGAGCGAATTCTGAGCAATTCGTACAAGACTTTCTGCGAATTCCTTCCTTGGAATTTTTTTCTCAGACACAGATGCGAATTCTACGCATTTCGTACATGGCTCTCCTGCGAATTCTACACTTCTCGTACACTACCTTATGCGAATCCTTAAACCCTGCGAATTCTATCCTTAGAATCAATAAGATGAACTAATCTGCGAATTCTTCACAATTCGTACACACCCTTGTACGAATTCTGTCCTTGAACATTTTATCCTCTGAATTATGCGAATTCTTCAATGTGCGAGTTCTTCATGGCTCGTGCGAATTCTTTGAATCTTGAATATTTTTTCACAAAATATCACTGAATTCCACCCAAAAATTGATATTTGACTCTGAAACTTTGCAATCTTGATCAATTTATCATCGTGAACAACCTGTGAAGTGAATTTCTCTAATAACAATCGTGATAGTTAAAATTGATTCTTGACAGTCCGCGAGCAAAAACTTTCTAAAATCTGAATAATCGATCAAATTCTATCAATCTGTTGGTTATTTGATTAACCAACTCAAACAAGAAATGTTCCAATACTATGAACGATAACAATGAACTCAATTTCACATCCAAATCATCCTTCAATCAAAATCTTAAATGAAAACACAGAGTCGATGAAACAGTGACAAAAAAAATTTGATTTTTCTTCTTTTACGATCTAGCTCTGATACCAAATGTGATCCCAAATTACTAGAATATATCAACAATACAGATTAAGAACACAATCTTTATTGATTAAACCATATGATTACAACGAAGTCATAGATCTAACAATGTGCCACAGATCTCACGTATGTGTATGTGTTTACAATGTGCGAATGTTACCAATCTGCGTGTTCGTATCTTACTCTAAAAACACAAGAACTTTGCTATTTATACTTGGTCAACATGACCTAAGCAAAGTCAACCCTTCTAAAACCCTTCAACAACACTTTCATATTACACATCTAACTTTCTAAACTTTACACTTTTGACCCACAATTTAATCTTGAATACAATATAGCTTCAACAGAATCAAATAAAGGATTATTAGAAACATTTGTAAAATGTGAACTCGAAGCTGTGTTGAATGAACATTCCGACTCAGCTAGTTCATCTCTTGGTGATTGGACAATTGATTCTGGCATCTTTTGCTCAGTCAACTTCACCTTGAACATGATCTCTTCAAGTTCTTTTATCTTTGAAGACAAACTGTTTCTTTCCTTTGAAATCAGATCAAACTTCTTATGCAATTCGGATTTTGCATTCTTCTCCTTCATAATGTTTGTTGACAACTCAGATAGTTTCTTGTTAAGTTTCTCTATTTCAACTTCAAACACTTTTCTTTCTTCTTCAAAATCTTTTTCAACATTCTTTCTCTGTTCAGAAATATCCTTGAAAACACCAACATTCTTCTTTTGCTTCTCAAATTTATGTCTCTCCATTATGATTACTTTCTCAAAGTCTGACACTTGTTGAGAAAGTTTAAGACATTTCAGTTCAATGGATTTCTTCTCTTCAAATGCCTTTCTTGAAAAATCAGAAAACTTTTGAGCATAAGCTTTTCTTTCTCTTTCAAATTCAACTCTTTCTTTCTTCTCTTTATTCATTTGATCTTCCAATTCAGAAATTTTCTTTTTCAGCTCAGCATTATCTTTCTCCAATTCCTTTCTTTTCTTCTCAGCCTTCTTCATATCCTCTTTATCTCTTGAATTGTCCTTTTCTTTCAACATATTGATTTCAACTTCAAGACTGAAGAGTTTGCCTTTCAGTTTCTCTCTTTCGGCAAAGATTTGAGAATTTATCTTCTTCATCCCATCACAAGTATCTACAACAACATTTACTTTTCTTTTGAGATATTCAATCTCTCTTTGCATCAAATCTTTTTTTGACCAAGTAGAGTTTACATTATGACCTTCAGACTTTTTCAACATGGCTTGAAGATTTGAAATCTTTTTTTCTTTAGACTCTATTATTCCTGCAAAGTTGATCTTTGAATTAGTAATGCATTAAGAGCAAACAAAATTTTTCTCTGAAAAAGTAGAATTTTCTTTCAACTTGTTGATCTGTGTAAGAAGAGATGAGTTCTGAATCTTCAAATTTTCATTTTCAGTTTTTAAAGGTGATATCTCAGATTTGAGCTTTGTATTCTCCCTTTCACAATCATTGGCCATGCTAGTGTATCTTGATAACTGTCCAACAAAATGCTTAACATTAGCTTTAGCTTCAGACATATTCATTTTTTCAAAATCATAGCTGTATCCCTGAGACATCTTGAAATCTGTAAAAATATAAGCTAGATATAATCGTTAGTCCGACAAATCGAGATAACAGATGCAAGACTAAAAAATTTTCAGAAAATAAAATTTCTAAAAACTTCAAGTATAGAATTCGTATGGTATAGATTAGAGAGCAATTCGCATGAAAAAAAAATGACAAAATTCGTATATCACTTAGAATTCATATAAAGCAAGTAACAATTCGTACAAGTCCACAATTCGTATGCAAGAGATACTCAAACGATCACAATTCGCATGAGCTTCTTATGCGAATTCTATCCTTTCAAAAATTTAGAAACAAACTTTTCGCACAAATTTTTTTCGCATACAGATTTCGTATAAGAGAATGATACGAATTCTTTACTTAAATTTTTTTTCAACTTTCAAAAAACTTTTCACATCCATGCGAAATCTGAACTTGATGAAAAAGTTCGAAAAACCATGCGAAATCTTATAGAATTCGCATGAAAGCCTGTGCGAAATCTAACAATTCGCACCACACATATATGCGAATTCTACACAATTCGCATTACAGACATGTGCGAATTCTATGCAATTCGTATAAAACCACTTGCGAATTCTTGCCTTGAAATTTTAAAATTCAACTTTTCACACAATAAACCTCTGCGAATTCTTGCTTTTCGTATATAGAGATATACGAATTCCACACTTTAAAATGATTTTTCAATATATTCTATGCGAATTCCTCTACTTTTCGTACATCACTGATGGAAATTATGCGAATTCTACACTTAAAATGAATTTAGATATGAATTATTCGAATTATTCTGCAAAATTTTAGGTCTGCGAATTCTTCGTACGAAATGTACAGATCCTGCAAGTTCTTGAGTATACGGTCCTAAAAATCTGATTCTAGTCCAAATTCCACATAAATTCTTCGATCTAGAAGTTGTAAACTCACATAAATGATCACATTAGTACAAGAAACAATCCAAATCCATCACTTTGCACACAAATACACTTAATCATAGAATTCAGTGATCAAACAGTAACTGTGATACTTTCGAACAAAACTTTCAAAAATTCACAAATTGATTATCCAAATCGATTTTCCAATGTAATTCAATCACAGAAAGTTATTCTAAATCATGTTTCGACCAGAATCCAATCAAAGATTTTAACAAGAACACATTTAATCTCAGAAATCAAATCAAGACTCAAGAACAGTTTATACGAACTCAAAAACTCTAAAAAAATGTCAGATTAAGCTCTGATACCAAATATGATCCCAGTATACTAGCAGTCTAATTCAAAAACCGATTATAAAAATATTATTTGAATTAAAATCACAAGATTACAGAGAGCCACAAATCTCAATGTCACAGGTCTCACTTGGAAAGTATGCGAGTTCTCTGTGTTTACAATTTGTGCGTGTGTCTTCTTGGTTACAAAGAAACAACAACTATTTATACTAAGTCAACTAGCGTTGACTTTACAACATAAACCCTTTGATATTACAACATTTACATAATAGACCCTCTACTTTAATCTTGAATACAGTTCATATCTAACATATGCGAAAAGTGCAGAATTCGCATGATGAAGACTTCAAATTTTTCTAAGTCTGGAATTCTCATAATATTCATTTGCAAAAAGTAGAAGTCTTGAATTTGCCTAAGTTTAGAATTCGTACAATTTCCTTTTGCGAAAAGCTCACAAGTTTGAAGAGTACAAGTTTAGAATTCGCATCTTCTTTTGTGCGAAAAGTAGAAACTTGCATCCTACATCGTGCGAAATCTTGAAATTCGCATCCCTCAGCGTGCGAGAAGTGGAAATTCGCATCAGGTTGCGGCGAAAAGCAAGGATTTATTATCCTTGGTGTGCGAAATTTGTTGTTTGTGCGAAAAGTTATTCTTGGTGGTACGAAAAGTATAGAATTTTCTCAGTTCCGTGAGAATTTTGTACTTCGAAATTTTTTGGAACTTTTCTAAAAAAATTTCAAAGTTGGTTTTCATACAAAGGTTTCTGATTATTTGATTAACGATCATTCCAAGCTACTTTGTTTCAGAATTTAATCATGTCGAAAGACCTTCTGAGTATGGGCTCTCAGTCCAAGCCACCTGTCCCGTCTGTCAGAGAATACCTGCAGTGGAAGCGGAGGATGATTTAGTTTCTAAATCACAAGAACCGGGAACTCATGGAATCTATCATCAATGGCCCAGTAAATCCTGTCGTGACTGTACCGGGTCAACCAACTACTGCAACATCTCTTGAGATATTGGTGAGGTACCCAAACCTTATGAGTACTACAGTTAAGTGAAGAAAACTCAGGCCAAGATTGATGAAGAGGCAATCATCTTGCTAACCATGGCCATCCCAAACGATGTTTACAACCATGTAGACAGTCGTGAATCTGTAAAAGCAATGTGGGATGAACTTGAGCGGCAGTTGCAAGGTACAGACGGGTCATTCAAAGCGAAGCTCAATCAAAGCATAAATGCGTACGAGAGATTTAAGGCAAAGGAAGGAGAATCTTTGGTGGACACTTACAATCGGTTCAATGTCATTTTGAACGATCTTCGAAGGAACGGGATGAACAAATCTATCTCAGAGATAAACTACAAATTTATCAAGAACCTCAATCCAGAATGGAAAAGCTATGCAATCAACTTGCAAATGTCAAAGGATATGGATTTGGAGGATGTGAATGACATGTTTGTGACTCTAGCACAACATGAGGATGAAGTAAAGATGATAAGTGAAGAGAAAAAGATGGTGAAGGAATCTTTAGCACTTCTTGCTGAAAAGAAAGCTGTAAAGTCCAGTTCCAGTTCAAAGTCCAAGCCAAAGATCTCTAAGGCTTATTTGGCTAAGTTGCCGAGTTCTAGTTCAGAATCATTATCTGAAGAGAAAGAAATGGATTCAGATGAGGACATAAGGAGGTTTGATGAAAACTTAGCATTGATCACAAAGCAGCTCAACAAACGTTACGGTAAGAAGATGTTTTACTACGACAAGAAAAGATTGAGAAGTTCAAGCCCAGATTTAAGAAAGAGTATCTGAAGAAGGATGAGAGAAAGGATGAAAAGAAAGAAGAAAAGATTGATCCTCAGAGTGGAAGATGCTTCAACTTTGGAAAGCATGGACATTTTTTAAAAGATTGTCGGTTCAAGAAGGTGAAGAACTCAGAGTATTATGCTAAAAAGTCTTTGTTGGTGAAGAAGCAAGAGGAAGGCAAGGTGTTGATGGAAGAAGAAAAAAAATTGCTTTGTGAGACTTCGGATGAGGAGGAAGCTCACTTTCCTCAAATCCAATGCTTGATGGACAAGGTGGAAGAAGAGCCTCAGCCTGCAGATAATTCTGATGCTGACTCTGAGGTAAGTGATCAATCCGACAACTCTGAGGTAGTTCAATCTCTAATATCTCAAATTCACTTTATAGAAAATGAATTTAATGTGATTAAAGAAAAACTTAGCCTTGAAAGACAAATGATGATGAATTTTTGTGACGAAAATGGATTATTAAAAGTTGTCATCGAGGATAAGGAAAAAGAGAAAAATGTTTTAAAAAGAGAAAAAAATGATTTCTTCACTGAGCTCCAAAAGGACTTAGTGAAATTGAATTCAGAAAAAAAGTGAGTATAAAATTAAATTTGAAGTTTGCTTTCAAGAACACAATGATGCTTATTGCAAGACTAAACAATTGGAGGATTTAAATTTAAAGCGTGGACAGACTAAGCAGACTTTGAGTTTATTGACAAACAAACTCCAAGACGTAAGATTTTATAATCCGTAATTGGGTTTGGGTTTGTCAGAGAATGATATTTTGAAAAAGGCACCCAAAAATTTATATAATTTTGATAAAATGGGTCCTAAGTCTCAAAGAATTCTGAACATACGTGACATATTCGTTAAAGCCGAGACTTTAATATTTGACACTCCTCTAAAAGGTAAAGAAGTTGTAGATGATGACCAATCTAGTTGCACCGATTCCAGTCATCAAGTTTTAAATCTGTGGGATTTCATTACAATGACTTAAATACGAGCTACAAAAGTAGAAACTCGAATTTGTAGAATTTGAATCATTGTTTTCCACACTGATTTTAAATGATGAATCAATCAACGAGGATAAAATTGTTCCTCAAACCAAGTGTCAGTATGACAAATATGAGTTAGATACAGATACCTGCGATCATAATATTATGTCCGAATCTACCATTACTGATTCCTCAAAGGGAGATAAGATAGAAGAGTCATCTGATGTCACGGATTCCAGCAAAAAGTCTGAGTTCATTGATAAAATGTCTGAGGAAATTTTTGAAGAATTAATGAACTCTTCAGATCCTGTTCCCATTTTAGAAAAGACTGAGTCCAACTCCGAGTTAAATCAAACTTCTATTTTTCAAAAACAAATATCTAATTTGCAAAAGACTCTCGAGGAAAATGAAGATAAAAATTGTGATCTTCGATTTAAATTAGATAAATCTTTAGAAGAAAACCGAGAGCTTAGCAAACAGATAAGTGAGTTGAAAGATGATTTGTTTAAAAAGAATTTTTCAAATCAAAAGGAGTTTGATAACAAGAAATGAAATGTTCGATCTAATCCGGAGTTCGTGACTTTAGCCAAACCAACAGTTGTTCATGCTCAACAATTTGAAAAACAGCCAAATATGTTTGAGAAAGGTGAAACTTCTGGTGTTAAAAATGTGAACTCATCTTCCAAGAATTCAATTAATTCGGTTTCTTTTGGTGTTTCAGATGTGAATGGGAAGATAAAAGTAAAGTCGAGAAGGAAAACTTCTGAACAAAAGAAAATTTCAACTGTTTCTGAAAATTGTACTTTTGTCATGAAAGGAGAGAGTATTACTACTAATAGTGATTGTAAAAATGCTTTTAATAGTCTTGATGCAAATATATGTCATTTTTGTTCCAATAAATGCAAGTCTTTTGACAAATAAAAGATTATGACGTTTGCTCAAAAGAATATGTTAGTGTATAATTGTATCCAAGATTTAATATAGGAAAAGTCAAAGTCTGTAAAGTAAAAGAAAGTCAATGCATAGATAAGTCAATGTTGTTTTCTTTGAAAGTAAATATGGTCTTTTACCATATATATAAGCTTGTGAGTGTTTGTGAAGTCTTGACGTTGCATGAGTGTTCTTGTAATCATATGATATAGTGATATATAAGACTTGTGAATTTTCTCTCTCTACACTCTCTCCGGAATTCATGATCATAATTGTCATATCTTGATTGAATTGCTTGAAAACTTGGACTAACATTTGGTATCAGAGCAGACCATCATTTTCAGAATGATTTGATTCACATTTGATTTGATTGATTTTTCGATTCCTGAAGAACACGCAGAAAAGTTTTTTCTGAAAATAACAGTTATATCAAATTTTCCGTGAAAAATCAATTTTAATGCAAGAAAATGGATCATTAGTGATCGATTAGTGTTTTAGAACATTTTTTTGTTCAGGATTGATCATCAATTTCACACCAATTCGTATCTAATTTTGGATTTTTGTGGGTTTTCGGGTTTGATAATGTCGAACACTGTACTAATCATTTCATTGTGATTTTCTTGTATCATTGTATTAGAAAAGTATTCCAATTCTAATTTCGATCAATCTTGTGCATTTTGAAGCTTTGATTGTAGGCCATTCAAATTTTTGATCGAATCTGTGTTCAAGACTGAAGAACGCGCAAGATTCAAAAAACGCGTAAGATTCATATCGAAGAACACGCATATCAAAGAACACGCATAAAGTGAAGAACACGCACAATGAAAATGTTTTGCGATTTCATATTATTTGCGAGTTCTTGATCAGAACGTGCAAAGAGTGATCTGCGAGAAGTGGAAACACGCACAAAGCTATCTGTGAGTTTGATTTTTGATTTCAGTGTTCCGCGAGTTCTATTAATTTGCGAGAAGTTCATCTCAAGAACGCGCACGTTGTTTTCTGCACGAAGCTAAAACACGGACGACCCTATCTGTGCGAACCTTAAACGCGCAAGCTTTGATTTGGGCAACTAGGAACGCGCATACAACTATCTGCGCGAAGTAGTTGCTACAGTGATATGCGAGTTTCAGTGTTTTGCGAGTTTGTGCCTTATAATTTTTTTTAAAGTTTTTCAAGTTTTAACCAAATTTGATTTCAAGTCAAGTTTGTTTCTGAATATTTTGGACGATCATTTCAAACATACTATTCAAGATGTCTACTGTTTTATCAGGGAGAGACTGTGTTATTATGTACATGCCTGAAATACCTGCTATAGAAGTTGAACGGGATAAATTGAAGATTCAAAATTCAAAGCTTCTAAATCAGATTCAGGAGTTTAAAGCTAAATTTTTAAATTCTGAAAAAACTTCTGAATGTGCAAAATGTATTAATAGTTCTAAATCTGATTTTTCAGGTATCATCAAGGCAAGAGAAAAAGAAATTAAAGAGAAAGAGAGAGAAATAACCAATCTTCAAAGCCAACTGAAGACAACTGAAAAGAAATCATCAGAGCTGAAAGCTGAATCAGTTGATCTACATAACAAGTTTAAGGCTTTTGAAGAGAAGATATCTGCATTGGAAGCAAAAAATGCTGATCTAATGAAAAATCTCAATGCAGATACAATCAAAGGTGATCTAGAGAAAATCTACACTCAAAAGCTCTCTGACTTTTCTTGGGAAAAGGGGACGAAAACTCAGTGACTTTTCTAAGAAAGCTTTTCAAGAGAAGAAAGATTTGGAGCTAAGATGCTTAAAACTCTCAAAGCAAGTCTCCGAATTTGAAAAGATTGTAAAAACTGAAAGATATACTTTTGCAAAAGAGAGAAAAGCTCTTGAAGAAAAAACAATTGAACTTCCTAAGCAGATTTCTACATTACAAGACTTACTTGAAAATGAAAGAAAAGTTTTTCAAGAAAAGAAGAATTCTTTTGATGTTGAAAAGAAAAAGTTTGAAAAGAAAATTGTTGGGATTTTCAAAGAAATTTATGAGAAAAACAAGAACTTAGAAAAAGACTTTGAGCAAGAACGTCAAATATTTGAAAATGAAATATCTAAGCTCACATCAAAGATATCTGTTCTATCATCAGACTTTCAAAAAGAACAGATGGCAAGATCTGATTTGAAAAAGAAGTTTGACACACTTTTTGATGAAAGAAACATTTTGTCCAAAAAGATAAAACAACTTGAAGTTGTAAATGTTAAATTATCTAATAAGATTTCTGCTGATGTGATTAATCAAACACCTTTTGATAATTCAACTGAATCAGTTTGTTATTTCAAAACTGCTTCAAGTTCCATTTTTCAAAAAGAATAGTGTCAAATCAAACATTGTCAAATCAAATTAGATTTGGCCCATCTAATTTGTTTTATGACAAATCTGTTGATAGTTCAGCAAGCTTTTATGTAAAATCTCTTGAAAATAATTCTTCCAAGAAAGGACAGATGGTTTGGAGAGTGAAAGGTTCTCCCGATGAAAAGAAGAATGATAAATCATTCGCATCCACATAAAAAGCCAAGAAGAACAATGCACATAAAGGTAAATCTTTTGGTAACCCTGATATGTTTTATTATGCTAATCATTTGATCGGAATTGCTCAAAAGAAGATTTGCTGTTCTTACTGTGGAGAAAATGATTTTGTTCAAAGAGAATCTGCTCATCACTGGTATGGAACTTACAAAATTACTTCTTAGAAAAGTAAACTTACAAGTTTTAAATCTAATGAGAAGTGGATTCCTAAATCTAACCAACCAGGACCCAAATACCCGTGGGTACAAAAACCTGTTAAATCTGTTTTGTAGGTACCACAGGTTTAGGGAGAGCAAGAATACAGATTTCTAAGTACTACAACTTAGGACTCACTCTTTAATGTTAAAAAGTTAGGCTTCTGAAAATACTTTAGTTAAGAACCCGGACTTCAAAGATTATATGGCTTCTGATTACAAAGATCAGGACCCGATCTTTATTGTCAAAGAATTATGGCTTCTAAACATAACAATTTTGAACCCGTACTTCAAAGAAAAGTTTGATCAGATAAGGATATCATGTAAATATCCAGGGGGAGCTTATTTGAATTTAAATCATTTTATCATGATTTGAGGGGGAGCTTAAATGTAAGTATCTTCTGATCTAGATATCTAATTGTGTGAAAGAGGAACAACTTTCGAACATAAAAATGTTTTCTTAAATGTTCAAACCACTTTTGGTTCTCAAAAGATTTCATGAATTTAGAAGTGTGATTTTCAAATGTTTTTCATTATTGAGAGTTAACGTATAACTGACCGTGTGTTTCCAAAGATCAATACTTGTGTATTATCTTGTCTATATACTGCCAAGTATTCATACACATCGGTTCAGTACTTCATATTGACTTTGTTATTACCATGTTTCATAAAGAAACAATTTTTCGATGGTAATACTCCTGTTTGTAATTCACTGTTGTTGAGCATCAATCATCTTTTCAATCTTTGTACGTTCATTGTGAAATTGTTTATATTCGTTCATATAAACAAACTATCAAGTTCTTTGATACCCTAACCTTTAACGTTCATATTTCGTGATATTTGATCTGATTGATATATTTTCAGGTTCTCAAAACAATTCTCTTGATGTCATTTCATTCATTCAATTTCCTTGTTTTGAAAGATCTTCAAAGTTCAAATGCTCAAATATTCATGCAAATTTTCTTGAGCATACATTTATATGACAATGGTATCATGTGCTTAACTGTTCAAGTTAAATTGTTGAGCAACTATTCTTTTTAGTACAAATTACAAGGGATCAGTGTGAGAGCTTAAAAGAACTTCCATGGTTTCACGTTAACCTGTTTTTCTTACCCTGAAAGTTATCCTAGAGTGATTGAGGGGTGAGGGGTTTTAAATCAAAGAGTGGGGGAGATAACTCATCAGGTTGAGTTTTTCTCAGTGTGTGGAGCAGAAAAATGTAAAAGAGAGTTTGGTTAGAAGTGAGCTTTAATGTTAAAAAGAAAGAGGATGTGAGATCAGATTTAAGTGAATATCAAAACTCTGCACCAACCACTTTCTGAGCCGGGCAGCCACATCTACTGATTAGTTCACATTCTTTGGTGACCATCATTGAAACATGCAGTGAGCCTATGCCAACTCTTGCATTAACCCCACCAACCACTCGTTTCTTTCTTAACAAAGAAATGTTTCATTTTCTTTGGGGATGCAACATATCTTCTATCTGATCTTCACTCGGAAGATTTAGATATTGAAATAGAAGGAACGTTGCCCAACCTTTGCACCTCTTTCATGCACATTGAGTCCATGTAATACTTGTTGCTGTTTCAACAATTTACACATTTTGAGCCTGAAAAAGCTTAAGTAGCTTCAATCATTCTATGCTTTCACGTACACACAAGGAATAAGTTTTCTTGTCATAACATTCATAGAAAATTCCTTTGTGTTTTTTCGATGATTGAATGGAAGCCCTAGGGGAGTAAACATCACAAAATCTCCTTTCCAATGTACGTCTATTGTACAAAGTGGCTCCGTGCTACTTACAAGCATACTAAGTGTATCATTTGTTGATTCAGGGTTACAACGTTTATTATATCTGAATTTGAAAATATTCGGGTATATACATCTTATGAATTGACGGATACACATATCAAAAGGACGGAAACTGTCATTTTATCATAAAGGGGGAGATAAATATTCAAAGACTGTGATGACTTGAAAAGTTTTTGATGATTTTACTGCTCACAATTCACCAAAAAAGGGGAGATATTCTAGAATTTCAAGTCAAATGAAAGCTTAAGTGAAGTTTAAATGATATTCTGAAGAAAGGAAAAAGGGAGAGATAATTTTGGAACTTTCAAGTCAGTGGAATATTTGAAGTTGATACAATCAAACCTGATGAAAGTTTATCAAAATGGGAAGATAATCAGGATTTTCAATGTTTCAAAGATGATTCATGAAAGTTTGTTTTCCAAAGACAATTCAGAGATCACAGAGATGGAGATACAAACATTGAAAGATTCCTCAAAGATCAAAGATTTTTCAAAGTTCAAAGAAGTTTCAAAAGTTTTAAATTCAAGTTCAAGACTTGATGACTTCTCAAAGCAAATGTGAAAGACCTTTCAAGATTCCTCAAAGCAAATTGTTTGAAGACTTATAGAGATTCAAAGTTTAATGACGTCAGAGTTAAAGTTTGAAGAATCAAGAGTTGAAGACTATTGACATTTTTTTTTAAATCTTGAATACAAAGGGGGAGATTGTTAGTGTATAGTTGTATCCAAGATTTAATGTAGGAAAAGTCAAAGTCTGTAAAGTCAAACAAAGTCAATGTATAGATAAGTCAATGTTGTTTTCTTTGTAAGTAAATATGGTCTTTGACCATATATATAAGCTTGTGAGTGTTTGTGAAGTCTTGACGTAGCATGAGTGTTCTTGTAATCATATGATTTAATGATATATACGACTTGTAAATTTTCTCTCTCTACACTCTCTCTAGAATTCATGATTATAATTGTCATATCTTGATTGAATTGCTTGAAAACTTGGACTAACAGAATATTATATGCAATCACTGTGGCAACAACTCATTCTCATTTCACTCCACTGTTCCTCAGAAAAAGAAAGTTAAAAGCTTTTCTCATAGAAAAATATTTTCCAAAACCTCGACTCAACCGATTCAAATATACAAGGCTAAGCAAAATGATTTTTCAAATAAAAAGGAATTTAAAGATGTAAATGTTAAAATGATATGGAAATGGTTGTCGAAGCCCTATTATGAATGGAGAATTAAAGGCACGGTGAACGATTTTCATAAATTAAAGAATGCTAACAACAAAGGACCCATTTGGATATGGGTACCAAAAGCCAAGTAGTTGGTTCTTTTGCAGGCCCGTCATCTGTGGTTTATCGACTCCGGATGTTCAAGGCATATGATAGGGTTCAAGCACATATGCACAACTATGTAGAACAATCTGCAGGAACCGTTGGCTTTGCAAACTCTGCGCTTAAAGGATATGTCAGAGGATATAGAATGCTAAAAAATGCACTGCAACCATTCAGAAAGTACTGTACGTAGAAGGCCTAGATCATAATATTTTTATTACAAGCCAGTTCTGAGACAATCACTACCAAGTTAGGTTCACCATAACTCATTGCCACATAGAAGATCCTGATGGTTTTGATATTTTCAAAGCTGAGAGATACGAAAACTTATATGCTGTAAACTTTCCAACTCTATCTGCTACACAATTTGTTTATTTGATAGAAAAAGCATCAAAGGAGGAAAGTTGGATATGGCATAGACGTCTGTTGATCCAAACTCTCTCAGTGATTTGATAAAGACCCTCTTCTATACTTAGTGAAAATTACGTTTTAATATGTATTGGTGTTTCACCATCAGCGATCAGACTGAGTCTGTTCAGTTATCACTGATAGTCTCTCAAACATTTCTATGTATTAGTGTTTCACTATCAGTGATCAGACTGAGTCTGTTCAGTTATCACTGATAGTTTCTGAAGTAAACAGACAACGTAATCCCTGAAGACAAGTCTCGTGTCAACATATGTTCATAGCTGAATCGAAGACGAAGCTGCTGAATATAGAGAAGTCTACTAGTGATCTGATGCGGATATTAGTGAAGCAAAGACAACTCTACATATACGTGAAGGAACATGAGGAAAAGCTTCAGCGATAGCTGAACCTCTTTATCTCTGAAAGAAGAGATATTCAGCAATCAAAAGATCACAAAGCTTATGTCTCAAGTTTCCTTTTGTCTATCCTTGCACAAACTAGTACTATGTGTCAGAACGGACATGTCTCTGCCACCATACGTACAACAACTCTGTCAACTACACTGTTCATGACCCGGCCGAAAGCATGTCTCCTAAAAGTAAGACTCCCAAAGCCAATCTGTGAACGCCACGTGTAAAGTACCCTGCCATGCATTTAATGAGGGTGCTCAATCCTTGAACTCCATATAGAAACCATTGTTTTCTATATCTCTTAAAATCCCCTATTCTCTGAATTTCTTGTGCAATTATCTTAGTGTTTCTTAAGTTTGTTTAGATTGAGTCTGTTTTAATCTTATTCCCTAACAAACTTGTAAATTGTATTTTGATTTATCAATAAACAATTTATTAAACTTTAATTTCTGTGTTTGTATTCAACTCCCCCTTCTACAAACTTGTTAAGCACCTCCGGGACCAACAAGTGGTATCAGAGCAGTTTGTTTAATCTGATAAACAAATATCTTGCTAAATACTCTTCCTTGCTATTCTAAAATGGCACTAAACACAAACACAAACTACTATGATAATGGTTCACTTTTTAAACCTCCTCGATTTAGCAGAGATAACTTTTCTCTATGGAAAAATCGAATGATGCTATTTCTTGAAGTTGCGGATCCTACTATACCTGAATATATAGAAAACGGACCCTATGAACCTGTTAGAATTATAGCTACGGTTCCCGCTACTGCCACCACTGAAGCTGTCCCTGAACGATATGTCGTTAAGGAAATAAGACAGTGGAGTGATGAAGATAAAAAGAAGGTAGGCATAGATGCAAGAGCAAAGACCATCATCTCAATGGCTCTGCCTGATGAAGTTTTCCATTCCATCATGCATCTGAAAACTTCTAAAGAAATGTGGGAAACAATATGTGTTCAATATGAGGGCACCACTGAAATCCAAGAGACTCGAAAGATGAACTTGGTAAGACAGTATGAAAGTTTTATCGCTGGAAAGAATGAATCTCTTTCTGACATTCATCAGCGGTTTAACTGCCTAATCATTGACCTAAGAACTGTTGGAAGGACCTATTCTAATTCTGAGGTCCTAACAAAATTCTTGGAAAGTCTTCCTGAAAGCTGGGACAGTTATTCAATATGTCTTAAGCTGACAAAAGACTTACATACTCTCTCTTTAAGAACTCTGTATGGAATATTGCTCAACTATGAGCAATCTAATCTTCTGAAGAAGAATCTTGTAAAATATTCTAAAGACTCCAAAAGCACTCCTGTTGCTTTAGTCTCTTCAGAGATAATTCCATCTCAGCGATCTACTCTCACCATCACTGAGTTAGATTCTGAATCTGAGGATCTATCAGACCCTGATCTTTCAGAGTTTGATGAGTCCTTAGCACTCTTGACAAACTCTTTTAAGAGATTTGCAAGAAAGAGTAACTTCCGAAGAAGTAAACCTCTCTCTCTTACTGAAAAGCCAAAATCAACTCCGGTTGATAAGGCTACTGCCACTTGCTATAACTGCGAAAAAATTGGACATTTTGCTATTGAGTGCAGGTCGAAAAAGGTCTTCAAACCTTCTACCTCAAGAAGATCCAGTGATGACAAATACCATAAGCTGAAGAACAAATATCAAAAGCTGAAAAGCTATCAGCAAAAAGGTAAAGGTCTCATCGCTGAAGAACATGACTGGGCTGAATCAGAAGAATCATCTTCTGATGATGAAGAAGTCGCTAATCTTTGCCTCATGGCTGAGATTAAAGAAGAAGTAGAAGAACCATCTGAACCTTCTATGAGCTACATATCATCTCAGGTATCTATCTCTACAAATCCCTCTCTGCCTGAAGCTGAGAGAAGTCGTGCTGTTGATGTGCTGACAATTGACCTTTATAATGCTCTAAACGACAAAACTGAAGCTGAGAATAAAAATGTACATTTAACTCAAGAGCTAGAGAGATGTCATGAAAAGATCAATGAACTAAATCTTTTAGAAGAAAAGTTGAAAGATCAAGTCATTATAAATGAAATCATCAGCATTGAACGCGAACAAGCCATTGCTGCTCTAAAAGCAGAAAAGGCTCATGTTGAAAAATGGTGCAAATCATCAACAAAGATCTCTGAGATAATAAATGCTCAAACTCCTGAAAGTGATAGAACTGGTCTTGGTTTTTGGACACAACAGGATGATCCTAAAGAAGAAAGTTCCTCACTTAAGTTTGGAACTTTTGTCACATCTTTCTTTGACACTTCTTATAATCAATTCTATCCCTGTTCTTCTTCAAATCCCATCACTGAGGAAAAATCCAAAGACACTAAGTCTACGGATAAAGGAAAGTCCATTCTCCTTTCTCAGAAGGCAACCAGGAAAGCAAAGCTGAAAATTCCTTCTAAACCTTCAGCTAAGCTATCCTCTAGCTCTGTGATAGAAATTTTTGATCTCTGTCCTCCAAAGCTAAAGATTGACCTTAGACCAATGAGATCTGTAGAAATGAAAATCCCTCCTATATCTCATGAGAAAAGCCTTCTCGGACCTGGTCCTGCTCATCTTAAACTTGCAAAACCTTCTACTGATCCTAAAACCATTTTCATATACAGAAAATGTTATCACTATGGTTTTACTGATCATATTGCAAGTAAATGTCCAAATGCCACCAAAGCTGATAAAACAGCTAAAGTGAAGAAAAATGCCTCTACGGCCAAGAAAGTCACCAAAGTTGAAAAATCAACCAAAGTGAAAGATACCACTAAGGTTAAGAAATTAACCAAAGTGAAGATTACCATTAAAGCTGATTCTTCATCAGCTGTGAGGACTGCTGAATCTTCATTATCCACTAACTCTGAAGGACCCATTGAAAAGTGGGTACCAAACAACGCTTAATCTTCCTTATGTATGCAGGGATCAAAGGGCATATGGTATCTCGATAGTGGATGTTCTCGTCATATGACTGGACAAAGAGACCTGCTCACTGAATACAAGGAAGAGAAAGGTCCCTCTGTGACCTTTGGTGGAAATGGAAAAGGATTTACCCGAGGGTTTGGTGTCCTTAGCAATGGGACAACTACCTTTCGAAGAGTCGCTTATGTAGATGGACTGAAGTACAAACTTCTAAGCATCAATCAGCTATGTGACAAAGATTACGAAGTTCGCTTTTCTAAGAAAGCATGTTCAGTGGTAGATGAAAAAGGAAAACTTGCTCTCAGTGGTCATCGCAGAGAAAATGTCTATGTAATAGATATGGACTCTACTATCACTGATAACTTATGTTTTCTCTCTAAGGCCTCTTCTGATGTCAACTGGCTATGGCATAAAAGGCTCTCTCATCTAAATTTCAAAACCCTGAATTCTCTCTCAACTAAGGAACTGGTTTCTGGTCTTCCTCAACACTCATATGCTAAAAAATCTCTCTGCTCAGCATGTGAAAAAGGAAAACAAACAAAAGATAGTTTCAAGTCGAAACAAGTTTCCTCAGTAACAAGTCCTCTTCAGCTCTTGCATATGGATCTGTTTGGCCCTGTCAACATCCAATCAATAGCTGGAAAGAAATATACACTTGTCATTGTAGATGAATATTCTCGCTACACCTGGGTTATCTTTCTTCGCTGTAAGAGTGATACTCCAGAAGAACTAATATCTTTTGTGAAAAAGATGGAAGTGCTGAACAATCTTACTGTTCGCTCAATAAGAAGTGATCATGGAACTGAATTCAAAAACAGTTCCCTGAACAATTTCTTTGAGAACAAGGGAATCTCTCACAACTTCTCTTCAGTGAGAACACCTCAGCAAAACGGAGTCGCTGAAAGAAGAAACAGAACAATCATAGAAGCTGCTAGATCAATGCTCAGCGATTCTCATCTCCCTACTCAATTTTGGGCAGAAGCTGTAAATACTGCATGTTTTACTAAAAACAGATCGCTGATAATAAAGCGATTTGGTAAGACAGCTTATGAACTTTTTCTTGGAAGGAAGCCTTCTATCAGTTTTCTTCATATATTTGGTTGTCAGTGCTTTATCTTAAACAACAGAGATCAACTTGGAAAGTTCGACCCAAAAGCTGATGATGGAATATTTCTAGGATATTCCTCCATCTCCAAAGCCTACAGAGTTTTCAACAAGAGAAGACAAACCGTAGAAGAAACAATTCACGTCACTTTTGATGAAACTCGCTCAGTGAATTCCAAACCAATCGCTGACAATGAAGAGTTAAATGCTTGGATGCTTTCTCACTACAGAGAAACAAAACCTTTCTTCTCAAACCATCAGCATTCTGATCCTCCAACCGCTGATGATGATCCAAATACTATACATCTTACCGCTGAAACCACCTCATGGGTTTCAGCAGAACCTCTAAACACACTACTACCATCAAATCTACCTTCGTCTGAAAACTTCTCTGATGAACCTTCTCAACAGTTAATTGCCGATGAACCTCAAACGTCATCATCAGTAAACATTCCAACTGTTGATCCAACCTCTGAGTTAAGCAATCATGCTCCTGCTCAGCGATGGACCAAAGATCACCCAATAGATCAAATTCTTGGTGATCTTGAAGCAGGTATTCAGACACGACGAAGATCAGGTAATATCTGTCTCTTTGTAAATTTTCTCTCTTTAATAGAACCAAAGAAGACTGATGATGCCCTCAGAGATCCAAACTGGGTCAGCGCTATGCAAGAAGAGCTGACTGAGTTCTCTCGAAACAAAGTTTGGAATCTCGTTCCTAGACCATCTGATAAAACTATAATAGGCACCAAATGGGTGTTTAGAAACAAGTTAGATGAACATGGAACTGTAACCCGCAACAAGGCTCGACTTGTTGCTCAGGGATACAGACAAGAGGAAGGCATAGACTATGATGAAACCTTTGCCACTGTGGCCAGGCTCGAAGCAATTCGACTATTCTTAGCTTATGCAGTCTATAAAGACTTCATCGTTTATCAAATGGACGTAAAATCAACGTTCCTAAATGGAAAGCTGAATGAAGAAGTCTATGTAGAACAACCACCAGGATTTTATGATCCTAAGTATCCAAATTATGTTTATAAATTGGATAAGGCTCTCTATGGTCTAAAACAAGCCCCTCGAGCTTGGTATGACACTCTCTCATCTTTTCTTATCTCTGAAAATTTTGAACGTGACAAAATTGATAATACGTTATTTTTCAGAAAGATAAAAGGTCATATAATTCTTGGACAAATATATGTTGATGACATAATATTTGGTTCTACTAACCCATCTCTATGTACTCGCTTCGCTGAAAGAATGAAGAAAGAATATAAAATGAGTATGATGGGTGAGCTGACATATTTTCTTGGTCTTCAGATTAAACAATCTGACAAAGGTACTTTTATCTGCCAAGGTAAGTATGTTAAAGATATGCTGAAGAAGTTTGATCTCACACAAACTTCAGCGATGAAGACTCCTATGGCACCACCCCTGACACTTGTTGGGAACTGAAGATTCTACTAAGTGTGGTTACTATTGCCAGAGTACTTTAAAGAATTAATACTGCTAGTCAAAGTTAGTGCTGCTTGAACAAAGTTAGTACTGCTTAGCTAGTTAGTACTGCTAGTAGAATTAATACTGCTAGTAGTTAGTACTGCTTAGTAGTTAATGCTGCTAGAAGAAGTTACTACTGCTGAGCATAATTAGTGCTGCTTAAGAGATCCGGATGGAAAGTATGACAGCTGGATATACTGAAGATATACTGAAGATATACATAGAAGATATACATGGAAGATATACTGAAGATTTGTTTATTCTTTGTAATTATCTTTTGATCAGTATATGTATAGAATGTATAGAATAGATAGAATTAACTTTTGATAATTTTTTGATAGAGAGAAAAATCAACCTCAAGATATAGATCCTAATTCTAGAGAAGTAGAATTCATCTTGAAAGAGCTTGTTCTTCAAGATTGAGGTTGAGTGTGTAATCTTGTGATTTTAATCATTGAATACAAGTTTACAGTTTGTTAATCATATACTGTTTTTATCAAATATCAAAGTGTTATTCCGCAACTTCTTTGATATTAGTTTCTGAGAATTAATTCTTGTTAAGAATTCGATCCTGACAAGTGGTATCAGAGCCAAACTCTCTCAGAAACATCTTTCTATCATGGAAAATCTTACAGAATCAAGCAGTACATTGGTCTCCAAGGTTCCAATGCTCAAACCCAGTGAGTTTGACATGTGGAAGATAAGAATCAGACAATATATTCTTCTCACTGACTACTCAATGTGGGATATCATTGAGAATGGTCCTTCTGAAGCTGGAAGGATAGGACCAGATGGAAAAGACCTCCACCAAAGACAGATGGTGAAAGAAAGATCAGGCAAACAGAGATGAAGGCCTTGAGCACTCTGCTCTTGGCAATCCCCAATGAATATCAGCATCAATTTTGCAATTGCACTGATGCTCAAATTCTCTGGAATTCTCTAGAGAAAAGATTTGCTGGAACTAAGAGTATCAAAAGAAATCAAAGAGATGTTCTTAAGCAGCAGTATGAGAATTTTACTTCCTCAAAGAATGAGTCTATGACCCAAACTTTTGATAGGTTCAACAAACTCATTGGAGAACTGGCCACTGTTGGAGTAAAGATGGATCAAGATGACATCAACAGGAAGTTCCTCAGATCTCTTGGGGATGAGTGGACTATGTACACTGTCTCTTATAGGCAGAGTGACAATCTGGAGGAGAAAGAACTTGATGATCTATACAATGATCTAAGAGTTTTTGAAACTGAGGTAGAGATCAAGAAGAAGCCTACTGGTTATGTTCACAATTCTGCACTTCTTTCAGCAGCAACTGATACTACTGCCATCCCTGAAGCAGTTAGTACTGCTGGTGGAGCAAGTTCAGAAAAAGGATCTGAAACAATCTTTGAAGCCTTCCTATCCAGTCATAGTAACAACTCATTAATCAATGATGATCTGGATCAACTTCACCCTGATGACCTGGAGGAGATGGATATCAAATGGCAAATGGCCATGCTATCCATGAGGGTGAAGAAGTTCATTAAAAGAACAGGAAGAAATAACTTCTCTCAAAGAAGAGAGGATGGAGCTGGTTTTGACAAGACCAAAGTGGAATGTTATAAGTGTCACATGAAAGGACACTTTGCTAGAGAATGCAGGAGTGCAGTTTCTAACAACAACCACCAACAAGCTCAGAATGGAGGCTACACTCAGAACAAGAATCCTGCTCAAGCCCTTGTTTCTCAACAAGGAATGGGATTTGACTGGAGTGATCAAGCTGAGGAAGCCATTCAGAATCAAGCTCTTATGGCAGAAGTGTCTGATCTCCCATCTGAGGTAATTTCTAACCTTTGCACTAAAACTTGCATTGACACTGTCAAAAGATACAGGGATCACAATCAAAGTATGTGTGATGACCTCAAAAGGTTAGAAAAAGATAGAAGAGATTATGTGCTAATAGTTGAGAGATTTGAAGAACAAATCAAAGGCTTTCAAGCTAATGAACTTCAACACTCTTATGACACTAACTACTGGAAGTGGGAAAAGAATGAGTTAGAGACCAAACTGTCTAAATCCTTAGAAGAGAGTGATAAGCTAAAAGAGGAATTGTCCAAAGTTAAACTTGACATAGAGAAGTTTTCATATGCTTCAAAGGCAATGGATTCTCTTCTAAAGGCTCAGATTCATGATAAAATGAAGCATGGTATTGAATACAACAGTACACCTCCTCCTTATAACAACAATTATATCTCTCCTACTTCAGACTTGTTAGAAACCAAGGAGAAAAAGGACTTATCTGAAAAAGCCTTTAAGATAGACCCTTTGGATGAAGTAGTGATTAAGGATCTAACTGAGAAAGAAACCAGTAAGAAGAGAGATAATGATATAGGTAAAGAAATCCATGAAGAAAACAATATAATCACCAATGAGGGATGTGGGAAAGACTGGATAAAGTCAAAGGAGATAGAAAAGACCAAAGGAAAAGACAACAAGGTCCATTACAAACAGACCACAGTTGTGAATCCTGCATCTGGTAAACAGTGTGATTGCAGTAAAGCTAAGAGCCTAAATTCTGGTTTAAAAAGAGGAAATCAAAGAAACTGGAATAATCAATGGGCTCAGAAGCAAGGAGTTGATCTGAATAAAATCAATAGACCAAAACCTTGCTTCATATGTGGCAAGTTAAATCATCTGGCTAAATCTTGCTTCTTCAATCCTATTAATCAACAGATGACCTTTCAAAGATGTAAGCAAAAGTCTGTTGATTATAGAAAGGCTGGAAAGAAACATGGTGAAAAGAAAGGCCCCATAAAGAAAAAGATTTTAAAAGAAAGCATTAAAATGTGGGTGCCCAAAAGTACTAAAACTGTTAGTACTGCTGACAGGGTTAGTGCTGCTGGAAGTATTACTGCTGCTACCTGTGTTAGTACTGCTGAAAACATTAATGCTGCTAATACAGTTAGTACCTCTTCAAAGGTTAATACTGCCAACACAGTTACTGCTGCTAACACAGTTACTACTGCTAACAAGGTTAGTACTGCTAAGCATGCAAGTACTGCTAAGGCAGTTAATACCTCTAAAACCAGTACTGTTTCCAGTACAAATGATTCCAAGCCTATTATTGTGACAAAATACTCCAAGAATGAGGAGTTAAAATTCAAAAATCTTGTCAAGAAGGAATGCAAGTATTTTGATGAGAAAGGGGTACCCAAGACCACTTTGGCTTGGGTTCCTAATTCATACTAACTGATCTATCTTATGTGCAGGGCAACCAACAACTCAAGGGAAGGAGCATATGGCATGTTGATAGTGGTTGCTCAAGGCACATGACAGGCAACATGTCATGCCTTCAGGATTTCAAGCATATCAATGGAGGACATGTTGCTTTTGGAAACAATCTTACTGGTGGTAAGATAAGTGGAAAAGGTAATGTCACCAAAGGTAAGATGACATTTGAGGATGTCTACTATGTTGATCAATTAAAATACAACCTGTTAAGTGTATCACAGGTTTGTGACAAACAGCATAGTATATTATTTACAAACACTGAGTGTATGATCCTTGCTCCAGGGTTCAAAGTAGTTGATGAAAACATAATACTACTAAGAACTCCAAGAAAGGACAATGTTTACTGTCTAGATATGGAAAATGTTGAAAGTGATTCATCTCTAAATTGTCTTGTTTCAAAAGCTTCTGTAGATGAATCCTCTCTATGGCACAGAAGGATGTGTCACATGAATTTTAAGACTATGAACAAACTTGTTAAAAACAACCTTGTAAGAGGTTTACCTTCTAAAGTCTTTTCATGTGATGATCATTGTATTGCTTGTCTCAAAGGCAAACAGCATAAAACTTCTCATAAGACCAAAGAGATAAATTCTATTTCGTCTTGTCTTCAGTTATTGCACATGGATCTGTTTGGTCCTACAAATGTTATGAGTATAGGCAAGAAATCTTACTGCTTGGTTATTGTTGATGATTACTCTAGATTCACCTGGGTATATTTTCTAAGGACTAAGGATGAGACAAGTGGACTGATCAAGTCCTTTATCCTGAGAATTGAAAACCAAACTAATCAAAAAGTAAAAGTCATTAGATCAGATAATGGGACTGAATTCAAAAATTTTGATCTAAACACCTTTTGTGAAGAGAAAGGGATTGAGAGACAGTATAGTGCTCCTAGGACTCCTCAACAGAATGGTATTGCTGAGAGGAGAAATAGGACATTAATAGAGGCTGCTAGATCTCTGTTGGCTGATTCAAAACTGCCAATTACCTTCTGGGCTGAAGCAGTTAATACTGCCTGTTATGTCCAAAACAGAGTTCTAGTAGTTAAACCAAAGAACAAGACACCTTATGAGCTTTTAAATAAAAGAAAACCCTTTATTGGATTTTTCAAACCTTTTGGGTGTCCTTGTACCATTCTCAATACCAAAACTCACTTAGGTAAGTTTGATAGCAAAGCAGATGATGGATTTCTTGTTGGTTATTCATCACAAAGTAAGGCCTACAGAGTGTTCAATTCATCTTCTAGAATAATTGAAGAAAGTGACAATGTCAAATGCAATGAGAACACACCAAATCCTATTGGAACTGGTCCTCAATGGCTATTTGACATTGATTCACTAACTAACTCCTTTGGTTTCAGTAGTAATGATCATGCAAGCTCAGGAGGTGAAGGATCAGGGACTACACAAGTTCAAGAAAGCGTATCTAAATCAGTGATCTTTCCCACCCCCACAGTGAATTCTTTTGAAGACTGTGAAATGGAACAATCTACTGGACCAAGTCAGAGTAGAGATGAAGAGAATCAAGAAGATAAAGAATCAGAAGTAGCTGCTGAAAACACTTCAGTTGAGTTGAATGACTCCAATCTGGAAGCTGATGTTAATGAAGAACCTAGTCATAACACCAGAGTTCAAAAGAATCATCCTCCACAGCTGGTAATAGGAGATATATCATCTCCTATGATGACTAGACATCAGAGCAGACTTCAAGAAATGCAAGATCAACAGCACACAATGCTTTCTTGCTTTCTATCCCAGCTTGAGCCTAAAAAGGCACATGATGCAATGAAAGAATCCAGCTGGATAGAAGCAATGCAAGAAGAATTGTTGCAATTCAAACTACAAGATGTATGGGATCTGGTAGACCTTCCTAAAGGTCACAGAGCAATTGGCACAAAGTGGATCTTCAGGAACAAGAGAGATGAAAGAGGAATTGTCATAAGAAACAAAGCAAGGCTAGTGGCTCAAGGGTATACTCAAGAAGAGGGTATAGATTATGAAGAAGTCTTTGCACCTGTGGCTAGGATAGAAGCAATCAGATTATTCCTAGCCTATGCTTCTTACATGAACTTCAAAGTCTATCAAATGGATGTAAAGAGTGCTTTTCTCTATGGTTCAATTGAAGATGAGGTATATGTCTGTCAACCACCAGGGTTTGAAAACCCAAGCTATCCAGACAGGGTATACAAATTGAAGAAAGCTCTTTATGGACTGCATCAAGCTCCAAGAGCATGGTATGACACTTTGTCATCCTATCTCTTGGAAAATGGCTTTGAAAGAGGAGTCATTGATAAGACTCTATTTATCAAGAGAAAGAAGAAGGATATCTTGTTGGTCCAAATTTATGTGGATGACATTATCTTTGGATCTTCAAGAGATAACATGTGCAAGGAGTTTGAGGATCTAATGCATCAAAGGTTTAAAATGAGTTCCATGGGGGAACTTACTTTCTTCCTTGGACTCCAAGTTCAACAGAAGTCAGATGGCATCTTCATATGTCAATCCAAGTATGTGCAGGACATTCTAATCAAGTTTGGTTTCTCAGATTCAAAACCTGCTAGTACACCTATGGAAACTCACAAACAGATAACAGCAGATCTTGAGGGGGATGATATGGATGTGCATCATTACAGATCCATGATTGGCTCTCTCATGTATCTCACAGCATCAAGGCCAGATATAATGTTTCCAGTCTGTGTGTGTGCAAGATTACAAGTTAGGCCAAAGCAATCTCACTTTCAAGCTGTTAAGAGGATATTCAGATATCTCAAAGGACAACCCAGATTGGGACTTTGGTATCCTCATGACTCACCCTTTGACCTAATTGCCTACTCAGACAGTGATCTAGGTGGGGCAAACTTGGACAGAAAGTCTACTTCTGGAGGATGTCAGTTCTTGGGTGCTAGACTAGTTTCATGGCAGTGCAAGAAACAAACCACAGTGTCCACATCTACAACAGAGGCAGAGTACATAGCAGCTGCAAGTTGCTGTTCTCAAGTCTTACGGATTCAGAATCAAATGATGGACTATGGGGTAACCTTTCTACACACTCCCATCTTTATTGATAATAGCAGTGCTATCAGCATTGTAAATAATCCAGTCAAGCACTCTAAGACAAAGCACATTGAGATCAGGTATCACTTTATAAGAGACTGTAATGAAAAGAAACTTGTTCAAGTTGTAAAAGTTCATACTGACAACCAGTTTGCTGATCTATTCTCCAAAGCCTTTGATGTGGGTAGATTCACTTTCTTTGTAACAAGTGTGGGAATGATTAACTCTGAATAAGCTTTATCTCAAAAAGTGGATAAATATCTGAATATTATAGATTCTTGGTGCTTCTAATCTATCTTTGCAGGGCATACATAGCAGTACTCAATTCAGCCTAAGCTTCAAGGAGTAAGTACAGTTAATACTGCTAGTTAGTTAATACTGCTCACAGTTAATACTGCTAGTTGGTTAATACTGCTAGTTAGTTAATACTGCTCACAGTTAATACTGCTCGCAGTTAATACTGCTAGTTAGTTAATACTGCTCACAGTTAATACTGCTCGCAATTAATACTGCTAGTTAGTTAATACTGCTCGCGGTTAATACTGCTCTAGGTTAATACTGCTTATAATCCGAATACTATAAATACCCTTTGCCCGCCTAAACGTTCATAACGACTCTTTGCTTACTATTCTCTTGTGCTCTAAACCCTCTCTCTCTCAAGTATCAAGTGTTCAGGCAAGAACTTTCAACGATCAATGGCATCAATGGCATTCATTGACGAGCACAATGAAATCGCGATGCTCCAAAAGCCAAAGCAAGCTGCAGGATTTCATCAGATTGTGGATTTCCTGAAAGCTAGTCATATCGCCTATGCACTAACAGTGTCTCCCTCAATTTATATTGAGCATCAAAGGCAATTCTGGGCACATGCCACCATTGTTACTGAGGATGGTGTGCAAATGATAAAGACGACAGTGTGTGGCAAGCCATTGACAGTTACTGAAGAGGTGATTCGCATCAGTCTACGCCTAGACGATGCCTCTGGTATAACTTCTCTCTCTAATGATGAACTGTTTTCTACTCTTACAAGAATGGGGTATGGAGGCCCATTGGGTGTTTTCAAATTCTCAAAAGCAAAGTTTTCACCCCAATGGCGGTTTATTGTTCATACCCTGATGCATTGCATCTCCAAAAAGACTACTGGATGGAGTGAATTCAGCAGTCCAATTGCCTATGCTTTGGTCTGCTTGGCTACAGCCAGAAAGTACAATTTCTCAAAAATGATATTCAATGATCTTGTATCAAACATGGGAAACAAAAAGAGTTTCTTCATGTATCCCAGGTTTGTCCAAGAAGTTATTACTAATGACTTGACGGATATAACTCAACCTGTTGGGGTATATGTACCTAAACCCCCCAAAGGCAAGGTTTTCTCAAATATGAGAAGATCTGCTGGGGACTCGGAAGGAGTTGACACCCGATTGTTCTCTACAATGATGGTGGTGTCCCAAACCACTGAAGGTATGGCAGCAGGGTCAAGCCCCTCACTAGACCATCCCACTGCTAGCCAAGCCCAACCTTCCCACTCAAAAACAATTCCCCAGTCCCTTCTTGCAAAACCAACCTCTCCTATTACCCAAACTTACAAGAGGAAACAGGTAAAGAAGGCTCCTTCCCTTCTTGTACCATCACCCCCCAAGCCTTTAAGCCCTCTAAAGGAGAATTCTCCTTTAGAGAATATCCATAGGGAAACCACAGGGGTGTCTCCCAGCCCCAAGGAGGTGCTCTCTGAGGAGGAGGAAGAGCATATGGGTGATGAGGCTGCCACTACTCCTGCTAGCACAGAGGAGGAAAGTGGTAACATCAATAAGACCTCCCCCATGGCAACTTTAAATGAGCAATCATTTGAAGGTCCCTGGTGCCAAGAAACCACGGGGGTGGATAGTGCTTCTGCTAGGCAGAAGACATCTACTAATAAAAGATCCAATGATCCTTCAATAGGGGGTAACACTCCTGGAGAAGGTGAGGACAGATATAACTATGAGGAATTGATGGAGACCATGGGAAACATCAACCAGGATGTCCTCAAGCAAGGAAAAGAAATAGAGGAGATGAAGCTGGTTATCCTATCTCAACAAGTTCAGATCACCAAACTAAAGAAAATGTGACAAGATTGTTACAGAAAAAGAGAAGGAAGCAGTTTGTGTTAAAGAGGAGGACAAGTGTTCAAGATGATTTCAACAAGGGGGAGAATTCAGAGGCTGAAGCAGAAAAAGAAAGTATTTTTGAGATGGGATTTGATGGTAAGGGGGAGAAAGCTGCAGAAACAGAAGCACAAGAAGTAGAAACAGATAATGTTCAAGCAGCAACAGGGCTATCTGTTGAAGAATTGGAAATAGCTGAAACATTAGTAAAAGCAAAGAATGACACTCCTAAGGCTACTCAAAAGGCTAAGGGAGTGGTCATCAATGAAGGAGGCCTTAAAAAGAAGACACAAGAAAGAAGTGAGGCAGGGTTGAAGGATACAAAGGGTAAAGCTAAGATTATTGAACCTGAACAACCTGCAAAGAAGAAAAATCAGATAGAACTGGATGAAGAAGTGGCAAAGCAGCTTCAGGCAGAAATGGAAAAGGAGGAACAGCTGCAAACAGAAACTGATAGAGAGCTTGCAAGAATAATGGCCAAGAAGTTAAATGCAGAATACCAGAAGAGCATGAAAACAGCAGCTCAGGCCAAGCAAGTACAAGTAAAAAGGATGCCTTTCAAAAAGTAGAAAAGACAACCCTCCAAGACCTTTTTGGCCAATCAGGAAAGAAGAAAGATGATAAACTTCCTGAAAGGTGCAATTGGTGTTAAGGGGGAGATGTTTACCCATATGACATACTCTCAGGTTGAAGAGCTATACAGGAAGGAAATGACAAAGCTTCAAGGGGATTCCTCTCAAAGAGAAGAAGCAGAAAGGAGGATGAAAGAGAGACATGATCTCAACATCCAACAACCATTCCCTGAGGAAACTACACCTTCCAAAGAAGAAGCAGAAGAGAAAAAGGAAGAACCTGGGAGTGTTGGTGTTGAAGCCAAAGCTGGAAAAAGGGTGAAGACAATTGCTTCCAAAAGGCAGTCTAAAAGGCCCAGAGTAGAAGAAACAGCTGGTACTACAACAGAACATTCAGAGGTACCTATAGCAGAATCAGTTCAACTTCCAGAACAGTCTAGTGAGCCAACAGATGAGAATATGGATACATACATGACCATAGTGGAACCTTTGAAGGCTGATCCAATCTCTATGCAAGCTCCAGAGATCATCTTCTGGGATATTCTAAGAGACAATGGAAAGAATTTCTTCAGAATCAAGAGAGCTGATGGTTCATTTGAAGCTTATTCAACATGGGGGAAAGTTATCAGAAGTTGTTCCAGAGCTGACATTGAAGAACTACACAAAGTGGGGATGAAACTTTATGAACCTGTGTTGAAAGGTACTGAAGAGAATCTTCTCAAAGTGACATTAGAATACTTGTGCATGATGTTTGATCCAGAAAGAGTACACCATAGGATTAAAGATCATAAGCATGAGTTCATATTCAAGAAGATTGACAAATGGATACTGTTTGAAAACTGTGGAGTATACATGATTACTATTGATAACTGTTATCATGAATACTACCTGGTGGACAAAATATATGAGCATAGCAAGGAGAAGTTGGAAGGGATGCTTAAAGCTACACTGGTCTGTACAAAGGATTCAGAGATGGCCAAGATTGTGGTGAGAAGAACTGTGAATCAAAGCTTGGGCCTAGACCCAAATTTGGGAAATTGAACCAAAGGTGTTGAAAGCATCTTGGAGAGCTTATGAAGAAGTATCTGAAGAACTTGACTTCTCTTTCTAAAAGTCAAGTTAGGAGGAGATTGTTGGGAACTGAAGATTCTACTAAGTGTGGTTACTACTGCCAGAGTACTTTAAAGAATTAATATTGCTAGTCAAAGTTAGTGCTTCTTGAACAAAGTTAGTACTGCTTAGCTAGTTAGTACTGCTAGTAGAATTAATACTGCTAGTAGTTAGTACTGCTTAGTAGTTAATGCTGCTAGAAGAAGTTACTACTACTGAGCATAATTAGTGCTGCTTAAGAGATCCGGATGGAAAGTATGACAGCTGGATATACTGAAGATATACATAGAAGATATACATGGAAGATATACTGAAGATTTGTTTATTCTTTGTAATTATCTTTTGATCAGTATATGTATAGAATGTATAGAATAGATAGAATTAACTTTTGATAATTTTTTGATAGAGAGAAAAATCAACCTCAAGATATAGATCCTAATTCTATAGAAGTAGAATTCGTCTTGAAAGAGCTTGTTCTTCAAGATTGAGGTTGAGTGTGTAATCTTGTGATTTTAATCATTGAATACAAGTTTACAGTTTGTTAATCATATACTGTTTTTATCAAATATCAAAGTGTTATTCCGCAACTTCTTTGATATTAGTTTCTGAGAATTAATTCTTGTTAAGAATTCGATCCTGACAACACTTAACAAAGATCCTTCTGGTAAACCTGTTAATGTCACTGCCTATAGAGGAATGATAGGCTCCCTGCTGTATCTAACAACGAGCCGACCTGACATTATGTACTCTACCTGTTTATGTGCACGTTATCAATCTGAACCCAAGGAATCCCATCTGATCGCTGTAAAGCGAATTTTCAGATATCTGAAAGGAACTCCTAACCTCGGTCTTTGGTATCCCAAAGACTCAGGGTTCGATCTAACTGGTTATTCCGATAGTGATTTTGCAGGCTGTAAACTCGACAGAAAGAGTACCACTGGTGGATGTCAACTCCTGGGAGGAAAGCTGGTAAGCTGGACAAGCAAGAAGCAAAATTCTGTGTCCACCTCCACAGCTGAAGCTGAATACGTAGCCGCTGGAAGCTGTTGTTCTCAAATCTTGTGGATGAGAAATCAACTATTAGATTATGACCTTCAATTGTCAAAAATTCCCATCTATTGCGACAGCACTAGTGCTATAGCCATAGCAAATAATCCAGTTCTACATTCAAAGGCGAAACACATAGAGATCAGATATCACTTTATCAGAGATCATGTGATGAATGGTGATATTGAACTTCACTTTATCCCTACTGACTTTCAGCTTGCTGATTTATTCACCAAACCTCTTGATGAGACAAGGTTCAACTTTCTCATCAGTGAGCTTGGAATGCTGAACCTCGAAGAGTAAATCTTCAGCGTTCATGTATTATGTCAGTAATCAAAAGTTCCCCTCTCATTGTTGTCTCTCTGATAAACATTCTGACTCTCAGGTATGTTCTCTCAACTGAATCTTAACTCAGTTAAGATGTTTTTCTTCAAAATATAAACTTTAATCACTGAACTTTCTTCAAATGATTAAAAGCTTTTGAAAAATACATTAATCATTGATATTTCTAGTCAGTGATCCTTTAAAAGGAAAATCTATCCTTATCTTTACCATCAGGGATACTTTCAAAAAGGAAAATCTATCGCTGATTTTTCTTCAGTGATAATTTCAAAACGGAAAAATGAAACGTCTCTCTCTCCTATGACGTCATTTGAGCGAATAATCCACGACACACCTTTTCTGACACGTTCGTCCGTTGCTCTTCTATCCAATAAACTTCGTGGAATGTGTCAATGTCATGATGATTTTTTCCCGCTTCATTCCTTCTCTCTCTTCTATCACTTCGTATAAAAGGAATTCTTCTCTCCTTTATACGGTTTACGCTTTCAAAACTTTCAAAGCAAGAAACACTCTCTCTCTCAAGAACACTCAAGCAAGTAAACCCAGAACATTGAATCTGCAACTCCTTTTCTTCAAGATAAACAGGTTTTGCATTGTTCTTCTGATTCTTCTTATTCTTTTTAAAAATCCTACTCGTTTTCTATGGATTTTATAAAACGTTTTTTTTTCTAAAAACTAAAGATCACTCTTTCTGATTTTATGTTTTTTTTAAAAACCTCTTGGTTTTTAACGTGTTCTTCATTCTTTCTACCCAGAACACCATTTTTTTCTATTCTTAAAAAATAACTCGATATTTTTTTCCAGTTTCTTTCCTAATATGGAATCTGGTAAACATCTTCTTATTTTTTAGTCTAAATCATTTCTTCTATTATGCTTCTTTCCATAACAGAAATGGCACAGTCTTCAATCGTTGCTTCCAAGCATGTACTATTCGCTATCACTGAAGTTGAGATTACTAAATGTAATCACTTGGGAAGACTCGAGTTCAAAGCTGACAAATACCCACATCTGGTGGAAGCTGCTGAATTTCTCAAACAATCATGCATGGCTTACGCGATCACTGTGGATCCTAAGCCTTCCAACACTCTACTCCAACAGTTCTGGTTCACTGCTGATGCAACTGAACTCACCAACAAGAAAGGTGAACGAGTCCCTGCTATCTCTTTCAGCACGGATTTGGGGCCAGGGAGCATGACCGCTCTTAGCCTCAGGAAATCTTTAAGATTCCCTGACAAACCAAAGAGTGGGTTCGATGCACTCCCCACTGATGCTGAGCTAATATCATTTCTGGATGCAATGGGCTATTGTTGGGAAAACAAACCGAGATCCTCTATTCCCAACAAGAAGCTCACCAAGATTCTCAAAGCTCAGATGCCTTCACAAATGAACTTTATCTTCTCGCACATAATTCAGTGCATGAGCGGGAAGAGTGGTTCGCTGGATCAAGCCAGCAAAACACAACTGCAGATGGCCTACTCCGTTATCGCTGGTCAAAACTTTGACTACGCCACAGCAATCTTTGAAGACCTGAGGTCGAGATTAGAGAAGCCTGAACGAGATCCCAAGATCTCGTACGTACGTTTCATATGTACGTACATCAAGTTCCTCTATCCCAACACCTATCCCACCAAAGATGATGGCACTTTTGCCAGGATAGGTCAACGATCACTGGAGGTAAAGCCACTCGCCAATGAGGTAAGTATCTCTCTCCTTCGCTCTCGTCTCTCTCTCCATTCTTCTTCATTTTCAGCGACCACGCCGACGGTTCCTTCGTCTGCTATCCCTGTCGCTACCACTACTTCCAAACGACCATCAGCTAGTCCGATTGGTCCTTCCAAAAAGGCCAAAAAGACTAAAGAAAGTACACCCTCTAGTACTATACCTGAGGTAGCTTCTCAACAAGCTACCTTAGATGCATTTGTGGGTCTTTCCTCCACAACTCCAGCAGTCACTTAACCTGCCGTGTCAGCGATTTCAATCGCTGTCACATCATCAGTGACCCCACCTCCTATCTCATTCGCTGAGATTAACCCCAACCCTACTTCTATCCCCATAACTCTTCCCTCTTCTTCTCATTTGGTCTCTGAACCCGCTACCTCCTCTTTACCTATAGGACCTGAACATCAAACTTTTGAGGAATCTATGCAGTTCTACAAAATGTTTGATACGTCAGGTACACCTATAATCCTAAACACTTCTTTCCCCACCTCTCCAAATAAGCCCGTATCTAAACTAACATTATTTTCAGGTCCTAGTTTGGCGTCTGTTGACATGCATGTCAACAGTCTGGGAGAAAAGGTGGACGCTCTCACTAACACCATTAACGACACCACCAGCGCCGTAAATCAGGCTGGTGAGGAGCTGAAGAGGTTGACCGCGACTTGCGCATCTAAAGCTGAGAACTCCTAACTTTCAGCTGTTGAAGAACAAGTCGTCCAACTCAAAGAGTCCTCTCAACTCTTTCAGGGGCGATTTGAGTCTCTTACCACTGAAGTTCGAGGTCTCTCTTCAAAGGTTGATCTCTGCACGTCCCTTCTTCAGCAAATTCTACAACAGGTGACTGCACCAGCTCCAGCGCTGCCTCCCTCCTTCACTGAAGATGATCGGACCAACCTCAACAGCGTTGTGGAATTCATCCATGATGCCACGTGCGACATCCCTGCAGTTGAAGAACGAGTCAAGCGTCTAGAGGCTGACGTCCAAGTGCTAAAAGCTTCAACAGCTACTCCAGCAGCTGAGCAACCCCCTGCCGATGATAATGACAAAGTGGGGGAGAAAGCTGAAGAAACTTCTTCTATCGCTGCTGCAACGAAACCTCCCTCTCAATCTGAGGGGGAGAAGGCAAAAGAACCCTCATCTATTCATTCTCTTCTCTTTGAAGATGATGAGGAAGAAGACGATGAAGAGGAAGATGATCTAGATCTTGTTGATCAAGAAAAGGATCAACCCTCCAATGATGACGATGACGATGAAGAAGACCAATCTATGTGGTTCTCCAAGCCGAACGTCACATCAGGGACAACTTCACAAGAGGTTGTCAAATCAGGGGTGAGAGGTGATACATCTTCAAGCGCTCCTTCACAAAGCAAAGACAAGCAACCAATCGCTGAAGAATGCTTGAGGACTGGATCACAATCTGAGGGGGAGCATCCTTCTCAGGTATGTCTTTCAGTTGTACCACTCTCCTACTCTTTCCAAACCCCTATTTCCTTCTAGCCTTTATCTCTATTTTTTTCTAAAAAGATACACTTATCCCTTCATTCCTTCATTTTCTATCCAGACAGTTCTCACCCCTGCTTAAGGGTTCTGAACTACAAATAATTCCAGCTGCTATCGCTGAAGAAATAATCCCAATCTCTATCGCTGAGATTGATGAAGAAGAAGAAGAAGATTCCCTAGTCCATCCAGGAAGGCCATCTCAACCATCTCATTGGTCAGAGGAAGTGATGAAGAAAAGAGTTGAAATGATTGCTCAACTAGAAAGTCAATGGCTGAAAGTCCCTTTTCAAACATCCACAGAGCTCGACTTCCTTACTGAAGCTGAAAGAGAAGAATCTGCCAAAGCTGAGAAGCTGATTGCTGAATGCAGACAAGATGCCCAGCTCGCCTTAAAGATTCAATCTTCTCAAGTCAAGGACAAAAAGCTAAAGAACAAGCCTGTGGAAGTTCAAGCTGCACTGCTGAAAGAAATTGAAGAGGAACGCTCCAAAGAACAAGAGAGAAACGACAAGTCTATCGAATGGTGCAAACAGAAGATGGATTATCGTTCTGATCTTCTTCCGATATCAGCCGTGACTATCTCTGGTCGCAAGAAAAAGGAACAACTCTCAGTGACCATGGAGATTACCAGAGAGGATGGAACCCAAAAAGCTATGTACGTATCCAAACTTGAGAGCTTCGGATTTACGGAATGGTTAGAGTTCTGGGATGCGCTGAAGAAATCCAAATCTACATACAGAGGCTACGTTGAAGGACTTCTTGAAGCCCTCATAAATAGAGTCACTTTTGTACTGAAGCTGCCATCTCCTCTTCCTCCCAAATCTTTGAAACTCAAGATAAGAATTGGGTCCTCCTCCTCTGAAGACGTCGCCATCACCAGGAATGAAACTTCTATCAAATTTTCAAGAGATGCACTGTTTGGTCCTCCTCCTGATCTTTCAGCTCTGGATCTATCTCTGCCTCCTGGTGGTCCTTTCCAAGGTGGTCAAGTAATTGACGATCCTTATGGAGTGTTCTTCAGAGATGATGATGAGGAACTCAGATTTCAAAGAGTCTCTGAGATTCCTATCTGTCCTCTGAATCATCTCAAGGATCTCTTATGCTTATGGTGTGACTTCTTACCTGCTGCTGAGAAAATCAAAGAAATTATCAGCCAAGAATCTTTGGAACGAAGACAGAAAGGAGAAGAAATACCTGAGTATATGATCAATCCTCCTAAGTCTTCTTTTAATAACTGATAGATTAGTTTCCTTTTCTGTAATCTGTTAGTTATACTTACAGTAGTTAGTTATTCACTTGTACTTATGATTTTCATATCTTGTAATTCTATTCCTAAATTAAATGAAAATTGCAGTGATGTACTTAACCCTTTCAGTACTGTAAAAGATCCCTCAAAATAGTAATTGGGACATGCATGCTATGAGTCCTTTTTATTCCTATATTTTGAATCATAAAGTAATTTTCTTTAGTTACTTTGTCATTATCAAATAGGGGGAGATTGTTGATCCAAACTCTCTCAGTGATTTGATAAAGACCCTCTTCTATACTTAGTGAAAATTACGTTTTAATATGTATTGGTGTTTCACCATCAGCGATCAGACTGAGTCTGTTCAGTTATCGCTGATAGTCTCTCAAACATTTCTATGTATTAGTGTTTCACTATCAGTGATCAGACTGAGTCTGTTCAGTTATGACTGATAGTTTCTGAAGTAAATAGGCAACGTAATCCCTGAAGACAAGTCTCGCGTCAACATATGTTCATAGCTGAATCGAAGACGAAGCTGCTGAATATAGAGAAGTCTACTAGTGATCTGATGCGGATATTAGTGAAGCAAAGACAACTCTACATATACGTGAAGGAACATGAGGAAAAGCTTCAGCGATAGCTGAACCTCTTTATCTCTGAAAGAAGAGATATTCAGCAATCAAAAGATCACAAAGCTTATGTCTCAAGTTTCCTTTTGTCTATCCTTGCACAAACTAGTACTATGTGTCAGAACGGACATGTCTCTGCCACCATACGTACAACAACTCTGTCAACTACACTGTTCATGACCCGACGGAAAGCATGTCTCCCAAAAGTAAGACTCCCAAAGCCAATATGTGAACGCCACGTGTAAAGTACCCTGCCATGCATTTAATGCATAGGGTATAAATAGGAAGTTCACCCCTCCGTCTATGAGGGTGCTCAATCCTTGAACTCCATATAGAAACCATTGTTTTCTATATCTCTTAAAATCCCCCATTCTCTGAATTTCTTGTGCAATTATCTTAGTGTTTCTTAAGTTTGTTTAGATTGAGTCTGTCTTAATCTTATTCCGCAACAAACTTGTAAATTGTATTTTGATTTATCAATAAACAATTTATTAAACTTTAATTTCTGTGTTTGTATTCAACCCCCCCTTCTACAAACTTGTTAAGCACCTCCGGGACCAACAAGGTCTCTCTCATCAGAACTTCAAAGCGATAAATACCCTTGCAAGCAAAGGTATGGTCAGAGGTCTACGAGAGATGCGGTTTAAGAAAGACTCTTTGTGCCCAGCGTGCGATATGGGAAAGATGAAAAGAAGTTCCCACAAAGCAAAGATTGAGTCTTCCTCCAAGTCACCACTTGAAATGATTCATATGGATCTCTGCGGCCCATGCGTATTCAATCGATCAGCGAGTATATACTTGTTATGGTCGATGAGTACTCGCGGTACACTTGGTTAGAATTTCTGAGAGCTAAGTCTGAAACACCTGAGTTAATTATTGCTTATATTAAGAAAGTACAACTATTGCTTCAACTACCGATTCAAACGCTACGAAGTGACAATGGTACGGAGTTTAAAAATGAGACCCTATAAAGCTATCTTCAGTCCGTAGGTATATCTCATAATTTCTCTGCCACTTGTACGCCGCAACAAAACGGTGTTGTAGAGCGCAAAAATAGAACTCTGGTGGAAGCAGCGAGAACAAAGTTGGCTTATTCAGGATTACCTCTATATCTGTCGGCTGAAGCGGTTGCTACGACATGCTTTACTCAGAACCGCACGATCATTACAAAACGGTAAAATAAAATGGCTTATGAGATTATCAATCATAGAAAACCTAATGTTTGTGTGTTTGGTTGCAGACGCTACATTTTAAATGACCGTGATAATCTTGTTAAGTTCGATAAGAAAGCAGACGAAGGCTACTTTCTCGGTTACTCGTTAACTTCCAAATCCTATAGTATATACAACAAACGAACCAAGACCATCATAGAGAGCATCAACGTGTCTTTTGATGAGCATTCAACAACGACTTCTAAACACAACAGTTCAGGACTCAAACTTAAGGAAAAGGCATATATTCAAGATTGAATAGAACCCGTTTCTAATAAGACTAAGGCTTCTAACTCTAAATCGTCCACTTCTACATCTGAGTTAGATTTACTTTTCTTTGATGCATTCATGGATATCTGTGCAGATTTTGACAAATCTCCTGTATCTACATCATCTTGAGTGGTCCTTTCTATAAGTGTAGATGTTTCTGGACCATCTGATCCAGTCACAACTACTTCTTCAAGTACTACAACTCCAAATAATTATGATCAATCTAACAGTGTTTCTTTTCCTACAGATACAAACTCTGAAAGTTGAAGTCCCGAGTACTTCTTCTATCATGCCAGAGTTAAAGGGTATCAAAATTGCTAGTTGAAGAAGTTCCTAAAACAAATGAAGTTGTACATGCTATCATTGATGAATACAATGAACATAATAACAAAATAAACGTTCAACCCCTACCTAGTACAACAAGGTGGACAAGAGATCATCCCCGACACAATATTATAGGCGACATCGAAAGTGGTGTTAAAACCCGTGCTGCATCAGCAAATTTCTGTCTATATTCCAGTTTCCTTAGTGCACTCAAACCAAAGAAAGTGTAGATCCCAGTACAGTGCAATCAACAGTAAATAATATCAATTATGAACAGTAATATAGCCACAACCTCTAGTCATATGATTAATATGAAATCAAAGGGTTACAGGTTTACAGAAAGAATTTATGATCAGAGAAAAATAAACCTATTGACTAGAGATTTGGAAATTATGAGACTTAACTTCTCTAAACTCTCTAAACTGAAATATGAATGTCTAACCTAATAATGATTTAAAATTGCCTTTATATAATTGGGCTTACTAGGCCTAATTGGGCTTTGACCCAACTATTAAATAAACTATTAATGAATTACATTAAGCACCCTTATAAATACTTTATTCCACTTTCAACACATAGGACTTTCAGTCCTAACAATCTCCCCCTAAAGTTGAGTAAAGCATTTATCAACATGAAAAAACTTCAGGCCTTGATCTTCTTTCCCACTTGAATCTTTGAAGAACTTTGGTGTTTCATGACTTCATGTCTTTCCACAACTCCCCCTTTAATAAAGCTCTTGGTCTTCATATTTTCAATTTTGTAACCAGATTCAATGTACAGTAGCCTCGACTGGACGCACTATCAAGCAACTTTCAACTGTAGAAACTCAACACAACGAATCAGCATACAACAAAGATAATGTGCGAGTTACTTGACATTCCACGGTGCATCTTCAGTTTAAAAACAAAGAATCTGTCTTTGAACTGCGAGTTGAATAGACTTTCATCTTAAGAACTTGTTTCAATCATCGCATAGGAGGAATCAACTTATAGCAAACACCATATGATACGGGATAGAAGAAATGAAATCTTTGAAATCTTCATCTTTGAATATTGAAACAACATTAAACTCATATCTTCATCCCTTTGATCTCTAGACTGTCTTCAAAAAAGCAAACTTTCACGAATCATCTTCTTTCAGAAATTGAACCAATCTTGAAAAACTTGAACTTTCTTTCTTTATAACTTTGAAATTAAACTTTGTAAAACTCTCCCCCTTTTTGATGATTGTGAGCATCATGATCATCAAAACTCTTCAATTTCAACATATACTTTGATCTCCCCTTTATGTTAATTTGACATTCTCCGCCCTTTGATTTGAGTAACCGTCACTTCATGAAATGTATATAACCGAATTTTTTGAAATTCATATATAATGGGAATTGTGAACCTGAATCAACAAATGATATAATTAGTATGCCTGTAAGTAGCACAGAGCCACTTTGTACAACGGATGTACATTGGAAAGGAGCTTTTGTGATGTTCACTCCCCCAGGGCTTCCATTCAATCATCGAAAAACCACAAAGGAATTTTCTATGAATGTTATGACAAGAAAACTCATTCCTTGTGTGCTCGTGAAAGTGTAGAAATGATTGAAGCTACTTAGCTATATCAGGCTCAAATTGTGTAAACTGTTGAGACAGCAACAAATATTACACGAACTCAATGTGCATGAAAGAGGTGCGAAGGTGGGGCAACTTTCCTTCTTTAACTCTGTTCTCACATCCTCTTTCTTTTTGTCATTAAAGCTCACTTCTAACCAAACTCTCATTTACATTTTACCGCTTAGCACAATGAGAAAAACTCAACCGTATGAGTTATCTCCCCCACTCTTTGATATATGACCCCTCACCCCCAAGCACTCTAGGATAACTTCCGAGGTAGGAAACACTGGTTTACGTGAATCCATGGAAGTTCTATTTAAGTTCTCACACAAATCCCATGTAAGTCCTAAAAAGAATAGTAGCTCAACAGTTTTAACTTGAACATTTAAGCTCAATTAGGATAACACTGTCAAAAAGTATGCTCAGGAGATTTGAGCAATTGAACTTTGAAAATCTGACAATGTATCTATCGGATCAACTAAACTGGTTAGGGTATCAAAGAATTGGATATTTTGTTTATATGAACAAATATAAACAATTTTGCAATGAATGCACAAGATTATGATTGATGCTCAACAACATTGAATTTCAAACGGGGGTATTACCATCGAAAAATTGGTTCGTTATGGGACATGGTAATAACAAATACAAATGAAGTCCTGAACTTGTGTGTGTGAATACGTTACAGTACAAGGATAAGATAATACGCAAGTATTGATCTTTAGAAACACACAGTCAGTTAAACATTAAAGCTAAAAAAAATGAAAAACATTTAAATTCACACTTCTAGATTCATGAAACCTTTTGAGAATCAGAAGTGGTTTGAACATTTTAGAAACTGTTTTTCATGCTTGAAAGTTGTTCTTCTTTCAAAAATCAGAGATCTAGGATTAGAAGATACTTACATTTAAGCTCCCCCTCAAATCATGATGGAACGATATAGATCTATTAAGCTCCCCCTGGATATTTGCAACATATCCAAGTCTGAACGTTGAAGAACGGGTCCTGATCTGTCATATGATCAGAAGCCATAACTTCGTTGAAGTCCGGGTTCTAAGCTGATTTACTTAGAAGCCATTGTTCTTCTACCCCCTCCTCTTGACAGTAGGTGCCTGCAACACAGAATCAATTTTCGGTTTTGGTACCCACTGGTATTTGGGTCCATGAATGTTAGTTGCAGTTCTTGTGGGGGAAACGTAATAAGAACCATACCAGAAATGATCACTGGTTTTGTGAATATGATCATGTGTACGACAGTAAGAACAATAATATTTCTTACCTGATAACCTGATTAATTGATCTCTCGTATAGATATGACCAGGTTTCCCTTTACGCATATTGTTCCTTTTGGCATTAAACGCATGTACACATGATTCTCTTTCTTTCAGCTCATCTTCAACTGGTTTCTTCTTCCAGACCAGTTCCTCTTCTTTGTATCTCCTTCTTCTTTGATGTGTACCTAAACCATCTATATTGCTATCATAGAAAAGGTTAGTTTTACGAATCTGATCAAACGATTTAACTGACCTTTGTGAAGAGACCGATTTCTGATTTGAACTTGATGCAGTCTGTTCAAGCACTTTAATCGTCGAAGCAAAGTTGTCTCTTTCTTTAACAAGCAGGTCAATCTTCTTTGTGAACTCAGACTTCGTTTTCTGCTCTTTTAGTGCATTTGCAGATAGTTCAGTTAGCTTCTCAGTAAGCTTTTTGATCTCAGCCTCAAATATGCATCTTTCTTCTTCAAATCCCTTCTCAGCATCCTTTCTTTGGCCGGATATTTCCTTGAATAATCCAACATTCTTTCGTTCAATGGCTTTCTTTTCTTTTGCAAACTTTTCTCTTTCAAGGATGATTACTTTCTCAAAAGCAGAAACTTGCTGAGAAAGTTTTATGCATTTAAGCTCAACTTCTTTTTTCTTATCAACACATTTTCTCGAAAAATCTGAGAACTTCTTTGCGAAAGATTTCTCAAACTCAGTTTTATCTTTAGCATGTTTTTGCTCCAAATTAGATATTTTCTTTTGAAGCTCAGTCTTAGAATCCGCCAGACGCTTAATCTTTGCCTCATAACTTTCAACAGATGCTTTCTGGATTTGGACAATCTGATCTTCCAAGTTCAAGATTTTTCTTTTCAGCTCTTTGTTCTCAGTTTCCAAACTCAGTATTTTCTCATTATTCTGCCCAGAAGTCTTTTTCAGAAGATCTTCATTAATTTCCTTTAATGCACTAACTTCTTCTTTCAGTATGTTGCTTTCATTATTATAAAGTTCTGGTTTCTCTTTGTAGAAAGAAATAAATAATTCAATATTTTTGTTCTCTAATTTGAGATCTTGAACTTTAGCATAATATCCCATCTTGAGTTATCTAATTCAAGCTTTTGGAAAAACTTGATAATAGATGAAACTTGAACAGGTTTAAACTTTAATCTTAACTGCACTGTAATGATCGTGAGACAAACAGGATGATCCAAAAACTGAACAATATATCTATATATATAGGTTTGCGCGAGGTTTGGGTCGCGCAAAGTGTGGGTTTGCGCAAATAGGCACTAGCGCAAAGGAGAATGACCGATATCTAACTTCCTCTTTTATTTTTCTTTTTTTTTGACTGGGTTACTGTAGCGACCGGTACACTGTAGCGACCGGGGTTACTGTTGCAACCGGTACACTGTAGCGACCGGGGTTACTGTAGCGACCGGTACACTGTAGCGACCGGTTTTTTTTACCGGGGTCTTGAAACTATCGGTCGACCGGATGAATAGTGACCAGATGAATAGTGACCGATATTGAGTTTTTCGACCGGTAAGGTGTGGACCGATAAAGTGTATGAACCGGTAAAATGTATGGACCGATAAAATGTGTTGACCGATAAAATGTGGACCAATATTGAATATTCGACCGGTAAAGCAGGGTACCGGTCGATAGGGTTGACCGGTAAAGCAAGGTACCGGTCGATAGAGTGGACCGGTAAAGCAGGGTACCAGTCGATAACAGACTAACAGATAAAGACCGATAAACTCAACAGATAAGGACGGATAAAATCGAAGAACAGCAATCCGATGAACACGATGAATTTCAAGAACAAACAACCCAGAAACAGATCAATTTAACCAGAAATTCAATCGACTATTCATTAACTTCAAGAACAAATTCCCAGAAACTCAAACAATAGATCAATTTTCTGGCAGAAATTTGATTTTCAAATATCACAGAGTCGACCGAGAACTTTAAAACCAGAAACCTTAGACCGATAAATCTTAGATTATAAGAGCATCGGTCGATTGACTTTCAACCCAGAAACCAAATTAACAAGATAACAAGAAATCGACCAATAAAAAATTGATTTTTCAATAAAAAAACAGATCGATTTACTACTGTTTCCAAAAAAAATCGACAAAAAAATATACCGAGAAAAAAAATCCAGAAATCAATTATAGCATATAAACACAATAATCACGATAAACGATTATAGGGTTTTAGACAAACCTTTTCCGTATCAAACCTTCAGTCTCTTTGCTCTGATACCAATTGTAGATCCTAGTACAGTGCAATCAACAGTAAATAATATCAATTATGAACAGTAATATATCCATAACCTCTAGTCATATGATTAATATGAAATCAAAGGGTTACAGGTTTACAGAAAGAATTTCTGATCAGAGAAAAGTAAACCTATTGACTAGAGATTTGGAAATTATGAGACTTAACTTCTCTAAACTCTCTAAACTGAAATATGAATGTCTAACCTAATAATGAATTAAAATTGCCTTTATATAATTAGGCTTACAAGGCCTAATTGGGCTTTATGGGCTTTGGCCCAACTATTAAATAAACTATTAATGAATTACATTAAGCACCCTTATAAATACTTTATTCCACTTTCAACACATAGGACTTTCAGTCCTAATAGAGAGTTTCGGAGGCATTACAAGATCCTGACTGGATCCTTGCGATGCAAGACGAAATAATGCAATTCTAGAGAAACAAGGTCTGGAGGCTAATCTCACGATCTAAACATAAATCTGTTATTGGAATGAAGTGGGTCTTCAAGAATAAGAAAAATGAGGCCAGAATTGTTGTTCGCAATAAAGTAAGATTGGTCGCGAATGGATACTATCAACAGGAGGGTATTGACTACGATGAGACTTTTGCTCCTGTTGCGAGGATATAAGCTATTCAGATCTTTCTATCCTATGCAGCCCATAAGAACTTTAAGGTCTATTAAATGGACGTAAGGTCTATCATATGGCTTAAAACAAGCTCCGAGAGCGTGGTATGGGACTTTAACTCAATTTCTACTTGCGTCTGGGTTTAAAAAAGGTACAATTGATACTACTCTGTTTCTGAAGAAAAAAGGTGAGGATTTAATTCTTATTCAGATCTATGTAGATGACATTATTTTCAGTTCTACAAATCCAAAGTTTTGCAAGAACCTTACAAAAATTATGGAGATTAGATTTGAAATGAGCATGATGGGAGAACTGAATTTCTTCCTTGGTTTACAAGTGAAGCAGTCCCCTGAAGGCATTTTAATCAACCAGTACAAATAAATAAAATATGTTTTGAAAAAGTTCAATATGGATGACTGTTCATCGATGAAAACACCAATGGCTACTAGAACTCTTTTAGATGCAGAATTATCCAGAAAATCTGTCGACCAAAAGAATTATAGAAGTATGATTGGTTCTTTATTATACTTAATAGCAGTAGACCAGATATTATGTTCGCTACATGTTTCTGTGCTCGTTATCAGGCTAATCCAAAAGCATCCCACCCGACAACCGTTAAACGGATCCTACGATACCTCAAAGGCACTTCCAAGTTAGGCCTTTGGTATCCGAAGGAATCCGGTTTCGATCTTACTTCTTTTACTGATGAAGACCATGCGGGATGCAAACTTGATCGGAAGAGCACTTTGGGTTCCTGTCAGTTTCTAGGAGACAAGCTAATAAGCTGGACATTAAAGAAACAGAATTGTGTGTCAATATCGACAGCTGAAGCTGAATATGTTGCTGCTGTGAGCTGTTGCTCCCAAGTGTTGTGGATGATGACCCAACTTAAAGATTTCAGCTACACTTACAAGCACGTCCCTATTTATTGTGACTCGAAGAACGCCATCGCGATAACAACTAATCCAGTGCAACATTAAAAAACAAAGCACATCGATGTTCGTTATCACTTCATTAAAGGATCATGTCGAGAAAGATGATGTTGAAATGCAGTTTGTTCAGACTGACTACCAGCTGGCTGATCTATTTACCAAGCCTTTGGATGAAAAACGCTTCAAGTTTCTGATCAGTAAGCTAGGTATGCTTAATATGTCATCTTAAGTCTATTGAAATTTTTCTCACATGAATCTAGGGGGAGTTTATCTTTGTTATTCATATTTCTAGGGGGAGTTCAAATATTTGTTTATATCCTACTCACTTCTGACGAAGGCGGAATCATCACAAATGATTACCATTTTTTTTTCTTCATATTTTGCAGGTTACAAATTTGTGACAATGGCTTCTGAATAATTCTTCTCAGAATCCGTACTTTCATGTTTTCATTATTCCTGAAGCTTAAAAGATCTATCTTATTCAGGAATTATCTATTGATTGTTTAAGGGGGAGAACTTAAAAGTTAATTTTTTTTATGAAAGAGAAAGGAGAAATGAGTTTCATTGTTATATTCGTATTATTCTCTACTAATAATTTGACTTTTTACAAATATTAAGGGGGAGAATATATGAGGTTTTGTCAAGAGTATGCTTAATTGCTTAACTTTTATCTTCATGTTCTTAATTGAAGTGGGAGATAAAATACTCATTTCAGGAGGAGTTAAGAATTCTAAACTTAAGGTATACATTTCTAATTCTTATTCTCTAACATATTTGAAAGAAGAACGACTTTCAGGTATGAAAAACAATTTCCTAAACGTTCAAACTACTTCTTATTCTTTAAATGATTTCATGAATTTAGAAGTGCAAATTTAAATGTTTTTCATATCAGTGCTTTGATGTTTAACTGACCGTGTATTTCTAAAGGCTAATACTTGTGTATTCTCTTATCTATATACTATCAAGTATTCACATACATAACGGATAAGTATTTCAACTGATTTTGTTATTACCATATCTCTAAACGACCAAATTTTTTGATGCTAATACACCCATTTGAATTTCAATGTTGTTGAGTATCAGACATCATTTCAATATTTGAGCATTCATTGTTATATTGTTTCATATAAAGAAATTCTAGTTCTTTGATACCCCAAGCTATTTTTCATGATAGTTAATCTGATTGATGCAGTGTCAGATTCTCAAAACAATTCTCTTGATTTCATTTCATTCATTCATTATTCTTGTTTTGAGAGATCTTCAATGTTCAAAAGCTCATACATGATTGATATTTTTTGGAGCTTACATACATCTGACATATGTACTTCATATTTTGCGCTTATCTGTAAAAGATAAATTATTGAGGAACACTATTCTTTTAGGACAAAATTCATGGGAATCAGTTTGAGAGCTTATCAGAACTTCTATGGATTCACGATTACCAGTGTTTGCTACCTAAAAAGTTATCCTTGAGTGATTGAGGGGAGAGCGGTCAAAATCAAAGAGTGGGTGTGTGCTGAGGTAAAATGGAAAAGAGAGATTGGTTAGAAGTGAGCTTAAATGTTAAAAAGAAAGAGGGTGTGAGATTAGAGTTAAAAGAAAAATGATAACTCTACACTAGCTTTTTTCTGAGTCGGGCAGCCACATAATCTGTTGGTTCACATTCTTTAATGACCTTAATTGAAATAGACACAAGACCATGCCAACTCTCGCATTAACCCCGCCAACAAATCATCTTTTTCTTAACAAAAAGATGTTTCATATTTCTTTGGGGAAGCAACACATAATCTATCTAATCTTCATTTGGAAGATTTGGATATTGAAAGAGAAGGAACGTTGCCCCACCTTCGACCTTCAATCATGCACATTGAGTCTGTGTAATACTTGTTGTTGTCTTAACAGTTCACACATTTTGAGCCTGATAAAGCAATCTTTCTGCTTAATTCTTTCATACACAAGGACATTCACACAGAAAATTCGTTTTTCTGTCAGAATGTTCATAAAATTATGTTGTGTTATTCGATGATTGAATGGAAGACCTGTGAGTGAACATCACGAAAGCTCCTTGTATAGTACATCTATTGTACTAAGTGACTTCGTGTTACTTACAGGCACAATAACTGTATCTTTTGTTGATTCAGGGTTACCATTCTTAATTTGTCTGAAATTGAAAAGATTCGAATGAATACCTTTTAAGAATTGACGGATACATGCTCAAATCAGATCAGATGGAGATATTCTTAAGGAGATATTGTTGATTATCATATTGGAGGAGATTGTTATTGTTAAGTCTGATTTTGTAGTAATCAATGTATTTATCTCATTTGGCCTTAACTGTTGTTTTGCTTTTTTGCATCTGTTTGGCCAAGGGTATTTAAGGCCCTTTTGTCTTGTCTTGTCTTGTTTCATAACTTTGCGTTGATATTGAATAATATCAATCTTTTGCGTCTCATTCATTTTCTCTATATTGTTTTAGATTGATCTTGGTTTAAAAATTGGTATCAGAGCCAAATCTAATTCTGAGGGATTTGAGAGAAACATTTTTCAATCTGAATTTGTTATCAATTCAGAGAATTTAATCGATTTTTTGATCTTGATCAAGAAAATCTCATTCTCTGAATTTTTCACAAATTTGTACTGAAATCTGATCGGTTTTTCTTGTGATTTGGTTCGTTGGATTCGCATTCATAGTTAGATCAATTCTTTTTCACATCAAATTGCAAGAAATTCAGTGTTTGAAGACCAATTTTAGGATATTCGTGGTTTTGGATTGTTCGATAAAAGTTTACTGTTCGATTCTCCAATTTTCGTTTATGCGGAAATTGTTCGAATTGGTTGTTCTTAGTGGTTAGAAATCAAGTTTCGATCATATCTGAGTGTGCATAATCCATCAGATTCGATTCTGTGTTCAAATTAGAAGTATTTCTTGATTTTGCGCCAGTACTTCATTTTGCGCCAACATCATCTGTTTGAGGTTTTCTTCAGCATCAAAGTCATCCAATTTGCGCCAGATCATCATTCTTTTTGGCCAAATTCAAGTGTTAATCCTGTTTAGCGCAAAGTCTATTTTGCGTGTTCTGAGTTTCTTGCAAGATAGTTTTGTGCCAGCTTCACGTAGCACAAATTGTCTTTTGCGCTAATGCCTTTAGCGCGTTTCTGAGTTTTGCGCCAGTTTCATACTTCCATACTTAGACTTTCTGATTTTTTTGGGAAATCTGAAAATGTCTATTCAGGCTCTGATTTATAAGAACGACATTATGATGTCATTGGGAACTGATACTCGTCCACCCGTGTTGGTTAACAAATATGAATTTCCACAATGGCAAGATCGTTTCATCAACTTCATCGAACGACAAGCTAACGGTGAAAACATGATGAAATCTCTAATTCAAGGACCGTTTGAAAAACCATTGAAAGAGATTCCGGCTACTCCCACTACACCGACTACCAGAATTTTAAAGCCAACAGATGAATACACAACCGAAGAGACTTTAAGGTATCAAGCCGATTGTGAAGCAAAGTCTAACTTGATTCTCGCATTGCCAAATCCCATCTACAATCGGATAGATTGTTACAAAAACAATCCAATGTTGATGTGGACTCAATTGGATAAAATAATGCTTGGATTAGCAGTAGTCACACAGCTTAGGCAAACACGCTTTATGAACAATTTTGAAGAATTTAAAGCCAAAGAAAGTGAATCTCTTAAAAGTGTGTTTGATCGGTTTTGGAAAGTCATGAATGATCTTCACAAGATAAAGGTGACTAAGACGGAGTTAGAGGCAAATCTAAAGTTTTTAAATGCTCTACAACCTGAGTGGAGCAAATCTTGCCACCGGCTTAGGAATGATGTTCGAATCTCATCAATGCAAATTCAAGAATTATATGAGATACTCATGAGTGATGAAAATATTGTCAAAGAAAAGAAAGCAAAGCTGGATAAGAAAAATAAACAAAAATCTGTGGACCCAATTGCTCTTTTAGTGAGTCAACTAGCGGAACAAGAATTGTCTGAAAATGCTTTTGATAGGAATACAGAGAATGATGGTGAGGCATTAGAAAAAGCAACGATTCTACTCTCTCAGTACTACAACAAGAAATTTCAGCATCGATCCGGTTCCAACAATCTTCGATTCACTTCTGGGTCTAGGAAACTAGAAACCGATGGTACTTCTTCTAAACCATTTGTTCCCAAGTATGAACCTACAAAACCGAGTGAACCAAAGAAGGACGAAAAGAAGGTTAATACTTGCTACAATTGGGGTACACCAGGACACATGGCTAAAGAGTGTCGAATCAAGGTTGTTCGAGATTCAGCTTATTATAGGAAGAAAATGGAGTTAGCTGCGAAGAGAGAAAATGGAACTATTTTGCTTGCCGAAGAAGAACATTGGCTAGACCATTCCGAAAATGAAGCTGATAATGAAGAAACAACAACAATGTGCTTTATTGGTGATGATGCAAGTGATGTTGAGGATGAAGAGGAAAGCTCAACGGATGAATCTGAGGTACTTTCTAAGTTTGATTACGATTCATTTCTTCACAAATGAACATAAGCATCACTGCCATACATGATGTTCGATCAAAACTCTTATCTGAAAAACAAATTAATCCAGAAAAGTCAAATTTGATTAAAAGATTACAAATCTCTTTAAAAGATGAAAAATCAATTTTGACGGACACAAAAGAAAATTTTCAAAAGAAAATGGATGAATTAGAAAGTTTAAACAAGACTTATCTTGAATCTTTGACTGAAATGACAAACATAAAAGATATTTTTTCTGATAAAATAAGTGAGTTAGAAGAAAAATTATATTTGAGAGATCAAACTGAACAAAAAATATATATGAATAAACCGAGCAGTTATACGTCTATAAAGGAAAATTGGGACTTGGTTTTTAAAATCCACATTGTTTAGACAATGCTAAAACGAAAGCCCCCACTTTATATGAATTTGATTATCTAAATTTTGCAAGATATGCTCTTCAATTCAAAATTGATTGGATGAATGAAAAACAAGTTTTAGAAATTGAAAATGAGAAAAGAATAAACAACACGAGAATGGAACTTCCATTTGTTTACACACGAGAAAATGCCAAATATTTTCCCGAAAAATTAAAGAAGAGCAGAAAAACTAGAAAAAGTTTAAATGACAAATCTTTCATTAAATCTTCATTGTCTAACGATTATTTTGATAAATATGCCATTAACACTGATAAGGAAAACATATCTCAAGTTTCTTATGATTCTAAGAGATATATTCCTCCATTAGTGTTAGAAGGCAAAATCGTTGATCTCGAAGATAAAATGGAAGAAGAAAATCTTGAAAAAGATTTTGAAAAAGATTTAATTCTTTCTTTCATGACATCAAGTCTTGAAGAAAAATTAAATTCTCAAAAACAAGATTTTTCTGAAAATATTAATTCTGGATTTTCTTCTAATTTTAAGGAAAATAAAAAGGAAGTTCCACAATATGAAAATTTGCGCCAATCAGTGGTAGAGCAAACTGAAACTTTGCGCCATCTATTGGTAGCACAAAATGAAATTTGTGCCACAAATGGGTCACGCAAATCTGGTTCATACTTTGTTTTTTTTTCTGAAAATACGCAAGAATATAACTCCGAGGCAAGTTCAAATATATTTGTTGATCAGGTTGGTTTCTTAGATAAAATCTTTTCTTCAAATTCAAATATTAAATCGGGAACTATTGATGAATCTTTTTACAATAAATACTGATTATTATAAACCAAAACGTAAAAGAAAAAGGTCAAGAAAATCAAAGAAACAAGAGAATGTCAAGTCTGAAAAATCTTCTAATTCATCCGGTTCAATTGTTTCAGATAGGACTTTGAAGAAGAATCCACGGCATGTATGGAGGGTAAAGCAGAAGTCTGATGAATCAGCAACAAAAGAGGATAGATATATAGACGAAAGTTGTAATAATGATTCATTTGCGAATTTTAATAAATCCATCAAATATTCAATAAAGCAGATGATTCAGATTGCAAAAGATGTCTCATATTTATCCTCTAGTTGTACTTCAGATGATTATGTTTCTTCCTCCAATGATGATTTTGTTCATGAATTGTTCGTTAAATCAAATAAAGTTTCTAAAATTAAAAATTTTAAAAAGAAAAGGACTAACAAGAAAGGACCCATAAGCATATGGGTACCTAAATCTCTTTAGTTTCTGAATGTGCAACCTAGTCAATTGTGGTATCTAGATTCCGAGTGCTCAAAACACATTGATAAGCGGTACCACTTCATTAAACATCATGTGGAAGAAGGTACTATTGAATTATATTTTGTTCCAACTGAATATCAACTTGCCGATATTTTTACAAAAGCCTTAGATGAAAAACGATTTAATTTTCTGCTTTCAAAACTCGGCATGTTGAATTTAAAAGTTTAAACCTACACAAATTTTATTCTATAAAGTAAAATTTTTACAATTCTTCTTTTTTTTTGAATAAAATGTGTGTCTAGGATAAATTTTCAAGTTGCTTTGTTTATATCCAAGTTTTATATGATTCATATTTCAAATCTTACAAAAATCGAAAGGTCAGCAAAACATGTTTGAAATTTTTGAGGAATGCTTTAAAGTTATGTCATTCGGAATATTTATAGTTTACAATGCTTAGAAAACCTAAAATATCAAAATTATGGATCGTAATGAAAATATAGGCTAAGCACTTAGACGTAAAACCAAGTGATTGAGATGAAATTTAAATATATAAAATACAGAAATCACTATGTTTAAAAGTTTATACCTATGACCTTTCTAGTTTGGAAAAGTAAGTTCCGTGGGGTGCTTGTCATCTGGTCCCCTAAGGCCAACTGGTCTGGTAGTGATCGAACCCAAATCCTTCTATAGAACCAGATCGAAAGTCATGTTCTACTGGTATAAATGGGTTTAGGATGTGTCGATGTAGCCTTTCTGATCTGGGAGAGTAAGTTCCAAGGGGTGCTTGACACCTAGTCCCCTAAGGCCAACTGGTCTGGGAGCGGCTGACCCAAATCCTGCTATAGGATTAGATAGAAAGTTACGTTTACGATATGTTTTTTACTTACAAAACTTCTTGATTAAAAGATGCCAACGTGCACAAATTTAAAAGATGCCAAATAGCACAATAATGTGAAGATGCCAATGTGCACATATTATATAAAGATGCCTTTGAGCACACATCTCATGATACTTGGTGATATTTTTAAGTTGTGATAAACTTATAAATTTATGAAAGTCTTAATTCTTGAACAACTTAGTGTGAGTAAAGGCAAAGTATTCTATTATATTTTTAGAATTACATTTACTTGAAGCTAATCAAAGTTCACATGCTAGCACACTGAATAGATCGATGAAAGTTTTTGAAATTAAACATGTATTAACTTGATATGCAATGAAACTTGTATCTGCATCCAAAAACACACACTTGATTTCAATTGATTGATTAATTTGTGATATTTTACTGAGTAGAATTTAATTTGCATGGTGTTTAAAATTTATATATTTAGTTGTTTCAAAATCTATATTTAGTATATTTTTCTTTCTACATTGATGTTTTATGTTTGTGTTCCCATATCTTTGAAAATTAATATTTGCATATTTTGAGGGGGAGAAAATCTGAAAGAAAAACTGAAGATATCTAATTTCGAGGGGGAGTGAATAACGTTGACAGGTACGTTTATGATAAAGTGATAAAAGTCCAGATCAAAGGTTGATCAGGTAAGTAATTTCTATACAAATGCTAAATTGATTTGTTATATCCAGTGCATTTGTGTAGGGGGAGTAAAAGAACTTAACAGGTGAAAAATGACATTTTCTTTGAAAATACAAAATTAAATCTGAAGTCATTCCCAAGTTCATTTTCATGCTCTCTTTGAAAAATACATTTTTTTGGCTCTCTCTCTGGTTCAACTTACAGTCTCAAATCTTTTGACCATTTCTTTAAATCAGGTATGATTCAAGCTACATTTTATATTTGATTCATGTTTATATCCATAGTTGCCTTAATAGACTCTATTTGAACAACATAGTGTGCGACCACTCATATTTTGAACTGTTCATCATCGTGGTTTGTTCAAGTGAGTTAATCTTTGTGAAAATCAACTATTGGGTTGTTCTTAGTTTCTGATTTCGACTTCAGGTATGTGATTTCTCCTTATATCTCATCGTATATCTCCTTGATTTTGATTTTGGTGTTTGCGACTGTTGGTGTTTGCGACTGTTCATTGCTCTCGATCACAATTTAAAATTTTGTGTTGAACAATGGTTTTAATCAGTAATAGTATGTTCGACATGTTTCATTTATGTGCTTCGAACAACTTTTATGGATTAAAACCGAGTCTTTTAGATTTTTGAAATTACCTGAGATGAACTAGCGTAAATTGTGTTTTCTAGGGTTTTTGCGCTTTCTATTGATAGCGCAAAGTTGGTTTTGCGCTACCTTCTTGTAATGCAAACCTTCTTTAAGTTGTATTTTTTTCTAACTATCAGTTGCGTTACACGTTGGTAACGCAAAGCAACTTTTGCGCTACTTTCATGTCGCGCAAGTCTGAGTTGCACCTGGGTTTAGTTTGCGAATATGAATTTTTTTTTTCTAAGTACAAGTTTGCGTCACAAGTGGATAGCGCAAACATAATTTTGTGCCACTCACAAGTAACGCAAAGTTTACTTTGTGCCACCTGTACGTAGCGCAAAACTATTTTTTTCGCCACCCACTTATAGCGCAAAACATACTTAGCATTTTTTTTTTTCATTTTCTTCTGATTTTTCAATTTTGCAACTAAAGGCTAATTTTCCATATCCTTTCTGTTTGATAGGTACTGCCATGGTTTCAGAACACATATGTGTTCATCAAGACGAGAATGAGGTACAAAATGAGCATTATGATCCATCTGATAATGTATCTCGGGAAGCTCCGATGCCATCAGTTCCTTCTTCCGGAGCGAATCTGTCTGCTCATCATCAAACACCGAATGAAGTCTTTCCTTCTTCTCTCTATGTGATGCCCTACAAGCCGAATAATTACTATGTCAACTTCGACAAACTCAAGATTGATCCAATTATTCGATCTATTCTTCGTGGGCATCCGATTACTCCCGCATTAACTCTCCGTGCTGATGTTCCAGAAGTTTATCTTCAGCAAGCATGGCACTCTATTACGAAGAATGAATTTGTTAGGCCTCACCGATTTGAAGTGAAAATTGATCAATTTGACTCATATCTCACATACAAAAGACTCAGACTGATTCTAGAGCTACATGAAGCTAATTCTCGACCGGGCCGAAATTCTTATGATAACTTTCCTCCAGAAACAGATGTTCTTGCGGGTATTCAAAATTTGGGATATGTTGGTCCTCTAACTAAGGTGAGCCAATTTGACAAATCCAACCTTCCACCCGTTTGGTATGCGCTATTTTCGGTCCTCAACAGATGTCTTACCTCGAAGCATTCGGGTACTGACAACGCAAGTCTACAATATCTACGATTATTCCATGCAATTGTCTATGATTTTCATGTCGACTACACTCTTATTTTCTGGACCGAGCTTTCCAAGAGAGTGCATGACAAGGTGACCAACAAAAAGAGGAAATTCATTCCTTTTGTTCGTTATATGAAGTTGATTGTCCGTAGAATGATGAGGAGTAACAGAGATATTCCTAAAAGGCTTTCTTGGGATCAAGTTGGTGATAATGAAATGACTTTCATTCAATCTCAAAGGAAGGAGTTTGAGTTCTCAATGCCGATTCCTCCTGCATTGATTTCAAATTATGCTGATCCGACCGATGAGAGCATTATTCAGTATTGCATTGATCATGATTTTGATTTGGAAGCCGAAGAAACTGAACGTGCTAATGATAATCAAGCCGAACCCATAGCTGAAGAAGGTGATGCGGCTCAACAGAATGATGATCAAAGTTCTGAAAATGACGACGAGCCTACTGATGATAATGATGTTCATGATGATTCTGATGGTAATGATGATGATGGTAACGATGGTGATGGCAATCAGCTTGATACTCAAGTGTTAGAAAGAGAGATCAGAGAAACAACGATGCATGATCCGGTACATCTTATGTCCAACGATGAATTAGTACCGATCAACGTCGCGGTTGCAGATATTCAGGTTGATGAGTTAGATATATCCTTTCCTAATGCTACGGCTCAACAACATGTTCAAGGTACATAATCTTCTTTCTCTGATGTGCATACTGCGAATGAAACTACATCTGCTGTCGAGACATCTTCTGTTGAAGTTCGTGATCTGACTGAGAAATTTATGACTCTGAAGGAGATATTACGACAAATGAGTGAACGTTTTGATGCTCAAAAGGCCGAGGTAATTTAGAAGATGAAATCCTTGTTAAAGGGTAAGATGGTGAACATAGACGGTTCCATGATTCCTCCAGAAATACCATTCAGACGATCATCTGGGATTGTCATTCGTGAACCTTCCAGCACCACTACTACTACTCCATCTAGAGTATTAATTCCACCTCCTCCATCTTTTACACAATCTGCTGGACCGTCTGCATCAATACCTGTTCCTCCCGCATCCTCAAGTATACCGATTCAGGACATTCCGGTTTATGAGTTAACTGATATGTTGTATGCTCGTCTGCTTTCCATGTCTCCACCAGATCAACAAAATCAAGATTTATGTCCCAGCTCCTGCTTCACTTTCAGACAGGCTTTTTGTCTTATCTGATGATTTTAATTCCTTTAAGTCTGAAGCAAGATCTAATTTTTCTAAAATTGATAAAAAAAAATTTGACTTAAAGGAGGGATTAAATTTGATGACTCAAGCTCTAACTAAATTTTCCAGTTATGATGTTCTTTAACTTGACTTAACCTTTTACTACACACAGATTGATTAAATAGAGTGCAGAAGCATTTAAGATGTGTAGAAAAGATTGAACATACAAGGTAGTAAACACACAAGTAATTAATGAACATGAAGTAAAGTATTATAAGAAGGTTACTCAAGTAATTGTGTAAACTGTTGAGACAACAACAAATATTACACGGACTCAATGTGCATAAAAGAGGTGCGAAGGTGGGGCACCTTTCCTTTTTTTTCAATATCTAAATCTTCCGAGTGAAGACCAGATAGCAGATATGCTGCGTCCCCAAAGAAAATGAAACATTTCTTTGTTAAGAAAGAAACGAGTGGCTGGTAAGGTTAATGCAAGAGTTGGCATGGGCTCACTGCCTTTTTCAATGATGGTCACCAAAGAATGTGAACCAATTAGAAATGTGGCTGCCTGGCTCAGAAAGTGGTTGGTGTAGAGTTCTGATATTCTTTTAACTCTGTTCTCACACCCTCTTTCTTTTTAACATTATGCTCACTTCTAACCAAACTCTCATTTACATTTTTCCGCTCCACACAATGAGAAAAACTCAACCGGATGAGTTATCTCCCCCACTCTTTGATTTTGACCCCTCACCCCTCAATCACTTTAGGATTACTTCCTGGGTAGGAAACACTGGTTAACGTGAATCCATGGAAGTTCTATTTAAGCTCACACACGAATCCCATGTAAGTCCTAAAAGAATAGTTGCTCAACAATTTAACTTGAACAGTTAAGCACAAAATGATAACAGTGTCAGAATGTATGCTCATGAGATTTGAGCAATTGAACTTTGAAGATTTCTCAAAACAAGGATATTGAATTAATGAAATGAAATCAAGAGAATTGTTTTGAGAATCTGACAATGTATCAATCAGATCAAATGAAATGGTTAGGGTATCAAAGAACTAGATATTTTGTTTATATGAACGAATATAAACAATTTTAGCAATGAAAGCACAAATATTGAAATGATGAATGATGCCCAACAACATTTGAAAGCAAATGGAAGTATTACCATCGAAAAATTTGTTCATTATGAGACATGGTAATAACAAAATCAAATGAAGTACTAAACCGATGTGTGTGAATACTTTACAGTGTATGAAAAGATAATACACAAGTATTAATCTTTGGAAACACACGGTCAGTTAAACATTGAAGCTCAATAATGAAAAAACATTTAAAATCACACTTCTTAATTCATGAAACCTTTTGAGAATCAGAAGTGGTTTGAACATTTAAGAAACCGTTTTTCATGCTTGAAAGTTGTTCTTCTTTCAAACAATCAGAGATCTAGATTAGAAGATATTTACCTTTAAGCTCCCCCTCAAATCATTATAGAATGATTTAAGTCTATTAAGCTCCCTTTGGATATTTGCAAAATATCCATGTCTAAACATTGAAGAACGGGTCCTGATCTGTCATGTGATCAGAAGCCACAATGACATTAAAGTCCGGGTTCTAAACTGAAGTGTTTAGAAGCCATTGTCTTTGACATTGAAGTCCGAGTTCTAAGTTGATTTACTCAGAAGTCAAAATTTTGTACTTTGAAGTACGAGTCCTGATCTGTATATGATCAGAAGTCAAACATCTTGCTCCCCCTATACCTGTGGTACCTGCGAAACAGATTTAACAGGCTTTGGTACCCACTGGTATTTGGGTCCTGGTATATTAGATTTAAGAATCCACTTCTCATTAGATGTATATCTTTTAAAACCAGAATTCTGAGAAGTTATTCTGTAAGAACCGTACCAGTTATGAGCAGATTCTCTCTGAACAAAGTCATTCTCTCCACAGTAAGAACAACAGATTTTCCTTTGAGCAATCCTGATCAGATGATTAGTCGAGTAATATATATCAGAATTACCAAAAGATTTACCTTTATGCACACTGTTCTTTTTGGCTTTGGATGTGGATGCACATTCTTTGTCCTTCTTCTTCTCTTCAGAAAAATCTTTAACTCTCCAGACCATCTGAGTTTTCTTTGATTGCTTTCCAAGAGATTTTACATAATATCTCACTGAACCATCAACAGATTTATCATAAAATAGATTTGATGGTCTGATCTGACTTGATTTGACAATGATTGGTTTGACACTTTTGTTTTTCAAAACATTTTTATCATGAATAGAACTTGAAGCTGTTTTGAAAGAACAGACTGATTCTGTTGAGAGATCAACAAGTGATTGATTAATCACATCAGCTGAAATCTTTTCTGATAAATTTACGTTTGCAGCTTCCAAGTCTTTTATCTTTTTAGATAAAATGTTTCTTTCAGAAGTAAGTGTGTCAAACTTCTGTTTCAAATCAGATCTAGCCATCTGTTCTTTTAGAATTTCTGATGACAAAACAAATAATTTGGATGTGAGCTTAGATATTTCAGATTCAAAATATGAACGTTCTTGCTCAAAATCTGTTTCCAAGTTCTTGTTTTTCTCAGAAATATCCTTGAAAATCCCAACATTTTTCTTTTCAAATAATTTCTTTTGTTCCTCAAAAGACTGCTTCTTTTCTTTGAAAATATTTCTTTCTTTTTCAAGCAAGTCTTGTAAAGTAGAAATCTGCTTGGGAAGTTCAGTATTTTTAGCTTCAAGAACTTGTCTTTCTTTGGCAAAAGTGTCTCTTTCAGTGATTAAAACATTTTCAAAATCAGACACTTGCTTTGAAAGTTTAATGCATCTAAGCTCAAGATTTTTCTTCTCTTGGTCAGCTTTCTTTGAATTCTCAGATGATTGTTGAGTTGAAGATGTCTTCACATTTGCTTTTTCTTTTTCTGCTTGGAGACTTGTTTGGAGTTCAACATTCTTGTTCTCCAAAGCAGATATCTTCTCTTCAAAAGCCTTAATCTTTTGTTGAAGCTTGACTGACTCATCTTTCAGCTCAGATGATTTCTTTTCAGTCGTCTTCAGTTTACTTTGAAGCTTCTCTTTGACTTTATCTTCTTTAATGCTTTTTAACAATTCAACATTTTTCTTTTCCAGAACAGATATATGATCTTCAAAAGCCTTAAACTTCTGTTGAAGCTTGACTGATTCATCTTGTGATTCTGATGACTTCTGTTCAGTCGTCTTCAGTTGGCTTTGAAGATTCGTTATCTTTCTCTCTTTTTGCATGATAATCTTCTCTTTAACTCCTGTGATTTTCTCTTTCATTTCTATTTGATTATCTTTATGTTTAATCTCTTTCTCTCTTTCCTTCATAATATCTGCAAAATCAGATTTATCAAGATTAGCACATTTTATACAATCAGGAGTTTTATCAGAATTTGACAATTTAGATTTGAACTCCTGAATCTGATTTAGAAGCTTTGAATTCTGATTTTTCAGCTTGTCTAATTCAGCTTCCATCTTTGGTATTTCCGGCATGTACAAAACAGCCATATCTCTTGCAGATAAAATGGTATTTCCTCTCTCATCTGTAACAGGCATATTGACAGATTAGGTAAAAATGTTCGTCAAAAAAATCAGAAAATTATGATCACTAACAAAATATGTCTCCCTCCGCAGACTTAGCACGGGGGTTCCGCTAAGTCTTTAAACTCACAGATCACTGTACTCGTTAGTCACTGTTCACGTTGAAACTCGCAGATGGTAGCTTGCGCGTTTCTGGAACTCGCAGATCAATATTAGCGCGTTTTGCTAAAACTCGCAGATGCTTATATACGCGTTTAGCAAACTCGCAAGCAAACTCCCAGACAAACTCGCAGGCAAACTCGCAGACGAACTCGCTAAACACTATTCACAATAAAACTCGCTGGCAAGCACTTGCGCGTTTCTGAAACTCGCACGTCTCTTTAGCGCGTTTCGACCAAACTCGCTAGCTTCAGCTTGCGCGTTTTGCAAACTCGCTAGTGTTTGGGCTAATTTGTTAGTTAAATAGAAGTTCAGGGTAAATTATGTCAAGTTCTTAAAGTTGTAAGCTTGTTGGGCCTTAAAGCCCATAAGCCCATTAGGCCTGCGAGCCTGCGTATTTAAAGTTATTTCTATTTCATTTTGTTAGTTTAGAAATTCATTATTCAGTTTTCTAGTCATTAGGTTTACATACCCTTATCAGAAATTCTCTCTGTAAACCTTAACCCTTTGAAGTATTATCAATCATATGACTAGTTGTTGTGGCCTATAATCTGTTCTTCATTGTTCATATTTACTTGTGATTGCACTGCACTGGGATCTACAATTGGTATCAGAGCAAATAGGCAAAAGGTTTGATCCAGAAAAAAGGTTTGTCTAAAACCCTATAATTTTTTTATGTGTTAATCGCTAATATGTGCCTTATTTGATTATCTGGTTTTGTGTTTTATCGATCGAATTGTATTTTCTGGAATTTTTTTTCTTTCGATCGAATCTGGTATTTTTCTGGAAAGTTAACATTCGATCTTAGTGATTCTGGGTTTTCTTTCGTATCCGGTCATTGTTTTGTTTGATTTTTTTTGAATTCCTTCGATCAAAGGATCGAAGGATCTGGGTTTGGGTTCGATCGATTCTCAGAAACTCTTCGAGTTCTTCGGTCGAACTCATCGTGTTCTTCGGTCGAACTCATCGTGTTCTTCGGTGTTAATCGACCTTATCTATTGTTTTGTGGTTATTTTTTTAAGTCTTTCGACCTGAGTATTCGACCGAACACTTGTGCTCCGGTCTTGTTCCTTCGACCGAATAAGAGTGCTCCGGTCAAATCCCTTCGACCGAATACGTGTTCTTCCGGTCTTGTCCTTCGACCGGATACGTGTTTCTCCGGTCTTGTCCTTCGACCGGATACGTGTATCCCCGGTCTTGTCCTTCGACCGGATACGTGTGTCCCCGGTCGTATCATTCGACCGGATAAGTGTATTCCCGGACGTGTCCTTCGACCGGATACCTGCTTCCTCCGGGCATACCTTCGACCGGATATTGTTTGACCTGATTAGACCAAGTGTGTTTCTTCTATTTTATTGTTTTTGGATCATTCTGCTTGCCTAACGATCATTACAGTGCTCTTAAGTTAAGAAGTAAAAGATGAACTCAAGGGATGCTCTAGCCATCGGTTCTGACCAAAAGCCCCCAGTGCTCTTTCGGGGAGAGTACCCTCAGTGGCATCACCGGTTTATGAACTTCATAGAAGCAAAATCCAACTATGAAGATATATACAAATGCCTGACTGAGGGTCCACAAGATTGGCCAATGAAAGTGGTACCGGGAAACCTAGCTGAAGGAAGGCCAGAGCGTCAGATTCGGAAATCTGTTGGTGATTTTACTAAGGAGGAAAAGGAAATGTACGAGGCAGAAAAGCTGGCAAAATCGTACCTTCTTCAAAGTCTACCGAATGACATCTATGCTTGTATAGATAGCTTCAAGGACTCATCGAAAAAGATGTGGGACCAAATAGAGAAGATGATGATGGGAAGCCACATCAATAACCAGCTAAAGGTGACCAACTGTATCACCAGATATGATGGGTTTAAAGCACGAAAGGGTGAAACGCTGACGGAAACCTACGAAAGGTTTAATATGCTTCTAAATGATCTTCAGAAAAATAAGATCACAAAGACGAACACGGAAAACAACATAAAGTTTATGAACAATTTACAGCCTGATTGGAAACCGTTCGTCTCCCATATACGCCACACTCAGACCTTGGAGAAGTTGTATCTTCACGAACTCTATGAAATGCTGCTCCAAGACGAAGAAGAAGTGGTGGAACTTATTGGGAAAGCAGAGGAAAAGTCAGCAACTGATCAAATAGCACTCGTATCTAAAAGAAGAGGCAAGTCCATCAGCCGATCATCTGGAAAAGAGCCCGTGCTGAGTGATTCTGAACCTGAAGATCCCGATAGCGACTCAGATCCAAAACTTGCCAAGATGAAAGACGCAATGGTTTTTCTCACTCAAGCATTTCAAAAGAGGAAGTTTTTTACCAAGACTTCCAACAAGCAAAGAGTCTCTACTCGACATGATCATCGAGAAAATTCAGAAGGTAATAGTCGCTTTGAAGCTGGTAAGAAGCCTGACAAGAGAAATGAAGAAAAGCCGAAAGACGAACCGATCAAATGTTACAATTGTGGTCGGTTAGGTCATTTCGCCAAAGATTGTCGCAAGCCAATTGTGCGCAACGCAAACTACTACCGAGCCAAGCTGCTTCTTGCCAAAGAAAAGGAAGCCGATAAAGCTCTAATGGCTGAAGACGATTACTGGTTACAAGTGTCGGATGAAGAACCTGAGGATGCTGAAGCTCATTTGTGTTTCATGGGCAACCATTCATCACCATCCGATACTGATGAAGAAGATCACAATGCTCCTTGCCAGGTATGTGCCCCTTTTCAAGAAGCTTTACTTGATCAGATGCAACTTTCAATGAACAAACTTGACTCTTACAAGCGTCTTTTAAAAGAAAAAGAACAACTTCTCTCATCTCTGGAACACCGTGTCACGAAACAGTCTGACTTTATGGAAAAACAAAGCTTAGAAATTTCTAGCTACCTGTGCACGATTTCTAATTTAAGAGAAGAGAATGTGAGTTGTTCAACAGAGTCACAAAAACAAATGACCGAAGTAGATGACCTGACCGCTAAGCTACATACGTCTGAGACCGAGAAAATGGATTTGTTAAATCAAAACGTGGCTTACAAAAATGAGAACATAAGGTTATCAAATCAGTTAGAAGAGCTTGAAAAGATACTTTATAAATTTGGTCAATCTGATCAAACGCTAAAGCTAATCGCACCAAAAGAACCAAAGTACGGAAATGAGGGTATCGGGTACGATAACCCTAATTGTTTAAACAAGGCTTTATCCAAAGTTCCTACTTTATATGCATCTGAATTTTTTGGATTAGACAAAATCTTTCCTGAATATAAGATACATTGGACCACACCCACTGAGAAGGAAGAATTGGAAGATAAGTTGAGAAGAGAAAACTCTGTTCTTTCTAAACGGACAGTTCCTTTTGTTTATGATTCATTAAATGCTACTTATAATACTGACAAACCCCGTTTCCTGTCATCCGATTTTTTTCATAGTTACTCTCAAGCTGAACTAGATACTAAAACCGTTAAATCTGAGGAGGAACCTCTAGCTCCCAAAGTTTATGTTCCAACTCTGATTTTAGAAAAGAAATTTGTTCAGCTAGAAGAATCGAATGCACTAGAAAGGGAAAATTTTCAAAAGGAAAAACAAAGTCTTATATCTCAAATTGAGTGTCTCAGATCCAACAAAAAGGAGACTATGTCGGATAAGGAAAAAGAATATTACCAGACGGAAATAAAGAAGTTGCAATCACAACTGGCTGCTATGGCAGCAGATCATCTAAAAGTGCAACTTCACAAGGTTGACCCTCAAGCTCCGCCTTCCATTCTCCAAAGAGAGATATCTCATCTGTCTGAAAACTCTTATCCTTCTTTTGACACATCTTTCTGCAAAGCTTTTATGGGTGACTCGTCACCGATCATTTCAAATAAAGGAAAAGAGCCTCAAAGTTTTGAATCAGATCAGTGTTCTGATTGTAAAAATGCTTCCGCATATGATCTGCTCTCAACAAACTCTTCCAATGTCCTGAAGTCCTCATGTGATAAGGTCCTTTCTGATGAGGAACTAGAATTTTCCGCATTCTTGAATTCTGATGTGTGTTTAGATAGCAAGTTGGGCCAATTTGATTTTAATCCTTCTCTACCTAGCCATGTTGATTTTTTAAATGAGTCATGTGAGCCTCCGGTTAAATTTTATAAGGGTGAATGTTCTGTATCTGCCCCGCAAAAACTTTCTGTGAACAATTCTTCAAAATCGTCCAAGTCTAAATCCAAAAGGCGTTCACAGAAGAAGAAAAAGACCGGTCGCTCTCAAAGGTCAAAATCATCAATTTTCAAATCCTCTGACTATGGGTTTAACGGCATTTCAGATACGTATGGTCGGCGGGAAGAAGTGAAATATGCTTGGGTAGCTAAGAAGTCAAAAGAGAGCTCGGCAACATCAGAATTAGTTGATCCTGTTTTAAAGTCTAGAAAGAACAATAACAATCATGATGTTTTTATTTCTAAACCTCTAGTTGATTGTAATGGAACTCTTCCTTTAAAAGTTTATTCAATTCCACAATTACTTCAACTGTCTCATGATTGTTTGTGTTGTTCTTATTGTGGATCAAATGATTTTGTTGATAGCCGTTATGCATCTGATTGGTTTGGCTCATATCATATTGCTCATAATCATTCTCATCGTGATGTTTCCCGTGAAAGACAAAGACCCAACTCTAAACGGGCCTCTAAGTCGGGTGTTAAATCTAACCCCAAAGGACCCATTTACGAATGGGTACCTAAAAAGAAATAACATGTTTTGCAGGACGGTCATGTGTGGTATCTAGATTCAGGTTGCTCCAAGCACATGACCGGAAGAAGGGAGCTTCTCATAAACTTCACCGAGAGGTTTTGTGGAAATGTACGGTTCGGGAATGATCACTCCTTTCCCATCAGGGGTTACGGCGATATTGTCAAAGATAATATCACGATCAAGAAAGTCTCCTATGTTGAAGGTCTCGGTCACAATCTTTTCTGTATCGGTCAATTCTGCGACAAGAATCTCGAGGTTACTTTCAAGACTAAAAGGTGTAGCGTTCGAACTGAGGATGGTAAAGAAATACTTGCTGGAACGCGACGCACCAACCTCTATACGATCGACCTCTCGTTCTTGAAACCCGATAAGGAAGTCTGTTTGTTGTCCAAAGCATCTGCTGAACAAAGCTGGTTATGGCACCGTCGTCTCTCGCACTTGAACTTCAAGAATATCAACAAGTTGGTGCTCGGGGGACATGTCAAAGGTATGCCAGACCTCAAGTTTGCAAAAGATCATCTGTGTGCGGCCTGCGAAAAGGGCAAGATGAAAAAGGCGTCTCACAAGCCTAAAGCCGTTCCGAGTACTTCTCGGTCCCTTGAGCTAATCCACATGGACTTATGTGGACCGATGCGTGTTCAAAGCATAAATCACAAGAAGTATGTCCTGGTGATGGTTGACAATTTCTCTCGTTACACTTGGGTCCGATTTCTCCGTTCAAAGGACGAAACTCCCGAGTTGATAATCTCTCTTCTGAAGAGCATTCAAGTCAGTCTCAACCAAGTAGTTCAGACCATCAGGACGGACAATGGCACTGAGTTCAAGAATCAAATACTCACCGGTTATCTCACTTTAGTGGGTATCTCGCATACTTTCTCCGCCGCTCGTACTCCTCAGCAGAATGGGGTGGTAGAGCGTCGAAACAGAACTCTAGTTGAAGCAGCACGCACGATGTTATCTCATTCCAAGCTACTCTAGTTAAAGCAGCACACTCAAAATCGGTCTATCATCAACAAGCGGTTCAACAAGACTCCGTACGAGATCATCAACAAGCGTATCCCGAACATCAACTACTTTCATGCCTTCGGGTGCACCTGCTTTGTCTTAAATGATAAGGATGATCTTGGCAAATTCAGTCCCAAAGCGGATGAAGGAGTGTTTATCGGCTACTCTCAGCAAGCAAAAGCCTATCGTGTCTACAACAAACGGACGAAGACCGTCGTTGAGAGCGTAAATGTGACTTTTGACGAGGCCCCTGATATGGTTTCTGAACATCTCAGTTCAAGACCCGCGCTTACTGGTGTGTTAGCTTCTGGACAATTCCGTTCGGAGGCTACACAATCTCCAGTGGATCCACATCATGCGTCTACGTCAAGAGCACATCTTTCTGATTTGGATTTACTGTTTGAATTCTTTTATAATGATTTATTTAATGTTAAGTCTAATACTACGTCATGTGACAAGAATACTACTCAAGCACCAGAAGTGACACAAGTCACTGGCCCTACCGTCTCTGGTGGTCCATTTTCGCCTAGTGCTCCATCCTCTACTGCCAATGATCAAGCTTCCCCGACCTCAAGTGATAGACACCCTCTTGCTCATGTTCTTGATGCCGGTGCTCTTGAACCGACTCCTGTTTCCGTTCAACTTCCTGCACCGACTCCTGTTGAAGGTGCTCTCGAAGCTTCCTCTCCGGCAATCCCGGAACCTCCCATCGTTTCATCTCCAGCTGAGTCGTCCTCTACTCCTTGTTCGACTCCTACTAAGAAGTTGTCACCTCACAGGCCATCATCCCTCGAGGCAGTTCAGGATTTACCCCCAGGTGGTCATGTGGATTCCGATACCTCCCATCAGACATATCAACCTCATCCACACACCACCAAGTGGACTCGAGCACACCCCCTTCATCAGATCATCGGTGACCCCTGCACACCAGTTCAAACTAGATCCACCACCGCGAATGACTGCTTATTTTCCTCGTTCCTCAGCCGTATCGAACCTTCCACTGTCGCTGAAGCGCTGAATGATCCGGACTGGGTAATAGCTATGCAAGAGGAACTCAACCAATTTGAGACCCTCAAAGTATGGCGTCTAGTTCCCCGACCTAAGAACAAGACGGTGATAGGGACTAAATGGATTTTTAAGAACAAGAAGGACGAAAACGACATCATTGTTCGGAACAAAGCGCGTCTAGTGGCTAAAGGATATCGCCAGCAAGAAGGAATTGATTACGATGAGACGTTTGCACCGGTGGCCTGCATTGAAGCGATCCGCATGTTCCTCGCCTACGTCGCTCATAAGAATTTCATTGTCTTTCAAATGGACGTGAAATCCGCGTTTCTCAACGGCGTGCTCAAGGAGGAAGTTTATGTCTCGCAACCCGAAGGCTTCGTGAGTACTGATAATCCGCATTACGTCTACTTTCTTGACAAGGCCCTCTACGGTATTAAGCAAGCACCACGAGCCTGGTATGATGCACTCTCATCCTTCTTAGTCAAGTCTGGCTTCTCAAAAGCCTACTCGGACGCTGACCACGCTGGAAACATGATGGACCGGAAGAGCACGTCGGGTCATGTTCAGTTCTTGGGCGATCGTCTTGTCAGCTGGGCTTCCAAGAAGCAAAACTGCGTGTCCACCTCCACAGCCGAGGCGGAGTATGTAGCAGCCGCCAGTTGCTGCTCGCAAGTCATCTGGATGCGCACCCAACTCAAAGATTATGGATTTAATTACTCCAGGATTCCCATCTACTGCGACTCGAAGAGCGCTATAGCCATATCAAGCAATCCCGTCCAGCACACGAAGACGAAGCACATTGATGTGCGCTATCACTTTATAAAAGATCACGTGGAAAAAGGTACTATCGAACTCTATTTTGTAAATTCAGAGCATCAGTTAGCAGACCTATTTACCAAAGCCTTGGACGAAAAACAATTTAATTACCTTGTGTCCAAGCTAGGTATGCTAAACCTGAAAGTTTGATCCGTTCGCAGCCCTCTACGAGGTTCATTCAATAACGAATGACTGTGACAAATGCACCAGTGCCTTGTTTCTGGTTGCTATTATCCACACTCCTTGGTTATTGCATCTTACTCGTTCAGCTCTGTGTCGGTTACGAACTTCTGTATCAACAAAGTAGATTTCGTGTTTTTCCCGCTTCTTTTGTGTTCGTGTGTCTGTTTCTATGATTTTGTGTGCAGTTTATCTCTTGTTCGCTAAAAAGTGAAAGTTGATTGGGGTGGATCCACAACCCGGTAATGTGTTCAGGGGGAGCACGAGCATCAGATGGTTGGTAAGTTTCACGGGTCCTCCTTTCGAGGGGGAGCTAGGTCTCGTGTCTTCGTTTTTAAGCCCTTTATTTTTAATTTTTTTTCTTTCTTCTTCTCTCCTTAGGTTTATTTTTTTTCCTGTAAGTGGTTTTAAGTTGTGTTTTATATCTCCGAAAACTCCAAAAAGATTTTTTTAAGGTTGGGTTTATTTTTGTGTGTTTGGTTTGGTTTGTTTGTTTGGTTTGTTTCGGCCCAAAATCTACCCGGCCCCCCACCCCCCCGGCCCAAGCCCAACTCACCTCCGGGGGTTTATAAACCCCGGTCGAACAGGTTGTCCTCCTCATTCGATCGATACCAGACTTCTTTCTTCTCTCTCTCGCCCGAAGTTCATTCGATCGGACTCTAAATCGATCGAACTATCACTCGACCAAACACTCGTTTCTCTTCATCTTCGATCGACAAGGTTGGTTTAATCGATTTTACGGGGTTTACATTTTATATCGATCGAGTTTTTTTTTCGGTGTTTAATCGCCGACTACGTCTGCGTCGTTGACGATTCGACTCTCCGGGGGTTTTACTCCGATCTAGGTTTCGCCCCGGTCGAATGCACCCCCGGTCAAATGGTTCCTCCGGTCGTCTTACCTTCGGTCTTAGGTCACCTCCGGTCGAATGCACCCCCGGTCTTAGGTGACCTCCGGTCGAAGACCTCATCCGGTCGACCACTTATCCGGTCTTAGTAACCTCCGGTCGAATGCATTGTCCGATCATGCTTGTATCCGGTCTTAGAAGAACCCCGGTTGAATCTTATCCGGTCGAACCCATTTTTTTGGTGCTTATAGTTATATATTTTTTAATATGTTGTTTACGAGGAAATTTTGTTGGTTATATGTGCTGGTGCAAGTCTATGCGTCTTGGTGACTGACCCTAATTCACGAGTAGGGTTTGCTCTTCCAATGTTTGGAGTTACTATCCGGTGTGATCTATATCATGACTGAATAACTCCAACGGCTATTATCTTTTTCCAAACCTGCGTACTAATCTGTTAATTCTTCACAGGTACAATGGCACAAAACCAGCCACCAGCGATTGATCCAATCGCAGATGCGGAACTGATTCCCGAGGATCAGTTCCTTCCTCTTACAGCCAATAACTACCATCTCGATGTAACCCAACCTGCTATTCAACATCAGGTTATCATTGAGATACTCAGGGGCCATCCACTCGCCTATGCTCTAACGGAAACTGCAACCGTACCAATATTATACTTACAGCAGTTCTGGCATTCTCTTCATGCGTTAGAAGCCGATGGAGGATTCCATCTTGAAGGTCGGATAGATCACACACCAATGCTTCTCACAAGTGATCTCTTCCGAAAATTTCTTCGGTTACCGACCGCCGGATCTGTAGTAGGCCGAGAAGACTTCGACCCGATTGTCACTGATGCTACATTGTGCACCGACCTTCTCTCCTTGGGTTACGGCGCAGAACTTCGCATTCCATCAACCTTCAAACGCAAACATCTATCGCCGATATGGTACACGTTGTTCACCTACATCAATCGGTGTCTTTCTTCTATAACGAAGGGCATTGATCAGACCAGCGCCCCGATTCTACGCATCTTTCATGCGGTGGCATTCAATCGCCACGTGGACTTTGCCGACCTTCTCTGGTTTGAACTCATTCAGAGAGTTCGTTCTACTGCATCTCGCCGGTCAAACTTCATTCCATTCATGCGGTTCCTACAAATCATTATCCGGAACTACATGAACCTGTATCCCGAGATACAGCGCCGCTCTACCCACCCGACGTGCCCACAACATCCAACTCGCAAGATTCCTTCCCGTGCTGATCCGGAAGGTGTTGTCGCCCGACAAATCCCAATCGGGGTACTAGACCATGCTCGTCCCACGGCACTGAGTGTGATAGCTTATAGGCACACACACAACATCCCAGCTCCTATGGTCCGGCCAGGACCGGCAGGACCTGCCCAGGGAGCGAGACCTGAGCGACGTGAGGGTCCGCGTCCACGAACGAGAGGCGGGAGCATTCGGATAGCTGGGGCTTCCGGATAGGGTGTGTCGAGAGCTATTATCGTGAGGGGATCTGGCGTGGGCAGTGCCGTTGGAACGAGCCAGCCTAGTTCTTCAAGACAACCATCTTCGCCATCACCTTCAGCGACTCAAATGGCAGAAGAGGCAACATATTCTGAAGCCGTTCAAGTTCAGTCCTCTTCTGTCACTGCTACTAAAGACATGGCAGCCAATTCCGACTCAGAGGAAACCCAAACTGCAACATCGGCATCAAATGAAGAGTCTTCTGACTCCGATGGTGACGATAATCAGCCCTCATCTAGAGCGATAAGGAGAGCGGAGTGAGTATTAGTTGAAAATCAAGAAGTGAGCTGTGTGAGGGAAAGGCGGAGTAAATTGCATTCTAAGAGTACACGAGTGACGGGACAACCATCTTCGGTTGTATCCCCCCAAGCCACGTCTAGCCAGGTAGCCACATCTGCTACCCAGTCTCATGTGTTGGGACAGGGTATTGAAGAAGCCGCCGTGGACCTAGCGGCGCACTTGCACGACCAACCAAGCCACTCCACCATCTCTCAACAGATGGTGGTTTCACATTCTCACGGGGATTTAGCACATACGCTATCGGGCTCTCACTTGGAGGGTGCCTATATTGAAACAAGAGAACAGCAGCCCCCGTTCTCGCCATCTTTGATTGCACGGAGTCTAGAGCCATTTGTGATTCATGCCATTCCTAGGACACACATTCCTTTTTCGGCTATCGTCGGTAGCCTAAGTGGCCCGTCCGGAACATCCATAGTAAACCCGCCTTCGGGTAGTTTACAAGGATTGGGTGGAAGTCCTACCACGGCTATCATTACGCCAACCGTGAAGGTAGGCGGATCGACTTCAACAGTCGTAGCTACAATGGGAAGTCTAAGTGACCCCGGAGTTACCCCATCTGAGTTTGTCTCAAGGGAATACATGGACGGCGCCCTAAAGGCTGTCCAATCTATGATGAGGGAGGAGTTGGACAACATCAAACGCATGGTAAAAGGCAAAGGTCCTGCGACTGAGCCGGAGACCACACCTATTCCATCCTCTCTACCAGCCTCGGATCTTTCCATACCTAAACTCAAATCTATCCTTCTCGCCAAACTTATAGCCCAATCTCAAACCGAACCCACCCAGGATGCCGATTTGCTATCCCTACTTCGTTCTCAAGCATCCACACCTACTCCACCTACACCCCAGCCTACTGTCTCTACCGAAGCCTTCCAGATCCAGCAAGCTATGCTTCAGTCACTTCAGCAAACCGTAGCTGTTTTGACTGAACGCCTTTCAACAGTGGAGGATACCTGCCGTAGCCAGGCAGAACGGCTTAAGCGCCGACATGATGATCAGGATAATCCTGATCACCATGAGGGGGAGAAGCGCCAACGTCTATCTGAGCCGGAGACACATGTAGTGGAGTCAGAACAGGTTGAACAGGGTACGGGTTCGGGTACAAGAACAGAGGGACAGAGGCAGGAACAAGAACGGGAACCGATGACAGACCTGATACTATACGATTATCCGACGGTTGAAAAGCCTGAGGAATTTGAAGATGGTTCTCCGATAGTTCCTGAAGATTGGGCAATAATACTAGATCCGTATGAAGTGACGGACACGACAGAAGAATGTGCCAATACTGAAAGAGCTCTGGTGGTTATGCAAGAAGAAATTGATGAAATACTGCATCCAGATGATCAGTCTTCTGCCGTGATTCCTTTATTGACTTATCCAGTTAATCACCCTGAATTTTCTTCTACAGTTTTTCCCGAGAGATCTCCTCCAGCTTCACCAGTTAGAGAACCAGTTAATACTACTCCAGTTCGTCCATCCAAGTGGGAAAGAGTCCGAATAAAAGTTCCTTTCCTTGAAGAAAGCCAGAAAAAGATCTTTGCCCACTGGATCAGAAAGTATGATGAAGTCGTTATACATGGTCTACAGTCAGTAAAAAAACAAAGAAAAATAGCGTGAACTTGTGTTCGTGTACAGAAAGTTCCAGCACAAGTACTCTAAGACGAAGCTTAGGATTGTATCAGTTGACAAGATTATACCTGCCTACTTTATGAAGGTCAAGTATACGGACTTTATGGTTACTAGAGAAGATGGTCAACAATACTGCCTTTCTGATGCTGATTTTCCATGTCTGGAGCCACAAGATCTGCTGTACATCCTACGTGACTTAAAGACCAGAACCGTCGGACCCGGAGAAGTCATTGATGCACTAGAAACAGTGAAAAGATACATGAAGTGTGCAATGAAACTTGCTTCGGTGGAAGATTTTCAGATTGGGTTAGAAAGTGATCAACCGAAGATTAATCTGTTCAAGCCTGATCTGAGTGTTCCGTCTGATGCTCTAAATGTACCTACATTCACAGTTATAAAGATTCCAGAGTTTGGTATGTCATATGTGAACAACAACGGTGTTCTGCGATTTATCCGTTTTGATCAGATTGCCAGATTTTGTGATGGTACGTTGATGCTTTTGAAAGACAAGTTGAAGCGTGCGCTGAGTCAAGATGAAAAAGGAGTTCAGATACTGGATTCTTCTTACAAAGCACTTGTTCTTAAAGCACTGGCGTAATTGAAGAGCGACTGGAGTACAGGACTCAGATTCGATATTTCGAGATCAGCTTTGGTTTCCGGAAAGTTTTTGTTCCTAACTGGCGTGACTATCAACTTCTATTTAAAGGGGGAGATTGTTAGGGCTAATTTGTTAGTTAAATAGAAGTTCAAGGTAAATTATGTCAAGTTCTTAAAGTTGTAAGCTTGTTGGGCCTTAAAGCCCATAAGCCCATTAGGCCTGCGAGCCTGCGTATTTAAAGTTATTTCTATTTCATTTTGTTAGTTTAGAAATTCATTATTCAGTTTTCTAGTCATTAGGTTTACATAACCTTATCAGAAATTCTCTCTGTAAACCTTAACCCCTTGAAGTATTATTAATCATATGACTAGTTGTTGTGGCCTATAATCTGTTCTTCATTGTTCATATTTACTTGTGATTGCACTGCACTGGGATCTACAGCTAGCTTCAGCTTGCGCGTTTTATCCAAAATATCAAATCCTTTGACTTGCGCGTTTGATAGTGAACTCGCAGGCTTTGCTTGCGCGTTCTTCAGTAACTTGCGCGTTCTTCACTTGATGAAGCTTGCGCATTCTAGGATGAACTTGTGTGTTTTCTGGATCTTGCGCGTTTCGACACTTCAGTTCACGAAATCACTCCAGATCGTTCTAAAACCTGCAATTGATTCTCAAAATGCATCAGTGTACTCGAAAAACATAATAGAACACTTTTCCTTCACAAGATTTCCATTAAAAACACAAAATACAACAAATTGAATCAAAAAACAGTGCATGAGTTCGAGTTTCACAAAAAAAACAGAATTTGATCAAATTGATCAATCTAATATTCGAATTAGACTTTGTGATCTGAACGAAACTTGATCCAATTGATAAAACGTACACAATCAAATCAATTTCTTGATTTAATTGTACACACACAAGAAATCCACGGATCAAACAGTGATTTTTAAAAACATTTCGTGCAAAATCAAGATTTCGAAAATTTAAACAACATTTGATGTAATGATCCTTCTGATTGGATTGGTTTGCTCTGATACCAATTGATAATGTAATCCCAATCAATCAAGCACTCTTACAACAATCTCTATCAAGAATCAATATGACAATGTTAAGTCTAGAGAGAGAGTAGAGAGAGTAGAGAGAGAGTTCCAATCTGATGTATATTAATATCAATGCGATCTCCTTAGTTACATTGATTCTAAACTCATATCCATATTTATACCAAGGATATAAGCTCACAAGATTAACTACATATTAAGTAAACACATATTAGACTAATACAGACTTTGACTCTGTTGACTTTACATGACTTGACTTTTCCTATTAAATCTTGTATACAATTATACACTAACAGCAAACTTGTATCAGAATGGGTTCAGAACAATCAGAATTCTCAAAAACATTAAACTTTTTGCAAAATACCATCAATTCGCAGATCACTATTCACGATTGAGCACGATTCGCAAGATGGACTAAGCCTAAACCCCAAAATTCGCATAGGCTTGCATTGCAAATCCTTACTTTTCGCAAAGGCCTATCTGCGAAATCCTCGCCTTTCGCATACTTCACATCTACGACTCCTCAGAATTCACATCACACTAACCTGCGAATCCTGGACTTTTCAAAATACTCTAATCTGCGAATTCTCTACTTTTCGCAACTTATATATGTACGAATTCTACACTTAATAAGATTTCATTTTCAAGGAATGTTAGCCTGCGAATCCTTGAACATTTCGCAGATAACTACTGTGCGAATTCTATACTTAACAAGATATCAGCTTTGAAGTCTTTGCGAATTCTGACATGCGAATTTCTCAAACACTTCAGCATGCGAATTTTATGTTGCAAAACCTTCATTCTGCGAATTCTCAAACATCTGCGAGTTCTTCAACTTAATCTTGCGAATTTTGTAAATCTGGAACCATTTTTTTTTTCAATTTTCTTCAAATCCAACCTTTTAAACATCGAATCTTGAGTTGAAACTTTGAACGCAGGTTCGAAAATAACTATTGAGCACATTTGTAGTTGATTAACTTGTCTAATTTTGACTCTAAAGTCCAAATCGATCTAACCAAAGTAAATGAAAAAGTTTCGAACTGAAGAACTCAAAATCGATCTAAACAACTTAATCTGATGAAATTTTACATACTAATTGATTCTATTAGATTCGACTCTATTCACATAACCAATTTGACATTAAAGAACAAACAAATTTCATAAATTTACAGAAAAAAAAATTATCGACTGTTCTACTCAATACCAATCAGATCTCGATCGTGCAAAGAAAAATATATCTGTTAGGCTCTGATACCACTTGTTAGGTCCATTGAGATCATGATTGGATTGATTGATAAAGATAACAAGGAATCATAGGGTAGAAATATGTAGTTTATTCATACTGGAAATTAAAGCTACAACTACTAGAGAGAATAGGAGTCGTATGTCTACATTGCAAATGAAAAGCTTAACCTAAACTAAGCTACATGATTCCTATTTATACCCCCAAGCCCTTGTACACATTTTAAGCCCAAACCCATATACAAGGCCCAATACATTTATATTGATTACTTTACTAAACTTCTAAAGTGAACATATTTATGTTCTAACATTCTCCCCCTAAGTTTTGTAAAGTAATCATTCTCTTATCAGCTCCTACTTCAGCTCCTCTCCCCCTTGATTGCTTTAAAAGAACTTAGTGTTGCATAAACTTCAAAGCTCCTCTAGCTCCCCCTAGAAAGTAGCTATTATTATTGAAGTATCAACTGAAATACCAGATCTGATGTAGGCCATAACCTCGATTGAGTTAACATTAAGACAACTTTTAACTCTTGTAAACCCAACACATTCCGTATGCCCACAAGAATGATATGTGTTGAATTATGGAATGACGACCAAGTGCATCTTCGGTGTATAACTTCTGATCTGTCTTTCAAACATTAGTTGATATAAGAATTCAACATAAGAACTTCATCTGATCAGCTTATGGGCGGTAGCATCTGGTAGCAACACTACAAGCAAAGGGTTAGAAGGCAAGCAATGTTCAACAACTGATAGAAGATACTCATTTTCTGACTGCTTTTCAGAATATTGAATAATCAAACCCAAAACTCCTTTCTTCACGAATCAGCTGGATGATTATAAACACTCAGGATTCTGAATTACAACTAAAGCATCAGAACAATGATTGCAGTCGCTCAGACTACTGAGTGATTAGTTCAGAAGAATGATAAAGTGCTCTCTACGGTCTAACAACAAAAGAAACTCTCCAGGCTGATGATTGAAGATGCTCAGGCATCTAACTCAATCCAAGCAGAGACCAAATCATCAAATCCAGTAACTGAAAATCTTGAAAGGCATGATCACTCGTGTAAGAATAGATCAGTTGCTAAAGATATGTAACCAACGTATGATATGAGTGATGTCAAATATGCATTCCCCGTAAAAAGCTCAGGAACAGGGCAAACTTGTATCAGAATGGGTTCAGAACAGTCAAAATTCTCAAAAACATTAAACTTTTCGCAAAATACCATCAATTCGCAGATCACTATTCATGATTGAGCATGATTCACAAGATGGACTAAGCCTAAACCCTAGAATTCTCATAGGCTTGCATTGCGAATCCTTACTTTTCGCAAAGGCCTATCTGCGAAATCCTAGCCGCGAAATCCTCGCCGCGAAATCCTTGTCTTTCGCATACTTCACATCTACGAATCCTTAGAATTCGCATCACACTAACCTGCGAATCCTGGACTTTTTGCAAAACTCTAATATGCGAATTCTCTACTTTTCATAACATATATATATGTATGAATTCTACACTTAATAAGATTTCATCTTCAAAGAATGTTATCCTGCGAAATTCTTGATCATGTCGCAGATAACTATTGTACAAATTCTATACTTAACATGATATCAGCTTCAAAGTCTTTGCGAATTTTGACATGCGAATTTCTTAAACACTTCATCATGCGAATTCTATGTTGCGAAACCTTCATTCTGCGAATTCTTAAACATCTGCGAGTTCTTCAACCGAATCTTGCGAATTCTGTAGATCTGGAACGATTTTTCAACTTTCTTCAAAATCACCTTCTGTACATCGAATTTTGAGATGTTCTTTTGACAGCGGGTTCAAAAATAACTAATGAGAAAATTTGTAGTTGACCATCTTGTCTAATTTTGAATATAAATTCCATATCGATCCAACCATAGTGATAAATATTTTCGAACAGAATGTCTCTAAAATCGACAGATGCAACTAAGTTTGATGAAATTGTACATACTAATTGATTCTATACTAATCAACTTTATCCACAGAACCAATTTAACATCAAATAATAAACAAATTTAATCAAATCACAGAAATCAAAATTTTTCATCGACTTTTCTATTCAATACCAATCAGATCTCGATCGTGCAAAGAATTATATCTCTGTTTAGCTCTGATACCACTTGTTAGGTCCATTGAGATCATGATTGGATTGATTGATAAAGATAACAAGGAATCATAGGGTAGAAATATGTAATTTATTCATACTGGAAATTAAAGCTACAACTACTTGAGAGAAAGCAGTCGTATGTCTAGATTGAAATGAAAAGCTTAACCTAAAACTAAGATACAAGATTTCTATTTATACCCCCAAGCCCTTGTATACATTTTAAGCCCTAACCCATATACAAGGCCCAATACATTTATATTGATTACTTTACTAAACTTCTAAAGTGAATTTATTTTATGTTCTAACATGTTATATGGCTTCATGGATTGAAAGTGAAATCATTGTAATCCAAGTTTGATTAATAAAAGATGATTTCTACAATTGTGTGTGGATTAGTAGCTTGAATCAAGAACAACACTTTTGCCATAGGATAGTTGAGTAGATTACTAGTAATCCTAGCATTCATCATTGGCAAGCAATAAGACGAGTATTTAAATACTTGTAGAAAAGCACATATTGTGGTTTGTCTTATGTCTGGTAGCCTTCAGTGTTAGAGGGATATTCAAATGCAAGTTGGGTTACTATCTTAGAAGATCACTCGTTTACGAGTGGTTGGGTGTTCTTCTTAGGGAAGGTGTCATTTCATCGGCTTCCATGAAGCAAATTTGCATAAGGACTTTGACTATGGATTCGTAATTTGTGGCAACAATTACCGGTAAAGAGGCGGAGTGGCTATAAGGAACTTAGTTCACGAAATTCCGTTATGGTTAAAACTCAGTCATTTCTATCTATTGTGATAGTGAGACTACTTTGGCTAAAACTTATAGCCAAATATACAATGCCAAGTCTAGACACCAAGATGTTAGACATAGCATGATTCATGAATTACTGACGAATGAGGTGATTTCGATGGAATTCGTTCGGTCTCAACAAAATCTAGTGAATCCACTTGATGAAGGATTTAGCTAGGGACATGGTGCACAAGTCGGTGATAAGGATGAAATCAAATTCCATCTAAATATCCAACGATGAGATACCTAATTCCCTTCTAATACCCAGTTAGAAGTTGAATCCAAAGGGAAGGCTCATTTTTAGGTATTGGAGTACAAGCTTATCATCCCATGGTATGTGCTCGGTACTGCAAGTGACGGGAGGTTGACATTTAACTTCTTAATAATCCTTTTGCAAAAATGCATGTGTATGTGCATGAGAAAAATAATACCTATATAAGTATGAAGTGTGGTTACTTCAAGAAGCTTGGACTTGATTTTGTATATACTAAGGAATAGATAAGGACACATGGATTGTGAATAATGTTAAGCTTGAACTCTAAACAGTCATGTAAATTCATGCGTATTTTATTTTTTGATACTCAAATGGGTTGAAGGGTTCAATCTATATGACAACATGATTCCCGAGTATCTAAAATGTGTAATGTACTAATGTGGAAATTCAGTCTTCATGATATTTTCTTGTATCCATGAGTTTGTTTTCCTATATTTCTAGTTATTTATGAATGAAGAATTGCACTAAAAAGGGGGAGGAATGTTGGTATTTTTAGTGAAATAATCGATTCATTTTATGTAATTGTATTCACAAGAGAATATGAAGTTGTTAGTTAAACTATAACAAAGACTAGGAGGCGTGCAGTGCACACTCGTGTAAGCTAACTAGAACCCGGGATCACTGGATGGCGCCTTATGGTTTGGGTTAAAGGGGTTGCGCCCCTAGCAGGGTCCAAGAGGCAACTGCCCTATCAGTCGCCCCATTGACTGATTTAGGGTCGAGAGGGTTGTCTTTGCGGGGTTTGAGCAATGCCTAAAAACTCTAAGGATTTTAGAAAAGAAGTGATAGGGAAAACGTTCTGAATGTCCAAAGCGAGATTTGGAAGCCTGTGAGTCCTCTTCAGAAGCCTCTGATTCTGAAGTTCTTATGACTTGGAGACTTTTGACACTAAAGTGCTTCTGAGTTGCCTTTTGATCCATGTAGTAGTTACTTTGTAACTGTTGTACAGTTACCTGCCCCTAATTATTCCATCAATCATCACTATTAAATGGGGAATTATCATGACATTTAATATAGGAGCGGTTATGATTCTCTAGGTTTAAAATGAAACGAATTTTTGTTAGAATCAATACACCTAAAATATGAGATTATCCTCGAGTTGGTTTCATGATACCCAGGCAAATAAGGGTTGAGATACAACTTAAGGAAAGAGAGTCGTACGTGATCCATAGTTTTATTCAAGATGATATACTCTATGGTTCTCTCTATTATCGGAATCCTACAACAATGATGTGCTATGGTATTCTGGTAAATAAATCAAAATCTACGCCATTTAATGATTACATACATCACTTGCCAGTGGTAAAATTAAAATAATGCATAAACTATGATTAAAAATAGCGACATTGGGATTCTTTATAATCACAGTACCAGTATCTCAAGATATGGATTACAGTTTAAACATACGAGTTTTCTCTCGTTTTCGAACGATTTCATAAAACACTGATTAATTGATGAATAAATGTTTACAGGGAGAGAAGACAAAAGAGAAGGAAGTAAAGTTGTGTTTGGTATATGACTGGACATGAAAAGGCAAAAGAACAACCACTCAGAGGCTGAGCATGGTAGGAGGTCAAACGTGAGTCATTCATGAAAGTGTATAGACAAAATCCCCAAGACAAAATGAATCATGATGACAACCATGTTGGATCATTTCCATCCCATGTGAACCTCACCTTATCTCTCATCCTTCTTCAAGTATAAATCGAGGCATTAGGTCTTTAAAAAACACCTCGAACAATGTAGAAGGCTTAGTACTTATCTTGCATTTTATTTTCTTAGATATTTGTATTTTTAATTATTTTTATAGTATTTAGATTTATTTACCATTGTAGCGACACTGTAGCATCTACCTTTAATATATTTCAAGTAATATTTACTTATGTTATTCTCTTCACCTATGCTATTTAATTCAATCATCGACTAAGCATTTCTTTAGTTGTGAGTGATATGATGCAAAAAGATTTGAGAAATTCTTCAATAATCACATAGATGATATGGGTTTTTGGATTTTATAACTAAGGTTTTAATGTTTCTTGAGTGTGGTGTTCTACAAAGATATGTATATCATCTCTATACTCATGGAACTAAGATTCACGGAATCTACTTAGTTTGGTTGGTAATAGTGGCCACTTTTTGTCAAAGTTTACTTTCGAGAGGAAAAATCTTTGATAGTTGTTCTCTTGCCTAATCCTATTGATCATCATATTGCTACCGTTCTCTTAGCGAAAATCTTACATCCATGCCCACTTGTTATTAATTAATCTTGAAAAGTACCCTACTCACTTAAAGATATTTTTTTCTTCCCTAATTGAAGCCAGTCGAAAGTCTGAAGTCTCATGTGGATATAATAACACTACTTTTACCACTTTATTACATGAAATGAATCATAGTGAAGGGTGTGCACTTGCGTCGCTACTGTAGTGACACAATGCCTAGTTTTGTGGGCATACATTTCCGCTACCAAAGGGCAAATGTGATTCCCAAATTCATCAAGTTCTAATTGCTAAACAATCAAGATGAGAATTCGAATCCATATGTCATTGATTCAAACAACACATATTACAAATCATAACTTTCTCTCTCTATTTTCTCTCACTAGAATGATATTCAATGAACTCTTCTCTAATCAGCTCTCTCTTTCTAATTCGTGTACTACTGATTACAAAGACAAGGACAAAGGTATTTATACCCTCTATCAAATACAAGAAAACAAATACAAATACATTGACTTTGACTTTATTAACAAAAGACTTTGACTTTGATGAGAGTTGACTTTTCCAGCTTTGACTTCTTGATCTTTTGATCTTCAAACTTTATGATCTTGAATCCAACATATTTGTGCTCTAACAATCTCCCCCTTTGGATCAAGATCATTACTAAAAGATTTAGTAATGCGATCTTCTCTTTGATTAAGCTCGTTTGAATAAACTCCCCCTTTTAACAATCTGTATCTTCTCTTAAAATCTCCCCTTTTGATACAAACATAAATTTCTCAACCAATTCTCATGCTCCCCCTATTAGTATGAAATCTTTACAATCTTCCCTTCTCTTATAAGCACAGTATCTTTAAAAACTTTCAGCAATCTTCCCAACGTCTGATCATCAAAAATAGTAACAATCTTTCCCAAGGTTGTACACAAACCTTTTTCAGACTTGAAAAGAAAAATATCTTAAGATTTTCAGATTTAGCACACTTTGCTCCAGCAAATTATCTTCAACAAACTGAAATCTTTCATCTTTCAACAATCTTGAATAATTCTCCCATATCTTGAATTTCGGACATTTCTTCAAACTTTTCAACCAACATTTCTTGATTTGAACTCTTCTCCCCCTTTTTGATGAATTGAGCATCAACATCATCAAAACTTTCATCAAGAAATGTCTTTGACCATTCTGATCTGAGCCTCTGATTCTTTGCCAATTCAAACAATGTATTTATCCAGATCTTTTCAAATCTAGACAAAATAAGAATGTAACACCTGAATCAACAAATGAATCAGTTAACATGCCTGTCAGTAACATAAAGTCACTGTGTGTAACGAATACACATTGGAAAGGAGCTTTTTAATGTTCACTCCCCTAGGGCTTCCATCCAATCATCGAAATACCACAAAGGCAATTTCTATGAATGTTATGACAAAGAAACTAATTCTTTGTGTGCTCGTGCATGTGTAGAAAGAATTAAGCACGAATATTGCTTTTATAAGGCTCAATATAGTGTAAACCACTGAGACAACAGTAGATAAACACAAACTCTATGTGCATGATTGAAGTGCGAAGGTGGGGCAGACTTCCTTCTTTTTCAATATCCAGATTTTCCAAATGAAAATCAGATAGATTATATGCTGCGTCCCCAAAAAATATGAAACATTTTCTTTTTGAGAAGAAAATGAGTAGTTGGTGGGGTTTAAGCAAGAGTTGGCATGGGCTATTTGCCTGATTCAATAACATTCACGAAAGAATTGTGAAATGCTAGTAATGTGGCTGCCCGACTCAGAAAGTAGTTGGTTCAGAGTTTGATATTCTTTTACTCTGATCTCACACCCTCTTTCTTTTTAATCATTAAGCTCACATCTAACCAAACTCTCTTTTCCATTTTACCTCATCACACCCACACTCATTTCTTTTAGACTCCTCACACTCAATCACTAAAGGATTAACTTCTTGGGTAGGAAGCACTGGTTAAAGTGAATCCATAGAAGTTCAATTAAGTCCTAGCACAAAGAACCCAAGTTTCCTATAAAGCATAAGTTGCTCAAATGGTTTAACTGTATCAGTTAAAGCTCATATACAAATATCAGATGAATGTATGCTCAAAAAGTAATCATGAAAATATGAGCATTTTTAAACGTTGAAGTATTTTCAAACAAGTATATTAAATGAATAAACATGAGTGCAAGAAACTTGTTTGAAAATCTGACATTGTATAAAATGATCAGAAATGAATGATAGAACAATCAAGAATTATGGTCAAGAATAATGGACATTTGTCTATACGAAACAATATATAGACATTCTTGAAATGACCGTATCGAAATGAAATATCGCTCAAAATTCTTTGAATTACAAACGGGGTGTCTTACCATCGAAGAAAAATTGTTTCAATTTTTAGAGACGTGGTAAGAACAAAAAAAAAAAATCAAACCGGTGTGTGTGAATACTTGAAAGTATATAGAAAAGACAATACGCAAGTAATTATCTTTGGAAACACACGGTTTGTTTATCAATTAAGCACAAAAATTAAAATGAAAACATTTAAAATCACACTTCCAAATTATAAAATCTGTTTAAGAATCGGGAAGTGGTTTGAACATTTAAGAACATGTTTTCTATACCTGAAAGTTGTCCTTCTTTCAGATATATTTGAGATTAAGATAAGAAATTTACCTTGTCTCTCAATCTTAAATCTCAGAAAGTCATGCTGAAGTCATTAAGATATGATCTTGTCAGCTTCTCTCATCCTTCATAAGTCTCAAAGTCTAGTCAAAATCAAATTTATTCACAAAAATTAAAAGACATAAAGCAATAAAACGATTAAAGTACGAGTTCTGATCTGAAATAATCAGAAATCATAATCTTTTACTCCCCCTGAAAATATGCATCTGAAATTTATCAGTGAAAAAGCACATGATAGAGATCTACAACTTCCTTTGAAGTGTAGTTCGTCATATCTTCCGAATACATATTTCCAAAAAAAAAATTATGTACTCCCCCTTGAAGGTTGATTTCCTCATTTGAGTATCTGAGTACAATCTCTTATCAGCCCGGGAGTAGCATCTCTTTAAGCATTGAAGTACGAGTCCTAAACTGTTGTGTTTAGAAGTCAATCTTCGTTGAAGTACGGGTTCTAAGATGATGTACTTAGAAGCCTCGTTCTTGACATTGAGATGCGGGTCTTGAACTGTGTTATTCAAGAGCCATGGTTCTCTTACTCCCTCTTGACTTGTGGTGCCTGCAACATAGAATCAATCTTCGGTTTTGGTACCCACTGGTATTTGGGTCCATGTATATTAGTTGCAGTACGAATGGGAGTAACTGAATAAGAACCATACCAGTAATGATCACTAGCTTTATGAACAAAATCAAATGTATTACAGTAAGAACAATACCTTTTCTTAGATAACCTGAACATTTGATCTCTCGAGTAAGCAAAATCAGGTTTACCTTTTAGCACTTTGTTCTTCTTTGCATTTGATGTAAATACAAATGATTTGTTTGCTTTCTTCTTTCCTTTCTTTTCTTCCTTTTTCTCATCATTCTTCTCATCTTCAACTGGATTTACTTTCCATATCAGCTTCTCTTCATTATATCTTCTTCTTCTTCTTTGTGTACCCGAACCATCTACATGTTGATCATAGAAAATATTAGAAGTACGAATCTGATTGAATGAATTGACTAACCTTCTTGAAGAAACAGGTTTCATGTGTGAGCTTGAGGCTGTCTTTTTAAAATCAGCTGAATTATTTCGAGGTGTGTGGATTTGTGACTCTGGAGTCGTCTTCTCAGTCACCACCACCTTTGAAACAATATGTTCAAACTCTTTAATCTTTGAAGCGAAACTGTCTCTTTCTTTTACAAGAAGATCAATCTTTGTCTTGAATTCAGACTTCGTTTGTTGCTCTATAAGCGCATTCTCAGATAGTTCAGATAACTTTGCAGTTAATTTCCTTATCTCAGTCTCAAAAATAATTCTTTCTTCTTCAAAATCCTTTTCCACATTCTTTCTTCCATCAGATATCTCTTTAAAAAATCCAACATTCTTCTGCTCAATCTCCTTTTTATCCTTTGCAAACTTTTCTCTTTCAATAATGATCACTTTCTCAAAATCAGATATTTGTTGAGAAAGTTTAACGCATTTAAGCTCAACCGTCTTCTTCTCGTCAGCACATTTTCTGGAAAACTCGGAGAATTTCTTTGCAAATTCTTTCTTTTCTTTCTCAAAAATTGATCTTTCTTCAACAAGTTGTAGTTCTAACTCAAAGATCTTCTTTTCATTAGCACACCCAGTTAAATCAGAAATCTTAACAATGTGATCTTCTAAATCAGAAATCTTGTTCTTTAGCTTAGCATTTTCAGCTTCCAAAAGCAAAACCTTTTCTTCATTAAGCTCAGAAGTCTGTTTCAAAAGATCTTCATTCATCTTCTTTAAATCACTAACTTCTTCTTTCAGTAGATTCATTTCATCTTTGTATCTCTTTGACCTCTTTGAATAGTAGGTAACTGAGGAAGAGAGAGTTTTGTTTTCTAATTTGAGCTCGGCAATTTTCTTTTCATCATCATCAGAAAAATATTCCATCTTGAATACCTGTCACAAAAAGAACTTGACAAAAATGATCGTTAATCCAATATGAAATCACAAGAAAAATACAGAAATCTAAAAAAAAATTCAGAGATTTTAATCACAGAAAGAACTTTTGTCCCCCTCCGCAGACTTAAAGGGCATATTACAGTTTTGAAAATTTCTCATAAAAAAAAATTCTAAGTATAGAAACTCGCAAGTCACTATTCAAAGTGAAACTCGCAGATCGAGACTTGCGCGTTTGATAAACTCTCAAGCAAACTCGCAGACAAACTCGCAAGCAAACTCGCAGATCAAGCTCGCAAGTGCCTAAACTCGCTAACAACTGTTCACGCTAAAACTCGCTAACAGAGGCTTGCGCGTTTTCTAAACTCGCACGTCGTAGAACTCGCAAACGACCAAACTCGCACGTCGAATAACTCGCTAACCACTGTTCCTCTCCAAACTCGCTAGCTTTGAAAAGCGCGTTTGGAGAACTCGCAGATCGAAACGTGCGCGTTTTAGACCAAAATTTATCCTTTGACTTGCGCGTTCTAGCTGATGAACCTTGCGCGTTTCACGACGAACTTGCGCGTTTTAGAGATCTAGCGCGTTCTTCAAGATATCGACCCAGAAATTGATTTTTCCACCTGTTTTGCGATCAAACCTTTGTCAATTGGCTTGAAACTTTGCAGAAATGATCGATTACAATACTAAAACATATTACAATGCAAGAATTTCAAAAACCAATACGAAAAGATACATTTTGGATCAATTTACAGTGCATTAAACTCGTGAACAAAAATATCAACAAAAATTCGAAATTTAGGAAAATTACAGTGCAATTGACAAATCAAATCATACAAACATGATCGATTATACTATATGAACATACTCTGATCGATTTCAACTCCTAAATCGCACAAAAACTCAAAAATCAATTTGAACTTCGATGAACAGTAAACATGAACAGTAAAAACGAACTTTTCTTGATTTCTTGATTTGATTTCACTTTGGATCTGCTCTGATACCAATTGTGATTCCCAAATTCATCAAGTTCTAATTGCTAAACAATCAAGATGAGAATTCGAATCCATATGTCATTGATTCAAACAACACATATTACAAATCATAACTTTCTCTCTCTATTTTCTCTCACTAGAATGATATTCAATGAACTCTTCTCTAATCAGCTCTCTCTTTCTAATTCATGTACTACTGATTACAAAGACAAGGACAAAGGTATTTATACCCTCTATCAAATACAAGAAAACAAATACAAATACATTGACTTTGACTTTATTAACAAAAGACTTTGACTTTGATGAGAGTTGACTTTTCCAGATTTGACTTCTTGATCTTTTGATCTTCAAACTTTATGATCTTGAATCCAACATATTTGTGCTCTAACAGCAAGAAACCTTGAAGACTCTTGAACCATCATGTTTGATATCTAAGGCTTCAAATGATGAAAGTTGGCATTGTGCATAAAATACTCACATATAAACTTCATGACTATCAACAAATTGGTAAGAAATAGATTAATCATTGGCCTTCTAGATTTGAGATTTGAAAATGAATCATTGTGCTCAACTTGTGAAATGGGTAAATTAAAGAAAATCTTAAATAAGACTTCAGTTAGAATCTTGATGCTCAAAGTCCTTGGAACTTATTGTTAGTGCATAAATATATTGGATTCAAAGGTTAAGGATGAAAGTCAAAGTCAAAAGCTCATGTCAACTCTCAAGCTAAAGTCAAAGTCTTTGTAAAAAATGTTAATGTAATAGTTTAGATCAACATTTATCTTTTGTAATGTTTGACTTTGACTTTGCTAAGTCTTTGAGAGTTTTAGTCTCTTGAGAGTTTTAGTCTCTTGAGAGTTTAGCTTCTTGAGACTTTTGATTTCGTTGTATATATAGTGTTGTGTCTTGAGAGAACCATGTAAATGAGAGTATTGTACGCACATCAATTGACATCAATAGATATATGACTGTTTCTCTCTCTCTATACGTTGTGATCTGATTTGTATTATTTTATTGATCATGGCTTGAATATTTGGACTTACAAAAAATGTCAAAGTCAACTAGTGTTAGTTTTCCTTGTAATGTGTTAGAGTATAAATACTTTTATTTTTGTTAGTAGACTCATATGGCTAGATGTGTGTATCAGTTTAGTAAGAGAATTATTGAGAGCATTCTTTGTACAAATTGGAATTGAGTGTGAAATAGAGATTGATTGTTAAATTGAATTTGTCATCTTGATTTGCACATTATTATGGGACACACAATTGGTATTAGAGCATACAAAAAAAAATTAGAATCCATTCAAGAATCTGATCTGTTGGTTGACACTTTCAAGAACGCGTAAAGCAAAGTGTTGAGAATTGAATTCTAAGATTTAGTGATGATTTGAGTTAGATATTGATTTCATTGTACTCGATTTTATGTGTGGAACAAGTTTTGTTTGAGTCACTAAGTCCAATTCACAACAGATTGGGTGAATTTGGATTTCTTGTTCGAGTTTGGTTCATATTGAAAAACGGACTGTTTTTTAGTTTAAATTTGTAACTTTTGTTGTTTTTAGTGAAATTACTTGTTTGTAAAGTGTTCAGACTGTTGTGGAGGACAAATTGACAAAGTTTCATGGCTTAATTCTCAGAATTGAATCGATTTCAGGATGAAAAAGGTAGTTTTTGGTCGAAGTTTGAAGAACACGCATGATCTAGATAACGCGCAAACATCATGCTGAAGAACAAGCACATCGAAGAAACTCGCAAAAGTTTGAAGAACACACAAGCTGAAGTACTTTGTGTTTCCATGTTCTCTGCGAGTTCTTCATAGAACGCACAAGATACATGTGTTTTTGATCTTGAAATTTTTTTCCAAGTATAAGAATGCGCAAGGTTTAGTCTGCGCGAAGTAAAAACCCGCAACATACAACTTGCGCGAAGTAAGAATGATTGTCTGCGAGTTCTTGTTTTTTATTTCTTTTGTTGTGCGTGAAGTGGTTTGCGAGTTTACATTTTGCGAGAAGTTAATTTTCTGAAAATTTTCTAAGTATAGGAACGCTCAACGTGATTGAGCGAAGTGATCTTCAAGAACATGCACGCTGTATCCTGCGTGAACCTAGATCGCACACACTTTGACCTGATCGAACCAAGAACGCGCAAGCTTCTTTCTACGCGAACTTAGAACGCGCATATCCCTTTGTGCGCAAAGTTTGTTCTTTCTTTGTTATGCGAGTTTTAACACATAGATTTTTTTTGTGTTTTTCAGCGTTGACCAAGTTTGACTTTACAGGTTAAGTTTACTTCTGAATTTTTGACGATCATTTCAAATCAATGAAAAGTTCAAGATGACTTCCAAGGATGCACTTGCTATCGGTACAGATGTCAAACCACTAATTCTATTTAAAGGCGAATACGAGCAGTGGAAAGACATGTTTTTAGACTTCATAAACAGACATGCCAATGGTGATAATATCAAGAGGTCTGTTGAAGAAGGTCCCATGATTCCTATTACCATGGAAATTCCAGATGATGGATCCTCTGATAGTGAAGATGGTAATGTGAAAAGAGAACAAAAGACAAAGACAATACCTAAGTATATTTCTCAATACACTGAAGAGCAGAAAAAACAGATACAAGGCTGACAAGCAAGCTAGATATCTACTCCTTCAAAGCATACCAAATGAGATCTACATCAAAATAGACAGCTACAAGGCAACGACTAAGAAGATGTGGGATCAATTAGAGAAAATGATGGTGGGATCCAAAGTTGGCAACCAGATGAAAGTTGCAAACTGTATAAACACTTATGAGGAGTTTAAAGCCAAACGTGGAGAGAGTCTTGAAGACACATATGACAGATTTGTTTCTTTGATAAATGAGATGACCAAGAACAAGGTCAAGAAGAAACAAATAGAGAAGAATGTGAAATTTCTGAGTATGTTGCAACCAGAGTGGAAGAAGCACACACGAAGGATGAAACATATGAAGTATCTAAGTGAGATTCCTCTACATGAAGTGTATGAAACACTTAGGCAGAATGAAGAGGAAGTGATAGAGGATAGAGAAAAGAAGAAGAAGAAAGAGAAGCCAGTACCGGATCCTATTGCCTTGGTGGTTGCAAAGAAAGAAAAGGAGAAGAACGACAAGAAAAAGAAAAAGAAAGTTGTCATATCAAGTTCTGATGATTCCGATGATGATGATTCTGATTCTGACGATGGTGAAAATTTAAAGCAAGATATGCTACCGCTGACCCGAGCATTCTAGAAGAAATTCTACAAGAAACCAGGGTCAAACAGTCAGAGGTACTCTTCAGGATCCAGAAATTATGAACATAAAGAGAGAGTAGAAGGGAGAAGATTTGATGATTAGAGATCTGAAGGAAAAAAGCCAGAAGAGAAAAAAAGGTATGTGAATGATTATGGAGAGAAGAAGTCTGAAGATCAACTCAAATGCTATAATTGCGGCAAGATTGGTCACTTTACCAAGGACTGCCGGAAGCCGATTGTGAGGAACTTAGATTACTACAAGAATAAGATGCTTTTGGCAAAGCAAAAAGAGGCAGGAAAGGCATTGATGGCTGAGGATGACTACTGGCTGGACCATTTAGATGATGAAGAAAAAGATAAGACTGCTCACATGTGCCTTATGGGAAAGGAAGTAAAATACGATGAATCTGATGAGGAGACTTCCGATGATGTACAAAGTTTTTCTGAATCTGATTTCATAAAGAAAATGGAAACTATGATGGTTGAGCTTCAAGACTTACAAGTTAAACTTAAAAAGGAGAAAAGTAGGGTTGGAAAGAAGCGTCAAACTCAACAAGAAACTTGTTGGGAACAAAAACTTGTTTGAATCTTTAAACAAATCTACTGCTGTTTTTGAAAAACAAAAAACTTGTCTTGAAACTCAAATTTCTGAAACTGTTTCAAAATTGAATACATCTGAATGTGAGAAACAAGAGTTTGTTCTAAAAGTTCACAGCTTGCAGGTTGATAATAAAAACTTGAAGAAAAAGATTAATGGTTTGGAAGAAAAACTTTACTCTAGAGGTCAAATGGATCAAACCATCTTTCTAAACACACTAAATGAAGATTATGATTTTAAAGGAAAACGGAGTCTCGGTTATGATAACCCCCATTATTTGAAGAAAACAATTAGAAAACAGTCATCTTTATATAATTTTGATTTCTTACAAGTGGCTGATAAACATCCTCATTTGAAACCCAAATTTGTTACTAAATCTTATGATGAGGTTGAGGCCAAGGAAGACGAGAACAGAAAGAACACAACCAAAATGCAGCTACCATTCTGCTATAAAAAGTTGAATGATAGTTATCTTTCTGAACAACCAAAGTTTTTGACAAATGACTATTTTGAAAGCTATTCTACTAAGGAGTTGGGGGCAAAACCTGTTAAAGCCAAAATTTATGTTCCTCCACTCGTGTTAGAAAGCAAAATCATTGAGCTTGAAAACATTTTAGATGATGAAAGAATTTTGGTTAAACTTGAGAAAGTTGTGTTTTCCACAATGATGAAGAACACTTATTTAAATCTGAAGCTAAAATTTCTTATCAAAAGAAATGTTCAAATTCTTCCAAGGCACCTTAAGTTTCTAATGATGATGTTGATGACTTATTTGCGGATGCAAATGATCTTTTAAATTCCGATGGTTGTGTTGATGAAAGTGTTGATAAGTTTGATTTCAATGCAAAACTTCCAGATCATTCTGAATTTATTATCAATTCTGATGCTTTACCTAGTGTGTTTGAGATAGGTGAATTATCAACTAAGGTTGATGAATCAGTTCATGTGAGTACCTATTATTCTAAAGGTAAAAAGCAAAAGAAAAGGAGCTCACAGAAACGGACCAACACAGGTAAGCAAAAGAAAAGACAGACTCAGAAATCTCACGTTCCTAACAAAGTTAAATCTTTTGTTTCAGAATTGAGATGGGAAAAGTCTGAAGTAAAGCGTGAATGGCGACCTAAGAAGAAAGTTGAAGAGCTTACAAAATCATTTTCTGATTCTGAATGTAATAGGATTTCTGTTAGTGATACTGATTTAGTTGGTAATATTTCTTCTTCTAAAACAAATCTTGTAACTTCTTACAAGACTTACTCAATAAAGCAATTGTTCCAATTATCTCAGTTTACAACTCAGTTGTCTACACATGGTCGAAATGATTTTGTGACTCGACAATATTCTTATGATTGGTTTGGTTCATATCGTGTATATAATTCATATGTCTCATAAGTTTTTCAAAAGATCAAAGGGTCCAGATTCAAATGGATGCCAAAATCTTGTGCTAACACGATATGACCCATCTATAAATGGGTACCTAAACCTGTTTTTCCTTGATTTCTCTTGTGTAGACCCGTCATATGTGGTACTTGGATTCAGGTTGCTCTAAGCATATGACCGGGCTGAAAAATATTTTATCTAATTATACAAATAAATTATGCGGGAATGTCAGATTTGGAAATGACCATTTTTCACCAATGTTGGGATATGGAGATGTTATCTAAGACAATGTAATGATTAAGAAGGTGAGCTACGTTTAAGGATTATGGCACAACCTATTCAACATTTGTGAGGTTCAAGAGATCAAGATTGATTGACTGATTGTGTATGTCCCACAATTAATATACATCAAGATTCTAACAATGAATTATCAATTGAAATCACTTTTATTAATCACAAGTTTTGATTACAATATTTTTCTCTCAACACTTCAAACTCGTATGACTCTTATGATTACATCTACAAAGAACACGTACAAAGCATATATATACTAAATCTAGAAACACGTAAAACACTGTTCACACACACATCTAAAACGCGCAAACAACTAAAACAGAAAATATACAATATTGACTTTGACTTTTTATTACAGTAGACTTTGACTTTGATGCTGAGAGTTGACTTTAACTTTGACCTTCAGTCTTCTATGATCTTGTATCCAACATATTTATGCTCTAACAATCTCCCCCTTTGAATTCAAGATCATGTTTGAAAGATTTAGCAGTTCAGTCTTCTCTTCAAGCTCAAAAAGTACAATCTCCTTCTTTGAAACAAAATTTCTTCAATAAGCACAAACATTGAAATCGTCTCTTTCTTTGACTGTATTCTTTCCAAATCTGTCTTTGAACAAAATTAACAATCTCCCCAAAATATGATAGAAACGATCTTCAATAATCTCTTAGCAAAGTATCTTCAAAGAAAATTTCAGAAAATCAGCACATCTTCAAACATCTTTGACTTTACTTGAACAAACTTTCAAACTTTGAACTTTATCACATCTTCAAATCTTTCACTTTGAAATTTCTTATTCTGACATTTCTTTAAATCATCTCCCCCTTTTTCATGAAACGAGCATCGATATCATCAAAACTTTCATCATGAAATGTCTTTATCCGTTCTGACCACTGATCTATCATAAGAAGCCTCTGATTCGTTTCCAATTCGAACAATGTATTCATCCAGATCTTTTCAAATTTAGACAAAGTAGGATTGTAACACCTGAATCAACAAATGAATCAGTTAATATGCCTGTCAGTAACACGAAGTTACTGTATGTAACGGATACACATAGGAAAGGAGCTTTTTGATGTTCACTTCCCCAGGGCTTCCATCCAATCATCGAAACACCACAAAGGAAATTTCTATGAATGTTATGACAAGAAAACAAATTCCTTGTGTGTTCGTGCAAATGTAGAAAGAATTAAGCACTTGATGATTGCTTTTATAAAAAGGCTCAACATTGTGTAAACCACAGAGACAACAGTTGATAAACACTGACTCAATGTGCACGATTGAAGTGCGAAGGTGGAGCAGACTTCCTTCTTTTTCAATATCCAGATTTTCCAAATGAAAATTAGATAGGTTATGTGCTGCGTCCCAAGAAAAATATGAAACACTTTCTTTTTAAGAAGAAAATGAGTGGCTGGTGGGGTTATATCAAGAGTTGGCATGGGCTAGTTTCCTATTTCAATAATGTTCACGAAGAATTGTGAAACATTAGTAATGTGGTTGCCCGAATCAGAAAGTAGTTGGTGCAGAGTTTAATATTCTTCTACTCTGTTCTCTCACCCTCTTTCTTTTAATCATTAAGCTCACATCTAACCAAACTCTCTTTTCCATTTTACCTCAACGCATAACCCACACTCATTTATTTTTGACTCCTCACACTCAATCACTATGGATTAACTTCTTGGGTAGGAGACACTGGTAATCGTGAATCCATAGAAGTTTACTTAAGTCCTAGCACAAGGAACCCATATTCCTAAGAAGCATATGTTGTTCAAAATGGTTAACTTTAACAGTTAAAGCTCAAATACAAGTCAGATATGTATATGCTCAGAATATAATCATGAAGATATGAGCATTTTTAAACATTGAATTATTCTCAAACAAGTAAATTGAAAGAATAGATAAGAATGCAAGAGACTTTTTTGAAAATCTGACATTGTATGAAAAATGATCAGATAAGAAATGATATATCAGTTAAGGCTTATGATCAAGAATAATGGATATGGTCTATATGAAACAAAAATATAGACATTCTTGAATGAAACGCTTCGAAAGAAAATAATGCTCAAAAATTCATTGAAGTACAAGCGAGGTGTCTTACCATCGAAAAATATGTTTCAAATTTGAGACATGGTAAGAACATTTTGAACAAAAATTCAAACCGATGTGTGTGAATACTTGAAAGTATATAGAAAAGACAATACGCAAATATTTATCTTTGGAAACACACGATTTGTAATCATGTAAGCACAAACAATTCTTGAAAAACATTTAAAAATCACACTTCCAATTCATGAAATCTGTTTAAGAATCGGAAAGTGGTTTGAACATTTAAGAACATGTTTTTCTATGATTAAAAGTTGTCCTTCTTTCAACCATATAGGAGATTAAGATAAGAAGTTTAACCTTTATCGTACAGCCTCAAAACTCATTAAGTCAGCTGAAGTCATAAAGATATGATCTTGTTAGCTTCCTTTCAATTTGCAAAAAGTCTCAAAGTCATGTCAAAGCAACTTTATTCACAAATTTATTGAAAAAATAAAAGACATAAAGCAGTAAAACAATTAAAGTACGAGTTCTGATCTGAAATAATCAGAAATCATATCATTACTCCTTTTGTTGTACTCAAAGACTCCCCCTAAAATCATGCATCACAAAAAAATTTAACAGTTAAGTAAATGCAACAAGTCTATAAACTCCCCCTCAGAATAATGATGATCAACTTATAATCTTGTCTCACTCCCCCTGAGATCATGAACAAAATGTTAAAGTGCAGATATCCTTTCAGAAATAATGATAAAGAAATGATGAAAACTTACAATAAAAGAAACTTTAATAGGTAATTACTGATTAGATCTTGAGATTTAGCATACCAAGCTTAGACACAAGAAAATTTAGTCTCTTTTCATCTAAAGTTTTGGTAAACAAATCTACAAGTTGATAATCAGTTTTTAGAAAGTAAAGTTCTATTGTACCTTTTTCTATATTATCTTTAATAAAATGATACCTGGCATCAATGTGCTTTGTTTTAGTATGCTGCACAGGATTAGCTGATATTGCGATAGCACTCTTCGAGTCACAATAGATCGGTGTTTTGTCAAACTTGAATCCATAGTCTCGAAGTTGTGTCCTCATCCACAAAACCTGAGAGCAACAACTGGAAGCAGCTACATACTCTGCTTCTGCAGTCGAAGTGGAAACACAAAGTTGTTTCTTTGACGCCCAACTAACGAGCTTGTCTCCAAGGAATTGAATATGACCCGACCTGCTCTTCCTGTCTAACATACATCCAACATGATCTGCGTCTGAATAAGCAGTTAGTTCATATCCTGTATCCATAGGATACCACAGACCAAGATCTGCAGTCCCCTTTAGATATCTAAAAATCCGTTTGACAGCAGCCAAATGGGATTCTTTAGGATCAGCCTGATATCTTGCACATAAACATGTTGAGAACATAATATCTGGCCTACTTGAAGTAAGATACATTAAAGAACCTATCATTCATCTATAAGTCCTAACATCAACACTTTTACCCGAAGGATCAGTGCCGATCTTAGTACCTAGTGCCATTGGGGTTCCAATTGGTTTGCAATTTTCCATTTTGATCTTCCGAAGAATATCAAAAATGTACTTTGCTAGGTTTATAAAAATCCCCGTTGAAAATTGTTTTACTTGTAATCCGAGAAAGAAATTCATCTCTCCCATCATACTCATTTGAAAACGTGACACCATTAGATTTGAAAAGTTCTTACAATATTTAGGATTTGTAGAGCCAAATATTATATCATCAACATATATTTGAATAAGAATAATATCGGATTTTTCCTTTTTAATGAATAAAGTGGTATCAACTTTACCTTTCGAAAAACCTGACTTGACCAAGAATTTTGATAATACCTCATACCAGGCTCGAGGCGCTTGTTTTAACCCATAAAGTGCTTTATCTAAGATGTAGACATGATCTGGTTTATCTAGATTCACAAAGCCTTCTGGTTACAAGACATAGACTTCCTCCTTAAGTATGCCATCGAGAAAGGAAATCTTCACGTCCATTTGATAGACAGTGAAGTTTTTGTGAGCTGCGTATGCTAGAAACATACGGATTGCCTCTATACATGCTACTAGAGCATAAGTATCGTCGTAATCTATGCCTTCCTCTTGCCGGTAATCTTTGGCAACAAGTCTTGCTTTGTTTCGAATGACAATACCATATTCATCCTTCTTGTTTTTGAATACCCACTTAGTGCCTATCACGGTCTTTCCTTCTGGTTTTGGCACTAGTCTCCAAAATTTCAGGGCTTCGAACAGATTTACCTCTTCTTGCATAGCAGACACCCAATCCAAATCAACAAGAGCTTCTGATACTCGAGTAGGCTCTATCTTGCTGAGGAATGAGTCATGCAAACATTGATTCAAAGTTGCTGACCTAGTTCGCACCGGTTTATTGAGATCTCCAATGACTTGGTGTAAAGGGTGCTCTTTGGTCCAGCTATGTTCATGAGGGAGTGGATTAGATGACGATTGATCATGATTATCATCCAAAAATCCACTATCAACTTCTTCAATTTGAGCAATTTGAGGGAGGATTTCAGTTGAAGTAATTGGTGCAGAAGCTTAAGTAGGTGCAACTCGTTCAGTCTGTTGATCTGTCCTTACAACACATCCTACTGACTCAGGAACTTCTGGCTCATCATTAGTAGTTACAACTTCAACTATTGGAGTAGGCAGCTGAACTGGAATATCTTGCTGAATCAGGGAATTTGATTGAGTGGAAACATCTGAAGTGGTTGGATGATTAGCCATTGAATATTCCATCCTGTCAGGTACAATAGGTTTATTCACAATAGACCCAATATGTTCATCATAAAGCAGTTCAAATAAAAGATCTAAATCAGATAAATGATTAGTAGAAGTTGATGCTTCATCTGATTTGTTCTTTTCAGATACAAGTTCTGAACTGAGTTGTGATAAAGTCCAATCAAATCAATGTAAGAACACAATCAAGAACAATGAAAATCAATGAGGAAATCACAAGTGTATTGATATCACAAGTGAAATGGGTTACAAGGTATCTCTCAAAGGATTCTCTCTAATATTGCAAAATGACTAGTTACTTCAAAACATAACAAGGAAGACCTATTTATAGGTCAAACAAGAAAACAAGGAAAGCTAACAAAAGTCAACACAAAATGATCTAAACTATAATACAGCAACAATCTCCCCCTTTTAGATCATTTGACAATTTTGCTCTGGTCCCATCTTCTAAAGCAGATTCTTCTGATTCCAAGGTATGCTTCAAACCTCCTAATGTATTCTCTGAAATCAATCTTCTTGTTGATCTCTTCTAGCATAGTTTCCATGTTAAGAGACTCAACAGTTCTTACAGCTTCATTCTTTCTAAATATTTCCTGCTCAGACAAAAACAATTTATCTTCAAGCACTTTTCGCACATACTTCAAAGTACCATTTGAATATTTAGCCAATTCTGATGCTCGCATGAACTGCTTCTTGTGAGTCTTGGTGTTAACATACATCACACCCAACTCTGGATATTTGGAGATCTGAAAAGGCTCTAGAATTCTGATCTTAGGATGGTTGAAGTTTGGTGCCAGCAGGTTTACTCTGTTCTGATTTGTTTCAATGCCAAGCTGAAAGTCAAAAGAATAAGCATTGTAGACACTCCTTGTCATAAATCTCTTAATAGCATCCAAAGCATAAGCAACAGCTTGTGACCTCCTTCTGTTTCTCCTGTCTCTGAATTCATTTACAATGAACATAATGTCTGAGATGTTCAAGTTGTCAAAATCAGCTTCAGTAAAGATACTGATCTGCATGTCTTTCCTTTGAACTGTGAACTTTGGATAGTAGACATTAAGAACCTTGCAAATATGAACATTTTGAATCTGCAGAATCTCTGGTCTTTTAGCAAATGGGGACATTAAGCTCTGAGTCTTCATAAATCTGATATAGTTGGCCTGATAACCCTTGTCTCTATCTCCAACTCCATAAAAACAGGCTTCATCAACAGGCTGCAGAGAAGAAACAAAGATTTTTGTTGACTCTTCCAGAAACGGTACTTTAAGTGACTTTCTAATGATCTCAATGAACTTTAAAGAATCTCCTTCAACATCATATCCAGTATACAGAACAACACCAACTCTTACATCTCCTTTGAATGTCACCTTTCCCAAATTGCTGATTTCATAAGTGAAGAGCTCTTCTGCTTGCATTGTTTCAAATTCTGGACCATGAGCTTTCGAGAATTCTTCCACTTCCATAGGAGTAACAAAAACAGGATTTGGCTTTAACTGTATAGAGGTTTCAGCTGCACTTCAAATCTTTGGACTATCTGGGTTTCGAATGTACGGAAGTGCACTTTCTTTTGCTCTGGCTGCTCCTTCTTCTTTTTTTCCTAGCTTAGCTTTAGCTTCTCTGATTATCTGTCTTTCCTCTTTTTCCCTTTGTTTTCTTTCTTTGTACAGCTTATTCCTGAAGTCTTGAATATCAATGATAATTGGCCTTTCTTCTTCAAGATCTTTTGGTTTGGGCTTTGGGGTAGGAATTCTTGATCTTTTTGATTTTCTGGGTTTGTCAGCTTTTGGTTTTTGCTTGGGTTGATCAGCTGGTTGTTCAGAATCAAAGTCTTTAGGCAAAGGAAGAGCAACTCTTGGTTCAGAATCATCAATGGTTTCAGGGACAGAGAAGTTTCTTGTGGGAGAGACTATCGGAATAGCTGTCAAGATCTCGTCGTCATCAAACAATCTGTAAGATGGTGGAGTATAATCAATGGTACCAGCAAACTGTTCAACCTCCACAACTTTGGCTTGTTGAACTGGAAACGTTTGATCAAGATCTACAAACTCTTCATCTTCAAGATCATCAAAATTTTCATCTAAAGTTTCTCCAAACAAGTCATCCAACACATTCTCTCCTTGACTCAGATTTCCTTGTGCAATAGAATTATGTACAAATTCTTCAACAGTAACTGAATTCTCTGGATCAGGTCCATTACTTTCAATATTATGCTCAATAACGTTCATTCCTTCCTCCTTAACTTTCCAGTAACTGTCATACCTAGCAGCAGCCTGTTCATCATCATCACTTTCATAGTCGTCTAGGTTGACAAAGTTATCAGCATTAACTCCTAACATCTTCATTACTTCCTCAACAGTGGAAATCGCAGGCTTTTCAACCCTTGATTCCGTATTATCATAAATCATCAATTCAACTTCAGCAGCCTCTGGAACATTCTCTTCCATTTGTTCATTTTCTGACTGTTCTCCATGAATAGTTTCAGCTACTTCAGTTCCCTGTTCCTCAACAGTAATAATAACAATGTCTTCTGCAGTTTTCAGTCTCTTGTTCATCTCCCCTTCATGATCTTGATCAGAATCACGATCATGTATTATCTTCAAAACTGCATCAGATGGAGCCTTGCAAGAAAGGTGAACAACTGTGGTTAGATCCTGTAAGTGCTTCTCTACCGAATCTTTGAACTGATTGAACTGAGATTGTGTAACATAATCTATTGGAACCTGAGGAACAATTGGTTGGGATTGTTGCCTCAGTAAACCAATAAGATCTGCGTCAGCTTGATCTGCTGGAGCTTCTGATAACAGTTGGGCTAGAAGTAGAGATTTCAGCTCAGAAACTGATTGAACTGGTGGTGGTTGTGTAACAGATGGTAGTGGAACTGTTTGCTCAGGCTCATCAACAACTGGATTTTTTCCTTTCAGCATCCTCATCACCTTTCCAATCTCTTCCTCAAACTTTTCAGATGCCTTACTCATCTCCGACTGAAATTTCTGCGATAAAGAGGTTTCAACGACCTTTAGGGCGTCATTGAGAAATTCCCTTGAAACAAATTCGGGTAACGTAACACCGGGGCTACTCAAGCTTCCCGTTAACACAACTGTTGAAGATACAACAGTGTGGCCTGTGCTCAAAGCTGGCATGGTGTTAGCAATGACAGGACTTCCACCTGATCCTCGTAGTCCGGATTGCGGATCTACTATAGATGTTCCGACCGGGTCACTAAGACGACCGGTGATAGCAGATATAATTGGTTGTGTCCTAGGAATGAAAATAGATGTAACAATTGGTTCTAGACTCAATGGTGCACTGAAAGAAGTTAAACTCGGGGGCAACTGAGTTCTTGTTTCAATACCTGCCATTTCCGAGTGAAAGGCAGATAGAGTATGTGCTAAATCCCCGTGAAAAGTTGAGACTATAGCCTGTTGAGAGGCAATAGAATGGCTGGCTGAGGTGTGCATATGCATTAGTGGGCGACTAATGTCTGTTGACCTCTTGCTCGCAACACATGTGGCGAGGTAGTGGATCTGGCTACCCTTCTAGAATGGTAAGTTCGGATACACACACTCTCACCATGTTCTTTTTCTACATTCACACTAGTCCTCACATTTTCTGGATTTTCAACTATTACTCCCTCTTCCTGCCTTATAACACCAGAGTCAGAAACAATGTTCCTGATTATTGAATTAACATCTTCCAAGTCAGGATCTCTTGCAATAGAACCAAGACTGTGGTGTAAAGAAACATTTTCCAAAAATGCAAAGCTATAACCCAAGTTATCATCAGAATTAACATTTTGATCATTTACTTGATCTGCTGCATCCTGTGCTGATGTTGCTGAAGGTACCGAAGTACTAGAAGAACTTGCTTGTCCAACCGATATTGTTTTCTCAGAGTTCTGACTTTCATTGGGATTCTCTTCCTGAGTGCCCAATAGAGGAATGATGGCAATCTCAGGTTGAGATGTAGGAATCACTAAATGCGTGGCAGATTGTGCCTGTGTTCCCACACCCTCCAGTACAGAAGTCCGACCCACTCCTGAACCCCTCTCTATATTTTCTCTCTGCTCACTTTCCCGTTCAACTACTCCCATAGTATGTTGAACCCTCACTGACTCCGCTCGACTAACAGGTTCTGAGTCCTGGGTAGGGATCTCCGGCTCTGGCAATCCCATGGACTCCCTATATTTCCTAACACTCGGAGCATTCTGATCGGCATAAGCAAGTAGTGCAGCAGGAATTGGCATCTCAAAAGGGAAGGATTGCTTCTACTTTTGAAGATGAGTCATTTCATTTTCTGGGGCACTTTCATGATGTGATCTCTTTGGAACATCTCGGTTGGATCTCAAAATGCCTCGGACAATAATTTGTAAAAATCTCTGATAAGGAACATATTTTGGCTTCTTTGTATGTCTCTTGCTCAAAACTTTCTCATACAGTTCAGTCCAGATGGCCACAGCATAATCAACATGTAGATCATAAATGATGGCATGGAACAGTCTTAAAGTATGAATATTTGTATTGTCGTGCCCAGAGTGTCGTGAAGTCAAGCACTTGTTGATCACTGAGAAAAACTGATAGTAGAATGGTGGCAAGTTTGACTTCCGAAAGTCACTCATCTTTGTAAGATTTCCAACATAACCAAGAGCACGAATACGAGCGAACATTTCATGATCAGTCGGATAAGGATCAAAAGTTGTCTTTCCTTCTCTGGAATCTGGCAAAGGTAGATCAAGAAGCAGACGAAGTCTTTGAAAGGTCAGGATGGATGTGAAGTTGTCAATGCGAATGGTGAAATGCTTTCTGTTGCCTTGCACTACATGCTTAATGGTTCTCCATGCTTGTTGTAAATAGATCATTGGCACAGTAGCAGTTGTAGTTAAAGCAGTACAGATTGGATGATTCTTCAGTATCTCCTTTATCACTGGCTTGACCATGAGATTGTCAAATATTACATGATGATTATTTGGTGACAACGAAAGATATTCTTGAGGATTGATCAGTTGAAGATCAGGATTAGCATCAACTGCAGAAAAATGAGATCGGGAAGAAGGCATGGGCATTTCCCGTGAAACATTTGGATCATGTTCATCCATCTGAACACTTTGATCACGAAAATTTTCTTCCGCCATTGATTTCCTGTAAAATCACAAAAATGTATTGGATAAAATCCAATGTGTCAGTATAGGTCCAAAAACCTGTTTTTCAGAAAATCAATTTTGAAGTACAGAACAATGTACTTTATGATTTTGCAATAAAAGCACAGTAAGTTGCAGAAAAACAAATTGCAACTTTGAATGAACAAACTAAACACAACAACAAACAAAAAAAAACTTTTAAAAAAAATTGACACTAACACTTTATATTTCGAATTTGTTCCGTCAAATTAATGTTGTAAAAAAAAATCATACTGATTTTGCAAAGGTACCCAAAAACTTTTGACTTTTTGTTTGAAATATTTTGAAATGAACTCCAACACACAAACTTTGCCAACTTTTTAATTTGAAAATTTTGAAATTCAAATTCAAATTCAAAATTCAAACTTTTAAGCTTAAAAAAACTTTTAATCTTCTTTTATCTTGAACAAGATGAATGAGGATTATGAATTTATGCTTTCATTCTTTAAGTCCAGATTAGAATTTATCAGAATATCAATCGATTCCAGAGTTTTGTTTGAGTTCTTTTCAGTCCATTATGAACAGTGGTACTGTTCATTCCATGTTTAGTTCGGTTCACAGTGTACAACTTGGTTCAAAAAAAAATCCAATAGTTATGGAAACCTGCAAAGATAAGTTTATCGAGCAAAAACCCAGATTATAGCAATTGTTATTTTCAATACTAACATTAGTTTGAAAGAACAAACCCAAAATTATTAGTGTTCTGTCAATTTTCAGAACAAGAAGATGAACAGTCAAGAACTCCAATCGACATTACTGAAAAAACAAACCCTAGAAATGATAAAACTAGGAACAAACAATCAAATGATGATAAAAATGATCACCTACACTTGAATCTTCGAAGAAAAGAACTGAAAAGTTGAAAAATCGCAAGGAAATCAGAGAAAAAAAATCGCCAAGTGCTCAAACTCGCTGGTTGAAAATGAGAGAAAGTGAAGCTGAACATATATATATACTCGACAAAACTCGCTAGTCAAAGCACTCGCAAGTCACTATTCATTCACAGAACTCGCAAGTCAAAGAACTCGCTAGATACTGTTCATTCATAGAACTCGCAAGACAAATAACTCGCTAGATACTGTTCATTAAAAAAAATTTGCACACAACGCACGATTTGAGTTTTTCTTCTCTCATATCAACAAAAACAAGGTATTTGTCTCAAAAATCAACAAATAGGTGTGTGATTTTCACTTAAGAAACAATTTAAGTGAAAATTTTGTGAAACTCGCAAGCCTAAGAAATTTTCTCGCCCAAACTCGCAAGTAAGGCCTTGCGCGTTTCTGAAACTCGCACGCCTCTATCAGCGCGTTTAAAGCAAACTCGCTAGCTTTATCTTGCGCATTTTACAAACTCGCTAGCTTCAGCTTGCGCGTTTAAACTATGCATAGTGCTTTGCGCGTTTCTTTACTTAGAAAAAATTTTGAGAAATTTTTCAGAAAATGAAATCTTTCCAAAAATGACAAAGTTGACTTTCCCAAAATAGCCTCTTTTAAAAATTTGACTTTTTTTAGCACAAAATCAGTATTTTTCTCACGAATTTTTTTTTAAACTTTTCAGAACTTTCAAACTTACAGACTTTTCCATTAAGCTCCCCCTTGAAGTATGCACGCGTCTTAATTTCTCCCCCTTGATTTTTGCTTTTAAGCACAAATCATGAAGTACGAGTCCTGACCTGATTTGATCAGAAGTCATAGTCCAGTATACAAACCTGTAAAACAGATAAATCTTTTGGTACTCATTGAACATGAGTCCAGGTTTGTTAATAATATCCAGCTTTTTGAAATTGAGTAAATGAATTATAAAAGCAAACCAGATGTAAAAAAATGCTCCCCTTCAGAAATATAAAGAATGATGTAACTATTCATTAAGGTTCAACATACCAAGTTTGCTGATTAGAAAATTGAATCTCTTCTCATCAAGAGGTTTTGTAAATAAATCAGCAACCTCAAAATCAGTTGAAACAAAATGCATTTCTACATCGCCTTTTTCAACATGGTCTTTAATGAAGTGATACCTGATATCTATGTGCTTCGTATTTGAGTGTTGTACAGGATTTGATGTAATGGATATTGCACTCTTAGAATCACAGTAGATTGGTACCTTATGGAATGTATATCCATAATCTTTCAGCTGGGTTCTCATCCACAGAACCTGTGAGCAGCAGCTTGCAGCCGCAACGTATTCCGCTTCAGATGTAGATGTGGATACAAAATTCTGTTTCTTTGATGACCAACTGACCAGTTTATCTCCTAGATAATGACATGCTCCAGATGTACTTTTCCTATCTAATTTATTTCCTGCATGATCTGCGTCAGTATATGCAATTAATTCAAACTTGGAATCTTTTGGATACCAAAGGCCAAAATTCGGAGTGCCTTTGAGATACCTCAAGATTCTTTTGACAGCAGACAGATGTGACTCTTTAGGATTCGCCTGATACCTTGCACAAAAACATGTTGCAAACATAATATCTGGCCTACTTGCTGTCAAATACAGAAGACATCCAATCATGCTTCTGTAGATATGTTGATCTACTGATTTTCCGGAGATATCAACATCTAATAAACTGCCGGCTAGCATGGGAGTCTTCATAGGTGAAGTAGAGTTCATGTCAAATTTCTTTAACATGTCTCTGATATATTTAGCCTGATTTATAAAAATCCCTTCCAGGGTTTGCTTAACTTGCAGGCCTAAGAAAAATGTAAGTTCACCCATCATTGACATTTGAAAACGCTTTTTCATGATATTTTCAAATTCTAAGCACAACTCTTGTGAAGTAGATCCAAAAATTATATCGTCAACATAAATTTGTACAAGTATTAAATCCTTACCTTTCTTTTTGAGAAAAAGAGTAGTGTCGATTGTACCTTTTCCGAAAACCTGACTCAGTTAGATAGACTGAAAGCGTTTCATACCATGCTCTTGGCGCTTGTTTTAATCCATATAGTGCGTTATCAAGAACATAGACATGATCTGGAAATTTCGGATCCACAAAGCCTTCAGGTTGACTTACATAAACTTCTTCATGAAGAATGCCGTTGAGAAAAGCAGACTTCACATCCATTTGATAGACTTTGATATTCTTGTGAGCCGCATAAGCAAGAAATATCCTTATGGCTTCAATCCGAGCAACTGGTGCATAGGTTTCGTCATAATCAATCCCTTCTTGTTGATTGTACCCTTTTGCAACCAGCCTTGCTTTGTTTCTTATAATAATTCCAGCCTCGTCCTTTTTGTTTCGGAAGACCCACTTTGTTCAACAATTGATTTGTCTTTGGGTCTTGGTATCAATCTCCACACTTTGTTTCTTTTGAACTCATTCAATTCATCCTGCATTGCATTTATCCAATCTGGATCCTTTAAAGCTTCTGTCGGCTTCTTTGGTTCAAGGTTGCTCAGAAAACTTGAACACATGCAGAAATTGGCTGTTGCCGGTGGAAAAGCAGATCTGATTGTCACTCTAGCAGACGGATCACCAATTATGTTTTCTAGAGGATGAACCCTTGTCCATATGTGTGAGCTTGGTAATACATCAACCTCTGTTTGATTATTAGAAGAATCAAACTCATCTTGTATTGCTGGTTCTTCAGAAGTTGAATTAATTTGAAATTCTGATTCTTCTGAAGAAGGTAAAATTGGACTTGATGTGTTTTGCACTGGAACAGCTTCTTCATTGAGAGTTTCCAACACATTTCCTTCAGGTGTAGATGAAACATCTTCATTATTTGTTGAGGTTGTGTTGTCTGAAACTTCTTGTACTTGAGATGTATAAGCTTCTCCATTATCTTCAGAGGGTCCGGATATATCTGCAGTGGTAGTAGATGTATCAGTGATAGGTATGTCATTTTGATCTTGTATGTTCTGAAATTCATCAAAAGCATCATAAAACAGTAAATCTAAATCTGAATCAGTCAAAGATTTAGAAATCTCAGTCTGTTTTGAAGTAGGTTCCACACTGGATGATGTGGAAGCTTTGTCTTTCTCTTTAGATCCGAGTTCTGAACTGTTTTGTTCAGAAGTCCTAGTCTGTCTTTCATCAAAGGTTACGTTTGCACTTTCGATCACCGTCTTCGTTCGAGTATTGTAGACTCTGTATGCTTTGGACTGGAGAGAATACCCAATGAATATCCCCTCATCGGCTTTTGGTTGAAATTTTGATAAGTTCTCTCGATCATTAAGAACATAGCACCTGCAACCAAACACACGAAGAAATTTGACATTAGGCTTACGACCATTAATCAATTCATAAGAGGTTTTATTAAAACGTTTATTAATAATAGTCCAGTTTTGTGTGAAGCATGCAGTTGCTACAGCCTCAGCCCATAAAAACATTGGTAGCTCTGAATATGCCAACATTGTCCTTGCAGCCTCAACCAAAGTTCTATTCTTACGTTCAACAACTCCATTTTGTTGAGGTGTCATCACAACAGAGAAATTATGTGATATGCCAACAGATTCTAGAAATGTTTGCAAGGTAGCATTCTTGAATTCTGTTCCATTATCACTTCTCAGTTGCTTTACGGGGCTTTGCATCAGAACTTGAATCTTCTTGATGAACTTGATGATTAGATCAGGAGCCTCAGATTTCTGTCTTATAAACTCTAGCCAAGTATACCGAGAAAATTCATCCACCATCACTAATATGTATTTCTTTCCGTTGATGGATTGAGTTCTCATAGGTCCACACAAGTCCATGTGAATTAGCTCGAGACACTTATTACAGTTTGATAACATCTTTAATTTGTGTGAACTTCTCTTCATCTTTCCTTTTGCACAGGCTGAACAAAGTATGTCTTGTTCAATCTTCAATTCAGGAAGTCCAGTCACTAACTGTTGTGTCCTCAGCTTGTTTAAATCACGAAAATGTTCATGAGAAAGTCTCCGATGCCACAACCAACTTTCCTCTGTTGATGTCTTTGAAATTAGACATACAGGCTTTGAAGCTTTCAGAGTTGGAAAGTGAACACTATATAACAATCCCATTCTACCGGCTTTAATCAGGTCTGCTCCACTTTGATCTTTAATGTAGCAAAAATCCGCATCAAATTCTATCTTGCATTTCTTTTCTGCAAATTGGCTTATGGAGAATAAATTGTAAGCCAAGCCTTCCACATACAAAACCTTTGATATTGTGATCAAACTATTCTTGATAGACCCATAACCTCTGACGTATCCTTTCATCTCATTCCCAAAACTTACTGTACCTGCGTAATGATCTACGTAGTCGAACAGCAGGTGTTTATGCGCTGTCATGTGTCTTGAAGCTCCAGAATCAATGATCCACACATGACACGCCTGAAATCAAAAAATCACTTAACTTTAGGTACCCATATGAATATGGGTCCTTTATTGTTAGTACTCTTAACAGTATTTAAGGTTGCTGATGACCCTTTAATTTTCCATTCAAATCTTGGTCCTTTTGGTGGAGTTTGTGTGTTTAGCTTAGCTTTTGGAATCCATTTCCACACAAACTTCACATCAGCTAGTTTATTAACATGAAAATCATTATTTTTCCTTTTTAAAGAATAAATCTCAGCATTGTTGGCTTTAAAATGATTAAGAGATTTTATGTTCTTTAATTGGATATGTTTATTTTTCTTTGAAGACTTTTGTTTCCAAGAAAATGAACTACTAAGACAGTATGAACATTGCAATCTAGTAGTAGCTTGCGTCAACAACTCTTTTCGAGAAAAGATATTCGTTTTATTGAAATTTTGTTGTTTGACAGAAGAACAAGCATTATCTACTCTACTACATTGACATTTATCCATTTCATTCATAGTCTTTTCCACTACAGTCTTTTTTTGCTCCAAACAATCTTTCTTCACAGTTTCATCTGAAATAGAAACAGATTTAGAAATGTTATCAGATGATACAGAAAAATATTCAGATTCAGATGAAGACTCACATTTGATCATAGAATTTGGAATATCTTTATCAACAATAACCTTTTTGCCTTTTGATAATTTGAAAATTTGAGATTCTAGACTTCTGATTTCTTTTTGCAAAGATTCATTTTGATAAAAACTTGAGTCTAATTCCATCCCAAAATTTTCATTTGCATCTTCCAATTCAGCAATTGTGTTGTTGAGAAAAGAAATTTGCCTTTGTAAAACTTCATTTTTATCCAAGGCTTGTTGATATTCAAGATCAGAAAATTTAGAAGTACAAACGGAATTAGACTTATCAGAAATGACACTTTCATTTTTATCTTCTAAGATTGAGCAGGTTAAGACAATTTCAGAATTTTCAGAATCAGACTTGTCAGAATTTGAATTAGATCTTGAAGACTCAGGTTTTTCTTTAAAGATATTTTCATATTCTACAAACGAATCCTTGTTACTTTTGTAAGAAGTATTCAGTTCATCATATGAAAATTTAACAGATTTAAAATACTGAGTTTCTAATTCAGTTTCAATTTCTGTCTTTTCTTCTACTGTCTCTTCCTTTTCTGTGTTAGGAAATTCAGGCTCAGAAGTCTCAGGTTTTACAAATGTTTCTATGATGTGTGGAATTAAAACAATTGATTCATCACTCGACTTTTTAAAGTTATAAAGATTTTCGGGTGCCTTTTTCAACACATCCACATTAGAGAGACCTAAACCTGGTTTTGCTTTATAGAAACGAGTGTCTTTCTGATTGTTGGTTAGAATTTTAAGAGTCTGTTCCGTTTGACCTCTTTTGTAATTTAGATCTTCCAATTCCTTGATCTTTGTGTAAGCTTCCGTCCTGTCTTTCAAAACAATATCATACTGAATTGTTAGATCAAGATTTTTTTCTTTTAAAGACATGATTTCTTTTTGTTGTTCAGAAATTCTTGTTTGAAGTTTGATTATATCCAATTTCAGAACATTTTTCTCTTCTTCTTTTTCTTCAGCCAACACTTTGAAGATGTAAGCCTGATCTTGATGTCCTTGTATTGTACTTCTTTGTTGTTTGAAATCTTTCTTTAACTTCAAAAACTTAGATTTCAACTCATTGAGCTCGGACATCAAGTTCATTGCTTCATCATCATCATTTAAGAATTCAGAATTATCAGAAAAATTAGAATGAGAATTTACCTCAGAATCTGACTCATCATTCAAATGTGCCATTAAGTTGTAATGGACTTAAGTCAGATTTGCTTTAGCAACCTCAGTCTCTTCATCATCATCGGAGTAGCCAAGCCATATCTCATCTTCTGCCTTTAAAGTTGTGCCCTTCTCCAAAGCTTTCGCCAATTGAGCCTTTTTCTTGTAATACTCGTAATTCTTGACACGCTTCTCTGGACAGTCCTTGATAAAGTGACCGGGCTTTCCACAGTTAAAACATTTATCCGACTTTTCTTTCTCTTCTTTCTTTTCTTCTTTTCTCTCCTCTTTCTTCTCTTTCTCTTTCTTTTCTTCAAATCTGTCTTTGTGTTTGCTGTACTTGTAGGAATCTAACTTCGGCTTGTTATAAAATTTCTTCCGACCAAACCTTTTATGAAAGCTAGAAGTCAGAAGTGCAAGCTTTTCTGCAAATTCATTCAATTCATCATCAGAATCATCTGAAACATCATTCTCTGAACTGTCTGAACTGTTGACCATGCTGGTGATCAGTGCTTTCTTTTTCAAACTTTTTCCCAAACCAGAACTTGACTTAACTGTCTTTCCCTTGTCTTGAGCAATTAGAGCCAAAGAGTCTTCTACCTTCTTTTGTTTTTCCTTTAACTGAAGTAACTCTTTGTTCACAGAAGCTTGCTCCTTTATCTTGTCCTCATGTTGGTTTAAAGCACAGAAAAGATCATTCAGCTTTTCTTCATCCATGTCTTTATTTATCTGCATTTGAATAGTGTAGACATCCCACTCTGGTTGAAGATTCTTGATAAACTTGAAGTTTATTTCAGATTCAGACTTTTGAACTCCGTTTCTCCTTAAATCATTTAGAATGATGTTGTAGCGATCATACGCTTCCCTCAGAGATTCTCCTTCTTTTGCCTTAAATCCTTCATAAGCATTTATACTCTGATTCCTTTTAGTCTTGACAGATTTTACTGATCCCATGAACTGTTTTTCTAGCTCATCCCAAATGTCCTTAGCAGATTCCCGGCTATCAACACGGTTGAAAATATCATTAGAAATGGCCATAATCAGATATGTCAAAGCAGTTGCATCCCTTTCCACTAACTCCCTATCAGTGTCACTGTATTGAATAGGATTTCTACCTACAATCCTTTCAGGAATTTCAGGATTAGTATCAGTAGCAGGAATTCTTGCAACTGTCACATGTGGAAAATGTGGACCATTTAGAATCGAATCCATTAATTTCTTATCTTGATTATTGAAGAAATTAATCATCCTTATCCTCCACTGTGGATATTCATCAGCTTGAAGAACCGGTGGTTTGGATCTCGAACCCATACTGAGTAGATCTTTAGACATGATTGTGACTGAAATATGATTTGAAATGATCGTTCAAGAAGTGCAGATTACACTCGGTGTGTAAAAAATATTGATCAGATTTAAACCAACAGACAAAAATTGACTAAGTACTCAAACTCGCACACCACAGAATTGCTTGAAACTCGCAGACCAATAAACTCGCACAACACTGCTTCGAGAAAACTCGCAGGCCTAGAAAACTCGCAGAATACTGTTTCGAAGAAACTCGCTAGCTGAAACGTGCGCGTTTTATGAAACTCGCAGATAATCACTTGTGGACAAACGCGCAGGCAAACGCGCAGGTAAACTCGCAGATAAACTCGCAGATATACGGAACTCGCTGACTAACTTGCGCGTTCTTGAAACTCGCTGATTTCGACTAGCGCGTTATGAGAACTCGCTAACTTCGACTAGCGCGTTATGGAAACTCGCTAACTTCGACTAGCGCGTTTGAGGTCGAATCTCCAACTTGCGCGTTCTAGCGATGAACGTGCGCGTTTCACGAACTCTGCGTGTTCTTGGGAAGAACTTGCACGTTTTATGGATCTAGCGCGTTCTTGGGTTTCCTTGCGAGTTCTTCACTGTTCGATCAAAAAATCAAGTAAAACTTGATTTTTGATTCTGCAAAACACACAATTTGTCTACGATATCATCCTGAACAAGATTACAACAATGAATTTTCAAAAGAAATCAAAAATTACAGTGATTCGTCCAAAATACAGTGTTCGAGTTTACTGTTCACAAAAACTACTAATTTGATCAAATTGATCAAACTAATGTACGAATTAGGCTATGTGATCTGAATGAAAGATGATCCAATGAATAAAACGAATACAATCAAATCAATTTCTTGATTTAATTGCACAAAAACAAGAAAACTATGGATCAAACAGTGAAATATCAGTCCGCCAAAAATATTCAAAAAAAATGTCAAATCTGATCCCAATCTGCTTCTTCTTGTTTGCTCTGATACCAAATGATAAAGTCCAATCAAATCAATGTAAGAACACAATCAAGAACAATGAAAATAAATGAGGAAATCACAAGTGTATTGATATCACAAGTGAAATGGGTTACAAGGTTTCTCTCAAAGGATTCTCTCTAATATTGCAAAATGACTAGTTACTTCAAAACATAACAAGGAAGACCTATTTATAGGTCAAACAAGAAGACAAGGAAAGCTAACAAAAGTCAACACAAAATGATCTAAACTATAATACAGCAACAAGTTGTCCAGAAGCTCACACTCAACTGACTTGTTCAGAAGTTATTTCGTCATCGAATGTGACATTTACGCTTTCGATAACAATCTTCGACTTCTTCAAGTAAACTCGATATGCAACAGATGTAGAAGAATATCCAATGAAGATGCCCTCATCTGCCTTAGCACTGAACTTGTTGAGATTCTCTCTGTCGTTTACCACAAAACACTTACAACCAAAAATATGAAAATATTTTATGGTTGGTGTTCGGTTTTTGATCAACGCATACAGAGTCTTTTGAAATCTGCGATGTATCATGGAACGGTTTTGAGTGTAGCACGCAGTCGAAATAGCTTCTGCCCACAGAAATAGAGGAAGGTCTGATTGGCTGAGCATAGTACGACCAGCCTCGACTAGCGTTTGATTTCGCCTTTCAACTACTCCATTCTGTTCGGGCGTACGAGAAGCAGAGTATTGATGTGATATCCCGATCGATTCGAGATATTCTTCAACAATTATGTTTTTAAACTCTGTGTCGTTATCAGTTTTGAGAAGCTTGACTGGTTTCTACAAATTCACCTGGGTCTTCTTCAGAAATGTAATGAGTACTTCAGGCGTCTCATCTTTTGATCGTAGAAATTTGACCCACGTGTATCGTGAATAATCGTCCACGATAACAAGAACATATTTCTTTCTGCCTAAGCTTTGCGTTCGCATCGGACCACAAAGATCCATATGCAACAACTCTAATAGAGAACTGGTACTAGGTTCAGGCTTCGGTTTATGTGGAGCTCTCTTCATCTTCCCTTTTTCACACGTTGCACACAAGTGTTCTTTCTCATATCTCAGCTCATGAAGTCCATTCACCGATCTGCCTTTGACCAGTTTGTTGATATAACGAAAATTCAGGTGTGATAGCCGTCGGTGCCAAAGCCAACTTTTCAGCATCGAGGCTTTTGTCAGTAAGCAAACCTGATTGTCAGTCTATACCTTTGCAAGATTAATGGTGTAGAGGTTTGACTTGCGAGTACCAACTAAGAGTTATTTGTCGTCTTCAGTACGCACCGAGCAACTCTTAGCTTTGAAATTTACCTCTAACCCTTTGCCGCAGAACTGGCCAATACTAAATAGGTTGTGCCCTAATCCTTCTACATAGCTCACATTCGTTATCGTTACTTTGTCGTGTACCACATCACCATAGCCCAGAATTGGTGAGAACTGGTCGTTTCCAAAAGCTACAATTCCGCTGAATTTCTCTATATAATTAGACAATAAAGCTTTCTGCCCGGTCATATGCTTGGAACAACCGTTATCCAAGTACCACATATGCCGGGTCTGCAAGAGAAATCAGGAAACAACAAATTTAGGTACCCATTTAAAAACTGGTCCTAACAGATTAGCACATGATTTTGGTATCCATTTAAATATGGATCCTCTTTTCCTTTGAAAACTTTTGAAAACGTTTGGTTTTGAAGAATAACCATAATAAGATCCAAACTAATCATTAGATAATGATAAAAAGCAAAATCATTCCACCGATAAGTATAAGATTGAGTAGTAGGATGAGATAATTGGAACAATTGCTTTATTGAATATCGTTTGTAAGGAATTACAAGGTTTTGTTTATTAAAAGCAACTTTACCAACTACATCATTAACACTACTATCAGATCTATTAGTAACTACATCAGGAATTGATTCTGCCTTCTCATCAGTCTTCTTTTTAGGTCGCCATTCAGTTCTCTCTTCTGACCTTTTCTTTCTTACATCTGAAACAAAGAATTTAGATCTATTGGGAAAATCAGATTTTTGAGATTGATTTTTATTGTGTTTACCAGTGTTGATCCGTTTCTGTGAGCGTTGTTTCTTATGTTTCTTACCCTTAGCATAGTAATAAGCATTCACAGAAACTGATTCACCAACCTTAGTTGATGATTCGCCTTTTTCATAAACACTTGGTAAAGCTTCTCCATTAATCACAAAAGTCGAATGATCTGGAATTGAAGCATTGAAGTCAAACATATCAATTTCATCAATACACCCTTCATCAGAATTTAAGAAATCATTTGCAGACGCAAATAAGTCATCAATATCAGGTTCAGAAGTTTGAGGTATTGTAGAAGATGAAGAACACACTTTAGATTTAAAATCAAAATCTGTGTTCTTTAACACTGTAGAAAATACATTTTGTGTTAATTCACTCAAAATTCTTTTATCAGATAAAAGATTTTCTAACTCAATTATTTTTCTTTCTAATACGAGTGGAGGAACATAAATTTTAGCTTGAATAGGTTTTGCCTACATCTCAGTAGAATAATAACTAGCAAAGTAATCAGTTGAAAGAAATTTTGGTGTTTCTGAAAGATAACTATCATTCAGTCTTTCATAACAGAATGGTAATTGCATTTTCTTTAAATTCATTCTTTTGTCATCTTCTTTTGCCTCAACTACCTTTGATGATTTGGTGAAAAATTTGGGTTTCAAATGAGGATATTTAGCAGCAGCATACATAAAATTTGCATTATATAAAGCTGGCTGTTTTTTGATAGCTTTTTCTAGGTAATGAGGATTATCATAACCTAGTCTCCATTTTTCTTTAAAATAAGCTTCTTCATTAGGTGTATTCAGAAAAATAGTTTAATCTGTTTGGCCTCGAACATATAATTTTGCTTCCAAACCATTTACCTTTTGCTCTAAAGTCTTGTTCTCAACTTGCAGTTTAAACGCTTTTAGAACACATTCTTGCTTTTCTGAATAAGACTTAGACAATTTAGTTTCAAACTCAGAAATCTTATTTCCAAAACAAATCTTTTCATTTTTAAAATCAGAAACAGATTTGCGAAGAGAATCAATCAAATCTTTGTTCCCAATAACTGATTTAATAAGATCAAAGATAGTTTGATTTTTTTTTCAATTCTGCTTTTTTCCTTTTTTAGTTTATTTTGAAGATCATGAAGTTCGACCATCATGGCTTCCATTTTACCCATAAAATCAGATTTGGATAAGTTCATTACCTCATCAGATGTTTCATCGTCAGAATCATCATCTTTTACCGTATTGCCCATCAAGCACATGTGGGCTTCTTCGTCTTTCTCTTCCTCAATATCAGAATGATCTAACCAGTATTCGCCTTCAGCCATTAATGCCTTGCCAACTTCCTGTTGCTTGGCCAAGAGCATTTTGTTCTTGTAGTATTCTGAATTCCTAACCTTCGGCTTCTGACAGCCTTTTGCATAATGTCCAACCTTGCCACAGTTGTAGCATTTGATCAGATCATCAGCTTTCTTCTCAGTGTTGGTATAGTCATTCACGTACTTCTTTTTGTCATCTGGCTTCTTCTCAACAATTCTACCCTCAACTCTTTCTCTATGCTCATGATTCTTTGATCCCGATGATAAGTATCTCTAAGAGTTAGACCCCGACTTCTTGTAATACTTTTTCTGAAAGGCACGGGTCAAAAGTAACATGGCTTGCTTCATATTCTCTCCATCAGATGCATAATCAGACTCTGAGCTAGAAATGACTATCTTCTTCTTTTTCTTCTTCTCTTTCTTTTCTTTCTCCTTCTCTCTAGCTACAAGTGCTATGGGATCAGACACTTTCTCAGACTTCTTTTTCTCAGCTCTTTTCTCCTCAACCTCTTCCTCATTCTGTCGCAACGTCTCGTAGACCTCATGCAGTGGAATATCACTCAAGTCTTTCATCTGTTTCATTCGACGAGTGTGCTCCATTCAGGTTGCAAGATGCTGAGAAACTTCACGTTGTTCTCAATTGGCTGCTTCTTAACCTTGTTCTTGGAACGTTCATTCAGAAGAAACACAAACCTCTCATAGGTTTCCTCCAAACTCTCACCTTCTTTGGCCTTGAACTCTTCATAATTGTTGATACAGTTGGCCACCTTCATTTGATTGCCTACTTTTGAACCTAACATCATCTTCTGTAGCTGATCCCACATTGATTTGGCAGTTGCATTATAGCTGTCTATTTTCACATAGATGTCATTTGTCATGCTTTGTAAAAGTAAAGATCTGTCCTTTTTATCAGCATCAAACCGATTCTTCTGTTCATCAGTGAATTGAGCATAATCTTTATCAACTCTTTTTATTTTCGGAGCTCCATCTGAGTCATTACCTTCAGCAGGAATCTCATCAGTAGGTCTTTTCATTGGACCATCTTTGATTGATGATAAAATATTTTCTCCATTTGCTTGCCGATCAACAAAATCCAGAAATTTGTCTTTCCATTACTCATATTCCCCTTTGAAGAGAACATGAGGCTTGACGTCCGTACCAATAGAAAGAGCATCTTTGGAAGTCATCTTGATCTACACTGTTTACTAATCGTCAAAATTCAGAAAGTAAAGCTGGATCTACAAAAATCAAACTTAGTTAAATTTCAGAAAAATTTTCTAAGTATAAAACTCACATACCAAATAAACCTAAACAAAACGCGCAAATGTCTTCTTGCGAGTTTGATAAACGCGCACAAAGAATGTTGCGTGAAGTCACTTCTCGCACACAATGATGTGCGAGTTTGTGCTTCGCGCACGATACTACTTGCGTGAACTATGGTTCGCGCACGATGTACTCTGCGAGTTTCTACTTCTCGCACACCACAATGTGCGAGTTTTGAAACTTCTCGCAAAACCTTTGCGAGTTAGACACTTATAATATTTTCACAAACCAACTTCGCGCTAAATGTAAACGCGGAAGATTCAAATCTTGTGAGTTTTAGGCCTAGGAAAAATAAAGCAAGGATACTTCGTGCAAATACCAAACGCGCAAGACACTATTTATCGCAGATGCAAATTCGCGCACAACAAGGAAGTTTGAACAGTTACAACTCTCACCTACTTATGTGCGAGTTTTAACTTCTCGCACGACCCTATTAGCGAGTTCCTCTTTTCAAAATCAAAATATTTCTCTGCGAGTTCTTTGAGGCTTGCGAGTTCTTTCTTCTGCGAGTTCTTCCTCAGCGAGTTTTGTAGATCTAGCGAGTTCTTGCCTTGAACAGTTCCAAAATCCAATTTTCAACCTGAATCGATTCAAACCATCTTCAATTGATCCGAGATTTTTCAGGATTGATCAAAAACTGATCTCGAACACTTTATCAACAATCAATTTCAATTACAAACACTAACACTAACACTAGTAATTTCGATCCTAACACAATACGTACCAAAAGTCGAACACAAAAACATAGAACAATCTAAAATTCACTACACAATCGAGTGAATTAGCCAATACAACTCAAACGAACACTGTTCTAAACATCAATTCGATTACAGTGAAAGCAAAATCAGATCAAATGCACTCCTAGAACTCGAACATTGATTATGAACAGTAATTAGCGAGTTCTTGAAACAATCGATCAAGTTTCTTCAAATCAGATCCAATTTCTGAATTTCTTCTGCTCTGATACCAATTGTGTGTCCCACAATCAATATAGATCAAGATTCTAACAATGAATTATCAATTGAAATCACTTTTATTAATCATAAGTTTTGATTACAATATTTTTCTCTCAACACTTCAAACTCGTATGACTCTTATGATTACATCTACAAAGAACACGCAGAAAGCATATATATAATAAAGCTAGAAACACCCAAAACACTGTTCACGCACACATCTAAAACACACAAACAACTAAAACAGAAAATATACAATGTTGACTTTGACTTTTTATTACACTAGATGTAACACCCGTGATTTTGGCAAATCCTTAATATACCCTTATCCGGTTAAGCCATGATTATAGATCTTATCCAAATGGTGTTCGGGGGTTTTTGATTTTCGACCGAGAGCGTATCGGGTCAAAAATTCGAAATTTTGACCCTCGGGGTGGCCTGAGCGATTGTGCCCGCGATTATGACCGTGTTAAGTCTAAATATTGTATCCAAGATTTAATTAGAAAGTCAAAGTTACAAAGTCAACATTGTCAATGTGTTAGGAAAGTCAAAGTTGTATCATTTACTTAGTTGTTAAGTCTTGGTTTTAAGCTTGTAGTATATAAATAGCTTTAGCTTTGTTATTTCCATAAGAACTTTCATTCTAAAATCAGATACGTGAGATATATGACTTGAAGATTCAAGATCTACTTTCTCTCTCTACTCTCTCTCTCTAGACTTTAATGTTGATTTTATGAGAATTGCTTGATTGTATTGGGATTTTATCATTCACAATTGGTATCAGAGCCGTACCAAACAATTTTCAGAAAAGATTTGCACAAAAAGATGGATTGAAAAACTGGATTTTTTGATTAATTCTCAAGTATTTTCTGAAAATTCTCAAGAACGCGAAGTTACTGTTCATCCGAAAAAATTTTAAAATCGATTTTGATGCAAGAATTTGGTTCCATTAGATTCAATTTGTGTTATGAATTGTTTCTTGTATTGATTACATCTCAAAATTCGAACTAATTTGATGTTGTTTTCTGAAATTTTGGTTTCTTGAAATTTTTTGTTAAAACACTGTTCTTGATCAATTTTTTTTGTGATTTGTGGTTTTTAATCTGAAATTGATTGTAGTCTTATGTTTAGTCTTGTTTTTCGATTGTACTGATATGTTTTTGAGAATCAATTTTGCAGATTTGAATTGATGAGGATCAATTATGTGAGCTCCATCAAGATCACACAAACAGGGCATTACGAGATGTTGAAATTTCAAAATTGAAATTGATTTTTTTTTCCTGCAAATTCCACAAATGATGCATATCATTGGATCAAATTTATCAAGCATTTGAATTAATTTGCAGGTTCAAGGCGGTGGTGTGATTTTTTTTAGAGTTTTCATCATTGTTGGTTTGCGCAATCATTGGTTCACTTTGTGTTTCACTTTGCGTTTCGGTCAAATCACGCAAAGCCTAACTTTACGTTTCAGTTGTCTTACGCAAACTATGGTTTGCGCAATAAACCACTTACACAAACTACAAGATTGCTTCACAAATCTTGCGCAACAGTCATCTTACGCAAACCATAGGTTCTCTGATTGAAGGTCTTACGCAAACCACAACTTTGCATTTCAGCCACCTTACGCAAACCATACTTCATGCTCAAAGAAGCTAACGAGAACTACATTTAGAATTTTTTTTTATTTTTTTTAAAAAAAATTTCAACCGTGAGCTTCAAGTGGGTCTACATGTTTGTAGTTTTTGATCGATATAATTGGTCTTAAATTGTTCTACTCGTCACAAGGATTCCAGAACAAGTTTCGGATTCGATTTTTGTTAAGAAACGAGTGAGTTACGAGTGTTTGAAGTTTCGCCGGAAAACTTGCCGGAAAAACGAGTTTCGCCGGGAAAATGAGATTTCTGAATTTGTGAGCAATGTTTTGGACATATTATCTTCTAATCATGTTTGTTAGTTGATTTATATCGATTTCCAGGTGTTTAAAAGGTTTAAAATCACGAAAGATCTCTCCGGAAAATCATCTCGTCGGAGTAACTTTGTCGCGATCCACAGCCCGTAAATCACTGCATGTTCGAATATTTTACGTTGGAATCGATTTTGGAGTGAACAAGGAGTATTTTCCAACTTGATTCATCGATTTTCGTTGAGAAACGAAGAAGATATCGCCGATTGAAATTCACAGATTGTTTTTGGAAGAAGATGAATTGTGATTTGACGAAGTCCGTTAGTAGCTCGTTATCTCCGTTAGAAATCTGACATTTTGGTCCTCTATTGTTAGTTTCGTTAGTTTTCATTACGTTTTTAGTCCATTTCTCAGTTAGTAATGTTAGTCTAGTTAGTATCTTTTAAATTTTTTTTTCGGTCCCTATAGTTAACTTTGTTAGTTTTTCGGTTAAATGTGTTACATTTTTTGTCCTTTTACGTTAGATTTGTTAGTTTTGTTAACTAGTTTTTTAGTTTTGACAGATTTAGTCCCTGTAGTATTAGTTTAGAGGTTTGACAAATCTGGTCCCTCAAGTTCTAACTTTGAGAAGTTGTCACCTTTAGCCCCTGTAGTTTTATAAGTTTTGTATTTTTACGTTTTTAGCCCCTAGATTTTATATTTTGTGTTTTTGTCATTTTGAGTTCTCGTTTTTCATCGAGTCTTAGTATTTTTTTTAACTTTAGTCCTCGTTTTTCGTTTTAGTTTCGTATTTTGTCGATGTTAGTCCCTATTTTCATTTTTTTGTGCTAATCTGAGTTTGACTTTCAGTCAAATTTTTCTGAATTGTTTGGGAACGATCATTTTTTTTAATCAAGTTGTTTCTCATTCAAAGTTTTCTGAGAGAGAAAACTTTAGATTGTCCGTATTTTGTTTTTGAATTCATTTCAACTCACGATAATTTTGTCAAATTCTTTTTCAAACAGGACGAGTTCACCAATTTTGCTCAGAGGAAGATAAGAGCATTGGAAAGATGATTTTTTCAAATTTGTAGATACACATGAGCTGAGTTGTTATATCAGATTGTTGTTGACTGGAGGAGAGATGAAATCTCTTACTCCAACAGAAGATTGTACTGAGGATCGGGAGAAAAGAAAGAGAGCTGATATTTTAGCCCGAACTTTTGTGTTTAACAATATTCGTCGTGATATTAATGGTCACATAAAAAGCTATCAGTTGACAGGAAAAGATTTATACCAGTCAACAGGATAGGAGATATGGGACTATCTTGAATGGACGATGTTAGGGCCAATGGTTGTGTCAGTTCTAAAAGGAAAGATTTCTGAGTTGGAAGCTAAAATTCAGCAGACAGTCTCTGTTGAGAGCAATGAGCAGAAAGTTAAGAAATTCGAATCTGAGAATGCTGAGCTTAGAAAGAATATATCTGATTTGGAACAACAACTTGCTAAAAATAAAGTTGATTTTGATTCTGATAAGAAAAGTTTTTCAAAGAAGTTCTCAGATTTCTCAAGAAAATGTTTTGAAGAGAAGAAGTCAGTTGATCTTAAATGCATTAAACTTTCTCAACAAGTTTCCGATTTTGAGAAACTACTTATTTTGGAAAGAGAGAAGTGTGTTCAAGAAAAGAAAGCCATTGAACAAAAGAATGTGGGATTTTTCAAGGAACTATCTGGCCAAAGAAATGATTCATAGAAAGGATTTGAAGAAGAAAGGTGCATATTTGAGAACGAAATCAAAAAGCTGACTTCAAATTTATCTGAATTATCTGCTAATGCACTGAAAGAGCAGAAAACGAAGTCTGAGTTCTCAAAGAAGATTGACCAGCTTATGAAAGAAAGAGACAACTTCGCTTCAAAGATCAAAGATCTTGAAAAGACTGCCCAAGTTCAAATCAGAAATCTGTCTCTTCACAAAGGTCAGTTAAATCTTTTGATCTGATTCGTCAAACTAACATTTTCTATGATGGGTATTTAGATGGTTCAGATACATCTCCAAGAAGAAAAAGTTACAAACAAGAGAAACTGGTGTGGCAGAAGAAATCAGTTAAAGATGAGATGTCAGATAAGCTGAAAGGAAAGACATCATGTGTACATGTACATCAAGCAAAGAAGAACAAAGAGCATAAAGGTAAACCTGACCATATATACTCAAAAGATCAATTACTTAGTTTTTCAGGTAATAAATTTTATTGGTCTTACTGTTGTACACATGATCATATCCACAAGACTAGTGATCATTTCTGGTATGGTTCTTACTCTGTATCCCCCACACGAACTGCAACTAACACTTCTGGACCCAAATACCAGTGGGTACCAAAGCCGAAAACTGATTCTGAGTTGCAGGCACTTCAAGTCAAGGGGGAGTAAGAGAACAATGTCTCTTGAATAACACAGTTCAAGACCCGCACCTCAATGTCAAGATTATGGCTTCTAAGCACATCAACTTAGGACCCGTACCTCAACGTTTAAACACCTTTACTCCTGTCATGATATGAGGATTGTACTCCAATACTCAAATGAGGAAATCAACCATAAAGGGGGAGTACTTTTTTTTTTGAAATTTGCATTAGAGAGATATGACGGACTACATTCCCGAAGTAATGGTAGATCTTTATCCTGTACTTTTTCATTGATAAATCTTACTGATATGACGGACTACATTCCAGAAAGAATTGTGGATCTCTATCTTGTTTTCATTGATAAATCTACTGTTGCATAATTTATAGGGGGAGTAAAGGTGATGGCTTCTGATCAAATAACAGATCAGGACCCGTTTTTCAATGATCAACGAAGGATATTATGCTAATATCCAGGGGGAGCTTAAAAGATATAAATCATTCTATCATGATTTGAGGGGGAGCTTAAAGGTAACTATCTTCTGATCTAGATCTCGGATTGTTTGAAAGAAGAACAACTTTCAAGCATGAAAAACAGTTTCTGAAATGTTCAAACCACTTCTCTATTCTCAAAAGATTTCATGAATTCAGAAGTGAGCTTTTAAATGTTTTTCAAATTTTGAGCTTAATGTTTAACTAAACGTGTGTTTCCAAAGATCAATACTCGTGTATTATCTTTTCCATATACTGTAAAGTATTCACACACATCGGTTCAGTATTTTATTTGAATTTGTTATTGCCATGTCTCTAAAAGAACCAATTTTTCGATGGTAATACCCCCGTTTGCTTTCAAAGTTGTTGAGCATCATTCATCTTTTTCATATTTGTACTTTCATTGATAAATTGTTTATATTCGTTCATATAAACAAATTTTCCAATTCTTTGATACCCTAACCTTTTCATTTGATCTGATTGATTCATTGTCAGATTTTCAAAACAATTCTCTTGACTTTATTTTATTCATTCAATATCCTTGTTTTGATAAATCTTCAAAGTTTAATTTCTCAAATTTCATTCATATTTTTAAATGAGCATACATTCTGAAATTGTTATCTTTTTGAGCTTAACTGTTTCAGTTAAATTGTTGAGAAACCATGCTTCTTAGGAAATAACATGGGATTCGTGTGTGAACTTAAACAGAACTTCCATGGATTCACGCAACCTGTGTTTCCTACCCAGGAAGTTATCCTTGAGTGATTGAGGGGTGAGGGGTTAAAATCAAAGAGTGGGGGAGATAACTCATCCGGTTGAGTTTTTCTCATTGTGTGGAGCGGAAAAATGGAAAAGAGAGTTTGGTTAGAAGTGAGCATAATGATCAAAAGAAAGAGGGTGTGAGAACAGAGTTAAAAGAATATCAGAACTCTGCACCTACCACTTTCTGAGCTGGGCAGCCACATCTACTGATTGGTTCACATTCTTTGGTGACCATCATTGAAAAAGGCAGTGAGCCCATGCCAACTCTTGCAATTACCCCACCAACCACTCATTTCTATCTTATCAAAGAAATGTTTCATTTTCTTTGGGGGCGCAGCATATATGCTATCTAGTCTTCACTCGGAAGATTTAGATATTGAAAAAGAAGGAAAGTTGCCCCATCTTCGCACCTCTTTCATGCACATTGAGTCCGTGTAATACATGTTGTTGTCTCAACAGTTTACACAATTTGAGCCTTAATGAAACACAATCATTGTGCTAAAATTCTTTCATACACAAGCACGAGCACACAAAAAATCTGTTTTTCTGTCAGAACAATCATAGAATTACCTTGTGTTTTTCAATGATTAAATGGAAGTCCTGGGGAGTCATCATCAAGCCAGCTCCTTATATTGTACATTCGTTGTACACAGTAACTTTATGTTACTGTCAGGCATTCCTAACTGTTTCATATGTTGAATCAGGGTTACACGCTCATTATGTCTGAATTTGAAAAGATTCGGATATATACAGTTCATGATTTGGCCTTTCAGATCAAAGTGCGGAAACTTTAAAAGGGGAGATTGTTAGTTGTTCACAAAGAGGAAATCAAAGCCTGAGCTGAAATTGATGAAGTTTTGATGATCTTGATGCTCACATCATCAAAAAGGGGGAGAATTTTTCAAAGATTCAATTTCAAAGTTCGAAGTTCAAGACAGAAATTCAAAATGCTTCTGCTGATTCAAAGTGAAAAGATTCTGAAAAGAAAATTCAAAGATTCAAGAAGGTTTGTTCTTCCAAAGATGGTTCAGAGATCAAAGTAATGAAGATACAATTTTGATCAGAGACGAAAGAATTTTCAGAGATAAAGTTGTCAAAGTTTAAACTCAAAGTTTCAAGTTCTCAGATTTGTTCAAGGCATGTTGACTTTCAGAGCTTCAATGTGAAAAAGATTTTTCAAGATTCTTCAAAGGCTGAAAGACTAAATGTGTGTTCCAGATTCTAGTTTCTATTTGATAACAATCAAACAAACAAGATTTAACAATTGAATTACCTGTTTTTATTACTTCTTTAATCACAAAATACACTTTATCTCTCTAGAAGTCTTTCTCTCTCTAAAACCGAATTCTCTCAAATCTTACAAAGATACATACATATTCTTGTTACTACTAAAAAATACAAAGAGAAAAAGTATTTATATGAACTCCTAATACTAAGGAAACTAAAATACAACTAAACAAAAACAACTAAGTTTGACTTATTACAAATAGACTTTGACTTTTAATGAGATTTGACTTTAGCAGCTTTGACTTTCTCTCAACTTTGACCTTCAGTATTCTTGATCTTGTATCCAACAGATTTATGCGCTAACAATCTCCCCCTTTGGATTCAAGATCACTGTTGAAAGATCTAGCAATTCAGTTTTTCACTTTAAGCTCTGTCAAAAACAATCTCCCCTTTTTTACTTTGATGGTCTTCTTTCCAAAGTTGTCTTCAAAATGATGAACAATCTCCCAAATCTTGCATAGAACACTTTCAGACTTTAGGAAAGAAATTATATTCAGAATCAACTCAAATGCTTTAGCAAATAATCTTCAAAGAAAAATTCCTCAAAACTTCAGAAATTCTTTGATCGTCTTCAAAACTTTAAATCTTTGTCATTTCTTTGATATCATCTCCCTTTAACTTCAAAAACTTTAACATTTCTTCAAACCATCTCCCCCTTTTTGATGATTTGAGCATCTATATCATCAAAACTTTGCGTCCAAGAAATGTCATTAATCATTCTAATCTGACAAGAGCCTCTGATTCTGTGATCCATAACCGAGGTTTCATCTAGATATTTGCAAATCCAGACAAAAATAAGAACATATAACTCCTGAATCAACAGATGAATCAGTTAATATGCCTGTCAGTAACACAAAGTCACTGTGTGTAACGAATACACAATATAAAGGAGCTTTTTGATGTTCACTCCCCTAGGGCTTCCATCCAATCATCGAAATACCACAATGGCAATTTCTATGAATGTTATGACAAAGAAACGAATTCTTTGTGTGCTCGTGCATGTGTAGAAAGAATTAAGCACGGATATTGCTTTTATAAGGCTCAACATAGTGTAAACCACTGAGACAACAATAGATAAACACAGACTCTATGTGCATGATTGAAATGCGAAGGTGGGGCAGACTTCCTTCTTTTTCAATATCCAGATTTTACAAATGAAAATCAGATAGATTATGTGTTGCGTCCCCAGAAAATGTGAAACATTTTCTTGTTGAGAAGAAAATGTGTGGTTGGTGGGGTATTAAGCAAGAGTTGGCATGGGCTATTTGCCTGATTCAATAACATTCACCAAAGAATTGTGAAATGCTAGTAATGTGGTTGCCCGGCTCAGAAAGTAGTTGGTGCAGAGTTTGATATTCTTTTACTCTGATCTCACACCCTCTTTCTTTTTAATCATTAATCTCACTACTAACCAAACTCTCTTTTCCATTTTACCTCATCGCACAACCCACACTCATTTCTTTTTGACTCCTCACACTCAATCACTAAAGGATTAACTCCTTGGGTAGGAAACACTGGTTAACGTGAATCCATAGAAGTTTCAATTAACTCCTAGCACAAAGAACCCATGTAATCCTATAAAGCATGTGTTGCTCAAATGGTTTAACTATATCAGTTAAAACTCATATACAAATGTCAGATATAAGTATGCTCAGTGATATAATCATGAAGATATGAGCATTTTAAACCATTGAAGTATTTTCAAACAAGGAAATTGAATGAATGAACATGAATGCAAGAAACTTGTTTGAACATCTGACATTGTATAAAATGATCAGAAATGAATGATATAACAATTAAGGCTTATGGTCAAGAATAATAGATATTTGTTTATATGAAACAATATACAGACATTCTTGAATGAAACGCTTTGAAATGAAATATCGCTCAAAATTCTTTGAAATACAAACGGGGTGTCTTACCATCGAAGAAAAATAGTTTCAATTCAGAGACGTGGTAAGAACATTTTGAAGAAAAATTCAAACCAGTGTGTGTGAATACTTGAAAGTATATAGAAAAGACAATACGCAAGTATTTATCTTTGGAAACACATGGTTTGTTTATCAATGAAGCACAAAAATAAAATGAAAACATTTAAAATCACACTTCCAAATTATAAAATCTGTTTAAAAATCGGGAAGTGGTTTGAACATTTAAGAACATATTTTCTATACCTGAAATTTGTCCTTCTTTCAGATACATTTGAGATTAAGATAAGAAATTTACCTTTTCGCTCAATCTTAATTCTCAGAAAGTCAAGCTATCGTCATTAATATATGATCGTGTCAGCTTCTCTCATCCTGTATAAGTCTCAAAGTCTAGTCAAAATTTATTCAAAACTTAAAAGACATAAAGCAATAGAACTTTTAAGATACGAGTTCTGATCTGAAGTAATCAGAAATCATTGTTTTACTCCTTTTGATAAGCTCCCCCTAAAATCATGCATCACAAAAATTAATCATTTAAGTAAAATGCAGAAATTAGTTTTACTCCCCCTCAAATGAATATAGATCATCTAACAATCTTCTCATACTCCCCCTGAGATCATGAGCAAACAATTAAAGTGCAGGTATCCTTCAGATATAAAGATAAAGAAAATGATGAAAAATAACAATACGTAACTTTAGTAGGTAATAACTAATTATGTTATCAGATTTAACATACCAAGCTTAGAAACAAGAAAATTAAATCTCTTCTCATCTAAGGGTTTGGTAAATAAATCTGCAAGTTGATAATCTGTTTTTACAAAATAAAGTTCAATTGTTCCTTTTTCAACATTATCATTGATAAAGTGATACTTTACATCAATGTGTTTAGTTTTGGTGTGTTTGACAGGATTAACAGATATGGCAATCGCACTCTTCGAGTCACAATATATTGGAATTTTGTCATATTTGAATCCAAAGTCTCGTAGCTGTGTTCGCATCCACAAGACTTGAGAGCAGCAACTGGCAACAACTACATATTCTGCTTCAGCAGTCGATGTGGAAACGCATAACTGTTTCTTTGAAGCCCATCTAACGAGCTTGTCTCCAAGGAATTGTACGTGACCAGAAGTACTCTTTCTGTCCAACATGCAACCTACATGATCTGCATCTGAATATGCAGTTAATTGAAACCCTGTATCCTTAGGATACCACAGACCAAGATCTGCAGTCCCCTTCAGATATCTAAAAATCCGTTTGACAGCAGCCAAATGGGATTCTTTGGGATCAGCTTGATATCTAGAACAAAGACATGTTGAAAACATAATATCTGGTCTACTGGAAGTTAAATACATCAATGATCCTATCATACCTCTGTACGCTCTAACATCTACACTTTTACCCGAAGGATCAGTGTGGATTTTAGTACCAGGTGCCATTGGGATTCCAATTGGTTTAGAATTTTCCATTTTGTACTTCCGAAGAATATCCAAAATGTACTTAGATTGATTTATGAAAATCCTCGTAAAAAGTTGTTTAACTTGTAATCCGAGAAAGAAATTCATCTCTCCCATCATACTCATTTGAAAACGTGACACCATGAGGTTAGAAAAGTTTTTGCAATATTTTGGATTAGTAGAACCAAATATTATATCATCAACATAAATCTGAATAAGAATAATATCAGCTTTTTCCTTCTTTATGAATAAAGTGGTATCGATCTTACCTTTAGAGAAACCAGACTTGACCAAGAATTTTGATAAGACATTATACCAGGCTCGAGGGGCTTGTTTTAATCCATAAAGGGCTTTGTCCAATATGTAGACATGATCTAGCTTATCTGGATTGACGAACCCTTCTGGTTGAGACACGTACACTTCCTCTTTAAGAATGCCATTCAAAAAGGCTGTTTTCGCATCCATCTGATAGACTGTGAAATTCTTATGAGCTGCGTATGCTAGAAACATGCGAATTGCTTCTATACGAGCTACTGGAGCATACGTCTCATCATAATCTATGCCTTCCTCTTGCCGGTAGCCTTTGGCAACAAGTCTAGCTTTGTTTCTGATGACGACACCATCTTCATCCTTTTTATTCTTGAATACCCACTTAGTTCCTATCACGGTCTTTCCTTCAGGCTTAGGAACTAATCTCCAAACCCTTAGAGCTTCAAACTGATTGAGCTCTTCTTGCATTGCAGATACCCAGTCCGAATCAGCAAGAGCCTCAGATACTCGTGTTGGCTCAATCTTGCTTAGGAATGAGTCATGCATACACTGATTAATAGTCGCTGACCTTGTCTGAACAGGCTTATCAAAATCTCCAATTACTTGATGTAATGGATGATCCTTGGTCCAGCGATGCTCATGTGGGAGTGGAATAGATGAATTCTGAACATGATCATCATCTTGAAATCCACATTCAAAATCTTCAGATTGAATTACAGGAGGGGGGTTGTCAGTTGAAGTTTCATGTGCAGAAATATCAGTGGGAACAACAAATTCAGGCTGTTGAGTAGACAAACTAGTACACCTAACTGAAATAGTTACTTCTGATTCAGCATTTGTTTGAACATCTTCAACTGTAGGAGTAACAATAGGAATATGAGTTTCTGTCTGAACTGGAAATGCTTGTTCAGTAATAACTTCTGAAGTGACTGGATGATGACAGCTTGTATCTTCAGACCTGTCAGTCACAAAAGATTTAGATACATTAGTTCCAAGAAACTCATCATAAAAGAATTCAAATAACAAATCTAAATCAGTTAAATGTGAAGTAGATGTAGAAGCGTTATCCGAATTTGTCGCTGTAGACACAGGTTATGGACTGATCTGCCCAGAAGCTAATACACCAGTGATAACGGGTTCTGAATTGATTTGATCAGAAGCCATTTCTTCATCAAATGTAACATTGACGCTCTCCATAACTGTCTTTGACTTCTTTATATAAACACGATATGCAGCAGAAGTTGAAGAATAACCGATAAAGATGCCTCCGTCCGCCTTAGCACTGAATTTATTCAGACTCTCTCTATCGTTAAGCACAAAACATTTACACCCAAATATATGAAAGTATTTGATGTTAGGTGTTCTATTGTTGATCAGCTCATATGGAGTCTTTTGAAATCGACGGTGTATCATGGAACGATTTTGCGTATGGCATGTAGTCGACACAGCTTCCGCCCACAAGAATAGAGGTAGATCCGATTGACTAAGCATAGTCCGAGCGGCCTCGACTAGTGTCCTATTACGTCTTTCTACTACTCCATTTTGTTGAGGGTTTCTAGCAGCAGAATACTGATGTGAAATCCCAACTGAATCGAGATATTCATCAACAATCTTGTTCTTGAATTCTGTGCCATTGTCAGTTCGAAGAAACTTGACTTGTCGCTGCAGTTTCACCTGGGTCGTCTTTAAGAATGGAATGAGAACTTCCGGTGTCTCATCTTTTGAACGAAGAAATTTGACCCACATGTATCTGGAGTAATCGTCCACAATTACCAACGCATATTTCTTACCACCCAAAATCTGAGTTCTCATTGGTCCACATAAATCCATGTGTATCAGTTATAACGGAGAACTAGTGCTTGGTTCAGGCTTCGGTTTGTGAGCGGCTCTCTTCATCTTACCCTTCTCACAAGCTGCGTATAAGTGCTCTTTGTCATATTTCAATTCAGGAAGTCCTTTTACCAATTTCCCACGAATCGGCTTGTTGATGTAATGAAAGTTCAAGTGAGATAACCGTCTATGCCAGAGCCAACTTTGTTGCTGTGTAGCTTTTGTCATCAAGCATACCTGATTGTCAATCTGAACTTTGGACAAGTTGATGGTGTAGAGGTTGTCTTTCGATATCCACCCAAGAGTTCTGTTCCGTCTTCAATACGAACCGAGCAACTCTTAGACTTGAAGTTTACCTCTAACCCTTTATCGCAGAATTGACCTATGCTGAATAAGTTGTGCCCCAAGCCTTCAACATAACTCACTTTACTTATCGTTAAGTTGTCTTGAATAATGTCACCATATCCTAGAATAGGTGAAAGATGATCGTTTCCAAATCTGACATTGCCACTGAATTTCTCTGTATAGTTAGACAATAAAGCTTTTTGCCCAGTCATATGCTTGGAACATCCACTATCCAAGTACCACATATGTCGGGTCTGCAAGAGAAATCAGGCAATAACAATTTTAGGTACCCATTTAAAAACGGGCCCTAACGGATTAGCACAAGATTTTGGTATCCACTTGAAAATGGACCCTCTGTTCTTTTGAAAACTTTGAAAAACATTTGATCTTGAATAATTAACATGATAAGATCCATACCAATCAGAAGAATTACGAGAATAAGCAAAATCAATTCTCCGATAATTAGGACGAGATTTAGTAGTAATAGGAGATAATTGAATCAATTGCTTTATTGAGTAACGCTTGTAAGAAGTTACAAGGTTTTGTTTATAAGAAGCACATTGACAAACTATATCAGAATCACTACTAACAGATTTAGTACAAGAATTATCAGTAATTGATTCAGCTATCTCAGCATCCTTCTATTTTGGTCTCCATTCTGATTGAGCTTTCAACTTTTTCTTCCTTAAATCTGAAACATAAGATATAGATTTATTAGGAAAAACAGATTTCCAAGATTGAGTTTTCTGTTGTGTACCAGTGTATTTCTATTTCTGTAATCGCTGTTTCTTATGTTTCTTACCGTGAGCATAGTAATCAGCAGTTACAGAAACTGAATCACCAACCTTAGTTGATGTTTCACCAAAATGAATATCACTTTGTAACACTCTTTCATTTTTAAGACAAGTAGAATGATCAGAAAGTTTAGAATGGACATCAAACATATCAGATTCTTCCATGCACCCATCATCAGAATTAAAAGAATCATTTGCAGACTCAAATAAGTCATCAGAATTATCAGAGAAAGTTTGAGGTGCCTTTGAAACTGTAGAACACTTTGTTGATTTAACTTGAAAAGCAGTGTTCTTTAAAACTGTAGAAAACACAATTTGTTGAATATCACCCAAAAAAATTTCATCAGATAAAACATTTTCATGCTCGACTATTTTGCTTTCAAGAATAGATGTAGGAACATAAACCTTTGCAATTGCAGGTTTTTCCTTCATCTCAGAAGCGGAATAACTAACAAAATATTCTTTTGAAATAACTTTTGGTGTATCTGAAAGATAACTATCATTTAACTTTACATAGTTAAACGGTAGTTGCATTTTCTTTTTATTCTTTCTGTTTTCAGTTTCTTTGGCCTCATCTTCTTCTGACAATTTGGTAACAAATTTGGGTTTTAAATGAGTTTGTTTACCAGCACAAGCAAGAAAATCATAGTTATAAAGTGTCGGCTGTTTTCTGATGGCTTTCTTAAGATGATGGGGGTTGTTAAAACCAAGTCCCCATCTTTGCTTAACATCAGTTTCTTCATCAGGGGCATTAAGAAAAATGGTTTGATCTGTTTGACCTCTTTTATAAAGTTTAACATCCAGACCATTTACCTTCTTGTTCAAATTCTTGTTTTCAACCTGCAATTTATAAACAGTTAGTGCAGATTCATTTTTCTCAAACTCATATTTAGACACTTTACCTTCAAACTCAGAAATCTTCTTTTCAAAATCATCTACTTTTGATTTAGAATCAGAATCAAATTTGCGTAAAGAATCAATCAGATCTTTGTTTGAAATAACAGACGTATTAAGCTCAAAGATCTTCTTGTTCTTTTTAGCAACTTTTTCTTTTTCCTTTTTCAGATTATTTTGTAAATTTTGAAGCTCAACCACCATGGTTTCCAACTTGGTAATAAAATCTTTTGGAGTTAAGTTTAATACCTCATTAACTACCTCATCATCTGACTCGTCATCCTTTTCTTCTTTGCCCATGAGACAGATATGAGCATTTTCTTCTTTCTCTTCACCTTCATCCTCGGAATGATCCAACCAAAACTCATCTTCAGCCATTAGAGCAATACCAGCTTCTTGTTGTCTTGCCAAAAGCAACTTGTTCTGATAGTACTGAGAGTTGCGAACTTGCCACAATTGTAGCATTTGATTGAATCAGTTGTTGGCTTCTCAACAGCTGTATAGTCATTCACAAACTTCTTCTTCTCATCCAGTTTCTTCTCACCATACTTATTCTCTTCAAATCTTTTGCCTTCCACCCTTTCCCGATGCTCGTGGTTCTTTGAACTCGTAGAAGAATAGCGTTGAGAATTAGATCCCGTCTTCTTATAAAATTTCTTCTGAAAGGCACGGGTCAGCAATATCATGGCTTGTTTCAGACTTTCACCATCATCACTATCAGACACTGAACCAGACTCTGAACTTGAACTCACTTTCTTTTCCTTCTTCTTCTTCTCAATATTCTCTTTCTTTTCCTTTTTCTTTTCACCAACAATCAAAGCTATAGGATCAGGAACTTGTATTGCCTTCTTCTTCTCAGCTCTTTTCTCTTCAACCTCTTCTTCATTCTGTTTCAGGGTCTCATAAACTTCATGAAGAGGGATTTCATTCAAATCTTTCATTTGCTTCATCCTTCTTGTGTGCTTTTTCTATTCAGGATGAAGGATGCTCAAAAATTTCACATTGTTTTCCAACTGCTTCTTCTTGACTTTGTTCTTAGTCAGCTCATTTAGAAGCAATGTAAATCTTTCATAAGTGTCTTCAAGACTCTCATTCTCCTTAGCCTTAAATTCCTCATAGTTATTGATGAAGTTGGCCACCTTTATCTGATTCCCTATTTTTGATCCCATCATCATCTTTTCCAATTGATTCCACATCTGTTTAGCATCGTGTTTGAAGCTATCAATTTTGATGTAGATGTCATTTGGAATGCTTTGGAGTAAAAGAGATCTTGCTTGCTTGTCAGCTTTAAATCTACTCTTTTGTTCTTCTGAATACTGAGAATAATCAACTTTAACTTGTTTTGTCTTTTCTTCCTTTTCTATATCCCCATGTCCACTATCAGAAGAATCATCAGCATCATCATCTGGTACATTGACAGTGACTGGTTTCATCGGACCTTCAGTAATAGACAGAAGTATATTTTCTCCATTTGAGTGTCGGTCCACGAAATCCAAAAATCTATCCTTCCATTGTTCATATTCGCCATTAAATAAAACTGGAGGCTTGACATCTGTTCCAATTAAAAGTGCATCTTTTGAAGTCATCTCGTTTAAACATGTTTGAAAAATTAATCAAATAAGAAACTAGAATTGATCGTTAGTACAAAATATGAAATCACGAAAAAAAAATCTTGAAAAGAAATTCAGAGATTTTGATCACAGAAAGAACTATATCCCCCTAGGCAGACTTAACACGGGGGTCCTGCTAGGGTCAAGGGGCAACGCCCTTGCGGGGTCGAGGGGCAGCGCCCCTAGAGAAAAAAGATTCACTATTGAAGGCCATATTACTATTTTGAAAATTTTGACTAAGTATCAGAACTCGCAAGTCACTATTGAACTCGCAAGCCCTAAAACTCGCAGACTGAATAACTCGCAGACTGAGTCTTGCGCGTTCTATAAATTCTCAAGCAAACTCGCAAGCAAACTCGCAAGCAAACTCGCAGATATTTGCGCGTTTTGAGAAACTCGCAAGCAAACACGCAGATCAGACTCGCAGATAAAACTCGTAGATCGAAGAAACTCTCAAGTGCCTAAACTCGCTAAAGACTATTCACGCTTAAACTCGCAGATTGAAGCGTGCGCGTTTCCCAAACTCGTACGTCGAAGCTTGCGCGTTTAAACCAAACTCGCTAGCTACTCTTGCGCGTTTCAACACTTATAATTATTTCTTGAATCTTCAAACTCGCAGGTCAAAGAACTCGCTGATCACTGTTTCTCCTCAAACTCGCAGGCCAAAGAACTCGTAAAACACTATTCCACCCAAAACTCGTTGGCTTTGATTAGCGAGTTTGTAGAACTCGCTGGTCACTACTAGCGCGTTTCCTTGAAACTCGCAGATAACCCTTGCGCGTTTTGGACCAAATTCTTCCTTTCGACTTGCGCGTTCTACCCTGATGAACTAGCGCGTTTCACGAAGAACTTGCGCGTTCTAGCGATCTAGCGCGTTCTTCTGTTTTTCGACCCAAAAACCATCTTTTTCATCTGCAATCGATATTTTCTTGAACCAAAAGATCTGAAACTCTGGATTTAAGCTCTAATACACCTCTAGAACGAATTACAATCAAAGAAACTTACAAACAAACAATTACAACTCAATAATTCGATGAAACAGTACGTTTACAACTTTGAAGAAAAACTTAACAAAATCAACAAAATCGAATGAATTACAGTGTAAAAACTTGCAATTGATTACAAAGACTCAATCTATTAAACATTTCGACCATATCCTAACCAAAACCTGCTCCAAAACCTCACTTAAACTCAGAATCTCGAGTTTTCTGCTCATGAACAGTGACGAACCAACAAACTTGAATTTCTTGAACTGACTTCATCTTTGAATCTGCTCTGATACCAATTGTGTGTTCCAGATTCTAGTTCCTATGTGATAACAATCAAACAAACAAGATTTAACAATTGAATTACCTGTTTTTATTACTTCTTTAATCACAAAATACACTTTATCTCTCTAGAAGTCTTTCTCTCTCTAAAACCGAATTCTCTCAAATCTTACAAAGATACATACATATTCTTGTTACTACTAAAAAATACAAAGAGAAAAAGTATTTATATGAACTCCTAATACTAAGGAAACTAAAATACAACTAAACAAAAACAACTAAGTTTGACTTATTACAAATAGACTTTGACTTTTAATGAGATTTGACTTTAGCAGCTTTGACTTTCTCTCAACTTTGACCTTCAGTATTCTTGATCTTGTATCCAACAGATTTATGCGCTAACACTAAAGATTGTTAAAGCTTCAAAATTCAAAGTTATCAGAGTTAAAGCTGAAGAATCAAGTGCTGAAAACTAGTGTCAAATTTTTATTAAATCTTGAATACAAAGGGGGAGATTGTTAAATCTAAATATTGTATCCAAGATTTAATTAGAAAGTCAAAGTTACAAAGTCAACATTGTCAATGTTTTAGGAAAGTCAAAGTTGTATCATTTACTTAGTTGTTAAGTCTTGGTTTTAAGCTTGTAGTATAAATAGCTTTAGCTTTGTTATTTCCTTAAGAACTTCATTGTAATATTCAACAGTGTGAGATATATGACTATGGGGTTTCAAGATCTACTTTCTCTCTCTACTCTCTCTAGACTTTCATGTTGATTTTATGAGAATTGCTTGATTGTATTGGGATTTTATGTTTAATAGACAGGATGTCACTCTCGCGTGGCACTATCGCGGGAGATGTACCGCGGGCTCCCCCCTTCGGGCGACTATGCCCGGCGATTATGCCAAGGGCATAGTCGCGTGGCACTATCGCCGACGGCCCCTGGTCGTTTTTAATTATCTTTGAGCAGCCCCTCTTCATTTATCTCAACCCCCCTTTCACCCCTTTTCTCTCTTGAAACCGAACCCTAAACCCTAAAATCGGTTTTATGCACCCAAGACACCAAATTTGTGATGTTCCAAGTGTTCCTCCTTCCACCCATCAAAGATTGGAAGCCATGGTCAAGAAGCTCCATCTTCACCTTCAACCTCAAGTTCATTTTTGGGTATTCTAGGTTTTCGTCAAAACCTAAGTGGTAAGCATATGCTTTCCAATTCTAAACCTTGTAATAAGTTATAAATACTCCATTGATGTTTCCCTAGTGTTTGGTTTAGCAAATTTCAGATTTGATGGTTTAGGAGAAACTAGGGTTTTGATCTCGTTGGGGATTTCAGTAAATAATGTTTGGGGAATGTTTCAAAATGGTATTGTATAGGTATTTATGATTTGGGTTTGTATCGATATAGGTTTTGGAAGTTTTCGGCTTGAGGATTCAAGTGCCCTTCAAAGGAGCTCAAGTTGGGTGCATCTAGATTTAGCCTAAATCTAGAAAGGTGAGTTCAAGTTGATTTGTGAAAACGTTGTACATGCCAAAATGTTTATTTTAAAGTGTTTTGCATCTTATATGAAATTGTTAACTGCTGATAAGTTTGGTTATTTTGAAAGTGTCAACTTTATAAACTTATATAGCACTATCTTTGCGATTTTGGGCATTTTGTCAAAGGTGTCATAGATGAATGTGTTTTAACGATTTACTGCATACATGGATATTGGTCAAAATGCATTTTAGTGTTTGTTGGGTTTCACGCGTCATTCATGTATTGGGACGTTTTGAAAGTAAGGGTGTGTGAGTCTTTTGGGTTGGAGTATTCCCGACTTAGGGAATATTTTAGAAGTAATTAACCTTTTCTTTGGGTTTTGGGCCGAAGGCCAATGGTGATTTAAGAAACAAAGGTTTTGGGTAAAAATGTATTTTGGTTTTCGTAACCATTTTGGCTCTCATGTTTTAGCCAAACGTTTATTAAGCCAGTTGGGGCTTGATTTGCACTCGGTTGAGTCTTTAGAACATTTGTTCAGTTTTGGTAGCTCGCTAAGGAGCTTTGGACGTATGGTGTACTTAGTTGCGCCCTATTTGTGAGTGACATGTTTTGAATGCGTTAGTTCATTCTTTTGAGTCAGGTAACGTTTTAGACTGTAATTCATTGGATCCATAGGCATAAGAGTCAGTTTGAGTGGGATGAGTATCCTCTTTTGTAACCTGAAATAGGCATGAGGTCCTTTGACCAATGATTGCAATTTTCTTGTGAACGAGCTTAATAGGGATGTTTGGGAATTCCAAGGTATAGACCCAGAGGGGTGGAACTTGATGAGTGCAGGAAGATTCCAAGGTATAGACCTGGAGGGGTTGAACTTGATGATTATCCAAGCAATAGACACAGAGGTGTTGAGCTTGTTGATTTGTTAGCTATAGACCCGGAAAGGTTGATGTTAACGAGTATTTTATCCCTAAGTGAAGCTCATATAACATTGATAAGTGGCTTAACTTTGTGTGCCCGTCACCGTCGATGGAATTCGGGTATCCCCCGTCACCGAAAGGTGTTTTTGGGTATTGAGTTTTATTATCCAAGTTTTTAGGGACGTTTTGTATATATGGATCTTATCCATGATTTATGGGTTGAGTATTATACCCCACCCGTGTTGGGTACTTCGAGATATAACATTTAACCCGCATTTTATAAAAATTGGGAGTTCTCTCTCTATTCTCATTTTGAGCAAGATTTGGGTTAAATAAGTTTACGAAAGAACGTGTTATATTGAGGTCTTAGTCTGTAAAACAGTTCAGTTTGGTTAATGATTTTCTCGGTGTCTCTATCATTTAAAATGCATATTCATCGCTAAATAAGTCGTTTTCATAAGCGTATCATATCATTTTGAAAGGTTATGATTTTCATGGCATTCTTCTTTCTCTAAACGAATCACTTATATATGTTGAAAACTCTTGAACTCACTAGGCGTTAAGCCTAACCTTTTTATTTTTCGGCATGTGCATCAAGTTTCAAGGTTGAGAGTTGGTTCTAAAAATCCTGTGAAGAGTAAAGTCTTAGCTAGATCCGAAAGTAAGTATTTGGTGAAGTCTTTCGCATTATGGATAGGGCTGTAAACGAACCGAACGTTCAGCGAACCGTTCGTGAACTGTTCGGCGGGAAGTTCGTTTATGTTCGTTTATTTAATAAATAAACGAACATGAACACATTTTTTTGTTCGTTTAGTGAAATGAACAAACATGAACAATAGTCTCGTTCGTTCATTTATGTTCGTGAACGTTCGTTCATTTATGTTCGTTAATGTTTGTTCATTTATGTTCGTTAATGTTCGTTCATTTATGTTCGTTTATGTTCGTTTACGTTTGTTTATGTTTGTTTATATTTGTTTATATATATAAATATATATATATATATATATATATATATATATTATGACATTAGAGGCTATGACATTAATGTGTCAAAACATTAATTAAATTAATTTTTTAAAATTAATTTTTTATACCTCCTAAGTTTATCCGTTTTTTATTTTGTTATGTTATTTTTTACGAACGAAATGATGAGTAACGGTGGTTGTTTTTTATTCATTTGTGTTTGTTTATGTTCATTTATGTTTGTTCGTTTACGTTCGTATGTGTTCATTTATGTTCGTTCGTTTATGTTCATTTATGTTCGCTCGTTTACGTTCGTTTAGCTTTTAATGAACGAACATAAACGAACATGAACAAACATATTTTCTTAATGAACGAACATGAACACAAAAAAAATCGTTCGTTTACCGTTCGTGTTCGTTCGTTTGTTCGGTTAAGTTAAACGAACGAACACGGACAAGCCTCCGTTCGTGTTCGTTCGGTTCGTTTACAGCCCTAATTATGGAGATAGTGACTATGCATGGGTATTAGTAGCACCCGTCCCTTATAGTCCGTATATATAAGATGGTATATGTGTATTGTAGTTAAATCTAAATTCGTGGTTGTAGATAATTCATTTATTGATGTATATAGAAAATTTTAAATAAGTTGCTATTTCTAGATTTGAGGGTGTTACAAGTTGGCATCAGAGCTTAAGTTTGAGAGATTTAGGTATTGGTTTTAGATGTCGAGAGTCAAACTAGCGTTCGTATAAGTGATTGTAAGTGAAGTTGCACATTAAGTATCTTAAGATAGGATATTTTGAGGTTGACCAAGTCGTTAGAAACGGAAAACTTGTCGAGGGTCGTAAGGATGATTGTGTACGGTACGTTCATAATGGCATCTGGCCAGTGTTATGGTGAACCTACATGCTACATATGTATACTTAGACTATTTTGGTATGACGACCGTTGGGGTAGTGAGAAAGTTTCTAAGCGAGTGAGCTAAAGGAGGAGTGACGCCTATAGCAATGTCACTTTGGAATGATAGTTAAGTGCGATGGACGTATTAAGTTGATTTTCTTGAATCAAATTTATTGGTTGGATTAGAACTATAAATTCGTAGATCATCCTATTTCGAGGAGAAATTGTAAGTTAACCAAATCTATGGGTTTGTGGCTCTAAGATGTTTGATGCATCCGGATGACTATAGTATGTTGGGTTATTGAGAAGTGTGATCCTAAGGTGTGAGTGCCGATTAAATCCATGCACAAGACTCATTTCTAAATAAGTTTGCATAAATTGTTTCTCATGTTTTCAAAACATAAAGTGAGTTATGTTGCAAAGTTTTGGTAAAACATTTAGCACTCATCGGATTATGAACCGTGAGCGGAAGTATGCATGGAACGATTTTGTTGTAGGTGATTGCAAATTTTATTGAAAATCTCTCCGTCCCTGTTTTTGTGTTTAACGCTATTTTTGGTACTTCATAATATCTGTGTCTTACTGCCATAAGGGGCATTGGGCAAGTAACTGTACAATTTTTAACTTTGACATTGGATCTCCTCTACGTATGTCAATGGTTTTAAAGGAAGAGTTATTTCCAAGTTTTGAGTCAAAATTTTATTGGGAATTATAGTCTGTACGAGTCACGTTGAATTTTATGGATTATTGTTTTACGATGTTTTGGGCGCGTGAGTGTACTTTGAGTTGTGTGGGTTTCAATTTTATTGCGTGTAAATTTATGAACTTTTTTGGGCGTCGTGTCTCACGAAAGTTTTGTTGAAAAGGGGCAGTTTATCTTACGTTGTAATTAAGAACTTGATGCTTTGGATTTATTGTCATATTACGTTTTTAGTTATGTTGGGAAATGAAATTTTGACACCGTTTAATTTTAGCGTTATTGAGTTTTATGAAAGTCCAGTTGGGATTTTATGGTATCATATCGTACGACTTTTACATCGTGTAATTAAATTTTGGAATTAGTGTACCTGCATTGTTGCATGCATTAACTTAAGAGTTTTGCTAAAGATATCACCTCCCATGTTGTTTTGAGAAATTTCAGTTGTCAATTTTACTAATAGAAATTATGCGATTTATCTCTGGGATTTATACAAATGTCAGTTGTCGTATGCTAATTGCAGTTGGATTAAATTATGCCGTTGGAGTGAGTAAACGTCTAAAAGGTTTATGTTATTCCAGATAAAACGTTTGTTCTAAGCATATTTCAGTTATTGATTTTACTACTAGGAATTTTCAGCAATGCACATAAATGAGTTATCAGCATCCATGTTGACATAGTTACTATTTTGGTCAAATGTGTTTTATCTGTGCGGCTCAAAGTTTTAAACTCAATTTGAAAATTTATTTGCGTTCCTATCGTTCTACCAAGTCGCGGGGGAATAAATTGTCTGAAAATTTTGAACGTGGCAAAATTGATAATACATTGTTTTTCAGAAAGATAAAAGGTCATATTATTCTTGTACAAATATATGTTGATGACATCATATTTGGTTCTACTAACCCATTGTTGTGTACTCGCTTCGCTGAAAGAATGAAGAAAGAATACAAAATGAGTATGATGGGTTAGCTGACATATTTTCTTGGTCTTCAGATCAAACAATCTGACAAATGTACTTTTATCAGCCAAGGTAAATATGTTAAAGATATGCTGAAGAAGTTTGATCTAACACAAACTTCAGCGATGAAAACCCTATGGCACCTCCTCTGACACTTAACAAAGATTCATCTGGAAAACCTGTTAATGTCACTACCTATAGAAGAATGATAGGCTCCCTGTTGTATCTTACAGCGAGCCGACCTGACATTATGTACTCTAGTTGTTTATGTGCACGCTATCAATCTTAACCCAAGGAATCCCATCTGATCGCTGTTAAGTGTGTGTGGGGGGGGGGTGATGAGTGGATAATTTATCACATTTTCCATCACTTTTTATTAGGATTTTCTAGTAATTTTATATTCCCACACACCATATTTGAGTCTTTTATTCTACTTTCCATCACTTTTTATTAGGATTTTCTAGTAATTTTATATTCCCACACACCATATTTGAGTCTGAGATTCTACTTTTCACTATTTATTGAGTTGGGAGCTAAGTTGTGGAAAATGATCTTACTTATGTGCTTTTATGTTAACTTACTGATGAATGATGTTGCAGCAACAGTAACAGCAGGAGGACTGCAGTCATGGACTAAACTTCATAATCTTTTTGGTTAGTGTAACTAAGCTCTTTGAAGATAAATTGGATATATTCGGTTGGAGAAGACAAGGAGCAGAGCATATATGCTCTCTTGACATATTCTTGTGTCCTTAAAAGATGCTAGGTGTACTTTAGTTTGACATTTGATTCCTTGTTAGTGGTGGGGACAATGTCCTTTTGTACTTTTGATTCTCTTATTATGCTTTCTTAGTTGTTACGCTTTAGGAGCTCCTCTAGTATAAATAGAGGGCTCATCCCCAGTAGTTAAGTGTCTCTCATTGTATTGGGTACCACCGGCAAGATAGCTCACATAGCTGTCTTAGCCTTTTTAATATTAAGTCTTTAATTCCAGTACGCTACTGTTCAGTATCACAACACCGTTCACAGCACCTTTACATTTCCTTGTCATTTACAATTCGACTTTGCATTTCTGCTTTACATTTCTGTTCTTTACATTTATGTTGTCCAATTCCAGTCATTTACTTTTATTGCATTTTCTCTTTATCTTTCCAATAATGTCGCACACCATGTGTCAAGCGATGATGGGGTAAGTCCCTAGCTTGGGTGTAAGTGATGGTTAGGAGATAAAAGCCTATGTAACTATGGATTAATGTTTTGCTACTAGCTATCAATTTCACTATTCACTCCTTGTTTCTGAGTTTCTACCAAGTGCTTCTTGATGAGGTGACGTACATTGTTTCACTTGGGTGAGCGGCTTGTTTGCAAGCTAGCATATTCTTCAGAACACTGAAGTGTTATAGGGGTTGTAACAAACCCTCTCAATCTTTATTGATTGTAAACTATACGGTGATCATAATAATATCTGTGCGGAACCGGTTGGGTCGCCTAATTAGTCGCTGCCGGTAAACCTATTCTAGTATGAACCTTGCAAAAGGGTTTTGTGAACCGATAGTGAAGTTGAGAACCTAGTGCTGCATCATCTGCTGCAGCATCAGTCCTATTATTTAGTTGCTTACAACTCCAGCCGGATCTTACACCCTTGCTTTCTTTTAATCTGTTTTAAGCACTTTAATTTACTGTTAACAACACTCAAAGATCATTCCTTCGAATTCACCATCTGAAATCTTACTTTAACTTTGACTTGTTAGAAATCCTTACTTTCCTTTCCCTGTTGATCGATATTCGATACTTTGTACCACTTTATTACTTGTTTCAAACGATAGTGGTTTAACATGTATACTTGCGTGTTATTCCATTTGTAATTTTCGGGTTACATTATCCGCCGACCAAGGTTTTGGCGTCGTTGCAGGGGATGGCCAAAGTTAAGGATTTTTTTTAGTCATTTTTAAAGTTTGGTTTTTCTACCACCTGTTACTGTTACTTTAATGGAGAACGTCATAAGCATTGCTGATTCTCGGGATAGGGGAATCTTGGACTATGTTATTCCTGATTTTAGTCAATTAAATTCAGGGATACTAAGACCACACATTGAGACAAATCACTTTGAGTTCAAGCCTGTCATGTTTCAGATGTTGCAAATTAATGGCCAGTTCAGTGGTTTGCCATCTGAAGACCCTCATTTGCACTTAAAATCTTTCATGGAAATAACTGATTCTTTTAAAATCCCTGGAGTTTCCAATGATGCCTTACGGCTGAAGTTGTTTACATTTTCTCTAAGGGATCGAGCAAAGTATTGGTTTAACTCTTTGCAAGCAGGTTCCATCAAATCTTGGAATGATCTTGTAGAGAGATTTTTGAAAAAGTATTTTCCTCCCACCAGACAAGCTAAGTCCAGAAATGAGATAATTTTTTTAAACAAACGGACGATGAAGAACTGCCTGATTGTTGGGAAAGGTATAAAGAGTTGTTGAGAAAATGCCCTAACCATGACATTCCTTATTGTATTCAGCTAGAGACATTTTATAATGGTTTAACCACCGTTGCAAAACAAATGCTTGATGCTGCATCAAGAGGAGCTTTCATAGCTTGTACCTATAATGAGGGATTTGACATACTTGAAAGGATCTCAAATAATCATCTTTATTGGGCTGATCCACAGACATTAATACAACAAAAAATTGGGACACATGAAACAGGTGCATATAGTGCACTTGCAGCACAACTCACATATATGGCTAAAATGTTGCAAAACATGAACGATGGCCCATATGTGCAGTCTGTTGCTGCAGCATCATATTCTGTTGTTAATGTTGTATCATGTGTGTTATGTGGAGGAGGCCATCTATTTGAGCAATGTCCATCAAACCCAGATTCAGTCAACTATTTTGGTTACCATGCTAGGGGAAGTGACTGTTCTGAAAGTTATAACGAAGGGTGGATGCAACACCCGAATTTTTCTTGGGATAGTCAAGCCTTGAACCAACAATTTAAACCACAAGGACCTTAGGTTTCCAAAATCATCATCCTGGTGATTTTTACAATCACCAACCAATGTTTCCACAACATCCCACTCATCCCGTTTTTCAAGATAACCAAGCCCACCCACCACCTGATTCTTCCACATCATTGGAAACAATGATGAAAGATTTCATAAATCACACGCAAGAAACCATAAGAAATCTAGAAACCCAAGTTGGAGAATTAACTCGTGAGGTGAGAAATATGTCTAGTGGAACCATCCCTAGTGAGACCGAAAAACTTGATGTAAGTGAACATGAAATGGTTGTGACTATGTTTGATGAAGAGGATCTTGTAAAAGACACTGACTTAGAAGACCTACTGATTTTTCCTGAAAAACAAACTGAAACAGATGTTGCAGCAACATTTACAGTTGCTGCAGCAACAATTTTTTATGCTACAACAACAGCCCCTGATGCTGTTAGTTTATCCACCCAACCAGTAGGAAAGAGAGGTATTGAGGTTATTGCATCTATTCCTATCATATCTGACTTCCCATTGTTATTCCCAGATGAAGTCAAAAAGGAAACATTTGTGTAGAGTGATGCTACAACAAGGCTCTTATGCTTTGATCCTATTGCTACAGTACCAGCAGAGGCAAAGACCACCGCCACTCATTCATCCCTCAGTCAAAACCCAGATCGCAAAAGTGTGAGTCATTTTCCAGATCTTCCATCCTATGAACTCCACCTTCCAAGGCTGAAAAATCAAAAAGATGAGTTACCATTCAAAGAACTCATTAATGTGCATAATCGTGACATCACCTTCAACATGCTTCTTGCAACAAGATACCCTGATGAGAATGAAGAATGTTCCCCCATTTGTCACGTTGAATCTGTTTGTCCTGATGAAGAAGAAAAAGACGTGCTGAGAAAAGTGTGGAAACATAAGTGGAAAGAGAAACATCCGTCAAAACCAGGAGAAAAGTTGTAACAACACCTACTCTTCACGAGTAGGACTGGTCCAATTTTTCTTAACTTTAGCTCCATAGTGTCCATTTTCTTTTCTTTTCTTCTTTTTTCTTTTAGGATCCATGAGTCGGGAATTTTTTTTTTCTTTTGAGTCTGTGTGGTAGTCACTAATATTTTTTTTTGCAAACCATGGCCCGAACAATTTTTTGGTTCTTAATCCATCCTAAGTTTAATACTATAACCAAGCAAGGTCTTCTTGGGCAGCAACTTGGCACCCATTTTTGATAAACTTGGAAGATGATTTGGGCCATCTTTCTTAAACACAATCCATACAATCTTTCCTGTGCACCTTTGAACATAAGCTTATTGTGATCCTCAATGAGGACATTGAGAAATTCAAGTGTGGGGGAGAGAATATCTCACTCCTAAGCTGAATAGATCAAGGAGCATAAAATAAGCTCGAAAAAAATGAGTGAAGACAACAAAACTCAAAGAAGAAACTTTAAAACATGCTGCAACACCTATATTATGTGCTACAACATACAGACTAGTACTTAAAGGCAGTTTGAGAAAGAGAATTGAGAACAAAAAGTTAAATACCCCCATAAAAGTCCTAATGATTCTATGTTTAAAAGATGGTGTTTTCCTAACAAAAGGAAATTTGAATCTTGGCTTATGGTATTAAAACTTGCAGTTTGGATGAACTTATATTTATGATAGGCCATGGTCTTTGTTTGAGTTTATTGATCTCTATCACTCATTTTTTTTCATTTTTATTATTACTATTTTTTTTTCATATATTGAATCTTTTTATTTGTCATTTTCGTTGCTTGGGGACAAGGAACAATTCAAGTGTGGGGGTGTGATGAGTGGATAATTTATCACATTTTCCATCACTTTTTATTAGGATTTTCTAGTAATTTATTTTCCCACACACCATATTTTAGTCTTTTATTCTACTTTTCACTATTTATTGAGTTGGGAGCTAAGTTGTGGAAAATGACCTTACTTATGTGCTTTTATGTTAACTTACTAATGAATGATGCTGCAGCAAGAGTAACAGCAGGAGGACTGCAGTCATGGACTAAACTTCATAATCTTTTTGGTTAGTGTAACTAAGCTCTTTGAAGATAAATTGGATATATTCGGTTGGAGAAGAGAAGGAGCAGAGCATATATGCTCTCTTGACATATTCTTGTGTCCTTAAAAGATGCTAGGTGTACTTTAGTTTGACATTTGATTCCTTGTTAGTGGTGGGGACCATGTCCTTTTGTACTTTTGATTCTCTTATTATGCTTTCTTAGTTGTTACGCTTTAGGAGCTCCTCTAGTATAAATAGAGGGCTCATCTCCAGTAGTTAAGTGTCTCTTATTGTATTGGGTACCACCGGCAAGATACCTCACATAGCCATCTTAGCCATTTTAATATTAAGTCTTTAATTCCAGTACGCTACTGTTCAGTGTCACAACACCGTTCACAGCACCTTTACATTTCCTTGTCATTTACAATTCGGTTTTACATTTCTGCTTTACATTTCTGTTCTTTACATTTACGTTGTCCAATTCTAATCATTTACTTTCATGCATTTTCTCTTTATCTTTCCAATAATGTCGCACACCATGTGTCAAGCGATGATGGGGTAAGTCCCTAGCTTGGGTGTAAGTGATGGTTGGGAGATAAAAGCCTATGTAACTATGGATTAATGTTTTGCTACTAGCTATCAATTTCACTATTCACTCCTTGTTTCTGAGTTTCGACCAAGTGCTTCTTGATGAGGTGACGTACATTGTTTCACTTGGGTGAGCGGCTTGTTTGCAAGCTAGCATATTCTTCAAAACACTGAAGTGTGGGGTTGTAACAAACCCTCTCAATCTTTATTGATTGTAAACTATACGGGGATCATAATAATATCTGTGCAGAACCGGTTGGGTCGCCTAATTAGTCGCTGCCGGTAAACCTATTCTAATATGAACCTTGCAAAAGGGTTTTGTGAACCGATAGTGAAGTTGAGAACCTAGTGCTGCAGCATCTGCTGCAGCATCAGTCATATTATTTAGTTGCCTACAACTCCAGTCGGATCTTACACCCTTGCTTTCTTTTAATCTGTTTTAAGCACTTTAATTTACTGTTAACAACACTCAAAGATCATTCCTTCGAATTCACCATCTGAAATCTTACTTTAACTTTGACTTGTTAGAAATCCTTACTTTCCTGTCCCTGTGGATCGATATCCGGTACTTTGTACCACTTTATTACTTGTTTCAAACGATAGTGGTTTAACATGTATACTTGCGTGTTATTCCATTTGTAATTTTCGGGTTACATAATCCGCCGACCATACCCCAAAGACTCAGGTTTCGATCTAACTGGATATTCTGATAGTGATTTTGCAGGTTGTAAACTCGATAGAAAGAGAACCACTGGTGGATGTCAACTCTTAGGAGGAAAGCTGGTTAGCTGGACAAGCAAAAAGCAAAATTCAGTGTCCACTTCCACAGCTGAAGCTGAATACGTAGCCGCTGGAAATTGTTGTGCTCAGGTCTTATGGATGAGAAATCAACTATTGGACTATGACCTTCTAGTGCTATCGCTATAGAAAATTGTGTGTCCCAATATGCAATCATTCACTCAAGTAAATCAATAATTAACACAATAATGCAAACCTGATATTGATTAAGAAATAGATTCAACTGGTTACAGGATTGAAATTGAAATCGATCTCTTTCTCTTCTTTGTCTGCGGCGCACACCAACACCAATCCTCCTCTCACAATATTGATTTACTAATTAGCTCTTCTTCTAACCCTAATTAATCTAACTTAAGCATATTTATACAAAAGCTAATTAAGCCTAATGGGCTTGCAAGGCCTTTGTAATGGGCTTTGCAATGCTTGGCCCAACAACCTTAATTAACTAAAATTAAAACTAACTAATAAATAACATACGTAAACAAACTTTGACTATTTATTACAAAAGGACCCTAGACTATTTGCTGAGACGACTTTAACAGCTTTAACTTCATATTTCCATCTTCAGATAATTATGATCTTGAATCCAATAAATATGTGCTTTAACAATCTCCCCCTTTGGATCAAGATCATTCTTTAAACTCAGAAAATGTAATCTTCCTCTTTGTCTTCAGAATGTAGCAATCTCCCCAATCGATGAGACTATCTTTTGGAAAGAAATTATCTCCAATTTTAGCTCGGAATACTTCAACAAATCATCTTCAAAGAAAAATTCTTCAAAGCAGCAAAAACTTCATAATATCTTCAGAAATTCTTTCAAAAACTTTTGATCTCCGCATTTCTTGATTGACGATTCTCCCCCTTTTTGATGAAAAGAGCAAAGAGTTCATCAAAACGTTTCTTCAAGAAATTTCTTCCACCATTGATCTTGCAAACAGAACCACTGATTATCCGTCAATTCATTAAGATGTTCATCCAGATCTTTACAAATCCAGACAAAATAGATAGATATGAAAGGTAACACCTGAATCAACAAATGAACCAGTTAAAATTGCCTGTCAGTAACACAAAGTCACTGTGTGTAACGAATACACAATATAAAGGAGCTTTTATGATGTTCACTCCCCCAGGGCTTCCATTCAATCATCGAAACACCACAAAGGCAATTTCTATGAACGTTATGACAAAGAAACAAATTCTTTGTGTGTCTGTGCAAGTGATAGAATAAATTAAGCAGATGATGGTTGCTTATAAGGCTCAAATAAGTGTAAACCACTGAGACAAGTAGTTAAACACAGACTCAATGTGCATTAGTGAAGTGTGAAGGTGGGGCAGACTTCCTTCTTTTCAATATCCAGATTTTCCAAATGAAAATCAGATAGCATATGTGCTGCGTCCCCTTTGAAAATGAAACATTTTCTTGTTGAGAAGAAAATGAGTAGATGGTGGGGTAAAGTCAAGAGTTGGCATGGGCTAGTTGCCTGTTTCAATAATGTTCACCAAGAATTGTGAAGCATTAGAAATGTGGCTGCCCGGCTCAAAAAGTAGTTGGTGCAGAGTTTAAAAATTCTTTTACTCTGATCTCTCACCCTCTTTCTTTTAATCTTTAAGCTCACAGCTAACCAAACTCTCTTTTAATATTGTCCCTCATCACACATCCCACACTCATTTCTTGTTGGACTCCTCACATTCTTTCACTACAGGATTAACTTCTTGGGTAGGAAACACTGGTTAACGTGAATCCATAGAAGTTCACTTAAGTCCTAGCACACTGATCCCATGTTTTCCTATGAAGCATAAGATGCTCAGGTGATTTAACTTTATCAGTTAAGGCTCAATGATGAAGCAGAAAACATTAAAATCACACTTCCAAATCAAGAAATCTTTTTGAGAATTGGGAAGTGGTTTGAACAATTAAGAACATGTTTTCTTCTGATTGAAAGTTGTCCTCCTTTCAACCATGGAGGAGATGAAGATTAAGAATTATACCTTTTGAGTACAGTCTTACATCTCACGAAGTCAAGCTTAAAGTCATATAGATATGATCTTTGAAGCATCTCTCAACCTACAAAAGTCTAAAAGTCTAGTCAAAGTATCTTTATTCACTGAAATTGAAATGACATAAAGCAGTAAAACAAATGATGTACGAGTTCTGATCAGAAATAATCAGAAGTCATTGCCATACTCCTTTGACTTGATTGCTCCCCCTAAAATTATGCATTACTAACACATTGATCAGTAAGTACAATGCATTCATAATTGCTCCCCCTCAAACTAACATTGATCATCTATAAGATACTTTTCACACTCCCCCTGAGATCATGAACAAACTATTAAAAAGCAGGTATCATGCGGAAATAATAATAAAGAAATGATAAAGAAATACAATAAGAAACTTTAATGGGTAACCACCGATTAGGTCTTAAGATTTAGCATACCAAGTCTTGAGACAAGAAAATTAAATCTCTTTTCGTCTAAAGGTTTGGTAAACAAATCTGCAAGCTGATAATCGGTTTTTTACAAAGTAAAGTTCAATTGTGCCCTTTTCTACATTATCTTTTATAAAATGATACCTCACATCTATGTGTTTGGTCTTAGTATGCTGAACAGGGTTAGCGGTAATCGCAATAGCGCTCTTCGAATCACAATAGATCGGGATTCTATTGAAATGAAATCCATAGTCTCGCAGTTGTGTTCTCATCCACAAGACCTGAGAACAGCAGCTAGCAGCAGCTACATATTCCGCTTCGGCCGTTGATGTGGAGACACATAATTGCTTCTTCGAAGCCCAACTGACGAGTTTATCTCCGAGGAATTGTATATGACCCGAGGTGCTTTTCCTGTCTAACATGCAACCAGCATGATCTGCGTCTGAATAAGATGTTAGTTCAAAGCTTGTATCCTTAGGATACCACAGACCAAGATCTGCAGTCCCCTTCAGATATCTGAAAATCCGCTTTACAGCAGACAAATGGGATTCTTTAGGATTGGCCTGATATCTAGCACATAAGCATGTAGAAAACATTATATCCGGCCTACTTGAAGTGAGATACATTAAGGAACCTATCATCCCTCTATAAGTCCTAACATCAACAGCCTTTCCCGAAAGATCGGTGCCAATCTTAGTACTAGGTGCCATTGGGGTACCAATCGGTTTACAATCTTCCATTTTGAACTTCCGAAGAATATCCAGAATGTATTTAGATTGATTGATAAAGATCCCCGTTGAAGATTGTTTGACTTGCAATCCGAGAAAGAAATTCATCTCTCCCATCATGCTCATTTGAAAACGAGACACCATGAGGTTTGCAAAGTTCCTACAGTACTTAGGATTTGTAGAACCAAAAATAATATCATCCACATATATTTGAATAAGAATGATATCGCCTTTATCCTTGTTAATAAAAAGAGTAGTATCAACCGTACCTTTTGTGAAACCCGACTTAACCAAGAATTGAGATAGGATATCATACCAGGCGCGAGGAGCTTGTTTCAGTCCATAAAGAGCTTTATCCAAGATATAGACGTGGTTCGGCTTATCTGGATTTACAAACCCTTCTGGCTGTGAGACGTAGACTTCTTCCTTGAGTACTCCATTCAGAAAAGCTGTCTTCACGTCCATTTGATAGACGGTGAAGTTCTTGTGGGCTGCGTAGGCTAAGAACATCCGAATTGCCTCTATACGTGCCACTGGAGCATAAGTCTCATCGTAGTCTATTCCTTCCTCTTGCCTATATCCCTTGGCGACAAGTCGTGCTTTGTTTCGGATAACGGTGCCATCTTCATCTTTCTTGTTTTTGAACACCCATTTCGTACCAATGATGGTTTTACCTTGTGGTTTGGGTACGAGTCTCCAGACTTTCAGTGCTTCAAATTGATTCAGCTCATCTTGCATCGCAGTTACCCAATCTGAATCGGCAAGGGCCTCAGATACGCGTGTAGGCTCGATCTTGCTCAGAAAAGATTCATACATACATAGATTTGATGTTGCAGACCTAGTTTGCACCGGTGCAGAAGGATCTCCAATAATTTGATGTATCGGGTGCTCTTTGGTCCACTTATGTTCATGAGGGAGTGGATTAGATGCATGTTGATCATTGTCCGCATCTAGGAATCCACTGGTATCTCCTTCAGATGTTTCAGAATTAATGGGGGCTTCAGTTGAAGCAGTTGTTGCAGAAGTAGAAGTAGGTACAGCTTGGTCAATCTGTTGATCAGTCCCTACAGTACATCCTACGGAGTCAGCTACTTTTGTCTCGGCATTGTTGGTCACAACTTCAACTGTTGGAGTAGGCTTTTGAACTGGAACTTCTTGCTGAATAGGGGAACCATATTCAGTAAAGATATCGGAAGTGGTCGAATGAGTAGTCATCGAGTCTTCTATCCTGTCAACCACAACAGAGTTAGGCAGTTTAGAACCAAGAAATTCATCATAGAACAGTTCAAATAATAAATCCAAATCAGATAAATTAGAAGTAGACGACGAAGCGCCATCTGATTTGTTCTCTTGAGGTGCAGGTCCTGGACTGGTTGGTCCAGAAGCTAATACTCCGGTAATGACGGGTTCTGTACTGATGTGCTCAGAAGCCATCTCCTCATCAAATGTAACATTGATGCTCTCGATTACTGTCTTCGACTTCTTTAAATAAATACGATATGCAGACGATGTAGAGGAATAACCAACAAAGATGCCTTCATCCGCCTTAGCACTGAACTTGTTCAGATTCTCTCGGTCGTTTAGAACATAACACGTACAACCAAAAACATGAAAATATTTAATGGTTGGTGTGCGGTTGTTGATCAACGCATACGGAGTCTTCTTAAATCGGCGGTGTATCATGGAGCGATTCTGAGTGTGACACGCAGTCGATACAGCTTCAGCCCACAAAAATAAAGGTAAGTCAGATTGGCTGAGCATAGTCCGAGCGGCCTCGACAAGTGTACGATTTCGCCTTTCGACGACTCCGTTCTGTTGAGGCGTGCGAGCAGCAGAGTATTGATGTGATATCCCGACTGATTCGAGATATTCTTCGACTGTCTTGTTCTTGAACTCTGTGCCGTTGTCAGTCCTGAGAATCTTGACTTGTTTTTGCAGATTGACTTGGGTCGTCTTCAGAAACGTAATGAGAACATCGGGAGTCTCATCTTTAGACCGTAGAAACTTAACCCAAGTGTATCGCGTATAGTCATCCACGATAACCAACACATACTTCTTTCCTCCTAAGCTTTGCGTTCGCATAGGACCACATAGATCCATATGCAACAACTCTAACGGATAGTTGGTACTAGGTTCAGGCTTTGGTTTGTGTGGGGCTCTCTTCATCTTTCCCTTTTCACACGCTGCACATAGATGTTCTTTCTCATACTTCAGCTCTGGAAGACCTTTCACTAGCTTACCACTGACCAGCTTGTTGATGTACCGAAAGTTGAGGTGAGAAAGCCGTCGATGCCATAACCAGCTTTGTTGCATCGAGGCCTTTGATAGTAGACAGACCTGATTGTCAGCCTGGACCTTTGACAAATTGATGGTGTAGAGGTTTGACTTGCGAGATCCGACCAGGAGTTCTTTTCCTTCTTCAGTGCGTACTGAACATGTCTTGGCCTTGAAATTAACCTCTAAATCTTTGTCGCAGAACTGGCCAATGCTGAATAGGTTGTGCCCTAAGCCTTCAACGTAACTCACCTTCTTGATCGTAAGATTTTCCTGTACAACATCACCATATCCCAGAATAGGTGAAAATTGATCATTTCCGAAACGAACTGTGCCGCAGTATTTGTCCTTATAATTAGACAACATACTCTTCTGCCCGGTCATATGTTTGGAACACCCACTATCCAAATACCACATATGACGGGTCTGCACAAAACAAATCAAGAAAGAAGAGGTTTAGGAACCCATTTAAAAATGGGACCTCCACTGTTAGTACTTGATTTTGGCACCCATTTAAATTTGGGTCCGTTTTTTCTTTGAAAACCAGAAGCATGATAAGACGTATGATAATGATAAGATGAATCATTATATGAACCATACCAAACATCAGAATATCTACGAGAAGCATAATCACATTCACCATAATTTAAAAACTTTTTAGTACTAGATGGAGCTAACTGAAATAATTGCTTTATAGAATATTTCTTGCGATAATCAACAAGATTATTTTTAAAAGTAGCAACATTCACACTCAAATCATCTTTACTAGAAGTCTTTTTATTCAAAATAAAACTAGAACTAGATTTAGCTTTCTCGTCTATCTTCTGTTTCGGTATCCATGCAGTCTTAACTCCAACCCTTTGCTTTCTCAAATCTGAAACATTTGAAACTTTAGAGTTAGAATGATGAGAATTAATAGAATGCATCTTCTTTGGCTTACCAGTGTGGATCGGTTTCTGTGAAAGCTGAGATTTTTGTTGCTTACCTTTTGCCTTCTTGGATTTCACAGAAACTGATTTATCAACTTTCGTTGATGTTTCACCTTTTTCATGTACACTGGGTAATCCAAAGGAATTTACAACACAAGATGAATGATGAGGAAGTTTAGAAGAAAAATCAAACTGAGAAACACACTTATGTAAAACACCTTCAGAGTTTAAGAAATTAAGCTCATTATTAAGAGAACCAGATCTGTCATCCGAATTTAAAGCCTTGGAGAGTTTAGAAAAATTAGTATTTTTGAACACTGTTGAAAATACAGTTTGTTCTAATTCCATCAAAATTCTTTCATCTGTACGAGTATTCTCTAGTTCAGAAATTTTACTTTCCAAAACGAGAGGAGGAACGTAAAGCTTACCTTCAATGGGTTTAGCCTCCAACTCTTTAACAGAATAACTCTCAAAATAATCATTTGAAAGAAATTTTGATTTATTAGAGCGATAACTGTTATTCAACTTCTCATAACGAAATGGAAGTTGAACTTTTGTTGTGTTCTTTCTTTTATCATATTCCTTGGCTCTATCCTTTTCCGACAGACTAGTCCAAAAAGGTTTGAGTTCTTGATGTTGAGGAGCCAATAACATAAACCCAAAGTCATAAAGTGTAGGCACTTCAGATATCACCTTTTTGAGATGATGTGGGTTTTTGTAACCAAGTCCCCAAGTATCAGGTTTCTCTTTAGGTTTGTTCAAATGAATAGTGTGTTCAGTTTGACCCAAAGAATGTAATTTTTCTTCCAAAGCATTCACCTTTTCTATTAAAGATTTATTCTCTTTTGAAGTAGAAAAGTACCTTTTAGCAATCTCTCTAGATTTAAACTCACATTCTTTAAACTTTGAATCAGTTTCAGATAACTCTTTATGAATTATAGTCTTTTCTTTAGCGCTGGTGTCTATATTTTTGTGCAAAGTTTCAATTAATACATTTTTCTCAGCAATATCATTACTAAGTTTATGTATAGATTGATTTTTCTCTTTTATGACACCTCTTTCACGCTTCAGTTTTGACTCTAATTCTTGGAGTTTAGACATCATGGCATTCATTTGGTTCAATAAATCAAATTCAGTAAAGTTACAGAGAGAGAAAGAGAGTTCTAGAGAGAGAAAGAGAGTTCTAGAGAGAGAAAGTTGTAATCTTGAATTGGATTGAAATCAAACAGGTAATTGATTGATATATCCTTGTTTGTTTAATTAATTGCATTTAGGAACTAGAATCTGGGAATGACACATGGAATGTATTATGTATCTTTTGTAGCTCAGCAGGCATTTCTAACTGATAAGCCACTTCTCCGACCCTTTGAATTATTTGAAAGGGTCCTATATAACGAGGACTCAACTTTCCTCGCCTTCCGAATCTAATTAATCCTTTCCAAGGAGCAACTTTGAGCATAACCCGATCCCCCACTTGAAATTCTATGTGCTTTTGTCTCTTATTTGTGTAGCTTTTCTAGTCGGTCCTGGGCTACTTGTAGCCTTTCTCGAATTTGTTTTACCTTTTCTGAAGTTTGTTGAATTATCTCTGGTCCCGTCATTCCTTTGTTTTCAAAGTTATCCCATCTCACTGGGGTTCGACATTTTCTACCATACAAGACTTCATATAGAGCAGCTTTTAGACTTGCGTGATAACTATTGTTGTACGAGAATTCTATTAGGGGTAAGTGATCATCCCAACCACCACCTAAATCAATTACACAAGCTCTAAGCATGTCTTCCAATGTTCTAATGGTTCGTTCACTCTGTCCATCAGTTTGTAGATGGTAGGTTGTACTTAAGTTTAGTCTTGACCCCATTTCTTTCTGAAAACTTCTCCAGAATCATGATGTAAATCGGCTATCTCTATCTGATATTATTGATAATGGTACCCCGTGCCTTGAGACTATTTCGTCAACATACAGTCTTGCAAGTCGTTCTACTGTATAACTTTCTTTAATTGACAAGAAGTGAGCTGATTTGGTTAACCTATCAACGATTACCCAAATTGAATCATTACCTTTCTTGGTTCGAGGTAATTTCATCACAAAATCCATAGTGATGTGATCCCATTTTCACATTGGAATCTCTAAAGGTTGTAACCCTCCAAAAGGTTTCTGATGCTCTACCTTTACTTGAAGGCAAGTCATACATTTCTCAACAAAATTCCTAACATCCTTTTTCATTCTCGGCCACCAGTATAGTAACTTCAAATCTCGATACATCTTATCCATGCCAGGGTGAATGGAGTATTTGGACTTGTGACCCTCACTTAACAAGACCTCACGGTGACCGCTTACCAATGGAACCCACAATCTTCCATTAAATCTTCTACATTCCTTGTTTTCAGTTTCTAAGAATTTGGCTTGTCCTACCATACACTCTTTCTTAATGTGTTCTTCGGTAAGTGCACTAGCCTGAGCTTCTTTTATTTTTTCTAAAAATTCAGGCATCACATCTATTCTCAACGCTTTAACTCGTATGGGCTTCTCGCGTTCCTTTCTGCTCAATGCATCTGCTACCACATTAGCTTTGCCAGGATGATATCGAATTTCACAATCATAATCTTTAAGCAATTCCATCCATCGTTGCTGTCTCATGTTTAAGTCCTTTTGACTAAACAAGTATGGCAGACTCTTGTGGTCAGTATAGATGATGCAATGGGTACCATAAAGGTAATGTCGCCAGATCTTTAGTGCAAATACAACTGCAACGAGTTCTAAATCATGTGTCGGATATTTCTTCTCGTTTTCCTTTAGTTGCCTTGATGCATAAGCTATCACCTTGTCGTATTGCATAAGTACACACCCTAGTCCCAATTTTGACGCATCGCTGTATACGATAAATCCTTCTGTTCCATCTAGCAATGATAGAATGGGTACACTACTTAGCTTTCCTTTTAAAGTATGAAAAGCTTGTTCTTGCTCTTTTCCCCATTCAAACTTCTTACCCTTTCTTGTCAATGCCGTTATTGCAGATGCTATTTTGGAGAAGTCCTGAATGAATTTACGATAATATCCTGCTAATCCTAGAAAACTTTGTATCTCTGACACACTTTTCGGAGCTTCCCATTTCATAACGGCACTCACCTTAGAAGGATCTACTTCTATTCCTCGTTCATTAACCACATGCCTGAGGAATTGAACTTCGTTCAACCAAAATTCACACTTTGAAAATTTGGCATACAACTTCTCCTGCCTTAAAAGACTCAGTATTGTTTGTAAATGTTTTCGATGTTCACCTTCATTCTTGGAGTAAATGAGAATGTCATCTATAAACACAATCACAAACTTGTCGAGATATGGTTTACATACTCGATTCATCAAGTCCATAAAGGCTACGGTGCATTTGTCAACCTAAAAGGCATGACCAAAAATTCATAATGGCCATATCTTGTTCTGAATGACGTTTTGGGAACATCTTCACTCTTGACATTTAGTTGATGGTATCCCGACCTCAAATCGATTTTTGAGAAGCATTTGGCGCCTTGTAGTTGGTCGAAAAAATCATCGATTCTAGGGAGGGGATATCTATTCTTGATTGTTCGTTTATTTAATTCTCGGTAGTCGATGCACATGCGCATCGACCCATCCTTTTTCTTAACGAATAGGATTGGTGCACCCCATGGTGACGTACTTTCTCGGATGAAACCTTTATCGAGTAACTCCTGTAACTGACTTCTCATTTCTTGCATTTCAGATGGAGCTAATCGATATGGAGTTTTGGCTATTGGTACAGTTCCAGGTACTAAGTCAATCCCAAATCGTACCTGTCTGTCCGGAGGCAATCCTGGTAAATCTTCTGGAAACACATCTAAATATTCCTGTACAACCTGTACATCTTTTGCTTTTATCATTTCTGATCTTCTTTCACCGATAACATATGCTAAGAATGTTGGGCACCCCTTCCTTATACAACGTTGTGCTCTAGCTGAACTTACTAGCATCATCCTAGTTTTCTGTTCGTCCCCGTTTATCACTATTGTTTTTCCTTCAGAAGTTCTAACTTCAAGTTTCTTTTGATCACAAATTATCTTGGCATGGTGGTTCCACAACCAATTCATTCCTACTATGACCTCGAATTCACCTAAAGTCATGGGTATTAGGTCAATGGTCATTTGATGTCCGTCAATTTCTATTGTGCAATCTCTACAAATCTTGTTGATCCTAACATCGCTGCCATCAGCTAGTTCAACCTCAAAGCCTGATTTTAGTTCTTTACTGTCTACTTTCAACTTTTGACAAAATGGAAGAGACATAAAAGATCTACTTGAACCACAATCGAACAGGATATGAGCAGGTTGATTATTGATAAGGTGCGTACCTGTCACTACGTCTGGTTTTTCATTTGCCTCTTTTTCTGTCATTTGAAATGCTCGAGCCTTCGCCTTTCCCTTGTTACCCTCTTTAATATTCCTGTTAGCCTCTGGATGTGGCTGATTTCTATTCTGTTCCCCGTTACCTTGAGGACAATCCCGTTTTAAATGTCCTTGTTTCCCACACCGAAAACATGCTCTTGTCTTTGCCCAACACTCACCAGGGTGATTCTTACCACAATGGTCACAAGGTTTCTTTTGATTTATTTTAACAAAATTCTGAACCCCAAACTTTGGTTTCTTATTCCAATTTTGGCCAACACTTTGTTCTTTTCGCTTTATTTGGAAAGAGCCCTGATATGTAGGTGCCATATCCTTCTCGACTACCTTGGCGATGTTGACTGCTTTCTGAAATGTTTCTGTTAGTCCAGCCAGTACAAACCTTCGAATTTCGTTTCTTAATCCTGCAACGAAACAATCTGTTTTTCTTGCTTCCATTGCTACTTGATGCTCCGCAAATCCTGACTTCTTTATAAATTGAGACACGTAATCTTGTACTGATAGGTTTCCTTGCCTAAATTGTAGGAACTCATGTTCCATACGCTTACGGTCTATGGTTGAACAATATTCATTCAGAAATATTTCTTTGAATTGATCCCATAACAAAGGTGTAGTTTCCTCGGTATTTTTTATAGCTTTTACCGAATTCCACCAGTGCAATGCGTCTTCTTGAAGTAAGGTAGTTGCATACCTTACTTTTTGCGTTTCCAAACATTGACATGTTTCAAAGTTACTTTTACTCTGGTTAACCAGTCCATAGCTTTATGGGGTTCACGTTCACCTTTGAATGGGGTTCGCTTGGTGCTCATAAAAGTTTTATAATTGACTTCTTTTGAGAGTATGTTATTTGGTTCTACCCTTGCATCTTGTTCTTTTGGTGTATTTATTAAACGGGTTGTCTCTTCCCTGTTTTCTTTTAATATTACAGGTAGAACATTCTTCAAGAGTGTTTCTAAATCATTGTTCTTGCTTATACTTTCAGTCCTATCATTATCTCTCATCGTCTCTAGTTCGGTGCTACTTGTTTCTGTTCCATCCAATCCTTTTCCTCTTTAGTAAGTTTGTTGAATTTCTGAAGCCATTCCCTGAGATAGGATATAGCAATATATACACGTTATCTTATGTTGGTCATCACTTTTTAACTAGTTTTTTTTTAATATGAATTTTAATACACCATACATAACAAGCTATTTCCAAAAGCACAAGTACTTATACAAACATTTCCTTTATATACATATATATTTTACATTAGTAGGAAATTACATTCATTGAGGTGGCATCTTTTCATGGGGTAGAAATAGTATTTACATAGAGCACACCTCATGTACCAAGATGTCCTAGCCTTTCTAGGGCTCATACATACAAAGACATCTCAAAAAAAAATATAAAAAAATACTAGTCCATAGTTGGTTGTACTTTCCCAAAAACCGGCTTAAATCCATACAAAAACCCTTTCACATTTCATACCCTAGTTGGCTGTTCTCGTAGATGGTACTTAAGTCGAACCCATTCTCCATACGACATCACTTGGGCCTCTTCATAGAGATGAACATGGAACCTAGGTCGACGAGATATCCATGCAACTAGATTCGGTAGATATGTGTATGAACCGACAACAACCTCCATGATCATATCTTTAACATAGTGTAATTTATCTTTCACAATTGTCCTTAGTCCTCTGTTAAGTCTAAATATTGTATCCAAGATTTAATGTGGAAAGTCAAAGATGTAAAAGTCAACATTGTCATTGTTTTAGGAAAGTCAAAGCTTGTTTTGTTTTACTTAGTAGTTAAGCCTTGTTATAGATTGGTAGTATAAATAGAATTTTGGCTTTGTAATCTTGTAACTACGAAGCACGTCATTGTAACACATTCAGTTGATTGAGAGACATATGACTTCAGATCTACTTTCTCTCTCTACATTTTCTCTCTCTAGTTCTTGAATGAGATCTTAATTCAGAATTGCTTGATTGTTTTGGGATTTATTGATTATCAATTGGTATCAGAGCTGAACCAAACTTTTCAGAAATGATTTGATCATGATTTGAGTTGAAATCTGGAGTTTAAGATCGAAAATCTGATTTTTTCGAAATTTTTTCAAGAAAACGAGTTTGGAGTACTGTTCATACGAATTTTGTGTGTAAAATCGTTTTTGTTGCAGGAAAATGGAATCATTGGATTCGTTTTATGTTTAGAATTGATTCTTGTATTGATTACATCTTATAATTCTAACTAATTCGATTTCAATTTTCGATTTTTGAGTTTTTCTTGTTATCTTTGTTCGAACATTGTTCTTGATTGAAAATGTGCGAATTGATGTTTTTAATCGAAAATTGATTGTAAATTTGTGTTTAATACTGTTTTTCGATGATACTGATAAGTTTTTGAGATCAAAATTGCAGATTTGGATCGTTTTGAGATAGAAAGAACCAAGATTCACGGTTTGCGCAAGTTCATTCGATTTGCGCAAGTTCATAAGACGTTTGCGCAAGTATTTTCGGTGTGAGTATTTTAGTTTGCGTTTGAAGCTTATCACGCAAAGCTTCATTTGCATTTCTGGCAGCTCACCCAAAGCAAAGGCTCACGCAAATCATCTTTGCACCATTCGCGGATCGAAAATCTTTTTTGCGCATCAAGGCCATTACGCAAAGTCTCCTTTGCGCATCAAGGCCATTACGCAAAGTCTCCTTTGCGCATCAAGGTCATTACGCAAAGTCTCCTTTGCGCATCCTTCGGCTTACGCAAACCTACTTTTCATTTTCCACAGGTTCCGAGAAGTGTACTTTGCGCATTACACTTATCACGAGAACCTGACTTTGCGTATCACGTTGATTACGAGAAGCTATCTTTGCGCAATATCAAGTGTTGTTCATTTTTTTAAAATTTTGAGATAGATTTCAATTTGATCTGATTTTTTATTTTCTGATATATAGTTTGGAACGATCATTCATATCAAGTTCATGGACTCATTCAAAATGGGATATTTTGCAGAACTTGAAGAGAAGATTAGAAAGCTGAATTTAGAGAAAATTAATCTGGGTCATGCTGTTGACTTTCACTCACAAAAGTCAAAAGAGCATTATGAAAAAGTATAAGACTGAAAGAGGAAATCAGTGCTTTAAAGACTATCAATGAATATCTTCTGAAAAGATCTTCTGGGCAGAATGGTGAGAAGATAAAGAAATTGGAATCTGAGAATGCTGAGCTTAGAAATAATATATTTGTTTTAAAACAACAGCTTTCTGAACATAAAGCTGTTTTTGAGACTGAAAAGAAAAGTTTTTCAAAGAAGTTCTCAGATTTCTCAAAGAAATGTTTTGAAGAGAAAAAGTCTGTTGACCTTAAATGCATTAAACTTTCTCAACAAATTTATGTTTTTGAGAAAGTACTTATTTTGGAAAGAGAAAAGTTTGATAAAGAAAAGAAGTCCATAGAACAGAAGAATGTGGGATTTTTCAAGGAACTATCTGGCCAAAGAAATGATTCAGAGAAAAGATTTGAAGAAGAACGATCCATCTTTGAGTCTGAAATCAAAAGGCTAACTTCAAAGTTATCTGAACTATCTGCTACTGCGCTGAAAGAGCAGAAGACGAAGTCTGGGTTCTCGAAGAAGATTGACCAGCTTGTGAAAGAAAGAGACAACTATGCTTCAAAGATCAAAGAGCTTGAGAAGTCTGTTTCAAGTTCAAATCAGAAATCTGTATCTTCACAAAGGTCAGTTAAATCTTTTGGTCAGATTCGTCGAACTAACATTTTCTATGATGGATATGTAGATGGTTCAGATACATCTCCAAGAAGAAGAAGCTTCAAGAAAGAGAAATTGGTCTGGATGAAGAAATCTATCAAAAATGACAAGACTAATGAGCTGAAAGGGAAGACATCATGTGTACATGTATATCAAGCAAAGAAGAACACAGAGCATAAAGATAAACATGACTTTAAATACTCAAAAGACCAATTACTTAGGTTTTCAAGTAATAAATTTTATTGTTCTTACTGCTGTACACATGATCATATCCATAAGACCAGTGATCTTTTCTGGTATGGTTCTTACTCCTTTACCAGCACACGAACTGCAACTAACATTTCTGGACCCAAATACCAGTGGGTACCAAAGAAGAAAACTTATTATGTGTTGCAGGCACCTCACGTCAAGGGGGAGTAAGAGAATTATGGCTCTTGAATACTACAGTTCAAGACACGCACCTCAATGTCAAGATTATGGTTTTTGAACACAACAGTTCAAAACCCGAATTTCAAAGTTGAAAGATTATGGCTTCTAAGTACACAGCTTAGGACCCGTTCTTCAAAGGAGTTTGACTTCTAAACACAATAGTTTAGGACTCGGACCTCAACGATCAATAGACCTTACTCCGGTATTTGCATCCGATGGATATGATGGTCTATATCCCAAGAGAATTGATCTGATCTCTATCCTATACTTTTTCACTGGTAGATTTTTCTTATATGATGGTCTACAATTCAAAAGGGAGTGTCTGATCTCTATCCTGTTTTAACTGACATATTTCAGATGCTTAATTTAAGGGGGAGTAAAGGTGATGACTTCTGGTTATTTCATATCAGAACTCATACTATAAAAATGTTTTACTGCTTTCTGTCATTTTATTTTTGAATAAATGATGTGAATAAAGTGGCTTCTGATCACATGACAGATCAGGACCCGTTTTTCAATGATCAAAGAAGGATATTATGCTAATATCCAGGGGGAGCTCAAAAGATCTAAATCATTATATCATGATTTGAGGGGGAGCTGAAAAGGTAAATATCTTCTGATCGTAGATCTCTGATTGTTTGAAAGAAGAACAACTTTCAAACATGAAAAACAGTTTCTGAAATGTTCAAACCACTTCTTATTCTCAAAAGATTTTATGAATTTAGAAGTGTGCTTTTAAATGTTTTTCAAATTTTGAGCTTAATGTTTAACTGACCGTGTGTTTCCAAAGATCAATACTTGTGTATTATCTTATCCTTCTACTGTCAAGTATTCATACACACCGGTTCAGTACTTTATCAATTTGTTATTACCATGTCTCATATCGAACAATTTTTCGATGGTAATACCCCCGTTTGTTTTCAAAGTTGTTGAGCATCATTCATTTTTTTTCAAATATGTGCCTTTATTGCTAAATTGTTTATATTTGTTCATATAAACAAAATATCATGTTCTTTGATACCCTAGCCATTTCAGTTGATCTGATCTTAATCATTGTCAGATTCTCAAAACATTTCTATTCTTTCTTGATTTTTCATTCATATAAAGTTTTGAGAAATCTTAAATGTTTAAAAATGCTCAAATTTCATTTCTAATTTTTGATGAGCATACATACACTGACATATGATTTCTTGTGCTTTACATATCAAGAAAATCATTAACCAGCATGTACTTTTAGGAACATGGGATTCAATGTGAGTGCTTAATAGATCTTCCATGGATTCACGATAACTAGTGTTTCCTACCCCGGAAGAAATCCTTTGAATGATTGAGGGGAGAGGGGTCTAAAAGAATTGAGTGTGGGAGTGAGCTAAGGTAAATTAGAAATGAGAGATTGTTGGGAACTGAAGATTCTACTAAGTGTGGTTACTGCTGCTAGTACAAGAGTGGTTACTACTGCCAGAACAATATAAAGATTAATACTGCTAAGTATTACTACTGCTAGTAGAATTACTACTGCTAGTTAAGGTTAGTGCTGCTTGAACAAAGTTAGTACTGCTTAGCTAGTTAGTACTGCTAGTAGTTAGTACTGCTTACAGTTAATGCTGCTGGTAGAAGTTAATGCTGCTGGTAGAAGTTAATACTGCTGGTAGAAGTTAATGCTGCTAAAGAGATCCGGATGGAATGTATGACAGCTGGATATTCTGAAGATATTCTACAGATATACTTAGAAGATATACATAGAAGATATGCTGAAGATTTGTTTATTCTTTGTAATTATCTTTTGATCAGTATATGTATAGAATGAATAGAATAGATAAAAATAGTCTTTTGATAATTTTTTTTTGAGAGAAATCAACCTCAAGGCATAGATCCTAATTCTAGAGAAGTAGAATTCGTATTGGTGATCCTGTTCATCAATATTGAGGTTGAGTGTGTAATCTTGTAGCTTCAAGCATTTAATACAAGTTTACAGTTTGATAATCATACTCTGTGTTGTTTTACTGTTTTCTTAAATATCAAAGTGTTTTTCCGCAACTTCTTTGATATTAGTTTCTGAGAATTAATTTTTGTTAAGAATTCGATCCTGACAAGTGGTATCAGAGCCTATTGAATCAGAAACATCTATCATGGAAAATCTTACAGAATCAAACAGCACTTTGGTCTCCAAGGTTCCAATGCTCAAACCCAGTGAGTTTGACATGTGGAAGATAAGGATCAGGCAATATATTCTTCTCACTGACTACTCAATGTGGGATATCATTGAGAATGGTCCTTCTGAAGCTGGAAGAATAGGACCAGATGGAAAAAGACCTCCACCAAAGACAGATGGTGAAAGAAAGATCAGGCAGACAGAGATGAAGGCCTTGAGTACTCTGCTCTTGGCAATCCCTAATGAATATCAGCATCAATTCTGCAACTGCACTGATGCTCAAATTCTCTGGAATTCTCTAGAGAAAAGATTTGCTGGAACTAAGAGTATCAAGAGAAATCAAAGAGATGTTCTTAAGCAGCAGTATGAGAATTTTACTTCATCAAAGAATGAGTCCATGACTCAAACTTTTGATAGGTTCAACAAACTCATTGGAGAACTGGCCACTGTTGGAGTAAAGATGGATCAAGATGACATCAACAGAAAATTCCTCAGATCTCTTGGGGATGAATGGACTATGTACACTGTCTCTTATAGGCAGAGTGACAATCTGGAGGAGAAAGAACTTGATGATCTATACAATGATCTAAGAGTTTTTGAAACTGAGGTAGAGATCAAGAAGAAACCTACTGGTTATGTCCACAATTCTGCACTCCTTTCAGCAGCCACTGATACTACTGCCATTCCTGAAGCAGTTAGTACTGCTGGTGGAGCAAGTTCAGAAAAGGGATCTGAAACAATCTTTGAAGCCTTCTTGTCCAGTCATAGTAACACTTCATTAATCAATGATGATCTGGATCAAATTCACCCTGATGATCTGGAGGAGATGGATATAAAATGGCAGATGGCCATGCTATCCATGAGGGTGAAGAAGTTCATTAAAAGAACAGGAAGGAATAACTTCTCCCAAAGAAGAGAGGATGGAGCTGGTTTTGACAAAACCAAGGTGGAATGCTACAAGTGTCACATGAAAGGACACTTTGCTAGAGAATGCAGGAATGCTGTGTCTAACAACAACCACCAACAAGCTCAGAATGGAGGCTACACTCAGAACAAGAATCCTGCTCAAGCCCTTGTTTCTCAACAAGGAATGGGATTTGACTGGAGTGATCAACCTGAGGAAGCCATTCAGAATCAAGCTCTTATGGCAGAAGTGTCTGATCTCCCATCTGAGGTAATTTCTAACCTTTGCACTAAAACTTGCATTGACACTGTCAAAAGATACAGGGATCACAATCAAAGTATGTGTGATGACCTCAAAAGGTTAGAAAAGGATAGAAGAGACTATGTACTAATAGTTGAGAGATTTGAAGAACAAATCAAAGGCTTTCAAGCCAATGAACTTCAACACTCTTATGATACAAACTACTGGAAGTGGGAAAAGAATGAGTTAGAGACTAAACTATCTAAATCCTTAGAAGAGAGTGATAAGCTAAAGGAGGAATTGTCCAAAGTCAAACTTGACATAGAGAAGTTTTCATATGCTTCAAAGGCAATGGATTCTCTTCTAAAGGCTCAGATTCATGATAAGATGAAGCCTGGTATTGGATACAACAGTACACCTCCTCCTTATAACAACAATTATATCTCTCCTACTTCAGACTTGTTAGAAACCAAGGAGAATAAGGACTTATCAGATAAGGCCTTTAAGATAGACCCTCTGGATGAAGTAGTGATTAAGGATATTACTGAGAAAGAAGCCAGTATGAAGAGAGATAATAAGATAGGTAAAGAAATCCATGAAGAAAACAAGATAATCACCAATGAGGGATGTGGGAAAGACTGGATAAAATCCAAGGAAATAGAAAAGACCAAAGGAAAAGACAACAAGGTCCATTACAAACAGACCACAGTTGTGAATCCTGCATCTGGTAAACAGTGTGATTGCTATAAAGCAAAGAGCCTACATTCTGGTTTAAAAAGAGGAAATCAAAGAAACTGGAATAATCAATGGGCTCAGAAGCAAGGAGTTGATCTGAATAAAATCAATAGACCAAAACCTTGCTTCATATGTGGCAAGTTAAATCATCTGGCCAAATCTTGTTTTTTCAATCCTATCAATCAACAGATGACCTTTCAAAGATGTAAGCAAAAGTCTGTTGATTATAGAAAGGCTGGAAAGAAACATGTTGAAAAAGGAGGCCCCATAAAGAAAAGAATTTTTAAAGAAAGCATTAAAATGTGGGTGCCCAAAAGCACAAAAACTGTTAGTACTGCTGACAGGGATAGTGCTGCTGGAGGTTTTACTGCTGCTACCTGTGTTAGTACTGCTAAAAACATTAATGCTGCTAATACAGTTAGTATCTCTTCAAAGGTTAATACTGCAAACACAGTTACTGCTGCTTGCACTGTTACTACTGCTAACAAGGTTAGTATTGCTAAACATGCAAGTGCTGCTAAGGCAGTCAATACCTCTAAAACCAGTACTGTTACCAGCACAACTGTTTCCAAGCCTATAATTGTGACAAAATACTCCAAGAATGAGGAGTTAAAATTCAAGAATCTTGTCAAGAAGGAATGCAAGTATTTTGATGAGAAAGGGGTACCCAAGACCACATTGGCTTGGGTTCCTGATTCATACTAACTGACTTATCTAATGTGCAGGGCAACCAACAGCTCAAGGGAAAGAGCATATGGCATGTTGATAGTGGTTGCTCAAGGCACATGACAGGCAACATGTCATGCCTTCAGGATTTCAAGCATATTAATGGAGGACATGTTGCTTTTGGAGACAATCTTACTGGTGGTAAGATAAGTGGAAAAGGTAATGTCACCAAAGGTAAGATGACATTTGAGGATGTCTACTATGTTGATCAATTAAAATACAACCTGTTAAGTGTATCACAGGTGTGTGACAAACAACATAGTATATTATTTACAAATACTGAATGTATGATCCTTGCTCCAGGGTTCAAAGTAGTTGATGAAAGCATGATACTACTAAGAACTCCAAGAAAGGACAATGTATACTGTCTTGATATGGAAAATGTTAAAAGTGATTCATCTCTAAATTGTCTTGTTTTAAAAGCTTCTATAGATGAATCCTCTCTATGGCACAGAAGGATGTGTCACATGAATTTTAAGACTATGAACAAACTTGTTAAAAACAACCTTGTAAGAGGTTTACCTTCTAAAGTCTTTTCATGTGATGATCATTGTGTTGCTTGTCTCAAAGGCAAACAGCATAAAACTTCTCATAAGACCAAAGAGATAAATTCTATTTCTTCTTGTCTACAGTTATTGCACATGGATCTGTTTGGCCCTACAAATGTGATGAGTATAGGCAAGAAATCTTACTGCTTAGTTATTGTTGATGATTACTCTAGATTCACCTGGGTATATTTTCTAAGGACTAAGGATGAGACAAGTGGACTGATCAAGTCCTTTATCCTGAGAATTGAAAACCAAACTAATCAAAAAGTAAAAGTCATTAGATCAGACAATGGAACTGAATTCAAAAATTTTGATTTAAACACCTTTTGTGAGGAAAAAGGAATTGAGAGACAGTATAGTGCTCCTAGGACTCCTCAACAGAATGGTGTTGCTGAAAGGAGAAATAGGACATTAATAGAGGCTGCTAGATCTTTATTGGCTGATTCAAAACTGCCAATTACCTTCTGGGCTGAAGCAGTTAATACTGCCTGTTATGTCCAAAACAGAGTTCTAGTAGTTAAGCCAAAGAACAAGACACCATATGAGCTTTTAAATAAAAGAAAACCCTTTATTGGATTTTTCAAACCTTTTGGGTGTGCTTGTACCATTCTCAATACCAAAACTCACTTAGGTAAGTTTGATAGCAAAGCAGATGATGGATTTCTGGTTGGTTATTCATCTCAAAGTAAGGCCTACAGAGTTTTCAATTCATCTACTAGAATAATTGAAGAGAGCTATCCAGACAGGGTATACAAATTGAAGAAAGCTCTCTATGGACTGCATCAAGCTCCAAGAGCATGGTATGACACACTGTCATCCTACCTCTTGGACAATGGCTTTGAAAGAGGAGTCATTGATAAGACCCTATTTATCAAGAGAAAGAAGAAGGATATCTTGTTGGTCCAAATTTATGTTGATGACATTATCTTTGGATCTACAAAAGATATCATGTGCAAGGAGTTTGAAGATCTAATGCATCAAAGGTTTCAAATGAGTTCCATGGGGGAACTTACTTTCTTCCTTGGACTCCAAATTCAACAGAAGTCAGATGGCATATTCATATGTCAGTCCAAGTATGTGCAGGACATTTTAATCAAGTTTGGTTTCTCAGACTCAAAACCTGCTAGTACACCTATGGAAACACACAAACAGATAACTGCAGATCTTGAGGGGGAGGATATGGATGTGCATCATTACAGATCTATGATTGGCTCTCTCATGTATCTCACAGCATCAAGGCCTGATATAATGTTTCCAGTCTGTGTGTGTGCAAGATTCCAAGTTAGGCCAAAGCAATCTCACTTTCAAGCTGTTAAGAGGATATTCAGATATCTCAAAGGACAACCCAGATTGGGACTTTGGTATCCTCATGACTCACCCTTTGACCTAATTGCATACTCAGACAGTGACCTAGGTGGGGCAAACTTGGACAGAAAGTCTACTTCTGGAGGATGTCAGTTCTTGGGTGCTAGACTAGTTTCATGGCAGTGCAAGAAACAAACCACAGTGTCCACATCTACAACAGAAGCAGAGTACATAGCAGCTGCAAGTTGTTGTGCTCAGGTCTTATGGATTCAGAATCAAATGTTGGACTATGGGGTAACCTTTCTTCACACTCCCATCTTTATTGATAATAGCAGTGCTATCAGCATTGTAAATAATCCTGTCAAGCACTCTAAGACAAAGCACATTGAGATTAGGTATCACTTCATAAGAGACTGTAATGAAAAGAAACTTGTTCAAGTTGTGAAAGTTCATACTGACAACCAGTTTGCTGATCTATTCACCAAAGCTTTTGATGTGGGTAGATTCACTTTCTTGGTAACAAGTGTGGGAATGATCAACTCTGAATAAGCTTTATCTCAGAAAGTGGATAAATAACTGTATATTATAGTTTCTTGGTGCTACTAATCTATCTCTGCAGGGCATACATAGCAGTACTCAATTCAGCCTAAGCTTCAAGGAGTAAGTTAGTTAATACTGCTAGTTAGTTAATACTGCTAGTTGGTTAATACTGCTAGTTAGTTAATACTGCTAGTTAGTTAATACTGCTAGTTGGTTAATACTGCTAGTTAGTTAATACTGCTAGTTGGTTAATACTGCTAGTTGGTTAATACTGCTAGTTGGTTAATACTGCTAGTTAGTTAATACTGCTAGTTAGTTAATACTGCTAGTTGGTTAATACTGCTAGTTAGTTAATACTGCTAGTTAGTTAATACTGCTAGTTGGTTAATACTGCTAGTTGGTTAATACTGCTAGTTAGTTAATACTGCTAGTTGGTTAATACTGCTAGTTGGTTAATACTGCTAGTTAGTTAATACTGCTAGTTGGTTAATACTGCTAGTTGGTTAATACTGCTAGTTGGTTAATACTGCTAGGTAGTTAATACTGCTCGCGGTTAATACTGCTCGCAGTTAATACTGCTAGTTATTTAATACTGCTCGCAGTTAATACTGCTAGTTAGTTAATACTGCTCGCGGTTAATACTGCTAGTTAGTTAATGCTGCTCTAGGTTAATACTGCTTTTATTCCGAATACTATAAATACCCTTTGCCCGCCTAAATGTTCATAACGACTCTTTGCATACTGTTCCCTTGCTCTTCTAATCTTTTTCTCTCAAGAACCTAGTCTTCCAGGCAAGAAAATCCCAGTTCAATGGCATCAATGGCGTTTATCGATGAGCACAATGAGATCGCCATGCTGCAGAAGCCCAAACAAGCAGAAGGATTCCACCAGATTGTGGATTTCCTCAAGTCAAGCCACATTGCTCATGCCCTCACTGTTGCCCCTACCATCTACATTGAGCATCAGAGGCAGTTCTGGGCAAATGCCACCATTGTTGCTGAAAATGGTGTGCAAATGATAAAGACAACAGTATGTGACAAGCCATTAACAGTTACTGAAGAGGTGATTCGCATCAGTCTACGTCTAGACGATGCCTCTGGTATAACGTCTATCTCTAATGATGAACTGTTTTCTAAACTTACAAGCATGGGGTATGGAGGCCCATTGGGTGTTTTCAAATTCTCAAAAGCAAAGTTTTCACCCCAATGGCGTTTTCTTGTTCATACCCTGATGCATTGCATCTCCAAAAAGACTACTGGATGGAGTGAGTTCAGCAGTCCAATTGCCTATGCTTTGGTCTGCTTGGCTACATCCAGAAGGTACAATTTCTTAAAAATGATTTTCAATGATCTTGTATCAAACATGGGAAACAAAAAGAGTTTCTTTATGTATCCCAGGTTTGTCCAAGAAGTCATTACCCATGAATTGTCGGATATACCCCAACCTGTTGGGGTATATGTACCTAAACCCCCAAAAGGCAAGGTTTTCTCAAATATGAGAAGATCTGCTGGGGACTCGGAAGGAGTTGACACCCCATTGTTCTCTACAATGATGGTGGTGTCCCAAACCACTGAAGGTATGGCAGCAGGGTCAAGGCCCTCATTAGACCATCCCACTGCTAGCCAAGCCCAACCTTCTCACTCAAAAACAATTCCCCAGTCCATTCTTATAAAACCAACCTCACCAATTACCCATACTTACACGAGAAAACAGGTAAAGAAGGCTCCTTCCCTTCTTGTACCAGAATCCCCTAAGCCTTTAAGCCCTCTAAGGGAGAATTCTCCTTTAGAGAATACCCATAGGGAAACCACAGGGGTGTCTCCCAACCCCAAGGAGGTGCTCTCTGAGGAGGAGGTAGAGCATATGGGTGATGAGGCTGCCACTACTCCTGCTAGCACAGAGGAGGAAAGTGGTAACATCAATAAGACCTCCCCCATGGCAACTTTAAATGAGCAATCATTTGAAGGTCCCTGGTGCCAAGAAACCAAGGGGGTGGATAGTGCTTCTGCTAGGCAGAAGACTTCCACTTCAAAAAGATCCAATGATCCTTCAATAGGGGGTAACACTCCTGGAGAAGGTGAGGACAGATATAACTATGAGGAATTGATGGAAACCATGGGAAACATCAACAAGGATGTTATTCAGCAAAGACAAGAAATAGAGGAGCTGAAGCTGGTCATCCTGTCTCAACAAGTGCAGATTGCCAAGCTCAAGAAGTTGGTAATGAAACAAGTACAGAAACAGAAAAGGAAACAATTTGTGCTAAGGAGAAGGAAGGTTGAGAAGGATGCTCCCAAAAAGGGGGAGATCAACATGGAAGAAGCATCAAGGGAGGGGGAGCTGGAAAAAGAGAAAGTAGAAGTTGAGGGGGAGAGGGAAGCAGAAAAAGGAAGAGTCTCAGATACACTAGAAGCAGAAACTGATAATGCTGCTGAAACATCACAAGCAGCAGTAACAGAGTTATCACCAACAGAAGTTGAAGTAGCTGAGACATTGATCAAAGCAAAGCATGACACTTCCAAAACAAAGGGAGTGATCATAAAGGAAGGGGGAGCAAAGAAAAGAGAAAAGAAAGAAATGGATGCAGAGGCAAAGAATAAAGGAAAAGCAAAAATGGTGGAATCTGATCAACCTGTCAAGAAGCAAAAGTTGGTTGAATCAGATGAAGCCTTAGCAAGGAAAATGCAGGAGGAGATGGAAAAAGAAGAAAGAGCTTAAGTTGAGAAGGATAGGGAAATGGCAAAGGCTTTAGCTGCTGAGCTAAATAAAGCCTATCAAAAGGGGATTGAAACTGAAAAGGCTAAACAAAGGGCTATAAGTCTGAGAAAGGCTATGATGGCTAATACAAGTGCAAAGAAAAGAAGACATTCACAAACTTACCTTGCCACTCAGGAAAGAAACAAAATGATAACTTTCTTGAGGAGTGCAATTGGGGTAAAGAAAGAAATGTTTGTGAAGATGAGTTTTGATCAAATCAGAGAGCTCTATGAGAAAGAAATGGGGAATCTGAAGAGAAATGAAAAGAAAAGAGTGGAGTTTGAAAAGAAGGCCAAGGAGAGTAATGATATAGATATGAATCAACCATTCCCTGAAAGTGAAGAGGGAACTCCTATCAAAGAAATGGCAAGGGAAAAGGAAGAAAATAAGAAGGAAGCTACTCTAGTGCAGGTTCAAAAGACTTTGAAAAGAACCAAAATGATGGCCAAAAGAAAGAAAGATAAGAAGCCTAGAGTAGAAGAAGAACAAAAGGTTGCTGAAGAAGAAGGGGCACCTGAGTCATCAAGCCAGCAAGAGTCATCAATCAAAGATGATGTAAACTTATATATGGTAGTGATGGACAAAGTGCCTGAACCAATTTCTGCAGAACCTGTTGGAGTTAAGCCTCCTGAGGTCATTCATTGGGATATACTGACAATAGATGGAAATGATTACATCAGACTCAAGAGGAAGGGTGATAAATATGAAGTATTCAACACTTGGGTCAAGATTGTCAGAACATGCTCTAGATCTGATATAGAAGAGATGTTTGACATAGGAATGAAACTGTATGCAGATCATCTGAAAGCTCCAGGGATTTCTCTTACAAAACTGGTGATGGAGTATCTGTGCATGATGTTCAAACCTGAAGAAGTGGACCAGGTCATAAGGAGTGTGTTTCAAGAAGTCACAAGTTGGACTCTATATGAAACTAGTGGAGTATATGCAGTGACTTTGGATAGAAATCACACAGAATACTTCCTAGTGGATAGAGTATACAATCACACCAGACTGAAGGTTCATGCCATGCTAAAGAAGAAGTTGGGTTGTGCACCAAATTCAGATATGGCAAAATACCTAATTCAGAGGATAATCAATCAGAGTTTGGGACTGAATCCAGACTTAGGAGCATGATCTTTGAAGTTTTGGGAGCATCAAAAAGAGCTTCTAGAAGAGTATCTGAAGAACTTGACTTCTCTTCTAAAAGTCAAGTTAGGGGGAGATTGTTGGGAACTGAAGATTCTACTAAGTGTGGTTACTGCTGCTAGTACAAGAGTGGTTACTACTGCCAGAACAATATAAAGATTAATACTGCTAAGTATTACTACTGCTAGTAGAATTACTACTGCTAGTTAAGGTTAGTGCTGCTTGAACAAAGTTAGTACTGCTTAGCTAGTTAGTACTGCTAGTAGTTAGTACTGCTTACAGTTAATGCTGCTGGTAGAAGTTAATGCTGCTGGTAGAAGTTAATACTGCTGGTAGAAGTTAATGCTGCTAAAGAGATCCGGATGGAATGTATGACAGCTGGATATTCTGAAGATATTCTACAGATATACTTAGAAGATATACATAGAAGATATGCTGAAGATTTGTTTATTCTTTGTAATTATCTTTTGATCAGTATATGTATAGAATGAATAGAATAGATAAAAATAGTCTTTTGATAAATTTTTTTTTTGAGAGAAATCAACCTCAAGGCATAGATCCTAATTCTAGAGAAGTAGAATTCGTATTGGTGATCCTGTTCATCAATATTGAGGTTGAGTGTGTAATCTTGTAGCTTCAAGCATTTAATACAAGTTTACAGTTTGATAATCATACTCTGTGTTGTTTTACTGTTTTGTTAAATATCAAAGTGTTTTTCCGCAACTTCTTTGATATTAGTTTCTGAGAATTAATTCTTGTTAAGAATTCGATCCTGACAGAGATTGGTTAGATGTGAGCCTATATGTTTAAAAGAAAGAGGGTGTGAGAATAGAGTTAAAAGAATATCAGAACTCTACACCAAACATCTTTCTGAGCCAGGCAGCCACATTACTGATTGGTTCACATTTCTTTGGTGACCATCATTGAAATAGGCAAATAGCCCATGCCATCTCTTGCATACAACCCCACCAGCTACTTATTCTTTCTTAAAAAGAGAATGTTTTACATTTTCTGGGGAAGCAGCACATAATCTATTGGTTCTTCTCTTGGAAGATACTGATATTGAAAAAGAAGGAAAGTTGGCCCACCTTCGACCCTTTCTCATGCACATTGAGTCCATGTACAAACATTGTTGTCTCAATGATTTACATACTTCGAGCCTTATGAAACACAATCATTGTGCTAATTCTTTCAAACACAAGCACGAGCACACAAAGAATTTGTTTTTCTGTCAGAACATTCATAGAATTACCTTGTGTTTTTCAATGATTGAATGGAAGTCCTGGGGAGTCAACATCAAACCAACTCCTTAAATTGTACATTCATTGTACACAGTAACTTTGTGTTACTGACAGGCATTCCTAACTATTTCATTTGTTGATTCAGGGTTACCATGTTCATTATGTCTGAATTTGAAAAGATTCGCATATATATCTTTCATGAATTGATGGCTCTCAGATCAAAGCGCGCCAATTGTCAAAGGGGATATTGTTTTTTGAATACAAAGGGGTGATCAAAGTCTGTGATGAAATTGATAAAGTTTTGATGATCAAGATGCTCGTAATCATCAAAAAGGGGGAGAATTTTACAAAGATCAATTTCATTGTCATGAAGAGTTGTCAAAGTGAAAAGACTTGTGAAGAAATTCTGAGAGTTCAAAAGTCAATTCAAAATGTTTCCGCTATTTCAAAGTCAAAAGATTCTGAAGAAAGATTGTTCAAACATAAATCAAGATGATTTGTGAAAGTTTGTTTCTCTGAAAACAGTCAAGAGATCAATGTGATGAAGATACAGTTTTGAAAGATTTCTCTGAGATGAAAGAAGTTTCAAAGGTGTTTCAAGAATTTTGAGGTATTTCAAGATTTTTGTTTCGTGTTCAAGACATGTTGACTTTCAAAGCTTCAAAGAATGAAAAAGACTTTTCAAGATTCTTCAAAGACTGAAAGTGTTTCAAAGTTCAATGTTGTCAAAGACAAAAGCAGAAGAATCAAGAGCTGAAGATCAGCATCAAATTTTTATTAAATCTTTAATACAAAGGGGGAGATTGTTAAGTCTAAATATTGTATCCAAGATTTAATGTGAAAAGTCAAAGATGTAAAAGTTAACATTGTCATTGTTTTAGGAAAGTCAAAGCTTGTTTTGTTTTACTTAGTAGTTAAGTCTTGTTATAGATTGGTAGTATAAATAGAGTTTTGGATTTGTAATCTTTTAACTACGAAGCACGTCATTGTAACACATTTAGTTGATTAAGAGACATATGACTTCAGATCTACTTTCTCTCTCTACATTTTCTCTCTCTAGTTCTTGAATGAGATCTTAATTGAGAATTGCTTGATTGTTTTGGGATTTATTGATTATCATCCTCTGCTTTTTATGATCAACTCACGATCCATCCAACGAATAACACATCGGTAATGGTTCCTTTGATTAACTAGCTCAGTCATCTCTTGAACTAATGCTTCAGTCACCCCTTGGTTATTGTTTTCTTCTGTTTCATCATCACTAATAATGTAAACCTGTGGTGGTGGGGGTTCAATTATATCCACATCTGTGAAATAGGGGTCCTTGTCAGTGTTCATGCTAGGATCTGTTTCGGAAGAAGTTGACATACCTGTTACGCATGTTCAAGTGAGTTAAACAATTGATCATACCTTATCTTTAGTCATTTTTTTATACTTAACACACTTTTACATTCATAGAACATACTTCCAATAATTCTGTACCAAGTTAAAACCTAAAATAGCCTAAAACTCACTAAACGGTCCCTAAACAACCCCTAGACAGCCCCTCAAACAGCCCCGAACAACACCGAACAGCCCTTGGACAGACACTTGGACAACCCTTTGTCTTAAGTTTAAACTCTGTTTTTATCATTTATTATTTCAGTTACCCTCAACTTGTTATTTGGTCCCTCGTCCGTCCTAATAGATAACTTGATCCATCGGTTTTCAAATTTTTGTGTAGACTTTGAGTTTGAAATTTTGAAATCCCTTAAAAAGTTGGCTCTGATACCAAGCTTGTAACAACCCTCGTTTCCGCCTCTAAACCGAGACCCAACGAAGGGTGTTACGAACCGAGTCTCAACCATTTATATATAATTAAAATAAAACATATTACAAGAATGCGGAAGCAAAACATAGTTTATTTATATAAAACATACCACGATGGATCATAGTTACAAAGTACATATTTATCTTCTAATAAATACATACTAAGCTAAGTTATAAAAACCAAACTATACAAACCAAAACACCACCCGATTAAACCATGAAATGAAGCTTTCGATAATCCCTTCGAGACTTCCTTTTCACCTCTCAAGTAATCTTGTCCTCAACTGAGATACATATTTATAATTTTTAAGCCATTGAATGACTTGTGATTACAAATCTCATTGCAATGCATAAAATATTTAGAAAATCAATTCATAGCCTCAAATAAGCTATTGTATCATGTATTTGCATATAAAACATTTAAACATTTATACTTTCCAGATTTAATCTCTCCCGGTGGGTGTCGCCCCTTCCGGCTTTTATTCGGAACCCTTCGTCAAGGATCCGGGTCCGTTTCTACGACCCCTTACTGCGGTTATACCGTGTTGATCCCAGTTTTGACGTTCTTTAACTTGATTTAACCTTTTACTACACACAGATTAAATAAATAGAGTGCGGAAGCGTTTAATACGTGTAGAAAAGATTGAATATGCAAGGTAGTAAACACACAAGTAATTAATGAACAGGAAGTAAAGTATCACAAGAAAGTTACTCAAAGAACTGTTTCATTGATTCTGAATAACACCAAGAACACGCATTGGTATGTGCAAAAAGTGCTCAAGGATTATACAGACTGCTATTTTCGTGTGTGCGCTCTTTTTGCTCTAAGATGGTGCTCCCTTAATATACAAGAGGGATGTACCCCTTAGTACAAGACAAAAACTGACATTCCATAAACGGAATGCCACCTGGAAAGTAAACATCGTGGGACGCCCATTACTTTGATCTTGAGGATCTTCGTACAGCAGGTCTCACGTGTTCTGCACGTGGTCTTGTCTTGAACTCTTAGAAAAACTTCATTGATCTCCAGAGGTTGGCCTTCACAGAGGCTCTGTGAGTGATCACAGAGGCTCTGTGATCCAAGAATCATTCAGGTTTGACTTTTGGTAGATCTTCTGCGGAGTAACCTCTGAGCTTTGCACCTTCTGTGGTGTACTTGAGTGTTCAGTGGCAGGCTTCTGCGATTCCCATACTTAGCCTATTTTTCAATACTTCTATACAATGTGAGTGGAGCTAACAATCTCCCCCTAAGTATTGAAAAATAAAAATTTGGAATTTAGAGCGATGGCTAAACTAGAAGCAAAAGAGGTGAAAGGAACTCAACCTCTGAATCTTGCTTTTCATTTAAAATAAGATGATGCCAGAAGGCAATTACATTTGACAATTAAAATGATTACAAGTCATCAGAGCCTATACTTTGGCGTCTGGAAAATCGTTGATCTTCTTTCCAAACCCACCTTCTTTCTTCAGTTCTCTATAATAGCACACGCACAGGAATCTGAAGTTTAAGGTTGCATCTATGTTTGACAAAAGGACATCTGCCGTTTCTGTGGGTACAAGTGGAGTTCATGTGTGATTGATAAGTAGTTCTTGAATGAGCAGCAGTATTCGGTTGAGTACTTTTGGCTTTCTATCCCCATGAATAATTTCTTTTCTCCTTTGGGGTTTAAGTACACAAAACCAAAAGATGGTGAAGTGATGATGGAGTTTGGTAAAATATTGGTAGAGGGTGGTAAGCTGTCTTGTGGTGGAGGGAAGCTGACCTTTTTGACTCCCAAGTCAAGTGCCACTTGAAAGTCAGCTATACTGTAGAACAGCAGCTTTTCTCTCATGACCCTCTTGATTGTGAGATGAGCTTCTTGGTATTCCTTCTTCCAGCCAAACTTATCCTCTGTCCATTTGAATAGCTCTGGAAGATCATGAGGGTGAAGATTCGGTAGATCTGCGTCTGTGAAAGTCCATATCTTCTTATCTTCCCTTTTCACGGCGTATTCACTAAACCAGAAGTTCTTACACTTTGTGTGTCCAAGCATGATTGTCACAACCTCTGTGATCTTGGCCATGTTGAAGACTTTGGATTTTGTCTTGGCTTTATCTTTATAGAATCTCCTTCTCTCCTCTGATATAACTTCCTCTAAGAGTCTGACTGTTGGAAGATCTTGAGCTCCACGGCTATAGAGGTATTTGTATACTTTTTCTTTGATGTCCTTCTTTGGAGGAATAGGGAAGGGTCTTCTTAGGCTCTCAAAGCCTTGGATAACCTCTGCAACTCTATCCTTTGATGGTTTGTCAAGTGGTTGTAGGATGGGGAGTTCCGACAGAGGTTGTAGATCAAAGGCCCAGTCTTCCTCTTCAGGTTTCACTCTTTTAAAAGCATCAAAAGAGCTCTTTAGTAGTTTCTCAGAGGAGGGAGGAGGAGACTTGACCTTCTTCAGAGGTTCTGTAGCTATTGCCTTGCCTTTGTCTTTGGCAGTTGGTGGGGTTTCTTTGATTTGGATTATGGTGGGAGAGGGGGCTGCAGAGACCTTTTGTTTGGTTGTTCTGTGTGGTTCAGGTTTTGAGCTCATAGGTACTTGGTTTAGAGGAACCACTGATATTGGTGCTTCTTTTTTGGATTGCAGATTCTCCCCCTCATGAGGACCATTGCCGGAGGCATCAGGATCTTGGTCCTCATGTCGTGCCCTCTTCTATCCTGCTTGGGTTTGGCAGGTGACAGGTTCCTTCCTTTTCTTTGGCGTACAGAGGTTGTTATCGACATGATATGTGATCTTCTTGATTGCGTCCTCTGCAGCCAATGACAGAGCGTTGATTTCGATGTCTGACTTGAAACGAAATGTGGCTATGGATCGCTTTAAGTCAGCTGACAGCTTCTTTCCTTGGTCGTTGAAGTTGGATCGAAGGAGTTTTTGGTTTTGCAGAAACAGATTGCCCATGGCTTCCAAGTCGGCTTTTGTTGCAAACACAGAGGGGTCTGGGGCAGAGGTTGATGCTTGTGTGTGAGCTGGGACCATAACACTGCGAGTTATGTCCCTTATTTCCTCTCTGAGCCTGGACATTTCGTCCACTCCGGTCTGAACTCCGTTCGTAGCATATTTTGGGAACTCCTCTGTGCAAAGATCCCCCAGAACTTGAATTTGATGGGAGTGTGCGATGATGGCTTGTCTACAAGCTTGAAGATCATCCTTTTTCGCGCAGTTTGTATTGAGTGCTTGCAGAGCTTCAGTATTGGCTTTTAGGGCCTCTGCAAGGGCTTGGGAATCTCTAGAGGTTAAGCTTTGCAACTCGTCAAGTTTCGTGAGCACCATGTCACCAAAGGCTGTAAACTCGACCTTTGTGACAAAGGTGTCAGAGGTAACCTCTGGAACAACACATGTTCCAGATTTGGCCAACGAGTCTTTGTCACCTTCAGAGCCTGTTTTTATGTTGAGCTCTGGAGGATTTCCTTCCAATCCTCGATGTTCCACAGAGGAAGCACCTATGGAAGTTCTGTCAACACGTTCTTTGGGGGAGGGTTCAGAGACTCCCTTAAGATCAATGTTGAATGGATCCTGTGGTTGTTCTAAAGCCACAGAATCATCGTGTTTTCGCACCACCAACTCTGAGGTGGCTTGGGTGTCACTCTTGTGTTTGACAGAGGTAACGAATACCTTTGTGTGTGAAAGAGATGTGTCCTGGGGCAAATGGACACGCAGAGCAACACTCTCACCCTTTTGAGAGGATGAGGTGGTTTTGGTTTCCCCGAAAGGTGGTACAGAGGATGAAGGAATATCCTCTGTCCGGATGGCATAGGTAAGGTTCGGACTGTGCGGTCCTGTTTCAATACCCCTCTGCACTAGAACTGCAGGGGTAGAAGTGTGGGTTGCACTAGGAGTTGGTTTTGGTGGTGTGCCAATGGCATCTTTTGTTTCCCTCTCCTCCAACGATTTTTTACTTGGTTCTTCTTCTTCATCTTCGCTCTGTGACCTTCCTGTCACATCATCTATTTCCATTTCCACGGTTTCCCCTAATCCTCCAGAGTATTGAAGAGAGACCTCACGTGATATTGCAGAGGCTATTTGAATTGGGCTCTGAGGTCCATACTCAGGGGACTCTTCAAGGACTAGGGCTCTGCTTGCCTTCTGCAGGGGCTTTGTCTGACCCTCTGCAGGTGCGGTTCTTGCAGCAAGATATTCATCCAGATCTTTCCTTTTCTGTCGGAGGGCTTCCAATATTTGTTCTTTTTCGGCAAGCGTCCTCAACTTTCCTTTCTTTTTCTCATAGACTCTGATCTCTGTAGATTCTTTTGTGGCTTTCTCTTCAGCTGCCAAGGATTTTGGAGTCTCTACCTCTGCGACTCTCTTTTTCTTGTTTTTCTTTTTCGTCTTTCTCTCACTCCCCTCCCCTTTAACTAATGGGCTCTCTTTCTCACTCACTTTGTCCTCTGCGGCTTCAAATTCTGTCCGTACTCCCTCGTCTCTCAAGTAAACTACAATGTCTCCTACTTTGAAACCTACTCGAGGGGGGGTTACAGGACGTGGTTCTGGTGTCTTATTCCCTCGTATGTATTCCCTAACCTCTTCTTTACTACCCAAATAAGTCAACATATTTGTTGACAGAGGTCTGGCTTCTGGATATCCTGTTTTGATGGTGGTGGGTTTATGTGACTTCATCTCATATAGTTTGATTGTCTTATCCTCTGCTGGTATCTTTCCTTCTCCGATCAAGTCATCGCCTAGTAGCAGTCCTAGGAAACGTCCAAACACGATGTTCTTTGGTTCTGTCCCTCTGTCTTGGGTCCTGCTGTTTGGAAATCACAGCATTTTGGATCTCCCTGAAAATGAGTCCAGCGTAGTCCAGTGGGAGATCGTAGTAAATCCCATACATTATGGCCAAGATTGTATGGCTTCATTGATCTGGGCTTCCAACCTTCGCTGTTAGGCATCGGTTCAGAATAGAGAAAAGGACATTCCACAGAGGGGGTAGATTATGTCGCCTGAAGTTTGTTCTTTTGATGATTGGAACTGCGTAGCCAATGAACCTCATAAATTCTAGTATCTCTTCCTCTGTGGGCTCCTCTGAGAATTTACGCAGGTTGAGATCTGATTTGGTGGGAATTCCAAATACATCGGAGAGTTTCCTACGATTGATCCCTAAGTCCATAATTTTTGCAGTTGATGGATGGGTTGCATAGCCAATGATGCAGTGTCCATATTTGTCCATTTTGGCATGGCGGGCACTTAGCCAGAACTATTGGATATAAGATTCCGGGATGTCATCTCGTTTCAATGTTAGGGCTCTAACCAGGAAATGATTCTTGAGGAGTTGAATCAATGGTGCAGCTTCAGTGGGAAAACCAGAGGGATTTAGGGTGACAAAGTGGTTGTTTGGCAATAATTCATTTGGGCCAAGTGATAGTCATGCCTGGTGAGGGATAACATCCTGCTGGTAAGCACATGTTCTTGGTTGACGGAGTCTGAATCAGCTTTTTGAACCATCGAGTGATGAGAGTTGTTGGATTTCTTGGATCCATTAGAGTTCTTGGAGGAAGTTGAGGGATAAGCCATTGAAAGAATAGAGGAGAAGAAGAAAGGCTTTTTGCTAGAAGTTCTTGAGAGAAAAAGATGTAGGTAAAATGAAAATGAAGAGGCCGTAAAAAATAAAGATTTCAAATCCGTGATGAGTGGAAACGGATAAGAAGCCGTTTCATAAAAACGACGGTACAGGTTACGGACCAATCAAATGTTGCCACGTCAGATGATGTCGGTGCATGATCTAGGACGTGCGCCACCCTATTCTCATGCGCCTTGCATTTTCTATTCTCACGTGACAGTGAGTTTCAAAAAATAACCCGCAGCACATGACCTGATTTTCTCAAGTGATGAGAATGACAGAAGCTCTTGGGATAAGAGGCTTCTGAGGTCATAGGCAAGGTTAAGAGGGAGAAAAGTGCGATGAAATGATCTTCCTTTTAAAGTGCATTTGCTCAAGTACCCTCAGTTTAGAGGTGCAGAGACTTTGTGATAGATCACATAGGCTCTGTGGTCGACCTCAGAGGTTCTGAGACCAAAAATTTCCTTTTTAGGAAAGATTTTCAAAGATTTGATCATTTCAAAGTTTTGACTGTAAAATTAGTACAAAGTGGGATCTTTCTGAGGGCATAGTGCTTGAGAAAGAGTTTTGACCCTTGGTTCAGATGGACTAACCTCACTCTGTAGTCTGTTGCGCAGAACTGTCTTGCTCTGTAGGTCCACACAATACTTATAACAAGTTTATAGAAACAACGACACAATAACGATTACCAACCTGTATTGAATATATCAAACGATTACAAGGTTGATCGATTAAGCTTTACTTTGTGTTCTCTTTGTTTTTCTCTCAAATACACCTTGATGTGTGTGTTTGTGTGTGTTAAGTGATCTGATTGTTTGAGAGTAGAGAGACACAATACAACTACCAAGTGTGTTGAACACACTAACTAGATAATATCTAGATATTAAATCTAGATATTATTTCTAACAAACTAGAAACTAACTTAGAAACAAACTAAGTTACCTTTTACAATATTTATAACTTAGATAATTAATCTAAGTAAACTAATATAATAAACGAACAATTACATTAAATTACATTGACATTTATTACACACGACATAGACTTTATTATCGAGAGTCGATGTTCCGGCTTTAGCTTCAGATTGCGATCTTTATATTGGATGATCTTGAATCCAATGAGACTGTGTCTTAACATGCTCCCCCTTGAATAGTCACGATTGGTTTTTGATGGTTCGTTCTGCTCCCCCTTCAACTATGCTTGGATCATATAAAGATAAGATTTGCACAAGACATAGATTTGCAGAAAAAAAATGTAATATAAAGAAAGTCAAAGAGATTATTTACAAACAAGGAATATGTTATATACAAATATGTGCAACAGAGGCTCTGTGCAGGGGTACAGAGGCTCTGTGGTCAACTCATGTTGAGCATACCAATTTTGCCAACTAGAAAAGTGAATCTTTTCTCATCCAATGCCTTTGTGAAAAGGTCGGCAAGTTGATAGTCTGTGGGCACAAAGTACATCTCTATTGTCCCATGCTCCACATGATGTTTCAGAAAGTGATACCTGATATCGATATGTTTGGTCTTAGAGTGCTGCACAGGATTGGCATAGATCTCAATGGCACTTTTGGAGTCACAGAGGATGGGGATTTTTTCGATATCAAATCCATAGTCTCTAAGTTGAGTCCTCATCCACATAACTTGTGAACAGCAACTTGCAGCAGCAACATATTCTGCTTCTGCCGTAGTGGTCGAAACACAGTTCTGTTTATTGGAAGTCCAACTTACCAGTTTCCCTCCTAGGAATTGGCAACTCCCAGAGGTACTCTTTCTGTCGAGCTTGCATCCTCCGTAATCTGAATCTGTATAAGCCATGAGATCAAAGCCAGAGTTCTCCGGATACCAGAGACCAAGATTTTTGGTCCCTTTTAGGTATCTGAAGATCCTCTTATCAGACTAATTAGCTTGCCTAATTTTAGTCTAATTAGCTTGCCTAATTTCATATTTCCTTTATTATTCAAGGGTGCTAAGTGTAATTATGTTTTCTATATATTTGGGTGTATTCCTTCTCTTTTGCATCAATCAATAATATAACCTATTTCAACTTGGTATCAGAGCCAAGTCCTAAACCCTACGGCAGCCAACCAGCGCCGCCTAAACCCTACGACAGCCAACCAGCGCCGCCAACAGCGCCAATCTGCGCCACCTCTCTTCTGCTTAAACCCTATCTCCCCAGCGCTAATCAGCGCCGATCATCACCACCACCACAGCGCCCATCATCACCACTCTTCACCACCAGCGCCGATCAACCCACATCCTAATCATGGCAGCCATCATCCCCTTCTCTCCTCAAGAGAAAACCATACACAACTCTCACAAATTTTCATTCTCTCTCAAACCTACAAACTATGGCTATTGGCGATCCATGATAGAAGCCTTTCTTACATCTCACAACCTTTTTGGTTATGTTGATGGAACTATCCCATGCCCTGACCAAAAAGTCACCACTGATACAGCCGTCACCGACAACCCTAGCTACATCCCGTGGATATCCAACGATGCCCATATTCGGATGCTTATCATCGCCACTGTATTCGAAAATTCTTATCAACATATCCAGGGCAAAACATCACGTGACGTATGGCTATCGCTTGAACGCGCCTATGCCCCTGTTACAGCCTCTCATGAATTTACCCTCAAAAACCAACTCCTTCGAATCACCATGAAAGGTGATGAGCATGAAGATGAGATTCTTTGGGGTTAGCGTAAAATCTTGCACATAGACATGTGGCAAACATTATATCAGGTCTACTCGCGGTTAAGTACAGCAGAGATCCTATCATTCCTCTGTAGAGCTTACACTCCACAGATTTGCCTTCTGGATCTGCATAGAGCTTGGATCTAGTGACCATAGGAGTTTTCATTGGTGAAGAGTCAGAGAGCTTGTATTTTTCAAGTATGTCAGAGACATATTTTGATTGGTTTATGAAAATACCCTCTGTGGTTTGTTTGACTTGCAATCCTAAGAAGAATGTAAGTTCTCCCATCATGCTCATCTCAAACTCACTTTTCATCAATGACTCGAACTTTTTGCAATATAAATCATTTGTAGACCCAAAAATAATGTCATCAACATAAATTTGTACAAGCAGAATCTCACCTTTTCTCTTCTTATAGAATAAAGTCGTATCAGTAGTACCTCCTTCGAAACCGTTTGCAAGCAGGAAGTTTGAAAGTCTATTGTACCATGCTCTGGGGGCTTGTTTTAATCCATACAGAGCCTTGTCCAGAAAGTAGACGTGATTTGGGTACTTAGAGTTCTCAAACCCTGGTGGTTGTTGGACATATACTTCTTCTTGAATCTGCCCATTCAGAAAGGCTGACTTGACATCCATTTGATATACAAGAAAGATTCTTATTGCTTCGAGTCGTGCCACAGGGGCAAAGGTTTCTTCATAGTCAATGCCTTCTTCTTGAAAGTATCCTTTAGCCACCAGTCTTGCTTTGTTTCTGATCACCACACCGTCTTCATCCTTTTTGTTCCTGAAGACCCATTTGGTCCCTATTGCGGTTTTGCCTTTCGACAGAGGCACTAGGGTCCATACTTCGTTTCTTTCAAACTACAGAAGCTCATCTTGCATAGCTTCTACCCAGTTTGGGTCTTCAAGAGCTTCATATATCTTTTTGGGTTCAATGATACTCACAAAATTTGTATAGTAACAAAAATTTACAGTACTCGATCGAGTTTGGACCTTGTCAGAAGTGTCACCAATAATTTGGCTTTGTGGGTGACTTCTGGTCCATTTGATCATTCGAGGCAGGTGATCATTTGAAACTTCTGTGGTTAGCTCAGGAGCATGTTCATCTTGATTTAGATCATTCTCTGTTGAGAGGAATTGATCATTCGTACTTGCCACAGGACTTGGTTGTTCATCATGAATTGAGGTAGAGACCTCTGCGGATCCTTGATCTTGTGTTGACCCTTCAGAAAGATTTTGAAGATGACCATGATCTTGATTTAGCTTGGGGCCTTGATTCGTATTGTCCTCTGAGTGCTCCCCCTCGATGGTTGCACCTTCAGCATTACTGAAAGAGGGTGAAGTATTGCTAGGACCAGTTAGAGAAGTACCTTTTTGGTCCTAAGAGGCTTCGGCTTCAGAGGCTCTGTGGTCACCTTCAGAGGGTTCATCATCATTGAACATCTCTTCAAATAGATGATGAAGATCATTTGTTCGTGATGATCCACCAGAATCTTCATCCTGAAGTTTGAGTCCTGAGCTGATTTGCTCAGAAGTCACCTGAAAAGAATCATCAAATGACACATTAATACTTTCTAGTATATGCTTGGATTTGAGTACATAGATTCTGTATGCCTTGGAGTTTGATGAATAGCCAACAAATTTGGCTTCATCGGCTTTGGGACTGAATTTCCCTATTTGGTCTCTATCGTTCAATACGAAACATCTGCAACCAAAGACATGGAAGTACTTAATGTTTGTCTTCCTATGGTGTAGTAAGTGATATGGTGTCTTTGCATGTCTCTTTACGATCAAGGATCGATTTTGGGTGAAGCATGCAGTTGAAATTGCTTCTGCCCAGAAAGAAATAGAGACCCCTAAAGCAGTGAGCATAGTCCTTGCGGCTTCCACTAGTGTTCTGTTCTTTCGTTCAACAACACCGTTTTGTTGTGGAGTCCTTGCAGCAGAGAAGTTCTGTGATATGCCTTCTGTCGAAAGATAGGCTTCAATGGTTGAATTCTTAAACTCTGTTCCATTGTCACTTTGGATTCTCTATACCCTGCAGTCATAAAGAACTTGTATTCTCTTGATAAGATTGATTAGTACTTTAGGAACATCTGATTTCTTTCGAACAAATTCAACCCAAGTATATCTAGAGAATTCATCTATGAGTACAAGGATGTACTTCTTGCCACCAAGACTTTGCACAGATATATGACCACAGAGGTCAACATGAAGCATCTGCAGAGGTCTGGTGCAAGATATGTCAGACATAGTTTTGTGGGCAGCCCTTTTGAGTTTGCCCATCTCACAAGCTGAGCATAGATGATCCTTGTCGAATTTAATACTTGGTAGACCGCTTACTAGATCTAGTTTCACAAGTTTGTTAAGTGTGTGAAAGTTTAGATGACAGAACCTGTTGTGCCAGAGCCAAGCTTCTTCATTCTTACTTGAGACTAAGCAGAGCTTTTCTTCTCTGTTAGTTGATTTAAAGTCCATGAGGTATAGATCACCTCGTCTTTTGGCTCGTAGAAGCTCTGTGGTTGTATCTTCCTTCAACAGAGACCAGTACTGTCTTTTGAACATCACATCGAGCCCATTGTCACAGAGTTGACTTACACTCGGAAGGTTGTGCTTGAGGCCATCCACATAGGCAACTCTGTTGACATCGATGTCTCCTTTGGCAATGAATCCATAGCCTTTTATTTGTCCCTTCTTGTTATCTCCAAAAGTCACAGATCCTCCTCCATGTTTTTCTTTGTAGGAGGAAAACAACCCTCTATCGCCAGTCATGTGTCTTGAGCACCCGGAGTCTAGATACCAGATAGGCACATGTTGTTTCTTCTGTGGACAGATTAGAGAGATTTAGGTACCCATTTCCAAATGGGTCCATTTTTGTTAGGAGACTTTGAAGATGCCTTAACATCTTTGGTTTTAGATTTATCCTCATTTGTAGAGGTACCAGTTTGTCTCTTCTCACCCTTGAATTTTGCATTCTTGGGTTTTGGGTGAGATATAAGACAGGAGGGCCTCGAGAAATGTTGATTCAAAGAATGCATAAGATCAAAGCATTTACAATAAGGAACATTTGAAGCAAACTTCTTGAAAATTTCATTAAATTTGTCAAAGGAGGGTACAGAGCAAATTTTACTACAACCCATTTTAGATTTGGGTTTCTTTTTACAGAAAGCTTTGTCTAATCTAGGTTGAGTTTTTTCAAAAACTCTTCTTGAGTGGCTCTTTGGTTGTACTCTCCCTTGATCTTCTTTCCTTGCTTTCACTGCAACAGAAGCATCAAGTTTATCAATTTTAGGTCATTTATTCTTCTGTTGCCAAGTGAGTTTTTCTTGGAAAGGTTTTAATGGTCTTGGAGCTTTTGAATCATGAGGGATCTTGTTCTTTTTAGATCTTTCAAGCTCAAGAGAAGTCTTTGCTTGCAAGCACATGTCCAGGAAATCAGGAAAGATAGGTACACCTGTGGTTTTCCTTTTGGGAAGAAATGTTCTATTAAGAATGCCAGAGGTAAGTTTACTCTTCTCTGGACCACAGGGGAGTATCTCAAGTTCCACAGAGCTTGTCTCATTTTCAACAGAGGACTCTGATTCTAACTCAGAGTCTGAATCGAGGAAGTCTCTGTGAATGAGATCCTGACCTCCTGCAAGTGCCTTGCTTTGTCCATTGGTGTCCTCTGAAGTATTTAGAGTTTTTGAAATACACGGAATGACCATAGGAGCGTTAAGACAGTTTTGTAGATCTTGCTCAAAGATTTCTCTTATTTCAGAGGTTAAATCAGGATGGTTGAGAAAATGATTTTCATAAGCTCTTTTCAAGTCGTTTTCTAAAAATCTTTTAAATAGTTTTTCTTCCACAGAGGCCGGAACAAACTCTGGAGCTTCAAAGGATAATTCCTTTTCAGGAGTCATCATGCATACAAAAGCCATTTGAGTTTGTGTTTCTGGATGACCGAATCTGAAGATTCCTATCTGTTTTTGAGACAGATATTTCTTTGGAATAGAATTTCTCTTTGATGAGAGTGAAGAAGGTAGATTATTATTTTCATACCATGTATCTACCATCAATAGAGGATTCCTCAGATATGGTTCTTCGGATGTTTTTCGCCTTTTAAATGTCGATAGAAGGTTTGGAAGACTTAGTTTTAACGATTTTCCAACGCAGAAGATGTTTGCTAAAGATTTGTTTCTTTTGTTTCCAGTATAGGGATCGACATCATCGAACCCTATGCCTCTTCTGCCAATTTAGGTGTTGACCTTTTCAGTGACTTTTTGAGCATCCTGATACTTTTTGATTTTGAGATCTTTGTCGAACAGATCTCGATGAAGAGCTTCTCTTTCTTTTTGAAAGAAGTTTTTCAAAGAAATGGCATTTAAACGATCACTCTCACATTTCTTAAGCTCTATGACCTTTTCTTTCAAAGCTCTGTGGAGATTTGTGATTTTATCCTTGAAATCCTTTTTTGTTGAAATATGCTCAGAGGTGAGAGTTTTGTTTTAAAGGTAAAGCTTATCCTTCTCCTCTGTGAGAAGCCTAGATTCTCTTTCAAAGAAGGCAAGCTTTTTCTCAAGATCTGAGCATGTATGTTTGTAAGCTAGAAGATCATTTTGTATTTCAAGAAGCTTGTTTTCAAAGTCTGAGTTGCAAGAGTTAGAAGTGGATACCTCACTTTTGTTGTCAGAAGAGTGGACTTCTGCCATTCCATAGAAGAGTGCGTTATTTTCTTCATCAGATGATTCATCGGTTACAGGGTTCTCTTGTTCTGCCATTAGGGATTTCTGAGTGTAGTACTCTGCTTTCTTTTTATAGAAGGCAGCGTCCCTTGTAGGTTTCCATGTGTTGGCAGAGGACCTGCACTCTGCTGCATAGTGGCCAGGTTTCCCTCATTTAAAGCAGCCTTTAGTTTGCTTCGGGAATTTGTCACCAGCTCTGTCGTCTGACTTCTGTCCACTCCTTTCTTCTTGCCTTGGTTCTTCAGACCACTCCTTTCTCTTTGCCTCACCATATCCTCTGCTTCTGTCATCTCTTTCTTCTCTTCCTCTGTACTCCGGCTTCTTCTTGAGACCATGATTGAACTGTCGGGTCATTAGTGCAAGAGTTTTGGCCAGAGCAGCCATGTCAATCTCCTCCTCAGAGTCTTCTTCACTTTCACTCTCTGCTACAAGTACCTTCTTCTTCTTCTTTTGTGCCTCCTTAGCTGCCTTATCCTTCTTTCCCTTGTCTTTGCCTTCTGAGGCACTTCCCACAAGAGCCAGAGGACCTCCGACAGAAGTTGATAGTTTGGAAATTCTATTCTCTTGGCTAATCAGTGTTCCAAAGAGATCAGATATGGACCAAACATCAAGATCCAATGTGGCTTGCATGGACATGGTTAAATGAAGCCATTCATCATTCAGGCTTTGTAGAAATCTGACATTGTTTTCTTCGGAGGTTCTGTGGATCCCATACCTCTTGCACTTGTTTATCAAGGAGTTGTATCTATTGTAAGTGCTTTGAATGGATTCACCCGACAGAGCTTTGAATGCAAAATACTCATTTATGCATAAGGCTCTGTTGTTCTTGAGGGTTTTGGCACCCCCCTCAAGTTGTTTTTCCAGCTCTAACCATAGGTCCTTTGAAGTTACACATGAGTCAAGAGATTGAAAGATATCATTTGGGATAGCCATTATGATTAGTCTTTTGGCTTTCTTTTCAAGCTCATGTTGTGCCTTTTCTTCTTCACTCCATTCAAGGACAGGTTTGGGGTGTTGATATTCAGGAATTTCAGGAGTATTGGCAGTGGCAGGAACACGAGGAACAGTTGTTATTGGGATGAAAGGAGGATTGTGAAGAAACTCAACCAGACCAGGATCCACACCTTCAAGGAAATGCACCATCCTGATCTTCCACTGAGGATATTCATCTCTTAAAAGAGTGGGAGGTTTGGATTGAGATCCAGCACTGAAGTAGTTGACAGTGTTTGCCATTTTAGTTTTAGAGAGGTGAACAAGGTATGGCACGAATCAGAAAGAGTATAACAGTAAAGATTTTGAAATGATGAGAATATGAATTGGTAAGAACAGATGACTAACCAACTAGCTTTGAATCTGTCCTTTTTGAAAGAAGAACACACTTGTACCTGTTACCATACTAAACAGGTTGATATAGCTTCAGAAAAACAGAGTGTGACTGTTAATGGAGTTTGGAACGAAGAACAGACTCAAACTACTACCTTGAGTACTGGAAACAAGTATAGAACAAGATCCTTTGATATTAAAAATCAAAGTTTGCTCTGATACCAAATGTTGATCCCAGTTTTGACGTTCTTTAACTTGATTTAACCTTTTACTACACACAGATTAAATAAATAGAGTGCGGAAGCGTTTAATACGTGTAGAAAAGATTGAATATGCAAGGTAGTAAACACACAAGTAATTAATGAACAGGAAGTAAAGTATCACAAGAAAGTTACTCAAAGAACTGTTTCATTGATTACTGAAGAACACCAAGAACACGTACTGGTATGTGCAAAAAGTGCTCAAGGATTATACAGACTGCTATTTTCGTGTGTGCGCTCTTTTTGCTCTAAGATGGTGCTCCCTTAATATACAAGAGGGATGTACCCCTTAGTACAAGACAAAAACTGACATTCCATAAACGGAATGCCACCTGGAAAGTAAACATCGTGGGACGCCCATTACTTTGATCTTGAGGATCTTCGTACAGCAGGTCTCACGTGTTCTGCACGTGGTCTTGTCTTGAACTCTTAGAAAAACTTCATTGATCTCCAGAGGTTGGCCTTCACAGAGGCTCTGTGAGTGATCACAGAGGCTCTGTGAGTGATCACAGAGGCTCTGTGATCCAAGAATCATTCAGGTTTGACTTCTGGTAGATCTTCTGCGGAGTAACCTCTGAGCTTTGCACCTTCTGTGGTGTACTTGAGTGTTCAGCGGCAGGCTTCTGCGATTCCCATACTTAGCCTATTTTTCAATACTTCTATACAATGTGAGTGGAGCTAACATACGGTCTCGGTGATTCTTATTCCACCGGTGATCAAATTTGTTCCTTTATCATGCGTTTTAAAAATACATATAACATGTTATACATAGCTATATCATTTAAGGTTGTCCATATTCTTTATAATAACCAAATATGAACAAAAATTCATGAAAACATGTACACAAATATGTATCTCAGGTTTGGAGATCAAACCAAAAGAAAAGATAAGTAATCACCTTGGTTTTTGGCTAAATGAAACTAAACTCAGCAGCCCTCTATCCTTTCTTGCCAAACTTTTCTTTCTTCTAACAAAATATGGAATTATATGTGTGTGTGTGTGTGTGTTTCTGCTGGAGGTTCACAAAAGAAGAGAAATAACAAGAAAAGACTACCTATTTATACCAAAGGTTGAGGAGCTTGGAAGTAGGTTAGTCACTAGTTGATGTGGCCTTCTCCCATGCACCTTATGCCACCTTAGAACACCTCATGCTGCCATTTTCCAGCCCTTTTTTCCAGCCCTTTTCTTTTGTCTTTAGTACATATAACAACTTTATTTATAATCTCCTTTAATTATTTATTAATACTAAATAATTCCTTTAATTTATTTTATTTTATAAAATCCAGCAGCTTCCTTTTTTTTATTTATTAAAACTTCAACAACTTTTTTTTCATTAGTTAAAATAGGTTGTTACATTTGTGATAACTCCAGTAGAGAGTAATTGTCGAATCATATTATGTCTACGTCTAATATGTCTAGATTTCCCATTATACATTGTACTTTGAGCTCTACCAATTGCCGATTGGCTATCACAATGTATACATATGGCCGTTACCGGCTTAGGCCATATGGCAATATCTTCCATGAACTGACGTAGCCACTCTTCCTCTTCACCACATTTATCCATGGCAATAAATTCAGATTCCATCGTGGATCAGGCTATAACAGTTTGTTTGGACGATTTCCAAGATATAGTCGCACCTCCAAGTGTAAACACATATCTACTTGTAGATCTGGAATCCTTTATATCAGATATCCAATTTGCATCGTTGTATCCTTCGATCACCACTGGATATCTTCCATAATGCAGTCCATACTCACGTGTGTATCTAAAATATCTTAACAATCTAGTAATACTCTTCCAGTGTTCAAAATTGGGATTACTAGTATACCTACTTAGCTAAGTCAAGTCTAGTGCAACTCATAAGATACATAAGACTGCCAAATATTCTTGAGTATTCCACTTGTGCAACACTATCCCCTCTATTTTTAGATAAATGTTGACTAGTGTCAATCGGAGTTCTAGCTATACTAGTATCTCCTTAATTAAATTTCTCAAGAATCTTGTCCACGTAATGTGTCTGATTTAACACTAGACCATTTTGGGTTCTTGTGATCTTGACCCCAAGAATCACATCTGCTAAACCATTGTTAGGACTGAAAGTCCTAGTGCGTTGAAAGTTGAATAACGCATTTATAGGGTTTAAATTGAAATTGTTTTAAAGTTTATTGTAAATGGGCTTTGAGACCCATTAGCCTTATACGTCCATATATTTAAAGGTTGCTTAACCTATTTTTAGGAGAGAAGAGATTATTAAGATTGTTAGACATAAGGTTGACATTCTCTGATCAGAAATTCTCTCTGTAAACCTATATCCTTCATTGATAAATCTAATCATATGACTAGCAGTTGTGGTTTATTTATTGTTATTCATTGATTATTATTGCTCATAAATTGCACTGTTCTGAGATCTACAATTGGTATCAAAGTTGGATCGAATTAATTTTATTCGATACGATCAAAAAGTTTTGTCTAAAATCCTATATTTTTATCGACCTCTGATTTGCTTTTCGGTGCTTTATTGTTCATCGAAATCAAAGGTTTGAGTTTGTGTTTTTAGTTGTTATTTTGGCGAATTAAGTGTGGATTTGTTGTTATTAAGTTAAATCATTGATTAAACTTGATTTGAAAAGGTTCGATCAAGCTTTGAAAGAAAGCGATCAGATCTGGAATTTTTTTTCCGACTTCTGTGTTCATGTTGGAGCATCACTGTGCTCTTCAAATTAAAGTTTTTGGTTTGAATCTTGATTATTAATCTGTTAAATATGTGTTAGGTTTGAGGTTGGTAAGCAAAATTGGTGCTTAATTTTGTTTTAAAAAGTTGTCTTTGATTGATTTGTTGAGTTATCGCCGATTTTATCGAAGAACTCTGAAGCAACCCAGAAAATTCGAAGAACCTTGCCCGGGTTGCCTCCCGGACTCAATCGCCCGAGTTGTTGTTGACCGGACTGTCCCTTGCGCCCGGGTTGTTGTCGCCCGGGTTGCCTCCTCCCGGTACCCCAATCCCCCGGTACTTTGCGATCTCTCGGTACTACCCCAATCCCCCGGTACCTTGCGATCTCCCGGTACTACCCCGGCCGGTGTCTAGCGACCCTCCAGGAGTTACATCACCCCGGGAGTACACCATACCGGGAGTTACTTGTCCCGGGAGTTGAAATCATCCGGGAACCGAGACTTTTAGCATCACCCCGGGAGTTCACAATCAAAGTCTTGCCATCTATAATTTGCTACTAAAATTGTGATTGGGTGATAAATAGATAGTGGGTCGGTGGGTTTTTTATATTTTTTTTGTTTCTTTTCGATTGGGAGGAGAGCTTCTGATCAACTTTTCAAAGTCATCACAGATCTCGGTCCATCTTCCTGCAAGTCTTTCCTCGGCAACCCTAATCTCTCGCTCCCTTTCTTCAATCTCTTTCTTCTTGGTGAACGCAATTTTTAACAGATTTGGTGGTTGATTAGGAAATTGATTTAATCGGCTTATAAAGCAGCAGTTAAGTTGAAAACTTGTTTCAGATGGGAAATCATCAAAGAAATTATTGCGTCCCATCTTAAGTTTTCGAGTTTCGACCGTTTTCCGAAAAACTTTTCGGTTGTTTCGGTCTTGATCGTGGACGAAGCTTTCTAAGTTTAAACTGTCAAGGGTTGTTTACGAAGCTTAAACGATCGATTTCTATCGAAAATTTTCAACCCATGTTGAATTTTTAAGTTGTCGTTCGGTTTCCGAAAAATCTTCGGTTGCTTCGTTTGAGAGTTTGAGAGATTGTTTCGTGTTCTAATCAGTTGAGGGAGCTTAAGGGAACATAAATGATCATTTTTGGTCGAAAAGTTTTAACCCATACCGAGTTTCTAAATTTTCGATCATTTTCCGAAAAGTTTTCGGTTGGTTTGTTTGTGATCGTTGGTTGACCGGTTGAGTTTTAATCTGTTAAGGACTGATCAGGGAACTTTAACGATCGTTTTATATTGATTATGTCTAACCGTTTTCGAGTTTTTGCAGGTTGTCTCAACGAAGCGGATGATGAATAGTGTTTCCGTTAAGTGACCGTTAAATTTCTTACATTTTGGTCCTTTTCCGTTAAGTCTTCGTTAGTGTCCGTTAGTTTGTTGGTTTGGTTAATTTTTCTTCATTTTTAGTCCTTTTTCAGTTAGAGTCTAGTTAAGTCCGTTAGAAGTTTTAAATTTTACACTTTTAGTCCCTCTAGTTAGTAGTTTCTTTTTATGTCATTTTTGGTCCTTTTACCTTTCAAGTTTCACTCGTTGTCAGTCTTGGTCCTTGCAAATTGATTTTTTTCATATTTTGTCAAGTTTAGTCCCTACACTTCAAGTTTTTCAAGCAACAATGTCTCATCCAACTTATTCTGAGCTAAAAGATAAAGTTTATTGTTTAGAAGCTAGAGTTGAAAGACTGGTTGACAAATATGATAATCAACGCATAGAAAATGCTGGAAACTTGTGCAAAATTTCAAATCTAAAGGAAGAGTGTGAGAGTTTTTCAAAAGAGTTAAAGACCAAAGTAGATGATCTTACGGATAAGCTCCGTATGTCAGTAAATGAGAAAATTGATATTGTGAGTAAAAGTGTGTCTTATAAAAATGAAAATCAAAGGTTAACTGAGCAGTTAAAGGATCTCGAGCTGAAACTTTACAAAATTGGTCAATCTAGACAAACGATGCATCTGAATGCACCTAAAGAATTCAAATATTCAAAGACGGATCTTGGTTACGATAACCCACATTATCTGAAAAAGGCCTTGACCAAAGTTCCCACGTTATATGCTTTCGAATTTTTGGGAGTGGACAAGACCTACCTAGAGTACAAAATCAGATGGACCAAACCACTTGTTGATGAGGATCCGGAACTGGAAACTTTGAGAAGGAAAAACACTACCATGATGCAACTTCCTTTTGTTTATGACTCATTGAATGCGTCATACAACACCGAAAAACCCTGTTTTCTGTCAAATGACTATTTTCGAAGCTATTCTCAGGTTGAACTTGATTAAAAAATGGTTGAAACTGAGGAGGAATCAATGGACCACAAAATCTATGTTCCACCTCTGATTTTAGAAAAGAAAATTGTTCAGCTAGAAGAGTCATTTGCACAGGAAAAGTTCATTTTTCAAAAGGAAAAACAAGAGTTATTATCCAAACTTGAGTGCCTCAATTCCGATAAAAGGGAAACTGGGTCGAGGGAGGAAAAGGAATATCTTCAGATAGAGATAAATAAGCTTAATTCACAACTGTCTGCCTTGGCAGCATTGATGAAAGAGCAACTTCACAAAGTTGAGCTTCAAGTTAAGCTTGACTCACTCCAAGTTGAGAAAATCAATATGTTAGAACATTCTTCTCCAACCTCAGATACCTCTTCCTGTAAAGCTTTTCTGGGTGATGTTTCACCAAATTCTTCTAACAAAGGAAAAGAGCCTCAAATTTTTTACATGGATCATCATTCTGATTTTCAAAATGCTTCCGCTAATGATCCGCTTCAAGGCACAAATCCTTGCAGTTTCCTAAATCCTTCAAGTGATAAGGTTTCTTCTGATGAGGAAATGGAATTCTCAGCCTTTCTGAATTCTGAGGTGTGTCCAGACAGTCAGCTAGACCAATTTGATTTCAATCCTTTACTTCCAAATCACGTTGATTTTCTGAATTCAACTTGTGAGCCACCGGTCAAATTTTATAAAGGTGAATGTTCAACTTCTGCCTCTCAAAAGGTTTCTATGAACAAATCTTCAAAGCAAAAATCTAAAAGACGTTCACAGAAACAAAGAAAGACCGACACCTCTAACAAAAGACATACTTACTACTCTAGTTCTTCTAATTGCGAGCTTAATGATTCTTCAGATAATCATTTCTCCAGAAAAGTAAAGATGGTTTGGAGAAAGAAACCAACTACAGAAGACAGTGAAGGAAACAAGTCTCATGATTATCCTGTAGTTGATACAAAGTCATCTATTTCCAAGACTGATTCACCTACTTGTGTTTATTCTACAGGAAAGTTTATCAGTCTAAACCGAACAAAGATCTGTTGCACTCATAGTGGAAATAGTGACTTTGTGAATTTAAGGTATGTGAATAATTAGTATGGTACTTATAGCATCCTCAATCCTCAGTTTAATAGCTTAAAAGCTAAGGAAACTAACCATCAAGGTTCCATCACAGTATGGATACCTAAACCAAAATCTTCCTAATCTGTTTTTCAGGAATGTCATGTGTGATTTACTTCAGATTATTCATATCACATACAACAATAAAGGGTTAGTCCATCTTTTGAGGGGGAGTACCATGTTGTTTATTATTCATATCGACTTCTGAACACTTCAGTTCAGGACTCGTTCTTAAATGTTTTTGACTTCTGATAATCTCAAATCAGAAAGTTTACTTCAATGTTTTATCTTGGTGAGTTAAAGGAGTGTTAGGGATTTTAATGTTTATATGGTCAATCCAGAACCGGAAGGACCTACTGTAACACCCTAAAAATAGGGATAACAAAAAAAATCCAAAAAACGGACATGAGGTATACTAGAATTGCCATAGCAAGAGCCTCCCAAAAATGGGGAATATATAAATAACCTTTTTAATCACAATTGTAATTTAAATGGTCAATAAAATAACAACCAACTAATCTAATTTCTACATCTAGAAAAGAGATTACAAAAGAGTTTTCGTCTATAAACCCAACGGTTCATTCCCAAAAGAAGTAAGCGTCCAAGTGCAAAATCCCCAAGCTCCCACCCAAAGCATCTAAACCTTCTTAGGACTGGCGCCGCTAGAACCTGAGATATACATAGACACCAAACAAGTGTTAGGCCAAAAAGCCTAGTGAGTTGAAAAATAATAAGCATGCATGATCAGTTACAATTCTTATCAGCAGTTAACCAAAGTCCAATATATGTAGAGTCAATAGGGGAGAACCATAGCACCAATCAAGTTCCACCCAAAGAGTCGATATACCTTGATACCATCTACCAAGAGACACCCGAAAGGCCCGGCACACCCGAGGACTATACCAAAGAAAATTCCTCGAATGGCCGAGGTCTAGGCACATACCATCACAGTGGCGCCCAAGACTACATCCTCCTAGTGTCTACTGACTTGGTTTGTCCAACATAGTTTATAGGAGGTCTTGAGGTATATTTCAACCAACACATTTCGATACCAACCAAGGGTACAATGTTACCATCCCAACACATAAATCCATTATGAGACCCAAATACCAACATAATCAATGTTTAGACATTAAATCACCAAAAAGGCATTCCAAGTAGAATTTATCATCTACTATAATACATACATCCCAAATCATGCCAAGATATCCAATATGTACATTCATGGAGTCAATACCAAATACCCGATCAATAAAGTAAATCATGGCATTTCACACCAAATCACATTCCCAACTTTTCTTCATAATCAAATCCCACATACTTGAACATATAGAGATAAATAACAACAACTAGAAGAATATGATGTGTATCTAGTTTTAACAAAGGTTAGTAAACTCACAATCTAGGTTTTGGTATAAAAGATGAAAACCTTAGATTTGAGAAGATGAGACTTGAAGTGGAGAAGTTGAGTTTTATGAACCCTAGAGATTGTCCTTGAGAAGAGTTATTGCAAGTGTGAAGATCCAACCACCAAGAAGAGTTGTATTTATGAGGGTTAGGGTTTTGAGAGGAAGAGTTCGGTTTGGAAGTCTCCAAAATCGCCAAAGAGAAGAGAGGGTTTGAGATAAATGAGGTTAAAATCAGATAAAATGCATTTAAATCCATTGCACCCCGACGGCGAGAGTGCCCGGCGATAGTGCCAAGGGCACTATCGCGAGTCACAATCGCGAGGCTCTCGACACCCGTGGTACAGACCGCGTGAATATGCTCGGAAAAAGTGACATTTGTCACTTTCGCATGTCACTATCGCGAACTCCCCCCAACTCTCGGTACAATCTCAGCGATTGTACCCGGCGATAGTGACAATGTCACTATCGCGTGGCACTCTCGCGCCAAGCCCAAAACAGCCCGAAAACTTAACCAAATGCGAGAACGAGTGTGAGGTCTAAACACATGCATCTTTAATACTAACCAAGTAACAACATAGCATAATAACAATGAACACATGCGTATATAAAGTCTCGTAATTTCAAATAAGTACAGTTAACATATTTAAGGAAATAAATACTTACCCCGAGAATTTCCGGGTGTTACAATCCTCCCCACCTAAATGGGATTTCATCCCCGAAATCTTACCTTAAACAAACAAGTGAGGGTAACGCTTCTTCATATCATCTTCAGACTCCCAAGTAATGTTAGCACCCCGATGGTGCTTCCATTGGACTTTAACCATGACTACGTCTTTATGTCGTAACTTCTTTACTTTCGATTCTAAAATCGACTCCGGCTCTTCCACACATCGATTTCCATTGTCTACTCGAATTTCCAATAAAGGAATCACGCTTTCCTCTTCGGCTAGACACTTCCGAGATAACACACATGGAATGTAGGATGTATCCCATCCATTTCTGGCGGTAAATCCAACCAATAGGCTTGCAAACCAATCTTCTCCAAAATGACGAAAGGTCCAAGGAAACGAGGACTAAGCTTCCCACGCTTCCTAAACCGAATAATTCCTTTCCATGGTGATACTTTCAACATGACACGGTCGCCTACTTGAAACTCGACCGGTCTCCTTTTCTTATCCGCATAACTTTTCTGACGGTCTTGCGCCGCCTTTAGCCGTTCTCGTATTTCTTTCACTTTTTCCGCTGTCTCTTGAACTATTACCGGCCCGGCGAATTGTTTCTCGCCCGCTTTTAGCCAACAAACCGGGGTTCTGCACTTCCGCCCATACAAGGCCTCGAACAGTGCCATTCCGATACTAGAATGGTAAATTTTGTTGTACGCGAACTCTACTAGAGGTAGATGTGAATCCCAACTTCCCCCGAAGTCTATTACACACGACCTCAACATATCTTCTAATGTCTGGATCGTCCTCTCGCTTTGACCATCCGTTTAGGATGATATGCCGTGCTCAAATTCAGTCGAGTACCCAACTCCTTTTTGCAAACTGGCCCAAAAGTTCAAAGTGAATCGGCTGTCCCGATCCGATACAATAGATTACGGAACTCCGTGCCTCGACACCACCTCATCAATATAAAGCTTGGCCAATTTCTCCATTAGCAAGGTCTCCCGTATTGCAAGGAAATGCGCACTTTTGGTTAACCGGTCAACGATTACCCAAATGGTGTCGTGCCCACGCAAGGTCTTTGGTAACTTCGTCACGAAATCCATAGTAATGTTGTCCCATGTCCACTCGGGAATGGACAACGGTTGTAAACTTCCATACGGTCTTTGATGTTCCGCCTTGACTTGAAGGCACGTGACACACTTCTCCACGTAGCTAGCCACATCTAGCTTCATCACAGGCCACCAATAAATTAACTTTAAATCTCTATACATCTTGGTGCTACCAGGATGTATAGAATATTTCGGCTTATGCGCTTCTTCAAGAAGCAACTTCCGATTTCCTCCCAACTTCGGCACCCAAATCCGTCCTTGAAAGAGTTTGAGACCACGACCGTCTTCCGTTAACATCTCCTTTTGTTTCACCATGACTTCGACTTTGAGGTTCTCTTCCTTAAGTGCTTCCACTTGACTTGCCTTAACACTTTCCAACAAACTTGACACCACATCGATCCTTGTAAGGGACATTTTGACACCACCACCATGACTCCTTCGGCTCAATGCATCCGCCACCACATTGGCCTTACCGGGATGATAGAGTAGGTCACAATCGTAATCCTTCAAAAGCTCTAGCCATCTCCTTTGTCGCATGTTGAGTTTCTTTTGGTCGAAGATGTACTTGAGACTCTTGTGATCTGTGAAGAGAGTACACTTGGTCCCATACAAGTAGTGTCGCCATAACTTCAACGCGAACACTATCGCCGCCAACTCCAAATCATGAGTCGGATAGTTCTTCTCATGATCCTTTAATTGTCACGATACGTAGGCGATTACTTTCCCCTTTGAATTAAAACACACCCAAGCCCCATCTTGGAAGCGTCACTAAACACAACAAAGTCTTCCGATCCCTCGGGCAAGGACAAGATCGGAGCTTCGCACAACTTCCTCTTGAGCGTCTGAAACGCTTGCTCTTGTGCATCGGTCCAAAGAAACTTGACGTTCTTCGTTGTAAGAGAAATGAGCGGCGTAGCTGTCTTTGAGAAATCTTGAATGAAACGTCGGTAGTAACCCGCCAAACCCAAGAAACTTCGGATGTCGGACTTGTTGGAGGTTCCCAACTCATCATTGCCTCGATCTTTGTTGGGTCCACTTTCACCCCGTCCTTTGATACCACATGCCCCAAGAATTGCACCTCTTGGAGCCAGAATTCGCACTTCGAGAATTTCGCGAAAAACTTCTCCCTTCTTAGAACCTCTAATACTTCCCGTAAGTGTTTCACATGCTCGGACTCATCCTTGGAATAAATTAAAATATCGTCGATGAAGACGATCACGGATTTGTCTAAGAATGGGCGACACACATGGTTCATCAGATCCATGAATACGGCTGGAGCGTTGGTTAAGCCGAAAGGCATCACTAAAAACTCATAATGACCATATCGCGTTCGGAAAGCCGTCTTCGGAATATCTTCGTTCTTCACTCTCACTTGATGATAACCGGACCGAAGATCAATCTTCGAGAAACATCCCGCTCCTTGGAGTTGATCAAAACGATCGTCGATGCGAGGTAGAGGATACTTATTCTTCACCATGACCTTGTTTAGCTCTCGGTAGTCGATACACATCCGCATGGATCCATCCTTCTTCTTCACGAACAAAACCGGTGCTCCCCAAGGTGAGGAGCTTGGTCGAATGAAGCTCTTCTCCAATAACTCTTGAAGTTACGTCATCATCTCTTTCATTTCTATCGGTGCCAAACGATATGGAGCACGAGCTATCGGAGTCACTCCCGGTGTGAGGTCAATCTGAAACACCACTTGCCGCTCCGGCGGTAATCCGGGTAAATCTTCCGGAAAGACGTCCGGATAATGTTGCACCACCTCCACATCTTCTACCGACTTCTTTTCTTTTTTCGCGTTCACAACGTAGGTCAAGTACGAAGGGTAACCCTTTGCTAGAAACTTACGAGCCTTAATAGATGAGATAATAGGATTACTCCTCTTTCCTTTTTCCCCATAAATGGTAGCCACACCATTTTCCGGAAAAGGTACTTGGATCATCTTTTTGGAACAAAAGATGTCCGCCTTATGCCTTACTAACCAATCCATACCTATGACTACATCAAACCCTCTTATAGCCATAGGTAGCAAATCTACTCTGAAAGAATTTCCATCGATCTCTAGAGTGCAATCACGAAAACGGTCACGAATAATCACTTGGTCCCCATTAGCTATTTCTACTATTAACGCATCGGGAAGGACACTAATAGGAGTGGTGAATTGTTTACAGAAAGTATCCGACACAAAGGAACATGTAGCACCCGAATCAAACAAAACACGAGCAGGCAAGGAGTTTACTAGGAACGTACCCGAAACAACATCCGGAAAGCTCGACTGGGCACCCTTGGTGGTTGCTCGACTCTAGCCGTCGAATCCACGGAATTTACATCATTACCTCCCACTAGCTTTGGGCAATCCCTCTTCATATGCCCCGGTTCTCTGCACTCATAGCATACCAGCCCCCAGATGGGACACTTGTTAAGTCTCATTTTATAGTAATCATTGTATTTATAGGCTTGGTCAAATACTGTGTTTAGAGTTTAATACTGTGTAGTATTGACCAAGGGTATTTAAGTCCCTTTGGTCTTGGTTGTTTGTAAGAACTTTCACGCCTATTGAATATAGTTTACACTTTGCGCCTTGAACTCTCTCTCTCTACTTTCTCTCTCTAGGATTTAGTTGATCTTGGACTATCAATTGGTATCAGAGCCGATCTGAATCTTGAGAGAATTGAGAGATTGTGTTTTTGTTTCTGAATTTGTAGATTAATCGAAAATTTGATCGATTTTCTTGAATTTTTCAAGAAAATCTCGTTTTCTTAATTTTTCATCAAATTTGGATTGTTTTGTGATTGAATTTCATTGTAAATTGGTTTGTTGAACTCGTTTTTAATTGTAGAACATTATTGTTTCACATCGATTTGCAAGAAAAACAAGTTTTGATTGTCAATTTTGAAAATTGTTGATTTTCTGGAAAAACAGTTTTGACGTACTGTTACATTCTCGAAATCTTTATATGAATGCTAACTTGAATTGTCAAATTTAGTGCATTTGTGTAGGGGGAGTCAAAGAGCTTAACAGGTAAATGTTTTTCAGACTCCAAGTCAGATTTGCGTCACCAGTTGGTAGAGCAAAGCTCAATTTGCGCCAACAACTTCTAGCGCAAAATTGCGTTTCCTGCATGTCGCGCAAACCTCACTTTGCGCTTTCTTCTGTTAGCGCAAACCTTACTTTGCGCCACCAATGGTTAGTGCAAACCTTTCCTGTTTTCTCCGTTTCTTTGATTTTGTAGATCAACATTTGCATGACCAAGTTGATCCAGATCATCAAGGTCATGAGGGGGAGAAGTCAAGGAGAAGTTAAAGAGACAAAGAGCTCAAATGTTTATCTGCTGATCAAGATTCGCTCAAAGATTATATTCTCTCAGCCATTTTAATTCTTTTCCTGTTCTTGCTCCGACCACCATTGTTCATTCAAGGTCATTTAAAAGAGTTGTGTCGTCTAGAGCACAAGATGGTAAATCAATTGTTCGTTCAAGTTTATTCAAATCTGGTCCAGTCTTGTCAAGGCAGAAAAGATAACTCAAACTGAAAGATGCTGAGAAGAAAAAAAAATTTAAGTCAGAAAGTTTTGCAAAGTCGCTTAGTTGGTCCATGCTGATTTAGAAGATTGATTTTGAAGACCAAAGCGCCAATGATTACTAAGGGGGAGATTATTAAGTCTGATTTTATAGTAATCATAGTATTTATAGGCTTGGTCAAATACTGTGTTTAGAGTCTAATACTGTGTAGTATTGACCAAGGGTATTTAAGTCCCTTTAGTCTTGGTTGTTTGTAAGAACTTTCACGCCTATTGAATATAGTTTACACTTTTCGCCTTGAACTCTCTCTCTACTTTCTCTCTCTAGGATTTAGTTGATCTTGGACTATCAACACTCCCGAGTCACGTGGTCCTTCTTACCACACTTGGTACACCCCGTTAGACCGGAATAAGTTCTTGCAACACATGGCCCTGAGTGCTTTGACTTGCACTTGTGGCACCACCGGTCTTCACGACGATGATCACCCACTCTCTCGCTTACAAAGGGTTTTGATTGCCGAACGGGCCCAGATGGCCCTTCCCACTTCCGTTTCTCACCGACAAACCTCTTCTCTTCTCTTTCGGCATTGATGTCGTCCTCAACGAGCAAGGACTCTTCGATAACCTCTTGTAACGTCGAACACTTAGCGTTCCTTACCGCCGTTCGCATCTCGGCCGGTAACTGTTAGAGCATAAATATGTTGGATACAAGATCAAGAAGACTAAAGGTCAAAGTTCAAGAAAGTCAAATCTAAAGAAAGTCAACTCTCATCAAAGTCAAAGTCTTTTGTAATAAAAGTCAATGTATTGTTTTTGTATTTGTTTTTTCTTGTATTAGTTGTAGGTATAAATAGTTTATATTTCTGTTTTTAGTAGAAGTGTCAAAGTGTAGTATTCAGTTGTAAGATTGGAAGAAGTTGTCTAGTTGAGAGAGAATACGTTAGAGAGAGAAAGAGAGTTCTAGAGAGAGAAAGTTTGTAATCTTGAATTTGAAAGTGAAATCAAACAGGTAATTGATTCTTGTTTGTGTTTTGTTTGTTTAATTGTGATTAGAAACTAGATTCAGGGACACACAATTGGTATCAGAGCAGATCCAAATCGGAAAAAAAAAATCAAGAAAATCAGAATGTTTGTATATGTGTTCTTCGATGTCCAGGTTGATTTTGAGTTTTAGTGTGTTTTTGGAGTTGTAAATGATTAGGTTTTGTTAGAAACGTGTTATCGATCGAGTCTGTATAAGTTTTAGATCAATTTGCACTGTAATCGATCATTAATTTTGATTTTAGTTGAGTTCGAAGTTCACGAGTCCTGTGCACTGTAATTGAGTCGATTTATACATTTTTGTGTATTTGATCGAAATTAGTTGTTAAGATTGTGTTCTAGATGGTTAAACGATCAAATTGTCGAATTTTTGAGTTAGATTTCGAGATCTAGATGTCTTTTTGGTGAAAATTTGTTTGTTTCAGAGGTTTGCATTTCATTCATCAAGGTTTGTGTTTCATTCATCAAGATTTGTGTAAGTTCTTCAGAGGTTCGCGTATTCAATGAGAAACGCAAAGTGATGTTTGCGTCTTCAACGAGAAACGAGAAGTGGGATTTGCGTTTTTAATGACAAACGCAAAGTAGAAGTGATTGAGTTTAGAGACAAGTTGTGGTTTGCGTTAGTAACTAGAAACGTAAAGTGTATCTTGCACGAGTAACTTGATACGCGAAGTGTAATTTGCGTTCGCCTCTTGAAACGCAAAGTAAAGGTTTGCGCTTCCCACTTGAAACGCAAAGTAAAAGTTTGCGCTTCGCACTTGAAACGCAAAGTAAAAGTTTGCGCTTCGCACTTGAAACGCAAAGTAAAGGTTTGCGCATCGCACTTAAAATGCAAAGTAAAAGTTTGCGCATCGCACTTGAAGCGCAAAGTGTGGAGGACTTAGACAGATCTCGGAACTCCCACTCCAACTTGTCCATCGAACGCTCGCTACAATACTTGTCCATAATCTTCTTTTTGAACATCGGCCAAGTTAACTTAGCCAGAACTTTAGGAGTGAGGACTGATCGAGTGAGATTCCACCAAATCAAAGCATCTCCCTGAAGTAGTTGAGAAGCAAACTTGACCCTTTGAGAGGGATCACACTTACTTGACTCAAAGGCCATCTCTATCTTTTTGAGCCAATACATACAAGCAACCGGGTTATCGGAACCCGCAAACTCCTTAGGGTGGCACCCCAGAAACGCTTTGTAGGTGCACCCCTTCGTCTTCGTCTTTTTCCATCATCAGATGGGTCTTCAACAGATACCACATTTGGTCCACCCGACCCCACAACAATGTTTTCCGCCATTGTTTCTGGTTGTCGGTTACTGGCGTCTCGATCTTCTAAGAGTTTCATGAAGAACTCTTGTTGTTAGGCCATGGCGGAGTTCATGGCCACCATCATGATATCCCGTAATCGGGTCTCCATGGTCACCTCTTCCATGATAGCATTATCCGCATTGAGGTTCCGGCGCGGAATATGCTCAGGTCCGCCTCCCAAGATTCTGGGTACGGGAATTCCATCGGAGGTTACCCCCACCGGAGGTCGTACAGCTGCAAATTCCACTTCTGGTTGACCCTCTGGCATGTCCGGTAATCTACTTTGAGTGTTTACCATCACAAACTGCCATACACACACGAGAAATAGATTGAGAAAAGACTAAACGAGTTGAACTCATTGTACGTACTAATACCTTCATCAATTATCATAATAATAGTAAACCAAGTATGCTCACGTAACAATGCATTCATAATAGCAGTAGCTAAGTGAAATTATGAACGAACCGTACACAAGAACTCTTGTCACCACCATCACAACTTTCAATTAAAGTAATTCCGTAATCCTAACGCTCTCCCCACCTAAGATTGCTACCCAAGTGGACAATGAAGTCATAAAGTCTAAATCTTAAGTCTAGATATGCTAAACAATACCTAGTTCACTTAAGCTAAAGCTCTAATACCAACTTGTAACACCCTAAAAATAGGGATAACAAAAAAAATCCAAAAAACGGACATGAGGTATACTAGAATTGTCATAGCAAGAGCCTCCCAAAAATGGGGAATATATAAATAACCTGTTTAATCACAATTGTAATTTAAACGGCCAATAAAATAACAACCAACTAATCTAATTTCTACATCTAGAAAAGAGATTACAAAAGGGTTGTCATCTATAAACCCAACGGTTCATTACCAAAAGAAGTAAGCGTCCAAGTGCAAAATCCCCAAGCTCTCACCCAAAGCATCTAAACCTGCTTAGGACTGGCGCCTCTAGAACCTGAGATACACATCGACACCAAACAAGTGTTAGGCCAAAAAGCCTAGTGAGTTGAAAAATAATAAGCATGCATGATCACTTACAATTCTTATCAGCAGTTAACCAGAGTTCAATATATGTGGAGTCAATAGGGGAGACCCATAGCACCAATCAAGTTCCACCCAAAGAGTCGATATACCTTGATGCCATCTACCAAGAGACACCTGAAAGGCCCGGCACACCCGAGGACTATACCAAAGAAAATTCCTCGAATGGCGGAGGTCTAGGCACATACCATCACAGTGGCGCCCAAGACTACATCCTCCTAGTGTCTACTGACTTGGTTCGTCCAACATAATTTATAGGAGGTCTTGAGGTATATTTCAACCAACACATTTCGATACCAACCAAAGGTACAATGTTACCATCCCAACACATAAATCCATTATGAGACCCAAATACCAACATAATCAATGTTTAGACATTAAATCACCAAAAAGGCATTCCAAGTAGAATTTATCATCTACTATAATACATACATCCCAAATCATGCCAAGATATCCAATATGTACATTCATGGAGTCAATACCAAATACCCGATCAATAAAATAAATCTTGGCATTTCACACAAAATCACATTCCCAACTTTTCTTCATAATCAAATCCCACATACTTGAACATATAGAGATAAATAACAACAACTAGAAGAATATGATGTGTATCTAGTTTTAACAAAGGTTAGTAAACTCACAATCTAGGTTTTGTACCAAAACCTAGAAAAGATGAAAACCCTAGATTTGAGAAGATGAGACTTGAAGTGGAGAAGTTGAGCTTTATGAACCCTAGAGATTGTCCTTGAGAAAAGTTATTGCAAGTGTGAAGATCCAACCACCAAGAAGAGTTGTATTTATGAGGGTTAGGGTTTTGAGAGGAAAAGTTCGGTTTGGAAGTCTCCAAAATCGCCAAAGAGAAGAGAGGGTTTAAGATAAATGAGGTTGAAATCAGATAAAATGCATTTAAAGCCCCTGCACCCCGACGGCGAGAGTGCCAAGGGCACTATCGCGAGTCACAATCGTGAGGCTCTCGACACCCGCAGTACAGACCGCGCGAATATGCTCAGTAAAAGTGACATTTGTCACTTTCGCGTGTCACTATCGCGAACTCCCCCAACTCTCGGTACAATCTCAGCGATTGTGCTCGGCGATAGTGACAATGTCACTATCACGTGGCACTCTCGCACCAAGCCCAAAATAGCCAGAAAACTTAACCAAATGCGAGAACGAGTGCGAGGTCTAAACACATGCATCTTTAATACTAGTCAAGTAACATCATAGCGTAATAACAATGACCACATGCATATATAAAGTCTCGTAATTTCAAATAAATACAGTTAACAAATTTAAGGAAATAAATACTTACCTTGAGAATTTCCGGGTGTTACACCTACCCAAGAAACACATCCATTTCATATATATCAGTGAGGGGTCTAGATTGATAGATGAGTTCGGAGTGAAAAAAAAATATGGTGAGGATGTGACAGGACTTAAAAGAATTATTGGTCCTAACCAAACCAAGTCAGTTATCCGGGTTACCACATAATCTATTCATTCTCGTTCTTTGGAGATGGATATTGAAATAGACATGGACCCAGTGTCAATAACTCGTGTCACCCCACCTAGCTACTCAAGTATCTCTCAAAAGATACTTGTTTCATATATGCACGGAGATTTAGCACATAATCTATCTATTCCTCACTCAGAGGTCTTAAATATTGAAAAAGGAAGACATCAGCTCTGGTCTCCGAACTTCATATTCATCTCACTGTGTTTATTGATTTCTAACCTGCGTCCCAGGTTGAATCAATCTTTGAGCCTAATCGATTTGAGTTATACTTCTTTCACACACACACGAATCTTTGTGATTCCCCTTGCATATCTTTGTGATTTTGCCAGAACAGTTTGAGAAGTAATTTTTTTAATATTTTACTTTAGTGATAACTGGAAGTCCTATCAGATATACATCGATGCCAACTCTGAAAATAGGTCACACAATTATTTCAATTGTTGTGATAACAGTTACTATTGTGTTTCTGTGTTAGCTGTTACCCTTGGTTACTGAATCGTTTTATCTGGGATTTTGCTACTCATACATTTAGTCTTTGAAGTTACATGATGCTCAGGATTCTCCTAATCATCATGAGGGGGAGAACGACACACAATTCAAAGACACAGATTATCATGTTGAAGGGGATTTAGCAAAATCTGAGGGGGAGTAACATAATTTCTTAAATCTGAGGTTGAAAAGCCTTTGGATTCAAATATTGCAGTTGAGCAGAAAAGATTTTATTGGTTCTTCTATCCTGTATCATGTGGTGTTTGCTACAAGTTTGTTCCTCCTACGAGCTGATTGAAACAAGTTCTTAAGTTGAAAGTTTATTCAACTCGCGGTTCAGAGACAAATTCTTTGTTTTAAACTGAAGTTGCACCGTGGAATGTCACGTAACTCGCACATTATCTTTCTTGTGTGCTGATCCGATGTGTTGAGTTTCTACAGTTGAAAGTTGCTCAATAGTGCATTCAGTCGAGACTATTGTACATTGAATCTGGTTACAAAGTTGAAACTTTGAAGACCAAGAGCTTTATTCAAGGGGGAGCGTGGAAAGGCATGAAGACAAGCAACACCAAAGTTCTTCAAAGATTCAAGAGGGAATGAAGATCAAAGCTTGAAGATTTCAAAATGATAAATGTCTTATTCAACTTTAGGGGGAGATTGTTAGGACTAAAATTCCTAGTGCGTTGAAAGTTGTATAACGCATTTATAGGGTTTAAATTGTAATTGTTTTAAAGTTTATTGTAAATGGGCTTTGAGGCCCATTAGCCTTATACGTCCATATATTTAAAGGTTGCTTAACCTAGTTTTAGGAGAGAAGAGATTATTAAGATTGTTAGACATAAGGTTTACATTCTCTGATCAGAAATTCTCTCTGTAAACCTAAACCCTTCATTGATAAATCTAATCATATGACCAGCATTTGTGGTTTATTTATTGTTATTCCTTGATTATTATTGCTGATAAATTGCACTGTTCTGGGATCTACACATATCTTTCATGTCAAACTTAGATTTCAACATATCCTTCGTAGACCATATCATTTTGTCATCACTGCCAATGATAAGCATATCATCAACATATATGTTGGTCCCGAAGGTGCTTAACAAGTTTGTAGAAGGGGGGGTTGAAATACAAACACAGAATTTAAAGTTTAATAAATTGTTTATTGATAAATCAAACACAATTTACAAGTCTGTTGCGGAATAAGATTAAGTAAAACTCAATCTAAACAAACTTAAGAAAACACTAAGATGGTTGCACAAGAATATAGAGAATTGGAGATTAGAGAGTATAGAAAACAAGGGTTTTTATGTTTTGGAAAGATGAAGGCTAGAGGTCAGCACACTCTTCAGATGGAGAGGTAATCTTTCTATTTATACCCTATGCATTAAATGCATGGCAGGGTACTTTACACGTGTCTTTCTTTGATTGGCAGAGAGAGTCTGACTTTGGGAGACATGCTTTCGGCCGCATCATGAACAGTGTAGTTGACAGAGTTGTTGTACGAATTATGGAAGAGGTATGTCCGTTCTGACACATCGTACTGGGTGTGCAGGGAAAGACAAAAGAGACTTGAGGCATAAGCTAAGTGATCATCGATTGTTGAATATCTCTTCCTTCAGAGATATAAAGAAGTTCAGCTATCGCTGAAGCTTTTCCTTAGGTTTCTTCGCGTATGAGTAGAGTTGTCTTTGCTTCACTGATCTCCGCATCAGGTCACTAGTAAACTTGTCTTTATTCAGCAGCTTCGTCTTCGATTCAGCTATGAACATCTGTTGACGCGAAACTTGTCTTCAGGGATTACGTTTACATAAAAATCATCAGCGATAACTGAACAGACTCAGTCTAATCGCTGATAGTGAAACACTAATACATATGAGTGTTTATAAGAAAGATCATCAGTGATAACTGAACAGACTCAGTCTGATCGCTGATGGTGAAACACTAATACATATTAATAAACGTAATTTTCACTAAGTATAGAAGAGGGTCTTTATCAAATCACTGAGAGAGTTTGGATCAACGATATAAACACAAGATGACATATCCATGAGTGGTGTCTTTCATATAAACACATTTGTCACACTCATTTATCTTAAAACCGCTTTCTAACATGGCTTGATCAAACTTTTGATGCCATTGCTTTGGAGCTTGCTTTAGGCCATACAAGGACTTAATAAGTTTACAAACCTTGTTCTCTTGTCTCGGGGCAACGAATCCCTTAGGCTGCTCCATATAGATTTCTTCTTCTAAATCTCCGTTTAGAAAAGCAGTTTTCATATCCATTTGGTGAATTTGCATATATTTAATGGCTGCAATAGCTAACACCAACCTAATGGATGTTATTCTTGTTACCAACGAATATGTATCAAAGTAATCTAGACCTTCCTTTTGTCTATATCCTTTGATTACTAATCTCGCCTTGTATTTGTCAATACTGCCATCAGTTTTCACCTTTTTCTTAAAGATCCAACGGTAACCTAGTGGCTTACATCCCGGAGGTAGATCCACTAGTTCCCATGTATGGTTTTGTAAGATAGATTCTATCTCACTCTTGATGGCTTATTTTCATTGAGGTCCTTCCGAAGACGTAACCACCTCACGATAGGTTTTGGGTTCACTTTCCACCACGTAGGTGAGAAAATCGGGACCAAACGATTTTTCAACTCTAGCCCGTTTACTTCTTCTAGGTTCCACTTCTTCTTCCTCAAATAGAACTTGTTCATCCTCTCGAACAATTTCTTTATCTTTAGAAGATGAGGTGTGTTTTTCCTTGTTCAAACAAGGAAATATGTCTTCGAAGAATGAAGCATTTCTTGACTCCATAATTGTATTCTTGTGTATTTCAGGATTTTTAGATTCATACACAAGAAACCGATAAGCACTACTATTTTGTGCATATCCAATGAATACACAATCCACTGTTTTAGGTCCTAACTTTTGTACCTTAGGCGGAGGTACAACCACTTTAGCTAGGCACCCCCACACTCGTAAGTACTTGTAGGATGGTTTCCTACCCATCCAAAGTTCGTACGGTGTTTCATTTTGTTTCTTGCGGGGTATCTTATTCAAAAGATAATTAGCCGACAAAATAGCTTCCCCCCACATGTTCTGACTTAAACCAGAACTAATCAGCATGGCATTCACCATCTTTTTCAAGGTACGATTTTTTCTCTCAGCTATACCGTTTTGTTGAGGTGAGTAGGGTGTTGTGAATTCATGTCGAATTCCATTGTTAGAACAAAACTCAGCAAACGGTGAAACATATTCACCTCCCCTATCACTTCTAAGGACCTTGATTTTCTTGTTAAGTTGATTTTCAACTTCATTTTTATACAAGACAAATGTAATATCCAGTTTCGAAATTTTTATTAATTTTGAAAGTGATGGGATTTTATGTTCAAAAGAGGGTTTCAAAAACCACAAAATAAATTTTGAGCAATGGAAGCAAAATAAAATTTTGAACATAAACATAAAAAACAAGTTTTAACTCCCACAATAGGATCTTGTTACATGCATGTCAAGATTTAACTTGAAAATAAAAGTTTGGAACTACAACCTTTGAAGCCTTTGGATCCTCACGGGAGGTTGATCGTTGATGAATAATGTAGAAACCAAAATAGAGTTCCTCTATTGGTATCCACCAACAAGCTCCAACACTATAGAATGCTAGTTCCTACTTGAAGATGCAAAAAAAAGATTCTTCACCAAAAACTACAATAGTTTTGTAGAAGAAAAACAACCACCACTTGTTGGTGGTGTTTGGCCGAAAACACCAAGAGAATGGGAGGAGAAAAGAAAATCCACTACCCAAAATGGTGATGGTGGCCAAAGGTGTAGAAGGGGAGGGCAAAGAGAAAAGTTCCACCTTGGAACCAAAAATACACACCCCATTTATTTTCAAGAAAAAAAAAACACTCTCTTAATTACCCATGGTATAGATTTGATGGTTTCCAAGAACCACCAAATCCACCAATGACCTTCCATCCTTCCATGCATATTTTCCTTTTTAACCTTCTAGTTTAGGACTTGACCATGAAAGACTTTCTTTCTTGGTCCTTCTAGTTTGAATTTGTTAAAATCCATATTTTAACAATTCAAACTTTATAATTATAAGTCCCTCTTTTAATTCTAGTTATATATAAGTTTATAAGTTAACTAGAATCCTTTTATTGCATCAATTATTATGAATCACATTCAATAATAATTTTCAAGAATTATTAATATTTATCAAGAATCAAAATTCTTATAAATATTAATTTGGTGTCTACTTGTTTTTGGTGTGGCCCTATAGGATCATAAATTACCGGCAATATTATTTTATAATCATTCTTGAGCATATAGAACCAACAATCTCCCACTTGCTCAAGATTGTATTATAGAATAATATAGACAGTGGTGGACGTCTAGCAACATCTCACTGCCCCCAGCAACGTATGACTATATGTGCCATTCATCAACATCCAATTCCCACAAGCTCAAAACTTTAATTGATGTATAAGGTGTGATATCAGTTATCCCTTTGTTCGGACATCATGTTGAACATGAGACATGGATTGTAATCATTCTCATATGTCGTTCAACTTTTGGTAAGGTGCCTTAGATGTCTCACTCTAAACCATTTAGAGGAACAAATCCCATCTTGACTACATACGCCTCTTATTCAGTTCATACTGTACCCAATGATGGCCTTTATAGATGCCTACTATTTCAAGATCAGCGGTTAACCATATCAAAGCACAGTACTCCCTACACTCAAGTCCCTAATATGCAACTCAGGTCAAAGGATACAAAGATATTACCTTTATTCAAGTGTCACTCATGACGACAATCCACGAAGTGATTTTGAAGCGGGTCATGTCCAGTACTTATTCCCTAGCAAGTACCTATGAACTTGGTTGCAACACTTTGCCACTTTTACTCTTAAAAGTCAACCAATCCAAATCATATTAGTCTTACTTCATAGTTGTTCCCACAACTATGACCGACTATGGACATTTAGAATAACTAATTTATTCATGGATTAAACATGCTAATATAGAACACAACAAGTATGAATAAGATCATATCCTATATATCTATTCAAATATTATACTCGTTGCTTAACTTGTTTCAATATCCAAATACTAAATCCAAATCAAATCCCATCACTAGAATAACGAAGTCCTTGTGTCTCAAACATGACCCTTCAAACTTAGCATATAAAAGGAGTTTCGTGAATGGGTATACTAAGGCTTGATTTGTGTGAACCTTGAGAATACAAATGTCTCCCTTCAAACTTTATTCCAAATATAGTTTTGGAGTAGATGCTTGGTATTCTGTTGTGACATAGTGTCCTTTAGCTCTCGTAATGGTACGCTTATCGTCACAAAAGATTTCTAGGTGATCCTGAATGGAAGTATCATGCTAGCTTTTCAATGAACTCTTTCATTCAAGACATCTTTCCTTTTGCAGCTTTTAAAGAAGCAATGTATTCTAATTCTGTATTATGAACTTTTCTTTCGCTTGGAACTCTTTCCAACGAACTTCTCCTTCATTCATAATGAAGACATACCGGTTTTATGATCTAGAAATTTCTCAAGATCTATGGAAGCTATCATCATATGTAACCTTTTACTATGATTTTCTTCCAACCCATAATTAATGAACACTTCTTTGGCTATGTAAGTACCTTAGAATGTTCTTTATGGTCATCTAATGACCTTCCCCTGAAATTTGTTGGTTAACATCATCTAATACTCTAAAGCATTATGACACATCCGCATTGGCATATTAATCTTGTCGTACTATTTAGAATGCCAATCATTTTAACTAGCTCAACCTTTGTGCTAGAAATATTTAGCCCAACTTATAATGATGTCACATCATACATGCAAGAACCTACCGTTAGAGCCTTGCATCTTGAACCTTTTCAAGATCATATCAATATATATATACTTAATTTATGAATGTAGACTCCTTTGATCTAACTCTTTAGATCTCTATTTCAAGAACATAATCATGTTCTTAAGTCTTTCATTTAGATATATTGCCCTGCCATGACACGATGCCTAGCCTTGTGTTTTTCCTCCGAGCGTTGGTATGTTTTTTACGTACATATTAGGAATTTTACTGCGCTCCCACTAGCCTTTTAGTAAATGTATAAGTCTTCTTTTATCAAAAGAAGATTCCAGCTTTAAGATGCTTATAGTTATCCATGAATGGATTACACCTTGGTGTTCATGACTCTAAGCCAATCATCAGATTCAGAATCTGACTCAGCATTTTAGTAGCTGATGGGTTTACAGGAATCCCATTATACATCATCCTTCATTAGTCGTGGGAAAATAACATTTCTCGGACTTCTGAATGATTCTACTAGATTTGCGAACACTTTGTGATTTACTAAGTTTCTGATCAATCAAATTGTTCAAATTCAACAACCTTTGTTTGATAACTAGTTTCAACCAAGAAGTGCATTAGATTATGAGGTTCTTGATTTTCTTCAATTCCTTAAACCTCCCATTTGCCTTGCCCATTTGAAACTTGTTTTCTAAGAACTTGGCATTAAAATAATAAACAATTTTATTATTTATGGGATTGTAGAATCCATATTCAAAACGTTTTAGAATATTCTACAATATATGCATTCGGTAGATATTTAGTCGAGTTTTGTATGTGCTTCATAAAACCACATCTTTAACTAAGATTATGGATGAGACCTTTCATACAAAATCTTATAAGGTGTTTTATCTACGTCTCGGTTGGTAAAACATAGTTTACAGTAATTAAAGGCAGAATTCTTAATTTGAATAGGAATAGTAATTTCTTTCATCATAGAGTGAACCATGTCTGATAAGGTTCGATTCATCAAAAACTTTTAATTTGAAAATGGTGTTTGTGATGAACCAAGTTTGTGAGACTATCCCACAACTTCTAAGATGATTCATGAATTCCTATTCGAGATATTATTCTTTTATATCATAAAAGACTTCATTTTTCTTTGTGACCTTTTCTCCAACCTTCATTTTGAAGCGACTGAATTATATCAAATGCTTCATGTTTAACACTTCAACACTTGAATCGTTAAGTAGCGAAGATATTGTGTCATCTATCATCAAGACTAGACAAGGAATTGAGAAGACATATACATCCAAATTTTTTCTTCTCGATTTTTCTTTCGTTACAATAACCAGAGGAAAAAGCTTTATTCAACTTGTCATTTGCCTTGCCATAGATTTGATTTAAATCTCATTTGAGTCCTTGGTATCATAGTGAATTGTGTTTTAGAAAGCTAATGAGATTCACTTTATTATTCGATTAAGAGATCTGGTTCTCGAAATAGAATAATTCATTTTGAATATGAAAATGATCGTTTCCAAAACGCTTGAGTGAATTTCATCCAATCATTAAACAATGCAACTGAAATAATAACTTAGTCAAACTAAATTCAAAATATCGTTCAAAAACAACCATTGTTTTAACATTACAAGCCATATGGTTTTCAAAATAAATCTTCTATAAGCTTGGTGTTCAAAGTTGCTTCCTTGCTTATATTGATCACCATCACGCTTGTCTTTCAGTCGTTTGCCTTTCAAGAATATCTGTAACAATTACAAGATAGAGTTTTACACTTAGTATCATATACAAGTGTATAAGAGAAAGGTAAAAGTTCTTTCTATCTTATAGATATCTAAAGGATTTTATTTCACAAAGGAAAATCTTCTCCTTAGAGATCAATACTTGAAGTCACTGAATTCGGAAAGATTTCTCTCATATGTTTCCAGTAACATACACAATTCCGAGATTGAAAACTCCTCAAGATTCACTTCAAAACCATTGAATCTTTTGTTCAAAGACCCGAGAATCGCACTCTTGGCTAGTTTATCATGATACGGATAGCCAAGTTTCTCCAAGTAGTGCAAATGCATTCTCATGGTTTCAAGATGAGAGCCCACAGATTGGTCTTCTTTCATCTTGGTATGATGAAGTTCCCAATGTATTTTAAGAATTTCAGTTATCACAAATTCTTTGTGACAATGCCGTAGTCGCTCCATAAGGTCATATGATGTGTCTGGAAACCTCTCCACCTTTTCTCATAAAAGTGGATCCATGGTTTCTAGCATGAGGTGTGAAACATCATATGAATCTTTACAATGCCTTAACCATGCATTGTGGGCCTCTGTGGAGGTAAGAGGAGGTTCTTCCGGAAGGGGAACAAAAAGTACGTGTGATATCCTTTTATGTCTGAGACCAAGTCTCAACCTTGAAAACAAAAAAAGGGAAATTTTGTTCTGTTAGCCTTTCTTGCATAAGAAAAGCTCTTAAGGATGGGTCAATCGCGGTATTTTGATTCATCTACAAAAATTAACAAAATTCATTTAGTATTTTCAATTTTTTAATATTTGACTCAAATAATACCCTCTTGCGTTTCTTAAACATTATTTAGTCAAATCTAGAATCCAAGTTGCGAAACGAACAAACGGTTAGGTGACCTTTATCCCGTATATTCAATCCAACAAGGTAGGCAACGCTTACCAATTACATCAAGATGTAACTTCTAGTGGTATGGGATCCTTAACAACTTTTGTCAATTTGGCATGTTTGATCCCATCTTTGCCTCGGGTCTCTTTTGCTTAGGTGACCTTTATCACAAAAGATTCCTGATCAAGTCATCCTACTTGAGACAACGTGTGAAAATCATATCAATGTGGTTAGGTGACCTTTATCCCACAAGGATGCAAGAATCACCTCATTCATCACAAGACAATCCAAGCGGTTAGGTGACCTTCATCCCACAAGGGTGCCATAGTGATGAAATGAGTGTCTCTCAAAAGGACGGCATAGACTTGCCTTGTAAGAGGGATTCATATGTTCTACAATTATAATTTTGAAAACATTTTTAGTGTTAAGAGTTATTGCATGCATCCAATAATACATGGTACTATAAAAACTTTATTTTTAAGATATGGTTCATTTTAGATAAAATAAAATCCCCATTTTATCATCTAAAATTTGTGGTCAAAATATTAATATCATATATTAAGATTTATGTTTGATCACAAAAAATATTTATAATCCTATAATAAACATTTTATTATTGAAACTATGAGTTTGGATGAGTCTTAAAATCTCCATTTTAACTCCTTTCACTAATTAAAAAAGTTGACGTTTTGTAATACCTGTGTAAGACTCGGTTTAAAATCGTATAATTATTCTTACCCGAAATGAACCGTAAAAAAAAAAAAAAATGGTAACCTTAAGGGTTAAAATTATTATTAACCTAAACTCTTTATATATATATAAATATATATATATATTACGGATTATATATATATAATATCTTAAAATGTCAATTAGAGTTTGTTGAGGGACTAAAGTTGTCATTTAATCAAACTTTATATAAAATTAAAATATATATATATATATAAGTAAATAAATATGTATGTCTATCATTAGAGTAAATTGCAATCTCATCGTCCCTGTTAAGACTCCATTACCGCCATTTTTTTCTCTCAATTTCTCTCTCTAAAAATCTCTTCTTCTCTCTAGATTTTCTATCAATTTCGTGAATCAAATCGAAGAAATAACTACATATTCGGAATCTACTCGTCGAACCCTTCTTAGAGGTATAAATTTCTTCTTAAGTTATTTAAGTTGGTAAGTTTGGTTAGTTGAAGTTGGTTGGTAGATTATGGTTAGATATAGCAAAGTTATAATCATTTACATATATAGGAATGTATGTTTTTGTCAAAATTACAAACGGGTAAAGTTTAGAATCAAATGGTGATATTTATATCTAGATATTTAACCGCACCCCAAGTGATCGGTTTAATGTCTAAGAGAATATAAATTTGTGATTAAGCTAGTATTATAAGCTTTGAGTTTTAGGTTGTACAGTTAATAATAATTGGTGGTTTATATAGGAAATCGAACGGGTTAAAGTTCGTCATCGGTATCGATTAATCTCGTGTTGCATCTCAATTCAATTGAGGTACGGATTTCTTTATTTGTTTGATACTTGGATACGTATTTGTATATACGTGTCTATTCCTTGAGTATGGTACACCATGCATTACCTATCACATAAGTGAAATGGTAACTTTCCGAATTGAACTTTTGAAAATTGTTGGTTTTGAGTTATCATGTGACATTATTATTTAAAGATATTTGATTATGATTATATGATATTTCTTTGCTTCGAATCATGAATCATTGGTAAACAATTGAATTAAAACCTTCAAGGTTTATTGGATTTTTGAATTTGTTTCCATGAGGTCGCATGTGTTGTAGACCTATGATTCCGTTTTCGATTTATAGAATACTTGACCATTGGGGGCACCAAGGTCGGGATGCTTCCACGGTGGCTATACAATCGTGGCGTCCTCACTTAGAATGGACACGTATGGGGTCTAGCCAAGTAACGGCTATCGAGGGCGAATGGATCGATCCTAGTTGCACGAGTCGGGTCGTGAATTATTCACGACAGGGGTTAGATGGTGAGTGTGCCCACACTGCTACCCCATGGGACTTACGTGGTTTGATCAACCCGTGAGAATGACGTATCTTTGTGATACACACTGGTCTTTGTGACCCTTGTTACATCTTTGTGATGTTTGATTGGTTTTACGGTTTTTACTCTTTTAAAAATACATTCTTTTTATATATTTTAAATGATAAATCAGATAGGCCTTGGTGGTCTACACTTATTTAACATTTGTTTGATAGTTACTAATATCAACGTTCTTTATTTCATTTCCGCTTCCACTCGTTAAATTATCGTTTCTTTTATCATTATTAATCCGTTCACTGGGCAAAGTTGCTCAGCCGTGTGTGTTTTGTTGGCACGGCAGGTACTAGATGATTAGACAGGGGACGGGAATATAAAGAAAAGAAGACAACTATTTTGGACTTCCTTTTGAAGATCTTTGAATATTATGCTTTTTGGGTCTTTTGTTTTTATGTCCATGTAAATATATTTGTAAAACTTAACTATAGTTGTCTTCATATGATGGTTTGTAACTTCGTGTTTATGTGGTATAGTCATGCTCTGAATTTTATAAGTCTACTCAGTGGATTTATTTTCGTTTTGATGTCCCCTGAACTGTGACATCGCCCCGTTCTTAACCACGCGGAACAGGGGGTGTTACAGATATGGTATCAGAGCTATAGGTTTATGATCTTGTAGTTCTTTTAAGTTGTGATTGTAAGGATTGGGTAGGTTTAAGAATGGGTAGGTCTCGTCTATTAGGTAATTACTATATGTTTATAAAGTTAAATATTCTATCAACTTTGAACTCTAAATTTCCTTTGTTTCTTAGAGAATGCCGCCAAGGAGGGGTAGACCTCGAAAGAATCCACCTCCAGAATCTGGAAGTGGGGCGAATCCTCCACCAGAACATCCAGTAAATCCTGATATTGCTGCTACCGTACAGCAAGTTCTATCATAAATGATGTCGGGGTACATAGCTCAACTCGCTGAGGCATCACGACAATCTAGTGGAAACCCTCCTCCTCAATCTAATGAACTTCCGAATTCCAGTACTGCATCTGAGAATATCGGTACATGGCTCAGGGAATTCAACAAGCAAAAGCCAAGGATATTTACTTCAGCTTCAAATCCCATTGAAGCAGAGAATTGGATCACTCATCTAGAGAAAAATTTTCGGGTAATGGGTTGTCCTGATCAGATAAAAGTGGAGTTAGCCACCTATAAATTAGAGAATGATGCTCATAATTGGTGGTATGGTTGGTTACAATCAAATCAATCTGAGTTATCTGCATGTCCGGTCAGTTGGGCTCGATTCAAAGAGTTGTTTTATCAGCAATATTTCACTGCATCAGACAAGGACGCATATGCTCGTGAATATTCATCTATCCAGCAGAGAGATGATGAATCTATTTCAGACTTTCAGATTCGATTCCTTCGACTAGCCAGATTCGCGGGTGCTACAGCAGGTACTACGGCCCAACAAATCGATAAATTCAAATGGGCGTTGAACGACATATTTAAGGATCAACTTTTGAATCTTCCTTTTTCTTCTGTCTCTCAACTGGCTGATGCTGGTAAGAATATTGAAAGATCTCGTCAAGCAGCTTTGGATCGAAAAGCAGACAGTAACAAGAAGCGGGAACGTGATTTTCAATCTGGTCGTGCGGATAGTAAAAGTTTTCATAAATCAAGATTCAACAATGACAAGAATCAATCAAAGTTCAGTTCAGGTAAGTCTCAAGCACCAGGTTTTTCTTCTAGTCATAATCAAGGTTCTTCAGGAGCGTCTTCTGCAATCAAGTGTAATCGTTGTGGGAAGTGGCACCGACCAGGGCCTTGTCTTCGAATGACTGGGGCATGTTATAAATGTGGTAATCAAGGTCACCTAGCCAAAGATTGTAAGTCTGACCAGTCAATTAAATCTCAAGAAAAACAAAAGCCATCAACAGCTGGAGGTCGTGTATTTGCATTATCCGGTGAAAAGTCCACTGCTGGTATGGTTTCAGGAATTCTTTCTCTTATTAATAGATCTATATATGTGTTATTTGATACTGGTGCTTCACATTCTGTTATGTCTGAGAATTTAGAGGAATATCTTAAACAATTTGAATCACCAACAGAGTCTCCTATACTCATCACGACTCCGGTAGGTGGTTCAGTGTGTGTTGTGACTGAATTCAAAAATTGTCCTCTAACTATCGGCGACCATATTCGGGAAGTTACGTTACTCCCGATGAAAATGAAGCATTTCGATATTATCCTTGGAATGGATTGGTTGTCTAAGCATCAGGCAACGATCGATTGTAATTCAAAGAAGATTTTCTTTGGTGATAAAGATCATCCTGAATTCATATATCAAGGGATAGAACCGAAGCCAGGAACTACAACTGTATCATCTTTGAAGGCCAATTTGTTTACTTTGCAAGGTTGTGAAGGTTATCTCGCATCGTTGCAAGATCCAGACGAGGTACCTTCTAAACTTGAAAATATCCCTGTAGTTAATGAGTTCCTTGATGTATTCCCTGATGAACTTCCCGGAGTTCCACCGAAAAGAGAAGTTGAATTTACTATAGAACTTGTTCCGGGAGCTAGTCCTATTTCAAAAGCTCCTTACCGAATGGCTCCGACTGAAATGAAGGAACTAAAGGAACAAGTTCAGGAATTGTTGGATAAGGGATATATCCGACCCAGTGTTTCGCCTTGGGGAGCACCGGTCCTATTCGTTAAGAAAAAGGACGGCTCGATGCGATTATGTATTGATTATCGTGAACTTAATCGAGTAACGGTACGAAATAAATATCCCTTGCCCCGTATAGACGATTTGTTTGATCAGCTTCAAGGGGCCACATACTTTTCCAAGATCGATCTGAGATCTGGATATCACCAGCTTCGAGTAAGAGAGCAAGATATTCCACGGACTGCATTCCGAACGCGTTACGGTCATTATGAATTTGTAGTTATGTCGTTCGGACTGACTAATGCTCCTGCAGTCTTTATGGATCTCATGAACCGTGTCTTTAAAGATTATCTCGACGAGTTCGTGATCGTTTTCATTGATGATATTTTGATTTATTCTAAAACAAAAGAAGATCACGAAACTCATCTTCGAAAGGCACTGGAAACACTTCGAGAAAAGAAACTTTACGCTAAATTTTCGAAGTGTGAATTCTGGTTACAACAAGTTAGTTTTCTGGGCCACATTATATCAGCGGAAGGTATTAAAGTCGATCCTGCTAAAGTTGAAGCTGTTGCTAAATGGCTAAGGCCAACTAATATTTCCGAAGTTCGTAGTTTCTTAGGACTTGCAGGATATTACAGGAGATTTGTGGAAAATTTCTCTCGAATTGCACTGCCGTTGACAAAACTCCTTCGAAAGGGAGTTAAATTTGATTGGGGTCCAGAACAAGACCAGAGTTTTGCAGAACTGAAACGGAGGTTGATTTCAGCTCCAGTTTTGGTATTGCCGTCAGGATCAGGTGGTTTTCAGATTTATAGTGACGCTTCTCAAACTGGACTCGGATGTGTTTTGATGCAGAACGGTAGAGTTATTGCATATGCCTCGCGTCAACTCAAACCTTATGAGGTGAACTATCCGACTTACGATTTAGAGTTGGCTGTGGTTATTTTTGCTTTAAAAATCTGGCGTCATTATTTGTACGGTGAGACCTGTGATATCTTTACTGATCATAAGAGTCTAAAATACATCTTTACCCAAAAAGAGTTGAATATGCGTCAGCGACGATGGCTCGAACTTCTAAAAGATTATGACGTTCGTATTCAATACCATCCAGGTAAAGCTAACGTAGTTGCCGATGCGTTGAGTCGCAAACATTTTGGTACTATATCGAGTTTGATTGCTCAACCTCAATTGGTATCCGAATTAGAAAAATTGGGTATTGAGTTAGTATCTCGTACTGGGGTCGAATCTGTATCCAGTTTGAAGATTGAATCGACATTGATTTCAAGAATCAAAGAAGCACAACAACATGATGGTGAGATTTGGGCTATCCTTGAAAAATCAAAAGATGATCCAAAATCAGATTTTCAGGTAGACGACATTGGTACCATCTGGTATCGAAACCGAATCTGTGTACCTGACGATCCTGAAGTCAAGGAAGCTGTGTTAAATGAAGCACATAACTCATTATTCTCAATTCATCCGGGATCTACCAAGATGTATCGTGACTTAAAGCAATACTTTTGGTGGAACGGTATGAAACGTGATATAGCCGAGTATGTTGCTAAATGTTTGACTTGCCAGAAAGTGAAAATCGAGCATCAACGAGCCAGCGGTCTGTTACAACCCTTAGAGATTCCAGTATGGAAATGGGAGCACATCTCAATGGACTTTGTGACAGGATTACCAAGAACTGTACGTAAGCATAATGCTATCTGGGTGATTGTTGACAGATTAACGAAGTCGGCACATTTTCTGGCTATACGAGATACCTTTTCAGTTGACAAGTTAGCTGAATTATTTGAAAGAGAGATTGTTCGACTACATGGTACTCCAGTTTCAATTACTTCTGACAGAGATCCCAGATTTACTTCTAGGTTCTGGAAGAGTCTCCACCAGGCCTGGGGTACAAAGTTAACCATGAGTTCATCTTATCATCCTCAAACTGATGGTCAAACTGAACGAACAATCCAAACTCTTGAAGATATGCTTCGAGCTTGTGCTCTTGAGTGGTCTGGTAGCTGGGATGAGTATCTTTGTTTAATTGAATTTGCTTATAACAATAGTTTCCAATCCAGTATCGGTATGGCTCCGTTTGAGGCTCTTTACGGACGCAAATGTCGAACTCCTTTGTGTTGGAATGAAGTAGGCGAGAAAGCTATCGAAGGCCCTGATCTTGTTCGAATAACCACAGAAAAAGTTGAAGTGGCTAGGCAGAAAATGAAAGAAGCTCAATCACGACAAAAGAGTTATGCGGATAAGCATAGACGGTCAATAGAATTTCAGCCCGGTGAGCATGTTTTTGTGAAAATTTCTCCTTTTCGAGGTGTTCGAAGGTTCGGATTCAAGGGTAAACTGAGTCCTCGATATATTGGACCTTTTGAGATATTAGAGAGAGTTGGCGAGGTGGCGTATCGCTTGGCATTACCTCCGCAACTTTCACACATTCACGATGTTTTCCATGTATCGTCGCTCCGTGGATATCGATACCATCCTTTGCATGTGATTGACTATCCTCTAGAACGAATTGAGCCAGATCTCTCTTATGTTGAAGAGCCGGAAGCGATCATAGATCGAGAAGAGAGAAGATTGCGGCGCAGAACCGTCCCTTTTGTGAAGGTATTGTGGAAAAATCATACAAATCGGGAAGCGACGTGGGAAACAGAAGACTCGATAAGGAAGAAATATCCACATCTATTTTAAGGTATGAAATATATATATATCCCTAATTTGGTTTCGGGGACGAAACCTTCTTTTTTAGAGGGGGAGAAATGTAATACCCGTGTAAGACTCGGTTTAAAATCGTATAATTATTCTTACCCGAAATGAACCGTAAAAAAAAAAAAAAAAAAATGGTAACCTTAAGGGTTAAAATTATTATTAACCTAAACTCTTTATATATATATAAATATATATATATATATATATTACGGATTATATATATATAATATCTTAAAATGTCAATTAGAGTTTGTTGAGGGACTAAAGTTGTCATTTAATCAAACTTTATATAAAATTAAAATATATATATATATATATAAGTAAATAAATATGTATGTCTATCATTAGAGTAAATTGCAATCTCATCGTCCCTGTTAAGACTCCATTACCGCCATTTTTTTCTCTCAATTTCTCTCTCTAAAAATCTCTTCTTCTCTCTAGATTTTCTATCAATTTCGTGAATCAAATCGAAGAAATAACTACATATTCGGAATCTACTCGTCGAACCCTTCTTAGAGGTATAAATTTCTTCTTAAGTTATTTAAGTTGGTAAGTTTGGTTAGTTGAAGTTGGTTGGTAGATTATGGTTAGATATAGCAAAGTTATAATCATTTACATATATAGGAATGTATGTTTTTGTCAAAATTACAAACGGGTAAAGTTTAGAATCAAATGGTGATATTTATATCTAGATATTTAACCGCACCCCAAGTGATCGGTTTAATGTCTAAGAGAATATAAATTTGTGATTAAGCTAGTATTATAAGCTTTGAGTTTTAGGTTGTACGGTTAATAATAATTGGTGGTTTATATAGGAAATCGAACGGGTTAAAGTTCGTCATCGGTATCGATTAATCTCGTGTTGCATCTCAATTCAATTGAGGTACGGATTTCTTTATTTGTTTGATACTTGGATACGTATTTGTATATACGTGTCTATTCCTTGAGTATGGTACACCATGCATTACCTATCACATAAGTGAAATGGTAACTTTCCGAATTGAACTTTTGAAAATTGTTGGTTTTGAGTTATCATGTGACATTATTATTTAAAGATATTTGATTATGATTATATGATATTTCTTTGCTTCGAATCATGAATCATTGGTAAACAATTGAATTAAAACCTTCAAGGTTTATTGGATTTTTGAATTTGTTTCCATGAGGTCGCATGTGTTGTAGACCTATGATTCCGTTTTCGATTTATAGAATACTTGACCATTGGGGGCACCAAGGTCGGGATGCTTCCACGGTGGCTATACAATCGTGGCGTCCTCACTTAGAATGGACACGTATGGGGTCTGGCCAAGTAACGGCTATCGAGGGCGAATGGATCGATCCTAGTTGCACGAGTCGGGTCGTGAATTATTCACGACAGGGGTTAGATGGTGAGTGTGCCCACACTGCTACCCCATGGGACTTACGTGGTTTGATCAACCCGTGAGAATGACGTATCTTTGTGATACACACTGGTCTTTGTGACCCTTGTTACATCTTTGTGATGTTTGATTGGTTTTACGGTTTTTACTCTTTTAAAAATACATTCTTTTTATATATTTTAAATGATAAATCAGATAGGCCTTGGTGGTCTACACTTATTTAACATTTGTTTGATAGTTACTAATATCAACGTTCTTTATTTCATTTCCGCTTCCACTCGTTAAATTATCGTTTCTTTTATCATTATTAATCCGTTCACTGGGCAAAGTTGCTCAGCCGTGTGTGTTTTGTTGGCACGGCAGGTACTAGATGATTAGACAGGGGACGGGAATATAAAGAAAAGAAGACAACTATTTTGGACTTCCTTTTGAAGATCTTTGAATATTATGCTTTTTGGGTCTTTTGTTTTTATGTCCATGTAAATATATTTGTAAAACTTAGCTATAGTTGTCTTCATATGATGGTTTGTAACTTCGTGTTTATGTGGTATAGTCATGCTCTGAATTTTATAAGTCTACTCAGTGGATTTATTTTCGTTTTGATGTCCCCTGAACTGTGACATCGCCCCGTTCTTAACCACGCGGAACAGGGGGTGTTACACGTTTGGTAGTGATTAGAACAAAAAAAATTACAAAACCATTTTAGCGTCTTATTAAAAACGTCAAAATTCCATTTCCAAACTCTTAGTACCATATAATTGCATGCGTCAAAATACTCTTAGTTTTGAAAAAAAAAACTTATTTCTTCAAAATTATTTAAAATCTCCATTTTAAATTGTTTGGTTCATTTAAAATCCAATTTTAAAGTTAGAGATTTTTTAATAAACTTTTTTATTCAAAAACACAATTGAACCAATTTACATGTTATGGATTTAAGATCTCCATTTTAAACTTTTGCTTAACTTAAAATCTCCATTTTAAGGTTTGGTCCATTTCACTTTTAAAACATATTTTAAAAGTTCTTACTTTAATTTTAAATCATTTTAAAATGTCATAGGACCAATTATGTGTTCTTTTAAATACAAAAATATTCTATATACCAAGGCAATATAATAAAAGAACATAAGCAACCACAATATGCATAAAAAGTGCATAAGAATGTGCATAAAAACCAAGCCAATTCTAATGGCATTTCTTGTGAGCCAAACAAGAATGCCTATCCTTTCTTAAGGGACAAAAAGAAAATAAAAGTCTTGAATCTCCCACTTGCTCCAACATCTCTATGCATCCAAGTGTTCAAGTTCTTCTTCATGTGTTGAAAAAGTCCACCTAGCCCATATGGGTTTGCAAAGCCCAAAATTGGTGATGACACCAATATGGCCCAAAAAACTTCAATCTTGGACCTTATGTTGGCCTTTCTCTCTTGGTACATTTAAAAAAAAACTATCTAATACTTACAAGAGAGAAAAATAATAAACCTATTTACTATTACATGCCAACATAAAAGAAAAGGTTTTTACAACCATATCGAATATCAACACATGGGTCCATGGCTTGTTTATGCACAAAAACATGCAACATAAAATAGAAAAAACAACACTTTGTTTTTCTAATGGCAATCTTTTATGCAACAAAAATAAACCATGGATTCAAAAATCCATCTAAATTTTGATACATAAAATATATAAAATAAAACTAGCAAAAATTGCCAAAAGAAGCCATGCATGGAACATTTCATATAAAATTTTTACCCATGGCTTCCAAAAACCAAGAAAATTTTTTTTAAACTAAACATGCATATAACATTGGCTCTGATACCACTTGATGGGATTTTATGTTCAAAAGAGGGTTTCAAAAACCACAAAATAAATTTTGAGCAACGGAAGCAAAATAAATTTTGAACATAAACATAAAAAACAAGTTTTAACTCCCACAATAGGATCTTGTTACATGCATGTCAAGATTTAACTTGAAAATAAAAGTTTGGAACTACAACCTTTGAAGCCTTTGGATCCTCACGGGAGGTTGATCGTTGATGAAGAATGTAGAACCCAAAATAGAGTTCCTCTATTGGTATCCACCACCAAGCTCCAACACTATAGAATGCTAGTTCCTACTTGAAGATGCAAAAAAAAGGTTCTTCACCAAAAACTACAATAGTTTTGTAGAAGAAAAACAACCACCACTTGTTGGTGGTGTTTGGCCGAAAACACCAAGAGAATGGGAGGAGAAAAGAAAATCCACTACCCAAAATGGTGATGGTGGCCAAAGGTGTAGAAGGGGAGGGCAAAGAGAAAAGTTCCACCTTGGAACCAAAAATACACACCCCATTTATTTTCAAGAAAAAAAAACACTCTCTTAATTACCCATGGTATAGATTTGATGGTTTCCAAGAACCACCAAATCCACCAATGACCTTCCATCCTTCCATGCATATTTTCCTTTTTAACCTTCTAGTTTAGGACTTATGAAAGACTTTCTTTCTTGGTCCTTCTAGTTTGAATTTGTTAAAATCCATATTTTAACAATTCAAACTTTATAATTATAAGTCCCTCTTTTAATTCTAGTTATATATAAGTTTATAAGTTAACTAGAATCCTTTTATTGCATCAATTATTATGAATCACATTCAATAATAATTTTCAAGAACTATTAATATTTATCAAGAATCAAAATTCTTATAAATATTAATTTGGTGTCTACTTGTTTTTGGTGTGACCCTATAGGATCATAAATTACCGGCAATATTATTTTATAATCATTCTTGAGCATATAGAACCAATAGAAAGTTGGGTGAAAAGTTAAACGAAACCTAAAGTTCAGTGGGGTTAAATGAAATTTTGGTTATATATATAACCTAAACCTTAGAATTTGATTTTTCATATCACATACTGAATTTTGGTTGAGACCGACTTTAGAGAAAAGAAAGCAGAGCGAAGCAAGGAGAAAGAGAAAGAGATTTGAAGAATCGATCCGTTTTTGGTCAAATAGAGGTATGATTCTAGCTTAATACTTATATCTGCATGTTATAGTCGGTAAATAGTCTTGTTATTCAAGCTTTTAACCGTATAATTGATCGATTTACAAGATTTGAAGTTTCTGGGTTCTTCTGTAAAGTAGTCAACTTAGTATGAACGTCGACCGGAATGAAGGTGTCGACCGGTATGGTGCGACCGACCGGTATGTTGTGACCGACTGGTATCATACTCGACCGGTGTATTGTAGTCGACCGGTAGTATAGGTCGACTGGTATAGTTGATTGACCGGTATAGCTCGTCGACCAGTATGTTGATGACCGATATTTTATCGACCGGTCTCAATCGGGATGTGTCGACCGGTATATGTACTCGACCGGTATAATGTTAACCGGTTTCGTTATTAAGTTTGAAAAATCTTATAATGACCAATGTCACCCAATTTGGGATGTCGAGCATGGCGTCGACCTACATGGCGTCTGGGTTTGCCACTACATCGGCCACATTATTCCCACAGAGTGTAAGTCACGACGAGTTCTCATTGTAGTTCTTTTTTCGTTATTAAATTTGAAAAATCTTATAATGACCAATATCACCCAGTTTGGGATGTCGAGCATGGCACCAATCTACATGTCGTTTGGGTTCGGACACACGCAGGCCGCACCGGGAGGATTCGCCGCTTTTTTGACCACATCATTCTAACAGAGTGTAAGTCACGACAAGTTCTCATTATAGTTTTATTTTCGTTATTAAGCTTGAAAATCTTATAATGACCAATGTCACCTAGTTTGGGATGTCGGAGGCGGAGTGTCACGCCTCTTCTGATTGCGTCTCCGGAACAATATCGGGATAGGAGTTGTTAAGAGGATATGTATGATCCGAATAATGTGTTGGATCGTAGGACGCTTGAAATTGAGATTCAGGCTCCAGTTGACTACCACCGACATGGGTTTCATCATCACCTACCTCATCACCTCCGTCATCACCTTCGTCGCACATCAATGGTGCGACATACACAAAAAGTTCTGAAAGTATTTCTGAATGGGCTGCAACTTGCATAAAACAAAGGATTTCTCGATCGTTGGTTAGCTCCACCATTGAGCGATCATCATTCTTGAACACCAACTTGCAAATAGCAGAACCTTCGATTCCACATTTTTGCATGGCGTAAGCAATAAACTTCTGATATGAAATGATTATCGGCATTTTTACACCATGCTTTGAGTTATAAACCAAATCCCACTCATTGTTGTGTTTGCACCCATTCATCATCGCAACATAAATAGATCCTAGCTTTTTCAACAGCTGAACTCATTTTTTCAGCAGTATCTCAGAAAGAAGAAATTCAAATGATGAAGAAAGAAAGCAAGAAAGAACAATGGAATGGATGTGATGAACGAATTTGGCTTACATCTTACTGCTCTTTATAGACGAAATTGGATGGAGAAGATGATTGTGAACCACAAATTCAATGACAATGGTACAATAATTGTGTGACAATTAGACCAAATTGTGGAAAAAAAACAGTAAAATCATGCAAAAAAAAACGTGAAAAACTCATAACACATGAAATGAAAGGCTAAAATCGCTGACCATAAACCCTAATACCCCCAAACCCTAAAAAATTGAGGGGTCACACCCTCCATCGCGGATTAAGGGATCACTTCGCGGGGATAACCCTTCGATCACGGCCCTCCATCGCGGACATATCCCCAAAATTCAATTTTTTTACCCACCCCACGATCGCGGGGTTATGGGGTATTTCAGCAAAGCGGTAGAGTTTTTGGGCAATTTGGTATCCGACTTTTGAAATTGGGGCATTTTAATTAAATTCCCAAAAACATTTGGAGAGAATGAAATTTGCATTTTCATTTAATTTAATGTAACTATATACATCATTTTAGTCCCTAAGGGTGTGTTTGGTACGCAGACAGGACAGGACAAGATGGAACAAGACAGGACGGAACAGAACAGGACAACTGTCCAGCGTTTGGCAAGACATGACAGAACTGGACAGAACAGGACTAGACCGGTTAAATGACGAATTTACCCCTGATAAAAATCATAGATTACATCACATAAAACTAATTTACATCACTAATACATAGTGCAATGGATTATCAAAAACATAAAAGTAATCTATCACGATTGGATTTTGGATATAAAAATCAAAACCCAAATTTTAAGTTTCGGATTTTAGGTTGTTTCGGGTTTGGGTTGGTCGAGTTTTGGATTGATGTTGGTCGGATTCGGGTATTATATAATGAAAAAGTTATATATAAATTCAATCGTTTTTTACGATGAATACAATCGATTGAAAGATTGATGAAATCGATAACAAGTTTAAAATTTAGAAAATATTTCAACAGACTATAATTTACGATTTTCAAAAAATAATTAGATATATATATATATATAATATAGATTTATGTTATTTCGGGTTTTCGGACGGGTTGGGTGGCCAACGATCAAACCTAATCCGAACCCGGATATCCTCCCAAATGTCGGGTTTCGGATTATCGGATTTCGGGGTATTCGGGTTTTGCAAAAACACCTTATTTTCGGTTCGGATGCGGATTCGGATTTCGGATTTCGGATTTCAGACTATTCGGGTTTTGCACACCCCTAGCTTGGAAGCGTGGATGATGAGAATACATGTTTTATGTTTTTAACAAAGGGTATATTAGTCAAAGTATTGTTGTTCTACTTAGTTCCAGGGGGTTGAAGTGGGACAAGTGTGTCCCATGCTTGTTCCACTTAGTTCTAGTGTGTCCTACATATGGTCACGCCAAACATGGGACAAGTCTGTTCTGTTTTGTCCTGTTCCACTCTGTTCTGCATACCAAACGCACCCTAAAAATACTAAAACATTGGACCAATACTCATCAAAATTTAGGGGTGTTTATGATGGGGTTTAGTGCGATTTAGGGCTAAACCATATTGCATATGTCTCAAACCGCAAAAAACAATACGGTGCAGTTTTGTGCAATTTGCATCGAACGCACTTCAATACTGTAAACTATAAAATCACAACTTTAAAATACATATGGCGATGGCGTTTGCATACTTCATACAATAAAAAGTTATATTGCATACTAAGGTGGCGTTTGTTTTTTAAGAGGTCTGAAGTCTTATTTTACATCTAATTAGTAAGAGGTGGTGCTAACGTCTAAAATCTGAATCAACAAGATTGTATGTTTCTGTAACCTCTTGAGAGAAAGAAGATCATATGAACTGAGGTGGCGATAAGAGTAATTGCTTCTTATTTTAGACGTATTTAAGAGTTAAGAGGTTCTGAAAACTGGAAAAAAACAAACAGTCTAAATCTAAAAAGTTATGAACGATTCAGACTTAAGAGTCATTAAGAAGTTTTTTTTTAAAACAAACGACCCCTAAATGTTTAATTAAAAATAGTGTAACTCAAACTAAAAGGTTCAGTAATTAATCCAAATACATTTGAAAAGTTAACTTCAAAACAATTTCGACCATGTTTTTTGACAAAAAAAAAAAGAGAAAATAACTCAAATAAGAAATTTAACGTAAAACATAAAATGAAAATTGAAAAATTAATAAATAATTAATAATGTATTTATTATTTTCATTTGATAAATTATTAGGTATATATAATATATATTTAAAATATATATAAAAATACAGCAAAATGCGGTTTGGTAAAAATGCAATCTACAAACCGTACCGCGAAAATTCTAAACCACATGTAACACCCGGATTTTCGCTTAGTAAGTTTCCGTTCATCTCCAGCCATCTCTTCACCTTCCGTCTATCTTTTTGGGTGAAATAAGTTGTACTTTTGAACCTTAAATCGACCCACGCGAAAATCTCGAGTTTTGGACATTTTTGGGCTTCGGTACAGGTGGCGCGAGAGTGACTCGCGATAGTGACATGTGTCACTATCGCGTGGCACAATCGCCGGGGATGTACCACCCGTGTTACCTTCCGCGCGAGAGTGACTCGCGATAGTGACACATGTCACTATCGTGGGGCACTATCGCCGCCGGCCCCTGGTTGTTTTAAATCCCGAATTTTCAGCCTCTTTCATTTGTTATCTTCACCCACTTCGTTTTTTTCTCCCAAGAACTGAACCTCACCATCCTATTACGAACCCTAACTTATTTTTGGGTGTTTTTGTTATAAAACGAAGTGTTCCTTCATCTTCTAATCATGTTATGGAAGCTAGATTTATTATCCTTTCATCTTCACCTTCTTCACCCAAGCTTTCTAGGGTTTCATCCAACTCTCCCCCATTTTGAAGATTTGGAGTTTGTGGCTTATATTGGTGACCTAGAAGTGTTTGATTGGTGGATTCAAATTGTGGTTGAGGTAATCATCCATTTTCTTCATTTATGAAAATTAGGGTTTTTGGATATATGATGAGATCTTTGTGTAAAATGTTTGGGCAACAATTATTTATGGTGGAATAAGTATATCTATGGTTGGTATTTGTGGACCTAGGTTTTATGGAAGAAGTTGCTCTTCGATTCGGATTTCTTCAAGAAAGCTCAAGTTGGGGGTAAAATCTGTGAGTTCAAGTTGATTTGTGAAAACGGTGTACATGCCAAAATGTTTATTTTAAAGTGTTTTACATGAAATGGTTAACTGTTGATAAGTTTTGAGTATTGTGAAGTAAAATATGTTTTACTTAGTTATCTGTCAAAGTGTGAGTATTTTGATGAGTTTTCATATCCTTGAGTTGTGTTAATCTTTTAAAATGCTTATATTGGGTTTTGAACGTTTCAACAACTAAATAACATGAATTACGTATTCTTGGTGACTTTGTATAAAGAAGGTCTATTTTATGAGTTATGCATATTTGACGAATTTGTACAAAAGAAGTCTATTTCGTGTTACATACATCTTGGTGTAATGGTATTCATAAACCCTTTGGAAAACCTTTAGTCTCATTATGTGTTGAGTTTTGGGTTAATCTCGTCTTTGAAGTATGTGTCGTCGTAAGCGTTGTTTAAAGACATTTCATTAGTTGGGGGACCGGTAATTGTTGGTCAAATGGATTTTGAGCAGTTTAGGTCGGTATTGGCTTAAAAGAGTCTTGAGGACATTTGTCCGGTTTTAATGGCTCGATGTAGAGTCCAATTTGTGATTTACATCTGAATGCATTCTATTGCATATTATCGATAGTTACAGACTCGAGTGTTGTAGTCATTCATGAGTAGTCGGGTAACTTTAGACTGTGTTGCATTGGATCCATATGCATGTAAGGCAGTCTTGTTTGATGGTCAATTGAGTGGTACGGAGTTGGACTCTGAGACTCATGGTTTATGACCTTGTCTTTGCAAGTAGGCACTAGGAGGGCTGAGCCCGGTTGAGCTATAATGACTGAGGGGAGTCCTCTGATGGGCGTTTGGGGTCTTCGCCGTGTGGGGCAATGCCTTCGGGGTATCCCCCATGTGTCGATCCTTTGACGATAATTTCCGGTGGTATTCGCTAAGGCCAGTTGTCTCTTGGGTGGAACTTGTCAAGGAGTCGTAGGGACACTTGGGCGTCTGGGTCGTGAAGTGTCATGCGACAACGTTGTTGAGTGGCATACTCTTGTGTTCCTCCGCTCTTAAAGGATACGGGTAGCCCCCGTTGTCGGCCCGCAGTATTTTGGATATTTAATTGTCCATGCTTTAATACTTGGATTTCATTACATTTTATGGTCGCGTGAGTATTATGTTTCAGTTCCATGTTTTAACGGCGTATCATATTATGTGGATTGTTTTCCGTTATTTAAGGGTCGAGTATTATGTCCCACCCGAGTTTTTGGGTGTTTTGAGCTATGAAGTATTATTCACATTTTTACAATTTTGAGTGTCGAACCATGACCCCGTTTGGGTGAGTTGTGGGTTGCATCGTTTTATAAGAAATGTGTGTTTGGGAGCATTATCTTTAAAAGTGCATATTATGGGAAAATGTGTCGTTTCCATTTTGAAGTATTATATTTCGAAGGATCTTACTTTAAACTGAATTCCTCTCATTTGAAGATATATTCATTCATGTTAAAACTCTTGAGCTCACTAGGTGTTAAGCCTAACCTTTTTATTTGTCGGCATGTGCATCAGGTTTCAAGGTTAGGAGCTGGTCTAGCAATCCTATGAAGAGTAGAGCCTTAGCAAGATCCGAAAGTAAGGATTCGGTGAAGTCTTCCGCATTATGGAGATAGTGACTATGCATGGGTATTGGTAGCACCCGTCCTTTATAGTCCGTATATATAAGATGGTATATGTGCATTGTAGCTGAATCTAAATTCGTGGTTGTAGATGATTCATTTATTGATGTATTTAGAAAATTTTTAATAAGTTGCTATCTTCAGATTTCAGGGTGTAACAAGTTGGTATCAAAGCTTAAGTTTGAGAGAATTAGGTATTGATCTTTGGATGGCTAGACTCAAACTAGAGTTCTTATAAGTAATTGTAAGTGAAGTTGCACATTAGGTACCCTAAGATAAGATACTTTGAGGATAGATCGAGCTGGTAGAAACGGGAAACTTGTCGAGGGTCACAAGGATGACTATGTATTGTACGTTCATAATGGCACCTGGCCAGTGTCATGGTGAACCTACGTATTACATGTGTATACTTGAACTCCCTTGGTATGATGACCGTTGGGGTAGTGAGAAAGTTTCTAAGCGAGTGATCTAAGGAAAGGTTGATGTTTATAGCAATGTCACTTGGGAGTGATAGGTAAGTGTGATGAATGCATTAAGTTGACCATCTTGGGTCAGAGTTTTTGGTTGGAGTAGAACTATCGGTTCGACAGACCGATTCTCTTTCGAGGAAAATTGTAAGTTAACCAATTAGTTGGATTGTTGCTCTAAGGTATTGGATGCATCCGGATGACGATACTATGTCGGGAAAATGGAGGAGTGTAGTCCTAAGATGCTGAGTGCCGACCAAATTCATGCACGAAATTTATTTCTAAAATAAGTTTGCATCAATTGTTTCTCATGTATTTGAAGCATAAAGTGTGTTATACTTTGAAGTCTTGGTAAAACATTAGCACTCATCAGATTTTAAACCGTGAGCTTAAGCACACATGGAAATTGTTTTGTTGCAAGTTATTGCAATTTTTATGGAAAAATCTCCTCATCCCTGTTTTGTGTTTAACGCTATCTTTGGACATCTTAAGATCCGGGTTTTAATGCCATAGGTGGTATTGGGCAAGTAACTGTAGAATTTTTAACCTTGACATTGGATCTCCTCTACGTATGTTAAGGTTTTAAAGGAAGAGTTGTCCCACTGTTCTCGAGTCGGGAGTTTCTGGAGAATTTTAGTCTTTACGGGTCGTGTTTAATTTTACGGGGTATGGTTCTACAACCTTTTTGAGTTCGTGAGTGTATTTTGAGAGGTGTGGGTTTTAATTTTATGGCGTATAATTTACGAGCTTTTGGGGTGTCGTATCTCATGAGAGTTTTGTTGAAAAGGGTTACTTATTCTTACGTGGTGGTTTTAGAATTTTGACCTTTTTAGACTTATTGTCGTTTTACGCTTCTATGTTGGGAAACAGAGATTTTGACACCACTTGATTTTACCGTCAATGAGTTTATGAAAGTTTAGTTGGGTTTATGGCGTTTTATTTTATGACCATTCGAACCGCGTAATAAAAAGAAATTTTGGAACGTGTAGACTTGCATTATTGTGTGCGTTAATTTACGAGTTTTGTTTAACACTTTGTCTCATGCGAGTCTTGCACCTACATTTTTGCAACCGTAAGAGGCACCTTGAAAATCTTAATGTCGCATGATTGCATCTTGAGTTTGACACGGGTATATGTGCATACTTTTGGGCTGAACCTGATTTTCACTCACGTGAGTAAATATGTGAAATATTTATGTTATCTCATATTAAACTTTTAATCTAAACGTGCTTCAATCGTTGACCTTGCTGCTATAACTTTTTGTAATGCATGAAATGAATTTTCGTATTGCATGTCGTTGTAGTTACCATCTTGGTCGAATGTGTTTTATCGGTGCGGCTCAAGGCTTTAAACTCGATTTGAAAGTTTATTTGCGCTCCCATCATTCTACAAAGTTTTGGGGAATAAACTGATGCATAAGAGAATTGTTGAAAATTTTATGCCTTAACGTTTTTGGTTAAAGAAGGAAAGGATAAAAGTTAAGAGTGGTGAAGTTCTCTCTTGGAGCTGTACAAACATTTATTTCACGTGTTTGGGGTACCGGAGTTTATTTTCATGTTTATAGTGTAAATTTTCCTACACACCTCTTGCTACTGTTTATTTACGTAAATATCGATCAAAGGGAGTTTGGAAATGGTTTTATATGTGTAGCATCTGTGATTAATTTTCAACTATCGAGTGATCGGTGGTGGGTTTTACTGCACAACCATTTGTTATAAAGCGTGCGTATTTAAAAGTTTTGTAAAAGTTTAAATTGGCATAGCGATTGAAAACCTTGAACTCATTAGGCATATAGATTTAAACCCTGTTGCGAAAGGAGTTGTAATTAAGGAACTAAGGAGTCCTTGGGATTTGAAGCGTCGGATGATCCAACTGGTGGTCGATCTTGAATTTGAGTTTCAGTTTGAATCAGGTCGCGTTTGAAGGGTGGAGGTGGTAGATTCAAGTCTTCCCAGTTATTTAAGGGGTGATTTTATACTTCGGTAATAATGCGGGATAAGATTGTATGTGATTATTTGCACGTTATTCGGGTTCGTCTTAGTGGGTTCCGCGATTATAGGAAATTTTGGTGATCTGTCTGTTAGAAATGTAAGATTTGGAATCTTAGCTTTCTGTTAGGTGTCAACCTTAGTGCGACAATCCGTCTGGAATGGAATTTTGGGCGGGATACCCACGTTTTTGAGGTCACCGTTTAGTCCTAGGTGTCGATTGTGTTCTTGAAGTCAAAAGATCATGGGATATTCGGAAATATCCCGGTTGGATCATGGGAAATAATGACCTTTCGGTAACGGAAATTTGAAGAAGGATAGATGTTGTTAAGGAAGTACCGATGAGTATAAGTTTTTCCATGGTGAAAAAGGTTGTATTAAAGGATTATTGTGAAGTTGGGGTTGGAACGGAGTTGAGTATTAACCGAATCCGGGTTAACCAGTTGCCCGAAGGACATTTTTGGTGCGCCTCGGAAGGATATCTCTATCAATATTAGGAATGAATCGGTAAGAATCGGAGAACTCATGGGAGTGTGGTGGCAATCTTTGGTTTTGGGTTCGGGACCGTGATGATCCGGAGGGATTCGATTGGTGAAATGTTGAGGTCACAAACTACCCTGGAGGTAGTGATTGTAATTCTAAGGTTGGGAGACGACCGTAATCTTGAGGGTAAAGGTTACTTTAGTGAGTTAAGTGTTCGCTCGGTCATGAGTGTAATGTGCCCATGAGGGGCGGTTGGCGTGTATCAGTGCAAGGGGCATCATGGTGGTGCTAGAAGAAGGGTTAAAGGAAATCCTTCTGCGGGCAAGGTTTCATGGGAATCTAGATTTCGAGGACGAAATCATTCTAAGGTTGGGAGGATTGTAACACCCGGATTTTCGCTTAGTAAGTTTCCGTTCATCTCCAGCCATCTCTTCACCTTCCGTCTATCTTTTTGGGTGAAATAAGTTGTACTTTCGAACCTTAAATCGACCCACGCGAAAATCTCGAGTTTTGGACATTTTTGGGCTTCGGTACAGGTGGTACGAGAGTGACTCACGATAGTGACATGTGCCACTATCACGTGGCACAATCGTCGGGGGTGTACCACCCGCGTTACCTTCCGCGCGAGAGTGACTCGCGATAGTGACACATGTCACTATTGCGGGGCACTATCGCCGTCGGCCCCTGGTTGTTTTAAATCCCGAACTTTCAGCCTCTTTCATTTGTTATCTTCACCCACTTCGTTTTTCTCTCCCAAGAACCGAACCTCACCATCCTATTACGAACCCTAACTTATTTTTGGGTGTTTTTGTTATAAAACCAAGTGTTCCTTCATCTTCTAATCATGTTATGGAAGCTAGATTTATTATCCTTTCATCTTCACCTTCTTCACCCAAGCTTTCTATGGTTTCATCCAACTCTCCCCCATTTTGAAGATTTGGAGTTTGTGGCTTATATTGGTGACCTAGAAGTGTTTGATTGGTGGATTCAAGTTGTGGTTGAGGTAATCATCCATTTTCTTCATTTATGGAAATTAGGGTTTTTGGATATATGATGAGATTTTGTGTAAAATGTTTGGGGAACAATTATTTATGGTGGAATAAGTATATCTATGGTTGGTATTTGTGGACCTAGGTTTTATGGAAGAAGTTGCGCTTGGATTCGGAATTTCTTCATGAAAGCTCAAATTGGGGGTAAAATCTTGATTTAGCCTAAATCTAGCAAGGTGAGTTCAAGTTGATTTGTGAAAACGGTGTACATGCCAAAATGTTTATTTTAAAGTGTTTTACATGAAATGGTTAACTGTTGATAAGTTTTGAGTATTGTGAAGTAAAATATGTTTTACTTGGTTATCTGTCAAAGTGTGAGTATTTTGATGAGTTTTCATATCCTTGAGTTGTGTTAATCTTTTAAAATGCTTATATTGGGTTTTGAACGTTTCAACAACTAAATAACATGAATTACGTATTCTTGGTGACTTTGTATAAAGAAGGTCTATTTTATGAGTTATGCATCTTTGACGAATTTGTACAAAAGAAGTCTATTTCGTGTTACATGCATCTTGGTGTAATGGTATTCATAAAACCCTTTGGAAAACCTTTAGTCTCATTATGTGTTGAGTTTTGGGTTAATCTCGTCTTTGAAGTATGTGTCGTCGTAAACGTTGTTTAAAGACATTTCATTAGTTGGGGACCGGTAATTGTTGGTCAAATGGATTTTGAGCAGTTTAGCTCGGTATTGGCTTAAAAGAGTCTTGAGGACATTTGTCCGGTATTAATGGCTCGATGTAAAGTCCAATTTGTGATTTACATCTGAATGCATTCTGTTGCATATTATCGATAGTTACAGACTCAAGTGTTGTAGTCATTCATGAGTAATTGGGTAACTTTAGACTGTGTTGCATTGGATCCATATACACGTAAGGCAGTCTTGTTTGATGGTCAATTGAGTGGTACGGAGTTGGACTCCGGGACTCATGGTTTATGACCTTGTCTTTGCAAGTAGGCACTAGGAGGCCTGCGCCCGGTTGAGCTATCATGACTGAGGGGATTCCTCTGATAGGCGTTTGGGGCCTTCGCCGTCTGGGGCAATGCCTTCGGGGTATCCCCCATGTGCCGAGCCTTTGGCGATAATTTCCGGTGGTATTCGCTAAGGTCAGCTGTCTCTTGGGTGGAACTTGTCAAGGAGTCGTAGGGACACTTGGGCGTCTGGGTCGTGAAGTGTCATGCGACAACGTTGTTGACTGGCATACTCTTGTGTTCCTACGCTCTCAACGGATACGGGTAGCCCCCGTTGTCAGCCCACTGTATTTTGGATATTTAATTGTCCATGCTTTAATACTTGGATTTCATTACATTTTATGGTCGCGTGAGTATTATATTTCAGTTCCATGTTTTAACGGCGTATCATATTATGTGGATTGTTTTCTGTTATTTAAGGGTCGAGTATTATGTCCCACCCGAGTTTTTAAGTGTTTTGAGCTATGAAGTATTATTCACATTTTTACAATTTTGAGTGTCGAACCATGACCCCGTTTGGGTGAGTTGCGGGTTGCCTCGTTTTATAAGAAATGTGTGTTTGGGAGCATTATCTTTAAAAGTGCATATTATGGGAAAATGTGTCGTTTCCATTTTGAAGTATTATATTTCGAAGGATCTTGCTTTAAACTGAATTCCTCTCGTTTGAAGATATATTCATTCATGTTAAAACTCTTGAGCTCACTAGGCGTTAAGCCTAACCTTTTTATTTGTCGGCATGTGCATCAGGTTTCAAGGTTGGGAGTTGGTTCTAGCAATACTATGAAGAGTAGAGCCTTAGCTAGATCCGAAAGTAAGGATTCGGTGAAGTCTTCCGTATTATGGAGATAGTGACTATGCATGGGTATTGGTAGCACCCGTCCTTTATAGTTCGTATATATAAGATGGTATATGTGCATTGTAGTTGAATCTAAATTCGTGGTTGTAGATGATTCATTTATTGATGTATTTAGAAACTTTTTAATAAGTTGCTATCTTCATATTTCAGGGTGTAACACCACATGTTGCGGTGCTATGTGTGTGGTCTGTGCGGTTTGACAGTTTAAATAAACATCCCTATCAAAACTTATTTCTACTCTTACAACACAAAATATAACAGCAAAAATCACACTAAACAAACTTGTCGGCCTTTATAGCGTCCGGATGGAAAGAAATGCTCAACAAAAAAGTAGTTATACCAACCGGTAAAGATACTCTAAAGGCAAAACGTGTTACAAAAGAAATCATTTAAACAAAATTTACAAAAACGTTACTTGAATTAATATTTGAATAAGGTTTTGAAATATGTTACTAAATGTTTTTCACGTAAAGAAAGATCTCATAGCCATAACACTAATTTGTTCGCTTTCTGCACTAACATACATGTATATATTTATTTGAATTTTACATCTTGCAGTATTACGTAGGTACACAACAAGTTGTACAAACACAAACATCATCAAAATTTTATTTTCTCTATTTTATATAAGCTATCAGAGATGCTATGAGTACATATAGGCATTGATGAATGAAACTGTTGAATTAAATTTCGTCCCCCTAAAGAAACTAGGGGTGCTCACGGGTTGAGTTGGTCAGGTTGAAGGAACTTAAACAACTCAACTCAATGTTTGCGGTTTGAAAAATCTCAACCCAAGCCAATCGAAAGTGCAACGCAACCTAACCTAAACCGTGGGGGTTGGGTTGGGTTGGTCGGGTTGAAACTTTAATACATCATTTTATAATCTAACTAAGTGATTGTGTTTAAAGAAACTTTAATACATCACTTGAAGGTTAGATTCGTGTAATTTCAATCGGCATGGTCTCGTAGACAAATCTAAACTAGGGCTAAGATAGTAAGACTTGAGAATTGAGAGAAAGAAGAGCCGCTAAAAGTCTAAAACCACAAAATAAAATAAATACGTACAAGTTTGGGTCGGGTTATCGGGTTGATCGAGTTGCTTTCGGCCTAACCTGTTTCCAATCCAATAAATGCGGTTTTGACAAAATTTGTATCATTTATGTATCGGGTTACCTTTGTTTGAGTTTTTTTACCTTTTTTCGGGTTGGGTTTGCTGGATTGTCCGGGTTGGTCAGAAATTTGAGCACCCATAAAAAAACACAACTTTTTTTTACACATTATTACTTCTTTAAAACCTTAGGGGACTTTTTCATGATTTTTAAAGTAAAGTGAGAAAAATATAAATGAAGTTAAACTTGATTTTTTTTTTTTTTTTTGGTGGGGGGTTTGGAATTTGTCCAATTAACACTTAGGGGTTATTTATCAAATACTTATTGGGTAAGCATTTACGAGCAAAGTATATCAACATTGATTACCTTATCGTCTAACATTCTCAACCTTCAAAATGGATTGTTGGTAAGCATCTTCAACCCAGTAAGCGCTTACTGGGTAAGTCTCTTTTCTCTCACCGGGTAAGGGGTCATTTACCAAACGCTTACCCGGGTAAGCGCTTACTAAGGGTCCGTTTACCAATCGCTTACCCGGATAAGCGTTTACCAATAAAATTTAACACTATCACTTACTTAGCGGGTAAGATTTTAGTCCACCAAAACGGTATCCTATGCAACAATTTTCCCGATAAGCGCTAACCGGTAAAATTTAACACTATCACTTACTTACCGGATAAGATTTTAGTCCACCAAAACGGTATCGTATGCGAAAATTTTCCCGATAAGTGCTAACCGTGGTAAGAGTCTTCGCCATCACTTACCAGGGTAAGACTCTTGGTCCTTGCCTTAGCTCTTACCGGGTAAGATTTTTGGTCATTGCCATCTTCATCAATAAGATAATATGACTTAGTAAGCACTTACCTGAGTAAGCGTTTGGTAAACGGCACAATACCTTACCGGATGAATATGGCAAGGACCAAGAATCTTATCCAGTAAGAACTAAGGCAAGGACTCAAAGTCTTACCCGGTAAGTGACGGCGAAGAATCTTACCATGGTTAACACTTACCAGAAAATTTGTTGCATATGATATCGTTTTGGTGGACTAAAATCTTACTGATTAAGTAAGTGATAATGTTGAATTTTACCGGTAAACGCTTACCACGGTAAGTGTTTGGCAAACGGCCCCTAAGACTCTTGGTCCTTGCTATATATACCTCTTACAGGAAAAAATTCCCGTCCTTGTCATGTTCAGCAAATAAGGTGAGTGATACCGGTAAACGCTTATCCCGTAAGTATTTAGTAAACGGTCCCTTATATGTCGATGGGTACCTACACATTAGAATTACAAAAAAAGAGCACACACAACTTCTCCTGTTAGGATGATAAAACATTTTGATTCTAAAAACGTAGTGAATCAGCATTCTCTAGGGGTGCTCAAAAAATCGACTAACCCTGCCAACCCGATTGTTAGAGCATAAATCTGTTGGATACAAGATCAAGAATACTGAAGGTCAAAGTTGAGAAAGTCAAAGCTGCTAAAGTCAAATCTCATTAAAAGTCAAAGTCTATTTTGTAATAAGTCGAACTTAGTTGTATTTTGTATTTGTATTTTTCTTGTATTAGTTGTAGGTATAAATATTTTTTTTCTCTTTGTATTTTCAGAAGTTAGTAGAATTACGAATTCAGTTAGAGAGAGAATACGTAGAGAGAGAGAGAGAGAGAGAGTTCTAGAGAGAGAAAGTGTAAAGAATTGAATTGAAAGAAATCAAACAGGTAATTTGATTGTTAAATCTTGTTTGTTTGATTGTAATTGTGTAGAAACTAGAATCTGGAACACACAATTGGTATCAGAGCAGATCCAAAGTGAAAATTCAAGAAATTCAAGTTCGTCACTGTTCATGCAAGCAAAATCGATTCTGAGTTTAAGTGAGTTTTTGGAGCAGATTTTGATTAGGAGTTGTACGAAAAGTGTACTAGATCGAGTCTATGTACTTTAATTTTCGTATTGCACTGTAATTTCAATCGAATTTGTGATTTTGGTCGAGTTTTGTTACACGAGTTGTTTTTCACTGTTTCATCGATCTTTTGGATTGTAATTGTTTGTTTGTAAAATTCATGTATTGTAATTTGTTCGTTGATTGATTGTAAAGACTTCTGCAAAGTTTCAGATCATTTGGACCAAGAAAAGATCGATTTCAGTTGAAAAAGATGGTGTTTGGGTCGACAAACGCTAGAACGCGCTAGATCGCTAGAACGCGCAAGTTCTTCGTGAAACGCGCAAGGTTTATCAGGGTAGAACACGCAAGTCGAAAGAAGAGTTTTGGTCTAAAACGCGCAAGGCTATCTGCGAGTTTCAAGAAATGCGCTAGTAGTGGTCAGCGAGTTCTACAAACTCGCTAATTGAAGCTAGCGAGTTTCAGAAGGAATAGTGATTTGCGAGTTCTTCGTCTTGTGAGTTTGAGGAGAAACAGTGGTCAGCGAGTTCATCGACCTGTGAGTTTGAAACTTAAGGAAATAATTCTAAGTGTTGAAACGCGCAAGAGTGGCTAGCGAGTTTAGTTCAAACGCGCAAGCTTCGATCTGCGAGTTTGGGAAACGCGCACTTCACAGTTAGCGAGTTCTAGTGTGAACAGTGGTTAGCGAGTTTAGGCGCTTGCGAGTTTGGTTGTCTACGAGTTTCTCAATCGCGCATTTATCTGCGAGTTTTATCAGTCTGCGAGTTTTTCAGCTTGCGAGCTTTAGGGCTTGCGAGTTCAATAGTGACTTGCGAGTTCTGATACTTAGTCAAATTTTTCAAAACTGTTATATGGCTTCTAATAGTGAAAAAAAATTCTCTAGGGGCGCTGCCCCTTGACCCCACCCGCTAACCGGGTAGCGGGACCCCCGTGCTAAGTCTGCCTAGGGGGACATAGTTCTTTCTGTGATCAAAATATCTGAATTTATTTTCAAGATTTTTTCTTGTGATTTCACATTTTGGACTAACGATCAGTTCTAGTTTCTTATTTGATATATTTTTCAAACAGGTTTAAACGAGATGACTTCAAAATATGCACTTTCAATTGGAACAAATGTCAAGCCTCCAGTTTTATTCAAGGGCGAATATGAACAATGGAAGGATAGATTTTTGGATTTCGTGGACCGGCACTCAAATGGAGAAAATATACTTCTGTCTATTACTGAAGATTCGATGAAACCAGTCACTGTCAATGTACCAGATGATGATGATGATGATTCTTCTTATAGTGGACATGGGGATATAGAAAAGGAAGAAAAGACAAAACAAGTTAAAGTTGATTATTCTCAGTATTCAGAAGAACAGAAGAGTAGATTTAAAGTTGACAAGCAAGCGAGATCTCTTTTACTCCAAAGCATTCCAAATGACATCTACATCAAAATTGATAGCTTCAAACACGATGCTAAACAGATGTGGAATCAATTGGAAAAGATGATGATGGGATCAAAAATAGGGAATCAGATAAAGGTGGCCAACTGCATCAATAACTATGAGGAATTCAAGGCTAAGGAGAATGAGAGTCTTGAAGACACTTATGAAAGATTTACATTGCTTCTAAATGAGCTGACTAAGAACAAAGTCAAGAAGAAGTAGTTGGAAAACAATGTGAAATTTTTTAGCATCCTTCGTCCTGAATGGAAAAAGCACACAAGAAGGATGAAGCAAATGAAAGATTTGAATGAAATACCTCTTCATGAAGTTTATGAGACCCTGAAACAGAATGAAGAAGAGGTTGAAGAGAAAAGAGCTGAGAAGAAGAAGGCAGTACAGGTTCCTGATCCTATAGCTTTGGTTGTTGGTGAAAAGAAGAAGGAAAAGAAAGAGAAGATTGAGAAGAAGAAGAAAAAGAAAGTGAGTTCAAGTTCAGAGTATGGTTCTGTGTCTGATAGTGATGATGGCGAAAGTCTGAAACAAGCCATGATATTGCTGACCCGTGCCTTTCAGAAGAAATTTTATAAGAAACCGGGATCAAATTCTCAACGCTATTCGTCATCAAGTTCAAAGAACCACGAGCACCGAGAAAGGGTGGAAGGCAAAAGATTTGATGAGAATAGGTATGGTGAGAAGAAACCGGATGAGAAGAAGGAGTTTGTGAATGATTATACAGTTGTAGAGAAGCCTTCAAATGATTCAATCAAATGCTATAACTGCGGCAAGTTGGGTCATTATGCCAAAGATTGTCGGAAGCCAAAAGTACGCAACTCTCAGTATTATCAAAACAAGTTGCTTTTGGCAAGACAACAAGAAGCTGGTATTGCTTTAATGGCCGAGGATGAATTTTGGCTTGATCATTCTGAGGATGAAGGTGAAGAGAAAGAAGAAAATGCTCATATCTGTCTCATGGGCAAAGAAGAAAAGGATGACGAGTCAGATGATGAGGCAGTTAATGAGGTATTAAACTTAACTCCAGAAGATCTTATTACCAAGTTGGAAACCATGGTGGTTGAGCTTCAAAATTTACAAAATAATCTGAAAAAGGAAAAGGAAAGGGTTGCTAAAAAGAACAAGAAGATCTTTGAACTTAATACGTCTATTATTTCTAACAAAGATCTGATTGATTCTTTACGCAAATCTGATTCTGATTCTAAATCAAAAGTAGATGATTTTGAAAAGAAGATTTCTGAGTTTGAAGGTAAGGTTTCTAAATATGAGTTTGAGAAAAATGAATATGCACTAACTGTTTATAAATTGCAGGTTGAAAACAAGAATTTGAAAAAGAAGGTAAATGATCTGGAAGTTAAACTTTATAAAAGAGGTCAAACAGATCAAACCATTTTTCTTAATGCCCCTAATGAAGAAGCTGATGTTAAACAAAGATGGGGACTTGGTTTTAACAACCCCCATTATCTTAATAAAGCCATCAGAAAACAGCCGACACTTTATAACTATGATTTTCTTGCTTGTGCTGGTAAACATACTCATTTAAAACCCAAATTTGTTACCAATTTGTTAGAAGAAGATGAGGCCAAAGAAACTGAAAACAGAAAGAATAAAAAGAAAATGCAACTACCGTTTAACTATGTAAAGTTAAATGATAGTTATCTTTCAGAAACACCAAAAGTTCTTTCAAATGACTATTTTGTTAGTTATTCCGCTTCTGAGATGAAGGCAAAACCTGCGATTGCAAAGGTTTATGTTCCTACATCTATTCTTGAAAGCAAAATAGTCGAGCTTGAAAATGTTTTATCTGATGAAAAACTTTTGGGTGATATACAACAAATTGTGTTTTCTACAGTTCTAAAGAACACTGTTTTTCAGTCTAAATATACAAAGTGTTCTACAGTTTCTAAGGCTTCTCAATCTTCATCTGATAATTCTGATGACTTATTTGAGTCTGCAAATGATTCTTTTAATTCTGATGATGGGAGCATGGAAGAATCTGATATGTTTGACATTCATTCTAAACTTCCTGATCATTCTACTTGTCTTAAAAATGACAAAGTGTTACCAAGTGTTGTTCATATTGGTGAAACATCAACTAAGGTTGGTGATTCAGTTTCTGTAACTGCTGATTACTATGCTCATGGTAAGAAACATAAGAAACAGCAATTACAGAAACAGATATACACTGGTACACAAAAGAAACCTCAGTCACAGAAATTTATTTTTCCTAATACATCTACATCTTATGTTTCAGATTTAAGGAAGAAAAAGTTGAAAGCTCAATCCAAATGGAGACCAAAACAGAAGGATGCTGAGATAGCTGAATCAGTTACTGATAATTCTTGTACTAAATCTGTTAGTAGTGATTCTGATGTAGTTGATCAATGTGCTTCTCATAAACAAAAACTTGTAACTTCTTACAAGCGTTATTCAATAAAGCAGTTGATTCAATTATCTCCTATTACTACTAAATTTCATCATAATTATCGGAAAACTGACTTTGCTTATTCTCATGATTCTTCTGATTGGTATGGATCTTATCATGCTAATTGTTCAAGATCAAATGTTTGTAAAAGTTTTCAAAAGAACAGAGGGTCCATTTTTAAGTGGATACCAAAATCTTGTACTAAACTGTTAGGGCCTGTTTTCAAATGGGTACCTAAATCTATTATTACCTAATTTCTCTTGCAGACCCGGCATATGTGGTACTTGGACAGTGGATGTTCCAAGCATATGACTGGGCAAAAAGCTTTATTGTCTAACTATACAGAGAAATTCAGTGGCAATGTCAGATTTGGAAACGACCAGCTTTCACCTATCTTAGGATATGGTGACATCATTCAAGATAAGATAACGATCAGTAAAGTCAGTTATGTCGAAGGCTTGGGGCACAACTTATTCATCATAGGTCAATTCTGCGATAAAGGGTTAGAGGTAAACTTCAAGTCTAAGAGTTGCTCGGTTCGTACTGAAGACGGAACAGAAATCTTGGGTGGACATCGAAAGACAAACCTCTACACCATCAATTTGTCCAAAGTTCAGATTGACAATCAGGTATGCTTATTGTCAAAAGCTTCAATGCAACAAAGTTGGCTCTAGCACAGACGTTTATCTCATTTGAACTTTCGTTACATCAACAAGCTGGTTCGTGGGAAATTGGTCAAAGGATTTCCTGGGCTGAAGTATGAACGAGAACACTTATGTGCAGCATGTGAAAAAGGTATGATGAAGAGAGCCGCTCACAAACCGAAGCCTGAACCAAGCACTAGTTCTCCGTTAGAACTGTTACATATGGATTTGTGTGGTCCAATGAGAACTTAGAGTTTGGGAGGAAAGAAATACGTGTTGGTTATTGTGGACGATTACTCAAGATACACGTGGGTTAAATTTCTTCGATCAAAAGATGAGACGCCTGAAGTTCTCATTACTTTCTTAAAGATGACCCAAGTGAAAATGCAGCGACAAGTCAAGGTTCTTCGAACTGACAACGGCACAGAATTCAAGAACAAGATTGTTGATGAATATCTCGAATCAGTTGGGATTTCACATCAGTATTCTGCTGCTAGAACGCCTGAACAAAATGGAGTAGTCGAAAGGCGAAATCGGACGCTAGTCGAGGCAGCTCGGACTATGCTTAGCCAATCAGATTTACCTTTATTCTTGTGGGCAGAAGCTGTGTCGACTGCATGCCATACTCATAATCGTTCCATGATACACCGCCGTTTTCAGAAGACTCCATATGAGTTGATCAACAACAGAACACCAACTATCAAATATTTTCACATATTTGGGTGTAAATGTTTTGTGCTTAATGACAGAGAGAGTCTGGATAAATTCAGTGCTAAGGCGGACGAAGGCATCTTTATCGGTTATTCTTCAACATCTGCTGCATATCGTGTTTATCTAAAGAAGTTAAAGACAGTTGTGGAGAGCGTCAATGTCACATTTGATGAAGATATGGCTTCTGATCAATTCAGTTCAGAACCCGTTATTACTGGTGTATTAGCTTCTGGGCAGATCAGTCCAGAATCTGTGTCTACAGCGACAAATTCGGATAAAGCTTCTACATCTACTTCACATTTAACTGATTTAGATTTGTTATTTGAATTCTTTTATGATGAGTTTCTAGGTTCTAATGTATCTAAATCTGCTGTGACTGACAGGTCTGAAGACACAAGTTGCAATCATCCAGTCACTTCAGAAGTCATAACTGAACAAGAATCCCCCGTTCAGTCTGAAACTCATATTTCTATTGTTACTCCTACAGTTGAAGATGCACATGCAAATATTGAGCCAGAAGTAACTGTTTCAGTTGGTTGTGATATATTGTCTACTCAACAGCCAGAATCTGCTGTTCCAACCGATACTTCTGCACCTGAGACTTCAACTGAAAACCCCCCTCCTGTAATTCAAACTGAAGATTTTGAAAGTGGATTTCAAGATGATGATCATGTTCAGAATTCATCTATTCCACTCCCACATGAGCATCGCTGGACCAAGGACCATCCATTACATCAAGTAATTGGAGATGTTGACAAGTTGTTCAAACAAGGTCAGCGACTCTTAATCAGTGTATGCATGACTCGTTCCTCAGCAAGATTGAGCCAACTCGAGTATCTGAGGCTCTTGCTGATTCGGACTGGGTATCTGCGATGCAAGAAGAGCTCAATCAGTTTGAAGCCCTAAAGGTTTGGAGATTAGTTCTTAAGCCTGAAGGAAAAACCGTGATCGGCACTAAGTGGGTATTCAAAAACAAAAAGGATGAAGATGGTGTCGTCATCAGAAACAAAGCTAGACTTGTTGCCAAAGGCTACCGGCAAGAGGAAGGCATTGATTATGACAAGACGTATGCTCCAGTAGCGCGCATAGAGGCAATCAGAATGTTTCTCGCCTACGCCGCTCATAAGAACTTCACAGTCTTTCAGATGGATGTGAAAACAGCCTTTCTGAACGGCATTCTTAAAGAAGAAGTGTACGTGTCTCAACCAGAAGGATTTGTTAATCCAGATAAGCCAGATCATGTCTACATATTGGACAAAGCCCTTTATAGATTAAAACAAGCCCCTCGATCCTGGTATGATGTCTTATCCAAATTCTTGGTCAAGTCTGGTTTCTCTAAAGGTAAGATCGATACCACTTTATTCATAAAGAAAGAAAAAGTTGATATTATTCTTATTCAGATTTATGTTGATGATATAATATTTGGTTCTACTAATCCAAAATATTGCAAAAACTTTTCAAACCTCATGGTGTCACGTTTTCAAATGAGTATGATGGGAGAGATGAATTTCTTTCTCGGATTACAAGTTAAACAACTTTCTACGGGGATTTTTATCAATCAGTCTAAGTATATTTTGGACATTCTTCGGAAGTACAAAATGGAAGATTGCAAATCTATTGGCACCCCGATGGCACCAGGAACTAAGATTCACGCTGATCCTTCGGGTACAAGTGTTGATCTTAGAACCTATAGAGGTATGATTGGTTCTTTGATGTATCTTACTTCCAGTAGACCAGATATTATGTTCTCAACATGTCTTTGTTCTAGATATCAAGCTGCTCCCAAAGAATCCCATTTGGCCGCTGTCAAACGGATTTTTAGATATCTGAAGGGCACTGCAGACCTTGGTCTGTGGTATCCTAAGGATACAGGGTTTCAACTGACTGCATATTCAGATGCAGATCATGCAGGTTGCATGTTGGACAGAAAGAGTACTTGTGGTCATGTACAATTTCTTGGAGACAAGCTAGTTAGCTGGGCATCAAAGAAACAATTATGCGTTTCCACATCGACTGCTGAAGCAGAGTACATAGCTGCTGCCAGTTGCTGCTTTCAAGTCTTGTGGATGCGAACACATCTACAAGACTTTGGATTCAAATATGACAAAATTCCGATATACTGTGACTCGAAGAGCGCGATTGCCATATCTGCTAATCCTGTCCAACACACCAAAACTAAACACATTGATGTCAGGTATCACTTTATCAAAGATAATGTTGAAAAAGGAACAATTGAACTTTATTTTGTAAAAACAGATTATCAAATTGCAGATTTATTTACCAAACCCTTGGATGAAAAGAGATTTAATTTTCTTGTCTCTAAGCTTGGTATGTTAAATCTTAAGACGTAATCGGTTATTACCTACTAAAGTTTCAAATTGTTATTTTTCATCATTTTCTTTATTTTTATTTCTGAAAGATACCTGTACTTTAATGGTTTGCTCATGATCTCAGGGGAAGTATGATAAGATTGTTAGATGATCTACATTTATTTGAGGGGGAGCAAAACTAATTTCTGCATTATACTTAACTGACAAAATTTTTGTGATGCATGATTTTAGGGGGAGCTTATCAAAAGGAGTAAGACAATGATTTCTGATTACTTCAGATCAGAACTCGTATCTTAAAAGTTTTATTGTTCTATGTCTTTTAAGTTTTGAATAAATTTTTGTGAATAAGTTTTGACTAGACTTTGAGACTTATACAGGATGAGAGAAGCTGACACGATCATATATTAATGACGATAGCTTGACTTTCTGAGAATTAAGATTGAGCGAAAAGGTAAATTTCTTATCTTAATCTCAAATGTATCTGAAAGAAGGACAACTTTCAGGTATAGAAAACATGTACTTAAATGTTCAAACCACTTCCCGATTTTTAATCAGATTTTATAATTTGGAAGTGTGATTTTAAATGTTTTTAATTTTTTTTTTTTGTGATTAATTGATAAACAAACCGTGTGTTTCCAAATATAAATACTTGCGTATTGTCTTTTCTATATTCTTTCAAGTATTCACACACCGGTTTGACTTTGTTCAACATGTTCTTACCATGTCTCTAAATTGGAACAATTTTTCTTCGATGGTAAGACACTCCGCTTGTATTCATAGAATTTTGAGCGATATTTCATTTCGAAACGTCATTTCAAGAATGTCTATATTTTGTTTCGTATAGACAAATATCTGTTATTCTTGACCATAAGCCTTAATTGATATATCATTCATTTCTGATCATTTTAATACAATGTCAGATTTTCAAACAAGTCTTTTGCATTCATTTTCATTCATTCAATATACTTGTTTGAAAATACTTCAATGTTAAAAATGCTCAAATCTTCATGATTATATCATCTGAGCATCCATTTATCTGACATTTGTATTTGAGATTTAACTGATATAGTTAAACCATTTGAGAAACATATGCTTTATAGGAACTATGGGTTCTTTGTGCTAGGAATTAACTAAACTTCTATGGATTCACGTTAATCAGTGTTTCCTACCCATGAAGTTAATCCTTTAGTGATTGAGTGTGAGGAGTCTAAAAGAAATGAGTGTGGGTGTGCTGAGGTAAAATGGAAAAGAGAGTTTGGTTAGTTGTGCGCTTAATGATAAAAAGAAAGAGGGTGTGAGATCAGAGTAAAAGAATATCAAACTCTGCACCAACTACTTTCTGAGTCGGGCAGCCACATTACTAATGTTTCACATTTCTTCGTGAACGTTATTGAAACAGGCAAATAGCCCATGCCAACTCTTGCTTAAACCTCACCAACTACTCATTTTCTTCTTAAAAAGAAAATGTTTCATATTTTTCTGGGGACGCAGCATATAATCTATCTGATTTTCATTTGGAAAATCTGGATATTGAAAAAGAAGGAAGTCTGCCCCACCTTCGCAATTCAATCATGCACTTAGAGTCTGTGTTTATCTACTGTTGTCTCAGTGGTTTACACTATGTTGAGCCTTATTAAAAGCAATCACCGTGCTTAATTCTTTCTACACTTGCACAAGCACACAAAGAATTTGTTTCTTTGTCATAACATTCATAGAAATTGCCTTTGTGGTATTTCGATGATTGGATGGAAGCCTGTGGCCCAAGAATTACTAGCATAAAAACACATACAAATTTACACAAACATTATTGTTTATTAATCACAAGTATTACATCAAGATAGAATGTGTTTGTGTGTGTACTCAATGTATACTACTGTGTGTGTTCTTACTCTCTCTCAATTTCACCTTCACTTTCACACACTTACTAACTTGTTCTTGCACACTTTCACACACTCTAAACAACACTATGACTTGCTTATATATAGGTCAACATGACCAAGCAAGGTCAACCCTTCTAAGCTCATTTACACCACACACAAACACTAATACAACAATTACAATAATGACCCTCATTTAATCTTGAATACAATTATAGTCTAACAATCTCCCCCTTTGGATTCAAGATTAAAAAAATTTTGCAATAATCTTCAGGTCTTTATATCTTCAGAATTAATCTTCAACTTCAAATCTTTTCTGGCTTTGACAACTTGAAAAATTTGACAATTCTTCAAACTTGTCTCTCCCTTTGAATTTGCTTTTTTCAAATTCTGAATAAACAACCTTTCTTTCAAACTTTGAATTTCTTCCACTTTTTCTATGACAAGCTTTCTTTAATCTTTGACTTCAATCATCTGAAAACTTTAAAACTTCAATCTGATCTTGAACTTTGATTATTCTCCCCCTTTTTAATGATTTGTAAGAATCAAAATCATTAAAACACTTCAAGGTCAGATCCGTCATTGAATGAACTTCCCACCATCTGATAAGCGCAATCTTCATGAACTTTCATATCCTCCTTTGGATAATAGACATTCTCCCCCATATAAGAAAACTAAACAGTCTCCCCCATTCATACGATATTCTGACTTCTGATCTGGATTGGCCTTTGATTCACGAACATATTCATTTGAATCTTTTCAAATTCAAACAAAATAAGAATGGTAACCCTGAATCAACATATGAAACAGTTAGAAGTGCCTGTCAGTAACACGAAGTTACTGTGTACAACGAATGTACAATGTAAGGAGCTTGTTTGATGTTGACTCCCCAGGACTTCCATTCAATCATTGAAAAACACAAGGTAATTCAATGAATGTTCTGACAGAAAAACATATTCTCTGTGTGCTCTTGCTTGTGTTTTGAAAGAATTAGCACAATGATTGTGTTTCATAAGGCTCAACATATGTAAATCACTGAGACAGCAATGATTGTACATGGACTCAATGTGCATGAGAAAGGTCGAAGGTGGGGCAACTTTCCTTCTTTTTCAATATCAGTATCTTCCAAATGAAGTCCGATAGATTATATGCTGCTTCCCCAAAAAATGTGAAACATTCTCTTTTTGAGAAAAGAATGAGTAGCTAGAGAGGTTATATGTAAGAGATGGCATGGGCTATTTTCCTATTTCAATGATGGTCACCAAAGAAATGTGAACCAATCAGTAATGTGGCTGCCCGGCTCAGAAAGATGTTTGGTGCAGAGTTCTAATATTCTTTTAACTCTGTTCTCTCACCCTCTTTCTTTTAATCATATAAACTCACATCTAACCATTCTCTCATGAAGACAAAATATTTGAGAATTCAAAGACGTAAGTTGTTTATATGAACAATATATAAACATATTATCAATGAAAGCACATTAAAAGTGAAATGACGTTTGATTCAAACAACTATGAATACCAAACGACGGGAGTATTACCATAGAAAGATATATCATTTGATACATGGTAATAACAAAGTCAATTTGAAAATACTGAACCAGTGTGTGTATGAATACTTGACAAAGTATGTAGAAAAGAAAATACACAAGTATTATTCTTTAAAGAACACACGGTCAGATAAACAATGAAGTATCCAAAGAAAAACATTTAAAAATCACACTTCTCAAATCATAAAAACATGTTAAGATCATGAAGTGGTTTGAACATTTTAAAAACATTTTTCACAAGTGAAAGTTGTTCTTCTTTCACAAGTGTTAGAGTATAAGGATTAGAATGTTATACCTGTGAATTAGAATCCTTAACTCCCCCTGGAATGAATATAACAATGAAAGTATCCTTGACTAGATATCCTCCCCCTTGATATCTGTAAAAAATCAACTTATCAGAAAAAAAATATAACAATATAAACTCTCTTTCAAACGAAAAAAACTTCCTGAAATGATGTTATCATGAAAGCATCCTTCAGAAGAATACATTTGAAAACGGGTTTTGAACTGAATTATCCAAAAGCCATTGTCACATAACATATCCTGCAAGAAAAATGATTTTGGTAATCATTATACAAATGATTCCGCTTTAGTCAGTTATCATATGATGAAATATCCAAAATATATTCAAATAAAGAACAAAAGTAGAAAACTCCACCTCGAATCATGAAGTGGCATTTAACATACCAAGTTTTCTAACTAAAAAGTTAAACCTCTTTTCATCCAACGGTTTGGTGAAAAGGTCAGCCAACTGGTAGTCTGTAGTCACGAAGTGCATCTCGATATCGCCCTTCTCGACATGATCCTTTATAAAATGATAACGCACGTCAATGTGTTTTGTCTTGGAATGTTGTACTGGATTGGCTGTTATCGCAATCGCACTCTTAGAATCACAGTAGATAGGGACTCGTTGATAGGTATATCCGAAATCTTTTAACTGTGTTCGCATCCAGAGGACTTGTGAACAGCAGCTTGCGGCAGCTACGTATTCAGCCTCAGCGGTGGATGTAGAAACACAATTTTGTTTCTTAGAAGTCCAACTAACCAACTTATCACCTAAAAACTGACAAGAACCAGAGGTGCTCTTTCTATCCAGTTTGCATCCTGCATGATCAGCATCAGTATAGGCAGTTAAATCAAAAGACGAACCCTTAGGATACCAAAGGCCTAACTCAGTAGTTCCTTTAAGATACTTAAGAATCCGTTTTACAGCGACAAGGTGTGATTCCTTCGGATTAGCTTGATATCTCGCACAAAAACATGTAGCAAACATAATATCCGGTCTACTCGCAGTTAAGTACAGCAGTGAACCAATCATGCTACGGTACACTTTTTGATCTACTGATTTACCAGAAAGATCTGCATCTAAAAGTGTGCCCGTTGCCATCGGTGTTTTCATCACTGAACTATCACTCGTGTTAAATTTCTTTAAAATATCTCGAATATATTTTGACTGATTAATGAAAATGCCTTCGGGTAACTGTTTCACTTGAAGACCAAGGAAAAAATTCAGTTCGCCCATCATTGACATTTCAAAACGAGATTCCATGATTCTTGAAAAGTTTTTACAAAACTTTGGATTTGTAGAACCGAAAATTATATCATCTACATAAATCTGAATCAGAATCATATCATCACCTTGTTTTTTCAGAAAGAGAGTAGTATCAATTGTACCTTTCTTGAATCCTGAAGCGAGTAAGAATTGAGTTAGAGTTTCATACCAAGCTCTTGGTGCCTGTTTGAGTCCATACAAGGCTTTGTCTAAGACATAGACATGATCAGGGTTCTTTGGATCAACAAATCCTTCTGGTTGAGCAACATATACTTCTTCATGCAATATTCCATTTAAAAATGCTGATTTTACGTCCATTTGGAAGACCGTAAAATTTTTATGCGCTGCATAGGATAAGAATATACGTATGGCTTCCAGTCTTGCCACAGGAGCAAACGTTTCGTCATAATCAATCCCCTCCTGCTGACAGTAACCCTTTGCAACAAGGCGAGCTTTGTTTCGAACAACAACTCCAGATTCATCTCTCTTATTTCTAAAAACCCACTTTGTTCCAATAACTGATTTACCTTTTGGAAGTGGTATAAGTCGCCAAACTTTGTTCCTCTCAAATTGTAGAAGTTCATCTTGCATCGCCAGTATCCAATCTGGATCGCGCAAGGCTTCTGAAGCTTTCTTTGGCTCGAGAGAACTTAAAAAACTTGAATATAGACAAAAATTAGCTGATGCTGCACGCGTTTGTACACCAGACTGTGCATCACCAATAATATTGTGAAGTGGGTGATCTCTTGTCCATTTCATTTTACTTGGAATCGGATGAATTTCAGCTTGAGTATTATCTTCCTCATATTCATCATACACTGCAGGTAAGTCTTTATCAACCCCAGATGTGCTCGGGACATCTTGTACAGCCTCTTCTGAAGTAAATATTTCCGGAGCAATAGAAGAATTACTCGGAATTTCTGTTGCAGAATTTGGATCTGCATGCACAGAATCAACATTAGTATCTTCAGAATGTATATATTGAGATGTACCTTATGTGGTTGAAATTGTGACATTTTCAGAAGGTCCTGAAATATCTGCTATTATAATTGGAACCTCTGAAGTTGATGCAGATATGCTTGATTTTTCAAAATCTGCACAAATATCCATAAAAGCATCATAAAATAATAAGTCTAATTCAGCTGTAATTTTATTCGAATTAGAAGACTTATTCTGTTTGACTTCAGGTTCTATTCCGTCTTGAATAGAAACTTTCTGTTTAAGCTTGAGTTCTGAACTGTTGTGTTCAGAAGTCAACGTTGATGATTCATCGAATGACACATTAATGCTCTCCATGATCGTCTTGGTTCGTCTATTGTAAATCCAATAGGTTTTAGATGTCAACGAATAACCAATGAAATAGCCTTCGTCAGCCTTCTTGTCAAATTTACCAAGATTGTCTCGATCATTGAGAATGTAACACCTGCAACCAAAAGTACGAAAAAATTTAATATTCGGTTTTCGACGATTAATAAGTTCATATGCTGTCTTTTGATGTCTTTTGATGACAATCGTGCGGTTTTGTGTGAAACACGCAGTGGCTACGGCTTCAGCCCACAGAAACATTGGCAATTCGGAATAGGCTAACATTCTCCTTGCAGCTTCCACCAGTGTTCGATTCTTCCTTTCAACTACACCGTTTTGTTGAGGAGTGTAGGCAGCAGAAAAGTTGTGAGAGATCCCAACAGATATGAGATAACTCTGAAGCTTTTCATTCTTGAATTCCGTGCCATTGTCACTTCTCAAAGATATAACCGGCAATTGTAATCGAACCTGGATCTTCTTTAAAAACTCAATGATCAACTATGTTGCATCTGATTTGTTCCTTAAAAATTCCAGCCAAGTATATCTGGAGTACTCATCTATCATGACCAAAATGTATTTCTTACCATTGATAGACTGAGTCCTCATCGGGCCGCAAAGATCCATATGTATTAATTGAAGAGGTGTTGAGGATGAGAATTTTGTCTTTGCTTTATGAGATGTTCGTTTCATCTTTCCCATTTCACAAGCGGGACAAAGAGAATTCTTCTCAAACCTTAGTTCTGGTAGACCTTTGACAATACCTTGTCTCGCCAATTGATTAATAGCATCAAAGTTTTGATGAGACAGACGCCGATGCCAGATCCAACTTTTAGCTCTTGAAGCTTTTGCAATCAGACAAACAGGTCTTGATGCAGAAAGTGTTGGAAAATTCACAGAATAAAGATTTGCATTCCGCTTAGCTTTAAAAACTGCACGACCATCTTTATCTTCAATATAACAGCATTTATCAGTAAACCGAACTTGAAATTGACTATCGCAGAATTGACTTGTACTGAAAAGATTATGATCAAGTCCTTCTACGTATAGTACTCTTTTGATCGTCACGGTGCCATTTGTTAGCGATCCGTGTCCTCGAATATATCCAGTAACCTCAGAATTGGCATAACTTACAGTACCGGCAGGTTCCTCAACATAATTGTGAAGTAGATGCTTAAATCCTGTCATATGGCGCGAGCATCCTGAATCTATATACCATGTATGTGAGGCCTGCAAAAAATAACAACTCACTTCTGTTTAGGTACCCATATCCAGATGGGTCCTTCCTTGTTAGCTTTTCGCAACTTAACAATATCATCTACCTTAGCCTTAATTCGCCACTCATAGCGAGGCTTAGGTACCCATTTCCATACCATTTTAACATTAAGCTCATGAAATGATTTCTTTTTCGAAAAATTATCAATCTTAGCATGAAAAATTTTAGCCTGATGAGTTAAGGATTTTGAAGCTGATTTGACATGAGATGTTTTTCTGGCAATTTTAGATTTAGAATGAATAGAAGGAATGATAAATGCATTATCATGACAGTGTTTGCAGATAAAATTTTCACGTGCAAATGTCAAAAGTGTAGATTTATCCAATGAAGTACAATCATTCATACAACTTTGACATTTGAAAACGTTTGAATTTTTACACAACAAACTACCACTATCACGAATATTACATTTATTTTTAGCAACTTTATTTTCCTTCACATTCTTCACTCTTTCTCCTTTACCATTTTGACTTTTCACATCTGAAACAGGAAACAGAATCTTGTTAGTTTTCTTTGAAGAAGATGATTTTGACTTTGAAGTACAAGAAGCTTCTCCTTTCTCAAAAATACTCGGAGGATATTCAGGAGTAGAAGTATAAACAACTGAAGATTTAGAATTAACAGTATCAAACTCTGGATTAGAATGAACATTCCAGTTTTTAGAATCAAACATCTTTTTCTCCTTTAGATTTTGTTTAAACAAATCATTTTTCAAAATATTTAACTCTTTAGAGAGTTCTTTGTTTTCTTTAGAAGACTTGTCAAGTTTGAATTTGAGATCAACGTTCTCATCTTCTAACTCTTCAATTATCTTTTGAAGATCGATGATTTGTTTCTCAAAAGTAGATGCTTGATTTACCTCAGAGTTTGATTCCATCTTCTCTATTATAGGAACAGGATCTGAAGCATTCATCATTTCTGTAAAAATCTCCTCAGTCATAATTTTTGAAAAATCAGACTTAAGGTTTTGATTCATGATATTTTCATCTTTTGAATCTTTTGAGGAATTAGAAGTGAATAAATCAGATAATAACACTTGATTCTCAACATCAGTTTCTAAATCAGATTCATCAAACTGACACTGAGATTCAGTATTATTTTCTTCAACCTTGGCTGATTCTGTTGGTAAACAAGGAGAAAATAGTGATGTAAATTCACTAAATTCTATTTTTCTTGTTTTATAACTTTCATTTAAATCTTTATAACCAAAACCAACAGATTTTAAATTTGAAATTGAATCAGCACAAGATGAAGTTTCATCAGCATTCACATCTTTACCTCTTACAAAAGTATCATGAATATCAGGTTTTGTAGAAATAGAGCCCAGTTTATCAAAATTATATGAATTTTCTGGTGCTCTTTTTAAAACATTATTTGGTTCAAAACCCAAACCTTTTTTAACATCATAAAATCTGACATCTTGGAGTTTGTTTGTTAAAAGATTTAATGTTTGCTCAGTCTGTCCTCTTTTCAGATTTAAATCCTCCAGTTGCTTAATTTTACAATATGCCTCGTTTCTTTCTTGATAACAAACTTCAAATTTTAATTGAAAATCACCTTTTTCAGCATTTAAGTTTACAAGATCTTTTTCAAGCTCAGATATTTTTGAAATTAAAACATCTTTGTCCTTTTTTAAAAGATCTTTTTCAGACTCTTTATCCTTAACAAAATCTTTCAACATTGAATTTTCATCACGAAAATTCAACATTGTTTGTCTTTCATGACTAAGTTTGCCTTTCAAAGTCTTAAACTCTTCTTTCATGAACTTAACTTGAGCTTTTAAAGATTGAATACGTACCTCGGAACCACAATCAGAATGGTCAGAAGATGATCCAATGTCCTCATCTACTTTAGCCATCATACACACCTGAGTAAAGTGGGCGGATTCATCATCAGAACTTTTATAGAACCAATTCTCTTCTTCTGCCATTAAGTTCTGACCATCTTCCACTTTCTTTGCTATCAGTGATTTCCGAGTATAGTATTCTGAATTCTTTATCCGCTTCTTCTTGCAGTCTTTGGAAAAATGACCTGGTTTTCCACAATTATAGCATCTTCCATATTTCGGCTCAGTCTCTTCTTTCTTTCCTTCTCTCTTCTCTTCTCGTTTCTCTTCTCTTTTCTCGCCGCTTTTCTCATACTTCTTTTCAGATCTCGGTTTGTACTTGTCTTTCTTGTAGTTGTCATACTTCGGCTTTGAGTATATTTTATTTCCAAAACTTTTAAACTGCTTTGTGAGAAGAGCCAGATTTTCAGCAAATCTTTGCATATCCTCATCTGAATGTTCTTCACTTTCAATGGAAGATTTATCAGTGCTGGAATCAGTAACTTCAGTGAGGAGAGCTATGGATTTCCTTGACTTTGTCTTGTAGGAAGAACTGGATTTGAAACTTGACCCTTTCTTACGCTCAGACATTAAGGCTAACGAATCTTTGACCATCTTCTTTTCAGCACTAAGCTGCTTTACTTCATCCTCATGCTGAGATAAAGTTGTGAAGATATCATTGACGTCTTCTTGTGCCATGTCCTTTGTCATCTGAATGTTGATTGCATAGCTTTTCCATTCTGGGTTCAAGTTCTTGATGAACTTATAATTGATCTCCGATTCTGTCTTGTTCATCCCATTTCTCCTAAGATCATTCAATATGATATTGAATCGATTGTATGTCTCCAACAAAGTCTCTCCTTCTTTAGCATGGAAACCTTCATAAGCATTGATACTTTGATTCAGCTTTGTCTGAATAGACTTCTTTGATCCTTGAAACTGTTTCTCCAATTCATCCCATAATGCTTTTGCAGAATCCCTACTGTCTACTCGATTGTAGATGTCATTAGGAATTCCCATAGTGAGATAGATAAAAGCTTCTTCATCAACCTTGTGTCTTGCTTTTTCTGTCTCATTGAAAAATTGATATGGTTTTGACATATATCGATCTGGAATTGCTGGATCAGTTGCTGTAGCTGCTTGTCCACGTACAAGTGATTTTGGATCTCCCGGACCTTCTATGATAGAAGTCATATAATCTTTGTTCTTTAGATTCAAGAACTGAATCATTCTCTTCTTCCATTGTGAATAATCTCTAGAAGACAAGACCGGAGGCTTCAGATGAGATCCCATAGAAAGAAATTCATTTTCCATGATTAAAAGATGAATATACCTGAAAAAAAAATGAAAAATATTAGCTAGTAAAGATCTTTAAATCCAATCAAATCAAGAAAAATACAGAAATCTAAAAAAAATTCAGAGATTTTGATCACAGAAAGAACTTTTGTCCCCCTCCACAGATTTAGCACGGGGGTCCCGCTACCCGGTTAGCGGGTGGGGTCAAGGGGCAACGCCCTTGTGGGGTCGAGGGACAGCGCCCCTAGAGAAAAAAAATTCACTATTAAAGAGCATGTTACAGTTTTGAAAATTCTCAGAAAATATTCTAAGTGACAAAACTCGCAGATCACTATTGAAAATGAAACTCGCAGGCTGAGAAACATGCAAATCAAAGTCTGCGCGTTTGATAAACTCTCAAGCAAACTCGCAAGCAAACTCGCAAGTAAACTCGCAAAGATTTGTGTGTTCTGATGAACTCGCTAAGCACTGAAACTCGCAAGTGCCTAAACACGCAAGTTACTATTCACGCTAAAACGCGCTGATAGAGGCGTGCGCGTTCCAGAAACTCGCTAGGCACTACTTGCGCGTTTTGAGCAAACTCGCTAACCACACTTGCGCGTTTCAATACTTAGAAAAATTCTGAAATCTTCAAACTCGCACGACAAAGAACTCGCTGAACACTGTTCCTACTCAAACTCGCTAGCTTTGATTAGCGCGTTTGGAGAACTTGCAGATATCGACCAGCGCGTTTCTAGAACTCGCAACCAACGCCTTGCGCGTTTCGACCAAAAAAACGAATTTCTTCAGCTTGCGCGTTCTAGCGAAGAATCTTGCGCGTTTTAGCGAAGAACTTGCGCGTTCTTCAGATAGCTTGCGTGTTCTTCATCTGATTCATCGATTTCAACATAAAACTTCGAATCTGATCACCAAACTTTGAGAATTTGTTCACTTGATCACCGAGAACTCATTTCCAACAACTATTTTCGATTTACAACACAAAATCTATATAATTGATGTGAATACAGTGCATAAACTCGACAACTTAAAAACACACAAAATCATCAAATTGATGATCAAATTGACTCGATCTATTTCACTCAGCGAACAAAACCTGATCAATCTCAACTCGAAATTTCCACTAAAACTCAAAAATGATTTGGTGAACAGTGACGATGAACAGTGCTTAATGAACAGTGTCGATTTTTAAAATTTTCTTGATTTTCAAACGGATTTGGCTCTGATACCAATTGTGGCCCAAGAATTACTAGCATAAAAACACATACAAATTTACACAAACATTATTGTTTATTAATCACAAGTATTACATCAAGATAGAATGTGTTTGTGTGTGTACTCAATGTATACTACTGTGTGTGTTCTTACTCTCTCTCAATTTCACCTTCACTTTCACACACTTACTAACTTGTTCTTGCACACTTTCACACACTCTAAACAACACTATGACTTGCTTATATATAGGTCAACATGACCAAGCAAGGTCAACCCTTCTAAGCTCATTTACACCACACACAAACACTAATACAACAATTACAATAATGACCCTCATTTAATCTTGAATACAATTATAGTCTAACAAAGCCCTGGGGGAGTGAACATCAAAAAGCTCCTTTATATTGTGTATTTGTTACACACAGTGACTTTGTGTTACTGACAGGCATTTTAACTGATTCATCTGTTGATTCAGGAGTTACATGTTCTTAATTTGTCTGGATTTGAAAAGATCTAGATGATTATCTTGGAGGATTGGCAGAATCAGAGGCTCAGTATGACAGATCAGAATGGTCAAAGACATTTCTTGGACGAAAAGTTTTGATGATATAGATGCTCAAATCATCAAAAAGGGGGAGATGGTATGAAGAAATGTTAAAGATTGGAGATGGTATGAAAAATGTTAAAGATTGGAGATGGTATGCAGAAATGTTAAAGTTTTTCAAGTTTGGAGGAAATTATTTTTTCTGAAACGCTCATATCAGAAAAGTTCAAAGTAAAGATTTTGAAGGTTTGAAGATGATCAAAGATTTTCTGAAGATTTGTGGAAATTTTCTTTGAAGATTATTTGCTGAAGGCAATTCAAGCTGATTCTGAAGATAATTTCTTTCCAAAGTCTGAAAGCGTTCTATGAGAGCTTTGGGGAGATTGTTCATCATTTGAAGATAACTTTGGAAAGAAGACTATGTTAAAGGAAAAGGGGAGATTGTTCAGACAGAGCTTAAAGTGAAGATTTAATTGCTAAATCTTTCAACAATGATCTTGAATCGAAAAGGGGAGATTGTTAGAGCATAAATCTGTTGGATACAAGATCAAGAATACTGAAGGTCAAAGTTGAGAAAGTCAAAGCTGCTAAAGTCAAATCTCATTAAAAGTCAAAGTCTATTTTGTAATAAGTCGAACTTAGTTGTATTTTATATTTGTATTTTCCTTGTATTAGTTGTAGGTATAAATATTTTTTTTCTCTTTGTATTTTCAGAAGTTAGTAGAATTACGAATTCAGTTAGAGAGAGAATAAGTAGAGAGAGAGAAAGAGAGTTCTAGAGAGAGAAAGTGTAAAGAATTGAATTGAAAGAAATCAAACAGGTAATTTGATTGTTAAATCTTGTTTGTTTGATTGTAATTGTGTAGAAACTAGAATCTGGAACACACACCGATCAACCCAACCTGGCCAACCCGGAAAAAAATCAACCCGAGGTAACCCAACATATAATCGATACAAAATTAGGACAACCCGAATCTATTGGGTTGATATTGGGTTAGACTCAAAGTAACCCGACCAACCCGATAAACGTTTTAGCAACTTCATTAAAATTATTTATACTCCCCTATGTATAAGTTACCAAAAACAACTCGGCAATAACGAGCAATGTAACTCATAAGATGATATTATTGAAAAATTATAGGTAATACCTTAATATTTGATGAACTCGTATATATTCTTTTGAATGATGGATCGTATTTCAAAGAAATTTTTTCTTATTTTTATGTTTTCAATATTGTTTCTAATTTGTTTAAACACAACCCGACCAACCCGAACGGGTTGGGTTGGGTTGAAAATTCTCAAACCGCTAGCATTGGGTAGGGTTGTTGAAATGTCTTCAACCCGATCAACCCAGCTTGTGAACAGCCCTAACATTCTCATTCAAAAAAACATTAAAAACATAATTTGAGACCTACAATATATTATTTGTATACACCAAATCAGCACTCGAAAGTATAGTTTAAAGAAATGAGACGTACACATTTATTTGATTAGTTTTTCATTAAGTCATCAATGAATAATACAGACTCTGTGAATTAATATGTTTGTATAGATTAGAATGGTTTTTGTTTTAGAGAGTTTTTTCATAGATGTAAAGAGCATGTATCTTAATTAGGAGGAACAAATTTGGAAAAACTCGACTTTTTGAATCCTTATGGAAACTTCCAAATAAGTTAATTTTTATATCATTAAATCACTACTAAACAGTCATGTTTAGCCACCAAATAAGCTCCAAGTCCATTAAGCTCATTAATCAGCTAACAAACAGGTCCATTTGTCTCCACCACAAAGAATACATTTGTGTGTGTGTGTGTGGGGGGGGGGGGGGGGGGGTTGAATATAAGCAAAAAAGGATTTAACAAAAACTAGATGGTTTCTGTCATTTACTATTGCAAAAAGGTTTTGGCCAAAACACAAAGTTTGCAAGATTGATCCCTTTGGATCTTGGTCCGTGATGACCTTTTTATTAATAGAACTGGAATGATAATTGATCCAACAAAAATACAAGCTATCAATTCTTTTTCTAGATTAGAATCTTAAGAGACCTGTTAAAACAGAGTTTGAGAGCTCTTAAAGCACCTTTAAAGCCAGGACACTCAACCATACCTCATACCTCCAAGTTGTTGATTGGAATGCAGCCAGCCCTTACCAAATTTAGAAACAACTTCTTAAATTATAATTATTTTAAAGTTAAATAAATATTTTATTTAAACCAATTTACGACGAAAATTAATTTTCCGTCGAAAATCCATAGGAAATTAATGTTAAATGCTCCACCACGAAGCAAGCTCTCCCGAATACGACAGATGCGGAAGTGGGGAAGCCGGAAGTGGCTAAAGAAGTCGGATGAAGAAAGTAGTTGGACAACTCTGAAAGATCCATGGACACACAAAGGTAGAAGTCAGTGTGTATTACATAGCATAGCTACTGAATTCGCAAATACTCCTTCCTCTTTTAAGTTAAGTAAGGAACTGCAAAAGCAAACTTCTACTTCATTTTCCTGCCCCAACTTGCAAACCCAAACACAAAATAAAGGGTACAAAATGAAAAGCCTTGGAATAAAGATTTTCTAGGTTTTATTGCTCCAGAAGCTGATAATAAGGCACATAAAAGGCAAGTATACAACACCACAATCATCCAATCACCTTGTGAACCTAACCTATATGTGTAAACCTTTTGAGAACTACAATCAGTTTCATATAGTGAAAAGACTACTAGACCTAAAAAACACAAATATTATACAATATCTCTATGAAATACAAGTTCAAACGTTACAAATGGTCTACCGGTGCCCCTGATGGTCTAGCGGCGATGAGGCTGCTGCGGCCTTCTACCTGTTCCGTCTCTACTCAATGCCGAAAATTGGTTGCCTCCACCGTGTTGAGGGCGTACCTGGCCTCTTCCACCACCACGGGGGGCCCAGCCTGCACTCGGTGGTTGCTGATAATTGGTGGCACCGTAGTTCCCACTGTTATTGTAAGCACCGCCTTGCTGCGGATAGTAACTACCGCTAGCAGGCGGCTGTGGATTTTGATGGTGGCCATGTGCTGGTGGAGGGTACACATGTTGATTCTGGTGGTACCCGTGTGTGTGTCTACCACTACTACCCTCAGGCCGCCCACTACGAGGACCTGGAGGATAATTAGGTTGGCCATAACTCGGATCATAGTTATGCGGAGGATAACCAGATCTAGGTTGCACCATCCTACTCAGGTCCTGATTATAGGGTGGTCTATTACTCTGGTAAGGTCGGAAAGGAGGTGGTGGCCCATAATGCTGGTGCGAGTCATATGCTTGATGATGACCATTTCTATCGTTCTTTACTTGTAAGCTATTGGTGACAAGCCGATGTGCAGCATCGCCAAGCTGTCGGCCAGTAGCAGATCCAGGGGGGTTATGGTGCCTGTTGTATCCATTCCTATGTCAAAAGATGTTGTTTAGAAAGGTGAGTTGAGGAAGCTAATTAGGCAACAAACAAACAGCAAAAGCTTTGGCCTACCTTCCATTCTCCCAGGGTTTCCTTCCAGTATCTTCATGCCATAAAGTAGGCTCCGGTTGCAAGTCATCCACCGTTACAGTCTGCAACAAAAGGGAGTCGCATTTAAAACCAATACAGAAAAGAGAAGAAACATCCAAAGGTACATATGAAACTTTTGGAAAAATATACCAAACCAAACAAACCCAAAGGTAGGTTCTTCCAGTATACATTAAAAGCAGTCCCCCCCCCCTGCATTTTCACAGGAGGATATATATGGTACCAAAAAAAATGTTCATAGGCATGTGCATGTTTTCTTTTACTTTTTTTCAATGGCTTAGACATCAGAAGGGGAGTATAAAAGTGGTGCCTCATGCATCATTGCAGAGGAGGATATAAATGATATCAAAACAAATATAAGTTACTGCAGATGTGCATGTTTGCTTTTGACGAATAGAAACATGGTTAGAAGCAAATGTTTAACAATGAAGAGCTTAGACATCTGGAGTGAAGTGTTGATCAGAATCATATATGTTTGGATAAAGCAATTAGTGAATCGTCAGTACCAAGAAAGTTCATCTCCTCAAGGAATAGCCCCTCTCATTTTTTACCATGGTTTATGGCACCATACCCCTTCCTTAATCCCCCCCCCCCCCCCCCCCGCGGGGGGAAGGAGGACCCAGCCCTGTGAGATATATTGGCTCGTTGTGGTTTGTTTTTCTGACACCCTTGGGTCCAACTACTCCATTGGGTTCATGTAAAACGCCCATCCACACGGACCAGGAGGCCTTCCAGCCAGCGGGAGTGGCCTCTAAAGAATTGATAGCACCTTTAGAATTCAAACTTGCCCAATAGGCCAACCTGCTAATGGCTTCTGCAGAAATGAACTTTCATGTTTATAAAGCAAGGAAGAAGAAACCCTAAAAGGAAAGAGCAAGGCTAGACCATTGCATATGTAAAACGTCTATGCCTTATAAAAGTTTATTTCTAATCCTCATAAACCCATTAATATTGCGACAATTGACTTGACGTGTATTTTGATATAAGTGTTTGAATGTTAGTTCAATGTCTATAACACCCTTCCAGAATGAAAAATAGGGGAAATATAGTAAACAAAGTCTTGGTTTTCAAGTTAAAGTAAATCTTTTGGACCTATCAATGACAACGAAGGCAAAATTTGTAACTTAGGCTGGTACGTTTGCCAGAAAGGGAACCCTTGCAATTTACTCCCTCCGTCCCAAAATAAATGTCCACAATGAACAAGGCGCGCACAGTTTTAGAAATGTGCAATTATTACACTTTTTAGTTAACTAAATGACAGGTTTACCATTAATAATAGAGAGATGTTCTCTATCTCATAATTAAAGGTACAATGCGGAAGTAGACATTTACTTTTGAAAATGGACACTTATTTTGTGACAAACTAAAACAGAAATGTGGACACCTATTTTGAGAAAGGAGTATATGGGACCATCCCAAAAAGGAAATTGTGCCATTTTCAATTTTTCCTTCTTCCCTGATGTTGCATTCTTTCAATTTTGCAAGCAGTGCCAGACCACCACAACAGCTCTGCTGCCCCAATGTTCTCCAAGTACCATTGTTCAAATAAAGTTCACTTGACTAAATATTAACTAAAGGATCAATGCACAGAATTAAATAAAAAAAGATAGATCGAACGACAGAAAACATAATTGCACATCTGCTAACAGCATAAATCTCATGTCAAACTACAAAAAGGCATGACATGCCTTACTACTAATTACCTTTTTAGGTGGTTTGACCCCTGGAGGTGGTCGAGATATATGGTTATGATATTCTGGAAGTCTGTATATAGCACATCTGAGAGGCAAAGCAGAAAAAAGGTCGATAAATTAACTTATAACATGGTGACAATACCTTATAGACATAATATACCAAATAAATGGAAGTAGAAGACTTCATTCTTTGAAGTTTACATACATGACTTGATTGTCCATGATATCATCCATCCCTTCAACAGGTGAACTGAATATTGGAGGGCAGGGATCTCCGGCACAAAGAGATATATAGCCATTCATTCCACCACTGCACACATCCCCAAATTAAATAAGAAAGTATCAAAATGGATGCTCATATTCAATAATTACAGAATGAAAGAGAGATACAACGTAGTGGAGATGAACAACAAAAGTAAGCTTGCTTAGAGACTAGAAAATCAAGAATAAGATATAATAGCTGTAAATCCAGCTATTAAAACAATATACTTGGGATATATGTCCAACTACTAAAACAATAAGCTGGCAAAACGAAGCAACTCATTCACAATAACTATTTTGACAAAAGAAAAAATGTGAAATCAATGGACACCACGTGCAGAGTAGTCACATTGCCTCACGGATGGCCAACCAAAATCAACCCCAAAAGAGAGAAAATTGTATGCAGAACTCAGGCTGAAATAATTCAGAACAGCACCAGCATTTGTTTTTTTATCAGGAATTTATCATGACTATCATGAAAAGATCATCCTGTTCTAAGTTTCAAACACCATGCAGAGGCTTATATATTGGTTCAGGCAGCTGAAGATATATGGATATAGGTAGTTATATATAATTTAGCTGTGGAGATACCTTTTCATAATTGTTGTGATAGGAGAACAGAAGGATATCTAATAAGAAACAATCTTGAATGTCGTTCACGATTGCAACTGTGCTTAATGAGAGATGGTCACGAAAAACGAAAGATATTACAGCAATTGTCCTGAATTTCCAATTCTATTGCAAAACCTTGACAATCATTCATGAAATTCAATCCAGTTTTTTTTCATTCAACTTTTACCCATGCAAAATCCAAAAATCAAGCATACATTCGAGTTTATGTGTGACAACACTTCTTCATGCAAAGGTGACGATTAACTTAACGTCAATTCTAGTAACAGGAACAGGAGCATAAATAGATTGCATACGAGCATACGACAAAAAAAAATGCCAAGTAGACATTCAAATTTGCAATACAGACCTTGCCAAAGGGTCAATTTGCTCTGTGACTTCAACACGTTCCCTGGCCGATAATTGCTTGCAACGGTCATTCAGAGAAAATATATACGGAGATAGTGTGTGCGATAATGCCACAAAAAGCATGTCAGACATTGTACTATTTCTCCGAGCCTCTTCCTCCTGTAGAAACCACAAATAAAAAAGGGCACCAAGTTAGACGAAATCATTTCACTGGATAGAATTATAGAAGATGACCAAGTCTGCAAACAATGGTCCTTGTACCGTTAAAGTATGTTCTACTTTCATTACTTCTGCAAGAAGGCGATCTTCATCAATGAAAGGCAACTTTGCTATTCCCTACGAATAATTACAAAGAAGCTAAGTTTGTTAATATCTTCAGATACATAACAATACTCTACCACAACACATTCTGCCCAGATGTGCAAAAGGAAAGGGTAAAAAAAACACCTGCCACGCAAACCGCTTGCCATTCATGTCAACTTCAAAATCTGAAACACAATATAAAAGAAAATTTAGAAGTGCAAAATCTTTATTAACCAATTCTATAAACAGTTTACTTTGTCAAAGTACAGACTTTACCTGTTGGGTAAAAATCAATAATAGGTGAATCTGGATCCATCATCAATTTTCTGTAATGCTCAGGAAGAGCATGGGAACTGCAAAATGAGCTCGGTCAGAAATTGGAATATGGAAAGAGATTGAGGGCAAAAATATAGTAGGTTCAACCTTGCAGCAGGGAACACACCCATCAGCTGATTAAATGGTTTGAATGGTGAACCTATTTCAAAGTTGATACTTAATTCTCCAAGATCCTTTAGATCAGAAGCAAATGGTGCATAATGGTATGGATAAAACCTGAAACAAAAAATTTGAGCAATGCAGATCAATGAAAAATTTCTTTTTAACAGCCTCAAGATATTCCCAATGCGTACTTAAAAAAAGAAATAAAGTTAACAAGCAGAAAAAATGACCCTTTTAAGAACTTCATCTAAAAAATGGATATGTTCCCAACATGTACCACACAGAACATCTGGCCTGGTGTTCAAAACTGTTTTCAATAACTTCATTCAGGAACGATGTGAAAATGCTTCAATAGCATTCCAAATTCCTTTAAATACTAACAGGTAGTAGCAATCAATATCTTTAAAAAGTCGTGGCTAAATAATATATGAAAAAGAAATTTACCACTGCCAGGAACAGACACCTTCATAGTAATAGTGCATCACCCAACACAAGCCTTCAGTATATCTTAGGACCTGTGAGAAGTCGTAAGCATATAGTTTTAGATTCATTCTTGTTAGCATTTCACAAAAAGATTTTCAGGTAGACGAAAAGAATGATTATTATCTGATAACTACGAAGTTGAAGCTGCCTGATAAAATAAAGCATCCCTATGATTTCACATTACATCATTAATCTCCACGAACAACAGAAAAGTGGGGGCTAAAAAGTCTACTAGCTGCTTATTGTAATAATGATATAATTGCTACAAGTTCCTTTTCTCTCGTTCTTCTTTTGTTTTCCCTCTCTTTCCTTTACTTTCTTTTATGTTTATTTTATTTTCTTGCATAGACAAAGAGAATAATCTGCACTAAGCAGAATCTCAAAGTTTGACCAACATTACAGAATGGTGCATGATTAAACACCAGAAAGGTTTAAAATCTTACAACATCTCTCCGTATTGCCTCAAGCTCTTGAGGGGAATTTGCAGAGAACTTCTCTTCATAGTACCTCTCTTTCCACCCAGGCACTCCCAATTTTATCTGAAAAAAATGCATCAGAGAAGCACGAAGCATAGAAAACATGAATACCATAAAATAATTCTAGAAGTTCAATATTCGATAGGTTAAGACATTTTCTAACTTCGAGACAAAAGCACAGTCACACTGTAAAAACAAGAATAAAACAGAAGATATAAAATATAATATGTGGAACCTCTACTCACGGGAGCAATAATTCCTTAAATGTAACACATCAAACAAAACAAGACGACGTCTTAAACCCAAGAATGCAGGAAGAGCGAGTCAACTTCCTTGAATGCAACTTATACATTCCAACCTTAGTCAATGGTCTTTGCAATATCACTAACATATTGTACTTGCAAACTTGCAAGCTAAAAGAAACAACAGTCGATCCCTCTGTATGTTTCCAAAAGCAACCTCCTGTAATCCACCCACCAATTATAATTCTTCATTCCTTTACCAACGTCTGCGCTAGGCAACCATAACTTTTGCACAAACCCTCCACATGATATTAAGAGTACCATTCTTAGTATATAGCAACAGGACAGTTTACTTAAAGTACACATCATGTGCCTTTTTTTCTCAGAGACACAAGTGCCAAGCTTGATTGGGCATAAAAGAACATTTTTTATCCTAAACTCGACGTTTCAATTTTCTAAAATTCTTCTTTCTTTTCTGGGCTCTGCGAAAATTTCAACCATGAACCCAAACACACACACCTTGACACAGCATGACTAGAAAAATACACATCTCTTCTCTGATCACTGCTCATTCTCCCTCCCTCTCTTCCTCTCATCTCTTTTTCTTTTCATCTCTATCATCTTCCCTTTCATGTAAATTGTCGAGGCCGTGCCAAAATAAATGTGAGAAAGAAGTGGCACTTTTTTCTGCCATGTTCATGTGTCCTACCTGTGTATCTAACACCTGGCACTTCGATCCATCAGAAGTGTATACCTCACAGTCGACAACATGCATACATTGATACTTGATTATGAGTAAACATTTTCACAGAAGAAAGGAGATGCATATATTAACAGTCATTGCTTGTGCATTCAGTGTAAGCTAGAATTAGAGTTTATATAGATCTATATGTTCAAGATAGAGTTTCTATGGATCTCAATGTTCTAACCTTATCTTCCTCTGGCTGCTCAGAATTAAAAGCATCAGATTTTTCACGAAGTATCCCCTTCAGTTTCGTCTTCAGTTCTTCTTTGTTGTCAAGGACCTGAAAACAAGCAAGAATTAAAATCCAAGAAAAAAAAATTGACTACAAAACAATATCCTACATATATAACAACTACCAAAGAAGTAGGTCTAGATTTGTGGGAAGCCAACTTTCTGTTAAAGAGGTCATGTGCCCATAAGAGAAGAAATATTATAAAACCAAAAAACATGATCAAGTAACTCAAGGGGGGAGGAACTAGATGAACTTGTATTTTAATGTCTGCTTCCCACCAGCTTCACAAAAAGGTTGGTGCATGGAAATTAGACCTACAACATCACTATTGTACTTTGAATTATGTTAATCGTCAGGGAAGGTAAACATACGTCTCTTTCAAGACTGCTTTCAGCTTCAACAATGGCAGCACCAACAGTTGAACCGGAAGACAAACGTGCCAGTTTTGGTGGCCGAGGATGGCTTTGGTTACCATGGAATCCCTTAGGTTCATATGGTGATGGTGAAGGACCAGAAGCAAGACGTGATCCCTGAAACCGGCCAACTGGAACTAGTGATTCAGGTTTCATTTGTGGTTCAGCATCATCTCCTCTTGTTGCTTGAGATTTGGCTTGAGCTTTATCACGTTTTATCCTTTCAGCTTGTCTCTGGGCAAGAAAAAACAGACATTAATATGATTTTACTTTACAAATAGAAAATACAGCTAGCATGCAGCTATAAAGTTGAGACGCTTTCATAAGAGTGGTTTTTGTAAATAGGGAAAAAGGATCCTTTCAGGTTTATGTGGATGCTTCAAATAAGAGGGTGCATTCATATCAAAATTATTGAGCATGGAATTTCACATATAATAAGCATTCGCTTTGCACAGTTTACTAATTAATCATGTCAAGACAACAAATGTTCCCGACTTCCCATGAACATTGCCTCCGAAGATAAAGATTTCTTTTATTATGTATTTCTGATATTTAAGCCACGAGGTTGTCTCATTCAAAAAGCCACATGAAATATAGTGAAACCAAGTACAGCAGCTGAACGAATACTTCAAATACACACACACACACATATTAACCTGATGCAAACGGGACCTTTTCTGAAATATTTTATCTTCATACGATCCCACAGCCTGAATGAATTGCTCCACTCTGCTAAGGTCTGGCTGGGAGTGAATAAGAAAGAAAAGCAATAAAAAACAGTTAGAGTCCCCAAATACTTCAATGCCTAGGAGGTAAAACCTCTAAGCCAAAAGTCACCTAGATATATAACAAAAGATAGTCACCTTGCTTCCATCAGTTAAATACCCATTAAGGGCCCTAAACTCCTTTTTATATACGGCTAAAAGTAAATTAATTGCACCCTGAAAACCAGAGAATAGAAATAAGTACAAAGTTTTTTTTCTGCAGCAGATAAACATTAAGCACCCTTAAATGGAAGCTACAATAAAATAGAGCTATAGAAGGCAATAGCTCCCAAGACACAGTTAACGAATCTATCTAGAACATTAAAATTAAGATCACACACTACATTGACGAAAGAACCCATAACACAAAACTTGATTGCACAAAGATGATGATTCATTTGGATTGCAGTACAATGACATCTCTAAGAATCAACATGTCTATCCATCAACAATGTACACAAATGCTGCAATCCTCATATACATTGCAATTTCAAGAATAAAAAGCATACTCTTCATAGAATCACTCAAGTTGTTCACTTAACCACAATGTGAAAATGTACCCATCTCACTTACCATACCAAGTCAACATCTTTGATGTCTTCAAGTATTGAGCATATAATAACATAATATACCTCTTTGGCTACCGTAGGGTCTACCTGTAAGGCTAAGGACCTTGACCATGATGTTTGACCACATATTAGGAGCCCATGCAGCTATGCCAGGTCCATACTAGTTCTTCAACACCAAATAATTTTGAAGATTTATATATTTAGGCTTATTATTTTGTTAGACAGCTTTCCTTAATTTAGGGATTTACATATTTCTGCTGGACAAAAATGTATTTGCTCCCTTGAAATTCTTCATCACTCGGATTGTCAAGCAACACAACCAATATTCTGCAGTCACTTGTATAAATGATCATTACTGATATCGGCTTGTACGCATACAAGAAGCTTCTAGGATACATACCTAGTTCACTTGGTTTGGTTATTTACATAAATTGTCCACAGTTTCACAAAGTAGTAAAGTACTAGATAAGTCATTTCCAATTGAATTATCCTATTGTAAGATGTTAGAAATATTAACTTTAGCTGTTACTTCTAAGTATAACAATTGCTTTCTAATATAGCATAAACCCAGTAGGATAGAAGCAACTGCTCCTAAAATTGTAGTTTTAAGCTTCCTGGCCAGATTTGTATTTTGAAACATCATAAACTGCAGCCTTAAACCAAAATTTAGCTGGCGTATACCCCTGATTTTGTTAATTCAATTCCAAACACTAGATCACGGAAACAGCCTCTCTATTTAAAGCATAAAACTTGGTAAAAAGCTCGAATGGTTGCAATGAAGCTTCTTTGTTCAAAGTAAATCATATATCCTTACAGCAAGCATAACCTACTAGCCTGTCCATAGTCGCAATGGAACTTCTCGTTATGGAGTTTGTGAAAAGTATCATTGTTTCACACTACTATCAGATATTTAGCTATATTTTACAGTAAGCGAACAGACAGATCTAACCACGACTATTTAAATCAGTTAGCAATGAAAATATGCTTAACAAAACCAGATAGCTATTAATCATTAGTGGTCAAATAGAACAGCAGACTAAATGCCCTGCATATCACTTGAAAAGAAGTTCCAAATGTACCTCACGTATTTCCAATGTGGGCATATGTGGTAGAAAGTCGTTCCCAACAAAGAAACACATGAAGATAAAATCATCAACTATTCGCTCAAAATCGATCTTGGAAGGAGGATTAGGAATTCTCATCTCATATTCCAGGTACTCTCTAAGAGTCCAAATGTTGAGGAACTGCAAAGCATAGGCATATTAGTAAACAATAAGACAACAAAACATATGCATGTTGCCATGTTGGTAAAGAATATGACAACACCACCATCAATGAAATAAACAGCCTTCCCATAAATGAAAATAAATAAATAATCGCATAAGTTTACTCTGCAGCTACCTGGTATGGCTTCTTAGGCACAACATCAGCACCTCCTTTTTCATCAAATTCCCCTGCCTTCCTCTTCACCTTTCCTTCACAAGTTGCTGCTAAATGACCCACTTGACCACAAAGAAAACACTTGTCTTGTTGTCCAGGAGTAAATACGACCTGAAAATCACAGTGAAATAACATATATGTTCGATGTTTATTTAAACAGTAATACTGAGCTATTATGATGTCTTATTGAATAAATTAAACTACCCCATGTTACATTCCGATTTCAACTACAGGACGAAAGAACTAAAACAACGTCTAGATATACATGTTATCAATGAATTTAACACCACAAAACAAAACCAGCCATAGCAAAAATAGTTACTCATTTTCAGCACACCAAATGTACCTTCATTGTACTAAAGCTTCATAAAGTGTGGTTCTAACTCTATTATTATTACCACCAAAATTGTCTATTTATGACATATGACCTATGCTGTTACAGCGGTCAAAATCTATAATAGCGGTTGGGACCGTCATCTAATATAGCAGTTACTGTCATGGTAAACTAAAGTGGTGGTATAGAGGTTCAAAAATAGCGGTTTAGATAACAATTGAAGTCATATATATAACACAACTAAATATATAATATTTTTATATATGTGCTGTATATTTTATAACTTAATTATATATTTTATATTATTATATATGTATGTATAGATATAGTGGTGTGTCATTCCAATCGAGAAAAAGATGATGTGATGAACTAGATTGCTTTGACGAACACATAACTGAAGAAGAGATGAGTAAGAAGGAGCAAAGAGACAATGCTTTGCTGAGTCGAGAAAAAATCAATTAAGTTGAATCTGTCAATAACGATCGCTTGACGAACAAAAGAAACAATTGGTCGAGTCAGTCATCTTTGCTTGAACAGAAGAACCTATTGTTTCACAAACAGAAGACACATACGAAAGAAACAAATAGATGAAAACGAGCTGGTTAATTGTAGATAATAGCGGTAACGGTCAATAACAATTGCCCAATCGGTGCCCTGACCCCCTAAATCGACGATTATATTAACAAAAACCCAACTGAAATGGCCCAATCCAAAATAGCATTTTTCAAACCGCTATTGCAACACCAAATCGCGGCCTGATTGCAGTCAATAGCACACTATTAGCGGAACCGCTATTTGTCCAAGGACTGTGAACCGCTATTGCGCTGCTATAGCACCGCAATTGACAGCATAGCATATGACACCCACTTTTTTTGTTAGCATTGATGTAACTGCAAGAATATAGCACAACGATCCGAAGCAGAAGACACAGTAGCACTTTCCAAGAACAAGTGCAACCACCAACGTTGGGTTATGCTAGGTCAGCTCAGTAAGAGTCCAGCCATATACTAATCAAGTTTAGGCTTGCACCATACCCTCACTTTCACTTATACTCACCATTGTTGCAAGCCTAAAGCCAGGCTGAGTTACAGCAATGAAAAATATGCATTTTGGGCTTTCGTTGGACAATTTGATGGGCCTTGATCTGGGATTAATAGAACAAAAAAGTGCAATTTTAAGGACTCTTGCCTCCTGTTCCCTATGTATATAAAAGAGCTTAGAGATCATTTGAAAAAAGAACGACAAAAACAAGCATACATTTAGCCATCCTATACATCCATTTCACAACGGGCCCACAGCACAGTTTTCGACCACTTCACTTCTCTTTCCACATACCACACATACATATATTAGGAGCTTTCATACACACATCATTCAACTATACACTTGTTCCCTCCTTTCCATCCAACGTTGATTGCATTTGAAGATTTATTGTGTGCTAAATGGCTAATGGCGATGTGAACGTCGTGATTAATCAAGTCCAAAAAAAAGGTATGGACTATAGTATTTGTAGTTTTCTAGTTTTGTGATTCAGTAGTTGAATACTTATTGGTTCGCTTGTAAAATCTAACAGTTGCAATTTGGTTTGGATGTTAAGATCTTTCAATCTCTCGCTCCTATAATGCTTGTGTTTATAATCTCAAAATATGCCATTCACAAATAATACCAAGCAAACCACTATTTAAGTGTTACAAAGATTGGTTTTAAAATAGATAGGGCACTCCAAGGATTACAATGCATGAGCTCTAATTTGTGTTTATAATTTCAGAAGTCTATAATACTATTTAATACAATGCCTTGTGGTGAGCTAAGTTGGAGTAATGTTGTTCTTCCATTTAGTTCGTTTCATGTTTTTTTGACTGTTGTATTCGAATAACTTCCAGCAGTCTGTTAATTAATAGTTTTGGTCTTCATTCATTAATTTATTTCTGCATTGTTCATTGCAGAGTTGGTGTTTTCTGCATACATAAGTTCTTGAACAGAAGTTCATTTTATATCATTGGTTTTTAATTTAGCATCCAATGTCATAGTTACTTGAATATAGTTTAATTTACATTTTACAGTTGCCTGCATATTAATTGTACTAGCTCTTTTGCATTAGTATTAGGTCTGGCCAAAGTAGTTGTCGTTCATAATTTGTTATTGTCTTATTGCATTTAGCTACTAGAAATTAATTGTTTCCTGACCTCTTAACTATATAAGAGAGATCATCCCCGCTAATCGCTTGCTATCTTGAGTTTAAATCATCACTTCCATTCACATTGATGACGTGTGACCAAGTTTTGGTTCCCGTGTTGGGGAGGTGGTTGTGCCTTGTAGTAGTTTATTTATTCTTTTGAATTGCATATTAGAATAGCTTGCTACTGGCTAGTCCATATCTGACCATAGAACAATTACATATTTGCGTGTAAATGTAAGACCAATGATCAGGCAATGGTAAAAGCTTATAGTTGGAGGTTTTTCGTCTGTGAGCATACTGTATAGTTTATCTAACTGTTACCATATATTATTCATTTCCTGCTTTCTTTAGTTCAATTATAATTTATGCTCATGGTTTTTGAACTCGGTCGAGGCGTAATCTAAAGTCCAGGCGGTAAGAAAACGCATCTAAAGTGGTGCCTCTGCGGGGTTGGTTGGGTTGTATGCCTAGAACCACCGAGGCAGGTCTGAGACAGGGTTGAGGCATTAGGGTTAATAAATGTGCCCAAACAAAAGCCTACATTGTGCAAGAGGGAGTTCACTCAAAAATGTGACCTCAATTAAATCTACTCACAGAATCGATGACCCATTAAAGTGAGTCCTCTGCACCTCGCTTCATCGTCATCTTCTGTTGAACAAGGTGAAGGTCGAGAGGGGAGGACATCACTTAGTCAGACTTCGTATTAGGTATTAGGGAGGGGAGACATCACTTAATAGGAACATGTCAAGTATTAAGGTACCAGGGTGATGGCAACAAGCTTCTTGATCGGATCGTTATACCCGATACAAACACCGAACAGCAACGATTCTCGACAAGCTACAGTCACACCACCCGAAAGCTTCGTGGGGCAGAGTCTCTAACCCGAACTCTCGATACGGTCACACCACGAGAATTTGAATTAGTCGTCCAAGATCACCTTCTAACTTTCTGCCAAAAATTAGAATAGCAAGGAACAAGAATATCCTCAAAGTACAGAGAATAAATTTTAGGAAAATCAAATCTGAGTTCTCCTTCCAATTTTCCAGTACATATGTGTGAAAAGAAAAAAACTAACAATAGCACTTCTACTCCACGTTTCCTACACTTGTGGAAACCCAAATAACCACTTTGACAACTTCAAACAAATAGAAATTACTAAATTGAAAAACAAAAGAACATGCTGTGAAATAAAAACGTGGGGCCAGCCAAACTTCATGCAGTCAAGTATTTGGATACTCTAGCTGGGTCAGGTTAATCCATCTTTGAGTCGGGCCTGTAGATGTGGGATTATGGGCCTGGACCGGTGCCTTCCTATCACAGGGAGGGGTAGACATCACTCAACAAGACTCTTCACTTTTATACAGCATGACTCTTCGTTTTTATACAGCAAGGTTTTCTTTTCTTTTTTATGTGTGATTTTTCTATTTCTCTTGAAATGTGTGATTTTTCTTCAGGTAAGTGTAACTGTAATTTGCTTGTTAATAAAAATAAAATTTTTAAATATTAATTACATACATAAAAATATGTTGGAAGCATTGTGATATACTGATATTAAATATTATTATTAGATATGTATTACACATATATATATATATATAAATGTTTTTATTTTCCGCCTCAAGGCTTAAGCCTGGCCTTACCAGAGGAAAACGCCTCGTCTCGCTTTTCCGCTCTTTAAAACCTTGATTATGTTCATTTTGTTGCTATTAGAAATTTGACTGTTTTCATCTGATTAGCTTACTGTTCTCATGCAGCAATTCAATGTTCAATTCAATCTAGTTTGTTGTCCCCATTCCTATTGGGTTGCTTTTTCATTGAGTAGTCTAAATGCTTAAATAGCTTAAGGTCACAGCTTTCATAAATTAGTTTTATAGCTTTGATAGTATAGTTAGTTTTGCTATGCCTAAGGCCTGATCTGATAATAGGAAGTGTTGTTCTTTGATTCAGACTTCAAACAATATACCTAATCCTCTCATTTATAACAATATACCTCCCAACTCAATGAGGAACCATGACAATTTACTAGCTTGACGAGCCACTGAGACCTACTGTCAGCTGGGTGCATACGAGAATCTTCCCTCGATTGCATTACCAATTGAGGACAACATTATGGAATGCAAAGGAAAATCTTTGCAAGCACTTTCACGAGCTTATCACCATCTACACAACTATCAACTGAACACAGGATGCTTGATCCTCCACTTATAAAGAAATGTATGTGACACTTAGACAGACATTTCCTAAAACACTCTCATCTGCTGAGTAATATAACCTATTATCAGCTCAACCATTTTCACTTGGGTTATTTTGTTCATCTTAGCCTGAACCTCATTTCCAAGTATCACTTGGTTCAATGACACTATCACTGAAGTGAAGGCATGTGCCATCATCCATTGTTATCCCTCCATTGAGCAATATAACCTATTATCAGCTCAACCATTTTCACTTGGGTCCTTTTGTTCATCTTAGCCAGAACCTCATTTCCGAATATCACTTGGTTCAATGACACTATCACTGAAGTGAAGGCATGTGCCATCATCCATGGTTATCCCTCCATTGTATAGCCCCACAAGCTATGAAGGCATGGTATGAAGTTACATGTTCTCTTCTTTGTCAATGCTGCACCCGACACAACCACGGCTCACATGATGCTAGCTGGTGCTTTTAAAAGAGGCAGACTGGCAATTCGAGAAAAGGCCCAATAAATATGTTGACTCACATTAACCAGGCAAATCAAAGAGAACAAAAAAAAAGAGCAATATGTCATCATTCAATTAACTTCAGAAGTTCAAGTGAAATAATGATTGTTTCTTTATACATACTTTTCATTTCATGGTCCTATTCACAGTAGTCACGATGAGATAGAATCCAGACAGGTAATATAAACAACTAGTTATACAAGTATTCCAGGTGTTCAAAAGAGTGTAATAAGCATATATCACTTGAACAAAATTAGATGTCTCAGCATAGATCACTTGAGCAAAATTAAGTGTAAAAAGCATCGATCACGTGTACGAAGTTAGAGATGGTGTGTCCATCCTTTTGAACTTATTTTGATTTCAATATATGTGCTGAAATACGGCATGCTTTTATTTGTACTAAATGTTAGAAAACCATGCTCAAAAATAATTCCATTTACTAATTTTTATGTAGCCGAGCCATTATAGGGGCAGTTTTCTTCATTAACTTGCCTGATCGATCTCATTCTTAGCCTCTCCCACTGAGATGGGGATTAAGAAATTATGTTATTGATAGTGTTGCATATATGAAACCAAGAAACTAAAAACAAACTGTATCAACACGTTACGAATTTGTAATTCCTCAATTCTTTGCAACAAGTTTCAGAATAGTAACCTGTCCTTTTTTTGTTATTTGCTAATATATACAAATACTGCTGTCACAGAATGGTGCACAATAAGTTCAGGTTAACTAACAGATTATGTTGACGCCAGAAAAACTAATAACAAAATTTTGAAGAAGGAAAGAGATCATTTTAGTTGCAGTTCTACATCAAATCATAATTTGCAGAGATAAGTTCCAAATATCTCATCATATGCAACAAGATGTCAAAATATGAAGAACCTCATGAAAAAATTGTGTCACCACTATGTTATTCGTTCTGCCATAACCAATTAACTCCCTTTTTCCTTCTGGAAGACAAAATACTACATACCCCCCCCCCCCTTCCCCTATTAGTGGTTTCTGGAGGTTTACCTCTCTAAGTATTGAAAAATGAACTTCATGGGTCGCCAAAGCCAACATGATCAGATCTGCATCCTGTAGGTTGAAACAATAACAAATACAATGCAAGCATAAATAAATATAACTTAAGAAAGAAACGCAAATTAAAAATGGAAGTGAATTGAAGGTTGAGCAATACCAAACCGTATAAGCAATGGCGGGTGTTTGGATCAAAACCAGGAAGATTCCTTTGAAGACGAATATACGACATTATCTTATGTTCCCCCTCACCAGGAACATTAGCATCAGAAAGAATAACCTTCAAAAAGATGAACCACCATAAAATGTTAAAGAAGTTTTCTTGTGTAATACATATTCCTTGGCTAATCCACAGTAATTCTAAGGATGATAATGTAGATGCAACTTAAATAGTACTGTTGGATCCCCACATCTGCTAGACTTGAACCATTTCTCCTCAATATATGTTGGAACCTCCCTTCTCCCTCAAGACGTCTCCTACAGAGTAATCTAACAGGGTCCCACGTATTCCCACATGATTTCAGAGCCAAGGTCTTACCACTCTAGGGACTCGACACCCTAAGACAATTTGTGCCTGTCTAGCCCCCTGGATACGATGTGACAATTTGTGCCTGCATGGCCTCCATTAGAGTCCCACATCGGCTAGGCTCGGACCATTTCTCCTCGATATATGTTGGAATCTCCCTTCTCTCCTCAAGGACCCTTTTGGAGAGTAATCTAATGGGGTTCCACATATTCTCACATATAAATACTTCTTTAATGAACCACGTCAGGAGGATCGTGGTAAAAAAAAAGTGTCATAAATTACCTTTATGGGTTTCCATCCAGGATCATTGTTTAATCTTTGGTGAACATAGTACTGCAGAGCAACCGACAAAACTGCCATAAATTCAGTCCCAGGAGTGATGACGTTGGAGTCAAAAGTTTGGGATTCTTGTTTGGGAGGAAGCTTTCTGCCTTCCCTCTCAAACTCCTCCCTCAGCCTCTCCTCCTCAGCTGCCTAAAAGGTAAAAGTCACAAAGTTCAATACAAGCAGAATCGGAAGTTAAAAAACCCTGCATGGGTAACATGTAAGACATGCATACCGCATCTGCTGCATCTTTAGCTGCTCTAAACCGCCTAGAGCGCTGCTGATTCATTTTTGCCCTTGGGGCAACACCATCTACACCACATTTTCAAATACTTCATCAATTGCAACGCACACCATTATATATCATTTTTAAATAGTATTACAAGAAAATTTCAGGCTTACTACCCACCAATAGCCATGTACAGAAGTTTTCGTGGCCGCACCATCACAAAAAGCCGATCTATGTAGTCAAACATGCATTGAAACACCTCATTAAAAGAAGTTGGAGAAGGCTGCATGCAATTAAAAAAAAAGTCAAATTGAGCAGTTTTCATCGTAAAGATTATGAAAATAACATCAAATCAAATGATGTGAATAAGAACTTTAAAACAAAGGTAACAATTAGATGAAGTAACTTGCTAGAAAAAGAAAGTAATAATATATCTTGAATAGTGTTACAGATCATTCTAAGACACACATGTTATCATTAAGAACCGAGAAGATGAACTATGTTCTTCAAAAAACTGCCTGTGGTATTTTATCATAGGTCAGATTCAGGTTCTCTATATGTTAGCCCCTAATTATTACTTTACCACATAAGATGCTCAAAGCCCCCCACACGTATAGGGCCAATTTTATAGATGTAGGTACACTTACTTTTCGTAGTCATTGAAGCATTAAAACCTAAGAGAGGTTTTCAAGATGACTCCCAATGTATGGTTGACATTAAAGCTGAATACATACAGACCTCTCACATGCCACTTTGCCATCTTTAGCTCCCCACTTGTGGCTCTAGCCTATCCCAGGAAGGTTTTCATTTATAACCTTAGCACCAAAAGACCCCCCACCTCAAGCTTCCTATGGATCCTGGGGTAGTTCATATAGCAAACAACCATTCACTGATTTTATCAACTTTTCCAAATCAAGAAGCTCATCCCTAGTCACCTATATGCAAACCCCATACCATCCCTAGTCACCGAAGATGCCTGAGGAGTGGAGGCTTAGTGTTGGTGGTGTCGCTTTATAAGAAGAAATGCGACTCACAGCATTGTGACAACTATTGTGTTATGAAGTTATTTGGAGCATCTCCAACCTTCACAACAAAAATGGTGGGGCCATTGACACCAATAAAAAAAATGCAACTCCAACCACACTCCATAAAAGAACATCAAATTTCTAGGTCCCAAATTAAAATAACATATTTTATTTATTATTAAACCAGTTTTTAAAAAATATAATAATTATAATTTGTAAATAAGCATTATAGGAATAGGTATTATTATTGATTTATAAAATAACTTTTATCTAATTAAAACTCGTTAAACAAAAAACATCATATTTTTAATTTAATAAATTTTACATTAAAAAAATTACATTAATTGAAAGAATTTATTATATTTAAAAATTGAATATTAGAAAATAATTTTGAATAAGATGATAATCATTAAAAAATGAATTTGTATATAAACTGGATAATTAATTATTTTTTTATACGTTTAGTGGTGGGTCATGTGGTTTGTCGTTTGATATTTCACACTCATTATTGCCGTGCATATTGGGTGACCTGCAAAATCTCTAGAGCTATGGTGGATGGTTAAAGTCATATTACTAGCAACTTCGATGATTTATCGGACAATAGGAGATGCTCTTAGGCATGGCAACTTTAAGTATTTCCGAAGACATGACCTATAATATGAAATATTAGGAATTCTTGGGGACGCAAGATAACGGTAGCAGACTAGGTGTGAGAAGAATTCTGGAGGAATAGAGGATCGTTGGTGGATTAGGGAGCTAACAGTTGGATCTTCTGTGTCCTAAGTTAGATTGGGTGTGTAGTTTTTCCTACCTTCATTACTTTTTCTTGTACATGTTTGTTTGTATGTTATGTTTGTTGTTTGTCTTTTTGTCTTGATTGCTATTTCTTACTTCTAACTCATTTTCGTTGTCTTGCCTTTTGTATTTTCAAGTTCTTCTTATGTTCTTTCTTTGTAAAGTTTTTGAGCAAGTTATACCTTTTGCATGAGTGGGGTCTTCACAAAAACAGTCGCTCTACTCTTCGAGATAGAGCCGGGTCTGTGTATTCTCACCCCCCAAGACCCCATGTCCGGTGGACTTACTGGGTTTGTTTGGTTTGGTTTGGTTCGGTTTATTTGCTAGCACTTGAGAAACCCTCCTTAGATTTAGCATTTTGCAAATCGATTCACAAGGTTTCACATATGTTACGAATGCTATTTAAGACACAATGAGCACCAAGGAGCAAAGATTCCCCAAGGCCTAGCTCCACAGCTCATTGACACTAGACACACTGCTTACAAAATACCATATAATCCTATACTTGTCACATTACAATCAAGTGTACAAAAATAAAATAATATCACAATTCACAGCAGAAAATGTATAGCTGACATCAGATCGTCCCTTGGCAAAAAGATTTAACACACAAAACTACATCAATCCAAGCTGTATTAACCATTCATTGCCTATGGCCCAAGCACTAAAGCAAGAAACAATATATCAGCAAGAAAGAATGCATCAGCCAAAACCACGTAATCAAGATATAGCAAAATCATCCCAAAACCTATAGTAAGGGAAACAAATGATCCTTCACCACACTAACTACCAAAGCAATATGGTAACGGTGAAACAAATTATTTTCCCTAACAATCCTCAAGCATCCTTACTTCCTTAGTACCTGCCCTTGAACATAAAGAATCACCCAATCACCAGCTTACAACATCAAATTCAATCAACAATAGAATCTTTACTAAAACCCTACAACAGGCCAAGTTCACAGAGAACATCTACAGATAACTACCTAGGGCTTTCATACGATCAACGCTGAAAAACAACTTCTCCATCATCTACATAGACCACAACCAAAATCTCAATCTAAACCTCTTAGAAGGATTAATGAGAAAGAGACGATAGGTGTCTTATTAAGGCCATATATGGCACTCCTTAATGGACAAACCTTTGAGACCTGTGCAATTTTCCTTATAGTAGTCCTCTAAAACACCAAGGAACGCCAAAGATGAGTATCAATTGAACAATCAGTTAACCATCAAATTGATTCTCTCATCATCCACACCATATGTCTACTATTAATCTTTGGCAACAACTCATGATTTCACACGGGATAAAAAACCCAAAACCCCAACCTGATAGATACTCTTACATCCCATGAACATCTTCCAAGAAAACGGCCAACAAAAACTCACCTACTACGCTTGTAGAGCAGTCATTTGCTCTTGCATGCTTAGCACCATCCTCAATGAAGAGCTCATCCCTGTATCGTTCTAGAAAAGGGGATTCTAAAATGTCATCATTGATCCTAACCACCACCTAATTGTTGGCTTTTATTTCTAAAAGAAGCAATTAATCACTAGACATTATGTATTTGGTGTACATGTATGTTTCATTAACCTTACTAGAATCGTACTCGCGCAATGCAGCGAGATACATCACGATTTTAATGTTTCATTTTATTTTTTTGTCGATTTACAGTACGATTTTGGATGGTTTTGAGAAAGTGATAATGTTTTTTATAAATTTGTCTGATTTAGGCTTAATAATATAATGTTTTTATATAAAAAAATTAAGTATTTTGTTAGAATTCAATGATTATCTTATATATTTTAATGACATCTAGAAAAAATAACCAATTACATATTTAATAATATAATTAAAACAAAATTATAGTAATATAATATATTAATTAATAGTGATACATGGAAAGGTCTGCATAAAAGGAAGGCCCTGCACATACCAAATTAGAGGGTGTTAGAAGTCTGCAGTAGTAATATGTATCTTGTGCTTTGATACTTGTAAATTAAGAGATTTTTAAAATCTTGCATAAAATGATGGTACCTTGTGCCTAATAATTTGTATTTAAGAGTTTTTTGTCCGTGCTTTATAATATAGTATAGATATAGATTAATGATGGTTTAAGGTGAGATGAATGTAAAGGTAAGATTTATAGAAAGCAATGGAGTTTAGTGACTAAAATATGATGGAAAAGTAAAATGTCTTTGTCGTTTGACAAAATCTTTGGTATGTGGCTTTCCCTCAGTGAGATTGAAAGACCAAACTGGTGAAGTAGATGGGTGAACCGTTATAAAACATTTCCATGATGGTGAAGTAGATGGGTGAACCGTTATAAAACATTTCCATTCTTCCATCATGGAAATGTTTGAAAATAATTTTTAAATGGAAATGGAATTGGTTGTTCTTCTTTACAGGTATTATATCACCTTTATATGAACAAGTTAAAAAGATTTATTCAAGAAGAATATAAATAGTTGAATATAGATTAATTAACTACAGAATTTTAGATACACAACTTATTGAACTACATTGACTTTTCTAACATGTTAATTGCCCTTTTGAATAAGAAAGTGAAATACTTTGATAAGTTATGAAGTGAACTGTATAAGCATGTCAAAACTTGTGAAGCAATATGCAAAAGAACCATTTTGTTCATTAGACAACCTCTCACACATAGACACAGGAAGGTATTCTTCCATTCTCCCATGTCAAAGGATCTGGAAGAGAAGCTCTCAGGGTTGGAGATCTGCTAAAAGCATCCTACTGCAACTATGGCAGCATTCAAACAGAGTCGAGTGAGGCTTCGCCGGTTGCTGCAAGTTTTAACCCTGTCCTTGTTGTTTAAATCCAGTACTTCACAATAAGGACTAATCAGGATGAAAATTGAAGCTTTGCTTAGAAACCTAACAATAACCCCTCCCTCAACCTTTAAAAAGAACACATCCCCAACCAAAACATAGAATCAATACAAAATCTAATTCCAGCTTAACCAAATGGAATGGTTATAAATGAAATTTTCTTGTATCATGTTTCTTGTAAATTAACGCATTTATCGGCTATTAACAAGTGCTTACAAACGAAATAATTAAATCAAAAATCTAGGTCAACTCCCTTCAATCCTATTAGCTGTCAACAACTTCCAAATTTATTTAACGCATTGCAAGAAAATAGCAATGAGAAGCACAGGAACCACTTGACGAATAACAACACACAGAAATTATTCTCAGGTTATATATACATAAACACACGCAAAGATAAATAGATAGATAGATAGATAAAAAAGATATAGAAAGAAAGAGGAAGCGGATGCGTACCCGGTCTTCGGGGTGAAAACAGGGATGAATTATTCCGTTCATATCGAGATACAGGTTGTCATACTCAATTTGATTAGGGTTAGGTTTACTTGTATCGACAGGAATTTTAATGCCGTCGATTTCCACCGGTTCTTCCTCTATAACATCTACAACGACCATTGGGTACTTCTCCGCTAGCCAGCGGTAAAACGCCGGTACTCCCATCGCCGCCGATGCAATATATAGAGCGCCGCACCGAAAGGTCCAGAGGCGCCGCTTTGTCGTATGGGTTCGTTTCGACAGGCGGCTTAATGGGGAAGAAGGACAGGGTTGTTTTTGTACTTTGGAGTATCTTTCAAATATCCCCTCATTGGAATTTGGAAGGAAGGAGGATTATCCGGTTCCTTCACCTTTTTAGGGTTTTTTTTAAGCACGGATGCTCAAATTATTCGATTAGTTATATATACATGCTAGTCATATACCCATGCGCGATGCAGCGCGATGAGTCTTGAAATCGAAATTAAAAATCGTCATGTTTCATTTTATGTTTTATTTCTTCATTTTTGATGTTAATTTTATCAATCTATGTGGTTTTATATCACAAATTGGATGGTACATAAATTGAAGGTTAATATGGTTGAGTATTCAAAGATTTTGAAATGGAATTATCCCAACCTTTTTGGATAAAGGGTTCAAGCCTCACCAAATGTGAGAAGTTTGGATGAGTTTTGCCATATATAATTATTATGTACTTAAAAAAACTACATATATAAAGCTCCAAATAAATACAGAGCAAAAAAAAACCAAACATACATAGCCCCTTTGAAAACAGCATCAAATATGACTCCAGTGTAATAATCAAGGCCTCTTGCCAAATTCAAATCCATAACCACTTTGTCAACACAAAGAAAACAAAATAATTATCAAGGGGTTGTTTGTTTTTTTAAAAAAACCTCTTAATGGCTCTTAAGTCTGAATCGTTTAGACCTTTTTACACATTACCTTTTATTAATCATAACTAAAATAAGACTTCAGACTTTATACCTCTTAAAAAACAAACGACACCTAACTTTATTGGAGAAATTTTGACACAAAGTGCTTGTATTCCAACATAAGTACTACTCAAAAATCTATTTAACCTTCAAATATATGTTCACATTCTCCTGTTTCCATTTGGTGATGAATACCACCTCTACCTCCTCATATTCCAAAAGGGCAATATGCTACATTTGATGGCAAAACTTCTCTTCATTTTGAACCTTTCATCCTTTATAAGAAGCCTATAGCTCTGAAACTACTAACCAGCAGAAACAGTTGAATGTGTTTTCATGTTGTAGGATGTTTCAACCTCATCATCCAATCAATACATTCCTACACATTACCAGAAGGGTAAGCAAGTTGCCATTCTATAACTTCTTGAATAGTATTTGGATCTTATTTTACTCTAATTACTTTTAAAGTCTTAACGAAAACTGAAGATCACCATAGGATCTCTTGACAACTACCTTTGCCAAACACAAGAAAAGTTAAATTTTTATCATCTTCAAGCAACGAAAATAGGAACTCTAATAAATTCCAAGAGCACAACCATTGAAATGAGAGAACATTATATACCTTAGAACAATCATTTGTTGATGCCTAGTCAAAGAAAGACTTATGATGGACTAAAAACAATATTGTTCATAGCTGCAAACTCATGCCTTTTCTCCTTTGCCTTTGGATGACATCTAAAAGCATATATGCGCAAAAGAATGGTGGCAATAACATATAGTTAAGGTTCAATATGTTATTTTAAAGCTTCAATAGAGTATCATATGCAGTTGCAAGATGCATAAACATACCCATCGTTGTTTTGGTTTGATGGATTAAAATACTTCAAAGCTACACGTCTATCAACTGATCCAACCGCAAATCCTGCATTAAAATTAATAAATAAACCCGCCTACAACTTTTGTATAGAACAACTGATTCATGTATAAATTTCAGGGTGGAATGTACGCAGACGTGACCTCTACCCCAAAGAGTAAAGCAGTTGTTTCAGTAAAGACAGTGGCTTGTGAAGAACCGAAAAACGCAAAGTGGGTCCGATTTACAATTGATGCCACTAACAACGGAAAGTGCAATCCCTTTAGCTCCTTACTTGCCTAGTTGTCGAGTCTCCACCAAATACTCTGGTCTGTTACCAAACGAGAACCAATAAAGACGAGGGTAGGAATAATAAAACTGAAAGAAACGAGAATCCATAAACAACGGTTCCGATATGTATTTTATCACTTTAGCATTCTTACCTCCAAGAATTGATCTAGGGGTAATTTAGACCCAAATTAATTTTAAGGATCACAAAACTAATAGATCCAAAGCTTATAACATATCAGATGGCATTTCAGTTTTACTTAGAACCCTAAAAAGATAGAATTTTAACAAAATATGAGAATAAATTAACAGAAAAATCAAGAAAGTTCACTTCCCAAATGAATAGGCAGTAGGGAACATGGATCTTTCCAAGTTCACAAACTTAGATTCAAAACTATAAATGCATTTCAGTTTTACATAGAACCCTAAAAAGATCAAATTTTAACAAAAAAATAAGAATAAATTATAAATAAAAAAATCCACTTCTTAAATGATCAGTTTTACTTGGAACCCTAAAAAGATCAAGATTTAACAAAAAAACATAAGAAAAAATTAACAGAAAAAATCAAGAAAATCCACTTCCTAAATGATCAGTTTTACATAGAACTCTAAAAAGATCAAGATTTAACATCATAACAAGAATAAATTGACAGAAAAATCAAGAAACCCCACTTCCAACATGGATCTTTCCAAGTTCCCAAACTTAGATTCAGAACTTTTATCATATCAAATGGCATTTCAATTTTACTTAGAACCCATATATATATATAACAAAATATAAGAATAAATTAACATAAAAATCAAGAAAATCCACTTCCCAAATGAATAGCTAGCAGGGAACATGGATCTTTCAAAGTTCACAAACTTAGATTCAAAACCAATAATCATATCAAATGGTATTTCTAATTTACTTAGAACCCTAAATAGATCAAAAATTAACAAAAAAAAATAAGAACAAATTACTAGAAAAAATCAAGAAAATCCACTTCCCAAAAGAATATGCAGCGCAGGGGAACATGGATCTTTCCAAGTTCACAAACCAATTTGATTCAAAACTCATATCATATCAAATGGCATTTCATTTTTACTTAGAGCCCTAAAAAGATTTAAAAAAAACATTAACAAGAATTAAGAATAAAAATAAGTAAAGAAAATCCACTTACCAAATGAATATGCAGCAGGGAACATAGATCTTTCCTGCAAACTATTCCTAAACAAAACTGTTGTATCATTAATACATTCCCAATCTGAAACATCATTTCTTGATATTTCTTTCTCATTCAAAGGCCTCAATCTCATCAACACCAATATCTTCTCTTCTCTTCCATTTCCATTTCCATTACCATCCATTTTCTCCCACTTCATCAACTCCTCCCCACCAATTGCCCCCATTTCTCTCACAATTTCACATCAAAAAAAAAAAAAAAAAAAAAACTAAATACCCAATTCCCACCGTAAACCCCACAAAACCAACAAAAAATCTCTATTTCAACCACCATTTTCTAAACCCTAAACTACCCAATTGTTTTTGTCCCACATGTCATCAATCCATTTTATCTGCAAAACAACACAACAAGAAAACATCACATAAAACACAGATCAAAAGGGGTTTTAAAAGATAATGATGGGTTTGTTGGGTGATTAAGAACTTTGCTTAATCTTTATTTTCAAGATTGAACCAAAGAAAGAAAAAGAACTAAAAAATCCCATTTTTTTAAGACCACACAACAGGACCCTACTTGCTTGAAAACTAACTTGTTTTTTTAATGCAAATTCTTAAATACAAAAAAAAACCAGGTGAATAGCTTGGAATTTTCAGTAATAATGGGTCCCAAAACACAAAGTGGTGTATTTACAATTTTACAATCAAAACTCATAAAAGAAGCTCACCTTCTTGATTTGTTTTTATCTTTTTCCCCCAAATTAAAGCTTATGTGATCTTCAAACTAAAACTGCAATTTATCAAAAACCCACAAAATGTAACAGCTAATTAATGAATTTTCACCAAAATAAATTAACAAAAATAAACGAAAAAAATGGGATTTCGATCAAAACGAAGAACAAATTACTTGAATTCACCAGACAAAAAATGGGAGACGAACCTTGTAATCGGACAAGCAATCTAAGTTTGGGGCTCTCCGATTTCAATTGTTCAATCGTTGAGAAGTCTCTCCTGAGTACACATTCACAACTTACATGGTATGTATCACAACAAAAACCCAATTTCACAAAACCATAGTTAAAATTCAAGAAAAAGTTCAGCAAATATTGACTAAAATCTGTGATATTTTGCAATATCCATTTAAAATTTAAGCAAATGTTTAAGAAAATCCCGAATACTTGGAACACTCCAGTTGAAGAATTGACCAAAATCCTTAAATTTTCAAAACCAAAGTTGAATTCTAAGTAAGAGTTCGTCAATCTAACGTAAACCCCAAAATTTGTGAAACCCTAGTTAAATTTCAAGCAAGATTTTGTATAAATCTGTGATATCTTGGAAAACCCACTTGAAATTGCCCAAAAATGAATTGTTGTAGTGGTTTAAGAATACTGACATGGGAGAAATTAAAGTAGATGATTAGCAGGTTGAAGAGCGCCTCTGTAAAATTCCAAGTGAGAGTTCGCAGAATATATGAAGCCATGGGAGGTAGAAGATGCTGCCGGAGAAGAGGCGATATGAGGGGGGGGAGAGGGAGACTTGGGAGACTGGGTTGTACAAGAAACGGTCTTGTACAAGAAACCTGTTAGGTCTGATTTTATAGTAATCATTGTATTTATAGGCTTGGTCTTATACTGTGTTGAGAGTGTTAATCTGTGTTGTATAAGCCTTGGATATTTAAGTCCCTTGGGTTTTTGTGTCTTGTAAGGAACTTCACGCATATTCTAAGAGTATCATACTTTGCGCTTTTATTGTCTCTCTCTCTAAGTGATTTAGTGATTTTTGGATTATCAATTGGTATCAGAGCAATCTAAATCTGAGAGGATTGAGAGATTCATGTTTTTGATTCTGAATTTGTAGTTAAATCAGAAAATTCGATCGATTTTCTTGATTTTTTCAAGAAAATCTCATTTTTTGATTTCTCATCAAATTTGGATTGGTTTTTGAACGATTTTTTTTCTTCTGAAAATTGGTTTGTTGGATTCGATTTTGATAGTAAAGCATATATGATTCACATCGATTTTCAAGAATTTCAGTATTTGAGTCTCAATTTTGAAATTTCTTTGGGTTTCTGGAAAAACGGTTTTTTACGTACTGTTCTTATTGTGAACTAGTTTTTGATACCGCGCGTTGCGCGGTAATCAAAATTTATGTTAAAAAATTTATAGAATTTTCTTATCAATGATTGTTTTCAGTATTAGTAATGATGAAATTAGGTGTATACAAAAACATGATAAGAAAAAAGATCATTTTCCAGCGTATTTAATTAATATAGTTTTGAAATATTTACATTCGTGATGAAAATATTAGTAACAAAAAATGACATAAAGATAAGAAATAAATTTATATCATCCACATGGAAGAAATAATGTAAGGTTGCCCGTTAGCAATACAATGATCCATCACTACTTATTTGTACATGGTTGAGCTATTAGCAACTCTTTTTTAAATGTATGTATAACATATTATGGGCAAAGCTTATTGAGATTTATGTGGCATGAGATGGTTGTTATTGTTTTGTTTTCAAATTTTCTACTGTTGGTCCCGGAGGTGCTAAACAAGTTTGTAGAAGGAGGGGGTTGAATACAAACACAGAAATTAAATTTTAATAAATTGTTTATTGATAAATCAAAATACAATTTACAAGTTTGTTGCGGAATAAGATTAAGACAGACTCAATCTAAACAAACTTAAGAAACACTAAGACAATTGCACAAGAGATTCAGAGAGTGGGATATTAAGAGATATAGAAAACAAGGGTTTCTATATGGAGTTCAAGGATTGAGCACACTTTCAGATGAAGGGGTGAACTTCCTATTTATACCCTATGCATTAAATGCATGGCAGGGTACTTTACACGTGGCGTTCACAGATTGGCTTTGGTAGACTGACTTTTGGGAGACATGCTTTCGGTCGGGTCATGAACAGTGTAGTTGACAGAGTTGTTGTACGAATGGTTGCAGAGACTTGTCCGTTCTGACACATCGTACTAGGTTGTGCAAGGATAGACAAAAGGAAACTTGAGGCATAAGCTTTGTGATCGATTGATCGCTGAGTATCTCTAAGTTCAGAGATAAAGAGGTTCAGCTATCGCTGAAGCTTTTTCTCATGTTCCTTCGCGTATAATTAGAGTTGTCTTTGCTTCACTGATATCCGCATCAGGTCACTAGTAGACTTCTCTTTGTTCAGCAGCTTCGTCTTCGATTCAGCTATGAACATCTGTTGACGCGAGACTTGTCTTCAGGGATTACGTTTGGATGTTTATTTATGAAACTATCAGTGATAACTGAACAGACTCAGTCTGATCACTGATAGTGAAACACTAATACATAGAAATGTTTATAAGAAAGACTATCATCGATAACTGAACATACTCAGTCTGATCGCTGATGGTGAAACACTAATACATATTATAACGTAATTTTCACTAAGTATAGAAGAGGGTCGTTATCAAATCACTGAGAGAGTTTGGATCAACAATCTCCCCCTATTTGATAATGACAAAGTAACTGAAGAAAATTACTTTATAATTCAAAATGATGGAATAATCAGGACTCGTAACATACATGTCCCAATTACTATTTTGAGGGATCTTTTACAGCACTGATGAAGTTAAGTACTTTACTGAAATTTCATTAGTCCAAGAAGAGAATTACAAGGAATGAAAATTACAAGTAAATAACTAACTACTGTAAGTACAACTAATAGATTACAGAAAAGAAAACTAATCTATCAGCTATAAGAAGACTTAGGAGGATTTATCATATACTCAGGTATTTCTTTTCCTTTCTGTCTTTGTTCCAAGGATTCTTGGCTGATAATTTCTTTAATTTTCTCAGCAGCAGGGAAGAAGTCACACCATAAGCATAAGAGATCCTTGAGATGATTCAGAGGACAGATAGGAATCTCAGAGACTCTTTGAAATCTGAGTTCCTCATCATCATCTCTGAAGAATATTCCATAAGGATTGTCAATTACTTGACCAGCTTGGAAAGGACCACCAGGAGGCAGAGATAAATCCAGAACTGAAAGATCGAGAGAAGGACCAAACAGTGCATCTCTTGAAATATTGACAGAAGTTTCATTCCTGATGATGGCGACGTCTTCAGAGGAGGAGGACCCAATTCTTCTCTTGAGTTTCTTGGGATTGGGAGGGATAGGAGATGGCAGATTCAGTACAGAAGTGACTCTGTTGATGAGAGCTTCAAGAAGTCCTTCAACGTAGCCTCTGTATGTAGATTTCGATTTCTTCAGCGCATCCCAGAATTCTATCCACTCTGTAAACCCGAAGGCTTCAAGTTTGGAAACGTACATAGCTTTCTGAGTTCCATCCTCTCTGGTAATCTCCATGGTCACTGAGAGTTGATCCTTCTTCTTGCGACCAGAGATAGTCACGGCTGTTATTGGAAGAAGATCAGAGCGATAATCCATCTTCTGTTTACACCATTCGATAGACTTATCGTTGATCTCTTGTTCTTTGGAGCGTTCCTCTTCAATTTCTTTCAGCAGTGCAGCTTGAACTTCCACTGGCTTTCTTTTCAGTTTTATGTCCTTGACTTGAGAAGATTGAATCTTTAAAGCGAGTTGGGCATCTCGTCTGCATTCAGCGAACAATTTCTCAGCTTTGGCAGGTTCTTCTCGTTCAGCATCAGTGAGGAAGTCGAGCTCTGAGAAGGATGTTTGAAGAGGGATTTTCAGCCGTTGACTTTCTAGTTGAGCGATCATTTCAACTCTTTTCTTCATCACTTTCTCTGACCATTGAGATGGTCGAGAGGGCCTTCCTGGATGGACCAGGGAATCTTCTTCTTTTTCTTCATCAATCTCAGCGATAGAGATTGGGATTATGTCTTCAGCGATAGTAGCTGGAATTATTTGTTCAGAACCCTTAAGCAGGGGAGAGAACTATCTGGTCAGAAAATGAAAAAGTTAGATTATTTTTAGGAAAGAAGAGAGATAAAGGCTAGAAAGAAACAGGGGTTGGATTTTTATAGAAAGATAAGGGAACAAGAGTAAGGCATACCTGAGAAGGATTCTCCTCAGGTAGTGAGATCATCTTCAGGGTTCCCTCAGCAGATACACCTTTGCTTTGGGAAGGGGTTCCTGAAGATGTTTCTTGTCTCCCCCCTGCTTGGATAACTTCTTTCGAAGCTATCGCTAATGATGTGGCGGCTGAAGAACACCAGAGAGATGGATCTTCATCGTCATCATCATCATCAACTTGATGAGAATCATCCTCTTGATCTTCAAGATCAAGGTCTTCATCATCATCTTCATCCTCTTCTTCATCATCGATTATTTCAGCGATGGTGGGAGGGGCTTTATTAGCAGTTATCTCCCCCTCAACCTGAGAGGGAGTTTCCTTCGGTGGTTCAGCAATGACTTCAACCTCCGTGTTTTCTTCAGCGTTCTTCTCCCCCTCTTTGTCATTATCAGTGAGAGAGAGAGAGATCTTTGATAGGAGATGAAGTTGTTGCAGTAGCCAACTTCTGGACTTCAGCCTCCAGACCTGTGAGTCGTCCTTCAAGTGCAGGGATGTCAGACGTAGCTAGATGAATGAATTCCACAGCTATGGTCAAGGCTGAACGATCATCTTCTGTAAATGATGGAGTAGGAACTGAAGCTGGTTCATTCAGCTTATGAAGGATTTGCTGAAGAGTAGCAGTGCAGGAGTCAATCTTTGCAGACAGGTCATCATACTGCTGCTTGGATTCTTCCCGGACTTTGACAATCGCTTCCTGAAGAGTAGCGATCTGAGAAAGGTCAGCTTTGGAGGCGCAGGTGGCAGTCAGCATCTTCAGTGCATCGCCAGCTGTTTGAACAGCGCTGGTGGTGTTGTTGAGAGAAGCAGAAAGAGAATCCACCTTTGTACTCAAACTGTTGATATTGGTGTCAACAGTCGCCAGATTAGGACCTGAAATATAAGTTTGTTGTTGAGAAACAGGCTTATATGGAGAGGTGAGAGTAGTGTATAGGGGCATAGGAGTACCTGAATTATCAAACATTTTGTAGAATTGCATGGATTCCTCAAACGAATGATGTTCAGGTCCTATTGGTCCAAACTGAGGAGTAGGGATAGAAGGAGGGTTAGAGACCAAAGAAATAAAAGGACTAGTGATGGGGATAGAAGATGTAGGGATAGGGGTAGTTACCTCAGGTTGTGTTACTGTTGTTGTGACAACGACCGAGATCGCTGGCACGGTTGAAGTGGTTGGAGCTGAGGATGTGGAGGAGAGACCCACGAAAGCATCTAAGGAAGTTTGTAGAGAAACATCCTTAGGTATAGAGCTAGAAGTATCTTTCTCCTTGGTCATCTTGGCCTTCTTCGAAGGACCAAGGGAGCCAGTTGATGGTCGTTTTGAAGGGGTAGCGGCAGGGATAACAGAAGAAGGAACCTCCTGCGTGGCCGCTGAAGACGAAGAATGTAGGAGAGAGAGACGAGAGCGAAGTTCAGAGATACTTACCTCGTTGGGGAGCGTCTTGACCTCCAGTGATCGCTGACCCACTTTCGGAAAAGATGCATCCGAGTTGGTGGGGTAAGTGGTAGGGTAGAGAAACTTCAGGTACGCGCAGATGAAGCGTACGTAGGGAACTTTGGGATCCCTCTCGGTCTTCTCTATTTTTGACTTCAGGTCGTCAAAGATAGCTGTTGCGTAGTCGAAGTTACGTCCAGCGATTACTGAGTAAGCCATCTGGACCTGAACCTTGCTGGCTTGGTCCAGTGACCCACTCTTCCCACTCATACACTGAATCATGTGTGAGAAGACGTAGTTGAGCTGGGAAGGCATCAGTGCCTTCTTCACGAGAGTCAGCTTCTTGTTTGGAATAGTAGTCCTTGGTTTGGGTTCCCAAGCGTATTCCATGGCATCCAAGAATTGGATGAGTTCAGTGTCAGTTGGTAAAGAGTCATATCCATTCCTGGGCTTGTCAGGGAATCGAAGAGCTTTCCTCAGGCCTAGGGCAGTCATCATCCCTGAGACTAGTTGAGTGCTGAAGGAGATAGCAGAAACCTGTTCACCCTTCTTGTTGGTGAGAGAGGTTTCTTCAGCGGTAAACCAGAATTGCTGGAGTAGAGTTTTTGAAGGTGTGGGATCCACAGTGATAGCATAGGCAATGCAGGATTGCCTCAGAAATTGTGCAGCTTCCACCAGATGTGGGTACTTGACACCATCAAAGTCAAGGCGATCAAGATGGTTGTTCTTTGGAAGCTCAGAATCAGTGATGGCGAACTTGACGTTCTTAGAGGCGACAAGTGCAGATTGAGACATTCTGAGAGTAAACAGATAGATGAATAGAAGAACAAGAACAAGATAGGATACAAGAACAATAAGAAAAACCAAAGATTTTGAATGAAGAACAATAAAAAATAAAACGGTTTTTAAAGAATAAAATAAAAAATGAAAGTGGTTTTATGTGATAAGAATCTTATAAACCCATAATGATAGACCATAAATGGAGTTTTATGTAAAAAGATTTAAGATAAGAAATCAAGAATAACCTTTGGATCTTTGAAGAAGATGATGCAAAGGCTTGAGAATGCTAGAATGCTTGAGAGAGAATTCTTGCTTAGAAAGTATTTCCAGAAAGCGTAAATTGATAGAATGGAAAAGCATTCCTTTTATATGTGAGAGAGAGGAGAGAGAGTGTGAGAGAAGCGGGAAAACAAATGCACATCATGACATGGACACGTTCCACGAAGTTGATTGGATAGAAGAGCAAAGGACGAACGTGTCAGAAAAAGGCATGTCGTGGATTGTCGGTTCAAATGACGTCATAGTTTAAGAAAGAGACTGTTCATTTGTCCGTTTTGAATTTATCACTGAAGAAAAATCAGCAATAGAATTTTCTTTTTGAAAGTATCCCTGATGAAAAGATAGGGATAGATTTTCTTTTAAATGGATCACTGAATATAAATATCAGTGATAAAGTTAATTTCAAAAAGCTTTTAATCATTTGAAGAAAGATTCAGTGATTAAGATTTGTATAAAATTCAACTGAATGAAGATTCAGTTGTAGGGATTGAGAAAATATACCTGAGAGTCAGAATATTTATCATAGAGAATGATGAAATGGGAACTTTTGATTACTGACGCAATACATGAACGCTGAAGAATTATTCTTCAAGGTTCAGCATTCCAAGCTCACTGATGAGAAAGTTGAACCTTGTCTCATCAAGAGGTTTGGTGAATATATCAGCAAGCTGAAAGTCAGTAGGGATAAAGTGAAGTTCAATATCACCATTCATCACATGATCTCTGATAAAGTGATATCTGATCTCTATGTGTTTTGTCTTTGAATGTAGCACTGGATTATTTGCTATAGCGATAGCACTAGTACTGTCGCAATAGATAGGAATCTTTGACAACTGAAGGTCATAATCTAATAGTTGATTTCTCATCCATAAGATTTGAGAACAACAGCTTCCAGCGGCTACGTATTCAGCTTCAGCTGTGGAAGTGGACACAGAATTTTGCTTCTTGCTTGTCCAACTTACCAGCTTTCCTCCCAAGAGTTGACATCCACCAGTGGTACTCTTTCTGTCAAGTTTACATCCTGCAAAATCACTATCAGAATAACCAGTTAGATCGAACCCTGAGTCTTTGGGATACCAAAGACCGAGGTTAGGAGTTCCTTTCAGATATCTGAAAGTTCGCTTTACAGCGATCAGATGGGATTCCTTGGGTTCAGATTGATAGCTTGCACATAAACAAGTAGAGTACATGATGTCAGGTCGACTTGCTGTGAGATACAGCAGGGAGCCTATCATTCCTCTATAGGAAGTGACATTAACAGGTTTTCCAGAAGGATCTTTGTTAAGTGTCAGGGGTGGTGCCATAGGAGTTTTCATCGCTGAAGTTTGAGTAAGATCAAACTTCTTCAGCATATCTTTAACATACTTACCTTGGTTGATAAAAGTACCTCTGTCAGATTGTTTAATCTGAAGACCAAGAAAATATGTCAGCTCACCCATCATACTCATTTTATATTCTTTCTTCATTCTTTCAGCGAAGCGAGTACACAGAGATGGGTTAGTAGAACCAAATATTATGTCGTCGACATATATTTGTACAAGAATTATATGACCTTTTATCTTTCTGAAAAATAACGTATTGTCAATCTTGCCACGTTCAAAATTTTCAGAGATAAGAAAAGATGAGAGAGTGCCATACCAAGCACGAGGGGCTTGTTTTAGACCATAGAGAGCCTTATCCAATTTATAAACATAATTTGGATGCTTAGGGTCATAGAACCCTGGTGGTTGTTCTACATAGACTTCTTCATTCAGCTTTCCATTTAGGAATGCTGATTTTACGTCCATTTGATAAACGATGAAGTCTTTATAGACTGCATAAGCTAGGAATAGTCGAATTGCTTCGAGCCTGGCCACAGGGGCAAAGGTTTCATCATAGTCTATGCCTTCCTCTTGTCTGTATCCCTGAGCAACAAGTCGAGCCTTGTTGCGGGTTACAGTTCCATGTTCATCTAACTTGTTTCTAAACACCCATTTGGTGCCTATTACAGTTTTATCAGATGGTCTAGGAACGAGATTCCAGACTTTGTTTTGAGAAAATTCAGTCAGCTTATCTTGCATAGCGCTGACCCAGTTTGGATCTCTGAGGGCATCATCAGTCTTCTTTGGTTCTATTAAAGAGAGAAAGTTTACAAAGAGACAGATATTACCTGAGCTTCGTCGTGTCTGAATAACTGCATCTGGATCACCAAGAATTTGATCTATTGGGTGATCTTTGGTCCATCGCTGAGCAGGAGTATTATTGCTTAACTCAGAGGTTGGATCAACAATTGGAATGTTTACTGATGAGGATGATTGAGGTTCATCAGCGATTAACTGTTGAGTAGATTCACTAGAGAGGTTTTCAGACGAAGGCATATTTGATGGTAGGAGTGTGTTTAGAGGTTCAGCTGAAACCCATGAGGTGGCTTCAACGGTAGGATGTATAATGTTTGGATCATCATCAGCGGCTGGAGGATCTGAATGCTGATGGTTTAAGAAGAAAGGTTCAGTTTCTCTGTAGTGAGAAATCATCCAAGCATTTAACTCTTCATTGTCAGCGATTGGTTTGGAGTTCGCTGAGCGAGTTTCATCAAAAGTAACGTGAATTGTTTCTTCTACGGTTTGTCTTCTCTTGTTGAAGACTCTGTAGGCTTTGGAGATGGAGGAATATCCCAGAAATATTCCATCATCTGCTTTTGGGTCGAACTTTCCAAGTTGATCTCTGTTGTTTAAGATAAAGCACTGACAACCAAAGATATGAAGAAAGATGATAGAAGGCTTCCTTCCAACAAAAAGTTCATAAGTTGTCTTCCCAAATCGCTTTATTATCAGCGATCTGTTTTGAGTAAAACATGCAGTGTTTACAGCTTCAGCCCAAAATTGAGTAGGGAGATGAGAATCACTGAGCATTGATCTAGCAGCTTCTATGATCGTTCTGTTTCTTCTTTCAGCGACTCCGTTTTGCTGAGGTGTTCTTACTGAAGAGAAGTTGTGAGAAATTCCCTTATTTTCAAAGAAATTGTTCAGGGAACTATTCTTGAATTCAGTTCCATGATCACTTCTTATTGAACGAACAGTAAGATTGTTCAGCACTTCCATCTTTAGATATTAGTTCTTCTGGAGTATCACTCTTACAGCGAAGAAAGATAACCCAGGTGTAGCGAGAATATTCATCTACAATGACAAGTGTATATTTCTTTCCAGCTATTGATTGGATGTTGACAGGGCCAAATAGATCCATATGTAAGAGCTGAAGAGGACTTGTCACTGAGGAAACTTGTTTCGACTTAAAACTTGCTTTTGTTTGTTTTCCTTTTTCACATGCTGAGCAGAGAGATTCTTTGGCATATGAGTGCTGAGGAAGACCAGAAACCAGTTCCTTAGATGAGAGAGAATTCAGGGTTTTGATGTTTAGATGAGAGAGCCTTTTATGCCATAGCCAGTTGACATCAGAAGAGGCCTTAGAGAGAAAACATAAGTTATCAGTGATAGTAGAGTCCATATCTATTACATAGACATTTTCTCTTCGATAACCACTGAGAGCAAGTTTTCCTTTCTCATTTACCACCGAACATGCTTTCTTAGTAAAGCGTACTTCATAGTCTTTATCACATAGTTGACTGATGCTTAGAAGATTGTGCTTCAGTCCATCTACATAAGCGACTCTTCTAAAGGTAGTTGTTCCATTGCTGAGAACACCAAACCCTTGGGTATATCCTTTTCCATTTCCACCTAAAGTCACAGAGGGACCTTTCTCTTCCTTGTATTCAGTGAGCAGGTTTCTTTGTCCAGTCATATGACGAGAACATCCACTATCAAGATACCAGATGCCCTTTGATCCCTGCACACATAAGGAAGATTAAACGTTGTTTGGTACCCACTTTTCAATGGGTCCTTCAGAGTTAGTGGATAAGAAAGGTTCAAATGTCTTCTTAGCAGATGAAGATTCAGCTTCAGTGGTAATCTTCACTTTGGTTAATTTCTTAACCTTAGTGGTATTTTTCACCTTGGTTGATTTTTCAGCCTTGGTGACCTTCTTAGCTTTAGAGGCATTTTTCTTCACTTTAGCTATCTTATCAGCTTCAGTGGCAGTTGGACATTTACTTGCAATATGATCAGTAAAACCACAGTGATAACATTTTCTATATCTGAAAATGGTTTTAGGATCAGAAGTAGAAGGTTTTGCAAGTTTAAGATGAGCAGGGCCAGGTCTAAGAAGACTTTTCTCTTGAGATCTGAGAGGAATTTTCATTTCTTCAGATCTCGATGGTTTAAGGTCAATCTTCAGCTTTGGAGGACAGAGATCAAAGATTTCTATCACAGAGCTAGAGGATTGCTTAGCTGAAGGTTTAGAAGGAACTTTCAGCTTTGCTTTCTTGGTTGCCTTCTGAGGAAGGAGAATGGACTTTCTTTTATCCGTAGACTTAGTGTCTTTGGATTTTTCTTCAGGGATGGGATTTGAAGAAGAACAGGGATAGAATTGATTATAAGAAGTGTCAAAGAAAGAGGTGACAAAAGTTCCAAACTTAAGCGAGGAACTCTCTTCCTTAGGATCGTCCTGAGGTGTCCAAAAACCAAGACCAGTTTTATCACTATCAGGAGTTTGAGCATTTATTATCTCAGAGATCTTTGTTGATGATTTGCACAATTTTTCAACATGAGCCTTTTCTGTTTTTAGAGCAGCGATGGCTTGTTCACGTTCAATGCTGATGATTTCATTTATAATGACTTGATCTTTCAACTTTTCTTCTAAAAGATTTAGTTCACTGATCTTTTCATGACATTTCTCTAGCTCTTGAGTTAAATGAACATTTTTATTCTCAGCTTGAGTTTTGTCGTTTAGGGCATTATAAAGGTCAATCGTCAGTATATCAACAGCACGACTTCTCTCAGCTTCAGGCAAAGAGGGATTTGTAGAGATAGATACCTGAGATGATATGTAGCTCATAGAAGGTTCAGATGGTTCTTCCACTTCTTCTTTAATCTCAGCCATGAGACAAAGATTAGCGACTTCTTCATCATCAGAAGATGATTCTTCTGATTCAGCCCAGTCATTTTCTTCAGCGATGAGACCTTTACCTTTTTGCTGATAGCGTTTCAGCTTTTGATATTTGTTCTTCAGCTTATGGTATTTGTCATCACTGGATCTTCTTGAAGTACAAGGTTTGAAGACCTTTTTCGACCTGCACTCACTAGCAAAATGTCCAATTTTTTCGCAGTTATAGCAAGTGGCAGTAGCCTTATCAACCGGAGTTGATTTTGGCTTTTCAGTAAGAGAGAGAGGTTTACTTCTTCGGAAGTTACTCTTTCTTGCAAATCTCTTAAAAGAGTTTGTCAAGAGTGCTAAGGACTCATCAAACTCTGAAAGATCAGGGTCTGATAGATCCTCAGATTCAGAATCTAACTCAGTGATGGTGCGAGTAGATCGCTGAGATGGAATTATCTCTGAAGAGACTAAAGCAACAGGAGTACTTTTGGAATCTTTAGAATCTTTTACAAGATTCTTCTTCAGAAGATTTGATTGCTCATAGTTGAGCAATATTCCATAAAGAGTGCTTAAAGAGAGAGTATGTAAGTCTTTTGTCAGCTTAAGACATATTGAATAACTGTCCCAGCTTTCAGGAAGACTTTCTAAGAATTTTGTTAGGACCTCAGAATTAGAATAGGTCCTTCCAACAGTTCTTAGGTCAATGATTAAGCAGTTAAATCGCTGATGAATGTCAGAAAGAGATTCATTCTTACTAGCGATAAAACTTTCATACTATCTTACCAAGTTAATCTTTCGAGTTTCTTGGATTTCAGTGGTGCCCTCATATTGAACACATATGGTTTCCCACATTTCTTTAGAAGTTTTCAGATGCATGATGGAATGGAAAACTTCATCAGGCAGAGCCATTGAGATAATGGTCTTTGCTCTTGCATCTATGCCTACCTTCTTTTTATCTTCATCACTCCACTGTCTTATTTCCTTAACGACATATCGTTCAGGGACAACTTCAGTGGTGGCAGTAGCGGGAACAACATCTATAATTCTAACAGGTTCATAAGGTCCATTTTCTATATATTCAGGTATAGTAGGATCCGCACCTTCAAGAAATAGCATCATTCGATTTTTCCATAGAGAAAAGTTATCTCTGCTAAATCGAGGAGGTTTAGAAAGTGAACCATTATCATAGTAGTTTGTGTTTGTGTTTAGTGCCATTTTAGAATAGCAAGGAAGAGTATACAACAAGATCTTGTTTATTAGATTAAACAAACTGCTCTGATACCACTTGTTGGTCCCGGAGGTGCTAAACAAGTTTGTAGAAGGGGGGGGGGGTTGAATACAAACACAGAAATTAAATTTTAATAAATTTTTTATTGATAAATCAAAATACAATTTACAAGTTTGTTGCGGAATAAGATTAAGACAGACTCAATCTAAACAAACTTAAGAAACACTAAGACAATTGCACAAGAGATTCAGAGAGTGGAAGATTAAGAGATATAGAAAACAAGGGTTTCTATATGGAGTTCAAGGATTGAGCACACTTTCAGATGAAGGGGTGAACTTCCTATTTATACCCTATGCATTAAATGCATGGCAGGGTACTTTACACGTGGCGTTCACAGATTGGCTTTGGTAGACTGACTTTTGGGAGACATGCTTTCGGCCGGGTCATGAACAGTGTAGTTGACAGAGTTGTTGTACGAATGGTTGCAGAGACTTGTCCGCTCTGACACATCGTACTAGGTTGTGCAAGAATAGACAAAAGGAAACTTGAGGCATAAGCTTTGTGATCGATTGATCGCTGAGTATCTCTAAGTTCAGAGATAAAGAGGTTCAGCTATCGCTGAAGCTTTTTCTCATGTTCCTTCGCGTATAAGTAGAGTTGTCTTTGCTTCACTGATATCCGCATCAAGTCACTAGTAGACTTCTCTTTGTTCAGCAGCTTCGTCTTCGATTCAACTATGAACATCTGTTGACGCGAGACTTGTCTTCAGGGATTACGTTTGGATGTTTATTTCTGAAACTATCAGTGATAACTGAACAGACCCAGTCTGATCACTGATAGTGAAACACTAATACATAGAAATGTTTATAAGAAAGACTATCATCGATAACTGAACAGACTCAGTCTGATCGCTGATGGTGAAACACTAATACATATTAAAACGTAATTTTCACTAAGTATAGAAGAGGGTCGTTATCAAATCACTGAGAGAATTTGGATCAACATCTACATCAAATAACAATTATCATATATATCTTGTGATTATCAAACAATCAGAACATAATGATACATAAAAGATTATCTAATGATTATATATTTTAAGTTTGATTAACCACAGTACTACTCAAACAAACAATAAAATTCTATTACAAAGTAACCATAACAATGATAGTGTGAAATAATATTGTGAATGAGTTAAAAACATAGATAAATTATATGAGAGTTGGTATCATTTGCAAAATCCATAAGAAAAAATCCACCATCCCAATTACAAGGAGTAGTGTTCCCGCACTTTAAGTCATCCTAAAGTCTAAAGAATCGTTTATCAAACACTTACCAGAAAGAGTCATTACCCTTACTTATTTTATCTTGTAATATTATTGACCATCAAAATGGATTGTTGGTAAGCCTTCCTCGTAAGCGCTAACCGGGTAAAAGTTTTCTCCCTCACTTACGGGGTAAGGTTCTTGATCCTACTATTTTTCTTATCGGGTAAGAATCTCGGTCCTTACCATGCTCACTCGGTAAAGTAAGTGACAACCTATAAATGTTTGGTAAATAGTCCTACTGACTCGACCATCCTCCTTACACTTGACATAAACATAATTGATCTTGGTGGTGGCGTCAACTCTCCTCGTGTCCCATATTACTTATTGTCCCCTCTACTTCCCACTTAGCTTCCAACTAGGAGGTGCTGATACATTTGATGATTGTATTGAAACTATTATCTAGTGATTTCAAGAAAATTGAAAAAGATATAATGGAGTCAAGAATTATACAATTTTTTTATCATCATCACCCTAACAGAAGTTGTCTATGAGAATTATATTATACATTACAACAATATTTAGTATATGTATCCATATCATTGTAATAGTTGGCCATTCCATGTAACACCCCGATTTCCGAAAGGTATCATTTCAAGTTTATACAGAAACCGATATATCAAGGAAAAATAAGATTTTTGATTTTGGACTTGAACCCTAGATTTTATAGTCTATATGGATGAAGGATTCAATTACGAGTCCAACGGTTTTTTCCGGAGCGAAAACGGAGCTATAACGAAAAAGTTATGGCCAAAATAGTTTTGGTACGCGCTAGGCTATAATGCCCGACGATTGTGACAATGTCACAATCGCCTGTCAAGGTCGCCGGAGCCCAGAAACGCTCGGTACAATCTCAGCGATTGTGCCCGGCGATTATGACATTGTCACTATAGCCTGGCACAATCGCCTGGGTGTTTCAGGGTGTTAAAATTGCGATTTTCAGCCCCAAACTTCATTTCTTCATAACTCTCTCATTTCAACTCCGATTTGGGTGATTCAAGTTGCTAAGGTTTCGTTTTTGAGAGATTTTCAAGGATATGGAAATATATTAGAAGTATATTGGAGTATACTAGAGTATTTGGTGGTGGTAAGCTTCTCATCTCTCACTATTCATCTTCTTCCCCAAAGTTTTCTTGGTTTTCATCCACCCTTTGTTCTCCTTTTCATAGATTGAAGGTTTGTAATCAATTTGGTGAACTAGAGGTATTTTGATTGGTGGATTCAAGTTTGGGTTAAGGTAATCTTCTATTCTCTTCGGTATTGGAAGTTAGGGTTTCGGTATTAGTTGAGGTATTCATGTATATGGTTTGGGAAATGATTCTTCGTGGTTGATTATGTTTATTTGCGGTTGGAAATGTATGGATATAGGTTTTTGGAGACTTTTGGCTTGGAGGATTCAAGTTTCTTCAAAGGAGCTCTAAGTGGGTAAAATCTAGATTTAGCCTAAATCTAGCAAGGTGAGTTCAAGTTGATTTGTGAAAATGGTGTACATGCCAAAATGGTTATTTTAAAGTGTTTTACATGAAACGGTTAACTACTGATAAGTTTTGGGTGTTTTGAAGTAAAAATGTATTTTACTTGGTTTTTGGCAAAGTGTGAGTATTTTAATGAGTCTTATATTTGATAAATTTGGTTTATCTTAATTTCATAAAATGCTCATATTTGGGATTTGGACATTTTGATAAGTAATCGCATGGTTTATGCATTATGGGGATTTTGTACAATTAGAGTCCATTTCATGTTATATGCATTTTGGTGTAATTGCATTCATAAACCCTTTGGAAAATATTTGGTTCCATTATGTGTTGAATTCTGGGTTAATCTCGTCTTTGGGATATGGGTATTCATAAACGTTGTTTAAAGACATTTCTTTAGTCGGGAGACCGATAATTATTGATCAAATGGATTTCGAGCATTTTAGCTCGGTATTGGCTTAAAATAGTCTTGAGAACACTTGTCCGGTTTTATATGGCTCAATGTAGAGCCCAGTCATGACGTACGTACTAATGCGCTGTGTTGCGTATTGAGTTTGGTTACGGGCTCGGGTGCTTTGGTCATTCGTGTGTAGTCCGGTAACGTTAGACAGTGTGTAATGGATCCATAGGCACGTCAGTCAGTCTGTTTTGGGATGGTCAATTGGGTATTTCGGGGTGGGACTCCGGTACCCATGTTTTATGACCGGAAACTTTACAAGTGATCGCTAGGAGGGTTGAGTCTGTAGTGCTATCGGGGAGTGAGCGCTAGGACCTCCGCCGCTTGAAGTAATGCCTGGGAGGTAGTCTTTAAGTGTGTCGGGCCTTCGGGATGGAGTTCTTCGGAATGATCCATCAAGGTCAACTGACTTGGGGTGACACTTGGTAAAGAAGTCGTAGGGACACTTGGGCTGAGATGTCGTGAGGTGTCATGCGATTAACGTTGTTTGAGTGGCATACTTTTGTGTTCCTCCACTCTCAACGGATACGGGTATCCCCCGTTGTCGGCCCTCTGTATTTTGGATATTTAATGGTCCATGCTTTAATATTTGAATTTCATTCCATTTTATGGTCGCGTGAGTATTAAGTTTCAGTTCCATGTTCTAATGGCGTATCATATTTGTATGGATTGTTTTCCGTCATTTAAGGGTCGAGTATTATGTCCCACCCGAGTTTGGGTGTTTTGGGATAAGACGTATTATTTACATTTTTACAAATGTGAGTGTCGAACTATGACCCCGTTTCGGGTGAGTTACGGGTTGCATCGTTTTATAAGAAATGCATGTTTGGGAGTATTGTCTTTAAAAGTGTATATGATGGGAAAATGAGTCGTTCCAACATTTTAAAGTAAATCATTTTAAAGGATCATGATTATAAGTTATAATATTTCCATTTTACGTTTTCTTTATAATCATGATATAAACTCTTGAACTCACTAGGCGTTAGCCTAACCTTTTTATTTGTTGGCATGTGCATCAGGTTCCATCTCGAGAATTAGTTCTAGCTACACCGTGAAGTGATGAGTGCTAGTTGTGTGCTCGAAGAAGTGATTAGCTTGATGAAGTCTTCCGCATTTTTATTGGAGATAGCGATTTGGTATTGGGTTATAGTAACACTCGACTTTAGTTAGTCTTTATGTAAGACTTTAATTATTCGTTGATGGTTCAATCTATAAATGTATTTCAATTATGGATTATTAGTAAGGGATTTTATTACCATTTTAGGTATTTTTGAAAGTTTTTAATTAATCGCTTTTCCACATTTGAGGGTGTTACATTCCACGAAAAAAGTATCTGTCTTTGATGCCTCCGTCCATCACATGCACTTGTACATCTTACATCTAGCATAAACACACACTGATCACGCCTCCGACAGAAAGATTGAGAAAAAAACTTGCATCATGTATTTTTTGGGATGGCCATTTAGTGGTGATATTTCCATTGATATGGGCAGATCATGTCCATCTGCACTGAAACAATTAAACAAAAATAAAGCTCATAAAACAAAATTTGTTCTAAATTGTCAATGGATTCCTATAAATTGTAAAACAAAGAACCAAAATGGTCTTAGATTACAGAGAGAAATCAATTGAATCAGAAAGTGTTCTTACATGTTAGAGAGAAAATATTGAAGACTTATCAATATGCCAAGTACTTTGTGATTATTTCCAACTGTTTGTAGTGTTTTTCTCTTTTTGCAACTTCTACCTATTTATGAAAATATGATGGTTATTTAGACCCTTGTATAATGATTCAAAAAACTAATTGGAATAGAATAGTTTTCAATTTCACATGTTCTTTTGTATATCAAATGGTTAGTATGATGGTAACATGGAAAACTAAAGGAAAAAAAAGTTGAACAGACTAAAGATAAAGTTTGATAGCAATACCTTACCAGATTTGAGGTTGGCTCCATGAACCAAATCCACATGAGACGTTTCATAAGAAGTGCATCAACAACCATCCAATCACATCTATATAAGAACCTTCAAACTCAAAGTTAAGGAAAATTCTAGGTGAGAACTTCAACGCAAAACCAAAATCCATATGCAAAAATACAAAGACGGTTACTCACAATCATAAGAATGAAACTAAATGCAATTGTAATCTTCAATTACTACAATCAATACTTATCAATTTTCTATGCACAAATAATCTCATCCAACATCTCATAAGTTGCATGGGTCAAACCTGATTACATTGAATAAATTATCCCCCTACAAATGATCGATAGATTTGCAAGAATTTGTTATGAGCTGAGCACTCGAGGAAATTGAGACAATTAAAGAAAAAACCAATTAGATGGAAGAATAGAAACTTATTTATACTTAAGAAATTAAAGAAATTGCATAAACTGATTTTTTTTTGTAATTATAATGCTTAGGAGTTGCCAGGTCACTACCTGGTACTCGGAGTGGAATGAGAAGATGGACTGTCAAAAAATATATAAAACTTTCCTATTTCCACCCTAAAACCAAACAATACAAGTTAGGAGTTTACCCTCTTAATTTTCAACATATGGCTACCACATAATCAGAATGGGAGATCCCTCTTTTTTTCCCCTTCCTACGACATCCTCTAAAATTCAAATCCAAAAGTCCCTGAAATGCAGTCGTCACATGTATTTATATGTGGGTATAAGGGACATGTGAGTTTACTACATTCCCTCTCACTTAAATCCAAAATTTTCTATGTTTCTTTGTTGTTTTTTGTGGAATTTCACAACAACAATTGTGATGGTCCGAATTGTACTCCATTAAACCATCCTTAACTTCCTTCAATTCAAGATTTCGACACATGAGAAAAGAAGTTAGAAAAGCGAAGAATTCCTACAAAAATATTTAAATGACAAATTAATGCCAAATCATCTGGAACCAAAAATAGAATATGTATTGTTGATTGATGATGACAACAAATGTGCTCAAGGATATTCAACAGAAATGGAGGCAATGTAAAGCTAGAAAACAAAAAATGAACATCTCCAAGTAAGCAAATAATCAATTAATGTCTTGGTCCCTACACTAGAAAAAAAATCCAAACTCGACTAAAAAAAACGTAAAAGTTGATTTATGCAATTAAGATATAAAAAAAACCTTAGTGCAACTGATTTATCTAGTGAATAGCGTATCGAGATATGCTGATTGGGATAAACAGATTTATGTAGTGTACCAAGACATTGCTTACCTCAATTGGCCCAAACTTATATCACCATCAAATTGTGTGCCCATTTTTGTTGGTTTATGTTTCTCTTTGCCACCCTTTTGGTCTATAAAAAGAACACTATAAGCTTACTTTAATAAAAAGAACACTATAAGCTTACTTCCAAGTTACTCGCTACAACCAACTGTGAAGAATTTGCAGTTAACCCCACAAACCCAAAAAAGAATTGTCAAAAGGTCTTGATTTACTCACCATGGTTGAATCATCGTATCATCTGTGTCCATCTTACTATTGTATCCATCTTAATAGTGCTCGCCAATAACTATCAATTTCAAAGAGTAATGTTTTTTTTACTCATAAGGTGAATGAAATGTTCAACTAAAAGCTGCAAATTTATAAGAATAGGTGCAAGATGAAGAAAATGTTCACATGTTACAAACTTATCAGAATATGTGCAGGATAATGCAAACAAGTTCATTGAGGCATTTTACCAAATACATCAAAATCATGGATTTCTAATGTAAAACCAACAAATACCCCTATATGTTGTCAACAGGTATAATCATATATGTTGTGAATCCCTTGTTCCATAGGCCAGAGAGTAGATGCTGATCTATAAGAGAAAAGATGTCTCAATTTAAAAGGGAGGAAAATACATAAATTTAGAGAAAGACGAAGAATTTTGAAGTAAAAAATTAACCAAGCCAAAAGATGGAAAAGAAGAGAAGAGAGATTAACGGGATTCGTTGATGGAGATGAAGAGAAAACGTACCAAGAGGAGGGGAAGGGTTTGGGAGTTAAATGTAAACTTAAAATTAATAGGAAAAAAAAGCTAAAATCTAGAAAAAGAGAAAGATGGGATCTTTGAATCCAGGAGATGCCACGTGAGCTGCTATGGTTTCTCCTTTATATATAGACAAGCACAATGCCTAGTTTTGCTAGTGCAGGAATTTGATAACAAATCACTTCCCATCACCAGTTGGCATCAAATAAAAACAATATATTCCTGCATAAAAAATGAGGTCCAAGTACAATTAAGCTTACTTATTGTAACACCCTAAATTTCGTTTGGTTTTGCGAAGTTGTATTGAGGAAAAAGAGGTTTCTGTGGCTGTCTACAGGACGCACAGGTCGTGCGTCCTCCTTTAGAGAAAACGCACGGGTCGTGCGTATGATCCAGGGCCGAGGCATAGTGCTCTCGCACGGGTCATGCGCATTTCCTTCTTTGAGGGCGCACGACCTGTCAGGCTACTTTTTGAGGTTTGCCTTAAATATCTAGATTGAGAGATATTTTCTCAATATCTCAAAATCTCATTTCTCTCTCTCTTCTTTTTCTCTTTTTCTTCTTTTGATCTTCAAGTCTCGTTTGGTTGCTAGTTTTCGGTGTTTCTAGCAAGGGGTCGGTGTTTTAAGCTTCACCTCTTCGTCGTGATCGTTATCTGGTTTTCCGGGTTTTATTCTAAAAACCTACTGGTGAGTTTCTACTACCATTTTACAAACTTTATACATGTCAAAACTCTTATTTGCGAAATCTGAAGCATTTCTACGGTATGATTTCATGTTCTCTACATTTTGATATAAATGAGATTTTTGGTGATTTTCGGGGTTCCCGATCAGTTTTGACTAAAATGACGGGTTCCGCCTTATTAGAAGTAAAATGATGTTTACTTGCCCATGTTTGTGGCTTATCAAAAGAATGTATATAAACTGGTTTTATGATTTTCTTTCTTACCAGCAGTTGGTCTGGAAAATGGCATTTTGAAATATAAATGTGTTGAAAGCTGTTTATCTAGCTTTGTTGGTCACATGAAATATTGTGACAAGTCTTGACTATACTAGTGGATCCCTAGGTATCGAGTCGGCTTATGCCTGGGAAGGATATGCCCCTTCCGTTGTAGTTAGATACATTTGATCCTCGGGGGCAACTTAGGTACGGTTATGTGAGACCCGATCCTAGCCATGGGTCAAATGTAGTCTAATGAACGAGTGTGACATGGTTCCTTGGGGGCCCTCCCTCACATCGTAGTACGGACCGTAGCGTTCGTGGCCATGGTTCCATGTATTTAGCTCATAACTCGGATTTGGTGGTCTACTTTGTGTTACACCACAATCCTTGGTAAAATGGTTCTTTTGTCATCGTATGATGAGTTTTGGACCGAAAAGGCCCGGTTGTGGCGAAATGTTATCTTTTATAAATTAAACCTTTATGAAAAGATTTCCTTATGATACTGATGTTTATATCTCTGATTTTGAACAAACTGTATGTTCTCACTAGGCTTTAAGCCTAACACTTTTTCTCAAATGATGTGTATAACAGGTTTCCCTTAGCGGTGGGTTGCACAGGGTTTTTGAGAGTCGAGCGTGGACTCGAGGCATATTTTGAGATGTCTAGTATTTTGGTGTTGGGCATTGTTTAAGTCCCATCTTTTAGTGAATTTTGGTTCGTCAAGTGTTGTAGTCTAGACGGTTATGTTTAGATTAGTATTGTTGATAAATTCTATATCCGTATGAGTTTTGTATAGTCTTAAGGACTGATCCCCTTTATGGGAAGTTTATATCCTTACGGATGTCTTGTTGCCATATTTCCAGGTTTTAATTTACTCTGAAATTCTAGAGTGTTACAAGTTGTTATCAGAGCTCTAGTTTAAGCGAAGTAGGCATGAATGTAATATGTCTAGACTTAGACTGAGTTTGATAGGTATTGATTGTGAGATTGGGTAGAACTTCTAAGATGGGTTAGTCTTAGAATCGACGGAGGTTATGTTAATCAAGCGTTGTGATGATGGTAACAAGAACCCTTATGTGTTATATCTTCATAATCTCACTTAGCTAATGTGATTATGAGGATATTTTACGTGAGTGTAATTGGTTTGCTAATGTTGTGACAATTGATAGACGTAGTGGTACGTTTCTTTCGTGCGTGTTTCAGTTAAACTCTTCCTTACCCTTTCTCGTGCTTGTGTTTACCTGCTCTACCTTGGTATGTTGACCGTTAGAGTAGTGCGAAAGTTTCTAAGCGAGTAAGCTAAGGAATGATTGTTGTTAGTAGCAATGTCTCTTTAGAATGATAGTAAGTGCGTTGAACGCATTAAGTTAATCTTCCTGAGCCAGATTCGTTGGTGGAATTAGGATTATATCTTGTTAGATCGATTCTATTTCAAGGAGTTTTGTAAGTTAATTAATGGGATGGTTGCCCTATGATGCCTGAGGCATCCGGTTGATTATAGAACGTCGGAATATTGGGAAGCGTAGTATTAAGATGGGAGTGCCGACCGAAATCATGCATTAAATTTATTTCTAAAATAAGGTTGCATAGATTGCTTTTCATGATCTCCAACCATAAAGTAAATTACCTTATAACGTTTTGGCAAAACAATTAGCACTCAACATATTTTAAACTATGAGCATAAGCATGCTTAAAATGGTTTTGTTGCACCTGATTACAAATTGTTATCAAAACTCTCTTTATTCACGTCTTGTGTTTAAATGCTATTAATGGATGTCGTAATATCTGTGTTTTAACGCTTTTTGAGTTAATGGGCAAGTAGCTGTGTAATTTTGACCTTGACATTGGATCTCTTCCACGTATGTCAATGGTTTTAAAGGAAAAGTTATTTCCATGCCTTGAGCCGGAGTTTCTTGGAGATTTTAGTTTGTACGAGTTTTGTTGAATTTCATGGAGTTTTGTTTTACGGATTCTTTTGTCGCGTGCGTATATTTAGAGATGCGTGAGTTTAATTTCATTGCGTGCAAGTTATGAGTTCTTTGGGCGTCGTGTCTAAATCTTGTCAAAATGGTCGCCTTACCCTGTGTTGCAAAATGGAAATTTGGACACCACTTGATTTTTTAGCGTTAATGAGTTTTATAAAATCCAGTTGGATTATGGTGTCTCATCTTACGACTTTTGAGTCGTGTAAATAATTTTGAGAGGCATGTGCGTGTGCATCATTGTGTGTGTTAATTTCGGGGTCTTATTATCATGTGTCATATGTCGTGTACTATGTGCATTGGATTTAAGTATAACGTTGGTGTGAATGATTGCATAAACGATTTATGTTATTTTTAAAACAGGAATTTCGTTCTGATCGTATTCCATCATTAACTCTTAGTGTTAAAATTTCCGCAAAGCATTTAGCGAGTTAGCGGTATTTTGTCGTTGTAGTTTTTATTTTGGTCAAATGTGTTTATCTTTACAACGTGAAGCTTCAAACTCGATTTGAAATTTTATTTGCATCCCCGTTATTTTACCGCCCTTTGGGGAATAAATTGTTGCATATGTTGAAGTGCAAGAACCTATTTTCACGTTTATTGTATAAACTATTGCGTATGTTTTACTCGGTATTTCTAAAGGTGCGAGTATTTTGTTAAGTTTACGTATTCGGTAACTTGGATTGTTTTAACATCATAAATTGCTCATGTCGAGCTTGAATATTTCAACAAGTAAATAGCGTGGTTTACATGTTCTGGGTGATTTTGTACACGTAAAATCTACATTATGATTTATGCATCTTAGAATATTTGCATTCATGAAACCTTTGGAAAATCTTTGGTCCCAACACGTGTTGAGTTTTGAGAAAGCATGTATTTGTGGTGTGGGTTTTCATAAGCATTGTTTAAAGACATTTCATTATTTGGGGAAAACCGTTAAATGTCGGTTAAATGTGTTTTAAGGTTTACGAGACTTTCGTTGGAAATTTACGTGAAGTGTCGGGCCTTCGGCTCGGGTTTTGACTGAATGAATCGTGTGGACATTTGTCCGGATTTATAACCGCAATGAAAGATTTTAGTATGATGGAGTTTAATTGTGTTTTTGGTGAGTTAAAATTGATTTGAGAAAACGGTGTACATGCCAAAATGTTTATTTTAAAAGTGTTTGTGTTTTACATTGTTAACTGCTGATAAGTTTTGGTTATTTTTGAAAGGTTTAGTTTTATGAACATGTTGAGACACCCATTTTGGGATCTTTGGTTATTTTGGTAAATAAATCATGTTGAAGTGTTTCTTTGATGATTTTACATATACAATTGGAGTTCAATTGACGTAAGTGTCATTTGGTGTATTTGATCTTATAAACCTTTTTTCAGAAAATGCATATTATTGTGTTATGAGGCCTTTCAAAAACATAAGGGTATGAGTTCATTTGGAAAACGGTTTGTTTCAACCAACGATGAGATTTGACTTAATCATACTTTTGGTCGTGTTTGCATAATAGTTGGTCAAACGTGTTTCAATATTTATTTCGGATTTCATTTGGGTATTTACGTGAACCGTTGGGTCGTTGGCTCAGTTTTGACTAAATGGAGTCTTGAGGACATTTGTACGGTTTAAAAACAGTTGTGGAATTTTTGGAGAATGATGACGATTATTTCATGCCATTGGGAATTACATGTTTTGGGAGCTTTGGTTTTCAGTTGGAGTCATGTAATGTTAGACAGTGCTGTAGATCCATAGACAGTCTGTCTGTTTTGTAAAGCCTGAGGTTTTGGGTTACACTTAGTGACCGCTCGGGTTGGCTAGCGAGTAGACAATAGGTAGCACGAGCTGCTGAGTTGGAACTCGTCTGGATTGGATAGGCACCCGTGTCCGTAAGCCCTTGAGGAACTCGACGGAGTATGGCTAGAGGCGATAAACAGTTTGAAGTTGTGATGTCTGGTATGGCATGGGAACTAAGATCGGGATGCGTGGTGAAATCCAATAACATCACGGGTGGCCCCATTCATTTGTTCTCGCCACCCAAGATGGAAACGTTTAGAGGTCATGCGAGAAAGTTGTATGGGCGGCCTACTTGCGTGTCCTTCTATTCTCTTGTGTACAGGTCTCTCCATCGTAGACCCGGGATATTTTAAACACTAATGTTATATTTTTACCAACTTTGGTTATGTGAAGTCGACGGTAAATGATGGCTTTAATATTGGGTTCTCCCCACGTATATTAAGGTTTGAATGAAATGTGTTATTCCTGCATGTTGATATTTAGTTTTCTTTTGTTTTTTTGGTCGTGTGAGTATTGGGCCTAGTGTCCATATTTTCGGACGTACGATTTGGATAGTGTTACTAATATTTCATACTTCGAGTTACACAAGTTGTGTCAATTTATAAAACGCAATTGCAATGAAGTATCCGTCTTTGAAAATGCATGACTTTGAAAAGGAGTTGTTTCCATGTTTTCAAGTTCATTATTTGAAAGGTTCTGATTTAAAGAGAAGTTCATCAATCTAAATGCTTTTACTTATGTAAAACTCTTGAGCTCTCTAGGCGTTAAGCTTAAACCCTTTTATTTTATCTACATGTGCATCATTTCCTGTTGGGGGTGCGGTTCTAGCAGTGCTTTGAGGAGTCGGGCCTTAGCCTTGAGCTAGAGTAAGTTGTTGGTAAAGTCTTCCACAGGTTGGAGATAGTGACTACGCATGGGTTTTAGTAGCTCCCTTCCTTCATAGCCGAATGTATAGATTAGTGGTATGTTTAGAGGTTAATCTTTATAATGTGGTTGTAGACGAAGTATTTATGGAAGTATTAAGAAATTCGAATAAGGGCTATTTCCAGATTTGGGGTCAGATCGGAGTTGAGCGATAACAGAATCTGTGTTAACCGATTGCCGGAAAGACGCATTAGTGCGCCTTGTAAGAATATATTTATCAATATTAGGAGTGGATCAGTGAAATATGGGAATTTTGGGAAAATTAGCGTCGACCGTTGGCTTTGAGTTCGGAACCGTGCAGTTCGAAAGAAATTGATAGATGGAAAGTTGAGGTCGCTGATTTCCTGGAGGTAGTAATTGTCACCTAAGGTTGGGAGGCAACCGTAACCTTGGGAGTAAAGGTTACTTTGAAGTGTGAGTGTTCGCTCGGTTATGAGTAAATTGTGCCCAAAAAGAGTAGCTCCTGTAGATGTCGGTATTAGGATCTCGTTAATGATTCGGGCATTTGGGTTTGTAACGATCTTCTCTACGGACAGTGTTCTATTAAGAAGATTAGATTTCGAGGACGAAATCATTCTAAGGTTGGGAGTATTGTAACACCCCGATAACGAAATCATTCTAAGTGCAGGAATTTGATAACAAATCACTTCCCACCACCAGTTGGCATCAAACAAAAACAATATCTTCCTGCATAAAAAATGAGGTCCAAGTACAATTAAGCTTACTTATTGTAACACCCTAAATTTCGTTTGGTTTTGCGAAGTTGTATTGAGGAAAAAGAGGTTTCTGTGGCTGTCTACAGGACGCACGGGTCGTGCGTCCTCCTTCAGAGAAAACGCACGGGTCGTGCGTATGATCTAGGGCCGAGGCATAGTGCTAGCGCACGGGTCGTGCACATTTCCTTCTTTGAGGGCGCACGACCTGTCAGGCTACTTTTTGAGGTTTGCCTTAAATATCTAGATTGAGAGATATTTTCTCAATATCTCAAAATCTCAGTTCTCTCTCTCTTCTTTTTCTCTTTTTCTTCTTTTGATCTTCAAGTCTCGTTTGGTTGCTAGTTTTCGGTGTTTCTAGCAAGGGGTTGGTGTTTTAAGCTTCACCTCTTCGTCGTGATCGTTATCTGGTTTTCCGGGTTTTATTCTAAAAACCTACTGGTGAGTTCCTACTACCATTTTACAAACTTTATACATGTCAAAACTCTTATTTGCGAAATCCGAAGCATTTCTACGGTATGATTTCATGTTCTCTACATTTTGATATAAATGAGGTTTTTGGTGATTTTTGGGGTTCCCGATCAGTTTTGACTAAAATGACGGGTTCCGCCTTATTAGAAGTAAAATGATGTTTACTTGCCCATGTTTGTGGCTTATCGAAAGAATGTATATAAGCTGGTTTTATGATTTTCTTTCTTACCAGCAGTTGGTCTGGAAAATGGCATTTTGAAATATAAATGTGTTGAAAGCTGTTTATCTAGCTTTGTTGGTCACATGAAATATTGTGACAAGTCTTGACTATACTAGTGGATCCCTAGGTATCGAGTCGACTTATGGCTGGGAAGGATATGCCCCTTCCGTTGTAGTTAGATACATTTGATCGTTGGGGCAACTTAGGTACGGTTATGTGAGCCCCGATCCTAGCCATGGGTCAAATGTAGTCTAATGAACGAGTATGACATGGTTCATTGGGGTCCCTCCCTCACATCGTAGTACGAACCGTAGCGTCCGTGGCCATGGTTCCATGTATTTAGCTCATAACTCGGATTTGGTGGTCTACTTTGTGTTACACCATAATCCTTGGTAAAATGGTTCTTTTGTCATCGTATGATGAGTTTTGGACCGAAAAGGCCCGGTTGTGGCGAAATGTTATCTTTTATAAATTAAACCTTTATGAAAAGATTTCCTTATGATACTGATGTTTATATCTCTGATTTTGAATAAACTGTATGTTCTCACTAGGCTTTAAGCCTAACACTTTTTCTCAAATGATGTGTATAACAGGTTCCCTTAGCGGTGGGTTGCACAGGGTTTTTGAGAGTCGAGCGTGGACTCGAGGCATATTTTGAGATGTCTAGTATTTTGGTGTTGGGCATTGTTTAAGTCCCATCTTTTAGTGAATTTTGGTTCGTCAAGTGTTGTAGTCTAGACGGTTATGTTTAGATTAGTATTGTTGATAAATTCTATATCCGTATGAGTTTTGTATAGTCTTAAGGACTGATCCCCTTTATGGGAAGTTTATATCCTTACGGATGTCTTGTTGCCATATTTCCAGGTTTTAATTTACTCTGAAATTCTAGAGTGTTACACTTATCCACCTATGATCCATCATATATCAAACAAAGTAGTTAATACCTAAATTTATAATCATGTTTCTTCTGAAACTTAGGCCTTATTGCACATAATTTTACAAAGGATCATCCTATGCACCCTAATTAGAAATCAAGAAATCAAGAACTTAACCCACCTAAACCGATCGATTACATGGTTCCCCACGAACGTTCGCCATCGATGTTCATCGTTGTGGCTCGGAAACAACTACCCCGGTCATCGTTATCGTCCATCGGGTTGTTTGTTCTCGAAGAAACCTCATTGCTAACGATCTGGCCTTCCATCTTCGGCTTGTTAAAATTAACACAAAGCTTCTCCCAAAAACTCAACCATTATACTAACACAAGAAAGAACAACCAAAATTAATCAATGCAATCTGCTGCATCTTTTTAAAATCCTCAAGAACTTATACGACAACCAAAGAAAGAAAAGAGAACAGGAACACATGCATAGTCGAGATCACAACCCATAACTCGAATCTTAAGATTCATGAATCATCTAGTAATACTACATCCATCAGGGTCTAACGCCCCCTGCTGCGTCGAAACAAATTCAAAAGAATATCAAGAAAAAGAGAACCTGCTTTGGTCAAATCGAGATCCAATCAGCCCTGTCACGGCTGTTTCTTCTCTGTTTTGTCTCTTGCTATTGTTTGCGGTGTTGTTCGAACCGGGTTACTATCATCAGCCCTCAATTCATCACTTTGATTGCTGCTCCCTGTGCTCTGTTATATGGTGCTAGGAACCTTGTTGTGTTTCTCATTTTGCCCAGAAAGGAAACCCACGACTATTGGAATTTCCAGCCATGAAACCCTTCTTGATTGGATCCCTATTAGGGCGAACAACCTTCCCAAAAGAGACTATTCGAAGGCAATGAAGGGTTTGATTTAGGTTTTGGGATGGAATAGGAGAGGGATTAGAGAGAGAGAGAGAGAGAGAGAGAGAGAGAAGAGGTGTCTTTTTGATTTCACCATTAATTATTGTTGAAGGTAGTGGGTTTAGACTTTAGATATTTTATTAAAAAAAATCAAATAACTGAGAAAAAAAAGAAGACATGGATACTCTTCTCAGGTGATGCCACGTCAGCACCGGATGATTCTGCTTTATAATATATATATATATATATATATATATATATATATATATATAGATTCTCGATTTTATTTGATTGAAAGTTGTTAGAAAGTTGTTTTCGAATGTTTATGTGCAAGAAAATTTCATCATATTCGGTATTATATTAGATTTTTGGAAGATTTCTTGATTGTATCTCGTTTTGCGCCAGATCCAGGATTTGTGCGAGTTCTTCAAAGTTTGCGCGAGTTCATCTGGAACTCTGCACCAGTTCATCAATTTTGCGCTAGATATTTCAGTTTGGACCAAGTTCAGATATATATCTCGCGAAAAGCTCAGTTTTCGCTATCTGGGTATCGCGCAAATATTCTTTTGCACCATCTTATACTCACTGTTAGGTCTGTTTTTATAGTAATCATTGTATTTATAGGGCTTGGTCAAATACTGTGTTTAGAGTCTATCTGTGTTGTATCTGACCAAGGGTATTTAAGTCCCTTTGGTCTTGTTCCTTGTAAGAACTTCTTGCATACATTTGAATACTGTTACATTTGCGCATCCTTGTCTCTCTCTCTCTACTTTCTCTCTCTATTGATTCATTGTTCTTGGACTCACAATTGGTATCAGAGCCATCTGGATCTTGAGAGAACTGAGAGATTGCATTTTTCGTTCCTGAATTTGTGAATTAAATCGAAAATTTGATCGATTTTCTTGAATTTTTCAAGAAAATCTCGTTTTCTTGATTTTTCATCAAATTTGGGCGTGTTTTTGATTGAATTTCTTTGCAAATTGGTTTGTTGGATTCGAAATTGATAGGAGAACATCTTTGATTCACATCGGTTTGCAAGAAAAACTTGTTTTATTTGTCAATTTAAAGATTTTTGAAGTTTTTGGAAAACTCGTGGTTACGTACTGTTTTATTATCGAAATCGTGTTTTTGTGGATTTTAATCGAAAATTTGATTGAAGAGTGTTTAAAAGTTGTTTTTGAACGTGTTGATATAAGAAAATTTCGTCAAAATCAGTGTTGAAATCGAGTTTTTGGAAGTTTTATGGTTTTTCTATCGGTTTGCGCTAGATCTTCCATTTGCGCGAGTTCATGTGCATTTTCGCGAGTTTATAATTGAATTTGCATGTTTTTACTAATTTTGTGCTAGTGTTTCAGGTTCTCTCTTCATCTGTGTAACGCAAAGACCAGTTTGCGTTTTACACTGATCACGCAAGATTACATTGCGTCACTCACATCTCAATCAAAGATCAGTTCTCGCCTCGGCCTGCTCACGCAAAGTCAATTTGCGACTTCTATTCTTCACGCAAACCTAAGTTTGCGTCTCTAGTGCCTCACGCAAAGTATAGTTTGCATCTCCATCATCTAACGCAAAGCTTACTTTGCGTCTTCAACGTATAACGCAAAGCTACTTTGCATCTCTCCCTTATAACGCAAAGCTACTTTGCGTCTCTGCCTTATAACGCAAATCTACTTTGCGCCACAGCCTGATTGCAAAAAGCTCAGTTTGCGTCTTTTGCTTCTCACGCAAAGCTCTACTTTACGCCAGTCTCAGACTTAGAATTTTTCTGGATTCTCTGAAACATGGATTATGACAAATTTGCTTATCAAGTTCAGTTCTACAAAAATGATCTTATGATGTCTCTGGGTATAGAAAATCGTCCACCTGTACTGATAGATGAAAATGAATTTACACAGTGGCAAGATCGGTTCCTAAACTTCATTGAACGACAAAAGAATGGTAATGACATGTTGATCATTCTATCTGAAGGACCGTTCGAAAAACCCAAATTGGCTTCTGGATTATATAAGCCTATTAAAGAGTACACACATGAAGAGTTGTCCGCATATCAAGCTGATCGTGATATTAAAGCAAATCTGATGCTAGCCTTGCCAAATTTTGTATACAACATGATTGATTGTTTCAAAACTCATCCTAATCTGATGTGGCAACAACTTGAGAAGATTATGCTTGGTTCTTCGGCTGCAACTCAACTCAGGCATACACACTACATGAATAACTTTGAAGAATTCAAAGCCAAGGATGGGGAGCCACTGAAAGCTGTGTTTGACCGATTATGTGCTGTGATCAATGATCTTCGGAAAATTAAAGTTGAAAAGACTGAGCTTGAGACAAATCTGAAGTTCCTCAACACATTGCAGCCTGAATGGAATAAATCTTGCCATAGACTGAGGAATGATGTCAGAATCTCCACAATGCAGATCCAAGAAAACGCTTACAACGGGTCAACTGATGACAATGGTGAGGCTCTACAGAAAGCTATGATTCTTCTTTCTCACCATTATCAGAAAAAGTTCCAACCACGGTCGGGTTTCAACACTTCTCTCTTCACTTCTGGTTCAACTGTCAAAGTACCCGAGCCAAAGACTGCTGCTTGCGACAACTGTGGAAAGTCGGGTCACATTTCAAAGGAGTGTCGAGTGAAGAAGGTCAGAAATTCGGCATATTATAGACAGAAAATGGAACTGGTTGAGAAAAGAGAGAGTGGATTAGATTTGCTAGCCGAAGAAGAATTCTGGCTGGATCACTCTGACAACGAAGCTGCAAACGTAGAGATCGCTCAGATGTATTTAATCGGAGATGATCAGTCAGACGATTCAGATACAGATGAAGATGAGGTATATTCTGCTTTTGATCACAATTTTATTACCTCTCAGATGAATATTATAATTTCTGCTTTATCTGATTTACATTATAAGTTAATATCTGAAAAGAATTTAAATTCTGAAAAGTCAGATTTGATTGACAAACTGAAAATTTCTTTGAAAGATGAAAAATCTATTTTAGAAAATACAAAAGACATCTTTAAAAAGAAATTGGATGATTTGGAAAATTCAAATAAGTCTTATCTTGAATCTTTGACGGCTATGACTAATTTAAAAGATGAATTTTCAGATAAAATAAATAAGTTAGAAGAAAAGCTTTATCGAAGAAATCAATCTGAACAAACAATTTTTATGAACAAACCGAGGAGTGAAGAAGCTTTAAAACAAAGGTAGGGACTTGGTTTTGAAAATCCTCATTGTTTAAACAATGCGATTGAAAAATCCCCAACTTTATATAAGTACGATTATCTGACTCTTGCTCATTATGCTCCTCAATTTAAAATTGATTGGATGAATAAGAAGCAAGTGTTAGATATGGAAAATGAGAAAAAGGATGAATAACAAGAAAAATGAAATTCCTTTTGTTTATACGTCTGAAAATACAAAATATTTCCCTGAAAAATCAAGGAGAGGCAGAAGAATTTTAAATGATTTATCTCCTATCAAATCTTCAATATCTGATGATTTTATTGATCCTTATGCTTCTAATTCTGATAAGGAAAATATTTCTCCAATCATTTATGATTCTAAGAAATATACTCCTCCGTTAGTATTAGAAAGTAAAATCATCGATCTTGAATATAAGATAGAAGATCAAAATATTTTAAAGGAAATTGAATCTGATATTTTTCTTTCTTTCATGACTTCTAGTCTTGAAGAAAAATTATTTTCTCCAAAATCAGATTCTATTTCTACTCTTTCTTCTGATTCTCAAGTAAACAAAAGTGAAGTTTCTAATTTTAAAAACTTTTCTCAAAATTCTTCAGACTCCGAGTAAAATTCAGATTTATTAGTTGATCAGATTGGTTGCTTGGATAAATTTATTTCTTCTAATTTAAATATTTCATCTAAAATTCTTGATGATTCTTTTACGCTCAATGATCAATATTATAAACCTAAGTGTAAAAGAAGACGGTCAAAGAAGTCGAAGAAACAAGATATAGTTATTTCTGACAGTTCTAATTTTTCCAATTCTAATCTTTCAGATAGGACTTTGAGCAAGGCAAAGAAGCAGATCTGGAGAACAAAGCGGACATCTGATGAACCTACTTTTGATGGGGATAAATGTGTAGACAAACTTTATAAAAGTGATTCATTTGTTTCTTGTAATAAAATTTCAAAGTACTCTATAAAACAAATGATTCGAATTTCAAAACATGTCTCATGTTCTTCCTCAGATTCTAGCTCTGATGATTATGCTTTCTCTTCTGATGATTATGCCTATCATTCTGATCATCTTTCTCATGCTTTATCTGTCAAATATTATAAATATTTCCCCATACGAACTGCAACTAACTTTCACGGGCCCAAATACAAGTGGGTACCCAAGTCTAAATCTGATTCTAAGTTGCAGGCATCTCACGTTAAGGGGGAATAAGAGAAATTTGGCTTCTGAGTAATTCAGCTCAGAACCAGTACTTCATAGACTACGACTTCTAGACATTTCAGTCTAGAACTCGTTCTTCAATGCTTTAAGCATTCTGACTAATGAGATACTATGAGTACATCTACCTTTCATTCCGCTGCATTCATCTCTGATTATGATGTTATTCTAGTTTTCTCTATATTTTTCAAGAATCTGAGCATTTTCAATCTCTCCTGAATTGTGTTCAACTCAATATTTCATTTGAGACACATGTTATAATATTTCATTTTTTGCGTCTCCCCTTCTAACGCAAAGTGAAAGTTCTCTTCATCAAAGATTCACGCAAAGTAAGGTTCTCGCCACCTTTGTCTAACACAAATCAGTTCTGCGCTACCTTACTTGTCAAGCAAAGAGGTTCTCGTCAACATCTTTTCACGCAAAGTCTATTTTGCGTCATCAGTTCTCGCCAATTGTTCTTCACGCAAAACTAAGTCAAGTTCATTTTGCGCCATTTACCTCTCACGCAAAGAGAGGTTCTTGCCATCAACGAGTCACACAAATCTCTTTTGCGTGACTTACTGCTCACGCAAATCTTCGTTTGCGCCATCTGTAACATCCGCATTTTTTATCTTTGGGTAAAAAGTTATATATTTCCCAAAGTTCGGGGGGTTAAATGTAACTTGGATTTATTTATATACTAAATTTTGGGATATTTTTCTAAAATATCTCAAAAATCATATTTGATCCAGTGAAGTTTTGAAGAAAAGCTTGAGAGAAGCTTTGTGGTGGGTTTGTCTTCTTTTCCTCTTTAAGGTTTGTTCTTTGTTTAATCTTCGGTTTCTTTATGTTTTAGTCGTATAGATTCGTAATAGGAAGCTTTTCATCCGATTAGAATCTTTGTTTTTCCGTTTTGAGTTTGGCCGGAATCTGGGCCGGAGCTCCGGCGAGATTCTGGTTGAATAGTTTGACCGGAAAAGAGATGTCCGGTTGGTGCTTTGCGTTCCCAGTGGGAAACGCAAAGTGGAGTTTGCGTTCCCTTTGGGAAGCGCAAAGTAGACTTTGCGTTCCCAGTGGGAAACGCAAAGTGGAGTTTGCGTTCCCTTTGGGAAGCGCAAAGTGGACTTTGCGTTCCCAGTGGGAAAGGCAAAGCGTGGTTTGCGTACCCTTCTGTTCGCGCTCAAGTCTTCTTTGCCCCGTCTGTGAACTTCCGTTGTCGGTGCTTTAGTCAGGTAGATGAGAGTGTTATCTGTGCTTCGACTTACCGATTCTTTCGGTGTTGTCTTAGGTAGCATTATTTAAGCAGAAGGAAACTGAGGTGAGTTCCTACCATCATTTTAAACTTTACACATATCAAAAGTTACCTTTTCGATCTTATCCTGTTACAGTAACATGATGTTTTACTTACACGTTATGCGATTATGCGAAAAGAATATTTAAGAGCTTCTTCTAATGATTTTCATTCTTACCAAGAAGTTGAACTGGAAATAACATTTGTTTATAAAATGTATTTATGCCATATGTTTATTTATGGTTGGTCACATATGTTGTTGTGACGAGTCTGTACCATTACTAGTGGATCCCTTGGTTTTGAGTCGACTGTATTGTTGGGATGTTATATTCCCCAAATTTGTATCTATGGATCATATGTTCCTCGGGGGCAACTTGGTACGGTTATGTGAGGCCGGATACTAGCCATGGTTCATAGTGATCCTAGCGAAGGAGTATACATTGGTTTTGCGCTTGGGGCTTGATCTCACGTTGAAGCACGGACTTTTGTGTTCGTATCCGCGGACTCCAATTGTTTAGCTCGTAACTCGGATTTTGGCCTAACTTTGTGTTACGCCACAATCCTTGGTAAGATGTTTTATTGACGGTTATTTTATAAATGTTTATAACGGAAAAGCTCGGTTGTGGCAAGGACTTAAATTGTAGATTTAACCTTTTTGGAAATATTATCTTGATACTAATGTTTTTATCATTTGAGCTTTATAAACTGTATGTTCTCACCAGGCTTTAAGTCTGACACTTTTTCTCAAATGGTATGTGTATCAGGTTTTCATTAGCGGTGGGTTGCCGGGGTTTTTGGAGAGACGAGTTTTAAGTCTCGAGGTTTTTGAAGATATCTAGTATTGTATCTGGGCATTTGTTAAGTCCCATTCTTTTGATGAATTGTGGTCTGTCAACTCATGAAATCTTGATATAGGGATCTAGATTAGTTTGTTGATGAACCCTTTATCTGTGCAAGTTCTGTAAAGTCTTAAGGACTGATCCCATTTATGGGAAGTTAATTGAAATACTCCCGTCTTGTTGCCAAGATTCCAAGTTTTATTTTACTCTGATTTTTGAGGTGTTACACCATCTGCTTCTCACGCAAACTTTCAGTTTGCGCCAACTCTTCTGTTTCAAGACTTAGCATTTTTCTGACGATTTTTCTATGGATTCTGCAAAGTTTGCTTTTCAAGCTCAGTTCTATAAGAGTGATATCATGATGTCATTGGGCACAGAAACTCGTCCTCCGGTTCTAGTTGATGATAATGAATTCACTCAGTGGCAAGATCGATTTCTCAATTTCATTGAACGACAAAAGAATGGAGATGACATGATGAAGATTCTCACTGACGGACCTTTTGTAAAACCCATTCTGGCTTATGGATTATCAAAGCCTACCAAAGAATATACACCCGATGAGTTAGCACAATATCAAACCGATCGTGATATAAAGGATAATCTGATGCTAGCCTTGCCAAATTCTATCTACAACAGGATTGATTGTTTCAAAAATCATCTTAACCTTATGTGGCAACAACTAGAAAAGATTATGCTTGGATCTTCAGTTGCAACTCAACTTCGGCATACTCGTTACATGAATAACTTTGAAGAATTCAAAGCCAAGGATGGGGAGTCACTGAAAATTGTTTATGATAGATTATGTGCGGTAATAAATGATCTGAGGAAGATTAAAGTGGAAAAGACTGAGCTAGAGAAAAATCTGAAATTCCTCAATGCACTTCAACCGGAATGGAACAAATCTTGCCACAGATTGAGAAATGATGTCAGAATATCTACCATGCAAATCCAAGAGATGTATGAAATATTGCTGACAGATGAATGCATAGTCATTGAGAAAAAGGCCAAACTTGAAAAGAAAAACAAGAGAACAGTGGACCCGGTTGCACTTCTAACGAGCCATCTGGCTGATCAAGCATTGTCTGATAATGCTTATGACGGGGCCACTGAAGATGATGGTGAGGCACTTCAAAAAGCCATGATCCTTCTCTCTCAACACTATCAGAAGAAGTTCCAACCTCATTCAAGTTCCAACACTTCTCACTTCACTTCTGGGTCGAAGAATGTTCGAGTGCCCGAGGCTAAGAAACCTGCTATGTGCTTCAATTTTGGAAAGTCGGGTCACATCTCTAAGGAGTGTCGAGTGAAGAAAGTTCGGGACTCAACATATTATTGGAAGAAAATGGAACTGGCCGAAAAGAGAGAGAATGGAACTGCGTTGCTTGCAGAAGAAGAATTTTGGCTGGATCATTCTGATGATGAAACTGAGAATGTCGAGACTGCTCATATGTGCTTCATCGGAGATGATCAAAGTGATGATGATAACACTGATGAAGATGAGGTAATTTCTGAGTTTGATTACACTTTCATTTCTTCACAGATGAATATTATGATAAATGCTTTACATGATTTGCGCTCGAAGTTAATATCTGAAAAGAATTTAAATTCAGAAAAGTCAAATTTGATTGATAAATTACAAATTTCTTTGAAAGATGAAAAATCTATTTTGGATCATACAAAAGACATCTTTCAAAAGAAATTGGATGATTTAGAAAAATCAAATATGACTTATCTTGATTCTTTGACTGAAATGACCAAATTAAAAGATAATTTTTCTGATAAAATAAATGAGTTGGAAGAAAAACTATATCGAAGGAATCAGTCTGAGCAAACTATTTATTTGAACAAACCGCGAAGTTACGAGTCTATAAAAGAAAAATGGGGACTTGGTTTTGAAAATCCACATTGTTTAAACAGTGCGATAGAAAATTTTTCTACTTTATATAAATACGATTATCTAACACTTGCTAAATATGCTCCTCAATTTAAAATTGATTGGATGAATGAAAAGCAAGTGTTAGAAATCGAAAATGAGAAAAGGATGAATAATAAGAAAAAGGAAAATTCTTTTGTTTATACAAGCGAAAATGCCAAATATTTTCCTGACAAATCAAAGAAAGGCAGAAAAAGTTTAAATGACATATCTCCCATTAAGTCTTCAGTGTCTGATGATTATGTTGATATATATGCCACTAAATCTGATAAGGAAAATATCTCTTCAATCGTTTATGATAAAATGGTTGACTTTGAAGATAAAATGGAAGATCAAAATATTCAAAAAGAAATTGAATCTGATGTTATTCTTTCTTTTATGACTTCAAGTCTTGAAGAAAATTTATTTTCTTAAAAACAAGATCCTGTTTCTGGCATTTCTTCTAATTTTCAAGAAAACAGAATTTCTAAAATCTGAAAACTTTTCTCAAAATTTTTCTGACTCCGAGGTGAATTCAGATTTATTGGTTGATCAGTTGGGTTTAATAGGTAAAGTTGTTTCTTCCAATTCAAATATTAAATCGAATATTCTTGATGATTCTTTTACGCTAAATGATGATTATTATAAACCAAATCGTAAAAGAAGACGGTCAAAGAAGTCAAAGAAACAAGATCAAGTCATTTCTGACAGTTCTAATTCTTCTGATTCAATGATTTCAGATAGGACTCTGAGCGCTCCTTCAAGGCAGATATGGAGAATCAAGCGGACATCAGATGATTCTACGACTGATGAAGATAGATATGTAGACAAACATTATAAAAGTGATTCATTTGCTTCTTGTACTAAAATTTCAAAATATTCAATAAAGCAAATGTTTCAAATTTCCAAAAATGTCTCATATTCTTCTTCTGATTCTAGTTCAGATGATTATGCTTTCTCTTCTGCTAATTCTTATGTTCATTTGTCTGATCATATTTCTTGTGCTTCTCGTGTCAAATCTTACAAGTTTTTCCCCACAAGAACTGCAACTAAATTTCATGGACCCAAATTCAAATGGGTACCAAAATCTCATATTGATTCTAAGTTGCAGGCATCTAATGTCAAGGGGGAGTAAGAGAAAGTTGGCTTCTGAGTACACCAACTCAGAACCCATACTTCAATGAACTACGACTTCTAAACATGTCAGTTTAGGACTCGTTCTTCAAAGCCTTTAGCTTCTGACTAATGAGAAACTGTAAGTACATCTGCTTTATTCCGCTGCATATATCTCTGATCATGATGTTATTTCAGTTTCTCAAATGTTTTTCATGAATCTGAGCAAGTTCAACTAACTCTTGAATTTGTACAACCCAAAATTTTCATTTGAGACACAAATTCTTTATACTTTCTGTGAAAGATGATTTTATTGAATTTTATTATTATTATTTTTTTTGCCGAATTCTTTACATTTGTCATAGATGAAAATTTTCAAACTTGGCATTTGAATTTAAAAGTTTAAATCTTTACAAATTTTATTTTATAAAGTAAAAGCTTTACAGGTTTTCTTTCTTTTGAATAAAATGTGTGTCTAGGATAAATTTTCAAGTTGCTTTGTTTTTATCGAAGTTTTATATGTTCAACTTTCAAGTCTTACAAAAGTTGAAAGGTCAGCAACATGTTTGAAGCTTTTACATTCTGCTTTAAAGATATGTGATTCGGAATATTTATAGTTTACAATGCTTGGAAATCCTAAAAAGTCTGAACTATGGATCGTAATGAAAATATGGGCTAAGCACTTAGATGTAAAACTAAGTGATGGAGATGAATATTATATATATAAAATACAGAAATCTCTAAGTTTAAAAGTCTGTACCTATGACCTTTCTGGTTTGGGAAAGTAAGTTCTGTGAGATGCTTGTCATCTAGTCCTCTAAGGTCAATTGATCTGGGAGTGATCGAACCCAAATCTTGTAATAGAACCAGATCGAAAGTCATGTTTAACTGGTATGAATGGGTTTAGGATATGTCGATGTAGCCTTTCTGATCTGGGAGAGTAAGTTCCAAGGGGTGCTTGACACCTAGTCCCCTAAGGCCAACTGGTCTGGGAGCGGCTGACCCAAATCCTGCAATAGGATCAGATAGAAAGTTACGTTTACGGCATGTTTTTTACTTACCAAACTTTTTGATTAAAAAGATGCCAAAGTACACAAGTTTAAAAGATGTCAAAGAGCACACTCATGTGAAGATGCCAATGTGCACAATGCTAAAAGATGCCAATGAGCACACATCTCATGATACTTGGTGATATGTTTTAGTTGCGATAAACCTATAAATTTGTGAAAGTCTTAATTCGTGATGGATTAGAGTGAGTACATGCAAAGTTCTCTATTATATTTTTAGAATTGCATTTTCTTGAAGCTAATCAAAGTTCGCATGCTAGCACACTGAATAGATTGATGAAAGTTTTTGACACTGAACATGTTTTAACTTTATATACAATGAAACTTGGATCTGTATCCAACAATATATATTTGATTTCATTTGATGGATAAATTTGTGATATTTTACTGAGTAGAATTTAATTTGTTTAGTGTTTAAAATTTTATATATTTAGATGTTTTCAAAATACATATTCAGTATATTTTTCTTTCTACTTTGATCCCATATATATGTGTTAATGGGTTTGTGCATTATTCAAGGGGGAGTGAATAAGGAGAATTTTCTGAAAGATCATATCTGTTTTCGAGGGGGAGTATCTGATTTTCTATGTGAATGCTAACTTGAATTGTCAAATTTAGTGCATTTGTGTAGGGGGAGTCAAAGTGCTTAACAGATGAAATTTTAAGATTTCAAGTCATATCTGCGCCAACAGTTGGTAGAGCAAAACTTAGATTTGCGCCAACAGCTTCTAGCGCAAAACAAGCTTTGCGCATCCTTCATATAGTGCAAAACTAACTTTGCGCTTCCTTCTGCTAGCGCAAACCTAAGTTTGCGCCACCAATGTGTAGCACAAACCTTCCCTCTTTCTCCTTAAATCTGATTTTGCAGATCTTAAGCTGTCTCGTCTCCAACATTTGCATGACCAAGTTGATCCAGATCATCAAGGTGAAGTTAAGGAGAAGTTAAGGAGAAGTTAAAGAGACAAAGAGTTCAAACATTTATCTGCTGATCAAGATTCGCTCAAGATTCTATACTCTCTTTGCTACTTATTCTTTTGTTGTTCAAGCTCCGACCATTACAACTTATTCAAGTACATTTGAAAGAAATGTGTCGTCTAGAGCACAAGCTGATGAACCGATTGTTCTTTCAAGCTTATTACAAACAGGTCCAGTCTTGTCAAGATAGCAAAGGCAACACAAACTGAAAGATGATGAGAAGAATTTTTTTTTTTAGTCAAGAAAGAAGCTTTGCAAAGTCGCTTAGATGGTCTGTGCTGATTTAGAAGATGATTTTTTGGAGACCACAGCGCCAATGATTACTAAGGGGGAGATTGTTAAGTCTGGTTTTATAGTAATCATTGTATTTATAGGCTTGGTCTTATACTGTGTTGAGAGTGTTAATCTGTGTTGTATAAGCCTTGGGTATTTAAGTCCCTTGGGTTTTTGTGCCTTGTAAGGAACTTCACGCATATTCTAAGAGTATCATACTTTGCGCTTTTATTGTCTCTCTCTCTACTTTCTCTCTCTAAGTGATTTAGTGATTTTAGGATTATCAAAACCGCTCTTGTACAAGAAACCGTATTAGACTTTTCATTATATAGTATAGATAATAAAGAGTAAACTACAATTTTGGTCCCTGTGGTTTACCACTTTCTTTGAAAGTGGTCCATGTGGTTCAAAAACTGCAATTATCGACCCATGGTTTGCATTTTTCTTTGAAAATCGTCCCTCGTCATCAACTCCGTTAAAATTTTCCGTTAGAGTCACGGTTAGTTTCGTCCAACCATGTTTTTTTCTCTCTTTTTGCATTTTTTTTTGTTTTTTCTTATTTTGGTTTAAATCATAAAACATGAGGGACCAAATTGTAATTTATTTAATTTTTGTAATGATATTATGTATTAAAATATTAATATTAATATATATATATATATATATATCGCAGATCCATGGCCGACCGCCGGAGAACCCATCGCCGGCGATCAAGTCCAATCCAAGTCCTCTGTTCCGACCACTCTTCTCCTTCCCATCGCCGGCCACCCTCTCCCCCCATCGTCCTCCCACCCCCCGTGAAACTCCAACGAACCACCCTCGATCTCTCTCTCTCTCTCTCTCTCTTTTCTCTCGATCTATCTCTCTTATCTCGATCTTTCTCTGTGTATCTCGATCTCTCTCTCTTCTCTCTTATCTCTCTCTCTCTCTGTGTATCTCGATCTCTCTCTCCCTTCATCCTCCCCATCCAGAACTCTATTTTGGTCCAACCAGAACTGGGCCGGAGGTGGTGATCGGTTGGCGGTGGGTCACGATTTTCGTCTTGGTGGGTCACGAGCTCACGATTTTCGTATGCGATTTTCACGATTTTCGTCTAGGTGGTGGTCCAGCAGTGGAGGTGGGGATTGCAGGTTGCTCTCGTTGGTGGCGATGGGTTTCTGACCGGCGACGATGTCCTCGTCGGTGGACCATCGCTCGTCGGCGCCGACACCTTCTCATCGGTGATAGAGAGATCGAGATAAGAGAGATAAATCGAGAGAAAATAGAGAGAAAGAGATAGATCGAGATACAGAGAAAGAGAGATAAGACGACCTGACCGGAGGCTCGTCGGAGAAGACGATCTCGCCGGAGGCCTGCCGGAGAAGATGATCGGAGACGATACAGATTAATATATATATCTATTACTACCTTATAATGCATATAGCCTAAAATTCTTAAAGACAAGTCAAAATGCACAAGGTACTTCCATTTTATGCATGAAATTTCAAAAACTATGAATTACAATTTTATATGCACAAGGTACAAGTTCTTGATGCAGCCATGACCACAACTAAAATTGGGTTACTGTAGACTTTTTTTTTAATTCAGATTTTTTCTTGCCTCTACCTACCCCTTTTATTTGGTCAAAGTTTCAGATTTACATGTAAAAGATAAACTTTGTCTTTCCAATACAATTTCACACCTTGATTGTTTCCCCTTTTGAACCTAGATTCAAATTCAAAGCTCTTGGATTGTAATTCAAGTTCAAATTAAAAGTATCTATCTATACTACATTACCCATAAAACACAAAGTACAACCATTTTATGCATAAATTTCAAAAAACTTTTAATTACAAATAAAGAAGCATAATGTACAACTTGAAAATGCATGGTTTTAAACAACCCCCAACAAACAGAGTTTGGTATGTATAGGGTATACTTTCTTCCATGTCCATATTTTTCCTTCTCTCTAAGGAAAGCCATTGTTCCAAGGTTAAAGGTTCAACTTTACTTTCTTCTTTGTTCAACTTCCTACCTTCCCGTTTGAGCTCTCTTAGTATAATATTACATTTCCCATGCTTTTGTCCCCACAACATCTTCCAACGATTTTAGTTGTTTCAAACCATTCTTTCCTCCATCAAACTTTTATTTCTTCCTATTCCAGCTTTCACTGCAAAAAGATGTGTCTCATACCTCCTGCAAGAGAGCTCTTCATTCAAGGTGATTCAACATTTTAAATTTCATTGTTCTCTCCCAATTTTATTTCAAATTTAATATCTCTAGCTATTTCAAAATTTATCTTCTATTCTCCATCAAACAAAAATGGAGGATATTACAAAGGGAGTTCAGACATAAGCATCAGGATCATAACAAACGACCCTTGAGGTAATCGTGTGTTTGGAATTTGTATATGAAGAACTTCAAGTTAAAGGTGTTCTTTATCTGTTGGAATTGAAATTTTGAAGTTGTGTTTTATTTGATAAAGACTTATTTGTACTATGCATCTCGTATGAAGGAGAAGACGAACCCATCAGTTCACGAAATCAAATGTCAATGCTATCATTTTCTAGGGTTTCCACATCGACAGACAGACGCACTCTCGATCTTCTTACAAGAAATTCAATAAAAAGAATTCGATGACATCATCTTCGAATTTCCGTAAACGACCGAGCTTCTCTTTGTGCAGAATTAAGGTACTTGAGCGATCTAATTTGAACTCTTGGACTTATATAATTTCTAAATATATGTACTTTTCTTTTATCCTTGTGGAGATTAATTGTTTTTTTTGTTACTTTTACTGAGTTGGTTGTAGTTGTTATTGTTTTTTTCTATTGCATTGTTTAGAATATGGGATTAGTCTGGATGAACCTTCCTGGGATCTATTTCGAAGAAGGAAAAAACAAGTTTCTTCAACTACAAATCAGGTGTTGGAATGTTTTTCCTCGTTTACTACATAAAGTGTTTTTGGTCTTCGGTTATGCATATTTTTCTTGGAATGTTGTACCTCTTATTTTGGTAATTGTCTGTACTTAAGCATCCAAAAATGTCCAGAAAAATGGACCTTGGATTGTTTTTTACTAATTTTGAACACTAAATCATATATATGTATATCCATTGTTTAGATCACAGGAACCAAGAACATTGGAAAGAAGAATTCAGCGATTGGCCTCATCGCTTGCTGGCAATAGGAACTTTTGGGAACAACGATTTACCATTGGCAAATGCTTGCTGCTCTTTTTAGATATGGTTTGTGTACCGGCCTCACCTTCTGTTTTGGGATCCCATGCATGTTTTCTGCTGTTAATCACCTGGGGAGCTGCTGCTGTCTAGGAACTTGGTCAAAAAATTTCATTTGCTGCCGTCGTGAATGGATTGTACTGGTTGTTCAAGCTTGAATCAGATTAGAATGATGCATAGGATCCAGATTGTGTTTAATCAGATTAGAAGGATGATAATCTGGAGTGTTTGTTTTGTTATGGCCTATTACTGGGTTGGGGTCCAGTTTGATTTTAATCTATTGGCTAATTCTCAAATGGTGTTGCTATTTGCTTGGTCTTTTGGCCTGATCAGATTGGTGTTTATGTTTTTTTTTTCTGTTTTTTTGTTTGAACTTGGAAGTAGTATTAAATCTGGATATTGGGCTATTTTTTGCTATTTTTTGGTTTGAACTTGTGAGAAGTATTGCATTTCTTGCGGAAAACTTCATAAGATATATTACTATAATTGGCAATGTTGGACTCAGTTAACACGTTCGTTACTCAAGCAAAATTAAACAGTGAAGTTAGCATTTAATTAGTTATCTTGTTGTGAGAACATTGACTCTTATAACTAATGTACCAAATATAATTAATTACTTTTTTGTTTATTCTTCACTATGCCCACAGTTTTTTAGGTCTGCATTCTACATTCATATTTCAAAAGGTTGATCCTAATGTTGCCTTTCCTTGATTGGCAAGTTTTAATAAACACATGAGTTGATACATGTTTAACGCCCCAAATTCCACATAATTTGACAGTGTTCGAACTCTCAAATTCCATGTTCGATGCATATTATATCAATATATGTAGATAAAGAAGAAACTATACGAGACTCATTTCCAGAGTCTGAGCTAGAAAATTAATATAGAGGGGGCTAAAATTAATGTAAGAGTATCATGTTTCGTTATTTGCAAGATCGTCTTAAAAACTATCTTTTCTATTAAATATTTAGCCATATGCTTAGCTACTAAAATCCAAACAAATAACAATTTGACATTATTTATAGTTAAATTTACATAATTACATTGAAATACAAAATATATTACAAAGTTGGCTTTATAGAACGCCTAAAATGTTTAAATGTCCTAATTAAATATGAAACCTTTGAAAAAACAGGTAGTGTAGTTACGATTTATGACAAAGACCTCTCCACACAAACTCCTGAAAAAATTGAGATGAACGGAGAAACGTGATCGAAAGCTAAGCTTTTGCTCTAGAATTGCGGTTCACCCGCGCTGCATTGTGCGGGTAGACAACTAGTATATATATATGCATATTAATATTTTAATAATAATATCATTAAAAAATTAAATAAATTACAATTTGGTCCCTAATGTTTTTATGGTTTAAACAAAAATAAGAAAAAACAAAGAAATATTGCAAAAGGAGAGGAAAAAAACACGTTTGGACGAAAATGCCCCTGACTTAACGGAAAATTTTAACGGAGTTAACGACGAGGGACTACTTTCAAAGCAAAATGCAAACCATGGGCCGATAATTGCAGTTTTTGAACCATATGGACCACTTTCAAAGAAAGTGGTTGTGACAACTGCCTGATAACCAGCATGTTAAGGTTAGCAATCTCTGACCTATTAGAATTTATTTATGAAGTTAAATTCTAGTTAGAATGATTAAATTAGAAATTTACCCGAAAAATTTCGGAAGTCACGTAAATACCCGGTTCGGACTGATAACTGACCATTACATCTCAAAAATGCCAGAAATTATGTTGAAAATCTAAAATATTTGAGATATTAGGATTTTATTATTTTCAAAGTAAATTATATTTATTTATTATTAAAACTCATTTTTAAGCTTTAACTGAGAATTTAGGGTGCCGATTCTCAATTTTATCTGATTTTTAATTAAAATTGTCATAATAATTGTAATATTTTATTTAACAAAATTAATTTGATGAGTCACATGGACACATGGCTGATTTCTATGATGCCCTTCTCTTTTAATTTTTAATTAAAAATCAAATTTAGAAGAATTTTACTCACATTTTCAAAAATACAACTTAACTCTTCAACTCCTTCTTCTCTCTACTCCATATTCGGCCAAAAACACACACACACACTCCATCGATTATTTTTAAGAAATTTTCAAGGAGAAATCAAGTTTAAACATCATCCTACTTCAAGAAATCAAGTTTTCATCTCCAATTGAGAAGGTAACCATCTTTATCCTCATCTTTTCAAGGTTATTTTCAAAGAAATTTACATGTTTTTCATCATCTCATGAAGTGGTTGTATAATCTTGTTTTTGGAAGTGAAATGGAATGCATTTGGTGAAATAAACATTTGCAAAGTAAACCATTGAATAATCTTCCAATAAAATTTGATGTTTAAGTGTGATTTTTGGGGATTTTTATGAAAATGTCAATTTTATGATATGTGGTATTTTGGTCCACGAAATTGTGATGATTTTAAATAGAAATTTATGTATTTGCATCAATCTTGAGTATAGATGAACTCTTAGGATGAGATTATTCAATCTCATATGATTAAGAGCATCAAAAATGGTATATTGTCACTTGTTTAGTGACTTTGTTGTAATGCATGAGATTGGATGAGAAATGGTGATTGCTATGAGTCCATGATGCATAAATTGATTGTTTAAATCATGGGATATTGTTTAAAGATGTGAAGTCATGTGTAATTTCTAAAAACCATGGCTAAATGATCATTTTATTACATATTGCAAGTTTAACTTATTCACAGCTTGCTGTCAAAATTATGCATTCACTTTTGAGTATTATAAGTTAGTTTATAAGCTGTAAAAATTTGGGCTTTTTGTTACTAAAACTTAGTTTATGGTGTTAGTGAGCCATAGCATTAAGAATCACTAAAAAATTTGGATATTTGGTCACTCAAATGCAATTTAGAAGTAAGTGGTGTAATCTGTCCAGAATTGGCAGATTCATACACCTACTTTCTAAGGACCATAACTCCCTTAATTCTTGTCCAAATTGAGTAAATTCTTTTTTACATAGTAGGTTTTTGAGTTAGCTTTCCAACCATGTATGGCTCATTTCATAATTCTTAGTTTTAGTAGCTCAAAAAACGGTCTGCAAGTAAAGTGTGTCACTGGATTGAAAATCGGTGACCTTCTGTTTTGTGGAATTTATTTGGAGTATCAAAACTCCTCTAAAAATTATGAAATTTTGCATATTTGTTCATAACTTAGTAATGTAGTTTCTGTAAAATATTGGTGATCATTGGTTGTTGGAAAGTGCTGAATCCAGAAAGAAGGTTTAAAAAAAAACCCTTAAATACTTATGTTTTGACGATTAATTTGGTGAAGTAATCCTAAATTCCTATTTTAGACAATAAAGTAAACATAATGGCATATATATTTAGATGTAAGAATGGTCAAGTTAGGATTGAGGATGGGTATTGACATATGTTATCCTTTGGTGCAAATTACTCTATAGGGATTAAAGATCCGGACTAGAGACTTGTGTTGTTTTATTCTTGCATCGTCATCAAGGTGAGTATTCACAACCCCATTTTACTTGTTTTGAATAAATTTTGGGGTGAAAAGCATGCTAACTTGTGTTATAAAGATTCATGAGTAGTTTAAATTGTTATGCGATATTAATCGCCAAAGCTTACTTAAGCATTAAATTGAAATGGTATGACATTGTATGATCGGTATGTTGAGTTTTAAAGTAAAGTAAAGAAAAGTCCCCTGTACACTACTATTAACTCATGAACAAATGGGCCTATAGTATTAGTGGATAGCGCTATTTGGTCTGACAAACCCACCTTAATACTGACGAGTAAAGGTGCACTATACTAGAGAATGCAGACACTCATTTGGAGTAGGTCGCGAGGGGCTGGAAAGAGCTAAGTCCGGGATGGTTTAGTAGTGGCTCAACAAGACGAAAGAAAACCGAATCATGTCATACGAATGTTGAAACGATAAAGCTCATGAACATTTTCGATTTAAGATATCGAATAAATTCGAAAGTTATATTTATCAAACCCTGCATACAAAAATTGTTTTGTACATAGTTGAAAACCTGTGAACTCACTAACTCTATGTAGTTGATATCCGTTTTTATACATGCTTTTCAGGTAACAAAGATGGTATGCCTTAGAAGATTTTTGCATACACGCTATGTCTTGGAAAGAAAACTCTTTTGTTCTAGAATGTATAATATTTATGAAATGTTTGGGCTTGTAATCGTATTAATTTAGTAATGATCATTGTAATGACTTTTATATATAAAAAAAAATTTGTTATGTTGGTATAGCTTTACAGTTGTGTTCATGTTTCGAGCTGTCATACTCCGTACTTCCGCTTTAGCGGGGTGTGACAGTGGTAAACCACAAGGACCAAAATTGTAGTTTACTCTATAATAAATAAGTAACTGGAGTGCCACGTGTCGTCTTCTGGTGAGTCGGCTTCAGTATTTTCCCGCTTAAACATGTATCTGGATGCATATCACACCCACATTCATTCCTCCTTAAATCTTTCCTTAATTCAATTTAACATGTATCTGGACGCATAACACACCCACATTCACTCCTCCTTAAATTTTTCTTTAATTCAATTTTTTTTAATTATATGTTACATTTACTACTCTTATAATTAGGTATGTAGTTTACTTTTGTAACACCCGGTTTTTCGTGAGTAAATTTCCGTTCTCCGTTGGTAATCCCTCCGCTTTTCGCCTATCTTTTTGAGTGGAAAATGTTGTGCTTTCGAACCTTGAGTCGACCCATGCGAGAATCTCGAGTTTTGACCTTTTTCTGGCTTTGGTACGAGTGGCGCGATTGTGACTTGCGATAGTGACATGTGTCACTATCGCGTGGCACAATCGCCAGGGGTGTACCACCCGCGGTACATTCTCCGCGATAGTGCCCTCGCGATAGTGACAATGTCACTATCGCGTGGCAAGGTCGCACGCGACGTATGGTCTCTTAAATGTCCGAATTTTCACCCAATTCCTTCATTTTCATTTTCTAATCCTTTCCCTTTTCTCTCCTAAACCTCAAAGTCGAACCCTAACCCATTTTGAGGGTTTTCCCCCTTGAACCACATGATTCTTCATCATCTAACTAGTGGGATCTTGAACCACAAAACCTCCATCTTCATCTTCCTCATTAACTCCAACGTGTAGGAACTCGGGTTGAAGAGTTGGAATGGGTGTCCTCGGAAAGTCTCATCACCTAGAATGGTTTTGGAAGTCCTCGGCTTGAGGATTCAAGTGGCCTTCAAAAGAGCTCGTTGGGTGAAATGTAGATTTAGCCTAAATCTAGCAAGGTGGGTTCAAGTTACTTTGTGAAAACTATGTACATGCCAAAATGAGTATTTTAAAGTAAAAATATGCTTTACTTAATATTTGTCAATGTGTTGGGAATTTGATAAGTTTTCATATTTGATAAACTTGAGTGGTTTCAATCTCATAAAATGCCCATATTTGGGATTTGGATATCTTGAGAGGTATTAGCATGATTTATGAATCTTTGGTGATTTTCGTACAAATGAAGTCTATTTCACGTTATATACATTTTGGGGTGTATTTGCATTCATGAACCTTTTGGAAACTCATTGGTCCCGATACGTGTTGAGTTTTGGGTTAATCACGTCTTTGTGGTATGTGTCTTCATAAACGTTGTTTAAAGACATTTTATTATTTGGTGAACGTTAATCGTCGGTCAAATGGATTTTTGAGCATTCCAACTCTTAGTGCCGACTTAAAGAGTATTGAGGACATTTGTCCGGTTTTAATGGCTCGATTTAGAGTCCAAACTTCGATTTACATCTTAATGCATTTTATTGCATATTATTGATAATTACAGGCTCGAGTGCTTTAGTCATTCATGAGTAGTCGTGTAATCTTAGACTGTATTGCATTGGATTCATAGGGGCATGAGTCAGTCTTATTTGATGGTCAATTGAGTGGTACGGGGTTGGACTCCGGGACTCATGTTCTATGACCGAAACTTGACAAGGAGGCACTAGGAGGGTTGAGTCTGGATAGTGCTGCCTGGGAGGTGAGTACTGTGACCTCCTCTTTTGGGGAATTTCTTTAGTTGTAGTCCCCAGTATGCCGGGCCTTTTGGGGAATTTCCTTAGTTGTATTCCCCGGGGTGTCGGGCCATTTGGGGAGTTTTCTTTGTTGTAGTCCCCAGTGTGCTGACCTTTTTGAGGTGGAGTTATTTGTAACGACCACCAAGGTCAACTGTCTCTTTTGGTGAACTTGTCAAGAGGTCGTAGGGGCACTTGGGCTAGCGTGTCGTGAAGTGTCATACGCTCAACGTTGTTTGAGTGACATACTTTCGTGTTCCTCCGCTCTCAATGGATATGGGTATCCCCCGTTTTCGGCCCGCTGTATTTTGGATATTTAATTGTCCATGCTTTAATATTTGGAGTTCATTCCATTTTATGGTCGCGTGAGTATTAAGTTTCAGTTCCATTTTTTAATGGCGTATCATATTTATATGGGTTGTTTTCCGTTATTTAAGGGTCGAGTATTATGTCCCACTCGAGTTTTGGGTGTTTTGGGATATGAAGTATTATTTACATTTTCACAAATTTGAGTATCGAACTATGACCCCGTATTGGGTGAGTTACGAGTTGCATCGTTTTATAAGAAATGTGTGTTTGGGAGCATTGTATTTAAAAGTGCATATTATGGGAAAATGTGTCGTTTTCATTTTGAAGTATAATATTTCGAAGGATCTTGCTTTAACTGAATTTCTTTCTTTTAAAGATATATTCATTCATATTAAAACTCTTGAGCTCACCAAGCGTTAAGCCTAACCTTTTTATTTGTTGGCATGTGCATCAGGTTCTTGTCGGGGGTTCGGTTCTAGCAAGCACTATGAGGAGTTGAGCCTTAGCTTTAGGCAAGAGTGAGTAGTTGGTGAAGTCTTCCGCAGTTTGAAGATAGTAATTGTTATTTGGGTTTAGTAACACTCGTCCTTTTCATAGTTTGTATGTATAGGATGAATGTGTGTGTTGAGATTAATTCTTAAATTGTGTTTGTGGTCGAAGTAATTATTGATGTATTAATTTTTTTTTAATAATTTGCTATCTTCAGATTTGAGGGTGTTACAACTTTTAATCATTTAATTTTTTATTTTTCATTTTAGACTTTTATCATATAAACATAAATAATATATAAGAACTAAAATGCATTAAAAAACATTTCTATTTTTTTATAAATTATACTATTGTAATCGTTTAATCAATACCTTCGAAATGAGTCCAATATTGAATATTTTTGGATTTAATTATAATATTAAATATATGATAAATATATACGAATTAATGTGTCGTGATTAGTATGAGATTTGTTGAAATTAGTATGAGATTTGATACAAAAAAACAACTCTGAAGGGAATTTTTTTTGGAAAAGTAGCATCGTACTTTCGATAATCATTCATATCTGTAAGATAAGTTTTCTGCATGATTTTTTTTTTAAATTACCCCGTGTAATACACGGGTTTAAAGCTAGTGTATATATATATATATATATATATATATATATATGATTGTTTGATATTGGCTTCATAATATAAAAATAGATTATTCAGTAAGTTTTTAGGGGAACTTTATGCAGAATGTTAAGTTTTTTCATATATGTCTCTCCCAATTAAAAAACGTGTTCCTTTTATCTATGAAAAACTCTCCCAAACAAAACTTTCTCAATTTATATAGATCGAATGATCCACACAGACAACTTTAGCTATACAGAAAAACCAACCAAAACAGCCTCTTATTCTCCAAAAAATAGAAAGTTTGTGTATAAATACATATATATTATTATGAAGTTTTTAAACTCAATCAATCTATCTATATATATTAAAGGAGAAACCAAGGTTGATGACTTGGTTTCTCCTATAACCTAGAAACACATTTATCTTTTTTGTCCTTACTCCTTTTAATTCATTTTTCCTAATTTATTACTTTAATTCGTTCCCATCTCTCAATATATTAAAGAAGAAAACAATATAGTCTATCTTCATATTTACTTTATATGTCTATTATATATTTTATTCTATCAATCTATTTATATATATATATATATATATATTAAAGTAACAACCAAAGATAATGTCTTGGCATCTTGAGATTTGAGTAATCCTCAAATTCACTTGGTATAGATGAAGAGGAGGGCAAAAGGCACTTGAGTTGAGGCGTAGGCATGGAAGAAGTCAATTGAAAAGTAGGCGAATTAAAGAATTCTCAATCCAGAAGAAGAATACCTTCAATCACTAACATCCCGAACATGTACGTAACCATTATCTATTCAAGGAAAGTAAGATTTTTCTAATGGGGCCAACAAGTTCATGTAATCTTTTTGTTATGCACTCGTCCAATGTGATTGATTAAAGTTGTTAATAAGTATATAAACAAATATGCAAGTAACTGTCACAATGTTATATTCTATTCATTTAACTTATAGTATAAAATGAAAGATTTCAACAATAGATATCATTCTTTGTGTAAGTCTATCTCAATAGATATCAAACGTTAAATTAATTATTTGAGTTTTTTATACATGGAATTGCTTTCTATTATGGAGTTATAATTTAATTATTGAAGTTGTAAGATTATGATAAATTGAGGGTTTTTATTACTATGTTGGGCACAATGGTTTAGTAGGAATTGTGGTTATGAATTTTCTCAAAATTTTGATTTTCTAAAATGTATAATATATGTAAATGACTTATATTAAAGGAACAACCAAAGCCAATGATATGTCATCTCCTCAACATCACAAGCCCTCCTTTCTTTTATCTAAATTATTTGATTTTTTTGAAATATTTTATATGTTAAAAACTCTTTCGTTCCTATACTAAAAACATAAAATTCATTGAGATAATGTTGTTTTGGTAATTTTAAAAAGTTTAACCTATAAACCTTTTCATCTTCATTCTTGAGGAGAATATGTCAAATTGTTGAAACTCATAAGGTTGGCTAATTTTAGTCAAAACTGTTTGTAACAACAATAGTGATATATGGTTGTTTGACATGTTGTTCGAGTTCTAAAAATCATAACAACAAAATTATTACCAATACATCTTAAATTCTTTGTAAGAAGAAACGATTATCAATGTATAAAAATGTACGAATTATGAAAATACATTCTTCATTTTAATTTAGATCTTATTAATTATTAACTGAAGAATTACATTTTATCTTAACTCGGACAAGTATTTCTTTAAAATATTTTTCGATACCGCGCAACGCGCAGGTGACACACTAGTATATATATTAAAAGAACAATCAAAGGAGAATGAGGTGGCACTACGAGGTTTGAGAATCTCCATTCTTGGATTGTGGCGTTAAGTTGGTTATCTCATATTGATAGATAGAAGCAAATTTGACAAATAGTAGTAAGTATTGTTGGGTCATCAAGGATTTGAAGATGACCTCCCCTTTCGGCTTGTAACTTCATATTTGTAAAATGTTGTACATCTCCATATTTAGTTTATTTTAAGGTTCTTTGTAATAGCTTAGTTGTGCTTCAAAAGATCGGTGAAATCGAAGATTAACCGAATTCAAAAGGAAGTGAGCCCACTAATGTGGATCAAGACAAACTTCAAAAGTTACTAAGTTACCCCTACCGAAGAAATGCTTATTCTTGAGCAGGTTATACTCCTGCCAATATCTCTATGGTTGGTCGACAGGTTTTTTCCCTCTGCCGATCCATCCTCATTTCGGTAGACCTCCCTCTTGCCGAACAATCATAAAGTTCGGCTAGCTCCTTAGTAATCAAATTATCATGATTTGACTATACTTCTTTCTCTCCAACATCCTTCTGACAAAAGGAATGGAACCTTCTATTACACATAGGATATTCACCCAAGTTCTGATTTGATAGAGATTTTCTCCAAAAGATCTTAAAAAGATTTATACCAGGAATATTTTATTAAGATATTGTCTTATCAAAGTACAAAAGTCCTTTTTGTATCTTGATAAATCACTTCAAATATCTAATAATATACTGAAGAAAATCTCAAAGATCCAATCTCAGTTTGACAAGAGTAGGAGTTCATGCAGAGTTGAAGCTGAAAATTTCATTATTGATCTTCATAAAAAGATGAGAGCCTACCGACAAAAGTATTGAATCGTGCACTCCCCTGCTGAACAAGAATTCATTGATAAACTCAAGGCCGATAATGCTACTTCTTCCTCCAAACCGAAGTCTCGGTCATCCAAGAAAGATGGCATGTTTCAAAAAATGGCCAAGGAAGGAAAGGTTCCAAAAACCTCTAACATCATCCTCGAGCCTGTATATGGGATCTTCTTCAACGATGGCTTCGGCCAAATTCGCTTCTTTAGAGTAAATCAGATCCCCATTACCGACAATCTTTTTCTATCTAGGATTCTTTAGATCATCCCAATAGGTGATCATGCGGTGGCTCTCTACCAAGTTGTGACTGCCGAACTGAAGAAGAGGGATGCCATCCAAGGTGAACCCTTTGAAGAATCTTAGTTAGTATATCCTTTCTTTTATTGTACATGTTTTTGCTTTGCTTCGTATTGTAATCTTTCTTATAAAATATTAACACAAGTACAATTTTTCTTTAAGTAAATAATGTGTATAGCTTATTCTTTCATTCATTTTATACTTGTAAATGTCGGATACTCTAAAAAAATGGTCTCTGTGAAAAAGAACCAAAAAGAGTAAAATAGAGTCAAAATGTATTATTCATTAAACTCTACTCTTTTATTTAAGTATGGGATGTCATCATCAAATAGGGGGAGATTGTTGGGTCATCAAGGATTTGAAGATGACCTCCCTTTTCGGCTTGTAACTTCATATCGGTAAAATGTTGTACATCTCCATATTTAGTTTATTTTAATGTTCTTTGTAATAGCTTAGTTGTGCTTCAAAAGATCGGTGAAATCGAAGATCAACCGAATTCAAAAGGAAGTGAGCCCACTGATGCAGATCAAGACAAACTTCATAAGTTACTAAGCTACCCCTGCCGAAGAAATGCTTATTCTTCGGCAGGTTATACTCCTGCCAATATCTCTATGGTTGGTCGGAAGATTTTTCCCCTCTGCCGATCCTTCCTCATTTCGTCAGACCTCCCTCTTGCCGAACAATCATAAAGTTCGTCTAGCTCCTTAGTAATCAAATTATCATGATTTGACTATACTTCTTTATCTCCAACATCCTTCTGACAAAAGGAATGGAACCTTCTATTACACAGAGGATATTCACCCAAGTTCTGATTTGATAGAGACTTTCTCCAAAAGATCTCAAAAATATTTATACCAAGAATATTTTATTAAGATATTGTCTTATCAAAGTACAAAAGTCCTTTTTGTATCTTGATAAGTCACTTCAAATATCTTATAATTTATTGAAGAAAATCTCAAGGATCCAATCTCAGTTTGACAATTGTCCTTTGCATTCAATGCATAAGGTAGTATATAAATGTGAAGACATCCTCCATGCAATCTACGCTTTCAAGAAGACTTCTGTGCACTCAAGAAAAGTTGGCAACCATTTTCTCTCATCCTCATAGCTTTTAAACTTTGTGTTTTCTAAGTTGTGTTCTAAGTTTCTAAGTGTAAGATTGTTAGAATACTTTACCTGTTCTTTTCCGAAACAATATTTATTGTTTTCTATGTGTAATTCTTGATATTTATATCAATAAAATAATTAAAATTAAGTGAAATTTTGTGTATTGTATTCAACCCTCTTCTACAATACTTGTTTTACTTATTTGGGACCAACAAGTGGTATCAGAGCAGGTTAGTTTAATCTATAAACTAGATATGTAATGACATCACCATCCTCTGCGAAAGTTGAGTCTTCATCCCAAAACTCTTTTTCTAACTCCTATGATAATGGCTCTATATCCAAACCACCTAAGTTCAACCCTAACAACTTTTCTCTTTGGAAAATTCGTATGATGATGTTCCTGGAAGGTGTGGTCGTTTTATCACTATGCTTCGTGAGGTACCCATAGTCCCTAAGGTCTGGAATCGTTTTCAAAAAACTCGTACTGATTCTAAAGATAAATATGTTGTTTATAGTTATTCTGATGATTCTTCGGATGAAAAACAAACTTCTGCTACTGGGAGGTACATCCTCAAAAATCCTAAGAAATACAATGAGGATGACAAGCATCTCATCGCTCTTGACTCTAGAGTCAGAGCCATCATTGCTCTCTCCTTCCCTGATGAGGCGTACCACTCTTTGGTGAATCTCTCTACAGCCAAAGAAATGTGGACCACACTGTGTGTTCTGTATGAGGGTACAGAAGAAGTCAAAAAGAGTAAAAAGATATCTCTTGTAAGAAAATATGAACTCTTTGCCCATGAAAAGGGAGAGTCTCTGTCTGATTATTATAATTGTTTTAATAGTCTTCTCAATGACCTCAAACTTTTAGGAAGATTATATGATAACGAGGAAGTCTTGTGTAAATTTATGGATGGTCTTCCTGATTTCTGGGAAAACATCTGTACATGTATCAAGACAACCAAGGACCTTGATAATCTTCCTCTCACCGTTCTCTACGGATCCCTCTTTAACTATGAACAAACTAGGATCCAAAGGAAAACTATCATCAAAGAGATAAAAAGCCCTTCTACGGCTCTTATCGATGATACTTCCAAAAAGTCTCTATGCATCCCCATAATTACTTACCCTTCTGACGAGTCTGATCGAGAAAGTCATGAAGACTTAACTCACCAATCGGAGGCCTATCTTAGTGAGGTCGATGATGAAGGTGAAGAAAATCCGGTAGATCAAATGACAGAAGAAATGAGCATGCTTGCAAATTTTTCTAAGTTCAAAAACAACTTTCTTTCTAACAAATTTAGATCCAGCCGAAAATCCTCTTTCTCTTCTAAAAGTTTTTCAGATAAAACTAACGAGGAGTGTTATGCTTGTGGCAAGAATGGCCACTTTGCCTCTTGTGTGTCCCACAATCAGTGCAAATCAAGATGACAAAATGAATTCAAACTATTTTTATTGATTATAAAAAAAATCGATTACACAGAATACGCTCTCACAGTATTTCTCCGTCAAGACAATACGTGCACCACTCTTCTAGCCTAATAGTCATATGCGTCTTCAAACGAAAAACTCTTATAAACCTAATACACTTACAACACATAAACACTCATAACACTAACTTTGACCTTTTCTTTTATCACAAAGACTTTGACTTTCAACATGAGTGTTTGACTTGAGCTCTTTGACTTGACTTTTATCTTCAGTCTTCTGTGATCTTGTATCCAACATATTTTGCATGACAGTTGTAGATTCAACTGCATGGCCTGTGTTCATTGTTGGCATGGACGTGTCAATGACAGGACTTCCATCCGGTCCTCGTAGTCCGGTATGCAGATCAACTTGGGATGTTCTGATCGGGTCACTAAGACAACCGATGGTAGCCGATTCAATAAGTGTCCTAGAAACAATGATAGTCAATTCAAATGGTACTAGACTTAATGGTGAATTCAAAGAAGTCGAGAACGGGGGCTGCATTTCTCTTGTTTCAATACCTTGATCCTCCGAATGAGAACCGGGTAGATTTTGTGCTATATCCCCGTGAGAAGTTGAAACTATTTCTTGTTGAGAAGAAATAGAGTGGATGGCTTGTGTGTGCGATTGCATAAGTGGGATACTCATGTCTTGAATATTCGAACGCAACACATGCGACGGAGTATTAGATGTGGTTGCCCTTTTGGAAGTATAGGTTTGGGTAATCACACGCTCACCATGTTCTTTTGCTTCAATCTCACTCACTCTCTCCAAATTTTCAACTAATTCTCCCTCGGTTCTCCTTATATCACCAACAACAGCAGTAAGAACATCATCAACATGGGCTTGATCATCCACTTCCATGGCTTTAGTACCATATAATGGTTCAAATAAATCAGCTTGATCATCAGAATGAGCATCAACTTGCTCATCAGATTGAACATTCATATGTGCTTCAGAATGAATAGTAGCATCATCAACACCACCATCATCATCATTGTCACTATCATCATCTGATCCACCATTTCCAGCTTCCTCAGTATCTGTTTCCTCGTCATCTTTAGAGCTTGATGCTGAAGGAACTTCAATTGTTTCAGATTCATTGCCTGCCTGTTCTGCAAGATCCAGATCATTGTCAGAACCATGACTTTCATAAGGAGGAGGTGTCACTGAACGTGGGGTAACAACCCGTGACCCTAATGCTTCTATTCTTGGTCTCCGACCCCCTCCAGAGCCCCTCTTAGTATTTTTTCTCTTCTCTCCCCATTTCTGTACCCCCGTGGTATCAGAAACCCTTACTGACTCCGCTCTCCTAGGGATTGAGCCTTGGGTAGGGATAACCGGTTCTGGTTGTCCCATAGACTCTCTATAATCTACTACACTATCGCACTCTGGATCTGCATAGTCTAACAAGCTTTCAAGCACATGCATGGAGTATGGAAAAGTCCTCTTCTTCTTCATGAGGTATCTCATCTCATTGAATGGAGCATGAGGATGATTGCCCCTTTTTGGTATCTGTGAGTTGCTTCTCAGCATACTTCTAATAATAAGGGTCATGAACCTCTGGTATGGTATGTAATTTGGAGCTTTGGATGTTTTCTTTGCAACCACCTTCTCATATAGCTCAGTCCAGAAGATACTGGCATAGTCAATGTGCAAGTCATAAACAACGGAGTAGAATAACTTGAGGATATGAATGCTGGCATTATCTGTTCCGTAGATCTTTGCTTTCAGACATCTGTTAATGACAGAGAATAAGGTATAGTAGAATGGTGGCAAATTGTTCTTCTTAAAATTACTGACATGAGTCATCTTGCCAAGATACCCCATATCTCTGATTCCTTTGAACACTTCATTGTCTGATGGCAGCTCATCATAGGAAGTTCTGACTTCTCTTGTTGTTTCAGAAGGTAGACTTAAGATGAATCTGAATCTTTCTTGAGTAAGAACTGCAGTGAAATGATCTATCTCCATCTTGAACATTGCTATTCTCTCTCCTTTCTCTTTCATATGACTAAACCGGATGGTCTTCCAGGCTTGTTGAACATAAAGTTCAGGAACTACTGCTACTGCTGTTAGAACATTCCTGAGAGGATGGTTCCTTAGAATGTCCAGTACCAGAGGATCAATCTTGATACTGAATTGAAGATGATGATTGTTAGGTTGATGGGGTTTCATCTCAGCTGGTGAAATCAGACAAAGATCTGGATTGGCATCTTGTGGCACTTGGAAATCAGATCTAGATGATGGCATGGGAAATTGCTCAGAAGCTTCATGTGGTGAATTCTCACCAGTCTGAACATTTTGGTCTACAGATGGTTCTGCCATTGGTACCTGAAAAGATAAGCAAAGTTGGACAAGGTCCAAATGGTTAGTGAAAAAATGAGGTTTCGACACTTGGAAAATCATTTTTGAAAAATGACAAGTGTAGAATTCGCATGACAGGAATATGCGAATTCTGCACTTAGGAAATGAAAACCAACCACAGAATTCGTATGAAGCATTATACGAATTCCTCACTTAGAATTTAACAAAACAATCCCAAGAATTCATATGAACAATATGTACGAATTGTGGACTTGAAAAAAAATTTGACACTGAGATTACAGAATTCGTATGGACTATTATATCAAGAATTCGTATGAAACTTTGATTTTCTTGAAAAATTTCTAAATGTTAATAAGAACTTCAAGAACATTATGAATATCTTTAAACCTTCAACCAAACCTAGATTAACAAAATTTTAGCTTTGAATTTTAACCCTGGATTTTGATTTCATTAAGATCGATTTGTGATAATGAACACTTTTAACTAACAAATTTTGAGAATCAACCATATTTTTTAACTCTTGATTTCGAAATATTCATCAAGAACACCAAGAACATTCGAAGAGTCAAAAAGTCAGATTCAAAATCCAATCCGAAAATTATCGATTTACGTTAAAATTTATGATTATTGAGGTTCGATTTTATCATCTTAACATTCTTTTTCAGTTCAAATTAACATTTAAAAATTAATCAAGATCAAAATTGTTATCCCAGATAACAATGCAAATCAAACGATGACAATTAATTCCATTAAATCTCACTTTTATTTCACAATCAAATTCAATACAAAGTTCTCTTCATACACTTTCTCTCTCTAACTCTGAAACTCTTACAACTCTATGAATGGCTACTCTGTTATGCTACTTCTACGATTACACGCACAACAAACCTATTTATACACACTATAAAACACGCACACTACAAGATTACAAAACGCGCAAACTACTACAAGAACAAAACGCGCAGAACACTAAACTATTACAAAATACAACTTTTGACTTTGACTTTTATTACATTGACTTTGACTTTGATGCTTGAGAATTGACTTCAACTTTGACTTCAATCTTCAGTCTTCTATGATCTTATATCCAACATATTTAAGCTCTAACAATCTCCCCCTTTGGATCCAAGATCATCTGAAAAAGATTTTGCAGTATAATCTTCTGTTTTTAAGCTCAGTAAATGTAATCTCCTCTTTTTATCAACTTTAGCAATCTTCACAATCTTCAGTATTCTCTCTAAAATCTTTCTTCAAACAAAATAACAATCTCTCCCAAGGATGGTAGATATGCTTTTTAATAATCTCTCCAAGGTTATCTCAAACCTCTTTCAGTCTTCAGAAAGAAATTATCTTCAGAATTTGCTCAGACTTCTTCAACAAATAATCTTCAAAGAAAATTTCAGTAAATTCAACACATCTTCAGAAATCTTTGAACTTTTCTCATCCAGTCTTTCAATCTTTGCCAAACTTCAAACAAATAACTCTTGAACACAAATATTTCTTGATCTTCTCCCCATAACTGATATTAGATTCTCTTTTCAACCAACATTTCTTCAAATTTCTCACACATTTCTTGAACCTCTCTCCCCCTTTTTGATGATTGCAGCATAGAGATCATCAAAACTTTCTCCAAGAAAGGTCATTATCTGACCACTGATCTTTCAAAATCTGAGCCTCTGATTCTCCGTCGATCCAAAAAGATATTCATCTAGATTTTTTCAAATCCAGACAAATTAATGTGTAACACCTGAATCAACAAATGAATCAGTTAATATGCCTGTCAGTAACACAAAGTTACTGTGTGTAACGAATACACATTGGAAAGGAGCTTTTTGATGTGCACTCCCCCAGGGCTTCCATTCAATCATCGAAACACCACAAAGATATTTCTATGAACGTTATGACAAGAAAACAAGTTCCTTGTGTGTTCGTGCAAGTGTTAGAAAGAATTAAGCACATGATAAATGCTTTTAATAAGGCTCAAAATATGTGTAAACCACTGAGACAACAATAGTATAACACAGACTCAAATTGTGCATGATCGAAGTGCGAAGGTGGGGCAGACTTCCTTCTTTTTAAATATCCAGATTTTCCAAATGAAAATCATATAGATTATATGATGCGTCCCCTTGAAATATGTGACAACCGTCAAAGTCCACACTATGAGGTTAGCTTCTGTACTTTTGGAAGTAAAAATCTAAGTATGTCACTCCTAGAAATGTATAAAAGCCTTTAAGATAAAAGTTCCCGAAAAAAAAAATTTAGAAGTTGCGTTAAAAACCCAGAACAGTTCCGCATCTGACCGTCACTGTCCAGAAATGCCAAAATAAGTGAATAAAAGTCCAAAATTCATAAACTATAAAAATCAATATGTTTAATTTGTCTTGCATTGCTAAATTTACAAATTTGACTTTTTTTTAGCAAATATTGAGAATCGGGTATTTCGGTTCTCAAATATATCTGGTATTTTATGGTTTAGGCTAATATTTTATAAAAAAAATATAATAAATAAATTAATTTATAATGGTGTGATGAGTCATTAGGACACTTGTCTTAATCCTACTCTATTTTGATTATCTTTATTAATTAAAAACCAAACTAAAAAAACCATACTCTTCATTTTCAAAATTAACTCTTCAACTCCCTCTTCCCTCTCCTCTCTTTGTTCGGCCGAAGAAGCTACCATCACCACCACCATTCCATTTTTTTTTGTTAAAAATCAAAATCCAAGCAAAAAACCATCAACAATTTGAAGTTAGAATCAAGTTTCCTTCTCAAATCTTCAAGGTAATCTCAAAAACTATATTTTTCTTATGCATGTTCTCATTTTCGAATTTTGGGTTTGAGGAGTAAAAATTTACATCTAAATGTTGTATAAATTGGGTTATTGATGGTGAGATGGATTACATTTGATGTATATAGTATCATAAAATGAGTTTTTGATTCTTGTTTTTTCAAAGAAAAATTTGTTTATTATCAAATTTGGGGTTTTTGATCATAATGTTGAATTTTGTAAGTAGAGTATCATGAACCACAAAATTATGGTGTTATTGAACTTATAGCTATGTTGTTACAATGAAAATTTAGTATAAAAATACTCTTAAGATGGAATTTCCCAAATTCCACATGATCAAGAGTTTATTAGTGATGATAATATCACTTAAAATGGGTATATTGTACATGCATGTATTTGGATGAGCATCATGAGTTGCTATGAGTCCAAAAAGTATAGTTTTCATATTAAAGTCATTTTGTATTTGATTAAGATGTGAGAGCATGTGGTTATATCATAAACCAAGTGCAAAAATGATTATCTTACCATTTCTTTCAAGTTTGATTTTACCACAGTTACTGTCCAGAAAATGGACCTACTTCCAACATGCATAAATCATGTTCTACATGTCAAAATTTGGGCTTTTTGCTTCTAGACTTTAATTTAGGGTGTTAGCTTTCAAACAAATTCGAAAACACTAATTTTGGAGATGATTTGAGCACTTAAATGGATTTTACAAGAAAATGGTGCAATCTGTCCAGTGAAGACAGATTCATACACCTATCTTGTAGAGGCCATAACTCCCTCATTACTTATCCAAAATAAGTGAATCTTTTTCCAAATGTTAGGATTTTGAGTTAGGTTTGCATCCATATATGGATCATTGTCTAATTCCAAGAATTGATACCCAAAATCCTGTTACAAGTGAGGTATGTCACTGATCCGAAAATCAGTGACACTCTGTTTTGTAAAAATTATTTGAGGTATCAAAAGTTATACAAAAATTATAAAAAAAATTCAGATTTACTCTAAACATATCATAGAACACCACAAAAATTTATGATTTAAATAATTCTCTTGGGAAGTTAAGTTTCTGTGGTGATTTTATCGAATAACGTTCTGGACAGCATATGCTGAATCCAGAAAGGTAATCTTATTAAGTCTAAATTTTGTTTTATTGCATTTTGGAACTTTGTATAGTTTAAAAATGGATATGGACTAAGGAATTTATATAATGTCCTTTCATGGGACAATTGGACATATTGGTTGGACATCGGAATAGGGCATTAATGCGTTTCTCTATGGCAACTCTTGTATAGGGAAACTAAGGGCGTGGCAAACTCCATAAGTATTAAAGTAAAGTTTCACCCGTTCCATTCGTTAGGGTGAGTATTCACAGCCCCACTTTTATCGTTTTAATTAATTTTGGGGTGAAAAGCATGCTTTAGTTGTGTATTTAAAGATTCATAAGAATTGTTTGAAAGTATTGCAAATTGGCAATTTATAAGGCTTTGTTAAAAGCGTTTGGAATTATAAGCTATATGATAAGTATGCAATTGATGTGTTGAGTATTAAATGTTAAGACCCCGTGACACTACTATTAACTCGAAGAAAATCGGGCCTATAGTATTAGTGGATAGCGCTATTTGGTGTGACAAACCCACCTTATGCTGACGAGCAGGGGTGCACTATACTAGAGAAGATGACTAAACATGTGGCTTGAACCACCGCTGAGTTAGTTCATCGGGGGCGTTGAAATTGGTCAGGGACGGCTTAGTAGTGGCTCAACGTAATATTATCTTTGTATACACTTATCATAAAGAAATTGAATTATGGTACTCATGAATCAAAGAATTGAAGATTGGTTTTTACACGTGATTTACAATGTCAACTTGCATATAAATTGATTTGTGCATATCTAAAACCTGTGAACTCACCAACTCTTTATAGTTGACCTTGGTTTTTATACATGCTTTTAAGGAATCGAGAAGGTAATTCCATGATGTTTTAGCAGCGCACTTCATATTTTGAAGCAAGATTATTTTGCTTTATGCGTATCATTATATTTAAGTTTGGGAATTGTAAACAATGACAATACTACGTTCTTAAAAATGTAATGTCTTTTGAAAGTTAAATGAATGTTGGTATGTTTATAATCTTGTGCTATGACATCGGAGCTGTTATGCCTCGTGCTTCCGCTTTAGCGGGGTGTGACAAAATATGAAACACTTTCTTTTTTAGAAGAAAATGAATGGTTGGTGGGGTTTTTAGCAAGAGTTGGCTTGGGCTAGTTGCATGTTTCAATAATGTTCACGAAGAATTGTGAAGAACTAGTAATGTAGCTGCCCGACTCAGAAATAGTTGGTGCATAGTTTGATATTCTTTTACTCTGTTCTCACACCCTCTTTCTTTTAATCATTAAGCTTACTTCTAACCAAACTCTCTTTTCATTTTATCTCATCGCTCAACCCACACTCATTTCTTTTTTTTTAACTCTTCACACTCGATCACTAAGGATTAACTTATTGGGTAGGAAACACTGGTTAACGTGAATCCATAGAAGTTTCATTTAAGTCCTACACAATGAACCCATGTATTTTCCTATGAAAGCATAATGTTGCGCAAAAATGGTTTAACTTTATCAGTTAAAGCACAAAGTATGAAATACAAGTCAGATATCTCTATGCTCATAGATGGAATCATGAAGATTTGAGCATTTGTAAACATTGAAGAAATTTCAAACAAGTATATTGAAAGAATGAAAATGAATACAAGAAACTTGTTTGAAAATCTGACATTATATGATAAAGATCAAATAGAAATGATTTAGCAATTAAGGCTTAGGTAAAAAAAATTGATATTGTCTATATGAACAAAAAATATAGACATTCTTGAAAGAACGTTTAGAAATGAAATCACGCTCAAACGTTGAATAACAATCGGGGTGTCTTACCATCGAAAAATATTGTTTCAATTTAGAGACATGGTAAGAACAAATTCAACAAAAATTTAAACCGGTGTGTGTGAATACTTGACAGTATATAGACAAGATAATACACAAGTATTAATATTTGGAAACACACGGTTTGTTGATCATTGAAGCATAGGTAATAATAAAAACATTTAAAAATCACACTTCTATACTTATGAAATCGTTTAAGAATCAGAAGTGGTTTCAACATTTAAAAACATGTTTTCTATGATTGAAAGTGATAATCCAAGATCGTTCTAAATCTAGTGAGAGAAAGTAGAGAGAGAGAGTTTGAAGCCCAGAAAGGTAATCTGTATTGAGAAATGAGTGAGAGTCTTACAAACAACAAAGCCACAAGGGACTTAAATACCCTTGGCTAAAACCAGATATAAAAGCCCTCTAAACACAGTTTTAGACCAAGACTATAAATACAATGATTACTATAAAATCTGACTTAACAATCTCCCCCTTAGTAATCATTGGCGCTCCGTTCTTCAATGTAAACTGATATATCCAACTTCGAACTCTAATCAGATCTGTTAAGCGTCTTAGCTTAGCTTCTTGACTAAAAAAAAAAATTCTTCTCAGCATCTTTCAATCTATGTTGTGTAACACCCTAAAAACCAAAGTGAATTTAAAACACGGAAACTAGACAATTAAGCAACAACACTTGGTATAAACCTCCCAAAAGAGGGGGAAATGTACTTAACCTTTACAACCTTGAATACGGATGTGGAATTTCAACAACAAACTAATCTAAACATAACTATCTAGATTACATCGGTTGTTAATCCATTATCACCAAAAGAATGGAACTTAAACAATTGCCCAACGTCAAATACTAGTCATCTCAAAAGCCCCCGAGACCAAGCTCATCACACAAGCCCTTGGCAACCCACCGCTAATGGGAACCTGTTATACACATCATTTGAGAAAAAGTGTTAGGCTTAAAGCCTAGCGAGAACATACAATTTATAATTTCAAGAGATATAAACATTTGCATCAAAAGGAGATATTTTCAATAAGCAATCCCAAGTCAAATTGTTAATAAGAATGAAATATTACAATGAGACTATATACAGTCTTTCCAGAACCTCACAACTTAATGTGCAAGTAGTCCTTTCTTCTATTCTTCTTCCAGAACCTCACAACTTAATGTGCAAGTAGTCCTTTATTTTACTTTCCCTTTTTGTACCTCACAACTCAATGTGCATGTAGTACTTATTTCACTTTCCCTTTTAGTACCTCACAACTCAATGTGCATGTAGTACTTATTTTACTTTCCCTTTAAGTACCTCACAACTCAATGTGCATGTAGTACTTATTTTACTTTCTTTCTAGAAAATCACATAAAAGCGTAAGTAGAATAAATACCTAGGGATCTACTAGCAATGGTACAGACTCGCCACAACAACTTATGTGACCAACCATAGATAGTCATATGGTATAAAATAACATTTATAAACAAAATGCATTTTCAAGTTTAACTTCTGGTAAGAATGAAAATCATCAAGATGAACTTTAAACATTCTTTCAAGTAACCCACATAAATGTGCAAGTAAAACATCCTTTTACTTCAAATAAGATGGAACCCATCATTTTGGTCGAAAATGATCGGGAACCCTAAAATCTCCCAAAAACTCAAGTTATGTCAAAAATGTGGTAAAAGTAGATCCAAAACCATGGAGATATATAGGAGTTCAAAATGTAACCTTTTGACATGTATAAAGTTTGTAAAAGGTAGTAGGAACCCACCAAACAGGTTTTAGAAATAAAACCCGAAAACCAGATATCGACCACCGAGGAAAGACGAAACTTTCTATACCGAACCCTTGCTAGATGCACTTAATACTAGCAATTTATGGACCCTTGAAGATCCAAAAAAAACTAGAGAGAGAGACAAGAGAGAAAAAAAGAGATGAAGAGAAAGAGAGAGAGATCTTGAGAGTGAGATATTTTGGGCTGAAAAGCCTTAAGTCGGCCAGGCAACTACGCGGGTTATGCCGCGACCTCCACTCGCGGCATAACTCGCCCACTAACACAAAACCCACACAAACAGGGGGTTTCGCGGGTTATGCCGCGACCTCAAGTCGCGGAGCAACTCGCGTGGTTCACTGTGGTTCGTTTAAAACCACCAAAATCCAAACTCGAACTCCTAACCAAACGCGGTGCTAACGACAACGCTTAAACGCAAAAATAACAAGATTACATAATGGAAATCCAGGGTGTTACATGTTGCCTTTGCTGCCTTGACAAAACTGGACCTGTTTGTAATAAACTTGAAAGAACAATCGGTTCATCAGCTTGTGCTCTAAACGACACACCTCTTTCAAATGTACTCAAATAAGCTGTGGTGGTCGGAGTTGGAAAAGCAGAAGGACTAGTATGGCTGAGAAAAAATAGAATCTTGAGTGAATCTTGAGCAACAGATAAACATTTGAACTCTTTGTCTTTTTAACTTCTCCTTAACTTCTCCCCCTCATGACCTTGATGATCTGGATCAACTTGGTCATGCATACGTTGGAGACGAGACAGATTCAGATCTGCAAATTCAGAATAAAGGAGGAAAAAAAGGAAGTTTTGCGCTACATGTTGGTGGCGCAAAGATTGTTTTACGCTAGCAACTGGTGGCACAAATCTGAGTTTTGCGCTACAAACTGTTGGCGCAAAACTGACTTGAAATCTTAAAATTTTCACCTGTTAAGCTCTTTGACTCCCCCTACACAAATGCACTAAATATGACAATTCAAGTTAGCATTCATATAGAAAATCAGATACTCCCCCTCGAAATGAGATATGATCTTTCAGAATATTGTCCTTATTCACTCCCCCTCGAAAAATGCACAGACCCATTGAAACAGATTTGAGAACATAAGGATCGAAACATCAATGTAGAAAGAAAAATATACTGAATATGAATTTTGAAACAACTAAACATATAAAATTTTAAACACTATATAAATTAAATTCTACTTAGTAAAATATCACAGATTAATCCATCAGTTGAAATCAAGTGTATTTTGTTGAATACAAATACAAGTTTCATTGCATATCAAGTTAAAACATGTTCAGTTTCAAAAACTTTCATCAATCTATTCAGTGTTCTAGCATGCGAACTTCGATTAGCTTCAAGAAAATGCAATTCTAAAAATATAATAGAGAACTTTGCATGTACTCACACTAAGCTGTCAAAAATTAAGATTTTCACAAATTTGTAGGTTTATCACAACACAAACATATCACCAAGTATCATGAGATGTGTGCTCATTGGCATCTTTTAGCATTGTGCACATTGGCATCTTCACATGAGTGTGTTCTTTGACATCTTTTAAGCATGTGCACATTGACATCTTTTAATCAAGAAGTTTGGTAAGTAAAGAACAAGCCGTAAACGTAACTTTCTATCTGATCCTATTGCAGGATTTGGGTCAGCCGCTCCCAGACCAGTTGGCCTTAGGGGACTAGGTGTCAAGCACCCCTTGGAACTTACTCTCCCAGATCAGAAAGGCTACATCGACACATCCTAAACCCATTCATACCAGTAGAACATGACTTTCGATTTGATTTTATAGAAGGATTTGGGTTCGATCAGTCCCAGACCAATTGACCTTAGGGGACCAGATGACAAGCATCCCACAAAACTTACTTTCCCAAACCAGAAAGGTAACAGGTACAAACTTTTAAACTTAGAGATTTCTGTATTCATCTCAATCACCCAGTTTTACATCTAAGTGCTTAGCCCATATTTTCATTACAATCCATAATTCTGACTTTTTAGGATTTCTAAGCATTGTAAACTATAAATATTCCGAATCACATAACTTTAAAGCAGTATAAAAAGTTTCAAACATGTTGCTGTTGAACATATAAAAACATCGATATAAACAAAACAACTTGAAAATTTATCCTAGACACACATTTTATTCAAAAGAAAGAAAAATTGTAAAACTTTTACTTTATAAAATAAAATTTGTAAAGATTTAAACTTTTAAATTCAACATGCCGAGTTTAAAAAACAATTTTCATTTAAGACTATTATAAAAAAATGGCAAATTGATATTTAGTCGGAACAAAATAAAATTCAATAATACCTTCTTCCACATAATGTATAATGAATTAGTGTCTCATATCAAAGTTTTGGATCTGGTCGAACTTGCTTAGATTCTTTAAAAAAATTGAGATAACTGGAACAACATTACAATCAGAGATAAATGCAGCGGAATAAAGTAGATGCACTCACATTTTCTCATTTGTCCAGAAGCTAAATGCATTCAAGAACGAGTCCTAAATTGATATGTTTAGAAATCGAAGTCCATTGATGTTATAGGAGAAGAGAAGCTGGACGTGACTGAACCTGTGGAGTCAATCGAAAATCTTGACAAAAAGAAGATTGGATAAATCATAGCAGAACCTCTGGGTTTCGTCTTCAGAGTAAACCAAATAAAGAAGATCTTTCTAGCTTCGGAAGTTTCAAAGTACTCTGATGAAACTTTGAGAGGAATACAACAAATGATCCATGTGAAGGAAGAAAGGCACAGAGCAGATCTACTGGCGAAACTTGACTTGGAGATTGGGTCGATGATCAACTTCAGAGCTCTGATCATGAAGTTCCATGGAATCTGTTCAAGTGACAAATTTTAGTGTGTTTCCTTATTTTTGATAATTACTTTCTCTGTAATGAATTTTCAAATATTTGGAGTAATATTTAAGAGGATGATTTTTCTCCTCTATGCTTTCTAGTTTAAGTTTTCTGTTCTATGCTATTCTTGCATATTTTATTTCCAACACTTAGGGGGAAATTGTTAGCCCCAAATATTCATTTGTTAAAGTGTTGAAAATATCCAAGTTCTACTTCAGAGGACTTCCAGAAACAGACTTTAGAGAACAAAGATTTCAGAGGACGAAGACTTTAGAGGACATACCTGCCTCTGAAGTACACATCACAGATGAACACCTTCAGCAGAAGACATCAGAGATAGCTTCATCAGAGGCTCTGAAGACTACATCAGAGCTCTGAAGACATTCTCTCTGAAGAAGGCACGAGACATTTTCCTGAAGTATCAGAACAGATAACCAATCACTTAGTGATAAGATTTACTTTATAGAGTAGGTTACTGTTCAAACATGTCTTGAGCTTACCTTTTAGGTAAGACACTGTTCAAGCACGCTTCTATTTGTCAGAATAGTACACTGTTCACTTTATGGTCCTATAAATAGGACCATCACTCCTTTGACAAAAGTGTGCTTTTTGATATCTTGTATAAGAAGAATCAATTGAATATATCTCATGAAGATCTTGTTCTTTCTACTTGCTTTATATATATGAACCGTGATATTTGAATCTGCTTTTGATATTAAACTATATTGCTTCCGCTGTTAATACTCTTGTTGTTTATATCATTATTGTTATAAGATTAAATCTGGGATCCAACAATTGAAGTACGGGTTCTGAGATGATTTACTCAGAAACCATCTTTCTCTTACTCTCCCTTGACATTTGATGTCTGCAACTCAGAATTAATCTTTTGTTTTGGTACCCACTTGAATTTGGGTCCATATTTGTTAGTTGCAGTTCTAAAGGGAGAATATTTGTTAGATTTGACAAATAAAGCATGAGAAATATTATCAGAGAAATGAACATATTCATTAGTAGAAGACAAAGCATAATCATCTGAACTAGAATCAGAAGAAGAATATGAGACATCTTTTGAAATTCGAATCATTTGCTTTATTGAGTATTTTGAAATTTTATTACAAACAACAAATGAATCACTTTTATAGATTTTGTCTACATGTCTATCCTCATCAGTCTTAGATTCATCAGATGTCCGCTTGACCCTCCATATCTGCCTTGTAGGAGTGCTCAAAGTCCTATCTGAAATATTTGAATCACAAGAATTAGAACTGTCAGAAATGACTTTAGCTTGCTTCTTTGACTTCTTTGACCTTCTTCTTTTATGCTTTGGTTTATAATAATCATCATTTAGCGTAAAAGATTCATCAAGAATTTTCGATTTAAAATTTGAGTCTGAAGAAACAATTTTACGTATGAAATCCAACTGATCAGACAATAATCCTGAACTTGCCTCAGAGTCAGAAAAATTTTGAGAAATTTTTTCATATTTTAGAACTTTCGTTTTGTTTTCTTTAAAATCAGAAGAAGAAACATAATTTGTAAGTAAATCTTGTTTTTGAAAAATTAATTTTTCAAAATGACTTCGTCATGAAAGAAAGAATAACATCTGATTCAATTTTTCTTTGAATATTTTGTTCTTCCATTTTATCTTCAAGATCAATGATTTTGCTTTCTAACACTATTGGAGGAATATATCTCTTAGAATCATAAGAAACTGGAGATATATTTTCTTTATTAGTGTTAGTAGCACATATATCAAAATAATCATCAGATAATGAAGATTTAATAGGAGAAATGTCATTTAAACTATTTCTGTTCTTCTTTGATTTATCAGGAAAATATTTTGCATTTTCGCGCGTGTAAACAAAAGAAATTTCCTTTTTTTTGTTATTCATCCTTTTCTCATTTTCGATTTCTAACACTTGCTTTTCATTCATCCAATCAATTTTAAATTGAGGAGCATATCTAGCAAGATTTAGATAATCGAATTTATATAAAGTAGGGGATTTTTCTATCGCATTGTCTAAACAATGTGGATTTTCAAAACCAAGTCCCCATTTTTCTTAAAAAGACTCCTAACTCCGTGGTTTGTTCAAATAAATAGTTTGTTCAGTCTGATTCCTTCGATATAATTTTTCTTCCAACTCATTTATTTTATCTGAAAAATTATCTTTTAATTTGGTCATTTCAGTCAAAGAATCAAGATAAGTCATATTTGATTTTTTTAAATCACTCAATTTCTTTTGAAAGATTTCTTTTGTATGATCCAAAATAGATTTTTCATTTTTCAAAGAAATTTGTAATTTATCAATCAAATTTGACTTTTCTGGATTTAATTGTTTTTCAGATAATAACTTTGAGCGTAAATCATGTAAAGCAGTTATAATGATATTCATTTGTGAAGAAACAAATGTGTAATCAAACTCAGAAGGTACCTCATCTTCATCGGTTGAGAAATCATCATCATTATCATCACTCTGATCATCTCCGATGAAGCACATATGAGCAGTCTCCACATTGTCAGCTTCATCGTCGAAGTGATCTAGCCAGAATTCTTCTTCAGCTAGCAGAACGGTTCCATTCTCTCTCTTTTCAGCTAGTTCCATTTTATTCCGATAATACGCCGAATCCCAAACTATCTTTAACGACACTCCTTAGCGATGTGACCCGGGTTTCCACAGTTGAAATAATCAGCAACTTTCTTATGCTCGGGCACTTTGACCTTAGACCCTGAAGTGAAGCGAAGGTTGTTGGAACCCGAACGAGGCTTGAACTTTTTGTTGTAGTGTTGAGAGAGAAGAATTATTGCCTTCTGTAGCGCTTCACCATCGTCATCAGTGACCCCGTCATAAGCATTATCAGACAATGCTTGTTCGGAAAATTGACTCGTGAGGAGTGCAACCGGATCCACTGTCTTTTTGTTTTTCTTGTCAAGTTTGGCCTTCTTATCCTTGACAATGCTCTCATCTGTCAGCAAAATCTCATACATCTCTTGGATTTGCATGGTAGAGATCCGGACATCATTCCTCAATCTATGACAAGATTTGTTCCATTCCGATTGAAGAGAATTGAGGAACTTCAGATTGGTCTCTAGCTCAGCCTTTTCCACTTTTATCTTTCGCAGATCATTTATTACAACACAGAACCATTCAAAAACATTTTTCAGAGACTCTCCGTCTTTGGCTTTGAACTCTTCAAAGTTGTTCATGTAGCGTGTATGCCGAAGTTTTGTTGCAACTGTAGACCCAAGCATAATCTTCTCTAGCTGTGCCCACATAAGTTTAGGATTGTTTTTGTAACAATCAATCCAGTTGTATATAGAATTTGTCAAGGCTAGCATCAGATTTGCCTTTATATCACGATCAACTTTATATTGCAATGACTCATCGGGTGTGTATTCAGCAATAGGCTTTGTCATCCCAGAAGTAGTATGGGCTTTTCAAAAGATCCTTCAGTTAGAATCTTCATCATGTCATCTCCGTTCTTTTGACGCTCGATGAAATTAAGAAACCGATCTTGCCATTGAGTGAACTCATTCTCATCAACCAGAACCGGAGGACGAGTTTCTGTGCCCAAAGACATCATGATATCATTATTGTAGAACTGAGTTTGAAACACAAACTTTGCAGAATCCATATAGACAGAAAGATCAGAAAAAAATCCAAGTCTGAAAGCAGAGACTAGCGCAAACTGGAGATTTGCGCTAACAGTGGATGGCGCAAAAGGAGATTTGCGTGATCAGTGGATGGCGTAACTTAACTTTGCGCTAGACAAAGGTGGCACAAACAGTACTTTGCGTGATATGTAGATGGCGCAAAAAAAATATTTGCGCTAGACGTAGGTGGCGCAAAACGAACTTTGCGCGATATTATGATGGCGCAAAAAATTCTTTGCGTGAGATGTAGCTGTCGCAAACTTAACTTGCGCAAGATGTATGTAACACAACCTTTCTTTGTGAGTCAGATGGTGCAAATGTAGCTTGCGCGAGTAAAAGGTGGCGTAAAACTGATTTGCGTGAGTTGTTAGTGACGTAAACTTGTCTTTGCGCGAGATGCTTGTTGCGCAAAATTAACGTTGTGTGAAGAACTGAAACCCTGAACTTGGCGAAATGAACTGGTGCAAATCCCTGATGAACTCGTGCAAACCTGATGAACTGGAACAAAGTTTGAATCTGGCGCAAAGACGATGAGAAACTCAGAAAACTTCTAAATTCGATTACAGAACCGAATTTAATGTCTAGCTCAGTTGGTTTCCTCAAGGGCGGTAACATCCTGGGGGGGATTGTGGATGGTATCCCAATCTACCCGGGTTCGAATCCAAGGGGAGTCAATTTGAGGGCATGAGGAGTACCCAGTCCTTGGGCTGGTCCAGGCTTTGACTGGGCTGCCCCCAGCCCAGTCTTAGACTGTGGTTGGGATCTAGGTTCAGCGTAAGCTGGGTCGGGACAGCGGCGGATTAGTGGGCTGCCCGATACCGTCGGGGAGGTGTGCGTGCGTGTGTTCGTGGTAGTCGTTCGTTGGTTCGATGCCGCTATGCCTTCCAAAAAAGAACCGAATTTAATGAAAATTTCTCACACATATATGATCGAAAACATTTTTCTAACAACTTGATTCAAACAATTCGATCAAAAAACCACAAAATCGAGAATTCTTGAAATGAACAGTTCGTAAAACGACTTTTCCAGATCCTTGAAAAATTTCAAAATTGAACTTCAAAAATTGATTTCTTGCAAAATGATGTGAATCAAATATGTTTTACTAATAAAATCGAATCCAACAAACCAATTTTCAAGAAAATTCGTTCACAAAACAGTCCGAATTTGATGAAAAATCAAAAAAATGAGATTTTCTTGAAAAAATCAAGAAAATCGATTAAATTTTCTGATTCAAATACAAATTCAGAATCAAAAATCGTTTCTCTCAATCCTCTCAGATTCAGATTAGGCTCTGATACCAATTGATAATCCAAGATCGTTCTAAATCTAGTGAGAGAAAGTAGAGAGAGAGTTTGAAGCGCAAAAAGGTAATCTGTATTGAGAAATGCGTGAGAGTCTTACAAACAACAAAGCCACAAGGGACTTAAATACCCTTGGCTAAAACCAGATATAAAAGCCCTCTAAACACAGTTTTAGACCAAGCCTATAAATACAATGATTACTATAAAATATGACTTAACAGAAAGTCGTCATTCTTTCAACCATATATGAGATTAAGAATAGAAATAAACCTTTTCAATCCGTCTTAAATCTCATGAAGTCAACTTATAGTCATAATGATATGATCTTGTAAGCATCTCTCAATCTGCATTAGTCAAGAAGTCCATCAAAGTACAAAATTTATTCACAAAACTATATTGAAAAAATAAAATGACATAAAGCAGTAAAACATTGAATATACGAGTTCTGATCTGAAATAATCAGAAGTCATAATTATTACTCTTTATCTTTCATACTCTAACTCCCCCTGCATTTATGCATCATAAAAATTTATCAGTTTAACATATGCAAAAATTGTTAACTCCCCCTCAAATGAATATAGATCATCTTTTCATCTTTTCTCACTCCCCCTGAAAACATGAACACACGTTAAAGTGCAGATATCTTTTCAGAATAAAGATAAAGAAATGAAGAAAAATAATAATCAGAAAAACTTTAATAGGTAATCACAGATTATGTCTTGAGATTTAGCATACCAAGTTTCGAGATAAGAAAATTAAATCTCTTTTCGTTGAGAGGCTTGGTAAACAAATCAGCAAGCTGATAATCAGTGTTTACAAAATAAAGTTATATTAAACCTTTTACAACATTGTATTTGATAAAATGATATCGGACATCTATGTTAAGTCAGATTTTATAGTAATCATTGTATTTATAGGGTTGGTCTAATACTGTGTTTAGAGTTCTTTTATATCTGGTTTTAGCCAAGGGTATTTAAGTCCCTTGTGGCTTTGTGTCTTGTAAGAATCTCACGCACATCTTAATAGAATACAAGTTCTGCGCTTTCAACTCTCTCTCTACTTTCTCTCACTAGATTTAGAACGATCTTGCATTATCAAATGGTATTAGAGCCTAATCTGAATCTGAGAGGATTGAGAGAAACGTTTTTTGATTCTGAATTTGTGTTTGAATCAGAAAATTTGATCGATTTTCTTGACTTTTTCAAGAAAATCTCATTTTTTGGTTTTTCATCAAATTCAAACTGTTTTGTAAACGAATTTTCTTGTATTATGGTTCGTTGGATCCGTTTTTAATAGTAGAACTTTTTTGTTTCACATCAGATTGCAAGAAAATAGAGTTTTGATCTTCAATTTCAATTTTTTTTGAGTTTCTGGAAAGTCGATAAGATTACTGTTAATTTCAAGATTTTCACGATTTTGCGATATTCGATCGAATTAAGTGTTTCAAAGTGGTTAGAAAGTTGTTTTCGAACTTATCTGTGTGACAAAATTTCATCAGAATCGACTCTGTAATCGAAATTAGAAGGTTCTCGTGTTTATCAATTGTTTTGCGCCAGATTCAAACTTTGCGCCAGTTCATCAGGTTTGCGCGAGTTCATCAGGGATTTTCGCCAGTTCATACTAAGGTTTCCAAAGTGTTAGCTCCACTCACATTGTATAGAAGCATTGAAAAATAGGCTAAGTATGGGAATCGTAGAAGTCTGCCACGGAACACTCAAGTACACCACAGAAGAAACAAAGCTCATAGGTTACTCCGCAGAAGATCTACCAGAAGACAAACCTGATGATACTCAGATCACAGAGCCTCTGTGATAACTCACAGAGCCTCTGTGAAGGCTAACCTCTGGAGATCAATGAAGATTTTCTAAGAGTTCAAGACAAGACCACGTGCCAGGCACGTGAGACCTGCTGTACGAAGATCCTCAAGATCAATGTAATGGGCGTCCCACGATGTTTACTTTACAGGTGGCATTCCGTTTATGGAATGTCAATTTTTGTCTTGTACTAAGGGGTGCATCCTTCTGCTATATTAAGGAGAACCACCTTAGAGAACAATGTACGAGACCACACACAAAAAAATAGCTGTCTGTATAATCCTTGAGCATTTTTGCACATACCAAGTGCGTGTTCTTGGTGTTCTTGAGTAATCAATGAAACAGTTCTTTGAGTAACTTTCTTGTAAAACTTTACTTCCTGTTCATTAGTTACTTGTGTGTTTACTACCTTGTATGTTCAATCTTTTCTACACATCTTAAACACTTCCGCACTCTACTTCATTAATCAGTGTGTAGTAAAAGGTTAAATCAAGTTAAAGAACATCATAACTGGGATCAACAATTGGTATCAGAGCAAACTTTGATTTTCAATATCAAAGGATCCTGTTCTATACTTGTTTTCAGTACTCAAGGTAGTAGTTTGAGTCTGTTCTTCGTTCCAAACTCCATTCACAGTCACACTCTGTTTTCTGAAGCTATATCAACCTGTTTGGTATAGTAACAGATACAAGTGTGTTCTTCATTCAAAGACAGATTCAAAGCTAGTTGGTTGGTCATTTGTTCTTTCCAATTCATATTCTCATCATTCCAAAAACCATTACTGTTATACTCTTTCTGACTCGTGCCATACTCTGTTTTTCCTCTCTAAACCAAAATGGCAAACACTGTCAACTACTTCAGTGCTGGATCTCAATCCAAACCTCCCACTCTTCTGAGGGATGAATATCCTCAGTGGAAGATCAGGATGGTGCATTTTCTTGAAGGTGTGGATCCTGGTCTGGTTGAGTTTCTTCACAATCCTCCTTTCATCCCAATGACAACTGTTCCTCGTGTTCCTGCCACTGCCAATACTCCTGAAATTTCTGAATATCAACACCCCAAACCTGTTCTTGAATGGAGTGAAGAAGAAAAGGCACAACATGAGCTTGCAAAGAAAGACAAAAGACTAATCACAATGGCTATCCCAAATGATATCTTTCAATCTATTGACTCATGTGAAACTTCAAAGGACCTATGGTTAGAGCTAGAGAAACAACTTGAGGGTGGTGTCAAAACCCTCAAGAACAACAGAGCCTTATGCAAAAATGAGTATTTTGCATTCAAAACTCTGCCGGGTAAATCCATTCAAAGCACTTACAACAGATACAACTCTTTGATAAACAAGTGTAAGAGGTATGGGATCCACAGAACCTCCAAAGAAAACAATGTCAGATTTCTACAGAGCCTGAATGATAAATGGCTTCATCTAACCATGTCCATGCAAGCCACATTGGATCTTGATGTTTGGTCCATATCTGATCTCTTTGGAACACTGATTAGCCAAGAGAACATAATTTCCAAACTATTGGATCCTTGATCTAATCTCGTAACAATGATATAAACAATAAGAGTAATGACAACGGAAGTAATACAGTTTAATATCAAAGGAGATTCAAATATCACAATTCATAAAGCAAATAAAGATAGACAAGATATTCTTAGAATAAAATATTCAACTTATATTATCAGATATATAACTTCTTAAGCACAATTTGAACAATAAGGTGATGGTCCTATTTATAGGACCATAAAGTAAGCAGTGTACTTGCATGACGAAAAAGAGCATGCTGAACAATGACCTACTCTAGAAAGTAAATCTTATCACTAAGTGATGTGTCATCTGTTCTTCTGTTCATTCGTAGAAAACTTCAGTGTGAACATCTTCAGAGAGAATGTCTTCAGAGCTCTAACGTTGTCTTCAGAGCCTCTGATGAAGCCATCTCTGATGTCTTCTCTGAAGGTTGCAATCTCTGATAAGTGCTTCAGAGGCAGGTTTGTCCTCTGAAGTCTTCGTCCCCTGAAGTCTTCATCCTCTGACGTCTTCGTCCTCTGACGTGTATCTTTTGGAAGTCCTCTGAAATAGGACGGGTATTTTCAACACTTTAACAAACAGATGATTTGGAGCTAACAATCTCCCCCTAAGTGTCGAAAATAAAAGATACAAAAATAACAGAGAATTGAATTTTAAACTAGAAAGCATAGAGGAGAAAATCATCCTCTTAAGTATTACTTCTTAAACATTTGGAAGGTTAATACAAAGAAAGTAATATCAAAAAAATAAAGAAACATACTACAATTTGTCACTTGAACAGATTCCATGGAATTTCATGATCAGAGCTCTAAAGTTGATCATCGAGTCAATCTCTAAGTCAAGCTTTGCCAGTAAATCTGCTCTGTGCCTTTCTTCTTTTGCATGGATCAATTTCTTTATACCTCTCAAGGTTTCATCAGAGTACTTCGACACTTCCGAAGCTAGAAAGATCTTCTTTTCTTGATTTACTCTGAAGACGAAACCTAGAGGTTCTGCAACGATTGATCCAGTCTTCTGTTCTTTAAGTTTGTCGAATGACTCCACAGGTTCAGTTACCTCCAGCTTCTCTTCCCCCAGGTTCAGAGCTATTTGAAAGTCACGTGTTGCTCGGTGTTTGACATAGGCCTCCATTGCCCGTCGGACTTCAACCATGCCCATCCTGATTTCCCTTCTTCCATGATCATACCTGGCAGAGCAATAGGCATATAAATGTGGTAAATCATATGGATTTAGATTTACGAGATCATTGTCATTGAACTCGTAAATCTTCTGATCAGATCGAGTTACCACATAATTCCTATAGATAATCTTGTTGTAAGCAAAGGTCTTTTCTGAGATTTTGTTGATTTTGATGATTGGATCATCAGAGAGGACCGGTGCTCTTGGTTTGGTTTTATCTCTGATAAATCTTCGCTCATAGTCTGGCATGTCCTCTCTGATTCTTGGATTCAGAGGAATGACCAGTGTGTCTGCCATGTTGAACTCACAATAAATGTATCTGAAGTGGTCTTCTATGGAAGCTTCGGGATTTGATTCGAGGAATGTGGGAGGTTTATTGAACACTTTTGCTGGAAGACCGATGCTTGCTTTCTGAACAGGATTCTCTGAAGGAGCCTGTTCATCAACAACCATGGTTTCTGGTTCCTTCGTCTGTGGAAGATCTTCTTTTGAGGGTTCAGAGATGTAGCCATCTATCTCTGGTGATTCCCTCAGCTCTGACGTTGTTGAAGTATGATGTGGTTGAGTATTCTTGAAGACATATTCTTCGACTTCAACTACTTCAACTTCTTCTTCAACCTCTTTTCTAGAATCTGATTTTTCTTCTTTTTCAGATTATGATTCGTAAGCATCTCTCATCACATAAGTTGGTCTTTCTGGTGATGAGAATGCATCTTCTGATGTTGAGAAGTCTACGAGCTGTTCATCTTCTTCTTCGTCCAGAGCTCCAATAGTTTCTTGAGATGCAGCTGTGATTTGTTCAGCTGTGATTGGAACTATTGGAGCACTTGAAGTGGATGGTCCTAAAAAGATGATCGGTACTGGCGACTTTAGAGTGGCCTGAATATCTTCAGCAGAGGTGGAGGTTGAATGTCTCTCTGTTCCTTTCTCCTTGTGTTGGTTTGATTCAGAAAGAGTGGACTCCTTTTGTGTTTCAACAGGTTTAGGAGTAGGAGTCTTCTCCCCCTTATGAAGATCGGATGACCCCTGAGGTTGGTCATCTTCGTCATCAGAATCTTCATATCTAGCCCTCTTTCTCGCTTCTTCAGAGCATACGACCTATGGTTCCTTTCTCTTCAATACTCCCTCTGAAGATTTGATATTCTTCAGAAGGTCTTCAATCTTCTTGTTCTGCTGAGTGGTCTTGGAGACGAACTTGCTGGAGATGTTCATTACATTGCTGGTGATCTTCTTGGAGAAGTTGGTTAGGTCAGCCGTTGTAATGAATTCTGTTGTAGTAGGAGCAGCAGCAGAGGAGGTAGGGATCTTTGCAAGTACCTCTGTCAAAGAACGCAAGACTTCCTCTTTGAATTGAGAGAAGTCTGCATGTGTTGGAGTGGGGGCATAGGTAGGTGGAATTGCCTGGAGGAGCTCTGTTTTCGAGTTCTGAATTTCTCTGGACAATACGGAGTCATTTTTTATGACCAAGCTTTCCAGAGCAACCAGTTTTTCGTTCTGATTGAGAACCGTCGTGCGCAGCTCAGAGACCTCTGAAGTGAGCTTTTCAACTTCAGAGTTAGAGGCAGAGGCCTCTGAGGTCTTCTCCATGTGAAGTTTTATCTCCTTCAGAGATTCTCTGATTTCATCACAAAACATTTTGAACTCCTCTTTGGTAACGTAATCAGAGGGGGTAACCTTAGGATCAACACATGATTCTAAGTTTCCCTTGAGTTCAGAGGGGCCTTCTTTCGGAGGTGGTTTGATGTTTTCTCCGGAAGGACTTCCCATTAATCCTTGGGGACCCTTTTTCAAGGATTTCCCTATAATGGTTTCGATTGGTCTCTGATCATCAGAGTCAGAATCTGATGATGAGAACCGAATGTGTTTGGAAACCTTGCTGTCCAGGCTAAGGATTCCTTGTGCAAGAAGGTCGTGCCATTCTTTTTCTGACAGGCAATCCTTACGTTCTAAGGGACGGTCCAACTTAGTTTGAGCCACAAAGGCATCATGTGTGGGTGGAGGTGACATACTCTGGGGTGAATGAGTATTTTTATCTTGGTCTAAGTCCTTTTGGGAGGACTTAGCCGTATCAGAGGTTTCCCCTCTAGTGCATGCGTCAGAGGCAGAAACAGATGCCTTTGAGCAGTTAGGATGGGAAGGGTTAGAGGTGTGCACCTCTGTTTCAATGTCCATTGATGCTGGACCACGTTGGACAGTAAATTTGTTTGCACTGGGATTTGGGCTTTGGATTCTCTCATTTGTGTCCTCAAGGACATCTTTTTCTACCTCACCGCCCTCAGATTCTAAGTTTAGAAACCCACCCTCTGGAAATCTCTCTTCCTCACCTTTCTCTGCTCTGACAGAGTTATTCTCTTCGTCAGAGGGAGGGTTCTCATGTTCTCTCTTCCTCACTCTCTCAGAGCCACCCTCTGGTTGCGCTCTGTTAATGTTTTGAGCAGTATCAGAGATATCACTCTCTGATTCAGGCTCAGGCTCAGAACCTAAGTGTGTTGGGGATCCCATCATCGGTTCTGATGATTGGGCAACACGACTAAGTAGGAGATGGGTAGGAGAGTCAGCAGGAATTATCTCAATCATGGTGTGTGGGAAACGTCGGTCATGTGGATAAGGAGGAACCTCTGTGGCTTTGAATGAGTTCATCATAAACAGAGGTGTCATTGGGCCCTCCTCAGTGATGGAGAATTTCTTCATTGCTCGTTGAATGACCACAGAGATGAATCGGGGAAACAATACCGATATTGGTTGTTTTCCTTTGGCCAAGTCCTTGTTCTTCTTGTCCACCGCTGTCAGCATCTCACAGAAGAGAATGTGAGCCATATTGATGCTTCTGTTGAAAAAGAGAGCGTACATTATGGCTATTATCGCTGGATGAGTCTGATCCTGACTTCCAATCTTGCAGGTTATTGTTCGGTTGAGAACACTAAACATAAAGTTCCATTTGGGAGGCAGGTACTGACGTCTGAATTGACTTAGGCGTGTTATTTCTTTGTTGTAGCCTAAGTGTTGGAGGAACTGAAGAAGGACTTCTTGAGTTGGGGGTCTCTCAAAGGTTTCTATTTGAAGATCAGTTTTGGTGAGGAGGTTGAATCGGCGAGTTAGGGTTTGTGGGGTTATTCTTATGTTTAAGCTTTGTTCACCTAGGTCAATGTGCCCAACCAGTCCTTCCTTTTCATCGTCGTATTCACTTGAATACCACCATTGTTGGACAAAGCGAAGAGGAATATCTGAGGCATGTTTGGTTAGAACATCATTGATTTCGCAGTTGGTGAAAAAGTCGAGGATTGGGCGAAACTGTTCATCGTATTTGATGGGGTGACGGCCAGAAAGTAGTTGTTTCCTTTGACTGGAACAACGAACTGTACCATATTCAAGCTTGGAACAAGTTTGCTTGAGTTATCTGAAGTTTGGGAATGAGTCGCCATTGTTGCAGGTTGAGAAAGATGAAAGCTTAGAAAGAGAGATTCGACTTTTGGATCTTGAGAGCGTAAAGAATAATGAGAAGTGAACAAGGGTATTTTATAGCTACAAAAGGTAGGTAGAGGGAGAGGTTATTGAAGCGGCGAATGAGAGTCCCAATGTCAGAAAGGACGTTCCATCATCCCCGAATTGATGGGTGACACGTTTAGGCGCGTAGGGGTGAACCGCTTTGTGTCAGAAAACCGCCAGTTGGGTTTTTGAAAAGAAACGAGTGGTTATTCAAAAAGATTTATTATTTAAAAGAATTTCCTGGAATATTTGTTTAATGAGAGAAGATCAGAAGCTCTGATATTAATATTAGAGACAAGATCAGGGGCTCTGATAAAAATATCAGAGACAAGATCAGAGGCTCTGATAAAAATATCTGAGACAAGATCAGAAGCTCTGATAAAAACATCAGAGACAAGATCAGAAGCTCTAATAAAAACATCAGAGACAAGATCAGAGGCTCTGATAAAAACATCAAAGACAAGATCTTTTCTCTCCCTTGAAAGATGAAAGGGTCGTTGTCTCCCCCTTGACATATTCTTGGCGTTTCAAAAGAGTGATTTTTACCATTTTTGAAAAAGCCTAGAGGCTCTGATGAAAGGATCAGAGACTCTGATGTCATTTAAGTACTATGATATTGATATGCTACTCGATTCAGAGACTTGTTTGTTAGGTAGACATATTCAACATTCCCAACTTGCTAATTAAAAAATTGAACCTTCGTTCATCTAAAGCTTTTGTGAAAATATCAGCAAGTTGAAGTTCAGTTGGTACAAAATACATCTCTATTGTTCCTTTTTCAACATGATCTTTCAGAAAGTGGTACCTTACATCGATGTGCTTGGTTTTGGAGTGCTGTACTGGATTGGCAGAGATGGATATAGCACTTTTTGAATCACAGAGAATTGGAATTATGTCAAATTGTTGGCCATAATCTCTGAGCTGAGTCTTCATCCATAATACTTGTGAGCAACAACTAGCAGCAGCAACATATTCTGCCTCTGCAGTTGAAGTGGAAACACAATTTTGTTTCTTGGATGACCAACTTACCAGCTTATTGCCCAATAACTGACAACACCCAGAGGTACTTTTTCTGTCAAGCTTACATCCAGCATGATCTGCATCAGTGTAAGCTGTTAGATCAAAACTTGAAAGTTTTGGATACCAGAGGCCTAATGATTGTGTCCCTCTGAGGTATTTGAAAATTCTTTTGACAGCAGTTAAATGAGATACCTTTGGATTTGTTTGATATCTAGCACAAAGGCATGTTGCAAACATTATGTCAGGCCTACTTGCAGTTAAGTATAATAGTGAACCTATCATGCCTCTGTAGGTTTTTATATCCACAGATTCTCCTGAAGGATCAGAGTCAAGTTTGACTCCGGTGGATAGAGGTGTTCTCATCAAAGTTGAATCATTGAGTTTGTATTTTTGCAAAATTTCAGAGACATACTTAGATTGACTTATGAATGTACCTTCTGAAGTTTGTTTTACTTGTAAGCCTAGAAAGAAAGTTAATTCTCCCATGAGGCTCATCTCAAATTCACTCTTCATCAACTCTGAGAACTTGTCACAATACTTTTGATTGGTAGAGCCAAATATAATGTCATCAACATAAATTTGTACTAAAAGCATCTTATTCTTGTACCTTTTAATGAATAAGGTAGTATCAATTGTGCCCTTTTCGAATCCATTGTTAATCAGAAAAGTGGACAGTGTTTCATACCAAGCTCTTGGGACTTGTTTGAGTCCATACAAAGCTTTATCCAAATAATAAACATGATTAGGATACTCTGTACTTTCAAATCCAGGTGGTTGCTGGACATAGACTTCTTCATTTAATTTACCATGAAAAAGGCAGATTTAACATCCATTTGATAAACTTTGAATCCTTTGTGTGCAGCATAGGCTAAGAAGATTCTGATTGCTTCTAGCCTAGCTACAGGTGCAAAGGTTTCATCATAATCATTGCCTTCTTCCTGGCAATATCCTTTTGCAACCAACCTGGCTTTGTTTCTGATTATTATTCCATCCTCATCCTTTTTGTTTCTGAAAACCCATTTCGTTCCAATTGCAAATTTTCCTTTGGGAAGGGGAACTATGGTCCAGACTTTGTTTCTTACAAACTCTTGAAGTTCATCCTGCATTGCAAAAATCCAATGAGGATCTTCAAGAGCTTCTATTACCTTCTTTGGTTCAATAATGCTCAGAAAGTTTACATAGAAGCATTCATTGATGGTGGCAGATCTTGTTTTAACTCCTTCGGATGAGGATCCAATGATTTGATCAATTGGATGATCTTTTGTCCATCTGGTGTTTGGAGCAATAATTTGTGCAGTTTGAGTTTTAGAGGCTCTGACGTTTGGTGACACCTCTGTTGTATTGTTCAGAGGCTCTGAAGGTGATACCTCTGTTGTACTGTTCAGAGGCTCTGAGTTTTGTTCCAAAGATGCAGATTCTTGTTCTTCATCATTTGGTTCTGGAGTTGCTTCAGATACTTCTTGATCATCTTCTGATTCAATTTGCTGATCTGTATTTGGTGAAACAGAAGGTGTTAGTTCAGAGGGCCCTGAAAGGGTTGTACCTGTTTCTTGAGGTTCTTCTGAATTCTCTCTCTGTCTATCTCTTAAGATAACTTCAGAGATATTTTCATCATCAAAGAAATCTTCAAATATTTTGTTTAATTCAGATTCCCTTGATGATTCAGAGATTGGTGATGAACTTTCTTGTTGTTCAGAGCTTTTATTGTCGTCAAAAGTGATATTGATGCTTTCTTGGATAGTCCTTGTTCTAAGATTGAACACTCTGAAAGCTTTTGAGGCTAATGAATATCCAATGAATTTGCCCTCATCAGCTTTCTTGTCAAACTTTCCAAGATATTCTCTGTCTTTCAGAATGTAACACCTGCATCCAAAAACATGAAAATATTTAATATTAGGTTTCCTATTGTTAATGAGTTCATAGGATGTTTTCTGAAATCTCTTGACAATTGTAGCTCTATTCTGAGTGAAGCAGGCTGTTGCTACTGCTTCTGCCCAAAAATTTGTGGAAAGATCAGATTCAGCAAGCATTGTTCTGGCAGCTTCAACAAGTGTTCTGTTTTTCCTTTCAACTACTCCATTTTGTTGAGGAGTTTTTGCTGCAGAGAAGTTAGGGGTAATGCCTTCTTCTGATAGATAAGAATTGATTTTGGCATTTCTGAACTCTGTTCCATTATCACTTCTTAGTTTATGAACTTTGCTGCTGAATAGAACCTGTAATCTTTTCAACAACCTTATTAATATGTCAGGTACATCAGATTTAGCTCTAATGAATTCTATCCATGTGTATCTGGAAAATTCATCAATAAGAACCAGAATGTATTTCTTACCTGCTAGACTCTGTACAGAGATAGGACCACAGAGGTCCACATGAAGCATGTGCAGAGGTCTAGGACAGTTGTTTTCACTTTTGGTTTTATGGGAAGATCTTTTCATTTTTCCCATCTCACAAGCAGAACAAAGATGATCTTTGTTAAACTTTAGAGATGGTAATCCCTTAACCAAATTAAGTTTAACTAACTTATCAAGTGAGGAAAAGTTTAGATGTGAAAACTTTTTATGCCAGAGCCAGATTTCCTCACTATTCAGAGATACAAGACAAAGTTTCTCTGAATCAGTGTCTGTGTTTTTGGTAAAGTTCATTCTGTAGAGGTTACCTTTTCTGTCTGCTCTTAGCATTTCTTGACCTGATTTTGAGTGAAGAAGTGAACAATATTTTCTTTGAAATTTCACATTAAAACCATGATCACAAAGTTGACTTATGCTTATCAGATTGTGTTTTAATCCATCCACATAAGCAACCTTTGATACTGAAACATTTCCTCTTGATAACTAACCATATCCTTTAATCTGTCCTTGCTTGTTGTCTCCAAAAGTAACTGCTCCTCCAGATTTTGCTTTGAATGAGGATAGTAGTTCTTTATTTCCAGTCATATGCCTTGAACATCCAGAATCTAGGTACCAAATTGGCATTGACTGTTTCTGCAAGACAGATTATTGTTTCTTAGGTACCCACCTCATTATGGGTCCTTTTGTGTTAGACTTTGGTGGAACTGTATGACTTTTTGGCATCTCATCTTTTGATGTCTTGCCTTTACTTGTCTTCTTTTGAGATTTTGTCTCTAAGATATTTTTCAGAGATTTATTCAAAAGGCAGTGTGATCGTTTAAAATGATTTTTCAGTTTCATCAAGAGATAAATGTAGTTACAATTAATGGAACAAGAAGAAGTAGGAGCAAAGTTTTTCTTTTTATTAAAAGCATTTGTTACATTTTGACTTCTTTTGTAACTAGCACTAGGAATATTACATTTATCCCTAACTACTTCTTTTCTTTTTGCTTGATAGACAGTCTTCTTTTCAAGTTGCTTTTTCTTGTTCAAAAACATCTTCTTTTCTTTGCTGCTTACTGCACAAACAGGATCAATATTGTTAATTTTTGTCCATTTGTCTTTTTGTTCAGGAGAGAATTTTATTGTTTTATAGGTGTAAGAACCAGAAGTGTTTGTTTTATTCTTTGCCTTTTCTTGCAACTCTTTTTCAAGTTCCATAGATGTTTTTGCTTGTAAACACATATTTGCAAAATCAGGACTTATTGGTATTCTGGTTTTGGTTTTCAATACTGAAATTGGAACATTCAAAATACCAGAGCCAACAGTTTCTATCTTTTTGTGAATTACATTCCCTGGTTTACAAAAAATCTGTTCATCAATCTCTAAATCAGATTCTGAATCAGAGTCAATAAAGTCTCTCTTAGATTTAATAGAGATATCTACCTCTATTGGTTTTTTAATTTCTTTTGATCTAGAGACTTTGATGATCCGTTTCATGCTTTATTTTCTTTTTAAGTCCTCCATGACATTTTCTTCCCAAATCTTTTGAACATCATCTTTAAACGTAGTTCTGATGTTTTCATCTGACTTTGGTGAATACAGAGGAGCATTCGGATTAAGTGAACTCTGAGATTCATTTTCAGAAGTACTTGTATCAGAGGTACTTGGTTCAAATGTCTCTGATTCACTTGAGATGAAAGCATCAAATCTGAAAATTTCTTTGGAATCATAGTTCTGAGGTTTTGTAAAGTGTACCTCTGAAGTTTCTTCTTTTATCTGTAACACAGATTCTTTACTGTCTTTTACTTCAGAGTACTTTGTATTTTTGAAATTTAAAGCTCTTGCTTTTGATCCCTCTGATGTTTTCATTCTTTTGAAATTATTCAGAGATGGATCTTCAGAGCTTTGGACCTTTCCTATACAGAAAGTGGAAGAAAGTGAAGTTTTCTCCAATCCATTAAATGAATTCAACTCATTGAATCCTAGCCTTTGAGAGTCCATCTGAGTTTTTATTTTGTCGAAAACACTTTGTGCATTGACATAGCTTTTGATTCGTAGATTTTGTCTATCTAGAGATTGATGTAGGATTTCTCTTTTCTTTTGAAAAAATTTGGTTAAGGCAATAGAATTGAGCCTTTCATACTCAGATTTCTTTACTTCTTCTTCTTTTCCTTTTAAAACTTTTTCAATCTATTTTATTTCTTCCGAAAATGATTTTTCTTTTTGCTTGTTGGTTTCTTCAAGTTTGGTTTTTTCAAGAAAAATTTCTTTCTTTTCTGATTCCAGAAGATTCTTTTCTCTTTTGTAAAAAATGAGCTCTTTTGTTACTTGCTCTCTTTTCTCTTTTTCTTCAACAAACTTTTGCTTTAGATCCTGAAGTTCATTAATTAGTTTAAAAGCATCTATTTCAGGATCACTGTTAGAGGTGTAAAGAGAGTTTACCTTTTCAGAGTTGTCTTCGGATGCTTCATCAGTTTGATTTCCATCTGAAAAATCCATACCATAGAGATTGGTAGGCTCTTCCTCACCATCACTTGTCGAGTCAGATAGCCAGTCTTCCATTTCTGCTACAAGAACTCTTTCTTTTACATTGTATTTGTATTTGTTCTTGTAGTAATCTTGATCTTTGACAAGTTTTTCTCTGCAGTTTGCAGAGAAGTGGCCTGATTTTCCACATCTGAAGCATCTTCCATCATTTTGATTTGGTGGAAGAGTGGCAGTACTTGTCTCTGGCTTCTGTTCTTGAGGTTTGAAGTATCTTTGTGGTTGTGGATACCTTGGTTGGAATGGTTGTTGTGGTCTTGTTTGCTGTGTTGCATTATCATGGTTGAAGTTTGCACCCTTTTGATCACTATATGGAGTGAATCTGGGTTCTTGTTGAAATCTTCTCTCCGGATTTCTTCTTTCTTCATTCTCTCTCCTTCCTTCAAATACCTTCTTACCAAATTTCTTGTTAAACTGATGAGTGATTAATGCAATAGATTTGGCGAAGGCATTTATATCTTCATCTGAGTCTGAATCAGTATGAGTTTCTTCTGCTATCAAAACCTTTTTGGATCTTCTTTTTGTGTCCAAACATTTTTGTGACTTTTCACAGTTGTTTTCTTTCGATGTTTGTTTTGAAACAAGTGCATGGGGTCCACCCAAAGAGGTTTTTGATTTTTTCTTCATAACTTCTTTTTCATGTGCAACAAGAGTACCATAAATGTCAGTTAATGACCATGACTCAAGATCTTGATTAGCCTGTATAGACATGGACAGTTGTGACCATTCTTCATTCAAGCTTTTCAAAAAAAAAGAACGTTGTTTTCCTCTTTTGTTCTTATCACCCCAAACTTTCTACATTTGTTTATTAGAATGTTGAATCTTGAGTAAGTTTGGTGTAACTTTTCTTCTGGTAGAGCATGAAAATCATGATATTCATTGATGCATAGATTTCTTCTATTTTTCTGAGTTTGTAGGCCACCTTCAAGTTGATTTAACAACTGATCCCATATCTCTTTTTGCAGTTTTACAAGAATCAAGTTCTTGAAATATATCATTGGGAATGACCATTATGAGTAATCTAACAACTTTTGAGTCATTATCCATCATACTATTTTCTTCATCAGTGAAGTTTGTGGTTTTCTTTTCATAATATGCAGGTATTTCGACAGTATCTGCTGTTGCAGGAACTCTTGGTACCGACACCATTGGAATGTGAGGTCCAACGTTCACAGATCTAAAAAGATCCCTGTCCATACCTTCTAGAAAATTTACCATCCTTATTTTCCATTGGGGATATTCATCCCTTATGTTAGAGCACAAATATGTTGGATTCAAGATCATAAAGTTTGAAGACCAAAAGATCAAGAAGTCAAAGCTAGAAAGTCAGCTCTTATCAAAAGTCAAAGTCTTTTGTTAATAAAGTCAAAGTCAATGTATTTGTATTTTTTTTCTTGTATTTGTTGTGAGGTATAAATACCTTGTATCCTTGTCTTTGTAATCAGATGTACACACACATATTAGAGAGAGCATATTGGTATATCATTCTAGTGAGAGAAAGTAGAGAGAGAAAGTTGTAAATTTGTAATCTTGTGTTTGAGATCAATGACATATGAATTTAGATTTTCATCTTGATTGTTGTTTAGCAATTAGAACTTGATAAATTTGGGAATAACAATTTAAAAGTGTAGGAGGTTTTGTTAATGACCCAGCTGTATACATGGCACTTATGCTTGAGTTTGCCATTAAAAAAAATGAAGATTTGAAGAACTGATGCTTTTCGTAATGAACTGAGATTTACTATCAAATCTAGAGCATATGATGTTCTTGAATAAACTGGGTTTATATGAACATGCACATATATTGAAAGTTTAGAATCAATGAGATGTAAATCTATCCGAGTATGCAGATATGATCTTTCTTTGTTTTAGAAACAAAGGAGGCTCTGATACCAATTGTTGGATCCTTGCTCTAATCTCATAACAATGATATAAACAATAAGAGTAATGACAGCGGAAGTAATACAATTTAATATCAAAAGAGATTCAAATATCACAGTTCATAAAGCAAATAAAGATAAACAAGATATTCTTACAATAAAATATTCAACTTATATTATCAGATATATAACTTATTAAGCACACTTTGAACAATAAGGTGATGGTCCTATTTATAGGACCATAAAGTAAGCAGTGTACTTGCATGACGAAAAAGAGCATGCTGAACAGTGACCTACTCTAGAAAGTAATCTTATCACTAAGTGACGTGTCATCTGTTCTTCTGTTCATTCGTAGAAAACTTCAGTGTGAACATCTTCAGAGAGAATGTCTTCAGAGCTCTGACGTTGTCTTCAGAGCCTCTGATGAAGCCATCTCTGATGTCTTCTCTGAAGGTTGCAATCTCTGATAAGTACTTCAGAGGCAGGTTTGTCCTCTGAAGTCTTCGTCCTCTGAAGTCTTCGTCCTCTGACGTCTTCGTCCTCTAACATCTTCGTCCTCTGACGTGTATCTTTTGGAAGTCCTCTGAAATAGGACGGGTATTTTCAACACTTTAACAAACAGATGATTTGGAGCTAACACAAACTATCAACCTCTGTCGGAGGTCCTCTGGCTCTTGTGGGAAGTGCCTCAGAAGGCAACGACAAGGGAAAGAAGGAGAAGGCAGCTGAGGAGGCACAGAAGAAGAAGAAAAAGAAGGTACTTGTAGCAGAAAGTGAAAGTGAAGAAGATTCTGAGGAGGAGATTGACATGGCTGCTCTAGCCAAAACACTTGTACTAATGACCCGACAGTTCAATCGTGGTCTCAAGAAAAAGCTGGAGTATAGAGGAAGAGAAGAAAGAGATGACAGAAGCAGAGGATATGGTGAGGCAAAGAGAAAGGAGTGGTCTGAAGAACCAAGGAAAGAAGAGAGAAATGGACAAAAGTCAGACGACAGAGCTGGTGACAAATTCCCGAAGCAAACTGAAGGCTGCTTCAAATGCGGGAAACTAGGCCACTATGCAGCAGAGTGCAGGTCCTCTGCCAACACAGGGAAACCCACAAGGGACGCTGCCTTCTATAAAAAGAAAGCATAGTACTACACTCAGAAATCCCTAAAGGCAGAACAAGAGAACCTTGTAACCGATGAATCATCTGATGAAAAAAACAACGCACTCTTCTGTGGAATGGCAGAAGTCCACTCTTCTGACAACGAGAGTGAGGTATCCACTTCTAACTCTTTCAACTCAGACATTGAAAACAAACTTCTTGAAATACAAAATGATCTTCTAGATTATACAAACACATGTTCAGATCTTGAGAAAAAGCTTGCCTTCTTTGAAAGAGAAACTAGGCTTCTCACAGAAGAGAAGGATAAGCTTTACCTTGAAAACAAAACTCTTACCTCTGAGCATATTTCAACAAAAAAGGGTTTCAAGGATAAAATCACAAATCTCGACAAAGCTTTGAAAGAAAAGGTCAAAGAGCTAAAGAAATGTGAGAGTGATCGTTTAAATGCCATTTCGTTGAAAAACCTTTTTCAAAAAGAAAGAGAAGTCCTTCATCAAGATCTGTTCGACAGAGATCTCCAAATTAAAAGGTATCAGGATGCTCAAAAGGTTCATGAGAAGGTAAACACCCAGATAGACAGAAGAGGATTAGGGTTCGAGGATATTGACCCTTACACAGGAAACAAAAGAAACAAATCTTTATCAAACATCTTCTGCCCTGGACAATTTTTAAAACCAAGTTTTCCAAACCTTTTATCCACATTTAAGAGACGCAGAACCTCTGAAGGACCACATCTGAGGAAACCTCTGCAGATGGCAAATGTATGGTATGAAAACAATGATTTACCATCTGCACCTTCATCAAAAAGAAAATCTATACCAAAGAAATATCTGTCTCAAAAGCAGATAGGGGTCTTCAGATTTGGTCACCCAGAAACGCAAACTCAAATGGCTTTTGTGTGCATGATGATTCCTGAAAAGGAACTATCCTCCAAAGCAACAGAGTTTATACCTGCCTCTGTGAAAGAAAAACCGTTTAAAAGGTTTTTAGAAAATGACTTGAAGAAAACTTATGAAAATCATTTTCTCAACCATCCTGATTTAACCTCTGAAATAAGAGAAATCTTTGAGCAAGATCTACAAAACTGTCTTAATGTTCCTATGGTCATTCTGTGTATTTCAAAAATTCTAAATACTTCAAAGGACACCAATGGACAAAGCAAGGCACTTACAGAAGGTCAGGATGTCATTCACAGAGACTTTCTCGATTCAGACTATGAGTCAGAATCAGAGTCTTCTGTCGACAATGGGACAAGTTCTGTGGAACTTGAGATACTCCCCTGTGGTCCAGAGAAGAGTAAACTTACCTCTGGCATTCTTAATAGAACAGTTCTTCCCAAAAGGAAAACCATAGGTGTACCTATCTGTCCTGATTTCCTGGACATGTGCTTACAAGCGAAGACTTCTCTTGAGCTTGAAAAATCTAAAAAGAACAAGATCTCTCATATTTCAAAAGCTCCAAGACCATTAAAACCTTTTCAAGAAAAATTCACTTGGAAACAGAAGAATAAATGGCCTAAAATTGATAAACTTGATGCTTCTGTTGCAGTGAAAGCAAGGAAAGAAGATCAAGGGAGAGTACAACCAAAGAGCCACTCAAGAAGAGTTTAAAAAAAACTCAACCTAGATTAGACAAAGCTTTCTGTAAAAAGAAACCCATATCTAAAATGGGTTGTAGTAAAATTTGCTCTGTACCCTCCTTTGACAAATTTAATGAAATTTTCAAGAAGTTTGCCTCAAATGTTCCTTATTGTAAATGCTTTGATTTTATGCATTCTTTGAATCAACATTTTTCGAGGCCCTCCTGTCTTATATCTCACCCCAAGCCCAAGAATGCAAAATTCAGGGGTGAGAAGAGACAATCTGGTACCTATGCAAATGAGGATAAATCCAAAACCATAGATGTTAAGGAATCTTCAAAGTCTCCTAACAAAAATGGACCCATTTGGAAATGGGTACCTAAATCTCTCTAATCTGTTCACAAGAGAAACAACATGTGCCTATCTGGTACCTAGACTCCGGGTGCTGAATACACATGACTGGCGACAGAGGGTTGCTTTCCTCTTACAAAGAAAAACATGGAGGAGGATCTGTGACTTTTGGAGATAACAAAAAGGAACAAATAAAAGGCTATGGAGTCATTGCCAAAGGAGACATCGATGTCAACAGAGTTGCCTATGTGGATGGCCTCAAGCACAACCTTCTGAGTGTGAGTCAACTCTGTGACAATGGACTCGATGTGATGTTCAAAAGACAGTACTGCTCTCTGTTGAAGGAAGATACAACCACAGAGCTTCTGCGAGCCGAAAGACGAGGTGATTTATACCTCATGGACTTTAAATCAACTAACAGAGAAGAAAAGCTCTACTTAGTCTCAAGTAAGAATGAAGAAGCTTGGCTCTGGCACAACAGGTTCTGTCATCTAAACTTTCACACACTTAACAAACTTGTGAAACTAGAACTAGTAAGTGGTCTACCAAGTATTATATTCGACAAGGATCATCTATGCTTAGCTTGTGAGATGGGCAAACTTAAAAGGGCTGCCCACAAAACCAAATCCGACATATCTTGCACCAGACCTCTGCAGATGCTTCATGTTGACCTCTGTGGTCCTATTTCTGTGTAGAGTCTTGGTGGCAAGAACTACATCCTTGTACTCATAGATAAATTTTCTAGATATACTTGGGTTGAATTCGTTCGAAAGAAATCAGATGTTCCTGAAGTACTAATCAATCTTATCAAGAGAATACAAGTTCTTTATGACTGCAGGGTACAGAGAATCCGAAGTGACAATGGAACAGAGTTTAAGAATTCAACCATTGAAGCCTATCTTTCGACAGAAGGCATATCACAGAACTTCTCTGCTGCAAGGACTCCACAACAAAACCGTGTTGTTGAACGAAGGAACAGAACACTAGTGGAAGCAGCAAGAACTATGCTCACTACTTCAGGGCTTTCTATTTCTTTCTAGGCAGAAGCCATTTCAACCGCATGCTTCACCCAAAATCGATCCTTGATCGTGAAGAGACATGCAAAGACACCATATCACTTACTACACCAAACATTAAGTACTTCCATGTCTTCGGCTGCAGATGCTTTGTACTGAACGACAGAGATCAGATAGGGAAATTCATTCCCAAAGTCGATGAAGCCAAATTTGTTGACTATTCATCAAACTCCAAGGCATACAGAATCTATGTACTCAAATCCAAGAATATACTCGAAAGTATTAATGTTTCATTTGATGATTCTTTTTAGGTGACTTCTGAGAAAATCAGCTCAGTACTCAAACTTCAAGATGAAGATTCTGGTGGATCATCAAGATCAAATGATCTTCATCATCTATTTGAAGAGATGTTCAATGATGATGAACCCTCTGAAGGTGACCGCAGAGCCTCTGAAGCCGAACCCTCTAAGGACCAAACAGGTACTTCTCTAACTGGTCCTAGCAATGCTTCACCCTCTTCAAGTAATGCTGCAGGTGCAGTCATCGAGGGGGAGCACTCAGAGGACAATGCGAATCAAGGCCCCAAGCTCAGTCAAAATTATGGTCATCTTCAAAATCTTTCTGAAGGGTCAACTCCAGATCAAGAATCCGTGGAGGTCTCTATCTCAATTCATGATGAACAACCAAGTCCCGTGGCAAGTACGAATGATCAATTCCTCTCAACAGAGAATGATCTAAATCAAGATGAACATGCTCCTGAGCTAACCACAGAAGTTTCAAATGATCACCTGCCTAGAATAATCAAATGGACCAGAAGTCACCCACAGAGCCAAATTATTGGTGATGCTTCTGACAAGGTCCAAACTCGATCGAGTACTGCAAATTTTTGTTACTATACAAATTTTGTGAGTATCATCGAACCCAAAAAGATATCTGAAGCTCTTGAAGACCCAAACTGGGTAGAAGCTATGCAAGAAGAGCTTCTGCAGTTTGAAAGAAATGAAGTATGGACCCTAGTGCCTCTGCCGAAAGGCAAAACCGCAATAGGGACCAAATGGGTCTTCAGGAACAAAAAGGATGAAGACGGTGTGGTGATAAGAAACAAAGCAAGACTGGTGGCCAAAGGATACTGTCAAGAAGAAGACATTGACTATGAAGAAACCTTTGCCCCTGTGGCACGACTCGAAGCAATGAGAATCTTTCTTGCCTTCGCAGCCCACAGAGGTTTCAAAGTATATCAAATGGACGTCAAGTCAGCCTTTCTGAATGGGCAGATTCAAGAAGAAGTATATGTCCAACAACCACCAGGGTTTGAGAACTCTAAGTACCCAAATCACTTCTACTTTCTGGACCAGGCTCTGTATAGACTAAAACAAGCCCCCAGAGCATGGTACGATAGACTTTCAAACTTCCTGCTTGCAAACGGTTTCGAAAGAGTTACTACTGATACGACTTTATTCTATAAGAAGAGAAAAGGTGAGATTCTGCTTGTACAAATTTATGTTGATGACATTATTTTTGGGTCTACAAATGATTTATATTGCAAAAAGTTCGAGTCATTGATGAAAAGTGAGTTTGAGATGAGCATGATGGGAGAACTTACATTCTTCTTAGGATTGCAAGTCAAACAAACCACAGAGGGTATTTTCATATACCAATCAAAACATGTCTCTGACATACTTGAAAAATACAAGCTCTCTGACTCTTCACCAATGAAAACTCCTATGGTCACTGGATCCAAGCTCCACGCAGATCCAGAAGGCAAATCTGTGGAGTGTAAACTCTACAGAGGGATGATAGGATCTCTGCTATACTTCACTGCGAGTAGACCTGATATAATGTTTGCCACATGTCTATGTGTAAGATTTCAAGCTAACCCCAAAGAATCTCATCTTCATGCTGTCAAGAGGATCTTCAGATACCTAAAAGGGACCAAAAATCTTGGTCTCTGGTATCCGGAGAACTCTGGCTTTGATCTCATGGCTTATACAGATTCAAATTACGGAGGATGCAAGCTCGACAAAAAGAGTACCTCTGGGAGTTGCCAATTCCTAGGAGGGAAACTAGTAAGTTGGACTTCCAAGAAACAGAACTATGTCTCGACCTCTATGGCAGAAGCAGAATATGTTGCTGTCGCAAGTTGTTGTTCACAAGTTCTGTGGATGAGAACCCAACTAAGAGACTATGGATTTGATATCGAAAAAATCCCCATCCTCTATGACTCCAAAAGTGCCATTGCGATCTCTGCCAATCCTGTGTAGCACTCCAAGACCAAACATATCGATATCAGGTATCACTTTCTGAAACATCATGTGGAGCATGGGACAATAGAAATGTACTTTGTGTCCACAGACTACCAACTTGCCGACCTTTTCACGAAGGCATTGGATGAGAAAAGATTCACTTTTCTAGTTGGAAAAATTGGTATGCTCAACATGAGTTGACCACAGAGCCTCTGTACTCCTGCACAGAGCCTCTGTTGTACATATTTGTATATAACTTATTTCTTGTTAGTAAATACTCTCTTCGGATTTCTTTGTCATATATTTTTTTCTACGAATCTATGTCTTGTGCAAATCTTATCTATATATGACCCAAGCATAGTTGAAGGGGGAGCAAATCGAACCATCAAAGACCAATCGTGACTGTTCAAGGGGGAGCAAGACAGTTCTGCGCAACAGACTACAGAGTGAGGTTAGTCCATCTGAACCAAGGGTCAAAACTATTTCTCGAGCACTATGCCCTCAGAACGATTCCACTTTGTACTAAATTTTCTGTCAAAACTTTGAAATGATCAAATCTTTGAAAATATTTCCTAAAAAGGAAATTTTTGGTCTCAGAACCTCTGAGGTCGACCACAGAGCCTCTGTGATCTATCACAGAGTCTCTGCACCTCTAAACTGAGGGTGCTTGACCAAATGCAGTTCAAAAGGAACTCGATCATTTAATCGCACTTTTCTCCCTCTTAAAAAGCTCTTCTGATAACAACCTTGCATATGACCTCAGAAGTCTCTTACCCACAGAGCTTCTATCATTCCCATCACTTGAGAAATTCAGGTCATGTGCCGCGGGTTATTTTTTGAAACTCATTGTCACGTGAGAATAGAAAATGGCAGGCGTGTGAGAATAGGGTGGCGCACGTCCTAGATCGTGCACCGCCATAATCTGACGTGGCAATATTTGATTGGTTCGTAACCTGTACCGTTGTTTTTTAAAACGGCTTCTTATCCGTTACCACTCATCACGGACTTGAAAATTTTATCTTTTACCGCTCATTATTTTTACCCTCTCTCTTCATATATAAACCCCTCTCATACCCCAAATTTCTTTTTTACCTGCTATCTTCTCTCCTTCAAGAATCCCTTTGCAAAGAATTCTCATTTTCCATTTCTTTCCATGGCTTCTCCCTCATCTTCCTCCACGAACTCTAATGGATCCAATAAATCCAACAACTCTCATCACTCGATGGCTCAAAAGGCTGATTCAGACTCCGTCGACCAAGAACATGTGCTTACCAGCATAATGTTATCCTTCACCAGGCATGACTATCACTTGACGCAAATGAACAATAAACCAAATAACCATTTTGTCACCCTCAATCCCTCTGGTTTTCCCACTGAAGTTGCACCATTGATTCAACTCCTCAAGAATCATTTCCTGGTTAAAGCCCTAACGTTGAAACGAGATGACATCCCGAAATCTTACATCCAACAGTTTTGGCTAAGTGCCCGCCATGCCAAGATGGACAAATATGGACACTGCATCATTGGCTATGCAACCCATCCATCAACTATAAAAATTCTGGACTTAGAGATCAATCGTAGGAAACTCTCCGATGTATTTGGACTTCCCACCAAATCAGATCTCAACCTGCGTAAATTCTCAGAGGAGCCCATAGAGGAAGAGATACTAGAGTATATGAGGTTCATTGGCTACGCAGTTCCAATCTCCAAAGGAACAAACTTTAGACGACATAACCTACCCCCTCTCTGTGGAACGTACTTTTCTCTATTCTAAACCGATGCCTAACATCGAAGGTTGGAAGCCCGGATCAATCAAGCAATACAATTTTGGCTATAATGTATGGGATTTACTACGATCTCCCACTGGACTACGCTGGACTAATTTTCAGGGAGATCCAAAATCCTGTGATTTCCAAACAGCAGGACCAAGACAGAGGGACAGAGCCAAAGAACATTGTGTTTGGACGTTTCCTAGGACTGCTTCTAGGCGATGACTTGATAGGAGAAGGAAAGCTACCAGCAGAGGATAAGACAATCAAACTCTTTGAGATGAAGTCTCATAAACCCACCACCATCAAAACAGGATATCCAAAAGCCAGACCTCTGTCAACAAAGATGTTGACTTATTTGGGTAGTGAAGAGGGTGTTAGTGAATACATACGAGGGAACAGGACACCAGAACCACGTCCTGTAACCCCCCCTCGCGTAGGATTTAAAGTAGGAGACATTGTAGTTTACTTGAGAGACGAGGGAGTACGGGCAGAAGTTGAAGCCGCGGAGGCTAAAGTGAGTGAGAAAGAGAGCCCATTAGTTAGAGGGGAGGGGAGTGAGAGAAAGGCGAAAAAGAAAAGCAAAAAGAAGAGAACCGAAGACGTAGAGGTTCCAAAGCCTAAGAAATCCCAGAGGACCATCAAAGAAAAGATGCCAGAAGATAAAGCCACAGAAGAAACTGCAGAGATCAGAGTCTATGAGAAAAAGAAAGGAAAGTTGAGGACGCTTGCCAAAAAAGAACAAATATTGGAAGCCCTCCGATAAAAAAGGAAAGATCTGGATGAATACCTTGCTGCAAGAACGAAAACTACAGAGGGTCCGGCAAAACCTCTGCAGAGGGCAAAAAGATCCCTAGTCCTTGAAGAGTCCCCTGAGGATAAACCTCAGAGCCCAATTCAAATAGCCTCTGCAATAGCACGAGAGGTCTCTCTTCAATACTCTGAAGGATTAGAGGAAACCATGGAAATGGAAATAGATGATGTGACAGGAAGGTCACAGAGCGAAGATGAAGAAGAAGAACCAAGTAAAAAATCGTTGGAGGAGAGGGAAACAAAAGATGCCTTTGGCACACCACCAAAACCAACTCCCAGTGTAACCCACACTTCTACCCCTGCAGTTCTAGTGCAGAGGGGTATTGAAACAGGACTGCACAGTCCGAACCCAACCCAAGCCATCCGGGCAGAGGATATTCCTTCATCCTCTGTACCACCATCCGGGGAAACCAAAACCACCTCACCCTCTCAAGAGGGTGAGAGTGTTGCTCTACGTGTCCTTTCTCCCCAGGACACATCTCTTCCACACACAGAGGTATTCGTTACTTCTGTCACACACAAGAGTGACACCCAAACCACCTCAGAGTTGGTAGTGAAAGCACACGATGATTCTGTGGCTCTAGAACATCCACAAGATCCATTCAACATAAGTCTTAAGGGAGTCTCTAAACCCTCCCCCAAATAATGTGTTGACAGAACTTCCATAGGTGCTTCCTTTGTGGAACATCAAGGATTGGAAGGAAATCCTCCAGAGCTCAACATAAAAACAGGCTCTGAAGGTGCCAAAGACTCGTTGGCCAAATCTGTAACATGGGTTGTTCCAGAGGTTACCTCTGACACCTTTGTCACAAAGGGCGAGTTTAAAGCCTTTGCTGACATGGTGCTCACAAAACTTGACGAGTTGCAAAGCTCTATCTCTAGAGAGTCCCAAGCTAACTCTCAAATCCTTGCAGAGGCCCTAAAAGCCAATACTGAAGCTCTGCAAGCCCTCAATACAAACTGCACGAAAAGGGCTGATCTTCAAGCTTGTGGACAAGCCATCATTGCACACTCCAATCAGTTTCAAATTCTAGGGGATCTTTGCATAGAAGAGTTCCCAAAATATGCTACGCAAGGAGTTCAGACTGGAGTAAATGAAATGGGCCGGCTCAGAGAGGAAATAAAGAACAAAACTCGCAGTGTTATGGTCCCCTTTCACACACATGCATCAACCTCTGCCCCAAGGCCAAGGCCTCCACCGAAAGAACTTAAATTTCAAGAGAACATTCATACCTATCTTTACAGCGCAGAGCCCGAAGCTGTCTTCTTAGCACCAAATCTGCATCCCTTAATCAAAGAAGACATCAGAAGACGCTTCGAGCAAACTGCACTAGAAAGGGATGGAGTGTTTTCCACAGAAGATATCAAAACCGTGATGAGGATCTCTCTGCACTCCTTCGCCAACAAGTCAATCATGTATGCACAATACTTAGTTGAGAGAAAAGATGGGAAACAATACACGTTCACAGATGCAAACTTAAAGAACCTCTGTGCCTACGATCTTCCTCAACTACATGCCTTCACAGATCAAAGACTTGAAAAGCGTAAGGAGTACATGATAGCGAATGGCAGGATCAAAGAGGTGATGCGCGAACATGTAAAATATCACAGCAAAATGGACTTCGAGGTAGCTCTACAACTCGGAGTCGAGAAGCTGTTGATCACCAAACCTCATGACCAATTCCCCGGAATTGAGAACGTTTCTTGCAACTCCTTAATCACAGAGCCTAAGTTCGGATTCATCTACAGAGACGATGATGGGCTTAAAAGGATGTATCGGCCAAATCAAAGTCACAAGTATTCAAACAATACTCTGCAGAAGATAAAGAATACGATTCTGAGGAAGAAAGGCTCTGAGTTTGTGCAAGCGGGACCTGCAGAGACAATGATCGGACAGATTGATGCACAACTGAAGTACAGGGAACTCATTCTATTGATGAGAAAAACTCTAGCTGAAAGCTTTACCAAGACGATAAATGATTTTCCTCAATGACTTCTGTAATATTTTGTTGTTCATTCATGTATTTCGATGCTTATTGTAATTGCCTTTTGGCATTTTTCTTTTACGAATGAATATCACTTTTCAGAGGTTGAGTTCCTTTCACCTCTTTTGCTTCTAGCTTAGCCATCGCTCTAAATTTCAAATTTTTATTTTTCAATACTTAGGGGGAGATTGTTATCTCCACTCACATTATATAGAAGCATTGAAAAATAGGCTAAGTATGGGAATCACAGAAGTCTGCCGCTGAACACTCAAGTACACCACATAAGGAACAAAGCTCATAGGTTACTCCGTAGAAGATCTACCAGAAGACAAACCTGATGATACTCAGATCACAGAGCCTCTGTGATCACTCACAGAGCCTCTGTGAAGGCTAACCTTTAGAGATCAATGAAGCTTTTCTAAGAGTTCAAGACAAGACCACGTGCCAAGCACGTGAGACCTGCTGTACGAAGATCCACAAGATCAATGTAATGGGCGTCCCACGATGTTTACTTTACAGGTGGCATTCCGTTTATGGAATGTCAGTTTTTGTCTTGTACTAAGGGGTGCATCCTTCTGCTATATTAAGGAGCACCACCTTAGAGCACAATATACGAGAGCACACACAAAAAAATAGCAGTCTGTATAATCCTTGAGCATTTTTGCACATACCAAGTACGTGTTCTTGGTGTTCTTGAGTAATCAATGAAACAGTTATTTGAGTAACTTTCTTGTAAAACATTACTTCCTGTTCATTAGTTACTTGTGTGTTTACTACCTTGTATGTTCAATCTTTTCTACACATCTTAAACGCTTTGTTAGGTCCCAAGGTTGAGCTTCCCAGGAGGTCACCCATCCTAAGATTGCTCTCGCCCGAGCACGCTTAACTTGTTACGATCAAGCGCTTATCACTACACCAAAAGCAATTGTTGGTGGTGAAGGCGCAACTTTATTTCCTTAAACCATGGTAGCGCAAAGCCCCGTACTAAGCGACAGGCGGACATGAGGGGCTGCACCACTTTCGTGGAGCCAGTGGGTCGGGCTGTTAGTCCCGGCCAGTTACGTACTCTCGAGTCGAAGGTGAGGGCGCTGGATGCTTGCGGCATTCCCAGCAAATGTTGGGATTTCTCCTCAACAATCCCCCCCAGCATTTGTACACTGGGAGACTCGAACTCGCGACCTCGCTCTAATACCAATTGTTAGGTCCCAAGGCTTGAGCTTCCCAGGAGGTCACCCATCCTAGGATTGCTCTCGCCCGAGCACGCTTAACTTGTTAGGATCAAGCGCTTACCACTACACCAAAAGCAATTGCTGGTGGTGAAGGCGCAACTTTATTTCCTTAAACCATGGTAGCGCAAAGCCCCGTACTAAGCGACAGGCGGACATGAGGGGCTGCACCACTTTCGTGGAGCCAGCGGGTCGGGCTGTTAGTCCCGGCCAGTTACGTACTCTCGAGTCGAAGGTGAGGGCGCTGGATGCTTGCGGCATTCCCAGCAAATGTTGGGATTTCTCCTCAACACGCTTCCACACTCTACTTCATTAATCAGTGTGTAGTAAAAGGTTAAATCAAGTTAAAGAACATCATAACTGGGATCAACACAAAGTTTTCACCAAGTTCAGGTCTTAGTGTTCTTCACGAAAAGTTCAGGTTTTCGCCATCAGTGCATCGAGTAAAGTTTAGTTTGCGCTATCTGTTCATCGCGCAAATTACTTTTGTGCCACCTACTGCTCAAGCAAAGAAAGGTTTTTGTCAACAACATCTCGCGCCAAGTCTAATTTGCGCCACCTTTATATCACAAATTCTGAGTTGCAGGCATCTAATGTCAAGGGGGAGTAAGAGAAAGATGGCTTCTGAGTAAATCAGCTCAGAACCCGTGTTAGAGCATAAAACTGTTGGATACAAGATCAAGAATACTGAAGGTTAAAGTACAAAAAGTCCAAGCTGAAAAAGTCAACTTTCGTTTAAAGTCAAAGTCTTTTGTAATAAATGTCAAAGTCAATGTCTTTGTATTTGTTTGTTTCCTTGTAATAGATGTGGGTATAAATAGTTTTAGTTAGTTGTTTTTGTAAGAGAGTCTTGAACAGAGTTGTTTCCAAAGAGAGAATTGTAGAGAGAGAGAGAGTTCTAGAGAGAGAGAGAGAGAGAAAGTTTGTAGTCATGGAATTTGAAAGTGAAATCAAACAGGTAATTTGATTGAAATCTTGTTTGTGATTAGAAACTAGAAACAGAGAATAACAATGGGTATCAGAGCAGATCCAAAAGTGAAATCAGATCAAGAAATGTTCGACACTGTGTTCTTGAATATCCAGATTGATTTTCGAGTTTTTGTGTGAATTAGGAGTTGAAATCATTCAGATGTTGTTCGGAAAGTGTAATTGATAGAGTTTGTTTAGTTAATTTCATGAATTGCACTGTAATTCTCACGAATTTGTGATTTTTGTTGAGTTTTGAGTCACGAGTTTTTGAGCACTGTAAATCGTATCAAAATGTTACAACTTGAATTTGTTTTTGTAATTCTTGTATTGTAATTAGTTCTAGTATTGTAATCGATCATTCATACAAAGTTTCAAGCCAATTGAGAAAGGTTTGATCGACAAACAGATGGAAAAATCAAGGTTTGGTTCGACAGACTGAAGAACGCGCTAGATCTGTAAAACGTGCAAGTTCATCCGCAAAATTTAGGTCTCAAACTCGCAAGGTGTTATTAGCGAGTTCATAAAACACGCAAGGTGTTATCTGCGAGTTTGGATATTTGGGAAAATTTTCTAAGTATGGAAACGCGCACATAGTGTTGAGCGAGTTCTACAAACGCGCTAGTCTAAGTGTGCGAGTTTTATCAGGAACAGGGTTCTGTGAGTTTGTTCATCGTGCAAGTTTAACTCAGAAAATCGTCTAAGTGTTGGAACACACAAGTCTTGGTTAGCGTGTTCTACAAACGCGCTAGTAGTATCTTGCGAGTTTCTAAAAAACGCATGCCTCAACTTGCGAGTTTATCAGTAAACAGTGGTTAGCGAGTTTCTACCAAAACGCGCTAGTAGTTCCTAGCGGGTTTCTCAAACACGCACGCCTCAGCCTGCGTGTTTATCAGTGAATAGTGATCTACGTGTTCAGGCATTAGCGAGTTTCTTCAAGAATAGTCACTTGCGAGTTTCAACGTTTAGTGAGTTTTAGCCATCTGCGAGTTTATCAGAACACGCAAGTCTTTGCATGCGAGTTTCACAAACGCGCAAGCCTTAGTCTGTGGGTTTTTCAGCTACAGTGACTTACGAGTTTTGTCACTTATGGGTTGTTTGGCAGTTGCTGAATGGTTTAGTGCAGAATGATTAAGTGGTCTGAATGATTAAGAGGTTTTTATGATATAGTGTAAATTGAAATATGGTTGTTTGCTAATTGTTCATAATGAAATCAGGGCTCTTAATTGGTAAAGGAGGGTCATGATACAAAATCATTAAGAAGATTTTGGAACCATTAAGAGGCAACACTTTTTTTTGCCAAACAAGATTTACCTCTTATCGATTCAGAGGTTGCCTCTTAATGGAACCATTAAGAGATAAACAAACAGCCCCTTATTCAAATTTTTTGAAATTTTTGATTTTTTTTTTGTGATATCATATTTGGACTAACGATCAGTTCTAGTTTCTTATTGCATAATTTTTCAAAACAGGTTTAATCAAGATGACTTCTAAAGATGCTCTTTCCATTGGCACTGATGTCAAGCCTCCTGTTCTGTTCAAAGGAGAATACGAACAGTGGAAAGACATATTTCTGGATTTTGTAGACAGACATGCAAATGGGGAAAACATTCTGCTGTCAATTACAAAAGGTCCTATGGTACCAATCACAGTTCAAATACCTGATGATGATTCATCTGATAGTGAAGATGGTATTGAGGAAAGAGAACAGAAGATGAAAACAGTTCAAGTAGAGTATGGTCAATATTCAGAGGAACAGAAAAGCCGATTTAAAGCTGATAAGCAAGCAAGATCTCTTCTTCTTCAAAGTATCCCGAATGACATCTACATCAAGATTGATAGCTACAAGGCAAATGCTAAGAAGATGTGGGATCAATTGCAAAAGATGATGATGGGATCCAAGGTTGGGAATTAGATGAAAGTGGCTAACTGCATCAATAGCTATGAAGAATTCAAAGCCAAAGAGAATGAAAGCCTGGAAGACACATATGAATGGTTTGTCTTGCTTCTAAATGAACTGACAAAGAACAAAGTGAAAAAGAAGCAGTTGGAGAATAATGTCAAATTCCTGAGTATCCTACAACCTGAATGGAAGAAGCATACGCGTAGGATGAAACAAATGAAGGATCTGAATGACATTCCGTTACATGAAGTTTACGAGACTCTGAGGAAAAATGAAGAAGAAGTGGAAGAGAAAAGAGCTGAGAAAAAGAAGGCAAAGAAAGTTCTCGATCCTATTGCATTGGTAGCAGGAGAGAAGAAGAAAGAAAAGAAAGAGAAGAAGAAAAAGAAGAAAGTGATTACCAGTTCTGAGTCAGAATCTGAATCAGATGGAGATGATGGAGAAAGTCTCAAACAAGCTATGCTTTTACTGACCCAAGCATTTCAAAAGAAATTCTACAAAAAGCCGGGATCAAATTCTCAGAGATACTCTTCATCCAGCTCTAAGAACCATGAGCACCGAGAAAGAGTTGAAGGAAAGCGACATGAAGAGAACCGGTATATGTAAAGGAAGCCGGAATAAAAGAAGAAGTTTGTGAATGATTACAACGTTACTGAAAAGTCAGCAAATGATCCAATTAAATGCTACAACTATGGCAAGATTGGACATTTTGCTAAAGAATGTCGAAAGCCAAAGGTTCGCAACTCTCAGTACTATCAGAACAAACTGCTATTGGCCAAATAGCAAGAAGCTGGCATAGCATTAATGGCTGAAGACGAAATTTGGTTGGATCATTCTGATCAAGAGGATGAAAAAGAGAAAGAAGAAACTGCTCATCTCTATCTAATGGGAAAAGAAGTAATGTATTATGAGTCAGATGAGAAGACAGCTGATGAGGTATTAAATTTAACTGAAAAAGATTTTATAACCAAAATGGACGCTATGATGGTTGAGCTTAATGATCTTCAAGTAAAACTGAAGAAAGGAAAAGACAGAGTTGCTAAAAGAAACAACAAGATCTTTGAGCTTAATAAGTCTGTTATTGGGAACAAACATCTAATTGATTCTTTACGCAAGTTTGCTTCTGATTCTAAACTTCATGTAGATTGTATTGAAAAGAAAATTTCTGATTTTGAAGTTAAAATTTCTAAGTCTGATTTTGAGAAGAAAGAATCTGCACTAACCATTTATAAATTGCAGGTTGAGAACAAGCTCTTGAATAAGAAGGTAAATGGTCTGGAAGCCAAACTTTATACGAGAGGCCAAACAGATCAAACAATTTTTTTTAATGCACCTAACGAAGAGGCTTATGTTAAGGAAAAATGGGGACTTGGTTTTGAAAACCCCCATTACTTAAAGAAAGCCATCAGAAAACAACCAACATTATATAATTTTGATTTTCTTGCTTGTGCTGGTAAACATACTCATTTAAAACCCAAATTTCTTACCAAATTACTAGAAGAAGTTGATGCCAAAGAAATTGAAAATAGAAAGAATGTAAAGAAAATGCAACTATCATTTAACTATGCAAAGTTAAATGATAGGTATCTTTCAGAAACACCAAAAGTTCTTTCAAACAATTATTTTGCTAGTTATTCTGTTTCTGAGATGAAAGCAAAACCTGCAATTGCAAAGGTTTATGTTCCTCCACTCATTCTTGAAAGCAAAATAGTTGAGCCTGAAAATGTTTTATCTGATGAAAAACTTTTGGTAGATATTGAACAAAGTGTGTTTTCTACAGTTTTAAAGAACATTGTTTTTCAAACTAAATCTACAAAGTGTTCTAAAGTTTCTAAGGCACCTTAAACTTCGACTGATAACTTTGATGACTTATTTGCGTCTGCAAATGATTTTTTAAACTTTGATGATGGGTGCATAGAAGAAATTGATATGTTTGACTTCAATGCTTCTCTTCCTGATCATTCTACTTGTCTTATAAATGAAAAAGTGTTACCAAGTGGTTTTAATTTTGGTAAATCATCAGCTAAGGTTGGTGAATCAGTTTCTGTAACTGCTGATTATTATGCTCAAGGTAAGAAACATAAGAAACAACGATTATAGAAACATAAATACACTGGTACACAAAAGAAAAATCAATCTTAGAAATCTGATTTTACTAATAAATTTAGATCTTTTGTTTCAGATATAAGCAAGAAAAGGTCGAAAGCTCGAACCGAATGGCGACTAAAAAGGAAGGATGATAAGATAGCTGAATCAGTTTCTGATAACTCTTGTAATAGATCAGTTAGTAGTGATAATGATGTAGTTGATCAATTTTCTTGTCTTAAACAAAACCTTGTAACTTCTTACAAGCGGTATTCAATAAAGCAATTGATTCAATTATCTCCTATTACTACTAAATCTTATCATTACCGGAGAAATGATTTTGCTTATTCTCATAATTCTACTGATTGGTTTGGATCTTATCATGTGTATTCTTCAAGATCAAATGTTTTTAAAAGTTTTCAAAGAAAAGGAGGATCCATTTTCAAATGGATGCCAAAATCTTGTGCTAATATGTTAGGACCCGTTTTTAAATGGGTACCTAAATCTATTGTTTCATGATTTCTCTTGCAGACCCGACATATGTGGTACTTGGACAGTGTATGTTCCAAGCATATGACTGGGCATAAAGCTTTATTGTCTAATTTTACAGAGAAATTCAGCGAAAATGTCATATTTGGAAACAATCTGCTTTCACCAATCTTAGGATATGGTGACATTATTCAAGACAACATAACGATCAGTATGGTGAGCTATGTCGAAGGTTTAGGGCACAACTTGTTTAGCATCAGTCAATTCTGTGATAAAGGGTTAGAGGTCAACTTCAAAGCTAAGAGGTGTTCTGTTCGTACTGAAGATGTCAATTAACTCTTAGTCGGAAATCGAAAGACAAATCTCTATACCATAAATCTTTCAAAGGTTCAGATTGCCAATCAAGTATGCTTAATGACAAAAGCTTCGATGCAGCAAAGGTGGCTCTGGCACCGAAGACTATCACATCTGAACTTTTGTTATATCAACAAGTTGGTCAAAGATAAGTTGGTAAAAGGACTTCCTGAACTGAGATATGAAAAATAACACTTATGCGCAACTTGTGAAAAGGGTAAGATGAAGAGAGCCGCACATAAACCGAAGCCTGAATCAAGCACCAGTTCTCCACTAGAGTTGTTACATATGGATCTCTGCAGTCCAATGAGAACACAAAGCTTAGGAGGAAAGAAATACGTGTTGGTTATTGTGGACGATTATTCAAGGTACACATGGGTCAAATTTCTTCGATCAAAAGATGAGACGCCCGAAGTTCTCATTACTTTCTTAAAGACGACCCAAGTGAATATGCAAAGGCATGTCAAGTTTCTTCGAACGGACAACGACACAAAATTCAAAAACAAGATTGTTGAAGAATATCTCGAATCGGTCGGGATATCACATCAGTACTCTTCTGCTCGTACGCCTGAACAAAATGGAGTAGTCGAAATGCGAAATCGGACGCTAGTTGAGGCCGCTCGTACTATGCTTAGTCAATCCGATCTACCTCTATTTTTGTGGGCAGAAGTTGTGTCAACTGCATGTCATACTCAAAATCGGTCCATAATACACCGCCGTTTTCAAAAGACTCCGTATGAGCTGATCAACAACATAACACCAACAATCAAGTATTTTCATATATTTGGGTGTAAGTGTTTCGTGCTTAACGACAGAGAGAGTCTGAATAAATTCAGTGCTAAAGCGGACGAGGGTATTTTCGTTGGTTATTCTTCAAAATCTGCAGCATATTGTGTTTATCTGAAGAAGTCAAAGACAGTTGTCGAGATCGTTAATGTTACATTTAACGAAGAAATTGCTTCTGAACATTTCAGTTCAGAATCCGTTATCATTGGAGTATTAGCTTTTGGGCAGATTAGTCCAGAACCTGCTTCTACAACGAATAATTCGAATAACGCTTCTACTTCTACTTCAATTTCACATTTATCTAATTTAGATTTGTTATTTGAATTCTTTTATGATGAGTTTCTAGGAACTAATATACCTAAATCTGTTGTGACTGACAGGTCTGAAGACACAAGTTGCAATCATCCAGTCACTTCAGAAGTTTTAACTGAACTTGTATCCCCCGTTCAGTCAGAAACTCACATTCCAACATATACTCCTACAGTTGAAGATGTACAAGTAACTTCTGAGCCATATGTAACTGTTTTCATTGGGTGTGATATATTGTCTACTCAACAGCCAGAGTCTGCTGTTCCAACTGATGCTTCTGCACCTGAAACTTCAACTGGAAACCCCCCTCCCATTATTCAAACTGAAGAGTCTGACAGTGGATTTCTAGATGATGATCATGTTCAATCAGTATCTACTCCACTACCTCATGAGCATTGCTGGACCAAAGAGCATCCATTACATCAAGTAATTGGAGATCTCAACAAGCCTGTACAAACTAGCTCAGCGACTCTTAATCAATGTATGCATGACTCATTCCTCAGTAAGATAGAGCCCATGCGAGTATTAGAGGCTCTTGCTGATTCGGATTGGGTATCTGCTATACAAGAAGAGATCAATCAGTTTGAAGCCTTAAAGGTTTGGAGATTAGTTCCAAAACCAGAAGGTAAAACTGTGATATGCACTAAATGGGTTTTCAAGTATAAAAAGGATGAAGATGGTATCGTCATATGCAACAAAGCTAGACTTGTTGCCAAAGGTTACCGGCAAGAGGAAGTGTCAGGATCGAAATTCAAACAAGAATTTAATTCAGACACACTCAGAATCAATGTTAAAGAAGTTGCGGAAAAACACTTTAACACTAACAATCAATGAAGCAGTATATGCACTTAAATCACAAGTTATATTGATTAAACTTGATGATTACACACAAAACCTCAATCCGTTGAACAGGCTCAACAGACGTTCTATACTTCTCTATAGAAAGGATCTAAACTAGTCTTGAGGTTTATTCTCTCTAAAACAAAACTTATGAATGATAATTATATTTTATTCTATCAAAGACTTCTATACTATATAAACAAGACTGATTATAGGATAATTATCAAAATAAAATTGATCTTCATCCTTTACTTTAGCTTCAATCTATACAGCTGTCTTCATTCTTATACGGAGTCTTCATCTCAAAAGCAACACTATTTTTATGAGCAGTATTAATTCTGAACTAGCAGTATTAATCTCAGCAAGCAGTATTAATTTTGTCTGAACAGCATTAACTTCTTCAAGCAGTAGTAATTGTGATCTGGCCGTACTAACTTCCTCAGGCAGTAGTAATAGTCATGTCTAGCAGTAGTAACCATCCTTAGCACATTTCAGACCCAACAATCTCCCCCTAACTTAACTTTTCAAATTGAGAAGTTAAGTTCTTCAAAAACTGATCTTCATGATGCTTTCAAAACCTAAGTTTACACCTCTAGATTAGGATCCAAAACCAAGCTTTGATTGATGATCCTGCTAACCACAATCCTTGCCATTTCTAAGCCTTGAGAACAGATTAGTTTGGCTTTCAGCATCCCATGTAGCTTGGCTAGGCTATGGTCATATATCTTATCCACCAAGTAATATTCATGGAAACTTTTGTCAATGGTTAAGATATATACCCCACACCTTTCTATGAGCATCCAGTTGTCCACAGACTTGAAGACATCTTTGATGACATGCTTGACAAGATCTGGACGGAACATCATGCATAAATACTCCATTGCTAGTTTCTTGATGTTCATCCCTGGAGTCTTCAGTACATCCCCATACAGATTCATTCCCACTTTAAAAAATTCTTCCAAGTCTGACCTTGAATAACATCTGACTATCTTCCCCCAAGTAGAATAGACTTCAAAGTGATCACTCATTCTTTTGATTCTGAAATATTCTTTGCCTTGATCTTCAAGAATATCCCAGTGGATGATTTCAGGGGCTTGGACTGAAATGGGATCTGCCTTCACTGGATCATTATCTGTTACAGTCATGTAAAGTTCGAAATGCACATCAGATTGAATTGGTTGTTGTGCACTTTGACTTAATTGCTCAGCTTGACCTGTAACAGATGGTTCTGTTTCTTTCTCAGCTTCTGCAACCCTTGGCTTCTTAGACAGTTTCTTGGAAGCTATTGTCTTCAACCTTTTAACAGATTTGACTTCTTTAGTAGTAGCTTCCTCTTTCTTGTCTTCAGCCTTAGGGATGGTGTCCTCACTCTCAGGGAAGGGTTGTTGAATATTGAGATCATGTCTCTCTTTCATTTGTCTTTCAAATTCTATCCTTTGAGTGAAGTCCCCTTGAAGTTTTGCCATTTCCTTCTTGTATAGATCTTCAACTCTTGAGTAGGACATATCAGCAAACATTTCTTCCTTAACCCCCACGGAGCCTTTCAGAAAGTTAATCATCTTTCTCCTTTATTGATTGGCCAGGTAAGTTTTAGAAGGTTGTCTTTTCTGCTTCTTTGCTGGCAGTCTTTGTATGGAAGCTTTCACAGTGCTTTTCTTGGCCTCAGCTGCAACCCTTAAGCTTTCTTGATATTCCTCATTCAGCCTAGTGGATAGATCTAGAGCAATCTGCCTATCTTTGGCCTTCTGAGTTTCTTCTTCTTGTTGTAGCTCATTCTGCAGCTTCTTAGCCAGTTCCTCATCTAGTTCAATCTGTTTTAGCTTCTTTGGTGGCTTTGTAGATTCATCCACCTTTTCCTTTCCTTTCCTCTTCAGTTCAGCCTCACTGATTTCTTTCCTTTTTATCTCAGGTCTTCCCTATTTGATTTCCACTCCCTTGGCTTTTTGAGTGGCTTTGGGAGTGTCTGTTTTGGCTTTTTGAAGGGTTTCTGCTATCTCTATTTCTTCAACAGAAAGCCTTGTTACTGCTGTTGTCTCTGTTACTGCTGCTAAGCCAATTGATGCTGCTTTCTTGAACGTTTCTACTGCTGGCTCTGTTTCTACTGCTGTACTGGTTTCTGCTTCTTTTCCCTTCTCCCCCTCAAAATTAGAGTCCATTCCAACAGGACTTTGCTTCTCAGATTCAGCTCTATTCTCCCCCTCTTTGGAAGCATCATGAGGGATGCTCCTCTTCTTCAGTATGAATTTGGTCCTCCTCTTCTTTTGCACATGCTTGAGGACTATTTTCTTGAGGTTGGAAATCTGGACTTGTTGGGATAAGATCACTTGTTGTAGCTTCTCAATAAGTTTGCCCTGAGATAGGACATCCTTATTGATATTGGCAATACTTTCCATCAATTCATCGTATGTATATCTATCCTCACCACCTTTAGGTGTGTTTACCACCATTGGAGGATTACTGGAACTTTTAGTAGGGGTCCTCTGCCTAGCAGAGGTTTCTTGGCACCGGGGACCTTTGGATGATTGCTCACCCAAAGTTGCCGTAGGGAAGGTCTTAGAGATGTTCACGCTGTCCTGTCCTGCACTTTGTGCAGAAACAGTAGTGTGAGCCTTTCTGCCCACATGCTTAACCTTCTCCTTAGTAAGCACCTTCTTGGGGTTGGGAGACACCCCTTTGGTTTCCCTTTGGATATTCTCTAATGAAGAATGCTCCATTAGAGGGCTTGTAGGCTTAGAGGGTGTTGGTACATGAAGGGAAGGATCCTTCTGTACCTTCTTTTTAGTGTATATTTTGGTGATGGGAGGGGTTGGTGTGTTTAGAAGGGACAGAGGAATTGTTTTTATGGTGGAAGGTATGGGTAGGTCATCAGTGGGTTGGTCCAATGAGGTTTGGGACCCTGATGCCTCACCTGTAGAGTGGGACACAACCATCATTGTTGAGAACAATGGTGTGTCAATACCTGAGAAGACCTTACAAGTCCTCCTCATATTAGAAAACACCTTCCCTTTCGGGACTTTAGGTACATATACCTAATTAAAATGAGGTAATTCCGTCAATTCCTTATTCAATATAGCTTGTACAAACCTGGGATACATATAAAAGGATTTTGACTTGGTATCCAGGTTTGACAGAAAATCATTTAAGACCATTTTCGAAAAATTGAACTTTCTGGAGGTTGCTAAGCAGACCAAAGCATAAGCAATGGTACTGCTGAACTCACTCCAACTAGTTGTTTTCTTTAAAATGCAATGCTGGAGAGTATGAACAAAGAATCTCCACTGAGGTGAGAATTTGTTCTTAAAGAACTTATAAATCTCAGTGGGACCTTCATATCCCATTCTGCTTATATTTTCAAAAAGATCTTCCTTGGGTAGAGATGTTATACCTGCGGCATCATCTAAAAGTAGATGAATGCGAATGGTCTCCTCCGAGATGGTCAGGGGTTTATCACAAACCCTTGACTTGATAACCTGAGTACCCTCTTCATTATGGATGGTGGCATTTGCCCATAGATGTCTTTGATGCTCCACATAGATTGTGGGATTAACCGTTAAAGCGTGGGCGATATGTGTGGATTTTAGGAAGTCCACAATCTGATGAAATCCTTCGGCTTGGTTGGGCTTATTCAGCATTACCAACTCATTGTGGTCATCGACAAATACAAGACTTGCCATTTGAGAGAGATTTGACTACGAACTAGGGTTAAGAGCATGAAAATCAAGAACGTTAGCGAGAACGAGAGAGAAATAAGATAAATAAGCGCAATAAATTCAAAGAATCGTTTTGATTTTTGGCGGACTAAGGGGGTATTTATACAATCAGAGAAACAGTTAAGAGCAGTATTAATTTACATTAGCAGTGGTAACTGACCCCCGCAGTAGTAACTACAGACTAGCAGTAGTAATACATACTAGCAGTATTAACACAGACTAGCAGCATTAACACAGACTGGCAGTAGGAAAACTAACCAGCAGTAGTAACACAGAATAACAGTGGTAATATAGACTAGCAGTTGTAATACATACTAGCAGTATTAACTATACTTCACTTTTGTTTGGCCTTTCATCCTGAAACACTTAAGCACACAAGGGTTAATAGCACCAATTTAATGAAAGTAAATAAGGAGGAATCTATATAGGTACATAAAGGGAATGAGAATATACTTATTCATTGTTCATCATGCCCACACTTGTGACCAAGAATGTGAATCTACCCACATCAAAAGCTTTTGTGAATAGATCAGCAAACTGGTTACTTGTGTGTACTTTCTGAACCTGAATTAGCTTCTTCTCATTACAGTCTCTAATAAAATGGTACCTTATTTCTATATGCTTTGTTTTTGAATGCTTGACAGGATTATTAACAATGCTAATAGCACTACTGTTGTCTATGAAAATAGGAGTGTGAAGAAATGTCATACCATAGTCCATCATTTGATTCTGAATCCTAGCACTTGTGAGCAGCAACTTGCAACAGCTATGTATTCTGCTTCTGTTGTTGAAGTAGACACTGTGGTTTGCTTCTTACACTGCCATGATACTAGTCTAGCACCCAAAAACTAACATCCTCCAGTTGTAGACTTTCTGTCCAAGTTAGCTCCATCCAAATCACTATCTGAATATGCAAGTAGGTCAAATGGTAAGTCCTGAGGATACCAAAGTCGTAATCTGGGTTGACCTTTTAGATATCTGAATATCCTCTTGACTGCTTGAAAATGTGATTGCTTTGTCCTAACTTGAAATCTTGCACACACACAAACAGGGAACATGATATCTAGTCTAGAAGCTATGAGATACATGAGAGAGCCAATCATGGATCTGTAATAATGAACATCCACATCCTCCCCCTCAAGATCTGCAGTTATCTATTTGTGTGTCTCCATGGGTGTGCTTGCAGGCTAGGAATCTGAGAACCCAAACTTGGTTAAAATGTCCTGCACATACTTGGTTTAGCTTATGAAGATTCCATCTTGTTTCTGCTTAACCTGTAGCCCAAGGAAGAAAGTAAGTTCACCCATAGAACTCATCTTGAATCTCTTATGCATTAATTCTTCAAAATCTCTGCACAATTGATCTTTTATGGATCCGAATATGATGTCATCCACATAGATTTGCACTAACAGGATGTCCTTCTTCTTCCTTTGAATGAACAGAGTCTTGTCAATGATTCCTCTCTCAAAACCATTTTTCAAGAGATAGGTAGACAATGTGTCATATCAAGCTCTTGGTGCTTGATGTAGTCCATACAGTGCTTTCTTCAATTTGTATACTCTGTCAGGGTACTTGGGATTTTCAAACCCTGGGGGCTGACAGACATATACTTCTTTTTCAATTTTGCCATAAAGAAAATCACTTTTCACATCCATTTGGTAGACTTTGAACTTCATGAAAGAAGCATAGGCTAAAAACAGCCTAATTGCCTCAATCCTAGCCACTGGTGCAAAGACCTCTTCATAATCAATTTCTTCTTCTTGAGTGTACCCCTGTGCTACCAATCTAGCCTTGTTCTTGATCACTATCCCTCTCTCATCCTTCTTGTTTCTGAAAATCCATTTTGTCGCTCTAGCTCTGTGTCCTTTAGGAAGTTCTACCAAATCCCATACATTTTGTAGTACAAACTGCAGCAGCTCCTCTTGCATTGCTTCTATCCAACTTGGATCTTTCATTGCATCATGCACCTTTTTGGGCTCAACCTGAGAAAGAAAGCAAGATAGTAAGCCTGATTGTATGTCTTTTAATCCTCCCAACTTACTCTGATTCCTTGTGATGATTGGAGAATTGATGTCACCAATCACCAACTGAGAAGGATGATCTTTATGCACTTTTGTTTGATGAATAGCCTCGGCATTAATCTCTGCATCTAGATTAGAGTCATTATTTTCAGGAGAGCTTCCACCAAACACTGAGGAGTTCTCATCATCAGTATCATCTTCTGCCAATGCAGGCATCTCAGGTTCTAGATGTTCTGAAGTCAAAAGTTGATCCTCCTTTTCACCTCTCTCCTCTTCATTCTGAGAAGTTTTAGTATCCTTTGAATCTGAAGCATCTTTCTTCTTTTGAACACAGAGTTCAATAGGATCTGCTGTAGAGATTGGGAACAACACAAACTCTTGTCTTTTGTCTTGTACTGATTCTGTCCCTGTTCTTGCATTATTCTCATAACTGAAACCCAAAGAATTAGTTAGTGAATCAATGTCAAAAAGCCAATCAGGGCCTGTACCAAGTTTATTTGGTGTGCTCTCATTGCATTTGACATTGTCACTTTCCTCAATTATTCTAGAAGAGGTATTCAATACTCTGTAAGCCTTACTTTGGGATGAGTAACCAACCAGAAATCCATCATCTGCTTTGCTATCAAACTTGCCTAAGTGAGTTTTGGTATTAAGAATTGTGCAAGGACACCCAAATGGTTTGAAAAATCCAATAAAAGGTTTCTTCTTGTTAAAAAGTTCATATGGTGTCTTGCCTTGAGATTTAACTATTAGAACCCTGTTTTGAACATAACAAGCAGTATTAACTGCTTCTGCCCAAAATGTAACTGGCAGTTTTGAATCTGCCAACAGGGATCTTGCAGCTTCAATCAGTGTCCTATTTCTTCTCTCAGCAACTCCATTCTGTTGAGGGGTCCTAGGAGCACTGTATTGTCTCTCAATACCTTTTTTCTCACAGAAGCTGTTTAGATCATGGTTTTTAAATTCAGTTCCATTATCAGACCTGATGATTTTAACTCTTTGATTTGTTTGGTTTTCAACTCTGAGAATAAAGGATTTGATTAGTCCTTTTGTCTCATCCTTTGTCCTCAGAAAATAGACCCAAGTGAATCTAGAGAAATCATCAACAATAACTAAGTAGTAAGATTTCTTTCCAATACTCGTCACATTAGTAGGACCAAACAGATCCATATGCAATAATTGGAGAGGTGTAGAGATTGTATTTACCTCTTTGGACTTATGAGAAGAATTGTGCTATTTGCCTTTAAGACAAGCAACACAATGATCATCTCATGAAAATACCTTTTGTGGCAAACCTCTTACAAGGTTGTTTTTACCAAGTTTATTCATTGTTTTAAAGTTCATGTGACACATCCTTCTGTGCCAAAGAGATGATTCATCAACAGAAGCTTTTGAAAATAGACAATTAAATGATGAATCATTAGATTCATTCTCTAAATCCATAAAATAAACATTGTCCTTTCTTGGTGTTCTCAGTAGTATCATAATTTCATTAACTACCTTGAACCCTTTAGCAAGGATAATACATTCAGTATCAGTAAACAAAATAATATGTTTCTTGTAACAAACCTGTGATACACTTAACATTTTGTATCTCAATTGCTCAACATAGTAGACATCCTCAAAGGTCATCTTACCCTTTGACACATTACCTTTTCCACTAATCTTACCTCCAGATGGATTAGCACCAAATGCAACATGTCCTCCATCAATTCTTTTGAAGTTTTGTAGGCAAGACTTGTTGCCTGTCATGTGCCTAGAGCAACCACTATCAGCATGCCAAATGCTCTTCCCTTTTAGCTGTTGGTTGCCCTGCACATAAAGTAGAAGAGTTAGTTTTTAATAGGAACCCAAGCCAAAGTGGTCTTGGGTTTCCCATTCTCATCAACATATTCATAATCAGTTTTGATGAGCTTTTCAGACTGGGGAATCTTATGGATTGAGTATTTTGTCAAGATAATAGGTCTTGCAGTACTAACACTGGAAGCAGTACTAACTGAATTAGCAGTACTAACTCTGTTAGCAACACTAACATTGGTAGCAGCACTATTTCTGTTAGCAGTACTATTTAAGGTAGCAGTACTAACAGGTTTAGTGCTTTTTGGGACCCAAACCTGGACAAATTTGTTTGCTTTCTTCTTCATTAAGTTACTCCTTGACTTATTTGGAGTATTTTTCTTTGATTTTGCAAACTTATTTTGAACATTAGCTATTAAAGGTGCTCTTTTTTCATTTTCAGCCATATGATTCCTTCTTTGATTCCTATTGTTGATCCCAGTTTTGATGTTCTTTAACTTGATTTAAACTTTTACTACACACATAATTGTATAATTAGAGTGCGGAAGCGTTTAATACGTGTAGAAAAGATTGAACATGCAAGGTAGTAAACACACAAGTAATTAATGAACAGGAAGTAAAGTATTGCAAGAAAGTTACTCAAAGAACTGTTTCATTGATTACTGAAGAACACCAAGAACACGCACTAGTATGTGCAAAATGTGCTCAAGGATTATACAGACTGCTATTTTCGTGTGTGTGCTCTACTTTGCTCTAAGATGGTTCTCCCTTAATATACAAGAGGGATGTACCCCTTAGTACAAGATAAAAACTGACATTCCATAATCGGAATGCCACCTGGAAAGTAAACATCATGGGACGCCCATTACTTTGATCTTGAGGATCTTCGTACAGCAGGTCTCACATGTTCTGCACGTGGTCTTGTCTTGAACTCTTAGAAATTCATTGATCTTCAGTGGTTGGCCTTCACAGAGGCTCTATGAGTGATCACGGAGGCTCTGTGATCCAAGAATCATTCAGGTTTGAATTCTGGTAGATCTTCTGCGGAGTAACCTCTGAGCTTTGCACCTTCTGTGGTGTACTTGAGTGTTCAGCGGCAGGCTTCTGCGATTCTTATACTTAGCCTATTTTTCAATACTTCTATACAATGTTTGTGGAGCTAACAATCTCCCCCTAAGTATTGAAAAATAAAAATTTGGAATTTAGAGCGATGGCTAAACTAGAAGCAAAAGAGGTGAAAGGAACTCAACCTCTGAATCTTGATTTTCATTTAAAATAAGATGATGCCAGAAGGCAATTAAATTTGACAATTAAAATGATTACAAGTCATCAGAGCCTATACTTTGGCGTCTGGAAAATCATTGATCTTCTTTCCAAACCCACCTTCTTTCTTCAGTTCTCTGTAATAGCACACACACAGGAATCTGAAGTTTAAGGTTGTATCTATGTTTGACAAAAGGACATCTGCCGCTTCTGTGGGTACAAGTGGAGTTCCTGTGTGCTTGATAAGTAGTTCTTGAATGAGCAGCAGAGATTCGGTTGAGTACTTTTGGCTTTCTATCCCCATGAATAATTTATTTTCTCCTTTGGGGTTTAAGTACACAAATCCAAAGGAAGGTGAAGTTATGATGGAGTTTGGTAAAATATTGGCAGAGGGTGGTAAGCTGTCTTGAGGTGGAGGGAAGCTGACCTTTTTGACTCCCAAGTCAAGTGCCACTTGAAAGTCAGCTATACTGTAGAACAGCAGCTTTTCTCTCATGACCCTCTTGATTGTGAGATGTGCTTCTTGGTATTCCTTCTTCCATCCAAACTTATCCTCTGTCCATTTAAATAGCTCTGGAAGATCATTAGGGTGAAGATTCGGTAGATCTGCGTCTGTGAAAGTCCATATCTTCGCATCTTCCCTTTTTACGGCGTATTCACTGAACCAGAAGTTTTTACACTTTGTGTGTCCAAGCTTGATTGTCACAACCTCTGTGATCTTGGCCATGCTGAAGACTTTGGATTTTGGCTTGGCTTTATCTTTATAGAATCTCCTTCGCTCCTCTGATATAACTTCCTCTGAGAGTCTGACTGTTGGAAGATCTTGAGCTCCGCAGCTGTAGAGGTATTTGTACACTTCTTCTTCGATGTCCTTCTTTGGAGGAACATGGAAGGGTCTTCTTAGGCTCTCAAAGCCTTGGATAACCTCTGCAACTCTATCCTTTGATGGTGTGTCAAGTGGTTGTAGGATGGGGAGTTCCGACAGAGGTTGTAGATCAAAGGCCCAGTCTTCCTCTTCAGGTTTCACTCTTTTGAAAGCATCAAAAGAGCTTTTTAGTAGTTTCTCAGAGGAGGGAGGAGGAGGCTTTACCTTCTTCAGAGGTTCTATAGCTATTGCCTTGCCTTTGTCTTTGGCAGTTGGTGGGGTTTCTTTGATTTGGATTATGGTGGGAGAGGGGGCTGCATAGACATTTTGTTTGGTTGTTCTCTGTGGTTCAGGTTCTGAGCTCATAGGGACTTGGTTTAGAGGAGCCACTGATATTGGTGCTTCTTTATTGGATTGCAGATTTTCCCCCTCATGAGGACCACTGCCGGAGGCATCAGGATCTTGGTCCTCATGCCGTGCCCTCTTCTGTCCTGCTTGGGTTTGGCAGGTGACAGGTTCCTTCCTCTTCTTTGGCGTACAGAGGTTGTTATTGACATGATCTGTGATCTTCTTGATTACATCCCTCTTGTATATTAAAAATTTGGAATTTAGAGCGATGGCTAAACTAGAAGCAAAAGAGGTGAAAGGAACTCAACCTTTGAATCTTGATTTTCATTTAAAATAAGATGATGCCAGAAGGCAATTACATTTGACAATTAAAATGATTACAAGTCATTAGAGCCTATACTTTGGCGTCTGGAAAATCGTTGATCTTCTTTATTGCATCCTCTGCAGCCAACGACAGAGCGTTGATTTCCATGTCTCACTTGAAGCGAAATGTGGCTATGGATCGCTTCAAGTCAGCTGACAGCTTCTTTCCTTGGTCGTTGAAGTTGGATTGAAAGAGTTTTTGGTTTTGCAGAAACAGATTGCCCATGGCTTCCAAGTCGGCCTTTGTTGCAAACGCAGAGGGATCTGGGGCAGAGGTTGATGCTTGTGTGTGAGCTGGGACCATAACACTGCGAGTTATGTCCCTTATTTCCTCTCTGAGCCTGGCCATTTCGTTCACTCCGGTCTGAACTCCGGTCGCAGCATATTTTGGGAACTCCTCTGTGCAAAGATCCCCCAAAACTTGAAATTGATGGGAGTGTGCGATGATGGCTTGTCCACAAGCTTGAAGATCAGCCCTTTTCGCGTAGTTCGTATTTAGTGCTTGCAGAGCTTCTGTATTGGCTTTTAGGGCCTCTGCAAGGATTTGAGAGTTGGCTTGGGACTCTCTGGAGATCGAGCTTTGCAACTCGTCAAGTTTTTTGAGCACCATGTCAGCAAAGGCTTTAAACTCGGACTTTGTGACAAAGGTGTCAGAGGTAACCTCTGGAACAACACATGTTCCAGATTTGGCCAACGAGTCTTTGGCACCTTCAGAGCCTATTTTTATGATGAGCTCCGGAGGATTTCCTTCCAATCCTCGATGTTCCACAGAGGAAGCACCTATGGAAGTTCTGTCAACACGTTCTTTGGGGGAGGGTTCAGAGACTCCCTTAAGATCGATGTTGAATGGATCCTGTGGTTGTTCTAGAGCCACAGAATCATCGTGTTCTCGCACCACCAACTCTGAGATGGTTTGGATGTCACTCTGGTGTGTGACAGAGGTAACGAATACCTCTATGTGTGAAAGAGATGTGTCATGGGGCAAATGGACACGCAGAGCAACACTCTCACCCTTTTGAGAGGGTGAGGTGGTTTTGGTTTCCCCGAAAGGTGGTACAGAGGATGAAGGAGTATCCTCTCTCTGGATGGCATGGGTAAGGTTCGGACTGTGCGGTCCTGTTTCAATACCCCTCTGCACTAGAACTGCAGGGGTAGAGGTGTGGGTTGCACTAGGAGTTGGTTTTGGTGGTGTGCCAATGGCATCTTTTGTTTTCCTCTCCTCCAACGATTTTTTACTTGGTTATTTTTCTTCATCTTCGCTCAGTGACCTTCCTGTCACATCATCTATTTCCATTTCCACGGTTTCCCCTAATCCTCCAGAGTATTGAAGAGAGACCTCGCGTGCTATTGCAAAGGATATATGAATTGGGCTCTGAGGTGTATCCTAAGGGGACTCTGCAAGGACTAGGGCTCTTCTTGTCTTCTGCAGGGTCTTTGTCTGACCCTCTGCAGGTGCAGTGCTTGCAGCAAGGTATTCATCCAGATCTTTCCTTTTCTGTCGGAGGGCTTCTAATATTTGCTCTTTTTCGGCAAGCGTCCTCAACTTTTCTTTCTTTTTCTCATAGACTCTGATCTCTGTGGATTCTTTTGTGGCTTTTTCTTCATCTGCCAAGGATTTTGGAGTCTCTACCTCTGCGACTCTCTTTTTCTTGTTTTTCTTTTTCGTCTTTCTCTCACTCCCCTCCCCTCCAACTAATGGGCTCTCTTTCTCACTCACTTTAGCCTCTGCGGCTTCAACTTCTGTCCGTACTCCCTCGTCTCTCAAGTAAACTACAATGTCTCCTACTTTGCATCCTACGCGAGGGGGGGTTTTGGTGTCCTGTTCCCTCGTATGTATTCCCTAACCTCTTCTTTACTACCCAAATAAGTCAGCATCTTTGTTGACAGAGGTCTGGCTTCTGGATATCCTGTTTTGATGGTGGTGGGTTTATCAGACTTCATCTCATATAGTTTGATTGTCTTATCCTCTGCTGGTAGCTTTCCTTCTCCGATCAAGTCATCGCCTAGTAGCAGTCCTAGTAAACGTCCAAACACGATGTTCTTTGGTTCTGTCCCTCTGTTTTGGTCCTGCTGTTTGGAAATCACAGCATTTTGGATCTCCCTAAAAATAAGTCCAGCGTAGTCCAGTGGGAGATCGTAGTAAATCCCATACATTATGGCCAAGATTGTGTGGCTTGATTGATCTGGGCTTCCAACCTTCGCTGTTAGGCATCGGTTCAAAATAGAGAAAAGGACGTTCCACAGAGGGGGTAGATTCTGTCGCCTAAAGTTTGTTCTTTTGATGATTGGAACTCCGTAGCCAATGAACCTCAGAAATTATAGTATCTCTTCCTCTGTGGGCTCCTCTGAGAATTTACGCAGGTTGAGATCTGATTTGGTGGGAAGTCCAAATACCTCGGAGAGTTTCCTACGATTGATCCCTAAGTCCAAAATTTTTGCAGTTGATAGATGGGTTGCATAGCCAATGATGCAGTGTCCATATTTGTCCATTTTGGCATGGCGGGCACTTAGCCAGAACTGTTGGATATAAGATTCTGGGATGTCATCTCGTTTCAATGTTAGGGCTCTAACCAGGAAATGATTCTTGAGGAGTTGAATCAATGGTGCAGCTTCAGTGGGAAAACCAGAGGGATTTAGGGTGACAAAGTGGTTGTTTGGCTTATTATTCATTTGGGCCAAATGATAGTCATGTTTGGTGAAGGACAACATCCTGCTGGCAAGCACATGTTCTTGGTCGACGGAGTCTGAATCAGCCTTTTGAATCATCGAGTGATGAAAGGTGTTGGATTTCTTGGATCCATTATAGTTCTTGGAGGAAGATGAGGGAGAAGCCATTGAAAAAATTGAGGAGAAGAGGAAGGCTTTTGCTTGAAGTTCTTGAGATAAAAGGATGTAGGTAAAATGAAAAAGAAGAGGCAAAAGGAATTTTATACAGGTGAAGGTAAAAAAAAAAGCGGTAAAAAATAAAGATTTCAAATTCGTGATGAGTGGAAACGGATAAGAAGCCGTTTCATAAGAACGACGGTACAGATTACGAACCAATCAAATGTTGCCACGTCAGAAGATGGCGGTGCACGATCTAGGATATGCGCCACCCTATTCTCACGCGCCTGGCGTTTTCTATTCTCACGTGATAGTGAGTTTCAATAAATAACCCGCAGCTCATGACCTGATTTTCTCAATTGATGAGAATGACAGAAGCTCTGGGATAAGAGGCTTCTGAGGTCATAGGCAAGGCTAAGAGGGAGAAAAGTGCGATGAAATGATCGAGTTCCTTTTAAAGTGCATTTGCTCAAGCACCCTCTGTTTAGAGGTGCAGAGACTCTGTGATAGATCACAGAGGCTCTGTGGTCGACCTCAGAGGTTCTGAGACCAAAAATTTCCTTTTTAGGAAAGATTTTCAAAGATTTGATCATTTCAAAGTTTTGACTGTAAAATTAGTACAAGGTGGGATCTTTCTGAGGGCATAGTGCTCGAGAAAGGGTTTTGACCCTTGGTTCAGATGGACTGACCTCACTCTGTAGTTTGTTGCGCAGAACTGTCTTGCTCCCCTTTGAACTATGCTTGGATCATATAAAGATAAGATTTGCACAAGACATAGATTTGCAAAAAAAAAAGGTAATATAAAGAAAGTCAAAGAGATTATTTACAAACAAGGAATATATTATATACAAATATGTGCAACAGAGGCTCTGTGCAGGGGTACAGAGGCTCTGTGGTCAACTCATGTTGAGCATACCAATTTTGCCAACTAGAAAAGTGAATCTTTTCTCATCCAATGCCTTTGTGAAAAGGTCGGCAAGTTGATAGTCTGTGGGCACGAAGTACATCTCTATTGTCCCATGCTCCACATGATGTTTCAGAAAGTGATACCTGATATCGATATGTTTGGTCTTAGAGTGCTGCACAAGATTGGCAGAGATCGCAATGGCACTTTTGGAATCACAGAGGATGGGGATTTTTTCGATATAAAATCCATAGTCTCTAAGTTGGGTCCTCATACACAGAACTTGGGAACAACAACTTGCAGCAGCAACATTAACTGCTTCTGCTGTGGAGGTTGAGACACAGTTCTGTTTCTTGGAAGTCCAACTTACTAGTTTCCCTCCTAGGAATTGGCAACTCCCAAAGGTACTTTTCTTGTCGAGCTTGCATCCTCCGTAATCTGAATCTGTGTAAGCCATGAGATCAAAGCCAGAGTTCTCCGGACACCAGAGACCAAGATTTTTGGTTTTTTAGGTATCTGAAGATCCTCTTGACAGCATGAAGATGAGATTCTTTGGGGTTAGCTTGAAATCTTGCACATAGACATGTGGCAAACATTATATTAGGTCTACTCGCGGTTAAGTATAGTAGAGATCCTATCATGCCTCTGTAGAGCTTACACTCCACAGATTTTCCCTCTGGATCTGCATGGAGTTTGGATCCAGTGGCCATAGGAGTTTTCATTGGTGAAGAGTCAGAGAGCTTGTATTTTTCAAGTATGTTAGAGACATATTTTGATTGATTTATGAAAATACCCTCTGTGGTTTGTTTGACTTGCAATCCTAAGAAGAATGTAAGTTCTCCCATCATGCTCATCTCAAACTCACTTTTCATCAATGACTCGAACTTTTTACAATATAAATCATTTGTAGACCCAAAAATAATATCATCAACATAAATTTGTACAAGCAGAATCTCACCTTTTCTCTTCTTATAGAATAAAGTCGTATCAGTAGTACCTCTTTCGAAACCATTTGCAAGCAAGAAGTTTGAAAGTCTATCGTACCATGCTCTAGGGCTTGTTTTAATCCATACAGAGCCTTGTCCAGAAAGTAGACGTGATTTGGGTACTTAGAGTTCTCAAACCCTGGTGGTTGTTGGACATATACTTCTTCTTGAATCTGCCCATTCAGAAAGGCTGACTTGACATCCATTTGATATACTTTGAAACCTCAGTGGGCTGCGAAGGCAAGAAAGATTCTTATTGCTTCGAGTTGTGCCACAGGGGCAAAGGTTTCTTCATAGTCAATGCCTTCTTCTTGATAGTATCCCTTGACCACAAGTCTTGCTTTGTTTCTGATCACCACACCGTCTTCATCCTGTTTGTTCCTGAAGACCCATTTGGTCCCTATTGCGGTTTTGCCTTTCGGCAGAGGCACTAGGGTCCATACTTCGTTTCTTTCAAACTGCAGAAGCTCATCTTGCATAGCTTCTACCCAGTTTGGGTCTTCAAGAGCTTCAAATATGTTTTTGGGTTCGATGATACTCACAAAATTTGTATAGTAACAAAAATTTGCAGTACTCGATCGAGTTTGGACCTTGTCAGAAGTGTCACCAATAATTTGGCTCTGTGGGTGACTTCTGGTCCATTTGATCATTCGAGGTAGGTGATCATTTGAAACTTCTGTGGTTAGCTCAGGAGCATGTTCATCTTGATTTAGATCATTCTCTGTTGAGAAGAATTGATCATTCGTACTTGCCACAGGACTTGGTTGTTCATCATGAATTGAGGTAGAGACCTCTACAGATCCTTGATCTGGTGTTGACCCTTCAGAAAGATTTTGAATATGACCATGATCTTGATTTAGCTTAGGGCCTTGATTCGTATTGTCCTCTGAGTGCTCCCCCTCGATGGTTGCACCTGCAGCATTACTGAAAGAGGGTGAAGTATTGCTAGGACCAGTTAGAGAAGTACCTGTTTGGTCCTCAGAGGCTTCGACTTCAGAGGCTCTGTGGTCACCTTCAGAGGGTTCATCATCATTGAACATCTCTTCAAATAGATGATGAAGATCATTTGTTCGTGATGATCCACCAGAATCTTCATCCTGAAGTTTGAGTCTTGAGTTGATTTGCTCAGAAGTCACCTGAAAAGAATCATCAAATGAAACATTAATACTTTCTAGTATATGCTTGGATTTAGGTACATAGATTTTGTATGCCTTGGAGTTTGATGAATAGCCAACAAATTTGGCTTCATCGGCTTTGGGACAGAATTTCCCTATTTGGTCTCTGTCGTTCAGTACGAAACATCTGCAACCAAAGACATGGAAGTACTTGATGTTTGGCTTCCTCTGGTGTAGTAAGTGATATGGTGTCTTTGCATGTCTCTTTATGATCAAGGATCGATTTTGGGTGAAGCATGCAGTTGAAATTGCTTCTGCCCAGAAAGAAATACAGAGCCCTGAAGCAGTGAGCATAGTCCTTGCGGCTTCCACTAGTGTTTTGTTCTTTCGTTCAACAACACCGTTTTGTTGTGGAGTCCTTGCAGCAGAGAAGTTCTGTGATATGCCTTCTGTCGAAAGATAGGATTCAATGGTTGAATTCTTAAACTCTGTTCCATTGTCACTTCGGATTTTCTGTACCCTGCAGTCATAAAGAACTTGTATTCTCTTGATAAGATTGATTAGTACTTCAGGAACTTCTGATTTCTTTCGAACAAATTCAACCCAAGTATATCTAGAGAATTAATCTATAAGTACAAAGATGTACTTCTTTCCACCAAGACTCTGCACAGATATAGGACAACAGAGGTCAACATGAAGCATCTACAGAGGTCTGGTGCAAGATATGTCAGACTTGGTTTTGTGGGCAGCCCTTTTGAGTTTGACCATCTCACAAGCTGAGCATAGATGATCTTTGTCGAATCTAATACTTGGTAGACCACTTACTAGTTATAATTTCACAAGTTTGTTAAGTGTGTGAAAGTTTAGATGACAGAACTTGTTGTGCCAGAGCCAAGCTTCTTCATTCTTACTTGAGACTAAGCAGAGCTTTTCTTCTCTGTTAGTTGACTTAAAGTCCATGAGGTATAGATCACCTCGTCTTTTGTCTCGCAGAAGCTCTGTGGTTGTATCTTTCTTCAACAGAGAGCAGTACTGTCTTTTGAACATCACATCGAGTCCATTGTCACAGAGTTGACTTACACTCAGAATATTGTGTTTGAGGCCATCCACATAGGCAACTCTGTTGACATCGATGTCTCCTTTGGCAATGACTCCATAGCCTTTTATTTGTCCCTTCTTGTTATCTCCAAAAGTCACAGATCCTCCTCCATGTTTTTCTTTGTAGGAGGAAAGCAACCCTCTGTCGCCAGTCATGTGTCTTGAGCACCCGGAGTCTAGGTACCAGATAGGCACATGCTGTTTCTTCTGTGGACAAAATAGAGAGATTTAGGTACCCATTTCCAAATCGGTCCATTTTTGTTAGGAGACTTTGAAGATGCCTTAACATCTTTGGTTTTGGATTTATCCACATTTTCAGAGGTACCAGTTTTTCTCTTCTCACCCTTGAATTTTGCATTCTTGGGTTTTGGGTGAGATATAAGACAGGAGGGCCTCGAGAAGTGTTGATTCAAAGAATGCATAAGATCAAAGCATTTACAATAAGGAACATTTGAAGCAAACTTCTTGAAAATTTCATTAAATTTGTCAAAGGAGGGTACAGAGCAAATTTTACTACAGCCCATTTTAGATTTGGGTTTCTTTTTACAGAAAGCTTTGTCTAATCTAGGTTGAGTTTTTTCAAAAACTCTTCTTGAGTGGCTCTTTAGTTGTACTCTCCCTTGATCTTCTTTCCTAGCTTTTACTGCAACAGAAGCATCAAGTTTATCAATTTTAGGCCATTTATTCTTCTGTTGCCAAGTGAGTTTTTCTTGAAAAGGTTTTAATGGTCTTGAAGCTTTTGAATCATGAGGGATCTTGTTCTTTTTAGATCTTTCAAGCTCAAGAGAAGTCTTTGCTTGCAAGCACATGTCCAGGAAATCAGGACAGATAGGTACACCTTTGGTTTTCCTTTTGGGAAAACTGTTCTATTAAGAATGCCAGAGGTAAGTTTACTCTTCTCTGGACCACTGGGGAGTATCTCAAGTTCCCCAGAGCTTGTCTCATTTTCAACAGAGGACTCTGATTCTGACTCAGAGTCTGAATCGAGGCAGTCTCTGTGAATGAGATCCTGACCTTCTGCAAGTGCCTTGCTTTGTCCATTTGTGTCGTCTGAAGTATTTAGAGTTTTTGAAATACACGGAACGACCATAGGAACGTTAAGACAGTTTTGTAGATGTTGCTCAAAGATTTCTCTTATTTCAGAGGTTAGATCAGAATGGTTGAAAAAATGATTTTCATAAGTTCTTTTCAAGTCTTTTTTCTAAATACCTTTTAAACAGTCTTTCTTCCACAGAGGCAGGTACAAACTTCTGGTGCTTCAGAGGATAGTTCCTTTTCAGGAGTCATCATGCACACAAAATCCATTTGAATTTGTGTTTCTGGGTGACCAAATCTGAAGACCCCTATCTGTTTTTGAGACAAATATTTCTTTGGTATAGATTTTCTTTTTGATGAGGGTGCAGATGGTAAATCATTGTTTTCATACCATACATTTGCCATCTGTAGAGGTCTCCTCAGATGTGGTCCTTCAGAGGTTCTGCAGCTCTTAAATGTGGACAAAAGGTTTGGAAAACTTGGTTTTAAAAATTGTCCAGGGCAGAAGATGTTTGATAAAGATTTGTTTCTTTTGTTTCCTGTGTAAGGGTCAATATCCTCGAATCCTAATCCTCTTCTGCCTATATGGGTGTTAACCTTTTCATGAACTTTTTGAGCATCCTGATACCTCTTAATTGTGAGATCTCTGTCGAACAGATCTTGATGAAGAACTTCTCTTTCTTTTTGAAAAAAGTTTTTCAAAGAAATGGCATTTAAACGATCACTCTCACATTTCTTTAGCTCTTTGACCTTTTCTTTCAAAACTTTGTCGAGATTTGTGATTTTATCCTTGAAATCCTTTTTTGTTGAAATATGCTCAGAGGTGAGATTTTTGTTTTCAAGGTAAAGCTTATTCTTCTCCTCTGTGAGAAGCCTAGTTTCTCTTTCAAAGAAGGCAAGTTTTTTCTCAAGATTTGAGCATGTGTTTTTGGAAGCTAGAAGATCATTTTGAATTTCAAGAAGCTTGTTTTCAAAGTCTGAGTTGCAAGAGTTAGAAGTGGATACCTCACTTTCAATGTCAGAAGAGTGGACTTCTGCCATTCCACAGAAGAGTGCGTTGTTTTCTTCATCAGATGATTCATCGGTTACAAGGTTCTCTTGTTCTGCCATTAGGGATTTCTAAGTGTAGTACTCTGCTTTCTTTTTATAGAAGGCAACGTCCCTTGTGGGTTTCCCTATGTTGGCAGAGGACCTACACTCTGCTGCATAGTGGCCTGGTTTCCCGCATTTGAAGCAGCCTTCAGTTTGCTTCGGGAATTTTTCACTAGCTCTGCCGTCTGACTTTTGTCCATTTCTTTCTTCTTGCCTTGGTTCCTCAGACCACTCCTTTCTCTTTGCCTCACCATATCCTCTGCTTCTGTCATCTCTTTCTTCTCTTCCTCTATACTCCGTCTTCTTCTTGAGACCACGATTGAACTGTCGGGTCATTAGTGCAAGTGTTTTGACCAGAGCAGCCATGTCAATCTCCTCCTCAAAATCTTCTTCACTTTCACTTTCTGCTACAAGTACCTTCTTCTTCTTCTTCTTCTTCTTCTTCTTCTTCTTCTTCTTCTTCTTCTTCTGTGCCTCCTCAGTTGCCTTCTCCTTTCCCTTGTCTTTGCCTTCTGAGACACTTCCCACAAGAGCCAGAGGACCTCCGACAGAGGTTGATAGTTTGGAAATTCTGTTTTCTTGGCTAATCAGTGTTCCAAATAGATCAGATATGGACCAAACATCAAGATCCAATGTGGCTTGCATGGACATGGTTAGATGAAGCCATTCATCATTAAGGCTTTGTAGAAATCTGACATTGTTTTCTTCGGAGGTTCTGTGGATCCCATACCTCTTACACTTGTTTATCAAAGAATTGTATCTATTGTAAGTACTTTGAATGGATTCACCCGGCAGAGCTTTGAATGCAAAATACTCATTTATGCATAAGGCTCTATTGTTCTTGAGGGTTTTGGCACCACCCTCAAGTTGTTTCTCCAGCTCTAACCATAGGTCCTTTGAAGTTTCACATGAGTCAAGAGATTGAAAGATATCATTTGGGATAGCCATTATGATTAGTCTTTTGGCTTTCTTAGCAAGTTCATGTTGTGCCTTTTCTTCTTCACTCCATTCAAGGACAGGTTTGGGGTGTTGATATTCAGGAATTTCAGGAGTATTGGCAGTGGCAGGAACACGAGGAACAGTTGTCATTGGGATGAAAGGAGGATTGTGAAGAAACTCAACCAGACCAGGATCCACACCTTCAAGGAAATGCACCATCCTGATCTTCCACTGAGGATATTCATCTCTTAAAAGAGTGGGAGGTTTGGATTGAGATCCAGCATTGAAGTAGTTGACAGTGTTTGCCATTTTGGTTTAGAAAGTAAAACAGAGTATGGCACGAATCAGAAAGAGTATAACAGTGATGGTTTTTTGAAATGATGAGAATATGAATTGATAAGAACAAATGATCAACCAACTAGATTTGAATTTGTCTTTGAATGAAGAACACACTTGTACCTGTTACTATATCAGACAGGTTGATATAGCTTCAGAAAACAGAGTGTGTCTGTGAGTGGAGTTTGGAACGAAGAACAAACTCAAACTGCTACCTTGAGTACTGGAAACAAGTATAGAACAGGATCCTTTGATATTGAAAATCAAAATTGGCTCTGATACCAATTGTTGATCCCAATTTTGATGTTCTTTAACTTGATTTAAACTTTTACTACACATATTATAAAATTAGAGTACGGAAGCGTTTAATACGTGTAGAAAAGATTGAACATACAAGGTAGTAAACACACAAGTAATTAATGAACATGAAGTAAAGTATTGCAAGAAAGTTACTCAAAGAACTGTTTCATTGATTACTGAAGAACATCAAGAACACGCACTGGTATGTGCAAAATGTGCTCAAGGATTATACAGACTGCTATTTTTGTGTGTGTGCTCTGCTTTGCTCTAAGATGGTGCTCCCTTAATATACAAGAGGGATGTGCCCCTTAGTACAAGACAAAAACTGACATTCCATAATCGGAATGCCACCTGGAAAGTAAACATCGTGGGACGCCCATTACTTTGATCTTGAGGATCTTCGTACAGCAGGTCTCACATGTTCTTCATGTGGTCTTGTCTTGAACTCTTAGATATTCATTGATCTACAGTGGTTGGCCTTCACAGAGGCTCTGTGAGTGATCACAGAGGCTCTGTGATCCAAGAATCATTCAGGTTTGACTTCTGGTAGATCTTCTGCGGAGTAACCTCTAAGCTTTGCACCTTCTGTGGTGTACTTAAGTGTTCAGCGGCAGGCTTCTGCGATTCTTATACTTAGCCTATTTTTCAATACTTCTATACAATGTGAGTGGAGCTAACACCTATCACCAACAGGATTTTGTATATGACTTTGAAAATTTATCCTTTGGTTCATAGGATTGAAATAACAGTATTTGGCAATATGATTAAGCTTTCCACAAATAAAACAAGGTTTTGGTCTATTGATTTTACTCAGATCAACCCCTTGTTTTTGTGCCCACTGATTATTCCAGTTTCTTTGATTACTCCTTGTTTTATCATGTTTTTGGGGTTGATGCTGTTTGCATGTACATGGATTCACAACTGTGGTCTGCATATAGTGGACTCCATGTACCTTTCCCTTTTCTCTTTTTGAGCTATCCACCTTTTCACTCTTCATGAATGGTTTACCCCTCCCCCTTTCATTTGTAAGGATATGGTTTTCTACAGGAATCTCTTCTGCATTCTTACCCTCAGAATTCTCTTCCTCATTCTCTTCTTCAACCACCACACTATCTATAGGATCTACTTCTGTTGCTCCTATAGGTAAGTCCTCCTTATTTTGGTTCTCTAAGAGATCTGAAGAGGGAGGGATGTAATTATTGTTATAAGGTGGAGGTGTTGTATTGTATCCTCTACCACTCTTGATCTTATCATGAACTTGAGCTTTAGGCAAAGAGTCCATTGCTTTGGAAGCATAAGAGAACTTCTCAATGTCAAGCTTAACTTTCTCATACTCACTCTTTATCTTTTCACACACCTCTTTAGAATTTTCTATTTGAATCTTTAATTGATCTTTTTCCCACTTCCAGTAATTTGTGTCATAGTAATGCTGAAGTTCATTGGCCTTGTAAGCCTTGATTTGATCATCAAACTTCTCAACAATAACTTTATACCCTCTTATATCTCTTTCTAACCTTTTAAGGTCGTCATACATGCTTTGGTTATGATCCTTGTACTTTTGTACAGTTTGATGACACTCTTTAGTGCACAGTTTAGTTTTTACCTCTGTTGGAATATCTGTGCTTGAAGATTCTGAGACTTCTGCCATCAAGGCTTGATTCTGAACAACTTCTTCTGCTTGATCACTCCAATCAAATCTCATTCCTTCTTGAGAAACAAGAGCTTGAGTGGAGTTTCTGTTGTTTTGGAAGCTTGAGGAATGTGCTTGTTGGTGGTTGCTGCCATATTGTTGAGGAGTTCCTCCTCTGCATTCTTTTGCAAAGTGTCCCATCTTATGACACTTGTAGCACTCCACCTTTGACTTGTCAAACCCAACACCATCCTCTCTCCTCTGAGAAAAGTTGTTCCTTCCAGTGCTCTTTATGAATCTCTTGACCCTCATAGTTAGCATGACCATCTGCCACTTTATATCCATCTCCTCAAGGTCATCTGCATTAATTTGTTCAAGATCATCATTAGTTAAACCAGAATTAGCATGACTAGCAAGAAAAGCTTCTAATACAGAGTCATTAGATACATCCTGCTTAGATACATAAGCAGTACTAACTGACTCTGTATTAGCAGCAGAATCAGTAGAAGAAGAATATGATAAAAGAGCAGCATTATGAGTGTATCCAGATGGTCTTTTCTTGGCTTCAACTTCAGCCTCAAACACCCTTAAGTTATTATAAATATCGTCTAGTTTTTTGTCCTCCAGCTTGTCATTTTGTCTGAAGGAGACAGTATACATGGTCCATTCATCTCCAAGGGATCTTAAGAACTTTCTATTTACATCATCTTGATCAATCTGCACTCCAACTGTAGCTAGTTCACCAATCAGCTTGTTAAACCTGTCAAAAGTTTGAGTCATGGACTCATTCTTAGTTGACATGAAGTTTTCATACAATTGCTTCAATATTGCCTTCTGATTTCTCTAGGTACTTTTGGTACCAGAGAATCTTATCTCTAGAGCATTCCAAAGCATCTGGGCATCAGTGCAGTTGCAGAATTGGTGTTGATACTCATTAGGAATAGCCAAGAGCAGTGTGCTCAAGGCTTTCATCTCTGTCTGCCTTATCTTCCTCTCTCCATCCGTCTTTGGTGGGATTCTTTTTCCATCTGCTCCAATCTTTCCTTCATTAGATTGGTCATTCTCAATGATGTCCCACATAGAGTAATCTGTGAGAAGAATGTATTGCCTGATCCTAATCTTCCACATGTCAAACTCATTAGATCTGAGCATTGGAACCTTTAAGACCAGAACGCTATCACTTGAGTTGTCCATGATGATTGTTGTTTTTCTGAGTTTAACAAAACTCTGATACCACTTGTCAGGAATGAAATTCAAACAAGAATTTAATTCACACACACTCATAATCAATGCTAAATAAGTTGCGGAAAAACACTTTAACACTAACAATCAATGAAACAGTATATGCACTTAAATCACAAGTTATATTGATTAAACATGATGATTACACACAAAACCTCAATCTGTTGAACAGGCTCAACAGACGATCTATACTTCTCTATAGAAAGGATCTAAACTAGTCTTGAGGTTTATTCTCTCTAAAACAAAACTTATGAATGATAATTATATTTTATTCTATCAAAGACTTCTATACTATATAAACAAGACTGTTTACAGGATAATTATCAAAATAAAATTGATCTTCAGTCCATAATTATCTCCTTTACTTTAGCTTCAATCTATACAACTGTCTTCATTCTTATACGGAGTCTTCATCTCATAAGCAGCAATATCTTCAAGAGCAGTATTAATCTCAGCAAGCAGTATTAATTTTGTCTCAGCAGCATTAATCCTTCAAGCAGTAGTAATTATGATCTGGCAGTACTAACTTCCTCAGGCAGTAGTAATAGTCATGTCTAGCAGTAGTAACCATCCTTAGCACATTTCAGACCCAACAGGAAGGCATAGACTACGATGAGACATATGCTCCAGTAGCGCGTATAAAGGCAATCCGCATGTTTCTAGCCTACGTAGCTCACAAGAATTTCACAGTCTATCAGATGGACGTGAAAACGGTCTTTCTGAATGGCATTCTTAAGGAGGAAGTCTACGTGTCTCAACCAGAAGGGTTCGTGAATCCAGATAAGCCAGATCATGTCAACATCTTGTACAAAGCTCTGTATGGTTTGAAACAAGCCCCTCGAGCATGGTATGATGTTCTATCTAAATTCTTGGTCAAGTCAGGTTTTTCCAAAGGTAAAGTTGATACCACTTTGTTCATCAAAAAAGAAAAAGTTGATATCATCCTTATTCAAATATATGTTGATGATATAATATTTGGCTCTACTAATCCTAAATTCTGCAAAAAACTTTTCTAACCTCATGGTGTCACGTTTTCAAATGAGTATGATGAGAGAGATGAATTTCTTTCTCGGATTACAAGTTAAATAGTTTTCAACGGGGATTTTCATTAACCAATCTAAGTACATTTTGGATATTCTTCGGAAGTTTAAAATGGAAAATTGTAAACCTATGGGAACCCCGATGGCACCAGGTACTAAGATTAACACTGATCCTTCGGGTAAAAGTGTTGATGTTAGGACTTATAGAGGTATGATAGGATCGTTAATGTATCTTACATCTAGTAGACCAGATATTATATTTTCAACATGCTTATGTTCTAGGTATCAGGCTGCTCCTAAAAAATCCCATTTGGCTGCTGTCAAACGGATTTGTAGATATCTGAAGGGGACTGCCGATCTTGGTCTGTGGTATCCTAAGGATACTGGGTTTCAACTGACTGCTTATTCAGATGCAGATCATGTAGGTTGCATGTTGGACATAAAGAGTACTTCAGGTCACATTCAATTCCTTGGAGACAAGCTCATTAGTTGGGCAACAAAGAAACAATTATGCATTTCTACATCAATTGTTGAAGCAGATTATGTAGCTGCTGCCAGTTGCTGCTCTCAAGTCTTGTGGATGCGAACACAACTACGAGACTATGGATTCAAGTTTGATAAAATTCCAATCTATTGTGACTCAAACAGTGCAATCGCGATATCTGCTAATCCTGTCCAGCATACGAAAACCAAACACATTGATGTCAGGTATCATTTTATAAAAGATAATGTAGAAAAAGGAACAATTGAACTTTATTTTGTAAAAACAGATTATCAGCTTGCAGATTTATTTACCAAACCCTTAGATGAAAAGAGATTTAACTTTCTTGTTTCTAAGCTTGGTATGCTAAATCTTAAGACATAATCAGGTGTTACCTAATAAAGTTAAGTATTGTTATTTTTCATCTTTTTCTTTATCATTATGTTTGAAGGATATCTGCACTTTATATGTTTGCTCATGATCTCAGGGGGGGTAAGAAAAGATTTTAGATGATCTACATTATTTTGAGGGGGAGCATAACTAATTTCTGCATTTTGATTAACTGACATTTTTTTTTGAGATGCATGTTTTTAGGGGAGCATGCATATTAGTCAAGTCAAAAAGAGTAAGACTATGATTTCTGATTATTTCATATCAGAACTCGTACATTAATCGTTTTACTGCTTTATGTCTTTTACATTCGAATAAATTTGTGAATAAATTTGTTTTGACTAGACTTTGAGACTTATGCAGGATGAGAGAGGATGACACGATCATATCTTATTGACTACAACTGACTTCATGAGATTTAATATTGAGCGAAACGTAAATTTCTTATCTTAATCTCAAATGTATCTGAAAGACGTACAACTTTCAGATATAGAAAACATGTTCTGAAATGTTCAAACCACTTCCCGATTATTAAACAGATTTTATAATTTGGAAGTGAGATTTTAAATAATTTCATTTTATTTTGTGCTTAATTGATAAACAAACCGTGTGTTTCTAAAGATAAATACTTGCGTATTGTCTTTTCTTTATACTTTCAAGTATTCACACACACCGTATTGACTTTTTGTTCACATTGTTCTTACCATGCCTCATATTGAAACATATTTTCGATGGTAAGACACCTCGCATGTACTTCAAAGAAATTTAAGCGTTGATTCATTTCGAAACGGTTTTTCAAGAATGTCTATATTTTGTTTCGTATAGACACATATCCATTATTCTTGACCATAAACCTTAATTGATTTATCATTCATTTCTGATCATTTTCATAAATTGTCAGATTTTCAAACAATTTTCTTGCATTCATATTCATTCATTCAAGATACTTGTTTGAAAATACTTCAATGTTTCAAATGCTCAAGTATTCATGATTATATTTTATGAGCTTACATTCATCTGACATTTGTATATGAGCTTTAACTGATAAAGTTAGACCATATTGAGCAACTTTATGCTTTCATAGGAAATATGGGTTCTTTGTGCTAGGAATTCAATGAACTTCTATGAAATCACGTTAACCAGTGGTTTCTACCCAAGAAGTTAAACCTTTAGTGGTTGAGTGTGAAGTGTCTAAAAGAAATGAGTGTGGGATGTGCATTGAGGTAAAATGGAAATGAGAGTTTGGTTAGATGTCAGCTTAATGATTAAAAAAAAAGAGGGTGTGAGATCATAGTAAAAGAATATCAAACTCTGCACCAACTACTTTTTGAGTCGGGCAGCCACATTTCTAATGTTTCACAATTATTGGTGAACATTATTGAAACAGGTAACTAGCCTATGCCAACTCTTGACAATACCCCACTAGCTACTCATTTTCTTCTCAAAAAGAAAGTGTTTCATATTTCAAAGGGGACGCAACATATAATCTATCTGATTTTCATTTGGAAAATCTGGATATTGAAAAAGAAGGAAGTCTGCCCCACCTTCGCATTACAATCATGCACATTGAATCTGTGTTTATCTACTGTTGTCTCAGTGGTTTGCACTATGTTGAGCCTTTATAAAAGCAATCATTCGTGCTTAATTCTTTCTACACATGCACGAACACACAAGGAATTCGTTTCTTTGTAATAATTGTTAGGTCTGATTTTATAGTAATCATTGTATTTATAGGGCTTGGTCAAATACTGTGTTTAATGTCATATTCTGTGTTGTATTAACCAAGGGTATTTAAGTCCCTTTGATCTTTGTCTTTGTAAGATTTTCACGTATATTCATTCTAGACAATTACTTTGTGTTTCCAAGTCTCTCTCTCTACTTTCTCTCTCTAGGATTCATAGATCTTGGACTCACAATTGGTATCAAAGCCATCTGGATCTTGAGAGAATTGAGAGAAGTCTTTTTCGTTTCTGAATTTGTTGATTAAAATCGATAATTTGATCGATTTTCTTGATTTTTTCAAGAAAATCTCGTTTTCTTGAGTTTTCATCAAATTTGGGATCGTTTTTGAACGAATTTTTGTGAAAATCGGTTTGTTGGATTCGTTTTTGATTGCTTATCTTTTTTAATTCACATCGTTTTTCAAGAAATTCAAGTTTTGAGTGTCAATTTTGAGATTTTTGAGGATTCTGGAAAAACCGTTTTCAAGTACTATTACATATACGAATTTTTGAGTTTGAGGTTTTTAATCGATTTTGTTGATTGAATTGTGTTAGAAACTTGTTTTCAAACACTTTTGTATAAGAAAATTTAATAAAATCTAGTTTTGAAATCGATTTTTTGGCATATTTATGGGTTTTCATTAAGTTTGCGCTAGATTTAAAGTATGCGCAAGTTCATTTTGTTCTAATATGTGTATTTCAGGTTTTCTCCTCAAGAAGTTCCAACTTTTCGTATTGGGTTATTCACGCAAAGTAAACTTTGCGTATCCTTCAGCTCACAAGAAGTCTAGTTCTCGCATTTCACTGCTCACGCAAAGCTACGTTTGCGCAACCTGTGCTTTACGCAAAGCTAAGTTTGCGTCTCCAGTGCCTCACGCAAAGTGTAGTTTGCATCTCCTTCTGCTAACGCAAAGCTTACTTTGCGTCTTAAACGTATAACGCAAAGGCTAGTTTGCGTCTCCCGCTACTCACGCAAAGTTGGTTTGCGTATCTAGTTACTCACGAGAACTTTAGTTTGCGTATCACGTGGATTACACAAAGTTCGTATTGCGCATCACTTCTTATGCAAAGCTCAGTTTGCGTTACAAGTTCATCACACAAAGCTTAGTTTACGGTTCCTTCGTATAACGCAAGGCTACTTTGCGTCTTCAACAGCTTGCGAAAAGCTCAGTTTGCGACTTCTACTTCTCACGCAAAGCTCAACTTTGTGCAAGTCTCAGACTTAGAATTTTCTGGATTCTCTGAATTATGGATTCAGACAAATTTGCTTATCAAGCTCAGTTTTACAAAAGTGATCTTATGATGTCTCTTGGTTCAGAAAATCGTCCTCCGGTGCCAATCGATGAAAACGAGTTTACACAGTGGCAAGATCGGTTCTTGAATTTCATTGAACGACAAAAGAATGGAAATGACATGATGATCATTTTATCTGAAGGATCGTTTGAAGAACCCAAATTGGCTTCTGGATTATATAAGCCCACTAAAGAGTATTCACATGATGAGTTGTCTGCATATCAAGCTGATCGTGGCATTAAGGCAAATCTGATGTTGGCCTTGTGTCAGGTTCTTTATTCTTAACAAGAATAAACTCTCAGAACACAATATCAAAGAAGTTTGCAGAATGACACTTTGATATTTAATAAAACAGTAAACAAAGAGTAAATCTTGATGAACAACTTGTAAACATGTATTGAAAGATTGAAGCTACAAGATTAAACACACAACCTCAATATTGATGAACAGACTCACCAATACGAATTCTACTTCTCTAGAATTAGGATTACAAATCTTGAGGTTGATTCTCTATCTGAAAACTAAAAAACTCAGAATAAATTAATTTTACTATACTAAACAATTCTATACATATACTGAAGATAATGATAATTACAAAAGAATAAAATATCTTCAGTATAAACTTCCATCATTATATCCAAGCTTTCCATAATCTTCAGTCCATCCAGCTGTCATCCTTTCCATACGGATCTTCATCTCATAAGCAGCATTATCTTTCAGCAGCATTAATACTCAGCAGTACTAAGTTCAGCAGTACTAACCATGCTCATCAGTATTAATCTCTTCAAGCAGTACTAACTTTGAACTAGCAGTACTAATCTTGTTCAACAATATTAATCATCAACTGGGAACATTAATCACAGAAGTACTAACCAGAAGTAGTAACCATGTTCTTCTAGCAACATTAACTGTGCTTAGCATATCATCAGTTCCCAACAATCTCCCCCTAACTTGACTTTTAGGAAGAGAAGTCAAGTTCTTCATCTAATCTTCTTAGATGCTCCCAAAACTTCATCATGACTTATATTCCAGTATTTCCATCCAACCCCAAACTCTGATTGATTGTTCTTTGGATCAAATACTTAGCCATTTCTGAATTTTCAACACATCCAAGCTTCTTCTTCAACATTAAATGAAGTTTCAATCTGCTATGGTTGTATAATTTATCCACTAGGAAGTATTCTATGTGATTTCTATCCAAAGTCACAGAATATACTCCACTAGTTTCATATAAAGTCCAATTGGTAACTGCTTGAAAAACATTCCTTATGATCTCCTCCACTTCATCAGGTTTGAACATCATACACAGATACTCCATCACCAGTTTTGTAATTGAAATCCCTGGAGCTTTCAACTGATCTGCATACAACTTCATCCCTATATCAAAAATTTCTTCAATATCAGACCTTGAGCATGTTCTGACAATCTTGGCCCAAGTACTATAGACTTCATACTTTTCATCTTTCCTCTTCAGCCTTATGTACTCTTTTCCATCTACCTCCAGTACATCCCAGTGAATGACTTCAAGAGGTTTAACTCCTACAGGTTCTGTTGAAATTGGTTCAGGCACTTTGTCCATCACAACCATGTACATCTTTACATCCTCAATGCTTAAATGCTCTTTCTTTTCTGATGGCTCAGGTGCCTCTTCTTCTCCAGCAACCTTTTCTGTCTCTTCTTCATTTATTCTAGGCTTCTTTGTTATCTTTCTCCTTGCCATCATCTTTGTCCTTTTTAAAGTCCTAAGACTTTCACCAATAGTGGCTTCCTTCTTTGGAGTTTCTTGTTCATCAGAGAATGGTTTTTGTAAGAAACCATTGCTCTCTTTCATTCTTTTCTCCATTTCAACCCTTTCAATTTCATCCCCTTGAAGCTTGATCATTTCTGCATCATATAACTCTTTGAGTTGCTCAAAAGACATGTTTGAGAACATTTCCACTTTGACACCTACAGCACCCTTGAGGAAAGTAATCATTTTCTTTCTCTTTTGAGCACCAAGGTATGTCTTTGAAGGTTGTCTTTTCTTTGCAGCCATTTTGATCTTTCCAGACATCCTCAAAGATGTGGCTTTCTGCTTGGCTTGTTTTGTTGCTAGGCTTTGTTGATAGGCTTTATTCAGTTATGCAGCCATTGCTTTTGCTATCTCTCTATCTTTTGCCACTTGCACAGTTTCTGCTTCTTCAAGTTCAACTTGTATCTTCCTAGCCAGAGCTTCATCTGAGTCAATCAACTTCTGCTTTTTCATTGGTTGATCTGATTCAACTAGCTTTACTTTACCTTTCTCTTTACTCATCACCTTCTCAGTGCTAGATTTCTTTGCTGCATCAGCTCTTTCTTTTATGACAACTTCTTTGGCCTTTGAGGTGACCTTGGGAGTATCATGTTTGGCTTTGATGAGTGTTTCTGCAATCTCAAGCTCTGTAAGGACCTCTTTTACTGTTTCTGCTGCTTCTCTTATTTCATCAGTATTAACCATTTCTGCTGCTTTGCTTGTACCGGCAGTATTAATGGTTTCTGCTGCTTGCTCTTTTACTGCTGCTGCTTGTGTTTCTGCTTCTTGTGCAACATTTTCTGCAGTTACTTGCTCCCCCTCAAACTCAACTTTCTCTTTCTCCCCCTTAGCTTTGGCATCAGCTTCTGACTCCCCCTTTTTGGGAGCATCAGTCACTGGTTTCCTCCTTCTTAGTACAAATTGTCTCTTTTTCTTTTGCAGAATCAATTTCCTCACCATCTGCTTCAAGTTGACAATCTGTTCTTGTTGTGACAGAACTATCATTTTAAGCTCTTCTATATCTTTACCCTGTTTGATTACATCCATGTTGTTGTTTCCCATGGTTTCCATCAATTCATAATAGTTATATCTGTCCTCACCTTCTCCAGAAGTGTTACCCTCTTTAGAAGGATCATTGGATCTTTTTGTAGTGGAAGTCTTCTGCCTAGTAGAAGCACTATCCATCCCCGTGGTTTCTTGGCACCTGGGACCTTTGGATGATTGGTCACCCAAAGTTGCCATGGGGAAGGTCTTATTGATGTTACCACTGACCTCTTATGTGCTAGCAGGAGTAGTGGCAGCCTTAGCACCCATATGCTCAACCTCCACCTCAGTGAGCACCTCCTTGGGGTTGGGAGACACCCCTTTGGTTTCCCTGTTGATATTCTCTAAGGGAGAATTCTCCCTTAGAGGGCTTAAAGGCTCAGTGGTTGAAGGTACAAGAAGGGAAGGATCCTTATTTACCTCCTTGTATAAGTTTGGGTGATTCGAGAAGTGGGCTTATGAAGTAGGGACTGTGGGATAGATATAGAGTGGGAAGGTTGGGATAGGCTAGCAGTGGGATGGTCTAATGAGGGCCTTGAACCTGCTGCCATACCTGCTTCAGTGTGGGACACCACCATCATTGTAGAGAACAATGGGGTGTCAACTCCTTCCGAGTCCAGAGGGGATCTTTTCATATTTGAAAAGACCTTACCTTTGGGGATTTTTGGTACATATACCTCATCAAAATGAGGCATATCCGTCAATTCATGGGTGATAACTTCTTGGACAAACCTGGGGTACATATAAAAGGTCTTTTTACTTCCCAGGTTTGAGACAAGATCATTAAAAATCATTTGAGAAAAATTATACTTTCTGGCAGTGGCCAAGGCCACCAAAGCATAAGCAATGGTGCTACTAAACTCACTCCATCCAGTAGTCTTTTTTTAGAAATACAATGCATTAAGGTATGAACAAGAAAACGCCATTGGGTATAAAATTTAGCCTTTGAGAATTTAAAACCACCCAACTGACCTCCATACCCCATTCTTGACAAAGTTGAGAATAATTCCTCATTAGGAATAGAGGTTATACCTGCAGCATCGTCTAGATGTAGACAGATGCGTATCACCTCTTCAGTAACTGTTAGGGGTTTTTCACACACCCTTGTCTTGATCATTTGGATACCATCTTCAGTAACAATGGTGGTATTAGCCCAAAATTGCCTTTGATGCTCTATGTAGATAGTTGGCGATACAGTGAGAGCATGGGCAATGTGGCTTGTCTTGAGAAAATCCACAATCTGGTGGAATCCAACGGCCTGTTTGGGCTTCTGTAGCATTGCAATCTCGTTATGCTCATCTACGAATGGCATGGATGCCATTGACTCTTGAGAGTTCTTGCCTGAAACTTACTAAGGCGATTGAGAGAGAAAGGGTTAGAGAGAAGGTGAACAATATGCAAAGAGTCGTTATGAGCTTTTGGGCGGGCAAACAGGGTATTTATACGATTTGGGACATAAGCAGTATTAACTGACTAGCAGTATTAACTGAGAGCAGTATTAACCACTAGCAGTATTAACTAACTAGCAGTATTAACTGAGAGCAGTATTAACTACTCGTACTATTAACTAACTGGCAGTATTAACTAAGAGCAATATTAACTACTAGCAGTATTAACTGTGCACTGGCAGTATTAAAAATGCACTCGCAGTATTAAAAATGCACTGGCAGTATTAATCATACTTACTCTTTTTGAAGCTTATGAAGGTCTGATCAAGTCAATAACTTCCTGTTAAAGATGATTACCAGTACACAAATAACCAAATTAGCAGGTATAGAAACACCTTTTAACAACATGAGCTCATTCAGAGTTGATCATGCCCACAGTTGAGACCAAGAAAGTGAATCTACCTAAATCAAAAGCTTTAGTGAATAGATCTGCAAACTGGTTGTCAGTATGGACTTTAGCAACTTGAATGAGTTTCTTTTCATTGCAATCTCTGATAAAGTGATACCTAATCTCAATGTGCTTTGTTTTGGAGTGCTTGACAGGATTGTTAACAATGCTTATAGCACTGCTATTGTCAATAAAGATTGGAGTGTGAAGAAATGTTACCCCATAGTCCAGCATCTGATTTTGAATCCATATAACCTAAGAGCAGCAACTTGCAGCAGCAATATACTCATCTTCTGTTGTTGATAAGGACACTGTGGTTTGTTTCTTTCACTGCCAAGATACTAGTCTTGCAACCAAAAGTTGACATCACCCTGAAGTAGACTTTTTGTCCATGTTGGCACCACCCAAGTCACTATCTGAATACGCAATCAAGTCAAATGAAGATTCATATGGATACCAAAGACCTAATCTAGGTTGCCCTCTTAAGTATTTGAAAATCCTCTTCACAACTTGAAGATGTGATTGTTTAGGCTTGACTTGGAATCTGGCACATACCCACACTGGAAACATGATGTCTAGTCTTGAGGCCGTGAGATACATGAGAGATCCAATCATTGATCTATATAGATGGACATCAACATCCTCCCCCTCAAGATCAGTAGTGATCTGTTTGTGAGTTTCCATTGGTGTGCTTGCTGGCTTTGAGTCTTTTAAACCATATTTCTCCAGGATGTCTTGCACATACTTTGATTGACTAATGAAGATTCCATCTGACTGCTGTTTCACCTGAAGCCCAAGGAAGAAGGTAAGTTCACCCATTGAACTCATTTTAAAGCTCTTGTGCATCAACTCTTCAAAGTCTCTACACATTTGATCTATTGTGGATCCAAAGATGATATCATCCACCTAGATCTGAACTAGTAGGATGTCCTTCTTACTTCTTTTAATGAAAAGGGTCTTGTCAATGATGCCCCTTTCAAACCCATTCTCCAAGAGATAGGTAGACAGAGTGTCATACCATGCTCTTGGGGCTTGATGTAGACCATAGAGTGCTTTCTTCAGTTTGTATACTCTGTCAGGATATGAAGGATTTTCAAAACCAGGAGGTTGACAGGCATATACTTCATCAATTGTGCCATATAGAAATGCACTCTTTACATCCATTTGATAGACCTTGAACTTCATGTATGAGGCATAGGCTAGGAACAGCCTTATTGCCTCTACTCTTGCCACTGGAGCAAACACTTCATCATAATCGATGCCCTCTTCTTGAGTGTACCCTTGTGCCACAAGCCTTGCTTTGTTCCTGATCACAATACCTCCATCATCCTTTTTGTTCCTGAAAATCCACTTGGTGCCTATAGCTCTGTGACCTTTTGGAAGGTCCACCAAGTCCCAAACATCCTGTAGTTTGAATTGAAGTAACTCTTCTTGCATGGATTCTATCCAACTTGAATCTTTCATTGCATCATAGGCCTTCTTAGGCTCAATCTGGGATAGAAAGCAGGAGAGTACTGTGTGTTGTTGATCCTGCAGCTCTTGATGTCTGCTTTGATTCCTTGTAATAACAGGAGAAGAGATTTCTCCTATTACCAGCTCTGGAGGATGATTCTTTTGTGTTATAGTCTGAAAACTAGGTTCTTCATGAATTCCTTCCTCCAGATTGGAATCATTTAAGTCAGCAGAGGGGATCACCTCAGCTACTTCTAGCTCTTTATGTACTGAAGATTCCTCTTCTCTTCTTTCTTCTTCACTCTGAATTGGCTCAGTTAGAGGTTCTTTTTCACAGAATTCAACAGGTTCTTTTGTAGGTATAGGAAATATTACAGACTATGGTCTATTGTCTTGAACTTGTGTAGCCCCTGATCCTCCACTTCCTGAACCTGCATAATCATCACTACTAAAACCAAAAGAGTTAGTTAGTGAATCAATGTCAAACAACCACTAAGGACCAGACCCAATAGGATTTGGTGTATTCTCATTGCATTTGACATTGTCACTTTCCTCAATTATTCTAGAAGAAGCATTAAAAACTCTGTAAGCCTTACTCTGATATGAGTAACCAACAAGAAATCCATCATCTACCTTGCTATCAAACTTTCCTAAGTGAGATTTGGTATTGAGAATTGTACAAGGACACCCAAAAGGTTTGAAAAATCCAATAAAGGGTTTTCTTTTATTTAAAAGCTCATAAGGTGTCTTGTTTTTAGGTTTGACTACTAGTACTCTGTTTTGGACATAGCAAGCAGTGTTAACTGCTTCTGCCCAGAAAGTTATTGGAAGTTTAGAATCAGCTAACAGAGATCTAGCAGCCTCAATTAGTATCCTATTCTTTCTCTCAGCAACACCATTTTATTATGGAGTCCTAGGAGCACTGTATTGTCTCTCAATTCCTTTTTCCTCACAAAAGGTGTTTAGGTCAATATTTTTAAATTCAGAACCATTGTCTGACCTAATGATTTTTACTTTTTGATTAGTTTGGTTTTCAATTCTTAGAATAAAGGATTTGATCAGTCCACTTGTCTCATCCTTAGTCCTTAGAAAATATACCCACGTAAATCTAGAGTAATCATCAACAATAACTAGACAGTATGATTTCTTCCCTATGCTCAAAACATTTGTAGGGCCAAACAGATCCATATGCAATAAATGAAGAGAAGAAGAGGTAGTGTTCACCTCTTTGGACTTATGAGAAGTTTTGTGTTGTTTGCCTTTAAGACAAGCCACACAATGATCATCACATGAATAGACTTTAGAAGACAAACCTCTTACAAGGTTGTTTTTAACAAGTTTATTTATTGTTTTAAAATTCATGTGACACATCCTTCTGTGCCAAAGTGATGATTCATCCAGAGAAGCTTTTGAAACAAGACAATTTATGGATGAATCAGATGAAACACTTTCCATATCTAAACAATAAACATTGTCCTTTCTAGGGGTTCTTAGTAGTATCATCTTTTCATCAACTACCTTGAATCCAGGAGCAAGGATAATACATTCAGACTCTGTAAATAATATACTATGTTGTTTGTCACAAACCTGTGATACACTTAACAGGTTGTATCTTAATTGTTCAACATAGAATACATCCTCAAAAATCATTTTACCTTTGGTCACATCACCTTTACCACTGATTTTACCTCTATCTAGAGTATTCCCAAAAGCAACATGTCCACCATTAATCTTCTTGAAATTCTTGAGGCAAGACATGTTCCCTGTCATGTGCCTAGAGCAACCACTATCAACATGCCAGATGCTCTTTCCCTTGAGCTGTTGGTTGCCCTGCACATAAGAATAGACAATTAGTATTGATTGGGGACCCAAGCCAAAGTGGTCTTGGGTCTCCCTTTCTCATCAAAATACTTGCATTCCTTTTTAATGAGGTTTTTAAAATCAGAACACTTGTTATTGGAGTACTTTGTCAGGATTATTGGTCTAGCAGCACTAATACTAGAAGCAGTATTATCTTTAGAGGTACTAACAGAATTAGCAGTACTAACAGGTTTGGTAGTATTAACCTTGTTGGCAGCACTTACAGAGTTAGCAGTAGTAACATTTGCAGAAGTACTAACAATGTCAGCAGGACTAACATTGCTAGCAGCAGTATTGCTTCTAGCAGTACTATCACTGTCAGCCGCACTATTTGTAGTAGCAGCACTAACAATTTTAGTACTTTTAGGAATCTACATCTTGACACTGTCTTCCATATTCTGTTTCTTCATGTGGCTTTTAGATTTAACAGTTTTCTTGGCCACATGGTTCTTTTCTTTCTTTCTATAACCAAAGGGTTTTTGATTAGGTCTTTGAAAGTTAAACCTTTGGTTCATAGGATTGAAGTAGCAGTATTTGGCAATGTGGTTAAGCTTTCCACAAATAAAACAGGGTTTTGGTCTATTGATTTTCCTCAGATCAACCTCTTGTTTTTGTGCCCATTGATTATTCCATTTTCTCTGATTTCCCCTTGGTTTATCATGTTTTTGGGGCTCAGATTTACTGCAAGCACACTGTTTGCAAGAGACAGGGTTTACAACAGTGGTCTGCTTATAGTGAATCTCCTTGTTCTTTCCATCAGTCTTCTCTACCTTATTTGACTTGACCCAATGCTTTCCACATCCTTCATTGGTAATTATGTGGTTTTCTATAGGAATCTCACCACTCACAGTGTTGTCCTTACTTTTGACAGTTTCTTTCTCAGTTTTATACTTAACAGCTACTTCATCTAAGAGATCAATCTCAGTGGCTCCCTCAGGCAGGTCCTTCCTATCGTTTGAATCTAACAAGTCTGAACTAGGAGGGATGTAGTTGTTGTTGTAGGGTGGTGGTGTGGTATTGTACCCTATTCCTCTTCTCAGTTTATCATGAATCTGAGTTTGTAGTAAAGAATCCATTGCTTTAGAAGCATTGAAAAACTTTTCTACATCTAGCTTGACTTTAGCTAGCTCTCCTCTTAACTTTTCACTCTCCTCTTTGGATTTGGTCAGTTGAAGTTCTACGTCATTTTTCTCTCACTTCCAGTAGTTTGTGTCATAAGAATGTTGAAGCTCATTGGCTTGAAAACTCTTAATCTGCTCTTCAAACCTCTCAACAATCCTAACATAGTCTTTTATGTCCTTTTCTAATCTCTTCAGGTCATCACTCATTTTCTGGTTGTGATCCCTGTACCTTTTAACAGTGTTAATGCAGTTTTGAGTACAAAGATTAGAAGTCACCTCTGTTGGGAGATCAGACACCTATGCCATTAAAGCTTGGTTTTGGACAACCTCTTCTGCTTGATCACTCCAATCAAACCCCATACCATGTTGAGAGACTAGGGCTTGAGAAGAGTTTCTGTTATTATTGAAACTTCCAGACTGTGTTTGTTGATGGTTGTTGTTGTGAGACACTCCACTTCTGCATTCCCTAGCAAAGTGTCCCTTTTGATGGCATTTATAGCATTCCACCTTAGACTTGTCCAATCCTGCTCCATCTTCTCTTCTTTGGGAGAAGTTGTTCCTCCCAGTTCTCTTGATGAACTTATTAACTCTCATAGAGAGCATGGCCATCTGCCATTTAATGTCCATCTTTTCAAGGTCATCTGGATGGAGTTGTTCCAAGTCATCATTAATTAGAGAAGAGTTTCCATGATTGGACAGAAATGCTTCAAACACAGTTTCAGTGCCTTTCTCTTGATTTGCTCCATTAGCAGCACTAACTGATTCAGGATTGGAAGTAGAATCAATTGATGCTGATAAGAGTGCAGCATTGTGAAAATATCCAGAAGGCTTCTTCTTAGCCTCTACCTCAGATTCAAAAACTATTAGATCATTGTATAGATCATCAAGTTCCTTTTCTTCCAGTTGATCATTTTGTCTGAAAGAGATAGTATACATGGTCCATTCATCACCCAGGGACCTTAGGAACTTCTTGTTCAGATCATCTTGATCAATTTGTACTCCAACTATAGCTAGTTCACCAATTAGCTTGTTGAACCTGTGAAAAGTTTGAGTCATGGACTCATTCTTTGTTGACATAAAGTTCTCATACTGTTGCTTCAGTATGGCTTTCTGATTTCTCTTGGTACTTTTGGTACCAGAGAATCTTTTCTCTAGAGCATTCCAGAGCATCTGTGCAATTACAGAACTGATGTTAATATTCATTGGGAATAGCCAAGAGCAAAGTGCTCAATGCTTTCATCTCTGTCTGTCTAGTCTTTCTCTCTGCATCAGTTTTTGGTGGTGTTCTCTTTCCATCTGCACCAATCTTCCCTGCTTCAGATGGGCCATTCTCAATGATGTCCCACATAGAATAATCAGTGAAGAGTATGTATTGCTTGATTCTGATCTTCCACATGTCGAATTCATTGGGTCTGAGCATTGGAACCTTTGAGACCAAGGTACTGTTTGATTCAACAATGTTTTCCATTATGACTAAGATTTCTGAGAATACAGGCTCTGATACCACTTGTCAGGATCTTAATTCTTAACAAGAATAAACTCTCAGCACACAATATCAAAGAAGTATGCGGAATAACACTTTGATATTCAATAAAACAATAAACAAACAGTAAATCTGATGAATAACTTGTAAATTTGTATTGAAAGATTGAAGTTACAAGATTAAACACACAACCTCAATATTGATGAACAGACTCACCAATACGAATTCTACTTCTCTAGAATTAGGATTACAAATCTTGAGGTTGATTCTCTCTATCTAAACTAAAAAAAACTCAGAATGAATAATTTATCTAACTATTCTAAACAATTCTATACATACACTGAAGATAAAGATAATCACAAAAGAATAAAAGATCTTCAGTATAAACTTCCATCATTATCTCCAAGCTTTCCATAATCTTCAGTCCATCCAGCTGTCATCCTTTCCATACGGATCTTCATCTCATATGCAGCATTATCTTCCAGCAGCATTAATACTCTGAGCAGTACTAAGTTCAGCAGTACTAACCATGCTCAGCAGTATTAATCTCTTCCAGCAGTACTAACTTTGAAATAGCAGTACTAATCTTGTTGAGTAGCATTAATCTACAACTTAGCAGTATTAATATCAGAAGTACTAACTAGAAGTACTAACCATGTTCTTCTAGCAGCATTAACTGTACTTAGCTTATCATCAGTCCCCAACAAATTCTCACACAGAATTCGTAAGCAATTAGAATTCATAAGCACAAAACACTTCAGAATTTACAAGCAATAGAATTCGTATTGAACAAAGTCATAATTTACAAGCAAAGATACTCAGAATTCACATACATACACACAGAATTCGCAAACAAGAGTAACACGAATTTTGTACTTAGAACAATTTTGAAAGATAAAAAATTCTCAACACACGTATCTATGAATTCTGAGGAATTCAAATCAAACAATGTACGAATTCTAGACTTTTCGCAAGAAACACACCTGCGAAACCTATCCTTAACAAAATTTTTGTCAAAATCTTTTCGCACAAAGGATTTATGCGAATTCTATCCTTATGAAAATTTTCTCAGAACCCTTTTGCAAACTAGGCTTATTCGAATTCTTGGAAATTCGCAAATACGAATTCTGAGGAATTCGTAACACATTGACTTGCGAATCCTGTGAAATTCGTAAGAGACACACTTGTGAAATCTACACTTATGAAATTTTTCAAAATTCAAAACTATGCGAAATCCTCTACGAATCCTGCGAAAACTAATGAAACTCTGCGAAATCTTCAACATTTCTGCGAGTTCTTCAGAAGATCTATGAGTTCATTGGATCTGGATAAAAAGCCATACTGATTCGCTCAAAAACTCATCTATTCTCCAAATTTCGAACTGTAACTTTGAATAAATGCACTCCAACACATCTAGAACCAATTACAGTCAATGATTTTCTATAACAAACACTAACACTCACAATTCGAATCACTTATAGTGCGAAGAACTCGTGAACTTCAAAAATGAACAAATATTCAAAATTCATGAAAATTACAGTGCAATACTCGAATTAACCTAGACAACTTCGATCTAAAACATTAAACGAACACAATATGATCAAATTTACATACAAATTTGTACAAAAACTCAGAATCAACCTAGACTCGATAAACACAGCGTCGATATTCATATTTTCTTGATTTCAAACTAGATTTGCTCTGATACCAATTGATAATGACCCTGATTAACAAGTTCTTACTAATTCAAACAATTACAAACAAACAAGATGATTTTAATAGATTAAATTTCAACCTGTTACTCAATTTCCAATCAAGATTTCGTACAAAAGACTTTCTCTCACTAACTAGCTTTCTCTCTCTAAAACTCTGCAAATGCTCTCTGTTACAAGTAAGTTCCACACACTACTTTCTAACTACAAGTCTATTAAAGACAAAAGCTAAACTACACATGCTTACAAACAAAAGTAAACTACAACATTGACTTTGACTTATTACAAGACTTTGACTTTCACGTGAGAGTTGACTTTGAGGCTTTGACTTGCTTGAACTATTATCTTCAAACATTATGATCTTGCATCCAAAAAATATGTGCTCTAACAGGGATGCAACACATATGCTATCTGATCTTCATTTGGAAGATTTGGATATTGAAACAGAAGGTAGTATGCCCCACCCTCGCACTTTGATCATGCACATTGAGTCTGTGGAAAATTGTTGTTGTCTCAACAGTTTACATATTTTGAGCCTAAATAGCACAAAAAACTTAAGTTCTTTCATACTCAAGCATATACACACAAAAAGTTTGTTTTTCTGTCGTCACGTTCATAGAATTACTTTGGGGTTTTTCGAAGCTTGAATGGAAGCCCTGGGGGAGTGAACATCAAAAAGCTCCTTTCCAAAATACATTTGTTGTACAAAGTGGTTTCATGCTACTTACAGTCATTTTAACTGATTCATTTGTTGATTCATTGTTACACTCAATTCTGAATTTGAAAAGATTTAGATTCATTTATGAATTGATGGATGGTTCAGAATTTCAAAGAGAAATATCAAATGATATTGGGTCACAAATTGAAAGAATATATTTCTTGCAAAATTTTGATGATGCTATTGTTCACATTCATCAAAAAAGGGGAGATGATAACAAGAAATGGTGAAGGCTGAGAAAATTCTTTTTCAAGAAAAAGGAGGAGAATTTGGTACAAGAAATGATAAATGTGGAATGGATTGTGATAGTCATGGGGAGATAATATCAGAGAGTAACCACAAGGGTGTGGCGTGGTGGTAAGAGCCTGGGGACTTCATAGCGGTTGCCAGGGTTCGAGCCTCACACGCAGCATTTATGCAAAATATTGGCACAGGTGTCATCCTTGTGGCCAAGGGATGAATGCCCATGGGCCAAAGGCATGTTTTCCGGATATTAGTCTAGGCCCAATGTGGTGTAGGATACTCTTTCCCAAAAAAAAAAGTGACAGAGTGTGAAAGTTCAATTTCAGAGTTATGGGGAGAAATGTAGAGAAAATTAAAGCATGTTCAGAGAAAGAAAAAAATTCATTGAAAATTACATAAATTTTCTTTGAATTTTATTTGAAGAAGAAAGTGAGTTACAGCTAAAGAAAACTTCTTGTCTGAGAGATTTCATGATTCTAGAGGTAGAGATTGCTTCTGAAGACTAAAAGAGGTTATTACAGACCTTAGAGGAGATTCTTAAAGATTCTAAATTCCAGAAAGAGAAGAAAGGGGAGATTGACTTTGAATAAGATTATCACAAGAAAGGGAGATTGATATTCAAGGGAGATTATTACTATCAGCATTAGTCCCAAAGGGGGAGATTGTTTGACAAAGCTAAAAGGGCGAGATTGGTCTTTAATGTTGATATTCTTTTTGAAGATGATCTTGAATACTAAGGGGGAGATTGTTAGTGCACATTTGTTGTATCCAATATCATCCAACTTGAAAGTCGAAGCTTCAAGTCAAAGCCTCAATGCAAAAGTCAAAGTCAACTCATTAAAGGAGAAGTCAAAGTCAAAAAACTAGTTAGCTTACATAGTTTAGTTTAGTTTTGCTTGTAATAGCATGTTGGTATAAATAGCTTTTGTCTTTCATTATGTCATAAGGGATTTACATTGCATATTATCTTAGAGACAGAAATATTGTTTGAGAGAAAGAAATTGTAATCTATGAAGATCAATCAATGAATATGGAATTTGGAGCTAAATCTTGTTGTTCATCTTGATTACTTGCACATATCTGGGAATAACATAAACCAATTTGTTTAGTGTCTAAAGCTTCAACATATGAATGTTGGCTTTGGCATAAAAGGTTATCTTCCCAAAATTTATGTGACATTAACAAACTAAGGAGCAAAGATCTAGTCTGATATTTCAGATTTGAAGACTGAAAAAGTATCTTTATGTCCAACCTGTGAAATGGGCAAAATGAAAAGGAGTGCACACAAGTCAAACACTTTATCAAACTGCAAATCTCCTCTGGAACTTATTCACATGGACCAATGAGAACTCAATCTATGAGCGTAAAGAAATATATTCTGATCATGTTTGATGAGTTTTCAAGATATACTTGGATAGAATACCTGAGACTCAAATCTGATGCTCCAGATCTGATAATAAAGTTCATCAAGCGCATACAAGTTCTTATGTGATCCCAGATTTCAAGCATTTGATAATTAAAGAACAATTTAGAGAAAAGATTTAGATAGAGAAATGAGCCAAAAGTGTCGTAGTCATATATCTCTTGAAAAACAATTACAACACTCTTACAAGCTTGACACTTACTTACATGCTTGCATACTTCCTTACATAAGAAAAAAGACAATGCTTTATATAGGCTCAAACAGGCCTTGACTTCTACAAAAGCTTAAAAGAAAAGTCAACACTTAAAACAAGATTATTTAATCTAAACTATGCTTTAACAATCTCACCCTTTTAGATCAAATAACAAAATATTTATCTGCCCCATCTTGAATAACTTCCTTGCCTGATTCCAAGCAACGATTCAAAGACCCATATGCCTCGTCTGAAATGAATTATGTCTTCCAATGCATCAAGAACCCTTTCTAGTACCAATCTGTCAAATTTGGGAATAAGTGTTACACCTCACTTGATCTTCTCTTTGTTCTCCTTGAGTCTTTGGTTCAGTTGAAGTTTAATCACCTTTATCGTTCCATCAGAAAACTTGGCAATCTCGGAAATTCTGAGAAATCTTTTCTTGTTTTCTGAATTCTTGTAGACAACTCCAAGTTCAGGCTTTTCAATTATGGTGAACAAATCATAACTTTCAATATCTTCCAACTCAAGATTAGGCTTTGTCATGTTGAATCTCTTCTGGTTCGTTTCAATCCCCAGTTGAAAGTCAAAACAATACGTGTAGTTCACATGCCTTCTCATAAATATCTTCACAACTTCCAAGGCAAAAATTATGTTCTCCGGTCTGATAGTCATGTTTCTGAACAGATGATAGAGATACTCAATGTCGTCCACATTTAGAAATTGAAAGTTTGCTTCAGAAAACTCACACACTATCATATCTCTTCTTTGAACTTTAGAGACCGGATACCATATCTTCTGAAAACTCCTTAGCCTTACTTGTTTCACCGTCACAATTCCAGACTTATTTTTTACATATTTTTCTACCTTTCTTACCCAACTCATCATCCTTGCATACTTCTCTTGATACGCCATATGTAGATGAGAAACACCCAGAACTTTGTATATATCCATCCTTCTGATCCTGTGTACAAATATCTTCTTCATATCCTCCTCTAGGAATGGTGCTCTCAAAGTATTTCGCATTTGCCTGAGTTGATCATCTGTGAGTACTAGAAGGGCTTCAGGTTGGTTTGAAGGACCGTCTTGGTTTTCTACTGGGTTAGATGGAAAGTGAAGTTCAGGTTTAGCTTCGGTGTTGGGTTCAGGTGGGTTTTCATTTATGGGTTAGCTATCAAGGATTAGGCTAGGAATTCTGTTTGGGATAGGTAGGTTTATTTGTCTAGGTTGTTTAACAAGGCTAGGTTGGTTTTATGGGCTAGATAGATTTATTAGGCTATGTATGTTTTATGGTATATCAGTAGGTTTGAAAAGGTTTATCTCTTTGAAAGATGGGATTTCAGGTAGGTCTCTTGTGGTTTTGGGATATCATCTGGAGTACAAGATAGGATGTCCAATATGTTCTCATTACCTTCATCATCAGAAGTCATCAGTTGTTCTCTTTCCTCCTATTTAACCTTCCAAAACTTCTCATACTTCTCATTAGTTGACTCTTCTTCATCTGATGATAAATCAATGATATCATAAGCTTTTAAACCTGTTACCAACAAAATCTCCTCCCTTATAGCAAATTTAGGCTTTTCGACCCTTGGTTCTACCTCCTGATTGACATAAAGAATAAGCTCATTTTGATCAGCCTGCTTTTCCCCATGATCAACATTCTCTTCAACCTTGACATCATCATCTCTTTCATCAACCATAACCACATCACTAGATTAAGAAGGTGCCTGTTTCTCCCTATTCTCCCCCTCATGATCATGATCATGTCTTGGTATAGAAACAGTTGCTTGGGTTTTACAAGATGTTTGCAATATCTGTTTGAGATCAGATATGGCATTCAGAACATTAGATTTGAAAGAAGTAAACTCAGAGGCACTAACTAAATTTGTTGGTTTCATATATTGTGGCGGTTGTTGTTGAAGGTGGGATTGTAGAAGTGAAAGAAGATCTGTGTCTTGTTGGTTATCTGGAGCTTGTTGTAACAGTTTAGCAAATAACAATGACTTCAGCTCATCAATGGATAAGTCAACAGGCTGAGGAATTTGTGGAAGTGACTAGGATTTTTTAGTAAGCTCAGGTTCGGATATCGCAACCTTCCCTTTTAACAACCTTTGAACTTCAATAATCTCCTCCTCAAAATTCTTGTACATCCTGTGTTTAACAGCCTTTAAGGCGCCGTCGAGAATTTCCTTTGACATAAAGTTAGGGTGAATAACACCGGAATCATGAAGATTTTCCGTTTGAATGACAGTGGTATAACCAACTGCATGGCATGTGTTCATTGGTGGCAAATATGTATCAATGACACGACTTCCATTCGGTCCTCGTAGTCAGGATTGCGGAGCTACTCTGGATGTTCCAATCGGGTCACCAAGACTTCCGATAGTAGCAATCTCAAAATGTGTCCTAGGAATGACAATTGGCAATTTAAATGGCACTGGACTTAAAGGTGCAGTCAAAGAAGTTGATATCAGGGGCTGTTGTTCTTTATTTTAAATACCTTGAATGTCCGAGTGAGAAACTGGTAGATTTTGTGCAATATCCCCGTGAGAAGTTGAAACTAACTCTTATTGAGAAGAGATAGAGTGGTTGGCTTAGGTTTGCATTTGCATAAGTGGGTGACTTATGTCTGTTTCAACACCTGCTTGCAACAAATACGACGAAGTGGTAGATGTGGCTGCCCTTTTGGATAAGTAGGTTCGGGTATACACACGCTCACCATGTTCTTTTTCTACATTTTCACTCACTCTCTCTTCTGAATTTTCAATTAATACTCCCTCTGAACTCCTTATATCTCCCAGTATACTATTCCCAGTGTCACTTGTTGCAGACGGAACTTCACTTGTATCACTATCATCACCAGCCAGGTTTGCTTGATCCAGATTATTATCAGAGCCTGGACCTTCATCAGCAGGAGGTGTCACTAAATGTGGGGTAATAACCCGTAACCCTGATGCTTCTAGTCTAGGTCTTCGACCCCCTCCAGAGCCCCTCTCGGTATTTTTCCTCTTCGCTCCCCGTTTCTGTACTCCCGCAGTATAAGAAACCCTCACGGACTCCGCTCTCCTAGGGTTTGAGCCTTGGGTTGGTTCAACCAGTTCTGGTTGTCCCATAGACTCTCTATACGCTATCATACTATCGCACTCTGGATCATCATAGTCTAATAAACTGTCTGCCACAAGCATGGAAAAAGTAAATTCTCTCTTCTGCTTCATCAAGTATCTCATCTCACTTACCGGTGTAAGTGGATGGTTAATTCTAGTAGGAATCTGTCTGTTGCTCCTTAGCATGCTTCTAACAATGACAGTCATAAACCTCTGGTACGGAATGTAATTTGGAGCTTTTGATGTCTTCTTGGCAACAACTTTCTCATACAGTTCAGTCCAGAAGATACTTGCATAGTCAATGTGCAAATTATGAACCACAAAATAGAACAGCTTCAGAATGTGAATACTTGCGTTGTCGGTTTCATAAATCTTAGCAGTGAGACACCTGTAAATAACTTAGAACAGGGTTTAGTAGAACGGCGGCATGTTATTCTTTTTGAAGTGGTTGACCTGAGTCAGCTATCCAAGATAACCCATATCTCTGATGCCTTTCAAAACTTCTTCATCAGATGGCAGTTCATCATATGAGTTTCTTCCTTTTCTGGCATTAGCAGCTGGAAAACTGAGCATAAACCGGAGTTTGTCTGGTTCAGTACAGAAGTAAAATGGTCTATCTCCAGCTTGAAAATAGGAATTCGTTCTCCTTGTTCCTTCACATGACAGAAACGGATAGTTTTCCAGGCTTGTGGAACATAAAACTCTGGAAATGTTGCTTGAACTGTTAAGGCATTTCTGAGTGGATGATTTTTCAGTATATCCAGGACAAGAGGATCAATGTTGATTGTAAACTGCAGATGATGATTATTCGGTTGTTGAGGTTTCATCTCTGATGGTGAAATGAGGAATAGATCAGGATTGACATTTGGTGGTACTTGAAAATCTGATCTGGAAGAAGGCATAGGATGTTCCTGGGATGCCTCATTCTGTGAGTTTTCTCCCATCTGAACATTCTGTCAACTGATGGTTCAGCCATTTGTACCTGAAAGAAATTAATGGTTTTGGAAATGGTCCAAGTGGTTAGTACAAAATCAGAAAATTTAACATTGAAACCCATCTTTTGAAAAATGCTAAGTGTAGATTTCGCATGACAGGAATATGCGAATTCCTCACTTGGTGAATTAAAAACAATGAAACCTTGACAGAATTCATATGAAATCTAGATACGAATTCCTTACTTACAAGAATATAAACTTGGCAACCTCAGAATTCGTATGAACCAATTATACGAATTTTAGACTTAAAAAAATAGACATGAAGACCAAGAATTCGTATGTATTGATTTTCACCCAGAATTCGTATAACTTTGAATATTCAAAAATTTCAACTTTGAAAATATTCTAAGTGTTAAGAACTTCAAGAACACTATACAAACCCAGAATCTGGAAATCAAGAAATTTTTATATTTTTTTAACCCAAAACTCTGTTCATTACTCTCGATTTATATATATTAACAATTTTAACAAAAATAATCTGAGATTATGGACCATTAGAAACATCAAAATCCAATATTTGTTCAAGAACAGTTTGAATATGAACAAGAACATTCGAAGAGTCAATCATCGAATCAAGTCCCAAAATGGTGAAATTAGGTTAAAATTGGAACGAATAGGGTTCGATTTAGTCAAATTTATGTATCTTTCAGTCCCAATCAACAAAAAGAATAAGATCAAAGGTTCAAATTTTCAGAAAACCGAAGTTATTCGAACATGAAGATGAACAGTCTATCGATTCCTAAATCTAATCAAGTTTAGGGTACACCTGCAAAGAAACAAAGATACAAAGAACACAAAAAACAAGATATGAACAAATAAGAATAATATTACACCTTGAATCAAAGAAAACAAGAAGATCAAAGATTGAAGATGATGTCGTAGACGAGGGTTTAGGGTTTCTGTGCGCTCAAGAACTCGTACAAAATAAGAACTTACGAAAAGTGAGGGTAACTTACAAAACATACGTATTTATTCCTTGGAATGAATTTGACACGTGGCACGATATTATAGGACCACATGTGGCCCAAGAATTACTAGCACATACACATACAAATGTACACAAACAATGTTGTTTATTAATCACAAGTATTACATCAATATAGAATGTGTTTGTGTGTGTAATCAATGTGTGCAACTATGTGTTTTACTCTCTCAATCACCACCTTTTCACCTTTTCTTTCACACACTTACTTACTTGCTTATGTCACACTCACTTAACTAATACACAAAGACTTGCTTATATATAGGTCAACATGACCAAGCAAGGTCAACCCTTCTAAGCTCATTTACACCACACACAAACACTAATACAACAATTACAATAATAACCCTCATTTAATCTTGAATACAATTATAGTCTAACAATCTCCCCCTTTGGATTCAAGATTAAAAAAATTTGACAATAATCTTCAGGTCTTCATATCTTCAGAATTGATCTTCATCTTTGAATCTTTTCTGGCTTTGACAACTTTAAAACTTTGACAATTCTTCAAACTTGTCTCCCTTTGAATTAACTTTTGCATAAACTCTGACTTTCTCTTTGATAAGCTTTCTTTACTCTTTGACTTTAATCATCTGAAAACTTTATCTCCTCTGAAATCTTTAAAACTTCACTCTGATCTTGAACTTTGAATATTCTCCCCCTTTTTAATGATTTGTAAGAATCAAAATCATTAAAACACTTCAAGGTCAGATCCGTCATTGAATGAACTTCCCACCATCTGATAAGCGCAATATTCATGAACTTTCATCTCCTCCTTTGGATAATAGACATTCTCCCCCATATAGAGAAAGTAAACAATCTTCCCCATTAATAAAATATTCTGACTTCTGATCTGGATTGGCCTTTGATTCATAAACATATTCATTTGAATCTTTTCAAATTCAAACAAAATAAGAATGGTAACCCTGAATCAACACATGAAACAATTAGAAGTGCCTGTCAGTAACACAAAGTTACTGTGTACAACGAATGTACAATATAAGGAGCTTGTTTGATGTGGACTTCCCAGGACTTCCATTCAATCATTGAAAAACACAAGGTAATTCTATGAATGTTCTGACAGAAAAACATATTCTCTGTGTGTTCGTGATTGTGTTTTGAAAGAATTAGCACAAATGATTGTGTTTCATAAAAAGGCTCAAAATATGTAAATCACTGAGACAGCAATGATTGTACATGGACTCAATGTGCATGAGAAAGGGTCGAAGGTGGGGCAACTTTCCTTCTTTTTCAATATCAGTATCTTCCAAGTGAAGATCCGATAGATTATATGCTGCTTCCCCAGAAAATGTGAAACATTCTCTTTTTGAGAAAAGAATGAGTAGCTAGGGAGGTTGTATGCAAGAGATGGCATGGGCTATTTGCCTATTTCAATGATGGTCACCAAAGAAATGTGAACCAATCAGTAATGTGGTTGCCCGGCTCAGAAAGATGTTTGGTGCAGAGTTCTAATATTCTTTTAACTCTGTTCTCTCACCCTCTTTCTTTTAAATATTTAAGCTCACATCTAACCAATCTCTCATTTCCATTTTACCTCAGCGCACTCCCACATTCAATTCTTTTAGACTCCTCTCCCCTTAATCACTCAAAGGATTTCTTCCGGGGTAGGAAACACTGGTTATCGTGAATCCATGGAAGATCTAATAAGCACTCACACTGAATCCCATAATCCTAAAAGTACATGTTGTTCAATGATTTTCTTGACATGTAAAGCACAAGAAATCATATGTCAGTGTATGTATGCTCAACAAGAATCAGAAATGAAATTTGAGCATTTTAAACATTTAAGATATCTCAAAACTTTATAGGAATGAATAATCATGAAAGAATAGAAATGTTTTGAGAATCTGACAATGATTAAGATCAGATCAAATTGTCATGAAGAAAAAAAATTTGGGAATTCAAAGACGTAAGTTGTTTATATGAACAATATATAAACATATTATCAATGAAAGCACATTAAAAGTGAAATGACGTTTGATTCAAACAACTATGAATACCAAACGACGGGAGTATTACCATAGAAAGATATATCATTTGATACATGGTAATAACAAAGTCAATTTGAAAATACTGAACCAGTGTGTCTATGAATACTTGACAAAGTATGTAGAAAAGAAAATACACAAGTATTATTCTTTAAAGAACACATGGTCAGATAAACAATGAAGTATCTAAAAAAAACATTTAAAAATCACACTTCTCAAATCATAAAAACATGTTAAGATCATGAAGTGGTTTGAACATTTTAAAAACATTTTTCACAAGTGAAAGTTGTTCTTCTTTCACAAGTGTTAGAGTATAAGGATTAGAATGTTATACCTGTGAATTAGAATCCTTAACTCCCCCTGTAATGAATATAGTAATTAAAGTATCCTTGACTAGATATCCTCCCCCTTGATATCTGTAAAACATCAAGCATGTTAGAAATATTATTATAAAAGATGTAGCAATATTATTCCTAAACTCCCTTTCAAACGAAAAACTTCTTGAAAAGATGTAATCTTGAAAGCATCCTTCAGAAGAAAACATTTGAATACGGGTTTTGAACAGGAATGTCCAAAAGCCATTGTCGCATATAATATCCTGCAAGAAAAAGATTTTGGTAATCATTATAAAAATGATTCCGCTTTAGTCAAACAACATATGATGAAATATCCAAAATATATTCAAATAAAGTACAAGGTTAGAAAACTCCCCCTCGAATCATGAAGTGGCATTTAACATACCAAGTTTGCTAACTAAAAAGTTAAACCTCTTTTCATCCAACGGTTTGGTGAAAAGGTCAGCCAACTGGTAGTCTGTAGTCACGAAGTGCATCTCGATATCGCCCTTTTCGACATGATCCTTTATAAAATGATAACGCACGTCGATGTGTTTCGTCTTGGAATGCTGTACTGGATTGGCTGTTATTGCAATCGCACTCTTAGAATCACAGTAGATAGGTACTCGTTGGTAAGTATATCCGAAATCTTTTAACTGTGTTTTCATCCAGAGGACTTGTGAACAGCAACTTGCGGCAGCTACGTATTCAGCCTCAGCGGTGGATGTAGAAACATAATTTTGTTTCTTAGATGTCCAACTAACCAACTTATCACCTAAGAACTGACAAGAACCAGATGTGCTTTTTCTATCCAGTTTGCATCCTGCATGATCAACATCAGTATAGGCAGTTAAATCAAAAGACGAACCCTTAGGATACCAAAGGCCTAACTCAGTAGAACCTTTAAGATACCTAAGAATCCGTTTTACAGCAATCAGGTGTGATTCCTTGGGATTAGCTTGATATCTAGCACAGAAACAGGTAGCAAACATAATATCCGGTCTACTCGCAGTTAAGTACAGCAGTGAACCAATCATGCTACGGTACACTTTTTGATCTACTGATTTGCCAGAAAGATCTGCATCTAAAAGTGTGCCCGTTGCCATCGGTGTTTTTAGCACTGAACTGTCAGTCATGTTAAATTTCTTTAAAATATCTCGAATATATTTTGATTGATTAATGAAAATGCCTTCAGGTAACTGTTTCACTTGAAGACCAAGGAAAAAATTCAGTTCGCCCATCATTGACATTTCAAAACGAGATTCCATGATTCTTGAAAAGTTTTTACAAAACTTTGGATTTGTAGAACCGAAAATTATGTCATCTACATAAATCTGGATTAGAATCATATCATCACCTTGCTTTTTCAGAAAGAGAGTAGTATCAATTGTACCTTTCTTGAATCCTGAAGCGAGTAAGAATTGAGTTAGAGTTTCATACCAAGCTCTTGGTGCCTGGTTGAGTCCATACAAGGCTTTGTCTAAGACATAGACATGATCAGGGTTCTTTGGATCAACGAATCCTTCTGGTTGAGCAACATATACTTCTTCATGCAATATCCCATTTAAAAATGCTGATTTTACGTCCATTTGGAAGACCGTAAAATTTTTATGCGCTGCATAGGATAAGAAGATACGTATGGCTTCCAGTCGTGCCACAGGAGCAAACGTTTCGTCATAATCAATCCCCTCCTGCTGACAGTAACCCTTTGCAATAAGGCGAGCTTTGTTTCGAACAACAACTCCAGATTCATCTCTCTTATTTCTGAAAACCCACTTTGTTCCAATAACAGATTTACCTTTTGGAAGTGGTATAAGTCGCCAAACTTTGTTCCTCTCAAATTGTAGAAGTTCATCTTGCATCGCCAGTATCCAATCTGGATCACGCAAGGCTTCTGAAGCTTTCTTTGGCTCGAGAGAACTTAAAAAACTTGAATACAGACAAAAATTAGCCGATGTTGCACGCGTTTGTACACCAGACTGTGCATCACCTATGATATTATGAAGTGGGTGATCTCTTGTCCATTTCATTTTACTTGGAATCGGATGAATTTCAGGTTGAGTATTATATTCCTCATATTCATCATACACTGCAGGTAAGTCTTTATCAACCCCAGATGTGCTCGGGACATCTTGTACAACCTCTTCTGAAGTAAATATTTTCGAAGCAATAGAAGAATCACTCGGAATTTCTGTTGCAGAATTTGGATCTGCATGCATAGAATCAACATTAGTATCTTCAGAATGTATATGTTGAGATGTACCTGATGTGGTTGAAATTGTGACATTTTCAGAAGGTCCTGAAATATCTGCTATTATAATTGGAACCTCTGAAGTTGATGCAGATATGCTTGATTTTTCAAAATCTGCACATATATCTAGAAAAGCATCAAAAAATAATAAGTCTAATTCAGATGTAATTTTATTTGAATTAGAAGACTTATTCTGTTTGACTTCAGGTTCTATTCCGTCTTGAATAGAAACTTTCTGTTTAAGCTTGAGTTCTGAACTATTGTGTTCAGAAGTCAAAATTGATGATTCATCGAATGACACATTAATGCTCTCCATGATCGTCTTGGTTCGTCTATTGTAGATCCGATAGGCTTTAGACGTTAACGAATAACCAATGAAATAGCCTTCGTCAGCCTTCTTGTCAAATTTACCAAGATTGTCTCGATCATTGAGAATGTAACACATGCAACCAAAAGTACGAAAAAATTTAATATTCGGTTTTCGATGATTCATAAGTTCATATGCTGTCTTTTTAAGTCTTTTGATGACAATCGTGCGGTTTTGTGTGAAACACGCAGTGGCTACGACTTCAGCCCAAAGAAACATTGGCAATTCGGAATAAGTTAACATTGTCCTCGCAGCTTCCACCAGTGTTCGATTTTTCCTTTCAACTACACCGTTTTGTTGAGGAGTGTAGGCAGCAGAAAAGTTGTGAGAGATCCCAACAGATATGAGATAACTCTGAAGCTTTTCATTCTTGAATTCCGTGCCATTGTCATTTCTCAAAGATATAACCGGCAATTGTAATCGAACCTGGATCTTCTTTAAAAACTCAATGATCAGCTCTGCTGCATCTGATTTGTTCTTTAAAAATTCCAGCCAAGTATATCTGGAGTACTCATCTATCATGACCAAAATGTATTTCTTACCATTGATAGACTGAGTCCTCATCGGGCCGCAAAGATCCATATGTATTAATTGAAGAGGTGTTGAGGATGAGAATTTTGTCTTTGCTTTATGAGATGTTCGTTTCATCTTTCCCATTTCACAAGCGGGACAAAGAGAATTCTTCTCAAACCTTAGTTCTGGTAGACCTTTGACAATACCTTGTCTCGCCAATTGATTAATAGCATCAAAGTTTTGATGAGACAGACGCCTATGCCAGATCCAACTTTCAGCTGTTGAAGCTTTTGCAATCAGACAAACAGGTCTTGATGCAGAAAGTGTTGGAAAATTCACAGAATAAAGATTTGCATTCCGCTTAGCTTTAAAAACTGCACGACCATCTTTATCTTCAATATAACAGCATTTATCAGTAAACCGAACTTGAAATTGACTATCGCAGAATTGACTTGTACTGAAAAGATTATGATCAAGTCCTTCTACGTATAATACTCTTTTGATCGTCACGGTGCCATTTGTTAGCGATCCGTGTCCTCGAATATATCCAGTAACCTCAGAATTAGCATAACTTACAGTACCGGCAGGTTCCTCAACATAATTATGAAGTAGATGCTTAAATCCTGTCATATGGCGCGAGCATCCTGAATCTCTATACCATGTATGTGAGGCCGGCAAAAAAATAACAACTCACTTCTTTTTAGGTACCAATATCCAGATGGGTCCTTCCTTGTTAGCTTTTCGCAACTTAACAATATCATTTACCTTAGCCTTAATTCGCCACTCATAGCGAGGCTACCCATTTCCATACCATTTTAACATTAAGCTCATGAACTGATTTCTTTTTCGAAAAATTATCAATCTTAGCATGAAAAATTTTAGCCTGATGAGTTAAGGATTTTGAAGCTGATTTGACATGAGATGTTTTTCTGGCAATTTTAGATTTAGAATGAATAGAAGGAATGATAAATGCATTATCGTGACAGTGTTTGCAGATAAAATTCTCACGTGCAAATGTCAAAAGTGTAGATTTATCCAATGAAGTACAATTATTCATACAACTTTGACATTTGAAAACATTTGAATTTTTACACAACAAACTACCACTATCACGAATATTACATTTATTTTTAGCAACTTTATTTTCCTTCACATTTTTCACTCTTTCTCCTTTACCATTTTGACTTTTCATATCTGAAACAGGAAACAAAATCTTGTTAGTTTTTTTTGAAGAAGATGATTTTGACTTTGAAGTATAAGAAGCTTCTCCTTTCTCAAAAATACTCGGAGGATATTCAGGAGTAGAAGTATAAACAACTGAAGATTTAGAATTAACAGTATCAAACTCTGGATTAGAATGAACATTCCAGTTTGTAGAATCAAACATCTTTTTCTCCTTTAGATTTTGTTTAAACAAATCATTTTTCAAAATATTTAACTCTTTAGAGAGTTCTTTGTTTTCTTCAAAAGACTTGTCAAGTTTGAATTTGAGATCAACGTTCTCATCTTCTAATTCTTCAATTATCTTATGAAGATCGATGATTTGTTTCTCAAAAGTAGATGCTTGATTTACCTCAGAGTTTGATTCCATCTTCTCTATTATAGGAACAGGATCTGAAGCATTCATCATTTCTGTAAAAATCTCCTCAGTCATAATTTTTGAAAAATCAGACTTAAGGTTTTGATTCATCATATTTTCATCTTTTGAGGAATTAGAAGTGAATAAATCAGATAATAACACTTGATTCTCAACATCAGTTTCTAAATCAGATTCATCAAACTGACACTGAGATTCAGTATTATTTTCTTCAACCTTGGCTGATTCTGTTGGTAAACAAGGAGAAAATAGTGATGTAAATTCACTAAATTCTATTTTTCTTGTTTTATAACTTTCATTTAAATCTTTATAAGCAAAACCAACAGATTTTAAATTTGAAATTGAATCAGTACAAGATGAAGTTTCATTAGCATTCACATCTTTACCTCTTACAAAAGTATCATGAATATCAGGTTTTGTAGAAATAGAGCCCAGTTTATCAAAATTATATAAATTTTCTGGTGCTCTTTTTAAAACATTATTTGGTTCAAAACCCAAACCTTTTTTAACATCATAAAATCTGACATCTTGGAGTTTGTTTGTTAAAAGATTTAATGTTTGCTCAGTCTGTCCTCTTTTCAGATTTAAATCCTCCCATTGCTTAATTTTACAATATGCCTCGTTTCTTTCTTGATAACAAACTTCAAATTTTAATTGAAAATCACCTTTTTCAGCATTTAAGTTGACAAGATCTTTTTCAAGCTCAGATATTTTTGAAAGTAAAACAACTTTGTCCTTTTTTAAAAGATCTTTTTCAGACTCTTTATCCTTAACAAAATCTTTCAACATTGAATTTTCATCACGAAAATTCAACATTGTTTGTCTTTCATGACTAAGTTTGCCTTTCAAAGTCTTAAACTCTTCTTTCATGAACTTAACTTGAGCTTTTAAAGATTGAATACGTACCTCGGAACCACAATCAGAATGGTCAGACGATGATCCAATGTCCTCATCCACTTTAGCCATCATACACACTTGAGTAAAGTGTGCAGATTCATCATCAGAACTCTTGAAAAACCAATTCTCTTCTTCTGCCATTAAGTTCTGACCATCTTCCACTTTCTTTGCTATCAGTGATTTCCGAGTGTAGTATTCTGAATTCTTTATCCGCTTCTGCTTGCAGTCTTTGGAAAAATGACCTGATTTTCCACAATTATAGCATCTTCCATATTTCGGCTCAATCTCTTCTTTCTTTCCTTCTCTCTTCTCTTCTCTCTTATCATCTCTTTTCTCATCGCTTTTCTCATACTTCTTTTCAGATCTCGGTTTATACTTGTCTTTCTTGTAGTTGTCATACTTCGGCTTTGAGTATCTTTTCTTTCCAAAACTTTCATTTGCCATGATTGAAAGATGAATATACCTGGAAAAAAATGAAAAATATTAGCTAGTAAAGATCTTTAAATCCAATCAAATCAAGAAAAATACAGAAATCTTAAAAAAATTCAGAAATTTTGATCACAGAAAAATCTTTTGTCCCCCTCCGCGTTTGATTAACTCTCAAGCAAACTCGCAAAGACTTGCGTGTTCTGATGAACTCGCTAAGCACTGAAACTCGCTAATCGATAAAACTCGCAAGTGCCTAAACACGCAAGTTACTATTCACGCTAAAACGCGCTGATAGAGGCGTGCGCGTTCCAGAAACTCGCTAGACACTACTTGCGCGTTTTGAGCAAACTCGCTAATCACACTTGCGCGTTTCAATACTTGGAAAAAATTTCTGAAATCTTCAAACTCGCACGACAAAGAACTCGCTGAACACTGTTCCTTCTCAAACTCGCTAGCTTCAATTAGCGCGTTTCTATAACTCGCAACTAACGCCTTGCGCGTTTTGGTCCTTAGAAAAATTTCGAACTTTTCCAAACTCGCTAACAACGATCAGCGAGTTTCTAGAACTCGCTAACAACACCTTGCGCGTTTTAGCTCAAAAATAACTTTCTTCAGCTTGCGCGTTCTAACGAAGAACTTGCGCGTTTTATAGATCTAGCGTGTTCTTCAGTCTTCTTGCGTGTTCTTCATCTGATTCATCGATTTCAACATACAACTTCGAATCTGAGCACCAAACTTTGAGAATTTGTTCACTTGATCACCGAGAACTCATTTCCAACAACTATTTTCGATTTACAACACAAAATCTATATAATTGATGTGAATACAGTGCAATAACTCGAAACTTCAAAAAGACACAAAATCATCAAATTGATGATCAATTACAGTGCAATTACTGAAATAAACGATACAGACTCGATCTATTTCACTCAGCAAACAAAACCTGATCAATTTCAACTCGAAATTTCCACTAAAACTCAAAAATGATTCGGTGAACAGTGACGATGAACAGTACTTATGAACAGTGTTGATTTTTAAAATTTTCTTGATTTTCAAACGGATTTGGCTTTGATACCAATTGTGGCCCAAGAATTACTAGCACATACACATACAAATCTACACAAACAATGTTGTTTATTAATCACTAGTATTACATCAATATAGAATGTGTTTGTGTGTGTAATCAATGTGTGCAACTATGTGTTTTACTCTCTCAATCACCACCTTTTCACCTTTTCTTTCACACACTTACTTACTTGCTTATGTCACACTCACTTAACTAATACACAAAGACTTGCTTATATATAGGTCAACATGACCAAGCAAGGTCAACCCTTCTAAGCTCATTTACACCACACACAAACACTAATACAACAATTACAATAATAACCCTCATTTAATCTTGAATACAATTATAGTCTAACACCACACACTTTGAGTATGAGAGACGGATGTGAATTGTCTAGAAGGATAGACAATTGTGTGTGAGAATTCGCATGAAGCAATATACGAATCATTGTGAAAAAAGCACAGTTCGTATGAAACTGTGATATGAATTCCTCACTTCTCGTATATAGAGGCATACGAAAAGTTAGATTTCGTATAACACTGCATGCGAATTACAACAACTCGCATGAAACAGTGTGCGAATTCTTCAGAATTCGTATGACACTGTATGCGTTTTGGACTTAGCAAAATTTCCAAACTTTTGAAAAACATTATAAACATGGAAACTTGCTATTTTTAGAAACCTTTCCAAAACTTGCCAAAAATATAAACTTTCCATAAATGGAAACCTTCCAAAATGACATTTTAAGCTTAAAAAAAATACACACACTAACACACTTACAAACCTTTTGAAGATAATCATGTATTAAGCTCCCCCTTGACTTAATATCAATCTCCCCTTTTGTATTTGACATGACTTTGCTTTCTTGATCTTTGATTTGCTCATCATTTGTGTGTTATCTTGCTGGCTCCCCCTTGACATGAGATGGATCTTTTGAAATTGTATAGATATGGTCCCTCTTCATATCTGCATACATAGTGAAATATAACAGTATCAATCTATTTCTCTCTTTTTGAAAAATATAACAAGTAAGATAGGTTTCTTACTTATAAAGATAATCTTTAAAGTACAATATTTCCAAAATCAAAATGATCATAGATAAGAAAAACTCCCTAAAGTGATTTGACATTCAAAAATTCTTTCAGAAGTCATCAGTTGAACATTGAAGACCGGGTCCTGATCTGTTGTAATCAGAAGCCATAATCCTTTATCATTGAAGAATGAGTCCTGAGCTGCTTTACTCAGAAGTCATAACCCTTTTCACTCCTTATTGAGTATAGGCTCCTGCACCACAGGTTTAACAGGTTTTGGTACCCAGATGAATTTCGGTCCAGTCTGGTTAGTATGTGAAAACTTCCTTGAGTGGTTTTCACCTTTGTGAAATGCAATATCATAATAGTCTTGTAAGAATAATACCTTTTGTTGATGTGTGTTTTATGTACAAAATCATCAGTGCAACAGTAAGAACAACAAAGTTTTCTTTTTGCTAACCAGATAAGATGTTTTGTAGATTTGATAAAATCAAGAGTAAAAGATTTACCTTTTACCTGTATGTTCTTTTTTCTCCGTGCAACTTGTGCAGATGATTTCTAGTATTTCATTGATTCAGGAGATCCCTTCACAACCCAGATCATCTTCTCTTTCTTAGAAGCTTTAAAACCAGAGTTTGAAGAATAAGCAACAAATTTATCAGCAGATTTGTCATAAAATGAACTAGAAGTCTTAATCTGATCTGGTTTCAAGATTTCTGGTTTAACAATCTTTTTCTTAAAAACCATCTTTTTAAATAGTCTAGATACTGATTGAAGTGAACATACTGATTCAACTGAATCATCACCATAAGAAGATAAATCAGGGGTTTCAGATGTTATCTTGTCAAATAAATCAACATTAGCTTTCTCAAGTTGTTTGATCTTCTCATTCAACTTGGATTTTTCATTACAAAGTTTATCAAATTTGCTTTTGCAGGTCAGATCTATTCTTCTGTCTTTTATAAATATCTGAAGACAAAGAAGCCAACTTGCTTGTGAGTATAGAAATCCCATTTTCAAAAAAAATTCTTTTCAGATTCAATCTCTTTTTCCAAGTTTTGTTTTTTCTCAGAGATTTCTTTGAAAAGCACAGTATTTTTCTTTTCAGTATTTTTCTTTTCCTTTTCAAAAGTATCTCTTTCAGTAATAAAAATTTTCTCAAATTCAGAAACTTGTTTGGAAAGTTTGGCACTTCTGATATCTAACTCTTTCTTCTCTTTTTCAACTTTCTTAGAAAAGTCAGATAATCTCTGGTTGAAAGTTTTCTCAAATTCAACTTTCTCTTTCTTGCTTTTCTCATCAACTCTCTTGAGCCATTCATTTCCCTTAGTCTGATATGTGGAAACTTGAGTTTCAACTTTTGTTAGTTTGACATTCAGTACATCAATCTCAGCTTTCAGCTTTGAGTTCTGAAGTCTGAGTTGTTCAAGTTCGGCCTCCATCTTGGGAATTTCAGGCATGTATGCCTATGCACAATCTCTCTTTGTGAGAATAGTGTGTGTTGGATCATTAGTTGTATTCAAGATTAAAATGTAGAAAGGGGTCTTATTTCTAATTGTCTATAACTTCCTAGGGGGTACTATATAGTTATCTAGGTTTGACCATGCCTTGGTCATGTTGACCTATATAAGGAAATGTTTCTTTGAGAATCCCTAGGGCTTCATTTGAATTATTTCACACACAAGGTAGTGACTACTCCAAGAACACACACTTACACTTAGACTTGTGGCACAAGAGATTTATGGCTATTTTGATTGATTCTTCTTGATCTCTTATCATTATTGTGTTGTGTAAACATTTATCAACTAATATATGGGCTTAACATTTGGTATCGGAGCCAAGAATCAAGGTTTTTGGATTGAAAAGTACTTTTTCGAAAACTTCATTGTGTGAAAATCATTTTTGAGATTTATTGTGTTTTTTAGCCTAAAAATGATTTCATTAGGTGCGCATAAGGTTAAAGAACATCATCAGATTGCCTGATTTCATCTAAAAACATCAATAGATTACTGTTTTGAAGATTTTCGAAGTTTTTGTTCATATGAAGTTCGAACACTGTTCCATTCGAATGTGCGCATATTAGTTGTTTTTGGTGATTAATTTTGATTGGGGTTTGTTTGTAGTATATAGGTAGATGAAATGTTTGATTTGTACACTGTGATTTAACCCTTTGATGTGTTTTTGGATTAAAAGTCGAGTACAGGGATGGTTTTATGAAGAACTCGCAAGTTTTAGGAAGAACTCACAAGATCTCTGAAATTCGCAGAGATTGTTGAAATTGTTTAAGTATAGGATTCTCTAGTGTTAGTGTTACGAAAACCTCAAGATTCGCAAGACCTTTATCTATGAAAGTTAGGATTCGCAGGACTTTTAAAAATTGCAAATTTGATTATGTACATGTTTCGCAAGTGCCTTGGTTGCGAATACTGAAGAACTCGTAGGCTACTAGTTTGCAAATCCCCTAAGATTCCCAAGTTGTGTTTACGAATCCTAGATCTTTAACTTCCAAAATTTTCACTAAGTATAGGATTCGTAGGTTCATAAAAATCATAACTCTATTCAGGTTGCGAAAGATTATTTGCGAAAGTTAAGTGAAAAGTTCAAAATTTTCTAAGTCCAGGATTCGTAAGTCTATGGTTTGCGAATCCTTGCTTACGAAAGCTGTGATGTGCGAAAGTTAAAACTTTCTTGAATTTTTCTAAGTTCAAAACTTGCAAGATCTTAAAAGTGATTTCTCCTTGTTGTTTGCGAAAACTTGCAACCTGAAATATTTTCTAAGTATAGAACTCGCAACTCTATACTCTGCGAGTTCTACTTGTGAAAGCTAGTGTTCTGAAATTAGTCTAAGGTAAGGATTCGCTAAGTATTGATTTGCGAATTGTTAAGGTTTCGCAGGTCTACTGTTTGCGAATTCGAGGTTTCGCAGAAAGCTTGTTTGCGAATTCTACCTATCTTGTTTGCGAATTTTGAAGTTTTTCCTTCAGTCTACGAATCTTTTTGTGGTTCTTATAGCTTGTGAATTCTACACTTGAGTATTTTTAGAAATTTATTTTTCCTGTAAATTTTTTAGTGTAGATTTTATCCAATTCTTGATTCAAAGATCTTATCATTTGATTTTATGTACTTCAATATCTGATTTTCTGATTAAAGATCATTACTAGCTTATAGTTTTATTGGTTTCAAGATGCCATACACAGATGAGAAAGGAAATCTGGTTCTTACAAACAGAGATTGTTCTTTAGCGTACATGCCAGAGATTCCAGCACTGGAAGCTGAGAACAAGGATTTGAAAATTCAGAATTCATCTCTTCAAGCTCAGATCATTAAGTTGAAAGATAATCCTAAAGTTTCAGGAAATGTCATTTGCTCAGACTGTGTAGCTAACTCAAAGATTAATTTTGCAGGAATTATTAAGTCAAAAGAAAGGGATTTAATCAAAGAGAACAATCCTTTGGCATGATTTTCATCAAGAACAACCATGATTGAAGAAATCTGATCTTTGACAGTCCGTAAATGGAAAGTTTCAAGAAATGGTAAAATCAATTAAATTCTCCTAATTAGTTGTTCAATTAAATTATATTTTTGAATGAAAGATGTTTAGTATCACTTGGTGATCACAATGTGATAAAATTCACAATCAATTCATCACTCAATTCGAATCTTGATCAATGCAACCGTGTCGATGAATAGTAACCTTTCTAATATTAGAAATCAATCTTTCTGCTTAAAAACATGTGTTGTTGATTTTCCCAATTGAATCTGATTTTCTCTGATACCAATTGTGATCCCATATTTCAAGCATTTGACAATTGAAAAACAATTTTAGAGAAAAGATTTAGAGAGAGAAATGAGCCAAAAGTATCGTAGTCATATATCTCTTGAAAAGCAATTACAACACTCTTACAAGTTTGACACTTACTTACATGCTTGCATACTTCCTTACATAAGACAAAAAACAATTCTTTATATAGGGTCAAACAAGCCTTGACCTCTACAAAAGCTTACAAGAAAAGTCAACACTTAAAACAAGATTATTTGATCTAAACTATGCTTTAACATCTTCTGCAAAGTCAAGTGCACAAGCTGAGAAGCGACAACGGAACAGAATTCAAGAATGAAACTCTACGAAGTTTTCTTCAGTCCGTTGGCATTTCTCAGAACTTTTCTGCAGCAACGACTCCTCAGCAAAATGGAGTTGTAGAGAGAAAGAACAATACTTTAGTAGAAGTTGCCCAGACTATGCCTGCCTATTCTAATCTACCTCCATATTTGTGGGAAGAAGCAGTTTCTACGGCTTGTTTCACTCAAAACAAGACTATTATTGATAAGAGCCTAAATAAAACTCCTTTTGAAATTATCAATAACCAAAAACCAAACATTGAATTCTTTCATGTTTTTGGTTGTAGGTGCTTTGTCCTGAATGATCTTGAAAATCTTGCAAAATTTCAAAAGAAAGTTGATGAAGGAATCTTCATTGGAGACTCACTGACATCAAAATCATAAAAAATTTATATCAAAAGAACAAAGGTCGTTGTGGAAAGTATCAATGTATCATTTGATAAAATCTCCATTCGGAATTCTGAACAAGTCAGTTCAGAACTCGTATTGAAAGGACAAGCTTCTACTCATATAAGAGTGGAACCTGCAAACAATCAGACTAATATTTCTAATCTTAATAAATCTACTGTTGATTCAGATCTTGATTTGCTATTTATGGATGCTTTTATCGATATATGTGCAAAATTTTGGAATCAAGATATTTCTAGAGATGTGGAAACACCTACAACCAGTGTTGAAATATCTGGTCCCTCTAAAGAAGTTGGTGCTACTTCAACAAACATGAATGCATTTAATTTTGAAAGCTCAAATCCATAAAACATTTCTGAACCGATCACTCCTAACACAGATCCACTTTCAGGATCTATTGTGTCTGGAGATTCTACATCAGAATTACCAACACCTAAAGTTGAGCAACCAAAAACTGCAGAAGAAACTCAAGAAGCACAAGTCATGGATTTACCTGCAGTTACCAATGATTATGACGAGTCAAATACTCAGACTAATATTCAACTACTCCCGAGCACTCATAGATGGACGAAGACACACCCTCCATAAAACATTATTGGCCATGTTAAATACGGTGTGAAAACAAGATCAACATCGGCGAATTATTTCTTATACGTTAATTTTCTCAGCAACATAGAACGCAAGAAGACATTTGAAGCTTTTAAAGATCAAGATTGGATTAATGTTATACAAGATGAACTTCTTGAGTTCAAACAAAATGAAGTGTGGAGATTGGTCAAGAAACCCAAGGACAAAATTATTATTGGTACAAAGTGGGTATTTCGGAAAAAGATGGATGATGTTGTGGTAATAGTCAGAAACAAAGTTGGCGTGGTTGCTAAAGGTTACAATCAACAAGAAGGGATTGAATATGCCAAAACCTATGCACCAGTGGCAAGGATTAAAGCAATAAGGATCTTCTTGGCTTACGTGGCACATAAGAATATGAAAGTATTTCAGATGGATGTCAAGTCAACATTTCTGAATGGAGTACTACAAGAAGTAGTGTACGTAAGTCAACCTAAAGGCTTTGTTGATCCAAAATTCCCAGAACATGTCTATGTCCTGGACAAAGCACTATACGAATTAAAACAAGCACCACAGGCATGGTATGAAACTCTGGTCGATTACTTACTAAATCTGGCTTCCGAAAAGGTACAATCAACACCACTTTATTTCTGAAAAAAGAAGGTGATGATTTAATCTTAGTGCAAATATACGTTGTTGATATTATATTCGAGTCTACAAATACTAAAATGTGTGATGATTTTCAAAACACAATGAAAAACATATTTCAAATGAGCGTGATGGGGGAACTAAACTTCTTTCTTGGTTTGCAAGTCAAGCGATCCCTATAAGGCATTTTTATCAATTAGTCCAAAAATATCAATGATACGTTGAAAAAGTTTAAACATGACTGATTCTTCAATAATGAAAAACCAATGGATATTGGAAATCTTTTGGATGCGGATTTATCGGGTAAATTTATTGATCAAAATACATACAGAAACATGATTGGTTTTATGCTTTATCTTACCTCAAGTAGACCTGATATAATGTTCACAACGTGTTTTTGTGCAAGATATCAAGCTAATATGAAGGAATCACACCTTATTGCTGTGAAAAGAATCTTGTGGTATCTCAAACGCACACAAAATTTGGGCTTTTGGTATCCGAGGGATTTTGGTTTTGAACTGGAAGCATTCACAGATGCAGATCATGCCGAAAATATGCTAGACCGGAAAAGAACGTCTGGAGCATGCCAATTTTTAGGAGACAAACTCGTAAGTTGGTCGTCGAAAAAGCAAAATTGTGTTTCAACATCAACCATTGAGGCAGAATATGTCGCTGTAGCCAGTTGTTCACAAGTACTATGGATGAAGACACATGTAAGAGATTACAGATACATAATGAACAAGATTCCTATTTATTACGACTCCAAGAAATCCATAGCTATAACTGCCAATCTGGTTCAGCATTCAAAGACGAAACACATCGACATAAGGTATCATTTTATTAAAGATCATGTGGAAAAGGGATCAATAGGAATTCATTTTTTTTCCTACATAATTCGAGCTTGCATACTTATTTACAAAACCTTTAGATGAGAAAAGATTTAATGTTCTTGTGTTTGTCGCACAATAATTGTTCTAATCAAGATTAACAACGACAAATTTAACTCAAATCGTCATATTTCATTGATTTCAATTTCACAGTTTACAATTTGAATACAAAATGCTCTCTCTCTACTTTCTCTCTCTATGATTCTCTCTATATTTGAATATGTCTAAGTTCTCTATCTTTTTCATATATCTCTTATAACCACAAACATAAAAAAAAAACTATTTATACTTCTAACAATTACAAAGACAAAACTAGAAAACACAATGACTTTGACTTGACTTATTTCAAAGACTTTGACTTAAGCAATAAAAGGCTTTGACTTGAGCATTGACTTTGACTTTCATCTCCATGATCTCGGATCCAACATATTTGTGCAATAACATCTTGTCAGCAAGCTTTGAATGTTGAAGCCTTTTGCATAATTATTGATATCTTAACAATTTGAGGGGGACTTTGTGTGTGTTTTTGTCAATATATGTTGCTTGTGTTGAGGGGGAGTAAATTTTTAGAAAGTCTAATATTCAGCAAATCTCAGCAAACTTTCCGAATTCTTTGAACTTTCTCTTTCAAATATTGTACAATCTGTCCATAACAAATACTTGATGTTCTCCTAATCATATTTCTTGAAATAACTTCTCCATCATAGATCATTTCTTTACAATCTCTCCAAAATCCAATATTTCGTGGTCATGTCTCCCCCTTTTTGATGATCTAGAGCATAAAAATCATCAAAACTTCTTCAAAAAATGTCATGTATCATCTCTCTGATATCTGACCAACTGATCTTTCCATAAGATCCACTGAACATCCGTCAATTCATAAAGTATTCATCCGATACTTTTCAAATTCAGAAAAATAAGAATGTAACCCTGAATCAACAAATGAATCAGTTAAGATGCCTGTAAGTAACACGAAGTCACTTAGTACAATGAATGTACTATACAAGGAGTTTTAATTAAGTTCACACCCCAGGTCTTCCATTCAATCATCGAATAACACAAGATTATTCTATGAATGTTCTGACATAAAAACAAATTTTTTGTATGTTCGTGCTTGTGTATGAAAGAATTTAAACATGAATGTGTTATAAAAGGCTCAAAATGTGTAAACCATTAAAACAACAACAATAATACACGGACTCAATTTTGCATGATCGAAGTGCGAAGGTGGGGCAGACTTCCTTCTGTTTCAATATCCACATCTTCCGAATGAAGACAAGATAGATTATGTGTTACGTCCCCAAGAAAATTTGAAACATCTCTTTATGAAGAAAGAAATGTGTAGCTGGTGGGGTTTAAACAAGAGTTGGCATGGGCTAGTTGACTGTTTCAATGATGTTCACGAAAAAATTATGAAACAACTGTAATATAGTTGCCCGACTTAGAAAAAGTTGGTGCATAGTTTGATATTCTTTTACTCTGATCTCTCACCCTCTTTCTTTTTAACATTTAAGTTCATTTCTAACCAATCTCTCATTTCATTTTATCTCAGCACACACCCACGCTCAGATATTGACCCCTTGCCTCTCGATCACTCAAGAATAACTTCTTGGGTAGGAAACACTGGTTATCGTGAATCCATAAAAGTTCAATTAAGCTCACACTATTCCCATGTATATTATCCTATAAGCAAAATGTTGCTCAAATGGTTTAACTTTTTCAGTTAAAGCACAGTATGAAATACATGGCAGATATTTGTATGCTTATAAAGATAATCATGAAAATTTGAGCATTTTAATCATGGAAGATTTTCTCAAAACAAGTATATTGAATGAATGAAATGAATACAAACTGCTTGTTTGAGAATCAGACAATGTATGGAAAAAATCAAATATGAATGATTTATAAATAAAAGCTTAGGTCATGAAAAACTGGAAGTTGTCTATAAGAACAATTATAGACATTCATGAAAGAAATGTTTTGAATGAAATAATGCTAAAATATCAATGAAGTTCAAACGGGGTTTATTACCATCTTACAATTGGTTCATTTTGAGACATGGTAATAATAAAGTCAACAAAAATACTAAATCGGTGTGTGTGAATACTTGACAGTATATGGAAAAGATAATACACATGTATTTATATTTGGAAATACACGGTTTGTTAAACATGAAAGCTCATGTAAGAAAACATTTAAAATCACATTTCAAAATTCATGAAATCTGTTTAAGAATCGAGAAGTAGTTTGAACGTTTAAGAAAAATGTTTTCATGTCTGAAAGTTGTCCTTCTTTCAAACACAATGAGATTAGGATTAGAATATGCCTTACGCTCATCATTAATCTCATAAAGTCAACTCCAAAGTCATGATTGATATGATCATGTAAGTTTCCCCTCAAAATCTGCATGTAGTCAAAAAGTCTTCAAAGTACAAAGTCTTATTCACAAACTTTATTGAAAAATAAAGACATGAAATCAATAAAACTTTTAAGAACGAGTTCTGATAAGATGTAATCAGAAGTCAATTACTCCCCTGAAAATATGTTTTCGCATTATTATCAGTAGAGGTAATATGTATACTCCCCCTTGAAGATTGATCATCTCTTTTGATGCATCGGAGTACACATCGTTGAAGTATGAGTCCTAAAATGTTGTGTTTAGAAGTCAAACTTGAACTTTGAGGTACGAGTCCTAGACTGCTTTGTCTAGAAGTCAAACTCTTTGACATTGAAATACGAGTCTGGAGCTGATTTACTCAGAAGTCTAACTTCTCAACATTGAAGAACGGGTCTTGAACTGCGTTATCCAAGATCCATGGTTCCTTTTCTCCCCCTAGACTTGAGGTGCCTGCAACACAGACGAATCTTTTGGCTTTGGTACCCACTGTATTTCGGTCCATGTTTGTTAGTTGCAGTTTTATTAGGAGTAATATAATAAGAAACATACCAGTAATGATCATAAACTTTATGAACAAAATCATTTGCAGAACAGTAAGAACAATAACTCTTCTTTTTAGATAACCTGAGTAATTGACCTATCGAATAAACAAGATCAGGTTTACCTTTATGCACAATGTTCTTTTTGGTATTGAGTACACACAAATTATTTATGATCATTCTTCTCATCAGAATCTTCTTTCACTCTCCATACTAACTTCTCATTACCATTTCTTCTTCTTCTAAAGTTAGTAGTACAAATCTGATCTTTTGAATTAACTGAACTTTTTGTAGAAACAGTGTTATGATGTGAACTTGATGTTGTCTCATCTCTAGGTGTTTGAATAATTGAATCTGGAGTCTTCTGCTCAGTCAAAATCACCTTAGAGACAATATCTTCAAGTTATGTTATCTTGGAAGATAAATTGTTCCTTTCCTTGTTGAGCAGATCAATCTTTTTCTGAAATTCAGACTTCATGTTCTACTCTTTCATTGCTTTTGTTGACAGTTGTTAGTGCATTGTTTTATCCGAGATTTAAGTGTAGAAAAGTCAAAGTCTGTAGAGTCAAGTCTTTTAAAGTCAACTTTGTTTAATTACATGTAATGTGAGTGTTTGCATGTGGATAAGCATATGAGAGCTTATGCTTTGTGAGAGTTTGTGAAATAGGTATATGAGAGTTTCTGTGTCTTGAGTGAAGTGTAACTTTGAGAGTATTGTAAGACTTGTAACATTTGATATTGTGAAAAATACGACTTGTGACTTTCTCTCTCTACTCTCTCTACTCTCTCTCTAGAATTTCATTGTCAAATCTTATTTTGATTAGGTGTGCTTGATTATTGGACTTCCAATTGGTATCAGAGCTGACCCAGAATTATTCAGATTGTTGAATTGCACTTGAATTTGATCGATTTTCTATTTTCATCAAGAACACGCAGAACGTACTGTTCAATCGAATTTTTCGTGTTAAACTATTTTTGATGCAAGAAAATGAATCCAAAGTACTCGATTATAGTTTTAGGATCTTTCTTGTTTTGATTACATCACAAAATTCCCACCAAATCGAATTCAATTTTGAAATTTTGTGAGTTTTCAGTTTCAACATGTCTCTAAACGAACTTTGTTTGAAAAACACTGTTTGATCGAATTCACTTTTGATAATTGTTTTTTGGATTTAAAAAATGGTTCTACAGTGATCGATTGATGATTTAGGATTCTTTTTGTTCGCATTGTTTCACGAAATTCTCACAAAATCAGATTGAATTTTGGATTTTTTTTGAATTTTTTCTTGAAAGTAAGTCGAAGACTGTAATTGGATTGATGCACTGTAATTTTGTTGTTTTTAGGTAAAAGTTTGTGTTAGAAACTTGTTCGAAATCATATTTCGATCATTGTTGGGGAAATTCTCATAAATTTGCAGGTTTACAAAGAATTGGGTTGAAATTCGTGAGTTTGAGGAAAGAACACGCTAGATCTGTACTTCGCGCAAAGGAAGAACACACTAGCATTGAAGAACACGCACAATGAAGAGACTTGGATTTCTGCGAGTTTGTGTCTGATTCGCGCATAGAGTGATATGCAAGAAGTGGAAACGCGCTAATCAAGTGGTGCGAGTTATTGGTTTAGCGAGTTTGGATTTCTGCGAGTTCTAATTTTCTAAAAAAATTTCTAAGTATGGAACACGCATGATGCTTTGCGAGCTTCGTTGATCTGCGAGTTTGTGTTTGCTTGCGCGAACCTCAAGTGTTCAAAAGATTCAAGTTCAGAACACGCACGTATTGATTTGCGAGAAGCCAAAACGCGCACATCGAAGTCTGTGAGAAGTGTGAACATGCAAGTAGTGGTTTGCGAGAAGACAAAACGCGCATATCGAAGCCTGCGAGTTTTGTGAACGCGCACGTAGCAGTCTGCGAGAACTAGCTACATGCACAAAGCTATCTGCGAGAAGTTCGGTGAATAGTACTTTGCGAGTTTCTTTGTTCTGCGTGTTTCTGTGATGTGCGAGTTCTAGAGTTAGAAAAATTTTCTGATATGTTTCAACTGTTGATCCAAGTTTGACTTTTCTAGTCAACTTTTTCTGAATATTTTGGGAACGGTCATTTCAAGCATATTATTCAATATGTCAGAAAAAAATTATCTAGGGGCGCTGCCCCTTGACCCCCACCCGCTAACCGGGTAGAGGACCCCCGTGCTAAGTCTGCGGAGGGGGACATATTTCTGAGAGTGATCATAATTTTCTGATTTTTGACGATCATTTTCAAGTAAATTTTTTCAAATATCAAGATGTCTAAAGATGTTTTAGCAGAGAGAGATGTTGCAATCATATACATGCCTGAAATACTTGTTATAGAAGCTAAACGGGAGAAACTGAAGATTCAGAATTTAGATCTTCTAAATCAGATTCAGGAGTTTAAAACTAAATTGTTAAACTTTGATAAAACTTCTAAATGTGCAAAATGTATTGATCATTTTAAATCTGATTTTTTCAGGTATTATCAAGGCAAGAGAGGAAGTGATTAAAGAGAAAGAGAAAGAAATTGAAATAAAAGAGAACATTATTGAGGCTAATGAGAAAATAATCAGGTTGAAAGAGAGAAAGATAACAAATCTTCAAAGCAAGCTAAAGTCAACTAAATAGAAGACAGTAGAACTTAAAAGATGAATCAGTTGATCTACATGTCAAGTTTAAAGCTTTTGAAGATCAAATTTCTGCATTGGAAGCAAAAAATGTTGATCTGATGAAAATCCTCCAAGCAGATATAGACAAGACAAATCTGGAGAACGCTTTTACTCAAAAGCTATCTGACTTTTCTAAGAAAGCTATCCAAGAGAAAAAGGATTTGGAGCTAAGATGCATGAAACTCACTAAGCATGTGTCAGAATTTGAAAATATCGTAATAACTAAAAGAGACACGTTTGCAAAAGAGAGACAAGTTCTTGAAGAAAAAGTTATTGGATTTCCCAAACAAATCTCTGTGTTACAAGACTTACTTGAAAAAGAAGAAAATTCTTTCAAGAAAAGAAAAAGTCTTTTGAGATTGAAAAGAAAAATACTGAAAAGAGAAATGTTGGGATTTTCAAAGAAAATTGTGAAAAGAACAAGAACTTGGAAAAAGATTTTGAGCTAGAACATTTAAACTTTGAATCTGAAATATCTAAGCTCACATCCAAGATACCTGTTCTATCCTCAGACATTCAGAAAGAACAGATGGCTAGAACTGATTTGAAGAAGAAGTTTGACACACTTTCTGATGAAAGAAACATTTTATCTAAAAAGATAAAGTACTTGAAAGCTATAAATGTTGAATTGTCAGAGAAGATTTCAGCTGATGTGATTAGTCAATCACCTTATGACAATTCATCTGAATCAGTTTGTTCTTTTAAAACATCTTCAAGTTCCATTCATGAAAATGTTTTCAAAAAGAACAGTATCAAACCAAACATTTTCAAATCAAATCAGATTCGTCCATCTAATATGTTCTATGATGTCTGTTGATAGTCCAACAAGCTTTTACGTCAAATCTCTTGGAAAGAATTCTAAGAAAGGACAGATGGTCTGGAGAGTTAAAGGTTCTTTGGATGAAAAGAAGATTGACAAATCATCAGTATCCACATCCAATGCCAAAAAGAACAAGGCTCGTAAAGGTAAATCTTTTGGTAAACCAGATACAATTTACTCTGCTAATCATCTTATCAGGTTGGATGAAAAGAAAATATGTTGTTCTTACTGTGGAGCAAATGACTTTGTAAGTAATAATTTTGTTAATTACTGGTATGTTTCTTATTATGTTTCCCCCAAAAGAACTGCAACTAACACTGTTATCCCAGTTTAATCTAGTTGGTAAATAATCAATCAAGCAATCAAGCAACACAATAATAATCAAGAGATATATAAATCAGAGTAACATACCAATCACTTGAATAAACAATGAAACCCTTGAGTGTTCTTGATACCCTTGAATACAGAGAAACCTTTCTACCTCTCTAATATGATTATGATAATAATTATGAAGATTATGATAATAATGAGAGGATTCTAACCTAAAAACCTATTAACTAAAACATTAAATACCCAGGCTTTTAGGCCTAATGGGCTTATGGGCTTGAGGCCCAATAGTAACTAAACTATTAGCTTATTACACAATTAACCCTCTAACTTTAACTTTAGCACAATTGCAGTTTAAACCCTAAACTTTAACTTTAATCTTGAATACAATTATTTGATCCAACAATCTCCCCCTTTGGATTCAAGATTAAAAAAATTTGCAATTGTCTTCAGGTCTTCACTTTTCTTCAGATATGACGTTGATAGCTTCAAAACTTCAAATCTTTGAAAATCTTCAGCAGTCTTCAAATTATATTCTCCTTCTTTGAGTATTCTCCCTTTTTGTATCTTCTCCCCCTTTTTAATGAATGGTGAGAAACATCATCATCAAAACATACCAAAACAATCTCCCCCTTTTCAAGACAATTTCCCCCATTGTGTATGATCACGTAAGCACAATCTTCATCATGTAACGAGCCCTGTATATGGAAAAAAGAGCAGTCTTCCCAGATGGAAAGAGTGATTATTTCAATCTTTTCAGATTAAAATAGAAAGTAGTAACCATTCGAATCTTTTCAAATTCAAACAGTTTAATAAGTGTAACCCTGAATCAACAAATGACTCAGTTAGAATGCCTGTCAATGACACAGAGTCACTGAGTAACACAAAGGTACTATATAAGGAGCTGGTTTTTATGTTGGCTCCCCAGGTCTTCCATTCAATCATCGAATAACACATGGTTATCTATGAACGTTCTGACAGAAAACAAATTTTTGTGTGTTTGTGCATGTGTATGAAAGAATTAAGCATAGATGATTGCTTTTCATATAGGCTCATAGTATGTAAACTTGTCTAGACAGCAACAAATTATACAAAGACTCAATGTGCATGAGAAAGAGTTCGAAGGTGGGACAACTTTCCTTCTTTTTCAATATTAGTATCTTCCAAATGAAGAACCAATAGCGTATGTGTTGCGTCCCTATAAAATGTGAAACATTCTCTTTTTGAGAAAAGAATGAGTAGCTGGTGGGGTTGTATGCAAGAGATGGCATGGGCTAGTTGCCTATTTCAATGATGGTCACCAAAGAATGTGATCCAATCAGATTATGTGGCTGCCCAGCTCAGAAAGAAGTTTGGTGCAGAGTTTAATATTCTTTTACTTTGTTCTCTCACCCTCTTTCTTTTAATGCTCACTTCTAACCAATATCTCTTTTCCATTTTACCTCTTCACATACCATCACTCAATTTTTTTTACCCCTCTCCCCTCAATCACTCAGGGTATACTTCCTGGGTAGGAAACACTGGTTATCATGAATCCATGGAAGTTCTGTTGAGTACTCACACTGAATCCCATGTATTTTCCTAAAAAAACATGTTGTTCAACAGGCTATTGTATATGTAAGCACAAATATCACTTGTTACATGAAAATTAAGACTTTTGAAGATGTCAAAACAGTTATGTTTGACGATGCAATTCTCCCCCTCAAACTAAAAGAGTTTGACAATTAAGCTCATATCATTTTGTCATGAAGAATAAAATTTTGGAGAATCAAAAACGAATGTTGTTTATATGAACAATATATAAACATATTTTCAATGAAAGCACATGAAATGACATTTGATTCAATCAACAGTGAATACAAATAACATGAGTATTACCATAGAAAGATTTAACTTTTGATACATGGTAATAACAAAGTCAAATAGAATGTTCTGAACCGTTATGTGTATGAATACTTGACAAAGTATATTGACAAGATAAAACGCAAGTATTTATCTTTAAGAACACACGGTTAGACAAGCATTTAAGTATCCAAAAATCTGTTAAAATCACAAATATTCTCCCGCTTAACTTAATGTAAATATAATATTTTTTTTAACAAAAAACAGAAAAATAAAGTAAAGCACTGAGGTGAGAGTCCTAATATGATGTGATTAGAAACCATATTCCGTTGAGGTACGGGTTCTAAGCTAATTTACTTAGAAGCCATCTTTTTAACAATGAAGTCCGGGTTTTGAACTGTGTTGTTCAAAAGCCATAGTTCTTCCTCCCCCTTAAACATTGGGTGCCTGCAACACAGATTTAGCTTTTGGTACCCACTGGTATTTGGGTCCTAACGGGTTAGTTGCAGTTCTAGTAGGAGATATGAAGTAAGAACCATACCAGTTATTCACATAATATTTTCTTACAAAATCATTTGAGCCACAGTAGGAACAACTAATTTTCTTTTGTGCTAACCTGATTAATTGATGGATTGTGTAAACCAGATCAGGTTTGCCAAAAGTTTTACCTTTTGTAGCATAGTTCCATTTAGCATTTGATGTATGCAAAAATGATTCTTCTTTCTTCTTCTCCTCCGAGGATCCTTTAACTCTCCAGATCCAGTTTCCTCTTTCTTTCTCATCATCCCTTCTCCAGAAGCTTTTCTTTCGAGACGTAGTCTTCTTTAAGTTACCTGAACCATCAACATTTTTGTCATAGAAAAGGTTAGAAGGACGAATCTGATTAGTAGATTTAGAAGTAAGACTATCATCTAAATCATAGAAAGGATTATAGAAAACATTTGAAAAATGTGAACTTGAAGTTGTTTTTAATGAACTATCTGAATCAGCTAGATCATCTCTTGGTGATTGAGCTATTGACTTTGGCGTCTTGTGCTCAGTCAGCTTCACCTTCAATACGATCTCTTCAAGTTCCTTTATCTTTGAAGACAAACTGTTTCTTTCCTTTTCAATCAGATCAAACTTCTTATGCAACTCAGATTTTGCATTCTTCTCCTTCATGATATTTGTTGACAATTCAGATAGCTTTCTTGTCATTTTGGCTATCTCGGTCTCAAATATCTTCTTTTCTTCAGAAAGTCTGTATTTGTATCCTTCAGCTCGGCTTTCTTCTTCTCATTCTCAGCCTTTTCTCTTTCAAGAACGATAACCTTCTCAAAGTCTGAAACTTGTTGAGAAAGCTTAAAACATCTAAGCTCTAATGTTTTCTTCTCTTCAAAGGCTTTTCTGGAGAAATCAGAGAATTTCTTGGCAAATTCTTTTCTTTCTTTCTCTATCTTCAGTATTTTATCTTGAGCTATTGTATTGTCTCTGTCTTGGGTTGCATTTTCTTTCATCGTTTTAATCTCAACCTCAAGACTGAGAACTTTATCTTTTAAAGAGTCTCTTTCAGCAAAGATTCGAGAGTTTGACTTTCTAAGCTCTTCAGATGTCTCACGAGCAATGTTTGCTCTTCTTCTCAATTCATCTAGCTCTTTTTGCATTAGTTCCTTCTTTGACCATGTTGAGCTAGATTTCGATCTTTTCAACTTTGCTTGAAGATCCAAGATCTCTTTTTCTTTGGACTCAATTATTCTTGCAAAGTCAATTAAAGAATCAGAATCTTTTGAATTTTCTTTTAAAGCATTGATCTGAATAAGAAGAGAAGAGTTCTGAATCTTTAGATTTTCAATCTCAGCTTCAAGAGGTAACATCTCGGATTTGAGCTTTGTAATTTCCCTATCGCAATCATCAGCCCTGTCTGTATATCTTGACAACTGTCTAGCAAGATGTTTAGCCTTTTCTTTTACTTCAGAAAGAGATATTGTTATCCCAGTTTAATCTAGTTGGTAAATAATCAATCAAGCAATCAAGCAACACAATAATAATCTAGAGATATATAAATCAGAGTAACATACCAATCCCTTGAATAAACAATGAAACCCTTGAGTGTTCTTGATACCCTTGAATACAGAGAAACCTTTCTACCTCTCTAATATGATTATGATAATAATTATGAAGATTATGATACTAATGAGAGGATTCTAACCTAAAAACCTATTAACTAAAACATTAAATACCCAGGCTTTTAGGCCTAATGGGCTTATGGGCTTGAGGCCCAATAGTAACTAAATTATTAGCTTATTACACAATTAACCCTCTAACTTTAACTTTAGCACAATTGCAGTTTAAACCCTGAACTTTACCTTTAATCTTGAATACAATTATTTGATCCAACAAACACATCAGAACCTAAATACCAGTGGGTACCAAAAGCTAAATATGTATTGTAGGCACCCAAGGTTTAAGGGGGAGAAAGAACAAAGACTTTTGATTACAACAGATCAGAACTCGGATTTTAATGTCAAAGATATTGACTTCTAAGTACTACAACTTAGAACTCAAACTACAATGTTAAAGGACTTAGACTTCTAAACACATAAGTTTAGGACTCGGTCTTTCATGTTTAAGACAAGGATATTTAGCAAATATCCAGGGGGAGCTTAACTGAATATAAATCATTTTATCATAATTTAAAGGGGAGCTATAATGTAAGTATCTTCTGATCTAAATCTCTGATTGTTTGAAAGAAGAACTATCAGGATCTGTATCTTAACAAAAATAATGAAACTCAGAAACAATATTAAAGAAGTTGCGGAAAAACACTTTAATATTCAAACGATCAATGTAACAGTTTTCATACAAAACCTCAATCTTGATGAACAGGCTCACCAAGACGAATTCTACTTCTCTAGAATTAGGATTGTAAACCTTGAGGTTAATTCTCTCTCTGAAAACAAAAACCAAAAATTAATTTTTCATCTATCAAACTATTCTATACTATATAACCAAAGATTGAATACTAGATAATTACAAAACATAAAAGATCTTCAGTATATTCTTCCATGTTTATCTTCAGCCTTGATCTGCGCGTATCTTGATTATCACATAAGCAGTACTAATCTTTACCAGCAACATTAACCCTTTGAGTAGCATTAATCTTCAGCAGTACTAACTACTAGCAGTACTAACTCTCCACGTAGTACTAACTATTCAAGTACCAACACTAACTCTTTAAGTAGTATCAATTCTACTAGCAGTAGTAATCTTGAAAGCCTGGTAGTAGTAATCACTTAGACAAATCTTCAGTTCCCAACAATCTCCCCCTAACTTAACTTTTAGAGAATAGAAGTCAAGTTCTTCAGATGCTCCCAAAACTCTATTGCTCATACACCTATATCAGGATTCAGTCCCAAACTTTGATTTATAATCCTCTTAATCAAGTACCTTGCCATTGCAGAATCTGGTGCACAACCTAGCTTTTTCTTCAACATAGCATGCAGCTTTAACCTGCTATGGTTGTAAACTCTATCCACAAGAAAGTATTCAAAGTGACTTGTATCCATAGCCAATGCATATACTCCACTTCTTTCATATAGAGTCTAGTTGTTGATGGTTTTGAACACATTTCTGATGACATGTTGAACTTCCTCTGGCAGGAATAACATGCATAGATACTCCATCACAAGTTTTGTAACTGGTATCTCTGGAGCTTTTAGCTTGTCAGCATATAGTTCCATCCCCACTTCAAACATTTCCTCTAAATCATATCTGGAGCATACTCTGACAATCTTAGCCCTAGTAGGATACACTTCAAACTTTTCATCTTTCTTTTTTAGCCTGATATACTCCTTTCCATCTACTTTCATTGTATCCCAGTGAATAATCTCAAGAGGCTTGACACCAACTGGTTCAACAGTTATAGGCTCAGGCACTTTCTCCATTACCACCATGTACATGTTTACATCATAAGTACTGGATGGTTTTTCCTGAGATTGTGCTCTCTTTTCATCAGACTTAGGTGCCCCTTCTTCTTCAGCTACCTTTTGTTCAATTTCTTCCTCAGCCACTCTAGGTTTCTTAACAAGTTTTCTTCTTGCCATCATTTTAGTTCTTTTCAAAGTCTCCAGACTTTCACCTAGAGTAACTTCCTTCTTCGGAGTTTCTTGATCATCAGGAAAAGGTTTTTCTATTAGAAGGTCATGCCTCTCTTTCATCCTCTTTTCCACTTCCACTCTTGCTTGGTCATTCCCTTGCAGCTTAGTCATCTCTGCATCGTACAACTCTTTGATTTGTTCAAATGACATCTTAGAGAACATCTCCTTTTTGACTCCCACAGCACCTTTGAGGAAAGTGATCATCTTCTTTCTCTCTTGAGTACCAAGGTAGGCCTTTGAAGGTTGCCTCTTCTTTGTACCCAATTTGACTATCACAGGCTTCTTTAGAGTTGCAGCTTTCTTCTGAGCTATCTCTGTTGCCAAACTCTGTTGATATACTTCATTAAGCTCTGCAGCTAGAGCTTTTGCCATCTCCCTATCTTTCTCAACTTGAACTGTTTCTGCTTGCTGAAGTTCAGCTTGAATCTTCATAGCCAAAGCTTCATCTGACTCAACCAACTTTTGCTTTTTAAGTGGTTGGTCAGATTCCACTATCTTGGTTTTGCCTTTGTCCTTCCTTTCTATCTTCTCAACACTTGCTTTCTTGATAACCTCACCTTTTCCTTGATGACAACTCCTTTGGCCTTTGAAGTGACCTTGGGAGTATCATGTTTAGCTTTGATAAGAGCTTCAGCTATCTCAATTTCTTCTAGATTTCTGCTAATGAGGTCAGATAATACCTCTTGAACAACTTTTGCAGCTTCATTTGTTTCAGCAACATTAACTGTTTCTGTTGCTTTGCTTGCTTCAGCAGCATTAGTTGTGTCTGCTGCTCTATCTGTTATTGCTGCTTCTTCAAACACAAGCCCTGTTTCTATTTGTACATCAAACTCCCCCTCAACTCCATGTATTTCCCACTCCAGGTTGATCTCAGCTTCTGACTCCACCTTTTTGGGAGCATCATCCACTGGGTTCCTTGTTCTGAGCAAAAACCTTTGTTTCTTCTTCTTTTGAACCACCTTCTGAACCAACTTCTTTAAGTTGTTGATCTCTTCTTGTTGGTTGATGATGACTTTCTTGAGCTCATTGACAACCTGCTTCTGAGAATCCAGTTCATTTGCCATTTTGGACATGGCAGAAATCAATTCATGATAGTCATATATATCCTCACATTCTCCAAAAGTGTTACCCCCTTTTGATGGATCATTGGAACTTTTAGTAGTGGAGGTCTTCTGCCTAGAAGAAGAACCCTCCACCCCCGTGGTTTCTAGGCACCTGGGACCTTTGGATGATTGCTCACCCAAAGTTGCCATGGGGAAGGTCTTAGTGATGTTACCACTGTCCTCCTCTGTGCTAGCAGGAGTAGTGGTAGCCTTCTCACCCACATGCTCATACATCTCCTCAGTGAGCACCTCCTTAGGGTTGGGAGACACCCAGTGGTTTCCTTATTGATATTCTCTAATGGAGAATGCTCCATTAGAGGGCTTTGAGGTTCTGGGTTTGTAGAAGATACAACAAGGGAAGGAGCTTTGTGTACCTTTCTCTTAGCATAAGTTTTGGTTAAAACTGGTGTTGGTTTAAGAACAAGGGACTGAGGAAGTGATATAGTGGTTGAAGGTTGGGTTTGGCTCTCAGTGGGATGGTCTAGTGAGGGCCTTGACCCTGATGTCATACGTTCTTGGTTGTGGGACACCACCATCATTGTAGATAACAATGGGGTGTCAACTCCTTCCGAGTCCTTAGCAGATCTTTTCATATTTGAAAAGACCTTGCCCTTAGGGATTTTAGGTACATATACCTCATTAAACTGAGGTATATCCGTCAATTCAGTGGTGATAATTGTCTGGACAAATCTTGGATACATATAGAAACTCTTTTTATTATCCAAATTTGACACAAGGTCATTGAAAATCATTTTAGAGAAAATTATACTTCCGGGCAGTGGACAAGCAGACCAAAGCATAAGCAATGGTACTGCTGAACTGACTCCATCCAATAGTTTTTCTAGAAATACAGTGCATAAGGGTATGAACAAAGAACCACCATTGGGAAGAAAAGTTAGCTTTGTAAAATTTGAAAACATCCATTTGGCCTTCATACCCCATTCTTGTAAGATTGGAAAACAAATCCTCATTAAGGATAGAGGTAATACCTGAGGCATCGTCTAGACGTAGGCTGATGCGAATGACCTCTTCAGTGACTATCAAGGGTTTGTCACACACCCTTGTCTTGATAATCTGCACATCGTTTTCAGTAACAGCGGTGGCATTGGCCCAAAATTGCTTCTGGGGCTCAATGAAGATTGGTGGTGACACAGTAAGAGCATAGGCTATGTGACTGGACTTGAGAAAATCAACGATTTGATGAAATCCATCAGCCTGCTTCGGCTTTTGAAGCATTGCAATCTCATTGTGTTCATCAATAAACGCCATGGATGCCATAGGTCTTGAGGATACTTGACTGAAAAATACAGGTTACTTGAGAGAAAAGAGTTAGAGAGGAGATGAACAGTATTCAAAGAGTCGCTGTGAGCTTTTAGGCGGGCAAAGAGGGTATTTATATGATTCGGGAAAGAAACAGTATTACCAATCTAGCAGTATTAACTAACTAGCAGTATTAACTAGCTAGCAGTATTAACTGTGTTAGAGCATAAATCTGTTGGATACAAGATCAAGAAGACTGAAGATTCAAGGTTGAGAAAGTCAAAGCTGCTAAAGTCAAATCTCATTAAAAGTCAAAGTCTATTTGTAATAAGTCAAACTTAGTAGTCTTTGTATTTTAGTTTTCTTAGTATTAGATAGTAGTATAAATATTTTTTCTCTTTGTATTTCAGTTGTAAATAACTAAGATACATATCAGATTGTAGAGAGAGAGAGAGAGAGTTCTAGAGAGAGAAAGTGTATTTGTGAATTGAAAGAGTAATCAAACAGGTAAATTTGATTGTTAAAAGCTTGTTTGTTTGATTGTAATTGTATAGAAATTAGAATCTGGAACACTCAATTGGTATCAAAGCAGATCCAAAGGTGAAATCAGATCAAGAAAAATCAAGAAACGAGTTACTGTTCATCGTCTCTGTGTTCGTCACTGTGCAAAATCGATTCTGAGTTTAAGTGAGTTTTTGGAGCAGTTTTTGATTAGGAGTTGTACGAAAAGTGTATTAGATCGAGTGTATGTACTTTAATTTTCGTATTGCACTGTAATTACAATCGATTTTGTGATTTTGGTCGAATTTTTGTACACGAGTCATTAGTCACCGTTTCATCAATCTTTTTGGTTTGTAATTGTTTAATTGTAAAAATCGTGTATTGGAACTTGTTCTTGGGTTGATTACAAAGGTTTCTGCAAAGTTACAGATCAATTGGACAAGAAAAGATCGACTTAAGGTGAAAAAGATGGTTTTTGGGTCGAAAAACGGAAGAACGCGCTAGATCGCCAAAACGCGCAAGTTCTTCGTGAAACGTGCAAGGTTCATCAGGGTAGAACGCGCAAGGCGAAGGAAAATTTTGGTCTAAAACGCGCAAGGCTACTTGCGAGTTTCAAGAAACGTAATAGTAGTGGCTAGCGAGTTCATCAAACTCGCTAATTGAAGCTAGCGAGTTTAAGAAGGAATAGTGACTTGCGAGTTTGAGGAGAAACAGTGATCAACGAGTTTATCGACCTGCGAATTTGAAAATTCAGAAAATAATTCTAAGTGTTGAAACGCGCAAGAGTGGCTAGCGAGTTTAGTTCAAACGCGCAAGCTTTGATCTGCGAGTTTGGGAAACGCGCACATCACAGTTAGCGAGTTCTAGTATGAACAGTGGTTAGCGAGTTTAGGCGCTTGCGAGTTTGATCTGAGAGTTTGATCTGCGTATTTGCTTGCGAGTTTCTCAAAACGCGCAAATATTTGCGAGTTTTCTTGCGAGTTTACTTGCGAGTTTGTCTGCGCGTTTGGTTGAGAATTTATAGAACGCGCCAGTCTTAGTCTGCGAGTTCTTCAGTCTGCGAGTTTTAGGGCTTGCGAGTTAAATAGTAACTTGCGAGTTCTGACACTTAGTCAAATTTTTCGATTTTTTTCAAATCTGTAATATGGTCTTGAATAGTGAAATTTTTTTCTCTAGGGGCGCTGCCCCTCGACCCCGCAATTAACTGAGAGCAGTGTTAACTATCTGGCAGTATTAACTAACTAGCAGTATTAACTGAGAGCAGTATTAACTACATGACCGTATTAACTAACTAGCAGTATTAACTGAGAGCAGTATTAACGAACTAGCAGTATAAACACATACCTGAAGTAGTAACTCAGACTAGCAATAGTAATAATGAACCTGCAGTAGTAACTTTGCTCTGGCAGCATTAAAAATACTTACACTGTTGAAGCTTGTTTTAGTCTGAGCAGGGCAATAAACTTCCTAAGAAAAATGATTAGTAGCACCAATACAAGTAATAACAAGTATAAAAACACTTTTTAACCATGAGCTTATTCAGAGTTGATCATGCCCACACTTGTGACCAAGAAAAGTGAATCTACCCACATCAAAATCTTTAGTGAATAGATCAGCAAACTGGTTGTCAGTGTGAACTTTAGCAACTTGAATAAGCTTCTTTTCATTGCAGTCTCTATTAAAGTGATACCTGATTTCAATGTGCTTTGTTTTGGAGTGCTTGACTGGATTGTTAACAATGCTAATATCACTGCTATTTTCAATGAAGATTGGAGTGTGAAGAAAGGTTACCCCATAGTCCAGCATTTGATTCTGAATCCATAGAACCTGAGAGCAGAAACTTGCAGCAGCAATGTACTCAGCTTCTGTTGTGGATAGGGACATAGTGGTTTGCTTCTTACACTGCCAAGATACTAGTCTTGCACCCAAAAGCTGACATCCCCCTGAAGTAGAATTTATATCCATATTAGCACCACCCAAATCACTATCTAAATAGGCAATCAAGTCAAAAGTAGATTCATAAGGATACCAAAGACCTAATCTAGGTTTCCCTCTTAAGTATCTGAAAATCCTCTTAACAGCTTGAAGATGTGACTACTTTGGCTTGACTTGGAATCTGGCACACACATACACTGGAAACATGATATCTGGTCTTGAGGCTGTGAGATACATGAGAGATCCAATCATTGATCTATAAAGTAGGACATCAACATCCTCCCCCTCAAGATCAACAGTGATTTGTTTGTGTGTTTCCATAGGTGTGCTGCTGGCTTTGAGTCTGATAAACCATACTTATCTAGGATGTCTTTCACATACTTTAATTGTCTTATGAAAATCCCATCTTTCTGCTATTTCACTTGAAGCCCAAGGAAGAAGGTAAGTTCACCCATTGAACTCATTTTGAAGCTCTTGTGCATTAGCTCTTCAAAGTCTCTACACATCTGATCTTTTGTGGATCCAAATATTATGTCATCCACATAGATCTGAACAAGTAGGGTGTCCTTCTTACTTCTTTTAATGAAAAGGGTCTTGTCAATGACTCCCCTTTCAAATCCATTTTCCATGAGATAGGTAGACAGAGTATCATACCATGCTCTTGGGGCTTGTTGTAGACCATAGAGTGCTTTCTTAAGTTTGTATACTCTGTCAGGATATGATGGATTCTCAAATCCAGGGGGCTGACAGACATATACTTCTTCATCAATTGTTCCATATAGAAAGGCACTCTTTACATCCATCTGATATACCTTGAACTGCATATATGAGGCATAGACTAGAAACAGCGTAATTGCCTCTACCCTAGCAACTGGAGCAAAAACTTCCTTATAGTCTATGCCTTTTTCCTGAGTGTACCCTTGTGCCACTAGCCTTGCTTTGTTCCTGATTAGTATTCCTCTCTCATCCTTTTTATTTATGAAAATCCACTTGGTGCCAATTGCTCTATGACCTTTTGGAAGGTCCACCAAGTCCCACACATCTTGCAATTTGAACTGTAGCACCTCTTCTTGCATGGCTTCTATCCAACTTGAATCTTCCATTGCATCATGAGCCTTCTTAGGCTCAATTTGATATAGAAAGCAAGAGAATACTGTATGATGTTGATCCTGCAAAACGTGAAGTCTGCTTTGATTCCTTGTCATCATAGGAGAAGAAATGTGTCCTATTACCAGCTCAGGAGGATGGATCTTCTGAGTTCTTGTCTGATGACTAGGTTCTTCATTAATTCCCACATCTAAATTGGATTCATTTAAGTCAGCTGAGGGGATCTCATCAGCTACTTCTGGCTCTCCATGCTCTGAATTATCCTCATCTCTTCTTTCTTCTTCACTCTAAATTGGTTCAGTAACAGTCTCCTTTTCACATATTTCAACAGGATCCATTATAGGTATGGGAAAGATCACAGACTGAGGAATAATATTTTATACTTGTTCTTCCCCTGATCCTCTACTTTCTGATCCTGCATGATCATCACTATTGAAACCTAAAGAGTTAGTTAGTGAATCAATGTCAAATAACCACTGAGGACCTGAACCAATAGGATTTGGTGTGTTCTCATTGCATTTGACATTGTCACTTTCCTTAATTATTCTAGAAGAAGAATTAAACACTCTGTAGGCCTTACTCTGAGATGAGTAACTCACAAGAAAACCATCATCTACTTTGCTATAAACCTTTCCTAAGTGAGTTTTGGTATTGAGAATGGTACAAGGACACCCAAAAGGTTTGAAAAATCAAATAAATGGTTTTCTTTTATTTAGAAGCTCATATGGTGTCTTGTTTTTAGGCTTGACTACTAGAACTCTGTTTTGGACATAGCAAGCAGTATTAACTACTTCAGCCCAGAAAGTAATTGGAAGTTTTGAATCAGCTAACAGAGGTCTAACAGCTTCAATCAGTGCCCTATTCCTTCTCTCAACAACACCATTTTGTTGTGGAGTCCTAGGAGCACTATATTGCCTCTCAATTCCTTTTTCCTCACAAAAGGTGTTTAGGTCAAGATTTTTAAATTCAGTACCATTATCTGACCTAATGACCTTTACCTTTTGATTTGTTTGGTTTTCAATTCTTAGAATAAAGGATTTGATCAGTCCACTTGTCTCATCCTTAGTCCTTAGAAAAAACACCCAAGTAAATCTAGAGTAATCATCAACAATAACTAAGCAGTATGATTTCTTCCCTATACTCATAACATTTGAAGGACCAAACAGATCCATATGCAACAACTGAATGGAATAAGAAATTGTGTTTAACTCTTTGGATTTATGAGAAGTTTTATGTTTTTTTCCTTTGAGACAAGCAACACAATGATCATCACATGAAAAGACTTTTGAAGGCAGACCTCTTACAAGGTTGTTTTTACCAAGATTATTCATTGTTTTAAAGTTCATGTGACACATCCTTCTGTGCCAAAGTGATGATTCATCCAAAGAGGCTTTTGAAACAAGACAGTTTAGGGATGAATCATTTGAAACATTTTCCATATCCAAACAATAGACATTATCCTTTCTAGGAGTTCTTAGTAGTATCATCTTTTCATCAACTACCTTAAATCCAGGAGCAAGGATAATGCATTCAGAATCAGTGAATAATATATTATGCTTTTTGTCACAAACCTGTGATACACATAACAGGTTGTACCGTAACTGCTCAACATAGAAAACATCCTCAAAGGTCATCTTACCTTTTGTTACATCACCCTTACCACTAATCTTACCTCCATCTGGAGTATTACCAAAGGCAACATGCCCTCCATCAATTTTCTTGAAATTCTTGAGGCAAGCCATGTTCCTAGTCATGTGCCTAGAGCAACCACTATCAACATGTCAAATGCTCTTTCCCTTGAGCTGCTGGTTGCCCTGGACATAAGATAAAGCAATTAGTATTGACTGGGAACCCAAGCCAAAGTGGTCTTGGGCCTCCCATTCTCATCAAAGTACTTACACTCCTTTTTGATGAGGTTTTTAAATTAGAATCCTCTTAATTGGAGTACTTTGTCAAGATGATTGGTCTAGAAGCACAAACACTAGAAGCAGTACTAATTTTAGAAGTACTAACAGAGTTAGCAACACTAACAGGTTTAGCAGTACTAAACTTGTTAGAAGCACTAACAGAGTTAGCATTATTAACATTTGAATAAGTACTAACAATGTTAGTTTTAGAAGTACTAATACTCTTAGCAGCACTAACATTGATAGCAGTAGAATTGCTTCTGGCAGCACTATCTTTGTCAGCAGCACTATTTGTGGTAGCAGTACTAACAGTTTTAGTGCTTTTGGGAACCCACATCTTGACACTCTCTTGTACAGTCTTTTTCTTCATGTGGCTTTTAGATTTAGCATGTTTCTCATGGTTCCTTTCATTCTTCCTATAACCAAAGGGTTTTTGCATAGATCTTTGAAAATTTATCCTTTGATTAATTGGATTAAAATAATAGTGCTTGGCAAGATGATTCAATTTGCCACATATGAAACAAGGTTTTGGTCTGATGATTCAACTCAGATCAACTCCTTGTTTCTGAGCCCACTGATTATTCCAATTTCTTTGATTTCCCCTCCTTTTATCATGTTTTAGGGCCTCAGATTTATTACCTGTACACTGTTTGCAAGGAACAGGATTCACAACTGTAGTCTGCTTGTAATGGACCTTTTTAGACTTTCCCTCAGTCTTCTCTACACCCTTAGATTTGACGCAATCCCTTCCACCACCCTCATTGGTAAGAAGTTTATTTTCTAAGGGAATCTCACCACTCACAGTGTTATCCTTACTCTTACCAGCTTCTTTCTCAATCTTGTCCTCAACAACTACTTCATCTAAAGGATATATCTTAGTCGATCCCTCATGCAAGTCCTTCCTATCCTTGGTCTCTAGCAAGTCTGATTTAGGAGGGATGTAGTTGTTGTTGTATGGTGGTGGTGTGGTATTGTACCCAATTCCTGGTTTAAGCTTATCATGGATTTGGACCTTTAGAATTGAATCCATGGCTTTAGAAGCATATGAAAACTTTTCCACATCTAGTTTAACCTTGTCTAGTTCTCCTCTCAACTTTTCATTCTCCTCCTTGGACTTTGTTAGTTGGATTTATAGCTCATTTTTCTCCCACTTCCAGTAATTTGTATCATATGTGTGTTGAAGTTCATTGGCTTGGAACCCTTTAATTTGTTCCTCAAACCTTTCAACAATTTTCACATAGTCTTTTCTATCCTTTTCTAACCTCTTAAGGTCATCACTCATACTCTGGTTATGATCCCTGTACCTTTTAACAGTTTCTATGCAAGTTTGAGTATAGAGATTAGAAAGTACCTCAGTTGGGAGATCAGATACCTCTGCCATGAGAGCTTGATTTTGAATGGCCTCTTCTACTTGATCACTCCAGTCAAACCCCATTCCTTGTTGAGAAACAAGAGCTTGAGCAGAGTTTCTGTTCTTATTGAAGCTTCCAGTCTGAGCTTGTTGGTGGTTGTTTTGAGACATTCCACTTATGCATTCCATGGAAAAGTGTCCCTTCATGTGACACTTGTAGCACTCCACCTTTGGCTTATCAAAGCCTACTCCATCTTCTCTTCTTTGGGAGAAGTTGTTCCTCCCAGTCCTCTTGATGAACTTCTTCACCCTCATGGAAAGCATGGCCATCTGCCAGTTAATATCCATCTCTTCAAGATCATCAGGATGAAGCTGTTCCAAGTCATCATTGATTAAAGAAGAGTTACCATGGCTGGAAATAAAGGCTTCAAACATAGATTCATTGCCTTTTTCTTGATTTACTCCACTGGCAGCATTAACTGATTCAGGGTTGGTAGTAGAATCAGTTGATGCTGATAGAAGTGCAGCATTATGAACATATCCAGTAGGCTTCTTCTTTGCTTCCACTTCAGATTCAAACACTCTCAGATCATTGTACAGATCATCCAGTTCCTTTTCTTCCAACATGTCATTCTGTCTGAAAGAGATAGTGTACATGGTCCATTCATCTCCAAGAGATCTGAGGAACTTTCGGTTGACATCATCTTGTTCCATCTGAACTCCAATAGTATCCAACTCACCAATTAACTTATTGAATCTGTCAAAAGTTTGAGTCATAGACACATTCTTTGAAGATGTAAAATTCTCATATTGCTGCTTGAGAATATCCCTTTGATTCCTCTTAGTGCTCTTGGTGCCAGCAAATCTTTTCTCTAAAGCATTCCATAGAATCTGAGCATCAGTGCAGTGATGAAACTGATCTTGATACTCATTAGGGATGGCCAAAAGCAGGGTGCTTAAGGCTTTCATCTCTAATTGTCTCACTTTCTTCTCAACATCAGTTTTTGGAGGTGGTCTTCTTCCATCTTGACCAATTTTACCTTCAGCAGAGGGAGCATACTCAACAATGTCCCACATAGAAAAGTCTGTAAGGACGATGTACTGCTTGATCCTAATTTTCCACATGTCAAACTCATTAGGTTTGAGCATGGGAAACTTTGAAACAAGAGTACTAGTTGATTCAACTGTGTTGTCCATGATGACTGAAGATTTCTGAGAATACTAGGCTCTGATACCACTTGTCAGGATCTGATTCTTAACAAGAATAATGAAACTCGGAAATAATATTAAAGAAGTGGCAGAAAAACACTTTAATAATCAAACTATTAATGTAACAGTAAACTATAAATCACAACTTGTAAACTTTATTGAATGATTAAAGTTACAAGCTTTCAAACAAAACCTCTATCTTGATGATCAGGCTCACCAAGACGAATTCTACTTCTCTAGAATTAGGATTGTAAACCTTAAGGTTAATTCTCTCTCTGAAAACAAAAACTTAGAATTAATTTCTCATCTATCAAACTATTCTATACTATATAAACAAAGATTGAATACAAGATAATTACAAAACATAAAAGATTTTCAGTATATTCTTCCATGATTATCTTCAACCTTCCATGTTTATCTTCAGCCTTGATCTGCGCGTATCTTGATTATCACATAAGCAGTATTAAATTGTAGCCGTATTAATACTCTGAGCAGTACTAATCTTTACCAGGAGCATTAACCCTTTGAGCAACATTAATCTTCAGTAGTACTAACTACTAGCAGTACTAACTCTCCAAGCAGTACTAACTATTCAAGTAGCAGCACTAACTCTTTAAGCAGTATTAATTCTACTAGCAGTAGTAATCTTGAAATCCTGGCAGTAGTAATCATTTAGACAAATCTTCAGTTCCCAACAAGACAAATTTCAAGCATGAAAAATATTTTCTTAAATGTTCAAACCACTTCTTGTTCTTAAAAGATTTCATGAATTTAGAAGTGTGATTTTTAAATGTTTTTCATTATTGAGCTTTAAAGTTTAACTGACCGTGTGTTTCCAAAGAGCAATACTTGTGTATTATCTTATCTATATGCTGCCAAGTATTCATACACACTAGTTCAGTACTTCATATTGATTTTGTTATTACCATGTCTCATAAAGAAACAATCTTTCGATGGTAATACCCTCGCTTGTAATTCAATGTTGTTGAGCATAAATCATCATTTCAATCTTTGAGCATTCATTGTTAAATTGTTTATATTCGTTCATATAAACAAACTATCAAGTTCTTTGATACACCAATCATTTCAAGTTCATATTCGTGATATTTGATCTGCTTGATACATTGTCAGATTCTCAAAACAATTCTCTTGATTTCATTTCATTCATTCAATTTTCTTGTTTTGAGATATCTTCAAAGTTCAAATGCTCAAATATCATTCATATATTTGATGAGCATACATTTTGACAATGTTATCATATTTTGAGCTTAAATGTTCAAGCTAAATTGTTGAGCAACACATTCTTTTTAGGACAATTACATGGGATTCGTGTGAGAGCTTAAACAGAACTTCCATGGATTCACGTTAACCAGTGTTTCCTACCTAGGAAGTAATCCTAGATTGATTGAGGGGTGAGGGGTTTCTAAATCAAAGAGTGGGGGAGATAACTCATCCGATTGAGTTGTTCTCAGTGTGTGGAGCGGAAAATTGTAAAAGAGAGTTTCGTTAGAAGTGAACCTAAATGTTAAAAAGAAAGAGGGTGTGAGAACAGAGTTAAAAGAATATCAAAACTCTGCACCAACCACTTTCTGAGTCGGGCAACCACATCTACTGATTGGTTCATATTATTTGGTGACCATCATTGAAACAGGCAGTGAGCCCATCCAACTCTTGCAATTACCCCACCAACCACTCGTTTCTTTCTTGAAAAAGAAATGTTTCAATTTCTTTGGAGACGCAGGATATCTTCTATCTGGTCTTCACTAGGAAGATTTAGATATTGAAAAACAAGGAAATTTGGCCCACCTTCGCACCTCTTTCATGCACATTGAGTCCGTGTAATACTTGTTGATATCTCAACAATTTATACATTTGGAGCCCAAAAAGCTTAAGTAGCTTCAATCATTCTACACTTTCACGTACACATAAGGAATATGTTTTCTTGTCATAACATTCATAGAAATTCCTTCGTGTTTTCAATGATTGAATGGAAGCCCTGGGGGAGTGAACATCACAAAAACTCTTTTCCAATGTACATCTGTTGTACAAAGTGGCTCCGTGCTACTTACAGACAATTTTAACTGTATCATTTGTTGATTCAGGTTTACAATTCCTATTATATCTAAATTTGAAAAGATTCGGGTGTATACATTTTTGAATTGACAGATAAACAGATCAAAAGAGTGAAGATTGTCATTTTATAAAGGGGGAGATTGTTATTGTATCATAAAAGGGGGGAAATTCATATTCAGAGAAAGTGATGACATTGTAGAAGTTTTGATGATGATGATGCTCACAATCATCAAAAAGGGGGAAAATTCTAAAAGTTCAATTTCAATGTCATAATTTCCAATCCATACAGAGATGTCAAAGTGGAAAAGACTTGTGGAGAATTTTTGAAAGTTGAAATCAATCTGTCTGATGAAAAGAAATTATTCAGAGATGATTCAAAGACAAATCAAGATGACTCGAGAAAGTTTGTTTTTCCAAAGATAGTCCATAGATCAAAGAGACGAAGATACCGAGCATTCAAAGATTCCTCAAAGTGTCTTAAAGTTCAAAATTGCAAAGTTCAAAAGTTTCAAGAATTTAAAGTTTTGTTAAATACTTGATGACTTTACAAAGCTTTGTGAAAGACTTTTCAAAATTCTTCAAAGCATCAATGTTTAAAGATTATTAGAGCTTTAAAGTTTAAGACCGTCAGAGATAAAGTTTGAAGAATCAAGAGCTGAAGACTATTGTCAAAAAAAATTTAAATCTTGAATACAAAGGGGGAGAATGTTAGTGCATTGTTGTATCCAAGATTTAAGTATAGAAAAGTCAAAGTATGTAGAGTCAAGTCTTTTAAAGTCAACTTTGTTTAATTACATGTAATGTGAGTGTTTGCATGTGGATAAGCATATGAGAGCTTATGCTTTGTGAGAGTTTGTCAAATAGGTATATGAGAGTTTTTTGTCTTGAGTGAAGTGTAACTTTGAGAGCATTGTAAGACTTGTAACATTTGATATTGTGAAAAATACGACATGTGACTTTCTCTCTCTACTCTCTCTCTCTACTCTCTCTACTCTCTCTCTAGAACTTCATTGTCAAATCTTATTTTGATTATTTGTGCTTGATTAGACTTACAAAAGTTCAGATAGTGACTTTGTAAGCTTCTCAATCTTAGTCTGAAATATCTTTCTTTTTTCTTCAAAATCCTTCTTCACATTCTTTCTTTGATCAGATATTTCTTTGAAAATACCTACATTTTTCTGTTCAATGTTATTCTTCTCCTTTGCATACTTGTCCCTTTCCATGATGATCACTTTCTCAAAATCTGACACTTGTTGAGAAAGTTTGGCATACTTCAGATCAACCACTTTCTTTTCTTCAAATGTCTTTCTGGAAAACTCAGAGAATTTCTATGCAAACGTTTTCTTTTCCTTCTCAAGTTCATCTATGTCTTTGACAATCTTCTATTCTAATTCTGAAACTTTCTTTCTCAACTCTGCATTAGCACTTTCCAAAATTTTAACTGTCTTCTCATTTTTATTGACAGAATCTTGTTTCTGGATTTTGACAATTTGAGCTTCCAAATCTGAAATCTTACTTTCCAACTCAAATTTTCACTTTCTATCAGAGAAATCTTCTTCTTTAGAATACCATTTTCAGTCTCCAATATTCTTGTCTTTTCTTCTCCCAATCTGAGCTCACTCATTAATTTCCTTTCATTCTTTTCTTTTTGTTTCCAACTCGAATTAAACTTTGACCGAGTCTATCATTATCTGTTCTCAACCTTTCAATGATTCACTTATTTGCATTTTGTTGTTCTTCAAGTTATGACATTTTCCGCTTCTGATCTTTCTATTTACGTTGTTCAGAAATATATTCTTCAATAAAGAAATAATCATCCATTGACCTAGATAATATTTGCACAAAAGATTGTTAGTTCGAAAGAATAATCAACAATCAGAAAATCTTAGAAAAATTTTCAGAAAATAAATTTCCAAAAATTTCCTAAGGCAAGAATCCTCACACCACAGTAGCTAAGCAATTCGCACAACACCACAAAATTCACAGAACTTCCACAATTCACACTCTGAAGGAATTCACACACTACAAAAATTCGCATAACGACGAAATTCGCACGTAAAGAGATGCGAATTCTAGGAATTCGTACGCTGCTATATGCGAATTCTGAGGAATTCGCACACAACTATATGTGAATTTTAGACTTAGAATTGTCTAGAGCTACCAATTTTTCGCATGCAACTTTTCCCAAAAGAAGAATAGACGAATTCTATACTTAGAAACTATTTCAACCTCAAACAATTCGTATGGATACGAATTCTAGACTTAGGAAATCTTCCAACTTTCTATGCGAAATCCTAATAACTCGTAAGTAACCTTATTTGAATTTAAGGAATTCGTATGCTTCTATATGCGAAATCCTTACTTTTCGCACATAGATTAATGCGAAATCTGTCCTTAAAAAATATTTCCAACTTTGCTATGTGAATTCTGATCTTTTCCCACAAGTCTACTTATCGCAAGGCATTATATGCGACAAGTGACTTATCTCAAGCCATTATCTGCGACATGTTCACTTATCGCAAGTAGTTGTCTGCGACAAGTTCACTTATCGCAACACGTTGCTTGCGATAAGTAATTTGACGCAACAAGTGGTCTGCCACAAGTTCACATCATTTTCCTTTGGCATGCGATAAGCTGATTACACATTTATCGCATATTGACTCTTGCGACGAATTCTTGTTTCTTTGGTTTGCAACAAGTGGGTGGTCAAATCAAATTGTGCCACATGTCATCTTGACTCTTGAGTATAAATACAAGTTTCAAAATCCATTTTTCCCATGTGTTCATTTCTTTCAAACCAAAGCGTTTATCACTGTGTTCTATGACTTCCTTGTGTTTGTTAAAGCACATATTTATTGGATTCAAGATCATACTAATCTGAAGATGGAAGACTGAAGTTAAAGCTGATAAAGTCGTCTCAACAAATAGTTTAGGGTCCTTTTGTAATAAATAGTCAAAAGTATGTTTTTCGTATTTTATTTAATAGGCTTTTATTTTAGTAATTAGTTTGTTTTTGTTGTTGGGCCAAGTCTTGCTAAGCCCATTAGGCTAATCAAGCCTAAATATAAATTAGTTTTGTTTAATTGTTATTAGGTTAGATGAGCTTAATAGAGAAATTAATATTGAGAGAGAGTTGATGTTGTTGGTGTGCCGTGAACAGAAGAGAGAAGTAGAGAGATAGATCGATTTCATCTTGTAATCTGTTGAATCAATTGATTAATCTATATCAGGTTTGCATTATTGTGTTAATTATTTGTTTACTTGATTGAATGATTGCGTATTGGGACACACAATTGGTATCAGAGCAAGTACAGATTAATTTGAATATTTTTGTTCGGTTCTATTTTTCTGTCAAAGATTCATAATTTTTATTGTGTGATTGTTCATTCAAGTTTTTATTTATTGGGTTGTCATTGATATGCATATTCTATTGATTTGGTATTGTTAGATTTGATTATTGCATCGTTTTTTTTATCAATTTGGTGATTTTGAAAATTCTGGGTTCGGTTTTGTATCGCACTGTGTCATCAATCAATTTGTTCTTAAAGTGCTTTGTATTGAAATTAATTGATTGGAATCTGTTCAATTTGATTATTTGATTGTTTTGGCTAAGTTTGGTTGTTTAATTCGAGATATAGTGTGTGTTAGCTCCAAATCTTATGTTTGTTAAAGTGTTGAAAATACCCAAGTCCTATTTCAGAGGACTTCCAAAGATAGACTTCAAGGGACGAAGACTTCAGAGGACAAACCTACCTCTGAAGTAATTATCAGAGATTGCAACTTTCAGCAGAAGACATCAGAGATGGCTTCATCAGAGGCTCTGAAGACAACGTCAGAGCTCTGAAGACATTCTCTCTGAAGATGACGCTGAAGACTCCTGATGTATCAGAACAGATAACCAATCACTTAGTAATAAGATTTACTTTATAGAGTAGGTTACTGTTCAAGCATGTCTTAATCTTACCTATTAGGTAAGACACTGTTCAAGCATGCTTCTATTTGTTAGAATAGTACACTGTTTACTTTATGGTCCTATAAATAGGACCATCACTCCTTTGACAAAAGTGTGCTTTTTGATATCTTGTATAAGAAGAATCAACTGAATATATCTCACGAAGATCTTGTTCTTTCTATTTGCTTTATATATGAACTGTGATATTTGAATCTGCTTTTGATATTAAACTATATTGCTTCCGCTGTTTATACTCTTGCTGTTCATATCATTATTGTTATAAGATTAAATCTGGGATTCAACAATTGGCATCAGAGCCTCCTTTGTTTTCTAAACAAAGAAAGATCATATCTGCATACTCGGATAGATTTAATTCTTACTGATTCAAGCTTTTATTATCTGTGCATGTTTATGTAAACCCTGGTTTATTAAACTTCATATGCTCCAGATTTAAAAGTAAATCACAGTTACATCATTTAATAGAAAGATCTTCTTTGAAAAGCATCAGTTCTTCAAATCTTCATCTTTTTTTCACAAAAATGGCAAACTCAAGCATAAGTGCCATTTATACAGCCGGATCATTAACCAAACCTCCTACACTTCTAAGGGATGAATATCCTAAATGGAAGATAAGGATGGTAAATTTCTTAGAAGGCATGGACATGGATCTGTTAAGATCAGTGAACGATGGACCTCACCAACCAATGGTGTTGGTACCAAGAGTTCCAGCAACAGCAGATACTGCTGAAATCCCTGCTTACTATGAAAAGAAAACTTCAAACTTTACGAATGAAGAAACTAACATGATGGATAATGATTCAAAAGCTGTTAGATTACTTATAATGGCCATTCCCAATGATATCTTCCAAGAACTTGATTCTTGTGTAACTGCAAAAGAGATATGGAATCAGTTGTTAAATCAACTTGAAGGAGGCCTACAAACTCAAAAGAACAAGAGAAATCTTTGTATCATTGAATATCATGATTTTCATTCATTACCTGAAGAAACCTTACATCAAAAATACTCAAGGTTTAACATCCTCATCAACAAATGCAAAAAATTTGGGGTCATGAGAACAAAAGAAGAAAACAATGTTCTCTTTCTTAAAAGTCTAAATGAAGAATGGTCACAACTGTCAATGTCAATACAAGCCAATCAAAATCTTGAATCATGGTCATTAACTGACATTTATGGTACCTTGGTAGCACAGGAAAAAGAAGTTGTTAAACAAAAATCAAAAACCTCTTTAGGTGGTCCACTTGCACTCACGTCAAAACAGAAGGGTGTATCACAAGAATGCAGAAATGCAGAAAAAGACAATTGTTCAAAAAGGGAATCTAAAAGAAAATCCAAAAATGTTCTGATATCTGAAGAAGATTCTGACTCAGATGATGACATCAATGCCTTTGCCAAATATCTTGCACTAATCACCCATCAATTTAACAAGAAATTTGGAAAGAAAGTATTTGAAGGAAGAAGAGGAAATCCAGAAAGAAGATTTCAGAAAACTGAATATCAACAAGAGCCCAGATCTACTCTGCATAGTGATCAAAAGGGCGTTCATTTCACCAATCATGATTCTTCTCAACAATCAAGATCTCAACAATCATTTCAGCCGAGGTATCCTCAACTTCAGAGGTACTTCAAGCCACAACCACAAGTACAAGCACATAAGACAGAATCAGACACTGCTCTTCCATCAAACCAAAACGATGGAAGATGTTTTAGATGTGGAAAGCCAGGCCATTACTCCGCCAACTATAGAGGTAGACCCATCAAGGATGAAGACTACTACAAAAACAAGTACAAATACAATGTCGAAGAAAGAATACTTGTAGCAGAGATGGAAGACTGGCTGGCAGACTCAACAAGCGATGGAGAGGAAGAACCCACAAATCTTTATGGTATGGCGTTCACAGATGATCAAAGTGACGGATCATCAGAGGACTACTCTGAAAAGGTAAACTCTCCTTCCACCTCTGAAAGTGATCTTGAATTAATTGTTATTAAACTAACAGATGAATTTCAATTCCTAAAACAAAAACTTGTTGAGTAAAAATAAAAAGCAAAACAAATGACAAAATATCTTAATTTTTACAAAAGAGAAAAATATTTTCTTGAATCAGAAAAGAGAGATATTCTTGTTGAAAAATCTGATCTTGAAAAACCTCAGAAACAAAAGGAAAAATCATTTTCAGAAAAATTCAAAGAACTTGAGAAAGTTTTAAAAGTTACAGAAGAAGAAGTAAAAAAAATCTGAGTATGAAAGACTCAATTTTGTTGCCTTAACCAATTTTTTCCAAAAAGAAAGAGAAATCTTACATCAATCTCTGGAAAGGAAAGAACTTCAAATAAAAAGTTATCTTGATGCTCAGGATGTTCATATTAAGATAAACTCTCAAATGGATACTCAAGGGCTTGGATTCAATGAATTGGATCCATTCACTGGATTGAAGAAAACTTCACTTTCTTCCACTTTTTGTAAAGGAAAGGTCCAGAGCTCTGACTGTCCATCTCTGAACAATTTTAAGAGAATAAAAACCTCAGAGAGATCAAAAACTAGGGCTCTGAACTTTAAAAATGTTACATACTCTGAAGTTCAAAACTTTCCAAATTCTATCTTAAAAATAGAAAAAGAAACTTCAGAGGTATTTTTCACAAAACCTCAGAGAAATGATCCTAAAGAGATTTTCAAGTTCAATGCATTTATCAAAGATGAGTCAGAGACATCTGAACAAAGTACCTCTGAAGCAAGTACTTCTGAAGATGAACCTCAGAGTTCACTTAATCCAGATGCCCCTCTGTATTCACCCTTCTCTGATGAATGCCTCAGAACTACATTTGTGGATGACACCAAGAAAATAAATCAAGAAAACATCATAGCTGATTTAGAGAAGAAAGAAAGCATGAAAAAATCATCAAAGTCTCCAGACCAAAGAAAATTGAGAAACCATCAGAGGTAGTTATCTCTGGTAAGACTGAACGAGACTTTCTTGACTCTGATTCTGAATCTGATCCAGAGGTAGATGAACAGATTTTCTACAAACCAGAGAAAGTAATTCATAAAAAGATAGATACTGTTGGTTCTGGAATTTTGAACATTCCTATTTCTATTTTAAAAATTAAACCCAGAATACCAATATGTCCTGACTTTGCAGAAATGTGTCTGCAAGCAAAAACTTCTCTGGAACTTGAAAAAGAATTACAAGAAAAGGCAAAGAATAAAACTATCACTTCTCAACTCTACACTTATAAACCAATCAAGTTTACTCCTGGACAAAAAGGAAAATGGCAAGAAATTAACCATTATGATCCTGTTTGTGCAGTGAGCAACAAAGAGAAGAGGATGTTTCTGAACTAGAGAAGGCAAATTGAAAACAAGGTTGTCTCTCAAGCTACAAGAAAAGAAGTAGTTAGGAATACTTGTAATATTCCTAGTACTAATTCAAAAAGGAATCATAATGTATCGAATGCATTTAATGAAATGAAATCCTTTGCTTCTACTTCTTCTTGTTCTGTAAAGTGCAATTGCATCCAACTCTTGATGAAACTAAAAAATCACTTTAAAGGTTCTCACTGTTTTCTTAATCAATCTCTGAATAAAAATTCAGAGACAACGCCTTAAAAGAAAAAGGACAATTCTGCCAAAACATCCAAAGATAAGAAGGCATAATTTCAAAAAGATAATCAGAAGTCTAACAAAATAGGACCCATAATGAGATGGGTACCTAAGAAAATCTAAACTGTCTTGCAGAAACAGTCAATGCCGATCTGGTACTTAGATTCTGGATGTTCAAGGCATATGACTGGAGATAAAAAGTTACTATCCTCTTTCAAAGCTAAATCTGGAGGAGCAGTAACTTTTGGAGACAATATGCAAGGACATATTAAGGGTTATGGTGAGCTTACAAGAGGTAATGTTTCAGTATCAAAAGTTGCTTATGTTGATGGATTAAAGCATAACTTGATCAACATAAGTCAACTTTGTGGCCATGTTTTTGATGTGAAATTTCAAGAAAAACATTGTTCACTACTTCACTCAAAAACAGGTCAAGAAATGCTAAGAGCTGACAGAAAGGGAAATTTATACAGAATGAATTTTTCAAAACACATAAAAATTGGCTCAGAGAAACTCTGTCTAGTATCTCTGAACAGTGAAGATATTTGGCTCTGGCATAAAAAGTTCTCACATCTGAACTTTTCTTCACTTGATAAATTGGTCAAACTAAATATGGTTAAGGGATTGCCATCTCTAAAGTTTAACAAAGATCATCTTTGTTCTGCTTGTGAAATGGGAAGAATGAAAAGATCTTCCCACAAGACCAAAAGTGATAATAACTGTCCAAAACCTCTGCATATGCTTCATGTGGACCTCTGTGGTCCTATCTATGTACAGAGCTTGTCAGGTAAAAAGTATATCCTCGTTTTGATTGACGAATACTCTAGATATACTTGGATATAATTCATCAGAGCCAAGTCTGATGTCCCTGATATTTTAATAAGATTATTAAAAAGATTGCAGGTTCTGTTTGATACCAAAGTTCAGAAACTGAGAAGTGATAACGGAACAGAGTTCAGAAATGCAAAAATCAACTCATATCTTTCAGAGGAAGGCATAACTCCAAATTTCTCTGCAGCTAGAACACCTCAACAAAATGGCATTGTTGAGAGGAAAAACAGAACACTGGTTGAAGCTGTAAGACCTATGCTTGCAGGATCAGAACTTCCCACACACTTTTGGGCAGAGGCAGTGGCAACAGCCTGTTTTACACAAAACAAAGCTACAATTGTCAAAAAATTCAAGAAAACATCTTATGAACTCATTAACAACAGGAAACATAATGTTAAATATTTCCATGTTTTTGGATGCAGATGTTATATTCTAAATGATAGAGAGTCTCTTGGAAAGTTTGACAAGAAAGCAGATGATGGTAAATTCATTGTCTATTCTTTAGTCTCAAAAGCTTTCAGAGTGTTCAATCAAAGAACCAGAACAATCCAAGAGAGTATCAATGTGTCTTTTGATGATGACAAAAGTCTGGCCAGCAAAGTTATCAATCGAATTGCCAAAAATTTCTCTGAATCATCAAATATAAGAGAATCCGAACTCAACAAAATTTTTGAAGATTTCTTTGATGATGAAAATGCAGAGTTTTTTTTCCGAGATATTCATAGAGCAACTTCAGAAGAACCCCACACGTCAGGTACAAATCTCTCTGGTCCCTCTGAAGTTACAACTTCTGCTTCCTTGAATGCAGGTCCAAGAAATGAATCAACTTCAGAGCCTCTAGAATCAACATCAGAGCCTCTGTAATCAACATCAGAGTCTCTGCTCAGCACAACAAAGATGTCAAACTGTCATCTCTAAAGCTCAAACTCCACCTCATGTACATGCTCCGCTCACAAGATGGACAAAGGATCATCCCCATGATCAGATCATTGGATCACCTTCAGAGGGTGTCAAAACCAGATCATCCACAATCAATGAATGCTTTTTTGTGAATTTTTTAAGCATCATTGAACCAAAGAAGGTAAATGAAGCTCTTGAAGATCCTCATTGGATCTCTACAATGCAGAATGAGCTTCAAGAGTTTGAAAGAAACAAAGTCTGGACCTTAGTTCCCCTTCCTAAAGTAAAATTTGCAATTGGAACTAAATGGGTCTTCAGAAATAAAAAGGATGAGGATGGCATTATAATCAGAAACAAAGCTAGGTTGGTTGCTAAGGGATATTGCCAAGAAGAGGGCATTGATTATGATGAAACCTTTGCACCTGTGGCTAGGCTAGAAGCAATTAGAATCTTCTTAGCCTATGATGCACACAAAGGGTTCAAAGTCTATCAGATGGATGTTAAATCTGCCTTTCTGAATGGTAAATTAAATGAAGAGGTTTATGTCCAGCAACCACCTGGTTTTGAGAATACAGAGTTTCCAAACCATGTTTATTATCTTGATAAAGCTCTATACGGACTTAAACAAGCTCCAAGAGCATGGTATGCTACTCTATCCACATTTCTGATAAATAATGGTTTTGAAAAAGGTACAATAGATACAACCTTGTTCATAAAAAGGTACAAAAATGAGATGCTCTTAGTACAGATATATGTTGATGACATTATATTTGGCTCTACAAATCAAAAGTATTGTGATAAGTTTTCAGAGTTGATGAAGAGTAAATTTGAGATGAGTCTTATGGGAGAATTAACTTTCTTTCCAGGCTTACAAGTAAAGCAAACATCAGAGGGTACTTTTATAACGCAATCTAAGTATGTCTCTGACATTTAAAAAAAAATACAAACTCAATGATTCAACCTCTATGAAAACCCCTATTGCCACAGGAGTCAAGCTTGACTCTGATCTTTCGGGAAAATCTGTAGATGTCAAAACCTACAGAGGCATGATAGGTTCACTAATATACTTAACTGCTAGTAGGCCTGACATAATGTTAGAAACATATCTTTGTGCTAGATAACAAGCAAATCCAAAAGAATCTCATTTATCTGTTGTCAAACGAATTTTCAGATACCTAAGAGGGTCACCATCATTAGGCCTCTGGTATCCAAAACTTTCTAGTTTTGATTTAACAGCTTACACTGATGCAGATCATGCAGGATGCAAGCTTGACAGAAAAAGTACCTCTGGGTGCTGTCACTTATTGGGAAATAAGTTGGTATGTTGGACATCCCAGAAGCAAAACTGTGTTTCAACTTCCACAGCAGAGGCAGAATATGTTGTTGCTGCTAGTTGTTGCTCTCAAGTCATATGGATGCAAACACAGCTCCGAGACTATGGCTTACAATATGATAGAATTCCAATTCTGTGTGATTCAAAAAGTGCCATAACCATCTCTGCCAATCCAGTACAGCACTCCAAAACCAAGCACATCAATGTAAGGTACCACTTTCTGAAAGATCATGTTGAAAAGGGAACAATAGAGATGTATTTTGTACCAACTGAACTTCAACTTGCTGATATTTTCACAAAAGCTTTAGATGAACGAAGGTTCAATTTCTTAATTAGCAAGTTGGGTATGTTGAACATGTCTGCCTAACACAGGAAAACATCAGAGTCTCTGATCCATTCATCAGAGCCTCTGGACTTTTTCACAAATGGTAAAAATCATCCTTTTGTATCTCCAAGCATGTGTCAAGGGGGAGAAGATAAAGACTTCATTCTTTGGTCAAGGGGGAGACAAAGAATCCTTCATCTTTTAAGGAGGAGAAAGTGAGCTTCTCTGATATTTATATTAGAGTCTCTGATCATGTCTCTGATAATTATATCAGAGTCTCTGATAGTTATATCAGAGTCTCTGACCTTGTTTCTGATATTTATATCAGAGCTTCTGATCTTTTCTCATTAAACGAATATTCCAGGAAATTCTTTTAATAATAAATCTTTTGGATAACCATTCATTTTATTTCAAAAACCCAACTGGCGGTTTTCTGACACCAAGCGGCTCTCCCCTTCACACCTCAACGTGTCACCTATTAATTAGGGGATGATGGAACGTCCTTTCTGACATTGGAACTCTCATTCGCCGCTTCCATAACCTCTCCCTCTACCTTTTCTTTTTCTGTCCATAAGAACCTTTTTTCTCCTCATTATTCTCTACGCTCTCAGAATCCAAAATCCCAAATCTCTCTTTCTAAGCTCTCATCTTTCTCAAAAACCTGCAACAATAGCGGCTCATTCTCAAACCTCAGATAACTCAAGCAAACTTGTTCCAAGCTTAAATATGGCACAGTTCGATGTTCCAGTAAAAGGTAACAACTATTTTCTGGACGTTACCCCAACCAAATACGATGAGCAGTTTCGCCTAATCCTCGACTTTTTGACAAACTGCGAACTCAACAATGACCTCACCAAACATGCGTCAGATATTCTTCTACGCTTTGTCCAACAATGGTGGTATTCAAGTGAATATGATGATGAAAAGGAAGGACTGGTTGGGTACATTGACCTAGGTGAACAAAGCATGAACATAAGAATCACCCCACAAACCCTAACTCGTCGATTCAACCTGCTCACGAAAACTGATCTTCAAATAGAAACTTTTGAGAAACCACCAACTCAAGAAGTCCTTCTTCAGTTCCTCCACCACTTAGGCTACAACAGGGAGATAACACGCCTAAGTCAATTCACACGTCAGTACCTGCCTCCCAAGTGGAACTTTATATTTATTGTTCTCAACCGAACAATTACCTGCAAGATTGGAAGCCAGGATCAGACCCATCCAGCAATTCTAGCCATAATGTATGCTCTCTTCTTCAACAGAAGCATAAATATGGATCACATTCTCTTCTGTGAGATGCTGACGGCGGTAGACAAGAAGAACCAATACTTGGCCAAAGGAAAACAACCAATTTCGGTACTGTTTCCCAGATTCATCTCAATGGTCATTCAACGAGCAATGGTGAAATTCTCCATCACTGAGGAGGGCCCAAGGAAACCTCTGTTTATATGTTGGGAACTGAAGAAAAGCTTAAGTGTTTAATGCTGCTAGTACAGAATTACTACAGCCAGAGGAATTCAAAGATAATGCTGCTAGGTATTACTACTTCTAGTAGAATTAATACTGCTAGTCAAAGTTAGTGCTGCTTGAACAAAGTTAGTACTGCTTAGCTAGTCAGTACTGCTAGAGGTTAGTGCTGCTTAGTAGTTAATGCTGCCAAGTTTGAGTTAATACTTCCAAGATGATTAGTGCTGCTTATGAGATGGAGATCCAAATTACAAGAATGACAGCTGGATAGACTGAAGATATTCATGGAAGATATTCTGAAGATATTTTATTAATTGTAATTATCTTTTGTCTTTAGTATATGTATAGAATTGATAGAATAGTTTTAGAGAGATTATTCATTCTAAGTTTTTGTTCTAGAGAAAATCAACCTCAAGGCATAGTTCCTAATTCTAGAGAAGTAGAATTCGTCTTGAAAGAGCCTGTTCTTCAAGATTGAGGTTGTGTGTGTAATCTTGTAAATTCAATCATTCAATACAAGTTTACAAGTTGTTCATCAAAGCACTTTATGGACTGCATCAAGCACCAAGAGCATGGTACGACACTCTGTCATCCTATCTCTTGGAAAATGGCTTTGAAAGAGGAGTCATTGATAAGACTCTGTTCATCAAGAGAAAGAAGAAGGATATCTTGCTGGTCCAAATCTATGTGGATGATATTATCTTTGGATCCACAAGAGACAACATGTGCAAGGAGTTTGAGGAACTAATGCATCAAAGGTTCAAAATGAGTTCCATGGGGGAACTTACTTTCTTCCTTGGACTCCAAGTTCAACAGAAGTGAGATGGTATTTTTATCAGTCAGTCCAAGTATGTGCAGGACATTCTAACCAAGTTTGGTTTCTCAGATTCAAAACCTACCAGCATACCTATTGAGACACACAAGCAGATAACAACTGATCTTGAGGGGGAGGATATAGATGTTCATCATTATAGATCCATGATTGGCTCTCTCATGTATCTTACAGCTTCTAGGCCAGATATAATGTTTCTAGTCTGTGTATGTGCAAGATTCCAAGTTAGGACAAAGCAATCACACTATCAAGCTATTAAGAGGATATTCAGATATCTCAAAGGGCAACCTAGATTGGGACTTTTGTATCATCATGACTCATCATTTGACCTATTTGCATACTCAGACAGTGATCTAGGTGGAGCAAACTTGGACAGAAAATCTACTTCTGGAGGATGCCAGTTTTTGGGTGCAAGACTAGTGTCATGGCAGTGCAAGAAACAAACCACAGTGTCCACATCTACAACAGAAGCAGAGTACATAGCAGCTGCAAGTTGCTGTTCTCAAGTCTTATGGATTCAGAATCAAATGATGGAATAAGGGGTAATCTTTCTACACACTCCAATTTTTATTGATCATAGCAGTGCTATTAGCATTGTTAATAATCCTGTCAAGCACTCAAAGACAAAGCACATTGAGATCAGGTATCACTTTATAAGACACTGTAATGAAAAGAAAACTTATTCAAGTTGTAAAAGTTCATACTGATAACCAGTTTGCTGATCTATTCACCAAAGCCTTTGATGTGGGTAGATTCACTTTCTTGGTAACAAGTGTGGGAATGATCAACTTTGAATAAGCCCCTTTTCAAAAGTGGTTAAATACCTGTGTATTGTTTATTCGTGGTGTTACTAATCTTCTTTTTCAGGAAATGTACAACAGTACTCAGTTCATCACAAGCTTAAAAGTGTAGGTATGGTTAATACTGCCAGTACAATTTTAGTACTGCCAGTACAATTTTAGTACTGCCAGTACAATTTTACTACTGCCAGTGTTCAGTTAATACTGCTAGTTAGTTAATACTGCTAGTGGTTAATACTGCTCCCAGTTAATACTGCTAGGTAGTTAATACTGCTAGTTAGTTAATACTGCTAGTGGTTAATACTGCTCCCAGTTAATACTCCTAGTTAGTTAATACTGCTAGTGGTTAATACTTCTTTCAGTTAATACTGCTCAGTGTTAATACTGCTTTCACAAATTTTTAAGGTTAATACTGCTTTTAATCCACAACCTATAAATACCCTTTCCCGCCTAAAAAGTTCATAACGACTCTTTGCATACTGTTCTCTTGCACCCTTTCTCTCTCAAGTATCAAGTTTTCAGGCAAGAACTTTCAAGTTCAATGGCATCCATGGCATTCATCGACGAGCACAATGAGATCTCTATGCTCCAGAAGCCAAAACAAGATGAAGGGTTTCACCAGATAGTCGACTTTTTGAGGACAAGTCACATCGCTCATGCGCTTACTATGTCTCCTACCATCTTCATAGAGCATCAGAGGCAGTTCTGGGCTAATGCCACCATTATGACTGAGAATGGTGTGCAAATGATAAGGACAAGGGTGTGTGACAAACCCCTAACAGTTACTAAAGAGGTACTACGCATCTGTCTACGTCTAGACGATGCTGCAGGTATAACCTATATTCCTAATGAGGAACTTTTCTCAACTCTTTCAAGGATGGGGTATGAAGGCCAAATGGGGATTTTTAAGTTTTTCAAAGCTCAGTTTTCACCCCAATGGAGGTTCTTTGTTCATACCCTCATGCATTGTATTTCTAAGAAAACAACTGGCTGGAGTCACTTTAGCAGTCCAATTGCCTATGCATTGGTATGTTTATCCACTGCTAGAAAATACAACTTTTCTTTAATGATCTTCAATGATCTAGTCTCAAACCTGGACAACAAGAAGAGTTTCTTTACGTATCCCAGGTTTGTTCAGGCAGTTATTACTAATGAATTGACGGACATACCTCATTTTGATGGGGTATATGTACCTAAACACCCTAAAGGCAAGGTTTTCTCAAACATGAGAAGATCTGCTAGGGACTCAGAAGGAGTTGACACCCCATTATTCTCAACAATGATGGTGGTGTCCCAACCACAAGAAAGTATGGCAGCAGGGTCAAGGCCCTCATTAGACATTCCCACTACTAGCCAAACCCAACCTTCTCACTCTATATCTATCCCACAATCCCTACTTTATAGCTCACTTCTTCTATTACCCAAACTTACAAAAGAAAACAGGTAAACAAGGCTCCTTCCCTTCTTGTACCTTCACCCACTAAGCCTTTAAGCCCTATAAGGGAGGATTCTCCTTTAGCGAATATCTACAGGGAAACCACAGGGGTGTCTCCCAACCCCAAGGAGGTGCTCTCTGAGGTGGAGGAAAAGCATATGGGAGAGAAGGTTGCCACTACTTCTGCTAGCACAGAGAAGGACAGTGGCAACATCTCTAAGACCTTCCCCATGGCAACTTTGGTGAGCAATAATCCAAAGGTCCCAGGTGCCAAGAAACCACGAGGGTGGATAGTGCTTCTGCTAGGCAGAAGGCTTCCACTACAAAAAGATCCAATGATCCTTCAAAAGAGGGTAGTACTTCTGGAGAAGGTGAGGACAGATATAACTATCAGGAATTGATGGATGCAATGGAAAACATCAATATGGATGTGATCAAACAAGGTCAAGAGATTGAAGAGCTTAAACTTATTGTTCTGTCACAACAAGAGCAGATCCTCAATTTGAAGCAAATGGTAAAGAAATTGATCCTCCAAAAGAAGAAGAAGCAATTTGTGCCTAAGAAGAGGGCAAAAGTTCAAGATCCTTTCAAAAAGGGGGAGAAGCAAGAGGGTGAAACAAAGAAAGAAAGTTCGGCTAAAAAGAGAGTTGAATTTGAGGGGGAGACAGAGCATGGAATAGAAGCATAAACTGTTAATGCTGCTACAACAGAAGAAACAGTTAATGCTGCTACGGTACAAGCAGAAATAGAAGCAGCTGAAACAGGGCTCTCTGTAGAGGAAATGGAGATAGTAGAAACTTTGGTTAAAGACAAGAATGATACTCCTAAGGCTAGTCAAAAAGCCAAGAATGATACTCCTAAGGCTAGTCACCAGTGCATAATCCAGAACAGTCAAGTAAGCCAACTGATGAGAATATGGATGTCTACATGACAATAGTAGAACCCATTAAGGTTGTTCCAATCTCCATGAAAGCTCTTGAGATTACCTTTTGGGACATTCTAAGAGATAATGGAAAGGATTTCTTCAGAATCAAAAGAGCTGATGGTTCATTTGAAGCATTTTCAACATGGGGGAGAGTTATCAGAAGTTGTTCAAGAGCAGATATAGAGGAAATGTACAAAGTGCGGATGAAACTCTATGAGTCTGTGTTGAAAGGTAATGAAGAAAATCTTCTCAACGTATCTATGGAATACTTGTGTATGATGTTTGATCCAGAGAGAGTAGCATACAGGATTAAAGATCATAATCATGAGTACTTATTCAAGAAGATAGATAACTGGATGTTATTTGAAAATTGTGGTGTATACATGATTACCATTCACAAATGTTATCATGAATATTACCTGGTGGACAAAATCTATGAGCATAGCAAGGAGAAGCTAGTAGGAATGCTAAAAGCCAAGCTAGTATGCACAAAGGATTCAGAGATGGCCAAGATTATGGTGAGAAGAACTCTCAATAAAAGTTTGGGCCTAGATCCAAATTTGGGTAACTGAACCTGAGGTGTTGAGAGCATCTTGAAGATCAAGTCTGAAGAACTTGACTTCTCTTTCTAAAAGTCAAGTTAGGGGGAGATTGTTGGGAATTGAAGAAAAGCTTAAGTGTTTAATGCTGCTAGTACAGGATTACTACTACCAGAGGAATTCAAAGATAATGCTGCTAGGTATTACTACTTCTAGTAGAATTAATACTGCTAGTCAAAGTTAGTGCTGCTTGAACAAAGTTAGTACTGCTTAGCTAGTTAGTACTGTTAGAGGTTAGTGCTGCTTAGTAGTTAATGTTGCCAAGTTTGAGTAAATACTACCAAGATGATTAGTGCTGCTTATGAGATGGAGATCCGAATTACAAGAATGACAGCTGGATAGACTGAAGATATTCATGGAAGATATTCTGAAGATATTTTATTAATTGTAATTATCTTTTGTCTTTAGTATATGTATAGAATTGATAGAATAGTTTTAGAGAGATTATTCATTCTAAGTTTTTGTTCTAGAGAAAATCAACCTCAAGGCATAGTTCCTAATTCTAGAGAAGTAGAATTCGTCTTGAAAGAGCATGTTCTTCAAGATTGAGGTTGTGTGTGTAATCTTGAAACTTCAATCATTCAATACAAGTTTACAAGTTGTTCATCAAATTTATACTGTTTGTTTACTGTTACATTGAATATCAAAGTGTTATTCCGCAAACTTCTTTGATATTGTTTCTGAGTATTTATTCTTGTTAAGAATTCGATCCAAACATTATAATGAACTCGTTCAAAGCTACAGAGGTTCCTCCTTATCCCAATGACCGATGTTTCCCACACACCATGATTGAGATAATTCCTGCTGACTCTTCTACCCACCTTCTACTTAGTTGTGTTGCCCAATCATCAGAACCGATGATGGGATCCCCAACACACTTAGGTTCTGAGCCTGAGCCTGAATCAGAGAGTGATATCTCTGATACTGCTCAAAAAGTTAACAGAGCGCAACCAGAGGGTGGCTCTGAAAGAGTAAGGAAGAGAAAACAAGAGAACCCTACCTCTGACGAAGAGAATAACTCTGTCAGAGCAGAGGAAGGTGAGGCAGAGAGAATTCCAGAGCGTGAGTTTCTAAACTTAGAATCTGAGGGCGGTGAGGTAGAAAAAGATGTCCTTGTTGTCACACATGAGATATTCCAAAGCCCAAATCCCCGTGCAAACACATTTACTATCCAAGGTGGTCCAGCATCAATGGACATTGAAACAGAGGTGCACACCTCGAACCATTCCCATCTTAACCGCTCAAAGGCATCTACTTCTGCCTCTGAAGCACGCACCAAATGGGAAACCTCTGATACGTCTAAGTCCTCCCAACAGGACTTAGACCAAGATAAAAATACTCATTCACCCCAGAGTATGTCACCTCCACACACACATGATGCCTTTGTGGCTCATAAAAAGTTGGACCGTCCCTTAGATCAACAGAGACCTACGATCCCTCGTAAGGATTGCCTGTCAGAAAAAGAATGCCATGACCTTCTTGCACATGGACTCCTTAGCCTAGACATCAAGGTTTCCACCCACATTCGTTTCTCATCATCAGATTCTGACTCTGATGATCAGAGACCAATCGGAACCATTATAAAGAAATCCTTGAAAAAGGGTCCCCAAGGATTAATGGGAAGTCCTTCCGGAGTCAATATCAAGCCAACTCCGAAAGAAGGCCCCTCTGAACTCGAGGGAAACTTAGCATCATGTGTTGATCCTAAGATCACCCCCTCTGATTACGTTACCAAAGAGGATTTCAGAATCTTTGGTGATAAAATCAGAGAATCTCTGAAGGATATTAAACTTCAAATGGAGAAGACCTTAGAGGCCTCTGCCTCTAACTCTGAAGTTACAAAGCTCACTTCAGATGTCTATGAGCTGCGCACGACTATTATCTCTCAGAACGATAAACTAGTTGTTCTAGAAAGCCTGGTCATAAAAAATGACTCGGTTTTATCTAGAGAAATTCAGAACTCCACCACAGAGCTCCTCAAGGCGATTCCAAATCCCTCTGTCCCCACTCTAACACATGCAGACTTTTCTCAATTCAAAGAGGAAGTCTTGCGTTCTTTGGCAGAGGTACTTGCAACGATCCCTACCTCCTCTGCTGCTCCTGCTCCATCAGAATTTGTTACAAAGGCTGACCTCACCAACTTCTCTAAGAAGATCACTAGCAATGTAATGAATATCTCCAGCAAGTTCGTCTCCAAGACCACTCAGCAGAACAAAAAGATTGAAGACCTTCTGCAGAATGTCAAATCTTTAGAGGGAGCATTGAAGAGAAAGGAACCAGAGATCGCATGCTCTGAGGAGGCCCGAAAGAAAGCCATGTATGAAGATTCTGATGACAATGATGACCAACCAAAGGGGTCATCCAATCTTCATAAGGGGGAGAAGACTCCTACACCAAAAACTGTTGAAACACAAAAGGAGTCCACTCCCTCTGAATCAAACCAAAGCAAGGAGAAAGGAACAGAGAGACGTTCAACCTCAACCTCTGCTGAAGATAACCAGGCCACTTTAAAGTCGCCAGTACCTGTCATCTTTCTAGCACCATCCACTTCGAGTGCTCCAATAGTTCCAATAACACCTGCAACTCCAGAAACTATTGGAGCTCTAGAAGAAGATGAAGACGAGCAACTAGTAGACTTCTCTACATCATAAGATGCATTCTCATCACCAGAAAGACCAACTTATGTAATGAGAGATGCTTACGAATCCGAGGCTGAAAGAGCAGAATCAGAATCTGAAAAAAAGAAAAATCAGATTCCGGAAAAGAAGTTGCTGAAGAACAAATTGAAGTAATTGATATCGAAGAGTATGTATTCAAGAATGCTCAACTACATCATACTTCAACAGCAACAGAGCTGAGGGAATCACCAGAGATAGATGGATACATCTCTGAACCCACAACAGAAGATCCTCTACAGACGAATGAACCAGAAACCATGGTTGCTGATGAACAGGCTCCTTCTGAGAATCTTGTTCAGAAGGCAAGCATCGGTCTACCAGCCAAAGTGTTCACTAAACCTTTTACATTCCTTGAATCAAATCCCGAAGCTTCCATAGAAGACAACTTTAGATACATCTACTGTGAGTTCAATATGGCAGACACTCTAGTCATTCCTCTGAATCCAAGGATCAGAGAGGACATGCCGGATTATGAGCGAAGATTTGTCAGAGATAAAACCAGACCAAGAGCACAGGTCCTCTTTGATAATCCAACCATCAAAATCAACAAAATCTCAGAGAAGACCTTTGCTTACAACAAGATAATCTATAGGCACTATGTGGTAACTCGATCTGATCAGAAGATTTACGAGTTCAATGATAATGATCTCGTAAATCTAAATCCATATGATTTACCACATTTATATGCATATTGCTCTGCCAGATATGATCATGGAAGAAGGGAAATCAGGATGGGCATGGTTGAAGTCAGACGGACAATGGACGCCTATGTCAAACACAGAGCAAAACGTGAATTCCAAATTGCTCTGAACCTAAGGGAAGAAAAGCTGGAGGTAACTGAACCTGTGGAGTCATTCGATAAACTAGAGAAACAGAAGACTGGATCAATCATTGCAGAACCTCTGGGTTTCGTCTACAGAGTAAACCAAGTAAAGAAGATCTTTCTAGATTCGGAAGTTTCGAAGTTCTCTGATGAAACCTTGAGAGGTATAAAGAAAATGATCCATGTGAAGGAAGAAAGGCACAGAGCAGATTTACTTGCAAAGCTTGACTTAGAGATTGACTCGATGATCAACTTCAGAGCTCTGATCATGAAATTCCATGGAATCTTTTCAAGTGACAAATTTTAGTTTGTTTCTTTATTTTTGAATATTACTTTCTTTGGATTAAACTTCCAAATGTTTAAGAAGTAATATTTAAGAGGATGTTTTTCTCCTCTACGCTTTTTAGTTTAATTCTTCTATTCTCTTCTATTATTGTATCTTTTATTTTCAACACTTTGGGGGAGATTGTTAGCTCCAAATCTTATGTTTGTTAAAGTGTTAAAAATACCCAAGTCCTATTTCAAAGGACTTCCAAAGATAGACTTTAGAGGATGAAGACTTCAGAGGACAAACCTGCCTCTGAAGTACTTATCAGATATTGCAACTTTCAGCAGAAGACATCAGAGATGGCTTCATCAGAGGCTCTGAAAACAACGTCAGAGCTCTGAAGACATTCTCTCTGAAGATGACGCTGAAGACTCCTGAAGTATCAGAACAGATAACCAATCACTTAGTAATAAGATTTACTTTATAGAGTAGGTTATTGTTCAAGCATGTCTTAAGTTTACCTATTAGGTAAGACACTGTTCAAGCATGCTTCTATTTTTCAGAATAGTACACTGTTTACTTTATGGTCCTATAAATAGGAACATCACTCCTTTGACAAAAGTGTGCTTTTTGATATCTTGTATAAGAAGAATCAACTGAATATATCTCACGAAGATCTTGTTTTTTCTACTTGCTTTATATATGAACTGTGATATTTGAATCTGCTTTTGATATTAAACTATATTGCTTCCGCTGTTTATACTCTTGTTGTTCATATCATTATTGTTACAAGATTAAATCTGGGATCCAACAGTGTGTTTTCTGGGCTGACTTTTGGTTTCTGGGTCGAAGATCTTAAGAACGTATCGGTCGTTGATTACTTCCGGTCGAACATCTTTTATCGGTCTATTGCTTTTGACCGATACACTAACAATTCACCCCGGTCATAGCACCTTATCGGTTGGACATAAACTTTCGGTCATAGAGAATATCGGTCTTGCATATTATCGGTCGAACACAGTATCGGTCCCGTCTCTATCGGTCGAACTCATTTTATCTTTCAACCGGTACACTCACAGTCCACCTCGGTCTAAGAGTATATCGGTCGAGTTACACCGGTCTAAGAGTATATCGGTCGAGTTACACCGGTCTAAGAGTATATCGATTGAGTTCTATCGGTCAAAGAATCACTATCGGTCTAAGCACTCCACCGTATTTACAAGTTCCCGGTCAAACACAATACCGGTCTTTACATCGTTCCGGACGATTTCAACTTTGCGCAACATCCTTGACCCGCAAACCCTCACTTTGCGCTCCCCAAGTGAAGCGCAAACCCTCACTTTGCGCATTCCAAGTGAAGCGCAAATCGTCACTTTGCGCATCCGAAGTGAAGCGCAAACCCTAACTTTGCGCATCCCAAGTAAAGCGCAAACCCTTTACTTTGCGCACCCCACTGCATTCGCAAACCCTCTACTTTGCGCACCCCACTGCATGTGCAAACCTCACTTTGCGCAAGTACTGTTTATCTTGCGTAAACACTATTCACTGGATATTGTTCATTTTTTTAAGATTTGCACAGCTCGATTTTTCAGTATTGTTTGTTGTTTATACTGATTAAAATAACTGCATTTAATTATTTTTAGAAATTTATTTTTCTGAAAAAAAAATTATTGTGGTTTTTATCTTGATTTCTAACGATCTCATCCAGTTGATTGTCTCATATCAGATAAGTTTGGTACTAATCGTATAAGTAAAGATGTCTCGAGAAGCTCTTGCTATCGGAACAGATGTGAAACCACCAGTTCTCTTCAATGGGGAGTACGAGCAATGGAAAGACAGATTTTTGGACTTCATTGATCGACATGATTTGGAAGATGAAATCAGAAAATCTCTGAAAGAAGGGATCATGACACCTCCGACCAAGGTTCTCACTGTAGCTGGAGAAAATGGTCAAGAAGAAGAGACGGTGTATAAATTACCGATTGGTGAATATTCGAAAGATCAGCTGAACAGACACAAGGGTGACAAGCTGGCAAGATCATTTATTCTCCAAGGCATAACGAATGAAATATACGTCAAGATTGACAGCTACAACGCTACCGGTAAGCAAATCTGGGATCAGTTGGAGAAGATGATGATCGGATCTAAACTCGGCAACCAGCTCAAAGTATCCATCTGCTTGAATAATTATGAAGAGTTCAAATCCAAAGCTGGAGAGTCACTCGAAGCCACTTATGACAAATTTGTCACATTGCTGTTCTCCGCAAGAACAAGATCAGCAAATCTCACGTGGAGCTGAATGTAAAATTTCTCAGCAACCTTCAGCCTAAGTGGAAGAGATTTACCAGACAAATGAGACAGTTGAAGGATCTGCATGACATTCCTCTTCATGAAGTTTATAAAATCCTCAGACAGAATGAGGAATAAGTGGAAGAGATCAAGGCTGAGATGAAAAAGGCTGACAAAGCAATTGCTGATTCAGTTGCTCTTGTGGTCAAGAAGTCAAAGAAGAAGAAGGAGATAGAATCTGAATCGGATGAAGCTGATAGCGAGGCAAAGTCTGACTCTGACGATTGTAGGGAACTGAAGGAAGCCATGCTATTAATAACCAAGGCTCTCCAAAGGAAGTTCTATAAAAAGCCAAACTACAATAACTACAAGCATAAGGAGAAAGTTGAAGAAAGGAGACCAGAAAACAATAAGAAGGATGAAGCTGAAGAGACCAAGAAGGAAGAACCGATTAAGTGCTACAATTGTGGTAGACTCGGTCATTTTGCCAAGGACTGCCGCAAATCAAAAGTCCGAAACTCAGACTATTACAAAAATAAGATGCTTCTAGCCAAGCAACAAGAGGCTGGAAAAGCATTAATGGCCGAGGATGAATACTAGCTCGACCATTCGGACGACGAATCTGAAGAAGGAGAGAAGGATGAGACAGCACATCTGTGCTTAATGGGAAAAATCATTCAGAAGCTGAGGTTGATTCTGATGATGGAGATAATGATGAGGTATGTAACTTAACTGAATTTGATTTACTGAACCAAATGAATGCCATGATGTCTAAACTCCAAGAATTAGAGTCGAAACTGAAGTGTGGGAAAGGTGTCATAAATGAGAAAAATCAATCTATACATAAACTTAGTAATGATATTGCTGAGAAAAATGTATTACTTGAAACTTTGCACAAAAATATAGACACCAGCGCTAAAGAAAAGACTATAATTCATAAAGAGTTATCTGAAACTGATTCTAAGTTTAAAGAATGTGAGTTTAAGTCTAGAGAGATTGCTAACAGGTACTTTTCTACTTCAAAAGAGAATAAATCTTTAATAGAAAAGGTGAATGCTTTGGAAGAAAAATTACATTCTTTGGGTCAAACTGAACACACTATTCATTTGAACAAACCTAAAGAGAAACCTGATACTTGGGGACTTGGTTACAAAAACCCACATCATCTCAAAAAGGTGATATTTGAAGTGCCTGCACTTTATGACTTTGGGTTTATGTTATTGGCTTCTCAACATCAAGAACTCAAACCCTTTTGGACTAGTCTGTCGGAAAAAGATAAAGCAAAGGAATATGATAAAAGAAAGAACACAACTAAAATTCAACTTCCATTTTGCTATGAGAAGTTGAATAACAGTTATCGTTCTAATAAATCAAAATTTCTTTCAAATGATTATTTTGAGAGTTATTCTGTAAAAGAGTTGAAGGCTAAACCCGTCGAAGGTAAGCTTTATGTTCCTCCCCTCGTTTTGGAAACTAAAATTTCTGAACTTGAGAATACTCTTACAGATGAAAGAATTTTGATGGACTTAGAACAAACTGTATTTTCAACAGTGTTTAAAAATTCTAATTTTCCTAAATTCTCCAAGGCTTTAAATTCGGATGACAAATCTGGTTCACTTGATAATGAGCTTAATTTCTTAAACTCTGAAGGTGTTTTAAATAAGTGTGTTTCTCAGTTTGATTTTTCTTCTAATCTTCCTGGTCATTCATCTTGTGTTGTTAATTCCTTTGGATTACCCAGTGTGCATGTAAAAGGTGAAACATCAATGAAAGTTGATAAATCAGTCTCTGTGAAATCTAAGAAAGCAAAGGGTAAGAAACAAAAATCTCAGCCTTCACAGAAACCGATTCCCACTGGTAAGCCAAAGAAGAAGCATTCTCTTAATTCTCACTATTCTAACTCTAAAGTTTCAAATGTTTCAGATTTGAGAAAGCAAAGAGTTGGAGTTAAGACTGCATGGATACCGAAACAGAAGATAGACGAGAAAGCCAAATCTAGTTCTAGTTTTATTTTGAATAAAAAGACTTCTAGTAAAGATGATGTGATTGTGAATGTTGCTACTTTTAAATCTAATCTTGTTAATTCTCGCAAGAAATACTCTATAAAGCAATTATTCCAGTTAGCTCCATCCAAGAATAAAAAGTTTTTAAATTATGGTGAAGTGATTATGCTTCTCGTAAATTTTTTGATAATTGGTATGGTTCATATAATGTTTCATCTTATCGTTATCATTCATTTTATCATGGTTTTCAAAGAATAAGCGGGCCCAATTTTAAATGGGTGCCAAAATCGAGTACTAACAGTGGAGGTCCCATTTTTAAATGGGTTCCTAAACCTCTTCTTTCGTGATTTGTTTTGTGCAGACCCGTCATATGTGGTATTTGGATAACGGGTGTTCCAAACATATGACAGGGAAGAAGCGTATGTTGTCTAATTATACGAACAAATACTGCGGCACAGTTCGTTTTGGGAATGATCAGTTTTCACCTATTCTGGGATATGGTGATGAAAATCTTACGATCAAGAAGGTGAGTTACGTTGAAGGCTTAGGGCACAATCTGTTCAGCATTGGCGAGTTCTACGACAAAGATTTAGAGGTTAATTTCAAGGCCAAGACATGTTCAGTACGCACTGAAGAAGGAAAAGAACTTTTGGTCAGCACTCGCAAGTCAAACCTCTACACCATTAACTTGTCAAAGGTCCAGGCTGATAATCAGGTCTGTCTACTATCAAAGACCTCGATGCAACAAAGCTGGTTATGGTATTGACGGCTTTCTCATCTCATCTTTTGGTACATCAACAAGCTGGTCAGTGGCAAGCTAGTGAAAGGTCTTCCAGAACTGAAGTACGAGAGAGAACATCTATGTGCAACATGTGAAAAGGGCAAGATGAAGAGAGACCCACACAAACCAAATCCTAAACCGAGTACCAGCTCTCCTTTAGAGTTGTTGCATATGGACTTGTGCGGTCTTATGCGAACGCAAAGCTTAGGAGGAAAGAAGTATGTGCTAGTTATTGTGGACGACTATACGCGATACACTTGGGTTAAGTTTCTACGGTCTAAAGATGAGACTCCTGATGTTCTCATTACGTTTCTGAAGACGACGCAAGTCAATCTGCAAAAACAAGTCAAGATTCTCAGGACTGACAACGGCACAGAGTTCAAGAACAAGATAGTTGAAGAATATCTTGAATCGGTCAGGATATGACATCAATACTCTGTTGCTCGCATGCCTCAACAGAACGGAGTCGTCGATAGGCGAAATCATACACTTGTCGAGGCCGCTCGGACAATGCTCAGCCAATCTGACTTACCTTTATTTTTGTGGGCTGAAGTTGTATCGACTGCGTGTCACACTCAGAATCGCTCCATGATACACCGCAGATTTCAGAAGACTCCGTATGCGTTGATCAACAACCGAACACCAACCATTAAATATTTTCATGTTTTTGGTTGTACATGTTATGTTCTAAACGACCGAGAGAATCTGAACAAGTTTAGTGCTAAGGCGGATGAAGGCATCTTCGTTGGTTATTCCTCGACATCTACTGCATATCGGGTTTACTTGAAGAAGTCAAAGACTGTGATCGAAAGCGTAAATGTTATATTTGATGAGGACATGGCTTCTGGGCACATCAGTTCAGAACCTGTCATTACCGGAATACTAGCTTCTTGACCAACCAGTCCAGGTCCTGCACCTCAAGAGAACAAATCAGATGGCGCTTCGTCGTCTACTTCTAAACTATCTGATTTGGACTTATTATTTGAACTGTTCTATGATAAATTTCTTGGCTCTAAGTTGCATAACTATGTTGTGGTTGACAGGATAGAAGACTCGATGACTACTCATCCGACCACTTCCGATATCTCTACTGAATCCAATTCCCCGATTCGGCAAGAATTTCCAGTTCAAAAGCCTACTCCGACAGTTGAAGTTGTGACCAACAACGCCGAGACATAAGTAGATGACTCTGTAGGATGTACTGTAAGGACTGATCAACAGATTGACCAAGATGTACGTACTACCACCTCTGCAACTACTACTTCAACTGAAATCCCCATTCATTCTGAACCATCTAAAGGTGATAACAGTGGATTTCTAGATGCTGACAATGATCAACATGCATCTAATCCACTCCCTCATGAACATAAGTGGACCAAAGAGCATCCAGTACATCAAATTATTGGAGATCCTTCTGTACCGGTGCAAACTAGGTCTGCAACATCAAATCTATGTATGTATGAATCCTTTCTGAGCAAGATTGAGCCTACTCGCGTATCTGAGGCCCTTGTCGATTCAGATTGGGTAACTGCGATTGAATATGAGCTGAATCAGTTTGAAGCACTGAAAGTCTGGAGACTCGTACCCAAACCGCAAGGTAAAACCATCATTGGTACGAAATGGGTGTTCAAAAACAAGAAATATGAAGATGGTACCGTTATCCGAAACAAAGCACGACTTGTTGCCAAGGGATATAGGCAAGAGGAAGGGATAGACTACGATGAGACTTATGCTCCAGTGGCGCGTATAGAGGCAATTAGGATGTTTTTAGCCTACGCAGCTCACAAGAATTTCACCGTCTATCAAATGAACATGAAGACAGCTTTTTTGAATGGAGTACTCGAGGAAGAAGTCTACGTCTCACAGCCAGAAGATTTTGTACATCCAGATAAGCCGAACCACGTCTACATCTTGGATAAAGCTCTTTATGGACTGAAACAAGCTCCTCGCGCCTGGTATGATATTTTATCTCAATTTTTGGTCAAGTCAGGTTTTACAAAAGGTACGGTTGATACCACTCTTTTCATTAAAAAGGATAAAGGTGATATCATTCTTATTCAAATATATGTGGATGATATTATTTTTGGTTCTACAAATCCTAAGTACTGTAAGACTTTGCAAACCTCATGGTGTCACGTTTTCAGATGAGCATGATGGGAGAGATGAACTTCTTTCTCGGATTGCAAGTCAAACAATTTTCAACGGGGATTTTTATCAATCAATCGAAATACATTATGGATATTCTTCGGAAGTTCAAAATGGAAAATTGTAAACCGATTGGTACCCCAATGGCACCTGGTACTAAGATTGGCACCGATCTTTCGGGAAAGAATGTTGATGTTAGGAGTTATATAGGGATGATAGGTTCCTTAATGTATCTTACTTCTAGTAGGCCGGATATAATGTTTTCTACATGCTTATGTGCTAGATATCAGGCCAATCCTAAAGAATCCCATTTGTCAGCTGTAAAGCGGATTTTCAGGTATCTGAAGGGGACCGCAGAACTTAGTTTGTGGTATCCTAAGGATACAAGCTTTGAACTAACATCTTATTCAGACGCAGATCATGATGGTTGCATGTTAGACAGGAGAAGCACCTGGGGTCATATCCAATTTCTCGGAGATAAACTCGTCAGTTGGGTTCCAAAGAAGCAATTATGTGTATCCACATCAACGGCCGAAGCGGAATATGTAGCTGCTGCTAGCTGCTGTTCTCAGGTCTTGTGGATGAGAACACAACTGCAAGACTATGGATTTCATTTCAATAGAATTCCGATCTATTGTGATTCGAAGAGCGCTATTGCGATTACCGCTAACCCTATTCAGTATACTAAGACCAAACACATAGATGTTCGATATCATTTTATAAAAGATAATGTAGAAAAGGGAACAATTGAAATTTACTTTGTAAAAACCGATTATCAGCTTGCAGATTTGTTTACCAAACCTTTAGACGAAAAGAGATTTAATTTTCTTGTCTCAAGACTTGGTATGCTAAATCTTAAGATCTAATCGTTGGTTACCTATTAAAGTTTCTTATTGTGTCTCTTTATCATTTCTTTATTATTATTTCCTCATGATACCTGCTCTTTAATAGTTTGTTCATAATCTCAGGGGGAGTGTGAGAAGTATATTATAGATGGTCAATGTTATTTTGAGGGGGAGTCAAACTGAATGCATTGTACTTACTGATAATTTGTTCGTAATGCATGAGTTTAGGGGGAGCGTTCAAGTCAAAAGAGTATGGCAATGACTTCTGATTATTTCTGATCAGAACTCGTACATTAAGTGCTTTACTGCTTTATGTCATTTCAATTTCAGTGAATAAAGTTACTTTGACTAGACTTTTAGACCTTTGTAGGTTGAGAGATGCTTCAAAAATCATATCATTATGACTTTATGCTTGACTTCGCGAGATATGAGACTGTACTCAAAAGGTATAATTTCTTTTCTTCATCTCATTCATGGTTGAAAGAAGGACAACTTTTAATCATAAGAAAACATGTTCTTAAATGTTCAAACCACTTCCCGATTCTCAAACAGATTTCTTGAATTGGAAGTGTGCTTTTAAATGTTTTCTGCTCCATTTATGCACTTTATCTGACAAAGTTAAACCATCTAAGCATCATATGCTTCATAGGAAAACATGGGATCAGTGTGCTAGGACTTCAAAGAAACTTCTATGGATTCACGTTAACCAGTGTTTCCTACCTAAGAAGTTAAACCTGTAGTGATTGAATGTGAGGAGTTCAAAAAGAAATGAGTGTGGGATGTGTGATGAGAGAATATGTCAAAAGAGAGTTCGATTAGCTGTGAGCTTAAAGATTAAAAGAAAGAAGGTGTGAGATCAGAGTAAAAGAATTTTCAAACTTTGCACCAACTACTTTTAGAGTCGGGCAGCCACATTTCTAATGCTTCACATTTCTTTGGTGAACATTATTGAAACATGTACCTAGCCCATGCCAACTCTTGTCATTTCTTTGGTGAACATTATTGAAACAGCTACTCATTTTCTTCTCAACAAGAAAATGTTTCATTTTCAAAAGGGGACGCAGCACATATGCTATCTGATTTTCATTTGGAAAATTTGGATATTGAAAACAAGGAAGTCTATCCCACCTTCACACTTCATTCATGCAAATTTAGTCTGTGTTTAACTACTTGTCTCAGTGGTTTACACTTTTTGAGCCTTATAAGCAATCATCATATGCTTAATTTATTCCATCACTTGCACGAACACACAAAGATTTTGTTTCTTTGTCATAACGTTCGTAGATTAAATGGAAGCCCTGGGGAGTGAACATCATAAAAGCTCCTTTATATTGTGTATTCATTACACACAGTGACTTTGTGTTACTGACAGGCAATTTTAACTGGTTCATTTGTTGATTCAGGTGTTACTTTTCATATCTATCTACTTTGTCTGGATTTGCAAAGATTTGGATACACATCTTAATGAATTGACGGATACTCAGTGGTTCTGTTTGCAAGATCAATGGTGGAAGAAAATTCTTGAAGACACGTTTTGATGAACTCTTTACTCTTTTCATCAAAAAGGGGGAGAAGCGTCAATCAAGAAGTGGAAGATATTCTAAAGATATGCTGAATATGGAGATAATTTCTTTCCAAGAGATATTCTTATAGATTGGGAAGATTGCTACTTTCTGAAGATAAAGAGGAAGATTACATTTTCTGAGCTTAAATAATGATCTTGATCCAAAGGGGGAGATTGTTAAAGCACATATTTATTGGATTCATGTTAAAAATAATCTGAAGATGGTAGACTGAAGTTAAAGCTGATAAAGTCGTCTCAACAAATAGTCTAGGGTCCTTTTGTAATAAATAGTCAAAAGTATGTTTTTCGTATTTTATTTATTAGGCTTTTATTTTAGTAATTAGTTTGTTTTTGTTGTTGGGCCAAGTCTTGCTAAGCCCATTAGGCTAATCAAGCCTAAATATAAATTAGTTTTGTTTAATTGTAATTAGGTTAGATGAGCTTAATAGAGAAATTAATATTGAGAGAGAGTTGATGTTGTTGGTGCGCCCTGAATAGAAGAGAGAAGCAGAGAGATAGATCGATTTCATCTTGTAATATGTTGAATCAATTGATTAATCAATATCAGGTTTGCATTATTGTGTTAATTATTTGTTTACTTGATTGAATGATTGCGTATTGGGACACACAGTGTTCTTGTCTAACTTTGAGTTTTTTCACTCAAATCATTGAATCAAGTAGTTAAATCTTTCAATATACATTGAGTAGTACTAGTTTTTTATAATCATAATTTTAGTACCATCAATTTCTTGTTTTGATTCCTATTTTGTGTTGATTCGAACTTGAGACTGTTCATACAGACTTCATCCTCATCGACTGACTTTCGAACGTTTAGGTTTTAGGGTTTAGATTGAATGATGTTTTTGGACTCATAATGTTAAAATCTTAATGGGCTTTCTTAATCGAACAAGAATGTGTTTGTTTCAAGACTTATTTTTGATATTCGAACACAATGACTTTTGGACTCATGAACTTGCGGCAAGTTCATCATTGTTATATCCTGCGACAGGTTGCTTTCCTTGAAAAAAAATCCAAGTCCACTTATCGCAAACAACAGTCAACGATAAGTGGTTGTTTATTTGACTTGCGATAAGTTCACTTCTCGCATCAAGTGGCTTGCGACAAGTGGTCTAGTTGGTTGCGGCAAGCATTGCCTTTGAGACTGTTTCTTTGGCTTGCGACAACCAGACTTAGGAAATTTTAAGAATTTTTTTCAAAAAGGATTTTAAGTTTAACTAACCCTTTGAGACTGTTTCTTACAGCATGCCTATTCAGCAACTCTTCTATCCTATGCTAATCATGACTTTGAGTGAATTAGGGATTACGTAGATTCTATGGTCCAACCAACACCGGTAGGACCTGCCCATGACTCAAAACATAGAGCAGGGGAGTTTGTGAGGGTTCAGAATACAGGGGTACCTGAACAGGGAGAGCTGAGGAAAAATCTTTAGAGGGGAAAAAGAGGGGGTCAGTCTACTGAACCAGAGGTCATGGAGTCATCATTCGCTACTACTCCAGATGATTCCATGCTTCAAGCCAATGAAGGTATCATTCCACCTCATATAGGCAGGCTTGTAGTTGCCAATAAAAGTTCAGAGACTGAAACCGAGTCGGATATTGTTGCTGATGATGATAGTTATGATTCTGATGATGACCATGATCAAAATGACCAAGCTATTGATACAGTTATTGATCAAACTATTCTTAATGTTTTAGGAGATGTAAGGAGTACTGAGGGAGCTCAAGTTGAAAATATAGAAAATCTAAGCCAGAGTGAAATGAAGAGAAAAGAATATGGTGATAGGGTGTGTACCAGAACCTACCAATCCCGAAGGGCATCCACATCCACTACCAGATCTCATGTGTTGGGATCAGGTATTGAAACATACATTAGTCGCCCGCTAATGCAACTGCACACCCCTGCCACCCATTCAGTGACCTCCCAATCGGTAGTTGTCTCAGATATGCACGGAGACTTAGATCATATTCTATCCAGTCCTCACTTGGAAGATGTGGATATTTAAAATAGGGGATACCAGCCCCAATCCTCACCTTCATTCAATGAACCTGCCTGTCTAGAGCCCATTGTATCTATTTCATTTTTATAGGACACCTATTACTACTGTTGTTACCATCGAAAGTCAGAGTGACCCGATCGGAACACCCAGATTAGATCCAACTATTGGACTACAAGGACAGATGGAAGTCCTACTAATGTTTCCAACATGCTAGCATTGATAGTAGGCCACACAGCTGCATCTACAACTGTTGTGACAACGGAGCATCTAAGTGACCCTGGAGTTACCTTACCCGACTTTGTGTCAATGGAGTTTCTCAACAGCACCTTAAAGGCTGTTGAAGATCAGATGGTTGATGAACTTGCAAGCATAAAGAGAATTCTAAAGGGGAAGGAGTCTGTGACAGAACCAGAACCTACACCTCAACCACCTGTTCAATAACCTTCAGTAGCTAATATATTAGTAGATAAACTGAAATCCCTACTTTTTGCCAAGCTATTATCTCAAGCCCCAGCAGATCAATCAGATGCTGACTTGGTTGGTCTTCTCAGAGCTCAATCTTCTCCTACTGCTCCTGTTGTTCCTACCACATCTTCATATGTCACATATGAAGAATTTATTGCATTCAAATCTTAAGTCTTGTCTACCATGCACACTATACAACAGTCTTGTGACTCCTTATTTACAAAAATGGATGTTGTACAGTCATCTTGCAAAGTTCAAGCCCAAGGTAAAAAGAGAAGTCATGAGCATGATGATGATCACCATGACCATGAGGTGAGAACTCTAAGAGGCAAAAGGAGAATGAAGGTACAGGTTCAGAACATGCAAATGTGAAGTCAACTGTTGATGATGTTTCTCACAGATTTGAATCGGGTGAATATGGTGAAGAAAGTAGAAAATCGATTGTACTTTATGTGGATCTAGATACAGAACCAACTGTTGTAAATCCTGTGGTTAATGAAGAGGAAATATTGTAGATCACCAACATGTATGCTGAAGTTGTGGAGATATATTCGAATGACGATGAGGAAGATCTGTATACCAAGTTCTGGAAAGTGAAGGAGGAATTAGAGGACTTGATTGTTATTTCAGAATCTGAAGCTGCTACTATCAATCCTGCTAAAAGTTTGTTTGATGAGAAAGAAACAGAGTTCCTACAGCAATTGTATGGTGCAAAAACCTATGATGATATCTATCTAAGTCCTTTTGAATCTCCTTTTCCTGATTTCCCTAAAGTTCCTAAAGTTCCAAGTCAACGGATGTCAACCATGCCATCTCCAGCTCAACCAACTCAAGCTCTAGCCTTTGAAAGCTCAAACCAAGCAGGTCCATCTACTTCAAGCAAGCCAAATCATAATCCAGCTGAAGAGAGCCTGAAGAAAACAAGTATGAAAATGCCTTTCCTTGAAGAAATTGAAAAGAGAATTTTTGTCCACTATATCAAAGAGTTGGATCTGTATGCAGTATTGGGTGTGAAAGGACAGTCTGATTCCTACAAAGAAGAGTACTTATACTTGATGATATCTTGAGCTCAACCGGACAGTCATGTCAAAGCAAAGAAGCTTGTTGGGTCATTGACCAGCATCTTCCTAAATCGAAACGTGGCGCTGGCTGCTACGCTATATGAAAATAAAGTTGCGCCTTCTCCATCAGCAATTGCTTTGGGCGTAGTGGTAAGCTCTTGATCCCAACAAGTGCTATCAGAGCAGGTCACAGGTTCGAATCCCATGGAGTGCATTTAAATGCCAAAGGCATGTTGTTGTTAGTGCTGGCAAATGCTGGGGGGATTGTTGGGTCATTGACTAACATCTTTCTAAATCGAAATGTGGCGCTGGATGCTACGCTATATGGAAATAAAGTTATGCATTCTCCATAAGCAATTGCTTTTGGCGTAGTGGTAAGCACTTGATCCCAACAAAGCTTATTATGACAATCAAAGAGGTATATGCTAAACTGTTTTTTCAGAATATGGTATCCGATTTTTGTGGTATAGAGACAAGATGGGCAGAATTACACATTCTCAGAGGCATACTTCCACAACCTGCAAATAGAAGATTGTGAGTTTTTGTATCACCATTTCAGAAGCTTAACAGTCAAAAAGGAGAACATCACTCTTGCTTTGAATGCCATCATATCATCTACTCTTAGTGTTTTGTTTTTCAACATGGTTTGGAAAGTAGCCAACCAAAAATCAACATGTTGAAGCCCAACCTTAAAATCCCAGACTTAGAGAACTACCCTTTGTTCATGATACTTGAAGATTCAGAATTTAGGGTGATCTACAAGAATGGAAAGAATGAGAAGAGATTCATGAGATTCAGTGAAGTTGCTAAGTTTTCTGATGGGAATCTGAAGGTGATAAGATTGCAATTGGATAGTAGATATCAGGCTAATGAGAAAGCTAATGAAGGAGAAAGATTGACTAGAAGAGAGAGATTGCTTCTTCTAAGAACTTTGGATGACTTGGATGACAGGATTAATTTCAGAAAGGCTGTGAGGAGAATTGAGACATACTTGGGACTGAGGAAGAGAATAAGACCTTTGTTTACTTGATTCCAAAGAGGTAGATTGTTAAAGAACATGTTGGAAGTCAAGGTCAACTCATTTAGTCAAAGCTTTTGTCTTCAATTAGCATTCTTGTAAACTCAAAAAGGGTGTCCTTTAAATTAGTATAAATAGCATTGTGTTAGCTCCAAATCATATGTTCGTGAAAGTGTTGAAAATACCAGTCCTATTTCAGAGGACTTTCAAGAAGATACACTTCAGAGGACGAAAACGTCAGAGGAAGAAGACGTCAGAGGACGAAGACTTCAGAGGATGAAGACTTCAGAGGAGACACCTGCCTCTGAAGTACTTATCAGAGTGCAACTCAGAGAAGACATCAGATATGGCTTCATCAGAGGCTCTGAAGACAACGTCAGAGCTCTGAAGACATTCTCTCTGAAGATGTTCACACTGAAGTTCTGAGAATGAACAGAAGAACAGATGACACGTCACTTAGTGATAAGATTTACTTTCTAGAATAGGTCACTGTTCAGCATGCTCTTTCTTGTCATACAAGTACACTGCTTACTTTATGGTCCTATAAATAGGACCATCACCTTATTGTTCAAAGTGTGCTTAAGAAGTTATATATCTGATAATATAAGTTGAATACTTTATTCGAAGAATATCTTGTTTATCTTTATCTGCTTTATGAACTGTGATATTTGAATCTTCTTTGATATTAAACTGTATTACTTCCGCTGTCATTACTCTTATTGTTTATATCATTGTTACGAGATTAGATCTGGGATCCAACAATTGGTATCAGAGCTTCCTTTGTTTCTAAAACAAAGAAAGATCATATCTGCATACTCGGATAGATTTACATCTCATTGATTCTAAAACTTTCAATATTTGTGCATGTTCATATAAACCCAGTTTATTCAAGAACATCATATGCTCTAGATTTGACAGTAAATCGCAGTTCATTACAAAAAGCATCAGTTCTTAAATTTTTTTATGGCAAACTCAAGCATAAGTGCCATGTATACAGCTGGGTCATTAACAAAACCTCTTACACTTTTAAGAGATGAATATCCCCAATGGAAAATAAGGATGGTAAATTTTCTAGAAGGTATGGACAGGGATCTTTTTAGATCTGTGAACATTGGACCTCACATTCCAATGGTGTTGGTACCAAGAGTTCCTGCAACAGCAGATACTGCCGAAATACCTGCATATTATGAAAAGAAAACCACAAACTTCACTGATGAAGAAAATAATATGATGGATAATGACTCAAAAGCTGTTAGATTACTCATAATGGCCATTCCCAATGATATCTTTCAAGAACTTGATTCTTGTAAAACTGCAAAAGAGATATGGGATCAGTTGTTAAATCAACTTGAAGGTGGCCTACAAACTCAGAAAAATAGAAGAAATCTATGCATCAATGAATATCATGATTTTCATGCTCTACCAGAAGAAAAGTTACACCAAACTTACTCAAGATTCAACATTCTAATAAACAAATGTAGAAAGTTTGGAGTGATAAGAACAAAAGAGGAAAACAACGTTCTTTTTTTGAAAAGCTTGAATGAAGAATGGTCACAACTGTCCATGTCTATACAGGCTAATCAAGATCTTGAGTCATGGTCATTAACTGACATTTATGGTACTCTTGTTGCACATGAAAAAGAAGTTATGAAGCAAAAATCAAAAACCTCTTTGGGTGGACCCCTTGCACTTGTTTCAAAACAAACATCGAAAGAAAACAACTGTGAAGAGTCACAAAAATGTTTGGAAACAAAAAGAAGATCCAAAAAGGTTTTGATAGCAGAAGAAACTCATACTGATTCAGACTCAGATGAAGATATAAGTGCCTTTGCCAAATCTCTTGCATTAATCACTCATCAGTTTAACAAGAAATTTGGTAAGAAGGTATTTGAAGGAAGGAAAGAGAATGAAGAAAGAAGAAATCCGGAGAGAAGATTTCAACAAGAACCCAGATTCACTCCATATAGTGAACAAAAGGGTGCAAACTTCAACCATGATAATGCAACACCACAAACAAGACCACAACAACCATTCCAACCAAGGTATCCACAACCACAAAGATACTTCAAACCTCAAGAACAGAAGCCAGAGACAAGCACTACCACTCTTCCACCAAATCAAAATGATGGAAGATGCTTCAGATGTGGAAAATCAGGCCACTTCTCTGCAAACTGCACAGGAAAACTTGTCAAAGATCAAGATTACTACAAGAACAAATACAAATACAATGTAAAAGAAAGAGTTCTTGTAGCAGAAATGGAAGACTGGCTATCTGACTCAACAAGTGATGGTGAGGAAGAGCCTACCAATCTCTGTGGTATGGATTTTTCAGATGGAAATCAAACTGATGAAGCATCCGAAGATAACTCTGAAAAGGTAAACTCTCTTTACACCTCTGACAGTGATCCTGAAATAGATGCTTTTAAACTAATTAATGAACTTCAGGATCTAAAGCAAAAGTTTGTTGAAGAAAAATAGAAGAGAGAGCAAGTAACAAAAAAGCTCATTTTTTACAAAAGAGAAAAGAATCTTCTGGAATCAGAAAAGAAAGAAATTTTTCTTGAAAAAACCAAACTTGAAGAAACCAACAAGCAAAAAGAAAAATCATTTTCGAAAGAAATAAAAGAGATTGAAAAAGTTTTAAAAGGAAAAGAAGAAGAAGTAAAGAAATCTGAGTATGAAAGGCTCAATTCTATTGCCTTAACCAAATTGTTTCAAAAGGAAAGAGAAATCCTACATCAATCTCTAGATAGACAAAATCTACGAATCAAAAGCTATGTCAATGCACAAAGTGTTTTCGACAAAATAAAAACTCAGATGGACTCTCAAGGGCTAGGATTCAATGAGTTGAATTCATTTAATGGATTGAAGAAAACTTCACTTTCTTCCACTTTCTGTATAGGAAAGGTCCAAAGCTCTGAAGATCCATCTCTGAATAACTTCAAAAGAATGAAAACATCAGAGGGATCAAAAGCAAGAGCTTTAAATTTCAAAAATACAAAGTACTCTGAAGTAAAAGACATTAAAGAATCTGTGTTACAGATAAAAGAAGAAACTTCAGAGGTACACTTTACAAAACCTCAGAGCTATGATTCCAAAGAAGTTTTCAGATTTGATGCTTTCATCTCAAGAGAATCAGAGACATTTGAACCAACTACCTCTGATACAAGTACTTTTGAAAATGAATCTCAGAGTTCACTTAATCTGAATGCTCCTCTGTATTCACCAAAGTCAGATGAAAACATCAGAACTACGTTTAAAGATGATGTTCAAAAGATTTGGGAAGAAAATGTCATGGGGGACTTAAAAAGAAAAGAAAGCATGAAACGGATCATCAAAGTCTCTAGATCAAAAGAAATAAAATAACCAATAGAGGTAGATATCTCTATTAAATCTAAGAGAGACTTTCTTGACTCTGATTCAAAATCTGATTTAGAGATTGATGAACAATTATTTGTAAACCAGGGAATATAATTCACAAAAAGATAGAAACTGTTGGCTCTGGTATTTTGGATGTTCCAATTTCAGTATTGAAAACCAAAACCAGAATACCAATAAGTCCTGATTTTGAAAATATGTGTTTACAAGCAAAAACATCTCTGGAACTTGAAAAAGAGTTGCAAGAAAAGGCAAAGAATAAAACAAACACTTCTGGTTCTTACACCTATAAAACAATAAAATTCTCTCCTGAACAAAAAGGCAAATGGACAAAAGTTAACCATATTGATCCTGTCTGTGCAGTAAGCAGCAAAGAAAAGAAGATGTTTTTGAACAAGAAAAAGCAACTTGAAAAGAAGACTGTCTATCAAGCAAAAAGAAAAGAAGTAGTTAGGGATAAAAGTAATATTCCTAGTGCAAGTTACAAAAGAAGTCAAAATGTAACAAATGCTTTTAATAAAAAGAAAAACTTTGCTCCTACTTCTTCTTGTTCCATTAATTGTAACTGCATTTATCTCTTGATGAAACTGAAAAATCATTTTAAAGGATCACACTGCCTTTTGAATAAATCTCTGAAAAATATCTCAGAGACAAAATCAAAAAAAAAGACAAGAAAAGGCAAGACATCAAAAGATGAGATGCCAAAAAGTCATACAATTCCACCAAAGTCTAACACAAAAGGACCCATAATGAGGTGGGTACCTAAGAAACAATAATCTGTCTTGCAGAAACAGTCAATGCCAATCTGGTACCTAGATTCTGGATGTTCAAGGCATATGACTGGAAATAAAGAACTGCTATCCTCATTCAAAACAAAATCTGGAGGAGTAGTTACTTTTGGAGACAACAAGCAAGGACAGATTAAAGGATATGGTGAATTATCAAGAGGAAATGTTTCTGTATCAAAGGTTGCTTATGTGGATGGATTAAAACACAATCTGATAAGCATAAGTCAACTTTGTAATCATGGTTTCAATGTGAAATTTCAAAGAAAATATTGTTCACTTCTTCACTCAGAATCAGGTCAAGAAATGCTAAGAGCAGACAGAAAAGGTAACCTCTACAGAATGAACTTTACCAAAATCACAGACACTGATTCAGAGAAACTTTGTCTTGTATCTCTGAATAGTGAGGAAATCTGGCTCTGGCATAAAAAGTTTTCACATCTAAACTTTTCCTCACTTGATAAGTTAGTTAAACTTGATTTGGTTAAGGTATTACCATCTCTAAAGTTTAACAAAGATCATCTTTGTTCTGCTTGTGAGATGGGAAAAATGAAAAGATCTTCCCATAAAACCAAAAGTGAAAACAACTGTCCTAGACCTCTGCACATGCTTCATATAGACCTCTGTGGTCCTATCTCTGTACAGAGTTTAGCAGGTAAGAAAAACATTCTGGTTCTAATTGATGAATTTTCCAGATACACATGGATAGAATTCATTAGAGCTAAATCTGATGTACCTGAAATATTAATAAGGTTGTTGAAAAGATTACAGGTTCTATTCAGCAGCAAAGTTCAGAAACTAATAAGTGATAATGGAACAGAATTCAGAAATGCCAAAATCAATTCTTATCTATCAGAAGAAGGCATTACCCCTAACTTCTCTGCAGCAAGAACTCCTCAACAAAATGGAGTAGTTGAAAGGAAAAACAGAACACTTGTTGAAGCTGCCAGAACAATGCTTACTGAATCTGATCTTTCAACAAATTTTTGGGCAGAAGCAGTAGCAACAGCCTGCTTCACTCAGAATAGAGCTACAATTGTGAAGAGATTTCAGAAAACATCCTATGAACTCATTCACAATAGAAAACCTAATATTAAATATTTTCATGTTTTTGGATGCGGGTGTTATATTCTGAAAGATAGAGAATATCTTGGAAAGTTTGACAAGAAAGCTGATGAGGGCAAATTCATTGGATATTCATTAGCCTCAAAAGCTTTCAGAGTGTTCAATCTTAGAACAAGGACTATCCAAGAAAGCATCAATATCACTTTTGACGACAATAAAAGCTCTGAACAACAAGAAAGTTCATCACAAATATATGAATCATCAAGGGAATCTGAATTAAACAAAATATTTGAAGATTTCTTTGATGATGAAGATATCTCTGAAGTTATCTTCAGAGATAGACAGAGAGAGAATTCAAAAGAACCTCAAGAAACAGGTACAACCCTTTCAGGGCCCTCTGAACTAACACCTTCTGTCTCACCAAATGCAGATCAGCAAAGTGAATCAGAAGATGATCAAGAAGTATCTGAAGCAACTCCAGAACCAAATGATGAACAAGAATATGCATCTCTGGAACAAAACTCAGAGCCTCTGAATAGTACAACAGAGGCATCACCAACAGAGCCTCTGAACCGTACAACAGAGGCATCACCAACAGAGCCTCTGAACCGTACAACAAATGCATCACCAACAGAGCCTCTGAACAATACAACAGAGGTGTCACCAAACGTCAGAGCCTCTGAAACTCAAACTGCACAAATTATTGCTCCAATCACCAGATGGACAAAAGATCATCCAATTGATCAAATCATTGGATCCTCATCCGAAGGAGTTAAAACAAGATCTGCCACCATCAATGAATGCTTCTATGTAAACTTTTTGAGCATTATTGAACCAAAGAAGGTAAAAGAAGCTCTTGAAGATCCTCATTGGATTTTTGCAATGCAGGATGAACTTCAAGAGTTTGTAAGAAACAAAGTCTGGACCCTAGTTCCCCTTCCCAAAGGAAAATTTGCAATTGGAACAAAATGGGTTTTCAAAAACAAAAAGGATGAGGATGGAATAATAATCAGAAACAAAGCCCGGTTGGTTGCAAAAGGATATTGCCAGGAAGAAGGCATTAATTATGATGAAACCTTTGCACCTGTAGCTAGGCTAGAAGCAATCAGAATCTTCTTAGCCTATGTTGCACACAAAGGATTCAAAGTTTATCAAATGGATGTTAAATTTGCATTTCTTCATGGTAAATTAAATGAAGAAGTCTATGTCCAACAACCACCTGGATTTGAAAGTACAGAGTATCCTAATCATGTGTATTATTTGGATAAAGCTCTGTATGGACTCAAACAAGCCCCAAGAGCTTGGTATGAAACACTGTCCACTTTTCTAATTAACAATGGATTTGAAAAAGGCACAATTGATACTACCTTATTCATTAAAAGGTACAAGAATGAGATGCTTTTAGTACAAATTTATGTTGATGACATTATATTTGGCTCTACCAATCAAAAGTATTGTGACAAGTTCTCAGAGTTGATGAAGAGTGAATTTGAGATGAGCCTCATGGGAGAATTAACTTTCTTTCTAGGCTTACAAGTAAAACAAACTTCAGAAGGTACATTCATAAGTCAATCTAAGTGTGTCTCTAAAATTTTGCAAAAATACAAACTCAATGATTCAACTTCGATGAGAACACCTTTATCCACCGGAGTCAAACTTGACTCTGATCCATCAGGAGAGTCTGTGGATATAAAAACCTACAGAGGCATGATAGGTTCACTATTATACTTAACTGCAAGTAGGCCTGACATAATGTTTGCAACATGCCTTTGTGCTAGATATCAAGCAAATCCAAAGGTATCTCATTTAACTGATGTCAAAAGAATTTTCAGATACCTCAGAGGGACACAAACATTAGGCCTCTGGTATCCAAAACTTTCAAGTTTTGATCTAACAGCTTACACTGATGCAGATCATGCTGGATGTAAGCTTGACAGAAAAAGTACCTCTGGGTGTTGTCAGTTATTGGGCAATAAGCTGGTAAGTTAGTCATCCAAGAAACAAAATTGTGTTTCCACTTCAACTGCAGAGGCAGAATATGTTGCTGCTGCTAGTTGTTGCTCACAAGTATTATGGATGAAAACTCAGCTCAGAGATTATGGCCAACAATTTGACAGAATTCCAATTCTCTGTGATTCAAAAAGTGCCATAGCCATCTCTGCCAATCCAATACAGCACTCCAAAACCAAGCACATCGATGTAAGGTACCACTTTCTGAAAGATCATGTTGAAAAAGGAACAATAGAGATGTATTTTGTACCAACTGAACTTCAACTTGCTGATATTTTCACAAAAGCTTTAGATGAACGAAGGTTCAATTTTTTAATTAGCAAGTTGGGAATGTTGAATATGTCTACCTAACAAAAGAGAAACTCAGAGTATCTGATAGTATATCAGAGTCTCTGAATCGTGTAGACTATCAATATCATACTTAAATGAAAACATCAGAGTCTCTGACCCTTTCATCAGAGCCTCTAGACTTTTTCAAATATGGTAAAAATCACTCTTTTGAAACTCCAAGCATATGTCCAAGGGGAGAAACAACGACCCTTTCATCTTTCAAGGGGGAGAAAAGATATTGTCTCTGATGTTTTTATCAGAGCCTCTGATCTTGTTTCTGATGTTTTTATCAGAGCCTCTGATCTTGTCTCTCTGATCTTGTCTCTGATGTTTTTATCAGAGCCTCTGATCTTGTCTCTAATGTTTTTATCAGAGACTTTCACCTTCTCTGATGGATTTATCAGAGCCTCTGATCTTGTCTCTGATATTTTTATCAGAACCTCTAATCTTGTCTCATTAAACAAATATTCATGGAAGTTCTTAAATAATAAATCCTTTTGGATAACCACTCGTTTCTTTTCAAAAACCCAACTGGCGGTTTTTTTGACACAAAGCGGTTCTCCCCTACACGCCTAAACGTGTCACCCATCAATTCGGGGATGATGGAACGTCCTTTCTGAAATTGGGACTCTCATTCGCCGCTTCAATAACCTCTCCCTCTACCTTCCTTTTGTAGCTATAAAATACCCTTGTTCACTTCCCATTATTCTTTACGCTCTCAAAATCCAAAAGTCGATTCTCTCTTTCTAAGCTTTCATCTTTCTCAACCTGCAACAATGGCGGCTCATTCCCAAACTTCAGATAACTCAAGCAAACTTGTTCCAAGCTTGAATTTGGTACAGTTCGATGTTCCAGTCAAAGGAAACAACTACTTTCTGGACGTAACCCCATAAAAATATGATGAACAGTTTCGCCCAATCCTCGACTTTTTCACCAACTGCGAACTCAATGATGTTCTAACCAAACATGCCTCAGATATTCCCCTTCGCTTTGTCCAACAATGGTGGTATTCAAGTGAATACGACGATGAAAAGGAAGGACTGGTTGGGCACATTGACCTAGGTGAACAAAGCTTAAACATAAGAATAACCCCACAAACCCTAACTCGCCGATTCAACCTCCTCACCACAACTGATCTTCAAATAGAAACCTTTGAGAAACCCCCAACTCAAGAAGTTCTTCTTCAGTTCCTCCAACACTTAGGCTACAACAAAGAAATAACACGCCTCAGTCAATTCAGACGTCAGTACCTGCCTCCCAAATGGAACTTTATGTTCAGTGTTCTCAACCGAACAATAACCTGCAAGATTGGAAGTCAGGATCAGACTCATCCAGCGATAATAACCATAATGTATGCTCTCTTTTTCAACAGAAGCATCAATATGGCTCACATTCTCTTCTGTGAGATGCTGACAGCGGTGGACAAGAAGAACAAGGACTTGGCCAAAGGAAAACAACCAATATCGGTACTGTTTCCCCGATTCATCTCAGTGGCCATTCAACGAGCAATGGAGAAATTATCCATCACTGAGGAGGGCCCAATGACACCTCTGTTTATGATGAACTCATTCAAAGCCACAGAGGTTCCTCCTTATCCACATGATCGACGTTTCCCACACACCATGATTGAAATTATTCCTGCTGACTCTCCTACCCATCTCCTACTTAGTCGTGTTGCCCAATCATCAGAACCGATGATGGGATCCCCAACACACTTAGGTTCTGAGCCAGAGCCTGAATCAGAGAGTGATATCTCTGATACTGCTCAAAACATTAACAGAGCGCAACCAAAGGGTGGCTCTAAGAGAGTGAGGAAGAGAAAACATGAGAACCCTCCCTCTGACGAAGAGAATAACTCTGTCAGAGCAAAGGAAGGTGAGGACGAGAGATTTCAAGAGGGAGAGTTTCTAAACTTAGAATCTGAGGGCGGTGAGGTAGAAAAAGATGTCCTTGATGACACAAAGGAGAGAATCCAAAGCCCAAATCCCAGTGCAAACAAATTTACTATTCAAGATGGTCCAGCATCAATGGACATTGAAACAGAGGTGCACACCTCGAACCCTTCCCATCCTAACCGCTCAGAGGCATCTGTTTCTGCCTCTGACGCATGCACCAGAGGTGAAAACTCTGATACGGCTAAGTCCTCCCAAAAGGACATAGACCAAGATAAAAATACTCAATCACCCCAGAGTATGTCACCTCCACCCACACATGATGCCTTTGTGGCTCAAACTAAGTTGGACCGTCCTTTAGAACGTAAGGATTCCCTGTCAGAAAAAGAATGGCACGACCTTCTTGCACAAGGAATCCTTAGCCTGGACAGCAAGGTTTCCAAACACATTCGGTTCTCATCATCAGATTCTGACTCTGATAATCAGAGACCAATCGGAACCATTATAGGGAAATCCTTGAAAAAGGGTCCCCAAGGATTAATAGGAAGTCCTTCCGGAGACAACATCAAACCACCTCCGAAAGAAGGCCCCTCTGAACTCGAGGGAAACTTAAAATCATGTGTTGATCCTAAGGTTACCCCCTTTGATTACGTTACCAAAGAGGAGTTCAAAATCTTTGGTGATGAAATCAGAGAATCTCTGAAAGAGATAAAACTTCAAATGGAGAAGACCTCAGAGGCCTCTGCCTCTAACTCTGAAGTTGAAAAGCTTACTTCAGAGGTCTCTAAGCTGCGCACAACGGTTCGCAATCAGAACGAAAAACTGGATGCTCTGGAAAGCTTGGTCATAAAGAATGACTCCGTATTGTCCAGAGAAATTCAGAACTCGAAAACAGAGATCCTCCAGGCAATTCCACCTACCTCTGCCTCCACTCCAACACATGCAGACTTCTCTCAATTCAAAGAGGAAATCTTGCGTTCTTTGACAGAGGTAAATGCAAAGATCCCTACCTCCTCTGTTGATGCTCCTGCTACAACAGAATTCATTACAAAGACTGACCTGACCAATTTCTCGAAGAAGATCACCAGCAATGTAATGAACATCTCCAGCAAGTTCGTCTCCAAGACCACTCAGCAAAACAAGATGATTGAAGACCTTCTAAAGAATATCAAATCTTCAGAGGGAGTATTGAAGAGAAAAGAACCAGAGGTCGCATGCTCTGAAGAAGCAATAAAGAAGGCTAGATATGAAGATTCTGATGACGAAGATGACCAACCTCAGGGGTCATCCGATCTTCATAAGGGGGAGAAGACTCCTACTCCTAAACCTGTTGCAACACAAAAGGAGTCCACTCCCTCTGAATCAAATCAAAACAAGGAGAAAGGAACAGAGAAACACTCAACCTCTACCTCTGCTGAAGATATTCAGGCCACTCTAAAGTCGCCAGTACCGATTATTTTTTTAGGGCCATCCACTGTAGGTGCTCCAATAGTTCCAATCACAGCTGAACAAATCACAACTGCATCTCAAGAAACTATTGGAGCTCTGGACGAAGAAGAAGATGAACAGCTCGTAGACTTCTCAACATCAGAAGATGCATTCTCATCACCAGAAAGACCAACTTATGTAATGAGAGATGCTTACGAATCAGAATCTGAAAAGGAAGAAAAATCAGATTCTGAAAAAGAAGTTGAAGTAGTTGATGTCGAAGAATATATCTTCAAAAATGCTCAACCACATCATACTTCAACAACGTCAGAGCTGAGGGAATCACCAGAGATAGATGGCTACATCTCTGAACCCTCAAAAGAAGATCCTCCACAAACAATGGAACCAGAAACCATGGTTGTTGATGAACAGGCTCCTTCAGAGAATCCTGTTCAGAAAGCAAGCATCGGTCTTCCAGCAAAAGTGTTCAATAAACCTCCCACATTCCTCGAATCAAATCCCGAAGCTTCCATAGAAGACCACTTCAGATACATTTACTATGAGTTCAACATGGCAGACACACTGGTCATTCCTCTGAATACAAGAATCAGAGAGGACATGCCAGACTATGAGCAAAGATTTATCAGAGATAAAACCAAACCAAGAGCACAGGTCCTTTCTGATGATCCAATCATCAAAATCAACAAAATCTCAGAAAAGACCATTGCTTACAAAAGATTATCTATAGGAATTATGTGGTAACTCGATCTGATCAGAAGATTTACGAGTTCAATGACAATGATCTCGTAAATCTAAATCCATATGATTTACCACATTTATATGCCTATTGCTCTGCCAGGTATGATCATGGAAGAAGGGAAATCAGGATGGGCATGGTTGAAGTCCGACGGGCAATGGAGGCCTATGTCAAACACCGAGCAAAACGTGACTTTCAAATTGCTCTGAACCTAGGGGAAGAGAAGCTGGAGGTAAGTGAACCTGTGGAGTCATTCGACAAACTTAAAGAACAGAAGACTGGATCAATAGTTGAAGAACCTCTGGGTTTCGTCTTCAGAATAAATCAAGAAAAGAAGATCTTTGTGTGTCCCTGATTCTAGTTTCTAATACAAAATTAATCAAACAAACAAGATTTTAACAATCAAATTTACCTGTTTGATTACTTTCAATTCACAAATACACTTTCTCTCTCTAGAACTTTCTCTCTCTCTCTCTACAATCTGATCTCTTGTAACTCAACTCTCTCACGAAAATACAAAGAGAAAAACTATATATACTACCCTTTAAAACAAGGAAACAACAAAAACAACTAAACTAATACATTGACTTTTATTACAAGAGACTTTGACTTTTAATGAGATTTGACTTTCTTCAGCTTTGACTTTCTCAACTTTGACCTTCAGTATTCTTGATCTTGTATCCAACAGATTTATGCTCTAACAATCTCCCCCTTTGGATTCAAGATCATTGTTGAAAAATGTAGTATTAAGTCTTCACTTTAAGCTCTGTCAAAAACAATCTCCCCTTTAACTTTGATGGTCTTCTTTCCAAAGTTTTCTTCAAACGAATAACAATTTTCTCAAAACTTTCACACAACACTTTCAGACTTTGGAAAGAAATTATCTTCAGAATCAGCTCGAATGCTTTAGCAAATAATCTTCAAAGAAAATTTCCTCAAAATCTTCAGAAATTCTTTGAACTTTATCAAATCTTCAAATCTTTACTTTGAACTTTGAAATCATCTCCTTTTATCTTCAAAAACTTTAACATTTCTTCATACCATCTCCACAATACATTTCTTCATATCATCTCCCCCTTTTTGATGATTTGAGCATTGATATCATCAAAACTTTGTCGTCCAAGAAATGTCTTTAACCATTCTGATCTGTCAAGAGCCTCTGATTCTGTCAACTCTCCAAGATATTCATCTAGATCTTTTCAAATCCAGACAAAATAAGAACATGTAACTCCTGAATCAACAGATGAATCAGTTAATATGCCTGTCAGTAACACAAAGTCACTGTGTCTAACGAATACACAATATAAAGGAGCTTTTTGATGTTCACTCCCCCAGGGCTTCCATCCAATCATCGAAATACCACAAAGGCAATTTCTATGAATGTTATGACAAAGAAACGAATTCTTTGTGTGCTCGTGCATGTGTAGAAAGAATTAAGCATGAATATTGCTTTTATAATAAGGCTCAACATAGTGTAAACCACTGAGACAACAGTAGATAAACACAGACTCTAAGTGCATGATTGAAATACGAAGGTGGGGCAGACTTCCTTCTTTTTCAATATCCAGATTTTCCAAATGAAAACCAGATAGATTATATGTTGCGTCCCCTTGAAAATGTGAAACATTTTCTTTTTGAGAAGAAAATGAGTGGTTGGTGGGGTTTAAGCAAGAGTTGGCATGGGCTATTTGCCTGTTTCAATAACATTCACCAAAGATTTGTGAAATGCTAGTAATGTGGCTGCCCGGCTCAGAAAGTAGTTGGTGCAGAGTTTGATATTCTTTTACGCTGATCTCTCACCCTCTTTTTTTTTTTTTAATCAATAAGCTCACTACTAACCAAACTCTCTTTTCCATTTTACCTCAGCACACCCACACTCATTTCTTTTAGACTCCTCACACTCAATCACTAAAGGATTAACTTCTTGGGTAGGAAACACTGGTTAACGTGAATCCATAGAAGTTCATTTAAGTCCTAGCACAAAGAACCCATATTACCTATAAAGCATGAGTTGCTCAAATGGTTTAACTTTATCTGTTAAAGCTCATTTACAAATGTCAGATGAATGTATGCTCAGATGATATAATCATGAAGATATGAGCATTTTTAAACATTGAAGTATTTTCAAACAAGGAAATTGAATGAATGAACATGAATGTAAAAGACTTGTTTGAAAATCTGACATTGTATTAAAATGATCAGAAATGAATGATATAACAATTAAGGCTTATGGTCAAGAATAATGGATATTTGTCTATACGAAACAATATACAGACATTCTTGAATGAAACGCTTTGAAATGAAATATCGCTCAAAATTCTTTGAAATACAAACGGGGTGTCTTACCATCGAAGAAAAATAGTTTCAATTTAGAGACGTGGTAAGAACATTTTGAACAAAAATTCAAACCGGTGTGTGTGAATACTTGAAAGTATATAGAAAAGACAATACGCAAGTAATTATCTTTGGAAACACACGGTTTGTTTATCAATTAAGCACAAAAATTAAAATAAAAACATTTAAAATCACACTTCCAAATTATAAAATCTGTTTAAGAATTGGGAAGTGGTTTGAACATTTAAAAACATGTTTTCTATACCTGAAAGTTGTCCTTCTTTCAGATACATTTGAGATTAAGATAAGAAATTTACCTTGTCGCTCAATCTTAAATCTCAGAAAGTCAGCTGTAGTCATGTAGATATGATCGTGTCAGCTTCTCTCATCCTGTAAGTCTCAAAGTCTAGTAAAAAAAAATATTATTCACAAAATTTATTCGAAAATAAACGACGGAAAACAGTAAAACATTTATGGAACGAGTTCTGATCAGAAGTAATCAGAAATCATTGTCTTACTCCATGTTACTTATAAGCTCCCCCTAAAATCATACATCACAAAAAATTTGTCAGTTAAGTATAATGCATAAATTAGTTTTACTCCCCCTCAAATGAATGTAGATCATTTAAAATCTTCTCTAACTCCCCCTGAGATCATGAGCAAACCAGTAAAGTGCAGGTATCTTTCAGACATTAAGATAAAGAAAAAATGAAAAATAACAATTTGTAACTTTAGTAGGTAATAACTGATTACGTCTTAAGATTTAACATACCAAGCTTAGAGATAAGAAAATTAAATCTCTTTTCATCTAAGGGTTTGGTAAATAAATCTGCAAGTTGATAATCTGTTTTTACAAAATAAAGTTCAATTGTTCCTTTTTCAACATTATCTTTTATAAAATGATACCTTACTTCAATGTGTTTAGTTTTGGTGTGTTGAACAGGATTAGCAGATATGGCAATCGCGCTCTTCGAGTCACAGTATATCGGAATTTTGTCATATTTGAATCCAAAATCTCGTAGTTGTGTTCGCATCCACAAGACTTGAGAGCAGCAACTGGCAGCAGCTACATATTCTGCTTCTGTAGTCGATGTGGAAACGCATAACTGTTTCTTTGAAGCCCAGCTAACGAGCTTGTCTCCAAGAAATTGTACGTGACCAGAAGTACTTTTTCTATCCAACATGCAACCTGCATGATCTGCATCTGAATATGCAGTCAGTTGAAACCCAGTATCTTTAGGATACCACAAACCAAGGTCTGCAGTCCCCTTCAGATATCTAAAGATCCGTTTGACAGCGGCCAAATGAGATTCTTTGGGAGCAGCTTGATATCTAGAACATAGACATGTTGAAAACATAATATCTGGTCTACTGGATGTAAGATACATCAAAGAACCAATCATACCTCTATAAGTTCTAAGATCAACACTTGTACCCGAAGGATCAGCGTGAATCTTAGTTCCTGGTGCCATCGGGGTGCCAATAGATTTGCAATCTTCCATTTTGTACTTCCGAAGAATGTCCAAAATGTACTTAGACTGATTGATAAAAATCCCCGTAGAAAGTTGTTTAACTTGTAATCCGAGAAAGAAATTCATCTCTCCCATCATACTCATTTGAAAACGTGACACCATGAGGTTAGAAAAGTTTTTACAATATTTTGGATTAGTAGAACCAAATATTATATCATCAACATATATCTGAATAAGTATAATATCAGCTTTTTCTTTCTTGATGACTAAAGTAGTGTCGATCTTACCTTTTGAGAAACCATACTTGACCAAGAATTTTGATAAGACGTCATACCAGGCTCGAGGGGCTTGCTTTAATCCATAAAGGGCTTTGTCCAATATGTAGACATGATCTAGCTTATCTGGATTAACGAACCCTTCTGGTTGAGATACATACACTTCCTCTTTAAGAATGCCATTCAGAAAGGCTGTTTTCACATCCATCTGAAAGACTATGAAGTTCTTATGAGCGGCGTAGGCGAGAAACATTCTGATTGCCTCTATGCGCGCTACTGGAGCATATGTCTCGTCATAATCAATGCCTTCCTCTTGCCTGTAGCCTTTGGCAACAAGTCTAGCTTTGTTTCTAATGACGACACCATCTTCATCCTTTTTATTCTTGAATACCCACTTAGTGCCGATCACGGTTTTTCCTTCAGGCTTAGGAACTAATCTCCAAACCTTTAGGGCTTCAAACTGATTGAGCTCTTCTTGCATTGCAGATACCCAGTCCGAATCAGCAAGAGCCTCAGATACTCGAGTTGGCTCAATCTTGCTGAGGAATGAGTCATGCATACACTGATTAAGAGTCGCTGACCTTGTCTGAACAGGCTTGTCAACATCTCCAATTACTTGATGTAATGGATGGTCCTTGGTCCAGCGATGCTCATGTGGAAGTGGAATAGATAAATTCTGAACATGATCATCATCTTGAAATCCACTTTCATAATCTTCAGTTTGAATTACAGGAGGGGGGTTTGCAGTTGAAGAATCAGGTGCAGAAGTATTAGTTGGAACAACAGATTCTGACTCAACTGAAACAATTACTTCTGGCTCAACATTAACTTGTGGAACTTCAACTGTAGGAGTAACATCAAGAATGTGAGTTTCTGACTGAACGGGGGATACTTGTTCAGTAATGACCTCTGAAGTGACTGGATGATGACAGCTTGTATCTTCAGACCTGTCAGTCACAGCAGATTTAGATATATTAGATCCTAGAAACTCATCATAAAAGAATTCAAATAACAAATCTAAATCAGTTAAATGTGAAGTAGATGTAGAAGCGTTATCCGAATTTATCGATGTAGACACAGGTTCTGGACTAATCTGCCTAGAAGCTAATACACCAGTGATAACGGGTTCTGAACTGAGATGATCAGAAGCCATCTCTTCATCAAATGTGACATTGACGCTCTCCACAACTGTCTTTGACTTCTTTATATAAACACGATATGCTGCAGAAGTTGAAGAATAACCGATAAAGATGCCTTCGTCTGCTTTAGCACTGAATTTATTCAGACTCTCTCTGTCGTTAAGCACAAAACATTTACACCCAAATATGTGAAAATATTTGATAGTTGGTGTTCTGTTGTTGATTAGCTCATATGGAGTCTTCTGAAAACGGCGGTGTATTATGGTACGATTTTGCGTATGGCATGCAGTCGACACAGCTTCCGCCCACAAGAATAGAGGTAGATCCGATTGACTAAGCATAGTCCGAGCGGCCTCGACTAGCGTCCTATTACGTCTTTCTACTACTCCATTTTGTTGAGGGGTTCTAGCAGCAGAATACTGATGTGAAATCCCAACTGAATCGAGATAATCATCAACACTATTGTTCTTGAATTCTGTGCCATTGTCAGTTCGAAGGAACTTGACTTGTCGCTGCAGTTTCACCTGGGTCGTCTTTAAGAATGAAATGAGAATTTCCGGTGTCTCATCTTTTGAACGAAGAAATTTGACCCACGTGTATCTGGAGTAATCGTCCACAATTACCAACACATATTTCTTACCACCCAAACTCTGAGTTCTCATTGGTCCACATAAATCCATGTGTAGCAATTATAACGGAGAACTAGTGCTTGGTTCCGGCTTCGGTTTGTGTGCGGCTCTCTTCATCTTACCCTTCTCACATGTTGCGCATAAGTGTTCTTTCTCGTATTTCAGCTCAGGAAGTCCCTTTACTAATTTCCCACGAACCAGCTTGTTGATGTAATGAAAGTTCAAGTGAGATAACCTTCTATGCCAGAGCCAACTTTGTTGCTGTGAAGCTTTTGTCATCAAACATACTTGATTGTCAATTTGAACTTTGGACAAGTTGATGGTGTAGAGGTTTGTCTTTCGATGTCCACCCAAGAGTTCCGTGTCGTCTTCAGTACGAACCGAGCAACTCTTGGACTTGAAGTTAACCTCAAACCCTTTATCGCAAAATTGACCTATGCTGAATAAATTGTGCCCCAAGCCTTCGACATAACTCACTTTACTTATCGTTATGTTGTCTTGAATGATGTCACCATATCCTAGAATAGGTGAAAGCTGATCGTTTCCAAATCTGACATTTCCACTGAATTTCTCTGTATAGTTAGACAATAAAGCTTTTTGCCCAGTCATATGCTTGGAACATTCACTATCCAAGTACCACATATGCCGGGTCTGCAAGAGATATCAGGCAATAATAGATTTAGGTACCCATTTAAAAACGGATCCTAACAGATTAGCACAAGATTTTGGCATCCACTTGAAAATGGACCCTCTGTTCTTTTTCAAACCTTTAAAATCATTTGATCTAGAAGAATATACATGATAAGATCCATACCAATCAGAAGAATCATGAGAATAAGCAAAGTCAGTTTTCCGATAATTATGATGAAATTTAGTAGTAATAGAAGATAATTGAATCAACTGCTTTATTGAATAACGCTTGTAAGAAGTTACAAGGTTTTGTTTATGAGAAGCACATTGATCAACTACATCAGAATCACTACTAACAGATTTAGTACAAGAATTATCAGTAACTGATTCAGCTATCTCATCATCCTTCTGTTTTGGTCTCCATTTAGATTGAGCTTTCAGCTTTTTCTTCCTTAAATCTGAGACATAAGATGTAGATTTATTAGGAAAAATAGATTTCTGTGACTGAAGTTTCTTTTGTGTACCAATATATTTCTGTTTCTGTAATCGCTGCTTCTTATGTTTCTTACCATTAGCATAGTAATCAGCAGTTACAGAAACTTTTTCATTTCTAACACCACTTGGTAACACTTTGTCATTTTCAAGACAAGTAGAATGATCAGGAAGTTTAGAATGAATGTCAAACATATCAGATTCTTCCATGCTCCCAGCATCAGAATTAAAAGAATCATTTGCAGAGTCAAATAAGTCATCAGAATTATAAGAGAAAATTTGAAGTGCCTTTGAAACTGTAGAACACTTTGTTGATTTTTTTATTAAAAACAGTGTTCTTTATAACTGTAGAAAACACATTTTGTTCTATATCAACCAAAAGTTTTTCATCAGATAAAACATTTTCAAGTTCAACTATTTTGCTTTCAAGAATAGATGTAGGAATATAAACCTTTACAATCGCAGGTTTTGCCTTCATCTCAGATGCGGAATAACTAACAAAATAGTCTTTTGAAAGAACTTTCGGTGTTTCTGACAGATAACTATCATTTAACTTGACATAGTTAAATGGTAGTTGCATTTTCTTTTTATTCTTTCTGTTTTCAGTTTTTTTGGCCTCATCTTCATCTGACAACTTGGTAACAAATTTGGGTTTCAAATGAGTATGTTTACCAGCATAGGCAAGAAAATCATAGTTATAAAGTGCCGGCTGTTTTCTGATAGCTTTCTTAAGATAATGGGGGTTTTCAAAACCAAGTCCCTATTTCTCTTTAACATCAGCCTCTTCATTAGGAGCATTAAGAAAAATGGTTTGATCTGTTTGACCTCTTTTATAAAGTTTAACTTCCAGATCATTTACCTTCTTGTGCAAATTCTTGTTTTCAACCTGCAATTTATAAACAGTTAGTGCAGATTCATTTTTCTCAAACTCATATTTATTTACTTTACCTTCAAACTCAGAAATCTTCTTTTCAAAATCATCTACTTTGGATTTAGAATCAGAATCAGATTTGCGTAAAGAATCAATTAGATCTTTGTTTGAAATAACATAAGTATTAAGTTCAAAGATCTTCTTGTTCTTTTTAGCAACCTTTTCATTTTCATTTTTCAGATTATTTTGTAAATTTTGAAGCTCAATCACCATGGTTTCCAATTTGGTAATAAAATCTTTTGGAGTTAAGTTTAATACCTCATTAACTTCTTCATCATCTGACTCGTCATTCTTGTCCTCTTTGCCCATGAGACAGATATGAGCATTTTCTTCTTTATCTTCTCCTTCATCCTCGGAATGATCCAACCAAAACTCATCCTCGGCCATCAAAGCTACACCAGCTTCTTGTTGTCTTGCCAAAAGCAATTTGTTCTGATAATACTGAGAGTTGCGTACTTTTGGCTTCCGACAATCTTTGGCATAATGACCCATCTTCCCGCAATTGTAGCATTTGATTGAGTCAGTTGCTGGCTTTTCAACAGCGGTGTAGTCATTCGCAAACTTTTTCTTCTCATCCGGTTTCTTTTCCACATATCTTTGTTCTTCATACCTTTTTCCTTCCACCCTTTCCCGGTGTTCATGGTTCTTTGAACTCGAAGAAGAATACCTTTGAGAATTTGATCCCGGTTTCTTATAAAATTTCTTCTGAAAGGCACGGGTCAACAAAATCATAGCTTGTTTCAGACTCTCGCCATCATCACTATCTGAAACTGAATCTGACTCAGAACTGGTAAGAACTATCTTCTTTTTCTTCTCTTTCTTTTCTTTCTTCTTCTCTCCAGCCACCAAAGCAATAGGATCAGGAATTTGTGCTACCTTCTTCTTCTCAGCTCTTTTCTCTTCAACCTCTTCTTCATTCTGTTTCAAAGTCTCATATACCTCATGTAAAGGAATTTCATTCAAATCCTTCATTTGCTTCATTCTTCTTGTATGCTTCTTCCACTCTGGACGTAAGATACTCAAGAATTTGACATTGTTTTCCAGTTGCTTCTTCTTAACTTTGTTCTTCGTTAACTCGTTCAAAAGCAACACAAACCTCTCATAAGTATCTTCCAGACTCTCATTCTCCTTTGCTTTGAACTCCTCATAGCTATTTATGCAGTTTGCCACTTTCATCTGGTTTCCGACCTTTGATCCCATCATCATCTTTTGTAATTGATCCCACATCTTCTTTGCATTGGCTTTATAACTGTCAATCTTGATGTAGATCTCGTTTGGGATGCTTTGAAGAAGTAAAGATCTCGCTTGTTTATCTGCTTTGTATCGGCTTTTCTGCTCTTCAGAATATTGAGAAATATCCACTGTCACTGTTTTCATCTTTTGCTCTCGTTCTTCAGTTCCATCTTCACTATCAGAAGAGTCAACATCAGGTATCTGAACTGTAATTGGAGCCATTGGACCTTCAGTGATAGACATTAAAATATTCTCTCCATTTGAATGCCGATCCACGAAATCCAAGAATCTGTCTTTCCATTGCTCATATTCGCCTTTGAATAAAACTGGAGGTTTGACATCGGTTCCAATTGAAAGAGCATCTTTGGAAGTCATCTTGTATAAACCTGTTTGAAAAATATATCAATAAGAAACTAGAACTGATCGTTAGTCCAAAATATGAAATCACAAGAAAAATCTTGAAAAGAAAAAAAAACAGAAATTTTGATCACAGAAAGAACTATGTCCCCCTAGGCAGACTTAACACGGGGGTCCCGCTACCCGGTTAGCGGGTGGGGTCAAGGGGCAAGGCCATATTACAGTTTTGAAAAAATCGAAAAAAAATTGACTAAGTGCCAAAACTCGCAGACTGAAGAACTCGCAGACTAAGACTTGCGCGTTCTATAGATTCTCAACCAAACGCGCAGACAAACTCGCAAGTAAACTCGCAGATATTTGCGCGTTTTGAAACTCGCAAGCGCCTAGAACTCGCTGACTGTGATGTGCGCGTTTCCCAAACTCGCAGATCGAAGCTTGCGCGTTTCCCAAACTCGCAGATCGAAGTTTGCGCGTTTCAACACTTAGAATTAATTCTGAAATCTTCAAACTCGCAGGTCGATAAACTCGCTGATCACTATTCCTCGTCAAACTCGCAGGCCAAATAACTCGCAAACTACTATTCCTTCTGAAACTCGCTAGCTTTGATTAGCGAGTTTGATGAACTAGTTGGCCACTACTAGCGCGTTTCTTGAAACTCGCAAGTAGCCTTGCGCGTTTGAGACCAAAAACCTTCTTTCGACTTGCGCGTTTTACCCTGATGAACTTGCGCGTTCCACCCTGATGAACTTGCGCGTTTCACGAAGAACTTGCGCGTTTTGGCGATCTAGCGCGTTCTTCCGTTTTTCGACCCAAAAACCATCTTTTTCACCTTAAGTCGATCTTTTCTTGTCCAATTGATCTGTAACTTTGCAGAATCCTTTGTAATCCACCCAAGAACAAATTGCAATACAAGATTTTTACAAACAAACATTCACGATACAATTTGATTGATGAAACAGTGAACTTTGACTCGTGAGCAAAAACTTAACAAAAATCACAAATTCGATTAGAATTACAGTGCAATACAAAAATTAAAGTACAAATACTCGATCTAGTACACTTTGCGATCAAAACCTAATCAAAATCTGCTCCAAAAACTCTCAAAAATCCAAACTTCGAAATTTCTTCCATGAACAGTGACGAAAAACCAATAACTTTGATTTTCTTGATTCAATTTCACTTTGGATCTGCTCTGATACCAATTGTGTGTCCCTGATTCTAGTTTCTAATACAAAATTAATCAAACAAACAAGATTTTAACAATCAAATTTACCTGTTTGATTACTTTCAATTCACAAATACACTTTCTCTCTCTAGAACTTTCTCTCTCTCTCTCTCTCTACAATCTGATCTCTTGTAACTCAACTCTCTCACGAAAATACAAAGAGAAAAACTATTTATACTACCCTTTAAAACAAGGAAACAACAAAAACAACTAAACTAATACATTGACTTTTATTACAAGAGACTTTGACTTTTAATGAGATTTGACTTTCTTCAGCTTTGACTTTCTCAACTTTGACCTTCAGTATTCTTGATCTTGTATCCAACAGATTTATGCTCTAACAATCTTTCTAGCTTCGGAAGTGTCGAAGTACTCTGATGAAACCTTGAGAGGTATAAAGAAATTGATCCATGCAAAGGAAGAAAGGCACAGAGCAGATTTACTGGCAAAGCTTGACTTAGAGATCGACTCGATGATCAACTTCAGAGCTCTGATCATGAAATTCCATGGAATCTGTTCAAGTGACAAATTGTAGTCTGTTTTTTTTTATTATTACTTTCTTTCTATTAAACTTCCAAATGTTTAAGAAGTAATACTTAAGAGGATAATTTTCTCCTCTATGCTTTCTAGTTTAAAATTCAATTCTCTGTTATTTTTTGTATCTTTTATTTTTGACACTTAGGGGGAGATTGTTAGCTCCAAATCATCTGTTTGTTAAAGTGTTGAAAATATCAGTCCTATTTTAGAGGACTTTCAAGAATATACACTTCAGAGGACGAAAACGTCAGAGGAAGAAGACGTCAGAGGACGAAGACTTTAGAAGATGAAGACTTCAGAGGACACACCTGCCTCTGAAGTACTTATCAGAGTGCAACTCAGAGAAGACATCAGAGATGGCTTCATCAGAGGCTCTGAAGACAACGTCAGAGCTCTGAAGACATTCTCTCTGAAGATGTTCACACTGAAGTTCTGAGAATGAACAGAAGAACAGATGACACGTCACTTAGTGATAAGATTTACTTTCTAGAGTAGGTCACTGTTCAGCATGCTTTTTCTTGTCATACTAGTACACTGCTTACTTTATGGTCCTATAAATAGGACCATCACCTTATTGTTCAAAGTGTGCTTAAGAAGTTATATATCTGATAATATAAGTTGAATACTTTATTCTAAGAATATCTTGTTTATCTTTATCTGCTTTATGAACTGTGATATCTTAATCTTCTTTGATATTAAACTGTATTACTTCCGTTGTCATTACTCTTATTGTTTATATCATTGTTACGAGATTAGATCTGGGATCCAACACATTGTTACCCTTGTTTTTGTAACACTTGTGACATTTGGAGAGTTTGTAATCTTTGTGAGATATATGACATATGACACATTGTCTCTCTCTATACTTTCTCTCTCTAGAATCTTGTGTTAATTTCATTGTTTTAGAGCTTGAATCTGTGACTAACATTTAGTATCATAGCTAAATCGAAGAATTCAAAATTGATTTTATTGAAGAGTTTAAAGATTTGGATCAAATTTGGCAAGTTTTGGAAGGATCTTGAACTTGGTGTTCAATTGTTAAAATAGAACAGTTTTTGTTTAGATTGTTTTGGCCAATCACAACTTTTTGTGTGAATTTTGAGATTTTCTTCAATTTTGGTCGAAAGATTCCCAAAGACTGTGTTCAGATCAAAGTTTGTGATCCAGTGGATTTTGGTTGAAATGATCAACAACAAACCTGTTCAGATTTTATTTGTGAGCAACCCTACAAAATTTAAGTGCAAATTTAGATGAATTGAAGGAGTTATGGCTGAATTTGTGATCTGAGTTCGACTTGACGCAAGATCTGAACTTGTCGCAAGTTCATTTTTGGTTGTCGTAAAGTTCTTAATTTTTGCATTTGCTAAGTTTAGTTATCGGAAGCCTCAGAGTGCGACAAGTCAACTTGTCGTATAGTGTTATCTGCGACAATTTAGTTTCTCGGGTGAAGTTACCTGTGACAAGTAAGGTTCTCGGGTCTAGTTACTTGTGACAAGTGAAGTTATCGTAAGTTGTTACTTGCGACAAACTACTATTCAATTTTCAGTGCGTTGCGACAAGTGAAGGTTAATTATTTGTTTGGTCTGTGATAAGTGTGATATGTTTGGTTTGCGACAAGTAGTATTCCTTTGATCTGCGACAAGTGTTTCCTTCAACTTGCGACAAATACATTCTGCCAAGTTTGACTTTTCAATCAAGTTTTTTGATTTTTCGAAACGATCATTTGAAGCTCAGTATATACTTCAGTAAAGATGTCTAGAGACCTTCTTAGCATGGGGTCAAAGTCAAAGCCTCAAGTGCTTCAAGTTGATGAATATCCTCAATGGAGTAAGAGGATGATATAGTTTTTGAACAACCAAAACAAGGATCTAATGAAGTCCATCATCAATAAGGGACGTCTCCGGTTAGTAAGTTGTCTGATATTTTCTAGCGAGAAATTGCGAGATTGCATGGCATACCAGTTTCCATCACAACAGATCGAGATCCGCGATTCACTTCTCTATTCTGGAAAAGTCTTCACCAGGCTTGGGTTACGCGATTGACTATGAGTTCAGCTTTTCATCCACAAACGGGTGGTCAGACTGAATGAACTATTCAGACTCTAGAAGATACGTTACAGGTCTGTGCTCTTGAGTGGTACGGTGGTTGGGATGAGTATTTACATGTCGTGGAGTTCGCGTATAACAATAGCTGGTAGGCCAGTATCGGCATGGCTCCGTACGAAGCTTTATATGGTCGGAAATACAAAACACCGGCCTGTTGGAATGAAGTTGGGGAACGAGCTATCGAAGGACCTGAACTTGTCTGAATTACTACTGAACAAGTCGATATTGCGAGATAGAAAATGAAAGAAGCTCAATCTTGGCAGAAAAGTTACGTGGATGAACATCGAAAACATTTTGAGTTCCAAACGGGTGATCATGTCTTCCTAAAGGTTGACTTTCTAATGAGAGAATGTCAGCCGAAAAAGAAAAACATCGTGCGCCGCATAAAGGATTTGTACAATCTTCGTATAACAGGCTCACGTGTTCTGGACGTGGAGTTGTCTTGAACTATTATCAGGAAGTCTTCCATCTCCATAGGTTTTCCATCACAGAGGCTCTGGGAGTGACCACAGAGGCTCTGTGATCTGAAACTGATTTTCAGGTTAAGTTCTCGAGCAGATGGTCGACATGGTGTTTTGTGCTTGTAACTTCTGATGTGAAGCGACAGTCTTCTGTGGATCTATACTTAGCCTATTTTTCAATAGTTTCTATACATGTAGGTTAGACCTAACAATCTCCCCCTAAGTATTGAAAATTAAAAAGTGGAAAGTTGAGTGTTGGGCTAAGTTAGAAACAAAGAGGTGAAAGGAACTCATCCTCTGAAGACTATTTTTTTCATTCAAAAAGAATGCCAGTAGGCAATTACATTGAAGCTCAATTACATGAATTAAAAGAAAAAATTACAAAACATCAGAGCCTATATCTTGGCGTCTGGGAAATCGTTGATTCTTCTGCCAAATCCCCCTTCTTTCTTCAGCTCTCTGTAGTAGAAAGCACACATGTCTCTGAAGCTCATAGTTGCATTAATATTTTCCAAGAGTACATCTGCAGCTTCAGTGTTGATGAAAGGTGTGCCTCTGTGCTTGATGATTTCGTCTTGAACATACAGTAGAGACTGAGTTGAGTATTTTTGGCTTTCTATACCCATGAAGATCTTCTTTTCGCCTTTGGGGTTAAGGTATACAAAGCCAAATTTTGGGGATGTGATGATTGAGTTTGGGAGGATGTTAGCAGAGGGGGGTAAGTTGTCCTCTGGTGAAGTAAGATTGATTCTTTTCACACCAATATCAAGAGCCACCTGAAAATCCACTACACTGTAATATAGCAGCTTTTCCCTCATTATCTTCTTTATGGTCAGATGGGCTTCTTGATTTTCCCTCTTCCACCCATATCTCTCCTCTGTCCATTAGAAAAGTTCTGAGAGATCGTGAGGATGGACGTTTTGTAAGTCAACATTTGTGAAGGTCCATATTTTTCCATCTTCTCTTTTCACGATGTACTCATAGTACTAGAAGTTCTTGCATTTTGTGTGGCCAAGCCTTATCACCAGAACTTCTGTGATCTTAGACATGGAGAAGACTTTGTACTTGGGTTGAGCCTTTTATTTGTTGAACCTCTTCCTTTCTTCTGAAATTATATCTTCTGAGAGCTTGAAAGGAGGCAGAAGGTCATTGAATTCGCGGCTGTAGAGATATTTGTAGACCTCTTCTTCAATGTCTTTCTTTGGAGGGACAGGGAATGGTTTTATCAAACTCTCAAAGCCTTGGAAAACCTCTGCGACTCTATCCTTTGAGGGTTTGACAATTGGATCTAGGATTGTAAGCTCTGAGAAGGGTTGCAAGTTAAAAGCCTAATCCTCTTCTCGAGTTTTACCACTTTGAATGCCTCAAAGGATCTCTTCAGAAGTTTTTCAGTGTTGGGAGGGGTGACTTCTTAACCTTCAGAGGTTCTATGGCTATCGCTTTGCCCTTGTCTTTTGTGGATGGTTTTGGGGTCCTTGTTTGGATTTTGGGAGGTGAAGTTGCAGAGTCCTTTTGTTGATTTGACTTATGAGGACTTGACTCTGAGCTTAGTGGAACTTGATTCAGAGGCTCTGTAAGACTGGTACACTTTGAAGTGTCTTCTGTAGATTCTCCCCCTCATGAGGACTAAGGCCAGAGACATCAGGATCTTGGTCCTCATGTCCTGCCCTCTTCTGCCCCGCCTGAGTTTGACAGGAAGCAGGTGCCTTCCTCTTCTTTTTCTTGCAGATGTGATAATCTGCATGCTTAGAGATCGTAGCCATGACATCCTCTGCGGCCAACAAAATCTTGTTCACTTCATAGTCTGATTTGAACTTCAGCTTTGCAACTGTAGACTTAAGCTTTATGGCGACTGATTTCCCTTCCTTGGATATGTCGGATCCCAGAAGATTCAGATCCTTCAGAAGCATTATGACCATGGCTTGAAGATCTTCTTTGGTAACCAAGGCATGGATGTTTGTCGCAAAGGGGGGTGGTTGTGGTGCAGAGGATGAGGTTGAAACCTGAATTGGGACCATGACACTATGAGTCATGTCTTTAATTTCCTCTTTTAGCCTAGATAGATCATCCATGATCCACCCCAGATGTTGTGACTTCTGCAACGATTTTAGCCATTTCTTCCATGGCAATGTCCCCAAGGACCTTGATTGCATCAATTTAGATGTTTATCGAAGTAGTACATGCTCTAAAATCATCCGTCTTTGCATTTGAGGCAGAGGCATCCAACAGCTTTTTAATATCTGCATAATTTTGTTCTGAGATTTGTTGAAGTGCTTTCAGAGCTTTTGTTTGAGTTACCACCGCCGCAATCAGTTTGTTGAAGTCAGCCCTGGAGACAGAGATTTTTGTGATCTTTTTGAGCTCTAGAGAGTTCTACAGAGATACAGTTTTGGACATCACACTGTCTTTTCGGATTTCATCGAGAGTAAGCATTGAGATGACGGGAATGTGACCATCCAATTCGTCGAGTTTTTCGAACACTTTGTCAACAAAGGCTTTAAACTCCTCCTTTGTGACATAGTTGTCTGGGGTAACCTCTGTATCAACACATGATCCAGATTTTTCCAAGGAGTGTTTGGCACCTTCAGAGCCTATAAGGATGTTGAGCTCTGGAGGGTTTCCTTCCAAATCTTGATGTTCCACGAAGGAATCATCTATGGAAGTTATGTCAACAGGTTTTCTGGAGGAGGATTTAGAGGCTCCCTCAGGATTCCTGTTATAGATCCACGAAAGTATCGTGATCTTGCACCACTAACTTTGAAGTGGTTTGGGGGTCACTCGTGTATGCTACAGAGGCAACAAATGCCTCTGTGGGGTTGTGTCATGTCCTAGGGCAAATGGACACTTATATCTACACCTTCCTCCTTTTGAGAGGGTGGGGTGGATTTGGTTTCCCCGGCTAAGTGTGGCACGGAGGATGAATAAATATCCTCTGTCCGGCCAGATAGGTTTAGGTTCGGACCATGCAGTCCTTGTTCAATACCTTGCTGCACTAGAACTGCAGAGGTAGTAATTTGGGTCGCACAGGGAGTTTGGCTAGGTTGTGTGCCTAAATCATCTTGTGCACTGCTCTCCTCTTTTGATTTTTTATTTTCTTCCATTCTCTCATCTTCACTCTGGGACATCTCTATCACATCCTCAATCTCCATATCCACCATTTCTCCTGTACCTGCTAAGTACCTATGCGTTACCTCTTTTGCAATCTCAGCGGCTATTTGCAGAGGACTCTGAGGTCTTTCTTTAGGAGTATCTTCTTCAAAGATTAACGTCCTTCGTCTTGTCTTCTACAGAGGTTTTTCAGTAACCTCTGGAGGTTCTTTATCAAATGGTGAAGGCATTGACTTTAGCTTCCTCGGGCATGTCTTCTTCTGCCAACTTTCTCAATTTCCTCTTTTTCTTTTCAGAAGGCTTAACCACCTCTGAGGTTTCTGTGACAGGGACTTCTTTCGAGATGTCCTCTGTCATTGCCTTTTCCTTCTTGGTCTTCTTGGCCTTTGGAACCTCTACTTCAGCGGTTCTCTTCTTGTGTTGTTTCTTTTTCTCCTTTCTCTCACTTCCCACCCCCTTCTCAATCTCTATTCTCTCCTCACTCATAATTTGTGCCTCTGTCGCCACATCCTCTGCTCCCTCAAGACACTCATCCTTAAGATAAATAATTATCTCTCCTAACTGGAATCCTACACGTGGGGGGTTGCAGGACTCGGTTCGGGAGTCCTGTTCCCACGAATGTAAGCCTGAACACCCTCTTCACTACCCAGATATTGTAAGAGCCTGACTGGCAGAGGTCTGGCTGCTAGATATCTTGTCTTTAGTGTAGTTGTCCTATGGGACTTCATTTCGTGAAGCTTGATGACCTTACCCTCTGCGGGCAGCTTTCCTTCCCCAATCAGGTCATCCCCCAGAAGTACTATAAGGAATCTTCCGAAGACCAGATTTTTTGGTTTTGTGCCCCTGTCCTGATATTGTTATTTAGTGATGAAGGCATTCCTAATCTCTTTGAAGATTAATCCAGCATAGTCAAGGGGAAGATCATAGAAGATCACGTACATGATGGCCAGAATTGTGTGGCTTGACTGGTCATGGCTTCCCACTTTGGATGTGAGGCATCTATTGAGTATGGAAAACAACACGTTCCATAGAGAGGGAAGATATTGTCTTCTGAAGTCAGTTCTCTTGGAAATAGGAATGGCATATCTAATGAAACGTAAGAACTCCAAGAGCTCTTCTTCTGTGGGTTCTTCAGAGAATTTCTTGAGGTTCAGATCATCTTTGTTGGGCAAGTCAAATATGTCAGATAGTCTTCTTCTGTTGATCCCCAGATCCAGTATCTTCTCTGTTGATGGGTGAGTTGCATAACCCATGATGCATTATCCATATTTGTTCATCTTTATGTGACATGCACTCAGCTAGAATTGCTAAATGTACGATTCAGGGACATCATTCCTCTTCATGGTTAGGGCTTTGGTGAGTAAATGATTTTTCAGAATGTTGATCATCGGTTCAGCTTAAGTTGGGAATCCTTTTGGGTCTAGAGTTACATAGTGATTATTTGGCTTGAGGTTCATGTTGTTCAGATGATAATCATGCCTAGTGAATGATAGCATTCAACTAGTCAGGACCTGTTCTTGTTCAACAGATTGAGAATCGGCCTTTTGGGCGATTGAGTGCTAGGAGTGGTTTGAAGCCTTTGATTATTGGATGTTCTTGGTGGAAACAGATGGAGAAGCCATTGCAGAAAGACAAAGATGAAGGAAGTTCTTGCTTTGGAGTTCTTGAGAGAAATTTTTAGGTAGAAAAAGAAATGGGTAAAGTGAATGAGAGAGGTTTTTATGCTGAGTGGAGAGAAAAAAATTTAGGCGGTAAATTATAAAATTTCAAATCCGTAATAAGTACATATGGATAATGAGCCATTTAGGATAAAGGACGGTACAAATACGATCCACAAAGATTTTGCCACGTCAGTATGGGCGGTGCACGTCAAAATAAAGTTGTTTATGTGTCCAAAACTGTGATGAACTCAGACGATAGCTGTTGGACATAAATCTACTGTTGTATGTGTTGATCCAACTTTCTTTTGTGCAGATCCGCAACGGGGCTGTCAATTTGGTTTTGTGACAACAAGTTCTTTAACAGATTCATCAACTCACTATTTGTTGAACGATTAAAACAAAAACTATCATATTGTCGGTTCGATCTTTGTGATGATTTAGTTGCTATTAATCTACTGATTAAGTTGTTGTTGCTTGCTGCTGTGTTCGATGTCCAACAACAAAAAATATGTTAATTTTGTGTTTGAAAAACAGCAGATGTTGTAGATATTGATGATCTGGCGAGTGTGCAGTAGACTGACAACTTCAGAAGTTGTCTATTCGAGTATTCAGAATTCTGATGTGTTCTCAAAGTTTGAGTTTTGCACATCTTCGGTATGATCAAATGTCTAGACTGCAGAAGTTCAGAAGTTATGTGTTCTCAAAGTTATGGTCAAACTGATGTTGTCGTTATGTTCATAATATGAGAGTTGTTGTTGTTGCATGTTTACTATGATTCATCTTCGTGAAAAGGCCCGAGCTGCTGAATAAATACATAGGGGCTTCTGAGCAAGCAGTACGTTATATATTCTCGAAAGCAGCTGTTGCATCAACATGTTTTCTCTTTTTCGATGAATATGACAGCAGGTCCTATCCCTGTCATATTTGCACAACAACTTATTTCAACAAATGCTCGAGTTCTTCAACCTTGAAACTTCAGAGATTGTATGTGTAGAGCTCAACTTTAGTGGTGATCAGCTTCCACATCTTCAGAGCTTTCAGAGGATACTCTTCCAAAGGTTCTATACGAACTTAAGCACAGATGTTATGTACATGTTATTCCAAAGATAAAACTTGCATAATGGATCTTAATTGGAGACATGACTCTCCAGGTATTAGTCTAGTGTTTCCAGAGATTTTATGCATCACATAATCCAAGGAAATTGTTAAGAGCTTGTGATCGATGGATCATAATTTCAGGTTGAATTTAAAGAAGATTGACAGCAAAAAGTTGCAGCAAAAAGATGTGCAATTGTTGTTGTGTTTGATGTCCAAATAAGAAAGTTGTTTGCTGCCATTTATGATGTCTTCTCAAACTCGAAAAGTACAGTAGCAGAATTCAAAAAATTCAGAGCTTTGATCAAGAGACATCGTGAGCTTCCAGATTTTATCCAGAATGTTATATTTCTGATAGATGTGTTGCCATTTCCAAATCAAAGCATTCAATCAACCATCCATCAAACTTTGATCTATCAAACACTTCCTCAGAACCAAGTTCAATCACAGATTCCATCTCAAAATGTTCTTCAGCAGCAGTCAATCCAAAACCATGAGTTCCAGATGCCAACCAATCAGCTCTCAACAAAATGGCAGCGGTTTATTGACATGAACTGTAGGTGGAGGTACTGATCCTTGGGATTCCATATTTTCTGGGTCCTGCAATGGTTCAAAGGCACATGATTACATTCTGGTTGTAGATTTCCTTGAGGCAGATTGAGGCCACTAAGACTCACAGTGGGTATGATTTACCCTGGACATTTACAAAATATATCCCTTTTTATGGTGGTACAGATTACCATGACTATCATCATTACGTTGGAGGACAAAGTGAAAGCAACTTTGAATATGTGTTCACTTACTGTGACTACATATATGGAGCAGACAAGGGCTACAGGTACCAAAAGAGACTCCTATAGCAGTTAAGAGATAGCTTGGGGAAATAAAATGGTGGATCATATACTTCTGCGCCAGATATCAAATCGGAGTGATAAAAAAAAAAGATTTGATGCATCAACTTTTGGTCACTTGAATAGTACAAAGGTTGTTATTCGCAAAAGCTAAAGTGCAGAAGTTTCTGCAGAGCCTCTGTTAGCTGTCCAGAAACCATGCAGAGGCTGCAACAGAGGTTGATAAAAGATGTACAGAGGCAGATCGCAGAGCCTCTGTAGGTTGTCCACAACTGTGACCCAGATTACTAGCATATATTTCTTACAATCATTTAGAAAACAATCTTTATTAGATCAAATCACAGATTACATCGAAGTCATAGATCTAACATAGTGCCACATATCTCACGTAGTGTTTTGTGTGTGTGTGCTAGTTCTTACCAACTCTGATTATGTCTAATGCGCGTACTTACAAGATTACAAAGAACCAAACCTATTTATATTAAGTCAACATTTGTTGACTTTACAACAAGATCACCTATACTTTAGAACAATTACATAACAAACCCTCACTTTTAATCTTGAATACAATATACATCCAACAATCTCCCCCTTTGGATTCAAGATTAAAAAATAAATGACAATTATCTTCAGGTCTTCTCAACTTCAAACAATCTTCAACAAACAGTCTTTATCAAATTTGTCAACTTCAAATCTTTGACACCTGAACAAACTTTATCTTTGAACATCTGAAGTAAATCCTCCTTTTTGGCTTTACTTTAAGAACTTTGACAAATCTTCAAAACTTTCAAACTTTCTTTCAAACTTTGACATCTATCTGATTCGAATATCTCTCCCTTTCATTACATCTCCTTTGAAATAGCTTTGATTTAATTTCAATCTCCCCCTTTGTTTCCAATAGAATCAACCTTGAAACCTCGAACTTTTCTCTTTCTTTCTTTTCAGCTTTATCAAAAAACTTGTAATTGTAAACTGACTTTGAAACCTTTATATATCTCCCCCTTTTTGATGAATTGTGAGAATCAGAATCATCAAAAAAAATTCAAGGTCAGCACAGTCTTTGAATGATCTCCCAAACCATCTGATACGCACAGTCTCCAAGATTAACATTCTCCCCCTTGTGGTGAAATATGAACAATCTCTCCCTTTGACAATAAATGATCAATCTTCCCCAAAGAATAATAGGAAAGAATCTTTTGTCTGATCTGAATGAGTCGTCAATTCATGAATGTATTTATTCCAATCGTTTCAAATTCAGACAAATTATGACTTGTAACCCTGAATCAACAAATGAAACAGTTAGGAATGCCTGTCAGTAGCACAAAGCCAGTGTGTAGAACCAATGTACAATGTAAGGAGCTTGAGATGATGTTCACTCCCCAGGACTTCCATTCAATCATTGAAAAACACAAGGTATTTTCTATGAATGTTCTGACAGAAAAACAAATTTTCTGTGTGCTCGTGCTTGTGTTATGAAAGAATTTAGCACAATGATTGTTGTTTAGGATCAAAATTATGTAAACCACTGAGACAACAATGATTATACATAGACTCAACGTGCATGAGAAAGGGTCGAATGTGGGGAAATTTTCCTTCTTTTTCAATATCAGTATCTTCCGAGTGAAGAACCAATAGAGTATGTGTTGCTTCCCCAAAAAAATGTGAAACATTCTCTTTTTAAGAAAAGAATGAGTATATGGTGGGGTGTAAGCAAGAGTTGGCATGGGCTCACTGCCTTTTTCAATGATGGTCACTAAAGAATGTGAACCAATCAGATTATGTGGTTGCCTGACTCAGATAGATTTTGGTGCAGAGTCTGATATTCTTTTACTCTGATCTCTCACCCTCTTTCTTTTAATCTTTTAAGCTCACTTCAAACCAAACTCTCATTTCCATTTTGCCTCATCACACACCAACACTCAATCTTTTTACCCCTCTCCCCTCAATCACTCTTAGGATTACTTCCGGGGTAGGAAACACTGGTTATCGTGAATCCATGGAAGTTTTGTTAAGCTCTCACATCAAATCCCATGTATTTGTCCTAAAAGCATGCGTTGCTCAATGATTTTCTTGACATTAAAGTGCAAGAAATCAATTGTCAGTACATGTATGATCTGATTTGTGATGAGCATTTTAAGCATGTAAGATTTCTCAAAACTTTGTATGAATGAATAATCATGAAAGAATAGAAATGTTTTGAGAATCTGACAATGATTAAAATCAGATCAAATATTCATGATGAATTAGAAATAAGGGATATCAAAGGTGAATGTTGTTTATATGAACAATATATAAACATTTTAACAATGAAAGCACATTTTAGTTTATAAATGACGTCTGATCTCAAACAATGTAGAGTAGCAAACGGGAGTAATACCATAGAAAGATTTATCATTTGATACATGGTAATAACAAATTCAAGAATATTGTACTGAACCGATGAGTATATGAATATTTGACAAAGTATATGAAATAAAAATACACAATTATTATTCTTTAAGAACACACGGTCAGATAAGCGTTAAAGTATCCAAAGTAAAATCATTTAAAGTCACACTTCTCAATTCATGAAAACATTTTAAGAATAGAAGTGGTTTGAACATTTAAGAAAATCATTTTTCACAAGTGAAAGGTGTTCATCTTTCAACAAGTGTAGAGTGTAAGGATTAGAAATATATACCTTTAGAACAAAATCCTTAACTCTCCCTGAAATGAATATTTTCAGTGATCCTTGACAAAAACTCAGATATCCTCCCCCTAGATATCTGTAAAAAATCAATTTATTAGAAAAATATAACAATGAGAGTACAACTATCTATTATCTCCTCCCCCTAAAAGATATAGCAGTGTAACTTACTAACTCCCTCTCAAATAAAAAACCTTCTAGAAAAGATGTTATCAGTTAAGTATCCATCAGAAGAAAAACATTTGAGTACGGGTCCTGAACAAAAGTATTCAGAAACCATGATTACGTATTCTCCGGTGAGAATAGTAATATTCAATTTACCAATGAAGATCGGGTCCTGATCTGATGTAACCAGAAACCATCTTGATCTCTATGGTACGAGTCCTAGACTGCTTTGTCTAGAAGTCATTGTTCTTTGAAGAACGAGTTCTGAACTGTTGTATTCAAAAGTCTTGTTCTTTTTCATTGATGATCAGGTCATAAACTGTAGTGTTTAGAAACCATAGTCACTTGAAACATTGAGGAACGGGTCTTGAACTATTTTATTCAAGAGCCATAGTTCTTTCTCCCCCTTAAACCTTGGGTGCCTGCAACATAGATTCAGCTTTTGGTACCCACTGTTATTTGTGTCCTGACTTGTTAGTTGCAGTTCTAGTAGGAGAGATATAATAAGAACCATACCAGTTATTTTCATAATTTTTGTTAACAAAATCATTTGTACCACAATAGGAACAACTAATTTTCATCTGTGCTAATGTAACACCCTGAAAACCTGAGTGAATTTAAAAAAATGCGGAAACTGGACAAATAAGCATCATTATTTGGTATAAACCTATAACACTCTAAAATTTCAGAGTAAATTAAAACCTAGAAATATGGCAACGAGACATCTGAAAGGATATAAACTTCACATAAAGGGGATCAGTCCTTAAGACTACACAAAACTCATACGGATATAGAATTTATCAACAATACTAATCTAAACATAACCGTCTAGACTACAACACTTGACGAACCAGAATTGACTAAAAGATGGGACTTAAACAATGCCCAACACCAAAATACTAGACATCTCAAAATATGCCTCGAGTCCACGCTCGACTCTCAAAGACCCTGTGCAACCCACCGCTAAGGGAAACCTGTTATACATATCATTTGAAAAAAAGTGTCAGACTTTAAAGCCTGGTGAGAACATACAGTTTATAAAGCTCGAAAGATATAAACATCTGTATCATAAAGGAATATTTTCATAAAGGTTTAATTCGTAAAGATAACATTTCGCCACAACCGGGCCTCTTCGGTCCAAAACTCTTAAATGGTGATAAAAGGACCATTTTACCAAGGAGAGTGGTGGAACACAAAGTAGACCACAAATCCGAGTTATGAGCTAAACACTTGGAGTCCTCAGCAATAAAACCAGAGTCCGTGCTACGAGGTGAGATCGCGCTCCCAAGGGAAACCAATGTATACTCCTTCACTAGGATCACCATGAACCATGGCTAGTAACCGGCCTCACATAACCGTACCATAAACTCATCACGGAACATGTGATCCATAGCTACATATTTGGGGAATATAGCCTCCCAACAAAATAGTCTACTCCAAAACCTAGGGATCCACTAGTAATGGTAAGGACTCGTCACAACAACATATGTGACCAACCATAAACAAATATATGGTATAAGTACATTTTATAAACAAAATGCTATTCTCAGTTCAACTTCTGGTAAAAATGAAAATCATTAAAATGAGTTCATAAACATTCTTTTCAAATGACCACATAATGTGCAAGTAAAACATCATTTTACTTCAATAAGGCGGAACCCGTCATTTTGGTCAAATCTGACCGGGAACCCCGAGAATCACCAAAAATTTCATTTATTACAAAATGTAGAGAACATAAAATCATACCGTAGAAATACTTTAGATTTCGCAAATAAGAGTTTTGACATGTATAAAGTTTGTAAAATGGTAGTAGGAACTCACCCAATAGGTTTATACGAAAACCCGAAGAACCAGATATCGACCACGACGAATAGGTGAAACTTTATACACCGAAACCCCGAGCAATGCACTTAATACTAGCGATCAACGGAGCTTCAAAGATCGAAGAAACCAAAGAGAAATCTTAGAGAGAGAGAGAGAATGGGATTTGAAGAGAGAGAGAGAGAGAGATTGAGAAATGAGAGATATTTTGGGTGGAAACCCTTAAGTCGGCCAGGAGAGCTTCGCGGGTTATGCCGCGACTTCCACTCGCGGCATAACTCGCCCGTGTCCCTAAAACCCAAGACATCCCGTGGGTTTCGCGGGTTATGCCGCGACCTCAACCCGCGGCATAACTCGCGTAGTTCACTGTGGTTTGTCCAAAACCACCAAAGGCCAAACTCAAACTTGGTAACAAACGCGGTGCTAGCGACAAAAGCTTAACACTAGAATACCAAGGTTACATAACGAAATTAGGGGTGTTACAATCCTCCCAACCTTAGAATAATTTCGTCCTCGAAATCTACTCTTCTCAATGGAACACTATCCGCAGAGAAGATCGTCACTAACTCAAATGCCAGAATCATTAACGAGATCCTAATACCGACATCCACATGAGCTACCCTTCTTGAGCACAATTCAATCCTAACCGAACGAACACTCAACACTCTAAAGTAACCTTTACTCATAAGGTTACGGTTGCCTCCCAACCTTAGGTGACAATTACTACTTCAGGAAATTCACAACCTCAACTTTCCATCTACCAATTTCTTTCAAACTGCACGGTTCCGAACTCAAAGCCAACGGTCGACGCTAATCTTCTCAAAACTCTCAGATTTCACTGATCCATTCCTATTATCAATAAAGATATTCTTACAAGGCGCACTAATGCGTCTTTCCGGTAAACGGTTAACATAGATTCTGTTATCACTCAACTCCAATCCGACTCCAAATCTGGACGTAGCCCTTATTAGAATTTCTTAATACATCCCTAAATACTTCGTCTACAACTACTTTATATCGATTTACCTCTAAACGTACCACCAATCTACACACTCGGACTTATAAAGGACGGGCGCTACAGAAACTCATACGTAGCCACTATCTCCAACCTGTGGAAGACTTCACCAACCACTTACTCTAGCTCAAGGCTAAGGCCCGACTCCTCAAAGCACTGCTAGAACCGAACTCCCAACCGGAAATGATGCACATGAAGATAAATAAATAAATAAATAAAAGTTTAAGCTTAGCGCCTAGAGAGTTCAAGAGTTTTACATAAGTAAAAGCATTTAAATTGATGAACTTCTCTTTAAATCAGAACCTTTCAAATAATGAACCTTAAAACATAGAAACAACTCCTTTTCAAAGTCATGCACTTTCAAAGACGGATACTTCATTGCAAATACGTTTTATAAATTGACACAATTTGTATAACTCGAAGTATGAAATATTAGTAACACTATCCACATCGTACGTCCGAAAACATGGACACTAGGCCCAATACTCACACGACCAAAAACAAAAGAAAACTAAATATCAACATGCACGAATAACACATTTCATTCAAGCCTTAATATACGTGGGGGAAACCCCAATATTAAAGCCATCATTTACCGTCGACTCTACATAACCAAAGCCGGTAAAAATATAACATTAGTGTTTAAAATACCCCGGGTCTACGACGGAGAGACCCGTATATAAAGAGAATAGAAGAACACGTAAGTAGGTCGCCCACACAGCTTTCTCGCATGACCTCTAAACGTTTCCATCTTGGGTGGCGAGAACACGTGAATAGAGCCACCCGTGATGTTATTGGATTTCACCACACATACCGGTCCTAGTTCCCATGCCATACAAGACATCACAATCCTCAGACCTATTATTGCCCCTTGCCATACTCCGTCGAGTTCCACTCCAGGGTCTTACGAACATGGGTGCCTATCCAATCTAAACGAGTTTCAACTCAGCGGCTCGTGCCACCTATTGTCTACTCGCTAGCCAACCCGAGCGGTCACTAAGTGCAACCCAAAACCTCAGGCTTTACAAAATAGACAGACTGTCTAACATTACATGACTCCAACTGAAAAAACCAAAGCTCCCAAAACATGTGACTCCTAATGGCATAGAATAATCGCCATCATACACCAAAATTCCACAACTGTTTTTAAACCGTACAAATGCCCTCAAGACTCCATTTAGTCAAAATTGAGCCAACGACCCAACGGTTTACGTAAATACCCAAATGAAAGCCGAAATAAATATTGAAACACGTTTGACCAACTATTATGCAAACACGACCAAAAGTATTATTAACTCAATTCTCGTCGTTGGTTGAAACAACCCGTTTTCTAATTAAACTCACATCCTTATGTTTTCAAAAGGCCTCATAACACAATAATATGCATTTTCTGAAAAAGGTTTATAAGATCAAACACACCAAATGACACTTACGTCAATTGAATTCCAATTATATATGTAAAATCATCAACGAAATACTTCAACATGATTTATTTACCAAAATGACCAAAGATCCCAAAATGGGTGTCTCGCATGCTCATAAAATTAAACATTCCAAAATGACCAAAACTTATCAGCAGTTAACAATTTATTGTAAAACACAAACACTTTAAAATAAACATTTTGGCATGTACACTATTTTCACAATTCAACTTTAACTTACCAAAACACGAATAAACCCCATCATGCTAAAATCCTTCATTGCGGTTATAAATCCGGACAAATGTCCACACGACTCATTTAGTCAAAACCCGAGCCAAAAGCCTGACACTTTACGTAAATTTCCAACGAAAGCCTCGTATACCTTAAAACACATTTCAACCGACATTTAACTGTTTTCCCAAATAATGAAATGTCTTTAAACAATATTTATGAAAATACACACCACCAGGACATGATTTCTCAAAACTCAACACGTATTGAGACCAAAGATTTTCCAAAAGTTTATGAATGCAAATATACTAAGATGCACAAAATCATCAAAAATGCATATATCATAATGTAGATTTTACGTGTACAAAATCACCCAGAATATGTAAATCACACTATCTACTTGTTAAAATATTCAAGTTCGACATGAGCAATTTATGTTGTTAAAACAATCCAAGTTACCGAATACGAAAACTTAACAAAATACGCACCTTGAGAAATACCGAGTAAAAACATACGCAACAATTTATACTATGAACGTGAAGATAGGTTCTTGTATTTCAATACGTGCAACAATTGTTTGTACAACTCAAAAGGAAAATCACGATTTTATCTTTAAAATTCCTCTATATACAACCAAGAGACGTTGCAACGAATGAATTTTCAACTCACCCCATATGCAATAATTCATTCCTCAAAGGGCGGTAAAATAACGGGGATGCAAATAAAATTTCAAATCGAGTTTGAAGCTTCACGTTGAAAAGATAAACAAAATTTGACAAAATAGAAACTACAACGACAAAATACCGCTAATTCGCTAAATGCTTTGCGGAAATTTTAACAGTAAGAGTTAATGATGGAATACGATCAGAACGAAAGTCCTGTTTTTAAAAATAACATAAATCATTTATGCAATCATTCACACCAACGTTATACTTAAATCCATTGCACATAGTACACGACATATGATACTTGATAATAAAACCCCGAGATTAACACACATAATGATGCACACGCACATGCCTCTCAAAATTATTTACGCGACGCAAACGTCGTAAGATGAGACACCATAATCCAACTGGATTTTATAAAACTCATTTACGCTAACAATCAAGTGGTGTCAAAATTTCTATTTTTCAATACAAGGCAAGGTGACCATTCAGACAATATTCTGATGAGACACGATTCCCAAAGAACTCATAAATTGCACACAATTTAAAATTAACTTACGCGTCTCAAAATATATGCACGCGTTAAAAGAATTCGTAAAACAATACTCCATGCAATTCAACAAGACTCACACAAACCAAAATTTCCAAGAACTCCGACTCAAAAGTATGAGGATAACTTTTCCTTTAAACCATTGACATACGTGGAAGAGCTCCAATGTCAAGGTCAAAATTCCACAGCAATTTGCCCATTAACTCCACAAGCGTTAAAACACAATTATTTCGACATCCAAAAATAGCATTTAAACACTAGACTTGAATAAGGAGAGTTTTGATAATAATTTGAAATCAGGTGCAACAAAACCAATGTAAGCATGCTTATGCTCATAGTTTAAAATATGATGAGTGCTAAATATCTTGCTAGAACGTTATAATGTAATTTACTTCATGGTTGGCGCTCATGAAAAGCAATTTAGGCAACCTTATTTTAGAAATAAATTAAATGCATGAATTCGGTCGGCACTCACATCTTAATACTACGCTTCCCAATATTCCGACGTTCTATAATCAACCGGATGCCTTAGGCATCATAGGGCAACCATCCCATTTATTAACTTACAAATCTCCTCGAAATAGAATCGATATAACAAGATACAGCTCCAATTCCACCAACGAATCTGGCTCAAGATGATTAACTTAATGCGTTCTACGCACTTACTATTATCCCGAAGAGACATTGCTATAAACAACAATCATTCCTTAGCTTACTCGCTTAGAAACTTTCGCACTACTCTAACGGTCAACATACTAAGGTAGAGTAGATAAACACAAGCACGAGAAAGGGTAAGGAAGAGTTTAACTGAAATACGCACGAAAGAAACGTACCGTTATGTCTACCAATTGTCATAACATTAGCAAACCAATTACACTCACGTAAAATATCGTCATAATCACATTAGCTAAGTGAGATTATGAACATATAACACATAAGGGTTCTTGTTACCATCATCACCACGCTTGATTAACATAACCTCCGTCTATTCTAAGACTAACCCATCTTAGAAGTTCTACCCAAATCTCACAATCAATGCCTATCAAACTCAGTCTAAGTCTAGACATCTTACATTCATGCCTAGTTCGCTTAAACTAGAGCTCTGATACCAACTTGTAACACTCTAAAATTTCAGAGTAAATTAAAACCTGGAAATATGGCAACGAGACATCTGAAAGGATATAAACTTCACATAAAGGGGATCAGTCCTTAAGACTACACAAAACTCATACGGATATAGAATTTATCAACAATACTAATCTAAACATAACCGTCTAGACTACAACACTTGACGAACCAGAATTCACTAAAAGATGGGACTTAAACAATGCCCAACACCAAAATACTAGACATCTCAAAATATGCCTCGAGTCCACGCTCGACTCTCAAAGACCCTGTGCAACCCACCGCTAAGGGAAACCTGTTATACATATCATTTGAGAAAAAGTGTCAGACTTTAAAGCCTGGTGGGAACATACAGTTTATAAAGCTCGAAAGATATAAACATCAGTATCATAAAAGAATCTTTTCATAAAGGTTTAATTCGTAAAGATAACATTTCGCCACAACCAGGACTCTTCGGTCCAAAACTCTTAAATGGTGATAAAAGGACCATTTTACCAAGGAGAGTGGTGGAAGACAAAGTAGACCACAAATCCGAGTTATGAGTTAAACACTTGGAGTCCTCAGCAATGAACCCAGAGTCCGTGCTACGAGGTGAAATCGCGCTCCCAAGGGAAACCAATGTATACTCCTTCACTAGGATTACCATGAACCATGGATAGTAACCGGCCTCACATAACCGTACCATAAACTCATCACGGAACATGTGATCCATAGCTACATATTTGGGGAATATAGCCTCCCAACAAAACAGTCTACTCCAAAACCTAGGGATCCACTAGTAATGGTAAGGACTCGTCACAACAACATATGTGACCAACCATAAACAAATATATGGTATAAGTACATTTTATAAACAAAATGCTATTCTCGGTTCAACTTCTGATAAGAATGAAAATCATTAAAATGAGTTCATAAACATTCTTTTCAAATGACCACATAATGTGTAAGTAAAACATCATTTTACTTCAATAAGGCGGAACCCGTCATTTTGGTCAAATCTGACCGGGAACCCCGAGAATCACCAAAAATTTCATTTATTACAAAATGTAGAGAACATAAAATCATACCGTAGAAATACTTTAGATTTCGCAAATAAGAGTTTTGACATGTATAAAGTTTGTAAAATGGTAGTAGGAACTCACCCAATAGGTTTATACGAAAACCCGAAGAACCAGATATCGACCACGACGAAGAGGTGAAACTTTATACACCGAAACCCCGAGCAATGCACTTAATACTAGCGATCAACGGAGCTTCAAAGATCGAAGAAACCAAAGAGAAATCTTAGAGAGAGAGAGAATGGAATTTGAAGAGAGAGAGAGAGAAAATGGGATTTGAAGAGAGAGAGAGATTGAGAAATGAGAGATATTTTGGGTGGAAACCCTTAAGTCGTCCAGGAGAGCTTCGCGGGTTATGCCGCGACTTCCACTCGCGGCATAACTCGCCCGTGTCCCTAAAACCCAAGACATCCAGTGGGTTTTGCGGGTTATGCCGCGACCTCAACCCGTGGCATAACTCGCGTAGTTCACTGTGGTTTGTCCAAAACCACCAAAGGCCAAACTCAAACTTGGTAACAAACGCGGTGCTAGCGACAAAAGCTTAACACTAGAATACCAAGGTTACATAACGAAATTAGGGGTGTTACAAAACCTCCCAAAAAGGGGAAATGTACTTAACCTTTACAAAATCTGTATACGAATATGGAATTCAACAACAAACTAATCCAAACATAAACTATCTAGATTACATCGGTTGTTAATCCAGTGTCACCAAAAGAATGGGACTTAAACAATTGCCCAACATTAATACAAGTCATCTAAAAAATCCCCGAGACCAAGCTCGTCACTCAAGCCCTTGGCAACATACTGCTAATGGGAACATGTTATACATATCATTTGTGAAAAAGTGTTAGGCTTAAAGCCTAGTGAGAACATACAGTTTATAATTTCAAGAGATATAAACAATTGTATTAAAAGGAAATCTTTTCAATAAGTTTTGGTTTACAATTAAAATCTTTTCCACATAAGGACTGATCGGTCCGAAAATTCATCTTGTGATGACGGGGGAAACCCGATTTACCAAGGATTGCGGCGGAACACAAAAGTAGGCCACAATCCGAGTTGTGAGCTAAATACATGGAATCCATGGCCACGAACAACAAGCTCCGTACTAAGATGTGAGGAAGGGCCCTCGAGGAAACCAGTCATACTCGTTCACTAGGACTACATCATGACCCATAGCTAGTAACCGGTCTCACATAACCGTACCAAATGGCTCTCGAGGATCATATGCATCCATAGCTACAGAAAGGGGAATAGACATCCCAATAATAAAAGCCGACTCAAAACCTAGGGATCCACTAGTAATGGTACAGACTTGTCATAATAACATATGTGACCCACCGTAGATAGTCATATGGTATAAAAACATTTTATAAACAAAATGCTTTCCTTCAAGTTTAACTGCTGGTAAGAATGAAAATCATAAAATGAGTTTATATACATTCTTTCAAATAATCCACATAAATGTGGAAGTAAAACCTCCTTTTACTTCAAATAAGATGGAACCCATCATTTTAGTCGAAAATGATCGGGAACCCTAAAATCTCCCAAAACTCAAGTTACATCAAAATGTAGTAAACTTAGATCTGAAACCATGGAGATATATAGAAGTTCAAAATGTAAGTTTTGACATGTATAAACTTTAGAAAAAGGTAGTAGGAACTCACCAAATATGTTTTTAGACGAAAACTCGAAAAACCAAATATCGACCACCGAGTGAAGACGAAGCTTTCTATACTGAACCCTTGCTAGATACACTTAATACTAGCAACATACGACAACCGAAGAACCAAACAAGAAACCAGAGAGACTTGAGAGAGTTTGAGAGAAAAGAGATATTTAGAAAAATGAGATATTTTCCCCTCAAATATCACTTTAACCCAAACAGCCACCGTGCGGGTTATGGTGTGGGCTAAGTCGCATCGTGACTCGTGCCACTCACTGGAACTCGCAACCAATCTGCGCACCTCGCGGGTTATGGCGTGGGCTAAGTCGCGTCGTGACTCGCGCCACCCACTGGACAAACCCCAAACAAACAGTGCACCGCGCGGGTTATCGCGCCGGCCACTGCCTTTGCTTCATCTTCCAAACTGGTCAAACGGAACTCTAGGTGTTACAATCCTGCCCAACTTGGGAATGATTTAGTCCTCGAAATATCATCTACTCGAAAAGACGAGGATATCTTCGCTTCATATCCTCCTCAACTTCCCACGTCACGTTGGCTCCCCGATGATGATTCCACTGCACCTTGACCATAGGGACCTCTTTGTGACGTAACTTCTTAGATTTTCTCTCTAAGATAGCGTTAGGCTCTTCTACACAACGGTTACCCTCGTCTCTTAACTCTGAGAGGGGAATGACGCTTTCTTCCTCCGCCAAACACTTCCGAAGGTAACAAATATGGAACGTGTTGTGGATTCTGCTCAACTCTGGCGGCAGTTCTAATTGGTAGGCTTGTAAACTCACACGCTTAAGAACTTTGAAGGGTCCAAGGAAACGGGGACTCAGCTTCCCACGTTTTCCGAACCTGATAATGCCCTTCTAAGGAGATACTTTAAGCAACACATGGTCACCCACCTGAAACTCCATCAGTCGCCTTTTCTTATAGGCATAGCTCTTCTGCCGATCTTGAGTCGCTTTCAACCTTTCATGAATGCATTTGACCTTATCGGTCGTCTCTTGCACGATTTCAGGTCCGGCGAATTGCTTCTCTCCCGCTTCAAGCCAACATACGGGAGTTCGGCACTTCCGCCCGTACAACGCCTCAAATGGTACCATTCTAATACTCGAGGGGTAGATATTGTTATAAGCAAACTCCACCAAAGGTAGGTGAGAGTCCCAACTACCCCCGAAATCAATGACACAAGACCCCAACATGTCTTCCAAAGTTTGGATCGTTCTCTCGCTTTGGTTTGTGGATGGTAAGTCGTACTCAACTTAACTCGCGTACCAAGCTCTTTCTGAAACCCATCCCAAAAGTTTGAAGTGAACCGACTGTCGTGATCCGACACGATCGACAATGGTATTCCATGCCTCGAGACCACTTCATCGATGTAAAGTTTTGCTAACCTGTCCATCGGTAAAGTCTCGCGCATAGCCAAGAAGTGAGCGCTTTTTGTCAATCTATCGACTATTACCCAAATTGTATCGTGACCTCGAAAAGTTTTAGGCAACTTCGTCACGAAGTCCATGGTAATATGTTCCCACTTCCACTCGGGAATCTCTAAGGACTAAAGACTCCCATACGGACGTTGATGTTCGGCCTTAACTTGGGAGTATGTCACACAACGCTCCACATAACGCGCCACATCAAGCTTCATTACTGGCCACCAATAATGCAACTTCAATTCCCTGTACATATTTGTACTTCCCGGATGAATGGAATACTTGGACTTGTGAGCATCCTCAAGCAATAGATCACGGTTACCCCCAACTTTGGGTACCCACACACGACCGCTAAACAGTTTTACTCCACGGCTATCTTTCGTTAAGAGCAAACGTTGCTTCGTCGTGACTTCCACCTTGAGATTTTCTTCCAACAAAGCTTCAACCTGCGAGGTCTTGATCTTTTCAACAAGACTAGACACTAACTCGATTCTCAAATGGGTAGCCCGAATACTTCCGCTATAGTCCTTCCGACTTAACACATCGGCTACAACGTTAGCCTTACCAGGATGGTAAAGCAATTCACAATCGTAATCCTTTAGCAACTCGAGGCACCGTCTTTGCCTCATGTTCAACTCCTTTTGATCAAAGACGTACTTCAAACTCTTATGATCTGTATAGAGCGTACACTTCGTTCCATAAAGGTAATGTCGCCAAAGCTTCAAGGCGAACACCACCGCTGCTAACTCCAAATCGTGGGTAGGATAGTTCTTCTCGTGTATCTTAAGTTGCCTCGAGGCGTAAGTGATTACTTTGCCTCTTTGCATTAACACACAACCCAAACCCATTTTCGAAGCGTCGTTATAGACCACGAAGTCTTCCGACCCTTCAGGCAACGATAAGAGTGGAGCTTCACACAACTTCTTTTGTAGAATCTGGAACGCCTTCTCTTGCGTTTTGGTCCAATCGAATTTCACATTCTTCCAAGTTTAAACTATCAAGGAAGAAGCGATCTTCAAAAAGTCTTGAATAAATCTCCGGTAGTGCCCCGCCAGACCCAAGAAACTTCGGACCTCTGACGGACTCTTGGGAGGCTTCCAATTCATCATAGCTTCAATCTTGGAGGGATCCACTTTCACTCCATCTCGAGTGACAACGTGACCCAAGAATTGCACTTCTTCAAGCCAAAAGTCACACTTGGAAAACTTGGCGTACAATCTTTCTTTTCTCAACACATCGAGAGTTTCGCGTAGGTGTTGCTCGTGCTCTAACTCGCTCTTAGAGTATACGAGTATATCATCAATGAATACGATGACTGACTTGTCGAGGAATGGTCGGCACACCCTATTTATCAAATCCATAAATACCGCTGGTGCATTCGTTAGGCCAAAAGGCATTACAAGAAACTCATAATGGTCGTAACGTGTTCTGAAAGCTGTCTTCGGAACGTCTTCGTCTCTTACCTTCACTTGGTGGTAACCCGAACGTAAGTCGATCTTTGAAAAACACCCCGCTCTTTGGAGTTGATTGAACAAGTCGTCAATTCTTGGAAGCGGATACTTGTTCTTCACTGTAGATTTGTTCAACTCACGATAATCGATGCACATTCTCATTATGTCATCCTTCTGCTTAACAAACAAGACCGGAGATCCCCAAGGCGAAGAGCTCGGTCTTACGAAACCCCTCTCCAAAAGATCTTGGAGTTGAGCCATCATCTCCTGCATCTCTGTTGGCGCTAACCGGTAAGGGGCTCAGGCAACAGGAGACGTTCCCGGTACGAGATCAATCCGAAACTCCACTTGATGATCGGGTGGTAACCCAGGAAAGTCGTCCGGAAAGACATCTGGAACCTCACGCACACTCTTTACATCTTCAATCTTTAACTTCTCTAGCTTGGCGTCGATCACGTAGGCTAAGAAAGATGAGCATCCTTTCACCAAATACTTGCGTGCTTTAGTTATGGTGATTATTGCCACATCTCCCTTCCTCTTCTCACCATAAATCACAACAACTTCGCCACTGGGATTGGGAAGTCGAATTATTTTCTTGGAAAATACAAACTCGGCATGATTGTTCGCTAACCAATCCATGCCGACCACAACATCAAAACCCCCGATTAACATCGGCAACAAATCAATTGGGAAATCTCTCCCTTCGATTCCAAGAGTACACTTCTTCAGAAAATCGCGGATCAGAACTTGACTACCATCTGCTATCTCAACCACTAACGCATCCTCAAGACTAGTAGTGGGCATAGCAAACTTTTGACGGAACAACTCATAAATTAAAGAGAAACTGGCACCCATATCAAATAAAACACGAGCAGGTACTGAGTTTATAAGAAATGTACCTGATATCACATCAGTTGATGCCTTGGCCTCATCGGCCGTCATCTAAAACGCTCGACCCGAAACCCTAGATGGATTCTCTTTCTTCACCGGTGCACTACCCGACATGAGCTTCGGGCAATCTCTCTTCATGTGCCCCGGTGTCTTGCACTCATAACATACAAGACCTTTGATTGGACAGTCACGAGTGATGTGATCAGACTTACCACACTTGTAGCAAGATTGAGGAGTGTTGTTACAGTTACCGTGGTGCTTGGTTCTGCACTTCTGGAACCACCTAGCTTCTTGATAACTGTTGAAGCTTCGGTTTCCGACAGAAGGTCGGGTTCTCTTGGGAGGTACTGAACTGCTCTCTCATTTCTTCTTCTCAACAACTGCTACAGCCTTCTCCGGTTTACCTCTCACGTAAACCTCTTCCATAAACTGTGCCTCTTCAATAGTCTTTCGAAGGTTAGAAGCATTCGAGTTTCGGACCATACTCATCATGTCCGACGGTAGACCCTTCAGATAGGCCTAAATCTTCTCCTTCTCAGTTGAGGCCACATGTCCCACTAACCCCAGCTTTTCCATGAATTGACGGGTATACTCTCTCACCATCAAATTCCCTTTCTCCAGCGCTCGAAACTCTGCCTCGATCTGATCCATAGCCCTCTCATTGCATTATTCTTCCAACAGTTTTACCTTGAAATCGCCCCAAGTCAGTTGGGCCAAAACAATAGGAGAGAGAGTGGACTGGATAACATTCCACCACGTCAGTGTCGTATCCCTGAGCAGTTGAGTACCGAATCTTACCCTTCAGTCATCACCACACTCGGATGAACCGAAGGCCTGTTCGATAGCTCGGATCCATTTGACACACAACTGGGTCTTCAGAACCATAGAACTCTGGTGGTCCACAACCCATAAAAGACTTGTAGGAACAACTCTTCCCACTTTTCGGAGCACCGACCACTCTGTGCTCCTCATATCTGATTCTGTTCCCGGTGCCCCCAGAGACAACCAACACATTCTCCTCTACTGCCTCATGCCTCCTGAGGCTCGTATCCCGATCCTCTAACATCTTCTGAAAAGCCTCTTGCTATTTTTCCAAGGCAGACGTCACCATTTGCATGACACTGGCCATCATATCAGCTTGAGGGTTTGCCACATGAACAATGGGACTGGTGGATGCCAAATCTACTCTTGGCCCCAGCTCCACTTCCCCAGTAAATATCGGTGGCATGCCCGGAGGAACGACTGCTGACACTCTAACTACAGGATTCAGCTCATGCGAACTAACATCGCGAAGATCTCTGCCGCCCGACGGACGACCACGTGTGTTCACCATACCTAAGTAATGGTTGCCACACAAGCACGAATAGAATAAGAGATAGATCAACAGAATAAACACAGAATAACGAATAACACATTACCAATTGTCATAGCAACGGTACCGAAAGCACAATCACGTATAAATATTCTCATAATAACATTAGCTAAGTGAAATTATGAACATACAATACATAAAGGTTCTTAATACCATCGCTACAACGTTCGATAATTATAATATCCGTTGACTCTAAGACCAACCAATCTTACAAATTCTACCCAAGCACACGAATCAATGCATAACATACTCAGTCTAAGTCTAGACATCTTACATTCATGCCTAGATTACTTAAACTAGAGCTCTGATACCAACTTGTAACACCCTAAAAACCTGAGTGAATTTAAATGCGGAAACTGGACAAATAAGCATCATTACTTGGTATAAACCTCCCAAAAAGGGGAAATGTACTTAACCTTTACAAAATCTGTATACGGATATGGAATTCAACAACAAACTAATCCAAACATAAACTATCTAGATTACATCGGTTGTTAATCCAATATCACCAAAAGAATTGGACTTAAACAATTTCCCAACATCAATACTAGTCATCTCAAAAATCCCCGAGACCAAGCTCGTCACTCAAGCCCTTGGCAACCCACCGCTAATGGGAACCTGTTATACATATAATTTGTGAAAAAGTGTTAGGCTTAAAGCCTAGTGAGAACATACAGTTTATAATTTCAAGAGATATAAACAATTGTATTAAAAGGAAATCTTTTCAATAAGTTTTGGTTTACAATTGAAACCTTTTCCACATAAGGACTGATCGGTCCGAAAATTCATCTTGTGATGACGGGGGAAACCCGATTTACCAAGGATTGCGCTGGAACACAAATGTAGGCCACAATACGAGTTGTGAGCTAAATACATGGAATCCATGGCCACGAACAACAAGCTCCGTACTAAGATGTGAGGGAGGGCCCTCGAGGAAACCAGTCATACTCGTTTACTAGGACTACATCATGACCCATAGCTAGTAACCGGTCTCACATAACCGTACCAAATGGCCCCCGAGGATCATATGCATCCATAGCTATAGAAAGGGGAATAGACATCCCAATAATAAAAGCCGACTCAAAACCTAGGGATCCACTAGTAATGGTACAAACTTGTCACAATAACATATGTGACCCATCATAGATAGTCATATGGTATAAAAACATTTTATAAACAAAATGCTTTCCTTCAAGTTTAACTGCTGGTAAGAATGAAAATCATAAAAAGAACCAAATACGACGAGTAGTGGGGTCCTGAGCTAAGCCTTGGCTAAACCTTGGAAATCTTAATGCCATAATGCCTTTCAAATCCTCCTAGCCATTATCCTACTGCAATAATTCTTGCTAAGAAGAACGCCCATGTTGTGGCAATTCCACCCAGAAGGTAATATACATTCTTTCAAATAATCCACATAAATGTCCAAGTAAAACCTCCTTTTACTTCAAATAAGATGGAACCCATCATTTTAGTCGAAAATGATCGAGAACCCTAAAATCTCCCACAACTCAAGTTACATCAAAATGTAGTAAACTTATATCTGAAACCATGGAGATATATATATATATATATAGAAGTTCTAAATGTAAGTTTTGACATGTATAAAGTTTAGAAAAAGGTAGTAGGAACTCACCAAATAGGTTTTTGGACGAAAACCCGAAAAACCAGATATCGACCACCGAGTGAAGACGATGCTTTCTATACTGAACCCTTGCTAGATTACACTTAATACTAGCAACATACAACAACCGAAGAACCAAACAAGAAACCAGAGAGACTTGAGAGAGTTTGAGAGAAAGGAGATATTTAGAAAAGTGAGATATTTTCCCCTGAAATATCACTTTAACCCAAACAGCCACAGCGCAGGTTATGGCGTGGGCTAAGTTGCGCCGTTACTCGTGCCACTCACTAGAACTCGCAACCAATCAGCACATCGCGCGGGTTATGGCGCAGGCTAATGATTTCGTCCTCGAAATCTCATCTACTCGAAAAGACGAGGATATCTTTGCTTCATATCCTCCTCAGCTTCCTACGTCACGTTGGCTCCACGATGATGCTTCCACTGCACCTTGACCATAATGACCTCTTTGTGACGCAACTTCTTAGACTTTCTCTCTAAGATAACGTCAGGCTCTTCTACACAACGGTTACCCTCAACCACTCTTAACTCTGAGATGGGAATGACGCTTTCTTCCTCCGCCAAACACTTCCGAAGGTAACAAATAGTGAACGTGTTGTGGATTCTTCTCAACTCTGGCGGCAGTTCTAATTGGTAGGCTTGTAAACCCACACGCTTAAGAACTTTGAAGGGTCCAAGGAAACGACGACTCAGCTTCCCACGTTTTCCGATCCTGATAATGCCCTTCCAAGGAGATACTTTAAGAAACACACGGTCACCCACCTGAAACTCCATCGGTCGCCTCTTCTTATCGTCCGTATCTTGCACGATTTCAGGTCTGGCGAATTGCTTCTCTCTCGCTTCAAGCCAACACACGGGAGTTCGGCACTTTCACCCGTACAACGCCTCAAATGGTGCCATTCCAATACTCGAGGGGTAGCTATTGTTATAAGCAAACTCCACCAAAGGTAGGTGAGAGTACCAACTACCCCTGAAATCAATGACACAAGACCCCAACATGTCTTCCAAAGTTTGGATCGTTCTCTCGCTTTGCCCATCACTTTGTGGATGGTAAGCCGTACTCAACTTAACTCGCGTACCAAGCTCTTTCTGAAACCCATCCCAAAAGTTCGAAGTGAACCGACTGTCGCGATCCGACACGATCGACAAGGGTATTCCATGCATCGAGACCACTTCATCGATGTAAAGTTTTGCTAACATGTCCATCGGTAAAGTCTCGCGCATAGCCAAGAAGTGAGCGCTTTTTGTCAATCTATCGACTATTACCCAAACGGTATCGTGACCTCGAAGAGTTTTAGGCAACTTTGTCACGAAGTCCATGATAATATGTTCCCACTTTTACTCGGGAATCTCTAAGGACTGAAGACTCCAATACAGACGTTGATGTTCGGCCTTAACTTGCGAGCACGTCACACAATGCTCCACATAACGCGCCACATCAAGCTTCATTACTGGCCACCAATAATGCAACTTCAATTCCCAGTACATCTTTGTACTTCCCGGATGAATGGAATACTTGGACTTGTGAGCATCCTCAAGCAATAGATCACGGTTACCCCCAACTTTGGGTACCCACACACGACCGCTAAACAGTTTTACTCCACGGCTATCTTCCGTTAAGAGCAAACGTTGCTTGGTCGTGACTTCCTCCTTGAGATTTTCTTCCAACAAAGATTCAACCTGCGACAACTTGATCTTTTCAACAAGACTAGACACTAACTCGATTCTCGAATGGGTAGCCCGAATACTTCCGCTATAGTCCTTCCAACTTAACGCATCAGCTACAACGTTAGCCTTACCAGGATGGTAAAGCAATTCACAATCGTAAGCCTTGAGCAACTCGAGCCACCGTCTTTGCCTCATGTTCAACTTCTTTTGATCAAAGACGTACTTCAAACTCTTATGATTTGTATAGAGAGTACACTTCGTTCCATAAAGGTAATGTCGCCAAAGCTTCAAGGCGAACACCACCGCTGCTAACTCCAAATCGTGGGTAGGATAGTTCTTCTCGTGTATCTTAAGTTGCCTCGAGGCGTAAGTGATTACTTTGACTCTTTGCATTAACACACAACCCAAACCCATTTTCTAAGCGTCGCTATAGTCCACTATGTCTTCCGACCCTTCAGGCAACGATAAGATTGCATGTTAGAGCACATAATTGTTGGATTCAAGATCATAAAGATTGAAGACAAAAGATCAAGAAGTCAAAGTTGGAAAAGTCAACTCTCAAGCAAAGTCAAAGTCTTTTGTAATAAAAGTCAAAGTGTCTTTGTATTTGTTTTTGTATTTTGTTTTCCTTTGTAATTGTCAAGGGTATAAATACCTTTGTTGTCTTTGTAATCTGTAGAACATTCATTGTAAACAAATCAGAGAAAAGGGATTAGAAAATCATTCTAGAGAGAGAGAAAGTTTGTAATATTGGAATTGAAAGTGAAATCAAACAGGTAATTTGATTGAAATCTTGTTTGTGTTTGATTAACTGTGTTTAGGAACTAGAATCTGGGAATAACAATTGGTATGAGAGCAGATCCAAATAGAAAAATCAAGAAATTTCAGAAAGTTCGATTGTGTTCGTCGGTGCAAAATTGTGGGTCATTCATCAAGATTTGTGTAAAGTTCTTCCGAGATTCGCATATTCAACGAGACACGCAAAGTGGTGTTTGCGTCTTCAACAAGAACCGAGAAGCGAGCTTTGCATCTGTTTCTACAAACGCAAAGTAGGGTTTGCGTCTCTAGAAACGCAAAGTTGAGTTCGGAGAAGTTAAGGTTTTCGTTTCATTTGAGAATCGAGAAAGTAAGGTTTGCGTGTTAAATCAAACGCAAAGTGACAAACGCAAAGTGAATTTTTCAGTCTTCTACGAGAAACGAGAAGTGGTTTTGCGTTTTTAATGATAAACGCAAAGTAGAAGTGTGAGCTCAGAGACAAATTGTGGTTTGCGTTTGCATCTAGAAACGCAAAGTATATCTTGCGTGTGTAACATGAATCACAAAGTGTGGTTTGCGTTCTCTGTGTAAAATGCAAAGTGTGGTTTGCGTTCCCTGTATAAAACGCAAAGTTAAGGTTTGTGTTGCCTGTGAGAAACGCAAAGTGAAGGTTTGTGATTCCCTCTTCAAACGCAAAGTAAGGTTTGTGTTTGCCTCTGGAAACGCAAAGTAAAAGGTTTGTGCATCGCTCTTGAAGCGCAAAGTGTGGAGGACTTAGACAAAATTTTCAAAATAGTAATATGGCCTTTAATAGTGAAAAAAAATTCTCTAGCGGGACCCCCGTGCTAAGTCTGCGAAGGGGGATATATTTCTGGTTGTGATCAAAATTTCTGATTTTATATTTCAAGTTTTCTGTATTTTCTTGATTGTTTCATTTGGACTAACGATCAGTTTCTAGTTTCTTATTGCCTATATTTTTCAAACAAGTTTAATCAAGATGACTTCCAAAGATGCTCTTTCCATTGGCACTGATGTCAAGCCACCTGTACTGTTCAAAGGAGAGTACGAACAGTGGAAAGACAGATTCCTTGATTTTATAGACAGACATGCAAATTGAGAGAATATTATGCTGTCAATCACAGAAGGTCCTATTGTTAGGTCCCAAGGCTTGAGCTTACCAGGAGGTCACCCATCCTAGGATTGCTCTCGCCCGAGCACACTTAACTTGTTAGGATCAAGCGCTTACCACTACACCAAAAGCAATTGCTGGTGGTGAAGGCGCAACTTTATTTCCTTAAACCATGGTAGCGCAAAGCCCCATACTAAGCGACAGGCGGACATGAGGGGCTGCACCACTTTCGTGGAGCCAGCGGGTCGGGCTGTTAGTCCCGGCCAGTTACGTACTCCCGAGTCGAAGGTGAGGGCGGTGGATGCTTGCGGCATTCCCAGCAAATGTTGGGATTTCTCCTCAACACCTATGGTACCAATCATAGTTCAAATACCAGATGATGATTCTTCTGATAGTGAAGATGGTACTGAGGAAAGAGATGAAAAGATGAAAACAGTGGCAGTGGATATCTCTCAATATTCTGAAGAACAGAAAACCCGATACAAAGCAGATAAACAAGCAAGATCCTTACTTCTTCAAAGCATTCCGAATGAGATCTACATCAAGATTGATAGTTACAAGGGAAATGCTAAGAAGATGTGGGATCAATTGCAAAAGATGATGATGGGATCTAAGATTGGGAATCAGATGAAAGTGGCTAACTACATCAATAGTTATGAGGAATTCAAAGCCAAAGAGAATGAAAGCTTAGAAGATACTTATGAACGGTTTGTCTTGCTTCTGAATGAGTTATCCAAGAATAAGGTGAAAAAGAAGCAACTTGAGAACAATGTCAAATTCCTGAGCATCCTACAACCAGGGTGGAAGAAGCATACACGTAGAATGAAGCAGATGAAGGATCTGAATGACATACCGTTACATGATGTATATGAGACTTTGAGGAAAAATGAAGAAGAAGTGGAAGAGAAAAGAGTTGAAAAGAAGAAGGCAGACAAAGTTCCTGATCCTATTGCTTTGGTAGCCGGAGAGAAGAAGGAAGAAAAGAAAGAGAAGAAGAAAAAGAAGAAAGTGCTTACAATTTCTGAGTCTGAATCTGAATCAGATGGTGATGATGGAGAAAGTCTGAAGCAAGCCATGCTTTTACTGACCCGTGCATTTCAAAAGAAATTCTACAAAAAGCCGGGATCAAATTCTCAAAGGTATTCTTCATCAAGTTCAAAGAATCATGAGCACCGAGAAAGGGTGGAAGGTAGAAGATATGAAGAAAACAGATATGATGAGAAGAAACCTGATGTAAGGAAGAAGTTCATGAATGACTACACTGTTGCAGAAAAGCCAGCAAGTGATCCAGTGAAATGATACAACTGTGGCAAAATTGGACATTTTGCAAAAGATTGTAGAAAGCCAAAAGTTCGCAACTCTCATTATTATCATAAGAAACTACTCTTGGCCAAACAACAAGAAGCGGGCGTCGCTTTAATGGCTGAAGACGATTTTTGGTTGGATCATTCAGAAGGAGAAGAGGAAGAAAAAGAAGAAACGGCTCATCTTTGTCTCATGGGAAAAGAAGTCAAGTACGATGAATCAGATGACGAGACAGCTGATGAGGTATTAAACTTAACTGATAAAGATTTTGTAACCAAAATGGAAGCTATGATGGTTGAGCTTAATGATCTTCAAGTAAAACTGAAGAAAGAAAAAGACAGAGTTGCTAAAAGAGACAATAAGATATTTGAACTCAATAAGTCGGTTATTGGGAACAAAGATCTGATTGATTATTTACGTAAGTCTGCTTCTGATTCTAAATCTCAAGTAGATTGTTTTGAAAAGAAGATTTCTGATTTTGAAGTTAAAGTTTCTAAATATGAGTTTGAGAAGAACAAATCTGCACTAAATGTTCATAAATTGCAGGTTGAAAACAAGTTTTTGAATAAGAAGGTAAATGGTCTGGAAGCCAAACTTTATGCGAGAGGTCAAACAGATCAAACCATTTTTCTTAATGCACCTGATGAAGAGGCTGATGTTAAGGAAAAATGGGGACTTGGTTTTAAAAACCCCCATTACTTAAAGAAAGCCATCAGAAAACAACCGGCACTGTATAACTTTGATTTTCTTGCATGTGCTGGTAAACATACTCATTTAAAACCCAAATTTGTTATCAAATTACCGGAAGAAGTTGAGGCCAAAGAAACTGAAAATAGAAAGAATGTGAAGAAAATGCAACTACCATTCAACTATGCAAAGTTAAATGATAGTTATCTTTCATAAACACCAAAAGTTCTTTCAAACGATTATTTTGCTAGTTATTCTGTTTCTGAGATGAAGGAAAAACCTGCAATTGCGAAGGTTTATATTCCTCCACTCATTCTTGAAAGCAAAATAGTTGAGTTGGAAAATGGTTTATCTGATGAAAAACTTTTGGTTGATATTCAACAAAGTGTATTTTCTAATGTATTAAAGAACACGATTTTTCAATCTACATCTACAAAGTGTTCTAAAGTTTCTAAGGCACCTCAATCTTCATCTGATCATTTTGATGACTTATTTGAGTCTGCAAATGATTTTCTAAATTCTGATGATGGGTGCATGGAAGAATTTGATATGTTTGACGTCAATTCGACACTTCCTGATCATTCTACTTGTTTTTTAAATAAATGAGTGTTACCAAGTGGTGTTAATATTGTTGAATCATCAACTAAGGTTGGTGAATCAGTTTCTGTAACTGCTGATTATTATGCTCAAGGTAAGAAACATAAGAAACAGCGATTACAGAAACAGAAATACACTGGTACACAAAAGAAAACTCAATCCCGGAAATTTGCTTTTCCTAATAAATCTATATCTTATGTTTCAGATTTAAGGAAGAAAAAGTTGAAAGCTCGATCCGAATGGAGACCAAAACAGAAGGAGGATGAGATAGCTGGATCAGTTTCTGATAATTTTTTTACTATCCCAGTTAGTAGTGATATTGATGTAGTTGATCAATTTGCTTCAAATAAACAAAACCTTGCAACTTCTTACAAGCGGTATTTAATAAAGCAATTGATTCAGTTATCTCCTATTTCTACTACATCTTATTATTATCGGAAAAATGAATTAGCTTATTCTCCTAATTTTTCTGATTGGTTCGGATCTTATCATGTGTATTCTTCAAGATCAAATATTTTTAAAGGTTTTCAAAAGAACAAAGGGTCCATTTTCAAATGGATACCAAAATCTTGTGCTAATCTGTTAGGGCCTGTTTTTAAATGGGTACCTAAATCTATTGTCTCCTGATTTCTCTTGCAGACCCGGCATATGTGGTACTTGGACAGTGGATGTTCCAAGCATATGACTAAGCAAAAAGCTTTATTGTCTAATTATACAGATAAAGTCAGTGGAAATGTCAGATTTGGAAACGATCAGCTTTCACCAATATTAGGATATGGTGACATCATTCAAGACAACATAACGATTAAGAAGGTGAGTTATGTCGAAGGTCTAGGGCACAACTTGTTCAGCATCGGTAAATTCTGCGACAAAGGGTTAGAGGTTAACTTCAAAGCTAAGAGATGTTCGGTTCGTTCTGAAGATGGCACAGAACTCTTAGCAGGCAAGCTAAAGACAAATCTCTACACCATCAATCTTTCAAAGGTCCAGAATGATAGTCACGTTTGCTTGTTATCAAAATCTTCGATGCAACAAAGTTGGCTTTGGCACCGACGACTTTCACATCAAATTTTCGTTATATCAACAAGCTGGTTAGTAGGAAATTGGTAAAAGGATCTCCTGAGCTGAAATACGAGAAAGAACACTTATGTGCTGCATGTGAGAAGGGTAAGATGAAGAGAGCTCCGCATAAACCGAAGCCTTAACAAAGCACTAGTTCTCCGTTAGAATTATTACATATGGATTTGTGTGGTCCAATGAGAACTCAGAGTTTGGGTGGAAAGAAATATGTGTTGGTTATTGTGGATGATTACTCAAGATACACGTGGGTCAAATTTCTTCGATCAAAAGATGAGACGCCCGAAGTTCTCATTACTTTCTTAAAGACGACCCAGGTGAAAATGCAGTGACAAGTCAAGATTCTTCAAACTGACAACGGCACAGAATTCAAGAACAAGATTGTTGATGAATATCTCGAATCAGTTGGGATTTCACATCAGTATTCTGCTGCTCGTACGCCTGAACAAAATGGAGTACTCGAAAGGCGAAATCGGACGCTATTCGAGGCCACTCGGACTATGCTTAGCCAATCGGACTTACCTCTATTCTTGTAGGCAGAAGTTGTGTCGACTGCATGCCATACTCAAAATCGATCCATGATACACCGCCGTTTTCAGAAGACTCCATATGAGCTGATCAACAATAGAACACCAACAATCAAGTATTTTCACATATTTAGGTGTAAATGTTTTGTGCTTAATGACAGAGAGAGTCTGAATAAATTTAGTGCTAAGGCGGAAGAGGGTATCTTCATTGGTTATTATTCAACATCGGCAGCATATCGTGTTTATCTGATGAAGTCAAAGACAGTCGTCGAGAGCGTTAATGTAACATTCGATGAAGAGATGGCCTCTGAACAACTCAGTTCAGAACCCGTGATCACTGGAGTATTAGTTTCTGGGCAGATCAGTCTAGAATCTGCTTCTACAGCGAATAATTCAAATAACACTTCTACTTCTATTTCACATTTATCTGATTTAGATTTTTTATTTGAATTCTTTTATGATGAATTTCTAGGTTCTAATGTATCTAAATCTGCTGTGACTGACAGGTCTTAAGACACAAGTTGCAATCATCTAGTCATTTCAGATGTCATAACTGAACAAGCATCTCCCGTTCAGTCAGAAACTCACATTCCAACATCTACTCCTACAGTTGAAGATATACCAGTAACTGTTGAGCCAGAAGTAACTGTTTCAGTTGGGTGTCATACAATGTCTATTCAACAGCCAGAGTTTGTTGTTCCAAATGATGTTTCTGCACCTGAAACTTCAACTGCAAATCCTCCTGTTATTCAAACTGAATATTCTGATAGTGGATTTCAAGATGATGATCATGTTCAATCAGTATCTACTCCACTCCCTTATGAGCATCGCTGGACCAAAGACCATCCTTTACATCAAGTAATTGGAGATCTTAACAGGCCTATACAAACGAGGTCAGCGACTCTTAATCAATGTATGCATGACTCATTCCTCAGTAAGATTGAGCCAACGCGAGTATCTGAGGCTCTTGCTGATTCGGACTTGGTATCTGCTATGCAAGAAGAGATCAATCAGTTTGAGTCCCTAAAGGTTTGGAGATTAGTTCCAAAACCAGAAGGTAAAACCGTGATAGGCACTAAGTGGGTTTTCAAAAACAAGAAGGATGAAGACGGTATCGTCATAAGGAACAAATCTAGACTTGTTGCCAAAGGTTACCGGCAAGAGGAAGGCATTGACTACGATGATATGTATGCTCCAGTAGCGTGTATAGAAGCAATCCGCATGTTTCTAGCCTACGCAGCTCATAAGAATTTCACAGTCTTTCAGATGGATGTGAAAACAGCCTTTCTGAATGGCATTCTTAAAGAGGAAGTGTACGTGTCTCAACCAGAAGGGTTCGTCAATCCAGAGAAGCCAGATCATGTCTACTTCTTGGACAAAGCCCTGTATGGTTTAAAACAAGCCCCTCGAGCATGGTATGACGTGTTATCTAAATTCTTGGTCAAGTCCGGTTTTTCTAAAGGTAAGGTTGATATTAGTTCATCAAAAAGGAAAAAAACTGATATTAGTTCTTATTCAAATATATGTTGATGATATAATATTTGGTTCTACAAATCCAAAATTTTGCAAAAACTTTTCTAACCTCATGGTGTCACGTTTTCAAATGAGTATGATGGGAGAGATGAATTTCTTTCTCGGATTACAAGTTAAGCAATTTTCTACGGGGATTTTCATTAACCAATCTAAGTACATTTTGGACATTCTTCGGAAGTACAAAATGGAAAATTGTAAATCAATTGGAACCCCGATGGCACCAGGTACTAAAATTAGCACTGATCCTTCAGGTAAAAGTGTTGATGTTAGAACTTATAGAGGTATGATAGGATCGTTAATGTATCTTACATCTAGTAGACCAGATATTATGTTTTCAACATGCTTATGTTCTAGATATCAAGCTGATCCTAAAGAATCCCATTTGGCCGCTGTCAAAAGGATTTTTAGATATCTGAAGGGGACTACAGACCATGGTCTGTGGTATCCTAAGGATACTGGGTTTCAATTGACTGGATATTCAGATGCAGATCATGCAGGTTACATGTTGGACAGAAAGAGTACTTCTGGTCACGTTCAATTTCTTGGAGACAAGTTCGTTAGTTGGGCTTCAAAGAAACAATTATGCGTTTCCACATCGACTGCTGAAGCAGAGTATGTAGCTGCTGCTAGTTGCTGCTCTCAAGTCTTGTGGATGCGAACACAGCTACGAGACTACGGATTTAAGTTTGATAAAATTCCAATCTATTGTGACTCGAAGAGTGCAATCGCGATATCTGTTAATCCTGTCCAACATACGAAAACCAAACACATTGATGTCAGGTATCATTTTATAAAAGATAATGTAGAAAAAGGAACAATTGAACTTTATTTTGTAAAAACAGATTATCAACTTGCAGATTTATTTACCAAACCCTTAGATGAAAATAGATTTAATTTTCTTGTCTCTAAGCTTGGTATGTTAAATCTTAAGATGTAATCGGTTGTTACCTAATAAAGTTACGTATTGTTATTTTTCATCATTTTTCTTTATCTTTATGTCTGAAGGATATATGCACTTTAATTGTTTGCTCATGATCTTAGGGGGAGTAAGAGAAGATTTTAGATAATCTACATTCATTTGAGGGGGAGCATATCTAATTTCTGCATTTTACTTAACTGACAAATTTTTGTGATGCATGATTTTAGGGGGAGCTTATCAACAGAAGTAAGACTGTGATTTCTGATTATTTCTGATCAGAACTCGTTCTTTAATCGTTTTACTGTTTTATGTTCTTTTATTTTAGAATAAATTTTGTGAAAAAGTTTTTGACTAGACTTTGAGACTTGTGTAGGATGAGAGAAGCTGACAAGATCATATCTTAATGACTTCAGCTTGACTTCATGAGATTTAAGATTGCTCGAAAAGGTAAATTTTTTATCTAAATCACAAATGTATCTGAAAGAAGGACAACTTTCAGATATAGAAAACATGTTCTTAAATGTTCAAACCACTTCTCGAATTTTAAACAGATTTTATAATTTGGAAGTGTGATTTTAAATATTTTCATTTTATTTTTGTGCTTCATTGAAAAAAAAACCGTGTGTTATCCAAACATTAATACTTGTGTATTGTCTTTTCTATATACTTTCAAGTATTCACACACATCGGTTTGACTTAGTTCAAATTGTTCTTACCATGTCTCATATTGAAACATATTTTCGATGGTAAGACACCCCGCTTGTACTTCAAAGAATTTTGAGCGTCATTTCATTTCGAAACGTCATTTCAAGAATATCTATATTTTGTTTCGTATGGACAATATCCATTGTTTTTTACCATAAGCCTTGATTGCTATATCATTCATTTCTGATCATTTTCATACAATGTCAGATTTTCAAACAAGTCTTTTGTATTCATATTCATTCATTCAATATACTTGTTTGAAAATACTTCAATGTTTTAAAATGCTCATATCTTTATGATTATATTTCTGAGCATATTTACATCTGACATTTGTATATGAGCTTTAACTGATAAAGTTAAACCATTTTTGAGCAACGCATTCTTTATAGGAAAAATATGGGTTCTTTGTGCTAGGAATTAACAGAACTTCTATGAAATCACGTTAACCAGTGATTTCTACCCAAAAAGTTAATCCATAGAAATTGAGTGTGAGGAATCTAAAAGAATTGAGTGTGGGTTGTGTGTTGAGGGAAAATGGAAATGAGAGTTTGGTTAGAAGTGAGCTTAATGATAAAAAGAGAGAGGGTGAGAGATCAGAGTAAAAGATTATCAAACTCTGCACCAACTACTTTCTGAGCCGGGCAGCCACATTACTAGCGTTTCACAACTCTTTGGTGAATGTTATTGAAACAGGCAACTAGCCCATGCCAACTCTTGCTTAATATCCCACCAACCACTCATTTTCTTCTTAAAAAAAATGTTTCACATTTTCAAGGGGACGTAGCACATATGCTATCTAGTTTTCATTTGGAAAATCTGGATATTGAAAAAGAAGGAAGTCTGCCCCACCTTCGCACTTCAATTATGCACATTGAGTCTGTGTTTATCCACTGTTGTCTCAGTGGTTTACACTATGTTGAGCCTTTATAAAAGCAATTTTCGTGCTTAATTCTTTCTACACTTGCACGAACACACAAAGAATTTGTTTCTTTGTCATAACATTCATAGAAATTGCCTTTGTGGTATTTCGATGATTGGATGGAAGCCCTGGTGGAGTGAACATCAAAAAGCTCCTTTATATTATGTATTCGTTACACACAGTGACTTCGTGTTGCTGACAGGCATATTAACTAATTCATTTGTTGATTCAGGTGTTACACATTCTAATTTGTCTGGATTTTAAAAGATCTAGATGAATATCTTGGAAAATTGACGGTGAATCAGAGGCTCTTGGACAGATCAGAATGGTCAAAAACATTTCTTGAACAAAGTTTTGATGATATCGATGCTCTAATCATCAAAAAGGGGGAGAAGAAATGTGTGATTCAAAGAAATGTTAAAGTTGAAAGAAATGTCCGGAAAGAAGTGTTTGTATTGCATACGGAGAGAGATATTTTAGATTTGAAGTTTTATCAGAGTTGATAAGAGAACGTTCAAAGAATTTCGAAAGCAAGCAGATTTTGGAGAAAGTTTATTTGAAGAAAGTTGGATAAATCATTCAGAGCTGGAAATGAAGATAATTTCTTTCAATGTCTGAAAGAGGTTTGCTTACAACCTTGGGGGAGAATGTTGATATTCTTAGAGATCAGACGTTTAGAAGTTTGATGAATGTTTTTGAAGACAAAGCTTATCAAAGAAGAAATTTCATTGTGTTAAGGGGGTGTTTGGAAATTATGTTTGTATCAAAGGGGAGATTTCATGAGAAGATAAAGATTGTTAAAAGGTGGAGTTACTTCAATCGAGCTTAATTAGAGAAGATCGCATTACTAAATCTTTTAGTAATGATCTTGATCCAAAGGGGGAGAATGTTATAGCACATAATTGTTTGATTCAAGATCATAAAGATTGAAGACAAAAGATCAAGAAGTCAAAGTTGGAAAAGTTAACTCTCAAGCAAAGTCAAAGTCTTTTGTAATAAAAGTCAAAGTGTCTTTGTATTTGTTTTTGTATTTTGTTTTCCTTTGTAATTGTCAAGGGTATAAATACCTTTGTTGTCTTTGTAATCTGTAGAACATTCATTGTAACAAATCAGAGAATAGGGGATTAGAAAATCATTCTAGAGAGAGAGAAAGAGTTCTAGAGAGATAAAGTTTTTAATTTTGGAATTGAAAGTGAAATCAAACAGGTAATTTGATTGAAATCTTGTTTGTGTTTGATTAATTGTGTTTAGGAACTAGAATCTGGGAATAACATTGGAGCTTCACACAACTTCTTTTGTAGAATCCGGAACGCCTTCTCTTGCGTTTCGGTCCAATCGACTTTCACATTATTCCAAGTTAAAACTATCAAGGAAGAAGCGATCTTCGAAAAGTCTTGAATAAATCTCTGGTAGTACCCCGCCAGACCCAAGAAACTGCGGATCTCTTACGGACTCTTGGGAGGCTCCCAATTCATCATAGCTTCAATCTTGGAGGGATCTGTAACATCCCAGACCACCGTACATGATATTTTCCGCTTTGCGGATACCCTCTGCATAAGTATGCCGGCACCACTCACGGTTTTGTTCCTGCCCGCACAGGCATACGCGGGACGCACCCAGACCGCACCCTGTGACAGGCAAAAGGCCTCTTGCAAGGAAGGTATCCATCCACCCCTTATACGGAGGACTTTGTTCTCCCTCCTAGCCGATGTGGGATCTCACAATCCACACACCTAGTGGGATCAGCGTCCTCGCTGACACATCAACCCGGTGACTGGCTCTGATACCATTTGTAACATCCTAGACCATCGTACATGATATTGTCCGCTTTGCGGATACCCTCTGCATAAGCATGCCGGCACCACTCATGGTTTTGTTCTTGCCCGCACAGGCATACGTTGGACGCACCCAGACCGCACCCTGTGACAGGCAAAAGGCCTCTTGCAAGGAAGGTATCCATCCACCCTTATAAGGAGGACTTTGTTCTCCCTCCTAGCCGATGTGGGATCTCACAGGATCCACTTTCACTCCATCTCGAGTGATAACGTAACCCACGAATTGCACTTATTTAAGCCAAAAGTCACACTTGGAAAACTTGGCGTACAATCTTTCTTTTCTCACCACATCGAGAATTTTGCGTAGGTGTTGCTCGTGCTCTAAATCGCTCTTAGAGTATACGAGTATATCATCAATGAATACGATGACTGGTTGGTCGAGGAATGGTCGGCACACCCTATTCATCAAATCTATAAATACTGTTGGTGCGTTCGTTAGGCCAAAAGGCATTACAAGAAACTCATAATGGTCGTAACGTGTTCTTAAAGCTGTCTTCGGAACGTCTTCTTCTCTTACCTTCACTTGGTGGTAACCCGAACGTAAGTCGATCTTGGAAAAACACCCCGCTCCTTGGAGTTGATCGAACAAGTCGTCAATTCTTGGAAGCGGATACTTGTTCTTCACTGTAGCTTTGTTCAACTCACGATAATCGATGCACATTCTCATTATGTCATCCTTCATCTTAACAAACAAGACCGGAGATCCCCAAGGCGACGAGCTCGGTCTTACAAAACCCCTCTCCAAAAGCTCTTGGAGTTGAGCCATCATCTCTTGCATCTCTGCTGGCGCTAACCAGTAAGGGGTTCAGGCAACAGGAGACGCTCCCGGTACGAGATCAATCCGAAACTCCACTTGATGATCGGGTGGAAACCCGGGCAAGTCGTCCGGAAATACGTCTGAAAACTCACGCACAATCTTCACATCTTCAAGCTTTAACTTCTCTAGCTTGGCGTCGATCACGTAGGCTGGGAAAGATGAGCATCCTTTCACCAAATACTTGTGTGCTTTAGTCATGGTGATTATTGCCACATCTCCCTTCCTCTTCTCACCATAAATCACAACAACTTCGCCACTGGGATTGGGAAGTCGAATTAATTTCTTGGAACATACAAACTCGGCATGATTGTTCGCTAACCAATCCATGTTGACCACAACATCAAAACCCCCGATTAACATCGGCAACAAATCAATAGGGAAATCTCTCCCTTCGATTCCAAGAGTACACTTCTTCAGAACATCGCGGATCAGAACTTGACTACCATATGCTATCTCAACCACTAACGCATCCTCAAGACTAGTAGTGGGCATAGCAATCTTTTGACGGAACAACTCATATATAAAAGAGAAACTGGCACCCGTATAAAATAAAACACGAGCAGGTACTGAGTTTATAAGAAATGTACCCGATATCACATCAGCTGATGCCTTGGCCTCATCGGCCGTCATCTGAAACGCTCGACCCGGAACCCTAGATGGATTCTCTTTCTTCACCGGTGCGCTACCCGACATGAGCTTCGAGCAATCTCTCTTCATGTGCCCCGGTGTCTTGTACTCATAACATACAAGCCCTTTGATTGGACAGTCACGAGTGATGTGATCAGACTTACCACACTTGTAGCAAGATTGAGGAGTGTTGTTACAGTTACCATGGTGCTTGGTTCTGCACTTCTGGAACCACCTAGCTTCTTGATAACTGCTGAAGCTTCGGTTTCCGACAGAAGGTCGGGTTCTCTTGGGAGGTACTGAACTGCTCGCCCATTTCCTCTTCTCAACAACTGCTACAGCCTTCTCCGGTTTACCTCTCACGTAAACCTCCTCCATAAACTGTGCCTCTTCAATAGTCTCCCGAAGGTTAGAAGACTTCGAGTTTTGGACCATACTCATCACATCCTATGGTAGACACTTCAGATAGGCCTTAATCTTCTCCTTCTCAGTTGAGGCCACATGCCCCACTAACCCCATCTTTTCAATGAATTGACGGGTATACTCTCTCACCGTCAAATTCTCTTTCTCCAGCGCTCGAAACTCTGCCTCGATCTGATCCATAGCCCTCTCATTGCATTATTCTTCCAACATTTTTACCTTGAAATCGCCCCAAGTCAGTTGGGCCAAAACAGTAGGAGAGAGAGTGGACTGGATAACATTCCACCACGTCAGTGTCGTATCCCTGAGCAGTTGAGTACCGAATCTTACCCTCTGGTCATCACCACACTCGGATGAACCGAAGGCCTGCTCGATAGCTCGGATCCACTTGACACACACAACAGGGTCTTCGGAACCATAGAACTCTGGTGGTCCACAACCCAGAAAAGACTTGTGGGAACAACTCTTCCCACTTTTCGGAGTACCGACCACTCTGTGCTCCTCATATCTGATTCTGTTCCCGGTGCCTCCAGAGACAACCAACACATTCTCCTCTACTGCTTCATGCCTCTTGAGGCTCGTGTCCCGATCCTCTAACATCTTCTGAAAAGCCTCTTGTTGTTTCTCCATGGCCGACGTCACCATTTGCATGACGCTGGCCATCATATCAGCTTGAGGGTTTGCCACATGAACAATGGGGCTGGTGGATGCCAAAACTACTCTTGGCCCCAGCTCCACTTCCCCAGAAAATATCGGTGGCATGTCCAGAGGAACGACTGCTGACACTCTAACCACAGGATTCAGCTCATGCGAACTAACATCGCGAAGATCTCCGCCGCCCGACGGACGACCACGTGTGTTCACCATACCTAAGTAACGTTTGCCGCACAAGAACGAATAGAATAAGAGATAGATCAACAGAATAAACACGGAATAACGAATAACACATTACCAATTGTCATAGCAACGGTACCTTAAGCACAATCACGTATAAATATTCTCATAATAACATTAGCTAAGTGAAATTATGAACATACAATACATAAAGGTTCTTAATACCATCGCTACAACGTTTGATAATTATAATTTCCGTTGACTCTAAGACCAACCAATCTTACAAATTCTACCCAAGCTCACGAATCAATGCATAACATACTCAGTCTAAGTCTAGACATCTTACATTCATGCCTAGATTACTTAAACTAGAGCTCTGATACTAACTTGTAACACCCTGAAAACCTGAGTGAATTTAAATGTGGAAACTGGACAAATAAGCATCATTACTTGGTATAAACCTCCCAAAAAGGGGAAATGTACTTAACCTTTACAAAATCTGTATACGGATATGGAATTCAACAACAAACTAATCCAAACATAAACTATCTAGATTACATCGGTTGTTAATCCAATATCACCAAAATAATGGGACTTAAACAATTGCCCAACATCAATACTAGTCATCACCAAAATCCCCGAGACCAAGCTCATCACTCAATCCCTTGGTAACCTACCGCTAATGGGAACCTGCTATACATATCATTTGAGAAAAAGTGTTAGGCTTAAAGCCTAGTGAGAACATACAGTTTATAATTTCAAGAGATATAAACAATTGTATTAAAAGGAAATCTTTTCAATAAATTTTGGTTTACAATTGAAATCTTTTCCACATAAGGACTAATCGGTCCGAAAATTCATCTTGCGATGACGGGGGAAACCCGATTTACCAAGGATTGCGGCGGAACACAAAAGTAAACCACAATCCGAGTTGTAAGCTAAATACATGGAATCCATGGCCACGAACAACAAGGTTCGTACTAAGATGTGAGGTGTTAGGACATAAAATGTCCAAGTTTGAAAAGTTTTGTAAAGGGTTATATTTTTATTATTTGTATTTGGGCTTTAACTGTAAATGGGCTTTAATGTAAATGGGCTTGGGCTTTAGGTTAAAACAAGGGAGTTGGGAGAGTATATATAGTTTATGTGTTTAGGGTTTAAGAGAAGTAAGTCATTCATTCACAATGTAGCCGCTTTGAGACATTGTGACTTCTAGAGAGAGAAACTCTTTTACTCTCTAGGTTTGTGTTATTAGTTTTACATTCAATGTGAATAAAAGGTATTCTCTCCCAATCTCATCTTGTTTATCCTTATTGTTTCATGAACTGTTGATAGCTTTGGGATCTACATGTGGTATCAGAGCCGAATCGAATAATTTTTTATTTGATTCGATCGACTTTCAACGGTTCATGTTCGTCGGCCCAAGGTTTTTGGTAATTTGTTGTTTTGGATTTGATCTGATGAAGTTTGGAGCTACTATGTGTTCTTATTGCTTAAATCGATTCTATGTTACTTGTTAATCATATTTGAATCGATTACAATTTTTGATTTTATCAATTTTGAAGGATTTTGATTTAAATTTTAGGATTTATGAAACTGTTCGATCAAAATGTGTTCTTATCGATTTTTTAAATTGGAGTTAAGTGGGATCCAGGAGATGACATCGACCTTAAATTTTTTTTATGTTGATTAATTTTTGCGTCCAGCGGCTGTTGTTTCCATGCCATCTATGAATTTTATAATCAATTGTGATTGGTTACTTCATGTTAGTGGCGGCGGTGAAGTTAATTGTGACCGACGGTTGTTTTGCTTTGATGTGAACAACCCTTGCAATGTGTTCAATTATTGGTTGCTACAAATACTAGTAGGTGGTGGATGAAAATTGTTGATGGCAGCGTGATTGAATAATCGAAGTTAGTGGGTACTTCATCATGGCAGCGTGATTGAATAATCCATGATCCGGGTGTTTGTTTTGGTCGGTGGATTCATTATTTTTCAATGGCAGTTGTGTGTACAATGCCATCCGGGTTTGTGTTTCTAAATCAAATACCATCTGGGAATTACACCATATGATCCGGATTCAATTAATTACCGGGAGATTAGGTTCCAATCTTGGAGTTATTCTTCTTTGTATCCGGGTTTGATGGATTTTTTATTGGGCCGATTGCTAATAAAATTTTGGGCTTAAAATGTATACATCCAAGTTGTGGGCTTAAATGATCAAATTTTTGGCAAATAATCATGTCGTCCAATCTTTTTTAAGATTGGTACCGGATATTAAATTGAAGATTTCTCGAGAACCGACTATTGATCCAAACGGCGTATAATCCGAATTTTAATTTTGTGCCTTGACTGCGTGATCCGTGATACAGAAAATTCGAAGATTATTTTTATATCTATTCCAGAATTTTCTCGTTCGGTTTTTCACGACGGTTGGTTATCCTAGTGATCCAGTTTATTTTTTCAACAATATGTTCACAAGGTTTTTGTTGAACATTTGTTGATTGGTTCTTCTAACCCTTGCCTAGTAGTGATTGATACAAGATGCTTCCTCTACGAGCTGATCAGTACAAGTTCTTGAGCTGAACTCCTATTCAACTTGCGCTTTAAAGACAGATTCGTTGTTATAAACTGAAGATGCACTGTGGTTGTCATGCAAAACTCACACATTTCTTTCTTGTGGGCGTAACGAATGTGTTGAGTTTCTAGAGATAAAAGTTGTCATTAGTGCACTCAGTCGAGGTTATTGCACTCATCGAATCTGGTATTTAAAGTTGAAACTTTTAAGGACAAGAGCTTCATTCAAGGGGAGCCTGAGCTATTTTGAAGATGCACAACACTAAAGTTTTCCAAAGAAATCAAGGGGGAGAAGAGTTGGCACTTCAAAGACGATGATTCATTTACAAAACTTTAGGGGGAGATTGTTAAGACATAAAATGTCCAAGTTTGAAAAGTTTTGTAAAGGGTTATATTTTTATTATTTGTATTTGGGATTTAACTGTAAATGGGCTTTAATGTAAATGGGCTTGGGCTTTAGGTTAAAACAAGGGAGTTGGGAGAGTATATATAGTTTATGTGTTTAGGGTTTAACAGAAGTAAGTCATTCATTCACAATGTAGCCGCTTTGAGACATCATGACTTCTAGAGAGAGAAACTCTTTTACTCTCTAGGTTTGAGTTCTTAGTTTTACATTCAATGTGAATAAAAGGTATTCTCTCCCAATCTCATCTTGTTTATCCTTATTGTTTCATGAACTGTTGATAGCTTTGGGATCTACATGAGGGAGGGCCCTCGAGGAAACCAGTCATACTCGTTCACTAGGACTACATCATGACCCATAGCTAGTAACCAGTCTCACATAACCATACCAAATGGCCCCCGATGATCATATGCATCCATAGCTATAGAAAGGGGAATAGACATCCTAATAATAAAAGCCGACTCAAAACCTAGGGATCCACTAGTAATGGTACAGACTTGTCACAATAACATATGTGACCCACCATCGATAGTCATATGGTATAAAAACATTTTATAAACAAAATGCTTTCCTTCAAGTTTAACTGCTGGTAAGAATGAAAATCATAAAATGAGTTTATATACATTCTTTCAAATAATCCACATAAATGTGAAAGTAAAATCTCCTTTTACTTCAAATAAGATGGAACCCATCATTTTAGTCGAAAATGATCGGGAACCCTAAAATCTCCCAAAACTCAAGTTACATCAAAATGTAGTAAACTTAGATCTGAAACCATGGAGATATATAGAAGTTCAAAATGTAAGTTTTGACATGTATAAACTTTAGAAAAAGGTAGTAGGAACTCACCAAATAGGTTTTTAGACGAAAACTCGAAAAAACAGATATCGACCACCGAGTGAAGACGAAGCTTTCTATACTGAACCCTTGCTAGATACACTTAATACTAGCAACATACGACAACCGAAGAACCAAACAAGAAACCAGAGAGACTTGAGAGAGTTTGAGAGAAAAGAGATATTTAGAAAAATGAGATATTTTCCCCTCAAATATCACTTTAACCCAAACAGCCACCGTGCGGGTTATGGTGCAGGCTAAGTCACGTCGTGACTCGCGCCACTCACTGGAACTCGCAACCAATCTGTGCACCGCGTGGGTTATGGCGTGGGCTAAGTCGCGCCGTGACTCGCGCCACCCACTGGACAAACCCCAAACAAACAGTGCACCGCGCGGGTTATCGCGCCGGCCACTGCCTTTGCTTCATCTTCCAAACTGGTCAAACGAAACTCGGGGTGTTACAGCTAACCTGATCAATTGATCGATAGTATAAACCAGATTTGGTTTGCCAAAAGTTTTACCTTTAAGAGCATTATTCCTTTTAGCATTTGATGTATGCACAAATGATTCTTCTTTCTTCTTTTCCTCTAAAGATCCTTTAATTCTCCAAATCCAATTTTCTTTATCTTTCTCATCTTTCCTTCTCCAGAACCTTCTCTTCTGAGATTCATTCTTCTTGATGTTACCTGAATCATCAACATTTTTGTCATAGAAAAGATTAGAAGGACGAATATGATCTTTATGTTTAGAAACATGATTATCATTTACATCAACCAAAGGATTATTAGAAACATGTGTGAAAATTGAACTTGCTGCTGATTTGAATGAGCATTCGGATGCAGCTAGATTATCTCTTGGTGATTGGGCAATTGATTCTGGAGTCTTTGACTCAGTCAGCTTCACCTTGAACATGATCTCCTCAAGTTCTTTAATATTTGTAGACAGACAGTTTCTTTCCTTTGACAGTATGTCAAACTTCTTATGCAACTCAGATTTTGCATTCTTCTCCTTTTGAATGTTTGTTGACAGCTCAGATAGCTTTCCATTCAAATCCTTTATCTTAGCTTCAAATGCTTTCTTTTCTTCTCCAAAATCTTTCTTTACACACTTTTGCTCAGCTATCTTTTTCCCCTTATCAAACTTATCTCTCTCCGTTAAGATTACTTTCTCAAATTCTGAAACTTGTTGAGAAAGCTTTATGCATTTCAGCTCTACTGATTTCTTTTCTTCAAAAGCTTTTCTGGAGAATTCTGAAAACTTTTGAGCATAAGCTTTTCTTTCTTTCTCAAATTCCTTTCTTTCTTTCTTCTCTTTATCCATTTGAGCTTCTAATTCAGAAATTTTCTTCTTCAGCTCAGCATTATTCCTTTCAATTTCCTTTCTCTTCTTCTCAGTCTTCTTCATATAATCTTGGACTTTAGTGTTGTCTTTGTCTTGGGTTGCTTTTTCTTTCATCGTGTTAATCTCAACCTCAAGACTGAACACTTTATCTTTCAACTTATCTCTTTCAGCATATAGTAGAGAATTTGACTTTCTAAGTCCATCAGATGTCTCACTGACAATATTTGCTCTTCCTCTAAGCTCATCTAGCTCTGTTTGCATTAATTCCTTCTTTGACTAGCTTGAGCTAGAATTAAGACTTTCAGATCCTCTCAGTTTTGCTTGCAGATTTAAAATCTCCTTTTCTTTCGACTCAATTATTCCTGCAAAATTAATCTTTGAGTTAGATATGCATTCTGAGCAAACAAAGTCTTTCTTTAAATCTTTGTCATCTTTCAATCTATTAATTTGAGCAAGAAGAGATGAGTTCTGAATCTTCAGATTTTTATTCTCAGCTTCGAGTGCTGGAATCTCAGGCATGTAAGCTAAAGCACAATCTCTCTTTGTTAGAACTGTATTTCCCATCTCGTCAATATATGGCATCTTGATATCTGCAAAAATATAAGCTTGAAATAATCGTTAACAAGAATCAAAAACCTTAATCACACTCAAAAATATGTACCCCTCCGCAGACTTAGCACGGGGGTCCCGCTACGCGGTTAGTGGGTGAGGTCAAGGGGCAACGCCCTTGCGGGGTCGAGGGGCAGCGCCCCTAGAGAAAAATTTTGACCATTAAATCTCATATTGCAACTTGATATCAAAAAAAATATGCTAGAAATGATCTTTAATCAGAAAATCAAAAAAATCACTTGAAAAATATGCTAAGTACATAATTCATATGTAAGAATTTGTATACACGAATTCGTATGGCACAATTCGCATAACACTCACAGATAAGAATTCGTATGAACTAGAATTCGCATGAAAAATATATCAAAAGGATACGAAATCTAAGCTTTTCGCAGAAGACTAGTGTACAAATTGTGGGCTTTTCGCAGAAGACTAGTGTGCGAATTCTTCACAATTCGTACATGTCTCTTTTGCGAATTCCACACTTCTCGTAGATAGCTTTGTGCGAATCCTTAGCTTTTCGTATATGTATTCGTGCGAATTCCTTCCTTAGCAACTTTTCCACATAGAATTATGTGAATTCTTTCAAGTTTCTCTTGTGATGTGCGAATTCTTCCACCCTGCGAGTTCATCGTGCGAGTTCTTCATTTTCTCTGCGAATTATGTGGATCTTGAGATATTTTCCACTAATTTCCACCCAAATCTCAATGTTTGACTCTGAAAATTTGAACAATTGATCACTATAACATCGTGAACAACCCTGTGTAAGGAATTTCTCTAAGAATGTTGGGAACTGAAGAAAATCTTAAGCATGGTTAATGCTGTTGGTTTAAAGATTACTACTGCTAGTGTTCTTCAAGGTTAGTACTGCTGAGTATTACTACTGTTAGTAGAATTAATACTGCTAGTCAAAGTTAGTGCTGCTTGAACAAAGTTAGTACTGTTTAGCTAGTTAGTACTGCTAGTGGTTAGTGCTGCTTAGTAGTTAATGCTGCTAGAACAAAATTAATGCTGCTAAAGATTAATACTGCTTATATGATGAAGATTCGCATGAAAGGATAACAGCTGTAGATATACATGGAAGCTTAGAGATATACATGGAAGATATACTGAAGATATTTTTATTTCTTGTAATTATCTTTTGATTAGTATATGTTTAGAATAGATAGATAAACTTTTGATAATCATTCACTCTAAGTTATAGAGAGAAATTAACCTCAAGGCATAGATCCTAATTCTAGAGAAGTAGAATTCGTATTGGTGAGCCTGTTCATCAATATTGAGGTTGAGTGTGTAATCTTGTAACTTCAAAGCATTCAATACAAGTTTACAGTTTGTTATTCATATTTTACTGTGTGTTGATTTACTGTTTCATTGAATATGAAAGTGTTATTCCGCAAACTTCTTTGATATTGTTTCTGAGAATTAATTCTTGTTGAGAATTCGATCCTGACAAGTGGTATCAGAGCTAGTATTCTCAGAAACCTTCAATCATCATTCTTTCTTGAAATCAGAAATCATCAATGGCTAAAGTTTCAGATTCTTCAAGCACAGAAATCCCCACAGAGGTAACATCTAATCTTTGCTCTAAATCCTGCATTGAAACTGTTAAAAGGTACAGGGATCACAACCAGAAAATGAGTGATGACCTGAAGAGATTAGAAAAGGACATAAAAGACTATGTTAGGATTGTTGAGAGGTTTGAAGAACAGATTAAGAGTTTTCAAGCCAATGAGCTTCAACATTCCTATGATACAAACTACTGGAAGTGGGAGAAGAAGGATCTAGAACTTCAGCTGAAAAAGCCTAAAGAGGAGAATGAGAATATAAAGAGTGAGTTTGAGAAAGCAAAGCTGGATATTGAGAAATTTTCCAATGCTTCTAAAGCAATGGACTCTTTGCTCCAAACTCAAATCCATGACAAACTTAGAAGAGGAATAGGCTATAACACCACACCACCACCATACAACAACAATTATATCCCTCCTATATCAGACCTGCTAGAGACCAAGGATAGGAAGGAATTGCCTGTTGGAGCCACTAAGGTAGATCCTTTAGACAAAGTGGTGGTTGAAACAGACTCTGAAGAAGAGAGCTCTTGTGAAAAGAGTAAGGAGAACACTGTGAGTGGTGAGATTCCGCTAGAAAATAACATTATCACCAATGAGGGATGTGGAAAGGCTTGGATAAAGTCTAAGGACATAGAAAAGACTGAGGGAAAGTCTGAGAAGGTCCATTATAAGCAAACCACAGTTGTGAATCCTGTCCCTTGCAAACAGTGTTCTTGCAATAAATCTGAGCCCCAAAAACATGATAAACCAAGGGGAAACCAGAGAAACTGGAATAATCAGTGGGCACAAAAACAAGGGGTTGATTTGAGTAAGATCAATAGACCAAAACCTTGTTTTATTTGTGGCAAATTGAATCATCTTGCCAAACACTGTTATTTCAACCCTATCAACCAAAGAGTCACTTTTCAAAGAAAACCACAAAACTCTTTTGGTTATAGGAATAAAAGAAGGAATCAATTGGCTGAGAAAAGAGCACCTTTAAAGACTCATGCTCAGAACAAGTTTGCTAATACAAAGAAAAATGCTCCAAATAAGCCAAAGAGTAATTTAAAGACAAAGAAAGCAAACAACTTTGTTCAAGTTTGGGTTCCAATTGTAAAGAAACCTGTTAGTACTGTTATCCCAGATAGTACTGCTAACAGAAATAGTGCTGCTGCAACCAATACTACTGCTAACAAGGATAGTGCTTCCACTAGTATTAATGTGGCAAAGCCTATAATCTTGACAAAGTATTCCAGCCATGAGATTCCTAAACAACTCGTCCAGACCAAACTGATAGATTATATAAATGAGAAAGGTCAACCCAAGACAACTTTGGCTTGGGTTCCATCCAAGACTAACTGATTTATCAAGTGTGCAGGGCAACCAACAGCTCAAGAGGAAGGGCATTTGACAGGTAGATAGTGGTTGCTCTTGGCACATATCAAGTAACATGGACTGCCGTCAAAGCTTCAAAAAGTTTGATGGAGGACATGTTGCTCCTTGTATGATACTCCAGATGGAGGTAAGTTCAAAGGTAAGACAAGTGGTTAAAGTCCTGTATATTATGTATTCTTGGTGTTACTAATTTTCCTTTGCAGGGCATACATAGCAGTACTCAATTCAGCACAAGCTTAAAAGAGCAAGTATGGTTAATACTGCCAGTACAGTTTTAATACTGCCAGTGCACAGTTAATACTGCTAGTGGTTAATACTGCTCGCAGTTAATACTGCTAGTCAGTTAATACTGCTAGTGGTTAATACTGCTCTTAGTTAATACTGCTAGTTAGTTAATACTGCTAGTGGTTAATATTGCTCGCAGTTAATACTGCTAGTTAGTTAATACTGCTCGCAATTAATACTGCTAGTTAGTTAATACTGCTAGTAGTTAATACTGCTCGCGGTTAATGCTGCTCGCGGTTAATACTGCTTGTTCGTTAATACTGCTCTAGGTTAATACTGCTTATGTCCCGAATACTATAAATACTCTTTGCCCGCCTAAACGTTCATAACGACTCTTTGCATACTGTTCACTTGCACTCTAAACCTTTTTCTCTCAAGTACCAAGTTTCAGGCAAGCTTTTCGCAAAGATCAATGGCATCCATGGCATTCATCGATGAACACAATGAGATCGCGATGCTACAAAATCCAAAGCAAGCTGCAGGATTTCACCAGATTGTGGATTTCCTCAAGTCAAGCCATATTGCTCATGCTCTTACTGTTGCTCCTACAATCTATATCGAGCATCAAAGGCAGTTCTAGGCTAATGCCACCATTGTTGCTGAGAATGGTGTGCAGATGATCAAGACAAGGGTGTGTGACCAACCCTTAACAGTTACTGAAGAAGTTATTCGCATCAGTCTACGTCTAGACGATGCCTCTGGTATAACTTCTATCCCAAATGATGAACTGTTCTCTTCCCTTACAAGAATGGGGTATGGAGGCCCATTGGGTGTTTTCAAATTCTCTAAAGCCAAATTTTCACCCCAATGGCGTTTCTTTGTCCATACTATTATGCACTGCATCTCTAAAAAGACTACTGGATGAAGTGAGTTCAGTAGCACCATTGCTTATGCTTTGGTGTGCTTGGCCACTGCCAGAAAGTACAATTTTTCTCAAATGCTTTTTAATGATCTTGTCTCAAACCTGGGAAGTAAAAAGCGTTTTTATATGTACCCCAGGTTTGTACAAGAAGTAATCAACCATGAATTGACGGATATTCCTCACTCTGAAGGGATATATGTACCAAAACCCCCTAAAGGCAAGGTTTTCTCAAATATGAGAAGATCTGCTGGGGACTCGGAAGGAGTAGACACCCCATTGTTCTCTACAATGATGGAGGTGTCCCAAACCAATGAAGGTATGGCAGCAGGGTCAATGCCCCCATTAGACCAACCCACTGCTAGCCAATCCCAACCTTCCCTCTCTCATATTTTTCCTCAGTCCTTTGCAGTTAAACCCACTCCCATAATATCCAAGACTTATGTCAAGAGAAAGGTACACAAGGCTCCTTCACTTGGTGTACCTACTATTAACCAAGAGCCTCAAAGCCCTCTATTGGAGAATTCTCCAATAGAGAATATCCAAAGGGAATCCACTTGGGTGTCTCCCAACCCTGAGGAGGTGCTCTCAAAGGAGATGGATGAGCATATGGGTGAGAAGGCTGCCACTACTTCTGCTAGCACAGAGAAGGCCAGTGGTAACATCTCTAAGACCTTCCCCATGGCAACTTTGGGTGAGAAATCAACCAAAGGACCCTGGTGCCAATAAACCAAGGGGGTAGTTGGTGCTTCTGCTAGGTAGAAGGCCACTACTAAAAGATCCAAGGATCCCTCAAGGATGGGCAAAACATCCACAAAGGGTGAGGACAGAACTGAAACTGATGAATTGATGGCAAAACTTTCCAAGGATCCTTCAAGGGTGGGTAAAACACCTAAAGAAGGTGAGCATAGATATACTTACTGGGAATTGATTGAAGCATTAGCCAACATCAATGTTGATGTGGATAAACAAGGAAAGGAAATTAAAGAATTGCAGCAAGTGGTCATCTCCCAACAAAAGCAGATTTCCAAACTCAAGCGATTGGTAGGAAAACTCATTGCCAAGAAAAGGAGAAAGCAGTTTGTTCTAAGAAGGAGAAATGGGGCAAACAAGAAGAAGGAGGAAAATGCTTCCAAAAAGGGGGAGAATTCAAGCTCAAAACAAATAGACCAACAGATTGAGGGGGAGTTTGTTGAAGAAAGGGCTGAATTTGTTGAAGAAAAGGCAGCAGCAGAAACTGTTAGTGCTGCTGACACCACAGAAGCAGCAGTAACAGGATTAACATCTGAAGAGGTTGAAGTAGCAGAGATGCTGGTAAAAGCAAAGAATGACACTCCCAAAGAAAAGGGAGTGGTCATAAATGAAGGGGGAGACAAGAAATCAGAACAGAAAGACATGGCTGCAGATGTAAAAAGAAAAGGAAAAGAAAAGATGATAGAAACTGATCAACCAACCAAAAAGCAAAAGATGATTGAATCAGATGAAGCATTAGCCAAGAAACTACAACAAGAGTTAGATCAAGCAGAGAAAGAGCAGGTTGAGAAAGACAGAGAGATAGCCAGAGCACTAGCCAATGAACTAAATCAAGCATTTCAGAAAGGGTTGGAAACAGATAAGGCTAAGGCAAGAGCAATAAGCATGAGAAAGGCTATGATGGCCAGATCAAGTGCAAAGAAGAGAAGACCTTCACAAACTTACCTTGCAACTCAGGAAAGGAACAAGATGATAACTTTCTTGAGGAGTGCAATTGGTGTGAAGAAAGAAATGTTCATAAATATGACTTTTGAACAAGTGAAGGGACTATATGAGAAAGAAATGGGAAAGCTGAAGAATAATGAAAAGGACAGAGTGGAGTTTGAAAAGAAAGCTAAGGAGAGACATGATGTAAATATCAATATACCCTTCCCTGAAAGTGAAGAGGGAACTCCAACAAAGGAAAAGGCAGAGATTAAAGAAGAAGAGACTCTAGCTCAGAAGATTAAGAAGATAAAAAGAGTTAAGTCTATTGCTTCTAAAGGTCCTAGATCAGAAGAAAGAACCAAGGAAGAAAAGAAGAAGGAAGCTACTATAGAGCAAGGGCAAAGGATACTGAAGAGAACCAAGATGATGGCAAACAGAAAGAGAGTTGACAAGAAGCCCAGAGTAGAAAAAGAAAAGAGAGCTGAAACTCAGGAAGAAGTACCACAGAGTTCAAATGTAAACATGTATATGGTGGTAATGGATAAAACTCCAAAGCCTATTTCAGTTGAACCTGTTGGATTTAAACCTCCTGAAGTTATCCACTGGGATACTATGGAGGTGGATGGCAAAGAATACATCAGATTGAAGAGAAAAGATGAGATATATGAAGTGTACAGCACTTGGAGTAAGATTGTCAGAACCTGTTCAAGGTCTGATATTGAAGAAATGTTTGCAATAGGGATGAAGTCATATGCAGATGAACTGAAAGCTCCAGTGATTTCAATTAAAAAGCTGGTAATGGAGTATCTGTGTATGATGTTCAAACCTGATGAAGTAGAGGAGGTAATAAGAAATGTTTTTCAAACAGTGAATAATTAGACTCTATATGACTCTAGTGGAGTATATGCAGTGACTTTGGATTTAAATCACACTGAGTACTTCCTAGTGGATAGAGTGTACAATCATAGCAGATTGAAGCTTCATGCCATGCTGAAGAAAAAGCTAGGGTGTATTCCAGATTCAGAGATGGCTAAATACTTGATCCAAAGAACCATCAATCAGAGTTTGGGATTGGATGCAAATACTGGAATATAGGCCATTATGAAGTTTTGGGAGCATCTTGAAGAGCATCTTGAAGATTAATTCTGAAGAACTTGACTTCTTTTCCTAAAAGTCAAGTTAGGAGGAGATTGTTGGGAACTGAAGAAAAGCTTAAGTATGGTTAATGCTGCTGGTTTAAAGATTACTACTGCTAGTGTTCTTCAAGGTTAGTACTGCTGAGTATTACTACTGTTAGTAGAATTAATACTGCTAGTCAAAGTTAGTGTTGCTTGAACAAAGTTAGTACTGCTTAGCTAGTTAGTACTGCTAGTGGTTAGTGCTGCTTAGTAGTTAATGCTGCTAGAACAAAATTAATGCTGCTGAAGATTAATACTGCTTATATGATGAAGATTCGCATGAAAGGATAACAGCTGTAGATATACATGGAAGCTTAGAGATATACATGGAAGATATACTGAAGATATTTTTATTTCTTGTAATTATCTTTTGATTAGTATATGTTTAGAATAGATAGATAAACTTTTGATAATCATTCACTCTAAGTTATAGAGAGAAATTAACCTCAAGGCATAGATCCTAATTCTAGAGAAGTAGAATTCGTATTGGTGAGCATGTTCATCAATATTGAGGTTGAGTGTGTAATCATGTAACTTCAAAGCATTCAATACAAGTTTACAGTTTGTTATTCATATTTTACTGTGTGTTGATTTACTGTTTCATTGAATATCAAAGTGTTATTCTGCAAACTTCTTTGATATTGTTTCTGAGAATTAATTCTTGTTGAGAATTCGATCCTGACAAAGAATAACTGTTGAAGTAAGAATCGATCCATGGCAGTCCACGACCTTCAACATTCTGTAACTTGACATTTTGATCAAATTTGACAAATCTGTTGGCCAATTTGATTTCCACTTCAAACAAGAAAGATTCTACTTCATTTGGCGATCGTAGTGATACCAAATTTGCAATCAATTCATCACAACTTCACAAATTCACCTTCAATGGAACAGTGACTTTTTCTTGAAACAAAAATCGATCTTTCTGAATTTTCTGATCAGGCTCTGATACCAATTGTGACCCAGATTATTAGCATATATTTCACACAATCATTTAGAAAACAATCTTTATTAGATCAAATCACATATTACATCGAAGTCATAGATCTAACATAGTGCCACATATCTCACGTAGTATTTTGTGTGTGTGTGTGAGTTCTTACCAACTCTAATTATGTCTAATGCACGTACTTACAAGATTACAAATAACCATACCTATTTATACTAAGGGGTTGTTTGTTTTTTGAAAAAAAAAACTCTTAATGGCTCTTAAGTCTGAATCGTTCAGACCTTTTTGCACACCACCTCTTATTAATCATAACTAAAATAAGACTTCAGACTTTAGACCTCTTAAAAAACAAATGGCAACTAAGTCAACATTTGTTGACTTTACAACAAGATCACCTAGACTTTAGAACAATTACATAACAGACGCTCACTTTTAATCTTGAATACAATATACATACAACAACAACCTCAGCATAATCTTTCTAGAGATGCCTATGCTTCGCAGAGGCGGTCCAAACACGTGCAGAAGTTCAAAAGTACATATTATGCACATCAGAGGCTGATGCACAAGAGTTGATATTTAGAGTGCTCTTAAAAGGCACAGAGAGGCTCTTAAGTTGTTCATAGAGCCTCTGTGGACCAAAACCTCTGAAGAGAAGAGACCAGAAGGGGGGACCAGATGTAGACCCAAGCACACTCATCAGAGGTCGATGGTCCAGAGGTCGAAATGAGCCAAGTGCCCGAATTTTTTAGATTTTCTGACAGCATTGCGCTGTTTCAGAAACACGTGCACAACTTTTTCCTTGAAGCTCCGATTTACATGACTCCAGTTGAGTTGAATTGCTAAAACACAGACGTATGACTTTGATGTTTTGACTTTTCTCAAATTCCATGAGCTGATATGGCATAATCTGTGTCAAAGTCTGCGTTAGAGTGTTGGATCGAAAGCATTGCATTTCACTCGTGCTCTTTCCGCTTTCAAGAACGATGCTCTCTCATCGGTTCTTCATGGTTTCAAGCTACAAATGTGACACATTGTTTGTCACTCACTCCTCCGTTATTCAAGTTTAAGGATCGGTGTTGAACGCTTACTCAACGGGATCTTAAGAGTCAAATTTTCTGTTTTTACAACCGTTATGCGCAGCTGTGGGAAAACTTGCACAACTCACTCATTTTTCATCCAAAATGGATGAATCAAAGCTCGTTGAAAATCTAAGAGGCTGGAGTTCAATGTACATGTTTTATGTTTTCTATCAATCAGGCTCCTTGATAGTCAAAAACAGCGGTGAAGTTGAGAAATGAAAGCTGGACAAAATGGGGTAATTTGTCCAAGTCTTTTAAGAATATGAGCCTACATTTGAGGGGGAGCTTATGATTCTTTGAAGACTCGAAGAACGGCACACCAAATCTTCTAAAGAATGCAAGGGGGACACTATATGATGATGTTTTTTTTTATAAAACATTAGGGGGAGATTGTTAGCTTAAATTAGCCCCCAATTTAATTGAAAGTTTTATAAAGAAATTGTATTTTGGGCTTTGTAGCTAGTTTATGGGCTTGAGCTATTTTATTGTAAATGGTAACTATATAAAGGTGCCCATGGCTCATTTCTTCATTAGGTGTTTGGAGAGAACACTTTTCACACATACAAACTAGGTGAGTCCATGAGAGTCGATTAAAATGTTTAGTGTGGTGTTCTCTACATTTTCACCTCCCTTAATGAAATCAAAGCATATGAGATGAGTTCTTGATTATTATGTTGTTAATTTTCATCTTATCTCTAGTTTTCTATGGACTATCTTCACCTGTTTATCTAAACTGGGATTAACAGTTTATACCTCCAATTTTTGAAATTTTTATAAAATCAGAAAGTCCTATATCTCATGTTCCAACGAAAGTGAAGGAGATCATTGAGATAGATTTATCAAAGGTTAGTTATGATTATGATACTCATAATTTAAAATTTGTTGAGTTCAAGTACAATGAATTGAATTCCAGTTGTAAAAATAACAAGAAGGAATTCGTCGAGTTTGAACTTTTATTTCCAAAATCAAGTGAGGTGAAAGAATCTGAACCTGATACTGAGAAAGCTAAATCTGTTGATCCTAATCTTCTGAAGGAATTTAAGAAAGAAGACACTGATCTTAAACCTGAGTCTGATTCGGTTGATGTTTGTAACACCCTCAATACTGGAAATAGCAACTAATTTACAATTTTCTAAATACATCGATAATTGCTTCATCTACAATAACAATTTAAGATTTAACGTTAATACACATGTATCATTCTATACATACAATCTATAATAAAGACGGGTGTTACTAAAACCCAATAATAGCTACTATCTCCAAACCGCGGAAGACTTCACCAACTACTTACACTTGTGTTGCTAGAATCCAAACTCCCAACAATAACCTGATGCACATGCCGACAAATAAAAAAGGTTAGGCTTACGCCTAGTGAGATCAAGAGTTTTAACATGAATGAATATATCTTTAAAAGAAAGGAATTCAGTTCAAATCAAGATCTTTCGAAATGATTTACTTTTGTTAGAGCATAAATCTGTTGGATACAAGATCAAGAATACTGAAGGTCAAAGTTGAGAAAGTCAAAGCTGCTAAAGTCAAATCTCATCAAAAGTCAAAATCTATTTGTAATAAGTCAAACTTAGTTTTATTTGTTTAGTTGTATTTTAGTTTCCTTTGTAATTAGTTGTAGGTATAAATAGTTTTAGTTTTTCAGTTAGAAAAGTAGTCTAGAGGAGAATACGTTTTAGAGAGAGAGAAAGACTTCTAGAGAGAGAAAGTGTAATTTGAGAAATCAAGTAATCAAACAGGTTTAAACGAGATGACTTCCAAAGATGCACTCTCAATCGGAACAGATGTCAAATAAATTTTTAATTTTAATTGTTTTACTGCTTTATGTCATTTTAATTTTCGAATAAATTTTGTGAATAAAGTTTGACTAGACTTTGAGACTTACAGGATGAGAGAACCTGACACGATCATATCTACATGACTACAGCTGACTTTCTGAGATTTTAGATTGAGCGACAAGGTAAATTTCTTATCTTAATCTCAAATATATCTGGAAGAAGGACAACTTTCAGTTATAGAAAACATGTTCTTAAATGTTCAAACCACTTCTCGATTTTTAACAAATTTTATAATTTGGAAGTGTGATTTTAAATGTTTTTTATTTTATTTTTGTGGTTAATTGATAAACAAACCGTGTGTATCCGAAGATAAATACTTGCGTATTGTCTTTTCTATGTACTTTCAAGTATTCACACACTGGTTTGAATTTTTCTTCAAAATGTTCTTACCACGTCTCTAAATTGAAACTATTTTTTTTTCGATGGTAAGACACTCCGCTTGTATTCAAAGAATTTTGAGCGATATTTCATTTCGAAACGGTCATTTCAAGAATGTCTATATTTTGTTTCGTATAGACAAATATCAATTATTCTTGACCATAAGCTTTAATTGCTATATCATTCATTTCTGATCATTTTATACAATGTCAGATTTTCAAACAAGTCTTTTGCATTCATGTTCATTCATTCAATTTTCTTGTTTGAAAATACTTCAATGTTTAAAAATGCTCAAATCTTCATGATTATATCACTGAGCATATTTATATCAGACATTTGTATATGAGTTTTAACTGATATAGTTAAACTATTTGAGCAACACATGCTTTTTAGGATTATTGGGTTCTTTGTGCTAGGAATTAACTAAACTTCTATGGATTCACGTTAACCAGTGTTTCCTACCCATGAAGTTAATCCTTTAGTGATTGAGTGTGAGGAGTCTAAAAGAAATGAGTGTGGGTGTGATGAGGTAAAATGGAAAAGAGAGTTTGGTTAGTTGTGAGCTTAGTGATAAAAAGAAAGAGGGTGTGAGATCAGAGTAAAAGAATATCAAACTCTGCACCAACTACTTTCTGAGCCGGGCAGCCACATTACTAGCATTTCACAAATCTTTGGTGAATGTTATTGAAACAGGCAAATAGCCCATGCCAACTCTTGCTTAAACCCCACCAACCACTCATTTTCTTCTCAAAAAGAAAATGTTTCACATTTTCAAGGGGACGCAGCATATAATCTATCTGATTTTCATTTGGAAAATCTGGATATTGAAAAAGAAGGAAGTTTGCCCCACCTTCGCACTTCAATCATGCACATAGAGTCTGTGTTTATCTACTGTTGTTTCAGTGGTTTACACAATGTTGAGCCTTATTAAAAGCAATTATTCATGCTTAATTCTTTCTACACGTGCACGAACACACAAAGAATTCGTTTCTTTGTCATAACATTCATAGAAATTGCCTTTGTGGTATTTCAATGATTGGATGGAAGCCCTGGGGGAGTGAACATCAAAAAGCTCCTTTATATTGTGTATTCGTTACACACAGTGACTTTGTGTTACTGACAGGCATTTTAACTGATTCATTTGTTGATTCAGGTGTTACATTCTTATTTTATCTGGATTTGAAAAGATCTAGATGAATATCTTGGAGAGTTGACAGAATCAGAGGCTTAGTATGACAGATCAGAATGGTAAATGACATTTCTTGGCAAAAAGTTTTGATGATATCAGATGCTCAAATCATCAAAAAGGGGGAGATGGTATGAAGAAATGTATTGTGGAGATGATATGAAGAAATGTTAAAGTTTTTGAAGTTAAAGAGAGATGATTTCAAAGAAATGATAAAGATTTGAAGATTTAAAGATGATCAAAGAATTTCTGAAGATTTTAAGGAAATTATCTTTGAAGATTATCTGCTAAAGCATTCGAGCTGATTCTGAAGATAATTTCTTTCCAAAGTCTGAAAGTGTGTTGAAGAAAGTTTTGGAAAGAAGACCGTCAAAGAAAAAGGGGAGATTATTTTGACAAAGCTTAAAGTGAAGAACTGACTGGCTAGATCTTTCAACAATGATCTTGAATCCAAAGGGGGAGATTGTTAGAGCATAAATCTGTTGGATACAAGATCAAGAATACTGAAGGTCAAAGTTGAGAAAGTCAAAGCTGCTAAAGTCAAATCTCATCAAAAGTCAAATCTCATCAAAAGTCAAAATCTATTTGTAATAAGTCAAACTTAGTTTTATTTGTTTAGTTGTATTTTAGTTTCCTTTGTAATTAGTTGTAGGTATAAATAGTTTTAGTTTTTCAGTTAGAAAAGTAGTCTAGAGGAGAATACGTTTTAGACAGAGAGAAAGATTTCTAGAGAGAGAAAGTGTAATTTGAGAAATCAAGTAATCAAACAGGTAATTTGATTGTTCAATCTTGTTTGTTTGATTAAACTTGTTTTTGAAACTAGAATCTGGAACACACAACTTTAGAAGTGGAAACGACACATTTTCCCATAGAATGCTCTTTTAAAGACAATGCTCCCAACACACATTCTTTATTAAACGATGCAACCCATAACGCACCCAAAACAGGATTATAAATCTACACCCAAAATGGAAAGACGTGGATAACCCCTCACAAAGGTATGGTACGCCATCGAAAACATGTAACTCGAATTAATACTCACGTGACCAAGAAATGGAATGAAATCCAAATAATAAAACATGGACAATTACAATTCTTATCAGCGGTTAACCGAAGTTCAACAAATGTGGAGTCACTAGGGGAGACCCATAGCACCAATCAAGTTCCACCCAAAGAGTCGATATACCTTGATGCCAACTACTACGAGTGACATCCGAAAGGCCCGGCACATCCGAGGACTACAACCATGGCATTACCCCAAATGGCGGAGGTCTAGGCACATACCCACACGGTGGCACCCAAGACTACATCCTCCTAGTGTCTACTGACTTGGTTCGTCCAACATAACTTATATCGGAGGTCTTTGAGGTATATTTCAACCCAACATATTTCGATACCAACCATGGGTACAATATTACCATCCCATTCACGTGAAGTCCAACAAAAGACCCAAAATGACCATCAAATAAGATTGGCTTACGTGTCTATTGATCCAATGCAACACAGTCTAACATTACATGACTACACGTGAATGTCCAAAGCACTCGAGTATGTAATTATCATAAATATGCAATAAAATGCATTTAGTAAGTAATCATATATTGGACTCTACATCGAGCCATTAAAACCGGACAAATGTCCACAAGACTCTTTTAAGTCAACGCCGAGCTAAAATGCTCAAAAACCCATTTGACCAAAAACGACGGACCCCCAAATAATGAAATGACTTTAAACGACGTTTATGCAGGCACGTACCTCAGAGATGTGATTAACCCAAAACTTGCCACGTATTGGAATCCAAAGATTTTCCCAAATGGTTCATGAACTCAAATACCCCAAAATGCATAAATCATGCTATTACTTATCAAGATGTCCAAATCCCAAATATGAGTATTTTATGAAACTAAAATGAGCCAAGTTTATCAAATATGAAAACTTCTTAAGATACTCACACTTTGAAAAATACCAAGTAAATACATTTTTACTTCAAAATACACATTTTGGCATGTACATAATTTTCACAAAGCAACTTGAACTCACCTTGCTAGATTTAGGCTAAAGCTAGATTTTACCCCAACTTGAGCTCCTTTGAAGTGCACTTGAATCCTCAAGCCGAGAACTTCCAAAACCTAGATCCATACATTCCAAACCATAAATACCCATATTTAACCATTTAGAAACATTCCCCAACTTTATTTATTAAAATCCCCAACGAGATCAAAACCCTAATTTCCTAAAAACCATCAGATTTGAGATTTGAACAACCAAATAATAGGGAAACATCAATGGAGCATTTATAACATTATTTCAAGAGAGCTTACCATTCTAGATGATGAGACCTTCTGAGGACACCCAACCCAACTCTTCAATCTGAGCTCCCAATCGTTGAACTTGAGGAGGAAGATAAAGATGAAGGTTTTGTGGTTCATGATCCCACTAGCTAGATGATAAAGAATCATGTGGTTTAAGGAGGAAAAACCCTCAAAATGGGTTAGGGTTCGACATTTGGGGTTTGGGAGAGAAAAAGGGGAGAAGATTTAGGGTTTGGGTTGAGAGGAATGAGGCTTGATGGCTGAAAATCGTGTTATTAATTCAACAGTGTGACTCGCGAGTTATGCCGCGACCTTCAGTCGCGGCATAAGACGCCCGTTTCCCCCAGGGCTCACTTCCAGTGAGTTACGCGACTTGGGCCGCGACCCAAAGTCGTGTGCCAACTCGCGGCTCCAGAAAACCCCGTTTTCTCGTGTTTTCGTGCTTGATTCAATCCTCGATGATTCTATTGCAAAACTCACCTGATTTCTTGATATCATTACGTCCCCATGAGTCAAACAACTACCGAATTAACACCAAGGGAAATCTCCAATTTACGGGTGTTACAATCCTCCCAACCTAAAAAGAGATTTCGTCCTCGAAATCTGACACCGACTAAACACCCAACGTCGCCTTTAATGAGATCAAATGATTCTTTACCCAAAAAGGAAAGCCTCCACGATACCTTGCCTTATGCACGACCCGATTACAACTTGATTTCAAAATCCGATAATTACTGCTGATGATGGGACGAACATCGAGTCTCTATCGACTACTTTACTATCCCTGAGATCTCGGTTGTCTCCCAACCTTAGGTGACAATTACTATCTCCAGGATAGTTTATGACCTTAACTTCCCGCCGGCCAGAAATCACTTCGAATCTACACGGTTCTGAACCCAAAGCTAAAGATCGGTAGCAATTCCCTAAATCCTCATATTTCCACTGATCCATTCTAATGTTGATAAAGTTGTCCTTCCAAGGGGCACCAATGTGTCCTTCATGTAACTGGTTACCCAGATTCGGCTATCACTCAACTCCGTTCCAACCCCACATCACAATATTCCTTTAATATAATCCTTACCACCACGGAAATGCTTAAATACATTGGTAATTAACCATCAACACTCGATCTTCTTTCAAATTCCATCACCGAAAAGTCAATATTTCCCATTATCAAATCAGGATACTTCCAAATATTCCAAGATCCATCGACTTCAAGGAAACAAGTTGATGCCTAGGTGTAACATCCCGCCTGCCTCGACAACAATATTGTCCGCTTTGCCCCTGGATTTAACCAACGTGTAGCGCACGGATTTGTTTCTGGCGACCTGGTGAGAAACTTCCCAGGGGGTCACCCATCCTGGGACTACTCCCACCCAAGCACGCTTAACCTCAGAGTTCCCAGAACCTGACGTGCTTGTGGCCCCAAAACGCGTTGTTGTTAGGAAGGCCAAGATATTACTTATAACACCCAGCATCACTCCTGTCCACGGCCGATATGGGATATGCCTAAGGTGTTACAAACACCCCCCCTTGGGACTCATCGTCCTCGATGAGGTTTGCCCTATATCCCGAACGGCACAAGAGTGGCTCTGATACCATATTTGTAACATCCCCCGTCCCCGTGGTCCGGAACGGTTGATGTCACATACGAGACTTAATGTCACACCCCGCTAAAGCGGAAACACGAGGCGTAACAGCTCCGATGCCACAGCACAAGATTATAAACATACCAACATTTACTTAACAACCAAAATACATTACATTTTAGAGAACATAATATCGTTATCGTTTACAAATTCCAAGTCTTTTAAACATAAGATACGCTTAAAGCGAGAATAGCCTTGTGCTTGAAAATACGAGTACGCTGATAAGGCATCATGGGATTACCTTCTAAATTCCTGAAAAGCATGAATAAAAACCAAGGTCAACTACAAAGAGTTGGTGAGTTCACAGGTTTTGAATATGCACAAATCATTTTTATATGCAAGTTAACATTCGTAGAGCGTACGTAAAAAAAAATACAACTTCAATTCTTTGATTCATGAGTACCACAACTTAAATTTCTTTATGATGAGTGTAAGCAAAGACGAATTTTACGTTGAGCCACTACTAAGCCGTCCCTGACCAATTACAACGCCCCCGATGGACTAACTCAGCGGTGGTTCGTGCCACATGTTTAGCCATCTTCTCTAGTATAGTGCACCCCTGCTCGTCAGCATTAAAGTGGGCTTGTCACACCAAATAGCGCTACCCACTAATACTATAGGCCCGATTTTCTTCGAGTTAATAGTAGTGTCACGGGGTCTTAACATTAAAAACTCAACACATCAATTGCATACTCATCATATAGCTTAATTTTTCCAAACGCTTTTAACAAAGCCTTATAAATTGCCAATTCGCAATTCTTTCAAACAATTCTCATGAATCCTTAAGTACGCAATTTAAACATGCTTTTCACCCCAAAATCAATTAAAACGATAAAAATGGGGCTGTGAATACTCACCTTGATGCAAGCAACGAGTGAAGCTTTACTTTAAACTTAAAGAGTTTTGTCACGCCTTAACTTTCCCTATATAAGAGTTGCCATAAGAAACACATTAATACCCTATTCCGATGTCCAACCAATATGTCCAATTGTCCCATGAAATGCCATCAAATAAGTTTCTTAGTCCATAATTATTTTGTCTAAACAAAGTTCCAAAATATAATAAGGCATTACTTAAACTTGATAACACAACTTTTCTGGATTCAGCACATGTTGTCCAGAAAGTTATCCAGTAATTTCAACACGGAAACTTAACTTCTCAAGAGAACTATTTAATCACAAATTTTGGGATGGAACTATGATATGTTTAGATCAAATCTGCACTTTTTCATAATTTTTGAATAACTTTTGGTACATCAAATCATTTTTGTAAAATAAAGTGTCACTGATTTTCGGATCAGTGACATACCTCACTTGTAACAGGTTTTTGAGGTATCAATTCTTCGAATTATCTAGTGATCCATATATGGATGCAAACCTAACTCAAAATCCTAACATTTGGAAAAATATTCACTTAATTTGGATGAGTAGTGAGGGAGTTATGGCCTCTACAAAGTAGGTGTATGAATCTGTCTTCACTGGACAGATTGCACCATTCTTTTATAAAATCCAATTAAGTGCTCAAATCATCTCCAAATTCTATGTTTTTGGACTTTTTAGAAAGCTAACACTCTAAACTGAAGTTTAGAAGCAAAAACCCCAAATTTGGACATGTGGTTTGTGAGTTGTGCAAGCTAGAAGTGAGGTCCATTTTCTGGACAGATTCTAGAAAGATGTGAATGCTAATTTAACTCACAAATAATGATCATTAGACATGGTTTTTGGTTAAAACCATGTCTTCACCTTTCAACACATGCATCATGGATTCATGGCAATCTAAATGCTCTTCCAAATGCATGCATGAACACAAAATAAAGAAGATAAGACATTAATATTGTTACAATGTTCTTAATCATGTAGAACTTAGAAAATTCCTTCATAAGAACATCTTTATACTAACACTCATTGTATCAAGAGTCAAAAACTCATATTATATAAATATCAAAGGTAAACCATCTTATTAACAAGTTTTCAACCACATGCAAGACAACATAAACACTAGATTAGTGATTTAACACTATATAGAACTCTTAATCATATGAGATTGAACAATCTCATCCTAAGAGTTTATTTATACACAAAATTGATATAAATGCATAAATTTCAATCCAACCTTAATAAAATTTTGTGGACCAAAAACCACATTTCATAAAATCATCATCTCTTTGACAAAATCTCAAAATAACACACATGGAAACCCTAGTTTCATTGGAAGATCATTAAATGGTTCATTAGCAAATGTATAGATACTAATGCATCCCATTTCACTTCCACAACTTGGATTATACAACATTTACATAAAAGATATGAAAACATACCACTTTTGATTATAACTTGAAGAAAAATGGAAGGGTTAAATGATTACCTTTAACAAAAGAGATGAAGACTTGGATTCCAACTTCACAATGGTGATAGATTCTTGGTTGGATTCTTGAATCTTAGCAATGGAAGGAGAAAATGAAGAAAGAAAAATGGAAATGGTGGTGGTGGTGGTGGCTTTCGGCCGAAAAAAGAGAGAGAGAGGAGAGAGAGGAGGTGAAGAGTTAAAAATGAGAAATGAGGATGATTCTTGTTTTTAAATTTGGTTTTTAATTTCTAAAATGATTACATTTAGTAGGATTAGGACAAGTGTCCTAAGTGACTCACCCACAAAAATATTTAATTTAGTATTATTAATTTAAATTGCTAGTCTAATCTATAAATATCAGATATATTTGAGAACCGAAACACCCGATTCTCAATTTTTACTAAATAGATGACAATTTTGAAAATTTTGCAATGCAAGAGAAATTAAAATTTTAATTTTTATAATTTAAGAATTTTGGACTTTTATTCACTTATTTGGCATTTCTGGACAGTGACGGTCAGATGCGGAATTGTTCCGGGTCTTTAACGCAACTTCTGAATTTTTCGGGGAAACATTTTATCTTAAAGGCTTTCAATAAAATTTAAAAAGTGACAAGACTTATAAAATTATTCTGAGGGTGCTGACCTCATTAATCAAAATTTGACAGTTGTCACACTTAACATAATTACATATCTAAATTCAGAGCTATTAATAAACTCTAAACATATATTACAATCCAAACTATCATAACTCAAAAGATTTTATAAACTTAGAAAGATAAAACAAAGTGATTCTAAGAACTCCAAAATAACACGCTCGATCTCAAGTCCCGTCCCCGTAAACTTCACTTCGAACCTGCCGTGTCAGAAAACAAAAATACGGCTGAGCACAAGACTCAGTGAATGGATTATAATATAAATTCGTAAATAATAATAAAAACATCGATAACGAAGCGGAAGACTTAAAAATTCAATTCGAAGAAAGTTCTTGAGACTGAAGTTCATAGTTCATTTAAATCAAAAGAAACGTTCGGTAATATAATCAAAAGCAATAATCTCAAGAACAGTTCACACTTTAACTTCAAAATGTAATATAAATAAAGTCCGTCAATTCCTGTTGTTGTGTTCGTGGGGTGGCCAAACCACACGAACTGGGTCGGCATGCGGGCACACACAACGGATCCCCCGTGAATTTAACCACGGTCACATATTTTGTGGGTAAATTTCTAGAATCGATTCATCCGCCCTGGAGCCAACAAAGTCAGCCAAGTCCCCCCAGAGTGGGTTCACGTAAGCCACATAGGCTTAACTCTGGTGGACCGTCATCTGCAGGACGCTATGACAACAAAGCCGCCATAGAAGGCATCCCAATAATGTGCCCATTTATTGGGTTATTCTAAAATCAACGAAAACTAAACAAATACCACTTACCCAAATGGCGATCACAGAAATTATAGTCTATATACTTCACATTTTTCATAAACAATCTCATACGAGACACATTTTAATAAAACATCAAAATGTTCAAACAATTGATTCAATAAACCAAAATCAATGTGTATGTGTGTGTACAATTTCGTATTTGTTGATCACGTTCAGTTGATCAATCACAAGGTGGTGAACCACCTTTCGGAAGGGTCAACTACAACAAATAGTTTCCCACGATTCAAAAGAAATGAAATCCATACCTTAACCAAATTGAGACGTAACACGCGAGACTGAAGACGAACTTTAACCCGTTCGATTTCCTATTTAAACCATAAATTTCTATTACTTACATAACATAAAACTCAAAGCTTAATTATCCTAAGCTTAATAATAAAATTATATTCTCTTAAACATTAAACCGATCACTTGGTGTGCGGTTAAACATCTAGTTATAAATATCACCATTTTGATTCTAAACTTTATCCGTTTGTAATTTTGACAAAAACAAACATTCCTATACATGTAAATGATTATAACTTTACAATATATAATCATAATCTACCAACCAACTTCAACTACCCTAACTTACCAACTTAAATAACATAACAAGAAATTTATACCTCTAAGAAGGGCTCGAAGCGTAGATTCCGAATATGTAATTATTTCGTCAGTTACTTCAACGGATTGATAGATATTTTAGAGAGAAGGAGAGTTCTAGAGAGAGAAAATAAAATGGCGGTGAACTCGTGAAGGAGACGATGGATTGTTGTATAAGTTTTTTTTTTTTGTTACTTTATATATATTTATATAATTACTTAATTGGTTTAGTTAATTGACGGGTTTAACCCCTCAACTATCTTTGGTTGCTATTTTAATTACGGTTCAATTCGGGTAATAATAATTATACGTTTTTTTTTTAAACTGAGTCTTACAATTATTCCCCCCTTAAAAGAGATTTCGTCCCCGAAATCGAATTTAGACAAGAAACTTACATCGATTTAGAAACTCGGGGTACTCCCGTCGCATGTGCTCCTCAGTTTCCCATGTCGCCTCACGTTCAGAATGATTTTTCCATAGAACTTTTACGAAAGGAATCACTCTCTTTCGTGTACCTCTCTCATCACGATCAATAATCGCTTCAGGTTCCTCGCGATAAGAAAGATCAGGTTCTATACGTTCCAAGGGATATTCAATGACGTGTAAGGGATGATAGTTGTACCCTCGAAGTGAAGATACATGGAACACATTATGTATTTGGGATAATTGCGGCGGTAGGGCTAACCGGTAAGCCACAACGCCAACCCTTTCCAGAATTTCGAAGGGACCAATATATCTCGGGCTCAACTTTCCTTTTAGACCGAAACGTCTGATACCGCAAGTTGGGGAAACTTTCAAGAAAACTTTATCTCCCGGTTGGAACTCGATAGGTCGTCTTCGCTTGTCGGCGTAGCTCTTTTGACGAGATTGAGCCTCTTTCATCATTTGACGCGCAATTTCGACCTTCTCGGTAGTAACTTGTACCAGTTCTGGGCCTTCAAGAATACGTTCTCCAACTTCATTCCAACAAGTCGGTGTTCGACATTTTCGGCCATAAAGTGCTTCATACGGGGCCATGCCGATACTTGACTGCCAACTATTATTATAGGAGAACTCTATTAGGTACAAATAACTATCCCAACTTCCATGCCATTCCATCGCACATGCTCGGAGCATATCCTCCAGTGTTTGAATCGTACGTTCAGATTGCCCATCAGTTTGCGGATGAAAGGTTGTACTAAAACTCAAACGTGTGCCCCAAGCTTTATGTAAACCTTCCCAAAATCGAGATGTAAAACGTGGGTCTCGATCGGAGGTAATTGATACAGGAGTGCCATGGAGACGTACAATCTCACGTTGGAATACTTCTGTCAATTTATCAATTGACCAAGTTTGTCGGATAGGAAGAAAATGAGCCGATTTTGTCAGTCGATCAACCACTACCCAAATTGCATCGTGTTTCAAGGTCGTGCGGGGTAGTCCGACTACAAAATCCATAGTTACGTGTTCCCATTTCCATACCGGGATGTTCAGCGATTGGAGAAGACCACCCGGACGTTGATGTTCACTTTTAACTTGTTGACAAGTGAGACAACGAGCTACAAAATCGATGATATCTCGTTTCATTCCAACCCACCAGTTTGCGTCTTTCTCAAACTTGTAAGTAGCCAAGCGGACCCTGTACTGATCTAGAATATCTAAGACATTAAAAATTACTGAACATCTCTTTTGTTATGAACTTGAGTTTCATTTGTAACACCTTAGGCATATCCCATATCGGTCGTGGACAGGAGTGATGTTGGGTGTTATAAGTAATATCTTGGCCTTCCTAACAACAACGCGTTTTGGGGCCACAAGCACGTCAGGTTCTGGGAACTCTGAGGTTAAGCGTGCTTGGGTGGGAGTAGTCCCAGGATGGGTGACCCCCTGGGAAGTTTCTCACCAGGTCGCCAGAAACAAATCTGTGCGCTACACGTTGGTTAAATCCAGGGGCAAAGTGGACAATATTGTTGTCGAGGCAGGCAGGATGTTACAGATGGTATCAGAGCCACTCCTGTGCCGTTCGGGATATGGGGCAAACCTCATCGAGGACGATGAGTCCCAAGGGGGGTATTTGTAACACCTTAGGCATATCCCATATCGGTCGTGGACAGGAGTGATGTTGGGTGTTATAAGTAATATCTTGGCCTTCTTAACAACAACGCGTTTTGGGGCCACAAGCACGTCAGGTTCTGGGAACTCTGAGGTTAAGCGTGCTTGGGTGGGAGTAGTCCCAGGATGGGTGACCCCCTGGGAAGTTTCTCACCAGGTCGCCAGAAACAAATCTGTGCGCTACACGTTGGTTAAATCCAGGGGCGGACAATATTGTTGTCGAGGTAGGCGGGATGTTACACTAGGACTAAATGGTGACCTCGAAAACGTGGACATCCCGACCAAAATTCTATTTCAGACAGATCGTCGCACCAAGGTTGACACCTAACAGAGTGCTAAAATTCCAAATCTTTCATTTCTAACAAACATAATACCAAAATTTCCTTTAATCGCGGAATCCACCAAATTGAACCCAATTAAAACGCAGATAATCACATACAACCTTATCCCGCATGATTACCGGAGTATAAGGTCATGTCTTAAATAACTGGGAACTTAGTTATACTACCTCCATTAATCATGCGTGCACAGATTCTAAAACTGAAACCCAAAATCCAAGGCTGACCGCAAGTCGGATCATCCGACGCTTCAAATCTCGGGGACTCCCTTAGCCCTTATTTATAATGTCAGGATCTAATTCTCAACAAGAATTATGAATACTCAGAAACAATATCAAAGAAGTTGCGGAATAACACTTTGATATTCAATGTAACAGTAAACAAATAGTGTATATGATTAATCAACATGTAAACTTGTATTGAATGATTAAAAGCACAAGATTACACACTCAACCTCAATCTTGAAGAACAGATTCTTTCAAGACGAATTTTACTTCTCTAGAATTTGGAACTATGCCTTGAGGTTGATTCTCTCTAAAAACAAAAACTTAGAATTAATTATCTAAACTATTTTGTCAAATCTATACATATACTAACCAAAAGATAATTACAATAAATAAAATATCTTCAGAATATCTTCCATGAATATCTTCAGTATATCCAGCTGTCACTCTTGTAATTCGGATATCCATCTCATAAGCAGCATTAATCATCTTGGAAGTATTAACTTAGTCTTGGCAGTATTAACTACTAAGCAGCACTAACCTCTAGCAGTACTAACTAGCTAAGCAGTACTAACTTTGATCAAGCAGCACTAACTTTCACTAGCAGTATTAATTCTACTAGAAGTAGTAATACCTAGCAGTATTAACTTTTGAAGTCCTCTAGCAGTAGTAATTCTGAACTAGCAGCATTAACCATACTTAAGCTTTTCTTCAGTTCCCAACATATAACTCCTTTCACGACAGGGGTTTAAATCTATAGGCCTAATGAGTTCAAGGTTTTTCAACCAGTACGCCAAATTTGAAATTTAGAAAACTTTCAAATATATAAGCTTTCTAACGATTAAACGTGCGGTAAAAATACACTACCGTTCATTCGATAGGTTTCAAAGTTGATTATCAACATAGCGCATATGAAGTCATTTCCAAAACTCATTTGTTCAATACTTATGTTAATAAGGACAATAACAAAACATGTGCAACAATTTACACTATAACGTGAAAACACGTTCCTGCACCACAACACGTGCAATAAATGTTTGTACAACCCCAAAAGAGAAATTCACAATTTTAACTTTAAAATTCTTCCTCTTTAACCAAAAGACGTTGTGGCAAAAGATTTTTTTTTACAATCCCCATATGCAATAGTTCATTCCCCAAAGCTCGGTAAAATGATGGGAATGCAAATAAAATTTTGAATCGTGTTTAAAGCTTTAAGTCGTATAGATAAACACGTTTGACCAAAATAGTAACTATAACGACATGAACACCGGTACTTGTTTAATGCATTACGGATAATTTCTAACAGTAAAATCAATGACTGAAATATGTTCAGAACAAAAGCTCTGTTTTGAAATAACGTAAATCTTTTATATGATTACTCACACCAACATTATAATTTAATCCAAATGTAAATAGCATACGACATGTGGAATGGAATTGCATGTAATAAGCCCGAAGGTAAATCGCATGCTGATGAATTTTTCCCCAAAACAACATGTGGAATGGAATTGTTTAATAAAACCCATAAATTGGCGCACGCAAAGAACTTAGACTGTGCATTTTGAGGTTCACCCAAGCGTCGTGAACGTCGTAAAATAATACTCCATAAAACTTAACAAAACTCACCTGGAATATAATTCCCAAAAACTCAAACACTAAAATAGTGGAAGACAACTCTTCGTCCAAGGCCTTAACATATGTGGAGGAGATCCAATGTTAAGGTCATAGTCGTAGTTACTTGTCCAAGACTCTACGCAACGTCAAAATACGAACATCACAAAAATTGAAAATAACGTTAGGCAGCAATGAGCACAAACAAGGTTTCAACAGAGATTGCAACCACATGCCATAAAATAATCTCATGCTTGTTTACGATCATGGTCTAAAGACTTGTGTGTGCTAAATATTTCAAGATTTCGTGATATGACCCACATGGTGATTTTTGGAAACATGAGAAATAATCGATGCAATTTATTTTAGAAATACATTTTGTGCATGGATTTAACCGGCACTCATCACCTCGAAACCACGCTCCTCGATTTCTTAGTTACACTATCGTCATCCAGATGCTCAACATCTTAAGGCGAAGATCAAGGATTTCATAGGTCTACCTCATAATTTCTCCTCGAAATATCATCGGTTCCAATAGTCTATGGTTCTAATCCAACCAATCAATCCGACCAGAAACGGTCCACTTAATGCAATCACCAGGCTTACCATCACTCCAAGTGACGAATACTAAAATCATCAGCCTCTCATAACGGTTACTCACTTAGAACTTCTTCACTACCCCAAGGGTCATCACATCAAAATAGTCCAAGTATACACATGTAGCTCGTAGGTTCACCATAACACTGGCCAGGTGCTATTATGAACGTACTGTACATGATCATCCTTGCCATTTTCGGCGTGATTCCTGTTCCTAGTGACTCCACTCACCTCGAATCATCAAATCTTAAAGTGCCTAATTGTGCAATCACACATTCAATCATTCAAAAGTACGCTAGCTTAAGTCTAGGCATCAAAAATCAATACCTAATTCTCTCAAACTTAAGCTCTGATACCAACTTGTAACACTCTCAATACTGGAAATAACAACTAATTTACAATTTTCTAAATACATCGATAATTGCTTCATCTACAATCACAATTTAAGATTTAACCTTAATACACATGTATCATTCTATACATACAATCTATAATAAAGACGGGTGTTACTAAAACCCAATAATAGCTACTATCTCCAAGCCGCGGAAGACTTCACCAACTACTTACACTTGTGTTGCTAGAATCCAAACCCCCAACAATAACCTGATGCACATGCCGACAAATAAAAAGGTTAGGCTTATGTCTATTGAGCTCAAGAGTTTTAACATGAATGAATATATCTTTAAAAGAAAGGAATTCAGTTTAAATCAAGATCTTTCGAAATGATTTACTTTAGAAGTGGAAACGACACATTTTCCCATAGTATGCTCTTTTAAAGACAATGCTCTCAACACACATTCTTTATAAAACGATGCAACCCATAAAGCACCCAAAACAGGATTATAAATCTACACCCAAAATGGAAAGACGTGGATAACCCCTCACAAAGGTATGGTACGCCATCGAAAACATGTAACTCGAATTAATACTCACGCGACCAAGAAATGGAATGAAATCCAAATAATAAACATGGACAATTACAATTCTTATCAGCGGTTAACCGAAGTTCAACAAATGTGGAGTCAATAGGGGAGACCCATAGCACCAATCAAGTTCCACCCAAAGATTCGATATACCTTGATGCCATCTACTACGAGTGACATCTGAAAGGCCCGGCACATCCGAGGACTACAACCATAACATTACCCCAAATGGCGGAGGTCTAGGCACATACCCACACGGTGGCACCCAAGACTACATCCTCCTAGTGTCTACTGACTTGGTTCATCCAACATAACTTATATAGGAGGTCTTTGAGGTATATTTCAACCCAACATATTTCGATACCAACCATGGGTACAATATTACCATCCCGTTCACGTGAAGTCCAACAAAAGACCCAATATGACCATCAAATAAGACTGGCTTACGTGCCTATTCATCTAATGCAACACAGTCTAACATTACATGACTACCCGTGAATGTCCAAAGCACTCGAGTATGTAATTATCATAAATATGCAATAAAATGCATTTGGTAAGTAATCATATATTGGACTCTACATCGAGCCATTAAAACGGGACAAATGTCCACAAGACTCTTTTAAGTCAACGCCAAGCTAAAATGCTCAAAAACCCATTTGACCAAAAACGACGGACCCCAAATAATGAAATGACTTTAAACGACGTTTATGCAGGCACATACCTCAGAGATGTGATTAACCCAAAACTTGCCACGTATTGGAATCCAAAGATTTTCCCAAATGGTTCATGAACTCAAATACCTCAAAATGCATAAATCATGCTATTACTTATCAAGATGTCCAAATCCCAAATATGAGTATTTTATGAAACTAAAATGAGCCAAGTTTATCAAATATGAAAACTTCTTAAGATACTCACACTTTGACAAATACCAAGTAAATACATTTTTACTTCAAAATACACATTTTGGCATGTATATAGTTTTCACAAAGCAACTTGAACTCACCTTGCTAGATTTAGGCTAAAGCTAGATTTTACCCCAACTTGAGCTCCATTGAAGTGCACTTGAATCCTCAAGCCGAGAACTTCCAAAACCTAGATCCATGCATTCCAAACCATAAATACCCATATTTAACCATTTAGAAACATTCCCCAAACTTTATTTACTAAAATCCCCAACGAGATCAAAACCCTTATTTCCTAAAAACCATCAGATCTGAGATTTGAACAACCAAATAATAGGGAAACATCAATGGAGCATTTATAACATTATTTCAAGAGAGCTTACCATATCGTTGAACTTGAGGAGGAAGATGAAGATGAAGGTTTTGTGGTTCATGATCCCACTAGCTAGATGATAAAGAATCATGTGGTTTAAGGAGGAAAACCCCTCAAAATGGGTTAGGGTTCGACATTTGGGGTTTGGGAGAGAAAAAGGGGAGAAGATTTAGGGTTTGGGTTGAGAGGAATGAGGCTTGATGGCTGAAAATCGGGTTATTAATTCAACAGTGCGACTCGCGAGTTATGCCGCGACCTTGAGTCGCGGCATAAGACGCCCGTTTCCCCCAGGGCTCACTTCCAGTGAGTTACGCAACTTGGGTCGCGACCCAAAGTTGCGTGCCAACTCGCGGCTCCCAGAAAACCCCGTTTTCTCGCGTTTTCGTGCTTGATTCGATCCTTGATGATTCTATTGCAAAACTCACCTGATTTCTTGACACCATTATACCAAGGGAAATCTCCAATTTACGGGTGTTACAATGTTCCTATTTCTGACAAATCTAATCTCAACTATGTTGTTGAAAAGATTTCTGAACTGGAAAAGAATGTTTCTGATTTGAAATGTATAATTGAGGATTTGGAAAATACATAAGAGAATCTTGTGATAGAGCTTGAAATTAGTCTAAAAAACAATGTTAATTTTCAAAAAGAAATCAGACTATTAGAATCCCAAGTAATCAATTTGTCAAATTCCAAATTTTCAGAATCTCAAAAGAAATAAGAGTTTGTTGATCATGATAAATCTTCCCTGTTGTTTGGTGATGTAGCTAAAGATCTTTCCAAAAACACAAATTTTATTACTCTGACAAAACCAGAATTTGCTTCTTTTGAATTTTCTTTACCAAATATGGATTGTCTTAATCAGATGAAATCTTCAGTAGAAATTTCAAAATCATCTGAAAAGGAGTACAATACTTTTGAAGTAGGAGAGACCTCAGGAACTAAATCTGAATCTTACTCAAAAACATCTTCTAACTAAAATTATGTTTGTTCTTCAGAAAGGAATGGTGGAAAGCATGTGAATTTGAAGAAAGAGAGTATATTTGTGAAATCGACAACAGTCTCTGATGAACAATGTACTGTTTCAATGAAAAGTAATTGTATGCTGGTTGTTGTCAAAAGTGTTTCGATAAAAAAATATGATCTTTCTCGTTCAGAATTGTTGACACAAGCACAGAACAAATTGCATTGTACTCATTGTGGAGATAATTCATTCTGTTTCCAATCCAAATTTTCAAAGAAAATAAAATCTCAACGCTTGGTTTGGAAGAAATATGTTTCTAAGTCTCCAACTGAACATCATGCTAAAGTTTCAGTGTTGAAAAGAAAATTAATTCAAGTAAGAAAGTTGACAGTTGATGTAAATTTTGTGTGGAAATGGTTGCCGAAAGACAAACATAAACCACAAAATTTGTTGAAAGAGCCCAAGTATGGAGAATTAAAGGCTCATCAACTGTTGTTAAAAGTTTAATTGATACTAACAAAAAGGGACCCATATTCATACTCGTACCTAAGTTGAAGTGATTGATTCTTTCAGGACCGTCATGTGTGGATTATAGACTCAGGAGCATCAAGACACAGGATAGGTTACAAGCACTTATTGCATGACTTTGTTGAACATCCTAGAGGATCAGTCAGTTTCGGAAACAAAAGTAAGGGGTATATAGAGGATACGGTATACTTACCAACGGCACAATAACTATTTTTAGAGTACTGTATGTAGACGACTTAGGTCCTAATCTATTCTCCATAAGTCATTTTTGTGAAGAAAAAAATGCAAAGTGAGGTTTGATGAAGATTTCTGCTGCATTGTCGAGCAGAGTGGAGTTGAACTTTTCAGAGCAGAAATATTAGGTTATCTTTATGCAGTCAACTTTCCAACTATACCGACATCTAAACCAGTCTGTTTAGTGTCTAAAGCTTCAACAGATGAATGTTGGCTCTAGCATAGAAGGTTATCTCACCAAAATCTTCGTGACATTAACAAGCTAAGGAGCAAAGTTCTAGTCTGGTCTTTCAGATTTGAAGATTGAAAAAGTATCTTTATGTACAACCTGTGAAATGGGCAAAATGAAAAGAAGTGCACACATGTCAAAGACTTTATCAAACTGCAAAGCTCCTCAAGAACTTATTTACACGGACCTCTATAGACCAATGAGAACTCAATCTATGAGCAGAAAGAAATATATTCTGGTCATAATTGATGAGTTTTCAAGATACATTTGTCTAGCATTCCTGAGACTTAAATCTGATGCTCCAAATATGATAATAAAGTTCATCAAGCGCATACAAGTTCTTATGCAAAGTCAAGTGCAAAAGCTGAGAAGCAACAACGAAACAGAATTCAAAAATGAAATTCTACAAAGTTTCTTTTCAGTCCGTTGGCATTTCTCACAACTTTTCTACAGCAAAAGAAACAATAAATCACTTACCGATACCTATCATTGCCAAGTTCAATATTGTATTGTAATGAGAATTTGAAGATAAATTTATGTTCAGATAAGAGTAGCAAAGAGCAAATTCATACAAAGCAAGGGAGTTGACTCTGGCCATTTTAGCTTTTATTTAACATCCACAAACCGAGAGATTCTAAACAATAATACTTTTGACACACCACTTGCCCATACTTTTCCTTGTCGAACATTGGCATAAAGTGGTCAAAAAACAGGCATGCTTGCATTGTGAAGATGGTTGGTCTACATGAAGTCCTCTTCGAGTTCTTGTAAGGACTTGTGGGTTGACGCGATATCTTTATTGGATGTCATTTTGTCAGCAACCATCAGATTTTTGTAGCTCCTTACCTCTGCTTGTCGCTCCTTTTCCAGCCTTTCCATCTCCTCTCGTCGTTTCTGCAAAAATTACGTTATCATAGCATCGAAGCTTGATAGGAATAAATAACAAGAAAACGTTCTTTATGCAAGATGTAATCAAAACTATGCAAATCGGCTTTCACAATTGATAGTCCTTTGACAGTCCCCATTGTGTTCCGCCGCTGTGCGCAAGTCAAAATCAACACAAGTCTAAGGCAAAATAGAATTCTTATTTACTTGAAATGTGGATTTTACTTTATCATCAATTAGATAAGAATCATTTAATTAGGGTTTTGTTATTAATAATTGACGACTGTGGTTTGTTTAGTCAACTATTCTGTGTCCCAAGTGTAATTAGACTTTCTTTTAATCTATAGAAAGAGAGGTAATTCGGTAATTCCAAAAGATTGACACCTAAATTGTTAAAAGAAATAACTGAGTTCTCTCTTTCATTGCATAAAGCAATCACCTTAGGTTATCTTAGTGCAATGCTTGCGAGATCCTAACGTTTCGTCTTGGTATGAAGCTTTGAAAACCTAGTTCCTTTTATCGTTTTCTTCTCTTAACACCTCTTCACTTTTTCATCCTACATTGCACTAGACAGATTTTGCAATCTCACTGTCTTGTAAGACATCCATCACCCGCTTCCAACCAACATCACAGGCTGAAAGACATACACCAACAAAAATGTTATGGGACCCTTGCACATAATCCCTGTTCTAATTATGAAATTAAGGCAAGAAAACTAGTATCGGCTTTGTGGAAGCAGGGATGCATCCACACCTTGCTACATCCCCATATTGGATGCATCTTGGGTGAGGCAGGGTGAGGAGTTTACTGCCTCCTCAAATAGTTGACCACATGCAAGGGAATACCAAAGAGGCAACTTTTTGGTCTTCCACAAAAGTGGGAGGAAGGTCGAAACAAAGAGAAGCCAACTTCTTTTTTTCTTGATAGTTCACACTAAGAGCATCTCCAACCTCAACACTAAAAAAAACACCAAAAACACCAAATATGGTGGGCCCATCAACACCAAAAAAAAACTCAACTCCAACCATCCTCTAAAAAAACACCAAATTTGTAGACCCCACATTAAAATAACATATTTTATTACTATTGTACTTATTTTTAATAACTATATATAAGAATTTGATTAAAATATATAAGAATTTGATTAAAATAATTGAAAAAAAAAAAAGTAAAAAGTAGTGGGTCCCATTATTTATAGCGGTCAAATGGTACACGGCAAATTTGCCGGCTGATTTCATTGGCCGGTATAATTTTTTTTTTTTTTGGCGTACGATTGGAGGGACTCAGCCGCCAATTTTGACAATTTAGGCTCCGGTTGGAGATGCTCTAAGATGGCAAATTATATAAATGTAAAAGCAGGATAAGACCTATGTTCAACTATGTATCTGTTTCATAGACCTCTGTGAACTATGATATAAGTTCTTTATTTTATTGGCTTGGTTTAAGAATTATTAGACTTGTATACACTCACATACACGTATGCAGTATGCTCGTATCCTTACATTTTCATGTCTCTGAACCACTCTATCCACGAACGCCACAAAAATTGCAACATATGTAGCGTGGTGGTTCAAAGTACAACAAAATGAGAACTTATGCCTTCTGCCGTGAATAGGGCGAGGGTGGCATTCCATACTCATACATCTCTACATATACGTAATCTATTAGATATTCCACATATATTATGGGTACGCATATCTCACCTTACTTATTTCTTGCTTATACAAAGAACATAAATATTACTCACTTTGTCTCTCAGCTGCTGTTTCCTTTCTGCCCTTTCAGCCGCATTGACTGCTTCACGCTCAGCTATGCAATAACAAGATGAAATTAGCTAATGACACCAGTAAATTAACTAGGAAGGTCATGGTCAAAGTTTGTAACTTAACAAAAGAACCACATATGTATGAAGTACCTTTCAGATCAGGTTTTCTTTCCACCTTTGTCCTGTTTAGTCTATTAACTACCTCGTTTATTCGCTTCTCCACTCTCACAGTGCGCACCTAAACACAAAGCCAAAAACAAACAACAATCTATGAGAAAATCTCCTGTGGGAATTCAAAGATGCAAATGCAGCTCAGAAAGCATACTAGAATTTATATATTCCAACAGTAGAAGGGAACTCACAGCTTTATTGTTGTGGAAACCAACTTGACCAACATCCATGGATGGAGTCTTCTTTAGGTTTTGCCAAGAAGTATAAACAACATCAATGTTGTTCACTTTATTTCCTGCAAGGAACGACATACCATCACGGGATTATGGGAAATATATCTATTTCCATAGCACATGCTCAGAATATCACATAGCCATCTACTCACATGCTGGCTCCAATCTCCCCTCAGAAACGTGTTCCTACTACAAGAATAAGCTTATAACCTCTTGCTACTTATTGTAAACAGGTTGATCCACCTAAATGCCATTTCATAATTAATTCAAGAGCAGGTAGAAATTTATTTATTGGTTACTTGCTATCATATAACCCACTCGTGTGTAGAGCTGCTTAGCGTATAGAAAGAGGGTTCGAGTTGTAAAACTGACCCGTGTAAAAAAAAATTACAGCTGTATCATATAACAAGAATTGATATACATGTTAGAGAATCGGAAGTGTATATGGACTTGCCTTGGATGGAATTTGCTTTGACAAGTTGAGCACAATCTTCAAGAAGTCCTTCAGATATGTCGTCAATTGTCTGACCCTTGTGCATCCTCAGATAAACATGGGCAGAAGACATTTTATCCACGTGGAACCTGCGGTAGAAAAAATCCTGTCATGAAAAACTAGATATAAGGTTGATAATAATCAATGAAAGAAATTTCAGTGCTTGTGGCCGAATCAAACCCCCATCAAAATGATATAAACATTTCAAAAATGCGAAAAAAGCATGAAGAATCTTCAATAAACTCTCAATTAAAGAAAAATGTTAAATATGCACCATAAATAGTGGCATCACATGGGGAGATCCTCCTGCCTAAAGTTAAATGATCAAACAAGGGGATGCCTTCTAACTCCTCCGGATAGTAGCACCGGTAGCATGCACCCATCTCGCAAGAAGTCCAGTCAAGGGAGTTGCAGGATCCTCCCATGGGCACCAGCGTGTCAATCTCCCGAAATAATTAGTGTTGACTGCTAGGCTACTACAAACAAGGATTCTCATTCTGTTGCTCATTTGATACAAATGGCACCTGCTATTCATAAGAGAGAGAGAGCTGTATTGTGGACCAACCAGACATATAGATAGATTGATCAAGATTAGGACCTCTCATACTAGTCCGCCACAAATGCATATCCGACGCAATGGTTTTAAATAACGAAAGAGGTGTACGCCTTGAGGCGCGACTTGAGGCAAGGCTGTCCAGAAACAAGTTTGAGGCGCCACCTCTCCAGCCCTAATTGAGACGTACGCATTGGCTGAGTGAGGCGGTGTGAGCAAGGATTGAAGCATAGGAAGCGGCTGAGGCAGTTGAAAGGCGTATGACTTTTAAACTAGTATTTCTCAACCCCTTTCTTCTCTCTCTCCCAACAACTGATCATTTCCCTCTCTCTTAACTGCCATCGATCTTTTCTCTCCCTCTCTCACGACACCATTCTTCTCCAGTTCTGCCTTCGTATTCTCTCCATCGTCTTCAAGGTTCTCACAGTCCCTACTCACGATTCTCACAGAGCAACGCATACGCATCCAGCCCTAGGTTTTTAATATATATATATATATATATATATCATTTTGTTAATTTTTTAATCTCGTATTTAAATATGTAATATATTATTATATTTATTAACTTTTGTACTTGCTTTTTCTATATTCTGATTAATTTTTGTGTTTTTACTATATACATTTATTATTTAATATATAATATTATATTTAATAACTTTTGTATTTATTTATCTTTTTTTTTTAATTTGGGTTTAACTTTTTATGATTTTTACTGTATATATATATATATATATATATATATATATATATTCTGTTTCTGTGCATTATGCTGTGACATGTGTAATTGTATACATATACATATATATATATATATATATATATATATATATATTCTGTTTTTGGTGTATTATGCTGCCACAAGCTAGTCACTATATGGACTTAAGTAAGTGATGTTCAAGTGTTATGCATATAAATTTTGTTGTTTGGTTTTTTGGGGCTTACGCCTCGACCGCTTCCATAAGCCTCATGTACCTAATGAGAAAACGCCTCGAGGCCCATTTCCATTCTTTAAAACATTGACGCCATTGTCATGATTCTTGAAATATGTATATGTATTCTGTTTTTGGTGTATTATGCTGCCACAAGCTAGTCACTATATGGACTTATGTAAGTGATGTTTAAGTGTTATGCATATAAATTTTGTTGTTTGGTTTTTTGGGGCTTAGCCTCGACCGCTTCGAGGCTTATGCTTCATGTACCTAATGGGAAAACGCCTCGAGGCCCGTTTCCATTCTTTAAAACATTGACGCCATTGTCATGATTCTTGAAAGGCCTGCCTAGGTCTGCGGTCCACCGAGATATAGATTAATAACCCTGCCTTGTTTGACGTCAATCGGCTCTAATGGCGCTAACACCTCAGCCTCTAAGAGCTGAGGCATGGGACACGGAATCCCACTGAAAAAGCGTGCAAGTCATTATGTTGAGCCACCTTTTGTGAATCAAGAAAATAGTGAAGAATCAGTCCAGGGCCTTGCCTACTCTTCATGTATGCCTGTTGTCTCTACATTTATGTGCTGCCTCTTCATCTCTTGAGCTGCTGAGTTTTCTACTTGATCAGTCTATTTATGAATAGATATTTTAATTGATGTTGATTGATTGCCAATTGCTTTTCCCCCTTTTATGGAGGTGGTCGTCGGTGGCCATCGTCGGGGGCGGTGGTGGCGTCGATGGGCGATGGTGACCATTAAACCAAATACCCTATTAGGGTTATATCAAATGAGGGTAGATTGATAATTTTTCCCATCTTGCTCCACCTATTTTGGTGGAACAAAAAAACCTTTTTTGTCCCATCAAATCCCACCCAATCCCTGTTCCAGTCCTTGTCCCATGGCGCACCACACGTGGAACGGTGTGTTTTTGTTTTGTCCCATGTCGCGTCAAACATGGGACAGCGAGTTTTGTCCTGTCTTGTCCTATGTACCAAATGTAGCCTTACAACGTACACAAGCTGTTTGTGGCAGACATACGAATGCCCATGTGGGAATTCATTAAGAGATAGAATCAGAAATGAGCAAAACATTAAATGCAATTGTAAGAAGAGGATATTTCTTCATGAATAGTTGTTAAGAGTGGAAGAGGTCAAGCAAGAACCCAAGAATGACATGAGGTCAAGAAGTATCAGAGATTCGCATGGGTAGTATAAGAAAATTGCCTCAAATTGGAGTGTGTAGAAGGACACATTTTTATTCATAAATTCTAAGGGGGTTCACCAACCAATATTTGCTGTTGAGTTGCACAATTCTCTATTTTATTTTAGTTCCACTTTCAGCCTACCCCATCAAGATTGGGATAAAAGAATTGTTCTATGCTTAATTTATTGTTCTTTAATAACAAGTAGCTTATTCTCTATATGCGTGTTGTTTGTCAATGTTAATAAATGTTGATAAAGAACTAGTAAAATCCATGTTTAAGCATGCATGCAAATGCAACCCATGTGTGTGATTTTTATGAAAGCCAAGCACTTCACTTCGAAAAGGTGTGCACCTCACCTTGCACCGCATGCCTAGACTTGGGCTTTTCCACCTTAGTGCGCCTTCGACCACAAATTAAATCACCCAATACCAATGAGTGCACTTTATGTATCAAGTACAACAATAGCCATATCCCAAAATGCACAGAGTCTACAAAAGGGTAGTTTTCTACATGAACAAAATAAAAAAGGAATGCATATTCAATATACCATCTTACGGCTCCTTAAAAAAGGTTCAGTTCAAGTTGATCCAATAATAATGTTGTTAATCTTTTTATACTAGAGAAATTGGGGACATTTCTTTCCCTTATTATTATTTCTTTATTTAACTTCCTATAACTATTTATATTTTATAATTATCCTTATGTTCCTCTATTAATTATTTCTAAAAAATATTGTGAATATGCATAAATATGAAAATTTGGTTTCACATCTTAGATTTTGCAACCATCTAGCTCAATATTTGTTTTTTAGAGGAAGGAAACAAGAAATGAAAAGGTTGAAGCATTTATATACAAGTAATTAAACATCGTATACTAAGAAACTGTATTTTGTGTGAAGAGCTCTGACAATCTTTTCTACACATGAGAAGCCAAGGTCACACATTCATCTTCCTCTAATTGTCGCATGTCAACATTATTTTAGGTGCTTTGGAGGAAAAAAAACAACTACTAATCTACTAAACAACAAACTATTGCCCCCAAATGTTCAGCCATGAGAGAAAAGCATTCTTGCTTTACATTAAGTCATGCAAATGGGCCACGCCAGATATTCACACCCATGGTTTAAAAAAAACGGTTGAGGTGGACGCCTCAAGGCAAGGCGCCGCCTCACACCCCTAGAACAACACATACCCCTTTCATCTAAGGCGTTTCGGTAAGGCGGTGAGGCGGTCCAGAGGCGTACGGTTCAGTGTGCAAGTATAGTTTTTTTCCTTCAAAGTAAAAGTAGAGTTTTTTTGGTCTAACTCTATCCCTGATCCTTTATGTCCTTTTTGTCCTTTATTTTGAATTCTTTGTCCTTAATTAATATTTAAATCTAAAAGACTTTACCTATTTAAGCTATATCTATCCCTATCAATAAAAAAGGTGTTGTACTTTGACATCCTTTTTCATCCTCCATCTCCTTGCTAACCGACTCTTCACTCTCCCTCTCTCACTATTTCTCCAAGAAAGAAACACCTCTCAGTCTCTCACCCACCGGAGACCAGCAGCAATCCGGCGACCAGCAGCAATCCGGCAACCAGCTTTCATTAACTTATGATTAGAATTTTTAATTGATGCTTCAAGACTTATAATTAGTAGTATTATTGAATTATGGATTCTATGGTATGGTTATTTTGGAATGGAAATATAAAATTATGTTTGTCCTCAAGTGTGGTGAATTTATGAATTTTTTTTGTTTTCTTTTTTTGGGGCTTACGTCTCGACCACCTCGGGGCTCGTTTCCGGTTTTTTTAACCTTGTTCACACCATTAATCTTCATTCCACCTCCATATCCAAAAAGAACCAAGCTACATAAGACAAAGTATAAGCATGCCCCCTTCCTCTCCAACTTCATAACTCCTAATCATTAAATCCTCTTCACAAACTGAGATTTTAGTCTTTATCCCATTATCAGCAAGCACTATTAGCACTAAACCCTGCCCAACAAAGCATGAAAGAGTACTAGTAATACAAATGATTACAGGGATAACTTGCTCACTCCAAAAAAAACAAAAAATAATAGTAGATATAATTTATCTCATCTACTCTTCGACAAGACCATATTTGCTTATATTTTAACCTTATCTTAACATGTCAAACAGAAGTAGAAGTTTTCACTCAATTTTACAAATATATGAACCTCGTAACCATCCATTTTCCCCACTCAACAGCAAAAAAAGACCCTTTCCTAATTCATACTTGAATGCTAAAACTTCATGACTCTCCTCATTTCCTTTAAAATGTAAGCACTGGAATCTCTATATGTACGAAAATTCACTACACATATATTGAATATCCCCAACAAAACCATGCACGCAAACTAAACCAGCTATCCATCACTTAAATTCCAAAATAGCAGTAATTCCCATTACCACCATAACTAATCTCTCTCCTTTCTTGACCCCCTTCCCCGTACCTAACAAGCCACCACAAAAATCCAATTGCAAGAAGCAAACAAAATGCTTTTCAAAGTCAACTCCTAATCAAAGACTTAGGATTCCATGTATGCATCCCATTCTTGGTCCATCAATAACAGAGAGGGGAAAAAAAAAACCGGAAGCAAAGTAATAGGAATATTTTTGCTAGATTTGACAAAAGGGATTATTTGATTCATGCTGAGGATTGGACAATTTATCATGGTATAACTTCATGTTTGTTAAATATTAGTAATGTGCACAATAACGAAGGGTGTTAGTGTTGACTAGAGATACTTCATAGGGTTTATTACAGATCATATCCAAAAAGAAATGTGTGGTATATGTGAGACTACAGGTTAATGGATGTAGACATCACTCGTTGGGTTGATTCCTTGGCAGATGTACAGAGAAGAATCTACAGTGACAGAAAGAAATCAGGCAGAGCTATGAGACATGCCCTACAACAGAGTGGATGATAAGATAACCAAGGGAGAGGTGTTGATGTAAGGAATTCTAATGTTCTCAATTGAAAAGATATTTCAGTGGCCCTGCACATGAGAGACGGTGAGTGACAAATATTTTATATATGCATCCTTTTCACCAATTTTTTGTTTCAGATACAGCAAAACTGTAGTCAACATTCTGAAGCATCAAAAATAAACTATAACCAAAATATTTTTTCCATCTATCTTAAACATACACTTTCAGAAAGAGCAAGAAAAGGAGTTGAGTTTGCTAGCAAATTAAAGCTTAATGTTATCATGCCATGTTGATTGCTTAGCTTCTCCACCCATACTTAGGAGCAAAAAGACTTCACCACATCAGTAACAAGACAAGTAATCACATTCTCTTCTCTAGTTCAAGCATCTACTACAAAACTTCATAATGGTGCATTTACTAGATCCACTTTTTATTCTTCAAAAACCTAACATGCAATTATTAACCACATACATTCAGAAATATCTTTTTTTTCCCAAGTCAAATGAAAATCATGGTGGCATGACACTATACTAGAGGGTAACATAGCAAGCGGAACCATAGAAAAGAAAAAGATGCTATGCTACCACTTTCTTGTACTTGTATCACAATTTCTACCTCGAAACTGGATGGAATTACTTGGGTTTTATAGAATTATTTAATCAAACCTCCACACATGCATGAAAAAAAAGGTTTTCCCTAAATTATTATCCCAAGTGGGAAGTATCTTGAAGTATCATTTAGAAACAAATCAGAAGATTGTGAGACATGCTGCTTTTCTACTCATTTTCTAGAACTACCTAACCTTTATAATAATACAGTAACATCATAATTTTCACATATAAAAAAGCATAATTTAAGAATTCTCCCAGCACCCCAAAAAACATACAATTACCCTCACAAAAGTTAAACAAGTCAAAACTTTAATAGACATGCGTATGCATATCACTTAAAATGGATAATCCAGCACCTACAAAAGCAATCGCATCGGAAACATCAATAAACAAATATCAAGTTTACATCCATAGACCTCCATCCACAAATACTAATTCCTTTTTGTTTCAAAGTATGAGAATTACGAGTAAAAGGAAAGAGAGAAAAGCGGGCATACCATATGTCTTCGGGGAATCCATATTTGATGAGTTCTTCGTTCTCGAATTTGTCAAGACCCATGAAGATGGTGTAGTCTCCGGCTTCTGGTCGGGCTTTGAAGTAGAACACCATCTTCGATCTCTCTGACTTTTCCTTGCTTCCCCTGATCTCCACGGAGGAGACTCTTTCTCCCTCTCTCTCTAGGGTTTGCGTTTAGGAAAAAGGAGAGATGATGACTTATTGCTTTAGTTATTTTATCGATCAAGGTTCAAAGAATTAAACCCGCATTTGACGGGTTACTTTATTTTATATTATGGGGTGTTTGGGATTGGTTGTTTTTTTTTACCTTATTGTGAATTGGCATCGCAGATAAACTATTTTGAGTGTTTGGATGAAATAAAAAGAAAACAGCTTATAGCGGTGCCAAACCGTTGAAAAGCCATTTTTGATAAGTTATTTTGTTGTAACTTATGACTTATTTCAAAAGTGCTTATAACTTTTTTGGTTCTTTTATATGTATGAGCAATCTCAAACACCTTTAAATAACAACTTATTAGCTTATTACGTTTTGGTACCACAATAAGTTAATCCAAACACTTTTTAAAAAACTCTGATTTGACACCACATAAGCTGATAAGCACTTTTCCAAATAAATAAGCAATCTCAAACACCCCCTATTTGATGCAAATGTCCGGACTCCACAGAACGGGTCATTCATTAAACCGGTGAGGTTTGTAGGAATGAAATGGTTTGTAAGAATGAAATGTAATGGATTGGATTTCATATATAGATTTGGATTTGAGGGGATTTGGAATGCTTTTATGTGTTTTGTTTGAATTTATTATCTTATAAAAAAATTTAAAAATATATAAATTACCTTTTATTTAACGGATTATTAGAAAACAAGTGTTTTTAACATATTTTAAAACATTATTATATAAAATCCTTGAAATCCTAGTTATCCCCTTGGGATTTCAAAATGCTATGTTGTAGTGATTTTAAAGAAATCCTAGGATTTCAAATACGGACAATCCTGCAAACCAAACACGGGATTGAAATGGATTTGAAATCCAAATCCCTCCAACTCCAATCCATTCCGGCAAATTAAACGCGCCCTTAGGGGATGTTTTGGGATTTCTTATTTAAAACAACTTATGTTTTTTTTTATAAAAGTGTTTATCAACTTATCCAGTGTTAAATTAAAGTTTTATAAAAAGTGTTTGGATTAACTTATGGCGGTACCAAAATGTAATAAGGTGATAAGTTATTTTAAAGTGTTCGATAAATTTTGCTTATACATATAAAATTACCAAAAAGGACATTATCTGAATAACAAACACACAAAAAATTTATCATATGTAGTAGCCAGAGAGGAAGGGAGACCATGGAAGTTTTGTCTCCGTATTAAAGATCCATTTGACAAAAACAAAATACTCTTACTTGTATTCTGAGTCACTAATGAAGGTTTGAAACTTCAATGTGCAGCTGAAACTGTCATTTGAGTACAAAGGTGTTCTTCCAAAAGTTTTGCTTCAAGGAAAAAAAAGCAAAGATGCTAGTCAAGGAAACAAAAACATAGAGATGCTAGTTGATAGGGTAATTTTATTTACTCTATTTTTAACTCACTTTTTATAATTTTGAGCAATTTTTATTTCCCCATTGAGTCTTTTTATTATCTAGTTTTAGTATTTTTAGTTAAATAAATGTTTTACGTTTTTGTTGTTTCTTTGTTTATTTTTAAAATAAAACATCACAAAAAATCTTATTTTTACTTATGCTTTTATTTTAGGATCGACGCGAAGGTCATGGGAAGTCGACATCGTGAGATAACGCGGATACGACAAAAGACTTTCCCTTTTGGACCGACGCAACAAACCGTGACGATGAAAGCACTCTCTTTTGGGCTCGAGGCCGAAATCTCTTTTGATGGACCGAAATACTTGGGCCGAATTGCATGGACCAAAGACTACTTGGATTGATATCTTTTGTTTTGTCAAAAATTTGGGCCAAGTAATCTTTTGTTGGGCCATTATATTATTAAAGGGTTAAAAAGCCTTGTAAGCCTCAAAGCCCAATGTTGGTAATTGTAGCCTATAAATAGGATTTAGTAATAGTAGTAGGACATAACTCATTACTTGGAACTTAATTGTTTCCTTGGTTTGTGCCTACCTACTTCATACATGCTAAATTCAATGAATCTAGACTAGTATTTCCCTAACCATTAGATCATTTCCTTAAGCTACCATCTTTGTAATTGGTTTGAAGCATTGAGCCAAAAGCTAGTAGTTGGAAGCTTTGGCTCATAAATCAAACCACATTTTGGTAATATATGTTATCTACTACTTCAATTCACAAGTATCGCATCGTCATCATTTCTTACTCTCGTATTACGATTCTCGTTTGTTTGTAACTCTTGGTTTTTATTTTTGGTCTCATTACGGCTTTAATTCTATTACAAACCGGAAATCCGAAAAATAATTTCGGATTCCCAACTTTTGTTGGTTCACGGTTTGTTGTAGTTTATTAAAGTCGTCTTATGTTTCCAATTTTATAAAAATCAATTGTACGTTGGTTAGTTTTCCTTTACGTCGATACATCGTTAAAACGTCATGAAACCTTCAAGTTCAAATCTCACATTTGAAACAAGATTTTCCTTCACCATTTCCCAACATGTCTTAATTTTATAATTCGCATTTTTTATTTACGTTATTTATTTTAACGCACTTTAATTCTCGCAATTTAGTTTACGCAATTTTATTTTCTGCACCTTCATTTCAGTCTATTACTTTCTGTTCAATTAATTTGGCAATTTAATTTACGTCATTTCTTTTCAGTCTTACATTTCACATAATTACATATCTTGTCTAAGGACACGTTGTTGGCACAACATTCCTACGATTTCTATCGTTAAATGTTTGAAAACGCCAACCGTCTCCTTTAGTTAACTCTTTCTGTCATAGGACACGTTGTTGGCACAACACTCCTACGGTTTCTATCGTTGAGTGTTTGAAAATACCAACCGTCTCCAACCTTAGTTAAAATTTACATTTATGTTTCTGTTATATTTATAATCTGTACGAAGTTAAGTTGGGACAGAGACTGATCAAAAGTTAAAACGGTGTTTCGTATCGCATGATTGTCCGAAGTTATTTAAATTAAAGTTATATTTTATGGTGGACTGCAATTAATCAATTGACAACTGGTTTATTGTACGACAACTCATTTGAGTTTCATGAAATATCGACTTTAAGATAACAAAGGAATGCGATCTCGTCTTTTTATCCAATTATTAATCTCATTCCAACAAAGCATTGTACCGATGTTTCTTTTTTTAATTAATTGTTCAGTAGTGTTAATCAAACCCCCAACCAAAAATATTGTTTTCGAATTCGCCATCTGAAACTCGCTTTTATAGACCCGACTTTTGAGGAGAACTTTTCCACGCTTCCCTGTGGGATCGATATTCGGTACTTTGTACCATTATTACTTGTTAACAGACGGCAGTAGATTAAGATGTATACTTGCGTCGAGATCTATTTTCTTGCATTTTAAAAAGCTGTAAACACGAAAAAGGGCCGAACAAGTTTTTGGCGCCGTTGCCGGGGAAGCACGCTAGAAGTTTTTCTTTTTAAGTAAGGTTTTTAAAAGTAAGTTTTTCTACCATCTATTTTGAAAAGAAAAAAAAATTAAAAATTGATTTGCAAAAAAAAATTAAAAATTTCGAAAAAGTGCATGCCAAGATTGTCACACGGTGATTTTTTCCAACTCGATCCCGATATTGAACGAACATTTAGACAACGAAGAAGAATCCAAATAGCTAATTTAGTTTTAAATTCTTCCGAAATGTCTGAACATGAATATATGACGGATGAGGAATTAATACCCGAGGTAAATCTAAATGGGCATCAAAATGATCAAGAAAATAATAATAACCGAAGAAATCGAATTAGAGAAAATCCCAATAATCACGAAGATTTAAATAATCGTGATGATCCAAATGAACCACCAATAAATACTGATGATGAGGAACAAAACATTTTTCGGTTAGCAAACTCCAAAGATGGTGGGATTATGTCTTACGTTGTTCCTGTTTTAACCCAGTTACATCCAGGAATTCTTCAACCAACTTTGCAAACCCACCATTTTGAATTAAAACCGATAATGTTTCAGATGTTGCAAACTAACGGCCAGTACGCTGGTTTGCCAGTTGAAGATCCTCATTCTCATCTTCGGTCTTTCATGGAAATTACAGATTCTTTTAAACTGCCTGGTGTACAAGACGATGCTCTAAAATTAAAACTTTTTCCATATTCTTTAAGAGACAGAGCAAGGTCTTGGTACAACTCGTTGAAACCAGATTCTATAATTACATGGACCCAAATGGTAGAAAAAATTTTGAAAAAATATTTTCCACCCACGAGGAATGCTAAGTCCAGAAATGAAATGTGTACTTTTAGACAAATGGACGATGAAGCAGTTCCTTATGCATGGGATAGGTATAAAGAGTTGTTAAGAAAATGCCCTCATCATGGCATTCCGTACTGCATTCAGTTAGAGACGTTTTACAGTGGTTTAAATACTACTGCTAAACAAATGCTCGATGCTACTGCACACGGAGCTTTCACAGCTTGTACCTACAATGAAGGATATGAAATCCTTGAAAGAATTTCATACAACAATGGTCAATGGGCTGATCCACGTGCTTTACCTAGAAAAGCAGCAGGGGTACAAGACACAGATGCTTATGCATTATTATCTTCACAGCTGGCCGACATGGCATCGTTAATCAAAAATCTTAATGTTGTGCAAGTTAATACTGTGGCACCTACCCCTACTGTACAGTCTATACAGTGCACCTACTGTGGAGAGGGTCATCACTTTGAACACTGTCCTGGAAATCCCGAGAGAGTCAATTATGTCAGCAGTAACAACAAGGGTGGACCTTTTTCTCAAACTTACAATTCTGAGTGGAGAAACCATCCGAATTTTTCTTGGCACAGTCCTGCCCAAAATCCACCACCACCAAAGTTGCAAGGACAACCAAATTTTCACCAACAGTCTTATCACAGACCTCAAAATAACCAACATGGGAATTTTCAGAATAATCAACCTGGTTATCAACAAAAGTCAAACCAACAGGCCGACTCATCTACTTCTTTGGAAGCAATGATGAAAGCATTCATGACCCAAACACAGGCATCAATTAAAAATCTGGAGACTCAGGTGGGTCAAATGGTTTTGGAAATTAGGAAACGTCCTTCAGGTTCTCTCCCTAGTGATACAGAAACACCTCAGAGAATTGGAAAAGAACATGTGAAAGCAGTGACATTAAGAAGTAGACAGGACTTACCAAAAAATAATAAAAAAGAACTGAAGACAGACAAAGAAGAGCCTGAAAAGAAAAACACAGTTTCAGATTCTGCTCAAGCCGGTATAAGCATTGGGCCTGAAGACATTGTTAGGCCCATTACTGTTGCACCCATTCCAAAGAGATCAGACTATCCAACATTGTTCCTAAATGAACCCAAGGAAGATCAAAAAGTAGATGAACAAACTGTTTTGGATGTGTCACAATCTGGTGACAGTCCCAAAATTCCTTGTGAAACCAGACCTGTGGAACCAGTTAAAGTTACACCATCCACTAAGGTGGACAAAATCCCACCGACTGTCTCAACACCTACTCCTCAAAAGACTACATCTCCTACTCCGGTTCCTCTCTACATTCCTTATCCCCAGAGATTAAGGAATAAAAGGGATGAGCTGCAATTCAAAAGGTTTTTAGATGTTTTTAAACAGTTGCATATCAACATACCTTTGGTGGAAGCCATTGAACAAATGCCGAATTATGCAAAGTTTTTAAAAGACATTTTAAGCAAAAAGAAAAAGTTGAATGAGTATGAGACTGTAGCTCTGACAGAGGAGTGTAGTGCTATGTTGTCTAGCAAAATCCCTCCGAAACTGAAAGATCCGGGGACTTTCACAATCCCTTGTTCCATAGGAGGAAAGGAAGTAGGAAAAGCCCTATGTGACTTAGGTGCCAGCATAAACCTTATGCCTTTATCTGTTTTCAACACTTTAGGTATAGGTGAGGCTAGACCTACTACTGTTTCCCTTTTGTTAGCAGACAAGTCCATAGCTTGGCCAAAGGGAAAAATAGAGGATGTCCTTGTCCAAGTTGATAAATTTATTTTTCCAGCAGACTTTATCATTTTGGATTTTGAAGCTGACAAAGACATCCCCATTATCTTAGGGAGACCATTCCTTGCAACAGGAAGAACTTTAATAGATGTCCAAAAGGGTGAACTCACCATGAGAGTTCAAGACCAACAAGTGACTTTTAATGTGTTGGATTCCCTTAGATATCCTGAAGAGAAAGAAGAATGTTCTACATTAAGTTTGATTGAATCTTGGTGTCAAGACCAAAGTTTTGGGGAGGTCTTGGAAATTGAGGAGTCTGATAGTGAGGAATATATAGCAGAGTTTGAGGAGTTAGAAGACATACAAGTTACCTTTGCTATTGAAGTCCTAGGAAGTGAGGATAGGAAAACTCTTGTTCCTTCCATAGAATGTGCTCCAGACTTGGAACTGAAACAACTTCCCTCACATTTGAAATATGCCTTTTTAGGAGATCCAGGGAAGTTGCCAGTCATTATTTTAGCATCTTTAGAATCTGATCAAGAGGAACAGTTGATTGGCATGTTGAAACTACACACCAAGGCCATAGGATGGACCATTGCAGATTTGAAGGGCATAAGCCCCACCATTTGTCAGCATAAGATAATTTTAGAAAACAAAGATTTCACCTCAGTTGAGCCTCAAAGAAGACTCAATCCTATGATGAAAGAAGTTGTGAAAAAAGAAATCTTGAAGTGGCTTGATGCTGGCATAATCTATCCTATCGCTAGTAGTACATGTGTCAGTCCAGTGCAATGCGTACCCAAGAAGGGAGGAGTTACTGTGATAACCAATGAGAAAAATGAATTAATACCCACTAGGATTGTATCAGGTTGGAGGATATGTATGGACTACCGGAAGCTTAACCAAGCTACCCAAAAAGACCATTTTCCATTACCCTTCATTGACCAGATGTTGGACAGACTAGCGGGGAAAGAATTTTATTGTTTCTTGGATGGTTATTCTGGTTACAATCAAATTGCCATTGCACCAGAAGATCAGGAGAAAACAACTTTTACTTGTCCTTATGGAACCTTTGCATTTAGAAGAATGCCCTTTGGACTTTGTAACGCCCCTGCCACTTTCCAAAGATGTATGATGTCCATTTTTTCTGACATGGTTGAACAATCCATGGAAATTTTCATGGATGATTTTTCCGTTTATGGGACATCATATGATCTGTGTTTACAAAACCTTGAAAAAGTCTTAAAAGATGTGAAGAAACGGATTTGGTTTTAAACTGGGAAAAGTGTCACTTTATGGTTAAAGAAGGCATTGTGTTAGGGCATCTCATTTCCAACAGAGGTATTGAGGTTGATAAGGCAAAGTTGGAAGTAATTGCAAAGTTGCCTTAACCAACTATTGTAAAAGGTATCAGAAGTTTTCTCGGCCATGTAGGTTTTTACCGGAGATTCATAAAAGATTTTTCCAAAATATCCAAACCTCTGTGTTCACTATTACAACATGACCATGCCTTTAATTTTGATGAAGATTGCAAAAAGGCTTTTAAAATTTTGAAAGATGCATTGGTTACGGCACCTGTAATAATGACGCCTGACTGGTCCTTACCTTTTGAAATAATGACTGATGCAAGTGACTGGGCAGTAGGAGCAGTTCTAGGGCAAAGGAAGAATAAAATATTTCACTCTATTTACTATGCTAGTAAAACTCTCAATGAAGCCCAAATCAACTACACCACCACTGAAAAAGAATTATTAGCTGTGGTGTTTGCTTTTGAAAAATTCAGATCATACTTGATGGGCGCCAAGGTGATTGTGCATACTGATCACGCTGCAATCAAGTATCTCATTTCTAAAAAGGATGCAAAACCTAGGCTAATAAGGCGGGTCTTGTTGTTACAAGAATTTGATTTGGAAATCATTGACAGAAAGGGTGTAAATAATCAAGTGGCTGACCATTTGTCAAGATTGGAAAAACAGGAGCAGGATAAACACAGTGGTGATATTTGTGAGTCCTTTCCTGATGAAAATATTTTAGCCATATAACATACTGCAACACCTTGGTTTGCAGATATTGTGAATTATCTGGCTTGTGAGATTATTCCCAAGGAATTCAATAAGCATCAAAGAAAGAAACTCATTTTTGATTCCAAAAAGTTTTTGTGGGATGATCCATTTCTTTTTAAAATCTGTGCAGACCAAGTGATAAGAAGGTGTATTCCAAAAGAAGAAGTGGCATATGTTTTACATCATTGCCACACAAGACCATGTGGTGGGCATTTTGGAGGAGATATGACAGCCGCAAAAATTTTACAATCAGGATTATACTGGCCTACTCTAAACAATGATGCCCACAATTTTGCAAAAAGTTGCAATGAATGTCAGCGGAGTGGAAATATCTCTCAGAGGAATGAAATGCCCCTGAATGGAATTCTAGAAGTAGAATTATTTGATGTTTGGGGCATTGACTTTATGGGACCATTTCCACTCTCTAGCAACTGTGCATACATTCTGGTGGCTGTGGATTATGTGTCTAAATGGGTGGAAGCTATGGCTTGCCACTCTAATGATGCTAAAACAGTTGTCAAATTTTTGCAAAAGCACGTTTTCACCAGGTTTGGTACACCACGTGCCTTAATCAGTGATGAAGGCACTCACTTCATAAATAATGTGCTAGAGGAAGTCCTAGAAAAGTACAACATACAACATAGGGTGGCCACTGCTTATCACCCTCAGACTAATGGACTGGTTGAACTGTCTAATAGGGAGATCAAAGGAATTTTAACTAAGGTAGTCAAGCCACACCGAAAAGACTGGGCCTCTAAACTGGATGATGCCTTGTGGGCCTACCGGACCGCTTACAAAACTCCCATTGGCATGTCTCCCTATAAATTAGTTTTTGGAAAAGCCTGTCACCTACATGTTGAATTAGAGCACAATGCCTATTGGGCGATCAAGGAGCTTAACATGAGTCTAGGTGAAGTTGGAAATAGTAGAGCTTTACAATTGTGTGAATTGGAGGAACATAGGAATTTTTCCTATGAAAATGCTAAGTTATATAAAGGAAATACAAAACAATGGCACGATAGGAAAATTATTCCAAAAGAGCTCAGTGAGGGACAACAGGTCCTACTGTTCAATTCTAGACTCAGGTTATTTCCCGGGAAATTAAGCTCTAGATGGACAGGTCCGTATCAAATCGCAAAAGTGTACCCCTATGGTGTAGTGGAATTAATTGACCAAGAGAGGGATACCACATTTAAGGTGAACGAACAGAGGGTAAAACCTTTTCTTGAACCTTCAGCAATAATACGACAACATGTGGAAGTTGTCTATCTCCAAGAATAGAAAAGATGGTGAACATTCTTGAGTTTGTCCAAACTCAAGACAATATATATTTTATAAAAAAAATGAAACTGAAAAGAGAAAAAAAAAGAAAAAAAAAAGTAAAAAAAAAATAGGTGGGATTGTAGGAGCCATTCCCGATGCAGTTACTATGGAAAACACCGGCGTACTCTCCTACTCGCCATGAGTAGGACATGTTCTATCACTCTTCCCTTCGCATTTACTTTCATTTTAATATCATGTCATGAGTCTGGGATTGTCGTTTGAGACAAAGTTGGATTTTTTTTACACACCATCATGCACACTTTATCTCACTATTCATGAAGATTAGTTTCATTTCGTTTCATAAGGGCCACAATTATTTGGAACAACTCTCATGATTTTTTATTTATCGCTAAAAATAAGCTTGTGATTCTTTGATTAACGGATTTTTTTTTGAGTCAATGCAACATATACACTCGCACCATCCAATCTCGACAATTGCCATTTTTTGTTCAATAGGGACATTGAACCTCTCAAAGTTTTGGGGAGGGGGTGATATGGTCTTTCATTCGTATTCATAGTCATATCACTCATTGTTCACACATACACAAACCATATATAATTCCATTGTGAATTGCACAAACTTTTTTTTTTTTGGAAACATTCGTCTAAAAATGAGCAAAGCTCTACGTTTGTCTTCCGTGCAAATTCCAAAGTGTCAAAGACACCAATAGAATGTGTGTGTACAAATGTTCACTCAAAGAGTGATGGCAGAAAAATTGTGCCAAAAAGAAAGACGAGATGAGAATTTGGAAAAAAGGCTATGCATAAAAAAAAATACACATATATAAGCCATATGCATAACGTTCATCATTTTGTTGCATTGTCGATCCTAATCCGTCAAAGAATTGTGTGTTTAACTTTTGGTTGATATATTTTTTAATTATGTTGAGGGAATCCATGATTAGGGCCATTATTTTTTTTTTGCGTTGTGAACTAATTGAATTGAATAAACGATGGTGCGTATGATGGTTTGTGTGGATGGAATATCTCCTTTTCTTTCAAATTTTTTGCTCAAAACTGTTTTTCTTTAATAAAGTTGTTCGGGACGAACAACAGTTTAATTTTGGGGTTGTGATAGGGTAATTTTATTTACCCTATTTTTAACTCGCTTTTTATAATTTTAAGCATTTTTATTTTTCCAATTGAGTCCTTTTATTATCTATTTTTTAGTGTTTTCAATTAAATAAATGTTTTACGCTTTTTGTCGTTTTTATATTTGTTTTGAAAGAAAACGTCGGAAAAATCTTATTTTTATTTATGTTTTTATTTTAGGATCGATGCGAAGGTCGTGGGAAGTCGACATCAAGTGGTGACGCGGATACGACAATAGACTTTCCCTTTTTGGACCGACACAACGAGACGTGAAGATGGACCGGATTGTTGTTAGACGAGTGCCACTGTTTAGGCCGAACGTTTTTAGACTATTGAAGAAATCACATGGGCCAAAATATGTATTTTTTATGCAAACTGTTGGGCCAAATTCAATGATGGGCCGGTTGTTGTTTTTGGTAGGCTTAAAAAAGCCTTTTATTACCAAAAGCCCATGGTTAAATTCTTGTGACTATATATAGATAGCCTTGGGGAGAAGACAAATGAACAAACACATTTTTTTACACTTTTCTTTCTTCCTCTCTCTCTCTCTCTCTCTCTCTCTCACACTCACGGCTCTCTCTCTTTCTCTCCTACTCTTTTTTCCTTTTTTAAGTCTAGATTCATTGAATCTAGACAATGATGAATAGCATCCTACTTCCATCATTTTTCCATAACTCATTCTTGAGTATTGGAGAATTAGTATAATTAGGAACTTCTTTGTATTGGGAGGTTTGAAAGTAGTGAGCTAAGAGCTTATGGTTGGATCGTAATCGCTCTAGCTCACCGTTCAAACTTCTTCTTTTGTGGTTCAAAAGTAATATAAAATATCATCGTATTTTAAGTATTCAAGTGCATCGTTTCATTTCTCCTAGTTCGACTAAATTCTTAAGGTTAGTTTAATGCGTGATTTTTATTTTGGTCTCATTACGGCTTTAGTTCTATTACAAACCGGAAGTCTGAAAAATAATTTCGGATTCCCAACTTTTGTTGGTTCACGGTTTGTTGTGGTTATTAAATCCGTTTTATGTTTCCAAATTTATAAAAATCATTCGTACGTTGGTTAGTTTCCTTCACGTCATACATCGTTTAAAGTACCATGAAATCTTCACTCAAATCACGTTTGAATCCCACATTTAAAACAAGATTTTCCATCTTCATTTTTTATTCCGTCTTATCTTTATAATTCTCATTTTACTTTACCGTTATTTATTTCAACGCATTTTAATTTCCGCAATATAATTTCTGCAATTTAATTTATGTACTTTAATCTTTCGTCTTTTACTTTCCGTCATTTAATTTCTGCAATTTAATTTCCGTTATTTACTTTCAGTCTTTTATTTTACGCAACTTTATTTCATTGTCCAAAGAGAAGTTACGGGCACAACAATCCTACGATTTTTATCGTTGATTGTTTGAAAACGCCGACCATCTCTTTTAAAAAGGTTAAGGGCACAATACTCCTACGATTTTTAATCGTTGATTGTTTGAAAACGCCAACCACCTATTTTAGTTAAATTTACATTTCTGCTTCTGTTATATTTACAATCTGTACGAAGTTAAGTTGGGACAGAGACTGATCAAAAGTTAAAACGATGTTTCGTATCGCATGATTGTCCGAAGTTATTTAAATTAAAGTTATATTTTATGGTGGACTGCAATTAATCAATTGACAATTGGTTTATTGTACGATGACTCATTTGAGTTTCATGAAATATCGACTTTAAGATAACGAAGGAATGCGATCTCATCTTTTTATCCAATTATTAATCTCATTCCAACAAAGCATTGTACCGATGTTTCTTTTTAATTAATTGTTCAGTAGTGTTAATCAAAACCCCCAATCAAAAATATTGTTTTCGAATTCGCCATCTGAAACTCGCTTTTACAGACCCGACTTTTGAGGAGAACTTTTCCACGCTTCCCTGTTGGATCGATATTCGGTACTTTGTACCATTATTACTTGTTAACAGACGGCAGTAGATTAAGATGTATACTTGCGTCGAGATCTATTTTCTTGCATTTTAAAAAGGTGTAAACACGAAAAAGGGCCGAACACCATTGCACTAGAGGATCAGGAGAAACCAACTTTTACTTGTCCTTATGGGGCCTTTGCGTTTAGACGAATGCCCTTTGGACTTTGTAATGCCCCTGCCACTTTCCAAAGATGTATGATGTCCATTTTTTCTGACATGCTTGAACAATCCATGGAAATTTTCATGGATGATTTTTCTGTTTATGGGACATCATATGATCTATGTTTACAAAACCTTGAAAAGAGTCTTAAAAGATGTGAAGAAACAGATTTAGTTTTAAACTGGGAGAAATGTCACTTTATGGTTAAAGAGGGCATTGTGCTAGGGCATCTCATTTCCAATAGAGGTATTGAGGTTGATAAGGCAAAATTGGAAGTAATTGCAAAGTTACCTGAACCAACTACTGTAAAAGGTATTAGAAGTTTTCTCGGACATGCAGGTTGTTACCGGAGGTTTATAAAAGATTTTTCCAAAATATCCAAACCTCTGTGTTCACTACTACAGCATGACCATGCATTTAATTTTGATGAGGACTGTAAAAAGGCTTTTAAAATTTTAAAAGATGCATTAGTCACAGTGCCTGTAATAGTGACACCTGATTGGTCCTTACCTTTTGAGATAATGAGTGATGCTAGTGACTGGGTAGTTGAAGCTGTTCTGGGACGAAGAAAAGATAAAGTTTTCCATTCCATTTACTATGCTAGTAAAACCCTCAATGAAGCCCAAATCAATTACACTACCACTGAAAAAGAATTATTAGCTGTGGTTTTTGCTTTTGAAAAATTCAGATCTTACTTGATGGGTGCCAAGGTAATTGTACACACAGACCATGCTGCCATCAAGTATCTTATTTCCAAAAAAGATGCAAAGCCTAGGCTAATCAGGTGGATCTTGCTTTTGCAAGAATTTGATTTGGAAATCATTGATAGGAAGGGTATAAATAATCAAGTGGCTGACCACTTGTCAAGATTGGAAAAACAAGCTGAAAAAGCACCTAGTGATGGCATATGTGAGGTTTTTCCCGATGAGAGAATTTTGGCCATACAAACTGCAACACCTTGGTTTGCAGACATTGTGAATTATTTGGCATGTGAGATCATTCCCAAGGAATTTAACAAACACCAAAGAAAGAAGCTGATTTTTGACTCCAAAAAGTTTCTGTGGGATGATCCATTTCTCTTTAAAATCTGTGCAGATCAGGTAATAAGAAGGTGTATTCCAAAAGAGGAGGTAACATCTGTTTTACATCATTGCCATAGTGGACCATGTGGTGGACACTTTGGTGGAGATAGGACAGCAGCAAAAGTTTTGCAGTCAGGCCTATACTTGCCTACTTTAAACAGTGATGCTCATTACTTTGCAAAAAGTTGCAATGAGTGTCAGCGGAGTGGAAATATATCTCATAGGAATGAAATGCCTTTAAACGTAATTTTAGAAGTAGAATTATTTGACGTTTGGGGCATTGACTTTATGGGACCATTTCCACTCTCCAATAACTGTGCCTATATCTTGGTTGCTGTAGACTACGTGTCCAAATGGGTGGAGGCTATGGCCTGCCACTCAAATGATGCTAAAACAGTTGTTAAATTCTTACAAAAGCATGTATTCACTAGATTTGGGACACCTTGTGCCTTGATTAGTGATGAAGGCACTCACTTCATAAACAGGGTATTAGAGGAAGTACTGGAGAAATACAACATTCAGCATAGGGTGGCAACTGCTTATCACCCGCAAACAAATGGTTTGGCTGAATTTTCCAATAGGGAAATCAAGGGAATCTTAACTAAGGTGGTCAAGCCACACAGAAAAGACTGGGCCTCCAAACTGGATGATGCCTTGTGGGCTTATCGAACTGCCTACAAAACCCCGATTGGCATGTCTCCGTACAAGCTGGTCTTTAGAAAATCTTGTCATTTGCCTCTCGAATTAGAGCACAAAGCCTATTGGGCTATCAAGGAACTTAACATGAGTCTGGATGACGCAGGAAATAAAAGATCTTTACAATTGTGTGAATTGGAGGAACACATAAATTTTTCTTATGAAAATGCTAAATTATATAAAGAAAATACAAAGAAATGGCATGATAGGAAAATTATACCAAAAGAATTCACCGAAGGTCAGTAGGTCATGCTTTTTAATTCCAGACTCAGGTTGTTCCCTGGTAAGTTAAACTCTAGATGGACGGGACCGTATAAAATCGCAAAAGTATACCCCTATGGTGTAGTGGAATTAATTGACCAAGAGAGGGGTACCACAATTAAAGTAAACGGACAGAGGGTGAAACAGTTTGTTGAACCTTCAGCGATAATACGACAACCTGTGGAGGTTGTCCATTTTCAGGAATAGAAGCGATGTTGCGTATTCATATGTTTAAAAAAATATATATATAATAATAATAATAATAATAATAATAATAATAATAATAATAATAATAATTATATATATATATATATGTATGAGAAATATATTTATAGAATAGAACTATTAGTTCATATATATAGATATATTAGACTTAATATTAGTTTTGTTTTTGTTTAAAAAAAAATCAGATACATAAATCTGATTTAGATTTAGATTAAGGTTCCAAGGATGATTTAATCTGGTACTAAAAATCAGAAGATTTGACATCTTTCCTCTAACAAACCCTTATCCCTATTCTCCTCTCATTCTCCTCTCATTCACCTCTTTTCTTCTTCTTCTTCTTCTTCTTCTTCTTCCTCTCTTTTCTTCTTCTTCTTCTTCTTCTCACCGCCGACCACAGTACAATCTAGTACTGACAAACATCAACCAAGCTTTCACCCATCATCTCAAATTTTTGTTATAAATTTTTTTGAATTCATCATGGATCCAACACCCTACAGTTTGAAATTAGCTAAGAAATTCACCCAATGGATGAACCAAACCCTTCGATTTCTATTTCTTCATCCCAAATTCATCCTCCTCTTCTTGTTAACCTTACCACCTCTTCATCCCATACCTCAAATACCTACACAGCATCATCATCATCGACCGCAAAATCTATCACCGGAGCCACCACCAACGTAACCTCTCCCATCAACTCCGGCGAGAACTCAAACCCACCACCACCTTCATCTACCAACATCACCTCCCTCCTCACACTAGCAAAGGTTGCCGCCGCCCTTGACCACCACAACTATACCGCCGCTGCTACAACCTCTAAAACCCCCCAAAAAATCCAATCGGCCACTACCTTCTCGCAATCCTTGTTATCGACAAACCCCGCCTCATCCCCTGTCGAACCCCTAACCTCACCACCATCTACATCGCTGCTACCACAAAACCCCACCCTAACACCACCGAAAAACCCACCGGCGACTGCCCAGATTGAAACCCCTATCAACAAAGCCCTAACCCCGCCTAACCCCTTCGAAACCCTACACTCGCCGCACCCTCTCACCTCACCATCGCCACTACGACAGCGAGCCCAAATCGAAAACCCAAAGCCACCCCTGTTAACCGCTGCCAATACCAATCAACTGCCCGCGAGCTCCCAATCTGTTTTCGATAATACCACACTCCCTTCATCACTCAATTTCACAGACATGGAACATCGACAAGGCGATTTTGTTCATCACCACCACCATACGGAATCACCCACAACACATCCAGTGACCACCCGCAACCTGTTTCCAAGGTTTGATTCAACTCCCTCAACTCTCTTTCGAAATCTATCCCCACCCCTCGGTTTCGCACCTAATCCACACCGACAAAACCCAAACCGAGTTTTCCCCTTTCCACAACTCCACCCTGTATCGACCGAATCAACAATCCCAACTTTCCCCAACCCACCATCTGTTTCGATGTTAACCCGATACGGTCAACCACTAAACTCCCCGACCACCTCTGCCTTTCACCCCTATCAATCTCCCATTTCACAAACTACCTCCTCGACATCACTCACTGTCACCACTATGCCACCCACCACTCTCACACTTAACCTGTCGACCCCCGGACCGACTACCGCTCCAGCCTCCACCCAAACAGCCCCTGTTCGCTCAAAACGACCAATCACCTCAGTTGCACTCACTAGCACCCTGCCAAAAAAGAGGAGGAATTTGGGGGTCATTTTAGGCCAAACCAGTAACTACTCCGCTGCCGGTACCTCAGAGATCACACCAGCACAAGACGAGGTTGCACTCAACCGGACAGTCACGCAGATAGACAAAAAGGGCAGAGCGAAAGTCGGTATCCTCTTTCCTCCCACTAAAATACATCTGTCTTTATTTAGTTGCCCCGAGGCGTTGCAAAAATACCCGTCATTTCGACGGAAGGTTTGCCAACCGCAAAAAGGGTTCCCTTCGGAAACTCTATAAACGCACCCTCGATTTTCTGAAATGATACAATCCTTAGGATGGGAGCTATTTTGCGCAACACCGGAACAATATAACATCGATTGGGTCACGGATTTTTTCACAGAATTGTCCGTCACAAGTGGTTTAAATGTAATGATACGAGAGACCCCGGTTAGCTTTTCAGCTGATCGTATTAACACACTTCTGGGTCTCTCACCACCCGCACACTCCGAATTCCATCGTTTATTGGATGAGGCTTCCGACGATGAGTTATCCACGATTTTACACACAGTTGCACGCAACGGGGCCAAGTGGTCCTTCACGGGACGCACACGTGTTTTAAAAGCTTCCTACTTAAAACCCGTTGCAAACGTGTGGTTTCATTTCATTCGGCATAGCCTTCATCTATCTACGCATGATTCAAATCTTTGCATGGAAAGGGTGTTTTTGTTATACTGTGTTTTGGTGGGTGCAACGATCGATGTTGGTCGCGTAATCTCTATGATTATTCGTAGAGGTTGCGAACGATCAAACACACGTTTAATTTTCCCCTCGATCATCCATGGATTGTTAAGCCAAGCAGGTGTGCCCAAACTACCAACCGACAGATTATCTTTAGAAAAAGTAGTCTTGGATAGCTCAAGTGTATCACGTTTAATGAGAAAAGACAGCCCGACACCTCGTGAACAAAGCACTGACCGCATTGCTTCCTTGGAAGCACAAATACGGTCCTTCATGAGGGAAGTAAAACGAGTTCTAAAAGAACAACGGAAATTAATTTCCAAACAGGTGTCTGGACGAGCTGTAGGACTTGAGGAAAAAGTCGACCTACTGTTACAAAGATCTGCACGTAGTGAGAGGATTGAGGGCGAAATTAGCAACAAACTCGCATGGTTGTTGGCTTTCAAAAAGGCACGAGATGACGCTTTGCGGGCCTGGTGGCGGTCACTAAATCCAGGAGCGGCAGATGTGTGGCCAACTTTCCCCATGGAAATCTTGTGGCGCACGGCTAGCTCGTTTCCTACTCACAATGAGTAGGACAGGTTTTGTCTCTCTTCCCTTAGCAATAATTAATTTCTTTCGCTTTCTGTATTGTGTCTGGGATGGTTGTTTGACAGAGAGGTTATGGAACTTTTTTTACCGCATCATGCCCATTATTCACCACTTCACTTCTACCGGTTAGACTTCATTTCATAAGAGCCGCAATTGTTTGGCCGACGTCTCATGCGTTTTATTTATCACTAAAAAGAAAGTTGTCATTCTTTGTTTTTACGAATTTGGTTGAGACATTGCAACATATACACTCATAACACCCTTCATAACACCTCATACATTCGATAACATTTGTTCAATGGGGACATTGAACTCTTCAAAGTTTTGGGGAGGGGGTGATATGGTATTTCTTCACATTTTCGGCCATATCACTCATACACAAGCATTATTCCAAAAGAAAATTGCACAAAATATGGAAGTGTACATTACATTTCTCTTCCGTGCAAATACCAAGTGTCAAAGACACCAAAATAATGCGGGTACAAAAGATCACTCAAAGAGTGATGGCAGAAAAATCGTGCCAAACAGAAAGATTAGATGCAAAGCCGGAAAAAGGCCATGCATAAAAAGGAAACTCGTTTCATAAACCATATGCATATCCTTCACCCTTCTTGTTGCATTATCGATCCTTATCCGTCAAAGAACTGCGTACTTAGCTTTTTGTGATAAATTTTTTTCATGATCGAGGGAGGCCACGGTTAGGGTCCTCATTTTTAGGAGTTGTGAACCAGTTAAATTGAATGGGTAATAGTGCGCATGATGACTGGTATGAAAATAAAGCATTGTCTCTCTTTTGAATTTTTTTGCTCAAAGTTGTTTTCCTTAATAAATTTGTTCGGGACGAACAAAAATTCAAGTTTGGGGTTGTGATAGGGTAATTTTATTTACCCTATTTTTAACTCACTTTTTATAATTTTGAGCAATTTTTATTTCCCCATTGAGTCTTTTTATTATCTAGTTTTAGTATTTTTAGTTAAATAAATGTTTTACGTTTTTGTTGTTTCTTTGTTTATTTTTAAAATAAAACATCACAAAAAATCTTATTTTTACTTATGCTTTTATTTTAGGATCGACGCGAAGGTTATGGGAAGTCGACATCGTGAGATAGCGCGGATACGACAAAAGACTTTACCTTTTTGGACCGACGCAACAAACCGTGACGATGAAAGCACTCTCTTTTGGGCTCGAGGCCGAAATCTCTTTTGATGGACCGAAATACTTGGGCCGAATTGCATGGACCAAAGACTACTTGGATTGATGTCTTTTGTTTTGTCAAAAATTTGGGCCAAGTAATCTTTTGTTGGGCCATTATATTATTAAAGGGCTAAAAAGCCTTGTAAGCCTCAAACCCAATGTTGGTAATTGTAGCCTATAAATAGGATTTAGTAATAGTAGTAGGACATAACTCATTACTTGGAACTTAATTGTTTCCTTGGTTTGTGCCTACCTCCTTCATACATGCTAAATTCAATGAATCTAGACTAGTATTTCCCTAACCATTAGATCATTTCCTTAAGCTACCGTCTTTGTAATTGGTTTGAAGTATTGAGCCAAAAGCTAGTAGTTGGAAGCTTTGGCTCATAAATCAAACCACATTTTGGTAATATATGTTATCTACTACTTCAATTCACAAGTATCGCATCGTCATCATTTCTTACTCTCGTATTACGATTCTCGTTTGTTTGTAACTCTTGGTTTTTATTTTTGGTCTCATCACGACTTTAATTCTATTACAAACCGGAAATCCGAAAAATAATTTCGGATTCCCAACTTTTGTTGGTTCACGGTTTGTTGTAGTTTATTAAAGTCGTCTTATGTTTCCAATTTTATAAAAATCAATTGTACGTTGGTTAGTTTTCCTTTACGTCGATACATCGTTAAAACGTCATGAAACCTTCAAGTTCAAATCTCACATTTGAAACAAGATTTTCCTTCACTGTCAGGATCGAATTCTCAACAAGAATAAATTCTCAGAAACTAATATCAAAGAAGTTGCGGAATAACACTTTGATATTCAATGTAACAGTAATCAAAACAGTATATAATCAACAACTTGTAAACTTGTATTCAATTATCAAATCACAAGATTACACACTCAACCTGTTAGGGCTACTTTGTTAGTTAAATAGAAGTTCAGGGTAGATTATGTCAAGTTATTAAAGTTGTAAGCTTGTTGGGCCTTAAAGCCCATAAGCCCATTAGGCCTGCGAGCCTGCGTATTTAAAGTTAATTTTATTTCATTTGTTTGGTAGAGAAATTCATTATTTAGTTTACTAGTCATTAGGTTTACATACCCTAATCAGAAATTCTCTCTGTAAACCTTAACCCTTTGAAGTTATATCAATCATATGACTAGTTGCTGTGGCCTATAATCTGTTCATCATTATTCATTATTACTTGTGATTGCACTGCACTGGGATCTACAATTGGTATCAGAGCAGATAGGCAAAAAGGTTTGATCCAGTAAAAAGGTTTGTCTAAAACCCTAAAATCAATTTCTTGTGTTAATTGCTTTACATGCATTAATTGATTGTTAGTGGTTAAATTCTGTGTTACCTGTTTGATCGATATATGTTTGCTTCTGGTTTATTCCATCGATTTTTTGGAAAAACAGTAAGTTTTGTTCGATCGATTAAGTTTCTGGAAATCTTGTTCGGTCGTTTATAATTAGGTTTATTTTATATTCGGTCGATTATTTTGTTAATGTTGATATCGGTTGAATCGCTTGTTGGTTGAGTTTTGTTTGTTTCGTTCGATCGAAGGAGAGGGATCTGGGTTTTGATTTCGGTCGAATCCCAGAAATTCTTCGGGTTCTTCGGTCGTTCATCATGTTCTTCGATCGATTCTTCGTGTTTATCAGCTTATCTGTTATTTATGTTTATCGCTTTCATAGACATTCGACCTGAGCATTCGATCTGAGCATTTGACCGGACTCGTGTATCTCCGGTCTTGTCCATTCGACCGGATACGTGTATCCCCGGTCTTGTCCTTCGACCGGATACGTGTATCCCCGGTCTTGTCCATTCGACCGGATACGTGTATCCCCGGTCTTGTCCTTCGACCGGATACGTGTATCCCCGGTCTTGTCCTTCGACCGGATACGTGTATCTCCGGTCTTGTCATTCGATCGGATACGTGTATCCCCGGTCGTATCTTTCGACCGGATAAGTGTATCCCCGGTCCTGTCATTCGACCGGATACCTGCTTACTCCAGGCTTACCTTCGACCGATATCTTGCATACTCCGGTCTTTCGTTTGACCTGATATTCTGTCAAACTAAGTGTTTGTGTTTCTTCTATATTTTATATTTGGATCATCCTACTTGCCTAACGATCATTACAGTGCTTTTAAGTTAAGAAGTAAAGATGAACTCAAGGGATGCTCTAGCCATCAGTTCTGACCAAAAGCCCCCGGTGCTCTTTCGGGGAGAGTACCCTCAGTGGCATGACCGATTTATGAACTTCATAGAAGCAAAATCCAACTATGAAAATATATATAAATGCCTGACTGAGGGTCCACAAGAGTGGCCAATGAAAGTGATACCAGAAAACCCAGCTGAAGGATGGCCAGAGCGACATATTCGAAAATCTATTGGTGATTTTACTAAGGAGGAAAAGGAAATGTACGAGGCAGAAAAGCTGGCAAAATCGTACCTTCTTCAAAGTCTACCGAATGACATCTATGCTTGTATAGATAGCTTCAAGGACTCATCGAAAAAGATGTGGGACCAAATAGAGAAGATGATGATGGGAAGCCACATCAATAACCAGCTAAAGGTGACCAACTGTATCACCAGATATGATGGGTTTAAAGCACGAAAGGGTGAAACGCTGACGGAAACCTACGAGAGGTTTAATATGCTTCTGAATGATCTTCAGAAAAATAAGATCACAAAGACGAACACGGAAAACAACATAAAGTTTATGAACAACTTACAGCCTGAGTGGAAACCGTTCGTCTCCCATATACACCACACTCAGACCTTGGAGAAGTTGTACCTTCACGAACTCTATGAAATGCTGCTCCAAGACGAAGAAGAAGTGATGGAACTTATTGGGAAAGCAGAGGATAAGCCAACAACTGATCAAATAGCACTCGTATTTGAGAGAAGAGGCAAGTCCGTCAGCCGATCATCTGGAAAAGAGCCCGTGCTGAGTGATTCTGAACCTGAAGATCCCGATAGCGACTCGGATCCAGAACTTGCCAAGATGAAAGAAACAATGGTTTTTCTCACTCAAGCATTTCAAAAGAGGAAGTTTTTTAACAAGACTTCCAACAAGCAAAGAGTCTCTACTCGACGTGATCATTGAGAAAAGACTGAAGGTAATAGTCGCTTTGAAGCTGTTAAGAAGTCGGACAAGAGAAATGAAGAAAAGCCGAAAGACGAACCAATCAAATGCTACAACTGTGGTCGGTTAGGTCATTTCGCCAAAGATTGTCGCAAGCCAATTGTGCGCAACGCCGACTACTACCAAGCCAAGCTGCTTCTTGCCAAAGAAAAGGAAGCCGGTAAAGCTCTAATGGCTGAAGACGATTACTGGTTACAAGTGTCAGATGAAGAACCTGAGGATGCTGAAGCTCATTTGTGTTTCATGGGCAACCATTCATCACCATCCGATACCGATGAAGAAGATCACAATGCTCCTTGCCAGGTATGTGCCCCCTTTCATAAAGCTTTACTTGATCAGATGCAACTTTCAATGAACAAACATGACTCTTACAAGCTACTTTTAAAAGAAAAAGAACAACTTCTCTCATCTCTGGAAAACCGTGTCACTAAACAGTCTGACTTTATGGAAAAACAAAGCTTAGAAATTTCTAGCTACCTGTGCACTATTTCTAATTTAAGAGAAGAGAATGTGAGTTGTTCAACAGAGTCACAAAAACTAATGACCAAAGTAGATGACCTGACCGATAAGCTTCGTACGTCTGAGACCGAGAAAATTGATTTGTTAAATCAAAACGTGGCTTACAAAAATGAGAACATAAGGTTATCTAATCAGTTAGAAGATCTTGAAAAGAAACTTTATAAATTTGGTCAATCTGATCAAACGCTAAAGCTAATCGCACCAAAAGAACCAAAGTACGGAAATGCGGGTATCGGGTACGATAACCCTAATTATTTAAAGAAGGCTTTATCCAAAGTTCCTACTTTATATGCATCTGAATTTTTTGGATTAGACAAAATCTTTCTAGAATATAAAATACGATGGACCACACCCACTGAGGAGGAAGAATTGGAAGATAAGTTGAGAAGAGAAAACTTTGTTCTTTCTAAAAGGACAGTTCCTTTTGTTTATGATTCTTTAAATGCGACTTATAATACTGACAAACCCCGTTTCCTGTCATCCGATTATTTTCATAGTTACTCTCAAGCTGAACTCGATACTAAAACCGTTAAAACTGAGGAGGAACCTCTAGCTCCCAAAGTTTATGTTCCAACTCTGATTTTAGAAAAGAAACTTGTTCAGCTAGAAGAATCGTATGCACTAGAACGGGAAAATTTTCAAAAGGAAAAACAAGGTCTTTTATCTCAAATTGAGTTTCTCAGTTCCAATAAAAAGGAGACTATGGCAGCAAATCATCTGAAAGTGCAACTTCACAAGGCTTGATTTTGAATGGCTTCCTCAGCTTGATCACTCAAGTCAAACCCCATTCCTTGTTGAGAAACAAGGGCTTGAGCAGGATTTTTGTTTTGATTGTAGCCTCCATTCTGAGCTTGTTGGTGGTTGTGGTTTGGAACACCACTTCCGCATTCTCTAGCAAAGTGTCCTTTCATTTGGCACTTATAGCATTCCACCTTTGTCTTGTCAAAACCAGCTCCATCTTCTCTTCTTTGAGAGAAGTTGTTCCTTCCTGTTCTTTTGATAAACTTCTTCACCCTCATAGATAACATGGCCATATGCCATTTAATGTCCATCTTCTCCAGGTCATCAGGGTGAAGTTGATCCAGATCATCATTAATCAATGAATTGTTGTTGTGACTGGATAAAAAGGCTTCAAAGATAGTTTCAGTGCCTTTTTCTGAATTCACTCCACTGGCAGTAATAACTGCTTCAGGGTTGGCAGTAGTATCAGTAGATGCTGATAGAAGTGCAACATTGTGGATATAACGAGTGGGCTTCTTCTTGGTTTCTACCTCAGTTTCAAAAACTCTTAGATCATTATATAGATCATCAAGTTCCTTCTCTTCCAGATTGTCACTCTGCCTATATGAGACAGTGTACATAGTCCATTCATCTGAGGAACTTTCTGTTGATATCATCTTGCTCCATCTTCACTCCTACAGTAGCCAGTTCACCAATGAGCTTGTTGAACCTATCAAAAGTTTGAGTCATAGACTCATTCTTTGAAGAAGTGAAGTTCTCATACTGCTGCTTTAGAACATCTCTTTGATTTCTTTTGATGCTTTTAGTTCCAGCAAATCTTTTCTCTAGAGCATTCCAGAGAATCTGAGCATCAGTGCAGTTACAAAATTGATGCTGATATTCATTTGGGATAGCCAAGAGCAGAGTGCTCAAGGCCTTCATCTCTGTCTGTCTGATCTTCCTCTCACCATCTGTCTTTGGTGGAGGTCTTTTTCCATCTGGTCCAATCTTTCCTGCTTAAGAAGGACCATTCTCAATGATATCCCACATTGAGTAGTCAGTGAGAAGAATGTATTGTCTAATTATGATCTTCCACATGTCAAACTCATTGGGTTTGAGCATTGGAACCTTAGAGACCAGAGTACTGTTTGATTCTGCAAGGTTTTCCATGATGAATGAATAGATGTTTCTGAGAGAGTCAGGCTTTGATACCACTTGTCAGGATCGAATTCTCAACAAGAATAAATTCTCAGAAACTAATATCAAAGAAGTTGCGGAATAACACTTTGATATTCAATGTAACAGTAATCAAAACAGTATATAATCAACAACTTGTAAACTTGTATTCAATTATCAAATCACAAGATTACACACTCAACCTCAATCTTGAAGAACAGACTCTTTCAAGACAAATTCTACTTCTCTAGAATTAGGATCTATGCCTTGAGGTTGATTTTCTCTAAAACTTAGAATGAATCATTAATTCTAAACTATTCTATTAATTCTATACATATAATGAATAAAAGATGATTACAATAAATAAAATATCTTCAGTATATCTTCCATCATTATCTTCAATCCTTCCATGAATATCTTGATTCTTTACAGCTGTCATCCTTTCCATCCGGATCTTCAATTCATAAGCAATACTAATCATAAGCAGCATAAACAACTAAGCAACACTAACCACTAGCAGTACTAACTAGCTAAGCAGTACTAACTTTGTTCAAACAACACTAACTTTGACTAGCAGTATTAATTCTACTAGCAGTAGTAATACTCAGCAGTATTAACTTTGAAGTCTTCTAGCAGTAGTAATTCTGTACTAGCAGCATTAACCATACTTGAGCTTTTCTTCAGTTCCCAACAATCTCCCCCTAACTTGACTTTTAGGAAAATAAGTCAAGTTCTTCAGATTTGATCTTCAAGATGCTTTCAACACTTCAGTTTACACCCCTAGATTAGGATCCAAACCCAAGCTTTGATTTATAATCCTGCTAACCACAACCTTTGCCATTTCTGAATCTTTTGAACAAATAAGCTTGCCATTCAACATTGCTTGTAGTTTACCCTTGCTGTGCTCATATATCTTGTCCACCAAGTAGTACTCATGATATGCTCCATTCACAGTGATGACATAGACCCCACATCTTTCAAATATCTTCCAGTTTTCTATCCTTAGAAATTTATTCTCCAGATGCAAATCCCTGATCACATGTTGAAGTTTACTAGGTTCAAACATCATGCACAAGTACTCCATGGCTAATCTGATTAAGTTCCTTTCTTCTCCTGTCAGCTCCTTTTCATACAATCTCATTCCAACTTTAAACATCTCTTCTAGATCTGATCTTGTACAACTTCTGATGAAACTTCCCCAAGTAGGATACACCTCATATATGTCCCCTAGCCTCTTAATCCTAAAGAATTTCTTTCTTTGATCTTCCAGGATATCCCAAAAGATGATTTCAGGAGCTTGGATAGAGATGGGATCTGCTTGTATTGGATCATCATTTGTTAATGTCATGAACAATTCAACCTGCTCATTAGATTGCTTGTTTGATGATTCTGGATTCTGAGTTGGTTCTGCTGAAGGTGTAACAGGAGGTTCTGCTTCAGATTCTGCTCTTTCTTCAACTCTTTGCCTTTTGGACTGCTTCTTGGAGGCTATAGACTTTACTTTCTTTGAAGACTTTACTTCCACATCAACATTCTCTTGCTCTTCTTTCTTTTCTTCAGCTTTATCCTTTGAAGGTGTGGTCTCCTCAGGGAATGGTTGTTGGATGTTGAGATCATGTCTCTCTTTCATCCTTCTTTCTGCTTCTTCCCTTTGAGAGGAATCCCCTTGGAGCTTTGCCATTTCCTTCTTGTAGAGCTCCTCAACTTGACTGTAGGCCATGTTTGTGAACATCTCCCCCTTGACTCCAATTGCACCTTTCAGGAAATTTATCATTTTTCTTCTTTCCTGATTGGCCAAAAAGGTCTTGGAGGGTTGTCTCTTCTGCTTTTTGAGTGGCATTCTTTTGACTTGTACTTTCTTGGCCTGAGCTGCTGTTTTCATGCTCTTCTGATACTCTTCATTTAGTTTTCTGGCCATATTCAGTGCAAGCTCTCTATCCTTCTCTGACTGAAGTTGTTCCTCCCTTTCCATTTCTGCCTGAAGCTGCTTTGCCACTTCTTCATCCAGCTCAATCTGATTTTTCTTCTTTAAGGGTTGTTCAGGTTCAACCATCTTTGCTTTTCCCTTTGCATCCTTCATACCTGCCTCACTTGTTTCTTTTCTTTTCTTTGAAAGGCCTCCTTCATTGATGACCACTCCCTTGGCCTTTTGAGTAGCCTTAGGAGTGTCATTCTTTGCTTTTACCAAAGTTTCTGCTATTTCCAATTCTTCAACAGATAGCCCTGTTACTGCTGCTACCTGTTCTGTTACTGCTGCTGCTTGAACCTTATCTGTTTCTACTGCTTGTGCTTCTGTTTCTGCAGCTTTCTCCCCCTTAACATCAAATCCCATCTCAGAAGTACTTTCCTTTTCTGCTTCAGCCTCTGAATTCTCCCCCTTGTTGGAAGCATCTTGAGCACTGTCCCTCTTCTTTAACACAAATTGCGTTCTTCTCCTTTTCTGGACCAATCTTGTCACCAATTTCTTCAGTTTGGTAATCTGTACTTGTTGAGACAGAATGACCAGTTTCATCTCTTCTATGGATTTTCCTTGTTGAATGACATCAAGATTGATGTTTCCCATAGCATCCATCAATTCCTGGTAGTTATATCTGTCCTCACCTTCTCCAGAAGTGTTACTCTCTATTGAAGGATCATGGGATCTTTTTGTAGTGGAAGCCTTCTGCCTAGCAGAAGCACTATCCACCCCCTTGGTTTCTTGGCACCGGGGACCTTTGAATGATTTCTCATTCAAAGTTGCCATGGGAGAGGTCTTATGTATGTTACCACTGTCCTCCTCTGTGCTAGCAAGAGTAGTGGTAGCCTCAGGACCCATATGCTCAACCTCCTCCTCAGAGAGCACCTCCTTTGGGTTGGGAGACACCTTTGTGGTTTCCCTGTAGATATTCTCTAAGGGAGAATCCTTCCTTAGAGGGCTTAAAGGCTTAGGGGTTGTTGGTACAAGAAGGGAAGGAGCCTTCTTTACCTGTTTCCTTTTGTAAGTTTGGGTAATTGGAGAAGTTGGTTTGTCAAGAAGAGACTGAGGAATTGATTTAGAGTGGGAAGGTTGGGATTGGCTAGCAGTGGGATGGTCTAATGGGGGCCTTGATCCTGCTACCATACCTTCATCAGTTTGGGACACCACCATCATTGTAGAGAACAATGGGGTGTCAACTCCTTCTGAGTCCCCAGCAGATCTTCTCATATTTGAGAAAACCTTGCCTTTAGGGAGTTTTAGTACATATATCCCATCAAAATGAGGAATATCCGTCAATTCGTGGGTGATAACTGCTTGAACAAACCTGGGATACATATAAAAGCTCTTTTTGTTTCCCATGTTTGAGACAAGATCATTGAAAATCATTTGGGAAAAATTATACTTTCTGGCAGTGGCTAAGCATACCAGATCATAAGCAATGGTGCTACTGAACTCACTCCATCCAGTAGTCTTTTTAGAGATACAATGCATAAGGGTATGGACAAAGAAACGCCATTGAGGTGAAAATTTTGCTTTTAAGAACTTGAACACACCCAATGGGCCTCTATACCCCATTCTTGAAAGAGTAGAAAACAGTTCATCATTAGAGATAGAAGTTATACCAGAGGCATCGTCTAGACGTAGACTGATGCGAATTACCTCTTCAGTAACTGTCACAGGTTTTTCACAGACCCTTGTCTTGATCATTTGCACACCATTCTCAACAACAATGGTGGCATGTGACCAGAATTGCCTTTGATGCTCGATATAGATTGATGGAGACACTGTCAGAGCATAGGCGATATGGCTAGTTTTCAGAAAATCCACTATCTGATGAAATCCTGCAGCTTGCTTTGGCTTTTGGAGCATCGCGATTTCATTGTGCTCGTCAATGAACGCCATTGATGCCATTGATCTTTGAAAGTTCTTGCCTGAGAACTTTGAACTTGAGAGAGAAAGGGTTTAGAGCGCAAGTGAACAATATGCAAAGAGTCGTTATGAACTTTTAGGCGGGCAAAAAGTATTTATAGTATTCGGGACATAAGCAATATTAACCTAGAGCAGTATTAACTGAAAGCAGTATTAACTGAAAGCAGTATTAACCACTGGCAGTATTAACTAACTAGCAGTATTAACTGAGAGCAGTATTAACTACTAGCAGTATTAACTAACTAGCAGTATTAACTGAGAGCAGTATTAACTGAAAACAGTATTAACCACTAGCAGTATTAACTAACGTAGCAGTATTAACTGAGAGCAGTATTAACTACTAGCAGTATTAACTAACTAGCAGTATTAACTGAGAGCAATATTAACTACTAGCAGTATTAAAACTGTACTGGCAGTATTAGCCATACTTACTCTTTTAAGCTTGTGATACACTGAGTACTGCTATATATATCCTGAAAAAGAAGATTAGTAACACCAAGAATAAACAATATACAGGTATGTAACCACTTTTTGAGAAGGGGCTTATTCAGAGTTGATCATTCCCACACTTGTTACCAAGAAAGTGAATCTACCCACATCAAAAGCTTTAGTGAATATATCCGCAAACTGGTTATCAGTGTGAACTTTTACAAATTGAATAAGTTTCTTTTCATTACAGTCTCTTATGAAGTGATACCTGATCTCAATGTGCTTTGTCTTTAAGTGCTTGACAGGATTATTCACAATGCTAATAGCACTGCTATTATCAATAAAAATTGGAGTGTGTAGAAAGGTTACCCTATAATCCAGCATTTGATTATGAATCCATAAGACTTGAGAACAGCAACTTGCAGCTGCTATGTACTCTGCCTCTGTTGTAGATGTGGATACAGTGGTTTGTTTCTTGCACTGCCATGAAACTAGTCTTGCACCCAAAAACTGACATCCTCCAGAAGTAGATTTTCTGTCCAAGTTTGCTCCACCTAGATCACTATCTGAGTATGCAAGCAGGTCAAAGGATGAGTCATGAGGATACCAAAGTCCCAATCTGGATTGCCCTTTGAGATATCTGAATATCCTCTTAACATCTTGATAGTGAGATTGCTTTGGCCTAACTTGGAATCTTGCACATACACAGACTGGAAACATTATATCTGGCCTAGAGGCTGTAAGATACATGAGAGAGCCAATCATGGATCTATAATGATGAACATCCATATCCTCCCCCTCAAGATCTGATGTTATCTGCTTGTGTGTCTCCATAGGTGTGCTGGCAGGTTTTGAATCTGAGAAACCAAACTTGGTTAGAATGTCCTGCACATACTTGGACTGACAGATGAATATTCCATCTGACTTCTGTTGAACTTGGAGTCCAAGGAAGAAAGTAAGTTCCCCCATGGAACTCATTTTGAACCTTTGATGCATTAGTTCCTCAAACTCCTTGCACATGTTGTCTCTTGTTGATCCAAAGATAATATCATCAACATAGATTTGGACCAGCAAGATATCTTTCTTCTTTCTCTTGATGAATAGAGTCTTATCAATTACTCCTCTTTCAAAGCCATTTTCCAAGAGATAGGATGACAGAGTGTCATACCATGCTCTTGGAGCTTGATGTAGTCCATAAAGTGCTTTCTTCAATTTGTATACCCTGTCTGGATAGCTTGGGTTTTCAAACCATGGTGGTTGACAGACATATACTTCTTCTTCAATTGAGCCATAAAGAAATGCACTTTTGACATCCATTTGATAGACTTTGAATTTCATATAAGAAGCATAAGCTAGGAATAATCTAATTGCTTCTATCCTAGCCACAGGTGCAAATACTTCTTCATAGTCTATTCCTTCTTCTTTCTGTCATAGGACACGTTGTTGGCACAACACTTCTACGGTTTCTATCGTTGAGTGTTTGAAAATACCAACCGTCTCCAACCTTAGTTAAAATTTACATTTCTGTTTCTGTTATATTTATAATCTGTACGAAGTTAAGTTGGGACAGAGACTGATCAAAAGTTAAAACGGTGTTTCGTATCGCATGATTGTCCGAAGTTATTTAAATTAAAGTTATATTTTATGGTGGACTGCAATTAATCAATTGACAACTGGTTTATTGTATGACAACTCATTTGAGTTTCATGAAATATCGACTTTAAGATAACAAAGGAATGCGATCTCGTCTTTTTATCCAATTATTAATCTCATTCCAACAAAGCATTGTACCGATGTTTCTTTTTTTAATTAATTGTTCAGTAGTGTTAATCAAACCCCCAACCAAAAATATTGTTTTCGAATTCGCCATCTGAAACTCGCTTTTATAGACCCGACTTTTGAGGAGAACTTTTCCACGCTTCCCTGTGGGATCGATATTCGGTACTTTGTACCATTATTACTTGTTAACAGACGACAGTAGATTAAGATGTATACTTGCGTCGAGATCTATTTTCTTGCATTTTAAAAAGGTGTAAACACGAAAAGCCGCAACAAGTTTTTGGCGCCGTTGCCGGGGAAGCACGCTAGAAGTTTTTCTTTTTAAAGTAAGGTTTATAAAAACAAGTTTTTCTTCCATCTATTTTGAAAAGAAAAAAAAAGTAAAAAAAATATATATTTTCGAAAAATTTCAAAAAAAAAAAAATTTAAAAATTTCGAAAAAGTGCATGCCAAGATTGTCACACGGTGATTTTTTCCAACTCGATCCCGATATTGAACGAACATTTAGACAACGAAAAAGAATCCAAAGAGCTAATTTAGTTTTAAATTCTTCCGAAATGTCTGAACATGAATATATGACAGATGAGGAATTAATACCCGAGGTAAATCTAAATGGGCATTAAAATGATCAAGAAAATAATAATAACCGAAGAAATCGAAATAGAGAAAATTCCAATAATCACGAAGATTTAAATAATCATGATGATCCAAATGAACCGCCAATAAATACTGATGACGAGGAACAAAACATTTTTCGGTTAGCAAATTCCAAAGATGGTGGTATTATGTCTTACGCTGTTCCTGTTTTAACCCAGTTACATCCAGGAATTCTTAAACCAACTTTGCAAACCCACCATTTTGAATTAAAACCGATAATGTTTCAGATGTTGCACTCTAACGGCCAGTACGCTGGTTTGCCAGCTGAAGATCCTCATTCTCATCTTCGGTCTTTCATGGAAATTACAGATTCTTTTAAACTACCTGGTGTACAAGACGATGCTCTAAAATTAAAACTTTTTCCATATTCTTTAAGAGATAGAGCAAGGTCTTGGTACAACTCGTTGAAACCAGATTCTATAATTACATGGACCCAAATGGCAGAAAAGTTTTTGAAAAAATATTTTCCACCCACGAGGAATGCTAAGTCCAGAAATGAAATCTGCACTTTTAGACAAATGGACGATGAAGCAGTTCCTGATGCATGGGACAGGTACAAAGAGCTATTGAGAAAATGCCCTCATCATGGCATTCCGGACTGGATAGAACAAGAGTAGACAAGTTTCCCTAAAACTTGTTTGATGATTTTGTATGTATCATAATAGTTATAAATTACACAAATAAAGTATATCTCTAAATAATTTAATTAAAAAAACATTTTTATTTTTTTACACGGTGTTCATACATATAAACACATACAAAAACAATGGTAGGAATTTTGAATGAAGATTCTGAAATAATTGATGGTAGTTCAAAAAATTTTGATTCATACAAAGAAAATATAATATTTGATTCAATACAAAGAGGTGGAAGTGGTCGACGATGGTTGGTGGTGGCTACTGGTGGTCGTTGATGGTGGTGTCGTCCATGGGTGGTGGTGATCTTCAAGCTGTCGACTGTGTCAGTCGGAAGTGCATACGGCATATCAGCTTCCTTGGTGATCGACGATGGTAGTGGTGGTGGTGATGGTCGATTGTTGTGGAGGTGTTGGAGGAAGTTGTTATGGTGGAGGAATAGGTAGAGGTGGCCGACGATGGTTAATGGTGGCCGCCGATGGTGGTAGTGGCGGTGATGGGTAGTGGTGACCCTTAAGACTAATACTATATTAAGATTATATATAAAATGGCGGTAGATCAATGTTTTTTAGTTTCTGTCTCACTTTTGTCCCATGTTGTTCCACCTATTTTGGTGGAACAAGAATACCCTTTTTGTCCCATCTTGTCCCATCTTGTCCCACCCTTTTCAGTCTTTGTCCCTGTCCGATGTTGCGCCAAACGTGAGACAATGAATTTTTGTCCTGTCCCATGTCACGTCAAATGTGGGACAATGAGTTTTGTCCCGTCATGTCCTGTCCTCTCCCATGTACCAAACACAACCTAAAAGAACACAGAGATGTGGATAGCAAAAACCCTAAGGAAAACACAGAAACAGATGAGATAAATCGAAAAAATTGAACTAGTGAACGACGAGCAGGAGCAGATGAGAGAAATCGAGAGAGAACAATCAACTACCAAGCAAGAGCATATGAGAGGAGAATGTTATACAGTGATAGGTCCACACAATACAATCAAAACAAGATTTAAATCACAAATCTCACTTGAATTTCATTGATCTTGACTTTCTCTCTCTACACAATGACTTTCTCTCTCTACAAATCCTCTCTCTAAAAGTATGACAATATCAAGGCTCTTCTAACCTAATTACAAAGAAACCAATTATACCTCTAATTACAAGCTAACAACATTAACTACTTTGACTATTTAAGACTTTGACAAACTTTCGCTTTTACCCTTTTGACAATTACATTGACTTTGACATCTTTGACTTCACAAACAATTATAAACAAATACAACTTTGACCTTTTAATCTTAAATACAATATTTGACTCAACATACAGGAACGAGATAAGGAGAAACCAGGAACGCGATGAGCAGACGTGTTCTATTCTGGAAAATGTCGTGCAGATGTGAGAGGAGACGAGAAGATGCATTTAGGGTTAAAACAAAAGGGTAAAAGGGTAATTTGGATGAATAAGCTAATAAGGAGTTTCAAATAAGTTAGAATGGACTAACTTATTAAAAACTCCTTATTGACGGTGACAAAACAATATAAGCAGTTTTTTTCCTAATTCAAACACCAAAAACTGCTTTTCAACGATGACAAAACAAAATAAGTTAATAAGTCATTTAAATAAGCAATGCCAAACACCCTTTTAAGTATTATTTGTTTTCTATGAAGTGGTAAAGTCTAAATTCTTATAATAGGTTGTGTTAAATGTAACACCCTAAAAACGGGTAAATAATAAAACTTAAAATTTTCGCAATATGACGTTTATAAAACGAAGAGAAATAAAACCTGGAACATTTGTTATGAAATAAAACTTCACAAATGACATCATCCCAAAAAGGGGAGAGTATAAGCGTTTACAAATTTGGAAAGGTAATGAAACGAGAACTGACAACCTACTTAATCTAAAACAATTCTAGTTTAGATTATAATTGGGTGTCGTCATCATATCCCAAAATGTCGGTAAGTATAATGCATGCTCTATATCTTGTCAATGCTAATTCCCAAAAAGGTTGACCCAACTCTCCGCTCAAGGTTTCGCCACCCCACCACTAAAGGAACCTGATATGTACACCAAAAACAACACAAGTGTTAGACTTGGAGCCTACTGAGAACATCCAAAATATATGTGCAATGAGTTACGATACATTTGTTAACATTTAACAATAAATAGCACAACGAAAATAAACGAGTCCTTTTACGTTTGAACCTTATGCGAGACGGGGGAGACCGTTCCACCATAGGTTGTGGCGGAACGCGAAAGTAGGCCATAATCCATGTGGAGCACTTAGTTGAAATGGTTATTTACTGGCGTCAACTCTATCCATGAATCCATAGCCGTTAGAACATCAACTCTATTCATGAATCTATAGTTCAATGTAAATATGGGTTCGGCCCTACTCGAGCCTTTACCTCAAAGGATCACCAAGTTCAACCCTATCTATGGATCTTTACCTTGGGACCTCACCAATACCAAACTAACATGATTCATCAACATAATAATTTGTACTTGCTATAAATTCCAAACACATGTATCTCACATAGTACCATGTCATTATAAGGCAAATCCAATAATCATGATTTCAGTCACTTCACATTAACAATGTATTCCAATATAAAAGGCATATTACCATATTTTCCCACATTCACAAGGATCAATAATGCACAATCATTTTAATACACAACTTCACCTCTCAATCATATATCAAATTAAATTCATATTGTACATTTGGGTACCAACCATTCACAATACTTGTGTAAACCATGTTTATAATCACTTTGAAACATCTTAGAACAACTTATCACAAAATATTCCAATGAGTGTCAAAACCCTAGATTTTGACCTAGTAATTTTAAAAGTATACAAATGTAGAAATCATGTTAAATCTAAAGTAGTGTAAGAAAAGAGTTTGCATGGTAGCATATATCATTAAATTAGAAGGATGAACTCACAAAATAGAGTTTTGATGAAAATCCTAAACCCTAGTTTCCTTCTCTTGAAAAGGATGATAAGTAGGAGGTGTAGGAGTTAAATCTTTAATCTTGAATCTATGGTTGGTAGAGTTAAATCCTTGTAATAAATGTGGAATTAATGCCCCTTACAAACCCTAGAATTGGTTTAAGCAAACGAGAAGAGAGTTGAGAGAGTTTTTGGTGGAATAAATGAGGAGTGATAAGAAAATAGGACAAAATCCTGGTTTTTAACCTAACAGACCCCGACAGCGAGCTTGCTAAGTGATAGTGACAGTGTCACTATCGCGAGGCACTTTCGCTGAAAGTGTACCGCGAGTTTCGTGGTCTCTTCAGCCATTATAACAAGCGATAGTGACACTTATCACTATCGCGAGTCATTCTCGTTGAAAAGGTATCGAGCCTAAATTTTGCTCAAAACTCCGATTCTCGCATGGCTCGATTCAAGGCTCGAAGGTATAACGTAACCTATCCAAAAATTAATGAAAGATGATTAGAAGGTTAAAGTTGTGAGATAACTTACTTTGAAAATTCTAGGTGTTACAATCCTCCCTAACTTGGGAATGATTTCGTCCTCGAAATCGACGCTCACACGAAGAGGTGAGGGTATCTCCTCTTCATGTCTTCCTCCTCTTCCCAAGTCATGTTGGCCCCTCGGTGATGCTTCCATTGAACCTTGACCGTGACTTCTTTGTGGCAGAGTTTCTTGGATTTCTTTTCTAAAATGGCGTCGGACTCCTCGATACAACGATTTCCCTCATCCACTCTTATCTCTGAAAGGGCAATAACACTTTCCTCTTCTGCTAAACACTTCCGGAGATAACACACGTGGAACGTGTTGTGGATTCCATTCATCTCGGGTGGAAGCTCCAATTGGTAAGCTTGGAGACCGATCCACTTGGTTATGGTGAATGGCCCAAGGAATCGAGGACTTAACTTTCCCCGTTTACCGAATCGGATGATTCCCTTCCAAGGCGATACTTTAAGCATATCTCGATCACCCACTTGGAACTCCACCGGTCATCTCTTCTTATCCGCATAACTCTTTTGTCGATCCTAAGCCGCTTTCAGTCGCTCCCGAATTCCCTTTACCTTATCGGCCTTTTCTTGCACAATTTTGGGTTCGGCGAATTGCTTTTCTCCCGTTTCAAGCCAACACACGGGAGTTCTGCACTTCCGCCGGTACAAGGCCTCAAAAGGTGCCATTCCAATACTCGAGTGGTAGCTATTATTGTAGGCGAAATCCACCAAAGGTAGATGAGAGTGCCAACTACCCCCGAAGTCGATCACGCAAGACCTTAGTATGTCTTCTAGCGTTTGGATCGTTCTTTCACTTTGACCGTCGGTTTGCGGATGGTAAGTCGTACTCAACTTTACTCGCATGCCAATCTCTTTTTGCAAGCCATCCCAAAAGTTTGAAGTAAACCGACTATCGTGATCCGATACGATAGATAAAGGCACCCCTTGCCTTGAAACCACTTCATCAATGTAAAACTTTGCCAACTTGTCTATCAGTAGGGTTTCGCGCATGGCCAAAAAGTGAGCGTTCTTGGTCAACCGATCAACTATCACCCAAATGGTATCATGACCTCGAAGAGTTTTGGGCAACTTAGTCATGAAGTCCATAGTAATATGTTCCCACTTCCACTCAGGAATATCTAGGGATTGAAGGCTCCCATACGGTCGCTGATGCTCGACTTTCACTTGTAAGCACGTCACACAACGCTCCATGTAACGCGTCACATCAAGTTTCATTACCGGCCACCAATAATGTAACTTCAAGTCTCTATACATCTTCGTACTCCCCGGATGGATGGAATACTTGGACTTATGGGCATCCTCGAGAAGAATTTCTTGATTTCCTCCACCTTTGGGCACCCATACATGACCGTTGAACAAATTTACCCCACAACTATCTTCGGTTAAGAGTAAACGTTGCGTTGACATGATTTATTCTTTGAGATTTTCCTCCAATAAGGCTTCTACTTGAGATGCCTTAATTCTCTCAACAAGGCTCGATGCGAGCTCAATTCTTGAAAGGGTAGCCCGGATGCTTCCGCTATAGTCCTTCTGACTTAACGCATCGTCCACCACATTCGCCTTACCGGGGTGGTAAAGAAACTCGCAATCATAATCATTGAGTAACTCGAGCCACCGTCTTTTCCTCATGTTTAACTCTTTTTGATCAAAGACGTATTCCAAACTCTTATGATCCGTGTAGAGCGTACATTTCGTACCATAGAGGTAGTGCCGCCAAAGCTTCAAAGCGAACACCACCGCTGCTAACTCAAAATCATGGGTAGGATAATTCTTCTCGTGAACTTTGAGTTGTCTTGAGGCGTAGGCGATCACTTTGCCTCTTTGCATCAAACCGCAACCCAACCCCATCTTTGAAGCGTCACTATAGACCACAAAGTCTTCCGACCTTTCAGGTAACGACAGGATTGGAGCCTCACACAACTTCTTCTATAAAGTTCGGATCGCCTTCTCTTGCATTTTGGTCCAAACGAACTTCACATTTTTCCGAGTCAAGGACGTAAAGGAAGAAGCGATTTTAGAGAAGTCTTGGATGAATCTCCGGTAATAGTCCGCCAAACCCAAGAAACTTCAGATCTCGGACGGACTCTTGGGAGGCTCCTAATTCATCATTCCTTCAATTTTGGAGGGGTCCACCTTCACTCTGTCACGAGTGACAACGTGACCCAAGAATTGGACTTCTTCTAGCCAAAAGTCGCACTTGGAGAACTTAGTGTATAACCTCTATTTTCTCAAGACCTCTAGAACTTCATGAAGGTGTTGCTTATGTTCTGACTCACCCTTGGAATACACGAGTATGTCATCAATAGACATAATGACCGACTTGTCGACGAATGGTCGTCACACTCTATTCATCAAATCCATAAACACCTTCGTTGCTTTAGTTAGACCAAACGACATCACAAGGAATTCATAATGACTGTAACACGTTCTAAAGGTCGTCTTCAGGACGTCTTCTTCTCTCACCTTCACTTGGTGGTATCCCGAACACAAATCGATCTTTGAGAAACACCCTGCTCTTTGAAGTTGATCTAACAAGTCGTCGATCCTTGGAAGAGGATACTTGTTCTTTACCGTAGCCTTATTCAGTTCACGGTAATCGATGCACATCCTCATTGTGCCATCCTTCTTCTTGACAAACAAAATTGGAGCTCCCCAAGGTGACGAGCTCGGTCTTATAAAACCCTTCTCTAGGAGCACTTGGAGTTGATCCATCATTTCTTGCATCTCCGATGGCGCCAACCGGTAAGGGGCCCGAGCAATCGGAGCCACCCCCGGTACCAAGTCAATCCAAAACTCGACTTGACGATTGGGCAGCAAACCGGGTTAAGTCTTCTTGGAAGTGTTAGTGTATTATATTTAGAAAGTTTTGTAAAGTCATCCATATTGTAATAGGCCTTGTCATTAGCATATGGGTTGGGCTAAAATGTGTAACATGGGTGATTGGGGTATAAATAGGAAAGTGTTTGTAGTTTGTTTGTAACTTTACTTTCAAAATGTAACTTCATAGTGTACCAAGTGTTTCTAGAGAGAGAAACTCTTTCTCTCTTTCTCTCTATAGGTTGTGAATAAACAACATTTCCTATACCCAATCTATCAGAAAGATCCTATAACACTTAACGATCATAGAGAACACATTTTCCAATCCAAAAACTGATTAACAGTGATGAATTTTATCAAGCAGTGTTCTATCAGAAAATACGTGCGTATTCTTCGTGAAAAATGTAAAATCGATCAAATCAAGTGAAATCTAACTCTCTGGATGATTTTGGGTTTGCTCTGATACCAAATGTTAGTCCACAAATCAAGCCTATCAATCAATTAATAAAAATCACACAAGATTCTAGAGAGAGACAGTAGTGAGAGAAAGCGATGTAGTCATATATCTCTTAGTCACATGTACAATACGCTCACAATGTTGGTCACCCTCTTCTCTCACAACACTAAGACATTATATATGAAACTCTCACAAAGCATAAACTCTCACATGCTTACAAAGAAAAGTCAAATACAAAAGTCAACAAGTTGATCTAAACTATACATTTACATAACTCGATGCATATATCAAGGGGGAGTGTAAGTATTTTCGTTGAAGATTACATTTACTGATAAAAGTAAGTATTTTATAATGCTTATGTTTAAGGGGAGTAAATTTTGTTAAAAGGTCTGATATTTATAACCAGTGTGGACTCATTATCATATGAGTACCATGATACATTTGTTTTTGCAAGATATCTTGAAAAATGTGGATATCAAAGTACTCAATCTTCAAGGGTGTAGCATCTGGAGAAGTTTGTAAGTGTGCGTGTGAATTTTTTTTGAAAAATGTTGTTTTTGAAAATGTGTGAAAAGTTTTTTGAGCTCCAGAGAGTATTTTGAAAAGCAGTGTGAATGATAAGTTTTTGAAATTCTCAAAATGTTGCTATTTTAGGAAAAGTTGCTATTTTTGGAAAAGTTGCCATTTTTGGAAAGGGTGCAAAAATTATTGCAAGCCATTGTCTGTGACAAGTCCACTTGATGCAAGGCATAGCATGCGACAAGTAACTTGACGCAACAAGTTACTTACGACAAGCATACTTAACGCATTGCACTGTTTGCGACAAGTCCACTTGACACAACCCATTGCTTGCGTAAAGTACATTTGACGCAACCCGTTGCTTGCATCAAGTACATTTGATGCAACCTGTTGTCTGCATCAAGTTCACCCTATTTTTAAGAGGCTTGCGTCAACTTTCCCTTACACACTTGTCATAACTTGTTCCTTGCGACAAGTACTCCTTCACGACTTGTCTTTTCTTGCAACAAGTGTTGCTTCTCATGTTTGTGTCAAGTGGGAGGTCGAACCCACTCGTGCCACATGTCACTCCTATTATCGAGTATATATACATGTTTCAAAATAGCAGTTTCCCACTTGTTCTTTTTGCAAACATATGCGACTGTCAAACTTATATTTGCTCTCTCAGTATACTTTACTCGATCCTTCGAATTTTCACTTTCCATTCGATTTATTCGATTCAGGTAGGGTTAACACTAAACTGGGGATTGTTTTATAATCGATTCTTGTATAAGAACTTGTTTCCACCATTTCTTTCCAAAATCGACCGTGAAAAATGGATCTTAAGGTTTTCAAGGTTATCTCAAAGGGTGAGATTGTTGGAGCATTTGTTGGAATTCTAGGTTATCTCAAAGTAGTCAACCAAAGTCAACACTTTAGCTTATTATTTTATCTTTCATTGAAAATGGTCTAAGGGGTTGTCCTTGACCATATATAAGTCTTTGCCTTTATTCATTTTGTAAGCAACTCATTCATGTAAAACATATGAAAAATATTGTAATCTTGTGACTCTCTAAATAAATATGACACACTCTCTCTCTCTCTAAAATATCTCTCTAGATTCTTGTTGGATTTCCATGTTTTGTGCTTGATTTACGTCCTACAAAGGATGTTTCATTATGTAACACCCCGAATTTTCGTTTGGTTTTGCAAGGGTTGTTAAGAAGAAAAGAAGTTGAGGTTTCTGTATACAGGGAAAAACGCACGGGTCGTGCGCAAAGATCTGGGTGCGAGGCAGTGGAAAACGCACGGGTCGTGCGCCCTCCCCTTTGGAAAACGCACGGGCCGTGCGCTGTGTTGGGATTCGTGCAATGCTTGGCTGAAATATCTCATTTTGGGTTGATTTCTTTGTAAACTCAGATATTCTCTCTCTCTCCTCCTTTTTCTCTCTTTTTCTCTTTCAATCTTCAAAGGTTCGTTTGGTTGCTAGTTTTCGGTGTTTCTAGCGAGGGGTCGGTGTTTTAAGCTTCACCTCTACGTCGTGATCGTTATCTGGTTTTCCGGGTTTTATTCTGAAAACCTATCGGTGAGTTACTACTACCATTTTACAAACTTTATACATGTCAAAACTCTTATTTGCGAAATCTGAAGTATTTCTACGGTATGATTTTATGATCTCTACATTTTGTTATAAATGAAGTTTTTGGTGATTTTCGGGGTTCCCGATTAGTTTTGACCAAAATGACGGGTTCCGCCTTATTGAAGTAAAATGATGTTTTACTTGCACATTATGTGGTCATTTGAAAAGAATGTTTATGAACTCATTTTAATGATTTTCATTCTTACCAGAAGTTGAACTGGGAATATCATTTTGTTTATAAAATGTACTTATACCATATATTTATGTATGGTTGGTCACATATGTTGTTGTGACGAGTCCTTACCATTACTAGTGGATCCCTAGGTTTTGGAGTAGACTGTTTTGTTGGGAGGTTATATTCCTTAAATTTGTAGCTATGGATCACATGTTCCTCGAGGGCAACTTGGTACGGTTATGTGAGGCCGGATACTAGCCATGGTTCATGGTGATCCTAGTGAAGGAGTATACATTGGTTTCCCTTGGGAACGCGATCTCACCTCGTAGCACGGACTCTGGGTTCATTGCTGAGGACTCCAAGTGTTTAGCTCATAACTCGGATTTGTGGTCTACTTTGTGTTACACCACTATCCTTGGTAAAATGGTCCTTTTATCACCGTTTAAGAGTTTTGGACCGAAGAGGCCCGGTTGTGGCGAAATGTTATCTTTACGAACTAAACCTTTATGAAAAGATTTCTTTATGATATTGATGTTTATATCTTTTGAGCTTTATAAACTGTATGTTCTCACCAGGCTTTATAGTCTGACACTTTTTCTCAAATGATGTGTATAACAGGTTTCCATTAGCGGTGGGTGCCAGGGTTTTTGGAGAGACGAGTTTTGAGTCTCGGGGTTTTTGGAGATATTTTAGTATTGATGCTGGACATTGTTAAGTCCCATTCTTTTGATGAAATCCTTGTATAGGGTTGTCTAGTCTAAAGGACTGATCCCATTTATGGAAGTTAATGGATTTACTTTCGTCTTTTGTCAGGTTTTTCATGTTTTATTTTACTCTGATTTTTAGGGTGTTACACATTATTTGAGTCACAAGAAATGTTTCCGATAAAAGTTTTACAAGAAGAAGCTTCTGAATCATTTGAAATATTATCAGATAATACCACGGTTGGTTCAGAAGTTTTTTTAGCTTGAGATTTTATTACATATTCATGTTCTTTGATTTTACTTAAAAAATATTTTTTTCTTCAACAAACAAACACCTTTCATTTTCAAGATCTTTTTCAAGTTCATAAATTCTCTTTTCAAAAGAATGGATCTCCATTGAACGTGAAACATAATCTTGATTAACAACTAGTTACGAAGAAAACTCCTCTTTAGAATAACTATGGAAATGATCATCCGAAAGAGTAATTTCCCTCGTTTCATAACTTTCATTTAGTTGATTATAATTAAGAAGAATTTGCATTTTATCAGTTCTAGCTCTATTGAAATCCTCTCTTGCTTCAACTTCGTCAGATGTCTTTGTAAAAATCATTTTATAACCATATCCCATGTATCTAATATCAGACATGGTAGAATCTTGAGAAATGCCTTTCTTCAAATAGTTTAGATTATCAAATCCTAAACCCTCTTTTAGATTGTAAAAATTAAATTCTTTTGGTTTGTTCAGATGAATGGTTTGACCTTCTTGACCTCTTTCTAATAAAAATCGTCAAGGTCTTTGATTCTTGCATAAAGGTTTGTTCTATTAGCAAAAATTGATTCATATTTAACATCATTCTTACTACTCTCGTTTTCTGTAATCTGAAGCTCCTTTTGTAATTTAGAAATTATCAGTTTATATTTAGCACTTTCTTCTTCAACTTCTTTCTTGCTTTCCTCTAAGGAAGTTAAGGTTTTAAGAGCCTGAGCTTTGTCAAACGAAAACTCTAAAACCAATTCATGCTCACTTTTAATTTTCTTTTCCAAGGAAATAACCAAATTTCTTTCCTTTTTAAGCTTATCTTCAAATTCTTGTATTTTAAGCATCATATTATTCATTTGATCCACAAATGCATTATAAGGATTAAAATTTACCTCAGATGCCAAATCAGAATAACATGAACTGCGATCATCTTCATCATATAAGTACTGCTTTTTCTGCCTTGCCATGAAGCATAAATGAGCATTTGCATCCACTTCATGCTCTGACAGATTTAGCCAATGACCATCCTCATCCATCAAAGATTTACTCGCTTCCTTCTACTTTGCTAGAAGCAACTTGTTCTTGTAATACTCAAAATTTCTCTCTACTTGTTTCCTGCACTCCCTAGCATAATGACCCGACTTTCCACAGTTGTAACACTTTGGAACCTCGTCCACAACTTTCTCATCACTCTTCTTTCCCTCAAACTTCTCCTTTGATTCATACCTTCTGGAGGTAGAAGAAAACCATTGCTTGTTTGATGACGACTTCTTGTTATATTTCTTCTGGAAAGCTTCCTTAAATAACACCATAGCTTTCTACAAGTCTTGCAAATTAGAGTGCGAACCACTTTCTTACTCTTCACATCCGGAGGATTCACTCAACTATTTCTCATGCTTGGAAACTCTTGAAGAATGTTTATGCTTCTTGTCAGCAACCAAAACCAAAGGATCAACAACTGGCTTTACTGTCTGCTTCTGTGCCTCTAAAATTTCTAGCACCTCATCTTGGTTCTGATTCAGATTTTCATAAACAACATGAATATCTACTTCAGAAAGATTTTTATTCTGAATGATGTTAGTGGAAAATCTCTTTCATTCGTGCCTCATATTGTTCACAAACTTGATTGTTAGTTCCCAATACAGACAAACAATTGAAGATACTCCATAGAAAAGTAGAGATAATATATAAATTAACAACAATGATAAACAAGAACTTATCTCATATGCTTGGATTGATAGATGGAGGGGATATTGGGAAGAACTTGATAGAATGTTGAATCTTGAGTAAGTTTGGTGTAACTTTTCTTCTGGTAGAGCATGAAAATCATGATATTCATTGATGCATAGATTTCTTCTATTTTTCTGAGTTTGTAGGCCACCTTCAAGTTGATTTAACAACTGATCCCATATCTCTTTTGAAGTTTTACAAGAATCAAGTTCTTGAAAGATATCATTGGGAATGGCCATTATGAGTAATCTAACAGCTTTTGAGTCATTATCCATCATATTATTTTATTCATCAGTGAAGTTCGTGGTTTTCTTTTCATAATATGCAGGTATTTCGGCAGTATCTGCTGTTGCAGGAACTCTTGGTACCAACACTATTGGAATGTGAGGTCCAACGTTCACAGATCTAAAAAGATCTCTGTCCATACCTTCTAGAAAATTTACCATCCTTATTTTCCATTGAGGATATTCATCCCTTAAAAGTGTAGGAGGTTTTCTTAATGACCCAGCTGTATACATGGCACTTATGCTTGAGTTTGCCATCTAAAAAAAATGAAGATTTGAAGAACTGATGCTTTTTGTAATGAACTGAGATTTACTATCAAATCTAGAGCATATGATGATCTTGAATAAACTGGGTTTATATGAACATGCACAGATATTGAAAGTTTAGAATCAATGAGATGTAAATCTATCCGAGTATGCAGATATGATCTTTCTTTGTTTTAGAAACAAAGGAGACTTTGATACCAATTCTTAGTTCCCAATACAGACAAACAATTGAAGATACTCCATAGAAAAGTAGAGATAAGATATAAATTAACAACAATGATAAACAAGAACTTATCTCATATGCTTGGATTGATAGATGGAGGGGATATTGGGAAGAACACCACAGTAAACTAGTAAACGACTCTCATTAGTCTGTTTTTGTGAAAAGTGTTCTCCCAAAACCTAAATGAACAATGAGCCATGGGAACCTTTATATAAGGCCCATTTATAATAAAAAGGCTCAAGCCCATAAACTAATTAAAAAGCCCAAAATACAATTCTTTATAAAACATTCAATTAAATTGGGGACTAATTTAAGCTAACATTGATGTTGTTCTCAATATTTGTCTTTTGAATTCTATTCTTTCTCAATGTTAAGCTAAAATGTTGTATTCAAGATTTAAGGGGTCAAATGTGTAATGTTTGTAAAGTTGGTGTGAAAGTCAACCTAGTTTGACTTACAATAAATACTTTGTATTTCTTAGTAGTCGTGTGACACTAAGTAACATCTTAGAGAGAGTGATTCATTTGAACAATTGAGATATTAGATTTAGAGAGACAAAGCCTAGAGCTTTAGTGAGAGAAACTCATTGTAAATCATTTCTAAATGAATGACATATGACATAGACATTTGATCTGTGTTTGTATTGATTGAACTTGATTCTCGAACAACAATTGGTATCAGAGCATACAAAGAATTCAGAGAAAATGGTTGATTTTTGAGGAATTTTCAGTTGTCGCAAGTTTCTGTTGGGATGTTACTATACTAAATTCGATTTGGGTTGATTTTGAGTTTTTTGGGTCGAATTTTGGTTGTATTGAGTTCGTATGATGATTTAGAGGAAGTTTTGTTAAGATAACATAGCAAAATTCTCAATAGATTGCTTCAATTTTGTGAATATTTATATTTTTGTTCGAAAAAAGTTGAAAGGTTGTTCATGGATCGAATTTGGATTTCTAGTTTTTTTTGGTCAAAATTGTTATCATCAAAAGTGTTCAGAATCTGATCGTGGGAAAATCCTCAAAATTTCGTAGCATTTGATCAAGAAACGAAGAAGTTATGACCGATTTAGTGATTTAGAGTCAACTTGTCGCAAGATTCAAACTTGACGCAAGTTCATCCTACTTGTCGCAAGATTCATCCTAGTTGACGCAAGACTTATCAGCTGAATTTTTTTTGATTTGTGGAATTTTGCTAACGATAGAACTCGCAAGCTGTTATCTACGGGAAGTTAGTTGACGCAAGGTTGTTGTATACGTCAAGTAATATAGTCACAAGCCTCAGGGTACAAGAATTCTAGTTGATGCAAGGCACTTGATATCTCAAGTTATTGTTCACAAAAGTTGACGCGAACAGTTTCTTACGATAAGTGATGAAGTCACAAGACATGTGATACGAGAAGTAAGCAACTCGCAAGCAACGTGACATGACAAGTCATTGTTCATCGCACTTTACGCAAGAGGCGTGATACGTCAAGTGTAATTGTCGTGTCCTTCATCATACGATAAGTTGGTCTACGAGAAGTTCAAAACTCGGGTCTTTGGTCTACGACAAGTTGTTGTGTTTGGTTTGCGATAAGTGAATTCCTTTGGTCTACGACAAGTGCATCTATTCATTATGCAATAAGTTGGTTCTTCAGTCTGCGACTTCTGGACTTAGAAATTTTTGAGAAAATATTCTGTTGACCAAGTTTGACTTTTTTCAAAGTCAAAATTTTTCTGATTCTTTGCTAACGATCATATCAAGTTCATAATTTTTAAAGATTTCAAGATGTATAAAGACCTATTGAACAGGGGTTCTCAGTCTAAACCTCCAGTTCTGTCAATTGGAGAATATCCTCAACGAAAAAGAAGAAAGACCCAATTCCTCAATAATAAGGACAGAAAACTGATGAAATCTATTTTTGAAGGTTTTGATTGATGAATCCTGTTAGCCCCAATTCAGAAATGTAAAAGTATTGAAAATATCCCAAGTCTTCCTCTGAAGACAATCAGAGACAGTTGCCAAGAAAGCCAAGTCTACCTCTGAAGTTAGTTCAGAGATAGACTCTTTAGAGATAACTTCATCAGAGGTCTATGTCAGAGCTCTAAAGACATTATCTCTGAAGATCAAGCAGAAGAAATTATACAAGTGTTGACAGAAGAACAGATGACATGTCATTAGTGTAAGATTTACTTTATAGAGTAGGTCACTGTTCAAGCATGTCTTGAGCTTACCTTTTAGGTAAGACATTGTTCAAGCATGCTTCTTATGTCAGGATAGTACATTGTTCACGTTATGGTCCTATAAATAGGACCATCACTCCATTGGCAAAAGTGTGCTTTTCAAATATCTTGTATCTGATTCATCTTTAATATATTGGAAAGTATTCTAAAGAAGATCTAGTACGATTTATACATCTTATTTGAACTATGATATTGAATCTGCTTTGATATTTAAATTGTATTGCTTCCGCTGTTCTTCTTCTTGTTCTTCTTCTTCTTATTATTGTTTATATCATTGTTATAAGATTAAATCTGGGATCCAACAATTAGTATCAGAGCCTCCTTTGTTTTCTAAACAAAGAAAGATCATATCTGCATACTCGGATAGATTTACATCTTACTGATTCAAGCTTTCAAAAATATGTGCATGTTCATATAAACCTTGGTTTATTTAAAGAACTCTATATGCTCTAGATTTAAAAGTAACTCACAGTTTCACTTGTTGATAAAAGATCTTCTTTGAAAAAACATCAGTTCTTCAAATCTTCATCTTTTCTTCAAAATGGCAAACTCTAGTATAAGTGCCATTTATATAGATGGATCATTAACTAAACCTACTACACTTCTAAGGGATGAATATCCCCAATGGAAAATAAGGATGGTAAATTTTTTGGAAGGTATGGACAGGGATCTTTTAAGATCAGTAACTGATGGACCTCACCAACCAATGGTGTTGGTACCAAGAGTTCCTGCAACAGCAGACACTGCTGAAATACCTGCATATTATGAAAAGAAAACTTCAAACTTCACTGATGAAGAAACCAAAATAATGGAAAATGACTCCAAAGTTGTTAGATTATTGATAATGGCCATTCCCAATGATATCTTCCAAGAACTTGATTCTTGTGTAACTGCAAAAGAGATATGGGATCAGTTGTTAAACCAATTTGAAGGTGGACTACAAACTTAGAAAAACAGAAGAAATATTTGCATTAATGAGTATCATGACTTTCATGCACTACCTGAAGAAAACTTGCACCAAACATAATCAAGATTCAACGTTCTCATCAATAAATGCAAAAAGTTTGGAGTTATGAGGTCAAAAGAAGAAAACAACGTTCTTTTCCTTAAAAGCTTAAATGAAGAATGGTCACAACTGTCCATGTCAATACAGGCCAATCAAAACCTTGAATCTTGATCATTGACTGATATTTATGGCACTCTTGATGCTAAGGAAAAAGAAGTTGTTAAACAAAAGTCAAAAACCTCTTTAGGTGGACCACTTGTCGTCATTTCAAAACAAAAAGGTGAGTCAAAATAAAGTCATAATGATGAATTAAAGAACTCTAGAGAAAAGTCAAAAAGAAAATCCAAAAAGGCCATATAGTTGAAGAAAATGACCATTCAGACTCAGACTCAGATGAAGACATTAATGCTTTTGCCAAATCTCTTGCCTTGATTACTCATAAATTCAACAAGAAGTTTGGCAAGAAAGTTTTTGAAGGGAGGAGAGATGATGAAGAAAGAAGAGAAAATCCAGAAAGAAGATTTCAGAAAACAGATTATCAACAAGAGCCCAGATCCACTCTGCATAGTGATCAAAAGGGTGTTCAATTCATCAATCATGAAGCTGCTCAACAATGAAGAACTCATCAACCATTTCAACCAAAATATCCTCAACCTCAAAGGTACTTCCAGCCCCAACCACAAGTTCAGAAGACAGAAACAATTGCTGCTCTTCCACCAAACTAGAATGATGGAAGATGTTTCAGATGTTGAAAACCCGACCATTTTTCTACAAACTGCAGAGGTAGACTTGTCAAAGATTAAGACTACTACAAAAACAAGTATAAATACATTGTCAGAGAAAGGGTACTTATTGCAGAAATGGATGACTGGTTGTCAGACTCCTCAAGTGATGGAGAAGAAGAGCCTACCAACCTCTGTGGTATGGCTATTGCAGATGGTGATCAGACTGATGGATCATCAGAGGACTGCTCTAAACAGGTGAACTCTACAGCCACCTCTGAAAGTGAATTAGAAATGGATGTTCTTAAATTAACAGATGAGTTTTAGAGTTTAAAGCAAAAGCTCTTTGAAGAAAAAGAAAAGAGAAAGCAAATGACAAAAGATCTAAACTTTTATAAAAGAGAAAAGGATCTTCTTGAGTCAGAAAAAAAGAAATTTTTAATCAAAAATATGAACATGAAAAATCTCAGAGACAAAAAGAAAATTCTTTTTCAAAGAGATTCAAAGAAATGGAAAAGGTCTTAAAGGTTAAAGAAGAAGAAGTGAGAAAATATGAGTATGAAAGGCTCAATTCTGTTGCCTTAACTAATTTCTTTCAAAAGAAAAGAGAAATCTTACATCAATATCTGGAAAGAAAGGAACTTCAGATCAAGAGTTATCTAGATGCACAAGATGTGCACATTAAAATCAATTGTCAGATGGATACTCAAGGATTGGGATTCAATGAATTCGATCCATTCACTGGATTAAAGAAAACTTCACTGTCTTCCACTTTATGTATTGGAAAGTTCCAAAGGCTTGACTTTTTGTCAGGATCGAATTCTCAACAAGAATTAATTCTCAAAAACAATATCAAAGAAGTTTGCGGAATAACACTTTGATATTCAATTAAATAGTAAATCAACACAGTAAATATGAAGAACAAACTGTAAACTTGTATTGAATGATATAAATCACAAGATTACACACTCAACCTCAATCTTGAAGAACAGACTCTTTCAAGACGAATTCTACTTCTCTAGAATTAGGATCTATGCCTTGAGGTTGATTTTTTCTCTAGAACTTAGAATGAATTTTTTTTAAAACTATTCTGTATCTTCTATACATATACTAATCAAAAAGATAATTACAATAAATAAACATATCTTCAGCATATCTTCCATGTATATCTCTAAGCCTTCCATAATCTTCAGTCCATCCACCTGTTATCCTTTCATGCAAATCTTCATCTTATAAGCAGTATTAATCTTCAGCAGCATTAATCTCTTTTAGCAGCATTAACTACTAAGCAACACTAACTACTAGCAGTACTAACTAGCTAAGCAGTACTAACTTTGCAACATTAACTACTAAGCAGTATTAATTCTACTAGCAGTAGTAATACTCAGCAGTATTAACCTTGAAGTCTTCTAGCAGTAGTAACTTTGAACCAACAACATTAACCATACTTAAGCTTTTCTTCAGCTCCCAACAATCTCCCCCTAACTTGACTTTTAGGAAAAGAAGTCAAGTTCTTCAGAATTAATCTTCAAGATGCTTTCAACACCTCAGGTTCAATTTCCCAAATTTGGATCTAAGCCCAAACTTTGATTTACAGTTCTTCTCACCACAATCTTGGCCATCTCTGAATCCTTTGTACATACCAGTGTAGCTTTAAGCATCCCTTCTAACTTCTCCTTGCTATGCTCATATATTTTGTCCACCAGGTAGTATTCATGATAACAGTTGTCAATAGTAATCATGTATACTCCACAGTTTTCAAACATTATCCATTTATCAATCTTCTTGAATATGAACTCATGCTTATGATCTTTAATCCTATAGTTCACTCTTTCTGGATCAAACATCATGCACAAGTATTCCAATGTCACTTTGAGAAGATTCTCTTCAGTACCTTTCAACACAGGTTCATAAAGTTTCATCCCCACTTTGTATAATTCTTCCATATCAGCTCTTGAACAACTTCTGATAACTTTCCCCCATGTTGAATAAGCTTCAAATGAACCATCATCTCTCTTGATTCTGAAGAAATTCTTTCCACTGTCTCTTAGAATATCCTAGAAGATGATCTCTGGAGCTTGCATAGAGATTGGAACAACCTTCAAAGGTTCCACTATTGTTATGTACGGATCCATACTCTCATCAGTTGGCTTACTAGACTGTTCTGGAAGTTGTACTGATTCTGCTATAGGTACCTCTGAATGCTCTGTTGTAGTACCAGCTGTTTCTTCCACTCTGGGCGTTTTAGACTGCTTTTTTTGGAAGCTATTGTCTTCACCCTTTTTCCAGTTTTGGCTTCAACACCAACACTTTCAGGTTCTTCCTTCTTCTCTTCTGCTTCTTCTTTTGAGGGTGTGGTCTCCTCAGGGAATGGTTTTTGAATATTCAGGTCATGTCTTTCCTTCATTCTTCTCTCAGCCTCCTCCCTTTGTGCTGAGTCCCCTTGGAGCTTAGCCATTTCCTTTTGATACAACTCTTCAACCTGAGTGTATGCCATGTTGGTAAACATCTCCCCCTTAACACCAATTGCACCTTTCAGGAAATTTATCATTTTTCTTCTTTCCTGATTGGCCAAAAATGTTTTGGAGGGTTGTCTTTTCTGTTTTGGCATCCTTTTGACTTGAAGTTTCTTGGCTTGAGCTGCTTCTTTGATGCTTTTATGATATTTTGCATTCAACTTTCTAGCCATGATCTTTGCAAGTTCTCTATCCTTTTCTGTTTGCAACTGTTCCTCCTTTTCCAGTTGGTCTTGAAGCTGCTTTGCTATTGCCTCATCCATTTCAATTTGGGACTTCTTCTTTGCAGGTATTTCAGCTTCACCCATCTTCTCCTTTCCTTTTCCCTTTTCCCTTTGACTCTTTTTCCTTTTCTTTCTCCTTCTGTTGACTTCCTCCTTCATTGATGACTACTCCCTTGGCTTTTTGAGTAGCCTTAGGAGTATAATTCTTTGCTTTGACCAATGTTTCAGCAATTTCCATTTCTTCAATAGAAAGCCCTGTTACTACTGCTTCTGTTACTGCTGCATCAGCAGTATTAACAGTTTCTGCTGCTTTAGCAGCATTAACAGTTTCTACTTCTTCAGTAAATTCTGTTTCTTTTTCTTCCTCTTCCTCCCCCTCAACCTCAATTGCCCTATCAACTGTACTTTCTTTCTCTGTTTCTGCCTCTTTCTCCCCCTTGTTGGAAGCATCTTTATTATTTGATCTCTTCTTTAAGACAAACTGCTTTCTCCTCTTCTTTTGAATCAGCCTGGTCACCAACTTCTTTAGTTTTGCAATCTGGACTTGTTGTGACATGATCACCAGCTTCATCTCCTCTATGTCGTTTCCTTGTTTCAGGACATCTAGGTTGATGTTTCCCATTGTATCCATCAATTCCTGGTAGTTATATCTGTCCTCACCTTCTCTAGAAGTGTTACCCTCCTTTGAAGGATCATTGGATCTTTTAGTAGTGGAAGTCTTCTGCCTAGCAGAAGCACTATCCACCCCCGTGGTTTCTTGGCACCAGGGACCTTTGAATGATTGCTCATTCAAAGTTGCCATGGGGGAGGTCTTATTGAAGTTAGCACTTTCCTCCTCTGTGCTAGCAGGAGTAGTGGCAGCCTCATCACCCATATGCTCTTCCTCCTCCTCAGAGAGCACCTCCTTGGGGTTGGGAGACACCCCTTTGGTTTCCCTATTGATATTCCCTAAAGGAGAATTCTCTCTTAGAGGGCTTGAAGGCTTGGGGGTTGATGGTACAAGAAGGGAAGGAGCCTTCTTTACCTGTTTCCTCTTGTATGTTTGGGTGATAGGTGAGGTTGGTTTTTCAAGAAGGGACTGGGGGATAGATTTAGAGTGGGATGGTTGGGATTGGCTAGCAGTAGGATGGTCTAATGGGGGCCTTGACCCTGCTGCCATACCTTCATTGGTTTGGGACACCACCATCATTGTAGAGAACAATGGGGTGACAACTCCTTCCGAGTCCCCAGCAGATCTTCTCATATTTGAGAAAACCTTGCCTTTGGGGGGTTTAGGTACATATACCCCAACAGGATGAGGTATATCCGTCAATTCATGAGTAATAACTTCTTGGACAAACCTGGGGTACATAAAGAAGCTCTTTTTGTTTCCCTTGTTTGAGACAAGATCACTGAAAATCATTTTAGAAAAGTTGTACTTTCTGGCAGTGGCCAAGCACACCAAAGCATAAGCAATGGTGCTGCTGAACTCACTTCATCCAGTAGTCTTTTTGGAGATACAGTGCATAAGAGTATGGACAAAGAAACGCCATTGGGGTGAAAATTTGGCTTTAGAGAATTTAAATACACCCAATGGGCCTCCATACCCCATTCTTGCAAGAGAAGAGAACAATTCGTCATTTGAGATAGAAGTTATACCAGAGGCATCGTCTAGACGTAGACTGATGCGAATAACTTCTTCAGTAACTGTCAAGGGTTTGTCACACACCCTTGTCTTGATCATTTGCACACCATTCTCAGCAACAATGGTGGCATTAGCCCAGAACTGCCTTTGATGCTCGATATAGATTGATGGAGACACTGTCAGAGCATAGGCGATATGGCTAGTTTTCAGAAAATCCACTATTTGATGAAATCCTGCAGCTTGCTTTGGCTTTTGGAGCATCGCGATCTCATTGTGCTCGTCGATGAATGCCATGGATGCCATTGAACTGGGATGTTCTTGCCTGAAAAACTTGGTACTTGAGAGAAAAAGGGTTTAGAGCGCAAGTGAACAGTATGCAAAGAGTCGTTATGAACGTTTAGGCGGGCAAAGAGTATTTATAGTATTCGGGACATAAACAGTATTAACCTAGAGCAGTATTAACGGACAAGCAGTATTAACCGCGAGCAGTATTAACCGCGAGCAGTATTAACCGCGAGCAGTATTAACCGCGAGCAGTATTAACTGCGAGCAGTATTAACTAACTAGCAGTATTAACTGCGAGCAGTATTAACTGCGAGCAGTATTAACTGCGAGCAGTATTAACTGCGAGCAGTATTAACTGCGAGCAGTATTAACTGCGAGCAGTATTAACTGCGAGCAGTATTAACTAACTAGCAGTATTAACTGCGAGCAGTATTAACCACTAGCAGTATTAACTGCGAGCAGTATTAACTAACTAACTAGCAGTATTAACTGATAGCAGTATTAACTACTAGCAGTATTAAAACTGCACAGGCAGCATTAACTGCACTTACACCTTTTAAGCTTGTGTTGTTCATAACCTTTCATTTGTACCTCTTACTTTTATTCCATCTCTCCATTTTCCATGATTCTATAACAACTTGTCTTACCTTTGAACTTACCTCCATCTGGAGTATCATACAAAGAGCAACATGTCCTCCATCAAACCTTTTGAAGCTTTGAAGGCAGTCCATGTTACTTGATATGTGCCAAGAGCAACCACTATCTACATGCCAACTGCCCTTCCTCTTGAGCTGTTGGTTGCCCTGCACACTTGATAAATCAGTTAGTCTTGCATGGAACCCAAGCCAAAGTTGTCTTGGGTTGACCTTTCTCATTTATATAATCTGTCAGTTTGGTTTGGATGAGTTGTTTAGGAATCTCATGGCTGGAATACTTTGTCAAGATTATAGGCTTTGCAACATTAATACTAGTAGAAGCACTATCCTTGTTAGCAGTAGTATTGGTTTGCAGCAACACTATTTCTGTTAGCAGTACTATCTGGGATAGCAGTACTAACAGGTTTCTTTGCAATTGGAACCCAAACTTGAACAAAGTTGTTTGATTTCTTTGCCTTTAAATTACTCCTTGGCTTATTTGGAGCATTTTTCTTTGTATTGGCAAACTTGTTCTGAGCATGAGACTTTAAAGGTGCTCTTTTCTCAGCCAATTGATTCCTTCTTTTATTCCTATAACCAAAAGAGTTTTGTGGTTTTCTTTGAAAAGTGACTCTTTGGTTGATAGGGTTGAAATAACAGTTTTTGGCAAGATGATTCAATTTGCCACAGATAAAACAAGGTTTTGGTCTATTGATTTTACTCAAATCAACCCCTTGTTTTTGTGCCTACTGATTATTCCAGTTTCTCTGATTTTCCCTTGGTTTATCATGTTTTTGGGGCTCAGATTTATTGCAAGAACACTGTTTGTAAGGGACAGGATTCACAACTGTGGTTTGCTTATAATGGACCTTCTCAGACTTTCCCTCAGTCTTTTCTATGTCCTTAGACTTTATCCAAGCCTTTCCACATCCCTCATTGGTGATAATGTTATTTTCTAGAGGAATCTCACCACTCACAGTGTTCTCCTTACTCTTTTCACTAGAGCTCTCTTCTTCAGAGTCTGTTTCAACCACCACTTTGTCTAAAGGATCTACCTTAGTGGCTCCAACAGGCAATTCCTTCCTATCCTTGGTCTCTAGCAGGTCTGATATAGGAGGGATGTAATTGTTGTTGTATGGTGGTGGTGTGGTGTTATAGCCTATTCCTCTTCTAAGTTTGTCATGGATTTGAGTTTGGAGCAAAGAGTCCATTGCTTTAGAAGCATTGGAAAATTTCTCAATATCCAGCTTGGCTTTCTCAAACTCACTCTTTATCTTCTCATTCTCCTCTTTAGACCTTTTCAGCTGAAGTTCTAGGTCATTCTTCTCCCACTTCCAGTAATTTGTATCATAAGAATGTTGAAGTTCATTGGCTTGGAAAACTTTAATCTGTTCCTCAAAGCTCTCAACAATTCTTACATAGTCTTTTATATCTCTCTCTAATCTTTTTAAGATCATCACACATACCCTGATTGTGATCCCTGTACCTTTGAACAACTTCCATACAAGTTTTAGAGCAAAGATTAGACATTACCTCTGTGGGGATTTCTGTGCTTGAAGAATCTGAAACTTTAGCCATTGATGATTTCTGATTTCAAGGAAGAATGATGATTGCAGGTTTCTGAGAATACTTGCTCTGATACCACTTGTCAGGATCGAATTCTCAACAAGAATTAATTCTCAAAAACAATATCAAAGAAGTTTGCGGAATAACACTTTGATATTCAATGAAACAGTAAATCAACACAGTAAATATGAAGAACAAACTGTAAACTTGTATTGAATGATTTAAATCACAAGATTACACACTCAACCTCAATCTTGAAGAACAGACTCTTTCAAGACGAATTCTACTTCTCTAGAATTAGGATCTATGCCTTGAGGTTGATTTTTTCTCTAGAACTTAGAATGAATTTTTTTTAAAACTATTCTGTATCTTCTATACATATACTAATAAAAAAGATAATTACAATAAATAAACATATCTTCAGCATATCTTCCATGTATATCTCTAAGCCTTCCATAATCTTCAGTCCATCCAGCTGTTATCCTTTCATGCGAATCTTCATCTTATAAGCAGTATTAATCTTCAGCAGCATTAATCTCTTTTAGCAGCATTAACTACTAAGCAACACTAACTACTAGCAGTACTAACTAGCTAAGCAGTATTAACTTTGCATCATTAACTACTAAGCAGTATTAATTCTACTAGCAGTAGTAATACTCAGCAGTATTAACTTTGAAGTCTTCTAGCAGTAGTAACTTTGAACCAGCAGCATTAACCATACTTAAGCTTTTCTTCAGTTCCCAACACTTTTCATCTCTGAACAGTTCTAACATTTTCAAAAGGATAAGAACCTCAGAGGGATAAAAAATTAGAGCTCAAAATATTAAAAATACCTTATACTCTGAAGTAAAAATAGTTTCAAAACCTATCTTGAAGATAGAAAAAGAAACATCAAAGGTTAAGTTTACATATTCTCAGAGCAATGATCCCAAAGAAATCTTTAGATTTGACTCATTCATCACTAAAGAACCAGAGGTATCTGAAACTAGTACCTCTGAAATAAAACATCAGAGTTTAATATATCCAGAGGCACCTCTGTACTCTCCTGAAACAGATGAATGCATTAGAACTACCTTTGAAGATGACATTAGAAGAATTTACAAAGAAAATGTCATATCTGATTTTATCAAAGAATCATGCAAGAAAAGGATAATCAAAGTCTCTAGACCAAAAAGTCCTATGAAAACTTCAGATATAGTCATCTCTGACAAGGTTAAGAAAGACTTTCTTGATTCTGATTCTGAATCTGACACAGAGGTAGATGAACAAATTTTCTATACACCAGAGAAGGTAATTCGTAAAACAAAACAGACTATTGGTTCTGGAATTTTGAACATCCCTGTTCCTACTCCAAAAGAAAAACCCATAAATCAAATATGTCCTGATTTTATAGACATGTGTCTACAAGCAAAAACCTCTATGGATAGGTATGGAAATGGGGCGGGGATGGGGCGGGGACCTCAATCCCCATCCCCGTCCCCAATCCCTCATCTTCATCCCTGTCCCCATCCCTGTCCCCGTCGGGGAATATGATCACATCCCCATCCCCATCCCCAACGGGGAACGGGGATCCCCAACGGGGAAACGGGGATTTTCTTTTTCTGTTTATATAAGCTATTTAAATCAAATATATGAGACACCACACATGTTTAAATATCACATATTTCCAATAAACCTAAAATCGAAAGAAATTTAATTTAGTGTAAGAATCACAAGATCATATAATAATTAATAACTTAAAACCAAAATAAATTCAACCGGATTCGAAAAAAAAAAAACTTAACTTTAAACGTACCAAAAGATATCGAGTAAGATTCAAAACCATATCGAGTAATTGTATTTTGATTGACATCCAAAATACATACTAACATCCAAAAAATAACAATTTTATATTATAAACCTAGTTAGAAAATAGGAAATTATGAATTACCAATTTAGTTTAAATAAATATATATCAAATATTAATTAAAATATAAAACGGGGACGGGGCGGGGCGGGGAGTGCGATACCCGTCCCCGTCCCCGTCCCCATCCCCAGTTTAAGACAAACGGGGATCCCCGTCCCCATCCCCATCCCCGGTTTAGCGGGGAATCCCCATCCCCGATCGGGGCGGGTGGACCGGGTTCCCCGACGGGTCGGGGCCAATTTCTATGCCTATCTATGGAGTTAGAAAAAGAGTTGAAGGAAAAGGCTAAGAATAAAACTAACACTTCTCAATCCTACACCTATAAACCTATCAAATTTAATCCTGAACAAAAAGGCAAATGGCAAGAAATTAACCATTCTGATCCTATTTGTGCAGTGAGCAAGAAAGAAAAGAAGATGTTCTAGTCCAAGAAACAACAAGTTGAAAACAAGGCCATTTCTCAAGCCAAAAAGAAAAAAATAGTTAGGAATACTTGTAATATTCCTAGTGCTAATTCTAAGAAAATTCAAAAGAAACATGTACCCACTGTTTTGAATGATATCAAAAACTCTACTTCTACGTCATCCTGCTCTGTAAATTGCAATTGCATTCAACTCATGATTAAACTCAAGAATCATTTCAGAAGTTCTCATTGCTTTCTGAATCAATCTCTGATCAAGAGTTCAGAGACAATACCTCAGAAGCAGAAGAAAAACCATTATGGCAAAGCATCAAAAGATGGAATGCCAAATGTTGATAAAAATCCTTCAAAGCCTAACAAGAAAGGACCCATAATGAGATGGGTACCTAAGAAACTCTAATTTGTCTTGCAGAAACAATATATGTCCATTTGGTATTTAGATTCTGGATGTTCAAGGCATATGACTGGAGATAAGAAGTTGATATCCTCTTTCAAAGCAAAATCTGGAGGAGCAGTAACTTTTGGAGATAATATGCAAGGTCAGATTAAAGGTTATGGTGAATTAACAAGAGGTAATGTATCTGTTTCAAAAGTTGCTTATGTTGATGGACTAAAGCAAAACTGAATTAGCATAAGTCAACTGTGTGACCATGGTTTTGATGTGAAATTTCAAGAAAAACATTGTTCACTTCTTCACTCAACAATAAGTCAAGAAATGCTGAGAGCAGACAGAAAAGGGTAACTTATATAGAATGAATTTTACCAAGCAAATCAACACTGGCTTAGAGAAACTTTGTTTAGTATCTCTGACCAGTGAAGATGTCTGGCTCTGGCATAAAAAGTTCTCTCATTTGAACTTTTCATCACTAGATAAGTTAGTCAAACTTAATCTGGTTAAAGGATTACGATCTCTGAAGTTCAACAAAGATCATCTTTGTTCTGCTTGTGAAATGGGAAAAATGAAAAGATCTTCCCATAAAACCAAAAGTGATAATAATTGTCCTAGACCTCTACATATACTTCATGTGGACCTTTGTAGTCCTATCTCTGTGCAGAGTCTATCAAGTAAAAAGTATATTCTTGTTTTGATTGATGAATACTCAAGATATACTTGGATAGAATTAATCAGAGACAAGTCTGATGTACCTGATATTTTAATAAGGTTGTTAAAAAGATTGCAGGTTCTGTTCAACAGCAAAATTCAGAAGCTGAGAAGTGATAATGGGACAAAATTAAGAAATGCCAAAATCAACTCCTATCTTTCAGAGGAAGGCATAACTCCCAACTTCTCTACAGCTAGAACCCCTCAACAAATTGGTGTTGTTGAGAGGAAAAATAGAACACTTGTTGAAACTGCAAGAATAATGCTTGCGAGATATGATCTTCCAACCAACTTTTGGGCAGAAGCAGTGGCTACAACATGTTTTACTAAAAACAGAGCCACTATTGTCAAAAGATTCAAGAAAACATCATATGAACTCATTAACTACAGAAAACCTAATGTTAAATATTTTCATGTTTTTGAGTGCAAATGTTATATCTTAAATGACAGAGAGTCTCTTGGAAAATTTGATTTGAAGGCAAATGAAGGCAAATTCATTGGCCTCAAAAGCCTTCAGAGTGTTCAATTTAAGAACAAGAACTAGAACTATCCAGAGTGTTCAATGTCTCTTTTGATGATACCAAAAGCCTTGACAATAGAGATGTCAACCCAACAGCTAAGAATATCTCTTAATCATCAAAGTTAAGGGAATCTGAGCTGAACAAAACCTTTAAAATTTTCCTTTATGATGATGATGACTCTGAATTTATCTTCAGAGATGTCCACAGAGATGTTTTAGAGGAACCATAGATTACAGGTACAACACTTTTTGGTCCCTCTAATGTCACTCCCTCTGCTTATTTTAATATAGAACCAAGCAAGGAATCAAGACAAATTGGAGAACAATTATCTTCAGAAGCAGAAGATGAACAAGAGACTTCTGAAGAAACTCCAGAGACATCTGTTGAAGAGACTCAAGAGCCTGCTTCACCATCTCTAGAACAAACTTCAGAGCCTCTTAATAGCACAATAGAGATGTCCCCAACTATCATATCTGAAACTCAAACACAACCTTACATTCATGCTCCAATAACAAGATGGACAAGAGATCATCCCCATGATCAAATCATAGGATCTCCTTCAGAAGGAATCAAGACAAGATCAACTACTGTAAATGAATGTCTTTTTGTAAATTTCTTAAGAAAAATTGAACCCAAAAAGGTAAATGAAGCTCTTGAAGATCCTGACTGGATTAATGCCATGCAGGATGAGCTTCAAGAATTTGAGAGAAATAAAGTCTGAACCCTAGTTCCCCTTCCTAAAGGAAAATTTGCTATTGGAACTAAATGGGTTTTCAGAAACATAAAGGATTGAAATGGCATTATAATTAGAAACAAAGCTAGACTTGTTGCTAAGGGATATTGCCAAGAAGAAGGCATTGATTATGATGAAACCTTTGCACCTGTGGCAAGGCTAGAAGCAATAAGAATCTTCTTAGCATATGCTGCACACAAAGGGTTCAAAGTATATCAAATGGATGTTAAATCTGCATTTTAAAATTAACGAAAAAGTATATATGTCCAGCAACCACCTGGATTTGAAAATGAGAGTTTCCAAACCATGTTTATCACCTTGATAAAGCTCTGCATGGGCTTAAACAAGCTCCCAGATCATGGTATGCAACTCTGTCCTCCTTTCTAATTGATAATGGTTTTGACAAAGGAACAATTGATACCACACTGTTCATCAAAAGATATAAGAATGAAATGCTTCTAGTACAAATATATGTTGATGACATTATATTTGGCTCTACAAATCAAAAGTATTGTGACAAGTTTTCAGAGTTGATGAAAAATGAGTTTGAAATAAATCTTATGGGAGAATTAACATTGTTTCCAGAAATGCAAGTAAAACAAACATCATAAGGCACTTTCATAAATCAATCAAAGTATGTCTCTGATATTTTGAAAAAGTACAAACTCAGTGATTCAACTTCCATGAAAACACCTATTTCCACAGGAATCAAACTTGACTCTGATCCTTTAGGAAAATCTGTGGATGTTAAAACCTATAGAGGCATGATATGTTCACTTCTGTACTTAACTACAAGTATGCCTGACTTAATGTTTGCAACATGTCTCTGTGCTAGATATCAAGCAAATCCAAAGGAATCTCACTTATCTGCAGTAAAGAGAGTGTTTAGATACCTCAGAGGCACACCTTCACTAGGTCTCTGGTATCCAAAACTTTTTGGTTTTAAGCTAACAATATACACTGATGCAGATCATGCAGGATGCAAATTAGATAGAAAGAGCACCCTGGATGTTTTCAACTCTTGGGAAACAAGATAGTGAGTTGGTCATCAAAGAAGCAAAATTGTGTCTCAACTTCTACTGTAGAAGCAGAATATATTGCTGCTGCTAGTTGTTGTTCACAAGTAATTTGGATGAGAACTCAACTCAAAGACTATGGCCTGCAATTCAATAGAATTCCCATTCTATGTGACTCCAGAAGTGCTATTGCCATCTCTGCCAATCTAGTGCAACATTAAAAAACAAAGCATATTGATGTCAGGTATCATTTCCTAAAAGATCATGTTGAAAAGGGAACAATTGAGATGTATTTTGTACCCACAAATCTCCAACTTGCTGACATTTTCACAAAATCTTTAGATGAATGTAGGTTCAATTTATTAGTTAGCAAGCTGGGCATGCTGGATATGTCTACTTAATGTCAAAAAAATCAGAGCTCTCTGAGTTGTCCTCTTCAGAGATCTGACATTCAGAAGTAGCATATTTCAAGTATTGGGGTCTCTGATATTTCCTTCAGAACCTATGACATTACTAAAAGCACGTTTTCATGGTACCAATGCATAATTCAAGGGGGAGGGTGAAAAACAAACCATCTATTGTCAAGGGAATAGAGAGTATAAAAGACCATCTTTGGTCAAGGGGGAGTAAGAAAATGATGCGAAAGTACAAGATCAAACATCAAAGCCTCTGAACCTTTCCATTTATTTAGCAATCTCGCATATCATTGGCAATAGAATCTCAGACTCTCTGAATCATTCCGCACTTATGATATCTTAGATTACTTTAAAAATGGAGGGAGAGGTTCATTCAGAAAATAAGATGGAAGGTTTGTCTAGTCATCAAGCATGGTTATCAAAATTCAAGTATTTATAACTGGCACCCACTACGATAATTTGGCAACTATACACTTATGTGCAACAGCTACCAAAAACACGTGTCACCACAGGTATGAGAGAAAGGCAGAACGACCTTTACCCAAAAGGTCAAATCACTGCCATTTCACCTTTTTAACACTCGAGTGTTATTTTCCACATTTGGGTATAAAATCAATTTTACATCTAAATGTTCATTTTTCACACGCACAACAACTATCGAGCATATTATTCTCTCTAAAGAACTTCATATTCTTCACCACAATACTTCAAATGGCTAAACCTGCAACTACCACTGAATGGTGCAAACTGATTCCCAAATTAGGAGAATCCTCTCGCATTTATCGATTTCCAATCAAGGACAATAACCACATGGTCAGACTTATTCACCAAAGTTTGAAGAGGCTCAATTCTGTTGCCTTAACTAATTTCTTTCAAAAGGAAAGAGAAATCTTACATCAATCTCTGGAAAGAAAGGAACTTCAGATCAAGAGTTATCTAGATGCACAAGATCTGCACATTAAAATCAATTCTCAGATGGATACTCAAGGATTGGGATTCAATGAATTGGATCCATTCACTAGATTGAAGAAAACTTCACTTTTTTCCACTTTCTGTATTGGAAAGGTCCAAAGGCTTGACTTTTCATCTCTGAACAATTCTAACATTTTCAAAAGGATATGTGTAACACCCTAAAAATAGGGATAACAAAAACTTTCCAAAAAAGGATAAGTGGTATAGAAATTGCCATAGCAAGAGCCTCCCAAAAATGGGGAAATATACAAATAACCTGTTTAATCACAATTTGTAATTTAACGGGTAAATAAATAACAACCAACTAATCTAATTTCTAAATCTAGAAAAGATATTACAAAAGGGGTGTCATCTATAAACCCAAATCTTCTAGAAATAGTTCAAGCGCCAAAATCCCCAAGCTCTCGCCCAAAGCATCTAGACTTGCCTAGGAGCAGCGCCGCTAACACCTGAGATACACATCGACACCAAACAAGTGTTAGGACAAAAAGTCTAGTGAGTTGCACAAGTAAAAACATGCCAGAAACAGTTACAGTCCTTATCAACAGTTAATCATTTGATCACGTAGATGTGGAGTCAACGGGAGCGACCCATATCTAAAATCCGGTTCACCCAAAGAGGCAATGCACCTTGAAGCCAATTACAGTGGCAACCCAAAGGCCCGACACGCATCGAGGACTACCGCTTAGGAAATTCCCCGACGACGGAGGTCTAGGCACATAGGGGACTACCACTCAAGAAATTCCCCAAATGTCACCCACCTACATTCCTATAGTGAATCACAGACTTGGTTCGTCCACATTATGCAAATAGAAGGTCTCAAGATGTGTTTTAACCCAACATATTCGGATATCAACCATGAACACAACATCACCATCCTAATCATGCAATTTTAACACTTAACCCAAATATCAACCAAATCCATCACGAGAAGGTAAAGTCGCCAAACGGCATTCCAAGTAGGAATCATCAACATACCAAAATATACACATATAAATCATGGTAACTTTCATATACATAAACCCGTGGGAAAACCCCCCAAATACTTGGACAATAAATATGAGCATTTGAGAATACATGAATATTAACAAGTAGTAGATAATGATGTGTATCTAGTTTTAACAAAAGATTAGTAAACTCACAATCTAGGTTTTTGACCAAAACCTAGAAAAGATGAAACCCTAGTTTGAAGAGATGAGGCTTGAAGATGAAGCTTGAAGTATTGAGAAACCCTAGAAGTTTTCTTGAAGGTAATAAATGCTAGAAATCAAGCTCCAACCACCAAAGATATTGTATTTATGAGGGATAGGGTTTGGTGAGGGAGGCTACTGATTTCCTTGGGAGCAAAATCGCCAAAATGAGAGAGATATATGAGAATTATGAGAGAAATTCGGATGAAAAGGGGTTTTGGGGGCTGCAGGTCGCCCCGCGGCTTATGTCCCGGTTTGCACCCGCGGCATAAGTCGCCCGTGTGTACAACACCGCGAACTCCAGTGGGTTACGCGGCTTGCACCGCGACTTACACCCGCGGCGTAAGTCGCATAACTCCCTGTTTCACTAAGGGTGATCCATACCATCCAAGTACAACCAAAAATGATAATTACGCCCAAACTGAAAATAAACACATACGTTTCTACTTTTAAAAGAAGGACTCATTTAAACGGAATAAGGGGAACGAGTACTTACCTTATGAATTTCCGGGTGTTACAATCCTCCCCACCTAAATAGGATTTCGTCCCGAAATCTCATTATACAACAAACAAGTGAGGATAACGCTTCTTCATGTCATCCTCGGATTCCCACGTAATGTTAGCACCCCGATGGTGCTTCCATTGAACCTTAACCATCACCACATCTTTATGCCGCAATTTCTTCACCTTTGACTCTAAAATTGTCTCCGGTTCTTCCATGCAACGATTCCCATTATCCACCCGAATCTCTGACAAGGGAATCACACTTTTCTCCTCGGCTAGGCACTTTCGAAGATAGCACACGTGAAAAGTAGGATGTATCCCATCCATTTATGGTGGTAAGTCCAAACGGTAGGCTTGTAAGCCAATCTTCTCCAAGTTGACAAATGGTCCAAGGAAACGAGGACTAAGCTTTCCATGCTTCCCAAACCGGATAATCCCCTTCCATGGAGATACTTTCAACATGACGCGGTCGCCCACTTGAAACTCGACCGGTCTTCTTTTCTTGTCCGCATAACTTTTTTGTCGGTCTTGCGCCGCCTTTAGCCTCTCTCGGATCTCTTTCACCTTGTCGGCCGTCTCTTGAACAATTTCTGGCCCGACGAATTGCTTTTCACCCGCTTCTAGCCAACAAACCGGGGTTCTGCACTTCTGTCCATACAATGCCTTGAACGGTGCCATTCCAATGCTAGAATGGTGTGACACCTGTCAAATTCTGAATATAAAGGTTAGCACTCTTAGATTAATTTATAAGTTTTGTCACTTTTAGATTTTTATTAAAAGCCTTTAAGATAAAAGTTTCCCGAAAAATTTAGAAGTTGCGTTAAAAACCCGGAACAGTTCCGCATCTGACCGTCACTGTCCAGAAATGCCAAATAAGTGAATAAAAGTCCAAAATCCTTAAACTATAAAAATCAGTATGTTAATTTCTCTTGCATTGCAAAATTTTCAAATTTGTCATTTATTTAGCAAATATTGAGAATCGGGTATTTCGGTTCTCAAATATATCTGATATTTTATAAATTAGACTAGTAATTCAATTAATAATATTAAATTAAATTTTTTTTATGTTGGTGAGTCATTAGGACACTTGTCCTAATCCTACCTTATCTTAATTTTTTTTTTATTAAAAATCAAGTTAAAAACAAGATACACTCTTCATTTTCAAAAATTAACCTTTCACCTCCTCTCCCTCTTCTCTCTTGAATTCGGCCGACCACCACCACCACCACCACACCCTCACCTCCATCAATTTTCAAGAAATCTTCAAGAAAGAACCACCTTACTTCATCAAGAATTCAAGTTTTCATCTCCTTTTGTGAAGGTAATCACTTAACACTCTCATTTTTCAAGTTTATTATCAAAAAGTTTGTATATTTCATATCTTTTCATGTAAATGATGTACAATCCAAGTTTTGGAAGTGAAATGGGATACATTTAGTATCAATATATTTGCTAATGAACCATTGAGTGATCTTCCAATGAAACTAGGGTTTCTAAGTGTATTATTTTGGGATTTTATCAAGAAATGTTAGTTTTATGAAATGTGGTATTTGGTCCACAAAATTTTAATAATGTTGGATTGAAATTTATGCATTTACATCAATTTTGAGTATAAATAAACTCTTAGGATGAGATTGTTCAATCTCATATGATTAAAGAGTTTCTAAATAGTGTTAAATCACTAATTTAGTGGTTATTTTGTCTTGCCTGTGATTGGATGAACATTGGTTGTTGATATGACTCCATGATGCAAAAATTTGTTTTATAAGAATCATGGAATAATGATTTAAGAAGTGAGGCCATGTGTTATTAGCAAAAACCATGGCAAATGATCACCATTTCATGTTAATATAAACCTCATCTTACTAACAGCTTGCTGTCATGGAATTGTGTTCACTTTCAAGCTGTATAAGTCGGTTTATATTACTTAAAAGTTTGGGGGTTTTTGCTTCTAAACTTTAATTTAGAGTGTTAGCTTTCTAAAAAGTCCAAAAACACTGAATTTGGAGTTGATTAAGCACTTAAATGGATTTTACAAGAAAATGGTGCAATCTGTCCAGTGAAGACAGATTCATACACCTATCTTGTAGAGGCCATAACTCCCTCATTACTCATCCAAAATAAGTGAATCTTTTTCCAAATGTTAGGATTTTGAGTTAGGTTTGCATGCATATATGGATCACTATCTAATGAAATGAATTGATACCTCAAAAGCCTGTTACAAGTGAGGTATGTAACTGATCCGAAAATCAGTGACACTCTATTTTGTAAAAATTATTTGAAGTATCAAAAGTTATTCAAAATTTATAAAAAAATGCAGATTTACTCTAAACATATTATAGTATCATCACAAAATTTTTGATTAAATAATTCTTTTGGGAAGTTAAGCTTCCGTGTTAAATTTACCGGATAACTTTCTGGACAGCATGTGCTGAATCCAGAAAGGTAATTTTATTAAGCTTAATTTTTGTTTTATTGTATTTTGGAACTTTGTATAGTTAAAAATGGATATGGACTAAGAAACTTATATGATGGCATTTCATGGGACAATTGGACATATTGGTTGGACATCGGAATAGGGCATTAATGTGTTTCTTTATGACAACTCTTGTATAGGGAAATTAAGGGCGTGACAAAATTCAATAAGTATTAAAGTAAAGCTTCACCCGTTACTTTCGTCAAGGTGAGTATTCACAGCCCCACTTTTATCGTTTTAATTGATTTTGGGGTGAGAAGCATGTTTAATTTGCGTATATTAAAGATTCATGATAATGGTTTTAAAGTATTGCGAAATGGCAATTTATAAGGCTTGTTAAAAGCATTTGGAATTATAAGCTATATGATAAGTATGCAATTGATGTGTTGAGTTTTTAACGTTAAGACCCCGTGACACTACTATTAACTCGAAGAAAATCGGGCCTATAGTATTAGTGGATAGCGCTATTTGGTGTGACAAACCCACCTTAATGCTGACGAGCAGCGGTGCACTATACTAGAAAAGATGACTAAATATGTGGCATGAACCACCGCTGAGTTAGTTCATCGGGGGCGTTGAAATTGGTCAGGGACGGCTTAGTAGTGGCTCAACGTAATATTGTCTTTGCATACACTTATCATAAAGAAATTAAATTGTGGTACTCATGAATCAAAGAACTGAAGTTGGTTTATACGTATGTTTTACAAATGATAACTTGCATATAAAAATGATTTGTGCATATTTAAAACCTGTGAACTCACCAACTCTTTGTAGTTGACCTTGGTTTTTATTCATGCTTTTCAGGAATCGAGAAGGTAATTCCATGATGTTTTAGCAGTGCATTTCATATTTTGAAGCAAGACTATTTTTGCTTTATGCGTATCGTGTTGGGAACTGAAGATTCTACCAAGTGTGGTTAATGCTGCTAGTACAAAATTACTACTGCTGGTTACTACTGCTAGTTCAGAGTTAGTACTGCCAGAGTACTTTGAAGATTAATACTGTTGAGTATTACTACTGCTAGTAGAATTAATACTGCTAGTCAAAGTTAGTGCTGCTTGAACAAAGTTAGTACTGCTTAGCTAGTTAGTACTGCTAGTAGTTAGTACTGCTTACAGTTAATGCTGCTAGAAGAAGTTAATGCTGCTGAGCATAATTAGTGCTGCTTAAGAGATCCGGATGGAAAGAATGACAACTGGATATTCTGAAGATACATATGGAAGCTTAGAGATATACATGGAAGATATACTGAAGATTTGTTTATTCTTTGTAATTATCTTTTGATTAGTATATGTATAGAATAGATAGAATTAACTTTTTAATAATTAGAAGTTCTAGAGAGAAATCAACCTCAAGGCATAGATCCTAATTCTAGAGAAGTAGAATTCGTATTGGTGAGCCTGTTCATCAATATTGAGGATTGAGTGTGTAATCTTGTAGCTTCAAGCATTCAATACAAGTTTACAAGTTATTGATCTTATACTGTTATTGATTTACTGTTTTATAGAATATCAAAGTGTTATTCCGCAACTTCTTTGATATTGTTTCTGAGAATTAATTCTTGTTGAGAATTCGATCCTGACAAGTGGTATCAAAGCTAGTATTCTCAGAAACCTTCAATCATCATTCTTCCTTGAAATCAGAAATCATCAATGGCTAATGAATCAGATTCTTCAAGCACAGAAATCCCCACAGAGGTAATGTCTAATCTTTGCTCTAAAACTTGTATGGAAACTGTTAAAAGGTACAGGGATCACAACCAGACAATGAGTGATGACCTTAAAAGATTAGAGAGAGATATAAAAGACTATGTAAGAATTGTTGAGAGTTTTGAGGAACAGATCAAAGTTTTCCAAGCCAATGAGCTTCAACATTCCTATGATACAAACTACTGGAAGTGGGAGAAGAAGGATCTAGAACTTCAGTTGAAAAAGTCTAAAGAAGAGAATGAGAAGATAAAGATTGAGTTTGAGAAAGCCAAGCTGGATATTGAGAAATTTTCCAATGCTTCTAAAGCAATGGACTCTTTGCTCCAAACTCAAATCCATGACAAACTTAGAAGAGGAATAGGCTATAACACCACACCACCACCATATAACAACAATTATATACCTCCTATATCAGACTTGCTAGAGACCAAGGATAGGAAGGAATTGCCTGTTGGAGCCACTAAGGTAGACCCTTTAGACAAAGTGGTGGTTGAAACAGACTCTGAAGAAGAGAGCTCTAGTGAAAAGAGTAAGGAGAACACTGGGAGTGGTGAGATTCCTCTAGAAAATAACATTATCACCAATGAGGGATGTGGAAAGGCTTGGATAAGGTCTAAGGACATAGAAAAGACTGAGGGAAAGTCTCAGAAGGTCCATTATAAGCAAACCACAGTTGTGAATTCTGTCCCTTGCAAACAGTGTTCTTGCAATAAATCTGAGCCCCAAAAACATGATAAACCAAGGGGAAATCAGAGAAACTGGAATAATCAGTGGGCACAAAAACAAGGGGTTGATTTGAGTAAAATCAATAGACCTAAACCTTGTTTTATCTGTGGCAAATTGAATCATCTTGCCAAACACTGTTATTTCAACCCTATTAACCAGAGAGTCACTTTTCAAAGACAACCACAAAACTCTTTTGGTTATAGGAATCAGAGAAGGGATCATATGGCTGAGAGCAGAGCACCTATAAGATCACATGCTCAGAACAAGTTTGCTAAACCAAAGAAAAATACTCCAAATAAGCCAAGGAGTAATTTAAAGACAAAGAAAGCAAACAACTTTGTTCAAGTTTGGGTTCTAATTGTAAAGAAACCTGTTAGTACTGCTATCCCAGATAGTACTGCTAACAGAAATAGTGCTGCTGCAACCAATACTACTGCTAACAAGGATAGTGCTTCTACTAGTATTAATGTTGCAAAGCCTATAATCTTGACAAAGTATTCCATCCATGAGATTCCTAAACAACTCATCCAGACCAAACTGACAGATTATATAAATGAGAAAGGTCAACCCAAGACAACTTTGGCTTGGGTTCCATCCAAGACTAACTGATTTATTAAGTGTGCAGGGCAACCAACAGCTCAAGAGGAAGGGCATTTGACACGAAGATAGTGGTTGCTCTTGGCACATAACAAGTAACATGGACTGCCTTCAAAGCTTCAAAAGGTTTGATGGAGGACATGTTGCTCTTTGTATACTACTCCAGATGGAGGTAAGTTCAAAGGTAAGACAAGTGGTTAAAGAATCATGGAAAATGGAGAGATGGAATAAAAGTGTGAGGTACAAATGAAAAGTTATGAACAACACAAGCTTAAAAGGTGCAAGTGCAGTTAATGCTGCCAGTGCAGTGTTAATACTGCTTTCAGTTAATACTGCTAGTGGTTAATACTGCTTTCAGTTAATACTGCTAGTGGTTAATACTGCTCTCAGTTAATACTGCTAGTGGTTAATACTGCTTTCAGTTAATACTGCTAGTTGGTTAATACTGCTAGTTAGTTAATACTGCTAGTGGTTAATACTGCTTTCAGTTAATACTGCTAGTTGGTTAATACTGCTAGTTGGTTAATACTGCTAGTTGGTTAATACTGCTAGTGGTTAATACTGCTAGTCAGTTAATACTGCTCGCAGTTAATACTGCTCACAGTTAATACTGCTAGTTAGTTAATACTGCTCGCAGTTAATACTGCTCGCAGTTAATACTGCTCGCAGTTAATACTGCTCGCAGTTAATACTGCTAGTTAGTTAATACTGCTCGCGGTTAATACTGCTTATGTCCCAAATACTATAAATACCCTTTGCCCGCCCAAACGTTCATAACGACTCTTTGCATACTATTCACTTGCTCTCTAAACCTTTTTCTCTCAAGTACCTAATCGTCCAGGCAAGAACATCCCTGTTCAATGGCATCCATGGCATTCATCGACGAGCACAATGAGATCGCGATGCTACAAAAGCCAAAGCAAGCTGCAGGATTTCACCAGATTGTGGATTTCCTCAAGACAAGCCATATCGCTCATGCACTCACAGTGTCCCCAACCATCTTTATAGAGCATCAGAGGCAGTTCTGGGCCAATGCCACCATTGTTGCTGAGAATGGTGTGCAGATGATCAAGACAAGGGTGTGTGACCAACACCTGACAGTTACTGAAGAAGTTATTCGCATCAGTCTACGTCTAGACGATGCCTCTGGTATAACTTCTATTCCTAGTGATGAACTGTTCTCAACTCTTTCAAGAATGGGGTATCAAGGCCAAATGGGGATTTTTAAGTTTTTCAAAGCAAAATTTTCACCCCAATGGAGGTTCTTTGCTCATACCTTAATGCATTGTATTTCAAAGAAAACAACTGGCTGGAGCCAATTTAGCAGTCCCATTGCTTATGCATTGGTGTGTTTATCCACTGCTAGAAAATTCAATTTTTCTCAAATGATTTTTCATGATCTTGTCTCAAATCTGGATAACAAGAAGACTTTCTTCATGTACCCCAGGTTTGTTCAAGAAGCTATTAATCATGAATTGACGGATATACCTCAACCTGTTGGGGTATATGTACCTAAACCCCCAAAAGGCAAGGTTTTCTCAAATATGAGAAGATCTGCTGGGGACTCGGAAGGAGTTGACACCCCATTGTTCTCTACAATGATGGTGGTGTCCCAATCAAATGAAGGTATGGCAGCAGGGTCAAGGCCCCCATTAGACCTTCCTACTGCTAGACAATCCCAACCTTCCCTCTCTCAAATTTTCCCTCAGTCCTTTACTGCTAAACCCACTCCCACAATAACCAAGACTTATGTCAAAAGAAAGGTACACAAGGCTCCTTCCCTTGGTGTATCTACCGTTAACCAAGAGCCTCTAAGCCCTCTAAGGAAGAATTCTCCCTTAGAGAATATCCAAAGGGAAACCAACAGGGTGTCTCCCAACCCTCAGGAGGTGCTCTCTAAGGAGATGGAAGAGCATATGGGTGAGAAGGCTGCCACTACTTCTGCTAGCACAGAGAAGGATAGTGGTAACATCTCTAAGACCTTCCCCATGGCAACTTTGGGTGAGAAATCAACCAAAGGACCCCGGTTCCAAGAAACCAAGGGGGTAGATGGTGCTTCTGCTAGGCAGAAGGCCACTACTAAAAGATCCGAGGATCCCTCAAGGATGGGCAAAACATCCAAAATGGGTGAGGACAGTACTGAAACTGATGATTTGATGGCAAAACGATCCCATGATTCTTCAAAAGGGGGTAACACTCCTTGAGAAGGTGAGGACAGATATGACCACAATGAATTGATGGAAACAATGGGTAACATTAATATGGATGTCATCAAACAAGGGAAAGAAATTGAAGAGATGAAAATGGTGATTCTGTCTCAACAAGTACATATTACCAAATTAAAGAAAATGATCACAAGATTGGTGCAAAAGAAAAGGAAAAGGCAATTTGTTTTGAAGAAGAGGAAAAATGCTAATGATGCTTTCAACAAGGGGGAGAATTCAAAGGCTGAAGCAGAAAACGAAAGTATTTCTGAGATGGGATTTGATGTTAAAGGGGAGAAAGCTGCAGAAACAGAAGCACAAGAAGTAGAAACAGATAATGTTCAAGCAGCAGCAGTAACAGAACAGGTAGCAGCAGTAACAGGGCTATCTGTTGAAGAATTGGAAATAGCTGAAACCTTAGTAAAAGCAAAGAATGACACTCCTAAGGCTACTCAAAAGGCTAAGGGAGTGGTCATCAATGAAGGAGGCCTTGAAAAGAAGACACAAGAAAGAAGTGAGGCAGGGTTGAAGGATACAAAGGGTAAAGCTAAGATGATTGAACATGAACAACCTGCAAAGAAGAAAAATCAGATAGAACTGGATGAAGAAGTGGAAAAGCAGCTTCAGGCAGAAATGGAAAGGGAGGAACAACTTCAATCTGAGAAGGATAGAGAGCTTGCACTGAATATGGCCAGAAAACTAAATGAAGAGTATCAGAAGAGCATGAAAACAGCAACTCAGGCCAAGCAAGTACAAGTAAAAAGGATGCCATTCAAAAAGCAGAAAAGACAACCCTCCAAGACCTTTTTGGCCAATCAGGAAAGAAGAAAGATGATAAACTTCCTGAAAGGTGCAATTGGTGTTAAGGGGGAGATGTTTACCCATATGGCATACTCTCAGGTTGAAGAGCTATACAGGAAGGAAATGACAAAGCTCCAAGGGGATTCCTCTCAAAGGGAAGAAGCAGAAAGAAGGATGAAAGAGAGACATGATCTCAACATCCAACAACCATTCCCTGAGGAGACCACACCTTCAAAGGATAAAGCTGAAGAAAAGATAGAAGAGCAAGAGAATGTTGAGGTGAAAGCAAAGTCTTCAAAGAGAGTAAAGTCTATAGCCTCCAAGATGCAGTCCAAAAGACAAAGAATTGAAGAAAGAACAGAATCTGAAGCAGAAACTCCTGTTACACCTTCAGCAGAACCAAATCAGAATTCAGAATCTTCAAACAAGCAATCTAATGAGCAGGTTGAATTGTTCATGACATTAACAAATGATGATCCAATACAAGTAGATCCCATCTCTATTCAAGCTCCTGAAATAATCTTTTGGGATATCCTGGAAGATCAAAGAAAGAAATTCTTTAGGATTAAGAGGCTAGGGGACATATATGAGGTGTATCCTACTTGGGGAAGTTTCATCAGAAGGTGTACAAGATCAGATCTAGAAGAGATGTTCAAAGTTGGAATGAGATTGTATGAAAAGGAGCTGACAGGAGAAGAAAGAAACTTAATCAGATTAGCCATGGAGTACTTGTGCATGATGTTTGAGCCTAGTAAAGTTCAACATGTGATCAGGGATTTACATCTGGAGAATAAATTCCTAAGGATAGAAAACTGGAAGATATTTGAAAGATGTGGGGTCTATGTCATCACTGTGAATGGAGCATATCATGAGTACTACTTGGTGGACAAGACATATGAGCACAGCAAGGGTAAACTACAAGCAATGTTGAATGCCAAGCTTATTTGTTCAAAAGATTCAGAAATGGCAAAGGTTGTAGTTAGCAGGATTATAAATCAAAGCTTGGGTTTAGATCCTAATCTAGGGGTGTAAACTGAAGTGTTGAAAGCATCTTGAAGATCAGATCTGAAGAACTTGACTTCTCTTTCTAAAAGTCAAGTTAGGGGGAGATTGTTGGGAACTGAAGATTCTACCAAGTGTGGTTAATGCTGCTAGTACAAAATTACTACTGCTGGTTACTACTGCTAGTTCAGAGTTAATACTGCCAGAGTACTTTGAAGATTAATACTGCTGAGTATTACTACTGCTAGTCAAAGTTAGTGCTGCTTGAACAAAGTTAGTACTGCTTAGCTAGTTAGTACTGCTAGTAGTTAGTACTGCTTACAGTTAATGCTACTAGAAGAAGTTAATGCTGCTGAGCATAATTAGTGCTGCTTAAGAGATCCGGATGGAAAGAATGACAGCTGGATATTCTGAAGATACATATGGAAGCTTAGAGATATACATGGAAGATATACTGAAGATTTGTTTATTCTTTGTAAATATCTTTTGATTAGTATATGTATAGAATAGATAGAATTAACTTTTTAATAATTAGAAGTTCTAGAGAGAAATCAACCTCAAGGCATAGATCCTAATTCTAGAGAAGTAGAATTCGTATTGGTGAGCCTGTTCATCAATATTGAGGATTGAGTGTGTAATCTTGTAGCTTCAAGCATTCAATACAAGTTTACAAGTTATTGATCTTATACTGTTATTGATTTACTGTTTTATAGAATATCAAAGTGTTATTCCGCAACTTCTTTGATATTGTTTCTGAGAATTAATTCTTGTTGAGAATTCGATCCTGACATATCGTTATATTTTAAAGTTTTGGGATTTGTAAACAATGATGATACTATGTTCTTAAAAATGTAATGTATTTTGAATGTTAAGTAAATGTTGGTATGTTTATAATCTTGTGCTATGACATCGGAGCTGTTATGCCTCGTGTTTCCGCTTTAGCGGGGTGTGACAAATGGTAACTGTTGTTGTACGCGAACTCTACCAACGGTAGATGTGAATCCCAACTTCCCCTGAAGTCTATCACACACGATCTCAACATATATTCTAATGTCTTGATTGTCCTCTCGCTTTGTCCATCCGTTTGAGGATGATACGTCATGCTCAAATTCAATCGAGTACCCAACTCCTTTTGTAAACTAGCCCAAAAGTTCGAAGTGAATCGACTGTCTCGATCTGACTCGATAGATTGTGGGACTCCGTGCCTCGACACCACCTCGTCAATATAAATCTTGGCCAATTTCTCCATTGGCAAGGTCTCCCGCATTGCAAGGAAATTCGCACTCTTGGTTAGCCGATCCACAATTACCCAAATAGTGTCGTGACCGTGCAAGGTCTTCGGTAGCTTTGTCACAAAATCCATGGTGATGTTGTTCCACTTACACTCGGGAATGGACAACGGTTGCAAACTTCCATACGGTCTTTGATGCTCCGCTTTGACTTGAAGGCATGTGACACACCTCTCCACATAGCTAGCCACCTCTAGCTTCATTACCGGCCACCAATAATTTGACTTTAAGTCCCTATACATCTTGGTGCTACCGGGATGTATGGAATACTTTGACTGATGCTCTTCCTCGAGAAGTAAGTCACAGTTTCCCCCAACCTTCGGCACCCTAATTCGCCCTTGGAAGAGTTTGAGTCCACGACTATCTTCCATTAAGAGTTCCTTTTGCTTCACCATGACTTCGGCCTTGAGGTTCTCTTCTTTAAGTGCTTCCACTTGGCTTGCCTTGATAGTTTCCAACAAACTCGACACCACATCGATCCTTGTAAGGGACATCTTGACACCTCCATCATGGCTCCTTCGACTCAACGCATCCGCCACCATGTTGGCCTTACCGGGATGATAGAGTAAATCACAATCGTAATCCTTCAAAAGCTCTAGCCATCTCCTTTGTCGCATGTTGAGTTCCCTTTGGTCGAAGATGTACTTGAGACTCTTGTGATCCGTGAAAAGAGTACACTTGGTCCCATACAAGTAGTGTCGCCACAACTTTAATGCAAAAACTACCGCCGCCAACTCCAAATCATGAGTCGGATAGTTCTTCTTATGATCCTTTAATTGTCGCGACGCGTAGGCGATTACTTTTCCCCTTTGCATTAGGACACACCCAAGTCCCAATTTGGAAGCGTCACTAAACACAACAAAGTCTTCCAATCCCTCGGGTAAGGACAAGATCGGAGCTTCACACAACTTCCTCTTGAGCGTTTGAAACGCTTGCTCTTGTGCATCGATCCAAAGAAACTTGACGTTCTTCCTTGTAAGAGAAGTGAGCAGTGTAGCTGTCTTTGAGAAATCTTGAATGAAACGTCGGTAGTAACCCGCTAAACCCAAGAAGCTTCGGATCTCCGTCGGACTTGTTGGAGGTTCCCAACTCATCATTGCCTCGATCTTTGCCGGATCCACTTTTACCCCGTCCTTTGATACCACATGCCCCAAGAATTGCACCTCTTGAAGCCAGAATTCGCACTTCAAGAATTTCGCGAACAATTTCTACCTCCTTAGAACTTCTAATACTTCCCGTAAGTGTTTTCCATGCTCGGACTCATCCTTTGAATATATTAAAATATCGTCGATGAAGACGATCATGGATTTATCCAAGAATGGGCGACACACACGGTTCATCAGATCCATGAATACGGCCGAAGCATTGGTTAGACCAAAAGGCATCACCAAAAACTCGTAATGACCGTATCGCGTTTGGAAAGTCATCTTCTGAATGTCTTTGTTCTTCACTCTCACTTGATGATAACCGGAACGAAGATCAATCTTCGAGAAACATCCCACGCCTTGTAGTTGATCAAAAAGGTCATCGATGCAAGGTAGAGGATACTTATTCTTCACCGTGACCTTGTTTAGTTTTCGGTAGTCGATACACATCCGCATGGATCCATCCTTCTTCTTCACGAACAAAACCGGTGCTCCCCAAGGTGACGAACTCAGTCGAATGATGTAACATCCTAAAATTCAGAGTAAAATAAAACTTCTCACAATAGGCAACATGACATCTGCATTGATATAAATTCCTCAAAAGTGTATCGGTCCTTTGGACTTTACAAAAACCTGTACGGATCTAGAATTCATCAACAGACTAATCTAAACATAACTATCTAGATTACATCAGTTGACAATCCCAAAATTCATCTAAAGAATGGAACTTAACAATGCCCAACTATAAATACGCTTTAGTCATCTCAAAATGCCTCGAGACCAAACTCGTCTCTCAAAACCCAGTGCATCCCACCGCTAAGGGAAACCTGTTATACATATCATTTGAGAAAAAGTGTCAGACTTAAAGCCTGGTGAGAACATACAGTTTAATAAGCTCAAAAGATATAAACATTTGTATCATAAGATAATATTTCCAAAGAGGTTAAACCTTACAATTGAAATCTTTTCCACAACCGGGCTTTTTCGTTATAAACATGTCATCAAATGACCAACGATAAAACATTTTACCAAGGATTGTGGCGTGACACAAAGTAGGCCAAAATCCGAGTTATAAGCTAACCAATTGGAATTCGAGGATACGAACACATAAGTCTGTGCTACAACGTGAGATCTAGCCCCAAGCAAAACCAATGTATACTCCTTCACTAGGATCACTATGAACCATGGCTAGTATCCGGCCTCACATAACCGTACCAAGTTGCCCCCGATGATCATATGCATCCATAGCTACAAAATGGGGAATGTGTCATCCCAACAATTCAGTCGACTTAAAACCTAGGGATCCGCTAGTAATGGTACAGACTCGTCACAACAACATATGTGACCAACCATAAATAAACATATGGTATAAACACATTTTATAAACAAAATGTCATTTCCAGTTCAACTTCTGGTAAGAATGAAAATCATTAACATGAGTTTTTAAACATTCTTTTCACATATCCACATAATGTGCAAGTAAAACATCATTTACTTCAATAAGGCGGAACCAGTCATTTTAGACAAAACTGATCGGGAACCCCGAAAATCACCAAAAACTTCATTTATATAAAAATGTAGAGAACATGAAATCATACCGTAGAAATACTTCGGATTTCGCAAATAAGAATTTTGACATGTATAAAGTTTGTAAAATGGTAGTAGGAACTCACCAGTAGGTTTTTAGAATAAAACCCGGAAAACCAGATAAAGATCACGACGTAGAGGTGAAGCTTAAAACACCGACCCCTTGCTAGAAACACCGCAAACTAGCAACCAAACGAGACTCGAAGATCGAAAGAAGAAAAGAGAGAAAAGGAAGAGAAAGACAGAGATTTTGAGATATTTTAAGAAATATCTCACAATGAGATATTTAAGGCAAACCCCAAAAAGCAGCCTGACTCGTGCGCCCACAAAGAAGGAAATGCGCACGACCCATGTGCAAGCCCACTGCCTCGTCGTTGGATCATACGCATGACCCGTGCGTTTTCTCTGAAGGAGGGCGCACGACCCGTGCGATTTGTAGACAGACGCAAAAACCTCCTTTTTCTCTATTCTTTTTTGCAAAAGACCAAACGAAATTCGGGGTGTTACAAATGAAGCCTTTCTCTAGCAACTCTTGAAGTTGTGTCATCATCTCTTTCATTGCTGTCGGTGCCAAACGATATGGAGCACGAGCTATCGGAGCAGCTCCTGGTGTGAGGTCAATCTGAAGCTCCACTTGTCGCTCCGGCGGTAATCCGGGTAAGTCTTCCGAAAAGACGTCCAGATAATCTTGTACCACCTCCACATCTTCTACCGACTTCTTTTCTTTCTTTGCGTCCATAACGTAGGCCAAGTACGAAGGGTAACCCTTTGTTAAGAACTTGCGAGCCTTAAGAGATGAGATAACAGGATTACTCCCCTTTCCTTTTTCCCCATAAATGGTAGCCACACCATTTTTCGGTAAAGGTACTTGGATCATATTTTTGAAACAGAAGATGTCTGCCTTATGCCTTACTAACCAATCCATACCTATGACTACATCAAACCCTCCTATAGCCATAGGTAGCAAATCTACTCCGAAAGAATTTCCATCGATCTCTAGAGTGCAATCACATAAACGATCACGAATGATCACTTGATCCCCATTAGCTACTTCTACTACTAATGCATCGGGAAGGACACTAATAGAAGTGGTGAATTGTTTACAGAAAACATCCGACACAAAGGAACAGGTAGCACCCGAATCAAATAGCACACGCGCAGGCAAGGAGTTCACGAGAAACGTACCCGAAACGACATCGGCTGTCTCCTTTGCTTCCTCGGTGGTCATCCGAAAAGATCGACTCGGCACCCTCGATGATTGGTCGACTCTAGCCGTCGACCCAACAGATCTGCCTTGATTGTTCCCCGCTAGCTTTGGACAATTCCTTCTTATGTGCCCCGGTTCCTGGCACTCAAAACACACCGTTGGATGAATAGTGCAATCCCGAGCCACATGGCCCCTCTTGCCACAGTTCGTACAACTCACCGGACCCGCATAGGTTTTGGAAGCACATGTGACCGAATGCCTAGTTTTGTACTTTGGGCACCACTGATCGTCCTTACGAGATTCGCCCGCTCTCCCACTAGCAAAAGTTCTTGATTGACGAACGGGCCCAGATGTCCCCTCCCACTTCCGTTTCTCACCAACATGCTTCTTCTCATCCCTTTCGGCATTTATGTCGTCCTCAACGAGTAAGGACTCCTCGATAACCTCTTACAAAGTCGAACACTTAGCATTCCTTACCGCCGTTCGCATCTCGGCCGGTAACCCTTGATGATAGGCCTTAATCTTTGACCTATTCATCGGGGACCAGATGTCCCACCAAGTTTAGTTTCTCCAAAAAGAGTTTGGAGTAGCCAATAATAGACAAATTCCCTTTCTTCAGATCTCGGAACTCCTGCTCCAATTTGTTCATCGAACGCTTGCTACAATACTTGTCCATAATCTTCTCTTTGAACGTCGGCCAAGTTAACTTAGCCAGAACTTCAGCAGTGAGGACTGATCGAGTGAGATTCCACCAAATCAAGGCCTCTACCCGAAGCAGTTGAGAAGCAAACTTGACCCGTTGAGAGGGATCGCACTCACTTGACTCAAAGGCCATCTCTATCTCTTTGAGCCAATACATACAAGCAACTGGGTTATCGGAACCCGCAAAATCCTTAGGGTGGCACCCCAAAAACGCTTTGTAGGTGCACCCCTTAGTCTTCTTCTTGTTCCCATCATCAGATGGTTCTTCAACAGATACCACATTTGGTCCACCCGACCCCACAACAATGTTTTCCGCCATTGTTTCAGGTTGTCGGTTGATGGCGTCTCGATCCTCTAAGAGTTTCATGAAAAACTCTTGTTGTTGGGCCATGGCGGAGTTCATGGCCAACATCATGCTATCCCAAATCCGGGTCTCCATAGTCACTTCCTCCATGATGGCATTATCCACGTTGAGGTTCCGGCGCGGAATATGCTCAGGTCCTCCTCCCAAGATATTGTGTTAGTGTATTATTGTATACAAGATTTAATAGGAAAAGTCAAGTAAAGTAAAGTCAACAAAGTCAATGTATGTTTAGTCAATATGAGATTACTTAGTCATTAAGCTTGTGGTTTTACACTTTGGTATAAATACCTTTTGTCTTTGTAATCATGTAGTTAGTTGAGTTCATTGTATGCTTTATAATTGTTAGATATATGACTGCGTTTCTATCTCTACTCTCTCTCTAGACTTAACATTGTCATATTGATTCTTGATAAAGATTGTTGTAAGAGTGCTTGATTGATTGGGATTACAATATCAATTGGTATCAGAGAAAACCAAACCAATCAGAAGGATCATTACATCAAAATTTGATTAAATTTTTCGAAATCTTGTTTTTCACGAACTCGGTTCTTGATAGTTCACTGTTTGATCCATAGTTTTCATGTTTTTGTACAATTAAATCAAGAAATTGATTTGATTGTATACATTTTATTAATTGGATCAATTCTTATTCAGATCACAAAGTCAAATTCGAACATTAGATTGATCAATTTGATCAAATTGTGTTTTTCGAAAAAGTTGAAGTTGAACACTGTAAATCGATCTGAGCACTATAATTTTCAATTTCTTTTGCAAATTAAGTGTTGTAATCATGTTTAGTTTGTTATCGTGGACTAATTGTATCTTTTTCAAAATAAAAAATCAAGTTTTACTTGATTTTTGATCGAACAGGTGAAGAACGCGCAGAAAAACCCAAGAACGCGCTAGATTCAGAAAACGCGCAAGTTCATCAACAAACGCGCAAGATGATTCATCTACAAAACGCGCAAGCTGAAGAACACGCAAGGGTCTGAAGAACATGCAAGCAACACGTGCGAGTTTGGGTAAAACGCGCAGATAGAGACAAGCGAGTTTGATAAACGCGCAAGTCAAAGCCTGCGTGTTTGATCGAAACGCGCTAGAGAGGCGTGCGAGTTTAAGCGTAACGCGCTAACAACAGTGTTCTGCGAGTTGTTTGATCTGCGAGTTTTTTCGAAATAGTGATTAGCGAGTTCAGTGTCTTGCGAGTTTCATCGCAGTGCGAGTTTGAGCAAACACGCTAATATTGATCTGCGAGTTCTAGAAACGCGCAAGCTACCATTTGCGAGTTTCAGTGTGAATAGTGTTTAGCGTGTTTAGTGGTCTGCGCGAGTTCAGTGATCTGCGAGTTTCAAGACTTAGATTTGTTTTTCGAAAATTAATTTTTTTTTTGATCCAAGTTTGACTTTTTAGTCAACATTTCTGATTTGTTTGGGAACAATCATTTTTTTTCAAGCATTTCTTTCTAGAGAAAAATATGTTAGAAAAATTTTCTCTAGGGGCGCTGCCCCCATACCCCCGCAAGGGCGCTGCCCTCATACCCCCGTGCTAAGTCTGCGGAGGGGAACATATTTTGATAGTGGTCATAATTTTTTGATTTTTGACGATCATTTTTTTAAGCTAATCTGTCAATATGCCTGTTACAGATGAGAGAGGAAATACCATTTTATCTGCAAGAGATATGGCTGTTTTATACATGCCAGAAATTCCAAAGATGGAAGCTGAATTAGACAAGCTGAAGAATCAGAATTCAAAGTTTCTAAATCAGATTCAGGAGTTCAAATCTAAATTGTCAAATTCTAATAAAACTCTTGATTGTATAAAATGTACTAATCTTGATAAATCTGATTTTGCAGATGTCATAAAGGAAAGAGAGAAAGAGATTAAAGACAAAGAGAATCAAATTGAAATGAAAGAAAAAATCATAGGGGTTAAAGAGAAGATTATTATGCAAAAAGAGAGAAAGATTACGAATCTTCAAAGCCAACTGAAGACGACTAAACAGAAGTCATCAGAATCACAAGATGAATCAGTCAAGCTTCAACAGAAGTTTAAGGCTTTTGAAGATCATATATCTGTTCTGGAAAAGAAAATTGTTGAATTGATAAAAAGCATTAAAGAAGATAAAGTCAAAGAGAAACTTCAAAGCCAACTGAAGACGACTGAACATAAGTCATCTGAGCTGAAAGATGAATCAGTCAAGCTTCAAAACAAGTTAAAGGCTTTTGAAGATCAGATATCTGTCTTGGAGAAGAAGAATGCTGAATTGAAAACAAGTCTCCAAGCAGAAAAAGAAAAATCAAATGTGAAGACATCTTCAACTCAACAATCATCTGAGATTTCCAAGAAAACTTTACAAGAGAAAAAGGATCTTGAGCTGAGATGCATTAAACTTTTCAAGCAAGTGTCAGATTTTGAAAAAGTTATAATCACTGAACGGGATACTTTTGCTAAGGAAAGAAAAGTTCTTGAAGATAAAAACACCGAACTTCCTAAGTAGATTTCTACTTTACAAGACTTGCTTGAAAAAGAAACAAATGTTTTCAAAGAAAAGAAGCAGTCTTTTGAGCAAGAAAAGAAATTATTTGAAAAGAAAAATGCTAGGATTTTCAAGGATATTTCTGAGAAAAACAAGAACTTGGAAACAGATTTTGAGCAAGAACGTTCATATTTCGAATCTGAAATATCAAAGCTCACATCCAAATTATCTGTTATGTCATCAGATATTCTAAAAGAACAGATGGCTAGATCTGATTTGAAAAAGAAGTTTGACACAATTACTTCTGAAAGAAACATTTTAGCTGCAAAGATAAAAGACTTGGAAGCTGCAAACGTCAATTTATCAGAAAAGATTATAGTTGATGTGATTGATCAATCACCTGTTGATAATTCAACAGAATCAGTCTGTTCTTTCAAAACAGCTTCAAGTTCTATTAATGATAAAAATGTTTTCAAAAAGAAAAGTGTTAAACCAATCATTGTCAAATCAAGTCAGATCAGACCATCAAATCTATTTTATGATAAATCTGTTGATGGTTCAGTGAGCTATTATGTAAAATCTCTTGGAAAGCAATCAAAGAAAACTCAGATGGTCTGGAGAGTTAAAGATTCTTCTGAAGAGAAAAAGAAGGACAAAGCATTCAAATCCACAACAAATGCAAAGAAGAACAGTACGCATAAAGGTAAATCTTTCGGTAATCCTGATATATATTATTCTACTAATCATTTAATCAGGATTGCACAGAAGAAAATCTGTTGTTCTTACTGTGGAGAGAATGATTTCTTCCGACAAGAATCTGCTCATAATTGGTACGGTTCTTACAGAATAACTTCTCAGATTTCGGATTTTAAAATATATAAATCTAATGAGAGGTGGATTTCTAAATCTAACATACCAGGACCCAAATACCAGTGGGTACCAAAGCCTGTTAAATCTGTTTCACAGGTACCACAAGTATAGGGGGAGAAAGGTGTTTGACTTCTGATCATGTACAGATCAGGACTCGTACTTCAAAGTACAAAATGATGAATTTTGAGTAAATCAACTCAGGACTCGGACTTCAAAGTCAAAGAGTTATGGCTCTTGAATAATTCAGTTCAAGACTCGTACTTCAAAGTTAAAAGACTGTGGCTTCTGATCACATGACAGATCAGGACCCGTTCTTTGATGTTTAAAGACATGGATATTTTGCAAATATCCAGGGGGAGCTTAATAGACTTAAATCATTCTATAATGATTTGAGGGGGAGCTTAAATGTAAGTATCTTCTAATCTAGATCTCTGATTGTTTGAAAGAAGAACAACTTTCGAACATGAAAAACATTTTCTAAAATGTTCAAACCACTTCTCTATTCTCAAAAGATTTCATGAATTTAGAAGTGAATTTTTAAATGTTTTTCATATCTGAGCTTTAATGTTTAACTGGCCTTGTATTTCCAAAGATCAATACTTGCGTATTATCTTGTCTATATACTGTAAAGTATTCACACACATAGGTTCAATACTTCATTTGATTTTGTTATTACCATGTCTCATAACGAACAAATTTTTCGATGGTAATACTCTCGTTTGCTTTCAAATGTTGTTGAGCATCAATCATCATTTCTAATCTTGTGCTTTCATTGCAAAATTGTTTATATTTGTTCATATAAACAAAATATCCAATTCTTTGATACCCTAACTGTCACACCCCGCTAAAGCGGAAACACAAGGCGTAACAGCTCCGATGTCACAGCACAAGATTATAAACATACCAACATTTACTTAACAACCAAAATACATTACATTTTTGAGAACATAATGTCGTTATCGTTTACAAATTCCAAGTCTTTTAAAACATAAGATACACTTAAAGCGAAAATAGTCTTGGGCTTGAAAATACGAGTACACTGATAAGGCATCATGGGATTACCTTCTAGATTCCTGAAAAGCATGAATAAAACCAAGGTCAACTACAAAGAGTTGGTGAGTTCACAGGTTTTTAAATATGCACAAATCATTTTTATATGCAAGTTAACATTCGTAGAGCGTACGTAAAAAAAAAATACAACTTCAATTCTTTGATTCATGAGTACCACAACTTAAATTTCTTTATGATGAGTGTAAGCAAAGACGAATTTTACGTTGAGCCACTACTAAGCCGTCCCTGACCAATTACAACGCCCCCGATGGACTAACTCAGCGGTGGTTCGTGCCACATGTTTAGCCATCTTCTCTAGTATAGTGCACCCCTGCTCGTCAGCATTAAAGTGGGCTTGTCACACCAAATAGCGCTATCCACTAATACTATAGGCCCGATTTTCTTCGAGTTAATAGTAGTGTCACGGGGTCTTAACATTAAAAACTCAACACATCAATTGCATACTCATCATAAGCTTAATTTTCGAAACGCTTTTAACAAAGCCTTATAAATTGCCAATTTGCAATTCTTTCAAACAATTCTCATGAATCCTTAAGTACGCAATTTAAACATGCTTTTCACCCCAAAATCAATTAAAACGATAAAAATGGGGCTGTGAATACTCACCTTGATGCAAGCAACGAGTGAAGCTTTACTTTAAACTTAAAGAGTTTTGTCACGCCTTAACTTTCCCTATATAAGAGTTGCCATAAGAAACACATTAATACCCTATTCCGATGTCCAACCAATATGTCCAATGGTCCCATGAAATGCCATCAAATAAGTTTCTTAGTCCTAATTTATTTTGTCTAAACAAAGTTCCAAAATATAATAAGGCATTACTTAAACTTGATAACACAACTTTTCTGGATTCAGCACATGCTGTCCAGAAAGTTATCCGGTAATTTCAACACGGAAACTTAACTTCTCAAGAGAATTATTTAATCACAAATTTTGGGATGGAACTATGATATGTTTAGATCAAATATGCACTTTTTCATAATTTTTGAATAACTTTTGGTACATCAAATCATTTTTGTAAAATAAAGTGTCACTGATTTTCGGATCAGTGACATACCTCACTTGTAACAGGTTTTTGAGGTATCAATTCTTGGAATTAGCTAGTGATCCATATATGGATGCAAACCTAACTCAAAATCCTAACATTTGGAAAAAGATTCACTTAATTTGGATGAGTAGTGAGGGAGTTATGGCCTCTACAAAGTAGGTGTATGAATCTGTCTTCACTGGACAGATTGCACCATTCTCTTATAAAATCCAATTAAGTGCTCAAATCATCTCCAAATTCTATGTTTTTGGACTTTTTGGAAAGCTAACACTCTAAACTGAGGTTTAGAAGCAAAAACCCCAAATTTGGACATGTGGTTTGTGAGTTGTGCAAGCTAGAAGTGAGGTCCATTTTCTGGACAGATTCTAGAAAGATGTGAATGCTAATTTAACTCACAAATAATGATCATTAGACATGGTTTTTGGTTAAAACCATGTCTTCACCTTTCAACACATGAAAAACTAACACATGCATCATGGATTCATGGCAATCTAAATGCTCATCCAAATGCATGCATGAACACAAAATAGAGAAGATAAGACATTAATATTGTTACAATGTTCTTAATCATGTAGAACTTAGAAAATTCCTTCATAAGAACATCTTTATACTAACACCCATTGTATCAAGAGTCAAAAACTCATATTATATCAATATCAAAGGTAAACCATCTTATTAACAAGTTTTCACCCACATGCAAGACAACATAAACACTAGATTAGTGATTTAACACTATATAGAACTCTTAATCATATGAGATTGAACAATCTCATCCTAAGAGTTTATTTATACACAAAATTGATATAAATGCATAAATTTCAATCCAACCTTAATAAAATTTTGTGGACCAAAAACCACATTTCATAAAATCATCATCTCTTTGACAAAATCTCAAAATAACACACAAGGAAACCCTAGTTTCATTGGAAGATCATTAAATGGTTCATTAGCAAATGTATAGATACTAATGCATCCCATTTCACTTCCACAACTTGGATTATACAACATTTACATAAAAGATATGAAAACATACCACTTTTGATTATAACTTGAAGAAAAATGGAAGGGTTAAAAGATTACCTTTAACAAAAGAGATGAAGACTTGGATTCCAATTTCAAAATGGTGATAGATTCTTGGTTGGATTCTTGAATCTTAGCCATGGAAGGAGAAAATGAAGAAAGAAAAATGGAAATGGTGGTGGTGGTGGTAGCTTTCGGCCGAAAAAAGAGAGAGAGAGGAGAGAGAGAGGAGGTGAGGAGTTAACTTGAGAATGAGGATGACTCTTGGTTTTAAATTTGGTTTTCAAATAAAAAGAAATAATTAAAATAAATAAAATGAGTAGGTTTAGGACAAGTGTCCTAAATGACTCACCCACAAAAATATTTAATTTAGTATTATTAATTAAATTGCTAGTCTAATCTATAAATATCAGATATATTTGAGAACCGAAACACCCGATTCTCAATTCTTACTAAGTAAATGACAATTTTGAAAATTTTGCAATGCAAGAGAGATTAAAATTTTAATTTTTATAATTTAAGAATTTTGGACTTTTATTCACTTATTTGGAATTTCTGGACAGTGACGGTCAGATGCGGAACTGTTCTGGGTCTTTAACGCAACTTCTAAATTTTTCGGGGAAACTTTTTATCTTAAAGGCTTTTAATAAAATTTAAAAAGTGACAAGACTTATAAAATTATTCTGAGGGTGCTAACCTCATTAATCAAAATTTGACAGTTGTCACAGTCTCCCCTCCTTCAAGGAATTTCGTCCTGAAATTTATGACTGATATTTCTGGACAGCTTATCATCAAACAACTTAGGATACTTGCGCTTCATTAAGTCTTCTCTTTCCCAAGTATATTCAGGTCCATGACGTGAATTCCAACGAACCTTAATGATTGGGATTTTGCTGCGCCTAAGACGTTTAATTTCACAATCAAGAATTTCGATAGGTTCCTCTCTAAAACAAAGGCGCCCATCAACCTTTAATTCATCTGGAGACACAAGCATTGCTTTGTCTACCAGACATTTCTTTAAATTTGACACATGAAAAGTGTCATGAATGGCGCTTAACTCTTGAGGTAGACTCAGCTTATAGGCTACTGGTCCAATTCTATCCAGAATCTCAAACGGACCAATATATCTCGGACCTAGCTTACCTCTTTTCCCAAATCTGATTAATCCCTTCCATGGTGATACTTTCAAAAGAACCCTATCACCTTTTTGGAATTCTAATGGCTTTCTGCGGTTATCCGCATAACTCTTTTGACGATCTCTTGCGGCTTTGAGTCTTTCCTTGATGATTGATATTTTATCGGTTGTTTCTTGAATAATGTCAGGCCCAAACAGTTGGCTATCACCAATTTCTATCCAACTAAGTGGAGATCTACACTTGCGTCCATAGAGAGCTTCGTATGGCGCACATTGAATGCTGGTGTGATAGCTGTTATTGTAAGAAAATTCAACTAACGGCAGATGCTTATCCTAGCTTCCTCCAAAATCTATAGCACATGCACGTAGCATATCTTCCAAAGTTTGAATGGTCCTTTCCGTTTGTCCGTCTGTCTGTGGATGATATGCAGTACTCAGATCCAACCTGGTACCCAGCGCTTTCTGAAATGCTTGCCAAAATCGGGATGTGAAACGACTATCTCTATCAGAAATGATAGATAGAGGTACTCCATGCCGAGAGACAATTTCGTCTATGTACAACTACGCCAACCTTTCTATTTTGAAGTCCTCTCTGATAGGGAGAAAATGCGCATATTTCGTAAGTCGATCCACAATGACCCAAATTGCGTCGTTCCCTTTTCCAGTCCTGGGTAGTTTGGTGATAAAATCCATAGATACCTGATCCCATTTCCATTGTGGTATCTCAGGTTGTTGAAGAAGTCCAGAAGGCTTTTGATGCTCTGCTTTGACTTTTGCACAAGTCAAACATTTACTCACAAATTCGGCAATGTCCTTCTTCATTCCCGGCCACCAATAATATTCCTTCAATCCTTTGTACATTTTATCGGCTCCTGGGTGGACCGAGTACTTTGATTTGTGAGCTTCTCCCAAAATAATTGTTCGCAGATCATCAACCTTTGGTATCCAAACTTTATTCTTGAAATAACGAACTCCATCTGATCATGATTCAAACTCTTTTTCCAGGTTATGCAAAGCTTCACAAGAAAGATTTTCTGTTTTCAATGCTTTTTCTTGAGCTTCACGAACTTGCGTCTTAATGCTTGATTGGACCAACATTCCCAAGGCACGTGTCCTTATTGGTTTTACTCTTTCTTTCCTGCTTAATGCATCAGCTACCACATTAGCTTTACCAGGATGATACTTTATTTCGCATTCATAATCATTAAGTAGCTCAACCCATCTTCGTTGTCTCATGTTCAACATTTTCTGATCAAAAATATGCTGGAGACTTTTGTGATCAGTATAGACAGTACATTTAGTGCCATAAAGGTAATGCCTCCAAATTTTTAATGCGAATACTACTGCTCCCAATTCCAAGTCATGAGTGGTGTAGTTCTTTTCATGAACCTTGAGTTGTCTTGACGCATAGGCTATAACCTTATTCCTCTGCATTAATACACATCCTAAGCCTTGATGTGATGCGTCACAATACACCACAAAGTCATCCGTACCTTCCGGTAACGCAAGAATTGGTGCGTCACATAACTTGTGCTTGAGTATTTGAAATGCTTCCTCCTGCTTTTCTTCCCAGACAAATTTCTTATCCTTCTGAGTCAGTGCTGTCAGAGGTTGAGCGATTTTTGAAAAATTCGCTATGAACCTTCGGTAGTAGCCCGCCAGACCAAGAAATTGACGAATTTCTGTTGGTGTCCTTGGGGTTTCCCATTTCTTGATGGCTTCAACTTTTGCCGGGTCAACATGAATTCCCTTTTCATTAACCACATGACCCAGAAAGTGTACCTCTCGAAGCCAAAATTCACATTTGGATAACTTAGCATACAACTTCTGATCTTTGAGAAGTTCTAAGATTAACTCCAAATGTTTCTTATGATCTTCCTTACTTCGCGAATAAATCAAAATGTCGTCTATGAAAACAATCACGAACTTATCTAAATACGGCCGACAGACTCTATTCATCAAGTCCATGAAAACTGCCGGAGCGTTCGTTAATCCAAAGGGCATAACTAGAAACTCATAATGTCCATAGCGAGTTCTAAATGCCGTCTTATCAATATCCTCTTCGCGAACTCTCATTTGATGATATCCAGATCGTAAGTCAATCTTTGAGAAGTACGTTGCGCCTTGTAGTTGATCAAACAGATCATCAATTCAAGGAAGTGGGTATCGATTCTTGAGGGTTAACTTATTGAGCTCTCTGTAATCGATACACATTCGGAATGTTCCATCTTTCTTCTTAACAAAAAGAACTGGAGCTCCCCATGGCGAAGAACTGGGTCTGATGAATCCTTTGTCAAGCAGTTCTTGGAGTTGTTTAGACAGTTCTTGCATCTCGGGTGGCGCCAAACGGTATGGTGACTTGGCCACTGGTGCAGCTCCCGGAATCAAATCAATACGGAATTCGACTTGTCTCGGTGGAGGTAACCCAGGTAGATCTTCAGGAAATACTTCAGGAAAGTCTCGAACCACAGGAATATCTTGTAAACACTTCTCCTTGATCTCTTTATTGACTACATGAGCTAAATACGCAACATATTCCTTCCTTAAATACTTCTGCATCTTCATGCAGGATACTATTCTTAACTTCCTTTTGGATTTTTCTCCGTGTACTATAAGTACTTCTCCTTGAGGTAACGGAATTCGAAGAGTCTTTTCGGAGCAACATAATTCCGCTTGGTTATTAGACAACCAGTCCATGCCCACAACTACATCAAAGCTTCCTAACTTTATTGGAATTAGATCTATCTTAAATTCCTTTTCAGCTAGACTCAGGGTACACCTCGAAAATACATCATCAACCTTAACCTCTTGTCCGTTAGCGAACTCAATGACATAAGTTTCTTTTAGCTTTTGGGGCATTTGATTAATTTTTGATCTAAAACTTAATGACACAATGCTTCTAAAACCATATTCTTCCCTAAGCAATTCCTTAAACTCCTCCCAAGTGAGTTTATTAGCTGCTTCTCTTCCTCTAGACTGCACTTGAGTGTTCCACCACGTCAGTGCTCTCCCTTGTAGTAAGCAAGCTGCGAATTCTACCTTATTTGCTTCCGAACATTTGCTTATGTGAAGGACGAATTCCATTCCTTCAATCCAAGATAATAATCCAACCGCTCCTTCAGTACCGTGAAATTCTTTTGGATTACAAGACCTAAAAGTCTTATAGGTACATTCTTTTTCCATATTTGCACCGACTCCTGGTTGATTAGGTTGGTTAGCATTTAAACCTGCTGCTATCTGACTGACTATGTTAGGAAGTGAGGCTAAGATTTGCTCGGATACGAGTCGTGCAATCTCAGGATCTTCTCTTCTTGGCGGCATAATTCTATTGCACAATTTATTTTAACGCTACGTCAATAATTAATTCCAAATTCTTATTTCCCTTATTCCTATCCCTTAATCTTAATACAATATAAATTGTATTTGATTGATCATACATCTAATATATCAAAAATCAACCTTATGGAATTGAAATTCACAATTCTTAAACATACATAAACAATATAACATAAACATAATCATGATCATTACAAAACTACACCATACATCCAATCATTCATCCAAAAATAATAGTCAAGCTATTTAATAATGTACTAATATGACGAGTTACACATCAAAAGAAAATTAGTTGCCCAAATATCCATAAGTAAACCACGCTACTAATGTCCGAAAAATGACACCATCAACCACGCTATCACAACCACTAAGAGTCCCATCACCACCGATAAGCAAGAGTGCAACCAGGCTACCATCGCCCTAGTTTCCACTAATTCTCTCATAATTGCACTCATAGCTTGATCGTCCGCACTCACCATTGATATCAGTCCATTTAGGATCTGGTCACTTGAATTCATTATCATCATGAGTGCATCGAGGGAATGCCCATGATGGTCTACTTCCAACCTAACCCTCTCTACTTCTCGAGCCATCCCTGAAACCCAGTAGTTTTCTAGTGTCGTCATGCCAGTTGGTTGGGACATTGGTATATCGGCGCATGGCGGTGGCGATACCCTCCGACTCCGAAGTCGAGAACGCCCCGCCTCGTCCCTATGTGGAACGGGTGAAGTCGGCTCCAAGGTGGGGGTGACCGATCTCTCCGGTGATCGCTCAGAATCAGTGTATTCGTGCTCGGATGGGTCATAATCGTCAAGTGACTGATCTCGGTGTGAGGGTGATCGAGACATGATGACTGCGATAATTAATAAAGTTTAATTGTCAATCATGCTATAATTTTTATTAATACTCAAAAGTACCATGCAAACTCACATAACAATCATGCTTCTCATTTTTGTATCAAAAAGTTTCTATTTTTAGTAATTCCTAGTATAGCCAATTCATGTCCCCTTTATGCACACTTAAATTAAACAAAGGTGATCAAGCTTTGTTTAAGTTAAAATATGATAATGTGAAACACATTTTAGTTATACTACAGCGTACCTTAATTTTGAAAACTTTATTTGTAAAAGGTTATAGTGTGTGGTTTTTAAAATAAAACCAGTATTCCCTATAACCTATAGCTCTGATACCAAATCTGTCACACCCCGCTAAAGCGGAAACACGAGGCGTAACAGCTCCGATGTCACAACACAAGATTATAAACATACCAACATTTACTTAACAACCAAAATACATTACATTTTTGAGAACATAATGTCGTTATCGTTTACAAATTCCAAGTCTTTTAAAACATAAGATACACTTAAAGCGAAAATAGTCTTGTGCTTGAAAATACGAGTACGCTGATAAGGCATCATGGGATTACCTTCTAGATTCCTGAAAAGCATGAATAAAACCAAGGTCAACTACAAAGAGTTGGTGAGTTCACAAGTTTTTAAATATGCACAAATCATTTTTATATGCAAGTTAACATTCGTAGAGCGTACGTAAAAAAAAAATACAACTTCAATTCTTTGATTCATGAGTACCACAACTTAAATTTCTTTATGATGAGTGTAAGCAAAGACGAATTTTACGTTGAGCCACTACTAAGCCGTCCCTGACCAATTACAACGCCCCCGATGGACTAACTCAGCGGTGGTTCGTGCCACATGTTTAGCCATCTTCTCTAGTATAGTGCACCCCTGCTCGTCAGCATTAAAGTGGGCTTGTCACACCAAATAGCGCTATCCACTAATACTATAGGCCCGATTTTCTTCGAGTTAATAGTAGTGTCACGGGGTCTTAACATTAAAAACTCAACACATCAATTGCATACTCATCATAAGCTTAATTTTCCAAACGCTTTTAACAAAGCCTTATAAATTGCCAATTTGCAATTCTTTCAAACAATTCTCATGAATCCTTAAGTACGCAATTTAAACATGCTTTTCACCCCAAAATCAATTAAAACGATAAAAATGGGGCTGTGAATACTCACCTTGATGCAAGCAACGAGTGAAGCTTTACTTTAAACTTAAAGAGTTTTGTCACGCCTTAACTTTCCCTATATAAGAGTTGCCATAAGAAACACATTAATACCCTATTCCGATGTCCAACCAATATGTCCAATGGTCCCATGAAATGCCATCAAATAAATTTCTTAGTCCTAATTTATTTTGTCTAAACAAAGTTCCAAAATATAATAAGGCATTACTTAAACTTGATAACACAACTTTTCTGGATTCAGCACATGCTGTCCAGAAAGTTATCCGGTAATTTCAACACGGAAACTTAACTTCTCAAGAGAATTATTTAATCACAAATTTTGGGATGGAACTATGATATGTTTAGATCAAATCTGCAATTTTTCATAATTTTTGAATAACTTTTGGTACATCAAATCATTTTTGTAAAATAAAGTGTCACTGATTTTCGGATCAGTGACATACCTCACTTGTAACAGGTTTTTGAGGTATCAATTCTTGGAATTAGCTAGTGATCCATATATGGATGCAAACCTAACTCAAAATCCTAACATTTGGAAAAAGATTCACTTAATTTGGATGAGTAGTGAGGGAGTTATGGCCTCTACAAAGTAGGTGTATGAATCTGTCTTCACTGGACAGATTGCACCATTCTCTTATAAAATCCAATTAAGTGCTCAAATCATCTCCAAATTCTATGTTTTTGGACTTTTTAGAAAGATAACACTCTAAACTGAAGTTTAGAAGCAAAAACCCCAAATTTGGACATGTGGTTTGTGAGTTGTGCAAGCTAGAAGTGAGGTCCATTTTCTGGACAGATTCTAGAAAGATGTGAATGCTAATTTAACTCACAAATAATGATCATTAGACATGGTTTTTGGTTAAAACCATGTCTTCACCTTTCAACACATGAAAAACTAACACATGCATCATGGATTCATGGCAATCTAAATGCTCATCCAAATGCATGCATGAACACAAAATAGAGAAGATAAGACATTAATATTGTTACAATGTTCTTAATCATGTAGAACTTAGAAAATTCCTTCATAAGAACATCTTTATACTAACACCCATTGTATCAAGAGTCAAAAACTCATATTATATCAATATCAAAGGTAAACCATCTTATTAACAAGTTTTCACCCACATGCAAGACAACATAAACACTAGATTAGTGATTTAACACTATATAGAACTCTTAATCATATGAGATTGAACAATCTCATCCTAAGAGTTTATTTATACACAAAATTGATATAAATGCATAAATTTCAATCCAACCTTAATAAAATTTTGTGGACCAAAAACCACATTTCATAAAATCATCATCTCTTTGACAAAATCTCAAAATAACACACAAGGAAACCCTAGTTTCATTGGAAGATCATTAAATGGTTCATTAGCAAATGTATAGATACTAATGCATCCCATTTCACTTCCACAACTTGGATTATACAACATTTACATAAAAGATATGAAAACATACCACTTTTGATTATAACTTGAAGAAAAATGGAAGGGTTAAAAGATTACCTTTAACAAAAGAGATGAAGACTTGGATTCCAACTTCAAAATGGTGATAGATTCTTGGTTGTATTCTTGAATCTTAGCAATGGAAGGAGAAAATGAAGAAAGAAAAATGGAAATGGTGGTGGTGGTGGTGGCTTTTGGCCGAAAAAAGAGAGAGAGAGAGAGGAGAGAGAGAGGAGGTGAGGAGTTAACTTGAGAATGAGGATGACTCTTGGTTTTAAATTTGGTTTTCAAATAAAAATAAATAATTAAAATAAATAAAATGAGTAGGTTTAGGACAAGTGTCCTAAATGACTCACCCACAAAAATATTTAATTTAGTATTATTAATTAAATTGCTAGTCTAATCTATAAATATCAGATATATTTGAGAACCGAAACACACGATTCTCAATTCTTACTAAGTAAATGACAATTTTGAAAATTTTGCAATGCAAGAGAGATTAAAATTTTAATTTTTATAATTTAAGAATTTTGGACTTTTATTCACTTATTTGGCATTTCTGGACAGTGACGGTCAGATGCGGAACTGTTCCGGGTCTTTAACGCAACTTCTAAATTTTTCGGGGAAACTTTTTATCTTAAAGGCTTTTAATAAAATTTAAAAAGTGACAAGATTTATAAAATTATTCTGAGGGTGCTAACCTCATTAATCAAAATTTGACAGTTGTCACACTAACCATTTTATTTGATCTGATTGATACATTGTCAAATTCTCAAAACAATTCTCTTGATTTCATTTCATTCATTCAATATCTTTGTTTTGAGAAATCTTCAATGTTCAAATGCTCAAATTTCATTCATATTTTTTCATGAGCATACATTTTGACAATGTCATCATACATTTTTTAGATTAACTGCTAAAGTTAAATTGTTGAGCAACCATTCTTTATAGGACTTACATGGGATTCATGTGTGAGCTTAAATAGAACTTCCATGGATTCACGTTAACCTGTGTTTCCTACCCAGGAAGTAATCCTAGAGTGATTGAGGGGTGAGGGGTCATAAATCAAAGAGTGGGGGAGATAACTCATCCGGTTGAGTTTTTCTCATTGAGCTGAGGTAAAATGTAAATGAGAGTTTGGTTAGAAGTGAGCTTCAATGTTAAAAAGAAAGAGGGTGTGAGAACAGAGTTAAAAGAATATCAGAACTCTGCACCAACCACTTTCTGAGCCGGGCAGCCACATCTTCTGATTGGTTCACATTCTTTGGTGACCATCATTGAAAAAGGAAGTGAGCCCATGCCAACTCTTGCTATAACCCCACCAGCCACTCGTTTTTTTCTTAACAAAGAAATGTTTCATTTTTTTTGGAGACGCAGCATATCTGCTATCTAGTCTTCACTCGGAAGATTTAGATATTGAAAAGGAAGGAAAGTTGCCCCACCTTCGCACCTCTTTCATGTACATTGAGTCCGTGTAATACTTGTTGTTGTCTCAACAGTTTATACAATTTGAGCCTTATGAAACACAATCATTGTGCTAAATTCTTTTATACACAAGCACAAGCACACAGAAAATTTGTTTTTCCGTCAGAACATTCATAGATAAACCTTGTGTTTTTCAATGATTGAATGGAAGTCCTGGGGAGTTATCATCAAACCAGCTCCTTAAATTGTACATTCGTTGTACACAATAACTCCGTGTTACTGACAGGCACTCCTAACTGTTTCATTTGTTGAATCTGGGTTGCCAAGTTCATTATATCTGAATTTGAAAAGATTCGGGTATATACAGTTCATGATTCAACTATTCAGATCAAAGAGCGGAGAATGTCAAATGTATCTCAAAGGGGGAGAATATTTGAAAAAGAGGGAGATTCAAAGAAAGTGCTGAAATTGAGAAAGTTTTGATGATCATGATGCTCACAATCATCAAAAAGGGGGAGAAATATACAGAGTTCAATTTCAAATCAATTTCAAAGTTCTGAAGAATGTTTAAAGTCATGACTTGTGGAAAATTTTCTGAAAAGTTCAAATCAGATGAAAAGAAATCATTCTCAAAGATTTCTGAAGACAAAGAAGATTCAAGTCTTGAAGATGATTCGAGAAAGTTTGTTTCTCTAAAGAATGATCAGAGATTGCAGAAATGAAGATACAAAGATCAGAGATTCCTAAAAGCAGTTTCAAAGCTCAAAGTTTTAAATTTCAAAAGATTTCAAGACTTTAAAGGTTTTGTTTTTGAAGACATGTTGACTTTCCAAGCTGTAAAGTGCAAAAGACTTTTCAAGATTCTTCAACGACTTCAGAAACAACTTCAAAGTTCAAGACTGTCAGAGACAAGAGATTGAAGAATCAAGTGCTGAAGACTTATGTCAAATTTTTATTAAATCTTGAATACAAAGGGGGAGATTGTTAGTGTATTATTGTATACAAGATTTAATAGGAAAAGTCAAGTAAAGTAAAGTCAACAAAGTCAATGTATGTTTAGTCAATATGAGATTACTTAGTCATTAAGCTTGTGGTTTTATACTTTGGTATAAATACCTTTTGTCTTTGTAATCATGTAGTTAGTTGAGTTCATTGTATGCTTTATAATTGTTAGATATATGACTACGTTTCTATCTCTACTCTCTCTCTAGACTTAACATTGTCATATTGATTCTTGATAGAGATTGTTGTAAGAGTGCTTGATTGATTGGGATTACAATATCATATTGGTCCTGGGAGGTCCCTCGGTAGCCACACCCACAGGAGGCCGATCAACGGTAGTTTCCATTTCCAAATGCCCCTCCGGTGTACTTGGTAACCTACTTCGAGTGTTTACCATTTCGATCTCCCATACATGCACAAGAAATAGATTGAGAAAAGACTAAACGAGTTGAACTCATTGTACGTACTAATACCTTCATCAATTATCATAATAATAGTAAACCAAGCATGCTCACGTAACAATGCATTCATAATAGCAGTAGCTAAGTGAAATTATGAACGAACCATACACAAGAATTCTTGTCACCATCATCACATTTCTCAATTAGTGTAATTCCGTAAATCCTAACGCTCTCCCCACCTAGGATTTCAACCCAAGTGGACAGTGAAGTCAAAACAGTCTAAAGCTTAAGTCTAGATATGCTACAACAATACCTAGTTCACTTAAACTAAAGCTCTGATACCAACTTGTAACACCCTAAAAATAGGGATAACAAAAACTTTCCAAAAGAGGAGAAGTGGTATAGAAATTGCCATAGCAAGAGCCTCCCAAAAATGGGGAAATATACAAATAACCTGTTTAATCACAATTTGTAATTTAACGGGTAAATAAATAACAACCAACTAATCTAATTTCTAAATCTAGAAAAGAGATTACAAAAGGGGTGTCATCTATAAACCCAAATCTTCCAGAAATAGTTCAAGCGCCAAAATCCCCAAGCTCTCGCCCAAAGCATCTAGACTTGCCTAGGAGCAGCGCCGCTAACACCTGAGATACACATCGACACCAAACAAGTGTTAGGCCAAAAAGCCTAGCGAGTTGCACAAGTAAAAACATGCCAGAAACAGTTACAGTTCTTATCAACAGTTAATCATTTGATCACGTAGAAGTTGAGTCAACGGGAGCGGCCCATATCTCCAATCCGGTTCACCCAAAGAGGCAATGCACCTTGAAGCCAATTACAGTGGCAACCCAAAGGCCCGACACGCATCAAGGACTACCGCTTAGTTTGAATGACATAGGGGACTACCACTCAAGAAATTCCCCAAATGTCACCCACCTACATTCCTATAGTGAATCACAGACTTGGTTCATCCACATTATGCAAATAGAAGGTCTCAAGATGTGTTTTAACGCAACATATTCGGATATCAACCATGAACACAACATCACCATCCTAATCATGCAATTTTAACACTTAACCCAAATATCAAATAAATCCATCACGAGAAGGTAAAGTCGCCAAACGACATTCCAAGTAGGATTCATCAACATACCAAAATATACACATATAAATCATGTTAACTTTCATATACATAAACCCGTGGAAAAAACCCCTAAATACTTGGACAATAAACATGAGCATTTGAGAATACATGAATATTAACAAGTAGTAGATAATGATGTGTATCTAGTTTTAACAAAAGATTAGTAAACTCACAATCTAGGTTTTTGACCAAAACCTAGAAAAGATGAAACCCTAGTTTGAAGAGATGAGGCTTGAAGATGAAGCTTGAAGTATTGAGAAACCCTAGAAGCTTCCTTAAAGGTAATAAATGCTAGAAATCAAGCTCCAACCACCAAAGATATTGTATTTATGAGGGTTAGGGTTTGGTGAGGGAGGTTATTGATTTCCTTGGGAGCAAAATCGCCAAAATGAGAGAGAGATATGAGAATTATGAGAGAAATTCAGATGAAAAGGGTTTTGAGGGCTGCAGGTCGCCCCGCGGCATAAGTCGCCTGTGTGCACAACACCGCGAACTCTAGTGGGTTACGCGGCTTGCACCGCGACTTACACCCGCGGTGTAAGTCGCGTAACTCCTTGTTTCACTAAGGGTGATCCATACCATCCAAGTACAACCAAAAATGATAATTACGCCCAAACTGAAAATAAACACATACGTTTCTACTTTTAAAAGAAGGACTCATTTAAACGGAATAAGGGGAACGAGTACTTACCTTATGAATTTTCGGGTGTGACAATAAGAACCTCAGGGGGATAAAAAATCAGAGCTCTAGACAAAATAGAAAATGAAGTGTAACACCTGAATCAACAAATGAATCAGTTAAAATTGTCTGTCAGTAACACAAAGTCACTATGTGTAACGAATACATAATATAAAGAAACTTTTATGATGTTCACTCCCCCAGGGCTTCCATTCAATCATCGAAACACCACAAAGACAATTTCTATGAACGTTATGACAAAGAAACAAATTCTTTGTGTGTTCGTGCAAGTGATAGAATAAATTAAGCATATGATAATTGCTTATAAGGCTCAAAAAGTGTAAATCACTGAGACAAGTAGTTAAACACCGACTCAATGTGCATTAGTGAAGTGTGAAGGTTGGGCAAACTTCCTTATTTTCAATACCCATATTTTCCAAATGAAAATCAGATAGCATATATGCTGCGTCCCCTTTGAAAATGAAACATTTTCTTGTTGAGAAGAAAATTAGTAGCTGGTGGGGTCATGTCAAGAGTTGGCATGGGCTAGTTGCTTGTTTCAATAATGTTCACCAAAGAGATGTGAAACATTAGAAATATGGTTGCCCGGCTCAGAAAGTAGTTGGTGCAGAGTTTAAAAATTCTTTTACTCTGATCTCACACCCTCTTTCTTTTATCATTAAGCTCACAGCTAACCAAATTCTCTTTTAACAATTTCTCTCATCACACATCCCACACTCATTTCTTTTGACTCCTCACATTCAATCACTAAAGGATTAACTTCTTGGGTAGGAAACACTGGTTAACGTGAATCCATAAAAGTTTCTTTTAAGTCCTAGCACACTGATCCCATGTTTTCCTATGAAGCATATGATGCTCAGGTGATTTAACTTGATCAATTAAAGCGCAAAGATATAGCAGAAAACATTTAAAAGCACACTTCCAATTCAATAAATCTGTTTGAGAACCGGGAAGTGGTTTGAACATTTAAGAACATGTTTTCTTATGATTGAAAGTTGTCCTTCTTTCAATCATAGATAAGATGAAGATAAGGAATTATACCTTTTGAGTGCAGTCTTACATCTCACGAAGTCAAGCTTAAAGTCATAAAGATATGATCTTTGAAGCATCTCTCAACCTACAAAAGTCTAAAAGTCTAGTCAAAGAAACTTTATTCACTGAAATTTAAATGACATAAAGCAGTAAAACAATTAATGTATGAGTTCTGATCAGAAATAATCAGAAGTCATCGCCATACACTTTACTTGTATGCTCCCCATAAAATCATGCATCACTAACAATATATCAGTAAGTACAATGCATTATGCTCCCCCTCAAAATAACAGTGACCATCTATAAGATACTTCTCACACTCCCCCTGAGATCATGAACAAACTATTAAAGAGCAGGTATCATGCGAAAATAATAATAAAGAAATGATAAAGAGACATAATAATAAAATTTAATAGGTAACCACCGATTAGGTCTTAAGATTTAGCATACCATGTCATGAGACAAGAAAATTAAATCTCTTTTCGTCTAAAGGTTTGGTAAACAAATCTTCAAGCTGATAATCGGTTTTTACAAAGTAAAGTTCAATTGTTCCATTTTCTACATTGTCTTTTATAAAATGATACTTGACATCTATGTGTTTGGTCTTAGTGTGTTGAACAGGGTTAGCGGTAATCGCAATAGCGCTATTCGAATCACAATAGATCGGGATTCTATTGAAATGAAATCCATAGTCTCGCAGTTGTGTTCTCATCCACAAGACTTGAGAACAACAGCTAGCAGCAGCTACATATTCCGCTTCGGCCGTTGATGTGGAGACACATAATTGCTTCTTCAAAGCCCAACTGACGAGTTTATCACCGAGGAATTGTATATGACCCGAGGTGCTCTTCCTGTCTAACATGCAACTACCATGATCTGTGTCTGAATAAGCTGTTAGTTCAAAGCTAGTATCTTTAGGATACCACAGACCAAGATCTACAGTCCCCTTTAGATACCTGAAAATCCGCTTAACAGCAGACAAATGGGATTCTTTAGGATTAGCCTGATATCTAGCACATAAGCATGTAGAAAACATTATATTCGGACTACTAGAAGTAAGATACATTAAATAACCTATCATCCCCCTATAAGTCCTAACATCAACAGCCTTTCCCGAAAGATCGGTGCCAATCTTAGTACCAGGTGCCATCGGGGTACCAATCGGTTTACAATTTTCCATTTTGAATTTCCGAAGAATATCAAGAATGTATTTAGATTGATTGATAAAAATCCCCGTTGAAAATTGTTTGACTTGCAATCCGAGAAAGAAATTCATCTCTCCCATCATGCTCATCTGAAAACGTGACACCATGAGGTTTGCAAAGTTCTTACAGTACTTTGGATTTGTAGAACCAAAAATAATATCATCCACATATATTTGAATAAGAATGATATCGCCTTTATCCTTTTTAATGAAAAGAGTGGTATCAACCGTACCTTTTGTAAAACCTGATTTGACCAAGAATTGAGATAGAATATCATACCAGGCACGAGGAGCTTGTTTCAGTCCATAAAGAGCTTTATCCAAGATGTAGACGTGGCTTGGCTTATCTGGATTTACAAACCCTTCCGGATGTGAGACGTAGACTTCTTCCTTGAGTACTCCATTCAGAAAAGTTGTCTTCACGTCCATTTGATAGACGGTGAAGTTCTTGTGGGCTGCGTAGGCTAAGAACATCCGAATCGCCTCTATACGTGCCACTGGAGCATAAGTCTCATCGTAGTCCATTCCTTCCTCTTGCCTATATCCCTTGGAAATAAGTCGTGCTTTATTTCGGATAACGGTACCATCTTCATCTTTCTTGTTTTTGAACACCCATTTCGTACCAATGATGGTTTTACCTTGCGGTTTGGGTACGAGTCTCCAGACTTTCAGTGCTTCAAACTGATTCAGCTCATCTTGCATCGCAGTTACCCAATCTGAATCGGCAAGGGCCTCAGATACGCGAGTAGGCTCGATCTTGCTCAGAAAGGATTCATACATACATATATTTGATGTTGCAGACCTAGTTTGCACCGGTGCAGAAGGATCTCCAATAATTTGATGTATCGGGTGCTCTTTGGTCCACTTATGTTCATGAGGGAGTGGATTAGATGTGGATTGATCATTGTCCGCATCTAGGAACCCACTGGTATCTCCTTCAGATGGTTCAGAATCAACGGGGGTTTCAGTTGAAGTAGTCGTTGCAGAAGTTGCAGTAGGTACAACTTAGTCAATCTGTTGATCAGTCCTTACAGTACATCCTACTGAATCATCTACTTCTGTCTCGGTGGAGTTGGTCACAACTTCAACTGTCGGAGTAGGCTTTTGAACTGGAACTTCTTGCTGAATCGGGGAATTGGATTCAGTAGAGGTATCTGAAGTGGTCGAATGAGTAGTCATCAAGTCTTCTATCCAGTCAACCACAACAGACTTAGGCAACTTAGATCCAAGAAATTCATCATAGAACAGTTCAAATAATAAATCCAAATCAGATAATTTAGAAGTAGAAGATGAAGCGCCATCTGATTTGTTCTCTTGAGGTGCAGGTCCTGGACTGGTTGGTTCATAAGCTAATACTCCTGTAATTACGGGCTCTCAACTGACGTGCTCAGAAGCCATTTCCTCATCGAATGTAACATTGACGCTCTCGATCACTGTCTTTGACTTCTTCAAATAAACACGATATGCAGAAGATGTAGAGGAATAACCAACGAAGATGCCTTCATCCGCCTTAGCACTGAACTTGTTCAGATTCTCTCTGTCGTTTAGAACAAAACACTTACAACCAAAAACATGAAAATATTTAATGGTTGGTGTTCGGTTGTTGATCAACGCATACGGAGTCTTCTGAAATCTGCGGTGTATCATGGAGCGATTCTGAGTGTGACACGCAGTCGAGACAGCTTCAGCCAACAAAAATAGAGGTGAATCAGATTGGCTGAGCATTGTCCGAGTGGCCTCGACAAGTGTACGATTTCGCCTTTCGACGACTCCGTTATGTTGAGGCGTGCGAGCAGCAGAGTATTGATGTGATGTCCCGACCAATTCTAGATATTCTTCAACTATCTTGTTATTGAACTCTGTGCCGTTGTCAGTTTTGAGAATCTTGACCTGTTTTTGCAGATTGACTTGGGTCGTCTGAGTTGGCATGGGCTATTTGCCTGTTTCAATGATGTTCATGAAGAAATGTGAAACACCAGCAATGTGACTGCTCGGATCAGAAAAAGTTGGTGCAGAGTTTTATATTCTTTTACACTATTCTCACATCCTCTTTCTCTTAATCATTGAGCTCACATCTTACCAAACTCTCATTTCCATTTTACCTCATCACTCAACCCACACTCAGTTATTTTGACTCCTCACACTCAATCACTCAAGGATTAACTTCGTGGGTAGGAAACACTGGTTAACGTGAATCCATAGAAGTTTCAGTTAATCTCACACAATGAACCCATGTAATCCTATAAGTACAATGTTGCTCAAAATGGTTTAACTTTGCAGTGTAAACACAAAATACAAGTAAGATGTTTGTATGCTCATAAAGATAATCATGAAGATTTGAGCATTTTAAACATTGAAGATATTTCAAAACAAGTATATTGAATGAATGAAATGAATACAAGAAACTTGTTTGGAAATCTGACATTGTATGAAAAAGATCAAATAGGAATGATTTGTCTAGTAAAGCTTAGGTCAACTAAAATTGGATATTATCTATACGAACCAAAATATAGACACTCTTGGAAGAAATGTTTTGAAATGCAATCAACGTTCAAAATTTGAATATCAAGCGGGGTGTATCACCATCGAAAAATTTTGTTCAATTTGAGACATGGTGATAACATATTCAACAAAAAATTAAACCGGTGTGTATCTTTGAAAACACAAGTATGTATCTTTGAAAACACACTGTTTATTAAACATTGAAGTTCATGAAAAAAATGAAAACATTTAAAATCACACTTCTATATTCATAAAATCTTTTTAAAAATCGGAAGTGGTTTGAACATTGAAGAACATGTTTTCATATATGAAAGTTGTCCTTGTTTCAGACACGTATGAGATTAAGAATAGAAATAAACCTTTTCGTTCAGTCTTAAATCTCATCAAGTCAGCTCTAAGTCATATATGATATGATCATTTAAGCTCTCTCTCAATTCTGCAAAAATCACAAGTCGTCAAAGCACAAAGCTTTATTCACAACTTTTATTGAAAAGTAAAATGACATAAAGCAATAAAACGGTTAAAATATGAGTTATGATCAGATATAATCAGAAGTCATATACTCCCCCTGAAATTATGCATTAAATTTATCTCACACTCCCCCTGAAAACATGAACAATGTTGAGTGCAGATATCTTTCAGATAATATTGCAAATGCATATTTTTCAGTAAAAAAATTATGTACTCCACCTTGAAGGTTGAAATTCTCATTTAAATATCGGAGTAAAATCTCATATCAGCACGATAGTATCATCTCTTTTGATCATTGAAGAACGAGTCCTAAACTATTGTGTTTAGAAGTCAAACTCTTAATCTTTGAAGAACGGGTCCTGAACTAAAGTATTCAGAAGTCTTGGTTCTTTTACTCCCCCTTGACTTGAGGTGCCTGCAACACAGATTCATCTTTTGGCTTTGGTACCCACTGGTAATTGGGTCCATATTTGTTAGTTGCAGTTCTATTAGGAGTAATTGAGTAAGAACCATACCAGTAATGATCACTTGTTTTATGCATAAAATCATATGTACGACAATAAGAACAATAATTTTTCCTTTTAGACAACCTGATTAATTGATCTCTCGAGTAAACAAGATCAGATTTACCTTTTCGCACATTGTTCTTCTTGACTTTTTGTGCATGTACACATGATTTCTTACCTTTCTTTTCATCCTTCTTCTCATCATCAACTGGTTTCACTTTCCAGACCACCTTTTCTTCTTCATATTTTCTTTATCTTCTTCTTTTGAATTTATCTGAACCATCTACATTTCTATCAAAGAAAATGTTAGTAGTATAAATCTGAGCATATGAATTAACTGACCTTTTTGAGGAAACAGTTCTTTGATGTGAGCTTGTAGCTGTCTTTTTAGAGTCAGCTAAATCATCTCTAGGTTTGTGGATAATTGACTCTGGAGTCTTTTGCTCAATCACCACCACCTTAGAAACAATTTCTTTAAGCTCTTTTATCATTGAAGATAAATTGTCCTTTTCTTTGATGTGCAGGTCAATCTCTTTTTGAAATTCAGACTTCGTATTCTGATCGTTCAAAGCATACGTTGAAGATTCTAACATTCTTCTATTCAAGATAACTTCATTGAAGATAACTTCTCTGTAAGATTCCTTATTTCTGCCTCAAAAATATTTCTTTCATCTTCAAAATCCTTCTGAGCATTCGTTCTCTGACCATATATTTATTTGAAGATTCTAACATTATTCTATTCAATGGTCTTCTTTTCTTTTGCAAACTTGTCTCTTTCCATTATAATTACTTTCTCATAGTCAGTTACTTGTTGAGAAAGCTTGGAACATTTAAGTTCAACAGTTTTCTTCTCTTCGAAACTCTTCCTTGAAACTCTGAGAATTTCTTTGCAAACTCTTTCTTTTCCTTATCAAAATCATCCCTGTCTTTGGCCATCTTTAGCTCTAGATCAGAAATCTTCTTATTTATCTCTTCATTATCCCTTTTCAAACTCTTTATCATCTCCTCATTTTTACTAACAGAATCCACTTGCTGGATTTGGACAATTTGAACTTCCAAGACTGTGATCTTTCTCTTCAACTCTGTATTCTCAGCTTCCAAACTCAGTACCTTTTCTTCATTCTACCCAGAAGTCTGTTTCAGAAGATCTTTATTAATTTTTTTCAATGCATTGACTTCTTCTCTCAGTACCTTCTTTTCATCATGATATTTCTTTGACCGCTTTGAATAGTATCCAACTGATGAAACAAGATTTTTGATCTCTGTTCTGAGTGTTGCAATCTTTTCTTCATCATCATAAGAAAAATCATCTTGAATTATACTGTTAGTCAGAAAGAACTTGAAATTGATTGTTAGTCTAAGTGAAATCAAGATACATAAAAACTTAGAAAGAAATTTCAGAAATTAAATTTCCAAAAAATCTCTAAGTATGGAATTCGCACATCACTATGAAATACAAGGAATTCGCATGCACAATTCGTACACAAGCACAATTTAAAAAAGAATCTGCACACTACACACACAATCTTCAGAATTCACACACAAGACTAATAATCAAGAATTCGCACAAATACAAACTTCAGAATTCGCATACAAAACAATTTCAGAATTTGCATGCAAAGAATTCGCACGCAAGTATATGCGAATTCTAAGAATTTGCATACAACACTTATGCGAATTTTAGACTTAGAAAAATTTTGAAAACAAACTTTTCGTATAAACTTTTCGCACAAAAGAATAATGCGAAATCTGGACTTGAAGAAATTTTAAAAACTTCTTATACGAATTCTGAGGAATTCGTATATCTCTCTGACGCGAATTCTAAGAATTCGTATTCTACGATATGCGAATTCTTTACTTTTCGCACAGATGACTTATGCGAATTTTTGCCTTGAACAATTTTCATAAAACTTTTCGTATAAAATGCTATGCAAATTGTAACTTTTCGCAAATAAGCTTGTACGAATTCTGAGTGTTTCGCTCAACACACACATGCGAATTCTAGGAAATTCGCATATCACACATAGGCTAATTCTTCACTTGTAAGATTTTCAGATAACAAAATATGCGGAATCCTCTAAATGCAAGTTCTTGATGCGAGTTCTTGAGATCTCGACAAAAATACACACTGATCTCTTCAAAAACCCATCAATTCTTCGATTTTCGGTCTGAAACTTTGACAATATGATCCCTACCACTATTCAAATCTATTACAACCAATGAATTTCAAAGAAATTCATTTAAAAATACAAATTGTGGTTGAACAGTGCCTCGAACTCGTGAACTTTTGAATGACCAAAATTCCAAAATTAATGAAAATTACAGTGCAAGATTCAAACCAACCTATACAAGATCGTTCTAGACAATTAAACGAATACAATTGAATCAAATACAATCACAAATTCTCACAAAAACTCGAAATTTGATCAAGACTCGATACACAGTGCGAACATCCACATTTCTTGATCGATTTCAACTTGAATCTGCTCTTGTTAGCTCCAAATCATCTGTTTGTTAAAGTGTTGAAAATACCAGTCCTATTTCAGAGGACTTTCAAGAAGATACACTTCAGAGGACGAAGACTTCAGAGGATGAAGACTTCAGAGGACACACCTGCCTCTGAAGTACTTTTCAGCAACTAAGACATCAGAGATGGCTTCATCAGAGGCTCTGAAGACAACGTCAGAGCTCTGAAGACATTCTCTCTGGATGTTCACGTGAGAATGAAGACATCAGAGATGGCTTCATCAGAGGCTCTGAAGACAATGTCAGAGGCTCTGAAGACATTCTCTGAAGATGTTCTCTGAAGTTCAGAGAATGAACAGAAGAACAGATGACACGTCACTTAGTGATAAGATTTACTTTCTAGAGTAGGTCACTGTTCAGCATGCTCTATCTCGTCATACAAGTACACTGCTTACTTTATGGTCCTATAAATAGGACCATCACCTTATTGTTCAAAGTGTGCTTAAGAAGTTATATATCTGATAATATAAGTTGAATACTTTATTCTAAGAATATCTTGTTTATCTTTATCTGCTTTATGAACTGTGATATTTGAATCTTCTTTGATATTAAACTGTATTACTTCCGCTGTCATTACTCTTATTGTTTATATCATTGTTACGAGATTAGATCTGGGATCCAACAATTGGTATCAGAGCTTCCTTTGTTTCTAAAACAAAGAAAGATCATATCTGCATACTCGGATAGATTTACATCTCATTGATTCTAAAACTTTCAATATCTGTGCATGTTCATATAAACCCAGTTTATTCAAGAACATCATATGCTCTAGATTTGACAGTAAATCACAGTTCATTACTCAAAGCATTAGCACTTAAATTTTTTATGGCAAACTCAAGCATAAGTGCCATGTATACAGCTGGGTCATTAACAAAACCTCCTACACTTTTAAGGGATGAATATCCCCAATGGAAAATAAGGATGGTAAATTTTCTAGAAGGTATGGACAGGGATCTTTTTAGATCTGTGAACATTGGACCTCACATTCCAATGGTGTTGGTACCAAGAGTTCCTGCAACAGCAGATACTGCCGAAATACCTGCATATTATGAAAAGAAAACCACAAACTTCACTGATGAAGAAAATAATATGATGGATAATGACTCAAAAGCTGTTAGATTACTCATAATGGCCATTCCCAATGATATCTTTCAAGAACTTGATTCTTGTAAAACTGCAAAAGAGATATGGGATCAGTTGTTAAATCAACTTGAAGGTGGCCTACAAACTTAGAAAAACAGAAGAAATCTATGCATCAATGAATATCATGATTTTCATGCTCTACCAGAAGAAAAGTTACACCAAACTTACTCAAGATTCAACATTCTAATAAACAAATGTAGAAAGTTTGGAGTGATAAGAACAAAAGAGGAAAACAACGTTCTTTTTTTGAAAAGCTTGAATGAAGAATGGTCACAACTGTCCATGTCTATACAGGCTAATCAAGATCTTGAGTCATGGTCATTAACTGACATTTATGGTACTCTTGTTGCACATGAAAAAGAAGTTATGAAGAAAAAATCAAAAACCTCTATGGGTGGACCCCTTGCACTTGTTTTAAAACCAAATCGAAAGAAAACAACTGTGAAGAGTCACAAAAATGTTTGGAAACAAAAAGAAGATCCAAAAAGGTTTTGATAGCAGAAGAAACCCATACTGATTCAGACTCAGATGAAGATATAAGTGCCTTTGCCAAATCTCTTGCATTAATCACTCATCAGTTTAACAAGAAATTTGGTAAGAAGGTATTTGAAGGAAGGAGAGAGAATGAAGAAGGAAGAAATCCGGAGAGAAGATTTCAACAAGAACCCAGATTCAATCCATATAGTGATCAAAAGGGTGCAAACTTCAACCATGAAAATGCAACACCACAAACAAGACCACAACAACCATTCCAACCAAGGTATCCACAACCACAAAGATACTTCAAACCTCAAGAACAGAAGCCAGAGACAAGCACTACCACTCTTCCACCAAATCAAAATGATGGAAGATGCTTCAGATGCGGAAAATCAGGCCACTTCTCTGCAAACTGCAGAGGAAAACTTGTCAAAGATCAAGATTACTACAAGAACAAATACAAATACAATGTAAAAGAAAGAGTTCTTGTAGCAGAAATGGAAGACTGGCTATCTTACTCAACAAGTGATGGTGAGGAAGAGCCTACCAATCTCTGTGGTATGGCTTTTTCAGATGGAAATCAAACTGATGAAGCATCTGAAGATAACTCTGAAAAGGTAAACTCTCTTTACACCTCTGACAGTGATCCTGAAATAGATGCTTTTAAACTAATTAATGAACTTCAGGATCTAAAGCAAAAGTTTGTTGAAGAAAAAGAAAAGAGAGAGCAAGTAACAAAAGAGCTCATTTTTTACAAAAGAGAAAAGAATCTTCTGGAATCAGAAAAGAAAGAAATTTTTCTTGAAAAAACCAAACTTGAAGAAACCAACAAGCAAAAAGAAAAATCATTTTCGGAAGAAAGAAAAGAGATTGAAAAAGTTTTAAAAGGAAAAGAAGAAGAAGTAAAGAAATCTGAGTATGAAAGGCTCAATTCTATTGCCTTAACCAAATTTTTTTAAAAAGAAAGAGAAATCTTACATCAATCTCTAGATAGACAAAATCTACGAATCAAAAGCTATGTCAATGCACAAAGTGTTTTCGATAAAATAAAAACTCAAATGGACTCTCAAGGGCTAGGATTCAATGATTTGAATTCATTTAATGGATTGGAGAAAACTTCACTTTCTTCCACTTTCTGTATAGGAAAGGTCCAAACCTTTGAAGATCCATCTCTGAATAATTTCAAAAGAATGAAAACATCAGAGGGATCAAAAGCAAGAGCTTTAAATTTCAAAAATACAAAGTACTCTGAAGTAAAAGACATGAAAGAATATGTGTTACATATAAAAGAAGAAACTTCAGAGGTACACTTTACAAAACCTCAGAGCTATGATTCCAAAGAAAATTTCAGGTTTGATGCTTTCATCTCAAGAGAATCAGAGACATTTGAACCAAGTACCTCTGATACAAGTACTTCTGAAAATGAATCTCATAATTCACTTAATCCGAATGCTCCTCTGTATTCACCAAAGTCAGATGAAAACATCAGAACTACGTTTAAAGATGATGTTCAAAAGATTTGGGAAGAAAATGTAATGAAGGACTTCAAAAGAAAAGAAAACATGAAACGGATCATCAAAGTCTCTAGATCAAAAGAAATAAAAAAACCAATAGAGATAGATATCTCTATTAAATCTAAGAGAGACTTTCTTGACTCTGATTCAGAATCTGATTTAGAGGTTGATGAACAGATTTTTTGTAAACCAGGGAATGTAATTCACAAAAGAATAGAAACTGTTGGCTCTGGTATTTTGAATGTTCCAATTTCAGTATTGAAAACCAAAACCAGAATACCAATAAATCCTGATTTTGCAAATATGTGTTTACAAGCAAAAACATCTCTGGAACTTGAAAAAGATTTGCAAGAAAAGGCAAAGAATAAAACAAACACTTCTGGTTCTTACACTTATAAAACAATAAAATTCTCTCCTGAACAAAAAGGCAAATGGACAAAAGTTAACCATATTGATCTTGTCTGTGTAGTAAGCAGCAAAGAAAAGAAAATGTTTTTGAACAAGAAAAAGCAACTTGAAAAGAAGACTGTCTATCAAGCAAAAAGAAAAGAACTAGTTAGGGATAAAAGTAATATTCCTAGTGCTAGTTACAAAAGAAGTCAAAATGTAACAAATGCTTTTAATAAAAGGAAAAACTTTGCACTTACTTCTTCCTGTTCCATTAATTGTAACTACATTTATCTCTTGATGAAACTGAAAAATCATTTTAAAGGATCACACTGTCTTTTGAATAAATCTCTGGAAAATATCTCAGAGACAAAATCTCAAGGAAAGACAAGGAAAGGCAAGACATCAAATGATGAGATGCCAAAAAGTCATACGATTCCACCAAAGTCTAACACAAAAGGACCCATAATGAGGTGGGTACCTAAGAAACAATAATCTGTCTTGCAGAAACAGTCAATGCCAATCTGGTACCTAGATTCTGGATGTTCAAGGCATATGACTGGAAATAAAGAACTGCTATCCTCATTCAAAGCAAAATCCGGAGGAGCAGTTACTTTTGGAGACAACAAGCAAGGACAGATTAAAGGATATGGTGAATTATCAAGAGGAAATGTTTCTGTATCAAAGGTTGCTTATGTGGATGGATTAAAACACAATCTGATAAGCACAAGTCAACTTTGTGATCATGGTTCCAATGTGAAATTTCAAAGAAAATATTGTTCACTTCTTCACTCAGAATCAGGTCAAGAAATGCTAAGAGCAGACAGAAGAGGTAACCTCTACAGAATGAACTTTACCAAAATCACAGACACTGATTCAGAGAAACTTTGTCTTGTATCTCTGAATAGTGAGGAAATCTGGCTCTGGCATAAAAAGTTTTCACATCTAAACTTTTCCTCACTTGATAAGTTAGTTAAACTTAATTTGGTTAAGGGATTACCATCTCTAAAGTTTAACAAAGATCATCTTTGTTCTGCTTGTGAGATGGGTAAAATGAAAAGATCTTCCCATAAAACCAAAAGTGAAAACAACTGTCCTAGACCTCTGCACATGCTTCATGTGGACCTCTGTGGTCCTATCTCTGTACAGAGTCTAGCAGGTAAGAAATACATTCTTGTTCTAATTGATGAATTTTCCAGATATACATGGATAGAATTCATTAGAGCTAAATCTGATGTACCTGAAATATTAATAAGATTGTTGAAAAGATTACAGGTTCTATTCAGCAGCAAAGTTCAGAAACTAAGAAGTGATAATGGAACAGAATTCAGAAATGCCAAAATCAATTCTTATCTATCAGAAGAAAGCATTACCCCTAACTTCTCAGCAGCAAGAACTCCTCAACAAAATGGAGTAGTTGAAAGGAAAAACATAACACTTGTTGAAGCTGCCAGAACAATGCTTGCTGAATCTAATCTTTCAACAAATTTTTGGGCAGAAGCAATAGCAACAGCCTGCTTCACTCAGAATAGAGCTACAATTGTGAAGAGATTTCAGAAAACATCTTATGAACTCATTCACAATAGAAAACCTAATATTAAATATTTTCATGTTTTTGGATGAAGGTGCTATATTCAGAAAGATAGAGAATATCTTGGAAAGTTTGACAAGAAAGCTGATGAGGGAAAATTCATTGGATATTCATTAGCCTCAAAAGCTTTCAGAGTGTTCAATCTTAGAACAAGGACTATCCAAGAGAGCATCAATATCACTTTTGACGACAATATAAGCTCTGAACAACAAGAAAGTTCATCACAAATATTTGAATCATCAAGGGAATCTGAATTAAACAAAATATTTGAAGATTTCTTTGATGATGAAAATATCTCTGAAGTTATCTTCAGAGAAAGACAGGGAGAGAATTCAGAAGAACCTCAAGAAACAGGTACAACCCTTTCAGGGCCCTCTGAACTAACACCTTCTGTCTCACCAAATGCAGATCAGCAAAGTGAATCAGAAGATGATCACGAAATATCTGAAGCAACTCCAGAACCAAATGATGAACAAGAATATACATTTCTGGAACAAAACTCAGAGCCTCTGAACAGTACAACAGAGGCATCACCAGACTTCAGAGCCTCTGAATCTCAAACTGCACAAATTATTGCTCCAATCACAAGATAGACAAAAGATCATCCAATTGATCAAATCATTGGATCCTCATCCGAAGGAGTTAAAACAAGATCTGCCACCATCAATGAATGCTTCTATGTAAACTTTTTGAGCATTATTGAACCAAAGAAGGTAAAAGAAGCTCTTGAAGATCCTCATTGGATTTTTGCAATGCAGGATGAGCTTCAGGAGTTTGTAAGAAACAAAGTCTGGGCCCTAGTTCCCCTTCCTAAAGGAAAATTTGCAATTGGAACAAAATGGGTTTTCAGAAACAAAAAGGATAAGGATGGCATAATAATCAGAAACAAAGCCCGGTTGGTTGCAAAAGGATAATGCCAGGAAGAAGGCATTGATTATGATGAAACCTTTGCACCTGTAGCTAGGCTAGAAGCAATCAGAATCTTTTTAGCCTATGCTGCACACAAAGGATTCAAAGTTTATCAAATGGATGTTAAATCTGCATTTCTTCATGGTAAATTAAATGAAGAAGTCTTTGTCCAACAACCACCTGGATTTGAAAGTACAGAGTATCCTAATCATGTTTATTATTTGGATAAAGCTCTGTATGGACTCAAACAAGCCCCAAGAGCTTGGTATGAAACTCTGTCCACTTTTCTGATTAACAATGGATTTGAAAAGGGCACAATTAATACTACCTTATTCATCAAAAGGTACAAGAATGAGATGCTTTTAGTACAAATTTATGTTGATGACATTATATTTGGCTCTACCAATCAAAAGTATTGTGACAAGTTCTCAGAGTTGATGAAGAGTGAATTTGAGATGAGCCTCATGGGAGAATTAACTTTCTTTCTAGGCTTACAAGTAAAACAAACTTCAGAAGGTACATTCATAAGTCAATCTAAGTATGTCTCTGAAATTTTGCAAAAATACAAACTCAATGATTCAACTTCAATGAGAACACCTTTATCCACCGGAGTCAAACTTGACTCTGATCCTTCAGGAGAGAATGTGGATATAAAAACCTACAGAGGGATGATAGGTTCACTATTATACTTAACTGCAAGTAGGCCTGACATAATGTTTGCAACATGCCTTTGTGCTAGATATCAAGCAAATCCAAAGGTATCTCATTTAACTGCTGTGAAAAGAATTTTCAGATACCTCAGAGGGACACAAACATTAGGCCTCTGGTATCCAAAACTTTCAAATTTTGATCTAACAGCTTACACTGATGCAGATCATGCCGGATGTAAGCTTGACAGAAAAAGTACCTCTGGATGTTGTCAGTTATTGGGCAATAAGCTGGTAAGTTGGTCATCCAAGAAACAAAACTGTGTTTCCACTTCAACTGCAGAGGCAGAATATGTTGCTGCTGCTAGTTGTTGCTCACAAGTATTATGGATGAAAACTCAGCTCAGAGATTATGGCCAACAATTTGACAGAATTCCAATTCTCTGTGATTCAAAAAGTGCCATAGCCATCTCTGCCAATCCAGTACAACACTCCAAAACCAGGCACATCGATGTAAGGTACCACTTTCTGAAAGATCATGTTGAAAAAGGAACAATAGAGATGTATTTTGTACCAACTGAACTTCAACTTGCTGATATATTCACAAAAGCTTTAGATGAACGAAGGTTCAATTTTTTAATTAGCAAGTTGGGAATTTTGAATATGTCTACCTAACAAAAGAGCAGAGTCTCTGAATCGAGTAGAGTCTCTGATCCTTTCATCAGAGCCTCTAGACTTTCAAATATGGTAAAAATTCCTCTTATGAATCTCCAAGCATATGTCAAGGGGGAGACAACGACCCTTTCATCTTTCAAGGGGGAGAAATGATCTTGTCTCTGATATTTATATAAGAGCCTCTGATCTTGTCTCTGATATTTATATCAGAGCCTTTGATCTTGTCTCTGATGTTTATATCAGAGCCTCTGATCTTGTCTCTGATATTTATATCAGAGCCTTTGATCTTGTCTCTGATGTTTATATCAGAGCCTCTGATCTTGTCTCTGATGTTTATATCAGAGCCTCTGATCTTGTCTCTGATATTTATATCAGAGCCTCTGATCTTGTCTCTGATGTTTATATCAGTGCCTTTGATCTTGTCTCTGATGTTTATATCAGAGCCTCTGATCTTGTCTCTGATGTTTATATCAGAGCCTCTAATCTTGTCTCTGATATTTATATCAGAGCCTCTGATCTTGTCTCTGATATTTATCAGAGCCTTTGATCTTGTCGCTGATGTTTATATCAGAGCCTCTGATCTTGTCTCTGATATTTATTTCAGAGCCTCTGATCTTGTCTCTGATGTGTATATCAGAGCCTCTGATCTTGTCTCTGATATTTATCAGAGCCTTTGATCTTGTCTCTGATGTTTATATCAGAGCCTCTGATCTTGTCTCTGATATATATATCAGAGCCTCTGATCTTGTCTCTGATGTGTATATCAGAGCCTCTGATATTGTCTCTGATGATTTTATCAGAACCCAGATCTGGTCTCATTAAACAAATCCTCAAGGATTTTTTTTAATAATAAATCTTTTTGGATAACCACTCGTTTCTTTTCTGACGGTTTACTGACACAAAGCGGTTCTCCCCTACACGCCTAAACGTGTCACCCATCAATTCGGGGATGATGGAACGTCCTTTCTGCAATTAAGACTCTCATTCGCCGCTTCAATAACCTCTCCCTCTACCTTCCTTTTTGTAGCTATAAAATACCCTGTTCACTTCCCATTACTCTTTGCACTCTCAAAATCCAAAATCCGATTCTCTCTTTCTAAGCTTTCATCTTTCTCAACCTGCAACAATGGCGGCTCATTCCCAAACTTCAGATAACTCAAGCAAACTTGTTCCAAGCTTGAATTTGGTACAGTTCGACGTTCCAGTCAAAGGAAACAACTACTTTCTGGACGTAACCCCATCAAAATATGATGAATAGTTTCGCCCAATCCTCGACTTTTTCACCAACTGCGAACTCAATGATGTTCTAACCAAACATGCGTCAGATATTCCCCTTCGCTTTGTCCAACAATGGTGGTATTCAAGTGAATACGACGATGAAAAGGAAGGACTGGTTGGGCACATTAACCTAGGTGAACAAAGCTTAAGCATAAGTATAACCCCACAAACCCTAACTCGCCGATTCAACCTCCTCACCACAACTGATCTTCAAATAGAAACCTTTGAGAAACCCCCAACTCAAGAAGTTCTTCTTCAGTTCCTCCACCACTTAGGCTACAACAAAGAAATAACACGCCTCAGTCAATTCAGACGTCAGTACCTGCCTCCCAAATGGAACTTTATGTTCAGTGTTCTCAACCGAACAATAACCTGCAAAATTGGATGCCAGGATCAGACTCATCCAGCGATAATAGCCATAATGTATGCTCTCTTTTTCAACAGAAGCATCAATATGGCCCACATTCTTTTCTGTGAGATGCTGACAGCGGTGGACAAGAAGAACAAGGACTTGGCCAAAGGAAAACAACCAATATCGGTACTGTTTCCACGATTCATCTCAGTGGTCATTCAACGAGCAATGGAGAAATTCTCCATCACTGAGGAGGGCCTAATGACACCTCTGTTTATGATGAACTCATTCAAAGCCACAGAGGTTCCTCCGTATCCACATGACCGACGTTTCCCACACACCATGATTGAAATTATTCCTGCTGACTCTCCTACCCATCTCCTACTTAGTCGTGTTGCCCAATCATCAGAACCGATGATGGGATCCCCAACACATTTAGGTTCTGAGCCTGAGCATGAATCAGAGAGTGATATCTCTGATACTGCTCAAAACATTAACAGAGCGCAACCAGAGGGTGGCTCTGAGAGAGTGAGGAAGAGAAAACATGAGGACCCTACCTCTGACGAAGAGAATAACTCTGTCAGAGCAGAGGAAGGTGAGCACGAGAGATTTCCAGAGGGTGAGTTTCTAAACATAGACTCTGAGGGCGGTGAGGTAGAAAAAGATGTCCTTAATGACACAAATGAGAGAATCCAAAGCCCAAATCCCAGTGCAAACAAATTTACTGTCCAAGATGGTCCAGCATCAATGGACATTGAAACAGAGGTGCACACCTCGAACCCTTCCCATCCTAACCGCTCAGAGGAATCTGTTTCTGCCTCTGACGCATGCACCAGAGGGGAAACCTCTGATACGGCTAAGTCCTCCCAAAAGGACTTGGACCAAGATAAAAAACTCACTTACCCCAGAGTATGTCACCTCCACCCACACATGATGACTTTGTGGCCCAAACTAAGTTGGACCGTCCCTTTGAACGTAAGGATTGCCTGTCAGAAAAAGAATGTCACGACCTTATTGCACAAGGAATCCTTAGCCTAGACAAAAAGGTTTCCAAACACATTCGGTTCTCATCATCAGATTCTGACTCTGATGATCAGAGACCAATCGGAACCATTATAGGGAGATCCTTGAAAAAAGGTCCCCAAGGATTAATGGGAAGTCCTTCCGGAGACAACATCAAACCACCTCCGACAGAAGGCCCCTCTGAACTCGAGGGAAACTTAGAATCATGTGTTGATCCTAAGGTTACCCCCTCTAATTACGTTACCAAAGAGGAGTTCAAAATATTTGGTGATGAAATCAGAGAATCTCTGAAGGAGATAAAACTTCAAATGGAGAAGAATTCAGAGGCCTCTGCCTCTAACTCTGAAGTTGAAAAGCTCACTTCAGAGGTCTCTGAGCTGCGCACCACGGTTCTCAATCAGAACGAAAAACTGGATGCTCTGGAAAGCCTGGTCATAAAAAATGATTCAGTTTTGTCTAGAGAGATTCAGAACTCCAAAACAGAGCTCCTCAAGGCGATTCCTCCTACCTCTGCCCCCACTCCAACACATGCAGACTTTTCTCAATTCAAAGAGGAAGTCTTGCGTTCTTTGGCAGAGGTAATTGCAAAGATCCCTACCTCCGCTGCTGCTGCTCCTGCTACAACAGAATTCATTACAAAGGCTGACCTGACCAACTTCTCAAAGAAGATCACCAGCAATGTTCTGAATATCTCCAGCAAGTTCGTCTCCAAGACCACTCAGCAGAACAAAAAGATTGAAGACCTTCTGAAGAATGTCAAATCTTCAGAGGGAGTTTTGAAGAGAAAAGAACCAGAGGTCACATGCTCTGAAGAAGCGAGAAAGAAGGCTAGATATGAAGATTCTGATGACGGGGATGACCAGCCTCAGGGGACATCCGATCTTCATAAGGGGGAGAAAACTCCTACACCAAAACCTGTTGAAACACAAAAGGAGTCCAATCCCTCTGAATCAAACCAAAGCAAGGAGAAAGGAATAGAAAGACGTTCAACCTCCACCTCTGCTGAAGATCTTCAGGCAACTTTAAAGTCGCCAGTACCTGTCATCTTTCTAGCACCATCCACATCGAGTGCTCCAATAGTACCAATAATAGCTGCAACTCCAGAAACTATTGGAGCTCTGGAAGAAGATGAAGATGAGCAGCTGGTAGACTTCTCTACATCAGAAGATGCATTCTCATCACCAGAAAGACCAACTTATGTGATGAGAGATGCTTACGAATCAGAATATGAAAAAGAAGAAAAATCAGATTCTGGAAAAGAAGAAGTTGAAGTAGTTGATGTCGAAGAGTATGTCTTCAAGAATGCTCAACCACATCATACTTCAACAACGTCAGAGCTGAGGGAATCACCAGAGATAGATGGCTACATCTCTGAACCCTCAAAAGAAGATCCTCCACAGATGAAGGAACCAGAAACCATGGTTGTTGATGAACAGGCTCCTTCAGAGAATCCTGTTCAGAAAGCAAGCATCGGTCTTCCAGCAAAAGTGTTCAATAAACCTCCCACATTCCTCGAATCAAATCCAGAAGCTTCCATAGAAGACCACTTCAGATACATTTACTGTGAGTTCAACATGGCAGATACACTGGTCATTCCTCTGAATCCAAGAATCAGAGAGGACATGCCAGACTATGAGCGAAGATTTATCAGAGATAAAACCAAACCAAGAGCACAGGTCCTCTCTGATGATCCAATCATCAAAATCAACAAAATCTCAGAAAAGACCTTTGCTTACAACAAGATTACCTATAGGAATTATGTGGTAACTCGATCTGATCAGAAGATTTACGAGTTCAATGACAATGATCTCGTAAATCTAAATCCATATGATTTACCACATTTATATGCCTATTGCTCTGCCAGGTATGATCATGGAAGAAGGGAAATCAGGATGGGCATGGTTGAAGTCCGACGGGCAATGGAGGCCTATGTCAAACACCGAGCAAAACGTGACTTTCAAATTGCTCTGAACCTAGGGGAAAAAAAGCTGGAAGTAACTGAACCTGTGGAGTCATTCGAAAAACTTAAAGAACAGAAGACTGGATCAATCGTTGCAGAACCTCTGGGTTTCATCTTCAAAATAAATCAAGAAAAGAAGATCTTTCTAGCTTCAGAAGTGTCGAAGTACTCTGATGAAACCTTGAGAGGTATAAAGAAATTGATCCATGCAAAAGAAGAAAGGCACAGAGCAGATTTACTGGCAAAGCTTGACTTAGAGATCGACTCGATGATCAACTTCAGAGCTCTGATCATGAAATTCCATGGAATCTGTTCAAGTGACAAATAGTAGTCTGCTTCTTTATTTCTTTTATTATTACTTTCTTTGTATTAAACTTCCAAATGTTTAAGAAGTAATACTTAAGAGGATATTTTTCTCCTCTATGCTTTCTAGTTTAAAATTCAATTCTCTGTTATTTTTTTGTATCTTCTATTTTCGACACTTAGGGGGAGATTGTTAGCTCCAAATCATCTGTTTGTTAAAGTGTTGAAAATACCAGCCCTATTTCAGAGGACTTTCAAGAAGATACACTTCAGAGGACGAAGACTTCAGAGGATGAAGACTTCAGAGGACACACCTGCCTCTGAAGTACTTTTCAGCAACTAAGACATCAGAGATGGCTTCATCAGAGGCTCTGAAGACAACGTCAGAGCTCTGAAGACATTTTCTCTGGATGTTCACGTGAGAATGAAGACATCAGAGATGGCTTCATCAGAGGCTCTGAAGACAATGTCAGAGGCTCTGAAGACATTCTCTGAAGATGTTCTCTGAAGTTCAGAGAATGAACAGAAGAACAGATGACACGTCACTTAGTGATAAGATTTACTTTCTAGAGTAGGTCACTGTTCAGCATGCTCTATCTCGTCATACAAGTACACTGCTTACTTTATGGTCCTATAAATAGGACCATCACCTTATTGTTCAAAGTGTGCTTAAGAAGTTATATATCTGATAATATAAGTTGAATACTTTATTCTAAGAATATCTTGTTTATCTTTATCTGCTTTATGAACTGTGATATTTGAATCTTCTTTGATATTAAACTGTATTACTTCCGCTGTCATTACTCTTATTGTTTATATCATTGTTACGAGATTAGATCTGGGATCCAACAGCTCTGATACCAATTATTAAGTCCCAATTTATCAAGTTCTAAATACTAATTTTGATCACAAAAAAGATGACCAGCAATTTAATCCATTAACCTGTTTCAATTCCAATTCAATCAGATTTCGTATACAATCTTTCTTGATACTTTCTCTCTCTAGAATTCAGTCTACGTATTACAATGATTGTCTTACTTCTAGTTACAAGCTTATTAAAAGCAAAACACACACACGCACAACACTTAAAAGAAAAAATTACATTTACTTTGACTTTGACAATTATTACAATGACTTTGACTTTGAGAGTTGACTATGAGCTTTGACTTGCTTGACTTTTGTCTTCTGTCTTCATGATCTTGTATCCAACCAATATATGTTCTAACAAGGATATTATGCAAATATCTAGGGGGAGCTTATCTGATTCTAACTCATTCAATCATGATTTGAGGGGGAGCTTAAATGTATGTATCTTCTGATCTAGATCTCTGATTGTTTGATAGAAGAACAACTTTCGAACATGAAAAATATTTTCTGAAATGTTCAAACCACTTCTGATTCTCAAAAGATTTCATGAATTTAGAAGTGTGATCTTCAAATGTTTTAGATAATTGAGCGTTAATGTTTAACTGACTGTGTTTCCAAAGATCAATACTTGTGTATTATCTTGTCTATATACTGTCAAGTATTCACACACACCGGTTCAATACTTCATTTGAATTAGTTATTACCATGTCTCTAAACGAAACAATTTTCGATGGTAATACCCTCATTTATAATTCACTGTTGTTGAGCATCATACATCATTTCAACTTGAGCGTTCGTTGCTAAATTGTTTATATTCGTTCATATAAACAAACTATCAAGTTCTTTGATACCCTAACTTTTCACGTTCATATTTCATGATATTTGATCTGATTGATACATTGTCAGATTCTCAAAACAATTATCTTGATTTGATTTCATTCATTCAATATCCTTGTTTTGAGAGATCTTCAGAATTCAAATTCTCAAATTTCATTTATATCCGTAATAAGCATACATTTATATGACAATGTTATCACATTTTGAGCTTTATTTGTTCAAGTTAAACTATTGAGCAACTATTCCTTTTAGGATAAAATTTCACAGGATTCTTGTGTTAGCTAAATTGAACTTCCATGGATTCACGTTAACCAGTGTTTCCTACCCCAGAAGTTATCCTAGAGTGATTGAGGGGTGAGGGGTTTTAAATCAAAGAGTAGGGGAGATAACTCATCCGATTGAGTTTTTCTCATTGTGCTGAGCGGTAAAATGGAAAAGAGAGTTTGGTTAGAAATGAGCTAAATGTTTAAAAGATATAGGGTGTGAGATCAGAGTTAAAAGAATATGAAAACTCTGCACCAACCACTTTCTTAGTCGGGCAACCACATCTACTGATTGGTTCACATTCTTTGGTGACCATCATTTAAACATGCAGTTACCCCACCTACCACTCATTTCTTTCTTAACAAAGAAATGTTTCATTTTCTTTGGGGACGCAACATATCTGCTATATGGTCTTCACTCGGAATATTTAGATATTGAAAAAGAAGGAAGTTTGCCCCACCTTCACACCTCTTTCATGCACATTGAGTCCGTATACTACTTGTTGTTGTCTCAACAATTTATACAATTTGAGCCTGTTCAAGCTTAAGTAGCTTCAATCATTTCTTACACTTTCATGTACATACAAGGAATATGTTTTCTTTTCATAACATTCATAGAAAATTCCTTTGTGGTTTTTCGATGATTGAATAGAAGCCCTGGGGGAGTGAACATCACAAAAACTCTTTTACAATGTACATCCGTTGTACATAGTGGCTCTGTGCTACTTACAGACACACTAACTGTATCATTTGTTGATTCAGGGTTACAATTCTTATTATACCTGAATTTGAAAAGATTCGGGTATATACATTTTATGAATTGACGGATACACAGATAAAAAGGGCAGAGATTGTTATCTCATCATGAAGGGGCAGATAAATATTCAAAGTCTGTGATGACTTGAAAACGTTTTGATGATTTTGCTGCTCACAATTCATCAAAAAGGGGGAGATCATTTGGATTTTTCAAGTCAGATTATAAGTCAGACAGATGAAAGTTTTGATCAAGAATCTCATCAAAAAGGGGGAGATTCAAAAAGATTCAGATAAAAATGTTTCAAAGTTGATTTAAGAAAGTTTGTTTGTTCAAAGATAGTTTAGAGATCACAGAGATGAAGATACAAGCATCAAAGATATCTCAAAGTTCAAAGAAGTTCAAAAATTTTCAAATTCTTGTTCAAGACTTGATGACTTCACAAAGCGAAAGTGAAAGACTTTTCACAATTCTTCAAAAGCAGATTGTTTGAAGATTTCTAGAGCTTCAATGTTTAAAGTTGTCAGAGTTAAAGTTTTGAAGAATCAAGAGCTGAAGATATTGTCAAAACAAATTTAAATCTTAAATACAAAGGGGGAGCTTGTTAGTGTATTATTGTATCCAAGATTTATGTAGAAAAGTCAAAGTCTGTAAAGTCAAACAAAGTCAAGTCTTAGATAAGTCAAGTTTGTTTACTTTGAGTTAATATGGTATTTGACCATATATATATATATATATATATATATAGTAGCTTGAGTGTTTGTAGCTTGTGTTTCATTCATTCAGTGGGAGAGAAATAGGTAGCTAAGCATTGTAAGAGATCTATCAAGTGTAATGCTTAAGTGAGATATACGACTTGAGAACTTTCTCTCTCTACACTCTGTCTATAAATTGTTCATAATTGTCAAATTTGTTTGATCTTGATTAGTTGCTTGAAATCTTGGACTTACAGTATCGAAAAGATCAAATATGAATGATAATCAATTAAAGCTTAGGTCATGAAAGAAATGAAATTAATCTATATGAACAAATATAGACAATTCTTGACAGAAACACTTAGATTTAAATTAATGTAATGCTCAACAAACATGGAAATCAAACGGGGTGTATTACCATTGAAAATTGTGTCAATTTGAGACATGATAATAATAAAATCAAGAAGAAATACTAAACCGGTGTGTGTGAATATACTTGACAGTATATGGAAAAAATTATACAAAAGCATTTATCTTTGGAACCACACGATTAGTTAATCAATAAAGCTCATAAATGGAAACATTTAAAATAACACTTCTGGAATTCATAAAATCTTTTTTAGAATTGAGAAGTGGTTTGAACGTTTAGAAATATGTTTTCATGCTTGAAAGTCATTCATCTTTCAAACAGTATGAGATTAAGGTTAGAAATATTCTTACGCACAACTTAAATCTCATAAAATCGCCTCAAATCAAGATTGAATGATTGAAACCTTGTAGGCTCCCCCTCAAATTCTGCACATAGTCAAATAGTCGTCAAAGTAACATAGTCTTATTCAAAAATTTATTGAAAGTAAAAAACAATGAAAATAAAACATTGAAGAACGAGTCCTGATCTGAATTGATAAGAAGTCATCAACTCTTTCCCCCCCTAAAAATACGCACTCATAAAAATATGTCAATACAAATCATATGCAAAATATCTAACTCAAATTCTAACCCCCCCTCCCTTGACAAATGATCATCTTTTGTCACGCCCCATGAAATCATGAACAACCTTCAGTGCAAATATCATTGAGATTAAAAATAAAGAATGAAGAAAAATTATTAATCAAACTGTATGAGGTAAAAACGAATTATGTTAATATTACGTTTTGAGATTCAGCATGCCTAATTTCGAAATGAGAAAATTAAATCTCTTTTCTTCCAATGGCTTGGTGAGAAGATCAGCAAGCTGATAATCCGTATTTATAAAGTAAATTCAATCGTACCCTTTTCGACATTATCTTTAATAAAGTGATTTCGCACATCAATGTGCTTTGTTTTTGTATGTTGGACAGGGTATGTAGAAATAGTGATAGTGCTCTTTGAATCATAATAAATCGGGATTTTGTTGTAATGGAAGCCATAATCTCGGAGTTGTGTCCACATCCATAACACTTAAGAACAACAACTAGTGGCGGCTACATATTCTGCTTCGGTTGTTGAAGTAGATACGCATAATTGTTTCATTGAAGCCCAACCCACGAGTTTATCTCCCAAGAATTGAATATGTCCCCAAGAACTCTTCTTGTCTAATTTACAACTTGCATGATCTGCATCTGAAGATGTTGTTAGTTCTAAACCTCTATCTTTAGGATACCACAAACCAAGATCTGTGGTTCCCTTCAGGTATCTAAAAATTCTTTTGATAACCGAAAAATGTGACTCTTTAGGGTTGGCTTGATATCTCGCACATAAACAAGTCGAGAACATTATATCCAGAAGACTGGTCGTCAAGTACATCAAAAACCAATCATGCCTCTATAGGTTCTATAATCAATAGTTTTTCCATTTAGATCAGCTCCGATCTTAGTTCTAGGTGCTATAGGGGTACTAATAGGAGTACAATTTTCCATTTTAAATTTATTTAAAATATCATAAATGTACTTCGCGTGGTTAATAAAAATCCTCGTTGAAAATTGTCGAACTTCTAATCCGAGAAAGAAATTCACCTCTCCCATCATACTCATTTGAAAACGTGACACTATTAAGGCATAAAAATTCTGACAGTACTTAGGGTTAGTCGAACCAAAAATTATGTCATCAACATAATTTTGTATGAGAATAATACACCTTTTTCTTTCTTGATGAAAAGAGTAGTATCAATTTTACCTTTTGAAAATCCGGACTTGACTAAAAGCTTTGAAAGTACCTCGTACCAGGCTCGAGGGGCTTGTATTAAACCATAGAGCGCCTTGTCAATAATATAGACATGATCTGGCTTTCCAGCGTTGACGAACCCTTCTGGTTGTGAAACGTATACTTCTTCTTTTAGAATGTCATTCAGAAAAGTTGTTTTCACATCCATCTGATACACTGTGAAATTCTTGTGTGCAACATAGGCAACAAACATTCTTATTGTCTTAATGCGTACAACTGGTGCATACGTTTCATCATAATCTATGCCTTCCTCTTGTCAGTATCCTTTTGCCACAAGTCGAGCTTTATTGCGAATTTCGATACCATCTTCATCTTTCTTATTTTTGAACACCCATTTAGTACCAATAATTGTCTTTCCTTCTGGACGTGGCACGACTCTCCAAACATTCAAGGCTTCGAACTAATTAAGTTCATCCTACATGGCTGCGATCCAATCAGGATCTTCAAGAGCATTAGATACATGTGTCGGTTCAATCTTGCTCAAGAATGATTCATACAAGCACTCATTGGCTGTTGTGGACCGAGTTTGCATCGGTTTTGAAATATCTCCGATAATTCATTGCACCGGATGCGCTTTGGTTCACTTTGTTGTGTGAGGAAGTGGTACATAGTTAGACTGATCATTTTCATCATCTAAGAATCCTTCTTCTAGGGGTTCAGTTGAAGTAACATGTGTAGAAGTTTTAGTTGGTGGAACACTTGATGTCTGTTGATTTGGCAATTCAATATTTCCAACTGAGTATACAACTTCTAATTGATCAACATTATGTGCATCTTAAATGATTGAGTATTTATTTGAACTTGAGTTCATGTCTGAACCGGGGAAACTGGTTCAGTTGATACATCTGATGTGATTGGATGATGTTCGCTTGAATCTTCACAACTATCAATCACAACAGGTTTAGTCACTTTAGTACCTAGAAAATCATTATAAAAATTCTCAAATAAAAGATCTAAATTAGTTAGATGAGATGTCGAAGTAGATGCTTGTTCAGGAGTTAAAACTTTTGAACCAGGTTCTGGACTGACCTGTCCAGAAGCTAATACTCCTGTGTGAACGGGTTCTGAACTATGTTGTTCAGAAGCCATTTCCATTGCTTCATCAAAGGTAACGTTAACACTCTTTACAACAGTCTTTGATTTCTTTAGATAAACTCTATATGTGATAGTTCTCAAATTCAAGGTACCAAATACAAATCACATACAAGATTTATGTTGGGAACTGAAGATGTGACCAAGTCTTTAATGCTGCTAGTTCAGAATTACTCCTGCCAGAAGACTTCAAAGTTAATACTGCTGAGCATTACTACTACTAGTAGAATTAATACTGTTAGTCAAAGTTAGTGCTGCTTGAACAAAGTTAGTACTGCTTAGCTAGTTAGTACTGCTAGTGGTTAGTGCTGCTTAGTAGTTTATGCTGCTTATGATTAGTACTGCTTATGAATTGAAGATCTGAATGGAAAGGATGACAGCTGTAAATATTCAAGATATTCATGGAAGGATTGAAGATAATGATGGAAGATATACTGAAGATATTTTATTTATTGTAATTATCTTTTTGTTCAGTATATGTATAGATTTGACAAAATAGTTTTATGAGACAGATTTAATTCTAAGTTTTTGTTTTAGAGAGAATCAACCTCAAGGCATAGATCCTAGTTCTAGAGAAGTAGAATTCGTCTTGAAAGAGCTTGTTCTTCAAGATTGAGGTTGAGTGTGTAATCTTGTGGTTTGATAATTGAATACAAGTTTACAAGTTGTTGATTATATACTGTTTTGATTACTGTTACATTGAATATCAAAGTGTTATTCCGCAACTTCTTTGATATTGTTTCTGAGACTTTATTCTTGTTAAGAATTCGATCCTGACAAGTGGTATCAGAGCCTGACTCTCTCAGAAACATCTATTCATTCATCATGGAAAACCTTGCAGAATCAAACAGTACTCTGGTCTCTAAGGCTCCAATGCTCAAACCCAATGAGTTTGACATGTGGAAGATAAGAATTAGACAATACATTCTTCTCACTTACTACTCAATGTGGGATATCATTGAGAATGGTCCTTCTGAAGCAGGAAAGATTGGACCAGATGGGAAAAGACCTCCACCAAAGACAGATGGTGAGAGGAAGATCAGACAGACCGAGATGAAGGCCTTGAGCACTCTGCTCTTGGCAATCCCCAATGAATATCAGCATCAATTTTGCAATTGCACTGATGCTCAGATTCTCTGGAATGCTCTAGAGAAAAGATTTGCTGGAACTAAAAGCATCAAAAGAAATCAAAGAGATGTTCTAAAGTAGCAGTATGATAACTTCACTTCTTCAAAGAATGAGTCTATGACTCAAACGTTTGATAGGTTCAACAAGCTCATTGGTGAACTGGCTACTTTAGGAGTGAAGATGGAGCAAGTTGATATCAACAGAAAGTTCCTCAGATCTCTTGGGGATGAATGGACTATGTACACTGTCTCATATAGGCAGAGTGACAATCTGGAAGAGAAGGAACTTGATGATCTATATAATGATCTAAGAGTTTTTGAAACTGAGGTAGAAACCAAGAAGAAGCCCACTGGTTATATCCACAATGCTGCACTTCTATCAGCATCTACTGATACTACTGCCAACCCTGAAGCAGTTAGTACTGCCAGTGGAGTGAATTCAGAAAAAGGCACTGAAACTATCTTTGAAGCCTTTTTGTCCAGTCATAGCAACAATTCATTGATTAATGATGATCTGGATCAACTTCACCCTGATGACCTGGAGGAGATGGACATTAAATGGCAGATGGCCATGTTATCTATGAGGGTGAAGAAGTTTATCAAAAGAACAGGAAGGAACAACTTCTCTCAAAGAAGAGAAGATGGAGCTGGTTTTGACAAGACAAAGGTGGAATGCTATAAGTGCCACATGAAAGGACACTTTACTAGAGAGTGCAGAAGTGGTGTTCCAAACAACAACCACCAACAAACTCAGAATGGAGGCTACAATCAAAACAAGAATCCTGCTCAAGCCCTTGTTTCTCAACAAGGAATGCGGTTTGACTGGAGTGACCAAGCTGAGGAAGCCATTCAGAATCAAGCTCTTATGGCAGAAGTGTCTGATCTCCCCTCTGAGGTAATTTCTAATCTTTGCACTCAATCTTGCACAGACACTGTCAAAAGGTACAAAGATCACAACCAAAGCATGTGTGATGACCTCAAAAGATTAGAAAAGGACAGAAGAGACTATGTGTTGATAGTAGAGAGATTTGAAGAACAAATCAAAGGCTTTCAAGCTAATGAACTTCAACATTCTTATGACACAAACTATTGGAAGTGGGAAAAGAATGAATTAGAGACCAAACTGTCTAAGTCCTTAGAAGAGAATGATAGGCTGAAAGAGGAACTATCTAAGGTTAAGCTTGACATAGAAAAGTTTTCATATGCTTCAAAAGCAATGGATTCTCTTCTAAAGGCTCAGATTCATGATAATATGAAGCCTGGCATTGGATACAACAATACACCCCCTCCTTACAACAACAACTATATCTCTCCTACTTCAGACTTGTTAGAGACCAAGGAGAAATAGGACACTAATAGAGGTTGCTAGATCTCTATTGGCTGATTCAAAACTGCCAATTACCTTCTGGGCTGAAGCAATTAATACTGCTTGTTATGTTCAAAACAGAGTTCTAGTGGTCAAGCCAAAGAGCAAGACCCCTTATGAGCTTTTAAATAAAAGAAAACCTTTCATTGGATTTTTCAAACCTTTTGGGTGTCCTTGCACAATTCTCAATACCAAATCTCACTTAGGTAAGTTTGATAGCAAAGCAGATGATGGATTTCTTGTTGGTTACTCATCTCAGAGTAAGGCTTACAGAGTCTTTAACTCTTCTTCTAGAATAATTGAAGAAAGTGACAATGTCAAATGCAATGAGAACACACCAAATCCTATTGGGTCTGGTCCTAAGTGGTATTTGACATTGACTCACTAACTAACTCTTTTGGTTTCAGTAGTGATGATTATGCAGGTTCAGGGAGTGGAGGATCAGGGACTACACAAGTTCAAGAAAGTATATCTCAATCTGTGATCTTTCCCATACCCACAGTGGATCCTGTTAAAGACTGTGAAAAGGAATCATCTACTGGACCAAGTCAGAGTGAAGAAGAAAGTAGAGATAAGGAGAATCAAGAAAATCAAGAACCAGAAGTAGCTGCTGAAAATACCTCAGTTGACTTGAATGACTTTAATCTAGAGGTAGGACTTAATGAAGAACCTAGTCATCACACCAGAATTCAAAAGAATCATCCTCCACAGCTGGTAATAGGGGATATATCTTCTCCTATGATGACTAGAAATCAAAGTAGGCTTCAAGAAATGCAAGACCAACAGCATACAGTGCTATCTTTCTTTTTATCCCAGCTTGAGCCTAAAAAGGCACATGATGCTATGAAAGAGTCCAGTTGGATAGAAGCCATGCAAGAAGAGTTACTGTAGTTCAAGCTGCAAGATGTTTGGGATCTGGTAGATCTTCCTAAAGGCCAAAGAGCAATAGGAACAAAATGGGTCTTCAGGTTTAAGAGAGATGAAAGAGGAATAGTCATAAGGAACAAAGCAAGGTTAGTGGCTTAAGGATATACACAAGAAGAAGTAATAGACTATGAAGAAGTATTTGCACCTGTAGCTAGGATAGAAGCAATTAGATTATTCCTAGCTGATGCTTCTTATATGAAATTCAAAGTCTATCAAATGGATGTCAAAAGTGCATTTCTTTATGGCTCAATTGAAGAAGAAGTATATGTCTGTCAACCACCAGGGTTTGAAAACCCAAGCTATCCAGACAGGGTATACAAATTGAAGAAAGCACTTTATGGACTACATCAAGCTCCAAGAGCATGGTATGACACTCTGTCATCCTATCTCTTGGAAAATGGCTTTGAAAAAGGAGTCATTAATAAGACTCTATTCATCAAGAGAAAGAAGAAGGATATCTTGCTGGTCCAAATCTATGTTGATGATATTATCTTTGGATCAACAAGAGACAACATGTGCAAGGAGTTTGAGGAACTAATGCATCAAAGGTTCAAGATGAGTTCCATGGGGGAACTTACTTTCTTCCTTGGACTCCAAGTTCAACAGAAGTCAGATGGAATCTTTATCTGTCAGTCCAAGTATGTACAGGACATTCTAACCAAGTTTGGTTTCTCAGATTCAAAACCTGCCAGCACACCTATAGAGACACACAAGCAGATAACAGCAGATCTTGAGGGGGAGGATATGGATGTTCATCATTATAGATCCATGATTGGTTCTCTCATGTATCTTACAGCCTCTAGGCCAGATATAATGTTTCGAGTTTGTGTATGTGCAAGATTCCAAGTTAGGCCAAAGCAATCTCACTATCAAGCGGTTAAGAGGATATTCAGATATCTCAAAGGGCAATCTAGATTGGGACTTTGGTATCCTCATGACTCATCCTTTGACTTGCTTGCATACTCAGATAGTGATCTAGGTGGAGCAAACTTGGACAGAAAATCTACTTCTGGAGGATGTCAGTTTTTGGGTGCAAGACTAGTTTCATGGCAGTGCAAGAAACAAACCACAATATCCACATCTACAACAGAGGCAGAGTACATAGCAGCTGCAAGTTGCTGTTCTCAAGTCTTATGGATTCAGAATCAAATGTTGGATTATGGGGTAACCTTTCTACACACTCCAATTTTTATTGATAATAGCAGTGCTATTAGCATTGTGAATAATCCCGTCAAGCACTCAAAGACAAAGCACATTGAGATCAGGTATCACTTCATAAGAGACTGTAATGAAAAGAAACTTATTCAAGTTGTAAAAGTTCACACTGATAACCAGTTTGCTGATCTATTCACTAAAGCTTTTGATGTGGGTAGATTCACTTTCTTGGTAACAAGTGTGGGAATGATCAACTCTGAATAAGCCCCTTCTCAAAAAGTTGTTACATACCTGTATATTGTTTATTCTTGGTGTTACTAATCTTCTTTTTCAGGATATGTATAGCAGTACTCAGTGTCTCACAAGCTTAAAAGAGTAAGTATGGTTAATACTGCCAGTACACAGTTAATACTGCTACTAGTTAATACTGCTAGTTAGTTAATACTGCTAGTGGTTAATACTGCTCTCAGTTAATACTGCTAGTTAGTTAATACTGCTAGTGGTTAATACTGCTCTCAGTTAATACTGCTCTCAGTTAATACTGCTCTCAGTTAATACTGCTTTCAGTTAATACTGCTCTAGGTTATTACTGCTTATGTCCCGAATACTATAAATACTCTGTGCCCGCCTAAAAGTTCATAACAACTCTTTGCATACTGTTCACTTGCGCTCTAAACCCTTTCTCTCTCTCAAGTTCAAAGTTCTCAGGCAAGAACCTTCAAGATCAATGGCATCAATGGCATCCATGGCGTTCATTGACGAGCACAATGAAATCGCGATGCTCCAAAAGCCAGAACAAGCTGCAGGTTTTCATCAGATAGTCGACTTTCTGAAGTCCAGCCACATTGCCCATGCTCTCACTATATCTCCTACCATCTTCATAGAGCATCAGAGGCAATTATGGGCACATGCCACCATTGTTACTGAGAATGGTGTGCAAATGATCAAGACAAAGGTGTGTGGCAAGCCATTGACAGTTACTGAAGAGGTAACTCGCATCAATCTACGTCTAGACGATGCCTCTGGTATAACTTCTATCTCTAATGATGAACTGTTTTCTACTCTTACAAGAATGGGGTATGGAGGTCCGTTGGGTGTGTTCAAGTTCTTAAAAGCAAAATTTTCACCTCAATGGCGTTTCTTTGTCCATACCCTTATGCATTGTATCTCTAAAAAGACTACTGGCTGGAGTGAGTTCAGTAGCACCATTGCTTATGCTTTGGTATGCTTAGCCACTACCAGAAAGTATAATTTTTCCAAAATGATTTTCAATGATCTTGTCTCAAACTTGGGAAACAAAAAGAGCTTTTATATGTACCCCAGGTTTGTTCAAGAAGTTATCACCCACGAATTGATGGATATGCCTCATTTTGATGGGGTATATGTACCTAAACCCCCTAAAGGCAAAGTTTTCTCAAATATGAGAAGATCTGTTGGGGACTCGGAAGGAGTTGACACCCCATTGTTCTCTACAATGATGGTGGTGTCCCACACTGAAGAAGGTATGGCAGCAGGGTCAAGGCCCCCATTAGACCATCCCACTGCTAGCCAATCCCAACCTTCCCTCTCTCAAATTTTCTCTCAGTCCTTTGCTGCTAAACCCACTCCCATAATATCCAAGACTTATGTCAAGAGAAAGGTACACAAGGCTCCTTCCCTTGGTGTACCTACTATTACCCAAGAGCCTCAAAGCCCTCTCTTGGAGCACTCTCCAGTAGAGAATATCCAAAGGGAATCCACTAGGGTGTCTCCCAACCCTGAGGAGGTGCTCTCAAAGGAGATGGATGAGCATATGGGTGAGAAGGCTGCCACTACTTCTGCTAAGCACAGAGAAGGCCAGTGGTCACATCTCTAAGACCTTCCCCATGGCAACCTTGGGTGAGAAATCAACCAAAGTACCCTGGTGCCAAGAAACCAAGGGGGTAGTTGGTGCTTCTGCTAGGCAGAAGGCCACTACTAAAAGATCCAAGGATCCCTCAAGGATGGGCAAAACATCCACAAAGGGTGAGGACAGAACTGAAACTAATGAATTGATGGCAAAACATTCCAAGGATCCTTCAAGGATGGGTAAAACACCTAAAGAAGGTGAGGATAGATATACTTACTAGGAATTGATTGAAGCATTAGCCAACATCAATGTTGATGTGGTTAATCAAGGAAAGAAAATTAAAGAATTGCAGCAAGTGGTCATCTCCCAACAAGAGCAGATTTCCAAACTCAAGCAATTGGTAGGAAAACTCATTGCCAAGAAAAGGAGAAAGCAGTTTGTTCTAAGGAGAAGAAATGGGGCAAACAAAAAGAAGGAGGAAAATGCTTCCAAAAAGGGGGAGAATTCAATCTCAGAACAAATAGATCAACAGATTGAAGGGGAGTTTGTTGAAGAAAGGGCTGAATTTGTTGAAGAAAAGGCAGCAGCAGAAACTGTTAGTGCTGCTGAAACTACACAAGCATCAGTAACAGGATTAACATTTGAAGAGGTTGAAGTAGCAGAGATGCTGGTAAAAGCAAAGAATGATACTTCCAAAGCAAAGGGAGTGGTCATAAATGAAGGGGGAGCAAAGAAATCAGAAAAGAAAGACATGGCTGCAGATGTAAAAAGAAAAGGGAAAGAAAAGATGATAGAAACTGATCAACCAACCAAAAAGCAAAAGATGATTGAATCAAATGAAGCATTAGCCAAGAAACTGCAAGAAGAGTTAGATCAAACAGAGAAAGAGCAGGTTGAGAAAGACAGAGAGATAGCCAGAGCACTAGCCAATGAACTAAATGAAGCATTTCAGAAAGGGTTGGAAACAGAGAAAGCTAAGCAAAGAGCAATAACCTTGAGAAAGGCTATGATGGCCAGATCAAGTGCAAAGAATAGAAGACCTTCACAAACTTACCTTTCAACTCAGGAAAGGAACAAGATGATAACTTTCTTGAGGAGTGCAATTGGTGTGAAGAAAGAAATGTTCATAAAGATGACTTTTGATCAAGTCAAGGGACTATATAAGAAAGAAATGGGAAAGCTGAAGAATAATGAAAAGGACAGAGTGGAGTTTGAAAAGAAAGCTAAGGAGAGGCATGATGTGAATATCTATAAACCCTTCCCTGAAAGTGAAGAGGGAACTCCAACAAAGGAAAAGGCAGAGATTAAGGAAGAAGAGACTCTAGCTCAGAAGATCAAGAAGATAAAAAGAGTTAAGTCTATTGCTTCTAAAGGTCCTAGATCAGAAGAAAGGACAAAGGAAGAAAAGAAGAAGGAAGCTACTATAGGGCAAGGGCAAAGGATACTGAAGAGAACCAAGATGATGGCAAACAGAAAGAAAGTTGACAAGAAGCCTAGAGTAGAAGAAGAAAAGAAAGCTGAAACTCAGGAAGAAGTACCACAGAGTTCAGATGTAAACATGTACATGGTGATAATGGATAAAATTCCAAAGCCTATCTTAGCTGAACCTGTTGGATTCAAACCTCCTGAAGTTATTCATTGGGATACTATGGAGGTGGATGGCAAGGAGTATATCAGATTAAAAAGAAAGGATGAGAAGTATGAAGTCTATAGCACCTGGAACAAAATTGTCAGAGAGTGTTCAAGATCTGATTTGGAAGAAATGTTTGAAGTGGGGATGAAAGTTCATGCAGATCAGTTGACAGCTCCAGGGTTACCAATTATGAAGTTAGTTATGGAATATTTGTGCATGTTGTTCAAACCAGAAGCAGTAAAGCATTTGATAAAAGATGTATTTAAAGCTGTTAGAGGATGGACTCTATATGAAAGGAGTGGAGTCTATGAACTGGCATTGGATACTTTTCACATGGAGTACTACTTGGTAGATAGGGTATACAACCATACAAATCTAAAGCTTCATGCCATGTTAAATAAGAAGTTGGGTTGTGCACCATGTTCAGAAATGGCAAAGTACTTAATTCAGAGAACTATAATTCAGAGTATGGGACTGGATCCTAACATTGGAGTAGATCAATGAAAATTTTGTAAGCATTTGAAGAACTTGACTTCTCTTTCTAAAAGTCAAGTTAGGGGGAGATTGTTGGGAACTAAAGATGTGAACAAGTCTTTAATGCTGCTAGTTCAAAATTACTACTGCCAGAAGACTTCAAAGTTAATACTACTGAGTATTACTACTGCTAGTAGAATTAATACTGCTAGTCAAAGTTAGTGCTGCTTGAACAAAGTTAGTACTGCTTAGCTAGTTAGTACTGCTAGTGGTTAGTGATGCTTAGTAGTTTATGCTGCTTATGATTAGTACTGCTTATGAATTGAAGATCCGAATGGAAAGGATGACAGCTGTAAAGAATCAAGATATTCATGGAAGGATTGAAGATAATGATGGAAGATATACTGAAGATATTTTATTTATTGTAATTATCTTTTTGTTTAGTATATGTATAGATGTGACAAAATAGTTTTATGAGACAGATTTAATTCTAAGTTTTTGTTTTAGAGAGAATCAACCTCAAGGCATAGATCCTAATTCTAGAGAATATAATTCGTCTTGAAAGAGCTTGTTCTTCAAGATTGAGGTTGAGTGTGTAATCTTGTGGTTTGATAATTGAATACAAGTTTACAAGTTGTTGATTATATACTATTTTGATTACTGTTACATTGAATATCAAAGTGTTATTCCGCAACTTCTTTGATATTGTTTCTGAGACTTTATTCTTGTTAAGAATTCGATCATGACAATTTAGTCACAAGTCATACATTGATCTCACAAATCTACAATAGGTTTACAATGAACTCTCACAGTATGAACAATTAGTTTCTCTCTTTAACAAAGATCTCTCAATCTGTTTGTGTGTGTGTATCTTCTACGTGGTTACATGATTACAAAGGACAAACACTATTTATACTTGGTCAAACAAATTGATCTTAGAACTCAATGTAGTAAGAAAGTCAAACACCTTGACTATTAACAACACTAACAAAACTAAACTTTACCACAATTACAATATAGACCCTTTTAATCTTGAATACAACTTTTAGACCCAACAATATGCCGTAGGCGATTGAGAATAGCCAATGAAAATTCCTTCTCAGCCTTTGAACTAAACTTTTGCATGTTCTCCTGGTCGTTAAGTACAAAGCACCTACATCCAAATATATGGTTTAATGCTAGGTATTCTATAATTTATAAGAGAATACGGAGTTTTACCAAACCGACGATAGATGATGGAACGATTTTGCATATAACATGCAGGCGAGACAGGTTCAACCTACAAAAACAAAAGTAGATCGGATTGGCTGAGCATTGTATGTGCAGCCTCAACAAGAGTCTGATTTCTGCGTTCAACCACCCTATTTTGTTTAGGAGTTCTGGCAGCAGAAAACTAATGAGTTATCCCAACCGATTCGAGATAATCGTCAACTATTTTGTTCTTAAATTTTGTGCCATTATCTGTTCGAATTAGCTTCACTGTTCGTTTCATGTTCACTTGGACACTCTTTAGAAATGAGATTATGACATTGGGTGTCTCATCTTTTGACCTTAGAAACTTGACCCAAGTGTATCGCAATAGCCATCCACTATCACCAGTACATAACGCTTGTTGTTGATACTCTGAGTACGCATTAGACCGCATAAGTCCATGTGCAATAACTCTAAAGGATCACTTGTATTCGATTCAGGCTTTGGATTATGTGAGGCTCTTTTAAGATTTCCCTTTTCACATACGTCACATAGATGTTCCTTTTCAAACTGAGGCTCTGGAAGTCCTTTCACTAAATTTCCCTTCACCAACTTGTTGATATAGCGGAAGTTGAGGTGAGACAGCCGTCTATGCCATAACCAACTCTGTTGCATAAAGGCTTTCGATAGTAGACACATAGCATTGTCGGGTTTGACACTAGACAGATTGATCATGTAGAGGTTTGACTTTCGGGTCCCAACCAAAAGCTCTTTACCGTCTTCAGTTCTGACACAACATCTTTTGGCCATGAAATTCACCTCTAAGTTTTTGTCGCAAAACCGTCCAATGCTAAATAGATTATGGTCGAGTCCTTCAACTTAACTCACCTTCTTTATCGTTAAATTGTCCTCTACGACGTCTCCATAGCCGAGGATTGGCGAGAAATGATCATTCCCGAATCGTACATTTTCGTAAAACTTCTCTGTATAATTAGAAAAAAATTATTTTCTCCCAGTCACGTGCTTGGAACATCTGGAGTCCAAGTACCACTTATTACGGGTCTGCACAGAAGAAGTTAATCAACAATTGGTTTAGGTACCCATTTATAGATGGGTCCTTTCATGTTAACATCAAATTTTGGCACCCATCGAAATGTGGGTCCTCTTTTTCTTTTGAAAAACTTTTGAATTAACAAAATGATGTATATGGTAAGATCCAAACCAACTACTAGAATATTGATGAGCAACAAAATCTTTTTGGCCACAATTGGAACATTGAATTGTAGAATGAGATAATTGGATCAATTGCTTTATTGTATAAACCTTGCATGGAAGTACAAGTTTTGATTTATTAGAAGAAACATGTTCAATTACATCACTACTACTATCAGTAGACCTATTACAATCAGAAACTGAAGATGATTTTTGTTGACTCTTCAACCTTCTTTGGTCTCCAGTATAGCTTCACTTCAGACCATTTAAATCTAATATCTGAAACATAAGATTTATGCTTGATAGAACGCTGAGAATTCAGAGTTTGTTTTTTCTTTGACATACTAGTGTTGGTCCGTTTCTGTGAGTGCCTTTTCTTCTTACCTTTAACATAATAAGTACTTACAGGAACTGTGTCATCAACCTTGGTTGACCGTTCACCAACTTCAAAAACACTTGGTAATTCATCAGATTTAATAACGAAATCAGAATGTTCAGCAAGTTTAGTATTGAAAGCAAACTTACTGAAGCACTCATCTGAATAACCCTCATAATTTAGAAAATCAACATCATCAGACAAATCTTCCTCATAAAAACTTGGAGAAACATTCGATGATTTAGGATACATAAAATCATTGAATTCTTTAGAACGTTGTTTTTGGTAAGGAGTTTGTTTAAAATCTGCTGGTGAGACATCGCCAAATAAGATGCCCAATTTTCCCATAAACGCCTTACAAGAAGATGCATCAGAATTAGTAGTGTTGTTTTCACAAACTCTATCTGATTCTGTTTTATCTTCTGCTTTACCAACAAATTTTGATTCAGTGTTCAACAAAACAATAGAAAATACAATCTATTCTAAATCAACCAAAATCCTTTCATCTACTAGAGTGTTCTCAAGCTCAGAAATTTTACTTTCTAAGATGAGTGAAGGAACGTAAATCTTTCCTTCAACAGGTTTGCCTCCATTTCCTTAGTAGAATAACTTTGAAAATAATCATTTGACAAAAAAATTGGTTGTTTAGTAAGATAACCATCATTCAGTTTGTCATAACATAATGGTAGTTGCATTTTGGTTGTGTCTTTTCTGTTTGAATCTTCCTTAGCTTAAACCTCTTCAGATGACTTGGTCCATCTGGGTTATAACTTGGGTGTTTGTCAGCCGCTTGTAGAAAATCAAAGTTATAAATAGCAGGTTGTTTTAAAATAGCTTTCTTCAAATAATGTGGGTTGGCATACCCAATACCCTAGTTATCTTTAAAAAATTTAAATTCTTTAGGTTTGTTTAGTAACTAGCACAAATTACTTTAAATATTATTCCATAAGGATTACTTTACTCTCTTGATTATAGAAGTTTAGTAACTAGCACTAATTGTAATAATTTCATAATTCTTTGTTCGACAATTTTGGAACTACTTTACTTAAGTAGATTCTACCTAACACATAAATTTATTCGTCAATCATAGATATTCTAAGATACTTGTAAGTCCAATATTTCAAGCAACTAATCAAGATCAAACAAATTTGACAATTATGAACAATTATGAACAAATTTGACAATTATGACACTTGATAGATCTCTTGCAATGCTTAGCTACCTATTTCTCTCACACTGAATGAATGACATACAAGCTACAAACACTCAAGATACTATATATATGGTCAAAGACCATATTCACTCAAAGTAAACTAACTTGATTAATCTAAGACTTGACTTTGTTTGACTTTACAGACTTTGACTCTTCTACATAGATCTTGGATACAACAATACACTAATAATCTCCCTTTTGTATTCAAGATTTAAATTTTTTTGACAATAGTCTTCAGCTCTTGATTCTTCAAAACTTTAACTCTGACAACTTTAAGCATTGAAGTACTAGCAATCTTCGAATAATCTGCTTTTGAAGAATCTTGAAAAGTCTTTCACTTTTGCTTTGTGAAGTCATCAAGTCTTGATCAAGAGTTTGAAACTTTTTGAACTTCTTTGAACTTTGAGAAATCTTTGATCGCGTGTATCTTCATCTCTGTGATCTCTGAACTATCTTTGAACAAAAAAACTTTCTTGAATCATCTTTAAAACATTTTCGTCAGAATCTTTTTAAATTTCCCCCTTTTTGATGAGATTCTTGATTAAAACTTTCATCTGTCTGACTTATAATCTGACTTGAAAGTTCCAAATTATCTCCCCCTTTGTGATAAACTTTTATCAGGCTTGATTATATCAACTTCAAGTATTCAACTGACTTGAAAATTTCGAATTATCTCCCCATTTTTGATAAATTGTGAGCAGCAAAATCATCAAATCCTTTTCAAGTCATCATAGTCTTTGAATATTTATCTCCCTTTGTGATAAAATAACAATCTCCGCCCTTTTGATCTGTGTATCCATCAATTCATAAAATGTATATACCTGAATCTTTTCAAATTCAGATATAATAAGAATATTAACCCTGAATCAACAAATGATACAGTTAGTATGCCTGTAAGTAGCACATAGCCACTTTGTATAACGGATGTACATTGGAAAGGAGTTTTTGTAATGTTCACTCCCCAGGGCTTCCATTCAATCATCGAAAAACCACAAAGGAATTTTCTATGAATGTTATGACAAGAAAACATATTCCTTGTGTGTACGTGAAAATGTAAGAAATGAATGAAGCTACTTAAGCTTGAATAGACTCAAATTATGTAAACTGTTGAGACAGCAACAGGTATTACACGGACTCAATGTGCATGAAAGAGGTGCGAAGGTGGGGAAGACTTCCTTCTTTTTTAATATTTAAATCTACCGAGTGAAGACCAGATAGCAAATATTTTGCGTCGCCAAAGAAAATGAAACATTTCTTTGTTAAGAAAGAAACGAGTGGTAGGTCGGGTAATTGAAAGAGTTGGCATGGGCTCTTTGCCTATGTCAATGATGGTCACCAAAGAATGAGAACCAATCAGGATATGTGGTTGCCCGACTCAGAAAGTGGTTGGTGCAGAGTTTTCTTATTCTTTTAACTCTGATCTCACACCCTCTTTCTTTTAAACATTTAGCTCACTTCTAAACAAACTCTCTTTTCCATTTTACCGCTCAACACAATGAGAAAAACTTAATTGGATGAGTTATCTCCCTCACTCTTTGATTTAAAATCCGTCACCCCTCAATCACTCTAGGATAACTTCCGGGGTAAGAAACACTAGTTAACGTGAATCCATGAAATTTCAATTTAGCTCACACAAGAATCCTGTGAAATTTTATCCTAAAAGGAATAGTTGGTCAATAGTTTAACTTGAACAAATAAAGCTCAAAATGTGATAACATTGTCATATAAATGTATGTTTATTACGGATATAAATGAAATTTGAGCATTTGGACTTTGAAGATCTCTCAAAACAAGGTTATTGAATGAATGAAATGAAATCAAGAGAATTGTTTTGAGAATCTGACAATGTATCAATCAGATCAAATATCACGAAATATGAACGTGAAAAGTTAGGGTATCAAAGAACTTGATAGTTTGTTTATATGAACGAATATAAACAATTTAGCAATAAACGCTCAAGTTGAAATGATGTATGATGCTCAACAACAGTGATTTACATACGAGGGTATTACCATCGAAAATTGTTTCGTTTAGAGACATGGTAATAACTAATTCAACTGAAGTACTGAACCAGTGTGTGTGAATACTTGACAGTATATAGACAAGATAAAACACAAGTATTGATCTTTGTAAACACACGGTCAGTTAAACATTAACGCTCAATTATGAAAAACATTTGAAAATCACACTTCTAAATTCATGAATTCTTTTGAGAACCAGAAGTGGTTTGAACATTTCAGATAATATTTTTCATGTTCGAAAGTTTTTCTTCTTTCAAACAATCAGAGATCTAGATCAGAAGATACTTACATTTAATCTCCACCTCAAATAATGATAGAATGAGTTTGATTCAGATAAGCTCCCCCTAGATATTTGCAAAATATCCTTATCCTTAAACATTGAAGACCGAGTCCTAAACCGGTGTGTTTAGAACTCTAGGTCCTTTAACATTGAAGACTAGGTCTTGAACTGAATTATTCAAGAGCCATTTTGATCTCTGAGGTACAAGTCCTAGACTGCTTTGTCTAGAAGTCATAATTCTTTGACATTAAAGATCGGGTCCTGATTTGTTGTAATCAGAAACCAAAATTCTTTAATCATTGAAGACTGAGTCCTAAGTTGTTTTACTTAGAAGTCATTACTCTCAACATTGAAGAACGGGTTTGTTGGGAAATTCAGAAATGCACAAGTATGGTTAATGCTGCTGAAACTAAATGGTTACTACTTCTGAAGTTAATGCTGCTGATTCAACTTAATGTTGCTCATCAAGATTAGTACTGCTAAGTCAAGATTAATACTGCTAGAGGAGATTACTATTGCTAAGCAATTTTAGTACTGCTAGTAGTTAGTACTGCTGAATGTTAATACTGCTCAAAATATTAATACTGCTGAAGACTTAGTGTTGCTTATAAGAACAAGTTTGAAGATTATGGAAAGCTGGAAGATAAAGATAGAAGATTATTTTGAAGATCTTTTATTATTTGTAATTATCTTTTATCTTCAGTATATATAGAATTAGTCAGAATAGTTTAGACGATAACTTTTAGAATTCTGAATTTTTGTTTTTATAGAGAGAATCAACCTCAAGGTTTGTAATCCTAATTCTAGAGAAGTAGAATTCGTATTGATGAGCCTGTTCATCAATATTGAGGTTGAGTGTTGAATCTTGTAGCTTTACAATCATTAAATAAAGTTTACAAGTTGTTCTTCTGATTCACTGTTCCATTGATTCTTGAATATTAAAGTGTTATTCCGCAAACTCCTTTAATATTGTTTCTGAGTGTTTATTCTTGTTTAGAATTAACATCCTATCAAGTGGTATCAGAGCAAGTATTCTCAGAAATCTTATTCATCATGGAAAACACAGTTGAATCAAACAGTACTCTGGTCTCAAAGGTTCCAATGCTCAGATCCAATGAATTTCACATGTGGAAGATTAGAATCAAGCAATACATTCTCCTCACAGATTACTCTATGTGGGACATCATTGAGAATGGCCCATCTGATGCAGGAAAGATTGGTGAAGATGGCAAAAGAACCCCTCCAAAGACGGATGCAGACAGAAAGACAAGGCAGACAGAGATGAAAGCCTTGAGCACACTGCTCTTGGCCATTCCCAATGAGTATCAACACCAATTCTGTAATTGCACTGATGCACAGATGCTCTGGAATGCTCTAGAGAAGAGATTTTCTAGTACCAAAAGTACCAAGAGAAATCAAAAGGCAATCCTGAAACAACAGTATGAAAACTTTATGTCAACTAAGAATGTGTCCATGACTCAAACTTTTGACAGGTTTAACAAACTGATTGGTGAACTAGCTACTATGGGAGTACAGATTGATCAAGATGATGTAAACAGGAAGTTCTTAAGGTCCCTTGGAGATGAATGGACCATGTACACTGTTTCATTCAGACAAAATGATCAGTTGGAAGAGAAAGAACTTGATGATCTGTACAATGATCTTAGAATATTTGAAGCTGAGGTAGAGGCAAAGAAGAAGCCTTCTGGTTATATTCATAATGTTGCACTCCTATCAGCATCCATTGATTCTACTGCTAACCCTGAATCAGTTAGTGTTGCTAATGGAGCCAATCAAGAAAAAGGCACTGAGTCTGTGTTTGAAGCCTTTCTTTCCAGTCATGGAAATTCCTCTCTAATTAATGATGATTTGGAACAACTTCATCCTGATGATTTGGAAGAGATGGATATTAAATGGCAGATGGCCATGCTTTCCATGAGGGTGAAGAAGTTCATAAAGAGGACTGGGAGGAACAACTTCTCCCAAAGAAGAGAAGATGGAGCAGGGTTTGATAAATCAAAGGTGGACTTCTACAAATGCCATCTGAAGGGACACTTGCCAGGGAATGTAGAAGTGGAGTGTCTCACAACAACAACCACCAACAAGCACAGTCTGGAAACCTCAACCATAACAGAAACTCTGCTCAAGCCCTTGTTTCTCAACAAGGAATGAGGTTTGACTGGAGTGATCAAGCAGAAGAGGCTATCCAGAATCAAGCTCTTATGGCTGAAGTATCTGATCTCCCATCTGAGGTAAGTTCTAATCTCTGTTCTAAAACTTGCATAGTCACTGTTAAAAGGTACAGGGATCACAACCAGAAGATGAGTGATGACCTAAAAAGATTAGAAAAGGATATCAAAGATTATGTGAGAATTGTTGAGAGGTTTGAGGAACAGATTAAAGATTTTCAAGCCAATGAACTCCAACACTCATATGACACAAATTACTGGAAGTGGGAGAAAAAGGATCTAGAACTTAAACTGACCAAATCTAAAGAGGAGAGTGAGAAGTTGAGAGAGGAGCTAACCAAGGTTAAGCTTGATGTAGAAAAGTTTTCCAATGCCTCTAAAGCAATGGACTCTTTACTACAAACCCAGATTCATGACAAATTGAGAAGAGGAATTGGGTACAATGCCACACCTCCACCATATAACAACAATTACATTCCTCCTACTTCAGATATGTTAGAAACCAAAGATAGGAAGGACTTGCCTGAGGGAGCCACTGAGATAGATCCCTTAGATGAGGTAGTTGTTGAGGATAAGACTGACAAAGAGGTTGGCAAGAGTAAGGAGAACAAGGTGAGTGGTGAGATCCCTCTAGAAAATAATATTATCACCAATGAGGACTGTGGAAGGGCTTGGATCAAATCCAAGGACATAGAGAAGACAGAGGGAAAGTCTGGTAAGGTCCATTACAAACAGACCACAGTTGTGAATCCAGGTCCTTGCAAACAATGTGCATGTAAGAAGAATGAGCCCCAAAAACATGCTAAAAAGAGGGGAAATCAAAGAAACTAGAATAATCAGTGGGCACAAAAACAAGAGGTTGATCTGAGTAAAATCAATAGACCAAAACCTTGTTTTATCTGTGGCAAACTGAATCATCTTCCCAAATACTGTTATTTCAATCCTATAAACCAAAGGATGAATTTTAAAAGATCCATGCAAAAACCCTTTGGTTATAGGAAAGTTGAAAGGAACCATGTGGCTAAGAAATCTGTTAAATCTAAAAGACACATGAAGAAAAAGTCTGTTAAAGAAAGTGTCAATATGTGGGTTCCTAAAAGCAATAAAACTGTTAGTACTGCTATTACAAATAGTACTGCTGACAATGAGAGTGTTGCTAGAAGTAATGCTACTGCTAACAATGTTAGTGCTGCTAACATTGTTAGTACTTCTTCAAAAGTTAATACTGCTAACTCTGTTAGTGCTGCTAACAAGGTTAGTACTGCTAAACCTGTCAGTACTACTAACTCTGTTAGTACTTCTAAGGTTAGTACTGCTTCTAGTGTTTGTGCTGCTAAGCCAATCATATTGACAAAGTACTCTAATAAAGTGTGCTCTGGGTTTAAAAACCTCATCAAAAAGGAATGTAAATACTTTGATGAGAAAGGGAGACCCAAGACCACTTTGGCTTGGGTCCCTAATCAATACTAATTGCTTAATCTTATGTGCAGGGCAACCAACAGCTCAAGGGGAAGAGTATCTGGCATGTTGATAGTGGTTGCTCTAGGCACATGATAGGGAACTTGTCATGGTGGACATGTTACATTTGGTAATACTCCAGATGGAGGTAAGATAAGTGGTAAAGGGGACGTAACCAAAGGTAAAATGACCTTTGAAGATGTATTCTATGTTGAGCAGTTAAGGTACAACCTGTTAAGTGTATCACAGGTTTGTGACAAACAACATAGTATATTATTTACAAATTCTGAATGTATTATTCTTGCTCCTGGATTCAAGGTAGTTGATGAAAAGATGATACTACTAAGAACTCCCAGAAAGGATAATGTTTATTTCTTAGATATGGAAAGTGTTTCAACTGATTCATCCCTAAACTGTCTTGTTTCAAAAGCTTCTTTGGATGAATCATCACTTTGGCACAGAAGGATGTGTCACATGAATTTTAAAACAATGAATAAACTTGTTAAAGACAACCTTGTAAGAGGTTTACCTTCCAAAGTCTTTTCATGTGATGATCATTGTGTTGCCTGTCTCAAAGGCAAACAACACAAAATTTCTCATAAGACCAAAGAGTTGAGCACAATCTCTAATTCTCTTCAGTTGTTGCATATGGATCTGTTTGGTCCTACAAATGTTATGAGTATTGGTAAGAAATCATACTGCCTAGTTATTGTTGATGATTACTCTAGATTTACTTGGGTATATTTTCTAAGGACTAAGGATGAGACAAGTGGACTGATCAAATCCTTTATTCTAAGAATTGAAAACCAAACTAATCAAAAGGTAAAAGTCATTAGGTCAGACAATGGTACTGAATTTAAAAATCATGACCTAAACACCTTTTGTGAGGAAAAAGGAATTGAGAGGCAATACAGTGCTCCTAGGACTCCACAACAAAATGGTGTTGCTGAGAGAAGGAATAGGACACTGATTGAGGCTGCTAGATCTCTGTTGGCAGATTCAAAACTTCCAATTACTTTCTGGGCTGATGTAGTTAATACTGCCTGCTATGTCCAAAACAGAGTTTTAGTAGTCAAGCCTAAAAACAAGACACCTTATGAGCTTTTAAATAACAGAAAACCTTTTATAGGATTTTTCAAACCTTTTGGGTGTTCTTGTACCATTCTCAATACCAAAACTCACTTAGGAAAGTTTGATAGCAAGGCTGATGATGGTTTTCTTGTTGGTTACTCATCTCAGAGTAAGGCTTACAGAGTTTTTAATACTTCTTCTAGAATAATTGAGGAAAGTGACAATGTCAAGTGCAATGAGAACACACCAAATCCTATTGGGTCTGGTCCTCAGTGGTTATTTGACATTGATTCACTAAATAACTCTTTGGGTTTTAGTAGTGATTATCATGCAGGTTCAGGAAGTGGAGAATCAGGGGATGAACAAGTACAAGTACAAGACATTATTCCTCAGTCTGTGATCTTTCCTATACCTACAATAGAACCTGTTGATGTCTGTGCAAAGGAGACAATGACTGAACCAATTCAGAGTGAAGAAGAAGGAAGAGATGAGGAGAATCCAGTGCATGATGAGCCAGAAGCAGCTGATGAGATCCCCTCAACTGACTTAAATGATTCCAATATGGATGTGGGAATCAATGAAGAACCTAGTTATCAGACTAGAACTGAAAAGAATCATCCTCTAGAGCTGGTCATAGGAGACATCTCTTCTTCTATGATAACAAGGAATCAAAGCAGACTTCAAGAGCTGCAGGATCAGCAACACACAGTACTCTCCTGCTTTCTATCTCAGATTGAGCCTAAGAAGGTTTTTGAGGCAATGAAAGATTCCAGTTGGATAGAAGCTATGCAAGAAGAGTTACTGCAGTTCAAGTTGCAAGAAGTTTGGGACTTGGTGGACCTTCCAAAAGGTCATAGAGCTATTGGCACCAAGTGGATTTTCAGGAACAAAAAGGATGAGAGAGGCATTGTGATAAGAAACAAAGCAAGGCTGGTGGTACAAGGGTACACTCAAGAAGAAGGCATTGACTATGAAGAAGTGTTTGCTACAGTGGCAAAGGTAGAAGCAATTAGGCTATTTCTAGCCTATGCATCATACATGAAGTTCAAGGTATACCAAATGGATGTGAAGAGTGCCTTTCTTTATGGTACAATTGATGAAGAAGTATATGTCTGTCAGCCTCCTGGATTTGAAAATCCATCATATCCAGACAGAGTATACAAACTGTAGCAAGCACTTTATGGTCTTCATCAAGCCCCAAGAGCATGGTATGATACTCTGTCTACCTATCTCTTGGAGAATGGGTTTGAAAGAGGAATAATTAACAAGACCATATTCATTAAAAGAAGTAAGAAGGACATCCTATTGGTTCAGATTTATGTGGATGATATCATCTTTGGATCCACAAAAGATCAAATGTGTAGAGACATTGAAAAGTTGATGCACAAGAGCTTTAAAATGAGTTCAATGGGTGAACTTACCTTCTTCCTTGGGCTTCAAGTGAAACAAAAGAAAGATGGGATCTTCATAAGCCAATCAAAATATGTGAAAGACATCCTGGATAAGTATGGTCTAACAGACTCAAAGCCAGCAAGCACACCTATGGAGACTCATAAACAGATTACTGCTGATCTTGAGGGGGAGGATGTTGATGTCCATCTATACAGATCAATGATTGGATCTCTCATGTATCTCATAGCCTCAAGACCATACATCATGTTTCCAGTATGTTTGTGTGCCAGATTCCAAGTCAAGCCAAAGCAATCACATCTGCAAGCTGTTAAAAGGATTTTCAGATACTTAAGAGGGCAACCTAGATTAGGTCTTTGGTATCCTTATGAATCCAACTTTGACTTGATTGCTTATTCAGATAGTGACTTGGGAGGTGCTATCATGAACAGAAAGTCTACTTCAGGTGGATGTCAACTTTTGGGTGCAAGACTAGTGTCTTGGCAGTGTAAGAAATAAACCACAATGTCCTTATCAACAACAAAAGCTAAGTATATTGCTGCTGCAAGTTGCTGCTCTCAGGTTCTATGGATTCAAAACCAGATGTTGGACTATGGGGTAACCTTTCTTCACACTCCAATCCTCATTGACAATAGCAGTGCTATAAGCATTGTTAACAATCCAGTCAAGCACTACAAAACCAAGCACATTGAGATCAGGTATCACTTTATTCGAGATTGTAATGAAAAGAAGCGAATTCAAGTTGCTAAGGTTCATACTGACAACCAGTTTGCTGATCTATTCACTAAAGCTTTTGATGTGGGTATATTCACTTTCTTGGTCACAAGTGTGGGCATGATCAACTCTGAATGAGCTCATGTTTTAAAAAGTGTGTTCATACCTGTTATTGGTTTATTCTTTGGTGTTACTAACATCTTTTTCAGGAAGCAATTACCTTGCTCAGAGTACCTCAAGCTTCAAAAAGTGTAAGTTAAGTTAATACTGCTAGTGGTTAATACTGCTAGTTAAGTTAATAATGCTAGTGGTTAATGCCGCTCTCAGTTAATACTGCTAGTTAAGTTAATACTGCTAGTAGTTAATACTGCTAGTGGTTAATACTGCTCTCAGTTAATACTGCTAGTGGTTAATACTGCTTATGTCCCGAACCGTATAAATACCCTCTTTGCCCGCCCAAACGTTCATAATGACTCTTTGATTTCTATTCATCTGCTTTCTAACCCTTTTCTCTCAAGAACAAGTGTTTCAGTCCAGCTTACACAAGTTCAATGGCATCCATGGCTTTCATTGATGAGCACAACGAGATTGTGATGCTACAGAAGCCGAAACAAGTTGTTGGATTCCACCAGATTGTGGATTTTCTCAAATCCAGCCACATTGCCCATGCTCTAACTGTGTCGCCAACAATCTACATAGAGCATCAACGACAATTCTGGGCAAATGCCACCATAGTCACAGAGAATGGTGTGCAGATTCTGAAGACAAGGGTATGTGACAAACCCTTGTCAGTTTCTGAAGAGGTGATACGCATTTGTCTACGTCTAGACGATGCTGCAGGTATTACTTCTATTCCAAATGAGGACTTGTTCTCAAATTTGTCAAGAATGGGGTATGGAGGCCAATTGGGTGGTTTCAAATTCTCAAAAGCAAAATTTTATACCCAATGGCGTTTTCTTGTTCATACCTTAATGCACTGTATTTCCAACAAGACTATTGGATGGAGTGAGTTTAGCAGTACCATTGCTTATGCTTTGGTCTGCTTGGCCACTACCAGAAAGTACAATTTCTCTAGAATGATTTTCAGTGATCTTGTATCAAACTTGGGAAGCAAAAAGAGTTTTTACATGTACCCAAGGTTTGTACAGGAAGTTATAACCCATGAATTGACGGATATGCCTCACTTTGATGAGGTGTATGTACCAAAAATCCCCAAAGGTAAGGTCTTTTCAAACATGAAAAGATCTCCATTGGACTCAGAAGGAGTTGACACCGCATTGTTCTCTACAATGATGGTGGTGTCCCACAACGAAGAGGGTATGGCAGCAGGGTCAAGGCCTCATTTGACCATCCCACTTCTAGCCAATCCCAACCTTCACTCTCTATATCAATCCCTCACTCTCTTGTTCAAAAACCAACTTCTCCAATATCCCAAACATACATTAGGAAAAAGGTAAAGAAGGCTCCTTACCTTCTTATACTTTCACCCACAGAGCTTTTAAGCCCTCTAATGGAGAATTCTCCATTAGAGAATATCTACAGGGAAACCACAGGGGTGTCTCCCAACCCCAAGGAGGTGCTCACTGAGTAGATGTTTCAGCATATGGGTGCTAAGGCTGCCACTACTCCTGCTAGCACAGAGGAGGTCAGTGGTAACATAAATAAGACCTTCCCCATGGCAACTTTGGGTGAGAAATCATCCAAAGGTCCTAGGTGACAAGAAACCACGAGGGTGGAGAGTGCTTCTGCTAGGCAGAAGGCTTCCACTACAAAAAGATCCCATGATTCTTCAAAAGAGGGTAACACTTCTGGAGAAGGTGAGGACATATATGACTATAATGAATTGATGGAAACAATGGCCAACATCAACATGGATGTACTCAAGCAGGGACAAGAAATAGATGAGCTGAAACTGATAGTTCTGTCTCAACAAGAACAGATTGTCAAACTGAAGAAAATATGGTGAAGAGACTGATCCTGAAAAAAAAAGAAACAATTTGTTCTAAGGAGAAGGGAACCAGCGACTGATGCTCCCAAAAAGGGGGAGTCAGAAGCTGAAGCAAACATGGAAGATGCTAAAGACAAGGGGGAGCAAGAAAAAGTTGATTTTGAGGGGGAGCATCAAGCTGAAACAGTAACAGAACAAGCAGCAGTAACTGTTAATGCTGCTGAAACAAGCAAAGCAGCAGAAACAGTTAATACTGCTGAACTAAATGAAGCAACAGAAATAGTACAAGAGGTACTAACAGATCTTGAAGTTGCTGAAACTTTAATCAAAGCCAAACATGATACTCCCAAGGTCACCTCAAAGGCCAAAGGAGTTGTCATCAAAGAAAGAGGTGAGGCTGCAAAGAAATCAAGCATTGAGAAGGTGATGAGCAAAAACAAAGGCAAAGCTAAGCTAGTGGAATCTGATCAACCAATCAAAAAGCAAAAATTGGTTGAGTCAGATGAAGCTTTGGCCAGGAAGATGCAAGCTGATATTGAGAAAGAAGAAAGAGTTCAAGTTGAAAAAGACATGGAAATGGCTAAGGCTCTGGCAGCTGAACTGAATGAAGCTTAACAACAAAGCCTGGCAACTGAAATGGCTTAGAAAAAAGCTGCAACTCTTAAGAAATCTGTGGTGGTCAAGAAGGCTGCAAAGAAGAGACAACCCTCAAAGACTTACCTTGGTATCCAAGAGAGAAACAAGATGATTACATTTCTCAAAGGTGTTGTAGGAGTCAGAAAGGAGATGTTCTCAACAATGACATTTGAACAGATTAAAGAGCTGTATGATTCAGAAATGCTAAAGCTTCAAGGAAATGAAATTGCCAGGGTGGAAATGGAGAAGAGAATGAAAGAAAGCAATGAATTCTTAATAGAAAAACCTTTTCCAGATGAACAAGAAACACCACCAAAGAAAGAAGCAACTCTTGGTGAAAGTCTAAGGACTTTAAAAAGAACAAAGATGATGGTAAGGAGAAAGTCAATCAAGAAGCCTAGAGTAGCTGAAGGAGAAGCTGAGAAGGTTGCTGAAGAGGAAGAGGCATCTAAGTTATCTGAACAGAATGAACCAGTAATAACTGTTGATGTAAATTTGTACATGGTAGTGATGGACAAAGTGCCTGAACCAATTTCAGCAGAACCTGTTGGTGTGAAGCCTCCTGAAGTCATCTTCTGGGACACAATGAAAGTTGATGGCAAGGAATACATAAGGCTCAAGAGGAAGGATGAAAAGTTTGAAGTATACAATACTTGGGCAAAGATTGTTAGAACATGCTCCAGGTCAGATCTTGAAGAAATGTTTGAGATAGGTATGAAGTTGTATGCAGATCAACTGAAAGCTCCAGAGATTTCAGTTACAAAATTACTGATGGAGTATCTGTGTATGATGTTCAAGCCTGAAGAAGTGGAGCATGTCATCAACAATGTGTTCAAAACTGTCAACAATTGGACTCTATATGAAACTAGTGGAGTATATGCACTAACTATGGATTTAAATCACATAGAATACTTCCTAGTGGATAGAGTGTACAATCATAGCAGACTGAAGCTTCATGCAATGTTGAAGAAGAAGCTTGGATGTGTTCCAAATTTAGAAATGGCAAAGTATCTGATCCAAAGAACTACCAATCAGAGTTTGGGGTTGGATGCAAATACAGGAGTTAAGTCATGAAGTTTTGGGAGCATCTAAAAGACCATCTGAAGAACTTGACTTCTCTTTCTAAAAGTCAAGTTAGGGGGAGATTGTTGGGAAATTCAGAAATTCACAAGTATGGTTAATGCTGCTGAAACTAAATGGTTACTACTTCTGAAGTTAATGTTGCTGATTCAACTTAATGCTGCTCATCAAGATTAGTACTGCTAAGTCAAGATTAATACTGCTAGAGGAGATTACTACTGCTAAGCAATTTTAGTACTGCTAGTAGTTAGTACTGCTGAATGTTAATACTGCTGAAGACTTAGTGTTGCTTATAAGATCAAGTTTGAAGATTATGGAAAGCTGGAAGATAAAGATAAAAGATTATTTTGAAGATCTTTTATTATTTGTAATTATCTTTTATCTTCAGTATATATAGATTTAGTCAGAATAGTTTAGACGATAACTTTTAGAATTCTAAACTTTTGTTTTTATAGAGAGAATCAACCTCAATGTTTGTAATCCTAATTCTAGAGAAGTAGAATTCGTATTGGTGAGCCTGTTCATCAATATTGAGGTTGAGTGTTGAATCTTGTATCTTTACAATCATTAAATAAAGTTTACAAGTTATTCTTCTGATTCACTGTTCCATTGATTCTTGAATATTAAAGTGTTATTCCGCAAACTTCTTTAATATTGTTTCTGAGTGTTTATTCTTGTTTAGAATTAAGATCCTATCAGGGTTATGATCTAATATAATCAGAAACCATTTTTTGAACATTTAAGAGTGAGTCCTAAGTTGTTGTACTTAGAAGTCATAATTCTTGCTCTCTCTAAACTTGTGGTACCTGCAAAACAGATTTGACAGGTTTATGGCGCCCACATGTATTTGGGTCCTGGTTGCTTAGATTTAGGAATCCACTTCTCATTAGGTTTAAAACTTTTAAGTTTACTTTTCTGAGAAGTAACTCTGTAAGTTCCGTACCAGTGATGAGTAGATTATCTTTGAACAAAATCATTTTCTCCATAGTAAGAACAACAAATCTTCTTTTGAGCAATCCTGATCAAATGATTAGCAGAATAAAACGCATCATGTTAACCAAAAGATTTACCTTTATGTGCATTGTTCTTCTTGGCTTTTGTTGTGGATGCAAATGATTTGTCATTCTTCTTGTTATCAGGAGAACCCTTCATTCTCCACACCATCTGTCCTTTTTTCGAAGATTTCTTTTCAAGAGAATTTATATAAAAGCTTGCTGAACTATCAACAGATTTGTCATAAAACAAATTAGATGGACGAATCTGATTTGATTTGACAATGTTTGATTTGACACTGTTTTGGTCAAGAACTCGCTTTAAACACAAAAGCATAGAGAAACTTTATCTTGCGCGTTCTTCACTTCTTTCGTGTTCTTCGACGTGTGTGTTCTTCCCTTTTGAATCTTGCGCGTTCTTTGAATCTTGTGTGTTCTTCAGCGTTAATCACGTATTTCAATCAAAATCTTTGATTCTTGCAATCAAAACTTGAAAATCCACAAGAATGGTCAAAATGTCAAATTGAACACTTTTCTAATGCAACGATTAGGCTAAAAACAACAAAATAACAATGAAATGATCAGTACAGTGTACGACATTTTCAAAACCGAAAACCACAAAAATTCAAAATTGGATGTGAATTAGTGTGAATTTGATGTTGAAATCTAAACAATAAAGTTCCACAAACACAAATCGATTACTAATGATCTATTTTCTTGTACTAAAATCGACTTAACAATGAAAATTCGAATCAAACAGTGACTTTTTGAAAACTTCTGTACGTGTTCTTCCAAGATTGATAAAATCGATCAAGAAATTTGAATTAATCCATTCTTAATATAATGATCTGCTCTGATACCAAATGTAAGTCCAAGATTTCAAGCAACTAATCAAGATCAAACAAATTTGACAATTATGAACAATTTCTAGAGATAGTGTAGAGAGAGAAAATTCTCAAGTCGTATATCTTACTTAAGCATTAAACTTGATAGATCTCTTACAATGCGTAGCTACCTATTTCTCTCATATTGAATGAATGACACACAAGCTATAAACACTCAAGCGACTATATATATGGTCAAAGACCATATTCACTCAAAATAAACTAACTTGACTTATCTAAGACTTGACTTTGTTTGACTTTATAGACTTTGACTTTTCTACATAGATCTTGGATACAACAATACACTAACATATACATTGTCAGATTCTCAAACAAGTCTTTTGTATTCATTTCATTCATTCATATATACTTGTTATGAGAAATCTTCAAAGTTCAAAATGCTCAAATCTTCATGATAATTTTGTTGAGCATACATGTATCAGACATTGTACTTTCAAATTACTGAGCCTTAAATGTTCAAGATTAATTGTTCAACATCATTCTCTTAGGACAAGATTCATGGGATCAGTGTGTGAGATTAACGAACTTCTATGGATTCACGTTAACCAATGTTTCCTACCTAAGAAGTTATCCTTGAGTGATCGAGAAGCGAGGGGTTAAAAATCTAAGAGTGAGGGAGATAACTCAAAGGGTTGAGTTTTTATCCTTGAGCTAAGGCAAAATAGAAAAGAGAGTTTGGTTATATGTGAGCTAAATGATTAAAAAGAAAGAGGGTGTGAGAACAGAGTTAAAAAATATGAGAACTCTGCACCAACCACTTTCACAATTATTTGGTGAACTTCATTGAAATAGGCACTAGCCCATGCCAACTCTTGACTTAAACCCCACCAGCTACTCATTTCTTTCTCAACAAAGAAATGTTTCATATTTTTTGGGGACACAACACATATGTTATCTGGTCTTCATTCGAAGATTTGGATATTGAAAAGAAGGAAGTCTACTCCACCTTCCACCTTCGATCATGCACATTGAGTCTATGGAAAACTTGTTGCTGTCTCAACAATTTACACAATTTTGAGCCTGAAAAAGCCTAAGTAGCTTCAATCATTCTTACACATTCACGTACACACAAGGAATACATTTTATTGTCATAACGTTCATAGAAAATTTCTTTGTGGTTTTTCGATGACTGAATGGAAGACTTGAGGAGTGAACATCAAAAAGCTCATTTCCAAAGTACATTTGTTGTACAAAGTGGCTTCGTGCTACTTACAGGCATTTTTAACTGATTCATTTGTTGATTCAGGGTTACAATTCAATTTTGAATTTGAAAAGATTCGTAATCATTATGAATTGACGGATGGTTCAAAATTTCAAAGGGAAAGATCAGATTCTATGAAAGACTGCATTTCTTGAAAAGTTTTGATGATGTTAATGCTTACATTCATCAAAAAGGGGGAGACAGTATCAAGAAATGATGGTTTGTGAAGACTCAGTTTCAAGTTTGAGGGGAGAAAAAGAAAAACGAAAAAGCAATTTGGAGAAAATCATGAATGAAAAAGCAGTTTATGGGGGAGAGATTAACAAGAAATGGATTATGTTTATGAGATGTGATATCAAGAAATGACTGAGTGTGAAAGTTCAACTTAAAAGTTATGCGGAGAAATGTAGAGAAATTTAAAGCATGTTTAGAGAAAGAAAGAAAATTCATTGAACAATACAGATTTTTTCTTTGAAGATTATTTGAAGAAGAAATTGAGCTAAAGCTGAAGATAATTTATTTTCTGAAGAGATGTTACACTCGGAATTTCAATGAGAACCTTTCTTTGTGAGAATGCTACTTTTACTTCTGAATTCGTACTCTTTGACCTAGTGAATCGTTACAGTGAAATCTGCGTGGGTCGAGAGCGTATCAAGTCGAAAAAGGGAATTTTAGGAGCACGTCACACCCAGGGCGACAATGCCCGATGACTGTGACACCTGTTACTGTCGCATGGGGCAAAGTCGTGGGGAGAAGAGACCATTCAGTACATCCAGGGTGACCGTGCCTGGCGACATTGCCCGGGTCACTGTCACAAGGTCAATGTTACGACATGTGTACCGCAAGGGGTTAGGAGCGGGCGACAATACCCCGTGACTATGCCAGGGCATAGTCGTCGTGTCAAGGCCGCGAGTGGGGCCTGAGTTATTTATTTTGGGCAATGTGGGTTTGAATCATTATCTGATTTTTTGAAGGCATCTAGGTTGTTTTTCTCTGCAAAATTTGGTAAGAAGTTCCTCTCCAATCTCCTCTTCATTTACTTCCTTAGCCATTATGATCTTAAACATTTATGGAACTCTCCTAGGTTGTTGGAGTCATTAAGTGTGAAGTGTGGTTAACCTCTAGGAGCTCAAGTGTTCATCCTATAGGGTTTGGGTTTTTCTATAAAACCTAAGAAGGTGAGTTCATCCTCTTTTACAAACTTTATACATGTTAAACTATGGATTTTAACCTACTAAACATCTCCATTTTTAATTTCTTGAGTTGGGTGAGCTTTCACCAAAACCTTAATTTTGGAGACTTTAGGGTTCTTTTGGATAAACATGGTTTTCAAGGAAATGGACTTATGTCTTGGAATTACTTGTGATTTGATGCATTAGAAACATGTTTTCCTTTGTCCTCAAGTTTATATGCTTTGAGCCAAAAACTCGGGTTTTGAAAGGATGATGTATATTTATAGATTGAGTGCTTGGAAAATTGGGTTTGAAATTGTGGAAATATTATCCAATGGTAACATGTTGGAACCTCTTGGAAAATTTGTGAGTAAGTACATGGAATCTTGATTTTTAGTACATTGGTTGGTATTAATTATTTCTCTCAGTGGCATTGGTTGGCATATTTGGTTGCATTTGGGCGTCATGACCCCATAATTATTTTAATCATTTTGTTCGATGATGGAACGCTAGTTTTCCACTTCGTGGCACGGTCAGGCAACGAATAGGGTGTAAGTCCTACGTGCTAGTACACGATATTGGATGAGGATCTCAACGTAAGGACCCGATGTGGTTGAAGTTGACTTTCTGTGGGTGTACTTTAAAGCTACCAAGCCTAACATCCCTTGCCTGTACTTCATTGTGTGTGTTTGGTTTTACTAACTTGTCAAGTGGCTTACTTTTTTGTTCTGTCACTTGTGTTAGTAAGCAGGTCTCCCTCGTTAACCCAAGAGGTATTCACATTGTGGTGAAAATTTATATTATTACTTCTCCGGCATTACCTACTTTATTTCCGCTTAGAACTTATTATTTCTCAACATAAATGTTTCATCTCACTAGGCTTTAGCATTTTCTTAAAATGACATGTATAACAGGCCATCCTAGCGGTGGGACTCCTCGAGCTTGAGTGGAGAGAGAGGTTGAAGGATAGTAACATTTTTTGGAGATTATAGAGACGCACACCCGATATAGTCATGGCATAGTATTGGGATGAAAAGTGTCAACACCCGATCATAATCTAGATTTAGTTTTGTCTAGATTAATAGGTTGTTAAGTTAAACTCTAATTGATTCGTTGGGTTGTAAATGTCATACTTTGTTTCCCCGTTTCGGGATGGCATACTTTGGTTGAAATGTCATTATCGTATTACTCAGGTTTGCTCCAATTATAGCCGTCATATTGCCGAATTTTCAAATTTTAAATTCTCTCTAAATTTAGGGTGTTACAAGTTGGTATCAGAGCAGTAGTTTAAGTGAACTAGGTATGAAGGTAGGATGCCTAGACTTAAGATGAGACTGTAAGTTGCAATTGTGAGATTGGGTAGAACTCTTAAGATAGGATGGTCTTAGAGTCGACGGACGGAATTACATAAGTTGAGAATTGTGACAGTGGTAGTAAGGATTCTTATGTGTCACGTGTTCATAATTCCAATTAGCTAGTGCTATTATGTATGTGTTGTTACGTGAGCATGCTTAGATTACTAATGTCATGATGATTAATGAATGTGGTAGTACGTTCTCTTATGTTTAAATCGTATGGTCTATTTCTCACCCCTATTCTCGAATATGTGTGGCAGAGTATATGGTAAATACTCGTAATAGGCTGGATGGTCATGATGCGACGACATCTACGACCAATCAACCAAGGGTTACAGCGGTTGAATTTCCCCCACCCCAACATAACGTTTTGGGCAGAGGGCCTAAGCATATACCCTGACGCAACATAGCCACATCTGAACCGATAATGGAAGAAGTAACTCCATAATCAAGAATGATGGATTGGATGATGCAAGCCATGAATGCGGCGATGTCCCAACAATAGGAAATGTTCTTGAAGCTACTTGAGGACAGGGACACAAACAACCGTAGGCACGGAATGGTTGCTGAAAATATCATTGTGGCGGGATCCGGGGGTACCAGAAATGAAATTCCCACCGATCGGACCGCGACCCCGGAAGCAAGACAAGTGGTGAAAGCATGCACCTTCAAGGCTTTTCTTGGTTATCGACCACCGGAATTCAAAGGATTAGATGATTCGGTGGCATGTATGAACTGGATTTGGGAGATGGAACAGGCTTTTCGATCAAGTGAATACGGGGAAAGCCAAAAGGCAACATTTGGTTCTCAGATGCTTAGAGGGGCGACCCTTGCATGGTGGAACGTTTACTCAACTTCTATGGAGGCCATGGTGTTGGTTAAATTGAGTTGGCCAACTTTCAAGAACAAATTGATGGAGGAATTAGGTAATGAGCGAGCCATGGATCGGATAGGAGAAGAATTCTGAAATTTGAAGAAGAGAAACTTGTCAGTAAAAGATTACGACCAGTAGTTTATGGAAAATCTAGGATTGGTGGGGCATCGAGTCCCAAGCGAAAGAGAGAAGGTCAAAGCCTACATCAAGGGATTTCCGACTGATATGATGAACATGGCACGGATGTCTAAGGCCTCTACCCTTCGGGAGGCAATTGAGGAGGCACAGTTGGTGGAAGATTCATATGGTTCAAACAAGGTGTAGAGAGGAGAAGCAGTCGATAAGAGGAGATGGGAAGGGAGTTTCCTACCTTCTAAAAGACCCAGACAGTTCAACAACAATCTATGGGGAACCGGTCTGAGACGGGTGGTCCCATGGTGCTCCAAGTGTCAGAGTAAACATTTTGGTCCTTGTAGCACGGGGTCTAAACCCTATTTCAAATGTGGCAAGCTTGGCCACAATTATAGAGATTTCCTGATCAAAGGGCAAATTTGTTTTGGATGCAAAAAAATGGGCCATAATAGAAGAGAGTGCCCGAAATTGGAGATTGGGAATAGCGGGGGAAAGAAGGTGGATCCTCTGAGAGAAATGGGGAGAGAATTCCAGATGACCATCAAATAGGCGAAGGCTTCGACAAATGTGGTGTCGGGTACGTTTCTCCTAAACTCCGTAATACACGCATATTGTTTAATTCGGGCACAAGTTTTTCTTTTCTATCGAATTCTTTCTGTCAAAAGTTATCTATACCCACTAGTAGCTTAAAGGATACCTTAGTGGTAGAGCTAGCGAACGGTGATCAAGTAGTGGTTCGGGAAATTCTTAGAGGTTGCAAATTAGAGATCGAAAGAAAAGAATTCTCGGTTGAACTAATGCCAATGGTTATTGGAGGATTTGACGTCATCATAGGAATGGACTGGTTAGTGAATAACTATGCAGAAATTCTTTGTGCGAAGAAACTAATTCGAATTCTAGTTTTGAAAGATGATTCGGTGACCGTGTATGGCGAAAGGTGGAAAGGCGAGGTAACAATAATCAACATGATGAAGGCATGAAAATGTTTATCGAAAGGATGCTCGTCCTTTCTTGCGTACGTCATAGATGCCAAACTCGAGAAGAAAAGGCTTGAAGATGTAAGGATGGTAAATGAATTCCCCGATGTATTCCCGGATGACTTACCTGGATTACCACCCGATCGCCAAGTGAAGTTCAAGATTGACTTAGCACCGGGAGAGACTCCAATAGCTAGGGCTCCGTATCGTTTGGCTCCGTCGGAGATGAAAGAGATGATGGGACAATTACAAGACCTTCTTGAGAAAGGATTCGTGAGACCGAGTTCGTCACCGTGGGGAGCACCGGTCTTGTTCGTGAAGAAGAAAGACGTCACCATGCGGATGTGCATGGATTATAGGGAGTTGAATAAGGTGACCGTGAAGAATAAGTACCCACTCCCTAAAATCGACGATTTATTCAACCAACTACAAGGAGCGGGATGTTTCTCGAAAATCGATCTACATTTGGACTACCATTAAGTGAAAGTGAAGGAGGACGACATTCCAAAGACAGCATTTAGGATGCGCTATGGGCACTACGAGTTCTTGGTGATTCCTTTTGGCTTGACGAACGCCCCGATGGTGTTCATGGATTTAATGAACCACGTATGTCGACCGTTTCTTGACAAGACGATTATTGTGTTCATTGATGACATCCTGATTTACTCCAAGGATGAATCCGATCACATACATCACCTTCGTGATGTGTTGGAGGTCTTGAGGAAGGAGAAGCTTTATGTGTAAAGTGTGGTTAACCTCAAGGAGCTCAAGTGTTCATCATATAGGGTTTGGGTTTTTTCTACAAAACCTAAGAAGGTGAGTTCATCCTCTTTTACAAACATCATACATGTTAAACTATGGATTTTAACCTACTAAACATCTCCATTTTTAATTTCTTGAGTTGGGTGAGCTTTCACCAAAACCCTAAATTTGGAGACTTTAGGGTTCTTTTCGATAAACATGGTTTTCAAGGAAATTAACTTATATCTTGGAATTACTTGTGATTTGATGCATTAGAAATATGTTTTCCTTTGTCCTCAAGTTTATATGCCTTGAGCCAAAAACTAGGGTTTTGAAAGGTTTATGTATAGTTATAAATTGAATGCTTGGAAAACTGGGTTTGAAATTGTGAAAATATTATCTAATGGTAACATGTTGGAACCTCTTGGAAAATCTGTGAGTACTTACATGGAATCTTGATTTTTAGCACGTTGGTTGGTATTATAATTGTTGGAATTACTGATTTGTCTCAGTGGCATTGGTTGGCATATTCGGTTGCATTTGGGTGTCATGACCCCATAATTGTTTCAATCATTTTGTCCAATGATGGAACGCTAGTATTCCACATCGAGGCACGGTCAGGCAACGGATAGGGTATATGTTCTACATGCTAGTACATTGATTGTCCTTGAAAAATCAAGTTTCTTATCACAATAAAAGATATAATCACACAACAAGAGATTAATCAAACCTGTTTTAGATTTCTCAATCAAAGGATTACAAGGTTTTCTCTCTTGAAGGTTTTTCTCTCTAAGCTCTCTCTCTCTAGAAAATGTGGCCGTTGATATTCTTTTTGGGCACACCTATTCACCACAACAACCCTAGCACCCAAGAAAACCTATTTAGGGAAAAGACAAAAAAACATAAAATACAAGGAAAATAACTTTTAACTATTTATTACAAAGGACCTAGACTTTTATTGAGAGTGACTTTTCAACCTTGACTTCTTGTGACTTTCATCTTTAATCTTGATGATCTTGAATCCAATAAATCAGTGATCTAACAATCTCCCCCTTTGGATCAAGATCATTACTAAAAAGATTTAGCAATTCAATCTTCTCTTTTAGCTCAGAAAGATGCAATCCCTCTCGTTTTCTTTAACACATCTTATAATCTTCCCAAAATACGTAGAAAAATTCTCTTTTAGATGGTGGGAAGAAACTATCTCCAGTTTCAGCTCAGAATGCTTTAGCAAAGTATCTTCAAAGAAAAATTCATTCTTTGATCTTTGCTCTTTCTGATTTGCATTCTTTCACAACTAACTGAAATCTTCAATCTTGGACATTTCTTTAATCATGTGTTCTTCCCTATTTCTTGATTAGCTCTCCCCCTTTTTGATGAATTGAGCATCGATATCTTCAAAACTTTGTCACAAGAAATGTCTTTGACCATTTTGATCTTTCAAGAGCCACTAATTCACTGCCAATTTAAACAATATATTCATCTAGATCTTTTCAAATCCAGACAAAATAAGAATGTAACACCTGAATCAACAAATGAATCAGTTAAAAATGACTGTCAGTAACACAAAGCCACTGTGTGTAACGAATACACATTGTAAAGGAGCTTTTTGATGTTCACTCCCCCAGGGCTTCCATCCAATCATCGAAACACCACTAAGGCAATTTCTATGAACGTTATGACAAAGAAACAAATTCTTTGTGTGTTCGTGCAATTGATTGAAAGAATTAAGCATAGAAGATTGCTTATAAAGGATCAAAATGTGTAAACCACTGAGACAACAGTAGATAAACACAGACTCAATGTGCATGATTGAAGTGCGAAGGTGGGGCAGACTTCCTTCTTTTCAATATCCAAATTTTCCAAATGAAAATCAGATAGTAAATGTGTTGCATCCCCTTTGAAAACTGAAACATTTTATTGTTAAGAAGAAAATGAGTGGCTGGTGGGGTAATGTCAAGAGTTGACATGGGCTAGGTGCCTATTTCAATAATGTTCATGAGGAATTGTGAAGCATTAGTAATGTGGATGCCCGGCTCAGAAAGTAGTTGGTGCAGAGTCTGATATTCTTTTACTCTGATCTCACACCCTCTTTCTTTTTATCATTAAGCTCACATCTAACCAAACTCTCTTTTCCGTTTTACCTCATCAAACATCCCACAGTCATTTCTTTTTGACTCCTCACACTCAATCACTAAGGATTAACTTCTTGGGTAGAAACACTGGTTAACGTGAATCTATAGAAGTTTCATTTAAGTCCTAGCACAAAGATCTCGTATGGTCCAATAAAGCATGTGTTGCTCAGATGGTTTAACTTTATCAGTTAAAGTTCAAATACAAGTCAGATGTTTGTATGCTTAGAAAATAATCATGAAGATTTGAGTATTTGAAACATTGAAGTATTTTCAAACAAGTATATTGAATGAATGAACATGAATGCAAGAGACTTGTTTGAAAAATCTGACATTGTATGAAAATGATCAGAATCAAATGATATAGCATTGAAAGCTTATGGTCAAGAATAATGCATATTGTCTATATGAAACAAAAATATAGACATTCTTGAAATGACGTTTCGAAATGAAATGACGCTAAAAAATTCTTTGAAATACAAGCGGGGTGTATCACCATCGAAAAGTTGGTCAATATGAGACATGGTGATAACTTAATCAACAAAAGAATTAAATCGGTGTGTGTGTGTGTTAATACTTGAAAGTATATAGACAAGATAATACGCAAGTATATATCTTTAGAAACACACGATTTGTTAAGCATTGAAGCACAAAAATAGATCTTGAAAACATTTAAAATCACACTTCCAATTCATGTAATCTGTTTAAGAATCGGGAAGTGGTTTGAACATTTAATAACATGTTTTCTATGATTGAAAGTTGTCCTTCTTTCAACCATATATGAGATGAAGATAAAGAAATATACCATTTGCGTGCAATCTTACATCTCATGAAGTCAAGCTTTAAGTCATAAAGATATGATCTTGTAAGCATCTCTCAAACTGCAAAAGTCTTAAGGTCATAGCCAAAGCAACTTTATTCACATAAATTAAAAGACATAAAGCAGTAAAACAATTAAAATACGAGTTCTGATCTGAAGTAATCAGAAGTCATTGCCTTTACTCCCCCTGAAATTATGCATCAGAAAAATTATCAGTGTAAAATATAAGCATTAACTCCACCTCAAACGTTGATCATCATATCTGTCGGATGCATAAAATTTCAGACAAATAAGTACTCCCCCTTGAAAGTTGATCTTCTCAGATATGTATCTAGAAGTAAATTCTTTTCATCATTGAAGTGTGAGTCCTAAACTATTGTGTTTAGAAGTCATACTTCGTTGAAGTACGGGTCCTGAACTGATTTATTCAGAAGCCTTTATTCTCTTACTCCCTCTTAACAGTAGGTGCCTTCAACACAGATTCATCCTTTTTCTTTGGTACCCATTTGTACTTGGGTCCATTTGTGTTAGCACATGATTTTGGCACCCATTGAAACTTGGGTTCGCTTTTCTTTTGAAAACCATAGGAAGAATTAGAACGATGAGAATATACAAAATATGTGTCAAACCAATCATTATAATATTTATGAGAATTATAATCATTTATATCATAATTGAAAAACTTTATAGCAGATAAAGATAATTGGAATAATTGTTGTCTTGAATATTTCTTGCGAGAATCAACAAGTTTTGGTTTAGAAATAGCAACATCCACAATTATATCATTTTTACTAGGAGTATTCTTATTACAATCAGTACTAGAAAATGATGTAACATTCTCATTTTTCTTCTGCTTTGGTTGCCATTCAGAATTAACTCCATGCATTTTCTTTCTCAGATCTGAAACATTTAAAACTTTAGAGTTAGAATGGTGAGAATCAAACAAATGCTTCTTCTTTGACTTACCAGCGTTGATCTGTTTCTGTGAATGCCCATATTTCTTCTTTTTACCTTTGGCAACTTTCTTTTTCACAAGAACTGATTTATCAACTTTCGTTGATGTTTCGCCTTTTACGTACACACTTGGTAATCCAAAAGAATTAACAACAAAAGATGAATTATCAGTAAGTTTAGAATTAAAATCAAATTGAGCAATACATTCATCTAAATCACCATCAGAGTTTAAGAAATCAAGCTCATTATTAAGTAAACCAGACCTATCATCAGATTTTAAAGCCTTGGAAGATTTAGAAAAATCAGAGTATTTAAACACAGTAGAAAAAATATTTTGTTCTAAATCCATCGAAATCCTTTCTTCTGTGAGAGTATTCTCGAGTTCAGAAATTTTACTTTCCAACACGAGAGGAGGAACGTAAAGCTTACCTTCGATGGGCTTAGCCTCCATTTCTTTTACAGAATAACTCTCAAAATAGTCATTTGAAAGAGATTTTGATTTATCAGAACTATAACTATTATTCAACCTCTCATAACGAAACGGAAGTTGAACTTTGGTTGTGTTCTTTCTTTTAGCATATTCCTTGGCTTTATCCTCTTCAGACAGACTAGTCCAGAAAACTTTGAGTTCAGGGTATTGAGGTGCCAGTTTCATAAATCCAAAATCATAAAGAGCAAGCACTTCAGATATACCCTTTTGAGGTGGTGTGGGTTCTTGTAACCAAGTCCCCAACACTCAGGATTCTCTTTAGGTTTGTTCAAATGAATGGTTTGCTCAGTTTGACCCAGAGTATATAATTTTCCTTCCAATGCATTCACTTTTTCAAGTAAAGATTTGTTTTCTTTTGAAAGCGAAGAATGCATTTTAGTAAGCTCTTTTGAATCAAACTCACACAGTTTATATTTTGAATTTGTTTCAGCTAACTCTTTAAGAATGAGAGTCTTTTCTTTAGCGCTGGTATCAATATTTTTATGTAAAGTCTCAATCAATACTTTATTCTCAGCAATATAAGTTTCTGTATTGATTGGTTTTTGTCTTCATTGATACCTCTTTCACGCTTAAGCTTTGACTCTAACTTTTGAAGTCTAATCATCATGACATTTATTTGATTTACAAAATCAGATTCAGTCATGTCACATACCTCTTCATTCTCTTCTTCATCTGACTCAGCTTCATCTTCAGCTTCATCCACCATCTTTCTCATTAAGCACAGGTGTGTTGTCTCTTCCTTCTCAATATGTTCCCGTAACAGATTTCCTGTAGCCTTTTTGCATTCTAACTTGATAGAAATCTCCTTTAAAATCTTCTCGGAAATACCTTGCAATATAAAAGATTTGGCTAAACAGTCATCTTGATGTCTTTTTCTTTGCTCGTCTGAGTACATATCAAGTGGTAATGGAAGTTCTTGTTTTTCTCTTTCTCCATTCTTCTTTATAACAGTAAAGACTCTCCTTGGAGTTGTCATACTCCCTTCTCTTACATATATTATAATAATATCCCTTAATTCATGTTTATCAATGAAATCTATGAACTGATTTTTCCATTTCTCATACTCTCCTTTGAAGAGTACTGGTGGCTTTGTAACAGTTCCGATGGCGAGAGCTTCTCTTGATGTCATCCTGTTTTAAAAAATATGCAATAAGAAACTAGAAATTGATCGTTAGTCCAGATAAAATCAAATTAATGCAAATTAATACTGAGAAAAATAAGAAATGAAATATAAAGATAATCTGGCGCAAAAAGACAAATTGCGCTAAAGGCAGAATTGGGCCAAGGGCTGTGGCACAAAAGAAATTTTGCGCTAAAAGAGGTTGGCGCAAAAACAAGTTTGGGTGAAGTACTTTAACACCCTTGAGGAGTTTTGCACGAGAAGTGGGTGGCACGAAATGGAGGTTTGCTCGAGAAAAAGGTCGCGAGAAGTGAGGTTTGCGCGAAGAACTGATGGCGCAAACCGGGGTCTTGACCGGGGTCCTGAGGCCCGGTGTGTTACGCGACCGGTGTGTTGTGCGACCGGTGTCCCTCCTTCGACCGATGTCTCAAGCCGACCGGTGTCTGCGACCGGGTCCTTCTGACCGGTGTCAACCGGTGTGAATGTGACTGGTGTCTTGTGTCGAGCAAAATACAGCATTGCGCCAATAGAAGGTGGCGCAAAAGGTGATTTTCGCTATGCATAGATGGCGCAAAACCCAGAAATTCTCCAAGTGAAGCTGGCGAGAAATAAACTATGAATTGGCGCAAAAGATGGATCTGGCGTGTTCTTTAACTATTCTTCAAACACCGACTCTGAAAATCCCAAAAACTTATCTAGAATTCGATTAGCAACTCTAAATTTTGACAATAAGATCGCCTAATTATCTAGAACTGATTACAATAATCTAATTTCAAAAACAAACCTTCTAAGTAGGAGTCGATTAATGATACAGTGTACTGGACTCGTGAACACCAAAACAATAAAATCAACAAAATGAGAATCGATTACAGTGCAATACTTGATTAAATCAATATAATACCAATCTAATACTGATTTCGGCCACAACCCAAATTATTTCTAATCGAAAAACACAAAATACTCAAAAATCGAATTTGGAAGATGATGAACAGTGCCGAACGAACTTTTTCTGGAAAATTTTGATTTTAATCTGGTTTAGCTCTGATACCAATTGATTGTCCCTGAAAAATCAAGTTTCTTATCACAATACAAGATATAATCACATAACAAGAGATTAATCAACCCTATTTTAGATTTCTCGATCAAAGGATTACAAGGTTTTCTCTCTTGAAGGTTTTTCTCTCTAAGCTCTCTCTCTCTCTAGAAAATGTGGCCGCTGATATTCTATTTGGGCACACCTATTCACCACAACAACCCTAGCACCCTAGAAAACCTATTTAGGGAAAAGACAAAAAAACATAAAATACAAGGAAAATAACTTTTAACTATTTATTAAAAAGGACCTAGACTTTTATTAAGACTGACTTTTCAACCTTGACTTCTTGTGACTTTCATCTTTAATCTTGATGATCTTGAATCCAATAAATTTGTGATCTAACATACATGATATTGGATAAGGATCTCAACGTAAGGACCTGATGTGGTTGAAGTTGACTTTCCGTGGATGTACGTGTAAAGCTACCGAGCCTAACATCCCTTGCGTGTTCTTTATTATGTGTGTTTAGTTTTACTAACTTGTCAAGTGGCTTACTTTTGTGTTCCGTCACTTGTGTTAGTAAGCGGGTCTCCCCCGTTAACCCAAGAGGTATTCACATTGTGGTGAAAAATTATATTATTACTTCTCCGGCTATACCTACTTTATTTTTGCTTAGAACTTATTATTTCTCAACAGAAATGTTTGATCTCACTAGGCTTTAGCCTAACACTTTCTTAAAATGACATGTATAATAGGTCATCCTAGTAGTGGGACTTGTAACGCCCGTAATTTTCGGTAAGTAAAGGCCACCCGAACATTTTTATATCTTGTAAATGGTGTTATTTTTGGTGGGAAACCAATATTTAAAGTCCCTTAGAGTATCGGGGGTATTGGCGTTTAAAAAGTCCAGTTTCAGGGCTTGGTATGGGCACGACTACAATGTCCGGCGACTATGACAGTGTCATAGCCACACCTGTCATTGTCACAGCAAAAGTCAGAGGCCATAGGGGAGATGGCGACAATGCCCTGGGCATTGTCACTGGTCAATGTCGCACAAGGGCACCAGTCTGCTGATAAGTACGAAAATTCATCCTTTTCCCTCATTTTTCTTCTCCAAAGTTTTCCCATTCTCTCCCAAATTGTTCTTTCTTCATTCCCCTCAAACCCTAACTCATTTTGGGTTCATTTCTTTAGTTCTCGAGGTGTTCCATTATCATGTGGTAAATATTGGAAGCTAGAGGCAAGAGTTCATCATCTTCACCCATTTCTCTAAGGTTGTGCCTAGGGTTTCAAGGTTTTCATCAAAACCTAAGTGATAAGTGTATCCCTTCCATTTCTAAACCCTAATATAAGATATAAATTATCTCTTGATGATTTCCTAGTGTTTGGTTTCTCAAATTTCGGATTTGATAGTTTTGGAGAAATTGACTCAAAATTAGGGTTTTGGTCAATATTGGGATTTTGATGTAAAATGTTTGGGGATTGGTTCTTAATGGTTGAATGAGTATATTAATGGTTGGAAACTTTTGAATATTGGTTTTGGAAGGTTTTTCTTGTGGATTCAAGTTCTTCAAGGAAGTTCAAGTTTGGGGTAAAATATAGATTTAACCTAAATCTATCAAGGTGAGTTCAAGTTGAGTTGTGAATACGATGTAGATGCCAAAATGTTCATTTTAAAGTGTTTTGTGTTTTACATAAAATTGTTAACTGCTGATCATCTGATAAGTTTTGGTTATTTAGAAGTGTTTAACTTTATAAAGTTATAAACTACCCACCTTTGGGGATTTTTGGGATTTTTGATGAATGTATCATAATGGAGACGTTTTGATAACCATTTTCATAAATGAAGGGTATTTGGTAAAAATGCATTTTGTGGTTATTGGAAATAAGTGTATTTTATGTTGTGAAACGTTTTGAAAATACCAATGTACGAGTCATTAGAGTTTTGTCATTCCCAACCCTGTGTACCTTTTAGTTATCGTAAACCTCTGTGGTTTTTGGAAAGATGTATTTCAAGTAATTTGTTGAGTAAATCTTTAATAATGATGTCTCAACGATCTATCGTACGCATGTTAATCCTTTAGAGTGATTGTAATTTTAATGTGTGTTATGAAAAATGTCGACCTTGTGCTTTGGGACGTTTGAGAGATCCAATTGGGTTATAAACTTGTTTAGAAAATGACTTGTTAAAATCTAAATGGTGTTTAAGTGTATTCATGCATTTTTGGAGCATGTGTTTGCATAAACATGGTCGGATGCATTTTAATGTATATTGTGGATTTTAGCATATGGTCATTTGACTAGTTGAGCATAAGGCTCGGTTTTATGCTTCGTCGGGTCTGGGGGACTTTTGTCCAGTTTTAATAACTTAAAGTGGAGCTTTGGGTGTGAGTTGCATTTATTGCACTTTATTTTGGATATTACATGGTTTGAGTGCGTGTGTCATTCAATGGGAGTTATGTATTTTAGACTGTAATGCATTTGTATTCATAGGCATGTAAGTCAGTCATATTTAAGGATGAGGAGTCTTGATATTCTCACCTTGGGAATTATGCCGTGTTGGCATCGTTGTTGTCCCGGTTGTTTGGCGAAAACGAAGCTTTATGGGTTGTACTTCGGGACCATGGGTCTTGTGATTAGATGTCGAATTCTTGTGCACGAGAGTTTGACGTCTTGAGTTATCAAGTGAGGAGCTAAGGCTCCAATCTTGAATGCTAGGGAGTAGGCACTAGGGTTCAAATGAGTACCCTGACGATGAAACTCCATTAGAGACCGAACAAGCAATAAGATCGTGTATCCTTGAGGTGTCGCTCGGCGGAGCAGGCAATGGGGGATACGGTGTTTTGGGACTTGAAATAAAGTCCGACTTGAGGTGTAGCTCAGCAGAGAAGGAAATACAGTTATGATCTGAGGTGTAGTTCGACAACGTGGCTAGGTGGCTTAACTTTGTGTTCCACCACATACCATGGAATCGGGTCTCCCCCGTCACCGGAAGGTAGTACTTGGGTATTAAATTGTATTATTTTATTATCCACATTTTCGGTGACGTTTTGCATATACGAATTTGTTTACTCAAGATTTATGGGTTGAGTATTATACCCCGCCCTTGTTTGGGATGTTTCAAGATGTAAAGTCTGTTACATATTGTTATAAATTGAGAGTTTATTTATTATTCACGTTTCTTGTGAGGTCAGGATTGGAGTTGTTTTACGAAGGAATGTCTGTGTTGGGTTACGTGTCTTTAAAGGTGCAAAATTATTGGAAAATGAATCGTTTAATATTTAAAGTAAATCCTGTTGAAAGGATGTGATTTAACTATACTTTTTCATTTTGCAAAAGTATTTATTTAATGTTGAAAACTCTTGAACTCACTAGGCGTTAGCCTAACCTTTTTATTTGTCGGCATGTGCATCAGGTTTAGGTGGGGGAAATGGTTCTAGCGTTTTTGCGAAGTGATGAGTGCTAGATGTATGTGCAAGAGTGAGTGGCATGGTGAAGTCTTCTGCATTAGTGTTGGGAAGATCAACTTGTATTTGGGTTTAGTAACACTCGATATTAGTGCATAAATATATTGGATACAAGATCATAAAGACTGAAGACTGAAAGTCAAGCCAAGTCAAAACTCAAGTCAAACTCTTATAGCATAGTCAAAGTCTTTTGTAATAAAAGTCAAAGTCAAAGTATTGTGTTGTAAGTGTTTAATTGTTTTGTTTAGTGTTGTTAGAGTTTGTGTCCCGTGAATAAATAGGGATATGCCTAGTGGTGTACTAGAAGTTTGATTGAGTAGTTGTCATTAGAGAGTGAGATACGCGTTTGTTCTAGTGAGAGAAAGTTTGTGAGGGCTTCTGTAATCGATTTGTTGATTGAAATGAAATTGGAAATTGAGTGAATTGTTTTTGTTATCTTGATTACACTGATTGATTGGGACTAATACCCGACCTTGAGTTAGTCTCTATGTAAGATTTCATTTGTTTTGTTGATGGAAAATTCTAGAATCGTATTTTAAGTATGGACTTGTCGCTTAAAGTTTTATCCATTCCTTGAGGTATATTTGTAAATTTTAAATTAGTTGTTCTTTCCAAATTGAGGGTGTTACAAGTTGGTATCATAGCTTAAGTTTGAGAGAATTAGGTTTTGATTTAGGATGCCTAGACTCTAACTATCGTTCTTTTAACTGATTGAAAGTGAAATTTAGCCACTAGGTACCTTAAGATATGATATTTTGGGGTTGATTTAGTCGCTAGAAATAGGAAACTCGCCGAGGATAGCAAGGATGACCATGTACGGTACGTTCATAATGGTCCCTGGCCAGTGTTATGGTGAACCTACATGCTACATGGGTACACTTGAACTGCCTTTGTATGATGACCGTTGGGGTAGTGAGAAAGTTTCTAAGCGAGTAACCGATAGAAGAATTGATGTTTGTAGCATTGTCATATTGGAGTGATGGTTAAGCACGATGAATACACTAAGTTGACCATTGTGGGTCGGAGTTGTTGGTCGAATTAAGACCATAGGCTTGTTGAGTTAGCTTTATTTCAAGAAGAAATTGTAAGTTAATCAAATTAGTGTGATTATTGCTTTAAGATGTTTGAGCATCCGGATGACGATAGTGTGACTAGAAAATTGAGAAGTGTGGTTCTATGATGTTGAGTGCCGACCAAAATTCATGCACGAAATTTATTTCTGAAATAAGATGCACCAGCTACTTCTCATGTTTCCCGAATCATAAAGAAATATATATTATGAGGTTTGGAAAAATGTTTAGCACGCACCAGATTTTAAACCGTGAGTTTAAACATGCATGAAATTGTTTTACTACACGTGGTTGTAAATTTTTATCGAAAATCTCTTCATCCCCGTTTCTTGTCTAACATTATTTTCGAATGTTGTAATATTCGTGTTTATTGATATTTTGGGTATTGGGCTAGTAACTAAGATATTATAACCTTGACATTGGATATCCTCCACGTATGTTAAGGTTTTTGTGACAACTGTCAAATTTTGAATAATGAGGTCAGCACTCTCAGAATAATTTATAAGTTTTGTCACTTTTTAAATTTTATTAAAAGCCTTTAAGATAAAAAGTTTCCCCGAAAAATTTAGAAGTTGCGTTAAAGACCCGGAACAGTTCCGCATCTGACCGCACTGTCCAGAAATGCCAAATAAGGGAATAAAAGTCCAAAATTCTTAAATTATAAAAATCAGAATTTTAATTTCTCTTGCATTGCAAAATTTTCAAAATTGTCATTTATTTAGCAAAAATTGAGAATCGGGTATTTCGGTTCTCAAATATATCTGATATTTATAAATTAGACTAGTAATTTATTAATAATATTAAATTAATTTTTTTTTTGTTGGTGAGTCACTTAGGACACTTGTCCTAATCCTACAACATTTTGATTATCATTAAAACAAATTAAAAACCAAGAAATTACTCACATTTTCAAAACTAACTTTTCATCTCCTCCTCCCTCTTCTCTCTTGTGTTCGGCCGAAGAAGACCACCACCACCACCATTTCCATTTTTTTTCTTTTAAAAACCAAATCCAAGCTAGAATCCATCAACAAATTGAAGATTGAATCAAGTTTCTTTCTCAAATCTCCAAGGTAATCTCAAAAACTACATTCTTATTATGCATGTTTACATATTTTGAATTTTTAGTTTGAGGAGCAAAAGATTCATCTAAATATGGTATAAATTAGGTTTTATTGATAAAATAGCTTTCAAATTTATGTTCAAATATTCAAAACAATGAGTTTTTGACTCTTATTTTTTTCAAAGAAACCTTGTTATCATCAAGTTTAGGGTTTATGATGAAAAATGTTGAATTTTGGTATCATAAACCACTAAGATATTGGTATTATTGAAATTATGATTATGTTAATATAATGAAATGTAGTATAAAAATGTTCTTATGAAGGAATTTCCCAAGTTCTACATGATTAAGAACATTGTAATAATGTTAATGTCATATTTTCTTTATGTTGTGTTCATGCATGCATTTGGATGAGCATTTTGATTGCAATGAATCCATGATGCATATGTTAGTTTATCATGTGTTGAAGAGTGAAGACATGGTTTATAATCAAAAACCATGTCTAATGATCATTATTTGTGGTTTAAAATAGTATTTACATCATTTTAGAATCTGTCCAGAAAATGGACTTCACTTCTAGCTTGCACAACTCACAAACCACATGTCCAAATTTGGGGTTTTTGCTTCTAAACTTTAATTTAAAGTGTTAGATTTCTAAAAAGTCCGAAAACACTGAATTTGGAGTTGATTTGGGCACTTAAATGGATTTTATAAGAAAATGGTGCAATCTGTCCAGTGAAGACAGATTCATACACCTATCTTGTAGAGGCCATAACTCCCTCACTACTCATCCAAAATAAGTGAATCTTTTTCCAAATGTTAGTATTTTGAGTTAGGTTTGCATCCATATATGGATCACTATCTAATTCCAAGAATTGATACCTCAAAAGCCTGTTACAAGTGAGGTATGCCACTGATCCGAAAATCAGTGACACTTTATTTTACAAAACTTATTTGATGTATCAAAAGTTATTCAAAAATTATGAAAAAATGCAGATTTAATCTAAACATATCATAGTTTCATCACAAAATTTGTGATTAAATAATTCTCTTGAGAAGTTAAGTTTCCGTGTTGAAATTACCGGATAACTTTCTGGACAGCATGTGCTGAATCCAGAAAGGTAATTTTATCAAGTTTATGTCTTATTATATTTTGGAACTTTGTATAGACAAAATGATTATGGACTAAGAAACTTATTTGATGGCATTTCATGGAACAATTGGACATATTGGTTGGACATCGGAATAGGGTATTAATGTGTTTCTTATGGCAACTCTTATATAGGGAAATTAAAGGAGTGACAAAATTCATTAAGTTTAAAGTAAAGTTTCACTCGTTGCTTTCATCAAGGTGAGTATTCACAGCCCCACTTTTATCGTTTTAATTGATTTTGGGGTGGAAAGCATGTTTAAATTGCGTATTTTAGGATTCATGAGAATTGTTTGAAAGTATTGCGAATTGGCAATTTATAAGGCTTTGTTAAAAGCGTTTGGAAAAATTAAGCTATATGATGAGTATGCAATTGATGTGTTGAGTTTTTAATGTTAAGACCCCGTGACACTACTATTAACTCGAAGAAAATCGGGCCTATAGTATTAGTGGGTAGCGCTATTTGGTGTGACAAGCCCACATTAATGCTGACGAGCAGGGGTGCACTATACTAGAGAAGATGGCTAAACATGTGGCATGAACCACCGCTAAGTTAGTCCATCGGGGGCGTTGTAATTGGTCAGGGACGGCTTAGTAGTGGCTCAACGTAACCTTGTCTTTGCATAAACTTATCATAAAGAAATTTAAGTTGTGGTACTCATGAATCAAAGAATTGAAGTTGGTTTTTACGTACGTTCTACAAATGTTAACTTGCATATAAAATGATTTGTGCATATTTAAAAACCTGTGAACTCACCAACTCTTTGTAGTTGACCTTGGTTTTTATTCATGCTTTTCAGGAGTCGAGAAGGTAATTCCATGATGCTTTATCAGCATACTCATATTTTGAAGCAAGACTATTTTCGCTCTAAGCGTATCTTATGTTTAAAAGATTTTGGAATTTGTAAACGATGATGATATTATGTTCTTAAAAATGTAATGTATTTTGAATGATTAGTAAATGTTGGTATGTTTATAATCTTGTGCTATGGCATTGGAGCTGTTACGCCTCGTGTTTCCGCTTTAGCGGGGTGTGACAGATTTGGTATTAGAGTCATAGGTTATAGGGAATACCGGTTTTATTTTAAAAACCACACACTATAACCTTTTACAAATAAAGTTTTCAAAATTAAGGTACGCTGTAGTATAACTAAAATGTGTTTCACATTATCATATTTTAACTTAAACAAAGCTTGATCACCTTTGTTTAATTTAAGTGTGTATAAAGGGGACATGGATTGGCTATACTAGGAATTACTAAAAATAGAAACTTTTTGATACAAAAATGAGAAGCATGATTGTTATGTGAGTTTGCATGGTACTTTTGTTTATTAATAAAAATTATAGCATGATTGACAATTAAACTTTATTAATTATCGCAGTCATCATGTCTCGATCACCATCGCACCGAGATCAGTCACTTGACGATTATGACCCATCCGAGCATGAATACACTGATTCTGATCGATCACCGGAGAGATCGGTCATCCCCACTTTGGAGTCGACTTCACCCGTTCCACGTAGGGACGAGGCGGGGCCTTCTCGACTTAGGAGTCGGAGGGTATCGCCACCGCCATGCGCCGATATACCAATGTCTCAACCAACTGGTATGACAACATTAGAAAACTACTGGGTTTCAGGGATGGCTCGAGAAGTAGAGAGGGTTAGAATGGAAGTAGACCATCATGAGCATTCCATCAATGCACTCATGATGATAATGAATTCAAGTGATCAGATCCTAAATGGACTTATATCAATGGTGAGTGCGGACGATCAAGCAATAAGTGGAATTATGAGAGAACTAGTGGAAACTAGGGCGATGGTAGCCTGGTTGCACACTTGCTTATCAGTGGTGATGGGACTTTTAGTGGTTGTGATAGCGTGGATGATGGTGTCATTTTTCGGACATTAGTAGCGTGGTTTACTTATGGATATTTGGATAACTAACTTTCTTTTGAAGATGTGTAACTCGTCATATTAGTACATTATTAACTAGCTTGACTATTATTTGTGGATGAATGATTGAATGTATGGCGTGGTTTTGTAATGATAATGAATATGTTTATGTTATATTGTTTATGTATGTTTAAGAACTGTGAATTTCAATTCCATAAGGTTGATTTTTGAAGTATGATCAATCAAATACAATTTATATTGTATTAAGATTAAGGGATAGAAATAAGGGAAATAAGAATTTGGAATTAAATATTGACGTGGCTTTAAAATAAATTGTGCAATAGAATTATGCCGCCAAGGAGAGAAGATCCTGAGATTGCACGACTCGTATCCGAGCAAATCTTAGCTTCACTTCCTAACATAGTCAGTCAGATAGCAGCGGGTTTAAATGCTAACCAACCTAATCAACCAGGAGTCGGTGCAAATATAGAAAAAGAATGTACCTATAAGACTTTTAGGTCTTGTAATCCAAAAGAATTTCACGGTACCAAAGGAGCGGTTGGGTTATTATCTTGGATTGAAGGAATGGAATCCGTCCTTCACATAAGTAAGTGTTCGGAAGCAAATAAAGTAGAATTCGCAGCTTGCTTACTACAAGGGAGAGCACTGACGTGGTGGAACACCCAAGTGCAGACTAGAGGAAGAGAAGCAGCTAACAAACTCACTTGGGAGGAGTTTAAGGAAATGCTTAGGGAAGAATATTGTTCAAGAAGTGAAATGCAGAAACTACAAGCAGAATTATGGGAGCATGAAATGAAAGGAAATGACATTGAAGAGTACACGGCACGATTTCATGAGCTGGCAAAGATGGTGCCACATCTGGTTACGCCGGAAGAGAATCGGGTAGACCGATATGTCTGGGGTTTAGCTCCAGAAATCCGAGGTGATGTGACCTCGGGTAATCCAAAAACCATTCAGGAGGCGGTAAGTCTGGCAACCAAGCTCACCAATAATGCCAATCGCTCGGGGCTTTTCATTCACGATAAAGTGAAAGGAAAAAGGAAGGTCGAGGAAACTTCAAGGAGACCGTTTGACAGAAGAAGGGGGAAGGAACAGAGAACGGTGGGTAATTATGGAATTCAAACTCAAATAGCCGATAAAGGAAAGGAAGTATACCCGAGATGCGACATGTGCAACAATCGACATTTCGGAAATTGTGTTATTTGTCTCAAATGTAACAAAGGAGGTCATTATGCGAAAGATTGTAAGTATGGGGGAAAGCGAGCTTGTTTTGAATGTGGGAGTCAGGATCACTTTAGGAATGCCTGTCCTAAGTTTGTCAGAAGGATGAACGCAAATCGGACTCGACCGACAAACCAGAGGAATCAAAAAGGTCAAGCACGAGGCCGAGTTTTTGAAATTGGAGCGGAAGAAGCGAGACAAGATCCGGATGTGATCACAGGTACGTTTCTCTTAAATAATCATCGTGCATCTGTATTATTTGATTCCGGAGCAGATAGAAGCTTTGTGTCATTAAGTTTTAGATCAAAAATTAATCAAATGCCCCAAAAGCTAAAAGAAACTTATGTCATTGAGTTCGCTAACGGACAAGAGGTTAGGGTTGATGATGTATTTTCGAATTGTACCCTGAGTCTAGCTGAAAAGGAATTTAAGATAGATCTAATTCCAATAAAGTTAGGAAGCTTTGACGTAGTTGTGGGTATCGACTGGTTGTCTAATAACCAAGCGGATATATGTTGCTCCGAAAAGACTCTTCGAATTCCGTTACCTCAAGGAGAAGTACTTATAGTACACGGAGAAAAATCCAAAAGGAAGTTAAGAATAGTATCCTGCATGAAGATGCAGAAGTATTTAAGGAAGGAATATGTTGCGTATTTAGCTCATGTAGTCAACAAAGAGATCAAGGAGAAGTGCTTACAAGATATTCCTGTGGTTCGAGACTTTCCCGAAGTATTTCCTGAAGATCTACCTGGGTTACCTCCACCGAGACAAGTCGAATTCCGTATTGATTTAATTCCAGGAGCTGCACCAGTGGCCAAGTCACCATACCGTTTGGCGCCATCCGAAATGCAAGAACTGTCTGAACAACTCCAAGAGTTGCTTGACAAAGGATTCATCAGACCCAGTTCTTCGCCATGGGGAGCTCCAGTTCTTTTTGTTAAGAAGAAAGATGGAACATTCCGAATGTGTATCGATTACAGAGAACTCAATAAGTTAACCCTCAAGAATCGATACCCACTTCCTCGAATTGATGATCTGTTTGATCAACTGCAAGGCGCAACGTACTTCTCAAAGATTGACTTATGATCTGGATATCATCAAATGAGAGTTCGCGAAGAGGATATTGATAAGACGGCATTTAGAACTCGTTATGGACATTATGAGTTTCTAGTTATGCCCTTTGGATTGACGAACGCACCGGCAGTTTTCATGGATTTGATGAATAGAGTCTGTCGGTCGTATTTAGACAAGTTCGTGATTGTATTCATAGACGACATTTTGATTTATTCGCGAAGTAAGGAGGATCATAAGAAACATTTGAAGTTGATCTTAGAACTTCTCAAAGATCAGAAGTTGTATGCTAAGTTTTCCAAATGTGAATTTTGGCTTCGAGAGGTACACTTTCTGGGTCATGTGGTTAATGAAAAGGGAATTCATGTTGACCCGGCAAAAGTTGAAGCCATCAAGAAATGGGAAACCCCAAGGACACCAACAGAAATTCGTCAATTTCTTGGTCTGGCAGGCTACTACCGAAGGTTCATAGCGAATTTTTCAAAAATCGCTCAACCACTGACAGCACTGACACAGAAGGATAAGAAATTTGTCTGGGAAGAAAAACAGGAGGAAGCATTTCAAATACTCAAGCACAAGTTATGTGACGCACCAATTCTTGCGTTACCGGAAGGTACGGATGACTTTGTGGTGTATTGTGACGCATCACATCAAGGCTTAGGATGTGTATTAATGCAGAGGAATAAGGTTATAGCTTATGCGTCAAGACAACTCAAAGTTCATGAAAAGAACTACACCACTCATGACTTGGAATTGGGAGCAGTAGTGTTCGCATTAAAAATTTGGAGGCATTACCTTTATGGCACTAAATGTACCATCTATACTGATCACAAAAGTCTCCAACATATTTTTGATCAGAAAATGTTGAACATGAGACAACGAAGATGGGTTGAGCTACTTAATGATTATGAATGCGAAATAAAGTATCATCCTGGTAAAGCTAATGTGGTAGCTGATGCATTAAGCAGGAAAGAAAGAGTAAAACCAATAAGGACACGAGCTTTGGGAATGTTGGTCCAATCAAGTCTTAAGACGCAAGTTCGTGAATCTCAAGAGAAAGCATTGAAAACAGAAAATCTTTGTTGTGAAGCTTTGCATAACCTGGAAAAAGAGTTTGAATCACGATCAGATGGAGTACGATATTTCAAGAATAAAGTTTGGATACCAAAGGTTGATGATCTGCGATCAATTATTTTGGAAGAAGCTCACGGATCAAGGTATTCGGTCTACCCAGGAGCCGATAAAATATACAAAGGATTGAAGGAATATTATTGGTGGCCGGGAATGAAGAAGGACATTGCGGAATTTGTGAGTAAATGTTTGACTTGTGCTAAAGTCAAAGCAGAGCATCAAAAGCCTTCTGGACTTCTTCAACAACCTGAGATACCACAATGGAAATGGGATCAGGTATCTATGGATTTTATCACCAAACTACCCAGGACTGGAAAAGGGAACGACGCAATTTGGGTCATTGTGGATCGACTTACGAAATCTGCACATTTTCTCCCTATAAGAGAGGACTTCAAAATTGAAAGATTGGCGCAGTTGTACATAGACGAAATTGTCTCTCGGCATGGAGTACCCCTATCTATCATTTCTGATAGAGATAGTCGTTTCACTTCCCGATTTTGGCAAGCATTTCAGAAAGCACTGGGTACCAGGTTGGATCTGAGTACTGCATATCATCTACAGACAGACGGACAAACAGAAAGGACCATTCAAACTTTGGAAGATATGCTACGCGCGTGTGCTATAGATTTTGGAGGAAGCTGGGATAAGCATCTGCCGTTAGTTGAATTCTCTTACAATAACAGCTATCACACCAGCATTCAATGTGCGCCATACGAAGCTCTCTATGGACGTAAGTGTAGATCTCCACTTAGTTGGATAGAAATTGGTGATAGTCAACTGATTGGGCCTGACATTATACAAGAAACCACCAATAAAATATCAATCATCAAGGAAAGACTCAAAGCTGCAAGAGATCGTCAAAAGAGTTATGCGGATAACCGCAGAAAACCTCTAGAATTCCAAAAAGGTGACAAAGTTCTTTTGAAAGTATCACCATGGAAAGGATTGATCAGATTTGGGAAAAGAGGTAAGCTAGGTCCGAGATATATTGGCCCGTTTGAGATTCTGGATAGAATTTGACCAGTAGCCTATAAGTTGAGTCTACCTCAAGAGTTAAGTGCTATTCATGACACTTTTCATGTGTCAAATTTAAATAAATGTCTGATAGATAAATCAATGATTGTGTCCCCAGATGAAGTAAAAGTTGATGGGCGCCTTTGTTTTAGAGAGGAACCTATCGAAATTCTTGATCGTGAAATTAAACGTCTTAGGCGCAGCAAAATCCCAATCATAAAGGTCCGTTGGAATTCACGTCATGGACCTGAATATACTTGGGAAGGAGAAGACTTCATGAAGCGCAAGTATCCTAAGTTGTTTGATGAAAAGTCTGCCCAGAAATATCAGTCATAAATTTCGGGACGAAATTCTTTGAAGGAGGGGAGACTGTGACAACTTTCAAATTTTGAATAATGAGGTCAGCACTCTCAGAATAATTTATAAGTTTTGTCACTTTTTAAATTTCATTAAAAGCCTTTAAGATAAAAAGTTTCCCCGAAAAATTTAGAAGTTGCGTTAAAGACCCGGAACAGTTCCGCATCTGACCGTCACTGTCCAGAAATGCCAAATAAGGGAATAAAAGTCCAAAATTCTTAAATTATAAAAATCAGAATTTTAATTTCTCTTGCATTGCAAAATTTTCAAAATTGTCATTTATTTAGCAAAAATTGAGAATCGGGTATTTCGGTTCTCAAATATATCTGATATTTATAAATTAGACTAGTAATTTATTAATAATATTAAATTAATTTTTTTTTTGTTGGTGAGTCACTTAGGACACTTGTCCTAATCCTACAACATTTTGATTATCATTAAAACAAATTAAAAACCAAGAAATTACTCACATTTTCAAAACTAACTTTTCATCTCCTCCTCCCTCTTCTCTCTTGTGTTCGGCCGAAGAAGACCACCACCACCACCATTTCCATTTTTTTTCTTTTAAAAATCAAATCCAAGCTAGAATCCATCAACAAATTGAAGATTGAATCAAGTTTCTTTCTCAAATCTCCAAGGTAATCTCAAAAACTACATTCTTATTATGCATGTTTACATATTTTGAATTTTTAGTTTGAGGAGCAAAAGATTCATCTAAATATGGTATAAATTAGGTTTTATTGATAAAATAGCTTTCAAATTTATGTTCAAATATTCAAAACAATGAGTTTTTGACTCTTATTTTTTTCAAAGAAACCTTGTTATCATCAAGTTTAGGGTTTATGATGAAAAATGTTGAATTTTGGTATCATAAACCACTAAGATATTGGTATTATTGAAATTATGATTGTGTTAATATAATGAAATGTAGTATAAAAATGTTCTTATGAAGGAATTTCCCAAGTTCTACATGATTAAGAACATTGTAATAATGTTAATGTCATATTTTCTTTATGTTGTGTTCATGCATGCATTTGGATGAGCATTTTGATTGCAATGAATCCATGATGCATATGTTAGTTTATCATGTGTTGAAGAGTGAAGACATGGTTTATAATCAAAAACCATGTCTAATGATCATTATTTGTGGTTTAAAATAGTATTTACATCATTTTAGAATCTGTCCAGAAAATGGACTTCACTTCTAGCTTGCACAACTCACAAACCACATGTCCAAATTTGGGGTTTTTGCTTCTAAACTTTAATTTAAAGTGTTAGATTTCTAAAAAGTCCGAAAACACTGAATTTGGAGTTGATTTGGGCACTTAAATGGATTTTATAAGAAAATGGTGCAATCTGTCCAGTGAAGACAGATTCATACACCTATCTTGTAGAGGCCATAACTCCCTCACTACTCATCCAAAATAAGTGAATCTTTTTCCAAATGTTAGTATTTTGAGTTAGGTTTGCATCCATATATGGATCATTATCTAATTCCAAGAATTGATACCTCAAAAGCCTGTTACAAGTGAGGTATGCCACTGATCCGAAAATCAGTGACACTTTATTTTACAAAACTTATTTGATGTATCAAAAGTTATTCAAAAATTATGAAAAAATGCAGATTTAATCTAAACATATCATAGTTTCATCACAAAATTTGTGATTAAATAATTCTCTTGAGAAGTTAAGTTTCCGTGTTGAAATTACCGGATAACTTTCTGGACAGCATGTGCTGAATCCAGAAAGGTAATTTTATCAAGTTTATGTCTTATTATATTTTGGAACTTTGTATAGACAAAATGATTATGGACTAAGAAACTTATTTGATGGCATTTCATGGAACAATTGGACATATTGGTTGGACATCGGAATAGGGTATTAATGTGTTTCTTATGGCAACTCTTATATAGGGAAATTAAAGGAGTGACAAAATTCATTAAGTTTAAAGTAAAGTTTCACTCGTTGCTTTCATCAAGGTGAGTATTCACAGCCCCACTTTTATCGTTTTAATTGATTTTGGGGTGGAAAGCATGTTTAAATTGCGTATTTTAGGATTCATGAGAATTGTTTGAAAGTATTGCGAATTGGCAATTTATAAGGCTTTGTTAAAAGCGTTTGGAAAAATTAAGCTATATGATGAGTATGCAATTGATGTGTTGAGTTTTTAATGTTAAGACCCCGTGACACTACTATTAACTCGAAGAAAATCGGGCCTATAGTATTAGTGGGTAGCGCTATTTGGTGTGACAAGCCCACATTAATGCTGACGAGCAGGGGTGCACTATACTAGAGAAGATGGCTAAACATGTGGCATGAACCACCGCTAAGTTAGTCCATCGGGGGCGTTGTAATTGGTCAGGGACGGCTTAGTAGTGGCTCAACGTAACCTTGTCTTTGCATACACTTATCATAAAGAAATTTAAGTTGTGGTACTCATGAATCAAAGAATTGAAGTTGGTTTTTACGTACGTTCTACAAATGTTAACTTGCATATAAAATGATTTGTGCATATTTAAAAACCTGTGAACTCACCAACTCTTTGTAGTTGACCTTGGTTTTTATTCATGCTTTTCAGGAGTCGAGAAGGTAATTCCATGATGCTTTATCAGCATACTCATATTTTGAAGCAAGACTATTTTCGCTCTAAGCGTATCTTATGTTTAAAAGATTTTGGAATTTGTAAACGATGATGATATTATGTTCTTAAAAATGTAATGTATTTTGAATGATTAGTAAATGTTGGTATGTTTATAATCTTGTGCTATGGCATTGGAGCTGTTACGCCTCGTGTTTCCGCTTTAGCGGGGTGTGACAGATTTGGTATTAGAGTCATAGGTTATAGGGAATACCGGTTTTATTTTAAAAACCACACACTATAACCTTTTACAAATAAAGTTTTCAAAATTAAGGTACGCTGTAGTATAACTAAAATGTGTTTCACATTATCATATTTTAACTTAAACAAAGCTTGATCACCTTTGTTTAATTTAAGTGTGTATAAAGGGGACATGGATTGGCTATACTAGGAATTACTAAAAATAGAAACTTTTTGATACAAAAATGAGAAGCATGATTGTTATGTGAGTTTGCATGGTACTTTTGTTTATTAATAAAAATTATAGCATGATTGACAATTAAACTTTATTAATTATCGCAGTCATCATGTCTCGATCACCATCGCACCGAGATCAGTCACTTGACGATTATGACCCATCCGAGCATGAATACACTGATTCTGATCGATCACCGGAGAGATCGGTCATCCCCACTTTGGAGTCGACTTCACCCGTTCCACGTAGGGACGAGGCGGGGCCTTCTCGACTTAGGAGTCGGAGGGTATCGCCACCGCCATGCGCCGATATACCAATGTCTCAACCAACTGGTATGACAACATTAGAAAACTACTGGGTTTCAGGGATGGCTCGAGAAGTAGAGAGGGTTAGAATGGAAGTAGACCATCATGAGCATTCCATCAATGCACTCATGATGATAATGAATTCAAGTGATCAGATCCTAAATGGACTTATATCAATGGTGAGTGCGGACGATCAAGCAATAAGTGGAATTATGAGAGAACTAGTGGAAACTAGGGCGATGGTAGCCTGGTTGCACACTTGCTTATCAGTGGTGATGGGACTTTTAGTGGTTGTGATAGCGTGGATGATGGTGTCATTTTTCGGACATTAGTAGCGTGGTTTACTTATGGATATTTGGATAACTAACTTTCTTTTGAAGATGTGTAACTCGTCATATTAGTACATTATTAACTAGCTTGACTATTATTTGTGGATGAATGATTGAATGTATGGCGTGGTTTTGTAATGATAATGAATATGTTTATGTTATATTGTTTATGTATGTTTAAGAACTGTGAATTTCAATTCCATAAGGTTGATTTTTGAAGTATGATCAATCAAATACAATTTATATTGTATTAAGATTAAGGGATAGAAATAAGGGAAATAAGAATTTGGAATTAAATATTGACGTGGCTTTAAAATAAATTGTGCAATAGAATTATGCCGCCAAGGAGAGAAGATCCTGAGATTGCACGACTCGTATCCGAGCAAATCTTAGCTTCACTTCCTAACATAGTCAGTCAGATAGCAGCGGGTTTAAATGCTAACCAACCTAATCAACCAGGAGTCGGTGCAAATATAGAAAAAGAATGTACCTATAAGACTTTTAGGTCTTGTAATCCAAAAGAATTTCACGGTACCAAAGGAGCGGTTGGGTTATTATCTTGGATTGAAGGAATGGAATCCGTCCTTCACATAAGTAAGTGTTCGGAAGCAAATAAAGTAGAATTCGCAGCTTGCTTACTACAAGGGAGAGCACTGACGTGGTGGAACACCCAAGTGCAGACTAGAGGAAGAGAAGCAGCTAACAAACTCACTTGGGAGGAGTTTAAGGAAATGCTTAGGGAAGAATATTGTTCAAGAAGTGAAATGCAGAAACTACAAGCAGAATTATGGGAGCATGAAATGAAAGGAAATGACATTGAAGAGTACACGGCACGATTTCATGAGCTGGCAAAGATGGTGCCACATCTGGTTACGCCGGAAGAGAATCGGGTAGACCGATATGTCTGGGGTTTAGCTCCAGAAATCCGAGGTGATGTGACCTCGGGTAATCCAAAAACCATTCAGGAGGCGGTAAGTCTGGCAACCAAGCTCACCAATAATGCCAATCGCTCGGGGCTTTTCATTCACGATAAAGTGAAAGGAAAAAGGAAGGTCGAGGAAACTTCAAGGAGACCGTTTGACAGAAGAAGGGGGAAGGAACAGAGAACGGTGGGTAATTATGGAATTCAAACTCAAATAGCCGATAAAGGAAAGGAAGTATACCCGAGATGCGACATGTGCAACAATCGACATTTCGGAAATTGTGTTATTTGTCTCAAATGTAACAAAGGAGGTCATTATGCGAAAGATTGTAAGTATGGGGGAAAGCGAGCTTGTTTTGAATGTGGGAGTCAGGATCACTTTAGGAATGCCTGTCCTAAGTTTGTCAGAAGGATGAACGCAAATCGGACTCGACCGACAAACCAGAGGAATCAAAAAGGTCAAGCACGAGGCCGAGTTTTTGAAATTGGAGCGGAAGAAGCGAGACAAGATCCGGATGTGATCACAGGTACGTTTCTCTTAAATAATCATCGTGCATCTGTATTATTTGATTCCGGAGCAGATAGAAGCTTTGTGTCATTAAGTTTTAGATCAAAAATTAATCAAATGCCCCAAAAGCTAAAAGAAACTTATGTCATTGAGTTCGCTAACGGACAAGAGGTTAGGGTTGATGATGTATTTTCGAATTGTACCCTGAGTCTAGCTGAAAAGGAATTTAAGATAGATCTAATTCCAATAAAGTTAGGAAGCTTTGACGTAGTTGTGGGTATCGACTGGTTGTCTAATAACCAAGCGGATATATGTTGCTCCGAAAAGACTCTTCGAATTCCGTTACCTCAAGGAGAAGTACTTATAGTACACGGAGAAAAATCCAAAAGGAAGTTAAGAATAGTATCCTGCATGAAGATGCAGAAGTATTTAAGGAAGGAATATGTTGCGTATTTAGCTCATGTAGTCAACAAAGAGATCAAGGAGAAGTGCTTACAAGATATTCCTGTGGTTCGAGACTTTCCCGAAGTATTTCCTGAAGATCTACCTGGGTTACCTCCACCGAGACAAGTCGAATTCCGTATTGATTTAATTCCAGGAGCTGCACCAGTGGCCAAGTCACCATACCGTTTGGCGCCATCCGAAATGCAAGAACTGTCTGAACAACTCCAAGAGTTGCTTGACAAAGGATTCATCAGACCCAGTTCTTCGCCATGGGGAGCTCCAGTTCTTTTTGTTAAGAAGAAAGATGGAACATTCCGAATGTGTATCGATTACAGAGAACTCAATAAGTTAACCCTCAAGAATCGATACCCACTTCCTCGAATTGATGATCTGTTTGATCAACTGCAAGGCGCAACGTACTTCTCAAAGATTGACTTATGATCTGGATATCATCAAATGAGAGTTCGCGAAGAGGATATTGATAAGACGGCATTTAGAACTCGTTATGGACATTATGAGTTTCTAGTTATGCCCTTTGGATTGACGAACGCACCGGCAGTTTTCATGGATTTGATGAATAGAGTCTGTCGGTCGTATTTAGACAAGTTCGTGATTGTATTCATAGACGACATTTTGATTTATTCGCGAAGTAAGGAGGATCATAAGAAACATTTGAAGTTGATCTTAGAACTTCTCAAAGATCAGAAGTTGTATGCTAAGTTTTCCAAATGTGAATTTTGGCTTCGAGAGGTACACTTTCTGGGTCATGTGGTTAATGAAAAGGGAATTCATGTTGACCCGGCAAAAGTTGAAGCCATCAAGAAATGGGAAACCCCAAGGACACCAACAGAAATTCGTCAATTTCTTGGTCTGGCAGGCTACTACCGAAGGTTCATAGCGAATTTTTCAAAAATCGCTCAACCACTGACAGCACTGACACAGAAGGATAAGAAATTTGTCTGGGAAGAAAAACAGGAGGAAGCATTTCAAATACTCAAGCACAAGTTATGTGACGCACCAATTCTTGCGTTACCGGAAGGTACGGATGACTTTGTGGTGTATTGTGACGCATCACATCAAGGCTTAGGATGTGTATTAATGCAGAGGAATAAGGTTATAGCTTATGCGTCAAGACAACTCAAAGTTCATGAAAAGAACTACACCACTCATGACTTGGAATTGGGAGCAGTAGTGTTCGCATTAAAAATTTGGAGGCATTACCTTTATGGCACTAAATGTACCATCTATACTGATCACAAAAGTCTCCAACATATTTTTGATCAGAAAATGTTGAACATGAGACAACGAAGATGGGTTGAGCTACTTAATGATTATGAATGCGAAATAAAGTATCATCCTGGTAAAGCTAATGTGGTAGCTGATGCATTAAGCAGGAAAGAAAGAGTAAAACCAATAAGGACACGAGCTTTGGGAATGTTGGTCCAATCAAGTCTTAAGACGCAAGTTCGTGAATCTCAAGAGAAAGCATTGAAAACAGAAAATCTTTGTTGTGAAGCTTTGCATAACCTGGAAAAAGAGTTTGAATCACGATCAGATGGAGTACGATATTTCAAGAATAAAGTTTGGATACCAAAGGTTGATGATCTGCGATCAATTATTTTGGAAGAAGCTCACGGATCAAGGTATTCGGTCTACCCAGGAGCCGATAAAATATACAAAGGATTGAAGGAATATTATTGGTGGCCGGGAATGAAGAAGGACATTGCGGAATTTGTGAGTAAATGTTTGACTTGTGCTAAAGTCAAAGCAGAGCATCAAAAGCCTTCTGGACTTCTTCAACAACCTGAGATACCACAATGGAAATGGGATCAGGTATCTATGGATTTTATCACCAAACTACCCAGGACTGGAAAAGGGAACGACGCAATTTGGGTCATTGTGGATCGACTTACGAAATCTGCACATTTTCTCCCTATAAGAGAGGACTTCAAAATTGAAAGATTGGCGCAGTTGTACATAGACGAAATTGTCTCTCGGCATGGAGTACCCCTATCTATCATTTCTGATAGAGATAGTCGTTTCACTTCCCGATTTTGGCAAGCATTTCAGAAAGCACTGGGTACCAGGTTGGATCTGAGTACTGCATATCATCTACAGACAGACGGACAAACAGAAAGGACCATTCAAACTTTGGAAGATATGCTACGCGCGTGTGCTATAGATTTTGGAGGAAGCTGGGATAAGCATCTGCCGTTAGTTGAATTCTCTTACAATAACAGCTATCACACCAGCATTCAATGTGCGCCATACGAAGCTCTCTATGGACGTAAGTGTAGATCTCCACTTAGTTGGATAGAAATTGGTGATAGTCAACTGATTGGGCCTGACATTATACAAGAAACCACCAATAAAATATCAATCATCAAGGAAAGACTCAAAGCTGCAAGAGATCGTCAAAAGAGTTATGCGGATAACCGCAGAAAACCTCTAGAATTCCAAAAAGGTGACAAAGTTCTTTTGAAAGTATCACCATGGAAAGGATTGATCAGATTTGGGAAAAGAGGTAAGCTAGGTCCGAGATATATTGGCCCGTTTGAGATTCTGGATAGAATTTGACCAGTAGCCTATAAGTTGAGTCTACCTCAAGAGTTAAGTGCTATTCATGACACTTTTCATGTGTCAAATTTAAATAAATGTCTGATAGATAAATCAATGATTGTGTCCCCAGATGAAGTAAAAGTTGATGGGCGCCTTTGTTTTAGAGAGGAACCTATCGAAATTCTTGATCGTGAAATTAAACGTCTTAGGCGCAGCAAAATCCCAATCATAAAGGTCCGTTGGAATTCACGTCATGGACCTGAATATACTTGGGAAGGAGAAGACTTCATGAAGCGCAAGTATCCTAAGTTGTTTGATGAAAAGTCTGCCCAGAAATATCAGTCATAAATTTCGGGACGAAATTCTTTGAAGGAGGGGAGACTGTGACAACTTTCAAATTTTGAATAATGAGGTCAGCACTCTCAGAATAATTTATAAGTTTTGTCACTTTTTAAATTTCATTAAAAGCCTTTAAGATAAAAAGTTTCCCCGAAAAATTTAGAAGTTGCGTTAAAGACCCGGAACAGTTCCGCATCTGACCGTCACTGTCCAGAAATGCCAAATAAGGGAATAAAAGTCCAAAATTCTTAAATTATAAAAATCAGAATTTTAATTTCTCTTGCATTGCAAAATTTTCAAAATTGTCATTTATTTAGCAAAAATTGAGAATCGGGTATTTCGGTTCTCAAATATATCTGATATTTATAAATTAGACTAGTAATTTATTAATAATATTAAATTAATTTTTTTTTTGTTGGTGAGTCACTTAGGACACTTGTCCTAATCCTACAACATTTTGATTATCATTAAAACAAATTAAAAACCAAGAAATTACTCACATTTTCAAAACTAACTTTTCATCTCCTCCTCCCTCTTCTCTCTTGTGTTCGGCCGAAGAAGACCACCACCACCACCATTTCCATTTTTTTTCTTTTAAAAACCAAATCCAAGCTAGAATCCATCAACAAATTGAAGATTGAATCAAGTTTCTTTCTCAAATCTCCAAGGTAATCTCAAAAACTACATTCTTATTATGCATGTTTACATATTTTGAATTTTTAGTTTGAGGAGCAAAAGATTCATCTAAATATGGTATAAATTAGGTTTTATTGATAAAATAGCTTTCAAATTTATGTTCAAATATTCAAAACAATGAGTTTTTGACTCTTATTTTTTTCAAAGAAACCTTGTTATCATCAAGTTTAGGGTTTATGATGAAAAATGTTGAATTTTGGTATCATAAACCACTAAGATATTGGTATTATTGAAATTATGATTATGTTAATATAATGAAATGTAGTATAAAAATGTTCTTATGAAGGAATTTCCCAAGTTCTACATGATTAAGAACATTGTAATAATGTTAATGTCATATTTTCTTTATGTTGTGTTCATGCATGCATTTGGATGAGCATTTTGATTGCAATGAATCCATGATGCATATGTTAGTTTATCATGTGTTGAAGAGTGAAGACATGGTTTATAATCAAAAACCATGTCTAATGATCATTATTTGTGGTTTAAAATAGTATTTACATCATTTTAGAATCTGTCCAGAAAATGGACTTCACTTCTAGCTTGCACAACTCACAAACCACATGTCCAAATTTGGGGTTTTTGCTTCTAAACTTTAATTTAAAGTGTTAGATTTCTAAAAAGTCCGAAAACACTGAATTTGGAGTTGATTTGGGCACTTAAATGGATTTTATAAGAAAATGGTGCAATCTGTCCAGTGAAGACAGATTCATACACCTATCTTGTAGAGGCCATAACTCCCTCACTACTCATCCAAAATAAGTGAATCTTTTTCCAAATGTTAGTATTTTGAGTTAGGTTTGCATCCATATATGGATCACTATCTAATTCCAAGAATTGATACCTCAAAAGCCTGTTACAAGTGAGGTATGCCACTGATCCGAAAATCAGTGACACTTTATTTTACAAAACTTATTTGATGTATCAAAAGTTATTCAAAAATTATGAAAAAATGCAGATTTAATCTAAACATATCATAGTTTCATCACAAAATTTGTGATTAAATAATTCTCTTGAGAAGTTAAGTTTCCGTGTTGAAATTACCGGATAACTTTCTGGACAGCATGTGCTGAATCCAGAAAGGTAATTTTATCAAGTTTATGTCTTATTATATTTTGGAACTTTGTATAGACAAAATGATTATGGACTAAGAAACTTATTTGATGGCATTTCATGGAACAATTGGACATATTGGTTGGACATCGGAATAGGGTATTAATGTGTTTCTTATGGCAACTCTTATATAGGGAAATTAAAGGAGTGACAAAATTCATTAAGTTTAAAGTAAAGCTTCACTCGTTGCTTTCATCAAGGTGAGTATTCACAGCCCCACTTTTATCGTTTTAATTGATTTTGGGGTGGAAAGCATGTTTAAATTGCGTATTTAAGGATTCATGAGAATTGTTTGAAAGTATTGCGAATTGGCAATTTATAAGGCTTTGTTAAAAGCGTTTGGAAAAATTAAGCTATATGATGAGTATGCAATTGATGTGTTGAGTTTTTAATGTTAAGACCCCGTGACACTACTATTAACTCGAAGAAAATCAGGCCTATAGTATTAGTGGGTAGCGCTATTTGGTGTGACAAGCCCACCTTAATGCTGACGAGCAGGGGTGCACCATACTAGAGAAGATGGCTAAACATGTGGCATGAACCACCGCTGAGTTAGTACATCGGGGGCGTTGTAATTGGTCAGGGACGGCTTAGTAGTGGCTCAACGTAACCTTGTCTTTGCATACACTTATCATAAAGAAATTTAAGTTGTGGTACTCATGAATCAAAGAATTGAAGTTGGTTTTTACGTACGTTCTACAAATGTTAACTTGCATATAAAATGATTTGTGCATATTTAAAAACCTGTGAACTCACCAACTCTTTGTAGTTGACCTTGGTTTTTATTCATGCTTTTCAGGAGTCGAGAAGGTAATTCCATGATGCTTTATCAGCATATTCATATTTTGAAGGAAGACTATTTTCGCTCTAAGCGTATCTTACGTTTAAAAGATTTTGGAATTTGTAAACGATGATGATATTATGTTCTTAAAAATGTAATGTATTTTGAATGATTAGTAAATGTTGGTATGTTTATAATCTTGTGCTATGGCATCGAAGCTGTTACGCCTCGTGTTTCCGCTTTAGCGGGGTGTGACAGTTTTAAAGGAAAAGTTATTCCCATGATATTGCGTTTGAGTTTTCTTGGGAATTTTAGCCTATGCGAGTTGTGGTGAGTTTTATATGATATTATTTCGCGACGTTTTCGACGCGTGAGCGAACATTGAAATGCGTAAGTTTTAATTATGTTGTGTGTAAATTTACGAGGTTATTAAGCGTCGTGTCTCATCCAAGTTTTGTTGAAAAGTGTCTCTTTGTTTTACATTGAGATAAAAGGGTAGCTCTTAGAATTTTAACATTTTTGACATATCTTCGTCTTATTTTTTTTTCTTTCATGGGAAACGAAGATTTCGACACCGCTTGTCATTGAGTTTTATGAAAGTTTAGTTGGGTCTTATGGAGTTTTGTTTTACGACATTTTACGTCGCACAAATAGATTCTTGGAAGACGTATATTGAATTATTGTGTGCATTAACTTTTAGGTTGTTGATTAACATTATTGTCTCACACGGGGTTTTGCACGTGTCATTTCAATCGCACGAGGTGTCTTGAGAGTCTTCATATTGCATAGTTGCGCTTTTGGGTTTTTATATACAAGGGTATTCTGTGTTGAACTTTTGCTTTGAACATTCATCGGTTGCTGATTTTACTGTTATATATGTCACGCAATGCATTAAATGGGTTATCGGTGTACATGTCGTTGTAGCCACTATTTTCTGACATGATCATTTTACTTGTACGGCCTAAAGTTTGAAAATTGATTTAATTTATTTTACGTTTGACCGATCGCATGCACATTTTGTCTTGCTAAATTTTGAGAAACGAACTCAACATGCGAGTCTTGTTGGGAACTTTATTCCACGTCATTATATGGTTAAATGAGAAACTGTTGAAACTTGATTACGAGAATTCCCTTTCCGGAGTTTTGTACAAACGCCTTGTTATATACTATTTTAGTACGTAAAATTATTCTCATTCATGGCGTAAGTTGATGCATAGCAGGACCGTGGTGGTCCATTTGAAAAGTTTATTATGCGTCCTTGTTTTTTGTCGTTATAGTGTGAGTAGTGATCAAATGTTTCTCTTTCGAAATGGTTTTTATATGCATGGCATTGGTGACCACTTTCACACCTATCGGGTAAGCGGTAGTGGATTTTATACGTGCGATTAATTGTTATAAAGCTTTTGCATATGGAGGTTTTACAAAATTTCGACTTGGCATGTTAATTTGAAAAATCTCGAACTCATTAGGGCTATAGATTTAAACCCCCTATCGTGAAAGGAGTTGTAATGAGGGACTAGAGAAGTTCTTGGGAATTAAAGTGTCGGATGATTCGGCTTATAACCAGTTTTGAGTTTTGGAGTTCAGCCTTATGAGCAGGATCATGTATGAATAATAGAGGTGTTAGATTCATGTATTATCCCGATTATTTTAAGTCATCACCTTCTCGTTTCGATAAATCTTTAGGTTGAGCCTTGTGTTGTGGCTTGCTGAAGGTTGGAATTGAATGGATGATTGTTGATAGGCGACATGTTATGTGCCAGTGGTGTACCATCTCTATAAGTATTCGAGAATATTTAGGATGTTGTGGTTTGTCCGTGAAGTTGTATGTTTGGAGTTTTATTACCATATTAGGTGTCAACTTTGAATCTTTCGGGGGTCGGCTCAGGGCAAGCTGACTTGTTCTTTCGAAGTCAGTGATCTTTGGAATGTTTGGAAGCATCCCCGTTGGATTAGGAGAAATGTTAGTCTCGTGGTGGTGGAACTTCAACGAAGTTAGATGTTGGTAATTAAGTATTTATCTATATGATTTTCTTGATATGGTAAATTTTGGGAATTCTTTGGGTTGATGTTGGTCATTAGAGTACGGATTCGGAATCGTGTGGAGCTAGAATGATTTAAGCAATAAAGTGTTGAGGTGGTTTGAGTCCCCTAAGGTTAGGAGACAATCGAGATCGTATGGTTAGAAATTTCTCCAGTAAGTTCGATGTTCACTTTAGTATGAGGCAAACATATCACAGTGGATATTGAAGGTAAAAGTCTTCACAGAAACCAGTATGTCAGATGCGGCAGGAGGTCGTCTAGTTTTAACTCAAGGACGAATCGGGTTAAGAGCTTTCCCATGGAGAGGGAGATGGTCATTTTGTGGAAATGGCGTCATTGAGGTCTATGTCTCGTTTGTTACTTTCTTGAAAACCGAGGAAACCCAATAGGTGCTAAGGGTGGTAATGAAGTGCCTTGGGTGAGAAGTAGATTTCAAGGACGAAATCATTCTAAGGTTGGGAGGATTGTAAAGCCCGTAATTTTTGGTATGTAAAATCCACTAGGACGTTTTTGTATCTTGTAAATGGTGGGATTTTTGGTGGGAAACCAATATTTAAAGTCCCTTAGAGTATCAGGGGTATTGGCGTTCAAAAAGTTGAGTTTTGGGGCTTGGTGCAGTCATTGTCGCAGCAAAAGTCAGAGGCTATGGGGGAGTTGGCGACATTGCCAAGAGACAATGCCCTCGGCATTGTTGCTGGTCAATGTCGCACAAGGGCACCAGTCTGCTGATAAATACGAATATTCAGCCTTTTTCCTCATTTATCTTCTCCAAAGTTTTCCCATTCTCTCCCAAATCGTTCTTTCTTCATTCCCCTCAAACCCTAACTCATTTTGGGTTCATTTCTTTATTTCTTGAGGTGTTCCATTATCATGTGGTAATGATTGGAAGCTAGAGGCAAGAGTTCATCATCTTCACCCATTTCTCCAAGGTTGTGGCTAGGGTTTCTAGGTTTACATCAAAACCTAAGTGGTAAGTGTATCCCTTCAATTTCTAAACCCTAATATAAGATATAAATTCTCTATTGATGATTTCCTAGTGTTTGGTTTCTCAAATTTCGGATTTGATAGTTTTGGAGAAATTAGGTCAAATTTAGGGTTTTGGTCAAGATTGCGATTTTGATGTAAAATATTTTGGGATTGGTTCTTAATGGTTGAATGAGTATATTCAAGGTTGGAAACTTGTGAATATAGGTTTTGGAAGGTTTTGCTTGTGGATTCGAGTTCTTCAAGGAAGCTCAAGTTTGGGGTTAATTTTAGATTTAGCCTAAATCTAACAAGGTGAGTTCAAGTTGATTTGTGAAAACGATGTACATGCCAAAATGTTCATTTAAAAGTGTTTTGTGTTATACATGAAATTGTTAACTGCTGATCATCTGATAAGTTTTAGTTATTAGAAGTGTTTAACTTTATAAACTTATTAACTACCCACCTTTGGGATTTTTGGGATTTTTGATGAATGTATCATAATGGAGACGTTTTGATAACTTTTCATAAATGGATGGTATTTGGTAAAAAATACATTTTCTTGTTATTGGAAATAAGTGTATTTTGTGTTGTGAAACGTTTTGAAAATACCAAGGTACGAGTCATTGGAGTTTGGTCATTCCTAACCCTGTGTACCTTTCGGTTATCGTAAATCTCTGTGGTTTTTGGGAAAGATGTATTTCAAGTAATTTGTTATGTAAATCTTTAATAATGATGTCTCAACAATCTATTATACGCATGTTAATCCTTTGGAGTGATTGTACTTTTAATGTGTGTTATGAAAAATATCGACCTTGTGCTTTGGGACATTTGAGAGAGCCAATGGGGTTATAAACTTGTTTAGAAAATGACTTGTTAAAATATAAATTGTGTTTGAGTGTATTTTTAATGCATTTTTGGAGCATGTGTTTTCATAAACGTGGTCGGTTGCATTTTAATGTATATTGTGGATTTTAGCATATGGTCATTTGACTGGTTGAGCTTAAGGCTCGGTTTTTCGGCTTCGTCGGGTCTTGGGGACTTTTGTCCGATTTTAATAATTTAAAGTGGAGCTTTGGGTGTGAGTTGCATTTATTGCACTTTATTTTGGAGAATACATGTTTTGAGTGCGTTTGTCATTCAATGGGAGTCATGTATTTTAGACTGTAATGCATTTGGATCCATAGGCATGTAAGTCAGTCATATTTAAGGATGAGAAGTCTTGATATTCTCACCATGGGAATTATGCCTTGTTGGCATCGTTGCTGTCCCGGTTGTTTGGCGAAAAGGAACCTTTATGGGTTGTACTTTGGGACCATGGGTCTTGTGATTGGATGTCTAATTCATGTGCACGAGGGTTAGACATCATGAGTTATCAAGTGAGGAGTTGAGGCTCCTCTCTTGAATGCTAGGGAGTAGGCACTAGGGGTCGAATGAGTACCCTGAGGATGAAACTCCACTAGAGACCGAACAGGCAATAAGATCGTGTATTCTTGAGGTGTTGCTCGACGGAGCAAGAAATGGGGGATACGGTGTTTTGGGACGTGAAATAAAGTCCGACTGGAGGTGTAGCTCGGTAGAGCAGACAATACAGTTATGATCTGAGGTGTAGTTCAACAACGTGGCTAGGTGGCTTAACTTTGTGTTCCGCCACATACCACGGAATTGGGTCTCCCCCGTCACCGGAAGGTGTTACTTAGGTATTAAATTGTATTATTTTGTTATCCATGTTTTCGGTGACGTTTTGCATATATGGATTTGTTTATTCAAGATTTATGGGTTGAGTATTATACCCATGTTTGGGATGTTTCGGGAAGTAAAGTCTTTTACGTATTGTTATAAATTGGGAGTTTATTTATTGTTCACGTTTTGGGTGAGTTCGGGATTGGAGTTGTTTTACGAAGGAATGCCTGTGTTGGGTTACGTGTTTTTAAAGGTGCAAAATTATTGGAAAACGAATCATTTAATATTTAAAGTAAATCCTGTTGAAAGGTTATGATTTAACGGTACTCTTTCATTTAGCAAATGTATTTATTTTGTCAAGATCGAAAAATTCTAATAAAGAATTTTAATTAACACACTCAGAAACTAGGAATGGCAACAGGGCGGGTTCGGGGCGGGTTTGCCGTCCCCCGTCCCCGTCCCCGAAACCGAAACCCATCCCCGTCCCTGCCCCGTTCCCCGTTGGGTTTTTATTCGGGGCGCCCTGTCGGGGATTTTTTATGACCCGTCCTCGAACCCGACCCGATGGGGAATCCCCGATCCCTGAACCCGACCCGATAATTTTATATTTTATTTATGTAATTATATATATAATTTCATAATATATATAATTTTATATAATATATATATATATAATTTTATTATAATATATATATATATATATAATTTTTTTTAATAATATTAATATATATATATATCGGGGCGGGGCGGGGATACCTTGCCCCGTCCCCGAACCCGATAAATTCCCCGAAAAATTCCCCGTTACCCGACCCGACCCGAAATTGTTTAACCCGACCCGACCCTAACTTAGTCGGGTTTCGGGTTTCCCCGTCGGGTTCGGGGTTTTCTGCCTTCCCTATCAGAAACAATGTTAAAGAAGTTGCGGAAAAACACTTTAACACTAAATTAATAAAATAGTACTTGAATGCAAATCACAAGTTATATTGATTAAACTTAATAATTACAAATAAAACCTCAATCTGTTGCATAGGCTCAACAGACGTTCAATACTTCTCTATTGAAAAGACTTATAAGAACCTTGAGGTTAATTCTCTCAAAACAAACGTATATGGAAAACTCTATCAAAAACTATTATTTTGCTTAGCTTCTGTCTTTTCTTTGATAGGAGTGCCTTCTTCACTGTCAGGGAAGGGCTGTTGTATGTTGAGATCATGTCTTTCTTTCAACTTTCTTTCAACTTCAACCCATTGAATGAAATCCCCTTTCAGCTTGGCCATTTCCTTCTTATACAGTTCCTCTATTCTGCTATAAGACATGTTGGTAAACATCCCTTCTTTGACTCCAACAGACCCTTTCAGAAAGTTGATCATCTTTCTTCTTTCTTGATTGTCCAGGAATGTCTTTGAAGGTTGTCTTTGTCTTGTCTGTAATGTCAGCCTTTGCCTTGATGCCTTCTTTGTAACTTTCTTAGAAGCAGCAGCAGTCTTTAAACTCCTTTGAAATTCCTCATTAAGCTTTGTAGATAACTCCAAAGCAATCTCTCTGTCTTTTGCAGATTGGATTTCTTCTTCCTTTTCCATCTCTTTTTGTAGTTTCTTTGCTAACTCTTCATCCAAATCAATCTGTTTCTTCTTCATTGGTTTCTCACACTCAACCACTTTCTCTTTCCCTTTCTTTTTGATCTCTTCCTCACTGATCTTTTTCTTTATCTGTTCTGATCCTCCTTCTTTAATGACCACTCCCTTAGCCTTTTGAGTGGCCTTAGGAGTGTCATTCTTTGCCTTCACTAGAGTCTCTGCAATTGTTATTTCCTCTGCAGACATACCTGTTTCAGCTGCAACTTTCTCTGTTTCTACTCCTGTGGTTACTACTTCTGGTGTAGTTACTGCTATTGGCTCAGTTATTGCTTCTTTCACACTTGATTCTGTTGCTTGATCTATTACTGCTTCTTTCACACTTGTTTCTGCTGCTTGATCTATTACTGCTTCTTTCACACTTGTAGCACCAATCTCCCTTTCTTTTTCAACACTGGTCTCCCCCTCAAAATGAGATTCCAGGCCAACAGGGTTTTGCTTTTCACTTTCAGCTTGACTCTCCCCCTTTTTGAAAGCATCATTTACACCTCCCGGTTTCTTCAATACATACTGCTTTCTCTTCTTTTTCTGCACCAACCTCAGAACCATCTTCTTTAATTTGCTTATCTGCAGTTGTTGTAAAAGAATCACCAGTTTCATCTCCTCTATTTCTGTACCCTGTTTGATTACATCTAGATTGATATTTCCCAATGTTTCCATCAATTCCTCATAGTTATATCTGTCCTCACCTCCTTTGGGTGTGTTGACCACCCTTGAAGGATCCTTGAATCTTTTAGTAGGAGTCTTCTGCCTAGCAGAAGCACCCTCTACCCCCTTGGTTTCTTGGCACCTGGGACCTTTGGATGATTGCTCACCCAAAGTTGTCGTGGGGAAGGTCTTAAAGATGTTCACACTGTCCTGCCCTGCACTTTGTGCAGAGTCAGTAGTGTGAGCCTTGCTGCCCACATGCTCATCCTTCTCCTTATAAAGCACCTTCTGGGGTTTGGAGACACCCCTATGGTTTCCCTTTCGATATTCTCTAATGGAGAATGCTCCATTGGAGGGCTTGAAGGCTTTGGGGGTGAAGGTACTAGAAGGTAAGGAACCTTTTGTACCTTTTTCCTTGTATATGTATGAGTAATGGGTGATGTTGGCTTCTTTTGAAGGGACTGAGGGATATGCTTTGTAGTGGAAGGTGTGGGTGGGTCATCAGTGGATTGGTCTAATAGGGGCTTTGACTCTGATGCCTCACGTTGAGAGTGGGACACAACCATTATTGTAGAGAACAATGGTGTGTCTAGACCTGAGAAGTCCTTACTGGGCTTCTTCATACGAATAAGAACTTGGAAGAGATCTTCCTTAGGAAGAGAGGTAATACCTGAGGCATCATCTAAGCGTAGATGGATGCGAATACACTCTTCTGAGATGGTCAGGGGTTTATCACACACCCTTGTTTTGATGACCTGAGTGCCATCTTCAGTGTGGATGGCAGCATTTGCCCAAAATTGTCGTAGATATTTCACACAGATTGTGGGATTGACAATGAGAGCATAGGCAATGTGTGACGATTTGAGGAAATCCACAATCTGATGAAAACCTTCAGCCTGTTTAGGTTTTTGCAGCATAGCAACCTCATTGTGTTCATCAAAGAATTCTAGTCCTGCCATCGTTCTGATTGATTCTAGGGTTCGAATCGCAACTAGGGTGTACACTGGTGAGCAAAAAATCGAGAGAGAGAGAGAGAGGCAATGGAATTTCAAAGAGTCGTTTTTTTTTGCGGTCACACAGGGTATTTATAGGTGGAGGGTTTCAATTAGAAGCGGTACTAAGTACCCTAGCAGTATTAACAAGCCCGCAGTATTAACTCATATTAGCAGTAGTAACACATACTGGCAGTACTAACACAGACTAGCAGTATTAACACAGATTAGCAGTATTAACACCTACCAACAGTAGTAACACTGATTAGCAGTATAAATAAAGCAAGTAGTAGTAACTTTGCACTGGCAGTATAAACTACCTAGCAGTAGTAACCATACTTAACTCTTTTTGGACTGTTATCATGAGTAATATAGAGAGCAGTATTAACTGAACGAGAAGTACCATGTGTTCAATTTAAGCAATCTGAAACACTTAAACACACAGGGTTAGCAGCACCATGTACAATATAAAATGAGAAAGTAAAATGGTACATAAAGCAGATCAAAGGAGACTTATTCAGTGTTTATCATGCCCACACTTGTGACCAAGAATGTGAATCTACCCACATCACAAGCTTTGGTGAATAGATCAGCAAATTGGTTACTTGTATGGATTTTCACAACCTGAATTAGCTTCTTTTCATTACAGTCTCTGATAAAATGATACCTGATTTCTATATGCTTTGTTTTGGAGTGCTTGACTGGATTATTAACAATGTTAATAGCACTGTTATTGTCTATGAAGATTAGAGTGTGAAGAAAAGTCCTACCATAGTCCAGTATTTGATTCTGAATCCAGAGTACTTGTGAACAGCAGCTTGCAGCAGCTATGTACTCTGCTTCTGTTGTAGAGGTGGACACTGTGCTTTGTTTCTTGCATTGCCATGACACTAGTCTTGCATCCAAAAACTGACATCCCCCTGAAGTTGACTTTCTATCCAAATTTGCACCACCCAAGTCACTGTCTGAATAAGCAAGTAGGTCAAATGGTGAGTCATGAGGATACCAATGACCTAATCTAGGTTGGCCTTTGAGATATATGAATATCCTCTTGACTGCTTGAAAGTGTGACTGCTTAGGCCTTACTTGAAATCTTGCACACACACAAACAAGAAAAATGATATCTGGTCTTGAAGCAGTGAGATACTTGAGGGAGCCAATCATGGATCTATAGTGATGAACATCCACATCCTCCCCCTCAAGATCTGCAGTGATCTATTTGTGTGTCTCCATGGGTGTGCTTGCAGGCTTTGAGTCTGAGAATCCAAACCTAGTAAGAACTTTCTGCACATACTTGGATTGGCTTATAAATATCCCATCTTTCTTTTTCTTAACTTGTAGCCCAAGGAAGAAAGTAAGTTCACCCATAGAACTCATCTTGAATCTCTTGTGCATCAATTCTTCAAAATCTCCGGACATTTGATTTTTTGTGGATCCAAAGATAATATCATCCACATAGATTTGCACTATAATTATGTCCTTCTTCTTCCTCTGAATGAACAGAGTCTTGTCTATGATTCCTCTTTGAAAGCCATTTTCCAAGAGATAGGTAGACAAAGTGTCATACCATGCCCTTGGTGCTTGATGTAGCCCATAGAGTGCCTTCTTCAATTTGTATACTCTGTCAGGATAATTTGGATTCTCAAATCCTGGAGACTGACAGACATATACTTCTTCTTCAATTCTCCCATACAAAAAAGCACTCTTTACATCCATCTGGTAGACCCTGAACTTCATGAAAGAAGCATAGGCTAAAAATAGCCTGATTGCCTAAGTCCTGGCCACTGGTGCAAATACCTCTTCATAATCAATTCCCTCTTCTTGAGTATACCCTTGTGCCACTAATCTGGCCTTCTTTTTTATAGCATTGTGTCGTTTTGGAAGGTCAACTAAATCCCATACATCCTGCAGCACAAACTGCAGTAGCTCCTCTTGCATTGCTTCTATCCAGCTTGGATCCTTCATTGCATCAAATGCCTTTTTGGGTTCAACCTGTGATAGAAAGCAAGATAGTAATCCTGATTGTATGTCCTTCAATCCTCCCAACTTGCTTTGATTCCTTGTGATTATAGGAGAATTGATGTCACCAATCACCAATTGAGGAGGATGATTTTTCTGAACCCTTGTTCGATGAACAACCTCTTCATTAATGTCTGCTTCCAGATTAGAGTCATTCTTTTCAGGAGTGCTGCCACCAAAAACTGAAGAGTTATCATCATCTGTGTCATCTTCTTCCAAGCATGGCATCTCAGGACCTTTGATTCCTGAATTTGAAGGTTGATCTTCCTTTTCACCTCTCTCCTCTTCATGTTGAGTTGGTTCAGTGTCCTTTGAATCTGAAGTATCTTTCTTATCTTGGTCACAGAATTTAACAGGATCAGCAGTAGGTGTTGGGAACAGCACAAATTCTTGTCTATGTACTTGTACCATTTCTTTCCATGTTCCTGCATTATGCTCATTACTGAAACCCAAAGAATTAGATAGTGAATCAATGTCAAATAGCGAATTAGGACCTGAACCAAGTTGATATGGTGTGTTCTCATTGAATTTGACATTGTCACTTTCCTCAATGATCCTAGAAGAGGTGTTGAAAACTCTGTAGGCCTTACTTTGAGATGAATATCCAACAAGAAACCCATCCTCAGCCTTGCTATCAAACTTGCCTAGGTGAGTTTTGGTATTGAGAATTGTGCAAGGACACCCAAATGGTTTGAAAAATCCAATAAAAGGTTTCTTCTTTTTAAAAAGCTCATAAGGTGTCTTGTCTTGGGATTTCACTACTAGAACTCTGTTTTGAACATAGCAGGTAGTATTAACCGCTTCTGCCCAGAAAGTAATTGGAAGTTTTGAATCTTTCAACAGAGATCTAGCAGCTTCTATCAGAGTCCTATTTCTCCTTTCAGCAACACCATTCTGTTGAGGAGTCCTAGGAGCACTGTGTTGTCTCTCAATGCCTTTTTCCTCACAGAAGCTGTTTAGGTCATTGTTTTTAAATTCAGTTCCATTATCAGACCTGATGACTTTAACTCTTAGATTTGTTTGGTTTTCAACTCTAAGAACAAAGGATTTGATCAGTCCACTTGTCTCATCCTTAGTCCTCAGAAAATAGACCTAAGTGAATCTAGAGAAATCATCAACAATAACCAAGCAGTAAGATTTCTTACCAATACTCATCACATTTTTAGGACCAAACAGATCCATATGCAGTAAATTAAGAGGTGAAGAGATTGTATTTATCTCTTTGGACTTATGAGAAGTTTTATGTTGTTTGCCTTTAAAACATGCAACACAATGATCATCACATGAAAAGACTAGATTGTGCTCTTGGGTTTCCCATTCTCATAAACATATTCATATTCAGACTTGATGAGATTATCAAACTGAGGAATCTTATTGCTTGAATACTTTGTCAGAATAATGGGTCTGTCACTTGAAGCAGTACTAACTTTGTTAGCAGTACTAACATCATTAGCAGTACTAATTGGGTTAGCAGTACTAACTGGGTTAGCAGTAGTATTGCTTGCAGCAGTACTATTTCTGTCAGCAGTACTATTTGAAATAGCAGTACTAACAGATTTCTTTACTTTTGGAACCCAAACCTGGATAAAGTTGTTTGCTTTCTTTTTCTTTAAGATACTCCTTGGCTTGTTTGAAGTATTTTTCTTTGAATTAGCAAACTTATTCTGAGCATGAGATTTTATAGGTGCCCTTCTCACATTCTTAGTCATATGATTCCATATTTGCCTCCTATAACCAACAGGAGTTTGTATATTTCTTTGAAAGGTGATCCTTTGGTTAATAGGATTGAAATAACAGTGTTTGGCTAGATGATTTAACTTGCCACAGATAAAACAAGGCTTTGGTCTGTTTATTTTTCTCAGATCAATTCCTTGTTTTAAAGCCCACTATTTATTTCTGTTTCTTTGATTTCCCCTTGTTTTATCATGTTGTTGGGCTGATTATGTTTACAAGTACAGGGATTAACAACAGTGGTTTGCATGTAATGTACTCCCTGTACCTTTCCCTTCCCTCTCTTAGAACTTTCAGCCTTTTCACTCCATACAAAAGGTTTACCCCCCCCCCCTTCATTAGTAAGAATATGATTTTTCTAAAGGGATTTCTTTAAGGTCATCCTTATTCTTACCCTTAGTGGTCTCTTCATCAGCCTCTTCCTCAATCACTACACTGTTAAGAGGATCTACATCTGTAGCTCATGCAGGTAAGTCTATTTTCTCTTGTCTTTCTAAGAGGTCTGAAGTGGGAGGGATATAGTTATTGTTATAGGGTGGAGGGGGTACTATTGTATCCTAAACCTCTTTTCAGGATGTCATGGACTTGAGATTTTAGAAGTGAGTCCATTACTTTAGAAGCATTAGAAAACTTCTCAATGTCCAACTTGGCTCTCTCAAAATCACTCCTTATTTTCTCACATTCCTCTTCAGACTTTTTAAGCTTAATTTCTAACTGATTCTTTTCCCACTTCCAGTAGTTAGTATCGTATATGTGTTCAAGTTCATTGGCTTTGTATGCCTTAATCTGTTCTTCCAAATTCTCAACAATCACAACATACTCTCTTCTATCCTTCTCTAACCTTTTTAGGTCATCACACATGTTTTGACTGTGATCCCAGTACTTTTTAACAATTTCTATGCAAGATTTTGAGCAAAGGTTAGATTTTACCTCTGTGGGAATATCAGTGCTTGCTGACTCTGAAACTTTATCCATTAAAGCTTGATTCTGAACTGCTTCTTCTGCATGGTCACTCCAATCAAATCCCATTCCTTCTTGGGAAACAAGAGCTTGAGAAAAGTTCCTGTTGTTGAAAATAGTGGACTGTGATGGTTGATGATTGCTAGTATGTTGTTGAGGCATTCCACTTCTACATTCTCTTGCAAAGTGCCCCAGCTTGTGACACTTGCAACATTCAACCTTGGATTTATCAAATCCAACCCCATCTTCTCTTTTCTGAGTAAAGTTATTCCTTCCAGTCCTTTTGATGAATCTTTTTACTCTCATTGTGAGCATAGTCATCTGCCACTTGATATCCATCTCTTCCAGATCATCAACATTTATCTGTTCTAAGTCATCATTAATTAGAGTGGAATTAGCATGATTGGCTAGAAAAGCTTCTAAAACTGAGTCATTAGATCCATCTTGCTTTGATCCATAGGTAGTACTAACTGCTTCTGTATTAGCAGCAGAATCAGTAGAAGATGATAAAAGAGCAGCATTGTATGAGTATCCAGAGGGCCTCTTCTTTGCCTCTACCTCTGATTCAAACACCCTAAGGTCATTATAGAGATCATCCAGTTTCTTGTCCTCCAGTTGGTCATTATGTCTAAAGGAGACAGTGTACATAGTCCATTCATCACCAAGAGATCTTAAAAATTTTCTATTAACATCATCTTGATCTATCTGGACACCAACCGTAGCCAATTCACCAATTAACTTATTAAAACTATCAAAAGTTTTAGTCATGGACTCATTCTTAGTAGACATTAAGTTTTCATATTGCTGCTTCAGAATGGCCTTCTGATTTCTCTTGGTACTTTTGGTACCAGAAAATCTTTTCTCTAGTGCATTCCATAGAATTTGTGCATCCGTGCAGTTACAGAACTGGTGTTGGTACTCATTGGGTATACCCAAAAGCAGAGTGCTCAAGGCTTTCATCTCTGTTTGCCTCATCTTCCTTTCTCCATCAGTCCTTAGAGGAGGTCTCTTACCTTCTGCATCCGTCTTTCCTCCATCTGAGGGACCATTCTCAATGATGTCCCACATTGAGAAGTCTGTGAGAAGAATATATTGCTTGATTCTGATCTTCCATATGTCAAACTCATTGGGTTTGAGCATGGGAACCTTTGATACCAAAACATTGTCGCTTGAACTGTCCATGATTATAGGTTTCTGAGTTTTCTAGCTCTGATACCACTTGTCAAGATCGAAAAACTCTAATAAAGAATTTTAATTAACACACTCAGAAACAATGTTAAAGAAGTTGCGGAAAAACACTTTAACACTAAATCAATAAAATAGTACTTGAATGCAAATCACAATTTATATTGATTAAACTTAATGATTACAAACAAAACCTCAATCTGTTGAACATGCTCAACAGACGTTCAATACTTCTCTATTGAAAGGACTTCTAAGAACCTTGAGGTTAATTCTCTCAAAACAAACGTATATGGAAAACTCTATCAAAAACTATTACTTTTCTAACAAAGACTTCTATACTATATATACAGAATTAATTACAAGATAATTATCAAAACAAAATTGATCTTCATAATCCATTCCATAATTATCTTCGTCTTTATCTCCAGCTCCTAATCTTTCTCTTCAAGCATTATCTTCATAAGCAGTATTAACTTCATCCTTATCCAGCAGCATTAACATCCTCAGCAGTATTAATATGCTTGCAGTATTAACCCTTCACTTGCAGTAGTAATCTTCAAGCAGTACTAACTACTAGCAGTACTAACTCTCCAAGCAGTATTAATTCTACTAGCAGTAGTAATTGTTAATCTTGCAGTAGTAATATTACAATCAGTAGTAATACCTTTCAAGTAGCAGTAGTATCCATCCTTAGCACATTCAGACCCAACATATTTCATGTTGAAAACTCTTGAACTCACTAGGTGTTAGCCTAACCTATTTATTTGTCGGCATGTGCATCATGTTCCGGTGGGGGAAATGGTTCTAGCGTTTCTGCGAAGTGATGAGTGCTAGATGTATGTGCAAGAGTTGTTAGCTCCAAATCATCTGTTTGTTAAAGTGTTGAAAATACCAGTCCTATTTCAGAGGACTTTCAAGAAGATAGACTTCAGAGGACGAAGACGTCACAGGAAGAAGACGTCAGAGGACGAAGACTTCAGAGGATAAACCTGCCTCTGAAGTACTTATCAGAGATTGCAACTTTCAGAGAAGACATCAGAGATGGCTTCATCAGAGGCTCTGAAGACAACGTCAGAGCTCTGAAGATATTCTCTCTGAAGATGTTCACGCTGAAGTTTTCCGAGAATGAACAGAAGAACAGATGACACGTCACTTAGTGATAAAATTTACTTTCTAGAGTAGGTCACTGTTCAGCATGCTCTTTCTTGTCATACAAGTACACTGCTTACTTTATGGTCCTATAAATAGGACTATCACCTTATTGTTCAAAGTGTGCTTAAGAAGTTATATATCTGATAATATAAGTTGAATACTTTATTCTAAGAATATCTTGTTTATCTTTATCTGCTTTATGAACTGTGATATTTGAATCTTCTTTGATATTAAACTGTATTACTTCCGCTGTCATTACTCTTATTGTTTATATCATTGTTACGAGATTAGATCTGGGATCCAACAATTGGTATCAGAGCTTCCTTTGTTTCTAAAACAAAGAAAGATCATATCTGCATACTCGGATAGATTTACATCTCATTGATTCTAAAACTTTCAATATCTGTGCATGTTCATATAAACCCAGTTTATTCAAGAACATCATATGCTCTAGATTTGACAGTAAATCGCAGTTCATTACAAAAAGCATCAGTTCTTAAATTTTTTTATGGCAAACTCAAGCATAAGTGCCATGTATACAGCTGGGTCATTAACAAAACCTCCTACACTTTTAAGGGATGAATATCCCCAATGGAAAATAAGGATGGTAAATTTTCTAGAAGGTATGGACAGGGATCTTTTTAGATCTGTGAACATTGGACCTCACATTCCAATGGTGTTGGTACCAAGAGTTCCTGCAACAGCAGATACTGCCGAAATACCTGCATATTATGAAAAGAAAACCACAAACTTCACTGATGAAGAAAATAATATGATGGATAATGACTCAAAAGCTGTTAGATTACTCATAATGGCCATTCCCAATGATATCTTTCAAGAACTTGATTCTTGTAAAACTGCAAAAGAGATATGGGATCATTTGTTAAATCAACTTGAAGGTGGCCTACAAACTCAGAAAAATAGAAGAAATCTATGCATCAATGAATATCATGATTTTCATGCTCTGCCAGAAGAAAAGTTACACCAAACTTACTCAAGATTCAACATTCTAATAAACAAATGTAGAAAGTTTGGAGTGATAAGAACAAAAGAGGAAAACAATGTTCTTTTTTTGAAAAGCTTGAATGAAGAATGGTCACAACTGTCCATGTCTATACAGGCTAATCAAGATCTTGAGTCATGGTCATTAACTGACATTTATGGTACTCTTGTTGCACATGAAAAAGAAGTTATGAAGAAAAAATCAAAAACCTCTTTGGGTGAACCCCTTGCACTTGTTTCAAAACAAACATCGAAAGAAAACAACTGTGAAGAGTCATAAAAATGTTTGGAAACAAAAAGAAGATCCAAAAAGGTTTTGATAGCAGAAGAAACTCATACTGATTCAGACTCAGATGAAGATATAAGTGCCTTTGCCAAATCTCTTGCATTAATCACTCATCAGTTTAACAAGAAATTTGAAGGAAGGAAAGAGAATGAAGAAAGAAGAAATCCGGAGAGAAGATTTCAACAATAACCCAGATTCACTCCATATAGTGATCAAAAGGGTGCAAACTTCAACCATGAAAATACAACACCACAAACAAAACCACAACAACCATTCCAACCAAGGTATCCACAACCACAAAGATACTTCAAACCTCAAGAACAGAAGCCAGAGACAAGCACTACCACTCTGCCACCAAATCAAAATGATGGAAGATGCTTCAGATGTGGAAAATCAGGCCACTTCTCTGCAAACTGCAGAGGAAAACTTGTCAAAGATCAAGATTACTACAAGAACAAATACAAATACAATGTAAAAGAAAGAGTTCTTGTAGCAGAAATGGAAGACTGTCTATCTGACTCAACAAGTGATGGTGAGGAAGAGCCTACCAATCTCTGTGGTATGGCTTTTTCAGATGGAAATCAAACTGATGAAGCATCCGAAGATAACTCTGAAAAGGTAAACTCTCTTTACACCTCTGACAGTGATCCTGAAATAGATGCTTTTAAACTAATTAATGAACTTCAGGATCTAAAGCAAAAGTTTGTTGAAGAAAAAGAGGAGAGAGTAAGTAACAAAAGAGCTCATTTTTTACAAAAGAGAAAAGAATCTTCTGGAATCAGAAAAGAAATAAATTTTTCTTGAAAAAACCAAACTTGAAGAAACCAACAAGCAAAAAGAAAAATCATTTTCGGCAGAAATAAAAGAGATTGAAAAAGTTTTAAAAGGAAAAGAAGAAGTAAAGAAATCTGAGTATGAAAGGCTCAATTCTATTGCCTTAACCAAATTTTTTCAAAAGGAAAGAGAAATCCTTCATCAATCTCTAGATAGACAAAATCTACGAATCAAAAGCTATGTCAATGCACAAAGTGTTTTCGACAAAATAAAAACTCAGATGGACTCTCAAGGGCTAGGATTCAATGAGTTGAATTCATTTAATGGATTGGAGAAAACTTCACTTTCTTCCACTTTCTGTATAGGAAAGGTCCAAAGCTCTGAAGATCCATCTCTGAATAATTTCAAAAGAATGAAAACATCAGAGGGATCAAAAGCAAGAGCTTTAAATTTCAAAAATACTAAGTACTCTGAAGTAAAAGACATTAAAGAATCTGTGTTACAGATAAAAGAAGAAACTTCAGAGGTACACTTTACAAAACCTCAGAGCTATGATTCCAAAGAAGTTTTCAGATTTGATGCTTTCATCTCAAGAGAATCAGAGACATTTGAACCAAGTACCTCTGATACAAGTACTTCTGAAAATGAATCTCAGAGTTCACTTAATCCGAATGCTCCTCTGTATTCACCAAAGTCAGATGAAAACATCATAACTACGTTTAAAGATGATGTTCAAAAGATTTGGGAAGAAAATGTCATGGAGGACTTAAAAAGAAAAGAAAGCATGAAACGGATTATCAAAGTCTCTAGATCAAAAGAAATAAAAAAACCAATAGAGGTAGATATCTCTATTAAATCTAAGAGAGACTTTCTTGACTCTGATTCAGAATCTGATTTAGAGATTGATGAACAGGTTTTTTGTAAACCAGGGAATATAATTCACACAAAGATAGAAACTGTTGGCTCTGGTATTTTGAATGTTCCAATTTCAATATTGAAAACCAAAACCAGAATACCAATAAATCCTGATTTTGCAAATATGTGTTTACAAGCAAAAACATCTCTGGAACTTGAAAAAGAGTTGCAAGAAAAGGCAAAGAATAAAACAAACACTTCTGGTTCTTACACCTATAAAACAATAAAATTCTCTCTTGAACAAAAAGGCAAATGAACAAAAGTTAACCATATTGATCCTGTCTGTGAAGTAAGCAGCAAAGAAAAGAAGATGTTTTTGAACAAGAAAAAGCAACTTGAAAAGAAGACCGTCTATCAAGCAAAAAGAAAAGAAGTAGTTAGGGATAAAAGTAATATTCCTAGTGCAAGTTACAAAGGAAGTCAAAATGTAACAAATGCTTTTAATAAAAAGAAAAACTTTGCTCCTACTTCTTCTTGTTCCATTAATTGTAACTGCATTTATCTCTTGATGAAACTGAAAATCATTTTAAAGGATCACACTGCCTTTTGAATAAATCTTTGAATATCTCAGAGACAAAATCTCAAAAGAAGACAAGAAAAGGCAAGACATCAAAAGATGAGATGCCAAAAAGTCATACAATTCCACCAAAGTCTAACACAAAAGGACCCATAATGAAGTGGGTACCTAAGAAACAATAATTTGTCTTGCAGAAACAGTCAATGCCAATCTGGTACCTAGATTCTGGATGTTCAAGGCATATGACTGGAAATAAAGAACTGCTATCCTCATTCAAAGCAAAATCCGGAGGAGCAGTTACTTTTGGAGACAACAAGCAAGGACAGATTAAAGGATATGGTGAATTATCAAGAGGAAATGTTTCTGTATCAAAGGTTGCTTATGTGGATGGATTAAAACACACTCAGATAAGCATAAGTCAACTTTGTGATCATGCTTTCAATGTGAAATTTCAAAGAAAATATTGTTCACTTCTTCACTCAGAATCAGGTCAGGAAATGCTAAGAGCAGACAGAAAAGGTAACCTCTACAGAATGAATTTTACCAAAATCACAGACACTGATTCAGAGAAACTTTGTCTTGTATCTCTGAATAGTGAGGAAATCTGGCTCTGGCATAAAAAGTTTTCACATCTAAACTTTTCCTCACTTGATAAGTTACTTAAACTTAATTTGGTTAAGGGATTACCATCTCTAAAGTTTAACAAAGATCATCTTTGTTCTGCTTGTGAGATGGGAAAAATGAAAAGATCTTCCCATAAAACCAAAAGTGAAAACAACTGTCCTAGACCTCTGCACATGCTTCATGTGGACCTCTGTGGTCCTATCTCTGTACAGAGTCTAGCAGGTAAGAAATACATTCTGGTTCTAATTGATGAATTTTCCAGATACACATGGATAGAATTCATTAGAGCTAAATCTGATGTACCTGAAATATTAATAAGGTTGTTGAAAAGATTACAGGTTCTATTCAGCAGCAAAGTTCAGAAACTAAGAAGTGATAATGGAACAGAATTCAGAAATGCCAAAATCAATTCTTATCTATCAGAAGAAGGCATTACCCCTAACTTCTCTGCAGCAAGAACTCCTCAATAAAATGGAGTAGTTGAAAGGAAAAACAGAACACTTGTTGAAGCTGCCAGAACAATGCTTGCTGAATCTGATCTTTCAACAAATTTTTGGGCAGAAGCAGTAGCAACAGCCTGCTTCACTCAGAATAGAGCTACAATTGTGAAGAGATTTCAGAAAACATCCTATGAACTCATTCACAATAGAAAACCTAATATTAAATATTTTCATGTTTTTGGATGCAGGTGTTATATTCTGAAAGATAGAGAATATCTTGGAAAGTTTGACAAGAAAGCTGATGAGGGAAAATTCATTGGATATTCATTAGCTCCAAAAGCTTTCAGAGTGTTCAATCTTAGAACAAGGACTATCCAAGAAAGCATCAATATCACTTTTGACGACAATAAAAGCTCTGAACAACAAGAAAGTTCATCACAAATATCTGAATCATCAAGGGAATCTGAATTAAACAAAAAATTTGAAGATTTCTTTGATGATGAAGATATCTCTGAAGTTATCTTCAGAGATAGACAGAGAGAGAATTCAGAAGAACCTCAAGAAACAGGTACAACCCTTTCAGGGCCCTCTGAACTAACACCTTCTGTCTCACCAAATGCAGATCAGCAAAGTGAATCAGAAGATGATCAAGAAGTATCTGAAGCAACTCCAGAACCAAATGATGAACAAGAATATGCATCTCTGGAACAAAACTCAGAGCCTCTGAACAGTACAACAGAGGCATCACCAACAGAGCCTCTGAACCGTACAACAGATGCATCACCAACAGAGCCTCTGAACAATACAACAGAGGTGTCACCAAACGTCAGAGCCTCTGAAACTCAAACTGCACAAATTATTGCTCCAATCACCAGATGGACAAAAGATCATCCAATTGATCAAATCATTGGATCCTCATCCTCATTGGATTTTTGCAATGTAGGATGAACTTCAAGAGTTTGTAAGAAACAAAGTTTGGACCCTAGTTCCACTTCCCAAAGGAAAATTTGCAATTGGAACAAAATGGGTTTTCAGAAACAAAAAGGACGAGGATGGAATAATAATCAGAAACAAAGCCCGGTTGGTTGCAAAAGGATATTGCCAGGAAGAAGGCATTGATTATGATGAAACCTTTGCACCTGTAGCTAGGCTAGAAGCAATCAGAATCTTCTTAGCCTATGCTGCACACAAAGGATTCAAAGTTTATCAAATGGATGTTAAATCTGCATTTCTTCATGGTAAATTAAATGAAAAAGTCTATGTCCAACAACCACCTGGATTTGAAAGTACAGAGTATCCTAATCATGTGTATTATTTGGATAAAGCTCTGTATGGACTCAAACAAGCCCCAAGAGCTTGGTATGAAACACTGTCCACTTTTCTGATTAACAATGGATTTGAAAAAGGCACAATTGATACTACCTTATTCATCAAAAGGTACAAGAATGAGATGCTTTTAGTACAAATTTATGTTGATGACATTATATTTGGCTCTACCAATCAAAAGTATTGTGACAAGTTCTCAGAGTTGATGAAGAGTGAATTTGAGATGAGCCTCATGGGAGAATTAACTTTCTTTCTAGGCTTACAAGTAAAACAAACTTCAGAAGGTACATTCATAAGTCAATCTAAGTATGTCTCTTAAATTTTGCAAAAATACAAACTCAATTATTCAACTTCGATGAGAACACCTCTATCCACTGGAGTCAAACTTGACTCTGATCCATTAGGAGAGTCTGTGGATATAAAAACCTACAGAGGCATGATAGGTTCACTATTATACTTGACTGCAAGTAGGCCTGACATAATGTTTGCAACATGCCTTTGTGCTAGATATCAAGCAAATCCAAAGGTATCTCATTTAACTGCTGTCAAAAGAATTTTCAGATACCTCAGAGGGACACAAATATTAGGCCTCTAGTATCCAAAACTTTCAAGTTTTGATCTAACAGCTTACACTGATGCAGATCATGCTGGATGTAAGCTTGACAGAAAAAGTACCTCTGGGTGTTGTCAGTTATTGGGCAATAAGCTGGTAAGTTGGTCATCCAAGAAACAAAACTGTGTTTCCACTTCAACTGCAGAGGCAGAATATGTTGCTGCTGCTATTGTTGCTCACAAGTATTATGGATGAAAACTCAGCTCAGAGATTATGGCCAACAATTTGACAGAATTCCAATTCTCTGTGATTCAAAAAGTGCCATAGCCATCTCTACCAATCCAGTACAGCACTCCAAAACCAAGCACATCGATGTAAGGTACCACTTTCTGAAAGATCATGTTGAAAAAAGAACAATAGAGATGTATTTTGTACCAACTGAACTTCAACTTGCTGATATTTTCACAAAAGCTTTAGATGAACGAAGGTTCAATTTTTTAATTAGCAAGTTGGGAATGTTGAATATGTCTACCTAACAAAAGAGAACGACCCTTTCATCTTTCAAGGGGGAGACAACGACCCTTTCATCTTTCAAGGGGGAGAAAAGATCTTGTCTCTGATGTTTTTATCAGAGCCTTTCACCTTGTCTCTGATGGATTTATCAGAGCCTCTGATCTTGTCTCTGATATTTTTATCAGAACCTCTAATCTTGTCTCATTAAACAAATATTCAAGGAAATTCTTAAATAATAAATTCTTTTGGATAACCACTCGTTTCTTTTCAAAAACCCAACTGGCGGTTTTCTGACACAAAGCGGTTCTCCCCTACACGCCTAAACGTGTCACCCATCAATTCAGGGATGATGGAACGTCCTTTCTGAAATTGGGACTCTCATTCGCCGCTTCAATAACCTCTCCCTCTACCTTCCTTTTGTAGCTATAAAATACCCTTGTTCACTTCCCATTATTCTTTACGCTCTCAAAATCCAAAAGTCGAATCTCTCTTTCTAAGCTTTCATCTTTCTCAACCTGCAACAATGGCGGCTCATTCCCAAACTTCAGATAACTCAAGCAAACTTGTTCCAAGCTTGTATTTGATACAGTTCGATGTTCCAGTCAAAGGAAACAACTACTTTCTGAACGTAACCCCATCAAAATATGATGAACAATTTCGCCCAATCCTCGACTTTTTCACCAACTGCGAACTCAATGATGTTCTAACCAAACATGCCTCAGATATTCCCCTTCGCTTTGTCCAATAATGGTGGTATTCAAGTGAATACGACGATGAAAAGGAAGGACTGGTTGGGCACATTGACCTAGGTGAACAAAGCTTAAACATAAGAATAACCCCACAAACCCTAACTCGCCGATTCAACCTCCTCACCACAACTGATCTTCAAATAGAAACCTTTGAGAAACCCCCAACTCAAGAATTTTTTCTTCAGTTCCTCCAACACTTAGGCTACAACAAAGAAATAACATGCCTCAGTCAATTCAGACGTCAGTACCTTCCTCCCAAATGGAACTTTATGTTCAGTGTTCTCAACCGAACAATAACCTGCAAGATTGGAAGTCAGGATCAGACTCATCCAGCGATAATAGCCATAATGTATGCTCTCTTTTTCAACAGAAGCATCAATATGGCTCACATTCTCTTCTGTGAGATGCTGACAGCGGTGGACAAGAAGAACAAGGACTTGGCCAAAGGAAAACAACCAATATCGGTACTGTTTCCCCGATTCATCTCAGTGGTCATTCAACGAGCAATGGAGAAATTCTCCATCACTTAGGAAGGCCCAATGACACCTCTGTTTATGATGAACTCATTCAAAGCCACAGAGGTTCCTCCTTATCCACATGACTGATGTTTCCCACACACCATGATTGAAATTATTCCTGCTGACTCTCCTACCCATCTTCTACTTAATCGTGTTGCCCAATCATCAGAACCGATGATGGGATCCCCAACACACTTAGGTTCTAAGCCTGAGCCTGAATCAGAGAGTGATATCTCTGATACTGCTCAAAACATTAACAGAGCGCAACTAGAGGGTGGCTCCGAGAGAGTGAGCAAGAGAAAACATGAGAACCCTCCCTCTGACGGAGAGAATAACTCTGTCAGAGCAGAGGAAGGTGAGGACGAGAGATTTCCAGAGGGTGAGTTTCTAAACTTAGAATCTGAGGGCGGTGAGGTAGAAAAAGATGTCCTTGATGACACAAATGAGAGAATCCAAAGCCCAAATCCCAGTGCAAACAAATTTACTGTCCAAGATGGTCCAACATTAATGGACATTGAAACAGAGGTGCACACCTCGAACCCTTCCCATCCTAACCGCTCAGAGGCATCTGTTTCTGCCTCTGACGCATGCACCAGAGGGGAAAACTCTGATACGGCTAAGTCCTCCCAAAAGGACTTAGACCAAGATAAAAATACTCAATCACCCCAGAGTATGTCACCTCCACCCACACATGATGCCTTTGTGGCTCAAACTAAGTTGGACCGTCCCTTAGAACGTAAGGATTGCCTGTCAGAAAAAGAATGGCACGACCTTCTTGCACAAGGAATCCTTAGCCTGGACAGCAAGGTTTCCAAACACATTCGGTTCTCATCATCAGATTCTGACTCTGATGATCAGAGACCAATCGGAACCATTATAGGGAAATCCTTGAAAAAGGGTCCCCAAGGATTAATGGGAAGTCCTTCCGGAGACAACATCAAACCACCTCCGAAAGAAGGCCCCACTGAACTCGAGGGAAACTTAGAATCATGTGTTGATCCTAAGGTTACCCCCCTATGATTACGTTACCAAAGAGGAGTTCAAAATCTTTGGTGATGAAATCAGAGAATCTCTGAAGGAGATAAAACTTCAAATGGAGAAGACCTCAGAGGCCTCTGCCTCTAACTCTGAAGTTGAAAAGCTCACTTCATAGGTCTCTGAGCTGCGCACAACGGTTCTCAATCAGAACGAAAAACTGGATGCTCTGGAAAGCTTGGTCATAAAGAATGACTCCGTATTGTCCAGAGAAATTCAGAACTCAAAAACAGAGATCCTCCAGGCAATTCCACCTACCTCTGCCCCCACTCCAACACATGCAGACTTCTCTCAATTCAAAGAGAAAATCTTGCGTTATTTGACAGAGGTAATTGCAAAGATCCCTACCTCCTCTGCTGCTCCTGCTACAACAGAATTCATTACAAAGGCTGACCTGACCAACTTCTCGAAGAAGATCACCAGCAATGTAATGAACATCTCCAGCAAGTTCGTCTCCAAGACCACTCAGCAGAACAAGAAGATTGAAGACCTTCTGAAGAATATCAAATCTTCAGAGGGAGTATTGAAGAGAAAAGAACCAGAGGTCGCATGCTCTGAAGAAGCGAGAAAGAAGGCTAGATATGAAGATTCTGATGACGAAGATGACCAACCTCAGGGGTCATCCGATCTTCATAAGGGGGAGAACACTCCTACTCCTAAACCTGTTGCAACACAAAAGAAGTCCACTCCCTCTGAATCAAATCAAAACAAGGAGAAAGGAACAAAGAAACACTCAACCTCTACCTCTGTTGAAGATATTCAAGACACTCTAAAGTCGCCAGTACCGATTATTTTTTTAGGACCATCCACTGCAGGTGCTCCAATAGTTCCAATCACAGCTGAACAAATCACAACTGCATCTCAAGAAACTATTGGAGCTCTGGACGAAGAAGAAGATGAACAGCTCGTAGACTTCTCAACATCAGAAGATGCATTCTCATCACCAGAAAGACGAACTTATGTGATGAGAGATGCTTACGAATCAGAATCTGAAAAGGAAGAAAAATCAGATTCTGAAAAAGAAGTTGAAGAAGAAGTTGAAGTAGTTGATGTCGAAGAATATATCTTCAAAAATGCTCAACCACATCATACTTCAACAACGTCAGAGCTGAGGGAATCACCAGAGATAGATGGCTACATCTCTGAACCCTCAAAAGAAGATCCTCCACAAACAATGGAACCAGAAACCATGGTTGTTGATGAACAGGATCCTTCAGAGAATCCTGTTCAGAAAGCAAGCATCGGTCTTCCAGCAAAAGTGTTCAATAAACCTCTTACATTCCTCGAATCAAATCCCGAAGCTTCCATAAAAGACCACTTCATATACATTTACTGTGAGTTCAACATGGCAGACACACTGGTCATTCCTCTGAATCCAAGAATTAGAGAGGACATGCCAGACTATGAGCGAAGAATTATCAGAGATAAAACCAAACCAAGAGCACAGGTCCTCTCTGATGATCCAATCATCAAAATCAACAAAATCTCAGAAAAGACCTTTGCTTACAACAAGATTATCTATAGGAATTATGTGGTAACTCGATCTGATCAGAAGATTTACGAGTTCAATGACAATGATCTCGTAAATCTAAATCCATATGGTTTACCACATTTATATGCCTATTGCTCTTCCAGGTATGATCATGGAAGAAGAGATATCAGGATGGGCATGGTTGAAGTCCGACGGGCAATGGAGGCCTATGTCAAACACCGAGCAAAACGTGACTTTCAAATTGCTCTGAACCTAGGGGAAGAGAAGCTGGAGGTAACTGAACCTGTGGAGTCATTCGACAAACTTAAAGAACAGAAGACTGGATCAATCGTTGCAGAACCTCTGGGTTTCGTCTTCAGAATAAATCAAGAAAAGAAGATCTTTCTAGCTTCGGAAGTGTCGAAGTACTCTGATGAAACCTTGAGAGGTATAAAGAAATTGATCCATGCAAAGGAAGAAAGGCACAGAGCAGATTTACTGGCAAAGCTTGACTTAGAGATTGACTCGATGATCAACTTCAGAGCTCTGATCATGAAATTCCATGGAATCTGTTCAAGTGACAAATTGTAGTCTGTTTCTTTATTTTTTTATATTACTTTCTTTGTATTAAACTTCCAAATGTTTAAGAAGTAATACTTAAGAGGATAATTTTCTCCTCTATGCTTTCTAGTTTAAAATTCAATTCTCTGTTATTTTTTGTATTTTTTATTTTCGACACTTAGGGGGAGATTGTTAGCTCCAAATCATCTGTTTGTTAAAGTGTTGAAAATACCAGTCCTATAACAGAGGACTTTCAAGAAGATACACTTCAGAGGACGAAGACGTCAGAGGAAGAAGACGTTAGAGGACGAAGACTTCAGAGGATGAAGACTTTAGAGGACAAACCTGCCTCCGAAGTACTTATCAGAGATTGCAACTTTCAGAGAAGACATCAGAGATGGCTTCATCAGAGGCTCTAAAGACAACGTCAGAGCTCTGAAGACATTCTCTCTGAAGATGTTCACACTGAAGTTTTCCGAGAATGAACAGAAGAACAGATGACACGTCACTTAGTGATAAGATTTACTTTCTAGAGTAGGTCACTGTTCAGCATGCTCTTTCTTGTCATACAAGTACACTGCTTACTTTATGGTCCTATAAATAGGACCATCACCTTATTGTTCAAAGTGTGCTTAAGAAGTTATATATCTGATAATATAAGTTGAATACTTTATTCTAAGAATATCTTGTTTATCTTTATCTGCTTTATGAACTGTGATATTTGAATCTTCTTTGATATTAAACTGTATTACTTCCGCTGTCATTACTCTTATTGTTTATATCATTGTTACGAGATTAGATCTGGGATCCAACAGAGTGGCTTGGTGAAGTCTTCCACAATAGTGTTGGGAAGGGCAACTTGTATTTGGGTTTAGTAACACTCGACCTTGAGTTAGTCTCTATGTAAGATTTCATTTGTTTTGTTGATGGAAATTTCTAGAATCGTATTTTAATTATGGACTTGTCGCATGAAGTTTTATCCGTTCCTTGAGGTATATTTGTAAATTTTAAATTAGTTTCTCTTTCCAAATTGAGGGTGCTACAGGACTCCTCGGGCTTGAGTAGAGAGAGAGGTTGAAGGATAGTAACATTTTTGGAGATTATAGAGATGCACACCCGACATAGTCATGGCATACTTTTCGGAAGAAAAGTTTCAACACCCGATCTTAATCTACAATTAGTTTTGTCTAGATTAGTAGGTTTTTGAGTTAAACTCTAATTGATTCTTTTGGTTGTAAACATCATACTTTGTTTCCCCGTTTCGGGATGACATGCTTTGGTTGAAATGGCATTATCGTATTACTCAGGTTTTCTCCAATTATAGCCGTCATATTGCCAAATTTTCGAATTTTAAATTCTCTCTAAATTTATGGTGATACAAGAGATTTCATATTTCTAAAGGGAGAGATTGTGTTTTTGTTGAAGATGCTCTGAATGAAAAGATTATTACATATCTTGGGGGAGATTGTTAAAAGTTGAAGACGTTCCTAAGAAAGGGGAGATTGTCAAAGTTTTTGAAGAGAATGTTAGATGATTGAATATACCCAAAGGGGGATATTGACATACAGAATAGATTGCTAGTATCTGTTTTTGTTATAAAGGGGGAGAATGTTTGACAAAGCTAAAAAGGGGGAAGATTGTTATTTGATGCTAAAATTCTTTTTGAAGATGATATTCAAGCCAAAGGGGGAGAATGTTAGAGCAATGTCTGTTGTATTCAAGATCATTGAGAATGAAGGTCAAATCTTCAAGTCAAAGCATCATTAAAAAAGTCAATGTAAACTCATTAATAAGAAAGTCAAAGTCTCTGTTTTGTTTGTTTTGTTAGTAGTTGTTTGCTTTGTATTAGTGGTAGGTATAAATAGCTTGGCCTTTGTAATTGTAGTAAGGAATCGTAATAGAGATATATTGTAGAGAGAGAAGTATTGTTTGAGAGAGAGATAGAGAGAGGATCTTGTAATCTTTTGATTCAAAGTAATTCAAAGTGAGATTTGTGAAATTGTTAATTGTTCATCTTGATTTATTTGCATATCTGGGAATAACATTGTAGATCCCAGTACAGTGCAATCAACAGCAAATAATCAATAATGAATAACAATTGTATAGCCACAACCTCTAGTCATATGATTAATATTCAATCAAAGGGTTTAGGTTTACAGAAAGAATATCTGATTAGAGAAAGTAAACCTATAGACTAGAGTTATGAAAATAATGAGACTAAACTGATAATGAACCTAAAACAGCCTTTATATACTTAGGCTTACAGACTTTAATGGGCTTTATGGGCTTAGGCCCATCTAATAAAACAACTATTAATTAATTACATTTCGAACCCTTATAAATGCTTTTTACAACTTTCAACACACAGGACTTTCAGTCCTAACAATCTCCCCCTAAAGTTGAATAAGGCATTTGTTAAGTCCAAATATTGTATCCAAGATTTAATTAGAAAAGTCAAAGTGTAAGTCAACAATGTCAAAGTCTTGTATAAGTCAAATGTGTTTAGTTTTCTTGGTCATTAAGTCTTGTTTTAGGTTTGGGGTATAAATAGGTTTTAGTCTTTGTATTTTCATTAAGCACGTCATTTGTAAAATTAGATTTGTGAGACTTGTGGTTAATATTCAAGATATATTTTCTCTCTCTACATTTTCTCTCTCTAGTTCTTGAATAATGTCATATCTTTTATGAGAATTGCTTGATAGATTGGGAAATTATCATTCACAATTGGTATCAGAGCGAGACCAAATCAATTCAGAAGGATTACAATTGATTGAATCAATTTCTTAAATTTTGAAGAAAATCTCCATTTTTTGAAGAACTTGAAGAACACAAATGGGTTACACATTTTTTGTTGGTTTTTGAGTTTGATTTTGTTTGCAAAACGTTTCTTCAATGTTATATTTCATGTTTGCATCAAAAGATTTTCAAAAATAAATCAAGATTTGAGGAATTTGAAGATTGTTAGAAATTTGGTGTTCTTGAGAAAAACTCTCTGTGAAATTTTTTTGAGAGTGATTTTGCAAATTAATGTTGATTTGATCCGTTTTTGTGCAAATTCGTTTCTAAAAAGTGTTTTTGGACATGAATTCATCAAAGATTTCAAGTTTTAATGTCTAAATTTCATGTTTGAAATTTTGGAGTTCTTGGTGTTCTTGAAGGTCTTCAAGTGTTTTTGAGTAAATCTGGGATTTTGATCCAAATTTTTGTGGAGTTGTTATAAAAAAAATTGTGTTTGTAATCAATGTTTGATCTTTAAAAATCAAGGAGTTAATAGTGTTTTTAGTTTGTATAATGTTGTATGAATTGATATTGCATTCGGTGGATTTGAAATGAAATCGGTGGCTCTGCAGGTTACTCACGCAAACATTTAGTTTGCGTCATAGCCTACTCACGCAAACCTATATTGAAAGTGGGTCGGCATTTTTGTGTTTTAAATTGAAAATCATTTTGTGAGTGCAATTAATTTTGTGAGTGCATTAAATGGAATTAATTTGTGTGGCTGCAGTATTTCGGTGGATAAGTATTGGTTGGAATCTATAATGGGACACTGACTTTGGGTATCTTGAATTCATTTTGACACCTCACACACTCACGCAAACCATAGGTTTGCGCTATAGCCTTATCACGCAAACATGAGGTTTGCGTTTTAGCCATCTCGCACAAAGTTTTCAATAGTGGGACGGTGAATTTTTTTAATCAAATCGGATGCCAAAACAATTCATTCTTGTTTAACAAAATTTGATTGGCTTTCAATTATAGTGGGTCGGTGGATTCATTTTATCAATTCGGTGGAATTGTGGGATTAAATAAATCAAATCAATTGGTGGAAGAATTTAGTGATTGGATTGAAATTATTTTGTGAACAGTGTTGCAGGTTGTAAATTTCAATTTGAAATCAAAGTAAGATTTTGATTGGTTGTTATCAAGCTAATGGCGCGGTGCAATTTAACTTGTTCAATTCATCTTGCGTGATTTGCAGGTTTAATTTCAAAGTTCGGTGGTCTTTTAAGTTTGTGCAGTATCTCACGCAAACTACAGGTTTGCGCCAAGAACTTCTAGCGCAAACATACATTACTCACGCAAATCAGATGTTTTGCACCACTCAATATAAAACTTGATTGATAATGGAACGGTGATGATAATATTGTTTGAGAGTTTGCATATTTGCACCATCAACAGCTAACGCAAAATTCTATCTTGTGCCACCAACTGTTTTGAATATATTTGATCTGCAAGTTTCAAGTCTCAGTCTGAGAATTCCAGTGATAGATAATTCAAGTGTTTTGAGAATTTCAGAATTTATTTTTTGTGCTGATCTGATTTTGACTTTCAGTCAAAATTTCTGAGTTGTTTGGGAACGATACTACTTATCAAGCTAATTTCTGAATTTTTTTTTTCAGGATCATTTTGCACCAACTACTTTGTTCCAGACTTGGTCTCTCTGAATTTCTTGAAAGTTTCAAAATGACATTTAGCTATTCTTATCAATTTCAAGAGGAGATTAATAAGCTCAAACTAGATAACGTAAATCTTGGTTATGCTGTTGATTTCCACACGAAGAAGTCAAAAGAATATTTTGCTGAAATCATCATTCTGAAAGAAGAAATTAGTGCATTAAAGACAATGAATGAAGATCTTCTGAAACAGACTTCTGAGCTCAATTAAGAGAAAACAATGAGTTTGGAATCTGAGAACACAAAGCTGAGGAGAAAGATTTCAGATATGGAAAATCAAATGGTCCAAATCCAGAAAGCATCCGTTGAATCTTCTGAGGTTAAAAGTTTGAAAGATGCTAATGCTGAGCTCAGAAAGAATATATCTGATTTGGAGCAAAAGCTTGCTGAAGATAAAGCTAATTTTGAAAGTGAAAAGAAAGGTTTTTCAAAGAAGTTCTCAGATTTATCAAGAAAGTGTTTTGAAGAGAATAAGTCAGTTGAGCTTAAATGCATAAAGTTTTCTCAACAAGTTTTCGATTTTGAGAAAGTACTTATATTGGAAAGAGAGAAGTTTGTTAAAGAAAAGAAAGCCATTGAACAGAAGAATGTGGGATTCTTCAAGGAACTATCCGGCCAGAGAAACGATTCAGAGAAAGGATTTGAAGAAGAACGACACATATTTGAGAATGAGATCAAAAAGCTGACTGCCAAGCTATCTGAACTATCTGCAAATGCACTGAAAGAGCAGCAAACGAAGTCTGAGTTCTCGAAGAAGATTGACCTGCTTGTTAAAGAAAGAGACAATTTTGCTTCAAAGATCAAAGAGCTTAAAAAGAATGTTTCAAGATCAAATCAAAAATTTGTCTCTTCACAAAGGTCAGTTAAATCTTTTGATCAGATTCGTAAAACTAACATTTTCTATGATGGAAATTTAGATGGTTCAGGTACATATCTGAGAAGAAGAAGTTACAAAGGAGAGAAACTGGTCTGGAAGAAGAAACAAGTTAAGATGAGATGTCAGATGAGCTGAAAGGAAACACATCATGTGTACATGTACATCAAGCAAAGAAGAACAAAGAGCATAAAGGTAAACCTGACCATATCTACTCAAAATATCAATTACTCAGGTTTTCAGGTAATAAATATTATTGTTCTTATTGTTGTACACATGATCATATTCACAAGACGAGTGATAATTTATGGTATGGTTCTTACTCTATAACCCCCACAAGAATTGCAACTAACATTCATGGACCCAAATACCAGTGGGTACCAAAGCCGAAAACTGATTCTGTGTTGCAGGCACCTCAAGTCAAGGGGGAGTAAGAGAACCAAGGCTTTTGAACACGGCAGTTCAAAACCCGAACTTTAATGTCAAGATTATGGCTCTTGAATAACACAGTTCAAGACCCGCACCTCAATGTCAAGATTATGGCTTCTAAGCACATCAGCTTAGGACCCGTACCTCAACAATTAAAGACCTTTACTTCTGTCATGATATGAGTATTGTACTCCAATACTCAAATGAGGAATTCAACCATCAAGGGGGGGTACTTTCTTTTCTGAAAAATGCATTAGAGAGATATGACGGACTACATTCCAGAAGGAATTGTAGATCTCTATCTTGTACTTTTTCACTGATAGATCTTTCTGATATGACGGACTACATTCCAGAAGGAATTGTGGATCTCTATCTTGTTTTCATTGATAAATCTACTGTTGCATAATTTATAGTAGGAGTAAAGGTGATGGCTTCTGATCGAATATCATATCAGGACCCGTATTTCAATGATCAGAAGGATATTCTTCTAATATCCAGGGGGAGCTTAAAAGATCTAAATCATTTTATCATGATTTGAGGGGGAGCTTAAAGGTAACTATCTTCTGTCCTAGATCTCTGATTGTTTGAAAGAAGAACAACTTTCAAGCATTAAAAACAGGTTCTTAAATGTTCAAACCACTTCTCTATTCTCAAAAGTTTCATGAATTCATAAGTGAGCTTTTAAATGTTTTTCAAATTTTGAGCTTAATGTTTAACTGACCGTGTGTTTCCAAAGATCAATACTCGTGTATTGTCTTTTCCATATACTGTAAAGTATTCACACACATCGGTTCAGTATTTCATTTGATTTGTTATTACTATGTCTCATATCGAACATATTTTTTGATGGTAATACCCTCGTTTGCTTTCAAAGTTGTTGAGCATCATTCATCTTTTTCATATTTGTGCTTTCATTGATAAATTGTTTATATTCGTTCATATAAACAAAATATCCAGTTCTTTGATACCCTAACCTTTTCATTTGATCTGCTTGATGCATTGTCAGATTCTCAAAACAATTCTTTTAATTTCATTTCATTCATTCAATATCATTGTTTTGAGAAATCTTCAAAGTTCAATTGCTCAAATTTAATGAACATACATTTTGACAATGATATCATACACTTTGTGCTTAACTGTTCAGTTAAATTGTTGAGCAACCATGCTTTTTAGGACTTACATGGGATTCGTGTGTGAGCTTAAACAGAACTTCCATGGATTCACATCAACCACTGTATCCTACCCAGGAAGTTATCCTTGAGTGATTGAGGGGTGAGGGGTCAAAATAAAGGAGTGGGGGAGATAACTCATCCGGTTGAGTTTTTCTCATTGCGTGGAGCCGAAAAATGGAAAAGAGAGTTTGGTTAGAAGAGAGCATAATGCTAAAAAGAAAGAGGGTGTGAGATCAGAGTTAAAAGAATATCAGAACTCTGTACCTACCACTTTCTGAGTCGGTAAGCCACATCTACTGATTGGTTCACATTCTTTGGTGACCATCATTGAAAAAGGCAGTGAGCCCATGCCAACTCTTGTTATTACCCTACCAACCACTCATTTCTTTCTTAACAAAGAAATGTTTCATTTTCTTTGGGGACGCAACATAAATGCTATCTAATCTTCACTCGGAAGATTCAGATATTGAAAAAGAAGGAAAGTTGTCCCACCTTCGCACCTCTTTCATGCACATTGAGTCTGTGTAATACATGTTGTTGTCTCAACAGTTTACACAATTTGAGCCTTATTAAACACAATCATTGTCCTAAATTCTTTCATACACAAGCACGAGCACACAGAAAATTTGTTTTTTTGTCAGAACATTCATAGATAAACCTTGTGTTTTTTAATGATTGAATGGAAGTCCTGGGGAGTCATCATCAAACTAGCTCCTTAAATTGTACATTTGTTGTACACAGTAACTTTGTGTTACTGACAAGCATTCCTAACTGTTTCATTTGTTGAATCATGGTTATCACGTTCATTATATGTGAATTTGAAAAGATTCGGGTATATACAGTTCATGATTCAGTTACTCAGATCAAAGCGCGACAACTGTCAAGTTATCATTGAAAGGGGAGATTGTTATTCGAATACAAAGGGGGTGATCAAAGACTGTGTTGAAATTGAAGATGTTTTGATGATCATGATGCTCACAATCATCAAAAAGGGGGAGAAATTTACAAAGATTAAATTTCAAAGCCATGAAGAGTTGTCAAAGTGAAAAGACTTGTGAAGAAATTCTGAGAGTTCAAAAGTCAATTCAAAATGCTTCCGCTAATTCAAAGTCAAAAGATTTTGAAGAAAGATTGTTCAAAGATAAATCAAGATGATTTGTGAAAGTTTGTTTCTCTGATGACAGTCCAGAGATCACAAGAGATGAAAACACAAATTGTCAAAGATCCCTTAAAGTTCCAAAGTTTTCTTCCAAAGATGTTTCAATGTTCAAAGTTCAAAGAAGTTTCAAGAATTCTGTTTCTTGTTCATCACATGTTGAGTTTCAAAGCTTCAAAGTGTAAAATACTTTTCAAGATTCTTCAAAGGCTGAAAGACTAAAGATTGTTAAAGCTTCAAAGTTCAAATCAAGTGCTGAAGAATCAAGTGTTGAAGACTAGTGTCAAATTTTTATTAAATCTTGAATACAAAGGGGGAGATTGTTAAGTCCAAATATTGTATCCAAGATTTATTTAGAAAAGTCAAAGTGTAAGTCAACAATGTCAAAGTCTTGTATAAGTCAAATGTGTTTAGTTTTCTTAGTCATTAAGTCTTGTTTTAGGTTTGGGGTATAAATAGGTTTTAGTCTTTGTATTTTCATTAAGCACGTCATTTGTAAAATTAGATTTGTGAGACTTGTGGTTAATATTCAAGATCTACTTTCTCTCTCTATATTTTCTCTCTCTAGTTCTTGAATAATGACATATCTTTTATGATAATTGCTTGATAGATTGGGAAATTATCATTCACAGCATTTATCTTCTTGAAAACTTCAGGCCTTGATCTTCTTTCCCTTTTGAATCTTTGAAGAACTTTGGTGTTGCATGTCTTCATATCTTTCTCAGCTCCCCCTTGAATAAAGCTCTTAGTCTTCATAGTTTCAACTTTGTAACCAGATTCAATGTACAATAGCCTTGACTGAATGCACTATCACGCAACTTTCAACTATAGAAACTCAATCACATCGGATCAGCACACAAGAAAGATAATGTGAGAGTAACGTGACATTCCACGGTGCAACTTCAGTTTAAAACAAAGAATCTGTCTTTGAATCACGAGTTGAACAGACTTTCAGCTTAAGAACTTGTTTCAATCAGCTCGTAAGAGGAATGATAAACAAACTTGTAGCAGCCACCACATGATACAGGAAAGAAGGAAAAAAAAACAATCTTTGAAATCTTCATCTTTGAAAATTGAAACATCACTTCATCTCTTTGATCTCTAGACTGCCTTCAGAAAAACAAACTTTCACGAATCTTGATTTATCTTATAATCATCTTCAAAAATTTCTCAAATCATCTTCATTCAGAAAATCCACAAATCTTTTCACAGAACTTTCTTTCTTCAAAACTTTGAAATTGAACTTTTTAGAATTTTCTCCCCCTTTTTGATGATTGTGAGCATCATGATCATCAAAACTCTTCAATTTCAACACATTCTTTGATCTCCCCTTTATGATGATTTGACATTCTCCGCCCTTTTATCTGAGTATCCGTCAATTCATGAAATGTATATATCTGAATCTTTTCAAATTCAGACATAATAGAAATTGTGAACCTGAATCAACAAATGATACAGTTAGAATGCCTGTAAGTAGCACAGAGCCACTTTATACAACGGATGTACATTGGAAAGAAGCTTTTGTGATGTTCACTCCCCCAGGGCTTCCATTCAATCATCAAAAAACCACATAGGAATTTTCTATGAATGTTTAGACAAGAAAACTTATTCCTTGCGTGCTCGTGCAAGTGTAGAATGATTGAAGCAACTTAGCTTTCTCAGGCTCAAAAATGTGTAAACTGTTGAGACAACAACAGATATTACACGGACTCAATGTGCATGAAAAAAGGTGCGAAGGTGGGGCAACTTTCCTTCTTTTTCAATATCTAAATCTTCCGAGTGAAGACTAGATAGCATATATGTTGCGTCCCCAAAGAAAATGAAACATTTCTTTGTTAAGAAAGAAACGAGTGGCTGGTGGGGTTAATGCAAGAGTTGGCATGGGCTCACTGCCTGTTTCAATGATGATCACCAAAGAATGTGAACCAATCAGAAAATGTGGTTGCCGCTCAGAAAGTGTTTGGTGCAGAGTTTTCATATTCTTTTAACTCTGTTCTCACACCCTCTTTCTTTTTAACATTAAAGGTCACTCTCTTTTCCATTTTTCCGCTCAGCACAATGAGAAAAACTCAACCGAATGAGTTATCTCCCCCACTTTTTGATTTAAGACCCCTCACCTCTCAAGCACTCTAGGATAACTTCCGTGGTAGGAAACACTGGTTAACGTGAATCCATGGAAGTTCTGTTTAAGTTCTCACACAAATCTCATGTAAGTCCTAAAACGAATAGTGGCTCAACAGTTTAACTTGAACAGTTAAGCACAAAATGTATGAAAACACTGTCAAAATGTATGCTCATCAGATTTGAGCAATTGAACTTTGAAGATTTCTCAAAACAAAGATATTGAATGAAAGAAATGAAATCAAAAGAATTGTTTTGAGAATCTGACAATGTATCAATCAGATCAAATGAAATGGTTAGGATACCAAAGAGTTGGATATTATGTTTATATGAACGAATATAAACAATTTTGCAATGAAAGCATAAGAATATAAATTATGATCGATGCTCAACAACATTAAATTTCAAACGGGGGTATTACCATCGAAAAAATTGTTTCGTTATGAGACATGGTAATAACAAATACAAATGAAATACTGAACTTGTGTGTGTGAATACGTTACAGTATAAAGACAAGATAATACACAAGTATTATCTTTAGAAACACACAGTCAGTTAAACATTAAAGCTTAAAATTGAAAAACATTTAAATTCACACTTCTAGATTCATGAAACCTTTTGAGAATCAGAAGTGGTTTGAACATTTCATAAACTGTTTTTCATGCTTGAAAGTTGTTTTTCTTTCAAACAATCAGAGATCTAGATCAGATGATATTTACCTTGAAGCTCCCCCTTAAATCATGATAGAATGATATAGATTTATTAAGCTCCCCCTGGATATTTGCAAAATATCCAAGTCTGAACGTTGATGAACGGGTCCTGATCTGTCATGTGATCAGAAACCATACTTCGTTGAAGTCCGAGTTCTAAGATGATTTACTTAGAAGCCATAGTTCTTCTACTCCCCCTTGACAGTAGGTGCCTGCAACACAGAATCAGTTTTCGACTTTGGTACCCACTGGTATTTGGGTCCATGAATGTTAGTTGCGGTTCTTGTGGGAGTAACGGAATAAGAACCATACCAGAAATGATCACTGGTTATGTGAATAGGATCATGTGTACGACAATAAGAGCAATAGTATTTCTTACCTGATAACCTGAGTAATTGATCTCTCGAGTAGATATGATCAGGTTTACCTTTACGCGCATTGTTCTCTTTGACTTTGTGTGTATGTACACTCCCTTTCAGTTCATCTTTCTTCTCATCTACAACTGGTTTCTTCTTCCAGACCAGTTCCTCTTCTTTATATCTTCTTCTCCTTCTTTGTGTACTTGAACCATCTATATTGCTATCATAGAAAAGGTTAGTTTTACAAATCTGATCAAAAGATTTAACTGACCTTTGTGAAGAGACATATTTCTGATTTGAACTTGATACAGTCTTTTCAAGCACTTTAATCGTCGAAGCAAAGTTGTCTCTTTCTTTAACAAGCATGTCAAACTTCTTCGTGAACTCAGACTTCGTTTTCTGCTCTTTTTTATGTGTATTTGCAGATAGTTCAGTTAGCTTCTCAGTAAACTTTTTGATCTCAGCCTCAAATGTGCATCTTTCTTCTTCAAATCCCTTCTCAGCATCCTTTCTTTGGCCGGATATTTCCTTGAAGAATCCAACATTCTTCCGTTCAATGGCCTTCTTTTCTTTTGCAAACTTTTCTCTTTCAAGGATAATTACTTTCTCAAAAGCAGAAACTTGCTGAGAAAGTTTTATGCATTTCAGCTCAACTTCTTTCTTCTCATCAGCACATTTTCTCGAAAAATCTGAGAACTTCTTTGCGAAGGATTTCTCAAACTCGAATTTATCTTTAGCATGATTTTGCTCCAAATCAGATATTTTCTTTTGAAGCTCAGTCTTAGCATCCGTTAGACGCTTAATCTTTGCCTCATAACTTTCAATGGATGCTTTCTGGATTTGGACAATCTGATCTTCCAAGTTCAAGATTTTTCTTGTCAGCTCTTTGTTCTCAATTTCCAAACTCAGTATTTTCTCATTATTCTGCCCAGAAGTTGAGAGTCCAAGAACACTGATTATTTATAGAGAGAAAGTAGAGAGAGAGACTTGGAGCGCAAAGCGTGAATTCAGATTAATGTGCGTTTCAAAACTTACAACAAACCAAGACCAAAGGGACTTAAATACCCTTGGTCAATACAACACAAATTAGACTCTAAACACAGTATTTGACCAAGCCCTATAAATACAATGATTACTATAAAATCAGACCTAACAATCTCCCCTTTAGTAATCATTGGCGCTTTGGTCTTCAAAAAATCATCTTCTATAACATCACGGACCAACAAAGCGACTTTGTGAAGCTTTCTGACTTTTAAGAAAAATATTCATCTCAGCATCTTTCAGATAAAGTAGTCTTTACTGTCTTGAGCTCTAGATGATACACCTCTTTTGAATGATCTTGAATGAACTGTGGTGTTCGGAGCAGAAACAGCAAAAGAATTTGTTGTAGCTGAGAGAATAGAATCTTTGAGCGAATCTTGATCAACAGATAAACATTTGAGCTCTTTGTCTCTTTAAAATCTCCTTGACTTCTCTGATTTCTCCCCCTCATGACCTTGATGAACTGGTTCAACTAGGTCATGCCAATGTTGGAAACGAGACAGCTTAAGATCTGCAAAATCAAAGAAACAGAGAAAATAGAGGAGGTTTACGTTTCATGTTGGATGCGCAAACCAAGATTTGCGTTTCATGTTGGACGCGCAAACCAAGGTTTGCATTTCATGAAGGGAGCGCAAATCAAAGTTTACCTTTTTCAGCTCTTTGACTCCCCCTACACAAATGGGCTAGATATGATACTTTGAGATAGCATTCATATAAAGAAAATCAGATACTCCCCTCAAAAACAGATATAATCTTTGTAAAATAATCTCTTTGTTCACTCCCCCTTGAATAATGCATAAACCCATTAAAATATATTTATGAGAACACAATGATCAGATATTAATGTAGAAAGAAAAATATGTTGAATGTAAATTTTGAAACGACTAAACATATAAAATTTTAAACACTAAACAAATTAAGTTCTACAGAGTAAAATTTTACAATTTTATCAATCATTTGAAATCAAACATATGTTGTAGGATACAAGAACAAGTGTCATTGCATATCAAGTTAAGACATGTTCAGTTTCAAAAACTTCCAGCAATCTATTCAGTGTGCTCACATGCGAATCTTCGATTAGCTTCAAGAAAATGCAATTCTAAAAATATTATAGAGAACTTTGCATGTACTCACACTAAGCCATCAAGAATTAAGATATTCATAAATTTACAAATTTATCGCAACTAAAACATATCACCAAGTATCATGAGATGTGTGCTCTTTGGCATCTTTTAGCATTGTGCACATTGGCATCTTAACATGAGTGTGTTCTTTGGCATCTTTTAAGCTCGTGCACTTTGGCATCTTTTTAATCAATAAGTTTATTAAGTAAAGAACATGTCGTAAACGTAACTTTCTATCTGACCCTATTGCAGGATTTGGGTCAGCCGCTCCCAGACCAGAAGGCCTTAGGGGACTAGGTGTCAAGCACCCCTTGGAACTTACTCTCCCAGATCAGAAAGGCTACATCGACATATCCTAAACCCATTCATACCAGTAGAACATGACTTTCGATCTGGTTCTATTGAAGGATTTGGGTTCGATCACTCCCAGATCAAATGACCTTAGGGGACCAGATGACAAGCATCCCACGGAACTTACTTTCCCAAACCAGAAAGGCCACATGTACAAACTTTTAAACTTAGAGATTTCTGTATTTTATGAAATTATTATTCATCTCAATTACTCAGATCAACGTCTAAATGCTTAGCCCATATTTTCATTCCGATCAAAAATTCTGATCATTTAGGTAGTCTAAGCAAAGTAAACTATAAAAATTCCGACTCACATTTCTTTAAAGCAGTAATAAAAGTTTCAAACATGTTGCTGACTTTTCGACTATTGTAAGACTTGAAATTTGACCATATAAAAACTTTAATATAAACAAAAGAACTTGAAAATTTATCCTAGACACATATTTTATTCACAAGAAAGAAAAAATGTAAAACTTTACTTTATAGAATAAAATTTGTAAAGATTTAAACTTTTAATAAATATTTAGTTGGAACAAAATAAAATTCAACTATTTCATCTTTCACATTGAAGAAAATAAATTTGTGTCTCATATTAAAAGAAAATTTTGGGTAATACAAATTCATGAAAAAGATAAACAAGCTCAGATTCTTGAATCATTGAGAAAAACTGGAATACCATCATTATCAGAGATAAATGCAGCAGAATTAAAATTGATGTACTCACAGTATCTCATTAAGTTAGAAGCTTAATCATTGAAGAATGAGTTCTAAATTGTTATGTTTAGAAGTCGATGTCTATGAAGTACGGGTCCTGAGCTGAAGTACTCAGAAGCCAATTTCCCTTAATCCCCCTTAACATGTGATGCCTACAACTTTGAATCAGATAAAGATTTGGGTACCCACTTGAATTTGGGCCCATTTTTGTTAGTTGCAGTTCTTATGGGGAAATATTTGTTAGATTTAACATTTAAAGCACGAGGAATATCATCAGAAAAATATGCACAATCATCAGAAGAGAAAGCATAATCATCTAAACTAGAATCAGAAGACGAATATGAGACATTTTTGGAAATTTGAAACATTTGCTTTATAAAGTATTTTGAAATTTTATTACAATAAGCAAATGAATCACTATTGTAAAGTTTGTCTACACATCGATCTCCATCAAACATAGAATCAGTTGATGGCCGCCTAGCTCTCCAGATTTGCTTCTTTGACCGACTCACAGTCCTATCTGAAAGAATAGTATTGGAAGAATTAGAATTGTCAGTAAGAACTGTATCTCATTTCTTCAACTTCTTTGACCTTCTTCTTTTACGCTTAGGTTTATAAAATTGATCATTGAGCGTAAAGGAATTATCAAGAATTTTAGCCAAAATATTTAAATCAGAAGAAATAAATTTATCCAAGCAACCAATCTGATCAACTAATAAATCTGAATTCACCTCGGAGTCTGAATTATTTTGAGAAAGGATTTTAAAATTGGAAACTTCCTTTTTGTTTTCCTTAGAATCAGAAGAAAGACTAGAAATAGAATCTGATTTTTGAGAAAATAAATTTTCTTCAAGACTAGATGTCATGAAATAAATAATAATATCAGATTCAATTTTCTTCAAAATATTTTGATCTTCTATCTGATCTTCAAGATCTATGATTTTTCCTTCTAATACTAACGGAGGAGTATATTTCTTCGAATCATAAATGATTGGAGAAATATTTCCTTTATCAGAATCAGGTGCATAAGGAGCAATAAAATCATCAGACATTGAAGATTTGATATGAGATATATCATTTAAAACTCTTTTTCCTCTTCTAGATTTGTCAGGAAAATATTTTGCATTTTCGGATGTATAAACAAAATGAATTTCATTTTTCTTATTATTAGTCCTTTTCTCATTTTCGACTTCTAACAGTTGCTTCTCATTCATCCAATCAATTTTAAATTGAGGAGCATAATGAGCAAGAGTCAGATAATCGTATTTATATAAAGCTGGAAAATTTTCAATCGCATTGTTTAAACAATGAGGATTTTCAAAACCAAGTCCACACCTTTGTTTTAAAGCTTCTTCACTCCTTGGCTTGTTCATATAAATTGTTTGTTCAGATTGATCTCTTCGATAAAGTTTTTCTTCTAACTTATTTATTTTATCTGAAAATTCATCTTTTAAATTAGTCATAGCCGTCAAAGACTCAAGATAAGTCTTATTTGAATTTTCCAAATCATCCAATTTCTTTTGAAAGATGTCTTTAGTGTTTTCTAAAATAGATTTTTCATCTTTCAAAGAAATTTTCAGTTTGTCAATCAAATCTGACTTTTCAGAATTAAAATTCTTTTCAGATAATAGTTTTGAACGAAAATCAGACAAAGCATTAATCATGATATCAAACTGAGAGGTAATAAATTTGTAATCAAATTCATATTATACCTCATCCTCATCTGTTTCAGAGTCGTCTGACTGGTCATCTCCGATCAAGCACATCTGAGCGATCTCGACATTTGATGCTTCATCATCGGAATAATCCAGCCAGAATTCTTCCTCGGCCAGCAAAGCAGTTCTGTTCTCTCTCTTTTCAGCCAATTCCACTTTCTTTCTGTAGTATGCCGAATCCCTAACCACCTTTGCTCTACACTCCTTTGACATGTGACCCGACTTTCCGCAGTTGTAGCAAGCAGCATTCTTTAGCTCAGGTACTTTCACTTTAGGACCGGAAGTGAAGCGAGAAGAGTTGGAACCCGACTTTGGTTGGAACTTCTTCTGGTAGTGCTGAGAAAGAAGGATCATTGCTTTCTGTAAAGCCTCTCCATCATATTCAGTTGATCCGGTGTAAGCATTTTCAGACAATGCTTGTTCAGATAATTGCTTCGTGAGAAGAGCAACCAGATCTACTGTTTTCTTCTTTTTATCCATCTTGGCCTTTTTATCTAACACCAAGCTTTCATCAGTCATCAGAATCTCGTAAAGTTCTTGAATCTGCATAGTGGAGATTCTGACATCATTCCTTAATCTGTGGCATGATTTATTCCACTCAGACTGAAGAGAATTAAGGAATTTCAGATTCGTCTCAATAGCAGTCTTTTCCACTTTAATCTTTCTGAGATCATTATCACAGTGCAAAACCGGTCAAAAGTCACCTTCAGAGATTCATTGTCCTTTGCCTTAAATTCCTCAAAGTTATTCATGAAGCATGTCTGGCGTATTTGAGTAGCAACTGATGACCCAAGCATGATCTTTTCTAACTGAGTCCACATCATGTTTGGATTATGCTTGAAACAATCAATTCTATTGTAGATTGAGTTAGGCAGTGCTAGCATCAAATTGGACTTTGCTTCTCTATCGGCTTTTTCTCGTTTGATTTCATCAGCAGTCAAAGGAATGTCATTTTTCGGCCTGACAAATGGTCCTTCAGTTAAAGATATCATCATATTCTCTCCATTATTCTGATGCTCAATGAAATTTATGAACCTATCTTGCCACTGTGTAAACTCATCTTCGTTAATTAAGACTGGTGGACGAGTATCTGTTCCCAATTGCATCATCAGATCATTTGAGTAGAACCTAGCTTGGAAAGCAAACTTGTCAGAATCCATTGCTGATGTACCAGAAAAACAAAAATCAGAATGAATTGAAAAAAAAATTCGAAAAATATTAAAAATTGAAAATTTGAAAAACACTTGTTATGACACAAAGTTTAAAAAAAAATAAAGATGACACACTAAAAAAAATTACAGACTCAGAGGACACGCAAGATGAGGTTTGTGTTTGCTTAGAGAGACGCAAAGTGAACTTTGCGGGGGAAGACTGAAGGCAGAAGCGCAAACTAGATATTTGCGTTTGCTAAGAGAAACGCAAGATGACACTTTGCGGGTGAAGGAGGGAGCGCAAAGTTAGCTTTACGTGTGAAGAGTGAAACGCAAAGTAAACTTTGCAGGTTTAACTTGGCTTTTCGGTTGAAGGAAGAAACGCAAATCAAACTTTGCGTATGAAGGAGGGAACGCAAACTGATGGTTTGTGTTTATAGAGGGAAACGCAAAGCAACATGAATGACACGCAAAGTAATATGAATGAAATGCAAAGTTTAGATCTTGAACAAACCGAACGCAAAACACAAAAACTTCTAAAAAAATCGATTTCAACACTGATTTTGAAGAAAATTTCTTATACGAAAACACTCGAAAACACTTTTTTAACACAATTCAAACAAAGATTTCGATTAAAATCCACTAAATCTGAAAATCATGTATGTAACAGAACGAGAACTCGTTTTTCCAGAAAAATTCAATTTCTCAAAATCGATGATCTAAACTTGAATTTTATGCAAAACTATATGAATCAAACATGATCGATTATCAAAAACGAGACTAATGAACCAAAAAACAACCCAATTCAATCACAAACAGGTCCAAATTTTATGAGAAATCAAGAAAACGAGATTTTCTTGAAAAATCAAGAAAATCGATCAAATTTTCGATTTCAATCACAAATTCAGATTTAGAAAAAACACTCTCTCAATCCTCTTAAGATTCAGATTGCTCTGATACCAATTGAGAGTCCAAGAACACTGATTCTTTAGAGAGAGAAAGTAGAAAGAGAGAGACTTGGAGCGCAAAGTGTGAATTCAGATTAATGTGCGTTTCAAAACTTACAACAAACCAAGACCAAAGGGACTTAAATACCCTTGGTCAATACAACACAGATTAGACTCTAAACACAGTATTTGACCAAGCCCTATAAATACAATGATTACTATAAAATCAGACCTAACAGAAGTCTTTTTCAGAAGATCTTCATTAATTGCCTTTAATGCACTAACTTCTTCTTTCAGTATGTTGTTTTCATTATTATAAAGTTCTGATCTCTCTTTATAGAAAGCAACAAATAATTCAAGATTTTTGTTCTCGCGGGTAGCGGTTCGCGCAAAAGAGATTCCGGTCGACGCAAAGGTTCGGTCGACAGAAATACCGGTCGACAAAGGGTACCGGTCAACAGCTTACCGGTTGAGTCTAGGTATCGGTCCAAGCAGGGTATCGGTCGAAAGGGTATCAGTCGAAAGGGTATCGGTCAAAGTAACACACCGTCCAACAATATACTGGTCAAGGAATGTACTGGTCGGGACACGGTTCCGGTCAAGCTATGTATCGGTCACGGAGAGTACCGGTCGATACAATGTATCGGTCAAGGCTATGTCCCGGTAGAACAAGGTACCGGTCAAGGAAGTAAGGCGATATCATGAACCGGTAAAGCAGGGTACCGGTCAATAATAAACAGATAAACACAGAATAATACCAGATAAGATTAATGATTGATATTATCGATGATCAGACCGATAAACTCGAAGAAACTCAAGAACAATCAACCCAATTAACCGAGAAAACAATCGATTAAGCAAGGATTTTGCAGATCGATAGACAGTCCAAAAAACTCGAATCAAAAATAAGTTTTGATATTGAGCAGTTCGATGACACAGATCGATCGAACTATTGGTTTTCTAGAAAGCAGACTCGATTTTGCAAGAAAAACTTAACTCAGACACAGTAAACCATAAAATGACTCAAAATATGCAGATTGAACTTAGAATTATGAACCTAGACAGATCGACTGGACTCAACACAGGTTTTCAGAAAAATCAATTTTCAGCAACAGATCAATCAAATAATCAAACAAAACTTAGCACATTAAGCAGAAAAATCGATTAAATTCAGAAAATCAGTAAACGATTAAGAATATGCAGATAGATAATTAAGAGTTTTAGACAAACCTTTTCTGGATCAAACCTCCAGTCTCTTAGCTCTGATACCAATTGTAGATCCCAGTACAGTGCAATCAACAGCAAATAATCAATAATGAATAACAATTGTATAGCCACAACCTCTAGTCATATGATTAATATTCAATCAAAGGGTTTAGGTTTACAGAAAGAATATCTGATCAGAGAAAGTAAACCTATAGACTAGAGTTATGAAAATAATGAGACTAAACTGATAATGAACCTAAAACAGCCTTTATATACTTAGGCTTACAGACTTTAATAGGCTTTATGGGCTTGGGCCCATCTAATAAAACAACTATTAATTAATTACATTTCGAACCCTTATAAATGCTTTTTCAACTTTCAACACACAGGACTTTCAGTCCTAACAAACATTTACTAACCAATATTGCTTGTTGATCTTGTACACATGTGAGCGGACTTTATTGTCCCAAACAGTACCGGTATACCATGTCCTTGATAGCCTACAATATTATGCCCACAACGTCCCAAGACGATACATCCATAAACGTATTAATAAAACATTTTTTGTGCAACAAATGTATTTCATAAAAAGTGTAAATGTTTTTGTTGTAATACCATGCATCATTTCATGTAAACAATAAACACTTTCTCCCAAAAAAAAAGGCATCGATTTGTAAAAATAATTTCGATAATATCTTGTAAATGCATAAACACACCTCAAATGTGTAGGATTATATGGTTCTGCAGGCAATCCTACCTACACAAGTCGATACATGCTAAAAAGACCATACCATCGTGCCATGTGTTCTATACGACTATTCTGAACTAAACGGAAATCTTGCATGAGCCTTCTATACGGAAATTCCAAAATATAAGGAACTCATGTACCCATGTAACATACACATAGCCTTTTATGAGTGATCACTTCTACTGTTACATCACTTAGGGGTTGTTTCTTTTTTAAAAAAAAAACTCTAATAGCTCTTAAGTCTGAATCGTTCAGACCTTTTTACACACAACCTCTTATTAATCATAACTAAAATAAGACTTCAGACTTTAGACCTCTTAAAAAACAAATGACACCTTATTCTCAAAATACATTAGTTCTGCTCCAAATTTTCTCATTCTTTGCATAATCAATCCTGCCGTAATTCATTCTTTTTGTTCTTTATTCGTAACATACACATAAATGGTGTTCTTAATAAATAAATGGCTTAAAGATCTCGTAATCGACTTTTTTTTACACTAAGTGCTTCCACACATTAAATTTTACCGATAGAATTGTTATACACAAGTTTGAGTCAAATTCTTACATGAATTCGCTGCCAAACTTCTAAAACCTTTAATCCAATTCTTTTATTCACAACATGATTTCTTCGTGATTCTTTTTTATACATGCTTAGGAACAAACGTGGAAACAAAACTAATAGTAGTTCACCCCTTTGACACTTAGTCGAAGCCACCTAGGGAAGGGAATGTGTTATGGATGTTGCGAGGGTGGGACACCTTGCGGGTGGAGTACACGGGCTAATGGAAGTTGTTAGAGCACATATTTGTTGGATACAAGATTATAAAGATTGAAGATAAAAGGAAAGCAAGTCAAAGTCAAAATTAACTCTCAAGCAAGAAAGTCAAAGTCTTTTTAAACAAATGTCAAAGTCAAAGTTTGTGTTTTGTTTCCTTGTGTATTATAGCTTAGTATAAATAGGTCTTTGTCTTTGTCTTAGTAGTAGTAGGTAATATGAGTAAGAGAGAATACGTATACAGAGCTAATCAGAGAAGAGGTAGATTGTATATCTTTCTAGTGAGAGAAAGTAGTGAGAGAAAGTTGTAATCTGTTATTTGAATATCAATGATATATGATTTGGAAATTCTCATCTTGTGTTAGTTTGTATGATTATAACTTGAAATATGGGTTTAACAATTGGTATCAGAGCAGAAGAAATTCAGAAATTGGATAGATTTCAAGAAATTTTTGATCGACATTTTCAAGAACACGCAAGTTCTCTGTGATGATTTGAATTTCGAGTTCTTGTGTTATTTTGGTCTTGTGACTATTTGTTTAAGATTCGAATTGGTGTCGAGAACATTTGTTGTTTGAATTGATTAGCCAAATTCATACATGTTTAGTGTGAATTTTGGATTTTTGTAAAATTTTTGTTCGAAGTCTATCAACGTACTGTTCTAGATCAAATTGCAATCTCTAATGTTTTAGCTTGAAATTCATTGTTTGTAACCAGTTCATGAGATGAAATAGAGGAAATATGCAAAGTTAAAGATCAATTGGTGAAAGATTCGATCGATCTTAGGTTGAAAAATTCAAGTTTTTGTTCGAACAAGTGAAGAACTCGCAAGATCTGGAAAACGATCTAATGAAGAATTTGCATAGCAGTGAAGAACTCGCACAAGCCTAAAACACACTAGAAATGAAGAACTCACAAAGTGCTTTGTGCGAGAAGTAGAAACTCGCACATCCTTGCTTGCGAGTTTGTACTGTTCATTCACCTTGTCGTGCACGAAGTCAAGCCTGCGAGAAGCATTTGGTCTACGCGTTTCCATTTAGCGAGAAGTATAGTGTTCAAAAATTTTATAAGTCCATAACTCACAAGAGGTCTACGAGAAGTGTTTTGTGCGTTTACATTTAGCGCGAAGTGAAGTTTCGAAAATTTTTCTAAGTCTCGAATGCGCAACTTAAGAACTCGCATGTAGGTTCCTGCGCGAATGAGTTTGGAAGCAAGCAGATTCTGTTGATAAGAATGAAGTAAAGGTAAAGAGATTGGAAGCTGCTAATGAAGAGCTGAATAAGAAGATTTATGATCTGGAGCTTAAGATGGTCAAAGACAGGGATGATTTTGAAAGTGAAAAGAAACAGTTTGCAAAGAAGTTTTCTGAGTTTTCAAGAAAGAGTTTTATAAGAGAAGAAAATGGTTGAGCTTAAATGTTCCAAGCTTTCTCAACATGTGTCTAACTTTGAGAAAGTGATCATCTTGGAAAGAGAAAATTTTGACAAAGAGAAGAAGACCATTAAACAGAAGAATGTTGGAATCTTTAAAGAGATATATGGTCAGAGAACGAATGCTGAGAAGGATTTTGAAGAAGAAAGAAATATATTTGAATCATAAATAAAGAAACTTACTGACAAGTTATCTGAACTGTCAACATGTGTTCTGAAAGAGCAGAAAACGAAGTCTGAGTTTCAAGAAAAGATTGATCTACTCATCAAAGAAAAGAACAGTTTATCTTCAAAGATAAAAGAGCTTGAAGATATTGTTTCTAAGGTGGTGGTGACTGAGCAGAAGACTCCAGAGTAAAAAATCCACACACCTAGAAATGATCCAGCTGACTCTAAAAAGACAGCCTCAAGCTCACATCAAATAACTGTTTCTTCAAAAGGGTCAGTCAATTTATTTGATCAGATTCGTACTACTAACATTTTCTTTGATAGAAATGTAGATGGTTCAGATACATTTAGAAGAAGGAGAAGAAGGATATGTGAAGAAGAAAAGCTGGTCTGGAAGGTGAAACTAGCTGATTATGAAAAGGATGATGAAAAGAAGAATGAGAAGAAAGGAAACAAATCATTTGTACGCGCATCAAATGTAAAGGTAAACCTGATTTTGCTTACTCGAGAGATCAATTAATCAGGTTGTCTAAAGAGAAAAAATTACTGTTCTTACTGTCGTACTTATGATTTTGTTCATAAAGCTAGTGATCATTACTGGTATGGTTCTTACTCTGTTACTCCCAATAGAACAACAACTCACAAACATGTACCCAAATACCAGTGGGTACCAAAGCCAAAGGATGATTCTGTGTTATAGGCACCTCAAGTCAAGGGGGAGTAAAAGAACCAAGGCTTCTGAATACTACAGTTCAGAAACCGTTCTTCAAAGATTAAAGAGTTTGACTTCTAAACACAACAGTTTAGGACTCGCTCTTCAATGATCAAAAGAAATGATGCTCCTGGGCTGATAAGAGATTGTACTCCGATACTCAAATGAGGAAATCAACCTTCAAGGGGGAGTACATATTTTTACTGAAAATATGCATTCGCAAGATATGATGATCTACACTTCAGGGGGAGTTGTAGATCTCTATCATGTTTTTCACTGACAAATTTGATGATGCATAATTTCAGGGGGAGTAAGAATTATGACTTATGATTATATCTGATTAGAACTCGTTCATTCAAAGTTATATTGCTTTCTGTCATTTAAATTTCAATAAATTTTGTGAATAAAGCTTTGTACTTTGACGACTTTGTTACTTTTTGCAGAAATGAGAGTAAGCTTAAACGGTCATATCTTATATGACTTAAAGCTTGACTTCATGAGATTTAAGACTGCATGAAAAGGTATTATTTCTAATCTTAATCTCATAAGTATCTGAAAGATGGACAACTTTCAGATATGAAAATATCTTCTAAAATGTTCAAACCACTTCCGATTCTTAAACGATTTCATGGATATAGAAGTGTGATTTTAAATATTTTCATGGTTAATTGTGTTTACATGTTTATAAACCATGTGTTTCCAAATATAAATACTTGTGTATTATCTTTTCTATATACTGTCAAGTGTTCACACACATCGGTTTAATATTTTGTTGAATTTGTTCTTACCTGTCTCTAAATTGAAACAAATTTTCGATGGTAAGACACCCCGATTGCATTTCAATGAATTTTGAGCGTGATTTCATTTTGAAACGATTCTTTCAAGAATGTCTATATCTTGTTTCGTATAGACAAAATCCAATTTTTGCTGATCTAAGCCTTAATCGATAAATCATTTCGATTATGATCTTTTTCATACAATGTCAGATTTTCATACAAGTTTATTGTTGTAACACCCCGTTTTCACTATACATTGATGACAAAATTATGTCTATTTAGATATCTTAAATCATTACAATAAAGGTTAAGCATATCGATATCTGATAGATAATTTAAGATATTTATCCGGTATCGAGGTATTTACATCGGATCAAAAGTTAATATTTTAATATCGAAAAGTGATTTATTGAAAAGAGGATATTTCAAAGATTTAGAAAACATTTCTTTAAAAACAGAAAGATATATCTGATTAATAATTATAAAATAAAATATTTGATATAGTTAAATATATATTAAATATTTTAAAATATATTATAAAGTTAATTAATATATATATACATGAAATCGAATATATATATATATATATAGGGTCAGGTTCACGTGAGACCAAACTATTTCCGTGAGACCGCGTGAGATCAAGCCTTAAAACATGAAACTTCACACCGAAACACTGTGAAGGTAAAAAACATTCGAACCTTCATAATGTAATCACACTATGAAGGTAAAAAAACCTAAATCAGGTTAAAAAAAATCAAATCTTCACAGATAAAAGACTGTGAAGGTATATCTGAACCTTCACAGTGAAGACGTTGTGAAGGTAAAAAAACGAACATTCACAGCGAAAAACACCGTGAACGTAACATTTACGTTGTTTTCCCTATGAAAAGTTCGATTTTTTTACCTTCACAGTTTTTTGGTGTGAAGTTTCATACTTTAAAGCTTGGTCTCACCGGTCTCACGAAAACTGTTTGGGCTCACGCGAACTTAAGTCTCTCTCTCCCTCCCTCTCTCTCTCTCTCTCTCTCTCTCTCTATATATATATATATATATATATATATATATATGTTTAATGATTTTATATTATTATTTCTATTTAAAAGGCTTTGTCGTTTTACTCAAAATAACTAGTCGTATGGAATTTTATGAAATGCGACTAATATGTTTTTGTGACCAGTGATTTATGACGATCACAATGAAACTTTCAGATTTGAAAACCGACAGTTTTATTTATAGGACTGATTCGATATTAAATGTATCGTTTTATTAATTTTAGAGTCCATATGGATTTATAAGTTATGTAATGCATATATTTTTGGACTCGGTGATTTACATAGATCGTAATGACGCTTTCAGATTCGAATAAGAAAAAAGTTTTTATTTTAGGGTCACTTGAACAAAACTATAGAAATGTGTCATTTATGGATAATAGAAATATCGGGTTAATACCAAAATTCATATTTATATACGTTGAAAAGTTTTGATACCGTAAATGTCAAAAAGATCGATATATGATTACGGAAATTTATACATCTCAGAAAAAGATATAACAATAGCATAATTATAAATATATATTGTAAATAGATCGTAAATATGTCTTTATACTATGATTGGAGATTAAATATATAAATATATTCAATAAAGGAAATAATATATATATATATATATATATATATATATATATAAATATTGTTATTATTAATAAAAAACCTTAATGATATACATGGCATCTAAATTTAGGGCGGTGGCAATCTCACTTTGAAAATGCATGCTTACCGGCGAAGTTTATGACTCACCCTTATTTTTACAAAACCTTATGGATTAAGAATTAAAAACGGATGTGGTTATCCAAAAATGAAAGTCTTAGCCTTCAAGTTTTGCTTGATTAGCCGACTTTAAATGCATATAAATATATGGTCATATCCTTATTTCTAAATATCCCGCAAGTTTGAAACACAAGTGTTGAGATTGAGAATTAAACAAATATCAGGGTTTAAGGTGAGTACGTTATGAGATTTACTGGGATACGTATATGTTATATAAATATTTTTATGCATGATTAAAATTTGAAATGATGTTTTGGCATGCTAGCCTTGCCTGAGATAAGGTTATGCTTGTAATGCATTTTATGAGAAAGACATGTATTTTAGATATGACATATGAAATGTTTTGTGCATGTGAAAGTATGGCCATGTTAAATACCCGACGGGGTATAAGAAATGAGGACGTCTTGCAAACGGGCCTTAGGGGGAAGATCCTTCGCAGAACCCCGGGGATCTAGGATCCTGTTGAGAATGTTTGGCATACTTACACATATGAGATCCCGCACTAAAAGAAGATGATGTTTTTATAGAAATGGATTATGCATCAATGTTAATATGCATGATTATGAGAAGTTTATGGAATTATCATTCATGCACTAAAATGATATATTTTATGAAAGATGATTTCTTCATGAAACCATAACTGCTCACTAAGCATAAAGCTTACGTATTCCATATATGTATCTCAGGTAAGATCAGGATAAGACATGAAGGGATCAGATGAAGAGCTATAGTTCTTATAATAGCCATATTAAATGTTAGGCTATTGTACTGATTTCAGAACGCTTCCGCAGACGAAAAGGTTATGATGTTATAAAAAAGACGGGGCGTCATAATTGTCGTCATTTCATTCATTCAATATACTTGTTTTGAAAAATCTTCAATGTTTTCAAATGCTCAAATCTTCATGATTATTTTATTGAGCATACATACATCTGACTTGTATATTTTGTGCTTTAACTGAAAAGTTAAACCAGTTGAGCAACATGTTCTTATAAGACAATATGGGTTCATTGTGTGAGCTTAACAGAACTTTTATGATTCACGTTAACCAGTGTTTCCAGGAACCCAAGAAGTTAATCCTTGAGTAATCAAGTGTGAGGAGTCAAAATACTGAGTGTGAGTTGAGCGTTGAGGTAAAATGGAGAAGAGAGTTTGGTTATATGTGAGCTCAATGTTTAAAAGAAAGAGGGTGAGCGAAAAGTAAAAGAATATCAAACTCTGCACTAACTTTTTCTGAGTCGGGCAGCTACATTGCTAGTGTTTCACAATTCTTCGTGAACATTATTGAAACAGACAACTAGCCCATGCCAACTCTTGATACAAACCCCACCAACTACTCATTTTCTTCTCAACAAGAAAATGTTTCATATTTTCAAGGGGACGCAACACATATGCTATCTGGTTTTCATTTGAAAAATCTGGATATAGAAAAAGAAGGAAGTTTGCCCCACCTTCGCACTTCGATCATGCACAATCGATTCTGTGTTTAACTGTTGTTGTCTCAATGGTTTACACAATTTTGAGCCTATAAAAAGCAATCATCTGTGCTTAATTCTTTCAAACACTTGCACGAACACACAAGGAATACGTTTTCTTGTCATAACGTTCATAGAAATTCCTTTGTGGTGTTTCGATGATTAAATGGAAGCCCTGGGGGAGTGAACATCACAAAAGCTCCTTTCCAATATGTATTCGTTACACACAGTAACTTCGTGTTACTGACAGACACTTCTAACTGATTCATTTGTTGATTCAGGTGTTACACTAATAATTTTTCTGAATTTGTAAAGATTCTGATGAATATATTCTTTGGATCGACAGATAATCAGAGGCTCGTGTAACAAATCATTAGTCAGAACAGATTTCAAATACATTTCTTGTAAAGTTTTGATGATTTCATGCTTCTATCATCAAAAAGGGGGAGAGAGAATCAAGAAATGTTAGAGATGGAAGAAATGATCAAGAATTGATTGTGAAAGAAAGATGTTAAAGAAAGATTGCTGAAAGAGTTTAAAGATTTCAGAATTGTTGAGGATTTTACTGGAATTTTATTTGGAGATAATTTGCTGAAGCAATCAGAGTTGTGTTTGAAAGAGGTTTTACAACCTTTGGGGAGAATGTTACTAATTCTTGAAGGACAGACTTTGGGAAGTTTGCTAAAAGTTTTGAAGATAGTTTTTATCAAAGAAAGGGGAGAATGTTATAAGCATAAAAGGGGAGATTGGAGTTCAAAGATTATGTTTATTTCTGAAGATGATCTGAATTGACAAGAAGTCTGCAAGTAAAGATAAATTTGATCAAAGGGGGGTTTGTACAAATTGAGCTTAAATAGAGAAGATTGAATTGCAAAATCTTTTTTAGATGATCTTGAATCCAAAGGGGGAGAATGTTAGAGCACATATTTGTTGGATACAAGATCATAAAGATTGAAGATAAAAGGAAAGCAAGTCAAAGCTCAAAGTCAACTCTCAAGAAAGAAAGTCAAAGTCTTTGTAAACAAATGTCAAAGTCAAAGTTTGTGTTTTGTTTCCTTGTGCATTATAGCTTAGTATAAATAGGTCTTTGTCTTTGTCTTAGTAGTAGTGGTAATCTGAGTAAGAGAGAAAACGTATGCAGAGCTAATCAGAGAAGAGGTAGATTGTATATCTTTCTAGTGAGATAAAGTTGTAATCTGTGGTTTGAATATCAATGACATATGATTTGGAAATTCTCATCTTGTGTTAGTTTGTATGATTAGAACTTGAAATCTGGGTTTATCAGAAGTTGATGGTGAATGGTGATAAGGAAGTGCAAGGGCTACAATTGTAAGCATCATTAATGATGAGGAATGATGTTTGGTTGTGGGTGTCATGAAGGAAAAATGGTAGGGTTAGGGGTCTTGGGGATTATACATCAAACCTTTCAGTTTAAAATTTGATTTCATAATTTGGATGATAATAAGAAGTAAACGATGTTAATGGTATGAATATAACAATTTCAATATCCATATAGAATGAAAATTATTTGTCCCCAAATTCCATGTTGTGAAGAAAATGATGCTAATTATATATGCTTACATGATTGATGAGAAACAAAGGAGATATGAAGTTTTCGGATATGAGTATGGTCAGCCTTTAACTAGGGAGTCGTTTACCAGATATTTTAACTAGGTAAGTGCATACAGAAAGAGTTATCACGGTCACTTATCTTATCAGGTAACATTCTTGGTTATCAAAATACATTGTTGCTAAATGTCTTTTACCTGATAAGAGCTAATCGAGTAAGAATATTCCCTCACAGATTAATAGTCTTCATCGAAATTATAGATTAGGTCCCTCAAACAAAATAATTACAATTTCAATTTCACCTAAGCCTAGAGCCTAATTTAAGCTTTGAGATGGTGAGATGTCTAAGAGAAGGTCAAGTCGCACAAAATTTGGAGGGAAAACTTATCCCTCCAAAATTTTGATTGATTTTTTAGTTTGAGATTAGTTAGAAATTACGTAGATGAAAACAGAAAGAGGGGAAAAAAAGTAGTTTCATTTGTCGATTTTTGCTCCCCCAATTTCAGACCTTATAAATACGAAAACTCGCTGCTTCTTTACATCTCTTCTCATAATTGCGAAATTTCTCTTCTGTTATTCGTTGCAATCTGGGAGACACAGAATACACAAGCCAAGGTTCAGATCAATCTCAGGTACTTACGTTCATGTAATTCATAAGTTTAGGTTACACACTTGGTTTTCATTCTTGATCGTTTATGTTTCTACTGTTTTTTGCTTCAATTTTCTTATGAAATGGAAGCGAATTGGCGAGTCTTGAGTTCATAGATTCAATTATTCTTAGTTTTCATGCTTATCCCCATCAGCACTTCGAACATTTTATCTTCTTTTTCGTTCTTGTGCGTATATGTTTCTACTGTTTTCTGCTTCAGTTTTCTTATTGCAATGGAAGCGAATTGGCAAGTCTTGAGCTCCTATATTCATTTATTCTTAGCTTTAATGCTTATCCTCATGAGCATTTCAAAAATTTTCTCTTCTTTTTCATTCTTGTTCCTATATGTTTCTACAGTTTTCGGCTTCAGTTTTCTTATGAAATGGAAGCGAATTGGCAAGTCTTGAGTTCATAGATTCATTTAATCTTAGTTTCCATGCTTATCCCCATCTGAATTTCAAAAAAAATTCTCTTCTTTTTCATTCTTGTAAGTATATGTTTCTACGGTTTTCTGCTTCAATTTTCCTTTGAAATGGAAGCGAATTGGCAATGTTATGTTCATAGATTCAATTCTCCTAGCTTTTGTGGGTGTGGATGCTTATTCCCATCAGCATTTCGAGAAACCTTTCTTCTTTTTCGTTTTTCTTCCCCTGGTATATATTATTGTTGATGGGTTGGGTACAGCAGTTACGCTTTCTTCTTATCTTGGTGTTTCAAGTAAAATAGGGCTTCATTTATGTTTGTTTAAATACTTATGTCATTATTTGAGGAGACCTCTAGAATTTGAATTTCCACACACAAATCCAATTATCGGCTAAAGGTTTATCCTCACATTGTTTCTACTGTGGGAATTCATCATGTTATATTTTGATTGTTCTATATCTATCTATCTATCTATCTATCTATCTATCTATCTATCTATCTATCTATCTATCTATCTATCTATCTATCTATATATATACATATCATCAGAACAAATGTGATACTGATACCCATTTCAGACCCTCCATTTACGAGAGAACCATTTATTCTAAATCACAAGATAAGAAGAAATTTCACTATCTTTCTTTCATTACAGGTGTTCTTTCATTGGGAGCTTTCTAATGGAAAAGGTAAAGATCTCATCATCAGCATATAGATATATATACATACATATATATATATATATATTGCCATTTTGTCCCATGAATGATGTTATGTGATTACTGATATTGGTATACTTATATGATGGCAGTACGAACTAATCAAAGAGAAAAACAAGCGAGGTTTCTTTGAAGGCCGAAGTCTAATAACGTCCAAAATTGTTACTCTCAAACAATTGGTCGTTCATCCTGTAGAAGGTGTCCCAGCTTCACTTATCAAGGAAATTTCTCTATTACATGAATTGGAAAATCCCAACGTTATCAGGTACCTTTTTTTTTTTCTTTCGAATGCTCTCTTTCCTTTCCTTTATTTCTTTATAACGAAAATTCTTCCATTACAGGCTCCTAGAAGTGGTGAATTCTAAGCATCAGACTACTATGGTGCTGGTTTATGAAAGAATGGAGATGGATTTGAAGGGATTCATGTGCATTTACCCAACGGTTATGACAAGTCCATGGACACGTAAAGTGAGTTAGCTATTTAATTAGTGATTTGTGGTTTTTTGGTGATTGATTGATCATATATTCACTGTTGTGTGATCGTTTGCAGGTACTTTTGCGCCAGATTTTGAATGCTGTTTCCTTCTTTCATTCTTACAACTTAATCCATGGAAAAATAAAACCTGAGAATATCTTTGTCGATCCTGACACTAAGGTTTTAAAGGTTACAGACTTCATCTGGCCTAGATCGATCCTTAACCAAGATTCTGGAGACCCACATGAGGTAGATATTAATTTATGACTTCTTCTTCAGCATTATATATTTCAGCTGTTCAGGTACATTCTCTTAGGTGTATTTAAGTGCACTGCTCAGTAGGGTGTGCTGTTAGACACAAACAATCAAACCTCTTTATCTCTCCTCTCTTTCTATCTCTCTCTCTCTCTCTCTCTCTATATATATATATATATATATATATATATATGGGGGCTCTTTTAGAGAGAGATTTATAAGGGATTTCACATATTTTATTAAATAGTTGAGAATGTGTTGTAGGATTCAACTTACAATTACATGGCTCCTGAAATTCTTATTGAACAAAAACAATACACCACGGCGCTGGATGTTTGGTCTGTTGGCTGCGTGTTTGCTGAGATGGTGACAAAAACACCTCTCTTTCCTGCTAAAACAGAATTCCATCAATTACTCAAGATTTTCAGGTGTCTGCATGCCCCTTTCAATGCAAACATATATATATATGCTTGATCGATCCTACAAATAAAATAAAGAACTTATTTCTGATGGTTATTCTGTTGCATGCAGCATCATGGGCACACCTCATGAGGAAACTTGGCCTGGAATCGACGAGATGCATCCACATTCATATATATATAGTCGGAGCGAACCTAAAGATCTGCGAGAACTAGTTCCTGGTCTTGAACCAGCTGGAATCGATCTCCTTAACGTAAGTAAACAATTTCAATACACATTAAGCACAAATGTACTATTGAATTATTTATAGATGAATATTTGATGGATTTTAAAATGTTTGATGTTTCAGAAACTACTGTACATGAACCCAAAAGACAGAATCACTGCCAACCAAGCATTGGAGCATGAATATTTTTGGAATTGATCAGTTTTTAGTACATACATTCTTTCCTGTTGAATAGGGTCGGAATTATATGATCTAATATTCAACCTTGATAAATAAATGATATCTGATATATAGCATGAACCAGAGTGATGAAGTGAAAAGTTGCTTCATTTTTGCTTCATGATCATTCTAAATGGAAGGAATATTGGCATTTTATAGTTGACGTTGATCCTACGTGGCATGACGTGTCATCAACCCTTGGTTGTTCACTTAAATCCAACCATACACATTATCCTGTTATACCCCTTTCTTATCAACAAACAGTAGATTAACGAAAACCCATTGTAATGTTTGCCTTCCTCAATCTCTGCATTACAATTCCTTAAAAACAGTTTGTGAGGCTATTATGGGTGTATAAAGTTATTTGATAATTCAAGGTGCCATGGATAACTCGAGGTGTGCGCAACATTAGCCGAAAACGCACGGTTATAAAAAAAAAAAGATATTTGATGGTGTTTATTCATATATATGATAGTGTATAAAGTTGTTTGATAGTGCTAATTACTATACAAATAAACATACAATCAAGAATACGATGTATGTTCATATATGAATAAAAACACCATGATGAATATAGTGTATAAAGTTTTTCATATATGAATAAAAACATCATGATGAATATAGTGTATAAAGTTTTTGACGGTGTTTATTCATACATGAATAAACATCCAAAAAAGAATATAGTTTATATTCAAATGTGAATAAACACACAAACATGGTTATAAAGTATAAAGTTATAATTTCCATGTTAATTTAAATATAAAAGCATACAAGCAAGAATACAGTGTATATTCATATATTAATAAACACATAGTAGGTTCAGTCTCTTCAGTCTCATTGTCTGTACGATGGCCGTCTGCAAACACAAGAAAGAGTAACATAACAGCATTGAATTAAAACTTCATTCTGTAGGTTCGTGAACACAAAGACTAGTCCATTAGTATCAGAAGACGAGATGGCAAATGAACAATGAACTTCAAAGCAAGTGCTTAGAGAGGGAAAAATGAACATAAAACTATCAAGAAGCAGAGTAACATGTGTCATCGTGTATTGAATAACGGTTGAAACTCTATAAATCAACTACTGTTCAACATCGTGCGTTGTGCCGTGATAATAAATCCTTTACAAAATATTGAAATTAAATGAATCAAAGTAATTGTTATAAGCATGGACCGATTAAGTGAAAAGTGGAAGGGAGACATGTTGTGAAGCACAACGTGTTAAACGATGTTCTTTTAATATATTTTTGGTCTTCCATATCTTTAATTATGAACATGAGTGAGTCGTTTACCAAACACTTACCAGGTAAGCGCTTAATTGGTAATTTACCTTACCGGATGAAAATGGCAAGGACCAAGAATCTTACCCGATAAGAGCGGTGGCAAGAACCGAGAGTCTTACTCGGTAAGTGAGGGTGACGACTCTTACCCGATTAGCACTTTCTGAGTGAATTGTTGCAAACGATGCTATTTTGATGGAGTTAAATCTTACCCGGTAAGATAAGTGAGAGTGTGGACTTCTAACGCCAAGTGCTTACCCCGAGTAAACGGGCCCTAAGTATGGTTAGCACTTCACTTGACGTATCCAAGATACTATATACAATTGACTATGTATGAAGACACGTGTCTAATAGATATTGATAATTAGTTACTGTGTCTAATAGATATTGATAATTAGTTACATTATGATGTGAACGGTGAATTAAAATTTAATGGTATCGATTAACTATACACATCTTCCTACATATTTTGGCCTAGACTTTTATGCCGGATCATGAAGATTATAAGTTCTCACATCTTCATTCTTTTCACAATACATCAAGATCGAAGTTTCTCTTTACGATGATCACGAAACCTATTTTGCTAAGGTCTTCAGTCTTGCTTTAATGCCTAATGTCAATAACATGGGAATCTTCCTCTGAGTTTAAAGAAGATGACTTCACCCCATTACATAATTTTTTATGTCCCAACAAATTGTTAGCTCCAACTTTCATGTATAGAAGTATTGAAAAAAAAACTAAGTATAGGAGTTGTAGAAGTTTTGCTCAGAACATTCAAGCGCACCATTAGAACCCACAAATCTCAGAAGACGCTGTCGACACTCTGCCAGAGGACTCGTAACCTGATAATGATCTTCAGATCACAGAGCCTCTGTGATCGCTCACAGAGCCTCTGTGATGGCTAACCTCTAGAGACTGTTCGAAGATATTGGCGAACTCAGTTCAAGATAAGGTCACGTGCAGAACACGTGAAGCCTGCTGTACGAAGATTTCCAGATCATTTTCCGCGACGCACGATCATTTTACTTTCCAGGTGGCATTCCGCTTATGGAATGTCAGCCTTTGTCTTGTACTACGGGGTGCATCCTTCTTGTATATTATAGGAGCACCACCTTGAGTTTTTGCATGCGAGCACACACACAAGTCTGATTACGAGATTGTATTTCCCTGAGAATATTTGCACACACCAGTGCGTGTTCTTGGTGTTCTTAAAAGCTAATCAATGAAACAGTGTCTTGAGTAAAATCCTTGTTACATCTTACGATTCTGTTTGTTGATTATTTGTGTGTCTACTACCTTGCATGTTCTACTTTTCTACACATTAGAAACGCTTCCGCACTCTTATTCATTAATCTGTGTGTAGTAAAAAGTCCATCAAGTAAAGAACATCTTTATTAGGATCAACACAAATGACTTCCTTCTTAGGAGGATTTAGATATGGTCGTGCTTCTTTTTTTAATTAACTCGATCCTAAGATAAATGACAACTTAGGTCCTCGGTTCGTAAGAAGTGGAAAATATTTTGTTATGGGATCTTAAGCACAATGGAAAATAAAATCTTAACCTTCCAAGGACCCATATGAACCGGATTAAATCGGATGTTTCGAAACTATACATCATAACTAGAGAGACTTTGAATTACAACAACAAACAAGGCTTGATGCCTTCACGGTATCCACGAGAACAATGTGAATCCTTTGCTTTATTGTTATGGGTCAAAACACACGATCACTACAAAGGAATATTTAATTCATATTTCACACGACCTATCTAGTATTAAGATAAGGTTCTGTCGACCGAACATAACCCTGACCTTCGTCGAGACTAACTCGAAGTCGGTCGAGTGTTGTACGACCGTCGTCGAGACTAACTCGAAGTCGGTCGAGTGTTGTACGACCGTCGTCAAGATTTACACTCGACCTCGACCATACTAATGTATAACCCAACGTTCCTTTCTTGATCATTTAATGCAGGTTTAATGCTCAAAAATACCAACGGTCAAAACGGCGCAACACCATCAAGATCATTTATGACGCACAACCGTTACTAAAGACACACTTATGAGGAATCAAGACTATAAATATTGAAGATCCACACCTCATTCAAAGGACAAAAATCTGATACTTAAAGTGTACAACCTACAAGCTCTCTAAAAAAAATCTGCAGTCTTACATGGCAGTAGCATTATTCGTATGACAATAGTGTTTTCACACACGACATACACTTGTTCTTTGTTTACACACATATTTCTTGTATTGATCGTGTAATACATTGTACATCAAAGGACATTACCCCTGATTGGTGATCATAGTGCACGACGACACCTTCCTGTCGTCCGTGGTTTTTTCTTCGTTGAGGTTTTTCCGCGTCACCAAATCTCTTGTGTCTCTATTTCATCTTTTATTGCGCATATTGTCAATCAGATACTTTCTTTAGTTGGATAATGCTCCACGTCGACCTTAAATTATTCTTTGGGTAATTTTTGGCATTATCAGTTTGGTGCCTACCGTGGGGCCCCATTTAAATCAAATCCTAGGCAATAGTGCATCGTGCTAACAATTTCCTCGAGTATATTTGTTTTGCAGGACAATGTCAGCTCCCCAGGGAACTTAGGAACACATTATGGCCCAAGTGAACATGGAGATGAATTGAGGCTTTGACAAACCGACACAGACAAGCGGTGGAAGAGATCGAATCCTTAAGAAACCGGAATGTTAACAACGCGACAAGACCTTCACAAGGTCAAAATGGTTTCAGTGCACCCTGGACTGGACCGCCTCTTCCCAACTATTCAAGGCCACCTTTCCCAGGCATTCCTAGTCAACCTATGCCGACGTTGCCACCTCTACCTCCACCTTTCTTCTCTTCAGCAGCTCAGGCCCCCTCAATGCCATTTGCAACATCATTACCACCTTTCTTTCACTCAACGTCTCCAATCCCTACAATGCCTCCTATAGCGTCGATCCCCTCGATGCCAATCCCATCTTTCTAGTTCAACGGATATGCTTCTGACTCGTCACAACAAAATGGGTTCCAGAATTTAGGACATGTCCCGTCGGGTGTTCAAGGAAGTGTTCCAGACGACCCTGTCGCTCAAAAGTTGAAGATGTTGGAAGAACAAAACGAGCGTGTCTTATCACTACTCGCTAAACTTTCGGGAGATGCGGTACTTGTCGACGTCGAGCTTCGTACATGATTTCAGGCGTCACCCTTTGTTGACGAAATCGCTATGGTCGACGTCCCGAAAAAATACAGTATCCCAACGTTCACGCCGAAGTACTCTGGTATTAGAGACCCAACTAAACACGTCGCTTAGTATAAACAACTGATGTGGACTGTCTTGATCCTCCACCATTATCAAGAGGTATGTACGTGGAAAAGCTTTGGGGCGACTCTTACAGGTACAACTTGGCAATGGTTAATCAACCTCAAGCCAAAATCCATTGGGTCATTCACCAAGCTGGTGAACCAATTCTCTCAATAGTTCGCCAGTAGTCGTAAGATGGAGAAGCAAACTAACGACCTGTATTATGTCATGTAAAAGACAAAAGAATCCAGTCGCAGTTACTTCAATCAATTCAATGCATAAATGATTAGTGTCCGAAACATTGATATCAAGACTGCAATCGAGGCTTACAAGCATGGTTTAGACGAACCTCCATCTTGATATCTGTAAAAATTTAGGTTATTAAAAAAATATAACAATGAAAGTATAACCAACTATTATCTCCTCCCCCTAAAAGATATAACAATTAATTTCTCTAACTCCCCCTTAAATTAAAAACTTCTAGAACAATATTATCATTTAAGCATCCTATCAGAAGAAAACATTTGAGTACGGGTTTTAAACTTAAGTATTCAAAAGCCATGATTACTTATTCTCCGGTGGGAATAGTAATGGTCAGTTTTACCAATTAAGCATGGGTTCTGATCTGATATAATCAGAAGCCAATATCCTTGTCATTTAAGTTCGGGTTTTGAACTGCTTTGTTCAAAAGCCATAATTCTTTGAAGCACGGGTTCTGAACTGATTTATTCAGAAGCCTTGGTTCTTTCTCCCCCTTAAACCTTGGATGCCTGCAACACAAAATTAGCTTTAGGTATCCACTGGTATTTGGATCCAGATTTGTTAGTTGTAGTGTTAGTAGGAGAAATATAATAAAAACCATACCAGTAATTCTCATAATTTTTGTTAACAAAATCATTTGGACCGCAGTAGGAACAACTAATTTTATTTTGTGCTAACCTGATCAATTGATTGATAGTGTAAACCAGATCAGGTTTGCCAAAAGTTTTACCTTTAGGAGCATTGTTCCTTTTAGCAGTAGATGCATGCACAAATGATTTATGTTCCTTCTTCTCCTCTGAGGAAACTTTCACTTTCCAAATCCACTTTTCTTTCTCATCTTTCCTTCTCCAAAACATTTTCTTCTAAGACTTGTCATTTTTGATGTTACCTGAATCATCAACATTTTTGTCATAGAAAAGGTTAGAAGGACGAATTTTATCATTAAGTTTAGATGTATGATTATCATTAGCATCAAACAAAGGATTATTTGAAACATTAGTGAAAATTGAACTTGCTGCTGATTTGAATGAGCATTCTGAATCAGCTTGATCATCTCTTGGTGATTGGACAATTGATTATGGAGTCTTTGACTCAGTCAGCTTCACCTTGAACATGATCTCTTCAAGTTCTTTGATCTATGTGAACAAATTGTTTCTTTCATTTGCAATCAAATCAAACTTCTTATGCAACTAAGTCTTTGCATTCTTCTCCTTCAGAATGTTTGTTGACAACTCAGATGCTTCTTTGTAAGCTCTTCTATCTCGGTTCCAAACATTTTTCTCTCTTTTGTAAAATCTTTTTCTAAACTCTTTTGTTCAACTATCTTCTTCTTCTCTTTTTCAAATTTTCTCTTTCCAAGATAATCACTTTCTCGAAGTCTGAAACTTGTTGAGAAAGCTTTATGCATTTAAGCTCCACTACTTTCTTCTCCTCAAATGCTTTTCTTGAGAATTCAGAAAACTTTTGAGCAAAAGATTTCCTTTCTTTCTCAAACCCTTCTTTTTCTTTCTTCTCTTTATCAACTTGAACTTCTAATTCAGATATTTTCTTTTTCAGCTCAACATTCTCTTTTTCAATTTCCTTTCTCTTCTTCTCAATCTTCTTCATCTCATCTTGGGCTTTTATGTTGCCTTGTCTGGGGTTGCTTTTTTATTTATCATGTTGATTTCAACCTCAAGACTGAAGGATTTATCTTTCAGCTTATCTCTTTCAGCAAATATTTGTGTATTTGACTTTCTCAGCTCTTCACAAGTTTCACTAGAGATGTTTGCTCTTCTTCTCAGCTCATCTAGCTCTCTTTGCATTGATTCCTTCTTGGACCATGTAGAGCTAGAATTAAGACTTTCAGATATTTTCAGTTTGTCTTGAAGATATGAAATCTCTTTCTCTTTTGAATAAATAATTCCTACAAAATTAATCTTAGAATTAGAGATACATTCAGAACAAACAAAATCTTTCTTTAAATCTTTAGAATCTTTCAATTTAGTAATCTGATCAAGAAGAGATGAATTCTGAATCTTCAGATTCTTGTTCTCAGCTTCTAGTGTTGGAATCTCTGGCATGTACGCTAAAGCACAATCTTTGTTGGTTAGCACCAGATTTTCTTTTTCATCAGTATAAGGCATCTTTGATATATCTGTAAAAAATATTGTAGAAATGATCTTTAATCAGAAAATCAGAAAAAATTATAGTTAAAATCACATAAAATCGCTCAGAATAAAAAAAAACAAGTATAAAATTTGCAAGCAAGAATTTGTAAGCTACTCAGAACCTAGAATTCGTAAGCAACAATTCGCAAGACAATCAAGACAAAATTCGCAAGGCAAGAATTCGTAAGCAATCAAGAATTCGTAAGGTACAATTCGTAAGACACTTAGGATACGAAATCTTGAACTTTTCGCAGAACAATGGTTTACGAATTCTGAGCTTTTCGTAGAACACTCAGTTGCGAATCCTGCACAATTCGTAAGTGTGTCTTGAGCGAATTCTTTGAATTCGTAACTCTCTCAGGTGCGAATTCTTCTGAATTCGTAAGTCTCACACTTGCGAATTCCTCACTTAGAAAATTTTCTTCTCTGCGAATTCTTCAGAATTCGTATCTCTCATAATTGCGAGTTCTTGACTTTTCGTATAGAACACTTCTGCGAATCCTTCATTTAGCCAATTTTCTTCTCTATGGATGTGAATTCTTCAGTCTGCAAATTATTTCACTTTGCGAGTTCTACTTGCGAGTTCCTCATGAATGTAGCGAATTCTGTAGATCTCGTACTTTTTCGACTAAAATCTCACTGATTTCAACTTAAAACTTGAAGATAGACTCTGAAAATTTGCAGAAAAGGTTATTATATCATCGTGAATAATCCTACGGAGTGAATTTCCCTGAAATTGACTTTTGAATTGGAAATCGATCACTAGCAGTCCGTGAAAACAACATTCTCGAAATGAACAAATCGATCAAATTCTTGCAATCTGTTGTTCAATCTATCATTTAACCAAAACAAGAAATGATCCAGAACTATGAACGATTACTATGAACTCAATTTCATATTCAAAACATCACTATTTCACAAATTCGACCAATACAACAATGACTTTTCCAAGAATGAAAATTCGATTTTTTCTGATTTATCTGATCTGCGCTCTGATATCAATTGTGATCCCAGATTCTAGTAATATAATTCACATACAGATTATCAAACAATCAACTGTATAAATGTCACAAGATTACAAGAACAACACCTATTTATACGAGTTATGTGTTCTCTGAAAGTGCAAATCTTGTGTTCTCTAAGTGTAAGCGTACGTGTCTACAAGATTACAAGAACAACACCTATTTATACTCAGTCAAAACCCTTTGAACTATACAACAATTATAAACTAGACCCTTACTTTTAATCTTGAATACAATATTAGTCTAACAAGCTCGGGTCTTTACACCGATCTAACAAAATACCCCCCCCCCGGAGAACTTCGAAGACATGCGAGCAAGAACTATGGATTATATGAGGGTCGAGGATGACGCGACTTTTCATCGTAAGAATTCTAACAAGAAAAAGCCGTTGAGCGTAAAGAAACCCGAATTCAAAGCTAGATCGACAGTTAAAGTTGAGTCGTCGAGGCAGATCTCTAACGTTAGGTTCGACAAGAAGAAGGTCTCGACCACAACCAAGTTACCTTAATACCCCAAAGTTTCCTCTTACGGATTCAAGGGTACTTCTATGGACTTGGTCGAGGCATTGAAAACAACACAAGCAAGTATTCGTTGGCCAAAGAAAAGTGATAAGGCCGACGACAAGAAAGACAAGATTAAGTGGTGCGATTTTCACGATGACCACGGGCATACAACTGACGAATGCATAAAGCTCAAGAAGGAACTCGCTTGGCACGTCCTGAATGGTAACCTCAAGGATATCCTCGACGGACAAGCGATACCTGACAAAAACATTCGACCACCGTCACCTGATCATGAGAAGGTCGTGAACTGTATGACTGGAGCGTCGGACGTATGCGGTCTAACCTACTCAGCAGCAAAAAGGCACGCTGTGTGTTCCAGAATCTAGTTTCTAATACAAATCAATCAAACAAACAAGATTCAATTCAATGATTACCTGTTTGATTTCTTTCAATTCAATTCTTTACACTTTCTCTCTCTAGAACTCCCTCTCTCTAACGAACTCTCTTTCTCTCTCTGATACAACTGAATGATTCTCAAAATTAGTTCACTACTGAAAATACAGAGAGAAAAAGTATTTATACTACCATCTAATACAAGAAAACTAAAATACAACTAAACAAGTACATTGACTTTTATTACAAAAGACTTTGACTTTTAATGAGATTTGACTTTCTTCAGCTTTGACTTTCTCAACTTTGACCTTCAGAATACTTGATCTTGTATCCAACAAATTTATGCGCTAACAATCTCCCCCTTTGGATTCAAGATCATTGTTGAAAGATTTAGCAATTAAGTCTTCACTTTAAGCTCTGTCTGAACAATCTCCCCTTTTTCTTTGACGATCTTATTTCCAAAACTGTCTTCAAACGAGTAACAATCTCCCCAAAACTTTCACACAACACTTTTAGATTTTGGAAAGAAATTATCTTCAATTTCAGCTCAGATTGCTTCAGCAAATAATCTTCAAAGAAATTTTCTTCAAATCATCAGAAATTCTTTGATCGTCTTCAAAACTTTACTTTAAACTTTTCTGACTTGGACATTTCTGAAAAAACATCTCTCACAAACTTCAAAACTTTAACATTTCTTTATATCATCTCCCCCTTTTTGATGATTTGAGCATGTATATCATCAAAACTTTTCTCCAAAAAATGTCATTGACCATTCTGATCTTTCATACTGAGCCTCTGATTTTGTGATTCATACCAAGTATTCATCTAGATCTTTGCAAATCCAGACAAAATAAGAATAGGTAACTCTTGAATCAACAGATGAATCAGTTAAAATGCCTGTCAGTAACACAAAGTCACTGTGTGTAACGAATACACAATATAAAGGAGCTTTTTGATGTTCACTCCCCCAGGGCTTCCATCCAATCATTGAAATACCACAAAGGAAATTTCTATGAATGTTATGACAAAGAAATGAATTCCTTGTGTGCTCGTGCAAGTGTAGAAAGAATTAAGCACGATGATTGCTTTTTAATAAGGCTCAACATTGTGTAAACCACTGAGACAACAGTAGATAAACACAGACTCAATTGTGCATGATTGAAGTGTGAAGGTGGGGCAGACTCCCTTCTTTTTCAATATCCAGATTTTCCAAATGAAAACCAGATAGATTATATGCTGCATCCCCTTGAAAATGTGAAACATTTTCTTTTTTAGAAGAAAATGAGTAGCTTGTGGGGTTTAGTCAAGAGTTGGCATGGGCTAGTTGCCTGTTTCAATAACGTTCACGAAGAAATGTGAAACATTAGTAATGTGGCTGCCCGACTCAGAAAGTAGTTGGTGCAGAGTTTGATATTCTTTTACTCTGATCTCACACCCTCTTTCTTTTAATCATTAAGCTCACTACTAACCAATCTCTCATTTCCTTTTTACCTCGTCACACCCACACTCATTTCTTTTGACTCCTCACACTCAATCACTAAAGAATTAACTTCATGGGTAGGAAACACTGGTTAACGTGCATCCATAGAAGTTTCAATTAAGTCCTAGCACAAAGAACCCATTATTTCCTAAAAGAACGTGTTGCTCAATATGGTTTAACTATAGCAATTAAAGTTCATATACAAATGTCAGATGAATATATGCTCAGATGATATAATCATGAAGATATGAGCATTTTAAAACATTGAAGTATTTTCAAACAAGTATATTGAATGAATGAAAATGAATACAAAAGACTTGTTTGAAAATCTGACATTGTATGAAAATGATCAGAAATGAAATGATATAGCAATCAAGGCTTATGGTCAAGAATAACGGATATTGTCCATACGAAACAAAATATAGACATTTTTGAAATGACCGTTTCGAAATGAAATATCGCTCAAAATTCTTTGAATACAAGCGGAGTGTCTTACCATCGAAGAAAAATTGTTCCAATTTAGAGACATGGTAAGAACATGTTGAACAAAGTCAAACCGGTGTGTGTGAATACTTGAAAGTATATAGAAAAGACAATACGCAAGTATTTATCTTTGGAAACACACGGTTTGTTTATCAATTAATCAGAAAAAAAAATGAAAACATTTAAAATCACACTTCCAAATTATAAAATCTGTTTAAAATTCGAGAAGTGGTTTGAACATTTAAGAACATGTTTTCTATATCTGAAAGTTGTCCTTCTTTCAAATACATTTGAGATTAAGATAAGAAATTTACCTTTTCGAGCAATCTTAAATCTCAGAAAGTCAAGCTGTAGTCATTTAGATATGATCGTGTCAGCTTCTCTCATCCTGCATAAGTCTCAAAGTCTAGTCAAAATTTATTCACAAAATTTATTCAAAAATAAAATGACATAAAGCAGTAAAACAATTAAAGAACGAGTTCTGTTTTGAAGTAATCAGAAATCATAGTCTTACTCCTTTTGACTTATAAGCTCCCCCTAAAATCATGCATTACAAAAATTTTGTCAGTTAAGTATAATGCAGAAATTAGTTATGCTCCCCCTCAAATGAATGTAGATCATCTAAAATCTTCTCTAACTCCCCCTGAGATCTTGAGCAAACAATTAAAGTGCAGATATCTTTCAGAAAATAAAGATAAAGAAAAATGATGAAAAATAACAATTTGTAACTTTAGTAGGTAACAACCGATTACGTCTTAAGATTTAACATACCAAGCTTAGAGACAAGAAAATTAAATCTATTTTCATCTAAGGGTTTGGTAAATAAATCTGCAAGTTGATAAAATAGTTTTTACAAAATAAAGTTCAATTGTTCCTTTTTCTACATTATCTTTTATAAAATGATACCTGACAACAATATGTTTGGTTTTAGTATGTTGGACAGGATTAGCAGATATGGCGATTGCACTCTTCGAGTCACAGTAGATAGGAATTTTGTCAAACTTAAAGCCATAGTCTCGTAGATGTGTTCGCATCCACAATACTTGAGAGCAGCAACTAGCAGCAGCTACATACTCTGCTTCAGCAGTCGATGTGGAAACGCATAATTGTTTCTTTGATGCCCAACTTACGAGCTTGTCTCCAAGAAATTGAACGTGACCAGAAGTACTCTTTCTGTACAACATGCAACCTGCATGATCTGCATCTGAATATGCAGTCAGTTGAAACCCAGTATCCTTAGGATACCACAAACCAAGGTCTGCAGTCCCTTTCAGATATCTAAAAATCCGTTTGACAGCAGCCAAATGGAATTCTTTGGGAGCAACTTGATATCTAGAACATAAACATGTTGAAAACATAATATCTGGTCTACTAGATGTAAGATACATTAACGATCCTATCATACCTCTATATGTTCTAACATCAACACTTTTACCCGAAGGATCAGTGTGGATCTTAGTACCTGGTGCCATCGGGGTTCCAATTGGTTTACAATTTTCCATTTTGTACTTCCGAAGATTATCCAAAATGTACTTAGATTGGTTAATAAAAATCCCCGTAGAAAACTGTTTAACTTGTAGTCCGAGAAAGAAATTCATCTCTCCCATCATACTCATTTGAAAACGTGACACCATTAGGTTAGAAAAGTTTTTGCAATATTTTGGATTAGTAGAACCAAATATTATATCATCAACATAAATCTGAATAAGAATAATATCATCTTTTTCCTTCTTGATGAATAAAGTAGTATCAATCTTACCTTTGGAGAAACCAGACTTGACCAAGAATTTGGATAATACGTCAAACCATGCTCGAGGGGCTTGTTTTAATCCATAAAGGGCTTTGTCCAAGATGTAGACATGATCTGGCTTATCTGGATTGACGAACCCTTCTGGTTGAGACACGTACACTTCCTCTTTAAGAATACTGTTCAGAAAGGCTGTTTTCACATCCATCTGAAAAACTGTGAAGTTCTTATGAGCTGCGTATGCTAGAAACATACGAATTGCTTCTATACGCGCTACTGGAGCATACGTATCATCATAATCAATGCCTTCCTCTTGCCGGTAGCCTTTGGCAACAAGTCTAGCTTTGTTTCTTATGACGATACCATCTTCATCCTTTTTATTCTTGAATACCCACTTAGTTCCTATCACGGTCTTTCCTTCTGGCTTAGGAACTAATCTCCAAACCTTTAGGGCTTCAAACTGATTGATCTCTTCTTGCATTGCAGATACCCAGTCCGAATCAGCAAGAGCCTCAGATACTCGTGTTGGCTCAATCTTGCTGAGGAACGAGTCATGCATACATTGGTTAAGTGTCGCTGACCTAGTCTGTACAGACTTGTTGAGATCTCCAATTACTTGATGTAATGGATGCTCTTTGGTCCGGCGATGTTCATGAGGGAGTGGAGTAGATGAATTCTGAACATGATCATCATCTTGAAATCCACTTTCAGAATCTTCAGTTTGAATTTCATGAGAGGGGTTCTCAGTTGAAGGTTCATATGCAGAAGTATCAGTTGGAACAGCAGATTCAGGCTGTTGAGTAGACAAAGTAGTACACCCAGCTGAAACAGTTACTTCTGTTGGGTCTGAAGTTAATATTCATCATGGTTACTACTTCTGAAGTTAATATTCATCATGGTTACTACTTCTAGTTCAACATGGTTACTACTTCTGAAGTTAATATTCATCATGGTTACTACTTCTAGTTCAACATGGTTAATACTTCTGAAGTTAATACTTCTGAGGTTAATGCTGCCAGTTGTAGTTAATGCTGCTGGAACAAAGTTAATGCTGCTCTTCAAGATTAGTACTGCTGGAGTTACTACTGCCAAGAGATTAATACTGCTGAGCATGGTTAGTGCTGCTGAACTTAGTACTGCTTAGAATATTAATGCTGCTTATGATTAGTACTGCTTATAAGATGGAGATCTGTATGGAAAGGATGACAGCTGGATAAACTGAAGATTATGGAAAGCTTAGAGATAATGATGGAAGATATTCTGGAGATATTGTATTAATTGTAATTATCTTTTATCTTTAGTATATATATTGTATTGTTTAGAATAGGGAGATAACTTTTGTTTTTAGAATTCATTCGAAGTTTTTGTTCTAGAGAGAATAAACCTCAAGGCATAGTTCCTAATTCTAGAGAAGTAGAATTCGTCTTGAAAGAGTTTGTTCTTCAAGATTGAGGTTGAGTGTGTAATCTTGTGATTCTAATCATTCAATACAAGTTTACAAGTTGTTAATCATATACACTGTTTGTTTACTGTTGCATTGAATATCAAAGTGTTATTCCGCAAACTTCTTTGATATTGTTTCTGAGACTTTATTCTTGTTAAGAAATTCGATCCTGACAAGTGGTATCAGAGCTAGTATTCTCAGAAACATTCATTCAACATCAATCATCATGGCTAAAGAATCAAAATCGACAAGCACTGCCATTCCCACTGAGGTAACATCTAATCTTTGCTCTAAATTCTGTATTGAAACTGTTCAAAGGTACAGGGATCACAATCAGGGTATGTGTGATGATCTTAAAAGATTAGAGAGAGATATAAAAGACTATGTAAGAATCATTGAGAGCTTTGAGGAACAGATTAAAGTTTTCCAAGCCAATGAACTTCAACATTCTTATGATACAAATTACTTGAAGTGGGAGAAGAATGACCTAGAACTTCAGCTGAAAAAGTCTAAAGAGGAGAATGAGAAGATAAAGAGTGAGTTTGAGAAAGCCAAGCTGGATATTGAGAAATTTTCCAATGCTTCAAAAGCAATGGACTCTTTGCTCCAAACTTAAATCCATGACAAACTTAGAAGAGGAATAGGCTATAACACCACCCCACCACCATACAACAACAACTACATCCCTCCTATATCAGACTTGCTTGAGACCAAGAATAGGAATGAATTGTCTGATGAAGCCACTAAGATAGATCCATTAGACAAAGTGGTGGTTGAAACAGACTCTGAAGAAGAGAACTCTAATGAAAAGAGTAAGAAGAACACTGTGAGTGGTGAGATTCTTCTAGAAAATCATATTATCACCAATGAGGGATGTGGAAAGGCTTGGATAAAGTCTAAGGACATAGAAAAGACTGAGGGAAAGTCTGAGAAGATCCATTATAAGCAAACCACAGTTGTGAATCCTGTCCCTTGTAAACAGTGTTCTTGAAATAAATCTGAGCCCCAAAAACATGATAAACCAAGGGGAAATCAGAGAAACTGGAATAATCAGTGGGCACAAAAACAAGGGGTTGATCTGAGTAAAATCAATAGACCAAAACCTTGTTTTATCTGTGGCAAATTGAATCATCTTGCCAAATACTGTTATTTCAATCCTATTAACCAAAGAGTCACTTTTCAAAGACAACCACAAAACTCTTTTGGTTATAGGAATCAAAGAAGGAATCAAATGGCTGAGAAAAGAGCACCTAAAAAGTATCATGCTCAGAACAAGTTTGCTAATACAAAGAAAAATGCTCCGAATAAGCCAAGGAGTAATTTAAAGACAAAGAAAGCAAACAACTTTGTTCAAGTTTGGGTTCCATCAAAGACTAACTGATTTATCAAGTGTGCAGGACAATCAAAAGCTCAAGATGAAGAGCATTTGGAATGAAGATAATGGTTGCTCTTGGCACATAACAAGGAACATGGACTGCCTTCAAATTCTTTAAAAGATTTGATGGAGGACATGTTACTTCTGATCCAGCAGAAGGTAAGAAAAGTGAAAAAGGTATAGTTTCAAAAGATAAAGTAACTTTTGAAAATTTTATGGTATATGGTACTACTAACCTTGTGTCTGTAAGTGTTTCAGGTTGCAAATACTGAAAGGTAGTTAGTACTTCTAGTTCAGTGAATACTGTCAGACTGTGTTAATGCTGCTGGTATGTGTTACTACTGCCAGTCTGTGTTAATGCTGCTGATAAGTGTTACTAATGCTAATGTAAGTTTTCTATACCTAAAAATGATCTTCAATGATTTAATGTCAAACCTGGATATCAATCAAAAAGCTTTTATCTGTATCCAAGGTTTGTACAAGAAGTACTTAATAAGGAATTGACGGACATACCTCATTTTGATGGGGTATATGTACCTAAACCCCCTAAAGGCAAGGTTTTCTCAAATATGAGAAGATCTGCTGGGGACTCGGAAGGAGTTGACACCCCATTGTTCTCTACAATGATGGTGGTGTCCCACACTGATGAAGGTATGGCAGCAGGGTCAAGGCCCCCATTAGACCATCCCACTGCTAGCCAATCCCAACCTTCCCACTCTAAATCAATTCCTCAGTCTCTTCTTGATAAACCAACTTCACCAATCACCCAAACATACAAAAGGAAACAGGTTAAGAAGGCTCCTTCCCTTCTTATACCTTCACCCATTCAGCCTTTAAGCCCTCTAATGGAGAATTCTCCTTTAGAGAATATCAATAGGGAAACCAAAGGGGTGTCTCCCAACCTCAAGAAGGTGCTCAATAAGGAGATGCAAGAGCATATGGGTTGTAAGGCTCACACTACTGACTTTGCACAAAGTGCAGGACAGGACAGTGTGAACATATCTAAGACCTTCCCCATGGCAACTTTAGATGAGTAATTATCTAAAGGTCCCAGGTGCCAAGAAACCAAAGGAGTAGAAGGTGCTTCTGCTAGGCAGAAGATCTCTACTAAAAGATCCAAGGATCCTTCAAAGGTGGTAAACACACCTAAAGGAGGTGAGGACAGTTTAACTACAAAGAATTGATGGATACACTTGATACAATTAGTTTGAAAGTTCACAATCAAATTATGGAGATAAAAGAGATGAAAAGGAGCACAAATCATGATTATTTCAAAAAGGGGGAGACTTAAACAACTGAACTTGAGAAGACATGAGAAAGAGAATCAAGTTGATATGAAATCTTATTTTAAGGGGGAGATAAGTGAAGAAGCTGAAACAAAGCATTAACTACAGCAGAAACAGAAAAGAAGATAACAGCAGAAACAGAAAAGAAGATAACAGCAGAAACTGAATCAAGAAGAACTAGTAATTGCAGAAAGTTTTGAAATTATCATAAAAGAAGATAACAGCAGAAACTGAATCAAGAAGAACTAGTAATTGCAGAAAGTTTTGAAATTATCATAAAGACCCGATGTTGAAGAACTTAACTTCTCAGTTTTGAAAAGTTAAGTTAGGGGGAGATTTGTCACACCCCGCTAAAGCGGAAACACGAGGCATAACAGCTCCGATGTCATAGCACAAGATTATAAACATACCAACATTTACTTAACATTCAAAATACATTACATTTTTAAGAACATAGTATCGTCATTGTTTACAAATCCCAAATCTTTTAAATATAACGATACGCATAAAGCAAAAATAGTCTTGCTTCAAAATATGAGGTGCACTGCTAAAACATCATGGAATTACCTTCTCGATTCCTGAAAAGCATGAATAAAAACCAAGGTCAACTACAAAGAGTTGGTGAGTTCACAGGTTTTAAATATGCACAAATCATTTTTATATGCAAGTTATCAATCGTAGAACATACGTATAAACCAACTTCAATTCTTTGATTCATGAGTACCACAATTTAATTCCTTTATGATAAGTGTATGCAAAGACAATATTACGTTGAGCCACTACTAAGCCGTCCCTGACCAATTTCAACGCCCCCGATGAACTAACTCAGCGGTGGTTCTTGCCACATGTTTAGTCATCTTCTCTAGTATAGTGCAGCCCTGCTCGTCAGCATTAAGGTGGGTTTGTCACACCAAATAGCGCTATCCACTAATACTATAGGCCCGATTTTCTTCGAGTTAATAGTAGTGTCACGGGGTCTTAACATTTAATACTCAACACATCATTGTAACAAGAGTCAAAAAACTCATATTATATATATCAAAGGTAATCCATCTCATCATCAAAAATCCAATCACATGCAAGACAAAATAAACACTAAATTAGTGATTTAACACTATTTAGAAACTCTTTAATCATATGAGATTGAACAATCTCATCCTAAGAGTTTATTTATACTCAAAATTGATGTAAATGCATAAATTTCAATCCAACATTATTAAAATTTTGTGGACCAAAAAACCACATTTCATAAAATTATCATTTCTTGATAAAATCCCAAAATAATACACTTGGAAACCCTAGTTTCATTGGAAGATCACTCAATGGTTCATTAGCAAATATAGTAATACTAATGTATCCCATTTCACTTCCAAAACTTGGATTGTACATCATTTACATGAAAAGATATGAAATATACAAACTTTTTGATAATAAACTTGAAAAATGAAAGTGTTAAGTGATTACCTTCACAAAAGGAGATGAAAACTTGAATTCTATCTTCAAATTGGAGATGGATTCTTGATTGGATTTTGATTCTTAGCAAAGAGAAGAAAAAAAATGGTGTGGTGGTGGTGGTGGTGGCTTTCGGCCGAAAACAAGAGAGAAGAGAGGGAGAGGAGATGAAAAGTTGATCTTGAAAATGAAGAGTAGTTTTAGTTTTTAATTTGGTTTTTAATTATTAAAAATAAATAAAATATGGTAGAATTAGGACAAGTGTCCTATGTGACTTATCATTATAAAAAAAATTAGTTTAATATATTAATTGAATTACTAGTCTAATTTATAAAATATCAGATATATTTGAGAACCGAAATACCCGATTCTCAATATTTGCTAAATAAATGACAAATTTGAAACTTTTGCAATGCAAGAGAAAGTAACTTCTGATTTTTATAATTTAAGGATTTTGGACTTTTATTCACTTATTTGGCATTTCTGGACAGTGACGGTCAGATGCGGAACTGTTCCGGGTTTTTAACGCAACTTCTAAATTTTTCGGAAAACTTTTTATCTTAAAGGCTTTTAATAAAAATTTAAAAGTGACAAAACTTATAAATTAATCTGAGGGTGCTAACCTCAATATTCATAATTTGACAGGTGTCACAGTCTCCCCTCCTTCAATGAATTTCGTCCCGAAATTTATGACTGATATTTCTGGACAGACTTTTCATTAAACAACTTAGGATACTTGCGTTTCATGAAATCTTCTCTTTCCCAAGTATATTCAGGTCCATGACGTGAATTCCAACGGACCTTTAAAATTGGAATTTTGCTGCGCCTAAGACGTTTAGTTTCGCGATCAAGAATCTCGATAGGTTCCTCTCTAAAACATAGGCGCCCATCAACTTTTACTTCATCTGGGGACACAATCATTGATTTGTCTATCAGACATTTTTTTAAATTTGACACATGAAAAGTGTCATGAATAGCACTTAACTCTTGAGGTAGACTCAGCTTATAGGCTACTGGTCCAATTCTTTCCAGTATCTCAAACGGGCCAATATATCTTGGACTTAGGTTACCTCTTTTCCCAAATCTGATCAATCCTTTCCATGGTGATACTTTCAAAAGAACTTTGTCACCTTTTTTGAATTCTAATGGTTTTCTGCGGTTATCCGCATAACTCTTTTAACGATCTCTTGCAGCTTTGAGTCTGTCCTTGATGGTTGATATTTTATCGGTGGTTTCTTGTATAATGTCAGGCCCAATCAGTTGACTATCACCAATTTCCATCCAACTAAGTGGAGATCTACACTTACGTCCATAGAGAGCTTCGTATGGCGCACATTGAATGCTGGTGTGATAGCTGTTATTGTAAGAGAATTCAACTAACGGCAGATGCTTATCCCAGCTTACTCCAAAATCTATAGCACACGCGCGTAGCATATCTTCCAAAGTTTGAATGGTCCTTTTCGTTTGTCCGTCTGTCTGTGGATGATATGCAGTACTCAGATCCAACCTGGTACCCAACGCTTTCTGAAATGCTTGCCAAAATCGGGAAGTAAAACGACTATCTCTATCAGAAATGATAGATAGGGGTACTCCATGCCGAGAGACAATTTCGTCTATGTACAACTGCGCCAATCTTTCTATTTTGAAATCCTCTCTTATAGGGAGAAAATGCGCAGATTTCGTAAGTCGATCCACAATGACCCAAATTGCGTCGTTCCCTTTTCCAGTCCTGGGTAGTTTGGTGATAAAATCCATAGATACCTGATCCCATTTCCATTGTGGTATCTCAGGTTGTTGAAGAAGTCCAGAAGGCTTTTGATGCTCTGCTTTGACTTTAGCACAAGTCAAACATTTACTCACAAATTCAGCAATGTCCTTCTTCATTCCCGACCACCAATAATATTACTTCAACCCTTTGTACATTTTATCGGCACCTGGGTGAACCGAATACCTTGATCGGTAAGCTTCTTCCAAAATAATTGATCGCAGATCATCAACCTTTGGTATCCAAACTTTATTCTTGAAATATCGTACTCCATCTGATTGTGATTCAAACTCTTTTTCCAAATTATGCAAGGCGTCATAACAAAGATTTTCTGATTTCAATGCTTTCTCTTGAGCTTCACGAACTTGTGTCTTAAGGCTTGATTGGACCAACATTCCCAAAGCTCGTGTCCTTGTTGGTCTTACTCTTTCTTTCCTGCTTAATGCATCAGCTACCACATTAGCTTTACCGGGATGATACTTTATTTCGCATTCATAATCATTAAGCAGCTCAACCCATCTCCGCTGTCTCATGTTCAACATTTTCTGATCAAAAATATGCTGAAGACTTTTGTGATCAGTATAGATGGTACATTTAGTGCCATAAAGGTAATGCCACCAGATTTTTAATGCAAATACTACTGCTCCCAATTCCAAGTCATGAGTGGTGTAGTTCTTTTCATGAACTTTGAGTTGTCTTGTCGCATAAGCTATAACCTTATTCCTCTGCATTAATACACATCCCAAGCCTTGATGTGATGCGTCACAATACACCACAAAGTCATCCGTACCTTCCGGTAACGCAAGAATTGGTGCGTCACATAACTTGCGCTTAAGTATTTGAAATGCTTCCTCCTGTTTTTCTTCCCAGACAAATTTCTTATCCTTCTGAGTCAGTGCTGTCAGCGGTTGAGCGATTTTTGAAAAATTCGCTATGAATCTTCGGTAGTAACCTGCCAGACCAAGAAATTGATGAATTTCTGTTGGTGTCCTTGGAGTTTCCCATTTCTTGATGGCTTCAACTTTTGATGGGTCAACATGAATTCCTTTTTCATTAACCACATGACCCAGAAAGTGTACCTCTCGAAGCCAAAATTCACATTGGAAAAATTAGCATACAACTTCTGATCTTTGAGAAGTTCTAAGATCAACTTCAAATGTTTCTTATGATCTTCCTTACTTCGCGAATAAATCAAAATGTCGTCTATGAATACAATCACGAATTTATCTAAATACGGCCGACATACTCTATTCATTAAATCCATGAAAACTGCCGGTGCGTTCGTCAATCCAAAGGGCATAACTAGAAACTCATAATGTCCATAACGAGTTCTAAATGTCGTCTTATCAATATCCTCTTCACGAACTCTCATTTGATGATATCCAGATCGCAAGTCAATCTTTGGGAAGTATGTTGCGCCTTGCAGTTGATCAATCAGATCATCAATTCGAGGAAGTGGGTATCGATTCTTGAGGGTTAGCTTATTGAGTTCTCTGTAATCGATACACATTCGGAATGTTCCATCTTTCTTCTTAACAAAAAGAACTGGAGCTCCCCATGGCGAAGAACTGGGTCTGATAAATCCTTTATCAAGCAGCTCTTGGAGTTGTTCAGACAATTCTTGCATTTCGGATGGCGCCAGACGGTATGGTGACTTGGCCACTGGTGCAGCTCCCGGAATTAAATCAATGCGGAATTCGACTTGTCTCGGTGGAGGTAACCCAGGTAGATCTTCAGGAAATACTTCGGGAAAGTCTCGAACCACAGGAATATCTTGTAAGCACTTCTCCTTGGTCTCTTTATTGACTACATGAGCTAAAAATGCAATATATTCCTTCCTTAAATACTTCTGCATCTTCATGCAGGACACTATTCTTAACTTCCTTTTGGATTTTTCTCCATGTACTATAAGTACTTCTCCTTGAGGTAACGGAATTCGAAGAGTCTTTTCGGAGCAACATATTTCCGCTTGGTTATTAGACAACCAATCCATGCCCACAACTATGTCAAAGCTTCCTAACTTTATTGGAATTAGATCTATTTTAAATTCCTTTTCAGCTAGACTTAGGGTACAATTCAAAAATACATCTTCAACCCTAATCTCTTGTCCGTTAGCGAACTCAATGACATAAGTTTCTTTTAGGTTTTGGGGCATTTGATTAATTTTTGATCTAAAACTTAATGACACAAAGCTTCTATCTGCTCCGGAATCAAATAATACAGATGCACGATGATTATTTAAGAGAAACGTACCTGTGATCACATCCGGATCTTGTCTCGCTTCTTCCACTCCAATTTCAAATACTCGGCCTCGTGCTTGACCTTTTTGATTCCTCTGATTTACCGGTCGAGTCTGATTTACGTTCATCCTTCTGACAAATTTTGGACAGGCATTTCTGAAGTGATCCTGACTCCCACATTCAAAACAAGCTCGCTTTCCCCCATTCTTACAATCTTTCTCATAATGACCTCCTTTGTTACATTTGAGACAAATAACACAATTTCCGAAATGACGATTGTTGCACTTGCCGCATCTCGGATATACTTCCTTTCCTTTATCAGCTGTTTGAGTCTGAATTCCATAATTACCCACCGTTCTCTGTTCCTTCCCTCTTCTTCTGTCAAACGGTCTCCTTGAAATTTCCTCGACCTTCCTTTTTTCCTTTGACTTTATCGTGAATGAAAAGTCCCGATCGATTGGCGTTATTGGTGAGCTTGGTTGCCAGATTTACCGCCTCCTGAATGGTTTTTGGATTACCCGAGGTCACATCCCCTCGGATTTCTGGAGCTAAACCCCAGACATACCTGTCTACCCGATTCTCTTCTGGCGTAACCAGATGTGGCACCATCTTCGCCAGCTCATGAAATCGTGCCGTGTACGCATCAATGTCATTTCCCTTCATTTCATGCTCCCATAACTCTGCTTGTAATTTATGCATTTCGCTTCTTGAACAATATTCTTCCTTAAGCATTTCCTTAAACTCATCCCAAGTGAGTTTGTTAGCTGCTTCTCTTCCTCGAGTCTGCACTTGAGTGTTCCACCACGTCAGTGCTCTCCCTTGTAGTAAGCAAGCTGTGAATTCTACTTTGTTTGCTTCCGAGCATTTACTTATGTGAAGAACGGATTCCATTCCTTCAATCCAAAATAATAACCCAACCGCTCCTTCGGTACCGTGAAATTCTTTTGGATTACAAGACCTAAAAGTCTTATATGTACATTCTTTTTCAAAATTTGCACCGACTCCTGGTTGATTAGGTTGGTTAGCATTTAAACCTGCTGCTATCTGACTGACTATGTTAGGAAGTGTAGCTAAGATTTGCTCGGATACGAGTCGTGCAATCTCAGGATATTCTCTTCTTGGCGGCATAATTCTATTGCACAATTTATTTTAAAGCCACGTCAATATTTAATTCCATATTCTTATTTCCCTTATTTCTATCCTATAATCTTAATACAATATAAATTGTATTTGTTTATTCATACATCCAATATATCATAAATCAACCTCATGGAATTGAAATTCACAATTTATAAACATACATAAACAATATATCATAAACATATCCATTATCAATACAATACCACGTCAAACATTCAACATTCATCCAAAAGTAATAGCCATGCTATTTAATAATGTATTAGTACGACGAGTTACATATTTCCAAAAAGAAAGTTAGTCATCCAAATATCCATAAACAAACCACACTACTAATGCCCGAAAAATGACAACATCACCCATGCTATCACAATCACCAAAAGTCCCATCACCACAGATAAACAAGTGTGCATCCATGCTACCATCGCCCTAGTTTCCACTAGTTCCCTCATAATTCCACTCATAGTTTGATCACCCGTACTTACCATTGATATAAGTCCATTTAAAATCTGATCACTTGAATTCATTATAATCACGAGTGCATCGATGGAATGCTCATGATGATCTACCTCCATTCTAACTCTCTCCACTTCTCGGGCCATACCCGAAACCCAGTAGTTTTCTAACGCTGTCATACCGGCTGGTTGAGACATTGGTATTTCAACACATGGTGGTGGCGATACCCTCCGACCCCTAAGTCGAGAAGGCCCCGCCTCGTCCCTACGTGGGATAGGTGTACTCTCTCGCTCGAAAGTGGCGGGTGAAGTCGGCTCCAAAGTAGGTGTGACCGATCTCTCCGGTGATCGATCAAAATCTGAATAATCGTGCTCAGATGGATCATAGTCGTCACTCGTCGGAGAATTTCTTCTAGGGATGTAGGTGAGGTAACCTGATTCGTCAGGCGACTGATCTTGGTGAGATGGTGATCGTGACATGATGATTGCGATAATTAATAAAGTTTAATTGTCAATCATGCTATAATTTTTATTAAAAATCAAAAGTACCATGCAAACTCACATAACAATCATGCTTCTCATCTTTGTATTCAAAAAGTTTCTATTTTTAGTAATTCCTAGTATAGCCAATCCATGTCCCCTTTATACACACTTAAATTAAACAAAGGTGATCAAGCTTTGTTTAAGTTAAAATATGATAATGTGAAACACATCTTAGTTATACTACAGCGCACCTTAATTTGAAAACTTTATTTGTAAAAGGTTATAGTGTGTGGTTTTTAAAATAAAACCGGTATTCCCTATAACCTATGGCTCTCATACCAAATCTGTCACACCCCGCTAAAGCGGAAACACGAGGCATAACAGCTCCGATGTCATAGCACAAGATTATAAACATACCAACATTTACTTAACATTCAAAATACATTACATTTTTAAGAACAAAGTATCGTCATTGTTTACAAATCCCAAATCTTTTAAATATAACGATACGCATAAAGCAAAAATAGTCTTGCTTCAAAATATGAGGTGCACTGCTAAAACATCATGGAATTACCTTCTCGATTCCTGAAAAGCATGAATAAAAACCAAGGTCAACTACAAAGAGTTGGTGAGTTCACAGGTTTTAAATATGCACAAATCATTTTTATATGGAAGTTATCAATCGTAGAACATACGTATAAACCAACTTCAATTCTTTGATTCATGAGTACCACAATTTAATTCCTTTATGATAAGTGTATGCAAAGACAATATTACGTTGAGCCACTACTAAGCCGTCCCTGACCAATTTCAACGCCCCCGATGAACTAACTCAGCGGTGGTTCTTGTCACATGTTTAGTCATCTTCTCTAGTATAGTGCAGCCCTGCTCGTCAGCATTAAGGTGGGTTTGTCACACCAAATAGCGCTATCCACTAATACTATAGGCCCGATTTTCTTCGAGTTAATAGTAGTGTCACGGGGTCTTAACATTTAATACTCAACACATCAGTTGCATACTTATCATATAACTTATAATTCCAAACGCTTTTAACAAGCCTTATAAATTGCCAATTCGCAATACTTTCAAACAATTCTCATGAATCTATATATACGCATTTAAAGCATGCTTTTCACCCAAAAATCAGTTAAAACGATAAAAGTGGGGCTGTGAATACTCACCTTGACGAAAATGACGGGTGAAGCTTTACTTTAATACTTATTGAATTTTGTCACGCCCTTAATTTCCATATACAAGAGTTGCCATAAAGAAACACATTAATGCCCTATTCCGATGTCCAACTAATATGTCCAATTGTCCCATGAAATGCCATCATATAAGTTTCTTAGTCCATATCCATTTTTAACTATACAAAGTTTCAAAATACAATAAAACTAAAATTAAGCTTAATAAAATTACCTTTCTGGATTCAGCACATGCTGTCCAGAAAGTTATCCGGTAAATTCAACACTGAAGATTAACTTCCCAAGAGAATTATTTAATCACAAATTTTGTGATGATACTATAATATGTTTAGATTAAATCTGCATTTTTTTATAATTTTTGAATAACTTTTGATACATCAAATAATTTTTATAAAATAGAGTGTCACTGATTTTCGGATCAGTGACATACCTCACTTGTAACAGGTTTTGGAGGTATCAATTTTTGGAATTAGACAGTGATCCATATATGGATGCAAACCTAACTCAAAATCCTAACATTTGGAAAAAGATTCACTTAATTTGGATGAGTAATAAAGGAGTTATGGCCTCTACAAGATAGGTATGTGAATCTGTCTTTACTGGACAGATTGCACCATTTTCTTGTAAAATCCATTTAAGTGCCCAAATCAACTCCAAATTCAATGTTTTTGGACTTTTTAGAAATCTAACACTCTAAATTAAAGTTTAGAAGCAAAAACCCCAAATTTGGACAAGTGGTTTGTGAGTTGTGCAAGCTAGAAGTGAAGTCCATTTTCTGGACAGATTCTAAAATGAAATAAATACCATTTTATACCACCAAATAATGATCACTAGACATGGTTTTTGGATATAAACCATGTCTTCACTCCTCATTACATAGTGAACTAACTTATGCATCATGGATTCATTGAAATCAAAATGCTCATCCACATGCATGCATGAACATAACACCAAATAAAATGACATTAACACTATTGTTAAGTTCTTAATCATGTGGAACTTGGGAAATTCCTTCATAAGAACATTTTTATACTAACATTTCATTGTAACAAGAGTCAAAAACTCATATTATATATATCAAAGGTAATCCATCTCATCATCAAAAATCCAATCACATGCAAGACAAAATAAACACTAAATTAGTGATTTAACACTATTTAGAAACTCTTTAATCATATGAGATTGAACAATCTCATCCTAAGAGTTTATTTATACTCAAAATTGATGTAAATGCATAAATTTCAATCCAACATTATTAAAATTTTGTGGACCAAAAAACCACATTTCATAAAATCATCATTTCTTGATAAAATCCCAAAATAATACACTTGGAAACCCTAGTTCAATTGGAAGATCACTCAATGGTTCATTAGCAAATATATTAATACTAATGTATCCCATTTCACTTCCAAAACTTGGATTGTACATCATTTACATGAAAAGATATGAAATATACAAACTTTTTGATAATAAACTTGAAAAATGAAAGTGTTAAGTGATTACATTCACAAAAGGAGATGAAAACTTGAATTCTATCTTCAAATTGGAGATGGATTCTTGATTGGATTTTGATTCTTAGCAAAGAGAAGAAAAAAAAAATGGTGTGGTGGTGGTGGTGGTGGCTTTCGGCCGAAAACAAGAGAGAAGAGAGGGAGAGGAGATGAAAAGTTGATCTTGAAAATGAAGAGTAGTTTTAGTTTTTAATTTGGTTTTTAATTATTAAAAATAAATAAAATATGGTAGAATTAGGACAAGTGTCCTATGTGACTTATCATTATAAAAAAAATTAGTTTAATATATTAATTGAATTACTAGTCTAATTTATAAAATATCAGATATATTTGAGAACCGAAATACCCGATTCTCAATATTTGCTAAATAAATGACAAATTTGAAACTTTTGCAATGCAAGAGAAATTAACATTCTGATTTTTATAATTTAAGGATTTTGGACTTTTATTCACTTATTTGGCATTTCTGGACAGTGACGGTCAGATGCGGAACTGTTCCGGGTTTTTAACGCAACTTCTAAATTTTTCGGGAAACTTTTTATTTTAAAGGCTTTTAATAAAAATTTAAAAGTGACAAAACTTATAAATTAATCTGAGGGTGCTAACCTCAATATTCATAATTTGACAGGTGTCACAAGATTGTTGGGTCTGAAGTTAATATTCATCATGGTTACTATTTCTGAAGTTAATATTCATCATGGTTACTACTTCTAGTTCAACATGGTTACTACTTCTGAAGTTAATATTCATCATGGTTTCTACTTCTAGTTCAACACGGTTAATACTTCTGAGGTTAATGCTGCCAGTTGTAGTTAATGCTGCTGGAACAAAGTTAATGCTGCTCTTCAAGATTAGTACTGCTGGAGTTACTACTGCCAAGAGATTAATACTGCTGAGCATGGTTAGTGCTGCTGAACTTAGTACTGCTTAGAATATTAATGTTGCTTATGATTAGTACTGCTTATAAGATGGAGATCTGTATGGAAAGGATGACAGTTGGATAAACTGAAGATTATGGAAAGCTTAGAGATAATGATGGAAGATATTCTGGAGATATTGTATTAATTGTAATTATCTTTTATCTTTAGTATATATATTGTATTGTTTAGAATAGGGAGATAACTTTTGTTTTTAGAATTCATTCTAAGTTTTTGTTCTAGAGAGAATCAACTTCAAGGCATAGTTCCTAATTCTAGAGAAGTAGAATCCGTATTGGTGAGCCTGTTCATCAATATTGAGGTTGTGTGTTTAATCTTGTAACTTTAAGCATTCAATACAAGTTTACAAGTTGTTAACCATATACTGTTTGATTACTGTTACATTGAATATCAAAGTGTTATTCCGCAACTTCTTTGATATTGTTTCTGAGACTTTATTCTTGTTAAGAAATTCGATCCTGTCAACTTCTGACTCAGCATTTGTTTGAACATCTTCAACTATAGTAGTAACAATAGGAATATGAGTTTCTGTCTGAACTGGGGATGCTTGTTCAGTAATAACTTCTGAAGTGACTGGATGATTACAGCTTGTATCTTCAGACCTGTCAGTCACATCAGATTTAGGTATATTAGACCCAAGAAACTCACCATAAAATAATTCAAATAACAAATCTAAATCAGTTAAATGAGAAGTAGTTGTAGATGCGTTATCCGAATTAGTCACTGTAGAAACAGGTTCTGGACTGATCTGCCCAGAAGCTAATACTCCAGTAATAATGGATTCTGAACTGATTTGATCAGAAGCCAAATCTTCATCAAATGTGACATTGACGCTCTCAATAACTGTCTTTGACTTCTTTATATAAACACGATATGCTGCAGAAATTGAAGAATAACCGATAAAGATGCCTTCGTTCGCCTTAACACTGAATTTATTCAGACTCTCTCTGTCGTTAAGAACAAAACATTTACACCCAAATACGTGAAAATATTTGATAGTTGGTGTTCTGTTGTTGATTAGCTCATATGGAGTCTTCTGAAATCGGCGGTGTATTATGGAACGATTTTGAGTATGGCATGCAGTCGACACAACTTCTGCCCACAAAAATAGAGGTAAGTCCGTTTGGTTAAGCATAGTCCGAGCGGCCTCGACTAGCGTTCGATTTCGCCTTTCGACTACTCCATTTTGTTCAGGCGTTCTAGCAGCAGAATACTGATGTGAAATCTCAACTGATTCGAGATATTCATCAACAATCTTGTTCTTGAATTTTGTGCCGTTGTCGGTTCGAAGAACCTTGACTGGTCGTTGCATTTTCACCTGGGTCGTCTTTAAGAAAGTAATGAGAACTTCCGGTGTCTCATCTTTATATCGAAGAAATTTGACCCACGTGTATCTTGAATAATCATCCACAATAACCAACACGTATTTCTTTCCACCCAAACTCTGAGTTCTCATTGGACCACACAAATCCATATGTAACAATTCTAACGGAGAACTAGTGCTTGGTTCAGGCTTCGGTTTATGTGCGGCTCTCTTCATCTTACCCTTCTCACATGCAACACATAAGTGTTCTCGTTCATATTTCAGCTCAGAAAGTCCTTTGACCAATTTCCCACGAACCGACTTGTTGATGTAACGAAAGTTCAAGTGAGATAAACATCTATGCCAGAGCCAACTTTGTTGCGTTGAAGATTTTGCCATCAAGCATACTTGATTGTCAATCTGAACTTTGGAAAGATTGATGGTGTAGAGGTTTGTCTTTCGATTTCCAGATAAGAGTTCTGTTCCATCTTCAGTGCGAACTGAGCAACTCTTAGACTTGAAGTTGACCTCTAACCCTTTATCGCAGAATTGACCTATACTGAATAAGTTGTGCCCCAAGCCTTCGACATAACTCACCTTACTTATCGTTATGTTGTCTTGAATGATGTCACCATATCCTAAGATAGGTGAGAGCTGATCGTTTCCAAATCTGACATTTCCACTGAATTTCTCTGTATAGTTAGATAATAAATCTTTTTGCCCAGTCATATGCTTGGAACATCCACTGTCCAAGTACCACATATGCCGGGTCTGCAAGAGAAATCAGGCAATAACAACTTTAGGTACCCATTTAAAAACGGGCCCTAACGGATTAGTACAAGATTTTGGTATCCATTTAAATATGGATCCTCTTTTTCTTTGAAAACTTTGAAAAACATTTGATCTCGAAGAATTAACATGATAAGATCCATACCAATCAGAAGAATTGTGAGAATAAACAAAATCAGTTCTCCGATAATTAGGACGAGATTTAGTAGTAATAGGAGATAATTGAATCAATTGCTTTATTGAGTAACGTTTGTAAGAAGTTACAAGGTTTTGTTTATGAGAAGCACATTGACCAACTATATCAGAATCACTACTAACAGATTTAGTACAAGAATTATCAGTAACTGATTCAGCTATCTCATCCTCCTTCCGTTTTGGTCTCCATTCGGATTGAGCTTTCAACTTTTTCTTCCTTAAATCTGAAACATAAGATATAGATTTATTAGGAAAAGCAGATTTCCGAGACTGAGTATACTTTCGTGTACCAGTGTATTTTTGTTTCTGTAATCGCTGTTTCTTATGTTTCTTACCTTGAGCATAGTAATCAGCAGTTACAGAAACTGATTCACCAACCTTAGTTGATGATTCAACAATATGAACATCACTTGGTAACACTCTTTTATTTTTAAGACAAGTAGAATGATCAGGAAGTTTAGAATGGACATCAAACATATCAATTCTTCCATGCACCCATCATCAGAATTAAAAGAATCATTTGCAGACTCAAATAAGTCATCAGAATTATCAGAGAAAGTTTGAGGTGCCTTTGAAACTATAGAACACTTTGTTGATTTAACTTGAAAAACAGTGTTCTTTAAAACTGTAGAAAATACACTTTGTTCTATATCAACCAAAAGTTTTTCATCAGATAAAACATTTTCAAGCTCGACTATTTTGCTTTCAAGAATAGATGTAGGAACATAAACCTTTGCAATTACAGGTTTTGCCTTCATCTCAGAAGCGGAATAACTAACAAAATAGTCAGTTGAAAGAACTTTTGGTGTTTTTGAAAGGTAACTATCATTTAACTTTTCATAGTTAAACGGTAGTTTCATTTTTTTTTATTCTTTCTATTTTTAGTTTCTTGGTCCTCAACTTCTTCTGACAATTTGGTAACAAATTTGGGTTTTAAATGAGTATGTTTATCAGCACAAGCAAGAAAATCATAGTTATAAAGTGCCGGCTGTTTTCTAATGGCTTTCTTAAGATAATGGGGGTTTTCAAAACCAAGTCCCCATTTCTCTTTGACATCAGCCTCTTCATTAGGTGCATTGAGAAAAATGGTTTGATCTGTTTGACCTCTTGCATAAAGTTTTGCTTCCAGACCATTTACCTTCTTATTCAAATTCTTATTTTCAACCTACAATTTATAAACAGTTAGTGCAGATTCATTTTTCTCAAACTCATATTTAGATACTTTACCTTCAAACTCAGAAATCCTCTTTTCAAAACAATCTACTTTAGATTTAGAATCAAAATCAGACTTGCGTAAAGAATCAATAAGATATTTGTTTGAAATAACAGACGTATTAAGCTCAAAGATCTTCTTGTTCTTTTTAGCAACTTTTACTTTTTCCTTTTTCAGATTATTTTGTAAATTTTGTAGCTCAACCACCATGGTTTCCATTTTTGTAATAAGATCTTTTTCAGATAAATTTAATACCTCATTAACTGCCTCATCATCTAACTCATCATCCTTTACTTCTTTGCCCATGAGACAGATATGAGCATTTTCTTCCTTTTCTTCTTCTTCACCTTCTGAATAATCCAGCCAAAATTCATCTTCAGCCATTAAAGCTACACCCGCTTCTTGTTGTTTTGCCAAAAGTAATTTGTTCTGATAGTACTGAGAGTTTTGAACTTTCGGCTTCCGACAATCTTTAGCAAAATGACCCATCTTGCCGCAATTGTAGCATTTGATGGAATCTGTTGCTGGCTTCTCGGCAACTGTGTAGTCATTCATGAACTTCTTCTTCTCATCCGGTTTCTTCTCCACATATCTATCCTCTTCATACCTTTTTCCTTCCACTTTCTGTCGATGCTCGTGGTTCTTTGAACTAGATGAAGAATACCTTTGAGAATTTGATCCCGACTTCTTGTAAAATTTCTTCTGGAATGCACGGGTCAACAATATCATGGCTTGTTTCAGACTTTTTCCATCATCACTATCTGTAACTGAATCTGACTCAGAACTGGTAAGAACTATCTTCTTTTTCTTCTCTTTCTTTTCTTTCTTTTCTTTCTTCTTCTCCCCATCTACTAAGGCAATAGGATCACGAACTTGTGCTGCCTTCTTCTTCTCAGCTCTTTTCTCTTCAACCTCTTCCTCATTCTGCCTCAAGGTCTCAAATACCTCATGTAGTGGTATTTCATTCAAATCCTTCATCTGTTTCATCCTTCTTGTATGCTTTTTCCATTCCGGACGTAGGATACTCAAGAATTTTGACATTGTTTTCCATCTGCTTCTTTTTGACTTTATTCTTTGTCAGCTCATTCAGAAGCAATACAAACCTCTCATATGTATCTTCCAGACTCTCATTCTTCTTAGCTTTGAATTCCTCATAACTATTGATGCAGTTTGCCACTTTCATTTGATTTCCAACCTTGGATCCCATCATCATCTTTTGCAACTGATCCCACATCTTCTTAGCATTGGCTTTAAAGCTATCAATCTTGATGTAGATCTCGTTTGGAATGCTTTGAAGAAGTAATGATCTCGCTTGTTTATCTGCTTTGTATCGGTTTTTCTGATCTTCAGAATATTGAGAAATATCCACTGTCACTGTTTTCATCTTTTGCTCTCTTTCCTCAGTCCCATCTTCACTATAAGAAGAATCAACATCAGGTACTTGAACTGTTATTGGAGCCATTGGACCTTCGGTGATAGACAGAAGAATATTCTCTCCATTTGAATGCCAATCTATGAAATCCAAGAATCTGTCCTTCCATTGTTCATACTCGCCTTTGAATAGAACTGGAGGCTTAACATCAGTACCAATCGAAAGTGCATCTTTGGATGTCATCTTGTTTAAACCTGTTTGAAAAATATATCAATAAGAAACTAGAACTGATCGTTAGTCCAAAATATGAAATCACAAGAAAAATTTTGAAAAGAAATTCAGAGATATTGAACACATAAAGAACTTTTGTCCCCCTCCGCAGACTTAGCACGGGGGTACCTCTAAGTATAGAAACTCTCAAGTCACTATTCAAAGTGAAACTCGCAGACGCTTAAACTCGCTAAGCCCTATTCACTGTGAAACACGCAGATCGAGACTTGCGCGTTTGATAAACTCTTAAGTAAACTCGCAGACAAACTCGCAAGCAAACTCGCAGACAAACTCGCAAGCAAACTAGCAGGCAAACTAGCAGATCAAACTCGCAGATGATGAAACTCGCAAGTGCCTAAACTCGCTAAAAACTGTTCACGCTGAAACTCGCTAACAGAAGCTTGCGCGTTTACTAAACTCGCACATCGAAGAACTCGCAAACCACCAAACTCGCACGTTGAAGAACTCGCTAACCACTGTTCCTCTCCAAACTCGCTAGCTTCGATTAGCGCGTTTGGTGAACTCACAGATCACTACGTGCGCGTTCTGGTCCTTTGAAAATTTTCCAACTTTTCCAAACTCGCAGACTTCAACTAGCGTGTTTTTAAAACTCGCTAGTCGTTACTTGCACGTTTTGACCAAAATCGATTCCTTTGACTTGCGCGTTCTAGCTGATGAACCTTGCGCGTTTGACGAAGAACTTGCGCGTTTGAGAGATCTAGCGCGTTCTTCAGTTTGTCGACTCAAAAACTGAGTTTTTCCATCTGAAATCGATCCAAACTTGTCGAAATGATCTGTAACTTTGAACGAACCTTTGTAATCAACCCAAGAACATATTCCAATACATGATTTTTACAATCAAACACTTACAATACAATAAGATCGATGAAACAGTAAAAACCAACTCGTGTACAAAACTTAACAAAAATCACAAAAATCGTGTGATTTACAGTGCAAAACAGAAATTGAATTACAAAGACTCGATCTATTACACTTTGCGATCAAAACCTAACCAAAATCTGCTCCAAAAACACTCTGAAACTCAGAATTCGATTTTCTCTTTCAAGAACAGTAACGAACCATCCAAAACTTTGATTTTCTTGATTCGATTTCACTTTGGATCTGCTCTGATACCAATTGTGTGTTCCAGAATCTAGTTTCTAATACATATCAATCAAACAAACAAGATTCAATTCAATGATTACCTGTTTGATATCTTTCAATTCAATTCTTTACACTTTCTCTCTCTAGAACTCTCTCTCTCTAACGAACTCTGTTTCTCTCTCTGATACAATTGAATGATTCTCAAAATTAGTTCACTACTGAAAATACAAAGAGAAAAAGTATTTATACTACCATCTAATATAAGAAAACTAAAATACAACTAAACAAGTACATTGACTTTTATTACAAAAGACTTTGACTTTTAATGAGATTTGACTTTCTTCAGCTTTGACTTTCTCAACTTTGACCTTCAGAATACTTGATCTTTTATCCAACAAATTTATGCGCTAACACACGCGTCTCAGGGTGCAAGTAATTAACTGATCCCTCGATCCTCACGATTGAAAGAAGAATTGGAGCTCGAATCCATGAAGATAACGTTCGATTAAGATGATCTAGATTATTTACATAAAAAATACCACAACGGGTTAATAATTCAACTCAAGATCGACAATTGTTTGACCCAAAGGGTGTTGGTTGATGGAGACGTGACGAGATCGTCCGACGCTTGTCATGACAAGTCAGAAATCGTCCGACGCTCGTCAACATTGGTTGGCTTCAATGGAGACGCAACAAGACCTATGGGGAGATCATGTTACCAGTATATGCTAAGGGGATCAACAAGGAGACAAGATTCAGCGTGATAGATTGTTCATCAACAAACCATGTCATTCTTCGTCGTCCCAGGATACACGACAAGAAAGAAGTCCCCTCGACCTACCATCAGACGATGAAGTTCCCAACTCCATGAGGGATCCAGGAGATCAAAAGTGAACCAAAAGTCGCTCGGGATTGCTACAAGACAACGATGAAGCCCAAAAAGCAATCCATCTAGCAATTACAGGACCATGACACTCCCGATAACATCGATGAATATCGTTTGGAGGAAGTCGTTGACTGTTTCTCTTGGATCACGTTGACTGTTTCTCTTGGACACAGAAAGACATGATCGGCATAGACCCTGACGTCATTTCACATAATTTAAACGTGGATCCATCGTTTAGACCAATAAAGTAAAAACGTAGAAAATTTGCTCAAGAGCGGAACAAGGTGATAAATGATGAAGTGGACAACCTCCTCAAAATTGGGAATATACGAGAGGTGAAGTACCCCTACTAGTTAGCCAATGTGATGGTCGTATAAAAGAAAAATGGCAAATGGAGGGTCTATATAGACTTCACAGATCTAAACAAGGCGTGTCCAAAAGATCCATTTCCTTTACCACACATTGACGCACTAGTCGACGCGACTTTTGGACACGAACTCTTGATGGTCATGGACGCATACCAGGATTACAATCAGATACTTATGCATGTCGACGACCAAGAAAAGACAACCTTCATGACAGACTGAGGTATCTATTGCCAAAAGGTTATGCCTTTTGGTTTGAAAAATGCAGGTTCCACGTACCAACGATTAGTTAATAAAATGTTCAAGGATCGACTGGGTGATACCATGGGAGTATACATTGACGACATGCTGGTCAAATCTCGACAAGCCGTCGATCACGTCAAACACCTACGACAATCGTTCGACATACTACGACAATACCACATGAAGCTCAATCCTATGAAATGTTCCTTCAGAGTCAGTGCTGGGAAATTTCTAGGGTACATGGTGACTCAACGAGGAATCGAGGCTAACCTCGACCAGATTAAGGCAATCGTCGAGATCAAATCGTCGAGAAATTTCAAAGAAGTGCAACGTTTGACAGGTCGAGTAGCAACTTTGAGCAGATTCAAATCTCGATCGTCATACAAGTGTCACTTGTTTTACAACGTCATGCGAAAGAACAAAGGATTCCAATGGACATATATGACCATGAGAAAGCATTGCAAAAATTGAAAGAATACATGGCGTCGCGTCCACTGTTATCAAAACCAGAAGACAAAGAGGTCTTGCAACTCTACTTAGCCGTCAGTCCTAACGCGGTAAGTGCAGTCCTGGTAACAGAAGACGACAAACAACAATTGCCTATCTATTATGTAAGTAAGTCTTTACTCGACGCCGAAACCAGGTACTCGTCAATGGAAAAAATCTTACTATCATTAGTCACAGCTGCAAAAAAAGTTACGACATTATTTTGAATCACGTCCTATAATTGTCGTTACTAACTTACCACTCAAGTGTGTCTTGAGAAAACCTGAGTTGACAGGTTGTTTGGCAAAATTGAGCATATACCTCAGCAGTTATGACATTGACTTCAAACCCAGGACTGCGATCAAATCGTAAGTCCTAGCAGACTTCGTTGCCGACTTTAGTCCAGAACTAGAGAAGGAAGCACACATCAAAGTTTGTTCTTGGGCGACTCACGATGACAAACCCTTGACTCTACATGTCGACAGTTCGTCCAACGCTAGAGGTACAGGACTGGTCGCCGTCTTAAAGTCTCCATAGGGGGGCAAGATGGTGTACTCCATACGATGCGATTTCAAGGCAACCAACAATGAAGCAGAATATGAACCCTTGATCGCAGGAATGAATGTTATCCCAGATTTAATCTAGTTGGTAAATAATCAATCAAGTAATCAAGCAACACAATAATAATCAAGAGATATATAAATCAGAGTAACATACCAATCCCTTGAATAAACTATGAAACCTTTGAGTGTTCTTGATACCCTTTGAATACAGAGAAAACTTACGGCTACCTATTTAGAAAATTATCAGAGTTAACCTAAAACTAAACTAAACAAAACTTTAAATACCTAGGCCATATGGGCTTCCTAATGATTAATGGGCTTGGGCCCAATAGCTAATAACTATTAACTTATTACATAATAAACCCTCTAAATAACTTTGACACAATTGCAGTTTAAACCCTGAACTTTAACTTTAATCTTGAATACAATTATTTGATCCAACAATCTCCCCCTTTGGATTCAAGATTAAAAAAAATTTGCAATTGTCTTCGGGTCATCACTTGTCTTCACTTTTCTTCAGATATGTCGTTGATAGCTTCAAAACTTCAGCAGTCTTCAAATTATATTCTCCTTCTTTGATAATTCTCCCTTTTTGTATCTTCTCCCCCTTTTTGATGAGTGGTGAGGATCATCATCATCAAAACTTAGCAAAACAATCTCCCCCTTTTCAAGACAATCTCCCTCATTGTGTATGATCACGTAAGCACAGTCTTTATCCTGTAACGAGCCCTGTATGGAAATAAGAGCAGTCTTCCCAGATGGAAAGAGTGATTATTTCAATACTTTCAGATTAAAATAGAAAGTAGTAACCGTTTAAATCTTTGCAAATTCAAACAGTTTAAGAGTTGTAACCTTGAATCAACAAATGACTCAGTTAGAATGCCTGTCAATGACACAAAGTCACTGAGTAACACACAATTACTATATAAGGAGCTGGTTTTGATGTTAGCTCCCCAGGTCTTCCATTCAATCATCGAATAACACATGGTTATCTATGAACGTTCTGACAGAATACAAATTTCTATGTGTTCGTGCATGTGTATGAAAGAAATTAAGCATAGATGATTGCTTTTCAATATAGGCTCAAAGTATGTAAACTTGTTGAGACAACAACAAATTATACAACGACTCAATGTGCATGAGAAAGGGTTCGAAGGTGGGGCAACTTTCCTTCTTTTTTAGTATTAGTATCTTCCAAATGAAGAACCAATAGCTTATGTGTTGCGTCCCCAGAAAATGTGAAACGTTCTCTTTTTGAGAAAAGAATGAGTAGCTGGTGGGGTTGATGCAAGAGATGGCATGGGCTAGTTGTCTATTTCAATGATGGTCACCAAAGAATGTGAACCAATCAGATAATGTGGCTGCCCGACTCAGAAAGAAGTTTGGTGCAGAGTTTGATATTCTTTTACTCTAATCTCTCACCCTCTTTCTTTTAATGCTCACGTCTAACCAATCTCTCTTTTTCATTTTACCTCTTCACACACCATCACTCAATTCTTTTGACCCTTCTTCCCTCAATCACTCAGGGAATACTTCCTGGGTAGGAAACACTGGTTATCGTGAATCCATGGAAGTTCTGTTAAGTTCTCACACTGAATCACATGTATTTTCCTAATAGAACATGTTGTTCAACAGGTTATTGTACATGTAAGCACAAATACCACTTGTTACATGAGAAATAAGACTTTCGGAGATGTCAAAACTGTTATGTATGACGATGCAATTCTCCCCCTCAAACTAAAAGAGTTTGACAATTAAGCTCATATCATTTTGTCATGAAGAATAAGATTTTGGAGAATCAAAAACGAATGTTGTTTATATGAACAATATATAAACATATTTGCAATGAAAGCACATGAAATGACGTTTGATTCAATCAACAGTGAATACAAATAACGTGAGTATTACCATAGAAAGATTTAACTTTTGATACATGGTAATAACAAAGGCAAATAGAATGTTCTGAACCGTTATGTGTATGAATACTTGACAAAGTATATTGACAAGATAAAACGCAAGTATTTATCTTTAAGAACACACGGTCAAATAATCTTTTAAGTATCCAAAAATCTGTTAATATCACAGATATTCTCCTCCTTAACTTAATGTAGTTTTTTTTAAAGATTAAGAAAAATAAAAAACAGAAAAATAAAGCACTGAAGTGTGGGTTCTAATCCGATGTGATTAGAAGCCATAGTCACTTGACCAAACCTGCATAAATAAAAAAAATAATGGTAATCATTTATGAAAATGATTCCTCTCGCGTTAACAACAGTTGGAAAATAACACACAAGATCAAAACTTGGAATACTCCCCCTAGAATCATGATGAAGGTTTAAGACATGTTCAACATACCAAGTTTGCTGATTAGAAATTGAAAACGCTTTTCATCCAACGGCTTGGTGAAAAGGTCAGCTAACTGGAAGTCAGTTTGAACAAAGTGCATTTCAATATTACCTTTTTCAACATGATCCTTAATGAAGTGATAGCGTACATCGATATGCTTGGTCTTCGAATGCTGTACCGGATTAGCAGTTATAGATATTACGCTCTTGGAATCACAATAAATAGGAACACACTTGTAGTTGTATACAAAGTCCCTTAACTGTGTCGTTATCCAGAGGACTTGAGAACAGCAGCTAGCAGCAGCTACATACTCAGCCTCGGCAGTGGATGTTGAAACACAGTTTTGTTTCTTTGAGGTCCAACTTACAAGTTTGTCACCTATGAATTGACATGACCCAGAGGTGCTCTTCCGATCTAGCTTACATCCTGCATGATCAGCATCTGTAAAGGCAATTAGTTCAAAACGAGAATCCTTTGGATACCAAAGGCCTAGATTAGGAGAACCTTTGAGATATCTAAGGATTCGCTTAACAGCAGATAAGTGCGACTCTTTAGGATTAGACTGATATCTCGCACAAAAACATGTGGCAAACATTATATCCGGGTGACTGACAGTCAGATAAAGTAAAGAACCAATCATGCTACGATACACCTTTTGATCAACAGGTTTCTCGGAGGGATCCACGTCTAAGAGTGTACCAGTAGCCATTGGTGTTTTCATGACTGAACTATCTGACATATTGAACTTTTTCAAAATATCGTTTATATATTTAGCTTGATTAATAAATATGCCTTCGGGTAATTGCTTTACTTGAAGACCAAGAAAGAAATTCAATTCACCCATCATCGACATTTCAAACTTTGTTTCCATTATCTTTGAAAAGTTCTTGCAAAATTTCGGATTTGTCGACCCAAATATTATGTCGTCAACATAAATCTGAATAAGAATCAAGTCCTCGCCTTTCCTTTTAAGAAATAAGGTTGTATCAATTGTACCTTTCTTGAAACCAGAAGCAAGTAGAAATTTAGTGAGAGTTTATACCAGGCTCGTGGTGCTTGTTTAAGACCATAAAGCGCTTTGTCTAAAACATAGACATGATCAGGGTGATGAGGATCAACGAAACCTTTAGGTTGAGCCACGTAGACTTCCTCATGCAGAACGCCGTTCAGGAAAGCCGATTTTACAACCATTTGATATACTGTAAAGTTTTTGTGCGCTGCATAGGCTAGAAAGATTCTGATGGCTTCGATCCTTGCAACTGGGGCGAATGTTTCATCATAGTCAATGCCCTCTTGTTGACAATACCCTTTGGCGACCTATCGAGCTTTGTTTCACACGACTACTCTAGCTTCGTCTTTCTTATTTCTGAACACCCACTTTGTTCCAATAACGGATTTACCTTTAGGTAGTGGGATCAAGCTCCATACCTTGTTCCTGTCGAATTGTAGAAGCTCGTCTTGCATAGCAGAAATCCAGAATGGATCACGTAGAGCTTCAGCCGCTTTCTTTGGCTCTAAGGAACTGAGGAAGCTTGAAAACATGCAGAAGTTAGCTGTTGCTGACCTTGTCGTGACACCAGATTGTACGTCACCTATCACATTGGTCAGGGGATGATCCTTAGTCCAACGATGTGTGCTTGGTAGAGCTTCAACTGTTTGTTGCGTATTCGACGCATCGTTTCATCATGCACGGCAAGTTGCTCCATAGATGTACTCGGGACATCTTGTACTGGTGTTTCTAATACTGAAGCTTCAGGGCTAGCAGTTGAAGTGCTCGGGACTTCGTTTCCAGAAGAACTATCTGTAGAGACAGATTCAGCATTAGTAGAGTCAGAAACTAACTTTGTAGGCGTACCTGATGGAGATGAAGTTTCAGTGACTTCTTCGGAAGGTCCATACATGTCTTCAGATATAGTAGGGACCTCCGAGCCTGTACCACTTGTTATTGATGTTGATATGCCTTTTTCAAAATCTGCACATATATCATCAAAGGCATCAATAAACAGTAAATCTAACTCAGATGAAGTAGAGTTAGAGTTTGAAGAATTGGATCTTTTAGCAGCTGGTTCTATTCTGGATTGAATAGAAGCTTTGTCCTTAATTACGAGTTCTGAACTGTTGTGTCCAGAAGTCCTTGTTGAATTCTCATCAAAGGAGACATTCATGCTCTCAACAACCGTCTTAGTTCGAATAATGTAAATTCGATAAGTTTTAGATGTCAGAGAGTATCCAACAAGATATCCTTCATCCGCTTTCTTATCAAACTTTGATAATCCTTGACGCTCTTTTAGAATGTAACACCTGCAACCAAAAACACAAAGGAACTTGATGTTAGGTGTACGATTGTTGATTAACTCATATGCTGTCTTATTAAAGCGCTTGACCACAATGGTACGGTTCTGTGTAAAACATGCTGTGGCGACTGCCTCAGCCCAAAGGTACATGGGTAGATCCGAGTAAGCAAGCATAGTACGAGCTGCTTCAACCAGAGTGCGGTTCTTCCGTTCAACAATGCCGTTTTGCTGCGGAGTGTAGGCGGCGGAGAAATTATGTGAAATACCCACGGAAGTAAGATAACTCTTCAGGGTGTCATTCTTGAACTCCGTGCCATTATCACTATGAATGGTTCTGACTGGCAGTTGAAGGCGTACTTGAATGCGCTTGATGAAAGCGATAATCAACTCTGGCGCATCTGACTTGTTGCGAAGAAACTCGAGCCATGTATACCTTGAGTAGTCATCTATCATTACCAACACATACTTTTTTCCGTTGATAGATGCTGTGGGCATTAGGCCACAAAGGTCCATATGAAGAAGTTCCAGTGCAGATGAGGTCGATGATTCAGCTTTGGACTTGAAGAAGCTACGCTTCATTTTGCCCAACTCACATGCGGAACAGAGTGAGTCTTTTTCGAACCTCATTTCTGGTAGACCTTTGACCAGACCTTGTCTTTGTAACTTCGCTATAGATCGGAAATTCTGATGAGACAAGCGTCGATGCCACGTCCACGATTGTGCTTTAGAAGCTTTGTCTAGTAGGCATACTGGACGTGTGGCAGACAGTGTAGGAAAATCTACATAGTATAGATTTCCATGGTGCTCAGCTTTGAAGACTTCGTAACCATCGGGATCCTCTAGATAGCAATGAGTGGTTGTGAAGCGGACTTGATATTTCATGTCACAGAAGTGACAGGTACTAAACAGGTTGTGATCAAGTCCTTCAACATATAACACTCTTTGAATCTTCACAACACCGTTATCGAGCACTCCATATCCTCTAACGTGGCCTTCGGCTTCAGAATTTGCAAATCTAACTGTTCCGACAGGCTCCTCCACATAGTTATGCAAGAGGTGCTTGAATCCTGTCATGTGGCGTGAACATCCAGAATCTATTACCCACAATCGACAGGCCTGCAAAAGAGACAATTATTTTTGCTTAGGCACCCATATCAGGATGGGTCCTTCGCGGTTAGCATCAAGCAACTCAAGAATATCATCTGGTTTGACTTTCACTCTCCATTCATAACGCGGTTTTGGAACCCATTTCCAAACCATCTTAACATTTAATTCCTAAAAGTGCTTTTTAGAAGTAGGATTGGCAACCTTAGCACGATACACTTTTGATTGTGTAGAAGAATCAGAATTAGAATTAGAATTAGACTTAGAGTTCAGCTTAGCTTTGCTTTTATTCTTTTTGGACTTAGGAGGGGAGTAGTATTTGAATGAATTATCCCAACAGTGTTTGCAATAAAGATTCTTTCGAGCAAAATTCATAAACTTAGATTTATCGGAACAAATCTTACATTCATGTTTATCAAAAGAAGTACTATTCAAAATAACACTGTCTGTAGGACAACTACTAGAATTCAAACAATTCTTTTTATTTAAACTAAGATCGTTATTCTTCTTACTCCTCCCAACTCCATTTCCTTTTTTATCTAAAACAGAAACAGGAACCTTGTTAGTCTCTAACTTAGAAGGTGGTTCTTTTCTAGTGCTCTTTGAAGTCTCACCCTTTTCAAAAATACTCGGAGGATATTCAGGACAATCAGAGTAAACAACTGTAGGTTTTGCAGGAGTATGAAATTCTGGATTGGTTCTTACCTTCCAGCTTGGATCATTGAACATATGTTTAATATATGAAGCATTTTTAAACATAGTAACTTTCAAATCATTGATCAAAGTTTTCATCTTCAACCTCATCAAGAGACTGTTGCAACAAATCGATTTGCTTTAACAATTCAGTTGTATGATCATTCACAGAATTTGATCCCTTTGAATTAGAAACAGGATAAGAGTCTAAAGCATTCGTCATTTCAGAAAATGTATCTTCAGTCATGGACTCAATAAACTCCAGTTTTTTATTTTGAGAACAAGAGCCATTCGTGATAGCGTGTTCTTCTTCAACCTCTTCAACAAGTAAAGGTTTAGAAGCAATAGGATTTGAGACTGATGGCATAGTAGATGGATCAACATCCGATTCATACTCATCATATTTGCATGCAGTCTCAGGTAGAACTGTGTTGGTGCTTACTGATTCGTTGGAAGGTGTGGTAAATAGTGATTCAAACTCAGTAAATTCGATCTTTCGAGTCGCATAGCTTTTGTTTAAATCACCATATTGAAAACCAACTGATTTAAAAAGATTTTGAGAATCAGTGTCACCAGACTTGTTCTTTCCCATTTCTTCTTGACCTTTGGTCTCAGATAAAGGTGTAGGAGTACTTGCTTCAACAAAAGTTGCGTGAATGTCAGGAATGGGTCTAATTGTGGAGCCGAATTTATCAAAATAATATAGATATTCCGGTGCCTTTTTCAAAATTTCGTTAATTGGCACACCCAAACCTGGTTTAAGTTTGTAAAACCTTTCGTCTTGGAGTTTATTGGTCAACAAATTTAATGTTTGTTCAGTCTGACCTCGTTTCTTATTAATGTCCTCCAGTTGCTTTATTTTGGTGTAAGCTTCATTTCTTTCTTTATAACAAACTTCAAATTTGATTTGAAACTCACCCTTTTCAGCATTAAGATTCACAAGATCTGTTTCTAAGCCAGATATTTTTTCTTTTAAAGACGCTTTTTCGGCTTTTAAATCATCTTTTTCCTTTTCCTTTTCTTCCACAACAACTTTTAAAATAGCATTGTCATCACGAAAGCTTAAAACAGATTGATGTGCAGAGCTAAGTTTGCCTTTTAGTAAAGCAAATTCATCTTTCATACCATGTATTTGGGCCATTAAAGATTCAATAAGTTCAGAATTTTCACTAACCTCAGAGTTTGTTTCTTCGGATTGTGTCTCAGAGTCTTCATCGTCACCTTCCAGCTTTGCCATGTAAGAAACTTGGGTGAAGTGTGCTTGCTCCTCGTCATCAGAACTTTGGAACAACCAGTTCTCTTCTTCAGCCATTAGTACTTTTCCTTCTTCAGCTTTCTTGGCAATTAGTGACTTTCTTGAGTAGTACTCTGAGTTCTTCACTTTCTTGAATTTGCATTCCCTTGAGAAGTGCCCAAATTTGCCACAGTTGTAGCATCTTCCTGGTTCATTCTTTGGCTCTTCTCTCTTCTCCTCTCTCTTTCTTTCTCTTCTATCTTCCTTCCGATCTTCTCGTCCTTCCTCTCTCTTTCCATGCCTCGGTTTGTATTGCATCTCAGACTTCTCTTTCTTGTATCCATCATACTTTGGCTTTGAGTAAAATATTTTCTTGCCAAAGCTCTTCTTGAATCGTCGTGTAATGAGAGCCAAGTCTTCAGAGAACTTTTGAATATCAGGATCTGAATCAACTTCTAGTTCTTCATCGCTTGAATCAGAGTCAGAGTCAGTAACTTCAGTAACTAGAGCTTTAGACGCCTTTTTCTTCGACCTTGCAGAGGATACAGAACCTTTGCCGGCTATGAGAGCCACATAATCCTTCAGATGATTAGACTCATTATTCATAGATCTCACCTCATCCTCATGTTGAGATAGAGTAGAGAAGATATCGGTGACATTTTCTCGAGCCATATTCTTCGACATCTGGAGGTTGATAGCAAAGTTCTGCCATTCTGGATTCAGATTCTTGATGAACTTGTAGTTTATCTCAGAAGCAGATTTGGCGATGTTGTTCCTCCGCAAGTCATTGAGAATAATGTTGTACCTATTGTAGGTGTCTAATATCAACTCTCCTTCTTTTGCATGAAATCCCTCGTAAGCATTTATGCACATATTCTGCTTAGCTTGTATAGAGGCTTCACTTCCTTCAAACTGCCTTGCTAGTTCATCCCAGATTTCTTTAGCAGTGCTCTGACTGTCGACACGATTGTAGATGTCGTTTGGAATTGCCATTGTCAGATAGATTAGAGCCTCTTCTTCTAACTTGAGTTGTTCTTTCTGCTTTTCAGTGAAGACCTGAACAGGTTTAGGAATCTCTCTGTCAGGGATTTCAGGAGAGGAATCTGTAGCAGGTTGACCCTTTACTGTGATCATTGGAGTTTTAGGACCTTAAATGATTACTGTCATGAATTCTCTGTTCTTGTGATTCAGAAACTGAATCATTCTGGTCTTCCATTGCTGATACTCATTAGCCATAAGGACAGGCTGTTTGGACTGAGAGCCCATCGAGAGAAGCTGGTTCGACATCGAGAGAAGCTGGTTCTGTACCAAGACAACCAACTAGATGAGATCGTTAGAATCAAAATGAAAACCGCACTAAAAAATTTTCAGAAAAATAAATTCCCGAAAATAATTAAATGCAGTCATTTCAATCAGTGTAAAGTTTCAAATAATACTGAACAAAAAGAAACAGTTGATCTCGAACAGAACTTTGTCCCCCTTCGCAGACTTTGCACGGGGATGTGCTTCGACCGGTATTGAGTCGACCGGAGACTTGTAAAGACCGGTAGAGAGTTTGGCCGGGAACTTGTTCGACCGGGGAAGTGCAAAGACCGGTAAGATGTAAGACCGGGACTATGCTTGATCGGTAAAATTGATTCGACCGATAAAATTGATTCGACCGGAAGTATGCTTAGACCGATAATGCTTAGACCGATAGAGGTCTTTGACCGGTAAATGTCTTCGATCGGGACTTCCTTAGACCGGGGTGCGCTGAGAGTGTACCGGTCGAAGGCTAAGGACCGATAAATGGTATTCGACCGGAAGAGTAAGGACCGGTATGGTGCTAAGGACCGATGTAGTGTTCGACCGGTAAGATGATTAGACCGATAAACTGCTTAGACCGGGACTTTCTTAGTCTACCCAGAACGATGATGAACAGGATGAATAATCAACCCAGAAATCAAATACGAACTCAAAAACAGATGCACAAATCAAACTATTTCACTCAGAAGCATGAATCTCAACTAATCAGTTCAATTTTAAACTAATAAACACATTAATTCATGAAATCTGATGAACAGTAACTGTCGATGAATAGTGATTTTTGATGAACAGTGTTTTTAGATGAACAGTAATATCACAAAAAAAATAGATTCTTTTGGCTCTGATACCAGTTGTTATCCCAGATTTAATCTAGTTGGTAAATAATCAATCAAGTAATCAAGCAACACAATAATAATCAAGAGATATATAAATCAGAGTAACATACCAATCCCTTGAATAAACAATGAAATCTTTGAGTGTTCTTGATACCCTTTGAATACAGAGAAAACTTTCGGCTACCTATTTAGAAAATTATCAAAGTTAACCTAAAATCAAACTAAACAAAACTTTAAATACCTAGGCCATATGGGCTTCCTAATGCTTAATGGGCTTGGACCCAATAGCTAATATCTATTAACTTATTACATAATAAACCCTCTAAATAACTTTGACACAATTGCAGTTTAAACCCTGAACTTTAACTTTAATCTTGAATACAATTATTTGATCCAACAATGAACATGGCACACGACTTCGGGGAAAAAGGGTTACACGTCAAAGGAGACTCCCTCCTCATCATAAACCAAATAAATGGGAAATTTGCGGCTAAAGATTCAAAATGACACCATATCTGCAAAATTCGAGCCTTTTTCGATCGAACAAATCCCTAGAGATTTGAACACTCAAGCAGATGATTTAGCCAATCTTGGATCGACACTAAGCAAACCACTATTTGACGCGATTCCTATGGTACATCTGACGACGTCATCTATTGATCATGACGATGTTGGTCAAATTGACAACGAAGAAGGAGATTGGTCGAGCGACATCATGAACTATCTAACACGCGACCAACTCCCAGAAGACAGAGCAGAGGATCGGAAGATAAGATTCAAAGCATCAAGATATGTCGTGATACAGGGCAGACTCTATCGGCGATCATCTACTGGACTCAATCTATGATGTATCATGAGTAAATCACAAGTTCATAATATTTTGCAAGAAATGCACGACGGCAAGTGTGGTAATCACTCAGGGGGTCATATATTAGCCAATCGACTATCTCGACAAGGCTATTATTGGCCGACGCTACGACAAGATGCAATCAGGTATGTGCAGAATTGTGACGCATGTCAACGACACTCAGGTACGACGCATAAACCTTCTGAACCTTTACACTCGACATTAGTTCCATGTCCTTTCGTGATATGGGGAATGGATATCATCGGTAAGTTACCACCTGCCCCTGAGCAAAAGGTATTTCTACTCGTTCTTACGGATTATTTTTCTAAATGGGTGGAGGCAGCCGCCTTTTCTCAAGTTCGGGATAAAGAGGTTATATCCTTTATCCAAACTAACATTATATGCAGGTTTAGAATACCGTCAGAGATTGTCTGTGACAATGGGTCTCAATTTATAAGTGAAAGAACTCAACAATTCTGTGAGAATTACAATATAAAACTCACGACATCGACACCATGATACCCTCAGTCGAATGGACTGGCTGAGTCAAGTAATAAAACGATTGTTAATTCAATCAAGAAACGTTTGAAAGAAGCAAAAGGAAGATGGGTTGTAGAACTTCCTTCAGTCCTGTGGGCAAATCGTACGACTCCATGTACGTCCACTGGACAAACTCCCTTCTCCTTAGTTTATGGATGTGAAGCAGTTTTACCTGTCGAGGTACAATTACCCGCATCGAGACATACCTCAGTCGATCATAACTTGGTCTATATTAGCTACGATCTTTATGCTCTTGAAGAACTGAGGGAATCAACATTGATTCGAATGGCATTCCAAAGACAAGCCATCGAACGTCACTTCAACAAAAACGTGAAGACTAAGGTCTTCCAAGTGGGCGACCACGTCTTGCGTCGAGTGTTTCAGAACACTCAAGAACCAAACGCAGGTAAACTTTCCATTAAATGGGAAGGTCCTTATCGTATATCTCAGGTCATGGGAAAAGGTGCCTATAGGTTCCAGACTCTCGACGATCAGGAAATCCCACGTAGTTGGAATTCAACACATATAAAAAGGATCGCACAACATGAGACTATAAGTCTTTTGCACGACTTAACCTCCCAAAACACCAAAAGATTTATAAATCTAAGTTTCTAACTCAGAAATATTTTCACAGTGGATGAATTGCCTCAGACGCAAGTATCATTGATTGAAATATTATGACATGCCTCAGTCGCAAGTATCTTTAGAATTATTCGCGTTTTTTGGATGTTTTGCATTTTACTTGTTTGGTCGTGTGATCTTTAAGCTCGAAAAAGTTCTAAGTCTCTTGAATTGCCTTAGTCGCAAGTATCTATGTTCGATGACATGAATATTGTTGCAACATATGAAATAATCGACAATAAATCGCAAAAAGAACCATTTCTATTTGAAGTTAGTGGTTACAAGTGGAAGGCTCGACCACCAACGGTCGACCAATTGAAAATGAATAAAGACTCAAGACGAAGGAGCATCTTCTGCTGGCTGCGACGAAGAAACGTCACCAGCTTGGGCATCGTCCACTTTAGCTTCCTCAACGACCTCAACCACGTAGACTTCCTGTCATCTTCGGAATCCAGATCCTTCTCATTCCCAATATCCTCAAGGTAGAGCTTGAGGTCTTCAGTAGCATTGGCCAAAGGATTCTTCCCGGCTAAGTGACGTCTCATGATGGCCGCTTTGGTCATCTACCGAGTGAAAGCCTCGACGGCTTTCAACTCCTCCTCCAACTCCCAAATCCGAAGCTTTTGTTCGGCCACCTTCACCTTGAGGTCCTCGGTCTCTTTTTTATTCACGACCAAGGATGGCAAAGCCGGTTCCAACTCCTCCCTCATCCTTCTCAACGTGTCACACGACACGTCTAGACGAATTTGCAGGTCGGATCTTTATGAATTGACGACCTCTAATATTTTCTTGGCCTCCTCAAGACGAATGGTCAGAGATTCCACGTCGGCCTTAGCAACTTTTTCCCTGGCCAGAGCCGCCTGCTCCCTATCTAGCATAACTTTCTCCCACTCCAGAGCTTTAGGCACCAGACGCCTAATCTTCTCCATCTCGTTATAAAGGCCGAGAGAAGTCTGGAAAGCCTGCAACATACGACATACAATGATCAATACGTTATGTTAATACATCGAAAAAAGTAAGAAAAAACAAATCCTTACCAGGAAGGATAAACCTGCGACATTCGACTCTATGTCTTCAATAGACATTTCCCCGAACTTCTTGTGAAAGATAATTTCCTAATCTATCAAGCAATTCTCATAAAAGATATGACAATTATCAAGAACAAGAGAGAGAAACTAGAGAGAGAGAGAGAGAGAGAGAGTAGAGAGAGAAAGTAGATCTTGAAAGTTCATCACAAATCTGAAATGTTTACAATACATGCTAACTACATTCTTACAAGACAAACCCTATTTATACCACCTAAACTAATACAAGACTAAACAACTAAGTAAAACAAAACACTACATTGACTTTGACTTTGTTGACTTACACATTTGACTTTCTAATTAAATCTTGGATACAATATTTAGACTTAACAATTTGAACTTTGAAGTTTTAACGGTCTTCAGTTTCAGCCTTTGAAGAATCTTGAAAAGTCTTTAATACTTTGTAGCTTTAAAAGTCAACATGTCTTGAATGCGAATCTGAAATCTTGAAACTTCTTTGAAAACTTTGTCTTTGAAAAAATAAAATTGAATCTTCATCTCTTGTGATCTCTGAACCATCTTTATCTTTGAACAATCTTTCTTCAGAATCTTTTGACTTTGAATTCGCGGAAGCATCTTGAATTGACTTTTGAACTCTCATAATTTCTTCACGAGTCTTTTCACATTGATAACTCTTCATGGCTTTGAAATTGAACTTTGAAAATGTCTCCCCCTTTTGATGATTGTGAGCATCATGATCATCAAAACATCTTTAATTTCGACACAGTCTTTGATCACCCCTTTGTATTCAAATAACAATCTCCCCTTTCAATGATATTTTGACAGTTGCCGCCCTTTGATCTGAATAACTGAATCATGAACTGTATATACCCGAATCTTTTCAAATTCAGATAAAATGATCGTGGTAACCCTGATTCAACAAATGAAACAGTTAGGAATGCCTTATAGCAACACAAAGCTACTGGGTACAACGAATGTACAATTTAAGGAGTTGGTTTGATGATGACTTCCCAGGACTTCCATTCAATCATTGAAAAACCCAAGGTTTATCTATGAATGTTCTGACAGAAAAACAAATTTTCTATGTGCTTGTGCTTGTGTATGAAAGAATTTAGCACAATGATTGTGTTTCATACGGCTCAAATTGTGTAAACTGTTGAGACGGCAACATGTATTACACGAACTCAATGTGCATGAAAGAGGTGCGAAGGTGGGGCAACTTTCCTTCTTTTTCAATATCTAAGTCTTTCGAGTGAAGACTAGATAGCAGATATGTTGCGTCCCTAAAGAAAATGAAACATTTCTTTGTCGAGAAAGAAACGAGTGGCTGGTGGGTTTAATGCAAGAGTTGGCATGGGCTCACTGCCTATTTCAATAATGGTCACCAAAGAATGTGAACCAATAAGAAGATGTGGCTGCCCGGCTCAGAAAGAAGTTGGTGCAGAGTTCTGATATTCTTTTAACTCTGTTCTCACACCCTCTTTCTTTTTAACATTAAATCTCACTTCTAACCAAACTCTCTTTTCCATTTTTCTGCTCCACACAATGAGAATAACTCAACCGGATGAGTTATCTCCCCCACTCTTTGATTTTGACCCCTCACCCATCAATCACTTAAGGATAACTTCCTGGGCAGGAAACACTGGTTTACGTGAATCCATGGAAGTTCTTATAAGCTCACACACGAATCCCATGTATGTCCTAAAAAGAATGGTTGCTCAACAATTTAACTTGAACATTTAAGCTCAAATAAGATAACACTGTCAAAATGTATGCTCATGAGATTTGAGCAATTGAACTTTGAAGATTTCTCAAAACAAGGATATTGAATGAATGAAATGAAATCAAGAGAATTGTTTTGAGAATCTGACAATGTATCAATCAGATCAAATTAACATGGTAAAGGTATCAAAGAATTTGAAATTTTGTTTATATGAACGAATATAAACAATTTTGCAATGAAAGCACAAAATTAGAAATAATGATTGATGCTCAACAATAGTGAAAAGCAAACGGGGGTATTACTATCGAAAAATATGTTCGTTATGAGACATGGTAATAACAAATTCAAATGAAATACTGAACCGATGTGTGTGAATACTTTACAGTATATGAAAAAGACAATACACGAGTATTGATATTTGAAAACACATGGTCAGTTAAACATTAAGCTCAAAATTTGAAAAACATTTAAAAGTTCACTTCTGAATTCATGAAATCTTTTGAGAATAAAGAAGTGGTTTGAACATTTCAGAAACTGTTTTTCATGCTTGAAAGTTGTTCTTCTTTCAAACAATCAGAGATCTAGAATCAGAAGATATTTACCTTTTAGCTCCCCCTTAAATCATGAATGAATGATTTAGATCTTTTAAGCTCCCCCTGATATGTTATTTGATCAGAAGCCATCACCTTTACTCCCCTTATAAATTATAACAGTAGATTTATCAATGAAAACAAGATAGAGATCCACAATTCTTTCTGGAATGTAGTCCGTCATATCAGTAAGATTTATCAGTGAAAAAGTACAGGATAGAGATCTATAATTCCTTCGGGAATGTAGTCCGTCATATCTCTCTAATACAAATTTCAGAGAAGAAAGTACTCCCCCTTGATGGTTGATTTCCTCATTTGAGTATTGGAGTACAATCCTCATATCATGAAAGGAGTAAAGATCTTTAATCGTTGAGGTACGAGTCCTAAGTTGATGTGCTTAGAAGCCAATATCTTGACATTGAGGTGCGGGTCTTGAACTGTGTTATTCAAGAGCCATTGTTCTCTTACTCCCCCTTGACTTGAGGTGCCTGCAACACAGAATCAGTTTTCGGTTTTGGTACCCACTGGTATTTGGGTCCATGAATGTTAGTTGCAGTTCTTGTGAGGTTTATCGAGTAAGAACCATACCAGTAATTGACAAAGTTTTTACTTACAAAGTCATGTGCTCCACAGTAAGAACAACATATTTTCTTCTGAGCAATCCTGATAAGATTATTAGTAGAATAAAGAGTATCGGAATTACCAAAAGATTTACCTTTATGCTCACTGTTCTTTTTGGCATTGGTTGTGGATGTAGATGCTTTGTCTTTGTTCTTCTCTTCATCTGAAGAACCCTTCTCTCTCTAGACCATCTGATTTTTCCTAGAATTCTTTCCAAGAGATTTTACATAGAAGCTCGCTGAACCATCAACAGATTTGTCATAGAATATATTAGATGGTCTGATCTGATTTGATTTGACAGTTTCAGATTTGACACTTTTCTTTTTCAAAACATTTTTCTCATTAATAGAACTTGAAGCTGTTTTGAAAGAACAAACTGATTCTGTTGAATTTTCAACAGGTGATTGAACAATCACATCAGCTTAATCTTTTCTAAAGATAGAACAATTATTTTGGATTTGAGCTTAGATATTTCAGATTCAAAATATGAACGTTCTTGTTCAAAATCTTTTTGTAAGTTCATAGTTTTGTCAGATTTTTCATTGAAAATCCCAACATATCTCTTTTCAGATTTCTTCTTTTCAATCTCCAAAGACTTTTTCATTTCTTGAAAAGCTTTTCTTTCTTTATCAAGTAAGTCTTGTAGAATAGAGATCTGTTCGGGAAGTTCAGTTGATTTATCCTCAAGAACTTTTCTTTCCTTCGCAAACGTGTCTCTTTCGTTAATAAGAATCTTCTCAAACTCAGACACTTGCTTGGAAAGTTTTCTGCATCTATGCTGCAAATCCTTTGTCAGGATCGAATTCTCAACAAGAATAAAGTCTCAGAAACAATATCAAAGAAGTTGCGGAATAACACTTTGATATTCAATGTAACAGTAAACAAAATAGTATATGATCAACAACTTGTAAACTTGTATTGAATGCTTGAAGTTACAAGATTAAACACACAACCACAATATTGATGAACAGGCTCACCAATACGAATTCTACTTCTCTAGAATTAGAATCTATGCCTTGAGGTTGATTTTTTCTTAAACTTAGAATGAATCATTAATTCTAAACTATTCTATCAATTCTATACATATACTGGATAAAAGATAATTACAATAAATAAAACATCTTCAGTATATCTTCTATCATTATCTTCATTCCTTCCATGAATATCTTGATTCTTTCCAGCTGTCATCCTTTCCATCAGAATCTTCAATTCATAAGCAGTACTAATCATAAGCAGCATAAACAACTAAGCAACACTAACCACTAGCAGTACTAACTAGCTAAGCAGTACTAACTTTGTTCAAGCAACACTAACTTTGACTAGCAGTAGTAATACTCAGCAGTATTAACTTTGAAGTCTTCTAGCAGTAGTAAATCTGAACTAGCAGCATTAACCATACTTGAGCTTTTCTTCAGTTCCCAACATCCTTTTTCTCTTGAAGAGTTTTCTTGCAAATTTCAGACATCTGGTAAAAAGAAGATGTCTCCAGTTTTGTTTTAGCTTTATCTGCTTTGATGCTTTTAATCAGATCAGCATTCTCTAACAACAATGCAAATATCCTGTTTTGAAGATCAACATTTGAACTTTCCAAGACAGATATATTCTCTTTGAAAGCCTTCAACTTGTTTTGAAGCTCGACTGATTCTGCTTGTAGCTCAGGTGATTTCTGTTCATTTGTCTTCAGTTGGCTTTGAAGATTTATAATCTCTCTATCTTTCTATTTTATCTCTTTCTTCTTTTCATAAATGATACCTGAAAAATTAGAGATAGTATTAGTACACTTTATACATTCAGGAGTTTTAACACAGTTGAACAATTGAAGTTGCAACTCTTGAATCCTTTTGAGATATTCTGAATTCTTAATTTGCAGAGTATTTCATTCAGCTTCTATAACAGATATCTCAGGCTTGTACAAAATTGACATTTTGAATGAGAAATCAACTTGAAAATGAATGATCGTTCCCAAACAATTCAGAAAAAATTTGACTGAAAGTCAAACTTGGATCAACACACAAAAAAAAAAATACTGAAACTTGATCACTTGAATACACAGGATACACAGTTTTACACAAACTGCATATTATTTTCTACATTTTGTTCAGAAAAATTCAGTACATTTGACATGGAAGATAAATCAACATTATCAATCATAACATTCATGAGATCTTCAATACTGCAATCTTGAACATTGTCAGCAATTTTTTCTGTATCACCAGCCATCTCTTCTTGAGATTGATCTTCTCTAGATGAAGAAGATCCTTCCACTCTCGGTCTCTTCACCATCTCCCCCTCATAGCCTTGATGATCTGGATCATCTTGGTCATGTCGGCGTTTAAGAGACGGACCTGCCTCAGTTCTGTAACTCTGTGTATGAAGATCAAATCTGTTAGAAAGTTCAGAAAAGGCTTGAGTCATGAAAGACTTAAGATCCGCAAAACTAGATTGAACTTCAGATCGGAAAGACTGGAACTCTTCAGATAAAGCAGTAATTCTCTCAGAATCAGAAAGACTTACTAATACATGAAAGACATAGAAACTGGAGGTGGCGTAGGCTGGAAATTCCTTAGAAGAGAAATCAGATCTTGATCTTGATGTTGTGGCGGTGGCATAGACAATAGACGAGCGTAAAGCAGATCAGTCAACTCAGATATTGTATAACAATTATCAAGCAATTCTCATAAAAGATATGACAATTATCAAGATCAAGAGAGAGAAACTAGAGAGAGAGTAGAAAGAGAAAGTAGATCTTGAAAGTTCATCACAAATCTGAAATGTTTACAATACGTGCTAACTACATTCTTACAAGACAAACCCTATTTATACCACCTAAACTAATACAAGACTAAACAACTAAGTAAAACAAAACACTACATTGACTTTGACTTTGTTGACTTACATATTTGACTTTCTAATTAAATCTTGGATACAATATTTAGACTTAACAATTCTACCTGAAAGATGGAAGCAAATACTTTTCTATATGAGGGAACAACTTCTCCCGATCAAAGGAGTTATCCCCCATAAAGTCCGACGGTAACGTAAAGTTGACCATCTGGACATCCGCAGGACCCTTCCTCTTGTCGCCAGACTGGGGAGGGGGACTAGAGGCCGTTGTCGCCTGAGAAAGACGTTTTACGTGAGGGTCCTTAGGAACCCCCACCACTGGAGTCATAACATTAGTAGGATCCGCCTGCACGACATCACCTACCTTCGTCATCTCAGGAGTGACGATGCTCGACGCGTCATCACCCATCGACAACGGTTCCCTCGGGACCGACAACCGTGTACATTTCGGAATGCTCGACCCTGCGGTCTTGGCCACCTTCTTCTTCTCCTTGCCCTTCCGGGCTAATTCCAAGTGCGCCTTCTTTCGATCGGCCATGTTGGAAGACTTTGAAGGAGAAACACCTAAAAGGAAGAAAATAGGAATTGAGTACGCTACCTGCCATCTTATTTTCCTCTCCCTTATCTTATTCTCTTTCCTCCTTCTCCTCTACGGAAGACGCAACAGATGTCCCGATCTACTGCAAGTCGTCGTCGTCCACGTCCCAGTCGGTAGTAGGACGGACCGTGAAAAACGAACGTTCCTCGACACTAAATTCAAGAAACCGCTCAACCTTGGCGCTTGAATCGATCTTACCGTCGGTATTACATCCTATGGAAAGCCACTGGATGTCACCAACGACGATAGCTAAGTGACCAAAGACATATTTAGTCTTCCAGTTGCGATCATTAACTGCGGTCGCATGAACCAAAGTACGAAATCCTCTAAACTTGGAAGAGAGGCTGTAGCGGTGATTCGCCTTCGACTTAACCGTATAAGCTGAGAGAAGAACATAGACAGTATATGGTGATTCCCATTTTCTCGCTATCCGCTCGATCACCTGAACGACTCTCCAAAACCGAGGCATCATCTGCCCCGGAGATAAATAAAAAATCGTAAGGAACAATCTCGACAAAGGAGAATAGGGCCATGAAAATCCTATCTCAAAGGGATATTCGTACATCACGTATTATCATTTGGGGCACTGCTCCGAACGGAGCAATGCCGGAGGGCTAAGGGCTATGTCCTCTGGAATCCTAGCCAATTGTGTAAAAAACTCAATGTCCTCATTCTCGTAGATAACGCTAATAGGATCTAGCGACATAACAAAATTAGGGGTTTGAACAGTTGCTACGTAAAAAACGAAAGCGTCCCAACCCATCCTAGGCTTTCGAGCTCGATTTTTAAAATGCATGAAGAAGAGGTCGTACCTTAAATGGACGCTCTAAACCTCTAAAGGAACCTAAATTGGGCGAAGATCGTCTGAACTTTGGTAAAGATTGCACGGAAGATTGATAGAATCTCTATCTGAAAATAACTTGAAGGCGTAAAAGGAAGTTATCCCTGGATATCCCCTATTTATAAGCGAGGATCGAATCGAGCATATTCGCTCGATAGTCAACATGTGTCGATCGATCCTTTAGGAGCACGCTTGGATGATTGACACCTGTCACACTTAGTTGTCATGCGTGTTCCCCATATCTCCATGACGTCACACGTGTCAGGGACTCCAGTTAGAAATGAACCATTTCGGTTCTGAAGTGATGAATACCTTTCCCCAAACGACACATGGCACTCGACAAAGTTAAAAATTTAAAATTCCCGCCGAAGAAGAATTTTAATTTTTGGGGGCAAACTGTTTGGGTCAAAAACACACGATCATGACGAAGGAACATTTAATGCTTATTTCACACTACCTATCTTGTATTAAGATAAGGTTCTGTCGACCGAACATAACCCTGACCTTCGTCGAGACTAACTCGAAGGTCGGTCTAACGTCGTTTGACCGTCGTCAAGATTTACACTCGACCTCGACCATACTAACGTATAACCCAACGTTCATTTCTTGATCATTTAATGCAGGTTCAACGCTCATAAATACCAACGGTCATAACGACTCAAAACCATCAAGATCATTTATGAGGCATAACCGTTACAAAAGACACACTTATGAGGAATCAAGACTATAAATATTGAAGATCCACACCTCATTCAAAGGACGGAAATATGATACTTAAATTGTACAACCTACAAGCTCTACGAAGAAAATCTACAATATTACATGGCAGTAGCATTATTCGCACGACAATAGTGTTTTCACACACGACATACACTTGTTCTTTGTTTACACACATATTTCTTGTATTGATCGTGTAATACATTGTACATCAAAGGACATCACCCCTGATTGGTGATCATAGTGCACGGCGAAAACTTCATATCGTCCGTGGTTTTTTCCTTGTTGAGGTTTTTCCGTGTCACCAAATCTCTGGTCTCTCTATTTCATCTTTTATTGCGCATATTGTCAATCGACTACTTTGTTTAGTTTGATAAAGCTCCACGTCGACCTTAAGTGATTCCTTGGGTAATTTTTGCCATTAACACTTATCATGATGCTAGTCACGATTTCCAAACATAGAAAGGAAAAGGGGGCATATGATTGTTGGCGATGGGTAGAAAATTGCCAGACATTTACTAAATAAAAATGTAATACATTTTATAGTATTGAGAAGTATGACATACAACCACCATCATCCCTACATCTTACTTGAGTTTAAAAGTTGTTATACACCATCACTCTCCTTTTTAAGACCATCCATAGTTAACCTAAGTTATATCTAACATAAATAATATTTGATTTTTGTTTAATCAGATTAAATCAATACAAATCAGATATAATAATCAAACATTTTAATTATTGAAACTCCCTATTCAGATATGTTCAAAGGGTGTGACCCAATAGGTTCTCGATATGTTGGAAATAAATATAAATTATGTAATTATATTTATAAACGATGAGCGGTATCTAGCAATGCATAACCGTCACCTAAATGACGAGAATCAGTGACACAACAAATTATCAGTTTATAGTCAATTTTAGTTTACACATTTAATTCTTTTGTCTTTGATATCCCGATTGAACACGAGGCATTGAATGTGTCATTATTCTTATGTACAATCTCTAGTTTCTTGATTACCTAATATATACTGATAAAACATGTCATCATATCTCATATCAATTATCCGAGCATGCATGTATTTCCTCCATATATATTTATGAAGGGACTAGAGACATCACTCCCATCATAAAGTAGGGACAAATCCTATCTCGATACATGTTAGTTCCACCATGTGATATATAACATACCCCAACTATCATTTTGTAACCCAATTACGGAATGATAAGAATAAATGTCAAAATACCTCACTCACACACTGCAAAATCCATGTTCTCAAGTCAATGAATTTACATGTAGATTGAGCACATGAGAAACACTTATGAAACTCACATGACATCCAATATAGTATTCTCATAGTGAGTCACGTTTGGTACACATATTATCCATCTTGTACCCATATACAGATTCAATAACTCTCTATGAATTAATCCCTACACATGTTAGTCATTATAATATTTTACTACAACCTTAAACCTAAAATAATATTTAACTAGGTACATTTTAGAATAAATTATTCTAAATATATTTATTGTGAATAATTAAAAAACACTATATAATATAAACATAATAAAATGGGCAATGCCTTTTTATTTATTAGTTTCATGAAACAAAACTCAAATTTACAATAATCCTAAGATTGGTTTTTGGGCATTCACTAACAATCTTCCACTTGAACTAAAGCCAATCATACATGCATCGTATACCAATTAATCTATAGTGGCCTTCATGCTTCTGCTGTGTTAACGACTTGGTTAGTAGATCAGTAACATTGCTATTAGCTGACACTCTGCTTATACCAACATCGCCTCTTTCAATAATATTTGTAATGAGATGATATCTTCTAAGAATATGTTTGGATCGTTGATGAGATCTAGGTTCTTGGGCATGTTCAATAGATCTATTGTTGTCGTATAAGAACTCTATAGGACTATCATTGGTAGGAACCATTCCAAGTTGAGAAATAAATTGATTGATCCAAACAGATTTTTTAGTTGCATCTGATGCTACGATGTACTCAACTTCTGTTGTAGAATCAACTACTTTTTCTTGCTTGGAACTCTTCAAGCTCACAACACCACCATTAAGGCAAAACACAAAACACGACTGTGATCGAAAATCATTTTTATTTGTTTGGAAGCTTGCATCAGTGTAATCCTTTACACCCAATTCTTCTTCACCGCCATATACCTAGAATGAACCATTTGTTCTTCTCAAGTATTTTAGGATATTCTTGATTTCAATCTAGTGATCATCACTTGGATTGGATTGGTATATACTTGTCATGCTCAAAAGCGTACGATATATCAAGTTGAGTTGTTATCCCAGATAACAATGTAAACAAGATGACACAATCAATTCACTCAATCTAACATTTTATTTCAATCATCAATTTGATCACAGAGTACAATATGAACTCTCTCCCTAAACATATGCTCACAATACTTTGAATGAACTTCTAGAACTACTCGCACCCAACAAGCTATATCCCTATTTATACGAAGAATAAAACACTTAAGACATTAAAACACGCATACAAGAGAAACACTCAAACAACTAAACTCTCACACAACCAGCTTTGACTTTTATTACAATTGAGACTTGAACTTTCTTCTTTGAGTGTTAACTTTAAGCTTTGACTTGTCTTGACTTTCAGCTTCATACTTTATGATCTTGTATCCAACAAATATATGCACTAACAATCTCCCCCTTTGGATTCAAGATCATCTATAAAAGATTTTGCAATTCAATCTCCCCCTTTAAGCTCAATTTTGTACAATCTCCCTCTTTTGGTTGATCTTTAACTTTAACCTCCCCCTTTATTAAGATAACTGATCACCTTCAAAAATTTCTCTGTAATCTCCCCAAAGTCTGTCTTCAAGAAATAGTAACAATCTTCTCAAGGTCGTAAAACCCCTTTCAGACATCAGAAAGAAATTATCTTCAATTTCAGGTCAGTTCGAATTGCTTTTAGCAAAATGTCTTCAAAGAAAAATTTCAGTAATCTTTGCACGCTTTCAGAATTCTTTGAACTCTTCTCATTTCAGCTTCAACTTTACTTTATCAAAATCCACAATTCTTGATAACTTTTCAAATATATCTTGATCTTCTACCCCATATTCATTTTTGACACAAGCATTTCATGATCGCTTCTACCCCTTTTTGATGATAGAAACATGAAATCATCAAAAATTTACAAGAAATGTCTTTGATCTGTCCTGACCACTGATCTTTGAACACAGAGCCTCTGATTCTTTATCGATCCAAACAGATATTCATCCGAATCTTTACAAATTCAGACAAATTATGAGTGTAACACGCGAATCAACCAATGGATCAGTTAAAATGCCTGTTAGCAACACTAAGTCACTGTGTGTAACGAATACACAATGGAAAGGAGATTTTGTGATGTTCACTTCCCCAGGTCTTCCATTCAATCATCGAATAACACAGGTTTATTCTATGAACGTTTAGACAGAAAAAAAAATTTATGTGTGTACGTGCTAGTGTTTGAAAGAATTAAGAATAGATGATTTCTTTTGAAAGGCTCAAAATTGTGTAAACCATTGAGACAACAACAGTTAAACACATACTCAATTGTGCATGATCAAAGTGCGAAGGTGGGGCATAATTCCTTCATTTTCAATATCCAGATTTTCCAAATGAAAATCAGATAGATTATTTGTTACGTTCCCTTGAAATATGAAACATCTTCTTGTTGAGAAGAAAATGAGTAGTTGGTAGGGTTTTTATCAAGAGTTGGTATGGGCTAGTTCCCTGTTTCAATGATGTTCACGAAGAATTGTGAAACAGCAACAATGTAGCTGCCTGACTCAGAAAAAGTTGATGCAAAGTTTGATATTCTTTTACTTTGTTCTCTCACCCTCTTTCTTTTAAACATTGAGCTCACTTCTAACCAAACTCGCTTTTTCATTTTACCTCATCACACAACCCACACTCAGTTATTTAGACTTCTCACACATTCGATCACTCAAGGATTAACTTCTTGGGTAGGAAACACTGGTTAACGTGAATCCATAGAAGTTTCAGTTAATTCCTCACACAATGAACCCATGTTTTTCCTAAAAGAACATGTTGCTCCAAATGGTTTAACTTTGTAGTTAAAGCACAATCAATACATGTCAAATGTCTGTATGCTCTTGAAGAAAATCATAAAGATTTGAGCATTTTAAACATTGAAGATATTTCAAAACAAGTATATTGAATAAATGAAATGAATACAAGAGAATTGTTTGAAAATCTGACATTGTTTGAAAAAGATCAAAATCGAAATGATTTATCAATTACGGCTTAGGTCAGCAAAAATTGGATAGTGTCTATACGAATCAAGATATAGACTTTCTTGAAAGAAATGTTTCGAAATGAAATCATGCTCAAAATTTGAATAACAAGCGGGGTGTATCACCATCGAAAAGTTTGGTTCAATTTGAGACATGGTGATAACATATTTAACAAAAATTTAAACCGATGTGTGTGAATACTTGAAAGGATATAGAAAAGATAATACGCAAGTATTAATCTTTGGAAACACACAGTTTGTATAGCAATAAAGCACAAACAACATGAAAACATTTAAAATCACACTTCTATATTCATGAAATGTTTTTGAGAATCAGAAGTGGTTTGAAAATTTAAGAACCTGTTTTCATATCTGAAAGTCGTCCTTCTTTCAGACATGTATGAGATTAAGATTAGAAATAAACCTTTTGCTCAGTCTTAAATCTCATCAAGTCAGCTCTAAGTCATATTAGATATGAACGTGTAAGATCGCTCTCAATTATGCAATAGTCATAAATCTGTCAAAGTACAAAGCTTTATTCACAAAACTTATTGAAAAAGAAAATGACATAAAGTAATAAAACTTTGAAAGTACGAGTTCTGATCAGATGTAATTAGAAATCATATACCATACTCCTTATCTTTTACCCCCTGCAATTATGCATCAGAAAATTTATCAGTTATAAACATATACAAAAATATAAACTCCTCCTCAAATGAATGTAGTTCATCTCTTCATCTTCTCACACTCTCGCTGAGATCATGAACAAACCTTAAGTGCAGATATCTTTCTGATTAAAAATAAAGAAATGCAGAAAAATAACAATAACGAAAACTTTAGTAGGTAATCACAGATTAAGTCTTGAGATTTAACATACCAAGTTTTGAAACGAGAAAATTAAATCTCTTTTCGTCGAGAGGCTTGGTAAATAAATCTTCAAGTTGGTAATCAATGTTTACAAAATAAAGTTCTATTGTACCTTTTTCCACATTATTTTTGATGAAGTGATATCGTACATCGATGTGTTTGGTCTTTGTATGTTGAACATGATTTGCAGATATAGCAATGGCGCTCCTTGAATCACAGTATATCGGGAGCTTGTTGTATTTGAAGCCATAATCTCAGAGTTGTGTTGTCATCCACAACACTTGAGAACAGCAGCTCGCTGCAACGACATACTATGCCTCAGCTGTTGTTGTGGAAACACGTAGTTGTTTCTTTGAATCCCAAATCACGAGTTTATCACCCATAAATAGTATCTGACTCGACGTACTTTTTCAGTCAATCATACAACTTGCATGGTCTGCATCTGAATATGTTGTCAGTTCAAAACCTGTATCCTTAGGATACCACATACCAAGATTTGCAGTGCCCTTCAGATATCTAAAAATCCTTTTGACGCAGACAAATGGGATTCTTTTGGATTAGCCTGATATCGAGCACATAAACATGTAGAGAATATTATATATGGCTTACTAGAAGTTAAATACATCAAAGAGCCAATCATTCCTCTGTAGGTTCTAACATCGACAACTTTTCCCGAAGGATCAGTGTCAATCTTAGTTTCTGGTGCCATCGGGGTTCCAATAGGTGTACAATTTTCCATTTTTAATTTTCTAAGAATATCGAAAATGTACATTGATTGATTAATAAAAACCCCCGTTGAAAATTGTTTGACTTGTAATCCGAGAAAGAAATTCATCTCTCCCATCATACTCATCTGAAATCTTGACACCATAAGATTAGAAAAATTCTTACAGTATTTTGGATTTGTTGATCCAAATATGATGTCATCCACATATATCTGAATTAAAATGATATCGGTTTTTTCCTTTAGACTCAAGGTGGTTCAAGCCAATGTTTAAACTTGTTTCTAGAACAAAAATCCAAACAAATGTCTTTTTACCAAAAATAAACACTAACTAAACTATCTAGGCACACAAAAAGAAACAAAACAGCAAACAAATCCCAAAAGGGGACATACACATTCTAAAAACATGTAAACAGTCCTAAAAAGGACATACACATCCTCAAACATGCATATAATCCTAAAGGGGACATACACATTCTATAATATTAAAAGACTACTACTAAAAACAACAAATCATAAGAAAAATGACTATTAAAATTAAAAGGGTCAGAGGACAAAACCTGTCCTACTCAGAATGAGTAGGAGTGGGTGCAAGCTTCTGCAGGCATACTATAGGGAAAGGTGGTAGTGTCATCTACTTGTCAGGGTTCATATTCTGCCATTCTCTCTTATTCACTCTGTCCTTTTCTCTTCTGTACTCCAACCACTTTACTCTTTCTTCCTTAAGTGCACTTACTTCAGCCTGGAGTCCATTGATCTTGCCTTTCAACTTGTCTGTCCTTGCCTTGAATGTTTTCTTGAGCTTTGTTGTCGCTTTCTGAACTTCTCCCAACATGGTGTTCTTCATTTCCTCTACTGCTTCAATGACACTTGGGGGTTTAGGATTGTTGGTGAACCTCATGAGCCTGTCTAGAGTTTTCTTATCCATTTTGTTATTCTTTTTTACAAAATAATTGGTGCTGAGGTCCTTAAATTGGCTTGGGCCATTAGCCCATGAATGATGGAAGGATAGATTAGCTGACCATTGGTCCTATTTAAACATCCTCTTCTTTTCTCACATATAAGCCTCCCTACATCAAATGGCTTCTTCTCTAAAATACAGTACAGAAGGAACACTCTCTCCATGCAAAGGTCAGTATCATGGGTAGTGGGATGTAGAGTGTGTCTAAGAAAGTAACTGCGGATGTTTTTCTTAGACATTAAGAGTTTGGTTTTAAGGGTCATATACCTACCCTTTATTTTCCAAGAGGCTCCCTCAACTGCAATCCTATTTAAGATAGCAGTTAATTCATCATTGGACACCCCAACCTACATTCTGTCAAACTCAGAATCTTCAAGGGGTGTCAAGCCTAAGTATTCATTTATGGCTTTGGGAGAATAGGAGACTTTGGTCTTTCTAACCCTTAACTCTGCTTTTGTTGTGACTGCCACCTCAATATAGAATTCCTTAACCCAATCCTCATTGTAACTTTCAGGGACCTAACACAATTTATGCCAGCCTAAACCATCTATTATAGATTGAATGGATGGGTGGGCCTTGATGATTTCCTTTGGGAATCCTTTAGGAGGTTGTCCCACTCTCTCAGCAAAAGAGGGGTACTTCCTAAGGGCCAATTTACAACTGAACAAGCTATCTCTCAGATGGTTATAAGCATTACCTTTACTCCCTCTAGCGGTACTAGGAGACTTCTGTAGGACTGCCCTGTTGGAACCTTCAGCTTGAGCCATGGATTGGGCTCCTTGTCTTGTGATCCTCATTGGTGGATAAATGTCTTCCACCTTTGCATCTTCTGCAACCTCCACCTCCTTAATTGGCTTCTTCTTTTTTCTTATCTTTGAGCTTTTTTTTACATTGTCCTCTTCTTAATCCTTGTCATTTCCACTTTTTCATCATCATCTTGTGCATCTCCTACAGTAGGTAGAGTAGCAGCAGTGTGCATAGGGGACACATGGCTCATAGATGGTGAATGCTCAACCATCCTTGGACTAAATTGTGGGGGAGCTTCATCAACAGGGCTATCAACAATCATATTCACAAAGGGGTTGTTTACAGGGTTTCCAAGTGGTTTGGTATTTTGGGAGGCTATAGGGCTTGGTTCCTGTGTTTCCTCACTTGTCTCATGCACAAGTTGATGATGGGTAGGGGGTATGCGATTCACAGATTGTTGCTCTTGGTGCTTGGGAGTAATATTAATCCCTAAGAGTTCAAAAAGTGTGTCATCTGGGATTTTGGAAGGGGAAACTAGAGGAGGGGTTTTGGTAACTTTAGGAGTTGCAACATGGGTGATCAAAGGGGAGTTTAAAAGAGTGGGAATAGAAGTGGTAAGGGGTGTGGGTATGGAAGTTTCACGGATTATAGGGACTTCAATAGAAGGGTTTTTAGTGGGTTTGGTGAAGGGTGCTAATTTGAGCCATGGTAGAAAGGTTTGGCAAGGATGTTATTTGGTGAACTTGGAGAGGAGTAGAGAAATCATTACCTTCGATTGGAAAAGGGTTAACTGCAACACTTGTGGCTTATGTTGGAATGATCGTCGTTTGAACAGTAGTGGCCTCTGGCGTCTGGACTTATGCTCCGGCGACTGCAGCGAGGGCGTCCAGGGCGATTATCGAGAGTTTGGACACCACAGCCTGAGAATCGACTTCCTTGGAATTATTCTCCTTCCAATCTTCTGATAAGGCAATAGCAGAGCCTTCATCTTTAGTCATCGGGTTGGTTTTAAACCGACTAGAACTTCAAGTAAACCTCTTTGTCGGTGGTTGTTTCTCTGCATGCGATCTTTTTGGACGTTTAGATTTTGTGATTTCCATAGAAATCGAACAAGGGGTAGGTATTTAGAGAACTCAAGGATGAATGGTTACTTGGGGGGGGGGAGGATCGATTTATCAGTGACTTAGATAGAAAGGTTGTGAAAAGAGGGTTGTGATTTGATTCGAATAAAAGGAAGAAGAACCTTCGGATTTCAGAGCAAATTGGGGAGTTTTCGATGTTGAGAAGTACGATTCATGGTAGCTTTTAGCGGATAACCAAGTTTAAAAACAGTTGGCACCTTCAATCGTACCAGAATCAGGGTGTTTGGCCGGAAATGGTAAAAGTGTGCGATGAACTTGCCTGAAAAGTAAAGAGTAGATAGGGTGATGTCATCACCCATCATCATCCTTATTTTCGTTGAGGAGTTCCAAGCAACAGAGAAGAGAGATGGGTCGGGTCTTGGGCCTGTGTTAATAAGATTACAAAGAAAATAAAATCAACCCAAGTTAAACAATTAAATTAAGTTAATTACAACTGGGCCGAAATGTTTCATTTTTCAAATGGCCTAAGTCGGATTGGTAATCTGAATAACAGCCCGATGATTTAAGGAATACACATGCCTGATCTTGGCCCAATTAAATATATGAGTGAAGATGGGTGAGCCCTGTTAGTTTACCTTCTCGATTTCAGCCCAAAATTAAATACTTCATCTCTAATTTAATTTCTAGACAAAAATATAAAAGTTAAGAAAAATCAAATTAATACTAACTATTACTAAAAATACTAAAAATTAATAATACAAATATTAATACTAACAATATAATTAATAATGATAATATAAAAATAAAGCAAGACAATAATGTTATACTAAAGTGGCAACAACAATGGGAGGTTGTTGTAGGGTTTGGGTAGGATCAAAGAAATGTTTGACTCTGTTTCCATTGACTTTGAAAGTAGTACACCTCTCTAGATCAATCAACTCAATGACACCATAAGGGTATACCTTAGCATCACAGTAGGGTCTAGTCCATCTTGAGTTCAATTTTCCAAGAAAAAGTTTTAATCTTGAATTGAATAAAAGGACTTTCTGACCCTCACTGAAGTCTTTGGGAAGAATCTTTTTGTCATGCCATTTTTTTGTGTTTTCTTAATAAAGCTTAGCATTTTCATAGGAAAAATTTCTATGTTCTTCCCGTTCACAGAGTTGCAAAGTTCTTTTTCTCCCAGCCTCATCCAAACTCATATTGAGCTCCTTGATGGCCCAATAGGCCTTTTGTTCTAATTCCACAGGCATATGACAAGCCTTCCCATAAACCAACTTACAAGGAGACATTGCTATGGGGGGGGGGGGTTGTAAGCAGTACGGTAAGCCCACAGAGCATCATCCAATTTGGAGGCCCAATCCTTTCAGTGTGGTTTTACTAGTTTGGCTAAGATTCCTTTTATCTCCCTATCTGACATGTGACCCAGATTATACTAGCATACGATTCACACAATACAGATTAACAACATATTTGTATTAGATAAAATCATATTATTTCTATTTAGTCACAGATCTAACTATGTGTCATAGATCTCACTTGTTAACTGTGTGTGTTCTCTGTGTGCTTACCAAACTCTGAATTCGTATATGTGCGTATCTACAAGATTACAAGAACAACACCTATTTATACTCAGTCAACTCATGTTGACTTTACAACAAACCCTTTGAACTATACAACAATTACAAACTAGACCCATACTTTTAATCTTGAATACAATTCTAGTCTAACAATCTCCCCCTTTGGATTCAAGATTAAATTTTTTTTGACAATAATCTTCAGGTCTTCTTTTCTTGTCAAATTTCTTCAGCATTAAATCTCTTTCAACTTTGATCTTTCATAGCTTTAACATCTTCACCAAACTTCAATAATATTTGAAACGTATCTTCCCCTTTGATATCTTTCACTTTGACTTCTCAAACAACTTTGTCTTCAAAAATCTTCCAAACTTTGACATTCCCCATCTTTACTTTCTCTTTCTCAAACAACAATATAACATTTGATTCATCTCCCCCTTTCATTACATATTCTAATGTTTGACTTTGAAATACAATTTTCCCCCTTCTTCATTCAAACTTTAATCATTTGAACTTGAACTTTGAATTATCTCCGCTTTTTTAATGATTTGTCAGAATTAAAATCATTAAAACTCTTCAAGTTTAGATTTGTCTTTGGAACATCTCCCCCAAATGAACAAGTAAGCATAGTCTTCATGATCTCTCCATTTGATACATCTGATCTGAATGAGCCGTCAATTCATAAAAGTATTTGTTGGTCCCGGAGGTGCTTAACAAGTTTGTAGAAGGGGGGGGGGGTTTGAATACAAACACAGAAATTAAAGCTTAATAAATTGTTTATTGATAAATCAAACACAATTTACAAGTTTGTTGCAGAATAAGATAAAGACAGACTCAATCTAAACAAACATAAGAAACACAAAGATGGTTGCACAAGAATATAGAGAATGGGGGGTTTTAGATGTATAGAAAACAAAGGTTTCTATCTTGGTTCAAGAATAGAGCACACTCTCAGATGGAGAGGTGATATTTCTATTTATACCTTATGCATTAAATGCATGGCAGGGTACTTTACACGTGTCATTCAGTGATTGGATTTGGTAGTCTGACTTTTGGGAGACATGCTTTCGGCCGTATCATGAAAAGTGTAGTTGACAGAGTTGTTGTACGATTTGTGGCAGAGATATGTCCGTTCTGACACATCGTACTGGTTGTGCAAGGTAAGACAAAAGGAAACTTGAGGCATAAGCTTTGTGAACGATTGATCGCTGAATATCTCTTTCTTCAGAGATATAAAGAGGTTCAGCTATCGCTGAAGCTTTTCTTCATGTTCTTTCGCGTATAAGTAGAGTTGTATTTGCTTCACTGATATCCGCATCAGGTCACTAGTAGACTTCTCTTTGTTTAGTGGCTTCGTCTTCGATTCAGCTATGAACATATGTTGACGCGAGACTTGTCTTCAGGGATTACGTTACTGTTTACATCAGAACTATCAGCGATAACTAAACAGACTCAGTTTGATCACTGATAGTGAAACACTAATACATAGAAATGTTTATAAGAGATACTATCAGCAATAACTGAACAGACTCAGTCTGATCGCTGATGGTGAAACACTAATACATATTAAAACGTAATTTTCACTAAGTATAGAAAAGGGTCGTTATCAAATCACTTAGAGAGCTTGGATCAATAATCTCCCCCTATTTGATAATGACAAAGTAACTGAAGAAATTGCTTTATGGATCAAAATAAATGAATAAATAGGACTCATAATATACATGTCCCAATTACTATTTTGAGGGATCTTTAACAGTATTGATAGAGTTAAGTACATCACTGAAATTTTCATTAATTCAGAGAAAGAATTACAAGATACGAAAATTACAAGTACAAGTGAAGAAATAACTACTGTAAGTTTAACTAATACATTACAAGAAATAGGCAACTAATCTATCAGCTATCTAAAGAAGATTTTGGAGGATTGATCATATACTCTGGTATTTCTTCTCCTCTTTGCCTTCGATCTGAAGATTCTTGAGAAATGATTTCCTTGATCGGTTCAGCAGAGGGAGAGTAGCCACACCATAAGGACAAGAGATCCTTGAGATGGCTGAGGGGACAGATAGGAATTTCAGATACTCTCTGAAACCTGAGTTCTTCCTCATCATCTCTGAAAAAGATTCCAAAAGGTTCTTTAAGTACTTGTCCTGCAACATATGGTCCACCAGGAGGCAGAGATAGATCGAGAAGTGAAAGATCAGGAGGAGGACCGAACAGAGCTTCTCTTGAGAACTTGATGGAGGATTCATTTCTTATCACTGCGACATTTTCAGAGAAGGAGGAGACAAGATTTCATTTGAATTGCCTTGGTTTGGAAGGAAGAGCAGATAGTACTTTCAACACAGTGTAGACTCTGTTGATGAGGGCTTCCAAGATGCCTTCGACACATAGCCTCTACTGGTTGATTTGGATTTTTTAGCGCTTCTTTGAACTCTATCCATTCCATATAACCTAAGCTTTCCAGCTTTGACACGAACATGGCCTTACAGCTTCCATCCTCTCTGGTAATCTCCATAGTGACAAAAATTCGATCCTTCTTTTTTTTTCCTTAAGATGACAACTGCTATGATCTTCATTGGGTCAGAGCGATAGTCGATTTTGCTTTTACACCATTCGACTAAGCTATCGCTGATCCTTTGTTCTTTTGAGTGCTCCTCTTCAATCTCTCTCAAAAGAGAAGCCTGGACTTTAACTGGTTTCTTCTTTAGCTTTTAGTCTTTGACTTGAGAGGACTGAATCTTGAGAGCAAGAGAGGCATCTCTTTGACAATCAGCTATCAGCTTCTCAGCCCTAACAGATTCTTCGATTTCAGCTTCAGTCAGGAACTCTAGATCTGTTGATTGAGAGGTGATCTTCAGTCGTTGTTTCTCTAGATGAGAAATCATCCTTGTTCGTCTCTTCATCTCTTCCTCTGACCAGTGAGATGGTCTGGAGGGCCTCCCTGAATGATGCAAGGACTCTTCTTCCTCATCTTCTTCATCCATCTCTCTTACAGAGATTGGGATTATTTGTTCATCAACTACAGCGGCTGGGATTATTTGAAGTTCTTTACCCTTAAGCAGGGGAGAGAACTGTCTGGTGAGAAAATAGAAAGAAAGGAGTTAGTGTATGTTTGGGAAGAAAGAGATAAAGGTTAGAAACAGAGAGAGGGTTTGTAGAAAGAAACAGGGACAAGTGAGAGGCATACATGAGAAGGATTCTCCTCAGATAGTGAAACAGTCTTCAGGTTTCCCTCAGCAACAACACTTTTTGATTTGCTTTGGGAAGGGGTTCCTGAGGATGTTCCATGACTCCCCCCTGCTGTGACAACTTCTTTCGAAGTTATCACTGAAGATGTGATGGCTGCTGAAGAACACCATAAGGACTGATCTTCTTCATCCTCATCATCATCATCTTCTTGATGAGGTTGCTCTTCCTCTTGATCTTCAAGATCAAGATCTTCTTCATCTTCATCAACAAAGTCTTTGAAAGAAGAAGGGATTTGGTCAACAACCTTCTCCCCCTCAACATGAGAGGGAGGATCTTCAAGTTGAACCTCAGCAGCTTTAGCTTCCCCTTCTCTAATTTCTTCAGCTGCTTTCTCCCCCTCTTTGTCATTATCAGCCAGGGAGAGATTTTCGGTAGGAGAGGAAGGTTGTGCAGAGGATAACTTTTGGACTTCAGCCTCTAGACTATCTAGCCGTCCTTCAATCACCGGGAGATCTGAAGTAGCTTGATGAATGAATTCAACAGCTACATTCAGTGAGGTGCGGTCATCCGATGTGAAGGAAGGTGATGGAGTCGGAGCTGGTGCATTCAGCTTGTCGAGGACTTGTCGAAGAAGAGTTGTGCAAGAATCAACCTTTGATGATAAAGCGTCAAACTTTCGTTGAGTGTCTTCCTTCACTTTGAAAAGCTCTGCTTGAATAACAGATATGTGAAAGGCTTCATCTTTGGTTTGGGAGGCATCTGTCAAGGTCTTCAGTTCAGTACCAGCGGTATTGACTGCGCTGGTGGTGTTGTTGACAGCAGCGGTGAGAGAAACCACCTTTTCAACTAAACTGTTGACATTCGTGTCAACAGTTGCCAAACTAGGACCTGAAAGAAAAGTTAGTGACTGAGTAACAGGCTTTGTTGGGGAGAGGGAAGGTGTATTGGCGATTTTAGGTATACCTGATCGATCAAACATGTTGAAAAATTGCATGTCTCTTTCAAGCAATTGAGGATCAGGTTGTCAGGATCGAATTCTCAACAAGAATAAATTCTCAGAAACTAATATCAAAGAAGTTTGCGGAATAACACTTTGATATTCAATGAAACAGTAAACAAAACAGTGAATCTTATGAACAACTTGTAAACTTGTATTGAATGCTTGAAATCACAAGATTACACACACAACCTCAATCTTGAAGAACAAGCTCTTTCAAGACGAATTCTACTTCTCTAGAATTAGGAACTATGCCTTGAGGTTGAATTTCTCTATAGGACAAAAACTTAGAATGAATAATCTGTTCTAAACTATTCTATCAATTCTATACATATACTCAATAAAATATAATAACTAAACATAAAAAGATCTTCAGAATAATCTTCAGCTTTCCATGTTTATCTTTAACCACGATCTCTTCAACATTATCTTCACATTATCTCAGAAGCAGTATTAATCATCTTGGAAGTATTAACTGAGACTTGGCAGCATTAACTACTAAGCAGCACTAACCTCTAGCAGTACTAACTAGCTAAGAAGTACCAACTTTGTTCAAGCAGCATTAACTTTGACTAGCAGTATTAATTCTACTAGAAGTAGTAATACCTAGCAGTATTATCTTTGACATGCTCTGGCAGTACTAATTCTGAACTGGCAGTAGTAATCTTCATGTAGCAGCATTAACCATACTTAAGCTTTTTCTTCAGTTCCCAACAATCTCCCCCTAACTTGACTTTGTTTATTGTCTAGATATGGACAATGTTTCAAGTGATTCATCCCTGAACTGTCTTGTTTCAAAAGCTTCTGTGGATGAATCCTCTCTTTGGCACAGAAGGATGTGTCACATGAACTTCAAGACAATGAACAAACTTGTTAAAAACAACCTTGTAAGAGGTTTACCATCAAAAGTCTTTTCATGTGATGATCATTGTGTTGCTTGTCTTAAAGGCAAACAACACAAAACTTCTCATAAGTCCAAACAGTTGAATAAAATTTCTTCTTGTCTCCAGTTATTGCATATGGATCTGTTTGGTCCTACAAATGTTATGAGTATAGACAAGAAATCTTACTGCTTAGTTATTATTGATGATTACTCTAGATTTACTTGGGTATATTTTCTAAGGACTAAGGATGAGACAAGTGGACTGATCAAATCCTTTATCCTAAGAATTGAAAACCAAACTAATCAAAAAGTAAAAGTCATTAGATCATACAATGGAACTGAATTTAAAAATTTTAATCTAAACACCTTTTGTGAAGAAAAAGGCATTGAGAGACAATATAGTGCCCCTAGGACTCCTCAACAGAATGGAGTTGCTGAGAGGAGGAATAGAACACTAATAGAGGCTGCTAGATCTCTGTTGGTTGATTCTAAACTGCCAATTACTTTCTGGGCTGAAGCAGTTAATACTGCCTGTTATGTCCAAAACAGAGTACTAGTAGTAAAGCCAAAGAACAAGACCCCATATGAGCTTTTAAATCAAAGAAAACCCTTTATTGGATTTTTCAAACCTTTTGGGTGTCCTTGTACAATACTCAATACCAAATCTCACTTAGGTAAGTTTGATAGCAAGGCAGATGATGGATTTCTTGTTGGGTATTCATCTCAGAGTAAGGCTTACAGAGTTTTTAACTCTTCTTCTAGAATAATTTAAGAAAGTGACAATGTCAAATGCAATGAGAACACACCAAATCCTATTGGGTCTGGTCCTCAGTGGCTGTTTGACATTGATTCACTAACTAACTCTTTTGGTTTCAGTAGTGATGCTTATGCAGGTTCAGAAAGTGGAGGATCAGGGACTACACAAGTTAAAGATAGTATACCTCAATCTGTGATCTTTCCTACGCCTATAGAGGAACCTGCTGAATTCTGTGAAAAGGAGCCATCTACTGAACTAAATCAAAGTGAAGAAGAAAGAAGAGATGAGGAGAATCAAGAAAATAAAGAATCTGAAGTAGCTGCTGAAATCACCATAGTTGAGTTGAATGACTCTAATCTAGAGGTGGGACTCAATGAAGAACCTAGTCATCACACCAGAACTCAAAAGAATCATCCTCCTCAGCTGGTAATAGGAGATATATCTTCTCCTATGATGACTAGAAATCAGAGCAGGCTGCAAGATATGCAAGACCAACAGCATACAGTGCTTTCTTGCTTTCTATCCCAACTTGAGCCTAAGAAGGCTCATGATGCTATGAAAGAGTCCAGCTGGATAGAAGCTATGCAAGAAGAGCTGCTACAATTCAAGCTGCAAGATGTTTGGGATCTGGTAGACCTTCCTAAAGGTCAAAGAGCAATAGGCACAAAATGGGTCTTCAGGAATAAGAGAGATGAGAGAGGAATAGTTATAAGGAACAAAGCAAGATTGGTGGCACAAGGGTATACAGAAGAAGAAGGAATAGACTATGAAGAAGTATTTGCACCAGTGGCTAGGATAGAAGCAATCAGATTATTCCTGGCCTATGCTTCTTATATGAGATTCAAAGTCTACCAAATGGATGTAAAAGGTGCATTTCTATATGGCTCAATTGAAGAAGAAGTATATGTCTGTCAACCACCAGGGTTTGAAAACCCAAGCTATCCAGACAGAGTATACAAATTGAAGAAAGCACTTTATGGACTGCATCAAGCACCAAGAGCATGGTATGACACTCTGTCATCCTATCTCTTGGAAAATGGCTTTGAAAGAGGAGTCATTGATAAGACTCTGTTCATCAAGAGAAAGAAGAAGGACATCTTGCTGGTCGAAATCTATGTGGATGATATTATCTTTGGATCCACAAGAAACACTATGTGCAAGGAGTTTGAGGAACTAATGCATCAAATGTTCAAAATGAGTTCCATGGGGGAACTTACTTTCTTCCTTGGACTCCAAATTCAACAAAAGTCAGATGGTATTTTTATCTGTCAGTCCAAGTATGTGCAGGACTGTTGGGAACTGAAGATGTGAACAAGTCTTTAAAGCTGCTTGTTCAGAATTACTACTGCCAGAAGACTTCAAAGTTAATACTGCTGAGTATTACTACTGCTAGTAGAATTAATACTGCTAGTCAAAGTTAGTGTTGCTTGAACAAAGTTAGTACTGCTTAGCTAGTTAGTACTGCTAGTGGTTAGTGCTGCTTATTAGTTAATGCTGCTAAGATCAAGTTAATGCTGCTTGAAGAAGTTAATGCCGCTGGAACAAAGTTAATGCTGCTAGAAGAGATTAATGTTGTTGAGCATGATTAGTACTGCTAGAGTTAATACTGCTCAGAGTATTAATGCTGCTGAAGATTAATACTGCTTATAAGATGGAGATTCGCATGGAAGGATAACAGCTGGATGGACTGAAGATTATGGAAAGCTTGAAGATAATGATGGAAGATATTCTGAAGATATTTTATTAATTGTAATTAGCTTTTATCTTCAGTATATATATTGTATTGTTTAGAATTGTTAGATAACTTTTTGTTTTTAGAATTCATTCCTAGTTCTAGAGAGAAAATCAACCTCAAGGCATAGATCCTAATTCTAGAGAAGTAGAATTCGTCTTGAAAGAGTCTGTTCTTCAAGATTGAGGTTGAGTGTGTAATCTTGTGATTTCAATCATTCAATACAAGTTTACAGTTTGTTCTTCATATTTACTGTTTTGGTTTACTGTTTCATTGAATATCAAAGTGTTATTCCGCAAACTTCTTTGATATTGTTTCTGAGAATTAATTCTTGTTGAGAATTCGATCCTGACAAGTGGTATCAGAGCAAGTATTCTCAGAAACCTGCAATCATCATTCTTCCTTGAAATCAGAAATCATCAATGGCTAAAGTTTCAGATTCTTCAAGCACAGAAATCCCCACAGAGGTAATATCTAATCTTTGCTCTAAAACTTGTATGGAAACTGTTAAAAGATACAGGGATCACAACCAGACAATGAGTGATGACCTTAAAAGATTAGAGAGAGATATAAAAGACTATGTAAGAATTGTTGAGAGTTTTGAGGAACAGATCAAAGTTTTCCAAGCCAATGAAGTGGGAGAAGAATGACCTAGAACTTCAGCTGAAAAAGTCTAAAGAGGAGAATGAGAAGATAAAGAGTGAGTTTGAGAAAGCCAAGCTGGATATTGAGAAATTTTCCAATGCTTCTAAAGCAATGGACTCTTTGCTCCGAACTCAAATCCATGACAAACTTAGAAGAGGAATAGGCTATAACACCACACCACCACCATACAACAACAATTACATCCCTCCTATATCAGACCTGCTAGAGACCAAGGATAGGAAGGAATTGCCTGTTGGAGCCACTAAGGTAGATCCTTTAGACAAAGTGGTGGTTGAAACAGACTCTGAAGAAGAGAGCTCTAGTGAAAAGAGTAAGGAGAACACTGTGAGTGGTGAGATTCTCTAGAAAATAACATTATCACCAATGAGGGATGTGAAAAAGCTTGGATCAAGTCTAAGGACATAGAAAAGACTGAGGGAAAGTCTGAGAAGGTCCATTATAAGCAAACCACAGTTGTGAATCATGTCCCTTGCAAACAGTGTCCTTGCAATAAATCTGAGCCCCAAAAACATGATAAACCAAGGGGAAATCAGAGAAACTGGAATAATCAGTTGACACACAAACAAGGGGTTGATTTGAGTAAAATCAATAGACCAAAACCTTGTTTTATCTGTGGCAAATTGAATCATCTTGCCAAACACTGTTATTTCAACCCTATCAACCAAAGAGTCACTTTTCAAAGAAAACCACAAAACTCTTTTGGTTATAGGAATAAAAGAAGGAATCAAATGGCTGAGAACAGAACACCTTTAAAGTCTCATGCTCAGAACAAGTTTGCTAATACAAAGAAAAATGCTCCAAATAAGCCAAGGAGTAATTTAAAGGCAAAGAAAGCAAACAACTTTGTTCAAGTTTGGGTTCCAATTGTAAAGAAACCTGTTAGTACTGCTATCCCAGATAGTACTGCTAACAGAAATAGTGCTGCTGCAACCAATACTACTGCTAACAAGGATAGTGCTTCTACTAGTATTAATGTTACAAAGCCTGTAATCTTGACAAAGTATTCCAGCCATGAGATTCCTAAACAACTCATCCAAACCAAACTGACAGATTATATAAATGAGAAAGGACAACCCAAGACCACTTTGGCTTGGGTTCCATCCAAGACTAACTAATTTGTTAAGTGTGCAGGGCAACCAACAGCTCAAGAGGAAGGGCATTTGACATGTAGATAGTGGTTGCTCTTGGCACATATCAAGTAACATGGACTACCTTCAAAGCTTCAAAAGGTTTGATGGAGGACATGTTGCTCTTTGTATGAAACTCCAGATGGAGGTAAGTTCAAAGGTAAGACAAGTGGAAAATTAAGAGATGGAATAACAGTGTGAGGTACAAATGAAAGGTTATGGACAACACAAGCTTAAAAGGTGTAAGTGCAGTTAATGCTGCCAGTGCAATTTTAATACTGCTTTCAGTTAATACTGCTAGTGGTTAATACTGCTTTCAGTTAATACTGTTTTTAGTTAATACTGCTTTTAGTTAATACTGCTCTCAGTTAATACTGCTAGTTAGTTAATACTGCTAGTAGTTAATACTGCTCTCAGTTAATACTGCTAGTTAGTTAATACTGCTAGTTGGTTAATACTGCTAGTTAGTTAATACTGCTAGTTAGTTAATACTGCTAGTAGTTAATACTGCTCTCAGTTAATACTGCTAGTTAGTTAATACTGCTAGTAGTTAATACTGCTTTCAGTTAATACTGCTCTCAGTTAATACTGCTCTAGGTTAATACTGCTTATATCCCGAATACTATAAATACTCTTTGCCCGCCTAAAAGTTTATAACGACTCTTTGCATACTCTTCACTTGCGCTCTAACCCTTTTCTCTCAAGTACCAAGTTTTTCAGGCAAGAACATCCCAGTTCAATGGCATCCATGGCATTCATCGACGAGCACAATGAAATCGCGATGCTCCAAAAGCCAAAGCAAGCTGCAGGATTTCATCAGATAGTGGATTTTCTGAAAACTAGCCATATTGCCTATGCTCTGACAGTGTCTCCATCAATCTATATCGAGCATCAAAGGCAGTTCTGGGCTAATGCCACCATTGTTGCTGAGAATGGTGTGCAAATGATCAAGACAAGGGTCTGTGAAAAACCATTGACAGTTACTGAAGAGGTAATTCGCATCAGTCTACGTCTAGACGATGCCTCTGGTATAACTTCTATCCCTAATGATGAACTATTTTCTACTCTTAAAAGAATGGGGTATGGAGGCCCATTGGGTATTTTTAAGTTCTCAAAAGCTAAATTCTCACCCCAATGGCGGTTTCTTGTTCATACCTTGATGCACTGCATTTCTAAAAAGATTACTGGATGGAGTGAGTTCAGCAGTCCCATTGCTTATGCTTTGGTCTGCTTAGCCACTGCCAGAAAGTATAATTTTTCACAAATGATTTTCAATGATCTTGTATCAAACTTGGGAAACAAAAAGAGCTTTTATATGTATCCCAGGTTTGTTCAAGCAACAATCAACCATGAATTGACGGATATTCCTCATTCTGATGGAATATATGTACCAAAACCCCCTAAAGGCAAGGTTTTCTCAAATATGAGAAGATCTGTTGGGGACTCGGAAGGAGTAGACACCCCATTGTTCTCTACAATGATGGTGGTGTCGCAAACTAATGAAGGTATGGTAGCAGGGTCAAGGCCCTCATTAGACCAACCCACTGCTAGCTAATCCCAACTTTCCCACTCTAAATCAATTCCTCAGTCTCTTCTTGACAAACCAACTTCACCAATCACCCACACTTATCAAAGAAAACAGGTAAAGAAGGCTCCTTCCCTTCTTGTACCTTCACCCACTCAGCCTTTAAGCCCTCTCTAAGGGAGAATTATCCCTTAGAGAATATCCAAAGGGAAACCAACAGGGTGTCTCCCAACCCTCAGGAGGTGCTCTCTAAGGAGATGGCAGAGCACATGGGTGAGAAGGCTGCCACTACTTCTGCTAGCACAGAGAAGGATAGTGGTAACATCTCTAAGACCTTCCCCATGGCAACTTTGGGTGAGAAATCAACCAAATGACCCCGGTGCCAAGAAACCAAGGGGGTAGTTGGTGCTTCTGCTAGGCAGAAGGCCACTACTAAAAGATCCAAGGATCCCTCAAGGATGGGCAAAACATCCACAAAGGGTGAGGACAGAACTGAAACTGATGAATTGATGGCAAAACTTTCCAAGGATCCTTCTAGGGTGGGTAAAACACCTAAAGAAGGTGAGGATAGATATACTTACTGGGAATTGATTGAAGAATTAACCAACATCAATGTTGACGTGGTTAAACAAGGAAAGGAGATTAAAGAATTGCAGCAAGTGGTCATCTCCCAACAAGAGTAGATTTCCAAACTCAAGCGATTGGTAGGAAAACTCATTGCCAAGAAAAGGAGAAAGCAGTTTGTTCTAAGGAGGAGAAATGGGGCAAACAAAAAGAAGGAGGAAAATGCTTCCAAAAAGGGTGAGAATTCAAGCTCAGAACAGATAGATCAACAGATTGAGGGGGAGTTTGTTGAAGAAAGGGCTGAATTTGTTGAAGAAAAGGCAGCAGCAGAAACTGTTAGTGCTGCTGAAACTACACAAGCAGCAGTAATAGGATTAACATCTGAAGAGGTTGAAGTAGCAGAGATGCTGGTAAAAGCAAAGAATGACACTCCCAAAGCAAAGGGAGTGGTCATAAATGAAGGGGGAGACAAGAAATCAGAACAGAAAGACATGGCTGCAGATGTAAAAAGAAAAGGGAAAGAAAAGATGATAGAAACTGATCAACCAACTAAAAAGCAAAAGATGATTGAATCAGATGAAGCATTAGCCAAGAAACTGCAACAAGAGTTAGATCAAGCAGAGAAAGAGCAGGTTGAGAAAGACAGAGAGATAGCCAGAGCACTAGCCAATGAACTAAATGAAGCATTTCAGAAAGGGTTGGAAACAGAGAAAGCTAAGCAAAGAGCAATAAGCTTGAGAAAGGCTATGATGGCCAGATCAAGTGCAAAGAAGAGAAGACCTTCACAAACTTACCTTGCAACTCAGGAAAGGAACAAGATGATAACTTTCTTGAGGAGTGCAATTGGTGTGAAGAAAGAAATGTTCATAAAGATGACTTTTGAACAAGTCAAGGGACTATATGAGAAAGAAATGGGAAAGCTGAAGAATAATGAAAAGGACAGAGTGGAGTTTGAAAAGAAAGCTAAGGAGAGGCATGATGTGAATATCAATAAACCCTTCCCTGAAAGTGAAGAGGGAACTCCAACAAAGGAAAAGGCAGAGATTAAGGAAGAAGAGACTCTAGCTCAGAAGATCAAGAAGATAAAAAGAGTTAAGTCTATTGCTTCTAAAGGTCCTAGATCAGAAGAAAGGGCAAAGGAAGAAAAGAAGAAGGAAGCTACTATAGAGCAAGGGCAAAGGATACTGAAGAGAACCAAAATGATGGCAAACAGAAAGAGAGTTGACAAGAAGCCCAGAGTAGAAAAGGAAAAGAAAGCTGAGACTCAAGAAGAAGTACCACAGAGTTCAGATGCAAACATGTATATGGTGATAATGGATAAAATTCCAAAGCCTATCTCAGCTGAACCTGTTGGATTCAAACCTCCTGAAGTTATTCATTGGGATACTATGGAGGTGGATGGCAAGGAGTATATCAGATTAAAAAGAAAGGATGAAAAGTATGAAGTCTATAGCACCTGGAACAAAATTGTCAGAGAGTGTTCAAGATCTGATTTGGAAGAAATGTTTGAAGTGGGAATGAAAGTTCATGCAGATCAGTTGACAGCTCCAGGGTTACCAATTGTGAAGTTAGTAATGGAATATTTGTGCATGTTGTTCAAACCAGAAGCAGTAAAGCATTTGATAAAAGATGTATTTAAAGCTGTTAGAGGATGGACTCTATATGAAAGGAGTGGAGTCTATGAACTGGCATTGGATACTTTTCACATGGAGTACTACTTGGTAGATAGGGTCTACAATCACACAAATCTAAAGCTTCATGCCATGTTGAATAAGAAGTTGGGTTGTGCACCAAATTCAGAAATGGCAAAGTATCTAATTCAGATAACTATCAATCAGAGTATGGGACTAGATCCTAACATTGGAGTAGATCAATGAAGATTTTGGAAGCATTTGAAGAACTTGACTTCTCTTTCTAAAAGTCAAGTTAGGGGGAGATTGTTGGGAACTGAAGATGTGAACAAGTCTTTAAAGCTGCTAGTTCAGAATTACTACTGCCAGAAGACTTCAAAGTTAATACTGCTGAGTATTACTACTCAGACTCAAAACCTGCCAGCACACCTATGGAGACACACAAGCAGATAACAACAGATATTGAGGGGGAGGATATGGATGTTCATCTTTATAGATCCATGATTGGCTCTCTCATGTATCTTACAGCTTCTAGGCCAGATATAATGTTTCCAGTCTGTGTATGTGCAAGATTCCAAGTTAGGCCAAAGCAATCACACTTTCAAGCTGTTAAGAGGATATTCAGTTATCTCAAAGGGCAACCTAGATTGGGACTTTGGTATCCTCATGACTCATCATTTGACCTACTTGAATACTCAGACAGTGATTTAGGTGGAGCAAATTTGGACAGAAAATCTCTTCTGGAGGATGCCAGTTTTTGGGTGCAAGACTAGTTTCATGGCAGTGCAAGAAACAAACCACAGTGTCCACATCTACAACAGAAGCAGAGTACATAGCAGCTGCAAGTTGTTGTTCTCAAGTGTTATGGATTCAGAATCAAATACTGGACTATGGGGTAACCTTTCTACACACTCCAACCTTTATTGATAATAGCAGTGCTATCAGCATTGTTAATAATCCTATCAAGAACTCAAAGACAAAGCACATTGAAATCATGTATCACTTTATAAGAGACTGCAATGAAAAGAAACTTATTCAAGTTGTAAAAGTTCATAATGATAACCAGATTGCTGATCCATTCACCAAAGCCTTTGATGAGGGTAGATTCACTTTCTTGGTCACAAGTGTGGGAATGATCAACTCTGAATAAGCACCTTCTCAAAAAGTGGTTAAATACCTGTATATTGTTTATTCTTGGTGTTACTAATCTTCTTTTTCAGGAAATGTATAGTAGTACTCAGTTCATCACAAGCTTAAAAGTGTAAGTATGGTTAATACTGCCAGTACAGTTTTAATACTGCCAGTACAATTTTACAACTGCCAGTGTTCAGTTAATACTGCTAGTTAGTTAATACTGCTAGTGGTTAATACTGCTCTCAGTTAATACTGCTAGTTAGTTAATACTGCTAGTGGTTAATACTGCTCTCAGTTAATACTGCTATTTAGTTAATACTGCTCTCAGTTAATACTGCTAGTTAGTTAATACTGCTTTCAGTTAATACTGCTTTCACTAATTCTCTAGGTTAATACTGCTTATGTCCCAAATACTATAAATACCCTTTGCCCGCCTAAAAAGTTCATAACGACTCTTTGCATACTGTTCACTTGCGCTCTAACCTTTTTCTCTCAAGTACCAAGTTTTCAGGCAAGAATATTCAAGTTCAATGGCATCCATGGCATTCATCGATGAGCACAATGAGATCGCGATGCTCCAAAAGCCCAAACAAGCTGAAGGGTTTTACCAAATAGTCGACTTTCTGAGGACAAGTCATATTGCTCATGCTCTCACCGTGTCCCCTACCATCTACATAGAGCATCGGAGGCAATTCTGGGCCAATGCCACTACTAGCACTGAAAATGGAGTGTCGTGCATCAAAACAAGGGTGTGTGACAAACCCTTGACAGTTACTGAGGAGACTATTCGCATCTGTCTACGTCTAGACGATGCTTCAGGTATTTCTTCAATCCCAAATGAGGATATGTTTTCAAACCTCACCAGAATGGGGTATGAAGGCCAATTGGGGATTTTCAAGTTTTTCAAAGCTCAGTTTTCACCCCAATGGAGGTTCTTTGTTCATACCTTGATGCATTGTATTTCTAAGAAAACAACTGGCTGGAGCCAACTTAGCAGTCCAATTGCCTATGCATTGGTATGTTTATCCACTGCTAGAAAATACAACTTTTCTCAAATGATCTTCAATGATCTTGTCTCAAATCTGGACAACAAGAAGAGTTTCTTCATGTATCCCAGGTTTGTTCAGGCAGTTATTACTACTGAATTGATGGACATACCTCATTTTGATGGGGGTATATGTACCTAAACCCCCTAAAGGCAAGGTTTTCTCAAACATGTGAAGATCTGATAGGGACTCGGAAGGAGTTGACACCCCATTGTTCTCAACAATGATGGTGGTGTCCCAACCACAAGAAGGTATGGCAGCAGGGTCAAGGCCCTCATTAGACATTCCCACTGCTAGCCAAACCCATCCTTCCCACTCTATATCTATCCCACAGTCCCTACTTCATAAGCCGACTTCTCCTATTACCCAAACTTACAAAAGGAAACGGGTAAAGAAGGCTCCTTCCCTTCTTGTACCTTCACCCACTAAGCCTTTAAGCCCTCTAAGGGAAAATTCTCCTTTAGAGAATATACAAAGGGAAACCAATAGGGTGTCTCCCAACCCTCAGGAGGTGCTCTCTAAGAAGATGGAAGAGCATATGGGTGAGAAGGCTGCCACTACTTCTGCTAGCACAGAGAAGGACAGTGGTAACATCTCTAAGACCTTCCCCATGGAAACTTTGGGTGAGCAATCATCCAAAGGTCCCATGTGCCAAGAAACCACGGGGGTGGATAGTGCTTCTGCTAGGCAGAAGACTTCCACTAATAAAAGATCCAATGATCCCTCAAAAGGGGGTAACACTCCTAGAGAAGGTGAGGACAGATATAACTATGACGAATTGATGGAAACCATGGGAAACATCAACATGGATGTACTCAAACAAGGAAAAGAGATAGATGAAATGAAGTTGATAATCTTGTCTCAACAAGAACAGATTGCAAAGCTAAAAAAAATGGTGTCAAAGCTAGTGCAAAAGAAGAGAAGAAAACAGTATGTTTTGAAGAAGAGATCAGCTGATAAAGATGCTTCCAACAAGGGGGAGAAAGAGTCTGAAAAAGAGACAGAAAGGCCTTCTGAAAAAGGAGTTGAAGTTAAAGGGGAGAAAGAGGATGGGATAGAAGCAGAAACAGATTTTGTCCAAGAAGAAGAAACTGTTAATGTTGCTGAAACAGCAGAAACAGTTAATGCTGCTGAAACAGCAGAAACAGTTAATGCTGCTGAGGCAAAAGAAGCAGAAACAGGGCTCTCTGTAGAGGAAATGGAGATTGCAGAAACTTTAGTTAAAGCCAAGAATGATACTCCTAAGGCTAGTAAAAAGGCCAAGGGAGTAGTCATCAATGAAGGAGGGATCTCAAAGAAGGGAAAAGAAAAGGAAATCTTGAAGGATACAAAGGGAAAAGGAAAGGAAAAGATGGTTGAAGCTGAACTGTCTGCAAAGAAAAAGACTCAGATTGAATTAGATGAGGAAATAGCAAAGCAACTTGAAGATCAAATGGAAAAGGAGGAACAGCTGCAAACTGAGACAGATAGAGAACTTGCAAAGATCATGGCCAGAAAGCTAAATGCAGAGTATCAGAAAAGTATCAAAGAAACAGCTCAGGCCAAGATACTTCAAGTCAAAAAGATGCCAATTCAAAAGCAGAAAAGACAACCCTTCAAGACCTTTTTGGCCAATCAGAAAAGAAGAAAAATGATAAATTTTCTGAAAGGTGCAATTGGAGTCAAGGGGGAGATGTTCACAAACGTGGCATACAATCAGGTTGAAGAGTTGTACAAGAAAGAGATGGAAAAGCTTCAAGGGGAATCATCTCAAAGGGAAGAGGCTGAGAGAAGAATGAAGGAGAGGCATGACCTCAATATTCAACAACCATTCCCTGAGGAGACCACACCCTCAAAGGACAAAGCTGAAGAGATGAAGAAAGAACATGAGAATGTTGATGTAGAAGTCAAATCTGGAAAGAGGGTGAAGACAATTGCTTCCAAAAAGCAGTCTAAAAGGCCAAGAGTAGAGGAAAGAGAAGAAACTGCAGAAGAACCAGTGCATAATCCAGAATAGTCCCATAAACAAATTGATGAGAATATGGATGTCTACATGTCAATTGTAGAACCCATTAAGGCTGTTCCAATCTCCATGAAAGCTCCTGCGATTACTTTCTGGGACATTCTAAAAGATAATGGAAAGGATTTCTTCAGAATCAAGAGAGCTGATGGTACATTTGAAGCTTTTTCAACCTGGGGGAAAGTGATCAGAAGTTGTTCAAGAGCAGACATAGAAGAAATGTATAAAGTGGGAATGAAACTCTATGAGCCTGTGTTAAAAGGTACTGAAGAAAATCTTCTCAAAGTGGCAATGGAATACTTATGTATGATGTTTGATCCAGAGAAGGTGATGCATAGGATTAAAGATCTTCATCATGAGTATGTGTTAAAAAAGATTGATAATTGGATACTCTTTGAAAACAGTGGTGTGTACATGATTACAATTGATAAATGTTATCATGAATACTACCTAGTTGACAAAATCTATGAGCATAGCAAGGAGAAGCTAGTAGGGATGTTAAAAGCCAAGCTAGTATGCACAAAGTATTCAGAGATGGCCAAAATTATGGTGAGAAGAACTGTCAATCAAAGTTTGGGTCTAGATCCAAATTTGGGCAACTGAATATGTGAAGTTGAAAGCATCTTGAATATTAGATTTGAAGAACTTGACTTCTCTTCCCAAAAGTCAAGTTAGGGGGAGATTGTTGGGAACTGAAGAGAAGCTTAAGTGTTTAATGCTGCTAGTACAGAATTATTACTGCCAGAGGAATTCAAGTTTAATACTGCTAGGTATTACTACTTCTAGTAGAATTAATACTGCTAGTCAAAGTTAGTGCTGCTTGAACAAAGTTAGTACTGCTTAACTAGTTAGTACTGCTAGAGGTTAGTGCTGCTTAGTAGTTAATGCTGCAAAGATTCAGTTAATACTTCCAAGGTGATTAGTGTTGCTTATGAGATGGAGATCCGAATTACAAAAATGACAGCTGGATAGACTGAAGATATTCATGGAAGATATTATGAAGATATTTTATTAATTGTAATTATCTTTTATTCAGTATATGTATAGAATTGATAGAATAGTTTAGAAATTATTCATTCTAAGTTTTTGTTCTAGAGAAAATCAACCTCAAGGCATAGTTACTAATTCTAGAGAAGTAGAATTCGTCTTGAAAGAGCCTGTTCTTCAAGATTAAGGTTGTGTGTGTAATCTTGTAACTTCAATCATTCAATATAAGTTTACAAGTTGTTCATCAAATTTATACTATTTGTTTAATGTTACATTGAATATCAAAGTGTTATTCCGCAAACTTCTTTGATATTGTTTCTGAGTATTTATTCTTGTTAAGAATTCGATCCAAACAAAAAGACTTGTTTGAAAATCTGACATTGTATGAAAATGATCATAAATGAATGATATAACAATTAAAGCTTATGGTCAAGAATAATTGATATTTGTCTATACGAAACAAAATATAGACATTCTTGAAATGACCGTTTCGAAATAAAATATCGCTCAAAATTCTTTGAATACAAGCGGAGTGTCTTACCATTGAAGAAAAATCTCTCCAATTTAGAGACATGGTAAGAACATGTTGAACAAAGTCAAACCGGTGTGTGTGAATACTTGAAAGTATATAGAAAAGACAATACCCAAGTATTTATCTTTGGAAACACACGGTTTGTTTATCAATTAATGACAAAAAAATAAAATGAAAACATTTAAAATCACACTTCCAAATTATAAAATCTGTTTAAAAATCAGGAAGTGGTTTGAACATTTCAGAACATATTTTCTATATCTGAAAGCTGTCCTTCTTTCAGATACATTTGAGATTAAGATAAAAAACTTACCGTTTCGCGCAATCTTAAATCTCATGAAGTCAAGCTAAAGTCATTAAGATATGATCTTGTCAGTTTCTCTCATCCTGCATAAGTCTCAAAGTCTAGTAAAAAATTTATTCACAAAATTTATTCTAAAAGAAAATGACATAAAGCAATAAAACGATTAATGTACGAGTTCTGATTTGAAGTAATCAGAAATCATAGTCTTACTCCTTTTGACTTATAAGCTCCCCCTAAAATCATGCATCACAAAAATTTTGTCAGTTAAGTATAATGCAGAAATTAGTTTTGCTCCCCTCAAATGAATGTAGATCATCTAAAATCTTCGCTTACTCCCCCTGAGATCATGAGCAAACAATTAAAGTGCAGATATCTTTCAGAAATAAAGATAAAGAAAATGATGAAAAATAACAATTTGTAACTTTAGTAGGTAACAACCGATTACGTCTTAAGATTTAACATACCAAGCTTAGAGACAAGAAAATTAAATCTCTTTTCATCTAAGGGTTTGGTAAATAAATCTGCAAGTTGATAATCTGTTTTTACAAAATAAAGTTCAATTGTTCCTTTTTCTACATTATCTTTTATAAAATGATACCTAACATCAATATGTTTGGTTTTCGTATGCTGGACAGGATTAGCAGATATTGCAATCGCACTTTTCGAGTCACAGTAGATTGGAATTTTATCAAATTTGAATCCATAGTCTCGTAGCTGTGTTCGCATCCACAAGACTTGAGAGCAACAACTGGCAGCAACTACGTACTCTGCTTCAGCAGTCGATGTGGAAACGCATAATTGTTTCTTTGAAGCCCAGCTAACGAGCTTGTCTCCAAGAAATTGAACGTGACCAGAAGTACTCTTTCTGTCCAACATGCAACCTGCATGATCTGCATCTGAATATGCAGTCAGTTGAAACCCAGTATCCTTAGGATACCACAGATCAAGGACAGCGGCCAAATGGGATTCTTTTGGAGCAGCTTGATATCTAGAACATAAGCATGTTGAAAACATAATATCTGGTCTACTGGATGTAAGATACATTAATGAACCTATCATACCTCTATATGTTCTAACATCAACACTTTTACCCGAAGGATCAGTGTGGGTCTTAGTACCAGGTGCCATCGGGGTACCAATTGGTTTACAATTTTCCATTTTGTACTTCCGAAGAATGTCCAAAATGTACTTAGATTGGTTAATAAAAATCCCCGTAGAAATTTGTTTAACTTGTAGTCCGAGAAAAAAATTCATCTCTCCCATCATACTCATTTGAAAACGTGACACCATGAGGTTAGAAAAGTTTTTACAATATTTTGGATTAGTAGAACCAAATATTATATCATCAACATATATTTGAATAAGGATAATATCATCTTTTTCTTTCTTGATGAATAAAGTAGTATCAATCTTACCTTTGGAGAAACCAGACTTGACCAAGAATTTGGATAAAACGTCATACCATGCTCGAGGGGCTTGTTTTAATCCATAAAGGTCTTTGTCCAGGATGTAGACATGATCTGGCTTATCTAGATTGACAAACCCTTCTGGTTGAGACACATACACTTCCTTCTTAAGAATGCCATTCAGAAAGGCTGTTTTCACATCCATCTGATAGACTGTGAAATTCTTATGAGCTGCGTATGCTAGAAACATGCGGATTGCTTCTATACGAGCTACTGGAACATACGTCTCATCGTAGTCTATGCCTTCCTCTTGCCGGTAACCTTTGGCAACAAGTCTAGCTTTGTTTCTTATGACGATACCATCTTCATATTTTTTTTTGAATACCCATTTAGTTCCTATCACGGTCTATCCTTCTGGCTTAGGAACTAATCTCCAAACCTTTAGGGCTTCAAACTGATTGATCTCTTCTTGCATTGCAGATACCCAGTCCGAATCAGCAAGAGCCTCAGATACTCGTGTTGGCTCAATCTTACTAAGGAATGAGTCATGCATACATTGGTTCAGAGTCGCTGACCTAGTTTGAATAGGCTTGTTAAGATCTCCAATTACTTGATGTAATGGATGGTCTTTGGTCCAGCGATGCTCATGAGGGAGTGAAGTAGATGATGTTTGAATATGATCATCATCTAGAAATCCACTTTCAGAATCTTCAGTTTGAATAACAAGAGGGGGGTTTTCAGTTGAAGTCTCAGTTGCAGAAGTATCAGTTGGTACAGCAGATTCAGGCTGTTGAGTAGACAATGTATTACACCCAACTGAAACAGTTACTTCTGGCTCAACATTTGCTTGTGCATCTTCAACTGTAGGAGTAACAATAGGAATGTGAGTTTCAGACTGAACGGGGGATGCTTGTTCAGTTATAACTTCTGAAGTGACTGGATGATGACAGCTTGTATCTTCAGACCTGTCAGTCACAACAGATTTAGATACATTAGTTCCAAGAAACTCATCATAAAAGAATTCAAATAAGAAATCTAAATCAGTTAAATGAGAAGTAGATGTAGATGCGTTATCCGAATTTGTCGCTGTAGAAGCAGGTTATGGCCTGATCTGCCCAGAAGCTAATACTCCAGTGATAACGGGTTCTGAACGTATTTGATCAGAAGCCATATCTTCATTAAATGTGACATTAACGCTCTCAATAACTGTCATTGACTTCTTTATATAAACACGATATGCTGCAGAAGTTGAAGAATAACCGATAAAGATGCCTTCGTCCGCCTTAGCACTGAATTTATTCAGACTCTCTCTGTCGTTAAGCACAAAACATTTACACCCAAATACGTGAAAATATTTGATAGCTGGTGTTCTGTTGTTGATCAACTCATATGGAGTCTTCTGAAACCGGCGGTGTATTATGGAACGATTTTGAGTATGGCATGCAGTCGATACAGCTTCTGCCCACAAGAATAGAGGTAAGTCCAATTGGCCAAGCATAGTCCAAGCGGACTCGACTAGCGTTCGATTTCGCCTTTCGCCTACTCCATTTTGTTCAGGCGTTCTAGCAGCAGAATACTGATGTGATATCCCGACCGATTCGAGATATTCTTCAACGATTTTGTTTTTGAACTCTGTGCCATTATCAGTACGAAGAAACTTGACTGGTCGCTGCATTTTCACTTGGGTCGTCTTTAAGAAAGTAATGAGAACTTCCGGTGTCTCATCTTTTAATCGAAGAAATTTGACCCACGTGTATCCTGAATAATCGTCCACAATAACCAACACGTATTTCTTTGCTCCCAAACTCTGAGTTCTCATTGGACCACATAAATCCATGTGTAACAATTCTAACGGAGAACAAGTGCTTGGTTCAGGCTTCGGTTTATGAGCGGCTCTCTTCATCTTACCCTTTTCACAAGCTGCGCATAAGTGTTGTCTTTCATATTTCAGCTCAGGAAGTCCTTTGACCAATTTCCCACTAACCAGCTTGTTGATGTAACGAAAGTTCAAATGAGATAAACGTTTGTGCCAGAGCCAACTTTTCTGCGTTGAAGCTTTTGTCTTTAAGCATACTTGATTGTCAATCTGAACTTTGGACAAATTGATGGTGTAGAGGTTGGTCTTTCGATTTCCAGATAAGAATTTTGTTCCATCTTCAGTACGAACTGAGAAACTCTTAGACTTGAAGTTGACCTCTAACCCTTTATCACAGAATTGACCTATGCTAAATAAGTTGTGCTCCAAGCCTTCGACATAACTCACCTTACTTATCGTTATGTTGTCTTGAATGATGTCACCATATCCTAAGATAGGTGAAAGTTGATCGTTTCCAAATCTGACATTTCCACTGAATTTCTCTGTATAGTTAGACAATAAAGCTTTTTGCCCAGTCATATGCTTGGAACATCCACTATCCAAGTACCACATATGTCGGGTCTGCAAGAGAAATCAGGCAATAACAATTTTAGGTACCCATTTAAAAACGAGCCCTAACGGATTAGCACAAGATTTTGGTATCCATTTAAATATGGATCCTCTTTTTCTTTGAAAACTTTGAAAAAACTTTGATCTCGAAGAATTAACATGATAAGATCCATACCAATCAGAAGAATTATGAGAATAAACGAAATTAGTTCTCCGATAATTAGAATAAAATGTAGTAGGAATAGAAGATAATTGAATCAATTGCTTTATTGAATATTTCTTGTAAGAAGTTACAAGGTTTTGTTTATTTGAAGCAAATTGATAAATTACATCATCATCACTACTAACTTGGCTAGTAAAAGAATTATCAGAAACTGATCCGGCTATCTCATCCTCCTTCCGTTTTGGTCTCCATTCGGATCGAGCTTTCAACTTTTTCTTCCTTAAATCTGAAACATAAGATATAGATTTATTAGGAAAAACAGATTTCCGAGATTGAATGTTCTTTTGTGTACCAGTGTATTTCTGTTTCTGTAATCGCTGTTTCTTATGTTTCTTACCTCGAGCATAGTAATCAGCAGTTACAGAAACTGATTCACCAACCGTAGTTGATGATTTATCAATATTAACACCACTTGGTAACACTTTCTCATTTACAAGACAAGTAGAATGATCAGGAAGTATATCATTGGATTCAAACAAATCAATTTCATTTATGCACCCATCATCAGAATTAAGAAAATCATTTGCAGACTAAAATAAGTCATTAGAATTATCAGAGAAAGTTTGAGGTGTCTTTGAAACATTAGAACACATTGTAGATTTAGATTTAAAAATTGTTTTCTTTAATACTGTAGAAAACACACTTTGTTGAATATCAACCAAAAGTTTTTCATCAGATAAATCATTTTCAAGCTCAACTATTTTGCTTTCAAGAATAAGTGTAGGAACATAAACTTTTGCAATTGCAGGTTTTTCCTTCATCTCAGAAGCAGAATAACTAACAAAATAGTCGTTGGAAAGAACTTTTGGTGTTTCTGAAAGATAACTATCATTTAACTTTACATATTTAAACGGTAGTTGCATTTTCTTTTTATTCTTCCTATTTTCAGTTTCTTGGATATCAACTTCTTCTGGTAATTTGGTAACAAATTTGGGTTTCAAATGAGTATGTTTACCAGCACATTTCAGAAAATCATAGTTATAGAGTGCTGGTTGTTTTCTGACAGCTTTCTTAAGATAATGGGGTTTTTTAAAACCAAGTCCCCATTTCTCTTTAACATCTTCCTCTTCATTAGGTGCATTGAGAAAAGTTGTTTGATCTGTTTGTCCTCTCGCATAGAGTTTTGCTTCCAGACCATTTACCTTCTTGTTCAAAAGCTTATTTTCAACCTGCAGTTTATGAACAGTTAGTGCAGATTCTCTTTTCTCAAACTCATATTTAGAAACTTTAGCTTCAAACTTAGAAATCTTCTTTTCAAAACAATCTACTTGAGATTTAGAATTAAAATCAGTCTTGCGTAAAGAATCAATGAGATCTTTGTTCACAATAACAGACTTATTAAGCTCAAAGATCTTATTGTTTCTTTTAACAACCTTTTCTTTTTCCTGTTTCAATTTATTTTGTAAATCTTGAAGCTCAACCACCATGCTTTCCATTTTAGTAATAAAATCTTTTGCAGTTAAGTTTAATACCTCATCAGTGGTCTCGTCATCTGACACATCATTCTTCACTTCTTTTCCCATGAGACATAGATGAGCATTTTCTTCCTTTTCTTCCTCTTCACCTTCTGAATAATCCAACCAAAATTCATCTTCAGCCATTAAAGCTACACCCGCTTCTTCCTGTTTTTCCAAAAGTAATTTGTTCTGATAGTATTGAGAGTTGCGAACTTTCGGCTTCCGACACTCTTTAGCAAAATGACCCATCTTGCCACAATTGTAGCATTTGATTAAGTCAGTTGCTTGCTTTTCAGCAGCAGTGTAATCATTCATGAACTTCTTCTTCTCATCGGGTTTCTTCTCCATATATCTTTTCTCTTCATATATCTTTCCTTCCACTCTTTCATGATGCTCATGGTTCTTAGAACTTGATGAAGAATACCGTTGAGAATTTGATCCCGGCTTCTTGTAAAACTTCTTCTGGAATGCACGGGTCAGCAATAGCATGGCTTGTTTTAGATTCTCTCCATCATCACTATCTTCTTCAGAATCAGACTCAAACTTTAACTCACTTTCTTCTTCTTCTTCTTTTCTATCTTTTCTTTCTTTTCTTTCTTCTTCTCACCAACAACCAAAGCAATCGGATCAGGAACCTTCTCAGCCTTCTTCTTTTCAGCTATTTTCTCATCTACTTCTTCTTCATTCTGCCTCAGAGTCTCATACACTTCATGTAAAGGAATCTCATTCAGATCCTTCATCTGTTTTATCCTACGAGTATGCTTCTTCCATTCAGGTCGTAGAATGCTAAGGAATTTAACATTATTTTCCAGCTGCTTCTTGTTCACCTTGTTCTTTGTCAGTTCATTCAGAAGCACAGTAAACCGTTCATATGTATCTTCCAGACTCTCATTCTCTTTGGCTTTGAATTCCTCGTAGCGATTGATGCAGTTAGCCACTTTCATCTGATTCCCTACCTTGGATCCCATCATCATCTTTTCCAATTGATCCCACATCTTCTTAGCATCATGCTTGTAGCTATCAATCTTGATGTAAATGTCATTGGGAATGCTTTGAAGTAGAAGAGACCATGCTTGTCTGTCTGCTTTATACCGGCTTTTCTGTTCTTCAGAATACTCTGAGAAATCTACTTTAGATGGTTTTGTCTTTATTTCTCTTTCCTCATCATCATTTACATTATCAGATTCATCTTCAACAGGTACTTGAACTGTGATTGGTTTCATAGGACCGTCTTTGATTGATTCCATAATATTTTCTCCATTTGCACGTCGGTCTATAAAATCCAGAAATCGATCCTTCCATTGCTCATACTCTCCTTTGAATAGAACTGGAGGTTTGGCATCAGTGCCGATTGAAAGTGCATCTTTGGAAGTCATCTTCTTTAAACCTGTTTGAAAAATATATCAAATGAGAAACTAGAACTGATCGTTAGTCCAAAATATGAAATCACTAGAAAAATATTGAAAAGAAATTCAGAGATTTTGAACACAGAAAGAACTTTTGTCCCCCTCCGCAGACTTAGCACGGGGGTCCCTATTCACTGTGAAACACGCAGATCGAGACTTGCGCGTTTGATAAACTCTCAAGTAAACTCGCATACAAACTCGCAAGCAAACTCGCAGACAAACTCGCAAAAAAACTCGCAGATCAAACTCGCAAGTGCCTAAACTCGCTAAAAACTGTTCACGCTGAAACTCGCTAATAGAGGTGTGCGCGTTTTCCAAATTCGCACGTCGAAGCTTGCGCGTTTGAACAAAACTCGCTAGCTTCACTTGTGCGTTTCTACTATTCCTCTTCAAACTCGCACGTCTAAGAACTCGCAAACAACTGTTCATTTCAAACTCGCTAGCTTCAATTAGCGAGTTTCTAGAACTCGCAGATAGCCTTGCGCGTTTGAGACCAAAAAATAACCCTTCGACTTGCACGTTCTAGCTGATGAACCTTGCACGTTTTACGAAGAACTTGCGTGTTTGGACGAAGAACTTGCGCGTTTGGACGAAGAACTTGAGCGTTTGGGATATCTAGCGCGTTCTTCCGAAAAACGACCCAAAAACTGATTTTTCCATCTGAAATCGATCTGAACTTTGTCCAAATGCCATGAAACTTTGAAATAATGCTCGATTACAGTACTAGAATGAATTACAATCCAAGAAACTTACAAACATTCACATACAAAACAATAAGATCGATGAAACAGTAAAAACGACTCGTGTACAAAAACATAACAAAAAAATCACAAATTCGAGTGATTTACAGTGCAATACTTGAAATTGATTTACAAAGACTCGATCTAATACACTTTTAGCACAGTTCCTAATCAAAATCAGCTCCAAAAACACTCAAAAATCCAAAAATCGAATTTCCTTTCAAGAACAGTAACGAACCACCAAAATCTTGAATTTCTTGAACTGATTTCACCTTTGGATCTGCTGTGATACCAATTGTGTGTTCCAGAATCTAGTCTCTAATCAATAACAATCAAACAAACAAGATTGAAATCAAAGATTACCTGTTTGATTACTTTGAATTTAACAATTTACACTTTCTCTCTCTAGAACTCTATCTATCTCTAAAAACGTATTCTCTCAAATCTGATATATCTCTGTTATGCTTCCTTACAGAAAATACAAGAAGAAAAGTATTTATACCTAAAGCTAATACAAAGGAAACTAAAATACAACAAAACAAATACAAAATACAACTACGTTTGACTTGTTACAAATAGACTTTGACTTTTAATGAGATTTGACTTTCTTCAGCTTTGACTTTCTCAACTTTGACCTTCAGAATACTTGATCTTATATCCAACAGATTTATGCGCTAACAGTTTTCAATGATTGAAAGTTGTCCACTTATCAACCATATATGAGATTAAGATAAAGGATTATACCTTAACGTGCAATCTTACATCTCTTGAAGCTAAGCTTAAAGTCATAAACATATGATCTTTTAAGCATCTCTCAAAACTTCTGCAAAAGTCTTATGTCAAGTTAAAGTAAAGTTTATTCACTTACATTGAAAAGACAAAAAGCAGTAAAACTGTTAAAGTACGAGTTCTGATCAGAAAAAATCAGAAGTCATCACCTTTTTATTTACTCCCCCTGAAATTATGCATTAGAAAAATTATCAATGTAAAACATATGCATAAACTTTCAGACAAATATGTACTCCCCCTTGATGGTTGATTTCCTCATTCGAGTATTGGAGTACAAACTCTTTTCAGCTCGGAGTAAGGTCATTTGATCACTGAAGTACGAGTTCTAAACTGTTGTGTTTAGAAGTCAAACTTCGTTGAAGTCCGGGTTCTAAGTTGATTTACTTAGAAGCCTTTGTTCTCCTACTCCCCCTTGATAGTAGGTGCCTGCAACACAGGTTTAGTTTTCTTTGGTACCCACTGGTATTTGGGTCCATGAATATTAGTTGCAGTTTGTATAGGAGTTATTGCGTAAGAACCGTACCAATAATGATCACTTGTTTTATGAATAGAATCATGTGTACGACAATAAGAACAATAGAATTTCTTACCTGACAACCTGATTAATTGATCTCTCGTGTAGACGAAATCAGGTTTACCTTTACGCGCAATGTTCTTCTTGGCATTATGCGAATGTACACATGAGCTTTTACATTTCAGCTCTTCTTTAACTGGTTTCTACTTCCAGACCAGTTCTTCTTCCTGGAAGCTTCTTCTCCTTCTTTGATGTGTACCTGAACTATCTCTGTTCCTGTCATAGAAAAGATTAGTAGAATGAATCTGATTAGAAGATTTAACTGACCTTCTGAAAAGAGCAGTTTTCTGTTGTGAGCTTGCGGCTGGTTTGTTAGAACCAACTGAATTATTTTTAGGTGAGTAGATTTTTGACTCTGGAGTCGTTCGCTCAGTCACCACCACCTTCTTTGAAATAATATTTTGAAGCTCTTTTACGTTTGAAGAATAACTGTCTCTTTCTTTGACAAAAAGGTCAATTTTCGTCTCAAGCTCAGACTTCTTTTTCTTCTCTTTCTGTGTAAATTTAGACAATTCAGATAGCTTTGCATTAAGCTTCCTAATTACAGCTTCAAAGGTGCTTCTTTCTTCTTCAAATCCCTTCTTATCACCTTTTCTTCCATCTGATATATCTTTTAAGAGTCCATCATTCTTCTTTTCAGCTGCCTTCTTATCTTTGGCAAACTGATCTCTTTCCAAAATTAGTACTTTCTCAAAGTTACTAACTTGTTGAGAAAACTTTAGACATTTAAGATCGAGTGTCTTCTTCTCTTCAACACTCTTCTTGGAAAGGTCTGAGAACTTCTTTCCAAAATCTGATATTTTCTTTTGAAGCTCAGAGTTCTCAGCTTCCAAAACCTTAACTCTTGATGACATATATGATTCTATCATAATCTTAGCAATATGTTCCCATAACAGCTTTCCGGTAGCCTCTTCACGTTCTAGTGTAAAGAAGATCTCATTTGAAATCTATTCTGATATTCCTTGCAGAATAAAAGATTTGGCTAAGATGTCAGCTTTATATCTTTTTCTTTGCTCGTCTGAGAACATATCAAGTGGTACTGGAAGCTCTTTTTCTTCTCTTTCTCCATTCTTCTTCACTAGAGTATAAACTCTCCTTGAAACTGTCATAATTCCGTACTCTAGAGATCTTCTTATAAGTTTCTTCAATTCATGTCTATCTATGAAATCCATGAACTGATCTTTCCACTTCTCATACTCTCCTCTGAAGAGTACAGGTGGTTTCTCATCCATACATATTGAAGAAGCTTCGCTTGATGTCATCCTGTTTAATTTGATGTGCAAAAAGAACTTGGATTTGACCGTTAGTCCAGATAAAATTTGATCACACAAGAAATTTGGTCCCCCTAGGCAGACTTAGCACGGGGTTTTGCGTATTACGTGTGTCGCGCAAACTGGGGTTTGCATTTCACTTGAGTGGCGCAAAGTGTGGTTTGCGTGACGAGAGGGTTGCGCAAACTGAGGTTTGCGTGACTAAAGGGTTGTGCAAACTGAGGTTTACGTTTCAAGAAGGTTGCGCGAAGTAGAGTTGAGCTTTTCGTGAAGAGTTGATCACGTGAACTGAGGTTTGCGAGATGTGAGTTGCGAAAACTGAGCTTTGCGTTTCAAGTGAGTCGTGAAAAGTAAAGTCCGCTTAAGTCTTTAGCCGCGATAAGTGTGCTTTGCGTGATCAATGTGTTACGCAAAGTAAGCTTTGTGTATCACGTTGGTTGCACAAAGTGGACTTTGCGTATCACTTGGGTTGCGCAAAGTGGAGCTTTGCGTATTGAGTTGGTTGCGCACAGTAGGTTACGCAAAGTGGGCTTTGCTTGAGTTCTTCCTCTGGTTTGCGCAAGTTCGTCCTGTACTTCGAAAATTCGACTAAAAAACCTGTATCAACGTCGATTAGCAGTACCAAACTCTACCAATATGTCTAAAATCACTTCTAGAACTGATTGTGACCACCCGATCTCGATAAATATCACTTTTTGAAAATAAAATCGATGGTACAGTGACTTTTTGGACGTTAACTCAGACAACAAAATCACAAATTTGGAACTCGATTTAAGCTCTAAACTGAAATCAAACACTCACAACTCAATCTAGCACCCTAATCGATCACAACCTGATCGATTTTATCACCTAAAACACTCTAAATCTAGAAATCGATTTTTCAAAACAAGAACACATTGAACACAGAGTCGTTTTCTTAAAACTTGATTTTGATCTTTAATCAGGCTCTGATACTAATTGTGGGTCCACAATACTATATCAAGTTCTTATAAAAATAACACAATAACGATTACCAACTTGTATTGATTAATAGAAATTGTTACAAGGTTCGGTATTGATCGATTGAAGCTTTTCTCTATGTGTTCTCACTTTTTACACCTTTCTGTGTGTGTTCTTATCTGATTTGTTTTAGAGAGTTGTTGAGATCTGATATTGATCTCTAGCTTCTTCAACACACTTCCTAAACCACTTGCAACAACAAGTTGCAATATAAAACAATATAAACCAAATAATATCTAATCTAACTTAGATATTATAAAGCTAAGTAAACTAACTAACTAAACTAATAACAATAAACATTAATAACGTTGACATTTATTACAAATAAAAATTAGACTTTAATATCGAGAGTCGACGTTCCGACTTTAGCTTCAGATTGTGATCTTCAGTTTGGATGATCTTGAATCCAATAGATATGTGATCTAACAAGATGGCATGGGCTAGATGCCTGTTTCAATGTCGTTCACGATGAAATGTGAAACAACAGTAATGTGGTTGTCCGGCTCAGAAAGAAGTTTGGTGCAGAGTCTGATATTCTTTTACTTTGTTCTCTCACCCTCTTTCTTTTAATCAGTTAAGCTCACTTCTAACCAATCTCTCTTTTCCATTTTACCTCTTCAGACACCAACACTCAATCTTTTTACCCCTCTCCCCTCAATCAATCATGGAATACTTCCTGGGTAGGAAACACTGGTTATCGTGAATCCGTGGAAGTTCTTTTAAGCTCACACATTGAATCCCATGTATTTTCCTAAAAAGAACGTGTTGTACAATGATTTTTTTGACAATTTAAGCACAAGTAATAATTTGTCAGTGTATGTATGCTCATTAAGAATTAGAATGAAATTTGAGCATTTTAAGCAGTGAAGATTTCTCAAAACTTTGTATGAATGAATAATCATGAAAGAATAGAAATGTTTTGAGAATCTAACAATGATTAAAATGAGATCAAATTATCATGAAGAATTAAAATAAAGGAAATCAAAGACGCAAGATATTTATATGAACAAAATATAAACATGTTATCAATGAAAACACATAAAATGATAAAATGACGTTTGATTCAAATAACATTGAATACAACCGGGAGTATTACCATAAGAAGATTTAACTTTTGATACATGGTAATAACAAAGTCAAATAGAATGTACTGAACCGTTGTGTGTATGAATATTTGACATTATATAGATATGACAATTACACAAGTATTTGTCATTAGAAAGACACGGTCAAATATGCATTAAAGTATCCAACGAAAATCATTTAAAATCACACTTCGAAATTCATAAAACATTTGAGAACACGAAGTGGCTTGAACATTTAAGAAACTAGTTTACACAAGTGAAAGTTGTTCATCTTTCAACAAGTGTTAAAGATTTAATGTAAATAAAATATACCTGAGAATAGTAATGTTCAGTTTTACCAATGAAGCACGGGTTCTGATCTGATATAATCATAAGCCAAAATTCTAAAACATTGTGAAAGTCCAAGATCTCTAAATCTTAGTGAGAGAAAGTAGAGAGAGAAAGTAGAGAGCGCCAAATGTAACAGTGTATTCAATATGAGTTCAAAAGTTAGAAAACAAAGGCACCAAGGGGACTTAAATACCCCAAGGCTACAGAACAACTAAGCTAACTAAACACAATTTAGAACACATATAATAAATACGTTGATTACTATTCAAAATAGACTTAACAATCTCCCCCTTAGTAATCAATGACACTCTTCTCTATGACGAAGTCTATTCAATCCAAGCAATACTTCTAGGCGTCTTAGAGTTGAGCGGAAAATCAACTTCTCACCAACAATATTCAATGTCTTCTTGAGAAGTCGAATTTCATCATTTTCAAGCTGGAATGCATTTCTTCTTGTCTCAAAAAATCTTCTTTCAGCTGCTTTTAAACGCTGCTCCAACTTTAGCTTGATCACCTTCAAAGTTCCATCCGAGTAATGACTAATTTCTTCAAATCTGAGGAAGCAGTTTTGACTTGAACCATTCCTGTAGATAACTCCAAATGGATCTTGAAGAATGGTGAAAAGATGTAACACCCTAAAAATCAGGGTAAATTTAAAGTTGCGGAAACTATACAATTAAGCACCAACCAAAGGTTTAAACCTCCCAAAAAGGGGGACTGTACTTAAACTTTACAAAAATCAGAATACGGATAAGGATCTCAACAACAAACTAATCTAAACATACACTATCTATATTACATTAATTGTTGATCTAGAATCATCCAAAAATATAGGACTTAACAAATGCCCAACAATCCAATACTAATCATCTCAAAAACCCTCGAGGTCAATCCCCGGCACTCAAGCCCTTGGCAACCTGCCACTAACGAGAACCTGATATACATAACATTTGAGAAAAAGTTTTAGGCTTAAAAGCCTAGTGAGAACATACAGTTTAAAGATTTCAAGGGATATAACATTTGCATCCAAAAAGGAAACCTTTCCAACAAGCATTTCCAAGTTAACTGATGTTAGGAATAAAATCCATTAAAATAAGGTCATAAACCTTCTTTTCAGAACCTCACAATTTAATGCACATGTAGTTCTTCGTTTGATTACCTTATAGAACCTCACAATTTAATGCACATGTAGTTCCATAAATTATTAACGGTCAGAACCTCACAATTTAATGCACATGTAGTTTTATATTTGTTAACGGCCAGAGCCTCACAATTTAATGCACATGTAGCTCTATATTTGTTAACGGCCAGAGCCTCACAATTTAATGCACATGTAGCTCTATATTTACTTTACTTGGTAATCTCCAATTAATATCAGTCGACTCAAAACCTAGGGATCCGCTAGTAATGGTACGGACTCGTCACAACAATATATGTGACCAACCATAATAAACATATGGTATAAACACATTTTTATAAACAAAATGTCATTTCCAGTTGAACTTCTGGTAAGAATGAAATTCATTAAAATGAGTTCTTTAACATTATTTTCATATATCCACATAATGTACCAGTAAAACATCATTTTACTACCTTAAGATAAGATCCATCATTTTAGTAAAGCCAATGATCGGGAACCCTAAAATCTCCCAAAACTCAAGTTATATCAAATATGTAGAAAACTTAGATCTGAAACCATGGAGATATATAGGAGTTCCAAAAAGTATCTTTTGATATGTATACAGTTTAAAAAATGGTAGTAGGAACTCACCAAACAGGTTTATACGAAAACCCGAAAACCAGATATCGATCACGACGAAGAGGTGAATCTTTATACACCAAAACCTCGAGCAATGCACTAAATACTAGCAACTTACGGGAACCTTGAAGATCTAGAGAAAATCTAGAGAGAGAGATTTCAAAGAGAGAGAAAGATAAAACTGAAAATGAGATATTTTGGGGTGAAAACCCCTTTTAAGTCGGCCAGGCAACTACGCGGGTTATGCCGCGACTTTAACTCGCGGCATAACTCGCCCGTGTCCAAAAACCCTAAATCATCCAGAGGGTTACGCGGGTTATTCCGCGACCTCTAGTCGCGGTGTAACTCGTGTAGTTCACTGATTGTCCCCCAAACTTCACAAAATCCGCTACAACTTCAAACCAAACACGGAGCTAACGATAAAAGCTTAACCACAAGGATACCAAAATTACATAATGGAATATTCAGGGTGTTACAATCCTCCCCAACATGGGAATGATTTCGTCCCCGAAATCCTAACTATTCGAAAAGATGAGGATATCTTCGCTTCATATCCTCTTCAGCTTCCCACGTCACATTGGCTCCCCGATGATACTTCCACTGTACCTTGACCATAGTGACCTCCTTGTGACGCAACTTCTTAGACTTTCTCTCTAAAATGGCGTCGGGCTTCTCTACACAACGGTTACCCTCGTCTACTGTTAACTCGGAGAGAGGAATGACGCTTTCCTCTTCCGCTAAACACTTTCGAAGATAACAAATATGAAACGTGTTGTGTATTCTGCTCAACTCTGGCGGCAGTTCCAATTGGTAGGCTTGCAAACCCACTCGTTTGAGCACTTTGAAAGGTCCGAGGAAACGGGGACTAAGCTTCCCACGCTTTCCGAACCGTATAATACCTTTCCACGGCGATACCTTTAGCAACACACGATCACCCACTTGGAATTCCATTGGCCGCCTCTTCTTATCGGCATAACTCTTCTGCCGATCCTGAGCCGCTTTCAATCTTTCACGAATACATTTGACCTTATCGGCCGTCTCTTGCACGATTTCAGGTCTGACGAACTGCTTTTCTCCCGCTTCAAGCCAACACACAGGAGTTCGGCACTTTCGCCCGTACAATGCTTCAAAAGGTGCCATTCTAATACTCGAGTGGTAGTTATTGTTGTAAGCGAACTCCACCAAAGGTAAATGAGAGTCCTAGCTACCCCCGAAATCAATGACACAAGACCTCAACATCTCTTACAATGTCTGGATCGTTCTCTCGCTTTGCCCGTCGGTTTTTGGATGGTAAGTCGTACTCAACTTAACTCGTGTACCAAGCTCTTTCTGAAACCCATCCCAAAAGTTCGAAGTGAACCAGCTGTCACGATCCGACACGATTGACAATGGTATGTCGTTCCTCGAGAACACCTCATCGATGTACAGTTTTGCTAGCTTGTCCATCGGTAATGTCTCGCGCATGGCCAACAAGTGAGCGCTCTTTGTTAATCTATCAACTATCACCCAAATGGTATCGTGACCTCGAAGAGTTTTAGGTAACTTTGTCACGAAGTCCATAGTGATATGCTCCCACTTCCACTCGGGAATCTCTAGAGACTGAAGACTCCCATACGGTCGTTGATGTTCGGCCTTGACTTGCGAACACGTCACACAACGCTTAACGTAACGCGCCACGTCTAGTTTCATTACCGGCCACCAATAGTGCAACTTCAAGTCCCTGTACATCTTTGTACTCCCCGGATGAATGGAATACTTAGACTTGTGTGCATCTTCAAGTAACAGATCACGGTTACCCCCAAGCTTGGGTACCCACACGCGACCGTTGAACAGTTTTACCCCACGGCTATCTTCCGTTAAGAGCAAACGCTGTTTTGCCATGACTTCATCTTTTAGATTCTCTTCTAACAGTGCTTCCACCTATGATGTCTTGATCTTCTGAACAAGACTACACACTAGCTCGATCCTCGAATGGGTAGCTCGAATACTTCCGCTATAGTCCTTCCGACTTAACGCATCGGCCACCACGTTCGTCTTACCGGGATGGTAAAGCAATTCACAGTCGTAATATTTGAGCAACTCGAGCCACTGCCTTTGCCTCATATTCAACTCTTTCTGATCAAAAACATATTTCAGGCTCTTGTGATCTGTGTAAAGAGTGCATTTCGTGCCGTAGAGGTAATGTCGCCAAAGTTTCAAAGCGAACACCACCGCCGCTAACTCCTGATCATGGGTTGGATAATTTACTCGTGTATCTTAAGCTGCCTCGAGGCATAAGCGATCACCTTGCCTCGTTGCATCAACACACATCCCAGCGCCATCTTTGAAGTGTCGCTGTATACCACGAAATCTTCCGACCCTTTTGGTAACGTCAAGATCGGAGCTTCACACAACTTCTTTTGAAGGATTCAGAACGCCTTCTCCTGAGCTTCGGTCCATTTAAACTTCACATTCTTCCGAGTCAGAAATGTCAAGGAAGAAGCGATATTTGAAAAGTCTTGGATAAATCTCCTGTAGTATCCCGCCAGACCCAAGAAACTTCGGATCTCCGACGGACTCTTAGGAGGCTCCCAATTCATCATAGCTTCAATCTTGGAGGGGTCTACTTTCACTCCGACCCGAGTGACTACTTGACCCAGAAATTGTATTTCTTTAAGCCAAAAGTCGCACTTGGAAAACTTGGCGTACAACCTTTCTTTCCTCAACACTTCCAGAACTTCACGTAAATGTTGCTCGTGCTCTGACTCACTCTTGGAGTACACGAGTATGTCATCAAGGAATACAATGACCGACTTGTCGAGGAATGGTCGACACACTCTATTCATTAAGTCCATAAACACAGCTGGTGCATTCGTTAGACCAAAAGCCATTACAAGAAACTCGTAATGGCTGTAACGCGTTCTGAAAGCTGTCTTCGGAACATCATCTTCTCTTACCTTCACTTGCTGATAACCCGAACGTAAGTCGATTTTGGAAAAACAACCCGCTCCTTGAAGTTGATCGAACAAGTCGTCTATTCTCGGAAGCGGATATATGTTCTTTACTGTAGCTTTATTCAACTCTCGATAGTCAATGCACATTCTCATTGTGCCATCTTTCTTCTTTACAAACAAGACCGGAGCTCCCCAGGGGGACGAACTCGGTCTTATAAAGCCCTTCTCCAAAAGCTCTTGGAGTTGTGCCATCATTTCTTGCATCTCTGACGGTGCTAAACGGTAAGGAGCTTTAGCAATTGGTGCCGCTCCAGGCATAAGATCAATCCGAAACTCTACCTGGCGATCGGGTGGTAACCCGGGCAAGTCGTCCGGAAAGACATCTGGAAACTCACGCACGATCTTCATATCTTCCAGCTTTGATTTCTTTAACTTGGCATCGATCACAAAAGCTAGGAAAGACGAACATCCTTTTACTAAGCACTTGCGTGCCTTTGCCATTGTGATTATTGCCACTTCACCTTTTCTCTTTTCGCCATAGATGACAACGACTTCGCGAGAGGGGTTGGGAAGTCGAATCAACTTCTTGGAACATACGATCTCGGCATGATTGTTTGACAACCAATCCATGCCGACCACCACATCAAAACCCCCGATTAACATCGGCAGTAGATCGATCGAGAATTCTCTCCCTTCTATACTAAGAGTACACTGCTTCAGAACCTCGTGGATCAGAACTTGACTACCATCTGCTATTTCTACCACTAATGCATCCTCAAGACTAGTAGTGGGCATAGAAATTTTCTGACGGAACAATTCTGATACGAAAGAGAAACTAGCACCCGTATCGAACAAAATACGAGCAGGTACAGAGTTTATAAGGAAAGTACCCGATACCACGTCAGCGGATGCCCTGGCCTCTTCGGCCGTCATCTGAAATGCTTGACCCGGAACCCTAGGTAGGTTCTCCTTCTTCGATGGCACGTTGCCCGATACAAGCTTCGGGCAATCTCTCTTCACGTGCCCCGGTGCCTTGCACTCGTAACATACAAGTCCTCTGACCGGACAGTCATGGGTGATGTGTTCAAACTTACCACATTTGTAACAAGATTGAGGCACGATATTACAGCTTCCATGGTGTTTGGTTCGACACTTGGGACACCACCTAGCTTCCTGCTGGCTGTTGAAGCTTAGGTTCCCGGCAAAAGGTCGGGATCTCTTGGGAGGTACAGAATTGTTCTCCCACTTTCTCTTGTCAGACACCACCACCGCTTTCTCAAATTTGCTTCTCAAAAACAACTCCTCCATAAACTGAGCTTCTTCAATCATCTCTCGGAGATTGGAAGCTTTAGAATTGTGGACCATAGATAACAGGTCCGCTGGTAGGCCATTGAGATAGGCCTTCATTTTATCTTTCTCCGTTGGGGCAGCGTGCCCCACCAGATCAAGCTTCTCCATGAACTGACGGGTGTACTCCCTCACCGTCAGGTTTCCTTTCACAAGAGACCGAAACTCTTTCTCAATTCGTTCCATAGTTCTTTCACTACAGAACTCTTCCAACAATTTCTTTTTAAACTCGGCCCAGGACAACGGAGCCAACACAGTAGGAGACAGGGTGGATTGAACGATATTCCACCAAGTGAGGGCTGTATCTCTAAGCAATTGGGTACCAAACCGCACCCTCTGATCATCCCCACACTCGGAGGAGCCAAAAGCTTGCTCCACCGCTCGAACCCACTTCACACACAAGATGGGGTCATCAGAACCGGAGAACTCCGGCGGCCCGCATCCTAGGAAAGATTTATATGAGCATTTCCTCCCACTATTCTGGCCAGCTACAATCCTGGGTTCTTCAGTCCTGACTCCGCTACCAGAGCCAGTCAACACATTCTCTTCCACAACCCCATGCCTTCGGAGACTCGCGCTTTGGTCTTCCAACATCTTCTGAAAAACCTCTTGCTATTTTTCCATGGCCGTCGTCACCAATTGCATGACCCTGGCCATCATATCAGCTTGAGGGCTAGCTAACTGACCAACAGGACTAGTGGACGCCAGAACCACTCTAGGCCTTAGCTCCACTTCCCCAGAAAGAAACGGTGGCACGCGCGAAGGAATACGGTCGCCGTTCCAACCACGGGATCTCGTTCAGGCGAACTATCGTCACGCAGATCTCCATCGACTAACGGTCGACTGCGCGTATTCACCATCCTAAAAAATGGTTGCCACACAATTACGAGAAGAGTAAGAGACTGAACGAGAGAAAAACACGGAAGGACGTACTATTATAGTACCAAATGTCATAATAACGGTAATTCAGGCACAATCACGTATAAATATTCTCATAATAACATTAGCTAAGTGAGATTATGAACATACAATACATAATGGTTCTTGATACCATCGCCACAACATTTGATAACTACAATTTCCGTCAACTCCAAGACCAACCCATCTTAGTAGTTCTACCCAAAACTCACGAATCAATACTTAATCTACTCAGTCTTAGTCTAGACATCTTACATTCATGCCTAGATCACTTAAACTAGAGCTCTGATACCAACTTGTAACACCTTAATAAAAATCAGGATAAATTTAAAGTTGCGGAAACTATACAATTAAGCACCAACCAAAGGTTTAAACCTCCCAAAAAGGGGGACTGTACTTAAACTTTACAAAAATCAGAATACGGATAAGGATCTCAACAACAAACTAATCTAAACATACACTATCTAGATTACATTAATTGTTGATCCAGAATCATCCAAAAATATGGGACTTAACAAATGCCCAACAATCCAATACTAATCATCTCAAAAACCCTCGAGTTCAATCCCCGGCACTCAAGCCCTTGGCAACCTGCCACTAACGAGAACCTGATATACATAACATTTGAGAAAAAGTGTTAGGCTTAAAAGCCTAGTGAGAACATACAGTTTAAAGATTTCAAGGGATATAACATTTGCATCCAAAAAGGAAACCTTTCCAACAAGCATTTCCAAGTTAACTGATGTTAGGAATAAAATCCATTAAAATAAGGTCATAAACCTTCTTTCCAGAACCTGACAATTTAATGCACATGTAGTTCTTCGTTTGATTACCTTATAGAACCTCACAATTTAAAGCACATGTAGTTCCATAAACTATTAACGGCCAGAACCTCACAATTTAATGCACATGTAGTTCTATATTTGTTAACGGCCAGAGCCTCACAATTTAATGCACATGTAGCTCTATATTTGTTAACGGCCAGAGCCTCACAATTTAATGCACATGTGGCTCTATATTTACTTTACTTGGTAATCTCCAATTAATATCAGTCGACTCAAAACCTAGGGATCCACTAGTAATGGTACGGACTCATCACAACAATATATGTGACCAACCATAATAAACATATGGTATAAACACATTTTTATAAACAAAATGTCATTTCCAGTTGAACTTCTGGTAAGAATGAAAATCATTAAAATGAGTTCTTAACCATTATTTTCATATATCCACATAATGTACCAGTAAAACATCATTTTACTACATTAAGATAAGATCCATCATTTTAGTAAACCCAATGATCGGGAACCCTAAAATCTCCCAAAACTCAAGTTATATCAAATATATAGAAAACTTAGATCTGAAACCATGGAGATATATAGGAGTTCCAAAAGGTATCTTTTGATATGTATACAGTTTAAAAAATGGTAGTAGGAACTCACCAAACAGGTTTATACGAAAACCCGAAAACCAGATATCGATCACGACGAAGAGGTGAAGCTTTATACATCGAAACCCCGAGCAATGCACTAAATACTAGCAACTTACGGGAACCTTGAAGATCTAGAGAAAATCTAGAGAGAGAGAGATTTCGAAGAGAGAGAAAGATAAAACTGAAAATGAGATATTTTGGGGTGAAACCCCCTTTTAAGTCGGCCAGGCAACTACGCGGGTTATGCCGCGACTTTAACTTGCGGCATAACTCGCCTGTGTCCCAAAACCCTAAATCATCCAGAGGGTTACGCAGGTTGTGTCGCAACCTCTAGTCACGGTGTAACTCGCGTAGTTCACTGATTGTCCCCCAAACTTCACAAAATCTGCTTCAACTTCAAACCAAACACGGAGCTAACGATAAAAGCTTAACCACAAGGAAACCAAAATTACATAATGGAAAATTCGGGGTGTTACAGAAGAGGATAAGAGTCTAAGTTCTGCAAGCTACTATTGGGCCTTAGAAGATTAACCACCGGCTGAAAGCTTTCAGCAACCATTTGAAAATCAAACACTCTATAAAATCTGATTTGGTGCCGAATAAACCTTTTGATCACAAACAGTGCTTGAGAGACATCTTCTGTTCTATGATAAAGATCCCTGAAATGATTATACAGAAATTCAATGTCATCAATAGATAAATCATTAAAATCTGCCTCCCAGAAAGTAAATAACTTACAACCTCTTCTTTCCACTTTAAAATCCGGATACCAGATATTAACAAACTTATTTATCGTGACGCTGAGAACTCGGACAATCAGATGCGGAGAAGAAACGAGATTCTTTCCACGGCGCTAGCACTTGATGAACATTAAGTATTCATACTGATAATCAGCAGACTCCTTTTCAACCCCAAGAATTGCATGAATGTTGGTCTATCTTCTTCTAGAAACAAAAGTATTACTCTGAGAGTCTTCTAGAAAAGCAGATCTTAGCCTTGAAGCCATATGTCGTAATTGCAAACTTCTTTGTCTCTGCTTGATAGTCCTAGATTCTAGTTTCTAAACACAATTAATCAAACAAACACAAACAAGAATTCAATTACCTGTTTGATTTCACTTTCAAATTCCAAGATTACAAACTTTCTCTTTCTAGAACTCTCTCTCTACAATACTCTCTCAATCTGAATAGTATCTATTCTGTTAGTTCTCACACACATATACTAAAAACAGAAATACAAGGCTATTTATACCTACAAGAATTAAAAGGAAAAACAAATACAAATACAAAGACTTTGACTTTTATTACAAAATACTTTGACTTTCACATGAGAGTTGACTTTTTCAACTTTGACTTCTTGAACTTTGACTTTTGTCTTCTTGATCTTGTATCCAACATATTTATGCTCTAACAATCTCCCCCTTTGGATTCAAGATCACTATTGAAAGATCTAGCAATTTAATCTTCACTTTAAGCTCTGTCAGTACAATCTCCCCTTTTCTTTGACGGTATTTTTTTCCAAAACTGTCTTCAAACAAATAACAATCTCCCAAAACTTTCACAAGGTACTTTCAGACTTTGGAAAAAATTATCTTTAGAATCAGCTCGGATTGCTTTAGCAAACAATCTTTAAAGAAAATTTCCTCAAAAATCAGCACATCTTCAGAAATTCTTTGATCTTCTTCAAATCTTTACTTTAAATCTTCTGACTTGGACATTTCTTTAAAAACATCTCTCAAAATTTTATCATTTCTTGATACCATCTCCCCCTTTTTGATGATTTAAGCATCTATATCATCAAAACTTTTCTTCTAAGAAATGTCATTGACCATTCTGATTTGTCAAACTTAGCCTCTGATTCTGTGATCCATAACCAAGTATTCATCTAAATCTTTGCAAATCCACACAAAGTAAGAAATGTTCACTCCCCCAGGGCTTCCATCCAATCATCGAAACACCACAAAGGCAATTTCTTTGAATGTTATGAAAAAGAAACAAATTCTTTGTGTGTTCGTGCAAGTGTAGAAAGAATTAAGCACGAATGATTGCTTTAAATAAGGCTCAACATTGTGTAAACCACTGAAACAACAGTAGATAAACACAGACTCAATGTGCACTATTGAAGTGCGAAGGTGGGGAAAACTTCCTTCTTTTTCAATATCCAGATTTTCCAAATGAAAAACAGATAGATCATATGTTGCGTCCCCAGAAAAATATGAAACATTTTCTTTTTGAGAAGAAAATGAGTGGTTGGTGGGGTTTTTAACAAGAGTTGGCATGGGCTAGTTGGCTGTTTCAATAATGTTCACCAAAAATCGTGAAACATTAGTAATGTAGCTGCTTTGGTGCAGAGTTTAATATTCTTTTACTCTGTTCTCACACCCTTTTTCTTTTGATCATTAAGCTCACTACTAACCAATCTCTCATTTCTATCTTACCTCGTCACACCCACACTCATTTCTTTATAGACTCCTCACACTCAATCACTAAGTATTAACTTCTTGGGTAGGAAACATTGGTTAACGTGAATCTATAGAAGTTCATTTAAGTCCTAGCACAAAGAACCCTGTCCTATAAAGCATAATATTGCTAAAATATGGTTTAACTTTATCAATTAAAGCTCAAAATACAAGCCAGATGTTGATATGCTCAGAATATAATCATGAAGATATGAGCATTTGAAACAATGAAATATTTTCAAACAAGGAAATTGAAGAAATGAACATGAATGCAATAGACTTGTTTGAAAATCAGACATTCTATGAAATGATCAGAAATGATATGATTTAACAATCAATGCTTATGGTCAAGAATAATGGATATTGTCTATATGAATCAAAATACAGACATTCTTGAAATGACGTTCAGAAATGAAATATCGCTCAAAAATCTTTAAAGTACAAGCGGGGTGTCTTACCATTGAAAATATATTTGAATATGAGACATGGTAAGAACAATTTGAACAAAAATTCAAACCGGTGTGTGTGAATACTTGAAAGTATATGAAAAGATAATACGCAAGTATTTATCTTTGGAATCACACAATTTGTAAACTTTGAAGCACAAATAAAATGAAAACATTTAAAATCACACTTTCAAATTATAAAATTTGTTTAATAATCGGGAAGTGGTTTGAACATTTAAGAACATGTTTTCTATATCTGAAAGTTGTCCTTCTTTCAGATATATTTGAGATGAAGATAAAAAATTTACCTTGTCGCTAAATCCTAATTCTCATGAAGTCAGCTATAGTCATAAAGATATGATCGTGTCATCCTCTCTCATCCTGCATAAGTCTCAATGTCTAGTCAAAGCAACTTTTATTCACAGAATTATTCAAATGTAAAAGTGTTAGAGCATAAATCTGTTGGATACAAGATCAAGAATACTGAAGGTCAAAGTTGAGAAAGTCAAAGCTGAAGAAAGTCAAATCTTATTAAAAGTCAAAGTCTTTTATAATAAAAGTCAATGTATTTGTTTAGTTGTAGTTTTAGTTTCTTTGTAATTAGTTGTAGGTATAAATAGTTTTAGTTTTTCATTTTTTGTGTGTGTGACTAAGATTGTAATATCAGATTGTAGAGAGAGAGAGAGAGAAAGACTTTTAGAAAGAGAAAGTGTATTTCTTGAGAATTCAAGTAATCAAACAGGTAATCATTGTATTAAATCTTGTTGTGTTTGATTGTAATTGAATAGGAACTAGATTAAGGGACACTCAATTGGTATCAAAGCAGATCCAAAGGTGAAATCAGATCAAGAAAATCAAGAATTCGAGCTACTGTTCATCGTCTCTGTGGTCGTACTGTTCAGAATCAAATTTTGAATTTGAATGTGTTTTTGGAGCTGATTTTGGATAGAAAGTGTTCGAATAGTGTTTTTGATTGAGTCTTTGTAATCAATTTCATGTATTGCACTGTAATTCTCACGAATTTTGTAATTTTTGTTAAGTTTTGTTCACGAGTTGTTGTTCACTGTTTCATCGATCTTTGTGTTTTGTATGTGTTTGATTGTGAAATTCTTGAATTGTAATCCATTCTAGTACTGTAATCGAGCATCAATTCAAAGTTACAGAGCATTTGGACAAGGATAGATCGAATTCAGTTGAAAAACTCAGTTTTTGGGTCGAAAAACTGAAGAACGCGCTAGATCGCTAGAACGCGCAAGTTCATCGTTAAAACGCGCAAGCTTCATCCGCAAGAACGCGCAAGTCGAAGGAAGTTTTTGGTCAAAACGTGCAAGCAACGACTAGCGAGTTCTAGAAACACGCTAGTTAGATTCTGCGAGTTTGGAAAAGTGAGGAAAATTTTTCTAAGGACCAGAACGCGCACGTAGTTATCTGCGAGTTCTACAGACACGCTAGTCAAAGGGTGCAAGTTTGAGGAGAAACAGTGATCAACGAGTTTATCGACCTGCGAGTTTGAAGATTTCAGAAATAATACTAAGTGTTGAAACGCGCAAGCTTCGATCTGAGAGTTTGGGAAACACGCAAGCTTCGATCTGCGAGTTTGGGAAACGCGCACATCACAGTTAGCGAGTTCTAGGATGAAAAGTGGTTAGCGAGTTCAGGCGCTTGCGAGTTTCGTCGATCTACGTGTTTCATCTGCGAGTTCTATCTGCGTGTTTGCTTACGAGTTTCTCAAAACGCGAAATTCCTGCGAGTTTGCTTGCGAGTTTGTCTGCGCGTTTGGTTGAGAATTTATAGAACGCGCAAGTCTTAGTCTACGAGTTCTTCAGTCTGCGAGTTTTAGGGTTTGCGAGTTCAATAGTGACTTGCGAGTTCTGATACTTAGTAAAATTTTTCGAATTTTCTGATTTTTCCAGATTTCAAAGATTTTTCTTCTGATTTCATATTTTGGACTAACGATCAGTTCTAGTTTCTTATTTGTTATATTTTCAAACAGGTTTAAACGAGATGACTTCCAAAGATTCACTCTCAATCGGAACAGATGTCAAGCCTCCAGTATTGTTCAAAGGAGAATATGAGCAATGGAAAGACAGATTCTTGGATTTCGTGGATCGGCATTCAAATGGAGAGAATATTTTACTGTCTATCACTGAAGGTCCAATGGCTCCAATTACAGTTCAGATACCTGATGTTGACTCTTCTGATAGTGAAGATGGAACAGAAGAACGAGAGCAAAAGATGAAATCAGTGACAGTGGATATTTCTCAATATTCTGAAGAGCAGAAAAGTCGATACAAAGCAGATAAACAAGCGAGATCTTTACTTCTTCAAAGCATCCCAAACGAGATCTACATCAAGATTGACAGTTATAAATCAAATGCAAAGAAGATGTGGGATCAATTACAAAAGATGATGATGGGATCAAAGGTCGGAAACCAGATGAAAGTGGAAAACTGCATAAATAGCTATGAGGAGTTTAAAGCCAAGGAGAATGAGAGTCTGGAAGATACTTATGAGAGGTTTGTGTTGCTTCTGAACGAGTTAACAAAGAACAAAGTTAAGAAGAAGCAACTGGAAAACAATGTCAAATTCTTGAGTATCTTACGTCCAGAGTGGAAGAAGCATACAAGAAGAATGAAGCAAATGAAGGATTTGAATGAAATTTCTTTACATGAGGTATATGAGACTTTGAAACAGAATGAAGAAGAGGTTGAAGAGAAAAAAGCTGAGAAGAAGAAGGTAGCACAAGTTCCTGATCCTATTGCTTTGGTGGCTGGAGAGAAGTTGAAAGAAAAGAAAGAGAAGAAAGAAAAGAAAAAGAAGATAGTTCTTACCAGTTCTGAGTCAGATTCAGTTTCAGATAGTGATGATGGCGAGAGTCTGAAACAAGCTATGATATTGCTGACCCGTGCATTTCAGAAGAAATTTTATAAGAAGCCGGGATCTAATTCTCAACGCTATTCGTCATCAAGTTCAAAGAACCACGAGCATCGGGAAAGAGTGGAAGGAAAGAGATTTGATGAGAATAGGTATGGTGAGAAGAAGCTGGATGAGAAGAAGAAATTTGTGAATGATTACACAGCTGTTGAGAAGCCAGCACCTGGTTCAATTAAATGCTACAATTGCGGCAAGTTGGGTCATTATGCCAAAGATTGTTGGAAACCAAAAGTACGCAACTCTCAGTATTATCAGAACAAGTTGCTTTTGGCAAGACAACAAGAAGCTGGTGTAGCGTTAATGGCAGAGGATGAGTTTTGGTTGGATCATTCTGAGGATGAAGGTGAAGAGAAAGAAGAAAATGCTCATATTTGTCTAATGGGCAAAGAGGACAAGAATGACGAGTCAGATGATGAAGAAGTGAATGAGGTATTAAACTTAACTCCAAAAGATTTCATTACCAAGTTGGAAACCATGGTGGTTGATCAACAAAATTTACAAAATAATCTGAAAAATGAAAAGGAAAAGGTTGCTAAAAAGAACAAGAAGATCTTTGAACTTAATACTTCTGTTATTTCAAACAAAGATCTAATTGATTCTTTATGCAAATCTGATTCTGATTCTAAATCTAAAGTAGATAATTTTGAAAAGAAGATTTCTGAGTTTGAAGGTAAAGTAAATAGATATGAGTTTGAGAAAAATGAATCTGCACTAACTATTTATAAACTGCAGGTTGAAAACAAGAATTTTAACAAGAAGGTAAATGGTCTGGAAGTTAAATTTTATAAAAGAGATCAAACAGATCAAACCATCTTTCTTAATGCTCCTAATGAAGAGGTAGATCTTAAGCAAAGATGGGGACTTGGTTTTAACAACCCCCATTATCTTAAGAAAGCTATCAGAAAACAACCGGCACTTTATAACTATGATTTCTTGCCTGTGCTGGTAAACATACTCATTTGAAACCCAAATTTGTTACCAAATTGTCAGATGAAGATGAGGCCAAAGAAAATGAAAACAGAAATAATAAAAAGAAAATGCAACTACCGTTTAACTATGTAAAGTTAAATGATAGTTATCTTTCAGAAACACCAAAAGTTCTTTCAAAAGACTATTTTGTTAGTTATTCCGCATCTGAGATGAAGGCAAAACCTGCGATTGCAAAGGTTTATGTTCCTACATCTATTCTTGAAAGCAAAATAGTTGAACTTGAAAATGTTTTATCTGATGAAAAACTTTTGGTTGATATAGAACAAAATGTGTTTTCAACAGTTATAAAGAACACAGTTTTTCAAGAAAAATCAACAAAGTGTTCTACAGTTTCAAAGGAACCTCAAATTTTCTCTGATAATTCTGATGACTTATTTGAGTCTGCAAATGATTCTTTTAATTCTGATGATGGGAGCATGAAAGAATCTGATATGTTTGACATTCATTCTAAACTTCCTGATCATTCTACTTGTCTTGAAAATGACAAAGTGTTACCAAGTGGTGTTAGTAATGACAAAGTTTCTGTAACTGCTGATTACTATGCTAATGGTAAGAAACATAAGAAGCAGCGATTACAGAAACAGAAATACACTGGTACACAAAAGAAACCTCAGTCACAGAAATTTATTTTTCCTAATAAATCTACATCTTATGTTTCAGATTTAAGGAAGAAAAAGTTGAAAGCTCAATCCAAATGGAGACCAAAACAGAAGGATGCTGAGATAGCTGAATCAGTTACTGATAATTCTTGTACAAAATCTGTTAGTAGTGATTCTGATGTAGTTGATCAATGTGCTTCTCATAAACAAAACCTTGTAACTTCTTACAAGCGTTATTCAATAAAGCATTTGATTCAATTATCTCCTATTACTACTAAATTTCATCTTAATTATCGGAAAACTGACTTTGCTTATTCTCATGATTCTTCTGATTGGTATGGATCTTATCATGTATATTCTTCAAAGTCAAATGTTTGTAAAAGTTTTCAAAAGAACAGAGGGTCCATTTTTAAGTGGATGCCAAAATCTTGTACTAATCTGTTAGGGCCCGTTTTTAAATGGGTACCTAAGTCTATTATTGCCTGATTTCTCTTGCAGACCCGGCATATGTGGTACTTGGATAGTGGATGTTCCAAGCATATGACTGGGCAAAAAGCTTTATTGTCTAACTATACAGAGAAATTCAGTGGCAATGTCAGATTTGGAAACGATCAGCTTTCACCTATTCTAGGATATGGTGACATCATTCAAGACAACATAACGATAAGTAAAGTGAGTTATGTCGAAGGCTTGGGGCACAATTTATTCAGCATAGGTCAATTCTGCGATAAAGGGTTAGAGGTTAACTTTAAGTCCAAGAGTTGCTCGGTTCGTACTAAAGACGGCACGGAACTCTTGGGTGGACATCGAAAGACAAACCTCTACACCATCAACATGTCCAAAGTTCAGATTGACAATCAGGTATGCTTGATGACAAAAGCTACACAGCAACAAAATTGGCTCTGGCACAGATGTTTATCTCACTTAAACTTTCGTTACATCAACAAGCTGGTTCGTGGAAAATTGGTAAAGGGACTTCCTGAGCTGAAATACGAGAAAGAACACTTATGTGCAGCTTGTGAGAAGGGTAAGATGAAGAGAGCCGCTCACAAACCAAAGCCTGAACCAAGCACTAGTTCTCCGTTAGAATTGCTACACATGGATTTATATGGACCAATGAGAACTCAGAGTTTGGGTGGTAAGAAATATGTGTTGGTAATTGTGGACGATTACTCCAGATACACGTGGGTCAAATTTCTTCGTTCAAAAGATGAGACACCGGAAGTTCTCATTTCATTCTTAAAGACGACCCAGGTGAAACTGCAGCGACAAGTCAAGTTCCTTCGAACTGACAATGGCACAGAATTCAAGAACAAGATTGTTGATGATTATCTCGATTCAGTTGGGATTTCACATCAGTATTCTGCTGCTAGAACCCCTCAACAAAATGGAGTAGTAGAAAGACGTAATAGGACGCTAGTCGAGGCCGCTCGGACTATGCTTAGTCAATCGGATCTACCTCTATTCTTGTGGGCGGAAGCTGTGTCGACTGCATGCCATACGCAAAATCGTTCCATGATACACCGCCGATTTCAAAAGACTCTATATGAGCTGATCAACAACAGAACACCTACTATCAAATATTTTCACATATTTGGGTGTAAATGTTTTGTGCTTAACGACCGAGAGAGTCTGAATAAATTCAGTGCTAAAGCGGACGAAGGCATCTTTATCGGTTATTCTTCAACATCTGCTGCATATCGGGTTTATCTAAAGAAGTTAAAGACAGTTGTCGAGAGCGTCAATGTTACATTTGATGAAGAAATGGCTTCTGATCATCTCAATTCAGAACCCGTTATTACTGGTGTATTAGCTTCTGGGCAGATCAGTCCAGAACCTGTGTCTACAGCGACAAATTCGAATAACGCTTCTACATCTACTTCACATTTAACTGATTTAGATTTGTTATTTGAATTCTTTTATGATGAGTTTCTAGGATCTAATATACCTAAATCTGCTATGACTGACAGGTCTGAAGATACAAGTTGTCATCATCCAGTCACTTCAGAAGTTATTACTGAACAAGCATCCCCAGTTTAGACAGAAACTCATATTCCTATTGTTACTCCTACAGTTGAAGATGAACAAGCAAATATTGAGTCAGAAGTAACTGTTTCAGTTGGGTGTAATACTTTGTCTACTCAACAGCCTAAATCTGCTGTTCCCACTGATACTTCTACACATGAAACTTCAATTGAAAATCCCTCTCCTGTAATTCAAACTGAAGATTTTGAAAGTGGATATCAAGATGATGATCATGTTCAGAATTCATCTATTCCACTCCCACATGAGCATCGCTAGACCAAGGACCATCCATTACATCAAGTAATTGGAGATGTTGACAAGCCTGTTCAGACAAGGTCAGCGACTCTTAATCAGTGTATGCATGACTCATTCCTCAGCAAGATTGAGCCAACACGAGTATCCGAGGCTCTTGCTGATTCGGACTGGGTATCTGCAATGCAAGAAGAGCTCAATCAGTTTGAAGCCCTAAAGGTTTGGAGACTGGTTCCTAAACCGGAAGGTAAAACCGTGATAGGCACTAAGTGGGTATTCAAGAATAAAAAGGATGAAGATGGTGTCGTCATCAGAAACAAAGCTAGACTTGTTGCCAAAGGCTACAGGAAAGAGGAATGCATCGATTATGACGAGACATATGCTCCAGTAGCGCGCATAGAGGCAATCAGAATGTTTCTCGCCTACGCCGCTCATAAGAACTTCACAGTCTTTCAGATGGATGTGAAAACAGCCTTTCTGAATGGCATTCTTAAAGAAGAAGTGTATGTGTCTCAACCAGAAGGGTTCGTTAATCCCGATAAGCCAGATCATGTCTATATATTGGAAAAAGCCCTTTATGGATTAAAGCAAGCCCCTCGAGCCTGGTATGACGTCTTATCCAAATTCTTGGTCAAGTCTGGTTTCTCTAAAGGTAAGATTGACACTACTTTATTCATAAAGAAAGAAAAAGTTGATATTATACTTATTCAAATTTATGTTGATGATATAATATTTGGTTCTACTAATCCAAAATATTGTAAAAACTTTTCTAACCTCATGGTGTCACGTTTTCAAATGAGTATGATGGGAGAGATGAATTTCTTTCTCGGATTACAAGTTAAACAACTTTCTACGGGGATTTTTATAAATCAGTCTAAGTACATTTTGGACATTCTTCGGAAGTACAAAACGGAAGATTGCAAATCTATTGGCACCCCGATGGCACCAGGAACTAAGATCCACGCTGATCCTTCGGGTACAAGTGTTGATCTTAGAACTTATAGAGGTATGATTGGTTCTTTGATGTATCTTACATCGAGTAGACCAGATATTATGTTTTCAACATGTCTTTGTTCTAGATATCAAGCTGATCCCAAAGAATCTCATTTGGCTGCTGTCAAACGGATTTTTAGATATCTGAAGGGGACTGCAGACCTTGGTTTGTGGTATCCTAAAGATACTGGGTTTCAACTGACTGCATATTCAAATGCAGATCATGCAGGTTGTATGTTGGATAGAAAGAGTACTTCTGGTCACGTTCAATTTCTTGGAGACAAGCTAGTTAGCTGGGCTTCAAAGAAACAGTTATGCGTTTCCACATCGACTTCTGAAGCAGAGTATGTAGCTGCTGCTAGTTGCTGCTCTCAAGTCTTGTGGATGCGAACACAGCTACGTGACTATGGTTTTAAGTTTGACAAAATTACGATATACTGTGACTCGAAGAGCACGATTGCCATATCTGCTAATCCTGTCCAACACACCAAAACCAAACACATTGATGTAAGGTATCACTTTATCAAAGATAATGTAGAAAAAGGAACAATTGAACTTTATTTTGTAAAAACAGATTATCAACTTGCAGATTTATTTACCAAACCATTAGATGAAAAGAGATTTAATTTTCTTATCTCTAAGCTTGGTATGTTAAATCTTAAGACGTAATCGGTTATTACCTACTAAAGTTATAAATTGTTATTTTTCATCCTTTTCTTTATCTTAATGTCTGAAAGATACCTGCACTTTAATGGTTTGCTCATGATCTCAGGGGGAGTAAGAGAAGATTGTTAGATGATCTATATTCATTTGAGGGGGAGCAAAACTAATTTCTGCATTATACTTAACTGACAAATTTTTTGTAATTAATGATTTTAGGGGGAGCTTATAAGTAACATGGAGTAAGACTATGATTTCTGATTATTTCAGATCAGAACTCGTATTTTAATCGTTTTACTGCTTTATGTCTTTTAAATTTTTTTTTGTGAATAAATTTGATTTTGACTAGACTTTGAGACTTATACAGGATGAGAGAAGCTGACACGATCATATCTACATGACTACAGCTGACTTTCTAAGATTTAAGATTGAGCGACAAGGTAAATTTCTTATCTTAATCTCATATATATCTGAAAGAAGGACAACTTTCAGATATAGAAAACATATTTTTTTTAAATGTTCAAACCACTTCCCAATTCTTAAACAAATTTTATAATTTGGAAGTGTGATTTTAAATGTTTTTTATTCTATTTTTGTGCTTCATTGATAAACAAATCGTGTGTTTCCAAAGATAAATACTTGCGTATTGTCTTTTCTATATACTTTCAAGTATTCACACACACTGGTTTGAATTTTTGTTCAACATGTTCTTACCATGTCTCTAAATTGAAACAATTTTTCTTCGATGGTAAGACCCTCCGCTTGTACTTCATTAAATTATTTGAGCGATATTTCATTTCGAAACGGTCATTTCAATAATGTCTATATTTTGTTTCGTATAGACAAATATCAATTATTATTGACCTTAAGCTTTAATTGATATATCATTCATTTCTGATCATTTTATACAATGTCAGATTTTCAAACAAGTTTCTTGCATTCATGTTCATTCATTCAATTTCCTTGTTTGAAAATACTTCAATGGTTTAAAATGCTCATATCTTCATGATTATATCACTGAGCATACTTATATCTGACATTTGTATATGAGCTTTAACTGTTACAGTTAAACCATTTAAGCAAATCATGCTTAATAGGAAACTTGGGTTCGTTGTGCTAGGACTTATCTGAAACTTCTATGGATTCACGTTAACCAGTGTTTCCTACCCATGAAGTTAATCCCTTAGTGATTGAGTGTGAGGAGTCAAAAGAAATGAGTGTGGGTGTGCTGAGGTAAAATGGAAAAGAGAGTTTGGTTAGTAGTGAGCTTATTGATTAAAAAGAAAGAGGGTGAGAGATTAGAGTAAAAGAATATCAAACTCTGCACCAACTACTTTCTGAGCTGGGCAGCCACATTACTAGCATTTCACAAATCTTTGGTGAATGTTATTGAAACAGACAAATAGCCCATGCCAACTCTCTCTTAAACCCCACCAACCACTCATTTTCTTCTCAAAAAGAAAATGTTTCACATTTTCAAGGGGACGCAGCATATAATCTATCTGATTTTCATTTGGAAAATCTGGATATTGAAAAAGAAGGAAGTCTGCCCCACCTTCGCACTTCAATCATGCACTCAGAGTCTGTGTTTATCTACTGTTGTCTCAGTGGTTTAGACAATGTTGAGCCTTATTATAAAAGCAATTTTCGTGTTTAATTCTTTCTACACTTGCACGAACACACAAAGATTTTGTTTCTTTGTCATAACATTCATAGAAATTGCCTTTGTGGTATTTCGATGATTGGATGGAAGCCCTGGGGGAGTGAACATCAAAAAGCTCCTTTATATTGTGTATTCGTTACACACAGTAACTTTATGTTACTGACAGGCATATTAACTGATTCATCTGTTGATTCAGGAGTTACATGTTCTTATTTTGTCTGGATTTGTAAAGATCTAGATGAATATCTTGGAGAGTTGACAGAATCAGAGGCTTAGTATGACAGATCAGAATGCTAAATGACATTTCTTGGCGAAAAGTTTTGATGATATCAGATGCTCAAATCATCAAAAAGGGGGAGATGATATGAAGAAATGTATTGAGGAGATGATATGAAGAAATGTATTGTGGAGATGGTATGAATAAATGTTAAAGTTTTTGAAGATAAAGGGAGATGATTTCAAAGTTCAAAGTAAAGATTTGAAGATTTGATAAAGTTCAAAGAATTTCTGAAGATTTTGAGGAAATTTTCTTTGAAGATTATCTGCTAAAGCATTCGAGCTGATTCTGAAGATAATTTCTTTCCAAAGTCTGAAAGTGTTGTGTGAAAGTTTTGAGAAAATTGTTATTCGTTTGAAGAAAGCTTTGGAAAGAAGACCATCAAAGTAAAAGGGGAGATTGTTTTTGACAGAGCTTAAAAAGAAGACTGAATTGCTAGATCTTTCAACAGTGATCTTGAATCCAAAGGGGAGATTGTTAGAACATAAATCTGTTGGATACAAGATCAAGAATACTGAAGGTCAAAGTTGAGAAAGTCAAAGCTGAAGAAAGTCAAATCTTATTAAAAGTCAAAGTCTTTTATAATAAAAGTCAATGTATTTGTTTAGTTGTAGTTTTAGTTTCTTTGTAATTAGTTGTAGGTATAAATAGTTTTAGTTTTTCATTTTTAGTGTGTGTGACTAAGATTGTAATATCAGATTGTAGAGAGAGAGAGAGAGAGAAAGACTTTTAGAAAGATAAAGTGTATTTCTTGAGAATTCAAGTAATCAAACAGGTAATCATTGTATTAAATCTTGTTGTGTTTGATTGTAATTGAATAGGAACTAGATTAAGGGACACTCAAAAAGACATAAAGCAGTAAAACGATTAATGTAAGAGTTCTGATCTGAAATAATCAGAAATGATAGTCTTACTCCTTTTGATATGATTTATATGCTCCCCCTAAAATCATGCATCACAAAAATTTGTCAGTTAAGCAAAATACAGAATTTAGTTACGCTCCCCCTCAAAAGAATGTAGATCATCTTAAAGTGCATCTCACTCTCCCCCTGAGATCATGAGCAAACTATTAAAGTGCAGATATCTTTCAGAAATAATGATAAAGAAAATGATGAAAAATAACAATACGTAACTTTATTAGGTAATAACCGATTATGTCTTAAGATTTAGCATACCAAGCTTAGAGACAAGAAAATTAAATTTCTTTTCATCTAAGGATTTGGTAAATAAATCTGCAAGATGATAATCTGTTTTTAGAAAATAAAGTTCAATTGTTCTGTTTTCTACATTATCTTTACTAAAATGATACCTGACGTCAATGTGTTTGGTTTTTGTATGCTGGACAGGATTAGAAGATATCGTGATTGCACTCTTCGAGTCACAATAGATCAGTATTTTATCAAACTTGAATCCATAGTCTCGCAGTTGTGTTCACATCCACAGGACTTGAGAGCAGCAACTGGCAGCAACTACATACTCTGCTTCAGCAGTTGATGTGGAAACGCATAATTGTTTCTTTGATGCCCAACTAACGAGCTTATCTCCAAGAAATTGAATGTGACCCGAAGTTCTCTTTCTGTCTAACATGCAACCTGCATGATCTACATCTGAATAAGTAGTCAGTTGAAACCCTGTATCTTTAGGATACCACAGACCAAGATCTGTAGTCCCCTTCAGATACCTAAAAATCCTTTTGACAGCAGCCAAATGGGATTCTTTAGGAACAACCTGATATCTAGAACATAAGCATGTTGAAAACATAATATCTGGCCAACTTGAAGTAAGATACATTAACTATCCTATCATACCTCTATAAGTTCTAACATCAACACTTTTACCCAAAGGATCAGTGCTAATTTTAGTACCTGGTGCCATCGGGGTTCCAATAGGTTTGCAATTTTCCGTTTTGTACTTCCGAAGAATATCCAAAATGTACATAGATTGGTTAATGAAAATCCCCGTTGAAAACTGTTTAACTTGTAATCCGAGAAAGAAATTCATCTCTCCCATCATACTCATTTGAAAACGTGACACCATGAGGTTAGAAAAGTGTTTGTAATAATTGGGATTAGTAGAGCCAAATATTATATCATCAACATATATTTGAATAAGGATGATATCGGCTTTTTCCTTTTTGATAAACAAAGTGGTATCAACTTTACCTTTGGAAAAACGTGACTTGACCAAAAATTTAGATAGAACATCATACCATGCTCGAGGGGCTTGTTTCAAACCATATAGGGCTTTATCCAAGATGTAGACATGACCTGGCTTATCTGGATTCACGAACCCTTCTGGTTGAGACACGTAGAAGTCCTCCTTAAGAATGCCATTTGGAAAGGCCGTTTTCACGTCCATCTGAAAGACTGTGAAATTCTTGTGAGCTGCGTAGGCTAGAAACACGCGGATTGCCTCTATACGCGCTACTGGAGCATACGTCTCATCATAGTCTATGCCTTCCTCTTGCCGGTAACCTTTGGCAACAAGTCTAGCTTTGTTTCTTATAACGATACCATCTTCATCCTTTTTATTCTTGAATACCCATTTAATACCAATTACGGATTTTCCTTCCGGTTTTGGAACTAATCTCCAGACCTTAAAGGCTTCAAACTGATTTAAATCTTCTTGCATAGCAGATACCCATTCCGAATCAGCTAAAGCCTCTGATACACGCGCGGGCTCTATCTTGCTGAGGAATGAGTCATGCATACATTGATTAAGAGTCGCTGACCTTGTTTGTACAGGCTTGTTGAGATCTCCAATTACTTGGTGTAATGGATTCTCTTTGGCCAACGATGCTCATGAGGGAGTGGAGTAGATGAAGTTTGAACATTATCATCATCTAAAAATCCACTATCAGGCTCTTCAGTTTAAATAATAGGAGGGGGGTTTGCAGTTGAAGTTTCAGGTGCAGAAGCATCAGTTGGAATAGCAGACTCTGGCTGTTGAGTAGACAATATATCACACCCAACTGAAACAGTTACTTCTGGCTCATCAGTTACTTGTGTATCTTCAACTGTAGGAGTATTCAATGGAATATGAGTTTCTGACTGAACGGGGGATACAAGTTTAGTTATAACTTTTGAAGTGACTGGATGATTGCAACATGTGTCTTCAGACCTATCAGTCACAACAGATTTAGGCAAATTAGATCCTAGAAACTCATCATAAAAGAATTCAAATAACAAATCTAAATCAGATAAATGTGAAAGTGAAGTAGAAGCATTATTCGAATTATTCGCTGTAGAAGCAGGTTCTGGACTGATCTGCCCAGAAGCTAAAACGCCAGTGATAACGGGTTCTGAATTGAGTTGTTCATAAGCCATATCTTCATCAAATGTTACATTGATGCTCTCGACGACTGTCTTGGACTTTTTCAGATAAACACGATATGCTGCCAATGTTGAAGAATTAACAATGAAGATACCCTCGTCCACCTTAGCACTGAATTTATTCAGACTCTCTCTGTCGTTAAGCACGAAACACTTACACCCAAATATATAAAAATACTTGATTGTCGGTGTTCTGTTGTTGATCGGCTCATATGGAGTCTTTTGGAAACGGCGGTGTACCATGGATCGATTTTGAGTATGACATGTAGTTGACACAACTTCTACCCACAAGAATAGAGGTAAGTCAGACTGGCTCAACATAGTCCGAGCGGCCTCGACTAGCATCCGATTTCGCCTTTCGTCTACACTATTTTGTTCAGGCGTACGAGCAACAGAGTATTGATGTGAAATCCCAACTGATTCGAGATATTCTTCAACAATCTTGTTCTTGAACTCTGTGCCGTTGTCAGTTCGAAGAAACATGACTTGTCTCTACATATTCACCTGGGTCGTCTTTAAGAAAGTAATGAGAACTTCGGGCGTCTCATCTTTTGATCAAAGAAATTTGACCCACGTGTATCTTAAGTAATCGTCCACAATAACCAACACGTATTTCTTTCCACTCAAGCTCTGAGTTCTCATTGGACCACACAAATCCATATGTAACAACTCTAACGGAGAACTGGTGCTTGGTTCAGTCTTCGGTTTATGCGGATCTCTCTTCATCTTACCTTTCTCACATGCAGCACATAAGTGTTTTTTCTCGTATTTCAGCTCAGGAATTCCTTTTACCAATTTTCCACTAACCAGCTTGTTAATATAACGAAAATTCAGATGTGATAGTCGTCGGTGCCAAAGCCAACTTTGCTGCATCGAAGCTTTTAACAATAAGCAAACGTGACTGTCATTCTGTACCTTTGAAAGATTGATAGTATAGAGGTTTGTCTTTCGATTTCCGACTAAGAGTTCATTGTTGTCTTTAGTACGAACCGAACATCTCTTAGCTTTGAAGTTGACCTCTAACCCTTTATCACAGAATTGACCGATGCTAAAAAAGTTGTGCCCTAAACCTTCGACATAACTCACCTTACTAATCGTTATGTTGTCTTGAATAATGTCACCATATCCTAAGATTGTATTCAAGATTAAAGTTAAATTAGAGGGTCTAAACTGTATTTGTTTGATAGTTAATTAGAGGGTTTAAATTGTAATAGATTAATAGTTTGTTAGTTATTGGGCCCAAGCCCATTAGAAAGCCCATTAAGCTTAAAGCCCATAAGACTTAGGTATTTAATGTTTTGATTAATTAGTTTTAGGGTTTAAATCCTCACAATTACTTTCATAATTATTGTTTAGAGAGAGGTTGCTGTAATCCTATATTCAAGGGTATCAAGAACACTCAAGGGTTTCATTGTTTATTCAAGGGATTGGTATGTTACTCTGATTTATATATATATCTTGATTATTATTGTGTTGCTTGATTACTTGATTGATTATTTACCAACTAGATTAAACTGGGATAACAATTGTTGGATCAAATAATTGTATTCAAGATTAAAGTTAAAGTTTAGGGTTTAAACTGCAACTGTGCTAAAGTTAATTAGAGGGTTTAAACTGTAATATGTTAATAGTTATTTGTAAATGGGCCTAAAGCCTATTAGAAAGCCCGTTAAGGTTAAAGCCCATATGGCTTAGGTATTTAAAGTTATGTTTAGTTTAGTTTTAGGTTAGAAGCTTTCATAATTTCATAATTATTGTTTAGAGAGAAAGGTAACCATATTATTCTCTGTATTCAAGGGTATCAAGAACACTCAAGGGTTTCATTGTTTATTCAAGGGATTGATTATTATTGTGTTGCTTGTTTACTTGATTGATTATTTACCAACTAGATTAATCTGGGATAACAATTGGTATCAGAGCCAAAAAGAATCAAATTTTTTTTGAAGTTACTATTCATCGAAGCTACTATTCATCGATTACTATTCATGCGATTTACTGTTCATCGATTTTTTTTTTCTGATTTCATGAATCTATGTTTAAGATTGATCTGATTAGGTGTGTTTTGCGTTACTGAACACTATTTGATTGATTAACTGCATTAGAAAGTATCAAGTGAATGAATTTGTGATTTTGAGTTTTCTGGGTTCAAAGAGAGTCGACACTGTGTTCTTCATAATCGATGCGTGAAAGTTAAAATTAATCTTTGATTTTGATTGAATATTGATCGATACTTGTTTCTGGGCACAAAGGTGTAATTTCTGCATTCAATTTCTGGGTTAAACTGATTTTCTGGGTTGATTATTGCGTATGTTCATCGACTTCTGGGCTGCTTAAGAACATACTGGTCGAACACCATATAGGTCGAACCTAATACCGGTCTAATCAATCTATCGGTCTAATTTTGTTCCAGTCATAACAGTTTATCGGTCTAATCTTCTTACCGGTCGAACACTACATCGGTCCTTAGCACCATACCGGTCCTTACTCTTCCGGTCGAATACCATTTATCGGTCCTTAGCATTCGACCGGTACACTCTCAGCTCACCCTGGTCTAAGGAAGTCCGATCGAAGACCCTTACCGGTCAAAGACCTCTATCGGTCTAAGCACACTTTCGGTCGAACAAGTTACCGGTCGAATCAATTTTACTGGTCAAGCATAGTCCCGGTCTTACATCTTACCGGTCTTTGCACTTCCCCGGTCGAACAAGTTCCCGGTCGAACTCTCTACCGGTCTTTACAAGTCTCCGGTCGACTCAATACCGGTCGAAGCACATCCCCGGTCGATTTTTGCAAACTGTAATATGGCCTCTCAAAGGCAAAAAAAAATTCTCTAGGGGCGCTGCCCCCATACCCCCGCAAGGGCGTTGCCCCTTGACCCCACCTGCTAACCGGGGGACCCCCGTGCTAAGTCTTCGAAGGGGGACAAAGTTCTATTCGAGACCAACTGTTTCTTTTTGTTCAGTATTATTTGAAGCTTTACACTGATTGAAAGGACTGCATTTAATTATTTTCGGGAATTTATTTTTCTGAAATTTTTTTAGTGTGGTTTTCATTTTGATTCTAACGATCTCATCTAGTTGGTTGTCTTGGTACAGATAAGTTTAATTACTAACAAGTGGTACAGCTAAGATGTCCAACCAGCTTCTCTCGATGGGCTCTCAGTCCAAACCGCCTGTCCTTATGGCTAATGAGTATCAGCAATGGAAGACCAGAATGATTTAGTTTCTGAATCACAAAAACAGAGAATTCATGACAGTAATCATTGAAGGTCCTAAAACTCCAATGATCACATTAAAGGGTCAACCTGCTACAGATTCCTCTCCTGAAATCCCTGACAGAGAGATTCCTAAACCTGTTCAGTTCTTCACTGAAAAGCAGAAAGACCAGCTTAAGTTAGAAGAAGAGGCTCTAATCTATCTGCCGATGGCAATTCCAAACGACATCTACAATCGTGTCGACAGTCAGAGCACTGCTAAAGGTATCTGGGATGAACTAACAAGGCAGTTTGAAGGAAGTGAAGCTTCTATTCAAGCTAAGCAGAATCTGTGCATAAATGCTTACGAGGGATTTCATGCAAAAGAAGGAGTGCTTCTTTAAGATACCTACAATAGGTACAACATTATTCTCAATGACTTGTGGAGGAACAACATCGCCAAATCTGCTTCTGAGATAAACTACAAGTTCATCAAGAATCTGAATCCAGAATGGAAGAACTTTGCTATCAACCTCTAGATGTCGAAGAATATGGCTCGAGAAAATGTCACCGATATCTTCTCTACTCTTGCTCAACATGAGGATGAGGTGAGATCTATGAATAATGAGTCTAATCATCTGAAGGATTTTGTGGCTCTCATAATCGGCAAAGGTTCTGTATCCTCTGCAAGATCGAAGAAAAAGGCGTCTAAAGCTCTAGTTACTGAAGTTACTGACTCTGACTCTGATTCGAGCGATGAAGAATTGGAAGTTGATTCAGATCCTGATATTCAAAAGTTCTCTGAAGACTTGGCTCTCATTACACGATGATTCAAGAAGAGCTTTGGCAAGAAAAGATTTTACCCAAAGCCAAAGTATGCTGGATACAGGAAAGAGAAGTCTGAGATGCGATACAAGCCGAGGCATGGAAAGAGAGAGGAAGGACGAGAAGATCGGAAGGGAGATAGAAGAGAAGGAAAGAGAGAGGAGAAGCGAGAAGAGCGAAAGGATGAACCAGGAAGATGTCAAGGGACTGCAAATTCAAGAAAGTGAAGAACTCAGAGTACTACTCAAGAAAGTCACTAATTGCCAAGAAAGCTGAAGAAGGAAAAGTACTAATGGCTGAAGAAGAGAACTGGCTGTTCCAAAGTTCTGATGACGAGGAGCAAGCACACTTCACCCAAGTTTCTTACATGGCAAAGCTGGAAGGTGACGATGAAGACTCTGAGACACAATCTGAAGAAGCAAACTCTGAGGTTAGTGAAAATTCTGAACTTATTGAATCTTTAATGGCCCAAATACATGGTATGAAAGATGAATTTGCTTTACTAAAAGGCAAACTTAGCTCTGCACATCAATCTGTTTTAAGCTTTGGTGATGAAAATGCTATTTTAAAAGTTGTTGTGGAAGAAAAGGAAAAGGAAAAAGATGATTTAAAAGCCGAAAAAGCGTCTTTAAAAGAAAAAATATCTGGTTTAGAAACAGATCTTGTGAATCTTAATGCTGAAAAGGGTGAGTTTCAAATCAAATTTGAAGTTTGTTATAAAGAAAGAAATGAAGCTTACACCAAAATAAAGCAACTGGAGGACATTAATATGAAACGAGGTCAGACTGAACAGACATTAAATCTGTTGACCAATAAACTCCAAGACGAAAGGTTTTACAAACTTAAACCAGGTTTGGGTGTGCCAATTAACGTAATTTTGAAAAGGCACCGGAGCATCTATATAATTTTGATAAATTCGACTCCGGAATTAGACCCATTTCTGACATTCGCGCAACTTTTGTTGAAGCAAGTACTCCTACACCTTTATCTGAGACCAAAGGTCAAGAAGAAATGGGAAAGAACAAGTCTGGTGACACTGATTCTCAAAATCTTTTTAAATCAGTTGGTTTTCAATATGGTGATTTAAACAAAAGCTATGCGACTCGAAAGATCGTATTTACTGAGTATGAATCACTATTTACCACACCTTCCTACGAATCAGTTAGCACCAACACAGTTCTACCTGAGACTGCATGCAAATATGATGAGTATGAATCGGATGTTGATCCATCTACTATGCCATCAGTCTCAAATCCCATTGCTTCTAAACCTTTACTTGTTGAAGAGGTTGAAGAAGAAACTGCTAACACGAGTGGCTCTTGTTCTCAAAATAAAAAACTGGAGTTTATTGAGTCCTTGACTGAAGATACATTTTCTGAAATGATGAATGCTTCAGACTCTGATCCTGTTTCTAATTCAAAGGGATCAAATTCTGTGAATGATCATACATCTGACTTGATGAAGCAAATTGATCTGTTGCAACAGTCTCTTGATGAGGTTGAAGATGAAAACTTTGATCTCAAGTTTAAACTTGAAAAATCTTTGAAAGAAAATCAAGAGCTTTGCACAGAAATCAATGATTTGAAAGTTACTATGTTTAAAAATGCTTCAAGTGATAAACAGATGTTCAATGATCCAAGCTGGAAGGTAAGAACCAATCCAGAATTTGATGCTCCTGCAAAACCTACAGTTGTTTACTCTGACTGTCCTGAATATCCACCTAGCATCTTTGAGAAGGGTGAAACTTCAAGTAATTCAAGAAAAGAACCACCTTCTAAGTTAGAGACTAACAAGGTTCCTGTTTCTGTTTCAGATATAAAAGGAAATGGAGTTGGGAGGAGTAAGAAGAAGAAAGATCTTAGTTTGAATAAAAAGAATAGTTTGAATTCTAGTAGTTGTCCTACAGCCAGTGTTATTTTGAATAGTACTTCTTTTGATAAACATGAATATAAGGTTTGTTCCGATAAATCTAAGTTTATGAATTTTGCTCGAAAGAATCTTTATTGCAAACACTATTGGGATAATTCATTCACATACTACTCCCCTCCAAAGTCCAAACAGAATAAGAGAAAAGCTAGACTGAACTTTAAGTCTAATTCTAATTCTTCCGCACAACCCAAAGTGTATCGAGCTAAGGTTGCCAATCCTACTTCTAAAAAGCACTTTGAGGAATTAGATGTTAAGATGGTTTGGAAATGGGTTCCAAAACCGCGTTATGAATGGAGAGTGAAAGTCAAACCAGATGATATTTCTAAGTTGCTTGATGATAACCGCGAAGGACCCATCGTGATATGGGTGCCTAAGCAAAACTAATTGTCTCTTTTGCAGGCATGTTGACTGTGGGTGATAGATTCTGGATGTTCACGCCACATGACAGGATTCAAGCACCTCTTGCATAACTATGTGGAGGAGCCTGCCGGAGCAGTTAGATTTGCAAATTCTGAAGCCGAAGACCACGTCAGAGGATATGGAATCCTCGATAACGGTGTTGTGAAGATTCAAAGAGTGTTATATGTTGAAGGACTTGATCACAAACTGTTTAGTACCAGTCACTTCTGTGACATGAAATATCAAGTCCGCTTCACAACCACTCATTGCTATCTAGAGGATCCCGATGGTTACGAAGTCTTCAAAGCTGAGCGCCATGGAAATCTATACTATGTAGATTTTCCTACACTGTCTGCCACACGTCCAGTATGCCTACTAGCCAAAGCTTCTAAAGCACAATCGTGGACGTGGCATCGACGCTTGTCTCATCAGAATTTCCGATCTATAGCGAAGCTACAAAGACAAGGTCTGGTCAAAGGTCTACCAGAAATGAGGTTCAAAAAAGACTCACTCTGTTCCGCATGTGAGTTGGGCAAAATGAAGCGTAGCTCCTTCAAGTCCAAAGCTGAATCATCGACCTCATCTACACTGGAACTTCTTCATATGGACCTTTGTGGCCCAATGCGCACAACATCTATCAACGGAAAGAAGTATGTGTTGGTAATGATAGATGACTACTCAAGGTATACATGGCTCGAGTTTCTTCGCAACAAGTCAGATGCATTAGAGTTGATTATCGCTTTCATCAAGCGCATTCAAGTACGCCTTCAACTGCCAGTCAGAACCATTCATAGTGATAATGGCATGGAGTTCAAGAATGACACCTTGAAGAGTTATCTTACTTCCGTGGGTATTTCACATAATTTCTCCGCCGCCTACACTCCGCAGCAAAACGACATTGTTGAACGGAAGAACCGCACTCTGGTTGAAGCAGCTCGTACTATGCTTGCTTACTCGGATCTACCCATGTACCGTTGGGCTGAGGCAGTCGCCACAACATGTTTTACACAGAACCATACCATTGTGGTCAAGCGCTTTAATAAGACAGCATATGAGTTAATCAACAATCGTACACCTAACATCAAGTTCCTTCGTGTTTTTGGTTGCAGGTGTTACATTCTAAAAGAGCGTCAAGGATTATCAAAGTTTGATAAGAAAGCGGATGAAGGATATCTCGTTGGATACTCTCTGACATCCAAAGCTTATCGAATTTATATTATTCAAACTAAGACGGTTGTTAAGAGCATGAATGTCTCCTTTGATGAAAATTCAATAAGGACTTCTGGACACAACAGTTCAGAACTCGTAATTAAGGACAAAGCTTCTATTCAATCCAGAATAGAACCAACTGCTAAAAGATCCAATTCTTCAAACTCTAACTCTACTTCATCTGAGTTAGATTTACAGTTTATTGATGCCTTTGATGATATATGTTCAGATTTTGAAAAAGGCATATCAACATCAATAACAAGTGGTACAGGCTTGGAGGTCCCTACTATATCTGAAGACATGTCTGGACCTTCCGAAGAAGTTACTGAAACTTCATATCCATCAGGTACGCCTACAAAGTTAGTTTCTGACTCTACTAATGTTGAATCTGTCTCTACAGATAGTTCTTCTGGAAATGAAGTCCCGAGCACTTCAACTGCTAGCCCTGAAGCTTCAGTATCAGAAACACCAGTACAAGATGTCTCGAGTACAACTATGGAGCAACCTGTCGTGCATGATGAAAACGATGCGTCGAATACGCAACAAACAGTTGAAGCTCTACCAAGCACACATCGTTGGACTAAGGATCATCGACTGACCAATGTGATAGGTGACGTACAATCTGGTGTCACGACAAGGTCAGCAACAGCTAACTTCTGCATGTTTTCAAGCTTCCTTAGTTCCTTAGAGCCAAAGAAAGCGGCTGAAGCTCTAAGTGATCCATTCTGGATTTCTGCTATGCAAGACGAGCTTCTACAATTCGAAAGGAACAAGGTATGGCGCTTGATACCACTACCTAAAGGTAAATCCGTTATTGGAACAAAGTGGGTGTTCAGAAATAAGAAAGACGAAGCTGGAGTAGTCGTGAGAAACAAAGCTCGACTGGTCGCCAAAGGGTATTGTCAACAAGAGGGCATTGACTATGATAAAACATTCGCCCCGGTTGCAAGGATCGAAGCCATCAGAATCTTTCTAGCATATGCAGCGCACAAAAACTTTACTGTCTATCAAATGGACGTAAACTCGGCTTTTCTAAACGGCGTTTTGCTTGAGGAGGTTTACGTGGCTCAACCTGAAGGTTTCGTTGATCCTCATCACCCTAATCATGTCTACGTCCTAGACAAAGCACTGTATGGTCTTAAACAAGCATCACGAGCCTGGTATGAAACTCTCACTAAATTTCTACTTGCTTCTGGTTTCAAGAAAGGTACAGTTGATACAACCTTATTTCTTAAAAGGCAAGGTGAGGACTTGATTCTTATTCAGATTTATGTTGACGACATAATATTTGGGTCGACAAATCCAAAATTTTGCAAGAACTTTTCAAAGATAATGGAAACAAAGTTTGAAATGTCGATGATGGGTGAATTGAATTTCTTTCTTGGTCTTCAAGTAAATCAATTACCCGAAGGCATATTTATTAATCAAGCTAAATATATAAACGATATTTTGAAAAAGTTCAATATGTCAGATAGTTCAGTCATGAAAACAACAATGGCTACTGATACACTCTTAGACGTGGATCCCTCCGGGAAACCTGTTGATCAAAAGGTGTATCGTAGCATGATTGGTTCTTTACTTTATGTGACTGCAAGTCGCCCGGATATAATGTTTGCCACATGTTTTTGTGCGAGATATCAGTCTAATCCTAAAGAGTCGCACTTATCTGTTGTTAAGCGAATCCTTAGATATCTCAAAGGTTCTCCTAATCTAGGCCTTTGGTATCTAAAGGATTCTTGTTTTGAACTAACAACCTTTACAGATGCTGATCATGCAGAATGTAAGCTAGACCGGAAGAGCACCTCTGGGTCATGTCAATTCATAGGTGACAAACTTGTGAGTTCGACTTCAAAGAAACAAAACTGTGTTTCAACATCCACTGCCGAGGCTGAGTATGTAGCTGCTGCTAGCTGCTGTTCTCAAGTCCTCTGAATGACGACACAGTTAAGGGAATTTCGATACAACTACAAGCGTGTTCCTATTTATTGTGATTCCAAGAGTGCAATATCTATAACTGCTAATCCGGTACATCATTCGAAGACCAATCATATCGACGTATGCTATCATTTCATCAAGGATCATGTAGAAAAAGGTAATATTGAAATGCACTTTGTTCAAACTGACTTCCAGTTAGCTGACCTTTTCACCAAGCCATTGGATGAAAAGCGTTTTCAATTTCTAATCAGCAAACTTGGTATGTTGAACATGTCTTAAACCTTACTCATGATTGTAGGGGGAGTATTTCAAGTTTTGATCTTGTGTGTTATTTTCCAACGTTTGTTAACGAGAGAGGAATCATTTTCATAAATGATTACCATTATTTCTTTTATTTATGCAGGTTTGGTCAAGTGACAATGGCTTCTAATCACATCGGATTAGAACCCGCACTTCAGTGGCTTATTTTTCTGTTTTTTTCTTAATGTTTAAAAAAAAATTACATTAAGTTAAGGGGGAGAATATCTGTGATATTAACAGATTTTTGGATACTTAAATGCTTATCTGACCGTGTGTTCTTAAAGATAAATACTTGCGTTTTATCTTGTCAATATACTTTTGTCAAGTATTCATATACAAAACGGTTCAGATCATTCTATTTGACTTTGTTATTACCATGTATCAAAAGTAAAATCTTTCTATGGTAATACTCACGTTCTTTGTATTCACTGTTGATTGAATCAAACGTCATTTCATGTGCTTTCATTGAAAATATGTTTATATATTGTTCATATAAACAACATTCGTTTTTGATTCTCCAAAATGTTATTCTTCATGATAAAATGATATGAGCTTAATTGTCAAACTCTTTTAGTTTGAGGGGGAGAATTGCATCATCAAACATCTTCTGTTTTGACATCTCCGAATATTATATTCCTCATGTAACAAGTGGTATTTGTGCTTACATGTACAAAACTCCTGTTGAACAGCATGTACTTTTAAGATAATACATGGGATTCAGTGTGAGAACTTAACAGAACTTCCATGGATTCACGATAACCAGTGTTTCCTACCCCGGAAGTTTTCCCTGGGTGATTGAGGGGAGAAGGGTCAAAAGAATTGAGTGATGGTGTGTGAAGAGGTAAAATGGAAAAGAGAGATTGGTTAGAAGTGAGCATTAAAAGAAAGAGGGTGAGAGATCAGAGTAAAAGAATATTAAACTCTGCACCAAACTTCTTTCTGAGCCGGGCAGCCACACAATCTGATTGGTTCACATTCTTTGGTGACCATCAATGAAATAGGCACCTAGCCCATGCCATCTCTTGCATTAACCCCACCAGCTACTCATTCTTTTCTCAAAAAGAGAATGTTTTACATTTTCTAGGGACGCAACACATACGCTATTGGTTATTCATTTGGAAGATACTAATATTGAAAAAGAAGGAAAGTTGCCCCACCTTCGAACCCTTTCTCATGCACATTGAGTCTTTGTATAATTTGTTGTTGTCTCAACAAGTTTACATACTTTGAGCCTATATGAAAAGCAATCATTTATGCTTAATTTCTTTCATACACATGCACGAACACACAGAAATTTATTTTATGTCAGAACGTTCATAGATAACCATGTGTTATTCGATGATTGAATGGAAGACCTGGGGAGTCTACATCAAACCAACTCCTTATATAGTAACTTTGTGTTACTCAGTAACTTTGTGTTACTGACAGGCATTCTAACTGAGTCATTTGTTGATTCAGGGTTACACTTATTAAACTGTTTGAATTTGAAAAGATTCGAATGGTTACTACTTTCTATTTTAATATGAAAAGATTGAAATAATCACTCTTTCCATCTAGGAAGACTGCTCTTATTTCCATACAGGGCTCGATACATGATGAAGACTGTGCTTACGTGATCATACACAATGGGGGAAATTGTCTTGAAAAGAGGGAGATTGTTTTGCAAAGTTTTGATGATGATGATTCTCACCACTCATCAAAAAGGGGGAGAAGATACGAAAAGGGAGAATACTCAAAGAGGGAGAATATAATTTGAAGACTGCTGAAGATTATCAAAGTTTTGAAGTGTTGAAGTTTTGAAGCTATCAACGTCATATCTGAAGAAAAGTGAAGACCCGAAGACAATTGCAATTTTTTTTTTTTAATCTTGAATCCAAAGGGGGAGATTGTTGGATCAAATAATTGTATTCAAGATTAAAGTTAAAGTTCAGGGTTTAAACTGCAATTGTCCTAAAGTTAATTAGAGGGTTTAAATTGTAATATGTTAATAGTTATTTGTAAATGGGCCTAAAGCCTATTAGAAAGCCCGTTAAGGTTAATGCCCATATGTCTTAGGTATTTAAAGTTATGTTTAGTTTAGTTTTAGGTTAGAACCTTTCATAATTTCATAATTATTGTTTAGAGAGAAAGGTAACCATATTATTCTCTGTATTCAAGGGTATCAAGAACACTCAAGGGTTTCATTGTTTATTCAAGGGATTGGTATGTTACTCTGATTTATATATCTCTTGATTATTATTGTGTTGCTTGTTTACTTGATTGATTATTTACCAACTAGATTAATCTGGGATAACAGTGAAAGCTGATCGTTTCCAAATCTGACATTGCCGCTGAATTTCTCTGTATAATTAGACAATAAAGCTTTTTGCCCAGTCATATGCTTGGAACATCCACTGTCCAAGTACCACATATGCCGGGTCTGCAAGAGAAATAAGGAAACAATAGATTTAGGTACCCATTTAAAAACGGTTCCTAACATATTAGCACAAGATTTTGGTATCCATTTGATAATGGATCCTCCTTTTCTTTGAAAACTTTTAAAAACATTTGATCTTGAAGAATACACATGATAAGATCCAAACCAATTAGAAGAATTATGAGAATAAGCAAAATTATTTCTCCGATAATGATAAGATTTAGTAGTAATAGGAGATAATTGAATCAATTGCTTTATTGAATACCGAGTGTAAGAAGTTACAAGGTTTTATTTAGGACAAGCATGTTGATCAACTACATCATTATCACTACTAACTGATTTATTAGAAGAGTTATCAGAAACTGATTCAGCTATCTCATAATCCTTCCATTTTGGTCGCCATTCAGTTATAGATTTCGACCTTTTCTTGCTTATATCTGAAACAAAAGATTTAGATTTATTAGGAAAATCAGATTTCTGAGATTGATTTTTCTTTTGTGTACAAGTGTATTTATGTTTCTGTAATCGCTGTTTCTTATGTTTCTTACCTTGAGCATAGTAATCAGCAGTTAAAGAAACTGATTCACCATCCTTAGCTGATGATTCACCAATATTAAAACCACTTGGTAACACTTTTTCATTTATAAGAGAAGTAGAATGATCAGGAAGAGGAGCATTGAAGTCAAACATATCAACTTCTATGCACCCATCATCAGAATTAAGAAAGTCATTTGCAGACTCAAATAAGTCATCAAAATTATCAGACGATGTTTGAGGTGCCTTAGAAACTTTAGAACACATTGTAGATTTAGTTTGAAAAACAGTGTTCTTTAAAACTGTAGAAAACACACTTTGTTGAATATCAACCAAAAGTTTTTCATCAGATAAACATTTTCCAGCTCAACTATTTTGCTTTCCAGAACGAGTGGAGGAACATAAACTTTTGCAATAGAAGGTTTTTTTGCCTCCATCTCAGAAACAAAATAACTAGAAAAATAATCGTTTGAAAGAACTTTTGGTGTTTCTGAAATATAACTATCATTTAACTTTGCATAGTTAAATGGTAGTTGCATTTTCTTTACATTCTTTCTATTTTCAGTTTCTTTGGCCTCAACTTCTTCTGGTAATTTGGTAACAAATTTGGGTTTTAAATGAGTATGTTTACCAGCATAAGCAAGAAAATCAAAATTATATAATGCTGGTTGTTTTCTGATGGCTTTCTTTAAGTAATGGGGGTTTTCAAAACCAAGTCCCCATTTTTCGTTAACATCAGTCTCTTCGTTAGGTGCATTAAGAAAGATAGTTTGATCTGTTTGGCCTCTTGCATAAAGTTTGGCTTCCAGACCCTTTACCTTTTTATTCAAAAGATTGTTTTCACCCTACAATTTATGAATGGTTAGTGCAGATTCTTTCTTCTCAAACTCATATTTAGAAATTTTAACTTCCAAATCAGAAATCTTCTTTTCAAAACAATCTACTTGAAGTTTAGAATCAGAAGCAGACTTGCGTAAAGAATCAATTAGATCTTTGTTCCCAATAACATACTTATTAAGCTCAAAGATCTTGTTGTTTCTTTAAGCAACTCTGTCTTTTTCTTTCTTCAGTTTTACTTGAAGATCAATAAGTTCAACCATCATAGCTTCCATTTTGGTTATGAAATCATTTTCAGTTAAGTTTAATACCTCATCTGCTGTCTCGTCATCTGACTCATCATACTTGACCTCTTTTCCCATTAGAAAGAGATGAGCAGTTTCTTCTTTCTCTTCCTCTTGATCAGAATGATCCAACCAAAATTCATCTTCAGCCATTAATGTTATGCCAGCTTCTTGTTGTTTGGCCAATAGCAGTTTGTTCTGATAGTACTGGGAGTTTCGAACCTTTGGCTTTCGACAATCTTTAGCAAAATGTCCAATCTTGCCACAGTTGTAGCATTTGATTGGATCATTTGCTGGCTTTTCAGCAACGGTGTAATCATTCACAAACTTCTTCTTTTCTTACGGCTTCCTTTCCATATACCGGTTCTCTTCATGTCGCTTTGCTTCAACTCTTTCTCGGTGCTCATGATTCTTGGAACTTGATGAAGAATATCTTTGAGAATTGGATCCCTGCTTTTTGTAGAATTTCTTTTGAAATGCTCAGGTCAATAATAGCATGGCTTGCTTAAGACTTTCTCCATCATCTCCATCTGATTCAGATTCTGATTCTGAACTAGTAAGAATTTTCTTCTTTTTCTTCTTCTCTGTCTTTTCATTCTTCTTCTCTCCCGCTACTAGTGCAATGGGATCAGGAACTTTTTCTGCCTTCTTTTTCCCAGCTCTTTTCTCTTCCACTTCTTCTTCATTTTACCTCAAAGTCTCATAAACCTCATGTAACGGTATGTCATTCAGATCCTTCATCTATTTCATCCTACGTGTATGCTTCTTCCATTCAGGTTGTAGGATGCTCAGAAATTTGACATTGTTCTCAAGCTGCTTCTTTTTCACTTTGTTCTTTGACAGTTCATTTAACAGCAAGACAAACCGTACATAAGTATATTCTAAGCTCTCATTCTCTTTGGCTTTGAATTCCTCATAGCTATTGATGCAATTGGCTACATTCATTTGATTGTCGACTTTGGAACCCATCATCATCTTTTGCAGCTGATCCCACATCTTTTTAGCATTTGCCTTGTAGCCGTCTATTTTGACGTAGATATCATTTGGGATACTTTGAATAAGAAGAGATCTTGCTTGCTTTTCAGCTTTAAATCGGCTTTTCTGTTCCTCTGAATATTGACCATACTCTACTTGAACTGTTTTCATCTTCTGTTCTCTTTTCTCAGTACCATCTTCACTATCAGATGAATCATCATCAGGTATTTGAACTGTGATTGGTACCATAGGACCTTCTGTAATTTACAGCAGAATATTTTCCCCATTTGCATGTCTGTCTACAAAATCCAGAAATCTGTCTTTCCACTGTTCGTATTCTCCTTTGAACAGAACAGGAGGCTTGACATCAGTGCCAATTGAAAGAGCATCTTTAGAAGTCATCTTGATTAAACTTGTTTGAAAAATATATGCAATAAGAAACTAGAACTGATCGTTAGTCCAAATATGAAATCACAAGAAAAATCTTAAAATAAAAAAAAATCAGAAATTTCGAAAAATTTGACTAAGTGACAAAACTCGCAAGTCACTATTGATGAAAAACCCGCAGACTAAGGCTTGCGCGTTTGTGAAACTCGCACGCAAAGACTTGCGTGTTTTGAAAAAACTCGCAAGAGACTGTTCTCGAAGAAACTCGATAATGCCTGAACACGCAAGTAACTATTCACTTTGAAACGCACTAATAGAGACGTGCGCGTTTTCAAAACTCGCTAGGCACAACTTGCGCTTTTGATCAAACTCGCTAACCATGGCTTGCGCGTTCCAACACTTATAAAAAATTTCTTAGATTTTCAAACTCGCACGATGAACAAACTCGCAGAACCCTGTTCCTGATGAAACTCGCACACTTAGACTAGCGCGTTTGTAGAACTCGCTAATCGCTACGTGCGTGTTTTGGTCCTTAGAAAAATTTCCCAATCTTCAAACTTGTAGACTTCGATCTGCGCATTTCTAGAACTCGCAGATAACGCCTTGCGCGTTCTATGAACTCGCTGATAACACCTTGCGCGTTTAAGACCAAAATCTTCAACTTGCGCGTTCTTGCGAAGAACTTGCGCGTTTCTTGGATCTAGCGTGTTCTTCAGTATATCGACCAAAAACTTGATTTTTCCACCAGATTTCGATCAAACCTTGTCCAATTGACAAGAAAAATTATAGGGATGCTCGATTTCAATATTCTAACAGATTACAATTCTCGAATTACAGAATCAAACACTAAAAAATACAATTTGATCTATGAAACAGTGCTCAAGAACTCGTGACATAAAACTCAACAAAAATCACAAATTAACAATCAATTACAGTGCAATTTGCAAATTGAACTTTACAGACTTAATCGAATTCACTCAACATACAAATACTAATCGATTACAACACGAAATTCGCACTAGAACTCAGAATTTGATTCTTCGGCTCAAGAACACAATGTCGAACATTTTCTTGATTTGATTTCGATTTGGATCTGCTCTGATACCAATTGATAGTCTTAGATTCTAGTTTCTAAACACAATTAATCAAACAAATACAAACAAGAATTCAATTACCTGTTTGATTTCACTTTCAAATTCCAAGATTACAAACTTTCTCTCTCTAGAACTCTCTCTCTCTACAATACTCTCTCAATCTGAATCGTATATATTCTGTTAGTTCTCACACACATATACTAAAAACAGAAATACAAGGCTATTTATATCTACAAGAATTAAAAGGAAAAACAAATACAAATACAAAGACTTTGACTTTTATTACAAAAGACTTTGTCTTTCACATGAGAGTTGACTTTCTCAGCTTTGACTTCCTGAACTTTGACTTTTGTCTTCTTGATCTTGTATCCAACATATTTATGCTCTAACACTGCTGTCTAGACAAAGTTGGTCCTTCTTCTAGGATAGTCGGTGGAATCACATGTTCAGAAGAAGGAACATCAGCTTGTGCTCTGGATGACTGACCAACTTCAAATGTGCTTGAAGGAGTAGTGGTAGTCATAGCTGTACCATCAACAAGAGTAGAAGTAGCTGGAGCAGTTTCAGGAACTTGAGTATCTTCAGGAATCTCATCTTGTGAAAGAAGATCTCCGTACATCGTGTTTGAAATTTCTTCATCCTTAGCATCCATAAAAACAGTATCATCTTCAGTATCAGACAATACAATGATATCCTCATACTCTTCTTCCTTTACTTTGCAAAGCTTCTCATATCTGATGTCATCGTCATCACCTGAGTTAATCTCTATGAAGTTTGCGAAGAAGGATCTCATATCATTAACTGCTTCAGAATCATCTTGCTCATGAGCCCTTGTTGCAGTGTCTGAATCAACGTAAACGACAATCTGCAAATTATTCTCAATATTCTGTTCAGAAATATTCAAAACTTTAGACATAGCAGATAAATCAACATTTTCTATCATGTTGTTTACGAGATCTTCAACACTGCATTCTTGAACATTATCAGCACTCTTATCTTTGTCAGCTGCCTATTCTTGTGTTTGATCTTCTCTAACTGACGAATCCTCCACCCTCTGTCTCTTTGTCATCTCCCCCTCATGACCTTGATGATCTGGATCATCCTGGTCATGTCTTTGTTTAAGAGACGGACCTGCTTCAGTTCTGCAGTCCAGTTCATTACGATGAAATCGGTCAGAGAGAGCGGTTAGAGCTTGAGTCATGAGAGATTTGCCTTCCTTGATCTCCGAAAAATTCGTCCGAGCTTCAGTACGGAAAGAAGTGAATTCCTCGTATAGCACAGAAACCCTGTCAGGTGCAGAAGAAGAAGTTGGAGTCGGAGGCGGAGGCGGATTCGGTTGAAAAGTCCGTAACAAAGAGATCAAATCTTGATTTTGCTGTTCTGGCGGCGACATAGAAAGAAGACGAGCATAGAGCAGATCAGTCAATTCTGTAATCGGAAGATCTTGAACAGCAGAGCGTGAAGTAGAAACAGGAGGAACTGAAGTTGATACGCCAACAGATTGTGTAAATGGTGGGGGAAGGGAAATAGAAACAATCGCAGGTGCAGTAGTAGAAATAGTATAAGACGGTTCTCGGATAACTACCCCAGATGGTCTTCTGAAAGGAATCTCTTGTGGAATCGAAGTAGAAAGAGAAGATGAACAGTCAAGATTCAAAAGAGGAATGGAGGCAAGAAAAATGAAAATTGAATAGGCATTCACTATTTATACTAATAAAAATAAATAACACTCTTAAAATAAATAACACTCTTAAAAAATAAAAGTACATAACATTGAAATTTTACCTGCCAAGCTTCTTTACTCCCCCTATACAGATGCACGATATTTAACAAGTCAGTATATCATTTGTATAGGAAAACCAAAAATATATACCTGATGAAATATTGATCAGAACGTTTAAACACTGTATCAGATAAGTACCTGACCACTTTATTTACTCCCCCTCAAAATCATAAGAAATCAGAATTCATTCAGATATTCTCTCCCCCTCGAAATAAGCACAAACCAATTCGACAAAAATATCGATACTCAAATATGAATACATCAGTGTAAAAAGAAAATTATACTAAATATAAATTTTGAAACAACTTAACATATAAAATTTTAAACACTAAACAAATTAAATTCTACTCAGTAAACTATCACAGATTTATCAATCTGTTGAAATCAAGTATATTTTGTTGGATACAGAGACAAGTTTCATTGCATATCAAGTTAAGACATGTTCAATTTCAAAAACTTCCAGCAATCTATTCAGTGTGCTAGCATGCGAACTTCGATTAGCTTCAAGAAAATGCAATTCTAAAAATATAATAGAGAACTTTGCATGTACTCATACTAAGCCATCAAAAATTAAGACTTTCACAAATTTACAAGTTTATCGCAACTCAAACATATCACCAAGTATCATGAGATGTGTGCTAATTGGCATCTTTTAGCATTGTGCACATTGGCATCTTCACATGAGTGTGCTCTTTGGCATCTTTTAAGCTTGTGCACTTTGGCATCTTTTTATTCAAAAAGTTTGGTAAGTAAACAACATGCCGTAAACGTAACTTTCTATCTGACCCTATTGCAGGATTTAGGTCAGCCGCTCCCAGACCAGTTGGCCTTAGGGGACTAGGTGTCAAGCACCCCTTGGAACATACTTTCCCAGATCAGAAAGGCTACATCGACATATCCTAAACCCATTCATACCAGTAGAACATGACTTTCGATCTGGTTTTATAGAAGGATTTGGGTTCGATCACTCCCAGACCAATTGACCTTAGGGGACCAGATGACAAGAATCCCACGGAACTTACTTTCCCAAACCAGAAAGGTCACATGTACAAACTTTTAAACGGAGATTTTTGTGTTTTAGATATATAATATTCATCTCAATCACTTAGTTTTACATCTAAGTGTTTAGCCCATATTTTCATTACGATCCATAATTCTGACTTTTTAGGTTTTCTAACATTGTAAACTATAAATATTCCGAATCACATATCTTTAAAGCATTTTCAAAAGCTTCAAACATGTTGCTGACCTTTCAATTTTTGTAAGACTTGAAATTTGACCATATAAAACTTTAATATAACAAAACAACTTGAAAATTTATCCTAGACACACATTTTATTCAAAAGAACGAAAAACCTGTAAAGCTTTTACTTTATAGAATAAAATTTGTAAAGATTTAAACTTTTAAATTCAACATGCCAAGTTTTGAAAGCAGAAAATTAAAACGTCTTTCATCTAAAGCTTTTGTAAAGATATCAGCAAGTTGATATTCAATAGTACCTTCTTCCACATGATGCTTTATGAAATGGTACCTCTTATCTATGTGTTTTGTCTTTGTGTGCTGGACCGGATTGACTGATATCGCGATTGCGAATTTGCTGTCACAATAGATAGGAACAGTTTTGTACAGCATCCCGTAGTCACGAATATAATAACCGGACATTTCATTGTCTTTAAGTGAAAAGTTAGTGTTTAGAGTTTATCATTGCTTTGTATACTTGTACATATAGCATATGGGTTTAAACCGAACTAACTTTGTTAAACATAACAATTAGAGGGGTTAAACATGGATAAATGAAACTAAAATTAAATCAAAATGTGTGGAAATTCTCCAAACATGGTAAAATTGCAATTTATGAAACTTTAGGGACTTAAAATGAATAATTGAAAAATATAAAAAACAAATTATGAAAATAAAAGAAATCATAATCAGATTTCTCTTCTCCTTCTCCACGTTTCTTATCAAAAACCCTAACCCAACTCATCCACCATGAAATTATGCCTCAAAACTTGATCAAATGAAGAAAGATTGAAGATTTGAAGCTAATTCTTGAAGGTAAACCATTAGGTAAACTTAGAATCTTGAAATCTAGGGTATTTGAGGAAGATACATACTAAGTTTGTGTGTATTCTTGTTGATTAGGGGTTGGAGTTTAGAAGGGTTTGGAGCAATCAACACCTTGAAGTGGTGTAATCATCTTTGAGGTAAGAATTTTGTAAAATCTTAGAGTTAGATACTTGATAACCTAAAACTCAAATAGGTTTTGATTTATATGGTGTTAAGGGCTGTTAAACTAAAGCTAAGTACTCTAATTTTTGTCAATAGATAGGTTTAGAATGGTTACTAAATCAATTGGTAGTGATTGGTATGTTAACCAAGTTAATATGATGCTGTTGGATAAAACAGGAATCTGCATGTTACTTTAAAAATTTGTATAAAATTAACCATTGATCCAATTGACGTGTATGATATGTAGTTGGAAACCTTGGTGTGTCTAGAACAATTGTTATGAAGAGTCCAAAAGCTAATTTTGAGCTTAAGTGTGCCAAAATACCCAATTACAGCAGCTGGTCTCTGTAAACTCGGGATTTGCACACTGTTAGTGCAAAATTCATATAAAATCGATCATAGCTTCAAACAACATGAATCCAGTGCGATTGGACTCCTAAGAGGCATAGGTACAACTTTCGTTTAGATAATATCACCAAATTATGCTCCTATATATGATTAATATGTCCAACACAGAGATAGATATAAGCTGAAATGTGCAGGGGAACTTTCTTTTGCAATATTTTGGTTGTTTTGTTCAAGTCCTTTTGCACCATTTCATAAACACTAGAATTGAACTATACGCAAATATAGTGTAAATAAAGTTAACATAAGCTAATAAAAGGGTGCCAATAGGATAAAGAGATCAAACAAATATACGAAATCATTGTATAATTCTAAGTGTATATATATTACTTGTGATAGGAAAATCCGACTAGCAAGACATTTGGACACTTTGGCATTTGGGCATCATATTTTGGTTATCTCAACTATATAAAGGTACGGATCTCTTATTTTCTTGGAACGGGATTGACATATTGTTGAGGGTTAATTCATTCAAATATGATTTACAAATTGTAAAATTGAGATACGAAAATACCTCATTGATGTTGATTCTTGGATTTTTATCATGTAATTTCTTTGTTGAATTCCATTTGGTGTTCCATTAGTTGAGCACGACTTAGGACTTTTCCAAAGTTTGTTGCTCCTAATAGGGACCGTTGGCCCAATTCTTGAGTTTTACTCTGAATGTTGAGGCGCGAATGGAATATGATAAATATGATTTGTTGAATCAGTCCAATGACTATGATATTATCAGATTGAGAATGGCACGACTAGATAGAGTCAAGCCATATTGACATTGTTCATTGATTGTTGTTATATCTTTATGATCCGGTTAGATCACATATGTTGTGATCCTTTACCCATACACTTTGTCGGGGCACCGACTTTGTGATGCTTCCATGGTGGCCATAATCACTATGGCGTCCTTGTGTATGCGTGGAAAGTGCGCTGGCCCTGATCCGGCCATAGGGGCGAATGGATATCCCAGGAATAGAACAGAACTAGGACTACTTTAATAGTAGTCGAGGGCTAGTTGGTGTCGTGCCCACACCGCTAGTTCTCAATTATGCCCATAGAACCGTACATTCTTTGGGAACAACGGGTTTAGTGTATTCGGGTGATTTATGTGAACTTGAATAACACGTAACACAGAACGGGTGATTATGTGAACCCCTTTGTTATATCTTTGTGATATTCGATTGATTTATTTTATCGTTTCATGATTATAGGGATAATTTGTACTTACCCTATATTGTTTATTGTTGATTTCATTGATATGTTCACTGAGTTATTGCTCAGCCACGTTTGTTATTCCGTGGCAGGTTCTAGAGACAGACTTGGGGAATATCCGGGTTAAGAGACCAAGAGTGGATATTTTGAAGACTGACTTACCGGATAACCTACTTTTGTGAATAGTTACTTTTGGGACTGTATATTTTTATATATGTACCTTAACGTCCGGTTCTCTATAACTATTACTATATTGCTATAAAGTTAACTTAGTTGCTCTGTATGCGTTTAAGTGAGTATAACTAGTATGGGATGTTACAACGAAGTTGTGTCTTCATCCAAAGCACTTGACCACAACAACTAGCTGCGGCGACGTATTCTGCTTCCGCAGTTGAGATAGAAACACAGTTCTACTTTTTCGATACTCAGCTTATTAGTCTATCACCAAGAAATTGAAGATGACCTGATGTGCTTTTCCGGTCTAACTGATTTCCACGAAAATCTGCATAAGAATAAGCAATCAGTTTATAGTCAGAACTCTTAGGATACCACAAACCTAAATAAGGAGTTCCATTGATGTATCGAAATATGCGATTGACTGCCAACAGATGCGATTCCTTTGGTTTGGCTTCAAATCTGGCACATAGGCAAGTAGAAAACATTATATCCGGCCGACTTGCTGTTAAGTACATGAGCGATCCAATCATCCCTCGATATGTTTTGACGTCCACAACTTTTCCATCCGGATCCAGACCAATCTTTGCACCATGAGCCATAGGCGTGCCAGTTGAAGAAGATTTGTCCATCTTGAATTTCTTCAAGATGTGAAACACGTACTTCGACTGGTTAATAAAAATGCCATCTGGAAGCTGCTTCACTTGTAAGCCGAGGAAGAAATTAATTTCTCCCATCATGCTCATCTGAAACCTGGAGGTCATAAGATCAGAAAACTAAGTACATAATGATTGATTAGTCGCACTAAATATAATATCATCTACATAATTGTGAACTAAGCAGATATCCAAGTTAGAATGATAGATAAAAAGAGTGGTATCTATAGATCCTTTGGTAAACCCGGATTTGATCAAGAAGGCCGAAAACTCATCATACCACGCCCTCGGTGCTTATTTCAAGCCATACAGTGCTTTATCGAGAAAGTAGACATGATCAAGATGTTCTTTGTCAACAAAACCCTCTGGTTGAGAAACATAAACTTCTTCTTTCAATTTACCGTTGAGGAATATTGTCTTGACATCCATCTGATACATAGTGAAATTGCGATAAGCAGCAAAAGCGAGAACCATACGAATAGCTTCTAGTCATGCAACTGGCGCGAAAGTTTCATCGTAGTCGATTCCTTCTTCTTGTCCATAACCCTTGGCAACCAGTCTAGCTTTGTTACGAACAACGATACCATCTTTGTCTTTCTTGTTCTTGAATATCCACTTTGTGCCAATAACGCTCTTTCCTTTTGGCCATGGAACATGTCTCCAAACTTTTAGTGCGTCAAATTGATTGAGCTCCTCTTGCATCGCTATTATCCAATCCGGATCCTCCAAAGCTTCAGATACTTTAGTTGGTTCAATCTTGCTTAGAAAACAAGTGAAGAGACATTCGTTAGGAGTAGCCGTCTTGGAACGTGTAGACACACTTGCTTGAGGATCACCAATAATTTGATGAATAGGATGAGATCTTGTCCATTTTGTGGTGTGAGGAAGAGGATCAATACTTTCTTGTACAACTTCTAATTGTTGAGAAGGAGGTTCAGAAGCTTTTATGTCAGATGAAGAAACATCAACAGTTTCAACTGAAGGAGGAGGTATTTCAACAACTTCTGAATCATATTCTAGAATTTTTCATGGAATATCAGCATCTTGTTCTGCTTCTTGAACTGGTTCTACTTGTACAGATGTTTCTTGAACAGATGCTTCTTGCCTAGATTCAGTATTCACATGCTCAGATTCTGATTGACCTTGAGGGAGTTCAGAAATAACTTGAACAACATCAGTGTCAGAGATAGATGCAGCGGGATTAGGAGTAGATGCGTTCACAGTTTCCTGATTAACGGATGAAGCATTTTTCAGAATTAGATTTAGGTACATCATCATAAAAATTCTCAAAAAGAAAATCAAGATCAGAAAGATTAAGCAAGGAAGAAGAAGGATCCTGATTTGTCGGTTGAAGTGAAGGTTCTGAACTGTGTTGTCCAGAAGCTGAATTCCCTGTAGGTGCGGGTTCTGCTTCTTGAACTGTTTCTACTTGTACAGATGTTTCTTGAACAGATGCTTCTTGCCTAGATTCAGTATTCACATGCTCAGATTCTGATTGACCTTGAGGGAGTTCAGAAATAACTTGAACAACATCAGTGTCAGAGATAGATTCAGCGGGATTAGGAGTAGATGCGTTCACAGTTTCCTGATTAACGGATGAAGCATTTTTCAGAATTAGATTTAGGTACATCATCATAAAAATTCTCAAAAAGAAAATCAAGATCAGAAAGATTAAGCAAGGAAGAAGAAGGATCCTGATTTGTCGGTTGAAGTGAAGGTTCTGAACTGTGTTGTCCAGAAGCTGAATTCCCTGTAGGTGCGGGTTCTGGATCTGATTGACCAGAAACTAAATCTGCAGCTTCGTCAAATTTGACATTGACACTCTCTATCACTTTTCTTGCGGAAGTAAGAAAAACTCTGTAAGCTGCAGAAGTAGAAGAATACCCAAGAAAAATACCCTCATCTGCCTTTGGACTAAACTTTTTGAGATTGTCTCGGTCATTCAGAACATAACATTTACACCCAAATGACTTGAAATATTTGACATTCGGTTTGATACCATTCATAAGCTCATATGGTGTTTTGTTGAATCGGTGATGCATAATTGATCTGTTCTGAGTGTGACATGTAGTTGAGACAGGCAGACAACTTCAGCCTAATGAGACAAAGGAAGACCAGAATAAGCAAACATTGATCTGGCCGCCTTGACAAGCGTTATGTTTCTTCGTTCAACAACCCCATTCTGTTGCGGTGTTCGAGCAGCAGAAAACTGTTGTTGAATACCTTGATCTTCGTAGAAAGCTTGAAGAGTGTTGTTCTTGAATTAAGTACCATTGTCTGATCTGACAACTTTGATTGCTTTTTGCTTGTTGGTATGAATTGTTTTGATGAGGTTGATGAGAATGTCGGGAGTTTCATCTTTAGACTTGAGAAACTTAACCCATGTATACCGTGAGTAATCATCAACAACCACCAAGACATATCTTATTCTTCCCGATACTCTTTGTCTTCATCGGTCCGCATAAATCAACATGTAGTAAATCAAGAATGTCCGAAGTGCAGGGTTCAGGCTTTGGCTTATGAGGAGCTTTCTTCATCTTTCCTTTCTCACAATCTTGACAGAGGTGGTCTTTCTGAAAACGGAGTGTTGGGAGACCTCTCACTGAATCAGTCTTGACAAAGCGATCCATGTATTTAAAGTTGAGATGAGCTAGTCGTCAGTTCCATATCCAACTTTCATGAACAGAAGCTTTAGAAAGCAAGCATATATCTAATGGGATTTTAACCTTGGAAAGATCAATGGTATATAAATTGGATCTTCTTTTTCCAACCAGTAAATCCCTGCCACTGTCATTCTTCACAGCAACGCGTTTAGATTTGAAGCTAACTTCGAAGATCTTTATCACAAAATTGCCCGATGCTGAATAAGTTGTGGCTAAGACCTTCAGCATAGCTGACTCGCTTGACAGTAATATTGTCTTGAACAAGATCACCATAACCTAGAATGGGAGCAGTCTCGCAGTTTCCAAACTTAACACAACCACAACATTTTTCTTTAAAATTTGAAAGCAATGATTTGTTGCCCGTCATGTGTTTGGAACACCCCGAATCCAGATACCATAAATGACTAAGTTGCACATACAGAAACTACACAGATTTAGGTACCCATATGCTTATGGGTCCCTTCTTGTTAGATTTGTGTCTTTTATTTTTCGAACATTTATTTTTAGAAATCTCATGAATGCAATCATCAATAGAGGAAGAAACATAATCATCAGAATCAGAACTAGAAGAAGAATATGATACATTCTTTGCAATGTGAATCATTTGCTGAATTGAATATTTTGTATTTTTATTACAAAAGGCAAATGTATCAGTATGACAAAGATTCTCTACACATTTATCCTCTAATAGTTCAGATTCTATTGATTTATGCTTAACCCTCCATATCAACTTAGTTGACCTCTTCACAGTCCTATCTAAAACAGAAAAATCAGAAGAATTAGAATTTTCAGACAAGACATTATCTTGTTTCCTTGACTTCTTTGATTTTCTTCTTTTACGCTTTGGTTTATAATACTGATCATTTAGCATAAAAGAATCATCAACAATTGAATTAGAAGAACAAATTTTATCCAAGAAATCAGACTGAGCATTCATCATTGTAGAACTAGCTTTGGAGTCATGAAGTTCAGAAGCACACAAGTCAGGAAGAGGTTTGCGCGACCCTTTGGTGGCGCAAACTGAACTTTGCGCTACTAACGGCTGACACAAGTTGAAAGTTTGCGCGACCAATGGTTGGCGCAAATGCACATTGTTTTGTACTTTGTGAGTATTTTCCTTGGAATCGACAAAAAATCCAGAAGTAATTTTGTCTTCAAAACTTGATTTCATTATAAAAAGAAATAAATCGTTTTCTAAATCAGTTTGAAGACATTGTTCTTCCAATTTATCTTCAAGATCAACTATTTTACCCTCTAACACTAATGGGGGAATATATCTTCTAGAATCATAAGAAACCGGAGATACATTTTTCTTATTAGTATTGTTGGCATATATATCAACAAAATCAGTTGATAATGAAGATTTAATGGAAGAATTGACATTTAAAACATTTTTGGATTTTCTGGACTTCTTTAATTGCTCAGGAAAATATTTGGCATTTTCACTAGTATAAACAAATGGTATTTCCATTTTATTGTTGTTTTTTCAATTTCTAATTATTGCTTTGCATTCATCCACTCAATTTTAAATTGAGGAGCATAATGTGCAAGATTTAGATAATCAAAATTATACAAAGTGGGGGGGTTTGTGATAACATTGTTTAAACAATGTGGATTTTCAAAACCGAGTCCCCATCTTTCTTTGATTGCCTCATCACTCCTTGGTTTATTCATATATATGGTATGCTCAGTTTGTTTTCTCTTATATAATTTTCCTTCTAAAACAATTATTTTATCAGAAAGATTTTGATTTAAAGTAGTCAATTAAGTCAAAGAATCACGATAAGTCTGCTTTGAATTTTCTAACTCATCCAATTTCTTTTGAAATTTCTCTTTTGTGTCAGTTAAAATAATCTTTTCATCTTTAAGAGAAATTCACAGTTTTTCAATCAAAACAAACTTTTCTTGATTATCATGCTTTTCAGATATGAACTTTGAACGTAAATCATGTAAAGCATTGATAATAACGTTCATTTGAGATGATATAAAGTTGTAATCAAACTCAAAAATTACCTCAGATTCATCAGTTGAAGTATCCTCTTCTTCATCATCACTCTTGTCATCCCCAATAAAACACATTGCAGTCGATTCCTCATTCTCGACTTCATTATCTGAATGGTCAAGCCAATATTCTTCTTCAACAAGAAGAATTGTTCCATTTTCTCTCTTTTCTGCTAGTTCCAGCTTCTTCCTGTAGAAAGACGAATCCTTGATCACCTTCACTCGACATTCCTTAGCTATGTGTCTCGGTTTTCCACAGTTAAAGCAATTCATTGCTTTCTTTTCCTCCTTTTTAGGTTCAACCACTTTAACAGGTTCATACTTTGGAACGAATGGCTTTGATGGAGCATCGGGTTCCACTTTCTTTGAGCCGGAAGTGAAACGAAGGTTGTTTGATTCTGATCTATGCTGGAACTTTTTTTGATAATGTTGAGAGAGAAGTATCATCGCCTTTTCAAGAGCATCACCATCATCTTCAGTTGACCCATCATAGGCACTTTCAGATAAAGCTTGTTCAGCCAGTTGGCTAGCAAGTAGAGCAATAGGATCAACAAACTTTGGCTTATTCTTCTTATCAATCTTTGCTTTCTTTTCCTGAACCATGTTCTCATCAGCCATCAAGATTTCGTAAAGTTCCTGAATTGGCATTGTGGAAATTTTGACATCATTCCTCATTCGATGACATGATTTGCTCCATTCCGGTTGAAGAGCATTTAGAAACTTCAGATTAACTTCCAGTTCAGTCTTTGTCACCTTTATCTTGTACAGATCATTTATTACCGCCCAAAATCTATCAAACACGCTTTTCAGACTTTCTCCTTCTTTAGCTTTGAACTCCTCAAAATTGTTCATATATCTAGTCTGACGGAGTTGAGTAGCAACAGCTGATCCAAGCATTATCTTTTGTAATTGAGTCCACATGAGCATCGGATTCTGCTTGAAACAGTCAAATCTGTTGTAGATTGAATTAGGCAGAGCAAGAATCAGATTAGACTTTGCTTGACTATCAGCTTGATATCGCAAAAGCTCGTCAGCATCATACTCTCTTATAGACTTCTCAACTCTAGTAGCTAGAGTAGTTGCAATAGCTGGTATTTCTTTCATGAGCCTCTCCATAGGACCTTCAGTCAGAGACTTCATCATATTATCACCATTTGGTTTTCTTTCTATGAAGTTGATGAATCTGTCCTGCCATTGCTGAAATTCATTCTGATTTATCAGAACAGGTGGGCGAGTATCTGATCCTAAAGACATCAATATGTCGGTTTTGTAAAACTGAGATTGTAGAGACATCTTGACAGAATCAGACAGTCAGAAAAAGCTAAGTCTGAAACACTGGTAAATGGCGCAAACTGAAGGTTTGTGTGAGCAGAGAGTGACGCAAACACAGATTTGCATGAGCAATGGATAAGGCAAACAGAGATTTGCGTGAGTTGATGAAAGCGCAAACCAAACTTTGGGTGAGGCAAAGAAGGCGCAAACCAAGCTTTGCGCGATAGGCTGGTAACACAAACTGAAACTTTGCATTAGACAAAAGTGATGCGAACTGAACTTCGCGTGAGATGAAGGTAGCGCAAAGGTAACTATTTCTCGTAAACTGTAGGAAATGCAATTTGTACTTTGTGTGATACACGGAAGACACAAAGTTCACTTTGCGTGAAGAACCCAAAGTGAATATCTGAACTTCTCGTGAAGACAACCTGAAAAAGCACTAGGTACTGGAAGAACTCGCGCAAATCCAGATGAACTAGCGCAAACCTGTGATGAACTGGCGCAAATGTCAGATCTGGCGCAAAGTTCACAAAATCAAGAAAAACCTTCTAACATCCATTAGAAAAACGAAATTAATGAGATTTTCACAAACAGATATGATCGAAAACGAGATTATAACAATTTTTAACAATAGAATCAATAATTCGAGAATAGAACAGTACGTCAAAAACGAGTTTTCAGAATCTTGAAAAATTACAAAATTGAAGATCAAAAACCGTATTTTTTGTAAAAATATGAGAATCAAATATGTTTCTCTATCAAAAACGAATCCAACGAATCCAATTGCAACAAAATTTGACCAGAAAACAGTCCGAATTTGATGAAAAATCAAAAAACGAGATTTTCTTGAAAAATTCAAGAAAATCGATCAAATTTTCTGATTTAAATCACAAATTCAGATACTAAAAACGATTTATCTCAATCCTCTCAGATGTAGTTAAGCTCTGATACCAATTGAAAGTCAAATATCTCTAAATCTTAGTGAGAGAAAGTAGAGAGAGAAAGTAGAGAGCGCCAAATGTAACAGTGTATTCAATATGAGTTCAAAAGTTACAAAACAAAGGCACCAAGGGGACTTAAATACCCCAAGGCCTAAACAGAACAGATAAGCTAACTAAACACAGTTTAGACCACAGAAAATAAATACATTGATTACTATTCAAAATAGACTTAACACATTGAGGAACGGGTCTTGAATTGTTTTATCCAAGAGCCATAGTTCTTTGAAGCACGGGTTTTGAACTGATTTATTCATAAGCCTTGTTTCTTTCTCATTGACAATTGGGTCCTAACCTGTAGTGTTTAGAAATCATCGTTCTTTCTCCCCCTTAGTCTTTAGATGCCTGCAACAAAGGTTTAGCTTTTGGTATCCACTGGTATTTGGATCCTGAATTGTTAGTTGCAGTTCTAGTAGGAGAGATATAATAAGAACCATACCAGTAATTTTCAAAAATTTTATTCACAAAATCATTTGAGCCACAATAAGAACAACTAATTTTCTTTTGAGCTAGCCTGATCAATTGATTTATAGTGCAAACCAGATCAGGTTTGCCAAAAGTTTTACCTTTCGAAGCATAGTTCCTTTTTGTATTAGATGCATGCTCAGATGATTTCTGTTCCTTCTTCTCCTCCGAGGAACCTTTCACTATCCAAATCCATTTTTCTTTTTCTTTCTCATCCTTCCTTCTCTAAAATCTTTTCTTCTGAGACTCATTCTTCTTGATGTTACCTGAACCATCAACATTTTTGTCATAGAAAAGATTAGAAGGACGAATCTGATCTTTATGTTCAGAAGTATGATTATCATTTACATCAAACAAAGGATTATTAGAAACATTAGTGAAAGTTGAACTTGCTGCTGATTTGAATGAACATTCGGATGCAGCTAGATCATCTCTCGGTGATTGAACAATTGATTTTGGAGTCTTTGACTCAGTCAACTTCACCTTGAACATGATCTCTTCTAGTTCCTTGATCTTTGTTGACAAGCAGTTTCTTTCTTTTGAAATCAGATCAAACTTCTTATGCAACTCATCTTTTGCATTCTTCTCCTTCAAGATATTTGTGGATAACTCAGATAATTTCTTGTTAAGCTTTTGTTAGGACTGAAAGTCCTATGTGTTGAAAGTGGAATAAAGTGTTTATAAAGGTTCGAAATGTATTTAATTAATAGTTGTTTTATTAGATTGATCCAAGCCTATAAGCCCATTAGGCCTGTAAGCCTATGTATATAAAGGCTTTTCTAGTTCATATTTCAGGAACTGAAGTCATTTGTTAGATTGCTAGTCTATAGGTTTACATATTCTGATCAGATATTCTCTCTGTAAACCTAAACCCTTTGATTTCATATTAATCATATGACTAGCAGTTGTGGCTTGATTATTGTTCTACATTGAATATTTACTATTGATTGCACTGTATTGGGATCTACAATTGGTATCAGAGCAAAGAGACTAAAGGTTTGATCCAGAAAAAGGTTTGTCTAAAACCCTATAATCAACTATTCGTGTTAACAATTGATATCTGCTTTAATTGATTATTTGTTTCTGAGTTATTATGGATCTGGGTTGAAGTTTTGTTTAAGCGTTTACCGGTCGAAGTTTAAAAAAAAATTGTTGATCGAAAGTTTCTGCATACTCAAAAAATTTCAGTTTTTCGGTCGAATGATTTTCTGTTTATAGGTGTGCTTATCGATTTGATTTAGTAGGTTTAAGTTTAAATCTACTTATAGAGTTGAATTTGTTGCTTAATCGTATGAATTTCTGGGTTAAATTGATCGGTTTCTGGGTCGATTAACCTTGACATTTATCGTGTTCATCGAGTTCATTGATCTGTTCTTCGTGGTTATCGGTCCTTATCTGTTAAATTTATTAGTCCTTATCTGTTAAATTTATCGGTCCTTATCTGTTTATCTATTATCGACTGATACATTGTCTTTACCGGTCCTTTGCTTGACCGGTACTTTGTTTTTCCGGTCCTTTGGTTTCACCGATACCTTGTTTTACCGGTCCTTTAGTTCGACTGGTACATTGTCTTTACCGGTCCATTGTTCGACCGATACATTGCTTTACCGATCTAATCTCAATATCGGTCGAAACATCATACAGGTCGAACGTAATACATGTCGAATGTAATACAGGTCGAACGTAATACAGGTCGAACGTCATACAGGTCGACCGTAATACAGGTCGAACGTAATACTATTCACGAAGTACTATTCATACCGGTCCTTTGGTTCGACCGGTACTTTGTCTATACCGGTCCTTTGCTTGACCGGTACCCTGCTCGACCGTGTTTGTTAAAAAAAAGGAAAAAAGGGTCAAATTTTTTGACTCACGATCTTTTTGCAGTGCATTTCTTTTAGCCCCCATACTTCAAGGTTTCAGTAGCTTGTCATTTGTGACCCTAAACTTTCAAGTTTCACATTTTGTCACTTTTGGTCCTTGAACTTTCAAGTTTCATCTATTGTTAAGTTTTTCAAAAGCTTGAATTAGATAAGCTACAAATGGGGTTTTTGTTTGAAGTTCAAGAACTCAAATTGGAGAACACAAATCTCCAATCATCTTTAACTTTTTACGTAAAGAGGGCAAACCAATATGCTGATGAGAACAACACACTGAAAGAGGAAGTTAGTGTATTAAAGACAATTAATGAAGATCTTCTGACAAAGACTTTTGGGCTGAATGATGAGAAAATACTGAGAACTCAGAGCTAAAAAGAAAAATCTCTCATTTGGAGCAAAAGACTGCAAAAGACAAATCCGATTTTGAGAATAAAGAGAAATCTTTTGCAAATAAGTTCTCAGATTTTTCCAGAAAATGTGTTGATGAGAAGAAAGAAGTTGAGCTGAAATGCATAAAACTTTCTCAGCAAGTTTCTGCTTACGAGAAAGTAATCATTCTTGAAAGAGAAAAGTTTGAAAAAGAAAAGAAGGCCATTGAACAGAAGAATGTTGGATTGTTCAAGGAAATATCCGGCCAAAGAAATGATGCTGAGAAGGGATTTGAAGAAAAACGAAGTATGTTTGAGGTTGAGATAAAAAAGCTTACTAAGAAGTTATCTGAACTATCTGAAAGTGTGCTGAAAGAGCAGAAAACGAAGTCTGAGTTCACGAAGAAGTTTGACCTGCTTGTTAAAGAAAGAGACAACTTTGCTTCGACGATTAAAGTACTTGAAAAGACTGCATCAAGTTCACATCAGAAAAATGTCTCATCAAGAAGGTCAGGTAAATCATTTGATCGGATTCGTAAAACTAACCTTTTCTATGATAGCAATATAGATGGTTCAGGTACACATCAAAGAAGACGGAGATACAAAGAAGAGGAACTGGTCTGGAAGAAGAAACCAGTTGAAGATGAGCTTAAAGAAATAGAATAATGTGTACATGCGTTTAAAGCCAAGAAGAACAAAGCGAGTAAAGGTAAACCTGATCATATCTACTCGAGAGATCAATTACTCAAGTTGTCAGGTAAGAAATACCATTGTTCTTATTGTCGTACACATGATCACATTCACAAATCCAGTGATCATTTCTAGTATGGTTCTTATTCTATTTCCCCCACAAGAACTGAAACTAACATTCGAGGACCCAAATACCAGTGGGTACCAAAGCCGAAAATTGATTCTTTGTTGCAGGCACCTACTGTCAAGGGGGAGTAGAAGAACTATGGCTTCTAAGTAAATCAGCTTAGAACCCGTACTTCAACGAAGGGTGGCTTCTGATCACATGACAGATCAGGACCCGTTCTTCAACGTTCAGACCTGGATAGTTTACAAATATCCAGGGGGAGCTTAAAAGACCTAAATAATTATATCATGATTTGAGGGGGAGCTTAAAGGTAAATATCTTCTGATCTAGATCTCTGCTTGTTTGAAAGAAGAACAACTTTCGAACATAAAAAAAAAGTTTTCTTAAATGTTTAAACCAATTCTCTATTCCCAAAAGATTTCAAGAATTTAGAAGTGTGATTTTAAATGTTTTTCAATTTTTGAGCGTTAATGTTTAACTGACTGTGTGTTTCTAAAGATCAATACTTGTGTATTATCTTGTCTATATACTGTCAAGTATTCACACACACCGGGTCAGTACTTATTTGAAATTATTATTACCATGTCTCATAACGAACCAAGTTTTCGATGGTAATACCCCCGTTTGCAATTCAATATTGTTGAGCATCAATCATCATATGTGCTTTCATTGCTACATTGTTTATATTTGTTCATATAAACAAAATATCCAGTTCATTGATACCCTAACCATTTTATTTGATCTAATTGATACATTGTCAGATTCTCAAAACAATTCTTTTAATTTCCTTTCATTCATTCAATATCTTTGTTTTGAGAAATCTTCAAAGTTCAATTGCTCAAATCTCATAAGCATACATTTTGACAATGTTATCATACATTTTTTACTTAACTGTTCAGTTAAACTGTTGAGCAACTATTTTTTTAGGACTTACATGGGATTCATGTGTGAGCTTAAACAGAACTTCTATGGATTCACGTAAACCAGTGTTTCCTACCCCGGAAGTTTGAGGGGTGAGGGGTCATAAATCAAAGAGTGGGGGAGATAACTCATCGGGTTGAATTTTTCTCATTGTGCTAAGCGGAAAAATGAAAAAGAGAGTTTGGTTAGAAGTGAGCTTTAATGTTAAAAAGAAAGAGAGTGTGAGAACAGAGTTAAAAGAATATCAGAACTCTTGACCAACCACTTTCTGAGCCGGGCAGCCACATATTCTGATTGGTTCACATTCTTTGGTGACCATCATTGAAAAGGTACCTAGCCCATGCCAACTCTTGATATAACCCCATCAGCTACTCGTTTCTTTCTTAACAAAGATATGTTTCATTTTCTTTGGGGACGCAGCATATATGTTATCTAGTCTTCACTCGGAAGATTTAGATATTGAAAAAGAAAGAAAGTTGCCCCACCTTCGCACCTCTTTCATGCACATTGAGTCCGTGTAATATCTGTTGTTGTCTCAACAGTTTACACGATTTGAGCCTGATATAGCTAAGTAGCTTCAATCATTTCTACACTTACACGAGCACACAAGGAATGAGTTTTCTTGTCATAACATTCATAGAAAATTCCTTTGTGGTTTTTCGATGATTGAATGGAAGCCCTGGGGAAGTGAACATCACAAAAACTCCTTTCCAACGTACATCTGTTGTACAAAGTGGCTCCGTGCTACTTATAGGCATACTAACTGTATCATCTGTTAATTCAGGTTTCCAATTCCTATTATATCTGAATTTGAAAAGATTCGGATATATACATTTCATGAATTGACGGATACTCAGATCACAGGTTGGAGAAAGTCAAATAATCATAAAAGGGGAGATCAAAGAAAGTGCTGAAATTGAAGAAGTTTTGATGATCATGATGCTCACAATCATCAAAAAGGGGGAGAAAAAGTTCAATTTCAAAGTTTTAAAGAAAGAAAGTTATTTCTGAAGACAGTCTAGAGATCAAAGAGATGAAGATGATGTTTCAATTTTTCAAAGAGATTTCAAAGATTGTATTGATTCTTTCTGTATCATGTGGTGTCTGTTACAAGTTTGTTTCTCATTCCTCCTACGCACTGATTGAAACAAGTTCTTAAGCTGAAAGCATATTCAACTCGCGGTTCAAAGACAGATTCTTTGTTTTAAACTGAAGCTGCATCGTGGAAAGTCACGTAACTCTCACATTATCTTTCTTGTGAGCTGATCCGATGTGATTGAGTTTTTACAGTTGAAAGTTGCGTGATAGTGCATTCAGTCGAGGCTACTGTACATTGAATTTGGTTACAAAGTTGATCCTATGAAGATCAAGAGCTTTATTCAAGGGGGAGCGTGGAAAGTTATGAAGACATGCAACACCAAAGTTCTTCAAAGATTTAAGAGGGAAAGAAGATCAAGCCTGAAGTTTTTCAAGTTGTTAAATGCTTTATTCAACTTTAGGGGGAGATTGTTAGGACTGAAAGTCCTATGTGTTGAAAGTAGAATAAAGTATTTATAAAGGTTCGAAATGTATTTAATTAATAGTTGTTTTATTAGATGGACCCAAGCCCATAAGCCCATTAGGCCTGTAAGCCTAAGTATATAAAGGCTTTTCTAGTTCATATTTCAGGAACTCAAGTCATTTGTTAGATTGCTAGTCTATAGGTTTACATATTCTGATCAGATATTCTCTCTGTAAACCTAAACCCTTTGATTTCATATTAATCATATGACTAGCAATTGTGGCTTGATTATTGTTCTACATTGAATATTTACTATTGATTGCACTGTACTGGGATCTACAGCTTTGCAATCTCAGACTCAAATACTTTCCTTTCTTCAGTAAAATCTTTCTTTACATTCTTTTGCTCAACTATCTTCTTCTTCTCTTTTTCAAACTTTTCTCTTTCCAAGATAATCACTTTCTCGAAGTCTGAAACTTGTTGAGAAAGCTTTATGCATTTAAGCTCCACCACTTTCTTCTCTTCAAATGCTTTTCTTGAAAATTCAGAGAACTTTTGAGCAAAAGATTTTCTTTCTTTCTCAAACCCTTCTTTTTCTTTCTTTTCTTTATCAACTTGAACTTCTAATTCAGATATTTTCTTTTTCAGCTCAGCATTGTCTTACTCTAAATCCTTTCTCTTCTTCTCAATCTTCTTTAACTCATCTTGTGTTTTTATGTTGTCTTTGTCTTGGGTTACTTTCTCATTCATCATGTTGATTTCAACCACAAGACTAAAGACTTTATCTTTCAGCTTATCTCTTTCAGCAAATATTTGAAAATTTGTCTTTCTTAGCTCTTCACAAGTTATGTTTGCTCTTCTTCTCAGATCATCTAGCTCTCTTTGCATTGATTCATTCTTGGACCATGTAGATCTAGAATTAAAACTTTCAGATCTTTTCAGCTTGTCTTGAAGATATGAAATCTCTTTCTCTTTCGAATCAATAATTCCTGCAAAATCAATTTTAGAGTTAGAGATACATTCAGAACAAAAAAAAATCTTTCTTTAAATCTTTAAAATCTTTCAAATTAGTAATCTGATTAAGAAGAAATGAATTTTGAATCTTCATATTCTTTATTTCAACTTCCATAGCTGGAATCTCTGGCACATACGCTAAAGCACAATCTTTATTAGTTAGCACCAGATTTCCTTTTTCATCTGTTTAAGGCATCTTTGATATATTTGTGAAAAATATGCTAGAAAATGATCGTTAGTCCAAATTAAATCAAACGATACAGAAAATCTTAAAAAAATTCAGAAAAAATGAAATTTCAAAAATCAACAAGTCTGGAATTCGCAAGGTATAAAGAATACAAGGAATTCGCAGCTTACACAAACACACACAAAATTTGCAACATTCTTTCAACAAATTCGCAAGCATCAAGAAACCTAGAATTCGTAAGAAGCACAGAATTCGCAACTCACACTCCTGCGAATCTTGAAGAATTTGTTGAACAGACTAATGCGAATTCTAAGCTTTTCGCAAGACTCACATATACGAATTCTGTCCTTTGAGATATTTATCAAACACTTTTCGCAAAAATGACCTCTGCGAATTCTAACACTTTTTGTAAAACACTCTTATACGAATTCTGTGAAATTCGCAAGATATCCTTCTACAAATTCTAAGAATTCTTAATACTCTGATCTGCAAAATCTGGACAATTCGCAACAGATACACTTGTGAATTCCTTCCTTAAACTTTTCAGAATTTAACAATTTGCAAATTCTTGGAACTTTCTGCGAATCCTTTGACAATCTGCGAATTCTTAAAGATTTTGCGAGTTCTTTATCCTCTGTGAGTTCTTGGATGATCTTTGCGAGTTCTTTAGATCTCGAAGAAAAAAACATCTCTGATCTGATCAAAAACACATCAAACCTTTATTTTTCACTCCAAAACTTTGATAATTTGTTCCCTAATACATCTAGAACCAATTACAATCAACGAATTTCGATAACAAACACTCAAAGGTATGAATCAATCTATTACACAGTGCATCAAACTCGTGAATATTAAAACCAACAAAATCATCAATTTTGTGAAAAATTATAGTGCAATTCTTGAATTAAACCATAAAGATTTGATCTATTACACTATTCGATCATCATTTGATCAATTACAACTCGAAAAACACATTTAAACTCAGAATTGAATATGGACTTTAAGAACACAGTGTGGACTTCATTTCTTTAAATGATTTCAAATTGGATCGGCTCTGATACCAATTGTGACCCAGATTATACTAGCATACGATTCACACAATACAGATTAACAACATATTTGTATTAGATCAAATCATATTATTTCAGTTTAGTCACAGATCTAAGGTGTCATAGATCTCACTTGTTAACTGTGTGTGTTCTCTGTGTGCTTACCAAACTCTAAATTCGTATCTGTGCGTATCTACAAGATTACAAGAACAACACCTATTTATACTCAGTCAACTCATGTTGACTTTACAACAAACCCTTTGAACTATACAACAATTACAAACTAGACCCTTACTTTTAATCTTGAATACAATTCTAGTCTAACATGACAACTCAGCCAAACCATTGGTTTGATGATGATAAGCAGTAACCACCCTATGCTGAATGTTGTACTTGTTAAGGACTTCTTCTAGCAAGTGGTTTATAAAATGAGTGTCTTCATCACTAATTAAAGCACGGGGTGTACCAAATCTAGTGAATATTTTATTTTGCAAGAATTTGACAACTGTCCTAGCATCATCGGAATGGCAAACCACAACTTCCACCTACTTGGACACATAATCTACAACTACCAAAATGTAGGCACAATTGTTGAGAAGATGGAAAGGTCTCTTAAAGTCTATGCCCCAGACATCAAACAGTTTTACTACTAGAATTCCATTTAAGGGCATTTCATTCCTTTGTGAGATGTTTCCACTCCTTTGACACTCAAAAAAACATTTTGCAAAGTCATGAGCATCATTGTTCAAAGTAGGCCAGAATAAACCAGATTGAAAAACCTTTGATGTTGTCCTACTTCCTCCACAAGGTCGAGCATGGCAATGCTGTAGGACTGAAGTCACTTCATCTTTTGGTATGCACCTTCTTATCATCTGATCTGCACAAATTTTGAACAAAAATGGGTCATCCCATAAGTATTTCTTTGAATAAAAAATGAGCTTTTTCATTGGTGTTTATTAAATTCTTTGGGAATAATTCCACATGCTAGATAATTCACAAGATGTGCAAACCAAGGTATTGCAGAGTGTTGCATGGCCAAAATTCTTTCATCTAAAAATACTTCACAGATCTCACCATCATATACAGGTTTATCATGTTTTTCCAACCTTGACAAATGATCATCCACTTGGTTATCCACACCATTTCTGTCAATGATTTCTAGATCAAACCCTTGCAAAAGCAAGACACACCTTATCAACATAGGTTTTGCATCTTTTTTAGCAATGAGATACTTGATGGCTGCATGATCCGTATGAACAATCACTTTGGCACCCATCAAGTATGATCTAAATTTTTCAAAAGCAAAAACCACTTCTAATAATTCTTTTTCAGTAGTGGTGTAATTGATTTGGGCTTCCTTTAAAATCTTACTAGCATAATACACAGGGTGAAATATTTTGTTTTTCTTTTGACCTAATACTGCTTCTACTGCCCAGTCACTAGCATCACCCATTATTTCAAAGGGTTAGGACCAGTCAGGTGTTGTTACTATAGGAGTAGTGACCAGTGCTTCTTTCAAAGTGTTAAAAGCCTTTCTACAGTCTTCATTAAAATCAAACATCTTGTCATGTTGTATCAATAAACAGAGAGGTTTTGAAATTTTGGAAAAACCCTTTATCAATCTTCTGTAAAAACCTGCATTTCCCAAAAAACTTATGATCCCTTTGACAGTTGTTGGTTCAGGTAATTTTTCAATTACTTCCAACTTTGCTTTATCAACCTCTATGCCTCTTTTGGATATGAGATGTCCTAGCACTATGCCTTCTTTAACCATAAAATGACATTTTTCCCAGTTTAAAACCAAGTTAGTTTCTTCACATCTTTTAAGACACTTTTCTAGGTTTTGGAAAGTGGCAGGAGCATTACATAATCCAAATGGCATTCTTCTAAAAGAAAAAGTCCCATAAAGACATGTGAAGGTGGTCTTTTCCTGGTCATAAGGTGCAATAGCAATCTGATTATATCCAGAGTACCCATCTAAGAAACAATAGAACTCTTTCCCAGCTAATCTATCTAGCATTTGGTCTACAAAAGGTAAGGGAAAATGGTCTTTCTGAGTGGCCTTGTTAAGCCTCCTATAGTCCATACAAATCCTCCAACCAGATACTATCCTAGTGGGTATAAGTTCATTTTTCTCATTTGGTACTACAGTAACTCCACTCTTTTTGGGTACACACTGCATAGGACTGACACATGTACTACTTGCAATATGATAGATTATACATGCATCAATTCATTTCAATATTTCTTTTTTAACTACCTCTTTCATCACAGGATTAAGTCTCCTTTTAGGCTCTACTGAGGTGAAATTTATGTCTTCAAAGATAATCTTGTGTTGACAAATGGTAGGGCTTATGCCCTTTAGGTCAGCAATGGTCCATCCTATGGCTTTGGTATGAAGTTTTAGCATATTGACCAACTTTTCTTCCTAATCAGCTTTTAATATGGATGAAATAATGATAGGCAGCTTCCCTGGTTCTTCTAAAAAGGCATAATTCAGGTGTGAGGGTAGTTGTTTCAAATCTATGTATGGTGCAACTTCTAAGGAGGGAACAAGAGTTTTCCTATCCTAATTTTCTAATACTTCGAAAGCAACAGCCTCAAATGGTATATCTAGGTCATCAGAATCTTTTTCTTCTTCATCACTATCAGATCCAGCTATCCCAAAGATCCTCCCCAAACTTTTTTCTTGACACCAGGTCTCAATCAAAGTTAAGGTAGACCACTCTTCTTTTTCTTTAGGGTACCTGAGGGAATCAAACACATTAAATATCACATGTTGGTCTTAGACTCTCATGGTTAATTCTCCCTTTTGGACATCTATCTAGGTTCTTCCAGTAGCTAGGAAAGGTCTGCCGAGAATGATGGGAACATCCTTGTCAGCTTCAAAGTCTAAGATGATGAAATCGGCAGGGAATATAAACTTATCTACTTGGACCAGGACATCCTCAATTTTACCTTTTGGTTAAGCTATGGACTTATCAGCTAATTGGAGGGTAACTGTTGTTGGTCTAGCACCTAAGTCACTTAAGGATTTTCCTATTTCTTTTCCTCTTATAGAACATGGGATTGTAAAGCTTCCAAGGTCTTTCAGTTTTGGAAGGATTTTACTAGATAGCATTGCACTACATCCTTCTGTCAGAGCTACAGTCTCATATTCAGTTAGTTTTTTCTTTTTGCTCGGAATGTCTTTCAAAAATTTTGCATAACCTGGCATCTGCTCAATGGCTTCAACCAGAGGTGTGTTTATGTGTAGCTGTTTAAAAATATCAAGATTTTTTTTAAATTGCTCAATTCTTACTTGCTTCAGGATTCAAGAAAGGTACAATTGATACTACTCTCTTTCTGAAAAAACAAGGTGATGATATGATTTTAATACAGATTTATGTAGATGACATAATTTTCGGTTCTACCAATTCAAGGTTTTGTAAAAAAATTTCAAGAATCATGGAATCTCGTTTTGAAATGTCAATGATGGGGGAACTGAATTTTTTCCTTGGTCTTCAAGTGAAACAGTTACCCGAAGGCATTTTCATTAATCAATCAAAATATATTCGAGATATTTTAAAGAAATTTAACATGAGTGACAGTTCAGTGATGAAAACACCGATGGCAATGGGCACACTTTTAGATGCAGATCTTTCTGGCAAATCAGTAGATCAAAAAGTGTACCGTAGCATGATTGGTTCACTGTTGTACCTAACTGCGAGTAGACCGGATATTATGTTTGCTACATGTTTCTGTGCTAGATATCAGACCAACCCGTAGAAATCACACCTGGTCATTGTTAAACGGATTCTTAGGTATTTTAAAGGTACTACTGAGTTAGGCCTTTGGTACTCTGAGGGTTCGTCTTTTGATTTAACTGCATATACTGATGCTGATCATGCAGGAGGCAAGCTGGATAGAAAGAGCACCTCTGGTTCATGTCAGTTCTTAGGTGATAAGTTGGTTAGCTGGACATCTAAGAAACAAAATTGTGTTTCTACATCCACCGTTGAGGGTGAATATGTAGCTGCCGCAAGCTGCTGTTCACAAGTTCTCTGGATGAAAACACAGTTAAAAGATTTCGGATATACTTACAAACGAGTCCCTATCTACTACGATTCTAAGAGTGCGATTGCGATAACCGCTAATCCAGTGCAGCATTCCAAGACGAAACACATCGACGTGCGTTATCATTTTATAAAGGATCATGTTGAGAAGGGCGATATCGAGATGCACTTCATGACTACAGACTACCAGTTAGCTGACCTTTTCACCAAGTCGTTGGATGAAAAGAGGTTTAACTTTTTAGTTAGAAAACTTGGTATGATAAACGCCACTTCATGATTCTAGGGGGAGTTTTCTAATCTTGTGTCTTTATTTGAATATATTTTGGATATTTCATCATATGATAACTAACTAAAGCGGAATCATTTTTATAATGATTACCAAAATCTTTTTATTGCAGGATATTTTATGTGACAATGGCTTTTGGAAAATTCAGTTCAAAACCCGTATTAAAATGTTTTTATTCTGAAGGATGCTTTCATGATTATATCTTTTTAGGAAGTTTTTCGTTTGCAAGGGAGTTTAGATATTATATTGCTATATCTCTTATAATAATATTTCTAAAAAGATTGACGTTTTATAGATATCAAGGGGGAGGATATCTATTCAAGGATACTTTAATTGCTATATTCATTTAAGGGGGAGTTAAGGATTCTGATCTACAGGTATTTCATTCTAATCCTTCTACTCTAACACTTGTGAAAAATGTTTTTAAAATATTCAAACCACTTCACGATCTTAAAATGTTTTTATAATTTGAGAAGTGTGAATTTTAAATGATTTTTGGATACTTAATTGTTTATCTGGCCGTGTGTTCTTTAAAGAATAATACTTGTGTATTTTCTTTTCTATATACTTTGTCAAAGTATTCATACACACATTGGTTCAGTATTTTCAAATTGATTATGTTATTACCATGTATCAAATGATATATCTTTCTATGGTAATACTCCCGTTTGATATTCACAGTTGTTTGAATCAAACGTCATTTTATCTTTAATGTGCTTTCATTGATAATATGTTTATATATTGTTCATATAAACAACATACGTTTTTGAATTCCCAAATATTTTTTTTTTCTTCATGATAATTTGATCTGATCTTACTCATTGTCAGATTCTCAAAACTTTTCTATTCTTTTCATTCATATAAAGTTTTGAGATATCTTAAATGTTTAAAATGCTCAAATTTCATTTCTGATTTTTGATGAGCATAAATACACTGACATATGATTTCTTGTGCTTTACATGTCAAAGAAATCATTGAACAACATGTACTTTTAGGAACATGGGATTCAGTGTGAGTGCTCAATAGATCTTTCATGGATTCACGATAACCAGTGTTTCCTACCCCGGAAGAAATCCTTTGAGTAATTGAGGGGAGAGGGGTCTAAAAGAATTGAGTGTGGGAGTGAGCTGAGATAAAATGGAAATGAGAGATTGGTTAGATGTGAGCTTATATGTTTAAAAGAAAGAGGGTGAGAGAACAGAGTTAAAAGAATATCAGAACTCTGCACCAAACATCTTTCTGAGCCGGACAACCACATTACTGATTGGTTCACATTTCTTTGGTGACCATCATTGAAATAGGCAAATAGCCCATGCCATCTCTTGCATACAACCCCACTAGCTACTCATTCTTTTCTTAAAAAGAGAACGTTTCACATTTTCTGGGGAAGCAACATATAATCTATCGGATCTTCACTTGGAAGATACTGATATTGAAAAAGAAGGAAAGTGCCCCAACTTCGATCCTCTCTCATGCACGTTGAGTCCATGTACAATCATTGTTGTCTCAGTGTTTTACATACTTTGAGCCTTATGAAATACAATCATTGTGCTAATTCTTTCAAACACAAGCACGAGCACACAGAGAATTTGTTTTTCTATCAGAACATTTTATAGAATTACCTTGTGTTTTTCAATGATTGAATGGAAGTCCTGGGGAGTCATCATCAAACCAGCTCCTTATATTGTACATTCGTTGTACACAGTAACTTCGTGTTACTGACAGGCATTCCTAACTGTTTCATCTGTTGATTCAGGGTTACAATTTTTACTTCGTTTGAATTTGAAAAGATTCAAATGACTACATTCATGGTTCAACGACTCTTTCAGATCAGACGACATATTCTCTCACATCATGTATTGGGGAGATTGATAATTTTTCTATCTAGGGGAGATTGTCTATTTTTTCACAAAGGGAGAGATTTCTTACATTGTATCAAATGAAGATTGTGCTTATCAGATGGTGGGAACATAATTCAAAGCCAGATGTGACCTTGAAGTGTTTTAATGATTTTGATTCTTACAAATAATTAAAAAGGGGGAGAAGAATCAAAGTTCAAGATCAGATTGAAGTTTTAAGGATTTCAGAGGAGATAAATATTTTTCAGATGATCAAAGTCAAAGGTTAAAGAAAGCTTGTCAAAGAGAAGGTGAAAGAAAGTCAGAGTTTAGTAAAAAGCTAATTCAAAGGAAGAGACAAGTTTGAAGAATTGTCAAAGATCATACAAAGTGTAAAAGACTTCAAGATATCAAAGTTATGAAAAAGCTGAAAGCTGAAGACAATTCTGAAGACATAAAGACCTGAAGATTATTGCCAAATTTTTTTCATCTTGAATCCAAAGGGGGAGATTGTTAGACTGAAATTGTATTCAAGATTAAATGAGGGTCTTTATTGTTTTGTTGTTTGTGTATGTGTTGTAATAAGCTTAGAAGGTTTGACCTTGCTTGGTCATGTTGACCTGTATATAAGCAAGTCATAGTGTTAAGTTTCTAAGAGTAAGTGGCTAAGTGTGTGAAAGTAAAGGTGTAATCTTGGTGGTGATTGAAAGAGAGTAAGAACACATAGTTGCACACATTTAGAACACACACAAACACTCTGTATTGAAAACGTTTATCACAAATAGGTATATGGCTTGATGTAATTCTTGTGATTAATAAACAAAAGTGTTTGGTATATATTTGTATGTGTTTATGTTAGACTATAATTGTATTCAAGAATAAATAAGGGTCTTTGTTGTAATAGTGTTTGTGTGTGAAGTGTAATTGTTTCTAGAAGGGTTGACCTTGCTTGGTCATGTTGACCTATATATAAGCAAGTCATAGTGTTGTTTAAAAAGTGTGTGCAAGAAGTGCAAGTTAGTAAGTGTGTGAAAGTGAAGGTGTAATTGAGAGAGAGTAAGAACACACATAGTAGCACACATTGAGTACACACACAAACACTCAATCTTAATTGTTCATCACAAATAGGGATATGGATTGATGTAATCATTGTGATTAATAAACAAAGTGTTTTGTGTATGTGTTTATGCTAGTAAATCTTGGGCCACAATTGGTATCAGAGCCAAATCCTTTTCAAAATCAAGAAAATTTAAAAAAAAATCGACACTGTTCACAGTACTGTTCATCGTCACTGTTCACCAAATCATTTTTGAGTTTTAGTGGAAATTTCGAGTTGAGATTGATCAGGTTTTGTTCGCTGAGTGAAATAGATCGAGTCTATGTCTGTTAATTCTTGTAATGCACTGTAATTGATCATAAATTTGATGATTTTGTGTGTTTTGAAGTTCACGAGTTCAGTCACTGTATACACATCAATTTGTATAGAATTGTGCTTTTAGATCGAAATTATTTGCTTGTATTGTGTTCAAAATGTATAGGTGATCAAATTGTCAAAGTTTCAAGTTAATTGGACAAGATTTGGTTCCAAATCAGTGAGATTTTGGTCGACTTTCTAAAGAACACGCAAGATATCTGAAGAACGCGCTAGATCTGAAGAACACGCAAGTTCTTCGTTAGAACGCGCAAGCTGAAGAAATTCGTTTTTGGTCGAAACGCGCAAGGCGTTGGTTGCGAGTTCTAGAAACGCGCTGGTCGATATCTGCGAGTTTGAGAAGGAACAGTGTTCAGTGAGTTCTTCGTCGTGCGAGTTTAAAAATCTCAGAATTTTTTTCTAAGTGTTGGAACGCGCAAGCATGATTAGCGAGTTTGCTCAAAACGCGCAAGTAGTGCCTAGAGAGTTTCTGGAACGCGCACGCCTCTATCAGCGCGTTTCAGCGTGAATAGTAACTTACGTGTTTAGGCACTTGCGAGTTTTATCGATTAGCGAGTTTCATTGATTAGCGAGTTCATCAGAACGCGCAAGTCTTTGCGAGTTTGCTTGCGAGTTTACTTGCGAGTTTGCTTGAGAGTTTATCAAACGCGCAGACTTTGATTTGCGTGTTTCTCAGCCTGCGAGTTTCATTTTCAATAGTGATCTGCGAGTTTTGTCACTTAGAATATTTTCTGAGAATTTTCAAAACTGTAACATGCTCTTTAATAGTGAAATTTTTTTTCTCTAGGGACCCCCGTGCTAAGTCTGCGGAGGGGGACAAAAGATTTTTCTGTGATCAAAATCTCTGGATTTTTTTTAAAGATTTCTGTAATTTTCTTGATTTGATTGTGTAGATCCCAGTGCAGTGCAATCACAAGTAATAGTGAATAAAGATGAACAGATTATAGGCCACAGCAACTAGTCATATGATTGATATAACTTCAAAGGGTTAAGGTTTACAGAGAGAATTTCTGATTAGGGTATGTAAACCTAATGACTAGTAAACTGAATAATGATTTTCTTAACTTACAAATGAAATAGAAATAACTTTAAATATGTAGGCTCGCAGGCCTAATGGGCTTATGGGCTTTTAGGCCTAACAAGCTTACAACTATGATAACTTGTCATAATCTACCCTGAACTTCTATTTAACTAACAAATTAGCCCTAACAATCTCCTCCTTTAAATAGAAGTTAAAACTCATGCCAGTTAGGAACATATATCTTCCGAAAACCAAAACTGATCTCGAAATATCTGATTTGCGTTCTATACTCCAGTCGTTCTTCGATAACTCTCAGTTCTTTAAGAACAAGTGCTTTGTATGAAGAATCCAGTATCTGAACTACTTTTTCATCTTGACTCAGCGCACGCTTCAACTTGTCTTTCAAAAGCATCAACGTACCATCACAGAATCTGGCAATCTGATCAAAACGGATAAAGCGTAGAACACCTTTGTCGTTCACGTATGACATACCAAACTTTGGAATCTTTATAACTGTGAATGCAGGTACATTTAGAGCATCAGACAAAACACTCAGATCAGGCTTGAACAGATTAATCTTTGGTTGATCGCTTTCTAACCCAATCTGAAAATCTTCCACCGAAGCAAGTTTCATTGCGCACTTCATGTATCTTTTCACGGTTTCTAGTGCATCAATGACTTCTCCGGGTCTGACGGTTCTGGTCTTTAAGTCACGTAGGATGAACAGCAGATCTTGTGGCTCCAGACATGGAAAATCAGCATCAGAAAAGCAGTATTGTTGACCATCTTCTCTTGTAACCATAAAGTCCGTATACTTAACCTTCATGAAGTAGGCAGGTATAATCTTATCAACTGATACGATCCTGAGCTTCGTCTTGGAGTACTTGTGCCGGAACTTTCTGTATACGAACACAAGTTCACGCTGTTTTTCTTTGTTTTTTCACTGACTGTAGACCATGGAGAACGACTTCATCATACTTTCTGATCCAGTGGGCAAAGATCTTTTTCTGGCTTTCTTCGAGGAAAGGAACTTTTATTCGGACTCTTTCCCACTTGGATGGACGAACTGGAGTAGTACGAACTGGTTCTCTAACTGGTGAAGCTGGAGGAGATCTCTCGGGAAAAACTGTAGAAGAGAAGTCAGGGTGATTAACAGGATAGGTCAATAAAGGAATCACGGCAGAAGACTGATCATCTGGATGCAGTATTTCATCAATTTCTTCTTGCATAACCACCAGAGCTCTTTCAGTATTGGCACATTCTTCTGTCGTGTCCGCCACTTTATACGGATCTAGTATTATTGTCCAATCTTCAGGAACTATCGGAGAACCATCTTCAAATTCCTCAGGCTTTTCAACCATCGAATAATCGTATAGTATCAAGTTTGTCACCGGTTCCCGTTCCTGTTCCTGTCTCTGTCCCTTTGATCTTGTACCGGAACCCGTACCCTGTTCAACCTGTTCTGATTCCACTATGTGTGTCTCCGGCTCAGATAGGCGTTGGCGCTTCTCCCCCTCATGGTGATCAGGATCATCCTGATCATCATGTCGGTGCTTGAGCCGTTCTTCTTGGCTACGGCAGATATCCTCCACTGCTGATAGGCGTTCAGTCAAAACAGCTACGGTTTGATGAAGTGACTGAAGCATAGCTTGTTGGATCTGGAAGGCTTCGATAGAGACACTAGACTGGGGGTTTGGTAGGGTTGGTGTGGATGCTTGAGAACGAAGTAGAGATAGAAAATCGGCATCCTGGGTGGGTTCGGTTTGAGACTGGGCTAGAAGTTTGGCAAGAAGGATGGATTTAAGCTCTGGGATAGAAAGATCTGTTGCTGGTAGGGAAGGTGGAAAGGGTGTGGTCTTAGGCTCAGTCGCTGGACCTTTGCCTTTGATCAGTCGTTTGATGTTGTCCATCTCTTCCCTCATCATAGATTGGACAGCCTTTAGGGCGCCGTCCATGTATTCCATTGAGACGAACTCGGTTGGGGTAACTCCAGGGTCACTTAGACTTCACGTTGTAGCTACGACTGTAGAAGTCGAGCCGCCTACGTTCACGGTTGGCGTGATGATAGCCGTGGTAGGACTTCCACCCAATCCTCGTAAACTACCCGAAGGCGGATTTACTATGGGTGTTCCGGCCGGGCCACTTAGGCCACCGGCGATAGCCGAAAAAGGAATCTGTGTCCTAGGAATGGCATGTATAACAAATGGCTCTAGACTCCGTGCTTGCAAAGATGTCGAGAACGGGGGCAGCTGTTCTCTTGTTTCAATATCGTCACCCTCCAAGTGAGAGCCCGATAGAAGATGTGCTAAGTCCCCGTGAGAATGTGAAACCACCATCTGTTGAGAGATGGTGGAGTGGCTTGGTGGGGTGTGCAAATGCGCCACTAGGTCCACGACGGCTTCTTCAATACCCCGTCCCAACACATGAGACTGGGTAGCAGATGTGGCTACCTGGCTAGACGTGGCTAGGGGGAAACAACCGATGAATGTTGTCCCGTCACTCGTGTACTCTCGGAAAGTATTTTACTCCGCCTTTCCCTCACACATCTCACTTCTTGATTTTCAACTGAGACTCCCTCCGCTCTCCTTATCTCTCCAGATGAGGGCTGATTATCGTCACCATCGGAGTCAGAAGACTCTTCATTTGATGCCGATACGTTTGTGGCTGGGTCCGACTCATTGTCGGATTGAATGGCTGTCTCCTCAGAGTCGGTTGAACCTGATTCTGCCGCAAACTCGGATTAGGCCGAAGCTTCCTCCGAGGCGGAATGCGCTGTTGTCTCCTCATTGGCGGCGACAGAAGAGGACTGAACATTAAAAACTTCAGAATCTGTTGCCTCTTCTGCCATTTGAGTTGCGGTTGGAGTCGGTGAAGATAGTTGTCTTGAAGAACTAGGCTGGCTCGTTCCAACGGCATTGCCCACGCCAGATCCCCTCACGATAATAACTCTCGACACACCCTGTCCGGAAGCCCCAGCTATCCGAACGCTCCCGCCTCTCGTTCGTGGACGCGGACCCTCACGTCGCTCAGGTCTTGCTCCCTGGGCAGGTCCTGCCGGTCCTGGCCGGACCATAGGAGCTGGAATGTTGTATGTGTGCCTATAAGCTATCACACTCAGTGCCGTGGGACGATCATGGTCTAGTACCCCGACTGGGATTTGTCGGGCGACAACACCTTCCGAATCAAGGTGGGAAGGAATCTTACGAGTTGGATGTTGTGGACACGTCGGGTAGGTAGAGCGGCGCTGTATCTCGGGATACAGGTTCATGTAGTTCCGGATAACGATCTGTAGGAACCGCATGAATGGAATGAAGTTTGATCGGCGAGATGCAGTAGACCGAACTCTCTGAATGAGTTCAAACCATAGAAAGTCGGCAAAGTGCACGTGGCGATTGAAGGCCACCACGTGAAAGATGCGTAGAATCGGGGCGCTCGTCTGATCAATGCCCTTCGTTATAGAGGAAAGGCACCGATTGATGTATGTGAACAACGTGTACCATATCGTCGATAGATGTTTGCGGTTGAAGGTTGATGGAATGCGAAGTTTTCGCGGCCTGCTACGGATCCGACGGTCGGTAACCGAAGGAATTGTCGGAAGAGATCACATGTGAGAAGCACTGGTGTGTGATCTATCCGTCCTTCAAGATGAAATCCGCCATCGGCCTCTAACGCATGGAGAGAATGCCAGAACTGCTGTAAGTATAAGATTGGTACGGTTGCAGTTTCCGTTAGAGCATACGAGATTGGATGGCCCCTGAGTATCTCGATGATGACCTGATATTGAATAGCAGGTTGGGTTACATCGAGATGGTAGTTATTGGCTGTAAGTGGAAGGAACTGATCCTCGGGAATCAGTTCCGCATCTGCGATTGGATCAATCGTTGGTGGCTGGTTTTGTGCCATTGTACCTGTGAAGAGTTAATCGATTAGTACGCAGGTTTGGAAAAAGATAATAGCCGTTGGAGTTATACAGTCATGATTTAAATCACAACGGATAATAACTCCAAATCTTGGAAGAACAACAACCCTATTCGTGAATTAGGGTTAGTCACCAAGGCGCATAGACTTGCACCAGCACATATAATTACCAACATCCACTCATAAACACCCATATGAAAAGTTTTAACTATAAGCACCAGACAACTTGGATTCGACCGGATAAAATATTAGACCGGATAAGATTTCACCGGGGTTCTACTAAGACCGGATAAGTGTTCGACCGGATAAGGTCTTCGACCGGAGGTCTCATAAGACCAGATATATGGTCGATCGGATTGGGTGTTCGACCGGAGGTAACCTAAGACCGGGGATTTTCTAAGTCCGGAGGTCATTCGACCGGAGGTCTCTTAAGACCGAAGGTAAGTCGACCGGAGGAACCATTTGACCGGGGGTGCTTTCGACCGGGGCGAAACCTAGATCGGAGTAAAACCCCCGGAGAGTCGAATCGTCAATGACGCAGACGTATAGTCGGCGATTAAACAACGAAATACTCGATCGATATAAGATGTAAACAACAAAAAATCGATTAACCTACCTTGTCGATCGAAGATGAAGAGAAACGAGTGTTCGGTCGAGTGATAGTTCGGTCAATTGAGAGTCCGATCGAATCAACTTCGGGCGAGAGAGAGAGAAGAAGGAGAAGATGAGAAAAGAAAAAAAGATCGATCGAATGAATGGAGGAGAGGGATTCGACCGGGGTTTTTAAACCCCGAACCTGGGCTTGGGCTCGGGTTAGGGCTTGGGCCGGGGAAAACAGAAACAAAGCAAACAAACAAAACAAAAACCAAACACACACAAACTAAAAAAATATTTTTTTATTTTTCGGTAATATATAAAAAAAAACTTAAAAAAAACTAAGGGGAAAAACAAAAAAATTGAACCTAAGGAGAAAAAAATACACACGAAGACACGAGACTTAGCTCCCCCTCGAATGTTTACCAAGAGGAGGTCCAAACACAGAACCCACTTACCTGCTCCCCCTCGAAAGGGGGACTCGTGAGTTTTACTAACCAACTGACGCTAGTGCTCCCCCTGAACACCTTACCGGGTTGTAGATCCACCACAATCAACTTGTACTTTACAGAGAACAAGAAATAAACTGCACACAAAATCACGAAAAACAAACACACGAACACAAAAGAAGCTGGAAAAACACGAAATCTACTTTGTTGATACAGAAGTTCGTAACGGACACAGAGCTGAACGAGTAAAATGCAATAACCAAGGAGTGTGGATAATAGCAACCAGAGACAAGGCACTGGTGCAGTTGTCACTGTCATTCGTTATTGAATGAAACTCGTAGAGAGCTGTGAACGGATCAAACTTTCAGATTTAGCATACCTAGCTTGGACACAAGGTAATTAAATTGTTTTTCGTCCAAGGCTTTGGTAAATAGATCTGCTAACTGATGCTCTGAATTAACAAAATAGAGTTCGATTGTACCTTTTTCCACGTGATCTTTTATAAAATGATAGCGCACATCAATGTGCTTCGTATTCGTGTGCTGGACGGGATTGCTTGATATGGCTATAGCGCTCTTCGAGTCGCAGTAGATGGGAATCCGGGAGTAATTAAATCCATAATCTTTGAGCTGGGTGCGCATCCAGATGACTTGCGAGCAGCAACTGGCGACTGCTACATACTCCGCCTCGGCGGTGGAGGTGGACACGCAGTTTTGCTTCTTAGAAGCCCAGCTGACAAGCCGATCGCCCAAGAACTGAACATGACCCGACGTGCTTTTTTGGTCCAGCATGTTTCCAGCATGATCAGCATCCGAGTATGCTGTCAATTCAAAACCTGTCTCTTTTGGGTACCACAAACCAAGTTCAGCAGTACCTTTTAAATATCGGAAGATTCGCTTAACCGCAGCTAAGTGAGACTCTTTATGTTTCGACTGAAATCTTGCACACAAGAATGTCGAAAACATAATGTCAGGCCGACTAGCCGTCAAGTACATCAGAGAGCCAATCATAATTCTATAAGTAGTAGCATTCACATCCTTACCGTCAGGATCAGAGTGAAGCTTTAGAGTAGTGGACATGGGGGTTTTCAGAGATGAAGATTTTTCCATCTGGTATTTCCGAAGAATATCCGAGATGTACTTAGATTGATTAATGACAATTCCTGTTTGTAATTGTTTTACTTAAAGACCCAGGAAAAAATTCATTTGCCCCATCATGCTTATTTGAAAATGTTTACTCATTAAGGCAGAAAAGTTCTGACAGTACTTGGGGTTCGTGGAGCCAAAGATTATATCATCAACATAAATTTGTACAAGAATGATATCTTTCTTCTCTCTTTTAATAAATAACGTAGTGTCAATTTTACCTTTAGAGAAGTCAGACTTGACTAAGAAAGATGAGAGTGCATCATACCAGGCTCGTGGCGCTTGCTTAAGACCGTATAGGGCCTTGTCAAGAAAATAGACGTAATGCAGATTTTCAGAACTCACGAAGCCTTCGGGTTGCGAGACATATACTTCCTCCTTGAGAACGCCGTTGAGGAATGCGGATTTCACGTCCATTTGAAAGACGATGAAATTTTTGTGAGCGGCGTAGGCGAGGAACATGCGGATCGCTTCAATGCGGGCAACCGGTGCAAACGTCACATCATAATCAATTCCTTCTTGCTGGCGATATCCTTTAGCCACTAGACGTGCTTTATTCCGGACAATGATGTCGTTTTCGTCCTTCTTGTTTTTAAAAATCCATTTAGTCCCTATCACCGTATTGTTCTTAGGTCGCGGAACCAAGCGCCATACTTTGAGACTCTCAAATTGGTTGAGTTCCTCTTGCATAGAAATTACCCAGTCCGGATCATTCAGCGCTTCAGAGACAGTAGAAGGTTCGATACGGCTGAGGAACGAGGAAAATAAGCAGTCATTCGCGGTGGTGGATCGAGTCTGAACTTGTGTATTGGGGTCACCGACTATTTGATGCAGGGGATGAGCTCGAGTCCACTTGGTGGTGTGTGGATGAGGTTGATATGTCTGATGAGAGGTATCGGAATCCACATGACCACCTGGGGGTAAATCCTGAACTGCCTCGAGGGATGATGGTCTGTGAGGTGCAAGCTCCTTAGCGGGAGTCGAACAAGGAGTAGAGGACGACTCAGCTGATGATGAAACGATAAGAGGATCCGGGATTGCCGGAGAGGTAGCTTCGGGAGCACCTTCAACAGGAGTCGGTTCAGGGAGTAAAACTGAAACAGGAGTCGGTGCAAGAGCACCGTCATCAGGAACTTGAGCAAGAGGATGTCTATTACTTGAGCTCGGGGAAGCTTGATCATTGGCAGTAGAGGATGGAGCACCCAGCGAGGATGGACCACCGGAGACGGTAGGGCCAGTGAATTGTGTCACTTCGGGTGCTTGAGCAGGATTCCTGTCACACGACGTAGCATTATACTTAACATTAAATAAGTCATCATAAAAGAATTCAAACAGCAAATCCAAATCAGAAAGATGTGCTCTTGACGTAGATGCATGATTTGAATCTACTGGAGATTGTGTAGCCTCTGAACTGAATTGACCAGAAGCTAACACACCAGTAAGTGCGGGTTCTGAACTGAGATGTTCAGAAGCCATATCAGTGGCCTCGTCAAAAGTCACGTTTACGCTCTCAACGACGTTCTTCGTCCGTTTGTTGTAGACACGGTAGGCTTTGGCGTGTTGGGAGTAGCCGATAAACACACCTTCATCCGATTTGGGGCTGAATTTGCCAAGATCATCCTTATCATTTAAGACAAAGCAGGTGCATCCGAAAGCATGAAAGTAGTTGATGTTCGGGATACGCTTGTTGATGATCTCGTACGGTGTCTTGTTGAACCGCTTGTTGATGATAGACCGATTTTGAGTGTAGCAAGCGGTAGCAACGGCTTCTGCCCAAAGAAATAGTGGTAGCTTGTACTGAGATAACATCGTGCACGCTGCTTCAACAAGAGTTCTGTTTCGACGCTCTACCACCCCGTTCTGTTGAGGAGTACGAGCAGCTGAGAACGTATGCGAGATACCCACTGAAGTGAGATAACCGGTGAGTATTTGATTCTTGAACTAAGTGTCGTTGTCCGTACTGATGGTCTGAACTACTTGGTTGAGATTGACTTGAATGCTCTTCAGAAGTGATATAATCAACTCGGGAGTTTCGTCCTTTGAACGGAGAAATCGAACCCAAGTGTAACGAGAAAAATCGTCAACCATCACAAGGACATACTTCTTATGATTAATGCTTTGAACGCGCATCGGTCCACATAAGTCCATGTGGATTAGCTCAAGGGACCGAGAAGTACTAGGAACGGCTTTAGGCTTGTGGGACGCCTTCTTCATCTTGCCCTTTTCGCAGGCAGCACACAGATGCTTTTTTGCAAACTTTAGATCTGGCATACCCTTGACATGGCCACCGAGCACCAACTTGTTGATATTCTTGAAGTTCAAGTGCGAGAGACGGCGATGCCATAGCCAGCTTTGTTCAGCAGACGCTTTGGACAACAAACAGACTTCCTTGTCGGTTTTCAAGGACGAGAGGTCAATCGTATAGAGGTTGGTGCGACGCGTTCCAGCAAGTATCTCTTTTCCCTCTTCAGTCCGAACGCTGCACCTTTTAGACTTGAAAGTAACCTCGAGATTCTTGTCGCAGAATTGACCGATACTGAAGAGATTGTGGCCGAGACCTTCGACATAGGAGACTTTCTTGATCGTGATGTTATCCTTGACAATATCTCCGTAACCCCTGATGGGAGAGTAGTGATCATTTCCGAAATGCACATTCCCACAGAACCTCTCGGTGAAGTTTGTGAGAAGCTCCTTTCTTCCGGTCATGTGTTTGGAGCAACCTGAATCTAGATACCACACATGACCGTCCTACAAAACAAGTTATTTTCTTTTAGGTACCCATTCGTAAATGGGTCCTTTGGGGTTAGATTTAACACCCGACTTAGAGACCCGTTTAGAATTGGGTCTTTGTCTATCACGGGAAACATCACTGTAAGAATGATTATGAGCAATATGATATGAGCCAAACCAATCAGATGCAAAACGACTATCAACAAAATCATTTGATCCACAATAAGAGCAACGCAGACAATCATGAGACAGTTGAAGTAATTGCGGAATGGAATAAACTTTTAAAGGAAGAGTTCCATTACAGTCAACTAAAGGTTTAGAAATAAAAACATCATGATTGTTATTGTTCTTCTTAGACTTTAGAACAGGATCAACTAATTCTGATGTTGTCGAGCTCTCTTTTGACTTCTTAGCTATCCAAGCATATTTCACTTCTTTCCGCCGACCATACGTATCTGAAATGCCGTTAAACCCATAGTCAGAGGATTTGAAAATTGAAGATTGTGACCTTTGAGAGCTACCGGTCTTTTTCTTCTTCTGTGAACGCCTTTTAGATTTAGACTTGGAAGATATTGAAGAATTGTTCACAGAAGGTTTTTGCGGGGCAGATGTGGAACATTCACCCTTATAAAATTTAACCGGAGGCTCACATGACTCATTTAAAAAATCAACATGGCTAGGTTGAGAAGGATTAAAATCAAATTGGCTCAAATTGCTATCTAAACACACCTCAGAATTCAAGAATGCGGAAAATTCTAGTTCCTCATCAGAAAGGACCTTATCGCTTGAGGAGTTCAGGACAGCGGAAGAGTTTGTTAAGAGAGGATCATTTGCGGAAGCATTTTTACACTGATCCGTTTAAAAAACATGAGGCTATTTTCCCTTATTTGAATTGATTGGTGACGAGTCACCCATAAAAGCTTTGCAGGAAGATGTATCGGAGGCAGGATAAGAATTTTCAAACAGATGAGTAGTCTCACTTTGGAGATTTGAAGGCTTAGCTTGAGGTTCAGCCTTGTGCAGTTGCTCTTTCAGGCAATCTGCTGCCAAAGCAGCCAGTTGTGAATTTAACCTCTTTATTTCTGTTTGAAAGTATTCTTTCTCCTTAACTGACACATTTTCCTCTTTAGTGGAATAGAGGCACTCAATTTGTGATAAAAGTTCTTGTTTTTCCTTTTGAAATCTGTCTCTTTCTTGTTCAAACGACTCTTCTAGCTGAACAATTTTTCTTTCTAAAATCAGAGGTGGAACATAGACTTTATGGTCTGGTTGTTCCTCCTCATTTTGAACGGTTTTAGTATCTAGTTCAGCTTGAGTATAGCTTCTAAAGTAGTCATTTGATAGAAAAACAGGTTTGTCCTCGTTGTAAGATGCATTTAAAGATTCGTAAACAAAAGGAAGTTTCATTTTCGTAGAGGTCTCCCTTCTTACCTCATCCTCTTCCCAATCCACATCCTCAATTGGTTTGGTCCAATTGATTTTGTATTCAGGATAGGTCTTATCTAATCCAAGAAATTCGGATGCGTACATCGTCGGAACTTGGGATAAGGCCTTTTTCAAATAATATGGGTTATCGTAACCGATACCCCTATTCGCATGCTTGGGTTCTTTTGGTGTAATTAGATGTAACGTTTGTTGAGATTGCCCAAGACTATAAAGTTTCTTTTCCATCTCCTTTAACTGATTAGATAACCTTATGTTCTCATTTTTGTAAGCCACGTTTTGATTCAACAAATCAATTTTCTCGGTCTCAGACGTACGAAGCTTATCGGTCAGGTCATCTACATTGGTCATTAGATTTTGTGACTCTGTTGAACAACTCACATTCTCTTCTCTTAAATTAGAAATCGTGCACAGGTAGCTAGAAATTTCTAAGCTTTGTTTTTCCATAAATTCAGACTGTTTAGTAACATGTTTTTCTAAAGATGAGAGACGTTGTTCTTTTTCTTTTAAAAGTTGCTTGTAAGAATCAAGTTTGTGCAATGAGAGTTGCATTTGATCAAGTAAAGCTTCATGAAAAGGGGCACATACCAGGCAAGGAGCATTGTGATCTTCTTCATCAGTATCGGATGGTGATGAATGGTTGCCCATGAAACACAAATGAGCTTCAACATCCTCAGGTTCTTCATCCGACACTTGTAACCAGTAGTCGTCTTCAGCCATTAGAGCTTTACCGGCTTCCTTTTCTTTGGCAAGAAGCAGCTTGGCGCGGTAGTAGTCGGCGTTGCGCACAATTGGCTTGCGACAATCTTTGGCGAAATGACCTAACTGACCACAGTTGTAGCATTTGATCGGCTCGTCTTTCGGCTTTTCCTCATTTCTCTTGTTAGACTTCTTACCAGCTTCAAAGCGACTATTACCTTCAGACTTTTCTCGATGATCACGTCGAGTAGAGACTCATTGCTTGTTGGAGGACTTGTTAAACAACTTCCTCTTTTGAAATGCTTGGGTGAGAAACACCATTGCTTCTTTCATCTTAGCAAGTTCTGGATCCGAGTCGCTATCAGGATCTTCAGGTTCAGAATCACTCAGCACGGGCTCTTTTCCAGATGATCGGCTGACGGACTTGCCTCTTCTCTCAGATACGATTGCTATTTGATCAGCTGTTGGCTTTTCCTCTGCTTTCCCAATAAGCTCCATCACTTCTGCTTCGTCCTGAAGCAGCATTTCATAGAGTTCGTGAAGGTACAGCTTCTCCAGGGTCTGAGTGTGGCGTATATGGGAGACGAACGGTTTCCACTCAGGCTATAAGTTGTTCATAAACTTTATGTTATTTTCCGTGTTCGTCTTTGTGATCTTATTTTTCTGAAGATCATTCAGAAGCATATTAAACCTCTCGTAGGTTTCCGTCAGCGTTTCACCTTTTCTAGCTTTAAACCCATCATATCTGGTGATACAGTTGGTCACCTTTAGCTGGTTATTGATGTGGCTTCCCATCATCATCTTCTCTATTTGGTCCCACATCTTTTTCGATGAATCCTTGAAGCTATCTATACAAGCATAGATGTCATTCGGTAGACTTTGAAGAAGGAACGATTTTGCTAGATTTTCTGCCTCGTACATTTCCTTTTCCTTCGTAGTAAAATCACTAATAGATTTCCGAATCTGTCGCTCTGGCCATCCTTCAGCTGGGTTTGTCGGTACCACTTTCATTGGCCAATCTTGTGGACCCTCAGTCAGGCATTTGTATATATCTTCATAGTTGGATTTTGCTTCTATGAAATTCATAAATCGGTCATGCCACTGAGGGTACTCCCCCAAAAGAGCACCGGGGGCTTTTGGTCAGAACCGATGGCTAGAGCATCCCTTGAGTTCATCTTTACTTCTTAACTTAAAAGCACTGTAATGATCGTTAGGCAAGCAGGATGATCCGAATACAATAAAACTAGAAGAAACACAGAAACACTTGGTCTAACAGAATATCAGGTCAAACGAAAGACCGGAGTATGCAAGAAATCGGTCGAAGGTAAGCCCGGAGGAAGCAGGTATCCGGTCGAATGATACGACAGGGGATACACGTATCCGGTCGAAGGACAAGACCGGGGATACACGTATCCGGTCGAAGGACAAGACCGGGGATACACGTATCCGGTCGAAGGGGCAAGACCGGAGTACAAGAGTCCGGTCAAATGAGTAAGACCGAGAAAACAAGTATCCGGTCGAATGCTCAGGTCGAATGCTCAGGTCGATTGACTATGAAAGCGATAAACACAATTAACAAATAAGCCGATAAACACGATGAATCGACCGAAGAACACGATGAGTTTCTGGGATTCGATCGAAACCAAACCCAGAAACTTTAAACGATCGATTAAACCAACAGAGACTTCGATCCTTCGATCGAATCAAACACACAGTAAACCAATAAAAAAATTCGACCGGATGATAACAACCCAAACTCACTTAGACAGAAGGTTTGCACATAAATAAACCCAGATTCGATCGAAAAGAAAAATTCCAGAAGATAACTTTCGATAGAAACACAGATACCAAAAAAAAAATTGCAGATAACGAGAAAATCAGATAAACACAGAATGTAAACACTAATAATCAATTAAAGCAAATAAAGCAATTATCACAAATAATTGATTTTAGGGTTTCAGACAAACCTTTTTACTGGATCAAACCTTTTTGCCTACTTGCCCTGATACCAAATGTAGATCCCAGTGCAGTGCAATCACAATAATAGTGAATAAAGATGAACAGATTATAGGCCACAACAACTAGTCATATGATTGATATAACTTCAAAGGGTTAAGGTTTACAGAGAGAATTTCTGATTAGGGTATGTAAACCTAATGACTAGTAAACTGAATAATGATTTTCTTAACTTACAAATGAAATAGAAATAACTTTAAATATGTAGGCTCGCAGGCCTAATGGGCTTATGGGCTTTTAGGCCCAACAAGCTTACAACTATGATAACTTGTCATAATCTACCCTGAACTTCTATTTAACTAACAAATTAGCCCTAACAGATTGGATTTAAAGATCGTTACTAGCTAATATTTTTCATCTTGTGAAGGTACATACATCTTTCAATCATGGCAAATGAATTTCTCTCTATGGGATCTCATATAAAGCCTCCGGTCTTATCGGTTGGAGATTATTCACAATGGAAGAAGAGAATGATTCAGTTCTTGAATCTAAAGAACAAAGATTATATGACTTCTATCATAGAAGGTCCGGGAGATCCAAAATCACTTGTACGTGGACAAGCAGCTACAGCAACTGATCCAGCAATTCCAAATCGATATGTGTCAAAACCATATCAATTTTTCAATGAGACAGAAAAAGCAAGACACAAGGTGGATGAAGAAGCTTTTATCTATCTCACTATTGGAATTCCTAATGACATCTACAATCGAGTAGACAGTAGGGATTCTGCAAAAGCGTTATGGGATGAATTGGAAAAACAGTTTCAAGGATCAAAGAAGTCTATTCAGACAAAGTTGAATCAAAGTATCAATGCATATGAAGGTTTCCATGCTAAAGAAGGAGAGACTTTGTTGTAGACATACAATCGATTCAATATCATATTGAATGATCTTAGGAGAAATGGGATGAACAAGACAGAATCGGAGATCAATTATAAGTTCATCAAGAACTTGAACCCAGAATGGAAAACCTATGCAATCAACATTCAGATGACAAAAGACATGGCACAAGAAGACGTCAATGATATCTTCACAACTTTATCTCAACATGAGGATGAAGTAAAGCAGCTTAGTGCTGAAAAGAAGATGGTCAAAGATTCGTTAGCCTTAATGTCTGAGCGTAAGAAAGGGTCAAGTTTCAAATCCAGTTCTTCCTACAAGACAAAGTCAAGGAAATCCAGAGCTCTTCTCACTGAAGTTACTGATTCAAGCACTGATAAATCTTCCACTGCAAGTGAAGAACATTCAGATGAGGATATGCAAAGATTTGCTGAAAATCTGGCTCTTCTCACAAAGCAGTTTAAAAGTTTTGGAAAGAAAAGATACTCAAAGCCGAAGTATGACAACTACAAGAAAGACAAGTATAAACCGAGATCTGAAAAGAAGTATGAGAAAAGCGGTGAGAAAAGAGATGATAAGAGAGAACAGAAGAGAGAAGGAAAGAAAGAAGAAATTGAGCCGAAATATGGAAGATGCTATAATTGTGGAAAACCAGGTCATTTTTTCCAAAGACTGCAAGCAGAAGCGGATAAAGAATTCAGAATACTATACTCGGAAATCACTGATAGCAGAGAAAGTGGAAGATGGTCATAACTTAATGGCAGAAGAAGAGAATTGGTTCTATAAAAGTTCTGATGATGAATCCGCCCACTTTACTCAGGTGTGTATGATGGCTAAAGTAGATGAGGACATTGGATCATCTTCTGACCATTCTGATTGTGCTTCCGAGGTACGTATTCAATCTTTAAAAGCTCAAGTTAAGTTCATGAAAGAAGAGTTTAAGACTTTGAAAGTCAAACTTAGTCATGAAAGACAAACAATGTTGAATTTTCGTGATGAAAATTCAATGTTGAAAGATTTTGTTAAGGATAAAGAATCTGAAAAAGATCTTTTGAAAAAGGAAAAAGATATTTTAATTTCAAAAATATCTGAGCTTGAAAAAGATCTTGTCAACTTAAATGCTGAAAAAGGTGATTTTCAATTAAAATTTGAAGTTTGTTATCAAGAAAGAAACGAGGCATATTGTAAAATCAAGCAACTGGAGGATTTAAATCTGAAAAGAGGACAGACTGAGCAAACATTAAATCTTTTAACAAACAAACTCCCAGATGTCAGATTTTATGATGTTAAAAAAGGTTTGGGTTTTGAACCAAATAATGTTTTAAAAAGAGCACCAGAAAATTTATATAATTTTGATAAACTGGGCTCTATTTCTACAAAACCTGATATTCATAATACTTTTGTAAAAGGTAAAGATGTGAATGTTGATGAAACTTCATCTTGTGCTGTTTCAATTTCAAATTTAAAATATGCTGGTTTTGCTTATAAAGATTTAAATGAAAGTTACAAAACAAGAAAAATAGAATTTAGTGAATTTACGTCACTATTTCCTCCTTGTTTACCAACAGAGTCAGCCAAGGTTGAAGAGAATAGTTCTGAATCTCAGTGTCAGCATGATAAATCTGATTCAGAAACTGATGTTGAGAATCAAGTCCATTTATCTGATTCGTCACTTCAAATCCCTTATACGATTCCAAAAGTGAAAATATCATGAATCAAAACCTTAAGTCTGATTTTTCAAAAATTATGACTGAGGAGATTTTTACAGAAATGATGAATGCTTCAGATCTTGTTCCTATAATAGAGAAGATGGAATCAAACTCTGAGGTAAATCAAGCATCTACTTTTGAGAAACAAATCATCGATCTTCAAAAGATAATTGAAGAGTTAGAAGATGAGAACGTTGATCTCAAATTCAAACTTGACAAGTCTTTTGAAGAAAACAAAGAACTCTCTAAAGAGTTAAATATTTTGAAAAATGATTTGTTTAAACAAAATCTAAAGGAGAAATAGATGTTTGATTCTACAAACTGGAATGTTCATTCTAATCCAGAGTTTGATACTGTTAATTCTAAATCTTCAGTTGTTTATACTTCTACTCCTGAATATGCTCCGAGTATTTTTGAGAAAGGAGAAGCTTCTTGTACTTCAAAGTCAAAATCATCTTCTTCAAAGAAAACTAACAAGATTCTGTTTCCTGTTTCAGTTGTGAAAAGTCAAAATGGTAAAGGAGAAAGAGTGAAGAATGTGAAGGAAAATAAAGTTGCTAAAAATAAATGTAATATTCGTGATAGTGGTAGTTTGTTGTGTAAAAATTCAAACGTTTCCAAATGTCAAAGTTGTATGAATGATTGTACTTCATTGGATAAATCTACACTTTTGACATTTGCACGTAAGAATTTTATCTACAAACACTGTCATGATAATGCATTTATCATTCCTTCTATTCATTCTAAATCTAAAATTGCCAGAAAAACATCTCATGTCAAATCAGCTTCAAAATCCTTAACTCATCAGGCTAAAATTTTTCATGCTAAGATTGATAATTTTTCGAAAAAGAAATCATTTCATGAGCTTAATGTTAAAATGGTATGGAAATGGGTACCTAAGCCTCGCTACGAGTGGCGAATTAAGGCTAAGGTAGATGATATTGTTGAGTTGCAAAAAGCTAACAAGGAAGGACCCATCTGGATATGGGTACCTAAACAGAAATGAGTTGTTATTTTTGCAGGCCTCACATACATGGTATATAGATTCAGGATGCTCACATCATATGACATGATTTAAGCATCTACTTCACAATTATGTTGAGGAACCTGCCGGTACTGTAAGTTATGCCAATTCTGAGGTTACTGGATATATTCGAGGACACGGATCGCTAACAAATGGCACCGTGACGATCAAAAGAGTACTATACGTAGAAGGACTTGATCATAATCTTTTCAGTACAAGTCAATTCTGCGATAGTAAATTTCAAGTTCGGTTTACTGATAAATGTTGTTATATTGAAGATAAAGATGGTCGTGCAGTTTTTAAAGCTAAGCGGAATGCAAATCTATATTCTGTGAATTTTCCAACACTTTTTGCATCAAGACCTGTTTGTCTGATTGCAAAAGCTTCAAGAGCTGAAAGTTGGGTCTGGCATCGGCGTCTGTCTCATCAAAACTTTGATGCTATTAATCAATTGGCGAGACAAGGTATTGTCAAAGGTCTACCAGAACTAAGGTTTGAGAAGAATTCTCTTTGTCCCGCTTGTGAAATGGGAAAGATGAAACGAACATCTCATAAAGCAAAGACAGAATTCTCATCCTCAACACCTCTTCAATTAATACATATGGATCTTTGCGGCCCAATGAGGACTCAGTCTATCAATGGTAAGAAATACATTTTGGTCATGATAGATGAGTACTCCAGATATACTTGGCTGGAATTTTTAAGGAACAAATCAGATGCAGCAGAGCTGATCATTGAGTTTTTAAAGAAGATCCAGGTTCGACTACAATTGTCGGTTATATCTTTGAGAAGTGACAATGGCACGGAATTCAAGAATGAAAAGCTTCAGAGTTATCTCATATCTGTTGGGATCTCTCACAACTTTTCTGCTGCCTACACTCCTCAGCAAAACGGTGTAGTTGAAAGGAAGAATCGAACACTGGTGGAAGCTGCAAGGACAATGTTAGCCTATTCCGAATTGCCAATGTTTCTGTGGGGTGAAGCGGTAGCCACTGCGTGTTTCACACAAAACCGCACGATTGTCATCAAAAGACATAAAAAGACAGCATATGAACTTATTAATCGTCGAAAACCGAATATTAAATTTTTTTCGTACTTTTGGTTGCAGGTGTTACATTCTCAATGATCGAGACAATCTTGGTAAATTTGACAAGAAGGCTGACGAAGGCTATTTCATTGGTTATTCGTTGACATCTAAAGCATATCGAATTTATAATAGACGAACCAAGACGATCATGGAGAGCATTAATGTGTCATTCGATGAATCATCAACGTTTACTTCTGAACACAACAGTTCAGAACTCAAGCTTAAACAGAAAGTTTCTATTCAAGACGGAATAGAACCTGAAGTCAAACAGAATAAGTCTTCTAACTCGAATAAAATTACAGCTGAATTAGACTTATTATTTTTTATGGATATTTGTGCAGATTTTGAAAAATCAAGCATATCTGCATCAACATCAGAGGTTCCAATTATAATAGCAGATATTTCAGGACCTTCTGAAAATGTCACGATTTCAACCACATCAGGTACATCTCAATATATACATTCTGAAGATACTAATGTTGATTCTGTGCATGCAGATCCAAATTCTGCAACAGAAATTCCGAGTGATTCTTCTATTGCTCCGGAAATATTTACTTCAGAAGAGGTTGTACAAGATGTCCCGAGCACATCTGGGGTTGATAAAGACTTACCTGCAGTGTATGATGAATATGAGGAAGATAATACTCAAGCTGAAATTCATCCGATTCCAAGTACAATGAAATGGACAAGAGATCACCCACTTCACAATATTATTGGTGATGCACAGTCTGGTGTACAAACGCGTGCAGCATCAGCTAATTTTTGTCTATATTCAAGTTTTTTAAGTTCTCTCGAGCCAAAGAAAGCTTCAGAAGCCTTGAGTGATCCAGATTGGATACTGGCGATGCAAGATGAACTTCTACAATTTGAGAGGAACAAAGTTTGGCGACTTATACCACTTCCAAAAGGTAAATCTGTTATTGGAACAAAGTGGGTTTTCAGAAATAAGAGAGATGAATCTGGAGTTGTTGTTCGAAACAAAGCTCGCCTTGTTGCAAAGGGTTACTGTCAGCAGGATGGGATTGATTATGATGAAACATTTGCTCCTGTGGCAAGACTGGAAGCCATACGTATCTTCTTATCCTATGTAGCGCATAAAAATTTTACGGTCTTCCAAATGGACGTAAAATCAGCTTTTTTAAATGGGATATTGCATGAAGAAGTATATGTTGCTCAACCAGAAGGATTTGTTGATCCAAAGAACTCTGATCATGTCTATGTCTTAGACAAAGCCTTGTATGGACTCAAACAGGCACCAAGAGCTTGGTATGAAACTCTAACTCAATTCTTACTCGCTTCAGGATTCAAGAAAGGTACAATTGATACTACTCTCTTTCTGAAAAAGGAAGGTGATGATATGATTCTGATCCAGATTTATGTAGATGATATAATTTTCGGTTCTACAAATCCAAAGTTTTGTAAAAACTTTTCAAGAATCATGGAATCTCGTTTTGAAATGTCAATGATGGGCGAACTGAATTTTTTCCTTGGTCTTCAAGTGAAACAGTTACCCGAAGGCATTTTCATTAATCAGTCAAAATATATTCGAGATATTTTAAAGAAATTTAACATGAGTGACAGTTCAGTGATGAAAACACCGATGGCAACGGGCACACTTTTAGATGCAGATCTTTCTGGCAAATCAGTAGATCAAAAAGTGTACCATAGCATGATTGGTTCACTGCTATACTTAACTGCAAGTAGACCGGATATTATGTTTGCTACATGTTTCTGTGCTAGATATCAGGCAAATCCGAAGGAATCACACCTTGTCGCTGTAAAACGGATTCTTAAGTATCTTAAAGGAACTATTGAGTTAGGCCTTTGGTATCCTTAGGGTTCGTCTTTTGATTTAACTGCCTATACTGATGCTGATCATGCAGGATGCAAACTAGATAGAAAAAGCACCTCTAGTTCTTGTCAGTTCTTAGGTGATAAGTTGGTTAGTTGGACATCTAAGAAACAAAATTGTGTTTCTACATCCACCGCTGAGGCTGAATACGTAGCTGCCGTAAGCTGCTGTTCACAAGTCCTCTGGATGCGAACACAGTTAAAAGATTTCGGATATACTTACCAACGAGTTACTATCTACTGTGATTCTAAGAGTGCGATTGCAATAACAGCCAATCAAGTGCAACATTCTAAGACAAAACGCATTGACGTGCGTTATCATTTTATAAAGGATCATGTCGAAAAGGGCGATATTGAGATGCACTTCGTGACTACAGACTACCAGTTGGCTGAACTTTTCACCAAACCGTTGGATGAAAAGAGGTTTAACTTTTTAGTTAGCAAACTTGGTATGTTAAATGCCACTTCATGATTCGAGGGGTAGTTTTCTACTTTTACGCTTTATTTGAATATATTTTGGATATTTCATCATATGTTGTCTGACTAAAGCGGAATCATTTGAATAATTATTACCAAAATCTTTTTCTTGCAGGATATTTTATGTGACAATGGTTTCTAAGTACGTCAGCTTAGAACCCGTAATTCAACAAAGAATGGCTTTTGGACAATTCAGTTCAAAACCCGTTTTCAAATATTTTCTTCTGAAGGATGCTTTCATGATAACATCATTTCAGGAAGTTTTTCGTTTGAAAGAGAGATTATATTGTTATATTTTTTTCTGATAAGTTGATTTTTTACAGATACCAAGGGGAAGGATATCTAGTCAAGGATACTTTCATTGTTATATTCATTCCAGGGGGAGTTAAGGATTTTTATTCACAGGTATAACATTCTAATCCTTATACTCTAACACTTGTGAAAGAAGAACAACTTTCACTTGTGAAAAATGCTTTTAAAATGTTCAAACCACTTCATGATCTTAACATGTTTTTATGATTTGAGAAGTGTGATTTTTAAATGATTTTTTTTGGATACTTCATTGTTTATCTGACCGTGTGTTCTTTAAAGAATAATACTTGTGTATTTTCTTTTCTACATACTTTGTCAAGTATTCATACACACACTGGTTCAGTATTTTTCAAATAGACTTTGTTATTATCATATATCAAATGATATATCTTTCTATGGTAATACTCCCGTCGTTTGGTATTCATAGTTGTTTGAATCAAACGTCATTTCACTTTTAATGTGCTTTCATTGATAATATGTTTATATATTGTTCATATAAACAACTTACGTCTTTGAATTCCCAAATATTTTTTCTTCATGACATCTTGATCTGATCTTCATCATTGTCAAATTCTCAAAACATTTCTATTCTTTCATGATTATTCATATCTATAAAGTTTTGAGATATCTTAAATGTTTAAAATGCTCAAATTTCAATTCTGATCCTTGTTGAGCATGCATACACTGACATATGATTTCTTGTGCTTTACATGTCAAGAAAATCATTGAAAAACATGTACTTTTAGGAACATGGGATTCAGTGTGAGTGCTTATTATATCTTCCATGGATTCACGATAACTTGTGTTTCCTACCCCGGAAGAAATCTTTTGAGTGATTAAGGGGAGAGGAGTCTAAAAGAATTGAGTGTGGGAGTGCGCTGAGGTAAAATGGAAATGAGAGATTGGTTAGATGTGAGCTTAAATGTTTAAAAGAAAGAGGGTGAGAGAACAGAGTTATAAGAATATTAGAACTCTGCACCAAACATCTTTCTGAGTCGGGCAGCCACATTACTGATTGGTTCACATTTTCTTTCGTGACCATCATTGAAACAGGCAAATAGCCCATGTCATCTCTTGCATACAACCTCCCAAGCTACTCATTTTTTTCTCAAAAAGAGAATGTTTCACATTTTCTGGGGAAGCAGCATATAATATATCGGATCTTCATTTGGAAGATACTGATATTGAAAAAGAAGGAAAGTTGCCCCACCTTCGACCCTTTCTCATGCACTTTGAGTCCATGTACAATCATTGTTGTCTCATTGATTTACATACTTTGAGCCTTATGAAACACAATCATTGTGCTAATTTTTTCAAAACACAAGCACGAGCACACAGAGAATATGTTTTTCTGTCAGAACATTCATAGAATTACCTTGTGTTTTTCAATGATTGAATGGAAGTCCTGGGGAGTCAACCTCAAACAAGCTCCTTATATTGTACATCTGTTGTACACAGTAACTCCGTGTTACTGACAGGCACTTCTAACTGTTTCATATGTTGATTCAGGGTTACCACTCTTATTTTGTTTGAATTTGAAAAGATTCAGATGAATACATTCATGGTTCAATGGCTCTTTCAGATCAGATGACAGATTCTATCACATCATGTATTGAGGAAATTCATAATTTTCCTATTTGGGGGAGATTGTCGATTATAAAAAAAGGGAGAATTGAAGTTCATGAAGATTGCGCTTATCAGATGGTGGGAAGTTCATTCAATGACGGATCTGACCTTGAAGTATTTTAATGATTTTGATTCTTACAAATCATTAAAAAGGGGGAGAATAATCAAAGTTCAAGATCAGATTGAAGTTTTAAAGATTTCAGAGGAGATAAAGTTTTCAGATGATTGAAGTCAAAGATTAAAGAAAGCTTGTCAAAGAAAAAGTGGAAGAAAGTCAAAGTTTGAAAGAAAGGTTGTTTATTCAGAGTTGTGTTAAAAGCAAATTCAAAGGGAAATACAAGTTTGAAGAATTATCAAAGTTTTAAAGATGTCAAAGCCGGAAAAGATTCGAAGCTGAAGATTAATTCTGAAGATATAAAGACTTGAAGATTATTGCAAATTTTTTTTAATCTTGAATCCAAAGGGGGAGATTGTTAGACTATAATTGTATTCAAGATTAAATAAGGGTCTTTGTTGTAATAGTGTTTGTGTGTGAAGTGTAATTGTTTCTAGAAGGGTTGACCTTGCTTGGTCATGTTGACCTATATATAAGCAAGTCATAGTGTTGTTTAAAAAGTGTGTGCAAGAAGTGCAAGTTAGTAAGTGTGTGAAAGTGAAGGTGTAATTGAGAGAGAGTAAGAACACACATAGTGGCACACATTGAGTACATACACAAACACTCAATCTTAATTGTTCATCACAAATAGGGATATGGATTGATGTAATCATTGTGATTAATAAACAAAGTGTTTTGTGTATGTGTTTATGCTAGTAAATCTTGGGCCACAGTTTATGCTAGTAAATCTTGGACCACATATATTTAAAATGAAATGTTTATCCTGTATTTGAATTCAAACATGCAACTTTAAAAAGTTGTATTCATGTATCATTACTTATAGTCTTGAATTTAAAGTAATACACATTAATAAACGGTACTTGATGCATTAAAATTGTTTTTAATAGTCTTTCTTAAATGTTTTATAATATAGTATAGATAATGTTATAATTTTAAAATTTAGTGAATGTTAAAATTATTGAATAATGGTTTGATTAAATAAAAAAAGTAATATGATTGAATTCAATAAAAAATTTTTGAAAAAAATGAAAGGTTAAACTCATTTAATGTTACATTTTTATTTAAAAATAAAACAAAATTGTCATAAAATTCTAAAGATTCAATGGAATATCTTCTTTAAATATATATATATATATATATATATATAGTTTCAATTGGAAACCAAATTTCATTGGAAACTTTGAAAACCAAATTTCAATCATTGATCTTTTTAATCAATGGTCAAGATTCATTTGAATTATATATGGTAATAAATTAATTAATTTATTAATAAAAGATAATAATAATATGTTAAAAGGGTAATTGTGACTTTTTTTTGTGTTTCAAATTTGGTAACAAAGATGAAATATGGTAATAAATTAATTAATTTATTAATAATAGATAAAAATTATATATGGTAATAAATTAATTAATTTATTAATAAAAGATAACAATAATATATCAACACTACCTTTTTATTATATGTTCATCAATATGCAGTATGTAAAAACCAAATTAAGTTTCATTACATTTCCATTATGTTTCACTATATGAAATATGTTTTATCAGATTTTACTATATTAATATTTTGTTTCACTATATTAATATTTTGTTTCATTACCTTTCCAGTATGTTTCACCATATCAAATTTGTTTCATCAGGTTTCACTATATTAACATTTTATGTTTCATCAGGTTTCACTATATTAATATTTTGTTTCACTATATCAAATCCATTATGTTTCACTATATTAATATTTTGTGTCTGAAGGTAATATTGAAGATTCATATGAATATAAACTTTCATTCATTGGATGAATCGATCAATGATTCATAAGAATCAGAAAAAATAATTTGATTTGTAGCTTGCGTATGAATCAATTTGTGTTTACCTATATCAAATATGTTTCATCATATTGGCATTATGGTTTCATTGTGAATAAAGATTTATGTTAATAAGATCAATGGTTGATATATGGTTTCCAATATAATATGGTGGGAATCTCGATTTGTTTCAATTAAAATACAAATAAAAAAATTTCAATTAAAGATATGCATCTTTCAGTTGAAATCAAACATTTTTTTTTTACCTTAAATACTCCAAACCACAAACAAAATGAAACTGAATTCGGATTCTATGTGTCGTTTTTAAATTAATGTGAATAAAAAAGTTGTTAAAGTTTAAGTAAAAAAGACTAAAAGGAGTCGAAGTTTGAATAAAAAAGTAAATATTTTCAATTAATATATGATCAATAATACCATATATAAAATACATTAAAATTGAATAGGTTTAATATTATAATAATAATACTTACAATATATATTACGAAATTAGGTAAAAGACTAGATTACCCTTATCAATTAAAAAAAGGGAAATTCATTGATTGGTCGAAATTGGTTTCCAAAGTTTCCAATGTAATATTGGTTTCCAATTGATCCCTCCTCTCTCTCTCTCTCTCTCTCTCTCTCTATATATATATATATATATATATATATAGCCATAGGTTCAAATGAGAAATGTTAAGTGTGTGAAAAATAGAGAAGTAATCCTAGCAATTTATATGATCAAGATCGGATGTGACTAATCAAATATTGCGTCTTTGACTGGTCAATTATTGCAACTTTGACTGGTCAAAAGTTGCGACTATTCAAAAAATAGAAGGACAATTTTCGTAAATTTTACAAATACGCGGAACGAGTTCGTATATGAACCTGTATGCGAGTCATCAACTCGCGTTGACTACGTTCTTGCCCTTTGTACACACCGCCTATCGCTCCTACCGATTGAATGGTCCGGGTTTTGACGGTAACTCGACCAAACGAGGTCGGTTTGGGACGAAACTTTGTGTGAGGCCTCGTGATCATAAACGAACGTGATATCATTAGCATGTCTCGTCGCTAGTCGGGCTTGGGCAACTTAACATGCTTCGAACAAGGATCAATGAGCGTTTTCGGCCTCAGTAGCGTTGTGAGGCCCACAACGCCCAACCGCACCATTGGCACGGGAGACCAGTCTCCGCCCCAAACGAGACGTATCCTTGTAGGGGAGGCGTGAACCAGTGTAATTCACATATGAACTCTTTTAAGTGATTCATATATGAACCTTTGTGATTCATATATGAACTAATTAACAAATTCACATATGAACTAATTAATTGATTCTCATATGAACTAATTAACTTATTCACATATGAATGTATAGTTCATATGTGAATCTCATAGTTTCTATTTTACGAAAGTACTCCTCTATCTTCTACAGACCATGTAAGGAATTATCAGATGCTTCACGGTCAAAGACGCAAATGTTGACCAGATAAAGGGCTAGGATCATTTATATGTTTCTCACACACTTTGCATTTTTCATTTGAACCTCTCCCTATATATATATATATGAGAAATAGTAAATGTATGAGAAATAGAGAAGTAATCTTAGCCATTCATCTGGTCAACATTTGCGGCTTTGACCGCGAAGCACCGAATAATTCCTTGTATGGTCTATAGAAGGTAGAGGGGTAGTTTCGTAAAATATGCGAGATGGGTTCATATATGAACCTATATGATTCACATATGAACTATACGTTCATATGTGAATCAGTTAATTAGTTCATATATGAATCAATTAATTAGTTCATATATGAATCACAAAAGTTCATATATGAATCTATTAATTAGTTCAACTGATTTATATATGAACTTAGAGTTAATTAGTTCATATGTGAATCAGTTAATTAGTTCATATATGAATCACAAATGTTCATATATGAATCAGTTAAAAGAGTTTAGATGTGAATTACACTGATTCACATATGAACATATAGTTATATGTGAACTATACAGGTTCATATATAAACACAACCCGTGTATTTTGTAAAAATTATGAAAGTGTCCTTCTATTTTTAGAATAGCCGCAACTTTTGACCAGTCAAAGTCGAAATATTTGACTAGTCAAATCCGATCTTGACCGTATGAATGGCTAGGATTACTTCTCTATTTCTCATATATTTACCATTTCTCAAATGAACCTAAGACTATATATATATATATATATATATATATGTGTGTGTGTGTGTGTGTGTGTGCGTGTGTGTGTGTGTGTGTCAAGGTTAATTTGCAACACATTTAAATCTTGCAACTCATGAAACCTACATCTTAACCGTTGGATTTGTGATAAGCGGTTATTTTTTTTTTATTTTTTTTTTAATTGAAAATATTAGGCCCACATCTATTGTACCCGTCGATCATGAATCCAACGGTTAAGATGCGGGTTGAATAAGTTGTAATATTTACATGAGTTGCAAATTAAAATACCCCTATAATATATATATATTTATATATATATATATATATATATATATATATATATGTAAACTTACTAAGTAAAAATAAGTAATATAATTATATTACTTTATAACGCATTTGGGTTGCTTTTCTAAACTACAATCTTTTAAGCCTTATGTACCACCATTTATTGCATGTTTACTTAATTTTCAACTTTACAACTTTTTAAACCTTAAGTACAACACTTTTAATGCAATCCATTATTACAACAAATATTGCCGATTCAGGTTAAAATTGCTTCTCTTTTATCAAGAATGACGCTTCGTCCAAGAATGACGCTTCGTCCAAGAATGACGCTTCCTCCTCCAAGAATGACGCTTCGTTCTCCTCCAAGCATGAGGCTTAAATATCCATCGCTGGCGAGTTATGTTTCTCTCAATCGCCTCCTCCAAGAATGACGCTTCCTCCTCCAAGAATGGAGCTTCAAGGTTTTTATTCCTAAAGAGTCTCACCATCAATATTGACCTCTCGCTCTTCTCCTCCCTCCCCAAAATTTTGGACTTCTCCTCCATCTCTAGTTTTCGTAAACACCAAATCTATTAGGTAAATGATATTTTATTTCATTGATCTTTGAAGAATTACATTCTCTTACTTTCTCTCACTCGAAATATGACAATGACAAAATCCTTAACCTAATGCTTAACCCCTAAGCAAACTAATATCTAACTCAAATTACAAAGACATTGACTAAACACAAAGTAAACTCCTTTGACCTTCTAACATTACTTTGACTTTTGACTTACTTTGACTTTTCTTGACTTTTCTTTTACAAATACTTTTACACTAAATCTTGAATACAATAATGTCCTAACAATCTCCCCCATTGGATTCAAGATTTTAAAAAAATTGACAACTGTCTTTAACTCTTGATTCTTCAAAACTTTATCTCTGACGACTTTAGATGTTAAAGCTTTCACAGTCTTTAAACTCTGATGCTTTGAAAAATCTTGAAAAGTCATTCACTTTTTCTTTGAAAAGTCATCAAGTCTTTAACAAGAACTTGAAATCTTGGACGTCTTTAAACTTTGCATCTTTGCGGGATCTTTGCATAGTTTGTAACTTCAGTCTTTGATCTCTGAACAGTCTTTGAAAAACGAACTTTCTCGAATAATCTCTATAAAACTTACATTTATTCTCGAGCTTCTTGACTTTCACAAATCTTCTTTCTTTGGATTTTTTTAAACTTCCCTTTTTCATGATTACATCTCTTTTTCAGAACATCTCCTAAAATAACTTTCAAAACATTCATTTGCTTGAAAAAATTCATTTGACATGAAAATTCCATACTATCTCCCACTTTTTGATGTGTTGTGAGCAGCAAAATCATCAAAACCTTTTCAAGTCATCACTGTCTTTGAATATTAATCTTCCCCTTTATGATAAACTAACAATATGTGAGTTCCCAATTCAAGCCATGATTATCAAATCAATCAAATCAATATAAAATTGTAGAGAGAGAATATCAAGCTGTCAAATATTTCTTAGTGCCGAATGATTACAAACTCTCAAGGTATAATGTCACACAACTCTCACAAGCTTACAAAGCTTATATATGAAGGACTAAAACACTCATCAGGCAGAAACTCTCACAACATAGAAACTCTCAAAGACTTTACAAAGTCAAAGTCAAAGATACAAAAGTCAAACAATTGATCTAAACACAATACATTTACAATCTCCCCCTTTTAGATCAATTGAGCAAAATATCTGTTAAGACACAGTCTCATTGGATTCAAGATTATCCAATCTGAAGATCACAATCTGAAGCTAAAACCGAAACGTCGACTCTCAATATTAAAGTCTATGTCGTTTGTAATAAATGTCAATGTAATTGTTTTAGTTTACTTAGATTTAAATATCTAAGTTATAGTATTATAATAGTTAGTTTCTAGTATTTAACGTAGTTAGTTATTATTAGTTTCTAGTTTAGTTATTAGAAATAATATCTAGATATTAGATATTATTTAGTGATAATAGTTTTATAATACAACTTGTTGTTGCAAGTTGTAGGAAGTGTGTCTAACACACTAAATTTAGATATTAGGTGTATCTCAAGTTTCTCAAAAGAATTTTAGATATTATTAAGAACACAAAACACACACTTAAAGGTGTAAAAAGAGAGAAAACAGAGAACACATTCAAAACCTTGAATCTGATCAACCTTGTAACCGTTGTTATATATCAATACAGGTTGGTAATCATTATTGTGTTGTTTCTAAGAACTTGATATTAGTATTGTTGTGGACCGACAATTGGTATCAGAGCCTGATTAAGATCAAATCAAGTTTTTCAGAAAAATGACCCTGTGTTCTAGTTTGAAAATCTTTTTTGAGTGTTTAAGTGTTTTAGGTGTTAAAATCGATCATGTTGTGATCGATTCGCATGCTAGATAGAGTTGTTGTTGTTTGATTTCACTTTTAAGCATATATCGAGTTCCATTTTGTGATTTAAGTGAAGAAACCGTCGAAAACTTTCAGTCACTGTGCTATCAAATTATTTTTGAAAAAGTGTGTGTTATTTAGATCGAGTGCTTACAATCAGTTCTAGAAGTGTTTCTAGACATAAGGGTAGTGTTTTGGTACTGCTAATCGTTTCAGGAACAAGTTCTAGTCGATTTTCGAAGTTTAAGGACGAACATACGCAAAACAGAAGAAGAACAAACGTAAAGTCCCACTTTGCGCGTCTCAAGTGAAACGCAAAGTCCAACTTTGCGCGTCCCACATCAAACGCAAAGTCCCACTTTGCGCTCCTCAAGTGAAACGCAAAACCAACTTTGCGCTTCTCAAACAACTCGCAAAGCACACTTCTCGCTTCAAAGAGCAAACGCAAACCTCAACTTCACTTCTCGGATCAAGCAAGAAACGCAAACCTCAATTCACGAAAAGATTACTTTGCGCTTCTCACGTGAAACGCAATCCTTATTTTGCGCTTCCCACGTGAAACGCAAACCTTACTTTGCGCTTCCCACGTGAAACGCAAACCTCAACTTTGCGCTTCCCACCTGAAACGCAAACCTTAGCGGGACCCCCGTGCTAAGTCTGCCTAGGGGACAAAATTTCTTGTGTGATCAAATTTTATCTGTTTTTATTTTGGGCTAACGGTCATATTCAAGTTTTTCTACTCTTATCAGAATGTCTTCCTATTTTCACATGTTGAATAAAGGAGAATACGAAAAGTGGAAAATGAATTTTTTCAGCTTCATAGATGGTGATGAACTGGGTCAAAACATGAGATTATCATTGTCTGAAGGAGCACAACGAAATCATGCTGATTATAGAGCTAGAGTTTATCTGAGACAGAGTATTTCTAAGGAAATATATGATTTAATGGATATTCCCGAAGCTTCAAGGAAAGAGATTTGGGACTATCTTGCATTAAACTCTGAATGGATTGTCTCAGACCGAAACGTTTTCTTAAAAGGCAAAGTTTTGGAATTTGAGAATGATGAGCTAAAAGGAAAGATTTCTGATCTGGAAGCTCAAATACAGAAGCAAGAGTATGTTGAGAGCAATGAGAAAAAATCTAAGGATTTAGAGCGTGCAAATGCTGAGCTTCAAAAGAAAATATCTGAGTTTGAAAAGAAGTTCTCAGATCTGTCAAAGAAGGGTGTGGAGGAGAAGAAGGTGTTTGAGCTTCAAAGTTTAATGCTTTCTCAAAAAGTTGAAGACTTTGAGAAAGTCATCATATTGGAAAGAGATCAGTTTGCCAAGGAGAGGAAGGCAAATGATCAGAAGGGTGCTAAGAAGGGATTCGAAGAAGAAAGAATCATCCTTGAAGCAAAGATAAAGAAGCTTACCGAGAAGCTATCTGAATTATCTAAAAGTGTTATGACAGAGAAGAAAAAGAAGTCTGCATTTGAGACGAAGATTGAGCTCCTTATCAAAGAACGAGACAGTTATTCTTCAAAGGTAAAAGAGCTTCAAGATATTATTTCAAAGACGGTGGTGGTGACTGAGCGAACGACTCCATAGTCAAAAATCCACTCACCTAGAAATAATTCAGTTGGTTCTAACAAACCACCTGCAAGCTCACATCAGAAAACTGCTCTTTTTAAAAGGTCAGTTAAATCTTCTAATCAGATTCATTCTACTAATCTTTTCTATGACAGGAATATAGATTGTTCAGGTACACATAGAAGAAGAAATAGCTTCCAAGATGAAGAAGAACTAGTCTGGAACAGGAAACCAGTGAAAGAAGAGCTTCAATATAAGAAGTCATTTGTACATACGCCTAATGCCAAGAAGAACAATGCGCATAAAGGTAAACCTGATTTCGTCTACACGAGAGATCAATTAATCAGGTTCTCAGGTAAGAAATTCTCTTGTTCTTATTGTCGTACACATGATCCTATTCACAAGACTAGTGACCATTACTAGTATGGTTCTTACTCAGTAACCCCCATACGAACTACAACTAACACAAATAGACCCAAATACCAGTGGGTACCAAAGAAAACTAAACCAGTGTTGCAGGCACCTACAGTCAAGGGGGAGTAGGAGAACAATGGCTTCTAAGTAAATCAGCTTAGAACTCGTACTTCAACGAAGTTTGACTTCTAAACACAACAGTTTAGGACTCGCACTTCAATGATCAAAAGATCTTACTCCGTGCTGAAAAAGAGATTGTACTCCGATACTCGAATGAGGAAATCAACCATCAAGGGGGAGTACATACATATTTGTCTGAAATTTTATGCATATCTTTTACAACTGATAATGTACTGATGCATAATTTCAGGGGGAGTAAAAAGGTGATGACTTCTGATTATTTCTGATCAGAACTCGTACTTTTAAAAAGTTTTACTGCTTTTTGTCTTTTCAATTTAAGTGAATAAATTTTACTTTGACTTGACATAAGACTTTTGCAGAATTTTTGAGAGAAGCTTACAAGTTCATATGTTTATGGCTTAAAGCTTAGCTTCTTGAGATGGAAGATCATTCGTAAAGGTATACTTCTATATCTTCATCTCATATATGGTTGAAAGAAGGACAACTTTCAATCATTGGAAAACATTGTTTTTAATGTTCAAAACCACTTCCCGATTTTTCAACACATTTTATATTTTGGGAGTGTGTTTTAAATGTTTTCATGATCTAAATTGTGCTTTAACTGAAATAGTTAAACCAATATGAGCATCACGTGCATCATAGGAAAACAAGGAATCATTGTGCTAGGTATTAACCCAACTTCTATGGAATCACCTTAACCAGTGATTTCTACCCACGAAGTTAATCCTTAGTGATTGAGTGTGCAAAGCAAAAAGAAATGAGTGTGATTAGAGAAAGCAAAAAGTTTAAAAGAAAGAGCGTGTGAGAACAGAGTTAAAAGAATATCACAACTCTGCACCAACTTTTTCTGAGCCGGGTAGCCACCATTCTAGTGATTCACAATTTTTTGGTGATCATTATTGAAACAGGCAACTAACCCATGCCAACTCTTGATCAAACCTCACTATCTACTCATTTTCTTCTTCACAAGAAAGTGTTTCACATTTTCAAAGGGGATGCAGTACAATTGCTATCTGATTTTCATTTGGAAAATCCGGATATTGAAAAGAAGGAAGTCTGCCCCACCTTCGCACTTCAATCATGCACATTGAGTCTGTGTTTAACTTACTGTTGTCTCAGTGGTTTACACAATTTTGAGCCTAAGAAGCAATCATCGGTGCTTCATTCTTTCTAACACAAGCACGAACACACAAGGAATTAGTTTCTTTGTCATAACGTTTATAGAAATTACATTTGTGGTGTTTCGATGATTAAATGGAAGCCCTGGGGGAGTCAACATCAAACAACTCCTTTCCAATTTGTATTTGTTACACACAGTGAGTTAGTGTTACTGACAAGCATGTTAACTGATTCATTAGTTGATTCAGGTGTTACACGACTATTTTGTCTGGATTTGAAAAGATCTGGATGAATATCTTTTGAATTGACGGATCAGGGGCTCTAATCGCAAGATTGACATTTCTTACATCTAATTTTGATGAAGTCGTTGCACTCAACATCAAAAAGGGGGTGAATGACTACACAAGAAATGGCAAAGATCACATGTTTCAAGAATCACGTCACAGACTGAATTCTTCTAAAGATTGTTAGATTGAAGACATGTTGATTCCAGAGCTAGAGAAAGAGATTGCATCTTCTAAGCTGAAAGAGAAGATCAAATTGCTACATCATTTTCATAATGATCTTAATCCAAAGGGGGAGATTGTTAAGACACAGTCTCATTGGATTCAAGAACATCCAATCTGAAGATCGCAATCTGAAGCTAAAGGCGAAACGTCGACTCTCAATATTAAAGTCTATGTTGTTTGTAATAAATTTCCATGTAATTGTTTTAGTTTACTTAGATTTAAATATCTAAGTTATAGTATTATAATAGTTAGTTTCTAGTATTTAACTTAGTTAGTTATTATTAGTTTCTAGTTTAGTTATTAGAAATAATATCTAGATATTAGATATTATTTAGTGATAATAGTTTTATAATACAACTTGTTGTTGCTAGTTGTAGGAAGTGTGTCTAACACACTAAGTTTAGATATTAGGTGTATCTCAAGTTTCTCAAAAGAATTTTAGATATTATTAAGAACACAAAACACACACTTAAAGGTGTAAAAAGAGAGAAAACAGAGAACACATTCAAACCTTGAATCTGATCAACCTTGTAACCGTTGTTATATATCAATACAGGTTGGTAATCGTTATTGTGTTGTTTCTAAGATCTTGATATTAGTATTGTTGTGGACCGACAATATCTATCTACCCCATCTTGAGTAGCTTCCTTGTCTGATCCCGAGCAATGACTCAAATATTCTTATCCCCCGTCTAAAATGAAGTCTATCATCTAAAGCATCCAATACTCGGATCAAAGCAAGTCTGTCAAATTTACCAAGACCTTTCTCTCCTTTATTAACTTTTTCTTCATTCGCTTTAAACTTTCTATTCAACTGGAGTCTGACAACCTTCAGTGTTCCATCTGAAAACTTAGCTATCTCAGATATTCTCAGGAATCTTTTCTTGTTCTCCCCATTTTTGTACACTACCCCAAGCTCAGGTTGATCAATTACTGTGAACAGATCATAGTTCTCCAAATCTTCTAAATCTAAGTTAGGCTTTGTCATGTTCACTCTCTTCTGATTGGTTTCAATAGCAAGCTGGAAATCATAGTAGTATGTGTAATTGACATGTCTCCTCATGAACCTCTTGACAGCTTCTAAGGCAAAGATAATGTTCTCTAGACGTACTTTCATGTTTCTGAATAAGTGGTAGAGGTTGTTAAACCCAGATATCAGTGGATAAACAATCACACAACACAATAAGAACAAGAGATGAATAGAAATCAAATCAATATGTCATAGATCTCTTAATAATCATATGAGTACGTGTGTGTGTTCTTGGTGTAAAACCAATACCTTTGTACGTGTAAATCCTATTGAGCGGCCTCAATGAAATTCTAGAGAATATTTGCCTTTTATATGTAGGTCAACATGACCTAGGCAATACTAGATATCTACCAAAACACCCCCTAAGGAATTGAACACTATTACATAACGAGACCTCTTTTTACATTTTTAATCTCGAAGACAATTTCTGATACAACAATCTCCCCCTTTGGATTCAAGATTAAAAAATTTGGCAATAACTTCGGGTCTTCACATCTCTTGAAAACTGTATCGGATATAACGTTGAGAGCTTTAAAGCTTGTAGCTTTTCACAGTCTTCACAACTTTGATGAAACATATATCTTTCTCTTTCTACTGAAATTTAAATGAAGTGTCCTTCTGACGATCATCTTCAGTTAGGCTTTTGGTAAATCAGATAGGTTCAGACACTTTGTTATCTTTGAATTCTTCAGCGGTCTTCAATCAATCTTACTTTCTTGAGCAAACAAACAAACTCGTATCTAACTTTTGAAATTCTTGTATGATAGTCCAAGATCTCTAAATCTTAGAGAGAGAAAGTAGAGAGAGAGAGCAAGTAAGCGCAAAGTAAATTGTATTAGAGAATATGCGAGAATTGTAACAAGACACAAGGACCAAAGGGACTTAAATACCCTGGTCAATACAACACAGAAAGAGACAACTAAACACAGAATAAGACCAAGCCTATAAATACAATGATTAATATAAAATCAGACTTTATTTTCTCATTTTCTCATTAATATAAAATGACCAAAGCTTTATTTTGTTATTCATCATTTTCTCATTTTCGATTTATAACACTTGCTTCTCATTCATCCAATCAATTTTAAATTGAGTAGCATATTAAACAAGAGTTAGATAATCGTATTTATATAAAGTTGTGGATTTTTCAATCGCATTGTTTAAACAATGTGGATTTTTAAAACCAAGTCCCCATTTTTCTTTTAAAGCTTCCTCACTTCTTGGTTTATTCATAAAAATTGTTTGCTCAGATTGGTTTCTTCAATATAACTTTTCTTCTAATTTATTTATTTTATCCGAAAGACTGTCTTTTAAATTGGTCATTTCAGTCAAAGATTCAAGATAAGTCTTATTTGATTTTTCCAAATCATCTAATTTCTATTGAAAGATGTCTTTTGTATTTTCCAAAATAGATTTTTCATCTTTCAAAGAAATTTTGAGTTTGTCAATCAAATCTGACTTTTCAGAATTTAAATTCTTTTCAGATAATAACTTTAAGCGTAAATCATGTAAAGCAGTAATTATAACATCCATCTGTGAAGAAATGAAAGTGTAATAAAAAATTAGAAATTACCTCGTCTTCATCAGTGTCAGAATCATCATCTGACTGATCATCTCCAACAAAGCACATCTGAGCGATCTCGACATTTGTAGCTTCATCATCAGAGTGATCCAACCAAAACTCTTCTTCTGCAAGCAAAGCAGTTCCATTCTCTCTTTTCTCAGCAAGTTCCAGTTTCTTTCGATAATATGTTGAGTCCCTAACCTTCTTCACTCGATACTCTTTTGAAATATGACCCAACTTACCACAGTTGTATCAGGCAGTAGTCTTTGGCTCGGGCACTTTGACTTTTGAACCAGAAGTGAATCGAAGAATGTTTGAACCCGACCGATGATGGAACTTTTTCTGATAATGCTGAGAGAGAAGGATCATCTCTTTCTCGAGCGCCTCGCCATCATCATCAGTGGCCCAATTGTAAGCGTTATTAGATAACGCTTGTTCAGCCAATTGTTTTGTGAGGAGAGAAACCGGGTCCACTGACTTTTTGTTTTTCTTTTCAAGCTTAGCCTTCTTCTCTAGTACAATTCTCTCATCAGTCATCAAGATCTCGTATAGTTCCTGAATCTGTATTGTGGAGATCCGAACATCGTTCCTCAGTCTGTGACAAGATTTGTTCCATTCAGGCTAAAGAGCATTGAGGAATTTCAGATTCGTCTCAAGCTCTGTCTTGTTCACATTTATCTTTCGCAGATCATTCAGCACTGTACAGAATTTGTCGAAAACACTCTTTAGAGACTCACTTTCTTTGGCCTTGAACTCCTCAAAGTTGTTCATGAAGCGAGTATGTCAAAGTTGAGTCGCAACTGAGGATCCAAGCATAATCTTTTCTAACTGTTCCCACATCTGATTTGGATAAGTTTGGTAATGATCAACACGGTTATAGACTGAGTTTGGCAAAGCTAGCATCAGATTAGCATTTAATTCTCGATTAGCTTTTATTCGTAAAACTTCGTCAGGTGTTGCGGGAAACTCTTTGTTAGGCTTTATGAAAAGTCCTTTAGTTAGAGACTTCATCATGTTTGCTCCATTAGTTTGACGTTCAATAAAGTTGAGGAACCGATCTTGCCACTGAGTGAATTCGTTTTCATCTATCAGTACTGGAGGACGAGTGTCTGTACCCAATGACATCATGAGGTCATTTTTGTAGAACTGAGCTTGAAAGGCTAACTTGGCCGAATCCATGGCAGAAATCCAGAAAAAAAAAATTCCAAGTGTTGACTGAGCTGGCACAAACTTTGAGGTTTGCGTGAGAGGCAGGTAGCGCAAACTTGGATAGTCGCGAGCAGTTGGGGCCGCAAACCAACTTTGCGTGAGTAGTAGGAGACGCAAACTATGATTTGCGCGAAGAAGCAATGGCGCAAAGGAGCTTTGCATGAGTAACCAAAGACGCAAACTTAGATTTGCGTGAGCAACTAAAGATGCAAATCTAACTTTGCGTAATACATGAGAGATGCGAACTGAACTTTGTGTGAAACATTGATAACGAAAACTGAACTTAGCGAGTGCAGAGACTAGCGAGAACATGCACTTTGCGTTAAATGCTTGAGACGCAAATGAAACTTCTCTTGATGCACGGGAGACGCAAAGTTCTCTTTGCGTGATGAACACAAAGCAAAAAGTTGAACTTTTCTTGAACAATAACTTGCGCAAATCAGAAAGGCTAAGAACAGGATGAACTCGCGCAAATCTCTATGAACTCGCGCAAACTACAAATCTGGCGCAAACCTGCTAAAAAACATGAAAAATTGACAAAATTGATTACAGATACAAAACTATTGAGATTTCTAAACACATATATGATCGAAAACACGATTTTAGTACTTTGTTACAAGCAATTTCGATCAAAACCCACAATATCCACAAATCAAAAATGGAACAATACGTTGAAAAAAAAACGTTTTCCAGAAACTTCAAAATTTAAAAAAATAACAATCAAAAACTGTTTTTCTTGAAAACTGATGTGAATTAAAAGTGTTTAGCAATCAACAATGAATCCAACAAACCAATTTTCACAAGAATTCAACTAGAAAAACAGTCCGAATTTGATGAAAAAGCAACAAAATAAGATTTTCTTGAAAAATTCAAGAAAATCGATCAAATTTTCTGCTTTAATCCACAAATTTAGAAATGAAAATCAAATCTCTCAATTCTCCCAAGATATAGATTGGCTCTGACACCAATTGATAGTCCAAGATCAATAAATCTTAGAGAGAGAAAGTAGAGAGAGAGGGCAAGTAAGCGCAAAGTAAATTGTATTAGAGAATATGCGAGAATTGTTACAAGACACAAGGACCAAAGGGACTTAAATACCCTGGTCAATACAACACAGAATGAGACAACTAGACACAGAATAAGACCAAACCTATAAATATAATGATTACTATAAAATCAGACTTAACACTTGTATTCTCCCCCTTTTTGATGAGTGGTGAGAATCAGCATCATCAAAAAATTTCAAAATAATCCACAAATTTTCTCCCCCAAATCAACAATTAAGCGCATTCTTCATGTATAGATCCTTCTGTGGAAATAAGAGAAGTCTCCCCCATATAGAGAGTGTGATTTTTTCAATCTTTGCAGATTCAAACAAGTGATGAGTGGTAACCTTGAATCAACAAATGACTCAGTTTGAAGTGCCTGTCAGTAACACACAGTTACTGAGTAACACAAATTTACTATATAAAGAGTTGGTTTTGATGTAGGCTCCCCAGGACTTCCATTCAATCATCGAATAATACATGGTTATCTATGAATGTTCTGACAGAAAACAGATTTCGGTGTGCTCGTGCATGTGTAGGAAATAAATTAAGCACAAATGATTGCTTTTCAATGTAGGCTCAAAGTATGTAAACTTGTTGAGACAGCAACAAGTTATACAAGGACTCAATGTGAATGAGAAAGGGTCGAAGGTGGGGCAACTTTCCTTCTTTTTCAATATTAGTATCTACCAAGTGAAGAACCAATAGCGTATGTGTTGCGTCCCTAGAAAATGTGAAACATTCTCTTTTTGAGAAAAGAATGAGTAGCTGGTGGGGTTTTTTGCAAGAGAAGGCATGGGCTAGGTGCCTTTTTCAATGTCATTCACGAAGAACTGTGAAATAACAGTGATGTGGCTGCACGACTCAGAAAGATGTTTGGTGCAGAGTTTAATATTCATTTACTCTGTTCTCTCACCCTCTTTTTTTTTAAGCATTTGAGCTCACTACTAACCCATCTCTCATTTCCATTTTACCTCTACACACACCAACACTCAATCTTTTTACCCCTTTCCCCTCAATCACTCAGGGAATACTTCCTAGGTAGGAAACATTGGTTAACGTGAATCCATGGAAGTTCAGTTAAGCTCACACATCAAATCCCATGTATTTTCCTAAAAGAATGTGTTGTGTAACAGGATTTTGTACATGAAAGCATAAAGGAGCACAGATACACATGAAGAGTAAAGATTTGGAGAAATCAAATACATAGGGTGTTTGACAAAACAATTATCCCCCTCAAAACAAAAGTGGTTGACAATTAAGCTCCCCCTCAACACAATTTTTTTTTGAAATCAAATCATTGAAGTACGGGTTCTAATCAGATGTGATTAGAAGCCATTGTCACTTGAACTATCCTACACACAAAAGAAATTGTGGTAATCATTTGTGAAAATGATTCCTTTATCATTAGCAACGGTTGGATAATCAATATACAAACCGCAAGATTAAGATCCAGAAGACTCCCCCTCGAGTAAGGTCTAAGAAGACTTATTTAACATTCCAAGTTTGCTGATTAGAAACTGGAACCTCTTTTCATCCAACGGCTTAGTGAAAAGGTCAGCTAACTGGAAGTCAGTTTGAACAAAGTGCATTTCAATGTCACCTTTTTCTACATGATCTTTTATGAAGTGATAGCGTACATCTATATGCTTGGTCTTTGAATGCTGAACCGGGTTAGCTGTTATGGCAATTGCGCTCTTGGAATCGCAATAAATAGGCACACGCTTGTAGTTGTACCCAAAGTCCCTTAACTGAGTCTTCATCCAAAGGACTTGCGAATAGCAGCTAGCAGCAGCTACATATTCTGCCTCAGTAGTGGACGTTGAAACACAGTTTTGTTTCTTTGAGGTCCAACTCATAAGTTTGTCACCTATAAATTGACATGATCCAGAAGTACTTTTCCGGTCTAGCTTACATTCTGCATGGTCAGCATCTGTAAAGGTAGTTAGATCAAAACGAGAATCCTTTGGATATCAAAGGCCTAAATTAGGAGTGCCTTTGAGATATCTAAGGATTCGCTTAACAGCATTAAAGTACGACTCTTTGGGATTAGATTGATATCTCGCACAAAACATGTGGCAAACATTATATCTGGGCGACTGGAAGTCAGATAAAGTAAAAAACCAATCATGCTACGATACACCTTTTGATCTGCAGGTTTAGCAGATAAATCTGCATCTAAGAGTGTACTAGTAGCCATTGGTGTTTTCATGACTGAACTGTCTGACATATTGAACTTTCTTAACATATCTTCTATGTATTTGGCTTGATTAATGAAAATGCCTTCGAGTAATTGCATTACTTGTAAACCAAGAAAGAAATTTAATTCACCCATCGTCGACATTTCAAGCTTTGTTTCCATGATTTTAGAAAAGTTCTTGCAGAATTTCTGATTTGTCGACCCAAATATTATGTCATCAACATAAATCTAAATAAGAATCAAGTCCTCACCTTGCCTTTTGAGAAATAAGGTAGTGTCAACCGTACCTTTCTTGAAACTAGAAGCAAGGAAAAATTTGGTAAGAGTTTCATACCAGGCTCGTGGTGCTTGTTTGAGACCATACAGCGCTTTGTCTAATACGTAGACATGATCAGGGTGATGAGGATCAACGAAACCTTCAGGTTGTGCAACATAGTCCTCCTCATGTAGAACGCCATTTAGAAAAGCTGACTTTATGTCCATTTGATAGACTGTAAGGTTCTTATGCGCTGCATATGCTAAGAAGATTCTGATGGCTTCGATCCTCGCAACAGGGGCAAACGTTTCGTCATAATCAATGCCCTCCTGTTGACAGTACCCTTTTACAACCAATCGAGATTTGTTTCTCATAACTACTCCAACCTCGTCTTTCTTGTTTCTGAATACCCACTTAGTTCCAATAACAGTTTTACCTTGAAGTAGTGGGATCAAGCGCCAAACCTTGTTTCGTTCGAATTGCAAAAGCTCGTCTTGCATAGAAAAAATCTAGAAGGGATCACGTAGAGCTTCTGATGCTTTGTTTTGTTCTAGGGAACTAAGGAAGCTTGAAAACATGCAGAAATTTGCTGACGCAGACCGTGTCTTGACACCGGATTGTACGTCTCCTATCACGTTATGCAGGGGATGATCCTTTGTCCATCGGTGTGTGCTTGGCAAGGATTCAATCGTTTGTTGCGTATTAGATTCATTGTATTCATCATGAACTGCAGGTAGATCCACAGATGTGCTCGGGACATCTTGTACAAATGTTTCTGATACTGAAGCTTCTGAAATAGCAGCTGAAGTACTCGGGACTTCATTTGCAGAAGGAATATCTGCAGAGACAGATTCAACATTAGTAGAGTTAGAAACCAACGGTGTAGTTGTACCTAATGGAGATGCAGTTTCAGTGACTTCTTCGGACGGTCCAAACATGTCTTCAGAAAGAGTGGGGACCTCCGAGCTTGGTGTTGATGTTGATATGCTTTTGTCAAAGTCTGCACAAATTTCACCGAAGGCATCAATAAACAACAAATCTAACTCATATGTGATAGAGTTAGTTGTAGAAGAAGTAGACGCTTTAGACACTGGTTCTATTCTGGATTGAATAGAAGCTTTGTTCTTGAGTCCGAGTTCTGAACAGCTGTGTTCAGAATTCCGAGTAGAATTCTCATCAAAGGATACATTCATGCTCTCAACAATCGTCTTGGTTCGAGTATTGTAGATTCGATAAGCTTTGGATCTCAGCGAGTATCCAACGAGATATCCTTCATCCTCTTTCTTATCAAATTTTGATAGTCCTTGACGCTCTCGTAGAATGTAACACCTGCAACTAAAGACACAAAGGAATTTGATATTAGGTTTACGATTATTGATCAACTCATATGTTGTTTTATCAAAGCGTTTGACCACAATGGTACGATTTTGAGTGAAGCAAGTTGTCGCGACTGCCTCAGCCAAAAGATACATGAGTAGATCAACATAGGCAATCATAGTACGAGCAGCTTCAACAAGAGTGCGGTTCTTCCGTTCAACAATGCCATTCTGCTGTGGAGTGTAAGCTGCGGAGAAATTGTGTGAAATTCCCACAGAGATAAGATAACTCTGCAAAGTGTCATTCTTGAACTCTGTGCCCTTATCACTGTGAAGGGTTCGGACTGGCAATTGAAGACGAACATTAATACGCTTAATAAAAGCGATAATCAGTTCTGGCGCATCTGACTTGTTGCGAAGAAACTCGAGCCATGTATATCTTGAATAGTCATATATCATTACTAAGACGTATTTCTTGCCGTTGATAGACGTTGTTCGCATTGGGCCACAAAGGTCCATATGAATAAGCTCTAGTGCAGATGAGGTTGATGAATCAGATTTAGACTTGAATGAGCTTTGCTTCATTTTTCCCAACTCACATGTAGAACATAGTGTGTCTTTCTCAAACCTCATTTCTGGTAGACCTTTGACCAGACCTTGTCTTTGTAGCTTAGCTATTGATCTGAAATTCTGATGAGACAATCGGCGATTCCACGTCCATGATTGTGCTTTAGATGCTTTGGCTAATAGACATATGGGACGTGTGGCAGACAGTGTCGGAAAATCTACATAATATAGATTTCCATGGCGTTCAACTCTGAAGACTTCGTAACCATATGGGTCCTCTAGATAGCAATGAGATGTTATGAAGCGAACTTGGTATTTCATGTCACAGAAGTGACTGGTGCTAAACAGAGTATGATCAAGACTATCAACATATAACACCCTCTGTATCTTCACAACTCCATTATCAAGCATTCCATATCCTATGATATGTCCTTCTACTTCTGAATTTGCAAATCGAACTGCCCCAGCAGGCTCCTCCACATAGTTATGTAGGAGATGCTTTAATCTTGTCATGTGGCGTGAACATCCTGAATCTATCACCGACACTCGACAGACCTGCAAAAGAAACAATTAGTTTTTCTTTGGTACCTATATCAAAATGGGTCATTTGTTGTTTAGCTTCAAGCAGTTCAGGAATATCAGTAGGTTTGACTTTCACTCTCCATTCATATTGGCGTTTTTGGAACCCATTTCCAAACCATTTTAACATTTAATTCCTGAAAATGCTTTTTAGATCTTGGATGAGTAACCTTAGCACGAAACACTTTGGGTTGTGTGGAAAAATTGGAATTAAGATTCAATTTAGCTTTTCTTTTACTCTTCTTGGACTTAGGAGCGGAGTAGTATTTGAAAGTATTATCCCAGCAGTGTTTGCAATATAAATTCTTTCGAGCAAATGTCATAAATTTAGATTTATCGGAACAAATCTGGCATTCATGTCCATCAAAAGAATTACATATCAAAACATCACTTTCTGTAGTACAACTGTTTGCAACAGAAGTTTCACAAAAATTCAAACAATCACTTTTATTCTTCTTACTCCTCCCAACTCCATTTCCTTTCATATCTGAAACATAAACAGGAACCTTGTTAGTCTCTTTCTTAGAAGGTAATTCTTTTCTTGAGTGTCACACCCCGCTAAAGCGGAAATACGGAATATGACAGTTCGATAAACATAGCATTAGGAAATGATAAAATACCTCCATACATTTCAACCATAGTTTACATCATGTTCCAAAATAAGCTTTCTTTACAAAACCCAAATCTTAATTACAAGATACTATTAATCGATAAAGTGCAATATCTAAATCTTAATCATTATCCGGATACCTTCTTGTTCCCTGAAAAGCATGTATAAAACAGGGTCAACTACAAAGAGTTGGTGAGTTCACAAGTTTTAAAGATGCACAAAAATAAATTTTTATATGCAGAAATGACCAATTTAAAACATATTATCAAATCAACCCTTTGAACCATAATTCACGATTATAAATTTAAAATTATATGACAGATAATATGCCTCAATAAACTTTTGTATGTTGAACCTCTACTAGACCGTCCACTGACCAAACAAATATGCCCCAAAAAGAACTACCGTTGTGGTCATGAATCACATTGATAGCCCCTATTTCTCTAGAATTAGTGCACCCTTACTCGTCAGTATAAGGTGGGCTTGTCACACCAAATAGCGCTATCCACTAAGACTATAGGCTCCCGCAGGAGTTAACTAGTAGAGTCGGGGACTTAAAGAAACAATCCAACATACTAATATCCGCATATATGTCATATAATGTCCAAAACAAACGCTTTATCACCAAAGCAACCAAAATCATCCATGATAATCATAAACAAACTTCGTGAATTATTGAAATAAATAACATGCCTTTCACCCCAAAATATATAAAACATTAAAATAGGGGTTGTGAATACTCACCTTTTATGATGATGCAAAAGTATAACAACACAATTCTTTAGCCCGGACCTTTAATCCCTATAGAGTAATTGTACCAAAAATTAATTCCCATCCTCAAAAACCTATCTCGACCATTCTTACATCTCAATATGTATATATATATATATATACACATGCCATTATGTTTAACTTATTGCCTAGAATAAGATTTTAGAATTCACAATACCAAACTAATCACCAAAACATAAGCTTTTAAAGTTTTAGGATCACTTTTTGGATTCAGCACTTGCTGTCCAAAATTTGTGATCTCAAAATAAGTTTCAAAATAACATTTCCCAAATACCAAAAATAACCATATTTTTACAGTAATCAATATACTGAGTTATGAACTAATATGCAAAATTTTATGATTTAAAGAAGTGTTTTGGTGCCCCAAATAAATTCCACAAAACAGATTGTCACTGATTTTCAGATTAGTGACACACTTCACTTGCAGCTTACATTTGGGATATCAAATCTCAGAATTATGCAATGAGCCATATATGGTTGTAAAACTAACTCAAAAATCTAACATGTGGAAAAAGATTCACTCAATTTGGATAATAATTGAGGGAGTTATGGTCTTTGAAAGTTGGGTATATGAATCTGCCAATTCTGGACAGATTACACCACTTTCTTCTAAAATACAAATGAGTGACCAAACCTCCATAATTTTGAGTGATTCTTGATGCTATAAATCACTAATACCTTATATTGAAGTTTTGTAACAAAAAGCCCAAAATTTTAAGGAGTATAAACTGACTTATAAAGCTTGAAAGTGAATGCACATTCCATGACAGCAAGCTGTTGACATGATGAAGTTTGTATTAACATAAAATGATGATCATTTGGCATGGTTTTCTTTAATAACTCATGGCCTCACATCTTAAGTGAATATACAAAGATTTTAATAACACAAATATACATCATGGATTCATAGCAACTACAAGTGCTCATCCAATCCCATGCATGACAACATAATCACTAAATAAGTGATATTACACCATTTTAGATGCTCTTAATCATATGAGATTTGAGTAATCTCATCCTAAGAGTTTCTTTATACACAAAATTGTTGTAAATATATAAATTTCAGTCCAAAAATCACCAAAATTTCGTGGACCATAGTACCACATTTCATAACACTATTATTTTGATAAAATCTCAAAAATCCCACTTAAATTCCAAGTTTTATGGGAAAATCATTCAATGGTTTACTTGGCAAATGTAATATTTACCAAATGCATCCCATTTCTCTTCTAGAACAAGGATTTTATAACTTCTACATGAGATGGTATGAAACCCTCACATATTGAATAAAAACTTGAAAAATGAAGATATAAAGTGATTACCTTCTTACTTGGAGATGAGAACTTGAATTCTTGAAGTAAAAGAGTGTTTAAATCTTGTTTTCTTCCATGATATTTTCTGGAAATTTGTTGATGATGGTGGTGGATGTATGGTGGCCGATTGAGAGGAAGAAGAAGAGAGAAGTTGAGGAGTTTACTTGGAAAAATGAAATGGGTTAATAGCCTCTATCTCTCAAATTTTAAATTTTAAAATGAAGACAAGGAGAGAGAGGAGGTCATATTTTCGGCCATGTGGCCTTAATGACTCACCTCAAAGAAATAAAAAAAAATACATATATAATTATGATGTATACTTGTTTAAAAATCAGATAAGTTTGAGAACTGTAACCCTAAATTCTCAGTTTACATCTAAAAATAAATATTATAAATGGATAAATATATTTTACTATGAAATAATAAAATCCTATTATTTTAGGTATTTTAGACTCACAACATAATTTCTGGCATTTTTGAGATGTAACGGTCAGTTATCAGTCCGAACCGGGTATTTTTACGCGACTTCCGAAATTTTTCGGATAAACTTCTAATTTAATCATTCTAACTAGACATTAAGGAATTTAACTTCATAAATAAATTCTAATAGGTCAGAGATTGCTAACCTTAACATACTGGTTATTAGGCAGTTGTCACATTTTCCCCCCGTTAAAAGAATTTCGTCCCGAAATTCATACTTAAATTCCTTCTGATTAAATCTTTTCAAATAACTGAGGATATTGGTTCCTCATAAGATCTTCTCTTTCCCAAGAATATTCCGGGCCGAATCTTGATTTCCATCGAACCTTTAGGATTGGAATTTTGCGGTGCTTTAATCGCTTAACGTCTCGATCGAGAATCTCAATGGGTTATTCTTTAAAACACAGACGTTCATCGACTTTGATTTCTTCTGGTGAAACAATCAATGATTCATTGGTCACGCACTTCTTTAAATTTGATACATGAAATGTATCATGAATGGCACTCAATTCTTGGGGTAGTTTGAGTTTATAAGCCACTGATCCAATTCTCTTTGTGACTTCGAATGGTCCAATAAACCTTGGACTTAACTTACCCCGCTTCCCAAAGCGAATGATGCCTTTCCAAGGTGATACTTTTAATAGCACTTTATCACCTACTTGAAACTCCAATGGCTTTCTTCGATTATCAGCATAACTCTTTTGGCGATCTCTTGCTGCCTTAAGCCTATCCCGAATAACTGATATTTTATCGGTGGTTTCCTGAACAATGTCCGGTCCAAACAATTTACTTTCTCCGGCTTCTATCCACCCCAGTGGTGATCTGCACTTTCGCCCATAAAGAGCTTCATATGGTGCACATTGGATACTGGCGTGATAACTGTTGTTGTAAGAGAATTCAACCAATGGTAGATGTTGATCCCAATTTCCGCCAAAATCTATCGCGCATGCACGCAACATGTCCTCCAAAGTCTGAATGGTCCTTTCCGTTTGACCATCCGTTTGAGGATGATAAGCTGTACTTAAATCCAATCTAGTGCCCAAAACCTTTTGAAATGTCTGCCAAAATCTGGAGGTAAAGCGACTATCTCTATCGGAAATGATAGAAATGGGTACTCCGTGGCGAGAAACGATTTCATCAATATACAGTTGCGCTAACTTTTCTATTTTGAAATCTTCTCGAATTGGTAGAAAGTGCGCAGACTTTGTAAGTCGATCCACTATTACCCAAATAGCGTCATGACCTTTCCTAGTTCTGGGTAATTTGGTTACAAAGTCCATTGAAATTTGATCCCATTTCCATTGAGGTATTTCGGGTTGTTGAAGAAGACCCGAAGGCTTTTGGTGTTCTGCTTTCACCTTTGCGCAGGTCAAACACTCACTTACATACATAGCAACATCTCGTTTCATTCCTGGCCACCAATAATAGCTTCTCAGATCCTGATACATCTTGTCTGCTCCGGGATGAATCGAATATCTTGATTTATGAGCTTCTTCCAAAATTTTGGACCGCAGGTTGTTAGCCTTTGGTATCCAAACTTTATCCTTAAAATAACGTACTCCATCCGCTCTTGTTTCAAAATCCTTCTCCAAATGATGAAGAGACTCATTTCTCAAATTATCAGACTTTAATCCTTCCTCCTGAGCTTCAAGAATTTGCGCCCTAAGATTTGTCTGAACAATTACTCCCATAGCTCGTATTCTCAAGGGCTTTACTCTCTCCTTTCTACTTAACGCATCTGCTACAACATTAGCTTTTCCTGGATGATATTTTATTTCACAGTCATAATCACTGAGCAATTCCACCCACCTTCGTTGTCTCATATTAAGCATCTTCTGATCAAAGATGTGTTGAAGACTCTTATGATCAGTAAAAATGGTACATTTTGTCCCATAAAGATAATGTCTCCAAATCTTTAATGCAAAAATTACAGCTCCCAGTTCCAAGTCATGGGTGGTATAATTTCTCTCATGCACTTTTAACTGCCTAGACGCATACGCAATCACCTTATCCTTTTGCATTAGAACACACCCCAATCCTTGGCGTGATGCGTCGCAATAAACCACGAAATTGTCAGTGCCCTTAGGTAATGCTAAAATTGGAGCATTGCAAAGTCTTTGCTTGAGCGTCTGAAAAGCTTCTTCCTGTTTATCTGTCCATATAAACTTTTCATCCTTTCGAGTTAATGTTGTTAAAGGCTGCGCAATCTTGGAGAAGTTAGAAATGAATCGCCGATAATATCCTGCTAGACCAAGAAATTGACGAATCTCCGTGGGGGTCTTCGGAATCTCCCATTTCTTGATGGCTTCCACCTTTGCTGGATCAACTTGAATTCCTTCTTGATTAACTACGTGCCCAAGAAAATGAACTTCTCGTATCCAAAATTCGCATTTGGAAAATTTGGCATATAGTTTCTGATCCTTGAGTAATTCGAGTATCAGCTTCAGATGCTGCTCGTGATCCTCTTTGCTTCGGGAGTAGATGAGAATGTCGTCAATGAACACGATTACAAATTTATCCAAGTATGGTCTGCATACTCTGTTCATTAGATCCATAAAAACTGCTAGTGCGTTCGTTAATCCAAAAGGCATAACCATAAATTCGTAATGCCCATACCGAGTTCTAAAGGCTGTTTTGGGAATATCTTCTTCACGAACTCTCATCTGATGGTATCCTGATCGAAGATCGATCTTTGAGAAATAAGCAGCTCCTTGTAATTGATCGAACAAATCATCGATTCGGGGAAGAGGATATCGATTTTTGAGAGTTAGCTTATTGAGCTCTCTATAATCAATGCACATTCGGAAGGTTCCATCCTTCTTTTTGACAAAAAGAACTGGGGCTCCCCAGGGCGAAGAACTTGGTCTGATAAATCCCTTTTCAAGAAGTTCTTGGAGTTGTTCGGACAATTCTTTCATCTCCGATGGTGCTAGACGATATGGAGATTTTGCTACCGGTGCGGCTCCAGGGATTAAATCAATGTGGAACTCAACTTGTCTTTGCGGTGGCAATCCAGGTAATTCATCGGGAAAAACTTCTGGAAAATCTTGGACTATTGGAATATCCTGGATGCGCTTCTCTTTTAACTTCTTATCTACTACATGCGCCAAAAATGCAACACACTCTTTTCTTAAATACTTACGCATTTTCATACACGATATTATTTTTAAACTTGTTCTTGACCTCTCTCCATAAACTAAAAGTATCCCTCCTTCCGATGGTTGAATTCAAAGTATCTTCTCGGAACAACAAATTTCTGCTCGGTTTTCGGATAACCAATCCATACCCACCACTATATCGAAACTTCCTAATTTAATTGGAATCAGATCTATGCTAAACTCCTTTTCCGCCAAAACTAATGTACAATTAGGAACTACTTCGCTAACCCTAATTTCTTGACCGTTAGCAAATTTAATGACATAATCTTCCTTTAACTTTTGAGACTTTTGTCCAATTTTAGATCTGAATTCTAATGATATAAAACTCTTATCTGCTCCAGAATCAAATAATACGGACGCAGAGTGATTATTTAAGAGAAACGTACCTGTAATCACGTCCGGATTTTGTCTTGCCTCTTCCGCTCCAATTTCGAACACTCGTGCTCTTGCTGGCCTTCCTGAGTTCCCCCGATTAGCTGGTTGGCCTTGATTTACAGGCATCCTTCTGTTATATTTAGGATAGGCACTCCTTAGATGATCCATACTTCCACATTCAAAACATACCCGCTTTTGAGTGCTCTTGCAATCCTTAGCAAAATGGCCTACTTTGCTGCACCTATGACATATTATACAACGCCCTTGATGGTAATAATTACACTTATCACATTTTGGCACCATCCCTTTTTCTTTACCCGTAGTCTGGGCCTGAATTCCAAAATTTCCTGTTATTCTCTGCTCTTTACCTTTCCTCCCATCAAACTGTCTTCTCCGGGGTTCCTCCATCTTCCTTTTACCTTTGGCTTTTTCGTTTGAAAACAGTCCTGAACGAGTCGCGTTATCAGTCAACTTAGCGGCTAAGCTTACTGCTTCCTGCATAGTGTTCGGCCTTCCCGAAGTCACATCTCCCCTTATTTCAGGTGCTAAACCCCAAATATACCTATCGATTCTGTTCTCTTCTGGTGTTACTAATTGAGGAACTAACTTTGCTAATTCGTGAAATCGAGCCGTATAGGTATCCACATCATTCCCTTTCATCTCGTGGTTCCACAATTCTGCTTGAAGCTTCTGCATTTCGTTCCTTGGGCAATACTCTTCCTTGAGCATTTCTTTAAATTCGTTCCATGAAAGTCTATTCACTGCCTCTCGTCCACGAGTTTGGACTAGGGTATTCCACCAAGTTAACGCTCGCCCTTGCAGTAGGCAAGCGGCAAACTCCACTTTGTTTGCCTCTGAACATTTGCTAATGTGGAGTACCGATTCCATACTCTCAATCCATGATAGTAATCCAACTGCCCCTTCGGTTCCATGAAATTCTTTTGGATTACATGTCCTGAATGTTTTATAGGTGCATTCCTTTTCTCCGGTTGGTCTTAAATTATTCTCGCGATTAACATTTAAACCTGCCGCAACTTGGCTAACGATGTTTGGAAGTGCCGCTATAAGCTGATCGGACACAAGACATGCTAGATCGGGATCTTCTCTTCTAGGAGGCATAATTCTATTACAAAATTTCCAGGTTGGAGTTTAATTAATCGCCTAATCCGGCAATTTATTTATATAACGCACAACAACAACATTTATTTTATAAATCATGCATAATACTAACGATCATAATTAAATTCCACCAAAACTATCAAATTTTTTTTTTATAGTTGATAATTGTTCATCATAAACAAATGATATCTTCAAATCCACAAAATACATATTCCCAAAATAAATAAGTTTTAAAGATTACGGAATATTATCAAAGAAGACAAACATGTCTAATGCACATAGAATAAAACAAACCAACCCATAATGACTATCAGGGCTCCCAAAACTAAGGCTAAACTCGCGTATAGCCTTTGAATCACTCTTCTAGACTCCGCAAGCATGATCAATACTCCATTCATGGTCTGGTCTTGGATGTGCAACATCCCAATTACTTTATCAAGAGATTGACCATAGTGGTCTAATCTGGTTTTAGATATCTCCAACTCTCGGGACAAACCCGAAACCCAAAAACTCTCAAGTGCTGACATACCGGTCGGCTGTCCTGCCGGCCTGGCTACCTGTGAAGAAGAAGGTGCGTCACGCCTAACCCTCAGTCGGGAGGGTCCCGCCTCATCCCTAGATGGAATGATAAAGGTCTCCCTAACTGGTGCTGGAATACTAATCCGAGCGGTCGTCCGAACCCTAGCTCGAGACGCCGACTGTGAAGGTGCGGGCACAAGGGATGACGACCTTGCTGGCGATAATTCAGATCCCGAGTAACTATGCTCAGATGGATCATAGTTATCACTCATGTTGGCTCTCCTAGATTGACTAGAAATATGTCCGGACTCTTCAGAAGGTGACTCAGAAGATGAAGAAGAATGCGACATGGTAACTGCAAATAAATGACAAATTTTTAATCATTAGCATGCTAAAATAAGTATTGAAATCTCAAAATACTTATGTGGACTCTCTTATTAATCATGCTTCTTCATTTTTGGAACAAAAAGTTTCTATTTTTAGCAACTCTTAATATAACTAATTCAAGTCCCTTCTTAAGCATACCAAATTAGACATAGGTGATCAAGCTTTGCCTAAGTATAATATGCTAAGCTGACACTCGTCTTAGTTATACTAGTAGTATGCTCAAACTCAAGATTGTTTATAAAAATAATTTTTGAAAATAGTGGTTATAGTGTATGGTTTTTATAGTAAAAACCGGTATTCTCTATAACCTATGGCTCTAATACCAAGTCTGTCACACCCCGCTAAAGCGGAAATACGGAATATGACAGTTCGATAAACATAGCATTAGGAAATGATAAAATACCTCCATACATTTCAACCATAGTTTACATCATGTTCCAAAATAAGCTTTCTTTACAAAACCCAAATCTTAATTACAAGATACTATTAATCGATAAAGTGCAATATCTAAATCTTAATCATTATCCGGATACCTTCTTGTTCCCTGAAAAGCATGTATAAAACAGGGTCAACTACAAAGAGTTGGTGAGTTCACAAGTTTTAAAGATGCACAAAAATAAATTTTTATATGCAGAAATGACCAATTTAAAACATATTATCAAATCAACCCTTTGAACCATAATTCACGATTATAAATTTAAAATTATATGACAGATAATATGCCTCAATAAACTTTTGTATGTTGAACCTCTACTAGACCGTCCACTGACCAAACAAATATGCCCCAAAAAGAACTACCGTTGTGGTCATGAATCACATTGATAGCCCCTATTTCTCTAGAATTAGTGCACCCTTACTCGTCAGTATAAGGTGGGCTTGTCACACCAAATAGCGCTATCCACTAAGACTATAGGCTCCCGCAGGAGTTAACTAGTAGAGTCGGGGACTTAAAGAAACAATCCAACATACTAATATCCGCATATATGTCATATAATGTCCAAAACAAACGCTTTATCACCAAAGCAACCAAAATCATCCATGATAATCATAAACAAACTTCGTGAATTATTGAAATAAATAACATGCCTTTCACCCCAAAATATATAAAACATTAAAATAGGGGTTGTGAATACTCACCTTTTATGATGATGCAAAAGTATAACAACACAATTCTTTAGCCCGGACCTTTAATCCCTATAGAGTAATTGTACCAAAAATTAATTCCCATCCTCAAAAACCTATCTCGACCATTCTTACATCTCAATATGTATATATATATATACACATGCCATTATGTTTAACTTATTGCCTAGAATAAGATTTTAGAATTCACAATACCAAACTAATCACCAAAACATAAGCTTTTAAAGTTTTAGGATCACTTTTTGGATTCAGCACTTGCTGTCCAAAATTTGTGATCTCAAAATAAGTTTCAAAATAACATTTCCTAAATACCAAAAATAACCATATTTTTACAGTAATCAATATACTGAGTTATGAACTAATATGCAAAATTTTATGATTTAAAGAAGTGTTTTGGTGCCCCAAATAAATTCCACAAAACAGATTGTCACTGATTTTCAGATTAGTGACACACTTCACTTGCAGCTTACATTTGGGATATCAAATCTCAGAATTATGCAATGAGCCATATATGGTTGTAAAACTAACTCAAAAATCTAACACGTGGAAAAAGATTCACTCAATTTGGATAATAATTGAGGGAGTTATGGTCTTTGAAAGTTGGGTATATGAATCTGCCAATTCTGGACAGATTACACCACTTTCTTCTAAAATACAAATGTGACCAAACCTCCATAATTTTGAGTGATTCTTGATGCTATAAATCACTAATACCTTATATTGAAGTTTTGTAACAAAAAGCCCAAAATTTTAAGGAGTATAAACTGACTTATAAAGCTTGAAAGTGAATGCACATTCCATGACAGCAAGCTGTTGACATGATGAAGTTTGTATTAACATAAAATGATGATCATTTGGCATGGTTTTCTTTAATAACTCATGGCCTCACATCTTAAGTGAATATACAAAGATTTTAATAACACAAATATACATCATGGATTCATAGCAACTACAAGTGCTCATCCAATCCCATGCATGACAACATAATCACTAAATAAGTGATATTACACCATTTTAGATGCTCTTAATCATATGAGATTTGAGTAATCTCATCCTAAGAGTTTCTTTATACACAAAATTGTTGTAAATATATAAATTTCAGTCCAAAAATCACCAAAATTTCGTGGACCATAGTACCACATTTCATAACACTATTATTTTGATAAAATCTCAAAAATCCCACTTAAATTCCAAGTTTTATGGGAAAATCATTCAATGGTTTACTTGGCAAATGTAATATTTACCAAATGCATCCCATTTCTCTTCTAGAACAAGGATTTTATAACTTCTACATGAGATGGTATGAAACCCTCACATATTGAATAAAAACTTGAAAAATGAAGATATAAAGTGATTACCTTCTTACTTGGAGATGAGAACTTGAATTCTTGAAGTAAAAGAGTGTTTAAATCTTGTTTTCTTCCATGATATTTTCTGGAAATTTGTTGATGATGGTGGTGGATGTATGGTGGCCGATTGAGAGGAAGAAGAAGAGAGAAGTTGAGGAGTTTACTTGGAAAAATGAAATGGGTTAATAGCCTCTATCTCTCAAATTTTAAATTTTAAAATGAAGACAAGGAGAGAGAGGAGGTCATATTTTAGGCCATGTGGCCTTAATGACTCACCTCAAAGAAATAAAAAAAAAATACATATATAATTATGATGTATACTTGTTTAAAAATCAGATAAGTTTGAGAACTGTAACCCTAAATTCTCAGTTTACATCTAAAAATAAATATTATAAATGGATAAATATATTTTACTATGAAATAATAAAATCCTATTATTTTAGGTATTTTAGACTCACAACATAATTTCTGGCATTTTTGAGATGTAACGGTCAGTTATCAGTCCGAACCGGGTATTTTTACGCGACTTCCGAAATTTTTCGGATAAACTTCTAATTTAATCATTCTAACTAGACATTAAGGAATTTAACTTCATAAATAAATTCTAATAGGTCAGAGATTGCTAACCTTAACATACTGGTTATTAGGCAGTTGTCACATTGAGATACTTGAAGTCTCACCCTTCTCAAAAATACTAGGTTGATATTCAGGACAATCAGAGTAAATAGCTAGAGGTTTTGCAGGAGCATTAAATTCTGGATTAGATCTTATCTTCCAGCATTGATCATTAAACATCTGTTTATCATTTGAAACATTCTTAAACAATGTTACCTTCAAATCATTGATCTTTGTGCAAAGCTCCTGATAATCTTTCAAAGATTTTTCAAGTTTAAATTTGAGATCAAAGTTTTCATCTTCAATCTCATCAAGAGACTGTTGCAACATATCATATTGTTTCATCAATTCAGATGTATGATCACTCACAAAATTTGACTCCTTTGAAACGGAAACAAGATCAGAGTCTGAAGCATTCATCATTTCAGAAAACATATCTTTAGTCATGTTCTCAATAAACTCCATTTTGTCATTTTTGAAACAAGATCCATTCGTGATGACAGTTTCTTCTTTAACCTTTTCAACAAGTAAAGGTTTAGCAGCAATGTGATTTGAGACTGATGGTATAATTGATGGATCGACATCTAATTCATACTCATCATATTTGCATGCAGTCTCAGGTGGGACTGTGTTATTGCTGACTGGTTCTTTTGAAGGTGTGGTAAACAGTGATTCAAAACTCAGCAAATTCGATCTTTCGAGTCTCATAGCTTTTGTTCAAATCACTATATTTGAAACCAACTGTTTTAAAAGAATTTTGAGAATCAGTGCCACAAGCGTTGTCCTCTCTCATTTCTTCTTTACCTTTGGTCTCTGTAAAAGGTTTAGAAGTACTTGCTTCAACAAAAGTTGCATGAATGTTAGGAATGGGTCTGATTATGGAGCCAAGTTTATCAAAATTATACAAGTGCTCTGGTGTCTTTTTCAAAACATCGTTAATTGGCAAACCCAAACCTAGTGTAACTTTATAAAATCTTTCATCTTGGAGTTTATTGGTCAACAGATTTAATGTCTACTCAGTCTGACCTCGTTTCATGTTAATATCCTCCAATTGCTTAATCTTGGTGTAAGCTTCATTTCTTTCTTGAAAACAGACTTCGAATTTGATTTTAAACTCACCCTTTTCAGCATTAAGATTTACAAGATCCTTTTCTACACCAGATATTTTTCTTTTTAATGATTCTTTTTCAGCTTTTAAATCATATTTTTCTTTTTTCTTCCACAACAACTTTTAGTAAAGCGTTTTCATCACGAAAACTCAAGATTGATTGGTGTTCTGAGCTAAGTTTACCTTTCAACAATTTAAACTCATCTGTCATATTGTGGATTTGGACCATCAGAGATTCAATAAGTTCAGAATTTTCATTTACCTCAGAGTTTTCATTTTCGGAATGTGCCTCAAAAGCTTCATCGTCACCATCAAGTTTTGCCATGTATGAAACTTGAGTAAAGTGCGCCTGCTCCTCTTCATCAGAACTTTGGTACAACCAGTTCTCTTCCTCAGCCATAAGCACCTTTCCCTCTTCCGCTTTCTTGGCAATTAGAGACTTCCTTGCATAGTATTCTGAGTTCTTGACTTTCTTGAACTTACAGTCTCTGCAAAAGTGTCCAAATTTTCCACAGTTATAGCATCTGCCAGGTTCAATTCTTTTCTCTTATTTCTTCTCCTCTCTCTTTTCTTATCCTCTCTCTTCCTTCCTTTCATCTTTCCTCTCTTCTCGTTTTTCCTCTCTCCTTCCATACCTTGGCTTATATCTCATCTCAGACTTCTCTTTCTTGTACCCTTCATACTTTGGCTTTGAGTAGTACTTCTTCTTGCCAAAGTTCTTCATGAATTGACGAGTTATCAGGGCCAAGTTCTCAGAGAACTTTTGTATATCATCATCAGAATTAATCTCCAATTCCTCATCACTTGAAGTAGAATCTGACTCAGTAATCTCCGTAACAAAAGCGTTAGATACTTTCTTCTTTGACCTTGTAGAGGATACAGGACCTGAATTTGAACTTTTTCCTTTGCCAGCTATGAGAGCCACAGAGTCTTTCAGATTCTTGGACTCATTATTGATAGTTCTCACCTCATCTTCATGCTGAGAAAGAGTAGAGAAGATGTCAGTTACGTTCTCTTGAGCCATGTTTTTTGACATCTGGAGATTGATGGCAAAGTTCTTCCATTCAGGATTCAAGTTCTTGATGAACTTATAATTTATCTCGGAAGCAGATTTAGAGATGTTGTTCCTCCTCAGGTCATTCAGAATGATGTTGTATCTGTTGTAGGTATCAAGCAACATCTCCCCTTCCTTTGCATGAAATCCCTCATAGGCATTTATGCATAGATTATGCTTGTCTTGAATTGAGGCTTCACTTCCCTCAAACTGTCTTGATAGCTCATCCCAGACTTCTTTAGCAGAATTCCAACAGTCTACACGATTGTAGATATCATTTGGAATGGCCATTGTCAGATAAATGAGAGCCTCTTCATCTATCTTGTAAAGTTCTTTCTCCTTTTCAGTAAAGTACTCATACGGTTTAGGAACATATCTATCAGGGATTTCTGAAGAGGTTTCAGTTGCAGCTTGACCAGGTACTCTGATCGTTGGATTTACTGGACCAGTAGTGATTGATTCCATGTAATCTCTGCTTTTGTGATTTAGGAACTGAATCATTCTTTTCTTCTATTGTTGATACTCATTTGTCAAGAGGACAGGAGGTTTGGACTGAGAGCCCATGGAGAGAAGTTGGTTCGACATCTTTAGTTGTATGATTAGAAAGCAAACTTATCTATACAAAGAGAATCAACTAATAAGATCTTTTGAATCAAGAATCAGATAAAAACTACACTCAAAAATTTCAGAAAAATAAATTTCCAAAAAGCTCAAGTGCAGAATTCGCAAACAGTAAGGACCTACACAAAGAAATTCGCAAAAGAGAGAAAAACACTTCAAAATTCGCAACTACTCAGCCTGCGAAACCTTAAAATTTTTCAAGATAGCATCCAGCGAATCCTTCCCTTAGAGAAAATTCAGAAAACAGGTTTTTCAAAAGTAGAATTCGCGGTGTATAGACTTGCGAGTTTTATACTTAGAAAGAATTCAAGAGCACTCAACTTTCGCAAAACAAAGAATTCGTAAGCAAGAATTTGCAAACGATAATAATAAATACACTTTGAGGTTCTTGCAAGTTTTATACTTTCTTAAGAGGGATTCGCACCTGAACTTAGAAAATTTAGGACTTTTCTTTTTAACTTTCGTAAAACAACTTTCGCAACCTGAGTGAATGATCACTTTTAGAAACCTGCGAATCCTGTACTTGGTGAAAAACTTTAGAAGCTAAGGAAACAAGGATTCGTAGACACTGCTTGAGAGTCTCAGGAAATTCGCAAGTCAATGATCTGCGAGTTCTTCAGAATTCGTAGACAAAGGGTCAGCGAAACTTACACTTAATCAAATTTTCAAATATTCAGAACCCTGCGAATCTTAAACTTTCGTAAACAAAGAACTAGCGAATTCTGAGGTTTCGCTAAACAAATACATGTGAATCTTATACATAGGCTAAAATGGCACTCTGCGAGATCTAGAGGTGCTTTGCGAGTTCTTCACAGAACTTGGAAGTTCATCACAATTTCGTCCCTGTGCGAGTTCATCACAATTTCGTCCCGGTGCACAACTTTGAATCCAGAAACATACTAAACAGATTAAATGTTAGTGTACAGATTACACAAATCATCCACAAACATATCACGAACAAAACCAAATCGAAATCAATAACAATAAACGACTTTTGTTCACAGAATTGAATGGAACAGTGTTCGACAGTTTCAAGAACAAAATATTCAAAAATCATCAAAATACCAATCGATTTGTGTTTTTAAAAGTGAATAGGCAATCTAATGATATTCTATAACGTAAAACGCACCTAATCAAAACACTTTTATGCTAAAAAACACAATAAATCATGCAATCGATCTTCACGCAGTGAAGGTTTTCGAAAAACACTATTTTAATCCAAAATCTTCATTCTTTGTCTCTAATACCATTTGTTAAACCCATATATCAGTTGATAAACAATCACACAACATAATAAGAACAAGAGATGAATAGAAATCAAATCAATATGTCATAGATCTCTTGATAATCATATGAGTACGTGTGTTAGTGTTCTTGGTGTAAAACCAATACCTATGTACGTATATATCCTATTGATCGGCCTCAATGAAACTCTAGAGAATATTTGCCTTTTATATGTAGGTCAACATGACCTAGGCAATACTAGATATATACCAAAACACCCCCTAAGGAATTAAACACTATTACATAACGAGACCCCTTTTTACATTTTTAATCTTGAAGACAATTTCTGATCCAACAGAGGTACTCAATGTCATCCACATCAAGATGTTGAAAGTCAACTTCTGTAAATTCACAGTGAGAAAGATCCCTTCTTTGTACATAAAACACTAGATACCAAACCTTTCTATGAAACTTTCTCATTTTGACTTGTTTTACTGTTACAATCTGATAATCCAAGATCGTTCTAAATCCTAGAGAGAGAAAGTAGAGAGAGAGAGTTGAGACGTGAAATCAGAGCTGTATTCAATATGCGCTTCCAAAATTACAAGGAACGAAGGCCACAAGGGACTTAAATACCCTTGGCCAATACAAGACATATAAGCACTAAAAACACAGTAATAGACCAAGTCTATAAATACAATGATTACTATAAAATCTAACTTAACACAATCCCTGACTTGTTCTTCACATATTTCTATGCTTTTCTCTCCCAGCTTATAAACCTGGCATACTCTTCTTGTATCTCTAGAGGCAAATGAGAAATACCTAGAACCTTGTGAATGTCTAACATCCTGAGCTTTGGCACAAATTTTCTTTTTCTCCTCTTCCAGAAAAGGTACTCTCAGAGCATTCCTCATCTGTCTGATTTGGGCTTCAGTAGGTATATGATATTGTAAATCCCAATCACATTCAAGCAATCAATCTCTAAACAACATATAACAATGTCAATGTTCTAGAGAGAGAGTGTAGAGAGAGAAACATTCATGTCATTGATCTTACAATCTTGAGTACAATCCACTAGCCTAATGATTTACAAGGCAACATGGTATTTATACCAAGGTCTAAATCACAAGCTTAATGACTAAGTAATCTCATATTGACTAAACTAAACATTGACTTTGTTGACTTTACTTGACTTGACTTTTCCTATTAAATCTTGTATACAATAATACACTAACAATCTCCCCCTTTGTATTCAAGATTTAATAAAAATTTGACATAAGTCTTCAGCGCTTGATTCTTCAATCTTTTGTCTCTCACAGCTTTAAAAACTTTGAAGCTCTAGCACTCTTCAGTCTTTAATTCTTTTGAAGAATCTTGAAAAGTCTTTTTCACTTTGCAGCTTTGGAAAGTCAACCATTCTTGAAACAATCGAATCATTTGAAGTCTTGAATCATTTGAACTTTGAAATTCTTTGACTTCTTTGAAACACTTCATCTTTGAAAAACTTCGAGAAATCTTTGAACTTTGTATCTTCATTTATTCAATCTCTGATCATTCTTTGGAAAACAATCTTTCTCAAATCATCTTCAGAAATTGACTTTGAATAATCTCAGAATGATCTCTTTTCATCTAATGTGAACTTTTAGATTTGGACTTGTCTTCGGAATCTTTTGAGAATGATTTCTTTTCACCTGATGTGAACTTTCAGAAATTCTTCACAAGTCTTGACTTTGAACATTCTTCAGGACTTTGAAATTGAACTCTGTAGATTTCTCCCCCTTTTTGATGATTGTGAGCAACATAATCATCAAAACATCTTCAATTTCAACATAATCTTTGATTCTCCCCCTTGAAAATACATTCTCCTCCTTTTGATCTGAACTGAATCATGAACTATATATACCCGAATCTTTTCAAATTCAGATATAATGAACTTGGTAACCCTGATTCAACAAATGAAACAGTTAGAAGTGTCTGTCAGTAACACAAAGTTACTGTGTACAACGAATGTACAATTTAAGGAGTTAGTTTGATGATGACTCCCCAGGACTTCCATTCAATCATTGAAAAACACAAGGTTTATCTATGAATGTTCTGACAGAAAAACAAATTTTCTGTGTGTTAGTGCTTGTGTATGAAAAAAATTTAGCACAATGATTGTGTTTCATAAGGTTCAAAATGTGTAAACTGTTGAGACAGCAACATGTATTACACGGACTCAATGTGCATGAAAGAGGTGCAAAGGTGGGGCAACTTTTCTTCTTTTTCAATATCTTAATCTTTCGAGTGAAGATAAGATAGCAGATATGTTGCGTCCCCAAAGAAAATGAAACATTTCTTTGTTAAGAAAGAAACGAGTGGCTGGTGGGGTTAATGCAAGAGTTGGCATGGGCTCACTGCCTTTTTCAATGATGGTCACCAAAGAATGTGAACCAATCAGATTTTGTGGCTGCCCGGCTCAGAAAGTAGTTAGTGCAGAGTTTTGATATTCTTTTAACTCTGTTCTCACACCCTCTTTCTTTTTATCATTATGCTCACTTCTAACCAAACTCTCATTTCCATTTTACTGCTCCACACAATGAGAAAAACTCAACCAGATGAGTTATCTCCCCCACTCTTTGATTTTGACCCCTCACCCCTCAATCACTCAAGGATTACTTCCCGGGTAGGAAACACTGGTAAACGTGAATCCATGGAAGTTCTTATAAGCTCACACATGAATCCCATGTAAGTCCTATAAAGAATAGTTGCTCAACAATTTAACTTTAGTAGTTAAGCTCAAAAATGTGATAATATTGTCAAAATGTATGCTCATTAAAAATAAGAATGAAATTTGAGCATTTGAACTTTAAAGATTTCTCAAAACAAGAAATTGAATGAACGAAATGAAATCAAGAGAATTGTTTTGAGAATCTGACAATGTATCAATCAGATCAAATAAAATGGTTAGGGTATCAAAGAATTGGATGGTTTGTTTATATGAACAAATATAAACAATTTTGCAATGAACACACAAAGATTGAAATGATGAATGATGCTCAACAACATTTGAAAGCAACCGGGAGTATTACCATCGAAAAATTTGTTCATTATGAGACATGGTAATAACAAAATTAAATGAAATACTGAACCTGTGTGTGTGAATACTTGACAGTATATAGAAAAGATAATACGCAAGTATTGATCTTTGGAAACACATGGTCAGTTAAACATTAAAGTTCAACAATGAAAAACATTTAAAATCACACTTCTAAATTCATAAAATCTTCTGAGAACAAGAAGTGGTTTGAACATTTAAGAACACATTTTTCATGCTTGAAAGTTGTCCGTCTTTCAAACAATCAGAGATCTAGATCAGAAAATACTTACATTTAAGCTCCCCCTCAAATCATTATAGAATGATTTAGGTCAGATAAGCTCCCCTTGGATATTTGCAGAATATCCATATTTGAACATGAAAGAACGGGTCCTGATCTGTCATGTGATCAGAAGCCACAGTCTTTACATTAAGGTGCGGGTCTTGAACTATGTTATTCAAGAGCCATAAACTTGTACTTTGAAGTACGAGTCCTATACTATTTTGTCTAGAAGTCAATATTTTGTACTTTGAAGTACGAGTCCTGATCTGTACATGTGGTACCTGCGAAACAGATTTAACAGGTTTTGGTACCCACTGGTATTTGGGTCCTGGTATGTTAGATTTAAGAATCCACTTCTCGTTAGATGTATATCTTTTAAAACCAGAATTCTGAGAAGTTATTCTATAAGAACCGTACCAGTTATGAGCAGATTCTCTCTAAACAAAGTCATTCTCTCCACAGTAAGAACAACAGATTTTCCTTTGAGCAATTCTGATCAAATGATTAGTCGAGTAATATATATCAAAATTACCAAACGATTTACCTTTGTGCACATTGTTCTTTTTGGCATTTGTTGTGGATTTGAATGATCTGTCATTCTTCTTCTCTTCATCAGAATCTTTTACTCTCCAGACCATCTGATTTTTCTTAGATTTCTTTCCAAGAGATTTAACATAGAAGCTCGCTGGTCCATCAACAGATTTGTCATAAAATAGATTTGATGGTTTGATCTGATTTGATTTGACAATTTGTGGTTTGACACTTTTCTTTTTTGAAAACATTTTTATCATGAATAGAACTTGAAGTTGTTTTGAAAGAACAGACTGATTCTGTTGAGTTATCAACAGGTGATTGGATAATCACATCAGCTGTTACTTTATCTGATAATTCAATGTTTGCAGCTTCTAAGTCATTTATCTTTCCAGCTAAAATGTTTCTTTCAGAATTTAGTGTGTCAAACTTGTGTTTCAAATCAGATATATCCATCTGTTCTTTAAGAATATCTTATGATAGAACAGATAATTTGGATGTGAGCTTAGATATTTCAGATTCAAAATATGAACGTTCTTGTTCAAAATTCTTTTCCAAGTTCTTGGTTTTCTCTGAAATATCCTTGAAAATCCCAGCATTTTTCTTTTCAAATAATTTCTTTTGTTCCTCAAAAGACTGCTTCTTTTCTTTGAAAATATTTATTTCTTTTTCAAGCAAGTCTTGTAAAGTAGAAATCTGCTTGGGAAGTTCAGTGTTTTTATCTTCAAGAACTTTTCTTTCCTTAGCAAATGTGTCCCTTTCAGTAATGATTATCTTTTCAAAATCAGACACTTGCTTGGAAAGTTTAATGCATCTCAGCTCAAGATCCTTCTTCTCTTGTAAGGTTTTCTTGGAAATCTCAGATGACTGTTGAGTTGAAGATGTCTTCACATTTGATTTTTCTTTTTCTGCTTGGAGACTTGTTTGCAGTTCAGCATTTTTCTTCTCCAAAGCAGATATCTGATCTTCAAAATCCTTAAACTTTTGTTGAAGCTTGACTGATTCATCTTGCAATTCTGATGATTTATGTTCAGTCGTCTTCAGTTGGCTTTGAAGGTTGTTTATCTTTCTCTCTTTTTGCATAATTATTTTCTCTTTTACCCCTATGATTTTTTCTTTTATTTCCATTTCATTCTCACTTGCTCTGATGATACCTACAAAATCAGATTGAGAATTATTAGCACATTTTGCACAAACAGGAGTTTTATCAGAATTTGACAAATTTAATTTCAACTCCTGAATCTGCTTTTGAAGATTTGAATTCTGATTTTTCAGATTGTCTCTTTCTGCTTCTATTTTTGGTATCTCAGGCATGTACAAGACTGCCATATCTCTTGCGGACAATATAGTATTCCCTTTATCATCAGTAGTAGGCATCTTGACAGATTAGCTGGAAAAAAATGATCGTCAAAAATCAGAAAAATATGACCACTATCAAAATAAGTCCCCCTCCGCAGACTTAGCACGGGGGTTCAGTTGATAAACAATCACACAACACAATAAGAACAAGAGATGAATAGAAATCAAATCAATATGTCATAGATCTCTTGATAATCATATGAGTACGTGTGTTAGTGTTCTTGGTGTAAAGCCAATACCTATGTACGTGTATATCCTATTGAGCGGCCTCAATGAAACTCTAGAGAATATTTGCCTTTTATATGTAGGTCAACATGACCTAGGCAATACTAGATATATACCAAAACACCCCCTAAGGAATTAAACACTATTACATAACGAGACCACTTTTTACATTTTTAATCTTGAAGACAATTTATGATCCAACAGAGGTATTCAATGTCATCCACATCAAGATGTTGAAAGTCAGCTTCTGTAAATTCACAGTGAGAAAGATCCCTTCTTTGTACATAAAACACTGGATACCAAACCTTTCTATGAAACTTTCTCATTTTGACTTGTTTTACTGTTACAATCCGATAATCCAAGATCGTTCTAAATCCTAGAGAGGGAAAGTAGAGAGAGAGAGAGAGTTGAGACGTGAAATCAGAGTTGTATTCAATATGCGCTTCCAAAGTTACAAGGAACAAAGGCCACAAGGGACTTAAATACCCTTGGCCAATACAAGACATATAAGCACTAAAAACACAGTAATAGACCAAGTCTATAAATACAATGATTACTATAAAATCTGACTTAACACAATCCCTGACTTGTTCTTCACATATTTCTGTGCTTTTCTCTCCCAGCTTATAAACCTGGCATACTCTTCTTGTATCTCTGGAGGCAAATGAGAAATACCTAGAACCTTGTGAATGTCTAACATCCTGAGCCTTGGCACAAATTTTCTTTTTCTCCTCTTCCAGAAAAGGTACTCTCAGAGCATTCCTCATCTGTCTGATTTGGGCTTCAGTAGGTATATGATATTGTAAATCCCAATCACATTCAAGCAATCAATCTCTAAACAAGATATAACAATGTCAATGTTCTAGAGAGAGAGTGTAGAGAGAGAAACATTCATGTCATTGATCTAACAATCTTGAGTACAATCCACTAGCCTAATGATTTACAAGGCAACATGGTATTTATACCAAGGTCTAAATCACAAGATTAATGACTAAGTAATCTCATATTGACTAAACTAAACATTGACTTTGTTGACTTTACTTGACTTGACTTTTTCTATTAAATCTTGTATACAATAATACACTAACAGTATAAGATGTGTTTCAGGTTGTTCTGAGGTGCCGACTTGGGCTTCAACTAGATTAGAAGGAAAATGGGTTTCAGGTTCGACTTCAGGATTGGTTTCAGGTTGGTTGTCACAAATTAGGCTTGGGATTCTATTTTTACTAGGAAGGTTTGTTTGGCTAGGTGGGTTTTGTGGGCTAGGAATTTGTTGGTTTACAGGGCTAGGTTGTCTTTCTGGGCTGGATAGGTTAATTAGGCTAGGGATAGGTTGGTTAACTGGGCTAGGTATGTTTAGTGGTTGTTCGGTAGGTTTAGAAAGGTTTATTTCTTTGAAGGATGGTATTTCTGGTGGGGTTCTGATAGTTTCTAGAAGTTCATACTGCACAGGACTCAATTGGATGTCATCTGGAGTGCATGTAAGGATATCCAGAATGTTCTCATTTCCTTCTTCATCTGATCCCATCAGCCTATCTCTTTCCTCCTACTTCAACCTCCAAAAATTCTCATATTTTTCATTGGTTGTCTCTTCTTCATCAGATGAAAGATCAACTATGCCAATGTTTTACAACCCAGTAAGCATTATAATCTCCTCTCTTGTAGCAACCTTAGGATTTGCAACCCTCGGTTCTACCTCCTCATTAACATATAATACAATCTCAGTCATTTCTCCTTCATCAACCTGCTCATCAGTTCTAACATCTGTCATCTCTACATCTTCCCTTCTTCAGTACCACCCTGAGCAAGTTCAAATTCAGTGGCAGTTCTCTGTCTCTTAGTCATCTCCCCCTCATGATCTTGATCAGAATCACGATCATGTCTTCTTTTGGTAACTGCCTGAACTACTCTGGTAAGAACTTGAAGATGTTGTACCACTTCAGACTTTAAAGCGCTGAATTCTGTTACTGATACTGTTTCTGAAGGTATTTGAGCATGCTAAGATCTGAGAAACCCAACAAAATCTGCATTTGTATCTTCAGCTGGAGCCTAGGATAGAAGCTTTGCATATAGTAAGGATTTCATCCCCTCCACAGATAGATCATCTTGTTGTACTGGTGGTGGTAGAGGTGGTTGAACAAGCATATCCATAACTGGTCCTTTTCCCTTCAACAAGTTTTTCACCTTCCCTAACTCCTCCTCAAACTTTTCGGACATACGGTCTTCAACAGCCTTTAAGGCGCCGTTGAGAAATTCCTTGACACGAGTTCTAGGAAAGTAACACCGGGGTCACTTAGACTTCCTATTCTCACAACTATTGAAGTTTCAACAGTGTGGCCTGTGTTCATAGCTGGCATCGTGGTAGCAATGACAAGACTTCCACCTGATCCTCGTAGGCCAGATTGCGGTCCTACTACAGGTGTTCCGATCGAGTCACTAAGACGTCTGATGGTAGCAGATTGGATAAGTGTCCTAGGAGTGGAAGTTGGTAGTTCAAGGGGCTCTAGACTCGATGGTGCATTGAATGGAATTGAGCTCTAGGGCAGTTGAGCTCTATTTTTAATATCCATACTTTTCGAATGAAAGTTGGATAGAGTATGTGTTATACTCCAGTGCAAACTTGAGACTATGGCCTGTTGAGGGGAAATAGAATGGGTGGCTGAGGTGTGCATATGCATAAGTGGGCTACTTATGTCTTGAATACCCTCACGCAACACATGCGACGGAGTATTAGATGTGTTTGCCCTTTTGGAACGGTAGGTTACGGTACACACTCTCTCACCATATTCTTTTCCTTCAATTTCACTCTGCCTCAAATTTTATGGATTTTCTACTTGAACTCCCTCATCCATCCTTATTTCTTCCAAAACATTCCTTATGTTTGTTCCAGCTGTGTCTATTTCCATGTCCTCATGGTGTAAGGAGATATCATCCAGGAAACCAAAACTATGTCCCAACTCATCATTGTTTATCTCATCATTATCTTGTCCTTCATTTGGTCCTAGAGTTGCAGAAGGAACTGAATATGTTGAACTGGCACGCTGATCCGACTCTGTTTCAGAGTTCTGACCATCATCAGCAATCCCTTGCTGAGGGCACAAATTGTAACACCCAAAAATTCAGTGTAAATTTAAAATTCGGAAACTGGGAAATAAGACATCTGAATTTGATATTAACCTCCCAAAAAGGGGAAATGTACTAAGCCTTTACAAAAACCTGTATACGGATATGGAATTCAACAACAAACTAATCTAAACATAAACTATCTATATTACATCGGTTGTTAATCCAAAATCACCAAAAGATGGGACTTAAGCAAATGACCAACATTAAATACTAGTCATCACAAAAAGCCTCGAGACCAAGCTCGTCACTCAAGCCCTTGGCAACCCACCGCTAATGGGAACCTGTTATACACATCATTTGAGAAAAAGTATTAGGCTTAAAGCCTAGTGAGAACATACAATTTATAAATTACAAGAGATACAAACAATTGTATCATAAGGAAATATTTTTAAATAAGGTTTAGTTTTCAAATGAAACCTTTGCCACAACCAGGCCTTTTCGATGTAAACTCATCATACGATGACAAAAGATAACCAGTTTTACCAAGGATTGTAGCGTAACACAAAGTAGGCCACAATCTGAGTTATGAGTCGAATCACTTGGAATCCATGGCCACGAACTACAAAGGTCCGTACTACGATGTGAGGGAGGGCCCCCGAGGAAACCAAGTCAAAACTCGTTCACTAGGCATACACTATGACCCATGGCTAGTAACCGGTCTCACATAACCGTACCAAATGGCCCCCGAGGATCATAGGCATTCATAGCTACAAATAAAGGAAAATATGATCCATGACTAGTAACCAGTCTCACATAACCGTACCAAATGGCCCCCGAGGATCATATACTTCCATTTTTACAAGGAGGGGAAAAGACCTCCCAAATATACGCCGACTCAGTACCTAGGTATCCACTAGTAATAGTCTAGACTTGTCACAATTTCATTTGTGACCTAACCATAGTTAGTCATATGGTTCAAAATAACATTTATAAACAAAATGCATTTTCAAGTTTAACTTCTGGTAAGAATGAAAATCATAAAAATGAACTCATATACATTCTTTCAACTGTTCACATAAATGTGCAAGTAAAACTCTCTTTTACCTCAAATAAGATGGAACCCATCATTTTAGTTGAAAATGATCGGGAACCCTAAAATCTCCCAAAACTCAAGTTATGTCAAAAATGTAGTAAACTTAAATCCAAAACCGTGGAGATATATAGGAGTTCAAAATGTAACCTTTGACATGTATAAAGTTTAGAAAATGATAGTAGGAACTCGCCAAATAGGTTTTAGAAGAAAACCCGAAAAACGATATTTCGATCACCCGGAAAAGATGAAGCTTTCAATACCGAACCCTTGGTTGATGCACTTAGTATTAGCAATAAATGGTAGCTTGAAGGTAACCAAACAAGAAATAAATGAAGAGAGAGAGAGAGAGAGAGAGAGAGAGAGAGAAACTTGAGGAGAAAGAAAGAGAGAGAGAGAGAGAGAGATTATTCTAAAAGATACTTAGGCTGAAACAATACATAAGTCGGCAAGGGGATCTCGCGGGTTATGCCGCGACCTCAAGTCGCGGCATAACTCGCCCGCTTACTCAAAGCCAAAACCCAACAGAGGGTTTCGCGGGTTGTGTCGCGGCTTGCAAGACACGGTGCAACTCGCGTAGTTCCCTGTGGTTTGTCCAAAACCACCAAAATCCAAATACTTAACTTGCTACCAAACGCGGTGCTAACGACAAAAGCTATACACAAAAGAATACCAAGATTACAACACGAAATTTCGGGGTGTTACAATCTTCCCTAACTTGCGAATGATTTCATCACCGAAATCCCAACTACTCGAAAAGATGAGGATATCTTCGCTTCATATCCTCCTCAGTTTCCCACGTCACGTTGGCTCTCCGATGATGCTTCCACTGCTCCTTGACCATAGTGACCTCTTTGTGACGCAACTTCTTAGACTTTTTCTCTAAGATAGCATCTGGTTCTTCTACACAACGGTTACCCTCGTCTACTCTTAACTCGGAGAGAGGAATGATGCTTTCTTCCTCTGCCAAACACTTCCGCAGGTAACAAATATGGAACGTGTTGTGGATTTTGTTCAACTCTGGCGGCATTTCCAATTGGTAGGCTTGCAAACCCACCCGCTTAAGCACTTTGAAAGGTCCAAGGAAATGGGGACTCAGTTTCCCCTGTTTTCCGAACCTGATAATGTCCTTCCACGGCGACAGCTTAAGCATCACACGGTCACCCACTTGAAACTCCATCGGCCGCCTCTTCTTATCGGCATAGCTCTTTTGCCGATCTTGAGTCGCTTTCAATCTTTCACGAATGATTTTGACCTTATCGTCCGTCTCTTGCACGATCTCAGGTCCGGCGAATTGCTTCTCTCCCGCTTCAAGCCAACACATGGGAGTTCCGCACTTCCGCCCGTACAACGCCTCAAATGGTGCCATTCCAATAATTGGGTGGTAGCTATTGTTGTAAGCAAACTCCACCAAAGGCAGGTGAGAGTCCCAACTACCCCCGAAATCGATGACACAAGACCTCAACATATCTTTCAATGTTTGGATCGTTATCTCGCTTTGCCCGTCGGTTTGTGGATGGTAAGTCGTACTTAACTTCACTCGCGTACCAAGCTCTTTCTGAAACCCATCCCAAAAGTTCGAAGTGAACCGACTGTCGCAATCCGACATGATCGACAAGGATATTCCATGCCTCGAGACCACTTCATCGATGTAAAGTTTTGCTAACTTGTCCATCGGTAAGGTCTCGCGCATAGCCAAAAAGTTAGCGCTCATAGTCAATATATCGACTATTACCCAAATGGTATCGTGACCTCGAAGAGTTTTAGGCAACTTCGTCACGAAGTCCATGGTAATATGTTCCCACTTTCACTCGGGAATCTCTAAGGACTGAAGACTCCCATACGGTCGTTGATGTTCGTCCTTAACTTGCGAGCACGTCACACAACGCTCCAAGTAACGCGCGACATCAAGTTTCATTATTGGCCACCAATAATGCAACTTCAAGTCTCAGTACATCTTTTTACTTCCCAGATGAATGGAATACTTGGACTTGTGAGCATCCTCAAGCAATAGATCACAGTTAACCCCAACCTTGGGCACCCACACACGACCGCTAAACAGTTTTACCCCACGGCTATCTTCCGTTAAGAGCAAAAGCTGTTTCGCCATGACTTCCTCCTTGAGATTTTCTTCCAACAATGCTTCTACTTGCGATGTCTTAATCTTTTCAACAAGACTAGACACTAACTCGATTCTCGAATGGGTAGCCCGAATACTTTCGCTATAGTCCTTCCAACTTAACGCATCGGCCACCACGTTCTCCTTACTGGGATGATAAAGCAACTCACAATCATAATCCTTGAGTAACTCGAGCCACCGCCTTTGCCTCATATTCAACTCCTTTTGATCAAAGACATACTTTAGGTTTTTATGATCCGTGTAGAGTGTACATCTTGTGCCATAGAGGTAATGTCGCCAAAGCTTCAAGGCGAACACCATCGCTGCTAACTCCAAATCGTGGGTAGGATAGTTCTTCTCGTGTATTTTAAGTTGCCTCGAGGCGTAAGCGATTACATTGACTCTTTGCATCAACACGCATCCTAATCCCATCTTCGAAGCATCACTAAAGACCACGAAATCTTCCAACCCTTCGGCCAACGACAAGATTAGAGCTTCACACAACTTCTTTTGCAGAATTCGGAACGCCTTCTCTTGCGTTTCGGTCCAGTTGAACTTCACATTTTTCCGAGTTAAAATTGTCAAGGAAGAAGCGATCTTTGAAAAGTATTGAATAAATCTCCGATAGTACCCCGCCAGACCCAGCAAAACTGCGGATCTCGGACGGACTCTTGGGAGGCTCCCAATTCATCATGGATTCTATCTTGGAGGGGTCCACTTTCACTCCGTCTCGAGTGACAACGTGACCCAAGAATTTCACTTCTTCAAGCCAAAAGTCGCATTTGGAAAACTTGGCGTACAATCTTCCTTTTCTCAACACATCGAGAACTTCGCGAAGGTGTCGCTCGTGTTCTGACTCGCTCTTGGAGTACACTAGTATGTCATCAATGAATACAACGAACGACTTGTCAAGGAATAGTCGGCACACCCTATTCATCAAGTCCATAAATACCGCTGGTGCGTTCGTTAGGCCAAAAGGCATCACAAGAAACTCATAATGGTCGTAACGCGTTCAAAATGCTGTTTTTGGAACGTCTTCTTCTCTCACCTTCACTTGGTGGTAACCCGAACGTAAGTCAATCTTGGAAAAACACCCCGCTCCCTGGAGTTGATCGAACAAGTCGTCTATCCTCGAAAGCGGATACTTGTTCTTCACTGTTGCTTTGTTCAACTCGCGATAATCGATGCACATTCTCATTGTGCCATCCTTCTTTTTGACAAACAATACCGGAGCTCCTCAAGGCGACGAGCTCGGTCTTACGAAACCCTTCTCAAAAAGTTCTTGGAGTTGTGCCATCATCTCCTGCATCTCCGATGGCGCTAACCGGTAAGGAGCTCTAGCAATAGGAGTCTCTCCCGGCATGAGATCAATCCGAAACTCCACTTGACGATAGGGTGGTAACCCAGGCAAGTCGTCCGGAAAGACGTCTTAAAATTCATGCACAATCTTCATGTCTTCAAGGTTTAACTTCTCTAGCTTGGCGTCGATCACGTAGGCTAGGAAAGACGAGCATCCTTTCACCAAGCACCTGAGTGCTTTAGCCATGGTGATTATTGCCACCTCACCTTTCCTCTTCTCACCATAGATCACAACAACTTCACCACTAGGCTTGGGAAGTCGAATTAAGTTCTTGGAACATACGATCTCGGCATGATTGTTCGCTAACCAATCCATTTTGACCACAACATCAAAACCTCCGATTAACATCGGCATCAAATCGATCGGGAATTCTCTCCCTTCGATTCCGAGAGTACACTTCTTCAGAACATTGCGGATCAGAACTTAACTGCCATCTGCTATCTCTACCACTAGCGCATTTTCAAGACTAGTAGTGGGCATAACAATCTTTTGACAGAACAACTCAGATATAAAAGAGAAACTAGAACCCGTATCGAATAAAACACGAGCAGGTACGGAGTTTAGAAGAAATGTACATGATACCACATCAGCAGATGCCTTGGCCTCATCGGCCGTCATCTGAAAAGCTTGACCCGGAACCCTAGATGGATTCTCTTTCTTCACCGGTGCGCAACCCGACATGAGCTTTGGGAAATCTCTCTTCATGTGCTGGGAGTGTCTTACATTCATAACATTCAAGCCCTCTGATAGGGCAATCCTTGGCGGCGTGATCAACTTTCCCACACTTGAAACAAGCTTGAGAAGTGGTGTTACAGTTACCGTGGTGCTTGGTTCAGCATCTCTGGCACCATCTAGCTTCTTGATAACCGCTGAAGCTTCGGTTTCCGACAAAAGGTCGGGTCCTCTTAGAAGGTACTGAACTGTTATCCCACTTTCTCTTTTCAACAACTGCTACTGCCTTCTCCGGTTTACTCCTCGTGTAAACCTCTTCCATGAACTGCACCTCTTCGATCGTCTCCCGAAGGTTAGAATCCTTCGAGTTTCGGACCATGGTCATCATGTCTAGCGGTAGACCCTTCAGATTGGCCTTAATCTTCTCCTTCTCAGTTGAGGCCACATGCCCCACTAACCCCATCTTTTCCATGAATTTACGGGTATACTCTCTCACCGTCAAATTCCCTTTCTCAAGAGCTCGGAACTCCGCCTCGATCCGATCTACAGCCCTCTCGTTGCAGTATTCTTCCAATATCTTTACCTTGAATTCGCCCCAAGTCAGTTGGGCCAAAACAGTAGGAGAGAGGGTGGACTAGATAACATTCTACCACGTCAGCGCCGTATCCCTAAGTAGTTGAGTACCGAACCTCACCCTCTGGTCATTACCACAGTCGGATGAACCGAAGGCCTGTTCGACCGCTCAGATCCACTTAACACACGCAACTGGGTCTTCGGAACCAGAGAACTCTGGTGGTCCACAACCCATAAAAGACTTGTAGGAACAACTCTTCCCACTTCACGGAGCACCAATGTTGGATCCCAGATCTAATCTCGTAACAATGATATAAACAATAAGAGTAATGATAGCGGAAGTAATACAGTTTAATATCAAATGAGATTCAAATATCATAGTTCATAAAGCAGATAAAGATAAACAAGATATTCTTGGAATAAAGTATTCAACTTATATTATCAGATATATAACTTCTCAAGCACACTTGAATAATAAGATGATGGTCTTATTTATAGGACCATAAAGTAAGCAGTGTACTTGTATGACGAAAGCAAGCATGCTGAACAGTGACCTATTCTAGAAAGTAAATCTTATCACAAGGTGACGTGTCATCTGTTCTTCTGTTCACTCGTAGATAATTTTAGAGTGAACATCTTCAGAGAGAATGTCTTCAGAGCTCTGACGTTGTCTTCAGAGCCTCTGATGAAGCTATCTCTGATGTCTTCTCTGAAAGTTGCAATCTCTGATAAGTACTTCAGAGGCAAGTTTGTCTTCTGAACTCGTAAATCTTCTAATCAGCTTGAGTTACCACATAGTGCATATAGATGATCTTGTTGTAAGCAAAGGTCTTTTTTGAGATTTTGTTGATCTTGGTGATTGGATCATCAAAGAGGACCTCTGCTCTTGGTCTGGTTTTATCTCTGACAAATCTTTTCTCATAGTCCGGCATGTCTTCTCTTATCCTTGGATTCAGAGGAATGACTAGAGTGTCTGCCATATTGAACTCACAGTAGATGTATCTGAAGTGGTCTTCTATGGAAGCTTTGGGATTTGATTCAAGGAATGTAGGAGGTTTATTGAACACTTTGGCTGGAAGACCGATGCTTGCCTTCTGAACAGGATTTTCTGAAGGAGCCTGTTCATCAGCAACCATGGCTTCTGGTTCCTTCGTCTGTGGAGGATTATCTGTTGTGGGTTCAGAGATGTAGCCATCTATCTCTGGTGATTCCCTCAGCTCTGTTGCTGTTGAAGTATGATGTGGTTGAGCATTCTTGAATACGTACTCTTCGACATCAATTACTTCAATTTCTTCTTCAGCGACTTCTTTTCCAGAATCTGATTTTTCTTCTTTTTCAGATTCTGATTCTGCTCTTTCAGCCTCTGATTCGTAAGCATCTCTCATCACATAAGTTGGTCTTTCTGGTGATGAGAATGCATCTTCTGACGTAGAGAAGTCTACTAATTGCTCTTCATCTTCTTCTAGAGCTCCAATAGTTTCTGGAGTTGCAGCTATTATTGGAACTATTGGAGCACTAGATGTGGATGGTGCTAGAAAGATGACAGGTACTGGCGACTTTAAAGTGGACTGAAGATCTTCAGCAGAGGTGGAGGTTGAACGTCTCTCTTTTCCTTTCTCCTTGCTTTGGTTTGATTCAGAGGGAGTGGACTCCTTTTGTGTTTCAACAGGTTTTGGTGTAGGAGTTTTCTCCCCCTTATGAAGATCGAATGACCCCTGAGGTTGGTCATCTGCGTCATCAGAATCTTCATACCTTGCCTTCTTCCGTGCTTCCTCAGAGCATGCGACCTATGGTTCCTTTCTCTTCAATACTTCCTCTGAAGATTTGACATTCTTTAGAAGATCTTCAATCTTTTTGTTCTGTTGATTGGTTTTGGAGACGAACTTGCTGGAGATATTCATTACATTGCTGGTGATCTTCTTGGAGAAGTTGGTGAGGTCAGCCTTTGTAACGAATTATGTTGTAGCAGGAGCAACAGAAGAGGAGGTAGGTATCTTTGCAATTACCTCTGCCAAAGAGCGCAAGACTTCCTCTTTGAATTGAGAAAATTCTGCAAGTGTTGGAGTGGGGGCAGAGGTAGGTGGAATTGTCTTGTGGAGCTCTGCGGTGGAGTTCGAAATTTCTCTAGATAAAACCAAGTCATTTTTTATGACCAGACTTTCCAGAGCATCCAGTTTGGCGTTCTGAGAGAGAACGGTCGTGCGCAGCTCAGAGACCTCTAAAGTGAGGTTTGCAACTTCAGAGTTTGAGTCAGAGGCCTCTGAGGTCTTCTCCATTTGAAGTTTAATCTCCTTCAGAGATTCTCTGATTTCATCACCAAAGATTCTGAACTCTTCTTTGGTAACGTAATCAGAGGGGGTGACCTTAGGATCAACACATGATTCTAAGTTTCCCTCGAGTTCAGAGGGGCCTTCTTTCGGAGTTGGCTTGATATTGACTTCGGAAGGACTTCCCATTAATCCTTGGGGACCCTTTTTCAAGGATTTCACTATAATGGTTCCGATTGGTCTCTGATCATCAGAGTCAGAATCTGATGATGAGAAACGAATGTGGGCGGAAACCTTGTTGTCCAGGCTAAGGAGTCCATATGCAAGAAGATCGTGCCATTCTTTTTCTGACAGGCAATCCTTACGATCTAAGGGACGGTCCAACTTTTGATGAGCCACAAAGGCATAATGTGTGTGTGGATGTGACATACTCTGGGGTGAATGAGTATTTTTATCGTAGTCCAAGTCCTGTTGAGAGGACTTAGCCGCATCAGAGGTTTCCCCTGTGGTGCGTGCTTTAGAGGAAGAAGTATATGCCTCTGAGCGGTTAGGATGGGTAGGGTTCGAGTTGTGCACCTCTGTTTCAATGTCCATTGATGCTGGACCACCTTGGACAGTAAATGTGTTAGCACGGGGATTTGGGCTTTGGAATCTCTCATGTGTGTCATCAAGGACATCTTTTTCTACCTCACCGCACTCAGATTCTAGGTTTAGAAACTCACCCTCTGGAATTCTCTCTTCCTCACCTTCCTCTGCTCTGACAGAGTTATTCTCTTCGTCAGAGGGAGGGTTCTCATGTTCACTCTTCCTCACTCTCTCAAAGCCACCCTCTGGTTGCGCTCTGTTAATGTTTTGAGCAGTATCAGAGATATCACTCTCTGATTCAGGCTCAGGCTCAGAACCTAAGTGTGTTGGGGATCCCATCATCGGTTCTGATGATTGGGCAACACGACTAAGTAGGAGATGGGTAGGAGAGCCAGCAGGAATTAACTCAATCATGGTGTGTGGGAATCGTCGGTCATGTGGATAAGGAGGTACCTCTGTTGGTTTGAATGAGTTCATCATAAACAGAGGTGTCATTGGACCCTCCTCAGTGATGGAGAATTTCTCCATTGCTCGTTGAATGACCACAGAGATGAATCGGGGAAATAGTACCGATATTGGTTGTTTTCCTTTGGCCAAGTCCTTGTTCTTCTTGTCCACCGCCGTCAGCATCTCACATAAGAGAATGTGAGCCATATTTATTCTTCTGTTGAAGAAGAGAGCATACATTATGGCTATGATCGCTAGATGAGTCTGATCCTGACTTCCAATCTTGCAGGTAATTGTTCTATTGAGAACACTAAACATAAAGTTCCATTTGGGAGGCAGGTACTGACGTCTGAATTGACTTAGGCGTGTTATTTCTTTGTTGTAGCCTAAGTGGTGGAGGAACTGAAGAAGGACTTCTTGACTTGGTAGTTTCTCAAAATTTTCTATTTGAAGATCAGTTTTCGTGAGGAGATTGAATCGGCGAGTTAGGGTTTGTGGGGTGATTCTTATGTTCAGGCTTTGTTCTCCTAAGTCAATGTGCCCAACCAGTCCTTCCTTTTCATCGTCGTATTCACTTGAATACCACCATTGTTGGACAAAGCGAAGGGGAATATCTGAGGCATGTTTGGTTAGAACATCGTTGAGTTCGCAGTTGGTGAAAAAGTCGAGGATTGGGCGAAACTGTTCATCGTATTTGGATTGGGTGACGTCCAGAAAGTAGTTGTTACCTTTTACTGGAACATCGAACTGTGCCATATCCAAGCTTGGAACAAGTTTGCTCGAGTTATCTGAAGTTTGGGAATGAGCCTCCATTGTTGCAGGTTGAGAAAGATGAAAGCTTAGAAAGAGAGATTTGGGATTTTGGATTTGAGAGCGTAAAGGATAATGAAAAGTGAAACAGGGTTTTTTTAGACACAAAGGGTAGAGGGAGAGGTGTTTGAAACGGCGAATGGTAGTCCCAATGTCAGAAAGGACGTTCCATCATCCCCTAATTAATAGGTGACACATTTAGATGAGTAGGGGAGAGCCGCTTTGTGTCAGAAAACCGCCAGTTGGGTTTTTTGAAAAGAAGCGAATGGTTATCCAAAAAGATTTATTATTAAAGGAATTTCCTGGAATATTCGTTTAATGAGAAAAGATCAGAAACTCTGATATAAATATCAGAGACAAGATCAGAGGCTCTAATATAAATATCAGAGACAAGATCAGACGCTCTGATATAAATATCAGAGACAAGATCACAGGCTCTGATATAAATATCAGAGACAAGATCAGACGCTCTGATATAAATATCAGAGATCAGATCAGATGCTCTGATATAAATATCAGAGATCACTTTCTCCCCCTTGAAAGATGAAAGAGTCTTTGTCTCCCCCCTTGACCAAAGAATGAAGTCTTTTATGTTCTCCCCCTTTACACATGCTTGGAGATACAAAAGAGTGATTTTTACCATTTGTGAAAAAGTCCAGAGGCTCTGATGAAAGGATCAGAGACTCTGATGTTTTCTTGTGTTGAGCAGTCATATGCTACTTGGGTCAGAGGCTCTGATAATCGATCAGAGACTCTGAGTTTCTTCTTGGTTAGGTAGACATATTCAACATTCCCAACTTGCTAATTAAAAAATTGAACCTTCGTTCATCTAAAGCTTTTGTGAAAATATCAGCAAGTTGTAGTTCAGTTGGTAAAAAATACATCTCTATTGTTCCCTTTTCAACATGATCTTTCAGAAAGTGGTACCTTACATCGAAGTGCTTGGTTTTGGAGTGTTGTACTGGATTGGCAGAGATGGCTATGGCACTTTTTGAATCACAGAGAATTGGAATTCTTTCAATTTGTTGGCCATAATCTCTGAGCTGAGTTTTCATCCATATTACTTGTGAGCAGCAACTAGCAGCAGCAACATATTCTGCCTCTGCAGTTGAAGTTGAAACACAGTTTTGCTTCTTGGATGACCAACTTACCAGCTTATTGCCCAATAACTGACAGCATCCTGAGGTACTTTTTCTGTCAAGCTTACATCCGACATGATCTGCATCAGTGTAAGTTGATAGATCAAAACTAGAAAGTTTTGGATACCAGAGGCCTAATGAGTGTGACCCTCTGAGGTATCTGAAAATTCTCTTGACAGTAGATAAATGAGATTCTTTTGGATTTGCTTGATATCTAGCACAAAGACATGTTGCAAACATTATGTCAGGCCTACTTGCAGTTAAGTATAATAGTGAACCTATCATGCCTCTGTAGGTTTTTATATCCACAGATTCTCTTGAAGGATCAGAGTCAAGTTTGACTCCGGTGGATAGAGGAGTTCTCATTGAAGTTGAATCATTGAGTTTGTACTTTTGCAAAATTTCAGAGACATACTTAGATTGACTTATGAATGTACCTTCTGAAGTTTGTTTTACTTGTAAGCCCAGAAAGAAAGTTAATTCTCCCATGAGACTCATCTCAAATTCACTCTTCATCAACTCTGAGAACTTGTCACAATACTTTTGATTTGTAGAGCCAAATATAATGTCATCAACATAAATTTGTACTAAAAGCATCTCATTTTTGTACCTTTTGATGAATAAGTTAGTATCAATTGTGCCTTTTTCAAATCCATTTTGAATTAGAAAGGTGGACAGAGTTTCATACCAAGCTCTTGGGGCTTGTTTAAGTCCATACAGAGCTTTATCCAAATAATAAACATGATTAGGATACTCTGTACTTTCAAATCCAGGTGGTTGCTGGACATAAACTTCTTCATTTAATTTACCATGAAGAAAGGCAGATTTAACATCCATTTGATAAACTTTGAATCCTTTGTGTGCAACATAGGCTAAGAATATTCTGATTGCTTCTAGCCTAGCTACAGGTGCAAAGGTTTCATCATAATCAATGCCTTCTTCCTGGCAATATCCTTTTGCAACCAACCTGGCTTTGTTTCTGATTATTATTCCATCCTCATCCTTTTTGTTTCTGAAAACCCATTTCGTTCCAATTGCAAATTTTCCTTTGGGAAGAGGAACTAGGGTCCAGACTTTGTTTCTTACAAACTCTTGAAGTTCATCCTGCATTGCAAATATCCAATGAGGATCTTCAAGAGCTTCTTTTACCTTCCTTGGTTCAATAATGCTTAAAAAGTTTATGTAGAAGCATTCATTGATGGTGGCAGATCTTGTTTTAACTCCTGCGGATGAGGATCCAATTATTTGATCAATTGGATGATCTTTTGTCCATCTGGTAATTGGAGCATAAATTTGGGGTGGAGTTTGAGTTTCAGAGGCTCTGACAGTTGGTGACACCTCTGTTGTATTGTTCAGAGGCTCTGTAGGTGATACCTCTGTTGTATTGTTCAGAGGCTCTGTTGGTGACACCTTTGTTGTACTATTCAGAGGCTCTGTAGGTGATACCTCTATTGTACTGTTCAGAGGCTCTGTTGGTGACACCTCTGTTGTACTGTTCAGAGGCTCTGAGTTTTGTTCCAGAGATGGTGAAGCAGATTCTTGTTCTTCACCATTTGCTTCTGGAGTTACTTCAGATACTTCTTGATCTTCTTCTGATTCACTTTGCTGATCTGCATTTGGTGAAATAGAAGGTGTTATCCAGAGGGCCCTGAAAGGGTTGTACCTGTTTCTTGAGGTTCTTCTGAATTCACTCTCGGTCTATCTCTGAAGATAACTTCAGAGTTTTCATCATCAAAGAAATCTTCAAATATTCTTTTTAATTCAGATTCCCTTGATGATTCAGAGATAGGTGACGAGGAACTCTCTTGTTGTTCAGAGCTTTTATTGTCGTCAAAAGAGATATTGATGCTCTCTTGGATAGTTCTTGTTCTAAGATTGAACACTCTGAAAGATTTTGAGGCTAATGAATATCCAATGAATTTGCCCTCATCAGCTTTCTTGTCAAACTTTCCAAGATATTCTCTATCTTTCAGAATGTAACACCTGCATCCAAAAACATGAAAATATTTAACATTAGGTTTCCTATTGTTAATGAGTTCATAGGATGTTTTCTGAAATCTCTTGACAATTGTAGCTCTATTCTGAGTAAAGCAGGCTGTTGCTACTGCTTCTGCCCAAAAATTTGTTGAAAGATCAGATCTAGCAAGCATTGTTCTTGCAGCTTCAATAAGTGTTCTGTTTTTCCTCTCAACTACTCCATTTTGTTGAGGAGTTCTTGCTGCAGAAAAGTTAGGAGTAATGCCTTCTTCTGATAGATAAGAATTGATTTTGGCATTTCTGAACTCTGTTCCATTATCACTTCTTAGTTTCTGAACTTTGCTGCTGAATAGAACCTGTAATCTTTTCAACAACCTTATTAATATGTCAGGTACATCAGATTTAGCTTTGATGAATTCTATCCATGTGTATCTGGAAAATTCATCAATCAGAACCAGAATGTATTTCTTACCTGCTAGACTCTGTACAGAGATAGGACCACAGAGGTCCACATGAAGCATGTGCAGCGGTCTAGGACATTTGTTTTCACTTTTGGTTTTATGGGAAGATCTTTTCATTTTTCTCATCTCACAAGCAGAACAAAGATGATCTTTGTAAAACTTTAGAGTTGGTAATCCCTTAACCAAATTAAGTTTAACTAACTTATCAAGTGAGGAAAAGTTTAGATGTGAAAACTTTTTATGCCAGAGCCAGATTTCTTCACTATTCAGAGATACAAGACAAAGTTTCTCTGAATCAGTGTCTGTGATTTTGGTAAAGTTCATTATGTAGAGATTACCTTTTCTGTCTGCTCTTAGCATTTCTTGACCTGATTCTGAGTGAAGAAGTGAACAATATTTTCTTTGAAATTTCACATCAAAACCATGATCACAAAGTTGACTTATGCTTATCAGATTGTGTTTTAATCCATCCACATAAGCAACCTTTGATACTGAAACATTTCCTCTTGATAACTTACCATATCCTTTAATCTGTCCTTGCTTGTTGTCTCCAAAAGTAACTGCTCCTCCTGATTTTGCTTTAAATGAGGATAGCAATTCTTTATCTCCAGTCATATGCCTTGAACATCCAGAATCTAGGTACCAGATTGGCATTGACTGTTTCTGCAAGACAGATTATTGTTTCTTAGGTACCCACCTCATTATGGGTCCTTTTGTGTTAGACTTTGGTGGATTTGGATGACTTTTTGGCATCTCATCTTTTGATGTCTTGCCTTTACGTGTCTTCTTTTGAGATTTTGTCTCTGAGATATTTTTCAAAGATTGATTCAAAAGGCAGTGTGATCCTTTAAAATGATTCTTCAGTTTCATCAAGAGATAAATGCAGTTACAATTAATAGAACAAGAATAAGTAGGAGCAAAGTTTTTCTTTTTATTAAAAGCATTTGTTACATTTTGACTTCTTCTGAAACTAGCACTAGGAATATTACATTTATCCCTAACTACTTCTTTTCTTTTTGCTTGAAAGACAGTCTTCTTTTCAAGTTGTTTTTTCTTGTTCAAAAACATCTTCTTTTCTTTGCTGCTTACTACACAGACAGGATCAATATGGTTAGTTTTTGTCCATTTGCCCTTTTGTTCAGGAGAGAATTTAATTGTTTTATAGGTGTAAGAACCAGAAGTGTTTGTTTTATTCTTTGCCTTTTCTTGCAACTCTTTTTCAAGTTCTAGAGATGTTTTTGCTTGTAAACACATATTTGCAAAATCAGGACTTATTGGTATTCTAGTTTTGGTTTTCAATACTGAAATTGGAACATTCAAAATACCAGAGCCAACAGTTTCTATCTTTTTGTGAATTACATTCCCTGGTTTACAAAAAATCTGTTCATCAATCTCTAAATCAGATTCTGAATCAGAGTCAAGAAAGTCTCTCTTAGATTTAATAGAGATATCTACCTCTATTGGTTTTTTAATTTCTTTTGATCTAGAGACTTTTATGATCCGTTTCATGCTTTCTTTTCTTTTTAAGTCCTCCATGACATTTTCTTTCCAAATCTTTTGAACATCATCTTCAAACGTAGTTCTGATGTTTTCATCTGACTTTAGTGAATACAGAGGAGCATTCGGATTAAGTGAACTCTGAGATCCATTTTCAGAAGTACTTGTATCAGAGGTACTTGGTTCAAGTGTCTCTGATTCACTTGAGATGAAAGCATCAAATCTGAAAATTTCTTTGGGATCATAGCTCTGAGGTTTTGTAAAGAGTACCTCTGAAGTTTCTTCTTTTATCTGTAGCACAGACTCCTGAATGTCTTTTACTTCAGAGTACGTAGTATTTTTGAAATTCAAGGCTCTTGCTTTTGATCCCTCTGATGTTTTCATTCTTTTGAAATTATTCAGAGATGGACCTTCAAAGCTTTGGACCTTTCCCATACAGAAAGTGGAAGAAAGTGAAGTTTTCTCCAATCCATTGAATGAATTCAACTCATTGAATCCTAGCCCTTGAGAGTCCATTTGAGATTTTATTTTGTCGAAGACACTTTGTGCATTAACATAGCTTTTGATTCGAAGATTTTTTCTATCTAGAGATTGATGTAAGATTTCTCTTTCCTTTTGAAAAAATTTGGTTAAGGCAATAGAATTGAGCCTTTCATACTCAGATTTCTTTACTTCTTCTTCTTTTCCTTTTAAAACTTTCTCAATTTCTCTTATTTCTTCTGAAAAATATTTTTCTTTTTGCTTGTAGGTTTCTTCAAGTTTGGTCTATTCAAGAAAAATTTCTTTCTTTTCTAATTCAAGAAGATTCTTTTCTCTTTTGTAAAAAATGAGCTCTTTTGTTACTTGCTCTCTTTTCTGTTTTTCTTCAACAAACTTTTGCTCTAAATCCTGAAGTTCATTAATTAGTTTAAATGCATCTAATTCAGGATCACTGTCAGAGGTGTAAAGAGAGTTTACCTTCTCAGAGTTGTCTTCAGATGCTTCATCAGTTTGATCTCCATCTGAAAAAGCCATACCACAGAGATTTGTTGGCTCTTCCTCGCCGTTGCTTGTCGAGTCTGATAGCCAGTCTTCCATTTCTGCTACAAGAACTCTTTCTTTTACATTGTATTTGTATTTGTTCTTGTAGTAATCTTGATCTTTGACAAGTTTTCCTCTGCAGTTTGCAGAGAAGTGGCCTGGTTTTCCACATCTCAAGCATCTTCCATCATTTTGATTTGTTGGAAGAGTGGCAGTACTTGTCTCTGGCTTCTGTTCTTGAGGTTTGAAGTATCTCTGTGGTTGTGGATACCTTGGTTGGAATGGTTGTTGTGGTCTTGTTTGTTGTGTTGTATCATCATGGTTGAAGTTTGCACCCTTTTGATCACTATATGGAGTGAATCTGGGTTCTTGTTGAAATCTTCTTTCCGGATTTCTTCTTTCTTCATTCTCTCTCCTTCCTTCAAATACCTTCTTACCAAATTTCTTGTTAAATTGATGAGTGATTAATGCAAGAGATTTGGCGAAGGCATTGATATCTTAATCTGAGTCTGAATCTGTATTAGTTTCTTCTGCCATCAAGACCTTTTTGGATCTTCTTTTTGTTTCCAAACATTTTTGTGACTCTTCACAGTTGTTTTCTTTCGATATTTGTTTAGAAACAAGTGCAAGGGGTCCACCCAAAGAGGTTTTTGATTTTTGCTTCATAGCTTCTTTTTCATGTGTAACAAGAGTACCATAAATGTCAGTTAATGACCATGACTCAAGATCTTGATTAGCCTGTATAGACATGGACAGTTGTGACCATTCTTCATTCAAGCTTTTCAAAAAAAGAACGTTGTTTTCCTCTTTTGTTCTTATCACTCCAAACTTTATGCATTTGTTTATTAGAATGTTGAATCTTGAGTAAGTTTGGTGTAATGTTTCTTCTGGTAGAGCATGAAAATCATGATATTCATTGATGCATAGATTTCTTCTATTTTTCTGGGTTTGTAGGCCACCTTCAAGTTGATTTAACAACTGATCCCATATCTCTTTTGCAGTTTTACAAGAATCAAGTTCTTGAAAGATATCATTGGGAATTGCCATTATGAGTAATCTAACAGCTTTTGAGTCATTATCCATCATACTATTTTCTTCATCAGTGAAGTTTGTGGTTTTCTTTTCATAATATGCAGGTATTTCGGCAGTATCTGCTGTTGCAGGAACTCTTGGCACCAACACCATTGGAATGTGAGGTCCAATGTTCACAGATCTAAAAAGATCCCTGTCCATACCTTCTAGGAAATTTAGGTTCCTTATCTTCCATTGGGGATATTCATCCCTTAAAAGTGTAGGAGGTTTTGTTAATGACCCAGCTGTATAAATGGCACTTATACTTAAGTTTGCCATTAAAAAAATGAAGATTTGAAGAACTGATGCTTTTTGTAATGAACTGAGATTTACTATCAAATCAAGAGCATATGTTGTTCTTTAATAAACTGGGTTTATATGAACATGCACAGATAATGAAAGTATTGAATCAATGAGATATAAATCTATCCGAGTATGGAGATATGATCTTTCTTTGTTTAGAAACAAAGGTAGCTCTGATACCAATTGTTGGATCCCAGATCTAATCTCGTAACAATGATATAAACAATAAGAGTAATGACAGCGGAAGTAATACAGTTTAATATCAAAGGAGATTCAAATATCACAGTTCATAAAGCAGATAAAGATAAACAAGATATTCTTGGAATAAAGTATTCAACTTATATTATCAGATATATAACTTCTCAAGCACACTTGAACAATAAGATGATGGTCCTATTTATAGGACCATAAAGTAAGCAGTGTACTTGTATGACGAAAGGAAGCATGCTGAACAGTAACCTATTCTAGAAAGTAAATCTTATCACAAGGTGACGTGTCATCTATTCTTCTGTTCACTCGTAGATAATTTTAGAGTGAACATCTTCAGAGAGAATGTCTTCAGAGCTCTGACGTTGTCTTCAGAGTCTCTGATGAAGCTATCTCTGATCTCTTCTCTGAAAGTTTCAATCTCTGATAAGTACTTCAGAGGCAGGTTTGTCCTCTGAAGTCTTCGTCCTCTGAAGTTTGTCTCTGGAAGTCCTCTGAAGTAGGACTTGGGTATTTTAAACACTTTAAAGAATGAAGAATTGGAGATAACAACCAACGACCCTGTGCTTCTCAGTTCTGACTCTGTTCCCGGTGCCCCCAGAGCCAACCAATACATTCTCCTCCACTGCCTCATGCCTTCTGAGGCTCATGTCACGGTCCTCTAACATCTTTAGAAAAGTCTCTTGCTGCTTCTCCATGGCCGACGTCACCAAAAGTATGACGCTGGCCATCATATCAGATTGAGGGTTTGCCACCTGAACAACGGGGCTGGTGGATGCCAAAACCAATCTTGGCCCTAGCTCCACTTCCCCAGTAAATATCGGTGGCATGCCCGGAGAAATGACTGTTGGCACTCTCACCACCTGATTAAGCTCGCGCGAACTAACATCACGAAGATCTCTGTCGCCTAATGGACGACTACGTGTGTTCACCATACCTGAGAAATGGTTGCCACACAAGCACGAGAAAGAGTAAAAGACAAATCAACAGAATAACACAAGGAACGTACTACTACATCACCAATTGTCATTGTAACGGAACTTCAAGCACAATCACATATAAATATTCTCATAATAACATTAGCTGAGTGAGATTATGAACATACAATACATAAAGGTTCTTGTTACCATTGCCACAACGTTCGATAACTATAATTTCTGACAACTCTAAGACCAACCCATCTTAAAAGTTCTACCCAAACTCACGAATCAATGCTTAGCATACTCAGTCTAACTTTAGACATCCTACATTCATGCCTAGATCACTTAAACTAGAGCTCTGATACCAACTTGTAACACCCTAAAATTCAGTGTAAATTTAAAATTCGGAAACTGGGCAATAAGACATATGAATTTGATATTAACCTCCCAAAAAGGGGAAATGTACTAAGCTTTTACAAAAACCTGTATACGGATATGGAATTCAACAACAAACTAATATAAACATAAACTATCTAGATTACATCGGTTGTTAATCCAAAATCACCAAAAGATGGGACTTAAGCAAACGCCCAACATCAAATACTAGTCATCACAAAAAGCCTTGAGACCAAGCTCGTCACTCAAGCCCTTGGCAACCCACCGCTAATGGGAACATGTTATACACATCATTTGAGAAAAAGTGTTAGGCTTAAAGCCTAGTGAGAACATACAGTTTATAAATTATAAGAGATATAAACAATTGTATCATAAGGAAATCTTTTCAATAAGGTTTAGTTTTCAAATGAAACCTTTGCCACAACCGGGCCTTTTCGATGTAAACTCATCATACGATGACAAAAGATAACTAGTTTTACCAAGGATTGTAGCGTAACACAAATTAGGCCACAATCCGAGTTATGAATTGAATCACTTGGAATCCATGGCCACGAACTACAAAGGTCCGTACTACGATGTGAGGGAGGGCCCCCGTGGAAACCAAGTCAAAACTCGTTCACTAGGACTACACTATGACCCATGGCTAGTAATCGGTTTCACATAACCGTACCAAATGGCCCCCAAGGATCATAGGCATCCATAGCTACAAATAAGGGAAAATATGATCCATGGCTAGTAACCGGTCTCACATAACCGTACCAAATGGCCCCCGAGGATCATATACTTCCATTTTTACAAGGAGGGGAAAAGACATCCCAAATATAAGTCGACTCAATACCTAGGGATCCACTAGTAATAGTCTAGACTTGTCACAATTTCATTTGTGACCTAGCCATAGTTAGTCATATTGGTCAAAATAACATTTATAAACAAAATGCATTTTCAAGTTTAACTTCTGGGAAGAATGAAAATCATAAAAATGAACTGATATACCATCTTTCAAGTGATCACATAAATGTGCAAGTAAACTCTCTTTTACTTCAAATAAGATGGAACCCATCATTTTAGTTGAAAATGATCGGGAACCCTAAAATCTCCCAAAACTCAAGTTATGTCAAAAATGTAGTAAACTTAAATCCAAAACTGTGCAGATATATAGGAGTTCAAAATGTAACCTTTGACATGTATAAAGTTTAGAAAATGATAGTAGGAACTCGCCAAATAGGTTTTAGAAGAAAACCCGAAAAACGATATTTCGATCACCCAGAAAAGATGAAGCTTTCAATACCGAACCCTTGGTTGATGAACTTAGTATTAGCAATAAATGGTAGCTTGAAGGTAACCAAGCAAGAAATAAATGAAGAGAGAGAGAGAGAGAGAGAGAGAAACTTGAGGAGAAAGAAAGAGAGAGAGATATTATTCTAAAAGATATTTAGGCTGAAACAATACATAAGTCGGCCAGGGGATCTCGCGGTTATGCCGCAACCTCAAGTCGCGGCATAACTCGCCCGCTTACTCAAAGCCAAAACCTAACAGAGGGTTTCGCGGGTTGTGCCGCGGCTTGCAAGCCGCGGTGTAACTCGTGTAGTTCCCTGTGGTTTGTCCAAAACCACCAAAATCCAAATACTTAACTTGCTACCAAACGCGGTGCTAACGACAAAAGCTATACACAAAAGAATACCAAGATTACAACACGGAATTTCGGGGTGTTACAAAAATGATGTTAAGTAGCTCTCTCAGGTCGAGATGTGGAAACTACAAGATGTGTGGCATCAAGTGCCTGAGTTTCCACAACTTCAGGTTCAGAAGTCTGACCCCCTCTAATACCCCACACAACATTTTCTCTCTGCTCTTCCCGTTCCTGGACTCCCGTAGTCTCAGGAACCCTCACCGACTCCACTCGTCTAAGGTTGGAGTCTTTGGTAGGGATAGCCGGTTCTGGCAATCCCCTAGACTCTCTGTAATCCTTAACGCACTCTGAGTTCGGATTAGCGTAGGCCAGTAGAGCTGCTGGAATGGGCATAGAGAAGTTAAACGTCTTCTTTTGCTTTTGGAGATATCGCATTTCACATTCAGGAGCAACCTCATGATGGGATCTCTTTGGGATATCTCTGTTTGAGAGGATCATATTCCGGACAATGAGCTGAAGAAATCTTTGGTAAGGCACATATAGAGGTTTCTTGGAAATTCTCTTGCTGATGACCTTTTCATACAATTCCATCCAGAATGCCACCTAGTAGTCTACGTGCAGATTGTACACGATAGCATGGAATAGTCTCAAAGTGTGCATGTTGGTGTTGTCTAGGCCTGAGTGGCTTGAGGTCAAACATCGATTGATGACTGAGAACATCTGGTAATAGAATGGTGTTAGATTCATTATCTTGAATTCACTGATCTTGGTAAGCTGACCCATATACCCTAAGGCTCGGATGCCTTCAAAAACTGCAGAATCCACAGGTTATGGGTCAAAAGAAGTCCTCCCCTCTCTAGCATTTGCTTCTGGTAGATCCAGTATGAGTCTGAGTCTCTGATATGTCAGAACAGAAGTGAAGTTGTCAATTCTGATTCTGAAGTACTTGAAAGTGTTGCTCTCACCACATATTATTTGGTCTTCCATGCTTGTTGTAGATATATCAATGGGACATTTGTTGTATCTTTCAGAGCTTTATTCAACGTATGACCTTTCAGAATCTCTATGACCAATGGATTGACATTTAGGACATCAAAATCCACGTGGTGGTTGTTCGGAGACAAAAGCAGATACTCGGTAGGATTTATGAGGGCAAGATCAGGATCACCACCGATAACTGACTGTACGTGTGATTTGGAAGATGGCATTGGTGTTTCCTTGGACACATTCGGATCATACTCATCCATTTGGACGATGGGATCATGAGTATGTTCATCTGCCATGTTGAACCTGAAACAGAAAGAAAGTATTGGATATAATCCAATATGTTAGCAATAAGCACAAAAACTTGTTTTCAAAAAATGATTTTGATACACACATTATCAAAGTACAAAAAGATTTCACTTTTAAGCTCACAAGAAAAACACACAGTGTTGCAAGATACAATATGCAACAACACAGAAAGAAAATACAGAAATAAAATGACTAAACCAAACAAAACACTTGTTGATTTGATTTTGTTCTCAAAAATGAAGTTGTATTGCATGAACACTCATCCCATGAATGATTTAAAAAAAACTTAACTTTTGTAAAATTTTCAAGTCCAGAACTCTCATAACACAGAGTTGAACTAAAAACTCGCATACCATAAAGAACTCGCATGAGACTAAAACTCGCATGAACCTTTGATTCGGCCAAGAACTCGCATAACATGATGTTAGGAAACAAAACTCGCATGACAAAGTGTTCATATGAAGAACTCTCATGACCAAGTGTTCTAAGATAAGAACACTTAGAATACTGTTCATCTTAAAATTTGAATTTTGAACACATCAAATCCAAAAATTTTACCCTTTAATCTGAAAAATTTTCTTTTGTTAAGTTCGATTAGGGTTTTATGTTAGGCGTATCATCAAAAAATGAAATTACAGTCCATGCATAGGTTCGATTTTGTCCAAACATAGTCCAACGGTTCGAAATAATATCCAACAGTCTAAAGGTTCAAGAATCGAATCAAGTTCAATCATCCAGAGTCAAGGTAACCTGTGAAAACATATTCAAACAAGAACCCATATAGAAATCGAGTTCAATCATACAAAACAGACAACATTTAAGAAGAACAAAGTCAAAAACACAAGTATCGTGTTCTTGAAGATGAACAGACACAAACTGAAATCGAACAAAACCCTAGAAAAATGAAAAATCGAGCTTCAAAATACACAAACAAAGTTCAATAAACATAGAAAAACAACAATCAAACAATATAAAAACATAACCTACACTGAATCGAGGATGTAAGACACTGAATTCAAAAGGTCGCAAGAATAGTCGAGAGAAGTAATTCTTCTAAGTGTAAAACTCGCTAAAGGTATCTGAGAGAAGTGAGCCAAAAAAGGGATAACTATTGAAAATATACTCTGAGGGTACGATGACACGTGGCACGATTTGATTTGTTGGCTCACTTTCGCGCATACCAAAGAAGAGGTACTTACCGCACAACAAAGGCAAGTATGTGTAAGTGCACTTCGCACATGAAGCAATGTGTGCGAAGTGATGTGACATGAAGAACTCTCATGCAATGTTATTCGGGAAGTTTTTGTTCACACTTTTTTACTTTGGAGATGATCCCATCAAGTTCAGTGATCTTAGTAGACAAACTGTTTCTATCTTTAGCGAGTAGATCAATCTTCTTTTGTAACTCAGACTTCTTATTCTGTTATTTCAGTGCAGTTGTTGATAGTTTAGATAACTTCCTTGAAAGCTTTTTAATCTCTGTTTCAAATACTTTCCTTTCTTCCTCAAAATCTTTTTCAACATTCTTTCGTTTGTCTGATATTTCTTTGAATAACCCAAGATGCTTCTGTTCAGACATTTTCTTTTCTTTCTCAAACTCGTCTCTTTCAAGAATAACAACTTTCTCAAAGTCTGATACTTGTTGTGAAAATTTTTTATACATTTGAGTTCAACAGCTTTCTGCTCTTCGAAAGATTTCCTTGAAAATTTAGAAAACTTATGTGCGAAAGCTTTTCTTTCATTCTCAAATCCTTTCTTTTCCTTTTCAAACTCTGTTTTGTCTTTGTTAATATGCTTTTCCATGTCTGAAATCTTCTTTTTTAGTTCAACATTTTTACTTTCCAATACTGTTGCTTTCTCTTCAAGCTTCTTTATTTGATCCTAAAGATTTGAGTTCTTAAATTTCAGTTTCTTAACAATCTTTGCATTTTCCTCTCGTTCTGCTTTCAATACCTGCAATTTCTTTTTCAAGTTTAGTCATCTTAATTTTTTGAACAACAACAAAAATGTCTTCTTCAGGGGTTACTATAGCAGGCTTGTTGTTCTTTTTGGATCCCATCTTGAAATAATCCTAATAGAGTGATCGTCAAGAGAAACTTCGATTAGAAGTTGAGTTATGTGCACAGTCTTAAAAATATATGAATAACAAGATTAAAGTCAAAAATAAAATCTGAAAAACAAAGAATAAAATTGTCTTCCAAAAATTAAGTCTGAAAATCAGTGCGAAAACTTGACTTGTAATCTTCAATCTGCAAAAATATAGAAAAATATATCAAATATGCGCAAAAAAACAGATAAAACAGCTAAAACGACACTAAAAATGACTATTTTTGAAAAAGAACCGAAAAATAATGACTAAACACGACACAAACGAAAAACTTAAAAAAATGACGAAAAATGAACAAAAACGACTAAAATATAAAAAAAATACAAAAATAGGGACTAAAACCGACAAAATATAAAACGTTCGACTATAAATGAAAAATACTAAGACTCGACAAAAAACAAGAACTAAAAACGACAAAAACACAAAAACTATAAAATCTAGGGACTAAAAGCGTAAAATACCAAACTAAGAAACTACAAGGACCAAAAATGACAAAAGATCAAACTAACAACTAGAGGGACTAAAATTGTAAAAACCTAAAAGATATAAACCGCAGGGACTAAAAGTGTAAAAATTAAAAAACTAACGGAAAAATCTAATGAAAGGACTAAAAATGTTACAAAACTAACGGAAAACTTTACAAACTAACGACAGAAACAAAAATTGCTAACTCCTAAAAGACACTTAACAAACCTAATAAAAACTAACACAAATGGTCTAAATTGCAAGAAAATTAACGAAGCTAACAGAAAAGGACAAAATTTGTCACAAACTTAACAAAACTAACGGAGTTCTGTTAAGTTACTGTTCATTGTCTTCTCAAATCGCACAGTGAACTTCAAGTATCGATATCTCCTCCAATTCTTAACCAAATCAATTAAAATTTGTTTCAAAATGACCGTTGATCAATAGACAAACGATTTCCACGAAAGAATCTTTTTCATGCAACGAGAACGGAGTTGTATATTGACGTGATTAAACTCTGGCGATCACGTGTTTCCGGCTAACTTCTTTTGATCCGTTATGGCCTATTATGATCTGTAAAACAATGTAAATCATGAACAAAAAGTATTATGAAGCTAAACATCGAAATCATCAGTCGATAAACGAATTCCGGCCAAACCCGGTTTTCCAGCGAAACTCCGACGAGTCTCTGGCGAACTTTTAAACACAAATATCGCGATGAATTTTTGATGAAATTCGATTCTGAAACTTGGTATGTGTTCTAAATCAACAAACGAAGAAATTAGACATGATTGGATCAATTAAAATCAACATTAAAACTTAGACCCCGTTGAGATCACGTCTAAAAAAAACTAAGTATAGAAGTCGCAAATTGTACAGAAAGATTCAGTTTCAAAACAAATCTAAGTATAGAAGTCGTAAGATGAGGCTTGCATCAAGTTGTTCACATATGGGTTGTGAGTTCTTTGTTCAAGTTACGTATAACTTCTTCAAGCAGTGACTTGCGAGTTCATGGAGGTGACGCAGATAACTGTTTACGAGTTCTTCAAGTTGTCGTAAATCAAGCTTTGCGACTTGAGTTCATCATGTAAAACTTGCGACTTTAAACCTGAAACTTACGAGTTCTAAGATTGATGTAGAGGTAAGCTTGCTGCGACTTCATCTCAGATGACGTAGAGATATACCCCTGTGATGTCTGCAAATCAATTCAAATTGATATTAAAAAACCCAATGAATATCCCTAAAGTGGATCGAACAGTCAATCATACTCAGATTCCTTGCATCAACTTGAAGTCAGATCATCTTTCATGCTTGCGAGTTCATCCTTTGAAACAGTATGTGAGTTCTTCAATTGCTTATGACTTGCGAGTTCTGTTGAAGAAACTAACACTAGGATTGTAAACTCCAGATTCCTTGATGAAAACTTTGAAAGATGTTATTGATGATCATTTTCCGGCACATGTTGACTTATTAAAAATCTTTGTTGTCCAAAAGAAAATTGTTGACCACCAAGTCCCTTTGCTTTGCGAGTTCTATTTAGCACATATACCATGCGAGTTCTTCATATAAATGTTGTGAGTTCTTAAAAAACACTTTTATGATACTTGCAACTTCTGAGATGCAGAAACACTGATAAGACTCACGAGTTCTTCTCTTCAAAATTGCATGAATTGCTTACAATTTCTTCACGTGAAGACAAAAACTTGACTAAGTTGAGTTTATGAGTTCTTCAAATTATTTTCTTCTTCTTCGATGGAACACAGTGTATGTCCTGAAAAAATCAAAAACTCACAAAACAATTATTAACTATTGTATTAGGAATCAAACACAACCACAAAAAACTTTTAACAACAATTTAACAAAAATTCGGATCAAAAACTCAGATTTGAAATTTTTTTGCTCGAGAACACATGAACATCAAAAAATTTCAAAAATAAAATTTATGGATTGAAACTCAAAATCTTTGATCAATTCATGTCTAAAAAGAGTTTTTAGAAACAAATTCACACAAAAATGAATTAAATCAACAAAATTTTGTAAAATCACAATCCAAAAAAAAATTCACAGAGCAGTTTTCTAAAACATGAAAATTTTCACGAAAACTTCAAATTTGATGAATCTTGATGCAATTTTGAGTAGAAATCGATGCAAAATAGATGTATGACAATGAAGAAACATTTTGCAATCAAAATTAAACTCAAAAACACAAAAAAATGCATAACCCATTTGTGTTATTCAAATCTTCAAAAATTGAGATTTTCTTCAAAAATTCTTCAAATCTTGAATGAATTTGTGCACATTTAATCTCCCAAAGCTCTTATACCAATTGTCAACACCAGATCTATTAGGTAAATGACATTTTATTTCATTGATCTTTGAAGAATTACATGAAATGTGAACTTTCTATCACTAGAATCTCTTACTTTCTCTCACTAGAAATATGACATTGACAAAATCCTTAACCTAATGCTTAACCCCTAAGGAAACTAATATCTAACTCAAATTACAAAGACATTGACTAAACACAAAGTAAACTCCTTTGACCTTCTAACATTACTCTGACTTTTGACTTTCTTTGACTTTTCTTTTACAAATACTTTTACACTAAATCTTGAATACAATAATGTCCTAACAGTTTTCTTCATTTCTATTTCGTTCGCCTTGAAGACATTACGAGCACTCCATCCAGGTAATTCTTATTTCTTCTTTCCATTTCTGCTTCCTCAATTTGGTGTAATTTCGTTTATTTATTTATTTATTTATTTTGGTAACCGTGGGTTTTCGGGCCAGCTTTCGCGCACCAACTAATCGTCGGGCGACCACGAATGGCCTGGAGTCATCGCAGGTGAACCTCCATGGCCACAAGGGCTTTGGCATGTAATTTCGTTTATGTGGGACACGATTTTGGTTCACTTTTTGTTTCTCATCGCATGCCACTCTCGCTCTATTCCATCGTAGACCTCCTTCCAATTCCAATCCAGGTAATTACAACCTTGGTTATTTTGTGTCAATAGGTTCACTTTCTTCTTTGTTTGTTGGTTACTGCAGCAAGAAATTGTTGCCGGTCCTTTGTGATTTTAATCTCCTTCTATTTCTCCTTCCAATTCCAATTCAAGTAATTAGGGCTTTGGTTATTTTGTGTCAATAACGGGTTCACTTTCTTCTTTGATTATTGGCTAGATAGAAAATTTGTTTCTTTGGCCAACCATTTGATGCATCTGGTGTTTCATATGAATTTATGTATTAGCATCTAGCCAACCACTGATTTGGACCATACTTCATTTGAATCTTCTTCGTTGATGGAAATCTCAAATCCTTCCTAAATCTCAAACTACTTCAAGATTTGAGTTGTTCTCAGGGATCATCGTCCTCATTTTCTTGAGGGAATCAAGTTGTAACAAGAAACCTAATTTAATTTCTTCCATGTTAGTTTATAAGTTTCCCTTCTCAGTGGTTCTTTTTTCATTGAAGTTAATTCATGTTATACTTGTTCATTTTTCATTTTTCTACATATGATCTTTGCGTTTGGGCAGAAGAGAGTTGGGACAGTCAACAAACTGTTGATCAATACCAGTGTTTTTGAGCATTCAAGCAAGTTTTACTCAGTTGAGAACCATTTGTCTCAACTCTCAAGAGATAGACATTCGAACTTCTTAATACACTTCGAAATTGGGATGTGAATGGATCTTGGAATCGACCATTAAAGAGATTGACATTTGAATCCAAAGGTGAGATTTGTCATTATTAAGCTCCAAATTTGACAAATAAATTATGACATGATTTGTAGCTTTAACCCTATAATTTGTTCCCGTAGAAAGCTTCAGGATATGTGTGTTTTAAGCCTCTTTCCTCGAGCTTGGCATCATCTCAGGTACTTACATTAAATTTTTGCTGCACTAATGAACTTCATTTCTGATTTTGTTCTTGAATGTGTTTATCAAAGCTTAGAATCCAAGATCCTACTTCAGAAGGTTTCAAGTCAAGTTGTAGAGAAGGAGAGGTATGGATGTCTTTGCACTATTTGTTGCTCGTGATGTATAATTGTGCAAAAGACAGATTACTTTGGTTTTGTGTGCAGAGGAGAGGTATGGATGCTCTCTATGATTTCATTTGGTTATTATACATTTATTTAAAGTTAGTATTTTGGACTCATAGGTTACATTTTCTAGACACTTGTGCATCTGTTTTATATTATTTTATTGTCTTCAAAGATGATGGTGTTCAAACATGCAACCTTATTTAGTAGACCAAACATGTCTCAGTAACCATTTAGGAAGAGATTGGCAAGCTCCCTGTACCACCTCATATGTTTAAGTTTTACATATGAAAAGATTGGCAAGTGGCCATTACTTCATTAATAACGGAGGCATAATTACAAAAATCAATGTCTAAACTTCTATCGAAAAGAGTTGTATCATAAAATGCCAAAAAACATGCAAACTTAAGACAATACCGTATGCTCCTAGCTTCCACTCATATTTTGTTTGATTCATCCAAAACCAATGTGCCAGATAGTGATAGTCAAAATAATTAAATCTTATTTAAGTAATATACTCACAACAAAAGCTACTGCAATTTGAATCCTTCCAGTAAACTTCGTATGAATCTGCAATTTTAAATCCTTTAGTAAGAAAACCATTGAAGAATAACACAAAATGGATAGGCAAAATCAAAAACCATCCAAGAAAAAGTATTTTCAAAGGGAGAGGTCAAACCTGAGATCTAGAAACTTTTACCTTGAATGAAAAAGGCGTCGATGCAAGCATTGAGAAGCATCAGGCGTCGAAACATCAAATAAAGACCATTAGGTCTTAACCCACCACCAAGAATCGAACCCATAAAGAACCAGAAACCCTAAACCCTTAAATGATCCAGTTTCACTGATATTTTGTATGATTCAACCAAAACCAATGTGCCAGATGGTGATAGTCAAAATAATTTAAATCTGATGTAGCCAAAAAGATTATCATAAACAACCATTGTGGCATCACATATTGTTTGGCTTTGAGGCGCTATTTTTTGGCTTTATTTATCATCTGTTGGTTTATGGATGTTTTTTTAGTGTTGATGATTATACATTTGCATTTGTTGCAGAAGTGTATACTTTGTGCAAAAGGACTCAAGTTGTTTAAAAAGAAAATCTTGGCCTAGATAGAATTGAAGGTATAAAATGGTGTAATAAGCACAAACTAATACTTCCATGTAACAGAGGTAACACATTACTTAGGGGCCGTTTACCCCAAAACTTACCTGGTAAACATATTCATAGGTTAATGTAATATAACTTGGTAAGCGTTTACCCGGGTAAGCGTGTGGTAAATGATCCCTTAGAAAGCACTAAACAATATATCAAGGTGATTGTTTTTCTCATGATTGATTTTTGCTGTTGCTTCATTTATGTTTAATTAATTGGTCTTGATTTCAGGAATGTTGAACAAAATAAATACATGGTTAAAGTGTAATGTATAGATTTTGTGATCTTTTTACAAATTATTACTTACCAAATAATGTTTTATATGTGTACAGAAAGTCTGTACAAATTATTGTAATTTCTATTTGTAACTTTGGTTTTTCATTGAGTTTGAAATAACGTTTAACTTTATGTTCGTTTGTTTTTGTAAATGTAATAGTAATTTAATTACAAATTTTGTGAGTTTATAAAGATCATAAACTTCATACCTCGATTTACATAAAAGTTTGAAATCCCGCTGCATTGCGCGGCTACCAACTGGTTTGGTAAAAATAAGATAACCATTGTTACAAAATAATAAGTATAATTTTCAAAATTTAGTGAATGGTGGATTTATTAAATTATGGTTAGATTATTATTATTTTTGATTATATTCAATAAAAAAATAGCGAAAATGAAAGGTCAAAATCATTTAGGTGGCGTTTGTTTTTTAAGAGGTGCTGAAGTCTGAAGTCTGATTTCACTTCTGATTTTTAAAAGGTGGTGCTGAAATCTGAAACAATAAGACTGGTTGTTTTTGTAAACTGATAAACGTCTGAAATCTAAATCAGTTGTTTTTTATTTAAATTATACTACCATTTGAAGAAGTCCTTGTTTAAATTCTAATGATGCATAAGCAAGAAGCCACGAGTGTCATATACCCAATAAATTGTGAACACTCAAACATCTCCTAACTTGTTGTGAAGCTGTTAAGGTTGCAGAATTGAAGAAAACTCAAACTTGATGAACCTAGACAAAAAATCATTAGTTCTTTCAACTAAACTTTGTTGTGGTCTTCTATCATTCCAGAATCAAAATTCATTTAGATGTTAATGACTTCGGTCTGGAAAGTCTTCATAAGAAGTTAAGCCGATTAATACAGAACCAAAAGCTATTATTAAACCCATAATATGTGAAATACAAACAACAAACCAAAAGCTATTAGAAACCAAAACCAACTAAAACATATCATACCCAAATGCAAAAGTCCCTTTTTATAATTCATGAATGCAGTGCTTGAACAAACCGAGGTACAAAAAAACCCATAAATCTTTGGAATCGACAAAAATCAAAACATAAGAGAGTTCTGGAATCGGCAGAAATCAAAACCACGAGGACAAACCAAAATCAAAACATAAATATATTGGGAAGATCGATATACCTTGGAATCGGAGATGGAGACGATTTCAGATTCAGATATCTATCGACTTGCAGGTCTAGAGTCTCGATTTAGAGTTGCTCAAGCTCGACTTAGAGAGGAGGAAGGGAGGACTTCGGTCGATTTGAAGAGGCAGAGAGGAGATCGACGTCGATGATGGATAGTCCCTTTAAAGAAGATCGATTTGGAGAGGATGAAATCAGTCGATTTGGAGAAGATTCAGTTTTAAGAGAGGCGATTTGGAGAGGCAGGGGCAGGAGGCGATAAGTGAAAATAAGTGATAGGGCTTTCACTTTTCCGGTCAGTGCTAAATAAGTGATAAGTGGATCTGAAATAATAAAAAAACACTCTTAATTGAACTACATCTGACCAAAAAAGTGATAAGTGCCAAATAAGTTCTGATTTTAAAAAAACAAACACACCCTTAATGTTACATATTTATTTAAAAATAAAACAAAATTCTCATAAAAATATAATGATTTAATAGAGATTGCTCCTTAATTATATTATATATATATATATATATATATATATATATATATATATATAATGAGAGGTTCATTTGAGATATGCTAAATATATGAGAAATAGAAAATTAATCATAGCCTTTCATTTGGTCAAGATCGGCTTTGACCGGTCAAATATTACGCCTTTGACTGGTCAACAATTATGGCTTTGACTGGTCAAAAGTTGCGGCTATTCCAAAAATAGAATGACAGTTTCGTAATTTCTACAAATACACGGGACGAGTTCCTATATGAATCTGTATGATTCACATATGAACTATATGTTCATATGTGAACAAGTGTAATTCACATATGAACTCTTTTAACTGATTCATATATGAACCTTTGTGATTCATATATGAACCAATTAACTGATTCACATATGAAGTAATTAACTGTAAGTTCATATGTGAATCAGTTGAAATAATTAACAGATTCATACATGAATTACACTGGTTCATATATGAACATATAATTCATATTTGAATCATACAGGTTCATATATGAACTCATCCAACGTATTTTACGAAAGCACCCCTCTATCTTCTACATATCACACAAGGAATTATGCGGTGTTTCACGGTCAAAGTCGCAAATGTTGACCAGATAAAATGCTAGGATCATTTCTTTATTAATCATATTTTTAGCATCTCTCAAATAAGCCTAATCCTCTCTCTCTCCCTCTCTCTCTCTCTCTCTCTATATATATATATATATATAGAGAGAGAGAGAGGGGGGGGAGTTCAAAAGAAAACTCAATTTTCATTGTGCATGTGAGGACAAATCTCAGCTACTCCATCTCTATTGATCCAACAACTTATATTAAATATATGTTTTAATTTCAAGATGCTTATGGATAAAAATGGAAGATAATTTAAACTCACGCCTACCATATTTGATTTTTTTATTTTCTTTTTTAATTAAAAACTTTTACCCAATTAAAGTTTAAAATAAATTATCTTAAAAATTACTAATATTTTAATCAGATAAATTACATCAAAAAAACGAGAACTTCGTGCTCTTCGATAAGACATCCATCTCGATATAGTTTTTTTATTGTTTTAATCGTTTTTTACGTGAAATGCTATATATGTGTGTCATATTCCTTATGAATATTTATGTACGTTCAAGTCTGTACAACATCTCGATACCGTAAGTATGTAACTCGACATCACCTTCTTCAACACTTTCTTCAACGTCGTAAGGCATCGCGTTTCTTCAACACCATAACCCAACACCCATCAAGACGAATCGAGAACCTATCGAGTAATTCTATTGTGAATCGTGGAACAAAAGAGAGCACTTCACGTATCCACATCTTCACAGGTCATTCATGTATTATTCATCATGAATATTGTATCATTCAGGATGAATAATTCACGATTCATGAATTCGTGTATCATTCATCATGAATGTTGTGTAATTAATCCTGAATACTATATTATTCATCATGAATAATAAATTGTGTGTCCCAATAAGCAATCATTCAATCAAGTAAACATATATTCAACACAATAAAGCAAACCTGATATTGATTAACCAAACGATTCAACAGGTTACAAGCTTGAAATTGAAATTCTCTCTGCTTCTCTCTTGTTCACGGCGCACCACCACCAGACCAAACCTCTCTCAATAATTATAATCTCCTAATTAACTCCCTAACCTCTCTAACCTAATTAGCACTAATAAACCTATTTAAACAAAGGCTTAAGAACCTAATGGGCTTGACAAGGTTTAGGCCCAACAACTAAAACTAAACTTATTTAATAATAAAAGACTAATAATAAAATACGAAAAATAAACTTTGACTATTATTACAAAAAGAACCCTAGACTATTTGTTGAGACGACTTTTCCAGCTTTGACTTCAGATTTCCATCTTCAGTATTTGATGATCTTGAATCCAATAAAACTGTGCTTTAACAATCTCCCCCTTTGGATCAAGATCATTACTAAACAAATTCAGCAATTCAATCCTTCTCTTTTAAGCTCAGAAGATGTAACCTCCTTCTTTGTCTTCAGAATGTAGCAATCTCCCCAATAGTTGAAATCTCTTGGAAAGAAATTATCTCCAATTTTAGCTCATAATGCTTTAGCAAATCATCTTCAGAAAATTTCTTCAATTCAGCAAGTCTTCAGAAATTAAATCTTAAGAAATTATTTCAAAACTTCCAATCTTCTCTCCATTTCTTGATTGACGCTTCTCCCCCTTTTTGATTAAAGAAACGAGAAGTTCATCAAAACTTTACTTCAAGAAAAGTCGTCTAACACTGATCTTGCAAACAGAACCACTGATTATCCGTCAATTCATAAAAAAGTGCATCCAGATCTTTGCAAATCCAGACAAAATAGATAGGTAACACTTGAAGCAACAAATGAATACACAAAGTCATTGTGTGTAACGAATACACAATATAAAGGAGCTTTTGAGATGTTCACTCCCCCAGGGCTTCCATTCAATCATCGAAACACCACAAAGGTAATTTCTATGAACGTAATGAAAAAGAAACAAATTCTTTGTATGTTCGTGCAAGTGATAGAATAAATGAAGCAAATGATGTTTGCTTATAAGGCTCAAAAAGTGTAAACCAATGATAAAAGTAGTTAAACACATACTCAATGTGCATGAGTGAAGTGTGAATGTGGGGCAGATGTCCTTCTTTTCAATATCTAGATTTTCCAAATGAAAATAAGATAGAATATGTGTTGCGTCCCCTTTGAAAATGAAACATTTTCTTGTTGAGAAGAAAATGAGTGGCTGGTGGGGTAATGTCAAGAGTTGGCATGGGCTAGTTGCCAGTTTCAATAATGTTCACCAAGAATTGTGAAGCATTAGAAATGTGGCTGCCCAACTCAGAAAGTAGTTGGTGCAGAGTTTAAAAATTCTTTTACTCTGATCTCACACCCTCTTTCTTTTAATCGATAAGCTCACAGCTAACCAAACTTACTTTTAACATTTTCCCTCATCACACATCCCACACTCATTTCTTTTTGAACTCCTCACATGCAATCACTAAAGGATTAACTTCTTGGGTAGGAAACACTGGTTAACCTAAATCCATAGAAGTTCAATTAAGTCCTAGCACACTGATCCCACGTTTTCTTATAAAGCAGATGATGCTCAGATAGTTTAACTTTATCAGTTAAAGTGCATAGATGGAGCAGAAAACATTTAAAAGCACACTTCCAATTCAAGAAATATGTTTGAGAATCGGGAAGTGGTTTGAACATTTAATAACATGTTTTCTTATGATTGAAAGTTGTCCTTCTTTCAACCATGAATGAGCTGAAGAAAAGAAATTATACCTTTCGAGTACAGTCTCACATCTCGCGAAATCAAGCTTAAAGTCATAAAGATATGATCTTTGAAGCATCTCACAACCTACAAAAGTCTAAAAGTCTAGTCAAAGTAACTTTATTCACTGAAATTGAAATGACATAAAGCAGTAAAATAATTAATGTACGAGTTATGATCAGAAATAATCAGAAGTCATCGCCATACTCTTTTGACTTGAACGCTCCCCCTAAAATCATGCATTACTAACAAATTATCAGTAAGTACAATGCATTCAGTTTAGCTCCCCTACAAAATAACATTGACCATCTATAAGATACTTCTCACACTCCCCCTAAGATCATGAACAAACTATTAAAGAGCATGTATCATGCGGAAATAATAATAAAGATATGATAAAGAGACACAATAAGAAACTTTAATAGGTAACCAACGATTAGGTCTTAAGATTTAGCATACCAAGTCTTGAGACAAGAAAATTAAATCTCTTTTCGTCTAAAGGTTTGGTAAACAAATCTGCAAGCTGATAATCGGTTTTTGCAAAGTAAAGTTCAATTGTTCCCTTTTCTACATTATCTTTTATAAAAAGATACCTGACATCTATGTGTTTGGTCTTAGTATGCTGAACAGGGTTAGCAGTAATCGCAATAGCGCTCTTCGAATCACAATAGATCGGAATTCTATTGAAATGAAATCCATAGTCTCGCAGTTGTGTTCTCATCCACAAGACCTGAGAACAGCAGCTAGCAGCAGCTACATATTCCGCTTCGGCTGTTGATGTGGAGACACATAATTGCTTCTTTGAAGCCCAACTAACGAGTTTATCTCCGAGGAATTGGATATGACCCGAGGTGCTCTTCCTGTCTAACATGCAACCAGCATGATCTATGTCTGAATAAGCTATTAGTTCAAAGCTTGTATCCTTATGATACCACAGACCAAGATCTGCAGTCCCCTTCAGATACCTGAAGATCCGCTTTACAGCAGATAAATGGGATTCTTTAGGATTGGCCTGATATCTAGCACATAAGCATGTAGAAAACATTATATTCGGCCTGTCTAACATGCAACCAGCATGATCTATGTCTGAATAAGCTATTAGTTCAAAGCTTGTATCCTTATGATACCACAGACCAAGATCTTCAGTCCCCTTCAGATACCTGAAGATCCGCTTTACAGCAGATAAATGGGATTCTTTAGGATTGGCCAGATATCTAGCACATAAGCATGTAGAAAACATTATATTCGGCCTACTAGAAGTAAGATACATTAAAGAATCTATCATCCCTCTATAATTCCTAACATCAACAGCCTTTCCCGAAAGATCGGTGCCAATCTTAGTACCAGGTGCCATTAGGGTACCAATCGGTTTACAATTTTCCATTTTGAACTTCCGAAGAATATCCATAATATATTTCGATTGATTGATAAAAATCTCCATTGAAAATTGTTTGACTTGCAATCCGAGAAAGAAGTTCATCTCTCCCATCTTGCTCATCTGAAAACGTGACACCATGAGGTTTGCAAAGTTCTTATAGTAATTAGGATTTGTAGAACCAAAAATAATATCATCCACATATATTTGAATAAGAATGATATCGCCTTTATCCTTTTTAATGAAAAGAGTGGTATCAACCGTACCTTTTGTAAAACCTGACTTGACCAAGAACTGAGATAGAATATCATACCAGGCGCGAGTAGCTTGCTGCAGTCCATAAAGAGATTTATCCAAGATGTAAACATGATTAGGCTTATCTGGATTCACAAACCCTTCTGGCTGCGAGACGTAGACTTCCTCCTTGATTACTCCATTCAGAAAAGTTGTCTTCACGTCCATTTGATAAACGGTGAAGTTCTTGTGGGCTGCGTAGGCTAAGAACATCCGAATTGCCTCTATACGTGCCACTGGAGCATAAGGCCCATCGTAGTCTATCCCTTCCTCTTGCCTATATCCCTTGGCGACAAGTCGTGCTTTGTTTCAGATAACGGTACCATCTTCATCTTTCTTGTTTTTGAATACCCATTTCGTACCAATGACGGTTTTACCTTTTTGTTTGGGTACGAGTCTCCAGACTTTCAGTGCTTCAAACTGATTCAGCTCATCTTGCATCGCAGTTACCCAATCTGAATCGGCAAGAGCCTCAGATACGCGAGTAGGCTTGATCTTTCTCAGAAAGGATTCATACATACATAGATTTGAAGTTGCAGACCTAGTTTGCACTGGTGCAGAAGGATCTCCAATAATTTGATGTACCGGGTGCTCTTTGGTCCACTTATGTTCATGAGGGAGTGGATTCGATGCATGTTGATCATTGTCAGCATCTAGGAATCCACTGTTATCTCCTTCAAATGGTTCAGAATTAATGGGGGTTTCAGTTAAAGTAGTCGTTGCAGAAGTGGCAGTAGGTACAGCTTGGGCAGTTTGTTGATCAGTCCTTACAGTACATCCTACAGAGTTAGCTACATCTGTCTCATATGTGTTGGTCACAACTTCAACTATTGGAGTAGGCTTTGGAACGGGAACTTCTTGCTGAATCGGGGAATTGGATTCAGTAGAGATATCGGAAGTGGTCGGATGAGTAGTCATCAAGTCTTCTATCCTGTCAACCACAACAGACTTAGGCACTTTAGAGCCAGGAAATTCATCATAAAATAGTTCAAATAATAAATCCAAATCAGATAATTTAGAAGTAGACGATGAAGCACCATCTGATTTGTTCTCTTGAGGTGCAGGTCCTGGACTGGTTGATCCAAAAGCTAAAACTCCGGTAATTACGGGTTCTGAACTGACGTGCTCAGAAGCCATGTCCTCATCGAATGTAACATTGACACTCTCGATCACTGTCTTCGACTTCTTCAAATAAACACGATATGCAGAAGATATAGAGGAATAACCAACGAAGATGCCTTCATTCGCCTTAGCACTGAACTTGTTCAGATTCTCTCTGTCATTTAGAACATAACACGTACAACCAAAAACATGAAAATATTTACTGGTCGGTGTTCGGTTGTTGATCAACGCATACGGAGTCTTCTGAAATCGGCGGTGTATCATGGAGTGCTTCTGAGTGTGACACGCAGTCGATACAACTTCAACCCACAAAAATAAAGGTAAGTCAGATTGGCTGAGCATTGTCCGAGCGGCCTCGACTAGTGTACGATTTTGCCTTTCGACGAATCCGTTCTGTTGAGGTGTGAGAGCAGCAGAGTATTGATGTGATATCCCGACCGATTCGAGATATTCTTCAACGATCTTGTTCTTGAACTCTGTGCCGTTTTCAGTTCTGAGAATCTTGACCTGTTTTTGCATATTGACTTGGGTCGTCTTCAGAAATGTAATGAGAATATCGGGTGTCTCATCTTTAGACCGTAGAAACTTGACCCAAGTGTATCGTGTATAGTCATCCACGATAACTAGCACATACTTCTTTCCTCCTAAGCTTTGCGTTCGCATAGGACCGCACAAGTCCATATGCAACAACTCTAATAGAGAGATGGTACTCGGTTCAGGCTTTCGTTTGTGTGGGGCTCTCTTCATCTTTCCCTTTTCACACGCTGCACATAGATGTTCTCTTTCAAACTTCAGCTCCGGAAGTCCTTTCACTAACTTTCCACTGACCAGCTTGTTGATGTACCGAAAGTTGAGGTGAGAAAGTCGTCGATGCCATAACCAACTTTGTTGCATCGAGGCCTTTGATAGTAGACAGACCTGATTGTCAGCCTTGACCTTTGACAAGTTGATGGTATAGAGGTTTAACTTGCTAGTGTCGACCAAGAGTTCTTTTCCTTCTTCAGTGCGTACTAAACATGTCTTGGCCTTGAAATTAACCTTTAAGTCTTTGTCGCAGAACTGGCCAATGCTGAATAGGTTGTGCCCTAAGCCTTCAACGTAGCTCACCTTCTCGGTCGTAACATTTTCATATACAACATCACCATAACCCAGAATAGGTGAAAACTGATCATTCCCAAAACGAACTGTGCCGCAGTATTTGTCCGTAAAATTAGACAACATACTCTTATGCCCGGTCATATGCTTGGAACACCCGCTATCCAAGTACCACATATGACAGGTCTGCACAAAACAAAGGAAAGAAGAGGTTTAGGAATCCATTTATAAATGGGACCTCCACTGTTAGTACTTGATTTTGGCACCCATTTAAATTTGGGTCCGCTTTTTCTTTGAAAACCATAATCATGATAAGAAGAATGATAATGATAAGATGAAACATTATATGAACCATACCAAACATCAGAATATTTACGAGAAGCATAATCACATTCACCATCATTTAAAAACTTTTTATTATATGGAGCTAACTGGAATAATTGCTTTATATAGTATTTCTTGCGAGAATCAACAAGATTAGATTTAAAAGTAGCAACATTCACAATCACATCATCTTTACTAAAAGTCTTTTTATTCAAAATAAAACTAGAACTAGATTTAGCTTTCTCGTCTATCTTCTGTTTCAGTATCCATGCAGTCTTAACTCCAACCCTTTGCTTTCTCAAATCTGAAACATTTGAAACTTTAGAGTTAGAATGATGAGAATTAAGAGAATGCTTCTTCTTTGGCTTACCAGTGAGGATCGGTTTCTGTGAAAGCTGAGATTTTTATTTCTTACCTTTTGCTTTCTTCGATTTCACAGAAACTAATTTATCAACTTTCGTTGATGTTTCACCTTTGTCAAAAACACTGGGTAATCCAAAGGAATTAACAACACAAGATGAATGATCAGGAAGTTTAGAAGAAAATTCAAACTAAGAAACACAATCATTTAAAACACCTTCAGAGTTTAAGAAATTAAGCTCATTATCAAGTGAACCAGATCTGTCATCCGAATTTAAAGCCTTGGATATTTTAGGAAAATTAGAAGTTTTGAACACTGTTGAAAATATTGTTTGTTCTAAGTCCATCAAAATTCTTTCTTCTATAAGAGTATTCTCGAGTTCAGAAATTTTACTTTCCAAAACTAGAGGAAGGACGTAAATCTTACCTTTGATGGGTTTAGCTTCCAACTCTTTTACAGAATAACTCTCAAAATAATCATTTGAAAGAAATTTTGATTTGTTAGATCTATAACTGTTATTCAACTTCTCATAGCGAAATGGAAGTTGAACTTTAGCTGTGTTCTTTCTTTTATCATATTCCTTGGCTTTATCTTTTTCTGACAGACTAGTCCAAAAAGGATTGAGTTTCAGATGTAGAGGAGCCAATAACATAAACCCAAAGTCATGAAGTGCAGGCACTTTAGATATAACCTTTTTGAGATGATGTGGGTTTTTGTAACCAAGTCCCCAAGTATCAGGTTTCTCTTTAGGTTTGTTCAAGTGAATAGTGTGTTCAGTTTGACCTAAGGTATGTAATTTCTCTTCCAAAGCATTCACCTTTTCTATTAAAGATTTATTTTCTTTTGAAGTAGAAAAGTACCTTTTAGCAAGCTCTATAGACTTAAACTCACATTCTTTGAACTTTGAAACAATTTCAGATAACTCTTTATGAATTATAGTCTTTTCTTTAGCGTTGGTGTCTATATTTTTGTGCAAAGTTTCAATTAATACATTTTTCTCAACAATATCATTACTAAGTTTATGTATAGATTGATTTTTCTCATTTATGACACCTTTCTCACGCTTTAGTTTAGACTCTAATTCTTGGAGTTTAGACATCATGGCATGCATTAGGTTCAGAAAATCAAATTCAGTTAAGTTACATACCTCATCATTATCTCCATCATCAGAATCAACTTCGGCTTCTGATTGGTTCTTCCCCATTAAGCACAGATGTGTTGTCTCATCCTTCTCTCCTTCTTCAGATTCTTGGTCTGAATGGTCGAGCCAGTATTCATCCTCGGCCATCAATGCTTTTCCAGCCTCTTGTTGCTTGGCTAGAAGCATCTTGTTCTTGTAATATTCGGAGTTTCGGACTTTTGGTTTGCGGCAGTCCTTGGCAAAGTGACCGAGTCTGCCACAGTTGTAACACTTAATCGGTTCTTTATTCTTGGTCTCTTCAGCTCCATCCTTCTTCTTGTCATCTGGTCTCTTTTCTTCCACTTTCTCCTTATGCTTGTAGTTATTAGGACCAGACGAGTACCTCTGACTGTTGTAGTTTGGCTTTTTATAGTACTTCTTTTGGAGAGCCTTGGTTATCAATAGCATGGCTTCCTTCAGTTCACTACAATCGTCATAGTTAGACTTTCCCTCGCAATCAGCTTCTTCAGAGTCAGATGCTATCACCTTCTTCTTCTTAGACTTCTTGACCACAAGAGCAACTGGATCAGCAACTGCTTTGTCAGCCTTTCCCATTTCAGCCTTGATCTCTTCTACCTCTTCCTCATTCTGTTTAAGGATTTCATAAACTTCATGAAGAGGAATGTCGTTCAGATCTTTCAACTGCCTCATCTGTCAGGTGAATCTCTTCCACTCGGGCTGAAGATTGCTGAGAAATTTCACGTTCAGCTCCACATGAGATTTGCTGATCTTGTTCTTGTTGAGCTCGTTCAGCAATGTGACAAATCTGTCATAAGTGGCTTCGAGTGACTCTCCAGCTTTGGCTTTGAATTCTTCATAATTATTCAAGCAAGTGGATACTTTGAGTTGGTTGCCGACTTTAGATCCGATCATCATCTTCTCCAACTGATCCCACATTTGCTTACCAATAGCGTTGTAGCTATCAATCTTGACATATATTTCATTCGGTATGCCTTGGAGAATAAATGATCTTGCCAGCTTGTCACACTTGTGTCTGTTCAGCTGATCTTCTGAATATTCACCAATCGGTAATTTATACTCTGTCTCTTCTTCTTGACCATTTTCTCCAGCTACAGTGAGAATCTTGGTCGGAAGTGTCATGATTCCTTCTTTCAGAGATTTTTTGATTTCATCTCCCAAATCATGTCGATCGATGAAGTCCAAAAATCTGTCCTTCCATTGCTCGTACTCCCCCTTGAAGAGTACTGGAGGCTTCACATCTGTTCCGATAGCAAGAGCTTCCCGAGACATCTTTACTTATATGATTAGAAATCGAACTTATCTGATATTGAAACAATCAACTGGATGAGATCGTTAGAAGTCAAGATAAAAACCACACTAAAAAATTTTCAGAAAAATAAATTTCCAAAAATAATTAAATGCAGTCCTCGAACACAGTATAAAGCACAAATAATACTGAAAAATCGAACTGTGCAAACCTGGAACAAAATTCGCAAAAGTGAATAGTGAATAGTGTGAACAGTTCTTGCGCAAAGTGAAGGTTTGCGTATCAAGGTCGTTGCGCAAAGTGGAGGTTTGCGTGTCAAGGCCGTTGCGCAAAGTGAGGTTTGCGTGTCAAGGCCGTTGCGCAAAGTGGAGGTTTGCGTATCAAGGTCGTTGTGTAAAATGGAGGTTTGACCGGACACTTGTTCGACTGGGGAAGTGCAAAGACCGGTATGATGCTTAGACCGAAAGAGAGTGAAGACCGATATAATGCTATGGACCGATATACCTTCGACCGATAATATGCAAGACCGGATGGTTGTTCGACCGACACTATGCTTCAACCGGTATTGACTTAGACCGATACAATGTTGATCGGTAAAAAGAATTTGACCGGTAAATTTGCAAACCAAATGAATGACCGACAGAAAGCTTTGACCTGAATTAGCTTAGACCGATAGAGGTCTTCGACCGAAATTAATCAAAGATCGATATGTTCGACCGATATAGTCTTAGACCGGGGTGGACGTGAGTGTACCGGTCGAATGCTATGAACCGATAAAAGGTATTCGACCGGAATGTTCTTGATGCATTATCGACCCATAAACCAAAATCAATCCAGAAAACAATCGAAAACCACGAATTAAACTACCAAACTTTGCCAATTCGATAGAATAAACAACTAGAATAGATTGCCATCAATTAATTTCAATAAAAACAACTTTAAAAATAATTCGATTTATGACACAGTGTTTTTCGAGAACGAACCCAGAATTTCCAAAATCACCAAATTGATAATAAAAAACGATGCAATAAACAAATCAAACAATACCCAGTCTAGTTAATATGCTAATCAAGCACAACCCAACCAAAAACAACTTGAAAGAACAATCACACAATAAAAAAATTATGAATCTTTGACAAAAAACAGAACCGAACAAAAATATTCAATTCAATCTGTAACGTGCTCTGATATCAATTGTGTGTCCCAATAAGCAATCATTCAATCAAGTAAACATATATTCAACACAATAAAGCAAACCTGATATTGATTAACCAAACGATTCAACAGGTTACAAGCTTGAAATTGAAATTCTCTCTGCTTCTCTCTTGTTCACAGCACACCACCACCAGACCAAACCTCTCTTAATAATTATAATCTCCTAATTAACTCTCTAACCTCTCTAACCTAATTAGCACTAATAACCCTATTTAAACAAAGGCTTAAGAACCTAATGGGCTTGACAAGGTTTAGGCCCAACAACTAAAACTAAACTTATTTAATAATAAAAGACTAATAATAAAATACGGAAAATAAACTTTGACTATTATTACAAAAAGAACCCTAGACTATTTGTTGAGACGACTTTTCCAGCTTTGACTTCAGATTTCCATCTTCAGTATTTGATGATCTTGAATCTAATAAAACCGTGCTTTAACATAAATGAATGTTCACATTTGTTATTCATACTGAATGTGGGACATCCGATGATGCGCATACCTATTCATAATGAATTAAACCAAATTTCGGTTGTGAACTGAGAAACAAAAGAGAGTGTGCCATGTGTCTACACCTTCACGGGTCATTCATATATTATTCATCATGAATAATGTATCATTCATGATGAATAATATAACATTCAGGGTGAATAATACACAACTCGTGATAAATAATACATGAATCATGAATTCGTGTATTATTTGTAACACCCTCAAATTTGGAAAAAACAACTAAATTTAAATTTTTCATCAATATATCACATGAAGGATAAAAATCCTTTTCTACAAATGAATATTAGGAATACCTCAAATATAATTCTAGATTTAACCTCGACAAATAACCACTCAAATCTTATATAAAGACTAAATAACAGTCGGGTGTTACAAAACCCATAAATGATTATTATCTCCAAATGTGCGGAAGACATCACTCAATAGCTACATCCTTTTTCAGCATCTAAATAGCAGTCAACATTTCACGGTGCCGCAAGTGACATTCTCCAACTAGGACCTGATACACATGCCGACAAATAAAAAGGGTTAGGCTTAACGCCTAGTGAGTTCGAGAGTTTTCAACATGAATAAATATTTCGTTGAAAAGGAAAGAATGCAACTTAAAATACAATCTTTCAAAATGGTTTACTTTAAATATGAAAACGACTCGTTTTCCAATAACATGCATTTTTAAGGACGAACGCCCCAATACAAAATATTCTTTATAAAGTGATGCAACCCAAAACTCACTCAAAATGTGAATGGAAAACGGACTCCCAATTTATAAAAACACGGATTCAACTTTATATCCCGAAACACTCAAAACACGGGTGAGGCATACTACTCAACTCGTAAATCATGGAAAACAATCCATATAAATATAATATGTCACCGAAAACATGGAACTAAAATTCAATACCCAAGCGACCATAAAATGGAATGAAATCCAAATGTTAAAGCATGGATAATTAAATATTCAAAATGTTGTTGGCCGACAATGGGGGAGGCCCGTATCCATTGAGAGTGGAAGAACACAAAAGTATGTCACTCATACAACGTTAATCGCATGACATGTCCCACATGAAGTCCAAATGTCCCTACGACTCCTCATCAAGTTTCACCCAAAGAGTCGGTTGACCTTAGTCTCTATCCTCATGGATTTTTCCCAAAAGGGCCGGCAACATTCGAGGACTACAACCATTACATTACCCCGAATGGCGGAGGTCCTAGTGCCTACCCACACAGGGTAGCACCACCTCGGACTCAACCCTCCTAGTGTCTACTTGAAAGATTAAGGTCATAAAACATGGGTCCCGGAGTCAAATCCCACAACACCCACTTGACCATCAAATAAAGACTGACTTACGTGCCTATGGATCCAATGCAACATAGTCTAAAATTACATGACTACACAGGAATGACCAATGCACTTGAGCCTGTAATTATTATTAATATGTAACAAGATGTATTAAGATGCAAATCATAAATGGGCTCTACACTGAGCTATTAAAATCTGACAAATGTCCCCAAGACTAATTTAAGTCAAAACCAAGCTAAAGTGCTCAAAATCCATCTGACCAACACATAACGGTCCCCAAATAATAAAGCACATTTAAACGACATTTATGTAATACATTCCTCAAATACACTTTTAACTTAAAACATGAATTAGTTGGGACAAATCATTTTCCAAACATTATATTTCCAAAGTATCCCATGACATGATGACGTATGATTTCCAAACGATTTATAAATCAAAACACCAAAATCACGTTAACGTCAATTAATTTTCATTTGGGCAATAAATCCCCAAAAGAATATATGCTTGTGGTTTACACATCAAAATACCCGAAAACTAAAGATAGACACTTTATAAGGTTTAACAATCCAATTTACCACTTACGAAAACTTTGTCAAATACTCAACAAATTTGTTAAATATAAAGTTAACACATTATTACATCAAAATACACATTTTGGAATGTACATAGTTTTCACAAAGCAACTTGAACTCACCTTGTTAGATTTAGGCTAAATCTAGATTTTACCCCACTTTGGGCTTCCTTGAAGAAACTTGAATCCACAAGCAAAATTCTTCCAAAACCTAAATCCACAATATTCTAACCATAAATATTCATATTCAACCATTTAGAATCGTTCCCCCAAACACCTTATGACAAAATCTCCATTTTCACCAAAACCCTAATTTTGACCTAAATCCTCAAAAATCATCCAAACCGAAATTGGAGAAATAAAACACTAGGAAATCATCAATGTCGCATTTATCACTTATATGAAGATTTATAAGAGGGAAGGTAACTCACCACTAGGTTTTGAGTAAAACCCCCAAACATAGAAATCTTCAAGAGATGGAGGTGAACACTTAAATCTAGGCCAAGAGGTTGAAATCACAAGTATAGGTGATGAATGAACACTTGGTTTTAGGAGGAAACCACCAAAAATGATTTAGGCTTAATGGGAGAAAGAGGGGGGTCGATTTGGGAGAGAAAGGTGAAGAGGAATAGGTGAAAAATGGGAACAAAGGTTTGAAAATCACATTTTTAACACTCTGGTACCCGCATGCAATTGTGGCATACGATTGTGATAGTGTCACAATAGCCAAGGATGTACCGAGAGGTTTTTGGCCTCTATCGATTGTGACAGCTATAGTGATAGTGTCACAATCGCTGTCACAATAGCTGAGAGTGTACTGAACGCTGTTTTGGTCATAACTTCTTCGTTTTAGCTCCGTTTTCGCTCCGGAAAGGCCCGTTGGATTCGTAATTGAATTCCTCATCTATCAAGACTATAAAAACTATCATTTATCTCAAAATCCCATTTCCTCTGTTAGAGCACATATTTGTTGGATTCAAGATCATAAAGAATGAAGATAAAAGTTCAAGAAGTCAAAGCCTCAAAGTCAACTCTCAAGCATCAAAGTCAAAGTTTGTGTTTTTGTTTCCTTGTAATTGTGTGTAGGTATAAATAGCCTTGTTGTCTTTGTAATGTGTAGTAGGTATCATCATTATCGTGAGTTGATTAGAGAAGAGCATATTGAATATCATTCTAGAGAGAGAGATAATGTTGTAGAGAGATGTCACACCCCGCTAAAGCGGAAACACGAGGCATAACAGCTCCAATGTCATAGCACAAGGTTATAATCGTATCGTCATACATTTATAATTTAAAAGACATTACAATCAAAACACAGTGTTTGTTACTGTTTACAATTCTCAAGATTTAGTACATAACGATACGTATATAACAAAACAATCTTGCTTTCAAATATGAAGTGCGCTGCTTAAACATCATTGAATTACCTGCTTGTTTCCTGAAAAGCATGTATAAAAACGGATATCAACTACAAAGAGTTGGTGAGTTCACAGGTTTTAAATATGCACAAATCATTTTTATATGCAAGTTGTCATTTGTAAAACATACGTATAAACCAATCTTCAATTCTTTGATTCATGAGTACCACAATTTAATTTCTTTATGATAAGTGTATGCAAAGATAATATTACGTTGAGCCACTACTAAGCCGTCCCTGACCAATTTCAAAGCCCCCGATGAACTAACTCAGCGGTGGTTCAAGCCACATGTTTAGTCATCTTCTCTAGTATAGTGTACCCCTGCTCGTCAGCATTAAGGTGGGTTTGTCACACCAAATAGCGCTATCCACTAATACTATAGGCCCGATTTTCTTCGAGTTAATAGTAGTGTCACGGGGTCTTAACATTTAATACTCAACACATCAATTGCATACTTATCATATAGCTTATAATTCCAAACGCTTTTAACAAAGCCTTATAAATTGCCAATTCGCAATACTTTCAAACAATTCTCATGAATCTTTAAATACGCAACTAAAACATGCTTTTCACCCCAAAATCAGTTAAAACGATAAAAGTGGGGCTGTGAATACTCACCTTGATGACGATGCAAGAATAAAACAACACAATTCTCTAGTCCGGATCTTTAATCCCTATAGAGTAATTTGAACCAAAGGATACCATATGTCAATACCCATCCTTAATCCTAACTTGACCATTCTTACATCTCAATATATACATGCCATTATGTTTACTTTATTGTCTAAAATAGAAATTTAGGATTACTTTACCAAATTAATCATCAAAACATAAGTATTTAAGGTTTTGAAAACCTTCTTTCTGGATTCAGCACTTGCTGTCCAGAAACTGTGGTCATAAAATAGGTTTCAAAATGATACTTCCCAACAACCAATGATCACCAAAATTTTACAGAAACTACAATACTAAGTTATGAACAAATCTGCAAAATTTCATAATTTTTAGAGGAGTTTTGATACTCCAAATAAATTTCACAAAACAGAAGGTCACCGATTTTCAATCCAATGACACACTTTACTTGCAGACCGTTTTTGAGCTACTAAAACTAAGAATTATGAAATGAGCCATACATTTTTGGAAAGCTAACTCAAAAACCTACTACATGGTAATTAATTCACTCAATTTGGACAAGAATTAAGGGAGTTATGGTCCTTAGAAAGTAGGTGTATGAATCTGCCAATTCTGGACAAATTACACCACTTACTTCTAAAATGCATTTGAGTGACCAAATCTCCAAATTTTTGAGTGATTCTTAATGCTATGGCTCACTAACACCATAAACTGAGTTTTAGTAACAAAAAGCCCAAATTTTTACAACTTATAAACTAACTTATAATACTCAAAAGTGAATGCATAATTTTGACAGCAAGCTGTGAATATGTTAAACTTGCAATATGTAATAAAATGATCATTTAGCCATGGTTTTTAGAAATAACACATGACTTCACATCTTTAAACAATATCCCATGATTTAAACAATCAATTTATGCATCATGGACTCATAGCAATCACCATTGCTCATCCAATCCCATGCATTACAACAAAATCACTAAACAAGTGACAATATACCATTTTTGATGCTCTTAATCATATGAGATTGAATAATCTCATCCTAGGAGTTCATCTATACTCAAGATTGATGCAAATACATAAATTTCTATTTAAAATCATCACAATTTCGTGGACCAAAATACCACATATCATAAAATTGACATTTTCATAAAAATCCCCAAACATCACACTTAAACATCAAATTTTATTGGAAGATTATTCAATGGTTTACTTGGCAAATATAATATTTACCAAATGCATCCCATTTCTCTTCTAGAACAAAGATTTTATAACTTCTACATGAGATTATATGAAACCCTCACACATTGAATAAAAAAAACTTGAAAAATGAACATATAAAGTGATTACCTTTTTAATTGGAGATGGGAACTTGATTTCTTGAAGTAGGAGGAGTGTAGAACTTGATTCTTCCTTGGAAATTTTCATGAAAATCGATGGTGGTAGTGTGTGTGTGTGTGTGGCCGGTTAAAGAAGAGAGAAAAGGAAGATGAGGAGTTTTCTTGCAAATTTGAAAATGAGATATTAACCCTCTAATTTTTGGTTTTTAACTAAAATAAAAAGAGAGAGAGAGCTTAGATTTCAGCCATGTGGCCTTATGACCCAACAACACTTTAAAATTAAATTAAAAATACAATTAAGATTTAAACTTAGATAAATAATCAGATAAATTTGAGTATCGCAACCTTTAATTATCAGTTTATGCTAAAAATTGAATATTATAAATTAATAACTAAAATTTTATTTTGAAAATAATATAGTCCTATTATTTTATATATTTTAGACTTCAACATAATTTTTGGCATTTCTGAGATGTAATGGTCAGTTATCAGTCCGAACCGGGTATTTTTACGCGACTTCCGAAATTTTTCGGGTAAACTTCTAATTTAATCATTCTAACTAGAATTTTAACTTCATAAATAAATTCTAATAGGTCAGAGATTGCTAACCTTAACATGCTGGTTATCAGACAGTTGTCACAAGAGAGAAAGTGAGATTTGTAATTTATTCTTGTAATCAATGACATGTGATTTCCATATTTGTTCATCTTGATTGTTTGTATAATTAGAACTTGAATTCTGGGTTTAACAATTGGTATCAGAGCAGAAGAAATTCAGAAACATGATTGTGATTTCAAGATTTGGTCGACATTTTTCAAGAACTCGCTAAATACTGTTCAGATTCAATTTTTGAGCTACATTGATGTTTTTGCTTTAAATTCGGTGTTTTTGTACTCGATTCTATGTTTAGAATAGATTTTAATTGAATCGGTTTGTCCAATTTACATCAGAATCATGTGAATTTTGGATTTTTGAGATTTTATTTCGAGTTTTTGAAGTTTACTGTATTAAGATCGAATCTGAATGTTTAGTGTTTTTGTTTGAAATCTTTGTACTGTAATCTGTTCGTGGTATGTATTAGATATGATCTGCAAAGTTTCAAGACAATTGAAGAAGGTTTGATTCAATTTTTGTGCTAAAAATCAAGTTTTTGTTCGACAAAGGCAAGAACTCGCTAGATCTGAAAAACTCGCAAGGCAAGAACACGCAAAGGTTGAAGAACACGCACGTCAAAAGATCAAGTAAATAAATGAAGAACTCGCAAGTTGTATCGTGCGCAAAGAATAAACGCGCAAAGCATTGTGTGCGTGTTTCTACTGTTCATTTTCTTTGTTGTGCGTGAACAGTGATCTGCGAGAAGTGTGTTGTGCGCGAAGTGGATTTTGAGAGAAGTGCTCATTGTGTGCGTTTACATTTAGCGCGAAGTCAAATTCGAAAATATTTCTAAGTCTCAAACGAAACACATAGCAAGAAGTACTATGCGTGAAGTATCAAGAACTCGCACATAGTTACCTGCGCGAACCAGAAACTCGCACGAGCCTGCTTGCGCGAACCTCAGAACTTGCAAAGTTCAGTGCGCGAACCTAGAACTCACACGTCTCTATTTGCGCGAAGTGTGTTTCTCGTATCCTTTGGTATGCGTGAAGCACAAAACTCGCAAGTTACTGTTTTTGCGCGAAGTCTGTATCCTTTGTTATGCGAGTTCCATACTTAGAATTTTTCTGAGTTTTCTGAAATTTGTCCAAATTTGACTTTTTATGGTCCATTTTATTTCTAAATTTCTAACGGTCATTTCAAGTTCTTTTTGTGATAACAGGTGATAAAATCAAGATGTCATCAAAAGAAGAGATGACTTCCCGAGAAGCTATTGCAATCAGTACGGATGTGAAACCACCGATGCTTTTTAGAGGAGAGTATGAGCAGTGGAAAGATCACTTCTTAGACTTCATTGACCAACATGAATTGAGTGATTATATCAGATTATCTCTGCGGGAAGGAAAGATGAAAACTCCAACAAAGATTTACTCTTATCCAGGAGCATATGGATTCACGGAACGAGGAGAGTTTCCAATACCTCTTAAGGAATACACAGATGAGCAGAGAAGGAGATATGAAGGTGACAAATTGGCCAAAGTTTTTATTTTGCAAGGAATTTCAGATGAAATTTCTATCAATTTAGATAGTAAAAAGGCTACAGCAAAACAGTTGTGGGATCAGCTTGAACTTAGATCAAAGTTGTCTTCAAGAGAAAAAGTAAAGATTTTGGAATCTGAGAATTCTGAGCTGAAAAAAAAGATCTCTGAATTTGAAAATCAGAATATCCAAATTCAGCAAGCAACATCTAGTGAAAGTTATGAGGAGAAGATTAAGATTCTGGAAGATGCTAATACTGAGCTTCAAAAGAAAATATCTGATTTGGAACAAAAGATAGTCAAAGACAGAGATCATTTTGAGATTGAAAAGAAAGAATTTTCCAAGAAGTTCTCAGACTTTTCCAAAAAAAGTGTTGAAGAGAAGAAGACGGTTGAGCTTAAATGTTCTAAGCTTTCTCAACAGATCTCAGACTTTGAGAAAGTAATTATTCTTGAACGACAGAAGTTTGCAAAAGAAAAGAAGTTAATTGAGAAAAAGAATGTTGGATTCTTTAAAGAGATATCTGATGGAAGAAAGAATGCTGAGAATGGATTTGAAGAAGAAAGAAGTATATTTGAGATAGAAATCAAGAAGCTGAATGAGAAGCTATCTGAACTATCTGAAAATGCACTAAAGGGCGAAAAACGAAGTATGAATTCAAGAAAGAGATTGACCAACTTGCCAAAGAAAGAGATAGTTTTGCTTCAAAGATAAAAGAGCTTGAAGACATTATTTCAAAGGTTGTGGTGACTGAGCAAACGACTCTAGAGTCACAAATCCACACACCTAGAAATAGTTCAGTTGGTTCTAATAAGACCGCCTCAAGCTCACATCTGAAAACTGCTTCTTCCAAAAGGTGAGTTAAATCATTTGATCTGATTCGTACAACTAACATTTTCTATGATTGGAAATTAGATGATTCAAGTACACATAGAAGAAGAATGAGATCTAATGAAGAGAAACTGGTATGGAGAGTAAAACCAGTAGATGAAGATGAGAAGAAGGAAGAAAAGAAAGGAAAGAAGGATGAGAAGAAGAGTAACAAATCATTTGTACATACATCAACAGCCAAGAAGAACAAAGTGCTAAAAGGTAAACCTGATCTCACTTACTCGAGAGATCAATTGATCAGGTTGTCTAAGAAAATGTATTATTCTTATTGTCGTACTTATGATTTTGTTCATAAATTGAGTGATCATTACTGGTATGGTTCTTACTCGATTACTTCTAACAGAACTGCAACTAACAAACATGGACCCAAATACCAATGGGTACCAAAGCCAAAAAGTCAATCTGTGTTGCAGACACCTACAGTCAAGGGGGAGTAAGAGAACCAAGGCTTCTGAATAAATCAGTTCAGGACTCGTACTTCAACGGAGTTTGACTTCTAAACACAACAGTTTTAAGACTCGTACTTCAATGATCAAAAGTAATGATACTCCCAGGCTGATAAGAGATTGTACTCCGATACTTAAATGAGGAACTCAACCTTCAAGGGGGAGTACATATTTTTTTCTGGATATATGCATTCGGAAGATATGATAAACTATAATTCAAAAGGGAGTTGTAGATCTCTATCGTGTTCTTTTTCACTGACATATTTTAGATGCATATTTTCAGGGGGAGTAAGAAATATGATTTCTGATTACTTCAAATCAAAACTCGTACATTAAATGTTTTACTGCTTTATGTCATTTTATTTTTCAATAAACATTGTGAATAAAGTTGCTTTGACAAGATTTTTTGACTGATGCAGATTGAGAGGATACTTAATGATCATATCATTATGACTTTAAGCTGACTTCATGAGATTTAAGACAGATCGAAAAGATTTATTTCTATTCTTAATCTTATATATGGTTGAAAGAAGGACGACTTTCAATCATAGAAAACATGTTATTAAATGTTCAAACCAGTTCTGATTCTTAAACGATTTCATGAATATAGAAGTATGATTTTTAAATGTTTTCTTTATTATTTGTGCTTCAATGATCAAAAAATCGTGTGTTTCCAAAGATTAATACTTATGTATTATCTTGTCTATATACTGTCAAGTATTCACACACAACGGTTTTAATTTTTGTTGAAATTGTTCTTACCATGTCTCTAAATTGAAACATATTTTCGATGGTAAGACACCCGGATTGAATTCCAAAGAATTTTTTTAGTGCGATTTCATTTTGAAACGTTCTTTCAAGAATGTCTATATATTGGTTCGTATAGACGACATTCAATTTTTGCTGACCTAAACTTAATCGATAAATCATTTGATTCTGATCATTTTCATACAATGTCAGATTTTCAAACAAGTTTCTTGTATTCATTTAATTCGTTCAATTATCTTGTTTGAAAAGTCTTCAATGTTTAAACATGCTCAAATCTTCATGATTACATCTTTGAGCATACAAACATCTGACTTGTATATTTGTGCTTTAACTGATAAAGTTAAATCATTTTTGAGCCACATTGTGCTTTAATAAGAAAATACATGGGTTCATTGTGTAGGACTTAAATGAAACTTCTATAGATTCGCGTTAACCAGTGTTTCCTATCCAAGAAGTTAATCCTTAGTGATCGAGTGTGAGGAGTCAAAAAAATATTGAGTGTGGGTTGTGTGACGAGGTAAAATGAAAATGAGAGTTTGGTTAGATGTGAGCTCAATGATTAAAAAGAAAGAGGGTGAGAGAATAGAGTAAAAGAATATCAAACTCTGCACCAACTTTTTCTGAGCCAGGCAGCCACATTTCTGGTGTTTCACAATTCTTCGTGAACATCATTGAAACAGGCATCTAGCCCATGCCAACTCTTGCTAAAAACCCCACCAGCCACTCATTTTTTTTCTTCTTAAAAAGAAAATGTTTCATATTTTCTGGGGACGCATCACATTATCTATCTGGTTTTCATTCGGAAAATCTAGATATTGAAAAAGAAGGAAGTATGCCCCACCTTCGCACTTCGATCATGCACAATTGAGTCTTAATGTTGTCTCAGTGGTTTACAAAATGTTGAGCCTTGTAAAAAGCAATCATCATGTGCTTAATTCTTTCTAACACATGTACGAACACACGAGGAATTTGTTTTCTTGTCATAACGTTCATAGAAATATCTTTGTGGCGTTTCGATGATTGAATGGAAGCCCTGGAGGAGTGAACATCAAAATGCTCCTTTCCAGTGTGTATTCATTACACACAGTGACTTTGTGTTACTGACAGACATATTAACTGATTCATTTGTTGATTCAGGTGTTACATTCCTAATTTGTCTGAATTTGCAAAGATTCGGATAAATATCTTCTTGGATCAATGGAGAATCAGAGGCTCGGATTTTGAAAGATCATTGGTCAGATACAGACATTTCTTGCTTGAAAGTTTTGATGATCTCTATTGATGGGATTTTACGTTCAAAAGAGGGTTTCAAAAACCACAAAATAAATTTTGAGCAACGGAAGCAAAATAAAATTTTGAACATAAACAAAATTAAACAAGTTTTAACTCCCACAATAAGATCTTGTTCCATGCATGTAAAGATTTAACTTGAAAATAAAAGTTTGAAACTATAACCTTTGAAGCCTTTGGATCCTCACGGGAGGTTGATCATTGATGATGAATGCAGAACCCAAAATAGAGTTCCTCTATTGGTATCCACCAACAAGTTCCAACACTATAGAATGCTAGTTCCTTCTTGAAGATGCAAAAAGGTTCTTCACCAAAATTACAATAGTTTTGTAGAAGAAAAACAACCACCACTTGTTGGTGGTGTTTGGCCGAAAGTATAGAAGGGGAGGAAGAAGGAGAAAAGTTCAACCATTGAACCAAAAATACACACACACCTTTCTTTTTAAGAAAAAAAACTCTCTTAATAACCCATGGTATAGATTTGATGGTATCCAAGAACCACCAAATCCACCAATGACCATTCATCCTTCCATGCATATTTTCCTTTTTAACCTTCTAGTTTAGGACTTGACCATGCAAGACTTTCTTTCTTGGTCCTTCTAGTTTGAATTTGTTAAAATCCATATTTTAACAATTCAAACTTTATAATTATAAGTCCCTCTTTTAATTCTAGTTATATATAAGTTTATAAGTTAACTAGAATCCTTTTATTGCATCAATTATTATGAATCACATTCAATAATAATTTTCAAGAATTATTAATATTTATCAAGAATCAAAATTCTTATAAATATTAATTTGGTGTCTACTTGTTTTTGGTGTGACCCTATAGGATCATACATTACCGGCAATATTATTTTATAATCATTCTTGGGCACATAGAACCAACAATCTCCCACTTGCTCAAGATTGTATTATAGAATAATATAGACAGTGGTGGACGTCTAGCAACATCTCACTGCCCCCAGCAACGTATGACTGTATGTGCCATTCATCAACATCCAATTCCCACAAGCTCAAAACTTTAATTGATGTATAAGGTGTGGTATCAGTTATCCCTTTGTTCAGACATCATGTTGAACATGAGACATGGATCGCTATCATTCTCATACGTCGTTCAACTTTTGGTAAGGCGCCTTAGATGTCTTACTCTTAAACCATTTAGAGGAACAAATCCCATTTTAACTACATACGCCTCTTATGTAGTTCATACTATACCCAATGATGGCCTTTATAGCTGCCTACTATTTCAAGATCAGCGTTTAACCATATCAAAGCACAGTACTCCCTACACTCAAGTACCTAATATGCAACTCAGGTCAAAGGATACAAAGATATTACCTTTATTCAAGTGTCACTCATGACGACGATCCATGAAGTGATCTTGAAGTGGGTCCTGTCCGGTACTTGTTCCCTAGCAAGTACCTATGAACTTGGTTGCAACACTTTGCCACTTTTACTCTTAAAAGTCAACCAATCCAAATCATATTAGTCTTACTTCATAGTTGTTCCCACAACTATGACCGACTATGGACATTTAGAATAACTAATTTATTCATGGATTAAACATGCTAATATAGAACACAATAAGTATGAATAAGATCATATCCTATATATCTATTCAAATATTATACTCGTTGCATAACTTGTTCCAATATCCAAATACTAAATCCAAATCAATTTCCATCACTAGAATAACGAAGTCCTATGGCTCAAACATGACCTTTCAAGCTTAGCATATAAAAGGAGTTTCGTGAATGTGAATACTAAGGCTTGATTTGTGTGAACTTTGAGAATACGAATGTCTCCTTTTAAACTTTATTCTGAATATAGTTTTGGAGTAGATGCTTGGTATTCTGTTGTGACATAGTGTCCTTTAGCTCTCGTAATGGCACGCTTATCGTCACAAAAGATTTCTAGGTGATCCTGAATGGAAGGTATCATGCTAGCTTTTCAATGAACCCTTTCATCCAAGACATCTTTCCTTTTGCAGCTTTTAAAGATGCAATGTATTCTAATTTTGTATTATGAACTTTGCTTTCGCTTGGAACTCTTTCCAACGAACTTCTCCTTCATTCATAATGAAGACATACCGGTTTTATGGTCTAGAACTTTCTCAAGATCTATGGAAGCTATCATCATATGTAACCTTTTACTATGATTTTCTTCCAACCCATAATTAATGAACACTTCTTTGGCTATGTAAGTACCTTAGAATGTTCTTTATGGTCATCTAATGACCTACCCCTGAAATTTGTTGGTTAACATCATCTAATACTCTAAAGCATTATGACACATCCGCATTGGCATATTAATCTTGTCGTACTATTTGGAATGCCAATTATTTTAACTAGCTCAACCTTTGTGCTACAAATATTTAGCCCAACTTAGAATGATGTCACATCATACTTGCAAGAACCTACCGTTAGAGCCTTGCATCTTGAACCTTTTCAAGATCATATCAATATACGTACTTAATTTATGACTATAGACTCCTTTGATCTAACTCTTTAGATCTCTATTTCAAGAACATAATCATGTTCTTAAGTCTTTCATTTAGATATATTGCCCTGCCAAGACACGATGCCTTGCCTTGTGTTTTTCCTCCGAGCGTTGGAATGTATACTGCGCTCCCACTAGGAATTATATTGAATGTATACATACAATACTAGGAATTATACTGCGCTCCCACTAGCCTTTTAGTAAATGTATAAGTCTTCTCTTATCAAAAGAAGATTCCAGCTTTAAGATGCTTATAGTTATCCATGAATGGATTACACCTTGGTGTTCATGACTCTAAGCCACTCATCAGATTCAGAATCTGACTCAGCATTTTAGTAGCTGATGGGTTTACAGGAATCCCATCATGCATCATCCTTCATTAGTCGTGGGAAAATAACATTTCTCGGACTTCTGAATGATTCTACTAGATTTGCGAACACTTTGTGATTTACTAAGTTTCTGATCAATCAAATTGTTCAAATTCAACAACCTTTGTTTGATAACTAGTGTCAACCAAGAAGTGCATTAGGTTATGAGGTTCTTGATTTTCTTCAATTCCTTAAACCTCCCATTTGCCTTGCCCATTTGAAACTTGTTTTCTAAGAACTTGGCATTCAAACAATAAACAACTTTATTATTTATGGGATTGTAGAATCCGTATTCAAAACGTTTTAGAATATTCTACAATATATGCATTCAGTAGATATTTAGTCGAGTTTTGTATGTGCTTCATAAAACCACATCTTTAACTAAGATTATGGATGAGACCTTTCATACAAAATCTTATAAGGTGTTTTATCTACGTCTCGGTTGGTAAAACATAGTTTACAGTAATTAAAGGCAGAATTCTTAATTTGAATAGGAATAGTAAATTCTTTCATCATAGAGTGAACCATGTCTGACAAGGTTCAGTTCATCAAAAACTTTTAATTTGAAAATGGTGTTTGTGATGAACCAAGTTTGTGAGACTATCCCACAACTTCTAAGATGATTCATGAATTCCTATTCGAGATATTATTCTTTTATATCATAAAAGACTTCATTTTTCTTTGTGACCTTTTCTCCAATCTTCATTTTGAAGCGACTGAAATATATCAAATGCTTCATGTTTAACACTTCAACACTTGAATCGTTAAGTAGCGAAGATATTGTGTCATCTATCATCAAGACTAGACAAGGAATTGAGAAGACATATACATCCAAATGTTTTCTTCTCAATTTTTCTTTCGTTACAATAACCAGAGGAAAAGGCTTTATTCAACTTGTCATTTGCCTTGCCATAGATTTGATTTAAATCTCATTTGAGTCCTTAGTGTCATAATGAATTGTGTTTTAGAAAGCTAATGAGATTCACTTTATTATTCGATTAAGAGATCTAGTTCTCGAAATAGAATAATTCATTTTGAATATGAAAATGATCGTTTCCAAAACGCATGGGTGAATTTCTTCCAATCATTAAACATGCAACTGAAATAATAATTTAGTCAAACTAAATTCAAAATATCGTTCAAAAACAACCATCGTTTTAACATTACAAGCCATATGGTTTTCAAAATAAATCTTCTATAAGCTTGGTGTTCAAAGTTGCTTATATTGATCACCATCACGCTTGTCTTTCAGTCATTTGCCTTTCAAGAATATCTGTAACAATTACAAGATAGAGTTTTACACTTAGTATCATATACAAGTGTATAAGAGAAAGGTAAAAGTTCTTTCTATCTCATAGATACCTAAAAGATTTTATTTCACAAAGGAAAATCTTCTCCTTAGAGATCAACACTTGAAGTCACTAAATTCGGAAAGATTTCTCTCATATGTTTCTAGTAACATACACAATTCCGAGATTGAAAACTCCTCAAGATTCACTTCAAAACCATTGAATCTTTTGCTCAACGACCCGAGAATCGCACTCTTGGCTAGTGTATCATGATACGGATAGCAAAGTTTCTCCAAGTAGTGCAAATGCATTCTCATGGTTTCAAGATGAGAGCTCACAGATTGGTCTTCTTTCATATTGGTATGATGAAGTTCCCAACGTATTTTAAGCATTTCAGTTATCACAAACTCTTTGTGACAATGCCGTAGTCGCTCCATAAGGTCATATGTTGTGTCTGGAAACCTCTGTACCTTTTCTCGTAAAAGTGGATCCATGGTTTCTAGCATGAGGCGTGAAACATCATATGAATCTTTACAATGCCTTAACCATGCATTGTGGGCCTCTGTGGAGGTAAGAGGAGGTTCTTCCGGAAGGGGAACAAAAAGTACGTGTGATATTGTTTTATGTCTGAGACCAAGTCTCAACCTTGAAAACAAAGAAGGGAAATTTTGTTCTTTTAGCCTTTCTTGCATAAGAAAAGCTCTTAAGGATGGGTCAATCGCGGTATTTTGATTCAACTACAAAAATAACAAAATTCATTTAGTATTTTCAATTTTTAATATTTGACTCAAATAATACCCTCTTGCGTTTCTTAAACATTATTTAGTCAAATCTAGAATCCAAGTTGCGAAATGAACAAACGGTTAGGTGACCTTTATCCCGTATATTCAATCCAACAGGGTAGGCAACGCTTACCAATTACATCAAGATGTAACTTCTAGTGGTATGGGATCCTTAACAACTTTTGTCAATTTGGCATGTTTGTTCCCATCTTTGCCTCGGGTCTCTTTTGCTTAGGTGACCTTTATCACAAAAGATTCTCGATCAAGTCATCCTACTTGAGACAACGTGTGAAAATCATATCAATGTGGTTAGGTGACCTTTATCCCACAAGGACACAGGAATCACCTCACTCATCACAAGACAATCCAAGCGGTTAGGTGACCTTTATTCCACAAGGGTGCCATAGTGATGAAATGAGTGTCTCTCAAAAGGACGGCATAGACTTGCCTTGTTTGAGGGATTCATGTGTTCTATAATTATAGTTTGGAAAACATTTTTAGTATTAAGAGTTATTGCATGCATCCAATAATACATGGTACTATAAAAACTTTATTTTTAAGATATGGTTCCTTTTAGATAAAATAAAATCCCTTTTTTTTTATCAATCCAAAATTGATCAATTTAGTAATATCACATTTTAACACTTATGATTGATCACTAAAGAACCATTTATAGTCTTATAATAAACATTTTATTATTTAGACTATGAGTTTGGATGAGTCTTAAAACTCCATTTTAATCCCTTTTCACTAATTTCAAAAATTTAGACGTTTGGAATTTTATAAAAAAAAACTTATAAAACCATTTAGCATCTTATGATAAAAAAAACGTCAAAACTTGATTTCCAAACTCTTAGTACCATCTAACTACACGAGTCAAAAGAACTCTTAATTTTTTTTTTGAAAAAAAAATTCTTCAAAATTATTTAAAATCTCCATTTTAAATTGTTTGGTTCATTTAAAATCCAATTTTAAAGTTAGAGCGTTTTTAATAAACTTTTTTATTCAAAAACACAATTGAACCAATTTACATGTTATGGATTTAAAATCTCCATTTTAAACTTTTGCTTAACCTAAAATCTCCATTTTAAGGTTTGGTCCATTTCACTTTTAAAACATATTTTAAAAGTTCTTATAATAATTTTAAATCATTTTAAAATGTCATAGGACCAATTATATGTTCTTTTAAATGCAAAATATTCTATATATTAAGGCAATATAATAAAAGAACATAAGCAACCACAACATGCATAAAAAGTGCATAATAATGTGCATAAAAACCAAGCCAATTCTAATGACATTTCTTGTGAGCCGAACAAGAATGCCTAGTCCTCTCTTAAGGGACAAAAAAGAAAATAAAAAACTTGAATCTCCCACTTGCTCCAACATCTCCATGCATCCAAGTGTTCAAGTCCTTCTTCATGTGTTGAAAAGGTCCACCTAGCCCATATGGGCTTGCAAAGCCCAAAATTGGTGATGACACCAATATGGCCAAAAAAGCTTCCATCTTGGACCTTATGTTGGCCTTTCTCTCTTGGTACATTTTCAAAAAAAAAAAAACTATCTAATACTTACAAGAGAGAAAAATAATAAACCTATTTACTATTACTTGCCAACATAAAAGAAAAGGTTTTTACAACCATATCGAATATTAACACATGGGTCCATGGCTTGTTTATGCACAAAAAAACATGCAACATAAAATAGAAAAAAACAACACTTTGTTTTTCTAATGGCAATCTTTTATGTAACAAAAATAAACCATGGATTCAAAAATCCATCTAAATTTTGATACATGAAATATATAAAATAAAACTAGCAAAAAAATTGCCAAAAGAAGCCATGCATGGAACATTTCATAAAAAAAATTTACCCATGGCTTCCAAAAACCAAGTATATTTTTAAACTAAACATGCATATAACATTGGCTCTGATACCACTTGATGGGATTTTACGTTCAAAAGAGGGTTTCAAAAACCACAAAATAAATTTTGAGCAACGGAAGCAAAATAAAATTTTGAACATAAACAAAATTAAACAAGTTTTAACTCCCACAATAAGATCTTGTTACATGCATGTAAAGATTTAACTTGAAAATAAAAGTTTGAAACTATAACCTTTGAAGCCTTTGGATCCTCACGGGAGGTTGATCGTTGATGATGAATGCAGAACCCAAAATAGAGTTCCTCTATTGGTATCCACCAACAAGTTCCAACACTATAGAATGCTAGTTCCTTCTTGAAGATGCAAAAAGGTTCTTCACCAAAATTACAATAGCTTTGTAGAAGAAAAACAACCACCACTTGTTGGTGGTGTTTGGCCGAAAGTATAGAAGGGGAGGAAGGAGAAAAGTTCAACCATTGAACCAAAAATACACACACACCTTTCTTTTTAAGAAAAAAAACTCTCTTAATAACCCATGGTATAGATTTGATGGTATCCAAGAACCACCAAATCCACCAATGACCATTCATCCTTCCATGCATATTTTCCTTTTTAACCTTCTAGTTTAGGACTTGACCATGCAAGACTTTCTTTCTTGGTCCTTCTAGTTTGAATTTGTTAAAATCCATATTTTAACAATTCAAACTTTATAATTATAAGTCCCTCTTTTAATTCTAGTTATATATAAGTTTATAAGTTAACTAGAATCCTTTTATTGCATCAATTATTATGAATCACATTCAATAATAATTTTCAAGAATTATTAATATTTATCAAGAATCAAAATTCTTATAAATATTAATTTGGTGTCTACTTGTTTTTGGTGTGACCCTATAGGATCATAAATTACCGGCAATATTATTTTATAATCATTCTTGGGCACATAGAACCAACATCTATGTCATAATCATCAAAAAGGGGGAGAGAGGTTCAAGAAATGTTGAGAAGATCAGAGATGTTTGAAGAGTTCAAGAATTGTTTGAAGTCATAAATGTTAAAGTTGGGGGAGAAGATCAAGAAATATTCAAGATTGTTGAAAGCTGAAAGTAAGAGTTCAAAGTTTTTCAGAATTGTTGAAGATAAATTTGCTGAAGTAAATTGAGCTGAATTTTGAAGATAATTTCTTTCTAAGAGTCTGAAAGAGGTGTATATCAACCTTGGGGGAGTATGTTAATATTCTTGGAGAACAGACTTTTGGAAGTTTAATGAAAGTTTTTGAAGATACTGAGTTTATCAAAGAAAAGGGAGAATGTCAATTTTTCATATGAATAGGGGGAGAATCATTTCTACATCAAAGGGAGAAGATTCAAATTGAGATTAAAAGAGAAGATTGAATTATAATATTCTTTTAGAGATGATCTTGATCCAAAGGGGGAGAATGTTAGAGCACATATTTGTTGGATTCAAGATCATAAAGAATGAAGATAAAAGTTCAAGAAGTCAAAGCCTCAAAGTCAACTCTCAAGCATCAAAGTCAAAGTCAAGTGTAATAAAGTCTATGTCAAAGTTTGTATTTTTGTTTCCTTGTAATTGTGTGTAGGTATAAATAGCCTTGTTGTCTTTGTAATGTGTAGTAGGTATCATCATTATCGTGAGTTGATTAGAGAAGAGCAGATTGAATATCATTCTAGAGACAGAGAATGTTGTAGAGAGAGAAAGTGAGATTTGTAATTTGTTCTTGTAATCAATGACATGTGATTTCCATATTTGTTCATCTTGATTGTTTGTACAATTAGAACTTGAATTTTGGGTTTAACATCCTCTTTTTCTCTCAAAAGATCGATTTCTCCACTAACTTGAAATAGTACTTACCCAAAAATTATGGGTGTTACACCATTGTCATAATTACATGGCACATTCGTTGGGACGACCAACCACTTGGTAATCGCCGTTGCTATTGTGACACATGTCACAATTACATGGCACTATGGCTAGGACTACTATTGGTCCTGAAGGTGCTTAACAAGTTTGTAGAAGGGGGGGGTTGAATACAAACACATAATTTAAAGTTTAATAAATTGTTTATTGATAAATCAAACACAATTTACAAGTCTGTTGCGGAATAAGATTAAGTAAACCTCAATCTAAACAAACATAAGAAAACCGTAAGATGGTTGCACAAGAATATAGAGAATTGGAGATTAGAGAGTATAGAAAACAAGGGTTTCTATGTTTTAGAAAGATGAAGGCTAGAGGTGAGAACACTCTCCAGATGGAGAGGTAATCTTTCTATTTATACCATATGCATTAAATGCATGGCAGGGCACTTTACATGTGTCTTTCTTTGATTGGCAGAGAGACTCTGACTTTGGGAGACATGTTTTCGGCCGCATCATGAACAGTGTACTTGACAGAGTTGTTGTACGAATTATGGCATAGGTATGTCCATTCTGACACATCGTACTAGGTGTGCAGGGAAAGACAAACGAGACTTGAGGCACAAGCTAAGTGATCATCGATCACTGAATATCCCTTCCTTCAGAGAAATAAAGAAGTTCAGCTATTGCTGAAGCTTTTCCTCAGGTTTCTTCGCGTATGTGTAGAGTTGTCTTTGTTTCACTGATCTCCGCATCAATTCACTAGTAGACTTGTCTTTGTTCAGCAGCTTCGTCTTCGATTCAGCTATGAACATTTGTTGACGCAAAACTTGTCTTCAAGGATTACGTTTACATAAAAATCATCAGCGATAACTGAACAAACTCTGTCTAATCGTTGATAGTGAATCACTAATACATATGAGTGTTTATAAGAAAGATCATCAGTGATAACTGAACAGACTCAGTCTGATCGCTGATGGTGAAACACTAATACATATTAATAAATGTAATTTTCACTAAGTAGAAGAGGGTCTTAATCAAATCACTGAGAGAGTTTGGATCAACAATCTCCCCCTATTTGATAATGACAAAGTAACTGAAGAAAATTACTTTATAGTTTAAAATGAGGAATAATCAGGACTCATAACATACATGTCCCAATTACTATTTTGAAGGATCTTTTACAGTACTGATAGGGTTAAGTACTTCACTGAAATTTTCATTAATTCAAAGAAGGAATTACAAGAGATGAAAATATAAAGTACAAGCGAAGAACTAACTACTATAAGTCTAACTAATATATTACAAGAATTAAGAAACTAATTTATCAACTATCTAGAGAAGACTTTGGAGGATTGATCATATAGTCAGGTATTTCTTCTCCTCTTTGCCTTCGATTTGAAGATTCTTGACTAATGATTGCCTTGGTCGTTTTAGCTAAAGGAGAGAAGTCGCACCATAGACACAAAAGATCTTTGAGATGGTTAAGGGGGCAGATGGGAATCTCAGAGACTCGTTGGAATCTGAGTTGTTCCTCATCATCTCTGAAGAAGATTCTAAAAGGATCTTTAAGTACTTGCCCGACAAGATATGGACCACCAGGAGGCAGAGATAGATCCAAAACTGAGAGATCAGAAGGATGACCAAACAAAGCTTCTTTTGAGAATTTGATGGAGGTGTCGTTTCTGATAACAGCAACATTTCCAGATGAGGAGGAGACAGACTTTCTTTTGAGTTGCCTTGGCTTAGAAGGAAGAGCAGATGGTACCTTTAACACAACAGTGACTCTGTTGATGAGGGCTTCTAGGATGCCTTCGACATAGCCTCTGTAGGTTGATTTGGATTTCTTCAGCGCATCTTTGAACTCTATAGCCATTCCATGTAGCCAAAACTTTCAAGATTTGAAACAAACATAGCCTCTGAGCTTCCATCCTCTCTGGTTATCTCCATTGTTACAGAAGTTCGGTCCTTCTTCTTTCTACAAGAGATGACAACAGTTGTTATTTTTAATGGGTCGGAGTGATAGTCGGCTTTATGCTTACACCATTCGACAGAGTTATCGCTAACCGCTTGTACTTTTGAGTGCTTCTCTTTAATTTCTTTCAGTAGAGCAACATGAACTTCCACTGGATTCTTCTTTAGCTTATTGTCTTTTACTTGAGAAGACTGAACCTTGAGAGCTAGAGAAGCATCTCTTTGACATTCGGCGATCAGTTTCTCAGCTCTGACAGATTCTTTAATTTCTGCTTCAGTCAGGAAATCAAGCTCTGTAGAAGTTATTTGAAGATGGACTTTCAGCCGTTGATTCTCTAGATGAGAGATCATCTTTGTTCTTCTATTTAGCTTTTCCTCTGACCAGTGATATGGTCTAGAGGGCCTTCTTGGATGGTGCAGGGCTTCTTCCTCTTCTTCTTGCTCATCAATCTCATTTAAGGAGATTGGGATTATTGATTCATCAGCTATGGAAGTTGGGATTATTTCAAGTTCCTTTCCCTTAAACAAGGGAGAGAACTGTCTGTTCAGAAATAGACAAAAAGAGTTAGTGTTTGTTGGGAAGAAGAAAGATAAAGGCTAGAAAGAAACAGGGGTCGGGAATTTATAGAATGATATAGGGACAAGTGAGAGGAATGCCTGAGAAGGATTCTCCATTCAGAGAGTAAAACATTTGTCAGGCTTCCCTCAGCAGCTTCACCCTTTAGTTGGCTTTGGGAAGGGGTTCCTGAAGAAGTTTCATTTCTCCCCCCTGCTGTGACAACTTCTTTCGAAGCTATCACTGATGATGCGTTTGCTGCAGAAAACCATAAAGATTGGTCTTCTTCATCGTCGTCATCATCATCTTGATGTTGCTCTTTATCTTGATCCTGAAGATCAAGATCTTCATCCTCCTCTTCTTCCTCCTCTTCTTCCTCCTCTTCTTCTTCTAATAAAACTTGATCGTATAAAGAAGATGGAGGGGCTTTGTCAGCAACCTTCTCCCCCTCAACATGAGAGGGAGGTTTTTCCGAGTGAACCTCAACAGCTGCTACCTCTGCATTTATTTCAACATCTTTCTCCCCCTCTTTGTCATTATCATTGAGGGAGAGGTCATCAGTGCGAGAGGTAGTTTTTGAAGTGGCCAACGAACGGACTTCAGCCTCCAAATGATCTAGACGGCCTTCGATCACAGGAATATCTGAAGTAGCTTGATGAATAAATTCAACAGCGACATTCAGAGAGGTTCGGTCTGCGTCCGTGAAAGAAGGTGTGAGCGTCAGAGCTGGTGCATTCAGCTTATCCAGAACCTGCTGTAGTTTGGATGTGCAGGAATCGATCTTGCTAGATAAATCATGGACGTCCTTACTGAGAGTACCAACACATCCCTGAAGGAGTTGAGTTTGTTAGTGAATGACGACCAAGTCCTCCTTGACTTTGACAAGCTCTCCCTGAAGAGTTGAGACTTGGGAGGCTTTAGATTTTGAGGAGCAAGCAACCGTCAGTTTCTTCAGCTCTTCACCAGCGTTATTGACAGCGCTGGTGGTTTCGTTGATGGAGGTGGTGAGAGAATCCACCTTGACACCCAAACTGTTGACATGAGAGTCAACAGTTGCCATATTAGGACCTGATGGTTCAAACATATTGAAAAATTGCATATCTCTTTCAAAGGTTTGAGCATCAGGTCCTATAAATGCAACTTGAGGTTGCTGCATGAGAGATGGAGGGTTAGAGACCAAAGAAATGGGAGGAAGAGTAATGGGGATAGAAGAAGTTGGGATTTGGGTGGTTACATCAGTTTGTTGTTGAACTGAGATGGTTGGTGGTGTCACTGATGTTGTGGCAGCGACCGAGATCACTAGCACGGTTGTTGTGGTGACAGCATAAGATGTGAAGGAGAGACCCACAAAACCATTCATGGTAGTTTGTTGAGAAACTACCTCAAGACTTGAGCTAGGGGCGATAGCCTCATTAGTCGTTTTGGCCTTCTTTGAAGGACCCAAAAGACTAGCTGATGGTCTTTTGGAAGCGGTTTTAGCGGCAGGGTTAGCTGGAGAAGGAACCTCCGGCGCGGCCGCTGAAGAAGAAGAAGAGTGGAGAGAGAGACGGGAGCGTAGAGTTGAGATACTTACCTCGTTGTCGACCGGATTGACCTCCAACGATCGTTGACCCACTTTTGCGAAAGAACCATCTTGAGTAGTGGGGTAAGTGTCAGGGTAGAGAAACTTCAGGTATGCACAGATGAACCATACATAGGGAATATTGGGATCCCTCTCTGTCTTCTCTATCTTTGACTTGAGATCGTCAAATATAGCAGTAGCGTAGTCAAAGTTCTTGCCAGCGATCACAAAGTAAGCTATTTGGAGTTGAACTTTGCTCGCCTGATCCAGTGAGCCACTCTTCCCACTCATACATTGAATGATGTGTGAGAAGATGTAGTTCAGTTGAGAAGGCATGTTTGCCTTCTTATTGATGGCCAGGCGCTTGTTGGGGATGGTTGAGCGAGGCTTGTTGTCCCAGCAGTATTCCATGTCATCCAGAAACTGGATGAGTTCAGCATCAGTGGGGAGGGCATTGAATCCACCCTTGGGTTTGTCAGGGAATCGGAGTGACTTCCTCAGACTGTATGCAGTCATCATGCCCAGTCCTAAATCAGTGCGGAAGGAGAGAGCGCGGACCAGTTCACCCTTCTTGTTGGTGATGGTGGTTTCGTCAGTAGTGAACCAAAACTGTTGTAGAAGAGTTTTGGATGGTTTTAGGATCCACAGTGATCGCGTAAGCAAGACACGGCTGCTTCAGGAACTGAGCTGCTTCCACCAAGTGTGGGCATTTGACAGCATCGAAGTCCAAGCGAGCAAGTTGATTGTTCTTGGGTATTTCAGATTCAGTGAGAGAAAACTTGACGCTCTTGGAAGCAATGAGAGTTGATTGTGCCATTTCTGAATATGGAAAGAAGGAGAAAAGATAGATAGAAAGGTTTAGAAAAAAAATTACCAGTTTCTGTTTTCAGAAAGAAACATAGGGAAATTTTAAATTATTTTGAGAATAAACATTGTTCTTGAAGAAGAAAGAACATGAAGAAAACCAAAGGTTTGAATCAATAAAATCAAAAAAAATGATTTTAATGTTTAAGAAATCTTGTGAAAAAACCCATAATGATGGAACATATTTAGGATTTTGTAACAAAATTTACGAAGAAAAGATGAACAAAGTAACTTGTTGATCTTGAAGTAAGAAGATGTAAATGCTTGAAGGAGTTGTTTGCTGGAAATGACTTGAGAGAGAATTCTTGCTTGAAAAGATTTCCAGAAAGCGTAAAGAGGTAAAAATGAAAAGACATTCCTTTTATACGTAGAGAGAGAGTGTGTGAGGCGGGAAAATAAATGTTCATCATGACATGGACACGTTTTACGATGTTGATTGGATAGAAGGGCAACAGACGAACGTGTCAAAAAAAGGCTTGTCGTGGATTGTCGGTTCAAATTACGTCATAGGAGAGAGAAAAACGTTTCATTTGTCCTTTTTTGAAATTATCTCTGAAGAAAAGTCAGAGATATGTTTTCATTTTCAAAAAGCTTTTAATCATTTGAAGAACTATCAGTGATTAAAGTTTTTATTTTTGAAAAACATCTTACTGAATGAATATTCAGTGATTGAGAGTGAGAGAACATACCTGAGAGTCACAAATTTATTCAGAGATTAAGTGATAAAGGGGAACTTAGAAATACTGACATAATGCGGGAAAGATGAAGAGTTATTATTCAAGATTCAGCATTCCAAGCTCACTATTGAGAAAGTTGAACCTTGTCTCATCAAGAGGTTTGGTAAACAAATCAGCTAGCTGATAGTCAGTGGGGATAAAGTGAAGTTCAATATCACCATTCATCACATGATCTCTAATAAAATGATATCTGATCTCTATGTGTTTCGTCTTTGAATGTAGTACTGGATTATTTGCTATAGCTATAGCACTAGTGCTGTCGCAATAGATTGGAATCTTTGATAGATGAAGGTCATAGTCTAATAGTTGATTTCTCATCCATAGGACCTGAGCACAACAACTTCCAGTGGCTACATATTCAGTTTCAGCTGTGGAAGTGGACACTGAATTTTGCTTTTTACTTGTCCAACTTACCAGCTTTCCTCTTAGGAGTTGACATCCACCAGTAGTACTTTTTCTATCGAGTTTACATCTTGCAAAATCACTATCATAATATCCAATTAGATTGAACCCTGAGTCTTTGGGATACCAAAGACCGAGGTTAGGAGTTCCTTTCAGATATCTGAAGATTCGCTTTACAGCGATCAGATGGGATTCCTTGGGTTCATATTGATAACGAGCACAAAAACAGGTAGAGTACATGATGTCAGGTCATCTTGCTGTAAGATACAGCAGGGAGCCTATCATTCCTCTATAGGCAGTGACATTCATAGGTTTTCCAGATGGATCCTTGTTTAATGTCAGAGGAGGTGCCATAGGAGTTTTCATCGCTGAAGTTTGTGTTAGATCAAACTTCTTCATCATATCTTTAACATATTTACCTTGGCTGATAAAGGTACATCTTTCAGATTGTTTAATCTGAAGACTAAGAAAATATGTTAGCTCACCCATCATACTCATTTTGTATTCTTTCTTCATTCTTTCAGCGAAGCGAGTACATAGGGATGGGTTAGTAGAACCAAATATGATGTCATCGACATATATTTGTACAAGAATAATATGACCTTTTATTTTTCTGAAAAATAATGTATTATCAATTTTGCCACGTTCAAAATTTTCATAGATAAGAAAAGATGAGAGAGTATCATACCAAGCACGAGGGGCTTGTTTTAGACCATAGAGAGCCTTATCCAATTTATAAACATAATTTGGATGCTTAGGGTCGTAGAACCCTGGGGGTTGTTCTACATGGACTTCTTCATTCAACTTTCCATTTAGGAACGTTGATTTTACATCTGTTTGATATACAATGAAGTCTTTGTAAACTGCATAAGCTAAGAAGAGTCGAATTGCTTCGAGCCTAGCCACAGGGGCAAAGGTTTCATCATAGTCTATGCCTTCCTCTTGTCGATATCCCTGAGCAACAAGTCGAGCCTTGTTGCGTGTTACAGTTCCATGTTTATCTAACTTGTTTCTAAACACCCATTTGGTGCCTATAACAGTTTTATCAGATGGTCTAGGAACGAGATTCCAAACATTGTTGCGAGTGAACTCAGTCAGCTCTTCTTGCATAGCACTAACCCAATTTGGATCTCTAAGGGCATCATCAGTATTCTTTGGCTCTATTAAAGAAATAAAGTTGACAAAGAGACATATATTACCTGAACTTCGTCATGTCTGAATACCTGCATCGGGATCACCAAGAAATTGATCTATGGGGTGATCTCTGGTCCATCGCTGAGCAGGAGCATGATCGCTCATTTCAGAGGTTGGATCAATAATAGGAATATTCACTAATAAAGAATCATGAGGTTCCTCAGCTAATAATTGTTGAGTGTTTGACAGACAATTGTTTTCTGAGAGGTTTTCAGATGAAGATAGATCTGATGGAAGAAGTGTGTTTAGAGGCTTAGCTGAAACCCATGAGATGGACTCAGCGTTAGGAGGTATGATGTTTGGATCATCATCAGCAGCTAGAGGATATGTGTGCTGATGGTTTGAGAAGAAAGGTTATGTTTCTCTGTAATAAGAAAACATCCAAGCATTTAACTCTTCATTGTCAGCGATTGGTTTAGAGTTTGTTGAGCGAGTTTCATCAAAGGTGACATGAATTGTTTCTTCCACAAATTGTCTTCTTTTGTTGAAAACTCTGTAGGCTTTGGAGATAGAGGAATATCCAAGAAATATTCCGTCATCCGCTTTTGGATCGAACTTTCCAAGTTGATCTTTGTTGTTTAAGATAAAGCACTAACAACCAAAGATATGAAGAAAACTGAAAGATGGTTTTCTTCCATGAAAAAAATCATAAGCTATCTTTCCAAATTGCTTTACTATCAGCGATTTGTTTTGAGTAAAACATGCAGTGTTTACAGCTTCAGCCCAAAATTGAGTCGTGATGTGAGAATCGTTGAGCATTGATCTAGCAGCTTCAATGATCATTTTGTTTCTTCTTTTAGCGACTCCGTTTTGCTGAGGCGTTCTTACTGAAAAGAAATTGTGAGAAATTCCCATGTTCTCAAAGAAATTGTTCAGAGAACTGTTTTTTAATTCAGTTCCATGATCACTTCTTACTGAACGAACAGTGAGATTATTCAGCACTTCCATCTTTTTAACAAAAGATATCAGTTCTTCTGGAGTGTCACTCTTGCAGCGAAGAAAGATAACCCATGTGTAGCGAGAGTATTCATCTACAATGACAAGTGTATATTTCTTTCCAGCTATTGATTGGATGTTGACAGGGCCAAACAAATCCATATGCAAGAGTTGAAGAAGACTTGTCACTGAGGAAACTTGTTTAGACTTGAAACTAGCTTTCGTCTGTTTTCCTTTTTCACATGCTGAGCAGAGAGATTCTTTAGCATATGAGTGCTGAGGAAGACCAGAAACCAGTTCCTTAGATGAGAGAGAATTCAGGGTTTTGAAGTTTAGATGAGAGAGCCTTTTCTGCCAAATCCAGTTGACATCAGAAGAGGCTTTAGAAAGAAAACATATGTTTTCAGTAGTAGTAGTAGTAGAGTCCATATCTATTACATAGACATTTTCTTTACGATAACCACTGAGAGCAAGTTTTCCTTTCTCATTTACCACTGAACATGCTTTCTTGGTAAAGCGAACTTCATAGTCTTTGTCACATAGCTGACTGGTGCTCAAAAGATTGTGCTTCAATCCATCTACATAAGCGACTCTTCTGAAGGTAGTTGTCCCATTGCTGAGGACACCAAACCCTCGGGTATATCCTTTTCCATTTCCATCAAAAGTCACAGAGGGACCATTCTCTTCCTTGTATTCAGTGAGCAGGTCTTTTTATCCTGTCATATGACGAGAGCATCCACTATCAAGATACCAGATACCCTTTGATCCCTACAAACATAAAGAAGATTAAGCTTTTTTTGGTACCCACTTTTCAATAGGTCCTTTGGGGTTAGTGGAGATGGAAGGTTCAACAATCTTCACAGCAGATGAAGATCCAGCTTCAGTGGTAACCTTCACTTTGGTTAATTTCTTAACCTTAGTGGTATTCTTCACCTTGGTAGATTTTTCAGCTTTGGTGACATTCATCTTCACTTTAGCTGTTTTATCAGCTTTAGTGGTAGTTGGACATTTGCTAGCAATATGGTCAGTAAATCCACAGTGATAGCATTTTCTATATGTGAATGTGGTTTTGGGACCATGAGTGTAGGGTTTTGTGAATTTAAGATGAGCAGGGCCAGCTCCAAGAATGCCTTTAGCATGAGATATGGGAGGAATTTTCATTTCTTCAGATCTCTTAGGCTTAAGATCAATCTTCAGCTTTGGAGGACAGAGATCAAAGATTTCTATCACAGAGCTAGACGATTGATTCTCTGAAGGTTTAAAAGGAACTTTCAGCTTTGTTTTCTTGGAAGCCTTCTGAGGATAAATAATAGATTTTCCTTTATCTGCAGGCTTAGAGCTTATAGATATTTCCTCAGGTATAGGATTAGAAGAAGATGATGAATAGAACTGAGCATAAGAAGTGTCAGAGATAGAAGATACGAACATTCCAAACTTAAGCATGGAACTGTCTTCTTTAGGCTCATCCTGTGGTTTCCAAAAACCAAGACCAGTTCTATCATTGGCAGGGATCTGAGCACTTATAATCTCAGTGATCTTTGTTGAAGACTTGCACCATCCTTCAACAGTAGCCTTCTCTGTTTTTAGAGCAGCGATGGCTTGTTCGCGTTCAATGCTGATGATTTCATTAACAATGACTTGATCTTTCAAACTTTCCTCTAAAAGAGTCAGTTCTCTAATCTTTTCATGGAATTTTTCTAGTTGTTTAGTTAAATTACTATTTTTGCTGTCAGCTAGAGATTTGTCGTTTAGAGCATTGTATAGATCAATCGTCAGCACATCAACATCGCGACTTCTTTCTACTTCAGGTAGAGAGGGATTAGTAGAGATAAATACCTGAGATGATATATAGCTCATAGAAGTTTCACTTGGTTCTTCCACTTCTTCTTTAATCTCGGCCATGAGGCAGAGATTAGCGACTTCTTCTTCATTAGAACTTGATTCTTCTGATTCAGCCCAGTCGTGTTCTTCAGCGATGAGACCTTTACCTTTTCGCTTGTAGTTTCTCAACTTTTGATATTTTTCTTTCAGTTTAAAGTATTTTTCATCGCTAGATCTTCTCGAGGTAGAAGTTTTATGATGCATGATGGAATGGAAAACTTCATCAGGCAGAGCCATAGAAATAATGGTTTTTGCCCTTGCATCTATACAAACCTTCTTTTTGTCTTCATCACTCCATTGTCTCATTTCCTTAACAACATAGCGTTTAGGGATAACAGGAGTGGTGCTGGTGGTAGTAGCAGGAATGGCAACTATGATTTGGATAGGTTCATAGGGTCCATTTGTTACGTAATCAGGTATAGTGGGATCTGCACCTTCAAGAAATAGCATCATTCGATTCTTCCAGAGAGAAAAGTTATCTCTGCTAAATCAAGGAGGTTTAGAAAGTAAACCATTATCATAGTAGTTTGTGTTTGTGTTAAGTGCCATTTTAGAATAGCAAGGAAGAGAATAAAGCAAGATCTTGTTTATTAGATTAAACAATCTGCTCTGATACCACTTGTTGGTCCCGAAGGTGCTTAACAAGTTTGTAGAAGGGGGGGGGGGGTTAAATACAAACACATAATTTAAAGTTTAATAAATTGTTTATTGATAAATCAAACACAATTTACAAGTCTGATGCGGAATAAGATTAAGTAAAACTCAATCTAAACAAACTTAAGAAAACACTAAGATGGTTGCACAAGAATATAGAGAAATGGAGATTAGAGAGTATAGAAAACAAGGGTTTCTATGTTTTAGAAAGATGAAGGCTAGAGGTGAGCACACTCTCTAGATGGAGAGGTAATCTTTCTATTTATACCCTATGCATTAAATGCATGGCAGGGCACTTTACACGTGTCTTTCTTTGATTGGCAAAGAGAGTCTGACATTGGGAGACATGCTTTCGGTCGCATCATGAACAGTGTAGTTGACAGAGTTGTTGTACGAATTATGGCAGAGGTATGTCCGTTCTGACACATCGTACTGGGTGTGCAGGGAAAGACAAAAGAGACTTGAGTCATAAGCTAAGTGATCATCGATCGCTGAATATCTCTTCCTTCAGAGATATAAAGAAGTTCAGCTATCGTTGAAGCTTTTCCTCAGGTTTCTTCACGTATGTGTAGAGTTGTCTTTGCTTCACTTATCTCCGCATCAGGTCACTAGTAGACTTGTCTTTGTTCAGCAACTTCGTCTTCGATTTAGGTATGAACATCTGTTGACGCGAAACTTGTCTTCAGGGATTACGTTTACATAGAATTCATCAGCGATAACTGAACAGACTCAGTCTGATCGCTGATAGTGAATCACTAATACATATGAGTGTTTATAAGAAAGATCATCAGTGATAACTGAATAGACTCAGTCTGATTGCTGATGGTGAAACACTAATACATATTAATAAACGTAATTTTCACTAAGTAGAAGAGGGTCTTTATCAAATCACTGAGAGAGTTTGGATCAACAACTACCACACTTTCAGTACCATTGGTGCTATTGTGACAGGTGTCACAACCACATGACATTATAACCAAGACGATCATACTCTTAGGGGTTGTTTGGCAATTGCTGAATGGTTTGGTGTAGAATGATTAAAAGACTTTTATGATATAGTGCAAAATAAAATATGATTGTTTGATAATTGTTCAGAATGGAATCAGGGCGCTTAATGGTTAAGGGAGGCCCATTATACAAAATCATTCAGAGGGTTTTGGAACCATTAAGAGGCAGATTTTTTTTTGCCAAACAGGATTTACCTCTTAACGATTCAAAGGTTGCCTCTTAATGGAACCATTAACAGGTAAACAAACAGGCCCTTAGTACCATTGGTGCTATTGTGACAAATGTCACAACCACATAACACTATAGCCATACTCCATATGTGGTTCTTCCTTTACCGATTCACTGAGTTCAACATTTTTCTTCAATTGGGATGAAAATTCAGGGTGTTACATTATTCATCCTGAATACTGTATTATTCATCATGAATAGTGCATGAACGTCCACCTTTGTTATTCATACTGAATGTGGACACCCGAGGACGCGCATGCATATTCATAATGAATATAACACATATATAATTTCACTTAAAAAACGGTTAAAACGAAAAAAAAACTATATCGAGATGGATGTCATATCGAAAAGCACAAAATTCTTATTTTTTTTGATGTAATTTGTTTGATTAAAATATTAGTAATTTTTAAGATAATTTATTTTAAAGTTTAAGGGGGTAAAAAAATTTTAATTAAAAAAGTCAAACAAGGTAAGTGCTGATTCAAATTTACAATTTTGTCCTTAATTATTTTTCAATTAACCTTATTATGTATTAACCATTGATTAGTTTCCAAGTTTTGATCAATGGTTAAGATTTGTCCTCATGTGCACAATGAAATATGAGTTTTCATTTGAACCCACCCCTATATATATATATATATATATATATATATATATATATATATTAATGATTTATAGTATAAAAGCATCTTCAACAACTTCTCTATTTTGGAGAAAATAGAAATAATGGGGATTGTGTGTCATGTTTCTAGTTCCTTATCACAAAACAAACAATCAAACAAATAATATGTTTCAATTACCTGTTTGATTCAAATCACAATTTCAAACGATTACAAACTTCTCTCTTTAGAACTCTCTTTCTCTCTCTATAATTCTCTCTCTCTGAATCGTATATTCTCTCTAGTCACAACTACCTTCAAGACTTTTTTTACACTTAACAAAAACAACTAACCTAAACTATTTATACTAAGAACAAAAATACAATGAAATACAAAAGTACAAATACAAGGAAACTTTGACTTTTTATTACAAATAGACTTTAACTTTGATGAGAGTTGACTTTCTAAGCTTTGACTCCTTGAACTTTGACTTTTGTCTTCTTGATCTTGTATCCAACATATTTCATGCTCTAACAATCTCCTCCTTTGGATTCAAGATCACTGTTGAAAGATCAAGCAATTCAGTCTTCTATTTTAAGCTCTGTCAGATGCAATCTCTCCTTTTATCATTGTAATCTTCCAAGTTTGTCTTCAAAGAATATAACAATCTCCCCAAATATGATAAACAAGATCTCCAACAATCTCTTCAGAATTATCACAATACTCTTTCAGACTTCGGAAAGAAATTATCATCAGATTCAGCTCGGATTGCTTTAGCAAAATAATCTTCAAAGAAAATTTCCTCAAAATCAGCACATCTTCAGAAATCCTTTGATCTTCTTCAAATCTTTACTTTGAATCTTCTGATATGGACATTTCTTTAAAAATCATCTCCCCCTTTTTGATGAAATGAGCATCGATATCATCAAAACTTTCAGTAAGAAATGTATGTATCCATTCTGACCACTGATCTGTGTACGAGCCTCTGATTGTTTGCCAATTCGAACAATGTATTTATCCTGATCTTTTCAAATCTAGACAAAATAGGAATGTAACACCTGAATCAACAAATGAATCAGTTAAAATGTCTGTCAGTAACATAAAGTCACTATGTGTAACGAATACACAATATAAATGAGCTTTTTGATGGTCACTCCCCCAAGGCTTCCATCCAATCATCGAAACACCACAAAGGCAACTTCTATGAACGTTATGACAAAGAAACGGATTCCTTGTGTGTTCGTGCAAGTGTAGAAAGAATTAAGCACGAATGATTGCTTTTATAAAGGCTCAACATAGTGTAAACCACTGAGACAACAGTTAGTTCAACACATACTCTAAGTGCATGATTGAAGTGCGAAGGTGGGACATAAGTCCTTCTTTTTCAATATCCAGATTTTCCAAATGAAAACCAGATAGCATATGTGTTGCGTCCCCTTGAAAATGTGAAACATTTTCTTTTTGATAAGAAAATGAGTGGCTGGTGGGGTTTAGTCAAGAGTTGGCATGGGCTAGTTGCTTGCTTCAATAACGTTCACCAAAGAATTGTGAAACGCTAGTAATGTGGCTGCCCGGCTCAGAAAGTACTTGATGCAGAGTCTGATGTTCTTTTACTCTGATCTCACACCCTCTTTCTTTTAATCATTATGCTCACTTCTAACCAAACTCTCATTTCCATTTTCCCTCAACACACAACCCACACTCATTTCTTTTAGACTCCTCACACTCAATCTCTATGGATTAACTTATTGGGTAGAAATCACTGGTTAACGTGATTCCATAGAAGTTCAGTTAATTCCTAGCACAAAGAACCCATGTATGATCCTAAAAGAACGTGTTGCTCATAATGATTTAACTTTATCAGTTAAAGCTCATATACAAATGTTAGATGAATGTATGCCCATAAAATATAAACATGAAGATTTGAGCATGTTTAGACATTGAAGCATTTTCAAACAAATATACTGAATGAATGAACATAAATGCAAAAGACTTGTTTGAAAATCTGACATTGTGTGAAAATGATCAGAATTGAAATGATATATCAATTAAGGCTTATGGTCAAAATAACATATATTGTCCATATGAAACAAAAATATAGACTTTCTTCAAATGAACGCTTCAAAATGAAATAACGCTCAAGATACATTGAAGTACAAGTGGGGTGTCTTACCATCGAAAATATGTTACAATATGAGACATGGTAAGAACAATTTGAACAAAAATTAAACCGGTGTGTGTGAATACTTGAAAGTATGTAGAAAGACAATACACAAGTATTTATCTTTGGAAACACACGGTTTGTAAACTATGAAGCACAAAATAAAAATGAAAACATTTAAAATCACACTTCCAATTCATGAAATCTGTTTAAGAATCGGGAAGTGGTTTGAACATTTAAGAATATGTTTTCTTGTGATTGAAAGTTGTCCTTCTTTCAACCATATATGAGATTAAGATAAGAATTTTAACCTTTGTTGTTCAATCTTAAATCTCATGAAGTCATCTGAAGTCAAAAAGATATGATCTTGATAGCTTCCTCTCATTCTACACAAGTCTCAAAGTCTAGTCAAAGCAACTTTTAATCACAAAATTATTCAAATGTAAAAAACATAAAGCAGTAAAACAATTAAAGTACGAGTTCTGATCATAAGTAATCAGAAATCATAATTCTTTACTCCTTTTGATATGACTTATATGCTCCCCCTAAAATCATGCATCACAAAAAGTTGTCAGTTAAGAAAACTGCATAAATTAGATATGCTCCCCCTCAAAAGAATGTAGATCATCTTAAAGTGCATCTCACTCTCCCCTGAGATCATAAGCAAACTATTAAAGTGCAGATATCTTTCAGAAATAATGATAAAGAAAATGATGAAAAATAACAATACTTAACTTTATTAGGTAACAATCGATTATGTCTTAAGGTTTAACATACCAAGCTTAGAGATAAGAAAATTAAATCTCTTTTCATCTAATGGTTTGGTAAATAAATCTGCAAGTTGATAATATGTTTTTACAAAATAAAGTTCAATTGTTCCTTTTTCTACATTATCTTTGATAAAATGATACTTGACGTTAATGTGTTTGGTTTTCGTATGCTGGACAGGATTAGCAGATATCGCGATTACACTCTTCGAGTCACAATAGATCGGTATTTTCTCAAACTTGAATCCATAGTCTCGCAGCTGTGTTCGCATCCACAGGACTTGAGAACAGCAACTGGCAGCAGCTACATACTCTGCTTCAGCAGTCGATGTGGAAATGCATAATTGTTTCTTTGATGCCCAGCTAACGAGCTTATCTCCAAGAAATTGAATGTGACCTGAAGTGCTCTTTCTATCCAACATGCAACCTGCATGATCTACATCTGAATAGGCAGTCAGTTGAAACCCAGTATCCTTAGGATACCACAGACCAAGATCTGCAGTCCCCTTAAGATACCTAAAAATCCTTTTGACAGCAGCCAAATGGGATTCTTTAGGAGCAACCTGATATCTAGAACATAAGCATGTTGAAAACATAATATCTGGCCTACTTGAAGTAAGATACATTAATGATCCTATCATACCTCTATAAGTTCTAACATCAACACTTTTCCCTGAAGGATCAGTGCTAATCTTAGTACCTGGTGCCATCGGGGTTCCAATTAGTTTACAATTTTCCATTTTAAACTTTCAAAGAATATCCAAAATGTACTTAGATTGGTTAATGAAAATCCCCGTTGAAAACTGTTTAACTTGTAATCCGAGAAAGAAATTCATCTCTCCCATCATACTCATTTGAAAACGTGACACCGTGAGGTTAGAAAAGTTTTTGCAATATTTAGGATTAGTAGAGCCAAATATTATATCATCAACATATAATTGAATAAGGATGATACCGGCTTTTTCCTTTTTGATGAACAAAGTGGTATCAACTTTACCTTTGGAAAAACCTGACTTGACCAAGAATTTAGATAGAACATCATACCATGCTCGAGGGGCTTGTTTCAAACCATACAGAGCTTTATCCAAGATGTATACATAATCTGGCTTAACTGGATTCACGAACCCTTCTGGTTGAGACACGTAGACTTCCTCCTTAAGAATGCCATTCAGAAAGGCCGTTTTCACGTCCATCTAATAGACTGTGAAATTCTTGTGAGCTGCGTAGGCTAAAAACATGTGGATTGCCTCTATACGCACTATTGGAGCATATGTCTCATCGTAGTCTATGCCTTCCTCTTGCCGGTAACCTTTGGCAACAAGTCTTGCTTTATTCCTTATGACAATACCATCTTCATCCTTTTTATTCTTGAATACCCTTTTAGTGCCAATTACGGATTTTCCTTCCGGTTTTGGAACTAATCTCCAGACCTTCAGGGCTTCAAACTGATTTAATTCTTCTTGCATAGCAGATACCCAATCCGAATCAGCTAAATCCTCTGATACACGCGTAGGCTCTATCTTGCTGAGGAATGAGTCATGCATACATTGATTCAAAGTCGCTGACCTAGTTTGTTTAGATCTCCAATTACTTGGTGTAAAGGGTGCTCTTTGGTTCATCGATGCTCATGAGGGAGTTGAATAGATACTGATTAATCATGATTATCATCTTGAAATCCACTATCAGGCTCTTTAGTTTGAATGGTTGGAGGGGGGTTTGCAGTTGAAATTTTAGGTGCAGAAGCATCAGTTGGAACAGCAGACTCTGGCTGTTGAGTAGACAGTGTATCATACCCAACTGATACAGTTACTTCTGGCTCAGCAGTTACTTGTATATCTTCAACTGTAGGGGTAGATGTTGGAATGTGAGTTTCTGAATGAACGGGGGATACAAGTTCAATTATAACTTCTGAAGTGACTGGATGATTGCAACTTGTGTCTTCAGACCTGTCAGTCACAGCAGATTCAGGCAAATTAGATCCTAGAAACTCATCATAAAAGAATTCAAATAACAAATCTAAATCAGATAAATGTGACAGTGAAGTAGAAGCATTATCCGAATTGTTCTCTATAGAAACAGGTTCTGAACTGATCTGCCCAGAAGCTAATACTTTAGTGATCACGGGTTCTGAACTGAATTGTTCAGAAGCCATATCTTCATCGAATGTTACATTGACGCTCTCGACGACTGTTTTTGACTTCTTTAGATAAACACGGTATGTTGCAGATGTTGAAGAGTAGCCAATGAAGATGCCTTCGTCCGCCTTAGCACTGAATTTGTTCAGATTCTCTCTGTCGTTAAGCACGAAACACTTACATCCAAATATATGAAAATACTTGATTATCGGTGTTCGGTTGTTGATCAGCTCATATGGAGTCTTTTGAAAACGACGGTTTATCATGGACCGATTTTGAGTATGACATGCAGTCGACACAGCTTCTGCCCACAAAAATAGAGGTAAGTCAAACTGTCTCAGCATAGTCCGAGCGGCCTCGACTAGCGTCCGATTTCGCCTTTCGACTACTCTATTCTGTTCAGGTGTACGTGCAGCAGAGTATTCATGTGATATCCCGACCGATTCGAGATATTCTTCAACTGTTTTGTTTTTGAACTCTGTGTCGTTGTCGGTTTGAAGAAGCTTGACTTGTCTCTGCATATTCACCTTGGTCATCTTTAAGAAAGTAATGAGAACTTCGGGCGTCTCATCTTTTGATCGTAGAAATTTGACCCATGTGTATCTTGAATAATCGTCCACAATAACCAACACATATCTCTTTCCGCCTAAGCTTTGTGTTCTCATTGGACCACATAAATCCATATGCAACAACTCTAGTGGAGAATTGGTGCTTGGTTCAGGCTTCGGTTTATGTGCGGCTCTCTTCATCTTACCCTTTTCACATGCAGCATACAAGTGTTCTTTCTCATATCTCAACTCAGGAAGTCCTTTTACCAACTTATCTTTGACCAACTTGTTGATATAACGAAAATTCAGGTGTGATAGCCGTTTATGTCAACGCCAACTTTGTTGCATCGAAGCTTTTGTCAATAAGCAAACGTGACTGTCATTCTGAAACTTTGAAAGATTGATGGTGTAGATATTTGTCTTTCGATTGCCGGCTAAGAGTTCATTGTCGTCTTCAGTACGAACCGAACATCTCTTAGCTTTGAAGTTGACCTCTAACCCTTTATCACAGAATTGACCGATGCTGAACAAGTTGTGCCCTAAGCCTTCGACATAGCTCACCTTCTTAATCGTTATGTTATCTTGAATGATGTCACCATATCCTAAGATCGGTGAAAATTGGTCGTTCCCAAATCTGACATTGCCGATGAATTTCTCTGTATAATTAGACAATAAAACTTTCTGCCTGGTCATATGCTTGGAACAACCGCTATCCAAGTACCACATACGTCGGGTCTGCAAGAGAAATCAGGAAACAACAATTTTAGGTACCCATTTAAAAATGGGTCCTAACAGATTAGCACAAGATTTTGGTATCCATTTGAAAATGGACCCTCTGTTCTTTTGAAAACCTCTAAAAACATTTGATCTTGAAGGATAAACATGATAAGATCCAAACCAATTATTAGAATTATGATGAGAAACAAAATCATTTATCCGATAATGATAAGAGTTAGCAGTAGTAGGAGATAATTGAATCAATTGCTTTATTGAATAATGCTTGGAAGAAGTTACAAGGTTTTTTTAGGAGAAGCAAGTTGAACAACTACAGCACTATCACTACTATCAGATCTATTACAATAATTATTAGAAATTAATTCAGCAGTCTCATCATTCTTTCTTTTTGGTCTCCATTCAGATCTTGCTTTTGACCTTTTCTTTCTTAAATCTGAAACAGAAGATTTAGATTTATTAGGAAAATCAGGTTTCTGTCATTAATTTTTCTTTTGTGTACCAGTGTATTTCTGTTTCTGTAATAGCTGTTTCTTATGTTTCTTACCTTGAGCATATTAATCAGCAGTTACAGAAACTGATTCACCAACCTTAGCTAATGATTCACCAATATTAAAAACACTTGGTAACACTTTTCCATTTATAAGAAAAGTAGAATGATCCGGAAGTGGAGCATTGAAGTTAAACATATCAATTTCATTTATGCACCCATCATCAGAATTTAGAAAATCATTTGCAGACGCAAATAAGTGATCAAAATTATCAGTCGAAGTTTGAGGTGCCTTAGAAACTTTAGAACACTTTGTAAATTTAGATTGAAAAACTATGTTCTTTAATACTGTAGAAAATACACTTTGTTCAATATCTAGCAAAAGTCTTTCATCAGATAAAACATTTTCAACTCAACTATTTTGCTTTCAAGAATGAGTGGAGGAACATAAACTTTTGCAGTAGAAGGTTTTGCCTCCATCTCAGAAACAGAATAACTAGCAAAATAATCATTTGAAAGAACTTTTGGTGTTTCAGAAAGATAACTATCATTTAACTTTGCATAGTTAAATGGTAGTTGCATTTTCTTAAAATTCTTTCTATTTTCAGTTTCCTTGGCCTCAACTTCTTCTGGTAATTTGGTAACAAATTTGGGTTTTAAATGAGGATGTTTACCAGCAACAGCAAGAAAATCAAAATTATATAATGCTGGTTGTTTTCTGATGACTTTCTTTAAGTAATGGGGGTTTTCAAAATCAAGTCCTCATTTTTCTTTAACATCAGCCTCTTCGTTAGGTGCATTGAGAAAAATGGTTTGATCTGTTTGGCCTCTTGCATAAAGTTTGGCTTCCAGACCATTTACCTTCTTATTTAAGAGCTTGTTTTCAACCTCCAATTTATAAACAGTTAGTGCAGATTCTTTCTTTTCTAACTCAGACTTAGAAATTTTAACTTCAAAATTAGAAATCTTCTTTTCAAAACAATCTACTTGAAGTTTAGAATCAGAAGCAGATTTGCGTAAAGAATCAATTAGATCTTTGTTCCCAATAACGGACTTATTAAGCTCAAATATCTTGTTGTTTCTTTTAGCAACTCTGTCTTTTTCCTTTTTCAGTTTTGTTTGAAGGTCATGAAGCTCAATCATCATGGCTTCCATTTTGGTTATGAAATCTTTTTCAGTTAAGTATATTACCTCATCAGCAGCTTCATCATCTGAATCATCATATTTGACCTCTTTTCCTATTAAGCATAGATGAGCAGTTTCTTCCTTCTCATTTTCTTCCTCTTGATCAGAATGATCCAACCAGTATTCATCTTCAGCCATTAATGCCCTGCCAGCTTCTTGTTGCTTGGCTAAGAGCAATTTGTTCTGATAATACTCTGAGTTGCGAACCTTTGGCTTTCGACATTCTTTAGCATAATGTCCGAACTTGCCACAATTGTAGCATTTGATCAGATCATTAGCAGTCTTCTTTTCAGTACTGGTGTAGTCATTCACAAACCTCTTCTTTTCTTCTGGTTTCTTTTCTACAAATTTGTTTCCTTCTACCCTTTCTCGGTGCTCATGGTTCTTGGAGCTGGACGAAGAGTATCTCTGAGAATTGGATCCCAGCTTCTTGTAAAATTTCTTTTGGAATGCTCGGGTCAGTAATAGCATTGCTTGCTTGAGACTTTCTCCATCATCTCCATCAGATTCAGATTTTGATTCAGAACTGGTAATAACTTTCTTCTTTTTCTTCTTCTCTTTATTTTCTTTCTCCTTCTCTCCAGCCACAAGTGCAATGGGGTCTGCAACTTTTTCTGTTTTCTTCTTCTCTTTCTTTTCTTTCTCCTTCTCTCCGGCAACTAGTGTAATGGGGTCTGCAACTTTTTCTGTTTTCTTCTTCTCACTCCTTTTCTCTTCTACTTCTTTTTCATTCTGTCACAACGTCTCGTATACCTCATGCAACGGTATGTCATTTAGATCATTCATCTGTTTCATGCGACGAGTGTGTTTTTTCCACTCAGGTTACAGGATACTCAGGAACTTGACATTGTTCTCAAGCTGCTTCTTTTTCACTTTATTCTTTGACAGTTCATTCAGAAGCAAGACAAAACGTTCATAAGTATCTTCCAAGCTTTCATTCTCTTTGGCTTTAAATTCTTCATAACTGTTAATGCAGTTAGCCACTTTCATTTGATTCCCGACCATGGATCCCATCATCATCTTTTGCAGTTGATCCCACATCTTCTTTGCATTTGCCTTGTAACTATCAATCTTGATGTATATCTCGTTCGGAATGCTTTGAAGAAGTAAGGACCTTGCTTGTTTATCTGCTTTAAATCGGCTTTTCTGCTCCTCGGAATACTGGGCAAAATCCATTGGAACTGTTCTCATCTTTTGTAGTCTATTCTCATCTCCATCCTCACTGTCTGAGGATTCATCATCAGGAATTTGAACAATAAGTGGAATCATTGGACCTTCTGTAATTGAAAATAGTATGTTCTCCCCATTCGCATGTCTATCCACAAAATCCAGAAATCTGTCTTTCCATTGTTCATATTCTCCTTTGAACAGTACTGGAGGCTTGACATCAGTGCCAATAGAAAGAGCATCTTTGGAAGTCATCTTGTATGAACCTGTTTGAAAAATATATGCAATAAGAAACTAGAAACTGATCGTTAGTCCAAATGAAACAACAAGAAAATACATAAATCTTGAAAAGTATGTAAAACACATAAATTCGCTAAGGACCGAGGCGCAACAGTCACAAATGCTCTAAGTGAAGCTAGCACAAACCCTGAAATGCGCTAAACGTTGGTGGCGCAAAACAAACTATGCACTAAAAGAAGATGGTGCAAACAATAACTTTGCGTGACACAAAGTTGACGCAAAGCTAACTTTGCGCGACGTGAAGAAGGCGCAAAAGAATAACCTCGAGAAAAACCAACTTTGCGCTAAACGGATCTAACGCAAAGTAACACTTCGCGCGACAAGTAGATGATGCAAAATACAACTTCGCGTTAACCAACGATGACGCAAATACCAACTTTGCGCTAAGGATGTTGGCGCAAAGTACACTTCTTACTGAACACAATCACGAACTCAAATTTCAACTTTGCGTTAAGTGTGCTTGACGCAAACTTCAGTTTGCGCTAATAGACTCTGGCGCAAACGATAGTTTTCGCTTCTTGTTGATGAAGCAAAGTTCAATTTGCGTTTCTTGTTGATGACGCAAACCGTAGTACAATCACTTAGTGCGTTTGGCGATAATCTCTTGATGAACTGACGCAAACTTTAGATCTCGCGCAAACCTTCTAAAATCGGTCAAATCTGCATCAAAAACTCATCTAGACCTCGAATTTCAAAATGAAACTTTGAGAATTCGATCACAAAGACATCTAGAACCAAAATCTCTCAACTAATTTCGATCTAAAACACAAATCAATACAAATTGATTTAAAAACAGTATGTCGACTCGTGAAATTTAGAAACACAAAATATCAACAGTTAACAATCAATTTCAGTGCAAATTACAAATCAGATCATACAAACACGATCGATTATACTATACGAACAAACCCTGATCGATTACAGCTTCTAATTCGCACAAGAACTCGAAATCAATTCTGATTTCGACGAACACAGAGTTGAACTATTTTCTTGATTTGATTTCAGATGGAATCTGCTCTGATACCAATTGTGTGTCCTGTTTCTAGTTCCTAATCACAAAACAAACAATCAAACAAACAATATGTTTCAATTACCTATTTGATTCAAATCACAATTTCAAACGATTACAAACTTCTCTCTCTAGAACTCTCTTTCTCTTTCTACAATTCTCTCTCTCTGAATCGTATATTCTCTCTAGTCACAACTACCTTCAAGATTTTTTTTACACTTAACAAAAACAACTAACCTAAACTATTTATACTAAGAACAAAAATACAAGGAAATACAAAAATACAAATACAAGGAAACTGACTTTTTATTACAAATAGACTTTGACTTTGATGAGAGTTGATTTTCTCAGCTTTGACTCCTTGAACTTTGAATTATGTCTTCTTGATCTTGTATCCAACATATTTCATGCTCTAACAGGGATTTTAGGTCTAAATTGTGTTCTAATAGCTTCCCCAAAATATCTCCAAAATGGAGAAAGTAGGATAGAGAAGGGTTTTTTTTCCCTCTAAATATGAAGATTAGCCCAAAAATGATTATCCAAGTGAGAGAATCAGTAAATTTTTTTGAAAATAAATATGTAAAGAAAGAAATAATATTTTAATAAATGAATAGAATATTTTAATATTATAATTAATATTGCATTCTCCAAAATAAAAAATCTATAGAAGATGGATGTAATTTTTTTTATAAAAGAATTTGACTTTTAATTTTTCTTTTTAAAGAAATTTTGAAAAAACCGTTAAATATGCTCTATCTATCTATACTATATTATAAAACAGGTATAAAAAACTTTTAAATACAAATTATTAGGCATAAGGTACCATCATTTTATGCAAGATTTAAAAAAAAAATTAGTTTACAAGTATTAAAACACATGATACATATTACTACTGCAGGCTTCTAACACCCACCAATTTGGTATGTGCAGGACCTTCCTTTTATGCAGACATTTCCATGTATCACTATTAATTAATATATTATATTACTATAAATTTGTTTGGTTATTTTTTTCTAGATGTCATTAAAATATATAAGATAATCATTGAATTATAACAAAATACTTATTTTTTTATATAAAAAAATTATATTATTAAGCTTAAATTAAACAAATTTAAAAAAAAAAACATTATCACTTTCTCAAAACCATCCAAAATCGTACTATAAATCGATAAAAAAATAAAATAAAACGAAACATTAAAATCATGATGTATCTCGCTGCATTATACCAGTACGTTTCTAGTCTCTACTATATAATGAAAGCGCTTAAACGGTTCTTGAAATTTTACAGTTCTTGAAAACAGTTTTTGGAGCCCTGGTTCTTAGGCCTTCTTACCCCCACGTACTGCATCATCTCCTCCCTGCATCCTCTCCTCCCACGTTTGCTTTGCTATATACAGTGCTAATGGCGATCCTCTCAACACTGAAATCGACGCTCTGGTTTTCCAAGGTACGCTCTAATTTAGGTTTCATCTTCTTTCTTAAGTTTTTTTTCTACAAACATTTTTGGGTTTTCCATTTCAGTTGTGAAATTCCCACTGTAACTTCGCACGATTATACTTGAATTGGGTTTTTTGTGAAATTCACAACTGAAATGGAATTGGGTTTTCTACAAACATTTTTGGGTTTTTTGTGAAATTCGTCAGATTGATGTACTGGGACAATAATCTTCCATTTCGTTGAAGCAAGAAGTCCTATCTACAACAATCTGACGAATACTGCTTCCATGTGATGTGGATCTTTTTTTCAAAATATCACAGATTTTAGTCAATATTTGCTTCTAGGTTTCATCTTCTTTCTTAAGTTTTTTTTTCTACAAACATTTTTGGGTTTTCCATTTCAATTGTGAAATTCCCACTGTAACTTCGTACGATTATACTTGAATTGGGTTTTTCGTGAAATTCACAACTGAAATGGAATTGGGTTTTCTACAAACATTTTTGGGTTTTTTGTGAAATTCGTCAGATTCATGTACTGGGACAATAATCTTCCATTTCGTTGAAGCAAAAAGTCCTACCTACATCAATCTGACGAATAATGCTTCCATGTGATGTGGATCTTTTTTTCAAAATATCACAGATTTTAGTCAATATTTGCTTATACAACTTTGGTTTTGAAAATTAAAGGATTTTGGTGAATTCTTTAACTGGGGTATTGCAAGTATGGGGATTTTCGTTAACAGTTGCTTAAATTTCAAATGGGTAATGCAAAATATCACAGATTTTAGTCAATATTTGCTTATACAACTTTGGTTTTGAAAACTTAAGGATTTTGGTCAATTCTTTAACTGGGGTATTGCAAAATATCACAGATTTTAGTCAATATTTGCTTATTCTTGAATTAGGTATTATTGAATGTTCTAATGCTCACATCTGTCTTGATCACAAGATTACCAACAAGAATTGCAACCCCTTCCCATCCTTTTCAGCAAGTATAATCTCTTTATCCATGAATAGTTTTTTCCTTTCACATGTTTTAATTGTTGAAAGATAGTACACTTGATCTGTAAAGAGATGGCACATATACTGATCAACTTTCCAAAAAAAAATACTCCCTGTGATCTACAAAAAAAAGTAGAACACTTTCTATTTTAGGTTATCCCATAAAATTGCAACCTTTCCTTTCTCTTGAAAGATCCCTTCTCAAATTTACCTATTTGCCCATTAGTAATCCTTCCAACACAAGATAGATTGACTGTCATCCATAAGTTTTTCTCAACTTTGTCTTTTTAGGGGGTATTTTAAATATTTGATCATCGGCCATGGACTTTTATTAAACTATGTGCTAAATCAAAAGTAGAATTTTTTTTCCTGGGATGGAGAGCGTAAGAACCATCTATTATGCCTTCAAGCAAAGAATGAAAGGTTTATTTTCCTTAAGATTAGAGAGTCCTTTACAAAAGGATATTGCATGCTACCATTTCCAATAACCCATGTTAACGGTGCTTTACTGTGATTACCCTCTCTACCTTGTGCCCCAAAAGGGTGTTTATTCAATAAAAGGATGATCATCCTGCTAATTAAGGGACAAAATTTATCATACTTCAAAATCAATTATATACCAGAACGTTGAATCACAATTCACACCTAAGGCCAGGACTAATAATCTTGTCAACCTACAGAAAGCATGAATCTTTTTTGAAGTCTTTGATTATGAAACTTGGCCCACTTTAGAAGTACTAATTCAAACACTTTTACCCGAAGTAAGTATTAGACTATTAATGTAAGTAAATAGAAAGGTATATTTATGATTCAAAGAAATCATCAAGACAACATATAATAGGGTTCACAAGTGAGATTGGTTTCCCCTGATATCCTCTTATATGTTAATGTGGAAATACTATTAATGTGAAGAGTTTGTTCTCGTAACAGAGAAGATTAAACATAGTGGTCCCTTCCTGCATAACTTGAAAGGTAGATCTCTTCTTAGAGAATGCGCCTTCTCTCTCTCACACACATATCCAACCACCTAATTAGAAAAACAAGCTTGTAGGCAAATTATCTTTATCTCTCTCACACATATCTCGACCCGTCTAGAATAACCAATAACTTATTGTTCCAAAAAAAAGAATGAGAAGTAAGAACCATACAAATAGGTTACACACAGGGCAGCAACTTGAAACCTAAGCACCATTACAAAGATCAAGAAGAAGTTCCCTATTTTTGTATTTTAACATTACTTTCTGTGTTTATCTGTTACTTGTGCATCATATGGGGCTGCTATCATCTCCAATGTATGCATTTTCTGCCACATGGCAGGTTTATATGCATGGGTTTCCATATTATTTTATTATTGCTACATTGAGAGTCGAGTGGAAATTGGTAATTGCTTTTGACAGCTAAGTTCAACTTTGTAACTTCGTCTCTTACTATAAACCTAAAAACAGTGTGATCCATAACTATACCACTTTATGGAGCCATAGTTCTTTTCTTGAAGACGCATTTTAGGAAAAAGGGTAGGCGAAGTGTAGAAAAGAGTGTCTTTTTTTATCCCTATATTTTGAATCCAGTCTTTTATTTATTATGTAATGGCCAAAACTTTCTTATATTTATGTAGGAAATGAGGAGTAGTAGCTATGCTAGCAACGACCATCAGGTTGCGGATCTTGTTCACTTCGAGATAGAGGAAGAGTATGACCCCTCCGAACACTTTGAGATAGAGGAAGAGTATGACCCCTCCGAACACCAAGATACACCTACAGAAGAGTACACACCCGCACCTGAAATTGCCAATGAGAGTCAGTCTGTGGGTCATGTTAGAGTCGACTCCTCTGCTTTCGGTACGGGAGAGGGCATAATAGAGTCGGCCACCGATGAATTAGTGAAGTTGCAGGATGAATTAGGCCAACTTCTGGAGAAATGCGCATATTGGAAGTTAAAGTGGAGAGAGAGTGTCATTGAGGGGCACATTTTAGTAAGACCTTGGTGGATGAGAGTTGGAAATTGGCTCAAGTACCATTGGGAGGTCATGGTGCATTGTTGTACGGCAATCAAGGAGCACCTTCATTATTGGATGATGTGGTTCAAGGAGGGACCAAATGTGGGTAACTTATGGAACTACTTTCCGTACAACACTTACCGGAGGTGGTTAAAGGACAAGTATCACACTATCGACCTTCACATGGACTAGATATTTAAGTAGAGTCGTTTCATGGTAGTAGTTGGCTAGAGTAGCTTTTGTTTCTTTGTTTGTAAACAAGTTGATCCTTATTTTAGTTTTCTTATTTTAGTATGCGTTATTTGAAGAATTGATTGTAGCCATTTGCCATTTGACTTATTCTAACTAGCTCAGCTTGTTCTCTTTCATCTTCTTGAATCTGTCCACATTTAATATTTCAATCAATCCAAAGACTTTAAATAAGTCACTGCATCATACCTAAACCATAATTAAAACATCAAAAAGTTGGATCTCTGTCACGTAATCTATCATTGTAAATGTATCAATACAAAACTGACAAGATGGAGATAGAAAATACCAACGGATCAGTCATACAAACATGCTTCAATTAGCAGTACAACAATAAAAATTGGCAAACCTAACTGATTATCATTCTCATAAGACAAATGCTACTTAATATGTTGAAATCAACAGGCATACGTAACAAGTAAATTCTAATTGTTACTATCAATTTTGGATTTTTGGTTTATTTTTTTTTTCCAGTTTGTGTTGAATTTGGATAGGAGGATCTTTTGTTAATGGTAGCTTGACAACTACCATTATTATTAAATATTACCCACTTATTTTAAAGTCTATATCTGCATATGAAAAATGGCTGGCTGATTTGATATGCAAAACCAATCAAAATATCTCATTTTTATACAAAGATATTGGAAAAGTTAATAATATCTTCGTTTCCAGTTTTCAGAGTAATTCAAACTCCTTATCTTTTAATTGCATAGATGATTGTTGACTTTATGACTTACATTCATGATACTAATTACATAGATATATATATATTGAACCTTCATGAATAAGAACATAGAATATTTATTTAAGTTTAGTCATTGCTTTAAATAGTAAGGGTTGTTGTCAGATTATTATTGTTGAAGCACACCATTTTAAATCTCTATCGATTAGAAACAAGGTTCCAACCAAACCAATCCAGAAGATGGTAGCAGCAGTTGAAAGCAATCCCAAAACAATGCAATTTGGCCACTGGCCATTGCAAAAAAAAAAAAGGCATCGAGAAGGGAACAATGGCCATCAAAAGGAAAATAAACCAGGTCCAAAAAACATTCTGAAGGCAAAACAAGAACCAAATTGGATTATTCTAAAATGGATTATGTTGTTGTTATTGATCCAAATCGATAACCTTATGGAAATTAAAAGAGGTCCAACAGCAGGACTGCAACCATACCAGACAACACAAGATAAAAACCAAATCTGAGACCAACTCCACATCTGGGACCAAGTCTACATCTGGAACCAAGTCAAAGACCAATTTTTGTCAACTCTAAGAATGATTAGAAACCAATTCTGGCATCCAAATTGAAAATCCAAGAGATTCTTAGTGGATTTTGCAAAATGGCCAAAGGCCATTGCAAAATAAGCAATCCAAAGCTACAACATGAGGGAAAAAAGCCAAATCCAAAACACCTATGCATCCTTCTAAACTGAATCAAGCTTACACAACCAATATAATCCATCAAGAACTCTGAATCCCAGGACCAAGAACACTCTAGAAATTGCAACAAACCATCTGCTATAAACTTGGACCAAACAGTTCTGAACTCCAACAAGAGCCAAGTTCAATCCAAAATAACTATCCAAATCCAATAGGACAACAAATAAAATATGATGAAATGCCACATATTTGAACAACAACAAATCTAAATAGGACTGCATTCGAATATGAAAAACAAGTACATGCATCTGTTGTCATAGGACAGAAACAACAATAAGATTTTAGACAGAATCAACACCTATTGCACCCAAGGCTCCAAAATGAACTTGATAATAACAAACTAGATCCAAGGCCAAAAAACAACAATCCAACCAAAAAAAAATCGAACAGATCAGATGCGAATTAAAAAAAAACTAACCATATCCATAACATGGAAGACACATAGGAACCACTACCTATTGTCACAAATCAGAAACAATAACTACATAAAATCCATCCATCCATGATTATTGGTCCTCATATTTCAATAGAAAACTGACAAGATGGAGATAAAAAATACCAAAGGATCAGTCATACAAACATGCTTCAATTAGCAGTATAACAATAACAATTAGCAAACCTAACTGATTATCATTCTCATAAGACAAATGCTACTTAATATGTTGAAATCAACAGTCATACCTAACAAGTAAATTATAATTGTTAATCTTTTCTTTTCGTATGCATTGGAAGTGATCAAGGCTTTTATTATATCTTATCTCTCCGAAAGACAATAGTTGTGGTTGGCAATCGATGAAGTAGATATATGCATGACAATTTATAAACATTGTTGTTCGAAAGTAGCCCATTTAACCTCAAATATATTTTTCTTCCCTAATGAAGGTTGAAGTATAATCTAGATTTTCAATGATATGACCTGCCGTGTTTCAGATAATAGTTCATCTAATATCATTAACGGTAATTTACTTATCAAATACTAAAGCAAGTTGAATGATAACGAGGATAAAGTATAACTTTCCCCTGAATCAATTAACGATTCATCAACTGCACAATAAACAATCATCTGCTCCTACATAATAGAATCAAAGGTGATAACAACAAATTACAGAAGTTTATTCTATTAATTACCTTGGATGATGATTTGTGCTTCTTGCTAGGTCTTCCAATTTTCTCACCTAAATGATTTGCCTCCATAGTCAGTTATCTATAACTAAGGCATGAGACAGTACATATGAATCGTTTCTCTCAAAAAACATTCCTTTCTCATACAAATCGTCACATTCAAATTCAAATCTCATACTCATTCGTTGGATCCATGCTGGAAGTTTGTGGAGAGGGTTTACATCAGAAGATTTGTAAATAAAGTTACTTCTTCTCTTCTTATTGTAGTTTGTCAATGGAGCATAAAGTTCAACCATTGTCTTCATTAAACCCCTATGAAACAATGTGGAGAATCAAGGTGTTGTTGATAGAGAAAGGTACCATGCGTACTGTTAGGTCTGATTTTATAGTAATCATTGTATTTATAGGACTTGGTCAATACTGTGTTTAGAGGCTTATATGTCTTATATCTGATCAAGGGTATTTAAGTCCCTTTGGTCTTGTTGGTTGAAAAAAGTTCTCACACGCACATCTAATGAAAAATCTGGTTTTGTGCTCCATCTCTCTCTCTCTCTACTTTCTCTCTCTAAGGATTTAGAGATCTTGGTTTATCAATTGGTATCAGAGCCAACTAGATCTTGAGAGAATTGAGAGATTGCATTTTTCTGAATCTGAATTGTTGATTGAAATCGAAAATTTGATTGATTTTCTTGAATTTTTTCAAGAAAATCTCGTTTTCTTGATTTCTCATCAAATTTGGAAGTGTTTGTGATCGTTTTTGGTTGAATTTGATTTCATTAGTCTCGTTTTTGTGAATCGATCATGTTTTCTTCATAGAGTTTTACAAGAAAATCAAGTTTAGTTCATCGATTTTGAGAAATTGAATTTTTCTAGAAAAACGAGTTCTGGTACTGTTACATTCATGATTTTCAGTTTTAGTGGATTTTAATCGAAATCTTTGTTTGAAATGTATTGAAAATCTATTTTCGATCAAGTTTGTAAAAGGAAAGTTAATCAAATTTGGTGTTGAAATCGAGTTTTTAGAAGTTTTTTGTGTTTTGCGTTCGGTTTATTCAAGATCCACACTTTGCGTTTCATTCATATAGTTTGCGGGTCATTCATCATCTTGTTTTTCAGGTTTTCGCTTGAAACCACAAACGCAAAGTCTCAGTTTGCGTTTCTAGCCTAACCCGCAAAGCTCAACTTTGCGTTTCCCATTACATCCGCAAACTTCACTTTGCGTTCCTCAAGGCACCTGCGAACATCATCTTGCGTTTCCAGTTACACCCGCAAACCTCAGTTTGCGTTTCCCACTTCACCCGAAAACCTCCACTTTGCGTTTCCTCCTTCACCCGCAAAGTCTGTCTTGCGTTTCCTTCTACATCCGAAAGACTCAGTTTGCGTTTCTATCTTCACCCGCAAAGATCCACTTTGCGGGTCTCCCTGTCTTAGTTTAAAAAAAAAAAGTCTGGAATTTTTTTTTAGTGTGTCATCTAAATTTTTTTTTCTTTTTAAACTTTGTGTCATTTCAAGTGTTTTTCAAATTGTCAATTTTTAATATTTTTTTTTCCGAAAATTTCAATTCAATCTGATTTTTGTTTTTTCAGATACATCAGTAATGAATTCTGCAAAATTTGCTTTTCAAGCTCAGTTCTACACGAGTGACCTCATGATGTCATTGGGCACAGAAACTCGTCCACCAGTACTGATCGATGAAAACGAGTTTACACAGTGGAAAGATCGGTTCTTGAACTTTATTGAACGACAAAAGAATGGAAATGATATGATGACCATTTTATCTGAAGGACCATTCGACAAACCCAAATTGGCTTCTGGATTTTTCAAGTCTACTAAAGAGTACACTAATGAAGAGTTGACTGCTTATCAAGCTGATCGGGATATTAAAGCAAATCTAATGCTGGTCTTGCCAAACTCCGTATACAACAAGGTTGACTGTTTCAAAACTCATCCTAACCTGATGTGGCAACAACTTGAGAAGATTATGCTTGGTTCTTCAGTAGCTACTCAACTCAGGCATACTCGATACATGAATAATTTTGAGGAATTCAAAGCCAAGGACGGGGAGTCACTGAAAGCTGTGTTTGATCGTTTTTGTGCCGTCATCAATGATCTTCGGAAGATAAAACTTGAAAAGTCTGAGCTTGAGATAAATCTGAAGTTCCTCAACATATTGCAACCAGAATGGAATAAATCATGCCACAAATTGAGGAACGATGTCAGAATTTCCACGATGCAGATTCAAGAGCTATATGAGATTATGCTAACTGATGAGAGCTTGGTGTTAGAGAAAAAGGCCAAGCTGGATAAAAAGAAGAAATCAGTAGATTCGGTTGCTCTTCTCACGAAGCAACTGAATGAACAAGCGTTGTCTGATAACGCTTACACCGGGTCAACTGATGACGATGGAGAGGGCTTACAGAAAGCTATGATCCTTCTCTCTCAACATTACCAGAAGAAGTTCCAACCTAGATCGGGTTCCAACTCTTCACGCTTCACTTCTGGGTCTAAAGCCAAAGTACCCGAGCCCAAGACTGCTGCTTGCTACAACTGTGGAAAGCCGGGTCACATCTCAAAGAAGTGTAGAGCAAAGAAGATTAAGGACTCAGCTTATTACCGAAGGAAATTGGAGCTGGCTGAGAAAAGAGAGAATGGAACAGCTTTGCTGGCAGAAGAAGAATTTTGGCTGGATTATTCCGATGATGAAGCATCGAACGTTGAGATCGCCCATTTGTGCTTAGTCGGAGAGGACCAGTCAGGCTATTCTGACACTGATGAGGATGAGGTATATTCTGAATTTGACTACAACTTTATTACCTCCCAGTTTAAAATCATGATTAATGCTTTATCTGATTTGCGCTCTAAATTTTTATCTGAAAAAGTTTTAAATTCTGAAAAGTCAGATTTAATTGAAAATCTGAAAATTTCTTTGAAGGATGAAAAATCAATTTTAGAAAATACTAAAGACATCTTTCAAAAGAAATTGGATGCTTTGGAAAATTCAAACAAAAATTATCTTGAATCTTTGACTGACATGACCAAATTAAAAGATGAATTTTCTGATAAAATAATTAAGTTAGAAGAAAAGCTTTATCGAAGAGACCAATCTGAACAAACAATCTATATGAACAAGCCGAGGAGTGAAGAGGCTTTAAAACAAAGATGGGGACTAGGTTTTGAAAATCCTCATTGTTTAAACAATGCAATTGAAAAATCCCCAACTTTATATAAATACGATTATCTGACTCTTGCTCATTATGCTCCTCAATTTAAAATTGATTGGATGAATGAGAAGCAAGTGTTAGATCTCGAAAATGAGAAAAGGATATATAAAAAGAAAATTGAAATTCCTTTTGTTTATACGTCCGAAAATGCCAAATATTTTCCGGAAAAATCAAGAAGAGGAAGAAGAGTTTTAAATGATATATCTTCTGTTAAATCTTCAGTGTCTAATGATTTTATTTCTTCTTATGTCCCTGATTCTGATAAGGAAAATATTTCTCCAATCATTTATGATTCGAAGAAATATACTCCTCCGTTAATATTAGAAGGAAAAATCATAGATCTTGAAGATCAGATAGAAGATCAAAATATTTTGAAGAAAATTGAATCTGACATTATTCTTTCTTTTATGACCTCTAGTCTTGAAGAAAATTTGTTTTCTCAAAAATCAGGTTCTATTTCTAGCTTATCTTCTGATTCTAAGGAAAATAAAAAGGAAGTTTCAAATTTTAAAATCTTTTCTCAAAATTATTCAGACTCCGAGGCAAATTCAGATTTATTAGTTGATCAGATTGGTTGCTTGGATAAATTTATTTCTTCTGATTTAAATATTAAGTCTAATATTCTTGATGACTCTTTTACGCTCAATGATCATTATTATAAACCTAAGCGTAAAAGAAGACGGTCAAAGAAGTCGAAAAAACGAGATACAGTTCTTTCGGACTGTTCTAAATCTTCTGATATAATTCTTTCAGATAGGGCTTTGAGCGCTCAATCCAAGAAGCAGATCTGGAGAGCGAAGCCGAAATCTACTGATTCTATGTTTGAGGAAGATCGATATGTAGACAAACTTTATCATAGTGATTCATTTGCTATTTGTAATAAAGTTTCAAAATATTCTATAAAGCAAATGTTTCAAATTTCCAAAAATGTCTCACATTCATCTTCTGATTCTAGTTCAGATGATCATGCTTTCTCTTCTGATGGTTGTGATTATTTTTCTGATAATATTCCTTGTGCTTCTAATGTCAATTCTGCTCATTATTTTCCCGTAAGAACTGCAACTAACAAACAAGGGCCCAAATTCAAGTGGGTACCAAAATCTTTATCTGATTCAAAGTTGCAGGCATCATATGTTAAGGGGGAGTAAGAGGATTTTGGCTTCTAAGTAATTCAGCTCAGGACCCGCACTTCATAGACTTCGACTTCTAAACACAACAGTTTAGAACTCGTTCTTCAATTATTAAGCTTCTGACTTAATGAGATACTGTGAGTACATCAATTTTATTTCCGCTGCATATATCTCTGATTATGATATGTTTCAGTTTTTCTCAATGTTTCAAGAATATGAGCTTGTTTATCTTTCTTTTGAATTTGTATTACCCATTTTTTTCTTCTAATATGAGACACAAATTTATTTTCTTCTATGTAAAAGATGAAATAGTTGAATTTTATTTTGTTCCAACTAAATATTAATTAAAAGTTTAAATCTTTACAAATTTTATTCTATAAAGTAAAGTTTTACATTTTTTCTTTCTTTTGAATAAAATATGTGTCTAGGATAAATTTTCAAGTTCTTTTGTTTATATTAAAGTTTTTATATGGTCAAATTTCAAGTCTTACAAAAGTCGAAAAGTCAGCAACATGTTTGAAACTTTTATTTCTGCTTTAAAGATATGTGAGTCAGAATTTTTATAGTTTACTTTGCTTAGACTATCTAAACGATCAAAGTTTAGATTGGAATGAAAATATGGGCTAAGCATTTAGACGTTGATCTGAGTGATTGAGATGAATATTAAATTCTTAAAATACAGAAATCTCTAAGTTTAAAAGTTTGTACCTGTGACCTTTCTGGTTTGGGAAAGTAAGTTCCTAGGGATGCTTGTCATCTGATCCCCTAAGGTCATTTGGTCTGGGAGTGATCGAATAGAAATCTTTCTATAGAATCAGATCGAAAGTCATGTTCTACTGGTATAAATAGGTTTAGGATATGTCGATGTAGCCTTTCTGATCTGGGAGAGTAAGTTCCAAGGGGTGCTTGACACCTAGTCCCCTAAGGCCAACTGGTCTGGGAGCGGCTGACCTAAATCCTGCAATAGGGTCAGATAGAAAGTTATGTTTACGGCATGTTCTTTACTTAATAAACTTTTTGATCAAAAGATGCCAAAGTGCACGCGCTTAAAAGATGCCAAAGAGCACACTCATGTTAAGATGCCAATAAGCACAATGCTAAAAGATGCCAATGAGCACACATCTCATGATACTTGGTGATATGTTTGAGTTGCGATAAATCTGTAAATTTATGAATATCTTAATTCTTGATGGCTTAGTGTTAGTACATGCAAAGTTCTCTATAATATTTTTAGAATTGCATTTTCTTGAAGCTAATCGAAGATTCGCATGTGAGCACACTGAATAGATTGCTGGAAGTTTTGAAACTGAACATGTTTTAACTTGATATGCAATTAAACTCATTCTTTTATCTTACAACATATGTTTGATTTCAAATGATTGATAAATTTGTGATATTTTACTCTGTAAAATTTATTTTGTTTAGTATTTAAAATTTTATATGTTTAGTTGTTTCAAAATTTACATTCAGTATATTTTTCTTTCTACATTAATTTCTGATCACTGTGTTCTCATAAATATATTTTAATGGGTTTATGAATTATTCAAGGGGGAGTGAACAAATAGATGTATTTCAAAGATTATATCTGTTTTTGAGGGGGAGTGTCTGATTTTCTTTACATGAATGTTATCTCGAATTGTCTTATCTAATGCATTTGTGTAGGGGGGGTCAAAGAGCTTTCAAAGGTAAAACTTTTCTAAGGCAGCTTTGCGCTTCACACATGGCCTGCAAAGCTTGTTTTGCGCATCAAGCATGACACACAAACCTTTCTTTGCGTATCAAGCATGGCACGCAAACCTTGCTTTGCGTCTCCCATGTGGAACACAAACCTTAGTTTGCGCTTCCTGCATGGAACGCAAACCACCCCTGTTTTCTCTGTTTCTTTGATTTTGCAGATCTTTCGTTGTCTCGTCTCCAACATTCGCATGACCAAGTTGATCAAGATCATCAAGGTCATGAGGGGGAGAAGTCAATGAGAAGTTAAAGAGACAAAGAGCTTAAATGTTTATCTGCTGATCAAGATTCGCTCAAAGATTCTATTCTCTCAGCTACAACAAAATCTTTTGATGTTCCTGCTCCGAACACCACAGTTCATTCAAGATCATTCAAAAGAGGTGTATCGTCTTGAGCTTAATCAGCAAAGAAAATTTTCAATCTGCAAGATGCTGAGAAGAAATTTTTTCTTAAAAGTCAGAAAGCTTCTGAAAGTCGCTTTGTTGGTCCGTGTTGTTATAGAAATAATTTTTGAAGACCAAAGCGCCAATGATTACTAAGGGGGAGATTGTTAGGTCTGATTTTATAGTAATCATTGTATTTATAGGACTTGGTCAATACTGTGTTTAGAGGCTTATATGTCTTGTATCTGATCAAGGGTATTTAAGTCCCTTTGGTCTTGTTGGTTGAAAAAAGTTCTCACACGCACATCTAATGAAAAATCTAGTTTTGCGCTCCATCTCTCTCTCTCTCTACTTTCTCTTTCTAAGGATTTAGAGATCTTGGTTTATCACGTACATACACAAACGTGATGGGTGATGGTTGTGTTTTTAATGTGGAGTTAACTGATGAAGATGTAAGTGCCCATATTTCGTATTTTATACCATCATTAAACCACCATAATTAGTGATGAATATAAAAGTAAAACATCCTTTAATCACTGCTTTTGTAGGGTACTCAAATGAAAGCAACTGTAACATCCGAAAATTTATAAGGTAAGTGTTTGTTCCTTAATACTTTAAATTGTGTTTATCTAAAAATATGAGTTCTTCATATATGCATATGATATTTATTATGGGACTAAGATGCTATCTGATTAATATAATAATTGCATGTGTTTAGACCTCGTGCTCATTTTCGAAATTTGCTAAGTTTTCGGGCTGGGATGGGTGTGGCGCGATAGTGCCATCGCGATAGTGACATTGTCACTATCGCCGGTCACAATCGCCAGGATTGTACCGAGAGAGGGGGAGGTCTCACGATAGTGACAATTGTAACTATCGCCGGGCATACTCGCGGAAGTTGTACCGTAAGTATGTGTGTGCTCGCGATTATGACTCGCGATAGTACCCTTGGCACTATCGCCGGGCACTATCGCCGTCGGGGTACAGTGCCTTAAATGAACCCTTATCAGATTTTAACCTCATTTCTCTCAAAACCTATCTTTTGGTTGCGATTTTTGGAGCTCCCATTTCAGTCTCCATTCTTCTCTTACCAAACCCTAGCCCTCATAAATACTATCCTTTGGTGGTTGAGTTTTGGATAAAAGCATTAACTTCATTCCAAGGAAGATTCAAGGATTTCTTCAAGTATCATTCTCATATTCAAGTCTCATCTTCTCCAACTCCTAGGGTTTCCATATTTTCTAGGTTTTGGGTTCAAAACCTAGATTGTGAGTTTACTAAACCTTTGTTAAAACTAGATACACATCATAATCTTATATTTGTTACCTTGTCTCTATATTTTCAAATGTTTGGGAGTTCTTCATGAAAATAGTAGTAGATGTATGTATATGAGTGATATGTTATGAGTAACGTTATGTGTATCATTATTTGGGATTTGTCTCATAGATTCTTAATGTGGGTACCTTGATATGTTAAATGTATACATAAATGGTTTTTATGATGATTCTAGTTGGAACACCATTTGGATGATCTGTTTATATGCATGATGAGCATGATTTATGTTGGGTCTTTTGTTAGACATCATGAGGATAAGGTGGTAATATTATACCCGTAGTTGGTATTGAATTATGTGGATTGAAATATATCTAAAGGACCCCTTATAAATGTTATGTGGACGAACCAAGTCAGTACACTAGGAGGATATAGTCTTGGGCGCCACTGTGATGGTATGTGCCTAGACCTCCGCCACTCGGGGAATTTTCTGAGCGATAGTCTTCGGGTGGGCCGGGCCTTTGGGCTGTTCCTTGTTAAGTGCATCAAGGTATATCGACTCTTGGGTGGGACTTGATTGGTGCTATGGGTCTCCCCTATTGACTCCACATTTGTTGAACTATGGTTAATTGCTGATAAGAATTGTAACTGTTCATGCATGCTTATTATTGTTCAACTCACTAGGCTTTTTGGCCTAACACTTGTTTGGTGTCGATGTGTATCTCAGGTTTTAGCGGCAGCGGTCCTAAGCAGGTTTAGTTGCTTTGGGGTGAGAGCTTGGGGATTTGCACATGGGCGCGTTATACTTTTGAATATGGACCGTTTGGGTTTATAGACAACAACCCTTTTTGTAATCTCTTTTCTAGATGTAGAAATTAGATTAGTTGGTTGTTGTTTATTGTCCGTTAAATCACATTGGTGATTAAACAGGTTATTTATTTATATATATTCCCCATTTTTGGGAGGCTCTTGCTATGGCAATTTTAGTATACCTCATGTCCATTGTTCTGGATTTTTGTTATCCCTATTTTTAGGGTGTTACAAGTTGGTATCAGAGCTTTAGTTTAAGTGAACTAGATATTGTTTTGCATATCTAGACTTAAGCTTTAGACTTTATGACTTCACTGTCCACTTGGGGTAGGAATCCTAGGTGGGGAGAGCGTTAGGATTACGGAATTACTGTAATTGAAAGTTGTGATGATGGTGACAAGAATATTTGTGTATGGTTCGTTCATAATTTCACTTAGCTACTGCTATTATGAATGCATTGTTACGTGAGCATACTTGGTTTACTATTATTATGATAATTGATGAAAGTAGTAGTACGTACAATGAGTTCAACTCGCTTAGTCTTTTCTCAATCTATTTCTCGTACGTGCATGACAGATTCTTAATGGTAAACACTCGAAGTAGATTACCGGACATGCCAGAAGGGCAACCAGAAGTGGAATCTGCAACAGTACGACCCCCGGTGGGGGCAACCTCCGATGACATTCCTATGCCCAGAATCTTGGCAGGAGGGCCTGAGCACATTCCGCGCCGGAACCTCAACACAGGTAACGCCATCTTGGAGGAAGTTACCATGGAGACCCGGCTTCGGGATAGCATGATGTTGGCCATGAATGCGGCTTTGGCTCAACAACAGTTGGCCATGACTTCGGCCATGACCCAACAACAGGAGTTTTTCATGAAACTTCTAGAGGATCGTGACGTCAGTAACCGTCAACCCGAGAGTATGGCTGAAAACGTTATAGTGGGGTCGGGTGGACCGAATGTGGTGACGGTCGAAGAACCATCTGCTGAGGGAATCAGATCGAAGACTAAAGGGTGCACCTACAAGAAGTTTCTGGGGTGTCACCCTAAGGAGTTTGCGGGTTCCGATAGCCCAGTTGCCTGTATGTATTGGCTCAAAGAGATGGAGATGGCCTTCGAGGCAAGTGAGTGTGATCCCTCTCAACGGGTCAAGTTTGCTTCCCAACTACTTCGGGGAGAGGCTATGATTTGGTGGAATCTCACTCGATCCGCCCTCACCCCGGAAGTTCTGGCTAAGTTAACTTGGTCGGTGTTCAAAGAGAAGATTATGGACAAGTACTGTAGTGAGCGTTCGTTGGACAAGTTGGAGCAAGAGTTCTGAAATCTAAAGAAGGGGAATACGTCGATTGTTGGCTACTCCAAACTCTTTTTGGAGAAACTAAACTTGGTGGGACATCTGGTCCCCGATGAAAGGTCAAAGATTAAGGCTTATCATCAAGGGTTACCGGCCGAGATGCGAACGGCGGTAAGAAATGCAAGGTGTTCGACTTTACAAGAGGTTATCGAGGAGTCCTTACTCGTGGAGGACGACATCAATTCAGAAAGGGATGAGAAGAGGCATGTTGGTGAGAAACGAAAGTGGGAGGGGCCATCTGGGCCCGTTCGTCAATCTAGACCCTTTGTAAGCGGGAGATCGGGTAATCGACGTCGTGAAGATCGGTGGTGCCACAAGTGCAGGTCAAAGCACTCGGGGCCATGCACTACAAGGACTCTCTCCGGTTCAGCCGGGTGTGGCAAGTGTGGTAAGAAAAACCACACAACTCGAGAGTGTTCCCTCTGTGGGGCGGTTTGTTATGAATGCGGAGAGTCGGGGCATATGAAGCGAGAGTGTCCAAGGCTGATTAGAGGAGGTGGTAGAAATTTTGTGGGTTTGACGTCTAGGGTCGAGCAACCATCACGGTCACCGAGTCGAGCTTTCCAGATGACTACCGAGGAGGCAAAGGAGACCGCGGATGTTGTTTCGGGTACGTTTCTAGTAAACTCTATGCTTGCTCGTGTTTTGTTTGATTCGGGTGCTACGTATTCTTTTGTGTCAGATGCTTTCTGTAAACAATTCACCACTCCTATTAGTGTTCTTCCCGATGCGTTAGTAGTAAAAATAGCTAATGGGGATCAAGTGATCATTTATGACCGTTTTTGTGATTGCACTCTAGAAATCGACGGAATTTCTTTCGGCGTAGATTTACTACCTATGGCTATAGGAGGGTTTGATGTAGTCATAGGCATGGATTGGTTAGTGAGGCATAAAGTAGACATCTTTTGTTCCAAAAAGATGATCCAAGTGCCATTACCGGAAAATGGGGTGGCTACCATTTATGGAGAGAAAGGAAAGAGGAATAATCTTATTATCTCATCTCTTAAGGCTCGCAAGTTTTTAGCAAAGGGCTACCCTTCGTACTTGGCCTACGTTGTGGACGCAAAGAAAGAAAAGAAGTCAGTAGAAGACATGGAGGTGGTACGAGATTATCCGAACGTCTTTCCGGAAGACTTACCCGGATTACCGCCAGAGCGACAAGTGGAGTTTCAGATTGACCTCACACCGAGAGCGGCTCCGATAGCCCGTGCTCCATATCATTTGGCGCCGACGAAAATGAAGGAGATGATGACGCAACTTCAAGAGTTGTTGGAGAAGGGCTTCATTCGACCGAGTTCGTCACCTTGGGGAGCACCGGTATTGTTCGTGAAGAAGAAGAATGGATCCATGCGGATGTGCATAGATTATCGAGAGCTAAACAAAGTCACGGTGAAGAATAAGTATCCTCTACCTCGTATCGACGATCTTTTTGATCAACTCCAAGGATCGGGATGCTTCTCAAAGATTGATCTTCGGTCCGGTTATCATCAAGTGAGAGTGAAGAACGAAGATATTCCGAAGACGGCGTTTCGGACGAGATACGGTCATTATGAGTTTTTGGTGATGCCTTTCAGCTTAACCAACGCTCCGGCCGTGTTCATGGATCTGATGAACCGTGTGTGTCACCCATTCTTGGATAAATCCATGATTGTCTTCATCGACGATATTTTAATATATTCAAAGGATGAGTCCGAGCATGGAAGGCACTTACGGGAGGTATTAGAGGTTCTAAGGAGGGAGAATCTATTCGTGAAATTCTCGAAGTGCGAATTTTTTCTCCAAGAGGTGCAATTCTTGGGGCATGTGGTATCAAAGGACGGGGTAAAGGTGGACCCGGCAAAGATCGAGGCAATGATGAGTTGGGAACCCCCAACAAGTCCGACGAAGATCCGAAGTTTCTTGGGTTTAGCGGGTTACTACCGGCGTTTCATTCAGGATTTCTCAAAGACGACTACACCACTCACTTCTCTTACAAGGAAGAACGTCAAGTTTCTTTGGACCGATGCACAAGAGCAAGTGTTTCAGACGCTCAAGAGGAAGTTGTGTGAAGTCCCGATCTTATCCTTACCCGATGGATCGGAAGACTTTGTGGTGTATAGTGACGCTTCCAAGATGGGACTTGGGTGCGTACTAATGCAAAGGGGGAAGGTAATAGCCTACGCGTCGCGACAATTAAAGGATCATGAGAAGAACTATCCAACTCATGATTTGGAGTTAGCGGTGGTAGTTTTTGCGTTAAAGTTGTAGCGACACTACTTGTATGGGACCAAGTGTACTCTTTTCACGGATCACAAGAGTCTCAAGTACATCTTCGACCAAAAGGAACTCAACATGCGGCAAAGGAGATGGTTAGAGCTTTTGAAGGATTACGATTGTGACCTACTCTATCATCCCGGTAAGGCTAATGTGGTGGCGGATGCATTAAGCCGAAAGAATCATGGTGATGGTGTTAAAATGTCCCTTACCAGGATCGATGTGGTGTCGAGTTTGTTGGAAAGTATAAGAACGAGCCAAGCAGAAGCACTTAAGGAAGAGAACCTCAAGGCTGAAGTAATGGTGAAACAAAAGGAGCTGTTAACAGAAGACAGTCGTGGTCTCAAACTCTTTCAAGGAAGGATTTGGGTGCCAAAGATTGGGGGAAATCGTGACTTACTCCTCGAGGAGGCGCATAAGTCGAAATATTCTATACATCCCGGTAGCACCAAGATGTATAGAGACTTAAAGTTAAATTATTGGTGGCCGGTGATGAAGTTAGATGTGGCAAGTTATGTGGAGAAGTGTGTCACGTGCCTTCAAGTCAAGGCGGAGCATCAAAGACCGTATGGAAGTTTGCAACCGTTGTCCATTCCCGAGTGGAAATGGGACAACATCACTATGGATTTCATGACAAAGTTACCGAAGACCTTGCGTGGACACGACACCATTTGGGTAATTGTTGACCGATTGACCAAAATCGCACATTTCCTTGCAATGCGGGAGACCTTGCCAATAGATAAGTTGGCTAAATTGTACATCGACGAGGTGGTGTCAAGGCACGGAGTTCCGCAATCTGTAGTATCGGATCGGGATAGTCGATTCACTTCGAACTTTTGGACTAGTTTGCAAAAGGAGTTGGGTACTCGACTGAATTTGAGCACGGCGTATCATCCTCAAACGGATGGTCAAAGCTAGAGGACAATCCAGACTCTAGAAGATATGTTGAGGTCGTGTGTAATAGACTTCGGGGGAAGTTGGGATTCACATCTACCTCTGGTAGAATTCGCGTACAACAACAGTTACCATTCTAGTATCGGAATGGCACCGTTCGAGGCTTTGTATGGACGGAAGTGCAGAACCTTGGTTTGTTGGTTAGAAGCGGGCGAAAAGCAATTCGTCGGACAAGAAATCGTTCAAGAGACGGCAGACAAGGTGAAAGAGATCCGGGAAAGGCTAAAGGCGGCTCAAGACCAACAAAAGAGTTATGCGGACAAGAAGAGAAGGCCGATTGAGTTTCAAGTGGGTGACCGGGTCATGTTGAAGGTGTCTCCGTGGAAGGGGATCATACATTTCGGGAAGCGCGGGAAGCTTAGTCCTCGTTTCCTTGGACCATTTGTTATTTTGGAAAAGATTGGTTTGCATGCCTATCGGTTGGATTTACCGCCGGAAATGGATGGAATACATCCTACATTTCATGTATGCTACCTTCGAAAGTGCCTAGTCGAGGAGGAAAGCGTTATTCCCTTGACAAAAATTCGGGTGGACAATGGGAATCGTTGCGTTGAGGAACCGGAGGGGATCTTGGAGTCAAAGGTGAAGAAGTTACGACATAAGGACGTAGTCATGGTTAAAGTCCAATGGAAGTACAATCGGGTGCTAACATTACTTGGGAGTCCGAAGATGATATGAAGAAGCGTTATCCTCACTTGTTTGCTTAGAGTAAGATTTCGGGGACGAAATCCCATTTAGGTGGGAAGGATTGTAACATCCGTAAATTTATAAGGTAAGTATTTGTTACCTAATACTTTAAATTGTGTTTATCTAAAAATATGAGTTCTTCATATATGCATATGATATTTATTATGGGACTAAGATGCTATCTGATTAATATAATAATTGCATGTGTTTAGACCTCGTGCTTATTTTCTAAATTTGCTAAGTTTTCGGGTTGGGATGGGTGTGGCGCGATAGTGCCATCGCGATAGTGACATTGTCACTATCGCCGGGCACAATCGTCAGGATTGTACCGAGAGAGGGGGAGGTCTCGCGATAGTGACAATTGTCACTATCGCCGGGCATACTCGCGGAAGTTGTATCGTAAATATGTGTGTGCTCGCGATTGTGACTCGCGATAGTGCCCTTGGCACTATCGCCGGGCACTATCGCCGTCGGGGTGCAGTGCCTTAAATGAACCCTTATCAGATTTTAACCTTATTTCTCTCAAAACCTATCTTTTGGTTGCGATTTTTGGAGCTCCCATTTCAGTCTCCATTCTTCTCTTACCAAACCCTAGCCCTCATAAATATTATCCTTTGGTGGTTGAGTTTTGGATAAAAGCATTAACTTCATTCCAAGGAAGATTCAAGGGTTTCTTCAAGTATCATTCTCATCTTCAAGTCTCATCTTCTCCAACTCCTAGGGTTTCCATATTTTCTAGGTTTTGGGTTCAAAACCTAGATTGTGAGTTTACTAAACCTTTGTTAAAACTAGATACACATCATAATCTTATATTTGTTACCTTGTCTCTATATGTTCAAATGTTTGGAAGTTCTTCATGAAAATAGTAGTAGATGTATGTATATGAGTGATATGCTATGAGTAACGTTATGTGTATCATTATTTGGGATTTGTCGCATAGATTCTTAATGTGGGTACCTTGATATGTTAAATGTATACATAAATGGGCTTTATGATGATTCTAGTTGGAACACCATTTGGATGATCTATTTATATGCATGATGAGCATGATTTATGTTGGGTCTTTTGTTCGACATCATGAGGATAAGGTGGTAATATTATACCCGTAGTTGGTATTGAATTATGTGGATTGAAATATATCTAAAGGACCCCTTATAAATGTTATGTGGATGAACCAAGTCAGTACACTAGGAGGATATAGTCTTGGGCGCCACTGTGATGGTATGTGCCTAGACCTCCGCCACTCGGGGAATTTTCTGAGCGATAGTCTTCGGGTGGGTCGGGCCTTTGGGCTGTTCCTTGTTAAGTGCATCAAGGTATATCGACTCTTGGGTGGGACTTGATTGGTGCTATGGGTCTCCCCTATTGACTCTACATTTGTTGAACTATGGTTAACTGATGATAAGAATTGTAACTGTTCATGCATGCTTATTATTGTTCAACTCACTAGGCTTTTTGGCCTAACACTTGTTTGGTGTCGATGTGTATCTCAGGTTTTAGCGGCGGCGGTCCTAAGCAGGTTTAGTTGCTTTGGGGTGAGAGCTTGGGGATTTGCACATGGGCACGTTATACTTTTGAATATGGACCGTTTGGGTTTATAGACAACAACCCTTTTTGTAATCTCTTTTCTAGATGTAGAAATTAGATTAGTTGGTTGTTGTTTATTGTCCGTTAAATTACATTGGTGATTAAACAAGTTATTTATTTATATATATTCCCCATTTTTGGGAGGCTCTTGCTATGGCAATTTTAGTATACCTCATGTCCGTTGTTCCGGATTTTTGTTATCCCTATTTTTAAGGTGTTACAGCAACCATGTTTAATGAGGTTGCAAGAAAGTTATTCACCGTCTTTCAAATTGGGAAGGTCTATTACATATCTAAAGGAACGATAAAAGTTGCTAACAAGCAATATAGAACCGTTGACAATAATTTTGAAATGATTCTAAGTCAAAATTCTCAAGTGGCCGAGGTGGTCAACGAATCGATGCTTGTACCTGAAAGAACATTCAACTTTGTTCCGATTGATGAGTTGAGGTGATATGTTAACCAGAATAAGCTTGTTGGTGAGATGCATGTTTATATTTTTTTTCCTTTACATTGTCTTTTCACCTTGTGCTAAATATCGATTTACATGTAATGTAATTACAGATGTAATCGGAGTGGTGCACCATGTTTCACCAACAACATGCATTCGAAGGAAAAGTGACCAACAGATAATCCCAAAAAGGGATATAAGAATTATAGATGACACGTACACTACTTTCGTCTCTTACATTCTCCATAGTTTGTGTGTCCTTTTATTTAACGTACCAAACTCTAATAGAATGGTCTTCTAGGAAGAAGAGTGTTATTGTTTCTCTATGGAATGAACATGCCACTTCTGTTGGGCAAGAACTTTTAGAGATGGCCGAAAAATCCCCCATAGTTGCAATGAAAATTTTGAAGGTTGGAAACTATGAAGGTGATAATATTGGTACCCTTATTTGTAGGTATTACGGAAGCATGATTGATTATGTTGAATTGTTTTTTATTCTAATTTTTCCTTATACAGGCGTGTCTTTATCTACACTAAGCAATAGTTACATTCGGGTAAATCCAAATATATCACAATGTTTGAGGTTGAGATCATGGTAAGTCTTGACTTTCAATTCTTTTAGGAATTTTTTTTACCTTAGTGTGCGTGTCTGCTAAATTCTGCAGAAAATATTGTAATTATTGATTGTGAAGAGAAGTTGATGAAATCTTTCATATAACAAAGCAACTCCCACCCCAACCTCCTTGTCATGATAGGGTTGCAGCCATGCAGTTAATATTTTGAGTTGACAAGGGTTAGAATATTAAATCTTGACATGAAATTTGAAGCTAGATGCAATGTTTATAGTTTCTATCAGGTCAAAAGAGTTTATCAAACTGAAAAGGAGACAAAAAAAGACTACGATCCATCCAACTACATCAACAATTAAAATGAATCACAACAAACCTTGAGAAACAGCCATAACTGAAACTACAACCACACCCCAACCATTAACCTGATACAATAAAACTGAACCAACTAAGCCAAACCCTATCCCACTATATAGAGCCAAACCCAGGGCTAACTAAAACTGATCCAAAATTGGTTACTGAAGTCTAGTTATACTTATCACCCTTCAAAGATTTGGTTATCAAAAAAAACTTTAGTTATTTGTTAGGTAACCTTTGAAATTTGGTTAACAACAGGAAATATATCTAAACTTGTAGTTCAAGTAGATCTGGTCAAGTAGTAAGATCAGTTATTCTTGATTGAAGGTGTCCAAGTGTACTGCAATTAGGGGTGTAAATGAGACGAGACAACTCGCGAGCTACTCGAGATCGACTCGGTCAAAACTCAGTCAACGCTCGACTCGAATATGCTTGACTCGAACTCGAGCTCGATTCGATATATTAACGAGTTGAGTCGAGCCATTTGATACTCGACTCGATAAGCTCGTGAGATACTCGAATATATTTTTTATGTAATTAACTTTATATTATAATTTATAAAATATAATGTAAAAATATGACAAATTTATCTTTATAACTCTATATGTGATAAAATGTTAAAATAAGATATAAATTATTTACGGTGATTATGATTTTACATATTAATAAATTTTTATTTAAAAGAAAAATAGGTCAAAGATAATATTAACATAAAAGTTCTAATATTAAAAATATGTATAAATAAAGTATGAAGTTCTCCTTCTCCCCTCCTTATTCTAATCCCACATCCCTAAACAAAGCTAACTTATCTCTATCACCTTCCTATATAAATGAATTCTATCCCACATCGCCTAGCAAAAGGATTCTACCTCATGGCCACTTTATATAAATTGCAATGTAAGGTTTGGTGGTTTAGGCTCATCTTGTTAGGACAAGATAGATCTTTGAACTAAGCAAATGTTCAAGATTTAACCTTTTATTTTGAAATGTTTTGGAGCACCCCTTAAACTTAAGTCGGTGCACATTTCAAGTTCTTCAAAGTTTTGTATTGAAAGTTTTTATCGAGTCGAGTTTGATTTGAGTTCGAGTTTGATTCGAGTTCGAGTTCGAGATTGATTCGAGCTTAAAACGAGTTTGAGTCGAGTTCGAGCTCGAGTATTAGCTTTCGAGTTCGAGTCGAGCTTGGGTTTTTACTACTCGCGAGTTTTCGAGTCGAGTTCGAGCTCGAGTATTAGCTTTCGAGTTCGAGTCGAGTATAATGATACTCGAGCTTGACTCGCATCATTTACACCCCTAACTGCAATGCTTTACTTGACAAGGAGGGTCAAAACAAGCTTAATGCTCTGTCCCAGAAGTGGTTTTTCATTGAATACTGTAAGATTACAAATTTTGGTATATGAGAATAAGGAAGTGACACACAGAAGGGATTTGTTACTTTACGAAGATTAGTTGTACATCAAGTCAATGATCATTTATGGGAAAAAAATTAGATCCTTGGTCTGATAAAAAGAGAACTAATAGGTGATGACCGACACACCTCAAGCTGGATTCAGAGGGAGAAAAGTAATGGTAGTAATTTATCAGTGGGCAAATAATATTCTGATCCACATGCTGTAATATTTATCAGTTTTAGCACAATGTGAGAAATTGCATATGTGATAAAGATCCAAAATACAAGGAGCTTTTAATTTCTCCATCAGATATTGGTCGTTCGCAATTTTAACCATCCTTTTCTAATTTTAGTCGAACTTCGAGAAAGACATTCCTGTTTGGGAACCTAGCCAAAATTGGGTGAATCTGGATTTCAATTCTTTGTGTCGTTACAAGTGATTGCTTTATGGTCCAACCGGTTATAGTTCAATCCTTAACGCCTAATTGTTTCTGTCAGTTGATACATCCTAATTGCACTCGGTAGCAATTACAAGAAAAGGTAATTGTGTAGTTGATCTGAGCACAAAAATCGAAGTTGTGCAAATCCTATAACATAAACTTGAACCCCCCCCCCAATATGATTTGAGACCAATTTCTTTCATTCTTTTCAACAGAAAAAAGGATCTGAAAGTCCAAATCAAAACTTTCAATGACGATGGCTAGATCAACATTAATTAATAAAACAAATTCGATCAAGTAAAGAAGCTGTATATTTGACATGGAACATGTTTGGCAGGTTTGATTATGAAGGTAAAGAAACTGCATTGCCTTCTTCAGGCTTATGTCTTACCCCGTCCATGAAAAGTCAAAGTCGCTCCATGTATTCCGATCGAGTGACACTTCATTATATAACCAGCAACCCATCTTTGGATGAGGACAAGGTATACACTTAACACATTGTTTGTGACTTACCATTATGTATCAACTATGAAGAGATTAATATATTTGTGTTGCAACCTGTTTACTTTAACACACGAGCGTCTATGACATTCCTTGATCCCGATCACACTATGTCATATCGGGCATGCAAGACATGTAATAAGAAAGTCATTGAATCTACTGGAAAAGGTTATTGGTGTGCCCGGTGTCAAAAAGATGAAGAATCATTTACATTGAGGTTTGAATCACTAGCTTGCGCTATTAGATAATTAAGAATGGTTGAAAATTACATTAATTTCTATAATGTCTATAATGTTTAGATATGTATTCTCTGCAAAGTTTTCTGATGCAACTGGTGAAGCTTGTGTTTGTTCCAGATTCTAGTTTCTAATCTATAACACAATCAAACAAACAAAATTGAACAACCAAATTACCTGTTTGATTACTTGATTTCTCAAATTACACTTTCTCTCTCTAGAACTCTTTCTCTCTCTCTAAATCGTATTCTCCAAATCTGTTATATTTTCTAATGTCACACACTTCTAAAATGTAAAAAGAAAAAGTATTTATACTAACATCTAATACAAGGAAACAACAAAAACAACTAAACTAATACATTGACTTTTATTACAAAAGACTTTGACTTTTAATGAGATTTGACTTTCTTCAGCTTTGACTTTCTCAACTTTGACCTTCAGTATTCTTGATCTTGTATCCAACAGATTTATGCTCTAACAATCTCCCCCTTTTGATTCAAGATCACTGTTGAAAGATCTAGCAATTCAGTCTTCACTTTAAGCTCTGTCAAAAACAATCTCCCCTTTTATTTTGATGGTCTTCTTTCCAAAGCTTTCACACAACACTTTCAGACTTTGGAAAGAAATTATCTTCAGAATCAACTCGAATGCTTTAGCAAATAATCTTCAAAGAAAAATTCCTCAAAACTTCAGAAATTCTTTGATCGTCTTCAAAACTTTAAATCTTTGTCATTTCTTTGAAATCATCTCCCTTTATCTTCACAAACTTTAACATTTCTTCATACCATCTCCCCCTTTTTGATGATTTGAGCATTGATATCATCAAAACTTTGTCGTCCAAGAAATGTCTTTAACCATTCTGATCTGTCAAGAGCCTCTGATTCTGTGATCCATAACCAAGGTTCCATCTAGATCTTTGCAAATCCAGACAAAAATAAGAACATGTAACTCCTGAATCAACAGATGAATCAGTTAATATGCCTGTCAGTAACACAAAGTCACTGTGTGTAACGAATACACAATATAAAGGAGCTTTTTGATGTTCACTCCCCCAGGGCTTCCATCCAATCATCGAAATACCACAAAGGCAATTTCTATGAATGTTATGACAAAGAAACAAATTCTTTGTGTGCTCGTGCAAGTGTAGAAAGAATTAAGCACGAATGATTGCTTTTTAAGGCTCAACGTTGTGTAAACCACTGAGACAGCAGTAGATAAACACAGACTCTAAGTGCATGATTGAAGTGCAAAGGTGGGACAGACTTCCTTCTTTTTCAATATCCAGATTTTCCAAATGAAAACCAGATAGATTATATGTTGCGTCCCCAGAAAATATGAAACATTTTCTTTTTGAGAAGAAAATGAGTAGTTGGTGGGGTTTAAGCAAGAGTTGGCATGGGTTATTTGCCTGTTTCAATAACGTTCACCAAAGAATTGTGAAACGCTAGTAATATGGCTGCCCGGCTCAGAAAGTAGTTGGTGCAGAGTTTGATATTCTTTTACTCTGATCTCTCACCCTCTTTCTTTTTAATCAATAAGCTCACTACTAACCAAACTCTCTTTTCCATTTTACCTCATCACACCCACACTCATTTCTTTAGACTCCTCACACTCAATCACTAAAGGATTAACTTCTTGGGTAGGAAACACTGGTTAACGTGAATCCATAGAAGTTTCAATTAAGTCCTAGCACAAAGAACCCAGTCCTATAAAGCATAAGTTGCTCAAATGATTTAACTATATCAATTAAAGCTCATATACAAATGTCAGATATAAGTATGCTCAGAGATATAATCATGAAGATATGAGCATTTTAAACCATTGAAGTATTTTCAAACAAGTATACTGAATGAATGAACATGAATGCAAGAAACTTGTTTGAAAATCTGACATTGTATAAAATGATCAGAAATGAATGATATATCAATTAAAACTTAAGGTCAAGAAAAATTGATATTTGTCTATACGAAACAAGATATAGACATTCTTGAAATGACGGTTTCGAAATGAAATATCGCTCAAAAATTCGTTGAATACAAGCGGAGTGTCTTACCATCGAAGTAAAATTGTTTCAATTTAGAGACATGGTAAGAACATTTTGAACAAAAATTCAAACCGACGTGTGTGAATATTTGAAAGTATATAGAAAAGACAATACACAAGTATTTATCTTTGGATACACACGGTTTATTTATCAATTAAGCACAAAAATAAAATGAAAACATTTAAAATCACACTTCCAAATTATAAAATCTGTTTAAGAATTGGGAAGTGGTTTGAACATTTAAAAACCTATTTTCTATACCTGAAAGTTGTCCTTCTTTCAGATATATGTGAGATTAAGATAAGAAATTTACTTTTTCGAACAATCTTAAATCTCAGAAAGTCAAGCTGTAGTCATCAAGATATGATCGTGTCAGCGTCTCTCATCCTGTATAAATCTCAAAGTCTAGTCAAAATTTATTCACAAAATTTATTCGAAAATAAACGACAGAAAAATAGTAAAACAATTATAGAACGAGTTCTGATCAGAAGTAATCAGAAATCATAGTCTTACTCCTTTTAACTTATAGGCTCCCCCTAAAATCATGCAACACAAAAATTTTGTCAGTTAAGTATAATGCAGAAATTAGTTTTGCTCCCCCTCAAATGAATATAGATCATCTAACAATCTTCTCTTACTCCCCCTGAGATCATGAGCAAACAATTAAAGTGCAGGTATCTTACAGAAATAAAAATAAAGAAAATGACGAAAAATAACAATTTGTAACTTTAGTATGTAACAACCGATTATGTCTTAAGATTTAACATACCAAGCTTAGAGACAAGAAAATTAAATCTCTTTTCATCTAAGGGTTTGGTAAATAAATCTGCAAGTTGATAATCGGTTTTTACAAAATAAAGTTCAATTGTTCCTTTTTCAACATTATCTTTTATAAAATGATACCTTACATCAATGTGTTTGGTTTTGGTGTGTTGGACAGGATTAGCAGATATGGCAATCGCGCTCTTCGAGCCACAGTATATCGGAATTTTGTCATATTTGAATCCAAAATCTCGTAGCTGTGTTCGCATCCACAAGACTTGAGAGCAGCAACTAGCAGCAGCTACATATTCTGCTTCTGCAGTCGATGTAGAAACGCATAACTGTTTCTTTGAAGCCCAGCTAACGAGCTTGTCTCCAAGAAATTGAACATGACCAGAAGTACTCTTTCTATCCAACATACAACCTACATGATCTGCATCTGAATATGCAGTCAGTTGAAACCCAGTATCTTTAGGATACCACAAACCAAGGTCTGCAGTCCCCTTCAGATATCTAAAGATCCGTTTGACAGCGGCCAAATGGGATTCTTTGGGATCAGCTTGATATCTAGAACAAAGACATGTTGAGAACATAATATCTGGTCTACTCGAAGTAAGATACATCAACGATCCTATCATACCTCTATAGGTTCTAACATCAACACTTTTTCCCGAAGGATCAGTGTGGATCTTAGTTCCTGGTGCCATCGGGGTGCCAATAGATTTGTGATTTTCCATTTTGTACTTCCGAAGAATGTCCAAAATGTACTTAGATTGATTTATAAAAATCCCCGTAGAAAGTTGTTTAACTTGTAATCCGAGAAAGAAATTCATCTCTCCCATCATACTCATTTGAAAACGTGACACCATGAGGTTAGAAAAGTTTTTGCAATATTTTGGATTAGTAGAACCAAATATTATATCATCAACATAAATCTGAATAAGAATAATATCAACTTTTTCCTTCTTAATGAATAAAGTGGTATCGATCTTACCTTTGGAGAAACCAGACTTGACCAAGAATTTGGATAAGACATCATACCAGGCTCGAGGAGCTTGTTTTAATCCATAAAGGGCTTTGTCCAATATGTAGACATGATCTGGCTTATCTGAATTAACGAACCCTTCTGGTTGAGACACGTACACTTCTTCTTTAAGAATTCCATTCAGAAAGGTTGTTTTCACATCCATCTGAAAGACTGTGAAGTTCTTATGAGCTGCGTATGCTAGAAACATACGAATTGCTTCTATACGAGCTACTGGAGCATACGTCTCGTCATAATCAATGCCTTCCTCTTGCCGGTATCCTTTAGCAACAAGTCTAGCTTTGTTTCTGATGACGACACCATCTTCATCCTTTTTGTTTTTGAATACCCATTTAGTTCCTATCACGGTCTTTCCTTCAGGCTTAGGAACTAATCTCCAAACCTTTAGGGCTTCAAACTGATTGAGCTCTTCTTGCATTGCAGATACCCAGTCCGAATCAGCAAGAGCCTCAGATACTCGAGTTGGCTCAATCTTGCTGAGAAATGAATCATGCATACACTGATTAATAGTTGCTGACCTTGTCTGAACAGGTTTGTCAAAATCTCCAATTACTTGATGTAATGGATGGTCCTTGGTCCAGCGATGCTCATGTGGGAGTGGAATAGATACTGATTGAATATGATCATCATCTTGAAATCCACTTTCAAAATCTTCAGTTTGAATTACAGGAGGGGGGTTTGCAGTTGAAGACTCGGGTGCATAAGTATCAGTTGGAACAGCAGATTTTGACTCAACTGAAACAATTACTTCTGACTCAGCATTAACTTGTGGAACTTCAACTGTAGGAGTAACATCAGGAATGTGAGTTTCTAACTGAACGGGGGATACTTGTTCAGTAATGACCTCTGAAGTGACTGGATGATGACAGCTTGTATCTTCAAACCTGTCAGTCACAGCAGATTTAGGTATATTAGCTCCTAGAAACTCATCATAAAATAATTCAAATAACAAATCTAAATCAGTTAAATGTGAAGTAGATGTAGAAGCGTTATCCGAATTTGTCGCTGTAGACACAGGTTCTGGACTGATCTGCCCAGAAGCTAATACTCCTGTGATAACGGGTTCTGAACTGAGATGATCAGAAGCCATTTCTTCATCAAATGTAACATTGACGCTCTCCACAACTGTCTTTGACTTCTTTATATAAACACGATATGCTGTAGAAGTTGAAGAATAACCGATAAAGATGCCTTCGTCCGCTTTAGCACTGAATTTATTCAGACTCCCTCTGTCGTTAATCACAAAACATTTACACCCAAATATGTGAAAATATTTGATAGTTGGTGTTCTGTTGTTGATTAGCTCATATGGAGTCTTCTGAAAACGGCAGTGTATTATGGAACGATTTTGCGTATGGCATGCAGTCGACACAGCTTCCGCCCACAAGAATAGAGGTAGATCCGATTGGCTAAGCATAGTCCGAGCGGCCTCGACTAGCGTCCTATTACGTCTTTCTACTACTCTATTTTGTTGAGGGGTTATAGCAGCAGAATACTGATGTGAAATCCCAACTGAATCGAGATATTCATCAACAATCTTGTTCTTGAATTCTGTGCCATTGTCAGTTCGAAGGAACTTGACTTGTCGCTGCAGTTTCACCTGGGTCGTCTTTAAGAATGAAATGAGAACTTCCGGTGTCTCATCTTTTGAACGAAGAAATTTGACCCACGTATATCTTGAATAATCGTCCACAATGACCAACACGTATTTCTTACCACCCAAACTCTGAGTTCTCATTAGACCACATAAATCCATGTGTAGCAATTCTAACGGAGAACTAGTGCTTGGTTCAGGCTTCGGTTTGTGAGCGGCTCTCTTCATCTTACCCTTCTCACAAGCTGCGCATAAGTGTTCTTTCTTGTATTTCAGCTTAGGAAGTCCCTTTACTAATTTCCCACGAACCAGCTTGTTGATGTAACGAAAGTTCAAATGAGATAAACGTCTGTGTCAGAGCCAACTTTGCTGCAACGAAGCTTTTGTCATCAAGCATACTTGGTTGTCAATCTGAACTTTGGACAAGTTAATGGTGTAGAGGTTTGTCTTTCTATGTCCACCCAAGAGTTCTGTTCCGTCTTCAGTACGAACTGAGCAACTCTTAGACTTGAAGTTGACCTCTAACCCTTTATCGCAGAATTGACCTATGCTGAATAAGTTGTGCCCCAAGCCTTCGACATAACTCACTTTACTGATCGTTATGTTGTCTTGTATAATGTCACCATAACCTAAGATAGGTGAAAGATGATCGTTTCCAAATTTGACATTTCCACTGAATTTCTCTGTATAATTAGACAATAAAGCTTTTTGCCCAGTCATATGCTTGGAACATCCACTGTCCAAGTACCACATATGCCGGGTCTGCAAGAAATCAGGCAATAACAATTTTAGGTACCCATTTAAGAACGGGCCCTAACGGATTAGCACAAGATTTTGGTATCCACTTGAAAATGGATCCTCTGTTCATTTGAAAACCTTTAAAATCATTTGATCTAGAAGAATATACATGATAAGATCCATACCAATCAGAAGAATCATGAGAATAAGCAAAGTCAGTTTTCCGATAATTATGATGAAATTTAGTAGTAATAGGAGATAATTGAATCAACTGCTTTATTGAATAACACTTGTAAGAAGTTACAAGGTTTTGTTTATGAGAAGCACATTGATCAACTACATCAGAATCACTACTAACAGATTTAGTACAAGAATTATCAGTAACTGGTTCAGCTATCTCAGCATCCTTCTGTTTTGGTCTCCATTTGGATTGAGCTTTCAGCTTTTTCTTCCTTAAATCTGAAACATAAGATGTAGATTTATTAGGAAAAATAGATTTCTGTGACTGAGGTTTCTTTTGTGTACCAGTGTATTTCTGTTTCTGTAATCGCTGCTTCTTATGTTTCTTACCATTAGCATAGTAATCAGCAGTTACAGAAACTTTGTCATTACTAACACCACTTGGTAACACTTTGTCATTTTCAAGACAAGTAGAATGATCAGGAAGTTTAGAATGAATGTCAAACATATCAGATTCTTCCATGCTCCTATCATCAGAATTAAAAGAATCATTTGCAGACTCAAATAAGTCATCAGAATTATCAGAGAAAATTTGAGGTGCCTTTGAAACTGTAGAACACTTTGTTGATTTTTCTTGAAAAACAGTGTTCTTTATAACTGTAGAAAACACATTTTGTTCTATATCAACCAAAAGTTTTTCATCAGATAAAACATTTTCAAGTTCAACTATTTTGCTTTCAAGAATAGATGTAGGAACATAAACCTTTGCAATCGCAGGTTTTGCCTTCATCTCAGATGTGGAATAACTAACAAAATAGTCTTTTGAAAGAACTTTCGGTGTTTCTGAAATATAACTATCATTTAACTTGACATAGTTAAATGGTAGTTGCATTTTCTTTTTATTCTTTCTGTTTTCAGTTTCTTTGGCCTCATCTTCATCTGACAATTTGGTAACAAATTTGGGTTTCAAATGAGTATGTTTATCAGCACAGGCAAGAAAATCATAGTTATAAAGTGTCGGCTGTTTTCTGATAGCTTTCTTAAGATAATGGGGATTATTAAAACCAAGTCACCATCTTTGCTTAACATCTACCTCTTCATTAGGAGTATTAAGAAAGATGGTTTGATCTGTTTGATCTCTTTTATAAAGTTTAACTTCCAAACCATTTACCTTCTTATTCAAATTCTTGTTTTCAACCTGCAGTTTATAAATAGTTAGTGCAGATTCATTTTTCTCAAATTCATATCTATTTACTTTACCTTCAAACTCAGAAATCTTCTTTTCAAAATTATCTACTTTAGATTTAGAATCAAAATCAGATTTGCGTAAAGAATCAATTAGATCTTTGTTTGAAATAACAGAAGTATTAAGTTCAAAGATCTTCTTGTTCTTTTTAGCAACCTTTTCCTTCTCATTTTTCAGATTATTTTGTAAATTTTGAAGCTCAACCACCATGTTTTCCAATTTGGTAATAAGATCTTTTGGAGTTAAGTTTAATACCTCATTAACTGCCTCATCATCTGAATCATCATCTTTTTCTTCTTTGCCCATGAGACAGATATGAGCATTTTCTTCTTTCTCATCACTTTCATCCTCAGAATGATCTAACCAAAACTCATCCTCTGCCATTAAAGCAACACCAACTTCTTGTTGTCTTGCCAAAAGCAACTTGTTCTGATAATACTGAGAGTTGCGTACTTTTGGCTTCCGACAATCTTTGGCATAATGACCCAACTTGCCGCAATTATAGCATTTAATTGAATCAGTTGTTGGCTTCTCAACAGCATTGTAGTCATTTGCAAACTTCTTCTTCTCATCCGGTTTCTTCTCACCATACCTATTCTCTTCAAATCTCTTGCCTTCTACCCTTTCCCGATGCTCGTGGTTCTTTGAACTTGATGACGAATAACGTTGAGAATTAGATCCCGGCTTCTTATAAAATTTCTTCTGAAATGCACGGGTCAGCAATATCATGGCTTGTTTCAGACTTTCGCCATCATCACTGTCAGACACAGAACCAGACTCTGAACTTGAACTCACTATCTTCTTCTTCTTCTCAATCTTTTCTTTCTTTTCTTTCTTTGTTTCTCCAACCAAAGCAATCGGATCAGAAACTTGTACTGCCTTCTTCTTCTCAGCTCTTTTCTCTTCAACCTCTTCTTCATTCTGACGTAATGTCTCATATACTTCGTGAAGAGGGATTTCACTTAAATCTTTCATCTGCTTCATCCTACGTGTGTGTTTCTTCCATTCAGGACGTAGGATGCTCAGAAATTTTACATTGTTTTCCAGCTGCTTCTTCTTAACTTTGTTCTTTGTGAGTTCATTCAGAAGCAAAGTGAATCTTTCATATGTGTCTTCTAGACTCTCATTCTCTTTTGCCTTGAATTCCTCATAGTTATTGATGCAGTTGGCCACCTTTATCTGATTCCCTATCTTTGATCCCATCATCATCTTTTCCAATTGATCCCACATCTATTTAGCATTATGTTTGAAGCTGTCAATCTTGATGTAGATATCATTTGGAATACTTTGGAGTAAAAGAGATCTTGCTTGCTTATCAGCTTTAAATCTACTCTTTTGTTCTTCTGAGTACTGAGAGAAGTCAACTTTAACTGGTTTTGTCTTTATTTCCTTTTCTACATCTCCATCATCACTTTCACCATCAACATTATTACCATCATGATCATCAACAGGTACATGAATTGTGATTGGTTTCATGGGACCTTCAGTGATAGATAGAAGTATGTTCTCTCCATTTGAATGTCTATCTATGAAATCCAGGAATCTGTCTTTCCATTGTTCGTATTCGCCTTTGAACAATACTGGAGGCTTGACATCTGTTCCGATTGAAAGTGCATCTTTGGAAGTCATCTTCTTTAAACCTGTTTGAAAAATATAACAAATAAGAAACTAGAACTGATCGTTAGTCCAAAATGTGAAATAAAAAAAAATCTTGAAAAACTAGAAAAATCAGAAAAATTGAAAATTTTGACTAAGTATCAGAACTCGCAAGTCACTATTGAACTCGCAAACCCTAAAACTCCCAGACTGAATAACTCGCAGACTGAATCTTGCGCGTTCTCTAAATTCTCAACCAAACGCGCAGACAAACTCGCAAGCAAACTCGCAAGAAAACTCGCAGAAATTTGCGCGTTTTGAGAAACTCGTAAGCAAACACGCAGATAAAACTCGTAGATGAAACACGCAGATCGACGAAACTCGCAAGCGCCTGAACTCGCTAACCACTGTTCATACTAGAACTCGCTAGCTGTGATGTGCGCGTTTCCCAAACTCGCAGATCGAAGCTTGCGCGTTTGAACTAAACTCGCTAGCCACTCTTGCGCGTTTCAACACTTAGAATAATTTCTTGAATCTTCAAACTCGCAGGCCGATGAACTCGCAAACTACTATTCTTTCTCAAACTCGCTAACTTTGATTAACGAGTTTTATGAACTCGCTGGCCACTACTAGCGCGTTTCTTGAAACTCGCAAGTAGCCTTGCGCGTTTGAGACCAAAAACCCTTCTTTCGACTTGCACATTCTACCCTGATGAACCTTGCGCGTTTCAAGATGAACTAGCACGTTTCATGAAGAACTTGCGCGTTCTAGCGATCTAGCGTGTTCTTCCTACTGTTGACCCAAAAACCTGAGTTTTTCATCTGAATTCAATCTAAACTTTGTCCAATTGATCTGTAACTTTGAATTGATGCTCGATTACAATGCTAGAACAGATTACAACTCAAGAAACTTACAAACAATCTCTTACAATACAAAAAGATCAATGAAACAGTGACTTACGACTCGAGAACAAAAAAACTCAACAAAAATTACAAAATTCATATGATTTACAGTGCAATACTGAAATTAACATTCAAATACTCGATCTAGTACACTTTGCGATCAAAACCTAAACAAAATCTGCTCCAAAAACTCACAAAAACTCAGAATCTTGAATTTTCTACACATGAACAGTGACGAACTCGTTTCTTGATTTTCTTGAATCGATTTCACCTTTTGAATCTGCTCTGATACCAATTGTTTGTTCCAGATTCTAGTTTCTAATCTATAACACAATCAAACAAACAAAATTGAACAACCAAATTACCTGTTTGATTACTTGATTTCTCAAATTACACTTTCTCTCTCTCTAAATCGTATTCTCCAAATCTGTTATATTTTCTAATGTCACACACTTCTAAAATGTAAAAAGAAAAAGTATTTATACTAACATCTAATACAAGGAAACAACAAAAACAACTAAACTAATACATTGACTTTTATTACAAAAGACTTTGACTTTTAATGAGATTTGACTTTCTTCAGCTTTGACTTTCTCAACTTTGACCTTCAGTATTCTTGATCTTGTATCCAACAGATTTATGCTCTAACAGCTTGGTTTTCTATATTCCATGAGCAAGCATATATATTACTTGGTTGTTCTGCCGATGAGCTTGCTAAAATGAAATCACAGGTATTTTTCCCTTTTACTGTCATATTTCATTGTGCTCTAAAATTCGTTCTTTGATTGGGTTGTAATTACATTAAACTGACATTGTAGGAAGAAACAACCAATTTCTTGTGCCAATTGAAGAAAGCCAAATGGGTCTCATTCCTTTTCCGAATTTGCGTTGCACGGACAGAGTACAAGAATGTGAAAAGACAAAAGATAAATGTCATTGACATAGCCCCGGTTGATTTTGCGGCTGATACAAGATTTTTACTCAATGAAATTTCTGTCATGAAAGACTAGATTTTGCTACATCTCCAAACTTTTTAAACATTCTCTTTATCGGTGTTTTCGATCTAGCATACTATGTCTTTGTTTTTTAGGATTCGACTCTTAATTCACACTTTTGTCTGAATCGGTTAGACATTTAACTATTCATAACGATTTTTTTCCTCTAATTTTCATAGGCCCTTATATCTAAATAACATCTGGATTAACATGTGATGTCCTAACCTCTAATTCGCTTAGAGGTATCGCAGTTCAGTAGCAAATAATTGTGCTACATCACAACACCTGATCGAAACATCAGGAGCACAACAACTCCTCAAATGTCTGTGCAATTCCAGCAAGACTATAAGATTGTTGATATTAAAGTTTTATGTTAATTAAACATGTCGGTTTGTGGTTGTCAGACAATAGAATGTATGATGAAATTAGGGAGCCCTATTCTAACTTACATCGTATGAAGGAAAATAACGCATTTCTATAAATTTCATGATTTGGATGGTTTTTCACTCATTACTCATAAAACATGAATTTTTAACCAAACATGTCCTATAATAATTTCAAGAAATTTATGATGATCCGTAAAATTTGATTGGTGCTAGATGCGTAAAAGTATAAAATTAGTACAACATAATATAAAAAAGATTGTCGTTTCGAGTTCCTTAGTAAGTATAAAATTAGCATGTTATAGAACTATAACAGTGTAAAATATAAATTTAAAACTTCAATTACGTATTTAATCTTGATATTTATTGACGAGACGATTACAATGGTATAATTTATAAAAGATGAATAGTGTTTTTAAGGTGAAGAACAAATTCATCTTTATCTAATTACTTCACTTTGATAAACTGTAATTTATTTCAAGACATATTTGTACTGTATCAGATCCACCGTAAGAAGCACTGTTAATGGGTGATTTTTGTGATTCCGACTCTCTTGGAGTAAGTACTTGGCTTGGATTTACCTGGGTTGTCTTTTTGTTTGCTCTTAAATTTCCTCCTTACCCACCTCCCAATTTCTTGTTTTCCCTTTTCTTGATAATACATACATCTTTATTATATAAAGATATGATTTTATCACCTGCCTTGGTAAATCTTGTTCTGGGTTTCATGGGTTTTGCTTCTTGTAATTGTCTGCATATGATATAGGGATTCTTTTCACTTATTGTTGCCAATTGTGATTGTTTTGAACCCCTGATGAATTATGGTTTGATTGTGTTTGTGCAGAGATTATGTTTTTGGTTCGCCTGTAATTGGCCTTTTTCTCATGATAATTTGCAACTTTGCTTGCAATATGGTGTGAAGAATTTATTACTACCTTTCCAGACTCTTGATCTAATCAATAATCCATCTGGTAGTAGATGTGCTGCTGAAAATCGTTTACCCGATGAAGAAGAAATCGTAAGCAGTTCTGATGGGAAATTAACAGGTAGCATTGAACCTGAAAGTCATCTTGAAAAAGTCCCACCCTGATTCATTTGGTTCCAATTGCCAACTTTGAAGGTAATTTGGCTAAAATCTCTTGATCATCCTTAGTTTGACCTTAAGGCATGGCCGGACGTATTGTGTCCCTTGGGTATAAACATTCATACCCTGGAAAAATATGATTATGCTGAAATAGGTTTAATGATAGTTTGCAAATGTTACGTTTTTTTAAAATGCTTTTACAGGAATTAATGTGATAATGTGTGGTGGTGTTTTTTGACGTGCGTTTTTATTGTTGTTTACAGGATGTGAAACCGTCACAAGGGATCAGTTGTACACGTGCACCTCGATGGATCAACAACGAACGATGGCAAAAATTGATTTCTTTAAGGTTGTGGCTCGTCTTTGAGGTATCTTAGATACAGTATGTTGTATCGAAAATAAAGATAGCAAGTCAAATATTTATACCAGTTTTGATCATTCATACATTATCCCTGATGGAGGCTGGTCTGTTCTGATGAACTTCTTGATATTCAATATGGTACTTGTATATATGAATGACATTTTTTTCGGAAAAACTTGTTTAAATACAGCTGCATGGTGCGGATATTTTACTAGTATATCTAAAGATAGATAACGATGTGAACATTCCAATTGGGCCAGTTGGGGCAAACTCGAAAAGAAGCTTACAATTATCGTGGAAATTCTTTGACTATTTTCTCTCAACATGTTGACTTTTATTTTGACTACAACTCCAAGTCCCGGTAAATAGAGAATCCCAAAACTTCTACAGAAAAAATCTTAACCGTGTGATCCGAATAGCTCCATACAATCAAACAGTAGTCACCTTGCCACGTTTCTTTCCCTTATTGGTTGCTTTTACTTTTCCGAATTTCTTTTTTTAGTAATGCAAAGCAAAAACGGGTGAAGGAATAAGAAACAGCGATCGCGGATCGAAACACAAGATTTGGATAGAGACGGATTGTTTTGACTGTTTGATCTCTTGATTTTTGCACTAAATCCACCGGCAATTTTAAATCCGATCAATTCCGGTGGTTTATAGGGTTTCGAATTTATTTTGAAATAAATGGTGAATTCAATGGTGGAAAGAGCAACAAGCAGCATGCTTATTGGACCAGACTGGTCGATGAACACTGAGATCTGTGATATCTGCAATCATGATCCTGCGTATGTTCTCTGTCCCCCTTTTTTTTTTTTTTTTTATCTTGTTCATTTCTAAATTATGTTTGGTCATGCGAAGTGATCTTGTTTCTTTATCTTTCGCCTGTAATGTTGAACAACCCCCTATATTTCTTTTCTTCTTAAAAGTTTGAGTAAGTTTTGAAGAAATGGATTACTTTGGACTAGAGGCTGTGTAAGAATGGAATATTTAGGGTGTCTGTGGTTATAATTTGTTAAAACTCAATGATTTGAGTAAAATAAAAGAAATTAGATAGAAGTGGAGTTGGGAATTTTAGGGTTTTTTTTTCTTTCCAGCAATATTAGGCATAATTCTAAACTGTAGGAACTGGGTCAAGTGAACTATATGTTGGCATGAAATCTTAGATATTTGGGTCTGTTTTTGATACATCCCTATATTGATTTGAGTTGAAGTGTCCTACTTTTTTGCTTTAAAAATTACATAATTTGGTGTCAAGTTTAAGAAATTGGCGTAATGGACTAGAAGTTAGGCCCATGTTGGACGCTTTGTGGATTGCTTTAAACCTTGCTGTAATTTGGGTGTCGTCCTATTTATTTACACCCTCTTTTAGTTTTGGTATGATCTGCTATTGAACACACACAAGAATGGTTGCATATATAACTATCGGTTGAAAAGTGATAAATATTGTGCAATAGAGAGAGTAAGGGGAAAGAATGCTTTTGATGCAGATACAAAGTGTATATATGCATGTGTGTGTACTGTTTTTGACAGATCTGCTTGTCATTGTCTAGCGGAGTATGCTGAGGGGGTCAGACTCACGATCTGTCTTATTTTGGTTTTTGTATCATGGATTCCTTCTTTCTTTGACGCTTGCTTGGAGTGCTATCTTACTAGCAGTAGTGCTATTTTACTAGCAGTAGTGTTGTTTTCTATTTGAGCTTCCCTTTTTCCTTTTATCGAGCATAATGATTCGAATACGGTTTGAGTTATTGTTTCCATGATCAACCTTGTTTTGGTTGATCATTCGGATTGCCAAAAGGACCATATAGATATCCATGTTAATTGTATACATGACTTCTTCGAGAAATCTTCTTCAGGAATGTGGTTGAATTTCCTTTTTGTTGTTTTCAGATGAGATCCTAAGATTAATGAAAAGGTGGTTTGTTAATTATCAACAATGCTCTCAGTATTTGTACCTCGAGTCCTTTTGCTTTCTAAGTTTTTGTACAGACTGCATGAAGGTAGGAATGTAATTAATTGACAAAGGACTATCAGCTTGATTGGGCCAGCTCTTTGAAATAAAATTTGTTCTGTTTCTTATGTAATAGCATGTTGGCAATTAAAGATAAAGTATTTGTGTATATTTATTTGTTAGCTGATATACGATCTACTCTTTTTTTTGCTCTCCTGTATATTCATGTATATTCATGCATCTGGTATTGATATTGATGTGATTGTTATTCAGGCAAGCAAAGGATGTTGTTAAAGGCATTAAAAAGCGTCTTGGAAGTAAGAATCCAAAAGTTCAGCTTCTTGCATTAACAGTAAGCACAAAACTACTCTTATCTATGTTGATTTTTTATCAATCACCTTGCAGTTTGATCCAATCTCTAGTAGCTTTTGAGGGTCATGATTGCGTTGCATTGAGATTTGAGAGTTTGTGATTATATCTCATCACGCGTTCTTTTTTTATTGGGCTGAGTAAACAACTAGAAAGTAGAGTTGTACCTTGGTCTTGGTGACTAACTTTTCTCCTCCTGATTATAGTTGTTAAAACTAGGCTCTAAGGCTCATAAGGCTCAAGATCTTGGGCTTTTTTAAAGTCGAGGCTCATCATATTTACAAGGCTCACTAAGGCCCTACGCCTTGGCTGTGGCTCCTTGTGGGCCTAGGCACGCCTCATAAAGAGTTATTAAATACGTAGTCAAAACCTAATATTAAATAAGTTTTCTCATCTCCTAACTTCTTAAATTTTTTTTATTAAATAGATGACATAAGTCAAACTATAATATACCCGACCTTAAAACTTTTCCCTCACAGCTCACGCCGTAAACCCTTCTCCCTTTTACCTTTATCGAAGTATTGTTGGTTGCTGCATTGCAGGCTTCTACTTGCTGCATAATTGAGTTTTGTGTGTGTGTGTATATACACACACATTTTGGTAATATGCACCTCGCCTTCCTGAGGCTTGCTCCTAGGCCCCGATACCCCTTTGCACCTAAGTGCGCCTTGAGCCTTTAACAACTTTGTCCTGATATAGGATTCTTGGCAACTGTAAATTCCACTTAAACTGAAGAACAACTCTGCTAATGATATCGATTTACCTTTTTGTCCCATCACATTCTTCTTCTTCTTGGTTGAACTACAAGATTCAGTTGAACATAAGTGTGCCATTTAAATATCTCCCCCATAAATATATACATATACATGGTATTGAATTTCACAAATTCTAAGAGTGGAAGGTTCTTCTATAAGGATGCCCACCTCCTTACCCGCTAGGCTAATGCCATGGGGACTATAGGGGGGGGGGGGTTGGTTTGTGGCATAGCGCTTCCATAAGCACCATTAATGTAATGCACAGATTTTCTATATATTTATTAAGTTATGTAACTAGATCAACAGAAAGGGGGTGGAAGGATGTTCAAACTTGTCAATTTTCTCAAAGGTTTTGCCTTTGTTTCTTCTCTCTCTTTCTGTTTTTCTATTTTCTTTTATCTCTAAAATTGGTTTTACTGTTGTTTCAAAGATATCTAAATTGAATAATTAGTCTGGTGCTCTTGATTTGGTAGAATTCAAGTTTGGAACCTAAGATAGCTGCTAAGCTTCATTGGTTTATGCTAAAAGTTTTTGAGGTGATTGAAAGATGAATAATAATATATATTTTCTTTTTTATTTAGTTATGTGTGACGTAATGTGTTAGAATTAGATTGAAACTCCACACCGTCCTTTTAAAGTTGTAGATTCCTCTTAAAAAATAATGTACTACTTGTGTATGTGGATTCACATTATAACTGTCAACTTGTTTATTGTGTTTAAGCTATTGGAAACAATTATGAAGAACTGTGGGGATTTTGTCCATATGCATGTAGCTGAGAGAGATCTGCTTCATGAGATGGTGAAAATTGTAAAGAAAAAGGTTAGAGCTTACTTAAGCAAGTTGATATCATGAGATCCCTTGGTAAATTGTTGCATGACATAACTTGCTATATTGCAGCCTGATTTTCATGTAAAAGAGAAGATCTTAATTCTAATAGATACTTGGCAAGAAGCTTTTGGAGGGTCAAGGGCAAGGTATCCACAGTACTATGCAGCATACCATGAGTTATTGGTAAGTTATATGAGAAAGTTTTGGTGGTTGATCTTTTTTTTATTGAGATTTCATGGATTCAACATATTCTTTATGTATCTTCAACTTGGAAGAATTTAATTTGGGCTTCTAAGACCCAGACTTGATTACTTGTTTCAGCGTCTGGGGGCAGTTTTTCCACAGAAGTCTGACAGGTCAGCAGCGCCTGTCTTAACAAACCCACAAACGCAGAATAGATCATCATATCCAAATAATCCAGAAAATGGAAATGAAGTAGCTGAGTATTCTGTGGAGGCTGAGTTTCCACCCTTGAGGTATATCATGAAGTTGCATTTCAGAATTTTTACGGAAATTTCCAGAGGGCTGGTGTTTGCTTGTTCATTTAAGATTCACTTGAATATTGACTGTTCTATGAAAAAACTCAGTCGAGTAATTGTCAAATTTACGTAAGGTGTGGTGACACCATAGAATACGACCTGAATCGAAATGCATACATTTATCTCACACACTATGTTTACATATACTTTTGCATATAGAAGAAACTTCAGTGAAAGTCTATAGAGAAAAATGCTCAGAAGAAGTTACATGTGGGGTATCCTGTAATGGAATCTGCCATGTGTCATGAGAATCATTGTCTCCATGAGAAGCATTTACATGCAGGACAGACAGAACATTCGTGTTTATATCAATGAGCTCTTTATTTTGTTGGTTTCTATTTTCATAGAAGTTCCTTGCATCCTGGAACTCCTCAGCAGAATACCAAGAACTGATTGGCTACTCACTGGACCTTGCAATCTGGGTGAACGATATGGGTCTTAGACTCGGCCCTGAATGCTATTTGACGACATTTTGATGCCTTCATTCTTTTTCTTGTTGACTGTAATCTTCAACACATTCTGATATCTTCTTATTTTTAGTTCGCTTTTTTTTCCTTCTTCACCTTTCTTCTTATTGTTAGAATTACTTTCTAAGAACGAAAGTATGGGAGCTGAACCAACAAAAGTTCATGGTGATTGATGATGTTGTGTACATTGATATTTTTTCTTATTTGTCTTTTTTTTTGATGGAATTACAGATCTTTGAGAGAAGCCAAAAAGAAAAAGAAAAAGGCCCTTACAGTAAAAATGTAGTCTTATATCAACAGTAGCACATTTAATGTGTTTCCCCAATTCCTACCATGAATAATATCATATACTTTCAAGTATACCTTAAATAAGATATGGAGGGTCTCCTAGAGTTGTACCCAAGCATATGAAAAATATGTAGCTTCTTATATAACATGAAAAATGCATAGGGGGCCTAGAATGGTACCTTTGTCACCTAGGTACCAAGGCTTGGCGAACATCTTGGTTGCCCTTGGTGCTGTTACAACTATGATAAACTGTTGGCTAAAAGCCTGAATCTTTCCTGAGCCTCATGGATATATCCTGTACCTTCTTAAAAAGCTTGTGCTCATTTTCTGTGCTTTCATAATCTTTTTCTGCAGTTTTTCTCTGGACTTCCACACACATGGAAGTAGAAATTTGCAACCCATACCCTAATTTGTCATGATAGTAATAAGGATCGTTATTCGAAGGACTTACTAAGTCGGCAGTTGTCCAAATATTGACCCATATGTTTTATGGACATATCATCTCCGACTTCTCTCTTTTCTCATGATTATCAAATAACTAGGCATTTTATTTGTTGGATTTCTTCTGCCAGTCTGCCATATTGCCGGTAGCTTCTGAAGTAATGGAACATTGTCTCGGATATCCTCTTGTCACCCAGGTTTTGGTGTTTACTTGTGCTGATGTTAGTATATACGTCTGAAATGAGAAATTAAAAGTCATGCATCTCATCTTGTAAAATGTTTGTTTGAAGCAATCATTATGTCTTCTTGAAATTAAAAATTGTCTTGTGTTATCATCATCAGTTCGTCTGCTTGCATGATGTCCAACCATCTTATACAAGGTCACCTACATTCATGTTGTCATAAAGTTCTGCTTATTCTTTGTCTAATTATGTTTTTCCTTTTCAGCTTGACAGAACTCCAGAATGCACGTGGTATCATGGATGTTCTTGCTGAAATGCTGACTGCAATAGATCCAGAAAAGAAAGAGGTAAAGTTTTCAATTGTTTAGGTTGGTATATATATTCTAGTGGTTCGCCTTACAAGTTAAATCATGAAAAGCTACACAGGTTTTCTATTAAAAATAGAGTAAACTCCAATTTTGGTCCTGAGGTTTACTGAAATCTTTGAAAATGGACCTGAACTTTGCTAAGTCTAGAAATCGTCCTTATGGTTTTCATTTTGCTCTGAAAATGGTCCCTAGCCACCAACTCCGTTAACTTTCTTTGTTAGAGTGAGAGACATTTATAGTTCCCGTTAACTTGCTAAGTCTATAAATGGACAAAAATGCCCCTCTCTCTAACATAGAAAGTTAACGGGGTTAGTGGGTAGGGACCATTTTCAGAGCAAAATGAAAACCACAAGGACGATTTCTAGACTAAGCAAAGTTCAGGTCCCATTTTCAAAGATTTCAGTAAACCTTAGGACCAAAATTAGAGTTTACTCTTAAAAATATTTTAGTAGGATACATATTCTAATGGTTCTTCTTATGAGTTAAATTGTGAAAAGCTACATAGATTTTCTTTTCAAATTTCTGGTCTTGTAATTTGTAACTTTATCTTGTCCCACACTGTCTCTGTTTGCTCCATTTTTACGATCTTTCCCCATAACTTTGATTTGAGTCTCCCTTTGTATATTGGGATCAGGGGCTTAGGCAAGAGGTTATTGTGGACTTGGTTGAACAGTGCCGTACGTACAAGCAAAGAGTGGTACACCTTGTGAACTCAACTTCGTAAGGCCTTGTATAACTTCTCTTACCACATTGTGAATCAACATCTGCTCCTAATAACTTTCATTGCTGGCTTTATTTATTTGTTTCTAATTTTTCATCATCATTTGTATAACGAAACATTTTCTTTAAACTTTGATATGGAAGCAAACTAATGCAAAACAATGTTGATAATGCTCCCTCACTAATCGAACTTCAAAATAATGTGGCAATTAATGTGTTCCTAGTGTTTTGCTCCTGAGGTTCCATATAAAGATCTTATATTCTCTCTCCATATAGTGAAGCAACACTTTCAAACTTTGATGCACTGGTATGCCAATAATGACCAGAAACACACATCATTACAACTTCCAGTATTGAGTATTGAGAGCACCTGGCTTCGGTACAAGATTTCCAAGAGGGTGTGGCTTCCAGTTTCTGAACCTGCCGATTCATCCCTCATAGATTTGTGTTTCTTGAGCAATTGGGTTATGTTTTCTCTATCAATAAAGAAACTGTCAGTCGCATTTTTTGCCAAATTGATTGTGAGCTAAGATATGATAAGGCATTGGGCATCTCTGTCTGTATCTTCTTTCGTCTGTACTGTATATATATATATATATATATATATATATATATATATATATATATGTATGTATGACTCTATGTATGTCTAGATGTACATGTAGTATGTATACAATGTAGGTAAGTATATGTTATGCACTAACCCAAGCCCAGGCCCAGGCCCATTAGTAGGATTAACATTTTAGAAGGGGTAGTTCCGGTATTTGTCTCTTAGAATCTGTTGTGGTTGTTAATAAATAGAGGGGAGGTGGGAGAGTAAAGGCATGCAGAAAATTAGTGAGTGCTTTTGGGAGAGTTCTAGTACTCTCGAATTGCTAGAGATTATCTTTGTTTTCCATTCAAGCAACAAATCAATTAGTCTGTTTCCATCTTCATTCTTAGTTGTTATTGACTTAGAATCTGGTTCATAACAAATTGGTATCAGAGCGGTCCGAATCCATGGCTCTAGGTATGAGTTTCCAGAAGGTTGACTCTATGACGAAGAAGAAGGTGATTCCATTAAAATCCAAAGTTTCTGATTTTCAACAACTCCAAAATCAGATGGCAATATTCAATCAGTTCCTCAATCAGAAAATGGACGAGATGGCGATTGATAATGCCAAAACTCACGTCATCATTCGAGAGGTGCTTAGTCTTTGTGAAGAGGTACGTAACAATGCATCCAAAACAATCCTCTACACTCCTTCCCTACCGAAACCAAACGGTTCCTCACAGTTGGAGATCGAATCCGGTGGTTCCACTATGAATGGTGAGAAGTGGTCCAATGGAAAAATCCTTGACCTCAGTCACAAAAACATCATGGTGACGACAGGGATTAGAAACGAGGGGAATCGTGTCCTTGGCCAGGTTTTCGATGTCAACAGTAACAATATTAGGGTCACTGCATCACTCGACGATAAAGGAGGAGAAGAAAAGGAGAAGAAGAAAAGGAGAAGAAAGAACTTATTGGCAGAGAAGGAACAACAAAGGATATATCCTGCAGTGGAGGGTTCGTATCGGAGAGAATTCACTGGGCGGACGGTACATGTTCTGTGTTTCTCAATTCTGGCCCGGAACCAGACCCTGAGCCGCCAGACGGGGATTCCCCACTGCCTCAGATTCAATCGTTGGGGGATTCTGTGGGTCATCTAAGATTTGAAGATGACCTCCTCTTTCGGTTTGTATTTGTATATCTGTAAAATGTTGTACACTTTCATACTTAGAATATTTTGTGATTCTTTGTAATAACTTAGTTGTGCTTTAAAAGATCGGTGAATCGAAGACCAACCAAATTCAACATGAAGTAAGTCTACTGATGCGGATCAAGATGAACTTCAAAAGAACTGAGCTACCACTGCCGAAGATAAGCAACATCTTCGGCAGACCTTCTTCTGTCGAGCCTTCCCTCTTCGGCAAAGATCCTTCTTGCCGATTTCCTCCAATCGGCATCCCTCTACCGATCTTTCGGCAGAGGTCCTTACTGCCGATTGTCTTCCAGTCGGTAATACTCCCTTTATGGCAAATCCTCATGATTTGACCATACTTCATCTTTTCCAATGCTCTTCTGACAAAAAGAATGGAAACTTCTATTGCTCAGAGGATATTCACTTGAGTTCTGATCTGATTGAGACTTTCTTTTTAAAAGATCTCAAAAAGATTTGTACCAGGAATATTTTATTAAGATATTGTCCTATCATAGTACAAAAGTTACCTTTTGTATTTTGATAAGTCACTTCAAATATCTTATAATTTATTGAAGATATCTCAACTACCCATCCAACATTTGACAAGTGTCCTTTGTATTTAATGCATGGGGTAATATATAAAGGGTGAAGGTCTCTCCATGCAAACTACCCTTTCAGCTCAAGTTTTCTAAAGTGCAAAAATTTCAGCAAGTTGTCAGCAAGTATTTTCTCTCTAAGATTTTGTCTTTGTGATAAAAAGTCTTCTTTGTGTTAGATTGTAAGAATAGTTCTTAGCTGTTTTTTTCCGCTACAATCTTTGTTTTCTACGTGTAATTCTTGATATTCATATCAATAAATGTAACACCCCAGTTACATAACAAACACTTACCGAACCACCGATAAATTAATTTAGTTTCAAAAACCCCAGATTACGGGATAACAATATGCAACCCAAAATACATAATTTAAGGCTTAATAATTACATAACAAACCATAACATAACCATCGGGGACATATCTACCCGGAAATGTTCTAACTATATACAATCCCAAAAGTTTAATATATAAATACCTAAACCAAAAGTAAGCTTCACGCTTCAATCCCTACCGATCAACCGACCTTGTTCTTACCTTTGTCGACTTGCCCTGAAAATTTAATAACCACAAAAAGGTAAGCTATAAAGCTTAGTGAATTCATGTGAAAATATGTGGTTACAATGTAGTACACAAGCGTACATACTAGGAAACGAAGAAGGGCTCGAAAACAAGTTTACATAACAATAATGAAACAACTTAGTTATACCATATGAAATCATATACATAAAACGCACTTTCAACGAGGGAATCACAAAGAAAACATCAATGAAATCAACATTATTTTTCGAGATCATGTAAGTTCCATGCCAATTAACTTTTACACAAACATAAGACTTGACACCAAATCCGTCCTTCATCTCCCGGATTGTGCCAAAGTCCTATCTGACTCCCACTCGGCAGTGAGTACGGCAACCCCTCCGATTGTCTCACCGGACTCCATGGAATATCGACAATCGGCGCCCAAAACACATCACAAGATCAATGCAAGCAATATGACAATTCAAGAGGATATCCAGGATCTAGCATGATTCATGGATGAACAATAAAGCACATAAGCATGTATAACCACAAAGTAACGCATATGTCCACATAAACTCACGATGTTGTTCATTGAATTCGGTTAACCAAACCGAAAGGTCGAATCCCAACTTTTGTTCAATGGTTGGAAAAACACTTCCAAGACCTTCAATTATGCTTAAATTACACCTGGAGTTCATATATAGAGTCCCATTAGCAATGCACAATAATAACACAAACTTAACCCTTTTTAATTCAAGCATTCTACTTTGTTTTTACTATACAGCACCTACTTGCAGACCTGTTTTGCCCATCTTAAACTCAAAATCATCAAATTACTTCTAAAGATGTATTGTACCCCTTTATCCTACCTTTCTAGAGCCTATTTATACATATTTTTAGGATTTTTCTACAATTTTCTACGAATTTTACAACACAACAGCACAAGGCTGTCAAAATTCAGCTTTACAACACAGAATAAATGACACTTTTTACCCACCTTAAAGTTGGAATTAGATTTCGATGTCTGAATACAAAACAAGGTAGACAATCCTAGCTTTCAAATGCCTCTGACCTCATATTTTTCTGATTTTTCTATGATTTTATACGATTTTTCTAAAACAGTGTTGTAACATGATTTCAAACTCGAAAAAAAATCACACTTTTGTGCAATTAAGTATCCAATTCCATTCCAATACTAACCAAATTCAGATGTTAACTTTAACTTATCATTATCAAGGTAAAATCAACAAGAAACCATGGTTCATTCATCCATTTCTATCAATTTCATCAAAATCCAACTTTGTATAACAAAGAGTTAACTTGTTCTTTGTGAAAATTCACTTTCCTTTCCATCTTCATGCAAATCAACCAACATAAAACCTTAATCTTACAAAATTATCCACTAATCACAAACATGCAAACCCTAATCTCCTTAATTAACACTAATTATAACGATTAAACTTAGTATTAGGAGTATACCTTCAATAATCTTCACATATACATCAAGATTTCATCACTTTGAGCTTTGATTCTTCAAGGATTGGATGTGTTTGAGCTTAAGTGTGTGAAAATCGCACCTTAAGTGTGTGTGGAAGTTCTTGAACTGAAAATGGCATAAATTGGGCCTAAAATTCGTATTTTGCAAGCTGAATCCGAGTTGGGTCGGGTCTGACCCGCCTGGGTACCCATTTTGACCACTCAACACTAAAAATGACATAACTTTTCGCTCGGAACTCCGTTTTCGATGAGGTTTTCGCCTACGCGTTCGTAACGAGATAATGAACAACTTTCAACAAAAATATTTCAGAAAAAAACCTACCAATAAAAGCAGTTTTACATATTTGTGAACGTTATGCTTTCCTTTGCAATTTCGTCGTTTTTTATTTTAAGCTCGGAATCCCGTAAAAGTTTTCCGACACTTCCATCAACTTCTAATAGGTCCAAAACTTAGTTCCAAAGCTTAACATCTCACCAAACACCTCTCATTTGAGTTTTGTGCATGTAGTTTACCGAAATAACAACGTATTTTGTAAAACTTGCATAAAATACAATTTACGCGACCTTTTCGACTTCCATCAGTTCTAGCACTTCATATTTACTTATTCAAAGGTTTTCCAACCTTTACATCACCATTTAGATCATCCGTTCAAGTTTTAGGTAGATTTTTCCCATTTTGGCACTCTAGTGACCTACCCGATTTCCATTTGAGCAATGCACTTTGTATTTTGAACCCTCACATCATCTAATTATGTATTTTGTGAGGTGTTAGCACCAATATTACCTCCTATATCTCATTCCAAAAATGGGCTCTACTTATAGCTCACTAGCACACTTAACATCTTAGCAAATTCTATTTTTACAATATTAACACATAAGGCATGCTTTAACATATAATACATATTTAGACTCACTAGTGAAGCATATTTAGGAGAGTGGATGTTACAATAAAGAATTAAAAGTAAGTAAAAATTTTGTGTATTGTATTCAACTCCCCTTCTACAATACTTGTTTTGCTTATTAGGGACCAACAAATGGTATCAGTGAGGCGTGACGTGGTGGCGAGGTCAAGCCTCAAGCCTTACGAGTTATGGCGAGGCCATGGCGTTTTCCAAGGCGTGGCTTAAGGCGGCAAATCAGTATATAATTTATATGTATATATGTGTATATGTGTGTTTTTATCGGTGTCTTGAACAATAATGAACGAGTTATTAACAATTTAAATTCATATAAAATGATGAACAAAAAAATTTCTAAGCTATAATCGATACTAATGGGTAAATTCCAATCGAATTTCGAAGAACACAAATTCGAAGTTGTAACGCCATAACGCGCCATGGCGGGCCATGGCGCGTCATAACGACCTCGACGCCTTATCTCGACGCCAAGGGGTAAAACGTGGCGGCAAGGCCACGCCTCGATGCCATGGCGGCGCCAAGGCGCGTTTTTTAGAACCTTGATCATAGTACAAAAGTTACCTTTTGTATTTTGACAAGTCACTTCAAATATCTTATAATTTATTGAAGATATCTCAACTACCCATCCAACATTTGACAAGTGTCATTTGCATTTAATGCATGGGGTAATATATAAAGGGTGAAGGTCTCTCCATGCAAACTACCCTTTCAGCTCAAGTTTTCTCAAGTGCAAAAATTTCAGCAAGTTGTCAGCAAGTATTTTCTCTCTAAGATTTTGTCTTTGTGATAAAAAGTCTTCTTTGTGTTAGATTGTAAGAATAGTTCTTAGCTGTTCTTTTCCGCTACAATCTTTGTTTTCTACGTGTAATTCTTGATATTCATATCAATAAAGAATTAAAATAAAGTAAAAATTTTGTGTATTGTATTCAACCCCCCCCTTCTACAATACTTGTTTTGCTTATTAGAGACCAACAAATGGTATCAGAGCGGTTGATTTAACTCAATAAATCAGATCCGTGATGGCATCATCTTCCAAAGACAAAGTTGATTTTTCCTCTGCTTCTCAAAATACTTTTCAAACTGATAACGACTCTATGGTCAAACCTCCTAAGTTTAATGCGAACAACTTTTCACTCTGGAAAAGTCGAATGATGCTATTCTTAGAGGGGGCTGACAGTCGCTATCTGACCGTTCTTCGTGAAGGTCCTCTTATCCCTAAAGTATGGGACAAATTTGTCAAAACTCCTAAGGACAAAGAAAAAGAAAATGACTCTCTTTCATGTTTCCGATGACTCATCTGACAAGGAAAGAACTTTTGCTACTGGCCGATATGTTCAGAAAAGGCCAAAGGATTATACTGAGGAAGACAAGCGCATTATTGGGCTTGATTCCAAAGTCAGAGCAATTATTGCTCAGGCTCTTCCGGATGAGGTGTATCATTCTCTGGTCAACTTTCCCACTGCTAAAGAAATGTGGACCACTCTATGTGTTCTGTATGAAGGTACAGAAGAGGTCAAGAAAAGCAGGAAAATCTCTCTAGTTTGCAAATACAAACTCTTCTCCCATGAGAAAGGAGAATCCCTCTCTGACTATTATAATCGATTTAATAGTCTTCTCAACGATCTTAAACTTCTCGGCAAGCTTTATGACAATGAGGAAGTTTTATGTAAATTCATGGATGGACTTCCAGATTTCTGGGAGAACATTTCCACCTGCATAAAAACGACCAAGGATCTTGATCATATGCCTCTCACCTCTCTTTATGGTACTATTTATAACTATGAACAAACTCGTGTTCAAAGAAAATCCATTATCAAAGAGATAAAAGCCCCTTCAATGGCTCTTATCAGTGATGGTTCTAAAAAGACTGTGTGCATTCCCCGTATCACTTATCCTTCTGATGATTCTGACGGAGAGAGTCATAATGACTCAGATCACCTTTCGGAGGCTTATCTAAGTGAAGCTGATGATGAAGGTGAAGATGCCTCTGTTGATCAAATGACGGAGGAAATGGGCATGCTTGCCAACTTCTCCAAATTCAGAAACAACTCTTCTTCAAATCGTTTCAAAGTCAACAGAAAATGTCTTCCTCCTATAGAAACTCTGTAGACAAAATCAAACGAGAATGCTATGCGTGTGGCAAGAAAGGCCACTTTGCTTCTGAGTGTAGATGCAATCCTCCTAGGATCTCTAAGTCCAACTCTTCAAATTCTTCTAAGGGAAGGAAATTCAGATCTATCTCTACGGGTAGATCTCATTCTCGAAAATCTTCCCCTTTCTCATCCTTCAAAGATCTTTCTGACAAAGATGAAAAGTACAAAGCCAAGTACAAGAGAGAAAAGGAGAGAAACTTTAACTCTCATCGAAAAGGAAAAGGCTTGATGGCTGAGACTCTTGACTGGGCTGATGAGCCTACCTCTGACAGTGAGAAAGAAGTCTCAAGTAAATGCCTTGTGGCAAAACTTGATGAAAAAGTCAAAGATTCTAGCTCTAGGATGGACTTTTCTGCCGAATGCTCCTCCTCATCTCAGGTACAACCCTTCTACTCTCTCACCAATGAAGAAAAGATTGAATCCTCCTCCTCAAGGTAAATCTTCTATGAATGCAACATAATTCATTCCTAGAGCGTTGAAGTTAAAGAAATCTAAAGGAATCTCCATATGTTCTCATCCTTCTTCAGAAAAGGAGTCCTTGGACCAATGCCTCAAACCCTTCCCATTCCTTTCAACTCTCCCGTTCTTCCTCACACTTCCAAACCTCTCAAGTCAAAACCTCAAGGAAAAGTCAAAGCTCCCACTAAAGAACCTAAGAAAAAGTTCATCTACAGAAAATGCTATAACTGTGGTGATACTTTCCATCTGGCCAAGGACTGTCCAAAAGAACATATTGATAGATACGGTCAAAATGATCTTTCTTCCTCTTCTCCTTCTAACCCTAAAGGACCCACCTCAAAATGGGTTCCAAAGGACTAATTTGTTTATGTCTGCAGGTCTTTGGGCATCATCATACATGGTATCTTGATAGTGGGTGCTCACGACATATGACGGGGAACAAATCTCTTCTCTTAAACTTTGTGAAAGAAAAATGACCGACTGTAACCTTTGGTTACAACTCTCGTGGTTCCACTAAAGGTTATGGGACTCTTTCTAAAGGATCCATCACTTTCAATAAAGTCGCCTATGTGGAAGGACTCATGCATAATCTTTTAAGCATAAGTCAACTCTGTGATGTAGGTTTCTATGTGATTTTTAGAATGGAAGATTGTCTCATCACAGACAAAAAATTTCATACTGTTCTTTCTGGTTTTAGAAAAGATAACGTCTATGTGATCATCATGGGAAACAAATCTGATCAAGGTGAGGAAGCATCTGCTTCATTTATGAAGATTCAGAAAAGAAGAACTGGCTCTGGCATAAACGTCTCTCCCATCTCAATTTCAAGACGTTGAATGCTCTCTCTAACAAAGAGCTAGTTGTCGGATTGCTGAAAATATCCTTTTCTAAAGAGAAGCTATGTGTTGCATGTGAGAAAGGCAAGCCGACAAAATCCTCTTTCAAATCAAAGCAGTGTTTCTCTATCTCTAGCCCTCTTCAGATGCTGCACATGGTTCTTTGTGGGCCAGTCAACACACCTAGTCTTAGTGGAAGAAAGGTACATTCTTGTCATTATTGATGAATACACACGTTACACTTGGGTATTCTTTCTCAGGACAAAAGTGATACATCTGAGGAAATCATCAATTTCATCAAGAAATCTGAAGTTCTCAATGGTCAACTAGTCAGATCTGTTAGAAGTGACAACGGGACCGAATTCAGAAATGCTACCTTAGATGCCTTTTTCAATGACAAAGGTATTTCTCAAAACTTTGCAGCAGTCAGAACTCCACAACAAAATGGTGTTGTGGAAAGAAAGAATCGTACTCTATGTGAAGCTGCAAGATCTATGCTGAGTGAATCGAACCTTCCCACATACTTCTGGGCTGAGGCTGTCAACACAGCTTGCTTTATTCAAAACCGATCTATCATTGTGAAAAGACACAACAAGACTTCCTATGAGGTCTTCTATGGCAGAAAACCAAATATCAGTTTTCTTCATGTTTTCGGCTGTTTGTGTTTCATCCTAAATGATCGAGAACATCTTGGGAAATTCGATCCCAAGGATGATTCTGCTCTCCAACCGATATACTCGAGGTAAAATTGACAATACTCTCTTTCTCAAGAAAACCAGCGGTAATATTATTCTTGTCCAAATCTATGTGGATGACATCATTTTTGGTGCTACTGATGAATCTCTTTGTCAGTAGTTTGCCTCTCTCATGCAAAGCAAATATGAGATGAGTATGATGGGTGAGCTCACATTCTTTCTTGGTCTTCAAATTAAACAAACTTCTGAAGGTATTTTCGTAAATCAAAGCAAATATATTCGTGATCTCTTAAAGAAGTTTGATTTTGAAAATTGCTCTCCCATGAAAACTCTAATGGCACCACCTCTTAAGATTCATGCTGATCCAGCTGGTAAACCAGTTGATATAACGAATTATAGAGGAATGATTGGGTCTCTTCTTTATCTTACTGCTAGTAGACTTGATATTATGTAAGCTACGTGTCTGTGTGCGCGTTATCAAGCCAATCCCAAGGAATCTCACGTGGCGGCTGTAAAACGCATTTTTCGGTACCTAAAAGGTACTATGAATCTGGGTCTCTGGTATCCCAAAGACTCAGGTTTTGATCTCATTGGTTATTCAGATTCTGACTTTGCAAGATCTAAGGTGGATAGGAAAAGTACAACGGGAAGTTGTCAATTACTCAGTGGAAATTTGGTCAGCTGGTCCAGCAAGAAACAACATTCTGTATCTACATCTACTGCTGAAGCTGAATATGTTGCAGCTGGCAGTTGCTGTGCTCAGATCTTGTGGATGAAAAATCAACTGCAAGATTATGACAAGTTCTACTCTCAAATACCTATCCTATGTGACAACTCCATTGCCATAGCAATTGCTAACAATCCGGTGTTGCACTCAGATCAAAACACATTGATATTCGATATCACTTTATAAGAGATCATGTCTCTAAAGGTGATATTGAGCTTCATTTCATTTCTACAGATCTTCAACTTGCAAACCTCTTCACTAAACCACTGGATGAGGCCAGATTCAACTTCCTAGTTGGATCCTTAGGTATGTTAAATTTTGAGTAAAAAAAAAATTTCACCATCTTTCTCTACCGAAATGTTTTCGGCATCGAAACATTTTCTATCTTGTATAAACTACCTTTTCAACTTTCGGTACCTTCATATTCGGATTCCTCGTTTTCGGTAAGCCTCTCGCATACCGAAACCTCTTCCCTTTCGACATGCTTCTCCCAACCTACCACACCTTCCTTCGGTAAGCCTCTTGCATACCGACTACACTACGACCGAACTCATTATCCACCAAACCTCTCATACCGAAACTTGGATCCTAGATGCCGACATCCTATTTGCCGAACATTGTTTACCGAAATCTCTTCCTCTTTTTTCGGTATTAATGATGATGTGTCATCGTTATCCACATCTACCTTGTCGAAATCTTTTTCGGCACCTACCCTTCATCATCTCAACTCATGACACGTGGCATCTCAGGGTTCGTGGGCCAGAAGATGGGACGTTTGACACCCCCCACGATCCTGACATAAGCCGTTTTCGGCCATTCCACTTCCCCATGTTTCCAAAACCATCATTACATTCAAATATTATTAAATATAGTTTTGAAATCCAACTTTCCCCCAAGTTTCCCTTCTTATATATATACCTACATTCCTTTTTCCTCAAGATTACCAACCTCTACACCCTCTCGATTTCTCTCTCAAATAAACCTGCAACTCCTCTTTCAAACTTCTTCAATGGCAACCTCCAAATCTTCCAAGATTTCCAAGAACACGCCACTCACTAGGGAATCTCTTGCATTCCCGGCATGCAACCAGATAGCTCGTCTTTCTGCAGACGTGGATCATCCGGAGTTCAATCAGGTTTCACTCTTTCTCCAGAAGTCCAACATGCTCTCACTGCTTCTACCAAGATGAGCAAAATGCTTCTTGGTAGCTTTTGGCTCACCTGTTAGCACATGCCCTCATCTTTATGAGGCACATTGATTTTGCTCAAGTGATTTTTGATTCTCTTGTCACCGCCATCACGCCACCTCGAACTCACAACGTGGCCCTCCCAAGATTTCTCTCTCTCATTATCAATGAGAAACTCTCTGGACAGCTCCGTGCCGATGCCACTATGTCTGAGCCAACGGTGGTGTACGACTTGCCTACATCACAAATCAGCAAGCAAACCATTTTCAAACCGGTGAAGCCTACCGACGCCTCCCTCACTCCAGGTATGATTTCCTTCCTCTCATCTCCCAATCCGATTTGGGGTACTCTTGTGGAAAGTGGTACCGAAAGGCCTCTACTTTTTCAAAGGCCTTCAAAATCGGTGGTCCCCACTCCCCTCAAATCTTCTCGAGCCAAATCGGTGGCTATTAAAAAGAAAAATGCCACCGTTACGTCGCCCTTGCTTCTATGACTATGCCACCGAAGCAACCTTCGGTAGCTACCCAAGTCATCACTCCCTCTTCTCAAAAGCGACGGGGTTCAAAATCCCCTCCTAAGTCTCATTCTAAGAGACTTAGGAAACCTATGGCCGAACCCCACTCTCCTTCTACCGATTCTCAAAAATCGGGTGAAGTTGAAATTCCCCCTGTTGGGTCGAGGGGATCTGTTGAAACCCATCTTACCTCTTCAAATCTTCTCTAAAAGGTTTGGTTGTACAATCGGAGACCCTTGTTATTCCTTCTCCTCAATTTCAATTGAGAGACGAAGATGAGTTGGTTTCCTCTCCGGACCAACGTCTCTCTTCCACACCGCACAACCTAACACCCGGGGTCACACCCGATGATATTGCACTTATCGGTAGAAATACCGATGATCTATTTGACATGTAGGGGAGGGTCTGCCATCACCTACCGACTAAACATTCCCCTCACCGAAACCCTCACCAAAACAATCCCCATCTCCCAAACACTCACCCAAGAAATCCCCATCATCCAAACACTCACCCTCTAGCTCGGATTCCTTTTCGGATGATTTTCATCCTGATTTTTTACCGAAGAGGCAATCCCCACTAGCTCATCGAACCTTGCCTCATGATCCTCCTTCCCCTTCTGCCGACAGGGCTGGACCTTCGGCACCTCCCCCTCCTCAGCAACCGATCCTGATCTCCCCTGCTGTCTTGCCGACATTCTAGATACAAATCGGCAGGTACGCTTTCTTGGCACTCAATATGAGTTGCTAAGACAATCCATGAGGGATCCAAAAATTTCGGCTTCTCTTGCAGAACAAAATGTTCATCTTACAGGTCTTCTTCAGCTTATCAAGGAGCAGAATTCTGAATGTGTAGATCTGAACAGAGACATTTTTCGGTGCTTGGATGTCATGCATCATGAAATCAATGATCTTCGTGCCCCTCTCGGCGATGCTCTTGATGCCGTTCTCAGGAAGGTTATCGAGTTGCTTGATAACAACTCTTGACTCTCTCTATGGTGGCTCTGAAAGCAGCCTCTGATACTCTAGATTAGGATCTCATTCGGCTTCGACAACGGGCAGATACTCAGGATGCTATTAATTCTCAGCTTCTGAGTGCTCTTCAGAAGATCGATGCCAGGCTTGATTCCTTGCTCTCTGATGTTGCTCAGTACTGTGCTGGGTTACTAGACATTGACATCACCGAATCGGCCTTCACTCCTGATGATCGCCGAACTCTCGATCGGGTAGATCGTCGGCGTCTCTCTTCCCCGACACGTACTGAGGGGGAGAAACCAACTGAGGGGGAGCATCTTACCCCTCAAATCAATATTACCAGTACGCGTCGGGAAGATATCTCCACCGATGTTGCCTCAAAGGGAAAAGATTCGGAAGTAAAAATTACCGATGATCCCACTTCTTCTTCCACTGATACAATCAGAGAAGTTTCTGCCGAAGCTGAAAAAGCAAAGGGATCGGTATCTGCCGAAGGTGAGGGCACTGACCACTCTAAAGTGGTCGAAGAATCCAAAGGGGAGCCCGTACCGAAGAAAGACAAGGGCAAAAGGAAACTGACACCGGATGAAGTAGCTGCCGAAGAGAAGCGTCTTAAAGATGCTAACATAAAGAAGGCTGCCGACGGTGGCGGAATCCGTCTTCCTCCTCCCTAGAAGATTACCTCTCCAGACCTGGGTATGTTTGAAGAGGAAATTAAAGATGCAAAAATAGCTCAGATAGCTCACGATAAAGATTCTGAGCTAGCTTTGAAGATAGCCGAGGAAGAGGCTGAAATTAACAAAACTTCTACTGATGCTATTAATGCTCAGCTAAGTGCCCTGGAGGAATCGGCTAAGAAGAGTGAAGAAATCAAGACTATGTGTATTGATTGGTATCACAAAGTCCTCAACAACCGCCAAAGCTTCTCTAAAATCATTGATGTAAAAATCATCAAACCTTCTTCCAGCTGCAAGGACATTCAGTTAACTATAACAAGGGACGATGCTGGAAGATCAGTTGATAGGCTGGACTCTCTTGTTCGGTTCGGTGTATCTGAATGGATAGAGATTGCTATCTGCTTGGAGAATAGCAAAAAGCTCTCAAGCCTGTTGTTGATAAATTTCTTACCGTTCTCCAAACTAAATTCAGATCCAACCGGAAGTCTTACAAAATTGTGCACACACCAGCTGAAGAAGAGTTGATCAATAATCTAAAATCTGGTCTTTTTCATTCCAAACTGAAGTCAAGGTTCAAAAAGGAAGATGTGTTTGTACAGATGGTCAGGGAAGGAAAAGTTGCAGATGTTTCCAACCTTGATCTATCAATACCAACTCTGGTCCATCATCCCTCTACTACAGTTCTAAGTGAGCCGATCGAATGAATCTTCTTCAATGATGCCTTCGGTCATATCCGCTTCTTTAGATCAAGAGACATACCCTTTGCCGATCTCACCTTTCTTGAAGGAATTGCTCAAATAATTCCTATCTCAGCAAAGGATATGTATGTGGCTGTAATCGAAGAAATGAAGAGAAGTGTTGCTCCTTAGTTAGTTAATCTTTTGTAATTTCTTTTTGTTGATCTTGTATTGTAATCTTCTTCATAGATTAATACAACATGCAACTTTAGTTTGAAGTAAATACCTTGTAAATTTTCATTATTTCATTCTGTTATACTTGTAAATGTCGGATACTTTAAAAAATCAAAAAAGAAACAAAAAGAATGGTATACGTGAAAAAGAACCCAAAAGAGTAAAACAGGATCAAACCGTATTATTCATATATTTACTCAAAATGTCTTAAGTATAGGATGTCATCATCAAATAGGGGGAGATTGTTGGGTCATCTAAGATTTGAAGATGACCTCCTCTTTCGGTTTGTATTTGTATATCTGTAAAATGTTGTACACTTTCATACTTAGAATATTTTGTGGTTCTTTGTAATAGCTTAGTTGTGCTTTAAAAGATCGGTGAATCGAAGACCAATTGAATTCAACATGAAGTAAGTCTACTGATGCGGATCAAGATGAACTTCAAAAGAACTGAGCTACCACTGCCGAAGATAAGGTCTGCCGAGCCTTCCCTCTTCGACAAAGATCCTCCTTGCCGAACTCCTTCAATCGGCATCCCTCTACCGATCTTGCGGCAGAGGTCCTTACTGCCGATTGTCTTCCGGTCGGTAATACTCCCTTTATGGCAAATCCTCATGATTTGACCATACTTCATCTTTTCCAATGCTCTTCTGACAAAAAGAATGGAAACTTCTATTGCTCAGAGGATATTCACTTGAGTTCTGATCTGATTGAGACTTTCTTCTTAAAAGATCTCAAAAAGATTTGTATCAGGAATATTTTATTAAGATATTGTCCTATCATAGTACAAACGTTACCTTTTGTATTTTGATAAGTCACTTCAAATATCTTATAATTTATTGAAGATATCTCAACTACCCATCCAACAACATTTGACAAGTGTCCTTTGCATTTAATGCATGGGGTAATATATAAAGGGTGAAGGTCTCTCCATGCAAACTACGCTTTTAGCTCAAGTTTTCTAAAGTGCAAAAATTTCAGCAAGTTGTCAGCAAGTATTTTCTCTCTAAGATTTTGTCTTTGTGATAAAAAGTCTTCTTTGTGTTAGATTTTAAGAATAGTTCTTAGCTGTTCTTTTCCGCTACAATCTTTGTTTTCTATGTGTAATTCTTGATATTTATATCAATAAAAAATTAAAATTAAGTAAAAATTTTGGGTATTGTATTCGACCCCCCTTCTACAATACTTGTTTTGCTTATTAGGGACCAACATATTCATCTCCAATCCCGAGTTTGATGGAGAGTAGGGCGGTGATTCAAATGGAGTCGCCTATCCAGTATTCATCAACGACCAAGTCTGAGAAAATTAATTTGGCCCAATATTGTCCCAACCCACAAATGGTCCAGGCAAGAGCCCAAGGCAGCCAAAGTCCAGTTGCGTCAGAATTTAGACATCGCCTGCCCCTGGCGTTTCATCATAATCTTCACGTTCTCAATGGCCAACCCTTTGATCATCGTGGCAGCGATTCGAGGGGGGTTTGCAACACCGAGTATGGTGATTTGAGGAGTGGGAACGCCGAGAAGGATGGGTCAAGGGTTAAGAAAGTGGGTGAAATACTCGGAAGGACAGATCGAGTAATTCATTTAGTGGGAACTGTTGGACCGAGGTTAAAGGAGCGATATCAATTCATAGGCATTCAGGTAATTACGAATCTCATGAGGGAAAATGTTAGAACCCTAAATTTCAGAACGAAATTTTCTCCACCTTCTGATAAAACCGATGGTGGTGTAAACCAAAGCCCAACAACAACCGTTTCCAGATTTATACCTAATTGTTATCCAAAATACTCTTTGAATTCAACCACCAGTGATTTCCTAATTAGAACTAATCTAGATCCAAAACTAGCTTCAAATTCAAAACCATACCTAAAACTGCAAAATCAATTGCTTCAGCCATTTAATACAGCATCTTTGTTATTTCCTTGTCCAAGTTTGAGTTCGCTTGATATTAAGCAACTATTCACTACTCGCTCCCTGCTTTGTCTCTCGAGTTATCAATTGACTCAAAGCGGCAAGAATATTCTAAATTGGTCCAGTATCGGGTTAGTTGACGAGACAGTTTGGCAGAAGGATCGATATGCAGGCTTCACAGTCTGGGCTTTGGATTTATTCTCCATCACTTCAAGCAAGTTGGAATATGGACCATCGACGAAGCATGCAAACGAGTTTCAGGTAATGTCGTTTGCAGAAGCAGTGACCCAGTTGATTATGAGGAATTTGAGTATTGTCTTGTTTTGGAAGTGCTTTGTTGCAATGTGTTCTCTCTCATTGGTTGATGTATTTGTGTCACGCCATGGGGCAGTTAAATCATATATTTACGGGAGAAGCTACTGTTATAAGCAAAGAATTACTGAGGGTCCAAAGCATGTTCTTGCTGACTCCTTTGGGAGGAGGTCAATTCTTCATCAATACTTCAAGCTTTTCCATGAGGACTATAAGGAGTATGTGTATATGGTTTACTTTAAGCTTTTCCATAGGATTCTATTAAAGAAAATCTATGATGAGCAGCATACTCGTTTGTGTAAGGTACATATGAAGCTAGCAAAGGCTCACCTACGAACAATTACAATGGTGTTTGTGTGGTTAATGATGTTAGTGGGGAGGAATTTGGTAAAAACTATGTGGTATGGGAAATGCTCATCAATGACATGGAAAATGAAGATTGGTGGTCTAACTATTGGAAGCAGAAAAGTGTGGGCTAGATTGTTGGGTGAAGGCAAAAGTATGGAAGACGAAATTAATATCAAGAGGACATATCTTTTTGACATGAGAGATGAGGAGAAGGTCAAGAATCTGTTTTGGAGTTCACCAGACTGCTCAAAACAGGAATCAAAATGGTTCTATTTGTTTCAAATTGCAAGATTTGGCCTTTGGGCAGAAAACATATATATCCACGGGAATATGATTACTGTATAAGTTGGCTGAATTACATGACTGACATATTGGTTGATAGCCCTTTGAATTCGAGTAGGTTTGTGAAAAGAATGGGTGACAGGGAGATGAAGGGGAAAGGATTGATGCTAGTGGCAGCTGGTTGGGAAGATGTAGTAACCAGGCAGCAGCAGTTTCTATATTTTTTCTATCCACCTTGAGGACAAGGTGGTTCTTTGGGGGCGGGGTAATGTTATGCACTGACCCAAGCCCAGGCCCATTAGTAGGATTAACATTCTAGAAGGGGTAGTTTCGGTATTTGTCTCTTAGAATCTGTTGTGGTTGTTAATAAATAGAGGGGAGGTGGGAGAGTAAGGGCATGCAGAAAATTAGTGAGTGCTTTTGGGAGAGTTCTAGCACTCTCGAATTGCTAGAGATTATCTTTGTTTTCCATTCAAGTAACAAATCAATTAGTCTGTTTCCATCTTCATTCTTAGTTATTGATTTAGAATCTGGTTCATAACAGTATATAAGCGTGTTTGTACATCTACAGATACAAATGCATATCTATATATAAGTGTGCATGTACATGCATATTTATATGTACCTCATGTCTATATGTATGTGTAAGTATGTGTGTTGAGTTTGTCTTCAGAATGCTGAACCTGAAAATTGACTTTATAGTTTATAAAAGTTTCAACCAACCCAAAAAACAATACTGTTCACAAGTATAAAGGGTAATGCTTATATTACAGAAATTTGAAAAGGATCTATATGTACATTACAAATTTAGCTGCAGAAATATCTAGTGAAATAACATGTGAAGCAGGCGCTGCACCGGTTTTCAGCCGCAAGCACCCTCTATGCATGTTGTAAGAGAACTTTTTAAAATAACACAAATGACTACTGTTGAAAACTTATGCAGATACTACTGCCCATGTACTCTCTATTATCTAATATTTTTATTACTGTAATTTAAGTGATATAATATGGAATCCCTCCATTTATTGCCTCAGTTGGAGAGCAAGGCTGTTTTTGATCAGCTTTGATATCCAAGATGAAAGCTCTATGCAATTATCATAACAACGTATCTCTTAATCTCAATCTCTAATTGAAATCATGGAATTGTGTTTTAAGCAAATTGGACACAATTGATGTTTTCGTGCATATGTGTGATTTGGATTGGATGGAATACTGATTGGATTGGGGGTTGGGTCTTGGCCTTGCTCAAAATGAATTGGCTGTTCCCTCCTCTCATTTTTTTTTATTTGTGTATCCTTCCTAATTTCCATGTAACATCATCATATATTGTCAGTAAGATGTCAAATTGGCAAACCCTGAGCATTGTGAACTTGCAGTTTGATTTTGCATGTTAACATTTTAGTTAATCCTTTTCTGCTGAGCCATATTTTATTTCACTTGTATGTGACAGGGATGAATCACTTTTATGTCAAGGCTTAGCTCTGAATGATGACCTGCAGCGGGTCCTAACCAAACATGATGCACTTGTTTCGGGAACTTCTGTTCCATCAGACAAACCAAAGATTGAAACTAGTCAAGCATTGGTTCCTGTTGATGCTCTGCTTATTGATACAGGATACAGCAAACAACCTGGGTAATCAACTTTATCTCTTCTTCCCATTTAAAGTAGTGCTTACCCTACATCATGAAAAAGTTGCCTCATTGTGTTTTCTATTACAACTGTTCCGTTTTCCTAGGTTGATGTAACAATGGCATTTTGATATTTGTGATTTAAGATTACTGGTCAAGTATATTTGACTTCCTTTTATTGTGTGCAGGTCTACCTCTGTTGCTAGTGCTGGTGCTGGTGCTGGTGCAGAGGCAGAGTTGCTCGCCATAGCTCCTGTTACAACCAACGGACCACTAGCAACTCCAGCAAAGGTCAATCCCAAGTTTGACCTTTTGAGTGGAGATGACTTTAGCTCACCAACTCCTGAAAATTCCCTAGCTATTGTACCAATGGGTGAACCGGAGTCTACTGCTGTTCCTGCATCTCAGCATAATGCGTTAGCCCTTGTGGACATGCTTTCACAAAATAACATGCCAAATGGTTCGGCTGGGCAAACATATTCTTCACCTCAATATCAGCAGTCTCAAAATTTTCCGTCTCATCAATCCTCACTTTACCCGAATACAAGTATTCCTAACACTGTGCCACCCCAATATGACAACCAAGGATCTAGTTCTTCATGGAATGGGCAAATGCCACAACAGCAGCCGTTGCAAGACCCACCTTTACCTGCCTACGGTAAGAAACTCTTATCCTCCCATGTTCCTAAAAAAACTACTTCAGGTATTGCCTATTTTTGTCCTAGATGTGTTTGCGATAAAGACGAACCAAATAAGGCTAGTATATCCCACCTGGAGGTGGGCTCTAGCTGTCTAGGAAATGTAAGATGTATATAGACCTGGCCTTTTACCTCAAAAGAGTAGTGGCTGTTTGCGATACAGACAAATAAGGTTTAGTACGGCCAGGATGATGTCCAGTTGATTAGCTTATGAACCAACTTTGAAAGATGCAGTTAATAAGGGACATGGGAAAATTTTGAAGAACATTCTTTTAGAAACTGAGTTTAATATTGGGTACAGGGTCATGGATGATACAATCCAACCAAGTTGCTCATCATACGCATATAGATGAACATCATGTTTCAGTTGTGCATTAGGACTTGGGCGTCATATGATTTTGCTTGCATCGTAACTCTTATCTACTTTTGTTGGATATATCTTACAGGTGCACCAAGCAGTGAGGGACTACCACCACCACCCTGGGAAGGTCACTCAACGGATGATAACCAATCAAGAGGCCCTCAATACCCTCAATCTCAAGTATTGCAAACTAATGATCAGGGAATGGGCATGTACATGCAGCCGCCAATCACAGGCGGCGGCCATCTTCCACCATTGAGCAACCAGCCTCAGGCTGTGTATCCTCAACAACAATTTCAAGGACAACAGATAATGGGTATGATCCCACATCAGCAAATTCAAATTCATCCTGCTCACATGTATCCTCAACCAATGGCTCACCAAATGCAAATGGCACAACCATATGGCTATGACTATGGTGTTGGAGGCTATGGATACGGGCAGCAACAACACGCTCAGTTTCTTGATCAGAGAATGTCGGGGTTAGCTGTGAGAGATGATGGTTTTGTGAACAGTAGTACGGTTTACACAGGTCCTTCTATGGCTAATGCATCGTATGTGCACGTGCCATCTGGGAAACCTATGAAGGCAGAAGACAAACTTTTTGGAGACTTGGTTGATTTCGCCAAAGTCAAGCCCAACAATACCACTCCTGGTAGAGCTGGGAGCATGTGATCCTTATATACTTGCTTTCTTTTTTGAAAATGATTTCGATTTTATAGTCTTATTTCAGGGTTTGTATTCGTTATTTTCCTCACATTTATGTACATTACATGTTTGAGGAAACTGAAAACATCTCTTCTCAATAATGTTTTTCATGCTCTTGTGTTCTTTTAGCTGGATTTTGTTTTAATTCGAAAAACATAAACTTAAAGTTGCAACGTGTCAAATTTGAGAAAAATAAAATTTCAATTCTAGTTTTAGAAGGTGTTTGGGTGGAGAGAATTATAGGACGCATTGATGATGCTTGGATTGATTTCATTCCAAATCTCAAAAATAGAAAATGGAAAATCAAACACAACTTCATAAACATGAATTTCATGAATCGTTCAATCAAGTAGTTTTTAGAACAAAAGGCTAAAACAGTATGTGCACGTTCTGTATTTCTTCAAATAATTGTGCCTTTCGTTTTCAAATGCTACAACTTGTTATCATGTAAATAATACCACAAAGTCTATGAGTGCATTATTATGACTGCTAAAGAAGGTCAAAAACAAACCTGAGGCAGAGCGATTTGGTCAAATATAACATATGTTTCACCCACAACATTTGGTGTTTCAAACAGTGAAGAAAACACACAAACAACAGAAGTAAAGTAAATACATGTCTCAAAATTTTGAGGGCAATCAGTTTACTAAAAGAGAAATTACACCTCCAGTCACTATTTTTTGTCATAAAGGCATTGAGATACCTGCAAACAAAGGCAACAAATGTCCCTCAGAGTACATGTTTTGATAACCGACAGGAACATTAGCCAAGAAACAAGCAGAATGATCAAAAGAAGTTTACATTCCTACTGATGGTGGCCAGTAATTCAGCTGAGGACTTCAACTTGAAGACCAAAAAGCCTTGATTAAATTGGGATCGAAGGGGTTAGCTGTTTTCGCGAAATACCAAAAAGGGTTCATATTCATTTTCTATCACTTGTCGTTTTGCAAAAAATATTCCCTTTTTATAGTTCTTAATGCAACTCGAATATAATTGATGTATCACCATCTTCTTTTCAGATAACATTATGCCATGTTGTTGGAATATGGAATGAAACTTCGAGAGTAAGTTAATAGGAATCCTCATATGGAGAAAATAAGAGAATATCATAGCTTATGCAAGGAAACTCTACTTCAACTTAAGGACATTTGAGATTATAGTTATGCCACAAACAAATCATGGATTTCGGAATTCAATCAACTCATGAGTAGTAAACATGAATATTGCTTGATTAAAACCCATAGTTGTAAAGGTGAAGGTGAAGGTGAAGTCGATAAACTTTTTAGTTGATAAAATGTTTTAACTATTTGTAGTTCTAATTCAGTAATTCCTAGAAGTTAAATTGTTTTATCAAATAGATTTTCATTTCAGTTACTTGCTCTGAAAATATTCGAAAGTCAAGGGTCTTCATAGGAACAACTGCTGTACTCTTTGGAGTACATGTCAAATCTGCATACATCCCATCCCCCAGATCCTAGACGATATAATGGGTTACTTTGGTTTGGTTTACTCTGAAAATACGATTCTCATTGGATACAACCTCAGTTTCAATGTTATTACCTGATTAAAGATATTGCACTTGCCATTAACATAAACTATATGCTATATTTTCCATGATCTTGCAAGTGCGGCCATCAACCACCACACTTCGCGACTTTTTAGCAATTAACAATAATTCAGGATGCAACCTTTTTGATTTTTTATATTTCTCTCTCCATAAGACATTTGTGTATATTCCATAAAATATTCTATCTTGTACGCTTGATAGGTAGTGCTTCTATTCTACTCCCCAAGGAGTTCTTTATTTGTTCTAAGCAAGAATTTTAAAAATTTCCTTCCAGTTTCTTAGTTTTCATTCATTACACATAACCTAACTGTTTATTTACTCCTTTTTTAAGGCTCTAACTTCTCCCTGCTTGAGATACTCTTGCCCTTAAGTCAGAGCCCACAACTTCTAGCCCGAAACTCACTCTTCCCTTTAATCTTAACTCACCTTTCTACATTGGAGATGAGAGTTCTTCCATGGTTATGTTGGAGGCTAGGAATTCAGTTCATTCTTGCCCTTGAGGTCAAGTTGCAACATAAAAAAAACCTCAACAACAAGTGTCAAATCTTAGCCAAGAAGAAATTGAGACGATGAGTTCTCTTCTTAGTAGCCTTGAGAAACCATTAGGTACTCGTTCACTAGCATATTCAGGTAAACATCCTTTTTCTGCTCGATTAAATGTCCTCTGATATAACCTTTATCAGTTCATTGACTCGGGAAGCAAGTGTGAAATCTTAGCCAAGAAGAAATTGAGACGATGAGATCTCTTCTTAGCAGCCTTGAGAAACCATCAGGTACTCGTTCACTCGCATATTCAGGTAAACATCCTTTTTATGTTCGATTAAATGTGTCCTCTAATATAACCTTTATTAGTTCATTGACTCTGGAGTTATTGGTCATATGAGCCTTTCATCAAAAAACTTCTCATATGTTGTTGTTCCAGTTTCTAACTCAAGATCACACACAATCAATGTAGGAAACGTTCTTTTATTGATTGATCAAGAATTACAGCATTTCCATAGATTCTTATACCTATTTGGTGTGTATTCTCTCTAAGCTCTCTGTGTGCGTGTTCTTGACAAAATGTTCTATTGTGCGTACATACTAATATAACAAGGAGACATAAGGTATTTAAATGGTCAACATGACCTCACTCAAACTAAAGTCAAACACTTAGACTTTACACTAAAACCCTTACACTTTACATATTTACAACATTGACCCTCTTTTAATCTTGAATACAATATAGCTCTAACAATCACTCCATTTGGATTCAAGATTAAATTTTTTTACAATAATCTTCAGGTCTTCTTTCACTTGAAAAATCTTTAACTTTTTTTAATCTTTGTCATCTTTAAATCTTGAACACTTTGACTTTCTTCACAAAACTTTGAAATCTTCAAATCTTTAATAACTTTAACAATCTCCCCATTTGTTACAACTGTGCAACAAGTTCTCAGAAAACTTCTTTAATACAACAATAGTCTGAACTTGGTTTAACTTGAAGTACAAACATCTTTAGCTTTTCAACTTTCTCAAACATCTTTTGCTTTTCAACTTTCTCTTGACTTAGATATCTTCTTTGAATCATCTCTTCGACAAACTTTTCTCCCTTTATCACTCTCACTTGACTTTGCTTTCTCTTTGAAATTGATCATTGAAAACTCTCCCCCTTTTTGATGAATTATGAGAATCAGAATCATCAAAACATTACCAATTTCAGTTCTGTCTTTGAAATATCTCCCTCAAATAGCAATGTAAGCACAGTCTTCATGAGAAACACATATTATCCCCCTTTGGAAAAATATGAGCAATCTCGCCCAACGAGAATATAAACTCCGTCTGACCTGATGTGAAAATTCTGTCGTCAATTTATAAATGTATTCATCCGAATCTTTTCAAATTCAGACAAATTATGAGTGGTAACCCTGAATCAACAGATGAAACAGTTAATCTGCCTGTCAGTAGCACGGAGCCACTGTGTGTAACATATACACATTAGAAAAGAGCTTTTTGATGTTCACTCCCCCAGGGCTTCCATTCAATCATTGAAAAACCACAAAGGAATTTTCTATGAATATTAAGACAAGAAAATTTATTCCTTATGTGCTCGTGCAAGTGTAGCAATGATTGAAGCATTTAAAGCTTTTTAACAGGCTTAAAATATGTAAACCGTTGAGACATCAACAGATGTTACACATATTCAATGTGCATGAGAAAGGGTCGAAGGTGGGGCAACTTTCCTTCTTTTTCAATATCAACATCTTCCAAATGAAGATTCGATAGATTATGTGTTGCTTCCCCAGAAAATATGAAAAGAAAAGAATGAGTAGCTGGTGGGGTTATTTTCAAGAGTTGGCATGGGCTAGTTGCCTTTTTCAATGAAGTTCACGAAAAATTGTGACACAAAAGATAATGTGGCTGCCCGACTCAGAAAAAGTTTGGTGCAAAGTTTGATATTCTTTTACTCTGATCTCTCACCCTCTTTCTTTTAAACATTTGAGCTCACTTCTAACTAAACTCTCTTTTACATTTTACCTCAACACACTCCCACACTCTATTCTTTTGACCCCTCTCCCCTCAATCACTTAAGGATTACTTCCGGGGTAGGAAACAATGGTTAACGTAAATCTATGGAAGTCTTTTAAGCACTCACACTGAATCCCATGTATTTTGTCCTAAAAAGAATGTGTTGCTCAACAATTTATTTTGACATTTAAGCACAAGATATCATTATCAAAAAATGTATGCTCATTAAAGATAAGAATGAAATTTGAGCAATCAGAACATTTAAGATCTCTCAAAACAATGAAATTGAATGAATGAAACGAATTCAAGTGAAGTGTTTTGAGAATCTAACAATGATGCGATCGGATCAATTATCATGAAGAAAAATATTTTGGGATATCAAAGACCGAATATTTGTTTATATAAACAAAATATAAACAATTTGACAATGAAAGCACATTTAATGTAGAAATGACGTCTGATTTCAAACAATTTAGAATTCAATCGGGAGTATTACCATTGAAAAAGATAAATCTTTCAATCGGGAGTATTACCATGTCTCAAAAGATAAATCTTCGGATGTGAAATTTTCGGATCCGAAAAGTCGTTCATCTTTCAAGATATGTAAGAGATTAAGATTTAGAATGATATACCTTCCGTATAGAAATCTTAACCCCCCCTAAAATGAATATTATCATTTAAGCATCATTTGACAAATATTCAGATACTCCCCCTCGATATCTGTAAAAAGTCAAATTATTAGCAGAGAACATTATGAATATAACAAGTAACAACAGTTCTCTTTTGTACTATCTCCCCCATAAAAAATATGACAGTGAAAATTTAAACAAACTCCCTCTCAAATAGACCATAAAAACTTTCTAAATGATGTATCTTATCAGCATCCTTAAGCAGAGAAACACTTAAGTTCGGGTTCTGAATAGAAATATCCAGAAGCCATAGTCACAAAGTAAGACCTGCAAAACAATAAAGATTTTGTTAATCATTATAAAAATGATTCCTCGTTAGTCAGTATTGAAGAATATAAGCAACTGTTCTTGCTTCCCTTAGACACATTCAAATAAGCAATTTGATTGTCCCTATGATTTCAGTTTCTTATCACAATAATAACAATAAACACAACAAGATAATAATCAAACCTACTTTTGATATTCAATCCAAGGATTACAAGGTTTGCTCTTGAAGGTTTTCTCTCTTGAAGCTCTCTCTCTCTCTAGAATTGCCTCACTCTCACTAGAATAAATATGACGGCTGATTTCTCTAATCAGGGCACCCTTACACAACAATCCTAGCACCCTATATTACCACATACCTATTTTAGGAAAAAGACATAATACCCAAAATACAAGGAAAAATAACTTTGAAAATTTATTACAAAGGACCTAGACTATTCTTGAGAGTTTGACTTTTCAAGCTTTGACTTCAGATTTCCGTCTTCAATATTGATGATCTTGAATCCAATAAATTTGTGATCTAACAATCTCCCCCTTTGGATCAAGATCATTACTAAAAGGATTTAGCAATTCAATCTTCTCTTTAAGCTCAGAAGACGCAATCTCCCTCTTTGTCTTCAAACATGTAGCAATCTCCCCAAAAGATGTAGATAAAATCTCTTTCATATGAAGGAAAGAAATTATCTCCCGATTTAGCTCAGAATGCTTTAACAAAGTATCTTCAAATAAAAATTCTCAAAAACTTTGAAACTTTCTGACTTGGACATTTCTTTAATCTTGAGTTCTCCCCTATTTCTTGATTAACTCTCCCCCTTTTTGATGAATTGAGCATCGATATCATCAAAACTTCGTCACAAGAAATGTCTTTGACCATACTGATCTTTGAAGAGCCACTGATTCATCTCCAATTCGAACAATATATTCATCTAATTCTTTGCAAATCCAGACAAAAGAAGAATGTAACACCTGAAACAACAAATGAATCAGTTAACATGCTTGTCAGTAACACAAAGTTACTGTGTGTAACAAATACACATTGGAAATGAGCTTTTTGATGTTCACTCCCCCAGGCTTCCATTCAATCATCGAAACACCACAAAGGCAATTTCTATGAACGTTATGACAAAGAAACAAATTCCTTGTGTGTTCGTGCAAGTGATAGAAAGAATTCAGCACGGATGAATGCGTAAAAAGGCTCAACATTATGTAAACCACTAAGACAACAATAGATAAACACAAACTCAATGTGCATGATTGAAGTGTGAAGGTGGGGCAGACTTCCTTCTTTTCAATATCCATATTTTCCAAGTGAAAATCAGATAGTAAATGTACTGCGCCCCCTTTGAAAAATGAAACATTTTCTTGTTAAGAAGAAAATGAGTGGCTGGTGGGGTTAATGTCAAGAGTTGGCATGGGCTATTTGCCTATTTCAATAATGTTCACCAAGAATTGTGAAACATTAGTAATGTGGCTGCCCGGGTCAGAAAGTAGTTGGTGCAGAGTTTGATATTCTTTTACTCTGATCTCACACCCTCTTTCTTTTAATCATTAAGCTCACATCTAACCAAACTCTCTTTTCCATTTTACCTCAACGCACAACCCACACTCATTTCTTTTCGACTCCTCACACTCAATCACTATGGAGTAACTTCTTGGGTAGGAAACACCGGTTAACGTGAATCCATAGAAGTTCATTTTAGTCCTAGCACAAAGAACCCATAATTTCCTATGAAAATCAATATTGCTCAAAAATGGTTTAACTGTATCAGTTAAAGCACAAATATACAAGTCAGATGTGTGTATGTTCAGAATATAATCATGAAGATATGAGCATTTTAAACATTGAAGTATCTTCAAACAAGTATATTGAATGAATGAACATGAATGCTAGAGACTTGTTTGAAAATCTGACATTGTATGAAAATGATCAGAATCAAATGATATTTCAATTAAGGCTTACGGTAAAGAATAATGGATATTGTATATACGAAACAAAAATATAGACATTCTTGAAATGACGTTTCGAAATGAAATGACGCTTAAAAATCTTTGAAATACAAGCGGGGTGTATCACCATCAAAAACTTCGTTAATATGAGACATGGTGATAACTTTTTCAACAAAAGAATTTAAACCGGTGTGTGTGAATACATGAAAGTATATAGAAAAGATAATACGCAAGTATATATCTTTAGAAACACACGGTTTGTTAAGCAGTGAAGCACAAATAAAAATGGAAACATTTAAAATCACACTTCCAATTCATGAAATCTGTTTAAGAATCGGGAAGTGGTTTGAACATTTAAGAACATGTTTTCTTATGATTGAAAGTTATCCTTCTTTCAACCATATATGAGATGAAGATAAAGAATTATACCTTTTGCGTGCAGTCTTACATCTCATGAAGTCAAGCTTAAAGTCATAAAGATATGATCTTGTAAGCATCTCTCAAACTGCAAAAGTCTTAAGGTCATAGTCAAAACAACTTTATTCACATAAATTAAAAGACATAAAGCAGTAAAACAATTAAAGTACGAATTCTGATCTGAAGTAATCAGAAGTTTTAGCCATACTCCTCTGACTTGTAAAGCTCCCCCTAAAATCATGCATCACTAAAAGATTTGACAAATAAATAAATGCAGAAATTAGATATGCTCCCCCTCAAGATAACAATGATCATCTATGAAGTACTTTTCACACTTCCCCTGAGATCATGAACAAACAATTAAAGTGCAGATATCTTTCAGAAATAATGATAAAGAAATGATGAAAAATTACAATAAAAGAAACTTTAATAGGTAATTACTGATTAGACCTTGAGATTAGCATACCAAGCTTAGATACAAGAAAATTGAATCTCTTTTCATCTAAAGGTTTGGTAAACAAATCTGCAAGTTGGTAATCAGTTTTTACAAAGTAAAGTTCTATTGTACCTTTTTCTACATTATCTTTTATAAAATGATACCTGACATAAATGTGCTTTGTTTTAGTGTGGTGCACAGGATTAGCTGATATGGCGATAGCGCTCTTCGAGTCACAATAGATCGGTATTTTATCAAACTTGAATCCAAAATCTCGAAGTTGTGTTCGCATCCACAAGACCTGAGAGCAGCAACTGGCAGCAACTACATACTCTACTTCAGCAGTCGATGTGGAAACACATAGTTGTTTCTTTGACGCCCAACTAACGAGTTTGTCTCCAAGAAATTGAATGTGATCTGAAGTGCTCTTCCTGTCCAACATGCACCCTGCATGATCTGTGTCTAAATAAGCAGTTAGTTCATGATGGAGTGGAATAGATAAAGATTGATCATGGTTGTCATCAAAACAATCCACTTTCAGGTTCTTTAGTTTGAACATCATGAGGGAGGGATTCAGTTGAAGTAATTAGTGCAGAAGCTTCAGTAGGTACAACTTGTTCAGTCTGTTGATTTGTCCTTACATCACATCCTACTGACTCAGCAACTTATGACTCATCATTAGTAGATACACCTTCAACTATTGGAGTAGGCATTTGAACTGGAATATCTTGCTGAATCGGGGAATTTGGTTCAGTAGAAACATCTGAAGTGGTTGGATGATTAATCGTTGAATCTTCAATCCTGTCAACCACAACAGGTTTATTCACATTAGATCCAAGATATTCATCATAAAACAGTTCAAATTAAAGATCTAAATCAGATAAATGATTAGTAGACGTTGATGCGCCATCTGATTTGTTCTCTTGAGACACAGGTTCTGGACTGATTTGTCCAGAAGCTAATACTCTTGTTATCACGGGTTCTGAACTGTCGTGTTCAGAAGCCATCTCTTCATCGAATGTAACATTTACACTCTCAACCACAGTCTTTGACTTCTTCAGGTATACACGGTATGCAGCAGATGTAGAAGAATAGCCGATAAAGATGCCCTCATCCGCCTTAGCGCTGAACTTGTTCAGACTTTCTCTGTCATTTAGCATAAAACACTTACAACCAAAAACATGAAAATATTTAATGGTTGGTGTTCGGTTGTTGATCAACGCATAACGGAGTCTTTTGAAATCTGCGGTGTATCATGGATCGATTTTGAGTGTAACACGCAGTCGACACAGCTTCAGCCCACAGAAATAGAGGTAAGTCGGATTGACTGAGCATAGTACGAGCGGCCTCGACTAGCATACAATTTCGCCTTTCGACTACTCCATTATGTTCAGGCGTACGTGCAGCAGAGTATTGATGTGTTATCCCGACCGATTCGAGATAATCTTCAACTGTTTTATTCTTAAACTCTGTGCCGTTGTCAGTTCGAAGAAGCTTGACTGGTTTCTGCAGATTCACCTGTATCATCTTTAGAAATGTAATGAGAACTTCGGGCGTCTTATCTTTAGACCATAGAAATTTGACCCACGTGTATCGCGAATAATCGTCCACAATAACTAACACGTATTTCTTTCCGCCTAAGCTTTGCGTTCACATAGGACCACAGAGATCCATATGAAACAACTCTAAAGGAGAGTTGGTACTCGGTTCAGGCTTCGGTTTGTGTGGATCTCTCTTCATCTTCCCTTTTTCACATGCTGCACACAAGTGTTCCTTTTTGTACTTGAGCTCAGGAAGTCCTTTCACTAGCTTTCTACTGACCCGTTTATTGATGTACCGAAAGTTGTGGTGAGAGAGCCGTCGATGCCATAACTAGCTTTGTTGCATCGAGGATTTTGAAAGTAGACACACCTGATTGTCATTCTGGACCTTTGACAAGTTGATGGTGTAGAGTTTTGACTTGCGAGTCCCGACCAAGAGTTGTTTCTTGTCCTCAGTGTGTACCGAACACTTCTTGGCCTTAAAATTCACCTCTAAGTCTTTGTCACAGAACTGCCCAATACTAAAAAGGTTGTGTCCTAAGCCTTCAACATAGCTCACCTTCTTAATCGTGACATTTTCGTGTACAACATCACCATATCCCAGAATTGGTGAAAACTGATCGTTACCAAATCGAACTGTGCCACAATATTTTTCTGTAAAGTTAGTCAACAGACTTTTCTGCCCGGTCATATGCTTGGAACATCTTCTATCCAAGTACCACATATGACGGGAGTAAAGACTTTTGAACATTGAAGTGCGGGTCTTGAACTGTAGTATTCAAGAGCCATTTCTTCATTCACTCAACCTTGACTTGACATTCCTGTAACACAGATTCAGCCTTTTTCTTTGGTACCCATTTGTATTTGGGTCCAACTGTGTTAGCACAAGATTTTGGTACCCATTGAAATTTGGGCCTACTTTTCTTTTGAAAAACATATGAGGAATTAGAACGATAAGAGTAACATGATATGTGCCAAACAAAACATCAGAATATTTTCGAGAAGCATAATCATATCCATCATAATTTGAAAATTTTCTAGCAGAACGAGATAACTGGAATAATTGTTGTATGGAATATTTCTTGCGAAAATCAACAAGTTTAGTTTTAGAAACATCAACATCCGCAATCAAATCATTTTTACTAGTAGTCTTCTTATTACAATCAAAACTAGAAAATGATTTAGCATTCTCGTCTATCTTCTGTTTTGGTATCCATGCTGACTTAACTCCAAGCCTTTTCTTTCTCACATCTGAAACATTTGTAACTTTCAAGTTAGAATGGTGAGTATCAAAAGAATGCTTCTTCTTTGTCTTTCCAGTGGTGATCGGTTTCTGTGAATGCTGAGATTTACTTTTCTTACCTTTTGTATTCTTAAATTTCACAAAAACTGATTTATCAACTTTCGTTGATGTTTCACCTTTTTCATACACACTGGTTGATCCAAAAGAATTAACAACATAAGATGAATGATTAGGAAGTTTGGTATTAAAATCAAATTGAGCAACACTATCATCCAAAACACCTTCAGAGTTTAAGAAACCAAGCTCATTATCAAGAGAACCAAACCTATCATCAGATTTTAAAGCCTTGGAGAATTTAGAAAACTCAGTATATTTGAACACGGTAGAAAAAACTGTTTGTTCTAAGTCTATCAAAATCCTTTCTTCTGTGAGAATATTCTCGAGTTCAGAAATTTTACTTTCTAAAACGAGAGGAGGAACATAAAGATTACCTTCGATGGGCTTAGCCTCCAATTCTTTCACAGAATAACTCTCAAAATAGTCATTTGAAAGAGATTTTGATTTATCAGAACTATAACTATTATTCAACCTCTCATAACGAAACGAAAGTTGAACTTTAGTTGTGCTCTTTCTTTTAGCATATTCCTTGGCTTTGTCCTCTTCAGACAGACTAGTCCAGAAAACTTTGAGTTCAGGGTATTGAGGTGCCAGTTTCATAAATCCGAAATCATAAAGAGAAGGCACTTCAGAAATACCCTTTTTGAGATGGTGTGGGTTCTTGTAAGCAAGTCCCCAACAATCATGTTTCTCTTTAGGTTTGTTTAGATGAATGGTTTGTTCAGTTTGACCCAAAGTATGTAATTTCTCTTCCAAAGTATTCACCTTTTCAATTAAAGATTTGTTTTCTTTTGAAGTCGAAGAATACATTTTAGAAAGCTCTTTAGATTTAAACTGACATTCTCTATATTTTGAAACAGTTTCAGATAACTCTTTGTGAATTATAGTCTTCTCTTTCGCGTTGGTGTCAATGTTTTTGTGTAAAGTTTCAATCAATACATTTTTCTCGGCAATATCATTGCTAAGTTTTTGTATAGATTGATTTTTATCATTAATAACACCTTTTTCACGCTTAAGTTAAACTCTAATTCTTGGAGTTTAGTCATTGAAATTGTATTCCCAGATCAAATCAAGCAATTCAAACACTCTCAATCAAGATGTAACAATGTTTATTGTAGAGAGAGAGTAGAGTGAGAAAGTAAATCTGAATTATGACATTAAGCTCTTACAAAATTACAAGTAAAAAAACCTATTTATACCAACTATGAAACTCTCAAGTAGTCTAACTAAACTCTCAAGTAACTTGAATAGGATCCACTCAAACTCTCAAGTACTTAAACTCTCAAGTACTTAAGTACCCTCTCAAACTATTGTTGACTTTTTACATTTTGACTTTCATTGACTCCCTTTGACTATTCTATTACAAAGCTTTATACAAGACTTTTCTCACTAAATCTTGAATACAATTTAATACACTAACATTCTCCCCCTTTGTATTCAAGATTTAAAAAAAATTTGACACTTGTCTTCAGCGCTTGATTCTTCAACTTTTATCTTTGACATCTTTAAAACTTTGAAGCTTTTAACAATATTCAGATAAGCTTGAAAAGTCTTTCACATTGCATCTTTGGAGAGTCAACAAGTCTTGAACAAATCTTTGAAACTTTTTAAAACTTTTGAAACTTCGAGGGATCTTTGAAAATTGTATCTTCATCACTGTAAACTCTGATCAGTCTTCAGAAAAACAAACTTTCTCGAATCATCTTCAGAATCTTTCTCTGAAACATAATAAGCATCTGAATTGTCTTGAATTTTCAGAATTATCTCTTCAGGATTATCTTCACCATTTGTCTTTGAAATGTCTTTCTTCAGAATCTTTTTAAATCTTCTTGATCCAAACAAACTTTCATCTAACTTGAACTTTCTTGAACTATATAGATTTCTCCACAAGTCTTTTCACTTTGAACATTCTTCATGACTTTGAAATTGATTTGAAATTGAAATTGTAATTCTCCCCCTTTTTGATGATTGTGAGCACCATAATCATCAAAACATCCTCAATTTCATTACTTTATTTGAATCTCCCCCTTTTACAGATATTCTCCCCCTTTGAGATACATTTGACATTTTCTGCCCTTTGATCTGAATAGCAGAATCATGAACTGTATATACCTGAATCTTTTCAAATCCAGATATAATGAACGTTGTAACCCTGATTCAACAAATGAAACAGTTAGAAGTGCCTGTCAGTAACACGAAGTTACTGTGTACAACGAATGTACAATATAAGGAGCTGGTTTGATGATGACTCCCCAGGACTTCCATTCAATCATTGAAAAACACAAAGTTTATCTATGAATGTTCTGACAGAAAAACAAATTTTCTGTGTGCTCGTGTTTGTGTATGAAAGAATTTAGCACAATGATTGTGTTTCATAAGGCTCAAATTGTGTAAACTGTTGAGACAACAACAAATATTACATGGACTCAATGTGCATGAAAGAGGTGCGAAGGTGGGGCAACTTTCCTTCTTTTTCAATATCTAAATCTTCCGAGTGAAGACTAGATAGCAGATATGTTGCGTCCCCAAAGAAAATGAAACATTTCTTTGTTAAGAAAGAAACGAGTGGTTGGTGGGGTAATTTGCAAGAGTTGGCATGGGCTCACTGCCTGTTTCAATGATGGTCACCAAAGAATGTGAACCAATCAGATTTTGTGGCTGCCCGACTCAGAAAGTGGTTGGTGCAGAGTTCTGATATTCTTTTAACTCTGTTCTCACACCCTCTTTCTTTTTAACATTTTGCTCACTTCTAACCAAACTCTTATTTACATTTTTCCGCTCTACGCAATGAGAAAAACTCAACCGGATGAGTTATCTCCCCCACTCTTTGATTTAAGACCCCTCACCCCTCAATCACTCGAGGATAACTTCCTGGGTAGGAAACACTGGTTAACGTGAATCCACGGAAGTTCTGTTTAAGCTCACACACGAATCCCATGTAAGTCCTATAAAGAATGGTTGCTCAACAATTTAACTTTAGCAGTTAAGCTCAAAAAAGTGATAATATTGTTAAAATGTATGCTCATTAAAAATAAGAATGAAATTTGAGCATTTGAACTTTGAAGATTTCTCAAAACAAGGATATTGAATGAATGAAATGAAATCAAGAGAATTGTTTTGAGAATCTGACAATGTATCAATCAGATCAAATGAAATGGTTAGGGTATCAAAGAATTGGATATTTTGTTTATATGAACGAATATAAACAATTTTGCAATGAAAGCACAAGATTAGAAATGATGACTGATGCTCAACAACATTTGAAAGCAAACGGGAATATTACCATCGAAAAATTTGTTCATTATGAGACATGGTAATAACAAAATCAAATGAAGTACTAAACCGATGTGTGTGAATACTTTACAGTGTATAGAAAAGATAATACACAAGTATTGATCTTTAGAAACACACGGTCAGTTAAACATTAAAGCTCAATAATGAAAAAACATTTAAAATCACACTTCTTAATTCATGAAATCGTTTGAGAATAGAGAAGTGGTTTGAACATTTAAGAAATTGTTTTTCATGCTTGAAAGTTGTTCTTCTTTCAAACAATCAGAGATCTAGGATTAGAAGATACTTACATTTAAGCTCCCCCTCAAATCATGATAAAATGATTTAGGTCATGTAAGCTCCCCCTGGATATTTGCAGAATATCCATATTTGAACATGAAAGAACGGGTCCTGATCTGTCATGTGATCAGAAGCCATAGTCTTTACATTAAGGTGCGGGTCTTGAACTATGTTATTCAAGAGCCATACTCTTTGACTTTGAAGTCTGAGTCCTGAGTTGATTTACTCAGAAGTCAAAATTTTGTACTTTGAAGTACGAGTCCTGATCTGTACATGATCAGAAGTCATAATGACATTAAAGTCCGAGTTCTAAGTTGTAGTACTTAGAAGTCAATCACTTGTACTTTGAAGTACGAGTCCTAGACTGTTTTGTCTAGAAGTCAAACATCTTGCTCCCCCTAAACCTGTGGTACCTGCAAATCAGATTTAACAGGTTTTGGTACCCACTGGTATTTGGGTCCTGGTATGTTAGATTTAGAAATCCACCTCTCATTAGATTTATATCTTTTAAAATCCGAAATCTGAGAAGTAATTCTGTAAGATCCGTACCAGTTATGAGCAGATTCTTTTCGAATGAAGTCATTCTCTCCACAGTAAGAACAACAGATTATCCTTTGAGCAATCCTGATCAAATGATTAGTCGAGTAATATATATCAGAATTATCAAAAGATTTACCTTTATGCGTACTGTTCTTTTTGGCATTGGTTGTGGATTTGAATGATCTGTCATTCTTCTTCTCTTCTTCAGAAGTCTTCACTCGCCAGACCATCTGATTTTTCTTCGATTGCTTTCCAAGAGTTTTAACATAGAAACTCGCTGGTCCATCAACAGATTTGTCATAAAACAGATTTGATGGTCTGATCTGACTTGATTTGACAATTTTAGGTTTGACACTGTTCTTTTTTAAAACATTTTGATTATGAATAGAACTTGAAGCTGTTTTGAAAGAACAGACTGATTCTGTTGAGTTATCAACAAATCACATCAGCTGTTACTTTATCAAACAATTCAATGTTTGCAGCTTCTAAGTCATTTATCTTTTTAGTCAAAATGTTTCTTTCATCTGAAAGTGTGTCAAACTTTTGTTTCAAATCAGATTTGGCCTTCTGTTCTTTTTGATAATCTAATGACAGAGCAGTTAATTTGGATGTGAGCTTAGATATTTCAGATTCAAAATGTGAACGTTCTTGCTCAAAATCCTTTTCCAAGTTCTTGGTTTTCTCTGAAATATCCTTGAAAATCCCAGTATTTCTCTTTTCTGCGTTTTTCCTTTCAAGCTCATAAGACCTCTTGTTTTCTTTAAAGCATTTTCTTTCTTTCTCAAGTAGGTCTTGTAAAGTGGAAATATGGTTGGGAAGTTCAGTTATTTTAGCTTCAAGAACTTTTCTTTCCTTAGCAAATGTGTCTCTTTCAGTGATTAAAACTTTTTCAAAATCAGACACTTGCTTTGAAAGTTTAATACATCTAAGCTCAAGATTTTTCTTCTCTTGGTCAGCTTTCTTAGAAAGTTCAGATATCTTTTGAGTATAAGATGTCTCCAGTTTTGATTTTTCTTTATCTGCTTGGATGCTTTTTATTAATTCAGCATTCTGTATTTCCAAGACAGATATCTTGTCTTCAAAAGCCGTAAACTTTTGTTGAAGCTCAACTGATTCAGCTTGGAAATCTGATGATTTCTATTCAGTTTTCTTCAGTTGGCTTTGAAGTTTTTCAATCTTTTTCTCTTTCAATTTTAGTTCTTTTTCACATGTGACAATTGTTTTTTCTTTTAAAACAATGATTTTCTCTCTTTCTTTAATCTCTTTCTCTTTCTCTCTTATGTTTGTCTCTTTCTCTCTTAAGTCTTCCTCTTTCTCTCTTATCTCGTTTTCTTTTGCACTGATACCTGCACAATCAGATTTAGCATGATCAATACATTTTGTACAAACAGGAGTTTTATCAGAATTTGACAATTTAAATTTCAACTCCTGAATTTGCTTAAGAAGCTCTGAATTCTGATCTTTCAGTCTATCTTGTTCAGCTTCTTTTCTTGGTATCTCAGGCACAGCTTCATTGCCATCCACTATAATTGGACATGTAATTATGATTTCAGATGAATCAGAAACTAGTGATGTAGTTTTAGATTCATTTCCTGATGTCACTGAGGTAGTCCCTGTCTCAATTATACGTGGAATTAAAACGATAGGCTCCAAATCTTTGTTGTTGATCATTCGCTTTCTCTCTGTAGAATGTTTACCTGTAGAAAACATCTTGAATGATTAGCTTGATTAGGAAAGATCGTTCCCAAACAGTTCAGAACAGTTGACTAAAAGTCAAACTTAAAAGAATCTCAGAAAATTGTCTATCTCTGAAAAAAAATTCCTGTCTCTTGATCTCTCAAAACCACTTTGAAACTTGCACTTGAAAACTTCCCAAGACTAGTACTCACAGACGGATTAATCACAAATGCACAGATGCTTGTCTGTGTATTTCTGTAAAACTTGCAAACCAAATGATCAGCAGACAGTTTGAACTAAAACTCACAAACTATATGAACTAAAACTCACAAACTACATAGAGTTGAAACACACAAACACAGATTACAAACTGTATGAATTGCAGCAGACCATTGAAATGAAAAAACACATAGATCCTTTAAACATACAGACCAATCTTTGTGCAAACTGTGTTTCAATCAATTACAAGCTGTGTTCAAACAGAAACCAAACACTCACAATTATACTTCACAGATTAGAACTCAAACTCACAGATTAGAATTCAAGCTGTGTGGTCAAATGAAACTCACAGATTGTGTTGATTTTGAAACAGATCACTAGCTGTGAAAAAACAAACTGTGTAGATTACAACACTGCATTTACTTGAAAATTCAAACCACAAACTGTGCAGATTACAAACTGTGAACTGATTGAATGTAAACTGCAAGCTGTTAAAACAAAACTGCAGACTCATGAAAAACACAAAGAAATCGAATTTGCAAACTAGTTGATGCAGGCTGTTCACAGATACTTCGACCAATCACACTTGCAGACTGAGAAATGTGAGTGATACAAATGTATGTTAAAACTCATAGGCTGTGCAAATTAAACAATTAGTACAGATTGATGCAAGTTGTGCACAGATTATATGAACTAAACCTGCAAATTATGTAAAACCTGCAAAACAGATCACAGATCACAGACTGTGTAATCTGTCACCAAACACAGATTACTTGCAGGCTATGTTATGAAAATCAGAATCAAACAGTGCACACAAACTGTTTGAAAAACTTGAAACCTGCAGACTATATGAAACTTGATAACTTGCAGATTGTAACATTCACAGATTATATTAGAACTAAAACTCATCAAATCATAAGATCCTGGAATATGCAAACTGTTTGATTCAGGCTGTTCACAGATGCTTTGAACTGATTACATTTATTAAACTGGAAACCTGCAGATCAATTATCTTTGAACCAGATCATATGAATTCAGGCTGAACACTGTGAAATGAAATTTGGAAACCTGCAAAACTGTTGGAACTTCAATTTAAACATATGCAGACTGTGAATTGAGAATTTTTCAGAACCCACAGGCTGCTTTGAACACAAACACGCAGATTAAATGAAATGAAACTTGCAGATTTCTTGGAATGAAACACGCAACAATCTGTTTGTAATCTTGAAACTTGCAGATTATGAACTATATAACATGCAGATCACATGGATTTTTGAACTCAAATGCGCAGACTGTGTAATCTTTCACCAAACTTCAATTGAAACCTGCACGAATTGAAAAACACAGATTAATTTTGAAAAATGAAACTTGGATGCTTGGAATTGAAGAACTCAGATCACAGAAGCTAAAACTCGCATGTTAGTTGTTGTTAGTTTCCTTGCATTATAATCATTAGGTATAAATAGTGTTTTGTCTTTGTAATCTTGTAGCACTTAATAGAGAATTAATATTGAGAGAGCTTTTAGAGAGAGAAACATTGTAGTGAGAGAGAAAGTTGTATTCTTGAATACTACATCAATATACAAGTGAGATTTGTGCATTTGGTTGCTAATCACTTGATAATTGGGACTAACAATTGGTATCAGAGCTGACAGAAATCAGAGATTGCGATCAAAATTGAAGAATTTGTTGGCATTTTCAGAAAGTCCCAAGTTTCATCCTGTCTAGATTCAGTTTTATTCATTTGTGTCTTTTTGAGCTTGTAATTATTCCATTTCATGAGGTATATCAGACTCTCTGACAGAATGAGGAGGAGGTAGAAGAGATAAGGGCAGAAAATAAAAAGACTGAGAAACTAGTTCCTGATCCAGTAGCTTTGGTTGTTGAAAAGAAGAAGAAGGAGGACGAGGAGGAGGAGGAGGAGGTCATTGTTTCTGAGTCTGATCAGAGTGATAGTGCAGTTTCTGATTAAGATGATGGTGAGAGTTTGAAGCAGGCAATGATTCTATTGACCTGGGTATTCCATAAAAAGTTCTACAAGAAGTTGGGGTGTTAGATCCCAGATTCTAGTCTTTAACAATGATTTAAACAAATAAACATATAACAATAATAATAACAGAGGAAGCAAACAATGTTTAAACCAAGTTATATTCGTACTCACAGTAAAAAAGAAATATCCAATAAAGTAAATAATGAAGAACAAATATTCACTGGATAATTCAATGTAGATTATGAATAAAAATAGGGAAAAGAATGAATTTTCAATCTCATATCTTGATTTCGTTCTCATTAGCCGAGGCATAGGAATATCCCTATAAAATGATGGAATCCATCTATGCCTATTATCATACATATAAGACAACCACTTATGGCCAACAAGATCAAACTCAACCATTAAAGAGTTACATCTCTCTTCAAATTGAATAGGATCAATGTGTTCATCCCATATAAGAGCATGAAACCGTTTCTTGAAATCAGTATTTGAAATAATATTTGAAGAAATATGCATGTAATTTGATAGAACAAAGAATTCTTTTTTTTTTTTGGGAGCAGTGTCATAGGCTATGCCTAGACTAATCCCTTGGCAAATTATGACTGTAAGACATCAGCGCTGATTAAACAACAAAGAATTCTTGTTAATTGAGAAAAAATGAAATGAGAAAATGAATAATTAAACTATTCAGTATGTATAAAGATGATATGCTATTTAATTGATAGAAGATATTGCATTCAGCATGAATAATTAAACTATTCAGTATGAATAAAGATGATATACTAGTTAATTGATAGAAGATATTGCATTCAGCATGAATAATTAAACTATTTAGTATGAATAAAGATGATATACTAGTTAATTGATAGAAGATATATTGCATTCAACATGAATAATTAAACTATTCAGTATGAATAAAGATGATATGCTTGTGAAGTCATAAAAGATAGAATACATTTATTATTCAAAACGAATAAACATGATATAAAATGATATACTTGTTTACTGATAGAAAATGAAAAATTGAAGATGGGATATATTATTCAGTATGAATAAAAATTAAATTACTACCTTCAAAGGCAATTTTGTACTAATGTGCCACATACAAAACCGGTGCATTGACTCTAGAATGACCTCAAAAACAACTTGCTTAATAGCAGGACACTGATCAGTAACAACCAACTTTAGTTGCCTCCCAAAAGATTTCAAGAAAAAATGAAGCAACCATTTATAGGCTTCGATATTTCGCCATCAAGAAGACCAACACCAAGAGTTACACAATTCTTGTGATTTTGAATTCCTGTGAATGGGACGAATACCATACAATAGCTAAAAAAATATCATTAATACAAGATATAAAGAAGAACAAATACTAAAAGAAATTATAAAAGAAAAAAACAAATACTTACTTATTTGTTCGAAAGGTTGCATCAAATGAAACAATGTCACCAAACTCTTCAAAGTTGCATTTAGCTGTCTGATTGGCCCAAAAAAACATAATTCAATACACCTTCATCGCATTTATATTCAAAGGAATAGTTTGGCACATACAACTTCCTATTATTCATTTTCCTAACAAATAAATATGCATCGGTATCACCAATGAAACAATTACGATCCTGTTGAAAATTTTTATTCTCAACCTTAGTACCACCTACCATTTCATACCCACCCTTCAACTGACAGAGAATGTTTTGGGCTTCTGTAGCACAAATATTTGTATTTGACATCTTAAGAATCCACCTTTGCTGAGAATAATCTAATTTGCGACTACTTTTCAGCAAGTGCTTCAAATGTTCATCAAATAAATAATGGTTATGTTTCTTTTCAAATGCATACAATCTAAAAGTCCTCGCTCTAGGAATAACCTTGAACTTCACACACGCTTCAGAACAAGTACTATGAATGTTACTACTTCTTATTTTCTTCTTCGATCCATCCAATGTATCTGCCTGCACATAATTTGGAAAACCAACTATATTGCATACAACATACCTCAAAACAATCATCGAATATGCATTTCTTTTCACATAAGATAGTCTAACATCAAATCATGCTTTTGTAGCATAATTCTTGTAGATTTCAATACCTTTCTCCAATAATTCATAAACTTTCCACATAACAGGCTTCAAATCATCATCTACAACAAGAATCCAAAACTTCACTCCATCACTACCATCAATTCCAATACCTGAAGGACCGTCTTGACCTCCACTATAAATTTGATCTAAAAAACATATTCATAATGCATAAAATAAAATAACAAAATTCAGAATACATATAAAAATAAAATTACAAATATATTTAAATACATGAAAAAAGTTGATAAGCATATATTTAAAAAGATAATGATAGATACACATTATTCATGATGAATAAAATATATCAATCAACATATGAACGATATTCAACATGAATTACGAATTAATAAGAAATATATTAATCAACTATTCAGTATGAATAAAGAATGCTTGTTAATTGAAAAGGATGAAATCAGAACATGAATATTTTCACTATTCAGTATGAATAAAGATGATATGTTTTGTTATATTTTCACTATATTGTATGAATAAAGATAATATGCTACGTAACACTGTGACTATTCAGTATGAATAAAGATGACAAATATAACAAAACATATTCAATTTCACACTAAATATAACCAAACATATTCAAACTGGATACTAAAAAAACACATTGTATAAATAAAAATTAGAACAACAACATGAACAAAATTCATAACAAAAACAGAAAGATCAAAAACAACTAATTTAATAAGAAATAAGAACTTTAAAACTAAGAACTAATACAAACGAACATTCAATTTCACACACTAAATCAGTCTATATTACAGGAACAAAGATTAATTATACAACAAAAAAAACTTACAGATCGATGATTCTTCAACATTTGATAAACTGAAGAACATAGAAGAAGAATCAATTTCACCGTTTCTTGTATCCATAGAATCATAATCATCAACAAAATTGACTCCTTGATCAACAAAAAGTGTAGAATTCTCAACAGGAACATAATCCATAGAAACAGACTAAAAACATATCGAAATTTAGCTTCAAGAATTTTAGCCTATATAGAAAAATTCGGATTAAAAGATTTATTTAAAGGAATCGATAAAAGCAAAAGAATCACGAAAGATGAAAAGAATCGAATCATAGATAGATCAAAGATATTAGGAAGCAATCGAGCTCAGAGAAATTAGGAAAGAATCGACTTATGAATGAAAAGAATCCTGAAAGATCATATATTAAGAAGGAATCGATATGAGACAAAAAAAAATATTCTACCAAAATTGCCCTAAAGCCGTATTAGAGCATCGACTTAAATTTGGCTGCGATCAAGGACTGTGATCTATCCTTAGGGATGTACAAAAAATCGTCAACCCGCGAAACCCACCCAACCCAACCTTCTAACAACCCAATTAAACCCAATCTATTATACCACCAAACCGCTAATTAGGAGGGTTGAAATTGGGTTAGCATAACTCAATCCAATCCAAACCGACAACCCGCCACTAATATATATTATTTCGATAAAATTATACATTACAACCATTATAATTCATAACCCCAAAAATATATACATATATTGGTCTTATTTACAAACCCAAGAATATATACATATATTAGTCTAATTTACAACCTAAAGAATATATACATGTATTAAACCAATTTACAGTCCAAATCCTGAAATTAATCCAACTAAGTCAATACCCAAATTCAACTAGGTCGATCGATACGTCTCAATAAACAAGACTGCACAAGTATAATGAAACAACTAGATCGACATTGTTTTAATTGCTTAAATGAACATATGAAGTATGTTTTAAACAATAGTTTTCAAATTAGAAGTATGAACATAAATGAACATATGGAGTATGTTTCAATCTAGAAGTTGGAACCATGAATTTCATTTTTCATTGCATTGATGTTGTTAGAAGTTTGCTTTTTATTGCGTAAATAAATCTCATTTGTTATCTGTAGGTTTTTATTTGTATTTTTTTATCCTATTTTTCGGATGTTTTGCGATTAGAAGATTAAATTGAAGAAAGAGTTAACAAAGGTCTAGCAAAGAATATGTTCAACAACTAATTGGAGTCAGATAGGTCCAACAAGATCATATTTTATTGATAATTCCATCGAATGCTATCATTCAAACGTTTGAAGTTTAATTCTAAGACTTAGGGATTTTAATATATATTTGGATGATTATAATAACTAATAACTTTGTTTGGTATATTTTAAGTATTATTTATCGTATTTCATTCGTCAACTTTATGTATATTTTATTAATCCCAGTTTTATCAAGTTCTTAGTACAAACAATCACAATAACAAGATGATACGAATTGATCAAACTACCTGTTTCAATTCCAATTTCAATTCTCACAATTCGTACAAACAGTTTTTCTCTCTCTAACTGTTACAATCTGCGTACAAAACAGGTTATAGTTACATGTACTTACAACACCTAACAACTAGCTATATATCTAATAATAAAAATAAACACATGCTTACAAAACACAAAGATACTTTGACTTTGACTTATTTACAAGGGACTTTGACTTTCACTTGAGAATTGACTTTGATCTTTGACTTTCTTGTACTTTGACCTTCAGTCTTCATGATCTTGTATCCAACAAATATGCTCTAACAATCTCCCTCTTTGGATTCAAGATCATTTCTAAAATATTTTGCAATTCAATCTCCCATTTCGTTGCATTGAAGACCTTTAAGAATTTATCTCCCCTTTAAGCTCAATCTGTGTAATCTCCCTCTTTGTTTAGCAATCTTCAAAAATTCTGTCTTAAGAAAAACATTTAGCAATCTACCCAAAATCCGTCTTCAAGAATAGTAACAATCTCCTCCAAAGTTATAAAACATCTTTCAGACATCGAAAAGAAATTATCTTCACGTTCAGCTCGGATTACTTTAGCAGAATATCTTCAAAGAAAAATTTCAGTAATCTTTGAAATATCTCTTTCAGCTCTCAACTGACTTTTCTCCAAACTCACTGTCTCGAAAAAACTTTCTTGATCACTTCACATGTTTCTTGATCCTCTCAGTATCTATAACATTTCTTGATTCGCTCTCCCCTTTTTGATGAATGAAGCATGAAATCATCAAAACTGTCACAAGAAATGTCACTGAATCTGTCTGACCATTGATCTTTTTGCACAAGAGCCTCTGACCATTTATCGATCCAAAAAGATATTCATCCGAGTCTTTGCAAATTCAGACAAAGTATGAATGTAACACCTGAATCAACAAATGAATCAGTTAAGATGCATGTCAGTAACACGAAGTCACTGTGTGTAATGAATACACAATGGAAAGGAGCTTTTTGATGTTCACTCCCCCAAGTCTTCCATTCAATCATCGAATAACACAATGTTAAACTATGAACGTTTTGACAGAAAAATGAATTTCCTGTGTGTTCGTGCTTGTGTTTGAAAGAATTAAGCATAGATGATTGCTTTTGATAGGCTAAAAATTGTGTAAACCATTGAGACAACAATAGTTAAACACAGACTCAATTGTGCATGATCGAAGTGCGAAGGTGAGAAAGACTTCCTTCTTTTCAATATCCAGATTTTTCAAATGAAAATCAGATAGATTATATGTTGTCTCCCCTTGAAATATGAAACATCTTCTTTTTGAGAAGAAAATGAGTAGCTTGTGGGGTTTTTAGCAAGAGTTGGCATGGGCTAGTTGCCTGTTTCAATGATGTTCACGAAGAATTGTGAAACACCAACAATATGGCTACCCCGCTCAGAAAAAGTTGGTGCAGAGTGTAATATTATTTTACTCTAATCTCACACCCTCTTTCTTTTAATCTTTGAGCTCACTTCTAACCAAACTCTCATTTCCATTTTACCTCATCGCACACCCACACTCATATATTGACTCCTCACTCTTCGATCACTCGAGGATTAACTTCTTGGGTAGGAAAAACTGGTTAACGTGAATCCATAGAAGTTCTGTTAAGTCCTCACAATGAACCCATGTTTTCCTAAAAGATCATGTTGCTCAACAATTTCTAGGCAATGAAGCACAAAATACCATAGTCAGTGTATATATGTTTCACAGTATCAATGTGTGAGCTTTTGAACATTTAAGATTTCTCAAAACAATGAAATTGAACAACTGAAAACGAAGTCAAGTGAAGTGTTTTGAGAATTTGACAATGATATAATCAGATCAAACAAAAATGATTTAGCAATTAAGGCTTAGGTCGGCAAAAATTGGATATTGTCTATATGAATCAAAATATAGACAAGTCTTGAAAGAACATTTCAAAATGAAATCAACGCTCAAAATTCTTTGAATATCAATCGGGGTGTCTTACTATCGAAAATTGGTTTCAATCATGAGACATGGTAAGAACATATTCAACAAAATATTAAACCGGTGTGTATGAATACTTGAAAGTATATGGAAAAGATAATACGCAAGTATTAATCTTTGGAAACACACGGTTTATATAGCAATTAAAGCACAAATAAATGAAAATATTTTAAATCACACTTCTAAAATTCATGAAATCATTTTAAGAACAAGAAGTGATTTGAACATTTAAGAACACGTTTTCATATCTAAAAGTTGTCCGTATTTCAGATATGTATGAGATTAAGATTAAGAATAAACCATTTCGCTCAGTCTTAAATCTCATCAAGTCAGCTCTAAGTCATATATGATATGATCATTTAAGCTCTCTCTCAATTCTGCAAAAATCAAAAATCCGTCAAAGTACAAAGTTTTATTCACAACAATTTATTGAAAAATAAAATGACATAAAGCAATAAAACTTTTGAATGTACGAGTTCTGATAAGATATAATCAGAAATCATATTCAGTACTCCTTAATCTTACTCTTACTCCCCCTGCATTTATGCATCAGAAAGATTTATTAATGATAATCATATGCAGAAATATGAACTCCCCCTCAAATGAATGTGGATCATCTTAAATTCTCCTCTTACTCCCCCTGAAATCCTAAACATACCTTAAGTGCAGATATCTTCTCAGAATAAAAATAAAGAAATGAAGAAAAATATCAATAACAAAACTTTAGTAGGTAATCACGAATTATGTCTTGAGATTTAACATACCATGTTTCGAAACGAGTAAATTAAATCTCTTTTCGTCGAGAGGCTTGGTAAATATATCTGCAAGTTGGTAATCAGTGTTTATAAAATAAAGTTCGATTGTACCTTTTTCGACATTATCTTTAATAAAGTGATATCGGACATCTATGTGTTTGGTCTTCGTATGTTGAACAGGATTCGCAGATAAAGCAATGGCGCTCTTTGAATCACAGTATATCGGGATCTTGTTGTATTGAAAGCCATAATCTCGTACTTGCGTCCTCATCCACAACACTTGAGAACAACAACTTGCCGCAGCGACGTATTCTGCCTCAGTTGTTGATGTGGATACACAAAGTTATTTCTTTGAAGCCTAACTCACGAGTTTATCGCCCATAAATTGTATGTGACCCGACGTACTTTTCCTATCCAACATACATCATGCATGATCTGCATCTGAGTAGGCTGTTAGTTAAAAACTTGTATCCTTAGGATACCACAGACCAAGATCTGCAGTGCCCTTCCGATATCTTAAGATCCTTTTGACCGCAGACAAATGGGATTCTTTTGGATTATCCTGATATCGAGCACATAGACATGTAGAGAACATTATATATGGCCTACTAGAAGTTAAATACATCAAAGAACCAATCATACCTCTGTAGGTTCTAACATCGACAACTTTTCCCGAAGGATCAGTGCCAATCTTAGTTCCAAGTGCCATCGGGGTTCTGATAGGTGTACAATTTTCCATTTTGAATTTTCTAAGAATATCAAAAATGTACTTTGATTGATTTATAAAAATCTACGCTGAAAATTGTTTGACTTGTAATCCGAGAAAGAAATTCATCTCTCCCATCGTACTCATCTGAAAACGTGACACCATAAGGTTAGAAAAATTCTTATAGTATTTTGGATTTGTTGAGCCAAATATGATGTCATCCACATAAACATGAATTAATATGATATCTCCTTTTTCCTTTTTAATAAACAAAGTAGTATCTATCTTACCTTTAGAGAAGCCCTACTTGACTAGGAATTTAGATAAAACTTCGTACCATGCTCGAGGTGCTTGTTTCAGACCGTAAAGTGCTTTGTCGAGAATGTAGACGTGATTTGGTTTCTCTTGATTGACAAAGCCTTTAAGTTGTGAGACGTAGACTTCCTCCTTGAGAATGCCATTAAGAAAATCCGTCTTCACATCCATCTAATAGACGGTGAAGTTCTTATGGGCAACATATGCAAGAAACATTCTGATCGCTTCGATGCGTGCCACTAAAGCGTAAGTCTCCTCATAGTCAATTTCTTCCTCTTGCCTATAGCCTTTTGCAACAAGTCTTGCTTTATTTATAATCACGATACCATCTTCGTCCTTTTTGTTCTTGAATACCCATTTTGTACCAATGGATAGATTTACCTTCCGGTCTTGGCACAAGTCTCCAAACTTTTAACGCTTCGAACTAGTTCAACTTCTCTTGCATTGCAGTTACCCAATTCCAGTCAGCTAGAGCTTCTGATACGCATGTTGGCTCTATCTTACTCAAAAATGAGTCATGCATACACATATTTAATGTAGCAGACCTAGTTTGCACCGGTAAAGATGGATCTCCAATGATCTGGCTTATCGGGTGCTCTTTGGTCCACTTGTGTTCATGAGGGAGTGGATTTGATGTAGATTGATCATGATTCTCATCTAAGTATCCACTTTCAGTTCTTTTTGTTCAAGGAGTGGTTCAGTTGAAGTATTTGGTGCAATAGTTTCAGTTGATACAACAATTTCTGGCTGTTGAGTAGACGTTACAGTGCAACCAACTGAATCAACATCTTCTGTCTAAACATTTTCAAGTACAACTTCAACTGAAGGACTAATTGTTTGAACCGGAGTTTCTTTCTGAATCGGGGGAACTAATTCAGTAGATACATCCGAAGTGGTTGGATGATTAGTCGTTGAATCTTCTGACCTGTCAACCACAACAGATTTAGGCAGTTTAGATCCAAGAAACTCATCATAAAAGAATTCAAACAATAAATCTAATTCTGATAAATGTGATGTAGAAGTAGAGGGTATATCAGAATTAGTAGCATTAAGTACAGGTTATGGACTGATTTGTCCAGAAGCTAACACTCATGTAAGTACGGGTTCTGAACTGCTTTGTTCAAGAAGCCAACTCCTCGCCAAATGCAACATTAACGCTTTCTATGACAGTCTTTGACTTCTTTAAATACACCCGATATGCAGCAGATGTTTGAGAATATCCAATGAAGATGCCTTCGTCAGCCTTTGGTCCAAACTTGTTCAAGCTCTCTCTGTCGTTTAGTACAAAGCATCTACATCCAAAAATATGGAAGTGTTTAATGCTAGGTGTACGATTATTTATCAAAGCATAAGGTGTTTTACCAAATCGGCGGTGTATTATAGATCGATTTTGTGTATAGCACGCAGTCGATATAGCTTCGGCCCATAGAAACCGAGGTAAATCGGATTGACTCATCACAGTTCGAGCGGCCTCGACTACCATTCGGTTACGTCTTTCTACTAATCCGTTCTGTTCTGGCGTTCTGGCAGCAGAATATTGATGTGTTATCCCGACCGATGCGAGATAATCTTCAACAGTGCTATTCTTAAATTATGTGTCGTTATCTGTACGAAGAAGCTTGACTGGTTTTTGCAGATTGACTTGGGTAGTCTTTAAGAAACTGATGATGACTTCGGGCGTCTCATCCTTTGATCTCATAAATTTGACCCAAGTATATCTCGAATAATCGTCTACAATAACTAAGATGTATTTCTTGCCGTTAACGCTTTGCGTACGCATAGGACCGCAGAGATCCATATGAAACAGTTCAAGTGGAGAACTTGTACTTGGTTCAGACTTCGGCTTGTGAGCATCTCTCTTCATTTTACCTTTCTCGCACGCTGCACACAGATGTTCTTTCTCGTATTTTAGCTCAGGAAGTCCTTTTACTAACTTTCCGGTGAACAGTTTATTGATGTAACGAAAATTCAGGTAAGAAAGCCTTCCGTGCCATAACCATCTTTGTTGCAGTGAGGCTTTTGACAGTAGACAAACCTCATTGTCAGTCTGGACTTTTGACAGATTAATCGTGTAGAGGTTAGACTTTCTCGTGCCGACCAAGAGTTCCTTACCGTCTTCAGTACGCACAGAACATCGCTTGGCCTTGAAATTTACCTCTAAGTCTTTGTCGCAGAACTGTCCAATGCTGAACAGGTTATGTCCTAATCCTTCCACGTAACTCACCTTTGTAATCGTCACGTTGTCATTAATCACGTCACCGTAGCCCAAAATCGGTGAAAACTGGTCGTTGCCAAATCTCACATTCCCGCAGTGTTTCTCTGTATAATTAGACAATAAATCCTTTTGCCCGGTCATATGCTTGGAGCAACCAGAATCTAAGTACCACATATGACGGGTCTGCATAAGAGAAATCAGGGAATAACAACTTTAGGTACCCATTTAAAAGTGGGTCTTATCGAATTAGCACAAGATTTTGGTATCCATTTGTATATGAATCCTCTGAACTTTTGAAAACCTTTTGAAACATATGGCTTATAAGAATAGACATGATAAGTACCAAACCAATCATCAGAATATTGGTGAGAAACAAAATCATGTTGTCTATATGTAGAAGACTTAGTAGTAGATCGAGATAATTGGAGTAATTGCTTTATTGTGTATTTCTTGTAAGGAATTACAAGGTTTTGTTTATCAGAAGCAATATTACCAATTACATCAAAACTACTATCAGTCTGTCTATTACAAACATTTTCAGAACATGATTCTGAACTCTCATCAATCTTTCGTTTTGGTCGTCATTCTGTTCTTTCTTCCGACCTTTTCTTTTTCAAATCTGAAACAAAAGATTTAGATTTGTTAGGAAAATCAGATTTCTGAGATTGTCTTTTCTTAGGCTTACCAGTGTTAGTCCGTTTCTGTGAGCGTTGTTTCTTTTGCTTCTTACCTTTCTGATAGTAATCAGTACTCACAGAAACTGGTTCACCAACCTTAGTCGATGATTCACCAATTTCATACACACTTGATAAAGCTTCATTGTTAATAATAAAATCAGAATGATCTGGAAGTTTAGCAGTAAAGTCAAACATATCAATCTCATCAACACACCCATCATCAGAATTTAAAAAATCATTTGCAGACGCAAATAAGTCATCAAAATTAGTTTCAGAGGTTTGAGGTGCCTTAGAAGAATTAGAACACCTTTGAGATTCAGCTTTGAAAACAGTGTTCTTCATTACAATTGAAAACACATTTTGAAAACACATTTTGTTCAATATCAACCAAAATTCTTTCATCTGATAAAGCATTTTCAAGTTCGATTATTTTTCTTTCTAACACAAGTGGAGGAATGTAAATTTTAGCTTTAATTGGTTTTTCCTCCATCTCTTGTGTAGAATAACTTGCAAAATAATCATTTGAAAGAAATTTTGGTTTTTCCGAAAGATAACTATCATTCAGTTTTTGATAACAGAATGGTAGTTGCATTTTATTTGAATTCTTTCTTTTCTCATCTTCTTTTGCCTTAACCTCATCAGATGACTTAGTAATAAATTTGGGTTTTAAATGATGATATTTACCAGCCGCAAATAGAAAATCAAAATTATATAAAGCTGGTTGTTTTCTGATGGCTTTCTTTAAGTAGTGGGGGTTATCATAACCGAGTCCCCACTTCTTTTTAAAATCAGCCTCCTCATTGGGTGTATTTAAGAAAATGGTTTGATCTTTTTGTCTTCGTGCATACAGTTTGGCTTCCAAACCATTTACCTTTTTCTCTAAATTCTTGTTCTCAACCTGCAATTTATAAGCTTTTAGAACACATTCTTGCCTTTCAAGATCAGACTTGGATAGTTTAGATACAAAATCAGAAATCTTACTTTCAAAACAATCTTTTTGCAGTTTAAAATTAGAAGCAGATTTATTTAGAGAATCAATCAGATCTTTGTTCCCAACAAGTTCCTTGTTAAGTTCAAAAATATTTTGACTTTTCTTTGCAACTCTGTTCTTTTCCTTTTTCAGTTTGGATTGTAGGTCTTGAAGTTCGACCATCATGGCTTCCATTTTGGTTAGAAAATCATTTTCAGAAAAGTTTAGTACCTCATCGGATGTCTCTTCGTCTGATTCATCAAATTTCACAGTATTGCCCATTTGACACATATGTGTTGTCTCTTCTTTTTCTTCTTCGTCGGAATGGTCTAGCCATAACTCATCTTCCTCCATTAGGGCTTTCCCCGCTTCCTTTTGCTTAGCAAGTAGAATTTTCTGCTTGTAGTATTCGGAATTCCTGACGGTTGGCTTCCGACAGTCCTTGGCGTAATGACCCAGCTTTCCGCAGTTGTAGCACTTAACCATTTCCTCAGTCTTTTTCTCAGCACTACCATAGTCATTCACATATCTCTTCTTCTCTTCAGGCTTTCTCTCCACATATCTCTTTTCTTCAAATTTCCTTCCTGTTAAAGCATAAATCTGTTGGATACAAGATCAAGAAGACTGAAGGTCAAAATTCAAAGAAAGTCAAAGCTGAGAAAGTCAACTCTCATTAAAGTCAAAGTCAAATTTGTTAATAAATGTCAAAGTCAACATTTGTATTTTGTTTCCTTGTATTTTAGTTGTAGGTGTAAATAGCCTTGTATTTTCTGTTTTTAAGTAGTTGAGTTAGAAGTTGATTAGTTGGACGTATCAAGTACTAGAGAGAGTTTTTGTAGAGAGAGAGAGAGAGAGAGTTCTAGAGAGAGAAAGTTGTATTTGTTGAAATTGAAAGTTAATCAAAACAGGTAATTGGATAAAATCTTGTTTGTTGATTAATTGATTGTGAATAGAAACTAGAACAACGATTATCAATTGGTATCAGAGCAGATCCAATTTTGAAATCAGATCAAGAAACATGTTCGACACTGAGTTCATCAACTTTGATTCGATTTCTGTGATTTAGAACGATTTTGGAGTAGAAATCGTTTAGGATTTGTATGTTGAGTAAATTCGATCGAGTCTGTATGGTTTAATTAGACTATTGCACTGTAATTGATCATGATTTGTTGATTTTGTATTTTTTTGAGTTCACGAGTTTCATATGCACTGTAAATCGAGTCAAAATGTATCAATTTGTATTTGTTATTGAAATTCTTGCATTGTAATCTGTTCTAGAGTTGATTTCGAGGAGTTCTGCAAAGTTTCGAATCAATAGAAGAGGAATTGAATCGAAATCGATGAAAAGTTGAATTTTTTGGTCGAAATACTGAAGAACACGCAAGATCCAAGAAACGCGCTAGTTCTTCTGAGAAACGCGCAAGATTCATCGGGTAGAAAACGCGCAAGTCAATATGCGAGTTTGAAATTCTTGAAAAATATTCTAAGTGTTGGAACGCGCTACCTTCGTCTAGCGAGTTCTGAGAAATGCGCTACCTTCGTCTAGCGAGTTCTGAGAAACACGCTACCTTTGTCTTGCGAGTTTGTGTTTCGCGCTAATAACGTTTAGCGAGTTTCAAGATTTGCGCGAACTTCAGCTTGCGAGTTTCAAGTTTTGCGCGAACAGTGTCTAGCGCATTCTTATACTTTGTGCGAACAGTGATTAGCGAGTTTGATGAAACGCGCAAGTAGTGCCTTGCGAGTTCAGTAAAAGCGCACGTCCTTATTATCGTGTTTCATCATGAATAGTCACTTGCGAGTTTCAACGATCTGCGAGTTACAGTGATCTGCGAGTTTATTAGTGAATAGTGCTTTGCGTGTTTTATCACTTAGTCAAAATTTCTGAGTTTCTGAATTGTTTTATTTCTTGTGATTTCATATTTGGACTAACGATTAGTTTCTAGTTTCTTATTGTATATTTTTTTCAAAACAGGTTCATACAAGATGCTTCCAAAGACGCTCTTTCAATTGGCACTGATGTCAAGCCTCCAGTATTGTTCAAAGGAGAATATGAACAATGGAAAGACAGATTTCTGGATTTTGTGGATAGGCATGCAAATGGGGAAAATATTCTGCTTTCAATTACTGAAGGTCCAATGGTACCACCTACTGTTCAGATTCCTGATGATGATTCATTTGACAGTGAGGATGGTGATGTTGACAGAGAGCAAAAGATGAAGACTATTCCAATGGATTTTGCTCAATATTCTGAGGAACAGAAAAGTCGATGTAAAGCAGATAAGCAAGCAAGATCTCTTCTACTTCAGATAATTCCTAATGAGATTTACATCAAGATAGATAGCTACAAGGCTAATGCAAAGAAGATGTGGGATCAACTTCAGAAGATGATGATGGGTTCCAAAGTCGGCAATCAGATGAAAGTGGCTAACTGCATTAATAGCTACGAGAAATTCAAAGCAAAAGAAGATGAGAGTTTAGAAGACACATATGAACGGTTTGTCCTGCTTCTGAATGAATTATCTAAGAACAAAGTGAAAAAGAAGCAGATGGAGAACAATGTCAAGTTCCTGAGCATCCTACAACCTGAATGGAAGAAGCATATGCGTAGGATGAAACAGATGAAGGATCTAAATGACATTCCGTTACATGAGGTTTATGAAACGTTGCATCAGAATGAAGAGGAGGTGGAAGAGAAAAGATCTGAGAAAAAGAAGATTGAGAAAGTTACAGACCCCATAGCATTGGTAGCTGGAGAGAAGAAGAAAGGAAAGGCAGAGAAGAAGAAAAAGAAGAAAGTACTTACCAGTTCTGAATCAGAATCCGAATCTGATGGAGATGACGGAGAAAGTCTCAAACAAGCTATGCTTTTACTGACCCGAGCTTTCCAAAAGAAATTCTACAAGAAGTCGGGATCAAATTCACAGAGATACTCTTCGTCCAGCTCCAAGAACCATGAGCACAGAGAAAGAGTTGAAGGAAAGAGATATGAAGAGAACCGGCATGTGGAAAGAAAGTCGGAAGAAAAGAAGAAGTTTGTGAATGACTACACCAGTACTGAAAAGAAGACTGCTAATGATCTGATCAAATGCTATAACTGTGGCAAGTTCGGACATTATGCAAAAGAATGTCGGAAGCCAAAGGTTCGCAACTCAGAGTATTATCAGAAAAAATTGCTCTTAGCCAAGCAACAAGAAGCTGTCAGGGCATTAATGGCTGAAGATGAATACTGGTTTGACCATTCTGATGAGGAGGAAGAAAGAGAAGAAGCTGCTCACCTATGCTTAATGGGAAAAGAGGTGAAATATGATGATTCAGATGATGAAGCAGCTGATGAGGTAATGAACTTAACTGAAAAAGATTTCATAACCAAAATGGAAGCCATGATGGTTGAGCTTCAAGACCTTCAAATAAAACTGAAAAAGGAAAAAGACAGAGTTGCTAAAAGAAATAACAAGATCTTTGAGCTTAATAAGTTTGTTATTGGGAACAAAGATCTAATTGATTCTTTACGCAAGTTTGCTTCTGATTCTAAAATTCAAGTAGATTGTTTTGAAAAGAATATTTATGTTTTTGAAGCAAAACTTTCTAAGTCTAATTTAGAAAAGAAAGAATATGCACTAACTATTCATAAATTGCAGGTTGAGAACAAGAGCTTAAATAAGAAGGTAAATGGTCTGGAAGCCAAACTTTATGCAAGAGGTCAAACAGATCAAACTATTTTTCTTAATGCACCTAATGATGAGGCTGATGTTAAGGAAAAATGGGGTCTTGGTTATGAAAACCCTCATTACTTAAAGAAAGCCATCAGAAAACAACCAGCACTTTATAATTTTGTTTTTCTTGCTGCTGCTGGTAAACATACTCATTTAAAACCCAAATTTGTTACCAAATTACCAGAAGAAGTTGAGGCTAGAGAAACTGAAAATAGAAAGAATATTAAGAAAATGCAACTACCGTTTAACTATGAAAAGTTAAATGATAGTTATCTTTCTGAAACACCAAAAGTTCTTTCAAACGACTATTTTGCTAGTTATTATGTTTCTGAGATGGAGGCAAAACCTACAATTGCAAAAGTTTATGTTCCTCCACTCATTCTTGAAAACAAAATAGTTGAACTTGAAAATATATTATCTGATGAAAGACTTTTGGTAGATATTGAACAAAGTGTATTTTCTACTGTTTTAAAGAACACAGTTTTTCAATCTAAATCTACAAAGTGTTCTAAATTTTCAAAGGTACCTCAAACTTCGACTGATAACTTTGATGACTTATTTGCGTCTGTAAATGATTTTCTCAATTCTGATGATGGGTGTATAGAGGAAATTGATATGTTTGATTTTAATGCTTCCCTTCCAGATCATTCTACTTTTCTTATAAATGGAAAAGCGTTACCAAGTGTTTTTAAAACTGGTGAATCATCAACTAAGGTTGATGAACTAGTTTCTGTGACTGTTGATTATTATTCTAAGGGTAAGAAACATACGAGACAACAATCACAGAAACGGATCAACACTGGTAAACAAAAGAAAAATCAATCTCAGAAATCTGATTTTCCTAATCAATCTAAATCTTTTGTTTCAGATTTAAGAAACAAACGGTCGGAAGCAAGATCTGAATGGCGACCAAAAAGGAAGAATGATTAGACAGCTGAATCAATTTCTGATAACTCATGTAATAGATCTAATAGTAGTGATACTGATGTAGTTGGTCAACTTGCTTCTCCTAAACAAAACCTTGTAACTTCTTACAAGCGTTATTCAATAAAGCAATTGATTCAATTATCTCCTACTACTAATAAATCTTTTCATTATCGGATAAATGATTTTGCTTATCATCATACTTCTAATGATTGGTTTAGATCTTATCATGTTTATTCTTCTAAATCTAATTTTTCAAAGATTTTTCAGAGGAAAAGAGGATCCATATTCAAATGGATACCAAAATCATGTGCTAATCTGTTAGGACCCGTTTTTAAATGGGTACCTAAAATTGTTATTTTCTGATTTCTCTTGCAGACCCGGCATATGTGGTACTTGGATAGCGGCTGTTCCAAGCATATGACCGGGCATAAAGCTTTATTGTCTAATTATACAGAGAAATTCAGCGCCAATGTGAGATTTGGGAATGACCAGTTTTCACCAATCTTAGGATATGGTGACATCATTCAAGACAACATAACGATTAGGAAGGTGAGTTATGTCGAAGGCTTAGGGCACAATGTCACACCCCGCTAAAGCGGAAACACGGGGTATAACAGTTTCCGATAAACAATCCACAAGCATAAAGTTCAACCACCATACATTTAATAAAAATACATTACAAAATTTAATAGTAGAATGTTTATCGTGAAATTACAATCCCGAGATAATTCAAGATAGCATTGTCCAAAAGTTTGTACATCCCCCAAGCATATTCATGTTATACGCAGAACGACCCTTAAAGTTTACCTTCTTGATTACCTGAAAAGCATGTACAAAAATATGGTCAACTACTAGAGTTGGTGAGTTCACAGGTTTTAAAGATGCACAAAACATTTTATATGCAAAAATTGGATAGTTGGAGCATGTTCGTGCTCAAAAGCTTAACTTGAATACTTGGAGCATATACGTGCTCAAAAACTTAACTTGAATACTTGGAGCATATACGTGCTCAAAAGCTTAACTTGAATACTTGGAGCATATACGTGCTCAAAAGCTTAACTTGAATACTTGGAGCATATACGTGCTCAAAAACTTAACTTGAATACTTGGAGCATATACGTGCTCAAAAGCTTAACTTGAATACTTGGAGCATATACATGCTTAAATACTTGGAGCATATCCGTGCTCATTAGCTTAACTTGAAAATTTCATGAGTATTGCTTTACGTATGACTTTAGTCGGTATAACTTAAACTTGGTTGAACCACTACTAAACCGTCCCGGACCCTTGTTTTTGCCCCGTGTGCCTTGACTCAGAGGTGGTCTCAAGCGCCTCATGGTCAATCACTTCTCTAGTATAGTGCACTCCTAGCTCGTCAGCTGTAAGAAGTGGGGTTGGTCAAGCCCAAATAGCGCTATCCACTAATACTATAGGCCCAATTTTCTGGGTTAATAGTAGTGTCGTCTGGGGACTAACTCTTAAATACTCAACATACCAACTATTTAACGTCATACATCTTACTTTTTTTTTAAATGCTTGAGAACAAGCCTTGGCGACTTAATCAGCGCAAAACATTTCAATTAACTCATGAATCATTATAATCGTACTTAAGCATGCTTTTCACCCCAAAATCATTTAAAACAAGTAAAATGAGGCTGTGAATACTCACCTTGAGAGTGAACTTGGAAACTTAACGATAGTGCTCAAAATAGGTGCCGCTTCCTTGGTTTCCTATAGTGAAGGTTGCCATAGTGGAAATACGTTAATACCCGTTCCTATGTCCAAATGACCCATCCAAATAACTTATGAATTGCCATTAAGTATGTGTCAATGTCCAAAACCATATTTAAATCAATTATAGTCTTATTATGTCTTAACACAAGTCTAGATCTCATTATGATCACTTTTCTGAAAATTCAGCAGTAGTTGTCCAAAATTTTAGTCAACAAAACCACTATAGAAACATCTCTTCCCAAAGGAATGAATTCACCAAAAAAATTTTGGTAATACTATAGTGTGTAAAGAGTAAATCTGCACTTTTTCATAATTTTTGGATGAGTTTTGATACCTTAAATAATTTCCACAAAGCAGTGTGTCACTGATTTCCGGATCAGTGACATACCTCACTTGTAGCATGCTTTTGGGGTATCAATTCTTTGAATTAGCCAATGATCCTTATATGGGTGTAAACCTAACTCAAAATCCTATCATTTGGAAAAAAGATTCACTTAATTTGGGATAATAAATGAGGGAGTTATGGCCTCTACAAGATAGGTGTATGAATCTGTCTTCACTGGATAGATTGCACCATTTTCTTGTAAAATCCATTTAAGTGCTCAAATCATCTCCAAAATTAGTGTTTTCGGACTTTTTAGAAAGCTAACACCCTAAATTAAAGTCTAGAAGCAAAAAGCCCAATTTTGGACATGTGGTTTAATAGTTGTGCATGCTAGAAGTGAAGGTTAGTTTCTGGACAGATTTCAAAGTACCAAAACATCTCTATTAAGCCAAAAATGATGATCATTATAGCATGGTTTTTGGTATAAACCATGTCTTCACATCATTAAACATTGTAATAAGACTTTATAGTATACTTTAAGATTCTTGGACTCATAGCATTAAAATATGCTCATCCATACTTATGCATGAATCATTCAACCATTCAAATGTTAAAAATTACTTCAAAATTTGCCCTTAATCATATGGAGATTATAATTTCCATCTTAAGAACACTTTTAGTTTAAACTTCCTTTTGTACCACTAATACCAAAATACCAAAGTAACAAGGGTGCAAATTATTCATACATGCATTGCTATTAAGAGGACAAATAAGTGATTTTCACCACTTTTTAAACTCTTAATCATGTGAGGTTTGTAATACCTCATCCTAAGAGTTGTAATAATAAAAATTTATTGAAATAACAAGAATTTTAATTCATAATCACCACAATTTCTTGGTTCAATCCATCAAAGTACCCAATTTCTACATGCATGAACACTTTAGTTAAACCCTTGATGAAATTTCCATGTTTCTTTGAAATGGAGATCATAATCTTGAAACAAAACTCTATATATATCAAATGTGATCTCTTCTATCATCAAAAACAAGTTTTATACACATTTGAATGTAGAATTTTGCTTATGAACTCCAAAAATCGAAAGATCACCCTCAGACAGACGGACAGCGCAAGAGGACCATCCAAACCCTCGAGGACATGTTGAGGTCGTGCGTCATTGACTTCGAGGGAAGTTGGGATGCACACCTCCCACTATTGGAATTCGCCTACAACAATAGTTATCACTCGAGTATTGGCATGGCGCCATTCGAGGCCTTGTACGGAAGGAAGTGTAGGACACCCGTGTGTTGGTTGGAAGCGGGAGAGAAACAGTTTGCCGGACCGGAGATCGTACAAGAGACGGCCGACAAAGTGAAAGTCATCAGAGGGCGTTTGAAAGCGGCACAAGATCGGCAAAAGAGCTACGTGGAAAAAAGAGAAGACCGGTTCCAAGTGTGGGAGCGGGTGATGCTGAAAGTATCACCATGGAAAGGATTGATATGGTTCGGAAAGTGTGGGAAGCTCAGTCCCCATTTCCTTGGACCTTTCACTATCATCGAGCTTATTGGACTTCAAGCCTACAAGTTGGATCTTCCGCCGGAGATGGACGGGATCCACCCCACATTCCACGTTTGTTATTTGCGGAAATGTCTAGCCGAAGAAGAGAGTGTCATTCCTCTATCGGAAATTAGAGTGGACAACAATCGATGCGTAGAGGAGCCCGAATCTATCCTCGAAAGGAAGACGAAGAACCTACGGCATAACGAAGTGGGTATGGTGAAGGTGCAGTGGAAACACCACCACGGTACCAATATAACTTGGGAATCGGAAGAAGACATGAGGAGGCGATATCCTCATTTGTTTGGCTAGTTAGGATTTCGAGGGCGAAATCCATTTTAAGGGGTAGAGGATTGTAACACCCCGAATTTTAGACCTCGTTGATGAATATCAGTTATGAGTTTATGATTAAAGGCTCTAAATCTAATTTGGTAATTTTAGTATTGGTTGGATCAAGTTTCTCGCATCGTTTTAGGTTCGGGCAGCGACTGGAAGGTGTTCGACGACTATGCCCCGCGACTGTGCCAATGGCACTGTCGCCAGGGCAATGTTGCGCGGGGTGTACCACCCGCGGTACATCCGCCGCGATTGTGCCCCGCGATTGTGCCATTGGAACTATCGCATGGACAATGTCGCGCGAGAGGGGGGCCATACGGGAAAAATCTCATTTAATGCAATTCTTTAGGGCTTTGAGTACCATTTCGAGATTTCAAGCTTTGAGGTCGAAAACACACAGTAAAGGTGCGCTTTTCACACACTTCTTCCCTCTCTCTCTCTTTATTTAATGTTGGTGGTTGGATCATTAAGGTTGGGTGTTTGTTAGGGCTATAAGATTGTAGAAGCACTACTCCTCAAGTATTTCAAGAAATCCAAGTCTCCTTCCTTTCACTCCTCATTTCTACGGTTTGTCATTTCAATCTCTTTGGTGAGTCTCCTAAACCCTAACTAATCATACTCGTGTTATTATGTGCTAAATGTTTATTGCAAAATGTTCAAGTAAGCTAAGACTAAGGTTTATGTATTTACCATGTTTGGGTATTTGTGGTTGGAAGAATCATTTAATGTGGAGATGATTGTTATGTGTATGATACTATATATCAATAAATGCTATGGGGATGATTTATATTGAGTATAGAATATGTGTAGAATTATTCTTATCAGTAGTTGGACTAATGTCTAACAAATGTAGTCTTTACAATGTTCCTCTAGTAGTCAAGCAAATATTACTCATGAGGGTGCTTTATTATGCTTGTAAATGGTATGTGTCAATCGCAAGAAAGGTGCCATTCATATGTATATGTCCAAGTTTTAATTGCGGAAGTTATGTCTAATTCCTTGTGCACGAGGAATTAGACGGTTCTTATATAACATGGAATTTCTGACCGTTGGGTCTTTAGCAAGTAGGCAATAGGTGACGCAAGTCTCCGAGTTGTAACTCGTCTACTTTGGATAGGCACCCATGTCCATAAGTCCTTGGAGCGTAACTCGACGAAGTAAGCGTTAGAGGCATAAACGGTCCGAGGATTGTGATGTTCGACGTGGCATGGGAACTAAGTTCGGGATATGTGGTGAAATCCAATTTAACACCTTAGGTGACCCCACTCTTGTGTTCTCGTCACCCAAGGTGGAACGGGTATGTCCCGTTAAATGGAGTTTATCTCTGGTGAATTGTACAGGTGATAATTTCTTGTCCCAAATCGGGATGAGGGCATGAGTTTAATCTAAAGGCGTATCGATAACTTTTAATTGTTTTACTTGTACTTCTTGATAAATGTGAACTTCTTATAAATCCTTCTTGACTTCAACCTAACACTTGGGCATGTGTTCTTTGACTCACAGGTTCAGTTAGCGGTGTGTCTAGGGCACCTTGATTCGCCAATCGCACACCTAGGAGCACCCATGGTTTGGGCATTTTTGGGATTTGAGGGAAGAGCGATTTTGGAGACATAGCAACACCCACATTTAATCTAGTTAATTAATTTGTTCTAGATTAATTAGGTTATTGTGTATTATGTTTCATTTTACCGCTACACTTGGTTGTACAAATTAACCCACGTCTGGGGTTTTAGTTGTTCTTATTTACAGGTTCTAAATCCTCAGCCGACATGTTGCCAAAATTTTAAGTTTTAATTTACCCCAATTTTTAGAGTGTTACATTCACTATCTATCTGAGGATTCTTCATAAGGTATCTCCATGGTGGGGGGTACCATAAGACCTTCAGTAATGGATAAAGAATATTCTCTCCATTTGTGTGTCGATCAACAAAATCAAGAAACAAGTCCTTCCATTGCTCATACTCCCCTTTGAATAAGACTGGGGGCTTTACATCAGTACCGATTGAGAGCGCGTCCTTGGAAGTCATCCTGTTTCAAAATATTCAATAAGAACTTGACAAAGATCGTTAGTCCAATAGAAATCAAGCAATACAGAAATACTTAGAAAGAAATTCTCAGAAAACAAAATTATAAAAAATTACAAGTAAAGAATTCGCATGACAGAGTGAAGTACACATAATTCGTATGCACAATTCGCATACACGCACAAATCAACTAGAATTCGCACACAAGAAAAAACTTCAGAATTCGCATATAAACACAAATCAAGAATTCGCATAAAACTTTACACATAACAGACTCACACGAATTCAACACTTGGAAAAAATTCAAGACTTTTATGGGAAATCAATAGAATTCGTAGGAAACCCTTATACGAATTCTGAGGAATTCGTATATCATTCTTATGCGAGTTCTCTTCTTTTCGCAAACAAGAGAAATGCGAATTTTGTCCTTCAACGATTTTCTCAACAATTTTTCGCACAACAGAAATATGCGAATTCTTACCTTATGATTTTCAAGAAAAACTTTTCGTATCAAACAATTATGAGAAATTAAGCGTTTCGCATACTAGACCCGTACGAATTCTGATTAATTCTTCACACACACATATGCAAACTTTATACATTTCGCACAACACTCATCTGCAAAATTTGTACTTAAATTTTTCATAAACACAAATATTATGAGAAATCTAATAGTTCTAGGAAATCCAATAAGCCTGCGAGTTCTTCGAGCGAAGTATCTACGAGTTCTTGAGATCTCGATGAAAAATATCCTCTGATCGACTCAAAATCCTATCAAACCTTTGATTATTAATCTGAAAGTAAGACAAATTGCACACTAACACATCTAGAATTGAATTCTATCACTGAATTTCAAGAAAATTCACTAGACCTTACAGATTGATTCAATATACAGTGCGACAGAACTCGTGTATCTAAAAACTCAAAAATTCTCAAAATTAACCAAGATTACAGTGCAAGAATCCAATTCACAAAGATTGATCTAGAATATAAAACGAACTCAATGAGACCAATTACAACTCGAAAAACTCACAAAGAATCGAAATTCAATCTAAAACTCAAAACACTGTTCGACAACCATATTTTTCTTGATTTTGACTTGGATTTGCTCTGATACCAATTATTAATCCCAGTTTTATCAAGTTCTTACTACAAACAATCACAATAACAAGATGATACGAATTGATCAAACTACCTGTTTCAATTCCAATTTCAATTCTCACAATTCGTACAAACAGTTTTTCTCTCTCTTAAACTTTCTCTCTCTAACTGTTATAATTTGCGTACAAAACAGGTTCTAATTACATGTACTTACAACACCTAACAACTAGCAATATATCTAATAAGAAAAACAAACACACGCTTACAAAACACAAACACACTTTGACTTTGACTTATTTACAAGGGACTTTGACCTTCACTTGAGAGTTGACTTTGAGATTTGACTTTTTTGAACTTTGACCTTCAGTCTTCATGATCTTGTATCCAACAAATATGCTCTAACATATTTCTAACCCACCAACCCAACCCAACCCGCCCTAACCCGCAAGGGTTAGGTTGGGTTGGGTTATACTTTTGAATGGGTTGGGTTGAGTTGAGAATTTTCAAACCCCCTTAATTGGATTGGGTTCTAAAAATGTAAAAAACCTGCCAACCCCAACCCGTGTACACCCCTATCTGTCCTCATGTGCACAATGAAAGATGAGTTTTCATTTGAACTTTCATCTCTCTCTGTCTGTCTCTCTCTCTCTCTCTCTCTTATATATACAGGGGTTAAATCTAGTGAGGACCAAAAATAGGTTAAGGACTTGAGGACTAATCTAACTCACTGATTAGAATAGATCATGGGTCATTAAAAGAAAAGCATATTAGTTATAAAAGAAAAAAATAAGAGTAGATTTGTCAATTTGCAAGGACATGGAAAGGGTATTATGGATATTTTATATTAAAATCAAATCAAAAGTAAATTGTGGATGCCAAATAACATTTAAAATCAGTTCAATGTTTTCATCTTCAATGCATATCTGATGTATATTTTTTGTGTTCAACAAAATCACTACCACCATCACGCTTCCATGGCCGACGAGCTTTTCTCTAACGGAAAAATCATCCCGACGCAGATCAAACAACATCCACCACCACCACAATCACCATCACTAAACCAAAATCAACTGTCGTCGATGGAAGAGGAACAAAAAAACTTATTGAAATCCTTTTGGGGATTTAAGAGAAGCAGCAGTTGCGACAACGGATACGGCCGAAGTTTATGCCAGATTCCTCTATTATCTCGAAGCAGTTCCGTCGGATCATCCACAAGCACGAAGCAACCATCGTCTTCAAAAGAAGGTTTTACTAATAAACATCATCATAATTTCCAGAAATCTCCATCAAGGAAAACGAGATCTCCGAAGCTCCACAAACCACCGCCAATGTCGATGTCGTCGTCGTCTTCCGACGAATTGATATTTGAATTGGAATCATCGTCTTCATCTCCTTCGGTTTCTTGATGTTTTGAGGATTGATTTAAGGGAGCCTCTGTATCAGATGATTCGTCGTAGTTATCTCGGGTTTCATGCTCTGGATCATTTGCTAAAATGTATCGGAAGAAATTTGTGTTTGATTTCATGTGGTGAATTGTGTTAGGTGAAATTTGTGTTAGGTTTCATTAGGTGAAATAGATTATAGATGAAAGTTATGTTTGATTTCATGTGGTGAATTATGATATAAATGAACATTATGTTTCGACTTCATTAGGTGAAATAGCATATTTATGAAAATTGTGATTTATTTCATGTAGTGAAATAAGGTTAGCATGTATGGTGAATCTGTGTGTTTCATCTGATGAATCTTGTTATCAAAATGTGTAAATGACGATTATGCTCTTTTTTAAAATTAAAAACAGCTTTCAATTAAAACCGTAGAATCAAAACCAAATTAAGGCTTAGATCGGTTCTCACGGTTCTCAACCTTTTTGTTGTTCTCATTTGATTACCGTCATGTATGTACATATATATATATATATATATATATATATATATATATATATATATATATATATATATAGGTTCAGGTTCAGGTGAAAACCTCAAAAAAAACGAAAAACTGAGGAACACCTTGGTAGTCCTTCGTCTAGACGGTATGCACTTGTCCATACAGGTAATTTGTAACATGCATTTGTGCATATGCACATAAAAACCAAAAAACAACATAATTTATCTGTATGCACAAGTGCATACCGTCCAGATGAAGGGTTACCAGAGTGTTCTTCAATTTTCCGTTTTTTTGAGGTTTTCCCTTCAACCTCCGTATATATATATATATATATATATATATATATATATATATATATATATATACACACACACACGCAAAATGTTTAACTTTTCGCATTATCCTTCCCCCCCCCTCCCTCCCTCCCTCCCTCCCTCTCTCTCTCTCTCTCTCTCTCTCTATATATATATATATATATATAGGTGTTTATAGCTTATATAATATACAAGTTGTATAACAATTTAAAACAATAAAGGAAAACCTTACACCCACCCCCACCTCACCTCAAAAACACGGTCTCTTACACCCTCCCCTCACTCGCTTGCAACCTCCATCCCCACCCACTTCTTCATCTCCAATGAAGGCCCATTCCTCCCTCGCGTGCACCACCCTCATCCTCCCAAAACCCCTCTCTACTACAACATCAAACAAAGAAGAACGGATCAATGAAACCTAGATGATACCTCAAATTAAAACCTAAAACCTTAAATGAAACCTAAATTTAAATGATTATGTTTATTTATGTTTCAAATTGCTTAGATCAAATATGTAATACGTGTTTATGTTTAAACCTAAGTTGAGAATTCATGCACCTATTTTGTAGCACAACTTCTATAGTTGGAGTAAAACACAAACGAAGATACACTCGTCAACATCCCTCTTTTCTTTTCTTTTCTTTTTTTAATTTCGTCTCTTTCTTCCAACTTGACCTTTCAAGAGACTGTGTTACATACATTTATAATATATAATAGAGTAAATTATGTTTTTAGTCCCTAAGGTTTGTTGAAAATTTCTATTTTTGTTCTTATGGTTTTGAAATTAAGATTTTCATCCCTATGCTTTATAATTCATTACTTTTTTCATCCTATTGGTTTAATTTTTATTGTTTTTTCTCATCCCTATGGTTAACAATTCATTTCTATTTTAGTCCTCCACACTTAAAAGTAGTTTTTGGCCTCAGAGATAAAAATAGAAATGAATTGCAAACCATATGGACGAAAACTAAAATTACAAAACCACAGGGACAAAATTTGCAATTTTTAATAAAACACAGGGACTAAAAACGTAATTTACTCTATATAATAATAATATAATATGGTATTAATTTTCTATTAACTTTTAATAGGAAAAAGACAACAAAAGAAATAAAATGACAAAAGTACCCCAAGTTAACTAGGTTAGGATATAGTTAGAAGGAGACACTCGACACATGCGAAAATGTGGGTAAAAAGTGTGAACCACAAGGACTCAATTTGTAATTTACTAAAAAAATTGTTCAAATTAATCCCATTTCGACTTAATCTCCCAACCTGTACCGTCAACTATTATGATTTGGAGAAAAACAAGCACAATATTAGTGAACCGAACCACCCAAACCAAACATAAAGATAGAGTTATGAAGGTAAAGAATGAATCGTGTATGCAGATCTATCTCGTGAAAACCGTAAGACATTAGTGAACAAAGCAGACCTTTACTATCTCTCGTCTCTTTACTATCTCTAGTCTCTGACAACACACAATTGATCATTAATCCTTTTATTACAACAAGTAATTGGCCACATAAAAATCCATAAAGTGAAGACACTAAATAATATATGAGACGAACAACTTCCTTAAACAACAGTGGTTATAGCAGCATGGATTGCATCCGCAAGGTGAGGGACCGTCCTCGAGCTTAAACCTGCCATGCTGATACGCCTGCATACCCATTAAATGAACCAAGTTACAAACATTAGACAACTCCGTTTGTTTGGTCCGTTACACTAAATGGGATCCACAACATAAAAAATGATTTGTCAAAGAGGAACACAAGGGGTCTCTGTCGTCTTACTTTGTTAGACCATAGTGTTCTTATGATACCAAACCAAACCCACTCGGTAAAGCCATGCAGAGGCAGGGTTCGCAACACATACCTTACCTCTACCCCAAGGGATGGAGACGTTGCTTCAGTTTGCAAAACAAATAGATTGAAGAAGAATGGAGCAAGGCAGCAAGCTACATGTGCAAGTGTGTGCAACAAATCACAGGATTATATAATTGCAACAAATCTGATGCACAGTTTCTCAGGTGGTGCAATGAACATAATAATACGAACTTTTCCTATATCATGTTCCAATTACATGAATTTTAGGGGTCGTTTACCAAAAAGCTTACCGGGTAAGCGCATACCGGCAATGATATTACCCTCACTTACCTTATCGTCTAACATTCCCGACCATCAAAATTGATTGTTGGTAAGCGTCTTAAATCCGATAAGGACTTACCGGGTAAGAGTCATTTCTCTCACTTACTAGGTAAGACTCTCGGTCTTTGTTATGGCTCTTACCGAGTAAGGTTCTAGGTAGTTTCCATGCTCAATAGGTAAGGACTGTAAGATAAGCGATATCGGTAAGCATTTATCCAGGCAAGTATTTAGTAAACGGCCCCTTAGCTGGAATTTCTTTAGGATCACTTGGAGGTCTTGTGTGTGAAACTCACCATAATGTGTTGCCTATGAGTTATTGGTGTCCAAAGAATTACTACGATTGTGTGGATAGAAAATTTAAGTCTATAATGTTACGTAATGTAGTGTTAGACAATTAAGTGTGATATGTGTACATATTTATATAAGAGGGTTTAGAGTGTAAATGTTTCTCTTATATATACCCTTGATTGTAATCGTGTTTCACAATAATACAATACACAATTACCAAGTTACAAGGCACGACTAGTCGCCAAAGGGTTTCGGCAGCAACCAGGCATTGATTATCAGGAGACATTTAGTCCCGTGGTCAAATCGACCACCATCCGTGTTGTTCTATCCATGGCCGTAACACAAAAATGGTCCCTAAGGCAACTTGATGTGCAAAATGCCTTCCTACATGGTGATCTCAACGAGACAGTTTATCTGCAACAACCACCAGGGTTCGTTGACTCCGTCAAACCCGATCATGTTTGCCTACTTCATTCTCTTGGCTTTCAGGGATCCAAGATGGACCCTTCGTTGTTATTTACTCCCACAGGGGCACCATTTTGTACATGCTAGTCTACGTTGATGACATTCTTTTGACAGGAAACAATCCGGAGGCTATTGACAAAGTGGTACAACGTCTTAGCCAATCCTTTGTTGTTCGGGATATGGGTCGCTTGTCTTATTTTCTCGGTATTAAAGTCACCAGTCAGGGTCATGATATGCTTCTATCACAAAGGAAATACATTCTAGAACTCTTGCAACGCGCAGGCCTGTCTAATGCTAAATCGGTTTCATCTCCTATGACCACTACTGCTAATCTTGCTCTTGGTGATAGTGCTACGTTTGTTGATCCGATCAAATACAGCCAAATTATGGGTGCCCTTCAGTATGTCACATTGTCTCGTCCGGATATCACTTTTGCGGTCAACAAAGTCTGTCAATTTATGCACTCCCCCACTGAAAATCATTGGACTGCAGTTAAACGAATTCTTCGTTACTTGCAGGGCACTGCTGACTATGGTTTACGAATCATGCATGATTTCGGCACAATCCTTCATGCCTACATTGATCTCACCGACGACCGTCGATCCACCGGGGGATATGCTATCTATCTTGGTTCAAACCTAGTATCATGGTCCGCACAAAAACAACGGACTGTCTCTCGGTCGTCAACAGAGTCTGAATACAAGGCTCTAGCCGATACTGTTGATGAGCTCACGTGGCTCCAAACACTGTTGTGCAAACTTCGGTTTCCTACCTTATGGTGTGATAATCTTGGAGCTACGTATCTTTCAACTAACCCTGTATTTCATGCCGATACCAAGCATGTAGAAGTGGACTTTCACTTTGTTCGAGAAATGGTTGCCCAACGAAAGCTTTCAGTTAAGTTTATATCTATAGATGATCAGATTGCAAACGTGTTCACTAAGCCACTACCTTCACAACGGTTTCTCCTATTACGGTCCAAGCTATAGGTCGCTCCCCGACCTTAGCTTACGGGGGAATGTTAGACAATTAAGTGTGATATATGTACATATTTATATTAGAGGGTTTAAAGTGTAAATGTTTCTCTTATATATACCCTTGTTGTAATCGTGTTTCACAATAATACAATATACAATTACCAACTTTATCTTGTAGAAAGAAATAAAAATATATCTTATTGTAATGCTTTTCCAAAAAGTTTTGCTAATGATGATGCATACCTTGATCGAAAATCATATATCTGCCACTGAATTGGACAGAGTGCAAAAGCTAATGATGATGCATACCCTGATCGAAAATCATAGATCTGCCACTAAATTGGACAGAGTGCAAAAGCTCACGTCCTTGGGTGTGGTTTACAAGGATTTTTAGAAAACATTTACATGACTTACACCGAGTATACTTGCCCACCCTTTGACTATATGTTTTGTACTCATCCAAGAATATGCTTAGCACTCGATACTAATGAAACGTTCTTTCAGATTCATATGGAAGTTACTTTTCTTGTTAGCAACTATTGTGTCTATGATATATAGAACCTGTAAAGAATCTTACATCTATGAAGTCTACAGATACCCAATATTTAATTAGGTCAAGGTCGAAATATGTTACCCATCGGATGTCATGTAGATGTGATATTCTTTTGTCATGAAGGTGACTTGCTTTCTATTAAGCCCTGTGAAAGTAAACATCCCGATTTGCTTTATAATGTGGCTCCAGTCACCAGGCGTCCCTGCCAACACAAAATATATGAGATCTTCCATTCCAATCTATCTATTGATTGCAAACAGGTTTGTTATATTTTCTGCTTAAATTTACCATCAAAGTAAAAAGATTCAGACAATTGAGATGTCAGCTGCGTTTGTCAAACTAGCTGATAAGCTAGTTGTTGGCCGATAAACTAGTCCCGTTTGGTAAAAGCTAGTTGTCAAGCAAGAGATTATGTAAAATGCCTTCAAAGAAAAATAAGGGGCATTTATGTAAAATATAAGGGGCATATATGGAAAAAAGAACCCCAATGTGCAATCTTAACAAGTTTTTAAAAAAGCTTAGCTTATAGCTTACCAAATGGGTTTTTTTCAATAAGTTCAAAAAACAAGCTACTAACTTGTTGTCAAACATGGTTGTATAAGGTATTCCCTTAAGGCACATTATCGTACAACCATATTTAATCCTGTGAGAATTACAAAGACATGAACCCCTCTCCCTCCCCTCTCCAATAAAGCACGTTTTTAATATATGTACACACACTATGGATCCATATATACGAACACACACACATATATACTATTGCTTGCGAGAATGAAATGTAAACTTAAGTGTTCCTACCAAAGTTCACATAGTAAGTGGTTTCATGGACCCTACTTTAGAGTACAATCAACATTACCCCTTAAACTTAAACTAATGACTATTTACTTAAGTGAAAGACCAACATTTTGCGTTTTTGCCAACTAATGAAAACTCATTACTTTTCATAAGGCTATTTAACAAACCATATCCCATGCCCATGTTAAAACTAAAAATAAAAGCAGGGTTATGAGGTGGCAACTAAGAGACATAGATAAGGTGAAGAAACACTGAAAAGATGTATATAGTTCTAACAAACTTCACTTTTAAGCAATTTGAAGAGCTGTTGGACCTAAATTTCAAAAACCACTACCATTTTATCATATCTGAATTATCACGAGCAAATTTGATGGCACATGCATCACATCAATAATATCGAGAGAATTGCCATTAACACACCACTTCAAGGCAATTACATGGTAGAAGTTATAGGGCATGGTGCCAACAAAAATAGGAGAATATATTCCGATGAATAAAATAACTAGTTGAGTGCAGGTGTTTAAAAATTCGAGATCCTGATTAGTTGGTATGAGCATTGTATTTTCCTAGTCATTATTCTCTTATCAAATATCGACTTATCAAACACTTTGGAAATTTTCTTATGAATGGTGTTCTCTGGCAACATGGAACTCAAGAGCCACATCAAAATTCAAGTGCATTTATAATGTTAGGCTCAGAATGTGTTGTTATTGAACTTGACTTAGCTCAATCCAATCTGTAGGATTTCTAGTAATACCTAGAATCTATGACAAAACCAGACGAACACAAAACACAGATAGGCAGGCTCCAAAACATAAAGACAAGTAGTACCTCTAGCACACAAAGCATCAAAAAGATGCTTGCGCATGGTAATAATACGGTCAGCCATTGCTTTCAATTCAAGGGTCCATTCATGGTACAGGTTTCTGCAGGTAAAGCCAACACAAATTCAGGAGACTCTTTCAGCATAAATTCAGTGACTTAATTTTGCAAGAATAGGTGAGAAATTCTGTTGGCTCACAGAACTCTAATTTGTTGTCCATTGGAGAGAAAAATCCACCAAAGTAATTCTTTACCTGTCTTTGAGGATGGTAGCAACAATTGAAGCACCATGAATAGGTGGATTTGAGTACATAGGCCTTATCACAAGTTTCAGCTGGCTCTCAACTCGACTTGCCACATCGGCAGTCCTGCAAACCTGATTGGAATAATATAATACGTGTGTCAAAATATCGGTTAGATGAACTTTCTGTAGATATCTGATTCTTATTTCTCAAGAGGATATTTCAACATCTTTCTCTTTCCGAGTAGTTGAACAATAATCAGTATCTCCCAATGCTGGAAAAGATAGAATTCCCACCGGTAGAAAATGCACCAACTAGTTTTGAAGTTACAACTAAGAGAATGAAGGGGAAGTCTGCATACAATAATATATAGTTAAATGCAATAGCATTGTTCCATGATCAATTAATGATTGCATGTGAAACGAAGAATTGGAAGAACTGACGGAGTTCAAGAAGTTTTGTTGCTTATTGGTTTAAAGTGAGGTGAGCTGGGACAATCACAATTTTATTTCTACAATTTTTTTTATTATTATTGGGAAAAAAAGAGAGACAAATAACTAATACATAACTGTTGAGAAAGGACTCAAAGATAGGTAAAATACATCTGACAATAGTTTAAAAGCTTCACTTACAATGCTCAATGCACCAACCCTTTCACCATACAGACCCATATTCTTTGCATAACTTTGAGCGATAAAACATTCGCTACCATCACCAACAAACATGCGAACTGATTGAGCATCTCCATCCAGACTTCCGCTTGCAAAGCCCTAAAAAAGTTTGAGAGGCGATATGCCAAGTCTTTAGCAGTAAATATGACTCTTACAAGCAATAGTCCTTGGTATCAACATTCAAGTTCACATGCTAAAAAGTTAAGGTATCAAACGACATCCATATAATTGGAACACACCTGATATGCACTATCAAAAAATGGTAAGAGACTTTTGGATCTAATCATTTGCCTTATTTGCTCCCACTGTTGTAGTGTCGGGTCAACACCAGTGGGATTATGAGCACAGGCATGTAGAAGCACAATTGCTCCAGTTGGAGCTGATCCAAGGTCTTCCAGTAAGCCTGTTAACCACAAAAACAAGTGTATTACAACAGAATTGAAAGAGAAATGATCATCAACGATTACTATATTAAAATATTGAAACCCCAATCAAAAGAGTGAATAATCAAGTAAATATGAAGTTGATCTTGAATGTATGCATCTGTTGGTAACATGTTTATTCGCAACAAGTGAAAATGAAAAGAACAAAAGCAAAACCCAGGATACCACATCACTCAATACGCAAAGAACCATTGTAGGAAAATGACAGAAACAAGTTATTTACTCGACTATCATAATATATGCACAGCATGAACCGAAACTTGGTATACTACACTGTTTATAATTACAAATTACTATTTCAGAGAAAATTGATAAAAATAGCATGAATGCACCATGCATTAGAAACATGAAGCCCTAATAAAGAAAGAAATTATAATGAACTAATGAAATACTGAAGAATTCCAATATATGTAGCGGTTAATAGATGCAAGATTGTTGCAAACCTTGGATGTTTAGTCCACGGGTTACTGGATCATAGTAGCGGTAAGTTTTCACAGTCAAACCAGCAAGAGTGAACACTTTCGTATGGTTTCCCCATGTTGGATTGGGAATATATATAGTACGCTGCAAAATGAAAGTGATAGTAAGCTTAGCATAAAATCATCTACAGAAAAAAGAAAATATAACATGATTTTGGCAAATGAAGAACAAGATATTTAAGTTTAGTGTATGAACGTTTCTTGTAAGATAGAGTATGAAAACAGTAATGTCTTTACTTCGTAATAGTGTCTGGCCAGAAACTCAGCTCCAACTCGCAACGATCCAGTACCAGACAAACACTGAACTGTTGTAACCAGGTTTCCCTGGATAGCAGGACTGCACATCAAAGCAAGCAAGACATCACACATTATTACATTATCGTTATTTAGAAGAATCGAATAGGGTTTCATCGAAGTGGAAATACAAATATGGATAAAGTAGTACGACATTCAGCAGTGCCATAAGACAAAAAAGGAGCATCAGTTTCTTTAATTGTTATTACATTATAAGAAGAAATCAATAATCCCTCCATCCCCGAAACAAGTGCATTGTTGACTTTTGAGTACAACCAAGTTACTTCCTATAGTCAAATGGATTAACAAAATATTTTAAGAAAAAAGATCAATAATTACATTTAAACTAAAACCAAACCAAACTGACCCAAATCCTACTCGAAAGTAGGGTTTAGGGAATTATATTTAAACTATAAAGAGTATTTAAAATAAAAACACTTACGAGTTACAAACTAAATATACCGGTTACAATTTTGAATATGAGAAGTAGTCAGCAAATCTCCAAAAGCAAAAGTATTAAATAAGAACACAGTGGTACCATAATAGTGACCTGGAAGGAGAGTCACGGTGGTGTTTTTTTTTTAAAGCTCTTATTTGCCTCTTATATATGATTCTGTCGGGCATAAGAAAATTCAGATTGTTTGTTTTTTCCAACTTTTAAAGCCTCCTATGTCTTACTGTGCTCTGAAAAAAAAAATAAGACATTAATATCCCTCTTATCACTCAATCGACTTCCTTCCTCTCCCTCGGCTCCCAGATCAGAGGCTTTTTCCAGCTTTCTTCAAGCTCTCAAGACATCAAATCCCAAAATACTTCTCCATTTCTTGCTGTTCCACTCACAATCTTTCTTCAAATCTTGATCCCCAAACAACGCCAATAATGATTACGCTAGCCAAGATTGGGCCAAGATGATATCAACCCAGATCACAAACTCAAATATACACCAACTTAACCAAATCTATGCTCATGTTATCAGAATCCATATGCTTGATCTTTACACTGCACCATGCTATTGGAATACCATCATCAGAGTATACACCAGGTTTTATTCCACTTCCAAGGCACTGTATGTAAGCATAGCCACTGCCCGTTGTTCAGAAAGCTGTATCTCAAGAAAACAAGGTTTCGATTGTCAGACAGCTTCACACGGTTGCCATGAAACATGGGCTGGAGACGAATTTCTTTTGCGAGAGTGGGTTTATTAGTTTGTATGCCAAAGCGGGTGAATTTGACGATGCAAGTAAACTGTTTGACGAAAGTCCTGAGAGAAATCTTGGTTCTTCAGCTGCACAAATGTCTTTCAAGCCAAAACCTTACACAAACCGGACATTTTAATGTTCAATTCACTCGTAGACATTCAATTTACTCATAGACATGTACGGGAAATGTGGTAGAATGGATCTAACTTATCGGGTTTTCTCAAGAATGCTTGATAGAAACGTTTCTTCATGGACGTCTCTAATTGTAGGGTACGCAATCCATAGTGTAACACCCCAAATTTTCAACAAACGGTCGGTGAACGGCCAAGAAAACGGTCGAGGAACGGCCGAGAAAACGGTCGGTGAACGGCCGGAAAAACGGTCGAGGAACGGCCGAGAAAAAGGTCGAGGAACGGCCGGGAAAACAGTCGGAAAAAGGGTCCAGGAACGATCGGGAGAACGATCGAGAAACGGTCGGGTAAGCAGTCGAAAAATCCTTGGTACGGTTGGGGCTACATTGCTCGGTGACAGTGCCCAATGGCATAGTCGCAAGGCAAAGTCGCGGGGAATGTACCATCCTCGGTACATCCCGGGCAACAATGCCCGGAGACAATGCCATGGACATAATCGCATGGCATAGTCGCGAGCGGGGGTGCACGTCCTTAAAAATCCGATTTTCTAGGGTTTTCTTCATTTGGTCGTATCTTCCTCATTTTGGCTTCGATTTTGGCCATTCTTTTTGCTATGAGCTCGATTTTTGAAGCTCTTCATGACTAGATCAAGAGAGTAGAAGTATTTGGTGGATTCAAGAACATTCGGTATGGGTAATATTTCATCTCTCTCAAGTTTAAAGCTAGGGTTTGATATGTTCTTCATTTTCTCTTCTCTCCTTCCAATTTGCCCTAGGGATTGGTCTTTGAAAGTGGACGAGCCTCTTTGGAAATGTTGGATCTAAGAGTTAGGAGGTTTTGCTTGTGGATTCAAGTTTTCTTCAAGAAAACTTGAAGTTTGAGGTTTTACTTATGATTTAGCCTTAATCTAGCAAGGTGAGTTCAAGTTGTTTTGTGAAAACTATGTACATGCCAAAAATGTCCATTTTTATGTATTGTAATGTTTTCCTTGGTATTTTACCAGATATGTTGATTATTTGATGATATTTGTCTCTATGGTACATTTGATTTTATAAATCTTGGGAAATACCCATATCTGGAGTTTTTGGACATTTTGATAAATAAATCTGAAGTGTGTGTCATTTTGATGATTTATTTTATAAATGAAGGTCATTTGACGGTAATGCACTTTTATGTATTTGAATTGATGAATTATTTCGAAAATGCATATTTTGTACTATGAGATATTTTGGAAGTGTAAACTGTATGGTTTGCATTTCGGGATGGTTCATCCCAGTATTGGCAAGGTTTTGACCTAATCATACTTTTGGGTATGAGTTGCCGATTTATTGAGCAAATGCAATTTATTTAATTAAAAAAAAGGTTTATTGGCGGGGACCTCTGGCCCGTGGCAAATGCAATTTATTTAATTATGTTGACTTTTATTTGAGTAATCAAATATGTTTGGTGTTATTAGCTTGATTTTTGGCCCATTGAGTTTTGGGGACATTTGTCTGGTTTAAATTGCTCATTGATTAAGCTTGGGCTTGATTTGCATTTATCGCATTTTTACTTGAGAATTGCATGCTTCGAGTGCGTTGGTCATTCAATTGGGGTTAATGTAATTTAGACTATAATGCATTGGATCCATAGGCATATGAGTCGGTCATAGTGGATAAGTGAGGAGTCTTGATGTTCTTACTTTGTGGACAATGCTCGAGTAGGCATTGTAGTCGTCCAGGTATTGCGGAGGTGAACCTTTATGGGTCGGACTCCGCGATCGCGGACATTGTGGTTTTGATGCCTTAACCCTTATGCACGAGGGTTAAACATATTTGGTTATCAAGTATGGAGTTGAGATTCCTATCTTGAATGCTAGTGAGTAGACACTAAAGGTCGAATGGGAACCTTGAGGTTAGAACTCTACTTGAGAGCGAATGGGTACTAAAATATCCTTGAGGTGAAGCCTAGTGTGGCTGGTGCACTAAAGGTACCGTGACCTTGAGGTGACGCCTAGTAGGGGTGTACACTAAAAGTACTGGGGACTTTAGGTGACGCTTAATACAGTGTGCACTAAAGTCAATGATCTGAGGTGTAGTTCGATAACATTGATACGTGGCAATATGGTTTTCAAAATCGTTTGAGACGTACGCCTCGAGGCGCACCAAAACCGCTCATAAGGCTTAAGCCTCATGGTCCCCGGACGAGGCTTACGCCTCAATCGGTGAGGCGGTGCCTCGAGGCGTTGAGGCGCTTGTGAGGCGCAATCCTCAGATGTTTTTTGTTTTTTGTGAGAGACTCATGACTTTTTATTTAAAAAAAATAACTTGTACTTTTATTTAAAAAGGTAGAAAGTCAAAAGCAAAAGTAAATGTACTTTTAGTAATTTAAAAGTATAAAAACCCACTTTGGGGTGTCATTTCCTCTTCTCTAGAAGAAAAAAGAGCTTCCTACTCCACTTTAGTTTCACTTGTAGATTATTATATTTTTAGACTTTTAACTAGTAATTTTATGAACTTATGATGTTTAAAATTTTGTATGGAATTATGTTTTGCTTATTATTAGTATTTATGAATTTTATTTGGTATGGAATTATGTTTTCCACATATATTTTGTATTAACACACGCACATATATATATATGTATTATATATATACACACGCCTTGAGGCTTACGCCTCGGACCGCCTCAAGGCTTACGTCTCGCCTCGCCTCGCAAAGGGAAAACGCCTCCGGTCCCGATTGGGATTTTTAAACCTAGGCATGGCATACTTTTGTGTTCCCGCCACATTCGATGGAAACAGGTCTCCCCCATCACCGGAAGGTGGTGTTTTTGGATATAGTGTTTATCCATGTTTGCGGTGACGTTTTGAGTATGGAGTGTTATCCATAGTTTGTGATTTTGGGTGTTGAGTCCTACCCTTATTTTGATGTTTTGTATATTATAATCTTATCCAAGTCTCAGTATTTGATTATTGAACTTTATTCACGTTTTGAGCGAGTATTGGGTTTGGCTTCATATTTAAATGAGTGTTTTGATTTCTGAGTTTTCATCACTAAAATAGTGGTACTTGGGAAATATGTTGCTTTTATATTTAGTACATTTCATTTTGGAAATTACGATTTAAATAAGCAGTCTTTCAGTTTTACGATTTTATAACTATGATGAAAAACTGTTTGAACTTACTAGGCGTTAAGCCTAACCCTTGATATATGTCGGCATATGCATCAGGTCCTCGCTGGAGAATGGTACTAGAAACATTGTGATGAGGTGAGTGCTTGTTAGAGGCACAACAAAAGAATTAGTGATTCAGAGACGTCTCCCTTACTTGAAGATAGCGGTCGTTGTTGGATTTAGCAACACCCGTCCTTGATCTAGTCTTTATGTAAAGCTTGATCTATCATTTGTTAATGTTAAATCTAGAATTGTTATTCGAGGTTATTTAAGTATTGATTTATAGAAAATGATTTATCCTTTATTCAAAGTATAATAAAAAAAAATTAAATCAGTCGCTCTTTCCAGATTTGATGATGTTACACAAAGGCACGTTAACGTTGCACTACAAAGCTTCCATCTAATGCAAGAAGCCTCCGTCAGCCCCAACGGTGTGACCTTTGTGGGCGTCTTGAGTGCCTATGTGCATGGCGGGTTAGTACACAAAGGGAAATGACAATTCAATATGATGAAGAACGAATATGGATCGAGCCATGGTTGCAGCACTATGGGTGTACGGTGGATTTCCTCAGTTGGTGTGGGATACTGGAGGAGGCACGAGAAATGGTGGAGATGCCGATGGAAGGTAATGTGGTGATATGGGGGAGTTTGATGGGTGGTTGTGAGAAAAATGGGAATGTGAAGATGAGAGAATAGGTGGGGAAGCATTTGCTGGAAATGGAACCATGGAATTATGGGGTTTGTGGTTATGTCCAATATTGTAACACCCGTAATTTTCGGTAAATAAATGTCACTGTCGCCTGGCAATGTCGTAGACCAAGCGACTATGCCCTGCGACATTGACATAGTCGTAGTTGCATGGGCAATGTCACCCACGGGTACCAGAGCCTTAAATGTGCGATCATTCAGCCAATCTTCTCATTTTTCAATTTCTACCCTATTCCATTTCTCTCCCACAACGTTTCCCTTTCTCCCCACATAAACCCTAATCGAGTTTGGAGGCTTTTCCATGAAGTTTAGAGTGTTCCTTCCCTACCTCATGCTAGTGATTTCACCTTTTGTTGGAAGACGAAGTTCTCATCTCCAAACCTAGAGATTTTTGGGTTTTCTAGGTTTTCACCAAAACCTAGGTGGTAAGTTCATCCTCTCCATCTCTAAACCATATTAGGTGATATAAATGCTCCATTGATGATTTCCTAAGTATTATGTCTCTCCATTTTCGGTTCGAAAGATTTTTGGAGGAGTTAGGTCAAAATTAGGGTTTTGGGTATAAGTTGAGGTTTTGATGTAAAATGTTTGGGGAATATTTTTATAAGGTTGAATATGGTTATTTACGGTTGAAAATGTTTGGATCTAGGTTTTGGAGGTTTTGGCTTGGAGGATTCAAGTTTCGTCAAGGAAGCTCAAAGTGGGGTAAAATCTAGATTTAGCCTAAATCTAGCAAGGTGAGTTCAAGTTGATTTGTGAAAACGGTGTACATGCCAAAATATTTATTTTAAAGGGTTTTGCGTCTTACATGAAATTGTTAACTGCTGATACGTTTGGTTATTTTGAAAGTGTTTAACTTTATAAACTTATATAGCACACATCTTTGTGATTTTTGGGCATTTCGATAAATGTGTCATAAATGAATGGGTTTTGATGAATTATTGCATAAATAGGTATTTGGTCAAAAATGCACTTTTAAGTGTTTGTCGGGTTTTATGCATCATTCATGAAATGGGATGTTTTGAAAAGTACGAATGTGTGAGTCATTTGGGTTTGGGTCATTCCCGACTTTGGGGAACATTTTAGAAATAGAAAATCTTTTGGGTTTTGGGCCGAAGGCCAATGGTAATTTGAGAATCAAAGATTTTGGGAAAAATGTGTATTTTGGGTTATGTAACCATATTGGCTCTCGTGTTTTAGCCAAATGTTTATTAAGCCTCCTGGAGTCTTTGGAACATTTGTTCGGTTTTGGTAGCTCGTTGAGGAGTCTTGGACGTATGGTATACTTAGTTGCATCTTAATGGAGAGTTACATGTTTTGAATGCGTTAGTTCATTTGTTTGAGTCATGTAACGTTTTAGACTGTAATGCATTGGATCCATAGGCATATGAGTCAATCGGTTGGTTTAGTTAGGGACTTTATCCCCGTGTTGGGACTGGATATTGTTTATAGCTAGCGGGAGCTCGAGGTATAGATCGTGGGTGGTTGAACTCGATAACCGCGTAACCTCTATTGAAGGGCTCGAGGTATAGATCGTGGGTGGTTGAACTCGATGCCCGTTTGTAATCCAGTCTAATGAGTGGTCCCCAAGTCATGTTTTTATGTAAGCTTGCGGTGGTGCTCTGCAGAGCCATATACGGAGCTAAGTCTTACGGTGGTGCCCATTGTGAGCCGGATACGGGGACTTGTGGCTTTTGTGGTGACACTCATTAGAGGTCGAGTAGACACTAGGGTCAATTGGGTATCTTGTGGTGGTAGCTCGGTTGGGAGCTGTATACGGGGATCCATCGCTCTATGTTAAGCTCGAGAACATTGATAAGTGGCTTAACTTTGTGTGCCCGCCACTTTCGATGGAATTCGGGCATCCCCCGTCACCGAAAGGTGCTGTTTTTGGGTATTGAGTTTTATTATCCAAGTTTTCGGTGACGTTTTGTATATATGGATCTTATCCATGATTTCTGGGTTGAGTATTATAACCCACCCGTGTTTGGGTGTTTCGGGATATAAAGTTTTATCCACGTTTCATAAATTGGGAGTCTGCTTTCTCTTCTCCTTTTGAGTGAGTTATGTTTTGAAATTAATTTACGAAGAAACGTATTATTTTGGGGTCTTAGTTCTTAAAACCGTTTGGTTTGGAAAACGTTTATTATGGTGCCTCATTCGTCTAAAATGCATATTATTGGAAAACGAGTCGTTTTCACATTTGAAGCATATCATTCTGAAAGATTATGATTTCAATTGTATTCTTCCTTTTTAAACGATTAATTTATATATGTTGAAAACTCTTGAGCTCACCAGGCGTTAAGCCTAACCTTTTTATTCGTCGGCATGTGCATCAGGTTCCAGATGGGGGTTGGTTCTAACAGTACTATGAAGAGATGTGCTTAGTTTTTCACAAGTGTAAGTAATTGGTGAAGTCTTCCGCAGTTTGGAGATAGTGACTATTATGGGGTTTTAGTAGCACCCGTTCTTATTATAGACTGTATCTACAACGAATGAGTGTATTGAGGTTAAATCTTAAATTGTGATTGTAGATGAATCATTTATTGGTGTACTTATAAAATTTTAAATTAGTTGCTATTTCTAGATTTGAGGGTGTTACAAGTTGGTATCAGAGCTTAAGGTTGAGAGAATTAGGTATTGATTTTGGATGCCTAGACTCAAGCTAGCGTTCTTATAAGTGATTGTAAAAGAAGTTGTACATTAGGAACCTTAAGATAAGATATTTTGGAGTTGATCGAGATGCTAGAAACGGGAAACTTGTCGAGGGACGCAAGGATGAGCATGTACGGTACGTTCATAATTCCACCTGGTCAGTGTTATGGTGAACCTACATGCTACATGTGTATACTTGAACTACCTTGGTATGATTACCGTTGGGGTAGTGAGAAAGTTTCTAAGTGAGTGATCTAAGGAAGGGTTGATGTTTATAGCAATGTCACTTTAGAGTGATAGTTAAGTGCGACGAATGAATTAAGGTGATCATCTTGGATCAGAATTATTGGTTGGATTAGAACTATCAGTTTGACAGACCGATTCTGTTTCGAGGAAAATTGTAAGTTAACCAAATTAGTGGGGTTGTGGCTCTAAGGTGTTTGATGCATCCGGATAACAATAGTATGACGAAAAATGGAGGAGTGTAGTCCTAAGATGTCGAGTGCCGACCAACTCATGCACGAAATCTATTTCTAAAATGAGTTTGCATAAATTGTCTCTCATGTTTTCAAAACATAAAGTGAGTTATATTATGAAGTCCTGGTAAAACATTTAGCGCTCATTAGATTTTAAACCGTGAGCTTAAACATGCATGAAATTGTTTTGTTGCACGTGGTTGCAAATACTTTATTGAAAAATCTCTTTATCCTCGTTTCGTGTCAAACACTATTTACGGATCTTATAATATTCGTGTTTTAATATTATTTGGAGTATTGGACAAGTAACTGTGGAAATTTTTGACCTTGACATTGGATCTCCTCCACGTATGTTAAGGTTTTAAAGGAAGAGTTGTTCCCATGTTTTTGAGTCGGAATTTCTTGGGAATTTTAGTCTGTACGAGTCGTGTTGAACTTTATGGAATATTGTTTTGCGACGTTTTGGGCGCATGAGTGTACTTCGAAATGCGTGAGTTTTAATTTTATTGCGTGTAAATTTACAAGCTTATTAGGCGTCGTGTCTCATGAAGGTTTTGCTGAAAAGGGTCATTTTATCGTACGCTGTGGTTTTAGAATTTTAACTTTTTAGACTTATTGTCGTTTTATGCTTCTTATGTTGGGAAATGAAAATTTTGACACCGCTCGATTTTAGCGTTAATGAGTTTTATGAAAGTTCGGTTGGGTTTTATGGTGTCTTATCGTACGACTTTTTGCGTCACGTAGATAAATTTTGGAACGTGTGTACATGCATTATTGTGTGCATTAATTTATGGGTTTTGTTAATAGATGTTATCCCATATGTTATTTTGGAGAGGTACCAATATCATGTGATTTATCTTTGAGCTTTATACAAGTATTAATCGTTGTACACTATTCGTTTTTGGATTAAATTATATTGTTGGTGTGAGTAAACATATAAAAGATTTATGTTATTTCAGATAGAACTTTTGTTCTGAACATATTTCAGTTATTGATTTTACTGTTAGAAATTTTCCGCAATGCACTAAATGAGTATCAGTTTTACATGTCGTTGTAGTTACTATTTTGGACAGGTGCGTTTTACGTGTGCGGCCCAAAGTTGAACTTGATTTGATATTTATGTACGTCCCTATCGTTTTACCGAGTTTTGGGGAATAAACTGATGCATATGGGACTTGTTGAAAATTTTATGCCACAACATTTTTTGTTAAAGAGGGAAAATTTTAAAGTTAAAATTGTGAAGTTCTCTTTTGGAGTTGTACAAACATTTATTACACGTGTAGGGGTGCAGGAATTTATTTTCATGTTTACAGTGTAAATTTTGCTACACACCTTTTGTTACCGTTTTATTTACGTAAATATTGATCAACGAGTTTTGGAAATGGTTTTATATACGTAGTATTGGTGATCAATTTCGAAACCTATCGAATGTCCGGTAGTGTATTTTACCGCACGTTTAATTGTTATAAAACTTATGTATTTGAGAGTTTTATAAATTTCAAATTGGCATACTGGTTGAAAAACCTTGAACTCATTAAGGCTGTAGATTTAAAACCCCTATCGCGAGAGGAGTTGCAATTAAGGGACTAGAGGAGTTGCAATTAAGGGACTAGAGGAGTCCTTGGGATCTGAAGCGTCGGATTATCCGACTTGTGGTCAACCTTGAAATTTGGTTTCAACTTTTGAATCGGTTCACGTTTGAATAGTTGAGGTAATAGATTCATGCCTTCCCCGTTATCTTAGGAGTGACCTCTATGCTTTGGTAAACCTGCGGGAAAATGTCTTGAGTGATTATCGGCGCCTGGTTGGGTTCGATTTAATGGGTTACTTGTCTGTTGGACATCATGGTGTAGGTTGATGGTGTATCGTCTTAGTGGGTTCCGTGATTAAAGGAAGTATGGTGGTCCGTTTGTTGGGAATGTAAGATCGGGAATAATAGTCCTTTGTTAGGTGTCAACCTTAAAGCGGCAATACCTCCGGAATGAAATATTGGACGGGATGCCTACGTTTTCGTTATCACCGTTTGGTTTTAGGCATCGACTTGTTTTCTTGAGGTCCATGAATCGGGGGAATGCTTGGAAGTACCCCGTTGGGTCTTGGGAATGTTGACCTCTCTGAGGTGGAACTTAGCAGAAGGTTAGATGTTGTTGATTAAGCATCGATATGTATAAGTTTTCCGTTGTGATAAAGGTCTTACTAAGGGAATGTTTTGAGATTGGGGTTGAATCGGAGTTGAGAGATAGCCGGATCTGTGTTAGCCGGTTACCTGAAGGACGCATTGGTGCGCCTTGGAAGGACATCTTTATCAATATTAAGGATGGACCAGTAGGAATCTGAGGATTCATGGGAGCTTGGTGTTGATCTTTGGCTTTGGGTTCAGAATCATGTGAATTTGAGGTGAATTGGCCGTTGAGATGTAGGGATCACAAACTACTCTTGAGGTAGTAAGTGTCATCCAAGGTTGGGAAACAACTGTAGTCTTGTGGGTAAAGACTGCTTAGTGAGTCAAGTGTGCACTTGGATATAAGTGTAATGTGCCCAAGGAGGTTGTTGTCGGGAGTATCAGCATAAGAGAGTTATGGCAGTCGTTCTGGAAAGTGGAATAGGGACAATCTATCCTACGAGCAGCAATCCATTGGAATTTAGATTTCGATGACGAAATCTCCTTTAAGGTTGGGAGGATTGTAACATCCGTAATTTTCGAAAAATAAATGTCATCAGGACGTTTATGTGACTTGTAAACAGTGGGGTTTTGTTAGGAAAGGCATTGGTTAAGGTTCCTAAGAGTATCGAGGGCCTTGGAGTTGAAAGAGTCGAGTTTTGGGGCTCGGTACAAGCCTCGCGACGATGCCAAGCGACTATGACAGTGTCATTGTCGCCTGGCAATGTCGCAGGTGGGAGAGTACCTACGTACAACCCAAGTAACTATGCCCTGCGACATTGACATGGTCATAGTCGCATGGGCAATGTCGCCCATGGGTACCAGAGCCTTAAATGTGCGATCATTCAGCCAATCTTCTCATTTTCCCATTTCTACCCTATTCCATTTCTCTCCCAAAACGTTTCCCTTTCTCCCCACATAAACCCTAATCGAGTTTGGAGGCTTTTCCATGAAGTTTAGAGTGTTCCTTCCCTACCTCATGTTAGTGATTTCACCTTTTGTTGGAAGATGAAATTCTCATCTCCAAACCTAGAGATTTTTGGGTTTTCTAGGTATTCACCAAAACCTAGGTGGTAAGTTCATCCTCTCCATCTCTAAACCATATTAGGTGATATAAATGCTCCATTGATGATTTCCTAAGTATTATGTCTCTCCATTTTCGGTTCGAAAGATTTTTGGAGGAGTTAGGTCAAAATTAGGGTTTTGGGTATAAGTTGAGGTTTTGATGTAAAATGTTTGGGGAATATTTTTATAAGGTTGAATATGGTTATTTACGGTTGAAAATGTTTGGATCTAGGTTTTGGAGGTTTTGGCTTGGAGGATTCAAGTTTCGTCAAGGAAGCTCAAAGTGGGGTAAAATCTAGATTTAGCCTAAATCTAGCAAGGTGAGTTCAAGTTGATTTGTGAAAACGGTGTACATGCCAAAATATTTATTTTAAAGGGTTTTGCGTCTTACATGAAATTGTTAACTGCTGATACGTTTGGTTATTTTGAAAGTGTTTAACTTTATAAACTTATATAGCACACATCTTTGTGATTTTTGGGCATTTCGATAAATGTGTCATAAATGAATGGTTTTTGATGAATTATTGCATAAATAGGTATTTGGTCAAAAATGCACTTTTAAGTGTTTGTCGGGTTTTATGCATCATTCATGAAATGGGATGTTTTGAAAAGTACGAATGTGTGAGTCCTTTGGGTTTGGGTCATTCCCGACTTTGGGGAACATTTTAGAAATAGAAAATCTTTTGGGTTTTGGGCCGAAGGCCATTGGTAATTTGAGAATCAAAAATTTTGGGAAAAATGTGTATTTTGGGTTATGTAACCATATTGGCTCTCGTGTTTTAGCCAAACGTTTATTAAGCTTCTTGGGGCTTGATTTGTACTCGGTAGAGTCTTTGGAACATTTGTTCGGTTTTGGTAGCTCGTTGAGGAGCCTTGGACGTATGGTGTACTTAGTTGCATCTTAATGGAGAGTTATATGTTTTGAATGCGTTAGTTCATTCGTTTGAGTCATGTAACGTTTTAAACTGTAATGCATTGGATCCATAGGCATATGAGTCAGTCGGTTGGTTTAGTTAGGGACTTTATCCCCGTGTTGGGACTAGATATTGTTTATAGCTAGCGGGAGCTCGAGGTATAGATCGTGGGTGGTTGAACTCGATAACCGCGTAACCTCTATTGAAGGGCTCGAGGTATAAATCGTGGGTGGTTGAACTCGATGCCCGTTTGTAATCCAGTCTAGTTACTCATCGTGGAATTTAGTGTCCACGTTTGAAGTCTAGTGAGTGGTCCCCAAGTCATGTTTTTATGTAAGCTTGCGGTGGTGCTCTGCAGAGCCGTATACGGAGCTAAGTCTTGCGGTGGTGCCCATTGTGAGCCGGATACGGGGACTTGTGGCTTTTGTGGTAACACTCATTAGAGGTCGAGTAGACACTAGGGTCATTTGGGTATCTTGTGGTGGTAGCTCGGTTGGGAGCTGTATACGGGGATCCATCGCTCTATGTTAAGCTCGAGAACATTGATAAGTGGCTTAACTTTGTGTGCCCGCCACTTTCGATGGAATTCGGGCATCCCCCGTCACCGAAAGGTGCTGTTTTTGGGTATTGAGTTTTATTATCCAAGTTTTCGGTGACGTTTTGTATATATGGATCTTATCCATGATTTCTGGGTTGAGTATTATACCCCACCCGTGTTTGGGTGTTTCGGGATATAAAGTTTTATCCACGTTTCATAAATTGGGAGTCTGCTTTCTCTTCTCCTTTTGAGTGAGTTATGTTTTGAAATTAATTTACGAAGAAACGTATTATTTTGGGGTCTTAGTTCTTAAAACCGTTTGGTTTGGAAAACGTTTATTATGGTGCCTCATTCGTCTAAAATGCATATTATTGGAAAACGAGTCGTTTTCACATTTGAAGCATATCATTCTGAAAGATTATGATTTCAATTGTATTCTTCCTTTTTAAACGATTAATTTATATATGTTGAAAACTCTTGAGCTCACCAGGCGTTAAGCCTAACCTTTTTATTCGTCGGCATGTGCATCAGGTTCCAGATGGGGGTTGGTTCTAGCAGTACTATGAAGAGATGTGCTTAGTTTTTCACAAGTGTAAGTAATTGGTGAAGTCTTCCGCAGTTTGGAGATAGTGACTATTATGGGGTTTTAGTAGCACCCGTTCTTATTATAGACTGTATGTGTAGAACGAATGAGTGTATTGAGGTTAAATCTTAAATTGTGATTGTAGATGAATCATTTATTGGTGTACTTATAAAATTTTAAATTAGTTGCTATTTCTAGATTTGAGGGTGTTACAAATATTAATGTCAGTAATAGGTTGTGGGAAGATGTTGAAGGATAATGAAAGAGAGAAGACTTGCAAAGATTCTTGGTTATAGCTTGGGGGCATGAATTCGAAGAGGTTAGTGATTGTTAATTTAAAGATGAACAAACCGGTTAACTGGTTGGGTTCTTAATCAGTCCCCGTCTTCCTGAAACCTTAATACGACTGGTCCTGGTTACAATTATACATATTCAGACGTTTGTCAGTTTACAAAAACAATCAGTCTTATTTATTCAGATTTCTGACTTCAACACCACCTCTTATGAATCAGAAGTGAAATAAGACTTCAGACTACATCACCTCTTAAAAAACAAATGCCACCTATCAAACTGGTATTTCAGAAGATTGAAGAAGGAAGAGAGGTTTTTTGCGAATAGAACTAGTGATACCTTCTGTCGCAGTGAACAAACCAAACAATCGCCCAACATCTCATATTGTTGCATAATGGTGACATCAATAACCTCAAGTTGCTTATGGTAAATTTTGGTGTGCTTTTCGTATCAACATTATATATGTAATAAAGCCATTGCCCTTGATATTAGACAACACATCTTTAGACCTAACTGGCTAATAGTTGTGTAGGGCACCAAAAGGAAGTAAGACAAAGGTCGAATGGAGCTACATTGTAGGATGGCTTATAGAAATTCCCAAGGCTACATGTTTTTGTTCCCATCCCTTAAGTAGAACTTTTGTTGCCAAGTGTAACATGTATAATTTCTCTTTAGCCTTGTTGAATGAGCGCCCCATCTTTGTATATTAGAAAGGCTTTGAAGCAAGTCTATCCTTGAGAAATTAGCTTACCACTTTTAGGTGATTACTAGAATGACAGCAAAGAAGATAAGATATTGTGGAAGATTAAAAGGATAACAAGTCTAGTGTCAAAAGGGTACGCTTTAATAGTAGTTGATGCAATAGAAAGTCGCTTTTTCACCTTACTGAAAACTGTAGTTTAATCTGAAATTATGTCCAACATACCAATATGCTAATCTACATAACCGCATATTGGAATCATATTACACAAGATAAATACTGCCATATTTCTGGTGAGTGTTCATTAAAGAAGTTTATCTTATTCTGAAACCTTTAACACAACAGAAGTATACTAAAAATGACTAGCAGAGTGACGGAACCAAGTCCCTCATCTTTTGTCGTTTGATCAACAATAATCAATCGAGACTCAGTTGGTCAAGAAAGTCGGCTGGTTTAATTAATCTAGTGAGAAATAAAGAAGAATAAGAAAGTTATCAACACTTCAAGACTGCTGATTGTCTCCCCTAGGCGATAGCCAATTAAAACAACCACCAGAGAGACTTGGGGGTGTTTGTTAGGGGGTTAGAGCATCTCCAACAGCTATGCTAAAATGGAAAAAAATGGGATTTTAGCATTTTTGTTACTCCAACAGCTATGCTATCCTCTATGCTAAAATAGAGAAAAGAGGAGAGAGATTGTAAAAATCTCTAAATTTAGAGAAATCTCTAAATAGATAGTTTCCTCCCAAAATTAATTATTGCCTCCAAAAATCAAACTTTTCATCTCCCATCTTCCCATATATTGAATATTTTAATAATATAATTAAATATTTTAATAAGATAATTAATACTAGAGTTGCTAAAATAGCATAGCTGTTGGAGTTGGATGCAAAAATGTTTAATGGTTGGGAGTTCACGTTCTCATCATATTTAGTAAAATCAAGGCCACCACGAAGAACGGCTAAAACTTTTTTCGACCCAAAGGGTATCGCGCATTTTAGAAATGTCTGCGATCGAGTAAATAGCTCTACGAAGGAGATTTTGATTTTTTGTTATTAATGGCTATTGCCTATGGGAGACAATCAGCAGTCTCGAAGTGCTGATAACCTTCTTATTTCTCTTTATTTCTCATTTGAGTAATCAAACTAGCCGACTTTGTTGACCAGCTGAGTCTTGATTGATTATTGTTGATCATTGTCTCCTCCAGCAGTGTACCGTTTTTCATCATAATCATCTGGATTATGATGCCAGCATTGCTCCGTATGATATATGAAATATTACCACTCCAAAAAAGCATCTTATTTTGACTTGAAACACATCATGATATGAAGAAAAATTAAGTGGCTAAACATACAATTTATTCAACGTATTTAACAGCTACTTCAACTTAACCACATACATTTGTTGATTATTTGCTAGCAAAAGATCACAATATTTCATCACTCATAGAACCTAAGAAAATGTATGCTTATAAGAAGCTTTAAGCCGTGTTGAACTAAAAAGCATATTTGGGAGCACAAAAAGAGGAAGGGAAAGCTATTTGCTACAGGAAGCAGTTAGGCTGACCTGCTGAAGCACATATAAGCATAAAAGATATAATTTGTTTGTATACCTACTCAACTGTCTGTGAGGACCACCTGTGATGCATTATTTCTAAGATATAAGCATTGGAAAATGACAGATCACAGCAAATAATCCGGACCTGTCAGCTCCGAGTATAAGATTTGCACTTAATTTGTTAAAATCTGCCACTCCAACAATGGGGAGATATTCCTTGACACGAGACCTGCAAGTAACAGAAGTTGGACCTTATCTGTTCATTATACTACATTCTCACTGGTATTCACAGGGTAAATGTCAAACACAGAGTACCTGTCATTAACAAGTAGCTGCTCTGCTTTTCTGACTACATTCAAGACAAGAGGTTTTCCTTCCTGTCATATCGAACAATAAACAGAGCAACACAAAGTCTCAAACATTGTTCTCAACAAATGGTTGTTCAGAGACAACTTTTAGTCAGCAATATTAAAAAATCTTGACTCTTCCGAGAACTATACACACTAGGATCAGGTATAAACAAGATTGGGAGACAAATTTATCAGTTGTCTGAAAATTGTTACCAAACAAGTACAAAAGTAACACACTAAAATGTAGGAAACTCACCTCAGTACGATAAGCACCAACACCCAAATTTAGCTTGACAGGGCTAGGGTCTTTGTTATATGCAACAGTAACCTGCAAGTAATCAGACATTAAGAAAGAGTGTTAAGGTTTGAGCCAGAGAAGATAAAATTTCAGGAAAAAAGGTGACAAAGTTTCGTGGAAGGAAACCCAACAACACTACATATTACAGTAAGAAGATCATGTGATATGAGCAGATCTTCAAACAAGAAGGGTTTGCAAGGCAGTCTGGTATGAACGATTTAGTGTTGCATAAATAACCAATCAAAACACAACTCTTATGCTGCTACTGATCCAATGAGAATATGTGTAACGATAACATTTGGTGGGAACAGGCAACGAGAGGCCAATCCAGTTAATAGACCTTAACAATAGAGCATGCATTTTTAACAATCCTTTACAACACCTTCTAATATTATTGCATCATATGAGAACAAATCATTCACATGATTACTGAAGAAACTTCACACTTAGGAGTTGCATACTTCAAACTTAGCACAAGGACTTTGCTTGGACGGCATTTAGAAACCATTCCTTAAGTGTGCACAGTGCACTTTATTTAAACAATAAAAGCTATGGCCAAACATTAAACATTGATGTACTTTAACATACAATCTACTCTAACTAGGAGATCCCCTACAATGTAAACCAAGTGTCTAGATATAGGTTGATGTGCTTATCATTTATCAATGTCACCAACTCAAAGTTTAAAACCTACTGAACCTCGGTTCAAAAATCCAAAATAGGTTACTGAAAGTGAAGCTTTTTTTTTCACCTTGTTTTTGTTTAAAGGGGGGAGGGGGTGGTTTGGAGTTTCGACCTCCATCTTGGAAGCGTTCAAACTTATAAATGATCTGCACCTGCTATGTTTCTCTGTTCCACTGTTTCTAGTTTCAAAAGAAACAAAATGGTTTACAAGAAACATAATTACTACTCCTTTGGTCATGCAATTGAATTGGTAGTTACAAGTAAAGACTCAATTAACAACCATGTAGGTGTAAAAAGCAGATGGTCACACACAAGATTTAGCAATGAAAAAGTAACAGATGCTTGGCCATAGCACCTGAGAATGATTAAAAAAAATGTAGATAACTCAAAGCTACTTACATAATTATTATCCTCAAGTATCCAATGTCTTTAACAGTTCTAGGCAAACTAAAACGAGAATTATGCAACCATAACATGTGAATTACGATAAGAATGCTGATAACCTATGTTGAATTGTGTGATCAATCAAGTCATCTTAAGAATTCCAAAATATTATTCACGTCAAGCATGTAATGGTACCAAATTGTCATAAGTTGTTTCAAATAAGTTGATAAGTAATAATGGTTTAACTTATCAAAAACTCCTTATTAGCGATCTCGAAAAGCTATAAGCCCTTTTCTTTCTTTCTACCCCAAACACTAGCTTATTAGCGGTATGGAAAAGCTAATAAGTCAATAAGAAGTTTTAATAAGCAATCCCAAACACCCCTAACTAACAAAAAGAATGCATAATGATCAGATCAAAATGACCAGGCACAAACACACACACATATATATATGGGGGAGTAATCAAATGCAAACCACATTCATTTGTAGGAACCATGCAAACTTTAATCGGCCAATGAAATTATATATATATATATATATATATATATATATATATATATATATCACATGCTAAACTAAATCTGTTGGATTAATCGGTATTGTTTACGGGTTAGCGGGTTACGGTTTGCATGGACTTGGTCTTTAGTTGACCAAGTCTGATGGAGAATAATGGGTAGTGGGTTAGCTATAGTTTAGGAGTACGTGGGTCTCTAGTTTTTAGTTTTTTGTTGCTTTAAACAGGAGGAGTAGGTGTGTTTTACCTTTAAAAAGTATGTATTGCAGTTAGTTTCTGCAATTTTAATATATTGTTCTGTTTTACATTTTATCTTAACAGTAATTAGTTCTTATCTCTTTTGCAAGTTTGTTTTTTCTTTATTTGTGTGTGAGTTTTGAGGACAAAATCAAACACGCCCACACACACATACAAAAAGATACCAAGTATTATAGACGAGAATACTGTCACGACTCAAAAGATAAATCAAATCGACTTCAGCAGGTTGAACTTAGTACACTTAAATGCAAATTGACATGAATTCCATAGGAAGTCTAATACCAACCATTTTCTATTATGTAGAACTTGACACAAAATCACAGGTGCCAAAATTTTCCCAAGAAGTTCCATCCATGGTAAAAACAAAACTGAAAATAAAGTTGAAACAATCATTGCTTTGTTTACAGATATAGAAAGATTACCCCGAGAATCGGATCTTCCGGAGCGCGAGCTACGTTGGCGAACACGGAATCTCCAACTCCAGCAGAAGTCGGGGAAGAAAAGATGCTACTACCTTCATTATTGATCGTTCCCGCAAGGTGACGAGCGACCGTACTCAACCTTCGATCAGCGGCCGACGAGTTCATTTTTAACTTGTTTACGTCTTCCGTCTGCCCCACTCTTTTTTTCTATATTGACTTGAAACGAAATACTATTATTTGGATCCAATCCATTATGTTTATATTGAACAGTGATGACGTGGCGAAAAGAGGTGGTGACGTGGAGGGAAACTTGTGGGGTCCATAGTGGCAGGATAAGGACGAGGACGTAACGGAGGATATGGGTTGGCACAAACTTTAAGAAGCGTTTAGGTTGTCGGCATTGACATTTTTAGAATACTAGGCTTGAGTAACTTCAAGATGTGTTTATCTATTTTTTAGACTAGGGTCACATTATCGTTGATTTTAAAATGAAGTTTTAATCTAATAATTATTATATTGTAAGTGTAAGGTGTATTATCTACAACCTGCATAAACAGTTTGAGGTATATGTAGTGCGGTTTGCGGTTTGGGAAAATGTTCAAACCGCATATGTTGAGCGGTTTGCGGTTTTGTCCTAAACGGTACCAAACTGCACCGCGAACACCCCTACTAGTTTCATACTCTGCGCAAAACAGTACGATATATCTCGATTTTAATGTTTTATTTTAATTTTGTGTTTGTCAAATTTATAATATGGTTTTGTATGATTTTGAGAAAGTAATAATGTTTTTTTATAAAAAAAATCATTAAGTTTTAATTATAATTTAATTTAGAGTAAATAACATTTTTCGTCCTTGTTTATGCCAAAAATCTCACAAGGAAAATTTAAGGTAAATGTGGAGCTTGATCCAACCAAAGAAATTAACAACAATAATCTTACGACTATAGTAAAAATAAAGTAAATAAGACGAGAGAATTGGTGACGCGGAAAACCCCTAAAATGGGTAAAAACCGCGGACGAGTGTGAGTCGTCGTGCACTATGGACGTCAATCAGGGACGTCGTCCTTAAGAACAAATATTACAAGTGAAATGTAATATAAAATAATACAATAAAGTAAAGTCGGTCGTGCGTCGTGTATAATTAGACTTCGGTCGTGCGTCGTACGACAAACAGCGGAAGACTATGAACTTCAAGAGAGATTTAGCAAGCTTGAGAGTATAATTTGTGAGCTTCTAAGGTATGAGAATCAGATGTCCCAATGTGCAGTTTCAATCCCATATTTATACTTCATCTTTCCGTTTTCCAAGTCATTGAATGTATATGACCGTTTCTGATATTGATGGTAGCGTCCGTTATGCTTTTTGTTATTGATGATGTCTACCGTTACAATCTTTAGTCATAAATATCCGTGAATCCTGCATTAAAACATGGCATAATGTATATTGTAGGTTAGTAACTGAAATCATGTCGTACGATGGTATTCGTTGGACGGATAGTTAACTGTTTTAGTTGAGGTCGTCTAAAGAAAGATCGTCCCTTACCTTATGTCATACGACCATAGTCTGTTGGATTTTTTTACTCAAACAGTTTGCCCCCAAATTTAAAATTCAAGCGGCAACTTTTGAAATTTAAATTTAAGATTAAAACACGTGTTGCAAAAGAGAACGTGGATCTTTCGATTAGAATCAAATTGGTTCATTTCTAACTAGATAATGACGTCATCACCTGCAATGTAAACAGTTAGACAGCTAATTTTAGACAGGTGTCGCATTTTGGAAGGACATACTCGAGTATTTCCTCTGATACAAGTGACACGTGTCAAACGACAACTAGCGATCTATTTTCTCGGTCGATTCAGTTTCCAAATTTACAATACAAATAAGGATTTTCTTCGATCTCATCCTTTTTCTACACTTACCTTTTCGAAGAATTCATATATTTCCGGCGAGATTTTCGAGCGATCAGAATCTTTTCCACTCTGAATTTGAGGCTTAGAACACTATTTAAGGTACGATTTCTGAGTCTTTTCTGTGTCGATTTATGTATAAAAAATCCTTAGCTAAGAAACCTAGAAAAGCTTGGGATTGTCTTAGTTACTGGAAAGCCACTGTGAGTGTCTCTGATTTCAAAATGTCGAGTGAACCTGTTAGTGTCTTCAAAGAAGAAGAAAACCTAGAGTATTTTAAGAATTTAGCTAAGATTCCTGAGGGTGTTAATCTAGTGACGCCAGAGGATTTACGACCAGATGAAGTGCCGAGGGGATATGGCGTTTTATACGAATATCCCTTCAAAATAGGTTTTTCGTGGCCATTTGTTCCCTTAGTCAGGGAGTTTTTAGATGCATTCGACTTATCGCCTGGACAGTTAATGCCTCAATTCTGGCGAATTGTCCAGGTGGTCGATCGTCTTACAGCCGATTGGGAGGCTCCATTCAATTTGAATGACCTTCTAGCAGCTTACAGCGTTAAAGCAGATAACTATCATAGATATAGTTTATTCCCTCGAACAAAGGGAGATATTGTACTGGTGCAAAATACTGCGGTGAACGACCGTGGTTGGAAACGCCACTATGTTTTCCTCCAAGTGGCATCCTTAAACGATGAGGATAGCCAATGGTTTTCATCTGGATGGAATGAGTCAGGTAGGTTTTCTTATTTTGTCGGGTGTTGTTGTCGTGTGTTTTATAATGTATACTAATACTGTCTTTCTTTTTGTTTGGCAGTGATTGACTTCACTAAAGTGAAGCCAAACAGAGATTCTTTAAACAAGGTTCAAAGGATCTTAGAAAAGAGTATCGCTGACCGTTCTTTTTCTGTTCGGTCGAACGACGAAGAAGACGAAGTCGTCTTTGTTACGGAGGTTCCATCCGTTGAAGGTTCTCATCAAGGAGAGGAGAGAGAAGAAAGAAGAGAAGAAAAGAGAGAAGAAGAGATGACCGGTACGTCGTTTGATGTCTTTTTTCGTAATTTGCATTTTATGTCTTTTCTAACTCTTTCATTTCGTCCAGAAGATCCATCTACGAAGTCGGCTGCTCAGAGACGGGCCGAACAACTGGAGCTTGCCCGTCAGGGCAGAGAGAAATCGAAGAAGCGATCTGCTCCTTCCGCGGGGGTGGATCCAAAGCGTTTTCGAGGCAAACCCCGGACTTCACCAAAGAAGACGGGCGATGCCACTCTGTCGTCCCTTTCAGGGGCGTCATTAGCGAAAGACACCGTTGCTGGGGTCGAGCTTGGAGGCTCGATCAAGGTGACGAAGGATGCTCCCATGTCGGGGGTGTCGGGCGTTGAGAAGCCTTTTTCCTCCTCTAAAGGTGAGGGAAAGAATAAGGAAAAGGTGGGAGAGATGACTTTCAAAGCCACTCTCCCAGCTGATTTCATGGTAAATGACGTTCTCGAAAGAGACGTTATTTTTCCACACTTGGCGAAGTTCCTTCTCCCAACCTTTTATGATCGTTACAAGGATTCCAGGGTGGAAGATACAGGAGCCCATGCCGCTGGTCTCTCCTTCATGGTAATCACGTCTTAATTATTTTTCCTTGTTATTTACTGTTCCGACCTATTAACCCTTTATTGGTTGTCATGCAGGCTTTTCAAGCCTGTCTGAGCTTTTACGCTCAGACAGAAGGTCTTAGGGCGTCCTTTCCCGACGTCAAGAAAAGGGCCGACGAGGCTCTTGAAAGGGAGAAGGTCGCCTTAGAGGCGGTTGAGATCGAGAAGAAGAAGGTCGAGAGTCTTAAGACCAAACTTGTCGAAGCTCAAAGTGAGACGATCAAGTTCAGGGATCATGTCCTTGAACTTGAGGCCTCGACGTCCAAACTGGAGGTGAAGAAGATAAAGGCCACTACTGCTGCTGCTGCCTCTGCTGATGAAGTCAGGTCACTCCTCAAGAAAGTTGAAAGCCTAGAGGGTGATGTCAAAGATTTAGAAGAGGAGAATCAACAGCTTGAAGCTTTTTCTCGTCTCACAGCCAGGGCTGCTTTGATGAGACGTCATCTGAATGGGAAGAATCCCATGGCGTCGGCCGCTGAAGAGCTTAAGACTTATCTTGAGAAGGTGGGGACTGAAAGGGATCTCGACGAGGACGACGATCTGGAAGGGAGCGAAGGAGGAGAAGAGGAGCTAGTAGCGAGGATGGACGTCACGCAGGAACAGTCTGACGCTCCTCCTACTTAGTTTCTTTTGAACTTTTTACCTGAAGGTCGACCATATGTGGTCGTCTCTTTGTAATTTTTTTTTTTTGGAAATGAAAAAGTTTCTTTTGTTTATCAATGCTCGTTACTTGCTTTATTTTTCCAAAAGCACGTCAAGTAAATTTAAGAAGATACAAAATCATTATATATTATACATTCGACCAAACCATCACTCATTAACATCCTATAATGGAATCAACTGAGTTTTGCGATCGAATAAGTGCAATCGTAATAATTGTTTTTGCATATATATATTGGGAGTCAAATGTAGAAAATTAACCTTTAACAGCAATTGCGATCAACCATATACATACGATCGTATGAGTATTTACTTGACATGAGAATTTTAGTTAAGTCGTGCGTCCCTGCGAAGATCATTGTTAGCGTGGTGGTCGTTGGTTTGACCAACGACCCTCCGATGCTTAAGTTAGTAATCTTTTTAAGAAATAATCCAAGGAAAAGAATTCATAATTTAAAAGAAATACCTCTTCAAATGAACTGCATTCCAACTTCGTGGGATATCTCGACCATCAAGGGTTTGGATCTTATAAGCTCCTTTACCCACGACGCCAGAGATTTGATAAGGGCCTTCCCACTTAGTGGAAAGTTTACCCGCGTTGAGTTCTTGAGTGTTTTGGAACACTCGACGTAAGACATAGTCGCCTTCTTGGAAAACTTTGATTTGGATATTTTTGTTGAAATGTCGTTCAACAGCTTGCTTCTGCGATGTCATGCGAATGTTAGCAGCTTCCCGAAGTTCCTCTAGGGCGTCAAGATCATAACTTAGATCGACTAAGTTATGTTCAACAGACGTATGTCTTGAAGTTGGTAGTCGTACTTCGATAGGTAACACAGCTTCACATCCATAGACTAAAGAAAAGGGAGTTTGTCATGTGGATGTACGAGGTGTCGTACGATTAGCCCATAGAACAGAAGGCAATTCTTCCACCCATTTTCCTTTGGCAGCTTTAAGTCGTTTCTTAAGTGAATTAATGATAGTTTTATTGCTCGACTCAGCTAAACCATTCGACTGTGGATATCGAGGCATCGATGTTACTAACTTGATATTTCTTTCTTCACAAAATCTTCGCGTTCGGTCACTGATGAATTGTGTCCCGTTGTCGCACGTTATTTCAGATGGAACTCCAAACCTGCAAATGATGTTAGTTTGGATAAAAGAAACGACTTCTTTATCCCGGACTTGGGAAAAAGCCGTTGCTTCGACCCATTTAGAGAAATAATCAGTTAGAACTAGAAGGAATACCTTTTGCCCGGGAGCAGGTGGTAGTTTCCCAACAATATCCATTCCCCATTTCATAAAGGGCCATGGGATCAAAGTCGAGTGCAAAGGTTCAGAAGGTTTATGAGACATACCTGCGTGTCTTTGACATGCGTCGCATAACTGTACATACCTAGTCGCATCTTGTCTTATCGTCGGCCAATAGTAACCTTGTCTTGATATCCGGTTAGCTAAACTGCGGCTTCCGGAGTGATTTCCACATTCACCATCGTGCATATCCTGTAAAATTTTGTGTACTTGTCCCTTGCTGGTGATACACCGCAAATTCAAACCAGTTGAAGATCGTCGATACAATTGTCCTCTGATCATAACGTACCTCGATGCTTTGAATCTAATTTTTCTTGCTTCCATTTTATCATCGGGCAATTGATTGTGCTCTAAGTAATTTCGAATGTCGTCCGACCAAGAATTTTCTTCTTTAATTGGTGCGACTGAAATATTATCATCCTCTTTGATGGAAGGGGTTGCAAGATGAACTATTGGGATATTGTCGAATGTCGTTCGACTAAGTGCTGACCCCAAATTGGCCAGTGCATCAGCTTGAGTGTTCTGATCTCTTGGTATTTGCTCGATTACAAAGTGACTGAACTTCTTTGCTTCTTCTTTTACTATTTTATAATAGGCAATCATCCTTGAATCTTTTGCTGCGAATTCTCCATTGATTTGGTTAACAACTAGGGATGAGTCACTTCGGACGTGCAGACGTGTTGCCCCCAATTCACGAGCAATTTTGATTCCTGCAATCAATGCTTCATACTCTGCTTCATTATTTGTTGCTTTGAAATCGCATCGTATGGAATAGACCATTTTGCCCCCTTGTGGGGACTGTAGGACGACACCCAAGCCTGTGCCACGTATATTTGCCGAACCGTCAACGTCGAGCGTCCATGTAGTGTCGTGCAAAGTTGCCACAATTAATTTATCGGACGTCATCGTGCTTTCTAGTTCTGGACTAAAATCTGAGATGAAATCGGCTAAAACCTGCGACTTGATCGTTGTTTTGGGCTTGAAATCCAAATCAAAATTGCTGAGGTAAATACTCCACTTAGCTAATCGTCCTGTTAATTCGGGCTTTCTTAACACAGATTTTAAAGGAAAATTAGTTACCACAATTATAGGATGTGACTCAAAATAATGTCGTAACTTTTTAGCAGCCATGACTAATGAAAGTAAAAGTTTTTCTATAGACGAATACCTGGTTTCAGCATCTAATAGAGTCTTACTTACATAGTAAATTGGCAATTGTCGTCCGTCGGTTTCTCGTATAAGAACTGCACTTACCGAATTATTGCTGACTGCTAGGTAAAGTTGAAGGACTTCACCTTGCTCAGGTTTAGAGAGAAAAGGAGGCGACATCATGTATTTTTTGAGTTGCTGCAACGCTTCTTCATGCTTGTCTGTCCATTCGAACCCTTTATTCTTTCGTAGGACATTGTAGAATAAATGACACCTGTCGGACGATCGAGAAATGAATCGGTTCAGTGCTGCTACACGTCCTGTAAGACGTTGGACTTCTTTAAAATTTCTGGGCGATTTTAGCTCAACAATTGCTTTAATCTGTTCTGGATTAGCTTCGATTCCTCGTCGTGTGACCATATAACCGAGAAATTTTCCAGCTCGAACCCCAAAGGAACATTTCGTCGGATTCAACTTCATCTTGTATTCACGCAAGATGTCGAATGACTGTTTCAAATGTCCGATATGATCGTCCGCATGTTTTGATTTGACAAGCATGTCATCGATGTATACTTCCATAGTATCACCCAAATGTTCTTTGAACATCATATTCACCAATCGTTGATATGTCGAACCTGCATTTTTAAGACCAAAAGGCATTACTTTGTAACAATAAATACCTTTATCCGTCATGAAGGCTGTTTTTTCCTGGTCGTCTGAATGCATCAATATCTGGTTATAACCAGAATATGCATCCATGAATGTGAGTAGCTCATGTCCTGCTGTAGCGTCGACCATGGAGTCGATATGTGGTAATGGAAATGGATCTTTCGGACATGCTTTGTTAAGGTCTGTGAAATCGATGCAGACTCGTCATTTGCCATTTTTCTTTTGAACGACTACAACATTAGCGAGCCAATCTGGATATTTGACTTCCCGTATTTTTCCTGTTTTAAGTAAATTATCAACTTCGTCGTTGATAACCTTATTCCTCTCAGGAACAAATTTTTGCCTTTTCTGTTGAACAGGTTTAAATGTTGGATCAATGTTGAGTTTATGAGAAATAATACTCGGATCAATACCCACCATGTCTTCGTGCGTCCAAGCGAAACAATCATAGTGGTCCTGCAAAAAAGAAATTAGTTGCTTTTTAAAAGAAGGGTCGAGCGTAGAACCTATGTAAACCATCTGGTCAGGTTTATCCTGGTTTAAGACGACAGCTTCCAAGCGATAATCGTCGTTAGTCCCAGGAACGTCCTGGTTCTGTAATTGCTATACTGTCTGCTTCGGGGGCTTCAAGGAAACTTTGTAACATTCCCTAGCAACCTTTCTTTCGCCTTTGATTTCCTGTACTCCCCATTGCGTGGGAAATTTCAGAGTTTGATGATATGTCGAAGGCACAACCTTCATGTCATGAATCCAAGGTCGCCCAAGAATAACATTATAAGCTGATGAACAATCAACGGCATTGAATTTCGTCTGTCTGTTGATTCCTTTAGCATATACTGGGAGTATGATTTCCCCCATGGTGTTTGTCGCTCCACCATTAAACCCAACGAGTGTGGTCGAACGTCGTGTAATCTCGGATTTGTCGATGCCCATTGCTTTCACTGCATCAAAAAAGATAATGTTAGCTGAACTACCTCCATCGACGAGTATCCTTTTGGTTAGACAATTCCCAATGCTTAATTGAATAATTAGTCCGTCATGATGCTTCTGATGTACGTCATCGAGATCCGCCTGGTCGAACGTTAAGGGCATAGCCTCCAATTCTGCGTCCTCTTTGAGTCGTACCTCCTTTGGAATTGGTCGGTCATCGGGACCGCGACTGGCATGTCTTTTAGCAGCTGAATAGGTGGTCCCACAGATATCAGAACCTCCAGTGATACAATTAATCACCTTGGCATGCTCTGGGGATGTGGGACGTGCGTCTTTCTTTTCCTTTAATTCCTGCAAATAACCTTTCGAATTGAGCCAGGACAACTCTTTCTTTAAGGCGATACAATCTTCCGTTATATGACCGAAGTCATCATGGAAGTCGCACCATTTATTTTTATCCTTCTTGTCACTGTCTTTGTCACTTTTCTTTGGCCATCGTATGTTTTGCTGAAGTTGCTTCAAGGATATGACGACGTCTTTAGCTGATCCAGGGAAACCATAAGATGATACCTTAGGATACTGGACAGATTTAGAAGTCGTCAGTCCTTTCTTTTCAAATCTGACGTTTGAAATCTGTCGAGTAGGCTCAGATCGATTGGTTGACTTTGGTTTAAAGTCTGGCTTTTTAACACTTAGGCTTTTTCGGTCGCCCGAATGTTTATTTCTGAATGCAAGGTCATCCTCGACCCTCATATGGGCAAGTGTCCGTGCTCGTACGTCTTCAAAGGTTTCCGGAGGATATTTTGTAAGATCGAGATATAACCCGGAACTATCGTCCAGACCTCGTTTGTATGCTTCGATTGCTGTTTTTATATCACAGTTACGGATACTAATCATCTCCGCATTGAACCGATTAAATTAGCTCCGGATGGACTCTCCACTCTTCTGCACGACGTAGTAGAGGTCGCTTGTTTGCTTCTCCATTTTTCGGCTGCTAGCGAATTGTTGAGTGAATTGATTCACCAGTTCTGCAAAAGACCCAATAGTTTTAGGTTTAAGATTTATTAACCATTGTAAAGCTGCCCCGATCAAGGTCGCCCCAAAACTTTTGCACATGCAAACTTCTTGGAATTGGTGAGGTATTGAGACAGTCCACATAAGTTGCTTGTATTGAGCGACGTGTTCCGTTGGATCAGTGACGCCTGAGTACTTTGGACTGAAGGTTGGAATGCTATACTTCTTTGGGACGTCCACCAACGCGATCTCGTCAACGAACGACGACGCCTGAAACCCTGTACGAGGCTCGACATCGACTGGAACTGCTGCCCCCGGTAATTTGGCCAACATTGATAGGACACGTTCATTTTGCTCTTCCAGAAGTTTTAATCTTTGTGCAACGGGATCTAAGGGAACACCGTTTGAAGTGCCCAATGGAACATAACCAGTCCCATTGAGGCTATTCTGCTGCGAGGCATCAGAAGCATATCCATTGAATGGAATAGAGGCCATAGACATAGTTGGAATCATAAAAGTTGCAGGGTTAATTGATGGTGGACGAGGATAGTTTGGTAATGGAGGAGGCACATTCCAAGTACCAACATAAGCATTTGTAGTCCCCATCATATTGTTCCCATTTTGGTTTCTCAAATTCTCGATGGTTTCAGCTGCTTGTCGAGCTTGAGTTGTTAAGGCGTCAATACGAGCACGAGCAGCTGTTAGCTCCATGTTCATTTGAGCTACGACATGATCTTGAGTTCCTTGGAATGCCATTATCCTGAACAACTGGACAAGAAAACACTAAGAGAAAACGTTAGTCTGTCGTGAGATTATTGAAGATTTCCTTTGGATGGGGCCCCACGGTGGGCGCCAAACTGTTTATGCCAAAAATCTCACAAGAAAAATTTAAGGTAAATGTGGAGCTTGATCCAACCAAAGAAAGTAACAACAATAATCTTACGACTATAGTAAAAATAAAGTAAATAAGACGAGAGAATTGGTGACGCGGAAAACCCCTAAAATGGGTAAAAACCGCGGACGAGTGTGAGTCGTCGTGCACTATGGACGTCAATCAGGGACGTCGTCCTTAAGAACAAATATTACAAGTGAAATGTAATATAAAATAATACAATAAAGTAAAGTCGGTCGTGCGTCGTGTATAATTAGACTTCGGTCGTGCGTCGTACGACAAACAGCGGAAGACTATGAACTTCAAGAGAGATTTAGCAAGCTTGAGAGTATAATTTGTGAGCTTCTAAGGTATGAGAATCAGATGTCCCAATGTGCAGTTTCAATCCCATATTTATACTTCATCTTTCCGTTTTCCAAGTCATTGAATGTATATGACCGTTTCTGATATTGATGGTAGCGTCCGTTATGCTTTTTGTTATTGATGATGTCTACCGTTACAATCTTTAGTCATAAATATCCGTGAATCCTGCATTAAAACATGGCATAATGTATATTGTAGGTTAGTAACTGAAATCATGTCGTACGATGGTATTCGTTGGACGGATAGTTAACTGTTTTAGTTGAGGTCGTCTAAAGAAAGATCGTCCCTTACCTTATGTCGTACGACCATAGTCTGTTGGATTTTTTTACTCAAACAGTCCTCATGGTTTGTTAAAAATTGAGGATTTCGTTCCGTGGTTTCAAAATTTCGGTTTTGGTCCCTATGGATTGTAATTTATTTTTATTTTCATCCCTGAGACCAAAATACTACTTTTAAGTATGATAGACTAAAATAGAAATGAATTGTAAACCATATGAATGAAAAAAACAATAAAAATAAAATCATGAGGACGAAAACGGTAATGAGTTATATACCATATGGATAAAAAACTTAATTTCAAAACCACAAGGACGAAAATAGAATTTTTCGACAAACCATAGGAACTAAAAACATAATTTACTCTTTAGTTTAAGTTATATTAAAGATGTAACTTATTTTTAGGTTTAATAATGTAATGTTTTTTTATTAAATAATAATTAAATATTTTATTAAAATTCAATGTTTACCCTAATTATATTTTAGATTCGGATTATATTTAAAACGGGAGGTTTATCTTATATTTGATTATGTTTATCAGATAGTTATTATTAAAAAATGCAGTTTTAAAAGTTATATACATGCATCATTTACTTGTAATCTTGAATTTTAAGTAAAATGAATCAATAAACAGTACTCTATACCAATGTTCTAAAAAACTCGTTGCACAGCCGCCTTGGCGCGCCATGGCACCAAGGCTTGTGTCTCACGCCACATTAAGCCCGTGACACGTCATGGCCTAATGCACAATTTCGTAATGCAATATTTGATTTTTCTTTACGTTTTTAATGTCTTATTTGCAAGTTTTTTTTAATATATACCATAATTAACTTGTTTATTACTATTGACTCATTGAGTATCACTACAAAACATATGTTTTTATGTATAATGATATATATGAATTAGAAAAATGACGTCATAAGTCACGCCATAGCTTCGCCGTGGCTCCTAAGGCTTGAGGCTTGGCCTCGCCGCCACGTCACGCCTCACGCCATTTAGAACATTGCTCTATACATAAAAATTTGTATTTAAAAGTTTTTCACAAATATTTTATAATATAGTATAGATGATGTTTATGCCAAAAATCTCCCAAGGAAAATTTAAGGTAAATGTGGAGATTAATCCAATCAAAGAAAGTAGCTTCAATAATCGTAGGACAATAATAAAAGTAAAATAAATGAGACAAAGGAATTGGTGACGCGGAAAACCCCTAAAATGGGTAAAAACCGCGGACGAGTGTGAGCCGTCGTGCACTATGGACGTCAATCAGGGACGTCGTCCTTGTTAACAAGTGTTACAAATGAAATGTAATGTAAAACAATACAATAAAGTAAAGTCGGTCGTGCGTCATGTGTACTTAGACTTCAGTCGTGCGTCGTACGACAAACAACAAAGGCTTTGTGAACTTCAAGAGAGATTGAGTGAGCTTGAGAACGTAATTCGTGAGCTTGTAAAGTCTGAGAATCAGATGTCCGAATGTGAAGTTCAATCTTCATATTTATACTCCAATTGTCCGTTAGCAAGTCTTGAATGCATATATTTAATAGAGTAACCGTTTGATATTGATGATAGCGTCCGTTACATCCGTTGTTATTGGTAACGTCTTCCGTTATGATCTCTAATCATAAACGTTCTTGAAATTCTGCACTAAACGTAATATAAAGTATGTTGTAATTTAGTAACTGAAATCATGTCGTACGACAGCCCTCGTGGACGGATTTTGATAGTTTGGTCGAAGTCGCTCAAAAGAAGGGTGTCAGTTATTTCTCTGGTCGTGCGACTATGGGCTAATGGACTGTTGGAATCTCTAGTCGTACGACAAAGAACTTTTGTTATTTTTTACCCAAACAGTTTGCCCCCAAATTTAAAATTCAAGCGGCAACTTTTTGAAATTTAAATTTAGGATTAATACACGTGTTATAAAAGAAAAGCGGGTAACTTACATAGAACCGAATCGGTTCGTTTCCAACTAAATAATGACGTCACTTTTAACAGAATAAACAATTTGACAGCTAATGAAGGACAGGTGTCATGCTATCGTTGAGTGTACTCGAGGGGTTGTCTGACACGAACGACACGTGTCAATTTCATTGACCGTTGATTTCTGGCGATTCGATTTCCTGGCGATTTGATTTCTGGTTTTAGTATAAATAGGAATTATCCTTAATCTTTTCCTTTTTTACGTTTTACCCATTGTTTATGCCAAAAATCTCCCAAGGAAAATTTAAGGTAAACGTGAAGCTTAATCCAACCAAAGAAAGTAACGACAATAATCGTACGACTATAACAAAAATAAAGTAAATAAGTCGGAAGAATTGGTGACGCGGAAAACCCTTAAAATGGGTAAAAACCGCGGACGATTGAGAGTCGTCGTGCACTATGGACGTCAATCAGGGACGTCGTCCTTTAGAATAAGTGTTACAAGTGTAATACAATGTAAAGTAATATAACAAAATAAATTCGGTCGTGCGTTATCCTTTGGTCGTGCGTCATACGTCAAACAGTAGAATGCTTTATGAACTTTGAGAAGGATTGAGCAAACTTGAGAGTATAAGCTGTACGCTTCTAAAGTATCAGCATCAGATGTCCCAATGTGAATTTCCAGCCTTGTATTTATACTCCATCTTTCCGTTTCCCAAGTATTGACTGCATATGACCGTTTCTGATATTGATGACAACGTCCGTTATGCTTATTGCTATTGATGATGTATTCCGTGACAATCTCGTCATGAATGCCTTTGAAAACATAATACAACATATGTTGCCAATTAGTAACTAAAATTAGGTCGTACGAAGGTATTGGTTGGACGGGTATTTGATCGTTTTTAGTCGAGGTCGCCTAAAGGAAAGACGCCATTCATCATCTGTCGCACGACCACGGACTGTTGGACTTTTTACCCAAACAGTTGCCCCCAAATTTAAAATTCAAGCGACAACTTTTTGAAATTTAAATTTTAAAAACATGACATGTGCTAAAAGGAAAAACGAGGGTAACTTAACTATAACCAAATAAGTTCATAATGACGTCATTCCCTGCAGAAATAACCATTTAGACAGCTAATTGGGGACAGGTGTCACGTATTGGAGGAACGTACTTGAGTGCTTCGCCTGACACGGGTGACACGTGTCAATTGACGATTTGATTCGGTTTCCAAATTACAGTATAAGTAAGGATTTTCCTTAATCTTACCCTTTTTCTACGCTTACCTTTTCAAAGAATACACATCTCCGACGAGATTCAGTTTCCGATTGACCAGAATCCTTTCCTATTTCTAGATTCAAGGTTTAGAACATTATTTAAGGTACGATTTCTAGTTCTTTTCTGTGTCGATTTATGTATAAGAAATCCTTAGCTAAGAAGCCTAGAAAAGCTTGGGATTGTCTTAGTTACTGGAAGGCGACTGTGAGTGTTCCTGATTTCAATATGTCGAGCGAACCTATTAGTGTTTACAAGGAAGAGGAAAATCTAGAGTACCTTAAAAAATTAGCTAGGATTCCAGAGGATGTCAATCTAGTGACGCCGGAAGATTTACGACCAGATGAAGTTCCGAAGGGATATGGCGTTTTATACGAGTATCCCTTCAAAATAGGCTTTTCTTGGCCATTTATTCCCTTGGTCAGGGAGTTTTTAGATGCATTTGACTTATCGCCTGGACAGTTGATGCCTCAATTCTGGCGGATTGTCCAGGTGATCGATCGTCTTACGACCGACTGGGGGGCTCCGTTCAATTTGAACGACCTTCTAACTGCTTACAGCGTTCGAGCGGATAACTATCATAGATATAGTTTATTCCCTAGAACAAAAGGAGATACCGTACGGGTGCATAATACTGCGGTGAACGACCGTGGTTGGAAACGCCACTATGTTTTCCTCCAGGTGGCATCCTTGAACGACGAGGATAGCCAATGGTTTTCTTCTGGATGGAATGAGTCGGGTAGGTTTTCTTATTTTGTCGGGTGTTTTTTGTCGTGTGTCGTGCGTTTTATAATGTCTTCTAATGGTGTCTTTCCTTTTGTATGGCAGTGATTGACTTCACTAAAGTGAAGCCAAATAGAGATTCTCTAATCAAGATTCAAAGGATCTTGGAGAAGAGTATTATCGACCGTTCTTTTTCTGTTCGGTCGAACGACGAGGAAGACGAAGTCGTCTTTGTCGCGGAGGTTCCATCTGTCGAAGGTTCTCATCAAGGAGAAGAGAGAGAAGAAGAAAAGAGAGAAAAAGAAAAGAGAGAAGAAGAGATGACTGGTACGTCGTTCGAACTCTTTTATTGCGGAGGTCACATGTCTTTTCTAACTCTTTTTATTTTGTCCAGAAGACTCATCTACGAAGTCGGTTGCTCAGAGATGGATCGAACAACTAGAGCTTGCCCGTCAGGGCAAAGAGAAATCGAAGAAGAGATCTGCTCCTCCCGCAGGGGTGGATCCAAAGCGTCTTCGAGGCAAACCCCGGACTTCTCCAAAGAATATGGGTGAGGCTTCTTTGGCGTCCCTTTCAGGGGCGACACTTGCGAAGGAAACCGTTACCGGTGTCGAGCTAGGAAGTTCGACTAAGGCGACGAAGGACATTCCCTTGTCGGGAATGTCGGGCGTTGAGAAGTCTCCTTCCTCCTCTAAAGGTGAGGGGAAGAATAAGAAAAAAGTGGGAGAGATGACTTTCAAAGCCACTCTCCCAGCTGATTTCATGGCGAATGACGTTCTCGAAAGAGACGTCATTTTTCCCCACTTGGCGAAATGCCTCCTTCCAACCTTTTACGATCGTTACAAAGAAGTCTAGGTTGGAAGACACAGGATCCCATGCCGCTGGTCTCTCTTTCATGGTAATTACATTTTAACTTTTCTTTCCTTCGTTTACTTGTTCTTTTTTTAATCCTTTTGCTACTGTTGTAGGCTTTTCAAGCTTGTTTGAGCTTTTATGCTCAAACAGAAGGTTTGAGGGCGTCTTTTCCTGAAGTAAAGAAGAGGGCTGATGAGGCTCTTGAAAAGGAAAAGGTCGCCCTAAAAGCGGTCGAGGCTGAGAAGATGAAGGTTGAGAGCCTTAAGGCTAAACTCGTCGAAGCTCAAAAAGAGAAGGTCGAGTTTAGGGATCGCGTCCTTGAGCTTGAGGCGTTAACAACGAAACTGGAGATCGAGAAAATAAAATCCACCACCGACGTTGCTTCTCATGCTGATGAAGTTGCATCTCTTCAAAAGAAAGTCGAGGGTTTAGAAGGCGACTTCAAAGATTTGGAGGAGGAAAATCAACAGCTTGAAGCCTTTTCCTGTCTTACAGCCAGGGCTGCTTTGATGAGACGTCATCTAAGTGGAAAAAATCCCATGGCGTCGGCTGCCGAAGAGCTCAAGAATTATCTTGAGAAGGTGGGGACTGAAAGGGACCTCGACGAGGATGACGATCTAGATGGGAGCGATGGCGGAGAAGAGGAGGTGTTAGCAAGGACGGACGTCGTACAAGAACAATCTGGCGCTCCTCCTACTTAGCTTTGTTTGAACTTTTCATTTGAAGGTCGACCGTATGTGGTCGTCCTTTATATTTGTATTTTTGACTTTCTATGAAACACAACTCTTTTTGCTTGTCAATGCTTATTACTCACCTTTATAAGTAATTGCTCATCAAATAAGTAAATAAACATTTACATTAGCCATACAACCATATCATTATCAACTGAAACTTTCGATCGACCTTAGGCAATTCATAATGGTTTTTGGGTCTAAGAATATCAAATGCAGAACTTTAACCCTTGTCATTTATTAATATTGAATATATATGTGTGATCACATGAGTTTCACTCGACACAAAGATTTCAAATAAGTCGTGCGTCCCTGCGAAAAACAATATTAGTAGGGTGGTCGTTGGTTTGACCAACGACCCTCCAATGCTTAAGTCAGTAATCTTTCTTAAAAAATAATCAAAGAAATTAATTTCACAGAATTAAAAGTAATACCTCTTTAGATGAACTGCATTCCAGCTTCGTGGGATATCTTGACCATCGAGGGTTTGGATTCTATAAGCTCCTTTACCCACGACACTAGAGATTTGATAAGGACCTTCCTACTTAGTGGAAAGTTTACCTGCATTAAGCTCTTGAGTGTTTTGAAACACTCGTCGTAGGACGTAGTCGCCTTCTTTAAAAACTTTGACCTGGACATTTTTGTTGAAATGTCGTTCGACAGTTTGTTTTTGCGACGCCATGCGAATGTGAACAGCTTCTCGGAGTTCCTCTAAGGCATCGAGGTCATAACTTAAGTCGACTAAATTATGCTCAACGGACGTATGCCTTGAAGTCGGTAGACGTACCTCAATAGGTAACACAACTTCACATCCATAGACTAAAGAAAAGGGAGTCTGACCTGTGGACGTACGAGGTGTCGTACGATTAGCCCATAGAATGGAAGGCAATTCTTCCACCCACTTCCCTTTGGCAGCTTTGAGTCGTTTCTTGAGTGAATTAATGATAGTTTTATTACTTGACTCGGCTAAACCATTCGACTGTGGATATCGAGGTGTTGATGTTACCAACTTGATGTTCCTTTCTTCGCAAAATCTTCTTCGCAAGAAGAAGATGACTTGTTCCAACCAAACAAAGAACCAGAAATGGACCAGGTAAGTAGAAAGTAAGTTGGTTTACTCGTTTATTATCTGGGAATCCTTTTTTCACTTAATACCTTACAATCTATCTCTTATCATATGTAATAGTATGTGGTGTGCACATTATGATAACATCTTATGAGTAAGGGCTAGGGATGTGCATAGTGTGATGATTTCACGTATGACATTGTGCATATATATTTGACACTTTCAAACTTACTTTCTTATGTGTTCCCATATTATGTGGACAATATGATCAACCATGTGGGAACTTTCGCCACAATTTTTATAATGTCGATGTTTTTTTAGCTTTCATGTTCTTATTGTATATATATGACTATGATAATTCCCAGATTATCAAGTTCTAATTCAATTTCTATTGACAACAAGATGATACAAACCAAATATCCAACCTGTTATTGATCTCCAACAAGATTCGTATACAGTTTCTATCTGGATACTTTCTCTCTCTACAAGCGTACAAAACAGGTTCTTGTTACAAGCTTCTACTTCTACCACTACTCCTAGTCACATGTCTTTTAAACAAAGACACGCACACAAAAACAGAAAAAAGAAAAATACAAGACTTTGACAATTTGACTTATTACAAAGTTGACTTTGACTTTGACTTTGACATTGAGAGTTGACTTTGAGCTTTGACTTGGCTTGACTTTCAACTTCAGTAAACATGATCTTGTACCCAACAAATATGTGCACTAACAATCTCCCCCTTTAGATTCAAGATCATCTCTAAAAGATTTTGCAATACAATCTCCCCCTTAAGCTCAGTTGATCTTTAACTCTAATATCCCCCTTTGTTAAGATGAAGAACTTTATCAACTTATCTCCTTTTTGTGGACTTCTTATCAACTCAGAATATCTTCAGAAATCAGTATAAGCATTGAAGTTCAATATCCCCTTCTTATACTAAGAACAATCTTCTCCAAGGTTGTAAAACCTCTTTCAGACATTGGAAAGAAATTATCTTCAGGTTTAGCTCAGGTTGCTTTAGCAAATTGTCTTCAAAGAAAATTTCAGTAAAATCAGCTTGTCTTCAAAAATCTTTGAATTTGCTCTTCAAGCTCTCAACAGACTTTCTCCAAATTCACTGTCTTGACAAAACTTTCTTGATCACTTCACACGTTTCTTGATCCTCTCCCGTATCTATAACATTTCTTGAGTCGCTCTCCCCCTTTTTGATGAATGAAGCATGAAATCATCAAAACTTTACAAGAAATGTCTTTAATCTGTTCTGACCACTAATCTTTTATCACTGAGCCTCTGACCATCGATTGATTAAAAAAGAAATTCATCCGAATCTTTGCAAATTCAGACAAATTATGAGTGTAACACCTGAATCAACAAAATGAATCAGTTAAAGTGCATGTCAGTAACATGAAGTCAATGTGTGTAATGAATACACATTGGGAATGAGCTTTTGTGATGTTCACTCCCCCAGGTCTTCCATTCAATCATCGAATAACACAAGTTTATTCTATGAACGTTTTGACAGAAAAACGAATTTCCTGTGTATACGTGCTTGTGTTTGACAGAATTAGGCACAGATGATTGCTTTTTAATAGTCTCAAAATTGTGTAAACCATTGAAATAACAACAGTTAAACACAGACTCAATTGTGCATGATCGAAGTGCGAAGGTGGGGCAGACTTCCTTCTTTTTCAATATCCATATTTTCCAAATGAAAAACCAGATAGCATATGTGTTGCGTCCCCTTGAAAATATTGAAACATTTTCTTGTTGTGAAGAAAATGAGTAGCTGGTGGGTTTTTTTTTATCAAGAGTTGGCATGGGCTAGTTGCTTGTTTCAATGATGTTCACGAAGAATTGTGAAACACCAGCAATGTGGCTGCCCGACTCAGAAAAAGTTGGTGCAGAGTTTGATATTCTTTTACTCTGTTCTCTCACCCTCTTTCTTTTAAACATTGAGCTCACATCTAACCAAACTCTCATTTTCATTTTACCTCATCACATAACCCATACTCAGTATTTTTGACTCCGCACTCTTCGATCACTCAAGGATTAACTTCTTGGGTAGGAAACACTTGTTAATGTGAATCCATAGAAGTTTTAGTTAATTCCTCACGATGAACCCATATTCAAACAATTTGTGTGTGCTCACTTTCTAAAACTCTAAGGTGGTGCTCCCATAATATACAAGGAGGATGCACCCCGTAGTACAAGACAAAGGCTGACATTCCATAAACAGAATGCCACCTGGAAAGTAAAACCATCGTGCGCCGCTCCAAGGTGATCTGAAAATCTTCGTACAACATGCATCACGTGATCTGCATGTGACCTTGTCTTGAACTGAGTTTGCTAAACGTCGAAGTCCCCAGAGGATAGCCATCACAGAGGCTCTGTGAGTGATCACAAAGGCTCTGTGATCTGAAGAGCATTATCAGGTTTCATGTCCTCTGGCAGAGAGTCGAGAGATGTCTTCAGAGATTGCATCTTCTGTGGTACACTTGGATGTCCTGAGCGAACTTCTGCAGTTTCTATACTTAGCCTATTTTTCAATACTTCTATACACTATGATTGGAGTTAACAATCTCCCCCTAAGTATTGAAATACTTATATACACTATGATTGGAGCTAACAAGTAGCACTTAGAACATTGTGTGTGAGAGCTTAGTGAGAGAGATATTGAGTTTGAGAGCATCTTTGTAATCATTTGATTTCTTGTTATACATATGACAATTGAAATTGAAATTCGTTGTTCCTCTTGATTTGATTGCATATTACTGGGACACACACATATTTATGGACCTACTGAAGATGATTGTTCTACTTCCACAAGCACAAGTACTGCTAACTCTGAGAAAGCTAATCAAAACTTTGATAACACAGAACATGTCTCTAAGAAGGTAGTTCAGAGCTCCGAGTCTGTTATACCAGAGTTGACAACATCAGATTTACCTACAAATGAAGAAGTTCAATCAAAGAAATGATTCAGAGATTCCTGCTATAATAGATGAAAATAATGATCAGAATAATCAAGATGATGTTCAACCTCTACCAAGCACACATAGATGGACAAGACATCACCATCTACATCAAATTATTGGTGATGCCACTTTTGGAGTGAATACAAGGTCTGTAACTGCAAATGTATGTTTATTTGTAAACTTTCTAAGTGCAATAGAGTCGATGAAGGCATCTGAGGCATTACAAGATCCAGACTAGATATTGGCAATGCAAGATGAACTTCAACGGTTCAAGAGGAACAAATTTTGGAGACTAGTTCCAAAACCAAAGAGCAAATCTATAATTAGAACTAAATGGGTCTTTAGAAATAAAAATGATGAAGTTGGGATTATAGTCAGAAATAAAGCAAGACTAGTTGCCAAAGGGTATTGTCAGCAAAAAGGCATTGATTATGATGAGATCTTTGCTCCAGTTGCCAGGATAGAAGCAATTAGGATATTCTTAGCCTATGCAGCAAACAAGAACTTCAAGATTTTCAGATTGATGTGAAAGCATGAGGAAGTCTACGTTAGTCAACCTGAAGGATTTGTTGATCCTGAGTATCCAAATCATGTTTATGTTTTGGACAAGGCTTTATATGGATTAAAGCAGGCTCCCAGAGCATGGTACGATACTCTGACTCAATTTCTGTTGAAATCTGGTTTCAAGAAAGGTACAATAGATACAAATCTATTGTTAGCCCCACTCTTTTATCATGTAGAAGTATTGTAAAAGAAGACAAGCTCTAAAGCAAGAGGACCTCTACATTTGTAGCATGTTGAGCTAGAGCCTATAATTGCCAAGTAAAATATACAGAGAAGTGCCCAACCAAAAGATTATCTTTGGATGCAGAGCCTCTAGGCCCCCTCTGTATTAATGCTCTGGAAATCAACCAAGTGTTCCAATGATAACATGTCATGTCAGCAGAAGCGGTTACTTCACCTTTCCAAGTGGAATCGCCCTATTGGCTTGACTTTGATATTATTCTCCTATAAATAGGAAGATTGTGTTTGTTAGAGATGAGCTTGCATATCTTTATACACATCACACCCACTAGTTACACTGTTGAGAGAGAGTAAGTAGGTCTGAGTATTTTACACACACACACAAAAGTACGTGTTCTTGGTGTGTTCTTCACTGTAAGTTCAGATCATTGGTCAATTCAATACAAATGACTTCAATGGCTATATTTTTTTGTATTCTCGCTTTCATCTAGCTTTTCATTCTATTTTGATCAATATCTTACTACTTCCACTATTTAACTCTATATTGATCATTAACCAACAAGAATCATGGGACAACAATTGGTATCAGATCAGGATTGATTCATCTAAATCAATCAATCAATCATCTATATGTTGTTGTCTTCTTGTGAACAAATCAATTTTGATCAAAAACTAGATTCCAAAAGTTCATATCTGCTATTCTTTTATAGATATGTGTCTAAAAAACAAATCTTCTCTAAATCTAGAAAAGGAAATGAAGGAAAAGTCGAAACAATCCAGAGTGCCAGTTAAGCTAACTTCTTACTCTTACAAACCAATTTCTTATACTTTCAAACCAATTAAATCCTACCATGCATATAATGGAGTGGATGAGGTGCTCCTATCACCATTCTTTTGTCATGCCTAGCCATTTCTCAATTGACCATCTTCCTCTATTTCACTTGGGATTTTGTTTTTGGAGCAAAATGGTCATGCCTAAGAGTCCAAGACAACCAAAATTTCATTATCACACTTTTAAATGCCTATTTGTTTTTCTTTTTGTTTTTTTAGAATTAAGATAAATTGTTTATTGTTATTTATGTTAAATAAACAATCTTAATGATAGAATTACCATTTTAACTATATGTTATTCTACAAACCACTATAATTAATGTTTTCTATTATTTATAGTTCGATAACCAAAGTTATCTCATCTACAAAAATGGATATTGTAATGGGTCGTTCTTCGAAAATATAGGAAAAAGGAACTTAATGTTTTTTTATTCTTTACAGTTCGATACCTAAAGTTATCTCTTCTATAAAAATGAAGATAATAATAAGTCGTTCTTCCCATGTATAGAAAAAAAGCACCTTACGAAAGAGTTCCAAATTCCAAATACCCAATAAATCTTTTGAACAACAAAGTCTAAACGCATTATCATGAACAAAAGAAAAGGGTATTTTTGAAATTAAGTCATCACCTGCTAATTAAGCCCTAATCAAACTCCAATACAAATCCACTAAGCGCTAAAATCAAACATCCCTTAACCAAGCTTGTATTTAATACATAGATCTAAAAAAGAAAAAAATGTATTAAAATAGAACAAACTTTAACCTAATTGCTATTATTTTGGATAACCAACTTTCAAAATCATTATTTAAAACTCTAAACTAAACTTTTCGTTTATTTAAGGGTCCCAATTTTCTGTCAACATGTAAACCGTTACTTTTAAATAATATGGCAAAAACAGACAGTTACATGGATAGTTGAAACAACATCACTTATTTTTTTCTATTTTAATTGTTTGTATTTTTCTAAATCTCCATCTTTCTCCCAAAAGAAACCCTAATTCCTTAACCAAAAAAGAAAAGAAAAGAACAAAGCTTAATACTTAAATTAAAAACCCAAAATCAAAAAAATAATTGAAACATTAAATTAATTTTAAATAAAACCCAACTTAATCCTCTCTCTGATCTCTCCCACATTCAAACCCATCTCGTTTGTATTAGTTTTTTGACACTGCCACAAGGATGCTTTTCATCAAATTCAACCCATCTAGTGCATCATTTTTCACAATTTCAACATTTGTTGGTAATTAATTGTCGATGATAGAATTTTCTAGGATATGATTGAGATACAAACTTTGTGCTAGCAAAAGAGTTGATACGTGATTCTATTTGGTGGATTTTGAACTCATCACCAAAGATTTGCCGAAGGAGGCGTGGTTACCATAGAGTTGCACCAGAGAGAATTGTCGTAGGAAGGGTACCAAAGCAACGATAATATAAGGGGGGAACACATCGGGTTGTCTGAACTCAAAGGCTAAATTTGAGATATAGTGGCAAAAGATGACAACCAATCAACCATCCTTTAAATAATCCCCCGGTCTCTCTAGTTGGCACCTCTACCAGTTTTTTAAGAATCAAGAAAAAGTTGTTCACTAATAGAGTTGTGTCCTCTGATTTGGATGGTCAAGCAAGCAAGGGTAGCAGACCAAACAGTGGCCTTTGATTTAGTTAGGGATTGTTTGTTTTAAAAAAAAAAACTCTTAATGCCTAAGTCTGAATCGTTTAGACCTTTTAAGATTTAGACTGTTTTTTTTTCCAGTTTTCAGAACCTCTTAACTCTTAAATACGTCTGAAATAAGAAGTGGTGATCTAACTTATTAAAACCTCTTATCGCCACCTCAGTTCATATGCTCTTCTTTCTCTCAAGACGCCTCCGGACGTCATAAAAACATACAGTCTTATTGATTCAGATTTCAGCACCTCAAACGTAAAATAAGACTTCAGACTTCATACCTCTTAAAAAACAAACGGCACCTTAGTGTTCAATTAAAAATTATTACGTCATGTCTTAACAATTGTCAGATTCAAGGATTTGGTTGCAATTATCAGAAATCACATGCTTTCTGTTAAATAATTTAGCACTAGAAGAGCCGTTAGATTATTGTGCAGAAACAAGTAATGTTAATCACAAGGCCTATTGAAGGTCTAAGCATTCTAGTTGATGCAAATTCACAAACTTCTAGATAGGGATAAGATTGTGGGTACTGATTTCCAATTTTCAGGAGAAAAGCCTAATCTTATGCCTTGCGAGGAAAATAAAAGAGGATTTACATCAATATTAACTAGAAGAATTGAAGGTTTCACATAGGATTTAATGGTGGTGCAGGACTAATCATATCAACATCAATCTTTGATGCTGATTGCTGGAATAATAGTTAACAGAATCGGGAACAACCATGATCACTTCATAACCTAGGCAATGCATTACCTTGACCTCGATATAGATGGTAATAACAACTCTCTTGTCAAAGCAAAATTAGAAGTCAAAACATCTCCAAGGAAGAGTTACTGGAGGGTCATCAGAGAGACCTCAAAAACCCAAGATGAGGCAAGGCTTCGTCTTGGGGTGGAGGCATAAGAGGTGAACCCAAATTAGAAGACCAAATTGGGTAATCATGTCGGTTATCGGGTGATGACAGGGCAACTGGCCGTTTCTCTACTTACCCACAGATACGAGCTTCCTACACCAACAAGTATCAAGTGTGGGTGACTGCCTATAACAAGTCTCAGAGATGGGATGCGGGGTTTTATCCTACAGGAAAATATGGCTTGGCCATTTGGAGTCACAGTTTTTTCCTGGATAATTATGCAGTTTTCAATCAAACTGAAGTTTCTCCGATTAACCATTAATGTATTTTGGGCGACCACAGGAACATATCAATAATGAACAAAGATATAGTTTTCTGGTACACTATAGGCTTTCATCACAACCCTGCCAAGAGGATTTCCCAGTGATGTCAACACTTGCTAGTGGATTTGAGCTTCAACCTGCAAACGTTTTAGAAAGAAACCCATTGCTCAAAACTTAAAAAGCTGTCAACATTGGAATTTCAGTTATGACTTTTCATAGAGCTTTGAGCTGATGGGCTATATTTTCATTGAACTCAAGAAGCTTCCGACCTATCAAAGTACAACTAGTCAAGCAACATAAACCTCATGGTCCATTGAATTATGCACCGGTAGTAAGCACAATATCACAAACAAATGCAGATCTGCATATTATATATATACTGATACTATTAAACACCAGCTGATACACAATAGAACCTTCAATATAGTAGATATGCTTTTCTGCTTTGCATATATCAGATAGGTAATGAATCTTAGCTATCAAATAGAAAAGGCAATGACCAAAACAGAGTTGACTAGAAATTATCGTACTATGGATCATTTGGAAAACAGAAAAATGCATGGATGAACATTATATAGTAGACAACGGTATCACCATGTCCACTAAAAAGCAAAAAAGAAAATGTAGAAAAGTACTTGAATCACCTTGCTAGAATGTAAGGGGTCTCTAGCACTAGAAACTCAGTTCCTGTATTTCTACATATGAAACTTACTAAAACAAGCCAAGTGATAACTATAGCAGATTTTTTCCAGTACATCAAAGCAAGCACTGCACAAACATAAATTTGGCCATTAGATAAAACCAACAAAAATATGTCAGTTTCCAGAAGTAGGTTTAGAAACAAAATGCCTAGTAAATGGTATGACTGATAATTTGTATAAGATCATAAAATTCAGGAATCATCCAGAAATTTTAGAAACTCCAAGGGTCGCTGACACGATTCGAGATTGGCTTTGCAGTTTTCAACAAACTTGATTTTAGTTCAGGCCTCGCTTGGTGATGCTTATGTTTGCTATTTAAATTATTTTGCAATGCAAGTATTGTTGTAAAAAAACATCCCTTGGCTTAGCGAACAGCGGTAGCCAGTGCTCTCTGCCAGCAGTAGGTTCATGTCTCACAAGAGACACGTGTATATGTAATTTTCCATATAAAAAGGTGTTGTGACTCCTTATTTGATAGCGAAAGAGAACTTCATTCGACAAGACTATTTAGATGTAAAAATATGTGGTCATCTAGTTTCTTTTGAAGAATTGTATTTTATTGGGGCTGAAACCTCAACCTTAACAACTCACCTTCATTATAGTCCATGACAAGGCAGACTGCGATTGAAAGAAAGGGAAACTCCACTCTAGTAGCATTTACACGTACACGTCCAAAACAAAAGGTTGATCTAGGTTCTCCATTAAGTCCTATGAAGAGTAGCATCAGAATATGATGCAATTAAACAAAATCTACTTCAAGAAACAGAAAAAAGAAATCAGAGTATATAAAGTCGATCAATTAGGATAGTTTACACAAATAGGAATATGAAAGGATACAATATCAAATTTAGTACATCGTGGATGACCGACAGTCCATAAAGAATCAAAACCTAATTATCAAATACAGGGATTTAAACCAAACCAAAAAAACCCAGTATATCCCACCCGAAAGTAGGGTGGGGGGGAGGGGGGATGATGTATACAAACCTTTCCTCTACCTCAAGGGGTAGCGAAGTTGTTCCCAGCAAGTCCCCTGACTAGCGCAAAAGATTTTAAGAGGCTTAGCTAGACGCTAAGGATGTGGCATGAGCAGCCCAGGTTTGACATGGCAGCCTTAGACATTCCCGAGAAAATGACTTTTGCTATTTGTTCTTGGAGACGTAGTACTACCGTAGCTGACTATGGACATGTATCTAGTGCTGATGAAAAGAAAAGAGATTTAGAGAGGTAGAGGGTGAATCTGGAGAAGGATTGGAGAGGCGACAAATAGGTTAACAGAGCCTAGAGCCTTAAGATAGACAAAGGGATGTACAGTTTTTATGCATTCCCTATATATCCCTATGTTCTCTTAACTTGTGTAACATTTTTTAGGACTTCTGCAAATTAGTGGAATACTTGCTGCAACATAGGCACATTTTCACCAGGTAGACATTCTTGAAGTCTTGGAACTTTTTAGTCCATGAAATTTCTTTCAAGCAATCGAAATCCTATTCAGATGTGAGAGAAGTGTCAGACTGGGACAAGGCATGTCTAGCGTATAAGGTGAAAAAATGTGCACATCCTAGAACTCATGATCTAAAATTATATCTCAAACTTCATGTCTTGTATAAAAATGTGAAAATCGAAGTCAACAAGCTTTTGATTAGAAACTAGCAGGGGTAGGTTATATTTAAATGTGAGAATGAACTTCTAAAGTACTTCAGAACATACTGCAAATTTTGGGAGAGTGGGAGTCCGGAGAGTCAAGAGTCTTTGAGGGAAATTACTCATTAGGTACATGGGAAATGGAAAGTAGGAGGCCATCATTATTTAATGGGAGCCCACCCACGTCTACATATATTTTCTATAAAGAAATTCTTAGATATCAATTATAGAATATAATTAATACAAAATATAAACAGGCCAGGCGGGACACACCAAATTTTTTTGCATTGTGGTACAAATCCTCCTTTACAGTTTACGTATAGGCGACGTAAAGGGAAATAGTTGAGCTTATGTCTTCTAGTTTCTGTTTACTTCAGTAAATAAAGTCTTAGGGGTAGTTGTGGGAATTACCACTTGGAATAAGGTGCGTTTCCCTCTACTTAATTGGGGGGAAAAGCTGTTAGATAGTTATTCTGTTTTGTAATTGTTGTGAGCCTAGCTCTGGGAGAGAATATGGCCTCTCGAATGCCATAGTTGTATGAGTGTTCTATACTTTTACCATTTCAATACAATTCCCAACCATTCGACCTTATTGATTTCTATTAGTGTATACCAAATTGGTATCAGAGCTGTTCCGATCCGTAAATGGCGACTCGAAGTTTAAATAGCAGAGTGGACGATTTGGAGAGTAATGTTGGATCGATCGAGAAGGCAGTACAGTCTGTAATTTTGGTTTCTCCGACAAACTGCAAGAGGATGTTTCGGCGAAATTGAATGGATCGACAGCGGTGGAAAGCACTGATGCTACGGGAATTGGTGGAAACGGCAGAAATCAAGGGGGAAATCCAGATCAGAATCGTTTTTTCGCCATAAAGGGAGGAAGCTGGAACTGCCAACATTTGACGGAAATGATCCCGATGGCATTTTATGTGTTGAAAGGTATTTTTCTCTGAATCGTTTAACTCCTGAAGAGAAGATAGATGTTTCATTCATCTCCTTTGAAGGTGATGCTTTGAGATGGTTTCAGTGGGAAAACAAACGTCACCCAATAACCAATTGGGAGATTCTTAAGAGTCTAATTCTGAGGCAATTCCGTTCGTTAGCTACTGGTTCACTTTGTGAACAATTTTTAGCGATAAAACAGGAAGGATCGATTGACGATTATAGGCGAAGATTTGTGGAATTGGCGGCGCCTCTACAAGTTATTCCCGAAGAAGTGTTCCTTAGCCAATTCATTAATGGTTTGGAGAAATCGGTGAAGGCAGAGATCCATCTCCTAAATCCTATTTCGTTAAGTGCGGCGATGGAATTGGCTGCCAAGATTGAAGTAAGAAATCGATTGGTGAGTAAGGAGAAGAGTTCATATCCGATTAAGCGAAGTCTGATGGGATCGACAGATTTGAAGGGTTAACGTTGCTCAGGCTACATCATCGACTCATGACACTAAATTGGGAACCGAATACAGGAGGTTATCGGATCAAGAGGTGCAGCATCGGAGAGCTTTGGGATTGTGCTATCGTTGTGATGATAAATATGCCCCAGGACACAAGTGTAAAAAAAAAGAAATGAACGTAATTCTGGTTCAGGAAGAGGTCGACGATGAGGAATGTTGTGAGGAGGAGAAATCCTTGAATTCAGTTGATGTTGTTGATTTCGGTCAGAAAGTTGAAGTTCATCTTAATTCGGTTATCGGTTTAACGAATCCTAAAACTATGAAGATGGAGGGGACGATTGGTGAACAGAAGGTGGTAGTGCTTATAGACAGTGGGGCAACTCACAACTTCATTTCGAAAGAAGTTGTGGAGAAATTAAAATTGCCGATCGAGAAAACAAAGGAATACACCATCACAATGGGGACGGGAAGAACGATTCAAGGATCAAGGGTATGTAAGTTCGTAACGGTAGCACTCCAGGGGATAGATTTGGTGCAGGATTTTCTTCCAATTCAATTGGGTAATAGCGACGTGATTCTGGGAATTCAATGGCTCGAAACTTTAGGTGCTACCTTTACCAACTGGAAATTACAGACGATGAAGTTCACGTGTGTAGGTCAATCAGTCACATTGAAGGGAGATCCTTCATTGGGACGTTCGATGGTATCATTGAAGGCTATGGGAAAAGTTATACAAGAAGAGGGTCATGGCGTATTGGTTGAATTGGGGTCTTGTGAGAAGTTCAACAGCACCGAAAGTAAAAAAGATGTGGAGTTGGAATCGTTATTAACAGAGTATGAAGGGGTGTTTAATATGCCGAATGGTTTACCACCGTATCGTGGTCATGAACACAGTATCGTATTGAAAGAAGCGACTCAACCGGTGAATGTGAGACCCTACAGGTATCCGCATTACCAAAAGGACGAAATAGAAAAATTGGTGAAAGACATGTTGGATGCAGGAGTTATAAGACCGAGTGCAAGTCCGTTTTCTAGTCCGGTCCTCTTAGTTAAAAAGGACGGCAGTTGGCGTTTCTGTATTGATTATCAGGCCTTAAACAAAGCCACGGTAGTTGATAAGTTTCCGATTCCGGTCATCGATGAGCTTTTGGATGAACTTCACGGGGCTACTGTGTTTTCTAAGCTGGACTTAAAGTCCGGTTATCATCATATAAGGATGGTAGAGAAAGACATTGAGAAAACCGCGTTTCGAACTCATCAAGGGCACTACGAATTTCTCGTAATGCCCTTCGGCTTAGTCAATGCACTGTCTACGTTTCAGGGGCTAATGAATAAGGTTTTCAGCGATGTGCTTCGAAAATTCGTCCTAGTATTTTTTGATGATATATTGGTGTACAGCAGATCCATGGTGGAACACATCGAGCATTTAAGAGTGGTGTTACTGTGTTTTCAAGAAGAAATGTGAATTCGGCAAAGACAGATTGGGGTATTTGGGTCATGTTATTGCTATACCTTGAGTTTAGAGGTCAAATAGTCAATTTCGGTAGGCGGGTATGTAGGGAAGGGTAGTATAAATAAAGCAGTTGGCTAGGGGTTAGGTATTCTGTTTTGTGACCTGATTTTAGCGGGAAACCGTTTGGGAGAGACCATGGCCTCTCGAAAGCCATTGGAACCCTTGTATCTTTGAAATACTTACCGATTTCCATTTTTGTTAATTCAATAAACTCTCATTACTGTCCAGCAATAGCCATTTCTGTCCAGTGTATACCAAATTGGTATCAGAGCAGTCACGATCCAGCAATGGCGACGCGTTGTGTGGATGACAGAATCGACGATTTGGAGAGTAGAGTGGGATCGATTACAAAAAAGATGCAGGCGATTTTGTTACAGTTGGAGAAGATTAGTAAGCAACAAGAGGAAGTGACTAGCAAATTGAATACATCTCGTTCCACGGAGAGAGGAGATGTCTCTGGATCTGGAAAAAACGGGAGGAATAATAGAGGTAATCACGTTCCAAATCCGATTCCAGATACGTATCAAGATCCAAATTCGATTCTAGATTTGTATCTAAAGTCAAATACGAGTCTAGATCCGAGTCCAAATCTATATCCGACAATGAATCCAAAATCAGATTCAGACTTGAATCCGAAATTAGATTCGAATTTTGAGTATGGAATGGCTATGGACAAAGTATTTGAAGGAGAGCATTCCAATTATGAAGATGATGATGATGATGATACTGGATCACAGAGAGAATCGACAACAATTCCTTTGAACAACAAACCAGATGGAAAGGCGGCGACGACAGGTTCGCTACCAAATCCAGAAATGAATCAGAATGTGAAATCAGATCAAAATCAAAATCCAGGTTTGAATTTAAATTTGAACTCACAATCAGATCCAATTTCAGATCGAGATTCAAACTGGATTTCGAATTCAAAGCCGAATACAGAGGAAACAGCGATTGCTTTCTGCTATTCGATGTGGAAATCATTCAATAGGCCCATGCAGAAGAGAAAAGCGAGGAAGGAAAATAAGGTATCCAAGCCCGTTCCATCTACCATTGGGCCCAAGGCCGTTCCATCTACCATTGTGCCCAAGCCCGTACCAAACATAAAAGAAAGCATCGTCTCCTTGTCTAAACTTCTAGTTGCGACGGCTTTGAGAAGAAGTTGGTGGGGCGATGTCCATCGTAAACCACCACCAACGTTAACGCCACCACCGCTGCCGCCACCACTACCTCCACCACCTCCAACAGTCTTTAATGTAACAGGGTTGCTTTCCCCATTAACATCAGCGTTACCGCAACCACCAGATGTGATGATTCAATTGAATTCCAAGGCCAAAGATGTGACTGAAGAGGAGACAAATGGCTATAGAAGGTACCGTTCTTTTAATGGCTCTATAGATAAAGGAAACATATCTGATGATGACTCAAAGCAAGCTGGTCAAGGGTTAAGTCTGACTAGAACTCCAAAGACGTTCTCTGTAGGTATGTCTCGTAGAAGATATTATGCCTTGGGTGCTAAATTCCCAACAAAAATTCAAAATGAAGGACCTACTATGATGATAATGTTAACGTGATACTCATCCATCCAACAATTCTTTGCTGGAAATTCTCCTCGTGGTCACACAATTCGATTCATGAGTGTCATTCCAAAATTGGTCGATGACATGAAGCTTAATGAGAAGGGATTGTCTACGGTTGCAGTAGGTTGGGGGTATGCTGTAACATTGCAGCCTCTACAATTTCTTTATTTTTTTGTTGGGAACAAGGATGATGTTGATAGCCACCAGTCCTCGATATTCAAGTACAAAAGTGCTTTAGTTCCTTTTCTTTTTCTTTCCACCTTGAGGACAAGGTGGATGTTTAGGGGGGCGGTATTGGGTGTTGTTGTAAAGAAGAAGTTCGGATATATTGGCCTTGTTGGGCAGCTGAACATAGCAAACGAAGGGAGCATTCAGTATGGGATGGAAAAGATTGACGAGTATACTCTATTGGTGTGTCCACTATACCATTCAAAGCAAGGAACGAAATGTTGGGATTTTTTCCAAATGGCGGTTCATAACAATTGGACGGAGATTGGAGACGTGGATGGCAGACTAGCTGAGAATCTTTTGAGTTTGGTGTTGGCATTGAAAATACAAGACGACTGGAAATGGTATGGAAAGGAAGACGATTGGAAACTACCTTTACCATGGCCACCACCGCTGCCTCGACCATGGCCACCATCGTTGCGGCCTCTGTCGTGGCCACCACCGCTGCTAACATCATCGCTATTGCTACTACCAGCAATGGTTGATATTAGAAGTTGGAATCAATGGTTTCATTTCTTTCCACCTTGAGGACAAGGTGTGTGTTGAGGGGCGGGTATTGTTATACCCTGAATTTAGAGGTCAAATAGTCAATTTCGGTAGGCGGGTAGGTAGGGAAGGGTAGTATAAATAAAGCAGTTGGCTAGGGGTTAGGTATTCTGTTTTGTGACCTGATTTTAGCGGGAAACCGTTTGGGAGAGACCATGGCCTCTCGAATGCCATTGGAACCCTTGTATCTTTGAAATACTTACCGATTTCCATTTTTGTTAATTCAATAAACTTTCATTACTGTCTAGCAATAGCCATTTCTGTCCAGTGTATACCAGTTATTTCAGGAGGAGTAGATGTGGATGACTCGAAGATTATAGCCATTATCGACTGGCCGATTCCAACTACGGTAATAGAATTGCGGGGTTTTCTGGGATTATCCGGTTATTATCGTAAGTTCATCAAAGGATATGGTGGGGTCGCTGCTCCACTAACAGATCTACTTAAGAAGAATCAGTTCACGTGGACAACCGAAACCCAAGCGACATTCAACAGTTTGAAGTCTCTTTTATCATCGGCTCCGGTATTGAGATTACCAGATTTCAAAGCCGACTTTATAATTGAAACCGATGCATTGGGTTTTGGTTTGGGAGCAGTGTTAATGCAAAATGAACAACCAATCGCTTATTTCAGTCAAACGTTGGGATTACGAGCTAAGCAGAAATCTGTTTACGAGAAAGAATTGATGGCCATTGTGTTTGCAGTTCGTAAATGGGGAGACATTTTATTGTTCGAAGTGATCAAAGAAGTCTAAGATTTTTGTTGGAACAACGTGTAGTGGAACCGGAGTATCAACGGTGGATGAGCAAATTAATGGGATACAATTTTTCCATTGTATATAAACCGGGGAGCGCGAATCGGGCTGCAGATGCGTTATCAAGGAAAAAAGAGAACATTGAATGCTCAAGTATGGGGGGCCTCAATGGCGTCAGTGGTAAGTTTAAAGAAAGAAATTGATGAAGATGATTTCTTGAAAAAGATTAAGAATGATGTGTTACCGGATGCATTAGCTCATAAAGGATTTGAAGTCAGGGACGAGCTGTTATTATATAAAAACAGATTGGTTCTTCCACGCAAGTCCACTCTAATTCCCACTATATTTGAGAACTCTGGAGAGGATCGAACTTACCAGGCTACTGAAATATTTTAGGTAGGGATGAGAAAGGACATCAATGATATGGTAAAACGTTGTGAGGTGTGCCAAAGGAATAAACATCTAAGTGGATCCCCGGCCGGATTGTTACAGCTCCTATCTCTCCCTGATACAGTATGGGAGGATATTAGCATGGATTTTATCGAAGGTCTCCCGAAGTCGCAAGGATTGAGTTCTATTTTGGTCGTTGATCGGTTCAGCAAGTATGCTCATTTTATTGGTTTGAAACATCCTTTTGATGCTCAATCGGTAGCCGAGATTTTTGTTAAAGAAGTGGTTCGTTTACATGGGATTCCTAAGTCGATAGTGACGGATCGTGATAAGATTTTTCTCAGTAACTTTTGGAAGGAGTTATTTCGTTTGCAAGGGACAAAGCTCAAGTATAGCACAACCTATCATCTTGAATCAAATGGGCAGACCGAGGTTGTCAATAAATGTATCGAGCAATATTTGAGGTGTTGGACGTCGAACAGACCGAAGCATTGGAGTAAATGGCTAGCCTGGGCGGAGTTGTCTTACAACACCTCTTATCATACATCGTTGAAATGTTCCCCTTTTCGAGTTCTTTATGGTCGTGATCCGCCTCCTTTGTTACGATTCAGGTCATCTACTTCTAATTTGCAGGCTGTGGAGAGCACGAGTTACAGTCACGGGATGAAATTTGGGATGAGGTCAAGATGCATCTTCTTAAGGCTCAATGTAAAATGAAGCAGCAGAAGGATTTGCATCGAAAAGAAGTTATTTTCGGCGTAGGTGATTGGGTTTTCTTAAAACTACGGCCTTATCGACAGAAGTCTTTGGTTAGTAGTAATAACCCAAAGTTGTTGGCACGTTTTTATAGACCTTATCAGATTGTCGAAAAATTTGGTCAAGTAGCTTATAAACTTGACTTACCAGAAGGAACGAAAATACATCCGGTTTTTCATGTTTCCCAACTCCGACAAGCTGTAGTGGGTACTTGTATTTCTGCTAAGGATATTCCAACTCAATTGTCGGAAGAATTGATACTACAAGCAGAGCCTGAGGACATTTTAGATGTGCGTATGTTATCGAAAGGAGATCCGGGTCAGTTGGAGGTGCTTGTTAAATGGAAAGGATTGTCTGAGTTTGAGGCTTCGTGGGAAAACTTGGATGCTTTGGTTCGGCAATTTCCTAATCAACACCTTGAGGACAAGGTGCTTTCATTGAGGGGGAGTATTGGTACAAATCCTCCTTTACAATTTACGTATAGGCGACGTAAAGGGAAATAGTTGAGCTTGTGTCTTCTAGTTTCTGTTTACTTCAGTAAATAAAGTCTTAGGGGTAGTTGTGGGAATTACCACTTGGAATAAGGTGCGTTTCCCTCTACTTAATTGGGGGGAAAAGTTGTTAGATAGTTATTTTGTTTTGTAATTGTTGTGAGCCTAGCTCTGGGAGAGAATATGGCCTCTCGAATGCCATAGTTGTATGAGTGTTCTATACTTTTACCATTTCAATACAATTCCCAACCATTCGACCTTATTGATTTCTATTAGTGTATACCACATTGCCCATGCCAGCCCATTTTTTCAAGAATGGTTGTCTAACCCGTTTTTCTAGCAGGCCGGACAGGCCAAGTCTAGCGGGCCATCACGTCTCTGAGCAGCTCCATGCAAAACCATTCTATCATCAAAATTTCATTCTCACAACATTAATTCCCACTATATCATGATAAGAGAGTATGCATACTATTGAAGAAGAAGGATGAGCAGAATCATACCTGGCACATTCAGCTATGAAAATGTGCAAGTGCAGCTAACTGCGAACATTCATGGTTTGCATGTTTTTCTAGCTTTCTTATTAAATTTCTTGTTATCCTCAGAAATATCTACATTACAAATAAACATAAAATTTGAACAAGATCATAAAGTAAAGAACAATAACATAATAAGGATTGTGTTAAAGTAGTATTCTATGGAAATACACTCATCAGAACTTTAACATAATTCTGCTTGTCAAGACATAATTATGTGTATAGTTAGGTTTATGAATATTGTTATAAAGATTTTCAATCATCGTCATGTCCAGTTCCTAAGGACCATAGTAACAACCGGAAGCCCATCATCATTTACAGACTAAGGTACCACCACAGATCTACAATGCAGTTTCCTTAATCATGATACATGTATATCATGATAACTAAAGCAAAATACCTCTTGACGATTGTGTGACATAGGTTCCTTCCACGACTCCAGTAACGTGTCGATCCTGAAAGTAAAAAAGGTAAATATATAATAATAATAATAATAATAATAATAATAATAATAATAATAATAATAATAAAGCAGCCACCTGGGTAACTTGAGAGGAAATGAGCATCAAATTGGAAATGAATAATTTGTAGTACTTTTGCAAATTACCAAGGTATGTATTATGTGAGAGAAATTAAATGCATGTTCTTACTACAAAACCAGCTGCATATAGTAAGCTTACTTGTTTATGACCAGATGATCACAGATTCCAGGCATGAAAATAGCCTCTTTGAATAAATGCAAGGGAAAGGCATCATAGTGATTTTCCTAACCAACCCTTGCAAAGCCAAGGAAGCCTTGGTGTGCTAGGGTCACACTCACACAAGCATAGTGCCTCTTAAGATGCAACGTAAGGTCTCACTAATCTTGCTTATTTTTCCGTTGTTGTAAAGTGCACGGCCCACCAGGTTAAAACTTAAGAATATCTTTTCCAGAAGTTCTAGGAAGATATCAAAAAACACCAAATGAGCCACATCCCCCCCCCCCCCCCCCTCAACACCAGCACACATTAAAAACAATGTAAAAACCTGAACTGTCCTTTAGGTACAATTTACTACTGATATTTAGACAAATCACCCATGAAAATATCTTTAAAATGAAGAATCATTTTTATTATCCATTTCTTCGTGCTTTATCAAAAGAAATTTTTTTGTCGAAAGAAACCATGTTGCACTTAAGAATTGCTAGAGAAGACACAAATATATACTCCCTCCTTTCTTCAGCCCCATTCATATAATATCTTCTAAGCTTAAAATCAATTCAAGACTACATTGAAAATTTGACACTAACTTTTTTCCATTAGTAACATTGTTGAAGTTAATTGCAGTCTCAAACTCAAAAAGAAGATTAAAGCAGTCATTATCAACTTTTGGAGTTACAAATCTTCTGCTTTGACCTAAACAGTCAAATTGTTCCCTCTTTTCGCTGAGGGATGCCTGAAATAAAAAGTGTGGCACCAATTATAAATTCAAATAGGGCATAAAGTATAAACAAGACTACAGCATATTGGAACATTTACAATATACTACAAAAACGTGAAGGTGACATTTTTTCAGAGTTGAGGCATTTGATTACATTGAACTGAAAAGGGTCTACCATAAACGGGGTTTCTGTAACTGATATTAACAAGCTTAAATTATTAGCTAGCACACATTCCCAGCTTACAAAGAAATCATCATAAGCACATAATAGCCTAAAAATATCAATATGTTTGCTATTAAGGCTATAATCACATGTCACTAGATACAGTAGCTAGTACCTTATTAAAAATTTAGCTGATTTTAGAGAGCAAACAAAAAAAGGTCTGATTCACTGAATAAAGCAAAAACTAAAAATGATTCCATGCTTCCCCCAACAACAAATAGTTCGAAAGATAATTTCAAATATTTCCAATCAAACAGTATGTGGGAGTGCTTTGTGAAATTGTCCCCAAGTTCAATACTATAACAGAAAAGGGGGAACAGGGACAAGTAGTTCAATCGAGTATGAATCCATCATCAGTAAAAAAAACTTAAAATATAAATAAAACAGAAATTACCAAGGATATGCAAGTAACCATTATGATCGATGTCAAAAAATAAGCTCCTCAATTCCCAATTCAGGTGTCTCATGGAGCTGTCTTGTTAAACTATCCAGACACACCTATGCATTGGCTTGGTAGGGAGCATTTTTAGAACTTCTATTTCTCAAATTAATAGATGACGGAATTAAAATTTTGGTGCTTGAGGTTTAGTGAAATATCTCCCAAAGTGGTAGCCAACCTTTAATAATGGTCCTGACAATAGCACCATTGAAAATTATTGGTTAAATGAGGGGTATTTTGGTCTAATTCCCTAATCATCGTTTGAAAAAAATATTATATTATTTACATATAGGATATTATATTATTGAGTAAACTACACCATTGGTCCTTGAGGTTTAGTGAAACTCTAAGGGCGCGTTTGGTTTGCGAGATTGGAATGGAATGGATTGGATTTCAAGCAAGGATTTGGATTTGGAGGGATTTGGATTTGGGAGGATTTGAAATCCCGGCCTATTGCAAAGGAATTCCAAATCCATCATTTAAAGGATTTTAAAAGGGTCAAAGGATTTCAAATCCGGTCAACAAAATTCATTCCTGCAAACCAAACATAGGATTGGAATGGATTTGAAATCCAAATCCATTCCAATCCCGCAAACCAAACACACCCTAAAAGTGGTACCAAATCTTTAATAAGTCTAAAATATCACCCTTGTGGTTTGCATTTTGCTCTGAAATGAACCCTGACAGTAACTCCGTTAATAAATGTCCTTTAAATAAGGGTATTTTGGTCATTTACCTATTGCCCTTATTATTTAGATGTATATATATACTTATTATTTAGATATATATATATATATATATATATATATATTCAAAAAAATGGTAAACAGTGTCTCCCTCAATCAATTGCTTCCAAAAAAAATCGTTGCATCACTTCACCCTCTTCCGTACCCAAAAAACCAGAATGTCTGACGTGAAATCATAAACCACCCAACAAAAAACCAGTGTCTCCTAGCCATGGTTTTAAAAATCGTTTGAGGCGTACGCCTCAAGGTGAGGTGGCCCAAAATCGCGCCTGAGGTGGCGCCTCTTGGACTTTGGATGAGGCTTACGCCTTTGTTCGGTGAGGCGGTGTTGAGGCGTACGCCTCAGATGATCTCTGCTTTGATAATGATTTTTTGGCTTTTTTATAAGCTTTATGGCTATCCGCTATAGTAGTACTTCTCTTTATAGTGTCTTTTTTTATTTTAAAAAACTATAAGTCAACCTAATGGCCCCAATGTATACTTTTAATAATTTAAAAACAAAAAGCTAGTACTTTCTCTTCTCAATCAAAAAGTGTGGTTTGACCCTTCCTGTTCCTCCAAGCAACCAATTTTTCCACGTCCTCTCAACCTATCTCACGGTTTCACTCTTTCCTCTGTCAAGAACCACTGAACCAATGCCACTTAGCAATTTAGTATTATATATATTATATATAATGTGTATATATTTGTGTGGTATATATACATATTTGGTGTATATATATTTCCGCCTTGGACCGCCTCGAGGCCCGATTCCGCCTTTTAAAACCTTGCTCCTGGCACCCCTAATGAGCCACACCAGGGTCAAAGCATCCCTTACACCTCCGTAACCCTAGAAACACCATAACTAAAACTCTGGTGTTAGTCTACCATCGTCGCTCCCACCTCAACATTTCTCCTCCCCAAAACATGACTGACAACTCCAACATTGATGAGGCCAAATCCATTTCAAATTCCTTGAGGCACTATTTGTCGTCGATGGTGACAAGTTGTAACCATAATTTGGCGGCGGGGAACCAAAACTGGTAGTCATCGTGGAAGATGAAAATAATCATCCATTATTATTAACATATGGTGGTGCAGGTGGTGATTGGAATGGAACTACGTCAGAGTTAAAGTCTTCATATCTACACGTTGAAGCAAATAATATGTCAGATTAGATTTTGATCACTGCTACCCTCCCTTGCTCCAATCTATTGCTTCCGAAGTCCATAACTCCGATAACATTGTTCTTCTGGAAGTTAACGCCGCCGAAACCTCCACCAACTCAATCAACTAGCCTAACCTTGCCCAAGCTTTCACACCCACTATCCCTTATTGTCCCTGCACCGTCTTTCGCGTTCCCCGCCCAAAAACAGAAATGACGTCGGCAAACAGATTGATCAACAGTCGATTTTTGAGTGTAAGGAAGAAGATCATTGTAGTAGAGAGATTAGAGGAATGGTACAAACTCGAGATGGGCATTTAATAGGTTTTTTGTTGGTTTTTGCCAAACTGGCAGAAGTTGATTAAAATGGTGGTGTTCGCCAAACAGAAAGGGAGGTGGTGATGATGCTCGTCGAGTTACGCGAGAGAAGGAGATAGGGGTTGGGCCACAGTGAGAGTAAAGTGAGTGAGAGAGAGACTTTAGCTTTTTTTAAATATATATACATATAATATAATACAATACAACACAATACAATACAATACAATACAATACAATACAATACAATACAATACAATACAATACAATACAATACAATACAATACAATACAATACAGATAAATAATATAATATAATATTTTAATTTTTTTAAAAGACTATTAGGGGAATATTTAACCGAATACTTTTAACGGAGTTGGTGTGAGCGACGATTTTCAAAACAAAATGCAAACCACTAGGACAATTTATGGACTTGTTAAAGTTAGATATCACCTTTAGATACTTCACTAAACCTCAAGAACAAAAATTGTAGTTGGCCCTTTATTATATATACAGGTTCAGAGGAAAATGCTAAATAAATGGAAAACGAGAAAACCATGAAAAAGCATATTGATGTGGATGTCAAATTAAAGGTAATATAATAATCGTTAATTTGGTATAATATGTTATGTTTTTTTTGGATTAAGAAATCCGGTGAGCTTTTCTAATTTAAAAAATATTGTTGTAACCGCCTATTTAATCACATCCCTTGGATCAATTAATCTAACAATGATTGATGTGTTTTCCAGCTTTTCATTTTTTTAAGATTTCCCTAAACTTGAGTCTCTCTCTCTCTCTATATATATATAGAGAGAGAGAGAGACTTAAGTTTAGGGTTTAGGGTTTATATAGAGGGAGGTTCAAGGGAAAACCTCAAAAAAATGGAAAACTGAGGAACACCCTGGTAGCCCTTGATCTGGATAGTATTTATTTGTGCATACAAGTAAATTAAGTTGTTTTTTGGTTTTTATGCACTTGTGCATCTACACGTGTGCATGTTACAAAGTACTTGTATGAACAAGTGCATACCATCTAGATGAAGGGCTACCAGGGTTTTCCTCAGTTTTCCATTTTTTTGAGGTTTTCCCTTAAACCTGTATGTATATATATATATAGCTATGTAAGCTAGAAAGTCTATCTCTAGCTTTTTATACTCTGGGTGACCTAACACCCATCCCTTTGCTCGCATTACTCCGACGAACACCGCCATCACCACCCCCGCCCCCTTCTATTTGGCAAACACCATCCCCAACAACTTCGACCACCCCTAACAAATCCGGCCAAAACCAACAATAAACCCATTAAAAACCCATGTCCTGAACCATTCCCCATCTCTCTATTACAACGATCTTCTTCCTCACACTCAAAAACCGACTCCTAATAAGTGGGTTTTCCACCATCATCATTTTTGTTTTAGGAAGTGGAAATGCAAAGGCCGGTGCAGGGACGACAGGGGATGGAGTGTGTTAGAGCTTGGAGGAGGTTAAGGTAGATGATTGAGTTGATGGAGGTTTCAACGGTGTTAACTTCTGGAAGAACAACGTTGTCGTAGTTATTGACTTCAAAAGCAGTAGGTTGGAGCAAGGGAGGGTTGTGGTGAATAGAATTTGACATACTACCCATTTCTACGTGTAGATATGAAGACTTTAACTCTGACGTAGTTCCATTCTAATCACTGCCTTCACCACTAGATGTTAACAGTGAAGGATTGTTTTCAGCTTCTAAGATGACCACCATTTCTGTATCTTGGCCGCCAAATTGTGGTTGCAGCTCGGAACCATCAACGACAGATAGTGTTGAAGGGGAATTTGAAATGGATTTGGCCTTGCCAACGTCAAAGTTGTCGATCATGTTTTTGGGAGAAGAAACAGGACGGTCGGGACGATGGTGGTAGACTATCAACGGAGTTTTAGTTATAGTGTTTGTAGGGTTACGAAGGTGTAAAGGATGCTCCGATCTTGCCGTAGGCTCATAAGGGACACCACCAAATCCTGATTTTTGTTGGTGGTGTAGGTTTCACGTCCAAAGTTCTGGTTTTTTGTAATGAAGGGTGGTACAGAAAGAAAGAAAGAGAGAGAGAGATTGTTTAGCTTTTTTTTTGTCTAAATATATATATAATTAATATACTCCAATATATATAGATAATATAATATAATACTTCTTAAATTTTCTAAAAGATAACTAGAGAAATAGGTAAAAAGACGAAAATACCCTTCATTTAACATATGATTTTTAACAGAGTTGGTGTTAGAGACCAGTTACATAGCAAAATGCACACCATAATGATTAAGGACATGGAAAACAAAGGATAAAAGTAAATCATAAGAACTGATTCTTTATGCACCATCATCAATAACATACGAACATCCATAATATGCTTTTAAGTCCTAAAATGTGAAGAAAAGAAAAAAAAAACATCAAAATAGATAATCTAAAAGAACACGCATGAGTTTAAGAAACCGATTCTTGATGCACGCAAGTGTAAGGGTAAATTATATAAACCGATTCTTGATGCACTACCATCAATAAGGCAAAAAAAATCTATAATACACTTTTAAGCCCTATAATTTGAAAAAAGAAGAGCCAAAATAGATAATCCAGTAGGGGTCACATGCATTAAGATAAACACATGAAAGCAAAGGATAAGGGTAAATGATAAGAGTTAATTTTTGATGCAGCACCATCAATAAAACAAGAACATCCATCATATCTTTTATTAGCCAGATAATGTTGGAAAAAGCACCAAAGAAGATAATCCAAAAGAGGCCCATGTGCATTAGGACAAGTACAGGAGAACAAAGAATAGGATAAACCATATTGTGCTAGCACAGCACTAAAAGAAAAGGGAAAAGTTGGAAAAGGGCAATCTCTTCTTGACCAAGTTGCAGTTGTGGAGGTGAAACCAAAGATAGGACCCTCACGGACCTTTAGAGAAATTATACTTCTCACAAACCTCGTTTCTTGCAGTAGTGAAACTGAATCTCAGGGATGATTACCGACAGCCAAAACAGATAAATATAGTGCAAATACAAAGCAGTTCTGATAGATTGCGCCTAAGAGGAAATTGGAAGTTGGATAAGCGAAATCAGTTCCTGACCTGAGTTGCACATGTAGAGGCAGGACAAGAACACAAGTATCTAGAGGACTATTAGTGCAACTACACTTGTTTAGACCCCACTCCTTGTGGTAGTGACACTGAATCTCAAACATGATTATGGACAACAAAAACAAGATTATAGAAAAACCTCCTAAGGTGGGGACTCCGCTATTGCTAAGATTTTGGCAATATCATGTCAACATTCAGGATTTGGGAATATCTTTCACTGAAAGAAAACCCTGAATGAAAGCCATGGACCTAGAAACATTAACATGCAGAAACTCTAGACTACGTAAATACTAGAACATATTCATATTTAACCTAAAATTTCTTAAATGGATAAGTAAACCTAAAAGTGTTACAAACCGCATCATAAATCACCGTTTGGTTGCGCCAGAATTCCAAGGTAGGCAGAAGCACTCTTCCTGCATAACATTAAAGAATGTTAGGTGGGATTAAAGCAAACCGTATAGTTCGAACAATTATCTAAAGTGGTAGGCATCCAAGTGTCTATGATTTATGAGGCACCAAAAGACTAAAACAGGGTGCTTGAAAGACCAGCTCTTACCTGATCTAGATTTTTTGCCACTAAAAGATTCTGGAGACAAAATGTTCGCACTTCCATATCTATCCTTGGAGCCCGATACAATAATGTTCTATTAACCCAAAAGAAAGAAGTATATAAGCAATCATAGTTATAAGCCAAATATCATTATACACTACAAATATGCTTTGAAATTCAAAACAAATAGCAATTAGATCGCATCCTTCTAGTCATGCCTTGAATTTAAATTTCACCTTTTGCATTAAAAGGTTATTTATTCTATGGACAATAACATTGTTGAATTTGCAGCCACAAGCTTGCCATATTAAACCAATGAAAGAATGAACATTCAAAAATGGGTCATAGATCAAACATAAATTCTCACAATCTAGTATGAAGATGATACCAAGGATGCAAGCTTAAAAAAGAATCATGACAGCTGAAAGAAAATTGTTCTTTCCTAAAATAGAAGTATAATATTTTGAAATATTATACTTCTATTTACCAAAAAAATACCAACAAAAGATCTTAAAGCTTGTTGCAGCCACATTGTGCACCATTTATCAAACATATAATATTAGATTCAGACCCATAATATGGGTTGCATAATCTAGAAATATAGACCATTACCACACACAAACCATTAAATATAATCTTTCTTCAGAATCGCAAAAACATAGTCCCAAAACTTCTTTTGGCACCACACAACATGTATGATACAGTCACTACAATGGACTAGTGTAGAGAAGAAAAGATACAGCATATGGATTAGCACACTATGGTTTGAAAAAGAAAGAAAGCCTACTTAAACGGGTTAAAGAGTATAGATGCACTTCCAAGATAATGGCTTTCCTAGTATGCCAGGAGGCCAATCATGAAACAACTACTCGTTTAAGTTTATAGATGTTTGTGGAAGAAATGCCCTCGGTATTTGTGTCAAACCGTTGGCCCCACAAAACAAATTTAACCCCCCCCCCCCCCCCCCCCCGGGCGGGGTGTAGAGTGATTATATTCTAAGACTGTCCAATAAACGAATAAGATGTTTAGCATGTTGAATGCCAGGATAACAAAATGGTAAGACCAATATCACAGAGATACAGAATTATATAAGGGTCATGTGTGTCAAGGCCTACCTTGATTAATGAGGACAACACCGTTTCAAACCCTTCAATTGACACTAACACACAATCATACTCATTGAAATAACTCAGTCATTGTCACGGTAGAACTTGGAGCATCCATCCAATTTTTTTATTGTTAGTAGGTTCTTGCATCGAAAAAGAAAATAATTACCCTTCCAACTGAGATCTTTGTTGGGTGTCTAAGACCAAGCCTTGAGGCAGATTTAGCTGATTTAGGACTTCTTATGCGTTGCCTTTTAGTCAATTCACAACTTGAGCTTCCAGATTTCAATTTCCTTTTAGACTTGCTCCTGGTCATGCTTGCTTCTTTAAACACAGTTCCTTGCTTTGCAACTGTAGCCTTAAAGGCACCTCTTTCGTCTGAGACATCAACCCTACCGGTAACTTCACGTGCTATGTCTTTCTTCTTATTTCGACAAGATTTCATGTTTGTTCTTGAAATGACTATGTTGTCATTTAGATCTGTTATGCTTGAAGGAAAGTTGAAATTCTCAGTCGAACCATTTACTAGGCATCCAACATCCACACTTGTGGTACCTAATGGATCCAAAGGATCTGAACATTCAGCTTTAAAGTGTTTTGCTTCTAAATCACTTCTTGTGCCAATCTGTGATTCACTGCTTACACCAGAATCATTATTTTTCCTCAGATTAAAAGTACCAACTTGAGAAGCTAATTTAATCCTCAGATCCTTAGTAACATCAACAACATATAGGTCATTATGTTTTCGTTTTGAGTTAATCCTTGAGACCATGTCATTGGAGCAAGTTGAAGCTTCATTTGACTCATTTTCATATAAAAAAGAAAGATTTGAAGAAATGTTCTTCAAATTCTGCTCATCTAGATTTCCCTCGCATGTTGAAATATTCTTCCTGCTTTCGAACTTCACACCACAACCAGAAGAAGAATTTCCTTTCTGATAACTTCTCGAGTTCTGCAATTCCATGTTTCCAGCAGCAGTATTAGTAGAACTTGAAGCACCAATATGCTGAAAGTCCGTTCCATCACAATCTACAACATTTACAGCCTTGTTATCAGATAAGGAATCGTTAGTATCCTTCCTTGGAATGTCGGAACTTCCTAAATTATCAGGATCAACATCAGTTGCTTGGTCCAAATTGATTATATCATGTAGCAGAGATCCCTGTGCTGAATGATTTTTACTGCAATCCATCTTTGTCATAGATCTGGTCACACGCCTACTAGAATCCCCTAAACACTTTGATACTGTATATAAGTCCTCGGCATCAACTTTGAAATTATTCGATGAAGGATAGTTTCGTACATCGTCATGCTTCATACAGTGAACATCATTGTTACCGGAACTCATCTTGTGACTTGGATCATCATCAAACTCTGATGTCAGAGAAGATCTATCACATAGAACTTCATGCCCAGCTTTTATTTTATGCTCTTGTACAACAAACCAGCTTTTATTACATGCTCCTGTATGATAAACCACAATGACTAATCTTTCAAAAGAAAACATAAGATTCAGACAACTTATCAAGGGTTTATTGGGTTGAGGGGTCTGCTGGACAAGTACATGCTTTGTTGGGTTTGCATATAGCTTAATGAAGATCAACACTTATAACATTAGTAAGAAGAATAAGTGATATGCAAGAACTGGAAGAAGTTACAAGAATACAAATTTAAAAGCTAATGCAAATTAAAGCGTGATGCAACAGTTAAAATAACCTAGTATGCTTTAAAAATTGTGACTGAAACATGCTTGATTGTTGTTTTATACAATATACTCGGCCAGAGTGTGAAAAGGATTGCATTGAAGATCAAAGCTTTACATTGTTTTGCATGTTAAATCCTTCAAGAGTACCACCAAAGTATTAGATGCATAACGAGGAAAACATACATGTGGAATTTCAAGCGATAATGCATTCATGAAGTTACTAGTTTATTTCTCAAAATAGTATCTTCACAATCTTCAACTCCCATATCCACAGTGTAGCTATCACGATTCACTAATTTACCTTGCGAGCTATCATGAAAGTTGTCATGATCTTCAATGGAGTCTTTCCCATCTTCATTTACTGAAGATACTCAACACATGGGGAGAGTGAGAATGCATGTTCCAGAGTTATAGAATTTTATGTTTTTGTACAATAAACATTTACTTTCTAATTCTTCAATAACACTACTACTTTTTTCTTCTAAATAACCGTGATAGATGAAACCTTTTGTCCAACTAGTCCACGGATCCAAGCAAAGCTCCCCCTCCACGTAAAACAGATCAACTTTAGGCCTTTTGGCCAGCTGAGCATGGCCACCATGGAGTTGAAAACACCAATGGTATTCAAACCAACATACAAATCTTCCATGTCTTACCCACTGAGACAACCCCATGCGCTTTTCCAAAAAAGAAATAAGACAACCCATTGGGGTTTTCATTGAAAGACTACTTGTGAGGATTAGTATTTACCTCTTGAAACACCTTGGGCAGCAGATACTCTTTTGGGCCAGCTTGTACAAAATTCCTCCCAATAAGGGGGAAAACCAATAAGAAAATGATCAAACACCTGTAAAAGTAAAGATATATAATATTAAATCAACTCACATAAAAGCAAAAAGCAATGTCCAAGTCGATTTGGCTAAAATGATCGACGTCATGGAGAAGAAATCGAGCTAAACCTATTCTCATATGTCAAGCTCTCTTGTTATCCACATTTTCTAGATTCCCTTTGATTAAATTTAGTAACTTACCATGTCCTCTATGTCATATATAATGTAACCCAATCCATTAGCAACAGATGACTACACAATTGATTCATATAGCCAGCTGCCACTTGAATAAATGATGCAAATCTTTTGTATTTGTCTTGTTACTTTTTTTTCTCCTCACTTCTAAATTCTAACATACATAGCTTTATTTTTTATTTTACTAAAATGAAACCTCGAGCCTATAAATGTTTCCTTCTTTCTCGAGTGAGATGTAGATATGGCTCCCCTCACTCTACATGTTAAACCCCTTGTACATTTAAAAGTCAAAATTCACCAGACCACATATCCTTTTTGCCGTAGACTTAATATAAAGAGCACTTGAACCGGCAGTTGCTCAACAACTACGCATACATATGGTTCTTTCACCACAGCAACTAAACTTATATCAAAAAAATTAACCTTGAAAGGTAGCAAATATCCATAGCTCTTTTCGAATATCAAAGGATTCTTCAGAGAAAAGCCTCAAATGTAGACAGATTAACAAGGACAAAATGTTTAAAACTGAGGCTCCTTTTACAAACACACATATCTTCGAAAACTAAAGTTTCAGTCCCCTCCTATCATACAGTCAAACTTAAGCCAGGAGCATTGAGTTGAATACCGTGAGAAAATTCCATTGCTCTTCAAAGGATACCCATTATCCTTAAACAACTCTCTATCACAACTTATACTTTTGACCCAAAGAATGAACGATGGCGATACTACGCTAAGACACAACAAAGGATAGCTAAATGTAAATGTAATACATCTATTACCTCTATTAAATATTGAAAATGAACTAAAGGGTCATTGCCTAGAGGTGCCCGGGCTACCAGTAAAGCCCACCCTCTAAGGGTTGGAGCCAATGGTAAGGAGTGTGTGAGAGTATTGTCGTAGATAAAATATTATATACTTAAAAAAAGATAGAAAATAAGATACTCAAAGAACATGAGGTAGTCAAGATTATTTTACATACCTCAGAGGGATATCCACTTTCAAGTGTTCGAATTTTGTTAATATATCCTTGCAGAATGACACATAGACCGTCAACCGTCTCTAATTCAAAGAAATCATATACCTTGAGAATCGGTGCAGAAGAGAAGCATCGCTCGGCCCGATTCCTGTAATCTCATCAACAATCATATTGATGCACAAATAACATGTAAATTTGACAACAAGTAGAGAAGCAACAAATGTATAGAAAACTGTTTACAGAAAAAAGACAGCTAAGAACATGAGAACTAGGTTCAAATCATGTCCTCCAATAGTCAATCTGTCACAAAGGAAACGTAAGCCTTTTATCCAAAAGCTAATATGAAGAGGTTCAAATGCCAATGGTGTTGTAATTAGTAAGGTTTGTTACCCAGAAATTGGCCTTGGGCACCGAATATTACATCATCCAAATGTATCAAATTGGTTAACGCAAAACCTTAACCCCCCGAAAGTTCTTTCGTACTGGTAACACAAGGTCCAATTAGCGTCAAAATGATAACAAAGCAAGTACTAAAGTACTAAATAAAGAACAAAACGCATAGATATAGAGAGCACGCACTGTTGAGAAGTGCATGTAAGGCCTGCAACGCCTAGTGTCTTTCTGCCATCATCTGGTTCGGGTTTAGTTAGCCACCAGTCTCGCAAATGAACCTGTTTCAAAGGGATAAAGCATCAATGAACAATACGAGGAACTGAATTCATGAAACGAGGGTATGAAAACAAGAAATTTACTGATTTTTGGAAGTGAGAACGACAAGGAGATGAACTGTTGGCAGCATCAGAGGAGAACTGCGAAGCAGAACCAAACGCCATTGACAGGTCGGTCCTGATGTTTTTGATTATCAGGGCGGAAAACAAAAAAAAATGCCACCTATATGTTAGAGAAACAAAGAAATAAGGATACATACTCAAGGAAGAAGTTCTAGGAATACGCATAAGCTGACTTGCTTTATTCAATGTGAAAAAGGGTCTTTAAATAAGGATACATACTTAACTAACGAGCAGAAAAATAAGGAAACAATTTTGACCTAAAAAGCCGGAGCAATGACAGCTCTAAAAATCAGGACCCAACTACCGGTGTTTGAATCATTCTTCAACATCCCCCGGTAATGAACAATCAATTTCTCATATCTTCAAATTTTGCGGGAGGAAGTGCTTTGGTAAACATATCAGCCAACTGATCCCTGATTTGCACACTTCTAATTTGATTTCTTCACCCGCAACTAGTTCTCGAATAAAATGGTGCTATATCTCGATGTTTTTTGTTCTCCCATGCATAACTCACTGAAAACTTGAGTAGCTTGAACTTGTGGTTGATTTGAATCTATAAGTAGCCTTCGTAGCCATACTGCTTGACAAGTAGTTGCTGTAGCTGGCTACGTATTCAGCCTCTGTCGATGATAAAGTTATTGTTGTTTGCTTCTTCGAACTCCAAGCAATTACACCAGAGCCTAAGAGAAAGAAATTTCCATTCGTGCTCTTCTTGAAATCTTGAAATCCGGCCCAATCACTGTCAGTATACCCGGTCAGGACAAAACATTCATTTATCTTATACCAAACACCAAATTTTTTGGTACCGGCTACGTATCGAAGTACCCTTTTTGTTGCCCCCATGTGTTGCTTTGATGGACAGTGCATAAATCTTGAAAGTAAGCCCACAGAAAATGATAGGACAGGCCTTGTGTGTGTAACATAGATGAATCTACCTACTAGGCTTCTGTACCTCCTTGCATCTGCCATCTCTGTGCCATCCTCAGCTGTCAACTTTTCATTTTCATTCATTGGAGTTGATGCAATTTTAGAATGCATCATGCCAAACAGTTTCAAGAGATCAGTATCATATTTGTGTTGCGACACAAATATACTGTAAGTTCCCAAATCAAGCCATGATGTTTAATTCAATCAATTCAACACAGATTAGAGAGAGAATCTAGAGAGAGAATCTGAGGTAGTCATATATCTCACTGATAGTCACAAGATTACAATGAACGCTCAAAGTACAATGTCTCACTTCTCTCACAAGCTTAGAAGGCTATATATATGAAAGACAAAACTCTCACAAAGGTAAAACACTCAAAGACTTGAAACTCTCAAAGACTTGACAAGGTCAAAGTCAAACATACAAAAGTCAAACAATTGATCTAAACCAAAATACATTTACATATGCCATGTATGGATTGTTGAATTTCTAGGCCGAGAAAGTAGCTAAGTTTGCCCATGTCCGTCATCTCAAATGTGTTCATCATAGCCTTCTTGAAGTCTTCAATGAGTTGCGTCGATAATCCTGAATAGATCATGTCGTCGACATATAAACTGACTAACATAACATTTGTCATATCTTGGGCTCATTTGGACTCCTTTGGAAGCCATTTTGAATGAAGAAGTCAACGATCTTGTTGTACCAAGCCCTAGGAGCTTGCTTTAGGCCGTACAATGCCTTCTTTAACTTATACACCTTGCTTTCATTTCCTTGGATGAGTGAGCCTTCGGGTTGTTGCACGTACACCTCTTCTTTTTCAAGTCTCCATTGAGAAAGGCTGATTTTACATCAAACTGAAAAACAGTCCATTGTGACGGGGCTGCAAGGGGAATAATTAGTCTAACGGTTTCAAACCTGGCCACCGGAGAGAAAGTTTCTTCAAAATCGACTCCATACTCCTGCACATACCCGCGAGCAACTAGTTTGGCTTTGTGCTTCTGAATAGTTCCATCAGAGTTGTGTTTGGTCTTGAATATCCACTTCAAGCTGATGGCTTTCTTGTTTTCTGGCAGGTTTGTGAGCTCCCATGTTCCATTCCTCTCGATGGATCTTATTTCTTCATCCATAGTTGTCCTCTAAACATCACTTTCCATGGAGATCTGTACGTTGGTTGGGTCACCGGCAAACATAGCGAAGGTGCAACTAGTACCTTCATCACAAGGAGATATTTTCTTTGGAATCTCGCCTCGTTGACTTCGACATAATTGAGAATTTTCTGCACTTTGCGATGACTTTAATTGTGCAGATTCCATGACATTTTGAGGAGAGCCTGGCGGAGAAAATTCTGCATCAGGTTCACTTGTTGTAGAATCACCAGCTTCTTTATTTTCACCATGTGTTTCCTCATGCTCTTCAAGTGGCATGCTAACTGTTGGAACGTATCTTGAATCTGCCTCTTCATACTTTAGTCCTTCATCAAATTGAACATCCATGCTGACTACTATTTTCTGCTCTTCCGGATCATACAACCTGTATGCTTTAGAATTGGAGTAATAACCCACGAAAACATATTTCTTTGTTTTTGATGTAAGTTTATGCCTATGTGAAGTAATTAGAGCATAACACAAAGATCCGAAAATTCGAATATGTGATACGGTTGGTTTAAAGTCATACCATGCCTCAAATGGTGTCTTGTTCCACACAGCTTTTGTGGGGGAGAGATTGATCAAATAGACTGCAGTAGCACATACTTCTACCCAGAATTCATCAGTGAGATCTCTTGCCTTCATCATGCACCTTGCCATTTCAACAATCGTTCGGTTCTTAAGTTCGACTATACAATTTTGCTCAGGGGTATAGGGAGCAGTAAGATCCCTCTTGATTCCATGCTCGTCACAAAAGTTGTTGAACTCAGTGGAAGAGAACTCTCCTCCTCTGTCAGTTCTTAGGGTGTGTTTGGTACAGAGAGTTGAAGCCAGAGAAATGGAAATGAATTCCATTTCTCTTGTTTGGTAACTCAGAGAAAAGGAAAATGAGAAATAAACCAATTCTCTTTCCCTAGTGTTATTTCTCCACAAAGTGTAAAGAAATGGGGAAATTTTAGAGATCAGAGAATTGAAGAGAAAACCATCGTCCCTCTCCCTCTCTCTACAGATCGGCGCCAGCCATCTCCCTCACGTCGTCGCTCTCTCTCTCCCCTCGGTGCTCTCCCTCGTCGGCGCTCTCTCTTCCCGACGCTCTCTCTTCCCATCGGCGATCACCTTCGAACAGAGACCCTCATCGGCGCTCTCTCTTCCCGTCGCTCACTCTTCCAGTCTGTCGCAGCTCGCTCTCACCTTCGAACAGAGACCCTCTCGCTCTCTCTACCGAATCGATCAGACTAAACCTAAACCCATAAACACAAATCGTTTCCAACTCTATCGCCTCCATCCTCTCTCTACCGAATGATTTCGTCTCCAACATCTTCCATCAAAACTTCAAGGTACGAACTCTTCTACCGAATTGATTTTGTTTTCTGCAAAAATGGAGTTCTTTATCGGTTTATCCCAGAAATCGGGTTTATCTTCTCCAGAAATCGATTTATCAGAGTTCGTCCTCAAATTGATTTCGTTTTCTAATTTCAGAAATCGAGTTCTTAATCTTAATCTCCAGAAATCAGTTCTTATCGATTCTTATCGGGTTTCTATCGATTCAAGTTATCGATTTCGATTTCTGATTTCTTATTTGAGTTAGTCGATTTCTGGAAGAAGAAGAACCTGGAACAAAGAAGAACCTGGAAAGAAGAAGAAAAAGAAGAACCTGGAAGAAGATGGAAATCGAATGAAGTGCCTAGAAGAAGAAGAAGAAGAAGAAGAAGAAGAAGAAGAAGAAGATGGAATGTTGTGCCTGAATTTGGTCTTCTTTGATTTATTATTTTGTTTTGTTTTTCTAAAATGGGTTATAAATATGTTTAAATAGTTTTATGTTAATAAACTTATAAATGTTAATTATTATAAATAATAATTAATTATTAATTTTATTATTATTCATTGTTGAATTCTCTGTTACATTTCTCTGTGCTCCCAAACAAGAGAAATGATTTCCTGTTACATTTCTCTGGTGAATTCTCTGTGCTACCAAATAGGAGGGTCAATTCTCTTTCTCTGCAATTCCATTCTCTGCAATCATTTCTCTGCAATTTCATTCTCTGTACCAAACGCACCCTAAGAGTCTTCAACTTTTCACTGCTTTGGTTCTCTGTAAGTGCTTTAAACTTCTTAAAAGAATCAAATGCTTCATATTTGTGTGTGAGAAAGTATATCCAACTCATCCTTGTGAAATCATCAATAAATAGCAAAAAATACTTACTCCCAGTATGAGATTCTATTTTCATAGGCCCACAAATGTCTGCAGGAACAAGTTCCAGCTTCTTTTATGCTCTTCTTGACTGCCCAACTGGAAAAGATTTCCTGGTTTGCTTTACTAAGGCACATCCTTTGCATACATGGTCCAACTCTTTGATAATGGGCAAGCCTTTTACCATGTTTTTGTTTGCAAGTAACTGCAGGCCTTTGATGTTGAGATGTCCGAAGCGCATATGCCAAGCTTCGGAGCAATTTGTTTTGCTGTTGATTAACTCGAATTTCTCTTTACAAGAAAAGTTTATGGGAAACATATTGCTTTCACTCATCTTTGCTTTAAGCAAAACTTCACTAGACTTACTTTTAATAGTGCATATGTTATTATCAAATATGACAGAGTAACCTGAACCAAGAAGCTGCCCTACACTTATAAGATTATAAGCTAAACCTGGAGCACAGTGTACATTTCGAATCATTCGTTCTTTTCCATCTATGTTGACAACAACTACTCCTTTTCCTTTGATCTGGATATGCTGGTCATCGTCTAATCTGACTTGCAATTTATATGTCTCATCGAGCATCTTGAACTTTGTCTTATCTCCTGTCAAGTGCATTGAACATGCACTATCAAGATACCAAATATCTTTTGCAGCAGATTCTGGACTTTCAAGTGTCATAAACATGTATTCTTCTTCTTCTTTTACATATTGAGCTTCTTTATTTTTGCTCCAACAATCCTCATCTTTGTGTCAAAACTTGTTGCAATATGTACACTTCACGCCACTCATTTTGCCATGACCTCTGCCCAGTACGCTCCTCGTCCTCTGCCATGATTATACGAGAACATAGCTTGCTCATCTTGTTAACTTTCTTGATTTTCTCCTTTTGAAATGTTCCTGTTAATTCTATCCTCATGGGTTTGTAATGATCCCATGAGTCATTGACGGTATAGGTAGAGAGATCCTTGGATTCTTCAATGGTTGCAACCACATGATCAAACTTAGGAGACAACCTTCTCAAAATCTTTCCAACTACAGTCGTATCATGGATCTTCTCACCATATGTTCTCATTTGGCTAATGATAGAGGATATTTTTGTAAGGTACTCTTGGACCATTCTGGACTTTTCATATGGGCGGTTTCAAAATCTCTTCTGAGAGATTGCAATTTCACAATGATTACTTTAGCAGAGCCTTGATACTCGGTATTCAGTATACTCCATGCTTCATGTGCAGAGGTTGAGGCTGCTATCCTTGAGAAAATGCTATCATCAACGACTTGTTGAATGAAGAACAATGTTTTTGCATCCTTCGTCTCACTTTGCTTTTTATCTGTTTAACTTTGACCATCTTTTGTGTTACGTTCAACAAGATCCCATAACTCTTGTGATTTGAAAAGCGTCTTCATTTTGATACTCCAGAACTCATAAGACTCTCCTTTGAACACTGGAATAGAGGGTTGAGCAACATTCGGAGTGGAATTCTTGGAAGCCATTTGTATTTTTTTTAATGTAGAAACCTAGTTGGTGACCTGACTCTGATCCCAAAATGTTAGAGAAACAAAGAAATAACAGAGCAAGGAAGAAGTTATAGGAATACTGCATAAGCTGACTTGCTTTATTTGTTGAGAAAAAGGGTCTTTAAATAAGCCAAGGATACATACGTTAAGCAAAAACTAAGAAGCAGAAAAATAAGGAAACAATTTTCACCTAGAAAGCAGGAGTAATGACAACTCTAAAAATAAAGACCCAACTACCAGTGTTTTAACCATTCTTCAACACTACGTATACACACTCTGTATCTATACTAGGTTAATATGGATTTAGGTTGTGTTGTAGTATTTTGGGAGAAAGAAAACAAAAGATAGTGAATGATATTGATGAGTATAAGTGTAATTTTATAAATATTTTTAACTTTAATTTTTTTTTATAAATTTTATAAATATTTTTAACTTTAATTTTTTTATAAATTTTATAAAATATTTTTAACTCCAAACCCATCCAAGCTAGAAAATTCCCATACCACCCGAAACAGGAAAAGGATAAGCATCAAATACCGGTTAAAGAACTCAACACGGAAAAAACAGAAGGGAAGTATACCAAATTTCTGAAAGCGAAGCATCGAATGACCCAAGTACGAATACTTCTGAGATCACGACTCCAAAGTCGGTTAAACCAAAGGCGGGGCCTGAACGAGGAGGATGCGATTTTTGAAGATGAAGGTATGTTGTTTGTTGATTTGATGTCTTATATTTTCAGGTGGTCGTTTAGTAATTGTTTTCAAGTTAGGTTTAGGAACTTATGTTATCGTTGATTTTCAAAACTGTATCTTGATGTTATTTTGTGTTATTATTATTTTCTAACGTTGATTTGAAGTAATACATGAAGATTTGTGTTTTATTTGATTTTTACAGAATGTAACAACTTTTGTAATTGTTTATAGAATATAACATTTTTGTTCAATTGTGAATTTGAATTGACAAAAATAGATTCACATATGAAGTGTTTCATGTAAAGAACAATATTTGTCATTATAGTTTTTTTACTTCATAGTGAATTTGAATCAACTTTGAAGCAGAATAAAGTGTGTTCATTATGATATTAGTTCATTTGTGAATTTGAATTGTCACAATAAATTCATATGTGAATTGGTAGAATTTGAAGTATTGAACATATTATGTCCATAAGAAGTTGTTCATGCTAATTGTAGGATTTCATACGTGAATTTAAGTTCATATATGAACAATTGTACTTCAAGATTCATAGTTTGTAACATTATGTGTTATCATATTCCTTGCTTCACATGTGATGTAATATGTGAATTACGATTAGAATTGTTATGACATGTGAATATATTTTATCTCAATCTTCTGATTTTTTATTTTTAATGTTGTAATAGGTCCAAATGATTCGTTGACATATGACTCTTCTGCATAATGTCATATTGACACCCCGTGGTTCGAAGTTTTGGATCCCCAATGTAAATTTGGAACTGAGACCAAGAACATGTACCTTTTTTTAGTCCTATCAATTAGTTATTCCAATGTATGAACAGTATGATGAGAAAGATGGTTTTGATGTTAGACTTTCGACAACCATTACCTCAAGTATGGTCTTATGAAGATAAAATATGTTGTATGCAGTAAAGAAGGGGGGAACCACCAAAAACGAGTTTTAACACAGTTCATGAAAGTTTTGAAAGTAGAAAACATCATAAGTCAAATGTGAAGAGGACATGTTGTAAAGCATGCATTAGATTATGTTTTTGTACCTTCAAGATCATCGTATAAGCTGTATTATTTTGATGAGAACCACAATCATATTTTATTGATGTAAATGATATGAATATGTCTCAAAAACGAAGGCAATTGTCATTAACTGACCAAATGCTTATTCACAATGTTGCAACTTGTAATATATTGGAGCATCAAAGTCCCATAAGTTGCATATTTCCTTGAAAGGTGGTTTTGAAGTTTCTGGATGCATTGTTGTTGATTATAAGAATTTTAGAAGGGATATGAAATGCCTTTGTTGGTGTTGATGATGGTGAAATGGTTCTTGGAATATTGGAGGAGAGATTAATAGACCATCACCATTTTTCTTTCGAGTATAGTCGCCAGAAGAATGAATTATGTGCAATAATTTGGGTTGAAGAAATTGCTAAGCTCAATTACCAAGAGTTTGGAGATGTTATTTCATTCGATGCTACATTTTGCATGAACTGGTAAGTTTACTAACTATAATTTATTTATTTTTACATTATTTATGTGTTTGATTTTTGAATTATATTTTTATGTTATTAGGTATAGAATGGTGTTTGTTCCATTTACTGCAATAGATAATCATAAAAGATCCGTTATAGTTGGTGTTGCATTGTTGTCTGATGGAACTCTTAAGAATTTTAAGTAGCTTTTTAAGGCGTTTTTGAAAGCTCCTAGAGGGAAGCAACCTAATTTGGTTTTAACGGACCAGTGTTTGTCAATGAAACAAGTTATTCTAATGGTTTTTACTAAGTCACGACACAATATGTGACATATCATAGCCAAAATTCCAAACAAGGTTAGCATTTTGTTCACATGTGAATCATTGATATATAATCAATGTTAAATAGTTATATGTGAATTATAACTCATTATTTCTATATGACAATTTATGTATGTTAGCACAACCATATACAGGGAGACATATTTCAACAAATGCTTTAACAAACTTGTTTGTAAGTAAGTGGTTAGCTTTGATGACTGAGCTCAAACTTGACAAGAGAAAATGGTTTACATACATGCTTCGTATTTGGCAATGATAGATTCCTACTTATTTTAAGTTGATCCCATTTTGTGCATTGATGAAAACTACATCAAGGTCAGAGAGCATAAATTCCTTTTTCAACAAATTTGCTCACCATGATTACAACTTTATAACATTCATGTTTGCATTTGAAAATGCAATGTGTAAACAACGTAAGCTTGACCACATGACAAGGACAACTATCCCTTACATGTGCACTCCTAATAGAATTGAGAAACATGCATTTGAAATTGGTGTGTGAGATGGAGATAATAGATTTTAGGGAGGAGATTTTTTTGGGGCAAATGTGATGAATCGTTACCTCGGGGAGTTGAATAGGTTAGAGGTAAATACCGTTACATGAAGTTGTACCTTAGAAATGTAAAGTGGTAAACTTGAAAATTAAGTAAACATGCATTAGATAGAGGTACATATAACTTAAAAGGTTGTTTTTAAGAGTTTGGATGTCAAATGCTTTATAAAGTAGTATAGAATATGTTTGACATTAAGCTTTCGGCTGCCCCCTTATCACACTTGAGTCATCCGGTGTTTCATATATCAAGTCCTTATAAGGCAATGAAACATGATTAAGACAATAAAAATAATCAAACAAATTTAGCATATATTTAAATCATACATTCATCAATATACATTTATTTATAAAACTATAATAGCAAAGTTTGGTACTTACTCAACTTCTGTGGTCAATGAAAATAGCCATCACCTATTTTGTTTTCAACAGGTGACAAACATTTTGTGATATAGACAAACCTATCAACATATGGGGGACCAAGGGTTTCAAAAACTTTAACTTCTCGTTTGGCCAATGTATATTCATCTTCAATCTTCTCATTCTGGACAACTTCCTTCTCAACCTTCTCAATTTCCTTCTCAACTTCCTTCTCTTATCTGCAACTTCTTTCTCCTTCTCCATAACTTCTTTCTCTACACCTTCCTTCTCTAGATTGTCAACTATTGCCATTCCCAAACTAAATTTTAGTTCATCCATCATATATAAAGCTGCAATTTTTGTTACATATGGAGTTGTTTGCATTTCAACGGGGTTGGGTATTGTTCCTATAGGTTGTTCTTTTGTTACCACTGGCATCACATCTGTTGCTTCTTTTTCAATAACTACCATAACGATATCAACCTTTCCATATGTTGATAGGTCTTCCCAAAACGGTGTTAGATCTTCAAAAAGATGAACAAATAATTTATCTATTTTTCCCTTATAGGCTTTTTGTGATGTGGTGTTGTTATCAATCATCACAAATGTCTCATTAATCTTACTGTAAGTAGCTGTGTTATTCCAGAACTGTGTTGGGGTTTCAAAATCATTCCCATTAGTTTGAAACCCTGTTTATTATCCCCAAGCTTAATGTTATCTGGAATGTTTGCCTCCTTCATGGCTGTTGCATTGTCATGCATTTTTGAATCATGATAAAAGATGCTCTCAAACTCCTTGTATTCAACTAAATCAAGATCATCAAGATAAATGTTCATGGATTCTTTCAATATTCTTCAATCTTTATTTTATCAGCTTTTAAGCACCCAATTATGCTGCTGATCTTTCCTATATTCCTTACAAGTTTTTGCAAAACAATGTACATAAGTATAGGTATAATTCAAATAATGGATGCATAAATGTATTGTAAACAATATAAGAATGTACACTTGATTTTCTAACATTACAATATAATAGGTTGCCATATGAATCCTCTTTTCAAGTATATAACATCTGAATATTCATAAATCCTCATTACAACCTTCACATCTGAAATTTAAAAAGTGGCATAGGTTCACATATGGCTTAATATGTATAATATGAAAAGTTTAACATATTAAACCCTATGTATCTCTACAAGTTTTTGCAAAACAATGTACATAAGTATAGATATACTTCAAACAATGGATGCATATATGAATTTAAAAAAAATATCATAATGTACACTTGATTGTCTAACATTACAATATGATAGTTCACATATGAATCCTCATTTCAAGTATATAAGTATAGTATAATTCAATTAGTGGATGTATATATGAATTTTAAATCAGAATGTACACTTGATTGGCTAACATTACATATAATAGATTCATATACAAACCTCATTGCAACAATATAACATTTGTACATTCATAAATCTTCATTACAAGTTTCAAATGTGAAATTTAAAAAGTGATACATGTTCATATATGAAGGCTCAATGTGTCTAAGATGAAAAGTTTCACATATGAACCCTCAATATGTGCACATTCACTTATGAACCCTCATTGTTTCTAACATGAGGGTGTGTATTCATTTATTTTTACCTCTTGATCAATCTCTTTTTCATTTCTTGTTGTATAAAAAATGGTCACATTCTCCATTGTTTCAAACAATTCTCCTAATCCAAATATGCCTTTCTCAAGTTCATATCCCTTTCTTCTTCTCAATTTTTTAACATTCCATCTTTATCATTGTCTTCCAACGTCAACAACTTTACATCCAAAGTTGTCAACATTGTTAGGGTGTATTTTGTAAATTGAATCAAAGTTAGAGGGTTTAGTTTGTAGTTTTCTTGTAGGTATAAATAACTTATGTTTTATCTTCATTGTGTAAAAGAGCTTATCATATTTCCATTCAGTTGTATTGTAAACACTCTCAATCTATAATACTTGTGACTTTGGGAAATCCTTCTCTAGATCTTAATCTTGTTTTTTGATATTGAATTAACTTGTTATTGTGGACACACAATTGGTATCAGAGTAGGGGATTACACGTTTTCTTATCTTGATTCTTGCCATTTTTGGAAACTTTTTGGAAGTCGACTGTGGAAATTCGGATTTTCTTGAATTGGATTGTTTTGATCAAATTTGTTAATCAATTGCTTCAAGATTGGTTATGGGTTAATCTCAATTGTTTTTGTTGCGAAATAATCATTTAAAGATCAAAATCAGATTGATTTTTGGAGTTTTCAAGCTTGACAAAATGATCACTGTTTGAATCAAAAGTATTAGATTTTGTGAATTCTTGGTATAATTCACAGTATTGAAGTGGTTCATGTTGTGAATCCGCACACTCATTTAAATTTTCAAAGGATTTGGATCAGTTTTGAGTAAATTCAAAGTTTTTGTGGGTATCTTCAAAGTTATCGTGCGTTAAATCTTTATGATGTTCATCTTTGTCGCATGACAAAGGCATTCAAACTTATCGCGCGGTGAAGGTTGCTGAGTGACTAAGTGTAAATCTTATTGCGTGACACTTGACCAACAACCTCAAGTTATCGCATGACAAAGGGTAGTGAACAGTACTTATCGCGTGACCCTTACGCGACAACAACATCTTATCGCGTGACCTTTGCACGACAAGATCAACTTGTCACATGGTACTTTACACGACAAAAAGCCTTATCACGTGTTTTGTCCTTCAATGCGCGACAAGATCCACACTTAGCAATTTTTCTTGGTGTATGACAAGTTTGACTTTCGTTGACTTCTAGAAAAGGGACAAGTTCAGATTCAGTAATCCTAGATCTATTCAAGTGGATTAGAAAATGACTTCTAGAGATGCTTTAGCCATTGGGACAGATACAAAACCACCAGTTTTGTGAAAAGGTGAGTATGAACAATAGAGGGATAGATCTCTTGATTTCTTGGAAAGGCATGACAATGGTGAGAACATTAAAGAATATTTGGAAAAGGGATTGATGGTGAAAGTACAGATTGTTGTGCCGACTACTTCTGATGATGATGAAGGTGTAGAAAGGCTTGAATTCAAAGATTGAAAGAACTACAATGAGAAAGAGAAAAAGAGGTACAAAGCAGATCATCAAGCCAAGTCATTGTTGCTACAGAGTATCCCGAATGAGATCTACATCAAAATTGACAGTTTCAAAGCTACAGGCAAGATAATGTGGGATCAGTTGGAAAAGATGATGATGGGATCTAAAGTTGGTAATCAGATGAAAGTTGCTAACTGTATCAACAATTATGAAGAGTTTAGAGGCCAGAAAGGTAAAAACTTGGAAGAGACATATGATAAATTTGTTACTTTGTTAAATGAGCTCAATAAGAACAAGATAAAGAAACAACTAATTGAGAACAATGTGAAGTTCTTGAGCATTCTACAGCCAGAGTGGAAGAAATTTACAAGACATATATAACAACACAAGTATTTGGGTGAGATTCAGTTTCATGAAGTGTATAAACACTAAGACAGAATGAAGAAGAGGTTGAAGAGATAAGGGGGGGGGGGAAAGAAAAAGACTGAGAAGCCAGTTGTAGATCCTTTAGCACTTGTGGTTGATAAGAAGAAAGAGAAACACTCTATCCGAGGAAGGTCATTTAGTTCAAGGATAGAGAAAGACATCAGTGATTCAGATTTGGAAGAAATAGATGACAGTGATTCTGATGATGGAGAGAACCTAAAGCAATCCATGATTTTGCTAACCAAGGCTTTCAAAATAAGTTATATAAGAAGTCGGGTTCCAACAGTCAAAGGTACTCTTCAGGATCAAGAAACTATGAACATAAAGATAAAGTGGAAAGAAAGAGAAGGTTTGAAGGTAAGAGGTTTGTTGAGAAGAAGTTTGTCAAGAAGTATGAAGAAAGAAAGCCAGATGAGTCAGTCAAGTGTTATAACTGTGGAAAATCGGGTTCCTTTGTTAAGGATTGTAGGAAGCCAGTTGTCCGCAATTCAGATTACTACAAGAATAAGATGCTTTTAGCAAAACAGAAAAGAAGCAGACAAGGCTTTAATGGTGGAGGATAGGGGTGTACAAAAACCCGTTAACCCGGGAAACCCGCCCAACCCAACCCACTAACAACCCAATTAAACCCAATCCGCCAACCCGTTAAACCGCCAACCCGCCAAAAATATTTACAACCATAGTAATTTACAACCCAAAAATATATACATATATTAGTCTAATCTACAACCCAAAAAATATATACATATATTAGTCCAATTTAACAAACCAAAAACCAAAATTAATCCAAATAGGTCAAGACCCCAAATTAATTCAACTAGGTCGATCGATACCTTTCAATTAATTCAACTTGCTATTAATGCAATTAGTAGCTCAACTTCTATATTCATAACTAGAGTTGTTTTACTAATTAGGGACATGTCATTGAGCTTCTCATGATAGTCGTATCAACACTTATGCCAGTCTGGAATTGATCTAGAGAATGTATTTGGGAAGTCAATGATACACAAGTCTGAACTTTAATTGGATTATAACTCATTGTTGGAAGCTTTATTTTTATTATTTATCATCTTTAATCATTTGTATGTTTGGTTTTGAATACCACAATTCACCCCCCATTTTACATAAATTGTAGGAGCTTGATACCGTTCACATCCAATAACTTTGGAATCGACGCTACTTGCCACTATTACAATTTAGGTTGTAATTTAAGATAATAGGATTCTATTAGTCGTTGGGCTCGACACCCTCGTCAATAGGAGTATTGGAAAATACTCTTTAAATCTCCAAGAATCGAAGATAATAATGAACCAAACACGTCTAACAAAAGGTGAGGTAGAACCTCGAACGTTTGGGATCACTTTTCAAAAAAGGACTCTAGATGTGTTTGTAATTATTGTGGAAAAGACTATGCTTATCATAGTAGGAGAATTGGTACAAGTTCTTTGTGGAATCACTATTAATGATAATGAGGTGTCATTTAATAAAGAGAAATGTCAAAAAGTCGTGGCTAGGTTTGTGGTTAAGGATGAACAACCTTTTAGTGTTGTAGAGGTGAATGATTTAGAGAACTTGAGTTGCAACCTAAATTTGGTGTCCCTAGTAGAGTGACTGTTGCTAGAGATATTTATCGGTTGTTTTGCGATGAAAGGATTAAATTAAAGAAATAGTTAACAAAGGTCAGATAAAGAATAGGTTCAACAATTAGTTGGAGTTGGAGAGGTCCAATACGATCATACTTGATTGATGATTTGAATCGGATGCTATCATTCAAACTTTTGAAGTTTAATTCTAAGACTTAAGGATTTTAATATATATTTGGATGATTGTAATAACTAATAACTTTATTGGGTATATTCTTTGTATTATTTATCGTAATTTATTCGTCAACTTTATGTATATTACTAACATGTCAACCTAACCCAACCCGCAATGGTTGGGTTGGGTTATACTTATGAATGGGTTGGGTTAAGTTGAGATTTTTCAAACCACCATAATTGGGTTGGGTTGTAAAAATGTAAGAAACCGCCAAACCTAACCCGCGTACACCCCTAGCGGAGGATGATAGTTGGCTTGACATGACTGATGAAGAGGATGAGAAAGATGAGTATGCCCATATGTGTCTGATGGGTAAATATGTTGAAGAAGATGTTTCTGATGATGTGAGGTAAATTCTTTTACTAAAAATGATTTTCTAAAACAGATGTAGTCCACAATGCTTGAACTCCAAGAACTGTAGTTAAATTGAAAAGAGGAAAAACTGTTATTAAAAAGAAACGTCAAACAATTTTCAAACTCAACAAAGAAGTTGTTGAGAAATGTGAATTGATTGACTATTTGAATGAAGAAAAAGAATGTTTTGAAAAGGAAAGGATTGCTTTGAACAAACAATTATCTGAAATGACTGAGAAGTTTGACAATTTTGAACTTGAAAAGAAAGAGTTTGCTCAAAAGTTCAGTTCTATAAAATCTGTGAATAAAACTTTAGTTGAAAAGATCAATGGTTTGGAAGAAAAATTGTATACGAGAGGACAAACTGAACAAACCATCCATCTTAATAAACCAAAAGAGTTCACTTATTTTAACTAAAATGGGGTATTGGATATGATAATCCTCATTACATGGAAAAAGGTATTTCCAAAAAACCAACTCTTTATGAGTTTGATTTCTTAGAACTTGCCAAGAAAACCCTAAGTACAAAATCAGATGGACTAAATCATCTGAGGAAGTTGAGGCCCAGGAGGATTTAAAAAGGAAAAACAAGGTTCACTACTAGAAAAAGAGGTATCAGTGACGGAAAATCAGTGACAAAATATTTAGTGACGTATTAGTGACGGATTTTGGTTCGTCACTAATTAGCGACGGACATTAATCCGTCGCTAATTAGTGACGGATTAGCGATGGAATCAATAATTTCTGTTGGGTCTGAAATGAACTAAGTCTGGTTAGTGTTGCTCTGTATTGAAGATTACTACTACTGATTACATTACTACTGCTGAATACATTAATACTGCTACTTGAAAAGTTAGTACTGCTAGTAGAATTACTACTGCTTGAAAAGTTAGTACTGCTAGAATAATAGTTAGTACTGCTTGGAGAGTTAGTACTGCTAGTAGTTAGTACTGCTTGAAGATTAATGCTGCTAGATGATTAATACTGCTTATGATGATGATGTTGATAATGATGACTTGGAACGAAAGACTAGGAGCTGAAGTTAATGATGAAGATAATTATGGAATGGATGCTGAAGATCAATATTTCTTTAGTAATTATCTTGTAATTAGTTCTGTATATATAGTCTAGTAGTTTTTGATAGATAAACAAGTTTTGCATATACGTTTAGAGAGAATTAACCTCAAGATTAGTTTTAATCCTTTCTTTAGAGAAGTATATAGAACGTCTGTTGAGTCTGTTCAACAGATTGAGGTTTTGTTTGTAATCATTAAGTTAATTCAATATAACTTATGATTTGAGTTCATACACTGTTTGATTGATTTATTGTTAAAGTGTTATTTCACGACTTCTTAAACATAGTTTCTGAGTGTTTAGTTTAAATTCTTGTTTAGAATTTCGATCCTAACAAGTGGTATCAGAGCATAAGGAACTTAGAAATCAATAATCATCATGGACGGTTCACATGACAGTGTTCTTGTTTCAAAGGTCCCCATGCTCAAACCAAATGAGTTTGACATGTGGAAAATCAGAATCAGGCAGTACATTCTTCTTACAGACTACTCAATGTGGGACATCATTGAGAATGGTCCCTCCAATGAAGGAAAGATGGGAGCAGATGGCAAGAGACCTCCACCAAAGACTGATGGAGAAAGAAAGATGAGACAGACTGAGATGAAAGCCTTGAGCACTCTGCTCTAGGCAATCCTAATGAATACCAACATCAGTTTTGCAACTGTTCTGATGCTTAAATCCTGTGGAATGCATTGGAGAAGAGATTTTCAGGTACTAAAAGCACTAAGAGAAATCAGAAAGCAATTTCAAGCAACAATATGAAAACTTTATGTCTACAAAGAATGAGTCTATGACTCAAACCTTTGATAGATTCAACAAGTTGATTGGATAATTGGCCACTGTTGGTGTCAAGATGGACCAGGATGATGTCAACAGAAAGTTTCTAAGGTCTCTTGGTGAAGAATGGGTCATGTATACAGTATCATTCAGACAGAATGATAATCTAGAGGATATGGAACTTGATGATCTCTACAATGATCTAAGGGTGTTTGAAGCAGAGGTTGAATCTAAGAAGAAACCATCTGGATACTCTTACAATGCTGCTCTCTTATCATCTACTACTGATTCTTCTGTTAATACAGAATCAGTTAGTGCTACATATGGCTCAAAACAGGATGGACCTAATGATTCTATTTTGTAAGCATTCCTTGCTAGTCATGCTAAATCTGATCTTATCAATGATGATCTGGAGCATATCAATGTTGATGACCTTGAAGAGATGGATATCATGTGGCAAATGGCAATGCTCACCATGAGAGTCAAAAGATTCATCAAAAGAACAGGAAGAAACAACTTTGCCATGAGAAGAGAAGATGGGGCTGGATTTGACAAATCCAAGGTAGAATGCTACAAGTGTCATAAGCTGGGGCACTTTGCAAGAGAATGCAGAGGAGGAATGTCTCAACAGTATGGAAGCAACAATCAACAATCAAAGTCCACTAACTATAACATGAATCCATCTCAAGCACTTGTCTCACAAGATGGAATGAGATTTGATTGGAGTGATCAAGCAGAAGAGGCAATCCAGAATCAAGCATTGATGGCTGAGGTTTCAGAGTCCTCAAGCACTGCAATCCCCACAGAGGTAAAATCTAACCTTTGCTCTAAAGCATGTCTTGAAACTGTTAAAAAGTACAGGGATCACAATCAGAGCATGTGTGATGACCTTAAAAGGTTGGAGAAAGATAGAAGAGAGTATAGTTTGATCATTGAGAATTTTGAAGAACAAATTAAGTCATACCAGGCCAATGAACTTCAACATTCATATGATCACAACTATTGGAAGTGGGAGAAGAAAGAGTTAGAGATTAAGCTAGAAAAGTCTAGAGAGGAATGTGAGAAAGTAAGGAGTGAATTTGAGAAGGCAAAATTAGACATTGAAAAAATTTCCAATGCTTCTAAAGCAATGGACAGTTTACTCAAAACTCAAGTTCATGACAAACTAAGGAGAGGTATAGGCTACAACAACACCCCTCCACCTTACAATAATAACTACATTCCACCCACCTCAGACCTTTTAGAAAGACAAGATAAGAAGGAATTACCTGAAGGAGCCACTAAAGTAGATCCACTAGATACAGTAGTGATTGAGGCAGAGTCTGAAGAAGAGAATACTGAGGGTAAGAATAAGGAAGACCATAAAGAAACTCCCTTAGAAAACCATATTATTACAAATGAAAGAGGGGGTAAACCATTTGTCAAGAGTGATAAAGTGGAGATGACCAAGACAGAGAAAGAAAATGGTAAGAGTGAGAAAGCTGAGACCTCTAGGAAAAGGAAGGAAAAGGTATAGGGAAATCATTATATGCAAACTACTGTTGTAAATCCCTGTACTTGTCAACAGAACAAGCCCCATCAACATGATAAAATAAGGGAAAATCAGAGAAACAGAAATAACCAGTGGGCTCAAAAACAGGGAATTGATCTAAGCAAAATCAATAGACCAAAGCCTTGTTTTATTTGTGGCAAATTGAATCATTTAGCCAAACACTGTTATTTCAATCCTATTAACCAAAGATTTACTTTTCAAAGACAAACACAAAATTCTTTTGGTTATAGGAAGAAATAAAAAAGGAACCACATGGATGAGAATGTGAAAATAGCACCAATGAAATCTCATAATCAGAATAAGTTTGCCAAATCAAAAGAAAATACTCCAAGCAAATCAAGGAGTAACTCACAGAATAAGAAAGCAAACAACTTTGTTAAGATTTGGGTTCCAAAAGTCAAGAAACCTGTTAGTACTGCTATCTCAAATAGTACTGTTAACAGAAATAGTGTTGCTGATAGCAATACTACTGCTAACCAAGTTAGTACTACTAACAAGGATAGTACTGCTACCAGTGTTAATACTGCCAAGCCTATAACTTTGACAAAGTATTCTAGCCATGAGATTCCTAACTCTGATCATCTCATCCAGACTAAGATTACTGATTATGAATATGTTGATGAGAAAGGGCAACCCAAGACCACTTTGGCTTGGGTTCCCTCTAAAAACTAACTGTTTTATCTCATGTGCAGGGCAACCAATAGCTCAAGAAGAAGAGCATTTGGCATGTAGATAATGGTTGCTCTAGGCACATGATTGGTAACATGGCCTGCCGTCAAAACTTCAAAAAGTTTGATGGAGGACATGCTGCTTTTGGTGATAATCCAGCAGGAGGTAAGATAAGTGGAAAATGTATGGTTTCAAAAGGTAAGATGTCTTTTGAAGATATTTACTATGTTGAGCAATTGAGATACAACCTGTTAAGTGTATCACAGGTCTGTGACAAGAAACATAGTATATTATTTACTGAGACTGAATGTATTATCCTTGCTCCAGGATTCAAGGTAGTTGATGAAAATATGATACTACTTAGAACTCCTAGAAAGGATAATGTTTATTGTTTGGACTTAGAGAATGTTTCATCTGATTCATCATTAAACTGTCTGTTTTCAAAAGCTTCTTTAGATGAATCATCTCTTTGGCACAGAAGAATGTGTCACATGAATTTTAAAACAATGAACATTCTTGTGAAAAACAACCTTGTAAGAGGTTTACCTCAAAAAGTGTTTTCATGTGATGATCATTGTGTTGCTTGTCTTAAAGGCAAACAACACCAAACTTCTCATAAGTCCAAAGAAATAAATACAATCTCTTCTCCTCTTCAATTATTGCATATGGATCTCTTTGGTCCTACTAATGTGATGAGTATTGGTAAGAAATCCTACTGCTTAGTCATTGTTGATGACTTCTCTAGATTCACTTGGGTATATTTTCTAAGAACTAAGGATGAGACAAGTGGACTGATCAAATCCTTTGTTCTTAGGGTTGAAAACCAAACAAATCAAAAAGTTAAAGTCATCAGATCTGATAATGGAACTGAATTTAAAAACAATGACTTAAACAGCTTTTGTGAGACTAAAGGTATTGAGAGACAATTCAGTGCTCCTAGAACTCCTCAACAGAATGGTGTTGCTGAGAGGAGGAATAGGACATTGATTGAGGCTACTAGATCTCTGTTGGCAGATTCAAAATTACCAATTACTTTTTGGGCAGAAGCAGTTAATACTGCTTGTTATGTCCAAAACAGAGTTCTAGTAGTCAATCCCAAGGAAAAACACCTTATGAACTTTTTAACAAGAAGAAACCTTTTATTGGATTTTTCAAACCTTTTGGGTGTCCTTGCACAATTCTCAACACCAAATCTCACTTAGGCAAGTTTGAAAGCAAAGTTGAGGATGGATTTCTTGTTGGATACTCCTATCAGAGTAAGGCATATAGAGTATTTAATAGTTCTTCAAGGATTATAGAGGAAAGTGACAATGTCAAATGCAATGAGAACATACCAAATCAAATTGGTACAGGTCCTGATTGGTTGTTTGACATTGATTCACTAACTAATGCTTTGGGTTTTAGTAATGTGCAAACTACAGGAACAAATTCAAAACGGGTACAAGCACAGAAACAAGAGTTTGTGCTGTTCCCCATACCTACTGTTGATCCTGTTGAATTTTGCCAGCAAGATAAGAAAGATGATTCAGACACAAGTGACTCTGAATCAGAACAGGATGCAGATGATAAAGGTGATGAAGAGAATAAGAGTGATAAAGAGGATGCTCATAATTCAGGAAACACAGGTCCTGAGATGCCCATACTGTCAGAAGATGATACTGATGAACAAAATTCTTCAGTATTTGGTAGAAGCACTCCTGAGAAGAATGACTCTAATCTGGATGCAAATATCAATGAGGAGGCTGCACATCAAACAAGAACCCAGAAAAATCCTCTTCCTCAGTTGGTGATTGGTGACATCAATTCTCCTAGGATCACAAGGCATCAAAGTAAGATAGGAGGATTGAAAGACTTGTAGTCAAGGTTATTTTCTTGTTTTCTATCTTAGATTGAACCCAAGAAGGCCTATAATGCAATGAAAGAACCAAGCTGGATAGAAGCAATGCAAGAGGAGCTGCTGCAGTTTGAGCTGCAAAATGTGTGGGATTTGGTTGATCTTCCACAAGGACAAAGGGCAATTGGTACTAAATGGGTTTTCAGGAATAAGAAAGATGAGAGAGGGTATACACAAGAAGAGGGGATAGATTACGAAGAAGTATTTGCACCAGTAGCCAGAATTGAGGCAATTAGGCTGTTTCTAGCCTATGCTTCTTTCATGCAGTTCAGAGTATTTCAGATGGATGTCAAGAGTGCATTTCTATATGGGAAAATTGATGAAGAAGTGTATGTTTGTCAGCCTCCAGGGTTTGAGAATCCTACCTTTCCTGATAAAGTATACAAACTAAAGAAGGCACTCTATGGGCTACATAAAGCACCAAGAGCATGGTATGACACTCTGTCTACCTATCTCTTGGAAAATGGTTTTGAAAGGGGAATAATTGACAAGACTCTGTTCATCAAAAGGAAGAAGAAGGACATCCTGCTTGTGCAAATCTATGTGGATGACATCATCTTTGGATCCACAAAAGATTATATGTGCAAGGAGTTTGAGGAGCTGATGCACAAAAGATTCAAGATGAGCTTTATGGGTGAACTTAAATTCTTCCTTGGGCTACAGGTTAAATAGAAGAAAGATGGTATCTTCATCAGCCAATCCAAGTATGTGCAGGATATACTTACAAAGTTTGGATTTTTAGATTCAAAGCCTGCAAGCACACCTATGGAAACACACAAACAGATCACTGCAGATCTTGAGGGGGAGGATGTAGATGTTCATCATTATAGATCTATGATAGGCTCCCTCATGTATCTAACAACTTCAAGGCCAAATATTATGTTTGCTGTCTGTGTGTGTGCCAGATTTCAAGTAAGACCTAAGCAATCTCATTTTCAAGTAGTCAAGAGGATCTTCAAATATCTCAAAGGACAACCTAGGTTGGGTCTTTGGTATCCTCATGACTCACCATTTGATCTACTTGCATATTCTGATAGTGATTTGGGTGGTGCAAACTTGGATAGAAAGTCTACATCAGGAGGATGTCAGTTTTTGGGTGAAAGACTAGTTTCATGGCAGTGTAAAAAGCAAACCACAATATCCACCTCTGCAACAGAAGCAGAGTATATAGCTGCTGCTCACAGGTGCTATGGATTCAGAATCGGATGTTGGACTATGGTGTTACTTTTCTTCACACTCCAATCTTCATTAATAACAACAGTGCTATAAGCATTGTTAACAATCCAGTCAAGCACTCTAAAACTAAGCATATAGAAATCAGGTACAATTTTATTAGAGATTGCAATGAAAAGAAGTTAATTTAGGTTTTGAAAGTACACACAAGTAACCAATTTGCTGATCTATTCACCAAAGCTTTTGATGTGGGCAGATTTACATTCTTGGTCACAAGTGTAGGCATGATAAACACCGAATAAGCCTCTTTTGATTTTATTTATGTACCATTTCTGTATAGATTCCTTCCTGCTTACTTTCTCATATTGTATTGTGCATGGTGCTGCTAACTATGTGTGTTTAAGTGTTTCAGATTACATTGCTGAATTGGATACTTAGTACTTCTAGTTCAGTTAATACTGCTCTTACTATTACTCTTTCTAACAGTTCAAATATGGTTAAGTATGGTTACTACTGCTAGGTGGTTTATACTGCCAGTGCAAAGTTATTATTGCTTGCCTTATTTCTACTGCTAATCAGTGTTACTACTGCTGGTATGTGTTAATACTGCTGGTATGTGTTAATACTGCTAGTCTGTGTTAATACTGCCAGTATGCGTTACTACTGCTAATATGAGTTAATACTGCAGGTATGTGGTAATGCTGCTAAGGTACTTAGTACTGCTTCTAACAGAAACCCTCCACCTATAAATATCCTCTCTGACCGCCAAAATCCAAACGGCTCTTTGAATTTCCTACGAGTGTTCTCTCTCTCTCTCTCTCTCTCTCTCTCTCTCTCATTCTTGCTTCCCAGTGCATAAACCCTAGAGTTGATTCGATCCCAAGAACGATGGCAGGATTGGAATTTATGGACGATCACAATGAACTCGCAATGCTGCAGAAACCCAAACAAGCTGAGGGTTTTGAAGAAATTGTAGATTTCCTGAAAGCATCTCACATTGCCTATGCGTTAACTGTCAATCCCACTATCTATGTGGAACACATGCGACAGTTCTGGGCAAATGCGTCCATCCATAATGTTGAAGGCAATCAGGTCATTCACTCAAGGGTTTGTGATAAACCCATCACAATCACAGAGGGATGCATACGCACTCATCTATGACTAGATGATGCCTCAGGTATTACCTCTCTGTCCAAGGAAGATCTCTTCCAATCAATTAGTCGAATGGGGTATGAAGGTCCCACTGAGGTGTATAAGTTCTTTAAAAGCAAATTTTCACCTCAATGGCGATTTTTTGTTCATACTCTTCAGCATTGTATTTCACGAAAAACAACTAGATGGAGTGAGTTCAGCAGTACAATAACTTATGCTCTTGTCTGCTTATCTACCTCCAGAAAGTTTAATTTCTCACAAATGATTCAAAATGATTTAATGTCAAACCTGGATACCAAAACCAAACGCTTTTATATATATCCAAGGTTTGTACAAGAAGTACCGAACAATGAATTGACGGATTTACCCTCTTTTCAAGAGGTGTATGTACCAAAACCTCTCAAAGGGAAGGTGTTTTCCAACATGAGAAGGACTAGTAAGGACTTCTCTAGAACAAACACACCATTGTTCTCTACAATGATGGTTGTGTCTCATTCCCATGGTGAGGCATCAGGGTCACAACCCACATCTGACCACCCAACTGATGACCTACCCACACCATTCATTTCAATTAATACTCCTCAGATCCCTGTTGTCAAGCCAAAATCCCCCATCACACAAATATATATAAGGAAAAAGGTACAGAAGGTTCCTTCCCTTCCTGTATCTTCACCCCAACAGCCTGCAAGCCCTCTAATGGAGCATTCTTCATTAGAGAATATCCAAAGGGAAACCATAGGGTTGTCTCCCAACCCCAAGAAGGTGCTCTCTAAGGAGAAGGAAGAGCATGTGGGCAGTAAGGCTCACACTACTAATTCTGCACAAGGTGTGGATCAGGACAGTTTGAACATCTCTAAGACCTTCCCCACGACAACTTTAGATGAGAAATTATCTAAAGGTCCCAGGTGCCAAGAAACCACGGGGGTAGAAGGTGCTTCTGCTAGGCAGAAGGCCTCTATTAAAAGATCCAAGGATCCTTCAAGGGTGGTAAAAACACCTAAAGGAGGTGAGGATAGATATAACTATGAAGAATTGATGGATACTCTTTGTACAATAAGTCTGGAAGTTCACAATCAAGATTTGGAGATAAAAGAATTGAAAAAGGTGATTACTTCTCAACAAGTGCAAATTTCCAAACTCAAGAAGATGGTACTCAAATTGGTGCATAAAAAGAAGAAAACCCAATTTGTTTTGAAGAAGAGGAGCATTGATCATGATGCTTCCAAAAAGGGGGAGACTCAAGAGGATGAAAGTGAAAAGAAAAGCCTAGTTGGTATGGAATTCCAGTTTAAGGTTTATTGGCGGGGACCCAAGGCCCCGTGGTCCACTTTTGTGGACCCTACAAGCCCTACCTCATAGACTTGCACCGGAAAAGACATCCCGTCTCCCCCCGGATTCGAACCCTGTTAAGGGAACCCCAGGTAGGAACGTTTACGGAAGGAAGGTGGCCACTAGGCCAAAGACCTAGTGGTTATGGAATTCCAGTTTGAGGGGGAGGTTAGTGGTGAAGCTGGAAAGAAGGTTGCAGAAGAAACAGTGAATGCAGCAGAAACTGAGAAAGAAACAGAAACTGAACAAGCAGCAGAAACTTTTGTGAAAGCAACAGAAATTGGTAAAGCAGCAGTAACTGAGTCAGCAGCAGAAACTGTAGAACCAACAGTAGAAACAGAGAAGGTAGCAGCAGAAATTGGTTTGTCTGTAGAGGAAAAAGAAATTGCAGAGACTCTGGTGAGGGCAAAGACTGACACTCCCAAGGCCACTCAAAAGGCTAAGGGAGTGGTGATCAAAGAAGGAGGATCAGACAAGAAAAGGAAAGAGGTCAGTGAGGCAGAGGCCAAAAGGAAAGGGAAAGAAAAAGTGGTTGAACCTGTGAAACCATCAAAGAAATCCTCACAAATAGAACTTGATAAAGAGATAGCTAAGAAGATGCAAGAAGAGATTGAAAAGGAGGAAGAGATCTAAATAGCTAAAGACAGACAGATTGCCTTAGATTTGTCTACAAAGCTAAATGAAGAATATCAGAAGAGTTTAAAGCTTGCTGCTAAGAAAGTTACCATGAAAGCTTCTAGGCAAAGGCAACCATCAAAGACAAGACAAAGATAGCCTTCTAAGACCTTTTTGGCTGCACAGGAAAGGAGAAAGATGATAAACTTCCTGAAAGGGTCCATTGGAGTCCCTGAAGGAATGTTTACTAACATGTCCTTCAGCAGAATAGAGGAGTTGTACAAGAAGGAGATGGCCAAGCTTCAAGGAGACTTTAGTCAGAGGGTTGAGGTTGAAAGAAAATTGAAAGAGAGACATGATCTGAATATTCAACAGACCTTCCCTGACAGTGAAGAAGGCACTCCTACAAAAGAAAAGACTGAAGTCAAGAAGGAAGAGTCTCTAGCATAGAAAATTAGAGCTATAAAAAGAAAGAAGTCTATTGCTACCAAGAAACAGGCAAATAGACCAAGAATTGAAAAAGTTGAGAAGGAGAAGGAAAGTGAAAGAACAGAAGCAGAACCATCAGAACATATTGTTGCACCTTCAGCAGAGCAAGAGCAGAATCAAGAGCCAACAAGTCAACAATCAGAACAGCCAAGACAACCTGAGGAATAGTTTGAGTTGTACATGACAATAACAGATGAAGAACCAGTGAAAGTTGATCCCATCTCTGTGGAAGCTCCAGAGATTATCCATTGGGATACTATAGTGGATAAAAGAACAGAGTATTTCAGAATAAAGAGAATGGGTGATCATTATGAAGTGTATGCTACATGGGGTAAAATAACCAGAAGCTGTAACAGGGTGGATTTGGAAGAAATGTACAAGGTTGGTTTGAATTTGTATGGTGATTTACTGAAAGGAGCAGGGATGAGCATTAAAAAGATGGCCATGGAGTACTTGTGCATGATGTTTGATCCTGAAAGAGTGCAGTATGTTATCAAAGACTTGCGTCTTGAGAATGGATTTAAAAGAATAGCTAATTGGATGTTATTTGAAAGATGTGGAGTCTATGCCATTACAATTGACAAAAGTTATCATGAGTATTACCTGGTTGACAAGGTGTATGACCACATCAAGGCAAAGCTGCAAGGGATGTTGAGAGCAAAGATGGTCTGTCCTAAAGGTTAAAAAATGGCCAGAATAGTGATCAGAAGAACTATCAATCAAAGTCTAGGTCTGGATCCTAATCTGGGAAATTGAGCTGGAGTTTTGAAAGCATCATGAAGACTACATTTTGAAGAACTTAACTTATGGATTTCAAAAGTTAAGTTAAGGGGAGATTGTTGGGTCTGAAATGAACTAAGTCTGGTTAGTGCTGCTCTGTATTGAAGATTACTACTACTGATTACATTACTATTGCTGAATACATTAATACTGCTACTTGAAAAGTTAGTACTGCTAGTAGAATTACTACTGCTTGAAAAGTTAGTACTGCTAGAATAATAGTTAGTACTGCTTGGAGAGTTAGTACTGCTAGTAGTTAGTACTGCTTGGAGAGTTAGTTTTGCTAGTAGTTAGTACTGCTTGAAGATTAATGCTGTTGGATGATTAATACTGCTTATGATGATGATGTTGATAATGATGACTTTGAACGAAAGACTAGGAGCTGAAGTTAACGATGAAGATAATTATGGAATGGATGTTGAAGATCAATATTTCTTTAGTAATTATCTTGTAATTAGTTCTGTATATATAGTCTAGTAGTTTTTTTATAGATAAACAAGTTTTGCATATACGTTTAGAGAGAATTAACCTCAAGATTAGTTTTAATCCTTTCTTTAGAGAAGAATAGAACGTCTGTTGAGTCTGTTCAACAGATTGAGGTTTTGTTTGTAATCATTAAGTTAATTCAATATAACTTGTGATTTGAGTTCATACACTATTTGATTGATTTATTGTTAAAGTGTTATTCCGCGACTTCTTTAACATAGTTTCTGAGTGTTTAGTTTAAATTTTGTTTAGAATTTCGATCCTGACAATTTCCTATTCAAAAAATAATAGAAAATGAAACTCCACGTGTCCGTCGCTAATCCGTCACTAATTAGCGACGAACACATGTATTTTCATTTATTATTATTTTTTAAATAGAAAATTATTGATTTCGTCGCTAATCCATCACTAATTAGCGACGGATTGTAGAATTCGTCATTAATCCGTCGCTAATTAGTGACAGAATCCAAAAAAAATTTCTTTCTCATTCGCATGTGTTACATATTTATGTGTATGTGTTATATTTGTACATGTGTTTGTATTATATGTATTTCTCAGTTCGTGTTGGTTGCTAACCACGATTGAATCTATTTGTTTATGTGTTGTGTAGTGTATATATATATATATATATATATATATATATATATATATATATATATATATATATATATATATATATATATACGTGTGTGTGTGTGTTTATACCCATGTGTATATGTGAAAGTATTGATAATATATGTTTGTGTCTTGTTTGGTAACCGCATATGATGTACATATGCATATGTTGGTGTGACAACTGTCAAATTTTGATTAATGAGGTCAGCACCCTCAGAATAATTTATAAGTCTTGTCACTTTTTAAATTTTATTAAAAGCCTTTAAGATAAAAAGTTTCCCCGAAAAATTTAGAAGTTGCGTTAAAGACCCGGAACAGTTCCGCATCTGACCGTCACTGTCCAGAAATGCCAAATAAGTGAATAAAAGTTCAAAATTCTTAAATTATAAAAATCAGAATTTTAATTTCTCTTGCATTGCAAAATTTTCAAAATTGTCATTTATTTAGTAAAAATTGAGAATCGGGTGTTTCGGTTCTCAAATACATCTGATATTTTATAGTTTAAAGCTAGTAATTCAATAATGGTATTAAATTAAAGTCTTTTTTTTTTCTTTTTGTATTGGTGAGTCACTAGGACACTTGTCCTAATACTACCCAATGTAATCATTTTAGAAATTAAAAGCCAAATTTAAAAACAAGATCACTTTTATTTCTCATTTTTAACTCTTCACCTCCTCTCTCTCCTCTCTCTCTCTCTCTTTCGGCCGAAAGCCACCACCACCACCACCATTTCCATTTTTTTTTCTTCATCTTCTCCTTCCATTGCTAAGAATCAAAAATCCAACCAAGAATCCATCACCATTTTGAAGTTGGAATCCAAGTCTTCATCTCTTTTGTTAAAGGTAATCATTTAACCCTTCCATTTTTTCAAGTTTATAATCAAAAGTGGTATATTTTCATATCTTTTATGTAAATGTTGTATAATCCAAGTTGTGGAAGTGAAATGGGATGCATTAGTATCTATACATTTGCTAATGAACCATTTAATGATCTTCCAATGAAACTAGGGTTTCCATGTGTGTTATTTTGAGATTTTGTCAAAGAGATGATGATTTTATGAAATGTGGTTTTTGGTCCACAAAATTTTAATAATGTTGGATTGAAATTTATGCATTTATGTCAATTTTGTGTATAAATAAACTCTTAGGATGAGATTGTTCAATCTCATATGATTAAAAAGTTCTATATAGTGTTAAACCACTAATCTAGTGTTTATGTTGTCTTGCATGTGGTTGAAAATTTGTTAATAAGATGGTTTACCTTTGATATTTATATAATATGAGTTTTTGACTCTTGATGCAATGAGTGTTAGTATAAAAATGTTCTTATGAAGGAATTTTCTAAGTTCTACATGATTAAGAACATTGTAACAATATTAATGTCTTATTTTCTTTATATTGTGTTCATGCATGCATTTGGATGAGCATTTAGATTGCCATGAATCCATGATGCATGTGTTAGTTTATCATGTGTTGAAGGGTGAAGACATGGTTTTTAACCAAAAACCATGTCTAATGATCATTATTTGTGGGTTAAAATAGCATTTACATCATTCTAGAATCTGTCCAGAAAATGGACCTCACTTCTAGCTTGCACAACTCACAAACCACATGTCCAAATTTGGGGTTTTTGCTTCTAAACTTCAGTTTAGAGTGTTAGCTTTCTAAAAAGTCCAAAAACATAGAATTTGGAGATGATTTGAGCACTTAAATGGATTTTATAAGAAAATGGTGCAATCTGTCCAGTGAAGACAGATTCATACACCTATCTTGTAGAGGCCATAACTCCATCACTACTCATCCAAATTAAGTGAATCTTTTTCCAAAATGTTAGGATTTTGAGTTAGGTTTGCATCCATATATGGATCACTAGCTAATTCCAAGAATTGATACCTCAAAAGCCTGTTACAAGTGAGGTATGTCACTGATCCGAAAATCAGTGACACTATATTTTACAAAAATGATTTGATGTACCAAAAGTTATTCAAAAATTATGAAAAAGTGCAGATTTAATCTAAACATATCATAGTTCCATACCAAAATTTGTGATTAAATAATTCTCTTGAGAAGTTAAGTTTCCGTGTTGAAATTACCGGATAACTTTCTGGACAGCATGTGCTGAATCCAGAAAAGTTGTGTTATCAAGTTTAAGTAATGCCTTATTATATTTGGAACTTTGTTTAGACAAAATATTTTTGGACTAAGAAACTTATTTGATGGCATTTCATGGGACAATTGGACATATTGGTTGGACATCGGAATAGGGTATTAATGTGTTTCTTATGGCAACTCTTATATAGGGAAAGTTAAGGCGTGACAAAACTCATTAAGTTTAAAGTAAAGCTTCACTCGTTGATTGCATCAAGGTGAGTATTCACAGCCCCATTTTTATCGTTTTAATTGATTTTGGGGTGAAAAGCATGTTTAAATTGCGTATTTAAGGATTCATGAGAATTGTTTCAAAGAATTGCGAATTGGCAATTTATAAGGCTTTGTTAAAAGCGTTTGGAAAATTAAGCTATATGATGAGTATGCAATTGATGTGTTGAGTTTTTAATGTTAAGACCCCGTGACACTACTATTAACTCGAAGAAAATCGGGCCTATAGTATTAGTGGGTAGCGCTATTTGGTGTGACAAGCCCACTTTAATGCTGACGAGCAGGGGTGCACTATACTAGAGAAGATGGCTAAACATGTGGCACGAACCACCGCTGAGTTAGTCCATCGGGGGCGTTGTAATTGGTCAGGGACGGCTTAGTAGTGGCTCAACGTAAAATTCGTCTTTGCTTACACTCATCATAAAGAAATTTAAGTTGTGGTACTCATGAATCAAAGAATTGAAGTTGTTTTTTTTTACGTACGCTCTACGAATGTTAACTTGCATATAAAAATGATTTGTGCATTTTCAAAACCTGTGAACTCACCAACTCTTTGTAGTTGACCTTGGTTTTTATTCATGCTTTTCAGGAATCTAGAAGGTAATCCCATGATGCCTTATCAGCGTACTCGTATTTTCAAGCACAAGACTATTTTCGCGTTAAGCGTATCTTATGTTTAAAAGATTTGGAATTTGTAAACGATAACGATATTATGTTCTCTAAAATGTAATGTATTTTGGTTGTTAAATAAATGTTGGTATGTTTATAATCTTGTGCTGTGGCATCGGAGCTGTTACGCATCGTGTTTCCGCTTTAGCGGGGTGTGACAGATTTGGTATCAGAGCTATAGGTTATAGGGAATACCGGTTTTATTTTAAAAACCACATACTATAACCCTGTTACAAATAAAGTTTTCAAAATTAAGGTACGCTGTAGTATAACTAAAATGTGTTTCACATTATCATATTTTAACTTAAACAAAGCTTGATCACCTTTGTTTAATTTAAGTGTGTATAAAGGGGACATGGATTGGCTATACTAGGAATTACTAAAAATAGAAACTTTTTGATACAAAAAATGAGAAGCATGATTGTTATGTGGGTTTGCATGGTACTTTTGTTTATTAATAAAAATTATTGCATGATTGACAATTAAACTTTATTAATTATCGCAGTCATCATGTCTCGATCACCCTCGCACCGAGATCAGTCACTTGACGATTATGACCCATCCGAGCACGAATACACTGATTCTGATCGATCACCGGAAAGATCGGTCACCCCCACCTTGGAGCCGACTTCACCCGTTCCACGTAGGGACGAGGCGGGGCCTTCTCGACTTCGGAGTCGGAGGGTATCGCCACCGCCATGCGCCGATATATCAATGTCCCAACCAACTGGCATGACAACATTAGAAAACTACTGGGTTTCAGGGATGGCTCGAGAAGTAGAGAGGGTTAGAATGGAAGTAGACCATCATGGGCATTCCATCGATGCACTCATGATGATAATGAATTCAAGTGACCAAATCCTAAATGGACTGATATCAATGGTGAGTGCGGACGATCAAGCTATGAGTGGAATTATGAGAGAATTAGTGGAAACTAGGGCGATGGTAGCCTGGTTGCACTCTTGCTTATCGGTGGTGATGGGACTTTTAGTGGTTGTGATAGCGTGGTTGATGGTGTCATTTTTCGGACATTAGTAGCGTGGTTTACTTATGGATATTTGGACAACTAACTTTCTTTTGAAGATGTGTAACTCGTCATATTAGTACATTATTAAATAGCTTGACTATTATTTTTGGATGAATGATTGAATGTATGGCGTAGTTTTGTAATGATCATGATTATGTTTATGTTATATTGTTTATGTATGTTTAAGAATTGTGAATTTCAATTCCATAAGGTTGATTTTTGATATATTAGATGTATGATCAATCAAATACAATTTATATTGTATTAAGATTAAGGGATAGGAATAAGGGAAATAAGAATTTGGAATTAAATATTGACGTGGCGTTAAAATAAATTGTGCAATAGAATTATGCCGCCAAGAAGAGAAGATCCTGAGATTGCACGACTCGTATCCGAGCAAATCTTAGCTTCACTTCCTAACATAGTCAGTCAGATAGCAGCAGGTTTAAATGCTAACCAACCTAATCAACCAGGAGTCGGTGCAAATATAGAAAAAGAATGTACCTATAAGACTTTTAGGTCTTGTAATCCAAAAGAATTTCACGGTACCGAAGGAGCGGTTGGATTATTATCTTGGATTGAAGGAATGGAATCCGTCCTTCACATAAGCAAATGTTCGGAAGCAAATAAGGTAGAATTCGCAGCTTGCTTACTACAAGGGAGAGCACTGACGTGGTGGAACACTCAAGTGCAGACTAGAGGAAGGGAAGCAGCTAACAAACTCACTTGGGATGAGTTTAAGGAAATGCTTAGGGAAGAATATTGTTCTAGAAGCTTTGTGTCATTAAGTTTTAGATCAAAAATTAATCAAATGCCCCAAAAGCTAAAAGAAACTTATGTCATTGAGTTCGCTAACGGACAAGAGGTTAGGGTTGATGATGTATTTTCGAATTGTACCCTGAGTCTAGCTGAAAAGGAATTTAAGATAGATCTAATTCCAATAAAGTTAGGAAGCTTTGATGTAGTTGTGGGCATGGACTGGTTGTCTAATAACCAAGCGGAAATATGTTGCTCCGAAAAGACTCTTCGAATTCCGTTACCTCAAGGAGAAATACTTATAGTACACGGAGAAAAATCCAAAAGGAAGTTAAGAATAGTATCCTGCATGAAGATGCAGAAGTATTTAAGGAAGGAATATGTCGCGTATTTAGCTCATGTAGTCAATAAAGAGATCAAGGAGAAGTGCTTACAAGATATTCCTGTGGTTCGAGACTTTCCCGAAGTATTTCCTGAAGATCTACCTGGGTTACCTCCACCGAGACAAGTCGAATTCCGTATTGATTTAATTCCAGGAGCTGCACCAGTGGCCAAGTCACCATACCGTTTGGCGCCATCCGAAATGCAAGAACTGTCTGAACAACTCCAAGAACTGCTTGACAAAGGATTCATCAGACCCAGTTCTTCGCCATGGGGAGATCCAGTCCTTTTTGTTAAGAAGAAAGATGGAACATTCCGAATGTGTATCGATTACAGAGAACTCAATAAGTTAACCCTCAAGAATCGATACCCACTTCCTCGAATTGATGATCTGTTTGATCAACTGCAAGGCGCAACGTACTTCTCAAAGATTGACTTACGATCTTGATATCATCAAATGAGAGTTCGCGAAGAGGATATTGATAAGACGACATTTAGAACTCGTTATGGACATTATGAGTTTCTAGTTATGCCCTTTGGATTAACGAACGCACCGGCAGTTTTCATGGACTTGATGAATAGAGTCTGTCGGCCGTATTTAGACAAGTTCGTGATTGTTTTCATAGACGACATTTTGATTTATTCGCGAAGTAAGGAAGATCATAAGAAACATTTGGAGTTGATCTTAGAACTTCTCAAAGATCAGAAGTTGTATGCTAAGTTATCCAAATGTGAATTTTGGCTTCGAGAGGTACACTTTCTGGGTCATGTGGTTAATGAAAAGGGAATTCATGTTGACCCGGCAAAAACTGAAGCCATCAAGAAATGGGAAACCCCAAGGACACCAACAAAAATTCGTCAATTTCTTGGTCTAGCGGGCTACTACCGAAGGTTCATAGCGAACTTTTCAAAAATCGCTCAACCTCTGACAGCACTGACACAGAAGGATAAGAAATTTGTCTGGGAAGAAAAACAGGAGGAAGCATTTCAACTACTCAAGCACAAGTTATGTGACGCACCAATTCTTGCGTTACCGGAGGGTACGGATGACTTTGTGGTGTATTGTGACACATCACATCAAGGCTTAGGATGTGTATTAATGCAGAGGAATAAGGTTATAGCCTATGCGTCAAGACAACTCAAGGTTCATGAAAAGAACTACACCACTCATGACTTGGAATTGGGAGCAGTAGTGTTCGCAGTAAAAATTTGGAGACATTACCTATATGGCACTAAATGTACAATCTATACTGATCACAAAAGTCTCCAGCATATTTTTGATCAGAAAATGTTGAACATGAGACAACGAAGATGGGTTGAGCTACTTAATGATTATGAATGCGAAATAAAGTATCATCCTGGTAAAGCTAATGTGGTAGCTGATGCATTAAGCAGGAGAGAAAGAGTAAAACCAATAAGGACACGAGCTTTGGGAATGTTGGTCCAATCAAGCCTTAAGACGCAAGTTCGTGAAGCTCAAGAAAAAGCAATGAAAACAGAAAATCTTTGTTGTGAAGCTTTGCATAACCTGGAAAGAGAGTTTGAATCACGATCAGATGGAGTTCGTTATTTCAAGAATAAAGTTTGGATACCAAAGGTTGATGGTCTGCGATCAATTATTTTGGAAGAAGCTCACGAATCAAAGTACTCGGTCCACCCAGGAGCCGATAAAATGTACAAAGGATTGAAGGAATATTATTGGTGGCCGGGAATGAAGAAGGACATTGCTGAATTTGTGAGTAAATGTTTGACTTGTGCAAAAGTCAAAGCAGAGCATCAAAAGCCTTCTGGACTTCTTCAACAACCTGAGATACCACAGTGGAAATGGGACCAGGTATCTATGGATTTTATCACCAAACTACCCAGGACTGGAAAAGGGAACGACGCAATTTGGGTCATTGTGGATCGACTTACGAAATCTGCGCATTTTCTCCCTATAAGAGAAGACTTCAAAATAGAAAGGTTGGCACAGTTGTACTTAGACGAAATTGTCTCTCGGCATGGAGTACCCCTATCTATCATTTCTGATAGAGATAGTCGTTTCACTTCCCGATTTTGGCAAGCATTTCAGAAAGCGCTGGGTACCAGGTTGGATCTGAGTACTGCATATCATCCACAGACAGACGGACAAACGGAAAGGACCATTCAAACTTTGGAAGATATGCTACGCGCGTGTGCTATAGATTTTGGAGGAAGCTGGGATAAGCATCTGCCGTTAGTGGAATTTTCTTACAATAACAGCTATCACACCAGCATTCAATGTGCGCCATACGAAGCTCTTTATGGACGCAAGTGTAGATCTCCACTTAGTTGGATAGAAATTGGTGATAGCCAACTGATTGGGCCTGACATTATTCAAGAAACAACCGATAAAATATCAATCATCAAGGAAAGACTCAAAGCCGCAAGAGATCGTCAAAAGAGTTATGCGGATAACCGCAGAAAGCCATTAGAATTCCAAAAAGGTGACAAAGTTCTTTTGAAAGTATCACCATGGAAGGGATTAATCAGATTTGGGAAAAGAGGTAAGTTAGGTCCGAGATATATTGGTCCATTTGAGATTCTGGATAGAATTGGACCAGTAGCCTATAAGCTGAGTCTACCTCAAGAGTTAAGTGCTATTCATGACACTTTTCATGTGTCAAATTTAAAGAAATGTCTGGTAGACAAAGCAATGCTTGTGTCCCCTGATGAAGTAAAAGTTGATGGGCGCCTTTGTTTTAGAGAGGAACCTATCGAAATTCTTGATCGTGAAATTAAACGTCTTAGGCGCAGCAAAATCCCAATCATTAAGGTTCGTTGGAATTCACGTCATGGACCTGAATATACTTGGGAAAGAGAAGACTTCATGAAGCGCAAGTATCCTAAGTTGTTTGTTGATAAGCCCGTCCAGAAATATCAGTCATAAATTTCGGGACGAAATTCTTTGAAGGAGGGGAGACTGTGACAACTGTCAAATTTTGATTAATGAGGTCAGCACCCTCAGAATAATTTATAAGTCTTGTCACTTTTTAAATTTTATTAAAAGCCTTTAAGATAAAAAGTTTCCCCGAAAAATTTAGAAGTTGTGTTAAAGACCCGGAACAGTTCCGCATCTGACCGTCACTGTCCAGAAATGCCAAATAAGTGAATAAAAGTTCAAAATTCTTAAATTATAAAAATCAGAATTTTAATTTCTCTTGCATTGCAAAATTTTCAAAATTGTCATTTATTTAGTAAAAATTGAGAATCGGGTGTTTCGGTTCTCAAATACATCTGATATTTTATAGTTTAAAGCTAGTAATTCAATAATGGTATTAAATTAAAGTCTTTTTTTTTTCTTTTTGTATTGGTGAGTCACTAGGACACTTGTCCTAATACTACCCAATGTAATCATTTTAGAAATTAAAAGCCAAATTTAAAAACAAGATCACTTTCATTTCTCATTTTTAACTCTTCACCTCCTCTCTCTCCTCTCTCTCTCTCTCTTTCGGCCGAAAGCCACCACCACCACCACCATTTCCATTTTTTTTTCTTCATCTTCTCCTTCCATTGCTAAGAATCAAAAATCCAACCAAGAATCCATCACCATTTTGAAGTTGGAATCCAAGTCTTCATCTCTTTTGTTAAAGGTAATCATTTAACCCTTCCATTTTTTCAAGTTTATAATCAAAAGTGGTATATTTTCATATCTTTTATGTAAATGTTGTATAATCCAAGTTGTGGAAGTGAAATGGGATGCATTAGTATCTATACATTTGCTAATGAACCATTTAATGATCTTCCAATGAAACTAGGGTTTCCATGTGTGTTATTTTGAGATTTTGTCAAAGAGATGATGATTTTATGAAATGTGGTTTTTGGTCCACAAAATTTTAATAATGTTGGATTGAAATTTATGCATTTATGTCAATTTTGTGTATAAATAAACTCTTAGGATGAGATTGTTCAATCTCATATGATTAAAAAGTTCTATATAGTGTTAAACCACTAATCTAGTGTTTATGTTGTCTTGCATGTGGTTGAAAATTTGTTAATAAGATGGTTTACCTTTGATATTTATATAATATGAGTTTTTGACTCTTGATGCAATGAGTGTTAGTATAAAAATGTTCTTATGAAGGAATTTTCTAAGTTCTACATGATTAAGAACATTGTAACAATATTAATGTCTTATTTTCTTTATATTGTGTTCATGCATGCATTTGGATGAGCATTTAGATTGCCATGAATCCATGATGCATGTGTTAGTTTATCATGTGTTGAAGGGTGAAGACATGGTTTTTAACCAAAAACCATGTCTAATGATCATTATTTGTGGGTTAAAATAGCATTTACATCATTCTAGAATCTGTCCAGAAAATGGACCTCACTTCTAGCTTGCACAACTCACAAACCACATGTCCAAATTTGGGGTTTTTGCTTCTAAACTTCAGTTTAGAGTGTTAGCTTTCTAAAAAGTCCAAAAACATAGAATTTGGAGATGATTTGAGCACTTAAATGGATTTTATAAGAAAATGGTGCAATCTGTCCAGTGAAGACAGATTCATACACCTATCTTGTAGAGGCCATAACTCCATCACTACTCATCCAAATTAAGTGAATCTTTTTCCAAAATGTTAGGATTTTGAGTTAGGTTTGCATCCATATATGGATCACTAGCTAATTCCAAGAATTGATACCTCAAAAGCCTGTTACAAGTGAGGTATGTCACTGATCCGAAAATCAGTGACACTATATTTTACAAAAATGATTTGATGTACCAAAAGTTATTCAAAAATTATGAAAAAGTGCAGATTTAATCTAAACATATCATAGTTCCATCCCAAAATTTGTGATTAAATAATTCTCTTGAGAAGTTAAGTTTCCGTGTTGAAATTACCGGATAACTTTCTGGACAGCATGTGCTGAATCCAGAAAAGTTGTGTTATCAAGTTTAAGTAATGCCTTATTATATTTGGAACTTTGTTTAGACAAAATATTTTTGGACTAAGAAACTTATTTGATGGCATTTCATGGGACAATTGGACATATTGGTTGGACATCGGAATAGGGTATTAATGTGTTTCTTATGGCAACTCTTATATAGGGAAAGTTAAGGCGTGACAAAACTCATTAAGTTTAAAGTAAAGCTTCACTCGTTGATTGCATCAAGGTGAGTATTCACAGCCCCATTTTTATCGTTTTAATTGATTTTGGGGTGAAAAGCATGTTTAAATTGCGTATTTAAGGATTCATGAGAATTGTTTCAAAGAATTGCGAATTGGCAATTTATAAGGCTTTGTTAAAAGCGTTTGGAAAATTAAGCTATATGATGAGTATGCAATTGATGTGTTGAGTTTTTAATGTTAAGACCCCGTGACACTACTATTAACTCGAAGAAAATCGGGCCTATAGTATTAGTGGGTAGCGCTATTTGGTGTGACAAGCCCACTTTAATGCTGACGAGCAGGGGTGCACTATACTAGAGAAGATGGCTAAACATGTGGCACGAACCACCGCTGAGTTAGTCCATCGGGGGCGTTGTAATTGGTCAGGGACGGCTTAGTAGTGGCTCAACGTAAAATTCGTCTTTGCTTACACTCATCATAAAGAAATTTAAGTTGTGGTACTCATGAATCAAAGAATTGAAGTTTTTTTTTTTTACGTACGCTCTACGAATGTTAACTTGCATATAAAAATGATTTGTGCATTTTCAAAACCTGTGAACTCACCAACTCTTTGTAGTTGACCTTGGTTTTTATTCATGCTTTTCAGGAATCTAGAAGGTAATCCCATGATGCCTTATCAGCGTACTCGTATTTTCAAGCACAAGACTATTTTCGCGTTAAGCGTATCTTATGTTTAAAAGATTTGGAATTTGTAAACGATAACGATATTATGTTCTCTAAAATGTAATGTATTTTGGTTGTTAAATAAATGTTGGTATGTTTATAATCTTGTGCTGTGTCATCGGAGCTGTTACGCCTCGTGTTTCCGCTTTAGCAAATACAAGGAAATTAAACAAAACACAAATACAATACACTTTGACTTTTTATTACAAAAGACTTTGACTTTAAAGAAAGTTGACTTTCTCAGCTTTGACTTTCTTGAACTTTGACCTTCAGTCTTCTTGATCTTGTATCCAACAGATTTATGCTCTAACAATAATCTTCCCCTTTGGATTCAAGATCACTATTGAAAAATCTAGCAATTCAGTCTTCTCTTTTAAGCTCTGTCAGTACAATCTCCCTTTTTCTTTGATGGCATTCTTTCGAAAACAGTCTTCAAACAATTAATAATCTCCCCAAAACTTTCACAAAATACTTTCAAACTTTGGAAAGAAATTATCTTCAGAATCAGCTCGGAATGCTTTAGCAAATAATCTTCAAAGAAAATTTCCTCACAAATCATCACAACATCAGAAATTCTTTGATCTTCTTCAAATCTTTACTTTGAATCTTCTGACTTGGACATTTCTTTAAATCATCTCTCAAAACTTTATCATTTCTTGATACCATCTCCCCCTTTTTGATGATCTGAGCATCTATATCATCAAAACTTTTCTTCCAAGAAATATCTTTGACCATTCTGATTTGTCAAACCGAGCCTCTGATTCTGTGATCCATAACCAAGTATTCATCTAGATCTTTGCAAATGCAGACAAAATAAGAATGTAACGCCTGAATCAACAAATGAATCAGTTAATATGCCTGTCAGTAACACAAAGTCACTGTGTGTAACAAATACACAATATAAAGGAGCTTTTATGATGTTCACTCCCCCAAGGCTTCCATCCAATCATCGAAACACCACAAAGGCAATTTCTATGAATGTTATGACAAGAAAAACAAATTTCCTTGTGTGTTCGTGCATGTGTAGAAAGAATGAAGCACTGATGATTGCTTTTTAAGGCTCAACATAGTGTAAACCACTGAGACAACAGTAGATAAACACAGACTCTAAGTGCATGATTGAAGTGCGAAGGTGGGGCAGACTTCCTTCTTTTTCAATATCCAGATTTTCCAAATGAAAATCAGATAGATTATATGCTGCATCCCCAGAAAATATGAAACATTTTCCTTTTGAGAAGAAAATGAGTGGCTGGTGGGGTTTAGTCAAGAGTTGGCATAGGCTAGTTGCCTGTTTCAATAACGTTCACCAAAGAGTTGTGAAACGCTAGTAATGTGGCTGCCCGACTCAGAAAGTAGTTGGTGCAGAGTCTGATATTCTTTTACTCTGATCTCTCACCCTCTTTCTTTTTATCAATAAGCTCACATCTAACCAAACTCTCATTTCCATTTTCCCTCAACACACAACCCAAACTCATTTCTTTTAGACTCTTCACACTCAATCAATAGGGATTAACTTCTTGGGTAGAAATCACTGGTTAACGTGATTTCATAGAAGTTCATTTAAATCCTAGCACAAAGAACCCACGAAGTCCTAGAAAGCATGTGTTGCTCAGATGATTTAGCTTTATCAGTTAAAGCTCATACACAAATGTCAGATGAATGTATACTCATAAAATATAATTATGAGGATTTGAGCATTTTTAGACATTGAAGCATTTCAAACAAGTATACTGAATGAATGAACATGAATGCAAAAGACTTGTTTGAAAATCTGACATTGTATGAAAATGATCAGAAATGAAATGATATATCAATTTAGGCTTATGGTCAAAATAACAGATATTGTCCATACGATTCAAAAATATAGGCATTCTTGAACTAAATGCTTCGTAATGAAAATACGCTCAAATTTCTTTGAAGTACAAGCATGGTGTCTTACCATCGAAAATATGTTTCAATATGAGACATGGTAAGAACAATGTGAACAAAAAGTCAAACCAGTGTGTGTGAATACTTGAAAGTATAAAGAAAAGACAATACACAAGTATTTATCTTTGGAAACACACGGTTTGTAATTATTGAAGCTCAAAAATAAAAAATGAAAACATTTAAAATCACACTTCCAATTCAAGAAATCTATTTAAGGATCGGGAAGTGGTTTGAACATTTAAGAACATGTTTTCTTATGATTGAAAGTCGTCCTTCTTTCAACGATATATGAGATTAAGATAAGAAATTTAACCTTTTATCTTCGTCTTAAATCTCATGAAGTCAGCTGAAGTCATAAAGACATGATCTTGATAGCTTTCTCTCATCCTGCACAAGTCTCAAAGTCTAGTCGAAGCAACTTTTATTCACAAAAATTTATTCAAAATTAAAAGACATAAAGCAGTAAAACATTGAATAAACGAGTTCTGATCTGAAATAATCAGAAATCATCACCTTTACTCCCCCTGAAATTATGCATCTAAAATATGTCATTGAAAAAGGCACATGATAGAGATCTACAACTCCCTTTGAAGTGTAGTTCGTCATATCTTTCGAATACATATTTTCAGAAACATATGTACTCCCCCTTGAAGGTTGATATCCTCATCTTAGTGTTGGAGTACAATCTCTTATCAGCCCGGGAGTAACATCTTTTTCAATATTGAAGTACGAGTCCTAAACTATTGTGTTTAGAAGTCAAACTCCATTGAAGTACGGGTCCTAAGTTGATTTACTTAGAAGCCTTGGTTCTCTTACTCCCCCTTGACTGTAGGTGCCTGCAACACAAATTCACTTTTTGGCTTTGGTACCCACTGGTATTTGGTTCCATAATTGTTAGTTGCAGTTCTTATGAGAGTAATCGAGTAAGAACCATACCAGTAATGATCACTAGCTTTATGAACAAAATCATAAGTACGACAATAAGAACAATACCTCTTTTTAGATAACCTGATCAATTGATCTCTTGAATAAGCAGGATCAGGTTTACCTTTCAACACTTTGTTCTTCTTTGCATTTGAGGCAGATACAAATGATTTGTTACCTGTCTTCTCTTTCTTCTTTCCTTTCTTTTCTTCCTTCTTCTCATTATTCTTCTCATCTTCAACTGGTTTTACCTTCCAAACCAGCTTCTCTTTGTCATATCTTTTTCTTCTCCTTCTATGTGTACCTGAACCATCTATTTTCCAATCATAGAAAATGTTAGTTGTACGAATCTGATCAAATGAATTGACTAACCTTCTTGAAGAAAAAGGTTTCATGTGTGAGCTTGAGGCTGTCTTTTTAAAGTCAGCTGAATTATTCCTAGGTGTGTGGATTTGTGACTCTGGAGTCGTGTGCTCAGTCACCACCACCTTTGAAACAATCTTTTCAAGCTCTTTAATCTTTGAAAAATAACTGTTCTTTTCTTTGATGTGTAAGTCGATTTCTTTCTTTAATTAAGACTTTGCTTTCTGCTCTTTCAGTGCACTCTCAGATAATTCAGATAACTTTGCAGTCAGCTTCTTTATCTCTTCCTCAAAAATATTCCTTTCTTCCTCAAAGTCCTTCTCTGCACTCTTTCTTCCATCAGATATTTCTTTAAAAAATCCAACGTTCTTCTGTTCAATGGCCTTCTTTTCCCTAGAAAAATTTTCTCTTTCCAAAATGATTACTTTCTCAAAGTCAGACACTTGTTGAGAAAGCTTGATGCATTTAAGCTCAACCATCTTCTTTTCTTCACAACTCTTCTTAGAAAGTTCTGAGAACTTCTTTGCCAATGCTTTCTTTTCAATCTCAAAATGATCTTTGTCTTTGACTATCTTTTGTTCCAAATCAAATATTTTCTTTTGAAGCTCAACATTAGCATCTTCCAGACTCTTAATCTTCTCCTCATAACATTCAACAGATGCTTGCTGGATTTGGATCATCTGATATTCCAAGTCAAAGATTTTATTTTTCAGCTCAGTGTTCTCAGTTTCCAAACTCATTACCTTATCTTCACTAAGCTCAGAAGTCTGTTTCAGAAGATCTTCATTAATGGTCTTTAATGCACAGACTTCTTCTCTCAGTATCTTTCTTTCATTAGAATATTTTTTTGACCTCTTTAAGTAGTAGTCAACTGAGGAAGCAAGATTTTTGTTTTCTAATTCGAGCTTGTGAATCTTCTTTTCATCATTATCAGAAAGATATCCCATCATGAATTATCTGTTACAAATGAAATCTCAAAAATACAGAAAAACTTGAAATAAAAATTCAGGAATTTTGATAACAAGTAAAACTATGTTCCCCCTCCGCAGACAATGTTTGTGCTACAGTTGCTGGTGCAAGATGACAATTTGATTGACGTGTAGCTAGCGCAAATCAAACTTTGCACGACGCGAGGCTGACGCATACCACACTTTGCGTGACACAAGGATGACACAAACCATACTTTGTGTGTCGTGAATAAGGCGCAAACGATGAACTTCACGTTACAAGTTACTCGCGCAAGATACACTTTGCGTGACAAGTTACTAGCACAAAGTAATACTGTTAAGTCTAAATATTGTATCCAAGATTTAATAGGAAAGTCTAAGATGTAAAAGTCCACATTGTCATTGTTTTAGTTGTCTAAGTATGTTTTGCTTTACTTAGTAGTTAAGTCTTAGTTAATCTTGTCGTATAAATAGGTGTGGCTTTGTAATATTGTGGTAACGAATCTTAAGAACCGTATTGTAATATCAGACTTGTGATTGGAATTCAAGATCTACTTTCTCTCTCTACTCTCTCTCTCTAGACTTTAATGTGGATTTTATGAGAATTGCTTGATTGTATTGGGATTTTATGATTCACAATTGGTATTAGAGCTGAACCAAACTTTTTAGAAATGATTTGATCATGATTTGAATTGAAATCTGGAGTATTTTGGATCGAAAATCAATATTTTCGATTTTTTTTAAGAAAACGAGTATTGGTACTGTTCATCTGAATTTTGTGTGTAAAATCGTTTTTAGTGCAAGAAAATGGAATCATTGATTTCGATTTATGTTGGTGATTGATTCTTGTTTTGATTTCATATCGTAATTCTATCATTTTCAATGTCAATTTTCGATTTTTGAATTTTCTTGAAATAATGACTTCGAACTCTGTTCTTGTTCGAATTCATGTGAATTATTGTTTTAATCGAAAACTGATTGTATTCATGTGTTTAGTACTGTTTATCGTTGATACTTATAAGTTTTTTAGTTCAAATTTGCAGGTTTGAATCGATTTGAGAAAGAATCAGTCAAGAACTCGATTTGCGCAAGTTCATCTTCAGTTTGCGCAAGTTCATCTGGTTTGCGCAAGAATCATCGAGTGCCATCTACGTTATTACGAAAAGTCCAGTTTGCGTATTCCACGGGTTTCGAAAATTGCACTTTGCGTCTTGTACTCTTCACGAAAAGCTACTTTGCGTTTCAAGGCATAAATGCAAAGTCACATTTGCGCATCCTTCGGCGTACGCAAAGCTCACTTTGCGCATCAAGGCTAACACGCAAAGTTCACTTTGCGCATCAAGGCTCCTACGCAAACTTACTTTGCGCAACACGCTTATCCCGAGAACTTTCCTTAGCGCAAACAGTGTCTTTTCATACTTAGTCAAAATTTTCAAATCTGTAATATGTCTTTTAAGTGTGAAATTTTTTTCTCTAGGGGCGCTGCCCCTCGACCCCGCAAGGGCGTTGCCCCTTGACCCCACCCGCTAACCGGGTAGCGGGACACCCGTGCTAAGTCTGTGGAGGGGGACATTGTTCTGATTGTGATCAAATATTTTTCTGATTTACAGTTTGGGAACGATCATTTATATCAAGCTAATTTCTTGTTAAAAATGGGATATTTTGCAGATTTTGAAGAGAAGAATAGAAAGCTGGAATTAGAGAAAATTAATCTGGGTCATGCTGTTGACTTTCATTCTCAAAAGGCAAAAGAGTATTTTGCTAAAATTATTTCATTGAAAGAAGAAATCAGTACTTTAAAGATAATCAATGAAGATCTTCTGAAAAGATCTTCTGGGCTGAATGATGAGAAGATAAAGGGATTGGAATCTGAGAACACTGTGCTTAGAAAGAATTTATCTGAGTTTGAAAAACAGCTTGCTGAAAATAAAGCTATTTTTGAAAGTGAAAAGAAAAAAATTTCAAAGAAGTTCTCAGATTTTTCTAAAAAGTGTTTTGAAGAGAAGACGTCAGTTGAGCTTAAATGCATAAAGCTTTCTCAACAAGTTTTCGATTTTGAGAAAATACTTATTTCGGAAAGAGAGAAGTTTGATAAAGAAAAGAAGGCCATAGAACAGAAGAATGTGGGATTCTTTAAGGAACTATCCGGCCAGAGAAATGATTCTGAAAAAGGGTTTGAAGAAGAACGATCCATCTTTGAGAATGAAATCAAAAGGCTGACTTCAAAGTTATCTGAACTATCTGCTACTGCGCTCAAAGAGCAGAAAACGAAGTCTGAATACAAGACAAAGATTGACCTGCTTGTGAAAGAAAGAGACACCTTTGCTTCAAAGATCAAAGAGCTTGAAAAATCTGTTTCAAGTTCAAATCAGAAATCTGCCTCTTCACAAAGGTCAGTTAAATCTTTTGATCAGATTCGTAGATCTAACATTTTCTATGATCGATATCTAGATGGTTCAGGTACATATTCGAGGAGAAGTAGTTACAAGAAAGAGAAACTGGTCTGGCAGAAGAAACCAGTTAAAGATGACAAGACAGATGAGCTGAAAGGAAACATATCATGTGTACATGTTCATAAAGCAAAGAAGAACAAAGAGCATAAAGGTAAACCTGACCATATATACTCAAGAAATCAATTACTCAGGTTTTCAGGTAATAAATTTTATTGTTCTTACTGCTGTACACATGATCATATCCATAAGACCAGTGATCATTTCTGGTATGGTTCTTACTCTGTAACCCCTACACGAACTGCAACTAACATTTCTAGACCCAAATACCAGTGGGTACCAAAGAAGAAAACAGATTCTGTGTTGCAGGCACCTCAAGTCAAGGGGGAGTAAGAGAACAATAGATTTTGAACATAGCAGTTCAAAACCCGGACTTCAATGTCAAGATTATGGCTCTTGAATAACACAGTTCAAGACCCGCACCTCAATGTCAAGATTATGGCTTCTAAGCACATCAACTTAGGACCCGTACCTCAACGTTTAAAGACCTTTACTCCTGTCATGATATGAGGATTGTACTCCAATACTCAAATAAGGAAATCAACCATCAAGGGGGAGTACTTTCTTTTCTGAAGTTTGCATTAGAGAGATATGATGGACTACATTCCCGAAGGAATTGTAGATCTCTATCCTGTACTTTTTCATTGATAAATCTTACTGATATGACAGACTACATTCCAGAAGGAATTGTGGATCTCTATCTTGTTTTCATTGATTAATTTACTGTTGCATAATTTATAGGGGGAGTCTTCCGATCACATGACAGATCAGGACCCGTTTTTCAATGATCAAAGAAGGATATTATGCTAATATCCAGGGGGAGCTTAAAAGACCTAAATCATTATATCATGATTTGAGGGGGAGCTTAAAGGTAAACATCTTCTGATCGAGATCTTTGATTGTTTGAAAGAAGAACAACTTTCAAGCATGAAAAACAGTTTCTTAAATGTTCAAACCACTTCTCTATTCTTAAACGATTTCATGAATTCAGAAGTGAGCTTTTAAATGTTTTTCAATATTGAGCATAACGTTTAACTGACCGTGTGTTTCCAAAGATAAATATTTGCGTATTATCTTTTCAATATACTGTCATATATTCATACACACCGGTTCAGTAATTCATTTGAATTTGTTATTACCATGTCTCATAATGAACATACTTTTCGATGGTAATACCCTCGTTTGCTTTCATTGTTGTTGAGCATCTATCATCATTTCAATCTTGTGCTTTCATTGCAAAATTGTTTATATTCGTTCATATAAACAAACTATCCAGTTCTTTGATACCCTACCCATTTCATTTGATCTGATTGATACATTGTCAGATTCTCAAAACAATTCTTTTGACTTCATTTCATTCATTCAATTTTCTTGTTTTGAGAGATCTTCATTGTTCAATTGCTCAAATCTCACGAGCTTACATTTTGACAATGTTATCATAAATCTTGTGCTTAACTGTTCAGTTAAATTGTTGAGCAACCATGCTTTTTAGGAATAACATGGGATTCGTGTGTGAGCTTAAACAGAACTTCCATGGATTCACGTCAACCAGTGTTTCCTACCCAGGAAGTTATCCTTGAGTGATTGAGGGGTGAGGGGTCAAAATCAAAGAGTGGGGGAGATAACTCATCCGGTTGAGTTTTTCTCATTGTGTGGAGCGGAAAAATGGAAAAGAGAGTTTGGTTAGAAGTGAGCATAATGTTAAAAAGAAAGAGGGTGTGAGAACAGAGTTAAAAGAATATCAGAACTCTGCACCAACCGCTTTCTGAGCCGGGCAACCACATCTACTGATTGGTTTACATTCTTTGGTGACCATCATTGAAACAGGTAGTGAGCCCATGCCAACTCTTGCTATTACCCCACCAACCACTCGTTTCTTTCTCGAAAAAGAAATGTTTCATTTTCTTGGGGACGCAACACATTTGCTATCTAGTCTTCACTCGTAAGATTTAGATATTGAAAAAGAAGGAAAGTTGCCCCACCTTCACACCTCTTTCATGTACATTGAGTCTGTGTAATACATGTTGCTGCCTCAACAGTTTACACAATTTGAGCCTTATGAAACACAATAATTGTGCTAAAATTCTTTCATACACAAGCACGAGCACACAGAAAATTTGTTTTTTCTGTCAGAACATTCATAGATAAACCTTGTGTTTTTCAATGATTGAATGGAAGTCCTGGGGAGTCATCATCAAACCAGCTCCTTACATTGTACATTCGTTGTACACAACAACTTTGTGTTACTGACAGGCATTACTAACTATTTCATTTGTTGAATCAGGGTTACACGTTCATTATGTCTGAATTTGAAAAGATTCGGATATATACAGTTCATGATTCGGCTCTTCAGATCAAAGTGCGGAAACTGTTAAAGGGGAGATTGTTATTTGATCACAAAAGGGGGAAATCAAAGACTGTGCTGAAATTGATGAAGTTTTGATGATCATGATGCTCACATCATCAAAAAGGGGGAGAATGTTACAAAGATCAATTTCAAAGTTCAAGTTCAATGTTTAAGTCTGAAATTCAAATTGCTTCAAATTGCTTCCGCTGTTTTAAAGTTCAAGTCTGTTAAAGAATTTCAATGTTCAAAGGCAAGAAAGTTTATTCAAAGATAAATCAAAATTTCTGAGAAGTTTGTTTTCTGAAGACAGTCTAGAGATCACAAGAGATGAAGATACATAGTTGTCAAAGATCCCTCAAAGTTCCATAGTTTTCCAAAGTTGTTTCAAAGTTGATGTTCAAAAGTTTCAAGAATTAAGTTTCCTGTTCGAGACATGTTGATTTCCAAAGCTTCAAAGATTAAAAAGACTTTTCAAGATTCTTCAAAGGCCAAAAGACTGAAGACTGTGAAAGCTTCAAAATTCAAAGTCTAAGAGACCAAAGCTGAAGGATCAAGAGCTGAAGATCAGTATCAAATTTTTATTAAATCTTGATTACAAAGGGGGAGATTGTTAAGTCTAAATATTGTATCCAAGATTTAATAGGAAAGTCAAAGATGTAAAAGTCAACATTGTCATTGTTTTAGTTGTCAAAGTATGTTTTGCTTTACTTAGTAGTTAAGTCTTAGTTAATCTTGTCGTATAAATAGGTGTGGCTTTGTAATCTTGTGGTAACGAATCTTAAGAATCGTATTGTAATATCAGACATGTGATTGGAATTCAAGATCTACTTTCTCTCTCTACTCTCTCTCTCTAGACTTTAATGTGGATTTTATGAGAATTGCTTGATTGTATTGGAATTTTATGATTCACAAATACTTCTCGTGACAAGTCGATCACGCAAATCACAACTTGTCTCTGAACTCAATCACTTCAACTTTGCGTTTGTCGTTAAAGACGCAAAACCCACTTATCGTTTCTCGTTGAAGACGCAAAACTCACTTCTCGTTTCTTGTTGAAGACGCAAAGCTCACTTCTTGTTTCTTGTTGATCACACAAACCTTAGAACAATCACTTGGTAAAATTCTCGATGAACTGGCGCAAACCGAGATGAACTTGCGCAAATTTTGACGAACTGGCGCAAAGCTTAGATCTCACGCAAACTTTCAAAACTCGTTCAGAATCACACCAAAAACCAATTTATACCTCGAATTTCCACTCGAAACTTTGACAATTTGCTAGTCTAAACATCTAGAACACAATTCTAGCACTTAATTTCGATCAAAAACATAAATCGATACAAAATTGATGTGAATACAGTGCGTGACAACTCGTGAACTCAGACTTCTTCAAAATCAAAATTACAAATCAATTACAGTGCTATTCACGAATCAAACTATACAGACTTGATCGATTATGCTTTTCTAACAAAACCTAATCGATTTCAACTCGAATTACACCCTAAAATTCAGAAATTGAAACGAACTCTATGAACACAGAGTCGAACTTCTATATTTTCTTGATTTTCGATTTGGATATGCTCTGATACCAATTGTGTGCCCAGATTCTAGTTCCTAATCACAAACAATTAATCAAAACAAGATTTATGAATCAATTACCTGTTTGATTAATCTTTCAAATTCAATCCAAATGATTACAATCTTTCTCTCTCTACAGATTTCTCTCTCTAAAATGTATTCTCAAATTCTCAACTAGACAACTATTACAAAACAGAAAATACAAGGTATTTATACCTACAACAAAAATACAAGGAAATTAAACAAAACACAAATACAATACACTTTGACTTTTTATTACAAAAGACTTTGACTTTAAAGAAAGTTGACTTTCTCAGCTTTGACTTTCTTGAACTTTGACCTTCAGTCTTCTTGATCTTGTATCCAACAAATTTATGCTCTAACAAAAGTTCTTGAAGATAAGACTATTGAACTTCCTAAGTAGATCTCAACACTACAAGACTTACTTGAAAATGAAAGAAAATATTTTCAAGAAAAGAAGTCTTTTGATGCTGAAAAGAAAAACTCTGAAAAGAGAAATGTTGGGATTTTCAAGGAAATTTCTGAAAAAAATAAGAACTTGGAAAAAGACTTTGAGCAAGAGCGTCAAATCTTTGAAATAGAAATATCTAAGCTCAGTAAAAAGTTTTCTGATTTACAAAAGAAGATTGACATAATTTTTGAGGAAAAGAACATTTTAACTAAAAAGATAAAGGACTTGGAAGTTGCAAATGTTGAATTGTCAGAAAAGATTTCTGCAGGTGTGATAAATCAATCACCTTATGACAATTCAACTGAACCAGTTTGTTCTTTTAAAACTGCTTCCAGTTCTATACATGAAAATTCAACAATATTAAACACAAACACTTAAACAAATTGACTCAAAACTTAACTCTAACAGTTTATAAAAAGAAAAGTGTCAAATCAAAATTTATTAAATCAAATCAGATTCGTCCTACTAATCTGTTTTATGATAAATCTGTTGATGGTTTAGCTAGATCTTATAATAAATCTCTTGGAAAGTATGTTTCTAAAACAAATCAGATGGTTTGGGTGATTAAAGGCTCTACTGATGACAAAGATGTTCAAAAATCATCTGCATTTACTCAAAAAGCCAAGAAGAACAAAGCACGTAAAGGTAAATCTTTTGCTAAGCCTGATTTTACTTATTCTGTAAATCATTTAATTAGGCTAGCACAAAAGAAAATATGTTGTTCTTATTGTTGTGCTAATGATTTCATGCAAAAAGATTTTGCTCATCACTGGTATGGAACATACATAATCACTTCCTATAAAACTGATTTCAACAGATCTGGATCCAATCTCAAGTGGATTCCAAAATCTAATCAGTCTGGACCTAAATACAGTGGGTACCAATACCTGTTAAAACTGTTTTGCAGGAATCATAGGTGTAGAGGGAATGAAGAGTATGGTTCTTGAATAACTCAGTTCAAGACCCGGTCTTTAATGTTAAAAATAGTCAAGGGGGAGCTTACATGAATCAAAATCATTATATCATAATTTGAATTGGGAGTGTGTTCTGAGTTTGTTTCTGTAAGTGTTTTGGTTGACAAATATGTTTTCTAAGTTTGATACACCTAACCAATATAGACTCATGTTCAATGAGGACCAAGTTCATCATCTGTTTTTTAGGTCTAGTAGTTTCATGCAATCATGATCAATCAAGTTTATGAACATTGACTTATGATCAAATCAGATCAGGACTCATACTTTAGTATGATGAGCTGAATGCATTAATCAAGGGGGAGTATCAGATTTATGTCTGTAAGGGTGTGTGTGTGTGCCTGTGTTAAAAAGTTTTGAAATATGGAAAAATTTCAAGTGAGAGATGTTGATTTTATGTTTAAAAGAGAATTTGTGCAAAGTTGCCATTTTTGGAAAGTCAAAGAGCAAAGTTTCTATTTTTTGGAAGATGTTCAAAAAAAATTTCTAAGTCTTAGAACTCGCAAGACTTGGTCTGCGACTTTTCACTTGACGCAAACCAAAGGCTGCGACAAGTAGAGAATGCGCAAGCTTCGATATGTGACTTCTGAGAACGCGCAAAGGGTTGTTTGCGACTTCTTTCCTCCACATCACTTGACGCAAATTGTGTCTTGCGTCAAGTACACACACCCCTTGTCATTCTTTGCGACAAGTGTTGTTTCTCTTCGATTTGCGACAAGTGGGGCAACCAATCAACTCGTGCCACGTGTCAACCCTAATCTCGAGTATATATACAAGTTTTCACATTCATTATTCCCACTTGTCTCAGATTTTTTTTACAACTTCTTGCACTTAGATATTTTTCTCTCGATTTCATCTTTGCGACTTCTCAGATTTTCGCTTTTACAGCTTCGATTTTGTGTAGGTTTCTTGGTTTAATGTTTGTATTATTGTTCAATTGTATCATCTTTGTGTTTGTCTTGATGTTTACAGGTTTCAAATTCATCGATTTAGGGTTTTCTAATTTGTGACTGTTCATCTTATACCCTTTCTAACCGAACTCATGAACATTGATTCTTGGACTGAAATTTGATGTTTATTTCTCAAATATAACTTGATATTGTTGTTGGGATTCATAAATCGACCACATATATCATCTTGTTTAAACTGATTTCAAGTTCCTTGACTCTGGATTATTAATCATCGACTCTTGGATTGTTCGATTTGTTCTTGGACTGATTTGGACTTTATTCTAACTTTAACACTGTTATCTCGGTGATATTAAAGTACTAAATTGTGTTTAAACGTAATATCGAACCTAAATAATCAAAGAAAATGGCTCTTTAAGAGTTTAGTAGTGATTTTGATTTTTGAATTTTCAAACACAACAAGTTTGAACTTTGCGAGTTCTTACCAAGAATCTTGCGAGTTCTTGGGAATGAACATTGAGTTTTACGACAAGTTCATAAATCATGAGTTCTGCGACTTCTTTCGATGTACACATTTTTCTAAGTATTGTGTTGCAATAGTATTCTACGACAAGTAACCCTTGTTTCCTTGATTTGCGACAAGTACATTGTTCTGTACTTTGATTATTTTCTAGTCCTTTAGTCTGCGACTTCTGGACTTAGAAATTTTTTCAAAAGTTTTTCTGAAAAACAATGTTTTGGAATTTTACTGACATATTGGATCTATATCCAATAATTTTGAACTTTTCAAGTACTATCATGGCTAGTGAGAATTCAGTTGATCCTATTGTTCAGATGGATGAAAATAACCCAAATGTTTCCAAAGAAACTCCTATGCCATCATCCAGATCTCACTTTCAGTCAGCCATTGGTGAAAATCCAAATCTTGCACTGATCCATCCTTCTGACTACTTATTGTTGTATCCAAACAACAACCATGTTGATTTTGACAATCTCAACATCAATCCATTGGTGCTGGATATTTTAAGAGGATATTCCATCTACTATACACTGACTGCAACTGCCAATGTGCCTCTTATCTATCTTCAACAAGCATGGAAGAAAATCACGTTTGTGAATGACAGTAACATCAAAAACAAGAACTTTGAGATAACAATTGATCACTTCACATCAATTCTGAATTATCAAAGATTGCGACTCATTCTTGATCTTCCGAAGAAAAGTCAAGAGAAGACAGAACAACTTTGTCCCATATCCAATTGATTCTGAAGTATTTGGTGACCTAACAAAGATCAGTGAGTTCAAGAAATCAAATCTACCACCATTTTGGTACCAGTTATTCTCCATCATCAACAAATGTTTAACTGCAAGGCAAATTGGAGTAGACAACACAAATATGCATACACTCAGACTTTCCCATGCCATTGTGTACGATTTGCAAGTGGACTATTCCATTGCTATTTGGACTGAGTTGTATGACAAAGTGCTGATCAAGAGAACATCAAAGAAACCGATCTTTGTTTCATATCAGAGGTTTCTACAACTCATTATCAGGAGTATGATCAGATCTAACAGAGATATTCCAAAGAGGCTTAATCATGAAGTAGGACCTGAATTTGTGATGAGGTATCTACAAAAGCAGAAACAATCATTCAAATACTCAATGCCAGTTTCTGAGGCATTACTTTCTTATGCTGATTCGAACTCAAGGAGTGTAAGAGCTTATAGAGAGTCTACAGGATGACCAACACCGATTGCCTTTTCCCAAGACTGAATCCCTAGGAGAGTAGAGTCTGCAAGGGTTCAAACTACCATGGGAGTACTTGAACGGGGAGATTAGAGGGAAAATTTAGAGAGGGGAAATGTCGGGGGTTAGTCTTCTAGACTTGAGGCTGTAGAAACACACGTAGATTCTGCTATACATCAAGTGATTTCTACATCTCAACCTAAGCGGACTATTACTCAATAATTGTGTCCTTAGGAAGAGAATGCCAATGATGGTCAGAATTCTGAAACTGAGTCGGATCACGCAACAAGTTCTTCAAGTGACAATATTCCATCTGCTACAACTGACATAAATGTTGATGATAATGCAAATGATGATTATGATGATGAAAATATGGGACATATCTTTGGTTTTCTTAATGATGATGCTATGGACATTGATGATGTTGAAACCATTGTCATGAATGTGGTTGGAGATATAAGGAGGACTGAGGGAGACATAGTTGAAAATGTGAGAATGAGTGAGAATGTAGAAAAAGAATATGGTGAGCGTGTGTGTACCCAAACTTACATTTTCAAAAGGGCAGCCGCATCTGCTATCTCGCCACATGTGTTGTGTGCAAATATTGAAGAAGACGTTAGTCGCCCACTAATGCAAGTGCACACCCAAGCCAACCATTATATTGCCTCACAACTGGTAATAGTCTCAAATATTCAAGGGGATCAAGCACAAACGCTATCTAGCTTTCACTCGGAAAGTATAGATATTGAAAATAGAGAACACCAACCCCGATTCTCAACTTCTTTCAATGCACTATCGAGTCTAGCACCACTTGAATTTCCAATACTTATTCCTAGGACACTTATACAATCTGCTACCATCGAAAGTCTTGGTGACCCGATCAGAACATCCATAGTAGATCCGCATTCCGGACTACGAGGATTGGATGGAAGTTCTGTCATTGCTAACACTATGCCAGCTTTGAACACAGGCCACACAGTTGATTCATAAACTGTTGTGAGAACGGAGAGCTTGTCTAGCCCCGAAGTTACTATCCCAGACTTTGTGTCGAAGGAATTTCTCAGCAACGCCTTAAAGGCTGTTGAAAACCGATTGTTCGAAAGATTTCAGAAGGAGCTTGGAGAGGTAAAAAGATTACTGAAAAGCAAAGATCCGGTTAGTGAAGAACCTTAACCACCTCCACCTCCACCTCCACCAGTTCAGCCTGTAGATATGTCTGTGGAGTATCTAAAGTCACTCTTATATGCTTAGTAACTTTCACAAGCACCGACAAACCAATCTGATGTTGATTTAATTGGTTTACTGAGGTCTCAGCAATCCCATCCAGTTGTTCCTCAAGTTTCGGAAGGTATTGTGACTATAAATGAATTTAATACGTTCAAAGATGATATTCTTAAGCCTATCCAGGAGCTCACTAAGGTCGTTCAGTCTACATGAAAATATCAAGCAGTTACAGGGAAAAGGCATGATCCTAATTATGATCAAGATCACGAGGGGGAGATGAGTAAACGTCAGAAAACTACTAGAGATTTTGAGGCAAATGTTCAGTCTGTAAATGTAGAAGAGGAAGAAAATATACAACTTCAGGCAGATAGACAGAATGAACTAAATGATCAAGGAGAATGCACAGAGCTTATTTTGTATGTGAATCCAGAGGTAGAACCAAGGGTTGCAAAGCCTAAGGTTGCTACAAGAGCTGAAATATTGTTAATCACTGGAATGAATGAGATTGATGTGATAGATCTGTCATTAGATGATGAAGAGGAATTAGATGAAAAGTATGATAAGTTTTGGAAGGTCAAAGAAGAAGAGAAAGAGAACTTAATGAATTCTGATGATGATAGAGATCATATTCTTGTTGATGAAGCTAATGTTCTAGATACATTGCTGGAAACCCCTGAGGACATTCAGTTATGTCCCGTTCACAATGATTCACCTGAGCCTTCAAATGATGTTCCTATCATCCCGGTCTTCAAAGAATTTAACTTTCCTAATGTTTTCGATATGCCTCAAAGTTATTCGAGCCCGACAAAGCATCCGAGCCCTATTCAGAATGTTCCAAGCCCCGTTGTTCAAGATGTTCAAATTGAGCCACCAGAGGATGAAACTCTTCATGTGCCTATTATTCCAAGTGAAAGTGAACCAAGTCCTTCGAATGCCCAGAAGCACCACTTGTTCCTTTAGAAGCTGAAATCAGAAATATGAGGCATGCGCTCAGAGTTCCTTTTTTGGAAGAACAAATGAAAAGAATATTTGTTCCTAGGATCATACAAGGTGTTGGGTGTTTCAAACCAGCCTAAGGAATATCGGGAAGAATATGAAAACATGATTAATTGGTTAAGACAGACCGAGCGAGCTGTAAAGAACAAGTTTGGAATTGTCACTATTAAGGAGGTCAGACTGAAGAAGTTTATGCATATTTGGTTTCCTGAGTTCTATGTTCAAAGGAGAGATCTAAGCGAATGCAGATTTACTGAAGCTGATTTTTGTTTCCTGAACATTGATGATCTAGAGTTCATGTACCATCATTTCAGAAACATGGTTATTAGGAAGGAGAACATTGTCTTTGCCCTGGAAGCTATCAAGAGGTTCATGAGGAGACATATCTTTCACATGTATTGTTATGATTTCCAGTTGGGCATTGAGACTAATCACAAGAAGGTCAATATGATCAAGCCAAATATGACTTTGTCTGATATTGACAACTATGATCTGTTCACTATGCTTGAAGAACCTGAGTTGGGTGTAGTCTACAAAAACGTAGAAAATGAGAAGAAGTTCTTTAGAGTGTCTGAAATATCAAAGTTTTCTGATGGAACTCTTAAGGTGATTAGACTACAACTCAATGACAGATATAAAGAAAGTGAAAGGCAGATATTACAAGGTGGTGAGCGCTTACCAAGAAGAGTTCAACTTATGATGCTAAGGATTCTCGAAGCACTTGATGACAGGATTGAGTTTAGAAAAGGCATCAGGAGGTTCAAATCATTCCTGGGAATTAGGAGAACAAGTTCAGGAAGATGGGACATATGAGTTTTTGACAATTTGATCTAATAGGGGGAGATTGTTAATGTATAGTTTAGATCAATTGTATTGTCAAGTTGTTGACTTTTCTATGTTTGCCTTATATTGAGGTAAAGGAATGTTTGACCCTTTATAAGCTTTTGTTTCTAATATTTTTGTAACCAAGCATGTCATTTTTTAACCTTGTGATTTTAGAGAGATATATGACATATGAATTTCTCTCTCTAGACTCTCTCTCTAAATCTTGTACATAATTGTGACTTATTGTTAATCTTGCTTGAATCTTGGACTAACAGTGTGTATGCATGTGTTATTCATTAACCACATTCAAATAGGTAATAAGTTATTATTTGTGTTTATCACTTCAAAATCACTCATAATTTTAATGGTCTTGTTAAGTTGTGCTATAATGAATCTTAGTGGGTTATACTAAGCTATAGTTGGTCTTTGTGATCTTGTTGAGCCCCAATAGACACCACATGATGTAATATGCAACACACACTTGCATACAATCATGTAATAAGTCAATAAAGATCATGAATGAGTATTATTGGGCTTTAGTAGATCTTAGTGGACTTTAATGAGTTCTATTGGGCTTTAATGGATTTACTGGGCTTTAAACGGTTTCATTGGGCTTTTATGGGTCTATTCGGCTTTATTGGTTTCATTGGGCTATAATTGGTTATATTGGGCTTTAACCAGTTTCATTGGGCTTTATTCGGGTTTATTGGGCTATAATAGGTTATATATAACATTTTTCGAATATATTGGGGCTTTAATCGATTATAATGGGCCTTATTCGATCTTATTGGCCTTTATTAAGTTTATTGGGCTTTATTGGGTTCTATTGGGCTTTATTCGATTTATTAGGCTTCAATCGACTATATTGGGCCTTATTCAGTCTTATTGGACTTTAACAAATCTTTTGGGTTTTATTGAGTTTATTGGGATTATTTGGGTTTGTGACCCAGTATACTAGCATTTAATACCAACACAGATTATGAACACAATATTATTGATCAATCACATGAATTACAATTAATCACATATCTAACACAGTGCCACAGATCTCACGTAAGTATGTGTGTGTTGTGCGAAGTCTCTTACCAACTCTGATTGTCTAATGCGTTTTGTGCGTTCTTACAAATCTAACAACAAGACTACTATTTATACTAAGTCAACATACGTTGACTTTACAACATGATCCCTCAAACTATTATACAATGACAATACATACCCTCACTTTTAATCTTGATAACAATATTAATCTAACAATATCCCCCTTGGATTCAAGATTAAATTTTTTTTTTTGACAATAATCTTCAGGTCTTCTTATCTTCACAAATATCTTCAACTTTGAATCTTTTTCATCTTTGACAACTTAAAAGCTTTGACACTTTGATCAAATTATCTCCCCCTTTTTCTGCTTTTCATGACTTTACTTTCTCTTCAAAATATATCTTTCTGTCTTGAACTCTGAAACTTTAAACTTTTGAACTCTTTGACATCTTTGGCACAATCTTCATTCTCCCTCTTTGTTTACAACAATACCATTCTCTTTAGCACAACAAACTTTGCTATAATCTTCTCAATCATTCAAGTCTTCAAACTTTGACTAACTTCAAAACTTTTAAACTTTGTCTTCACCTTTCATTACATCTTCTGAAATCTGACTTTAAAAATCATCTTTCCCCCTTTCTTGATACAAACTTTAATCATCTGAACTTGAACTTTGATTTATCTCCCCCTTTTTAATGAATTGTGAGAATCAAAATCATTAAAACTTGTTCAAGGTCAGCGCAGTCTTTGAATGATCTCTCCCAAATAAGCAAATAAGCACAGTCTTCATGATCTTCCCCTTTTGATAAAATGTGAACAATCTCCCCTTGTGTAGAGAAATTATCAATCTCCCCCAATGAATAATATGAGAGCATCGTTCATCTAATCTGAATGAGCCGTCAATTCAAGAAAGTATTCATCTGAATCTTTTCAAATTCAAACAAATTATGAGTTGTACCCTGAATCAACATATGAAACAGTTAGGAATGCCTGTCAGTAATACAAAGCCACTGTGTACAACGAATTTACAATGTAAGGAGCTTAAAGTAATGTTCACTCCCTAGGACTTCCATTCAATCATTGAAAAAACACAAGGTATTTTCTATGAATGTTCTGATAGAAAAACAGATTTTCTGTGTGCTCGTGCATGTGTTATGAAAGAATTAAGCACAATGATTGATGTTTAGGCTCAAAATAATGTAAACCATTGAGACAACAATGATTATACATAGACTCAAATGTGCATGATAAATAGGGTTGTGCAAAACCCGAACTAACCCGAAAACCCGAACCGAAAATCCCCGAAAATCCCTGACCCATAATACCCGATATAACCCGACCCCCGAAACCCGAGTACCCGAGTGAATTAATAGGGTCGGTTAGGGTGTTTAGTTTCCCAGGCCGAACCCGTCCGAAACCCGACGGAGATGACAGAGAATATTTTCCTTTTTTCTTCCAACCTTCTTCTTTTATTTTCTTCTAATACTTGGTAAGTCAGAGTCATACGGTAACCATATTTCCATAAACGCACGTATATTAGATAGATAATATATGGCCTTAGTTATCATCCTTCATCAATCATCAATCCATAAACCATTGATTCATCGACCATTCCCACGGTATCTCCTCTCTCTTCATCTCTTTGACTGTCGAAATCTCGTTTGGTTCCAGACTTCTAGTAATTCCCACGCCGGCGACAAGCCACCATTCCCACGGTATCTCCTCTCTCTCTTCATCTCTTGTTTGTTACTTTGTTTAGTCAGCAACCCTTACATGAACGTGAATACGTGCGACCATGAACTCTTCTAGTTTTTGTTCTTTTCTTTGTTTCATATATATATATATGACCGCACTGAGGAATGAGTTTTAAAAGAGAGAGAGAAAAAAAGAGGGGTACGTGCATTGACTATTGAGTAATGACTAATGAGTATATTCATATTTAATAGTTTCTTCACTTTCTTGTCATCTTGTGTTTGCAATTTGCAGGGAGGCATGTGCATGGAAAAAGTAAAAAGCATTCTCTAGTCTCTAAATATATTATATAATTAAATTGAGAGTTGAGACTTTTGTGTGTGAGAGAGATCAGAATTAGAGAGGTGTCAGGTTACATGTTCAATATGTATTCAATATTTAAATATTGAATTAAGAGAGGTGTCAGATTATATGTTCAATTGAGACTTTTGTGTGTATGCATTCAATATTTATGCATGCATTCTTGATTTGTTTACATCTTCACATCATCATCACATATATACATGCAAGTACTAATGTACTGTATTTACTATATAATTATATAATTATATAATTAAGAGGGAGAGAGGATTATGCTTTATTACTTTTGCAACAAAAGTAAAAAAAAACTAGTCAATTAGTAATAATCATTATGTATGAAAAATTTAATACCGTAAACATTTATATTCTATAATATAATTGTTAACTTATTAGCGTTTTTTCTTGTGTAGAATTAAGTAAAGATGGAAAAAATTAACACGACTCAGTCCGAAAGCAATAGTCAACAACATCCTTCTGATTCTAATCCTACAGTAACGCAAGTTACGCAACCATCTGCTCCAAAAAGTACAAAAAAACGAAAACCCTCAGAAACCAGATCTCAAGTATGGGACCATTTTGAGAAGATTTTAAACGATGCTGGGGTAGTCATTAAAGGTAAGTGTCTATATTGTTCAAAAGAGTATGCAGCCAAGGCTAAAAAACATGGTACTTCATCTTTGAATACCCACATGCGTGCTTGTCTTAAAAATCCACATGCTAAGGAAACAAAACAGTCCATGCTTGCATTTCAATCTGGAAAATCTGATAACAGTGATGGTGCTTTGACTTCTTGGATTTTTAATCAAGAGGATGTTCGTAAGTCTTTAGCTAAAATGATTGTAATAGATGAACTTCCATTTAGGTTTGTCGAAGGGAAGGGGTTTAGGCAGTTTGTTGAGACGGCATGCCCTAGATTTAAGATCCCATCTAGATGGACAATTAATAGGGATATATTTTCTATTTATTTTGAAGAGAAGACGAACCTTAAGAAATTGTTCAAATCAAGCACACAACGCATCAGTTTGACTACCGATACTTGGACATCTGTTCAAAGAATTAATTATATGTGCATCACTGCACATTTTATTGATGACGAATGGAAACTAAATAAAAAAGTCATCTCATTTGTGTCAATATATTCACATAAGGGGGAATGCATAGCTAGATCCTTAGAGAGTTGTTTGCTTGAATGGGGGGTAAAAAATATTTTCACTATCACAGTTGACAATGCGTCAAGCAATGATGTTGCCATTGGGTTTTTGAAAAACAAGTTGGTGAGTTGGAGTGGTTCTTCTACTAGGACTGAGTACATACATATGAGATGCATTGCTCATATTCTGAATTTGGTTGTACAAGATGGGTTGAAATTAGCAGATGCATCAGTTAAGAAGATTAGGGATTGCATTAGGTGGGTGAGGGGTTCTCCATCTAGGTTGCATAAATTTAGAGAATATGCAAAGTTGCTTGAAGTTGAAGAGAAAAGTTCTTTATCTCTTGATGTTCCAACTAGATGGAACTCCACATATATGATGCTTCGAACCGCAATAGCTTACAGACAAGTGTTTGAAACATATGAGAGTAGTGACAACACGTTGACTTTGGAATTGGGTAATTCGGTGCCTTCAAATCTTGATTGGATATCTGTTGAGAGCTTAGTGATCTTTCTGAAGACATTTTATGAGATGACAATCTGAATTTCCGGCTCGCTTTATGTCACTTCAAATTCTTTTTTATCGGAGATTTCTGATTTGAGTTGCATTATTGCCGATATGTTACAATCCAAATCAAACATTGAAGAGGTACGTCTATTTTCCTTTAGTTTTTAGTTTTAAATTTTAAATCAACTTCACTAATTTAGTTTTAATATTTACTTATACTTGTTTTTTTTTATTTATAATTTATGAACAGGCTATGGGTGCTAAGATGAAAGAGAAGTTTAGTAAATACTGGGGTGATCCAGAGAAGATGAATTTTATAATATTTTTTGCCAATATATTGGATCCAAGAGACAAGGTTGAGTACATGCAAGCCCAGCTACATCAAATGTATGGTGACCACTTAGGTAAGGCATGTTTCGAGAAGGTGAAGTCTAAACTAGATATGTTATTTCAAGAGTATGTCTCAACATATTCTGAATCATCTACTACTAGTACGACGCCTCCTCCCCCTATTCCATGTGAGAATATTCCAGTTGGAAGAGTACAATCTAGATTAAAAAGCCAACTAAAGAAACAAAAGATGGAAAGTGGGGCCTCACTCAATAAACAGACTGAACTTGAAGTTTATCTAAGTGAGTCCACCATAGAAGATACAAACGATTTTGACATTTTAAGATGGTGGAAGGTTAACAGTGAAAGGTTTCCTATTCTTTCGAAAGTGGCTAGAGATATACTTGCGGTCCCAATTTCAACAGTGGCTTCTGAATCGACTTTTAGTACTAGTGGCAGGGTCTTAGATGCTTTTAGAAGTTCTCTATCTCCTAAAATGGTGGAAGCCCTTATTTGTACACAAGATTGGCTAAGAGGCCCTAATCAGCCAATTGCAGTTGAAGAAAACATAGATGATATTGAAAAGTTTGAGAAAGGTACAACATTAATTATGTTAGTTTATAGTCGAATTTGTATATTTATAAATTTATATCGTGTTTTTAATTTGTTTCTATTTATGCAGAATTGACAAATATGAGAATTGGAAGTTTAAATAATGTTCCTGGCCGTGAGGATTCTATTCCAACAGTTGATCTAGATGACGATTAAGAGGAAGAACAACAACCGATTTTCACTACTTTATGGATGAAGTTTTGGACCTTGCCAGTTGCCACCATCAATAATTAATAAATGGATTCTTTAATCATCGTTTATACTTTTTAGATAATAATTGCTATTTATTTTAAATTTTAATAATTGATAATTGTAACTTTGAACTTTGAAATTTTAAATTGATAATTGCTATTTATTTTTAAATTTTAATAATTTAATCATTATCACTTTATTATTTTTATGAATGGATTTTAGTTTATTTATACAATTACAATTTATAGTTTAGAGATTATCATTATATTTATAGCTATAGCATGACTATGAGTTATGACAGGTTGAGTTGAGGTATAGTACATCCACATGCATTAATGCATTATGCATGCATGAACCATGATCACATGATGTATATCATATATGAGTATGATGGCTATAGACTATAGACTTGGACGGTGGGACCATCTATTTGTGTAATGTTATTGTGTAATAATTAGCAACTTAGCAAGTTATCATGCATTGTACATCAGTCAAAGACTCAAATTGATATAAAATATTAAAATCCACCCACATTTCTAGACTCTAGTTTCTACTTTCTATTAGGTTATTATTACTTCTCAGCTAAAAAGCAAAAGAGAAACATTTTCCATAATCCATATATTTCAGTTTCACTTCACCTCAAGTTTATTTTTACTCCTATTAAATATTAATTAGTAATTTAGTATATAACATATTAACATGCTACATGCAGCAGAAAGTGCAGAACTGTCGACGCATACAGAAAAATCAAAGCAGAAAGAAACAAATTTTTTTAACTAAACCCGACCATCCGACCCGATTTTACCCGAACCGAAGTGGTCCGAAACCCGATCCCCCCGCAACCCGTTTATGCTATTTGGGGGATTGATTTCCTTACCCGAACCCCGATCGGGTTTCCCTTTTTTAACCCCGACCCGACCCGACCCACGCTCACCCCTAATGATAAAGGGTCGAAGGTGGGGCAACTTTCCTTCTTTTTCAATATCAGTATCTTCCAAATGAAGAACCAATAGCGTATGTGCTGCATCCCCATAAAATGTGAAACATTCTCTTTTTATGAAAAGAATGAGTAGCTGGTGGGGTTGTATATAAGAGATGGCATGAGCTCACTGCCTTTTTCAATGTCGTTCACGAAGAAATGTGAAACAACAGTAATGTGGTTGCCCGACTCAGAAAGATTTGGTGCAGAGTTTGATATTCTTTTACTCTGTTCTCACACCCTCTTTCTTTTAATCTTTTAAGCTCACTTCTAACCAATCTCTCATTTCCATTTTACCTCTTCACACACCAACACTCAATCTTTTTACCCCTCTCCCCTCAATCACTCAGGGAATACTTCCTGGGTAGGAAACACTGGTTATCGTGAATCAATGGAAGTTCTTTTAAGTTCACACACCGAATCTCATGTATTTGTCCTAGAATCATGCATCTCAATGATTTTCTTGACATTTAAGCGCAAGAAATCATTTGTCAATATATTTATGCTCTCTGATTTTTTATGAGCATTTTAAGCATGTAAGATTTCTCAAAACTTTGTATGAATGAACAATCATGAAAGAATAAAAATGTTTTGAGAATCTGACAATGATTAAGATCAGATCAAAATTCATGAAGAATAATATTTTTGGGAAATCAAAGCCGTAAGATGTTTATATGAACAAAATATAAACATGTTAACAATGAAAGCACATTTCAGTATAGAAATGACGTCTGATTCAAACAACATAGAATACAAACGGTATTACCATAGAAAGATTTATCATTTGATACATGGTAATAACAAGTTCAAGAAAAATGTACTGAACCGATGTGTGTATGAATACTTGACAGTATATAGACATGACAATTACACATGTATTTGTCATTAGAAACACATGGTCAGATAGTCATCAAAGTATCCAAAATAAAATCATTTAAAATCACACTTCTCAATTCATGAAAACATTTTAACAATGTGAAGTGTTTTGAACATTTGACGAAACCATTTTTCACAAGTGAAAGTTGTTCATCTTTCAATAAGTGATAGAGTTAAAGATATAGAAAGATATACCTGTAATGTATAGTATCTCAACTTCCCCTCAAATGAATATTATCATTTAAGTATCCTTGATAAAAACTCAGATATCCTCCATCTTGATATCTGTAAACATTCAAGTTATTAGAAAAATATAACAATGAAAGTATAACTAACTATTATCTCCTCCCCCTAAAAGATATAACAATTAACTCCCCCTCAAATCAAAAACTTCTAGAAAAGATGTTATCATTTAAGCATCCATCAGAAGAAAAACATTTGAGATCGGGTTCTGAACTGAGTATTCAGAAGCCATAATTACATATTCTCCGGTGAGAATAGTAATACTCATTTTTACCAATGAAAACCGGGTTCTGATCTGATGTAACCATAAACCAAAGTTCTGAAACATTGAAGAACGGGTCTTGAACTGAATTATTCAAGAGCCATAGTTCTTTGAAGCACGAGTTCTGAACTAATTTATTCAAAAGCCTTGGTTCTTTCTCCCCCTTAAACGTTGGGTGCCTGCAACACAGATTTAGCTTTTGGTATCCACTGGTATTTGGATCCTGGTTTGTTAGTTGCAGTTTTATTAGGAGTAATATAATAAGAACCATACCAGTTATTTTCATAATTTTTGTTAACAAAATCATTTGAACTGCAGTAGGAAGAACTAATTTTTTTTTGAGCTAACCTGATCAATTAATTTATAGTGTAGACCAGATCAGGTTTGCCAAAAGTTTTACCTTTCGAAGAATAGTTCCTTTTAGCTTTAAATGTATGCACAAATGATTTTTCTTCTTTCTTCTTCTCCTCCGAAGATCCTTTAACTCTCCAAAACCAATTCTCTTTATCTTTCTCATCTTTCTTTTTCCATGTTATTTTCTTCTGAGACTTATTCTCCTTGAAATTACCTGAACCATTAACATTTATATCATAGAAAAGGTTATAAGGATGAATCTGATCATTTGATTTAGAAGTATGACTGTCAGTTGAATCAAATAAAGGATTAATAGAAACATGTGCGAAAATTGAACTTGCTGTTGATTTGAATGAGCATTCGGATGCAGTTGGATCATCTCTTGGTGATTGAGCAATTGATTATGGCGTCTTGTGCTCAGTCAGCTTCACCTTGAACATGATCTCCTCAAGTTCTTTGATCTATGTAGAAAAATAGTTTCTTTCCTTTGACAGTATGTCAAACTTCTTATGCAACTCAGATTTTGCATTCTACTCCTTCTGAATGTTTGTTGACAACTCAGATAGCTTTCCATTCAACTTCTTTATCTCAGCTTCAAATGCTTTCTTTTCTTCACTAAAATCTTTCTCTAAACTCTTTTTCTCAACTATCTTCTTCTTTTCTTTCTCAAATTTATCTCTTTCCAGAATAATTACTTTCTCAAAGTCTGAGACTTGTTGAGAAAGCTTAACACATTTAAGCTCTACTGTTTTCTTCTCTTCAAAAGTTTTTCTAGAGAATTCAGAAAACTTCTTTGCAAACTCTTTTCTTTCTTTCTCCATTTTCTTTTCATCTAGAGAGATCTTTTATTTCAGTTCATTCATCTTCTTCTGAAAATCAACATTTTCTTTTTCAAAATCTTTTCTCTTTTTATCAATCTTCTTCATCTCATCTTTTGCTTTTATGCTGTCTTTGTCTTGGGTTGCTTTCTCCTTCATCATTTTGATTTCAACCTCAAGACTGAATATTTTATCTTTCAATTTATCTCTTTTAGCGAATATTTGAGAATTTATCTTTCTAAGCCCATCAGATGTCTCACTGGTAATGTTTGCTCTCCTTCTAAGATCATCAATCTCTTTTAGCATTGACTCCTTCTTTGACCATGTGGAGTTTGCATTTAATCCTTCAAACTTTTTCAGCTTAGTTTGCAGATTTAAATCTCCTTTTCTTTTGATTCAATAATTCCTGCTAAATTAATTTTGGAGTTAGTAATGCAGTCTAAGCAAACAAAATCTTTCTTTTCTTTGTCATCTTTCAATTTGTTAATTTGATCAAGAAGAGACAAGTTTTGAATCTTCAGATTTTTGTTCTCAGCTTCGAGTGCTGGAATCTCTGGCATGTACGCTAAAGCACAATCTCTACTGGTTAGCCCCAGATTTCCCTTTTCATCTGTGTAAGGCATGATGAAAAGATTAAGTAATCTGCACAAAACAAGGAAAATTAGCTAGTACTGATCTTTAAATTCAACAACTTGAGAAACACTTGAAAACTTTTAGAAAAAGAAATTTCTAAAAACTCCAAGTTCATTATTCGCAAGTAACTTTAATCAAGGAACAATTCGCAAACCAAGTGTACTAGAATTCGTAAACCTCTTAAAATTCGCAAAAAGAAGCTTAAAGTTCGCACAAGTTAAGAATTCGTAGGCTAGAGAGAACAACAAACTAAACAATTCGTAAAAAGGTATCTGCGAAAAGTTCACAATTCGCAGGTCTCTCTTCTGCGAATTCTATCCTTGGAAACTTTTGAAAAACACAATTCGCAAAATGAATTCGTAAGTTACAAGGATACGAATCCTTTACTTAGAAATTTTTTTGAAAGCTCTTTGCGAAAACTTCAGAATTCGTAATGCAGAGTAATGCGAATTCTTGCTTTTCGCTCAAGACACAGATACGAATTCGTCAGAATTTGTAATAGATACAGCTGCAAATTCTTGACTTAACTTTTCAGATAAAATCTTATGCGCATTATATGCTTTTCGTATAAAGGTATTATTCGAATTATGTACTTATAAGATTTTCTCAAAAAAAATTTATACGAATTCCTTGACAATTCGTAAGCCGCTCTGATGCGAATTCTTCACTTAAAGAATTCAGAAAATAATCTGCGAAATCTATCTGCGAGTTCTATTAATCTAGCGAGTTCTTCATACGAATATCTTGAATCTTGCGAGTTCTTGAGTTTTAAGCCTAAAAAACTCGATTTTAATCCAGAAATCAATCCAAATCTTCAAACCAGAAGCTGTAACTTCACAAAATCAATCATGTTAGTGCAACGAGTAATCCAATTCAATATATCAATCTCATTTACACTCTAGCATGAACAGATCAATCAAATAGTGTTCGACATTCGTTCGAACAAAAACCTTCAAAAATCTCAATTTCACGATCAAAACATGTTTTTCTTTGAAATTTAATCCAATACAAATGTTTCAATACATCAATCGACCAAACTTATGCCAAAATTTTTACCAAAAACTCATTTTTATGCAAAAATTTACTCAAGATACTTCGACAGAATACTAACTCTATAAAACCCTCAAATCGATGAATTTATTAGCTCTGATACCAATTGTGACCCAATATACTAGCATTTAATACCAACACAGATTATGAACACAATATTATTGATCAATCACATGAATTACAATTAATCACATATCTAACACAGTGCCACAGATCTCACGTAAGTATGTGTGTGTTGTGCGAAGTCTCTTACCAACTCTGATTGTCTAATGCGTTTTGTGCGTTCTTACAAATCTAACAAGAAGACTACTATTTATACTAAGTCAACATACGTTGACTTTACAACATGATCCCTCAAACTATTATACAACGACAATACAAACCCTCACTTTTAATCTTGAATACAATATTAATATAACATGGTTTATTCGGTTTCATTGGACTTTATTTGGGTTTATTGGGCATTATTTGATTTATTGGGCTGATTCGGTCTTATTGGGCTTTAACAAATATTTTGGGCTTTAATGGATTATTCCGTTTTATTGGGCTTTATTCCACTTCATTGGACTTTATTTGGGTTTATTTGGATTTATGGGGGCTTTAATCGGTTATATTGACTTTATTCTGTTTTGTTGGACTTTAATTGATCTAGTGCGCTTTAACGAGCTTATTTGGTTTTATTGGGTTTTAAATAATAATAATTTAATAAATAAATAATAATAATTTAATAAATAAATAATAATAAATTAATTTTATAATAAATAAATAATAATAAATTAATTTTATAATAAATAAATAATCTAATTGTAACAAATTAAGAAGTTATTTAATAGATAAAAATAATAATATTGTTGGAAAATTCAGAAATGCACAAGTACAGTTAATGCTGCTAGAAGAACTTGGTTACTACTTCTGAAGTTAATGCTGTTGAACAAGATTAATGCTGCTAGTCAAAGTATTAATGTTGCTGAAGACTTAGTGCTGCTTAAAAGATTATCAAGATTCGTGCAGATCAAGTTTGAAGATTATGGAAAGCTTGGAGATAAAGATGGAAGATTATTCTAAAGATCTTTTATTTGTAATTATCTTTTATCTTCAGTATATATAGAATAGTTTGTAATTGATAGAAATAGAATTCTGAGTTTTTGTTTTCATAGAGAGAATCAACCTCAAGATTTATAATCCTAATTCTAGAGAAGTAGAATTCGTATTGGTGATCCTGTTCATCAATATTGAGGTCGAGTGTTGAATCTTGTAGCTTTACAATCATTCAATAAAGTTTACAAGTTGTTATTCTGATTCACTGTTTCATTGACCATTGAATATTAAAGTGTTATTTCGCAAACTCTTTTAATAGTGTTTCTGAGTGTTTATTCTTGTTAAAAATTGAGATCCTGACAAGTGGTATCAGAGCTAGTATTCTCAGAAATCTTATTCATCATGGAAAACACAGTTGAATCAAACAGTACTCTGGTCTCAAAGGTTCCAATGCTCAGATCTAATGAATTTGACATGTGGAAGATTAGAATCAAGCAATACATTCTCCTCACAGATTACTCCATGTGGGACATCATTGAGAATGACCCATCTGATGCAGGAAAGATTGGTGAAGATGGAAAAAGAACCCCACCAAAAACGGATGCAGAAAGAAAGACAAGGCAGACAGAGATGAAAGCCTTAAGCACACTGCCCTTGGCCATTACCAATGAGTATCAACACCAATTCTGTAATTGCACTGATGTACAGATGCTCTGGAATGCTCTAGAGAAGAGATTCTCTGGTACCAAAAGTACCAAGAGAAATCAAAAGGCAATTTTGAAACAACAGTATGAAAACTTTATGTCAACTAAGAATGAGTCCACGACTCAAACTTTTGACAGGTTTAACAAGTTGATTGGTGAACTAGCTACTATGGGAGTACAGATTGATCAAGATGATGTAAACAGAAAGTTCTTAAGGTCCCTTGGAGATGAATGGACCATGTACACTGTTTCATTCAGACAGAATGAACAATTGGAAGAGAAAGAACTTGATGATCTATACAATGATCTTAGAGTATTTGAAGCTGAGGTGGAGGCAAAGAAGAAGCCTTCTAGATATATTCATAATGCTGAACTCCTATCAGCATCAATTGATTCTACTGCTAACCCTGAATCAGTTAATGTTGCTAATGGAGCCAATCAAGAAAAAGGCACTGAATCTGTGTTTGAAGCCTTTCTTTCCATCCATGGAAATTCCTCTTTAATTAATGATGATTTGGAACGACTTCATCCTGATGATCTTGAAGAGATGGATATTAAATGGCAGATGGCCATGCTTTCCATGAGGGTTACGAAGTTCATAAAGAGGACTGGGAGGAACAACTTCTCCCAAAGAAGAGAAGATGGAACAGGGTTTGATAAATCAAAGGTGGAGTGCTACAAATGCCATCTGAAGGGACACTTTGCCAGGGAATGCAGAAGTGGAGTGTCTTACAACAACAACCACCAACAAGCACAGTCTGGAAACCGCAACCATAACAGAAACTCTGCTCAAGCCCTTGTTTCTCAACAAGGAATGGGGTTTGACTGGAGTGATCAAGCAGAAGAGGCTATCCAAAATCAAGCTCTTATGGCAGAAGTATCTGATCTCCCAACTGAGGTAAGTTCTAATCTCTGTTCTAAAACTTGCATAGACACTGTTAAAAGGTACAGGGATCACAACCAGAAGATGAGTGATGACCTTAAGAGGTTAGAAAAGGATATAAAAGATTATGTGAGAATTGTTGAGAGGTTTCAGGAACAGATTAAAGCTTTTCAAGCCAATGAACTCCAACACTCATATGACACCAATTACTGGAAGTGGGAGAAAAAGAATCTAGAACTTAAACTGATCAAATCTAAAGAGGAGAGTGAAAAGTTGAGAAAGGAGCTAACCAAGGTTAAGCTTGATGTAGAAAAGTTTTCCAATGCTTCTAAAGCAATGGACTCTTTACTACAAACTCAGATTCATGACAAATTAAGAAGAGGAATTGGGTACAATGCCACACCACCACCATATAACAACAATTGCATCCCTCCTACTTCAGACTTGCTAGAAACCAAAGATAGGAAGGACTTGCCTGAGGGAGCCACTGAGATAGATCCCTTAGATGAGGTAGTTGTTGAGGATAAGACTGAGAAAGAGGTTGGTAAGAGTAAGGAGAACAATGTGAGTAGTGAGATTCCTCTAGAGAATAGCAGTATCACCAATGAGGACTGTGGAAGGGCTTGGATCAAATCAAAGGACATAGAGAAGACAGAGGGAAAGTCTGGTAAGGTCCATTACAAACAGACCACAGTTGTGAATCCAGTTCCTTGCAAACAGTGTGCATGTAAGAAGACTGAACCCCTAAAACATGATAAAAAGAGGGAAATCAAAGAAACTGGAATAATCAGTGGGCACAAAAACAAGGGGTTGATTTGAGTAAAATCAATAGACCAAAACCTTGTTTTATATGTGGAAAATTGAATCATCTTGCCAAATACTGTTATTTCAATCCTATAAACCAAAGGATGAATTTTCAAAGATCTATGCAAAAACCCTTGGGTTATAGGAAGAAGGAAAGGAACCATGTGGCTAAGAAATCTGTTAAATCTAAAAGCCACATGAAGAAAAAGACTGTTAAACAAAGTGTCAATATGTGGGTTCCTAAATACACTAAAACTGTTAGTACTGCTACCCCAAATAGTACTGCTGACAATGATAGTGCTGCTAGAAGCAATACTACTGCTATAAACGTTAGTGCTGCTGACATTGTTAGTACTTCACCAAATAATACTGCTAACTCTGTTAGTGCTGCTAACAAGGTTAGTACTGCTAAACCTGTTAGTGTTGCTAACTCTGTTAGTACTTCTAAAGTTAGTACTGCTCCTAGTGTTAGTGTTGCTAAACCAATCATATTGACAAAGTACTCTAATAAAGAGTGTACTGATCTTAAAATCCTCATCAAAAAGGAATGTAAATACTTTGATGAGAAAGGGAGACCCAAGACCACTTTGGCTTGGGTCCCCAATCAATACTAATTGTTTAATCTTATGTGTAGGGCAACCAACAGCTCAAGAGGAAGAGCATCTGGCATGTTGATAGTGGTTGCTCTAGGCACATGACAGGGAACATGTCTTGCCTCAAGAATTTCAAGAAAATTGATGGTGGGCATGTTGCCTTTGGTAATACTCCAGATGGAGGTAAGATCAGTGGTAAGGGGGATGTAACCAAAGGTAAAATGACCTTTGAAGATGTATTCTATGTTGAGCAGTTAAGGTACAACCTGTTAAGTGTATCACAGGTTTGTGACAAACAACATAGTATATTATTTACAGATTTTGAATGCATTATCCTTGCTCCTGTATTCAAGGTAGTTGATGAAAAGATGATACTACTAAGAACTCCCAGAAAGGATAATGTATATTTCTTAGATATGGAAAGTGTTTCAACTGATTCATCCCTAAACTGTCTTGTTTCAAAAGCTTCTTTGGATGAATCATCACTTTGGCACAGAAGGATGTGTCACATGAACTTTAAAACAATGAATAAACTTGTTAAAAACAACCTTGTAAGAGGTTTACCTTCCAAAGTCTTTTCATGTGATGATCATTGTGTTGCCTGTCTCAAAGGCAAACAACACAAAACTTCTCATAAGTCCAAAGAGTTGAACACAATCTCTAATTCTCTTCAGTTGTTGCATATGGATCTGTTTGGTCCTACAAATGTTATGAGTATAGGTAAGAAATCATACTGCCTAGTTATTGTTGATGATTACTCTAGATTTACTTGGGTATATTTTCTAAGGACTAAGGATGAGACAAGTGGACTGATCAAATCCTTTATTCTAAGAATTGAAAACCAAACAAATCAAAAGGTAAAAGTCACTAGGTCAGACAATGGTACTGAATTTAAAAATCATGACCTAAACACCTTTTGTGAGGAAAAAGGAATTGAGAGGCAATACAGTGCTCCTAGGACTCCACAACAAAATGGTGTTGCTGAGAGAAGGAATAGGACACTGATTGAAGCTGCTAGATCTCTGTTGGCAGATTCAAAACTTCCAATTACTTTCTGGGCTGAAGCAGTTAATACTGCTTGCTATGTCCAAAATAGAGTTCTAGTAGTCAAGCCTAAGAACAAGACACCATATGAGCTTTTAAATAAAAGAAAACCATTGATTGGATTTTTCAAACCTTTTGGGTGTCCTTGTACCATTCTCAATACCAAAACTCAATTAGGAAAGTTTGATAGCAAGGCAGATGATGGTTTTCTTGTTGGTTACTGATCTCAGAGTAAGGCTTACAGAGTTTTTAATTCTTCTTCTAGAATAATTGAGGAAAGTGACAATGTCAAGTGCAATGAGAACACACCAAATCCTATTGGGTCTGGTCCTCAGTGGTTATTTGAAATTGATTCACTAACTAACTCTTTGGGTTTCAGTAGTGATTATCATGCAGGTTTAGGAAGTAGAGGATCAGGGGATGACGAAGTACAAGTACAAGACATTATTCCTCAATCTGTGATCTTTCCCATATCCACAATAGAGCCTGTTGATGTCTGTGTAAAGGAAGCTATGACTGAACCAATTCAGAGTGAAGAAGAAGGAAGAGATGAGGAGAATCAAGTGCATGAAGAGCCAGAAGCAGCTGATGAGATCCCCTCAGCTGACTTAAATGATTCCAATCTGGATGTGGGAATCAATGAAGAACCTAATCATCAGACTAGAACTCAAAAGAAGCATCCTCCAGAGCTGATCATAGGAGACATCTCTTCTCCTATGATAACAAGTAATCAAAGCAGACTTCAAGAGCTGCAGGATCAACAACACATAGTACTCTCTTGCTTTCTATCTCAGATTGAGCCTAAGAAGGTTTATGAAGCAATGAAAGATTCCAGTTGGATAGAAGATATGCAAGAAGAGTTACTGTAGTTCAAATTGCAAGAAGTTTGGGACTTGGTGGACCTTCCAAAAGGTCATAGAGCTATTGGCACCAAGTGGATTTTTAGGAATAAAAAGGATGAGAGAGAAATTGTGATCAGAAACAAAGCAAGGCTTGTGGCACAAGGGTACACTCAAGAAGAAGGCATTGACTATGAAGAAGTGTTTGCTCTAGTGGCAAGGGTAGAGGTAATTAGGCTATTTCTAGCATATGCCTCATACATGAAGTTCAAGGTATACCAAATGGATGTGAATAGTGCCTTTCTCTATGGTACAGTTGATGAAGAAGTATATGTCTGTCAACCCCCTGGATTTGGAAATCCATCATATCCAAACAGAGTATACAAACTGAAGAAAACACTTTATGGTCTTCATCAAGCCCCAAGAGCATGGTATGATACACTGTCTACCTATCTTTTGGAGAATGGGTTTGAAAGAGGAATAATTGACAAGACCCTCTTCATTAAAAGAAGTAAGAAGGACATCCTACTTGTTCAGATTTATGTGGATGATATCATCTTTGGATCTACAAAAGATCAGATGTGTAGAGACTTTGAAAAGTTGATGCACAAGAGCTTTAAAATGAGTTCAATGGGTGAACTTACCTTCTTCCTTGGGCTTCAAGTGAAACAGAAGAAAGACGGGATCTTCATAAGCCAATCAAAATATGTGAAAGACATCCTGGACAAATATGGTTTATCAGACTCAAAGCCAGCAAGTACACCTATGGAGACTCATAAACAGACCACTGCTGATCTTGAGGGGGAGGATGTTGATGTCCATCTATATAGATCAATGATTGGATCTCTCATGTATCTCACAGCCTCAAGACCAGACATCATGTTTCCAGTGTGTTTGTGTGCCAGATTCCAAGTCAAGCCAAAGCAATCACATCTTCAAGCTGTTAAGAGGATTTTCAGATACTTAAGAGGGCAACCAAGATTAGGTCTTTGGTATCCTTATGAATCCAACTTTGCTTGATTGCTTATTCAGATAGTGACTTGGGAGGTGCTAACATGGACAGAAAGTCTACTTCAGGTGGATGTCAACTTTTGGGTGCAAGACTAGTGTCTTGGCAGTGTAAGAAGCAAACCACAGTGTCCTTATCAACAACAGAAGCTGAGTATATTGCTGCTGCAAGTTGCTGCTATCAGGTTCTATGGATTCAGAATCAGATGTTGGACTATGGGGTAACCTTTCTTCACACTCCAATCTTCAATGACAATAGCAGTGCTATAAGCATTGTTAACAATCCAGTCAAGCACTCCAAAACAAAGCACATTGAGATCAGGTATCACTTTATTAGAGATTGTAATGAAAAGAAGCTAATTCAAGTTGCTAAAGTTCATACTGACAACCAGTTTGCTGATCTATTCACTAAAGCTTTTGATGTGGGTAGATTCACTTTCTTGGTCACAAGTGTGGGCATGATCAACTCTCAATAAGCTCATGGTTTTAAAGTGTTTACATACCTGTTATTGGTTTATTCTTTGGTGCTACTAACATCTTTCTCAGGAAGTTATTACCTTGCTAAGAGTACCTCAAGCTTCAAAAAGTGTAAGTATAGTTAATGCTGCCAGTGCAGTTTAATCCTGCCAGTGCACAGTTAATACTGCTAGTTAGTTAATACTGCTAGAAGTTAATACTGATCTCCGTTAATATTGCTAGTTAGTTAATACTTCTAGTGGTTAATACTGCTCTCAGTTAATACTGCTAGTTAGTTAATACTGCTAGTGGTTAATACTGCTCTCAGTTAATACTGCTAGTTAGTTAATACTACTAGTAGTTAATACTGCTTATGTCCCGAATCGTATAAATACCCTTTTTGCCCGCCCAAAAGTTCATAACGACTCTTTGATTTCTATTCATCTGCTCTCTAACCCTTTTTCTTTCAAGCACCAAGTGTTTCAATACAGATTACTCAAGCTCAATGGCATCCATGGCATTCATTGATGAGCACAACGAGATTGCTATGCTTCAAAAGCCGAAACAAGCTGCTGGATTTCACCAGATTGTGGATTTTCTCAAGTCCAGCCACATTGCCCATGCTCTTACAGTATCGCCTACAATCTACATAGAGCATCAAAGACAATTCTGGGCGAATGCCACCGTAATCACAGAGAATGGGCTGCAGATAATCAAGACAAGGGTGTGTGACAAACCCTTGTCAGTTTCTGAAGAGGTGATACGCATCTGCCTACGTCTAGACGATGCTGCAGGTATTACTTCTATTCCTAATGAGGTCTTGTTCTCAAATCTGTCAAGAATGGGGTATGGAGGCCAATTGGGTGGTTTCAAATTCTCAAAAGCTAAATTTTATACCCAATGGCGTTTTCTTGTTCATACCCTGATGCACTGTATTTCCAAAAAGACTACTGGATGGAGTGAGTTTAGCAGTACCATTGCTTATGCTTTGGTCTGCTTGGCCACTGCCAGAAAGTACAATTTTTCAACAATGATTTTCAGTGATCTTGTATCAAACTTGGGAAGCAAAAAAGAGTTTTTATATGTACCCAAGGTTTGTACAGGAAGTGATAACCCATGAATTGACGGATATGCCTCACTTTGATGAGGTATATGTACCCAAAATCCCCAAAGGTAAGGTCTTTTCAAATATGAAGAGATGTCCATTGGACTCGGAAGGAGTTGACACCCCATTGTTCTCTACAATGATGGTGGTGTCCCACAATGAAGAAGGTATGGCTTTAGGGTCAAGGCCCTCATTAGACCAAACCACTGAAAACCAATCCCAACCTTCCATCACCATATCAATCCCTCAGTCCCTTGTTCAAAAACCAACTTCACCAATAACCAATACGTACATCAGGAAAAAGGTAAAAAAGGCTCCTTCCCTTCTTGTACCAACACCCACAGAGCCTTTAAGCCCTCTAATGGAGAATTCTCCATTAGAGAATATCTATAGGGAAACCACAGGGGTGTCTCCCAACCCCAAGGAGGTGCTCAATGAGGAGATGAATGAGCATATGGGTGCAAAGGTTGCCACTACTCCTGCTAGCACAGAGGAGGTCAGTGGTAACATAAATAAGACCTTCCCCATGGCAACTTTGGGTGAGCAATCACCCAAAGGTCCCAGGTGCCACGAAACCATGGGGGTAGCAGGTGCTTCTGCTAGGCAGAAGACCTCTACTACAAAAAGATCCCATGATCATTCAAAAGGGGGTAACACTCCTAGAGAAGGTGAGGACAGATATGACTATCTTGAATTGATGGAAACAATGGGAAACATAAACATGGATGTAATCAAGCAGGGAAAAGAAAAAGAAGAGCTGAAACTGATAATTCTGTCTCAAGAAGTACAGATTACCAACCTGAAGCAAATGGTGAAGAGATTGATCCAGAAAAAGAAGAAGAAACAGTTTGTGCTAAGAAGAAGGGAACTAGTGACTGATGCTCCTAAAAAGGGGGAGTCAGAAGCTGAAGTAAACTTGGAAGATGCTAAAGTTGAGAAAGCGAAAGTTGATTTTGAGGGGGAGCAAGTAGCAGAAACTGAAACAGATTTTGAGCAAGCAGCAGAAACAACTAGAATAGCAGCAGTAAAAGATAAAGCAATAGTAACAGAACAAGCAGCAGTAACAGTTAATACTGCTGAATCAAGCAAAGCAGCAGAAACTGTTGGTACTGATGAACTGAATGAAGCAGCAGAAATAGTTCAAGAAGTACTAACAGATATTGAGATTACAGAAACTTTGATCAAGGCTAAGCATGATACTCCCAAGGTCACCTCAAAAGCCAAAGGAGTTGTTATCAAAGAACAAGGTGAAGTGATCAAGAAAACAAGTGTTGAGAAGGTGGTGAGCAAAGATAAAGGCAAAGCAAAGCTAGTGGAATCTGATCAACCAATTAAAAAGCAAAAGTTGGTTGAGTTAGATGAAGCATTGTCCAAGAAGATGCAAGCTGAACTTGATCAAGCAGAATTAGCTCAAGTGGCCAAAGATAGAGAGATGGCTAAGGCTCTAGCTGCAGAGTTAAATGAAGCTTATCAACAAAGTCTGGCAACTGAAATAGCACAGAAGAAAGCTTCAACCCTGAAGAAGTCTGTGTTGTTCAAAGTGGCTGCAAAGAAGAGACAACCCTCAAAGACTTACCTTGGTACCCAAGAGAGAAAGAAGATGATTACTTTTCTCAAAGGTGCTGTAGGAGTCAGAAAGGAGATGTTCTCAAAAATGACATTTGAACAGATTAAAGAGTTGTACAATTCAGAAATGACCAAGCTTCAAGGGAATGAAACAGTAAGAGTTGAAATGGAGAAGAGGATGAAAGAAAGCAATGACTTTCTGATAGAAAAGTCTTTCCCTGATGAGCAGGAAACACCAAAGAAAGAAGCCACTCTTGGTGAAAGTCTGAGGACTTTAAAAAGAACCAAAATGATGGCCAAGAGAAAATCAGCCAAGAAGCCTAGAGTAGATGAAGAAGAAGATGAGAAGGTTGCTGAAGAAGAAGGGGCACCTAAGTCATCTGAACAGAAAGAACCATCAAGAACTGATGATGTGAATCTGTACATGGTAGTGATGGACAAAGTGCCTGAACCTATTACAGTAGAACCTGTTGGTGTTAAGCCTCCTGAGGTCATTTTCTGGGATACAATGAAGGTTGATGGCAAAGAATACATAAGGCTCAAAAGAAAAGATGAGAAGTATGAAGTGTATAATACATGGGCCAAGATTGTCAGAACATGTTCCAGGTCAGATTTAGAAGAGATGTTTGATATAGGAATGAAGTTGTATGCAGATCGATTAAAATTTCCAGAGATTTCAATCACAAAACTTGTGATGGAGTATCTGTGTATGATGTTCAAACCTGAAGAAGTGGAGCATGTGATCAGAAATGTGTTTAAAATAGTCAACAACTGGACTCTATAAGAAACTAGTGGAGTATATGCACTGATTATGGACATAAATCACATAGAGTACTTCCTAGTGGATAGAGTGTACAACCACAGTAGATTGAAGCTACATGCTATGTTGAAAAAGAAACTTGGATGTGTTCCAGATTCAGAAATGGCAAAGTACTTGATTCAAAGAACAATCAATCAGAGTTTGGAGTTGGATGCAAATACAGGTGTATGAGTTATGAAGTTTTGGGAGCATCCTAAAGACCATCTGAAGAACTTGACTTCTCTTGCTAAAAGTCAAGTTAGGGGGAGATTGTTGGAAAATTCATAAATGCACAAGTACAGTTAATGCTGCTAGAAGAACTTGGTTATTACTTCTGAAGTTAATGCTTGTCAGGATCGAATTCTCAACAAGAATTATAAATACTCAGAAACAATATCAAAGAAGTTTGCGGAATAACACTTTGATATTCAATGTAACAGTAAACAAACAGTATAAATTTGATGAACAACTTGCAACCTTGTATTGAATGATTGAGATTACAAGATTACACACACACCCTCAATCTTGAAGAACAAGCTCTTTCAAGACGAATTCTACTTCTCTAGAATTAGGAACTATGCCTTGAGGTTGATTCTCTCTAAAAAAAACTTAGAATTAATCTTCTATCTAACTATTCTAAGCAATTATATATATACTGAATAATAAAAGATAATTTCTAAACATAAAAAGATCTTCAGAATAATCTTCACTATTATCTTCATCTTTCCATGTTTATCTTTAACCACGATCTCTTCAGCATTATCTTCTCATTATCTTAGAAGCAGCATTAATCACTTGGAAGCATTAACTGAGTCTTGGCAGCATTAACTACTAAGCAGCACTAACCTCTAGCAGTACTAACTAGCTAAGCAGTACTAACTTTATTCAAACAGCACTAACTGTGACTAGCAGTATTAATTCCACTAGAAGTAGTAATACCTAGCAGTATTATCTTTGACATGCTCTGGCAGTACTAATTCTGAACTGGCAGCATTAATGACTTGGTCACATCTTCAGTTCCCAACAATCTCCCCCTAACTTGACTTTTAGAAAGAGAAGTCAAGTTCTTCAAATGCTTCCAAAACTATCATTGATTCAGTCCCATGTTAGGATCCAGTCCCATGCTCTGATTGATGATTCTCTGAATTAGATACTTTGCCATTTCTGAATTTGATGCACAACCCAGCTTCTTCTTTAACATGGCATGGAGCTTCAGACATGTGTGATTGTAGACCCTATCCACCAAGTAATACTCCATGTGAAAAGTATCCAAGGCTAATTCATAAACTCCACTCCTTTCATATAGAGTCCATCCTCTAACAGTTTTGAACACATCTCTGATTAAATGCTTCACTGCTTCTGGATTGAACAACATGCACAAGTACTCCATGACCAACTTCACGATTGGTAACCCTGGAGCTTTCAACTGATCTGCATGTAGCTTCATACCAACTTCAAACATTTCTTCCAAGTCAGATCTTCAACATTCTCTGACTATTTTGTTCCATGTTGCAAATACATAGTACTTTTCATCTTTTCTTTTCAATCTGATATACTCCTTACCATCCACCATCATAATATCCCAGTGGATGACTTCAGGAGGTTTGACTCCAACAGGTTCAGCTGTGATAGGCTTTGGAATTTTATCCATTACCACCATGTACATATTTATATCTGAACTCTGTGGTGCTTCCTGAAATTCAGCTTTCTTTTCTTCATTCTTAGGTGCCTCTTCTTCTTCAGCAACCTTTTTCTTTTCTTCTACTCTAGGCTTCTTTTCATTTTTCTTTCTTTTAGCCATCATCTTAGTTCTCTACAGAATCCTTTGGCTTTTCACTATAGTAGCTTCCTTCTTCTTTTCTTCCTTTATCTCTACCTTTTCTTTTGTAGGAGTTCCCTCTTCACTTTCAGGGAAGGTTTGATTGATATTCACATCATGTCTCTCCTTGGCTTTCTTTTTAAACTCCACTCTATCCTTTTCATTGCTCTTCAACTTTCCCATTTCTTTCTCATAGAGGTCCTTGATTTGATCAAAAGTCATCTTCACAAACATTTCTTTCTTTACACCAATTGCACTCCTCAAGAAAGTTATCATTTTGTTTCTTTCCTGAGTAGCAAGGTAAGTTTGTGAAGGTCTTCTCTTCTTAGCACTTGTTCTGGCCATCATAGCCTTTCTCAAGGTCATTGCTCTTTGCTTTGCCTTCTCTGTTTCCAACCCTTTCTAGAATGCTTCATTTAACTCATTTGCAAGTGCTCTGGCTATTTCTCTGTCTTTTTCAACCTGCTCTTTCTCTGCTTGATCTAACTCTTCTTGCATTTTCTTGGCTAATGCTTCATCAGACTCAACCATCTTTTGCTTTTTGGATGCTTGATCAGATTCTATCATCTTTTCTTTTCCCTTTTTCTTTGCATCTGCAGCCATTTCTTTCTTTTCTATTTTCTTTGCTCCCCCTTCATTTATGACCACTCCATTTGCTTTGGGAGTGTCATTCTTTGCTTTGACAAGCATCTCTGCTACTTCAATCTCTGGTGAAGTTAAACCTGTTACTGCTGCTTTTGAAGTTTCAGCAGTACTAACAGTTTCTGCTGCTGGTGTTGTTTCTGCAGCTTTTTCTTTATCAAACTCTCCCTGTGCTTCGACAAACTCCCCTTCAATCTGTTGATCTGACTTTTCTGAGCTTGAATTCTCCCCCTTTTTGGAAGCATTCTCATTTTCCTTGTTGGTTGCCCCCTTTCTCTTTCTTAGAACAAACTGACCTCTTCTTTTCTTGGCCATGAGCTTTCCCACCAATTGCTTGAGTTTGGAAATCTACTGTTGTTGGGAGATGACCACTTGCTGCAAGGCTTTGATTTCTTTTCCTTGATTGACCACATCAACATTGATGTTGGCTATTGTTTCCATCAATTCTAAATAAGTATAGTTATCCTCACCTTCTTTAGGTGTTTTACCCACCCTTGAAGGATCATTGGAATATTTTTCCATCAATTCATTAGTTTCAGATCTGTCCTCACCCTTTTTGGATGTTTTTCCCATCCTTGAGGGATCCTTGGATCTTGTAGTAGTGGCCTTCTGCCTAGCAGAAGCACCAACTACCCCCTTGGTTTCTTGGCACCGAGGTCCTTTGGTTGATTTCTCAGCCAAAGTTGCCATGGGGAAGGTCTTAGAGATGTTACCCCTGTCCTTCTCTGTGCTAGCAGAAGTAGTGGCAGCCTTCTCACCCATATGCTCATCCATCTCCTTAGAGAGCACCTCCTCAGGGTTGGGAGACATCCTATTGGTTTCCCTTTGGATATTCTCTATTGGAGAATGCTCCAATAGAGGGCTTTGAGGTTCTTGGTTAATAATAGGTACAACAAGGGAAGGAGCCTTGTTTACTTGTTTCCTTGTATAGGTTTGGGTAATGGGAGAAGTGGGCTTATGAAGTAGGGACTGGGGGATAGATATAGAGTGGGAAGGTTGGGATTGGCTAGCAGTGGGATTGTCTAGTGAGGGCCTTGACCCTGCTGCCATACCTTCTTGTGGTTGGGACACCACCATCATTGTTGAGAACAATGGGGTGTCAACTCCTTCCGAGTCCCTAGCAGATCTTCTCATATTTGAGAAGACCTTGCCTTTAGGGGGTTTAGGTACATATACCCCATCAAAGTGAGGTATATCCGTCAATTCATTGGTAATAACGGTCTGTACAAACCTGGGATACATGAAGAAACTCTTCTTGTTATCCATGTTTGAGACAAGATCATTGAAGATCATTTGAGAAAAGTTGTATTTTCTAGCAGTGGATAAACATACCAATGCATAGGCAATTGGACTGCTAAATTGGCTCCAGCCAGTCGTTTTCTTTGAAATACAATGCATCAGGGTACGAACAAAGAACCTCCATTGGGGTGAAAATTTTGCTTTGAAAAACATAAAAATCCCCATTTGGCCTTCATACCCCATTTTTGAAAGAGTTGAGAAAAGTTCCTCATGAGGAATAGAGGTTATACCTGCAGCATCATCTAGACGTAGACAGATGCGTAGTACCTCTTCAGTAACGGTTAGGGGTTTTTCACACACTCTTGTCTTTATCATTTGCACACCATTCTCAGTAACAATGGTGGCATTAGCCCATAACTGCCTCTGATGCTCTATGAAGATGGTAGGAGACACAGTGAGCGCATGAGCGATGTGACTTGTCCTCAGAAAGTCGACTATCTGGTGAAATCCTTCAGCTTGTGTTGGCTTTTGGAGCATAGCTATCTCATTGTTCTCGTCGATGAATGCCATGGATGCCATTGAACTTGAAAGTTCTTCCCTGAAAACTTGGTACTTGAGAGAGAAAGGGTTTAGAAGAGTCGTTATGAACTCTTTAGGCGGGGAAAAGGTATTTATAGGTTGTGGAATATAAGCAGTATTAATAGTGAGCAGTATTAATAGTGAGCAGTATTAACCACTAGCAGTATTAACTAACTAGCAGTATTAACTGAGAGCAGTATTAACCACTAGCAGTATTAACTAACTAGCAGTATTAACTGAGAGCAGTATTAACTACTAGCAGTATTAACTAACTAGCAGTATTAACTGAGAGCAGTATTAACCACTAGCAGTATTAACTGAACACTGGCAGTAGTAAAATTGTACTGGCAGTACTAAAACTGTACTGGCAGTATTAACCATACTTACACTTTTTAAGCTTGTGATGAACTGAGTACTGCCATACATTTCCTGAAAAAGAAGATTAGTAACACCAAGAATAAACAATATACAGGTATTTAACCACTTTTTGAGAAGGGACTTATTCAGAGTTGATCATTCCCACACTTGTTACCAAGAAAGTGAATCTACCCACATCAAAGGCTTTGGTGAATAGATCAGCAAACTGGTTATCAGTATGAACTTTTACAACTTGAATGAGTTTCTTTTTATTGCAGTCTCTTATAAAGTGATACCTGATCTCAATGTGCTTTGTCTTTGAGTGCTTGACAGGATTATTAACAATGCTAATAGCACTGCTATTATCAATAAAGATTGGAGTGTGTAAAAAGGTTACCCCATAGTCCAACATTTGATTCTGAATCCATAACACTTGAGAACAGTAACTTGCAGCTGCTATGTACTATGCTTCTGTTGTAGATGTGGACACTGTGGTTTGTTTCTTGCACTGCCATGAAACTAGTCTTGCACCCAAAAACTGACATCCTCCAGAAGTAGATTTTCTGTCCAAGTTTGCTCCACCTAGGTCACTGTCTGAGTATGCAAGTAGGTCAAATGATGAGTCATGAGGATACCAAAGTCCCAATCTAGGTTGCCCTTTGAGATATCTAAATATCCTCTTTATAGCTTGATAGTGTGATTGTTTTGGCCTAACTAGAAATCTTGCACATACACAGACTGGAAACATTATATCTGGCCTAGAGGATGTAAGATACATGAGAGAGCCAATCATGGATCTATAAAGATGAACATCCATATCCTCCCCCTCAAGATCTACTGTTATCTGCTTGTGTGTCTCCATAGGTGTGCTGGCAGGTTTTGAATCTGAGAAACCAAATTTGGTTAGAATGTCCTGCACATACTTAGACTGACAGATAAAAATACCATCTGACTTCTGTTGAACTTGGAGTCCAAGGAAGAAAGTAAGTTCCCCCATGGAACTCATTTTGAACCTTTGATGCATTAGTTCCTCAAACTCCTTGTACATATTGTCTCTTGTGGATCCAAAGATAATATCATCCACATAGATCTGGACCAGCAAGATGTCCTTCTTCTTTCTCTTGATAAACAGAGTCTTATCAATGACTCCTCTTTCAAAGCCATTTTCCTAGAGATAGGATGACAGAGTGTCATACCATGCTCTTGGTGCTTGATGCAGTCCATAAAGTGCTTTCTTCAATTTGTATACTCTGTCTGGATAGCTTGGGTTTTCAAACCCTAGAGGTTGACAGACATATACTTCTTCTTCAATTGAGCCATATAGAAATGCACTATTTACATCCATTTGGTAGACTTTGAATCTCATATAAGAAGCATAGGCCAGGAATAGTCTGATTACTTCTATTCTAGCCACTGGTGCAAATACTTCTTCATAATCTATTCCCTCTTCTTGTGTATACCCTTGAGCCACCAACCTTGCTTTATTCCTTATTACTATTCCTCTTTCATTTCTCTTATTCCTGAAGACCCATTTTGTGCCTATTGCTCTTTGGCCTTTAGGAAGGTCTACCAGATCCCAAACATCTTGCAGCTTGAATTGCAGTAGCTCTTCCTGCATGGCTTCTATCCAACCGGACTCTTTCATAGCATCATGAGCCTTCTTGGGCTCAAGCTGGGATAAAAAGCAAAAGAAAGCACTGTATGTTGTTGGTCTTGCATCTCTTGCAGCCTGCTTTGATTTCTAGTCATCATAGGAGAAGAGATATCTCCTATTATCAGCTGAGGAGGATGATTCTTTTGAGTTCTGGTGTGATGACTAGACTCTTCATTGAGTCCAACCTCTAGATTTGAGTCATTCATCTCAACTGAGGTGATTTCAGCAGCTACTTCAGATTCTTTATTTTCTTGATTCTCCTCATCTATTCTTTCTTCTTCACTTAGATTTAGTTCAGTAGATGGCTCTTTTTCACAGAATTCAGCAGGTTCCTCTATAGGCGTAGGAAAGATCACAGATTGAGGTATGCTATCTTGAACTTGTGTAGTCCCTGATCCTCCACTTCCTGAACCTGCATAATCATCACTACTGAAACCAAAAGAGTTAGTTAGTGAATCAATGTCAAACAGCCACTGAGGACCAGACCCAATAGGATTTGGTGTGTTCTCATTGCATTTGACATTGTCACTTTCTTCAATTATTATAGAAGAAGAGTTAAAAACTCTGTAGGCCTTACTCTGAGATGAATAACCAACAAGAAATCCATCATCTGCCTTGCTATCAAACTTACCTAAGTGAGACTTGGTATTGAGAATTGTACAAGGACACCCAAAAGGTTTGAAAAATCCAATAAAGGGTTTTCTTTTATTTAAAAGCTCATATGGGGTCTTGTTCTTTGGCTTGACTACTAGAACTATGTTTTGGACATAACAAGCAGTATTAACTGCTTCAGCCCAGAAGGTAATTGGCAGTTTTGAATCAGCCAACAGAGATCTGGCAGCCTCTATTAGTGTCCTATTTCTCCTCTCAGCAACTCCATTCTGTTGAGGAGTCCTAGGGGCACTATATTGTCTCTCAATTCCTTGTTCTTCACAGAAGGTGTTTAGATCAATATTTTTAAATTCAGTTCCATTGTCTGATCTAATGACTTTTACTTTTTGATTAGTTTGGTTTTCAATTCTTAGGATGAAGGATTTGATCAGTCCACTTGTCTCATCCTTAGTCCTTAGAAAATATACCCAGGTAAATCTAGAGTAATCATCAACAATAACCAAGCAGTAAGATTTCTTGCCTATACTCATAACATTTGTAGGACCAAACAGATCCATATGCAATAACTGGAGACAAGAAGAAATTGTATTTAATTCTTTGGACTTATGAGAAGTTTTGTGCTGTTTTCCTTTAAGACAAGCAACACAATGATCATCACATGACAAGACTTTTGATGGTAAACCTCTTACAAGGTTGTTTTTAACAAGTTTATTCATAGTCTTGAAGTTCATGTGACACATCCTTCTGTGCCAAAGAGAGGATTCATCCACAGAAGCTTTTGAAACAAGACAGTTCAGGGATGAATCACTTGAGATATTGTCCATATCTAGACAATAAACATTGTCCTTTCTTGGAGTTCTAAGTAGTATCATGCTTTCATCAACTACCTTGAACTCTGGAGCAAGGATCATACATTATGTATTGGTAAATAATATACTGTGTTGTTTGTCACAAACCTGTGATACACTTAACAGGTTGTACTTTAGCTGATCAACATAGTAGACATCCTCAAATGTGATCTTACCTTTTGTAACATTACCTTTTCCACTTATTTTTCCACCTGTAAGATTATCTCCAAATGCAACATGTCCTCCATTGATATGCTTGAAATCCTGAAGGCATGACATGTTGCCTGTCATGTGCCTAGAGCAACCACTATCAACATGCCATATGCTCTTCCCCTTGAGCTGTTGGTTGCCCTGCACATAAGATAAATCAGTTAGTATGAATTAGGAACCCAAGCCAAAGTGGTCATGGGTACCCCTTTCTCATCAAAATATTTACATTCTTTCTTGACAAGATTTTTAAACTTTGCCTCCTCATTTCTGGAGTACTTTGTCACAATGATGGGTTTGGAAACACATTTGCTAGAATCAGTACTGGTTTTAGAAGTACTAACTGCATTAGCAGCACTTGCATGCTTAGCAGTACTAACCTTGTTAGAAGTAGTAACTGTGTTAGCAGCAGTAACTGTGTTAGCAGTATTAACCTTTGAAGAGGTACTAACAGTATTAGCAGCATTAATATTTTCAGCAGTACTAACACTGGTAGCAGCAGTAATTCTTCTAGCAGCACTATCCCTGTCAGCAGTACTAACAGTTTTAGTGCTTCTACGTACCCACATTTTAATACTTTCTTTTAAAACCTTTTTCTTCATGGGTCCTTTGGTTTCAACAGATTTCTTAACCACATGTTTCTTTCCATCCTTCCTATAACCAACAGGTCTTTGCACAATTCTTTGAAAGTTCATCTGTTGATTAATAAGAAACAATGCTTAGCCAAATGGTTTAACTTACCACATATGAAACAAGGTTTTGGTTTGATTATTTTATTCAGATCAACTCCTTGTTTCTGAGCCCATTGATTATTCCAGTTTCTTAGGTTACCTCTTTTTATACCAGAATTTAGGCTCTCAGATTTGTTGCAAGCACACTGTTTACAAGGTCCAGGATTCACAACAGTGGTTTGTTTGTAATGGACCTTGTTATCCTTTCCTTTGGTCTTATCTATCTCCTTAGACTTGACCCAGATCCTTCCACCTCCCTCATTGGTAACAATGTTGTTTTCTAAGGGTATCTCTTTACTCACAGCATTGTTCCTATTCTCACTGGCTTCTTTCTCAGTCATATCCTTAACAACTACCTCATCCAAAGGATCTATCTTAAAGGCTTCCTCAAATAAGTCCTTTTTCTCCTTGGTCTCCAACAAGTCTGAAGTAGGAGAGATATAGTTGTTGTTGTAAGGAGGGGGTGTGTTGTTGTATCCAATACCTGGCTTCATCTTATCATGAATCTGAGCCTTTAGAAGAGAATCCATTGCTTTTGAAGCATATGAAAACTTTTCTATGTCAAGCTTAACCTTAGATAGTTCTTCTTTCAACCTATCATTCTCTTCTATGGACTTAGACAGTTTGGTCTCTAACTCATTCTTTTCCCACTTCCAGTAATTTGTGTCATAAGAGTGTTGAAGTTCATTTGCTTGAAAGCCTTTGATTTGTTCTTCAAACCTCTCCACTATTAACACATAATCTCTTCTGTCCTTTTCTAATCTTTAGAGGTCATCACACATGCTTTGGTTGTGATCCATGTATCTTTTGACAGGTGCCTATGCAAGATTGAGTACAAAGATTAGAAATTACCTCAGAGGGGAGATCAGACACTTCTGCCATAAGAGCTTGATTCTGAATAGCTTCCTCAGCTTGGTCACTCCAGTCAAATCCCATTCCTTGTTGGGAAACAAGGGCTTGAGCAGGGTTCTTGTTTTGATTGTAGCCTCCATTATGAGCTTGTTGGTGGTTGTTGTTAGGAACACCACTTCTGTACTCTCTAGCAAAGTGTCCCTTCATGTGGCACTTATAGCATTTCACCTTTGTCTTGTCAAAACCATCTCCATCTTCTCTTCTTTGAGAGAAGTTGTTCCTCCCTGTTCTTTTAATAAACTTCTTCACCCTCATAGATAACATGGCCATCTGCCATTTAATGTCCATCTCCTCCAGGTCATCAGGGTGAAGTTGTTCCAGATCATCATTAATCAATGAATTGTTGCTGTGACTGGACAAAAACGCTTCAAAGACAGTTTCAGTGCCTTTTTCTGAATTCACTCCACTGGCAGCACTAACTGCTTCAGGGTTGGCAATAGTATCAGTAACTGCTGATAGAAGAGCAACATTGTGACTATACCCAGTGGGTTTCTTCTTGGTTTCTACCTCAGTTTCAAAAACTCTTAGATCATTATATAGATCATCAAGTTCCTTCTCTTCCAGATTGTCACTCTGTCTATATGAGACAGTGTACATAGTCCATTCATCCCCAAGAGATCTGAGGAACTTCCTGTTGATATCATCTTGCTCCATCTTCACTCCTACAGTAGCCAGTTCACCAATGAGCTTGTTGAACCTATCAAAAGGTTGAGTCATAGACTCATTCTTTGAAGAAGTGAAGTTCTCATACTGTTGCTTTAGAACATCTCTTTGATTTCTTTTGATGCTTTTAGTTCCAGCAAATCTTTTCTCTAGAGCATTCCAGAGAATCTGAGCATCAGTGCAGTTGCAAAATTGATGCTGATATTCATTGGGGATGGCCAAGAGCAGAGTGCTCAAGGCCTTCATCTCTGTCTGTCTGATCTTCCTCTCACCATCTGTCTTTGGTGGAGGTCTCTTCCCATCTGGTCCAATCTTTCCTGCTTCAGAAGGATCATTCTCAATGATATCCCACATTGAGTAGTCAGTGAGAAGAATGTATTGCCTGATTCTGATTTTCCACATGTCAAACTCACTGGGTTTGAGCATTGGAACCTTAGAGACCAGAGTACTGTTTGACTCTGCAAAGTTTTCCATGATGAATGAATAGATGTTTCTGAGAGAACAGGCTCTGATACCACTTGTCAGGATCGAATTCTCAACAAGAATTATAAATACTCAGAAACAATATCAAAGAAGTTTGCGGAATAACACTTTGATATTCAATGTAATAGTAAACAAACAGTATAAATTTGATGAACAACTTGCAACCTTGTATTGAATGATTGAGATTACAAGATTACACACACAACCTCAATCTTGAAGAACAAGCTCTTTCAAGACGAATTCTACTTCTCTAGAATTAGGAACTATGCCTTGAGGTTGATTCTCTCTAAAAAAAACTTAGAATTAATCTTCTATCTAACTATTCTAAGCAATTATATATATACTGAATAATAAAAGATAATTTCTAAACATAAAAAGATCTTCAGAATAATCTTCACTATTATCTTCATCTTTCCATGTTTATCTTTAACCACGATCTCTTCAGCATTATCTTCTCATTATCTTAGAAGCAGCATTAATCACTTGGAAGCATTAATTGAGTCTTGGCAGCATTAACTACTAAGCAGCACTAACCTCTAGCAGTACTAACTAGCTAAGTAGTACTAACTTTGTTCAAGCAGCACTAACTGTGACTAGCAGTATTAATTCCACTAGAAGTAGTAATACCTAGCAGTATTATCTTTGACCTGCTCTGGCAGTACTAATTTTGAACTGGCAGCATTAATGACTTGGTCACATCTTCAGTTCCCAACAATGCTGCTGAACAAGATTAGTGTTGCTAGTCAAAGTATTAATGCTGCTGAAGACTTAGTGCTACTTAAAAGATTATCAAGATTCGTGTAGATCAAGTTTGAAGATTATGGAAAGTTTGGAGATAAAGATGGAAGATTATTCTGAAGATCTTTTATTTGTAATTATCTTTTATCTTCAGTATATATAGAATAGCTTGTAATTGATAGAAATAGAATTCTGAGTTTTTGTTTTCATAGAGAGAATCAACTTCAAGGTTTATAATCTTAATTCTAGAGAAGTAGAATTCGTATTGGTGATCCTGTTCATCAATATTGAGGTTGAGTGTTGAATCTTGTAGCTTTACAATCATTCAATAAAGTTTACAAGTTATTCTGATTCACTGTTTCATTGACCATTGAATATTAAAGTGTTATTCCGCAAACTCTTTTAATAGTGTTTCAGAGTGTTTATTCTTGTTAAGAATTGAGATCCTGACAAATATAATAAATAAATAATAATTATTTAATTTTTAAATAAATAGATAGTCTAATTATTAAAAATTAGAAAATTATTTAATAAATAATAATAATAATTAATAATAATAAATAATTAGTAATATATTTAATTAATAAAATAAAAAAAACGGATTCCATCGGAAATCCGTCGCAAATTAGCGACGAAAGTATTCGGTCAGTAATTTGCGACAGAATTTCCATCGGAAATCCGTCGCTGATTGAATAGGTTTATTAAAATTAAAAACTGCCTTGTCCCTCTGTATTTATCATGTGCTAGGTTAGAGAGAAAAAAAGATCGCCGATTTCCCACTGTATTTATCGCCTATTTTTGTTTAAAATCGTCGCCACCGCCGGTCACAACCTCTGCCATTCCGCCAATCACCGTCGACTGACTCGCAGTGTCATGGTCCCATTCCAAGTTCCGACCTCATCCTCTGCAGCACCGCCACCCCCCTCTGCAATGAACATTAAAGCCCTGGCTACTAAAGAAGATCTTCAAGCCATGGGTCGAATGCTTATGAAGGATCTAAATCTTCTGGGGTCTGATATTTCAAAGGAAAGGAAATATGTTGCTGAAGAGCTTAAAAAGACTGTGGCCACAATAAAATTCAAATCAGACTATGAAGTCAACAATCTCTCCTTAGCTGTAGAGGATGTGATGACCAAGATTACTCAACATACATAAACTAACCTCTGCAAGTGAAAGAAAAAGAAGGACCCTGCGTCTTGCTAAGCAGAGGCAGAACAGAAGAGGGCCAAGCATGATGATCAGGACCTTGTTGCCTCTTGCCCTGGCCATCATGAGGGGGAGAAGGCTACATTGACCAAAAGCTCTATACCAATAGCTACCACTCCTCTTCAGGCCTTACCGCTATAGAAGGAAACCTCAGAGCTACACAAAACTCAAAGATACAAATCTTGTGCCTCTACGGGAATGAACAAGGAAGCTGAAATCAGTCAAGTAATCATCTCAGCAGAATCATAGAAGGCAAAGGTCAGTGTTGGCTCTAAAGAAATAGCTGAAGGACTTGCTAAATTGGTGGAACCTTCAAGTCTTGAGCTAATGCCCACTGCACCCATCCCCAAAGTACAGTTCTCAAGCCTTGATGCAGTGAATGCCACAGAAGTCACAATGATCCATCCGCAGAGCTCGCCAAAGATACCCTCTGAACCAAAGAAGCAAAAGAAGACCCTCTCTGTAGCTAGTGCCATTGAACAAAAAGATAATGAGGATAAAGTGAAACAAATCGTTCAATCGATGGATGCTATGAGGATCCCAATCCCAAGGCCACCACCGAAAGAACTAAAATTTGATGAAAATATTCACACTTACCTCTACAGCGCAGAACCAAAGGTCGTGTTCATCGCACCAAACTTGCATCCTCTGATAAAAGAAGATGTGAAAAGAAGGTTTGAGGAAACAACTCAGGACAGTTCTGAGGTATTCTCCACTGAGGACATCAAATGCGTGATGAGAATTACTCTACACTCCTTCGCGAACAAGACAATAATGTATGCTAAGTATTTGGTCGAGAGAAAAGATGGGCGGCAATATTCCTTCACAGATGCAGATCTCAACTACATGCATTTACAGAGCAGCGACTAGAAAAAGAGGAAGGAGTACATGATCGCAAATGGCAGGATCAAGGAAGTCATGCACGAACACGTTAGATATAATATCAAAATGGATTTCAAGGTGGCTCTGCAGCTCGGGGTCGAGAAGCTATCGATATCCAAACCAGATGACAAACTCCCTAGAATCGATGAAGTGCCGTCAAACTCACTGATCACAGAGCCTTAATTCAGATTCATCTACAGAGACGATGATGGGTGCAAGAAGATATTCAAGCCCAATTAAAGTCACAAATACTCGAAGAGCACTCTGTTAAAGATCAAGTATACGATTATGAGGAAAAAGGGAACTGAGACTGTGCAAGAGAGACCTGCAGAGAAGATGATTGATGCTCAGATCAAGTACAGAGAGCTCATTTTGTCAATGAAGAAGACCTTAGCTGAAAGCTTTACCAACTCTATAAATGACTTTCCACAGTGACCTTCTGTAATAGTTCAGATTTTTTTTTCATGTATCTTTTCTGATGTAATTGTCTTCTGGCATTTCTTTTTGATAAATGAAAATCAGTCTTCAGAGGATGAGTTCCTTTCACCTCTTTGTTTCTAACTTAGCCAAACACTCACCTTTCATTTTTTATTTTTCAATACTTAGGGGGATATTGTTAGATCTAACCTACATGTAATAGAAGTATTGAAAAATAGGCTAAGTGTAGAACTACAGAAGACTATTGACTTCACCAAGTCCACCACAGAAGCTTCAAGCTCAGAAGACCCTATCGACTATTTACTCGAGATCTATCCCGAATATAAATTTGTTAGGTCCTAGATCTGGATCATTTCATGTTTGTATAACAAGTTAGGATAGGCGAAGGACTATTTATTCTAGAGAGAGAAACTAAATCTAATCTAGAGAGAGAAAGTGCTTAAGGACTACATTTTCATTAATTGGAATTATGAAATATTACAACTCAAGACACTTATTTATAGTCCATATCTACACTCCCTTGTTACAACATTAAGCCCAAGCCCATTTAATCACTAAAGCCCAATAGGCCCAAGGCCTTTTACAAATAAAAATCAAATACAATTAAATGCTATTTACTTTCCAACACTTTTATACACTAACATTCTCCCCCTAAAGTTTTGGAAAGTAAATCATCTTCAAGATGTAATCTTCTCTCCCCCATGATTTTCTTTGTAAAACTTTGGTGCAAGTTGACAATGATAGGCTCGACTCCCCCTTTAACGTTGCTCTCACTCTTGAATTTTCGATTTTAAAACCGGGTCCGAAGTACTCCATAAGCTCGACTAAGTGCACTTCGAAGCATCTTAAAATTTTGAAATCCAACTTGTTACGTTAAGCCCACAAGAATGACAACAAGAGGATTTTACGTGACGAACCGGTGCATACTTAGTGTTAAACAACGAATCCGTCGTTAACCGCGAATCGAATAAGAATTCCGCTTGAAAGACGTAAACATTTCACTTGAGTGAGGAACAAATGATCATGCACCACTCGGTAGGGGTTGAGAAACAATTTTTGGCCAAAATAATGACTTTTGAACCAAAAATGTTAAAAAACTTAACGGACTAACGGAAGCCCGTTAAATCACTATTCATCATCTCTTCCAACAAAAAAACCCACTTACTATTCATTTCTTTTTTTTTCGTCATAAATTCATGATCAATCAAGCTTCTTGTTGCATCTATTGACCTCATTAAGCATCAACTAAACAATTTCAGCAATATGCATCGTGAAAAGCATGACAACCGGCGATGTAACAATTTTTTTCCGGCGATGTAATCAAATTTTCCGACGAAGTCTTCCAACAACCAAAACACTTTGATTTCATGTTGATACCTTTGTAGTTTCCTTGCAACCAGATCGAAATGATGAAACAAACAGGATCTGGACGAAGTTGTAACGAACTCCGACGAGAACAGTCCGTTTCCGGTGACTTACGTTTTTTTTTCCGGCGAAGTGATTTTCACAGACCACAAAACTCGATTCCATGTATAAAATTCCATCAAACAACTCACAAATGATCGAGATAAACATTAGTAGCAGGTCTGATACCAATATTTAACAATATCACAGCTTAAAATCACGATTTTCCGGTGAGTGAATAGTGATTTTCCGGCAAAAACGTTTTTCCGGCGAGGTGTCTTCAAAGACCAAAATTTCTCGAATTTTTTGCTCCAAAATATATCAAACAATCGAGAATGACATTAATAACAGATCTGGAAAAGATGTGACAACATCAATGCTCAAAACCTCAAATTCCGGTCAGATTCCGGTGAGATCTAAAAATTCCGGCGAAACGACTTAAAATGCTCATAACTCGCTCAATTTTCGACGAAATTCAAATCCGAAACTTGTAGATCGCTCGAAATTGAAAAAATAATAGATCTTGACAATTCAAATCGATTCATGCAACGAATTTTCGGATCGATAGATTTGACGCGAAAAAGATACCGAAAATATCGAAAAATCTCAAAAATTATCGAAATACGATTCTACGAATTGAGATAGATCTGGAATACGATTAAGATCAATACTTCAAGAGGATTTAATAATTCGATGAACTAACAAGTATATCGGGCTTAAAAACGCATGAAATGTCGAGATCCGATAATCGTTTCGATAAAAATGTTATCATTTGGCTCTGATACCACATGTTAGGTCCTAGATCTGGATCATTTCATGTTTGTATAACAAGTTAGGATAGGAGAAGGACTATTTATTTTAGAAAGAGAAACTAACTCTAATCTAGAGAGAGAAAGTGCTTAAGGACTACATTTTCATTAATTGGAATTATGAAATATTACAACTCAAGACACTTATTTATTTTGTATAACAAGTTAGTATAGGAGAAGGACTATTTATTCTAGAGAGAGAAACTAAATCTAATCTAGAGAGGGAAAGTGCTTAAGGACTACATTTTCATTAATTGGAATTATGAAATATTACAACTCAAGACACTTATTTATTTTGTATAACAAGTTAGGATAGGAGAAGAACAATTTATTCTAGAGAGAGAAACTAAATCAAATCTAGAGAGAGAAAGTGCTTAAGGACTACATTTTCATTAATTGGAATTATGAAATATTACAACTCAAGACACTTATTTATAGTCCATATCTACACTCCCTTGTTACAACATTAAGCCCAAACCCATTTAATCACTAAAGCCCAATAAGCCCAAGGCCTTTTACAAATACAAATCAAATACAATTAAATGCTATTTACTTTCCAACACTTTTATACACTAACAAAATTTCAGATCACAGAGCCTCTGTGGTCACTCACAGAGCCTCTGTGATGGCTAACCTCTGGAGATAGAAGACTTAAAGATTCCCGTGAAAATGTTTCAAGACAAGACCACGTGCAGAAAACGTGAGCCTGATGTACGAAGATTCCGAAGATCATTTGTGCGCGTCCCACGTTGTTTAACTTTCCAGGTGGCGATCTTTCTATGGATTGTCAGCCTTTGTCTTGTACTATTGTGTGCTCCTCTTCCTATATGAGAGGAGCACTTTCTGTTGTGTAAAATACGCGAGCACACACTAATCTGAGAGAACACTGTATTTTCTTTTAGCATATTAGCACACACAAGTACGTGTTCTTGGTGTAAATTGCAAGTTGATGAAGCAGATTCTTCAGTAATCATCTCTATATTATATTCATGTTTCTGTTTATTGCTTGCTAGTGTGTTTACTACCGTTCAAGTACTATTTTTCTACACTTCAAAACGTTTCCGCACTCTTAATCATTTGTTTTGTGTAGTTAATAGTTAATCAAAGTTTAGAACACTATATTTGGGATCGACAGAAATCTCATCCAACATTGCTTTACATGTCTTGTGACTATCCACACTTGTATAAATCTCATTGGTTAATCCTTGTAGCAAATAAGATCTAGCCAATATGTCAGCTTTTTTGTTGGTTTTTCTCTTTCTCAGTTAATTTTACTAGAGCTTGACGTATTTCCTTGTAGGAATTGGTGGATTGTGTAGATCCAGTTTCAAGATCTTATGTAACAACCTCAAAAATCAGAGTAAATTAAAACCTGGAAATAAGGCAACGAGACATCCGTGATGATATTAACTTCCCATAAAGGGGTCAGTCCTTAAGACTATACAAAACTCATACAGATATAGAATTTATCAACAATACTAATCTAAACATAACCGTCTAGACTACAACACTTGACGAACCAGAATTCACTAAAAGATGGGACTTAAACAATGCCCAACACCAAAATACTAGACATCTCAAAATATGCATCGAGTCCACGCTCGACTCTCAAAGACCCTGTGCAACCCACCGCTAAGGGAAACCTGTTATACATATCATTTGAGAAAAAGTGTCAGACTTTAAAGCCTGGTGAGAACATACAGTTTATAAAGCTCGAAAGATATAAACATCAGTATCATAAAGAAATCTTTTCATAAATGTTTAGTTCGTAAAGATAACATTTCGCCACAACCGGGCCTCTTCCGTCCAAAACTCTTAAGCGGTGATAAAAGGACCATTTTACCAAGGAGAGTGGTGTAACACAAAGTAGACCACAAATCCGAGTTATGAGCTAAACACTTGGAGTCCTCAGCAATGAACCCATAGTCCGTGCTACGAGGTGAGATCGCGCTCCCAAGGGAAACCAATGTATACTCCTTCACTAGGATCACTATGAACCATGGCTAGTAACCGGCCTCACATAACCTTACCATAAACTCATCATGGAACATGAGACCCATAGCTACAATTTGGGGAATATAGCCTCCCAACAAAACAGTCTACTCCAAAACCTAGGGATCCACTAGAAATGGTAAGGACTCGTCACAACAACATATGTGACCAACCATAAATAAACATATGGTTACAAGTACATTTTATAAACAAAATGCTACTTCCAGTTCAACTTCTGGTAAGACCGAAAACCATTAAAATGAGTTCATAATCATCCTTTTCAAACGACCACATAATGTGCAAGTAAAACATCATGTTACTTCAATAAGGCGGAACCCGTCATTTTGGTCAAAACTGACCGGGAACCCCGAGAATCACCAAAAACTTCATTTACAACAAAATGTAGAGAACATAAAATCATACCGTAGAAATACTTCAGATTTCGCAAATAAGAGTTTTGACATGTATAAAGTTTGTAAAATGATAGTAGGAACTCACCGGTAGGTTTTCAGAATAAAACCCGGAAAACCAGATAACGATCACGACGTAGAGGTGAAGCTTAAAACACCGACCCCTTGCTAGAAACACCGAAAACTAGCAACCAAACAAGACCTTGAAGATTGAAAGAGAAAAGAGAGAAACAGAAAAGAAGAGAGAGAGAGAAATGAGATTTGAGATATTTCAAAAATATCTCTAACTCTAGATATTAAAAGCAAGTCCAAAAAGCAACCTGGTCGTGCGCCCTCAAAGAAGGAAATGCGCACGACCCGTGCGCATGCACTGTACCTCGGCCCTGGATCCTACGCACGACCCGTGCGTTTTCTCTGAAGGAGGACGCACGACCCGTGCGTCCTGTAGACAGCCCCAAAACCTCTATTTCCTCAACATCATTGCAAAATAACGAAATTCGGGGTGTTACAACACTCCCAACCTTAGAATGATTTCGTCCTCGAAATCTACTCTTCTAAATGGAATACTGATCGCAGAAAATAACGCCTCAAACCTAAGTAACAGAATCATTAACGAGATCTTAATACCGACACACGAAAAAGCTACCCTACTTGGGCACATTTCACTCCTAACCGAGCGAACACTCAACGTTTCAATGTAACCTTTACTCCCAAGGTTACGGTTGCCTCCCAACCTTAGGTGACAATTACTACCTCCAGAAAATTAGCGACCTTAACTTTCCATCTACCAATTCTTTCAAACTGCACGGTTCCGAACTCAAAGCCAACGGTCGACGCTAATCTTCCCAAACTCTCAGATTTCACTTATTCATTCCTAATATCGCTAATGATATTCTTACAAGGCGCACTAAAGCGTCTTTCCGGAAATCAGTTAACACAGATTCTGCTATCACTCAACTCCGATCCGACCCCAAATCTGGAAATAGCCCTTATTCGAAATTCTTAATACTTCCATAAATACTCTGTATACAACCACATTATAAAGATTAACTTCTAAACATACCACCAATCTATACATTCGGACTTATAAAGGACGGGCGCTACAGAAACCCATGCGTAGACTAACTCCAACCTGTGGAAGACTTTACCAACAACTTACTCTAGCTCAAGGCTAAGGCCCAACTCCTCAAAGCACTGCTAGAACCGAACTCCCAACAGGAAATAATGCACACGAAGATAAATAAATAAATAAAAGTTTAAGCTTAACGCCTACAGAGCTCAAGAGTTTTACATAAGTAAGAGCATTTAAATTGATGAACTTCTCTTTAAAACAGAACCTTTCAAATAATGAATTTTTTTAAAACATGGTACAACTTCTTTTCAAAGTTATGCAATTTCAAAGATGGATCCTTCATTTAAATGATACTTTATAAATTGACACAACTTGTACAAACTCGAAGTATGGAACATTAGTAACACCATCCACATCGTACGTCCGAAAACATGGGCACTAGGCCCAAATACTCACACGACCAAAAACAAAAGAAAACTAAATATCAACATGCACGAATAACACATTTCATTCAAACTTTAATATACGTGGGGAAAACCCAATATTAAAGCCATCATTTACCGTCGACTCCACATAACCAAAGTTGGTAAAAATATGACATTAGTGTTTAAAATACCCCGGGTCTATGACGGAGAGACCCGTACACAAAGAGAATAGAAGGACATGCAAGTAGGCCGCCCATACAACTTCCTCGCATGACCTCTAAACGTTTCCATCTTGGGTGGCGAGAACAATTGAATGGGGCCACCCGTGATGTTATTGGATTTCACCACGTATCCCGATCTTAGTTCCCATGTCATACCAGACATCACAACTTCAAATCGTTTGTCGCCTCTAGCCATACTCCGTCGAGTTCCATCTCAAGGGCTTACGGACACGGGTGTCTACCCAATCTAGACGAGTTCCAACTCAGTGGATCGTGCCACCTATTGTCTACTCGCTAGTAAACCCGAGCGGTCACTAAGTGCAACCCAAAACCTCAGGCTTTACAAAACAGACAGACTGTCTAACATTACATGACTCCAACTGAAAAACCAAAGTTCCTAAAACATGTGACTCCTAATGGCATAGAATAATCGCCATCATGCTCCAAAGTTCCACAACTGTTTTTAAACCGTACAAATGCCCTCAGGACTCCATTTAGTCAAAATTGAGCCAACGACCCAACGGTTTACGTAAACACCCAAATGAAAGCCGAAATAAATATTGAGACACGTTTGACCAACTATTATGCAAACATGACCAAAAGTATGATTAACTCAAATCTCATCTTTGGTTGAAACAAACCGTTTTCCAAATGAACTCATATCCTTATGTTTTCAAAAGGCCTCATACACAATAATATGCATTTTCTGAAAAGGTTTATAAGATCAGATACACCAAATGACACTTACGTCAACTGAATTCCAATTATATATGTAAAATCATCAAAGAAACACTTCAACATGATTTATTTACCAAAATAACCAAAGATCCCAAAATGGGTGTCTCGCATGCTCATAAAATTAAACATTCCAAAATAACCAAAACTTATCAGCAGTTAACAATTTATTGTAAAACACAAACACTTTAAAATAAACATTTTGGCATGTACACTATTTTCACAATTCAACTTTAACTTACCAAAACACGAATAAACCCCATCATGCTAAAACCCTTCATTGCGGTTATAAATCCGGACAAATGTCCACACGACTCATTTAGTCAAAACCCGAGCCAAAGGCCCGACACTTTACGTAAATTTCCAATGAAAGTCTCGTAAACCTTAAAACATATTTAACCGACATTTAACGTTTCCCCAAATAATGAAATGTCTTTAAACAATGTTTATGAAAATACACACCACTAGGACATGATTTTCCAAAACTCAACACGTATTGAGACAAAAGATTTTCCAAAAGTTTATGAATGCAATTATACTAAGATGCACAAAATCATCAAAGATGCATAAATCATAATGTAGATTTTACGTGTACAAAATCACTCAGAATATGTAAATCACACTATTTACTTGTTGAAATATTCAAGTTCGACATGAGTAATTTATGCTGTTTAAAACAATCCAAGTTACCGAATACGAAAACTTAACAAAATACTCGCACCTTGCGAAATACCGAGTAAAACATACGCAACAATTTATACTATGAACGTGAAAATAGATTCTTGCACTTTATCATGTGCAACAATGGTTTGTACAACTCCAAAGGGAAAATCACAGTTTTATCTTTAAAACTTCTCCTCTATAACCAAGAGGCGTTGCAGCAAAAGGATTTTCAACTCACTCCATATGCAACAATTTATTCCCCAAAGGGCGGTAAAATAACGGGGATGCAAATAAAATTTCAAATCGAGTTTAAAGCTTCACGTTGTAAAGATAAACACATTTGACAGAATAAAAACTACAATGACAAAAATACCGCTAATTCGCTAAATGCTTTGCGGAAATTTTAACAGTAAGAGTTAATGATGGAATATGATCAGAACGAAAGTCCTGTTTTGAAAATAACATAAATCGTTTATGCAATCATTCGCACCAACGTTATACTTAAATTCAATGCACATAGTACACGACATATGATACCTGATAATAAAACCCCGAGATTAACACACATAATGATGCACACGCACATGCCTCTCAAAATTATTTACGCGACGCAAAAGTCGTAAGATGAGACATCATAATCCAACTGGATTTTATAAAACTCATTTACGCTAACAATCAAGTGGTGTCAAAATTTCTATTTTTCAATATAAGGTAAGGTGACCATTCAGACGAGATTTTTAATGAGATACGACGCCCAAAGAACTCATAACTTGCATGCAATGAAATTAAACTTACGTATCAAAAAAATATACTCATGCGACATAAGAATCCGTAAAACAAAATTCCAAGAATTCAACAAAACTCACACAACTAAAATTCCCAAGAAACTCTGACTCAAAAGCATGGGAATAGCTCTTCCTTTAAAACCATTGACATACGTGGAAGAGATCCAATGTCAAGGTCAAAATTCCACAGCTAATTGCCCATTAACTCAAAAAGCATTAAAACACAGATATTACGACATCCATAAATAACATTTAAACACAAGACGTGAATAAAGAGAGTTTTGATAAAAATTTGAAATCAGGTGCAACAAAGCCATTTTAAGCATGCTTATGCTCATAGTTTAAAATGTGATGAGTGCTAAATGTCTTGCCAAAACGTTATAATGTAATTTACTTCATGGTTGGCGCTCATGAAAAGCAATTTAGGCAACCTTATTTTAGAAATAAATTTTATGCATGAATTCGGTCGGCACTCACATCTTAATACTACGCTTCCCAACATCCTGACGTACTATAATCAACCGGATACCTCAAGCATAATAGGGCAACCATCCCATTAATTAACTTACAAAACTCCTTGAAATAGAATCGATCTAACAAGATATAATTCTAATTCCACCAACAAATCTGGCTCAAGATGATTAACTTAATGCGTTCCACGTACTTACTATAATTTCAAAGAGACATTGATATAAACAACAATCATTCCTTAGCTTACTCGCTTAGAAACTTTCGTACAACTCTAACGGTCAACACACTAAGGTAGAGCAGACAAACACAAGCACGAGAAAGGGTAAGGAAGAGTTTAACTGAAATACGCATGAAAGAAACGTACCGTTATGTCTACCAATTGTCATAACATTAGCAACCCAATTACACTCACGTAAAATATATTCATAATCACATTAGCTAAGTGAGATTATGAACATATAACACATAAGGGTTCTTGTTACCATCATCACAACGCTTGATTAACATAACCTCCGTCGATTCTAAGACTAACCCATCTTAGAAGTTCTACCCAAATCTCACAATCAATGCCTATCAAACTCAGTCTAAGTCTAGACATCTTACATTCATGCCTAGTTCGCTTAAACTAGAGCTCTGATACCAACTTGTAACAACCTCAAAAATCAGAGTAAATTAAAACCTGGAAATAAGGCAACGAGACATCCGTGATGATATTAACTTCCCATAAAGGGGTCAGTCCTTAAGACTATACAAAACTCATACGGATATAGAATTTATCAACAATACTAATCTAAACATAACCGTCTAGACTACAACACTTGACGAACCAGAATTCACTAAAAGATGGGACTTAAACAATGCCCAACACCAAAATACTAGACATCTCAAAATATGCCTCGAGTCCACGCTCGACTCTCAAAGACCCTGTGCAACCCACCGCTAAGGGAAACCTGTTATACATATCATTTGAGAAAAAGTGTCAGACTTTAAAGCCTGGTGAGAACATACAGTTTATAAAGCTCGAAAGATATAAACATCAGTATCATAAAGAAATCTTTTCATAAAGGTTTAGTTCGTAAAGATAACATTTCGCCACAACCGGGCCTCTTCCGTCCAAATCTCTTAAGCGGTGATAAAAGGACCATTTTACCAAGGAGAGTGGTGTAACACAAAGTAGACCACAAATCCGAGTTATGAGTTAAACACTTGGAGTCCTCAGCAATGAACCCAGATTCCGTGCTACGAGGTGAGATCGCGCTCCCAAGGGAAACCAATGTATACTCCTTCACTAGGATCACCATGAACCATGGCTAGTAACCGACCTCACATAACCGTACCATAGACTCATCATGGAACATGTGACCCATAGCTACAATTTGGGGAATATAGCCTCCCAACAAAACAGTCTACTCCAAAACCTAGGGATCCACTAGAAATGGTAAGGACTCGTCACAACAACATATGTGACAAACCATAAATAAACATATGGTTACAAGTACATTTTATAAACAAAATGCTACTTCCAGTTCAACTTCTGGTAAGACCGAAAACCATTAAAATGAGTTCATAATCATCCTTTTCAAACGACCACATAATGTGCAAGTAAAACATCATGTTACTTCAATAAGGCGGAACCCGTCATTTTGGTCAAAACTGACCGGGAACCCCGAGAATCACCAAAAACTTCATTTACAACAAAATGTAGATAACATAAAATCATACCGTAGAAATACTTCAGATTTCGCAAATAAGAGTTTTGACATGTATAAAGTTTGTAAAATGATAGTAGGAACTCACCGGTAGGTTTTCAGAATAAAACCCGGAAAACCAGATAACGATCACGACGTAGAGGTGAAGCTTAAAACACCGACCCCTTGCTAGAAACACCGAAAACTAGCAACCAAACAAGACCTTGAAGATTGAAAGAGAAAAGAGAGAAAAAGAAAAGAAGAGAGAGAGAGAAATGAGATTTGAGATATTTCAAAAATATCTCTAACTCTAGATATTAAAAGCAAGTCCAAAAAGAAACCTGACAGGGCGCACGACCCGTGCGCCCTCAAAGAAGGAAATGCGCACGACCCGTGCGCATGCACTGTACCTCGGCCCTGGATCCTACGCACGACCCGTGCGTTTTCTCTGAAGGAGGACGCACGACCCGTGCGTCCTGTAGACAGCCCCAAAACCTCTATTTCCTCAACATCATTGCAAAATAGCGAAATTCGGGGTGTTACATCTTAATAGACACAAACAATTAATCCAAATGCCATATTCATTGATCTCACAGATTTACAATTCATACAATGAATAATCTCTCTGTATGCATAATTTCTCTCTCTACAATCTCAAGTATTTGTGCGTGTTCTATCTCTAAACAACACTTAGACTTGCTATTTATATGGTCAACATGACCTTTAGCAAAGTCAACTTCTAAAACAACAATTATAAATACTACCACACACTTTACAACTATTACAATTTAGACCCTCCATTTAATCTTGAATACAATTCATATCTAACATATTGCCATCTGGCACTGCACGTACATCTATAAAGAATTCTGCAAGACCCTCTTGTAATTGAAGAAGAATATCTGGACCCAATTCATCCTCTCAATAAAATCCAAGAATCTGTCTTTCCACTGTGAATAATCTCTTCTGAATAAGAGCGTGGTTTCTGAACGGAGCCGATAGCCATAGCTTCCCTAGACAAGATCATAGACTTGAAATGATTGTTTAAACGGTAATAATTTGGAATAATCAGAAACTTTGATCAAAATTCAAACTTTAGCCAAAAAGTCAACACACCAGACGTCAACTCTTGAAAGTTCAAATTGTCGTAGACAATCAAAATTGTCGCCAAAAGGTATCAAACTGTCGCAGAAGGTCAAAACTATCGTAGAAGGCATTAAACTATCGCACAAAAACAACACTTGTTGTGTGATGAACACAAAGATGTCGCGCACACTTTGTGCGATAAACTCACTTGTTGCACACACTTTGTACGATATACTCAATGTGTCGCACATTACTTGTGTGATAAATGCAACTCTCTCAGGCATCTGTGCGACAAAAAACAAGATGTCTTACACTTCTGTGTGATAAAAGATCCAAAATCACCAAATTTCACCTTAGCATGCGATAAACTGAAGAATTCAAAGAAAAATCGCACACAACTCAAGAACTCACTCTGTTCGAAACTTGATCCATGAAAATTCAAATTTTCTTGATAAACCTCTGAGTTTATGGTCAATTTGTGTTTATAAACACATTTAGAGAATGATTTACTAATAAATTTGGATCAAAATCAACAAATTTAACCAATTTTCTCAAGAAAAGTTCCAAAATTCAAGAACATCCAAAAACTCTAATTCGATCCAAATATCTGATTAAAACTTGAAATCGTGGAAAGAAATCAATTCAAATCAATCCTATAATGAAAAGCTAATCAGTTATAATCTAGATTCAACCATTGTAAGATCAAATCGAAAAAAAACAAATCTAAAGTCGACTTTTCCTTCGTGTTCTTCGAGTTCTTCAAAAATTCAAGAAAATCTTCAATTATCTTCAAGATTGTAGTTTCAGATCCACTACAAATCACCGAATTTAGCTCTGATACCAACTGTGAGTCCGAGATTCAATCAATATCATGTAATTTAGATCAAGAAATGAAGAATAGATCTATGGATTCAAATATGTCATATGTATATTCAAAGTGAAAATGTTTACACCTTACAAAACACATTGTTAAGCTCTCAAACTATCGAAGTGTATATGAAAACACACTAACAAAAGGTTTATATACTAGGGAAAGCCACAGGTTGACTTCACAATGTATTTACACTTTATTCCTTTAACTCTTGAATACATGAAATTAAGCCTAACAAAAATGAGATTTAGTTACCAAAGGGGTGTTAGCCTAGTGGTAAGACATGTGGACTTGCTAGCAGCGGTCTCTTGTTCGAACCCTGGGGGACGCATCCTGGAGGTACGGGGGCTTCGACCTCGGGCTGCATGCTTTAGTAGTCGGGCTTCGGCCCAAATTGCCAGGGATTAGTCTGGGCCCAATGTGGTCTGGGATACCCTCTCCAAAAAAAAATGAGATTTAGTTGAAAGAGGGATCCCTAATTTTGTTTCATCCATTTTTTAATACACAACCACACACACGTATACTTAGCTAACATCACCTTCATGTATCAACAATCTTTCGAACTTGCTGAGCTTATGGTATATGCACTAATATTTAGCTAACTCATTCGTATGGTATGTGCACTAGCTAATGTGAAAAGCGCAAGTTTATTCAAAGCCTTAAGTCCAACTCTAAGGTAGAAGACTCAGAATTCTGGAGAAGAAGACTCAAAGAACTGAGTATGAACACTCAGAGATAAGATTCTGAAGACTCAGAGTTCTGATTATGAAGGCTCATAAATATGGAAGAATAACTCATTATCATAAATCTTCTTGTGTAAAACCTTTATGTGATCATTTTCAATGGCGAGACCTGTTCAAAAGGTTGAGGCATACTTATCAGAGAAAGACTTTGATTATGTGAAATCTGAGACACCCACAGACATTCCACTTTCTGAAAGTTTAGTACCAACTGGAGGTACTTCGAGAGCATCTAGATCAATTCAAATGGCTTAGAAATACTGAAATTCCTATGGTTGCGTACACAAGATCGAAGAGTAATAACTGTGCACTGATCCAAATTCAAACATACTTAAAGAAGAATACAATATTCTAATTGAAAATTTTCTAAATCATCCATTTTAAAGAATAGTATGTGATCAAGCTATTAGGTGAAAAATATTGTATTCAACATTTAGGGTAAAAGTGTAATTTTGTAAGAGTGCCTTGAGATCTTGGGTTGTAACATCCATGGTATAAATAGGATGTGTTAGTGATTTTAGCAAAGATTTATCATTTAAGTGTGTGCTAACCAAGAGTGCTCTACAATGTAAAAATTCTCTCACTAAAATTCAATAATATGATATATGGATTTTACATCTTGATCTTGATTTTATCATTTGGAACTTGAATCTTGGGCTCCAAATTTGGTAAAGAGCTTAACTGGTGATTTGAAGAAGAATTGAAGATCAAATTGGAAGATTTCTTAAAGAAATTTTTAAGATTTTCGGGATTTTATTGTGTTCTTGAGATTTTTTTTTGATTTGGTGATTTTTTGTTGGATTTGATGTCTACTTGATGAATTGATCATCGTAGAATCATCTAAATTGATTTTATCAAACAATTTCAAGATAAATTGTTGATTTTGAGAAATTTGAAGTTTTTGAAAAAACGGTATTGTTCATCACATTTTTTTTGGAAATTGTTGTTTTTGATCTGATTTCGACTTCATTTGATTCGTTTATCATCATTGAAGTGATCTGAATCATTTTAGTTCATCAATTTTCAATTTATACGAACAATTTGAAGGTTTTGGTGTTCTTGAAAAAATTTCGTGTTCTTCATCGGTTTGGTGTAAATCTTGAATTTCTATCCAAATTTTTTGTTTAGTTTTGTTTAAAATGTGTTTTTAAACATGTTTTGATCTTTATTTCAAAGAATTAACAAGTTTTTTTGTTTGGATTGGTAGTGATCGAACAGTTGGTGTGAAGAAGAAGAAGTTGGTCAACGATTGTGTGATGTTGACTTATCGCAAGGTTCATTGTTGGAAGAGTCTCATATGCAACTGAAATGGTTTATCGCATGAGATAAAAGTTCTATGGTCAACACATGGTCAACGATTATATACTAACTATGTGACTATCAACAAAGGAGAAAGGTGGTCAACAAAAGTGGGTAGATTTTGACGAGAATAGAAGGTTGTGAGGTTGTCTCATGCAACTAAGAGACTTGTGGCATGCAACTAAGGAGGTTACCGCGTGCAAAAGAATTCATACTTTTAGAGTTTTAGGTGTCGTTTGTTTTTTAAGAGGTCTAAAGTCTGAAGTCTTATTTTAGTTATGATTAATAAGAGGTTATGTGTAAAAATGTCTGAACGATTTAGACTTAAGAGCCATTAAGAGGTTTAAAAAAAAAAAACAAACAACCCCTTAGTCAACCAACATTTCAAAGTGAACATTTGTGGGCAAAACAAAAAGTGTATGTGGCTTAATGTGTATTCGGTGGTCAACCATCATTTATGTGGTTAACATTGGTGAACTCTTCACATGAAATTAATTTTTTGACTTCAACTTTTAGTCAATCTTGTTGGTTTGTTGCACACCAAATGATATTTCCTTTTTTCACGGTTCAAGCTTCTCTTATCGCATGAAACATATATTTCAGGTCTATAAAGAAGTTTGTTACATGATATTATTATTTGCAAGCTTATAGCATAATTCATATTGAGCTGCTATAATTTTTGGTTATTGCACAAGGCTGGTACGAGAAGTATCCTTATCATAAGACATAGGTTGCTGATCATTTGAGTGGTCAGCTTGTCACATAGGCCTTGTTTGAGGAATTGTTGATTATCACTGTTAGCCCCAAATTTGAATGTAAAATATTGAAAATATTCTAAGTCCTTTCCAGAGATAGTTACCAGAGACTGCAAGCCCCCTCTAAAGTCATTTGATAGATAGAATACTCAGCGCAGAAGACACCAGAGATGGCTTCATCAGAGACACTGCATCAGAGCTCTAATCAATACCTTCTCTCTAAAGTTAATGCTGAGATTTTACAAGTATTGGTGCAAGCTTAGAAGACACGTTATCTATTGATAAGATTTACCTTTTAGGTAGATTACTTACCTTTTAGGTAGATTACTGTTCACGTATGTCTTCTTTGTCAGGAAAATACACTGTTCACCTTTTAGTTCTATAAATAGTTAGTTCTATAAATAGGACATGTGCCTCATTGTTTAAAAGTGTGGTTTTCCTTTACCTACTTGTATAAAGAAATACTCTTTTGTACTGTGAATTGTACAAGAAAATTGTGTAAGATTTAAACCACCTTTATGGTGTTCTTGATAATCTACATTATTATTAAGTGAATATTTGGCCTGTTCATTATTTATACTTTGGATATATCTTCTTTACTATGAGTACGAATCAAACAATATTGTTTAAACAATCTTTGCTTCCGCTATAATTTCCTATGTTTGTTTGTTTAAATTATTAAGCAAGAATCTGGGATCAAAAAATTGGTACATTTTATTTGATCTGATTGATACATTGTCAGATTCTCAAAACAATTCTTTTGATTTCATTTCTTTCATTCAATATCTTTGTTTTGAGAAATCTTCAAAGTTCAATTGCTCAACTCTTATGAGGATACATTTTGACAGTGTTATCAAACATTTTGTGCTTAATTATACAAGTTCAACTGTTGAGCAACCATTTTTTTAGGACTTACATGGGATTTGTGTGAGAAATTAAACATAACTTTTATGGATTCACGTAAATCAGTGTTTCCTACCCCGGAAGTTATCCTTGAGTGTTTGAGGGGTGAGGGGTCTTAAATCAAAGAGTGGGGGAGATAACTCATCCGGTTGAGTTTTTCTCATTGTGTTGAGCAGTGTTAAAAGAATATGGAAACTCTGCACCAAACACTTTCTGAGTCGGGCAGCCACATCTACTGATTGGTTCACATTCTTTGGAGACCATCATTGAAACCGACAGTGAGTCCATGCCAACTCTTGTTATTACCCCACCAACCACTCGTTTCTTTCTTAACAAAGAAAGGTTTCATTTTCTTTGGGGACGCAGCATATCTGCTATCTAGTCTTCACTCGGAAGATTTAGATATTGAAAAAGAAGGAAAGTTGCCCCACCTTCGCACCTCTTTCTTGCACATTGAGTCTGTGTAATATCTGTTGTTGTCTCAACAGTTTATACAATTTGAGCCTGATATAACTAAGTAGCTTCAATCATTTCTACACTTTCACGAGCACACAAGGAATGAGTTTTCTTGTCATAACATTCATAGAAAATTCCTTTGTGGTTTTTCGATGATTGAATGGAAGCCCTGGGGGAGTGAACATATCAAAAGCTCATTTCCAATGTACATCCGTTGTACAAAGTGGCTCCGTGCTACTTACAGACATACTAACTGTTTCATCTGTTGAATCAGGGTTACATTGTTGATTATGTCTGAATTTGAAAAGATTCAGATATATACATTTCATGAATTGACGAATAATCAAATCAACGGGCGGAGAATGTCAAATTATTATGAAGGGAAGATTGTTCGTCTTTACAAAGGGGGAAATCAAAGAGAGTGCTGAAATTGAAGAAGTTTTGATGATCATGATGTTCACAATCATCAAAAAGGGGGAGAAATTTTACAAAGTTCAATTTCAAAGTTATAAAGAAAGAAAGTTCTGTGAAAAGATTTGTGGAGAAATTTCAAAGATTTGTGGAGAAATTTCAGAAAGTTCAAGTTTTTCAAGATTGGTGAAAAGAAATCATTCCATAATGATTCAATTTCTGAATGAAGATGATTTGTGAAAGTTTGCTTTTCTGAAGACAGTCTAGAGATCAAAGAGATGAAGATATGAGTTCAATGCTGTTTCAATATTCAAAGATTGTATTTCTTCTATCCCGTATCATATGGTGTTTGCTATAAGTTGATTCCTCCTACCAGCTGATTGAAACAAGTTCTTAAGCTGAAAGTTTATTCAACTCGTGGTTCAAAGACAAATTCTTTGTTTTTTAACTGAAGTTGCACTGTGGAATGTCACGTAACTCGCACATTATCTTTCTTGTGTGCTGAACTGATGTGTTGAGTTTCTACAGTTGAAAGCTGCGTGATAGTACATTCAATCGATGCTATTGTACATTGAATCTGGTTACAAAGTTGAAACTATGAAGACCAAGATATTTATTTAAGGGGGAGCGTGGAAAGACATGAAGACATGCAACACCAAAGTTCTTCAAAGATTTAAGAGGGAAAGAAGATCAAGGCATGAAGTTTTCAAGAAGATAAATGCATTATTCAACTTTAGGGGGAGATTGTTAGGACTGAAAGTTCTGTGTGTTGAAAGTTGCATAAAACATTTATAAGGGTTTGATTTGTAATTAATAGAAAGTTTTATTAATTAGTTGGGCCTAAAGCCCATAAGCCCAATATCTTGTAAAGCCTAAGTATATAAAGGCATTTTTGTTTTCATAATTAGGTTAGACAAGTCTCATTATTCATAATTCTCTAGTCTATAGGTTTACATTTACTGATCAGATATTCTCTCTGTAAAACTAAACCCTTTAATTGAATATTAATCATATGACTAGAGGTTGTGGCACAGTTGTTCTTTACTGTTGATTACTTTTGTTCGTGATTGCACTGTACTGGTATCTACATGTTTGTGTTGTGAATTTTCTAGGATTCACATGCCTTTGTGTTGAGAATCCTTCAGTATTAGTATTGGCATGTCTGCGAATTGCTAAGAATTCGCAGAAGTCAACTTGGCCAAGAATTCGTAGAATCTTTGAATTGTCATTGCTTGAGAATTCTAAGTTTCTCTTTGCTTACGAAATCTTGTTACTCAATATTTCAAAGTTAAGAATTCGTATAAAGGTTTTCTGCGAAAAGTGTTTCTTACGAATTCTGAGTGTTTACGAATTCTTGTGTTCATTACTTACGAATTTTCTTTGTTTGCGAATTCTGAAGTTTGTTGCTTACGAATTTTGAAGTTCATTTCTTGCGAATTTCTGTGGTTTGCGAATTCTATATACTTCATAGTATATCTTACGAATTTCATACTTAGAGAATTTTGGAAATTTCATTTCTAATTTTCTGTCTAAGTTTTCTGTATTTTTGTGATTTCATTTTGGACTAACGATCAAATTCAAGTTCTTATTGATAACAGGAATCATGGATGATTATTTCTTTGTTGAAGAATATACTACTGAAGAGCGTAAAGAGAAAAGTCAAGAGCATAAGATTTCTACTTCCTGAGAAGCTCTTGCAATTGAAACTGATGTGAAACCTCCTGTTTTAGTTAAAGGAGAGTTTGAGCAGTGGAAGATTAGTTTTCTAGATTTCATAGATAATATGAGTTGGGAAAATATATCAGACCTTCTTTGAAGGAAGGAAAGATGAAAAATCCAACAAAGATTTACTCTTATCCGGGAGAATATGGATTCACGGAACGAGGATAGTTTCCAATACCCCTTAAGGAATACAGATGAGCAGAGAAGGAGATATGAAGCTGACAAATTAGCCAAAGCCTTTATCTTACAAGGAATTTCAGATGAAATTTCTATTTTTTTAGATAGTAAAAAGGCTACAGGAAAACAGTTGTGGGAACAACTTGAAAAGATGAAGGATAGATTAAAGATGTCTTCAAGAGAAAGAGTAAAGATTTTGGAAACTGAGAATACTGAGCTGAAAAGGAAAATCTCTGACTTGGAATATCATATTATCCAAATCCAGCAAGCATCTGTTGATAGTTATGAGGAAAAGATTAAGAGTCTGGAAGATGCTAATGCTGAGCTTATAAAGAAAATATCTGATTTGGAACAAAAGATGGTCAAAGAAAAGGATGATTTTGAGAGTGAGAAGAAAGAGTTTGCTAAAAAGTTCACAGACTTTTCCAGGAAAAGCTTTGAAGAGAAGAAGGCAGTTGAGCTGAAATGTATAAAGCTTTCTCAACAGATTTCAGACTTTGAGAAAGTAATCATTTTAGAAAGAGAGAAGTTTGCAAAAGAAAAGAAGTTAAATGAGCAAAAGAATGTTGGATTCTTTTGAAGAGATATCTGATGGAAGAAAGAATATTGAGAATGGATTTGAAGAAGAAAGAAAAATGTTTGAGATAGAAATTAAGAAGCTGACTGAGAAGTTATCTGAACTATCTGAAAGTGCACTGAAAGAGCAAAAAGCGAAGTCTGAATTCAATAAAGAGATTGACCGACTCATCAAAGAAAGAGACAATTATTCTTCATAGATTAAAGAGCTTGAAGATATTATTTCCAAGGTGGTGGTGACTGAGCAAACTACTCCAGAGTCACAAATCCACACACCTCGAGATGATTCAGCTGATTCTGAATGTTCGTTCAAGACAGCTGCAAGCTCACATAAGAAAATTGTTTCTTCAATAAGGTCAATTAATTCATTTGATCAGATTCATACAACTAACATTTTCTATAATTGGAAAATAGATGGTTCAGGTACACATAGAAGGAGAAGAAGAAGATATGAAGAAGAGAAGTTGGTTTGGAAGGTAAAACCAGTTGAAGATGAGGAGAAGAAGATATGAAGAAGAAGGAAGAAAAGAAAGGAAAGAAGGAAGAGAAGAAAGATAACAAATCATTTGTACAAGTATCAAAATCTAAGAAGAACAAAGTGCTGAAAGGTAAACCTGATCTTAGTTACTCGAGAGATCAAATGATCAGATTATCTAAAAAGAGGTATTGTTCTTATTGTCGTACTTATGATTTTGTTCATAAGTCAAGTGATCATTTCTAGTATGGTTCTTACTCTATTACTTCCATTAGAACTGCAACTCATAAACATGGACCCAAATACCAGTGGGTACCAAAGCCGAAAAGTGAATCTGTGTTGCAGGCACCTCAAGTTAAGGGGGAGTAAGAGAACTGTGGCTTCTGAATAAATCAATTCAGGACCCGTACTTCAACGGAGTTTGACTTCTAAACACAAAAATTTATGACTCGTATTTCAAAGATCAAAAGTAATGATACTCCCGGGCTGATAAGAGAATGTACTTCAATACTCCAATGAGGAAATCAACCTTCAAGGGGGAGTGCAAATTTTTTTCTGGAAATATGTATTCGGAAGATATGACGATCTACAATTCAAAAGGGAGTTGTATCAGATCTCTATCATGTTTTTCACTGAAATATTTTAGATGCATATTTTCAGGGGGAGTAAGAATTATGATTTCTGATTACTTCAGATCAGAACTCGTACATTCATTGTTTTAATGCTTTATGTCATTTTATTTTTCAATAAATGTTGTGAATAAAGTTGCTTTGACGGACTCTTTGACTGATGCAGATTGAGATGATGCTTACATGATCATATCATTATGACTTTAAGCTGACTTCATGAGATTTAAGACAGATCGAAAAGGTTTATTTCTATTCTTAATCTCATATATGGTTGAAAGAAGGACGACTTTCAATCATAGAAAACATGTTCTTAAATGTTCAAACCACTTCCCGATTCTTAAACAAATTTCATGAATTGGAAGTGTGATTTCAAATGTTTTCATTTTACTTGTGCTTAAACGTTAACAAACCGTGTGTTTCCAAAGATAAATACTTGCGTATTGTCTTTTCTATATACTTTCAAGTATTCACACACACCGGTTTAACATTCAATTGGATTTGTTATCACCATGTCTCTAAATTGAACAAATTTTTCGATGGTGTTACACCCCACTTGATATTCAAAGTTTTGAGCATTGATTTCATTTTGAAACATTTCTTTCAAGATTTGTCTATATTTTGAATCGTATAGACATTATCCAATTTTTGCTGACCTAAACCTTGATTGTTATATCATTCTTATTTGATCATTTCATACAATGTCAGATTTTCAAACAAGTTTCTTGTAATCATGTTTATTCATTCAATATACTTGTTTTGAAAATTTTTCAATGTTTAAAATGCTCAAATGTGACATCTGTCCATCAATCAAAATTTTAAGGTTAGTAATCTTTGACCTTTTTAGGATTTAATTATAAAGTTAAATTCTTTAATATTAAACTTGATTGATTAGATTAGAATTTTTCCCGAAAAATTTCTGTAGTCGCGTAGAATACCCGGTGCGGACTGGTAACTGACCATTTCATCTCAGAAATGCCAAAAATTATGTTGGAAGTCTAAAATATATAAAATAATAAGACTATATTATTTTCAAAAATAAAAATTTAGTTATTAATTTATAATATTTAATTTTAGCATAATCTGATAATTTAAGGTTGCGATACTAAAATTTATCTGATTTTCTTTTTAAAAACCAAGTTATCTTCATAATTAAAAAAAATAAAAAAATAAATATATTAATGACTTATGGCCACATGGCTGAAAATTAGAACCCTTTCCTTTATTTTCATTTTTAAATTAAAACCAAAATTTGTTAAGAATCATCATCACTTTCAAATTTCCAAGTTAACTCCTCATCTCCCTCTCCTCTCTACCCCAAAAACCGGCCACCACATCACCACCACACCACCACCGATTTTTAGAGCATTATCAAAGCAAAATCAAGTTTTTAGCACTCTTCTACATCAAGGAATCAAGCATTCATCTCATCTTTGTGAAGGTAATCACATTATTTCATCATTTCTCAAGTTTAAAATTTAAAAATTCTTGTATTCTTCATCATTTTATGTAATGGTTATATAATCTTGATTTTTGGAAGTGAAAAGGGATGCAATAGGTGTAATAAACATTTGCAAAGTAAACCCCTAAATGATCTTCCAATAAACTTTGATATTTAAGTATAATTTTTGGAATTTCAATGAAAATATCAATTATATGGAGTTTTGGTTTTATGGTCCACGAAATTTTAATGGGTGTGAGATTAAAACTTATGTATTTGACATTGTTGGTGTGTAAAAGAAACTTTTAAGATAAGATTTCTTAAATGTTAAGTGATTAAAAGTTTCTAAATGGTGTAAAATCACTAATTTAGTGGTTATTTTGTCTTGCATGTGATTGGATGAACACTTGTTGTTGTTATGACTCCATGGTGCAAAATTTTTTGTATAAGAATCATTGATTAATGATCTAAGATGTGAGGCCATGTGTTATTAGCAAAAACCATGGCAAATGACCATCATTTCATGTTAAAATAAACCTCCTCATACCAACAGCTTGCTGTCATGGACTTTGTATCCACTTTCAAGCTGTATAAGTCGGTTTATATTCCTTAAAAATTTGGGCTTTTTGCTTCAAAAATTCAATTTAAAGTGTTAGTTATAGCATCAAGAATCACTCAAAATTATGGAGTTTTGGTCACTCATTTGTATTTTAGAAGAAGGTAGTGTAATCTGTCCAGAAATGACAGATTGGTACACTCAACTTCCAAAGGCCATAACTCTTTCATTATTCTTCCAAATTGAGTGAATCTTTTTCCACATGTTAAGTTTTTGAGTTATCTTTGCAACCATATATGTCTCATTTCGTAGTTTTTAGTTTTGGTATCCCAAATGCATGATGCAAAACTCAGTGACCTTCTGATTTGTGGAAATTCTTTGGAACATCAAAACATCTCCAAAATTTATGAAATTTTGACTAAATGTTCTTAACTCAGTATATTAGTTCCTATAAAAATTTGGTTATTTTTGATATTTGGGAAGTGTTATTTTGAAGCACATTTTGTGATCACAAATTCTGGACAGCAAGTGCTAAATCCAGAAGATTGATCTTAAAACTAAAAAGGGTATGTTTTAGTGATTATTATTGATATTTTAATCCTATATTCTATTTTAGACAACAAATTAAACATAAAGGCATATGTTGAGATGTAGGAATGGTTAAGTTAGGATTATTGATGGATGTTGACTTTTGGTGTTCATTTATGCAAATAACTCTAGGGAAGTAAAGACTCCGGTCGAGAGATTCGCGTTGTTGCGTTATTTAGCATTATCATCATTTGAGGTGAGTATTCACAGCCCCACTTTTATTGTTTTGATTGAACTTGGGGTGAAAAGCATGTTAAAATTGAATATTTATAAATTCATGAGACTTTGATATAAAGCGTTATGTATTGAAATTTATGAGGCTTTGTTGTAAAGCGGTTGGTGTAGAAGTTATATGACATGTATGCCAATGATATGTTGAGTATTAAAAATAGTTAAGTCCCCGGGTACACTACTAGTTAACCCAGAAATGGGCCTATAGTATTAGTGGATAGCGTTATTTGGTTTGACAAGCCCACCTTATACTGACGAGTAGGGGTGCACTGTACTAGAGAAATATGACTACACATGTGGTTAAAGCCCACCTCTGAGGTAGATCATGGGGCGTTGATTTGGTCCGGAAAGGTTTAGTAGTGGCTCAACGTGGTTGTATCAATTGATACCTCTTGTCATATAAGCTAAATTATGATACTCATGAATCAAGGAATTGAAGTTTGGTTTATGCGTATGATTTTCTAAAGGCAACATGCATATAAAACTTGACTTGTGCATATTTAAAAACCTGTGAACTCACCAACTCTCGTAGTTGACCATATTTTGAACATGCTTTTCAGGGAACAAGAAGGTACATGGAAACGATTAAAGTTTATCTCTTGTGTAAACCGCATGCAATAATTTTATAATAGAGATTTTTGTACTTCAACTTTTGAAGATGTAATAGGAATGTAAACTTTTGGAACTTGTTGTAAACAATGGTTGAATGTATGGTGGTATTTCTTTCTGTATCCTAAAGCTATGTCTATCGAACTGTCATGTTCCGTGTTTCCGCTTTAGCGGGGTGTGACAGATTTGGTATCAGAGCCATAGGTTATAGAGAATACTGGTTTTACTATAAAACCATACACTATAACTACTATTTTCAAAATTACTTTTGTAAACAAGTCTCGAGTTTGAACATATTACTAGTATAACTAAGATGGGTGTCGACTTAGCATATTACAATTGGGCAAAGCCTGATCACCTATGTCTAATTTAGTATGCATAAGAAGAGACTTTAAATGGTTATATTAAGAGTTACTAAAAATAGAAACTTTTTGTTCAAAAATGAAGAGCATGAGTCAGTATGTGAGTTCGCATAAGTATTTTGTGATTTCAACGTTTATCTAGCATACTAATGTTTAAAAACTTATTATTTACCGCAGATATCATGTCTCATTCGTCGTCACACTCTGAGTCGTCCCCAGACGAGTCCGGATATATCACAGGCCGACCTAGGAGGGCATGTGTTAGTGAAGACTACGACCCATCCGAGCATAGTTACTCGGGGTCCGGACATTCACCAGCTAGGTCGTCTACTCCCATGTCTGCGCCCTCACTGCAGTCGGTGCCCCGACCTAGAGTCCGGGCGACCGCGCGGATCAGTGTTCCGATGCCGGTCAGGGAGACCTTCATCATTCCACCTAGGAATGAGGCGGGGCCCTCCCGACTGAGGGTTAGACGAGTTATGCCACCACCACAGGTTGAGGAGCCGGCAGGACAGCTGACTGGTATGACATCACTTGAGAGTTTATGGGTCACAGGTTTGTCCCATGACGCGGAGATGTTTAGGGCTAGACTAGACCATTTTGGTCAGTCTCTCGACGGGTTGATGGGGATTCTGAGCACACACGATCAGACCATGAGCGGAGTCTTGGCTATGCTTGCGAACACTAGAAGGGAGATTCAGAGGTTATACATAGGTTTAGCCTTGATGTTGGGAGCGATGGTAGTTGTTATGGGATGGTTTATCTTGTATCTCATGCGTTAGGTGTTGGATATCCGATGATATTTTGGGAACTTTAAAACTTGTTTCTTTTGGGGCATATAGCCCATGAATTTGAAAGTATTTTATGCTTGATGGTAAACATATGAAATTAATGGTTGATATTTTGAATTATAAAGTTTGGATGTTATGATAAAATTTTAACTGCAATATCTAATGTTTCGTATAATTGAAATATATGTTATTATTGTATGATATGTTGAATGTATGATTAATTATTAGATAAGTATTGTATGATGCGCGACGCATAAATAGATTGCTGGTTCAGACAAATAATTAGATTCCGATTTGGAAATTTTGTAGTAGAGTTATGCCTCCAAGAAGGGAAGACCCAGAAATTGCACGATTAGTGTCCGAGCAAATTCTTGCTGCCCTCCCCAATATAGTTAGTCAGGTAGCAGCAGGCCTGAATGCTAATCAAACTAACAATCCTAGAGTCGGTGTGAATGAGAACAGAGAATGTACGTATAAGACTTTTAGATCTTGCAACCCGAAGGAGTTCCATGGTACCGAGGGAGCCGTTGAATTATTGACTTGGTTAGAAGGAATGGAGTCCGTCCTGCATATTAGTAAGTGTACAGAAGCAAACAAGGTGGAGTTTGCAGCCTGTTTACTGCAAGGGCGAGCGTTAACCTGGTGGAATACTCAAGTACAAACGCGAGGAAGGGAAGCAGTTAGTAGACTCACGTGGGACAAGTTCAGAGATGCTTAAGGAGGAGTACTGCCCGAGGAGTGAGATTCAGAAACTTCAAGCAGAATTGTGGAATCATGAGATGAAGGGAAATGATATAGACTCTTACACTGCTCGATTTCATGAGTTGGCAAAGTTAGTACCCCATTTAGTGACACCGGAGGAAAACAGAATTGACAAATACATTTGGGGTTTAGCTTCCGAAATACGGGGAGATGTGACTTCGGGAAATCCAAAAACGATGCAGGAAGCAGTGAGTTTAGCAACCAAACTTACTGACAATGCAAACCGTTCAGGGTTGTTCTTAAATGACAAAGCCAAGGGCAAGAGAAGGATGGAGGAACCCATGAGAAGACAATTTGTTGGGAGGAAGGGTAAGGAGCAAAGGGTGGCGGGTAATTATGGAATCTAGGCACAAAATGTGGGTAAGGGGAAGGAGGTACGTCCTAAATGTGACAAGTGCAACTACTATCATCAGGGGCGATGTGTCATATGTTATAAATGCAACAAGGGAGGACATTTTGCAAGGGATTCCAAGGATGCACCAAGGAGAGTGTGTTATGAATGTGGAAGCCCGGATCACGTAAGGAATTCTTGTCCTAGATTTAATAAGAGGGTGAATGCTAATCAAGGCCGACCAGCTAATCAGGGGAATCCAGGGAGACCAGCACGAGGGCGAGTGTTTGAGATCGGGGCAGAAGAAGCAAGACAGAACCCGGATGTAATTACAGGTACGTTTCTCTTGAACAAGCATTATGCATCTGTATTGTTTGATTCTGGAGCAGATAGGAGTTTTATATCGTTAGACTTCAGGACTAAAATTTGCCTAAAGTCTCAAAAACTAAAAGAAGATTATGTTGTCCAATTTGCTAATGGACAAGAGGTTAGGGCCAAGGACGTAATTTCAAACTGTACTTTAGAATTGGCTGAAAAGGAGTTCAATATAGATCTAATTCCAATCAGATTAGGAAGCTTTGATATAGTAGTAGGCATGGATTGGCTATCTGTAAACCGAGAAGAAATTTGTTGCTCCGAGAAAATTCTCCGAATTCCATTACCGGAAGGAGGGATACTTCTAGTACAAGGAGAAAAGTCAAGGAGGAATTTAAAAATGGTGTCGTGCATGAAAATGCGGAAATATTTGAGGAAGGAGTGTGTTGCGTTTCTGGCTCATGTGGTAAATAAGAAGATCAAAGGGAAGCGCATTCAGGACATTCCAATAGTTCGAGATTTTCCAGAAGTATTCCCAGATGATTTACCAGGATTACCCCCACCGAGGCAGGTTGAATTCCACATTGATTTAATTCCTGGAGCTGCACCAGTAGCTAAAGCACCATACCGTTTAGCACCGTCGGAAATGCCGGAATTGTCCGAACAACTTCAAGAACTTCTCGACAAGGGATTCATCAGACCTAGCTCATCGCCGTGGGGAGCTCCAGTTCTCTTTGTCAAAAAGAAGGATGGAGCCTTTCGAATGTGTATCGATTATAGAGAGCTTAATAAACTAACTCTCAAGAATCGATATCCACTACCCCGAATTGATGATTTGTTTGATCAATTACAAGGAGCAACGTATTTTTCAAAGATCGATCTCCGATCCGGATACCATCAGATGAGAGTCTCTGAAGAAGATGTTCACAAAACGGCATTTAGAACTCGATATGGACACTATGAGTTTCTAGTTATGCCCTTTGGACTGACAAATGCACCAGCGGTTTTCATGGATTTGATGAATAGAGTTTGCAGACCATACTTGGACAAGTTTGTAATCGTATTCATTGATGATATATTGATATACTCCCGAAACAAAGAAGATCATGAGCAACATCTAAAGTTGATACTAGAATTGCTCAAGGACCAGAAATTGTACGCCAAATTTTCTAAATGTGAATTTTGGTTCGTGAAGTACATTTTCTTGGTCATGTGGTCAACGAGAAGGGAATTCATGTTGACCTGACGAAGGTCGAGGCCATTAAAAAGTGGGAAACTCCGAAGACACCAACTGAAATTCGTCAATTTCTCGGCTTAGAAGGATATTATCGACGATTTATCGCCAATTTTTCCAAGATTGCGCAACCTCTAACAACTCTGACACGAAAAGATGAGAAGTTCACATGGGGAGAGAAACAGAAGGAAGCATTTCAGTTACTAAGGCATAAGCTTTGCAATGCACCAGTTTTAGCTTTGCCAGAGGGAATTGAAAACTTCGTGGTTTATTGCGATGCATCACGTCAAGGCTTGGGATGCGTATTAATGCAGAAGGATAAAGTCATCGCATATGCATCCAGACAACTCAAAACCCACAAGAGAAATTACACCACTCATGATTTGGAGTTGGGAGCTGTAATTTTTGCTCTAAAAATCTGGAGATATTATCTTTATGGCACAAAATGTACAATCTTCACTGATCACAAAAGTCTTCAGCACATTCTTGATAAGAAAATGCTCAATATGAGGCAACGAAGATGGGTCGAGTTGCTTAACGATTATGACTGTGAGATAAAGTACCACCCAGGAAAAGCTAATGTGGTAGCGGATGCGTTAAGCAGAAAAGAAAGAATAAAGCCCGTAAGGACACAAGCTATGGGAGTAATAGTCCAGACAAGCCTTAAGACGCAAATTCTCAAAGCTCAAGAAGAAGCATTAAAGGCGGAAAATTTGATTGGCGAAACTTTACACCATCTGGAAAAGGAATTTGAAATAAGATCTGATGGAGTGTGTTATTTTAAGAATAAGGTTTGGATACCAAAGGTTGGCAACCTGCGGTCCACAATTATGGAAGAAGCACACAAATCAAGGTACTCGATTCACCCAGGAGCAGACAAGATGTATCAAGATTTAAAAGAGCATTATTGGTGGCCAGGAATGAAGCGGGACGTTGCCTTATACGTAAGCAAGTGTTTGACTTGTGCAAAAGTCAAAGCGGAGCATCAGAAACCTTTAGGACTTCTTCAATAACCTGAAATACCCCAATGGAAATGGGAGCAAATATCAATGGACTTTATAACCAAGCTACCCAGGACTAGAAAAGGTCATGATGCAATCTGGGTCATTGTAGATCGACTCACAAAGTCCGCACATTTCCTACCAATCCGAGAAGATTATAAGATGGAAAGATTAGCACAGATGTATATTGATGAGATCGTTACCCGACACGGAGTACCCGTTTCTATCATCTCCGATAGAGATAGCCGTTTCACCTCCAGATTTTGGCAGTCACTTCAGAAGGCTTTGGGCACTAGGCTGGATTTGAGCACAACTTATCATCCACAAACAGATGGGCAGACGGAAAGAACTATTAAAACGTTGGAAGATATGTTGCGCGCATGCGCAATAGACTTTGGCGGTAGTTGGGATCAGCACTTACCGTTAGTCGAATTTTCGTACAACAATAGCTATCACGCCAATATTCGATGTGCTCCATACGAAGCTTTATATGGACGTAAGTGTAGATCACCACTTGGATGGATAGAAGTTGGAGATAATCAATTGATCGGGCCGGACATCGTTAAGGAGACCACGGATAAGATATCAACCATTCGGGATAGACTCAAGACAGCAAGAGATCGTCAGAAGAGTTATGCTGATAATCGAAGGAAGCCATTAGAATTTCAAGTGGGTGACAAGGTACTTTTAAAAGTATCACCCTGGAAGGGAATAATACGTTTTGGGAAGCAAGGCAAACCGAGTCCAAGGTATATTGGTCCATTTGAAGTGTTGGAAAGAATTGGATCAGTCACATACAAACTCAAGTTACCCCAAGAATTGAGTGCCATTCATAATACTTTTCATATTTCAAATTTAAAGAAGTGTCTGACCGATGAATCATTGATTATCTCTCCAGAAGAAATTGAAGTTGATAAGCGTCTGTATTTTAGAGAAGAACCCATGGAAATTCTTGATCGAGACATTAAACGATTAAGGCACAACAAAATTCCGATCATAAAAGTTCGTTGGAATTCGAAGCACGACCTGGAATATTCTTGGGAAAGAGAAGACTTTATGAAGACCAAATATCCCCAGTTATTTGAAAAGTTTAGAACGAAAGGATTTAAAGTGTGAATTTCGGGACGAAATTCCTTTAACAGGGGGAAATCTGTGACATCTGTCCATCAATCAAAATTTTAAGGTTAGTAATCTTTGACCTTTTTAGGATTTAATTATAAAGTTAAATTCTTTAGTATTAAACTTGATTGATTAGATTAGAATTTTTCCCGAAAAATTTCTGTAGTCGCGTAGAATACCCGGTGCGGACTGGTAACTAACCATTTCATCTCAGAAATGCCAAAAATTATGTTGGAAGTCTAAAATATATAAAATAATAAGACTATATTATTTTCAAAAATAAAAATTTAGTTATTAATTTATAATATTTAATTTTAGCATAATCTGATAATTTAAGGTTGCGATACTAAAATTTATCTGATTTTCTTTTTAAAAACAAAGTTATCTTCATAATTAAAAAAATAAATAAATAAATATATTAATGACTCATGGCCACATGGCTGAAAATTAGAACCCTTTCCTTTATTTTCATTTTTAAATTAAAACCAAAATTTGTTAAGAATCATCATCACTTTCAAATTTCCAAGTTAACTCCTCATCTCCTCTCCTCTCTACCCCAAAAATCGGCCACCACATCACCACCACACCACCACCGATTTTTAGAGCATTATCAAAGCAAAATCAAGTTTTTAGCACTCTTCTACATCAAGGAATCAAGCATTCATCTCATCTTTGTGAAGGTAATCACATTATTTCATCATTTCTCAAGTTTAAAATTTAAAAATTCTTGTATTCTTCATCATTTTATGTAATGGTTATATAATCTTGATTTTTGGAAGTGAAAAGGGATGCAATAGGTGTAATAAACATTTGCAAAGTAAACCCCTAAATGATCTTCCAATAAACTTTGATATTTAAGTATAATTTTTGGAATTTCAATGAAAATATCAATTATATGGAGTTTTGGTTTTATGGTCCAGAAATTTTAATGGGTGTGAGATTAAAACTTATGTATTTGACATTGTTGGTGTGTAAAAGAAACTTTTAAGATAAGATTTCTTAAATCTTAAGTGATTAAAAGTTTCTAAATGGTGTAAAATCACTAATTTAGTGGTTATTTTGTCTTGCATGTGATTGGATGAACACTTGTTGTTGTTATGACTCCATGATGCAAAAATTTTTGTATAAGAATCATTGATTAATGATCTAAGATGTGAGGCCATGTGTTATTAGCAAAAACCATGGCAAATGACCATCATTTCATGTTAAAATAAACCTCCTCATACCAACAGCTTGCTGTCATGGACTTTGTATCCACTTTCAAGCTGTATAAGTCGGTTTATATTCCTTAAAAATTTGGGCTTTTTGCTTCAAAACTTCAATTTAAAGTGTTAGTGATTTATATCATCAAGAATCACTCAAAATTATGGAGTTTTGGTCACTCATTTGTATTTTAGAAGAAGGTAGTGTAATCTGTCCAGAAATGACAGATTGGTACACTCAACTTCCAAAGGCCATAACTCTTTCATTATTCTTCCAAATTGAGTGAATCTTTTTCCACATGTTAAGTTTTTGAGTTATCTTTGCAACCATATATGTCTCATTTCGTAGTTTTTAGTTTTGGTATCCCAAATGCATGATACAAAAGAAGTGTGTAACTGATGCAAAACTCAGTGACCTTCTGATTTGTGGAAATTCTTTGGAACATCAAAACATCTCCAAAATTTATGAAATTTTGACTAAATGTTCTTAACTCAGTATATTAGTTCCTATAAAAAATTGGTTATTTTTGATATTTGGGAAGTGTTATTTTGAAGCACATTTTGTGATCACAAATTCTGGACAGCAAGTGCTAAATCCAGAAGATTGATCTTAAAACTAAAAAGGGTATGTTTTAGTGATTATTATTGATATTTTAATCCTATATTCTATTTTAGACAACAAATTAAACATAAAGGCATATGTTGAGATGTAGGAATGGTTAAGTTAGGATTATTGATGGATGTTGACTTTTGGTGTTCATTTATGCAAATAACTCTAGGGAAGTAAAGACTCCGGTCGAGAGATTCGCGTTGTTGCGTTATTTAGCATTATCATCATTTGAGGTGAGTATTCACAGCCCCACTTTTATTGTTTTGATTGAACTTGGGGTGAAAAGCATGTTAAAATTGAATATTTAAAGATTCATGAGACTTTGATATAAAGCGTTATGTATTGAAATTTATGAGGCTTTGTTGTAAAGCGGTTGGTGTAGAAGTTATATGACATGTATGCCAATGATATGTTGAGTATTAAAAATAGTTAAGTCCTCGGGTACACTACTAGTTAACCCAGAAATGGGCCTATAGTATTAGTGGATAGCGCTATTTGGTCTGACAAGCCCACCTTATACTGACGAGTAGGGGTGCACTGTACTAGAGAAATATGACTACACATGTGGTTAAAGCCCACCTCTGAGGTAGATCATGGGGCGTTGATTTGGTCCGGAAAGGTTTAGTAGTGGCTCAACGTGGTTGTATCAATGCGTACCTCTTGTCATATAAGCTAAATTATGATACTCATGAATCAAGGAATTGAAGTTTGGTTTATGCGTATGATTTTCTAAAGGCAGCATGCATATAAAACTTGACTTGTGCATATTTAAAAACCTGTGAACTTACCAACTCTCGTAGTTGACCATATTTTGAACATGCTTTTCAGGGAACAAGAAGGTACATGGAAACGATTAAAGTTTATCTCTTGTGTAAACCGCATGCAATACTTTTATTATAGAGATTTTTGTACTTCAACTTTTGAAGATGTAATAGGAATGTAAACTTTTGGAACTTGTTGTAAACAATGGTTGAATGTATGGTGGTATTTCTTTCTGTATCCTAAAGCTATGTCTATCGAACTGTCATGATCCGTGTTTCCGCTTTAGCGGGGTGTGACATCAAATCTTCATGATTATCTCTACGAGCATACCGACATCTGACATTCGTATTTGTGTTTTAACTGTTCTAGTTAAACCATTTTGAGCAACATTTATCTTTATAGGAAAATATGGGTTCATTGTGTAGGACTTAAATGAAACTTCTATGGATTCACGTTATCCAGTGTTTCCTACCCAAGAAGTTAATCCTTACTGATCGAGTGTGAGGAGTCAAAAAGAAATGAGTGTGGGTTGTGTGAAGAGGTAAAATGCAAAAGAGAGTGATTTTATAGTAATCATTGTATTTATTTCCTTCATCTATCAATGCTTATTGTTCTTTTCTATCTTGTAAGTGCCTTGAGGTATTTAAGTCCTCTTGGCTTGTTTGCTTGTAAGAACTTTCACATTTTGAATTCAATATACTGTTACTTTTGAGCGCACATTTTCTCTCTCTAGATTCTCTCTCTACAGATCTTGTGATCTTGGCTTATCAATTGGTATCAGAGCAATCAAGATCTTGAGAGGATTGAGATTAGTGTATTTTGTTCCTGATTTGTGTGGTTAATTCGAAATTTTGATTATTTTTTTTTGTTTTTCAAGAAAAATCTCGTTTTCTGGATATTCACCAATTTCAGTCAATTTAGTGATCGAATTGCTATGAATTTGATGTTATTAGATTCATTTTAGATAGTCGATCGAGTTTGATTCTTGTTGTTTTGCATAAAAACGTGATTTGGTGCTTCGATTTTGAGTTTGAGTATTTTCTGAAAAAGTCGAGTTCTGTGTTCTGTTCTTTTTGATTTTTTTTTGAGATTTGGAGTGTTTTGATCGAAATTGTCAATAGGATTGTATTAAAAACTTGTTTTCGATCAATTGTGTGCAATTTGTTTGGGTTTAATTTCATTGTTATGTTTGATATTGCAGATTTATCTTCGAGTGTTAGTTTGCGTATGTTCATGATATCTTGCGGGTCATTCATATTACTTTGCGTGTTATTCATATGTTGTGTGGGTTGTTATTATAGTTTGCATGTTATTCATAGGTTTTGAAGTATGCGTGTGATTCAAAGAAGTGTGCGGGTAATTCATATTCTTTGCGTGTGTTTCATGAAATCGTGTGTGTTCATCTTATTAGTATGCGCCTCTATCATATATTCATTGTGTAACTAACTTTTGGGTGTTAGTGTTTTTCTCTGGTTATCGGCTCTCTTGGAAACGCAAAACTCTCTTTCGTATATGTCGACACACGCAGATCACCAAGTGCGTGTTCTACTGAATTCGTAAAACTTCAAGTGTGTGCCCTGTTGAACACGCGTAGCATATCTTGCGTGTCTCTCTGAACACGCATTGCATTAAGTGCATTTCTTTCTGGACCCGCAAAGCATCAAGTGCGTGTCTTTCTGAACCCGCAAAGTATCAAGTGCGTATTTCTCAGAACACGCATAGTCCTTATTTGCGTATCTCAAGTCACTCGTAAAAGTCAGTGTGCGCTCCTCCTATCACCCGAGAAGTCCTTGTTTACGTGTCTACAAGGACCCGAAAAGTTTCTTCTGTGATTTAAGCCAGAAATGCAAACCTTGAGTTTGCGGGTCTTCAAGACTTGGTTATTTTTTTTAATACCAGATTTCATCAAAAATGTCTCTACAAGCTCAACTTTACAAGAATGACCTCATGATGTCGCTGGGATTTGATACTCGTCCACCTGTTCTGATAAATGAGAACGAATTTGAACAATGGCAGGACCGGTTTATTAATTTCATCGAAAGGCAATCAAATGGGGAAAATATGATGAAAGCTTTGACTGAAGGTCCCATGGTCAGGCTAATGAAAGTGATACCAGCTATTGGAAACACTCCAGCCACTACTGTAGAAAAAACCCTGAGAGAATATGAGGCTGGTGAACTTTTAAGATACCAAGCTGACAATCAATCCAAGTCGAATTTGATTCTTGCTCTACCAAATTCAATCTATAATAGAATCGATTGTTTTAAACATAATCCTATGCTGATGTGGACACAACTGGAGAAAATCATGCTTGGTACTGCAATGTCTACCCACCTTCGTCAGACAAGATACATGAACAACTTTGAAGAGTTCAAGGCTAAGGATGGGGAAAGTCTGAAAAGTGTCTTCGACAGGTTTTGGACTGTTATTAATGATCTGTATAAGATCAAGGTAACAAAGAATGAGCTGGAGACAAATATGAAGTTCCTCAATGCACTCAAACCTGAATGGGAAAAATCCTGTCATCGGATGAGGAATGATCCCAGAATTTCCAAAATGCCCATTCAGGAAATGTTTGAAATTATGATGTCTGATGAGGCCATGGTTCTAAAGAAGAAAGCTAAGCTGGATAAGCAGAAGCCAAAGACTGTGGATCCAATCGCTCTTTTAGCTAGCCAAATGGCTGAGCAAGCCTTGACTGAGTCTGCTTACGACGGGTCAACAGATGACGATGGCGAAGCATTGGAAAAAGCCATGATTCTTCTAAGTCAGCACTATCAAAAGAAATATCATAAACAGTCAGGTTCAAACAATCTTCGTTTCTCATCTGGATCAAAGAAGGTAGAACCCGATACTACATCAAAGCCTTTCTTTCCCAAATATGAGCCTGCTACAGCAGCTGAACCAAAGAAAGAAGATAAGAAGACTGTGACTTGCTACAACTATGGCAAACCCGGGCATATTTCGAAGGAGTGCAGAACGAAGATTGTGAAAGATGTTGATTTCTATAAGAAGAAATTAGCTTTGGCTGAGAAGAAAGCAAGTGGAATAATTCTGTTGGCTGAGGAGGAATACTGGTTGTATCACTCAGACAACGAAGATGATAATGTAGAGACTGCTGCTATGTGTTTTATTGGAGACGACAACAGTGATGATGAGGATGAGGAGACTTCAACCGATGAATCTGAGGTACCATCTGAGTTTGATTTTAATTTCATTTCATCGCAAATGAATTTCATTACAAATGCTTTACATGACTTTCGTTCAAAGCTTATATCCGAAAAACGTGAAAATCAAGAAAAGTCTGTTCAAATTGAAAAATTGAAGATTTCTCTGAGAGATGAAAAAGCTATTTTAAAATTTACAAAAGAGAAATTTCAAGAAAGAATAGAAGATTTAGAAATTGAAAATCAGATTTCTCATGATTCTTTGTCTGAATTGTCAATTTTAAATCAAGAGTTTTCGGATAAAATAGTTGAATTAGAAGAAAAGTTATATAAACAAAAACAAACTGAACAAACAATTCATATGCATAAACCAAGGAGCTATGAGTCGTTAAAAGAAAATTGGGGTCTTGGAGTTAAAAATCCTCAGTTTTTAAAGAAAGCTAAATTTCAGATTCCCAATTTTTATGATTACGACTATCTTGGTCTTTCACAATATGGTTCTCAATACAAGCCTCTTTGGACAAGTGCTAAAGAAACTACAATTGAGGAAGATAAAAATCGGATAAACAACAAGAGAATGGAAGTTTCTTTTGTTTACACTCAAGAAAATGCAAAATATATTCCTGAAAAAGTAAAGAAGAGAAGACAAAAGTTAAACATTGTTTCTTCTACTAAATCTTCTATATCTAATGACTTCTTTGATTTAAATGCAGCTAATCCTAATAAGGACAATATATCTCCAGTACCTTATGATACTAAGAGATATATACCTCCATTAGTATTAGAATGCCAAATCTTTGATCTAGAAGAACAAATGGAAGAATAAGAGATTTTGAGAAAAATTGAAAACGATGTCATTTTTTCTTTTATGACATCGAGTTTTAAAGAAAATAATTCTGGTCTTCTCAAATCTTCCATCAATTTGTCTTCATCTGATGTTTCTTGCTCTGAGGTTTATCCAAATAAATTAACTGATCAGTTTGGTTTTATTGATAAAACTTCCTCTTCTAAGTCAAATATTATACCTGAAATTGTTGATGACACTTTTACGTTAAATGATTATTTCTATAAAATAAAGTGTAAAAGAAGAAGGTCAAAGAATAAAAAGAAGAAAGAGTTTGATATTTCTGAAAATACTAACTTTTCTGATTCCTCTATTTCAGATAGGCCTTTGAAGAAGTCTGTGAAGTCTGTTTGGCTAAAGAAACAGAGATCTGAAGAATTTGTATCTGTAGAGGATAAATGTGTAGATCTTCTTTGTAAACAAGACTCATTTGCCTTTTGTAATAAAACTACAAAATATTCTGTAGAGCAAATGTTTCAAATTTCAAAGAATATCTCATATTGTCTCTCTAATTCTGATTCTGATGATTGTGTTTCTTCCTTAATATGTGATGATGTTCATGCTTTATTTGATCAGTCTCAGATGTTTTGGAAAAATAAATTTTTGAAAAAGAAAAAGGAAAGGACTAACAAGAAGGGACCAATATTCATATAGGTACCTAAATCTGAGTAATTTTTGATTGTGCAGCTAAATCAATTAAGGTATCTGGATTCGGGGTGTTCCAAACACATGACTGGCAACAAATCTCTGCTTTCAAATTTTAAAGAAAAATGTTGCGGTCGTGTCAAATTTGGAAACTGCGAGACGGCTTGTCAGGATCGAATTCTCAACAAGAATTAGTTCTCAGAAACAATATCAAAGAAGTTTGCGGAATAACACTTTGATATTCAATGAAACAGTAAATCAATACAGAAAATATGAAAAACAAACTGTAAACTTGTATTGAATGCTTTGAAGTTACAAGATTGCACACTCAACCTCAATATTGATGAACAGGCTCACCAATAAGAATTCTACTTCTCTAGAATTAGGATCTATGCCTTGAGGTTGATTTCTCTCTTGAAAAACTTAGTCTTAAACTATTCTATAACTTCTATACATATACTGAAAGAAAAAGATAATTACAATAAATAAACAAATCTTCAGTATATCTTCCATGTATATCTCTAAGCTTCCATGTATATCCTTTCATGCGAATCTTCATCATATAAGCAGTATTAATCTTCAGCAGCATTAATTTTGTTCTAGCAGCATTAACTACTAAGCAGCACTAACTACTAGCAGTACTAACTTTGTTCAAGCAACACTAACTTTGACTAGCAGTATTAATTCTACTAGCAGTAGTAATACTCAGCAGTACTAACCTTGAAGTCTTTTAGCAGCAGTAACTCTGCACCAGCAGCATTAACCACACTTAAGCTTTTCTTCAGTTCCCAACAATCTCCCCCTAACTTGACTTTTAGGAAAAGAAGTCAAGTTCTTCAGAATTAATCTTCAAGATGCTTTTCAAGATGCTCCCAAAACTTCATAATGGCCTACATTCCAGTATTTGCATCCAATCCCAAACTCTGATTGATGGTTCTTTGGATCAAGTATTTAGCCATCTCTGAATCTGGAATACACCCTAGCTTTTTCTTCAGCATGGCATGAAGCTTCAATCTGCTATGATTGTACACTCTATCCACTAGGAAGTACTCAGTGTGATTTAAATCCAAAGTCACTGCATATACTCCACTAGTTTCATATAGAGTCCAATTATTCACTGTTTGAAAAACATTTCTTATTACCTCCTCTACTTCATCAGGTTTGAACATCATACACAGATACTCCATTACCAGCTTTTTAATTGAAATCACTGGAGCTTTCAGTTCATCTGCATATAACTTCATCCCTATTGCAAACATTTCTTCAATATCAGACCTTGAACAGGTTCTGACAATCTTGCTCCAAGTGCTGTACACTTCATATTTATCATCTTTTCTCTTCAGTCTGATGTACTCCTTGCCATCCACCTCCATGATATCCCAGTGAATGACTTCAGGAGGTTTAACCCCTACAGGTTCTGCTGAAATTGTGACTTCTTCCATGTTGATCTCCCCCTTTTTGGGAGCATCATTCTCAGATTTCCTTCTCCTTAGTTGAAATTGCTTTCTCTTCTTCCTCTGTACCAAACTGATCACCATCTTCTTCAGCTTAGCAATCTGTACTTGTTGTGACAGAATTACCAGCTTCAATTCTGCTATCTCTTTGCCTTGTTTGATGACATCTTGGTTGATGTTTCCCATTGTTTCTATCAATTCCTGGTAGTTATATCTGTCCTCACCTTCTCTAGAAGTGTTACCCTCCTTTGAAGGATCATTGGATCTTTTAGTAGTGGAAGTCTTCTGCCTAGCAGAAGCACTATCCACCCCCGTGGTTTCTTGGCACCAGGGACCTTCGAATGATTGCTCATTCAAAGTTGCCATGGGGGAGGTCTTATTGATGTTACCACTTTCCTCCTCTGTGCTAGCAGGAGTAGTGGCAGCCTCATCACCCATATGCTCAACCTCCTCCTCAGAGAGCACCTCCTTGGGGTTGGGAGACACCCCTATGGTTTCCCTATGGATATTCCCTAAAGGATAATTCTCCTTTAGAGGGCTTAAATGCTTGGGGGTTGATGGTACAAGAAGGGAAGGAGCCTTCTTTACCTGTTTCCTCTTGTATGTTTGGGTGATAGGAGAGGTTGGTTTTTCCAGAAGGGACTGGGGGATAGATTTTGAGAGGGAAGGTTGGGATTGGCTAGCAGTAGGATGGTCTAATGGGGGCCTTGACCCTGCTGCCATACCTTCATTGGTTTGGGACACCACCATCATTGTAGAGAACAATGGGGTGTCAACTCCTTCAGAGTCCCCAGCAGATCTTCTCATATTTGAGAAAACCTTGCCTTTGGGGGGTTTAGGTACATATACCCCAACAGGTTGAGGTATATCCGTCAATTCATGAGTAATAACTTCTTGAACAAACCTGGGGTACATAAAGAAGCTCTTTTTGTTTCCCATGTTTGAGACAAGATCACTGAAAATCATTTTAGAAAAGTTATACTTTCTGGCAGTGGCTAAGCACACCAAAGCATAAGCAATGGTGCTGCTGAACTCACTCCATCCAGTAGTCTTTTTGGAGATGCAGTGCATAAGAGTATGGACAAAGAAACTCCATTGGGGTGAAAATTTGGCTTTAGAGAATTTGAAAACACCCAATGGGCCTCCATACCCCATTCTTGTAAGATTGGAGAACAGTTCATCGTTTGGGATAGAAGTTATACCAGAGGCATCGTCTAGACGTAGACTGATGTGAATAACCTCTTCAGTAACTGTTAGTGGCTTGTCACAGATCCTTGTCTTGATCATTTGCACACCATTCTCAGCAACAATGGTGGCATTAGCCCAGAACTGCCTTTGATGCTCTATATAGATTGTAGGTGATACAATAAGATCATGAGCAATATGGCTTGACTTGAGGAAATCCACAATCTGATGAAATCCTGCAGCTTGCTTTGGCTTTTGTAGCATCGCGATCTCATTGTGTTCATCGATGAATGCCATGGATGCCATTGATCTTAGTGCAAAGCTTGCCTGAAAACTTCGAGTCTTGAGAGAGAAAGGGTTTAGAGCGCAAGTGAACAGTATGCAAAGAGTCGTTATGAACTTTTAGGCGGGCAAAGGGTATTTATAGTATTCGGGACATAAGCAGTATTAACCTAGAGCAGTATTAACTGCAAGCAGTATTAACCGCGAGCAGTATTAACTAACTAGCAGTATTAACTGCGAGCAGTATTAACTGCAAGCAGTATTAACCGCGAGCAGTATTAACTAAGTAGCAGTATTAACTGCGAGCAGTATTAACTGCGAGCAGTATTAACCGCGAGCAGTATTAACTAACTAGCAGTATTAACTGCGAGCAGTATTAACCACTAGCAGTATTAACCCCTAGCAGTATTAACTGAGAGCAGTATTAACCACTAGCAGTATTAACCACTAGCAGTATTAACTAACAAGCAGTATTAACCACTAGCAGTATTAACTAACAAGTAGTATTAACCACTAGCAGTATTAACTAACAAGCAGTATTAACCACTAGCAGTATTAACTAACAAGCAGTATTCACCACACTTACTCTTTGAAGCTTAGCTGAATTGAGTACTGCTTTGTATTCCCTGCAAAGGAAGATTAGTAACACCAAGAATCTATAATATTCAGATATTTAACCACTGTTTGAGAGGATGCTTATTCAGAGTTGATCATTCTCACACTTGTTACCAAGAAAGTGAATCTACCCACATCAAAAGCTTTGGTGAATAGATCAGCAAACTGGTTGTCAGTATGAACTTTTACAACTTGAACAAGTTTCTTTTCATTACAGTCTCTTATGAAGTGATACCTGATCTCAATGTGCTTTGTTTTAGAGTGCTTGACAGAATTATTTACAATGCTGATAGCACTGCTATTATCAATAAAAATGGGAGTGTGTAGAAAGGATAACCCATAGTCCAGCATTTGATTCTGAATCCATAAGACTTGAGAATAGCAACTTGCAGCTGCTATGTACTCTGCCTCTGTTGTAGATGTGGACACTGTGGTTTGTTTCTTGCACTGCCATGAAACTAGTCTAGCACCCAAAAACTGACATCCTCCAGAAGTAGATTTTCTGTCCAAGTTTGCCCCACCTAGATCACTGTCTGAGTATGCTATTAGGTCAAAGGGTGAGTCATGAGGATACCAAAGTCCCAATCTGGGTTGCCCTTTGAGATATCTGAATATCCTCTTAACAGCTTGAAAGTGAGATTGCTTTGGCCTAACTTGGAATCTTGCACATACACAGACTGGAAACATTATATCTGGCCTTGATGCTGTGAGATACATGAGAGAGCCAATCATGGATCTATAATGATGCACATCCATATCCTCCCCCTCAAGATCTGCTGTTATCTGCTTGTGTGTCTCCATAGGTGTGCTGGCAGGTTTTGAATCTGAGAAACCAAACTTGGTTAGAATGTCCTGCACATACTTGGATTGACAGATGAAGATGCCATCTGACTTCTGTTGAACTTGGAGTCCAAGGAAGAAAGTAAGTTCCCCCATGGAACTCATTTTGAACCTTTGATGCATTAGTTCCTCAAACTCCTTGTACATGTTGTCTCTTGTAGATCCAAAGATAATGTCATCAACATAGATTTGGACCAGCAAGATATCCTTCGTCTTTCTCTTGATAAATAGAGTCTTATCAATGACTCCTCTTTCAAAGCCATTTTCCAAGAGATAGGATGACAGAGTGTCATACCATGCTCTTGGAGCTTGATGCAGTCCATAAAGAGCTTTCTTCAATTTGTATACCCTTTCTGGATAACTTGGGTTTTCAAACCCAGGTGGTTGACAGACATATACCTCTTCTTCAATTGAGACATAGAGAAAAGCACTTTTTACATCCATTTGATAGACTTTGAAGTTCATGTAAGAAGCATAGGCTAGGAATAATCTGATTGCTTCTATCCTAGCCACAGGTGTAAAGACTTCTTCATAATCTATACCCTCTTCTTGAGTATACCCTTGAGCCACCAGCCTTGCTTTGTTCCTTATGACAATTCCTCTTTCATCTCTCTTGTTCCTGAAAATCCACTTTGTGCCTATTGCTCTGTGACCTTTAGGAAGGTCTACTAGATCCCATACATCTTGTAGCTTGAACTGCAACAGTTCTTCTTGCATTGCTTCTATCCAACTTGATTCTTTCATAGCATCATGTGCCTTTTTAGGATCAAGCTGGGATAGAAAACAAGACAGCACTGTATGCTGTTGATCTTGCATTTCTTGAAGTCTACTTTGATGTCTAGTCATCATAGGAGAAGATATATCTCCTATTACCAGCTGTGGAGGATGATTCTTTTGAACTCTGGTGTTATGACTAGGTTCTTCAGTAAGTCCTACCTCTAGATTAGAGTCATTCAACTCAACTGAAGTGTTCTCAGCAGCTACTTCTAATTCTTTATTCTCTTGGGTCTCCTCATCTCTACTTTCTTCTTCACTCTGACTTGATCCAGCAGATGGTTCCTTGTCACAGTCTTCAACAGAATCCACTGTGGGTATGGGAAAGATCACAGATTTAGACATAGTTTCTTGAACTTGTGTAGTCCCTGATCCTCCACATCCTGAACCTGCATAATCATCACTACTGAAACCAAAAGAGTTAGTTAGTGAATCAATGTCAAATAGCCACTGAGGACCAGACCCAATAGGATTTGGTGTGTTCTCATTGCATTTGACATTGTCACTTTCTTCAATTATTCTAGAAGATGAGTTAAAAACTCTGTAGGCCTTACTCTGAGATGAATACCCAACAAGAAATCCATCATCTGCCTTGCTATCAAACTTACCTAAGTGAGTTTTGGTATTGAGAATTGTACAAGGACACCCAAAAGGTTTGAAAAAGCCAATAAAGGGTTTTCTTTTATTTAAAAGCTCATATGGTGTCTTGTTCTTAGGCTTGACCACTAGAACTCTGTTTTGGACATAACAAGCAGTATTAACTGCTTCAGCCCAGAAGGTAATTGGCAGTTTTGAATCAGCCAACAGAGATCTAGCAGCCTCTATTAGTGTCCTATTTCTCCTTTCAGCAACACCATTCTGTTGAGGAGTCCTAGGAGCACTATATTGTCTCTCAATGCCTTTTTCTTCACAAAAGGTGTTTAGATCAAGATTTTTGAATTCAGACCCATTATCTGATCTAATGACTTTTACTTTTTGATTAGTTTGGTTTTCAATTCTTAGGATAAAGGATTTGATCAGTCCAATTGTCTCATCCTTAGTCCTTAGAAAATATACCCAGGTAAATCTAGAGTAATCATCAACAATAACCAAGCAGTAAGATTTCTTGCCTATACTCATAACATTTGTAGGACCAAACAGATCCATATGCAGTAACTGGAGACAAGAAGAAATTGAGTTTATCTCTTTGGTCTTATGAGAAGTTTTATGTTGTTTGCCTTTAAGGCAAGCAACACAATGATCATCACATGAAAAGACTTTAGATGGTAAACCTCTTACAAGGTTGTTTTTAACAAGTTTGTTCATAGTCTTAAAATTCATGTGACACATCCTTCTGTGCCAAAGAGAGGATTCATCTACAGAAGCTTTTGAAACAAGACAATTTAGAGATGAATCACTATCAACATTGTCCATATCTAGACAGTAAACATTGTCCTTTCTTGGAGTTCTAAGTAGTATCATGCTTTCATCAACTACCTTGAACCCTGGAGCAAGGATCATACACTCAGTATTTGTAAATAAAATACTATGTTGTTTGTCACATACCTGTGATACACTTAACAGGTTGTACTTCAATTGATCAACATAGTAGACATCCTCAAATGTCATCTTACCTTTGGTGACATTACCTTTTCCACTTATCTTACCACCAGTAAGATTATCTCCAAATGCAACATGTCCTCCATTGATATGCTTGAAATCCTGAAGGCATGACATGTTGCCTGTCATGTGCCTAGAGCAACCACTATCAACATGCCATATGCTCTTTCCCTTGAGCTGTTGGTTGCCCTGCACATAAGATAGATCAGTTAGTATGATTTAGGAACCCAAGCCAAAGTGGTCTTGGGTACCCCTTTCTCATCAAAATACTTGCATTCTTTCTTGACAAGATTTTTGAACTTTAACTCCTCATATATGGAGTACTTTGTCACAATAATAGGCTTGGAAACATTTTTGCTAGAAGTAGTACTGGTTTTAGAAGTACTAACAGAGTTAGCAGTACTAACAGGTTTGGCAGTATTAACCTTGTTGGCAGCACTAACAGAGTTAGCAGTATTAACATTTACAGAAGTACTAACAATGTCAGCAGTACTAACATTGCTAGCAGCAGTATTGCTTCTAGCAGTACTATCACTGTTAGCAGCACTATTTGTAGTAGCAGCACTAACAGTTTTAGTACATTTTGGAATCCACATCTTGACATTATATTTCACATTCTGTTTCTTCATGTGGCTTTTAGTTTTAACAACTTTCTTAGCCACATGGTTCTTTTCTTTCTTCCTATAACCAAAGGATTTTTGAGTAGGTCTTTGAAAATTCATCCTTTGGTTCATAGGATTAAAGTAGCAGTATTTCGCAATGTGGTTCAGCTTTCCACAGATAAAACAGGGTTTTGGTCTATTAATTCTTTTCAGATCAACCCCTTGTTTTTGTGCCCATTGATTGTTCCAGTTTCTCTGATTTCCCCTTGGTTTATCATGTTTTTGGGGCTCAGATTTATTGCATGCACACTGCTTGCAAGGGATAGGGTTCACAACAGTGGTCTGCTTATAGTGAACCTTCTTGTTCTTTCCCTCAGTCTTTTCTATCTCTTTGGACTTGATTCAGTGCTTTCCGCATCCCTCATTAGTGATTATGTGGTTTTCTATAGGAATCTCACCACTCACAGTATTGTCCTTATCATTGACAACTTCTTTCTCAGTGTTATCCTTAACAACCACTTTATCTAAGGGATCTATCTCAGTTTCTCCCTTAGGTAGATCCTTCCTATCCTTTGTTTCTAACAAATCTGAACTAGGAGGGATGTAGTTGTTGTTATATGGTGGTGGTGTGGTATTGTACCCTATTCCTCTTCTCAGTTTATCATGAATCTGAGTTTGTAACAAAGAATCCATAGCTTTGGAAGCATTAGAAAACTTTTCTACATCAAGTTTGACTTTAGCTAGCTCTCCTCTTAGCTTTTCACTCTCTTCTTTAGATCTGGTCAGTTGAAGCTCTAAGTCCTTCTTCTCCCACTTCCAGTAATTTGTGTCATAAGAGTATTGAAGCTCATTAGCTTGAAAACCCTTAATCTGCTCTTCAAATCTCTCAACAATCCTCACATAATCTTTTATGTCCTTTTCCAATATCTTAAGGTCATCACTCATGTTCTGGTTGTGATCCCTATATCTTTTAACAGTGTTAATGCAATTTTGAGTACAAGGATTGGAAGTTACCTCTGTTGGGAGATCGGACACCTCTGCCATTAGAGCTTGATTCTGGATGGCCTCTTCAGCTTGATCACTCCAATCAAACCCCATACCTTATTGAGAGACAAGGGCTTGTGCAGAGTTTCTGTTATTATTGAAGCTTCCAGATTGAGCTTGTTGGTGGTTGTTATTCTGAGCCATTCCACTTCTGCATTCTCTAGCAAAGTGTCCCTTTTGATGGCATTTGTAGCATTCCACCTTAGACTTGTCAAATCCTGCTCCATCTTCTCTTCTTTGGGAGAAGTTGTTCCTCCCAGTTCTTTTGATGAACTTTTTAACTCTCATGGAGAGCATGGCCATCTGCCATTTAATGTCCATCTCTTCAAGATCATCTGGATGGAGTTGTTCCAAGTCATCATTAATGAGAGAAGAGTTTCCATGACTTGCCAGAAAGGCCTCAACCACAGTTTCAGTGCCTTTCTCTTGGTTTGTTCCATTTGCAGCACTAACTGATTCAGGTTGGATGTAGAATCAGTTGATGCTGAGAGGAGTGCAGCATTGTGAACATACCCAGAAGGCCTCTTTTTGGCCTCAACCTCAGATTCAAAAACTCTTAGATCATTATAGAGATCATCAAGTTCCTTTTCTTCCAGTTGATCATTCTGTCTGAAAGACACAGTATACATGGTCCATTCATCACTCAAGGACCTTAGAAACTTTCTGTTCAGATCATCTTGATCAATTTGTACTCCCACTGTCGCTAGTTCACCAATAAGTTTATTGAACCTGTCAAAAGTTTGAGTCATGGACTCATTCTTGGTTGACATAAAGTTCTCATATTGTTGCTTCAGAATGGCTTTCTGATTTCTCTTGGTACTTTTGGTGCCAGAGAATCTCTTCTCCAGAGCATTCCAGAGCATCTCTGCATCAGTGCAGTTACAGAACTGATGTTGATATTCATTGGGAATAGCCAAGAGCAAGGTGCTCAAGGCTTTCATCTCTGTCTGTCTGATCTTTCTATCTGCATCAGTTTTTGGTGGTGTTCTCTTTCCATCTGCACCAATCTTTCCTTCTTCAGAAGGACCATTCTCTATGATGTCCCACATAGAGTAGTCAGTAAGGAGTATGTACTGCTTGATTATGATCTTCCACATATCGAATTCATTGGGTCTAAGCATTGGAACCTTTGAGACCAATGTACTGCTTGATTCTGAAAGATTTTCCATGATGAATAGATGTTTCTGAGAGAGTTTAGCTCTGATACCACTTGTCAGGATCGAATTCTCAACAAGAATTAGTTCTCAGAAACAATATCAAAGAAGTTTGCGGAATAACACTTTGATATTCAATGAAACAGTAAATCAATACAGAAAATATGAAAAACAAACTGTAAACTTGTATTGAATGCTTTGAAGTTACAAGATTGCACACTCAACCTCAATATTGATGAACAGGCTCACCAATACGAATTCTACTTCTCTAGAATTAGGATCTATGCCTTGAGGTTGATTTCTCTCTTGAAAAACTTAGTCTTAAACTATTCTATAACTTCTATACATATACTGAAAGAAAAAGATAATTACAATAAATAAACAAATCTTCAGTATATCTTCCATGTATATCTCTAAGCTTCCATGTATATCCTTTCATGCGAATCTTCATCATATAAGCAGTATTAATCTTCAGCAGCATTAATTTTGTTCTAGCAGCATTAACTACTAAGCAACACTAACTACTAGCAGTACTAACTTTGTTCAAGCAGCACTAACTTTGACTAGCAGTATTAATTCTACTAGCAGTAGTAATACTCAGCAGTACTAACCTTGAAGTCTTCTAGCAGCAGTAACTCTGCACCAGCAGCATTAACCACACTTAAGCTTTTCTTCAGTTCCCAACACGGCTCCCATTCTTGGTTATGATGATCTTGTTCAAGGTAATATAACTGTCAAAAGAGTAAGCTATGTCGAAGGTTTAAGTCACAATCTATTCAGCATCGGAAAGTTCTGCGATAAAGATCTTGAAGTCAGTTTAAAGTCTAAAAGAGTTGCTGTAAAGAATAATAGCGGCATGGACTTACTTGTTGGAAAGAGACGATCAAATCTTTATACCATTAATCTTTCCGAAGTAAAGGTTCCATCAGATATTTGTCTTCTATCAAAAGCCTCTATTCATGAAAGCTGGGTGTGGCACCGACGACTAGCTCATCTCAATTTCAAATATATGGATCGCTTGGTCAAGAATGATTCCGTGAGAGGTCTTCCAATCCTTCGTTTCCAGAAAGACCATCTCTGTCAGGACTGCGAGAAAGGAAAGATGAAGAAAGCATCTCATAAGCCTAAGCCTGAACATTGCACTGCGGACATCCTAGATCTAATTCACGTTGATTTGTGCGGACCAATGAAGACAAAGAGTATTGGTAAGAAAAAATATGTTTTGGTTGTTGTTGATGATTACTCCAGATATACATGGGTGAAATTTCTCAAATCTAAAGACGAGACACCCGAAATTCTCATCAACCTCATCAAAACCATTCAGACAAATAAGCAAAAGCATGTCAAAGTTGTAAGATCAGATAATGGCACAGAATTCAAGAATTCAAGAATTCAACTCTTCGAGCATTCTATGATGATCAAGGTATACAACAACAGTTTTCTGCTGCAAGAACGCCGCAACAGAATGGGGTTGTTGAAAGACGAAACAGAACGCTTGTGGAAGCTGCTAGATCTATGCTTGCTTATTCAGGTCTTCCTTTGTCCCACTGGGCCGAAGCCATATCAACTGCCTGTCATACTCAAAACAGATCAATTGTACACCGCCGGTTCAACAAGACTCCATATGAATTGATGAACGGTATCAAACCCAACATCAAATATTTCAAGTCTTTCGGGTGTAAATGCTATGTTTTGAATGACAGAGATAATCTGAACAAATTTAGTCCAAAGACAGATGAAGGCGTATTTCTGGGCTATTCTTCTAACTCTGCTGCTTACAAAGTCTTTCTTCTCTCTGCAAGAAAAGTGATAGAGTCAGTGAATATCAAATTTGATGAAGCTACAGACTTGGCTTCTGGACAACACAGTTCAGAACCTGCTATTACTGGAAACTCAGCTTTTGAACAAATTAGTTCAGAACCTGCATTTCAGTTGTCAAATCAGGATCATTCTACTTCTCTGTCTAATCTTTCTGATCTTGATTTTCTGTTTGAAAATTTTTATGATGATGTTCCTAAACCAAACACTGATAATGTCTCAAATGTCTTGAATCAGGAATCTGTGAGTGCATCTAATCCTACTTCCGCTGCATCAACCGCTGAACCTGATGCTGCTTCAGTACCTTCTGAAATTCAAGACATACCTTCTGAACATCATCCGGATCAATTCATACATGAACCAGAAATTGCTGAAACTGTTCATGAGGAGTTTGTAGAAGATGAAGTTGTTCCAGAAGAAAATGTTTAACAAGAAGTACAAGAGCCTGAATCTGATGTCATGGAAATACCTCCTCCAGTTGAAACCATATCTGTGTCATCTTCTGACATTATTTCATCTGAAGATCCTCCTCAACAATTAGAAGTGGTTCAAGAAGTTATTGATCCTCTCCCTCATACAACAAAATGGACAAGATCTCATCCAATCCATCAAATTATTGGGGATCCTCAAGCAAGTGTTTCTACTCGCTCCAGAATAGCTTCTTCCAACGAATGTTTGTACACTTGCTTCCTAAGCAAGATTGAACCTACCAAAGTATCTGAAGCATTGGAAGACCCAGACTGGATTTTAGCAATGCAAGAGGAGCTCAATCAGTTTGACGCACTAAAAGTTTGGAGACTTGTTCCACGGCCAAAGGGTAAAAGCATCATAGGAACCAAGTGGATATTCAAGAACAAAAAGGACAAAGATGGTATCGTTGTTCGCAACAAAGACAGATTGGTAGCCAAAGGATATCGACAGCAAGAAGGGATTGACTACGACGAAACCTTTGCACCGGTTGCTAGATTAGAAGCTATCAGGATGTTTCTCGCGTTCGCGGCTTATCGAAACTTCACCGTATATCAAATGGATGTCAAGACTGCCTTCCCCAATGGTAAACTGAAAGAAGAAGTATACGTATCTCAACCAGAGGGGTTTGTGGACAAAGATCATGCTAATTATGTATATTTCCTTGATAAAGCTTTATACGGATTGAAACAAGCACCTCGAGCATGGTACGATGAGCTGTCTGCCTTTCTGCTCAAATCCGGCTTCACCAAAGGAACCATCGACACCACTTTGTTTATATATCATTCTAACTTGGATATCTGCTTAGTTCAAATTTATGTAGATGACATAATATTTGGTGCTACTAATCAATCTCTATGTACTTGGTTTTTTGATCTAATGACCTCCAGGTTTCAAATGAGCATGATGGGAGAAATCAACTTCTTCCTCGGCTTACAAGTAAAGTAGCTTCCAGATGGTATTTTTATCAACCAGTCGAAGTACATATTTGACCTTTTAAAGAAATTCAATTTGGACAAATCATCTTCGATTGGCACGCCCATGGCTCATGGAACTAAGATCGGACTTGATCCAGATGGAAAAGCTGTCGATGTCAAGAAATATCGGGGGATGATCGGATCGCTAATGTATCTGACAGCAAGTAGACCAGATATCATGTTCTCCACATGCCTTTGTGCCCGATTTCAAGCAAATCCTAAGGAATCGCATCTACTAGCAGTCAAGCGCATATTCAGATATATCAAAGGAACTCCTTATTTAGGATTATGGTATCCTAAAAGTTCTTATTATAGTTTGATTTCTTACTCTGATGCAGATTTTGGTGGTAATCAAATGGACAGGAAAAGTACTTCTGGTCATCTCCAGTTTCTGGGTGACAGACTGATAAGCTGGGCGTCGAAAAAGCAAAACTGCGTGTCAATATCAACAGCCGAAGCTGAATACGTCGCTGCAGCTAGTTGCTGTGCTCAAGTGCTGTGGATGAAAACGCAACTTCGTGATTACGGAATGCTATACAAGACGGTGCCAATCTATTGTGACAGCAAGTCCGCGATTGCGATATCGGTCAATCCTGTCCAGCATACCAAGACCAAGCACATAGACATGCGATATCATTTTATAAAGCATCACGTGGAAGAAGGTACTATTGAGTTATATATTTTGTCCCAACTGAATATCAACTTGCTGATATATTTACAAAAGCTTTGGATGAAAAACGTTTTAACTTTTTGCTTTCCAAAATCGGCATGTTGAACTTAAAAGTTTAAATCTTTAAAAATTTTACTCTATAAAGTAAAATCTTTCATATTTTCTTTCTTTTGAATAGAATGTGTTTCTAGGATCTTTTACAAGTCGCTTTGTTTATATTAAAGTTTTATATGTTCAATTTTCAAATCTTACAAACATCAAAAAGTCAGCAACATGCTTGACGCTTTAGATACTGCTTTAAAGATATGTAAGTCGGCATATTTATGGTTTACTTTGCATGAACATTCTAAGTGATCAGAATTATAGATCATAATGAAAATATGGGCTAAGCTATTCGATATAGATCTGAGTTATTGAGATGATTTTATTTTTAAGCATTTAAAATACAAAAATCCTTGAGTTTAAAAGTTTGTACCTGTGACCTTTCTGGTTTGGGAAAGTAAGTTCTGAGGGATGCTCGACATCTGGTCCCCTAAGGTCAATTGATCTGGGAGTGATCGAACAAAAATCCTTCTATAGAACCAGATCGAAAGTCATGTTTTACTGGTATGAATGGGTTTAGGATATGTCGATGTATCCTTTCTGATCCGGGAGAGTAAGTTCCAAGGGGTGCTTGACACCTAGTCCCCTAAGGCCAACTGGTCTGGTAGCGGCTAACCCAAATCCTGCAATAGGGCCAGATAGAAAGTTACGTTTACGGCATGTTTTTTACTTAATAAACTCTTTGATTAAAAGATGCCAAAGTGCACAACGCTTAAAAGATGCCAAAGAGCACACTCATGTGAAGATGCCAATGAGCACACTGCTAAAAGGTGCCAATGAGCACACATCTCTTGATACTTGGTGATATATTTTGAGCTGCGATAAATCTGTAACTTTGTGAAAATCTTAATTCTTGATGTCTTAGTGTATGTAAATGCAAAGTTCTCCATTTTATGTTTAGAATTGCATTTTTCTTGATGCTAATCCAAGATCGCATGCGAGCACACTGAATAGATACCTGCATGTGTTTGAAGCTGAACATGTCTTAACTTGATATGCAATGAAACTTGTTTCTGTATCCAACAACTCATGTTTGATTTCAACTGATTGATAAATCTGAGAAATTTTACTGAGTAGACTTTAATTTGTTTAGTGTTTAAAATTTTATATATTCAGTTGTTATAAAATTTATATTCCATAAGATCATCTTTCATATTGATGTCTTTATGTTTGCTATCTGTGTTTTTGTCATATGGTCTGTGCATTTTTCGAAGGGGAGTGTATATCTGGGTTCCATATCTGCTAATGTTCTGTTTTTGAGGGGGAGTGAATGTTGTTGATTAATTACTTCTTGTGATGATCAGAAATTCATAAGGTAAGTATTTCTGAAATTACTATGCAAATGCTAAACTAATTTGATAAATTTTGTGCATTTGTGTAGGGGGAGTAATAGGGGCTTATCAGGTAATTTCCTCATAGTTATTTTTTTAGTGTTCTTTGTTTTTAGAATATATATAGAAGTAAGAGTGTGTTTTTTATTCCCTTTGAACTAGTTTGACTATTCATCTTCCCTCCATTCTCTTTGTGTTTTTCTTCTTGCATTCTCATCTAATTCGTTTCAGATTGTGACTTTGGAATTTCAGGTATGTTTTTGTTTTTCGTTCTATGTTTGTAGTTTGATTAGTGTTCCATTACTTTGTTTTGATTTCATTTTTGGTCTCTTATTGTGTGTTTTATCTGACTTGCGATTTTTCACTGTTCATCGATCTCTAAAAACTCAGATTCGAGTTGATTTTGATCGATTTGCGTATTGGGATTTGTTTAGATCTTATAATCGACAATCATGTATGTTTTGTTTTGGTTTAATTTCGTTGTTTTGTGCTTAGATTTATTGTTTTGTGGTTTTCAGGTTCGAACAAACGAGTTCTAGGGTTTTTGTTCAAGTCTTTGAGACCCGTAAAGGCTACTTTGCGTGTCCTGTTAGAACCGCAAAGTGTTCTTTGCGTGTCTTACTAGACCCGTAAAGTATACTGTGCATTTCTAACAAGAAACGCAAAGTGCGCTTTACGTGTTCCTTTAGACCCGCATAGTGAACTATGCGTTTCACCCGTGACCCGCATTCTTCTAGTTTGTTTGTTTCGTTTTCTTTGTGTAGTTTACGTCTCACTAAGAACACGCAAAGTCTATCTTGTGTCTCCTTAGTGACACGCTAACTCATTGTGTGTTTCGATGTTTCAAAGTATGCTTTGCGTTCCATTAAGGACACGCATTCCTTCCTATGAGTTCCCTTCAGGACACGCATTCCTTCCTATGCGTTCCTTTCAGGTCACACATTTCTTCCTTTGCGTTCCCTTAAGGACCCGCAAACCATACTTGGAATTTTTTTTTTCGTGTTTTCTGTTGGATGTTAAACTTTGTTTTGTTTTTGTGTTTCAGGTTATCATGTCTTCTCGAACAAATACTGATCCAATGATTCAAGACGAGAATGTCGTTCTTGAGGATCCGGCTGATCAAGCATCTCATGATACACCTATGCCGTCTGTTCCGTTTGTTGGGGCTGATCTTTCTATATCTAGGCAAACTCCAAATAATGTGTTCCCTAACATCATGTACATGCCTTATAAGCCTAACAACTACTTTGTTGACTTTGATCGCATCAAGATTCGTCCTATCATACGCTCCATTCTTCGTGGACATCCGCTCTCTCAAGCTCTCTGTTCAGTTGCTGATGTTCCAGAAGTCTACGTTCAGCAAGTCTGGCACACCATCACTAAGAACGAACTGGCACGTCCTCATCGATTTGATCTCAAAATTGATCAATTTGATTCATATCTTTCTTACAAGCGTTTACGGTTGATTCTTGAGCATCCTGAGCCTACTTCTAGACCTGGAAGGACAACGTATGATAACTTTCCATCCGAAGAGGAAGTTTTTGAGGGCATTAAACGACTAGGCTATGTTGGTTCACTGAAAAAGGTTGTAGACTTTGACAAGTCTAATCTTCCTCTTGTCTGGTATTATTTATTTTCTGTCATCAACAGGTGCTTAACTTCTAAACATACCGACACGGATAGTTCTAGTCTTCACTATCTTCGACTGTTCCATGCAGTAGTCTATGACCTGCATGTCGACTATACGATTATTTTCTGGACCGAGCTTTCTGAAGTAGTGCAAGACAAGTTAACCAACAAGCGACGAAAGTTCATTCCTTTTATCAGGTTTGTCAAGCTGATTATTAGAAGCATGTTTCGAAGCAATCCGACCATTCCACGAAGATTATCTTGGCCACAAGTTCAGGATTCCGAGATGCTTTATCTTCAGAAACAGAAGAAGTCCTTCACTTTTTCTATGACCATTCCTTATGGTCTTATTGCCAATTATGCTGACATGACCAATTACAGTGTCATCGATTATTGTTTAGAAAATGAATTTGTAGAGGCTGAACAGGAAGAACCTTCTAATGGCACTCCAGCTGGTACTACTCATGAAGAGCAAGTTGAAGCAACTACTCAGGAAATAGTTACTGCCGTTACAACTACACTAGAGACAGATGTTGATCTTTCTGCAGCATCACAAGACGTTGCTACTCATCACGTGGAATCTGTCATTGCTGCTATTGAAGCTGAAGCCACTACTGTTACTGATGATGTTAGAGAAGATGCTAATCCTGATGAAACTGGAGTTGCTAATGATGATGCGACAAATGCTGATCTTTCTGATGATGGTGAAAATACAACAAGTGATTCAGACGATGGTGATGATGATGCCGATCAACCCAACATGAAACTGTATGAACGGAAAATAAGAACACCGGAAGTGGTTGTTGTCCCAGAAGATGTTTCAGAAGATGAATCGGTATCTATTGATCCCTCTGCTGCCCGTCTAAACGTTGATGAACTGGATATCTCATTTGCTCAAATCTCCACTCAAACACAGAGTCAAGCTTCTGCTTCTTTTACTGTTGATGTTATTGCTACCACTGTTTCTGTTGTTGAGCATTCTATGGTTCCTGCACGTGTCTCTTCGGAGAAATTTACAACTCTGAATGAGGTAATTCGTCAGTTCTCAGAAAGGGTGGATGCTCAAAAGGAAGAAGATATTAACAAGCTGAAGTCGTTTTTCAAAGGGAAAATGCCAGAGATAGATTCTTTGGTTATTCCTACTGAGATTCTTTTCCGCCGTCCTTCAGGGGTGATTCTTCGGGAACCTTCTTCTGCGGTGTCTTCATCTACATCACCGATTGTATCTCTTCCTTTTTCATCAATATTCACTCAGTCTGCGGATATTTCAAGGGCTTCTATTCATGATTCTCCGATTTCTGAGCTATCTGATCTTCTTTATGCGCGTCTTCTATCTATGTCTCCGCTACAACATCAAGATCAAGATTTGATCTCTCTGCTGAGGAACTTACAGCCAACGCCACCTCCAGTTTCTTCATCTTCCGATTCTGATTGCATTAATGCTTTATCTCATGAATTTCAGGAATTCAGATCAGAAGTTAGATCCAGTTTATCTGATCTTCGTTCTTTTATGTCACAAGCTTTCTCCGATCTATCTAACAAGATTGATCATCTAGAGAAATCATGCAAGACTGAGGCTGACCCGTCTCTTAAACGCCGACATGACCAAGATGATCCCGATCATCAAGGCCATGAGGGGGAGATGGAAAAGAGACAAAGAACAGAAGGGTCTTCTGAAGCACGAGAAGTTGTTCAAAAAGAAGTGGCTGGAGATAGAGAAAAGACTGCTGATACAGTTCAAGATTGCAGTATCCAAGATTTAGTGAATGTCATGGTTGACAATGCTGATGTAACTGCTTTGCATAATGAATTTAATATGTCTGAAGCAAATATTAATAATATGCAAATTGTAGTTTATGTGGATCCAGATGTCTCAGGTAGAGCTCATGAAGTTGAAGAGTCGGAAGCAGCAAATGACATGAGATCTTTCTTCGCGAACTTCATAGAGATAACTTCAGATGATGATGAAGAAGTTAGATTTGAGAAAGTTGCTCAAGTTAAAGAAGAAGATTGCAACAATATCATCATCTTATCTGATACAGAGGATGATATTGTTTTCATGGATGCATCAGATACAAAAGAGGCTAAATTGCTATATGGTGATCTTCCAAGTCAAGGTGAGATTCCAGAAGATGATCAACCTTCATCTACTCCAGTAACTAGTTCTTCTCCGACAACCAATATTCCGTCAAATGCATTTGAAGTTGGTCAGTCATCTAGAGCTCTAGTAGATATTCCTTCTTCCGAACCGGTAATTCCTCCATCTCTTCTAGAAGAAGGAGAAGCTTTAACTAGACAGCAAAGGCAGAGAAATCTTCAGCAGAGATATATGGCTTCTAGACCCATAACAACTTTTCTTGAAGATATCCAAAGCAACATCTTTGTTTCTAGAAGAAGGACAATCAATATATATGCCATACTTGGAGTAAAGAAAGAATCAGAAACTTATCAGCATGAATACTTAGCGTTTATCAAGTGCCAGCGCAAAAAGAATAACACCGTTGCTTCTCCTCATCTAATAGTTCGAGTTCTCAGTGTCACATTTAATAAGTGTGTGAGCATCTGGTATCCAGACCATAAAGTGGAAAGAAGAGACTGCAAGCGGTACAACTTTTCAGAGGCTGATTTCACTGATCTTTCAATTGATGATGTTGAATTCTTATATGATCACTTCAGGAATCTTTATCACCGGACTCAGGATGTTTCTCAAACTCTTTTTGTTATTAAACGATTCATTCGACGACAGATCCAATTTTATCGTGTTTTTGACTTTCAGATGGCCATCGAAAGCTTTCAGCCTGTGGTTAATCTTGAAAGGCCCAACCGGAGTTTACAGAATCTAGAGTCTTATCCGTTATTCACCATTATCGAAGATCCATACGGAGTAGTATATAAGAACAACTCAAGTGAAAAATGCTTTCTACGATTTGATGAGATTGGATATTACTCTGATGGAACTCTAATGGTGATCAAACTTCAGTTGGAGCATCGTCTACAAGAGGCTAGAAGAAAATTTTTGGAAACAAGAAGAGAGTCATATCTTTTTGAAAATGATGAAATTCGTCTGATCCGTAGAACTTTGGTCACTATTCAAGATAGACTGAATCTCCGTTCAACTCTGCGACGATTGGAAGTGTTAGTTGGGCTGAACAGACTACGTCAACGAGAAGAACGTCAATGATCCTTCAAAGTCGCCTAGATGGTCAATGCTGTTTTTGAAGATTTTTTTTGAAGACCTCGGCGCCAATGATTACTAAGGGGGAGATTGTTAGATCTGATTTTATAGTAATCATTCTATTTATTTCCTTCTTCTGTCAGTGCTTATTGTTCTTTTCTATCTTGTAAGTGCCTTGAGGTATTTAAGTCTTCTTGGCTTGTTTGCTTGTAAGAACTTTCACATTTTGAATTCAATATACTGTTACTTTTGAGCGCACATTTTCTCTCTCTAGATTCTCTCTCTACAGATCTTGTGATCTTGGCTTATCAGAGAGTTTGGTTAGAAGTGCGCTTAATGTTTAAAAAGAAAGAGGGTGTGAGAACAGAGTAAAAGAAAATCAAACTCTGCACCAATTTTTTCTAAGCTGGGCAGCCACATTAATAGTGTTTCACAATTCTTCGTGAACATTATTGAAACAGGCAACTAGCCCATGCCAACTCTTGCTAAAAACCCCACCAACTACTCATTTTCTTTTCAACAAGAAAATGTTTCATATTTCAAGGGGACACAACATATAATCTATATGGTTTTCATTTGGAAAATCTGGATATTGAAATAGAAGGAAGTCTGCCCCACCTTCGCACTTCGATCATGCACAATTGAGTCTGTGTTGAACTGTTGTTGTCTCAATGGTTTACACAATTTTGAGCCTTATATAAGCAATAAACAATCATCCTGTGCTTAATTCTTTCTAACACTTGCATGAGCACACAAGGAAATTTGTTTTTCTTGTCATAATGTTCATAGAAATATCTTTGTGGTGTTTCGATGATTGAATGGAAGTCCTGGGGGAGTGAACATCAAAAAGCTCTTTTCCAATGTGTATTCATTACACACAGTAACTTTGTGTTACTGACAGACATATTAACTGATTCATTTGTTGATTCAGGTGTTACATTCTAATTTGTCTGGATTTGAAAAGATCAAGATGAATACCTTATTTTGGATTGACGGAGAATCAGAGGCTCTTGTGTTCAAAAGATCAGTGGTCAGACTTGATAATGACAATTCTTGTTGAAAGTTTTGATGATCTCTATGCCGCAATCATCAAAAAGGGGGAGAGAGGTTCATGAAATGTTGATAAGATCAAATAATATTTGAGGAAAGATCAAGAATTATATTTGAAGTAAAGATTGTTGAAGATTGTTCAAAAGCTAAAAGAGTTTGAAAGTTTGAAGATAAATTTGTTGAAGTAAATTGAGCTGAATTCTGAAGATAATTTCTTTCTAAGAGTCTGAAAGAGGTTTATATCAACATTGGGAGAGAATGTTAATATTTTTTTTGGTGAACAAATTTTGGAAGATTGATGAAGGCTTTTGAAGATATTGAGTTTATCGAAGAAAGGGAAGAATGTCAATTTTTCATATGAATAGGGGGAGAATGTTGATTGCTTGAGAAGATCTTGTTTATGACAAAGGAGAAAGTTTCAGATTGGGAGTTGATTAGAGAAGAGAAGATTGAGCTGATTAGAGAAGAGAAGATTGAATTGCAATATCCTTTTAGAGATGATCTTGATCCAAAGGGGGAGAATGTTAGAGCACAGATTTGTTGGATGCAAGATCATTATTACTGAAGATGAAAGTCAAGCAAGTCAAAGCCTCAAAGTCAACTCTCAAGCATCAAAGTCAAAGTCTTTGTGTAATAAGTCAAAGTCAATGTAATTGTTTTGTTTCCTTGTTGTTGTTTTGAGTATAAATAGTCTTGTGTCTTTGTAAATGTGGTAAGTCATTGTAAGTAAGATTCTACACGGAGCATGTGAGAGAGATTGCATAGAACATTTTGTAACTAGTTCGCAGAGAGAGTTTTAGAGAGAGAAAGATAGTTGTAGAGAGAGAGAAAGTATTCTAAGAATCCTGTGTAATTGAATCTTGTGATAAATCAAATAGGTAGATTGTTAAATCTTGTTTCTGTGTTTGTTTAGATAAGAACTTGATCATATCTGGGATTAACATTTCAGATTTAAGAAAGAAAATGTTGAAACTGAATGACGACCTAAACGGAAAGTTGATGAGAAAGCAGAGTCTATTCCTGATATAGATTGTAATAGATCAATTGTTAGTTCTTCTGATGTAGTTGGTAGTGTTGCTTCCAATAACCAAAACCTTGTAAATTCTTACAAGAGATATTCAATAAAGCAATTACTGCAATTATCTCGATCTACTACTATGTCATCTAATTCTAGACGGAATGATTTTGTTTCTCACCGATTTTCTGATGATTGGTTTGGTACTTATCATGTTTGTTCTTATAAGCCATATGATTCAAAGATTTTTCAAAAGGTCAGAGGATCCATATTCAAATGGATACCAAAATCTTGTGCTAATCCGTTAGGAGACACTTTTAAATGGGTACCTAAAGTTGTTCTTCCCTGATTTCTCTTATGCAGACCCGTCATATGTGGTACTTGGATAGCGGGTGTTCCAAGCATATGACCGGTCAAAAGGATTTATCGTCTAATTATACAGAGAAATTCAGCTGGAATGTACGTTTTGGCAACGAACAGTTTTCACCGATTCTCGGCTACGGTGATGTGATACAAGATAATGTGACGATTACGAAGGTGAGTTATGTGGAAGGTTTAGGGCATAACCTATTCAGTATTGGCAAGTTCTGCGACAAATTTAGAGGTAAATTTCAAGGCCAAGAGGTGTTCTGTACGCACTGAAGATAGGAAAGAACTCTTGGTCGGCACAAGAAAGTCCAACCTCTACACCATAAATCTGTCAAAGGTCCAGACTGACAATCAGGTTTGTCTATTATCAAAAGCCTCACTGCAACAGAGTTGGTTATGGCACCGCAGGCTGTCTCACCTGAATTTTCGCTACATCAATAAACTAGTCACGGGTAAGCTAGTCAAAGGCCTTCCTGAGCTGAAATATGAGAAAGAACACCTATGAGCAGCATGTGAGAAAGGAAAGATGAAGAGAGCTACTTACAAGCCAAAGCCTGAACAGAGTACAAGTTCTCCACTGGAATTGCTTCACATGGATCTCTGTGGTCCAATGAGAATGCAAAGCATAAGCGGCAAGAAGTATGTTTTAGCTATTGTGGGCGATTATTCGCGATATACATGGGTCAAATTTCTGAGATCTAAAGATGAGACGCCCGAAGTCATCATCAGTTTCTTAAAGACTACCCAAGTAAATCTGCAAAATCCAGTCAAGCTTCTTAAAACAGACAACGACACAGAGTTTAAGAACAAAACTGTGGAACTGAATGGAGTAGTAGAACGACGAAATCAAACGCTAGTCGAGGCCGCTCGTACTATGTTGTGGGCAGAAGTTGTTTCGACTGCGTGCTATACACAAAATCGGTCCATAATACATAGTCGGTTTGGTAAAACACCTTATGAATTGATAAACAATTCATACATCTAGCATTAAACACTTTCATGTTTTTGGATGCAGGTGTTTCATATTAAATGATAGAGAGAACCTGAACAAGTTCAGACCGAAGGCTGACGAAGGCATCTTCATTGGTTACTCTCAAACATCTGCTGCATACTGGGTGTACTTGAAGAAGTCCAAGACTGTGATTGAAAGCGTCAATGTTACATTTGATGAGGATGTGGCTTCTGAACAAAGCAGTTCAGAACCCGTACTTACAGGAGTTTTAGCTTCTGGACAGATCAGTCCAGAACCTGTGCCTAATGAGACTAATTCGGATAAACCCTCAACTTCTACATCTCATTTATCTGAATTAGATTTGTTGTTTGAATTCTTTTATGATGATTTTCTTGGAACTAAACTACCTAAATCTGTTGTGGTTGACAAATCAGAAGATTCAATGACTAATCATCCATCTACTTCAGATGTATCAACTGAACTTGTTCCCCCGGTTCATACAGAAACTCGGGTTCAAACAAATACTCCTACAGTTGAAGATGTACAAGAAAATGTTGAACCAGAAGTTACAACTTTAGTTGGTTGCACTGTGATGGATAATCAACAGACTGAACAAGTTATCCCAACTGAAACTTCTGCACAAGACAATTCAACCGTACCCCCAACAAATGCTGAACAAGAAGCTGAAAATGGATACTTAGATGAGAATTATGATCAATCTACATCGAATTCGCTCCCTCATGAACATAAGTGGACCAAAGAGCACCCGATAAGCCAAATCATTGGAGATCTATCAAAACCGGTGCAAACTAGGTCTTCTACTTTGAACATGTGTATGCATGACTCATTTCTTATCAAGATAGAGCCCACTCGAGTATCAGAAGCTCTAGCTGACTCAGATTGGGTGACTGAAATGCAAGAGAAGCTGAACCAGTTCGAAGCTTTAAAAGTCCGGAGACTTGTACCAAGACCTGAAGATAAATCTGTAATTGGTACAAAATGGGTATTCAAGAATAAGAAAGACGAAGATGGTATCGTAATTAGAAACAAAGCACGACTTGTCACAAAAGGCTGCCGGCAAGAGGAAGGCATTGATTATGATGAGACTTACGCTCCAGTGACACGCATTGAAGCAATCAGAATGTTTCTTGCGTATGCTGCTCATAAAAACTTCACCGTCATCCGGATGGACGTGAAGACTGCCTTTCTAAACGACATTCTTAAGGAGGAAGTCTATGTCTCACAACCTGAAGGCTTTGTGAATCCAGACAAACCAGATCATGTCTATATCTTGGATAAAGCACTTTATGGTCTTAAACAAGCGCCTCGAGCCTAGTACGAGTTATTATGAAAGTTTTTGGTCAAGTCGGGCTTCACAAGAGGTAAAATCGATACTACTTTGTTAATTAAAAAGGAAAAATCCGTTATTATTCTAAGTCAAATATATGTGGATGACATCATATTTGGCTCTACAAATCCAAAATTATGTAAGAACTTTTCTAACCTTATGGTGTCACGTTTTCAGATGAGTATGATGGGAGAGATGTATTTCTTTCTCGGATTACAAGTCAAGCAATTTTCAACGGGGATTTTCATAAATCAATCCAAGTACATTTTTTATATTCTTAGAAAATTTAAAATGGAACATTGTACAACAATTGGAACCCCGATGGCACCGGGAACTAAGATCTGCAAGGATCCTTCGGGAAAACCTGTCGATGTTAGAACCTATAGAGGAATGATTGGTTCTTTGATGTATTTAACTTCAAGTAGGCCAGATATTATGTTCTCTACATGTCTATGTGCAAGATATCAGGTTAATCCAAAAGAATCCCATATGTCTGCAGTTAAGCGCATATTTAGATATCTGAAAGGGACTGCATGGTCTGTGATATCCTAAAGATACTAGTTTTGAACTAACAACTTACTCATATGCATATCATGTAGGATGTATGTTAGACAGGAAGAGCACATCAGGTCATATACAGTTCATTGGAGATAAACTCGTTAGTTGGGCATCAAAGAAACAACTTTGTGTTTCCACTTCAACGGCTGAGGCAGAGTATGTTGCTGCTGCAAGCTGCTGTTCTCAAGTCTTGTGGATGAGGACACAACTACGAGATTATGGCTTCAAATTTGACAAGATCCCGATATACTGTTACTCTAAGAGCGCTATTGCAATATCAACAAATCATGTACAACATATAAAGACTAAACACATTGACGTACAATATCATTTTATAAAAGACAATGTCGAAAAAGGTACAATAGAACTTTATTTTGTAAACACTGATTATCAGCTTGCTGATTTATTTACCATGCCTCTCGACGAAAAGAGATTTAATTTTCTTATCTCGAAACTTGGTATGTTAAATCTTAAGACATAATCAGTGATTACCTACTAAAGTTTTTCTTATTGTTATTTTTCTTCATTTCTTTTTCTTTATTCTGAAAAGATATCTGCACTTTAAGGTATGTTCATGATCTCAGGAGGAGTGAGAGAAGATGAATAAGATGATCTATATCCATTTGAGGGGGAGTTCATATGTTTTTCATTGATAAATTTTTCGGATGCATAAATGCAGGGGGAGTAATAGTAAAGGCAAGGAGTACTGAATATGACTTCTGATTATTTCAAACCAGAACTCGTACATTCAATGTTTTACTGCTTTATGTCATTTTAATTTTAAATAAAGTGTTGTGAATACATTTTGTACTTTGATGGACTTTGTGACTGTTGCAGATTGAGAGGATGCTTACAAGATCATATCTTATATGACTTGTAGCTTGACTTCATGAGATTTAAGACTGAACGAAAAGGTTTATTTCTAATCTTAATCTCATACATGTCTGAAAGACGGACAACTTTCAGGTATGAAAACATATTCTTAAACGTTCAAACCACTCCGCGATTTTTAAAACGATTTCATGATTTGGAATTGTGATTTTAAATGTTTTCATGATAATTGTGCTTTATTTGCTATATAAACCGTGTACTTCCAAAGATTAATACTTGTGTATTATCTTTTCTATATACTTTCAAGTATTCCCACACACCGGTTTAATGTTTGTTGGATATGTTATCACCATGTCTCAAAATTGAACAATTTTTTCGATGGTGATACACCCCGATTGAACTTCAAAGAATTTAAGTGTTGATTTCATTTCGAAACGTTCTTTCAAGAGTGTCTATATCTTGAATCGTATAGAAAAATTCCAATTTTTAACTGACCTAAGCCTCAATCGATAAATCATTTTTATATGATCTTTTTCATACAATGTCAGATTTTCAAACAAGTTTCTTGTATTCATGTTCATTCATTCAATATACTTGTTTGAACTATCTTCAATGTTTAAAATGCTCAAATCTTCATAATTATCTATATGAGCATACATACATGTGACTTTATATTTTGTGCTTTAACTGATATAGTTAAACCATTTGAGCAACATGTTCTTTTAGGACAACATTGGTTTCTTTTGTGTGAGCTTAATTGCAACTTCTATGGATTCACGTTAACCAGTGTTTCCTACCCAAGAAGTTAATCCTTGAGTGATCGATTGTGTGAGGATTCAAATATAGAGCATGGGTTGAGTGATGAGGTAAAATGAAAATGAGAGTTTGGTTAGATGTGAGTTCAATGTTTAAAAGAAAGAGGGTGTGAGAACAGAGTAAAAGAATATCAAACTCTGCACCAACTTTTACTAAGCCGGACAACCACATTACTAGTGTTTCACAATTCTTCTTGAACATTATTGAAACAGGCAACTAGCCCATGCCAACTCTTGATAAAACCCCACCAGCCACTCATTTTCTTCTCAACAAGAAAATGTTTCAATTTTTCAAGGGGACGCAGCACATAATCTATCTGATTTTCATTTTGAAAATCTGGATATTGAAAAAGAAGGTAGTCTTCCCCACCTTCGCACTTCGATCATGCACAATAGAAATATGTGTTTAACTGTTGTTGTCTCAATGGTTTACAAAATTTTGAGCCTTATAAAAGCAATCATCATGTGCTTAATTCTTTCGAATACTTGCACGAGCACACAAGGAATTTGTTTTCTTGTCATAACGTTTATAGAAATTCTTTTGTGGTGTTTCGATGATTGAATGGAAGACCTGGGGGAGTGAACATCACAAAAGCTCCTTTCCAATGTGTATTCGTTACACACAGTGACTTAGTGTTACTAACAGACACTTCTAATTGATTCATTTGTTGATTCAGGTGTTACATTCTTATTTGCCTGGATTTAAAAAGATCTAGATGAATACATTATTATGAATTGACAGAGAATTAGAGGCTCTTGATAAAATCAGTGGTCAGAATAGATGGAATGACATTTCTTGTTGAAAGTTTTGATGATCTCGATGCCGGAATCATCAAAAGGGGGAGATGATAAAGTTTAAGAAATGTCTGAAAACAAAAGTTTGTGTTTGTTATGGGAGATGATCAATACATATGTGAGAAATTTTCAAGACTTGTTGAAAGAGATAGAAAAGTTCAAAGAATGGTTTCAAAGTTTTGACAAAGGTTGTACAAGTTTGATCAAGCAAAAGTTCAATGAATTCCGAAAGAAAGCTGATTTTAGAGAAAATTTCTTTGAAGAAAATTTTGTTGAAACAGGTTGAGAGAAACCTGAAGATAATTTCTTTCCAAGTCTGAAAGAGGTTTTTATAACCTTGGAGGAGATTGTTATTTTGTTTGAAGAAAGATTTTGGAAAGAATACTGAAAATTGTGAAGATTGTTTTGAGTACAAAAGGGGAGATTGACATTAGATGTCAATTTTGCTAAAAGTTAATCAAAGAGGGAGATTACATTTACTGAGCTTAAAGAGAGAAGATTATACTGTAAAATCTTTTTGAGATGATCTTGAATCCAAAGGGGGAGATTATTAGAGCATAAATATGTTGGATACAAGATCATAGAAGACTGAAGATTGAAGTCAAAGTTGAAGTTAACTCTCAAACATCAAAGTCAAAGTCTAATGTAATAAAGGTCAAAGTCAAAGTTGTTATGTTGTAAGAGTTTAGTTTTCTACGCGTTTATGTGGTGTGGGTGTTTTTTGTGTTTGTATAAATAGTTTTAGGTGTTGTGCGTGTTGAATAAGGAAGCTTAACAAATAGCATCATACGTGTTCTACATTTTAGTGAGAGAAAACTTGTAATTGAATTCAGAGATTTAATACAAAGTGATTGTGAATTGAAATTGAGTGTCATCTTTTTTACATTGTTATCTGGGATAACACTCATCAATAGCAGCAAGAGCCTTTTCAGCTTCACTGTAATACTCATATGGCTTTGGGATGTATCTTTCAAGAATCTCTGGAGATATAGAAGTGGCTGGCTGACCAGGTACTATGATTAAAGGCTTAACCGAACCATTCAGAATTGACTTTATCAAATCCCTGTTCTTGTGGTTAAGAAATTGGATCATTCTCTTTTTCCATTGCGGATATTCTCCGACTGAGAGAACCGGGGGCTTGGATTGGGAACCCATGTTGAGCAAGTATTTCGACATGGTTAAGATTTGTAAATTATGAACTTGAAATGATCGTTAACAAAAAAAAACCCAGAAACCTTTGACTAAAAAGTCAAACTTGAAAATCTACAAAAAATCTCAAAAATTTCTAAGTGTAGAATCCGTAGAAGAAAGAAGTGATCTTGCGGATTCCGTACTTAGTCGCAAAACTCAAAAACACTTCTCGCTGAGAACTTTTCATAGGCTAGGGTATACGGATTGAAGCTATTCGCATGCAATGGTGTGCGAACTGTAGCTTTCCGCAGGCTTCGATCTGCAAATTCTGGCTTTCCGTAAGCTACAGTTTATGGATTATGACTTTCTGCAAATAGTGATTTGCGGATAGTGGACTTCTCATACAAGAAACTTTACGAAATATAACTATAAACAGTGACTTTCTGTAGAGGGTACTTTGCGGATTCTGTCCTTGAAAACTTTATGAACAATATCTTACGGATTCCAACTTCTCGTACAAAGAACTTTACAAATTCTTTACTTTTCGCTGAATACACCTTACGGATTCTAAACTTAGCAAATTTATCACAAACAGTAACTTGCGAATTCAAGGCTTTCCTTAAGCAACGTTTTGCGAGTTCTTTCCTGTTATTCCCTGTTTCTAGATTCTAATCACAAACAAATCAACAAACAAGATTTACTGAATATACCTGTTTGATTCAATCTCAAATTCTCAAACGATTACAATCTTTCTCTTTCTAGAACTCTCTTTCTCTCTCTACAATTCTCTCTGTCAAATATTATCTCTCTCTCTAGAATTCTCCTTCACTTCGTACCACTACTAAAAACCGAAATACAAAGCTATTTATACCTACAACAATTACAAGGAAACAAATACAATACAATATGTTGACTTTGACTTTATTAACACAATGACTTTGACTTTCACTGAGAGTTGACTTTCCAGCTTTGACTTCTTGAACTTTCATCTTCAATCTTAATGATCTTGAATCCAATAAATCTGTGCTCTAACAATCTCCCCCTTTGGATCAAGATCATTACTAAAAAAAATTTAGCAATGCAATTTTCTCTCTTTAATCTTGACTTGATAAAGCTCCCCCTTTGATCAACCTTTATCTTCTCTTTGAATCTCCCCTTTTGATACAAACATGATTTTCTCAAACAACTCACATGCTCCCCCTATTACTATGAAATATTTACATTCTCCCCTTCTCTGATAAGCTCTATCTCTTCAATACTTTGTTCTTCAATAATAATTGATATTCCCTCCCAAAGTTATAACACCTCTTTCACAAAAGAAAATTTCAGCAAAAACTTCAGAATCTTTCAGTTCAATCAAATCTTGAGAAATTCATCTTTCAATCAATCTTGAATATTTTCTCCCAGCTTTAAGATTGCTGACTCAAAACATTTCGTTAACTCTTCTCCCCAAAAACTTTCACAAAACACTTTCAGACTTTGGAAAGAAATTGTCTTCAGAATCAGCTCGGACTGCTTTAGCAAAAAATCTTCAAAGAAAATTTCCTCAAAAACAGCACATTTTCAGAAATTCTTTGATCTTCTTCAAATCTTTACTTTGAATTTTCTGACTTGGACATTTCTTTAAAATCATCTCTTAAAACTTTATCAATTCTTGATACCATCTCCCCCTTTGGATTCAAGATCACAATTGAAAGATCTAGCAATTCAGTCTTCACTTTTAAGCTCTGTCAGTACAATCTCCCCTTTTTCTTTGATGGTATTCTTTCCAAAACTGTCTTCAAACGATTAACAATCTCCCCAAATACTTTCACAAACAAATTTTCATCTTCAATCTTAATGATCTTGAATCCAATAAATTTGTGCTCTAACACATCACTTTCTTCTTCCTTTGACTCATAAATCGGCACTTTCTTCTTCTTCTTCTTCAGACTTACATACTTTCTTTCCTTTCTCTTGACCACTAAAGAAACTGGATCAACCACTGGTTTCTCAGCTTTCTTCTTCTCGACTCTTATCTCCTCTACCTCATCCCCATTTTGGCGAAGAGTCTCATAGACCTCATGTAAAGGAATCTCGTTGAGATCTTTCAGTTGTTTCATATGTCGAGTAAATCAATTCCATTCAGGTTGTAAGATACTCAGAAACTTCACATTAAGCTCAATCTGAGATTTCTTCACTTTGTTCTTGCTCAACTCGTTCAACAGAGTGACGAATCTGTCATAGGTGGTCTCTAGGCTCTCACCTTCCTTTACTTTAAATTCTTCATAGTTGTTAAGGCAATTAGAGACCTTCAGCTGATTTCCTATTTTTAAGCCCAACATCATCCTCTCTAACTGATCCCACATCTGCTTTCGTTTTGCTTTGTAACTGTCAATCTAGAGATATATTTCATTCAGAATACCTTGTAGTAAAAAGGATTTAGCCAATCTATCAGCCTTGTGCCTCTTCTTCTGTTCATCTGTATAATCAACTGGATATACTTCATACTCCGTTGTGACAACCTCCACTCCATTCTCTTCTGTAGTGTGAAGTTTCGTTTAAGGTTTTATGAGACCTTCTTTCAATGACAATCTGATATACTCACCAATTTCATTTCGGTCAATGAAATCCAGAAACCGGTCCTTCCACTGTTATACTCTCATTTGAACAGTACTGGTGTTTTAACATCAGTTCCTATGACCAAAGCATCCCTTGAAGTCATCTTGGTATTTGCACTGATCTTTAAATACAAAACAGAAAATTTCAAATTTCTGAAAATAATCAAAAATTGAACAAGTATAGAATTCTCAGACCACTGAGTTTACGTTTCGTAGACAGCTAAACCTCACAATTCGCAGACTATAATACCCAACAACTCACAGAGAAACCTTGCGAAATCCCGCTTTTCGCATACAATAGCTTGTGAAATCCGAACTTTTTGCATGTAGAGATGTGTGAATTCTAAACTTAGCAAAATTCCAAAGTCTCACTTTTCGCAAAAGATTATGTGAAATCTGTACTTAGAAAATATATCAACCACAACTTGTCGTAAGTCTTCTCTATGCGAATTCTGATGCTTTTAGCAGAACAAAGGACGTGCACAATAACTTTTTGCACAAAACTGCTCACGAGTTCTTGACTTTTCGCCCAAAGAGGCGTGTAAATTCTACACTTTTCGCACACAATGATATGCGAATTATGTACTTTTTGTATTTCACATTATGCGAATTCTGGACATGGAAATTTTTCACCACACTAAAAATGAAGAGGTCTGCGACTTCTAGAGAATTCGTACAGTAAGGCTTACGAATGCTTAGAGGATGAAGGATGCGAAATCTAAAGATCTTGCGAGTTCTTCAACTGTCGACTTCGAAAACACCAAAAATAATCCACAGTCTATCCAAAATATAGAACCAGTCCACGAAACTTCAGCAATTTGTCCACAAACACAAATCGAACAGATTACAAACACTTGATTACAACCAAAATAAAAAAAATTATAAAATCGGTCAAGAACTCAGTACGTGAAAACTTTTGAACCACAAACTCAATCAAATCCAAAATTCACACAGATTGATTGTGAATTTGGACAAACTATCAACACAAGATCTGTTCTAGACTACAAAACGAATACAATACTTCAAAAATTACAATCAAAACAACAACAAATCAAGAAAATCGATTATTGAACTGTGATATGCAAGTTCTTGATAGTCGACCAACAAATCGATCAAAATCTTGAAATTCTCCTATTTGCGCTTGCTCTGAAACCAATTTTGTGTCCCTAATGTGCAATTCAGATCAAGATGAACAACATATTTCAAATCCAAAAGCCATTTCTTATTGATCTTGTCTACCACAGATTACAATTCTCTTACTACAAAAATATTCTCTCTCTAAGATACGTTCTATCAAAGTGCTTAATGATTCTACAAACAAAATAACCTATTTATACCTAGTTACAATACAATAGAATCTAAACTACCAATATAAACCAAACACTTTGACTATGCATTATTTAGCATTGACTTTGCCTTTACCTTGAGAGATGACTTGGGCTTTGACTTTAGAATCTAAAATATTCTCTTTCATTTCCAATGATCATGGATCCAACATTTATGTACTAACAAAGTTCATATGACAATTTGCAAGATTCAAGTTTGTTTTGATTTTTGTGAAAGTGAAGGCAAGAATTCGCAGACCTGAGTCTACGAGTTGGTGGAATTTGCAAACTTCGTTGTATGAGATCTCTGGAATTTGCAGGATACTGTACGAGTTGTTGTTGGTTTTCATTGACTAAGGAAATTTTAGAGCATAAATCTATTGGATACAAGATCAAGAAGACAAAAAGTCAAAGTTCAAGAAGTCAAAGTTGGAAAGTCAACTCTCAGTGAAAGTCAAAGTCATTGTGTTAATAAAGTCAAAGTCAACATATTGTATTGTATTTGTTTCCTTGTAATTGTTGTGGGTATAAATACCTTTGTAAAGTCTTTGTAAGAGCGTGAGTATCATTTGTGGTAGGTGTAAGTCATTGTGAGATTCATATTAGAGAAGAGGTTCATTGATATATCATTCTAGTGAGAGAGAAAGTAGAGAGAGAAAGTGAGATTTGTAATTGTTTGAGATTTATTCAAAGACTTGTGATTACGATTCTCATCTTGATTGTTTTGTATTGATTAGAACTTGAAATAGGGAATAACAATTGGTATCAGAGCAGATAGAAATTCAGAAAATTAGATCAAGTTTGAAATTTTGAAAATTGTTCATCGTCGAACGTACTGTAGCATTCGAATTTCTTGATTCAGTGTTGTTTTGATTGTAAATTTGCTTGTAATAGATTCGTTTTAGTGCATAGAATGAAGTGTATTCGATTCACTTAGACTAATTCACACAGATTGAGGGTGAATTTGTGGATTTTTTTGTTAAAACTTGTTATCGAGTCTGTATTCACTGTAATTGGATTAAAATCCATCGATTTGTGATTGTTTTGTAAAATCAAGTATTGTAACATGTTCGAATTATGTTCAAGATGAGATCTGCAGAGTTTCAAAGCAATTGGTGAAGTATTAGATCGAAATCAGATGGAAAAATCGATTTTTTGTTCGAAGAGCCCAAGAACACGCAAGATATGTGAAACACGCAAGCTTCATCTGGAAGAACGCACAAGCCGAAGGAAATTGATTTTTGGACAAAACGCGCAGAGGGTTATCTGCGAGTTCTAGAAACGCGCAGATCGAAGTCTGCGAGTTTGAAATTTGAGAAAAAAAATTCTAAGTATTGAAACGCGCACGTAGACATTAGCGAGTTCTACAAACGCGCAAGACTAAGCGTGCGAGTTTCTAAGGAACAATAGTCTGCGAGTTCATTCGGTCTGCGAGCTCTGAAAACACGCAACCTTTTGTTTGCGAGTTTCTCAAATGCGCACGCCTCAGCCAGCGAGTTTATCAGTGAACAGTTACTTGCGAGTTTAGGCATCTGCGAGTTTCACAAACACGCACGCTTAAGCCTGCGAGTTCTCTTTGAACAGTGGTTTGCGAGTTTAGGCGTCTGCGAGTTTCAAGCAATTTCTTTGGTTTTGCGAGTTTCAATACTTAGACAAAATTTTCAAAACTGTAACATGGCCTCTAAATGTCAAAAAAGAAAAATCTCTAAGGGCGCTGCCCCCATACCCCCGCAAGGGCGTTTCCCCTTGACCCCACCCGTTAACGGGGTAGCGGGACCCTCGTGCTAAGTCTGCACAGGGGGACAAAGTTCTGATTGTGATCTACTGTTTCTGAATTTCTAACGATCATTTTTGTCAAGTTCTTTTTGTAACAGATAATTCAAGATAGGATATTTTTCTTATGATGATGAAACGAAGATTGAAAAGCTCAAGTTAGAGAACAAAAATCTTGCTTCTTCAGTTGACTACTATTCTAAGCGTTTAAAAAGATATTCTGATGAAAGGAAAATACTGAGAGAAGAAGTCAGTGCATTAAAGACCATTAATGAAGATCTTCTGAAACAGACTTCTGGGCTTAATGAAGATATGGTATTGAGTTCGGAAACTAAGAACACTGAGTTGAAAAATAAAATCTTTGACTTGGAATATCAGATGATCCAAATCCAGCAAGCATCTGTTGAAAGTTATGAGGAGAAGATTAAGAGTCTGGAAGATGCTAATGCTGAGCTTCAAATAAAAATATTTGATTTGGAACAAAAGATAGTCAAAGACAAAGATCATTTTGAGATTGAAAAGAAAGCATTGGCAAAGAAATTCTCAGACTTTTCCAGAAAATGTGTTGAAGAGAAGAAGAAGGTTGAGCTTAAATGCATTAAGCTTTCTCAACAAATTTCTGATTTTGAGAAAGTAATCATTGTGGAAAGGGAAAATTTTACCAAAGAGAATAAGTTAATAGAGCAAAAGAATGTTGGATTCTTTAAAGAGATATCAGATGGAAGAAAGAATGCTGAGAATGGATTTGAAGAAGAAAGAAATCTCTTTGAGGAAGAAATCAGGAAGCTTACTGACAAGCTCTCTGAACTATCAGAAAGTGCGCTTAAAGAGAAGAAAACGAATTCTGAATTCGAGATGAAGATTGACCTGCTTGTTAAAGAAAGAGACAGGTATTCGTCAAAGGTTAAAGAGCTTGAAAAGATTGTTTCCAAGGTGGTGGTGACTGAGCAAACGACTCCAGAGTCAAAAATTCCACACACCTAGAAATAGTTCAGTTGGTTCTAACAAGCTAGCCTCAAGCTCACATCAGAAAACTGTTTCTTCAAGAAGGTCAGTTAATTCATTTGATCAGATTCGTACTACTAACATTTTCTTTGATGAAAATGTAGATGGTTCAGGTACACAGAGAAGGAGAAGAAGGAAATATAATGAAGAGAAGATGGTTTGGAAGGTAAAACCAGTAGATGAAGATAATAAGAAAGATGAGAAGAAAGGAAAGAAGTCATTTGTACATACACATTAACCCAAGAAGAACAATGTGCGTAAAGGTAAACCTGATCATATATACACGAAAGATCAATTAATCAGGTTATCAGGTAAGAAATACTACTGTTCTTATTGTTGTACACATGATCATGTTCATAAAACAAGTGATCATTTCTGGTATGCTTCTTATTCCGTTACTCCCATAAGAACTGCAACTAACATTCATGGACCCAAATATCAGTGGGTACCAAAGCCAAAGACTGATTTTGTGTTGTAGGCACCACAAGTCAAGGGGAAGTAAGATAACTAAGGCTTCTAAGTAAATCAGCTTAGAACCCATACTTCAACGAAGTTTGACTTCTAAACATAACAGTTTAGGACTCGTACTTCAATGATGAAAAAAAGATGCTACTCCCGGGCCGATGAGAGAGTGTACTCAGATACTCAGAAGAGGAAATCAACCTTCAAGAGGGAGTACATAAATTTTTCTGGAAATATGTATTCGGAAGATATGATGAATTACACTTCAAACGGAGTTGTAGATCTCTATCATGTGTCTTTTACTGATAAATTTCAGATGCATATTTTTAGGGGGGGTAAAGAATTAGGATTTCTGATTACTTCAGATCAGAACTCGTACTCTCATTGTTTTACTGCTTTATGTCTTTTACATTTGAATAAATATTGTGAATAAATTTGATTTTGACTAGACTTTGAGACTTTTGCAGAATGAGAGAAGCTATCAAGATCATATTTTTATGACTTCAGCTGACTTTATGAGATTTAAGACTAAATGACAAAGGTTAAATTTCTTATCTTAAAACTCATATATGGTTGAAAAAAGGACAACTTTCAATCATAGAAAACATGTTCTTAAATGTTCAAACCACATCCTGATTCTTAAACAGATTTCATGAATTGGAAGTGTGATTTTAAATGTTTTCATTTTTATTTTGAGCTTCAATGATTAATAAACCGTGTGTTTCCAAAGATAAATACTTGCGTATTGTCTTTTCTATATACTTTCAAGTATTCACACACACCGGTTTGATTTGTTGATTCAAATTGTTCTTACCATGTCTCATTGTGAAACATATTTTTCGATGGTAAGACACCTCGCTTGTACTTTAATGCATTTTGAGCGTATTTTCATTTCGAAACATCATTTCAAGAATGTCTATATCTTGGTTCGTATAGACAATATCCGTTATTTTTGACCATAAGCCTTAATTGATATATCATTTAATTCTGATCATTTTCATACAATGTCAGATTTTCAAACATGTCTTTTGCATTCATATCTATTCTTTTAATATACTTGTTTGAAAATACTTCAATGTTTAAAAATGCTCCTATCTTCATGATTATATTTCTGAGCACATTCACATATGACATTTGAATATGAGCTTTAACTGATAAAGTTAAATCATCTGAGCAATACATACTTTCTAGGAGAATATGGGTTCTTTGTGCTAGGATTTAACTAAACTTCTATGGATTCACGTTAACCAGTGTTTCCTACCTAAGAAGTTAATCATTAGAGATTGAGTGTGAGGAGTCTAAAAGAAATGAGTGTGGGATGTGTGACGAGGTAAAATGGAAAAGAGAGTTTGGTTAGATGTGAGCTTAATGATTAAAAGAAAGAGGGTGTCAGATCAGAGTAAAAGAATATCAAACTCTGCACCAACTACTTTCTGAGTCGGGCAGCCACATTACTAGCGTTTCACAATTCTTTGGTGAACGTTATTGAAACAGGCAACTAGCCCATGCCAACTCTTGTTAAAAACCCCACCAACCACTCATTTTCTTCTCAAAAAGAAAATGTTTCATATTTTCAAGGGGACGCAACATATAATCTATCTGGTTTTCATTTGGAAAATCTGGATATTGAAAAAGAAGGAAGTCTGCCCCACCTTCGTACTTCAATCATGCACATTGAGTCTATGTTTATCTATTGTTGTCTCAGTGGTTTACACTATGTTGAGCCTTTATAAAAGCAATCATTCGTGCTTAATTCTTTCTACACTTGCACGAACACACAAAAAATTTGTTTTCTTGTCATAACATTCATAGAAATTGTCTTTGTGGTATTTCGATGATTGGATGGAAGCCCTGGGGGAGTGAACATCATAAAAGGTCCTTTATATTGTGTATTCGTTACACACAGTGACTTAGTGTTACTGACAGGCATGTTAACTGATTCATTTGTTGATTCAGGAGTTACAAGAATATTTTTTCTAGATTTCAAAAGATCTAGATGAATACATGGTTTTGGATCAACGAATCAGAGGCTCTTGGACAGATCAAAATGGTCAGAACTTATAAAGACATTTCTTGGAGTAAGTTTTGATGCTATAGATGCTCTATTCATCAAAAAGGGGGAGAAGAGTTAACGAAATGTTTTGAATCAGCAATGTTAAAGCTGGGAGAAAATATTCAAGATTGATTGAAAGATGAATTTCTCCAGATTTGATTGAACTGAAAGATTCTGAAGTTTTTGCTAAAATTTTCTTTTGTGAAAGAGGTGTTATAACTTTGGGAGAGAATATCAATTATTATTGAAGAACAAAGTATCGAAGAGATAAAGCTTATCAGATAAGGGTAGAATGTAAAAATTTCATACTAATAGGGGGGGGGGGAGCATGTGGGTTGTTTGAGAAAATCATGTTTGTATCAAAAGGGGAGATTCAAAGAGAAGATAAAGGTTGATCAAAGGGGGAGCTTTATCAAGTCAAGATTAAAGAGAGAAGATTGCATTGCTAATTTTTTTTTAGTAATGATCTTGATCCAAAAGGGGAGATTGTTAGAGCACAGATTTATTGGATTCAAGATCATTAAGATTGAAGATGAAAGTTCAAGAAGTCAAAGCTGGAAAGTCAACTCTCAGTGAAAGTCAAAGTCATTGTGTCAATAAAGTCAAAGTCAACATATTGTATTGTATTTGTTTCCTTGTAATTGTTATGGGTATAAATACCTTTGTAAAGTCTTTGTAAGAGCGTGAGTATCATTTGTGGTAGGTGTAAGTCATTGTGAGATTCAGATTAGAGAAGAGGTTCCTTGATATATCATTCTAGTGAGAGAGAAAGTAGAGAGAGAAAGTGAGATTTGTAATTGTTTGAGATTTATTCAAAGACTTGTGATTATGATTCTCATCTTGATTGTTTTGTATTGATTAGAACTTGAAATAGGGAATAACATGATGGTTCTGAATCTGATGATGGAGAGAACTTGAATCAAGCAATGCTCTTATTGACCAGGGCCTTCTAAAAGAAGTTTTACAAAACGCCTGGTTCAAACAGTCAATAGTATTCATCGGGTTCAAAGAACTATGAACATAAATAGAGGGTAGAAGGAAGAAGGTTTGAAGAAAAGAGATCTGATGGTAATAGGTTTGAGGAGAGGAATTCGGAGGAAAAGAAATATGTGAATCGGTATGAGGAAAAGAAAGTTGATAAACTAGTCAAATGTTATAACTGCGGAAAGTTGGGTCATTTTGCCAAGGATTGCAGGAATCCTAAGGTGAAGAATTCTGACTATTACAAGAACAAAATGCTCCTGGCAAAGTAATAAGAGGCAGGCAAAGCCTTGATGGCAGAAGATGACCTTTGGCTAGACGTTACCAATTCTGAGAGTGAAAGGGATGAGACTGCCCATATGTGCTTAATGGGGAAGAAAGTAGTTGAAGTGGAATCGGATGATGACGAGGCTTCTGATGAGGTAAATGATTTGAATGAATATGATTTTCTTAATTAAATGCACTCCATGATGGTTGAACTTTAGGATCTTCAGTCTAAAATTAAACGCTAAAAAGGTGTCATTGAAAAGAAAAATCATGCAATACTAAAACTCAACAAAGATATAGTTGATAAGACTGTATTGATTGAGTCTTTAAATAAAAACGTTGATACCTTTGGTAGAGAAAAGACTGCATGTAACACCCTAAAAATCAGAGTAAATTAAAACCTGGAAAACCTGCAACATGACGATCGTATTAATATAAACCTCCCCTAAAGGGGATCAGTCCTTAAGACTTTACAAAACCTGAACATAACTGGGATTCATCAACAAACTAATCTAGACACTTCTACCAAGATTGCATCTGTTGACAATCCATAATTCATCAAAAGAATGGGACTTAACAAATGCCTAGATACAATACTAGTCATCTCAAAATGCCTCGAGACCGAACCCGTCTCTCAAAACCCCGGCAGTCCACCGCTAAGGGAAACCTGTTATACACATCATTTGAGAAAAAGTGTTAGGCTTAAAGCCTAGTGAGAACATACAGTTCATAAATCTCAAGAGATATAATCATATGCATCAAAGTAAATCTTTTCAAGGGTTTAGTTGTGCAAAATACAGTTCTTTGATAATAAGCAGACAACCGGTCCAAAACACATCTTCCGATGACGGAAATTACGCGATTTACCAAGGATAATAGTGGAACACAAAGTAAGCCACAAATCCGAGTTATGAGCTAAATACATGGAACCATAACCACGAACGCTTCGGTCCGTACTACGATGTGAGGGAGGCCCCCGAGGAACCATGTCATACTCGTTCGTTAGGCTACATTTGACCCATGGCTAGTAACCGGTCTCACATAACCGTACCAAGTGCCCCCGATGATCAAATGTATCTAACTACAACAGAAGGGGCATATCCTTCCCAGCCATAAGCCGACTCAATAACTAGGGATCCACTAGTATAGTCATGACTTGTCACAATATTTCATGTGACCAACAAAGCTAGATAAATAGCTTTCAACACATTTATATTCCAAAATGCCGTTTTCAAGATCAACTGTTTGGTAAGAAAGATAAACATAAACTAGATTATATGCATCCTCTCAAATAAGCCCCCACAACTGGGCAAGTGAAACATTCTTTTACTTCAACAAGATGAAACCCATCATTTTAGTCAAAAGCGTTTCGGGAACCCTAAAATATCTCAACAAAAACCCCAAGTTACATCAAATTGTAATAAATGGACAATCCGAAAATGTAGAGATATATAGGAGTTAAAAATACAATCTTTGACATATATAACAGTTTAGAAAACTTAGTAGGAACTCACCTCAGTTTCCTTCTTCCTAACGAATGCTACCTATGACAACACCGAAAGAATCGGTAAGTTGAAACACAGATAACTCTCCCGCTACCTGACTAGAAGCACCGACAACAGAAACTAACAAATAGCGCAAAGAAGACTTATGCACGAACAGAAGGTTGCGCAAACGGCGCTTTGCGCATCCAACGGGTTGCGCAAATGAAGCTTTGTGCGACCTCGGTCTTTCCTTGACCGGTCGACACACCGGTCGAATACCACTTCCGGTCAAACGCATACCGGTCGAGTGCAACCTCCCGGTCGAAAGCATACCGGTCGAGTAACACTCTATCGGTCGAAAGGATATCGGTCGAATAACACTCTACCGGTCGAAAGGATACCGGTCGAATGCATCCCACCGGTCGAAAGGATACTGGTCGAGTGCATTCTTCCGGTTCTTAGCATGTCCGATCGTCTTGTTCACCAAGAACACGCTGGAGACACTGAACCCAGATCCAAAACGAAAATACTCAGATCTCGAAATGGAACGGTTAAAAACCTTCACAACGAGATTCTATACTGCTAGAAACATTTAGATCAAAGCATTAAGCTAGAATCGTACCTTGATTGGTTCGAATCGATCGAACCTTTACACCTGCTTTTCTCTCTCTCTCTCTCTCTCTCTCTCTCTCTCTCTAATTTCAAAACCAAGAAAACTGATCTGAGATATTTTACAAAATATCTAAACATTGATTTGTATATATATAACCCAAGTTACATTTAACCCCCTTGAACTTTGGGTAACGGTCAACTTTTCACCCAACCCCAAAATTCAGGGTGTTACAATCCTCCCCAACATGGGAATGATTTTGTCTACCCTTAACTCTGAAAAGGGAATGACGTTGTCTTCTACCGCCAAACATTTCCGAAGGTAGCAAACATGAAACGTGTTGTGTATTCTGCTCAACTCCGGTGGCAGTTACAACTGGTAAGCTTGCAAACCCACCCGCTTAAGTACTTTGAAAGGTCTGAGGAAACGGGGACTTGGCTTCCCACGTTTTCCGAACCGTATAATTCCCTTCCATGGCGACACTTTAAGCATAACGCGGTCTCCCACTTGGAATTCCATCGGTCGCCTCTTCTTATCGGCATAGCTTTTCTGACGATCCTGAGCCGCTTTCTTTCTTTCATGAATGCACTTGACCTTATCGGCAGTCTCTTGCACGATTTCAGGTCCGGCGAACTGCTTTTCTCCCGCTTCAAGCCAGCACACGGGAGTCCGACACTTTCGCCCATACAATGCCTTAAAAGGTGTCATTCCAATACTCGAGTGGTAGCTATTGTTGTAAGCAAACTCCACCAAAGGCAGGTGAGAGTCCCAACTACCCCCGAAATCGATGACACAAGACCTCAACATGTCTTCCACAGTTTGGATCGTTCGCTCGCTCTGCCCATCGGTTTGCGGATGGTAGGCCGTACTCAACTTCACTCGAGTACCAAGCTCTTTCTGAAACCCATCCCAGACGTTCGAAGTGAACCGACTGTCGCGATCTGACACGATTGACAATGGTATACCGTTCCTCGAGACCACCTCATCGATATAAAGCTTTGCCAACTTATCCATCGGTAAAGTCTCGCGCATAGCAAGAAATGAGCGCTCTTTGTCAATCTATCAACTATCACCCAAATGGTATCGTGACCTCGAAGAGTTTTAGGCAACTTCATCACGAAGTCCATGGTGATATGTTCCCACTTCCACTCGGGAATCTCTAAAGACTAAAGACTCCCATACGGTCGCTGATGTTCGGCCTTAACTTGCGAACACGTCACACAACGCTCAACGTAATGCGCCATGTCAAGTTTCATTACCGGCCACCAATAGTGCAGCTTCAAGTCCCTGTACATCTTTGTACTTCCTGGATGAATGGAATACTTGGACTTGTGTGCATCTTCTAGCAACAGCTCACGGTTACCCCCAATCTTGGGCACCCACACACGACCGCTGATCAGTTTCACTCCACGGCTATCTTCCGTTAAGAGCAAACGTTGTTTTGTCATGACTTCCTTTTTGAGATTCTCTTCTAACAGTGCTTCCACCTGCGATGTCTTGATCTTCTCAACAAGACTAGACACTAGCTCGATTCTCGAATGGGTAGTCCGAATACTCCCGCTATAGTCCTTCCGACTTAACGCATCGGCCACCACGTTCGCCTTACCGGGATGGTAAAGCAATTCACAGTCGTATTCTTTAAGCAACTCGAGCCACCACCTTTGCCTCATATTCAACTCTTTCTGATCAAAGACATATTTCAGGCTCTTGTGATCCGTGTATAGAGTGCATTTCGTGTCGTAGAGGTAATGTCGCCAAAGTTTCAAAGCGAACACCACCGCCGCTAACTCCAAATCATGGGTAGGATAATTTTGCTCGTGTATTTTAAGCTGCCTCAAGGCATAAGCGATCACTTTGCCTCGTTGCATCAACACACAACCCAGTCCCATTTTTGAAGCGTCGCTGTAAACCACGAAATCTTCCGACCCTTCAGGTAGCGTCAAGATCGGAGCTTCACACAACTTGTTTTGAAGGATCCGGAACGCCTTCTCATGGGTTTCGGTCCATTCAAACTTCACATTCTTCCGAGTCAGAACTGTCAAGGAAGAAGCGATCTTTGAAAAGTCTTTGATAAACCTCCGGTAGTATCCCGCCAGACCCAAGAAACTTCGGATCTCGGACGGACTCTTGGGAGGCTCCCAATTCATCATAGCTTCAATCTTGGAGGGGTCTACTTTCACTCCGACCCGAGTGACTATGTGACCTAGAAATTGTACTTCTTTAAGCCAAAAGTCGCACTTGGAAAACTTGGCGTACAACCTTTCTTTTCTCAACACTTCCAGAACTTCACGTAAATGTTGCTCGTGCTCTGACTCACTCTTTGAGTACACGAGTATGTCATCAATGAATACAATGACCGACTTATCGAGGAATGGTCGGCACACTCTATTCATCAAGTCCATAAACACTGCTGGTGCGTTCGTTAGGCCAAAAGGCATTACAAGAAACTCATAATGGCCGAAACGCGTCCTGAAAGCTGTCTTCGGAACATCTTCTTCTCTTACCTTCACTTGGTGATAACCCGATCGTAAGTCGATTTTAGAAAAACAACCCGCTCCTTGAAGTTGATCGAACAAGTCGTCTATTCTCGGAAGCGGATATCTGTTCTTTATTGTAGCTTTGTTCAACTCATGATAGTCAATGCACATTCTCAGTGTGCCATCTTTCTTCTTTACAAACAAGACCGGAGCTCCCCAAGGTGACGAACTCGGTCTTATAAAGCCCTTCTCGAAAAGCTCTTGGAGTTGTGACATCATTTCTTCCAACTCTGACGGCGCCAAACGGTAAGGAGCTTTAGCAATTGGTGATGCTCCAGGCACTAGATCAATTCAAAACTCTACCTGCCGATCGGGTGGTAACCCGGGTAAGTCGTCCGGAAAGACATCTGGAAACTCACGCACGATCTTCACATCTTCCAGCTTTGATTTCTCTAACTTGGCATCGATCACATAGGCTAGAAAAGACGAACATCCTTTTACTAAGCACTTGCATGCTTTTGCCATTGTGATTATTGCCACTGCCCCTTTTCTCTTTTCACCATAGATGACAACGACTTCGCCAGAGGGGTTGGGAAGTCGAATCAACTTCTTGGAACATACGATCTCGGCATGATTGTTTGACAACCAATCCATGCCGACCACGACATCAAAACCCCCGATTAACATCGGCAGTAGATCGATCGAGAATTCTCTTCCGTCGATACTAAGAGTACACTGCTTCAGAACATCGCGGACCAGAACTTGACTACCATCGGCTATTTCTACCACTAATGCATCCTCAAGACTAGTAGTGGGCATAGAAATTTTCTGACGGAACAATTCAGATACGAAAGAGAAACTGGCACCTGTATCGAATAAAATACGAGCAGGTACAGAGTTTATAAGAAAAGTACTCGATACCACATCAGCGGATGCCTTGGCCTCATCGGCCGTTATCTGAAATGCTCGACCCGGAACCCTCGGAGGGTTCTCCTTCTTTGCCGCCACGCTACCAGACATGAGCTTAGGGAAATCTTGCTTCACATGCCCCGGTGCCTTACGCTCGAAGCAGACCATCCCCACGACAGAACAGTCGCGGGCGGTGTGATCATTCTTACCACACTTGAAGCAGAATCTAGGAGTGGAGTTACAGTTACCATGGTGCTTGGTTCGACACTTCGGGCACCACTTTGCTTCTTGATAACCGTTGAAGTTGCGGTTTCCGACAAAAGGTCGGTCCCGCTTGGGAGGTACTGAGCTGCCCTCCCACTTTCTCTTATCAGACACCACCACTGATTTCTCATATTTACTTCTCGCGAACATTTCTTCCATGAACTGAGCTTCCTCGACCATCTCTCGGAGGTTAGAAGCTTTGGAATTGTGGACCATAGATTGCATGTCCGCGGGTAAGCCATTGAGATATGCTTTCATCTTGTCTATCTCTGTTGGGGCAGCGTGCCCCACCAGACCAAGATTTTCCATGAACTGACGGGTATACTCCCTCACCGTCAGGCTTCCCTTTACCAGAGACCGGAATTCTTTCTCAATTCGGTCCATTGTCCTTTCATTGAAGAATTCTTCTAACAACTTTTTCTTGAACTCGACCCAAGACAACTGAGCCAACACTGCAGGAGATAGGGTGGATTGGATGACATTCCACCAAATGAGTGCAGTATCCTTCTGCAGTTGGGTACCAAACCGCACTCTCTGATCATCTCCGCATTCGGAAGAGCCAAAAGCTTGCTCAACCTCTCGGATCCATTTCACACACACGGCTGGGTCATCAGAACCAAAGAACTCTGGCGGTCTGCAACCCAGAAAGGACTTATAGGAACAACTTTTCCTATTTCCCGGAGCACCAACAATCCTGCGTTCCTCAGCCCTGACCCCTGTACCAGTGCCTCCAGAACCCGCTACAATGTTCTCCATAACTGTCTCACTTCTACGATTGTTCACATCACGGTCCTCAATTACTTTCAGCAGAAACTCTTGTTGCTTTGCCATCTCTTCCCTCATTGCCAACATCATGTTGGCCATCAACTCGGACTGGGGATTAGCATCCCCGATGACTGGGTGGGACGAATCTAGGTCTACTAGCGGAATGACCTCTGGCCCCCCACCTAGCCTTTGCTGAATAGGTAGTCGTACAACAGGATCAACTCCTTCCGGCTGACCCGCTGTAGAGGCTGTCGCTTCTAGACCATCAACACGCGTACGCGGTCTTCCGCGCGTACCTATCATACTGAACTGCTACACCGAGCAGAGAAAGAGATAAGAGAGAGATAGGAAAACATGAAGGAAAACGTACTACCACATTACCAATTGTCATATTAACAGCAAATCAAGCACTCTTACGTACAATATCCTCATAATAACATTAGCTAGGTGAAATTATGAACATATAACACATAAAGGTTCTTGTCACCACTACTACAATGCCTGATAAACGTACTTTCCGTCGACTCTAAGACTAACCCGTCTTAGAAACTCTACTCAAATCTCGCGGATCAATTCTTAACATACTCAGTCTAAGTCTAGACATCTTACATTCATTCCTAGTTCGCTTAAACTAGGGCTCTGATACCAACTTGTAACACCCTAAAAATCAGAGTAAATTAAAACCTGGAAAACCAAGCAACATAACGATCGTATTAATATAAACCTCCCCTAAAGGGGATCAGTCCTTAAGACTTTACAAAACCTGAACATAACTGGGATTCATCAACAAACTAATCTAGACACTTCTACCAAGATTATATCTATTGACAATCCATAATTCATCAAAAGAATGGGACTTAACAAATGCCCAGATACAATACTAGTCATCTCAAAATGCCTCGAGGCCGAACCCGTCTCTCAAAACCCCGGTGGCCCACCGCTAAGGGAAACCTGTTATACACATCATTTGAGAAAAAGTGTTAGGCTTAAAGCCTAGTGAGAACATACAGTTCATAAATCTCAAGAGATATAATCATATGCATCAAAGTAAATCTTTTCAAGGGTTTAGTTGTGCAAAATACAGTTCTTTGATAATAAGCAGACAACCGGTCCAAAACACATCTTCCGATGACGGAAATTACGCGATTTACCAAGGATAATAGTGGAACACAAAGTAAGCCACAAATCCGAGTTATGAGCTAAATACATGGAACCATAACCACGAACGCTTCGGTCCGTACTACGATGTGAGGGAGGCCCCCGAGGAACCATGTCATACTCGTTCGTTAGGCTACATTTGACCCATGGCTAGTAACCGGTCTCACATAACCGTACCAAGTGCCCCCGATGATCAAATGTATCTAACTACAACAGAAGGGGCATATCCTTCCCAGCCATAAGCCGACTCAATAACTAGGGATCCACTAGTATAGTCATGACTTGTCACAATATTTCATGTGACCAACAAAGCTAGATAAATAGCTTTCAACACATTTATATTCCAAAATGCCATTTTCAAGATCAACTGTTTGGTAAGAAAGATAAACATAAACCAGATTATATGCATCCTCTCAAATAAGCCCCCACAACTGGGCAAGTGAAACATTCTTTTACTTCAACAAGATGGAACCCAACATTTTAGTCAAAAGCGTTTCGGGAACCCTAAAATATCTAAAAAAAAAACCCAAGTTACATCAAATTGTAATAAACGGACAATCCGAAAACGTAGAGATATATAGGAGTTAAAAACACAATCTTTGACATATATAAAAGTTTAGAAAAGTTAGTAGGAACTCACCTCACTTTCCTTCTTCCTAACGAATGCTACCTATGACAACACCGAAAGAATCGGTAAGTCGAAACACAGATAACTCTCCCGCTACCTGACTAGAAGCACCGAAAACAGAAACTAACAGATGGCGTAAAGAAGACTTTTTGCGCGAACCTCGTTCTTTCCTTGATCGGTTGCGCAAACGGCGCTTTGCGCATCCAACGGGTTGCGCAAGTGAAGCTTTGCGCGACCTCGTTCTTTCCTTGACCGGTCGACATACCGGTCGAATACCACTTCCGGTCAAACGCATACCGGTCAAGTGCAACCTCCCGGTCGAAAGCATACCGGTCAAGTAACACTCTACCAGTCGAATGCATCCCACCGGTCGAAAGGATACCGGTCGAGTGCATTCTTCTGGTCCTTAGCATGTCCGGTCGTCTTGTTCACCAAGAACACGCCGGAGACGCTGAACCCAGATCCAAAACGAAAATACTCAGATCTCGAAATGGAACGGTTAAAAACTTTCACAACGAGATTCTATACGACTAGAAACATTCAGATCAAAGCATTAAGCTAGAATCGTACCTTGATTTGTCCGAATCGATCGAACCTTTTCACCTGCTTTTCTCTCTCTCTTTCTCTCTCTCTCTCTCTCTCTCTCTCTGACTTCAAAACCAAGAAAACTAAACTGAGATATTTTACAAAATATCTAAACATTGATTTGTATATATATAACCCAAGTTACATTTAACCTCCCTGAACTTTGGGTAACGGTCAACTTTTCACCCAACCCCAAAATTCAGGGTGTTACACTGCAATTCAAAGTCAATTATCTGAAACATCTTCAAAACATAAAATGTGTGAACGTGGGTTGAAAGAGGTTGTTAAGAAATGTTTATCTTTGAAATCAGAGAATAAAACGTTGGTTGAAAAGGTCAATGGTTTGGAGGAAATACTTTATACTCAAGGTCAGACTGATCAAACCATTCATCTTAACAAACCAAAAGAGTTCAAATTGTGTGTCCCAAAGATGTGCAAATCAAAATGAATGACAATCGAATTCAATCACAATATGTTTCTATTGATCACAAAGTCCACAGTACACGATGCTCTAAAATTGTACAATATTTCTCTCTCTACAAATGTGTTCTCTCCAAGTCTAAGTGTTAAGTGCTCTCTTGGTGCTACAAGATTACAATGGTTTTCAATATCACAATATTTCTCTTTCTACAAATGTGAATTCTATTAAGTACCTAACTCTTACAAAAAAAACTATTTATACCAACAAGCTAACAAAGGAAACTAACAACTAACACAAGACTTGTTCACTTTGACTTATTACAAAGACTTTGACTTTTGCATTAAGAGGCTTTGGCTTGAGCATTGACTTTGACTTTCATTCTTTATGATCTTGGATCCAACATATTTATGCACTAACAATCTCCCCCTTTAGATTCAAGATCATCTCCAAAAAGAATAAGCATTAAAACCCCCCTTTTGTATAAACAAAAACGAATTTCAGCATTCATGAACACTCTTCTCCTTTGTTTGATCTTTGACAAATTCAATCTCTTTCTTCAAACTTCTTCACAAAGATAAACATTTCATCTTCCCTTTCTTTGAATAAGGCAATCAAAGTCAGTTTCCCCCTTTCTTCTTTATCTCTCTCTTTATATCTTAACAAACAATTTTCAGAATTATAATATTCTCCCCCAAAATCTGTGAATGTGCTCTTCAAGAATCTTTAACAATCTCCCCTAAGGTAATAAAACCTTTTTCAGACTTCAGAAAAGAAATTATCTTCAGATTCAACTCACTTTTCTTCAGTAAATAATCATCAAAGAAAATTTCCGCAAATATTCATCAAGATTTCAGAATTCCTTGAACTTTCTTTATTATTCTGACCATTCTTCCCATAACATGGACAATAAATCTTTCAAAACGTTGTCATTTATTTATCATCTCATTTGTGAATATAATTCTGTCCCATTATTATTCCCAGTTCGATGCAAGATTATCAAGATAAACAATGAATCTCAATCTCAAATCTCATATTCATTGATCACAAAGTATCTAATATACAATCACTCTCTCTAATTTCTCTCACTAGAACATGTGATATGATACTCCAATGTATGCACACAATTAAGCTCTATACAATACAATTACAAAGACAAATGTATTTATACTTAGACATATTACAAGGAAGACACAACTAAACTTGACATGCTTGACTTTGATTGTCTTTGACTTTTCACTTAATGACTTTGACTTTGCATTTGAAGGCTTTTACTTGGGCTTTTGACTTTCAATCTAGATGATCTTGAAGATAATAATTTGTGCTCTAACATTCTCCCCCATTGGATTCAAGATCATCTTCAAAAATAAATTCATCTTCAAAAACAAATTCTTCCCCTATGATTCAGAAACAAGTGATCTCCCCCTTTGGATAAACTTGCACTTATCTTCAAATGAATTTCATCTTTAAAACACGTTCTCTCCCTTTCAAGAACATTCCCTTTGGGAAAAAAAGTGATCTTCTCAGTCAATCAACATTCTCCCTTTATTGAGATGAAAATTGATAATCTCCACTTCTTGTGATCTTTAACATTCTCCCCCAAAGACTTTGATAAACATCATCTCTAGCAAAGATATTATCTTCAGTTATAGCTCACTTTTCTCTTTCCAAAATAATCTTTAAAGAAAATTTCTTGAACTTTCTTGACTTCTTGAAATTTCTCCACATATCTCTGAAAATGAACTTTCATAAACTTTCATTTCTTGACAATTTCTCCCATATATAACATTTCTTGACTATCTCTCCCCCTTTTTGATGATGTAGAGCACAGAAATCATCAAAACTGTCTCCAAGAAATGTCATGAATCTTTTTCTGACCAATGATCTTTTTTAAAATGAGCCACTGAACATACGTCAATTCATAATGTATTCATCCGAATCTTTTCAAATTTAGATAAATAAGAATGTTACCCTGAATCAACAAATGAATCAGTTAAGAAGCCTATAAGCAACACTAAGCTACTTAGTACTGTACAAGGAGTTTGATTGATGTTCACTCCCCATGTCTTCCATTCAATCATCGAGTAACACAAGATTATTCCACGAACGTTCCGACAGAAAAACAAATTTTCTGTGTATACGTGCTTGTGTATGAAAGAATTTAAACATGAATATTTTATAATAGGCTCAAAATGTGTAAACCATTGAGACAACAATAGAATTACACAGACTCAATTGTACATGATCAAAGTGTGAAGGTGGGGCAATGTAAGTCCACAGATTCAAGCAATTAATCAAGATTTGACAATTATGCAACAATCTAGAGAGAGAATGTAGAGATGGAAAATGTCATAGTCGTATATCTCACTTAAGCCACATGAATACAAAGAACACTCAAGATACTACAATCATACAACACTCACAAGGCTATTTATACATGATTGACTTATCAAAGACTTTGACTATATTTGACTATACAAGCTTTGACTTTTCTACATTAAATCTTGGATACAACAATACACTAACAATCTCCCCCTTTGTATTCAAGATTTTAAAAAAATTGACATTAGTCTTCAGCTTTTGAGTCTTCAAAACTTTATCTCTGATAACTTTAAACCTTGAAGCTTTAAAATCTTCAAACAATCTGCTTTTGAAGAATCTTGAAAAGTCTTTCACATAGCCTTTGAAAAGTCATCAAGTCTTGAACTTGAATTTGAACTCTTGAAACTTTGAGAAATATTTGATCTCTGAGGAATTTTTCAATGCTTGTATCTTCATCTCTGTGATCTCTGATCAGTCTTTGGAAAACAAACTTTCTTGAATCATCTTTGAAACATTTTCTTCAGAATCTTTTTGATTCTTCCCTTTTTGATGAGATTCTTGATCAAAACTTTCATCTGTCTAACTTATAATCTGACTTGAAACTCTAGATATATCTCCCCATTTTGATAAAGTTTCATCAAACCTGATTATATCAACTTCAAATATTCAACTGACTTGAAAATTCCAAATTATCTCCCCCTTTTTGATGAATTCTGAGCAGCAAAATCATCAAAACCTTTTAAAGTCACCACAGTCTTTGAATATTTATCTCCCCCTTTGTGATAAGATAACATTCTCCGCCCTTCTGATCTGAGTATTTGTCAATTCATAAAATGTATATACCCAAATCTTTTCAAATTCAGATATAATAAGAATTGTAACCCTAAATCAACAAATGATACATTTAGAATGCATGTAAGTAGCATGGAGCAACTTTGGATAACAGATGTACATTGGAAAAGAGCTTTTGTGATGTTCACTCCCCCAGGGCTTCCATTCAATCATCGAAAAACCACAAAGGAATTTTCTATGAATGTTATGACAAGAAAACATATTCCTTGTGTGTACGTGCAAGTGTAAGAAATGATTGAAGCTACTTAAGCTTGAACAGGCTCAAATTATGTAAAATGTCAACATTAACAAGTTTTCCACGGACTCAATGTGCATGAAAGAGGTGCAAAGGTGGGGCAAACTTCCTTCTTTTTCAATATCTAAATCTTCCGAGTGAAGATCAGATAGCATATGTACTGCGTCCCCAAGAAAAATTGAATCATTTCTTTATCGGGAAATAAATGAGTGGCTGGTGGGGTAATTGCAAGAGTTGGCATGAGCTCACTGCCTGTTTCAATGATGGTCACCAAAGAATGTGAACCAATCAGAAGATGTGGTTGCCCGACTCAGAAAGTGGTTGGTGCAGAGTTTTCATATTCTTCTAACTCTGTTTTTACATGCTCTTTCTTTTTAACATTTAAGCTCACTTCTATCCAAACTCTCTTTTACATTTTACCGCTCAGCACAATGAGAAAAACTCAACGGATGAGTTATCTCCCCCACTCTTTGATTTAAGACCCCTCATCCCTCAATTACTCTAGGATAACTTTCAGGGTAGGAAACACTGGTTAACGTGAATCCATGGAAGTTCTGTTTAAGCTCTCACATGAATCCCATGTAATTTGTCCTAAAAAGAATAGCTGCTCAACAATTTAACTTGAACAGTTAAGCACATGATATCATTGTCATAGAAATGTCTACTCATCAAGGAAATGAATGAAATATAAGCATCTGAACTTTGAAGATCTCTCAAAACAAGGATATTGAATGAATGAAATGAAATCAAGAGAATTGTTTTGAGAATTTGACAATGTATCAATCAGATATCACGAAATATGAACGTGAAATGGTTAGGGTATCAAAGAACTTGACAGTTGTTTATATGAAAGAATATAAACAATTTAGCAATGAATGCACAAAGATTGAAATGATGATTTATGCTCAACAACAGTAAAATCAAACGAGGGTATTACCATCGAAAATTGTTTCGTTTTGAGACATGGTAATAACTAATTCAAATGAAGTATTCAACTGGTGTGTATGAATACTTGACAGTATATAGACAAGATAATACACAAGTATTGATCTTTGGAAACACACAGTCAGTTAAACATTAATGCTCTAGTATGAAAAACAATTAAAAATCACACTTCTAAATTCATAAAATCTTTTGAGAACCATAAGTGGTTTGAATATTTCAGAAAACATTTTTCATGATCGAAAGTTGTTCTTCTTTCAAACAATCAAAGATCTAGATCAGAAGATACTTACATTTAAGCTCCCCCCTCAAATCATGATACACTGAGTTTGATTCAGATAAGCTCCCCCTTGATATTTGCATAAAATCCTTATCTGAACAAACTCTTCTTTGAAGTACGGGTTCTAAATTGTTATGTTTAGAAACCATAATTCTTTGACATTAAAGATCGGGTCCTGATATGTTGTAATCATAAGCCATAATTCTTTAACAATTAAGATCGGGTTCTGAACTGATATAATCATAAACCATTGCTTGATCTCCGAGGTACGAATCCTAGGCTGCTTTGTCTATAAGTCATTATTATTTGCTTTTAAGAACGGGTTCTGATCTAATAATCAGAAACCATAACTCTTGCTCTCCCTAAACCTGTGGAACCTACAAAACAGATTTAACAGGTTTTGGTACCCACTAGTATTTGGGTCCTGGTTGGTTAGATTTAGGAATCCTCTTCTCAATTGATTTAAATCTTTTAATTACATTTTTCTGAGAAGTAATTATGTAAGTTCCATACCAGTGATGAGTAGATTCTCATTGAATAAAATCATTTGCTCCATAGTAAGAACATCAAATCTTCTTTTGAGCAATCCTGATCAAATGATAAGCAGAATAAAACATATCAGGTTTACCAAAAAGTTTACCTTTATGTGCATTGTTCTTCTTATCTTTTGATGTAGATGCAAATGATTTGTCATTCTTCTTTTCATCAGGAGAACCTTTCACTCTCCAAACCATTTATCCTTTCTTGGAAGAATTCTTTTCAAGAGATTTGCATAAGGTAAACTTTTTGGTAAACCTGATATGTTTTATTCTGCTAATCATCAGGAGAACCTTTCACTCTTCACACCATTTGTCCTTTATTGGAAGAATTATTTTCAAGAGATTTGCATAAAAGCTTGCTGAACTATCAATATATTTGTCATAAAACAAATTAGATGCACGAATCTGATTTGATTTGACAATGTTTGATTTTTTGAAAACATTTTCATGAATGGAACTTGAAGCAGTTTTAAAAGAACAAATTGATTCAGTTGAATTATCAAAAGGTGATTGTGTAGATCCCAGTGCAGTGCAAAACAGAATAACAACAATCAAAGATGAACAGATTATAGGTCACAGCAACTAGTCATATGATTGATAATACTTCAAAGGGTTTAGGTTTACAGAGAGAATTTCTGATAAGAGTTTGTAAACCTAATGACTAGAAAACTGAATAATGATTTTCTAAAAAAACAAATGAAAAAACTTTAAATACTTAGGCTCGCAGACCTAACGGGCTTATGGGCTTTTAGGCCCAACAAGCTTACAAGAATGAATAAATGACATTTTATACCCTGAACTTCTATTTAAATAGCCCTAACAATCTCCCCCTTTAAATAGAAGTTGAAACTCGCGCTAGTTACGAACATATATCTTCCGAAAACCAAAACTGATCTCGAAATATCTTATTTGCGTTCTGTACTCCAGTCATTCTTCGATAACTCTCAGTGCTTTAAGAACAAATGCTTTGTATGAAGAATCCAGTATCTGAACTCCTTTTTCATCTTGACTCGGTGCACGCTTCAACTTGTCTTTCAGAAGCATCAAAGTACCATCACAGAATTTGGCAATCTGATCAAAACGGATAAAGCGTAGAACACCTTTGTTGTTCACGTATGACATACCAAACTCTGGAATTTTTATAACTGTGAATGCAGGTACATTTAGAGCGTCAGACGGAACACTCAGATCAGGCTTGAGCAGATTAATCTTCCACCGAAGCAAGTTTCATTGCACACTTCATGTATCTTTTCACGGTTTCTAGTGCATCAATGACTTCTCCGGGTCTGACGGTTCTGGTCTTTAAGTCACGTAGTATGAACAGCAGATCTTGTGGCTCCAGACATGGAAAATCAGCATCAGAAAAGCAGTATTGTTGACCATCTTCTCTTGTAAACATGAAGTCCGTATACTTAACCTTCATGAAGTAGGCAGGTATGATTTTATCAACTGATACAATCCTGAACTTCGTCTTGGAGTACTTGTGTTAGAACTTTCTGTACACGAACACAAGTTCACGCTGTTTTTCTTTGTTTTTCACTGACTGTAGACCATGGAGAACGACTTCGTCATACTTTCTTATCCAGTGGGCAAAGATCTTTTTCTGGCTTTCTTCGAGGAAAGGAACTTTTATTCGGACTCTTTCCCACTTGGATGGACGAACTGGAGGAGTATGTACTGGTTCTCTAAGTGGTGAAGCTGGAGGAGATCTCTTGGGAAAAACTGTAGAAGAGAAGTCAGGGTGATTAACTAGATAGGTCAATAAAGGAACCACGGCAGAAGACTGATCATCTGGATGCAGTATTTCATCAATTTCTTCTTGCATAACCACCAGAGCTCTTTCAGTATTAGCACATTCTTCTGTCGTGTCCGCCACTTCATATGGATCTAGAATTATTGCCCAATCCTCAGGAACTATCGGAGAACCATCTTCAAATTCCTCAGGCTTTTCAACCGTCGGATATTCGTATAGTACCAAGTCTGTCACCTATTCCCGTTCCTGTTCGTGTCCCTGTCCCTCTGTTCTTGTACCGGAACCCGTACCCTGTTCAACCTGTTCTGATTCCACCATATGTGTCTCCGGCTCAGATAGGCGTTGGCGCTTCTCCCCCTCATGGTGATCAGGATCATCCTGATCATCATGTCGGCGCTTGAGCCGTTCTGCTTGGCTACGGCAGGTATCCTCCACTGCTGATAGACGTTCAATCAAAACAGCTACGATTTGCTGAAGTGACTGAAGCATGGATTGTTGGATCTGGAAGGCTTCAGGAGAGACAATAGACTGGGGGGTTGGTGGGGTAGGTATGGATGCTTGAGATCGAAGCAGTGATAACAAATCGGCATCCTGGGTGGGTTCGGTTAGAGACTGGGCTAGAAGTTTGGCAAGAAGAATGGATTTCAGCTCAGGGATAGAGAGATCCGTAGTGCGTAGGGAAGGTGGAATAGGTGTAGGCTCAGGCTCAGTCGCAGGACCTTTGCCTTTGATCATGCGTTTGATATTGTCCACATCTTCCCTCATCATAGATTGGACAGCCTTTAGGGCGTCGTCCATGTATTCCCTTGAGACGAACTCAGTTGGGGTAACTCTGGGGTCACTTAGACTTCCCATTGTAGCTACGACTGTAGAAGTCGAGCCTCCTACGTTCACGGTTGGCGTGATGATAGTCGTGGTAGGACTTCCACCCAATCCTCGTAAACTACCCGAAGGCGGAGTTACTATAGGTGTTCCGGCCGGGCCACTTAGGAGACCGGCGATAGCCAAAAATGGAATATGTGTCCTAGGAATGGCATGTATAACAAAAGGCTCTAGACTCCGTGCATGCAAAGATGTCGAGAACGGGGGCAGCTGTTCTCTTGTTTCAATATCGGCACCCTCCAAGTGAGAGCCCGATAGCGGATATGCTAAATCCCCGTGAGAATGTGAAACCACCATCTGTTGAAAGATGGTGGAGTGGCTTGGTGGGGTGTGCAGATGCACCGCTAGGTCCACGGAGGCTTCTTCAATACCCTGTCTCAACACATGAGACTGGGTAGCAGATGTGGCTACCTGGCTGGATGTGGCTAGGGGGATACAACCGAAAATGGTTGTCCCGTCACTCGTGTACTCACAGCGTCATATTTTCTCTTTCTTTCCCTCTCTCGGCTCACTAGAATATCATCTTCAACTAAAACTCCCTCCGCTCTCCTTATCTCTCCAGATGAGGGATGATTATCGTCACCATCGGAGTCAGAAGACTCTTCATATGATGCCAATACGTTAGGGGTTGGGTCCGACTCACTGTCGGATTGAGTGGCTGCCTCCTCAGAGTCGGTTGAACCTGATTCCGCCGCAGGCTCGGATTGGGCCGAAGCTTCCTCCGAGGCGGAATGCGCTGTTGTCTCTTCTGCTGTTTGAGTCTCTATTTGCGTCAGCGAAGATGGTTGTCTAGAAGAACTAGGTTGGCTCGTTCCAACGGCACTGCCCACGCCAGATCCCCTCACGATTAAATCTCTCGACACACCCTGTCCGGAAGCCCCAGCTATCCGGATGCTCTCGCCTCTCGTTCGTGGACGCGGACCCTCACGTCGCTCAGGTCGTGCTCCCTAGGCAGGTCCTGCCGGTCCTGGCCGGACCATAGGAGCTGGAATGTTGTGTGTGTGCCTATAAGCTATCACACTCAGTGCCGTAGGACGAGCATGGTCTAGTACCCCGACTAGGATTTGTCGGGCGACAACACCTTCTGGATCAGCGCGGGAAGGTATCTTGCGTGTCGGGTGATGTGGGCAAGTCGGGTGCGTAGACCGGCGCTGTATCTCAGGATACAGGTTCATGTAGTTCCGGATAACAATCTGTAAGAACCGCATGAATGGAATGAAATTCGATCGGCGAGATGTAGTAGAACGAACTCTCTGAATGAGTTCAAAACAGAGAAAGTCGACAAAGTCCACGTGGCGATTGAAGGCCACCGCGTGAAATATGCGAAGAATTGGGGCGCTCGTCTGATCAATGCCCTTCATTATAGATGAAAGGCACCGATTTATGTAGGTGAACATCGTGTACCAGATCGTCGAGAGGTATTTGCGGTTGAAGGTTGATGGAATGCGAAGTTCTGCGCCGTAGCCTAAGGAGATGAGGTCGGTGCACAGTGTAGCATCAGAAACTATCGGGTCGAAGCTTTCTCGGCCTTGAACGGATCCGGCGGTCGGTAACCGAAGGAATTGTCGGAAAAGATCACATGTGAGAAGCACTGGTGTATGATCTATCCGACTTTCAAGATGGAATTTGCCATCGGCCTCTAACGCACGGAGAGAGCGCCAAAACTGCTGTAAGTATATGACTGGAACGGTCGCAGTTTCCGTAAGAGAATAAGAGATTGGATGCCCCATAAGTATCTAGATGATGACCTGATATTGAATAGCAGGTTGGGTTACATCGAGGTGGTAGTTATTGGCTGTAAGAGGGAGGAACTGATCCTCGGGAATCAGTTCCGCATCTGCGATTGCATCAATCGCTGGTGGTTGGTTTTGTGCCATTGTACCTGTGAAGAAATAGTCGATTAGTACGCAGGTTTGGGAAAAAATGATAGCCGTTGGAGTTATACAGTCATGATTTAAATCACGACGGATACTAATTCCAAAAAGTGGAAGAACAGACCCCATTCGGGAATGAGGGTCAGTCACCAAGGCGCATATACCTACACCCATATAAAGAAGGCAAACCAACACATAGAACCACCAAAATCACATCATAGACATATGGATATGTAAAACTATAAGCTCATTTGACCCAAGAACCAGGATTCGACCGGATAAGGGTTCCACCGGATATGGTTTACACCGGGGGTGTCCTAAGACCGGATGTGGTCTTCGACCGGATAGGTCTTAGACCGGGGATCAGCAAAGACCGGAAAGGACATTCGACCGGGGCAATTATTTGACCGGTGGCTAAACCACCGGATAAGAATTCGACCGGAGGTTACCTAAGGCCGGATATGAGTTCGATCGGACAACGCATTCGACCAGGGATGGCATTCGACCGGTGGTTACCATTGACCGAAAGTGCCTTCGACCGGGGCGTAACCCTAGATCGGAGGAAACCCCCGGAGAGTCGAATTGTCAACAACGCAGACGCCGACGCACACATAGTCGGCGATTAAACAAAGAAAAACTCGATCGATATAAGATGTAAACACCGAAAGATCGATTAAACCTACCTTGTCGATCGAAGATGAAGAGAAACGAGTGTTCGATCGAGTAGTAGTTCGGTCGATTGAGAATCCGGTCGAGAAGACCCCCGGTTGATTTGAGAGAGATGAGAGGAGACGATGAGAAAAAAAAAAGAAAAGGAAGGGATCGATCGAATGAAAGGAACACGGGTTCGATCGAGGTTTTTAAACCCCCGATGTGGGACATGGACATGGACATGGACATGGGACGGGGCCAGGGTCAGTGGCATGGGCCTGGGCCGACACCAAACTAGAAAAAATTAAAACAAATTTTGGGATTTTCTTGGGTAACAAAAAATTAACGAAAAGAAATAAAATGTTTTTGACTTTTTGGAAATAGAAAATAGACCTAAAAAAAATCTTAAGGGAGAAAAAACTTTAAAAAACCTATGGGAAAAAATAAAATAAAAACCCGAAGACACAAAAAAATAAAAAGCTCCCCCTCAAAAGAAAATTGAGAAACGCACGAGACTTAACTCCCGCTCGAATGATTTCCATGAGGAGTGCAAACCACATTATCCACTTACCTACTCCCCCTCGAACAGAGGACTCGTGAGACTTACCAACCATCTGACGATAGTGCTCCCCCTGAACACATTATCGGTGTGAAGATCCGACACAAACCACGGATTCCTTTCAGGGAATATCCGTATGAACTGCACAAAACTCACGAAAGACACCACGAAAACAAAAACACAAGAACACAAGAGAAACGAAATCTACTTTTTTGATACAGAAGTTTGTAACTGACACAGAGTTGAGCGAGTAAAATGCAATAACCAAGGAGTGTGAATATTAGCAACCAGAGACAAGTCACTGGTGCAGTTTTCACAGTCATTCGTTATTGAACGAAACTCGTAGAGAGCTGCGAACGGATCAAACTTTCAGATTTATCATACCTATCTTGGACACAAGGTAATTAAATTGTTTTTCGTCCAAGGCTTTGGTAAACAGGTCTGCTAACTGATGCTCTGAATTAACAAAATAGAGTTCGATAGTATCTTTTTCGACGTTATCTTTTATAAAGTGGTAACGCACATCAATGTGCTTCGTCTTCGTGTGTTGGACGGGATTGCTTGATATGGCTATCGCGTTCTTCGAGTCGCAGTAGATGGGGATCCTTGAGTAGTTAAAACCATAGTCTTTGAGATGGGTGCGCATCCAGATGACTTGTGAGCAGCAACTGGCGGCTGCTACATACTCCGCCTCGGCGGTGGAGGTGGACACGCAGTTTTGTTTCTTGGAGGCCCAGCTGACAAGACGATCGCCCAAGAACTGAACATGACCCGACGTGATTTTCCGGTCCAGCATGTTTCCAGCTTGGTCAGCGTCCGAGTAGGCTGTCAATTCAAAACCTGTCTCTTTTGGGTACCACAAACCAAGATCAGCAGTACCTTTTAAATATCGGAAAATTCGCTTAACCGCAGCTAAGTGAGACTCTTTAGGTTTCGACTGAAATCTTGCACACAAGAATGTCGAGAACATAATGTCAGGCCGACTAGACGTCAAGTACATCAGAGAGCCAAGCATGCCTCTATAAATAGTAGCATTCGCATCCTTACCGTCAGGATCGGAGTGAAGCTTTAGAGTAGTGGACATGGGGGTTTTCATAGGTGAAGATTTTTCCATCTGGTATTTCCGAAGAGTATCCGAGATGTACTTAGATTGATTAATGAAAATTCCCGTTTGTAATTGTTTTACTTGAAGACCCAGGAAAAAATTCATTTGCCCCATCATGCTCATTTGAAAATGTTTACTCATTAAGGCAGAAAAGTTCTGACAATACTTGGGGTTCGTGGAGCCAAAGATTATATCATCAACATAAATTTGTACAAGAATGATATCTTTCTTCTCTCTTTTAATAAATAAAGTAGTGTCAAATTTACCTTTAGAGAAGCCAGACTTAACTAAGAAGGATGAGAGTGCATCATACCAGGCTCGTGGCGCTTGCTTAAGACCGTATAGGGCCTTGTCAAGAAAATAGACGTAATTCGGATTTTCAGAACTCACGAAGCCTTCGGGTTGCGAGACATACACTTACTCCTTGAGAACGCCGTTGAGGAACGCGGATTTCACGTCCATTTGAAAGACGATGAAATTCTTGTGAGCGGCGTAGGCGAGGAACATGTGGATCGCTTCAATGCGGGCAACCGGTGCGAACGTCTCATCGTAATCAATTCCTTCTTGCTGGCGATATCCTTTAGCCACTAGACGCACTTTGTTCCGAACAATGATGTCGTTTTCGTCCTTCTTGTTCTTAAAAATTCATTTAGTCCCTATCACCGTCTTGTTCTTAGGTCGGGGAACTAGGCGCCATACTTTGAGGCTCTGAAATTGGTTGAGTTCCTCTTGCATAGCGATTACCCAGTCCGGATCATTCAGCGCTTCAGAAACGGTGGAAGGTTCGATACGGCTGAGGAACGAGGAAAATAAGCAGTCGTTCGCGGTGGTGGATCGAGTTTGAACGGGTGTATTGGGGTCACCGACAATTTGATGCAGGGGATGGGCTCGAGTCCACTTGGTGGTGTGTGGATGAGGTTGATATGTCTGATGGAAGGTATCGGAATCCACATGGCCACCTGGGGGTAAATCCTGAACTGCCTCGAGGGATGATGGCCTGTGAGGTGGAAGCTCCTAAGTGGGAGTCGAGCAAGGAGTAGAGGACGACTCAGCTGGAGATGAAACGATAGGAGGATCCGGGATTGCCGGAGAGGTAGCTTCGGGAGCACCTTCAACAGGAGTTGGTTCAGGGAGTAAAACTGAAGGTTGCCCTTCATCAGGAACTTGAGCGAGAGGATGTCTATCACTTGAGCTCAGGGAAGCTTGATCATTGGCAGTAGAGGATGGAGCACCAGGCGAGGATGGACCACCGGAGTCGGTTGGACCAGTGACTTGTGTCACTTCTGGTGCTTGATCATGATTCCTGTCACAAGACGTAGTATTAGACTTAACATTAAATAAGTCATCATAAAAGAATTCGAACAGCAAATCCAAATCAGAAAGATGTGCTCTTCACGTAGACGCATGATTTGGATCTACTGGAGACTGTGTAGCCTCTGAACGGAATTATCCAGAAGCTAACACACCAGTAAGCGCGGGTTCTGAACTGAGATGTTCAGAAGCCATATCAGCGGCCTCGTCAAAAGTCACGTTTACGCTCTCAACGACGGTCTTCGTCCATTTGTTGTAGACACACTATGGTTTGGCGTGCTGGGAGTAGCCGATAAACACTCCTTCATCAACTTTGGGACTGAATTTTCCAAGATCATCCTAGTCATTTAAGACAAAGCAGGTGCATCCGAAAGCATGAAAGTAGTTGATGTTCGGGACGCGCTTGTTGATGATCTCGTACGGTGTCTTGTTGAACCGCTTGTTGATTATAGACCGATTTTAAGTGTAGCAAGCGGTAGCAACGACTTCTGCCCAAAGAAATAGTGGTAGCTTGTAATGAGATAACATCGTACGCGCTGCTTCAACAAGAGTTCTGTTCCGACGCTCTACCACCCCATTCTGCTGAGGTGTTCGAGCAGTTGAGAAAGTATGCGAGATACCCACTGAAGTGAGGTAACCGGTGAGCATTTGATTCTTGAACTCAGTGTCGTTGTCCGTCCTGATGGTTTGAACTACTTGGTTGACACTTACTTAAATGCTCTTCAGAAGTGAAATTATCAACTCGGGAGTTTCTTCCTTTGACCGGAGAAATCGGACCCAAGTGTAACGAGAGAAATCATCAACCATCACCAGGACATACTTCTTGTGATTTATGCTTTGAACGCGCATCGGTCCACATAAGTCCATGTGGATTAGCTCAAGGGACCGAGAAGTACTAGGAACGGCTTTAGGCTTGTGGGACGCCTTCTTCATCTTGCCCTGTTCGCAGGCAGCGCACAGATGTTCTTTTGCAAACTTTAGATCTGGCATACCCTTGACATGGCCACCGAGCACCAACCTGTTGATATTCTTGAAGTTCAAGTGCGAGAGACGACGGTGCCATAGCCATCTTTGTTCAGCAGATGCTTTGGACAACAAACAGACTTCCTTGTCGGGTTTCAAGGACGAGAGGTCAATCGTATAGAGGTTGGTGCGACGCGTTCCAGCAAGTATCTCTTTTCCATCTTCAGTCCGAACGCTGCACCTTTTAGCCTTGAAAGTAACCTCGAGATTCTTGTCGCAGAATTGACCGATACTAAAGAGATTGTGGCCGAGACCTTCGACATTGGAGACTTTCTTGATCGTGATGTTATCTTTGACAATATCCCCGTAACCCCTGATGGGAGAGTAGTGATCATTTTCGAAATGCACATTCCCACAAAACCTCTCGGTGAAGTTTGTGAGAAGCTCCCTTCTTCCGGTCATGTGCTTGGAGCAGCCTGAATCTAGATACCACACATGACCGTCCTGCAAATAGGTTATTTCTTTTTAGGTACGCATTCATAAATGGGTCCTTTGGGGTTAGATTTAACACCCGACTTAGAGACCCGTTTAGATTTGGGTCTTTGTCTATCACGGGAAACAGCACAATGAGAATGATTATGAGCAATATGATATGAGCCAAACCAATCAGATGCATAACGACTATCAACAAAATCATTTGATCCACAATAAGAGCAACACAACCAATCATGAGACAGTTGAAGTAATTGCGGAATTGAATAAACTTTTAAACGAAGAATTTCATTACATTCAACTAAAGGTTTAGAAATAAAAACATCATGATTGTTATTGTTCTTTCTAGACTTTAAGACAGGATCAACTAATTTTGATGTTGCCGAGCTCTCTTTTGACTTCTTAGCTACCCAAGCATATTTCACTTCTCTCCGCCGACCAAACATATCTGAAATACCGTTAAACCCATAGTCAGAGGATTTGAGAATTGAAGATTGTGACCTTTGAGAGCGACCGGTCTTTTTCTTCTTCTGTGAACGCCTTTTAGATTTATACTTTAAAGATTTTGAATAATTGTTCATAGAAGGTTTTTGCGGGGCAGATGTGGAACATTCACCCTTATAAAATTTAACCGGAGGCTCACAGGACACATTTATAAAATCAACATGGCTAGGTAGAGAAGGATTAAAATCAAATTGGCTCAAATCACAATCTAAACACACCTTAGAATTCAAGAATGCGGAAAATTCTAGTTCCTCATCTGAAAGGACCTTAGCACTTGAGGATTTCAGGACAGCGGAAGAGTTTGTTGAGAGCATATCATATGTGGAAGCATTTTTACAATCAGAACACTGATCCGATTCAAAAACTTGAGGCTCTTTTCCTTTATTGGAAATGATTTGTGACGAGTCACCCATAAAAGCTTTGCAGGAAGAAGTGTCAGAGGAAGGATAAGAGTTTTCAGACAGATGAGATGTCTCACTTTGGAGATTGAAAGGCTTAGTTTGAGACTCAGCCTTTTGAAGTTGCTCTTTCAGTTGATCTGTTGCCATAGCAGCCAGTTGAGATTGTAACTTCTTTATTTCTGTCTGGAAAACTTCTTTTTCCTCATCAGACATATTTTCCTTTTTGTTGGAACTGAGACACTTAATTTGGGATAAAATAAATTGTTTTTCCTTTTGCAAATTTTCCCTCTCTAGTGCAAACGATTCTTCTAGCTGAACAAGTTTCTTTTCTAAAATCAGAGTTGGAACATAAACCTTGTGAGCTAGAGGTTCCTCCTCAGTTTTAACAGTGTTAGCATCAAGTTCAGCTGGAGAATAACTGTGAAAATAATCGGTTGACAGAGAACGGGGTTTGTCATCATAGTAAGTAGCATTCAAAGAATCATAGACAAAAGGAACTGTCTGTTTAGTAAGAACTGAGTTTTCCCTTCTCAACTTATCTTCCAAGTCTTCTTCCTTAGTGGGTCTGGTCCATTGGATTTTATATTCGGGAAAGATTTTGTCTAATCCAAAGAATTCAGATGCATACAAAATCGGAACTTTGGTTAAAGCCTTGTTCAAATAATTTGGGTTATCGTAACCGATACCCGCATTTCCATACTTGGGTTCTTTCGGTGTGATTAGCTTTAGCGTGTGATCAGATTGACCAAATTTATAGAGTTTCTTTTCAAGATCTTCTAACTGATTAGATAACCTTATGTTCTCATTCTTGTAAGCCACGTTTTGAGTTAACAAATCAATTTTCTCGGTCTCATACGTACGTAGCTCATCGGTCAGGTCATCTACTTTGGTCATTAGCTTTTGTGACTCTGTTGAACAACTCTCATTCTCTTCTCTTAAGTTAGAAATCGTGCATAGGTAGCTAGAAATTTCTAAGCTTTGTTTTTCCATAAATTCATACTGTTTAGTGACACGGTTTTCTAAAGACGAGAGAAGTTGTTCTTTTTATTTTAAGAGTAGCTTGTAAGAGTCAAGTTTGTGCATTGAGAGTTGCATTTGATCAAGTAAAGCTTCATGAAAAGGGGCACATACCTGGCATGGAGCATTGTGATCTTCATCATCAGTGTCAGATGGTGATGAATGGTTGCCCATGAAACACAAACGAGCTTCAGCATCCTCAGGTTCTTCATCCGACACTTGCAACCTGTAATCGTCTTCAGCCATTAGAGATTTACCGGCTTCCTTTTCTTTGGCAAGAAGCAGCTTGGCTCGGTAGTAGTCGGCGTTGCGCACAACTGGTTTGCGACAATCCTTGGCGAAATGAGCTAACCGACCACAGTTGTAGCATTTGATCGGCTCGTCTTTCGGCTTAACTTCATTTCTCTTGTCAGACTGCTTACCAACTTCAAAGCGTCTATTACCTTCAGACTTTTCTCGATGATCACGTCGAGTAGTGACTCTTTGCTTATTGGAGGACTTGTTAAAAAACTTCCTCTTTTGAAATGCTTGAGTGAGAAACACCATTGCTTCTTTCATCTTGGCAAGTTATGGATCCGAGTCGCTATCGGGATCTTCAGGTTCAGAATCAATCAGCACGGGCTCTTTTCCAGATGATCGGCTGACGGACTTGCTTCTTCTCTCAGATACGAGTGCTAATGGATCAGCTGCTGGCTTTTCCTCTGCTTTCTGATTCCCAATAAGTTCCATCACTTCCTCTTCGTCCTGGAGCAGCATTTCATAGAGTTCGTGAACGTACAGCTTCTCCAGGGTCTGAGTGTGGCGTATATGGGAGACGAACGGTTTCCACTCAGGTTGTAAGTTGTTCATAAACTTTATATTGTTTTCCGTGTTCGTCTTTGTGATCTTATTCTTCTGAAGATCATTCAGAAGCATATTAAAGCTCTCGTAGGTTTCCGTCAGCGTTTCACCTTTTCTCGCTTTAAACCCATCATATCTGGTGATACAGTTGGTCACCTTCAGCTGGTTGTTGATGTGGCTTCCCATCATCATCTTCTCTATTTGGTCCCACATCTTTTTTGATGAATCTTTGAAGCTATCTATACAAGCATAGATGTCATTTGGTAGACTTTGAAGAAGGTACGATTTGGCTAGCTTTTCTGCATCGTACATTTCCTTTTCATCCTTAGTAAAATCACCAATAGATTTCTGAATCTGTCGCTCTGGCCTTCCTTCAGCTGGGTTTCCTGATACCACTTTCATTGGCCAATCTTGTGGACCCTCAGTCAGGCATTTGTATATTTCTTCATAGTTAGATTTTGCTTCTATGAAGTTCATAAATCGGTCATGCCACTGAGGATACTCTCCCCGAAAGAGCACCGGGGGCTTTTGGTCAGAACCGATGGCTAAAGCTTCCCTTGAGTTCATCTTTACTTCTTAACTTAAGAGCACTTTTTACTGGATCAAACCTTTTTGCCTTTCTGCTTTGATACCAATTGTAGATCCCAGTGAAGTGCAAAACAGAATAACAACAATCAAAGATGAACAGATTATAGGTCACAACAACTAGTCATATGATTGATAATACTTCAAAGGGTTTAGGTTTACAGAGAGAATTTCTGATCAGAGTTTGTAAATCTAATGACTAGAAAACTGAATAATGATTTTCTAAAAAAACAAAGGAAATAACTTTAAATACTTAGGCTCGCAGACCTAACGGGCTTATGGGCTTTTAGGCCCAACAAGCTTACAAGAATGAATAAATGACATTTTATACCCTGAACTTCTATTTAACTAACAAAATAGCCCTAACAGATTGACTAATCACATCAGCTGCAATCTTATAAGATAATTCAACATTTACAACTTCAAGTTGTTTTATCTTTCTGGACAAAACGTTTCTTTCATCAAAAAGTGTGTCAAACTTCTTTTTCAAATCAGATCTTGCCATCTGTTCTTTTTGAATGCCTGATGATAGAACAGATATCTTTGATGTGAGCTTAGATATTTCACTTTCAAAGATTTAACATTCTTGCTCAAAGTCTTTTTCTAAGTTCTTGTTCTTTTCAGAAATTTCTTTGAAAATCCCAACATTTCTCTTTTCAGCGTTTTTCTTTTCAACATCAAAGGATTTCTTCTTCTTTTGAAAGATTTGTCTTTCCTTTTCAAGTAAGTCTTGTAAGTACAAATTTGTTTGGGAAGTTCAATTGTTTTATCTTCAAGAACTTTTCTTTCTTTTGCTAAAGTATTTCTTTCAATTATTAAAATATTTTCAAATTCGGATACTTGATTCCAGAGTTTTAAGCATCTTTGCTCCAAATCCTTTTTCTCATGAAAAGCTTTCTTAGAAAAGTCAGAAAGTTTTTGAGTGTAAGCTTTCTCCAACTCAGCTTTATCTTTATCTACATGAAGCTTTTTCTTCAGATCAACGTTCATAGATTCAAGTGCAGATATTTTATCTTCAAAAGCTTTGAACTTTTGTTGAAGATCAACTGATTCAGCTTTCAACTCTGACGGTTTCTTTTCAGTTGTCTTCAGTTTGCTTTGAAGATTAGTTATTTCTCTCTCTTTCTCTTTAATTTCTTTCTCTCTTGTTTTGATGATACCTGCAAGATCGGATTTAGAATTATTAATACATTTTGCACATTGAAAGTTTTTTCAGAATTTAAAAATTTAGCTTTCAACACCTGAATCTGATTTAGAAGCTTTGAATTCTGAATTTTCAGTTTATCCCGTTCAACTACTATAGTAGGTATTTCAGGCATGTACATTATAGCACAATCTCTTCCTGATAATACAGTGGACATCTTGAATAGTATGCTTGAAATGATCGTCCAAAATATTCAGAAACAAACTTGACTTATTCAGTGTTGACCAAGTTTAAACACTTGAAAAACTTTGAAAAATTTTCTAAGACACAAAACTCGCAGAACACTGTGGATACACTTCGCGCAAATAGTCTTATGCACGTACTATGTTCGCGCAGAACAAAGCATGCACGTTCAAGGTTCGTGCTAAAAGGGTTGTGCGCGTTTTTGAACTTGACTTCTCGCAGACACTTTGCGCGTTCTTATACTTAGAAAATTTTTGAACTCCTAACTTCGCGCAATGCCGTTGCGTGTTCCTATACTTAGAAAAAATTTGGATATATAAGAACTCGCAAACACTGAATATAGAACAAAGAACTTGCAGGACAAAGAAACACAAAACATAAAAACTCGCAGGCAGCTTCGTGCACATTTCTAATTCTCGCAGATCAAAGCGTGTGCGTTCTGATTAAGAACTCGCAGAACACTTGCAAAGACACAAAAACTTCATTCTGCGTGTTCTTTGATATGCATGTTCTTCAGATGATACTTGCGCATTTTATGAATCTTGCGCATTCTTCAGTGTTAACCACGGATTTCAACTAAAAACTTTGATTCCTGTAGTTTAGAGCGGAGATTCCACAATTATGATCGCACAATGATTTAGAACAAGTTTCTAATACAACTTTTCAACTAGAAACAACAAAATTACAATGCAATTTTCAAATTACAGTGTTCGGACATTTTCCTACCAAAAACATGAAAATCCAAAAATTGAATGTGATTTAGTGCAAAACTGATGATCAAATAAGAACAAGAAATGTTCTAAAACAATGATCGAACCCTAATGATCCATTTTCTTGCACCAAAAACCCTTATCACTAAAAAATTTGAGATCACAGTGATATTATAGAATACGTTCTGCGTGTTCTTCCAAGAATCACCAAAATTGATCAAATCAGTGTGTGTTTAATCCATTCTGAATAAATTGGTCTGCTCTAATACCAAATGTAAGTCCATAGATTCAATCAATTAATCAAGATTTGACAATTATGCAACAATCTAGAGAGAGAATGTAGAGAGAGAAAATGTCATAGTCGTATATCTCACTTAAGCCACATGAATACAAAGAACACTCAAGCTACTACAATCATACAACACTCACAAGGCTATTTATACATGATTGGCTTATCTAAGACTTTGACTATATTTGACTATACAAGCTTTGACTTTTCTACATTAAATATTGGATACAACAATACACTAACACACTTATTGAACTTGGAAACTGCGTCAGAAATTTGACTTTTAATACAAGCTTTTTTTTTCAAAATCAGTAGCAGTTTTGTTAAAAGAGTCAATCAAGTTTTTGTTCCCAACAATTTCCTTATTGAGATCAAAAATTGTTTGACACTTTTTCGCAACTCTGTTTTTATCCTTTTTAAGCTTGGTTTGTAGGTCTTGAAGATCAACCATCATGGTTTCCATTTTCATTAAAAAATCACATTTGGATAAATCATTTACCTCTTCTGAAGTCTCATCATCTGACTCGTCGTATTTGACCTCCTTTCTCATCAAGCACATGTGGGTTGTTTCTTCTTTCTCACTTTCGGAATTCAGAAAAATCCAATCAATGGTCATCTTCAGCCATTAAAGCTTTACTCGCTTCCTTTTGCTTTGCCAAAACAATCTTATTCTCGTAATACTCTGAATTCCTTACTTTCGGCTTTCGGTAGTCTTTAGCAAAGTGACCAATTTTTCCACAATTATAGCACTTGACTGGATCTTCCACTTTCTTCTCATAACTATTCACATATTTCCTTTCCTATGGCTTCCTTCCATCAGACTTTCTTTCATCATACCTTTTTCCTTCTATCCTCTCCTTCTGTTCATAATTCTGCGATCCTGAAGAGTATCTCTAACTGTTAGAACCCGGTTTCTTATAGAACTTCTTCTGAAAAGCACGGGTCAGCAATAGCATAGCTTGCTTCAGATTTTCTCCATCATCATAATCGGAGTTGCCACTATCGGATCCATCAGAACTAGAAATCACAACTTTCTTTTTCTTCTTCTTGTCCTTCTTCTCTTTCTCCTTTTTCTTGTCAACTACTAAGGCAACTGGATCAGGTACTGTCTTTTCCTTTACTTTTCTTTCTTCTCTTCTCTCTTCTCTTCTACTTCCTCCTCATTCTGTCGGAGTGTTTCGTAAACTTCGTGTACTCAGATCTTTCATTTGTTTCATACTCCGTGTGTGTTTCTTCCATTCTGGCTAAAGAATACTTAAGAACTTGACGTTGTTTTCAATCTAATTCTTCTTAACTTTGTTCTTGGACATTTCATTCAGAAGTGATACAAATCTTTCATAAGTTTCCTCTAAACTTTCACCAGATTTGGCCTTATAACTCTTTATAGTTATTAATGTCGTTAGCCACATTCATTTGGTTGCCTATCTTTGAACACATCATCATCTTCTCAACATGATCCCATATTTTCTTGGCTATCGCTTTGTATCTATCACTCTTGATGTAGATCTCATTTTGTATGCTCTGAAGAAGTAGAGATCTAGCATGTTTGTCTGCCTTATACCTCTTCTTTTGCTCGGCAGAATAACTTGAGAAATCAACAACAATCTATTTGGTTTTGGGCTCTCGGGGCTCCATACCATCTCTACTACCATAACTCTCATTTTCCTCATCCGGAACAATAGTTGTAACTGGTTTCATAATAGACTGTTTGATAAATTCTCCATTATCGTGACCATCTATGAAATCTAGAAATCTATCTTTCCACTGCTCGTATTCCCATTTGAAAAGAACCGGTGGTTAAACATCAGTTCCAATAGCAAGAGCATCCCTTGAAGTCATCTTGAACTTGCACTGATCTTTAAGCACCAAATCAGAAATTTTTCAAAATTCTGAAAAAGACCAAAAATTTTCTAAGTATGGCAGTCGCAGATCACAGTGAAACACTTGTCGCAAAGCTATTCAACACACTTGTCGCAGAGCACAACTAGCGAGTTCTAACTTGTCACAAACAGAGGCTTGCGAGTTCTTGGTTGTTGCAAGCTGAAGGATGCGAGTTCTTGAACTTGTCGCAGGCTGAAGCTTGCGAGTTCTATACTAAGAAAAATTTCAGACACAAAACTTGTCGCAAACAACTTGTCGTAAGCTTCACTATACGAGTTCTTCAACTTATCGCAGACCGAATAGTTTGAACAGTAACTTGTTGCAGGTTGAAGTTTGGGAGTTCTGAACTTGTCGTAAATCACGTTCTACGAGTTCTTTCCTTAGAAAAAATTCCAAAAACAAAACACAAAATCAAAGAAGCTTGCGAGTTCTTCAAGGAGCTTGCGACTTCTTCAAATCTTGCGAGTTCTTTACAGTTTCGATTCTGAAAATTTCCAATCAGTCCAAAATCAATTCAATTCTCCAAAATTGATCCTGAAACTTCACCAATTATCCCTCACACGGTATTAGAGCATATTTCAAACACTCAATTTTGAACAAAAACAACAAAAATTACAACTCGATCTCAAGAATACAGTGCATGAAAAACTACGAACCAAAAACTTAATCAAATCCAAATTCACACAAATTGATTGTGAATTGGACAAAACAACCAACAACAAACTTGTTCTAGAACATCATTCGAAAAGAATGAACCAAAAATTACACTAAAAAACACACAAAATCAATAAAATTGATTCTTAAACAGTGTTCTGCGAGTTCTTGATATAATCGGCCAAAATCTCAGATTATGATCATGATTCTCTGATTTCGTGCTTGCTCTGATACAAATTGTTAGTCCATTATGATGTGCAAATCAAGATGATTACAATGAAATCGATCCAAACGTCATATGTATTTCAATCTCAATATGAATCGATTACAATATGTTCTCTCAATATTTCTCACTCTAAAGATGCTCTCTATTATGTGCCACTCTTCAATATGCTACTTGGTTACAAGAGAAAAACAAAACTATTTATACCAGCTACAAATACAAGGAAAACAATTAAACTAAACTAGTTGATTTTAGAAGGCTTTGACTTGGAACTTTGACTTTTAATTTTCATGATCTTTGATCCAACATATTTGTGCACTAACAATAATCACCATAATTTTTTATTAAGAAATTGCCTGGATGGTCTTATAGTAATGTTAATATGTAACATCCGTAAATTCAGGTAAGTTGTGGCCTTGTTAATCTTATGTTTATGTGCTTACCAAAGTAGAAATTATATGCTTAATTGCCTTTTCCGTCTATGTTAGTTGCTTGGTGTCGGATTGAAAGTTTTAGACTAGCAATTGTTGAACAGAGAGCTTCGCGACTTAGGCGCGAGTTTAAGTCGCGGCATAAGTCGCATAGTCCACTGGAGTGGTTTGGGTTTGAGGAACCTCGCGACTTACGCCGCGAGTGGAAGTCGCGGCACAAGCCGCGTAACCCACTGGATGCCTCACCTTTGAGCGCACGGGCGACTTATGCCGCGGGTGCAAGTCGCGGCACAAGTCGCGATCGCCCTGCAGCTTCCTAAAACCCTTCATTTCTCGATTCAAAATCACACACACACACACACTGATTTGGGGGAGCGGTTTCTAGGGTTTTGGGAGACATTTCTTCCTCCTTACTAGCTAGAGCATTTATTGCAAGCTTTTGGGGAGGTAAAGCTTCATTTATTGAGCCTCCTTCTACTTCAAGATCAAGATCTCAAGAGTCCAAGTCTCCATCTTCTCCATCCAACTTCTAGGGTTTTCCATTTTCTAGGTTTTGGTATAAAACCTAGATTGTGAGTTTACTAAATCTTTGTTAAAACTAGATACACATCATAATCTTCTATTTGTGATTTTATTCTATATGTGTTCAAGTATTTGGGATTTCTTAATAAAAATGGGTGGAAATATGGATGTTGGTGATATGTTAATTTCAAGGTTATGTGTACCATTATTTGGGGCTTTTCCCATGGATATATATGATGGGTACCTGGATATGTTAAATGTATACATATATGTGTGTTGTGATGGTTTTAGTTGGAATATCACTTTGGTGACATATTTATATGCATGATGAATATAATTGTCATTTGGGACTTTTGTTGGACTTCATGAGGATAGGATAGTAATATTATACCCATGGCGGTATGGAAATATGTTGGGGTTGAAATACACCTAAAGGACCTCCTATATGCATTATGTTGGACGAACCAAGTCAGTTCACAAGGAGGATGTAGTCTTGGGCGCCACTGTGATGGTATGTGCCTAGACCTCCGCCATTCGAGGAATTTTCCTTTGGAGTAGTCTCCGGGTGTGCCGGGCCTTGGAATGTTCCTTGTTAAGGGCATCACGGTATATCGACTCTTGGGGTGGGCTCGATTGGTGCTTTGGGTCTCCCCTAATGACTCCACATATATTGAACACTGGTTAACTGCTGATAAGAATTGTAATTGTTCATGCATGCTTATTATTGATCGACTCACTAGGCTTTTTGGCCTAACACTTGTTTGGTGTCGTAGTGTATCTCAGGTGTTAGCGGCGCGACTCCTAGGCAAGTTTAGATGCTTTGGGCAAGAGCTTGGGGATTTTGGCACTTGAACTATTTTTGGAAGATTTGGGTTTATAGATGACACCCCTTTTGTAATCTCTTTTCTAGATGTAGAAATTAGATTAGTTGCTTGTTGTTTATTTATCCGTTAAACTACAGATTTGTGATTAAACAGGTTAATTGTATATTTCCCCTTTTTGGGAGGCTCTTGCTATGGCAAACGTTATACCACCTCTCCATTTATGGAAAGTTTTTGTTATCCCTATTTATAGGGTGTTACATAATACATTACTATGTTTTAAAGACCTCCTACACTAATTTTTAATCTAATGGTGGTCCCCGTGGTTTGCTCAAATTTTGGATTTGGTCTCTAAAACAAATTATCTACGATGATGATCCCTTTTGTGCGTTTGATACACTGGACAAGACAAGACAGAACATGGATCACTGTCCCACATTTGGCAGGACTATTAGGTGGAAGATACAGGAACAAAGTGGAACAAAAGTGGAACAAGCTTGTTCCACCCCTACCCCATGGAACAAGCTGGAACAAAGTGGAACAGACTTATGCTTTACTAATATAACCTCAAAATAAAATATAATTCTCTTCTAAAACATTAAATACACTTTCTTTTTTAAATTTTATTTATTTTATTTTATGTTCTTTAATTTTTTCTTTATTGTTCTCAAATATTATTTTTATATAGTTACTATGTTTTGATTAATTTATTTAAATTATTAAATATTAATAGTAAACAAATATATCAAAGGTTAAAAAATAAAAATTGGAAACTATATAAACTTTTTATTTTTGTGGCCATTTAATCTGTAACACCCGTAATTTCCTAAGAAACGGTTAATGTTCGGCCAGGGAAACGGTCAGTGGTCGGCCGAGAGAAACGGTCAAGGAACGGTTTAACACGAGACGCGAGAAGGCACCACAGGCAGTACGTGCGGCTTGGCCCACGGCCTCAAGCCGCGGCTAAGCCCGTGTAAGTCATTGTAACCCGCTACTCAGGAACACGCGCGACTTGGCCCGAGACTTGAGGTCGCGGCCAAGGCCGCAGGGACGGTCTGACGATTTAAATCCCATTCTTTAGAGTTTTCTCTCATTTTCACCCCCTCTCCATTTATCTTATTCTTGGAGCGATTTTGAGAGCTCCAATGTTAGTTTTAGGAGCATCTACGCAGTGAAATGTTAGTTTTGGAAGCTTGAGTTTGGAAAGTAGTAAGATCTCATGGAGGTGAGTTGGTTGAGAGGTTAAAGATGTGAATGTGGTAAGTTTCTTGTATATTTCAAGTTATTATATGAGGATCCTTGTAGATCTAAAGAGTTTTTACTTATTGGTGGTTTATTCTAGACTTGAAGAAATGGGTTATTTGGAAACGTAGCCTATTGTTGGTGATGACTTGAAAATGGTGGAATCTACACTATTGGAGGATAATGGTTGAATTCGGAACCTAGGTTTAACCTAACCTAGTAAGGTGAGTTCAAGTTGATTTGTGAAAACGTTGTACATGCCAAAATGTCCATTTTAAAGTGTTTATGTGTTTTACATGAAATTATCAATTGTTGAGTTATTTGGTAACTTTTGATTATTTAAAGTGTTAAGCTTTATAAACTTTGTAAAACACCCACATTTGGGATTTTGGGCATTTTGATAAGTAAGTCATGAATTAAGGTGTTTCAACGATTTATTGCATAAATAGATATTTGGTCAAAAATGCACTTTTAGTGTTTGTCGGATTTTATGCATCATTCATAAAATGAGATGTTTTGAAAAGTACGAATATGTGAGTCCTTTGGTTTTGGGTCATTCCCGACTTTGGGAACATTTTAGAAATGGTAAACCGTTTAGTTTTGGGCCAAAGGCCGATTGTGATTTGAGAGACAAAGATTTTTGGGAAAAGACGTATTTTGGTTTTGTAACCCAATTGGCTCACGTATTTTACCCAATCGTTCATTATGCCTTTTGGGGCTTGGTTTATACTCAGATGAGTCTTTGGAACATTTGTTCAGTTTTGGTAGCTCGTTAAGGAGCCTTAGTTGTATGGTGTACTTAGTTGCATCTTATTTGAGAGTTACATGTTTTCAATGCGTTAGCTCATTCGTTGGAGTCATGTAACGTTTTAGACTGTAATGCATTGGATCCATGGGCATATGAGTCAATCAGTTGGTTTAGTTGGGGACTTTATCCCCATTTTGGGACGTGAAATTGTTTATGGCTAGCGGGAGCTCGAGGTATAGATCGTGGGTGGTTAAATTCGATAACCGTGTAACCTTTATTGAAGGGCTCGAGGTATAGATCGTGGGTGGTTAAACTCGATGCCCGTTTGTAATCCAATTTGGTTACTCAACGTGGAATTTAGTGTCCGCATTTGAAGTCTAGTGAGTGGTCCCCAAGTCATGTTTTTATGGAAGCTTACGGTGGTGCTCTGCAGAGCCGTATACGGAGCTAAGTCTTGTGGTGGTGCCCATGGTGACCCGGATAAGGGGACTTGTGGCTTTTGTGGTGACACTCATCTAGAGGTCGAGTAGACAATAGAGGCATTTGGGTATCTTGCTGTGGTTGTTCGGTTGGGAGCCATATACGGGGATCCATGGCTCTATGTGAAGCTCGAGAACATTGATATGTGGCCTAACTTTGTGTGTCCGCCACATTCGATGGAATTCGGGTCTCCCCCGTCACCGAAAGGTTTTGTTTTGGGTATTGAGTTTTATTATCCAAGTTTTTTGTGACGTTTTGGTTATATGGGTTTTATCCATGGTTTATGGGTTGATATTATGCCCCACCCGAATTTTGGGTGTTTTGGGATAAAAACCATGTTTCATAAATTAGGAGTTTGATTTCTATTCTCATTTTGAGTGAGTTTTGGGTTGAATTTAATTTACGAAAGAACATTTTATATTGAGATCTTAGTCCTTAAAACATTTTGGTTTGGAAAACGTTTATATTGGTGTTTCCTTCGTCTAAAATTCATATTATCGGAAAACAAGTCGTTTTCATATTTGAAGCATATCATTTTGAAAGATTATGATTTCAATTGAATTCTTCCTTTTTAACGATATATTTATTAATGTTGAAAACTCTTGAACTCACTAGGCGTTAGCCTAACCTTTTTATTTGTCGGCATGTGCAACATGCTTCGTTGGGAATAGTTCTAGTGACACTGTGAAGAGAAAAGTGCTAGTTGAGTGCCGAGAGCTGAGTAGCTTGGTGAAGTCTTCAGCTTTGGTTTTGTGAAGAACAGCTTGTATTGGGGTTAAGTAGCACCCGACTTCGGTTTAGTCTTTGTTCATTACTGGAGTTAAATTTATATTGAGGTTATTTATCGAATTTTATATTTGAGGCGTATTGACTTTGTTTTATGGGAAGAGATGTTGTCTTTTATTTGATGTTATATCGAAAATTTTATTAGTTGTTCTTACCAAATTTGAGGGTGTTACATAATCTTTCTTGAAGATAACTTTATAATACTATATTTTGTTATAAAAAAAGTATTTATTTCGTTATAATTTAATAAATTACTTAATTAATTAAAAGATATATATAATATATAAACAACTTATAATTGTAAATTGGTCATGTTATCTGTTCTGTTCTGTCCAATCTGTTTTACCAAACGCTGAACAGGTGTGATGTCCTGTTTTGTTCTGTCTTGTTCTGCTCTATCTTGTCTGCGTACCAAACGCACCCTAACATTTCAATTTTATAATACTAATGATCCCTATAGTTAACACTGTCAGTTAGCAACCATTATCAGGACTAATTAGTTTTTAGACAAACTATAGCCCAAAAATGTTATTCGCTCTAAAAGGTTTTGTGATTCACGATGTTTAAAATTCTTTTTTATTAAAAAATATTTTATATATCAAGTCATAAATCAAATTTCTTAAATTAAAGTACATATTAAATAAAAAATTTATATTTATTTTAAAAATCTATTAAATTGATAAAATGATTTTTGAATTAAAAATTTTCCAAAAGAAAGTCACGTATTTTTTGGGTTTGTAATTGTCCAATTCAAGCCATGTTCATCAATTCAAACACAATCAAACAAGAAATTCTAGAGAGAGAAAATATTGAGAGAAAGTCATATGTATTGAATCTGTCACAAGTACAATCGGTTTACGCACATCTCTCAAGGTTACAAGAAACTCTCACAAAGCTAAAGCAATTTATACTAGCACACTTCTCTCAAACAATGAAACTCTCAAACAATATAAACTCTCAAAGACTTTACAAAGTTAAAGTCAAACAATTACAAAAGACAATACTTGATCTAAACTAGTACATTAACATTCTCCCTCTTTTAGATCAAGCATTAATGATTGGCAAGCCCCAACGTGAATGACTCCCTTGTCTGATCCCGAGCAAAGATTCAAAAATTCTAATTCCCCTTCTGAAACGCAGTTTATCATCCAAAGCATCCAGTACTCGGACCAAAGCAAATCTATCGAACTTTCCAAGACATTTCTCTCCTCTGCTGACATTTTCTTTATCCTCTATGTACTTTATGTTGAGCTGGAGTCTGACTACCTTGATAGTTCCATCTGAACACTTTGACAATTCAGATATCCTCATAAACCTCTTTTTATTCTCTTCATTCTTGTACACAACTCCAAGCTCTGGTTGGTCAATAACTTTGAACAAATCAAGATTCTCCAAATTTTCATAATCCAAATTAGGCTTAGTCATATTCACCTTCTTCTGATTAGTCTCCAAGGCAAGCTGAAAATCATAACAGTGCGTATAGTTGACATGCCTTCTCATAAATCTTTTCACTGCTTCTAAGGCAAAGACAATGTTCTCCGGACGAACTGTCATGTTCCTGAATAAATGATAGAGATATTCAATGTCGTCTACATTCAAATGAGAAAAATCAGCTTCTGAAAATTCACAGTGTGTAAGATCTCTTCTTTGAACGTAGAACACTAGATACCAGACTTTTCTGTGAAACTTTATCAAGTTGACATGCTTAATAGTGATAATTCTGGATTTGTTTTTTACATATTTATCAGCTTTTCTCTCCCAAGAAATCATCCTTGCATATTCTTCTTGAACTTCCCATGGTAGATGAGAAACACCCAAGATCTTGTGAGTATCTAACAATTTGATCCTGTGCACAAACATTTTCTTTCTATCCTTTTTCAGAAAAGGAACTCTCAAAGCATTCCTCATATGCTTGATTTCAGCATCAGTAGGAACAAGAGATGCTTGAGGTGCTTCTGAAGGTCCGGCTTGGGATTCAAAAAGGAAAGAAGGCATCAGGATTAGGTAAAGAATAAGTTTCAAGTTGATTTTCAAGATTGGTTTCAGGATTGATTTCAGGGTTGGTTTCAAGGTTGGTTTCAAGGTTGGTTTCATGAATTGGGCTTGGAAATCTTTGTGGGCTTGGAAGGTTTATAGGGCTAGGTGGGATATTTTGGCTAGGTGGGTTTTCTGGGCTAGGTGGAGATTGGTTTACTGGGCTAGAAATGTTTTCTGGTTGGTTAGAAGGTTCAACAAGGTTTATTTCTTTGAAGGTAGGTATTTCAGGTGGGGTTCGGACGGTTTCTGGAATATCATGGTGCACAGGACTCAGTTGTAAGTCATCTGGAGTGCCCGTCAGGATGTCAAGGATTTTCTCATTTCCTTCTTCATCAGAATCCATCAGACCTTCCCTTTCTGCCTCCTTTAATCTCCAGAATTTATCATACTTTTCAAAAGAGTATCTTCTTCATCTGATGAAAGATTGATGATATTTATGTCAAACATCCCAGTAAGCAACAATATTTCATCTCTTCTAGCAACCTTAGGCTTTTCAACCCTTGGTTCTACCTCCTCATTCACATATAGCATAATTTCATCAACTTGTTCATCAACACCTGCATCTGTCATCTCAACATCTTCTCCTTCTTGAGTTTGAACCTGAGCAAGTTCAACATCTGTAGCAGTTGGTTGTCTCTTACTCATCTCCCCCTCATGATCTTGATCAGAATCACAATCATGTCTTTTGCTTAGAACTGCTTGAGCTTTGCAAGAATCCTGAACTGCTCGGGTGAGATCTTGAAGATTCTGTACCACTTCAGATTTAAAAGATTGGGATTCTGCAGTAGTGACAAAGTCTGAAGGTACTTGTTGTTGCTGAGATCTCAATAACCCAATCAAATCAGCCTCAGATTCATTAGCTGGTGCCTGAGATAATAACTTGGCATGTAGAAGAGATTTCACCTCCTTCACAGAGTGATCAGCAGGCTGTACTGGTGGTGGTGGAGGTGGCTGAACAGGCATTCAACAGTTGGACCTTTCCCTTTCAGTAAACTCTTCACCTTTGCTAACTCCTCCTGAAATTTGGCAGTTAATCTCTCAGTGATACGGTTCTCAATAGTCTTTAAGGCGCCGTCGAGATATTCCTTTGACACATAGTCAGGGAAAATAACTCTGGGTTCACTTAGACTTCCCGTTGTCACAACTGTTGAGGATCCAACAGTGTGGCCTGTGTTCAAAGCTGGAATTTCGTTAGCAATGACAGGACTTCCATCCGATCCTCGTAGTCCGGAATGTGGAGCTACTACGGATGTTCCGACCGGGTCACTTAGACGACCGGTAATAGCAAAAGTATGTGTATGTGTCCTAGGAATGAGAGATGATAAACCAATAAGCTCTAGACTCGATGGTGCACAAAAAAAAATGAGCTATGGGCAGCTGATCTCTAGTTTCAATACCTTCCATTTCCGAGTGAAATGCAGATAGATTTTGTGCTAAAACCTCGTGTGGAGATGAGACTACAGCCTGTTGAGAGGCAGTAGAATGGCTGGCAGAGGTGTGCATTTGCATAAGCGGGCGACTTATGACTTGTGCTTCCGAATGCAACACATGCAACGGAGCACTGGATTTGGTTACCCTTCTGGAACGGTAGGTTATGTTGCACTCTCGCTCACCATATTCTTTTTCTGCAATCTCTCTTTGCCTCACATTTTCAACATTTTCAACTATACCTCCCTCAGATCTCCTTATGTCTCCCAGAACTTGAGCAATTTCAGTACCAGCAATGTCGATCTCCATATCATCATGTTGTAGAGATACATCATCTAAAAAACCAAAGCTGTGTTGGAGATTTTCATCTTCAACATCAGCATCATGAATAAGTTCCTCAGCTTGATGATCCGAAGTTGTCGAAGGAACTGTCTCTGCAGAGTTGGCACGCTGATCTGACTCAGTATCAGAATTCACATCTTCATCAGCTATCCTTACCTGAGGACTTGATTGACAGATAACAGTCCTTTCAGGTTCGGATGTGGAAACCTCTATATGTATGGCATCTTGTGCCGAGATCCTCACAGCTTCAGATATGACATTCTGAACACCACCTGTTCCCCTCTCTGGATTTTCCCTCATCTTTCCCCGTTCCTGGACCCCCGTGATCTCAGGAACCCTTACCGACTCCTCTCGCCTAAGGGTTGAGTCTTGGGTAGGGATAACCGGTGTTGGTAATCCCATAGACTCTCTATACTCTATTACACACTCAGAGGTTGGATTAGCGTATGAGAGTAGAGCTTCTAGAACTGGCATGGAGTTTGTAAAAGTCTTCTTTTGCTTCTATAGATATTTCATCTCATATTATGGTGCAAGCTCATGATGAGATCTTTTCGGAATATATCTATTTGAGCGAATCATGCTACGGATTATCAACTGAAGAAATCTTTGGTATGGCACATAGATTGGTCTCTTGGACATCCTCTTACTGATCACCTTCTCATAAAGTTCCGTCCAGAATCTTACTGAGTAATCGACATGTAGATCGTACACGACTACATGAAATAGTCTCAGTGTATGCATATTTGTATTATCCAGACCGGAATTTCTTGAAGTCAAACATCTGATAGTAGAATGGAGGAAGATTAGTCTTCTTGAATTCACTAATCTTTGTAAGTGGACCATCATATCCCAAGGCTTTGATGCCTTCAAATACTGCTGAATCCACCGGATATGAGTCAAAAGATGTTATGTCTGGTCTAGAGTATGCCTCTGGTAGATCAAGTATCAATCTGAGTCTTTGATAGGTCAAGATAGATGTGATGTTATCAATCCGGATCTTGAAGTATTTGACCTTTTCACTTTCAACCACATGCTCAATTGTTTTCCAGGCTTGCTGCAAGTAAATCATCGGAATGGTAGCAGTGTCTGTCAGAGCCTGATTCAGTGGATGTCCCTTCAGAATTTCCACTACAAGTAGATTGACATTTAGTGGGTCAAAGTCCACATGATAGTTGTTCGGATATGATAACAGATACTCAGACGGATGTATCAAGGCATGATCAGGATCTACTCCGACTTCTAACTGGAAATGAGATCTGGAAGAAGGCATAGGAGTTGCCTTAGAGACATTGGGATCATGTTCATCCATATGGACACTTGGATCATGAAATTTTTCTCCTGCCATTGTTTATCTAAAAAAGATAACAAGTATTGGATAGAATCCAATGTATTAGTCAATAAGCTCAAATCTTGTTTTCAGAAAACATTTTGATACATACAGTATCAAGTACAGAAAGATTGTACTTTGAAGCTCACAATGATAAGCACAGAAAGTTACAAGATACAAAATGTAACTTAAAAAAAATAAAAAAAATTGACTCAATTCTGACCAAAAACTCTTGAAGTTTTGATTTTGTTCTCAAAATTGCATTAGAAGTGTTTGAGCACATAAGCATCTGAAAAGTTCAAAGAATTTCAAACACAAAAAAAAAAATTGCTAAGTATAGAACTCTCATATCATTGAGGGACTGTAAACTCGCATGATACATATTTTGAACCAAGAACTCACAAAGAACTGAAATTGGATAAAGAACTCGCAAGATAAAATTTTATACATAGAACTCGTATGACACATCTGTTATCCAAGAACTCTCATAGATTAGTGTTCTAAGTGAAGAACATGTAAAGAACAATGTTCATCAAAAATTTGAAATTTTGAACTTAGAGCCCAAAAAAAATTTAAATTTTATGTTCAGCTTTTGATTAGGGTTTATTTCCAGATATTAATGAAGTTCAAAAATTCCATCTTTTGAAAGTTTTAATCAAGTTAACAGATCTAAAATCACAGTTCATGGGTTCAATGTAGTTCCAGTCCAAATCCAACAATTTGAAAGTCCAAGTCCAAATCGAGTATAAATCCAGAGTTATGGTATCCCTACAAGACAATAATCGAAACCACAAACCCAGATGCAATATGATTCAAATAACATATATACAAAACAATTTTGAATCCAAAATCAAATATCAAGACTTTCGGCCAAAAGATGAACCGACACACAAAGTTTAAAAAATGAACGATGAAACCCTATAAAAGATAAAACGAACTTGAAAAAATGACAAACAAAGAAACAAAAACGTTAAAGAAACAAAAATGTAACAAGAAACCATTAACACCTACACTGAATCTTTTATTTGAGGATCTGAAACCGAAGGTCGCGCAAGAAAACTCGAGAGAAAAAGCTTAATTGTGAATACTCGCAAAGAATTTCTAAGAGAAGTGGTCTGAAAAAGGGAAAACTCGCATATATATACTCTGAGATTGAGTTGACACGTGGCACGATATGAATGGATGACTCACTTCTCGCAGATCGAAGAAAAGAACTTGTCGCACAACGAATGACAAGTCAGTGTGTGCACTTCGCGCATGAACGATGTGCGCAAAGTGTAAAACTCGCAAAATGTGACTTGCGCGAAGATAAAACTCGCATGACCTTATATGCGCGAAGAGATATGAACAGTGAAAACTCGCACGATGTTGTGTGCACGAAGTAGAAACACGCACGACATAGCTTGCGAGTTTTGTACTTCGCGCAGCCTTTACTATGCGCGAAGTGAGAACTCGCACGACTCAGTGTGCGCGTTCTACACTTTGCGCATGAAATGGTTTGCGCAAAGTAGAAACTCGCATAATGCTATGCGTGTTCTACACTAAGAATTTTTTTTTGAGAAATTTCCAAAAATGGAAACTTTTCAAAAGTACTTTGTTCCACTTTCCCAAAATAGCAAGTTTATGAAAAACTCTTTTAAGCCCAAAAGTTTAACTTTTTCTTTGAAAAATTCTTTCTGATTTCAAAAAACTTATATCAGTACCAACTCACACACTCACTTACAGACTTTCCATTATTGCTCCCCCTTGATGTGTGCATGTCTGTGTACTCCCCTTTAACATGACATTCTGCTCAGCATACTGAATTATGAGTCCTGATCTGATGTGATCAGAAGTCATATTCATTGACATTTATGTCCGGGTTCTGATCTGATATGATCAGAAGCCAAAGTCCATGTTATGAGCTTTCTATGCACTGCAGGCAACTTTCATACTGCAAAACCGAATAAGGCTTTGGTACTCATTGAACATGAGTCCACAGTTATTAATAGTATCAAACTTCTGAAATATAATATTTACCAAAATACAAAACAGACAGACTCAACTCCCCCTCAACAACAGGCACAGAAATAGAAATAGATATATAAATATGCATCAAGGTTCAACATTCCAAGTTTGCTGACCAAAAATGTAAATCTCTTTACATCAAGAGGTTTTGTAAACAAATCAGTAACCTAAAAATCAGTAGAAACAAAATGCATTTCTATATTTCCTTTCTCAACATGATCTTTTATAAAATGGTACTTGATGTCAATGTGTTTAGTTTTAGAATGTTGTACCGGATTAGAGGTTATTGCAATAGCGCTTTTTGAATCACAGTAAATGGGGACTTTGTTGAATGTATATCCATAGTCCTTCAGCTGTGTCATCATCCACAGAACCTGTGAGCAACAACTAGCAGCTGCAACGTATTATGCTTCAGCTGTAGAAGTTGACACATAATTTTGTTTCTTCGACGACCAACTTACTAACTTGTCACCCAAGTACTGGCATGCTCCGGATGTGTTCTTCCTGTCTAATTTATTGCCTGCATGATCAGCATCTATGTAGGCTATTAGCTCAAAACCAGAATCTTTCGGATACCAAATACCCAGATTTGGTGTGTCTTTGAGATATCTGAAGATTCTTTTAATGGCATCAAGATGGCACTCTTTAGGATTTGCTTGATACCGAGCACAAAAATAGGTAGCAAACATTATGTCCGATTTACTTGATGTCAAGTACAGAAGAGATCCAATCATACTTTTGTAGGTCCGGTGGTCTACTGATTTTCCAGTGATATCTACATCCAAAAAACTTCCAGATTGCATGGGAGTCTTCATGGGTGTTGAAGAGTTCATGTCAAATTTCTTTAACATGTCCTTAATATACTTGCCTTGGTTTATAAAAATCCCTTGCGGGGTTTGTTTTACTTGTAAGCCAAGAAAGAAATTTAATTCAGCCATCATTGACATTTGAAATCTTTTCTTCATGATGTTTTGGAATTCATCACAAAGATCAGGATTTGTAGATCCAAAAATAATGTCGTCTACATATATTTGTACTAGTATTAAGTCCTCACCTTTCTTTTTAAGAAACAAGGTTGTGTCAATTATACCTTTTCGGAAACCGGACTGAGTTAGATAGGTTGACAAAGTTTCATACCATGCGCACGGTGCTTGCTTCAATCCATAGAGCACTTTGTCCCACGTACACATGGTCTAGGAACTTTGGATCGGTGAAGCCTTCAGGTTGACTTACGTATACTTCTTCTTGTAGTACACCGTTGAGGAATGCCGATTTGACATCCATCTGGTACACTTTGATGTTTTTGTGTGCAACATACACAAGAAAGATCCTTATAGCCTCAATCCTCGCTACGGGTGCGTAGGTTTCATCATAATAGATTCCTTCTTGTTGATTATAACCTTTCGCCAATAACCGCGCTTTGTTCCTGACAATAATACCTGCTTCGTCCTTTTTGTTCCGAAAGGCCCATTTTGTTCCGAAAGACCCATTTTGTTCCGACGATGGTTTTATCCTTGGGTCTAGGTACTAATCGCCACACCTCATTCCTCTTGAATTCATTTAGCTCGTCTTGCATTGCGTTTATCCAATATGGATCTTTGAGTGCTTCAGACGGCTTTTTCGGTTCCAAGCTGCTCAGAAAATTTGAGAACATACAGAAATTCGCAGATCAGATGCAGTTACAGATCTGGTCGACACCCTATCATTCGGATCCAATAATATTTTCCGGGGGGTGACTCTTTTTCCATTTGTGTGTACTTGGCAATACAACTCTTTCAGCTTGATCATTTGAAGTGTCAAACTCATCATGTATTGCAGGTTGATCAGTCTCAGTAGTAGTTGGACTTTGTGCACTTGAAGATGGATTAGCTTCCTCAGTTGTGGGTTCTGCTGATGTTTTCCATATATGGTTGATGTAGATCCTGATTCATTCGTTGGTGAGATCATTTCAGCTGTATTTTCTAGATTAGCTTGTTCAGAAACCTCTTGAGTTTTACTTGTTGAAGTTTCACCAATTTCTTCAGAAGGGGCTGATATTTCTACACTTGAAGAATGTGAGTCAGTATTGATTAAATTTCCTTGATTGTTCTCTTCATTAGATAAATCATTAAATGCATCTAAGAATAACAGATCAAGATCAGAATCAGTGTTGGGTTCAGAATTCTTATTCTCTTGACGATCAGGTTCTACACTTGATGATGTAGAAGCTTTGTTTTTATCCTTATATCCGAGTTCTGAACTTTTGTGTTTAGAAGTCCTTGTCTTATGTTTATCAAAGGTCACGTTGGCGCTTTCAATCACCGTCTTTGTCCTTGTATTGTAGACTTTGTACGCTTTAGACTGAAGAGAATATCCAATGAATATTCTTTCATCGGCTTTAGGTTGAAACTTGGACAGGTTCTCTCGATCATTAAGCACATAGCACCTGCAGTCAAACACACGAAAGAACTTAACCGTAGGTTTATGACCATTAATAATTTCATATGAAGTTTTATTAAAGCGTTTATTAATAATGGTCCTGTTTTGTGTGAAGCAAGCAGTGGCTACAGCTTTAGCCCAGAGGAACAAAGGTAGTTCTGAATATGCCAGCATTGTACATACAGACTCTACCAAAGTTTTGTTCTTCCTTTCAACGACCCCATTTTGTTGAGGTGTCATTGCCGCAGAAAAGTTATGTGAAATGCCAACGGAGTTCAGAAAAGTTTGCAGAGTCGCGTTCTTGAACTCTGTACCGTTGTCACTTCTCAGATGTTGTACAAGGCTTTGCAGAAGAACTTGGATTTTCTTGATGAACTTGATTATCAGATCGGGAGCCTCTGATTTCTTTCGTAAAAACTCTAGCCATGTATACCGTGAGTATTCATCCACCATAACTAAGATGTACTTTTTTCCATTGATGGATTGAGTCCTCATCGGTCCGCACAGATCCATATGAATGAGCTCCAGACATTTATTACAGTTGGATAACATCTTGAGTTTGTGTGAACTTCTCTTCATTTTTCCTTTCTCGCATGCAGAACAAAGAGAGTCTTGTTCTATCTTTAGTTCAGGAATTCCCGTCATAAGATGTTGTGTCCTCAACTTATTCAGATCATGGAAGTGCGGATGAGATAGTCTCCGATGCCACAACCAACTTTCTTCTATAGATGTCTTAGAAATCAGACACACTGCTTTGAAGCTTTAAGTGTTGGGAAGTGAACACCATATAACAATCCCATTCTACCGGCTTTGATGAGTTCTGCTCCACTTTGATCCTTGATGTAGCAATAATCAGCATCAAATTCTATCTTACATTTCTTCTCTGCAAATTGACTGATCGAGAACAGATTGTAGGCCAATCCCTCCACGTACAGAACCTTTGAAATAGTTATCATACTATTCATGATAGTGTCGTAACCTCTGACGTATCCTTTCATTTCATTTCCAAAATTTACTGTACCTGTGTAATGATCTACGTAGTCGAACAACAGGTGTTTGTGCGCTATCATGTGTCTTGAAGCTCCAGAATCAATGATCACTTAACTTTAGGTACCCATATGAATATGGGTCCTTTCTTGTTAGTATCTTTGATAGTTTTTAAAGTTGCTGATGACCCTTTAATTCTCCATTCAAATCTTGGTCCTTTTGGTAAAGTTTGTGTGTTAAGTTCAGCTTTCGTAATCCATTTCCACACAAATTTTACATCAGCAAGTTTATTAAGTTGAAAAACATTATTTTTATTCTTTAAATAATAAACTTCAGCTTTGTTGACTTTAGAATGATTAGAAGAGTTCTTGTTCTTTAATTGGATATTTTTCTTTTTTTTTTGAAGACTTGGGTTTCAAAGAGAATGAACTTTTGAGACAGTATGAACATTGCAACTTCGTAGTAGCTTGTGTCAGCAACTCTTTTCGGGAAAAGATTTTTGTTTTATTGAAACTGAGTTGACTAACATCATTACAAGCATCAACTACTCTATTACATTGACAACCATCAGAATCATTCACATTCTTGTCCACTTCAGTCTTCTTTTTCTCCAAGCTTTCATTCTTCAACTTTTCATCTGTGACACAAACAGAGTTAGAAACATTAATGGATGAGAAAGAATAAGAAATTTCACCTTTTTCAGTTGTTTTGACAGAATCAGATGTAGCCTTAACACCTTGATCTTCAGAAATAGAAACATTTTTATCAACATAAGCCTCTTTACCTTTAGAGAGTTTGAAAATTTGAGATTCTAGACTTCTTGTTTCTTTTTGCAAAGATTCATTTTGAATAAAGCTCGAGTCTAGTTCCATCCCAAAGTTTTCATTGGCTTCTTCCAATTCAACAATTAAATTGTTGAGATGTGAAATCTGCCTTTCCAACTCATCTATTTTGTCAAGGGCTTTTTGATGGTCGAGATCAGAAAATTTGAAAGAATTAATAGAAACAGACTTGTTTGAAATTTCTTCTTCGTCTTTATCTTCCAAGATAGAACAAGTCAGAACAGTTTCATTAGAGTCAGAATTAGAACTAGCTTTAGAAGACTCAGGTGATTTTGTAAAAAGATTTTCTTGTTCGACAAATGTATTATTTTTTACTTTCGTAAGAAGAATTTAATTCATCGTATGAAAATTTGACTGAATTAAAGCCCTGAGTTTCTTATTCAGTTTCAATGTCTGGCTTAATTTCCACTGTTTCTTCCTTCTCTATCTTAGGAGATTCAGGCAAAGAAGACTCTGGCTTCACAAAGGTCTCAAGGATGTGGGGAATTAAAATGATAGGTTCATCACCCAATTTTTTAAAATTGTAAAGATTTTCGGGTGCTTTTTTCAATACATCCACATCTGATAGACCAAGGCCAGGTTTTGCCTTATAAAATCTTGTGTCTTTATGATTATTGGTCAAAAGCTTCAGTGTCTGTTTTGTTTGACCTCTTTTGAAATTCAGATCTTCCAATTCTTTGATCTTGGTGTAAGCTCCAGTCTTGTCTTTCAAAACAATATAAAACTGAAGTGTTAGATCTAAATTCTTATCCTTTAATGTAACTATCTCTTTTTGCAAGTCAGTAATTTTTTTTGAAGCTTTGATATATCCAATTTCAGAACATTTTTCTCTTCTTCTCTTTCTTCAGCCAAGGTTTTATAAATGAAAGCCTGATCTTGATGTCCTTGTATGGTACTCTTTTGTTGTTTAAAATTTTCTTTCAATTTCAAAAATTCAGAGTTCATCAGATTTAACTGGGACATCAAGTTCAGTACTTCTTCATTTTCATAACAAGAATCAGAGTTGTTAGATGTAGAATTTACCTCGTAATCTGACTCCTCATTCAGATGTGCCATCAAATTATAATGCACCTAAGTCAGATTCATCTTTGCTTCTTCCTCTTCTTCATCTGAATATTCAAACCAGATTTCATCTTCAGCTTTCAATGCCTTGCCCTTTTCCATTGCTTTTGCCAGTTGTGCTTTCTTCTTGTAGTATTCATAATTCTTCACTCTTTTCTCTGGGCAATCTTTGATAAAATGGCTGCTTTTGCCGCAATTGAAGCATTTATCTGACTTCTCTTTTTCTTTTTCCTCTCTTTTCTCTTCTTTCTTCTCCTCTTTCTCTTTCTCTTTCTTCTCCTCATATTTGCCTCTGTACTTGCTTGACTTGTAAGAGTCATACTTCGACTTGTTGTAAAACTTTTTCTTTCTGCGCCGCTTATGGAAGCTCGAAGTCAATAAAGCAAGCTTTTCTGCAAATTCAATCAATTCATCATCCTCCGACTCTTCTTCAACCTCTTCATCTGAACTGTCTGAGCTTTCAATAAAACTGGTCATCAAAGCTTTCTTCTTTGCACTCTTAGTCGAACCAGAACTTGACTTGATCATCTTGCCCTTACCTTGAGCCAACAGTGCCAAGGAATCCTCTACCTTTTTCTGCTTATCCTTTAACTGATGCAATTCCTTATTCACTGCAGCTTGCTCCTTAACTTTGTCCTCATGTTGATTTAGAGCACATAACATATCATTTAGTTTCTCCTCGTCCATATCTTTATTAATTTTCATTTGAATGGTATAGACGTCCCACTCGGGTTGGAGATTCTTGATGAATTTGTAATTAATCTCAGACTCAGATTTCTGCACTCCGTTCCTTCGAAGATCATTAAGGATGATGTTGTATCGGTCGTACGCATCCCTCAGAGATTCCCATTCTTTAGCTTTGAAGCCCTCATATGCGTTGATGCTTTGATTCCTTTTTGTCTTGATAGACTTTGCAGAACCCATAAACTGCTTCTCTAGCTCATCCCAAGTATCCTTTGCAGATTCTCTGCTGTCAACCCGGTTGAAGATATCATTCGGAATGGCTATGATGAGAAAGGTCAAAGCTATAGCATCTCTTTCGACAAGCTCTCTGTCAACATCATTGTATTGAATGGGATCTCTTGCCACAATTCGCTCAGGAATTTCAGGATTTGTGTCAGTGGCTGGAATCCTGGCTACTGTGACATGAGGAAAGTGAGGACCTTTGTCGGTCCAACAATACTATATCAAGTTTATAGGTTAACGACACAATATGATTACCAACCTGTATTGATATATAACAACGGTTACAAGGTTGATCAGATTTAAGCTTGGATGTGTTCTCTCTGTTTTTCACCTTTAAGTGTGTGTTTTTTGTTGATCTGATATATTTTCGATTAGCTTCTTAGCATCTACAACACACAACTTAACAACTAACATAATATCTAGATTTAATATCTAGATATTTTTTCTAATTAATAATATCTAACTAACTTAGATATTAACTAATAATAATAACAAACAAACAAACTTTGACTATTTTATTACAAACGACTTAGACTAATATTAATGAGACGACTTTTCTGCTTTAGCTTCAGATTGCGATCTTCAGTTTGGATGATCTTGAATCCAATGAGACTGTGTCTTAACAATCTCCCCCTTTGGATCAAGATCATTAATAAAATGATATATCCAATTTAGTCTTCTTTTTCAGCACAGAAGAAGATGCAATCTCTCTCTTAGTCTTCAAGATATAGTAAACTCCCTAAAAGATGTAGTTTTTCTTTCTTGGATGTTGGGAAGAAATTATCTTCAGTTTCAGCGCGAAATTCTTCATCAAAGTATCTTCAAAGATAATTTCTCTTGAATCAGCATATCTTCAGAATACTTGCTCTTTGAAGAATTCAATCTTGGACGTGATTCTTGAAACATGTGTTGTTCTCCATTTCTTGTGTAGTCATTCTCCCCCTTTTAGATGAGAAGTTTAACGATTTCATCAAAACTTGATGACAAGAAATGTTGATCATTAGTAGCCTCTGATTCATCAATGCAATAGATATTTATCCAGATCTTTGCAAATCTAGACAAAATAGTCATGTAACACCTGTAGCAATAAACAAATCAGTTAGAAACGCCTGTCAGTAACACTAAGTCACTGTGTGTAACGAATACACAATGGAAAGGATCTGTTTGATGTTGACTCCCCCAGGGCTTCCATTTAATCATCGAAACACCACAAAGGTTATTTCTATAAACGTTATGACAAAGAAACAAATTCCTTGTGTGTCCGTGCTTGTGATAGAAAGAATTAAGCACTTGATGATTGCTTATAGGCTCGAAATTGTGTAAATCACTGAGACAACAGTAAGTTAAACACAGACTCAATGTGCATGAGTGAAATGCGAAGGTGGGGCAGACTTCCTTCTTTTCAATATCCAGATTTTCCAAATGAAAATCAGATAGCATATGTGTTGCTTCCCCTTTGAAAATGAAACATTTTCTTGTTAAGAAGTAAATGAGTAGCTGGTGGGGTAATTTCAAGAGTTGGCATGGGCTAGTTACCTGTTTCAATAATGATCACAAAAGAGTTGTGAAACACTAGAAATGTGGTTGCCCGGCTCAGAAAAAGTTGGTGTAGAGTTTTGATATTCTTTTAACTCTGTTCTTACACTCCCTTTCTTTTAAACATTTAGCTCACTGCTAACCGAACTCTATTTTTCATGATAGCTCATTATCCAATCCACACTCATTTCTTTTGATTTCTCACACTCAAACACTATGGATTAACTTCATGGATAGAAATCACTGGTTAACGTGATTCCATAGAAGTTGTGTTAATCCCTAGCACAAAGAAATTCATGTTTTCCTAGAAAGCATGTGATGCTCAGAATGATTTGTAATCATGTAAGCTCAGTAGAACATTTAAAGTACACTCCCGAAATATAAAATCTTATGAAAAAAAATCAGGAAGTGGTTTGAACGTTTAAGAATATGTTTTCAATGATTGAAAGTTGTCCTTCTTTCAATCAAATATGAGATTAAGATAAAGGAATATACCTTTAAGTTCGATCTTACATCTCATGAAGCTTAGCTTAAAGTCATAAACATATGATCGTGTAAGCTCTTCTCAAAAATTCTGCAAAAGTCTTAAGTCAAGTCAAAGAAGCTTTATTCACTAATATTGAAAAGACAAAAAGCAGTAAAACTAATAACTTCTCTTACTCCCCCTGAAAGTATGCATTTGAAAAAATTATCATTGAAAAGATATGCATTTAAAATTTCAGAAATAAATATGTACTCCCTTTGAAGGTTGAATTTCTCGCTGGAGTATCGGAGTACAATCTCTCATATCAGCATTGGAGTAAGGTCTTTTGATCATTGAAGTGCGGGTCTTGAACTGTTGTATTCAAGAGCCATTGTTGACATTGATGTCTGGGTTCTGAACTGAAGTATTCAGAAGCCTTAGTTCTCCTACTCCCCCTTGACAGTAGGTGCCTGCAACACAGAATTAGTTTTCTTTGGTACCCACTGGTATTTGGGTCCATATGTGTTAGTTGCAGTTCTATGGGGGTAATGGAATAAGAACCATACCAGTAATGGTCACTAGTCTTGTGAACAGGATCATGTGTACGACAGTAAGAGCAAGAATTTTCCTTACCTGATAACCTGATCATTTGATCTCTCGTGTAAACATGAGTAGGTTTACTTTTCAACGCATTGTTCTTCGTTTCATTATGTGTATGTACACATGAGCTTTCATCTTTAACTGGTTTCTTCTTCCAGAAAAGATTTTCTTCCTTATAGCTCCCTTTCCTCTGAGGTGAACCTGAACCATCTAACTTTCTGTGAACAGGAAGGTTAGTAGTATGAATTTGATTTGAAGATTTAGATTTATCATGTAATTCAGATTTCTGAGATTGGCTTTTCTTGCTTTTACCAAAGGTGTTCTGTTTCTTTGAACGCTGATGTTTAGAAACACTTGGTAAAGCCTTTCCTTTTTCAAGAAAAATAGAATGATCTGGAAGTGAAGCATTGAAATCAACCATCTCTACTCCATCTATACACCCTTTTTCAGTATTTAAAAAATCATTTGCAGGCTCAAATAAGTGATCAAAGAAATCAGTAGAAGTGTGAGGGGTTTTTGAAACTGTAGAACACCTTTTAGATTTAGAATGAAAAACAGTGTTCTTCAAAACAGTAGAAACACATCTTGTTTTATTTTCACCAAAATTCTTTCGTCAGATAAGACATTTTCTAACTCAATTATTTTGCTTTCTAATACAAGTGGAGGTAGATAAGTTTTAGCTCGAACATGTTTTGCCTCCATCTCAGTAGAAGAATATGTAGCAAAATATTCTTTTGAAAGAACTTTAGGTTTTTTCGAAAGATAATTATCATTCAGTCTTGCATAACAGAATGGTAGTTGCATTTTCTTCAAATTCTTTCTATTTGTATCTTCTTTTGCCTCGACTTCTTCTGATGCTTTGGTAACAAATTTGGGTTTCAAATGAGGAAGTTTACGAGCATCATACATATAATCTGCATTATATAAACCAGGTTGTTTTCTGATAACATGTTTAAGGTAATGAGGATTATTACAACCTAATCCCCATTTTGCTTTAAAATCAGTCTCTTCATTTGGTGTATTCATGAAAATAGTTTGATCTGTTTGGCCTATTGAGTAAAGTTTGGTTTCCAGACCAGTTATTTTCTTATTTAGATTCTTGTTCTCAGACTGCAGCTTATAAACAATTACGGCAGTTTGTTTCTTTTCTAAATCAGACTTAGAAATTTGAGAAACAAAATCAGAAAACTTCTTTTCTAAACAATCGTTTTTAAGATTAAAATCAGAAGCAGATTTGCGTAGGGAATCCATGAGATTTTTGTTCCCAATAACTGACGTATTTAGCTCAAAGATCTTTTGGTTCCGCTTAGCAACTCTGCCTTTTTCCTTTTTCAGTTTCGACTGAAGGTCTTGAAGTTCGACCATCATCGCATCCAATTTAATCATAAATTTATTTTCGGTTAAGTTCATTACCTCTCCAGTTGCTTCAGTATCTGAATCATCATACTTTGCATGATTGGCCATCAAGCACATGTTAGCAGCTTTTTCATTCTCTTCTTCTTCATCTTCCTCTTCAGAATGATCTAACCAGAATTCGTCTTCACCCATTAATGCTTTGTCGGCTTCTTGTTGCTTGGCTAACATTAGTTTGTTATGGTAATACGCAGAATTGCGAACCTTTGGCTTTCGACAGTTTGAGGCGAAATGTCCAGTCCTGCCACAGTTGTAGCATGTGATTGGGACATCGGTTTTCTTGTCTGTACTGGTGTAGTCATTCCCAGATTGCTTTCTTTCTCTTGGTTTTATCTCTTGAGATCTACTTCCTTCTACTCTTTCTCTATGCTCACGGTTCTTGGAGCTTGATGAAGAATATCTCTGTGAGTTTGATCCCGGTTTCTTGTTGAATTTCTTTTGGAATGCACGGGTCAGTAATTGCAGTGCTTGCTTGAGACTTTCTCCATCATCTCCATCAGATTCAGTTTCTGATTCAGAACTTGTAATTACTTTCTTCTTCTTCTTCTTATCTTTCACAACAAGTGCAACGGAATCAGGAAGTTTCTCAACTTCCTTTTTCTTCTTTCCATTCCTTTTCTCTTCTACTTCCTCTTCGTTCTGCCTTAGTGTCTCATACACCTCGTGGAGTGGAATATCAGACAGATCTTTCATCTGTTTCATTCTTCGTGTATGCTTCTTCCATTCTGGTTGAAGGACACTGAGAAACTTGACGTTGTTCTCAGTCTGTTTCTTTTTAACTTTATTCTTTGACAGCTCGTTCAGAAGCATAACATATCGTTCATAAGTGTCATCTAGGCTTTCATCTTCAAAGGCTTTGAATTCTTCGTAACTATTTATACAAAAAATTTTCCTTTCAGAATCAAAATCAGCTTTATTATCAGAAAGCTGTTTTTCCAAAATAGATAAATTCTTTTTAAGCTCAGTGTTTTCAGATTCCAAAACAGATATATTCTCTTCGAAAGCCTTCAACTTGTTTTGAAGCTCAACTGATTCTGCTTGTAGCTCAGGTGATTTCTGTTCAGTTGTCTTCAGTTGACTTTGAAGATTCATAATCTCTCTCTCTTTCTCCTTTATCTCTTTATCCCTCTCATAAAGGATACCTGAAAAATTAGAACTATTTTTAGTACAATTTATACATTCAGGAGTTTTAATACAGTTGTACAATTTCAGTTCCAACTCCTGAATCCTTCTGAGATACTCTGAATTTTTAAATTTCAGATCATTTCGCTCAGCTTCAATACCAGATATATCAGATCTGTAGTAAATTGACATCTTGAAAAAACTTGATAGGAAAGATCGTTCCCAAACTATATATCAGAAAAACAACAATCATATCAAATTGAAATCTTAAAAAAAATATTTCGTGAAAATTGAAATTTGAACAATACTTGATATTTCGCAGAGTAGGAAAAAAATATTTTCAAAGAAGACCAAAAAAAATTTCCAGACTTGTTTTTTTTTTTTTTAGAGAAAGGAGGTTTGCGTGTGTTGACCGAAACGCAAAGCTGTGGTTTGCGGGTCAGGCTTGAAACGCAAAGCTATGGTTTGCAGGTCAGCCTTGAAACGCAAGATGAGCTTTGCGGGTCCTGTTTGAAACGCAAAGTAAACTTTGCGGGTTGAACTTGATGCGCGAAGAAGAACTTTGCGGTTCCAACTTGAATCGAAAACCTGAAATTTATGCAAAATTTATGAATGACTCGCAAAATTTTATGAAGAACACGCAAAGTTTATGAATGAGGCGCAAAGCATCATGAATGAAACGCAAACCGTGTTTTTGTCAGATTCTTTCTCAAATCGATTGAAACCTGCACAATTGAACTCAAAAACTCATCAGCATCATCGATATACAGTACGAAACACAAAATTACACTCAAATTTCGATTAAAAAACATCAAATCGCACAATTTTATCAAGAACAGAGACATAACTCGTTTTCAAGAAAAACTTCAAAAATCGAAAATTGAAACTAATTTTGTTCGAATTATGAGAAGTAATCCAAACAAGAATCAATCATAAACATAAATCGCATCCAATTAATCCAATTTCTTGCATTAAAAACGAATTTAGCAACAAAATTCTGATGAAACAGTAACTAACTCGTTTTCTTGAAAAAACTTCCGAAAATACTCAAATTCTCGATTCAAAACACATAGATTTCAATTCAAATCATGATCAAATCTTTTCTGAAAAGTTTGGTATGGCTCTGATACCAATTGTTAAACATTAAAACCCAATCTATCAAGCTAATTACTCAATATATCATCATTATGCACAAGAACTAGAGAGAGAATCTAGAGAGAGAAAGTAGATCTTGAATAACAAACACTCTAGACTATTACAATGTATGCATAAGCTCTAGTTCGTTACTACATTATTACAAACACAAACCTATATATACTCACTATCTAATACAAGACTTAATAACAAAGTAAACTAAAGTAGCTTTGACTTTAACAACACAAAGACTATGTTGACTTTTACAACTTTGACTTTCTATATTAAATCTTGGATACAATATTTAGACTTAACATACAGTTTGCGACTTTCATCTGGTTCCCAACCTTAGATCCCATCATCATCTTTTGAAGTTGATCCCACATCTTCTTAGCAGTCGCTTTGTAACTGTTTATTTTGATGTAGATATCATTCGGGATACTTTGAAGAATTAAAGATCTTTTTTCTTATCAGCTTTGAAACGGTTCTTTTGTTCTTCAGAAAATTGGGCATATGCTAGTGTAACAGTTTTCATCTTCTGTTCTCTTTCCACGTTCCCATCTCCACTGTCAGAAGAATCATCTTCAGCATCTTCATCATCATCATCATCATTATTAGGTACTTGGACAGAAAGTGGTGCCATGGGACCTTCTTTTATAGATAAAAGAATGTTATCTCCGTTTGAGTGTCGATCCACAAAGTCAAGAAATTTGTCTTTCCATTGTTCGTAATCCCCTTTGAACAGAACTGGGGGTTTGACATCCGTACCAATGGAAAGAGCGTCTTTTGAAGTCATCCTGTATTATATCAAAATAAGAACTTGGATTTGACCGTTAGTCCAGATAAAATTTGATCACTCAAGAAATTTTGTCCCCCTAGGCAGACATAGCACGGGGGTCCCGAGAAGTATGCTTTGCGGGTCACTTGGGAACCGAGAAGTTGAGCTTTGCGGGTCACGTGGGAACCGAGAAGTTGAGCTTTGCGGGTCACTTGGGAACCGAGAAGTTGAGCTTTACGGGTCACTTGGGAACCGAGAAGTTGAGCTTTGCGTTTCTTTGGGACGCGCAAAGTGAGCTTTGCGATTGCTTTGGGACGCGCAAAGTGAGACTTTGCGTTTGCTTTGGGACGCGCAAAGTGGGACTTTGCGTGCTATTCTTGCTCTGCTTTGCGGGTGTTCGTCCTGAACTTCTAAAAAAAACTTCTGAAATCTGTTCCTGAAACGATTTAGCAATACCAAACCCTACCAATGTGTCTAGAAATACTTTTGGAATAGAATGTTAGCACTCGATCTCTCTAAAACACATTTTTTTCAAAAATAAATTGATGACACAGTGAACTTACCCACTTCGACTGTTTTCACTCAAAATCCACAAATTGGAACTCGATATAAGCTTAAAAGTGAAATCAAATAGCAACAACTCGATCTAGCATGTAGTACGAACACAACCTGATCGATTCTAATACCTAAAACACTCAAAATCACAAAGTCGGTTTTTCTTGAAGAACACAGAGTTGTTTTTCTGAAAACTTGTTTTGATCTTAATCAGGCTCTGATACCAATTGTCGGTCCAACAATACTATATCAAGTTTATAGATTAACGACACAATATGATTACCAACCTGTATTGATATGTAACAACGGTTACAAGGTTGATCAGATTTAAGCTTGGATGTGTTCTCTCTGTTTTTCACCTTTAAGTGTGTGTTTTTTGTTGATCTGATATATTTTCGATTAGCTTCTTAGCATCTACAACACACAACTTAACAACTAACATAATATCTAGATTTAATATCTAGATATTATTTCTAATTAATAATATCTAACTAACTTAGATATTAACTAATAATAATAACAAACAAACAAACTTTGACTATTTTATTACAAACGACTTAGACTAATATTAATGAGACGACTTTTCTGCTTTAGCTTCAGATTGCGATCTTCAGTTTGGATTATCTTGAATCCAATGAGACTGTTTCAGAATAGAATCCATCAATTTCTTATCCTAGTTGTTTAAGAAATTGATCATCCTTTTTCGCCATTGTGGGTATTCATCAGCTTGCAGAACTGGAGGCTTGGGTTTTGAACCCATACTTAGAAGATCTCGAGACATGATTACTGAATTAGAGAAAGATGTCTGATAGAAGACTTGAACACAGTAGATTTCCCAAACAAATCAGAAATAATTGACTTGAAAAGTCAAATCCGGATAACCAATTGAAAACGATCTCTGAAAAATGACAAGTATAAAACTCGCACACCACTAGAACTCGCATACTACCGAACTCGCAAGTCATTATTCACCGTGCTTCGCGCTAGAAGATTTATGCGCGAACGATAAACTCGCAGACCGCTATTAGCGCGAAATGAGAAACTCGCACGTAAGGTTGTGCGCGAAATGTAAAACTCGCAGAAGACTTCTTGCGCGTTTAGGACTTAGAAAAAATTCGAACACTTGAACTTCTCGCAGATGAATATAAACTCGCACGTCAGGTACACATGCCTTTGCGTGTACCATACTTAGAAAATTTTGAGAATGTTAGAACTCGCAAAATTAAAACTCGCAGATAATATTGTGCATGAACCAGCTTCTCGCAGAAAGCACTATGCGCGAACTAGCTAGAACTCGCAGAAAGCTCAACCAACAATATCTTTGTGCTTTCTTCGATTTTAGCGTGTTCTTCCTTAGAACGTAGTATAGATCTAGCGCGTTCTTCAGTTTACCACACAAATTCGACCGAAAAACCAAATTAACCTGCAAAACTCTTCACAAACTGATCCAATGTGTTCGAAAATAGAAATCGAACATATCCTAAACAACAACAATAATGATCAAAAACAGAAAATTACAGTGCATTTAATGAGATTACAGTGTTCGACTTGTTTTTTTTTTAAGAAAATCCAAAAATTCAGAAATTCGATCTAAATTTGTGAGTAATTTGTGAAATAACGTGAATAAGAAATGATCTAGAACACAAATCGAATACAATCAAAACATTTTTACACACTAATCAAACTGAATTCGATCAAACAGTGAAGACCAGAGGACGTTCTGCGTGTTCTTGATATTTCAGAAAATCGATCCAAGAAAATACTTCAATCAATCTGCTTTCGATTGGGTTGGCTCTGATACCAAATGTAAATGTCCAATTCAAGCCATGTTCATCAATTCAAACACAATCAAACAAGAAATTCTAGAGAGAGAAAATATTGAGAGAAAGTCATATGTATTGAATCTGTCACAAGTACAATCAGTTTACACACATCTCTCAAGGTTACAAGAAACTCTCACAAAGCTAAAGTTATTTATACTAGCACACTTCTCTCAATCAAAGAAACTCTCAAACAATATAAACTCTCAAAGACTTTACAAAGTCAAAGTCAAACAATTACAACAGACAATACTTGATCTAAACTAGTACATTAACAGGGTTGGACATGGAAATATGGAAACGAAGTTTTGAAAGTTAAGTACAGTTAATGTTTAATAGTTATATATTAAAATTTGACTGTTAAGAAAAATATTTTTTTGTTATAAAAAAGTTAATCACTTTTTAAAAGTTAAAATGTTGTGAGAGATTATTAAATTGAATTATCCAATAACCGTGAATAAACTACAACAATTAAATTGAGAATAATATAGTAATATCATTAAAGACATAATAACTTTAAATATTCTATATGGTTCTTGGAATGAATTTTTTTTATTATATCACAACTCTCTATATTTCTGGACAACAAACATTTTCTCTATACCTGCTCATATAATTATCCATTATTCTTATAGGGCATGACAATATTTTTCTTAGTTGTTTGAATAATCGATGTTTTTTTAATCTTAATTTATAATTTATATTTGAGTAAATTATGGATTTGGTCCCTGTGGTTCTTTAAAATTTTGGATTAGGTCCCCCATAGGAATTAATTAAAGACAACATCACCATTGTTTCGGTTTTGTTGCGGATCAAGTCCCTCCATCTAACTCTGGTTAACCATGAGCCGTTAATTTAGATTAAAATAGAAACTCAATTTTCCTTCTGTTTGACCCACCAGATTTGGCCCATGCCGAATTCCTTCCGTTGAAGACTGCCGTCACAGAATTCCACACCTACCATCTCAAATCAGCCCAATGTTCCTCCCTTCTCGCACAACATGTCCACGCGTCGCCCGATGTCGTCTGGTTGGCCATACGACGCTTCGACAAGCCCCAAATCTACAAACACTTAATCAAGAGTTGTAGTGTCAAAGAAGGATCTACAATGGTGGAAGTATGCACCCGTGACGTCATCGTCATTTCGGGATTGCCGGCTACTACGTGTGTTCCCAACCAAATTCAACAAGCACACATACCCTCTGTGTTCTTGTTTGAATTCAAACACTTTGTGTAAGAGTTTTTTTTGTCTTTTTCTTTTTGTGAAAAAAAAGGTGAGGCTTTTTGTATGTGTGATACGCTTAAAGAACAAATATGAAGAAATCAATAAGACCCATATCAAGTCCAGGAAGAACATAGAAATGCCCACCGCTATTAATGAGATTTCTAAGAAGCAACGTGGGAAACAAAAGCAGCAGTAGGGGAAGAAGATCACGTGCCAGCCCTATGTCCGTGTCAGGAGCTCCAAGAAAAACACCACCACCACCACCGTTAGCACCACCACTAGAACCACCACCGGCCACCCAAGTAACCGTTTTTGCGGTTGTCTAAAAAAACTCAAACCCAAATCGTGTGGTGTCGTTTTGTGCAAATGGGTCTCGCTTTTTCGATGTGGGTATTGCGAAAACTCAAGAGATTTACGTGATTCGCCATCGGTGACTACTCCGAGAAGTAGGTCACGGAATGCCATCGGAGAGAATGGTGCAAATGAGTTTTGTTTTTTCGATGTGGGTATTGCGAAAACTCAAGAGATTTACGTGATTCGCCACCGGTGACTACTCCGAGAAGTGGGTCACGGAACGCCGCCAACGAGAATGGTGCAAATGGGTCTCGTTTTTTTTGATGTAGGTATTGCGAAAACTCAAGAGATTTACGTGATTCACCACCAGTGACTACTCCGAGAAGCGGGTCACAGAACGTCGCCGGCGAGAATGGTGAAGAAGATGAACATGTGACTGTAGAAGGTGATAATCAAGGTTTGATTTCGCGATGAAGACGATTGTTCTAGAATCGTATATGTTGGATGTACCGGAGGGGAGTACGGAGGAGGATACTCGGTTTTTTTGCTGAAACGGTGGTGAAACTGAATCTGCAGAAGCTGGCCTCTGTGGCAGAAGCCATTGCACGCGGCGGCAGCATTGCTGTCGGCGAATTTATATGGTGATGCTGCTTTGATTAAAGCATCTGAATTAACTGGATTTTTATAAGGAAAATTGAGTTACTATTTTAATCTGAATTAACGGCTCATGGTTAACCAGGGTTAGATGGAGGGACTTGATCCGTAACAAAACCGAAACCATGGTGATGTTGTTTGTAATTAATTCATGTGGGGGATCTAATCCAAAATTTTAAAGAACCACAGGGACAAAATCCATAATACTCTTTTTCTTTTTATTTTGTTATTATTTTAATTAATTGTAGCTTGACTATATATTAAATTAATAATCTCGTCTTAACCGAACTTAATTTCTAAAACTTTGCTTGCATATCTCAATGCCCAACCCAAAAAATATGTGAATCTCTTTATTTTATTTGTTTTTTTAAATTTGAGATTTTATTACGTAAAATCGTTTTGTCAATTTAATAGATTTTAAATAAATAAAAATATTTTATCCAAAATAAATAAATAACTTTTTATTTAATATGTACTTTAATTTAAGAAATGATTTATGATTGGATATATAAATTAGTTTTTAATAAATAAATAAAAAGTTTTAACTAGAAAAACACTAATAGAAAAAGAGGTATTAGTGACGGAAAATAAGTGACCGAAATTTCCTTCACTAATTAGTGACGGATTAGTGTAAATTATATTTTTGGTCTAATCTATATCTATACTATATTATAAAGAATTTGATTTAAAGTTTTAATAAAACAATTTTTTAAGCATTATGTATTAGTTAATGCTAAATTACTTAATTTTCAATTTTACAACTAATTGATGCATGAATACAACTTTTTAAAACTGTATGTTTGAATTCATAACTAACTGATAAACATAATCAAATACAGGATCAACATCACATTTTAAATATAAAAAATTTAAATATAAGTATGATAATCATTAAGAGAATACTTTATCTATTTTTATATAAAAACATTATATTATTATACATAAAAAAATTACATCATCAACAAAAATAAAAATAAAAATAAAAAAAACCATTCAAATATGAGATATATAAACGATTACATTTTTAGTTATAGTCTAAATATAGGAGTATTTTCGTGGATGCTCTAATAACTTTGATTTTACTTTGAAAAATAAAACTTCGTTGCAGTATAAATTGAAGAGCCATCCTCCACCTTCTCTCTGTTATGTGTAACAACTCCAACAATCATCAATGGCTACTCTCCTCCAAATCCTCTTACTTGTCCTTCCGATTATCAGCAGCCCCACCACCATCGCCGCCGGCTACCTCCCTCCATCCATGCCGGAAGAACAAGATCAAGCACCACCACCATACAACTTGTCCACTCTCCTTTACACACTCGGTTTCCACGATCTCTCCGTGGCCGCCAGCTCCTCCACCATTAACACCGCCAACGTAACGACCATCTTCTCCCCCACGGACGTATCCCTCCGCTCCTGCCCTTACTGCTCCCTCCCTCTTCTCCTCCTCGAACACTCCATCCCCGGCCTATACCCTTTCCGTCTCCTCAGCAACTTAGCCTTTGGCACCAAAATTGAAACCCTAGCCTCCACGCCTACCACCGCCCTCTGCCTCACCCTCACCAAATCCACACCGGCGAACTCCAGTATAGATCCCACGCTCTTCGTCGGAGGCGTCGAGATCACGCGCCCTGATCTCTTCAACGACGGCACCTTCATCATCCACGGGATTCAAGGCTTCCTCGCACATCTCTCCCCCGTTTCATGCCAGATCGAACGGATGACTTCTCTCTCGTTCCCATCGCAGCAGCAGCCGGCCCCCTCCCCTCCCTCCGTCGTCATGCGTTCATTGCTAAAAGACGCCATGATCCGCCTTCGGATGAGTGATTACACCGTCCTCGCCCTCCTGATTCAGGAAAACCTCGATCAACTCCTGCAATTGAACAGCATGACGATATTCTCCGTCGACGACGCCGGTGTGTTTGGCGACGGACACACATACGTCTCTAATCTGAGATTCCACATTGTTCCTAACTTGAGATTGATGGCCTTAGGATTGATGAATCTGCCTTCCGGTTCGGTGTTGCCGACGATGGAGCCCGGTGAGACGTTAGTGGTGACGGTGGCCGGAGGCGAAGGCCTGTTGTCGCCGATGAGGATCAATAACGTGAAGGTCACGAGCACCAATATCGTGTTTAACGAAGGCGTCGTCGTTCATGGAATCGCAACTCCTTTTCCACGTGTCCATCGTACAACGATGGGATTTTGGCCAGATCAGACGGAGATGATAAATCTTGGGCCCACAGCAACTGCAGATACGTAATGGCTGCCTGTTGTACCCATTTTCTTTTTTCTTGGTAGGGTAGGGTAGGGTAGGGTAGGGCCTAAGGTAGGGTAGGGTAGGGCAGGCAGAAAGGTCGTTTTAGTTGCACATTGGCAAAATTCCTCACTACTTACTTGATACAGCATTGGATGACGTCACTAACAAAAATACTTTCAATCCAACTTGCTTTTACATCTTTTTTGAACGATCTTATTATTAAATTAAAAATAAAAAATAAAAATAAAAATAAAAATAAAAACATGGATGATAATTGCTCGAATTGTGTCTAAATTATAATAATATCGTTTTTATATCATATTCAATACATTAATTATTTATAAAATTTTGGAAGAATCAATTGAAAGATAATACCCAATCAACCCAACTAAAATCCGTATGTATTAGATATCGATAATTTTAATTGAAATTTAAGGCGCCGTTTACAAAATGTTTACCCGGTAAGTGCTTACCAGGGAATTTATCATAGCGGATGAACATGACAAGAGGATTGGATCTTACCCGGTAAGAGCGAGGATAAGGATGAAGAGTCTTACCCAGTAAGAGAGAGTGACAACTCTTATCCGGGTAAGCGCTTACCGGGTAAATTGTTATCGTGATGGTTAAAATCTTACCCGGTAAAGCAAGTTAGTGTGTCAAGTTTTATTGGTAAGCGCTTACCGGTTAAGCATTTGGGTAAACGGCCCCTAATTATTCAGATTCGTCATCCAATCCCTTCCGACTAGTTTATAGTTTCTCGACTCTATAGTTTGCAGGTAGACCAATTATATCTTACCATATTAGCAGTATCTTCTTTCTCAAAGTCAATCTAATCATCTTTGAATTGATCATGTATTTTATAGTAGGGGTGAACACGAGCTGGGTTGATAGAGTTGAAAGCGTTTGAACAAAACAATCAAATGTATACGGTTTGAAAAATCTTAAACCAACCCAACCTAAACCGTATGAGTTGTGTTGGGTTACGGGTTGTTCGGTTCGTATTTTATTAAGATCTGTATGGGTAAAGTTGTCTGCATTGATAAAGTGTTCTGTATGATAATAGATAAGTAGTTGTTCGGTTTTTATGCTGAATAAGCGGTCTGAACAACAAAAATGACTATTTTACCCTCATAAAAAATAAAAAAGAATTAGCAGCTACATTCTTGATTATAATTAATCCTTTAACAAAAATTCTAATTTTAAAAGTTGCTGTCAAATTGAATGGTTATGAGTTATAACAAATTGAATACAAACAAAAAAAATACTGTCAAATTGAATCTTTCCACAAAATATGTGAAATCTATCCTTAACAAAATTGAATCTTTAAAAGGTCTGTAACAAAATCAAAACCTTAAACAAGATTTGTAACACAAAACTGAGAAGATGAAGAACTGGAGAGTCTGTAACCCAAAACTGAAAAGAGGAACTTTGTAACCTAAAACTTGTAGCCAAAACTGAAAAGATGAACTCTGTAACCCAAAACTTGTAGCCAAAACTGAAAGATGAAGAATTGTATATATCTAGATGGAGACAAAGAAAAGTGAACGGGGAGGCTTGGAGACCGACTGGAGATCCACGAGGAGCCACGAGATCACCGAGAACCAGAAGATCGTCGAGAAAGCAGGAGATCGCCGGAGGAGGGTTGGAGACCGCCGGAGGATGATACCAAGAGACGTCAGATCTATGGAGGTTGCTTGAGAACAGGTTTGAGGGATCTAGGGAGAGAAGGGGATGAAAATATGTTGGATCTATGGGAGAAAAACTGATCTGGTAGTTTTTTTTCCCTTTAATGGTGATGAAGATAATAGAAGAGTATGAAGGGTAAAAATGGAATAAAAAGGTGAATAAATGGCTGAATACAAAGGACCTTATTTTTTTAGCTGACCGATTCAGCCATCGTCTGACCGAATAAGCCGGTTCCGAACACATAGATATGGCTGTGCGAATCAACCATATCTATCATACAGCCCATTAAGCCGCAAACGAACAGGACCTTAGTCGGGTTGCCCAAATTGAAACTTTGAATATTCTTGTATGTTTGTTACCCTGAAGATGGTGCTCATAATTCTTTTATTCATAGTGAATCAATTGGTACACCTCATATATTCTCGTTAAGTGGTTCATGTTCAACTATTTTTATTAATTTTCATACATATTTGATCACACTTACTATATATATATATATATATATAGAGAGAGAGAGAGAGAGAGAGAGAGAGAGAGAGGGGAGGGGAAATGTTTAAACGAAAACGCTAACTATTTAAAAAAAACTAGAAAACAAAAATCATGTACAAAATCATATGTGATTTTACACTAACCAGAAAAAATCGGACGCAGGCGGTGTCTAGCGCGACCTACACCTACAGGTCGCGTGCATAGTTACGTGAATCATATATGATTTTGTACATGAATCATATATGATTTTGTATGTACTCGGTTGTTCTCGTGTTTTCTTATATAGATGTTGTTCTCGTATGAAGTCACCTATCTCTCTCTCTCTCTCTCTATATATATATATATATATGTGTGTGTGTGTGTGTGTGTGTGTGTGTGTGTGTGTGTGTATTTAAATTAATATATATATATTGTCTTAGGTTCATTTGAGAAATAATAAATATATGAGAAATAGAGAAGTAATCTTAGTCATTCATACAGTTAAGATCGGATTTGACTGGTCAAATATTTTTGCTTTGACTGGTCAAAAGTTGCGGCTATTCCAAAAATATGACACTTTCGTAATTTTTACAAAATACATGGGTTGTGTTCATATATGAACCTGTATAATTCACATATGAACTATATGTTCATATGTGAATAAGTGTAATTCACATCTGAACTCTTTTAACTAATTCATATATGAACCTTTGTGATTCACATATGAACTAATTAACTGTAAGTTCATATGAGAATCAGTTGGACTAATTAACAGATTCATATATGAACTTTTGTGATTCATATATGAACTAATTAACTGATTCACATATGAACGTATAGTTGATATGTGAATCATATAGGTTCATCTATGAACTCATCCTGCGTATTTTATGAAACTACCCCTCTACCTTCTATAGATCATGCTAAGAATTATCCGGTGCTTCGCGGTCAAAGCCGCAAATGTTGACTAGATGAATGGCTAAAATTACTTCTCTATTTTTCATACATTTACCATTTCTGAAAGAGTGAATTGTGGATTTGGTCCCTGTGGTTTAGTGATTTCTTTGACCATGGTCCTCATTCTATATTTATTGTGGATTTGGTCCTTGTGGTATTCAATTTATTTTGGTCATGGTTCTTCTGACTAACATTTCCATTAACTTTGTTAAATCAAGGACCATTTTAGCCATTTTGCCTATTTTTTGTCCTTTTTTGATAAGAAAAATATAAACAATATTTTTATACACACATGCACACACACATGTATATAAATATATATATATATATATATATATAAATATATATATATATATATATATATATATATATATATATATATATATAACGATATTAAAATAAATAACATAAGACATTATTGTATGATTTAATTGTTTAATTTTTTTTAAATTAATTATATTAAATACGAATTAATTTTATTATTTTATGATTTGATTTATTGAATTAAAATTTTAATTAAGTTAAAGACGATTTAATTATATTGTTCTTTTATTATCATTGCAACAAACAAGCTTATTGTTTATATTTTAACACAAAAAAAATCATTAAAACCCGTTGAGAAATAAACTTTAATTTTATCATACTAAAAACAATATGAAAATTGATTTTGAGTTTTTGACTGAAAAACAATATGAAAATTGGAGCTTCTAATTTTAAGATTATAAAATTATAGTTCATTTCTCAATGGTTTTCAATGATTTTTGGTATTAAAATATCAACAATAAGCTTGTTTGTTGCAATGATAATAAAAGAACAATATAATTAAATCGTCTCTAACTTAATTAAAATTTTAATTCAATAAAATAAATCATAAAATCATATTTTATTTTATTCGATCTAAATAAATAAGATATAGTTTTATGATCTGATTTTTTTAAACTGAAATTTTAATTACATTAAAACAATAAAACTATATCTTTTTTCACAATTACAATAAAATAATAAAATTAAATCGTATTTAATATAATTAATTTTAAAAAAATTAAACAATTAAATCATACAATAATGTCTTATTTTATTTATTTTAATATCGTTATATATATATATACATGTGTGTATGCATGTGTGTTTGTGTGTATAAAAATATTGTTTATATTTTTCTTATCAAAAAAGGACAAAAAATAGGCAAAATGACTAAAATGGTCATTGATTTAACAAAGTTAATGGAAGTGTTAGTCAGAAGAACCATGACCAAAATAAATTGAATACCACAAGGACCAAATCCACAATAAACATAGAATGAGGACCATGGTCAAAGAAATCACTAAACCACAAGGACCAAATCCACAATTCACTCTTTCTGAAATGAATCTCTCCCTATATATATTAATGAGTTATATAGAGATGGAGAAGAGATTCAAAGTATATGTATATGAAGCAGGTGATGATTTAATGGTCTAATGTACATATTATAAAGGGACTTAATATGCCTTTCAAAAAGAAAGGGGGGGGGGGTTAACAATCAATGTCGATCTAAGTAATAGAAGATTATCGGGTTCATTGGGTTGGGTTCAAATGACTCTAACCCAAGTCCAGTGTAACATCCTAAAATTTAGAGTGAAACAAAAATTCGAAATTTCGGCAATATAACATCTACAAATAAGGAAACCTGTCCGCCCTAAAGTAGGGGATCAATTAAACCTGAATAGTTTGGACATAACGAAATCAAACCCATGTGTGTCATCCCAAAATGTGGAATAAGGTATGGCATGTACAACCCAAATGAATGAAGGATAAAACCGACAACCTAAATAATCTAAATTTGACAACAAGATTAAACTTGGGTGTCGCTATCCTCCCAAATCGTATATCTTTAAAATCACGTATGATGGTCACTATATCTCCCAAAAATACCACTCACAATCCCAAGGTCGCCCTCTTAGTCCCGACGAACCCCACTGCTAAGATGACTTGTCAGACATGACAACCAAAAAGCAAGTGTTAGGCTAACGCCTAGTGAGAATAAATCAGTAGAAATGGAAGAACTAAGCACATTTGACGTCGCACGGTGGATATAGCCATGAGCTAAGTCAATCAATCAAATAAACCATTAGTGATTTAAAACATGGTATAAATAACACCAATCACATAGTGAGCTCAACTACTCTAAGTCTATTGCTCGGAAACATCAAGTCAACCCCTCTAGGTCTATTCTTGAGAGTTCCAAAACGGGAACTCTAAAACAAGGGAATTACACCTTTCTGTCCATGGGACGCTGCCCAACCATTATAGGTCTACACCTTACCATGGTGACCCGATGACTATTTTGTGGCAAAATGGTGAACTCAATGTCCAAAACGGGACATTGGAACACCGTGCCTATGGATCCATTGCACTAAGACTAAACACTAGAATTTGCTAACACATTCTTCTTTAATCATGTATGTAAGCAAATCATATATACAAGGTTATTAACATGAAATCTTAACTCCCATCATGGAGGGACTTTATCAACATAACCCATCAATAATAATACCACATATTCCCTTTCTCAAAATCATGGTTGTAAATAATAAATCCAATACTTGCATTTTTCCCAAAACCCTAATTCTCACCTTGGTTATTACCAAAATCCCATGGAACAAGAGCTGGTTACCAAATAAGTAGATGAGTATAGGAAACCATTTATCTTAGTTTAAAACACATTTATCAAACATTCATATTTAAGTCATAAACCACCATTTTTCCCAAACCCCATATTTAGGTCAAAACACAACAAACCAATATATGGTTATAAAACATAGTTGAGGGTGATAACACATAAACCCTAGTATTTATGTAAGAATCAAAGGATAGAAAACTCACCTTGTTGGAAATATGAACAAACCCTAGATTGAGACTTGAGGGTAAATTTAGTAGGAGACTTTAACACTTCAAGCACAAGCTCTTAACCACAATCACCAACCTAAACCAACCATACAAACTTCATTTAATGACTTCCCTTATGAGAAATCAATGAAGATAGAAGAATCCTTACCTTAGCCTCCAAGAGAAATCGCCCAAAACAAGAGGAAAGTGAGATAAATGAGCAAATAGGTCTGTTAAACCCAGATACTCTAGTTGATAAACAATCACACACAATAAAGATCAAGAGATAATAAGATTAGAATAACATACCACAATCCCTTGATTAAACAGTTAAACCTTGTGTGTTCTTGATACATACGACTACTTTTAATCTCTAATTATGATTATGAGATATCTAACCCTAAAACTAAATAATAAAACATATTCATACTTAGGCCTAACGCCTAATGGGCTTATGGGCTTGAGGCCCACAAATAAACTAACTTTCATCTAACTACAAATTAGACCCTCTAATTAACTTTAGCACAATTACAATTTAAACCCTTAACTTTAACTTTAATCTTGAATACAATTTATGATCCAACAATCTCCCCCTTTGGATTCAAGATTAAAATTTTTTTGGCAATTATCTCCGGGTCTTCACTTCTCTTCACTTTTCTTGAAAAACTGTAGTACTTATGACTTTGACAGCTTCAAATCTTGTAGCTTTCCACAGTCTTCAACTTTCTCTTACTAGAAGTGTCCTTCTGACGATCATCTTCAGTCAGAATTTTAATAGATCAAATAAGTTCCGACACTTTGACATCTTTGAAAACTTCAGCAATCTTTACTTCAAGACTTCAAAAGTTCTTGTATTCTCCCTTGTTGATTATTCTCCCCCTTTGTATATTCTCCCTTTTTATTATTCTCCCCCTTTTTGATGAGTGGTGAGAATCATCATCATCAAAACATATCAAAACAATCTCCCCCTTGTCTTTATAGACTCCAATTTAGCACTGTCTTCATGTACGGATCCCTGTGTGGGAATAAGAGCAGTCTCTCCAAATGGAGAAAATGATTATTTCAATCTATGCAGATTCAAATAGAAAGTAATAACCATTCGAATCTTTTCAAATTCAAACAGTTTAATAGGTGTAACCTTGAATCAACAAATGACTCAGTTTGGAATGCCTGTCAGTGACACAAAGTCACTGAGTAACACAAAGTTATTATATAAGGAGTTGGTTTTGATGTTGGCTCCCCAGGACTTCCATTCAATCATCAAATAACACATGGTTATCTATGAACGTTCTGACAGAAAACAAATTTCTGTGTGCTTGTGCATGTGATGAAAGAATTAAGCATAGATGATTGCCTTTTCATATAGGCGCATAGTATGTAAACTTGTTGAGACAATAACAAATTATACAAAGACTCAATGTGCATGAGAAAGGGTTCGAAGGTGGGGCAACTTTCCTTCTTTTTCAATATTAGTATCTTCCAAATAAAGAACCAATAGCGTATATGCTTCTTCCCCAGAAAATGTGAAACATTCTCTTTTTGAGAAAAGAATGAGTAGCTGGTGGGGTTGTATGCAAGAGATGGCATGGGCTAGTTGCCTTTTTCAATGATGGTCACTAAAGAATGTGAACCAACAGATAATATAGTTGCCCGACTCAAAAAGAAGTTGGTGCAGAGTTTGATATTCTTTTACTCTGTTCTCTCACCCTCTTTCTTTTAATGCTCGCTTCTAACCAATCTCTCTTTTCCATTTTACCTCTTCACACACCATCACTCAATTCTTTTGACCCCTCTCCCCTCAATCACTCAGGGAATACTTCCTGGGTAGGAAACACTGGTTAACGTGAATTCATGGAAGTTCTGTTAAGCTCACGCACTGAATCCCTTATATTTTCCTAAAAGAATGTGTGCTGTTCAACAACCTTTTGTACATGTAAGCACAAAGGAATAAACATGAAGAATAAAATTTTGGAGAAGTCAAAACATAAGATGTTTGACAATGCAATTCTCCCCCTCAAACAAAAAGAGGTTGACAATTAAGCTCATAGACGATTAAGCTCCCCCCAACTTAAGAGAGATTTTTTTTAGACAAACAGAAAGCAGAAAAATAAAGCACTGAAGTGCGGGTTCTAATCCGATGTGATTAGAAGCCCATGTCACTTGAACAAACTTGCACATAGAAGAAATCATGGTAATCATTTGTGAAAATGATTCCTCTATTGTTAGCAACAGTTGTAGAATAAAACACAAAATTAAGATTCAGAATACTCCCTCTCGAATCATGAGTAAGGTTAAGGAGACATGTTCAACATACCTAGTTTGCTGATTAAAAACTGAAATCTCTTTTCATCCAACGGCTTGGTGAAAAGATCAGCTAACTGGAAGTCAGTCTGAACAAAGTGCATTTCTATATCACCTTTTTCTACATGATCCTTGATGAAGTGATAGCGTACATCTATATGCTTGGTCTTCGAATGCTGAACCGGGTTAGCAGTTATGGCGATTGCGCTCTTGAAATTACAATAAATAGGGATGCACTTGTAGTTGTACCCAAAGTCCCGTAACTGTGTCTTCATCCAGAGGACTTGTGAACAGCAGCTAGCAGCAGCTACATATTCAGCCTCAGCAGTGGATGTTGAAACATAGTTTTGTTTCTTTGAGGTCCAACTTACAAGTTTATCACCTATAAATTGACATGATTCAGAGGTTCTCTTCTGGTCTAGCTTACATCCTGCATGATCAGCATCTGTAAAGGCAGTTAGTTCAAAATGAGAACCCTTTGGATACCAAAGGCCTAAATTAGGAGTTCCTTTGAGATATCTAAGGATTCGCTTAACAGCATTATAGTGTGACTCTTTAGGATTAGATTGATATCTCGCACAAAAACATGTGGCAAACATTATATCTGGGCGACTGGCAGTCAGATAAAGTAAAGAACCAATCATGCTACGATACACCTTTTGATCAACAGGTTTCCCGGAGGGATCTGCTTCTAAGAGTGTACCAGTAGCCATTGGTGTTTTCATGATTGAACTGTCTGACATATTGAACTTTCTTAACTTGTCTTTTATATATTTAGCTTGATTAATGAAATGCCTTCGGGTAATTGCTTTACTTGTAAACCAAGAAAGAAATTTAACTCACCCATCATCGACATTTCAAACTTTGTTTCCATGATTTTCGAAAAGTTCTTGCAAAATTTCTGATTTGTCGACCCAAATATTATTCATCAACATAAATCTGAATGAGAATCAAGTCCTCACCTTGCCTTTTAAGAAATAAGGTAGTATCAACTGTACCTTTCTTGAAACCAGAAGCAAGTAGAAATTTAGTGAGAGTTTCATACCAGGCTCGTGGTGCTTGTTTAAGACCATATAGCACTTTGTCTAACACATAGACATGATCAGGGTGATGAGGATCAACGAAACCTTCAGGTTGTGCCACGTAGACCTCCTCATGCAGAACGCCATTCAGGAAAGCTGACTTCACGTCCATTTGATATACTGTAAAGTTTTTGTGCGCTGCATATGCTAAGAAGATTCTGATGGCTTTAATCCTTGCAACATGGGCGAATGTTTCGTCATAGTCAATACCCTCCTGTTGACAGTACCCTTTTGCAACCAATCGAGCTTTGTTTCTCACAACTACTCCAACTTCGTCTTTCTTGTTTCTGAAAACCCACTTAGTTCCAATAACAGATTTACCTTTAGGTAGTGGGATCAAGCGCCATACCTTGTTCTGTTCGAATTGCAGAAGCTCGTCATGCATAGCAGAAATCCAGAAGGGATCACATAGAGCTTCTGATGCTTTCTTTGGTTCTAAGGAACTAAGGAAGCTTGAAAACATGCATAAATTTGCTGATGCAGACCGTGTCGTGACACCAGACTATACGTCACCTATCACGTTATGCAGGGGATGATCCTTAGTCCAACGATGTGTGCTTGGTAAGGATTCAACTATTTTTTGCGTATTTGATGCATCATTTTCATCGTGCACAGCAGGTAGATCCACAGATGTACTCGGGACATCTTGTACTGGTGTTTCTGATACTGAAGCTTCTGGAGTAGCAACTGAAGTACTCGTGACTTCATTTACAAAAGGACTATCTGCAGAGACAGATTCAGCATTAGTAGATTCAGAAACTAACGGTTTAGTTGTACCTGATGGAGATGCAGTAGCAGTGACATCTTCGGAAGGTCCAGACATATCGTCAGAAATAGCAGGGACCTCCGAGCTTGTTGTTGAGGTAGATATGCCTTTGTCAAAATCTGCACAAATATCATCGAAGACATCAATAAACAGTAAATCTAACTCAGATGAAGTAGAGTTAGAGTTAGAGTTAGAAGTAGTAGATCCTTAGGCACTGGTTCTATTCCGGGGTGAATAGAAGCTTTGTTCTTAAGTCCGAGTTCTGAACTGTTGTGTCCAGAAGTCCTAGTAGAATTCTCATCAAAGGAGACATTCATGCTCTCAACAACCATCTTGGTTTGAATAATGTAAATTCGATAAGCTTTGGATGTCAGAGAATATCCAACGAGATATCCTTCATCCGCTTTCTTATCAAACTTTGATAATCCTTGATGTTCTCGCAGAATGTAACACCTGCAACCAAAAACACGATGGAATTTTATGTTAGGTTTACAATTGTTGATTAACTCATATGCTGTTTTATTAAAGTGCTTGACCATAATGGTACGATTTTGAGTAAAACATGCTGTAGCGACTGCCTCGGCCCAAAGATACATGGGTAGATCAGAATATGCAAGCATCGTACGAGCAACTTCAACAAGAGTGCGGTTCTTCCGTTCAACAATGCCATTTTGCTGTGGAGTGTAGGCTGCGGAGAAATTATGTGAAATTCCCACATAAGTAAGATAACTCTGTAAGGTGTCATTCTTGAACTTCGTGCCATTGTCACTGTGAATAGTTCTGACTGGCAATTGAAGACGTACTTGAATGCACTTGATGAAAGCGATAATCAATTCTGGCGCATCTGACTTGTTGCCAAGAAACTCAAGCCATGTATATCTCGAATAGTCATCTATCATTACTAAAACGTACTTCTTGTCATCTATCATTGGGCCACAAAGGTCCATATGTAGAAGTTCCAGTGCAGATGAGGTTGATGATTCAACTTTGAACTTGAAGGAGTTTCGCTTCATTTTGCCCATCTCACATGCAGAACATAGTGAGGCTTTCTCAAACCTCATTTCTGGTAGACCTTTGACCAGACCTTGTCTCTGTAGCTTAGCTATAGATCTGAAATTTTGATGAGACAAGCGTCGATGCCACGTCCACGATTGTGCTTTAGTTGCTTTGGCTAATAGGCATACTAGACGTGTGGCAGACAGTGTGGGAAAATCTACATAGTATAGATTTCCCTGGCGCTCAGCTTTGAAGACTTCGTAACCATCGGGATCCTCAAGATAGCAATGAGTTGTTGTGAAGCGGACTTGATATTTCAAGTCACAGAAGTGACTAGTTCTGAACAAATTATGATCAAGCCCTTCTACATATAACACTATTTGAATCTTCACAACTCCATTATCCAGCATTCCATATCCTCTGACGTGTCCTTCTACTTCAGAATTTGCAAAACGAACTGCTCCGGCAAGCTCCTCCACATAGTTCTGCAAGAGGTGCTTGAATCCTCTCATGTGGCGTGAACATCCGGAATCTATCACCCACAATCGACAGGCCTGCAAAAGAGACAATTAGTTTTGCTTAGGTACCCATATCAAGATGGGTCCTTCGCGGTTTGCTTCACATAATTCAGGAATATCAGCAGGTTTAACATTCACTCGCCATTCATAACGGGGTTTTGGAACCCATTTCCAAACCATTTTAACATTTAATTCCTGAAAATGCTTTTTAGATGTAGGATTGAAAACCTTAGCTCGAAACACTTTGGGTTGTGTGGAAGAATTAGAATTGGAATTAAGGTTCAGTTTAGCTTTTATTTTGCTCTTTTTGGACTTAGGAGGGGAGTAGTATTTGAATGAGTTATCCCAGCAGTGTTTGCAATATAGATTCTTTCAAGCAAAATTCATAAACTTAGATTTATCGGAACAAATCTTACATTCATGTCCAGCAAAAGAATTACTTTTCAAAATAACACTGTCTGAAATACAACTATTCGTAACAAAAGATTCACTAGAAGTCAAACTATCATTTTTATTCAAACTAGTATCTTTATTCTTCTTATTCCTCCCATCTCCATTTCCTTTTATATCTGAAACAGAAACAGGAATCTTGTTAGTCTCTATCTTAGAGGGTGGTTCTTGTCTAGAGTTACTTGAAGTCTCACCCTTCTCAAAAATACTAGGTGGATATTCAGGACAATCAGAGTAAACAACTGAAAGTTTTGCAGGAGCATCAAATTCTGGATTAGTTCTTACCTTCCAGCTTGGATCATTGAACATCTGTTTATCATTTGAAGCATTTTTAAACAGAGTAATTTTCAAATCATTGATCTCTGTGCAAAGTTCTTGATTTTCTGTCAAAGATTTTTCAAGTTTAAATTTCAGATCAAAGTTTTCATCTTCAACCTCATCAAGAGACTGTTGCAACATATCAATTTGCTTCATCAATTCAGATGTATGATTACTCACAGAGTTTGACTCTTTTGCAGTAGAAACAGGATCAGAATCTGAGGCATTCATCATTTCAGAAAACCTTTCCTCGGTCATGTTTTCAATAAACTCCATTTTATCATTTTTAGAACATGATCCATTCGTGATGACAGTTTCTTCTTCAACCTCTTCAACAAGTAAAGGTTTAGAAGCAATGTGATTTGATACTGATGGTATAGTAGATGGATCAACATCCGATTCATACTCGTCATATTTGCATGCAATCTCAGGTGGAACCGTGTCATTGCTGACTGATTCTTTTGAAGATGTGGTAAACAGTGAATCAAACTCAGTTAATTCGATCTTTCGAGTTTCATAGCTTTTGTTCAAATCATTGTATTTAAAACCAACTGATTTAAAAGAATTTTGAGAATCAGTTTCACAAGACTTGTCCTTCCCTATTTCTTCTCGACCTTTGGTCTCTGTAAAGGTTTAGAAGTACTCGCTTCAACAAAGGTTGCACGAATGTTAGGAATGTGTCTGATTGCGGAGCCAAATTTATCAAAATTGTATAAGTGCTCCGGTGCCTTTTTCAAAATTTCATTAGTTGGCACACCCAAACCTGGTTTAAGTTTATAAAACCTTTCATCTTGGAGTTTATTGGTCAACAGATTTAATGTCTGCTCAGTCTGACCTCGTTTCATATTAATATCCTCCAATTGCTTGATTTTGGTGTAAGCTTCATTTCTTTCTTGAAAACAGACTTCGAATTTGATTTTAAACTCACCCTTTTCAGCATTAAGGTTTTCAAGATCCTTTTCTAAGCCAGATATTTTTCTTTTTAAAGATTCTTTTTCAGCTTTTAAACCATCCTTTTCTTTTTCTTTGTCTTCCACAACAACTTTTAACAATGCGTTTTCATCACGAAAACTTAAAACTGATTGATGTTCAGAGCTAAGCTTACCTTTCAATAAAGCAAATTCATCTTTCATAATATGTATTTGGGCCATTAGAGATTCAATAAGGTCAGAATTATCACTTACCTCAGAATTCGCATCTTCAGAATGTGCCTCAGAATCTTCATTGTCACCATCCAGTCTTTCCATGTGGGAAACTTGGGTGAAGTGTGCCTGCTCCTCGTCATCAGAACTTTGGAACAACCAGTTTTCTTATTCAGCCATAAGCACCTTTCCTTCTTCAGCTTTCTTGGCAATGAGTGACTTCCTTGCATAGTATTATGAGTTCTTGGCTTTTTTGAATCTGCAATCTCTGGAGAAGTGCCCAAATTTGCCACAGTTGTAGCATCTGCTTGGTTCATCCTTTCTTTCTTCTTTCTTCCTATCTTCTCGTCCTTCCTCTCTTTTTCCATGCCTTTGCTTGTATCGCATCTCAGACTTCTCTTTCTTGTAACCATCATACTTTGGCTTTGAGTAGTACTTTTTCTTGCCAAAGCTCTTCTTGAATCATTGAGTAATTAGAGCCAAGTCCTCAGAGAACTTCTGTATATCCGGATCAGAATCAATCTCCAGTTCTTCATCACTCGAAGCAGAATTAGACTCAGTAAAATCCATAACAAGAGCTTTAGAAACCTTTTTCTTTGACCTTGCAGAGGATATAGGAACTGAACTCTTTCCTTTGCCAGCTATGAGAGCCACAAAATTCTTCAGTTTATTGGACTCATTATTGATGGTTCTCACCTCATCCTCATGCTGAGAAAGAGTAGAGAAGATATCAGTGACATTTTCTTGAGCCATATTCTTTGACATCTGAAGGTTGATGGCAAAGTTCTTCCATTCAGGATTCAGATTCTTGATGAACTTATAATTTATCTCTGAAGCTGATTTAGAGATATTATTCCTCCGCAAGTCATTGAGAATGATATTATATCTATTGTAGGTCTCTAGCAGCGTCTCTCCTTCCTTTGCGTGAAACCCCTCATAGGCATTTATGCATAGATTCTGCTTGGCTTGGATGAAGGCTTCACTTCCTTCAAACTGTCTTGATAGTTCATCCCAGACATCTTTAGTTGAGCTCCGACTATCTACACGGTTGTAGATGTCATTTGGTATTGCCATTGTCAGATAAATGAGAGCCTCTTCATCTATCTTGTACAACTCTTTCACCTTTTCACTGAAGTAATGGTACGGTTTCGAAACAAATCTGTCAGGAATCTCTGGAGTGGTTTCAGTTTTTGCTTGACCAGGTACTCTGATCATTGGATTTACCGGACCATTGATGATTGATTCCATGTATTCTCTGTTCTTATGATTCAGAAACTGGATCATTCTCTTTTTCCATTGCTGATATTCATCAGGCCATGAGGACAGGAGGTTTGGACTGAGAGCCCATTGAGAGAAGTTGATTCGACATCTTAGCTGTATGGTTAGAAATCTAACTAATCTGTACCAAGACAATCAATTAGATGAGATCGTTAGAATCAAGAGTTGAATAAAAACTACACTAAAAAATTTTCAGAAAAATAAATTTCCAAAAATAATTTAAATGCAGAATGCTCACACAGTAAAATACACAAATAGAGTAACCACAGAAAATCTGGCGCAAAAAATAAGCTAAGGCAGTGGAGCAAAAAGACGATTTGCGCGAGGATCAAGTCACGTGAAATAAGGATTTGCGCGAGCCGTGAATAGCGCAAAGTGAGGTTTGCGTGAGAGGTGGGTCGCGCAAAGAGGAGGTTTGCGTGAACCGCAGGTGGCGCAAAGTGTGATTTTGCGCGAGTAGGTACTGGTGCAAAGTGAGGTCGACCGAGGTCTTGCTTGACCGGTATCTTGCTCGACCGGTGCTTTGTTCGACTGGACTTGTGTCGACCGGGATGTTGCACGACCGGAGATGTGCTTGACCGGTATTGTGTGTCGACCGGAATCTTCTTGTACCGGTATTTCGACTGATATCCTGTAGCACCTGGTATCTATTGACCGGGGTGTGGTGTGTGAGGAGATCGGTGTCTTTGACCGGTATGCAGCGACAGGGGTCTATTGGGGTCCTTGACCGGTATGAGTGTATAGTGCGACCGGTATGAACTGATATGGGATGACCGGTATGGTGCAGGGTGATACGACCGATATAGAGTGACCGGGTAGTCCTTCGACCGGTATGGAGCGGTCGACCGGTATGGTGCGGTCGAATCAAGTATGACCGGTATGGACCGATATGCTACTACGACCGGGACCAGACTGATGAATAACGACCGGTATGTTCTTAATAATTCGACCCAGAACACGATAATCAACCCAGAAAACAATCCAGAACACAAATTCAAATGCAAAAATCAAACTATAGTGACCAAAAACATATATCGATCGGACCTAATCAAAATCAACGATTAAAAAACAACTTTTAATTCTCAATTTGATGGAAGCAGAGTTCGATAGTCTTAGGAGCCCAAATTCCAAAAATCATAAAAATCAGATCGATAAATGAATTCAAGTGCAATTAAACTATCATATTACATTCAATAACATAAAACTCATCTAATAAAATCAATTTTATGCATAAACACCCATTAATTCAAGAAATCGATATTCACACAGTGAAAAGTCGATGAACACAGTGAACAGTCGATAAACTTGTTTTTAATCCAAAACTTGATTCTTTTGGCTTTGATACGACTTGTTAAACCCAAATACTCTAGTTGATAAACAATCACACACAATAAAGATCAAGAGATAATAAGATCAGAATAACATACCACAATCCGTTGATTAAACAGTTAAACCTTGTGTGTTCTTGATACCTTGAATGTAGGATTACAGAGAATAATACGTACGACTACTTTTAATCTCTAATTATGATTATGAGGTATCTAACCCTAAAACTAAATAATAAAACATACTTATACTTAGGCCTAATGCCTAATGGGCTTATGGGCTTGAGGCCCACTAATAAACTAACTTTCATCTAACTACAAATTAGACCCTCTAATTAACTTTAGCACAATTACAATTTAAACCCTTAACTTTAACTTTAATCTTGAATACAATTTATGATCCAACAGGGTCGTTTTAGGGTGTTAAATGGTTTGAACCCATCCCACGATTGTGCCCTGCGACAGTGACCAAGTGTCACACTGTCACCCGCTATCACCCCTCCGCGGTACAGATCTAGTGATTGTGCCCTGCGACAGTGACCAAGTGTCGCTATCGCCAACCTCTCCGCATTCTCGGTACGTTCTTCGCGATTGTGTCGTGCGAGAGTGACTCCTGTCACAATCGTGGACATAGTCTCCCCATATGTACCGAGACCCGAATTTTCTAGATTTCGACCCGTAAAGCCCACGATCCATCTTCTAAATTGATCAATAACCAAATATAATCGGGTTGCGTATAATTCTAAGTAGAGATACTCGATAAAAACGTAACGAGAATACGAGTGTTACAATCCTCCCCAACTTAGAGAAGATTTCGTCCTCGAAATCTAAGCTAAGAGAATAAATGAGGATATATCTGCTTCATGTCCTCTTCGGCTTCCCACGTCACGTTAGCTCAATGGTGATGCTTCCATTGGACCTTTACCATAGTGACCTCTTTGTGACGAAAATTCTTCATCTTCTTTTCCAAAATTGCGTCGGGTTCTTCGACACATCGGTTTCCCTTGTCAACTCTAATCTCGGAGAGTGGAATGACACAATCCTCTTTCGCCAAGCACTTCCGAAGGTAAAAAATGTGGAATGTGTTGTGAATTACACTAATCTCCGGAGGGAGTTTTAATTGATTGGCTTGAAGTCCTACGCGCTTGATCACCGTGAACAGTCCAAGGAAACGGGGACTTAACTTCCCGCGCTTCCCAAACTTGATTATTCCCTTCCAAGAGGACGCCTTCAACATAACACGGTCTCCCACTTGGAACTCCATCGGTCTCCTATTCTTGTCGGCATAGCTTTTCTGTCGATCTTGAGCCGTCTTCAAATGCTCGCGAATACTTTTAACTTTGTCTGTCGTCTCTTGCACAATCTCGGGTCTGGCAAACTGCATCTCCCTCGCTTCGAGACAAAAGTTTTATTGGCGGGGACCCAAGGCCCCGTGGTCCACTTTTGTCGACCCTACAAGACCTACCTCATAGACTTACACCGGAAAAGACATCCTGTCTCCCCCCGGATTCGAACCTTGGTAAGGGAACCCCAGGTAGGAGCGTTTACGGAAGGAAGGTGGCCACTAGGCCAAAGACCTAGTGGTTGCTTCAAGACAACCTACGGTAGTTCGGAATTTGCGACCATACAGAGCTTCAAACGACGCCTTTCCAATGCTTGAGTGGTAGTTATTGTTGTACGCGAACTCCACCAAAGGTAGGTGCGAGTCCCAACTACCCCTGAAGTCGATCACACAAGATCTTAACATGTCTTCGAGTGTCTGAATCGTCCTCTCGCTTTGGCCATCGGTCTGGGGATGGTAGGCCGTTCTCAACTTCACACGCGTACCCAATTCCTTTTGCAACCCATCCCAGAAATGCGACGTGAATCGGCTATCACAATCCGAGACAATAGATAGTGGTACGCCGTGACCAGATATCACTTCATCGATATATAAATTTGCTAGCTTGTCCATAGGTAAAGTTTCCCGCATGGCAAAGAAATGAGCGCTTTTGGTCAAACGGTCCACTATTACCTAAATGGTGTCATGACCTCTTAGTGTCTTTGGCAGTTTCGTCACGAAGTCCATTGTGATGTGTTCCCACTTCCATTTTGGAATCTCCAACGATTGTAGACTTCCATAAGGTCATTGGTGCTCGACTTTCACTTGCAAACAAGTTACACACCGCTCCACGTAGCGCACCACATCAAGTTTCATGACCGACCACCATAATGAAATTTCAAGTCTCGGTACATCTTCGTGCTTTCCGGATGGATAGAATACTTCAACTTGTGGGCTTCCTCGAGAAGGAGTTCTCGATTGCCCCCGATCTTAGGCACCAAAACTCGCCTGTTGAAGAGCTTTACTCCCTAACTATCTTTCGTCAAAAGTAAATGTTGCTTCGACATGACCTCCTCCTTGAGGTTCCTTTTAGCAAGGCTTCGGCTTGCGACACTTTGATTTGATCGATGAGTGCTGACGCCAATTCGATCCGTGAGAAGATAGCTCGAGAATTTCCCCCATAGTCTTTCTGACTCAAAGCATCGGCGACAACGTTTGCCTTACCCGGATGGTAAAGCAACTCGCAATCATAATCTTTCAACAATTCCAACCATCTCCTTTGCCTTATAATAAGCTCCTTTTGATCAAAAATATGCTTCAAACTCTTGTGGTCCGTGTAGATAGTGCACTTCATGCCGTAGAGGTAGTGTCGCCATAATTTCAATGCAAACACCACCGCCGCCAATTCCAAGTCATGCGTAGGGTAGTTGACTTCATGCACCTTGAGTTTCCTTGACGCGTAGGCGATCACCTTGCCCCTTTGCATTTGGACACAACCTAAACTCATCTTTGATGCATCGCTATACACTACGAAGTCTTCTGTCCCTTCAGGTAGAGATAAGATTGGAGCTTCGCAAAGCTTCCTTTGTAGAGTCCGAAACGCTTTATCTTGATTCTCGGTTCATAAAAACTTTACGTTCTTCCGGGTTAGAGTCGTCAATGAAGAAGCTATCCTAGAAAAATCTTGGATGAATCTTCGGTAGTATCCCGCTTATCCTAGAAAACTTCGAATTTCAAACGAACTCTTGGGAGGTTCCCAATTCATCATCACTTCAATCTTCGCGAGGTCCACTTTCACTCCTTCCTTCGTAACCACATGACCCAAAAATTGCACCTCTTGAAGCCAAAAGTCGCACTTCGAAAACTTTGCGTAAAGCTTTTCTCGCCTTAGCACCTCTAAAACCTCTTGGAGATGTTGCTAGTGATCTGCTTCGTCTTTGGAGTATATTAGGATGTCGTCGATGAACACGATTACCGAGTTGTCAAGGAATGGCTGGCATACTCGGTTCATAAAGTCCATGAATATCGCCGGTGTGTTGGTTAGGCCGAACGACATTACTAGGAACTCGTAATAACCGTAACGCGTCCTAAACGCCGTCTTCGGAATGTCGCCCTTCGCCACCTTCACTTGATGATATCCCGATCGGAGGTTGATCTTCGAGAAACAACCCGCACCTTGTAGTTGATCAAATAAATCGTCGATTCTTGGAAGTTGATACTTGTTCTTCACCGTCACTTTGTTCAGTTCTCTGTAGTCAATACACATCGCATCGTGCCATCCTTCTTCTTAACAAACAAGACCGAAGCTTCCCAAGGTGACGAGCTTGGTCGTATGAAACCCTTCTCAAGAAGGTCTTGGAGTTGAGTCATCATCTCTTGCATCTCGAAGGGAGCCAATCAATAAGGAGATCGAGCAATCGATCCGCCCCTAGAATGAGATCGATCCGGAACTCCACTTGGCGATCGGGTGGCAAGTCGGGCAAGTCTTTCAGGAACATATCGGAAAACTCACACACCACCCTAACATCTTCTAGTTTATTCTTCTCAAGCTTGTTGTCGATTGCATACGCCAAGAAGGATGAGCATCCTTTTGCCAAACATTTCCGCGCTTTGATCATAGAGATGATCGCCACTTCGCCTTTTCTTCTTTCACCATAAATTATAGTCGCTTCACCATCCGCAACGGGTAGTCGGATCATCTTCTTGCAACACACAATCTCGGCTTGGTTCTCCAAAAACCAATCCATTCCCACTACCACATTGAATCCACCAATTTGAATAGGCATTAAGTTGATAGGGAACTTCCTTCCTTTAAACTCCATAGTGCAACCCCTCAAGGTATCACGGATTATCACCTGACCCCTATTAGCTATTTCTACCACTATAGCATCCTCTAAACTACTCTTAGACATGGAAAGCTTTTGACAAAACACATCGGAAATGAAAGAGAAGCTAGACCTCGAATCAAATAAAATACGTGTAGGCATGGAGTTTAGGATAAACGTACCCAACACTACATCTGTTGATGCTTTAGCTTCTTTCTTTGTCATCTAAAAAGCTCTCCCGGGAGCTCTTGGAGTATCCAGCTTCTTCCCACCGGCGCCCCCGACCTTCAACTTAGGCCACTCCACTTTAATGTGCCCTGGTTCCTTGCATTCAAAACACATTTGCCCCTTGACGGAACAATCTCTAAAGGTATGCCCCGGCTTTCCACATTTGTAACAAGTTCTGGGGACAAAGCTGCATAGGCCGAAATGCTTGTTTTGGCATTTGGAGCACCACCTAGCATCACGCCTAGGATCGGCTCCACGTTGATTGTTGTTGGCGAACCTTGAATTTTTGGAGGGTATGGAATTTCCCTCCCATCTTCTCTTCTCCACTTGCCGGCTACCTTCTTCTTTGTCGCGGTTGTAGGCGTCTTCCATCAGTTGTGCCTCTTCAATTGCCTCCTGAAAAGTAGAGGCCTTCGACACCCGAACCATCGACATCATGTCTGATGGAAGGCCCTTGATATAAGCCTTGATCTTTTCTTTCTCTATTGGAACCAGATGTCCCACCAACCCCAACTTATCCATGAACAACCTATTATAATCCTTCACCGACAAGTTACCCTTCTTCAAACTCCAAAAGTTCTCTTCAATCCGATCCATCGACCATTCGTTGCAATATTCCTCTAGTAATTTCTCCTTGAACATCGCCGAAGTCCGTTTGTTCAATACGGTCGCCTCGACAGAAGCGGAAAATACATTCCACCAAGTGAGGGTCACGCCTCTCAACATCTATGAGCCAAAGATTGCCTTCTGTCCTTTACCACACTCGCTCGATCGGAAAGCCTATTCCATCTCCCGAATCCAACTCACACAACCTATTAGATCAACTGAACCCTTAAATTCCGGCGGTCGGCAACCAAGAAAGGCTTTGAATGTGCAAGTCTTGGTCGTTTGCCTTGCTCCCGAGGTTGCGGTCTCATCAGTGGGAATTTCATGTCCGGTGCCCCCGGATCCGGCCACAATTATGTTTTCGGCAGTCGTTTCAGGTCTATGGTTGTTGGTGTCTCTATCCTCCAGGATCTTTAGGAACATTTCTTGTTGTTGTGCCATGGCTTTATTCACAGCCAACATCATGCGGTCCATCATCCTTGTCTCTGTCGTCACTTCTTCCATAACAGGCTCTTCCGTTTTCAGATTGCGTCGGAGAATGTGATCGGGTCCCTCGCCCAACACATTAACCAGACAAGAGGGTTCATCCGCCACAGTCACTCACGGATGGTCGGCCGTGGCTTCTTGACCTTCCGGCCGATTCCTGGTGTTAACCATGAGTCTGCCACATACATACACGAAATAGAATAAGAGATAGGCTACAGGAATAACACAAGGAAATGTACTACTACACTTAGCAATTATTATAACAACAGTGGATCAAGTATGCTCATGTAAAACATCTTCATAATAACGTTAGCTAAGTGAAATTATGAACACATGATACGTAAGAGTTCTCGTTACCATCACTACAACTTTTAATTTGTGTAAGTTCCATCGACTCTAAGACCATCCTATCCTAAGAGTTCTACCCCATCTTACAAGTTATAGCTTAATAATCTCAGTTTAAGTATAGGCATCTTACATTCATACCTAGTTCACTTAAATTAATGCTCTGATACCAACTTGTAACATCCTAAAATTTAGAGTGAAACAAAAAATCGAAATTTCGGCAATATAACGTCTATAAATAAGGAAACCTGTCCACCCTAAAGTAGGGGATCAATTAAACCCGAATAGTTTGGACATAACGAAATCAAACCTAAGTGTATCATCCCAAAACGGGGAATAAGGTATGGCATGTACAACCCAAATGAATGAAGGATAAAACCGACAACCTAAATAATCTAAATTTGACAACAAGATTAAAGTCGGGTGTCGATATCCTCCCAAAACGTATATATTCAAAATCACGTATGATGGTCACTATATCTCCAAAAAAGACCAATCAAGATCCTAAGGTCGTCCGCTCTGTCCCGACGAACCCCACCGCTAAGATGACCTGTCAGACATGACAACCATAAAACAAGTATTAGGCTAACGCCTAGTGAGAATAAATCAATAGAAATAGAAGTACTAAACCCATTTGACGTCGCACGGTGGATATTGCCATGAGCAAAGTCAATCAATCAAATAAACCATTAGTGATTTAAAACATGGTACAAATAACACAAATCACATAGTGAGCTCAACTTCTCAAAGTCTATTGCTCGAAAATATAAAGTCAACCCCTCTAGGTCTATTCTTGAGAGTTCCAAAATAGGAACTCTAACACAACACAAGGGAATTACACCTTACAGCCCATGGGACGCTGCCCGACCATATAGGTCCACACCTTACTTACCATGGTGACCCGGTGCCTATTCCGTGCCAAAGTGGTGAACTTAATGTCCATAACGGGACATTGGAACACCATGCCTATGGATCCATTGCACTAAGACTAAACACCAGAATTTGCTAACACATTCATCTTTAATCATGTATGTAAGAAAATCATATATACAAGGTTATTAACATGAAATCTTGACTCCCATCGTGGAGGGACTTTATCAACATAACCCATCAATAATAATACCACATATTCCCTTTCTCAAAATCATGGTTGTAAATAATAAATCCAATACTTGCATTTTTCCCAAAATCCTAATTCTCACTTTGGGTATTACCAAAATCCCATGGAACAAGAGTTGGTTACCACATAAGTAAATGATTATAGGAAACCATTTATCTTAGTTTAAAACACATTTCTCAAACATTCATATTTAAGTCATAAACCGCCATTTTTCCCAAAACCCATATTTAGGCCAAAACACAACAAAGCAATATATGATTATAAAACATAGTTGAGGGTGATAACACATAAACCCTAGTATTTATGTAAGAATCAAAGGATAGAAAACTCACCTTGTTGGAAATATGAACAAACCCTAGATGAGACTTGAGGGGAAATTTAGTAGGAGACTTTAACACTTCAAGTACAAGCTCTTAACCACAATCACCAACCTAAACTAACCACACAAACTTCATTTAATGACTTCCCTTGTGAGAAATCAATGTAGAGAGAAGAATCCTTACGTTAGCCTCCAAGAGAAATCGCCCAAAACAAGAGGAAAGTGAGATAAATGAGCAAATGGGTCGTTTTAGGGTGTTAAATGGTCTGAACCAGTCCCCGTGATTGTGCCCTGCGACAGTGACCAAGTGTCACTATCACCGGAACTGTCGCCCGCTATCACCCCTTCGCAGTACAAATCCAGCGATTGTGCCCTGCGACAGTGACCAAGTGTCACTATCGCCAACCTCTCCGCACTCTCGGTACGTTCTTCGCAATTGTGCCCCGCGAGAGTGACTCCTGTCACAATCGCGGGCACAGTCGCCCCATATGTACTGAGACCCGAATTTTCCAGATTTTGACCCGCAAAGCCCACGATCCATCTTCTAATATGATCAATAACTAAATATAATCGGGTTGCGTATAATTCTAAGTAGAGGTACTCGATAAAAACGTTCCGAGAATATGGGTTTTACATCCAACCCGATATCTACATTTTTGCATTTTATAACTTAATTAGACCCTTGAAGTTGAGTTATTTCAGATTTGGGTTAGGTTGGTCAAGTTTTTCTACACCTCTATTTTATAGGGTTAGAGAAATGGAATCTTTTTTATATAAAAAAGATAGAAGGCAGGGTCATCGCACCTGACTTTAGAACATGTAGTCCTATATTTCATGAATGCAAGGTTCAATATACCAAGACGAGACGTCCTGATCGTCAAAGGCCTGTTTGGGGTCAACGTAGAAATTATCAAACTCATGACGAGCCTTGACCAATGGCCTATTGACTGAGGCAAGGAGTTCAAACTATGAATAATCCAGTATGGAGCCATTTCCTTTGTACAACATGCGCAATGAGCTATTTGCTTGCTCCACCACTTTAATGGGATGGAACTCCTATATGCCTAATCTATGTAGAGTAGTTGGTGCTACGAAGAAGAAACTACCATATGACAATGCAATACTAAGCTAACTAGTAACACAAGTGTATAGCTACCAACTATTTTAACATAGCTACCAAACCAATCGGCCTAGATTTGAATGAAAATGGCAGGCTCTCGGTTATGTCACCCCGATCCATTCTCTCTCTCTCTCTAACCACTATGCTAATCTTGCTAAGGTGGCCTCCTGTGGTGACTCGTGGAGTAGATAGTGAGCTCCGCTTGAAGTTAATTTAGCCTAGGGGAAAGATTTTTCATCTAAGCTAGACGTGGTAAACTAAAAGTTAGGGGTCGTTTACCATACAATTATCGGATAAGCATTCACCTAATGTCACTTACCTTACCGGGTGAGCATGACAAGGATTGAGATAACTATGTTTATCCATCACACAATACAATGAACTTGGCAAACCAGAAGTGTACACGGTTCAAGGAGGATTGGAAAAGATAAGAAGGTTGAAGATCAAAAGCTTGAAAAAAGTAATTTTCATGCTTTGAAGTGTACATAGTTCAACAATACGGTTTAATATTTCAACAGAGAAGTCAGACAATACATTTTATCTTTCAAAAATCAAGCACAAAATACAAACAATGAACTAATATTGTACCATGTATGTATGATGACAAATCGAATTTTGAGATCGACATACATTGAGAGATCGACAAGGTGTTGGGGAGATCGACTTGGAGATCGGTTTGGTTAGAAATTTGGAAATCAACAGGCCTTGAAATATCGATTTGGGTCGAGATTGACAGGCTTAAGAGATCGATCTGGAGGCAAGAGTGAGATCATCTCCAACCTTCACACTAAAAAAACACTAAGAACACCAAATTTGGTGGGCCCATCAACACCAAGAAAAAGACTCAACTCCAACCAAACTCTAAAAAAACACCAAATTTGTGGATCCCATATTAAAATAACATATTTTATTTACTATTAAACTATTTTCAATAAAAATAATTATAATTCGTGAATACATATTATTATTGTAATAAATAATTAGTAATTAATTTATTTATTTAATGAAGGTTTGTTAAAATAAAAATAATTTTTTTAATTAATATTACATTTTAAAAAATTACATTAATTCAAATAACACAAATTAAAAACATAACTAAATAATACTCATTCTCCGAGTTAGTATACTTGTCTCACAAATGATCAATTAATGCATCTCGAAGTTCAAAGTGAACGTCTTTATCTCTGATCTTTTTATGTTAAGCAGGAAACTGTTCAAGTCCACCATTAGTATCGTTCGCCATTTCAACTCCTACATCTGGCACCTTATGTCGTTCTTCAATTGGTGCATTAATATCACGTTCATCTTCTATGATCATATTATGCATAATAATGCATGAAGTCATTATATCATGCAATATTTCATTCCTCCATAACCGTGCAGGTCCTGCTACTATTGCAAATCTTGATTGCAATATGCCAAATGCATGTTTCATGTCTTTTCTACATGATTCTTGTCTCATTGCAAAACATTTTTTTAGGGCCACGTGGATTATGAATAGATTGAACAAGAGTGGACCATTTTGGATATATAACATCAACTAAATAATAGCCTGTATTATACGATTTTCCTTTAATGTGATAATTATCAGGAGGATTTCAACACATCAATGTCATTGTTGGACCCCGGTAGCCAAAAAAATGCATGTCATATCCAAAGATTATAGTCAGCTACAACTTCCAGAATAATATTTGGAGATCTACGATGACTAGAATATTGTCCTTCCCAACCCATTGGACAATTCTTCCATTTCCAATGCATACAATCTAGACTACCTAACATTCCTGGAAAACCTCGTTGTTCTCCAATTTGGAGTAGTCGTGCCACATCATTAGAATTGGTGTTCGTAGATAGCGCTCTCCAAACACCTCCACGATAACACATCAAAATCGCTTCAAATCTTCTAAAACATGGATTCACCTACTCTCTAACTCGCTCGCCTACTATACCCTACTATACCACTTTTAGGTGTTCTCGTCTGTAGAATCTGCAGTAACACCATATGCCAACATTCGAAATACAACAGTTACTTTTTGAAAACCAGATAATCCAAGTTTGCTGCATCCATCCCTTCGCTGGACAAAGTAGTTGTCATGACTTTGGATAGCGTCCAAAATACGAAAGAATAATGTACAACCCATTCGGAATCGTCGACGAAACATCGACTCAAGAAATCGAGGATTTTCAAAAAAAAAACAATCATCAAAGAGATTGCAATCAACATTTTTTCGATCATGATTGATAACTATATGGAGAGGAATAGAACCACGATAAGATACTTGGTTGTTTTGAAAATAATTATGGATATAATTATCCATTTCGGGATGCTAGATTGACTGCCTCACTCATTAATTCAGCATTAGTATTATAAAAAGCCTTATCGTCTGAAGACGAATTATCAGCCATTTGAGGGTGAAAGAAAGAGTGGTATGTCTCAACCAAGAAGATTGCAAAGAAAGTTAAGACATTTTTTTTTTCTATAATTGTGATCCAAGTTTTATAGTGAAAAACCAATCTTTATCAGTGTGTTCAACTCTTATCAGCTTTTCAGAAGAATATTATCAGTTTTTTCAATATAATATTATTAGGGGTTTTTAGAAGAATATCAGGAATCCAAGTGGTGCTTCTGAACAAGATATCGTAAGTATTTATTGTTTTAGTTGATCACTACTTTATAATTTAAATATATTATATGTTTTTTCCATAGATGAATGAAGCAAATGAGATGTTAAAACTAGACGCATTCTATAAGGGGTTTAAGTTTGATCATGTTTGGCGCCTCATGAAAGATTGTGAGAAACTATCAAATGTCACTACAACACCTCAATATCAATGTAAAAGTCCTTATCAATCACCTTCTCCATGTCCTGATTCATTGTCAAGGACAGATGCCGGTTTACCCTCGTCGAATCTTCACGATGAATAATGTATTATTTTAACTCAAATACCAATTGGTGTAAAAAAAGGCAAATTCAAGGCTCCAGTCTGATAATAAGATGGAGTCATGTTAGATCTAATTAGCTCCTAATTAGATGAAATTTTTATAAAGCATCTGGTATTTTGGGCTTTTAAGTGTTTTATAGGCTTGGGCTTATTATTTATAAATGGACCCTATAAATAGGTATCTAGGGTGTTAGCTCCACTCACATTGTATAGAAGTATTGAAAAATAGGCTAAGTATAAGAATCGCAGAAGCCTGCCGCTGAACACTCAAGTACACCACAGAAGGTGCAAAGCTCAGAGGTTACTCCGCAGAAGATCTACTAGAAGTCAAACCTGAATGATTCTTGGATCACAGAACCTCTGTGATCACTCACAGAGCCTCTGTGAAGGCCAACCTCTGGAGATCAATGAATTTCTAAAAGTTTAAGACAAGACCACGTGTAGAAAACGTGAGACCTGTTGTACGAAGATCCTCAAGATCAAAGTAATGGGTGTCCCACGATGTTTACTTTCCAGGTGGCATTCCGTTTATGGAATGTCAGTTTTTGTCTTGTACTAAGGGGTACATCCCTCTTGTATATTAAGGGAGCACCATCTTAGAGCAAAGAGGGTGCACACACAAAAATAGCATTCTGTATAATCCTTGAGCACATTTTGCACATACCAGTGCATGTTCTTGGTGTTCTTCAGTAATCAATGAAACAGTTCTTTGAGTAACTTCCTCGTAATACTTTACTTCCTGTTCATTAATTACTTGTGTGTTTACTACCTTGCATGTTCGATCTTTTCTACACGTATTAAACGCTTCCGCACTCTAATTATATAATATGTGTGTAGTAAAAGTTTAAATCAAGTTAAAGAACATCAAAACTGGGATCAACAATTGGTTAGCAGATTTTGATTTTCAATATCAAAGGATCCTGTTCTATACTTGTTTCCAGTACTCAAGGTAGCAGTTTGAGTTTGTTCGTCGTTCCAAACTCCACTCACAGACACACTCTGTTTTCTGAAGCTATATCAACCGATCTGATATAGTAACAGGTACAAGTGTGTTCTTCATTCAAAGACAAATTCAAAGCTAGTTGGTTGATCATTTGTTCTTACCAATTCATATTTTCATCATTTCAAAAACCATCACTGTTATACTCTTTCTGATTCGTGCCATACTCTGTTTTACTTTCTAAACCAAAATGGCAAACACTGTCAACTACTTCAGTGCTGGATCTCAATCCAAACCTCCCACTCTTTTAAGAGATGAATATCCTCAGTGGAAGATCAGGATGGTGCGTTTACTTGAAGGTGTGGATCCTAGTCTGGTTGAGTTTCTTCATAATCCTCCTTTCATCCCAATGACAACTGTTCCTCGGGTTCCTGCCACTGCCAATACTCCTGAAATTCCTGAATATCAACACCCCAAACCTGTCCTTGAATGGAGTGAAGAAGAAAAGGCACAACATGAACTTGCAAAGAAAGCCAAAAGACTAATCATAATGGCTATCCCAAATGATATCTTTCAATCTCTTGATTTATGTGAAACTTCAAAGGACCTATGGTTAGAGCTGGAGAAACAACTTGAGGGTGGTGCCAAAACCCTCAAGAACAACAGAGCCTTATGCATAAATGAGTATTTTGCATTCAAAGCTCTGCCGGGTGAATCCATTCAAAGCACTTACAATAGATACAACTCTTTGATAAACAAGTGCAAGAGGTATGGGATCCACAGAACCTCCAAAGAAAACAATGTCAGATTTCTACAGAGCCTTAATGATGAATGGCTTCATCTAACCATGTCTATGCAAGCCACGTTGGACCTTGATGTTTGGTCCATATCTGATCTCTTTGGAACACTGATTAGCCAAGAGAACATAATTTCCAAACTATCAATCTCTGTCGGAGGTCCTCTGGCTTTTGTGGGAAGTGTCTCAGAAGGCAAAGAGAAGGGAAAGAAGGCAGATGAGGAGACACAGAAGAAGAAGAAGAAGAAGAAGAAGAAGGTACTTGTAGCAGAAAGTGAAAGTGAAGAAGATTCTGAGGAGGAGATTGACATGGATGCTCTGGCCAAAACACTTGCACTAATGACCCGACAGTTCAATCGTGGTCTCAAGAAGAAGCCGGAGTACAGAGGAAGAGAAGAAAGAGATGACAGAAGCAGAGGATATGGTGAGGCAAATAGAAAGGAGTGGTCTGAGGAACTAAGGCAAGAAGAAAGAAATGGACAAAAGTCAGACGGCAGAGCTGGTGAAAAATTCCCGAAGCAAACTGAAGGCTGCTTCAAATGCGGGAAACCAGGCCACTATGCAGCAAAGTGCAGGTCCTCTGCCAACACAGGGAAACCCACAAGGGACGCTGCTTTCTATAAAAAGAAAACAGAATACTACACTCAGAGATCCCTAATGGGAGAACAAGAGAACATTGTAACCGATGAATCCTCTGATGAAGAAAACAACGCACTCTTCTGTGGAATGGCAGAAGTCCACTCTTCTGACAATGAAAGTGAGGTATCCACTTCTAACTCTTGCAACTCAGACTTTGAAAACAAGCTTCTTGAAATACAAAATGATCTTCTAGCTTCCAAAAACACATGCTCAGATTTTGAGAAAAAACTTGCCTTCTTTGAAAGAGAAACTAGGCTTCTCACAGAGGAGAAGAATAAGCTTTACCTTGAAAACAAAACTCTCACCTCTGAGACAAAAAAGGATTTCAAGGATAAAATCACAAATCTCGACAAAGTTTTGAGAGAAAAGGTCAAAGAGCTAAAGAAATGTGAGAGTGATCGTTTAAATGCCATTTATTTGAAAAACTTTTTTCAAAAAGAAAGAGAAGTTCTTCATCAAGATCTGTTCGACAGAGATCTCCAAATTAAGAGGTATCAGGATGCTCAAAATATTCATGAAAAGGTTAACACCCAGATAGGCAGAAGAGGATTAGGATTCGAGGATATTGACTCTTACACAGGAAACAAAAGAAACAAATCTTTATCAAACATCTTCTGCCCTGGACAATTTTTAAAACCAAGTTTTCCAAATCTTTTGTCCACATTTAAGAGATGTAGAACCTCTGAAGGACCACATCTGAGGAGACCTCTACAGATGGCAAATGTATGGTATGAAAACAATGATTTACCATCTGCACCCTCATCAAAAAGAAAATCTATACCAAAGAAATATCTGTCTCAAAAACAGATAGGGGTCTTCAGATTCGGTCACCCAGAAACGCAAATTCAAATGGCTTTTGTGTGCATGATGACTCCTGAAAAGGAACTATCCTCTGAAGCAACAGAGTTTGTACCTGCCTCTGTGGAAGAAAGACTGTTTAAAAGGTTTTTAGAAAAAGACTTGGAAAGAACTTATGAAAATCATTTCCTCAACTATTCTGATCTAACCTCTGGAATAAGAGAAATATTTGAGCAAGATCTACAAAACTGTCTTAACGTTCCTATGGTCATTCCGTGTATTTCAAAAACTCTAAATACTTCAGATGACACCAATGGACAAAGCAAGGCACTTGCAGAAGGTCAGGATCTCATTCACAGAGACTTCCTTGATTCAGACTCTGAGTCAGAATCAGAGTCCTCTGTTGAAAATGAGACAAGTTGCAAGGCACTTGCAGAAGGTCAGGATCTCATTCACAGAGACTTCCTTGATTCAGACTCTGAGTCAGAATCAGAGTCCTCTGTTGAAAATGAGACAAGTTCTGTGGAACTTGAGATACTCCCCTGTGGTCAAGAGAAGAGTAAACTTACCTCTGGCATTCTTAATAGAACAGTTCTTCCCAAAAGGAAAACCACAGGTGTACCTATCTGTCCTGATTTCCTGGACATGTGCTTGCAAGCAAAGACTTCTCTTGAGCTTGAAAGATCTAAAAAGAACAAGATCCCTCATAATTCAAAAGCTCCAAGACCATTAAAACCTTTTCAAGAAAAACTCACTTGGAAACAGAAGAATAAATGGCCTAAATTTGATAAACTTGATGCTTCTGTTGCAGTGAAAGCAAGGAAAGAAGATCAAGGGATAGTACAACCAAAGAGCCACTCAAGAAGAGTTTTTGAAAAAACTCAACCTAGATTAGACAAAGCTTTCTGTAAAAAGAAACCCAAATCTAAAATGGGTTGTAGTAAAATTTGCTCTGTACCCTCCTTTGACAAATTTAATGAAATTTTCTAGAAATTTGCTTCAAATGTTCCTTATTGTAAATGCTTTGATCTTATGCATTCTTTGAATCAACATTTCTCGAGGCCCTCCTGTCTTATATCTCACCCAAAACCCAAGAATGCAAAATTCAAGGGTGAGAAGAGACAAATTGGTACCTCTGCAAATGAGGATAAATCCAAAACCAAAGATGTTAAGGCATCTTCAAAGTCTCCTAACAAAAATGGACCCATTTGGAAATGGGTACCTAAATCTCTCTAATCTGTCCACAGAAGAAACAACATGTGCCTATCTGGTACCTAGACCCGGGTGCTTAAGACACATGACTGGTGACAGAGGGTTGCTTTCCTCCTACAAAGAAAAACATGGAGGAGGATCTGTGACTTTTGGAGATAACAAGAAGGGACAAATAAAAGGATATGGAGTCATTGCCAAAGGAGACATCGATGTCAACAGAGTTGCCTATGTGGATGGCCTCAAGCACAATCTTCTGAGTGTAAGTCAACTCTGTGACAATGGACTCGATGTGATGTTCAAAAGACAGTACTGCTCTCTATTGAAGGAAGATACAACCACAGAGCTTCTGCGAGCCAAAAGACGAGGTGATCTATACCTCATGGACTTTAAATCAACTAACAGAGAAGAAAAGCTCTGCTTAGTCTCAAGTAAGAATGAAGAAGCTTGGCCCTGGCACAAAAAGTTCTGTCATCTAAACTTTCACACACTTAACAAACTTGTGAAATTAGAACTAGTAAGTGGTCTACCAAGTATTAGATTCGACAAAGATCATCTATACTCAGCTTATGAGATGGGCAAACTCAAAAGGGCTGCCCACAAAACCAAGTCTGACATATCTTGCACCAGACCTCTGCAGATGCTTCATGTTGACCTCTGTGGTCCTATATCTGTGCAGAGTCTTGGTGGCAAGAAGTACATCCTTGTACTTATAGATGAATTCTCTAGATATACTTGGGTTGAATTTGTTAGAAAGAAATCAGATGTTCCTGAAGTACTAATCAATCTTATCAAGAGAATACAAGTTCTTTATGACTGCAGGGTACAGAGAATCCGAAGTGACAATGGAACAGAGTTTAAGAATTCAACCATTGAAGCCTATCTTTCGACAAAAGGCATATCACAGAACTTCTCTGCTGCAAGGACTCCACAACAAAACGGTGTTGTTGAACGAAAGAACAGAACACTAGTGGAAGCCGCAAGAACTATGCTCACTACTTCAGGGCTCTCTATTTCTTTCTGGGCAGAAGCAATTTCAACTACATGCTTCACCCAAAATAGATCCTTGATTGTAAAAAGACATGCAAAGACACCATATCACTTACTACACCAGAGGAAGCCAAACATTAAGTACTTCCATGTCTTTGGCTGCAAATGTTTCGTACTGAACGACAGAGACCAAATAGGAAATTCAGTCCCAAAGCCGATGAAGCCAAATTTGTTGGCTATTCATCAAACTCCAAGGCATAAAGAATCTATGTACTCAAATCCAAGCATATACTAGAAAGTATTAATGTTTCATTTGATGATTCTTTTCAGGTGACTTCTGAGCAAATCAGCTCAGGACTCAAACTTCAGGATGAAGATTCTGGTGGATCATCACGAACAAATGATCTTCATCATCTATTTGAAGAGATGTTCAATGATGATGAACCCTCTGAAGGTGACCACAGAGCCTCTGAAGCCGAAGCCTCTAAGGACCAAACAGGTACTTCTCTAACTGGTCCTAGCAATACTTCACCCTCTTTCAGTAATGCTGCAGGTGCAACCATCGAGGGGGAGCACTCAGAGGACAATACGAATCAAGGCCCCAAGCTAAATCAAGATCATGGTCATCTTCAAAATCTTTCTGAAGGGTCAACACCAGATCAAGGATCCGCAGAGGTCTCTACCTCAATTCATGATGAACAACCAAGTCCTGTGGCAAGTACGAATGATCAATTCCTCTCAACAGAGAATGATCTAAATCAAGATGAACATGCTCCTGAGCTAACCATAGAAGTTTCAAATGATCACCTGCCTCGAATGATCAAATGGACCAGAAGTCACCCACAGAGCCAAATTATTGGTGACACTTCTGACAAGGTCCAAACTCGATCGAGTACTGCAAATTTTTGTTACTATACAAATTTTGTGAGTATCATCGAACCCAAAAAGATATCTGAAGCTCTTGAAGACCCAAACTGGGTAGAAGCTATGCAAGATGAGCTTCTGCGGTTTGAAAGAAACGAAGTATGGACCCTAGTGCCTCTGCCGAAAGGCAAAACCGCAATAGGGACCAAATGGGTCTTCAGGAACAAAAAGGATGAAGACGGTGTGGTGATCAGAAACAAATCAAGACTTGTGGCCAAGGGATACTGTTAAGAAGAAGGCATTGACTATGAAGAAACCTTTGCCCCTGTGGCATGACTCGAAGCAATAAGAATCTTTCTTGCCTTCGCAGCCCACAGAGGTTTCAAAGTATATCAAATGGATGTCAAGTCAACCTTTCTGAATGGGCAGATTCAAGAAGAAGTATATGTCCAACAACCACCAGGGTTTGAGTACTCTAAGTACCCAAATCACGTCTACTTTCTTGACAAGGCTCTGTATGGATTAAAACAAGCCCCCAGAGCATGGTACGATAGACTTTCAAACTTCCTGCTTGCAAATGGTTTCGAAAGAGGTACTACTGATACGACTTTATTCTATAAGAAGAGAAAAGGTGAGATTCTGCTTGTACAAATTTATGTTGATGATATCATTTTTGGGTCTACAAATGATTTATATTGCAAAAAGTTCGAGTCATTGATGAAAAGTGAGTTTGAGATGAGCATGATGGGAGAACTTACATTCTTCTTAGGATTGCAAGTCAAACAAACCACAAAGGGTATTTTCATAAATCAATCAAAATATGTCTCTGACATACTTGAAAAATACAAGCTCTTTGACTCTTCACCAATGAAAACTCCTATGGCCACTGGATCCAAACTCCATGCAGATCCAGAAGGCAAATTTGTGGAGTGTAAGCTCTACAGAGGCATGATAGGATCTCTGTTGTACTTAACCGCGAGTAGACCTGATATAATGTTTGCCACATGTCTATGTGCAAGATTTCAAGCTAACCCCAAAGAATCTCATCTTCATGCTGTCAAGAGGATCTTTAGATACCTAAAAGGAACCAAAAATCTTGGTCTCTGGTATCCGGAGAACTCTGGCTTTGATCTCATGGCTTACACAGATTCAGATTACAGAGGATGCAAGCTCGACAAGAAAAGTACCTCTAGGAGTTGCCAATTCCTAGGAGGGAAACTAGTAAGTTGGACTTCCAAGAAACAGAACTGTGTCTCAACCTCCACAGCAGAAGCATAATATGTTGCTGCTGCAAGTTGTTGTTCCCAAGTTCTGTGGATGAGGACCCAACTTAGAGACTATGGATTTGATATCGAAAAAATCCCCATCCTCTGTGACTCCAAAAGTGCCATTGCGATCTCTGCCAATCCTGTGCAGCACTCTAAGACCAAACATATCGATATCAGGTATCACTTTCTGAAACATCATGTGGAGCATGGGACAATAGAGATGTACTTCGTGCCTACAGACTATCAACTTGCCGACCTTTTCACAAAGGCATTGGATGAGAAAAGATTCACTTTTCTAGTTGGCAAAATTGGTATGCTCAACATGAGTTGACCACAGAGCCTCTGTACCCCTGCACAGAGCCTCTGTTGCACATAGTTGTATATAACATATTCCTTGTTAGTAAATAATCTCTTTGACTTTCTTTATATTACATTTTTTTTCAAATCTATGTCTTGTGCAAATCTTATCTTTATATGATCCAAGCACAGTTGAAGGAGGAGCAGAACAAACCATCAAAAACCAATCGTGACTATTCAAGGGGGAGTAAGACAGTTCTACGCAACAGACTACAGAGTGAGGTTAGTCCATCTGAACCAAGGGTCAAAACTCTTTCTCGAGCACTATGCCCTCAGAAAGATCCCACTTTGTACTAATTTTACAGTCAAAACTTTGAAATGATCAAATCTTTGAAAATCTTTCCTAAAAAGGAAATTTTTGGTCTCAGAACCTCTGAGGTCGACCACAGAGCCTCTGTGATCTATCACAGAGTCTCTGCACCTCTAAACTGAGGGTGCTTGAGCAAATGCACTTTAAAAGGAACTCGATCATTTCATCGCACTTTTATCCCTCTTAACCTTGCCTATGACCTCAGAAGCCTCTTATCCCCAGAGCTTCTGTCATTCTCATCACTTGAGAAAATCAGGTCATGTGCTGCGGGTTATTTTTTGACACTCACTGTCACATGAGAATAGAAAATGCCAAGTGCGTGAGAATAGGGTGGCGCACGTCCTAGATCGTGCACCGCCATCATCTGACGTGGCAACATTTGATTGGTTCGTAACCTGTACCGTCGTTTTTATGAAACGGCTTCTTATCCGTTTCCACTCATCACGGATTTGAAATCTTTATTTTTTACCGCTCATTTTTTCTTACCTTCCCCTGTATAAAATTCCTTTTGCCTCTTCTCTTTCATTTTACCTACATCTTTTTCTCTCAAGAACTTCAAGCAAAAAGCCTTTCCTCTTCTCCTCAATTTTTTCAATGGCTTCTCCCTCATCTTCCTCCAAGAACTCTAATGGATCCAAGAAATCCAACAACTCTCATCACTCGATGGTTCAAAAGGCTGATTCAGACTCCGTCGACCAAGAACATGTGCTTACCAGCAGGATGTTGTCCTTCACCAGACATGACTATCATTTGGCCCAAATGAATAATAAGCCAAACAACCACTTTGTCACCCTAAATCCCTCTGGTTTTCCCACTAAAGCTGCACCATTGATTCAACTCCTCAAGAATCATTTCCTGGTTAGATCCCTAACATTGAAACGAGATGACATCCCGAAATCTTATATCCAACAGTTCTGGCTAAGTGCCCGCCATGCCAAAATGGACAAATATGGACACTGCATCATTGGCTATGCAACCCATCCATCAACTGCAAAAATTCTGGACTTAGGGATCAATCGTAGGAAACTCTCCGAGGTGTTTGGACTTTCCATCAAATCAGATCTCAACCTGCGTAAATTCTCAGAGGAGCCCACAAAGGAAGAGATACTAGAATTTCTGAGGTTCATTGCCTACGGAGTTCCAATCATCAAAACAACAAACTTCAGGCGAAAAGAATCTACCCCGTCTGTGGAACGTCCTTTTCTCTATTCTGAACCGATGCCTAACAGCGAAGGTTGGAAGCCCAGATCAATCAAGCCATACAATCTTGGCCATAATGTATGGGATTTACTACGATCTCCCACTGGACTACGCTGGACTCATCTTCAGGGAGATCCAAAATGCTGTGATTTCTAAACAGCAGGACCAAGACAGAGGGACAGAACCAAAGAACATCGTGTTTGGACGTTTCCTAGGACTGCTACTAGGAGATGACTTGATCGGAGAAGGAAAGCTACCAGCAGAGGATAAGACAATCAAACTATATGAGATGAAGTCTCATAAACCCACCACCATCAAAACAGGATATCCAGAAGCCAGACCTCTGTTAACAAAGATGCTGACTTATTTGGGTAGTAAAGAAGAGGTTAGGGAATACATATGAGGGAACAGGACACCAGAACCATGTCCTGTAACCCCCCCCCCTCGCATAGGATTCAGAGTAGGAGACATTGTAGTTTACTTGAGAGACGAGGGAGTACGGACAGAAGATGAAGCCGCAGAGGCTAAAGTGAGTGAGAAAGAGAGCCCATTAGTTAAAAGGGAGGGGAGTGAGAGAAAGACAAAAAGAAAAACAAGAAAAAGAGAGTCGCAGAGGTAGAGACTCCAAAATCCTTGGCAGCTGCAGAGAAAGCCACAATAGAATCTACAGAGATCAGAGTCTATGAGAAAAAGAAAGGAAAGTTGAGGACGCTTGCCGAAAAAGAACAAATATTGGAAGCCCTACGACCGAAAAGGAAAGATCTGGATGAATACCTTGCTGCAAGCACTGCACCTGCAGAGGGTCAGACAAAGCCCCTGCAGAAGGCAAGAAGAGCCCTAGTCCTTGCAAAGTCCCATGAGGACACACCTTAGAGCCCAATTCAAATAGCCTCTGCAATAGCACGCGAGATCTCTCTTCAATACTCTGGAGGATTAGGGGAAACCGTGGAAATGGAAATAGATGATGTGACAGGAAGGTCACAAAGCAAAGATGAAGAAAAAGAACCAAGTAAAAAATCGTTGGAGGAGAGGAAAACAAAAGATGCCATTGGCACACCACCAAAACCAACTCCTAGTGCAACCCACACCTCTAGCCCTGCAGTTCTAGTGCAGAGGGGTATTGAAACAGGACCGCACAGTCCGAACCTTACCTATGCCATCCGGACAGAGGATACTCCTTCATCCTCTGTACCACCTTTCGGGGAAACCAAAACCACCTCACCCTCTCAAAAGGGTGAGAGTGTTGCTCTGCGTGTCCATTTGCCCCAAGACACATCTCTTTCACACACAGCGGTATTCGTTACCTCTGTCACACACCAGAGTGACATCCAAACCACCTCAGAGTTGGTGGTGCGAGAACACGATGATTCTGTGGCTCTAGAACAACCACATGATCCATTCAACATCGATCTTAAGGGAGTCTCTGAACCCTCCCCCAAAGAACGTGTTGACAGAACTTCCATAGGTGCTTCCTCTGTGGAACATCGAGAATTGGAAAGAAATCCTCCAGAGCTCATCATAAGAACAGGCTCTGAAGGTGCCAAAGACTCGTTGGCCAAATCTGGAACATGTGTTGTTCCAGAGGTTACCTCTGACACCTTTGTCACAAAGGCCGAGTTTAAAGTCTTTGCTGACATGGTGCTTAAAAAACTTGACGAGTTGCAAAGCTCGATCTCTAGAGAGTCCCAAGCCAACTCTCAAATCCTTGCAAAGGCCCTAAAAGCCAATACAAAAGCTCTGCAAGCACTAAATACGAACTGCGCGAAAAGGGCTGATCTTCAAGCTTGTGGACAAGCCATCATCGCACACTCCCATCAAATTCAAGTTTTGGGGGATCTTTGCACAGAGGAGTTCCCAAAATATGCTACGACCGGAGTTCAGACCGGAGTGAACGAAATGGCTAGGCTCAGAGAGGAAATAAGGGACATAACTCGCAGTGTTATTGTCCCAGCTCACACACAAGCATCAACCTCTGCCCCAGATCCCTCTGCGTTTGCAACAAAGGCCGACTTGGAAGCCATGGGCAATCTGTTTCTGCAAAACCAAAAACTCCTTCAATCCAACTTCAACGACCAAGGAAAGAAGCTGTCAGCTGACTTGAAGCGATCCATAGCCACATTTCGTTTCAAGTCAGACATTGAAATCAACGCTCTGTCGTTGGCTGCAGAGGACGCAATCAAGAAGATTACAGATCATGTCAATAACAACCTCTGTACGCCAAAGAAGAGGAAGGAACCTGTCACCTGCCAAACCCAAGCAGGACAGAAGAGGGCACGGCATGAGGACCATGATCCTGATGCCTCCGGCGGTGGTCCTCATGAGGGGGAGAATCTGCAATCCAAAAAAGAAGCACCAATATCAGTGGCTCCCCTAAACCAAGTCCCTATGAGCTCAGAACCTGAACCACAGAGAACAACCAAACAAAAGGTCTCTGCAGCCCCCTCTCCCACCATAATCCAAATCAAAGAAACCCCACCAACTGCCAAAGACAAAGGAAAGGCAATAGCTACAGAACCTATGAAAAAGGTCAAGCCTCCTCCTCTCTCCTCTGAGAAACTACTAAAGAGCTCTTTTGATGCTTTCAAAAGAGTGAAACCTGAAGAGGAAGACTGGGCCTTTGATCTACAACCTCTGTCGGAACTCCCCATCCTACAACCACTTGACACACCATCAAAGGATAGAGTTGCAGAGGTTATCCAAGGCTTTGAGAGCCTAAGAAGACCCTTCCCTGTTCCTCCAAAGAAGGACATCGAATAAGAAGTGTACAAATACCTCTATAGCCGCGGAGCTCAAGATCTTCCAACAGTCAGACTCTCAGAGGAAGTTATATCAGAAGAGCGAAGGAGATTCTATAAAGATAAAGCCAAGCCAAAATCCAAAGTCTTCAGCATGGCCAAGATCACAGAGGTTGTGACAATCAAGCTTGTACACACAAAGTGTAAAAACTTCTGGTTCAGTGAATACGCCGTAAAAAGGGAAGATACGAAGATATGGACTTTCACAGACGCAGATCTACCTAATCTTCACCCTCATGATCTTCCAGAGCTATTCAAATGGACAGAGGATAAGTTTGGATGGAAGAAGGAATACCAAGAAGCACATCTCACAATCAAGACGACCATGAGAGAAAAGCTGTTGTTCTACAGTATAGCTGATTTTCAAGTAGCCCTTGACTTGGGAGTCAAAAAGGTCAGCTTCCCTCCACCACAAGACAACTTACCACCCTCTGCCAATATTTTACCAAACTCCATCATCACTTCACCTTCTTTTGGCTTTGTGTACTTAAACCCCAAAGGAGAAAAGAAATTATTCATGGGGATGGAAAGCCAAAATTACTCAACCGAATCTCTGTTGCTCATTCAAGAACTACTTATCAAGCACACAGGAACTCCACTTGTACCCACAGAAGCGGCAGATGTCCTTTTGTCAAACATAGATGCAACCTTAAACTTCAGATTCCTGTGCATGTGCTATTACAGAGAACTAAAGAAAGAAGGTGGATTTGGAAAGAAGATCAACGATTTTCCAGACGCCAAAGTATAGGCTCTGATGACTTGTAATCATTTTAATTGTCAAATGTAATTGCCTTCTGGCACCATCTTATTTTAAATGAAAATCAAGATTCAGAGGTTGAGTTCCTTTCACCTCTTTTGCTTCTAGTTTAGCCATCGCTCTAAATTCCAAATTTTTATTTTTCAATACTTAGGGGGAGATTGTTAGCTCCACTCACATTGTATAGAAGTATTGAAAAATAGGCTAAGTATAAGAATCGTAGAAGCCTGCCGCTGAACACTCAAGTACACCATAGAAGGCGCAAAGCTCAGAGGTTACTCCGCAGAAGATCTACCAGAAGTCAAACCTGAATGATTCTTGGATCACAGAACCTCTGTGATCACTCACAGAGCCTCTGTGAAGGCCAACCTCTGGAGATCAATGAATTTCTAAGAGTTTAAGACAAGACCATGTGCAGAAAATGTGAGACCTGCTGTACGAAGATCCTCAAGATCAAAGTAATGGGCGTCCCACGATGTTTACTTTCCAGGTGGCATTCCGTTTATGGAATGTCAGTTTTTGTCTTGTACTAAGGGGTACATCCCTCTTGTATATTAAGGGAGCACCATCTTAGAGCAAAGAGGGTGCACACACGAAAATAGCATTCTGTATAATCCTTGAGCACATTTTGCACATACCAGTGCGTGTTCTTGGTGTTCTTCAGTAATCAATGAAACAGTTCTTTGAGTAACTTCCTTGTAATACTTTACTTCCTGTTCATTAATTACTTGTGTGTTTACTACCTTGCATGTTCGATCTTTTCTACACGTATTAAACGCTTCCGCACTCTAATTATATAATATGTGTGTAGTAAAAGTTTAAATCAACTTAAAGAACATCAAAATTGGGATCAACATAGGGTTCATTTGTCTTTTGAGATTTTGGAGATTGAGCTTATGAGATTCAATCAATTTCTTGTCTGGTAATTTCTCTATTTCCCTTCCATTGAAATCAAAGCATATGAGATGAGTTTTTCAATACAATTTTTCATCATGTTATATCTTCTGTAATTTATATGGAGTTTCTTCAGTTGTTGCTAGTTTTGGGATTTAACATTTGGTATCAGAGCCCATTGAAGAAAATTTTCTTCAATACGGCCATTTTTGGCAACAAGTGAAGTTTTGATGATTGTGTTTATGTATGGGTGCTTAGATTGATTCAATCACATGAGCTAAAAGTCAATGTATCATTTCTGTGATTTTTCTTATTTGAAGGTTGTTTTGAACTTTATGGGATTCAAATTTTGATATGGATTATTTATGGATAAGTTTTGAGGGTAGATGTTACTGATCTTCACATAATATGGTTTTGCACTTCACATGTTTGATGAAATGCCTCTGTGAAGTTTTGATTGATTCTGATTAGTTGGTGGTTGATCATTGATCCTACCATGATGAATGCTTCAGTCTCACATTTTATTGACAAATTGGTACTATGGTTGTTGATCTCATATCTGGACAGAATAACTTCTAATCTGAGACTTCCTTTGTGTTTAAAACCTATCAATTTCTGCACTCTAAAGTGTGAACATCCGTAGGCTAGAATCTACAATCTATGCTCGGGTTCCATGCCTCACGAACGGTAATACTTGTCTAAAATCACCCCCCAAAACCATTATCTTTCCAACGAATGGGAGTGTCACCCCTATGATGTTTTGCATTGTTCGATCGAGCGCCTCCACCGCCTGCCTCTTTGCCGTCGACGCTTCATCCCAAATGATTATTTTTGCATCTTGAATCAATTGAGCAACCCCACTTTGTTTTTTTTTATGTTGCACATTGAGTTATTATTAAGGTTGAGAGGAATCTTGAATCTAGAGTGAGATGTTCTCCCTCCAGGCATATTATTGGCAGCAACACCTGATAAAGCGGTTGCGAGAGAAATAAGACCACGAGAACGGATGTTGGCAAGCAAATCTTTGTACAAAAATGTCTTTACAGTTCCACCCGGACCATCTATAAAGAACACTCCTGGACAATCATCGTCTACGTTCCTCATGATCTCATCATATGCGTATTTTTCGTCGGAATTGAGAGAGTCTCGAGCACGCAAATGTTCGTCTTCCACAACTATAGAGCATTCCTCTTGTACCTCACGAAATTCTTCAGATTGAAAAATGGCATCTGCATCTACCATTGGAAGATCGATATCATCAAGACTCTTACCCACAGATTGTAGAAAAACGAGGATATCGGTTAGAACTATATTATGAACTCGATTAACACTTTCACATTGTCGCGTATAATCTTCAGAAAGTGAAACATAATGGTTATCCCATAACGTGCGAACATCTCCTGGCTTACAATAAATCAACATCGTCGCAAATAACCTCCTAAGGGCAGCGGGAAATTGAAATAAGGAGGCCTCTGCAAGACATTGGGATAAGTTATCATCGTTCTCTATTAACCCTCTTGCAAAAGATGCTTTACAAAATGTAGGGTGCAATAATCCATTAACAGTGTACAAATCTTCAAAGCAAGTAGGCCCAGTAATATGAGACAAAAGTAAGCATAAGTTGAACCACTCTCCTTCAGCTGGATTTGCAGAAACCAATCTCCCTTTCATTGATCCTCGTTGTCGGGGATTCCATCGACGTGAACTCCAATTCCACGTGTAGTGTTTTGGAAAATCTTTGTACAAATATTGCCTCGCACCCCTGTCTGTTTTATTTCCATCAAAAAATGCAGTCAACATTGTTCGTGTATCTCTCTCTCTAACAACAATATCTGTCATTATATCATCATCTCTAAACCTATCCATCTGTTTGTTAAGGAGATGGAGTTGCAATGCCATCACGTAAGCGTGCATTTGAGAAAGTGTGAAGCTAAAAATTCTCCATATCGCCTCGGGAGTGAGACATAACGTGCATCGTGGAACCTTTTAATTTCGTTAATAACGACCCTTTCTTCCTCTGAATCGATATGAACAACTTGTTTGTCATTAACCTTGTAAACATACTTGAAGATATACTTCACAGATGTTATACTCGAGCAAGCCTCAACATTGATATGACAATTGAACATCATTAACAACTTTGGGTTATACGGGACCACCCATATATTATCCAGGATATTGCCTCGTACATTCACATTTATTCCACTATTGATATAATGGATATGAGTCCTCAGCCTGTATCGTCTTGTCGTTGAACTGTTTAGGATATATGGAATGACATTTTTTTGGCTCACCTTGCATACAAGGATTGGACGGTCGTAAATGACCACAAGGACCATGCATCATGTGTTGGACAACCAGTTTGTGCATTTAGGGATACCTTGTTAGGTCCAGAATTTCAGCACACACACTTTTGTCGTAATGATCTGGATTAGTCATTTGTGTTCGGGTGTCATTATCAGAAGGAAATGTGCATGCAGCAAACCACGCTTCTGAAACTTGATGACATAAACATATGCCCCGACTTTACCGAGGATGTGCTTCTTGAAGAGTTGGTCTTTCATATACTCTAGTTTGGCACGAAAAACTTTTACAACAAGGTCTGGCCGATCATGTGCGGTTTGACCGGGTAATAACTCTCTAAGAACTTCAGGCCACTTTGGATTGCACGACATTGTAAGGAATATGTCAGGCTTTCCATCATCTTGCACTAAAGTCATGGCATCAAGAAATCTTCGTCGCATATCACATCAGCCTCCGATGAAACTTGTAGGCAACACAACCCGTTGTTCGATTCTACTTGGTATCACCTCACCAGCATTGATGCAATCCACAACACCTTGGTATAAATCTGCTCTTATTTTGGCTTGGTTTTTATGAAAAAAATCCAAACGTGAAGTCTCAATCTTAATGTAGATATCTACCACGAACTGTTGTAACAACCTTCCCCCCAATAGAATTACATTCTCGTTCGAATGAATCTGGAACTTATAACAATAGTATTCCCACATCGTTACAGTATTCTTGTTGCTTCTCACATCAATCTCTATGTAATGTGTATGTTAAGAAATTAATATAAACTGATGCCAGGTTTGTTTAAGCTGATATTTGTTACCTTAATTAAAACGTGAAAAAATGCAACATGGTTCATACCTTTTGAATCTTCCTCCATGTTTTCATCATCATTAACACTTTGATTCATGCACAATCCATGTCTAAGTATATTAGAATGCCATCCAGGTTCGTCGTTGGGAAAGAACAAAGGATAGGACAACGGGTCATAACAACTGAAGTAATATTGAATATTTAGGCTATAATCAGACCTCCTATACAGAACAATACTTCTCTTGTTGTCATTGCCTTCAAACCAAATACCAGCAACCTGACATAATTGTAGAACTCAATTTATTTAGTGTATAATCTAATCTTATTTCAAAAAAGATAAACCAAATCTCAATATTCAAAGCTCTGATGTGGTCGGTCGGTTGTACACCCTTTGGTCAAGTTCCACCGAAGCATTCAAAGTTACTCTATAATTCTCGAGTGGTCCGAGCTCACCAAGGCTTCAAAATGTTCTCATGTATGGGTTTGTAGAAAGAACACGAGTCAAAATTTCAATGACATTTCTATCAAGATTTGGCCACAGGAGTCTATGCGATAACTCTGATTCTGAATCATAAAAGTACAACTGTAAATACCTAGGTTGTCCATCCCTCGGCACTCGATTTCATGATATACAACTCTGTGCGCACGAAATGTATATACTCCGGATGTCATGTTTTCCATTGAACTATCCAAGTTTACACCCATTGACGTAAATAAAAAGTTCGTATTGTATGCACGTAAGTTGTTCCTAAACATTTCGCCTAATTCAGGTTGCGATGAGAAAAGATTGTATAATTCTTCTGGAATTGGTAAGTATGCTAACTTTGTCTTCCCTTTCATGCAACAAAAGGAAGGGAATTCAAATTTTATTCGTTTTGCTCCACAATATTCACATGGATTTTGTTCCTTGCCTTTGGTTTGCAGACTGGGTGGGACAGGAACAAAAATTCACTGTCCCATGTTTGGCGTGACATGGGACAGGACAAAAGCTAAATGTCCCATGTTTGGCACGACATGGGACAGAGACAAAGACTGGACAGGGTGGGACAAGATGGGACAAAAGGGGTATTTTCTTGTTCCACCAATATAGGTGGAACAACATGGAACAGAAATGAGATAGAAACTAAAAATCACTGATTTACCACCATTTGATATATAATCCTAATATGGTATTAGTCTTAAGGGTCACCACTACCCATCGTCGCTACCACCACCATCGGCGGCCACTAGTAGCCACCGCCAACCACCGTCGACCACATCTACCTATTTCTCCACCATAACAATCTCCTCCACCACCTCCACAACCATCAGTCATCGCCACCACCACCACCATCGTCGACCACCTCCACTAACACCGATCACCACCACCTATTGTTGCCACCACCATCGACGGCCACCGGTAGCTACCACCAACCATCGTCGACCACTTCCACCTCTTCCTTCGCTACTACAACAACTTCCTCCACCACCTCCATAACCACCGCCCATCGCCACCTCCACCAATCACCACCACCCATTGTCGCCGCCGTCACCGACGCTCACCGCCAACCATCGTTGGTAACTTCCGTCTCTTCCTCCACTACAATAACCTCTATTACCACTGTGCACCGCCACCACCACTACCTCTATTACTATCTTTCACCTTCTTCACAACTATCGTCTTTCACCGGCCACCCATCGTCTTTTATCTTTACTCGTCGCTGCAACTATGCATCCACCAATTCATTAAGATCTTCCAAATTGAATCAACTATTATGTTTTTTATATGAATCGGATTTTTTCGAACTACCATCAATTATTTCAGATTCTTCATTCAAATTTCCTACTATTGTTTTTGTATGTATTTATATGTATAAAAATTGTGTAAAAAATTTAATAATGTTTTTTAATTAAATTATTTAAAGATATACTTTATTTGTGTTATTTATAACTATTATATGACATATAAAATTATCAAACAACTTTTAGGAAAATTGTCCAGTCCTGTCCTATCCAGTCCTAGTCGTACCAAACACAAGACAACCATTTGTCTTGTCCAGTCCTGTCCAGTTCTGTCCTATCCAGTTCTGTCCTGTCCAGTCCCGTCTAATCTTGTCTGTGTACCAAACGCTACCTCAAGACACGATGTTCTCTAGGTATATCATTATAAACAAAATCATATGAATCCTCCTGGAGGATGTCATGTTGGCTCGAAGTATTGACATCGGCCCTAGTACAATCTCCTACATGATAAGACACATGAATGTTTACAATAGTAATTAATGATTTTTTCTCTAGAGGATGTGAAATTAAAAAGTAACTCTAACCTCTGAATACTTGACTGGTAACTTCATCAAAAAGAGGTAGGAGTATACCACGATTACTTTGAATGCCTATGTAAGAAAGAAAACGTAATTTAAAGAAGACTTTAATTAATAAAAATGGTAAAAGAATTAAAAGAATAATAAATGCATGGTTTTACCGTTGAAGTTTTGATGTGTCAAATCGGAACATATTGGAGTCGTTCCTTGTTTACCTGTAACACTTGTTCCTTGTAAACCACAAGGGTTGTGGTGTGGTGGTAAAGACTTGGGAAGTTCATAGTGTTCAACTTGGGTTCGAGTCCCACTCACAGCACTTGTGGCCACTGAGGATAAACTCAGGGCTGCACGCTTTAGCAGTTGGGCCAAAGGCCCTAATTGCCAGGGATTAGTCTGGGCCATAGGCACAGGATACCCTTTAAAATAAAACACTTGTTCCTTGTGTGTTAACACTTGTTCTATATATGTTATTTTCTTTATTTCGATGATAATAATTTCTGTTAACAATTTTTCTCTTTTCAGCAATAGTCATTGCACTGACAGGGGTTGTTTCATTGACGTTCACGTGCGACGTCTCCATAAGGGTCGTAGATTGACCACTTTCTTCATCGTTAGCTATTTTTCTCATTTCGTTCTTTTCCTTTTGTCGTTCATAATATCATCTGTTGTATTCCTTTCTTTTTTCTGCAACGATATTATTTTATACAAATATATGTACTATGAGTGACTATATCACGAATTAATACCAAATATTATGATATTTATAGTGAGTATTCCATATACCTTTTGATATATCTACATCAACTTGCGTTACATCACCATCTGCAATTTTGTCATCACCCATCCTCATTGGACACTGTAAATTGATAGAAATAGAATAATATGGTTTTATCTATAAAATTAAGTGTAAATTTTGGAATTGGAATGAACAAAGTTAAGGTAACAAATTTCGAGATTGAACAAAAATTCACTTGTCATTCTTGTTTTTTTTTTTACCTTGGTTGTCTTGGATAAAAGTTTAGTAGATAGATTTTTTGATCAAACACATCATTCATTCTTTATTGGGTATCTAATAATTTCCTTAGTCATTTTAATTAATAATTGAAAATATATCATTATTAGACAATGAAGAGACAACAACTAAACTTAAACCAACATAATAATACATATAAAAGATACATATAAGTCCCCAAATCAAAAAAGACAAAAAATACATGATAACACTAATCAAAAAAATTTATGCCATCAAGATTCTAACGGCATCTGCTTCCGGCATGTATGGTTCTAACACGATTGTAGTTAACTCCGTAGAACTCAAAACATTATCTGAAAATAATCGAATATGCGTTTTTTAATAAAATAGAATATGTAAATAATAAAATAGAATATTAAAAAATAAAAACAACTTATTACGTACTTGTAGGCAAATGGATGAGTTTAACTAGAGATGCATATATTATAGATCTATTTACGATTGCACGAGCTATCTCCATTCGTGTCACACCATACAACTTCATCTCTATTATATTTCCCCTATTTATGAGTAATAGAAAGGTTAGTTACTACAATAATTTCTTAATGGGTTAGTAATATACACACTTACGGTCTATCATGGAGAAATATTTCAAAACATCCAAATTGCAAGAAACCATGAATTGGTAAAGATCTTACTCGACGACCTCTGATGATTTTTCCAACAACATCTAAAACAAAGATTATCATATTAAAAAATTAGATTTACGTTATCAAACATGATTTTATTGTTTTAAAAATACAAATGCATCAAATAATTTAGATGTACCGATCATGAATTTTCGCGTACTCCGATCTTCTACAAGAGTTCTTATAGAAGGCACCAACGGATAGAACGGAAAGCCATTTTCGACATCTCCAATCAATAGTATGAAGGTTGTGTTTGGACAAATTAGGATGTAAAATTCACCGAAGGCGAAAATATAACCTTCGTTCTCACATCACCAAGATTATATCCAATTGCAAAGCGATTCAAAGAGAAAATGCCTCCCACCAAGTTCATTTGGTTGTATATTCAAATTAAATAAATATGATGAACAATTGCTACCATTTTTCTCCTCTAAAATATAATAAAATAAATGTTAAATAGATTTAAAATAAAAAAATTTACCATGCAAATAAGATGTGAACTCTTTTAACTTACGTTTTGATCAATTAGAAAAATGAATAGTTTTGGTTCCCTAACCTCTTCCCAAACGAAGTCCACACGAACTCTTGTCAAGCTCCATCGTGCATGTACCTCATTTAGCGATGAAAACTCATCAACATTATATGGAGTGTCCATTTCTACAAGTTTGTTACACTAATCAGAATCTATTTGAAATATATAAATATATACTTATATTAAAAATATTAGACAACATGTATATATATTTAGTTGTGTATCCACGAAACACGGCGGGGGTGTAAATTTTTAATGTAAACTGATATGCAAAACTAGTACAACTCATCTTTCAAAAGAAGAATCCACAATTGAATTACCGGGGAGATGATGTTTTGTGAACCGGGTAAGAGTCATCATCCTCATTTACCGAGTAAAAGTATCGGTCACTGATATCACTCTTACCGGGTAAATTCTCGGTCATTGTCATGTTTCATCCGGTAAGTAAGTGACCGGGTAAACGCTTACCGAGTAAGCATTTGATAAGCGTCCCCTAAGTCTCTATTCAACATAAATGTTTCAACTCGGAAGAGCATTCAACTCCATGTACTTCTAATTAAGAAATTTGGATGATAACTTTAACATAGAACAAAGTACAGTCAAATGCATGGTAACCCTTCAAATCCATGTGCTTTGTATTTTGACTTCTAGATGAAGACATATATTCTCAACACCCTTTGTTTTTGTAAAAGTTGTAGAAGGGCTCCAAAAACTAACATAAGCAAAGGGAATCCCACTGCATTCTCTAACACATTTTTTTGTTTCATGAAATACATTTATTATACACTCTTTGACACTTAAACTATCTTCAATACTAACTTATGTGTGGCTCAATTTTGGCCTACCGCAACCTATCCTACACCGTCCTTTTTTTTCCAAACCACAGTTTATGGACGAACCCTTCTAGATTAAGAATTTCTAGCTCAAACCCGATTACGAATTAAGAGTAAGGGGTCATTTACTAAACGCTTACCCCGGCAAGAGTCACCACTCTCATTTACCTTATGAGGCAATATTCTTGGTCATCAAAATGGATTGATGGTAAGCATTTATAACCCGGTAAGCGCTTACCGATAAGAGTCATCACCCTCACTTATCGGGTAAGACTTTCGGTCCTTGTCTTCCCTCTTACCGGGGAAGATTCTCGTTGCCTGTTATGTCCACCTGGTAAGGGAATTGAATCAGTAAGCACTTACCATATTGGTCTTATGAATCGGTAAGCACTTACCAGATGATGTTATTCTATGCATATGTGCCTTTTTAGATATCATATTGGTCTTATGAGGTTTTCATCAATTTGGTTGAAACTACCGTAGTCTAAGTCCATTAAACTAATTATTCTGAGAGAGAGAAATATTAACATAAAAGTAGTGTAGTTGTGAACATAATCCAACATTGGAGTGATATGTATGGAAACAAATGCTTGGATTAAAAGCAGAGCACATGCTTTTAAGAAGTTCTATAGCTAAAGTAAATGATTTGCTAAATTTAACTCAATATTTAGATATCAAACCAGAATTTAAACGATTACCAACATTTATTTGATGGCTAAGAATATTTTTACATAATAAGATAAGTGAGGGTAGTTCTCTTGTCGATAAGTACTTAAAGATAAGTGTTTGATAAATGACCTCTAATTGCATATATATCAAACTTTAAATGTATTTTGATGAGATACAAACACCCCTAACAATATATACAAACACCATTGATTTGATACAACCAAAAGATAAAAGGAATCTTAGTGAACCCATTAACAGATACTTCAACAGTAGCCTCTTTTGAGAAACATAAACATTTGTCATAAGATCAACAGTCCAAACATGAAACATATCAAACAATCCAAGCATCTATACCAAATTATATTTTATTTGATTACCAAGTTTTGTCCACCTTGTTTTCCAATTTCAACAAAACTAATTTGGCATAACCTTACACCTCCACAACAAGATATTACCAACTTAATCAAATGCAACAAAAAACAACCACCACCACTGATAAACTTCAACTGCTGCATAAGCATCCATAACTGAGCAATTTATAAATCCAATTCAAAGAGGAGCAACACTAAGGGTACGTTTACCAAACAATGTAAAGATAGTTATAATGGGAATGCTTGTCTATATGAGAAACGTAAAAGAGATTAGAACTAAGGGGTAGTTTACCAAACAGTTAACGGAAAGAGTCACCACTTGCCACCCTCACGTACCTTATCGGGTGACATTCTCGACCATCAAAATTGATTATTGGTAAACCTCTTTTACCCTTACCGGGTAAAAGTTTTTCCCTAAATGAAGTACTTAACAATAGGGTTGATAAATGTGGATAATGGGAGACTCTATGACAAACATGTAAATTTAAGCATTCCCTACATAGATTATAATTCAAACCTGTGAAGTGATATTATGCAATCTTGAATGGTATAACAGTTACAAGTCCATCTCAAGTAATATCATCTTGATAATGGCTTGGTAGTATTCTGTTGTTTTATGTACTACAGTCTACAGGTGTGGTAGTAAAGGTATGGGCCTGAGACACGTCGTATTGATGGTTGTGTAAAAAAAAGGGTTTATGATATTTTTGAATATCATGCTTAAATAGGTAGTATTTTGTGCCTTAAGATTTGTGTTTAAGACATTTGGTCTAAATGTATATTAAGGTAGTATAGATATAGATTACAACACAAATCTGCTACTTTCATTTATTATAATTTTTATTTTGTTAAAACATAATTTTTTTGATGGTTTATTGATGTTATTAGCCTGCTGCCCTGTTGTCTTGGATCTGTCTAAGTCTGATAGTTTATTGATGGTCTAAGTCTTGGTTCTATCTAAGTCTGATGGTTCTGTCTTGGTTATGTATTTATATATTTAACAGATAAGGAAGTTATTCATATGGAGATTTGAAAGCAGAATTAAGAGACAGATGGTTTGGCTTATTATTGGTTTAATATTTCAATTTGTATATCAGTATATGAACCTCTGGAACTAAAAGATGGAGGTTTGAACTATCTAGGAAAAGGTGTCTTGATTTTGGCTAAGTCTGATGACTTATTGATGTTATTAGCCTGCTGCTTCAGTTTTGTTTAGGATACTTATTTTGGTTGTTGGTCTGATTGTTGTTTAATCTCTTGCATCTTTTGTTATATGTTTAGTTTTCTGTGATTTCACGCTTGGATTGGCTTTTTTTGCAATGGCCTGGGGCCATATTGCAGATTTCTCCAATGTTCTCTTGAAAGTCGATATGTGATGTTGTCTTTGGTCTAAACCATGAGCCAAAACCAAAATGAAAGTGTTACGGATAACGGATGGTTGCACAAGCTCCTAATACCAACATTTCTTGTACATTGATATTTGAATTTAACATAAGGTACAAGGTAGCCATAATTATAACATCTTGAAAGAGTTTGAGACTTTAATAAACAACTCGAGAAAGAATAACTTTTTCTACAACCAGCTTATGTATGGCGGTATTTGATTGAAAATTTCAAATTCAGATTTCTTTCTTCTTATGCTCTCTCTTTGGTCTCTGTTTATTTTTTTATCTACTACTGAACTAATCTAATTATTGGTAACTTGGCTTATATTATTATATGTTGATTTCATAATTTCACCTATTGTTTTTCCGTTTTGTTTTTAACTTTGGTATCATAGAATTTAAATTATGTAGTTTTGTTTAACATTGGCTTCAGGTGAAGCAGCTCAGCTGCTCAGTGGTCAGATGCTCTATGTCTGCTGTTAACATTGAACCTCTGTATGACTACAGTTCTTTGAATAAAAGGTTTCTTTTGGAGTTTTAAATATGTAATCTAATTAATGTCAAGTGTTATGAAACTTTTGCTGCTTATGTCTATGGAATGCCTTCTCCTTATGTTACTTCCTAAGTCTCCTTTAACTATGTTTGTTTTGGTATTTGCAACTATTGCTTTAAAATTTGTCAACTACTATGGATTACCTGTTGCAGTGTTGCATGTTAATGAGGCTACTATGAAGTACCTGATTCAATTTTAATGGTAATGGTGGATTAAAGAAAGTGGGTGTCCAAGCCTTTCCTTTGGACCAGGTGGTTGTCTTTAAAGGATTTGATCAAATCTCTTCTTTATTTCTTTCCTTATTTGCAGATTTGTTCTACACTAATTCCTCCACTAATTTGGGTTTTTCCTTTTCTTTTTTCCCCTTCACTAGTATTTATTTACATCTTGTATTCTCGTTTTGATATAGAATAATACATACAAAAACACAAGATTTGGTACTTTCAATTTCTAGATGGTATCAGAGCGGGTTTGAAAGAACCATCAAGACCTAGTCGGCAGCTACCATGGCTACCGAGAAAAACCAGAAGGAAGGGGGTGACGGGAGTGCCCCTGATTTGAACTCTCTCTACTACATACATGCCTCAGATTATCCCAGGAAGATGCACGTCAATGACGTTCTCACAGACAATAACTATAGTGACTGGTCGCAGGAGATGATGAACTTTTTATTCGCCAAAAACAAGGTAGGATTTGTCGATGGAACGATCAAGAAACCCGAAAAAACGTCACCGAATCATATGGCATGGATGCGATGTGACACCATGGTGAAAGGATGGCTCACCACGGCCATGGAGAAGGATATACGAGGCAGTGTGAAGTATGCAAGCACAACGTCGGAAATCTGGTCCGATCTTCTTGAGAGGTTTGGCAAAGAAAGTGTGCCTAGGGTGTACGAATTGAAGCAGCAGATGGTCGCAACACGCCAAGACGGAACCTCGGTGTCAGCCTATTACACAAAGCTCCAAAGTCTCTGGGATGAGATCCAATCCGTTTTACCTACACCCCATTGCACTTGCAACGGGTGCACATGTGGGCTTGGAAAACGATTGACCGAGCATCAAGAAAAGGAAAGGTTGTATGGACTCCTAATGGGATTAGATGTTGAGTTCACTGTGATAAAAACACAGATCCTTGCAATGCAACCAACATCGACTTTGGGAACATCCTATCACCTAGTCGCGGAAGACGAACGACAAAGAAATATTTCAGCCGACAAGAAAGCTCCATCCGACGCTGTTGCGTTTAAAGCCTACATGCCCTTGCGACGTGAAGGCGGGCAAAATCAACAACGAGACAGGAACAACCAGAAGGGAGCAAAACGTGTTGAAGAGATAGAACACTACAGTTTTTGTGGAAAAGACGGACACAATCGAGACAGGTGCTTCAAGAGAATAGGGTATCCAGAATGGTGACAAAAGCTGACAAAGGAAGAGCGAGGGCAACCTGTATCGAAACCGGGTCAAGCCCCATACCTGGTCTCACCAACGAACAATATGAAGTTTTTTTGAAATATTTTGCAGATTCCAACAAAGCATCCAAAGAGGAAGCGCAATCAGCAGCGAACATGGCGGGTAAGTTGAATCAAGACAAGGATTGGGTTGTAGATTCAGGTGATACTGAGCAGACAGAACCGATCTCCTTGAAAATAAAAGAACGGTTTCTCGTGAAGCCCCTATTATTATACCAAACGGTGATGCCGTTATCGTTGAGGGAAGGGGTGATTACACCCTACCAGGAGGAGTCAAAATAAAGGGGGTCCTACATGTCCCAACTTTCTATTGTAACTTACTATCTGTAAGTCGATTGACAAAAAATCTCCTATGTGCGGTGACTTTTTTTTCCCGACTTTTGAGTTATGCAGGGGTTGCATTAGAGGAACTGATTGGTGTGGGTAAGTGCACAAGCGGTTTGTACCGGATGGGGATGTTTGAAAGTGAAAGGAAGGCAATGATGACAACCGTTGATACTTGGAACAAGAGATTGGGACATGCTTCCGAAGACAAGCTTGCACAAGTCGATTTTCTTAAAGATGTTTCTTTTGAAGATAGAAATAAAATTTGTGATTCTTGTGCAAAGGAAAAACATACCAGGTTACCTTTTCCTATTTGCACTGTCAAAACCAACGATTGTTTTGAGTTAATACATTGTGACATTTGGGGTAAATATCACACACCTTCTTTTTCAAGGGCGAATTATTTTCTCAACATTGTAGATGACTTTAGCAGATCCGTCTGGGTTTTCCTCATTAAACATAAACACGAGGCTAGCAAATGTTTGATTGACTTTCACAAAATGGTGGAAGTTCAATTTGGAAAACATATCAAGAGGATTAGATGTGACAATGGGGGTGAGTTTACATCAAATCTTATGACTGATTTGTATGCCCAACAAGGAATCTTGCTTGAAACCACTTGCCCACACACACTCCAACAAAACGGGATAGTGGAGCGCAAACATAGACATCTCCTTGAAACGGCTCGGGCATTAAGGTTTGAAGCATATTTATCCAAACGATTTTGGGGGGAATGCATTGTAACGGCCGCTTATATCATTAATCGATTGCCCTCTAGAGTCGTTGAAAATAAAACCCCGTATGAATTAATGTTTAACCAAAAACCGGTGTATGAACATATCAGGGTTTTTGGTTATCTCTCCTACTTTAGAAACAATGAAGCGAAGGGAGACAAATTCGAAGTGAGGGGGAGACCTGGGGTTTTTTTGGGTTATCCCCAAGGGACAAAAGGGTAGAAAGTTTATGATATAGAAAGTGAAAAAATAATCGTTTCCAGGGATGTTAAATTTTGTGAAGATAATTACCCTTTTATTGCCACTTCACAAGATGACAACACATCAAATGAGGGTGATATCTTCAACTTGTCAAATGGGCTAGTTGAAGAAACAAGTCAATTTGAGCAAAATGGGAGTTCTTACAACACCATTCCAAGCAAGGACCTGGCCGAGAATTCCAATCAAGGTCCACTTGATGAGAATTCAGATCAAGGACCAAGATAAGAAGGTGAAAATCTAGCAACTACCTTCTCAAGTGAAGAACCGGCACACCAGGTACCTATTGAGGAAACGAATAGAGCGGGTGTGAAGACTAGAAACAGAAGAAACATATCACATCCAAGGCGCCTTGACGACTTCATTGTAAAACTCCCCCCATCGGTCGACCATGCACAACCCGCACCTAGCCAAGGAACCTCAACGGTACACCCTATTGCTAATTTCATTTCAGATGATAAATTCTCTGATTCTCACAAGGCGTTTTTAGAGGCCATCAATTCAAATGATGAGCCGAAATCTTTCCAGCAAGCCCTGCAGAATGACAAATGGAAAGAGGCTATGAAAAGGGAGATACGAGCCCTTGAAGAAAATGGGACATGGACCCTTGAAACGTTACCCGGAGGGAAACACGAGATAGACTCTAAGTGGGTCTACAAGATAAAATACAAGCCAAATGGAGAAATCGAGAGACACAAAGCTCGGCTCGTTGCAAAGGGGTTCACATAAATGGCGGAGGTAGACTTCCACGACACGTTTGCCCCGGTTGGAAAATTGATTACTGTTAGAACACTGCTAGTCGTAGCCTTCAAGAGAGACTGGATTATTCACCAACTCGATCTAAACAACGCGTTTTTGCATAGAGATTTGGATGAGAAGGTTTACATGAAAATTCCCCAATGCTTCACTAAGGAAAATGAAACTCGGGTGTGTCATCTTCGAAAGTCTCTCTACGGTTTAAAGCAGGCCTCACGCAATTGGTATAAAAAATTTACCAGTATTCTGCTTACCCTTGGCTTCAAACAGTCTAATGCGGATCATTCTATTTTCATATACAAAGAGAAAGACGTTTTTGTGGCAACCCTCATCTATGTCGATGATGTTATCATTGTGGAAAATGACCCAGTCAAAATACAACATACCAAGACACACCTTGACAAGAAGTTTAGTATTACAGACCTTGGCGCGCTCAAGTATTTTCTTGGAATTGAAGTGGCACGAACACCCGATGGACTAGTCTTAATCCAAAGGAAGTACACTCTAGATATTTTGAAAGACTCCGAGATGCAAGGTTATCGACCAATCACTTTTCCCATGGAACAAAACTTGAAATTGGACAAGGGTGAGGAGGAACTACTGGTCGATGCTAACCAATATCGACGGTTGGTAGGAAGACTATTGTACTTGCAAGCTATTAGACCAGACATTGCGTACTCTATTAACATTCTAAGCCAATTTGTAGCTGATCCTCGACAAAGCCACATGGATGCAGCAACCAGAGTCTTGTGATACCTTAAAGCCACTCCAGGACAAGGCGTTCTTTTCCCACGAAACGACGGCACCAAACTCATTGCTTATTGCGACTCTGATTAGCTTGGTTGTCCCTATACTAGGCGATCCAGAACAGGGTATCTCCTCCTCTTCGGCGGTGTCCCTATATCATGGAAAACAAAGAAACAATCTGTGGTATCTCGTTCTTCGGCAGAAGCGGAATTTAGAGCCATGGCTTCCACAGTCAGTGAGATCTTATGGATGCGCTGGCTTCTTAATGAGCTAGAAGTAAATCCCACCTGTCCAACACCTTTGTTTTGTGATAACCAAGCGGACCGACACATTGCTAATAACCCGGTGTTTCATGAACGAACCAAGCACGTTGAAATGGATTGCTATTTTGTTTGAGAAAGAATAGGGACACAAGAAATTCAGCCTATGCAAATTCACACCAAAATGCAGATCGCTGATTTATTCACAAAAGGGTTGGGAGCGCAACAATTACGGTGTCTACTTGACAAGTTGGGCATTAAGGACCTACATGCTCCAACTTGAGGGGGAGTAAAGGATTTGATGAAATCTCTTCTTTATTTTTTTCCTTATTTGCATATTTGTCCTGCACTAATTCCTCCACTGATTTGGGTTTTTCCTTTTCTTTTTTCCCCTTCACTAGTATTTATTTACATCTTGTATTCTCGTTTTGATATAGAATAATACATACAAAAACACAAGATTTGGTACTTTCAATTTCTAGAGTTTTGCCATAAATCGACAAAATCTTTATGATGCCGTGGAGGATGATTTAATTTGCAATCATGATTTTTTACTTATATGGTCTGTGTAATTGATCTTCTTCATGTTTTGAATAATGGTCTTTGGTTAGGATATGGTGTTGTTATTCATATTGAAGGGTATTAAAATTCTGAGTTTATCCACCAATGGTTGAAGAAAGGATTCTAAGTTTATGCACATGAAGAAAGGGTATAATATGATTGAATTTGCAGTCGGGTGAATCAAGATTTGAAATTTATAAAGATTTTGACTTTCAAAACATGGGTGAAACTAAAATTTAAACAAATGAATGTGAGATACAGAATTGACCAGCACAACACAACTTTCTATATAACCAAAACAGTACATATTTATTTATATGTTTATGGTTTTGAACAAATATCAAACTTACTATATAACCAGAATCATTAGAAAGTGAGTAAATAAAACAATAACCAAGTGAATTTTGGTGGTCAAAAAAATCCTAAACCTTAAATTAAAGTAGTTCTTTATGACTTCCTACAACAAAAACGAACTTCTACAAGAAACATCCAACAAATTAAAGAAATCATCTGATAGAACCTCAGCAAAATTAAATTGCTTAATAAGTCTCATCTGATAGAAGCTCGAAAGTAAACATACCTAAATCGTGAACCCTAATCAACAGATGCTGAGATGTTGAGCTGCAAATAGTGAACCCAAATCAATAGATGCTAGATGTTGAGCTGCAAATCATGAACCCAAATCAAAACAAAACCAAATGCAAACAAAAGAAGAGTTACCAATGGATGAAATCAGGTAAAATCAGAAAGAGTTAGGGTTTTCCATACACTACCTGAAATCAAAATCGAAGAGGAGAAGTCGTGTAGGTTTCTTCAAATCAAAATTAAACAGACAAAGCTTGAGAGAGAGTGTGATGGGATTTCACCGATGAAAGGATTTATATGCGTGAATGGCTCACTTTGTATTATCAGTATGGTATACTGAGACGTGAAAGAGCAGAAGAAGAAGAAGAAGAAGAAGAATAAAGCGTGTGGTATTAAAGGTATGGGCCTGACTTTGTACACTCGGTATGGCTCACTTTACCGCCTCAAACGCGTTATGTAAAAAAAAGGTTTCTACTTGTACATTATGCTTTAAAAGTTGTCTTTAAGAGATTTTTGAATTTCATGTTCAAATTAGTAGTACTTTGTGCTTTAAGACTTGTCTTTTAAGACATTTGGTCTAAATGTATATTAAGGTAGTATCTATATACTACCTTAATATACATTTACACCAAATGTCTTAAACACAACTCTTTAATCATATAGTACAAGACTTTAAAGCATAAACTCTTAATTACAACTTATTATGCATAATGTACAAGTTGAAAACCTTTTGTGTTTGACCCATACCTGCAAGGCAACAACCATGGTTTCTTATCTCCCCTTCTACGGTTCTACCTCTTCACCCCTCTAAGACCATACCTTTCTTCCTGGAATGGAAGATTTCATACGCTTTCTCTTCTACCAGCCAATACCGAAACGTGCATATAAACAGTTGAGATGGAGAAGTAGAAGTTGATGTTGCATATAAACAGTTGTGAGATGAAGACAGATTCCACATCAAGCCCTAAGCCATCATTTGAAACTTGAAATCTCTCCGGCCTCCATCTGAACACATTTCCCTTTAAGGTGTTCATTACATCTCGCACGTGAAGTTCAAAATGGAAATCAAAAACCCTTAATTAAGTAGCATCTTCATTTGGTGGTTTGGTTATTTCTAAAGTTTGCTGAAATGGTAAAATGTCAAAATCATTTCAATTTAAGTAGTATATTTGTCATTATTAGATTCAATTTTTTAATTCTACATTCATTGTGATTGCAGCTTCATTGACAATCGATTCATCCACTTCATTATAAAAGTTGAAAAGGGGGTGAAGAGATATGTTGAGATCCAGGCCTGTTGATACAAGACAAACACTACAAAATGCTTATCATTATACATTATTATACTTTTACATATTGCATTTAGAGGAAACAAAGTGTGCAACTTAAAACTCTAAGGTATCATTATGTGTCCTCTACTTCTGTTTCCGTTCATTTTTAGGGATATGGAGGAAGTAACATTATTTATGTGAAAAAGTATAATGTGTCCTCTACTTCTGTTTCCGTTCATTTTCGTAGCGATGGCGCTATAGACGATAAATGGTCTAACTTGGGATTGCTTATTTGATGTGCTTTTTGGCTTATTGTGGTGTGGCACCGGAGATAAGCACTTTCTAGTGTTTGGATGGAGAAAAAATCAAAGTGCTTATAGCGGTGCCAAACCGGAGATAAGCACTTTTTTATAAGTCATTTTGTTATAACTTATCAACTTATTTGAAAAGTGCTTATGACTTTTTTTGGTTATTTTATATGTATAAGCAATCCCAAACACCTTTAAATAACAACTATTAGCTTATTACGTTTTAGTCATGATAGACCAGAGGTTACAAGGAACCAGAGGTCATGATGGACCATAGGTCACGACAAACTAGATCCCAGAGCCCATAGCCCAATTTCTTGGTATTTGTTGTCAGTTATACGTTGTTATAGCATTTCGTGCACAACTTTCTCCTCGAAGCTCCAAAATTCATGAATCCAGTTTTGTTGGAAAGCCATAACATAATTCTACAACTTTAAAGTTTTGAGTTTTCTTTAATTCAGTGTACTGATATGTCTAAATCTATGTCAAAGTCTATAGACGGGTACTGGACAGAAAGCAACATATTTCACTCTTATTCTTTCAGATTTCAGAACGGTGTTCTCTAGTCTGATTTTTATGGATTCAAGCTTTAATTTTGACATATTATATGTCACTCCCTCATCTATCCTTAAATATTCAAGATCGCAGTTTAAAAGTTTATTCAACTCGGTTTGCAAAGACAATTTTTTATTTTAACGACTGTTTTGCACAGCTGTGGGAAAACATGCACAACTCACTTATTTTTTTATCCAAATTGGATGAATTCAATCTTGTTAAAAAATCTAAGAGTCTATAGTACAATGTGTATGTTTTGTGTTTTCTCTCAATGAATCTTCTTGATGGTCAAAATCAGTAATGAAGTTGACATATATAACCTGGACATAAAGTTTAATTGTCTCAGTTTTTCAAGATCATGAGACTACATTTAAGGGGGAGCTTCTAATGCTTTGAAGACTTGAAGAGTGCATACTAGAGTTTCTAAAGAAATCAAGGGGGAGTCTATCTGAAGATGTTTTCTTTATAAAACTTTAGGGGGAGATTGTTAGAGCTAATTAGCTCCTAATTAGATGAAAGTTTTATAAAGTGTCTTGTATTGTGGGCTTTTGAGTGTTTTATGGACTTGGGCTTATATTTTTGTAAATGGACCCTATAAATAGGTGTGTAGGGTTCATTTGTCTTTTGAGATTTTGGAGATTACACGCATATACAAGGTGAGCTTATGAGAGTCAATCAATTCCTTGTCTGGTAATTTCTCTATTTCCCCTCCATTGAAATCAAAGCATATGAGATGAGTCTTTCAATACAATTGTTCTTCATGCTATCTCTTATCTAATTAATATAGAGTTCCTTCAATTGTTGCTAGTTTTGGGATCTAACAAGTCTTTAGTCAAGGCTAGTAAAAAGATGAACACAACTATAAAAAATAGTGAAGTTACCATGAGAAGGAATGAAGTTCAAGCTGAGAAAAATGAAATTAATACAAGGTTGGCGGATGACAAAATTATGTTCACGTATTTAAATTCTATCTTTGATCCCGTGTTTTATGGGTTCATATAAAATGAGTGAATCCTAATATTGAGAAAGAGAGCAGAAGAACGTCAGGCTGATACGTATGGACAAGGATCGGAATATCAAGGATCTCAATATCGAGCATCTCAACATCAAGGATCTGGAGAAGGAGTTCAAGACCAAGACAAAGGATCTCAAAACATGGCCGGAAACTTTAATCGGTTTTAAGGAAACCAATGGACGCTTTAATTTATGTCTTAGTTTTTAAATTTTCCGCTATGAAACTACGCTTATCCAATGTTATGTATGTTTTATTACTTTTATGTTAATGATAAATTTCTTTGTCTTATTTAAAATTTAATATATATATATATATACTACCTTAATATGCATTTAAGAAAAAAGTAATAAATACAACTCTTTTAAGCACAAAGTACTACACTTTATGCATAAAATTCGAAAATCTCTTAAGTGTATCTCATAAAGCATAACTTACAAGTCTTTGATGCAAAAAATTTAAAATCGGTCCAATAAAGAGATGCAAAGTTCCAACCATGCTTTTACACATAATATTTTTCAAACATAATATTTACACATAATATTTTTCAAACATGGTTCCATCTCTTACCTCCAATATAGATACAACCCCTCTAAATCTTCCAAGAATCCTCATTTATCTCATTCTTGGTCTTCATCTCATCTTCTTCAACTTGCATCAACAACGACGTGAAAGGTTACAGTGGGGCTTGGTATTTTTCTAGGGTTTTAAAGGTTAAGGTATTTCTTAGAGGATAGAGAGAGACAGAGACAGAGAGAGAGAGAGAGAGAAACGATTTGGATTTGAGTTTATATAATCAATGTAAATTTTTTGTGTTTTGTGGTAGAGATTTTGAATTGCAAATTATTAATTTGTTTTGGGTCTTTTTGAAATTTGAATTTGAATTAATCGTGTTTACTTATTATTTTATATTTGATCATATGATCAAATTTATCATTAAAATTTAGAAGCGACACCTAGACGGTGTTTTCTTAAATATGCATAACGTACTTGGAATCAATTTATTTAATAAAGTAAAATTGTTTTACTTAAGGATCATGGTATCTATTTTTTTTTCAACGATCAAGTTTTTTTTTAATCGATCAAAGTTTATAAGAGAATTTTCAACGACTTCTTCAAAAAGGATATTTTGGGGATCTTTTTACTCCAACAAGTTTTTCTAAAATCTTCTTCAAAATGAAAAAAATGCATGAGAAATGTGATGAAAATCATCAAATTTGTATATATCTCCAAAAATGATTACATATAAGAGAGAAATAATCTTTTATTCATTCTACCAATGAAAATACGAAATAATATTTTATAAATTGTATTAAGTATTTTAATAATATGATTAATTGTGTAATATCCAAAATAGAGAATTTGTTGAAGATGAATGTGATATTTTTTGAAGATTTTTACTTTTTACCTCTCCATTTTGGAGAAGTTGTTGAAGATGCTCGAAGACCATCTTCAACTCAAATCTAAAAGACTAAAAAGATATAGGTAAAAAATATTAGCCTCTATATTTGAAACTCAATAAAGTAGACGTTTATAAACAAATAAGTATACGTTTATAATATTTTACTCAAATTCTATATATAATTTATCTAAACTACCTTATAATATGGATACACAAATGGATTATAGGAGGATGATTATTTTGGAATGGAGTATTGTACTATTGCTAAGATCAAGCCTCTCTTCCGCATGATTCAGATTCAAGCTTATATCCTGCATGCTTCGAACTTAAAACTATTGTGTATTTGAGCAAATTAACTTAACCCTTTTACCAACTAAGTTACACGCTTGAGGACTTTTCATTTCACACCTTGCTCACCCGGTGCATTGCATGGGCACATTGCTAGTGTATATATGTATGTATATATATATACATATATATATATATATAGAGAGAGAGAGAGAGGGGGGGGGGAGGATCATTTGTTAACCTTGTATTTCTTGCTAACTATGTGAACCTTGATCAACCAATAGGATTGCAAGGTTAGTTGATGTTTTATTCATTTATTTATTTAATACAAAAGGGTATTAACGTCATTTTGATATGTAATCTTTTGTAATTAATTGTATGGGAGTTACAAAAATGAAGATTCCAAAATTACTGTGTAGGTTACGATTTCACAATTTATCCTTTTTCATAATTTTTTTGAATCATTTCAATATTGTTTAAGTAAAAATGTCAACATAATCGTTCATATGTATTTATGCTAACGTATGAGTTTATGTTATTCATATATGTACATAGTTAACCATGCTTACATATATATGTTCATGTTATTCATGTATGTTCAAGTTTGTTCATGATGAAAAAAAATGAGGTTAACGTTAGTGTTTGTATGCAACTATAGTATCATCACAAAAGATGTGATTCACATAAATTTCTTTAGATAACATATACGATATATGATTTGGAATTACGTTCAATTTAAATATCAATTTTAGATCACATCTGTTCATCTAATTTAAACTTCAATTTAACTACGAACATTAGAAGGTGATAATTGTTCATAATATGTGAAATTAAGTATGTTAACAGTAGTGTTCATATGCATCCATGTTAACAAATGTGTTTATGTTATGCATATATGTTCACATTTGTTAACATATAATTCAAATTTCAATTTGGATATCATCTTTAGCAATCAATGATTGTTCATATCGTGAGAAATTGAATATGTTAACATAAGCATTGTAGTTGCATAATATGATAACATATATGTTCATGGTATAAATGTGTATTAGTTGCATAATATGTCGGTTACAAAATCAATGTTGGTACCCGTCGGTTACTAATTTAGTGTAATAAATGTTTTTAAAGCATTTCCAAGGGTTTAATGTTTTGAGTGTTTTTTCCCCAAAATACCCTTTTCCATTAATGTTCACTTACAATTGTATTTAATGAAACATTTTTTTATTAAAAAAAATTACATTTAATCTCAACCATCCGATCTATAGATGGATGGCTTGGATTAGTTCACATAGTTAACAAGAAATACAAGGTTAACAAAAGATCTCAACCCTATATATATATACTACCTTAATATGCATTTACACCAAATGTCTTAAACACAAATCTTTAAGCATATAGTACAAGACTTTAAAGCATAAAAATCAAAAAACTCTTAATTACAACTTATTATGCATAATGTACAATTTGAAAACATATCTATACTACCTTAATATTGGTTTACACCAAATGTATTAAAGACAAGTCTTAAAGCACAAAGTACCACCAATTTATGCATTAAATTCAAAAATATCTTAATTACAAGTTGTGAAGCATGAGATACAAGTGTTTGATGCATAAAAAAGTTACAACCGGTTAATAAAGATAGTACATGTTTAGCCCATACCTCCAAACCTTTCTTCCTGAAATGGAGAACCAGAAAGGTATGGCTTTTCTACCTACTAAAGGTCTGACCTCCCCTTCTACCTCTTCACGTCCAGCCATACCAAGAGTACGCTCACCTGCATATAAACAATGTGAGATGGAGAAAGACTGAGACCACCTAATCGAGTAAACAATACAAGCGGGTGGTGTGTTTCTTAATCCAAATCCTTCTAGCTTTCATCTTCAAAGGGAAGAATGTAAGTTTGATTCGAATCAGCTCGATTCAGATTTGTTTTTCTATGTTTCAATTTCATAAAATCAATTAACTTTATGTATGTATGAATCTAGGAGGGCTTCGATCAAAAGTCCGCCTACACATATGGAGAAGACGAAGATCAAGATAGAGAGCCAACTCTTCAAGAAATTATCAAACATCAAAGTACGATTTTGTTGGATATATTGTTAATTAGGGCACAATTTTTTTTGTTATTGTTATTGTTATTGTTGTGTTTGTTTCAAGTTGTTGAATTCGATATTTGACTGCTTAGTTCACCAATTTGGGCAAAATGTGTACTAATGGTTTGATTGAGAGTGGAGAGAAATAACGATTGAAGGAGCTTTTGAGGGAAAGACTTATTGAGTGTGGTTGGAAAGATGAAATGAAGTCCCTTTGCAGGTACTATCTCCATCTCTACCTTCTGTTTGAAAAACTGGTTCTATTGTTCCCCATCTAGATTTCTGATTTTGACTCTACTTCCTCCATTTTAAACATTTTAAAGATTTCAAATGGACTTTGAGTTTTATTCTTCATCAATCATAGCAGGCAAAATCAGGTTACTGTTTTCAAATAACTTGGGGTGTATGTTGGATTTCATATATGTTGGATTTCAAATGGACTTTGGTATCTATATGTTGGATTTCATGGAGCAAATAGAATTCATATTTTCTATTTGAGAGTGTATATTCTTCCAAACCCATTATTGCTTTACTTGTTTGTTCCATTATTTATATTTACGTCTTGCAGCCTCGGCATGACTGAAATATAGCTCAGATTATGGTTCGACCTCTTTGCGATGTAAATAAACTTATGTATTGCTTTTGGTTCTGGTAATATAGTTCAAAGACATCTTGTTGTGTTTGTTCCTCTTTTCGTTCATTAGCTCATTTCCTTACTGTTGATGGTTCTAACCATTGTTACATGATGTAAATTGGGTTTTACATGGTTTTAGAGATGGTAAATCCATATGGTGGCTAATGTCTATGATTTTCACATTTGCAATGGCCTTTGGCTAAATAGCCTTAGATATGGTTATTGGGTTTACCTTATGTATCTGGTCTATGTTGTTCTCTTGCTAAATTACAGGCCCTGGATTTGTTAGTTTTATTACAAATGGAATAGTTTCTACATGTATTAGGGTTGGTGTTTATAGTCATTGGCTTCAAATCAAGTAAGAAGTTAATGGTCTCCATTTGTTGGTTGTTGAGATGAATATTGACAGGTTTTGGCTTCTGTGGGGGTTTTACTTATTGCATCAGATGGCTCAATCCTTTAACGTGTAACTCCAAGTTTGTTTTTTCTGAATCTGGTGTGGATTATACTCACATGGAAGATGAAGTCCTTCGACAAAAATCACAGATTAACGGTCGATAATTTGGTGATTCTTGATCGATTTTTGGTGGATATGATTTTAATTCTTGATGGTCTAAGAAATCTAGGTAAGATGATTTTGGGTAAATGGTTGTGGTGCATTGACATAATTCTTCAGAACTGTTCTCATGGGTTTTATATGCAACATGGATTGCCAGAACTTGCACTAGAGCTTTTGTTTGTTCATATATTACATATTTTGATTATTTTTTGTAATTGTTGGTTTAGATATTTTAATTCTTTGTTATTGTTGGTTTAGATATTTTAATTCTTTGTTATTGTTGGTTGATAAATTTAATAGATTCATTGAATTGGTATCATTATGTTATATTATGGCTTAAATTCATATTCATTTCAATAATTAGAATTTGCATTCAAGAAATGTATGGAATTGTTATTTTAACCGCTGTTTAGTAAACAGAGGGATTAAATAGTTTATTCGGTCCTTGTCATGCTTACCCGGTAAGGGAAGTGATATCCAAAAAGTGTTTCCTTGGTAACGTGTGGTAAACGACCTCTCAGCCTCCCTAAGGCCATGACTGTCTTCTGGTCCACCATGTGTCAAGAAATGGCCAAACATGCCATCAAAGGTATGCTCACTTTCTGGTCACTGCAAAACCTTCATAATTATTTACATCTTGTTGAATTGCAATGGCTATGAGGGTGCCTTATGATACCAAATAACAAAATTGTCAACTAGAAACAAATGAAACTAACCTGTTGTCCATTGATGTAGACATTGCTTTCTTTGAACCGAGACCCACCATGTAGGTGTATATTAAACCATGTCTTTCTTACATGTTGATAACTCTCGTTTTTTAGAGTTATTTATCACTCTTTTTCTTGGATTTTGTATCGTTTTTATACCCATTTTGCTTCTATTTTGTTCATTTGGTCTAAATTGTGATAAAGAGGTGATGAGTTACCAAAAGTTTATTTTCTTGAAAAATCACACTTTTATAGGCAACTGTGGGCAGGTGTTGTCCCCACTGTGAGCACTAACGAACCACTTGAAGAAACTATTGGGCGCTGCGTTTATCCGGACAATAGGGAGCAGATTAAAATACAATTGTTGAAGCATGCTTGCCTGCAACAATCTCTAGAAATCATTTTGGCATGGGTTGTAAAGTGGATTGGGCCTTATCCATTGTGTTTATGAAGAAAAATCCATTGGACCCCTTGATTGTTTGGGGCTATATAAAGAGGACTTGGCTTGCATTTATTTCATCAACCTATCATCCATCATAAAAAAAAGTCACCAACAATTCTCTAGCTTTAGTTCATCTTCAAGTTACTTGTTAACTTGAAGATTGTAATTTTAAATTTCTAGTCCTTTACTTTTCTAGCACTTTTACATTTCTAGTACTTTACTTTTCCTTGTAATTTAATTTCACGTACTCAATTTCCATTTCCGTAATTTAAATTTATGTAAGTAGTTCTTAATTATTTCTCTTCTTTTATTATGTCTTTCTTTTCAGTCATGAGCTGAACACCTTATTGGGTGTGGGTGTGAGTGAACTTGAGACCAATAGGATACACTTGGGTGTGTCCATAATTACTTGTTCTTGAGTTTTGTTAGGACTGAAAGTCCTACGTGTTGAAAGTGGAATAAAGTATTTATAAGGGTTCGAAATGTAATTCTTTAATAGTTAATTTGTTAGATGGGCCCAAGCCCATAAGCCCAATATCTTTGTAAGCCTAAGTATATAAAGGCATTATTTGTTTCATAATTAGGTTAGACAGTCGCATTTCATAATTCTCTAGTCAATAGGTTTACATTTACTGATCAGATATTCTCTCTGTAAACCTAAACACTTTGATTTCATATTAATCATATGACTAGAGGTTGTGGCTAATATAGTGTTCTTCATTGATTATATCTGTTATTTGCACTGCAACTGGGATCTACATTTGGTATCAGAGCGGATAGGCAAAAAGGTTTGATCCAGTAAAAAGGTTTGTCTAAAACCCTAAAATCAATTTCTTGTGTTCATTGCTTTATTTTCTTGAATTGATTGTTAGTGTTTGCGTTATATGTTTATCTGATTTATTTGATTCTGCAAAGTTAAAAGTTTTTTGTTCGATCGATTTTTTATGGGAAATTAAAAGTTTATTTTTTCTTCGATCGAATCTGAGAATTTTTTTTTCTATGTTTGATATCGGTCTTAGGGTTAGCCATTGTTTTTATCGATTTTGTTGATTATATCGCATCCGGTCGAATCTTTTGGTTGATTATCTGGGGTTTTATTCGATCGAAGATCGAAGGTTCTGGGGTTGGCTTCGGTCGAATCCCAGAAATTCATCGGGTTCTTCGGTGGTTTCTTCGTGTTCTTCGGTCATTTGAGTTTAATCGATCTTATCTGTTTTTTTGTGTTCATCGCTTTCATAGTCATTCGACCTGAGCATTCGACCTGAGTATTCGACCGGATACTTGTTTTCCCGGTCTTACTCATTTGACCGGACTCTTGTATTCCGGTCTTGCCCCTTCGACCGGGTAGTTGTAATCTCCGGTCAAACCCTTCGACCGGATACTTGTATATCCGGTCTTACACCTTCGACCGAATACTTGTATCTCCGGTCAAACCTTTCGACCGGACCTTATCTTTCCCGGTCTTTCCTTCGACCGGACCTTAGCATATTCGGTCTTACCCTTCGACCGGGTTCTTGCTACTCCGGTCTTACCTTCGACCGGGTGCTTTAAAAAAAAAAGTTTTTTTTGTCTCACGATCTTTTTGCAGTGCATTTATTTTAGCCCCCGTACTTCAAGGATTCAGCGTGTCATTTGTGACCCTCAACTTTCAAGTTTCACATTTTGTCACTTTTGGTCCCTGCACTTTCAAGTTTCATCTCTTTTCAAAGCCGGAGCGAATACATTCTATTCAAACGATCAAAATGGTGTACATACCAAGGCTGCGGTCCAAAAGAGAATATGAAGAGTGGAAAGCTGGTTTTTTGTCTTTTGTAGATGAAAATGAAGTGGACCCCTATATTAGATTATCATTGACTGAAGGAGAGAACCAATCCCAAATTCCGCCAGAAGCTTCTCCTGTGGAAAAGGAACAAAGAGAGAGGGCCAATAATAATGCTAGAAATTATATGAAAAGTAGTATCTGTAATGAATTTATTAGTGACATTTTTAGTGAAATTATTGGTCAAACAAATACTAACAACATGACAGGAAAAGAGCTGTGGGATTGTGTTGAATGGTTGGTGTTAGGGACAAAGGGTTTATTAACAGGAAGAGAATTGGAAGCTGAGAACTCTGAGGTAAAAGGAAAGATCTCTATTTTGGAAGCTAAAACTCAGCAAATAGTCTCTGTTGAAAATTCTGAGGAAAAGATTTCTGAACTGAAAGATGCAAATGCAGATCTTCAAAAGCGTTTATCGGATTTGGAGCAACTGCTTGCTAAACACAAATCTGATTTTGAGACTAAAGAGAAATCTTTCGCAAAGAAGTTCTCAGAATTCTCGAGAAAATGTGCTGATGAGAAGAAAGAAATTAAGCTGAAATGCATAAAACTTTCTCAGCAAGTTTCTGATTTTCAGAAAGTAATCATTCTAGAAAGAGAGAAGTTTGCCAAAGAGAAGAAGGCCATTGAACAAAAGAATGTTGGTGTCTTCAAAGAAATATCTGACCAAAGAAATGATGCTGAGCAGGGATTTGAAGAAGAACGAAGAATCTTTGAGACTGAGATTAAAAGGCTTACTGCCAAGTTGTCTGAACTATCTGAGAAGGCACTAAAAGAGCAGAAAACGAAGTCAGAGTTCACGAAGAAGATTGACCTGCTTGTTCAAGAAAGAGACAACTTCGCTTCAACGATTAAAGTGCTTGAAAAGTCTGTATCAAGCTCAAATCAAAAATCTGTCTCTACACAAAGGTCAGTTAAATCTTTTGACCGGATTCGTAAAACTAACCTTTTCTATGATAGCAATATAGATGGTTCAGGTACACACTCTAGAAGAAAGAGATACATAGATGAGGAACTGGTCTGGAAGAAGAAACCAGTTGAAGATGAGATGAAAGAAAAAGAATCATGTGTACATGCGGTAAATGCCAAGAAGAACAAAGCGGCTAAAAGTAAACCTGATCATATCTACTCGAGAGATCAATTACTCAGGTTATCAGGTAAGAAATACCATTGTTCTTATTGTCATACACATGATCACATTCACAAAACCAGTGATCATTTCTGGTATGGTTCTTATTCTATATCCCCCACAAGAACTGCAACTAACATTCGAGGACCCAAATACCAGTGGGTACCAAAACCGAAAACTGATTCTGTGTTGCAGGCACCTACTGTCAAGGGGGAATAGAAGAACAATGGCTTCTAAGTAAATCAGCTTAGAACCCGGACTTCAACGAAGTTTGGCTTCTGATTATGACATATCAGGACCCGTTCTTCAACGTTTAGACCTGGATATTTTGCAAATATCTAGGGGGAGCTTAATAGATCTATATCGTTCTATCATGATTTGAAGGGGAGCTTAAAGGTAAATTTCTTTTGATCTAGATCTTTGATTGTTTAAAAGAAGAACAACTTTCAAGCATGAAAAACAGTTTCTGAAACGTTCAAACCACTTCTGATTCTCAAAAGGTTTCATGAATCTAGAAGTGTGAATTTAAATCTTTTTCAATTTTGAGCGTTAATGTTTAACTGACCGTGTGTTTCCAAAGATCAATACTTGCGTATTATCTTGTCTTTATACTGAAAAGTATTCATACACACCGGTTCAGTATTTTATTTGAAATTGTTATTACCATGTCTCATAACAAACCAATTTTTCGATGGTAATACCCCCGTTTGATATTCAATGTTGTTGAGCATCTTTCATTATTTCTAAATGTGTGCTTTCATTGTTAAATTGTTTATATTTGTTCATATAAACAAAATATCCAATTCTTTGATACCCTATCCATTTTATGTGATCTGATTGATACATTGTCAGATTCTCAAAACAATTCTCTTGATTTCATTTCATTCATTCAATATCTTTGTTTTGAGAAATCTTCAAAGTTAAATTGCTCAAATCTCATGAGCATACATTTTGACAATGTTATCATACATTTTTTAGCTTAAATGTTCAAGTTAAGCTGTTGAGCTACTATTCTTTTTAGGACTTACATGGGTTTTGTGTGAGAACTTAAACAGAAATTCCATGGATTCACGTTAACCAGTGTTTCCTACCCCGGAAGTTATCCTTGAGTGTTTGAGGGGTGAGGGGTCATAAATCAAAGAGTGGGGGAGATAACTCATCGGGTTGAGTGTTTCTCATTGTGTGGAGCGGTAAAATGGTAAATGAGAGTTTGGTTAGAAGTGAGCATAATGATAAAAAGAAAGAGCGTGTGAGCACAGAATTAAAAGAATAGCAGAACTCTGCACCAACCACTTTCTGAGTCGGGCAACCACATATTCTGATTGGTTCACATTCTTTGGTGACCATCATTGAAAAAGGCACCTAGCCCATGTCAACTCTTTCATTAACCCCACCAACCACTCGTTTCTTTCTTAACAAAGAAATGTTTCATTTTCTTTGGGGACGCAGCATATCTGTTATCTAGTCTTCACTCGGAAGATTTAGATATTGAAAAAGAAGGAAAATTGCCCCACCTTCGCACCTTCTTCATGCACATTGAGTCCGTGTAATATTTGTTGCTGTTTCAACAGTTTACACAATTTGAGCCTGATATAGCTAAGTAGCTTCAATCATTCATACACTTGCACGAGCACACAAGGAATGAGTTTTCTTGTCATAACTTTCATAGAAAATTCTTTTGTGGTTTTTCGATGATTGAATGGAACCCCTGGGGGAGTGAATATCACAAAAGCTCCTTTCCAAAGTACATCCGTTGTACAAAGTGGCTCCGTGCTACTTACAGGCATACTAACTGTTTCATCTGTTGAATCAGTGTTACATTGTTCATTATGTCTGAATTTGAAAAGATTCGGATATATATATTTTTCATGAATTGACGGATACTCAGATCAAAATGCGTAGAATGTCATCTTATCATAAAGGGGAGATCAAAGAATATGTTGAAATTGAAGAGTTTTGATGCTCATGATGCTCACAATCATCAAAAAGGGGGAGAAATGTTTCAATTTCAGTGAAGAATATATGATTTTAATGCTAAATTTGTTTGTCTGAAGACAGTGAAGTTTTCAAAGATTAAAGATTTCAAAGTTTGTATTGATTTTTTCCCGTATCATGTGGTGTTTGCTACAAGTTTGTTTCTCATTCCTCCTATGAGCTGATTGAAACAAGTTCTTAAGCTGAAAGTCTATTCAACTCGCGGTTCAAAGACAGATTCTGTGTTTTAAACTGAAGATGCACTGTGGAATGTCAAGTAACTCTCACATTATCTTTCTTGTATGCTGATCCGATGTGATTGAGTTTCTACAGCTCAAAGCTGCTTGATAGTGCGTTCAGTCGAGGCTACTGTACATTGAATCTGATTACAAAGTTGATACTATGAAGACCAAGAGCTTTATTCAAGGGGGAGCGTGGAAAGACATGAAGCCAAGCAACATCAAAGTTCTTCAAAGATTCAAGAGGCGAAGAAGATCAAACCTGAATATTTAAAGAAGATCAATGTTTGAAGATTTCAAGAAGATAAATGCTTTATTCAACTTTAGGGGGAGATTGTTAGGACTGAAAGTCCTACGTGTTGAAAGTGGAATAAAGTATTTATAAGGGTTCGAAATGTAATTCTTTAATAGTTAATTTGTTAGATGGGCCCAAGCCCATAAGCCCAATATATTTGTAAGCCTAAGTATATAAAGGCATTATTTGTTTCATAATTAGGTTAGACAGTCGCATTTCATAATTCTCTAGTCAATAGGTTTACATTTACTGATCAGATATTCTCTCTGTAAACCTAAACACTTTGATTTCATATTAATCATATGACTAGAGGTTGTGGCTAATATAGTGTTCTTCATTGATTATATCTGTTGATTGCACTGCAACTGGGATCTACAAGTTTGGTCACTTGAGTTAGGACATAACTCAATGCGGATAAGTCGATCACTTTGAAGTGTTAATATTAGATCTTAGACCTCGAGAGGGGTGGATCCGAAATACGGTTTAAGTGATGCACAAAGATTTGAGAAAGTCTTTGATAACCACGCAGAGATGCGGATTTTGTATAATTTACTAAGGTTCGGGATGCCGGTCGAGTAATCACAAAGAGATTTGGGTGTAAATCTACATACCGGTGGAACTTGACGCTTAGAGTCAAACTTAGATAAATCGGCAAACTCAAGTACAATAATTATGGGCACTTTGTAGGCACTTTTGGGCATGATTTATAAAAATACGTTTTCGAGAGATCAGGATTTTTATAAATAGTCCTATGCACTCAAGCGCCTAACCATTTGGTAACTACGATTATCTCAAATGAAAACTTACACCCATACCCAATCCTTCACTCACTATCAAATTTCATAATTTTTAAGATATTTCACCAACAAAACGAAAAAATTTCTCACAACCAAAGCGTATGCAAGAAGTTCATGAAACTCTCTGATTCTCAGTAGACCAGTCCCTGTGGAAACAATATTCGGTATACTTACCATTTTATTACTTATAGCGATCATAGTTGAGGTGTATACTTGCGCCCCCATTATGGGAACACTGTGTCCACTGTGTGGAAGTATACGGTTTTCCGCTATCAAGTTTTTGTCGCCGTTGCCAGGGACTGGCGCGATTTTACCTCTTGAGATATTGAATTTCATTTGAGCCTGTGTCACTCGTTTCAAAGCATATTTTCCGTGTTGTATGCAACGGCTACAACACGGTGAACTTTTACCTCTTGAGCCCGAAATCGAAAGGACCGTAAAAAGACGTAGAAGAGGTAGGAGAAATAGGAAAAACCGAAACATGGATGAACAACCTTCACTAAATGTTGAAACCACGGTTAAAAATGCTGATGATAAAGACAGGGGAATACGGGACTATGCAACACCTGAATTTGGCCAATTAAAATCTGGTATTCTTAGGCCTAACATGGCACACAAACTTTTGAACCAAAACCGGTAATGTTTCAAATGATCCAAGTAATGGGTCAGTTTGGGGGATTACCTTCGGAAGATCCGCACTCTCATTTAAAATCATTTATAGAAATGACGGATCATTTTCGTATTTCCGGAGTAACAGTAGAAGCCTTACGGTTAACGCTCTTCACTTATACCCTAAGGGATAGAGCTAAAGCCTGGCTAAATTCACAACCACCTGAATTGATTGATACTTGGGCGAATTTAGCCGAAAAGTTTTTAAAGAAATATTTTTCTCTAACAAGAAATGTGAAATTTATACATTATATCATGAATTTTCGACAAGAGGAAGATGAAGCAGTTTCCGATGCATGGGAGAGATTCAAATATTTGATTCGAAAATGTCCTCACCATGGAATCCCCCATTGCATCCAATTAGAAACATTTTACAATGGTCTTTCTAATGCTGCAAAAATCATTCTCGATGCTACGACCGGTGGTGCTTTTGTTTCCAAAACATACAACGAGGCATTTGACATTTTATAAAAAGTTTCAAACAATAACACCGAGTGGTCAAATCCTCGTGCCATCATTCCGAAAAATACATCGAGAGTTCATGATATTGATGCCATCGCTTCTTTAAATGCACAAATCGTTGTATTGACTAATTTGGTTAAAAACAATTTGAACATAAATGAGGAAAAAAGTCAAGTGCAAGCCATGAATCATTCTTTAAATGAATCTTGTGTATTTTGTGGAGAGAACCATCGTTTTGAGCAATGTCCGGGTAATCCCGCCTCGTTGAATTACGTAGGAAACCATGCTAGAAATAGTCCGTTTTCCCAAACGTATAACCCAAATTGGCGAAATCACTCACACTTCTCTTGGAAGGGAAATCAAGGACTTCAACCCCCCCGGGGCAAGTCAAGTCCAAAACCGACCATAAAATCCCCCGGGATTTCATCAAAACCAACCTTCCAATTTTCAACATGGACAATCCTCACAATCACTTACACCTAGGCAACAAAATGCATCAGGAAGTAATGATTCAATCGAATAATTGCTTAAAGGTTTTATAAACCAAACCAATGCAACCTTGAGGGGTTTCGAAAGCCAAGTCGGGCAGTTTGTCGCCGAGCTCAAAAATAGACCTCAAGGGATGTTACCTAGTGAGACCGAGAATTCTAAGGGAAATCAAAAAGAACATTTCAAGGCCGTGAGTATAAGAGAAATAGAGAATGTAGATGACTCATGCCAAAACACAAAATCATCTACCATGCCTATTTTGCAAAAAGATTCACATCTCTTTGATAAAGAAAATTTCCCTGGTCTTTTCCCTTCTGTTGAGAAAAGACAGAACCCAAATTTTGTATCCAAAACAGCTGACCCATCCAATTCTAAGAAAAAATTTGCATAGTTCACCCACTGTGGGCAGGTTGTGCCTACACCTGGTAAAATAGCATCGAAACCAGATCTGTGTGAGTTGCCTTTTCCTGATAGATTAAAATCAAAACATGTGGATGCTAAGTTTTAAAAAGTTTTTGGATAGTTTCAAGCAACTCCACATTAACATTCCTTTGGTAGAAGCTCTCGAGCAAATGCCAAGTTATGTTACATTTTTAAAAGACATTCTCAATACAAAAAAGGCTTGAAGAATTTGAAACCGTTGTGCTAACCAAGAAATATTGTGCCATTCTTACTTGTAAAATCCCTCCAAAGTTGAAGGATCCGGGTAGTTTGACCATCTCGTGCTCCATTGGAGGACAAGAAGTAGGACTTGCATTATGTGACTTAGGAGCAAGCATAAACCTCATGCCTTTATCCGTTTTTGAAAATTTGGGAAGTAGAGAAGTGTGACCAACCACAGTTACTTTGCAACTCGCGGATAGATCTTTGGCATATCCGAAAGGCAAAATCGAAGACATTTTGGTCAAAGTTGATAAATTTATTTTTCCGGCTGATTTTCTAGTTTTGGACTATGAGGCGGACATAAATGTTCCCATCATTTTAGGTAGACCCTTCCTTGTGACCGACCGAACATTGATAGACGTCCAAAAAGGCGAGTTGACCATGAGAGTGAATGACCAACAGGTGACCTTCAATATTTTCAAGTCTCTTAAGTTTAATGGTGAAGTAGAGGACTGTTCTGCCATTAGCACCTTAAGTGATGACTTTGAGTTAAGTTTGATAGACTGTACCCAAAGTGAGCACACTGTGGGCACTAACGATGACATTTTGGAAGATGACTTAATTGAGGTTATAGATGCTTTTGAACAGCTTGATTTTCATGATAGGCCAATACAGGTTCCTTCCATCATAAAAGCACCAGATTTAGACTTAAAACCACTTCCCAATCACCTTAAGTATGCTTATCTCATGGAAGAGGAAAAATTGCCCGTAATTATTTCTTCCAACTTAAGTAGTGATCAAGAAGTGAGGTTAATAAAATTGTTGAAAAACCACAAGAAAGCCATAGGTTGGACCTTAGCCGACATCAAGGGAGTTAGTCTTTCATTTTGCCAGCATAAGATAATCTTGGAAGAAAATAACATTGGTAAAGTACAACCACAAAGACGACTTAATCCCATCATGAAGAAGTGGATAAAGCGAAACTTGAAGTAATAATGTAATTACCCGAACCCACTTCGGTTAAAGGCATTAGAAGTTTTTTAGGACATGCAAGATTTTATAGGCGTTTCATAAAAGATTTTTCAAAAATTGTAAAACCACTCTGTAATTTGATGCATGTCGATCAAACTTATGATTTTACTTCCAATTGTAAAAAAGCTTTTGAAACTATCAAGAACGCTCTTGTGACGGCACCTATTATAATTGCCCCAGATTGGACCATACCTTTTGAAGTTATGTGTGATGCAAGCGATTGGGCCGTAGGTGCCGTGTTAGAACAAAGGAAAGATAAAATTTTTTATCTCATTTATTACGCGAGTAAAACTCTCATCGAAGCCCAAATAATATTATACAACAACCGAGAAATAGTTACTCGCCGTAGTATTTGCATTTGACCGTTTTTTATCCTACTTGATTGGCACGAAGGTCCTTGTTCACACGGATCACTCCGCTATTAAATATCTTTTCAACAAAACCGATGCAAAGCCACGGCTTATTCGGTAGGTCCTTCTTTTACAAGAATTCGACCTTGAGATAGTTGATAGAAAAGGAGTTGATAATCAAGTTGCGGACCATCTTTCTAGGATTGAGAAACAAGTGTCAAGTGGGGGAAGTCACGAGATCAAAGAATTTTTCCCGGATGAAAATATTTTGGCAATCCATCATTTTGAAAAGGACCTCCCTTGGTATGCGGATATTGCAAATTATCTTGCAAACGGTATCAAGCCATACCAAAGGAGCGGTCAACAACTCAAGAAGTTTTTCCATGATTGCAAACATTATTTTTGGGACGATCCTTTTTTATACAAATTAGGAGTGGGCCAAATTTTGAGAAAATTTGTCCCGGATTTTGAAATAAAAGATATTTTGAGGGACTGTCATGATTCACCGTACGGAGGCCATTTTGGTGGTCAACGTACGGCAGCAAAAATTTTGCAAAGTGGTTTCTTTTGGCCCATGATATTCAAAGATTCATTCGAATTTGTTAAAAGTTGTGATCAATGCCAAAGGAAGGGAAACTTGTCCCAACGAAATGAAATGCTTTTAAACAACATTTTAGAAGTTGAACTTTTCGACGTTTGGGGCATTGATTTTATGGGCCCATTTCCCATGTCATTCCATAATCAATATATATTGGTGGCCGTTGATTACATTTCCAAATGGGTAGAAGCAATTGCTTGTCCAAAAAATGATGCTAAAACAGTGATAGCTTTTCTTCAGAAAAATATTTTTGTTCGTTTTGGGACTCCCCGAGATTTAAATAGTGATGAAGGAACCCATTTCGTTAATAAAATGTTAGGCACTGTTCTTAGTAGGTACAACATCCAGCATAAAGTTTCAACCGCATACCATCCTCAGACGAACGGTCTTGCCGAACTTTCAAACCGATAAATAAAGTCAATTTTAGAGAAAGTGGTAAAACCCGACAGAAAGGACTCGTCTCTTAAACTGGATGATGCACTTTGGGCATATCGAACAGCTTCTAAAACCCCATTAGAAATGTCGCCGTATAAATTGGTTTTTGGAAAGGCATGTCACTTGCCTTTGGAACTTGAATATAAGGCATTTTGTGTAACAAAAGAAGTAAATATGGATTTTGATAAAGCCGGAAAGAAAATAAAACTTCAACTAAATGAATTAGAAGAATTAAGGCACCATGGTTACGAGAACGCCAAAATTTATAAGGAAAAGACAAAAATTTGGCATGACAGTAAGATTAAACAACGGATTTTTGAAAAAATATCAACAAGTGCTTCTTTTTAATTCGCAGTTGAAGTTATTTCCAGGTAAATTAAAATCAATATGGTCGGGACCTTTTACCATCATGGGTGTGGGAAAATATGAAACGGTTGATTTGTTAAACCCACAAGATGGCAGTACTTTTAGTGTTAATGGACACCGGGTGAAACATTTTATTCCTAACTGAGTACCCGGGCCCATTAATTTTGAAGAGTAAAAATTGGAGATTTTTCATTGTAAATATTGTACATATTTTTGTCTTAGTTTGTGTTAAATCTTATTTTGTAGGTGGAATTTTTGGTTTCAATTGTGGGGTGCAAAGGGTGGATAGCAAAATTTGAATTTACAAAAGATAAGCTTGAGTGTGATGATTGTTGTCTTGAAAATGTGGACTGATGTGAGTTCTCCTTTTTGCATGTAAGAAAACAAGTATTTTAATATTACAAAAGAGAGGGAGTGGTTGCATGGGAAAGGAGATTGTATTTTTATATTCTAAAAAGTACAAAAGTTGACAAAATTGGTTAACCAAAGGGTTTTATCCAACAATTTATTTTGTTGGACAATTGCTTTAACTAGAAAAAAAAAAGGTTTTTTGAAAAATTCTAAAATATTGTGTGGCAAAAAATTATCCTCCAAATAAAACTTGGTAAGTGATGTTTGGGATTCTAAAACAACCAAAAACCCTTTAATTTTCCAAATCCTTTTCATTTTCTTCCTGGTTCAAACATTTCAAAGAACTCCACCATGGCTAGACAAAAACACTTAGTTTCAAGACCATCCCAACCACCCTGATGTTCCCTTCGCCGCCAGAACACCGTCGCACCATCACCGACTCGAACGTCGGCTGACGACACCACCAATGTCGTCGACGTTCCAGCACCTAAAACCACCATCGCTGCTACTTCTACACCATCGACGACCGCCATCGTCGTCGCTCAAACCGCCATCGCCGCTGCACATACCATTCTCGTCGCTAATCAACCGACGTAGACCACCAAAGCATAAGCGACCTCCTCTGTTTCATCTACTCAAGGTATCTACACCTCCGGTGGGTCACCAATGATCCCATCTTTTGAGGCTCCAACACCATCATCACCAATGTTTGTCCATTCCTTTGAGGAGAGCCATGAAATCCTTACATTAGTACCATCTATTCCCTCATCTTCTTCCTAAAATCCTCTTAATCCTCCTACTTCTCTCCCATTTTTCTCTTTTACTGACCCATCCATGGTACCCTCAACCTTTTCCACTACTGATTTGACCTTCACAAACCCTTTTCTTAAAAATAACCCTTTCCATAACACCCACCATTACCAACACCACAAACCTTTTTAGCCCTAACCCACAACGACTTACACCAATCCTGTATCCTTTGTTTACTCCTCTAGACTCTCCACCACAAACCACCACTAAGCACCAACCAAACCCCCTTCACCAAACTTTCGATCTTAACTGGGATTTTGAGGGAGATAGTATGGAGGATTCTTATATGTTTGATTTTGAGGATGGTCACCACCCTGAGTACGATGGCTTGTTTCCCTTTGAGACATCCTATGGTCCCGAGTTCCAAACCGAGAAACAGCCCGACCAACCGCCCCCACCAAAAACATCCCCTGTCGACACCCATAGTGAGCAATCTATGCCCACTGTGGGCACCAATAAAACCATAAACGTCATCCGACCAGAAATGTTTAAGGACACTTCTACCCCTGAGGTTACTAGAGACCCCACCTCCTCTGCCTTTGATACTGGATCTGAATCTTTGGGTGAAACAACATCTGCCTCTTCTGAAAAATCACCATCACCGCCATCCGAGAACCGTACGAAGCGTACGAAAGAGTCCGACAGTGACTATGAGGAAGAAATATGGGGTGATGTGAAGGGAAAAAAATGGTGGAAGGATGGACTCGCTCGTCGAAAAGAAAGAGGACCGAAAATAGCGATGGCAATCCCAAAATCAAAGCAAGGTATGATCGAATCAAGAAAAATAACATTCTCATGGAACGTGCTTTTGCCCCTGAGTTGATTGCATCTTTGTCGCATGTAAAGCATCACCTTGCGGCAATGCGTTGAGATAAGATGATTTCTATCCCATGCAAAGCCAATGTTACTTGGGTTACAGAATTTTTCGCGGCAATCGCCGTCACCAAAAAGAACCCCGTACTTATTTGGGGAAAGTGGGTAGATTGGTCGGTTCAACAAATTAACAGAATTTTAAAACTGAAAGTCCCATTTGTTTGTTCTTGTTTGTTCGTTCAACCAAATTTCAAACAAATTGCTAGAGGTATCGGACGAACAAATTGCGGACTTGTTAACTTCACCGGGGAGGGGATGGTCGTTAGACAACCATAGGTTGATGATTCAAGCAAATAGTCTCACGGAATAAGCAGTTGTATGGCTTCAATTTTTACACCATAATGTCAACCCCACGACGCATGATTGCACTTTGTCTAGAGATCGGTGTGTGTTTCTTTATTGTATTCTGAAAGAATGTCCGGTTGATCTCGGACCCATTCCATGTGTGGCCCTTGCTACGTCTGCTAGAAGTGCCAAGTCAAGGTTCATCTTTCCAGCCTTGATCACCAAGTTGTGCAGTTTTGACAAAGTGCCAACTTATGATACGGATAAAATTATTTCTAGCATGACTCACATTGATAAGGCTACAATTGAGCGTCGTAAGCGCTCCTCGAAACACCCCACTGTTTTGCAGGTTAATGATCAGCCTCCGGTGCAGCCCCATGTCAAGTCAAAGCTTGTTCCTAAGGCAAAACAAATATGACTCTCAAGGCTATTCTTGCTGCACTTACTGACTTGCAGGAGCATGTATCTCATTTGGAGGGACGACGAAACGTAGTTGATCCGGTTACCAATGATGCAGTTGATCCCACTGTGGCTGCTGGTTCCCACAGTAGGCAGCAGGATCCAAAATAATTTTTGGTTTTTCATCACCAATGTTTTGCAATATCTGTGTTTATGTCTTTTGGGTATTTGTAAACTCTTAACTTGCTATTCCCTGCCTTTTGTGCATGATATGCGGGTATTGATTAGGTTGCTTTATATTATCGTTTTATGCTTGATATTATTTTTGGTCTCCTTTGTGTTTAAACAATTTCTTTCAAGTACGAATTCTTTGAATGACTTTTTGGATGGTAAAAATTGAAAGGATGTAGGCCCTTTATTATTGGCCTAAACACATTTCCCCTCGAGCCTTACCCTAGCCCTTATATTCGACAATGGGGACATTGTCCGCTTTAAAGTTTGGGGGTGGGGAGAGAAAAATATATATGTGATCTTTGCATATATGAAAAAAAAACAAAAAAAAACAATATATATATATATATGTATGTATATAATAAAAAGTCTTCGAAAAATTGGAAGACGACCTTCGAAAGTTTAGGAGGCAGACTAAAACCCAAGGATCGTGCAACAAATTGGAATATCACAAAACTGTGGGTTTTGAAAGAAAATTTTGAACTCAAAAGGAAAGACAAGAAAAGAAATACCTTACACCCTTTTGTAGTTGAGTTCAAGTTTGGGGGAAGAATTTTTTTTGAAAAGCCCCAAACACTAACCCGAGAAAGCCCTACCGATCAATTTCAACATTAAAGAAGTCATGCAAGGAAGTTGTACAATTCTCGACTAAATGAGGCATTCAAGCAGTTATTTTTGTAGGTTTCGTTCCTTCTCTCCATTCGTAAAATTTCTTTTTATTTCATTTTTTTACTTGAGGACAAGTAAAACCTCAAGTTTGGGGGTGTGATAACTCTCATTTTTTAGAGTTATTCATCACTCTTTTTCTAGGATTTTGCATCGTACGTTTTTATACCCACTTTGCTTCTATTTTGTTCATTTGGTCTAAATTGTGATAAAGAGGTGATGAGTTATCAAAAGTTTATTTTCTTGGAAAATCTGCACTTTTGTGGGCAACTGTGGGCAGGTGTTGTCCCCACTGTGAGCACTGACGAACCTCTTGAAGAAACTATTGGGCGTTGCGTTTATCCGGACAATAGGGAGCAAATTAAAATACAATTATTGAAGATTTTGCCTGCAAAAATCTCTGGAAATCATTTTGGCATGGGTTGTAAAGTGGATTGGGTCTTATCTATTGTGTTTATGAAGAAAAATCCATTGGATCCCTTGATTGTTTGGGGCTATATAAAGAGGACTTGGCTTGCATTTATTTCGTCAACCTATCATCCATCACAAAAAAAGTCACCAACAATTCTCTAGCTTTAGTTCATCTTCAAGTTACTTGTTAACTTGAAGATTGTAATTTTAAATTTCTAGTCCTTTACTTTTCTAGCACTTTTACATTTCTAGTACTTTACTTTTCCTTGTAATTTAATTTCACGTACTCAATTTCCATTTCCGTAATTTAAATTTATGCAAGTAGTTCTTAATTATTTCTCTTCTTTTATTATGTCTTTCTTTTTAGTCATGAGCAAAGCACCTTATTGGGTGTGGGTGTGGGTGTGAGTGAACTTCAGACTAGTAGGATACACTTGGGTGTGTCCATAATTACCTGTTCTTGAGTTTGGTCACTTGAGTCGAGACATAACTCAATGCGGATAAGCCGATCACTTTGAAGTGTTAATATTAGATATTAGACCTCGAGAGGGGCGGATCCGAAATACGGTTTAAGTGATGCACAAAGATTTGAGAAAGTCTTTGATAACCACACAGAGATGCGGGTTTTGTATGATATACTAAGGTTCGGGATGTTGGTCGAGTAATCACAATGAGATTTGGGTGTAAATTTCCATACCGGTGGAACATGACGCTTAGAGTCAAACTTAGATCAATCGGCAAACTCAAGTACAATAATTATGGGCACTTTTGGGCATAATTTATAAAAATACTTTTTCGAGAGATCGGGATTTTTATAAATAGTCCTATGCACTCAAGTGCCTAACCATTTGGTAACTACGATTATCACAAAGGAAAACTTACACCCATACCCAATCCTTAACTCATTGTCAAATTTCATAACTTTTAAGATATTTCACCAACAAAACGACAAATTTTTCTCACAACCAAAGTGTGTGCAAGAAGTTCATGAAACTCTCTGATTATCAGTAGACCAGTCCCTGTGGAAACGATATTCAGTATACTTACCATTTTATTACTTATAGTGATCATAGTTGAGGTGTATACTTGCGCTCCCATTGTGGGAACACTGTGGCCACTGTGTGGAACTATACGGTTTTGCTATCACATGTCCTTTGAGAGAGAGACGTTTATTTTATGATGGAACAAAAAAGATGGCAGGGACACATGAGAGGGACATGTTAAAACAAACAAAAGGATCCCGACACACAATATTGACCACTACTAGAGAAAAAAGTAAGACTATAAAACAGTAAAAGCAGGAGAAAACAAAAACTGGCAAACCGCCTAATTTATAAATCGTAAGTTAGTACATCGTTTTTTACTGGAAATTGTTTGCAACTAAGTTGTGCAGTGTTCATAGAGTTGATATAATATATTCATTCAATCGAAAGTTTTGAAGAGCCACTTGCACACAAGAGACTTACTTTTAGTACATCAAAGGATGTTTGTTTTCGTTCATTCAATCACATATAGAGTTAGTGGTTTTATGTTATTCAAAATTACAAATGGATTTTCTCTTTTAGGGCAGCAATTATTGTGACCATTCTCGTACATATGTCAAAGACATACCGGAATGGGCATGCCTTTCATCGTCAATGCACATCTTATTTACCTTTTCACTCATTCTTCTTACTCTATCGTGGTACGTGATTTCAACACTTAGGGTCTGTTTGTTTTTTTAAAAAAGCATCTTATATCCTCTAAAATCTTATTCGGTCAGACTTTCACACATTAAGGGCATTTGTTTTTTTAATTTAAACAAGAGCTGAAAAGCTCTGAAAAGCACTGATTTGACAAGAGGTAATAAAAGCCCTGAATTCCTCTAAAAACTGATTTCATCGGCGCCTCCCTCACCTACCTCTCCCACCCTCCTCCCTAAATCCGCCGACAAACCACCTTCTGCCTTCTTCAAACCCCAACACAAAACCTAAGCCTTCACTATCACCCACAAAAATGCCACAAAAAAACCCAATCTCTGACGTCGTTTTATCGCCAGAATCATTCTCCGACGACAACGATAAGCCCTATAAAGAGTGCGGCATCGTCGGAATCTACAACGACCCAAAAGCCTTCCGTCTCTGCTAACTCGCTCTCCACGCCCTCCAACACCGTGTCTGCACGATTACAAATATCGGTTAATCGATTACAGAAATTAACGGCTGCACGATTTCACGTCTAATCCAACACTCGATCGAACCCTACTGCCAAATCTCTCAAGGTATATCGATCGCCAAATTTCATACTTGCTTCTTGCCAATCGATCGAACTAGGTTGGGTTTTTTGGGTTTTCTCAACTAAAAGGTTATCTACCCTTTTGTGGAAGAAAAAAGATAAAATATTTATGAGGTTTTTTGTTTTCATAAAAAAATAAAGATGTGATGATGGCAATGTCTTGCAAGGATGGTAAAGGGGTGATAATGGATAATGGTAAGTATGTTAGATACACACCTGAACAGGTTGAAGCTCTTGAAAGACTTTATCATGATTGTCCTAAACCAAGTTCTCTTCGGCGTCAACAACTCATTCGTGAATGCCCTTTTTTGTCCAATATTAAACCTAAACAAATCAAGGTTTGGTTCCAGAATCGAAGGTGAGTGTTTTGATCAAGGTATTGATTTTTGGATGCCTAGACTCAAACTAGAATTCTTATAAGTGATTGAAAGTGAAGTTGCACATTAGGCACCTTAAGATAAGATATCTTGGAGTTGATCGAGTCGCTAGAAATGGGAAATTTGTCAAGGGTCGCAAGGATGATCATGTATGGTACGTTCATAATGGCACCTGGCCAGTGTTTTGGTGAACCTACATATTACATGTGTATTCTTGAACTACCTTGGGATGATGACCGTTGGGGTAGTGAGAAAGTTTCTAAGCGAATAATCTAAGGAAAGGTTGATGTCTATAGCAATGTCACGTTGAAGTGATAGTTAAGTACGATGAATGCATTAAGTTGATCATCTTGAGTCAGAAATTATTGGTTGGATTAGAACTATAAGTCCGTTAGACCAACTTTATTTCGAGGAGAAATTGTAAGTTAACCAAATTAGTGAGTTTGTGGCTCTAAGATGTTTGATGCATCCGGATGACAATAGTATGTCGGGAAATGGAGGAGTGTAGTCCTAAGATGCTGAGTGCCGACCAAATCTATGCACGAAAGGTATTTCGAAAAATGAGTTTGCATAAATTATTTCTCATGTCCTCGAACGTAAAGTGAGCTATATTATAAAGTCTCGATGAAGCATTTATTTCTCATCGGATTTTAAACCACGAGTTTAAGCATGCATAAGATTGTTTTGTTGAACTCGATTGCATATTGTTGTTAAGAATCTCTTCGCCCACGTTCCGTGTCTAACGCTATTTTTCGGACATTGTAACATCCGTGTTTTAATGTTATTTGAGTTATTGGGCAAGTAACTGTATAATTTTTGACCTTGACATTGGATCTCCTTCGCGTATGTTAAGGTTTTAAAGGAAGAGTTGTCCCAGGTTCTAGAGTCGGGATTTTCTATAGAATTTTGGTCTATGTGAGTCATGTCCAATTTTATGAAGTATAGTTTTGCAACGTTTCAGACGTGTGAGTGTACCTTGAGTTGCGTGGATTTCAATTTTATTGCGCATAAATTTACGAACTTTTTGGGCGGCGTGTCTCATGAAGGTTTTGTTGAAAAGGGTCACTTTATCTTACGTTGCGATTTAGAATTTGACATTTTGGATTTATTGTCGTATTACGTTTTATTTTATTTTATTATTATGTTGGGAAATGAAATTTTGACACCGTTTGATTTTAGTGTTATTGAGTTTTATGAAAGTTCAGTTTGGTTTTATGGTGTCTTATCTTATGACATCTTGCGTCGCGTAGGTGAATTTTGGGACGTGTATACGTACGTTATTGTGTGCGTTGATTTATAAGGTTTGGTAATAGACGTCATCCTACGCGTTGTTTTTGGAAAGTTTCATTTTCACGTGATGTATCTCTGGACTATATTCAAGTGTCAATCGTTTTATACTAATTTTTATTTGGATTAAATTACGCTGTTGGTGTGGGTAAACATATAAAAGAGTTATGTTCTTTCTGATAGGGCTTTTGTTTTTGAGCATATTTCAGTATTGATTGTACTGTGGGAAATTTTCCGTAATGCATTAAACGAGTTATCGGTATTCATGTCGCCATAGTTATTATTTTGGTTAAAATATGTTTATCTGTGCGGCTCAAAGCTTTAAACTTAATTCGAAATTTATTTGCATTCCCATCATTTTACCGAGCCTTGGGGAATAAACTGATGCATATGGGGCAGGTTGAGAATTTTATACCGCAACGTCTTTTTGGTGAAATAGGAAGAATTTAAAGTTAAAAATGGTGAATTTCCCTTTTGGAGTTGTACAAACATTTATCGCATGTGTTGGAGTGTAGGAATTTATTTTCATGTTAATAGTGTATATTCTGTTACACGCCTTTCGTTACCATTTTATTTACGTAAATATTGATCAAATGAGTTTGAAAATGGTTTTATATGCGTAGTGTTGGTAACCAGTTTTGAAACCTACCGGATGAACGATAGGGTATTTTCATAGTACAGTTAATTGTTTTAAAGCTTATGTGTTTAAAGATTTTATGAAAGTTTAAATTGGCATATTGGTTGAAAACCTTGAACTCATTAGGCTATAGATTTAAAACCCCTATCGTGAAATGAGTTGTAATACGGGACTGGAGGAGTCCTTGGGATTGAAGCGTCGGATGATCCGACTGGTGGTCAACCTTGAATTTGGGTTTCAGTTTGAATCGGGTCCTGCAAGAATAGTGGAGATATTAGACTTTGTTTCCCAGCTAGTTAAGAGGTGATCTTCATGCTTCGGTAAACCTGCAGTTAAGGACTCGTACAATTCTAGGTATGGTTGGGTTGGATTTATCGGGTCGTTAGACCGTTAGACATCATGCCTTACGTTGCTAGTATATTGTTTTGATGGGATTGCATGAGCAAGGGAAGTATTGTGGTTCGTTGGTTAGAAATGTAAGATTGGGAATCCTAGCCCCTGTTAGGTGTCAACTTTACCACGACAATACTTCGGGAATGAAATATTGGGCAGGAGGTCCACGTTTTCGATATTACCAGTTGGTTTAGGCGTCAACTTGCCCTCTTGAAGTCAACAAATCGTTGGAAGATTCGAAAGTATCCCCGTCAGATCAAGAGAATGTTGGCCTCTCGTTGGTAGAATTATAATAAGGTTGAATGTTCCTTGGAGTTTGATGTCAAACGTTGGTTCTGGGTTCAGAAGCATGTAGACCTGAAGTGGAATTGTCAATGAGAAGTTGAGGTCACAAGCTAACCTGAAGTAGTACGTGTCGCCTAAGGTTGGGAGGCGACCGAGATTACATGATTAGGAATCACTCCAATAAGGGTTGATGTTCACTCCAGTATGAGTGTATGGTATCAAGGTGGATTCGTGGTGTGGGTGTCTTCGCAGAAAATCAGTGAGGCAGTTTCGTCAGGAAGTTAATGGGTTTTAGCTCGAGGATGAAATGGTTTAGGTACAACCCCTTGGAAAGGGAAGCAGTAGTTTTGGGTGGTTGACATCATTGTGGTATACGATGTGTTGTGCCCTTTGGGGATCGAGGAAACCAAATAAGTGCTAAAGGTGGGGATGGAATGTCATGGGTGTGGAGTAGATTTGGAGGACGAAATCATTTTAAGGTTGGGAGGATTGTAACACCCGTGATTTTCGGTAAGTAAGGACCATCTAGACGTCTTTGCAACTTGGAAGTGGTGGGATTCGCGTTGGGAAATCATTATTCGAAAACCCCAAGAGTGACGAGGGTCTTGGTGTCGAAAAGGTCGAACTTCAGAGCCCGAGGGAGTCTGGGCGATAGTGCCCGATATAGTGACAAGTGTCATTGTCGCCGTGTCAATGTCGCGGGGGTGGTACCACCCGTGGTACACTCTCCGCGAGAGTGCCCTGGCGAGAGTGCCCTGGGCACAATCGCTGGGCACAATCGCGGGCAGCCCCTGGTCGATTAAAATCTGATTTCAGCCCCTTTCCACTCAATTTCTCATTTCCAACTCTTCTTCCTCTCTCTCTCTCTCTCTCTCTCTCTCTCTCTCTAAAATCGACCCCTCACACCCTCTCATGAGCCCTAGCTTATTTTGGGGTTACCTCTCTTAAAATCATACAGTTCTTCATCAACTATGCTAGTGGGTACACCTCTTGATTCAAGGCAAAGCTTTCATCTTCAACCCTTGAGATTTTGGAGTTCTTGGAGTTTTACACAATACCTACTTGCTAAGTTCATTATCCTCTTTTCTAAATGTTTATATAGATTATAAATGTTCTTTTGATGATCTCCTTATGGTTGCACTTCTTAATTTTGGATTTAATGATTTTGGTGGAATTAGACCAAAATTAGGGTTTTGGTGACATGTTGAGATCTTGGAGTATTATGTTTGGGGAACAATTATTTATGGTGTAATGAGTATATTTACGGTTGGAAATGTGTGGATCTAGGTTTTGGAAGCTTGAGTTGAAAAGTTGGAATGAATGTCTTCGGAAGGCTTTGGGTGGGATCTACGCTTTGGAGGTCAATGGTTGGGGATTAAAAACTAGGTTTAACTTAACCTAGCAAGGTGAGTTCAAGATGATTTAGTAAAATGGTGTACATACCAAAATGTTTATTTTAAAGTGTTTATGTTTTACATCAAATTGTTAACTGCTGATAAGTTTTGGGAATTTGGTCATATTTATCTTTATAAACTTAGGTAACACACCTCTTTGTGACTTTGGGCATTTTGACAAATAAATCACTTTGAGAAGCTTCTTTAATGCAATATTATAAATGGAGTCCATGTGATGTAAATGGCATTTATATGAGGTTGCACTTGCATCTATTTGGAAAATGTGTCATGAGGCATTTTGGAAATATAAGGGTAATGGGTCCATTTGGAAACTGGTTTGCCTCAACCAATGATGAGTTTGGGTTAATTATACATTTGGTCGTCGTGTCTACATCACCGTCGGTTAAACGTGATTTTAATGTTTTCAAAGGTTTTCGTCAGAGATTTACGTATGGTGTTGGGCCTTTAGCTCGATTTTGACTAATGGAGTCGTGTGGATATTTGTCCGGATTTATAACCGTCGTGGGTTTTGAGTATGATGACAATTAATTCGTGTCATTGGTGAGTTACATGTTTTGGGTGCTTTGGTCATTCTTTTGGAGTCATGTAATGTCAAACAGTGTTGAAATGGATCCATAGGCACGCAAGTCTGTCTGTTTTGGAAAGCCTAAGTTTTTGGTTACTGTGGTGACCACTTGGGTTTGCTAGCGAGTAGGCAATAGGTGGCTCGATCCGCTGAGTTGAAACTCGCCTAGATTGGATAGGCACCCACGTCTGTAAGTCCTTGAAAGTGGAACTCGACGGAGTAAGGCCAGAGGCATAATGGGTCCGAGGTTGTGATGTCGGTGGTGGCATGGGAACTAGGATGTCGAGAAGTGTGGTGAAATCCAATAACATCACGGGTGGCCCCACTCATATGTTCTCGCCACCCAAGATGGAAACGTTTAGATGACATGCGAGGAAGTTGTATGAGCAACCTACTTGCATGTTCCTCTATTCTCAGTGTATACGGATCTCCTCATCGTTGATCCGTGTTATTTTAAATGGTAATGTCATATTTCACCAACTTGGGTTTTTATGTGGTCGACGGTAACAGTTGGCTTTAATATTGGGTTCCCATGTGTATTAAGTTTTGTACGGAATGCGTCATCTCCACGTTTGGGTATTTGATTTCGTCCATTTTATGGTCGTGTGAGTTTTGGGTCTAGTGTCCGCGTTTCATGGCAATACTTAATTATATAGATTTTCATTTATGGTTTTTGAGTTGTGTATCATGTTCCACCTGTGTTAGGTATTTCGAGATATAACATGTTACCCGCGTTTTATAAAATTGGAGATTCTCTCTCTATTTTTCTTTTTTGGCAAGTTTTGGTTAAAATCCAAGTTTACAAGAGTACGTCTCATATCGAGATCATCGCCTTTAAAACAGTTTGGTTTGGTTAACGACTAACTCGGTGTCTCTTTCGTACAAAATGCATAGTTGTTGTTAAACGAGTCGTTTTCATAAGTGAAGCATATCATTATGAAAGATTATGAATTTAATCGCATTCTTCCTTTCTAAACGATTAATGTATTTATGTTGAAAACTCTTGAGCTCACTAGGCGTCAAGCCTAACATTTTTATTTATCGGCATGTGCATCAGGTTCCAGTTGGGGGTTTGGTTCTAGCAGTACTTTGAAGAGTCGAGCCTTAGCTTGGCATAAGGGTGAGTAGTTGGTGAAGTTTTCCGCAGATTGGAGATAGTGATCGTTAATGGGTTTTAGTAGCACCCGTCCTTATTATACACTGTATGTATAGATTGAACGTGTGTATTGAAGTTAATTCTTAAATTGTGATTGTAGATGATGCAATTATCGATGTACCTAGAAAATTTTAATTAGTTGCTATTCCCAGAATTTAGGGTGTTACATAAGAAGCGTGATAAGTGGTTATCGACCGTTGGATAAGAAATAGACGCACATTAGGATGAGATGCACCGAGATGCACCAGATCAATTCCCTTCTGATCCGGGAGGATCCTCAAACGGTTGGCAACACCTGGAGAGGAAATTGGGTCAAAAGGCTCCATGTTTTGCGGTCAAAGAAGCCATGAACTTCTCCACTAGCCACTTCCCTACGTGGAGGGAGTGGGAAAAAAAGAGTCCTTTTATTTTTATTTTTATGTTTTTTTATTGAGGTATAAATAGGAGAACATGTAAGGGAAAAAGGGGAGCCTAGTGTGAGTCTGTGATACAGAGCATGGTAGAGAGTTTGCAATTTGGAGAGAAAAGCAATCACTAAAGCAACCTTGTTTTCCTCCCATAACACATCTTCTATACTTGTTTTACGATTCAACATCCTTTCCAAAGATTTGAGGTACTTTCAATTCTTTGGGACGGAACAAGTGGTATCAGAGCCATGTTCCTAACCGTGTATGGTGCAAACGAACTCCAACTACAAATCTTCCGGCGAACCTCTTACCGTGTTGCAGAAACATCGAAGGCCACCAAATCGAGACTGACAAACGTCAACGATAGAAGGAGAAGGGAGTACCCCATCGGGACAAAATGAGCTTTTCGGAAAGGTGGATCAACTCACTAACCAGTTGGAGACGGTACTCGCATGGATTCGGGCCAAAGAAAAACCCCGCCAAAAAGACGAGAAACGCCGTTAAAGAAAAAAACTGATGAAGAAGCAAGTTCGGAGGAGTATGAGAGAAACGACCGAGCATCTAAAACTGACCGCAATAGCCGTCAACCTTTCAAGGTCGAGGCTCGAATCGACATCCCAACATTCGACGGCACCATCGACGTGGAAAAATTGGATTATTGGATCGACCAATTGGAGACCTGCTTCACTCTATATGGGTTTAGTAGTAACGAGAAAGTTTCGTTTGCGAGATTGAAACTAACCAGTCATGCATTGGCTTGGTGGAATTCTCATCTAAAGACGGTCGACGAAGAGGAGATCGGGTGGAAGGAGTTCATCTATCTTATACGGCATGAATACTATCCAATGGGATATTCACAAGAACGATGGTCGCGATGGCATAACCATCGACAACAAAGAGCACAATCGGTCCAAGAATATACCACGGAGTTTCGACGACTTGCGGTGACGTTGGGTATTTCAACAGACAATGAGGATGTTTTCACTAAGTATGTTGTGGGGTTACATCGGCAAATTCAAAACTAGTTACGGCTTCATGCATCGGGGGATGTCTCTAGTGCAAGTCGTATCGCCATGGCCATTGAGTTAAAGAATGGATCCGGAGGAGTCAAGGCAGAAGAATTCACAAGGGAGCCATCATCCAACATACAACGTTAAAAGAAGGATTTTAAAAAGAATAATCCCACCATTTCTAACAGTGCTAATAAATTTTGTGACCATTGTAAAATTTTACAATTTCAGGTCATGTCAAAGAGAAGTGCTGGAAGGTACATCCAGAACTTTTTCCAAAAAAATGGGTGAAAGATGATAGAGGAAAACGTACTACTACTGTGGAAATTCCCAACAACACAATCGATCTTGGCCAAGTCGAAGGGGTAGACAAGAGTTTGGCACTAATGGCAATGCCGAAAGAAGAATCGTCAATTCAACCTGGTGCCCGGGATGAGAAGGAAGAGTTGTTCACCTTAAAAATTCAGGTTAAACAAGAGGTGATCGAGGCCATCATTGATATCGGGAGTCAAAAGAATTTGATTTCGGCTAGTCTCGTGCAACGATTGGGACTGGAAACAACACCACACCCTCGCCCATACTCATTGGGGTGGATCCAAAAGAATGTGGATATACAGATCAACCGTCAATGCAAGTTTCGTTTTGCCATTACTAATCAATACATTGATGAAATCACATGTGAGGTGGTACCACTCGACATCTGTCAAGTGATCTTTGGAAGCCCATACTTGTGGGAGCAAGATGGGGTGTTTTTTCGACATGCACAACAGTACCAATTCGAGAAGGAGAGCAAGAAATATCTTGTCAACAAAAACAAGATTAAAAGCGGCGTTGATTTGGTTACTGCTTGTCAAGCAAGGAGAATGGTTAATGCCTCTCAAAGTTTTGTACTTCTAATGATTCGACCAATGGAATCTGATCACAAGGTCTCCTCCAAAACTCTTGCATGTGGAGAAAACCAAAACAAGTTTGGTGAACTTATGGCAACATACCCCTCTCTCTTCGAAGACACTGTTAGTTTACCACCAAGTCGATCGTGGAGCATGAGATTTAGTTGGTCGCAGATTCTATTTTACCTAACATCGGCATGTACCGAAACTCGGTATTAGAAAATGATGAAATCAAGCGTCAAGTGGAAGAACTGATCAAAGCAGGGGTTCTTAAACCGAGTAGCTCGGCATGCGGCTCACCAGTTTTATTAGTACCAAAAAAAGACGGAAGTTGGTGTATGTGCATTGATTACCGGGCCCTTAACAAGATCACTGTTAAGAACCGGTATCCTCTTCCGCGTATCGATGATTTGCTCAATCAATTGAAACATGTTGTTATTTTTACAAAACTCGACTTACGGTCCGACTATCACCAAGTCCGGATTCGTGAAGACGATACCTGGAAGACAGTGTTTAAAACACGACAAGGTTTGTATGAGTGGCTAGTGATGTCGTTCAGCCTTTGCAACGCGCCGTCTACTTTCATGCGGTTGATGAATGACATTCTTCGTCCACACATTGACGATTTTGTCGTTGTCTACCTCGAAGACATTCTCATTTATATCCGATCTGAAGAAGAACATTTGGAGCATTTACGAAAAGTTTTCAACTTTCTCAATAACCAACAGCTTCGATTGAACCAAAAGAAATGTGAATTTGGTAAGAGAAAGTTGGTATATCTTGGTTTTGTGGTTGGTGGGGGTAATTTGCAGGTTGATCCAGAAAAGGTCCAGGCAATTACAAAATGGCCACGACCAAAGTCTGTCACTGAAGTCCGAAGTTTCATGGGAGCATGCCAATATCTTCGTAAGTTTATTCGACATTTTTCGATTATAACATCGCCTTTACATGCTCTAACCAAGTTGAACTCCAAGTTCGAATGGACGAGCAAACACAATGATACTTTCCTCTTGTTGAAGAGGAAGATTAGCGAGGTATCGGTTCTTGCTCTACCAAACTTGCATCGATCGTTTGAATTAGAAACTGATGCATCCGAGTTTGCAATGGGGGCGGTTCTATTACAAGAAGGAAGGCCGGTAGCATACCATTCAGATATGTTCCAAGGAGCTTAAAGAAATTATCCGACTTATGACAAAGAGTTGTTAGCGTTACATCAGGCGGTAAAACATTGGCGTTGCTACTTACTCGGCAAGGAGACGGTGGTGCACACTGATCACCGTTGGTCCCTAGATAGCAAAACAAGTATTGTAGAAGGGGGGTTGAATACAATACACAAATTTTACTTAATTTTTTATTTTTTATTGATATAAATATCAAGAATTACACAAAGGAAACAAAAGATTGTTGCGGAAAAGAATAGCTAAGAACTACTCAAACAATCTAATACAAGAAAGACTTATAGAACACAAAGACTAAATCTTAGAGAGAGAATAGCTAACAATGTGACAACCGTCCAGTAACCAGAATTTTAAGGTTTGCAATCTCTGACCTAATAGAATCTAATTATAAAGTTAAATTCTTTAGTATTTATCCCGATTGATTAGATAAGAATTTTACCCGAAAAATTTCGGAAGTTGCGTAAAATACCCGGTTCGGACTGATAACTGACCATTACATCTCAGAAATGCCAGAAATTATGTTGGAAGTCTAAAATACATAAAATAATAGGATTTTATTATTTTCAAAATAAAATATATTTATTAATTTATAATATTCATTTTTAGCATAAACTGAGAATTGAGGGTTACGGTTCTCAAATTTATCTGATTGTTTATCTAAGTTTAAATTATACTTATAATTTTAGTTTAATTTTTAAACATTTTGATGAGTCATTGGCCACTTGGCCGAAATTTAGACCATCTTTCTCTTTTGTTTTTAATTAAAAACCAAATTAGGAGATTACTTGGTTCATTTTCAATTTTCCAAGACAACCTCTCATCTTCCTCTTCTCTCTCTCCCTACATACGGTTCACACACACACACACACATCTTCATTTCAAAAATTTCCTGAAAATTCAAGCATCAAACAAGGTTGTAATCATCTCCATAGCAAGAATATCAAGTTTTCATCATCATCTAATCAAGGTACAAACCCTATTTCTCCATTTCTTCACATTTTTGACAAGGATTGATGCTAAATTCCATAAAATAACTCATGCATGTATGGAGATACTCCATCTATGGTTTTAGAAGTGAATGGACATCAATGATGGTTAAAACATCCAAAAAATGATGCCATATGATGATCTTCCATGATAAACCACTATTAAGAGATAATTTTTGAGGTTTCTTGTAGAACCAAATGTTTATATCATGGTACACTTTGTTTTTAGAAAATTTTGATGTTTTAGTTGGTTTAGAAAACTAATTTCATGTTGTAAATTCATGCTTAAACAAACTCTTATGACAAGATTGTGCAAACTTGTGGGATTAAGAGCTTTGTAGTTTGTTAGTGATGAAAAATCACTTATTTAGTTTTCATTGTCACATGCAACCCATTTTGGACGAAACTTTTGTAGTTATAAATGTGTCCAAAATGTATAATTTTCTTCTTAGATCTTTATTTAGTAAAAATAGGTTTTAATCCAAGTGGTTTCACAAGAAACCATGGAATTTTGACCTCTTAATGCTTAATACAAAAATTTGTAGCACACAGCTTGCTGTCAAGAATGAAACCCCCACTTCCAAGCTGTGTATCTCATTATTTACGCCATAAAACTTGGGTTTTTTTCTACTAAAACTTAATTCAAGGTATTAGAAATTCATAGAATCAAGAATCACTCAAAATTATGAAGTTTTGGTCATCCATTTGCATTTTAGAAGAAAGTAGTGCAATCTGTCCAGAATTGACAGATTGGTACACTCAACTTCTAAAGGCCATAACTCTTTCATAAATCATCCAAATTGAGTGAATATTTTTCCATAAGAAATATTTTTGAGTTACATTTGCAACCATATATGGATCACTGAGTAGTTTTGAGTTTTGATATCCCAAATGCATGCTACAATAGAAGTGTGCAACTGATACAAAACTAGTGACCTACTGGTTTGTGGAAAATCTTTGGGACATCAAATCATCTCCAAAATGCATGAAAATTTGTCTTTATGTTCTTAACTCAGTATATTAATTCCCATAAAAATTTGGTTATCTTTTATATTTGGGAAGAGTTATTTTGAAGTTCATTTTGTGATCACAAATTCTGGACAGCAAGTGCTGAATCCAGAAAGTTGATCTTAAAGCCTTGAAGATTTATGTTTTGGTGTTCAATTTGGTATTATAATCCTAAATTTGTATTTTAGACCACAAAATAAACATAAAGGCATATATTGAGATGTAGAAATGGTTAAGTTAAGACTATAGATGGTTATTGATATTTTGGCTTCTTTACACAAATCTCTATAGGGGTAAAGATTCTGGGCTAGAGAAATTACATTGTCTTAATTCATAACTTCATCATCAGTCAATGTGAGTATTCACAACCCCTCTTTTACTGTTTTATATGTTTTGGGGTGAAAGGCATGTTATTTATTTCAATAATTCACGAAGTTTGTTTATGATTATCATGGATGATTTTGGTCGCTTTGGTGATAAAGCGTTTGTTTTGGATATTATATGACATATATGCGGAAATTAGTATGTTGGATTGTTTCTTTAAGTCCCCGACTCTACTAGTTAACTCCTGCGGGAGCCTATAGTCTTAGTGGATAGCGCTATTTGGTGTGACAAGCCCACTTTATACTGACGAGTAAGGGTGCACTAATTCTAGAGAAATAAGGGCTATCTATGTGATTCATGACCACAACGGCAGTTCTTTTTGGGGCATATTTGTTTGGTCAGTGGACGGTCTAGTAGAGGTTCAACATACAAAAGGTTATTGTGGCATATTTTCTGTCATATAATTTAAAATTAATAATCGTGAATTATGGTTCAAAGGGTTGGTTTGATATTATGTTTTCAATTGATCAATTCTGCATAAAAATTGTTTTTGTGCATCTTTAAAACTTGTGAACTCACCAACTCTTTGTAGTTGACCTTGTTTTATACATGCTTTTCAGTGAACAAGAAGGTATTCGGAAATGATTGAGATCTAGATTTCGCATTTTAACGTCTAATAGTATCTTGTAATTAAGATTTGGGTTATGTAAAGTAAGTTGATTTTGGAACATGATGTAATCTTTGGTTGAAATGTATAGAGGTATTTTATTATTTCCTAATGCTATGTTTATCGAACTGTCATATTCCGTGTTTCCTCTTTAGCGGGGTGTGACAAACAACCTGTTTGATATCTTGCAAAGGAGAAATCTTGAGCTGAAAGCGTAAGGAGCAAGTAGTTAGCTCCACCCTTTATATAATATCCAAAGCAATGAGTGCAAAGGACATTGATTATTTAAAGCAAGGGTGGTTGAGATATTGTCAATATATTATAAGATATTTGAGGTGACTTATCACAATACAAAAGGTAACTTTTGCACTATGAAAGTACAATATCTTAATAAAATATACTTGATTAAAATCTTTTTGAGATCTTTTAAGAAATAAACGTCCCAATCAAATCAGAACTCAAGTGAATATCTTCTAGGAGAAGGAAGCTTCCATTCACATTGTCAGAAGTACATTGGAAATGATGAAGTATGTCAAATCGAGAGGGTTTGACATAAAGGGTTTTTTACCGAGCAGAAGAGGGTTCGACAAGGATAGAGTTTTCCGAAAGAGTGGCAAAAGGATGCCGAACATAAAGAGGGTTCGGCAGAGGGGGAGGTGTCGAATAGAGTTCGGTAGATAGGACTTAGTTCCCTTGAAGTTCGCCTCAATCCGCAAAGTAGACTTCTTTCATGTTGATTTCGGTAGGTCTTCGACTCACCGATCTGTTCATGCGTAACTAAGCTATTACAAAGAACCATACTAATTCTAAGATGTACAAACATTTACAGAGGAGTAAATACAAACTAAAGGAGAGATCATCTTCAAATCTTAGATGACCCAACAATCTCCTCCTATTTGATGATGACATCTCATACTTAGAAATATAGAGATAAAACATGAATAAATGCATTTTGATCCTTGTTCATCTCTTTTGGGTTATTTTTCACATAGACCATTCTTTTTGTTTCTTTTTGGGATTTTTTAGAGTATCCGACAATTACAAGTAAAATAATGAAATAATGAATTGTACAAGCTATTTACGTTTAACTAGAAATGATCATTGTATTAATCTTATAAGAACATTACAATACAAGATAAAAAAAATTTGTACAAAAAACATAACTACACCGAGTTTATTCAAAAGGCAAATGAGGATCAACATCCCTTTTCTTGAGTTCATCAGTAGCAGCCACATAGAGATCCTTTACATAAAGTGGGATTATTGGAATAATCCCATGAAGAAAGGTAGTATCGGCAAGAGGGATCTGACTTGATCTAAAGAAAATGATCTGCCCAAATGCATCGTTGAAGAAGATCCCGTGAGTAGGCTCATTAATCACAGTGGTGGAAGGAAGAGGAACCAGAGTCGGAAGAGTTAGATCGAGATTTGAAGTATTTGGAACCTTTCCTTCTCTTGCCATTTGCACAAACACGTCTTCCTTTTTAGATCTCGATTTAGATTTGGGAGGAGGGAGACCGGACCTTAAATTCTCGATAAGTTCTTCTTCGGTTGGAGTGTAGACAATGTTGTACGTCCTTCGGTATGTCCTGAACTTTGTTTGGAGATCTGCAAGATATTTGTCAACCTCAGGCTTTAGGGAATTTTGGTTGTTTACCAAGCAAACACCAATTTCCATCCATTCCGAAACTCCAAACCGAACAAGAGAATCCAATCTGTCGACAGATCTTGAAGCATCATCCCTTGTAATCGTTAGTCGAATGTCTTTGCAGCTTGAAGACGGTTTGATGATTTTAACATCTGTGATTTTTGCAGAGGATAGGCATTTGGTGAGAGCTTTGTGGTACCAATCGATACACAAAGAGTTTATCTCTTCATTTTTCTTTTTCGAATCCTCCAGAGCACTACGCTGAGCTTTGATGGCATCGGCAGGAGATTTTGTGATTTCAGCTTCTTCCTCGGCCAACTTTAAAGCTAGCTCGGTATCTTTATCTCGAGCCATTTGGGCCAATTTAGCAGCTTTCAGTTCTTCCTCAAATAAGCCCAAATCAGGAGAGGTAATCTTTGGGGGAGGAAGGTGAATTCCACCACCATCGACAAATTTTTTTATCAAGGCATCTTTACGACGCTTTTCTTCTGCAGCTACTTCATCTGGTGTTAGTTTTCTTTTTCCCTTATCTTTCTTGGGCAATTTCTCCTCCTCATATTCTTCGACCACTTTAGGGTGGTCGGTTCCTTCCTCTTTGGCAGATGCCGATACTTTGGTGGTTTTGGTGGGAGCGGCAGCGGCAGTAGAAGGTTCTCCCCGACTCGTACTGGAAATAATAATTTGAGGGGTAATTTGCTCCCCCTCAACCTGTTTCTCCCCCTCGGTACGTGTCGGGGAAGAGAGACCAACCTTAGCCGACACACGGCCAAGTCGTCTGTCAATCTGATCAAGAGTAGTTCGGTCGTCTAGAGTGAAAGCAGACTCAGTGATGTCTATTATCAAGCAACCTAGCACAGTACTGAGCCACGTCGGCAGGCATCAAGTCAAGGCGTTTATTTATACTCTACAGAGCACTTAGAATCTGAGAGTTGACAGAAGTTTGATCGGAGGCCTGTTGCCGAAGGCGAATAAGATCTTGATCCCTTGCATCAGACGCAACCTTGAGAGAGGCCATAGAAAGAGTCAAGGAGGTATTGTTATCAATTAGCTTGATAACCTCCTTGAGAACAGCATCCAGAGCGTCGGAGAGAGGGGCACGAAGACTATCAACTTCACAATGCAAAACATCCAAGAACCGAAAGATATCCCTGTTCAGATCAAGGCACTCAGAATTATGTTCTTTTATTAGCTTCACGAGCTCATCTAGGGAAGAGTTGGTGATGTCCAGAGATTTGAGCAGCTCAGGCTCACGCAAAGACATGCGTAGTAACTCATACTGAGTACCGAGCATCATTACCTGCCGATTGGTATCAATAATTACGGCAAATAAATCGGAAGGTACGGAGATCGGCACCTGTGGTGCTGAAGAAGAGGAGGTTGAAGGCCCAGCCCTGTCGGTAGTGGGAGAAGGGGGAAAATGAGGCAAGATGCGGTCTTTCGGTGGAGATTGCCTCTTCGATGGATAATATGGATGGAAGCCATCCGAAGAGGAATCTGAGGAAGAGGGTGAGTGTTTAGGAGAAGGGGAAGGAGTTTTCTTTGGTGAAGGAGGGGTGATTGTTTAGGGGAAGGGGTTTTCTTCGGTGAATGTGGGGGTGAGACGTTCCTTGTATCCAAAAATAAACGATCAAACATGTCCTCGGTATTAGTACCGATGTGTGCAATATCTTCGGGTGTGACCCTGGGTTATAGGTTGTGCTGTGGAGAAGAGGAGCGTTGGACCGGAGAGGAAACCAACTCATATTCATCCCCTAATTGAAATGGAGGTGAAGGAAAAATATAGGTCTTCGAAAATTCACCCAAACCCTTTGGAGAGGATTTGGGGGAGGTAGGATGGGCGTCAGCAGATCCCCGTGGCCCAACTGAGGAAATTTCAACTTCTGCCGATTTTTGAGATTCAGTAGAAGGTGAGCGTGGCTCGGCCAAAGGTTTCCTAAGCCGCTTAGGACGATACCTAGGAGGGGATTTTGAGCCCAATCGTTTAGTAGAAGAAGATGAAATGACCGGGGCAGCTACCGAAGTTTGTTTCGGTGGCATAGTCATTGAAGCAAATGCGACGTTACCGGTGGCCTTTTTCTTCTTAATAGCCACCGATTTGGCTCGGGTAGTTTTGGGGGCAGAAGGGACCACCAATTGAGGATCACTTTGAGAAAGTGGAAGCCTTTCGGTACCACTCTCCAAAAGAGTACCCCAAATTGGATTGGGAGAAGAGATGAAAGAGATCATACCTGAGGGGAGTGGAGTGTCGGTAGGTTTGATTGTCTTGATGATGGTCTGGTTGCTTATCTGAGAGATAGGCAAGTCATAGGAGATTGTCGGTTCGGACAGACCCGCATCGACACAAAGCTGTACAGACAGTTTCTCATGGATGATGAGAGAGATGAATTGAGGAAGTGCCACGTTGTGTGTCCTAGGTGGCGAAATGGCAGTGACCAAGGAATCAAAAATCACCTGGGAAAAGTCGATGCGCCTCATAAAGATCAGGGCATGTTCCAACCTAGTGATTGCAGCAGGTGATTGGTCCCACCCTGACGTTTTGTGGGAAATGCAGTAGAGGAGATTGGAGAAAAAGTAATTCTAAACGGCACCCATGTTCTTTCGCAGAAGAGTACCAGAACCTTTGGTCTTCCCCTCATGCACATAGTTGAGGATGGCAACGACCTCCTCATGTTCCCGATTAGTAGGGAAAGGAACGTAGATATCAAACTCCAGAATGCGTAGGATCGAACGAACATCCTCGACCCCAAAAGAAAGGTCAGGGTGTTCTTCAGAGGAAAGAATAGAAGCTGAAACTTGATGAGTTTTTGAATCATATTTGCAGGTGAGCTAGAAACTTCCAAGGAGCATCTTGCTCATCTTGGTAGACAATGTGAATGCATGTTGTAGAGGAGTTTTCTGGAGAAAGAGGGAGACCTGGTTGAACTCCGGGTGATCCACATCAGCTGAAAGTCATGCAACCTGGTTGCACGTAGGAAAAATAAGGGATTCTCGAGTGAGAGGAGTAGTCTTGGAAGCTTTCGAGGATTTTGAAGATGCCATTGAAGAAGAAAGAGAGAGTGTTGATGGTTGCAGGTTTTCTAGAGAGAGAAAGCTTTCAAAGAGTGTGGAAACGTAAGGTATGAAGAAGATGAAGAAGAATATATAGGTTAAAAAACTTGGAGGGAAAGTTAGGATTTCAAAACGAATTAAATATTATAAATGGTGATGATGGGACTACGCAAACATGCGTCATGGGGAAGTGGAAAGGCCGAAAAATGGCTAAATGTCATATCGTGATCGTCCCATCAACTGACTAACCCTGTGATGCCATATGGCATAACCTGATAGGTGGAAGGAAAGGTGCCAAAAAGATTTTCGGTATGAGAGATGTGGATAAGGATGACACATCATTCACTATATCGAAAGGTAAGAAGTACCAAAGTATGAGAGATACTTCGGCAAGAGAGATATTGTTTATACCAAAAATCTCCCAAAGAAAATTTAAGGTAAATGTGGAGCTTGATCCAACCAAAGAAAGTAGCTTTAATAATCGTACGACAATAATAAAAGTGAAAGAAATAAGACAAGGGAATTGGTGACGCGGAAAACCCCTAAACGGGTAAAAACCGCGGACGAGTATGAGTGGTCGTGCACTATGGATGTTAATCAGGGACATCGTCCTTTAGAACAAGTGTTACAAGTGAAATGTAATGTAAAACAGTACAATAAAGTAATGTCGGTCGTGCGTCGTGTGTAATTAGTCTTCAGTCATACGTCGTATGACAAACAACAAAATGTTTTATGAACTTCGAGAGAGATTGAGCAAGCTTGAGAATATAATTTTTGAGCTTCTAAAGTCTAAGAGTCAGATGTCCGAATGTGAAGTTCAATCTTCATATTTATACTCCAATTGTCAGTTATTAAGTCTTGAATGCGTATCTTCAATAAAGTAGCCGTTTTGACATTGATGATAGCGTCCGTTATGTCTGTTGCTATTGATGATGACTTCCGTTATAATGAATGTCTTTGAATCCTGCATTAAACATGATATAAAGTATGTTGAAGTTTTAGTAACTGAAATCCTGTCGTACGACTAACTTCATCGGACGAATATCTGTTCATTTAATCAAGGTCGCCTTAAGGGAAGGGCGTCAATTGTCTATGGTCGTACGACAATAGTCTATTGGAATTTTTACCTAAACAGTTTGCCCCCAAATTTAAAATTCAAGCGGCAACTTTTTGAAATTTAAATTTTAAAATCATGACACGTGTTATAAAAGAAACGCGGGTAGTTCGAATTGAACCAAATTGGTTCGTTTCTAACTAAATAATGACGTCACTTCCAACGGAATACGCAATTTGACTGCCAATGAAGGACAGGTGTCATGCATTCGAGGGATGCACTCAAGTGGTTCGTCTAGCACGGATGACACGTGTCAATTGACGATTGCCAATTCGATTGCTTGGCGATTCAGTTTCCAATTTACAGTATAAATAGAGATTATCCTAATCTTTTCATTTTTTACGCTTACCTTTTTAAAGAACACGCATCTCCGGCGAGATTTACTTTCCGAGCGACCAGAATCCTTTCCATTCTAAATTCGAGGTTTAGAACACTATTTAAGGTACAAATTTCGTTCTTCCTTCTGTGTCGATTTATGCATAAGAAATCCATAGCTAGAAAACCTAGGAAAGCTTGGGATATTCTTAGCTACTGGCGTGCAACCCTAAATATCTCGGACTTCCAGACGTCGAGCGAACCTGTGAGCTTATTTAGGGAGGAAGAACATATAGATTATTTTAAGAGTTTGGCTAAGCTTCCAAGGGAGATAAATTTACTGTCGCCGGAAGATTTAAAGTCAGATGAAGTTCCGAAGGGATATTGTGTTCTGTATGAATATCCCTTCAAGATAGGTTTTTCTTAGCCCTTTAGCCCTTTGGTTAGGGCATTTTTAGATGCATTTGATCTATTGCCTGGACAATTAATGCCTCAATTATGGCGGATTGTCCAGGTAATCGATCGTCTTACGGCTGAATGGGAGGTGTCGTTCAATGTGAACGACGCCTATAGTGTTCGACCAGACAATTATCACAGGTATAGTCTACTTCCTCGTTCGAAGGGGATAATGTACTGATACTTAACACCGCGGTGAACGATCGTGGATGGAAACGTCAGTATGTTTTCCTTCAAGTGGCGTCTGTAAATGACGAAGACAGCCAATGGTTGTCGTCAGGCTGGAACGAATCGGGTAGGTTTATTGTTTTTGCCGTGTGTTTTTGTCGTGCGTTTTTGTCGTGCATTTATTCTGACGTCTTTCTTTGTTTGACAGTGATCGACTTTAGCAGAGTGAAGCCAAGGAGAGATTATCTCGACAAGGTTCAGAGAATCTTAGATAGAAGTATTACTGATCGCTCGTTTTCCCCTTGATCGAACGACGAAGGAGACGAGGCCGTTTTTGTAGCTGAGGTGACGTCTGTCGAGGGTTCTCCTTGTTAGCTCCAAATCATCTGTTTGTTAAAGTGTTGAAAATACCAGTCCTATTTCAGAGGACTTCCAAAAGATACACTTCAGAGGACGAAGACGTCAGAGGAAGAAGACGTCAGAGGACGAAGACTTCAGAGGACAAACCTGCCTCTGAAGTACTTATCAGAGATTGCAACTTTCAGAGAAGACATCAGAGATGGCTTCATCAGAGGCTCTGAAGACAACGTCAGAGTTCTGAAGACATTCTCTCTGGAGATGTTCACACTGAAGTTTTCTACGATTGAACAGAAGAACAGATGACACGTCACTTAGTGATAAGATTTACTTTCTAGAGTAGGTCACTGTTCAGCATGCTCTTTTTCATCATACAAGTACACTGCTTACTTTATGGTCCTATAAATAGGACCATCACCTTATTGCTCAAAGAGTGCTTAAGAAGATATATATCTGATAATATAAGTTGAATATTTTATTCTAAGAATATCTTGTTTATCTTTATCTGCTTTATGAACTGTGATATTTGAATCTCCTTTGATATTAAACTGTATTACTTCCGCTGTCATTACTCTTATTGTTTATATCATTGTTACGAGATTAGATCTGGGAACCAACAACTGGTATCAGAGCTTCCTTTGTTTCTAAAACAAAGAAAGATCATATCTGCATACTCGGATAGATTTACATCTCATTGATTCTAAACTTTCAATATCTGTGCATGTTCATATAAACCCAGTGTATTCAAGAACATCATATGCTTTAGATTTGATAGTAAATCGCAGTTCATTACAAAAAGCAACAGTTCTTCAAATCTTCATTTTTTAAATGGCAAACTCAAGCATAAGTGCCATGTATACAGCTGGGTCATTAACAAAACCTCCTACACTTTTAAGGGATGAATATCCCCAATGGAAAATAAGGATGGTAAATTTTCTAGAAGGTATGGACAGGGATCTTTTTAGATTTGTGAACGTTGGACCTCACATTACAATGGTGTTGGTACCAAGAGTTCCTGCAACAGCAGATACTGCCGAAATACCTGTATATTATGAAAAGAAAACCACAAACTTCACTGATGAAGAAAATAATATGATGGATAATGACTCAAAAGCTGTTAAATTACTCATAATGGCCATTCCCAATGATATCTTTCAAGAACTTGATTCTTGTAAAACTGCAAAAGAGATATGGGATCAGTTGTTAAATCAACTTGATGGTGGCCTACAAACTCAGAAAAATAGAAGAAATCTATGCATCAATGAATATCATGATTTTCATGCTCTACCAGAAGAAAAGTTACACCAAACTTACTCAATATTCAACATTCTAATAAACAAATGTAGAAAGTTTGGAGTGATAAGAACAAAAGAGGAAAACAACGTTCTTTTTTTGAAAAGCTTGAATGAAGAATGGTCACAACTGTCCATGTTTATACAGGCTAACCAAGATCTTGAGTCATGGTCATTAACTGACATTTATGGTACTCTTGTTGCACATGAAAAAGAAGTTATGAAGCAAAAATCAAAAACCTCTTTGGGTGGACCCCTTGCACTTGTTTCAAAACAAACATCGAAAGAAAACAACTGTGAAGAGTCACAAAAATGTTTGGAAACAAAAAGAAGATCCAAAAAGGTTTTGATAGCAGAAGAAACTCATACTGATTCAGACTCAGATGAAGATATAAGTGCCTTTGCCAAATCTCTTGCATTAATCACTCATCAGTTTAACAAGAAATTTGGTAAGAAGGTATTTGAAGGAAAGAGAGAGAATGAAGAAAGAAGAAATCCGGAGAGAAGATTTCAACAAGAACCCAGATTCACTCCATATAGTGATCAAAAGGGTGCAAACTTCAACCATGATAATGCAACACCACAAACAAGACCACAACAACCATTCCAACCAAGGTATCCACAACCACAAAGATACTTCAAACCTCAAGAACAGAAGCCAAAGACAAGTACTGCCACTCTTCCACCAAATCAAAATGATGGAAGATGCTTCAGATGTGGAAAATCAGGCCACTTCTCTGCAAACTGCAGAGGAAAACTTGTCAAAGATCAAGATTACTACAAGAACAAATACAAATACAATGTAAAAGAAAGAGTTCTTGTAGCAGAAATGGAAGACTGGCTATCTGACTCAACAAGTGATGGTGAGGAAGAGCCTACCAATCTCTGTGGTATGGCTTTTTCAGATGGAAATCAAACTGATGAAGCATCCGAAGACAACTCTGAAAAGGTAAACTCTCCTTACACCTCTGACAGTGATCCTGAAATAGATGCTTTTAAACTAATTAATGAACTTCAGGATCTAAAGCAAAAGTTTGTTGAAGAAAAAGAGAAAAGAGAGCAAGTAACAAAAGAGCTCATTTTCTACAAAAGAGAAAAGAATCTTCTGTAATCAGAAAAGAAAGAATTTTTTCTTGAAAAAAACAAACTTGAAGAAACCAACAAGCAAAAAGAAAAATCATTTTCAGAAGAAATAAAAGAGATTGAAAAAGTTTTAAAAGGAAAAGAAGAAGAAGTAAAGAAATCTGAGTATGAAAGGCTCAATTCTATTGCCTTAACCAAATTTTTTCAAAAGGAAAGAGAAATTCTACATCAATCTCTAGATAGACAAAATCTTCGAATCAAAAGCTATGTTAATGCAAAAAGTGTTTTCGACAAAATAAAAACTCAGATGGACTCTCAAGGGCTAGGATTCAATGAGTTGAATTCATTTAATGGATTGGAGAAAACTTCACTTTCTTCCACTTTCTGTATAGGAAAGGTCCAAAGCTCTGAAGATCCATCTCTGAATAATTTCAAAAGAATGAAAACATCAGAGGGATCAAAAGCAAGAGCGTTAAATTTCAAAAATACAAAGTACTCTGAAGTAAAAGACATTAAAGAATCTGTGTTACAGATAAAAGAAGAAACTTCAGAGGTACACTTTACAAAACCTCAGAGCTATGATTCCAAAGAAATTTTCAGATTTGATGCCTTCATCTCAAGTGAATCAGAGACATTTGAACCAAGTACCTCTGATACAAGTACTTCTGAAAATGAATCTCAGAGTTCACTTAATCCGAATGCTCCTCTGTATTCACCAAAGTCAGATGAAAACATCAGAACTACGTTTAAAGATGATGTTCAAAAGATTTGGGAAGAAAATGTCATGGAGGACTTAAAAAGAAAAGAAAGCATGAAACGGATCATCAAAGTCTCTAGATCAAAAGAAATTAAAAAACCAATAGAGGTAGATATCTCTATTAAATCTAAGAGAGACTTTCTTGACTCTGATTCAGAATCTGATTTAGAGATTGATGAACAGATTTTTTGTAAACCAGGGAATGTAATTCACAAAAAATTAGAAACTGTTGGCTCTGGTATTTTGAATGTTCCAATTTCAGTATTGAAAACCAAAACCAGAATACCAATAAGTCTTGATTTTGCAAATATGTGTTTACAAGCAAAAACATCTCTGGAACTTGAAAAAGAGTTGCAAGAAAAGGCAAAGAATAAAACAAACACTTCTGGTTCTTACACCTATAAAACAATAAAATTCTCTCCTGAACAAAAAGGCAAATGGACAAAAATTAACCATATTGATCCTGTCTGTGCAGTAAGCAGCAAATAAAAGAAGATGTTTTTTAACAAGAAAAAGCAACTTGAAAAGAAGACTGTCTATCAAGCAAAAAGAAAAGAAGTAGTTAGGGATAAATGTAATATTCCTAGTGCTAGTTTCAAAAGAAGTCAAAATGTAACAAATGCTTTTAATAAAAAAAAAACTTTGCTCCTACTTCTTCTTGTTCCATTAATTGCAACTGCATTTATCTCTTGATGAAACTGAAAAATCATTTTAAAGGATCACACTGCCTTTTGAATAAATCTCTGAAAAATATCTCAGAGACAAAATCTCAAAAGAAGACAAGTAAAGGCAAGACATCAAAAGATGAGATGCCAAAAAGTCATACAATTCCACCAAAGTCTAACACAAAAGGACCCATAATGAGGTGGGTACCTAAGAAACAATAATCTGTCTTGCAGAAACAGTCAATGCCAATCTGGTACCTAGATTCTGGATGTTCAAGGCATATGACTGGAAATAAAGAACTGCTATCCTCATTCAAAGCAAAATCTGGAGGAGCAGTTACTTTTGGAGACAACAAGCAAGGACAGATTAAAGGATATGGTGAGTTATCAAGAGGAAATGTTTCAGTATCAAAGGTTGCTTATGTGGATGGATTAAAACACAATCTGATAAGCATAAGTCAACTTTGTGATCATGGTTTTGATGTGAAATTTCAAAGAAAATATTGTTCACTTCTTCACTCAGAATCAGGTCAAGAAATGCTAAGAGCAGACAGAAAAGGAAACCTCTACAGAATGAACTTTACCAAAATCACAGACACTGGTTCAGAGAAACTTTGTCTTGTATCTCTGAATAGTGAGGAAATCTGGCTCTGGCATAAAAAGTTTTCACATCTAAACTTTTCCTCACTTGATAAGTTAGTTAAACTTAATTTGGTTAAGGGATTACCATCTCTAAAGTTTAACAAAGATCATCTTTGTTCTGCTTGTGAGATGGGAAAAATGAAAAGATCTTCCCATAAAACCAAAAGTGAAAACAACTGTCCTAGACCTCTGCACATGCTTCATGTGGACCTCTGTGGTCCTATCTCTGTACAGAGTCTAGCAGGTAAGAAATACATTCTGGTTCTGATTGATGAATTTTCAAGATACACATGGATATAATTCATTAGAGCTAAATCTGATGTACCTGACATATTAATAAGGTTGTTGAAAAGATTACAGGTTCTATTCGGCAGCAAAGTTCAGAAACTAAGAAGTGATAATGGAACAGAGTTCAGAAATGCCAAAATCAATTCTTAGCTATCAGAAGAAGGCATTACCCCTAACTTCTCTGCAGCAAGAACTCCTCAACAAAATGGAGTAGTTGAAAGGAAAAACAGAACACTTGTTGAAGCTGCCAGAACAATGCTTGCTGAATATGATCTTTCAACAAATTTTTGGGCAGACGCAGTAGCAACAGCCTGCTTCACTCAGAATAGAGCTACAATTGTCAAGAGATTTCAGAAAACATCCTATGAACTCATTAACAATAGGAAACCTAATATTAAATATTTTCATGTTTTTGGATGCAGGTGTTACATTCTGAAAGATAGAGAATATCTTGGAAAGTTTGACAAGAAAGCTGATGAGGGCAAATTCATTGGATATTCATTAGCCTCAAAAGCTTTCAGAGTGTTCAATCTTAGAACAAGGACTATCCAAGAAAGCATCAATATCACTTTTGACGACAATAAAAGCTCTGAACATCAAGAAAGTTCATCACCAATCTCTGAATCATCAAGGGAATCTGAATTAAACAAAATATTTGAAGATTTCTGTGATGATGAAGATATCTCTGAAGTTATCTTCAGAGATAGACAGAGAGAGAATTCAGAAGAACCTCAAGAAACAGGTACAACCCTTTCAGGGCCCTCTGAACTAACACCTTCTGTTTCACCAAATGCAGATCAGCAAAGTGAATCAGAAGATGATCAAGAAGTATCTGAAGCAACTCCAGAACCAAATGATGAAGAACAAGAATCTGTATCTCTGGAACAAACCTCAGAGCCTTTGAACAGTACAACAGAGGCATCACCAACAGAGCCTCTGAACCGTACAACAGAGGTATCACCTTCAGAGCCTCTGATCAATACAACAGAGGTGTCACCAAACGTCAGAGCCTCTGAAACTCAAACTGCACAAATTATTACTCCAATCACCAGATGGACAAAAGATCATCCAATTGATCAATTCATTGGATCCTCATCCGAAGAAGTTAAAACAAGATCTGCCACCATCAATGAATGCTTCTATGTAAACTTTTTGAGCATTATTGAACCAAAGAAGGTAAAAGAAGCTCTTGAAGATCCTCATTGGATTTTTGCAATGTAGGATGAACTTCAAGAGTTTGTAAGAAACAAAGTTTGGACCCTAGTTCCCCTTCCCAAAGGAAAATTTGCAATTGGAACGAAATGGGTTTTCAGAAACAAAAAGGATGAGGATGGAATAATAATCAGAAACAAAGCCAGGTTGGTTGCAAAAGGATATTTCCAGGAAGAAGGCATTGATTATGATGAAACCTTTGCACCTGTAGCTAGGCTAGAAGCAATCAGAATCTTCTTAGCCTATGTTGCACACAAAGGATTCAAAGTTTATCAAATGGATGTTAAATCTGCCTTTCTTCATGGTAAATTAAATGAAGAAGTCTATGTCCAGCAACCACCTGGATTTGAAAGTACAGAGTATCCTAATCATGTTTATTATTTGGATAAAGCTCTGTATGGACTCAAACAAGCCCCAAGAGCTTGGTATGAAACTCTGTCCACTTTTCTGATTAACAATGGATTTGAAAAAGGCACAATTGATAATACCTTATTCATCAAAAGGTACAAGAATGAGATGCTTTTAGTACAAATTTATGTTGATGACATTATATTTGGCTCTACCAATCAAAAGTATTGTGACAAGTTCTCAGAGTTGATGAAGAGTGAATTTGAGATGAGCCTCATGGGAGAATTAACTTTCTTTCTAGGCTTACAAGTAAAACAAACTTCAGAAGGTACATTCATAAGTCAATCTAAGTATGTCTCTGAAATTTTGGAAAAATACAAACTCAATGATTCAACTTCGATGAGAACACCTCTATCCACCGGAGTCAAACTTGACTCTGATCCATCAGGAGAATCTGTGGATATAAAAACCTACAGAGGCATGATAGGTTCACTATTATACTTAACTGCAAGTAGGCCTGACATAATGTTTGCAACATGCCTTTGTGCTAGATATCAAGCAAATCCAAAGGTATCTCATTTAACTGTTGTAAAAAGAATTTTCAGATACCTCAGAGGGACACAATCATTAGGCCTCTGGTATCCAAAACTTTCAAGTTTTGATCTAACAGCTTACACTGATGCAGATCATGCTGGATGTAAGTTTGACAGAAAAAGTACCTCTAGGTGTTGTCAGTTATTGGGCAATAAGCTGGTAAGTTGGTCATCCAAGAAACAAAACTGTGTTTCCACTTCAACTGCAGAGGCAGAATATGTTGTTGCTGCTAGTTGTTGCTCACAAGTATTATGGATGAAGACTCAGCTCAGAGATTATGGCCAACAATTTGACAGAATTCCAATTCTCTGTGATTCAAAAAGTGCTATAGCCATCTCTGCCAATCCAGTACAGCACTCCAAAACCAAGCACATCGATGTAAGGTACCACTTTCTGAAAGATCATGTTGAAAAAGGAACAATAGAGATGTATTTTGTACCAACTGAACTTCAACTTGCTGATATTTTCACAAAAGCTTTAGATGAACGAAGGTTCAATTTTTTAATTAGCAAGTTGGGAATGTTGAATATGTCTACCTAACAAAAGAGTCTCTGAATCGAGTAGCATATCAATATCAGAGTACTTAAATGACATCAGAGTCTCTGATCCTTTCATCAGAGCCTCTAGGCTTTTTCAAATATGGTAAAAATCACTCTTTTGAAACTCCAAGCATGTGTCAAGGGGGAGACAACGACCCTTTCATCTTTCAAGGGGGAGAAAAGATCTTGTCTCTGATGTTTTTATCAGAGCCTCTGATCTTGTCTCTAATGTTTTTATCAGAGCTTCTGATCTTGTCTCTGATGTTTTTATCAGAACCTCTGATCTTGTCTCTGATGTTTTTATCAGAGCCTCTGATCTTGTCTCTGATGTCTTTATCAGAGCCTCTGATCTTTTCTCATGAAACAAATATTCCAGGAAATTCTTTTAAATAATAAATCTTTTTGAATAACCACTCGTTTCTTTTCAAAAACCCAACTGGCGGTTTTCTGACACAAAGCGGTTCACCCCTGCATGCCTAAACGTGTCACCCATCAATTCGGGGATGATGGAACGTCCTTTCTGACATTAGGACTCTCATTCGCCGCTTCAATAACCTCTCCCTCTACCTTCCTTTTGTATCTATAAAATACCCTTGTTCACTTCTCATTATTCTTTACGCTCTCAAGATCCAAAAGCCGAATCTCTCTTTCTAAGCTTTCATCTTTCTCAACCTGCAACAATGGCGGCTCATTCCCAAACTTCAGAGATAAAACCAAACCAAGAGCACAGGTCCTCTCTGATGATCCAATCATCAAAATCAACAAAATCTCAGAAAAGACCTTTGCTTACAACAAGATTATCTATAGGAATTATGTGGTAACTCGATCTGATCAGAAGATTTACGAGTTCAATGACAATGATCTCGTAAATCTAAATCCATATGATTTACCACATTTATATGCCTATTGCTCTGCCAGGTATGATCATGGAAGAAGGGAAATCAGGATGGGCATGGTTGAAGTCCGACGGGCAACGGAGGCCTATGTCAAACACCGAGCAAAACATGACTTTCAAATAGCTCTGAACCTAGGGGAAGAGAAGCTGGAGGTAACTGAACCTGTGGAGTCATTCGACAAACTTGAAGAACAGAAGACTGGATCAATCGCTGCAGAACCTCTGGGTTTCGTCTTCAGAGTAAATCAAGAAAAGAAGATCTTTCTAGCTTCGGAAGTGTCGAAGTACTCTGATGAAACCTTGAGAGGTATAAAGAAATTGATCCATGCAAAGGAAGAAAGGCAAAGAGCAGATTTACTGGCAAAGCTTGACTTAGAGATTGACTCGATGATCAACTTCAGAGCTCTGATCATGAAATTCCATGGAATCTGTTCAAGTGACAAATTGTAGTCTGTTTCTTTATTTTTTTTTTTGATATTACTTTCTTTGTATTAAACTTCCAAATGTTTAAGAAGTAATACTTAAGAGGATGATTTTCTCCTCTATGCTTTCTAGTTTAAAATTCAATTCTCTGTTATTTTTGTATCTTTTATTTTCGACACTTAGGGGGAGATTGTTAGCTCCAAATCATCTGTTTGTTAAAGTGTTGAAAATACCCGTCCTATTTCAGAGGACTTCCAAAAGATACACTTCAGAGGATGAAGACTTCAGAAGACAAACCTGCCTCTGAAGTACTTATCAGAGATTGCAACTTCCAGAGAAGACATCAGAGATGGCTTCATCAGAGGCTCTGAAGACAACGTCAGAGCTCTGAAGACATTCTCTCTGAAGATGTTCACACTGAAGTTTTCTACGATTGAACAGAAGAACAGATGACACGTCACTTAGTGATAAGATTTACTTTCTAGAGTAGGTCACTATTCAGCATGCTCTTTTTCATCATACAAGTACACTGCTTACTTTATGGTCCTATAAATAGGACCATCACCTTATTGCTCAAAGAGTGCTTAAGAAGATATATATCTGATAATATAAGTTGAATATTTTATTCTAAGAATATCTTGTTTATCTTTATCTGCTTTATGAACTGTGATATTTGAATCTCCTTTGATATTAAATTGTATTACTTCCGCTGTCATTACTCTTATTGTTTATATCATTGTTACGAGATTAGATCTGGGAACCAACACTCCTAGAGAAGGAGAGAATATAGAAGAGAAGGAGAGGGAAGAAGAGAGAGAAGAAGACATGACTGGTAAGTCGCTTGACCATACTTTTTTCTTGTACGTCGTACGTCATTTTATTTTTAACTTGCTCTCTTTTTTCAGAAGACGCAGCTGTAAAGTCGGTCGTCGCTAAGCGAGCCGAGCAATTGGATCTCACCCGACAAGGGAGGGAGAAAGCGAAGAAAAGATCTTCCCCTTCCACGAGGGTGGATCCGAGACGTGTCCGGGGCAATCAGCCTCGGACTTCGCCCAAGAAGACGAACGATGCTACTTTGTCGTCCCTTTCAGGGGCGTCACCAGCGAAGGGAACCATTGCTGGAATCAAGCTTAGAGGCTCGATCAAGGCGACAAAGTATGCCCCATCAACGGGGGTGTCAGGCGTTGAGAAGCCCTCTGTCGCCCCTTCTTCTTCCTCTAGAGGTAAGGGGAAGAATAAGGAAAAAGTGGGAGAGATGACATTCAGAGCCACTCTCCCAGCTGACTTTATGGCGAATGACGTTCTCGAAAGAGACGTCATCTTCCCCCACTTGGCAAAATTCCTTCTCCCGACTTACTATGATCGGTACAAGAAATCTCGGGTTGAGGATACGGGAGCCCATGCTGCTGGTCTCTCTTTCATGGTAAGTTTTACTCACTTTCCTTCTTCATTGCTCACTTTTATTACTAATAATGTTTTCTTTTGTCGTGCAGGCTTTCCAAGCTTGTCTGAGCTTCTACGTTCAGACAGAAGGTCTTAGGGCGTCTTTTTCCTGATGTCAAGAAAAGGGCCGACGAGGCGATTGAAAAGGAAAAGGTCGCCCTACAGGCGGTTGAGGCTGAAAAAACGAAGGTTGAAAACCTTAAGGCCGAACTCATCGATGCCAGGAGTCTATTAGAGATTTTGGATCGTGAGAAGGTCAAGTTAAGGGACCGACTTCTTGAGCTGGAGGCGTTGTCGACTAAGCTGGAAATCGAAAAGATTAAGGCTACTACCACTGCTGTTGCTTCTGCTGATGAAATTGCGAGGGTCGAAGATCTGGAAGGTGACGTGAGGGACTTGGAGATGGAGAATAAGCAAATCGAGGCTTTCTCCCGCTTCACGGTCCGAGCTGCTTTAATGCGGCATCATTTGAAGGGTAAAGACCCCATGGCGTCGGCCTCTGAAGAACTCAAGGCTTACCTCGACAATGTCGGGACTGAGAAGGACTTTGATGAGGACGACGAATTGGAGGAAAGTGATGTCGTAGAAGGAGTGGCAGCAGAGGAGACCGTCATCGTCCATGAACAACCTGACGTTCCTCCTAATTAGCTTTTTTTGAACCTTTCATTTGAAGGTCGGTTGTACGTGGTCGTCCTTTATATTTGTAACTTTGACATCTAATGAAAAAAAAGTCTCTTTGGCGTATCGACGTTTATTCTTTGTTCTTATAATTAGTCGTACGTCAAATAATTTAAGTAGATGGATAACTACATCATATCAAACATTCGACCATACTATCACTTATAAAGAAATCAATTGAAACTTTTGATCGACCTTGGGTAATTTGTAATAATGGTTCTTGGTTCTAAGTATTGATTATCAAGTGCAGAATTTAACCTTTATCACCCATTAAGATCGAACATATACGTGTGATCACATGAGTTTTACTCGACATAAAGATTTTTTAAATAAGTCGTGCGTCCCTGCGAAAAACAACATTAGTGGGGTGGTCGTTGGTTTGACCAACGACCCTCCGATGCTTAAGTCAGTAATCTTTTTTAAAAAATAATCGAAGGAAATAAATATGAAATTTAAAAGAAGTATCTTTTTAAATGAACTGCATTCCAGCTTCGTGGGATATCTCGACCGTCGAGGGTTTGAATTTTATAAGCACCCTTACCCACGACACTAGAGATTTGGTAAGGGCCTTCCCATTTAGTGGAAAGTTTACCTGCATTGTGCTCTTGAGTGTTTTGAAACACTCGACGTAGGACGTAGTAACCTTCTTGAAAGACTTTAACTTGAACATTTTTATTGAAATGTCCCTCGACCGTTTGTTTTTGTGACGCCATGTGAATGTAAGCAGCTTCCCGAAGTTCCTCTACGGCATCAAGGTTATAACTTAGGTCGACTAAGTTATGTTCAACGGACGTATGCCTTGAAGTCGGAAGTCGTACTTCAATAGGTAACACAGCTTCACATCCATAGACTAAGGAAAAGGGAGTTTGTCCTGTGGACGTACGAGGTGTCGTACGATTAGCCCATAGAACGGAAGGCAATTCTTCCACCCATTTTCCTTTGGCAGCTTTGAGTCTTTTCTTGATTGAATTAATGATAGTTTTATTACTTGACTTGGCTAGACCATTCGACTGTGGATATCAAGGCGTCGATGTTACCAACTTGATGTTTCTTTCTTCACCAAAATCTTCGCGTTCGATCACTGATGAATTGTGTCCCGTTGTCGCATGTTATTTCAGATAGAATTCCAAACCTACAAATGATGTTAGTTTGGATAAAAGAAACGACTTCTTTGTCCCGAACTTGGGAGAAAGCCCCTGCTTCGACCCATTTAGAGAAATAATCTGTTAAAACTAAAAGGAATACCTTTTGCCCAGGGGCAGGTGGTAATTTCCCAACGATGTCCATTCCCCATTTCATAAAGGGCCATGGGATCAACGTCGAGTGCAAAGGCTCAGATGGTTTATGAGACATACCTGCGTGTCGCTGACATGCGTCGCACGACTGTACATACCTGATCGCATCTTGCCTTAATGTCGGCCAATAGTAACCTTGTTGTGATACCCGGTTGGCTAGACTGCGACTTCCTGAGTGATTTCCACATTCACCGTCGTGCATATCTTGTAGGATTTTCTGGACGTGTGTCTTATTAGTGATACATCGCAGATTCAGGCCAGTTGAAGATCTTCGATATAATTGTCCTCTAATCATAACGTACCTGGATGCTTTAAATCTCACATTTCTTGCTTCCATTCTGTCATCAGGCAGTTGATCGTTCTCCAGATAAATTTTAATGTAGTCTGACCAAGAATTTTCTTCTTCAATTGGTGCGACCAAAATGTTACCATCGTCTTTGATGGATGGTGTCGCAAGGTGAACTATTGGGATATTGTCGAATGTCGTTTGATTAAGTGCTGACCCCAAATTGGCTAGTGCGTCGGCTTGAATGTTCTGATTTCTTGGTATCTGCTCGATTACAAAGCGACTAAACTTCTTTGCTTCTTCTTTTACTATTTTATAATAAGCAATCATTCTTGAATCTTTTGCTGCAAATTCTCCATTAACTTGGTTAACTACTAGGGACGAGTCGCTCCGGACATGCAAATGTGTTGCCCCCAAGTCGTGAGCAATTTTGATTCCTGCAATTAGTGCTTCATATTATTCCTCATTATTTGTTGCTTTGAAATCGCACCGTATAGAGTATACTATTTTGACCCCTTGTGGGGACTGTAGGACGACACCCAGGCATGTTCCTCGTATGTTCGACGAACCATCAACGTCGAGCGTCCAAGTGGTGTCGTGCAAAGTCGCCACAATTAATTCGTTGGACGTCATCGCTTCATCTATTTCTAGATTGAAATCTGTAACAAAATCTGCCAAGACCTGTGATTTGATCGCCGTCTTGGGCTTAAAATCCATATCATAATTACTGAGGTAGATGCTCCATTTAGCTAGTCGTCCTGTTAATTCAGGTTTTCTTAACACAGACTTTAAGGGAAAGTTAGTCACCACAATTATAGGATGCGATTCAAAATAATGTCGTAGCTTCTTAGCGGCCATGACTAACGAAAGCAAAAGTTTTTCTATAGATGAATGCCTGGTTTCAGCATCTAGTAGAGTTTTACTTACATAATAGATTGGCAATTGTCGTCCGTCGGTTTCTCGTATAAGGACTGCACTTACCGAATTATTGTCGATGGCTAGATAGAGTTGAAGAGCTTCACCTTTCTCAGGTTTAGAGAGGAAAGGAGGTGACGTCAAGTATTTCTTGAGTTGTTGCAATGCCTCTTCGTGCTTATCAGTCCACTCGAATCCTTTATTTTTTCGCAGGACATTGTAAAATAGATGACATCTATCGGACGACCGAGAGATGAACCGGTTCAATGCTGCTATACGCCCTGTTAGACGTTGGACTTCTTTAAAATTTCTGGGCAATTTTAGCTCGACAATTGCTTTGATTTGATCTGGGTTAGCTTCGATTCCTCGTCGTGTGACCATATAACCGACAAATTTGCCAGCTCGAACTCCAAAAGAACATTTTGTCAGATTCAACTTCATTTTGTATTCACGCAAAATATCGAACGACTGCTTCAAATGTCCTATATGATCGTCCATATGCTTTGATTTGACAAGCATGTCGTCGATGTATACCTCCATAGTGTCGCCCAAATGCTCTTTGAACATCATATTCACCAATCGTTGATACGTCGAACCTGCATTCTTAAGACCAAAAGGCATTACTTTATAACAATAAATACCCTTATCTGTCATGAAGGTTGTTTTTTCCTGATCGTCAGAATGCATCAATATCTGATTATAACCAGAATATGCGTCTATGAAAGTGAGTAATTCATGTCTAGCTGTAGCGTCGACCATAGAATCGATGTGTGGCAATGGAAATGGATCTTTTGGACAAGCCTTGTTAAGGTCTGTAAAATCAATGCAGACTCTCCATTTGCCATTTTTCTTTTGGACGACTACAACGTTAGCGAGCCAATCTGGATATTTGACTTCTCGTATCTTTCCTGTTTTAAGTAAATTATCAACTTCGCCGTTGATAACTTTATTTCTTTCAGGAGCGAATTTTCGTCTTTTCTGCTGAACAGGCTTGAATGATGGATCAACGTTGAGTTTATGAGAAATGATACTTGGATCGATACCCACCATGTCTTCGTGTGTCCATGCAAAACAATCATAGTGATCCTGCAAAAAAGATATTAGTCTTTTTTTAAAAGAAGGGTCGAGCGTCGAACCTATGTAAACCATCTAATCAGGATTATCCTGATTTAGGACAACAGCTTCCAAGCGATAGTCGTCATCCGTCCCAGGAACGTCCTATTTTTGTAATTGCTATACTGTCTGTTTCGGGGGCTTCAAGGAAACTTTGTAACATTCCCTAGCAACCTTTCTTTCACCTTTGATCTCCTGTACTCCCCATTGCGTGGGAAATTTCAAGGTTTGATGATACGTTGAAGGTACAACTTTCATGTCATGAATCCAAGGTCGCCCAAGGATAACATTATAAGCTGAGGAGCAATCGACGACATTGAACTTCGTCTGTCTGTTGATTCCTTTAGCATATAGTAGTAATGAGATTTCTCCCATGGTGTTTGTTGCTCCACCATTAAACCCAATGAGTGTAGTCGAACGTCGTGTAATCTCGGATTTGTCGATGCCCATTGCTTTCACTGCATCAAAAAAGATAATGTTAGCTGAACTACCTCCATCGACGAGTATCCTTTTTGTCAGACAATTTCCAATGCTCAATTGGATAATTAGTCCATCATGATGTTTTTGATGTACGTCATCGAGATCTGCTTGGTCGAACGTCAAGGGCATAGCTTCCAATTCCGCGTCCTCCTTGGGTCTCGCCTCCTTTGGAATTGGTCGGTTGTCAGGACCGCGACTAGCATGCCTCTTGGCAGCTGAATAGGTGGTCCACAAACATCAGAACCTCTGGTGATACAATTGATCACCTTGGCATGCTCTGGGGATGTGGGACGTGCGTCCTTCTTTTCCGTCAATTCTTGCAAATAACCTTTAGAGTTAAGCCAGGACAGTTCTTTCTTTAAGGCGATGCAATCATTCGTTATATGACCGAAGTCATTATGGAAATCGCACCATTTGGTTTTATCTTTCTTGTCACTGTCTTTATCGCTTTTCTTCGGCCATCGAACATTTTGTTGAAGTTGTTTCAAGGATGAGACGACGTCCTTGGCTGATCCAGGAATGCCATAAGATGACACCTTAGGATACTGGACAGATTTGGAAGTCGTTGGCCCTTTCTTTTCAAATCTGACATTTGAGATCTACTTGCCAGGCTCTAATCGATTGGTCGACTTTGGTTTGAAATCTGGCTTTTTAACACCTAGGCTTTTCCGGTCACCCGAGTGTTTATTTCTAAAAGCGAGGTCATCCTCGACCCTCATGTGAGCAAGCGTCCTCGCTCGTACGTCTTCAAAGGTTTCTGGAGGATACTTCGTAAGGTCGAGATAAAACCCTGAACTATCGTCCAGACCCCGTTTGTACGCTTCAATTGCTGTTTTCACGTCGCAATTTCGGATACTAATCATTTCCGCGTTGAACCGGTTAAAGTAGTCCCGGATGGACTCTCCGTTCTTCTGTACGACATAGTAAAGGTCGCTCGTCTGTTTTTCCATTTTTCGGCTGCTAGCGAATTGTTGAGTGAATTGATTCACCAACTCTGCAAAAGACCCAATAGTTTTAGGTTTGAGATTAATCAACCATTGTAAAGTTGCTCCGGTCAAGGTCGCTCCAAAACTTTTGCACATGCAAACTTCTTGAAATTGGTACGGTATCGAGACAGTCCACATAAGTTGTTTATATTGGGCGACGTGTTCTGTTGGATCAGTGACGCCTGAATATTTTGGAGTGAAGGTAAGGATGCTGTACTTCTTTGGAACGTCTACTAACGCGATTTCATCAATGAACGGTGATGCCTGAAATCCTGTACGTGGCTCGACATCAACTGGAACTGCTGCCCCCGGCAATTTGGCCAACATCGATAAGACACGCTCATTCTGTTCCTCCAAAAGCTTTCATCTTTGTGCAACGGGATCTAATGGAACACCACTTGGAACACCTAATGGAACATAACCTGGTCCATTAAAGCTAGTCTGTTGTGAGGCATCAGAGGCATATCCATTGAATGGAATAGAGGCCGTAGGCATGGTTGGAATTACGAAGGTAGCAGGATTAATTGATGGTGGACGACGATAATTTGGTAATGGAGGGGGCACATTCTAGGCACCGACGTAAGTATTAGTAGTTCCCATCACATTGTTTCCATTCTGATTTCTTAGATGATCTATGGTTTTAGCCGCTTGTCGAGCTTGAGCTGTTAGGGCGTCGATACGAGCACGGGCAGCGGTCAGCTCCATGTTCATCGGATCCACGACATGATCTTGAGTTCCTTGGAATGCCATTATCCTGAATAACTGGAAAAAGAAAACACTAGAAGGAAAACGTTAGTCCGTCGTAAGATTATCGAAGATTTTCTCTGGATGGGGCCCCACGGTGGGTGCCAAACTGTTTATACCAAAAATCTCCCAAAGAAAATTTAAGGTAAATGTGGAGCTTGATCCAACCAAAGAAAGTAGCTTAATAATCGTACGACAATAATAAAAGTGAAAGAAATAAGACAAGGGAATTGGTGACGCGGAAAACCCCTAAACGGGTAAAAACCGCGGACGAGTATGAGTCGTCGTGCACTATGGACGTCAATCAGGGATGTCGTCCTTTAGAACAAGTGTTACAAGTGAAATGTAATGTAAAACAGTACAATAAAGTAAAGTCGGTCGTGCGTCGTTTGTAATTAGTCTTCAGTCATACGTCATATGACAAACAGCATAATGCTTTATGAACTTCGAGAGAGATTGAGCAAGCTTGAGAAAATAAGTTTTGAGCTTCTAAAGTCTGAGAGTCAGATATCCGAATGTGAAGTTCAATCTTCATATTTATACTCCAATTGTCAGTGATTAAGTCTTGAATGCGTATCTTCAATAAAGTAGCCGTTTTGACATTGATGATAGCGTCTGTTATGTCTGATGCTATTGATGATGACTTCCGTTAAAATGAATGTCTTTGAATCCTGCATTAAACATGATATAAAGTATGTTGTTGTTTTAGTAACTGAAATCCTGTCGTACGACTAACTTCATCGGACGAATATCTGTTCATTTAATCAAGGTCGCCTTAAGGGAAGGGCGTCAATTGTCTCTGGTCGTACGACAATAGTCTATTGGAATTTTTACCTAAACAGATACTGAGATGGGAATTCGGTAAGGAATACCGGAGGGTGATTCGGTAAGGGTGATTCTTTCGGTATGTAGAAATTGCCGAAAGGAAGAGATGCTTTACTAGTATTTACCGATAGGAAAGAAGTGTCGGTATTCGAGAGGTCTACCGAAAGATTGTCGTTTTTTTACACTAAATTTAACATACCTAAGGATCCAACGAGAAAGTTGAATCTGGCTTCATCCAGTGGTTTAGTGAATATGTCGGCAAGCTGAAGATCTGTAGAGATGAAATGAAGTTCAATAGAACCTTTAGAGATATGATCTCTTATAAAGTGATACCGAATATCAATGTGTTTAGATCTGGAGTGCAGCACCGGATTGTTAGCAATTGATATTGCACTGGAGTTGTCACATAGGATAGGTATATGAGAGTAGAACTTGTCATAGTCTTGCAGTTGATTTTTCATCCACAAGATCTGTACACAACAGCTGCCAGTTGCAACATATTCAACTTCAGCAGTAGAGGTAGATACCGAATTCTGTTTCTTGCTGGACCAGCTGACCAAATTTCCACCTAGTAATTGACAACTGCCAGTTGTACTTTTCCTGTCTACTTTAGACCTTACAAAGTCAGAATCTGAATAGCCAATGAGATCAAAACCTGAGTCCTTGGGATACCAAAGACCCAGATTCATAGTACCTTTTAGGTACCTAAAGATGCGTTTCACAGCCGCCAAGTGAGATTCCTTGGGACCGGCTTGATAACGCGCACACAGACATGTAGCATACATAATATCAGGTCTACTAACAGTAAGATAAAGAAGAGACCCTATCATCCCTCTATAATTAGTGATATCAACGGATTTACCAGGTGGATCAACATAAATCTTAAGAGGTGGTTCCATTGGAGTTTTCATGGGAGAACAATTTTCAAAATCAAACTTCTTTAATAAATCACGAATATATTTATTCTGCTTTATAAAAATTCCTTCAGAAGTTTGTTTAATTTGAAGACCAAGAAAGAAAGTAAGCTCACCCATCATACTCATCTCATACTTGCTTTTCATGAGAGAGGCAAACTCCTGACAAAAAGATTCATCCGTGGCACCAAAGATGATGTTATCCACATAGATTTGGACAAGAATGATATTACCTTTGATTTTCTTGAGAAAGAGAGTATTCACAATTTTACCTCTGGTATATCGGTTTGAGAGAAGGAAATCTGAAAAAGTGTCATACCAGGCACGTGGAGCTTGTTTCAGACCATAAAGAGCTTTGTCTAGTATGTACACATAGTAAGGATGAGCTGGATCATCAAAACCAGGAGGTTGTTTCACATAGACTTCTTCAGCAAGTTCTCCATTGAGAAATGTACTTTTAATATCCATTTGGAAAACCCGGAAGTTTTTGTGAGCAGCATGAGCAAGAAAGATCCTTATTGCTTCAAGTCTAGCAACAGAAGAAAAGGTTTCGTCATAATTGATACCTTCCTCTTGTCTATATCCTTAAGCAACAAGTCTGGCTTTGTTCTGAATAACAGTACCGACTTCATTCATCTTATTTCGGAAAGACCCACTTAGTGCCAATAATAGTCTTATCGAATGGACGAGGCACAAGTCTCCATACTTTGTTTCTTTCAAATTGGAACAACTCTTTTTGCATAACAGTAATCCAACAAGGATCTGCGAGAGCTTCTTCAATTTTCTTGGGCTCTATTATGGAGAGAAAGTTCACATAGAGACAAATGTTGCCAATACCTCTTCTTATTTGGACACCTGCTTGTTGATCACCAATAATTTGATCAATTGGATGATCCTTGGTCCATTTTTGAGCTGGAGGAAGAGGTGCAGGAAATAGGCTAGGACAATATGAGGGTGAAGGATCGATAGGTATAGGATGAGTGTGATGAAGAGGATAAGAGTGCAAGGTTGGTTCGGCAGGGGCAATAGGTTCGGCAGTCAGTAGGGGAACTGCTGAACTATGGTTAAAGGAAGTTGAAGTTGCCGAAAATGGAACATAGGGAGGTCCTACAGACAAAAGATTTAGGGAATCTTCTCCAATACACGAAGTGATCCACTCATGAAGTTCATTATCATCACAAGATAAGGAAGATGTCTTATGATCATCGAACTTCACATGTATTGATTCATCAATACATTTTCTCCTTAGATTGTAGACTCTATAGGTTTTAGAAGATAGAGAATATCCCATAAAGATACCTTCATCAGCCTTTGGATCGAATTTCCCAAGATGTTCTCGATCATTTAATATAAAACACAAGCAGCCAAAAGCATGAAGAAAACCGATCCGATATTTGGTTTTCGGCCATAGAAGACTTCATAGGAAGCCTTGTTGTGTCTTTTCACAATAATAGATCGGTTTTGAGTGAAGCAGGTTGTATTGACAGCCTCAGCCCAGAAGTAGGTAGCTAGATTTGATTCACTTAGCATAGACCTTGCAGCTTCACATAGTGTACGATTCTTCCTTTCCACAACACCATTTTGTTGAGGAGTTCTAACTGCTGCAAAGTTTTGAGAGATAAATTTGTCACTGAGAAAGGCATCTAAGGTAGCATTTCTAAATTCGGTCCCGTTGTCACTTCTGATAGATATGACTAGTTGATCGTTGAGAACTTCAGATCTCTTGATGAAATTGATGATTTCTTCAGATGTATCACTTTTGTACCTGAGAAAGAATACCCAAGTGTAACGTGTGAATTCATCAATAATGACAAGAATGTACCTTTTACCACCAAGACTAGGTGTGCTGACTGGCCCACAAAGATCCATATGCAGCATATGAAGAGGAGTAGAGATAGAGAAACACTGTTTTGACTTGAAATAGGATTTTGTCAGCTTTCCTTTCTCACATGCAGCACATAGCTTCTCTTTAGAGAAAGAGATTTTCGGCAAGCTGACAACTAGCTCTTTGTTAGAGAGAGCATTCAACGTCTTGAAGTTGAGATGAGAGAGACTTTATGCCAGAGCCAGTTCTTCTTTTCTGGGTCTTCAGAATTGAAACATATGCTTTCGTCTTCAGTTGATTTGACACTCATATTGATGACATACACATTGTCCTTTCTAAAGCCAGATAGGACAGTGTGAAATTGTTTATCAGTAATGAGACAATCGCGCTCTCTGAAAATCACGTAGTAGCCTAAATCACACAATTGACTAATGCTCAGAAGATTACGCATTAGTCCTGCCACATAGGCTACTTTGTTGAAAGTAATGGAACCATTAGAAAGAGTTCCATAACCTTTAGTGGAACCACGAGAGTTGTCACCAAAAGTTACAGTTGGTCCCTTTTCTTTCACAAAGTGTAGGAGAAGAGTTTTGTTTCCTTTCATATGTCGTGAGCATCCACTATCAAGATACCATGTATGATGATGCCCAAAGACCTGCAGACATAAACAAATTAGTCCTTTGGAACCCGTTTTGAGGTGGGTCCTTTAGGGTTAGAAGAAGAAGAAGAAGAAGGTTTATTTTGACCATATCTTTCAATACGGTCCTTAGGACAGTCCTTGGAAAGATGAAAAGTATCACCACAGTTGTAGCACTTTCTGTAGATGAACTTTTGTTTGGGTTCAAGAGAAGAGGATTTTACTTTTCCTTGGTTTTTCGACTTTAGGGGTTTGGAAGAGTGAGGAAGAATAGGATAGCTGTATGGAATGTGAGGGTTACTAGGTACTGGTCTAAGGATTCCCTTTTCAGAGGAGGAAGGAGGATTTATTGAGATTCCTTTAGACTTCTTTATTTTTAAAGATCTAGGGATAAATTTCGTTGTGTTCATGGGAGATTTACCTTTTGAAGAAGGTGTAATCTTTCTTTTATTGGGAAGGTTAACAAAAACAGATTTTCCTTTAGCAAGGAGAGGAGCTTTCTTAGGAGAAGGAGAAGAAGAGGAAAAAGAAACCTCTTTTAGTCTTAAGGACTTAAGAAGATCACTTACTGGTTTGACAAACTCATTTGAGTCTTTATTTTCTTTCAGAAGAGGCTTAGATGGTTTGGCGGACACAAAGATGCCAAACTTCCTTGCATCGCGAAGATCCATGGAATATACAGAGTTAGAATCTTCTGAGTTAGAGTCATTCCAGTCAGAAGAATATGAGGGAAGTTTAGAAGACAGAGGAAGGTTTTGAGAAGGAGAAGAAATGTCATCTGAAAGAGCATAGTCAGCATCCTCTTTCCAGTAACCTAAACCAAATTTTTCATCACCAACAACTTGGTCTTTAAAAATTTTCTCAAGGTTTTTGGAAGAGGTGTTCCATTTGCTTACAGTTTCTTGTTCTTTTTGAAGACGCTTGAAAAGTTTATTCTTTTCTTTAGCTAACACATGGTTTATCGTCTTCAAGTCTTCTAACTCAGCTTTCAGTTTATCAAAATGCTTTAGCTGGGTTAGAGAAGCCTGGAGTTGAGTAGAAAGATACTTGATTTGAGCATTGGCTCTTTTCTTTGCATCTTTTTCGTTATGAAAAAGTACAGTTAGAGAATCATATGCCTCAATCTTTTCTTCATCAGAAAGAGAATAGAAGGGATGTACCTGAGACGAAGAGTAAGAGCACTCAGCTGTAAATTCCATCCTAGAGCAGGAGTCTTTAGCATCTTCATCAAGTTTTGCCATAAAGCATTTACTTGATACTTCCTTTTTGCTATCGGAGGTAGGCTCATCAACCCAGTCTAGGGTTTCTGCCATTAAGCCTTTTCCTCGTCGTTGAGAGTGGAAGTTTCTTTCCTTTTCTCTTTTGTACTTAGCCTTGTACTTATCGGCTTTGACGGAGAGATCTTTGAAGGAAGTAGAAGGAGAAGGTTTTTGAGGCTGCGATCTACCTATAGAAACAGATCTGAGATTTCTTCTCTTAGAAAAAATAGAGGAGTTGGATTCAGAGATCCTAGGAGGATTGTTGCTACACTCAGAAGCAAAATGGCCTTTCTTACCACATGCGTAGCAATCCTCTTTGGATTTGTTCAAAGAATTTCTAGAGGAAGAAGAAGAAAATTTCTGGTTGCTTCGAAAATTGTTGGAAGAAGGGTTCTTTCTAAATTTAGAGAAGTTAGCAAGCATGCTCATCTCCTCCGTCATCTGATCACCAGAGATGTATTCTCCTTCATCATCGTCTTCACTAAGATAAGCCTCCGAAGAGTGATCTATGTCATCATGACTTTCTCTTTTTGAGTCATCAGACGGGTAGGTTATTCGAGGAATACACACAGATTTCTTGGAGCCATCACTGATAAGAGCCATAGAAGGAACTCTTATTTCTTTAATGATGGTATTCTTTTGAAGATGAGTTTGCTCGTAATTGAAGAAAGTTCCATAGAGAGAAGTAAGTGGAAGGCTTTCCAAGTCCTTAGTTGTCTTAATGCATGTACAGAGGTTTTCCCAGAAATCGGGAAGACCGTCCATGAATTTGCACAAGATTTCCTCGTTATCATAAAGCTTTCCGAGAAGTTTTAGATCGTTTAATAGGCTGTTAAAACGATTGTAATAGTTAGAAAGAGATTCTCCCTTTTCATGGGAAAAGAGTTTGTATTTGTGAACTAGAGAAAATTTTCTAGACCTTTTGACTTCATCTATACCTTCGTACATAACACATAGGGTAGTACACATATCTTTTGCAATAGTAAAGTTTACAAGAGAGTGGTACACTTCATCTGGAAGCGACTGAGCAATAATTGCTCGCACTTTGGAATCAAGTCCAATCGTGCGTCTATCTTCATCAGTGTATTCTTTTTCAAGCTTTAGAATATATCTACCAGTAGCAGAACTACGTTCCTCAGCAAAAGAGTCATCGGAAACATGAAAAAGAGAATCTTTTTCTTTGTCTTTCTTTTTAGAAGATTTGATAAATTTGTCCCATACTTTAAGAACAAGTGGACCTTCACGAAGAACGGTCAGATAACGGCTATCAGCTCCTTCTAGGAAAAGCATCATTCTGCTTTTCTAGAGAGAAAAGTTGTTAGCATTAAACCTAGGAGGTTTGACCATAGAGCCATTATCATTTTGAGAAGAAAAAGAAGGATCAACTTTTGAAGAAGATGCCATCACGGATCTGATTTATCAAGTTAAATCAACCACCCTGATACCACTTGTTGGTCCCTAGATAGCAAAACAAGTATTGTAGAAAGGAGGGGGTGAATACAATACACAAATTTTACTTAATTTTTAATTCTGTTATTGATATAAATATCAAGAATTACACAAAGGAAACAAAAGATTGTTGCAGAAAAGAATAGCTAAGAACTACTCAAACAATCTAATACAAGAAAGACTTAAAGAACACAAAGACTAAATCTTAGAGAGAGAATAGCTAACAACGTGTTTGATATCTTGCAAAAGAGAAATCTTGAGCTGAAAGCGTAAGGAGCAAGTTGTTAGCTCCACCCTTTATATACTATCCAAAGCAAGGAGTGCAAAGGACATTGATCATTTAAAGCAAGGGTGGTTGAGATATTGTCAATAAATTATAAGATATTTGAGGTGAATTATCACAATACAAAAGGTAACTTTTGCACTATGAAAGTACAATATCTTAATAAAATATACTTGATTCAAATCTTTTTGAGATCTTTTAACAAATAAACGTCTCAATCAAATCAGAACTCAAGTGAATATCTTCTAGGAGAAGGAAACTTCCATTCCAATTGTCAGAAGTCCATTGGGAATGATGAAGTATGTCAAATCGAGAGGGTTTGACATAAAGGGTTGTTTACCGAACAGAAAAGGGTTCGACAAGGATAGAGTTTTCCGAAAGAGTGGCAAAAGGATGCCGAACATAAAGAGGGTTCGGTAGAGGGGGGAGGTATCGAATAGAGTTCGGCAGATAGGACTTAGTTCCCTTGAAGTTCACCTTAATCCGCAAAGTAGACTTCTTTCATGTTGATTTCGGTAGGTCTTCGACTCACCGATCTGTTCATTCGTAACTAAGCTAATACAAAGAACCATACTAATTCTAAGATGTACAAACATTTACAGAGGAGTAAACATAAACTAAAGGAGAGAGCATCTTCAAATCTTAGATGAACCAACAATATTTAACCCAATAATCACCAACCATTACAATATTTGCAAAGCCAAGCCAAGCTACAAACAAGCACGACATATGAAGTGGATGACATACTTGCAACAATTCAATATTGTGATCAAATACAAGAAAGGAGTTCATAACAAGCTGGTCGACATGTTATCTCGACCACCGACCTCCACACTATGTTTGTCAGTGGTAATGCAGGTACAACCCGCGTGCCATGAAGAATATTTTGTTGAATATGAGAATGATTCTGATTTTCAGCGGGCAATTGACGACATTAAAAGTCGAAGACCATCGGAGTTCAAGTGGCACGATAACCTCTTATACGAAGGGACTTTACTATGCGTTCCAAAAACCAACAACCGGATTCGATGGATGAGAGAAGCGCACACTTCCAAGATAGTCGGGCATTTTGGAGTAACCAAGACTCTTCAAAACCTCCAACGCTATGTATTTTGGCCACGGATGCACCAAGATGTAGCCCAATTCGTGAAAGGTTGTGTGTTGTGTAGCACCTCCAAACCCGCTAATAGAAAGTTTGGGTTGTACACCCTGCTACCAGTTCCAACTCGACCATGGGAAAACATTTCCATGGATTTCATAGGTGTGTTGCCGAAGACCAGAAAAGGAAGTGACTATCTGTTCGTGGTGGTAGACAGATTCTCAAAAATGGTGGTACTCTTGCCATGCAAGAAGACGGTCATCGACGAAGAAGCGACAAGGCTTTTCTTCGAAAATGTGTGGAAAATATTCGGTCTTCTGACTTCCATTATATCTGACCGGGACTCAAGATTTCTAAGTAAATTTTGGTGTTCTCTTTGGTCGAAAATGGACATGAAGCTCAAATGAAGCACCGCTTTCCATCCACAAACTGACGGTCAAATGGAGGTAGTTAACAAAACGGTCGTTTATCTTCTGTGAGGTTATAATGCAAAACACCCAAAAACATGGGATGAAAGCATTCCATTTCTCCAATTTGCTATAAATCACACAGTGCATAGTTCTACCAACAAAGCTCCATCGGAAGTGTGTTTGGGTTTTCTGCCGCAAAGTCCTTTTGACATGGAATTCATGATCGAGTCTACTCCAGCAAATGCAACGGAAGACAAAGATGTTGGAAAAGCTCAAAGGTTCCTAAATAATTTACGAAAGGTCCATCTCGAGGTGGAACAACAGTTACTTTGGGCACAACAAAAAAACAAAGAGCGTCATGATCGACATCGTGTTCAAGGTAATTTTCACGAGGGTGATCTTGTTTGGTTACATCTTGGAAAGGATCGATTGAAAGAAGAAGGGAAAAAGTTTAAACTAATTCGTTATGGGCCATTCCGAATCCTAAAGAAAATTGGCGAAAATGCTTGCCAACTTGAACTCCCTGCCTACATGGAGTTATACTCTGCCTACATGGAGTTATACTCGGTGGTCAATGTCGATAAGCTTAAACCGTTCGAGCCGTCGATGTTGGATGATGAGTTGGGTGAGTCTTTCCCGTCCGTTGATGATTTAGCAACGGAACAAGAAGTTGTTTTGGCAGAGGATACAATCGTCGAGCGGAAGACAAGATCGACCCACCGTGGTGGCCGAAAATCTTACCATGTCGGGAAGAAAGGACAACGCCCAAGTGCAGCAAAATGGTTTTCCAAGGAACTTGGGAAGACCCAGTTTCCGCATCTTAACTTCTGAAACGAAAAAAAACAAAAGTGACTGTCGGAGCCGTTCGCGTTGACCGGAAAAGGGGAGGCGTGATCCGGGAGGACCCTCAAATGGTTGGCAACACCTGGAGAGGAAATTGAGTCAAAAGGTTCCATGTTTTGCGGTCAAAGAAGCCACGAACTTCTCCACTAGCCACTTCCCTACGTGGAGGGAGTGGGAAAAAAAGTCCTTTTATTTTTTTTATGTTTTCTTATTGAGGTATAAATAGGAGAACATGTAAGGGAAAAATGGGAGCCTACTATGAGTCTGTGATACAGAGCATGGTAGAGAGTTTGTAATTTGGAGAGAAAAGCAATCACTAAAGCAACCTTGTTTTCCTCCCATAACCCATCTTCTATACTTGTTTTACGATTCAACATCCTTTCCAAAGATTTGAGGTCCTTTCAATTCTTTGGGACGGATCACCTTCTAAGCCGCAATTCATGGGAGGGCTTAAGATTAAAAGAGAACAATGGTTCAGATTCACTTCTCACGCTTCTCATCGTTAACTCAACTTCTCACACGATCCTTTACCTATATATATATATATATAGAGAGAGAGAGAGAGAGAGAGGATTCCAATGCAAACCAAGCTATTTGTACAAACCATACAAACATTCGATTTCATTGTTTAATTTAATGAAAATCTTTTATGCAAGTTTTTAATATGAGAATTTTTTTTCATATAATTCTTTTATTGATAAAATTGTTTCATATATTTTTGTTTTCTATCTAAAAATGAAATTGTTTTATGTATTTTTCTTTTTGATGAAATTTGTTCTCTAAAATCAATATAATGAAGATGATAATACCCATAATGAACACCTTCCACAACAAAAATACTAATCAACCCTTATAATTAAGAAAAAGTGAAAAAAAAAATTATGATCCGATGAAAGAAATCTATACGGTTTGTAAAAATAACTTGGTTTGCAAAATAAACGAACCATATATATATAGAGAGAGAGAGAGAGAGATGGGCTTATTATCTTTAAAAAATAATCTCTCTTGATCTGCAAGAAATCCAATCAATCATTCAGATATAAAAACAATGTTCAATTGAAAATATATATGAATAAACATTTAAGCAATGCTTCAATCCAAAGTTGGATTTCGCAAGCAAGTTCTGTTTTACGACTATGATATGATATTGATACAGAATCAGCATTGTTTTACACAATGGTGAGAACTGGAACTATTGATAGACTTTGTATTTCTTACCCAAATCTAGACAACCAAACAATAAAAGCTATCTAGCCGCTTTCGACTTGTATAGCTTAGCACAAAATACGTAAACCACCATGTTCACGAAGCTAAGCCCAGCCAAAAGCCAGAAAAACCGATCAAGGTGGCCCTGATTCAAGTTATCCGGTATCCATCCAAGCTGCCCACCCCGAGTAGTAATCGATGTCACCAGAGTCAAAATGAATGAACTCAAGTAATTCCCTAAAGACGTTGTCAGTAAAGCAAGCGCACTACACAAGCTACGCATAGCGTCGGGTGACTGGTCGTAGAAGAACTCGAGCTGCCCAATAAACGTAAACACTTCAGCAGCGCCTAATAAGAAGTACTGTGGTATTTGCCAAAAAATACTGATCGGAACCGGAGTATCTTGGTCGATTAGACCGAGCGACGCTGCAATATCGAGACGTTTTATTTCGACCAAAGCTGCTGCGGACATGCAAAGGATGGAGAGGAAGAGACCAATGCCCATTCGTTGCAGTTCGGTAAATCCTCGCCCTTGATTTGTGAATTTCCGTGCTATGGGGACAAGGATTCGGTCATAAACAGGTACCCAGAAGATGACACTTATGACGTCAAAAGCTGAAAGAGAAGCGGCGGGAATGACGAATGAACCGATTCTCGTGTCCATCATCATCCCTTGTTCTATAAACATGGTCGACATCTGGGCGTAAACGGCTGAGAAAACGATCCCAGTTGCCCAGATCGGGAACATTCGGATCAAGATTTTGAGTTCTTCTACCTGTGTCACGGTGCATAGTCTCCAAGGATTGTTGTAGTTTCCGGTGTTGTTTTCGGTAGGTGAGAGTACAGCAGCTTTATCGAGAAACCTGCAACAAAGAAAAAAGCAATGAAAGCATATAAAAATCAAATAAAAACAAGCGAAATGGGGCCCGTTAGCCCCATACGAGCCTTCCTATTTTTTGAGCTGCTGACTGAGGACCATTTAGGGACACTTTAGGATTTCAGTTCATGTTATTAAAGCAACTTATGAGCACAGAATGTGAAGTGCAAACAGAGATAATATTCGAGATCTTGGAAGATAGCTTTTGATGGAAGTAATGAAACTGAAGTTCAAATATAGACAATCAATTTGGAAAGAACAAATTGCATGAAAAATGCAATGTACATTGGTTTGATTCCTATTAAATGCAACGCACTTTCAAAGCCTTATCATTTTGGTACCTCAGATGTGATATCACAAACATTTAGAACATACGTTACACAAATACAAATCGGACCAAACTAAGTCGCATTTTCATGCACTCTCAAATGTAAACCAGGTACCTAAATGGTTGAGATGTCATATTTGAGTTACCAAAATGAAGGTTTTGGTACCCAGCTACATTGCATTTTCATGCAATCTCAGATGTAAACCAGGTACCATAATGTTTGAGATATCACATTTGAGGTACAAAGTGAAGATTTTGAGAGTATACACAAAATAGCAATCGGACCAAAGTATTCACATGTAATTTGCCCATTTGGGAACATAAAAACAAAGCAAGATAACAGTTTAAGTGCTGAAGTCAAGAAAATTACTTCAGTTCATCTGTATGAACGAGTTTCCGGCTTCCCTTGATTGCCGACTCTTTATCAGGAGTTTCATAAAGGACCGAGCTATCAATAGGAACGGGCAGACTCCACTTACGAAATGATGCAACCAAAACCTGGCACATTCTTGTAATAGGGCTTCCACCTGGTTTCTGAAATCTATAAAGTGGAGTTCCAAGAAAGAAACTAATGATAGCAACACCCATGAATAGCGCGGGAATACCGAACCCTAGGCCCCAGCCCCTATTATCTTGAATCCATACTATTAACGAACTTGAAATTAATGCACCAATATTGATAGAGAAATAAAACCAATTGAAGAAGGATCCCTTGGTTACCCTCTCCTTTGGATCTGTGTCATCAAACTGATCAGCCCCAAAAGATGAAACACATGGTTTGATGCCTCCAGTTCCAAGTGCAATCAGATAAAGCCCGGTGAAGAAAAAGGCATACTGACTAGGGTTGGCTGGAGGGCACATAGCACCAACACATTCAACAGGCTTCAAAGAAGGGACTGATGCTGAAAGAGTCAACGTACACATTCCCTGGGGAGGGGAAAACAAAATGAAAGCATCTGTAAGTATAAGGAACACATTATAGCACGAGCATGCTTCAGTAACCAAACCAAATGAACCCATTATATGTCACTAGAAAGTAGGGTCTTGTGGGGGTGGGGTGTGATTTATGCAGACATGTCCTCTGCCCCAATGGGTTGAGCAGGCTTGTGCAACAGTGCAAGTCAATCAAAATGTTACAAAGGGAATACCAAACCAAACAAACCAAGTAAATTCCACACATAGGTATGGTTTGAGAGTAGGATGTAGGCAGACTTTTTCTAGTTTCCAACATGAAATGTTATACTTGAACAGGGAATGACTATGTGAAAGGTTTGATATTATGATCATTACAATGAAGTATATAGTGGAGAAGATCGCAATAGTCCAATATCTTCCCCAATATGCATCTGCCAAGACAGCACCAATAAGGGGAGTGAGGTAGCAAGTGCCTTGCCACGTAGTAACATTTCTGGCAGCCGAAGCGTTTCCTTCATGCAACTTTTTCGTGAGGTAGCTGACGAGATTAGTAGCTATTCCATAATAGGCCAGGCGCTCACAACACTCATTGCCTGTCTCAAGTCAAAACAGTCAATAATGCATGAAACTGAGATAGATCAAGAAGCACAAGAAGCACGATAAAATACCAAGAATAAAGGGGCATGCTCTCCAAGTTCCCGTATTGCTTTTTAAAACAGGCTTTCCCTTGACATCAACTGAACCGTCCCCTGTATACAGGCTGCCCTCCGGCTACACACAGAAATATAGAGGTCGAGTGAAGATTTACTTGATGACTAACAGAAAGGGGGAACAAGTTCAGGAACTCTAAGCAACGCACACAAAGACATGAAGGGAGTACGCAAATTTATCCTATTAAATAAGGTAGCAGAAGTTGTTGATGTGACGCTAAAGAACCAGTCCTACACTATAAATCAGGTATTTTGAAACATTATAAACGCTCCATTGAACAATGTATATACGCCCTGGTTGGCTTATTTGAGACTATAAACAACATTATTTTTTTTCTTTTCTTTTGAACAGTCAACAATCGGATAATTGATCTCTTCAAAAGATTTGAAAATACAACCTAAGGGTGGTAAAAGTCCACTTATATACCATTGGATCAAAGACCACTTGGTAGAAATGTGTAGATTAATAGTTGAAATCATTAGAGTGGTTTCCAACACAACTACAACGCTTCCTTGTGCATGGTTGTTCGGTTTGTTTACAAACCTATTCGTGCTATAATAGACATTAAATCAAACAACCAGGAAAAGTTGCTTTAAATGGCAAGTCATTTGAACCTACAACCTGAACACTCATTTGCACCCACCACCCGGTCATTATGGTCTTCATCGGCGTTCGGCATGCTGAAGACCATTTATTTAACAAAATATCAACATACCATTAGAAATAGTCGACTTCACCTGATGGCAAATTACTTCGTTACTCTGCAGCTCCTTAGCCAGGCTGATATAAATAAAAGAGTGTCTAACATGCCCACTCTAAGAAAAGCCTATTCATACACCAAGCATCATATCATATCAAAGCGACTAAAACCAGTAACAGAAACTGCTACAGCAAATAGTAATGGCTTATGCCTTATTTCCCCATGGATTCGTTATTCAATCATTACCTAGTGACCTTTTTTCATGAGTAGAAAACTTTGCTCCATTTTCCCAAATTTATAAAAGTAGTGTTGCAAAGCCACCAAAGTAGAATTAGAGGCCTTCCTTTTTCCAAATAGAATTATACATAATAAGCCTTTTTATCAACCGTTTGGGGTTGCTCGGTTGTTAACTTCAGGACCCATAGATTACTTGAGATGTATGGGCACAAGCTAGGGTTATCAAATAAGCCTTTCTATCCCAAACTAGTGGGGTAAAGCTCATTGCAGAAATGATACTGCCACCATAACAAAATGAACTTCCTTCCTTCTAGTCTATAATGTGGAAAAGTAAATGCTGTTTCGATTTCAAACCCAAACAACTTAGAAACGAATACAAATGAAAAATAAAATATCTAAAATCTGTAATACATGCCAACAGCCAACATACTCTATTACTCTTTTTCCATGTATAAAGTTTGGAAACCAAGAGAATCATATAACTTAGCTTACAAGAAAAGAAACCTTTAGCCATAATATTGAAGAAATTTTCTGATAATTGAGAAAACGAAGCAGCTAAAGTAATTGTTTACATCAAAATCGTAAAACCCTAATCAAATTTACCTAGAAAGCACTTCTGGATATCCTTCGATTGGCAAGCAAATAATAATTGATTGTTGTGTTAAAAGCCTTTACAAACTAAAAAAAGAGAGATCAAAATCATATAATTACCTCTGTAAGTCTACCTTCTAAGAGCAACCTTTCCTCTTCATGGCGACCCATCAACCCACAAGTAGACTTCGTTCACCTCTTTGAGAAACCTGTCCCCAATAGAACAGGAAAATATGGAGTTGTTAAAAGAAAGGATAAAACCACAAAGGGGTTCTAATTGAGAGGAGAGGGTTGCGGGAACCGACGTGCGCCACCTAGGTTTGCGCACCGAGCGTATATGAATTCAGATTTAACATGTGAATTTTGGTAACGTATAAACTTATTTATAATAGAGTAAATTACGTTTTTCATCCCTGTGGTTTGTTAAGAATTGTGGATTTCATCCCTATGGTTTTAAAATTTTGGTTTTCATCCTTTTAGTTTTGCATCTTATTTCTATTTTGGTTCTTGAGGTTGATTACTACTCTTAAGTATGAGAGAGTAAAGTAGAAATGAATTATAAATCATATCAAGTTTAAATCATAAGTATAACTATAATAATCTATATCTATACTATATTATAAAGATGACATAAAAAACTCTTAAAAACAAGTCTTAAAACTTAATGTACCGCTATTTAATGTTAATTACTTAAAAAACAATCATTAAAGTTGTGTGTACTACATTTAATGTTATTTATTAATTTTCAATCATTATCTCTAACCATTTTAACTTCCCTAAAATAATTTCCCACTTTAACTTCTCTAAAATAACTCTCAGCGTAATTAAATATAAAATAAAAATCAAATTTTAAATATAAAAAATCTAAAATATAATTAAAAAAAGCTAACAAAATATTTTATAAAATAAATTATATTATTAAACCAAAATAAATTACATTATATTATTAAGTCTAAATTAAACAAATTTATATAAAAAAAAAATCATTAACACTCTCTCACAACCATCAAAATCGTAATGTAAATCGACAAAAAATAGAAAATAAAATGAAACATTAAAATCGTGATGTATCTAGCTGAATTGCGCGAGTACACTTCTAATGAAGTATAAATTATAGAGATGACAATTGCAAGTACAAAATTACATGAAGAAAAATAGAAATTTTAAACAAACCACTGGGACGGAAAAACGTAATTTATTCTTTTCTAAAAACGTACTCACGCAATGCAGTGCGATATATTTCTATTTTAATGTTTCATTTTATTTTTTTCTCATTGTCGATCTTATAATACGGTTTTGTGTGATTTTGAGAAAGCAACAATCTTTTTTATAAATTTGTTTAATTTATTTTTTATTTTAATTTAATTTAGGTTTAATAATGATAAAATTTGTTTAGGTCTAATAATATAATGCTCTAAACTAAAATATAATTAAGCATTCTGTAAAAATTCCATTATTATCCTAATTATTATATATTTTTTTATATTTATAATATGATGTTTATCGTATATTAGATGACTAGAAGCGTACTCGCGCAATGTAGCGAGATACATCACGATTTTAATGTTTCACTTTATTTTTGTTTTTTTGTCGATTTACAGTACGATTTTGGATGGTTTTAAGAAAGTGATAATGTTTTTTTTTTATATATAAATTTGTTTAATTTAGGCTTAATAATATAACGTTTTTATATAAAAAAATTCAATGATTTTGTTAAAATTCAATGATTATCTTATATATTTTGATGACATCTAAAAAAATAACCAATTACATATTTAATAATATAATTAAAACAAATTTATAATAATATAATATATTAATTAATAGTGATAAATGGAAAAAAAATCTACATAAAAGGAAGGCCCTGCACATACCAAATTGATGGGTGTTAGAAGTTTGCAGTAGTAATATGTATCTTATGATTTGATACTTGTAAATTAAGAGATTTTTAAAATCTTGCATAAAATGATGATACCTTATGCCTAATAATTTATATTTAAGAGTTTTTTATCCGTGCTTTATAATCTACTAGAAGCGTACTCGCGAGCGTACTCGCGCAATGCAGCGAGATACATCACGATTTTAATTGTTAATGTTTTTTTTTCTTGATTTACAGTACGATTTTGGATGATTTTGAGAAAATGATAATTTTTTATAAATTTGTTTAATTTAGGCTTAATAATATAATGTTTTTATTTAAAAAAATTAAGTATTTTGTTATAATTCAATGATTATTTTACATATTTTAATGATATCTAGAAAAAAATAACCAATTACATATATATACTATATTATAAAGCACGGATAATAACTTTTAAATACAAATTATTAGGCACAAAGTACCATCATTTTATGCAAGATTTTAAAAATCTCTTAATTTAAAAGTATCAAAGCACAAGATACATATTACTACTGCAGGTTTCTAACACCTATCAATTTGGTATGTCCAGGGTCTTCTTTTTATGCAAACATTTTCATGTATCACAATTAATTAATATATTATATTACTATAATTTTATTTTAATTATATTATTAAATGTGTAATTGGTTATTTTTTCTAGAGTGAATTGTGGATTTGGTCCCTGTGGTTTAATGATTTCTTTGACCATGGTTCTCATTCTATGTTTATTGTGGATTTGATCCTTGTGGTATTCAATTTATTTTGGTCATAGTCTTTCTGACTAACACTTCCATTAACTTTGTTAAATTAAGGACCATTTTAGTCATTTTGCCTATTTCTTGTCCTTTTTTTATAAGAAAAATATAAACAATATTTTTATACACACAAACACACATGTATATATATATATATATAACGATATTAAAATAAATAAAATAAGACATTATTGTATGATTTAATTGTTTAATTTTTTTAAAATTAATTATATTAAATACGATTTAATTTTATTATTTTATTGTAATTGTGAAAAAAGATATAGTTTTATTGTTTTAATGTAATTAAAATTTTAATTTAAACAAATTAGATCATAAAACTATATCTTATTTATTTAGATCGAATAAAATAAAATGTGGTTTTATGATTTGATTTATTGAATTAAAATTTTAATTAAGTTAGAGACGATTTAATTATATTGTTCTTTTACTATTATTGCAACAAACAAGCTTATTGTTGATATTTTAATACCAAAAATCATTGAAAACCGTTGAGAAATGAACTATAATTTTATCATCTTAAAATTAGAAGCTCCAATTTTCATATTGTTTTTCAGTTAAAAACTCAAAATCAATTTTCATATTGTTTTTAGTATGATAAAATTAAAGTTCATTTCTCAACAGGTTTTAATGATTTTTTTGTGTTAAAATATCAACAATAAGCTTGTTTGTTGCAATGATAATAAAATAACAATATAATTAAATCGTATTTAACTTAATTAAAATTTTAATTCAGTAAATCAAATCATAAAACCATATTTTATTTTATTGCTCTAAATAAAATAAAATATAGTTTTAGGATCTGATTTGATTTGTTTAAATTAAAATTTTAATTACATTAAAACAATAAAATTATATATATTTTCCACAATTACAATAAAATAATAAAATTAAATCGTATTTAATATAAGTAATTTAAAAAAATTAAACAATTAAATCATAAAATAATGTCTTATTTTATTTATTTTAATATCATTATATATATATATATATATTTATATACATGTGTGTGTGCATGTGTGTATAAAAATATTGTTTATATTTTTCTTATCAAAAAAGGACAAAAAATAAGCAAAATGGCTAAAATGGTCTTTGATTTAACAAAGTTAATGGAAGTGTTAGTCAGAAGGATCATGACCAAAATAAATTGAATACCACAAGGAGCAAATCCACAATAAACATAAAATGAGAACCATGGTCAAAGAAATCACTAAACCACATGGACCAAATCCACAATTCACTCTTTTTCCTATGTGTTATTAAAATATATAAGAAAATCATTGAATTCTAACAAAATGCTTAATATTTTTATATAAAAAAACATTATATTATTAAGCCTAAATTAATCAAATTAATAAAAAAACATTATCACTTACTCAAAACAATCCAAAATCATACTGCAAATCGACAAAAAAATAAAATGAAACCTTAAAATCGTGATGTACCTCGCTGCATTGCGCGAGTACCCTTCTAGTTTAATATAATTAAAAAAATTTATAGTAATATAATATATTAATTAATAGTGATACATGTAAATGTTTGCATAAAAGGAATGTCTTACACATACCAAATTGGTGGGTGTTAGAAACTTACAATAATAATATGTATATTGTGCTTTGATACTTGTAAATTAAGAGATTTTTAAAATCTTGCATAAAATAATGGTACCTTGTGCCTAATAATTTGTATTTAACAGTTTTTTATCCGTGTTGTTTTATAATATAGTATCTATACTATATTATACTATTAAATACAAATTATTAGGCACAAGGTATCATCATTTTATGCAAGATTTTAAAAATCTCTTAATTTACAAGTATCAAAGCACAAGATACATATTACTACTGCAGAATTTTAACACCCACCAATTTGGTATGTGCAGTACCTTCCTTTTATGTAGACCTTTTCATATATCACTATTAATTAATACATTATATTACTATAATTTTGTTTTAATTATACTAGAAGCGTACTCGCGCAATACTGCGAGATACATCACGATTTTAATTTTCATTTTATTTTATTTGTTTTATCGATTTACAGTACGATTTTGGATGTTTTTAACAAAGTGATAATATTTTTTTTATAAATTTGTTTAATTTAGGCTTAATAATATAACGTTTTTTATATAAAAAAAATTAAGTATTTTGTTAGAGTTCAATGATGATCTTATATATTTTAATGAAATTTTGAAAAAAATAACCAATTACATATTTAATAATATAATTAAAACAAATTTATAGTAATATAATATATTAGTTAATAGTGATATATGGAAAGATCTGCATAAAAGAAAGACCCTGCACATACCAATTTGGTGGGTGTTAGAAGCATGCAGTAGTAATATGTATCTTGTCTTTGATACTTGTAAATTAAAAGATTTTTAAAATATTGTATAAAATGATGGTACCTTGTGCCTAATAATTTGTATTTAAGAGTTTTTTTATCCATGTTTTATTATATAGTATAGATTATTAAATATGTAATTGATTATTTTTTCTAAATGTCATTAAAATATATAAGATAATCATTGAATTCTAACAAAATACTTAATATTTTTATATAAAAACATTATATAAAATTATATATAATTATTGAATCCAAAATCGTACTATAAATCGACAAAAAAATAAAATGAAATATTAAAATCGTAATGTATCTCGTTGCATTGCACGAATACGCTTGTATAATATAGATTTGAACCAAATGCTTTAAAATATAGTATAGATAATAGTGTAAATTACACTTTTAGTCCTTATAGTTAGCATCTAATATCAAATCTAGCCTATATTTTAAACTAGTTACAAATTTATCACTACGGTTATCTTTTTTATTCGAATTGGATCCCTTTGATTAAGTTCTATTAAAAAATAGTTAACTCAAGAGCCTTTAGGTGATTTGCGCTTATCCTTATAAAATATATTTATATCGGTATTCTTTTTATATTTGCTTCCTAACACCCATCCTAAATCAAATTTAAACAAAAATATTTAATTTTACTAAAATATTCATTTTCTTTATCATACTATTTTATTAAAATATAATAGTGAATTATTGATTTAGTCCTTGTACGTGTGTTGATGTTTTTTTCCCATTAAGTACACCTATAGTATGTTTAATAGGATTTTGGTTCATATGGTATTCAATTTATCTTGGTTATGATTTTTTTGACTAACACCGTTAAAGTAAATACGTTAACTCACTAGCCATTTAGTCATTTTTTTTGTTTTTTTTCCTATTAAAAGGGTAAAAAAAATATTTATATTTTACATACAGACATATATATACACATATTCTAAGCTACTAATTTAAGATAATTAATATTATTAACCACTGAGATAATTAAGGAGATAATTATCGTTATTTTTTAAATAAAAATTAATATATTTTTTAAGGAAATTTCCTACTTATCTCATTATGTCTATCCTCTTCTCTCTCCTATCTTCGAATTAACATACACATTGTGCACACAAGGTGAACACAATGCAAACAAGCTTATTATTTTTTTTACTAGGGTTTTCACAAGTTTCACATTGTGTTCACAAGTGGTATGTTTAAATTTAGTTAAATTTTATTTAGTTTGTGTTCACAATATACTCACAAGTTATAACTGATCTCATAGATTTAGAGTGTGTTTACAAACTATAATAGTATTTTTAAGACAATATTCACCTTCAATTTGTATTAAATTATGTTTGCGTACGTATATGTTATGGAGAGAGAAGAGATAAGAGAGAAAATAGGAAAGAGAGGAGATGGGAGAAAAATTGTTGAGAAGAGAGAGAGGTTTTTAATATATTAGTTATTTTTTTCAACTATTTTTTTTATGATTTAAATTGAATATCATAGATCTCATAAATTAACAAGTTCTTAAAAGAATACCTATATATATATATATATATATATATATATATATATATAAGGATATCAAAATAAATAAAATAAGATATTGTTTTATGATTTGATTTGTTTAGATTTAAAAATTAATTATAATAAATTTTCATACCCAAATAAGCAAAAAAATTAAAATAATAAAAATTAAATCGTATTTAATATAATTAATTTTTTAATTTACATAAATAAAATCATAAAACAATATTTTATTTTATTTATTTTTATATCCTTATTTATAAATAATATATATATATATATATATATATATATATATATCTTATAATCAAAAAAATATATCAAAACACATAGGCCAAATCCATAATTGACTTTTTTTATATTACGTATATAATTCATTATATCTCTAATGTATCGGTAAAACACTATTTTAGCAGCCAAAATTATTTTGATCATTTTTGTGTTTGTGAACAATAATTTTATTTAAATAATGAGCTTTTGTTAATCACGGGTAAACCAAAGAATTATTATAATATTGATTACATTTTAGTTTTATTGTATTTCAAATTAATGTTATATATATATATATATATATATATATATGATTTATTTTTATAAGTTTAAGTTCTGTATTTTCAAATTGTGGATAAATGTATTTAATTTGAATTTTAATAAGTACATAAATAGATACTATTATTAAATAATTGCATAATTATAATTACCAATACATTAACAAAATATAATCTTGTCGTAAAATATTTAAAATAGATTTTAAAATCAAAAATCAAGAAATATAAAATTTAATACAATAACATAAATTGTAAAGATATACATTAGGTAGGAAAATTAAAGTTTTGAAATTTATTTCCATTAAAGTTTCTTTAAAGAAATTAGATTAAGCGGCCGTTTACCCAAATGCTTACCCGGTAAGTGCTTACCAATAAAACTCGACACACTAACTTGCTTTACCGGGTAAGATCTTAATCATCACGATGATATCTTATACAACAATTTACTTAGTAAGCGCTTACGCGGGTAAGAGTTGTCACTATCTCTTACCGGGTGTTTATGCCAAAAATCTCCCAACGAAAATTTAAGGTAAACGTGAAGCTTGATCCAACCAAAGAAAGTAACACCGATAATCGTACGATTATAATAAAAATAAAGTAAATGAGACGAGAGAATTGGTGACGCGGAAAATCCCTGAAATGGGTAAAAACCGCGGACGAGTGTGAGTCGTCGTGCACTATAGACGTCAATCAGGGACGTCGTCCTTTATAACAAGTGTTACAAGTGTAATACAATGTAAAACAATACAATAAAGTAAAGTCGGTCGTGCGTCGTGTGTAATTAGACTTTGGTCGTGCGTCGCGCAACAAACGGTAGTAGGCTTTATGAATTTCGAGAGAGACTGAGCGAGCTCGAGAACGTAATTCGTGAGCTTGTAAGGTCTGAGAATCAGATGTCCCGAATGTGAAGTTCTATCTTCATATTTATAATCTATTTTTTCGTTGACACGTCTTGAATGTGTATCTTGCTCATTAATAGAATGACCGTTTGATATTGATGATAGCGTCCGTTATGTCCGTTGTTATTGATGATGGCTTCCGTTATAATCTTTGTTCATAAATTTCTTTGAATCCTGCATTAAACATGTATAACGTATGTCGTAGGTTAGTAACTGAAATTAGGTCGTACGACAAAATTTGTCAGACGGGTTATTAGTCGTTTAGTCGAGGTCGCCCAAAGGAAGGGCGTCGGTTATCGCTGGTCGTACGACGATGGACTGTTGGAATTTCTACCCAAACAGTTTGCCCCCAAATTTAAAATTCAAGCGACAACTTTTTGAAATTTAAATTTAAAATCAGGACATATGTCATAAAAGAACACGGGTAGTTCTCATGGAACCGAATCGGTTTGTTTCCAACTGAACAATGACGTCATTCCTTGCAGAATAAACGGTTAGACAACTAATATTGGACAGGTGTCATGCATTCGATGGATGTGCTCGAAAGGTTGCCTGACACGGACGACACGTGTCAATTTTATCGACTGGCGATTAGATTTTTTGGCGATTCGTTTTCTGATTTTCAGTATAAATAGGGATTGTCCTTTTTTTACGCTTACCCTTTTTAGAGATCATATACCTCCGGCGAGATACACTTTCCGAGCGATCAGAATCCTTTCCGTTCTAAGTTCGAGGTTTAGAGTTCTACTTAAGGTACGACTTCCCGTTTTCCCTCTGTGTTGATTATATGTGTAAAAAGTCCATACCTAGAAAGCCTAGGAGAGCTTGGGATATCCTTAGTTACTGGCGTGCGACCCTAAATATCCCAGACTTTCAGATGTCGACCAAACCCGTGAGTGTGTATAGGGAAGAGGAACACTTAGATTATTTTAAAAAATTGGTCGGGATTCCAGATGAAATTAATCTGATGACGCCGGAAGACTTAAGGCCGGACGAGGTTCCGAAGGGGTACTGCGTTCTGTACGAGTATCCCTTCAAGATAGGATTTACTTGGCCATTTAGTCCTTTGGCCAAGGCATTTTTGTATGCATTCGACTTGATGCCTGGACAGTTAATGCCTCAGTTTTGGCGGATTGTCCAGGTTATCGAGCGTCTCACGGCCGATTGGGAGGTTCCGTTCAACTTGAACGACCTCCTGACTGCTTACAGCGTTCGGGCGGATAACTATCACCGATATAGTCTATTCCCTCGAACGAAGGGAGATAATGTACTGGTGCATAATACTGCGGTGAACGATCGTGGTTGGAAACACCAGTACATTTTCATCCAAGTGGCGTCCGTGAACGATGAGGACAGCCAATGGTTGTCGTCCGGATGGAATAAATCGGGTAGGTTTGCCGCTTTGTCGTGTGTTTATTTATTTTTTATTTTTTATAATATCTATTCTGATGGTTTCTTTTTTCGTTTGACAGCAATTGACTTCACTAAGGTGAAGCCAAATAGCGATTCCCGCGACAAGATTCAGAGGATCTTGGAAAGAAGTATAGCTGATCGTTCGTTTCTTGCTCGGTCGAACGACGAAGAAGACGAGGTCGTTTTTGAAGCGACGTTCGTCGAGGGTTCTCGTCGAGAGGAAGAGAGGAGAAGAGAAGAAGAGAGGAAAGAAGAGGAAGAAGAGAGAGAAGACGAGAGGGAAGAAGAAAGAGAAAAAGAGATGTCTGGTATGTCGTTCGACAATGTTTTTCATTTTTGTATCATATGTCATTTCTTTTCTAACTTGCTTATTTTATCCAGGGGACACAGCTGCAAAATCGTCCGCACCTAGCCGAGCAGAGCTACTGGAGCTTGCCCGCCAAGGCAGGGAAAAAAACGAAGAAGAGATCTGCCCCTTCTGCGGGGGTAGACACAAGACGCGTCCAAGGCAAACCTCGGGTCTTGCCCAAGAAGACGGGTGATGCTACTCTGTCGTCCCTTGCAAGGACGACACCATCGAAGGGAACCGTTGCTGGGGTCGAGTTCGGAGGCTCGACAAAGGTGACGAAGGACGCCCCAACGTCAGGGGTGTCGGGCGTTGATAAGCCCTTCCTTGCATCTTCTTCCTCCTCCAAAAGTGAGGAGAAGAACAAGGAGAAGGTGGGAGAAACGACGTTTAAAGTCTCTCTTCCATCTGACTTCATGGTCAATGACGTCCTTGATAGGGACGTCATTTTTCCATACCTGAGGAAATTCCTCCTCTCGACCTTCTATGAACGATACAAGGAGTCTCGGGTCGAGGATACTGGGGCACACGCCGCTGGTCTCTCTTTTATGGTAAGTCTTACTCATTTTCTATTTTCTTTGTTACTCATTTTTCTTGTTATTAACTCTTTCCTCGTATAGGCTTTCCAAGCCTGTCTGAGCTTCTTCGCTCAGATGGAAGGTCTTAGGATGGCCTTCCCTGACGTCGAGAAAAGGGCCAATGAGGCTCTTGAAAGGGAGAAGGTCATCCTGGAGGCGGTCGAGGCTGAGAAGGCGAAGATCGAGGGCCTCAAGACTGAGCTCACCGATGCCCGGAGTCTACTAGAGATTTCGGATCGTGAGAAGGTTAAGCTCAGGGATCGTCTCCTTGAGCTTGAGGCGTCGTCGACCAAACTGGAGGTCGAGAAGATCAAGGTCGTCACTGCTGTTGCTGCTTCTGCTGACGAAGTCGTGTCCCTCAAGAAGAGGGTCGAGGAGTTGGAGGGCGACATCAAGGACCTGGAGAAGGAGAATAGGAAAATCGAGGCCTTCTCTCGTTTCACGGCCTGAGCCTCTTTGATGAGGCGTCATCTGAATGGGAAGAATCCCATGGTGTCGGCCGCTAAAGAGCTCAAAACCTACCTCGACACCGTGAGGACCGAAAGGGACCTTGATGAAGAGGATGAATTGGAGAGGAGCGATGGCGGAGAAGAGGCGGCGGCAGCAGAGACTATAGTAGCTGATGTCGTGCAGGAACAATCTGACGTTCCTCCTTCTTAGCTTAGTTTCTTTTGAATTTACTATTAGGGGTCGGCCGCCTATGGTCGTCCCTCGTCCTTGTAATTTTTTTTAAATATCTAATGAAGTTTCTTTTGTCCGTCGATGCTTGTTACTTATTGTTCTTTTTCAAACTTATATCTTATCGTACGTTGAGTAATTGAAAAGGATATATAATCACGGTATATCATACGTTTGACCAAACCATCATTCATTAACGTGCTATAATGAAATCAATTGAGATCTACGATCGACCAAGTGCAATTGTAATAATGGTTCTCGGATCTAAATATCGAACATCAAGTGCAAAAATTAACCTTTGTCAACAATTACGACCGACCGTATACGTGCGATCGTATGAGTATTACCCGACATAAAGGTTTTAACTAAGTCGTGCGTCCCTGCGAAAAACAACGTTAGTGGGGTGGTCGTTGGTTTGACCAACGACCCTCCGATGCTTAAGTCAGTAATCTTTCTTAAGAAACAATAAAAGGAAATGAATTCGGAATTTAAAAGAAATACCTATTTAAATGAACTGCATTCCAACTTCGTGGGATATCTCGACCGTCAAGGGTTTGGATTTTATAAGCTCCCTTACCCACGATGCCAGAGATTTGGCAAGGGCCTTCCCACTTAGTGGAAAGTTTACCTGCATTGAGCTCTTGAGTGTTTTGAAACACTCGACGTAGGACGTAGTCGCCTTCTTGGAAAACTTTGATTTGGACATTTTTGTTGAAATGTCGTTCGATTGCTTGTTTCTGTGACACCATGCGGATGTGTGCTGCTTCTCTAAGTTCCACTAAGGCGTCGAGGTTATAGCTCAGGTCGACCAAGTTATGCTCAACGGACGTATGTCTTGAAGTCGGTAGTCGTACCTCAATAGGTAACACAGCTTCGCATCCATAGACTAAGGAAAAGGGAGTTTGTCCTGTGGACATTCGTGGAGTCGTACGATTAGCCCATAGAACGGAAGGTAATTCTTCCACCCACTTTCCTTTGGCAGCTTTGAGTCTTTTCTTGATCGAATTGATGATAGTTTTATTACTTGACTTGGCTAGAACATTCGACTGTGGATATCGAGGTGTCGATGTCACCAACTTGATGTTCCTTTTTCACAAAATCTTCGCGTCCGATCACTGATGAATTGTGTCCCATTGTCGCATGTTATTTCGGATGGAATTCCAAACCTGCAAATGATGTTAGTTTGGATGAAAGAAACGACTTCTTTGTCCCGAACCTGAGAGAAAGCCGCTGCTTCTACCCACTTAGAGAAATAATCTGTTAAAACTAGAAGGAATACCTTTTGCCCGGGAGCAGGTGGTAGTTTCCCAACGATGTCCATTCCCCATTTCATAAAGGTCCATGCGATCAAAGTCGAGTGCAAGGGTTCAGACGGTTTATGAGACATACCTGTGTGTCGCTGACATGCGTCGCACGACTGTACATACCTGATCGCATCTTTCCTTAATGTCGGCCAATAGTAACCTTGTCGTGATATCCTGTTGGCTAGACTGCGACTTCCTGAGTGATTTCCGCATTCACCATCGTGCATATCTTGTAGGATTTTATGGACTTGCGTCTTGTTGGTAATACATCGTAGATTCAAACCAGTCGAAGATCTTCGATATAATTATCCTCTGATCATGATGTACCTTGATGCTTTAAATCTGACCTTTCTTGCTTCCATTCTGTCATCAGGCAGTTGATCGTTCTCTAGATAATTTTTAATGTCGTCCGACCAAGAGTTTTCTTCCTCAATTGGTGCGACCAAAGTATTACCGTCGTCTTTGATGGATGGTGTTGCAAGGTGGACTATTAGGATACTGTCGAATGTCGTTTGATTAAGTGCTGACCCCAAATTGGCTAGTGCATCAGCTTGAGTGTTATGATCTCTTGGTATCTGCTCGATTACGAAGCAACTGAACTTCTTTGCTTCTTCTTTTACTATTTTATAATAGGCAATCATACTCGAATATTTTGCTGCGAACTCTCCATTGATTTGGTTAACAACTAGGGACGAGTCGCTTCGGGAATGCAGATGTGTTGCCCCCAAGTCATGAGCAATTTTGATTTCCGCAATCAGTGTTTCGTACTCTGCCTCATTATTTGTTGCCTTGAAGTCGCACCGTATGGAGTACACTATCTTGCCCCCTTGTGGGGACTGTAGGATGACACCCAAGACTGTTCCTCATATGTTCAACGAACCATCGACGTCGAGCATCCAAGTGGTGTCATGCAAAGTCGCCACAATTAACTCGTTGGACGTCGTCGCTTCTTCTAGTTCTGGACTGAAATCTATAACAAAATCTGCCAAGACCTGTGATTTGATCGCCGTTTTAGGCTTAAAATCCAGATCATAACTACTGAGGTAGATGCTCCATTTAGCTAGTCGTCCTGTTAGTTCGGGTTTTCTTAACACAGACTTTAATGGAAAGTTAGTTACAACAGTTATAGGATGCGATTCGAAATAATGCCGTAACTTCTTAGCGGCCATAACTAACGAAAGCAAGAGTTTTTCCATAGACGGGTATCTGGTTTCAGCGTCTAATAGAGTTTTACTTACATAGTAGATCGACAATTGTCGTCCGTCGGTTTCTCGTGTAAGGACTGCACTCACCGAATTAGTACTGACGCCTAGATAAAGTTGAAGAATTTCACCTTTCTCGGGTTTGGAGAGGAAGGGAGGTGATGTCATGTATTCCTTGAGTTGCTGCAATGCCTCTTAATGCTTATCAGTCCATTCGAATCCTTTGTTTTTTCGCAGGACGTTGTAGAACAGGTGACATCTGTTGGACGACCGAGAGACGAATCTGTTTAATGCTGCTACACGTCCTATTAGGCGTTGGACTTCTTTAAAATTTCTGGGAGATTTTAGCTTGATAATTGCTTTGATTTTATCTGGGTTAGCTTCGATTCCTCGTCGTGTGACCATGTAACCGAGGAATTTGCCAGCTTGAACTCCAAAAGAACACTTTGTCGGATTTAACTTCATTTTGTATTCACGCAAAATGTTGAACAACTTCTTCAAATGTTCTATATGATCGTTCGTATGTTTCGATTTGACGAGCATGTCGTCGATGTATATCTCCATAGTGTCGCCCAAATGTTCTTTGAACATCATATTCACTAGCCGCTGATAGGTCGAACCTGCATTCTTAAGACCAAAAGGCATTACTTTATAACAATAAATACCTTTATCTGTCATGAAGGTCGTTTTTTCCTGATCGTCGGAATGCATCAATATCTGGTTATATCCAGAATATGCATCCATGAAGGTGAGTAATTCATATCTAGCTGTTGCGTCAACCATAGAATCGATGTGTGGCAACGGAAATGGATCTTTTGGACAGGCCTTGTTAAGGTCTGTGAAATCAATGCACATTCTCCATTTGCCATTTTTCTTTTGGACGACAACAACGTTGACGAGCCAATCTAGATATTTGACTTCTCGTATTTTTCCTGTTTTAAGTAGATTATCAACTTCGTCGTTGATAACTTTATTTCTTTTAGGAGCAAATTTTCGTCTTTTCTGCTGAACGGGTTTGAATGATGGATCGACGTTGAGTTTATGAGAAATAATACTCAGATCGATACCCACCATGTCTTCGTGCGTCCATGCGAAGCAATCATAGTGGTCCTGCAAAAAAGAAATTAGTCTCTTTTTAAAGGATGGATCGAGTGTCGAACCTATGTAGACCATCTGATCAGGCTTATCCTGGTTTAGGACGACAACTTCCAAGCGATAATCGTCATCAGTCCCAGGAACGTCCTGGCTCTGTAATTGTTATACCGTCTGCTTCGGGTGCTTCAAAGAGACTTTGTAGCATTCCCTAGCAACTTTTTTTTTCGCCTTTGATCTCCTGTACTCCCCATTGCGTGGGGAATTTCAAGGTTTGGTGGTACGTCGATGGTACGACTTCCATATCGTGGATCCATGGTCACCCAAGGATAACGTTATAAGCCGATGAGCAGTCGACGACGTTGAACTTCGTTTGCCTATTGATTACTTTAACATATACTGGTAATGTGATTTCCCCCATGGTATTTGTCGCTCCTCCGTTAAATCCAATGAGTGTAGTCGAGCGTCGGGTAATCTCGGATTTGTCGATCCCCATAGTTTTCACTGCATCAAAAAAGATAATGTTAGCGGAACTACCTCCGTCGATGAGTATCCTCTTTGTCAGGCAATTTCCAATGCTCAATTGGATAATTAGTCCGTCATGATGTTTCTGGTGTACGTCATCGAGATCTGCTTGGTCTAATTCTGCGTCCTCCTTGGGTCTTGCCTCCTTTGGAATTGGTCGGTCGTCGGGACCGCGACTAGCATGTCTCTTAGCAGCTGAATATGTGGTCCCACAGACATCAGAACCTCTGGTGATACAATTAATCACCTTGGCATGCTCTGGGGATGTGGGGCGCACATCCTTCTTTCCCGTCAATTCTTGTAAATAACCTTTCGAGTTAAGCCAGGACAGTTCTTTCTTCAGGGCGATGTAATCATCCATTACATGACCGAAGTCGTTATGGAAATCGCACCATTTTGTTTTGTCTTTCTTATCACTGTCTTTATCGCTTTTCTTTGGCCATCGAATGTTTTGCTGGAGCTGTTTCAGGGACGCAACGACGTCCTTGGCTGATCCAGGGAAGCCATAAGATGATACCTTAGGATACTGGACAGATTTGGAAGTCGTCAGCCCTTTCTTTTCAAATCTGACATTTGAATTTTGTCTGGCAGCCTCTGATCGACCGGTCGGCTTCGGTTTGAAGTCTGGATTTTTAACACCTAGGTCTTTCTTGTCGCTCGAGTGTTTATTTCTGAAAGTGAGTTCATCCTCGACCCTCATATGAGCGAGCGTCCTTGCTCGTACGTCTTCAAAGGTTTCTGGAGGATATTTCGTAAGGTCGAGATACAACCCTGAACTATCGTCCAGACCCCGTTTGTATGCTTCAATGGCTGTTTTTATGTCGCAATTTCGGATACCGATCATCTCCGCGTTGAATCGGTTAAAATAGTCTCGGATGTACTCTCCATTTTTCTGTACGACATAGTAAAGGTCGCTCGTCTGTTTTTCCATTTTTCGGCTGCTGGCGAATTGTTGAGAAAATTGGTTCACCAACTCTGCAAAAGACCCGTTGGTTTTGGGTTTGAGATTGATCAACCATTGTAACGCTGCTCCATTCAAGGTCTGTAACACCCCGATTTTTCGAAAGGTATCATTCTGAGTTAATACAGAAACTGATATATCAAAAAAAAAAAAGATATTTAATTTTGGACTTGAATCCTGGATTTTATAGTTTAGATAGATGAAGGATTCAATTACGAGTCCAACGGTTCTTTCCGGAGCGAAAATGGAGCTATAATGAAGAAGTTACGGCCAAAACAGTATCGAGAAGAAAATCAGGAGGAAGCGGGCGACTTATGCCGCGACCTAAGTCGCGATACAAGTCGCGAAATCCACTGTTCCAGCTTAAGTCGCGATTTTTCATCCCCAAACTTCATTCCCTCATAACTCTTGATCCACAACTCCGATTTGGGTTATTCAAAGTGCTACGGTTTCGTTTTTGAGAGACCTTCAAGAATCTAGCAAGAGATTGGAGGTCTATTGGAGTATACAAGAGTATTTTGTGGTGGTAAGCTTCTCATCTCTCCCACTTCATCTTCTTCACCAAGTTTTCTAGGGCTTCACCCACCCTTTGTGTTTTCTTTCATAGATTGGAGATTAGTAACCATTTTGGTGAACTAGAAATGTTTTGGTTGGTGGGTTCAAGCTTGGATTAAGGTAATCTTCTATTCTCTTCGGTTATGGAAGTTAGGGTTTCGGTATTCATGTATATGGTTTAGGAAACGATTCTTTGTGGTCGGTTATGTTTATTTATGGTTGAATATATATGGATTTAGGTTTTGGAAGTTTGGTCTTGAAAATCCAAGTGTTCTTCAAAGGAGCTCTAGTTGGGGAAAAATATAGATTTAGCCTAAATCTAGCGAGGTGAGTTCAAGATGATTTATGAAAACGGTGTACATGCCAAAATGTTATTTTAAAATGTTGATGTTTCACACCAAATTGTTAACTGCTGATAAGTTTGAGTATTTGGTTATATCCATCTTTATAAACTCATGAAACATGCATTTTTGTGATTTTGGGCTTGTTGACAAATAAAGCATTTTGATATGTTTCTTTGACGTATATTATATAAATGGAGCCCATTTGATGTAAATGTCATTTACATGATTTTGTACTTACGTCTATTTGGAAAATGTGCATGACCGTGTCACGAGGTATTTTGGGAAATAAGAATAAAGAGTTTAATTGGGAAATGGTTTGCCGCAACCAATGTTGAGTTTGTTTTATTTTTATACTTTTGGGACCGTTGAGTCTTTGTCAGTCGGCTAAACGTGTTTTAATGTACAAAGGCTTTTGTTGGAAATTTACGTAAGGTGTTGGGGCTTTGGCTCGGTTTTTGGATTTAAACGAGTCGTGTGGACATTTGTCCGGAGTTATAACCAGCGGGGGTTTTGATTTAAACGAGTCGTGTGGACGTTTGTCCGGAGTTATAACCAGCGGGGGTTTTGATTTAAACGAGTCGTGTGGACGTTTGTCCGGTGTTATAACCAGTGGGGGTTTTGATTTAAACGAGTCGTGTGGACGTTTGTCCGGAGTCATAACCAGCGGGGGTTTTGACTGAGATGACGATTATTTTCGTATCGTTGGTGAGTTACATGTTTTGGGTGCGTGGTCATCCAACTGGAGTCATGTAACGTTAGACAGTGTTGTAATGGATCCATAGGCACATAAGTTCTGTTGGACTTGTAAGGCCGGAGGTTTTGGGTTACTTTTAGTGACCGCTCGGGTTTGCTAGCGAGTAGGCAATAAGCGGCACGAGCCGTTGAGGTGTAACTCGTCTAGGTTGGATAGGCACCCGCGTCCGTAAGACCTTGGGGTGGAACTCGACGGAGTAGGGCTAGAGGCAGTAATACGGATTGAGGTTGTGATGTCTGGTATGGCATGGGAACTAAGTCCGGGATCCGTGGTGAAATCCAACAACATCGAGGGTGGCCCCATTCACGTGTTCTCACCACCCAAGATGGAAACGTTTAGAGGACATATAAGGAAGTCGCGTGAACGGCCTACTTACGTGTTCTCTATTCTCGGTGTTTACGGATCTCCTCATCGTTGATTTGTGGTATTTTATTTGGTAATGTGGTATTTTTACCAAAAGGAGTTTTTAAGTGGTTGACGGCAAATGATGGCTTTAATATTGGGTTCTTCCCACGTATATTAAGGTTCGCATGGACCGCGTCATTTCCACGTGTCGTTATTCATTCTCGTCCATTTTACAGTCGTGTGAGTTTTGGGTATAAAGCCGTGTTCATGGCGATAGTTAATTATATAGATCTTCATCGATGATTTATGAGTTGTGTGCCACGTTTCACCCGTGTTGGGGATTTCAAGTTGTAATGTGTTAACCGTGTTTTATAAAATCGGGAGTCCGCCCTCTATTTTACTTTAGCAAGTTCCGGTTTACTTTACATAATTACGTCTCATAGTGAGATCCTCGTCTTAAAAGCAGTTTGGTTTGGTTAACAGTTAACTCGGTGTCTATTTAGTACAAAGCGCATCGTTATTGATAAACGAGTCATTTTCATAAGTGAAGCATATCATTTTGAGAGATTATGGTTTTATTCGCATTCTTCCTTTCTAAATGATTAAACTATATGTTGAAAACTCTTAAGCTCACTGGGCGTTAAGCCTAACCCTTTTTATATGTCGGCATGTGTGTTAGCTCCAAATCTTATGTTTGTTAAAGTGTTGAAAATACCCAAGTCCTATTTCAGAGGACTTCAAAAGATAGACTTCAGAGGACGAAGACTTCAGAGGACAAAACCTGCCTCTGAAGTACTTATCAGAGATTGCAACTTTCAGCAGAAGACATCATAGATGGCTTCATCAGAGGCTCTGAAGACAATGTCAGAGCTCTGAAGACATTCTCTCTGAAGATGACGCTGAAGACTCCAGAAGTATCAGAACAGATAACCAATCACTTAGTGATAAGATTTACTTTATAGAGTAGGTTACTGTTCAAGCATGTCTTAAGCTTACCTATTAGGTAAGACACTGTTCAAGCATGCTTCTATTTGTCAGAATAGTCCACTGTTTACTTTATGGTCCTATAAATAGGACCATCACTCCTTTGACAAAAGTGTGCTTTTTGATATCTTGTATAAGAAGAATCAACTGAATATATCTCACGAAGATCTTGTTCTTTCTACTTGCTTTATATATGAACTGTGATATTTGAATCTGTTTTTGATATTAAACTATATTGCTTCCGCTGTTTATACTCTTATTGTTTATATCATTATTGTTATAAGATTAAATCTGGGATCCAACAATGTGCATCAGGTTCCGGATGGGGGAAGAGGTTTTAGCTTTTTGGTGAAGTGTGGTGTGCTAAGAGTTTGTGCAAGGGTGAGTAGCTTGATGAAGTCTTCCGCGTTAGTCGTTGATAAGAGCAACTGTTTCTTTGGGGTTTTAGTAACACCCGACTTTGTTCAGTCATTATGCGAGAATCGACCTTTTAGTTGTTAAAGTTAAATCCATTATTCTTTTGAGGTGTCTCAAGTGATGATTGTAAAATAGATTATATCCTTTTTGTTGTATAATTTGGAAGTTTTAAATTAGTTGCTCTGTTCATTTTCGAGGGTGTTACAAGGTCGCTCCAAAACTCTTGCACATGTAGACTTCTTGAAACTGATGCGGTATCGAGACAGTCCACATAAGCTGTTTGTATTGGGCGACATGTTCTGTCGGATCAGTGACACCTGAATATTTTGGGGTGAAGGTCGGGATGCTATACTTCTTTGGGACGTCCACCAATGAGATCTCTTCAACGAACGGCGACGCCTGAAATCCTGTATGTGGCTCGACATTAACTGGGACTGCTGCCCCCGGCAATTTGGCCAGCATCGACAAGACACGCTCATTCTGCTCTTCCAGAAGCTTCAATCGTTGCGCAACGGGATCTATCGGGATACCTCTTGGGACACCTAATGGAACATAACCTGATCCGTTGAAGCTAGTCTGCTGCGAGGAATCAGAGGCATGTCCATTGAATGGCATAGAGGCCATAGGCATGATTGGGATTACGAAGGTCGCAGGATTAACAGGTGGTGGACGAGGATAATTAGGCAATGGAGGGGGCACGTTCCAAGTACCGGCATAAGCATTCGTAGTCCCCGCCACATTGTTTCCACTCTCGTTTCTTAGATGCTCAATGGTTTCAGCCGCTTGTCGAGCCTGGGCTGTTAGAGCGTCAATACGGGCACGAGCAGCAGTCAGCTCCATGTTCATCTGGGCCACAACATGATCTTGAGTTCCTTGGAATGCCATTGTCTTGAATGAATGCAAAAGAGAAATAATCGAAGGAAAACGTTAGAACGTCGTAAGATTATCGAAGATTTTCTTTGGATGGGGCCCCACGGTGGGCGCCAAACTGTTTATGCCAAAAATCTCCCATGGAAAATTTAAGGTAAACGTGAAGCTTGATCCAACCAAAGAAAGTAACACCGATAATCGTACGATTATAATAAAAATAAACTAAATGAGACGAGAGAATTGGTGACGCGAAAACCCCCTGAAATGGGTAAAAACCGCGAACGAGTGTGAGTCATCGTGCACTATAGACGTCAATCAGGGACGTCGTCCATTATAACAAGTGTTACAAGTGTAATACAATGTAAAACAATACAATAAAATAAAGTCGGTCGTGCGTCGTGTGTAATTAGACTTTGGTCGTGCGTCGCGCAACAAACGGTAGTAGGCTTTATGAATTTTGAGAGAGACTGAGTGAGCTCGAGAACGTAATTCGTGATCTTGTAAGGTCTGAGAATCAGATGTCCCGAATGTGAAGTTCTATCTTCATATTTATAATCTATTTTTCCGTTGACACGTCAAGAATGCGTATCTTGCTCATTAATAGAATGACCGTTTGATATTGATGATAACGTCCGTTATGTCCGTTGTTATTGATGATGGCTTCCATTATAATCTTTGGTCATAAATGTCTTTGAATCCTGCATTAAACATGATATAACGTATGTCGTAGGTTAATAACTGAAATCAGGTCGTACGATTGAATTTGTCAGACGGGTTATTAGTCGTTTAGTCGAGGTCGCCCAAAGGAAGGGCGTCGGTTATCGCTTGTCGTACGACGATGTGTTGGATCCCAGATCTAATCTCGTAACAATGATATAAACAATAAGAGTAATGACAGCGGAAGTAATACAGTTTAATATCAAAGGAGATTCAAATATCACAGTTCATAAAGCAGATAAAGATAAACAAGATATTCTTAGAATAAAATATTCAACTTATATTATCAGGTATATAACTTCTTAAGCACACTTTGAACAATAAGGTGATGGTCCTATTTATAGGACCATAAAGTAAGCAGTGTACTTGCATGACGAAAAAGAGCATGCTGAACAGTGACCTACTCTAGAAAGTAAATCTTATCACTAAGTGACGTGTCATCTGTTCTTCTGTTCATTCGTAGAAAACTTCAGTGTGAACATCTTCAGAGAGAATGTCTTCAGAGCTCTGACGTTGTCTTCAGAGCCTCTGATGAATCCATCTCTGATGTCTTCTCTGAAAGTTGCAATCTCTGATAAGTACTTCAGAGGCAGGTTTGTCCTCTGAAGTCTTCGTCCTCTGAAGTCTTCGTCCTCTGAAGTCTTCGTCCTATGAAGTCTTCGTCCTCTGAAGTGTATCTTTTGGAAGTCCTCTGAAATAGGACGGGTATTTTCAACACTTTAACAAACAGATGATTTGGAGCTAACAATCTCCCCCTAAGTGTCGAAAATAAAAGATACAAAAATAACAGAGAATTGAATTTTAAACTAGAAAGCATAGAGGAGAAAATCATCCTCTTAAGTATTACTTCTTAAACATTTGGAAGTTTAATACAAAGAAAGTAATATCAAAAAAAAAAAAAAAATAAAGAAACAGACTACAATTTGTCACTTGAACATATTCCATGGAATTTCATGATCAGAGCTCTGAAGTTGATCATCGAGTCAATCTCTAAGTCAAGCTTTGCTAGTAAATCTGCTCTGTGCCTTTCTTCCTTTGCATGGATCAATTTCTTTATACCTCTCAAGGTTTCATCAGAGTACTTCGACACTTCCGAAGCTAGAAAGATCTTCTTTTCTTGATTTACTCTGAAGACGAAACCCAGAGGTTCTGCAACGATTGATCCAGTCTTCTGTTCTTCAAGTTTGTCGAATGACTCCACAGGTTCAGTTACCTCCAGCTTCTCTTCCCCTAGGTTCAGAGCTATTTGAAAGTCACGTTTTGCTCGGTGTTTGACATAGGCCTCCATTGCCCGTCGGACTTCAACCATGCCCATCCTGATTTCCCTTCTTCCATGATCATACCTGGCAGAGCAATAGGCATATAAATGTGGTAAATCATATGGATTTAGATTTACGAGATCATTGTCATTGAACTCGTAAATCTTCTGATCAGATCGAGTTACCACATAATTCCTATAGATAATCTTGTTGTAAGCAAAGGTCTTTTCTGAGATATTGTTGATTTTGATGATTGGATCATCAGAGAGGACATGTGCTCTTGGTTTGGTTTTATCTCTGATAAATCTTCGCTCATAGTCTGGCATGTCCTCTCTGATTCTTGGATTCAGAGGAATGACTAGTGTGTCTGCCATGTTGAACTCACAGTAGATGTATCTGAAGTGGTCTTCTATGGAAGCTTCGGGATTTGATTCGAGGAATGTGGGAGATTTATTGAACACTTTTGCTGGAAGACCGATGCTTGCTTTCTGAACAGGATTCTCTGAAGGAGCCTGTTCATCAACAACCATGGTTTCTGGTTCCTTCGTCTGTGGAGGATCTTCTTTTGAGGGTTCAGAGATGTAGCCATCTATCTCTGGTGATTCCCTCAGCTCTGACGTTGTTGAAGTATGATGTGGTTGAGCATTCTTGAAGACATACTCTTCGACATCAACTACTTCAACTTCTTCTACAACCTTTTTTCCAGAATCTGATTTTTCTTCTTTTTCAGATTTTGATTCGTAAGCATCTCTCATCACATAAGTTGGTCTTTCTGGTGATGAGAATGCATCTTCTGATGTTGAGAAGTCTACGAGCTGTTCATCTTCTTCTTCGTCCAGAGCTCCAATAGTTTCTTGAGATGCAGCTGTGATTTGTTCAGCTGTGATTGGAACTATTGGAGCACCTGAAGTGGATGGTCCTAAAAAGATGATCGGTACTGGCGACTTTAGAGTGACCTGAATATCTTCAGCAGAGGTGGAGGTTGAACGTCTCTCTGTTCCTTTCTCCTTGTGTTGGTTTGATTCAGAGGGAGTGGACTCCTTTTGTGTTTCAACAGGTTTTGGAGTAGGAGTCTTCTCCCCCTTATGAAGATCGGATGACCCCTGAGGTTGGTCATCTTCGTCATCAGAATCTTAATATCTAGCCTTCTTTCGCGCTTCCTCAGAGCATGCGACCTCTGGTTCCTTTCTCTTCAATACTCCCTCTGAAGATTTGACATTCTTCAGAAGGTCTTCAATCTTCTTGTTCTGCTGAGTGGTCTTGGAGACGAACTTGCTGGAGATATTCATTACATTGCTGGTGATCTTCTTGGAGAAGTTGGTCAGGTCAGCCTTTGTAATGATTTCTGTTGTAGCAGGAGCAGCAGCAGAGGAGGTAGGGATCTTTGCAATTACCTCTGTCAAAGAACGCAAGACTTCCTCTTTGAATTGAGAGAAGTCTGCTTGTGTTGGAGTGGGGGCAGAGGTAGGTGGAATTGCCTGGAGGAGCTCTGTTTTTGAGTTCTGAATTTCTCTGGACAATACGGAGTCATTCTTTATGACCAATATTTCCAGAGCATCCAGTTTTTCGTTCTGATTGAGAACCGTCGTGCGCAGCTCAGAGACCTCTGAAGTGAGCTTTTCAACTTCAGAGTTAGAGGCAGAGGCCTCTGAGGTCTTCTCCATGTGAAGTTTTATCTCCTTCAGAGATTCTCTGATTTCATCACCAAAGATTTTGAACTCCTCTTTGGTAACGTAATCAGAGGGGGTAACCTTAGGATCAACACATGATTCTAAGTTTCCCTCGAGTTCAGAGGGGCCTTCTTTCTGAGGTGGTTTGATGTTTTCTCCGGAAGGACTTCCCATTAATCCTTAGGGACCCTTTTTCAAGGATTTCCCTATAATGGTTCCGATTGGTCTCTGATCATCAGAGTCAGAATCTGATGATGAGAACCGAATGTGTTTGGAAACCTTGCTGTCCAGGCTAAGGATTCCTTGTGCAAGAAGGTCGTTCCATTCTTTTTCTTACAGGCAATCCTTACGTTCTAAGGGACGGTCCTACTTAGTTTGAGCCACAAAGGCATCATGTGTGGGTGGAGGTGACATACTCTGGGGTGATTGAGTATTTTTATCTTGGTCTAAGTCCTTTTGGAAGGACTTAGCCGTATCAGAGGTTTCCCCTCTGGTGCATGCTTTAGAGGCACAAACAGATGCCTCTGAGCGGTTAGGATGGGAAGGGTTCGAGGTGTGCACCTCTGTTTCAATGTCCATTGATGCTGGACCACCTTGGACAGTAAATTTGTTTGCACTGGGATTTGGGCTTTGGATTCTCTCATTTGTGTCGTCAAGGACATCTTTTTCTACCTCACCGCCCTCAGATTCTAAGTTTAGAAACTCATCCTCTGGAAATCTCTCTTCCTCACCTTCCTCTGCTCTGACAGAGTTATTCTCTTCGTTAGAGGGAGGGTTCTCATGTTCTCTCTTCCTTACTCTCTCAGAGCCACCCTCTGGTTGCGCTCTGTTAATGTTTTGAGCAGTATCAGAGATATCACTCTCTAATTCAGGCTCAGGCTCAGAACCTAAGTGTGTTGGGGATCCCATCATCGGTTCTGATGATTGGGCAACACGACTAAGTAGGAGATGGGTAGGAGAGTCAGCAGGAATTATCTCAATCATGGTGTGTGGGAAACGTCGGTCATGTGGATAAGAAGGAACCTCTGTGGCTTTGAATGAGTTCATCATAAACAAAGGTGTTATTGGGCCCTCCTCAGTGATGGAGAATTTCTCCATTGCTCGTTGAATGACCACAGAGATGAATCGGGGAAACAGTACCGATATTGGTTGTTTTCCTTTGGCCAAGTCCTTGTTCTTCTTGTCCACCGCCGTCAGCATCTCACAGAAGAGAATGTGAGCCATATTGATGCTTCTGTTGAAAAAGAGAGCATACATTATGGCTATTATCGCTGGATGAGTCTGATCCTGACTTCCAATCTTGCAGGTTATTGTTCGGTTGAGAACACCGAACATAAAGTTCCATTTGGGAGGCAGGTACTGACGTCTGAATTGACTTAGGCGTGTTATTTCTTTGTTGTAGCCTAAGTGTTGGAGGAATTGAAGAAGGACTTCTTGAGTTGGGGGTTTCTCAAAGGTTTCTATTTGAAGATCAGTTTTGGTGAGGAGGTTGAATCTGCGAGTTAGGGTTTGCGGGGTGATTCTTATGTTTAAGCTTTGTTCACCTAGGTCAATGTGCCCAACCAATCCTTCCTTTTCATCGTCGTATTCACTTGAATACCACCATTGTTGGACAAAGCGAAGGGGAATATCTGAGGCATGTTTGGTTAGAACATCATTGAGTTCGCAGTTGGTGAAAAAGTCGAGGATTGGGCGAAACTGTTCATCGTATTTTGATGGGGTGACGTCCAGAAAGTAGTTGTTTCCTTTGACTGGAACATCGAACTGTACCAATATTCAAGCTTGGAACAAGTTTGCTTGAGTTATCTGAAGTTTGTGAATGAGCCTCCATTGTTGCAGGTTGAGAAAGATGAAAGCTTAGAAAGAGAGATTCGGCTTTTGGATTTTGAGAGCGTAAAGAATAATGAGAAGTGAACAAGGGTATTTTATAGCTACAAAAGGAAGGTAGAGGGAGAGGTTATTGAAGAGGCGAATGAGAGTCCCAATGTCAGAAAGGACGTTCCATCATCCCCGAATTGATGGGTGACACGTTTAGGCGTGTTGGGAAGAACCGCTTTGTGTCAGAAAACCGCCAGTTGGGTTTTTGAAAAGAAACGAGTGGTTATCCAAAAAGATTTATTATTTAAAAGAATTTCCTGGAATATTTGTTTAATGAGAAAAGATCAGAAGCTCTGATATTAATATCATAGACAAGATCAGAGGCTCTGATAAAAATATCAGAGACAAGATCAGAAGCTCTGATAAAAATATCAGAGATAAGATCAGAGGCTTTGATAAAAACATCAGAGACAACATCAGAGGATCTGATAAAAATATCAGAGACAAGATCAGAGGCTCTGATAAAAGCATCAGAGACAAGATCTTTTCTCCCCCTTGAGAGATGAAAGGGTCGTTGTCTCCCCCTTGACACATGCTTGGAGATTCAAAAGAGTGATTTTTACCATATTTGAAAAAGTCTAGAGGCTCTGATGAAAGGATCAAAGACTCTGATGTTTTCATTTAAGTATGATATTGATATGCTACTCGATTCAGAGACTCTGATATACGATCAGATACTCTGAGTTTCTCTTTTGTTAGGTAGACATATTCAACATTCCCAACTTGCTAATTAAAAAATTGAACCTTCGTTCATCTAAAGCTTTTGTGAAAATATCAGCAAGTTGAAGTTCAGTTGGTACAAAATACATCTCTATTGTTCCTTTTTCAATATGATCTTTCAGAAAGTGGTACCTTACATCGATGTGCTTGGTTTTGGAGTGCTGTACTGGATTGGCAGAGATGGCTATGGCACTTTTTGAATCACAGAGAATTGGAATTTTGTCAAATTGTTGGCCATAATCTCTGAGCTGAGTCTTCATCCATAATACTTGTGAGCAACAACTAGCAGCAGCAACATATTCTGCCTCTGTAGTTGAAGTGGAAACACAGTTTTGTTTCTTGGATGACCAACTTACCAGCTTATTGCCCAATAACTGACAACACCCAGAGGTACTTTTTCTGTCAAGCTTACATCCAGCATGATCTGCATCAGTGTAAGCTGTTAGATCAAAACTTGAAAGTTTTGGATACCAGAGGCCTAATGAGTGTGTCCCTCTGAGGTATCTGAAAATTCTTTTGACAGCAGTTAAATGAGATACCTTTGGATTTGCTTGATATCTAGCACAAAGGCATGTTGCAAACATTATGTCAGGCCTACTTGCAGTTAAGTATAATAGTGAACCTATCATGCCTCTGTAGGTTTTTATAGCCACATATTCTACTGATGGATCAGAGTCAAGTTTGACTCCGGTGGATAGAGGTGTTCTCATCGAAGTTGAATCATTGAGTTTGTATTTTTGCAAAATTTCAGAGACATACTTAGATTGACTTATGAATGTACCTTCTGAAGTTTGTTTTACTTGTAAGCCTAGAAAGAAAGTTAATTCTCCCATGAGGATCATCTCAAATTCACTCTTCATCAACTCTGAGAACTTGTCACAATACTTTTGATTGGTAAAGCCAAATATAATGTCATCAACATAAATTTGTACTAAAATCATCTCATTCTTGTACCTTTTGATGAATAAGGTAGTATCAATTGTGCCCTTTTCGAATCCATTGTTAATCAGAAAAGTGGACAGAGTTTCATACCAAGCTCTTGGGGCTTGTTTGAGTCCATACAGAGCTTTATCCAAATAATAAACATGATTAGGATACTCTGTACTTTCAAATCCAGGTGGTTGCTGGACATAGACTTCTTCATTTAATTTACCATGAAGAAAGGCAGATTTAACATCCATTTGATAAACTTTGAATCCTTTGTGTGCAGCATAGGCTAAGAAGATTCTGATTGCTTCTAGCCTAGCTACAGGTGCAAAGGTTTCATCATAATCAATGCCTTCTTCCTGGTAATATCCTTTTGCAACCAACCTGGCTTTGTTTCTGATTATTATTCCATCCTCATCCTTTTTGTTTCTGAAAACCCATTTCGTTCCAATTGCAAATTTTCCTTTGGGAAGGGGAACTAGAGTCCAGACTTTGTTTCTTACAAACTCTTGAAGTTCATCCTGCATTGCAAAAATCCAATGAGGATCTTCAAGAGCTTCTTTTACCTTCTTTGGTTCAATAATGCTCAAAAAGTTTACATAGAAGCATTCATTGATGGTGGCAGATCTTGTATTAACTCCTTCGGATGAGGATCCAATGATTTGATCAATTGGATGATCTTTTGTCCATCTGGTGATTGGAGCAATAATTTGTGCAGTTTGAGTTTCAGAGGCTCACACGTTTGGTGATACCTCTGTTGTATTGTTCAGAGGCTCTGAAGGTGATACCTCTGTTGTACGGTTCAGAGGCTCTGTTGGTGATGCCTCTGTTGTACTGTTCAGAGGCTCTGAGTTTTGTTCCAGAGATGCAGATTCTTGTTCTTCATCATTTGGTTCTGGAGTTGCTTCAGATACTTCTTGATCATCTTCTGATTCACTTTGCTGATCTGCATTTGGTGAAACAGAAGGTGTTAGTTCAGAGGGCCCTGAAAGGGTTGTACCTGTTTCTTTAGGTTCTTCTGAATTCTCTCTCTGTCTATCTCTGAAGATAACTTCAGAGATATCTTCATCATCAAAGAAATCTTCAAATATTTTGTTTAATTCAGATTCCCTTGATGATTCAGAGATTGGTGATGAACTTTCTTGTTGTTCAGAGCTTTTATTGTCGTCAAAAGTGATATTGATGCTTTCTTGGATAGTCCTTGTTCTAAGATTGAACACTCTGAAAGCTTTTGAGGCTAATGAATATCCAATGAATTTGCCCTCATCAGCTTTCTTGTCAAACTTTCCAAGATATTCTCTATCTTTCAGAATGTAACACCTGCATCCAAAAACATGAAAATATTTAATATTAGGTTTCCTATTGGTAATGAGTTCATAGGATGTTTTCTGAAATCTCTTGACAATTGTAGCTCTATTCTGAGTGAAGCAGGCTGTTGCTACTGCTTCTGCCCAAAAATTTGTTGAAAGATCAGATTCAGCAAGCATTGTTCTGGCAGCTTCAACAAGTGTTCTGTTTTTCCTTTCAACTACTCCATTTTGTTGAGGAGTTCTTGCTGCAGAGAAGTTAGGGGTAATGCCTTCTTCTGATAGATAAGAATTGATTTTGGCATTTCTGAACTCTGTTCCATTATCACTTCTTAGTTTCTGAACTTTGCTGCTGAATAGAACCTGTAATCTTTTCAACAACCTTATTAATATGTCAGGTACATCAGATTTAGCTCTAATGAATTCTATCCATGTGTATCTGGAAAATTCATCAATCAGAACCAGAATGTATTTCTTACCTGCTAGACTCTGTACAGAGATAGGACCACAGAGGTCCACATGAAGCATGTGCAGAGGTCTAGGACAGTTGTTTTCACTTTTGGTTTTATGGGAAGATCTTTTCATTTTTCCCATCTCACAAGCAGAACAAAGATGATCTTTGTTAAACTTTAGAGATGGTAATCCCTTAACCAAATTAAGTTTAACTAACTTATCAAGTGAGGAAAAGTTTAGATGTGAAAACTTTTTATGCCAGAGCCAGATTTCCTCACTATTCAGAGATACAAGACAAAGTTTCTCTGAATCAGTGTCTGTGATTTTGGTAAAGTTCATTCTGTAGAGGTTACCTTTTCTGTCTGCTCTTAGCATTTCTTGACCTGATTCTGAGTGAAGAAGTGAACAATATTTTCTTTGAAATTTCACATCAAAACCATGATCACAAAGTTGACTTATGCTTATCAGATTGTGTTTTAATCCATCCACATAAGCAACCTTTGATACTGAAACATTTCCTCTTGATAACTCACCATATCTTTTAATTTGTCCTTGCTTGTTGTCTCCAAAAGTAACTGCTCCTCCAGATTTTGCTTTGAATGAGGATATCAGTTCTTTATTTCCAGTCATATGCCTTGAACATCCAGAATCTAGGTACCAGATTGGCATTGACTGTTTCTGCAAGACAAATTATTGTTTCTTAGGTACCCACCTCATTATGGGTCCTTTTGTGTTAGACTTTGGTGGAATTGTATGACTTTTTGGCATCTCATCTTTTGATGTCTTGCCTTTACTTGTCTTCTTTTGAGATTTTGTCTCTGAGATATTTTTCATAGATTTATTCAAAAGGCAGTGTGATCCTTTAAAATGATTTTTCAGTTTCATCAAGAGATAAATGCAATTACAATTAATAGAACAAGAAGAAGTAGGAGCAAAGTTTTTCTTTTTATTAAAAGCATTTGTTACATTTTGACTTCTTTTGAAACTAGCACTAGGAATATTACATTTATCCCTAACTACTTCTTTTCTTTTTGCTTGATAGACAGTCTTCTTTTCAAGTTGCTTTTTCTTGTTCAAAAACATCTTCTTTTCTTTGCTGCTTACTGCATAGACAGGATCAATATGGTTAATTTTTGTCCATTTTCCTTTTTGTTCAGGAGAGAATTTTATTGTTTTATAGGTGTAAGAACCAGAAGTGTTTGTTTTATTCTTTGCCTTTTCTTGCAACTCTTTTTCAAGTTCCAGAGATGTTTTTGCTTGTAAACACATATTTGCAAAATCAGGAGTTATTGGTATTCTGGTTTTGGTTTTCAATACTGAAATTGGAACATTCAAAATACCAGAGCCAACAGTTTCTATCTTTTTGTGAATTACATTCCCTGATTTACAAAAAATCTGTTCATCAATCTCTAAATTAGATTCTGAATCAGAGTCAAGAAAGTCTCTCTTAGATTTAATAGAGATATCTACCTCTATTGGTTTTTTAATTTCTTTTGATCTAGAGACTTTGATGATCCGTTTCATGCTTTCTTTTCTTTTTAAGTCCACCATGACATTTTTTTCCCAAATCTTTTGAACATCATCTTTAAACGTAGTTCTGATGTTTTCATCTGACTTTGGTGAATACAGAGGAGCATTCGTATTAAGTGAACTCTGAGATTCATTTTCAGAAGTACTTGTATCAGAGGTACTTGGTTCAAATGTCTCTGATTCACTTGAGATGAAAGCATCAAATCTGAAAATTTCTTTGGAATCATAGCTCTGAGGTTTTGTAAAGTGTACCTCTGAAGTTTCTTCTTTTATCTGTAACACATATTCTTTAATGTCTTTTACTTCAGAGTACTTTGTATTTTTGAAATTTAAAGCTCTTGCTTTTGATCCCTCTGATGTTTTCATTCTTTTGAAATTATTCAGAGATGGATCTTCAGAGCTTTGGACCTTTCCTATACAGAAAGTGGAAGAAAGTGAAGTTTTCTCCAATCCATTAAATGAATTCAACTCATTGAATCCTAGCCCTTGAGAGTCCATCTGAGTTTTTATTTTGTCGAAAACACTTTGTGCATTAACATAGCTTTTGATTCGAAGATTTTGTCTATCTAGAGATTGATGTAGGATTTCTCTTTCCTTTTGAAAAAATTTGGTTAAGGCAATAGAATTGAGCCTTTCATACTCAGATTTCTTTACTTCTTCTTCTTTTCCTTTTAAAACTTTTTCAATCTCTTTTATTTCTTCTGAAAATGATTTTTCTTTTTGCTTGTTGGTTTCTTCAAGTTTGGTTTTTTCAAGAAAAATTTCTTTCTTTTCTGATTCCAGAAGATTCTTTTCTCTTTTGTAAAAAATGAGCTCTTTTGTTACGTGCTCTCTTTTCTCTTTTTCTTCAACAAACTTTTGCTTTAGATCCTGAAGTTCATTAATTAGTTTAAAAGCATCTATTTCAGGATCACTGTCAGAGGTGTAAAGAGAGTTTACCTTTTCAGAGTTGTCTTCGGATGCTTCATCAGTTTGATTTCCATCTGAAAAAGCCATACCACAGAGATTGGTAGGCTCTTCCTCACCATCACTTGTCGAGTCAGATAGCCAGTCTTCCATTTCTGCTACAAGAAGTCTTTCTTTTACATTGTATTTGTATTTGTTCTTGTAGTAATCTTGATCTTTGACAAGTTTTCCTCTGCAGTTTGCAGAGAAGTGGCCTGATTTTCCACATCTGAAGCATCTTCCATCATTTTGATTTGGTGGAAGAGTGGCAGTACTTGTCTCTGGCTTCTGTTCTTGAGGTTTGAAGTATCTTTGTGGTTGTGGATACCTTGGTTGGAATGGTTGTTGTGGTCTTGTTTGTTGTGTTGCATTATCATGGTTGAAGTTTGCACCCTTTTGATCACTATATGGAGTGAATCTGGGTTCTTGTTGAAATCTTCTCTCCGGATTTCTTCTTTCTTCATTCTCTCTTCTTCCTTCAAATACCTTCTTACCAAATTTCTTGTTAAACTGATGAGTGATTAATGCAAGAGATTTGGCGAAGGCATTTATATCTTCATCTGAGTCTGAATCAGTATGAGTTTCTTCTGCTATCAAAACCTTTTTGGATCTTCTTTTTGTTTCCAAACATTTTTGTGACTCTTCACAGTTGTTTTCTTTCGATGTTTGTTTTGAAACAAGTGCAAGGGGTCCACCCAAAGAGGTTTTTGATTTTTGCTTCATAACTTCTTTTTCATGTGCAACAAGAGTACCATAAATGTCAGTTAATGACCATGACTCAAGATCTTGATTAGCCTGTATAGACATGGACAGTTGTGACCATTCTTCATTCAAGCTCTTCAAAAAAAGAACGTTGTTTTCCTCTTTTGTTCTTATCACTCCAAACTTTCTACATTTGTTTATTAGAATGTTGAATCTTGAGTAAGTTTGGTGTAACTTTTCTTCTGGTAGAGCATGAACATCATGATATTCATTGATGCATAGATTTCTTCTATTTTTCTGAGTTTGTAGGCCACCTTCAAGTTGATTTAACAACTGATCCCATATCTCTTTTGCAGTTTTACAAGAATCAAGTTCTTGAAAGATATCATTGGGAATGGCCATTATGAGTAATCTAACAGCTTTTGAGTCATTATCCATCATATTATTTTCTTCATCAGTGAAGTTTGTGGTTTTTTTCATAATATGCAGGTATTTCGGCAGTATCTGCTGTTGCAGGAACTCTTGGTACCAACACCATTGGAATGTGAGGTCCAACGTTCACAGATCTAAAAAGATCCCTGTCCATACCTTCTAGAAAATTTACCATCCTTATTTTCCATTGGGGATATTCATCCCTTAAAAGTGTAGGAGGTTTTGTTAATGACCCAGCTGTATATATGGCACTTATGCTTGAGTTTGCCATTTAAAAAAAATGAAGATTTGAAGAACTGATGCTTTTTGTAATGAACTGAGATTTACTATCAAATCTAGAGCATATGATGTTCTTGAATAAACTGGGTTTATATGAACATGCACAAATATTGAAAGTTTAGAATCAATGAGATGTAAATCTATCCGAGTATGCAGATATGATCTTTCTTTGTTTTAGAAACAAAGGAAGCTCTGATACCAATTGTTGGATCCCAGATCTAATCTCATAACAATGATATAAACAATAAGAGTAATGACAGCGGAAGTAATACAGTTTAATATCAAAGGAGATTCAAATATCACAGTTCATAAAGCAGATAAAGATAAACAAGATATTCTTAGAATAAAATATTCAACTTATATTATCAGATATATAACTTCTTAAGCACACTTTGAACAATAAGGTGATGGTCCTATTTATAGGACCATAAAGTAAGCAGTGTACTTGCATGACGAAAAAGAGCATGCTGAACAGTGACCTACTCTAGAAAGTAAATCTTATCACTAAGTGACGTGTCATATGTTCTTCTGTTCATTTGTAGAAAACTTCAGTGTGAACATCTTCAGAGAGAATGTCTTCAGAGCTCTGACGTTGTCTTCAGAGCCTCTGATGAAGCCATCTCTGATGTCTTCTCTGAAAGTTGCAATCTCTGATAAGTACTTCAGAGGCAGGTTTGTCCTCTGAAGTCTTCGTCCTCTGAAGTGTATCTTTTGGAAGTCCTCTGAAATAGGACGGGTATTTTCAACACTTTAACAAACAGATGATTTGGAGCTAACACGATGGACTGTTGGAATTTTTACCCAAACACCGGGTAAGACTCTTCATCCTTATCCTCGCTCTTACCAGGTAAGATTCTATCCTCTTGTCATGTTTATCCGCTATGGTAAGTTTCCCGGTAAGCACTTACTAGATAAGCATTTTGTAAACGACCCCTAAGTAAAGCAACAACCAAACATTTGGGTATTTTTTACATCGATCGAGATTAATTTTCCGATAAGATAAATAAATATAATGTTTTATAGTAATATTCATTATTTATTAATTTTGTTACTTTAATTATCTAAAAGTTTTAACAACATAAATTAGTTTCATATTAAAAAATTGAGTAAATTACAAATTTAGTCCGTATGGTTATTGAATATTTTGGATTAGGTCTTTCAAAAAAAAAAGTACATATATGGTCACCATGGTTTCACTTTTGTTATGGATCAGGTCCCTCAACCTAAATCTAGTAACAGCTACTCCATTACGTCTGGGTATTATTGACATTTTATATTTTTTTCTTTAAAAATACAAAAAAATAATGTAATATATATATATATATATATATATATATATATATTCATATCATCGTCCCTCCCAAAGAATGCCCTCGTCGGCATTAACCCATCTAGCACTTCCCATCGGTCCACGTCTGCACACCCTTGGCTACAACAAGCGTGTACACAGACTTGGTTTTACGGAGATCCTTGGCTAGAGCAACCACACATTTCCAATAGTCACCGTCGCTGGCAAAGAAGGTGACGTAAGCACGACGGAGCAACGTGTTGGCCTTCAGGAGACCGGAAGTGGTTCGGTTGGCACCGTTTCTGTTAACTGGTGGATCCATGATGAAGTGAAGAGTGAAAATTAAAGGTTGTGTTTTTGGTTTGTGGAAAGCGATTGAGAGCTCGATAGCTAATGGATATTAAACCTATTGAGAGCTCAAAGACCTCCATCGAACACCACCTCATTTTATCTCTTCCCTCTGCTCCGATCTAAGCCCTCTATAATTATGAATTATGAGCCTTGTCTTCATAAGTTGGTGCATGCTGTGATCCATTGTAATTTATTTGTACCCTTCTCTCTCAGAGTACAAACAAATAATGCACTTAAATATCTTCTACAAACCCTCCATTAATTCTCCATAGCTTTTGTTTTTAAGGTCTACTTTCCTCAAATTTGGAGATCCACGCATGCTCACTTTCACATACATCTCTGGTCCCATTTTCGACGACTCCATCTTCTTCCCACCATCACTATGTTTTCTCGATAAGATCTCACGCCACCACCTCACAACTTGTTCCTACTGGTCTTCAGTTCTCGACAATCCTAGTCTTAGCTCGGTTTAAATGTGAATCCAAGTAGGTCAAAGCGGTGATTTAAAGGTTTCCATAGACAAAGTTTCAGGAGCTATTCATGCGTGATCTGGACAATCAAACATAGAAAAAAAAGTTAACTAGTAACAATTAGATCAACTGTTGTTCCAGATTTAAGCTATTCAATCACACTCAAATGTAGAAATCATCTTTTATTGATTGAATCTTTGAATTACAATGATTTCTTTAGTCATATATCTAACAGAGTGCCACAAGTCTATTACTGTGTGTTTCTCTCTCACTCTAGAATCTGAAATGTCTGCGTGTTAGCTCCAACTTACATATGTAGAAGTATTGAAAAAATAGGCTAAGTATAGGAACTTCTGAAGACTGCTCAGAACAACCAAGCTCAACCACTGAAGCCACATGCTCAGAATACTCTGTCGAATTTCTGTCCGAGGACTCGTAACCTAAAGATGACTTTCAGATCACAGAGCCTCTATGATGGCAAACCTTTGGAGATCAATGTTCGAAGATTTCGTGGATACAGTTCAAGACAAGGTCATGTGCAGAACACGTGAAGCCTGCTGTACGAAGATTTTCCAGATCATTTACGTGGCGCACGATTGTTTACCTTTCCAGGTGGCATTCCGTTTATGGAATGTCAACCTTTGTCTTGTGCTACAGGGTGCATCCTCCTTGTATATTATAGGAGCACCACTTTCGTTTGTAATTAGTGAGCACACACCTTTTCTGAGAAAAGATTGTAATTTCCTGAGAATATTTGCACATACCAGTGCGTGTTCTTGGTGTTCTTGAAGCAAATCAATGAAACAGTTTCTTCAGTAAATTTCTTGTTGCATTTTGCGTTTCTGTTCATTGTTTGTTTATGTGTCTAATACCTTGCATGTTCTACTTTCTCTAAATACTAAAACACTTCCGCACTCTTATTGATTAGTCTGTGTGTAGTGAAAAGTTTATCAAGTTGAGAACATCATTATTTGGGATCAACAATTGGTATCAGAACAGACTTTGATTCTTAATATCAAAGGATCATGTTCTATACTTGATTACTGTGTTCTTGGTAGTAGTTTGAGTCTGTTCTTTATTTTGAACTTCATTCATAAAGATACTCTGTTTTCTAAAACTATTTTCAACCAATTTGATATAGATTCAAAGGCAAGTGTGCTTGACCCGCTAAAGACAGAGTCAAAGCTTGTTTGTTGGTTATTAACTCTTTCATACCAAATACTCATCATCGTTGAGCATATTCTTATTCCTTTCATAAGTTCATCTTATACTCTGTTTTTCTGTCTTACTCTCTCCATCTGAAAATGGTGAACACAGTCAACTATTTCAGCACAGGATCTCAATCAAAACCTCCTACTCTACTAAGGGATGAATATCCTCAGTGGAAAATCAGGATGGTACACTTCCTTGAAGGTATGGATCCTGGACCGGTCGAGTTTCTTCACAATCCTCCTTACATTCCAATGACCACTGTCCCTCGTGTTCCTGCTACTGCAAACACTCCAGAAATACCTGAATACCAGCATCCCAAACCCGTTAACGAGTGGACTGAGCATGAAAGTGCCCTGCATGAACTTGCAAAGAAAGCCAAAAGGCTACTCATAATGGCCATTCCAAATGACATCTTTCAGTCCCTTGACTCCTGTGAAACATCAAAAGATCTGTGGTTGGAGCTCGAGAAACAGCTTGAGGGTGGTGCTAAAACCCTAAAGAACAACATGGCTTTATGCATCAACGAATACTTTGCATTTAAGGCCCTGCCAGGTGAATCCATTCAGAGCACTTATAACAGATACAACTCCTTGATCAACAAATGCAAGAGGTATGGAATCCACAGAACCTCTGAGGAGAACAATGTCAGATTTCTTCGGAGTCTCAATGACGAATGGCTTCATCTGACAATGTCCATGCAAGCAACTCTACATCTTGATGTTTGGGACATTAATTAGCCAAGAGAACCGAATTTCAAAGTTGACAACCCCTGTCGGTGGACCTCTGGCACTGGTAGGAAGTGCCACAGAAGGCCAAGATAAAAAAAAGGAGAAGGTGACAGAGGATGTACAGAAGAAGAAGAAAAAGAAGGTACTAGTGGCAGAGAGTGAAAGTGAAGAAAGCTCAGAGGAGGAGATTGATATGGCTGCTCTAGCCAAAACGCTTGCTCTTATGACCCGACAATTCAACAGGGGTCTTAAGAAAAAGCCTGAATACAGAGGAAGAGAGGAAAGAGACGACAGAGGTAGAGGGTATAGTAAGTGAGAAATTTTGGGAGAGAAGAGTTTGGTGATCAGAGGCATGAAGAAAGAAGAAGTGGACAGAAGATGGACGGCAGAGGAGCAGACAAAGCCCCTCAACAGAATGAAGTATTCTTCAAATGCGGGAAGCCAGGTCACTTTGCAGTAGAGTGCAGGTCGACTGCCAACAAAGGGAAACCTAACAGAGATGTTGATTTCTATAAAAAGAAAGCAGAATACTACACTCAAAGATCCCTGATGGCATATCAAGAAAACCTTGTGACCGATGAATCCTCTGATGAAGGGAACAACAATGCACTCTTCTGTGGAATGGTAGAAGTCCACACCTCTGACAATAATAGTGAGGTATCCACTTCTGATTCAGCTAATATAGACTCTGAAAACAAACTTCTTGAACAACAAAAAGAGTTTCTTGCCTGTAAAAACACGTGCTCAGAACTAGAGAAGAAATTAGTATTCTTTGAAAGAGAAACAAAACTTCTCACCCAAGAGAAGGATAAGCTGTATCTTGAAAGAAAAACACTAGTCTATGAGTATATTTTTGAAAAGAAGGGTCTAAAAGAAAAGGTTTCCAAACTTGATCAAGCTTTAAAAGAAAAGGTTAAAGAGATAAAGAACAGTGAGAGTGATCGCCTAAACGCCATCTCTTTGAAAAAAAATTCCAAAAAGAAAGAGAAGTACTTCATCAAGATCTGCACGACAAAGATCTTCTGATTAAGAGATATCAGGATGCTCAAAATGTTCGAGAGAAAGTTAATACCCAGATTGGCAGAAGAGGTATAGGGTTCGATGACATAGACCCCTACACTGGGAATAAAAGAAACAAATCTTTAGCAAACATCTTCTGCCCTGGACAATTTCTAAAAGCAAGTCTTCCAAATCTATTATCCACATTCAAGAGGCGCAGAACCTCAGAAGGACCACATCTGAGGAAACCTCTGCAGATGGAAAATGTATGGTATGAAAACAGTGATTTACCATCTGCACTCTCATCCAAGAGAAAATCTATTCCAAAGAAATATTTGTGTCAAAAGCAGACAGGGGTCTTCAGATTTGGTCATCGAGAAACACAAACTCAAATGGCTTTTATGTGCATGATGATTCCTGAAAAGGAACTGTCATTTGATGCACCAGAGTTTGTTCCGGCCTCTGTGGAAGAAAAGTTGTTCAAAAGATTTTTGGAAAGTGACTTGAGAAAAACCTATGAAAATCACTTTCTTAGTCATCCTGATGTAGCCTCTGAAGTAGGAGAAATCTTTGAGCAAGATCTTCTCAATTGTCTAAGTGTTCCTATGGTGATCCCATGCATTTCAAAAGATATAAATTTTCCCAAGGACACTTCCAATAGACAAAGCAATGCACTTCCAGAAGGTCACGCCTTCACTCACAGAGACTTTCTTGACTCAGATTATGAATCAGAATCTGAGTCCTCCTCTGTCGATATTGAGACAAGTTCTGTGGAACTTGAGATAGTCCCCTGTGGTCCAGAGGAAAATGAGCTTCCCTCTGGTATTCTTAACAGAGTAGTCGCTCCCATAAGGAAAACCACAGGCATACCCTGTTATTCCTAGATTCTAGTTCCTAAATGCAACACATACTCAAGATGATAATCACAAACCATATTCATTGATTCCAAACTCAAAGATTACAAATCATAACTTTCTTTCTCTAAACTCTCTCACTAGAAACATATTCATTTAGCTCTTCTCTAATCTGCTCTCTCTTTTTTTGATTCGTGTACATTACTCACACACTTACTTACAACTTGAATTACAAAGACTAGAAGGCATTTATACTCTCAACAATTACAAAGAAAGTAAAATACAAATACATTGACTTTGAAATTTATTAACAAAAGACTTTGACTTTGATGAGAGTTGACTTTCTTCAGCTTTGACTTTCTTGAACTTTGACCTTCAGTCTTCTTGATCTTGTATCCAACATATTTATGCTCTAACATACCCATCTGCCCTGACTTTCTGGATATGTGTTTGCAAGCAAAGACTTCTCTTGAGCTCGAAAAATTAAACAGCAAAAAGATTAAGATCTCTCAAGCTTCCAAAAATCTAAAACCCATAAAGCTATTACAATAAAAGCTCACCTGGAAACAGAAGGGGAAATGACCCAAATTTGACAAATTTAATGCTTCTGTGGCAGTGAATGCTCGAAAAGGAGGTCAACAAGGGAGAGTACAATCAAAGAGCCATCCAAGAGGAGTTTTTGACAAAACTCAACCTAGATTAGACAAAGTTTTCTGTGAAAAGAAACCCAAATCTAAAATGGGTTGTTGTAAAAATTGCTCTGTACCCTCCTTTGACAAGTTTAATGAAATGTTTAAGAAGTTTGCTTCTGAAGTCTCTCACTGTAAATGTTTTGATCTTATGCATGCTCTTAATCAACATTTTTCAAGGCCTTCCTGTCTTATATCTCACCCAAAATCTAAGAATGCCATATTCAAGGGTGAGAAAGGACAAAGTGGTACCTCTGTTAAAGAGGATAAAGCCAAACTCAAAGGTGCTAAGGCATCTTTAAAGACTCCTAACAAGCCTGGACCCATTTGGAAATGGGTACCTAAATCCTCTTAGTCTGTCCGCATAAGAAACATCATGTACCCATTTGGTACCTAGACTCCGGGTGTTCAAGGCACATGACTGGTGACATAGGGTTGCTCTCCTCTTATCAATAAAAACATGGAGGTGGTTCTGTGACCTTCGGAGACAACAAGAAGGGTCAAATCAAAGGCTATGGAGTCATTACCAATGGAGACATCGATGTCAACAGAGTGGCGTATGTGGATGGCCTTAAGCACAACCTACTAAGTGTCAGCCAACTCTGTGATAATAGACTAGATGTAATGTTTAAAAACAAATACTGTTCTCTGTTGAAAGAAGATACAACCACAGAACTTCTGCGAGCCAAAATACGAGGTGACTTGTACCTCATGGATTTCAAGTTGATCAACAAAGATGAAAAACTTTGTCTGGTCTCAAGTAAGAATGAGGAAGCTTGGCTCTGGCATAACATGTTTTGTCACTTAAATTTTCACACTCTTAGCAAACTTGTTAAATTAGACCTGGTAAGTGGGCTACCAAGTATAAGGTTTGACAGAGATCATCTATGCTCTGCATGTGAAATGGGCAAACTTAAAAGGGCTACCCATAAGACAAAATCAGACATATCTTGCACTAGACCTCTGCAAATGCTTCATGTAGACCTCTGTGGTCCTATATCTGTGCAGAGTCTAGGTGACAAGAAGTACATTCTTGTACTCATAGATGAATTTTCTAGATATACTTGGGTGGAATTTGTTCGAAAGAAATCAGATGTTCCTGAGGTACTAATCAATCTCCTTAAGAGAATACAAGTTCTTCATGATTGCAGGGTTCAGAGAGTTCGAAGTGACAATGGCACATAGTTCAAGAACTCAACCATCGAAGCCTATCTTACGACAGAGGGCATCTCACAGAACTTCTCTGCTGCAAGGACTCCACAACAAAATGGTGTTGTTAAACGCAAGAACAGAACACTAGTGGAAGCCACCAAAACTATGCTCACTGCCTCAGGACTCCCGATTTCCTTTTGGACATAAGCCATCTCAACTGCATGTTTCACCCAAAATCGATCTTTGATTGTGAAGAGACACGCAAAAACCCCTTACCACCTGCTCAACCAAAGAAAGCCAAACATCAAGTACTTTCACATATTCGGCTGCAGATGTTTCGTGTTGAACGACAGAGAGCAAATAGGGAAATTCAGCCTTAAAGCTGTTGAAACCAACTTTGTCGGCTATTCATCAAACTCCAAGGCATACAGAGTCTATGTACTAAAATAAAAACATATACTCGAAAGTATTAATGTCTCATTTGATGACACTTTTCAGATGACTTCTGAGCAAATAAGCTCAGGACTCAAATTACAGGACGAAAAATCTGGTGATATATCTAGAGCAAATGACCTTCATCATCTGTTTGAAGAGATGTTCAATGATGATGGACCCTCTAAGGATGACCATAGAGCCTCTGGAGTTGAAGCCTCTAAAGACCAAACAGGTACCTCTTTAACTGGTCCTAGCAATACTTCACCCTCTTCCACTACTTTTGTAGGTGCAAACGTTGAGGGGGAGCACTCAGAGGACAACACTGAACAAGGCTCTAAGCTCAATCAAGATCAAGACCATCTTTAAGACACTTCTGAAGGGTCAACACCAGAACAATCAGAGAACTCTGAACAAGGCACAACAGAGCTCAACATGTCAACTTAGAATGATCAATCAAGCCCTGTGGCAAGTACACATGATCATCTCTCTCCAACAGAGGGTAATCAACATCAAGATATACATGCTCCAGAAAATATCACAGAAGGTTCCAATGATCACCTACCTCGCATGACAAAATGGACGAGAAGTCACCAATAGAGCCAAATCATAGGTGACCTCTCTGACATCGATCCAGTACTGCAAAATTTTGTCACTATACAAATTTTGTAAGTATCATCGAGCCCAAAAATATATCTGAAGCTCTTGAAGACCGAAACTGGGTAGAAGCAATGCAAGAGGAGCTTCTGCAGTTTGAAAGAAACGAAGTATGGACCCTAGTGCCTCAGCCGAAAGGCAAAACTTCAATAAGGACCAAATGGGTCTTCAGGAATAAGAAGGATGAGGATGGTGTGGTGATCAGGAACAAAGCAAGACTGGTGGCCAAGGGATACTGCCAAGAAGAAGGAATCGACATTATTTTTGGGTCTACAAATGAGTCATATTGTATAAAGTTTGAGTCATTGATGAAGAGTGAGTTTGAGATGAACATGATGGGAGAACTCACATTCTTCCTAGGATTGCAAGTCAAACAAACCAAAGAGGGCATTTTCTTAAACCAATCAAAATATGTCTCTGACATACTTGAAAAATACAAACTCTCTGACTCTTCACCAATGAAAACCCCTATGGCCACTGGATCTAAGCTTTATGTAGACCTAGAGGGCAAATATGTGGAGTGCAAACTCTACAGAGGTATGATAGGGTCTCTGTTGTACTAAACTGCAAGTAGACCCGACATAATGTTTGCCACATGTCTCTGTTCAAGATTTCAAGCTAACCCCAAAGAATCTCATCTTCATGCTGTCAAGAGGATCTTTAGATACTTAAAAGGGACCAAGAATCTTGGTCTCTGGTATCCAGAGAACTCTGGCTTTGATCTTGTGGCATATACAGATTCTGATTATGGAGGATGCAAGCTAGACAGAAAGAGTACCTCTGGGAGTTGTCAATTCCTTGGAGGAAAACTAGTTAGTTGGACTTCTAAGAAACAAAACTGGGTTTCAACTTCCACGACAGAAGCAGAATATGCTGCTGCTGCGAGCTGTTGTTCACAAGTTCTATGGATGAGAACCCAACTCAGAGACAATGAATTCGACATTGAGAAAATCCCCATCCTCTGTGATTCCAAAAGTGCCATCGCGATCTCTGTCAACCCAGTGCAACACTCTAAAACCAAACACATCGATATCAGGTACCACTTTCTGAAACATCATGTGGAGCATGAGACCATAGAGATGTACTTTGTTCCCACAAATTACCAACTTGCCGACCTTTTCACAAAGGCTTTGGATGAGAAAAGATTCACTTTTCTTGTTGGCAATATTGGCATGCTTAACATGAGTGGAATCACAGAGCCTCTGTACCCTTGCACAGAGCCTCTATTGTACATATTCTCTTTACTTTCACTGTTTTTCTCTCTTTCTTCAGTCTGTACAGTTTTTTTCCTGTAAACTTTTTCTTCAAAACTCTCTTGCTCTGTGTCTTGTCATATGCCTATTTCCAATGTTCCAAGCACAGATCAAGGGGGAGCTAAAATAGGAGACCTTGACAATTCAAGGGGGAGCTCGACATTATTCTATAAATATGTCTCTATCTGCTTTTCAAATCCTTTCAAAAACTTTGAGTGATCAACACCTCCAAACCTTCTCTATTTTTAGAAATTTTGGATCTCAGAGCCTCCGAGGTCCTACACAGAGCCTTTGTGACCTATCACAGAGCCTCTGTACCTCAAAAAGGGGGTCTCTCGTTTATTAAGCATATAATTTGGTTTGTGATCGATCATCTCATAGTTCTTTCAAAATTGTATGGGTCATCTTTGTGTTTAGAACCCTGCCCATGACCTCAGAAGCTCTAAACCCATAGAGCTTCTGCCATTTTCATCTCTTGAACATTTCTATCATATGGTCACTATAATGTGGGTATAGTGAATGCCACGTGCGTGAGAATAGGGGGAGGCACACGTACTCGATCGTGCATCGCCCTTTCTGATGTGGCAAAAATTCATTGGTCTGTATTTGTACCGTCGTTTTTCAGAAACGACTCCTTATCCGTTTGTACTCATTACGAATTTCAAATTCTCATTATTTACCGCCTAAATTTCTTTTACCCCTCTCAGTATATAAACCCCTTTCTTTCATCTTTCATCTTTCCTATTTTACCTTACCTGCAATCTTTTCTCAAGAACACCAAAGCAAAAACATCTCTTCCTTTCTCCTAGTTTCTACAATGGCTTCTCCTTCTGTTTCATCCAAGAACTCCAAAGGATCTAAGGCCTCAAACCACTCTCAACATTCCATAGCACAAAAGGTTGATTCTCAATCCGTTGAACAAGAACAAGTATTGACCAGCCGAATGCTATCCTTCACAAGGTACGACTATCATCTGAATCAAATGACCATTAAGCCCAACAACCATTTTGTCATTCTCGTCCAAAAAGGGTTTCCCACTGAAGCTGAATCATTGATCAATATTCTAAAGAATCACTTCCTTACCAAAGCCCTGACCATGAAGAGGAATGATGTCCCTGAGTCCTACATCCAACAATTCTGGCTAAGTGCACGCCACGTGAAAATGGACATATATGGGCACTGCATCATGGGCTATGCAACTCATCCATCGACGGAGAAGATACTAGATTTGGGGATAAATAGGAGAAGGTTATCTGATGTCTTTGAACTGCCCACCAAAGATGATCTAAACCTCAAGAAGTTTTCTGAAGAACCCACAGAAGAAAAACTCCTGGAATTCTTACGGTTCATAGGCTATGCCATCCCTATCTCTAAGAGGACTGACTTTAGAAGACATAACCTTCCCCCTCTATGGAACTTTCTGTTTTCCATACTTAACAAATGCTTGACCTCCAAAGTAGGCAGTCCTGACCAATTGAGCCATATAATTCTGGCCTTCATGTATGGGATCTTCAATGATCTCCTACTCGACTACGCAGGATTGATCTTTAGAGAAATGAGGAATGCAGTTATAGCTAAACATCAAGATCAAGATAGAGGCACAGAACCAAAGAATCTGGTCTTTGGAAGATTCACTGCTTCTTAGGGATGACCTGGTTAGTGAAGGCAAATTACCCGCAGAGGACAAGGTCATCAAACTCCATGAGATGAAGTCTCATAAGCCGACCACATTAAAGATAGTGTACCCAGCAGCCCGACCTCTGCCAGCTCGACTTCTGCAATATTGGGGTAGTGAAGAGGGCATTCAGGCTTACATTCGCGGGCACAGGACTCCTGAACCGAGTCCTGCAACCCCCCCACGTGTAGGATTTCAGGTTGGAGAGATAGCAGTATATCTTAAGGATGAGAATCTTGAGGGGCCAGAGGAAGTGGCCACAAAGGCACAAAAAATGAGTGAGAAGAGAGTAGAAATTAAGAAGGGGGCGAGGAGTGATAAGAAGAAAAAAAAACAACACAAGAAGAGAACCGCAGAAGAAGAGGTTTCAAAGACCAAAAAGCCAAGGAAAGAAAAAGTTGTGGCAGAGGACACTGCAAAAATCACAGAGGTGATTAAGTCCTCTGCAAAGAAAAAGAAACCGAGAAAGTTGGCAGAGACAGAAAAGACCGAGAAAGATAAGGCTGAGGCTTTCCTTATCGAGAATGAACCTGTAGAAGTTTCTAAAGAACCTCTACAGAGGACAAGACGAAGGGCTTTAATCTTCGAAGACACCCAAGAAGAAAGACCTAAGAGTCCTCTGCAAATAGCCACTGAAATTGCTAAAGAGGTCACATGGAGGTACTCTGGAGGTCTAGGAGAAACGGTCGAATTGGAGATTGAGGACGTGACAGGTATGTCCCAGAGTGAAGATGAGGGGTTAGAGGGAAACAAAAAATCAAAGGAGGAGAGTTGAATAAAAGATGCCTTGAGCACACAACCTAACCCAACTCCTAGTGCAACCCACATATCTACCTCTACAGTTCTAGTGCAGCAAGGTATTGAAACATGACAGCACAGTCCGAAACCTACCCCTATCAACCAGACAGAGGATATTCATTCATCCTCTGTACCACACTTATCAGGGGAAACCAAAACCACCCCATCCTCTCAAAAGGATGAAGGTGTAGACATAAGTGTCCATTTGCCCCAGGACATGACACATACCCCCCCAGAGGCATTTGTTGCCTCTATATCACACAAGAGTGACCCCCAAACCACTTCAGAGTTGGTGGTGTGAGATCACAATAGTTCTGTGGTTCTAGAACAACCACATGACTCACTCAACAGGAACCTTGAGGGAGCCTCTGAACCCTCCCCCAGGAGACCTTTTGACAGAACTTCCATAGACGGTTCCTTTGTGGAACATCAAGGATTGGAAGGAAATCCTCTAGAGCTCAACATTCTCACAGGCTCTGAAGGTGCCAAACACTCGTTGGCCAAATCTGGGACATGTGTTGTTCTAGAGGTTACCATGGACTCCTATATTGTAACACCCCGATTTTCGAAAGGTATCAATCTAAGTTAATACAGAAACCGAGATATTAAGGAAAAATAAGATTTTTGATTTTGGACTTGAATCCTTGATTTTATAGTCTATATGGATGAAGGATTCAATTACGAGTCCAACGGTTCTTTCCGGAGCAAAAACAGAGCTATAACGAAGAAGTTATGACCAAAACGGTTTTCGGGAAATCATGGGCGCGCTAGAGGGGGCGCACGGGCCGTGCTTTGTCCCTTCAAAAAAACGCACGGGCCGTGCGGGTTAAAATCCTGGTTCAGCCTCATTTCACCCAAAAACTTCATTTCCTCATATCTTTTGATCTAGAGCTCCGATTTGGGTGATTCAAGTTGCTATGGTTTTGTTTTTGAGAGATTTTCAAGGATATGGAAAGATATTGGAAGTCTATTGAAGTATACTAGAGTATTTTGTGGTGGTAAGCTTCTCATCTCTCACTATTCATCTTCTTCCCCAATACATTCTAGGGTTTCATCCACCCCTTGTTCTCCCTTTCATAGATTGAAGGTTTGTGATCATTTTGGTGAACTAGAAGTGTTTTGGTTGATGAATTCAAGCTTGTTTTAAGGTAATATTCTATTCTCTTCGGTTATGGAAGTTAGGGTTTCGGTATTAGTTGAGGTATCCATGTATATGGTTTGGGAAATGATTGTTTATGGTAGAATATGTATATTTATGGTTGGAACCTTGTGGATCTAGGTTTTGGAAGATTTGGTTTGAAGAATCAAGTTCTTCAAGGAAAGTTCTAAGTGGGTAAAATCTAGATTTAGTCTAAATCTAGCAAGGTGAGTTTACTAAACTTTTGTTAAAACTGGATACACATCATATTTGCTTAATTGTTGTTATTATCACATACTGCTCAAAATGGTCATCTTTACGGGCTTATGTATTTGCTGGTATTTCCATGAGATTATGTGAGATATGTGTATATGAAGTATTATCCCATGATTTACTCTATATTGTGTAATTATTTGGGGATTTACATATGTGTGCCCACAATGGGTATTTGACATGATTATGGAATATATGTTTGGTATAACATGATGACTTCCATTTGGAATACACACTTGGTGTTATTGTATCTACTACGTTGTTATTATCACATACTGCTCAAAACGGTCATCTTTACGGACTTATGTATTTGATGGTATTTCCATGAGATTATGTGAGATATGTGTATATGAAGTATCATACCATGATTTACTCTATGTTGTGTAATTATTTGGGAAGTTTACATATGTGTGCCCACAAGGGGTATTTGACATGATTATAGATTATATGTTTGGTATAACATGATGATTTCCATTTGTAATACACACTTGGTGTTATTTTATCTACTACGTGGTTATGTGGATATTTAAGTCTTTTGTTAGACTCATGCTATTAGGAGGGTGTTATCGTACCCGTGGTTGGTACCGGAATATATTTGGTTGAAATATACCTAAGGACCTCCTATATGTTTTATGTTGGACGAACCAAGTCAAGGACACAAGGAGGATGTAGTCGGAGGCACCACCGTGATGGTATGTGCTTAGACCTCCGCCACTCGGATAAGGTGGAATTTTCGGGTGTGCCGGGCCTTTGGGATGCGCCACTCGGATAAGGTGGAATTTCCGGTGGGCATCATGGTACATCGAATCTGGGGTGGAATTGATTGGTGCTATGGACCTCCTATATGCTTTATGTTGGACGAACCAAGTCCAGGACACAAGGAGGATGTAGTCGGAGGCACCACCGTGATGGTATGTGCTTAGACCTCCACCACTCGGATAAGGTGGAATTTTCGGGTGTGCCGGGCCTTTGGGATGCGCCACTCGGATAAGGTGGAATTTCCGGTGGGCATCAAGGTACATCGACTCTGGGGTGGAATTGATTGGTGCTATGGGTCTCCCCCGTTGACTCCATACATGTGGAAAATTGGTTAACTGCTGATAAGAATTGTATATGTTCTACCATGCTATTTATTGTTCAACTCACTAGGATTTTTGGCCTAACACTTGTTTGGTGTCGATGTGTATCTCAGGTTTTAGTGGCACCGGTTCTAAGCGGGCATATTGCTTGGGTGAGAGATTTGGGAATATCGATTTTAGACTTATTGGTAGAGAATCCTTTGGGTCTATAAATGACACCCTTGATTGTAATCTCTTTTTTGGTTATAGAAATTAGATTAGTTGGTTGTTATTTATTATCCGTTTAATTACGTTTGTATTTAAACAGGTTTGTGTATTTTCCTCATTTTTGGGAGGCTCTTGCTTTGGCAATTTTAAATACCGCATGTCATTTTTTCGGATTTTTGTTATCCCTATTTTAGGGTTTTAGAAGTTGGTATCAGAGCTCTAGTTTAAGTGAACTAGGCATGAACGTAAGATGTCTAGACTTAGACTGAATATGTTAAGCAATGATTGTGAGATGGGTAGAATTTCTAAGATGGGTTAGTCTTAGAGTCGACGGAAACTATGGTTATCAAGCGTTGTGGCGATGGTAACGAGAACCTTTATGTATTATATGTTCATAATCTCACCTAGCTAATGTGATTATGAGGATATTTATACGTGATGGTACTTGAAATGCCGTTACCGTGACAATTGATAAGGTAGTAATACGTTCTCTTGTGCTTGGTTTTCTAATGTTATATTATTTGGTAGACGTAGTAGTACATTTCCTTCGTGTTCAATTATGTTAATCTCCTTCTTATTCATCATCGTGCTTGTATGAACGGCCTTGGTATGTCGACCGTTGGGTGGTAAGAAAGTTCTGAATATTTTGAAGCAAAAATGTATTTTACTTGGTATTTGTCAAAGTGTGAGTATTGTAATGAGTTTTCATATTTGATATACTTGGCTTATTCTAGTTCCATAAAATACTCATGTTTGGAATTTGGACATCTTGATAAGTAATAGCATGATTATAACATTTTGGGATTTTGTACAAATAGAGTCCATTTCATGACTTAAGCATCTTGGTAATTTTTGGTACAAATAAAGTCTATTACATGTTATATGCATTTTGGCATATTTGCATTCATAAACCCTTTTGAAATTCTTTGGTCTCATTATGCATTGAGTTGTGGGGTTAATCTCGTCTTTGAAGTTTTCGTCTTCGCAAACGTTGTTTAAAGACATTTCATTATTTGGGGAACCGATAATTGTGGTCAAATGGATTTTGAGCATTTTAGCTCTCGGTGTCGACTTAAAGAGTATTAAGGGCATTTTTCCGATTTGAATGGCTCGATTTAGAATCCAATTTATGATGTACATCTTAATGCATTTCATTGCATATTTACAATCATTACAGGCTCGAGTGCTTTTGTCATTCATGTGTAGTCGCATATTTTTAGATAGTGTTGCATTGGATCCATAGGCATCTGAGTCAGTCTTAATTGATGGTCAATTGGGTGGTACGGGGTTGGACTCCGGGACTCATGTTTTATGACCAAAACTTGACAAGTAGGCACTAGGATGAGGTAGTCTTGGGCGACACTGTGTGGGTGTGCGCCTAGATCTCCGCCGTAGGGGAATTCCCTCAGTTGTAGTCCTCAGACGTGCCGGGCCTTTCGGGTGTCCTTTGTGGCATCAAGGTATCTCGTCTCTTGGGTCGAACTTGTCAAGGGTTCGTAGGGACACTTGGGCTTTCATGTCGTTAGGTGTCGTACGATGAACGTTGTAGGAGCAGCATACTTCGTGCTCTTCCGCGCTCAACGGATACGAGTATCCCCGTTATTGGTCGCTGTAGTTTGGATATTTAATTATCCATCTGGTGCATACGATTTTATAAACCGTTGGAAAATCCATGTCATTGAACTAGGAGTCGTTTTGGAAACATGAAGAGAAAGAGTTCATTTGGAAAACATTTTGTTGCAACCAGTGGGAAGTTTTGAGTTTTATGAACATGTCGAGTCATCCATTTTGGAATCTTTGGGTATTTTGGTAAATAAATCATGTTGAGATGTTTCCTCGATGATTTTACATATGTAATTGGAAATCAATTGACGTAAGTGTCATTTCGTGTATTTGATCTTATAAACCTTTTTCAGAAAACACATATTATTGTGTTATGAGGCATTTTGAAAACATAAGAGTATGAGTTCATTTGAAAAATGGTTTGTCTCAACCAGCGATGAGATTTTAGTTAAGTATACTTTTGGTCATGTTTGCATAACAGTTAGTCAAACGTGTTTCGATATTTATATCGACTTTTATTGGGTATTTATGTAAACCATTGGGTCGTTAGATCGGTTTGAGCTAAATAGAGTCTTGAAGAAATTGGCCCAGTTTAAAAACAGTGGTATTGTTTCCCTTTGAGTTTAGTGGGAACAGTTCAATTGCACATATCATGTATGCATATTTTATTGGAAATTTTCGTTATGGTATTTTAGCCAATGTTTTAGAACGATGAGAGCATGTTTATATTTGGCTTTGAACTCGAAAATGACACAAATTATTTCATGTTTTAACCGGGTGCATACGCATATCAATCTACTAGCTTTGTGAAATAAACGGTCGCATGCAAGTTTTGTTGTGAAATTTTATTTCATGCCGCATTGTGACTAAAAGAGAGAAAACTTTAAGAGTTCGATATTATGAGCATGTGGTCTTGGTTTCTGCAAACATTTTATTTATACAGTTTGGAATTAAACTAAATTACTCTTACAATTGCTCAAATCGCATGCATATGTCTTTACTAAATTTTGGGGAATAAACCGATGTATGCGAGTCACTATGGGAAGTTTTATTTAATGACATTTCATGGTTCATTTGCATAAATTTTGGGGTTCGATTTTGTGAATTTCCCTTCTGTAGTTTTGTATGAAAGTCTTGTTATACACTGTTTTAGTACATGAAACTATTTCTCGTTCTTTACATAAATTATATTGTTGGTGTAAGTAATCGTATAAAAGATTTATGTTATTTCGGATGGAACTTTTGCCCAGAACATATTTCAGTTATTGATTTTACTGATAGGGGTTTTCCGAAATGCATGAAATGAATTTCCGGTTTGCATATTGTCTTTGTTACAGTTTTGGGAGTTGTACAAACTTTTATTGCACATATTATAGGACGGAAAGTTACTTTCATATGCATAGCATAAATTGATGCATACTAAGACCCGGGTAGTCGTTTGAAAATTTTGTTACGCATCTTTCGTTACCGTTTTATTAGCGTAAGTAACGAGCAAATGAGTTTTGAAAATGGTTTTATATGTGTGGTATTGGTGATCGATTTTGAAAACTATCGAATGCACAATAGTGTATTTTCACCGCACGTTTAATTGTTATAAAACTTATGTATTTGAGAGTTTTATAAATTTCAAATTGGTATCATAGTGTGAAAAACCTCGAACTCATTGGGCTATAGGTGTAAGCCCCCTCGTGTTAGGAGTCGATATTAAGGATTTAAAGAGTCCTCGGAGTTTGAGGCGTTAGACAAGTGTTTTCTCTCAGTTAGTTAGGTAACGATCCTTATGCTTCGTTAAACCTACGGATTAAAATCGTGTTCGGTTGTTTGGGTTTGGATGGTTTTGGAATTATGGGATTTTGATGCAACGGTATGTTATGTGTCGGTGGTGTACTATATTGTTGGGTATTCGTGACTAATGATGATGTTATGGTTGACTAGTAAGGATGTTGGATTTGGGTGACTTTTTTTTTCAAGATTAGGTGTCAACTTTGAATCGACATTACTAATCGGGAAGGAAATATTTGGTAGTATACCCACGTTTGCAGAATGGCCGTCTCGAGGTTAGGTGTTGGCGCGTAAATTGAGGACAATGATTGTTGGTGTGCTTCAATGTATTTCCGTTAGATCTGGTACGTCTGTAGGACGAGCGGTAAACTTAAGGAAATTAGATGTTGATAATTAAGAAAATCAACCATTGGTATTGTGATAATTGTCAGTACTTTCGTTGATTTGGAAATCGATGCTTGAGAGCATGGTGGGAGTTTGGTGGTAATGTTTATTTGATACATTTGGTGAGAATGTCGAGGTGGATTTTAAGTACAAATCGATTATCAAGGAGACCTTGATACGTCGTATTTAGAGGTATTTAAACGAAATGTTTGATTTGGGGTATTTTTGGTGGAAATAATTGAATAAGGTCGTAGGTTACTCTTGGGGTAATGCGAGCAATCTAAGGTTGGGAGGCAACCGAGATTTAATGATTGAGAAAATGATTAATCAGGGACTCAATGTTCATCCTGACGTCGGCAAAATACATCGAACGATAAGATTTAGTTTGTAATGACACGGTATGAGGAACGCAGCGACAACCTAAATCGGGATGCAATCGGGCCGAATATGAGGTGAAGTCTCATGAAGGTATTCCTTTTGGATAGTAAATCAATCAATATTTCCAAGTGTGATATTGGGTGCTTGGTGGTTCCAGATTTCGAGGACGAAATCTCTTTTAAGGTTGGGAGGATTGTAACACCCCGATTTTCAAAAGGTATCAATCCAAGTTAATACAGAAACCGAGATATTAAGGAAAAATAAGATTTTTGATTTTGGACTTGAACCCTTGATTTTATAGTCTAGATGGATGGATGAATGATTCAATTACGAGTCCAACGGTTCTTTCCGGAGCAAAAACGGAGCTATATCGAAGAAGTTATGACCAAAACGGTTTTCGGGAAATCATGGGTGCGCTGGAGGGGGCGCACGGGCCGTGCACGGGCCCTTCACAAAAACGCACGGGCCGTGCGTTGGGGTCAGAGGCGCGGGTTAAAAGCCTGGTTTAGCCTCATTTCACCCAAAAACTTCATTTCCTCATATTTTTTGATCTAGAGCTCCGATTTGGGTGATTCAAGTTGCTATGGTTTTGTTTTTGAGAGCTTTTCAAGGATATGGAAAGAGATTGGAAGTATATTGAAGTATACTAGAGTATTTTGTGGTGGTAAGCTTCTCATCTCTCACTATTCATCTTCTTCCCCAAAATATTCTAGGGTTTCATCCACCCCTTGTTCTCCCTTTCATAGATTGAAGGTTTGTGATCATTTTGATGAACTAGAAGTGTTTTGGTTGGTGAATTCAAGCTTGGGTTAAGGTAATATTCTATTCTCTTCGGTTATGGAAGTTAGGGTTTCGGTATTAGTTGAGGTATCCATGTATATGGTTTGGGAAATGATTGTTTATGGTAGAATATGTATATTTATGGTTGGAACCTTGTGGATCTAGGTTTTGGAAGATTTGGTTTGAAGAATCAAGTTCTTCAAGGAAAGTTCTAAGTGGGTAAAATCTAGATTTAGTCTAAATCTAGCAAGGTGAGTTTACTAAACTTTTGTTAAAACTGGATACACATCATATTTGCTTAATTGTTGTTATTATCACATACTGCTCAAAATGGTCATCTTTACGGGCTTATGTATTTGCTGGTATTTCCATGAGATTATGTGAGATATGTGTATATGAAGTATTATCCCATGATATACTCTATATTGTGTAATTATTTGGGGATTTACATATGTGTGCCCACAATGGGTATTTGACATGATTATGGAATATATGTTTGGTATAACATGATGACTTCCATTTGGAATACACACTTGGTGTTATTGTATCTACTACGTTGTTATTATCACATACTGCTCAAAACGGTCATCTTTACGGACTTATGTATTTGATGGTATTTCCATGAGATTATGTGAGATATGTGTATATGAAGTATCATACCATGATTTACTCTATGTTGTGTAATTATTTGGGAAGTTTACATATGTGTGCCCACAAGGGGTATTTGACATGATTATGGAATATATGTTTGGTATAACATGATGATTTCCATTTGGAATACACACTTGGTGTTATTGTATCTACTACGTGGTTATGTGGATATTTAAGTCTTATGTTAGACTCATGCTATTAGGAGGGTGTTATCGTACCCGTGGTTGGTACCGGAATATATTTGGTTGAAATATACCTAAGGACCTTTTATATGTTTTATGTTGGACGAACCAAGTCAAGGACACAAGGAGGATGTAGTCGGAGGCACCACCGTGATGGTATGTGCTTAGACCTCTACCACTCGAATAAGGTGGAATTTTCGGGTGTGCCGGGCCTTTGGGATGCGCCACTCGGATAAGGTGGAATTTCCTGTGGGCATCAAGGTACAACGACTCTGGGGTGGAACTGATTGGTGCTATGGACCTCCTATATGCTTTATGTTGGACGAACCAAGTCAAGGACACAAGGAGGATGTAGTCGGAGGCACCACCGTGATGGTATGTGCTTATACCTCCGCCACTCGGATAAGGTGGAATTTTCGGGTGTGCCGGGCCTTTGGGATGCGCCACTCGGATAAGGTGGAATTTCCGGTGGGCATCAAGGTACATCGACTCTGGGGTGGAATTGATTGGTGCTATGTGTCTCCCCCGTTGACTCCATACATGTGGAAAATTAGTTAACTGCTGATAAGAATTGTATATGTTCTACCATGCTATTTATTGTTCAACTTACTAGGCTTTTTGGCCTAACACTTGTTTGGTGTCGATGTGTATCTTAGGTTTTAGCGGCACTGGTTCTAAGCGGGCATATTGCTTGGGTGAGAGATTTGGGAATATCGCTTTTAGACTTATTGGTAGATAATCCTTTGGGTCTATAAATGACACCCTTGATTGTAATCTCTTTTCTGGTTATAGAAATTAGATTAGTTGGTTGTTATTTATTATCCATTTAATTACGTTTGTATTTAAACAGGTTTGTGTATTTTCCCCATTTTTGGGAGGCTCTTGCTTTGGCAATTTTAAATACCGCATGTCCTTTTTTCGGATTTTTGTTATCCCTATTTTAGGGTGTTACATATATCACAAAGGGCGAGTTTAAAGCCTTTGCTGACTTGGTGCTCCAAAAACTTGATGAGTTGAAAAGCTCATTCACTCCTGCAGATCCAAAAGGATCAAGCAGTCTTGTAGAGGCTCTAAAAGTTCTTCAAAGAACCTCAGCGCAACACTCGTCCGCGATCCAAAATCTCAAGGAGACCTCTGTCACAAAAAATAACTTTGATGACTGCACCAAATCCATAAATATTCAGACCGATGCCATCAAGGTCCTTGGCGATATCTGCATGGAAGAGATGGGAAAGTCTGATGTAGAAATAACTTCCTCAGGGATGTCCGAGCTCAAGCAATTAAAGGATGAAATTAAGGACATGACTCACAGTGTCATGGTTCCTATCAGAGCTGAAGCCGCCTCCTCTGCAACGCATGTGCAAGCTCTGGCCACCAAAGAAGATTTTGAGGCCATGCAAAGACTACTTCTGCGAAACCTGAATCTCCTCTGCAGTGACATCACTATGGAAGGAAAGATAGTCGCCACGAGCTCAAGTCTACCATTGCCATGCTAAAATTCAAATCAGACTATGAGGTAAACAAGATCTCGTTGGCCGCAGAGGATGTAATGAAAAAGATCTCTAAACATACAAAAGATCATCTCTGTAAGGGAAAGAAGAGGATGGCACCTGTCACCTGTCAAACTCAAGCAGGGCAGAAGAGGGCAAGGCATGAGGACCAAGATCCTGATGCCTCTGGCCCTGGTCCTCATGAGGGGGAGACTGTGCATAAGGCAACTCAAGATGTAACAACTCAAGCAGAGCCCCTGAATGAAGTCCCAATAAGCTCAGAGCCTGGACCTTAGAAGCCAAATCAACAAAAGGTTTCTGCAGCTTCAACTCCAACTCCTAAAATCCAAACAACCCCAAAGCCATCAACAAAAGACAAGGGCAAAGCAATAGTCATAGAACCTCTGAAGACTAAAAGGTCACCTCCTCCCAACACCGAAAAACTCATGAAGAGATCTTTTGAGGCAATCAAAGGGGTAAAACCTGGCAACTGGTATGAACCCGAAGTGAACCGGTTCCCCATCGGGTCGGGTCAAGTTCCCATGCCTACTCCTAGGAACTGACAGGAACCCGAAGTGCTCTTCCGGTCAAGTCTGCATCAGTAAAAGCAGTAAGATCAAAACCGAATTCCTTCGGATACCAAAGGCCTAACTCGGGAGTGCCTTTGAGGTATCTGAGGATCCGTTTAACGGCTGCCAGGTGGGATTCTTTTGGATTTGCCTGATAATGTTAAGTCAAAATATTGTATCCAATATTTAATAGGAAAGTCAAAGTTGTAAAGTCAACATTGTCAAAGTCAATGTTTTAGTCAAAGTTGTTTAAGTTTACTTAGCTTTTAAGTGTTTGTTAGATTTGTGGTATAAATAGGTTTAGGCTATGTTATCTTGTAAGTAGCTTCATTTTATAATTCAGAGACGTGTGATTCAAGATCTACTTTCTCTCTCTAGTTCTTAATTGTTGATTCTTGATGAGAAAAACTTGATGGTTTGGGATTTTACATTCACAATTGGTATCAGAGCCGTACCAAACATTTTCAGAAAAGTTTTGCACAGAAAATTGGATCAAAATCTGGAAATTCTCAAGAACACGCAATTTTTTTTGAGTTTTACTGTTCATTCGATTTTTTTTATTTGAAAAATCGTTTTTGATGCAAGAAAATGGAATTATTGGATTCTATTTGTGTTTTGTATTGTTTCTTGTATTGATTACATCACGAATTTCGATGTAAATCGATGTCAATTTCTGAAATATTTATTTTCTTGAAAAATATTAGTTGAACACTGTTCTTGATCAATTTCTTGTGAAAATATCTTGCGCCACTCAAAGAAAATATCTTGCGCCACTCAAAGAAATTTTTTGCGCCATCTAAATGATTCAAATTTGCGTCATTGAAGTATTAAATTTGCGCCACCTAAACACATCAATTTGCGCCATCCTCAATATTAGTTATGCGCCACATTTTTTTAACACTTTGCGCCAACTTTTTGCACCTCCAACATCATCACAAATTTTGCATTTCCAAGACAAATTAGTGGGCTGGTGTTTCAATAATTAGTGGGTGGCCGACAAGTTTTTTTTCTTGATTCTCAAATTTGTGTGGTGACTCAATTACGGTTTGCACCATTCAAATATTTTGTGTTTCATCTTCAATTCACTTGCATCTCTTTTATCAAAGTTTTGCGCCACCAATTTCATCGTTTGCTCCATCAACAAAATAGTTTTGCGCCACCAATTATATAAAAGATTTGCACCAGATTTGTTGTCTCTCATCAAAACTTGCGCCACCCACATTTTTTTTTCAAAAGATTTGCGCCACCAACATTTAGCGCAAAATTCTTTCTTGCGCTACCATCAGCTCGCGCAACTCTGTTTCTTGCGCCACCAATAGTTTGCGCAAAAGCTTACTTTGCGCCAACTTTATCACTTTTGCGCAAGATTTCATTTTAATTGAAATTTACTTTTGCGCATTTCTTTATTAAATAAATTGATCTGCATTTTTAAATTTCAGGTGTTCTGCGCGTTCAAGTTCAGGAAATTTGAGAGAAGTTCCAGTGTTTTGAAGAGTTCCATAAATTGAATTTTTTTTCTGAGATTATTTTGTTTGTGATCTAAGCTTGACTTTCAGTCAAATTTGTTCTGAATTGTTTGGGAACGATCAATCTTATCAAACAGTTTTCTTATTCAATATTTTCTGAGAGGGGAAATTATGTACTTTCAGTTAGATTGTCTGAATTTTGTATTTGGATTCATTTCAACTAACTATCATTTGGTCAAATTCTTTTTGAAACAGGACGAGTTCACCAATATTACTCAAAGGAAGTTACGAGCAGTGGAAAGTTGATTTTTTCAACTTTGTAGATAAACATGAGCTGAGTTGCTATATCAGATTATCATTGACTGAAGGAGAGATGAAATCTCCCACTCCAACAGAAGATTGTATTGAGGAACATGAGAAAAGAAAGAGAGCTGATAATTTAGCTCGAATTTTTTTGTTTCATAGTATTCTTCATGATATTTTTGGTCAACTAAATATCTACAAGTTGACAGGTATAGATTTATACAAGTTGACAAGAAAAGATGTATACAAGGCAACAGGAAAGGAGATATGGGATTTTCTTGAATGGCTGATGACAGGGCCAAAGATTTTGTTAAAAGCAAGAGAGTTGGAAGCTGAGAACTCTGAGCTCAAAGAAAAGATTTCTGATTTGAAAGCTAAAATTCAACAAGCAGTCTTTGTTAAGAGCAATGAGCAGAAAGTTAAGGATTTGGAAGATGCTAATGTTGATCTTCAAAAGAGAATATCTGATTTAGAGCAAAAGATGGTTAAAGACAAATTTGATTTTGAGAGTGAAGAGAAAGGTTTTCAAAGAAGTTCTCAGATTTTTCAAGAAAGAGTTTTGAAGAAAAGAAAGCAGTTGAGCTTAAATGCATAAAACTTTCTCAACAAGTTTATGATTTTGAGAAAGTACTTATCTTAGAAAGAGAGAAGTTTGCCAAAGAGAAGAAGGCTATTGAACAAAAGAATGTAGGATTCTTTAAAGAAATATCCGGCCAGAGAAACGATGTTGAGAGAGGATTTGAAGAAGAAAGAAGCATATTTGAGACTGAGATTAGAAAGCTGACTGTCAAGTTATCTGAACTATCTGAAAATGCACTGAAAGAGCAGAAAACGAAGTCTGAATTGAAGGAAAAGATTGACTTACTTGTCAAAGAAAGAGACAACTTTGCTTCAAAGATTGAAGAGCTTGAAAAGACAGCTTCAAGTTCAAATCAGAAAACTGTTTCTTCCAAGAGGTCAGTTAAATCTTCTGATAAGATTCATAGTACTAAAATTTTCTATGATAGAAATATAGATGGTTCAAGTACACATCAAAGAAGAAGGAGATACAAGGAATAGGAACTGGTCTGGGAGAAGAAACCAGTTGAAGATGAGAAGAAAGATGAGCTGAAAATAAAGAATTCATGTGTACATACACACAAAGCCAAGAAGAACAATGTGCGTAAAGGTAAACTTGATTATATCTACTCGAGTGATCAACTAATCAGGTTGTCAGGTAAGAAATACTATTGTTCTTATTGCTGTACACATGATCCTATTCACAAGATCAACGATCATTTATGGTATGGTTCTTACTCGATTAGCCCCACAAAAACTGCAACTAACATTCATGGACCCAAATACCAGTGGGTACTAAAGCCGAAAACTGATTCTGTGTTGCAGGTACCTCAAGTCAAGGGGGGAGTAAGAGAACCAAGGCTTTTGAACAAAACAGTTCAAAACCCGGACTTAAATGTCAAGACTATTGCTTCTAAGTACATCAGCTTAGAACCCGTATTTCAACGGAGTTTGACTTCTAAGCACAACAGTTTAGGACTCGTACCTCAGCGATCAAAAGACCTTACTCCTGTACTTTGCATCCGATAAGATATGACGGTCTACAATTCACAAGGGAGTTGTATTGATCTCTATCCTGTGCTTCTTCATTGACAATATACTTACGATATGATGGTCTACAATTCAAAAGGGAGTTGCATTGATCTCTATCTTGTGTTTTAACTGACATATTTCAGATGCATAATTTAAGGGGGAGTAAAGGTGATGGCTTCTAATTACAACATATCATGACCCGTTCTTCAAAGTTCAGATATGGATATTTTGCAAATATCCAGGGGGAGCTTAATAGATCTAAATCATTCTATCATGATTTGAGGGGGAACTTAAAAGGTAAATATCTTCTAATTCTAGATCTTTGATTGTTTGAAAGAAGAACAACTTTCAAGCATGAAAAACGTTTTCTTAAATGTTCAAACCACTTCTTTGTCTCAAAAGATTTCATGAATTAAGAAGTGTGATTTTAAATATTTTTCAATTTTGAGCTTTAATGTTTAAGTGGCCGTGTGTTTCCAAAGATTAATACTTGCGTATTATCTTGTCTTTATACTGTAAAGTATTCATACACCCCGTTTTAGTACTTCATTTGAATTTGTTATTACCATAATTCATATCGAACAAATTTTTCGATGGTAATACCCTCGTTTGTTTTCAAATGTTGTTGAGCTTCAATCATCATTTCTAATTTTGTGCTTTCATTGCTAAAATTGTTTATATTTGTTCATATAAACAATATATCCAGTTCTTTGATACCCTAACCATTTCATTTGATCTGATTGATACATTATCAGATTCTCAAAACAATTCTCTTGATTTCATTTCATTCATTCAAATATCTTTGTTTTGAGAAATCTTCAAAGTTCAATTGCTCAAATCTCATGAGCAAACTTTTTGACAATGTTATCACATATTTTTGTGCTTAACTTTTCAGTTAAACTGTTGAGCAACCATTCTTTTTAGGACTTACATGGGATTCGTGTGTGAGCTTAAACAGACGTTCCATGGATTCACGTAAACTAGTGATTCCTACCCTAGAAGTTATCCTTGAGTGATTGAGGGGTGATGGGTCATAAATCAAAGAGTGGGGGAGATAACTCATCCGATTGAGTTTTTCTCATTGTGTGGAGCGGTAAAATGGAAATGAGAGTTTGGTTAGAAGTGAGCATAATGATGAAAAGAAAGAGGGTGTGAGATCAGAGTTAAAAGAATATCAGAACTCTGCACCAACCACTTTCTGAGTCGGGCAGCCACATCTACTGATTGGTTCACATTCTTTGGTGACCATCATTGAAACAGGCAGTGAGCCCATCCCAACTCTTGCATAAACCCCACCAGCCACTCGTTTCTTTCTCGAAAAAGAAATGTTTCATTTTCTTGGGGAAGCAACACATCTGCTATCTGGTCTTCACTCAGAAGATATAGATATGGAAAAAGAAGGAAAGTTGCCCCACCTTCGCACCTCTTTCATGCACATTGAGTCCGTGTACAACCTGTTGCTGTCTCAATAGTTTACACAATTTGAGCCTGAAAAAGCCTGAGTAGCTTCAATCATTCTACACTTGCACGAGCACACAAGGAATAAGTTTTCTTGTCATAACATTCATAGAAAATTCCTTTGTGGTTTTTTGATGATTGAATGGAATCCCTGGGGGAGTGAACATCACAAAAGCTCCTTTCCAATGTACATCCGTTGTACAAAGTGGCTCCATGCTACTTACAGGCATGCTAACTGTTTCATTTGTTGAATCAGGGTTACATTGTTCATTATGTCTGAATTTGAAAAGATTCGGATATATACATTTCATGAATTGACGGATAATCAGATCAAAGGGCGGAGAATGTTAAATTATTATGAAGGGGAGATTGTTAATCTTTCAAAGGGGGAAATCAAAGACAATGATGAAATTGAAGAAGTTTTGATGATCATGATGCTCACAATCATCAAAAAGGGGGAGAATTTTACAAAGATTCAATTTCAAAGTTATAAAGGAAGAAAGTTCTGTGAAAAGAAATCATTCCAAGTTGATTCAATTTCCTAATGAAGATGATTTGAGAAATGTGTTGAAGATGTTTTGAGAAAGTTTTGAAGATAATTCAAAGATAAATCAAGATTTGTGAAAGTTTGTTTTTCCGAAGACTGTTCAAAGATCACAAGAGATGAAGATTCAATTTTTCAAAGACTCCTCAAAGTTTCAAATATGTTTCAAAGTTGAAGTTTCAAAAGTTGCAAGAATTCTGTTTCCTATTCAAGACATGCTGACTTTCAAATCTACAATGTGCAAAAGACTTTTCAAGATTCTTCAAAAGGCTGAAAGACTGAAGATTGTTAAAGCTTCAAAGTTCAAAGTTATCAGAGACAAAAGCTGAAGAATCAAGAGCTGAAGACTAGTGTCAAATTTTTATTAAATCTTGAATACAAAGGGGGAGATTGTTAAGTCAAAATATTGTATCTAAGATTTAATAGGAAAGTCAAAGTTGTAAAGTCAACATTTTCAAAGTCAATGTTTTAGTCAAAGTTGTTTAAGTTTACTTAGCTTTTAAGTCTTTGTTAGATTTGTGGTATAAGTAGGTTTAGGCTTTGTTATCTTGTAAGTAGCTTCATTTTATAATTCAGAGACGTGTGATTCAAGATCTACTTTCTTTCTCTACTTTCTCTCTCTAATTCTTAATTGTTGATTCTTGATGAGAATAGCTTGATTGTTTGGGATTTTACATTCACAGATAATGAGCACAAAAACATATAGCGAACATAATATATAGTCTACTGGCTGTTAAGTATAATAAAGAACCAATCATACTCCTGTAATTCTTTTGGTCGACAGATTTTTCGGATAAATCTGTGTCCAGAAGAGTTCCAGTAGCAATTGGCATTTTCATTAACGAACAGTCAACCATATTGAACTTTTTCAAAACATCTTTTATGTATTTGGACTGATTGATGAAAATGCCTTCAGGGGACTGCTTCACTTGTAAACCAAGAAAGAAATTCATTTTTCCCATCATGCTCATCTCGAATCGAGTCTCCATAATTTTTGAAAAATTCTTACAAAACTTTGGATTTGCAGAACAAATATGATATCATCTACATAAATCTGGATTAAAATTAAATCCTCACCTTGCTTCTTTAGAAACAGAGTAATATCGATTGTACCTTTTTTAATCCCAGATGCAAGTAGGAATTGAGTTAAAGTCACATACCATGCTCTCGAAGCTTGTTTTAAGCCATATAAAGCTTTGTCGAGAATGTATACGTGGTCAGGATACTTAGGATCTACAAAGCCCTCCGGTTGACTTACATATACCTCCTCATGCAGAATGCCATTGAGAAATGCTGACTTTACATCCATTTGATAGACCTTAAAGTTCTTATGATCTGCATGGCATAGAAAGATTCGGATGGCTTCAATCCTGGAAACTGGTGCGAAAGTTTCATCGTAATCAATGCCTTCTTGTTGGCAATATCCTTTTGCTACCAGTCTTTCCTTGTTCCTAACAAGAATTCAAGCTTCATCTTTCTTGTTTGTGAAGATCCACTTTGTTCCAATAACATATTTATCTTTAGGTCGTGGGATAAGCCTCCATACCTTGTTCCTCTCGAACTGTAAAAGTTCATCTTGCATCTCCAAAATCCAGTTTGGATCTTGTAATGTCTCTGAAGCTTTCTTAGGCTCTAATGCACTAAGGAAACTAGAATAAAGACAGAAGTTTGCTAATGCAACATAGGTTTTGACACCACTGTCAATGTTGCCTATAATATTGTGTAGGGGATATGGGTGCTCACAGGTTGGGTTGGCTGGGTTGAAAACACATGAACAACCTAACCCAATGTTTGCGGTTTGGAAAATCTCAACACAACCCAAACCGTGCGGGTTGGGTTGGGTTGGTCGGGTTCGTCGGGTTGAAACTTTAAAACATCATTTTACAATCTAACCAAGTGTTTACGTTTAAAAAAACTAAAATTAAAATGTAAATTTAAAAAATAACGCTAATAAGAGAAGAGAAGAGTAGAAGAAGGCAAGAAGCGCATCTCTTGTCTTTTGATTCTATCGACGTTGAAGATTCGTACGATTTTAATCGGCATGGTCTCGTGGACAGATCTAAACTACGACTAAAATAGGAAGACTTGAGAATTGATAGAAAGAAGAACCGCTAAAAGTCTAAAACCATATATAAATTTTAAGAAAATACAAGTTTTGCGGGTTGACGGGTTGGTCGGGTTACTTTGGGCCCAACCCGTTTCCAACCCAATTGATGTGATTTGTGAAAAAATTGTATCGAGTATGTATCGGGTTACCTCTATTTGAATTTTTGTGTGTTTTTTCGGGTTGGGTTGGTCGGGTTGATCGGGTTGGTCGGAAATTTGAGCACCCCTAGTAGGGGATGAGATTTTTTCCATCTTGTTGTACTTGGTAGGGGTTGAACGTTTATTCTGTTATTATGGTCATTGTACTCATCAATGATAGCAGGTACAACTTCATTTGCTGTAGGAACTTCTTCAATTGGCAATTCTGATATCGGTAACTCTGGCATGACAGAAGAAGTACTCCATACTTCAACTTCAGAGTTTGTATTTGTAGGAACAGAAACATTGTTAGATTGATCAGAATTATTTGGAATTGCAGTACCTGAAGAAGTAGTTGTGACTGGGTCAGATGGTCCGGAAACATCATCACTTATAACAGGGACCACTAAAGATGGTGCGGATACAGTAGATTTGTCAAAATCTGCACAGATATCCATAAATGCATCAAAAAAAAGTAAATCTAACTCATATGTAGAAGTGGACGAGTTAGAGTTAGAAAACTTAGTCTCATTAGAAACATGTTCTATTCGATCTTGAATCTTTTCCTTAAGTTTGAGTCCTGAACTATTGTGTTCAGAAGTCGTTGTCGAATGTTCATCAAAAGACACGTTGATGCTCTCCATGACGGTCTTGGTTCATTTGTTGTATATGCGATAGGCTTTGGAAGTTAACGAGTAACCGATAAAGTATCATTCGTCCGCTTTCTTATCGAACTTACCAAGATTATCACGGTCATTTAAGATGTATCATTTGCAACCAAACACACGAAAAAACTTAACATTAGGTTTTCTAAGATTGATAATCTCATTTCCATTTTATTTAACCGTTTTGTAATGATCGTGCAGTTCTAAGTAAAGCATGTTGTAGCAACGGCTTCAGCCCACAGATACAGAGGTAATCTTGAATAAGCCAACATTGTTCTCGCTGCTTCCACCATAGTTCTATTTTTGCGCTCCACAATACCGTTGTGTTGAGGCGTACGAGCGGTAGAGAAATTATGAGATATTCCTACTGAGTGAAGATAGTTTTGTAGGGTCTCATTTTTAAACTCCGTACCATTGTCGCTTCGTAGCTTTTGAATTGGTAGTTGAAGCAATACTTGTACTTTCTTAATGAAATCAATAATTAACTCAGGTGCTTTAGACTTAGCTCTCAGGAATTCTAACCACGTGTACCGCGAGTACTCATCGACCACAAAAAGTATATACTTATTTCCGCTGATCGATTGAATACGTATTGGGCCACAAAGATCCATATGAATCATTTCAAGTGGTGACTTGCAGGAAGACTCCATCTTTGCTTTGGGGGAACTTCTTTTCAACTTTCCCATCTTGCACGCTGGGCACAAAGAGTCTTTCTCAAACCGCATCTCTGGTAGACCTCTGACTATACCTTTGTTTGCAATAGTGTTTATTGCTTTGAAGTTATGGTGAGGGAGACATCTATACCATATCCAACTCTCTTCCTTTGATGCTTTTGCTATCAGACAAACAGATCGTGTAGCAGATAGAGTTGGAAAATTTACTGCATATTAGTTTCCGTATCTCTCATCTTTGAAAATCTCAGAACCATCAGGATCTTCTATGTGGCAATGAGTTATGGTGAATCTAACTTGGTAGTGACTGTCGTAGATTGACTCGTACTAAAAATATTGTAATCCAAGCCTAATTCCCGAGCTTTTTACGCTGAATGCATATGTGTTAGAGCTTAAATCTGTTGGATACAAGATCAAGAATTCTGAAAGTCAAAGTTGAGAAAGTCAAAGCTGAAGAAAGTCAAATCTCATTCAAAGTCAAAGTCTATTTGTAATAAGTCAATGTATTTTGTATTTTGTATTTTCCTTGTATTAGGTGTTAGTATAAATAGTTTCCTTTCTTTATAATATGTACATACGAATTAGAGAGAACTAATTTTTGAGAATCATTCAGTTGTATCAGAGAGAGAAAGAGAGTTCGTTAGAGAGAGAGATTTATAGAGAGAGAGTTCTAGAGAGAGAAAGTGTAATCTTGTGAATTTCAAAGTAATCAAACAGGTAATTCATTGTGTTTAATCTTGTTTGTTTGATTGTTATTGATTAGAAAAAGAATCTGGAATACACAATATGTGACATCACTCTTATCATATGTTGGTCACATATCTTTAACAACTGATCTACATTTCACGAGTGCTCATGCTTTTCAAGATTTTCAGATTATGGATGTTTGGATTTAGTCTCTGATTGGATTGACTTAGCTGCCTGAGCAACTTCAATCATCAGTCTGGACAACTTCTTTTGTGGTTAGACCGTTGAGAACACTTTATCACTCTTATGACCTGATCACTCAGTAGTGTGAGCGACTGCAATCATTGTTCTTATTTTTGAGTTGTGATTCAGAATCCTGAGTGCTTATAATCATCCAGCTAATTCGTGAAGAAAGTAGTTCTGGGTTTGATTTTTCAGTATTTTGGAAAATAGTCAGAAAATGAGCATCTTCTATCAGTTGTTGAACAGTGCTTGCCTTCTAACCCTTGCCTTGTAGTGTTGCTACCGCCCGTAAGCTGATCAGATTAAGTTCTTAAGCTGAAATCTTATTTTAACTAGTGGTTCAAAGACATATTAAATGTTATACACTGAAGATGCACTTGGTTGTCATTCCAATATTCAACACATATCATTGTTGTGAGCATACAGAATGTGTTGATGTTAGTCACATCTTCTGCACCAACCACTTTCTGAGGCGGGCAGCCACGTCTTCTGATTGGTTCACATTCTTTGGTGACCATCATTGAATCAGGCAGTGAGCCCATGCCAACTCTTGCAATTAACCCCACCAGCCACTCGTTTCTTTCTTAACAAAGAAATGTTTCATTTTCTTTGGGGACGCGACATATATGCTATCTAATCTTCACTCGGAAGATTTAGATATTGAAAAAGAAGGAAAGTTGCCCCACCTTCGCACCTCTTTCATGCACATTGAGTCCGTGTAATACTTGTTGTTGTCTCAATAGTTTACACAATTTGAGCCTTATGAAACATAATCATTATGCTAAATTCTTTCATACACAAGCACGAGCACACAGAAATTTTGTTTTTCTGTCAGAACATTCATAGATAAACCTTGTGTTTTTCAATGATTGAATGGAAGTCCTGGGGAGTCATCATCAAACCAGCTCCTTATATTGTACATTCGTTGAACACAGTAACTCTGTGTTACTGACAGACACTTCTAACTGATTCATTTGTTGAATCAGGGTTACAACGTTCATTATATCTAAATTTGAAAAGATTCGGGTATATACAGTTTATGATTCAGTTCGGATCAAAAGGAGGAGAATGCATTTTCAAGGGGGAGAATCAAAGATTATGTTGAAATTGAAGATGTTTTGATGATTATGTTGCTCACAATCATCAAAAAGGGGGAGAAATCAACAGAGATCAATTTCAATGTCATGAAGAAAGTTCAAAGTGAAATCTACAAAGTTCAATTTCAAAATTTCAAAGTTCTGAAGAATATTTTAAAGTCAAGACTTGTGAAGAATCTTCTGAAAGATCAAATCAGATGAAAAGGAATAATTCTCAAAGATTTCTAAAGACAAGTTCAAATTAGAAGATTCATGAAAGATCGTTTTTCTGAAGAATGATCAGAGATTGAAGAAATGAAGATACAAAGTTCAAAGATCCCTCGAAGTTTTTCAAAGATGAAGTGTTTCAAAGAAGTTAAAGAATTTCAAAGTTCAAATAATTCAAGACTACAAATGATTCGTTTTTCAAGATTGGTTGACTTTTCAAAGCTGCAAAGTGTTAAAGACTTTTCAAGATTCTTCAACAACTTGAGAAAGAGCTTTAAAGTTCAAGACTGTAAAAGTCAAAAGATTGAAGAATCAAGTGCTGAAGACGATTGTCAAATATTTTTTAAATCTTGAATACAAAGGGGGAGATTGTTAGTGTATTATTGTATCCAAGATTTAATAGGAAAAGTCAAGTCAAGATTAGTTAACAAAGTCAAAGTGTGTTTAGTCAATATGAGGTTACTTAGTCATTAAGCTTTTTGTTTTAGTCCTTGGTATAAATACCATGTTGCTTTGTAAATCAAGTAAGTAGAACATTCACTGTCATATCAATATCAGATTACTCTCTCTCTCTACTCTCTCTCTAAGATCTTGAATACTGTTATATCTTGATTAAGAGAATTTGATTTGCTTGATTGAATCTGGGAATTACAATTTTAGTTGAGTTTACAAGAGTCAAAAGTTATCTTTATGTGTACTCAGTCGAGGTTATGGTTTACATCAGATCTGATATTAAAGTTGAAACTTCAAGGATAAGAGATACTTTCTAGGGGGAGCTAGAGGAGCTTTGAAGTTTATGCAACGCTAAGTTTTCTAAAGAAATCAAGGGGGAGAGGAGCTGAAGATGGAGCTTAAAAGATAATGATTACTTTACAAAACTAAGGGGGAGAATGTTAGAACATAAATATGTTCTATTTAGGAAGTTTATTAAAGTAATCAACTCTATATTGTATTGGGCCTTGTAATGGGTTTGGACTTAAATGTAACATGGGTGTTGAGCTAGTATAAAAAGAGTCTGTTAGTTGTTTGTAGTTTGTAAGTTTTCATTCATCATGTAGCCTATACGAGTTCTTGTTCTTTGTCGTTTAGTTTTCTGTAATCAATAAAACTACAGATTCCTCCATAATCTCTTGTCAATTGTTAATCATTCAACTAATCTTGATCTTAGGGACTTAACACTTGTACTCTTCAGGACTTATGAGCTTTTCGTAGAAGGAAATTGTATGAATTCTATACTTAACCAAATTCAGACTTCTCAACTTTTCGCAAAGGAATATTGTACGAATTTCAGACTTAGAAAAAAATTTCAAGTCTTCATCATGCGAAATCCTCCACTTTTCGCATATAACTTGAAGAGAATAGTAACTTTTAGCATGAAGTTAGACGCGAAATCTTCATTTTTCGTATGAAGAACCTTGCGAAAAGTAGCCTTCATGAATTATCTCCAAGCTTTTCGTATCAAGTGGTATGCGAATTCTGACTTTTCGTAAATAACACTGTGCGAAATTCTCACTTTTCGTACAAGGTGCTATGCTAAATCTTTCCTTAACAATCTTCAATCAAGAAGTGCCATGCGAAATTCTCAAGAACACGTGAAATTCTAGGATCTTGCGAATTCTTGATGCTTCAACTTCAAATCACTTCAACCACACAAATTCGAACCAAATCTTTAAATTAGACTTTGAAACTTTGTGAATTTATCCACAAAGATATCGATAGCAAAACCTCAGCATCAATTACACCAAAACTCAATTGAATCAAAACTTTTGATTCAAATACAGTGCATGAAAGTCGAATACACAAAAAATACCAATTCAAGAAATTTACAACGAATTACAGTGAATTTGTGTTTACAACATGAACAAAATGTGTTCTAAAACATCAATCGAATACAGTGAAACAAAAAATTTGACAATTACAGTACAAAAACACAAAAATCGATCTAGAAACAGCCTTGGTGTGAGTTCTTCATGACGAACGGGAAATTTGATCTTTGATTTGATCTGATTAGGCTCTGATACCAAATGTTGTCAAAGACTAACCTATTTATATGGTCAACTAATTATACAAAGACTAACCTATTTATATGGTCAAACATCTTGACCATACAACACAATCACTTATGTCAAAGTCAAACACTTTGACTTACACACAATTAGAAAATACAATTTTACAAAAATGACAACTTTGACCCTTTTAATCTTGAGTACAATATTTGACTCAACATCGACATTGATTTATCCTTAAAACTTACATGTTGATGTACTTTATCAAATCTTGAACTTGTTTGGCCTCGATGTGTCACAACCTCGTTGGGTTCAAAGGTAGTCGATCGAGTATTAGACGAGGTGGTTTTTGAAACCAGAGGTTAAACGAAGAAAGCACGGAGATGGAGGTTTGATCTGGATTTAAGCTTGTTTCCATTTGAAAGACCAAAGAAAACACAGAGATGGAGTGATAATAAGCTGCTAAAACGAATGTTTCCACCTGTCATATACCAAGTCGTTGAAGACGACGAAGGGTGTTAGGGGAGGACGACGGAGACCGAGATCCCAGGGGAAGGTGTGGGCTACTGCCTTACTAAAATATTTGCTTATATATATATATATATATATATATATATATATATATATTACACATTACTTTTTTATGTTTTATAGAAACATATAAAATGACAATATTACCCCTGATTTAATGGAGCAATTGTTAGTAGAGTTAGGTTGAGGACCCAATCCATAACTAAAGTGAAACTATGATGACCATAAATGTAATTATTTTGTTTGAGGGACCTAATCCAAAATTTTCAATAGAAATTTGTAATTTGCTCTAAAAAATTGTAATCTTTTACTATAATAACTAGTTATATATTTTATTTAATATATTTTAATAAATGATATGGTAAGAAAGCAAATATTATAGTAATTAAAGATTTTGTTTTAAATGTGTTTTAGGTGGCGTTATGAGAAAAAAAGAAAAAACAAAATCCAAATAAAACAAAATTGAAGAAGACAACAATGTAAAAAGATCTAAAGAGTCGTTTGATTTGGTGGAATAGTTTTGAGTGATTTGGATTTTGTGTAAGAAATTGTTATTAGAGGGATTTGGAATTAGAGGGATTCGAAATCTTTGGTGTATTTGATTTGTAAGATTTGGAATGAAATTAAATTTAATTTTTTATAAGTAATTTATAAATGCAAATTATAAATAATGATAAAAAAAAATTAAAACTCCATTCTATTAACTGATTGTTATAAAACAAATGTTTTCAACATATTTTTAAAACACATACAAATTCTACTAAATACCATGAAGTACCAACAACCCCCATGAGATTAATCCAATGATTTCAAATCCATGTAATCCCTCCAACCAAAAATGAGGTTGGAATGGAATTGAATTTCAAATTCATCCAAATCTTATCCAATCATGCAAACCAAACGAAGCGTAAGAGCATTTATAATAGCCATGCTATATTTTTTCTAAAACGGATTATCAAAAATCAAAGTCTTTAAAAAATTACATTCAAATTCAGCAACTATTCCATTTTAGAGATTCTAAAATTAATTATGTTTTTAAAATATTCAATACATTTGACAAAAAATTATTTCTCTCTACTAAAACATTTAATTTCAATTCATCTTATTGGTGGGAAAAAATGAAATATTATTTCCGTTTATTAAATATTGGGTTTTAGAGATTTCTTCAAATTTGGAGAATTTTAATATTCTCTCCTTTTCTTTTCTATAATTTAACATAGATTAGAGCATCTCTAACAAATTATCTATAAGTTTTCTAAAATAGTGAATTAAAAGTAAAAAAAACATAAAACAAATTATATTTAACTCCAACTGATTTTTCATTTTAGAGATTTCAACATTCTTTTTATTTTAAAAATGTGTATAAATTTATTATCCAAATAATCTTTATAGGAAGAATTAGTATAAAATAATAACGACTCAATCTCATTGGTGAAAATGAATAAAAAATTAATTTCTCTGCTCAAACATCAAGTTCAAGACAATTCCCAAAACATGGAGTTTTCTCTAATTTCTCTATTTTAAATAACCATATAGAGAATTTGTTGAAACAAAATATATCACAAAAAAAACCCAAATCCTCTATTTAATAGAATTTGGTGGAAATGCTCTTATAGCTAACTCTTGGAGCAAAAAAAAAAATAAAAAGAAAAAGAAAAACAAACTCTAAAACTACAAAAATTCTATTTTAGCATAATTCTTGAAGATACTCTAAAGGCCTTTGAGTTAGTCAAATGTACCAAATCCAAAAGAAAGTGGCAACCACAATTACTAACTGTGTGTCCCACAATCAATATAGATCAAGAGTCTAAAAATGAATTATCAATTGAAATCACTTTTTTTAACCACAAGTTTAGGTTACAATATTTTTCTCTCAACACTTCAAACTCGTATGACACTGATGACTACTCCTACTTACAAAGAACACGCACAACACCTATATATACTAAAACTAGAAACGCGCTAAACACTGTTCATGCACACACCTAAAACGCGCAAACAACTAAAACAGAAAATATACAATGTTGACTTTGACTTTTATTACACTAGACTTTGACTTTGATGCTAAGAGTTGACTTTCCAGCTTTGACCTTTAGTCTTCAGGCTTCTATGATCTTGTATCCAACATATTTATGTTCTAACAATCTCCCCCTTTGGATTCAAGATCATCTTTGAAAGATTTTGCAATTCAGTCTTCTCTTTAAGCTACAAAAAATACAATCTCCTCCTTTGAAACAAAATTTCTTCAATAAGCACAAACATTGTAATCTTCTCTTTCTTTGATTGTATTCTTCCCAAGTCTGTCTCTTTGAAGAAAGATTTAACAATCTCCCCAAACTATGGTAGAAACGATCTTCAATAATCTCCCAAAGCTATCACAAAACTCTTTCAGACTTCAGAAAGAAATTATCTTCAGATTTAGCTCGACTTGCCTTAGCAAAGTATCTTTAAAGAAAATTTTAGAAAATCACCACATCTTCAAACATCTTTGACTTTGCTTGAACAAACTTTCAAACTTTGAACTTTATCACATCTTCAAATATTTCACTTTGAAATTTCTGATTCTAACATTTCTTAAAATCATCTCCCCCTTTTTTATGAAACGATCATCGATATCATCAAAACTTTCATCAATAAATGTCTTTATCCGATCTGAGCACTGATCTATCATAATGAGCCTCTGATTCGTTGCCAATTTGAACAATGTATTTATCCAGATCTTTGCAAATCTAGACAAAATAGGAATGTAACACCCGAATCAACAAATGAATCAGTTAATGCGCCTGTCAGTAACATGAAGTTACTGTGTGTAATGGATACACATAGAAAAAGAGCTTTTGTTATGTTCACTAGTCCAGAGCTTCCATCCAATCATCAAAACACCACAAAGGAAATTTCTATGAATCTTATAACAAGAAAACAAATTCCTTGTGTGTTCGTGCAAGTGTAGAAAGAATTAAGTCATCAAGTACTTATTAAGGCTCAACATTGTGTAAACCACTGAGACAACAGTAGATAAACACATACTCAATGTGCATTATTGAAGTGCGAAGGTGGGACAGACTTCCATCTTTTTCAATATCCAGATTTTCCAAATGAAAATCAGATAGATTATGTGTTGCGTCCCCAGAAAAATATGAAACATTTTCTTTTTAAGAAGAAAATGAGTGGCTTGTGGGGTTTTAACAAGAGTTGGCATGGGCTAGTTGCCTGTTTCAATAATGTTCACGAAGAATTGTGAAACATTAGTAATGTGGCTGCCCGGCTCAGAAAGTAGTTGGTGCAGAGTTTGATATTCTTTTACTCTGTTCTCACACCTTCTTTCTTTTAATCATTAAGCTCACATCTAACCAAACTCTCATTTCCATTTTACCTCAACACACAACCCACACTCATTTCTTTTCGACTCCTCACACTCAATCACTATGGATTAACTTCTTGGGTAAGAAACACTGGTAATCGTGAGTCCATAGAAGTTTTCATTTAAGTACTAGCACAAAGATGCCCGTATTTTCCTATAAAGAATATGTTGCTCAAAAATGGTTTAACTTTATCAGTTAAAGCACAAATATACAAATGTCAGATGTATATATGCTCATAATATAATCATGAAGATATGAGCATTTTTAAACATTGAAGTATTTTCAAACAAGAAAATTGAATGAATGAATATGAATGCAAGAGACTTGTTTGAAATCTGAAATTGTATGAAAAATGATCAGATAAGAAATGATATATCAGTTGAGGCTTATGATCAAGAATAACAGATGTTGTTTATATGAAACAAAATATAGACATTCTTGAATGAAACGCTTCGAAATGAAAATAACGCTCAAAATTCATTGAAATACAAGTGGGGTGTCTTACCATCGAAAAATATGTTTCAAATTTGAGACATGGTAAGAACATTTTGAACAAAAATTCAAACCAGTGTGTGTGAATACGTGAAAGTATATAGAAAAGATAATACGCAAGTATTTATCTTTGAAAACACACGGTTTGTAATCATGTAAGCACAAATAAATCTTGAAAAACATTTAAAAAATCACACTTCCAATTCATGAAATCTGCTTAAGAATCGGGAAGTGGTTTGAACATTTAAGAACATGTTTTCTATGATTGAAAGTTATCATTCTTTCAACCATATATGAGATTAAGATAAGAAATTAACCTTTCTATGCAGTCTTAAATCTCATGAAGTCAGCTGAAGTCATAAAGATATGATCTTGAAAGCTTCTCTCATTCCGGACAAGTCTCAAAGTCATGTCAAAGCAACCTTATTCACAAAAAAACTTATTGAAAAGTAAATGACATAAAGAAGTAAGAAAGCAGTAAAATAATGAGTGAACGAGTTCTGATATGAAATATTCAGATATCATCACCTTTACTCCTTTTTGTTGTACTCATAGACTCCCCCTAAAATCATGCATCACAAAAATTTAACAGTTAAGTAAATGCAACAAGTCTATAAACTCCTCCTCAGAATAATGATGATCAACTTATAATCTTGTCTCACTCCCCCTGAAATCATGAACAAAAATGTTAAAGTGCAGATATCCTTTCAGAATTAATAATAAAGAAATGATGAAAAATTACAATAAAAGAAACTTTAGGTAATTACTGATTAGATCTTGAGATTTAGCATACCAAGCATAGACACAAGAAAATTGAATCTCTTTTCATCTAAAGCTTTGGTAAACAAATCTGCAATAAAATGATACCTAACATCAATATGCTTTGTTTTAGTATGCTGCACAGGATTAACTGATATTGCGATAGCACTCTTCGAGTCACAATAGATCGGTATTTTTTCAAAATTGAATCCATAGTCTTGCAGTTGTGTCCTCATCCACAAAACCTGAGAGCAGCAACTAGCAGCAACTACATACTCTGCTTCTGCAGTCGAAGTGGAAACACAAAGTTGTTTCTTTGACGCCCAACTAACGAGCTTGTATCCAAGAAATTGAATATGACCTGACGTGCTCTTCCTGTCTAACATACATCTAGCATGATCTGCGTCTGAATAAGCAGTTAGTTCAAATCCTGTATCCTTAGGATACCACAGACCAAGATTTGTAGCCCCCTTCAGATATCTAAAAATCCATTTGATAAGCCAAATGGGATTCTTTAGGATCAACCTGATATCTTGCACATAAACATGTTGAGAACATAATATCTGGCCTACTTGAAATAAGATACATTAAAGAACCTATCATTCCTCTATAAGTCCTAACATCAACACTCTTACCGGAAGGATCAGTGCCGATCTTAGTACCTGGTGCCATTGGGGTTCCAATTGGTTTGCAATTTTCCATTTTGAACTTTCGAAGAATATCAAAAATGTACTTTGCTTGGTTTATAAAAATCCCCGTTGATTTTTTTTTACTTGTAATCCGAGAAAAAAATTCATCTCTCCAATCATACTCATTTGAATACGTGACACCATTAGATTTGAAAAGTTCTTACAGTATTTAGGATTTGTAGAGCCAAATATTATATCGTCAACATATATTTGAATAAGAATAATATCGACTTTTTCCTTTTTAATGAATAAAGTGGTATCAACTTTACCTTTCACAAAACCTGACTTGACCAAGAATTTTGATAATACCTCATACCAGGCTCAAGGCGCTTGTTTTAACCCATAAAGTGCTTTATCCAAGGTGTAGACATGATCTGGTTTATCTAGATTCACAAAGCTTTCTGGTTGCGAGACATAGACTTCCTCCTTAAGTATGCCATTCAGAAAGGCAGTCTTCACGTCCATTTGATAGACTGTGAAGTTCTTGTGAGCTGCGTAGGCTAGAAACATGCGGATTGCCTCTATACGCGCTACCGGAGAATAAGTCTCGTCGTAATCTATGCCTTCCTCTTGCCGGTAACCTTTGGCAACAAGTCTTGCTTTATTTCGAATGACAATACCATCTTCATCCTTCTTGTTCTTGAATACCCACTTAGTGCCGATCACGGTCTTTCCTTCTGGTTTTGCCACTAGTCTCCAAACTTTCAGGGCCTTGAACTGATTTAACTCTTCTTGCATAGCAGAAACCCAATTCGAATCAACAAGAGCTTCTGATACTCGAGTAGGCTCTATCTTGCTGAGGAATGAGTCATGCAGACACTGGTTTAAAGTTGCTGACCTAGTTTGCACCAGTTGGTTGAGATCTCCAATGACTTGGTGTAAAGGGTGCTCTTTGGTCCAACGATGTTCATGAGGGAGTGGATTAGATGAAGATTGATCATGATTATCATCCAAAAATCCACTATCAACTTCTTCAGTTTGAGCAATTTGAGGGAGGATTTCAGTTGAAGTAATTGGTGCAGAAGCTTCAGTATGTACAACTCATTCAGTCTGTTGATCTGTCTTCACAGCACATCCTACTGACTCAGGAACTTCTGGCTCATCATTAGTAGTTACAACTTCAACTATTGGAGTAGGCATTTGAACTAGAATATCTTGCTGAATCGGGGAATTTGATTCAGTAGAAACTTCTAAAGTGATTAGATGATTAGCCGTTGAATCTTCCATCCTGTCAACCACAACAGGTTTATGCACATTAGACCCAAGATATTCATCATAAAACAGTTGAAATAAAAGATCTAAATCAGATAAATGATTAGTAGACGTTGATGCTTCATCTAATTTGTTCTTTTCAGATACAGGTTCTGAACTGAGTTGTCAAGAAGCTAACACTCCAGTTATCACAGGTTCTTAACTGACTTGTTCAGAAGCCATTTCCTCATCGAATGTGACGTTTACGCTCTCGACAATAGTCTTCGACTTCTTCAAATAAACTCGATATGCAGCAGATGTAGAAGAATTTCCAATGAAGATGCCCTCGTCTGCCTTAGAACTGAACTTGATTAGATTCTCTCTATCTTTTAGCACAAAACACTTACAACCAAAAATATGAAAATATTTGATGGTTGGTGTTCGATTATGGATCAACGCATATAGAATCTTTTGAAATCAGCGGTGTATCATGTAACGATTTTGAGTGTAACATGCAGTCGAAATAACTTCTGCCCATAAAAATAGAGGTAAGTCTGATTGGCTGAGCATAGTGCGAGCTGCCTCGACTAGCGTTCGATTTTGCCTTTTGACTACTCCATTCTGTTCGGGTGTACGATCAACAGAGTATTGATGTGATATCCCGACCGATTCGAGATATTCTTCAACAGTTCTGTTTTTTGAACTCTGTGCCGTTATCAGCTCTGAGAAGCTTGACTGGTTTCTGCAAATTCACATGGGTCATCTTCAGAAATGTAATGAGTACTTCGGGCATCTCATCTTTAGATCGTAGAATTTTGACCCACGTCTATTGCGAATAGTCGTCCACGATAACAAGAACATATTTCTCTCCACCTAAGCTCTGCGTTCACATCGTAGCACAAAGATCCATATGCAACAACTCTAATGGAGAATGGTACTAGGTTCAGGCTTCGGTTTATGTGGAGCTCTCTTCATCTTCCCTTTTTCACACGCTGCACACAAGTGTTCTTTCTCGTATCTCAACTCAGGAAGTCCATTCACCAATCTGCCTTTGACCAATTTGTTGATATAACGAAAATTCAGGTGTGACAGTCGTCGGTGCCAAAACCAACTTTGCTGCATCGAGGCTTTTGTCAGTAAGCAAACTTGATTGTTAGTTTGGACCTTTGCAAGATTAATGGTGTAGAGGTTTGACTTGCGAGTACCAACTAAGAGTTCTTTGTCGTCTTCAGTACGCACCGAGCAACTCTTAGCTTTGAAATTTACCTCTAACCCTTTTGTGGCAGAACTGGCAAATACTGAATAGGTTGTGCCCTAATCCTTCAACATAGCTTACCTTCGTTATCGTTACTTTGTCATGTACCACATCACCATATCCTAGAATTGTTGAGAATTGATCATTGCCAAAACGAACATTGCCACTGAATTTCTCTGTATAATTAGACAATAAAGCTTTCTGCCCGGTCTTATGCTTGGAACAACCGCTATCCAAGTACCACATATGCCGGGTCTGCAAGAGAAATCAGGAAACAACAGATTTAGGTACCCATTTAAAAACGGGTCCTAACAGATTAGCACATGATTTTGGTATCCATTTAAATATGGATCCTCTTTTCCTTTGAAAACTTTTGAAAACATTTGGTTTAGAAGAATAAACATGATAAGATCCAAACCAATCATTAGAATAATGATAAAAAGCAAAATCATTCCACCGATAAGTATAAGATTGAGTAGTAGGACGAGATAATTGGAACAATTGCTTTATTGAATATCGCTTGTAAGGAATTACAAGGTTTTGTTTATTAAAAGCAACTTTACCAACTACATCATTAACACTACTATCAGATCTATCAGTAACTACATCAGGAATTGATTCCGCCTTCTCATCAGTCTTCTTTTTAGGTCGCCATTCAGTTCTCTCTTCTGACCTTTTCTTTCTTATATTTGAAACAAAGAATTTAGACTTATTAGGAAAATCAGATTTATGAGATTGATTTTTCTTGTGTTTACCAGTGTTGATCCGTTTCTGTTAGTGCTTTTTCTTTTGCTTCTTACCCTTAGCATAGTAATCAGCATTCACAGAAACTGATTCACCAACCTTAGTTGATGAATCGCCTTTTCCATAAACACTTGGTAAAGCTTGACCATTAACAACAAAAGTAGAATGATCTGGAAGGTTAGCATTGAAATCAAACATATCAATCTCATTCACACACCTTTCATCAGAATTTAAGAAATCATTTGCAGACTCAAATAAATCATCAAAATTAGATCCAGAAGTATGAGGTGCTTTAGAGGATGTAGAACACTCTTTAGATTCAACTTTAAAAATTGTGTTCTTTATAACTGTTGAAAATACAACTTTTTCAATGTCAGCCAATATTCTTTCATCAGATAAAATATTTTCAAGCTCGATTATTTTGCTTTCTAAAATGAGTGGAGGAACATAAATTTTAGCTTCAACAGGTTTTGCCTCCAACTCCTTTGACGAATAAGTTTCAAAATAATCATTTGAAAGACATTTTGGTTGATCTGAAATGTAACTATCATTCAGCTTTTGATAGCAGAATGGTAGTTGCATTTTCTTTAAGTTCTTTCTTTTCTCATCCTCTTTAGCTTCTACTTCATCGGGTGATTTGGTAATAAATTTGGGTTTCAAATGAGGATATTTTCCAGCCACAAAAAGATAATCAAAATTATACAAAGCTAGTTATTTTCTGATAGCCTTGTGTATAAAGTTTGGCTTCCAAACCATTTACCTTCTTTGCTAAGTTCTTGTTTTCAACCTGCAATTTATAAGCATTTAGAACATATTCTTGTTTTTCAGAAACAGACTTTGTTAGTGTATTAATTGTATCCAAGATTTAGTGTGAAAAGTCAAGTCAAGAAAAGTCAACAGTGTCAAAGTCTAGATAAGTCAAAGTTATCAAAGTCAATCTTAGAGTTCATTTACTTTGTGCTTAAGCTTGTAGTTTTAGTCTTTGGTATAAATACCATGTTTCTATTGTATTAGTGAGTAAGTGGTTCATCATTGCAATACACATATGACTAAAGGCTTTCTCGCACTACTCTCTCTCTAGTTCTTGATAATTATCAAAATCTTGTATTGAGATTGTGCTTGATTGTGATAGGGATTACATTTTCAATTGGTATCAAAGCCGAACCAAACCAATTCAGAAGGATCAGATTATCAGATTGAATCAAAATTGAGAAATCTTGATTTTACGAACTCGTTTCTTGGAAATTCACTGTTGAATCAAAATTTTGTCGAATTTGTTGTTCTTTGACTGTTGAATCAATTGTATTGTGATCGATTAGTGAAATAGAACACTTTGTATTCACACTTGCATAATAATTGATCACTGATTTGTTCGAATTTTTGGATTTTTGTAAGTTTTGAAAACACGAACTTAGAGTCTGTATTCTCGATCAAAATGCACTGTACTTTGATGTTTTTAATAGTTTGTTGCTTAGAAAGATGTTCTAGATTGTATTTCGAGTCTGTTAGAATCAATTGCAAGGAAATTTGCATGTTTTTGAATTTGTTGGATCGATTATGTGAAAAACAAGGATAGAACGCGCAAGATCCATAGAAAGCGCAAGATCCGTAGAAAGCGCAAGATCCGTAGAACGCGCAAGATCCGTAGAACGCGCAAGACTCATATGAAGAACGCGCAAGCTTCATCATCAAGAACACACAACCCTCTTAGTTGAAATTGTTCATGTTATCTGCGAGTTCCTGACAAACGCGCAAACAGAGGTCTGTGAGTTCCAGAAACACGCAAGACAAAGCTTGCGAGTTTTGACCGAGTAGTTTAAGTAATCTGCGAGTTTCTCGATTCAAGTGATTTGCGAGTTTTAGAAACGCGCTAGAAGAGGCTTGCGAGTTTGAAATCATTGAAAAATATTCTAAGTGTTGAAACGCGCAATGATTGCGAGTTCTGAGTTTCGCGCTAACAGCATCTAGCGAGTTCTGTGTTTCGCGCTAACAACGTCTAGCGAGTCCTGACTTCCCGCTAACAACGTTTAGCGTATTTCTCGATGAACAGTGCTTAGCGAGTTCACTTGGTCTGCGAGTTTTAGTTCTTTGCGAGTTCCAGAGATATATTTTTTTTGAAGTTTTTTTTGGTGATCCAAGTTTGACTTCCAGTAAAAAAAAAATCTGAACTGTTTGGGAATAATCTTTCATAATCAAGCTAATCATTCAAGATGTCTACTACAGATAAAAATTCTCAGTGGAGAAAGCAGATGAACAACAAAGATTTGGAGCCTATCATTTTAATTTCTCGTATCATAGTGGATGTAAATGAAATATCTTCAACTTTAAATAAATCTGTTTCAAATTCTAAATTGACAAACACTGATAAAACTCCTGTTTGTGCAAAATGTACTGATTATTCTAAATCTTTTGCAGGTATTATCAGTGAAAAAGAGAAAGAGATTAAAGATAGAGAGAAAATGATGGGAATAAAAGATAATACCATTCAGTCTCTTGAGAAAGTAATCAAGCTCAAGGAGTCTTATATTACAAATCTTCAAAGCCAACTAAAGCCAACTGAACAAAGATCTTCATAATCGCAAGCTGAATCAGTTGAGCTTCAACAAAAGTATATGGCTTCTGAAGAAAATGTATATGAATTGAAAGTGAAAAATGTTGACTTGATGAAAAGCATCAAAGAAGATAAAGTTAAAGCGAATCTTCAAAGCCAACTGAAGAAAACTGAACAGAAATCATCAGAGCTGAAAGATGAATCAGTTTAACTTCACCAGAAGTTTAAGGCTTTTGAAGATCATATATCTTCTCTGGAGAAGAAGAATGATGAACTGAAAATAATCCTTCAAGCAGAAAAAGAAAAATCAAATGTGAAGACATCTTCTACTCAATAGATGTCTGATTTTTCCAAGAAAACTCTCCAAGAGAAAAAAGATTTGGAGCTTAGATGTCTTAAACTTTCCGAGCAAGTGTCTGATTTTGATAGGATTCTAATTACTGAAAGAGACACATTTGCTAAGGAAAGAAAAGTTCTTGAAAATAAAATTATTGAACATCCCAATCAGATTTCTACTTTACAAGACTTGCTCGAAAAAGAAAGACAGATTTTCAACGAAAAGAAGCAGTCTTATGAGCTTGAAAAGAAAAATACTGAAAAGAGAAATTCTGGGATTTTCAAAGATATTTCAAAGAAGAACAAGAACTTGGAAAAAGATTTTGAGCTTGAGCGTTTACATTTTGAATCTGAAATATCGAAGCTCACATCCAAAATAATTTTTCTATCTTCAGATGTCCAAAAAGAAAAGAAGGCTAGATCTGATTTGAAAATAAAGTTTGACACATTAACTTCTGAAAGAAACATTTTATCTGAAAAGATAAAGAACTTAGAAGCTGCAAATGTTGATTTGTCCGAAAAAGTTTGTGCTGATGTGATCAATCAATCACCAGTTGACAATTCAACTGAATCAGTGTGCTCTTTTAAAACTGCTTCTAGTTCTATCCATGACAAAAATGTTTTCAAAAACAAAAGTGTCAAACCACAAATTGTCAAATCAAATAAGATCAGACCATCTAATCTATTCTATGACAAATCTGTTGATGGTTCAGGAAATTTTTATGATCTCTTGGAAGGAATTCAAAGAGAAATCAGATGGTCTGGAGAGTGAAGAGTTCTTTAGATGATGAGAAGAAGAAAGACAAAGCATCTGCATCCACAACCAATGCCAAAAAGAACAAAACGCATAAAGGTAAATCTTTTGGTAATCCTGATATGTTTTACTCGACTAATCATTTGATCAGGATTGCTCAGAATAAAATTTGTTGTTCTTACTGTGGAGAGAATTACTTTGTTCAGAGAGAATCTGCTCATAACTTGTACGGTTCTTACAGAATAACTTCTCAAAATTATGGATTTAAAAGATATAAGTCTAATGAGAAGTGGATTCCTAAATCTAAACATACCAGGACCCAAATACCAGTGGGTACCAAAACCTGTTAAATCTGTTTCGCAGGTACCACAGGTATAGGGGGAGCAAGATGTTTGACTTCTAAGTACTACAACTTAGAACTCGGACTTCAAAGTCAAAAAGTTCTGGCTTCTAAACACTTCAGTTTAGAACCCGGACTTTAACGTTAAAGGATTGTGGCTTCTGATCACATGACAGATCAGGACCCGTTCTTTCATGTTCAGACATGGATATTATGAAAATATCCAGGGGGAGCTTAAAAGAAAACAAATCATGATATACTGATTTGAGGGGGAGCTTAAAGGTAAATATCTTTTGATCTTAGATCTTTGATTGTTTGAAAGAAGAACAACTTTCAAGCATGAAAAACAGTTTCTTAAATGTTCAAACCACTTCTCTATTCTCAAAAGATTTTATGAATTTAGAAGTGTGATTTTAAATGTTTTTCAATTTTGAGCTTTAATGTTTAACTGACCGTGTGTTTCCAAAGATTAATACTTGCGTATTATCTTGTCTTTATACTGTAAAGTATTCATACACACTAGTTCAGTACTTCATTTGAATTTGTTATTACCATGTCTCATAATGAAAAATCTTTCGATGGTAATACTCCCGTTTGCTTTCAAATGTTGTTGAGCATCAATCATCATTTCTAATCTTGTGCTTTCATTGCTAAATTGTTTATATTTGTTCATATAAACAAAATATCCAATTCTTTGATACCCTAACCATTTTATTTGATCTGATTGATACATTTTCAGATTCTCAAAACAATTCTCTTGATTTCATTTCATTCATTCAATATTCTTGTTTTGAGGGATCTTCATTGTTCAAATGCTAAAATTTCATTCATATCTTTAATGAGCATACATTTTGACAGTGTTATCTTATCTGTGCTTAATTGTTCAAGTTAAACTGTTGAGCAACCATTCTTTTTAGGACTTACATGGGATTCGTGTGTGAGCTTAAACAGAACTTCCATGGAATCACGTTAACTAGTGTTTCCTACCTCGGAAGTTATCCTTTAGTGATTGATGGGTGAGGGGTCAAAATCAAAGAGTGGGGGAGATAACTCATTCGGTTGAGTTTTTCTCATTGTGTGGAGCGGAAAATGTAAATGAGAGTTTGGTTAGAATTGAGCAAAATGTCAAAAAGAAAGAGGGTGTGAGAACAAAGTTAAAAGAATATCCAAACTCTGCACTCTAACTACTTTCTGAGTCGGGCAGCCACAAAATCTGATTGGTTCACATTCTTTGGTGACCATCATTGAAACAGGCAGTGAGCCCATCTCAACTCTTGCATAAACCCCACCAGCCACTCGTTTCTTTCTTAACAAAGAAATGTTTCATTTTCTTTGGGGACGCAGCATATCTGCTATCGCACCTCTTTCATGCAAATTGAGTCCGTGTAATATATGTTGCTGTCTCAACAGGTTACAAAATTTGAGCCTTATGAAACACAATCATTGTGCTAAATTCTTTCATAATACAAGCACGAGCACACAGAAAATTTGTTTTTCTGTCAGAACATTCATAGAATTACCTTGTGTTTTTCAATGATTGAATGGAAGTCCTGGGGAGTCATCATCAAACCAGCTCTTTAAATTGTACATTCGTTGTACACAGTAACTTTGTGTTACTGACAGGCATTCCTAACTGTTTCATTTCTTGAATCAGGGTTACAACGTTCATGTCGGTCCAACAATACTTACCAAGTTTATAGAAACAATGACACATTAACGATTACCAACCTGTATTGAATATAGAATAACGATTACAAGGTTGATCGATTAAGCTTTTCTTTGTGTTCTCTATGTTTTCTCTTAAATACACCTTGATGTGTGTGTTTGTGTGTTTGATCTCTTTCTGATTGTGTTAGAGAGATTGAGATACAACAACTATCAAGTGTGTTGAACACACTATCTATCTTAATATCTAGATATTAAGTCTAGATATTAAATCTAATAAAGCTAACTAACTTATACTAGAAACTAACTAAACTAGATAAGTTACCTTTATCTAACTATTACAATACTTTAACTTAGATATAAAATTTAAGTAAACTAAACAAATACATTGACATTTATTACAAATAGACATAGACTTTTATTATCGAGAGTCGATGTTCCGACTTTAGCTTCAGATTGCGATCTTCAGTTTGGATGATCTTGAATCCAATGAGACTGTGGTCTAACAATCTCCCCCTTTGGATCAATATTATTTAATAAAAAGATTTATCCAATTCAGTCTTCTTGTTCAGCTCAGAAGATACAATCTCTTTCTCTGAAATCAGCATGTCTTCAATCTAACAATCTCCCCTTTTGAAGAGTGGACGTGATTCTTGAAACATGTGTTATTTGCCATTTCTTTTGTAGTCATTCTCCCCCTTTTTGATGTTAAGTGCAACGACTTCATCAAAATTTATGGTAAGAAATGTCAATCTTGCGGTTAGAGCCCCTGATTCGTCAATTCATAAGAGATTCATCTAGATCTTTGCAAATCCAGACAAATGTGTCGTGTAACACCTGAATCAACTAATGAATCAGTTATCATGCCTGTCAGTAACACTCAGTCACTGTGTATAACGAATACACATGTAAAAGGAGCTGTTTTAATGTTGACTCCCCCAGGGCTTCCATTTAATCATCGAAACACCACAAAGGTAATTTCTATAAACGTTATGACAAAGAAACTAATTCCTTGTGTGTTCGTGGTTGTGTTGAAAGAATTAAGCACGGATGATTGCTTATTGGCTCAAAATTGTGTAAACCACTGAGACAACAGTAAGTTAAACACAGACTCAATGTGCATGATTGAAGTGCGAAGGTGGGGCAGACTTCCTTCTTTTCAATATCTAGATTTTCCAAATGAAAATCAGATAGCAAATGTGTTGCATCCCCTTTGAAAATGTGAAACACTTTCTTGTTGAGAAGAAAATGAGTAGATGGTGAGGTTTGATCAAGAGTTGGCATGGGTTAGATGCCTGTTTCAATAATGATCACCAAAGAATTGTGAATCACTAGAATGGTGGCTACCCGGCTCAGAAAAAGTTGGTGCAGAGTTGTGATATTCTTTTAACTCTGTTCTCACACGCTCTTTCTTTTAAACCTTTTGCTTTCTCTAATCACACTCATTTCTTTTCGCTTTGCACACTCAATCAGTAAGGATTAACTTCTTGGGTAGAAATCACTGGTTAAGGTGATTCCATAGAAGTTGTGTTAATTCCTAGCACAATGATTCCTTGTTTTCCTAGATGCACTTGATGCTCAGATTGGTTTAATTATTTCAGTTAAAGCACAATATTGATCTTTGAAAAACATTTAAAATACACTCCCTAAATATAAAACTTGTTGAAAAATCGGGAAGTGTTTTGAACATTAAAAACAATGTTTTCTATGATTGAAAGTTGTCCTTCTTTCAACCATACATGAGATGAAGATATAAAATTATACCTTAACGTATAATCTTCCATCTCATGAAGCTAAGCTTTAAGTCATAAACATATGAACTTGTAAGCTTCTCTCAAAAATTCTGCAAAAGTCTAATGTCAAGTCAAAGTAATAATTATTCACTTATATTGAAAAGATAAAAAGCAGTAAAACTGTTTAAAGTACGAGTTCTGATCAGAAGTAATCAGAGGTCATATCCGAACTCCCTGTTGACTTGAAGAGCTCCCCCTAAAATCTTGCATTACAAAAAAAATTGACAATAAAAGGTACATGCAACATTTTATGAGCTCCCCCTTGAAGTAATATTGACCAGATGTCAATTTCTTCTCTTTCTCCCCCTTGGATTATGAACATTTGATAGAAGCGGCAGATATTTATCAGAGTTAAGAATGAAGAAATGATGAATAAGTATACAATTAGAAAACTTTGTTAGGTAATTACTGATTATATCTTAAGATTTAGCATACCAAGCTTAGAGATAAGAAAGTTGAACCTCTTTTCATCTAAGGGTTTGGTGAATAAATCAGCAAGTTGATAATCAGTCTTTACAAAGAAAAGTTCAATTGTTCCTTTTTCAACATGATCTTTAATAAAGTGATACCTCACGTCTATGTGCTTAGTCTTTGTGTGCTGAACAGGATTCGCTGTGATTGCGATGGCGCTCTTGGTGTCACAGTAGATCGGGATCTTGTTGAAGTGGAAACCGTAGTCGCGTAATTGAGTTCTCATCCACAAGACTTGAGAACAGCAGCTAGCAGCAGCTACATATTCTGCTTCGGCCGTGGAAGTTGAAACACAAAGTTGCTTCTTTGATCCCCAACTTACCAGTTTGTCACCGAGGAAGTGCACATGTCCTGACGTGCTCTTCCTGTCTAACATACAACCTGCATGATCTGCATCTGTGTAGGCTGTTAGTTCAAAACTAGTATCTTTAGGATACCACAAACCAAGATCTGCAGTGCCCTTTAGATACCTAAAGATGCGCTTCACAGCAGACAAATGGATTTCTTTAGGATTGGCCTGATATCTTGCACATAAGCATGTTGAAAACATTATATCTGGCCTACTCGACGTAAGATACATTAAAGAACCTATCATCCCTCGATAAGTCCTAATATCAACAGCCTTTCCCGAGGGATCGCTGCCAATCTTAGTACCTGGTGCCATTGGGGTACCAATCGGTTTTGAATTTTCCATTTGGAACTTCCGAAGAATATCCCTAATGTACTTTGATTGATTGATAAAGATACCCGTAGAAAACTGTTTGACTTGCAATTCGAGAAAGAAATTCATCTCTCCCATCATGTTCATCTGAAATCTAGACACCATAAGGTTTGCGAAATTCTTACAGTACTTAGTATTTGTAGAACCAAAGATAATATCATATACATAGATTTGAATTAAAATGATATCGCCTTTTTCCTTTTTGATAAACAAAGTGGTATCTACCGTACCTTTTGAAAACCCAGACTTGACTAGAAAAGTGGAAAGGACATCATACCAGGATCGAGGTGCTTGTTTCAGACCGTAGAGTGCTTTGTCAAGAATGTAGACGTGATTGGGCTTCACTTGATTGACAAAACCCTCTGGCTGAGAGACGTAGACTTCCTCCTTCAGAATTCTATTGAGGAATGCTGTCTTCACGTCCATTTGAAAGACCGTGAAGTTCTTGTGGACTGCGTAGGCTAGAAACATTCTGATTGCCTCTAATCGCGCCACTGGAGCATATGTCTCGTCATAGTCTATACCTTCCTCTTGTCTGTATCCTTTGGCTACTAGTCTTGCCTTGTTCCTGATGACGGTACCATCTTCTTCTTTCTTAATTTTGAAAATCCACTTCGTACCTATAATAGTTTTACCTTTACGCTTCGGTACGAGTCTCCAGACTTTAAGTGCATCGAACTAATTCAGCTCTTCTTGCATTGAGATCACCCATTCTGGATCAACAAGTGCTTCCGATACGCGTGTTGGCTCGAACTTGCTCAGAAAGGAGTCATGCATGCACAGGTTCATTGATGCTGACCTAGTTTGCACCGGCTTTGATGGATCGCCTATTATCTGGCTTATCGGGTGCTCTTTGGTCCATCTTTGTTCATGAGGCAGTGGATTAGATGATTGTATGTCAGTTGTGTCATCTACGAATCCACTTGTACCTTCTTCTGGTTGTTCAGGAGGAATGATTGTTTCAGTTGAAGTGGCAGGTTCAGAAGGCTCAGTAGGTACAACTTGATCTGGCTGTAGATTGATCTGTACAATATCGCCTACTGTTGCAGCTACTTCTGCCTCTTTATCACATGGACCTTCTTCAACTGTTGGAGTCGGCATTTGAATTGTAATCTCTTGTTGAATCGGGGCGTTTGATTCAATAGAGTCATCTGTACTGGTTGGATGAGTAGTCGTTAAGTCTTCCATCCTGTCAACCACAACATATTTCTTTACATTAGATCCAAGAAATTCATCATAAAACAATTCAAATAATAAATCTAAATCAGATAAATGGTTAGTTAAAGTTGAAGCTTCGTCTGATTTAGTCTGTTGAGACGCAGGTTCTGGACTGAGTTGCCTAGAAGCTAGTACTCCGGTTATAACGGGTTCTGAACGTTGTTGTTCGGAAGCCATATCTTCATCAAAGGAGACGTTGACGCTTTCAATCATCGTCTTTGACTTCTTTAGATAAACACGAAATGCAGTCGCTGTTGAGGAATATCCAATGAAGATTCCTTCATCTGCCTTAGCGCTGAACTTGTTAAGATTCTCCCTATCGTTTAGTACGAAACACTTACATCCAAATATATGGAAGTATTTGATTGTCGGTGTTCGGTTGTTGATTAACGCATAAGGAGTCTTCTTGAACATTCGATGTACCATGGAACAATTTTGTGTGTAGCATGCGGTCAAAACAACTTCTGCCCACAAAAACAGAGGTAAGTCTGATTGACTTAGCATAGTACGAGCAACCTCCACTAGTGTTCGGTTTCTTCTTTCAACCACTCCATTTTGTTGAGGCGTACGAGCAGCAGAGTATTGATGTGAAATCCCGACAGATTCGAGATATTCTTCAACTTTGTTGTTCTTGAACTCTGTGTCGTTGTCTGTTCTTAGAATCTTGACCGGTTTCTGCAGATTCACCTGGGTTGTCTTCAGGAATGTAATGACGACATCTGGTGTCTCATCCTTTGAACGTAGAAACTTGACCCATGTGTATCGCGAATAATCGTCCACGATCACGAGTATGTACTTCTTGCCGCCTAAGCTTTGAGTGCGCATTGGACCGCATAGATCCATATGCAATAACTCTAAAGGAGCATTGGTACTTGGTTCTGGCTTCGGTTTATGAGGTTCCCTCTTCATCTTTCCCTTCTCACAAGCTGCACAAAGATGTTCTCTTTCATACTTCAGCTCTGGAAGTCCTTTGACGAGCTTTCCACTGACCAGGTTGTTGATGTACCGAAAGTTGAGGTGTGAAAGTCGTCGATGCCATAACCAACTTTGTTGCATCGAAGCTTTTGATAGTAGACAAACTTGCTTGTCAGTCTGGACATCTGATAAGTTGATTGTGTAGAGGTCTGATTCTCGTCTACCGACCAAGAGTTCTTTGCCTTCTTCATTGCGAACATAACAGCTCTTGGCTTTGAAGTTGACCTCTAAATCTTTGTCACAAAACTGGCCTATACTGAACAAGTTGTGTCCTAAGCCTTCTACATAGCTCACCCTCTTGACAGTAACATTGCCGTGTTGTACATCACCATATCCCATAATTGGAGAAAATTGGTCGTTGCCAAATCTTACTGTTCCACAATATTTGTCTTTATAATTGGACAATATCTCTTTTTGACCTGTCATGTGTTTGGAACATCCGCTGTCCAAGAACCATGTATGACTAGTCTGCATAAGAGAAAATAAGAAATTTAGATTTGTATATGACAACATTGGAATCTACACTTTGATCATCGAAGTACGGGTCTTGAGCTGATTTGTTCAAAAGCCTATTTTGATCTTTGAAGTTCGGGTTTTGAACTGCATTATCCAAAAACCTATTTTGTCTTTGAAGAACGAGTCCTGATTTGTACATAATCAGAAGTCGCTTTCTCTTTACGCTTTGTGTGCCTGCAACACAGATACCACCTTAGGTACCCATTGGAATTTGGTCCTACTGTGTTAGCACAAGATTTTGGTACCCATTTCAAATTGGGTCCTATTTTCTTTTGAAATGCATGAGAAGAATTGGTATGAGATGAATGCACATGGTAATTTCCAAACCAATCTTCAGAATCTTGACAAGAGATAGATATATGTTTATCATAAAAGGAAGACTTTCCAGCAGATAAAGATAACTGAAATACTTGCTTCATTGAATATTGTTTACGATAAACAGCAATATCAACCATTACAACGTCTTTAGTAAGCGAAGTTTTATTACAATTAACACTACTAGACGATAAGACGGTCTTGTCAAGGTTCCGTTTAGGTTGCCACAGAGAATTTGCTTCTGGCCTTTGAATACTCATATCTGAAACATGTAAAGCTGGTGAGTTAGACCTTGGAACAACAAACGAATGCTTCTTCTTGGAATTACCAGCAGTGGTCGGAAAATCAAGACCTTTATTTGTTGAACAAGACAAATCATTAGAGTTTGAAGCTTTTGAAAGAACATAATTTGAAAACACGGTTGTAAAAACGCTTTGTTCAATATTTATCATAAGTCTTACATCTGATAAGGAAGTCTCGAGTTCAGAAATTTTACGTTCTAAAACGAGAGGAGGGACATATAGTTTACCTTTGATAGGCTTCGCCTCCATTTCCTTTACAAAATAACTTGGAAAGAAATCACTTGAAAGTGGTTCCTTCTTTTTATATACTGGGTTTTCATCATAACTATTATTCAACTTCGCATAATAAAATGGAAAATGAACTTTAGCTGATTTCATCCGTTTTTCTGTTTTATTGTCTTCATCCTCTTTAGACAGTTTAGTCCAAAAAGTTTTAAACGCGGGGAGTCTGCGGGCTAATTGCATATTTAGATGATCATAAAGTCCGGGAACTTCAGACATCCCCTTTTGTAGACAGTGAGGATTCTTATAACCGATTCCCCATCTCTCTGTTTCCTCTTTGGGTTTGTTCAGAAATATAGTCTGTTCAGATTGACCCATTTTATACAACTTCTCTTCCAAACTTTTTAGTTTTCCTAACAAAGAAAAGTTCTCTTTTGTACAAGAAGCATGCAACTTTTTAAGCTCATAAATATCTATAGCACCTTTTAGCAGTTGAGATTTAAGATCAAAATTCTCTTTTAGAATTATTGTCTTTTCCTTAGCATTGGTGTCATTTTCTTTATGTAAAACCTCAATTAATACTTTCTTATCAGCAATTTCATTGCTAAGTTTCTGTATCAACTGGTTTTTGTCTGTCATGACACCATTATCTTGCTTAGGATTAGATTCTAACTCTCTTTGTTTCATACTCATGGCATGCATTTTATTCATGAATTCTAAATCAGAAAGATTACATACCTCCTCTTCTTCATTGTCGGAATCAACTTTAACATCTGATTCGATCTTGGCCATCAAGCACATGTTGACGGCTTCTTCTCTATCTTCATCATCTTCTTCTTCATCATCTGAGTGATCGAGCCAGTATTCGTCCTCAGCCATTAGTGCCTTTCCTGCCTCTTGTTGTTTTGCAAGAAGCATCTTGTTCTTGTAATAGTATGAATTTCTGACTTTCGATCTGCGGCAGTCTTTGGCAAAGTGACCTGGTTTGCCACAGTTGTAGCATGTAGGCGGTTCTGGCTGACTTGATCCTTCAGCTTTGAATTTCCTTTCTTCCGGTCTCCTCTCCTCTATCCTCTTTCCTTCCGACTGAAACCTCCTTTCTTCAGGTTTCCTCTCCTTTGATCTTCTCCCCTCAAATCTCTTCCCTTCATATCTGCTACCTTCAATCCTTTCTTTGTGAATGTAGTTGTTCGGACCAGATGAATATCTCTGATTATTTGATGTTGGCTTTGTGTAGAACCTTTTCTGAAAGGCACTAGTCAGCATCATCATTGCTTGCTTCAGCTGATCATTTTCATCTGATTCTGAGTTTGCACAACCTTCATCTTCTTCATCTGATTCATATACAGTCGCCTTGTTCTTCTTCTTTCTGACTACAAGGGCGACTGTGTCTTCAATTACCTTTCCTCTTTGTCTCTTCTCATCCAGAATTTCATCCACCTCTTCTTCATTTTGACGGAGGGTTTCATACACCTCGTGAAGTGGAATCTCATTCAAGTCTTTAATCTGCTTCATCTGACGAGCAAATCTTTTCCATTCAGGTTGAAGAATTCTAAGGAATTTGATATTCAGCTCATTTTGAGATTTGTGAACTTTGTTCTTGCTAAGTTCATTTAGCAATGTCACAAACCTGTCATAGGTTTCTTCTAAGGTTTCTCCCACCCTGCCTCTAAATTCTTCATAGTTATTTAGGCAGTTGGAGATCTTCAGCTGATTTCCAATTTTTGAACCCAACATCATCTTCTCGAGCTGATCCCACATCTCTTTACCTGAAGCCTTGAAGCTGTCAATCTTGACGTATATTTCATTTGGGATCCCTTGTAAGATGTACGACTTTGATAATTTGTCGCCTTTTACTCTTCTTAGGTTATCATCTTGTAGCTCGTGATACTTAAGTTCAACCTGAGTAGGCACGTTATCAATTACACGGGTCGTCATTGGAGGTATCATAACTCCTTCTTCAATAGATGTTCTGATATAATCACCCAGCTCGTGTCTATCAATGAAGTTTAGAAACCTATCCTTCCACTGTTCGTACTCTCCTTTGAAGAGAACTGGTGGCTTGGTGTCAGTTCCTATTGCGAGAGCTTCTCTGGATGTCATTCTTGAAGAATATTCTAAGTATGGAATAAAAGTTTTGAGTTTGAGAAGGTATGCGTTTCAAGTAAGGAACGTACTATGAGATATGCGGGTCTAATGGGGAACGCACAATAAAGGTGTGCGGGTCAAGAGGGAACCGCAAAATTGACTTGTTCTTTTGAAGTCTTAAGGAATGTGGGTCAGAGGTATGCGGGTCTGACTTGGAACGAGGTGTGCGTGTCTGAGCTTTGAACAGAAAAGTTGAGGAAAGCGGGTGCTTTGGGACCCGAGTTTTGAGGAATGCGGGTGCTTTGGGAACCCGAGTAGTGAGGAATGCGGTTGTTTGAGAACCCGCGTTGTTGAGGAATGCGGGTGTATGAGGACCCGAGTTTGAGGAATGCGGGTGCTTTGAGGACCCGAGTAGTTGAGGAATGCGGGTGCTTGAGGACCCGAGTTTGAGGAATGCGGGTGCTTCTTCCTCTGGAATGCGGGTGTTCGTCTTGAACTTGCAAAATTCGTCTAATTCTTGATCCTGAAACGATTTAGCACAACCAAACACTATCAATATGTCTAGAATCACTTCTAGAATTGAATGTAAGCACTCGATCTCACTAAAACACACTTTTTCGAAATAAGATCGATGGCACAGTAACTTACCCACTTCGACTGTTTTCACTTAAAATCACCAAATTGGAACTCGATTTAAGCTTAATAATGAAATCAAATAGCAACAACTCGATCTAGCATGTAGTACGATCACAACCTGATCGATTCTAACACCTATAACACTCAAAAACACAAAATCGAATTTTGTTCAAGCACACAGAGTCGTTTTTCTCTAAAACTTGTTTTGATCTTAATCAGGCTCTGATACCAATTGTCGGTCCAACAATACTTATCAAGTTTATAGAAACAATGACACATTAACGATTATAACCTGTATTGAATATAGAATAACGATTACAAGGTTGATCGATTAAGCTTTTCTTTGTGTTCTCTATGTTTTCTCTCAAATACACCTTGATGTGTGTGTTTGTGTGTTTGATCTCTTTCTGATTGTGTTAGAGAGATTGAGATACAACAACTATCAAGTGTGTTGAACACACTATCTATCTTAATATCTAGATATTAAGTCTAGATATTAAATCTAATAAAGCTAACTAACTTATACTAGAAACTAACTAAACTAGATAAGTTACCTTTATCTAACTATTACAATACTTTAACTTAGATATAAAATTTAAGTAAACTAAACAAATACATTGACATTTATTACAAATAGACATAGACTTTTATTATCGAGAGTCGACGTTCCGACTTTAGCTTCAGATTGCGATCTTCAGTTTGGATGATCTTGAATCCAATGAGACTGTGGTCTAACAGTTCATTATATCTGGATTTGAAAAGATTCGGGTATATACAGTTCATGATTCAGTTATTCAGATCAAAAGTGTGGAGAATGTCAAACATACCATAAAAGGGGAGATTATTAGATTCTTTCAAAGGGGAAGATCAAAGAAATTGCTGAAATTGAGAAAGTTTTGATGATAATGATGTTCACAATCATCAAAAATGGGGAGAAATCTACAAACGTCAATTTCAAAATCATGAAGAAAGTTCAAAGTGAAAAGACTTGTGGAGAAATCTACAAAGTTCAAGAAAGTTCAATTCAGATGAAAAGAAATCATTCTGAGATCATTCAAAGTCAAATAAGATGATTCGACAAAGTTTGTTTTTCCGAAGACGGTCAAGAGATCAAAGTGATGAAGATACAAAGTTCAAAGATTTCTCAAAGTTTCAAAAGTTTCTCGAAGTTCAAAAGTTTTTCAAAGGTTTCAAAGGTTTTCTCAAGACTTGTTGACTCTTAAAAGATACAAAGTGTTAAAGACTTTTCAAGAATTCTTCAAAGACGGAAGACTGTCAGAGCTTCAAAGTTCAAAGATTGTCAGAGACAAAAGTTGAAGAATCAAGCGTTGAAGACTAGTGTCAAATTTTTTTAAATCTTGAATACAAAGGGGGAGATTGTTAGTGTATTAATTGTATCAAAGATTTAGTGTGAAAAGTGAAGTCAAGAAAAGTCAACAATGTCAAAGTGTAGATAAGTCAAAGTTAGCAAAGTCAATCTTAGAGTTCATTTACTTTGTGCTTAAGCTTGTAGTTTTAGTCTTTAGTATAAATACCATGTTTCCTTTGTATTAGTGAGTAAGTGGTTCATCATTGGAATACACATATGACTAAAGGCTTTCTCTCACTACTCTCTCTCTAGTTCTTGATAATTGTCAAAATCTTGTATTGAGAGTGTGCTTGATTGTGATTGGGATTACATTTTCAAACTTAGACAATATAGATTCAAAATTAGAAATCTTATTTTCAAAACAATTTTTTTCCAGTTTAAAATCAGAAACAGATTTGCGAAGAGAATCAATCAAATCTTTATTCCCAACAACTTGCTTGTTAAGATCAAAGATCTTTTGATTTTTTTTTTCAACTCTCTTCTTTTCCTTTTTCAGTTTCTTTCGAAGATCTTGAAGTTCGACCATCATGGCTTCCATTTTAACCATAAAATCATATTTAGAAAGATTATTTACCTCATCAGCAGTTTCTTCATCCGATTCATCATACTTCATTGTGTCGCCCATCAAACACATGTGAGTTGATTCTTCTTTTACCTCTACATCTGAATGATCTAACCAATACTCGTCTTCAACCATTAATGCCTTTCCAGCTTCTTGTTGTTTGGCCAAGAGCATTTTTTTCTTGTAGTATTCCGAGTTCCGAACCTTCGGCTTCCGACAATCTTTAGCATAATGACCGACTTTGCCACAGTTGTAGCACTTAATCAGATCATCTGTCTTCTTTTCAGCACCACCATAGTCATTCATATATTTCTTCTTCTATTCCGGCTTTCTCTCCACATACCGGTTCTCTTCATATCTCTTTCCTTCAACTCTTTCCCGATGTTCATGATTCTTCGAGCTTGATGAAGAATAATGACCGAGTTCCGAACCTTCGGCTTCCGACAATCTTTAGCATAATGACCGACTTTGCCACAGTTGTAGCACTTAATCAGATCATCTGTCTTCTTTTCAGCACCACCATAGTCATTCATATATTTCTTCTTCTATTCCGGCTTTCTCTCCACATACCGGTTCTCTTCATATCTCTTTCCTTCAACTCTTTCCCGATGTTCATGATTCTTCGAGCTTGATGAAGAATACCTCTGTGTGTTTGAACCCGGTTTCTTATAGAATTTCTTCTAGAACGCTCGGGTCAGGAGAATCATAGCTTGTTTGAGGTTTTCTCCATCATCACTATCTGCATCTGAATTGGAATCAGAACTGGGAATCACAACTTTCTTCTTCATTTTCTTCTCTTTCTTTTCTTTCTCCTTCTCTCCAGCTTTCTTCTTTTCAGAAACTTTCTCAGCTTTCTTCTTTTCAGCTCTTTTCTCTTCAACTTCTTCTACATTCTGCGGCAATGTTTCATAAACCTCATGAAGTGGGTTGTCACTAAGATCTTTCATCTGGTTCATTCTCCGTGTATGTTTCTTCCATTTGGGTTGGAGAATGCTGAGGAATTTCACATTGTTTTTAATCTGCTTCTTCTTGACCTTATTCTTTGAAATTTCATTAAGAAGCAATACAAATCTCTCTTAAGTGTCTTCAAGACTCTTGTTTTCTTTTGCCTGGAATTCCTCATAGAAGTTAATGAAGTTAGTCACTTTCATTTGATTCCCGACCTTGGATCCCATCATCATCTTTTGTAACTGATCCCACATTTTCTTTGCATTCGCCTTGTAGCTATCTATCTTGATGTATATCTCATTCAGAATACTCTGGAGTAGAAGAGATCTTGCTTGCTTGTCTGCTTTAAAACGACTTTTCTGCTCTTCAGAATATTGTGCAAAATCCATCGGAACAGTTCTCATCTTTTGCACTCTGTCCTCGTCTCCATCCTTACTGTCCGAGGATTCATCATCAGGTATTTGGACAGTCGGTGGAATCATAGGACCTTCTGTAATTGAAAGCAGAATGTTTTCCCCATTTGCATGCCGATCAACAAAATCTAGAAATCTGTCCTTCCATTGCTCATATTCTCCTTTGAAGAGAACATGAGGCTTGACGTCCGTACCAATAGAAAGAGCATCTTTTGAAGTCATCTTGATCTACACTGTTTACTGATCGTCAAAATTCAGAAAGTAAAGTTGGATCTACAAAATCAAACTTAGTTAAATTTCAGAAAAATTCAGAAAATTTTTCTAAGTATAAAACTCGCATACCAAATAAATCTAAACAAAACGCGCAAATGCCTTCTTGCGAGTTTGAGAAACACGCACAAAGAAGGTTGTGTGAAGTCACTTCTCGCACACAATGATGTTTGAGTTTGTGCTTCGCGCACGATACTTCTTGCGTGAACCAAAGTTCGCGCACGATGTACTCTGCGAGTTTCTACTTCTCGCACACCACAATGTGCGAGTTTTGAAACTTCTCGCAAGACCTTTGCGAGTTAGACACTTAGAATATTTTCACAAACCAACTTCGTGCTAAATGTAAACGCGCAAGATTCAAATCTTGCGAGTTTTAGACTTAGGAAAAATAAAGCAATGATACTTTGGGCAAATACCAAACGTGCACGACACTATTTCTCGCAGATGCAACTTCGCACACAACAAGGAAGTTTGAACAGTAACAACTCACACCTAGTTATGTGCGAGTTTTAAGTTCTCGCACGACCCTATTAGCGAGTTCCTCACTTCAAAATGAAAATAGTTCTTTACGAGTTCTTTGAGGCTTACGAGTTCTTCCTTCTGCGAGTTCTTGACTTAGCGAGTTCTTTCTTCTGCGAGTTCTTCTTTTGCGAGTTTTATGGATCTTGCGAGTTCTTCACTTGCAGTTCCAAAAACTCACTTTTTAACTCTGATTTGATTCAAACCAACTTCAATTGATCCGAGATTTTGCAGGATTGATCAGAAACTGATCTCAAACACTTTATGAACAATCAATTTCAATTACAAACACTAACACTAACAATTTCGATCCTAACACAGTACGTATCAAAAGTCGAACACAAAAACTTAGAACAATCTAAAATTCACTACACAATTGAGTGAATTAGCCAATACAACTCAAACGAAAACTGTTCTAAACATCAATTCGATTACAGTGAAAGCAAAATCAGATCAAATGCACTCCTAGAACTCGAAAATTGATTATGAACAGTAATTAGTGAGTTCTTGAAAAAATCGATCAAAAATCTTCAAATCAGATCCAACCTTTCTGAATTAGTTTGCTCTGATACCAATTTTGTGTCCCACAATCAATATAGATCAAGATTCTAAAAATGAATTATCAATTGAAATCACTTTTATTAATCACAAGTTTGGGTTACAATATTTTCCTCTCAACACTTCAAACTCGTATGACACTGATGATTACTCCTACTTACAAAGAACACGCACAACACCTATATATACTAAAGCAAGAAACGCGCTAAACACTGTTCACGCACACACCTAAAACGCGCAAACAACTAAAACAAAAAAATATACAATGTTGACTTTGACTTTTATTACACTAGACTTTGACTTTGATGCTGAGAGTTGACTTTCCAGATTTGACCTTCAGACTTCAGACTTTTATGACCGTGTATCCAACATATTGATGCTCTAACACTAACTATGTAAGTAGTTTAAAATATCAATATACTTGATACTAAGTGGCAACCACATAGATACAAAATGGTATTCACTCTTTTATTATTAAATTGAAACAAAAGAAAACGATTACAAAACTAAAATACCTATGAGTTAACATAACTTTTTAACCATAGTTAATCAGAGAGATCAGAAGAATGTGGTTTCCATTTCATTTCGTTCTTCATTCTCGAGGCTGAGTTATAGCGTAATATGGTCTTTTTAGTTTTTTTTCCCTAATTTTCAAAAAATTTTATTAAATAATAGACCATTATATAAGTTATTATAAAAGCTTGAGTATAAGTTATTATAAATTTTATAAAAGTTAAAATAAAAACACAAAACATAAAATAAATAATTTTTACCCCACCCCGTATCAATATGAATAATTATCTTGTATAATATTTGTTGTATTGGATATATTCAGTTGGTTAATTAATTTGTATTAATGTTATTTACTTATTTACTTATTTTATGTTTTATTTATTTATTTATTTATTTTCGATTGATTATTATTTACCTTTGATTGTTATAAATTTCAATTCAAACACAATTAAACTTGTAACATATTTTCTTTGAAATTAAATATTTCATTTAAATGATTAATTTATTTATTTATAGATTTAGTTTTTAAATTAATTCACAATATAATATATAAATATTTTTTAATTATAAACATTTAATATAATTTGTGATCTTATAACTAATTTGGGGTAGGGGAATAAAGAATGTTTATTTTATATGTTATTTTTATTTTATTTATTTATGAAATCTATAATAACTTTACTGAAGCTTAATAAGTTGTATTGAAATTTTAATAACTTGTATAATGATCTATTATTTAATAAAAATTAAAAAATTAGAAAAGAAAAGTTAAAAAACGATATTGCCTCTTAACTTAACAGAAATATCTAACTTCGTCAGGGACAAAAAAAAAATGAAATGCAAACCACAGTGGCTCAGACAACAACTTTTAACGATCGATGACGGAAATAGTTATAAACAACAAACCACAGAGATGAACATCATGATTTACTAAATATTATATTATTAATGTAATATTGTTGTAGGACAAGTGTGTCATCGTCTAAAGAGTGTGAGGATAGAGATAGATCCAAACATAAATATTTCGTAGTTATCTACTTGTAACAAATCCTCTATTTAAATGATTTATGATTAATGAGAATTATAGATTTCCTCTCTTTATTCTATTGTTGTTCTGTTTTGTTTTTTCCTTTAACATGTATGTTATCAGCAAGATGTCCGTTGCTACCTTCGTCAATCATTGCCTACCAGGTACACAATTTCTTTTGTATTCTGCATTATACTAAACTAAATGAATTTATTTGTTGCATATTCACGGTTTAATGTTTACATCTATCGCATATAATTATGTGAAATACTTGACGTTATATGTCTTATTATTATTTTGAACCCAGATTGATAGCAAATTCATATACTATTCTAATCGTTCAAAAAGAATATAAAATTTTACCTCTACTTTTGCCACATGAATTAGTAAATTAATTTTGATATATATATATATATATATATATATATATATATATATATATATATATATATATATATGGTGCGTTTCTTTTGCAAAGCAAACAATTTGTACAAACTATGCAAACCACTATTTTAGGAAACAATAGATATATTCATGGATAATGATTATGATTCATTAATAATGACTGTGATATATGAAAAATGTTAAGTTTATTCATTATAATTATGATTTTAAATTAGGAAATGTTAAGTTTATTCATTATAATCATGATTTTAAATTAGGAAACATAATAAAATCTTATATTCATTAGAGTTGATGAACGGCTAAGATTGGTTCACAAAGTTTGCACAATCTAACTGGTTTGCAAAAGATACGTCCCCTATATATGTATAATATTTCGTTTAATATTAATTCTCACCTTTGGATCTATTTAGTTTCTATAGAAAAAGATATTAACAATTAACTAATGATTTACTTATAATTTGTATATATATATATATATATATATATATATATATATATATATTAATGTTATTTAATTATTTCGAGATTTACTGTTATAATCTTTTTATTCTGAGTTGATTAGGATTATTATTGATATTTGACCAAAAAAAATTATTTATTTGTTTCTTCGAAATTTATTTATTTAATGTAGTATTATGTTGTTGTATTACATTAATTTTGATTCAATATATTCTGATTTCATATGGTTATGATAGCTTTTATAGATATGATATTATTTATCGTTTTGAACTGTTATTATTATTTATTAATACTTATCTAGTTAGTTTACAATATTCATATATCTAGATGATTAATATAAATGTCCATCTTAATATTCGTATATTTAGATACTTATCCAATTAGTTTACAATATCAATTATTTATTACTTATTTATGTTAATATTTAAATGTTCATTTTAATTATAAAATCATAATCTTATAATTATTTTTTGGAAGTAAAACTTCCAACCCCCATAACTTTTGTTATTTTTCCAAAAGCTTCAAAAGTGGCATGAAAATGTTAAAATATTATTCAAATGAAAGTATTATTTAAATGTTCAAAACTATTAAGGTACAAGTAAATCCTTGAGATTTTTGAGACGACACATCAGTCAAAACCTTCATAGGGAATATCGTTAACTAAAATCCCCCAAGAATTGTTGGACACAGTGAAAAGGAAAATTCGGAGTATTCATTACCATGTACTTCCTAAACTAATCATACAGTGGAATGAAATTCACTCGATTACAAGAAGGTGATTGATTTCAACAAAGAAATATTGTGTCTCAAAAATGCATCTCAATCTTCGTGGCAAGGAACTCATAGAAGATGACATGATTCATAACATTATTTTCAGTTTTCATCTTTCAGTATTTTATTAATGAACCAATATAAGTTGGAATGTAACCTGTAGAAAAACTCATCAACCTACTGCAAGTGGTTGAGAGACATAACAAGGTTCTTTCGCATAACAATACCACATATGTCGGGACAATTCCCGAGATCAAAACTAAAAGCATTAGAAGTGGAAACAACTCTAAATGATTGTGAGTTAAATACAATTTCCACATGTGACATTTATGCACCATGTGGACGAGACCCTATAAAGGGTCAGGGTCATGGTAAGAGTTGGAAATGATTTTTCAATACCTGAAGTAGAGATACAACTACTAACCCATGTGATAATGGGCAATCAAATAAGAAATACACTAAAGAGTGCTCCTATCGAAAAGGAAACACGTTGAAAATGAGTTGTATCATATTAATTTAAGATTGATTAAGCATAGGTTTCTTTGAAATTTACTTTAAGTATTAAAATTAATTTCCTTTGCTTATGTAAAATAGAATATGTAACCATTATAAATGTAAAAGAAATACATCTAAATAAATTACAAAACTATCAATATTCTCCGTTCCGTGTAGGAATGATCGAGGAAAACTTGAGGTTTTATAGAACATTCTACACAATCTAAAGAGATAGACTAATATTTATTGTATAATTCATCCAACAAAAATTCTTAGATGATGTATTGTCATTTTTTTGTTGGTACAAGATTAATAGTCACTAAAGCACTATATTAATGAAAACTATTATGTCCCAAATACAACTTCTAAATGTAATTCAATCACAAACAAGATGACAAAAAATTTAATCCATTAACCTGTTTTTATTCGATTAATGCAGGAATTCGTATACAATGCTCTGACAGAAACTTTCTCTCTCTAGATCACAATTCGCACATACAATGACTTCTCACTTGCAACTACCAACTTCTTACAAGAACCAACTAGCCATATATCTATTAAAACAAAACACATGCGCTAAAATTGTAGTAACCGGGTCCAAGTCTTAAATTGTAAAGTTGGGTGATTAGTTGACCAAGACTCAAAGATGAAGGGTGTTAAGTCTAAATATTGTATCCAAGATTTAATAGGAAAGTCAAATGTGTAAAAGTCAACATTGACCTTGTAATAGTTAGTCAAAGCTAGTTTAGTTTCCTTAGCCTTTAAGGCTTTGTATTAGATAGGTAGTATATATAGTGTTGTCTTTGTAATCATGTAATAACGAATTAGAGACTTATGCATATTGTAATAGTAAAGAGTGTTGTGATATTCAAGATCTACTTTCTCTCTCTAGACTTTCTCTCTCTAGTTCTTGATCTTAATGCTTAAATCTTGAGTAATTAGCTTGATAGATTGGGATTTTATGATTAACAATTGGTATCAGAGCTGAACCAAACTTTTCAGAAAAGATTTTATCATGAGTTTGAATTGAAATTTGTGTGATTTGCATTGAAAATTCGTTATTTTCAGAAAATTTTTCAAGAAAACGGTTTTTTACTGTTTCATACGAATTTTGAGTGAAAATTGTTTTTAATGCAAGAAAATGGATTTATTGTGTTCGTTTTATGTTTGTGATTGATTGTTGTTTTGATTCCATCTCGAAATTCGAACAAAATCGGTTTCAATTTTTGATTTTTGAGATTTTCGTGAAAACGAGTTCAGTTACTGTTCTTGATTGAAAATATTCGATTCGATGTTTTTAATCGAAAATTGATTGCATGTGTGTGTTTAGAACTATTTTTCGATGATACTGACAAATTCTTGAAGTTCAATTGTGCAGGAATCAATCAATTTGAGATAGTTTATGTCAAGAAATCGACAATGCGGGTCACTCTTCATGAAATGCGGGTTATTCATATTAGGAATGCGGGTCACTTAACAAACGCATACTAAGGAATGCGGGTCACTCTACAAACGCATTGTTAAGGAATGCGGGTCACTTATCAAACGCATTCTAAGGAATGCGGGTCACTCTGAACCCGCATATCATTCAAATGCGCGTCACTCTTCACACGCATTACTTCAAAATGCGTGTCTACTGAACCCGCATATCATCAAATGCGTGTCATTCTTCACACGCATTACTTCAACTGCATAGTTTCTTTTGTGATTCAAGCCAGAAACGCATACCTTGAGTAGTGCGGGTATTCAAGACTTAGTTAAAAAAAAAAAGTCTGGAAATTTTTTTTTTGATCATCTTTGAAAATATTTTTTTTAACACTGCGAATTATCAAGTATTGTTCAAATTTCAATTTACACGAAATATTTTTTTTAGATTTCAATTTGATCTGATTTTTAATTTTCTGATATACAGTTTGGGAACGATCATTCTCATCAAGCTATGAGTTCACCAATTTTGCTTAGAGGAAGATACGAGAAGTGGAAAACTGATTTTTTCAAATTTGTAGATACAAATGAGCTGAGTTGTCATATCAGATTGTCATTGACTGAAGGAGAGATGACACCTCATACTCCAACAGAAGATTGTACTGAGGATCGAGAGAAAAGAAAGAATGCTGATTATATGGCTCGAACTTTTCTGTTGAATAGTATTCGTCATGAGATTAAAGGTCACATAGATACATATCAGTTGACAGGAAAAGATTTGTACAAATCAACAGGAAAGGAGATATGGGACTATCTTGAATGGACAATGATAGGGCCAACAGTTGTGGCAGATCTAAAAGGAAAGATATCTGAGTTGGAAAATAAAATTAAGCAGACAATCTCTGATGAGAGCAATGAGCTGAAAGTTAAGAAATTGAAATCTGAGAACTTTGAGCTGAAAAATAATTTATCTGATTTGGAAAAACAGCTTGTTGCAAATAAAGCTGATAGATTGGGATTTTATGATTAACAAAGGGGGATAGATGTAACATGGAAATAAAAAAGGGTTTTAACCCTAGTGACCTCATTCATTGTAAATATTCGGCGGCTGAGAAGAGAAGTAGAGGTCGTCGGAGATTTTTGGAAGAAGTAAGGGAGGGGTCGTTGCTGTTGTATTATTTTATGAAGGGTAGTTATGGATAACCCTGTTATCTTAGCTTTTGTTAATCGATCGACCTAAGGGAAGGGGATGGGTTTAGAATTTGCTTTGGTGTTGTTGGGATTTAATCCCTAATCGACGTTGGTTTCAATGGGATTCGAGATTCACGATCGACCAAGGGTTTCTGTGGTTCGACCCTGGTTAGTCGTGGGTACCGGGGGACCCCGAGCTTGTTACAGTCGGGCGACCCCGGGGGAGGTGAAACCGGGCGACCCCGGGAGGGAAATCCCCGGGCTTTGGAGACCCGGGCGATCCCGGTCATGCGCGGCTAGGGTAACCCCGATCATCTTCTCTGAGTAGATTTCGGATTTCGGGGTTGAGGGTTTCCGAATTTAACTCGATATTTCTTTTAGTAGCTTTGGAGTTAGAGATTTCCCTTAATTTGGGATTATACGTGAGATTTACCAATCGACCCTTTATGCCTTAGGAATCTGGGATCTGGACTTTTACTAGAGTGACTTTGATCCGGACTTCAGGTGAGTTTTCTGAACTAAAACCTCGTAAGTTTATGAAGCTATTTATACACGTGGATTTTCTAATTATATGCTTGTGGCGTATTATCTGTTTAAGACATGTGGAAGTTATTTCAAGGCATATCTTTATTTACGCGAGCTTTATATACGTGAGTTTCTTTTTAAATGCGGTATATGTTTTTATTGATGGTAGATGTATGCATACATTATTGCGAGTTGAATGGCAAAAGTCGGGGGGTGTAGCCCGCCTGTACTCATATCGGGGGGTGTGTCCCGTTTATGCCAATTGGGAGGTTTGACCCATCAAAGGCAGTATGATACAGACACGCCGATACATTCGGGGTAACGGTAGTGTGTGCCGGAAGCGATTTTTTAATGTGGTTTATTTATCAAACTGAATGGGTTGAGTTTTATTATAAACTTTTCTATTCTATGTGTTTCGAACTGTCTTAGAGGGGACTCACTAGACCATCGGTCTAACCCTCGCTCTTTCAAAAACTAAAAACCTTTTCACGTCGTCGTGAGGTCGGAGGTTCGGGAAAAGGTAAAGAGAAGGTGTGATCGAGTTCCGGATTAGAATACCTCCTTTAGTATATTTACTTTTATTCTCAGTTGTAATAGGTTGCCTTTCTGAAAACCTTAAAGAATGTACTTGTTGATTTTGGGGAGCCGTTTTTGGCACAAATTCGTATATGTTATTAGTATGTTTCGTTGTTTTTGTTTGGGTTGTTTCAAAAATACTATTACAAAACACAACATTTGACTTTGACTTTAACATTTATTACAAAAAGACTTTGACTTTCGTCTTAAGAGTTGACTTTGAACTTTGACTTGGTTGACTTTCAGCATTCTATCTTCATGATCTTGTATCCAACAAATATGTGCACTAACAATCTCCCCCTTTGGATTCAAGATCATCTCTAAAAAGATTTTGCAATTCAATCTCCCCATTTCTTTGCATTGTTGAACTTTAAGAATTTACCCCCCCCCCTTGTAGACTTCTTGTCAACTCAAAACATCTTCAAAAATAAACTTAAGCATTGAAGTACAATCTTCTCTTTAACTCCAAAAACAATTCTGTATTCTTCTCAAAGTCTTTGAGCAACATCTTTTGCAATCAGCTATAACATTCTCCCCCAAGGTAATAAGAACCTCTTTCAGACATAGGAAAGAAATTATCTTCAGATTCAACTCGGATTGCTTTAGGAGATTGTCTTCAAAGAAAGTTTTAGTAAAATCTGCTCATATTCTGAAATCTTTGAACTTGCAATTTCAACTTTAAACAATCTTTCTTCAAATGAACTGTCTTGACATAAATTTCTCCTTTAAGCTCTAATTTGTCTTTATCAAACCAACAATTCTTGATCACTCCTCAAACATTTCTTGATCCTCTCCCCCTTTTTGGTGAAATGGAATTGACATCATCAAAACATTCACAAGAAATGTCATTCATCTGATCTGACCACTGATCTTTTACAATAGAGCCTATGACCATCTATCGATCCAAAAAGATATTCATCCGAATCTTTTCAATGTCAGACAAAATATGAGTGTAACACCTGAATCAACAAATGAATCAGTTAGAAGTGTCTGTCAGTAACACGAAGTCACCGTGTGTAATGAATACACAATGGAAAGGAGATTTTTGATGTTCACTCCCCCAGGTCTTCCATTCAATTCTCGAATGACACAACTTTATTCTATGAACGTTTTGACAGAAAAACAAATTTCCTATGTGCTCGTGCTTGTGTTTGAAAGAATTAAGCATAGATGATTGGTTTTTATAAGGCTCAAAATTTGTGTAAACCATTGAGACAACAACAGTTAAACACAAAATCAATTGTGCATGATAGAAGTGTTAGAACATATTTTATGTTCTTATTAGAAGTTTTATAAAGTAATCTACATTCATTGTAATGGGCCTTGTATTGGGTTTGGGCTTATAGTGTTTACAAGAGTTTATGGGGTATAAATAGAAATCATGTAATAGGTTTTAGGTTAACCTTTTCAATTGATCAATTTCATTCTCTCAAGATGTAGCCGCACTGTTCATTGTGCTCTCTTAGTGTAGTTTTTATTTTCTTTCAATAATCACTGATTTCTACCCTATGAATCTTGTTCTTCACATAATCAAACCAATCATTGATCTTAATGGACCTCACAATTGGTATCAGAGCCTAACAGAAACATCTTTTCTGATCGATCTGAGATATGATTGCGTTTTTGATAGAACAATCTGTGTAATAGTCGATTTCTGTGATTTTTGTGAAATTGTTTGGTTTTTATTGTTTAATTGATTCAGTAGTAATAGTTTATCATTATAGAGTCAATTGCTTGTAACAATTTCGATCCAGAAAGTCGAATCGATCGATCTTGAGTTTATTTTGTTCAAAATTTTTATGTTACTGTGGTTGAATCGAATCTGGGTTTAGAGTCAGATTTAGTCAATGTATTCAACTACAAATGTGCTTATTAGTATATTTCGAACCTGTGGATAAAGTATCAGCTCAAGAATCGAAGAATTGAAGAATCCGTTGAAGAAAATCAGAAAACAAGTTCGAGATCTGCAATTTTTGCAAGATTTATTGAAGAACTCGCAAAGTGAAGGTTTCGCAGAGAGAAGGATTAGCAGAGTGAAGATTCGCAGAACATTGGTCACAAATTTTTTTTTGAAGTATGGAATTCACAAGTGACCATATTTCGAAAGTCAAAGGATTCGCAGGTCACTGTGCCGTGTTGTGTGCGAATTCTAGAAGAATTCGCAGGCCACTTGATTTTATTGTCTAAGTTTCGCAGTTGTGTTTGCGAAAAGTGGCTTCCTATTTTTTTGAAAAATGTTCTAAGGTAAGGATTCGCAAGTTAAAGGACTGCGAAAAGTGAAGGATTCGCAGGACAATATTTAGCGAATTCTGAGGAATTTGTGAACTTCTTGTTTGCGAAAAACGAGGATTCGCTACCATGAGGCTTGCGAAAGTTAGAGAATTCGCAATGCAAGCCTCTGCGAATTGGTTTTTCAGCTTATGCTATCTTGCGAATTGTGCTTTAATGTTTATAGAGATCTGCGAATTCTAGTTGGTTGCAAAAGTTTTGAAGATTCTTGAGAATTTTGACTGTTATGAACCCATTTTACAAGATGCCTTATGAGATTTAATTGCCAAATATTTTATGTTCTTATTAGAAGTTTTACAAAGTAATCTACATTTATTGTAATGGGCCTTGTATTGGGTTTGGGCTTATAGTGTTTACAAGGGTTTATGGGGTATAAATAGAAATCATGTAATAGGTTTTAGGTTAACCTTTTCAATTGATCAATTCCATTCTCTCAAGATGTATCCGCAATGTTCATTGTTCTCTCTTAGTGTAGTTTTTATTTGTTTTCAATAATCACTGATTTCTACCCCTATGATTCTTGTTCTTCACATAATCAAACCAATCATTGATCTCAATGGACCTCACAAGAAGTACGAAGTTGGGGCATATTTCCTTCTTTTTCAATATCCAGATTTTCCAAATGAAAGCCAGATAGATTATGTGTTGCGTCCCTTTGAAAATATGAAACATCTTCTTTTTGAGAAAAAAATGAGTAGCTAGTGGGGTTTTATCAAGAGTTGGCATGGGCTAGTTGCTTGTTTCAATGACGTTCACCAAAGAATTGTGAAACAATCAGAAATGTGGCTGCCCGACTCAGAAAAAGTTGGTGTAGAGTTTGATATTATTTTACTCTAATCTCTCACCTCTTTCTTTTTAACATTAAGCTCACTTCTAACCATACTCTCATTTCCATTTTACGTCATCACACCCACACTCATATATTTTGACTCCTCACTCTTCGATCACTCAAGGATTAACTTCTTGGGTAGAAAACACTGGTTAAGGTGAATCCATAGAAGTTCTGTTAAGCTCACACAATGAACCCATGTAATCCTATAAGCATAATGTTGCTCAAACAGTTTAACTTTGCAGTTAAAAAACAAAATACAAGTCAGATATCTGTATGCTCATAGATGTAATCATGAAGGTTTGAGCATTTTAAACATTGAAGATATTTCAAAACATGTATATTGAATGAATGAAATGAATACAAGAAACATTTTTGAAAATCTAACATTGTATGAAAAATATCAAATACAAATGATATAACAATCAAGGCTTTGGTAATAAAAAAATTGGATATTGTCTATACGAATCAAAATATAGACAAGTCTTGAAAGAAACGTTTTGAAATGAAATCACGCTCAAACTTTGAATATCAAGCGGGGTGTATCACCATCGAAAAATTTGTTCAATCTGAGACATGGTGATAACATATTCAATAAAAAGAATTAAACCGATGTGTGTGAATATTTGAAAGTATATAGAAAAGATAATACACAAGTATTAATCTTTGGAAACACACGATTTGTTTAAACAATTAAAGCACATGTAACATGAAAACATTTAAAATCACACTTATATATTCATGAAATCTTTTTAAGAATCAGAAGTGGTTTTTACATTTAAGAACATGTTTACATATCTGAAAGTTGTCCTTCTTTAAGATACGTAGGAGATGAAGACTAGAAATTAACCTTTCGCTCAGTCTTAAATCTTATCAAGTTAGCTCTAAGTCATGTATAATATGATCGTGTATGCTGTCTCTCAATTCTGCAAAAATCACAAGTCGTCAAAGTACAAAGCTTTATTCACAAAATTTATTGAAAAATAAATGACACAAAGCAATAAAACTTTTAAAATACGAGTTCTGATCAGATGTAATCAAAAGTCTTTCCATACTCTTTATCTCTTACTTTCCCTGCGATTATGCATCAAAAAACTTATCAGTGATAAACACATGCAAAATTTATGAACTCCCCCTCAAATGTATGTAGATCATATTATCTTGTATCATCTCACACTCCCCCTGAGATCATGAACAAGCTTAAGTGCAGATATCTTTCAGAATAAAAATAAAGAAATGAAGAAAAATAACAAAGCTAAACTTTAGTAGGTAATCACAGATTAAGTCTTGAGATTTAATATACCAAGTTTTGAAACGAGAAAATTAAATCTTTTTTCATCTAGAGGCTTGGTAAATAAATCAGCAAGTTGGTAATCTGTGTTTACAAAATAAAGTTCGATTGTACCTTTTTCCACATTATCTTTGATAAAGTGATATCTCACGTCAATGTGTTTGGTCTTGGTATGTTGAACATGATTCGCAGATATGAAATCGTGCTCTTCGAATCACAATAGATCAGAATCTTGTTGTATTGAAAGTCATAATCTCGGGGTTGTGTTCTCATCCACAACACTTGAGAACAGCAGCTCGCTGCAGCGACGTACTCTGCCTCAACTGTTGATGTGGATACACAAAGTTGTTTCTTTGAAGCCCAACTCACGAGTTTATCACCCAGAAAATGTATGTGCCCCGACGTACTTTTCCTGTCAAGCATACAACCTGCATGGTCTGCATCTGAATATGCTGTCAGTTCAAAACATGTATCCTTAGGATACTACAAACCAAGATCTGCAGTGCCCTTCAGATATCTAAAAATTCGTTAGACTGCAGACAATTAGGATTCTTTTGGAGAAGCCTGATATCGAGCACATAGACATGTAGAGAAGATTATATCTGGCCTACTAGATGTTAAATATATTAAAGAACCAATCATGCCTCGGTAGGTTATAAAATTGATAGTTTTTCCAAAGAATCCGTGCCAATCTTAGTTCCTGGTGCCATCGGGGTTCCAATAGGTGTACAATTTTCCATTTTGAATTTTCTAAGAATATCAAAAATGTACATTGATTGATTAATAAAGATCCCCATGGAAAATTGTTTGACTTGTAATCCGAGAAAGAAATTCATCTCTCCCATCATACTCATCTGAAATCTTGACACCATGAGGTTAGAAAAATTCTTACAGTACTTTGGATTTGTTGAGCCAAATATGATGTCATCCACATATATCTGAATTAAAATGATATCGACTTTTTCCTTTTTAATAAACAAAGTAGTATCAATCTTACCTTTCGAGAAACCATACTTGACTAGGAATTTAGATAACACTTCATACTAGGCTCGAGGGGCTTGCTTCAGACCGTAATAAGTTTTGTCCAGAATATATACATGATTTGGTTTTTCTGGATTGACAAAGCCTTCAGGCTGAGAGACGTAGACTTCCTCCTTTAAGATGTCGTTGAGAAAGGCAGTCTTCACGTCCATTTGGTAAATTGTGAATTTCTTGTGGGCGACATATGCAAGAAACATCCGTATAGCCTCGATGCGCGCCACTGGAGCATAAGTCTCGTCATAGTCAATACTTTCCTCTTACCTATACCCTTTAGCCACTAGTCTTGCTTTGTTTCTGATTACGATACCATCATCGTCTTCTTGTTCTTGAACACCCATTTTGTGCCGATTATAGTCTTTCCTTCAGGCTTAGGCACAAGTATCCAGACTTTGAGTGCTTCTAACTGATTCAGCTCATCTTGCATCGCAGTTACCCAATCTGAGTTGGCTAGAGCTTCAGATACGCGTGTTAGCACTACCTTGTTCAGAAATGATTCATGCATACACATGTTTAATGTAGTAGACCTAGTTTGCACCGGTTTGGATGGATCTACAATGATTTGGCTTATCGGGTGCTCTTTGGTCCACTTGTGTTCTTGAGAGAGTGGATTTGATGTAGATTGATCATGATTTTCATCTAAGTATCCACTATCTTCTTCTTGTTCAGGCAGGGGTTTAGTTGAAGGATTCTGTGCAGAAGCATCAGCTGGGACAACAATTTATGGCTGTTAATTAGTCTTTACCGTACAACCAACTGAGTCAGCTACTTTTGTCTCGACAGTTTCATGTATAGCTTCAACTGAAGGAGTAGTTGTTTGAATTGGAGTTTCTTGCTGAACTGGGGGAACTAATTCAGTAGACACATCTGAAGTGATTGGATGATGACTGCTTGACTCTTAAGGTTTGTCAATCACAATATATTTAGGCAATTTAGATCCAAGAAACTCATCATAAAAGAATTCAAACAATAAATCTAATTCTGGTAAATGAGATGTAGAAGTTGAAGGTTTATCAGAATTAGTGTCTTTAACCACAGGTTCTGGACTGATCTATCCAGAAGCTAGTACTCCAGTAAGTACGGGTTCTGAACCGTCTTGTTCAGAAGCCAATTCTTCGTCGAATGTAACGTTTACGCTTTCAACCACGATCTTTGACTTCTTCAAATATACCCTGTAGGTAGCAGACGTTTAAGAGTATCTAATGAAGATGCCTTCATCAGCCTTTAGACTGAACTTATTCAAGTTATTTTTGTCGTTTAGTACGAAGCACCTGCATCCAAAAATATGAAAATGTTTAATGCTAGGTGTACGGTTATTTATTAAAGCATATGGCGTTTTACCAAACCGACGGTGGATTATGGATTGATTATGCGTGTAGCAAGCAGTTGATACAACTTCGGCCCATAGAAACAGAGGTAGATCCGATTGACTCAGCATAGTTCAAGCGGCCTCGACTAGCGTTATGTTACGTCTTTCTACAACTTCGTTCCGTTCAGGCGTCTGGCAGCAGAATACTGATGTGTTATCCCGACCGATTTGAGATAATCTTCAACAATTATGTTCTTAAATTCTGTGACATTATCTGTTTGAAGAAGCTTGACTGACTTTTACAGATTCACTTGGGTAGTCTTTAAGAATGTGATGATGACTTCGGGCATCTCCTCCTATGTTCTCAGAAATTTGACCCAAGTATACCGCGAGTAATCGTCCACAATCACTAGAACGTACTTTTTGCCATTTATGCTTTATGTACGCATAGGACTGCAGAGATCCATATGTAGCAATTCAATTGGAGAACTTGTACTAGGTTCAGGCTTTGGCTTATGAGAAACTCTCTTCATCTTGCCCTTATCACACGTTGTTCACAGATGTTCTTTCTCGTTCTTAAGCTTAGGAAGTCCGTTGACTAATTTTCACGTGACCAGTTTGTTGATGTAATGAAAATTCAGGTGTGAAAGCCTTCGATACCATTACCGGCTTTGTTGCAGCGAGGCTTTTGACAATAGACATACCTCATTGTCAGTGTTGACTTTTGACAGATTAATCATGTAGAGGTTTGACTTTCTAGTGCCGACCAAGAGTTCCTTACCGTCATCAGTACACACATAACACTTCTTGGCCTTGAAATTAACCTTTAGGTCTTTGTCACAGAACTGTCCAATACTAAACAAGTTATGTCCTAAACCTTCAATGTAGCTCACCTTCGTAATAGTCACGTTGTCTTGAATCACGTCACCATAGCCCAAAATTGGTGAAAACTCGTTGTTCCCGAAACGCACATTCCCGCAGTATTTCTCTGTATAATTAGACAAAATATCTTTCTGCCCAGTCATATTGTTAGGTCTAGTTTTATAGTAACCATTGTATTTATTCTGTGTGGCCTAAACAGTGTCTTGTTTGTATATCTGTGTAGTTTAAGCCCGGGGTATTTAAGTCCCTTGTGGCTTTGTCTTTGAAGACATTCACGCATACATCTAATACATTGATACTTTGTACTTCAACTCTCTCTCTCTCTCTCTAAGATTAGAGGATCTTGGATTATCAATTGATATCAGAGCAAATCTAATCTAAGAGGATTGAGAGAAACTGATTTCGATTCTGAATTTGTAGTTAAATAAGAAAATTCGATCAATTTTCTTGATTTTTTTTTCAAGAAAATCTCATTTTTTGATTTTTCATCAAATTCGGAGTGTTTTCTAAACGATTTTCTTTGTGATTTGATTTGTTGGATTCGATTTTGATTGTAAAACATATTTGATTCACATCATTTTTCAAGAAAATAGGTTTATTATTTTCAATTTTGAAATTTTTTGAAATTCTGGAAAAATGGTTTTTACGTACTGTTCAATTCACGAAGTCTTGATTTTGTGGTTTTTGATCGAAATGTTTGATTGAAAAGTGTTAGAAAATTGTTTTCGGTCAAATGTGTGCAAGAAAATCTCTTTAAATTCGTATCCGTAATCAATTTTTGAAGTTGTTTCTTGATTTTCAGCGGTTTGCGCCAGATCCAAACTTTACGCGAGTTCATCGAACTTTGCGTCAGTTTAACCTCTGCTTTGCGTCAGTTTCTTTAGAAAAGTACCAAGTTATCGAATAGTACAAGTTCTCTTCATCAACTATTCGCACAAAGTAAAGTTTGCACCATCTATATATCATGCAAAGTAGAAGATTGTGTCATCTTCATTTCACGAGTTTTGTTCAGTGTACTGACCTTTGCGCCATCATTTACTCAAGCAAAGTTCAATTTGCATCTTCTTCGTTTCACGCAAAAGAAAGTTTGCGTCATCAGCAAGTCACATAAATCTAAGTTTGCGCGACCTTTTGCTCACGCAAATCCAGTTTGCGCCATTGTATTCTCACGCAAATCATAGTTTGCGTCAAATTCTGCTCACGTAAATCTCGTTTGCGTCATCTGCTTTTCACGCAAACTTTCAGATTGCGCCAACTCTTCTGTGTTCCAGACTTAGCATTTTCTGACGATATGGATTCTGCAAAGTTTGTGTTTCAGGCTCAGTTCTACAAGAATGATCTTATGATGCAATTGGGCACAGAAAATCGTCCTCCGGTTCTGATTGATGAAAACGATTTCACTCAGTGGCAAGATCGGTTCCTGAACTTCATCGAGCGTCAAGTTAATGGAGATAACATGATGATGTCTCTCACAGAAGGACCTTTCGTAAAGCCTAACAAAGAGACTCCCGTAACAACTAAAGAGGCTTCACGTATGAAAGCTGATCGAGATTTAAAAGCTAACCTGATGCTATCCTTATCAAATTCTTTCTACAACCGGGTTGATCATTGCAAGGATTATCCAAATCTGTTGTGGGCACAATTGGAAAAGATTATGCTTGGGTCTTCAGTTGCAACTCAGCTTCGGCATACACGTTACATGAACAATTTTGAAGAATTCAAAGCCAAAGATGGGGATTTACTGAAAAGTACTTATGAAATATTCTGTGCAGTAATAAATGATTTGAGGAAAATAAAAGTTGAAAAGACTGAGCTGGAAACCAATCTGAAGTTCCTCAATGCACTTCAACCGGAATGGAACAAATCTTGCCATCGCTTGAGGAATGATGTCAGAATATCTTCTATGCAAATCCAAGAAATGTACGAGATTCTGCTGACAGATGAGTGCTTAGTCAATGATAAGAAGGCCAAACTTGAAAAGAAGAATAAGAAATCAGTGGACCCGGTCGCACTTCTAACGAGCCATCTAGCTAATCAAGCATTGTCTGATAATGCTTACGATGGGACAACTGATTATGATGGTGAGGCGCTAGAGAAAGCTATGATCCTTCTCTCTCAGCATTATCAGAAAAAGTTCCAACCTCGTTCGGGTTCCAACAATCTTCGCTTCACTTCTGGGTCAAAGAATGTTCAAGTGCCCGAGGATAAGAAAACGTCTGCATGCTACAACTGTGGAAAGCCCGGTCACATCTCTAAGGAGTGTAGAGTGAAGAAGGTTCGGGATTCTGCTTATTACAGAAAGAAATTGGAACTAGCTGAAAAGATAGAGAATGGAACTACATTGTTAGCTGAAGAAGAGTTTTGGCTGGATCACTCTGAAGACGAAGATGATTCTATCGAGACTGCTCAAATGTGCTTAATTGGAGATAATCAGAGTGATGATGATTCTGACACTGATGAAGATGAGGTAATTTCTGATTTTGATTACTCTTTTATTTCTTCTCAAATGACCATTATTATAACTGCTTTATCTGATCTTCGCTCGAAGTTAATATATGAAAAGAATTTAAATTCAGAAAAGTAAAATTTGATTGATAAATTACAAATTTCTTTGAAAGATGAAAAATCTATTTTGATTCATACAAAAGACATATTTCAAAAGAAATCGGATGATTTAGAAAAATCAAATAAGACTTATCTAGATTCTTTGACTGAAATGACCAAATTAAAAGATAATTTTTCAGATAGAATAAATTAGTTGGAAGAGAAATTATATCGAAGAAATCAATCTGAACAAACTATTTATTTGAACAAACTGCGGAGTTATGAGTCTATAAAAGAAAAATGGGGACTTGGTTTTGAAAATCCACATTGTTTAAACAATGCGATAGAAAAATCCCCTACTTTATATAAATACGAGTATCTAACACTTTATAAATATGCTCCTCAATTTAACATTGATTGGTTGAATGAAAAGCAAGTGTTAGAAATCGAAAATGAGAAAAGGATGAATAATAAGAAAAAAAGAAATTTCTTTTGTTTATACGCGCGAAAATGCCAAATATTTTCCTGATAAATCAAAGAAGGGCAGAAAAGGTTTATGAAATTGTACTCCCAGATTCAATTCAAGCTATTCTACAAACTCAATCAATGTTTGACAATGTATATTGTAGAGAGAGAGAGTAGAGAGAGAAATATTCATATTACAATGTAAGCTCTTACAACAATTACAAGTAAAAAACCTATTTATACCAAGAGTAATACTCTCAAGCAATCCAACTAAACTCTCAAGTACTTCTACAACTCAAGTACTTAACCCTCTAAGCCATATGTTGACTTTCTACACTATATGACTTTTATTGACTTCCTTTGACTATTCAATTACAAGGCTTTTTACAAGACTTTCCTAATTAAATCTTGTATACAATTAATGCACTATAACATTCTCCCCTTTTGTATTCAAGATTTAAAAAAAATTTGACAATTGTCTTCAGCGCTTGATTCTTCAACTTTTATCTTTGACAGTCTTGAACTTTGAAGCTTTAACAATCTTCAGTCTTTCAGTCTATGAAGAATCTTGACAAGTCTTTTGCACATTATATCTTTGTAGAATCAACAAGTCTTGAACAAATCTTTGAAAACTTTGAAAAACTTTGGAACTTTGAGGAATCTTTGAAAACTATGTATCTTCATCTCTTGATCTCTGGACCGTCTTCAGAAAAACAAACTTTCACGAATCATCTTCAGAATCTCTCTCTGAAACATAGTAAGCATTTGAATTGTCTTGAACTTTCAGAATTTTCTCTTCTTGAACTTTCAGAATTATCTCTTCAGGATTATCTTCACCATTTGTCTTTGAAATTGATCTTTGTAGATATCTCCTCCTTAATGATAATTTGACATTTTCCATCCTTTGATCTGAGTATCTGAATCACGAACTGTATATACCCGATTTTTTTCAAATTCAGATATAATGAACTTGGTAACCCTGATTCAACAAATGAAACAGTTAGAAGTGCCTGTCAGTAACACGGAGTTACTGTGTACAACGAACGTACAATTTAAGGAGTTGGTTTAATGATGACTCCCCAGGACTTCCATTCAATCATTGAAAAACACAAGGTTTATCTATGAATGTTCTGATAGAAAAACAAATTTTATGTGTGCTCGTGCATGAAAGAATTTAGCAAAATGATTGTGTTTCATAAGGCTCAAATTGTGTAAGCTAATGAGACATCAACAGATATTACACGGACTCAATGTGCATGAAAGAGGTGCGAAGGTGGGCCAACTTCCCTTCTTTTTCAATATCTAAATCTTCCGAGTGAAGACTAGATAGCAGATATGTTGCGTCCCCAAAGAAAATGAAACATTTCTTTGTTAATAAAGAAATGAGTGGCTGGTGGGGTAATTGCAAGAGTTGGCATGGGCTCACTGCCTTTTTCAATGATGGTCACCAAAGAATGTGAACCAATCAGTAGATGTGGCTGCCCGACTCAAAAAGTGGTTGGTGCAGAGTTTTGATATTCTTTTAACCCTGATCTCACACCCTCTTTCTTTTAAACATTGAAGCTCACTTCTAACCAATCTCTCTTTTTAATTTTACCGCTCCACACAATGAGAAAAACTCAACCGGATGAGTTATCTCCCCCACTCTTTGATTTTGAACCGGTGTGTATGAATACTTTATAGTATATAGACAAGATAATACACAAGTATTGATCTTTGGATACACACGATTAGTTAAACATTAACGCTCAAAAATGTAAAACATTTAAAATCACACTTCTTAATTCATGAAATCTTTTGAGAATAGAGAAGTGGTTTGAACATTTAAGAAATTGTTTTTCATGTTTGAAAGTTGTTCTTCTTCCAAACAATCAAAGATCTAAGATCAGAAGATATTTACCTTTAAGGCTCCCCCTCAAATCATTATAGAATGATTTAGGTCTATTAAGCTCCCCCTGGATATTTGCAAAATATCAATGCCTGAACATTAAGAACGGGTCCTGATCTGTCATATGATCAGAAGCCACAGTCTTTACATTAAAATTCGGGTTTTGAACTGTTTTGTTCAAAAGTCATACTCTTTGACTTTGAACTCCGAGTCCTGAGTTGATTTGCTCAGAAGTCAAACATCTTGCTCCCCCTACACCTGTGGTACATGCGAAACAGTTTTAACAGACTTTGGTACCCACTGGTATTTGGGTCCTGATATGTTAGATTTAGAAATCCACCCCTCATTAGATTTATATCTTTTAAAATCCGAAATCTGAGAAGTAATTCTGTAAGATCCGTACCAGTTATGAGCAGATTCTTGTTGGACGAAATCATTCACTCCACAGTAAGAACAACATATTTTCCTTTGAGCAATCCTGATCAAATGATTAGTCGAGTAATATATATCATAATTATCAAAAGATTTACCTTTATGCTTACTGTTCTTTTTGGCATTGGTTGTGGATTTGAATGATCTGCCATTCTTCTTCTCTTCATCAGGAGTCTTCACTTGCCAGACCATCTGATTTTTCTTCGATTGCTTTCCAAGAGATTTAACATAGAAGCTCGATGGTTCATCAACAGATTTTTCATAAAATAGATTTGATGGTCGAATCTGATTTGATTTAACAGTTTGTGATTTGACACTTTCTTTTTCAAAACATTTTTCTCATGAATAGAACCTAAAGCTGTTTTGAAAGAACAGACTGATTCTGTTGAATTATCAACAGGTGATTGGCTAATCATATCAGCTGTTACTTTATCAGACAATTCAATGTTTGCAGCTTCTAAGTCTTTTATCTTCTTAGTCAATATGTTTCTTTCATCTGAAAGTGTGTCAAACTTCTGTTTCAAATCAGATCAGGCCTTCTGTTCTTTTTGATAATCTGATGACACATCAGTTATTATGGATTGGAGCTTTAATATTTCAGATTCAAAATGTGAACGTTCAAGCTCAAAATCTTTTTGTAAGTTCTTGGTTTTATCAGAAATTTCATTGAAGATCCCAACATTTCTCTTTTCATATTTCTTCTTTTCAATCTCCAAAGACTTATTGTTTTCTTTGAAGATTTGTCTTTCTTTTTCGAGCATGTCTTGTAAAGTAGAAATCTGTGTGGGAAGTTAAGTTATTTTAGCTTCAAGAACTTGTCTTTCTTTTGCAAAAGTATCCCGTTCAGTTATTAAAATCTTTTCAAAGTCGGATACTTGCTTGAAAAGTTTTATGCATCTAAGCTCCAAATCCTTTTTCTCTTAGTGAGCTTTCTTTGAAAAATCAGAAAGCTTTTGAGCAGAGGAAGTCTCCAGATTTGATTTTTCTTTCTCTGCTTGGATACTTTTTATTAATTCTGCATTTTGTGTCTCCAAAGAAGATATTTAATCTTCAAAAGCCGTAAACTTTTGTTGAAGCTCAACTGATTCAGCTTGGAGATCTGATAATTTTCGTTCATTTGTTTTCAGTTGGCTTTTGAGATATACAATCTTTTTGTCTTTCAACTTAATCTCTTTCTCACATGACTGAATAGTCTTTTATTTTAAATCAATCATTTTTTCTCTTTCTTTAATCTCTTCCTCTTTCTCTTTTATCTCTTTCTCTTTCTCTCTTATCACGTTCTCTTTTGCATTGATGATACCTGCAGAATTAGATTTAACAGTATTAGTACACTTAATACAGTCAGAAGTTTAATCAGAGTTTGACAAAGTAATCTTCAACTCCTGAATCTGTTTTAGAAGCACTGAATTTTGATTTTTCAGTTGATATCGTTCAACTTCTATTTTCGGTATCTCAGGCATGTACAAGACTGCCATATCTCTTGCTGACAATACAGTATTCCCTTTATCATCAGTAGTAGGCATCTTGACAGATTAGCTTGATATGAATGATCGTTCCCAAACAGTTCAGAAGATTTGACTGAAAGTCAAACTTAGATTAGAGGAAAAAAAATCTTCTGAAAAATTTTCTGTCTCTGGATTTCTCAAAACGCTTGAAACTTGCACTTGAAAAAATTCACAGACTGTGCAATCAAACTAGCAAACTGTGTAAACCAAAACTCAAATAACATGAACTCAAAACCTGCACATGCTATGAATCATTGAAACTATCAAGTCAAGTGTGCATGTTTGAACTGAAACAAATCACACTGATTTTTTAACTTCCAGATCTATTGATTTAAAGAAACCTGCAGACAGATTACAGTCAAATGGACTTGTTAAAACACAAATTGTGTTAAAACACAGATTACAATCAAAATGACCATTAACTTTCAATCACAGACCAATGAATTTATGAGTTTGAAAATGATCATAAAGTTGAAATACAGTCTAGGTAAATGAAATTCACAAACCAAGACTGAATTTATGAGTTTACAGACCAATGAATTGGAACGTGCAGATCACGAAACACACAAACGGTGTTGCTTTTGAAACAAATCACTAGCTGTGAAAAAACAAACTGTGTAGATTACAACACTGCATTTACTTGAAAATTCAAACCACAAACTGTTTACACAAACTGTTAAAACTGTGCAAAACACAAACTTTGACAAACTACAAACTGTGTTAAAACACAGATCCTTTAAACTTGTAACCTGCAGATCAATAACTTTGAAACACACAGATGCAAACTGTGCAAAGCAGACCTCAAATCACTTTCAAATTAAAACAAATTGTTTTGCTTGAGCTTGCAAAATCAGATTATAACCCATGAACTCGCAGACCCTTTAAATCAGAACATGCTCAGATTGTTTGAATCCACAGATTGAAACTTGCAATTGAAACCCAAACAATATAGTTGCATCCACTTACAGATTGCACAAACTTACATGCTGCACAATTAAAATAAAGTTCACAGACTAAAAAATCATGAACCCTGCAGAATGGATTAAGTGAAATTGAACTCACAGACCAAACTGTGGTTAAAACAGATCATAAACCACACAAATCGAACTGAATTTTGTACCAAATGAAACCTACAAACAGTTATCAAGAAACCTGCAAATTGTGAATGAAACTCACAAGACTGTGTTCATGAAAATCTAATTTCAAACTCGCATGTGTTTAAACTAAAACTCGCAAATGCTTAGGATGTAAAACTTGCAGGTTGTGTTGTTTAGAAACTCGCAATACACACTTGCAAACTGTGTTTGAACCATGACTTGCAGATTGAAATACACAGATCACAGATCTTTAAACCTTGCAAATCCAAACTATGTTTAAAACACTCGCAAGCTGTAATCAAACGCGCATATTGTATGACCTGCAAAACAATTTGAACTTCAGTTGAGACAGAACTCGCAGGCTACAGACTTCATAAACTTGAAACTTCAAATCAAATCTCGCAAGATGATTAAAAATTTCAGATCAAGTGAATTGGAAAATCCCAGGTTGCATCAAATGAACAGGTCAAATGCAAAATCAAACTAGCAAGAAACTTGGATTAGAACTCGCAATTAACTGCACAAAATAAACTCGCATATGCCTCGATTGAAACTGGGATTTTCACAAAATTTGATCTTGAAACTCGCAAGGCACATGTTGAATTTCAATATTGGTTTGCGTGTTCTTGAGCTTGAAGTTAGCGTGTTCTTCATGAACACAAATTCAACCCAGTTTTTTTTTAAAACTTGCAAATTGAATCTCCAAATCTGTATCACAATAATCACAAATAAAATATCTCCCATTAAGTCTTCAATGTCTGATGATTTTGTTGATATATATGCCACTAAATGTGATAAGGAAAATATCTCTCCAATCTTTTATGATTCTAAGAGATATACTCCTCCATTAGTATTAGAAGGCAAAATCATTGACCTTGAAGATAAAATGGAAGATAATAATATTCAAAAAGAAATTGAATCTGATATTATTTTTTCTTTTATGACTTCTAGTCTTGAAGAAAAATTATTTTCTCAAAAACAAGATTCTATTTCTGGCCTTTCTTCTGATTCTAAGGAAAACAAAAAGGAATTTCTAAAATGTGAAAATTTTACTCAAATTTTTTTTGACTCCGAGGCATGTTCAGATTCACTAGTTGATCAGTTGGGTTTCTTAGGTAAAATTGCTTCTTCTGATTCAGATATTAAATCTAATATTCTTGATGAATCTTTTACGCTAAATGATAATTATTATAAACCAAAGCATAAAAGAAGAAGGTCAAAGAAGTCAAAGAAGAAAGATACTGTTATTTCTGAAAATTCTAATTTTTCTGATTCAATTCTTTCAGATAGGACTTTGAGCACACCTTCAAAGCAGATATGGAGGGTGAAGCGGACATCAGATGATTCACAGACTGATGAGGATAGATATGTAGACAAACATTATAAAAGTGATTCATTTGCTTCTTGTAATAAAATTTCAAAATACTCAATAAAGCAAATGATTCAAATTTCAAAACATGTCTCATATTCTTCTTCTGATTCTAGTTCAGATGATTATGCTTTCTCTTCTACTGATTCTTATGTTCATCTGTCTGATCATATTTCTTGTGCTTCTCGTGTCAAATCTTACATTTTTTCCCCACAAGAACTGTAACTAACTTTCATGGAACCAAATACAAGTGGGTTCCAAAATATCATATTAATTCTAAGTTGCAGGCATCAACTGTCAAGGGGGAGTAAGAGAAAATTGGCTTCTAAGTACATCAACTTAGAACTCGTACTTCAATGGACTTCGACTTCTAAACATGTCAGTTTAGGACTCCTTCTTCAAAGATTCTAGCTTCTGACTAATGAGAAACTGTGAGTACATCTACTTTTATTCCACTGCATTTATCTTTGATCATGATGTTGTTCCAGTTTTTCTCAATTGTTTTCAAGAATCTGAGCAAATTCATTCAAAACCTGAATTTGTACAACCCATTTTTTTTAGACACAAATTCATTACACATTATGTGGAAGATAATATTCTTGAATCTTATTTTTTCTCAACTAAATATCAATTTTCCGAATTCTTTACTTTTGTCGTAAATTTTTAAACTCGGCATTTGAATTTAAAAGTTTAAATCTTTACAAACATTATTCTATAAAGTAAAAGTTTTACAATTTTCTTTCTATTGAATAAAATGTGTATCTAGGATAAATTTTCAAGTTGCTTTGTTAATATTAAAGTTTTATATGTTGAACTTTCAAGTCTTACAAAAGTCGAAAAGTCAACAACATGTTTGAATCTTTTGTATTCTACTTTAAAGATATGTGATTCGGAATATTTATAGTTTACAATGCTTGGAAATCCTAAAAAGTCTGAATTATGGATTGTAATAAAAATATGGTCTAAGCACTTAGATGTAAAACTGAGTGATTGAGATGAAAATTATATTTCTAAAATACAGAAATCTCTAAGTTTAAAAGTTTGTACTTGTGACCTTCTAGTTTGGGAAAGTAAGTTCCGTGGGATGCTTGTCATCTGGTCCCCTAAGGTCAACTGATCTGGGAGTGATCGAACCTAAATCCTTCTATAGAATCAGATCGAAAGTCATGTTCTACTGGTATGAATGGGTTTAGGATGTGTCGATGTAGCCTTTCTGATCTGGGAGAGTAAGTTCCAAGGGGTGCTTGACACCTAGTCCCCTAAGGCCAACTGGTCTCGGAGCGACTGACCCAAATCCCGCAATAGGGTCAGATAGAAAGTTACGTTTACGGCATGTTCTTTACTTAATAAACTTTTTGATTAAAATATGCCAATGCACACAAGCTTAAAAGATGCCAAAGAGCACACTCATGTGAAGATTCCAATGTGCACACTGCTAAAAGATGCCAATGAGCACACATCTCATGATACTTGGTGATATGTTTGAGTTGCGATAAACCTATAACTTTGTGAAAATCTTAATTCTTGATAGCTTAGTGTGAGTACATGAAAAGTTTTCTATTATATTTTTAGAATTGCATTTTCTTGAAGCTAATTGAAGTTCGCATGCGAGCACACTGAATAGATTGATGAAAGTTTTTGAAACTGACCATGTCTTAACTTGATATGCAATGAAACTTGTATCTGTATCCAACAACATACACTTGCTTTCAACTGATTGATAAATATGTGATATTTTACTAAGTAGAATTTAATTTGTTTAGTGTTTAAAATTTTATATATTTAGTTGTTTCAAAATACATATTCAGTATATTTTTCTTTTATACATTGATGTTTCAATCATTGTGTTCTCATATTTTTGTAAATGGGTCTGTGCATTATTCAAGGGGGAGTGAATAAGGAGAATATTCTGATTAGATAATATCTGTTTTTGAGGGGGAGTATTTGATTTTCTATATGAATGCTAACTTGAATTGTCAAATTTAGTGCATTTGTGTAGGGGGAGTCAAAGAGCTTCACAGGTGAAAATTTTTCAGATTCCAAGTCATATTTGCGCCAACAGTTGGTAGAGCAAAACTTAGATTTGCGCCAACAGTTTCTAGCGCAAACCAAGCTTTGCGCATCCTTCAGCTAGCGCAAAACTAACTTTGCGCTTCCTTCTACTAGTGCAAAACTAAGTTTGCGCCATAAACTATTAGCAAACCTCTCCTATTTTTTCCTTTATTCTGATTTTGCAGATCTTAAGCTGTCTCGTCTCCAACATTTGCATGACCAAGTTGATTCAGATCTCGAGGTCATGAGGGGGAGAAGTTAAGGAGATGATAAAGAGACAACGAGTTCAAACGTTTATCTGATGATCAAGATTCGCTCTAGATTCTATATTCTCTCAGCTATATCAATTCTTTTGCTGTTCCAGCTCTGATCACCACAATTCATTCAAGTAGTTTTAAAAGAGGTGTATCGTCTAGAGCACAAGCTGATGAACCGGTTATTCTTTCAAGATAATTACAAACAGTCAAAGAAGCTTCTTCGTTAAGTCGCTTAGATGGTTCGTGCTGATTTAGAAGATGGATATTGAAGACCACAACGCCAATGGTTACTGTTAGAGCATAAATATGTTGGATACAAGATCATGAAGACCAAAGGTCAAAGGTACAAGATGTCAAAGCTGGAAAGTCAACTCTCATGGAAAGTTAAAGTCATTTTGTTAATAAAGTCAAAGTCAACATTTGTATTTTGTATGTTGTTTCTTTGTATATCTTGAGGTATAAATACTTTTGTAAGTCTTTGTAACAAGTGTGTATGTCATTTGTAACAATTCAGATTAGAGAGCGAATTAGAGAAGAGCATCATTCATATTATTCTAGAGTGAGAAAGTAGTGAGAGAAAGTTGTGAGATTTGTAATATTTGAGATTGAAATCAATGACATATGACTACAATTCATCATCTTGATTCTGTTTTAGCAATTAGAACTTGAATATTGGGAATAACAATTGGTATCAGAGCAGATCCAATTAGAAATCAAATCAAGAAAACAAAGTCGACAATGTGTTCTTCATGTCCAGATATGATTTCGAGTTTTAGTGTGTTTTTGGAGTAGATTTTGATTAGGTTGTGTTAGAAAAGCATAATCGATCGAGTTTGTATAGATTAGTTCATCAATTGCACTGTAATTTTCTCGAATTTTTGGATTTTGTTGAGTTTGTAAGTCACGAGTTCTACGCACTGTATTTGAATCAATTTGTATATATTTGTGTTGTAAATCGAATTTAGTTGTTAGTAATGAGTTCTCGATGATTAGGTGAGTAAATTCTCAAAGTTTTGTGTTGAAATTCAAAGTTTAGATTGAATTTTTGTGGAACAGATGAAGAACACGCAAGAAATCTGAAGAACACGCTAGATTCGTGAAACGCGCAAGTTCTTCATTAGAACGCGCAAGCTGAAGAATTTCATTTTTGACCACCAATTGTTATTCCCAATATTCAAGTTCTAATTGCTAAAACAGAATCAAGATGATGAATTGTAGTCATATGTCATTGATTTCAATCTCAAATATTACAAATCTCACAATTTTCTCTCTACTTTCTCACTCTAGAATAATATGAATGATGCTCTTCTCTAATTCACTCTCTAATCTTAATTGTTACAAATGACATACACACTTGTTACAAAGACTTACAAAAGTATTTATACCTCAAGATATACAAAGAAACAAAATACAAAATACAAATGTTGACTTTGACTTTATTAACAAAATGACTTTAACTTTCCATGAGAGTTGACTTTCCAGCTTTAACATCTTGTACCTTTGACCTTTGGTCTTCATGATCTTGTATCCAACATATTTATCTCTAATAGTTACTAAGGGGGAGATTGTTTGGTCTAGTTTTATAGTAACCATTGTATTTATTCTTTGTGGCCTAAACAGTGTCTTGTTTGTATATCTGTGTAGTTTAGGCCCGGGGTATTTAAGTCCCTTGTGGCTTTGTCTTTGAAGACATTCACACATACATCTAATACATTGATACTTTGTGCTTTAACTCTCTCTCTCTACACTCTCTCTCTCTACTTTCTCTCTCTAAGATTAGAGGATCTTGGATTATCACATATGCTTGGAGCAACCAGAATCCAAGTACCACATATGACGGGTCTCTATAGGAGAAATCAGGGAACAATAACTTTAGGTACCCATTTAAATCTGGGTCCTATCGGATTAGCGCAAGATTTTGGCACCCATATAAATTTGGGTCCTCTTTTGTTTTGAAAAACATGAGAGGCTTCAAAATTTTAAACATGATAAAAACCAAACCAATCATCAGAATATTGGCGAGAAACAAAATCATTCCGTCTATGTTTAGAAAACTTAGTAGTAGACCGAGATAATTGGAGTAATTGCTTTATTGTGTATTTTTTGTAAGGAATTACAAGTTTTTGTTTATTTGAAGCAACAGTACCAATTACATCAGAGATACTACCAGTCTCGCTATTACAAACTATATCAATACATGATTCTGCTTTCTCATCAACCTTCTGTTTTGGTTACCACTCAGTTCGTTCTTCCGACCTTTTCTTTTTCAACTCTGAAACAAAAGATATAGATTTGTTAGGAAAAACAGATTTATGAGTTTGTATTTTCTTAAGCTTACCAGTGTTGGTCCGTTTATGTGAGCGTCGTTTCTTTTGCTTCTTACCTTTTTCATAATATGCAGTACTCACAGAAACTGATTCACCAACCTTAGTCGATGATTCACCTACTTCGTACACACTAGGTAAAGCTTCAGAGTTGATGATAAAAGCAGAATGATCTGGAAGTTTAGCATTAAAGTCAAACATACAACACTTTCATCAACACACCCATCATCAGAATTTAGAAAATCATTTGCAGACGCAAATAAGTCATCAAAATCATCTTCCGAAGTTTGAGGTGCCTTAGAAAATGTTGAACACTCTTTGGATTCAAATTTAAAAATAGTGTTCTTCATTACAGTAGAAAATACAATTTGTTCAATATCAACCAAAATTCTTTCATGAGATAAAGCATTTTCAAGATCAATTATTTTGCTTTCTAAAACAAGTGGGGGAACATAAATTTTGGTTTTAATAGGTTTTGCCTCCAACTCTTGTGTAGAATAACTTGCAAAATAGTCATTTGAAAGAAACTTTGGTTTTTCTGAAAGATAACGATCATTTAGCTTTTGATAGCAGAATGGTAGTTGCATTTTCTTTGTGTTTTTCTATTTTCATCTTCTTTGGCCTCTACCTCATCAGGTGATTTGGTAACAAATTTGGGTTTCAAATGAGGATGTTTACCAGCCGCGTATAGAAAATCAAAGTTATATAGAGTTGGCTATTTTTTGATTGCTTTCTTTAGATAATGTGGGTTATCATAACTTAGTCCCCACTTCTCTTTAACATCAGATTCCTCATTTGGTGTGTTTAAGAAAATGGTTTGATCTTTTTGTCCTCTAGCATACAGTTTGGCTTCCAAACCATTTACCTTTTTCTCTAGATTCTTATTCTCAACCTGCAGTTTATGAACTTTTAGAACACATTCTTGTTTCTCAATATCAGACTTGGAAAGTTTAGAAACAATTTCGGAAATCTTATTTTCAAAACAATTTTTTTGAAGTTTAAATTCAAAGGTAGATTTGTTTAGAGATTCAATTAGACTTTTGTTCCCAACAAGTTGCTTGATAAGATAAAAAATAGTTTGACGTTTCTTTGCAACTCTGCTTTTTTCCTTTTTCAATTTAGATTGAAGGTCTTGAAGCTCGATCATCATGGCTTCCATTTTATTTACAAAATTAGATTCAGAAAAGTTTAGTACCTCATCAGATGTTTCTTCATCAGTCTCATCATACTTCACCTCTTTGCCCATCAGACACATGTGTGTTGTTTCTTCCTTTTCTTCCTCATCGGATGGTCAAGCCAAAACTCATCTTCAGCCATTAGAGCTTTTCCTGCTTCTTTTTGTTTGGCCAAAAACATCTTCTGTTTGTAGTAATCTGAGTTTCTGACGGTAGGATTTCTACAATCCTTGGCAAAATGACCCAGCTTGCCAAAATTGTAGCACTTAACCATATCCTCAGTCTTCTTCTCACTACGATATTTATTGGCAAACCTTTTCTTCTCTTCAGGTTTTCTCTCTCAAAAATTTTCTCCTTAGATCTTCTTCCTTCCATTTTTTCTCTGTGCTCGTGATTCTTAGACCCTGATGAATATATTTGAGTGTTTGAACCCGACATTTTGTAGAAATTCTTTTGGAAAGCACGAGTCAAAAGTAGCATCACTTGCTTCAGGTTTTCCCCGTCATCACAGTCTGTTGATCCAAACTCTCTCAGTGATTTGATAATGACCCTTTTCTATACTTAGTGAAAATTACGTTTATTAATATGTATTAGTGTTTCACCATCAGCAATCAAACTGATTCTGTTCAGTTATCACTGACGATCTTTCTTGTAAACATTCATATGTATTAGTGTTTCGCTATCAGCAATCAGACTAAGTCTGTTCAGTTATCGTTGATGATTTCTGATGTAAACGTAATCCTTGAAGACAAGTTTCGCGTCAACAGATGTTCATAGATGAATTGAAGACGAAGTTGCTAAACAAAGACAAGTCTACTAGTGACCTGATGCGGATATCAGTGAAGCAAAGACAACTCTACTCATACGCGAAGAAACCTAAGGAAAAGCTTCAGCGATAGCTGAACTTCTTTGTATCTCTGAAGGAAGAGATATTCAGCGATCGATGATCACTTAGCGTATGCCTCAAGTCTCTTTTTTCTTTCCTTGCACACCCAGTACGATGTGTCAGAACGGACATACCTCTGCCATAATTCGTACAACAACTCTGTCAACTACACTGTTCATGATACGGCCGAAAGCATGTCCCTCAAAGTCAGACTCCCTCTGCCAATCAAAGAAGGACACGTGTAAAGCACCCTGCCATGCATTTAATGCATAGGGTATAAATAGAAAGATTATCTCTCAATCTGGAGAATGCGCTCACCTCTCTCCTTCATATTTCTAACATTTAGAAACTTGTTTTCTATACTATATAATCTCCCATTCTCTATCTTCTAGTGCAACCATCTTAGTATTTCTTAAGTTTGTTTAGATTAGGTTCCACTTAATCTTATTCCGCAGCAGACTTGTAAATTGTGTTTGATTTATCAATAAACAATTTATTAAACTTTAAATTCTGTGTTTGTATTCAAACCCCCCCCCCCTTTCTACAAACTTGTTAAGCACATTCGGGAGCAACAGAGTCATAATCAGAATCAGCGGATTCATCAGAAGTAGGAAGCACCACTTTCTTTTTCTTCTTCTTTTCCTTCTCTTTCTCCTTCCTTTTCTTAGCTACAACCAAAGCTATTGGATCAAGTACTTTCTCAGCTTTCTTCTTCTCTCCTCTTTTCTCTTCAACCTCCTCCTCATTTTGTCTCAAAGTTTCTTATACTTCATGGAGTGGAATGTCACTAAGGTCTTTCATCTGTTTCATCCTTCGAGTGTGCTTCTTCCACTCAGGCTGAAAGATGTTGAGGAATTTAACGTTGTTCTCTATTTGCTTCTTCTTGACTTTATTCTTTGCAAGCTCATTCAGTAGAAGAACAAATCTCTCGTATGTTTCCTCAAGGCTCTCATTCTCTTTAGCCTTGAATTCCTCATAGCAGTTTATACAATTGGCAACCTTCATCTGATTTCTGACCTTAAACCCCATCATCATATTTTGAAGTTGATGCCACATCTTCTTTGCATTAGCCTTGTAGCTATCGATTTTGATGTAGATCTCATTGGGTATGCTTTGTAAGAGTATAGATCTTGCGTGCTTATCAGCTTTGTATCTGTTCTTTTGTTCCTCTGTATATTGTGAAATATCTTTCGGAACAGTCTTTTGTCTTCTGAGCTTTATCCATGTTTCTATCTTCACTATGAGAAGATTCATCATCTGGTATTTCAATGGTGAGGGGTACCATGGGACCTTCCATGATTGATAACAAAATGTTCTCTCCGTTTGTATGTCTGTCCACAAAGTCAAGGTACCGGTCTTTCCACTGCTCGTATTCCCATTTGAACAGTAACAGAGGCTTTACGTCTACAGCGATTGAAAGTGCATCCTTGGAAGTCATCCTGTTTAAAAGATATACAATAAGAACTTGACATTGATCGTTAGTCTAAGTGAAACAAAAAATACAGAAAAAACTTAGAAATAATTTTCAGAAAATAAAATTCCAAAATCTACCAAGTATGGAATTCACACGTCACTGTGAAATACAAAGAATTCGCATGCACAATTCACATACAAGCATAAATAACCAAGAATTCGCACATACACTAACTTCAGAATTCGTACAGAAGACAATTTCAAAATTCGCATGCAACAGAATTCGCATGAAGTTTTATGCGAGTTCTAGGAATTCGCATACAACTCTATGCGAGATCTAGACATGGAAATTTTTTGAAAATTAATCTTTTCGCATGAACAATTCGTATAACAAACACATACGAATTCTGAACTTTGAAAAATTTAAAACTTTTTATGCGAGTTCTGAGGAATTCCTATAACACTCTGATACGAATTCTTAACTTTTCGCATACAAGTATATGCGAATTCTGTCTTTGTAAGATTTTCACTAAAACTTTTCGTATAAAAAGACTATGCAAATTCTTACTTTTCGCATATAGTTCTGTACGAAATGTGAGGAATCCTTATCACACACATATGCGAAATCTATGCATTTCGCATATCAGACACATGCGAAATCTATACTTGTGAAATTTCCAAATAAAAAATTATGCGAAAAACAACGATCTGCGAATTCTAGATGCGAATTCTCGAGTTCTATGCGAGTTCTTCAGGAACTTATGCGAGTTCTTGAGATCTAGTCGAAAAACCACTCTGATTGGCTCAAAAATCCATCAATCCTTCGATTTTCGATCTGTGACTTCGACAATTTGATCAGCAACACTATTCAAACCTATTACAATCATTAAAAAAAAATTGTGATTAAATAGTGCTTTACGAACTCGTGTTTCTAAAACCAACAAAATCATCAAATTGATGTACAATTACAGTTTAAGTTTATACCAAACCTATACAAGATTTGTCTAAACACTTATACGAACACAATCTAATCAAACAAAGTCGCAAAAACACATAAAGATTCAAAATTCGATCTAAACTCAAAAACTCAGTGCGACTCCATTTTTCTTGATTGATTTCACACTTCAATCTGCTATGATACCAATTATTATGTCCCAAATTCAAGTTCTAAATGTAATTCAATCACAAACAAGAAGACAAACAATTTAATCCATTAACCTGTTTCAATTCGATTAATGCAGGAATTCGTATACAATGCTTTGACAGAGACTCTCTCTCTAGATCACAATTCGCACATACAATGACTTATCACTTGCAACTACCAACTTCTTACAACAACCAACTAGCCATATATCTATTAAAACAAAACGCACGTCCTAAAACACTATTACAAAACACAACATTTGACTTTGACTTTAACATTTATTACAAAAAGACTTTGACTTTTCTTTTGAGAGTTGACTTTGAACTTTGACTTGGTTGACTTTCAACATTCTATCTTCATGATATTGTATCCAACAAATATGTGCACTAACAAAAATCTTGTTAAGATATTCATATCAACTAGAAATCATATATTATAAGAATGGAAATGAATATATGTACATTAACTCTAATGATATGAAAGGAACATATATTAGAGAAATTAACGTGTCAAATTAGTGGATTATCTAGGTCATAAATCATATTTTGTCACCAATAAACAAACTTTGGACTCTGACACATATATGTTTTGACATGACCACATGGGACACCATGGTCATGACATAGTGATCCGTGTATTGCAAAATACATATAGACACATTCTCTTTCGACTAAAAGACAAAATGAGTCAAATTGCAAATGTTTACTCCTGCAACATAAGAAGCAACACCATTATCATAACATGCTCTCTCGAATACCTAAAACTTTTGTATACCCTGATCCTTAGTCAAGACAGGAATAAGACCATCCTAAAGCTAAGGACATATTACAAAAATATTCGAGCGCAAAATCAAGTAGCAAACATTATATTTGGTCTACTTGATGTCAAATAAAGAATAGATCCTATCATAGTTCTGTAGGTTCGTTCATCTACTGATTTTTCGGAGATATCAACATCCAACAAACTTCTAGATTGCATGGGAGTCTTCATGGGTGTTGAATCTGTAATATTAAATTTCTTTAGCATATCTTTAATATATTTTGACTGGTTGATGAAAATCCCTTCCGGGTTTGTTTAATTTGTAAACCTAAGAAAAAATTCAACTCACCTATCATTGACATTTGAAAACTACTCTTCATGATGTCTTGAAATTCATCACAAAGTTTAGGATTCGTAGAACCAAAAATAATATCGTCTACGTAAATTTGCACAAGAATCAAATCCTCACCTTTTTTTTTTCAAAAACAAAGTGGTGTCGATAGTACCTTTTCAGAATCCTGAATTGGAAAGGTAAACTATTAATGTCTCTTACCATGCGCGCGGTGCTTGTTTCAATCCATAGAGAGCTTTATCAAGCACATACACATGATCTGGATATTTTGGATCAATGAAGCCTTTCGATTGTAGTCTATGCCTTCATGCTGGTTCTAGCCTTTAACAACCAATCGTGCCTTATTTTTGACAATTATACCTGCCTCGTCCTTCTTGTTCCGAAAAACCCATTTAGTTTAGATAATGGTTTTATCCTTGGATCTTGGTACCAACCTCTACACTTCGTTTCGTTTGAATTCATTTAGCTCGTCTTGCATCGCATTTATCCAGTCTGGATCTTTCAGTGCTTCAGACGGCTTTTTAGGTTCCTTGCTGCTTTGAAAGTTTACGAACGTGCAATAATTCGCAGATGCAGATGCAGATCTGGTAGACACTTTTGCATTTGGATCACCAATGATATTTTCTGAAGGATGTGCCTTTGTCTATCTGTGTGTGCTAGGTAGATGGTCAATATTTGTCTGATTGTTTGTCTCATCATACTCATCTTGTACCGCAGTGTCAAACCCCGCCAAAGCGGAAACACGAGATATGACAACACACGGTTTCATAACATAAAGTAATAAACAACACCAACCATAACATTCAACAAAATAGTTTGAATAATGTTATACAAGCCAAAAAAAAAGTTCTCAAAATAACGGCTGATACAAAAGTTGACCAAATATTTTAATGTTCTTGCAGTTGATGATGTCACACAGATGCACCCTATATGCCACCACTTACTTATCAGTACCTGAAAAGCATGGTAAAATAAAAATGGTCAACTTCATTGAGTTGGTGAGTTCACAAGTTTTCGTATGCACAAAAGTAATTTGAATGCAGAAATTTTTATTGTGAAACGTTCGTTCGTAAGACGCTTAACAAACTGATTGTTCAATTATTTGCATGAGGTTAATTGTATACAGTAATGCCTTAACATTGAGTCACTACCAAACCTTTCGACTAACCAATGCCCCTTAATTTACACGTCATTACCTCAGCGGTAGAATAAATCAACATGTGTAAGACAATTATTGTTACGTCATTACCTCAGCGGTGGAATAAATCCACATGTGTAAGACAATTATTGTTAAGTCATTACCTCAGCGGTGGAATAAATCCACATGTGTAAGACAATTATTGTTAAGTCATTACCTCAGCGGTGGAATAAAACCACATGTGTAAGACAATTATTGTTACGTCATTACCTCAGTGGTGGAATAAATCCACATGTGTAAGACAATTATTGTTATTGGTAAAGTGCACTTCTAGCTCATCAGCCAAAAGTGGGGTTGTCATTCCAAATAGCGCTACCCACAAATACCATCGGCACCCGTTCGAGTTAATAGGTAGTGTCCAACCAATGGGTACTTATTCATTTAATACTCAATTTCATCGTAAAGTATACATACCATAGTGCATAAACAATTTAATTCAAAATTCAACAAATTTTAATGAAAAATCATTCGGTAATAACAATTTGTAAATTCACATGTTTTTCAGCCCAAAACGTATAAAAACAGTAAAATAGGGGTTGTGAATACTCACAATGTTCAGCAAGATGTCCAGAAGTGGCTTCACGGTTGTACAAGACCCGGTGTTAAGTCCTTCCTATAAAAGTGAAACACACTATCAGTTCGGGACCTACTCTTAGCGTTAAAGTGTTTCTTAGATCGCCATATCTTATAAAATGCCTTAAGTGACCTTTAATTGGTTTTTAAGTAATATTTTACGTTGTGAAATAGACGGAAATTTTGGATTTTAAATGTTTTGAGAACCTTAACATTTTAAATATTGACATTGTGACATACATATAGGAATTAGTCCTTGAATTATGTCTTAAGAATGAATAGCGAGTACTTACATTATTTATGTTTATAAATGTGCATCTCTTGGTCACCTTATATTTTAACCCAAGATTAAATTGTATACATTATTATTTGATGTTTTAACAAAAACTATAATTTATAAGTCTATTATTATTTTTAACAACCCAAAACTTATTTTTCTAGAACTAGAGTTTTACTTTTCTGCTGGCAGAAATTTAGGTTAACTTATTGGCATATTTAAGTATTTTCCCAAATTTATGTTTTAACCAAATTGTTATATATTTAAATTTAGTGTCTTAGGGAACTTTTGGTACAAATTTCACTACATTTTGAGGTGACTAGATAGGGTAATCATTACATTAAAGCTTATTGGTCACAGTAAACAATGCAGTCTACATCTTCTGTTTGGCACAGCCATTTGAAGGGTCAAAAGTTATTGTTTTTCGGTGATTCAAATTGGGTTGTAACCCTAACTCAATTAGGAAACTTCCAGAAGACGATTCACCTCATTTGGATACGAAATGAGTGAGTTATGGACCTTTTATTCCAAGAGTTCTAATCTGCCAGATTATGACCTTTTGCACACTCAATTTGTCATGAGTGGTTGAATGCTCAAATCTTCATATTTTTAATTGAAACTAATTTTGTTTTAATTATAACTCAATAAAGTTACTTCCAGAATAAAATCATTAATTTTTATGGATTTAAATGATGGTTATGGTTGTTTGAATGGAGGTTTTTGCCTAGACGGATTCATCCTGCGCACAAAACTTTATAGTTGAGGATGAGGGGTCAAAACTCAATATTGTTGAGTGAATACAATTGGGTTAGATTTGTAACTCACTAAAAAAAGTCCCAGAAGAAGATTTATAATGTTTGGGTGAATATTTTTCAAGTTATGGCCCTAGCAAGAACATGCATACAATCTGCCAGATTCTAATATGAAATTTCATGGCAATATGAATGCTTTTTAACTTTTATTCTCACCCAAAGGGTGGTCTTTTTGTTTAAAAACGTTTTTACAAAGCTTTTTAACATAAGTTTTGTAAAAGAACATCATTTATGTTACAAAGAAGGAGATACACATGATGAACTCTACCATCTTAGATGATGAGAAAAATAGTCATGCATGTCTTCTAAGCTCCATTTTCTTGAGTTTTGATTACATGGATCATGGGTTATCACCATTTCTTGACATTTAACATGTATTTGGTGTCTAACCTACCATTTGAAGGCCTATGAAAGTCCTTTTCAGAAACCTCAAGAAAGTGAAGAAAAAGGTGAAGAAAAATGCAAGTAAAATGAAAGAAAATGCAAGAAAAGGAGATGAAGAAGAATGCAAGATATTATAATTACCCACACTAGAGATGATTTTTGATCTTCAAAGTTTGATGGATTGAGAGGGTTTTGGGGCTGATTTTCAGCCAAGAAAATGAGAGAGAGAGAGGGAGAGAGACATGAGAACTCTAACAAGAGAAAGAGAGATGTAGTGAAATGAGAGGTTTTCTTGAGAAAGGATACTCATAATCTGTGTAGGTTGGGAAGGAGGAGGGGTGGCCGAAATTTTGAGCTAACCCTTTTTTTTATATATCAAATAGGATAGTATTTAGGGAATTTAATTAAAATGCCCTAAGTTGAAAAATCAGTACCCAATATGCCCCAAATCTTGTAATTTTTGCCAAAATACCCCCTAGGTCCGCGTTTTTCACTGTTACACGCGGACCTGGTCCGCGTTTTGGCCGCGTTTCCCCCTACACGCGGACCTGGTACGCGTTTTGGCCGCGTTTCCCCCTACACGTGGACCTGGTACGCGTTTGGCTTCGATGCGCGTTTGATCCGCGTTTGGTCCGCGTTTAGGCCGCGTTTGGGCCGCGTTTTCTCCGTGTTTTCCACTATAAAACGCGTACTTGGGGGCCGGCCCATAGTGTTTATTTAGGGTTTAGAGATCGACGGTGTGGATGCTTTCATTTGTAGGGTTTGCTAATATAAATAAATGTTTCCCCCACCAATAACCCCACCACCATCACTCTCAAAGGTATCCCATATATTTCACTCTCTCAAATATATCGTGTATTACACACGCTCGGATCTCGGCTCGGTTGGATAACATTTATAAAAGTCGGATATGGGTCGACCACTTTATTCGGTAAGTTTCCTTTAACCGCGTTTTAATATTATATTTATTTTAGTGATTATGTGCTAATTTTAGAGTGTTGCGTTTATTTTGATAATATGTTAGAGGTTGCGTTAATTTTAGTTTTACATATTACGTTGATTTTAGAGATTGCGTTAATTTTAGGATTGCGCTACTTTCATAAAAAGTTTTACATATTACGTTGATTGTAGAGATTGCGTTAATTTTATAGATTGCGTTTTTTTTTGTATAAAAAAGTGTAGAGATTGGGGTTGTTTTTGGGATTGTGCTAATTTTATTAAAAAATTGTAGAGATTGCGTTTTTTTTTTGTATAAAAAAACTGTAGAGATTGGGCTTGTTTTTGGGATTGCGCTAATTTTATTAAAAAATTGTAGAGATTGCGTTAATTTTAGAGATTGCATTTTTTTTGTATAAAAAATTGTAGAGATTGGGCTTCTTTTTGGGATTGCGCTAATTTTATTAAAAAATTGTAGAGATTGCGTTTTTTTTTTGTATAAAAAATTGTAGAGATTGGGCTTGTTTTTGGGATTGCGCTAATTTTATAAAATAATTGTAGAGATTGCGTTAATTTTATAGATTGCGTTTTTTTTTGTATAAAAAAGTGTAGAGATTGGGGTTGTTTTTGGGATTGTGCTAATTTTATTAAAAAATTGTAGAGATTGCGTTTTTTTTTTGTATAAAAAAACTGTAGAGATTGGGTTTGTTTTTGGGATTGCGCTAATTTTATTAAAAAATTGTAGAGATTGCGTTAATTTTAGAGATTGCGTTTTTTTTTGTATAAAAAATTGTAGAGATTGGGCTTGTTTTTGGGATTGCGCTAATTTTATAAAATAATTGTAGAGATTGCGTTAATCTTAGAGATTTCGTTTTTTTTTGTATAAAAAAACTGTAGAGATTGGGCTTGTTTTTGGGATTGCGCTAATTTTATTAAAAAATTGTAGAGATTGCGTTAATCTTAGAGATTGCGTTTTTTTTTGTATAAAAAAACTGTAGAGATTGGGCTTGTTTTTGGGATTGCGCTAATTTTATTAAAAAATTGTAGAGATTGCGTTAATTTTAGAGATTGCGTTTTTTTTTGTATAAAAAAACTGTAGAGATTGGGCTTGTTTTTGGGATTGCGCTACTTTAATAAAAAAATTGTAGAGATTGCGTTAATTTTAGAGATTGCGTTTTTTTTAGTATAAAATAATTGTAGAGATTGGGTTTGTTTTATGGATTGCGCTAATTTTATTAAAAAATTGTAGAGATTGCGTTTTATCTTAGAGATTGCGTTTTTTTTTGTATAAAAAAACTGTAGAGATTGGGCTTGTTTTTGGGATTGCGCTAATTTTATTAAAAAATTGTAGAGATTGCGTTAATCTTAGAGATTGCGTTTTTTTTTTGTATAAAAAAACTGTAGAGATTGGGCTTGTTTTTGGGATTGCGCTAGTTTTATAAAATAATTATAGAGATTGCGTTAATTTTAGAGATTGCGTTTTTTTTTGTATAAAATAATTGTAGAGATTGGACTTGTTTTATGGATTGCGCTACTTTAATAAAAAAATTGTAGAGATTGCGTTTTTTTTAGTATAAAATAATTGTAGAGATTGGGCTTGTTTTTTGGATTGCGCTACTTTCATAAAATAATTGTAGAGATTGCGTTTTATAATTTTTTTTGTATAAAAAAACTGTAGAGATTGGGCATGTTTTTGGGATTGCGCTAATTTCATAAAATAATTGTAGAGATTGCGTTAACAACATCCTTGCATTACTATGTAGGACGATTTTGATAACGTCGATCTTTCGTTCAAATGTCGCATCGCCATGGCTAAGGAAATTAGAGATGCTTTTGAAGCGTGTCCACCTGAACGGGCACAACGTTTACACCAAATGTTTAGCCGCACATCTTTCGGGCCATGGCTCGAACTTACCAATGTCCAACAGGACCCCCTTCTAGTACACATGTTTTTACAGATGGAGGTCGAGGTTGCGAGACCACAGCCGGAGGAATTGTATTTTCACGTGTGTGGGACTCGCATGCACTTTGGTCGTCGTGAGTTCTGTATTGTAACAGGACTCCCTTTCGGACAAATACCCGACCTTCCTACCTTGACAGACGAGTCCTTTGTTAGTAGGGTTTGGCCCGGCCTTGCACCAGGTATCTTGACGCTGAGAACCGTCCTCGAGACGATGAGAACTGGTCTTGGTGCGATATCCGATGAGGATGTTGTGCGTGTTTGCTTGGTGGTGATGGCAGATTTGATGTTCATGGGTCGTGATCCAAGGCTGCCGGTTTCCTCTACTATACTTATCGTTTTCGATGACTTGGAGAGGTTTAACCGCTATCCGTGGGGTAGCTACATCTGGAGTCACACATACAAAGGACTCCACGGTGCCATCGCCAGACGCAGGCAGAAGAACCAACAAAACAACAAGATGACGTTGAACGGGTTTGCACATGCCCTAAAGGTTAGATAAGTACAATAACATAAATATCAATTCATTAACTAATTTTGCTAATTTTGGATTTATTCTAACGTACTTGTTCAATTTATGTAATTCCAGATATGGATCTTGGAGATGTTTCCTGCCTGCCGGCAAAATTTCACCAAGCGGTCCGACAGGTTGATTAGGGGAACCAAATGGGATCGAGATGCTGTCCTTAATAAGTCTGCATGCATTGGGATCTTCAACTCAGCTTTGAGCGTACGCCCTCTTACTATATTTTTAATTGTAGTAATTAAAAAACTATTTGTGATTTATATGTCTTATAATTTTTTAGGTTGTTGATGCGCCATATGCTGAACTGAGGCCTACTCAGGATGAGCAGCAGTCGAGTTGGTTTCGACGGAGCGTCGCCTTTTTTGAAAGTTCGGCGGGCAGGCGACCGATAAAGAGGTCCCGACGTAGAGCTCCTGATCCCGATGACAATGATGACGATGATGATGAAGATGACGATGATGACACGCGACGTCAGGCTCCCCCTAGCTCTAGCTATCAGGCTCCCCCTAGCTCCAGCTATCAGGTTCCTCCTATCCCCACCCATCAAGCTCCCCCTAGCCCCCCCCATCATAGGATGCCTGATATAGACCCATACCAAGATAAGTGGGAGTACATGACCTCCGTGGACAGGCGCGTAAGAGACCTTGAGGCCCTCGATATGGCCAGACGCATAAGAGAGCTCGAGGCCCTCACCGCACACCTTCGCCACACTCACGTTAGTATTTAACTTAATTTGGGGATATTACGCCCAATACTTTAATATTGGTTTGTGTATTGATATTACGTTCCATGATTGTATTAGGTGTCGACGAACATGGCGCCCACTTACACGTCACCGGGGTACACACAGGCGGCAGCAGAAGGACAGTACCCTTTTTCTTCCCCATCATCCCAACAATATGTAAGTTACGACGAGTGCTCATTGTTGTTTTTTTTTTGTTATTACGTTTGAAGAGTCTTATTAAGAGTGCTCATTATAATCCATGTCAACAGTTTGGGATGACAAGTACGACGCCAGCCTACACGACGCCGGGGTACACACAGGCGGCAATCGGAGGAAACTACCCTTTCTCGACCCCATCATTCCAGCAAAATGTAAGTTATGACGAGTCCTCATTGTTGTTCTTTTTTTGTTATTACGTTTGAAGATTCTTATAATGACCTACGTCACGAGTTTGGGATGCAGGTGGGGGACTATTACAGACCCCAGATGATGGAGTCGGGGACGGGGCTGTCCGTCCTAAGCGGGTTGGTGGAAGATTTTTTGGGAACTTCCATCCCTTATTCAATGGGGTCGGAGTCGGGGGTTGACACCACCCAGGCGCGGGTGAGTACTCCGATGGCTGATAATATCATCGATGACCACTTCGATGATGATGACATGGCCATACATGATCCAGATCAGGCAACACATGAGAGGGCGAGACGGGTCGCTGTTGTGGGGCCAGCCCTTTGTTCCCCATATGTCCAACAAGCTTCGACCACAACAGTACCTAAGAAAAAAACCAAGGCAAGGGTGAAGGCAAAGGGCAAGGGAAAGGTTGGGGGAGACACTACGATGACTGACGCGGGCCAGTCGATGTTTGTTTCGGCTGCACAGATCAGGGAATTATGTATCAGTGATCAGCTCCCCCACCTGATGTGTCCATTTTACGGCGGCCTTCAAATGAATGCCGGTTTTTTCATGCTACTGTTGGGTGTAGGTGGTAGTGGGGATTTCGAGGATCTGGTAAGTATTTAAATATAGTCATATAAACAACTACATTTCTAATGACATGTCTAACAATCTATGTTTTGTGTATAGCAAATCGACGCTTGGGTTAGAATGATCCAAGAATCCCGCTCTCCACATGCCAGATGGACGGTCATGGACTCCAACTTCTTTGAGTGGCTTACACGGCCGGGCCAAGGATACAGGTCTGTGCACGAAACATGCAATGGACTAGGCCATAGAACTCATCCAGCTTGGATGGACATCGACGAGGTATGGAAATCGATTTACATAATTTTTGTTCAACTTGTTTGTTACTAACTATTATTGTGTTATTGTAAAATCTCAGGTATACATCCCCATATGCGTCGTGGACAAACATTGGGTGCTCGGTGTTCTGTACCTCCGTGAAATGAGGCTGGTCTTATTTGACAGTTTACGAGCAAGAAGGTACACTTTGCCCTTGGAAGAACGCCTTGGGATCTTCAAAAAACAATTGCCGAAGTTGTTAAAAAAGATACACGACACGCCGGATCGTATCAAGGCCAGCAAAAAATTAGAGGTTATCTATGATCCTGATGCACCGCAACAGACAGGGGGCCTTGGGGATTGCGGTGTGTGGGTGTGTCGTAACATATCCAAGTTTATTGAAGGTCTACACCCAACAGTTGCACCAGATGCAACTGAGCATGTGGCAAGGGAATGGCGTAATTACATGGCGGAGACCCTTTTCTCGTTGGCTGTCCAAATAAACGATTAGGCTTGTTTTACTTTTTATGTTACTTATGAGTTGTGATGGGCCTCTTGAAATAACAAATATGATTCTTTTTTTTAAAGTCATTTTAAATATTAAAACCCTTTTTTACTTAGATGCATATATAGAATTCGTTAACTCCCAAGATCACAAATTGATATGAAAAGGGTAGTACATGAAAAAGTTCTTTTGGTAAATAAAAAACAAAATTAATGACAAACTGGTAGGGTTCGAAAACAACCGGTACAAGTTCATCTAAACAAACATTGAAACGACGTCATTAAATGAAGTGAGTAGGTAACATTGTCGGTCATTGAAATGTCAAGCTCAACTTTCATCGATGACCACTTCAATGACGGTATAATTTTGTAGTATAAAAATATAAACGCATCAAACCACAAAATACTCTTTAGTGTTGTGAATTTCACAGTTTCTATAAAAAAATTGTTAAAAAAAATGAATCGTTTCAGTATTTGCAGAGGAATCATTTCAGTATTTGCAGAAGAATCATATCAGGCTTTGCAGAAGAATCATTTCAGGCTTTGCAGAGGAATCGTTTGACCATGGTTACAAACCTATCTCCGGTTTTAGTAACAAAACGCGGGGTTAGTCCGCGTTTTAGTACCAAAACGCGGGGTTAGTCCGCGTTTTAGTACCAAAACGCGGGGTTAGTCCGCGTTTTAGTAACAAAACGCGGGGTTAGTCCGCGTTTTAGTACCAAAACGCGGGGTTAGTCCGCGTTTTAGTAACAAAACGCGGGGTTAGTCCGCGTTTTAGTACCAAAACGCGGGGTTAGTCCGCGTTTTAGTAACAAAACGCGGGGTTAGTCCGCGTTTTAGTACCAAAACGCGGGGTTAGTCCGCGTTTTAGTAACAAAACGCGGGGTTAGTCCGCGTTTCAGGCTTTGCAGGGGAATCGTTTGACCATGGCACAAAAAACTAAACATTTCAGGCTTTGCAGAGGAATCGTTTGACCATGCCTTTGAAACTATCATGAACCGATCTTCGCATGGACTATAAGTAGATGCTCCGGTGAAGTAGTATTTCACAACTTCATATCTATCCTTTCTACCCTCACTTTCATTTACAAATATTATCTACATTCTATACATTATCTACATTTTCATTACTTGATGGCTGGAGGTTCACGCGGTAGGGGGAAAAGGTCAGCGAATGGGGCTGGCACTTCACGCTCCGTGGACATCGACCAATTAAATGATGGAGCTTCAAGGATTGACTGGAATGCACCAGATACACCGGAGGATTGGGCGCAGTTTGGGTTAACTGCTTACGATGAACCGATAACGCCTCAGGAGTGGGAGCAGTTTAACAATGCCCAAGCCGCATACTACGCTGCTCATGGAGGAATGCCCCCTCCTACGTATCAATCCAACCAGGGGCCAGGTCTAACAATGTCTCAGGTACTGCCTACCAGGTTGAAAAGGTCCTGTGATGAGGCAAATGAAGAGATACGAAATACAGGCAGGACGTGGCTACAAAACATTGAACTTCAGAAGGACAAAGAAGCAACTATTGCGGAGCAGAAGGAGCTCCTGGAGAATATGAAGCGAGATGTCAGGGAGAAACAAAAGGAGATTAGAAAGTTAGAAGATGAACTGGTAGACATAAAAGAAAACTACACCGTCATGGAGGACCATATGAAGGCAAAGGCTGGCTGGGTTACGAAGTGCCGGGAAATCTACCCGTAGTAGGTTTCTCAAAGGGTGGTTGTTGTATGGATGCACTTTAACGTTTAACCTAAGTTTTATTTTATGCATTAATTTTTACTTTATCGATGCTTGAATGTTGTACGGATGCACCATTTCGTTTTCTTTAATTTCAATAAAACGATGCTTTTATGGTTTATCTTTTATTTACACATAATATAATTTCACAATCACGATAAGGTAGATAAAATCAACAATTAACATAATAACAATATCACTTAGCATAGAAGATGAGGTGGTTACAATCAAGGGAAGTCAATGTTAAGGTCAATGCTATCACGCCTTAAAGTTCCATGTGGTTCTAGGTCCGATGACCCTTGAGAGCGAAATCTTTGGCTAGTAGAAGCTCTCCTGGGCACGGTTGAAGGGGCAGGAGTTGGACATTCACCACGAGTATGTCCTACTGCTCCACACCTAGTACACGTTCTCTGTATCGGATCCTCACCACGAGATGGACGTCGATCGTTCTTTCTTGGTCTCCCCGCACGTCTCTTGGTTATTAACGGTGGATAGCATGGCGGAAGGGGGACGTGTGGCAAAACCCATGATTGAGGGGGTCCAACAGGATAGATCAACTCATGATATGTTGACCGGTAAGTACTGGACATGTAGTAAGATATAGCCAGATCGCTGCAATCTCTACGATTCATTGACCTTGCAGCAGCGATGGCATGACCGCACGGTAAACCAGAATATTGCCATTGGTTACATTCACAAACACCGTTGACCATATCGACAGTCGCGTGATAACGGATATCCCGAACGTTGAACTTACCATGTCCAATCTGACTTACCCTCCATGTCGCAGACTTTCCCGACCTTCTGCTAATTATCTCCCCCGCCATTGGTGTGAGATGATTACGCATTTCATCTACAAATATGTGTTAATTGTGTTACGATTTATACGGAAGACGAAAAATGCAACAAACATATAAGTTAACGATTTTAGAGTTTATCAACCTCCCTTTCGTTGTCGAAGTTGGTACCACTCTTGTTGAAAATCTCGGAAGTACTCTATAAGGCCGACAATGGGTAACCTGCGTGCAAAACGGGACAGTGCATTCACCGACTCTACACTATTAGAGGTCATTATGTTATACCGTTGTGCAGGGAAATGGGCCCTTGACCACCTCTCTTTACCAGCCTCGTCCATAACTTGTGCTCCACGAGGTACTTCATATCGTAGTGCATTCATGTAGGTCTCGAACTCCCTAATAGTATATGCTTTGCACGCCTTCCAATACGTGGTCTTGTTTGTTGTGATACGTTTGTCCGCGCTTTTCACGTTCATCTCCAAATGTCGACAACATAGGGCGTGAGGGGTGGAGGGGTACACGGCAGAAATTGCCGCGCTTATGGAAGGAGCCCTGTCGGACATAAACACCAACCCTTCCGGGGAGCCGATACATTCCCGCAACATGTTCAGAAACCAACCCCACTCCTCCCCCGTCTCGGACTTTCCTACTCCGAAAGCCAAGGGCACAATGTTGTTATTTCCGTCCATGGCAACCGCCAAGAACATCATACCCAGGTAATGCCCCTTTAAATGGGCAGCGTCTATTACAAGGACAGGACGCAGATTTGTCAAAAACGTCCGGATCTGCAATAAATGTATGTGGTTATTATTTGTAAATGTTAAAATTCATAATATGTAAAGCTACGACGATTTAATATACTTACCGCACATCCAAGTGCAGCGAAACACAATTCGAAACGTCCGTTTGAATCCGTCCTTATTCTGGTGCGTGTACCCGGATTCTTCAGCTCCAAGTTATATAAATACGCAGGGAGTCGTTCGTACGACTCCTCGGGAGTGCCTCTCACCATTAGTAGTGCCTTGCATCGCGCACGCCATCCTTGGTGGTAACCAATGTTTATCCCGTACTGCTGATTTATATCGTTGACGATGTCCTTCGGCCGAAATGACCTGCTAGCGTCAAGAAACTTGTCTTTCAGTATGTGGCCCAAAGTCCTTTTGTTGGCCTGCCGGTGGCTAGCATTTAGTTGTGTCCTCGAACATGTGTGTACGTCGTTCAACTTTCTAACGACAAACAGCCCTCCTTTAGGGCCCACGGACTTCGCGGACATACTCCATTCACAATTTTGTTGGTCACATACAGCCTTGTATCTGCGTTTGTCGGATTTCTTCGCTCTAAACACGAAACCCTCTCGCAAGAACTTCATTCCCAACTGTACGGTCATTTCCTCCTTCGTATGAAATATTTGACCTTCATGTATAGTTGTACTACGATTGTAAGGTGCGGGTTGGTAGGCTGGTATATGGGTCTCCGGGTTAGGAAGGGAAGGGGGCATATCAAAATAATCGTTTAACGCACCAAATGATTTATTGCTAGGGGTATATGTTTCTTCGTCCTCGTCATTATCGGTATCTGATCTGTCCAGATCAGATATACCAGTTGTGAAAACATGTGTTTCGTCATCAGCAACTCCAACAAACCGTCTTTTGGGGTCTGCTGCTTCTTCTTCTTCTTCTTCTAGTTGCGTCTCCGGAACAACTTCGGGATAAGATTCGTTAGGACGATATGCATGATCAGAATAAAGTGTGGTGTCGTAGGATGCCTGAAATTGAGAGTCAGGCTCCAGTTGACTACCACCGACATGGATTTCGTCATCATCTTCGTCATCACCTTCGTCATCATCTTCGTCATCGCCCATCGATGGTGCGACATACACAAAAAGTTGTGGAGGTATTTCTGAATCGGCTGCAAGTAGCATAAAACCAAGGATTTCGTCATCGTTGGTTATCTCCATCAGTGAGCCATCTGCACGTCTGAACACCAACTTGCAAGCAGCAGAATCTCCGATTCCACACTTTCCCACGACGTAATCGATAAACGTCTTATACGCAACCATTATTGGAATATATACACCACGCTTTGTGTAGCCAATATAATCCCACCCATTGTTGTTTTGCACCCATTGACCATCGAAACATAATAAGACTCTAGTTTTTTGAACAGATGAACTCATTTTTTCAGTAGTATGAAAAATGAAGCAATTCAAGTGGATGTGATGAACGATTTTGCATCTAATCTTACTAATCTTTATAGGAAAAATTGAATGGAGAAAATGAATGTGAACCACATATTCAATGACAATGGTACACTTATTGTATGAGAATCAGACTAAAATGTGGAAAAAAACAGTAAAATCATTCAAAAAATACGTCACAAACAGTTGACCACACATGAAATCATAGGCCTGAAACCCTAATTTTCAAAACCCTAATACGGTTTACACTATTAAACGCGGACCTAACCCTCGTTTTTAACAAAAAACGCGGCCCAAACGCGGACCAAACGCGGACCAAACGGGGACCAAACGCGGCCCAAACGCGGACCAACGCGCATCGAATGCCAAACGCGTACCAGGTCCGCGTGTAGGGGGAAACGCGGCCAAAACGCGGACCAGGTCCGCGTGTAACAGTGAAAAACGCGGACCTAGGGGGTATTTTGGCAAAAATTACAAGATTTGGGGCATATTGGGTACTGATTTTTCAACTTAGGGCATTTTAATTAAATTCCCTAGTATTTAATTATATATATTATATAGTTTTTTTATAAAAAAATAGATTAAAGGTAGATGAATTCTCAATTATCTTCATAAATTTTTGGTTTAGTTACTTGAAGTTTAAAAAAAAAATCTTTGAGTAGGTAAATTTTATATTTACCCTTTTATTATTATTATTGATATAATAAAATGTTAATTTTATCGGATTGGCATTTTATAAGAGAACATATACCGTTAAGTGCGGTAACCGGATATTCTAAGCACACTGTCGGGAATCTTAGGAAACTAAAACTGTTAAGACACAGTCTAATTGGATTCAAGATCATCCAATCTGAAGATCGCAATCTGAAGCTAAAGCCGGAACGTCGACTCTCGATATTAAAGTCTATGTTGTTTGTTATAAATGTCAAAGTAATCAATGTATTTGTTTATTATATTAAGTTAACTTAGTTTAAATATCTAGTTTCTAGTATTGTAAAAGCTAAGTTAGTTTCTAGTTTAGTTAGCTATATAATATCAAAATATTTAGTAGTTAGTTTTATTGTTTAATATTACAACTTGCTCTTGCAAGTTGTAGATAGTGTGTTAGACACACTTAGATTAGAAGTGATATCTCAACTCTCTAACAAGATCAAACAATAATTCACACATACAAACACACACTTAAAGGTGTATTTGAGAGAAAAACAGAGAAAACAAATCAAAGCCTTAATCGATCAACCTTGTAACTCATTTGTTATAATCAATATAGGTTGGTAATCTTATTGTTGTTGTTTCTAAGAACTTGATATTAGTATTGTTGGACCGACAATTGGTATCAGAGCCTGATTAAGATCAAAATCAAGTTTTTCTGAAAAACGACTCTGTGTTCTTCAAGAAAAATCGTTTTGTGATTTAAAGTGTTTTAGGTGTTAAAATCGACCAGGTTGTGATCGATTAGCATGCTCGATCGAGTTGTGTGTAATTAATTTCAGTATAAAGCTTAAATCGAGTTCCATTTTGTGATTTTAGTGAGAAAAAGTCGAGAACATAAAGTTACTGTGCGATAAATTTTTTCTTCAAAAAGTGTGTTTAATTGAGATCAAGTGCTTACATTCATTTCTAGAAGTGATTCTAGACATAAGGGTAGTGTTGTGGTACTGCTAATCGTTTCAGGAACAAGTTCTAGTTGATTTTCGAAGTTTAAGGACGAACAAACGCAAAGCAAAAGAAGAACACACGCAAAGTCCCACTTTGCGCGTCCCACATCAAACGCAAAGTCCCACTTTGCGCGTCCCAAGTGAAACACAAAGTCCCACTTTGCGCCTCTCAAGCCAAACGTAAAGCACACTTCTCGTTTCAAAGAGCAATCGCAAACCTCAAACACACTTCTCACAAGTCAACAAACACAAACCTCAGACCCGCAAACCTCAAACTTCACTTCTCGGATCAAGTCAGAAACGCAAACCATCTAGACCCGCAAACCTTACTTTGCGCTTCCAACTAGACCCGCAAACTTCTACTTTGCGCTTCCAACTAGACCCGCAAACTTCTACTTTGCGCTTCCAACTAGACCCGCAAACCTTACTTTGCGCATACCTTGAAACGCAAATTTCACACTTATACAATATTTTCAAAAACTGTAATAGGGTCTTTAATTGTCATAAATTTTTTCTCAAGGGGCACTGCCCCTATACCCCCGCAAGGGCGTTGCCCCTTGACCCCACCCGCTAACCGGGTAGCGGGACCCCCGTGCTAAGTCTGCCTAGGGGGACAAAATTTCTTGTGTGATCAAAATTTTATCTGTACTAACGGTTAAATCCAAGTTCTTTTTCCACATCAAATTAAATAGGATGACATCAAGCGAAGCTTCTTCAATATGTATGGATGAGAAACCACCTGTACTCTTCAGAGGAGAGTATGAGCAGTGGAAAGATCAGTTCATGGACTTCATTGAAAGACATGATTTGGGTGTATTCATCAGAAAATCTCTGCAACAAGGAAATATGATAGTTCCATGGAGAATGTTTACTCTTGTAAAGAAGAATGGTGAGAGAGAAGAAAAAGAACTCCCATTAAATCTTAATGAATACACAAATGAGCAAAGAAAAAGATATGAAGCTGACAGTTTGGCCAAAACGTTTATTCTGCAAGGAATAACAGAGGAGATTTCAAACGAGATCTTCTTTACACTAGAACGTGAAGAGGCTACAGGAAAGTTGTTATGGGAACATATTGCTAAGATTATGATACAATCATATATGTCATCAAGAGTTAAGGTAATGGAAGCTGAGAACTCTGAGCTTCAAAAGAAAATATCAGATTTTGAAAAGAAGTTCTCAGACCTTTCCAAGAAGAGTGTTGAAGAGAAGAAGACACTCGAGCTTAAATGTATAATGCTTTCTCAAAAAGTTGAAGACTTTGAGAAAGTAATCATATTAGAAAGAGATCAGTTTGCCAAGGAGAGGAAGGCAAATGATCAGAAGGGTGCTAAGAAGGGATTCGAAGAAGAAAGAAGCATCCTTGATGCTGCAATTAGGAAGCTAACCGAGAAGCTATTTGAGTTATCTAAAAGTGTTCTGACAGAGAAGAAAAAGAAGTCTGCATTTGAGAAGAAGATTGAGCTCCTTATCAAAGAACGAGATAGTTATTCTTCAAAGGTAAAAGAGCTTCAAGATATTATTTCAAAGACGGTGGTGGTGATTGAGCGAACGAATCCAGAGTCAAAAATCCACTCACCTAGAAATATTTAAGTTGGTTCTAACAAACCAGCCGCAAGCTCACATCAGAAAACTGCTCTTTTCAAAAGGTCAGTTAAATCTTCTAATCAGATTCATTCTACTAATCTTTTCCATGACAGGAATATAGATTGCTCAGGTACACATAAAAGAAGAAACAACTTCCAGGAACAAACTGAACTGGTTTGGAACAGGAAACCAATTAAAGAAAAGCTGAAATGTAAAAACTCATGTGTACATACGCAGAATGCCAAGAAGAACAATGCGCTGAAAGGTAAACCTGATTTCGTCTGCACGAGAGATCAATTAATTAGGTTGTCAGGTAAGAAATTTTATTGTTCTTATTGTCGTACACATGATCCTGTTCACAAGACAAGTGATCATTACTGGTATGGCTCTTACTCAGTAACCCCCATACGAACTGCAACTAACACTCATGGACCCAAATACCAGTGGGTACCAAAGAATACTAAACCTATGTTGTAGGCACCTACTGTCAAGGGAGAGTAGGAGAACAAAGGCTTCTAAGTAAATCATCTTAGAACCCGTACTTCAACGAAGTTTGACTTCTAAACACAACAGTTTAGGACTCGTACTTCAATGATCAAAAGACCTTACTCCTGTGCTGATAAGAGATTGTACTCCAATACTCGAATCAGGAAATCAACCATCAAGGGGGAGTACATATTTGTCTGAAATTTTATGCATATCTTTTTCATATGATAATTTTCAAATGCATAATTTCAGGGGGAGTAAAAAGGTGATGCCTTCTGATTATTTCTGATCAGAACTCGTACTTTAAAAAGTTTTACTGCTTTTTGTCTTTTCATTTTAAGTGAATAAATTTTACTTTGACTTGACATAAGACTTTTGAAGATTTTTTTAGAGAAGCTTACAAGTTCATATGTTTATGACTTAAAGCTTAGCTTCATGAGATGGAAGATCACTCGTTAAGGTATAATCCTTTATATTAATCTCATATATGGTTGAAAGAAGAACAACTTTCAATCATTTGAAAACATTGTTTTTAATGTTCATACCACTTCCCGATTTTTCAACCGATTTCATATTTTGGGAGTGTATTTTAAATGTTTTCATGATCTAAATTGTGCTTTAACTGAAATAGTTAAACCAATCCGAGCATCACGTGCATCATAGGAAAACAAAGAATCATTGTGCTAGGACTTAACACAACTTCTATGGAATCACTTAACCAGTGATTTCTACCCAAGAAGTTAATCCTTAGTGATTGAGTGTGCAAAGCGAAAAGAAATGAGTGTGATTAGAGAAAGCTAAATATTAAAAGAAAGAGCGTGTGAGAACAGAGTTAAAAGAATATCACAACTCTGCACCAAATTTTTCTGAGTCGGGTAGCCACATTACTAGTGTTTCACAATTCTTTGGTGAACATTATTGAAACAGGCAACTAAACCATGCCAACTCTTGATCAAACCTCACTATCTACTCATTTTCTTCTCAACAAGAAAGTGTTTCACATTTTCAAAGGGGACGCAACACATATGCTATCTGATTTTCATTTGGAAAATATGGATATTGAAAAGAAGGAAGTCTGCCCCACCTTCGCACTTCAGTCATGCACATTGAGTCTGTGTTTAACTTACTGTTGTCTCAGTGGTTTACACAATTTTGAGCCTATAAGCAATCATCAAGTGCTTAATTCTTTCTAACACAAGCACGAACACACAAGGAATTAGTTTATTTGTCATAACGTTTATAGAAATAACCTTTGTGGTGTTTCGATGATTAAATGGAAGCCCTGGGGGAGTCAACATCAAACAACTCCTTTTCAATGTGTATTTGTTATACACAGTGACTTCGTGTTACTGACAGGCATGTTAACTGATTCATTAGTTGATTCAGGTGTTACACGACTATTTTGTCTGGATTTGAAAAGATCTGGATGAATATCTTTTGAATTGACGGATCAGGGGATCTAAGCGCAAGCTTGACATTTCTTACAACTAATTTTGATGAAGTCGTTGCACTTAACATCAAAAAGGGGGAGAGTACTACACAAGAAATGGCAAAGATCACATGTTTCAAGAATTACGTCCACTCTTCAAAGGGGGAGATTGTTATATTGAAGACATGCTGATTCAAGAGCTAGAGAAAGAGATTGCATCTTCTAAGCTGAAAAAGAAGACTGAATTGCTAAAATCAGTTTCATAATGATCTTGATCCAAAGGGGGAGATTGTTAAGACACAGTCTCATTGGATTCAAGATCATCCAATCTGAAGATCGCAATCTGAAGCTAAAGCCGGAATGTCGACTCTCGATATTAAAGTATATGTTGTTTGTAATAAATGTCAAAGTAATCAATGTATTTGTTTATTATATTAAGTTAACTTAGTTTAAATATCTAGTTTCTAGTATTGTAAAAGCTAAGTTAGTTTCTAGTTTAGTTAGCTATATAATATCTAGATATTGTATATCTAGATATTTAGTAGTTAGTTTTATTGTTTAATATTACAACTTGCTCTTGCAAGTTGTAGATAGTGTGTTAGACACACTTAGATTAGAAGTGATATCTCAACTCTCTAACATGATCATAAAATAATTCACACATACAAACACACACATAAAGGTGTATTTGAGAGAAAAACAGAGAACATAAATCCAAGCCTTAATCGATCAACCTTGTAACTCATTTGTTATAATCAATACAGGTTGGTAATCTTATTGTTGTTGTTTCTAAGAACTTGATATTAGTATTGTTGGACCGACAAAAACCCTTGCCTACACAATCACATCATATTAGGGTGTTCCTACATGTTAAGACATGTATTATACGGTTCGGGTGCTAACCTGTAAATTCTGGTTGCCAGATGTCACAGTCTCCCTTCTTAGAAGAATTTTGCCCCGAAATTAAATGATTGTCACTCCCGGACTGATTCTTCGCAAAGAGGTGAGGGTACTTAAGTTTCATGTGATCTTCTCGCTCCTAAGTATACTCAGGTCCATGCCTCGAATTCCAACGAACTTGTAGGATTGAGATCTTACTTTGCCTTAAACACTTGACTTCATGGTCAAGGATCTCAATTGGTTCTTCTACAAAGTTCCATCGATCATTGATCTGAACGTCTTCCAGAGGTAGAACCAATGATTCATCAGTTAGGCATTTCTTAAGGTTTGACACATGGAATGTGTCATGGATGGTGCTCAATTCTTGGGGTAACTTAAGTTTATACGCTACTAGACCAACCCTTTTAATTATTTCAAATGGACCAATATATCTCGAACTCAGCTTGCCTCTTTTCCCAAAGCGTACTAGTCCCTTCCAAGGTGACACCTTCAGGAGCACCCTATCACCTACTTGAAATTTCCAACGGCTTTCGGCGGTTATCTGCATAACTCTTTTGACGATCACTTGCAACCTTGAGTCTATCCTTGATAATTAAGATCTTGTCTGTGGTCTCTTGTACAATGTCAGGCCTAGTCAATTGTCTGTCGCCAATCTCCAACCAACTAAGTGAGGATCTACACTTGCGTCCATATAAGGCCTCATACGGTACACACTGAATGCTGGTGTGAAAGTTGTAGTTATAGGAGAATTCAACTAATGATAGGTGAGTATCCCAACTTCCACCAAAATCTATCTCACAGACACGTAGCATATCTTCTAGCGTCTGAATAGTTCTTTCCGTCTGCCCATCCGTTTATGGATGGTATGACGTGCTCAAGTCCAAACGCGTACCCAACGCTTTCTGGAGTGATTTCCAAAATCGTGATGTAAATCGACTATCTCTATCTGAGATGATAGAAATGGGTACCCCATGACGTGTAACGATTTCACTGATGTAAATTCGTGCAAGCTTTTCCATCTTGTAGTGTTCCCGAATAGGGAGAAAATGCGCATATTTCGTAAGTCGATCCACTATGACCCAAATTGAGTCGTGCCCCTTTCTGGTTCTGGGTAACTTGGTTATGAAATACATAGTTATTTGTCCCCATTTCCATTGGGGAATCTGGGGTTGTTGTAACATGCCAGGTGGTTTCTGAAGTTCTGCCGTAACTTTTACACAGGCCAGGCACTTGTTTACGTACAAGGCAATGTCTTTCTTCATTCCCGACCACCAATACTATTCTTTTAGATCTTTTTACATTTTATTAGCTCCTGGGTGAATTGAATATCTTGATTGATGGACTTCATCCAAAGTTGTTGATCGTAGGTCATTAACCTTTGGTATCCAAACCTTGTCTTCAAGGTAACGTACCCCATCTGACTTTGTTTTAAATCTATGCTCCTAGTGATGTAGGATATCGTCCTTCAAATTCTCTATTTTCAATGCCTCTTCTTGAGCTTCGAGGATTTGTGCCTTCAGACTCGTCTACACGATCACACCCAAAGCTCGCAGCCTTGATGGTTTCACTCTTTCCTTCCGACCTAGTGCTTCGGCTACCACATCAGCCTTGCTTGGGTGCTACTTTATTTCACAATCATAATCGCTGAGCAGTTCAACCCACCTTCTTTTCCTCATATTCAACATCTTCTGATCGAGGACGTGTTGAAGGATTTTGTGATCGTTGTAGACGGTGCATTTCATGTCGGAAAGATAATGTCTCCAAATCTTGAGTGTGAACACTATGGCTCCAAGCTCTAGATCGTGGGTGGTATAACTCTTGTCATGAATTTTAAGTTGCCTTGAAGCATATGCAATGACCTTGTCATTTTGCATCAACACACACCCCAACCCTTGGTGTAATGCATCGAAGTAGACTACGAAATTTTCCGTGCCTTCTGGCAATGCCAGAATTGGTGCATTACATAACCTATGCTTAAGCGTTTGGAATGCTTCTTCTTGTTTCTTTCCCCAAATAAACTTCTCATCATTTTGGGTTATGACGTTAGTGGTTGCGCAATTTTTGAGAAATTCGCAATGAATCGCCGATAATAGCCTGCTAAACCGAGAAATTGACGAATTTCTATCGGGGTCTTTGGGGCTTCCCACTTCTTGATGGTCTCAATTTTTTTTCCTGATCTACATAAATTCCCTTCTCATTAATCACATGGCCAAGAAAATGTACCTCACGAATCCAAAATTCACATTTGGAGAACTTTGCATACAATTTGTGGTCTTTGAGCAGTTCTAGAATCAACTTTAGATGTCGTTCATGATCCTCCTTGCTTCGCGAATAAATTAGTATATCATCTATGAACACGATCACAAACTTATCCAAGTACGGTGTACAGACCCTGCTCATTAAGTTCATGAAGACAACTGGTGCGTTTGTTAGCCCGAAAGGCATTACCAGGAACTCGTAATGGCCGTAACGAGTCCTAAACGCCGTCTTGGAAACATCCTCCTCACGGACCCTCATTTGATGATTTTCAGATCGAAGTTCAATCTTTGAAAAGTAAGTAGCACCTTGGAGCTGATCGAACAGGTCATCGATTCGAGGAAAGGGTAATGGTTTTTGATGATTAGCTTATTGAGTTCTCTGTAATCGATGCACATCCGCAAAGATCCATCTTTCTTTTTAACGAAAAGGACTGGGCTCCGCATGGCGAAGAGTTGGGTCTTATGAATCCTTTGTCGAGAAGCTCCTGGAGTTGTCATTAAAATTCTTGCATTTTCGATGGGGCCAATCGATAAGGTGATTTAGCCACTAGTGCAACACCAGGAATTAAGTCGATGTGGAATTCGACTTGTCTTGGTGGTGGCAATCTTGGTATCTCATCCGTAAACACCTCGGGAAAAATCCCGAACTACTGGAAAGCCCTGAATGTGTTTCTCTTCAATTCTCTTATCTACGACGTGAGCCAAAAACGTAATACTATCCTTTTTCAAGAACTTTTGCATCTTCATACACGATATTATCTTAAAACTCTTTCCGGGCTTCCCTCCATGAACGATGAGAGTTTCTCTTTCTGGTAACAGAACCCGGACGATCTTCTCGGAACAACATATTTCGGCTCGGTTTTTGGATAGCCAATCCATGCCCACAACTATGTCGAAGCTTCCTAGTTCAATTGGGATAAGATCTATGCTAAAATTCTTATTAGCTAAGTTTAGAGTGTTGTCCGTAATTATATCCCTAGCTCTAACTTCTTGCCCATTCGCAAATTCAATAGTGTAGACTTCTTTCAGCCTTTGGGGTTTCAAATTAATTTTTGCCTTAAACTTTAATGATACAAAGCTCTTATCCGCTCCAGAATCAAACAATATTGATGCATACTGAGCTGCGATATTATTAAACTTAATTACTAAGGGTGTTATGGGAAAAAGGAATGTCTAAGGTATGCGATGTTTATGCATGCACACACAAAATTCATGCTCGACGCTTTTAAATAGGAAAATCCTTTTGTACTCCTAATACAACCAGTTCAAGTCCCCCATTATGAATACCTAAATTAGACAGAGGTGATCAGGATTTGTCTAAGTTATGGTATAATAATACGACACTCAACCTAGTTATAATAGTGATACAGTTCAGCCTTTAAGAATCATTTCGAAAACCGTTTTGAAATTATGTTTTTATTTTGTTATATTTTGAGGTTTCTATAAGGAAACCGTCATTCTCTATAACCTTAGGCTCTGATACCAAATCTGTCACACCCCGCTAAAGTGGAAACACGAGATATGACAGCACACGGTTTCATAACATAAAGTAATAAACAACACCAACCATAACATTCAACAAAATAGTTTGAATAATGTTATACAAGCCAAAAAAAAGTTCTCAAAATAACAACTGATACAAAAGTTGACCAAATATTTTAATGTTCTTGTAGTTGATGATGTCACACAGATGCACCCTATATGCCACCACTTACTTATCAGTACCTGAAAAGCATGGTAAAAGAAAAATGGTCAACTACATTGAGTTGGTGAGTTCACAAGTTTTCGTATGCACAAAAGTAATTTGAATGCATAAATTTTTATTGTGAAACGTTCGTTCGTAAGACGCTTAAGAAACTGATTGTTCAATTATTTGCACGAGATTAACTGTATATAGTAATGCCTTAACATTGAGCCACTACCAAACCTTTCGACCAACCAATGCCCCTTAATTTACACGTCATTACCTTAGCGGTGGAATAAATCCACATGTGTAAGACAATTATTATTACGTCATTACCTCAACGGTGGAATAAATCCACATGTGTAACACAATTATTGTTACGTCATTACCTCAGCGGTGGAATAAATCCACATGTGTAAAACAATTATTGTTACGTCATTACCTCAGCGGTGGAATAAATCCACATGTGTAAGACAATTATTGTTACGTCATTACCTCAACGATGGAATAAATCCACATGTGTAAGACAATTATTGTTATTAGTAAAGTACACTTCTAGCTCGTCAGCCAAAAGTGGGGTTGTCAATCCAAATAGCGCTACCCACAAATACCATCGGCTCCCGTTCGAGTTAATAGGTAGTGTCCAACCAATGGGTACTTATTCATTTAATACTCAATTTCATCGTAAAGTATACATACCATAGTGCATAAACAAATTTTAATGACAAATCATTCGGTAATAACAATTTGTAAATTCACATGCTTTTCACCCCAAAACGTATAAAAACAGTAAAAGAGGGGCTGTGAATACTCACAATGTTCAGCAAGATGTCCAGAAGTGGTTTCATGGTTGTACAAGACTCGGTGTTAAGTCCTTCCTATGAAAGTGAAACACACTATCAGTTCGGGACCTACTCTTAGCGTAGTGTTTCTTAGATCACCATATCTTATAAAATGCCTTAAGTGACCTTTAATTGGTTTTTAAGGAATATTTTACGTTGTGAAATTGACAGAAATTTTGGATTTTATTTGATTTAAGAACCTTAACATTTTAAAAATTGACATTGTGACATACATATAGGAATTAGTTCTTGAATTATGTCTTAAGAATGAATAGCGAGTACTTACATTATTTATGTTTATAAACGTGCATCTCTTGGTCACCTTATATTTTAACCCAAGGTTAAATTTTACGTGTATACATTATTATTTGATGTTTTAACAAAAACTATAACTTATAAGCCTATTATTATTTTTAACAACCCAAAACTTATTTTTCTAGAACTAGAGTTTTACTTTTCTGTTGGCAGAAATGTAGGTTAACTTATTGGCATATTTATGTATTTTCCCAAATTTATTATTTAACCAAATTTTTATATATTTAAATATAGTGTCTTAGGGAACTTTTGGTACAAATTTCACTACCTTTTGAGGTGACTAGATAGGGTAATCATTACATTAAAGCTTATTGGTCACAGTAAACAATGCAGTCTACATCTTCTGTTTGTCACAGCCATTTGAAGGGCCAAAAGTTATTGTTTTTCAGTGATTCAAATTGGGTTGTAACACTAACTCAATTAGGAAACTTCCAGAAGATGATTCACCTCATTTGGATACGAAATAAGTGAGTTATGGACCTTTTATTCCAAGAGTTCTAATCTGCCAGATTATGACCTTTTGCACACTCAATTTGCCATGAGTGGTTGAATACTCAAATCTTCATATTTTTAATTGAAACCAATTTTGTTTTAATTATAACTCATTAAAGTTACTTCCAGAAGAAAATCATTAATTTTTATTGATTTAAATGATGGTTATGGTTGTTTGAATGGAGGTTTTTGCCAAGACGGATTCATCCTGCGCACATAACTTTATAGGTGAGGATGTGGTGTCAAAACTCAATATTTTTGAGTGAATACAGTTGGGTTAGATTTGTAACTCACTAAACAAAGTCCCAAAATAATATTCATAATGTTTGGGTGAATATGTTTCAAGTTATGGCCGTAGCTAGAACATGCATGCAATCTGCCAGATTCTAAAATGAAATTTCATGGTAATATGAATGCTTTTTAACTTTTATTCTCACCCAAAGGGTGGTCTTTTTGTTTAAAAACGTATTTACAAAGTTTTTTAACATAAGTTTTGTAAAATAACATCATTTAGATTACAAAGAAGGAGATACACATGCATGAACTCTACCATCTTAGATGATGAGAAAAATAGCCATGCATGTCTTCTAAGCTCTATTTTCTTGAGTTTTGATTACATGGATCATGGGTTATCACCTTTTTTTGACATTTAACATGTCTTTGGTGTCTAACCTACCATTTGAAGGCCTATGAAAGTCTTTCTTTTCAGAAACCTCAAGAAAGTGAAGAAAAAGGTGAAGAAAAATGCAAGTAAAATGAAAGAAAATGCAAGAAAAGGAGATGAAGAAGAATGCAAGATATTATACTTACCACACTAGAGATGATTTTTGACTCGGACCTGTTCTAAAAAGTCGAGGTATTTCGAATTGTTTGACAATAAGTTCTTTCAAAAATGATTATTTGTGCCTCTGTTAGAGGTGTTCCAGAAATGTCTTTTTGTTTAAAAACGTATTTACAAAGTTTTTTAACATAAGTTTGGTAAAAGAACATCATTTAGATTACAAAGAAGGAGATACACATGCATGAACTCTACCATCTTAGATGATGAGAAAAATAGCCATGCATGTCTTCTAAGCTCCATTTTCTTGAGTTTTGATTACATGGATCATGGGTTATCACCATTTTTTGACATTTAACATGTCTTTGGTGTCTCACCTACCATTTGAAGGCCTATGAAAGTCTTTCTTTTCAGAAACCTCATGAAAGTGAAGAAAAAGGTGAAGAAAAATGCAAGTAAAATGAAAGAAAATGCAAGTAAAATGAGAGAAAATGCAAGTAAAATGAAAGAAAATGCAAGAAAAGGAGATGAAGAAGAATGCAAGATATTATACTTACCACACTAGAGATGATTTTTGACTCGGACCTGTTCTAAAAAGTCGAGGTATTTCGAATTGTTTGACAATAAGTTCTTTCAAAAATGATTATTTGTGCCTCTGTTAGAGGTGTTCCAGAAATGTCTGCGATTGAGTAAATAGCTCTACGAACGAATGGATTGGGTCGACTTGGAAAACGGAAAGATTTGTACAAGTTATACGTTTTGTCACATCTCAGGGTCAGCCGCCGATGAGCACATTAAACTATCCATGTGGCTGAGAGCCCTCACAGCCCAGGCACAACGACGCAATTATCAAGGGCGCGCGCTACCCACTGAGCTAATAGCCCGTCGTGCGAGCCCCCCTTTAAATTGAGTATCCGTTTCCCTCCTTTTGCTGCTAGGATTGGAAATCCAGTATTTTACAGATCCATACGATTGTCGTAAGGGAACTAGCTTATTGCTGCTGCTTCGAGCTGCTAGCTCTTCCAGAGTGGTATGTCACGGATGGCTCAGACCCCCCCGGAAGGAGGCCTTCTTCGCCTTCCACCTAAGCTGCACAGGAAAGGCCCAGGGAACAGTGAAGCTTCATAGGGTCTTTCGGTCCAGGTGCAGGTAGTCCGCATCTTCACAGACATGTCTATTTCATCGAGTCTCTCTCCGAGACAGTGCCCAGATCGTTACGCCTGATTTTCAGCCAAGAAAATGAGAGAGAGATAAAGAGAGAGATGAGAGCTCTAACAAGAGATAGAGAGATGTAGGGAAATGAGAGGTTTTCTTGAGAAAGGATACTTATAATGTGTGTAGGTTGGGAAGGGGGAGGGGTGGCCGAAATTTTGGGCTAACACTTTTTTTTTATATATCAAATAGGATAGTATTTAATTATATATTATATAGTTTTTATAAAAATATAGATTAAAGGTAGATGAATTCTCAATTATCTACTTAAATTTTTGGTTTAGTTACTTGAAGTTTAAAAAAAAATCTTTGAGTAGGTAAATTTTATATTTACCATCTTATTATTATTATTGATATAATAAAATGTTAATTTTATCGAATTGGCATTTGATAAGACAGCATATACCGTTAAGTGCGGTAACCGGATATTCTAAGCGCACTGTCGGGAATCTTAGGAAACTAAAACCCTTGCCTACACAATCAGGTCATATTAGGATGTTCCTACATGTTAAGACATGTATTATAGGGTTCGGGTGCTAACCTGTAAATTCTGGTTGCCAGATGTCACACGCATGCAAGTCAGTTTCATTTGCCTCTGGACTTTTTACAATTGGTGATGGAATATATCCAGACATAGCTGATGTTGATGCTGGTTCAACTAATGGTGAGAGCGGATCAAATGAGCCGTCTGGTGTAACACTTCTAGAAACAACTTGTTCTTGACTAGCAGAAGCTTCACCAACTCTTTCAGATGGTCTAGATATGTCTGCACTTGTGGTAGGTGTGTTAATGTTCGTTGAGTTGTCTTGATTGTTATCATCTACATTTATATCATTAAAAGCATCAAAGATTAACAAATCAATATCTGGTTCAGTTAAGTTTTGAGATTTAGAATTCTTAGTCTGTTTTATCTCAAGTTCTACATTGTTTGATGTAGAAGCTATGTCGCTAGGTGGGAGTCCTAAACTGGAATGTTCAGAAGTCCTAGATGAAGATTCGTCAAATGACACGTTGATGCTTTCAATCACAGTCTTTGTTCGTAGATTGTAGACTCTGAATGCCTTGGATTGGAGAGAATAGCCAATAAAAACTCCTTCATCAGCATTCTTATGAAACTTTGATAAATTCTCACTGTCATTTAGCACGTAGCACCTACATCCAAACACACGAAAGAATTTAATAGTGGGTTTTCGACCATTTATAATCTCATAAGAGGTTTTATTAAAGTGCTTATTAATAACGGTCCTATTCTGTGAGAAACATGCAGTGGCAACTGCTTATGCCCATAGGAACGGAGGTAGATCTGAATAAGCAAGCATTGTGCGCGCTGCTTCCACCAACGTCCTATTCTTTCTTTCAACAACACCATTCTGTTGAGGTGTCATTGTTGCCGAGAAGTTGTGTGAAATGCCAACAGAATCAAGATAACTCTGAAGAGTTGCATTCTTGAATTCAGTTCCATTATCACTTCGTAACTGTTGCACTTGGCATTGAAGAAGAACTTGTATTCTTTTGATGAATTTGATGATCAGATCCGGAGCTTCTGACTTTTTCCTCAAGAACTCTAGCCAAGTATATCTTGAATATTCATCAATCATTACAAGAATATACTTTTTGCCATTGATGTATTGTGTCCTCATTGGCCCCCAAAGATCCATGTGAATAAGCTGAAGAGATTGTTGTTCCCGAAGGTGCTTAACAAGTTTGTAGAAAGGGGGGGTTGAATACAAACACCGAAATTAAGGGTTAATAAATTGTTTATTGATAAATCAAATACAATTTACAAGTTTGTTGCGGAATAAGATTAAGACAGACTCAATCTAAACAAACTTAAGAAACACTAAGATGGTTGAACTAGAAATTCAGAGAATGGGGAATTTAGAGATATAGAAAGCAAGGGTTTCTATATGGGTTCAAGGAATTGAGCACCCTTTTAGATGAAAGGGTGAACGTCCTATTTATACCCTTTGCATTAAATGCATTGCAATGTACTTTACACGTGGCGTTCATTGATTGGCTTTGGGAGTCTGACTTTTGGGAGACATGCTTTCGGCCGGGTCATGAACAGTGTAGTTGACAGAGTTGTTGTACGAATGGTTGCAGAGACATGTCCGTTCTGACCCATTGTACTAGGTTGTGCAAGGATAGACAAAAGGAAACTTGAGGCATAAGCTTTGTGATCGATTGATCGCTGAGTATCTATTTTTTCAGAGATATAGAGGTTCAGCTATCGCTGAAGCTTTTCCTCATGTTCCTTTGCATATATGTAGAGTTGTCTTTGCTTCACTGATATCCGCATCAGGTCACTAGTAGACTTCTCTTTGTTCAGTAGCTTCGTCTTCGATTCAGCTGTGAACATATGTTGATGCGAGACTTGTCTTCAGGGATTACGTTGGCTGTTTACTTTAGAAACTATCAGTGATAACTGAACAGACTCAGTATGATCACTGATAGTGAAACACTAATACATAGAAATGTTTATGAGAGAGACTATCAGCGATAACTGAACAGACTCAGTCTGATCGCTGATGGTGAAACACTAATACATATTAAAACGTATAGAAGAGGGTCGTTATCAAATCACTGAGAGAGTTTGGATCAACAATCTCCCCCTATTTGATAATGACAAAGTAACTGAAGAAAATTACTTTATAGTTCAAAATGATGGAATAATAAGGACTCATAACATACATGTCCCAATTACTATTTTGAGGGATCTTTTACAACACTGATGGAGTTAAGTACTTCACTGAAATTTTCATTAATCCAAGAAAAGAATTACAAGGAATGAAAATTACAAGTACAAGTGATGTACTAACTACTGTAAGTTAAACTAAGAGATTACAAGTAAGAAAACTAATCTATCAGCTATCTAAAGAGGGTTTAGGAGGATTAATCAAATACTCAGGTATTTCTTCTCCTTTTTGCCTTCGCTCTAAAGATTCTTTGCAGATAATCGCTATGATTGGCTCAACAGCAGGAGAAAGAGTACACCATAGGCACATGAGATCCTTGAGAAGAGCGAGGGGACAAATAGGGATTTCAGAGACCCTTTGAAATCTGAGTTGTTCCTCGTCATCTCTAAAGAAGATTCCAAAAGGTTCTTTAAGAACTTGTCCTGCAGCATATGGTCCGCAAGGAGGCAGAGAGAGATCCAGAACTGAAAGATCAGGAGGAGGACCGAACAGAGCTTCTCTTGAGAATTTGATGGAGGTTTCATTCCTTATCACTGCGACATTATCAGACGAGGAGGAGACGGCCTTTCTCTTGACTTGCATGGATTTTGAGGGAAGAGTGGATGGCACCTTTAGTATTGCAGCGACTTTGTTGATGAGAGCATCATTCACCCTTTCAACGTAGCCTCTTTATGTAGACTTTGATTTCTTCAGCGCATCTTTGAACTCAAGCCACACCATGTAGCCGAAGTCTTCCAGTTTTGAAATGAACATAGCCTTGCAACTTCCATCCTCTCTGGTAATCTCCATGGTGACAGAGAGTTTATCCTTCTTCTTTCTTCCAGAGATAGCAACCGCTACGATCTTCAGTGGGTCAGAGCGATAGTCAATTTTGTGCTTGCACCAATCGATTGAATTATCGCTGACCGCTTTTTCTTTGGAGCGTTCCTCTTCAATCTCTTTCAACAGAGCTGCCTGGACTTCTACTGGCTTGAGTTTCAGCTTCTTGTCTTTGACTTGAGAAGACTGAATTTTGAGAGCTAGAGAGGCATCTCTTTGACAGTCAGCAATCAGCTTCTCAGCCCTGACGGATTCTTCAATTTCAGCTTCAGTCAGGAATCTCAGATCTGATGATTGAGAGGGGATCTTTCGTCGTTGACTCTCCAGATGAGAGATCATCTCTGTTCTTTTCTTTCTCTCTTCCTCAGACTAGTGAGATGGTCTAGAGGGCCTTCATTGATGATGCAGGGACTCTTCTTCTCCTTCATCCTCTCCATCAATCTCTCTGACAGACACTTGGATTATTTGGTCATCAACTTCAGCAGCTGGGAGTATTTGAAGCTCTTTACCCTTAAGCAGGGGAGAGAACTGTCTGGTCAGAAAAAGAAAAAGGTTAGATTTATTTTAGGGAAGGAGAGAGATAAAGGCTAGAAAGAAACAGGGGTAGGATTTTTATAGTAAGATAAGGGAACAAGAGTAAGGCATACCTGAGAAGGATTCTCCTCAGATAGTGAAATCATCTTCAGGATTCCCTCAGCAGATGCGCCTTTGCTTTAGGAAGGGGTTTCTGAAGGTTTCTCTTGTCCCCCCTGCTTTGATAACTTCTTTCGAAGCTATCGCTGATGAAGTGACGGTTGAAGAACACCATAAGGATTGATCTTCATCGTCATCATCATCATCATCTTGATGAGGTTCATCCTCTTGATCTTCAAGATCAAGGGCTTCATCATCTTCTTCCTCCTCTTCCTCTTCTTCATCATCTACTAGATCAGTGATGGAAGGAGGGACTTTTTCAGCAGCTTTCTCCCCCTCAACATGAGAGGGAGTTTCCTTCAGTTGTTCAACATAGACTTCAACCTCCGTATTTTCTTCAGCGGTCTTCTCCCCCTCTTTGGCATTATCAACAAGGGAGAGATCTTTGGAAGGAGATGAAGTTTTTGCGGCAGCCAACTTCTGGACTTCAGCCTCCAGTCTTGTGAGACGTCCTTCAAGTTCAGGTATGTCGGACGTAGCTTGATGAATGAATTCCACAGCTATGGTCAGAGATGAACGATCATCTTCTGTAAATGATGGAGCAGGAACTGGAGCTGGTGCCTTCAGCTTGTCGAGGACTTGCTGAAGAGTAGCAGTGCAGGAGTCGATCTTTGCAGACAGGTCATCATACTGCTGCTTGGATTCTTCCCTGACTTTACTAATCGCTTCCTGAAGAGTAGCGATTTGAGAGATGTCAGCTTTGGAGGCACAGGTGGCAGTCAGCGTCTTCAGCGCTTCACCAGCTGATTGAACAGCGTTGGTGGTGGTGTTGAGAGAAGCAGTCATGGATTCCATCTTTGCACTCAGATTGTTGACATTGGTGTCAACAGTCGCCAAGCTAGGACCTGAAAGATAAGTTAGTTTTTCAGAACCAGACTTATATGGTGAGTTGGGAGAAGTGTTTAAGGTTATAGGGATACCTGAATTATCAAACATTTTGTAGAATTGTAAAGATTCCTCAAAAGATTGATGTTCAGGTCCTATGGGTCCAAACTGTGGAGTAGAGATAGAAGGAGGGTTAGAGATCAAAGAAATAGAAGGACTAGAGATGGGGATAGAAGATGTAGGGATAGGGGTAGATACCTCAGGTTGTTGAGCTGAGATCGTAGGTTGCGTTACTGTTGTTGTGACAGCGACCAAGATCGCTGGCACGGTTGAAGTGGTTGTTGCTGAGGATGTGGAGGAGAGACCCACGAAAGCATCAAAGGAAGTTTGTAGAGAAACATCCTTAGGTATAGAGCTAGAAGTAGCTTTCTCCTTGGTCACCTTGGCCTTCTTCGAAGGACCAGGGGAACCAGTTGATGGTCGTTTGGAAGGTGTAGCGGCAGGGATAGCAGAAGAAGGAACCTCCAGCGTAGCCGCTGAAGTCGAAGAAGTGAGAAGAGAGAGTCGGGAGCGAAGTTCAAAAATACTTACCTCGTTGGGGAGCGGCTTGACTTCCAAGGATCGTTGTCCCACTTTTGGAAATGATGCATCCGCGTCAGTGGGGTAAGTAGAAGGGTAGAGGAACTTCAGGTACGCGCAGATAATGCGTACGTAAGGGACTTTGGGATCCCTCTCACTCTTCTCTATCTTTGACTTCAGGTCGTCAAAGATAGTTATGGAGTAATCGAAGTTGCGTCCAGCGATCACTGAGTAAGCCATCTAGACCTGAACCTTGCTGGCTTGGTCTAGTGACCCACTCTTCCCACTCATACACTAAATGATGTGTGAGAAGATGTAGTTGAGCTGGGAAGGCATCAGTGCCTTCTTCACAAGAGTCAAATTCTTGTTGGGAATCGTAGTTCTTGGTTTGGGTTCCCAAGCGTATTCCATGGCATCCAGGAATTGGATGAGTTCAGCGTCAGTTGGCAATGCGTCGAATCCATTCCTGGGCTTGTCAGGAAATCGAAAAGCTTTCCTTAGACCTATAGCAGTCATCATTCCTGAGCCTAGTTGAGTGCTGAAGGAGATGGCAGGAACCAGTTCACCCTTTTTGTTGGTGAGGGAGGTTTCTTCAGCGGTGAACCAGAATTGCTGAAGTAGAGCTTTAGAAGGTGTGGGATCCACAGTGATAGCGTAGGCAATGCAGGATTGCCTTAGAAACTGTGCAGCTTCCACCAGATGTGGGTATTTGTTGTTGTTAAATTCCAGACGAGCGAGATGATTGTTCTTTGGAAGACAGAATCGGAGATGGCAAACTTGACGTTCTTGGAGGCGACAAGTGCAGATTGAGCCATTCTGAATGATGAGTAGATAAACGAGTAGAAGAAAGGTTTTTAGTCTTAAAATAAAGAAGATTTGCTAGTTTTTATTTGAGGAAAGAAACGTAGGAAATCAACATATTTGTAGAGAAAAACAGTTTATCTTAGAACAAGATTTAAGAACAAGAAGAAAAACCAAAGATTTTGAATACAGAAAATCAAAGTAAAATGGTTTTTAAAGAATAAAATCAAAAATGAAAATGATTTTATGAATGAGATTTGAGAAAAGAATAAGAAGAAGAAGATCAAGAATAACCTGTTGATCTTTGAGGTTGAAAATGCAAATGCTTGAGAATTGCTAGAATGCTTGAGAGAGTTTTCTTGCTTTGAAAGTATTTCCAGAAAGCGTAAATTGATAAGAATGGAAAAACATTCTTTTTATATCTGTGAGAGAGAAGAAAGAGAGTGTGTGAAGCGGGAAAACAAATGCTCATCATGACATGGACACGTCCCACGAAGTTGATTTGATGGAAGGGCAACGGACGAACGTGTCAGAAAAAAAACATGTCATGGATTGTCGGTTCAAATGACGTCATAGGAGAGAGAGACTGTTCATTTGTTCGTTTTGAAATTATCGCTGAAGAAAAGTCAGCGATAGATTTTTTTTAAAAGGATCACTGACAAAAAAGCTTTTAATCATTTGAAGAAAGGTTCAGTGATTAAGGTTTATATTTAAAAAAAATCTTAACTGAGTTAAGATTCAGTTGTGGGGATGGAGAGAACATACCTGAGAGTCAGAATGTTTATCAGAGAGAATGATGAAAGGGGAACTTTTGATTACTGACACAATACATGAACGCTGAAGAATTATTCTTCAAGGTTCAACATTCCAAGCTCACTGATGAGAAAGTTGAACCTTGTCTCATCAGGAGGTTTGGTGAATAGATCAGCAAGCTGAAAGTCAGTAGGGATAAAATGAAGTTCAATATCACCATTTATCACATGATCTCTGATAAAGTGATATCTGATCTCAATGTGTTTCGTCTTTGAATGTAGCATTGGATTATTTGCTATAGCGATAGCACTAGTGCTGTCGCAATAGATAGGAATCTTTGACAGCTGAAGGTCATAATCTAATAGTTGATTTCTCATCCATAAGATTTGAGAACAACAGCTTCCAGCGGCTACGTATTCAGCTTCAGCTGTGGAAATGGACAATGAATTTTGCTTCTTGCTTGTCCAGCTTACTAGCTTTCTTCCCAGGAGTTGACATCCACCAGTGATACTCTTTCTGTCTAGTTTACAGCCTGCAAAATCACTATCAGAATAACCAGTTAGATCGAACCCTGAGTCTTTGGGATACCAAAGACCGAGGTTAGGATTTCCTTTCAGATATCTGAAAATTCGCTTTACAGCGATCAGATGGGATTCCTTGGGTTCAGATTGATAGCGTGCACATAAACAAGTAGAGTACATAATGTCAGGTCAACTCGCTGTAAGATACAGCAGGGAGCCTATCATTCCTCTATAGGCAGTAACATTAACAGGTTTTCCAGAAGGATCTTTGTTAAATGTCAGGGGTGGTGTCATAGGAGTTTTCATCGATGAAGTTTGTGTGAGATCAAACTTCTTCAGCATATCTTTAACATACTGACCTTGGCAGATAAAAGTACCTTTGTCAGATTGTTTAATCTGAAGACCAATAAAATATGTCAGCTCACCCATCATACTCATTTTATATTCTTTCTTCATTCTTTCCGCGAAGCGAGTACACAGAGATGGGTTAGTAGAACCAAATATTATGCCATCAACATATATTGGTACAAGAATTATATGACCTTTTATCTTTCTGAAAAATAACGTATTATCAATTTTGCCACGTTCAAAATTTTCAGAGATAAGAAAAGATGAGAGAGTGTCATACCAAGCACGAGGGGCTTGTTTTAGACCATAGAGAGCCTTATCCAATTTATAAACATAATTTGGATACTTAGGGTCATAAAACCCTGGTGGTTGTTCTACATAGACTTCTTCATTCAGCTTTCCATTTAGGAACACTAATTTTACGTCCATTTGATAAACGATGAAGTCTTTATAGACTGCATAAGCTAAGAATAGTCGAATTGCTTCGAGCCTGGCCACAGGGGCAAAGGTTTCATCATAGTCTATGCCTTCCTCTTGTCTGTATCCCTGAGCAACAAGTCGAGCCTTGTTGCGGGTTACAGTTCCATGTTCATCTAACTTGTTTCTAAACACCCATTTGGTGCCTATTACAGTTTTATCAGATGGTATAGGAACGAGATTCCAAACTTTGTTTCAAGAAAATTCAGTCAGCTCTTCTTGCATAGCGTTGACCCAGTTTGGATCTCTGAGGGCATCATCAGTCTTCTTTGGTTCTATTAAAGAGAGAAATTTTACAGAGATAGATATTACCTGAGATTCGTCGTGTCTGAATACCTGCTTCGAGATCACCAAGAATTTGATCTATTGGGTGATCTTTGGTCCATCGCTGAGCAGGAGCATGATTGCTTAACTCAGAGGTTGGATCAACAATTGGAATGTTTACTAATGAGGACGTTTGAGGTTCATCAGCGATTAACTGTTGAGTAGATTCACTAGAGAGGTTTTCAAATGAAAGCAGATTTGATGGTAGTAGTGTGTCTAGAGGTTCTGCTGAGACCCATGAGGTGGATTCAGCGTTAGGATGTATAATGTTCGGATCATCATCAGCGTTTGGAGGATCAGAATGCTGATGGTTTGAGAAGAAAGGTTCTGTTTCTCTGTAGTGAGAAAGCATCCAAACATTTAACTCTTCATTGTCAGCGATTGGTTTAGAGTTCGCTGAGCGAGTTTCATCAAAAGTGACGTGAATTGTTTCTTCTACGGTTTGTCTTCTCTTGTTGAAGACTCTGTAGGCTTTGGAGATGGAGGAATATCCTAGAAATATTCCATCATCAGCTTTTGGGTCGAACTTTCCAAGTTGATCTCTGTTGTTTAAGATAAAGCACTGACAACCAAAGATATGAAGAAAGTTGATAGAAGGCTTCCTTTCAAGTAAAAGTTCATAAGCTGTCTTCCCAAATCGCTTTATTATCAGTGATCTGTTTTGAGTAAAACATGCAGTGTTTACAGCTTCTGCCCATAATTGAGTAGGGAGATGAGAATCGCTGAGCATTGATCTAGCAGCTTCTATGATCATTCTGTTTCTTCTTTCAGCGACTCCGTTTTGTTGAGGTGTTCTTACTGAAGAGAAGTTGTGAGAAATTCCCTTGTTCTCAATAAAATTGTTTAGGGAAATGTTTTTGAATTCAGTTCCATGATCACTTCTTATTGAACGAACAGTAAGATTGTTCAGCACTTCCATCTTTTTAACAAAAGATATTAGTTCTTTTGGAGTATCACTCTTACAGCGAAGAAAGATAACCCAGGTGTAGCAAGAATATTCATATACAATGACAAGCGCATATTTCTTTCCAGCTATTGATTGGATGTTGACAGGGCCAAACAGATCCATATGCAAGAGCTGAAGAGGACTTGTCACTGAGGAAACTTGTTTCGACTTGAAACTAGCTTTTGTTTGTTTTTCTTTTTCACATGCTGAGCAGATAGATTCTTTAGCATATAAGTGCTGAGGAAGACCATAAACTAGTTCCTTAGATGAGAGAGAATTCAGGGTTTTGAAGTTTAGATGAGAGAGCCTTTTATGCCATAGCCAGTTGACATCAGAAGAGGCCTTAGAGAGAAAACATAAGTTTTCAGTGATAGTAGAGTCCATATCTATTACATAGACATTTTCTCTGCGATAACCACTGAGAGAAAGTTTTCCTTTTTCATCTACCACTGAACATGCTTTCTTAGAAAAGCGAACTTCGTAGTCTTTGTCACATAGCTGACTGATGCTTAGAAGGTTGTGCTTCAGTCCATCTACATAAGCGACTCTTCGAAAGGTAGTTGTCCCATTGCTGAGGACACCAAACCCTCGGGTAAATCCTTTTCCATTTCCACCAAAGGTCACAGAGGGACCTTTTTCTTTCTTATATTCAGTGAGCAGGTCTCTTTATCCAGTCATATGACGAGAACATCCACTATCGAGATACCAGATGCCCTTTGATCCCTGCACACATAAGGAAGATTAAGCGTTGTTTGGTACCCACTTTTCAATGGGTCTTTCAGAGTTAGTGGATAAGGAAGGTTCAACAGTCTTCACAGCTGATGAAGATTCAGCTTCAGTGGTAATCTTCACTTTGGTTAATTTATTAACCTTAGTGGTATTTTTCACCTTGGTTGATTTTTCAACCTTGGTGACCTTCTCAGCTTTAGAGGCATTTTTCTTCACTTTAGCTGTTTTATCAGCTTTGGTGGCATTTGGACATTTACTTGCAATATGGTCAGTAAAACCACAGTGATAACATTTTCTGTATTTGAAAATGGTTTTAGGACCAGAAGAAGGTTTTGCAAGTTTAAGATGAGCAGGGCCAGGTCCGAGAAGGCTTTTCTCATGAGATATAGGAGGAATTTTCATTTCTTCAGATCTCGTTGGTCTAAGGTCAATCTTTAGCTTTGGAGGACAGAGATCAAAAATTTCTATCACAGAGCTAGAGGATTGCTTAGCTGAAGGTTTAAAAGGAACTTTCAGCTTTGCTTTCCTAGTTGCCTTCTGAGGAAGGAGAATGGACTTTCCTTTATCCGTAGACTTAGTGTCTTTGGATTTTTCCTCAGAAATGGGATTTGAAGAAGAACAGGGATAGAATTGATTATAAGAAGTGTCAAAGAAAGATGTGACAAAAGTTGCAAACTTAAGCGAGGAACTTTCTTCTTTAGGATCATCCTGTGGTGTCCAGAAACCAAGACCAGTTCTATCACTTTCAGGAGTTTGAGCATTTATTATCTCAGAGATCTTTGTTGATGATTTGCACCATTTTTCAACATGAGCCTTTTCTGCTTTTAGAGCAGCGATGGCTTGTTCGCGTTCAATACTGATGATTTCATTTATAATGACTTGATCTTTCAACTTTTCTTCTAAAAGATTTAGTTCACTGATTTTTTCATGACATTTCTCTAGCTCTTGAGTTAAATGTACATTTTTATTTTCAGCTTGAGTTTTGTCGTTTAGAGCATTATAAAGGTCAATCGTCAGCACATCAACAGCGCGACTTCTCTCAGCTTCAGGCAGAGAGGGGTTTGTAGAGATAGATACCTGAGATGATATGTAGCTCATAGAAGGTTCAGATGGTTCTTCTACTTCTTCTTTAATCTCAGCCATGAGGCAAAGATTAGCGACCTCTTCTTCATCAGAACTTGATTCTTCTGATTCAGCCCAGTCATGTTCTTCAGCGATGAGACCTTTACCTTTTCGCTTGTAGCTTTTCAGCTTTTGATATTTATTCTCAGCTTTAGGTACTTGTCATCGCTGGATCTTCTTGAGGTAGAAGTTTTGAAGACCTTTTTAGACTTGCACTCACTAGCAAAATGTCCAATCTTTTCGTAGTTATAGCAAGTGGCAGTAGCCTTATCAATCGGAGTTGATTTTGGCTTTTCAGTAAGAGAGAGAGGTTTACTTCTTCGGAAGTTGCTCTTTCTTGCAAATCTCTTAAAAGAGTTTGTCAAGAGTGCTAAGGACTCATCAAACTCTGAAAGATCAGGGTCTGATAGATCCTCAGGTTCAGAATCTAACTCAGTGATGGTGAGAGTAGATCGCTGAGATGGAATTATTTCTGAAGAGACTAAAGCAACAGAAGTGCTTTTGGAGTCTTTAGAATCTTTTACAAGATTCTTCTTCAGGAGATTAGATTGCTCATAGTTGAGCAATATTCCATACAGAGTGCTTAGAGAGAGAGAGTATGTAAGTCTTTTGTCAGCTTAAGACATATTGAATAACTGTCCCAGCTTTCAGGAAGACTTTCCAAGAATTTTGTTAGGACCTCAGAATTAGAATAGGTCCTACCAACAGTTCTTAGGTCAATGATTAGGCAGTTAAACCGCTGATGAACGTCAGACAGAGATTCATTCTTACCAGCGATAAAACTTTCATATTGTCTTACCAAGTTAATCTTTCGAGTCTCATGGATTTCAGTGGTGCCCTCATATTGAACACATATGGTTTCCCACATTTCTTTAGAAGTTTTCAGATGCATGATGGAATGGAAAACTTCATCAGGCTGAGCCATTGAGATAATAGTTTTTGCTCTTGCATCTATGTCTACCTTCTTTTTATCTTCATCACTCCACTGTCTTATTTCCTTAACGACATATCGTTCAGGGACAGCTTCAGTGGTGGCAGTATCGGGAACTGCAACTATAATTCTAATAGGTTCATAGGGTCCGTTTTCTATATATTCAAGTATAGTAGGATCCGCACCTTCAAGAAATAGCATCATTCAATTTTTCCATAGAGAAAAGTTATCTCTGCTAACTTTAGAAAGTGAACCGTTATCATAGTAGTTTGTGTTTGTGTTTAGTGCCATTTTAGAATAGCAAGGAAGAGTATACAGCAAGATCTTGTTTATTAGATTAAACAAATTGCTCTGATACCACTTGTTGGTCCCGAAGGTGCTTAACAAGTTTGTAGAAGGGGGGGGGGGGTTGAATACAAACACAGAAATTAAGGTTTAATAAATTGTTTATTGATAAATCAAATACAATTTACAAGTTTGTTGGGGAATAATATTAAGACAGACTCAATCTAAACAAACTTAAGAAACACTAAGATGGTTGCACTAGAAATTCAAAGAATGGGGAATTTAGAGATACAGAAAGTAAGGGTTTCTATATGGGTTCAAGGAATTGAGCACCCTTTTAGATGAAAGGGTGAACGTCCTATTTATACCCTTTGCATTAAATGCATGGCAGTGTACTTTACACGTGGCGTTCACTGATTGACTTTGGGAGTCTGATTTTTGGGAGACATGCTTTCGGCCGGGTCATGAACAATGTAGTTGACAGAGTTGTTGTACGAATGGTTGCAGAGACATGTCCGTTCTGACCCATTGTACTAGGTTGTGCAAGGATAGACAAAAGGAAACTTAAGGCATAAGCTTTGTGATCGATTGATCGCTGAGTATCTATTTTTTCAGAGATATAGAGGTTCAGCTATCGCTGAAGCTTTTCCTCATGTTCCTTCGCGTATATGTAGAGTTGTCTTTGCTTCACTGATATCCGTATCAGGTCACTAGTAGACTTCTCTTTGTTCAGTAGCTTCGTCTTCGATTCAGCTGTGAACATATGTTGACGCGAGACTTGTCTTCAGGGATTACGTTGGCTGTTTACTTTAGAAACTATCAGTGATAACATAACAGACTCAGTCTGATCACTGATAGTGAAACACTAATACATAGAAATGTTTATGAGAGAGACTATCAGCGATAACTAAACAGACTCAGTCTGATCGCTGATGGTGAAACACTAATACATATTAAAACGTAATTTTCACTAAGTATAGAAGAGGGTCGTTATCAAATCACTGAGAGAGTTTGGATCAACAGAGATCCAGTACAACTTGATAACGTTTTCAGCTTATTTGAACTCTTTTTCATCTTGCCCATTTCACATGTTGGACATAGTGAATCTTGTTCCATCTTCAATTCTGGTAAATCTGTAACCTGATTTTGAGTTCTGAGCTTGTTCAAATGTCGGAAATTTTGATGTGATAATATGCGGTGCCATAACCAACTGTCGTCTGATTACGTTTTAGAGATTAGACAGACTGGTCTTGAAGCTTTCAGTGTTGGAAAGTGAACACCATAGAGTAATCCCATTCTTCCTGCCTTTATCAAATGTGCTCCATTTTGATCTTTGATATAGCAATAATCTTCATCAAACTCAACTTTGCACTTCTTCCCAGTGACTTGACTGATAGAGAATAGATTATATGCCAATCCTTCCACATACAAAACCTTTGATATAGTAATCATATTGTTTTTGATAACACCGTATCCTTTGACGTGTCCTTTCAAATCATTTCCGAAGTTGACTGAACCTGCATAATGTTCCACATAGTCGAACAATAGGTGCTTATGCGCTGTCATGTGCCTTGATGCACCTGAATCTATGATCCACACATGACAAGCGTGCAAGAGACTGTCACTTCAACTTAGGTACCCATATGAATATGGGTCCTTTCTTCTTAGTATTCTTAACTTTCTTTAAATTAGTTGATTATACTTTGATTCTCCATTCAAATTTGGGTTCTTTCGATGAAACTTGTGCTTTAAGTTTTGACTTTGGAATCCACTTCCACACAAATTTCATGTTAACTAATTTATTCATTTTTAAAACATTAATTTTCTTTTCAAAAGAATAAACTTTAGCTTTATGATTAACATTGGATTGATCAAAAGTTTTCTTGTTCACAAACTGAACCTGTTTTCTTTTCTTAGAAAACTTAGGTTTCAAAGAGAACGAACTATCATAACAGTTTGAGCACCGTAATTTACTAGTAGCTTGTGTCAACAACTCATTTCTGGAAAGAATTTTCGTTTTATTCAAACTTTGTTGACAAGCCTGAATACAAAATCTTTCTACTTTATTACAAGCTTGACTGTTAGAACAATTCATCTTCTCTTCCACCTTCATCTTCCGTTTCTTCCGTTTCTCTACCTGCTTAAAGAAAGGTTTGACACAAAATTTAGATTCAAAAGATGTTTTAGAAACAAGATTAGATTTGGTTTTCGAACATTCTCCTTTTTCAAAAATACTTGACTCCTTTTCCGAAGATGTTAAAATCTTCAAAGATGTTTTCATTTGAGGAATTTGAGTATCAATTATTGAAGTGTCAGACTTCACATCAACATTGGGTTCCCTAGAGGATGGATAATTCTGATAAGGACAAACTTCTTTACCATTTGAAATTTTAAAAATTTGGGATTCTAAATTTCTGATTTCTTTTTCTAAAATTTCATTTTGAATCAGATTTGAATCTAATTCCATCCCAAAAATTTCATTAGCATCTTCCAACTCAGCAATAAGAGTATTGAGAACTGAAATTTGCCTTTCTAACTCAAAAATGTTTTTTAAAGCTGCCTGATAGTTAGAATCAGTAAAATTTGAAGTTTTAGCAGAAACAAACTCATTTTTAGGATGAGAGTTTTCTTCATTTTCTCCTTTGATAGAACAAGAGATAACAGTTTTAGTTTCATCAGATACAAAGCTTGATTTAGACGTCTCATGTGATTTTGAAAAAAAAAATTCAAATTCGACGAAACTTTTGTTTTCCTTTTTATAAGATAAATTTAAGTCATCGTATTTGAAGCCGGCATTTTTAAAATCATGAGAATCTGAATCAGATTTAATCACTTATTTAACTTTCACTGGTTCTTCTGTTTTTACCTTAGGAGTCTCAGGTGTTGAACTCTCAGACTTGACAAAACTTTCATGGAAGTGAGGTTGTTAGATCACATATCTATTGGATTCAAGATCATCCAATCTGAAGATCGCAATCTAAAGCTAAAGACGAAACGTCGACTCTCGATATTAAAGTCAATGTCGTTTGTAATAAATGTCAATGTAATTGTTTGTTTATTATATTAGTTAACTTAGTTTAAATATCTATTTCTAATAGATATTAGATCTAGTCCCTGAGTTTAAAACTTTATGGACTAAACTGTCAGAAGAGGATGAAGCCAACGAAACTGAAAAACATTTGAAATCATCTAAAGTTCATCTTCCATTTTATTATGAGAAGATGAATAATAGTTATAATGAAAATCCAATATATCAAAAGAAGAAAACTCTTTCAAGTGATTTCTTTCAAAGTTATTCTGAAAAAGAAATGGAGGCGAAGCCTATTCAAGTTAAACTATATGTCCCTTCTCTCGTTTTAGAAAGTAAAATTTCTGAACTCGAGAATTATTTATCAGTTGAAAGATTTTTGATGAATATTGAACAAAAGGTTTTTTCAACAGTGTTCAAAAATGTTATAATTTCTAAGGCTTCAAACTCTGAGGATATGTTTGGTTCATCAAATAAAGGATTTGATTTTTTGAACTCTAACGGTGGTTTAGATGATTGTTCTGAACAATTTGACTTTAATGCAAAACTTCCTAACCATTCATCTTTTGTTAAGAAATCTTTGAGAAAAACCAGTATGCCTGTAAACAGTGCAAAATCAACGAAAGTTGATAAATCAGTCTCTGTGAGAGCTAAAAATGCTAAAGGTAAGAATATATCTCAGCATTCACAGAAACCGAACACTACTAGTAATTCTAAAAAGAAGCAATCGCTTGTTGCTCAAAGGTCTAACTCACCAGTTTCATATGTTTCAGATCTGACCAAGCAAAGGCCAGAAGTAAATTCTCAATGGCAACCCAAACGGAAGCTTGGCAAGATTGTTAAATCGTTTAGTAGTGTTAATTGTATTAAGACTTCGCCTAGTAAAGATGTCTTAATTGCTGATGTTGCTCTTTTGAACTCTAAACTTGTTGTTTCTCGTAAACAATATACAATGAAGCAATTATTTCAGTTATCTTAATCTGCTAGAAAGTCTTCTATGTATGATAAACATGTTTCTATCTCTAATTCTTCCAATGCATTTCAAAAGAAAAGAGGACCCAATTTGAAATGGGTACCAAAATCTTGTGCTAACACAGAAGGACCCAAATTCCAGTGGGTACCTAAGGCTAAATCTGTGTTGCAGGCACATAAAGCTTAAAGAGAATTCGACTTCTGATTATGTACAGATCAAGACTCATTCTTCAATGTCAAAATAGTTTTTTGGATAATGAAGTTCAAAACCTGAACATCAACGTCAAAATAGGTTTTTGAACAAATCAGTTCAAGACCCGCACTTCGATAATCAAAGTTAATATTCCAATGTTGTCGTATAAATATCTAAATTTGTAATTTCTCTTATGCAGACTAGTCATAGATGGTCTTGGACAGCGGATGTTCCAAGCACATGACAGGGCAAAAAGAGATACTGTCCAATTTTAAAGACAAATATTGCGGAACAGTCAGATTCGGCAACGACCAGTTTTCTTCAATCATGGGATATGGTGATGTACAACATGACAATGTCACGATCAAGAAGGTGAGCTATGTAGAAGGCATACGACACAACTTGTTCAGTATAGGCCAGTTCTGTGACAAAGACTTAGAGGTCCACTTCAAAGCCAAGAGATGTTCAATTCGCAATGAAGAAGGCGAAGAACTCTTGGTCGGTTCTCGAGAATCAGACCTCTACACAATCAATTTATCAAATGTCCAGACTGACAAGCAAGTTTGTCTACTAACGAAAGCCTCGATGCAACAGAGTTGGTTATGGCATCGAAGGCTCTCTCACCTCAACTTCAGATACATCAACAATCAGGTCAGTGGAAAGCTCGTCAAAGGACTTCCAGAGCTCAAATATGAAAGAGAACATCTTTGTGCATCTTGTAAAAAGGGCAAGATGAAGAGGGCACATCATAAACCAAAGCCTGAACCAAGTACAAGCGCTCCGTTAGAGTTATTTCATATGGACTTATGTGGTCCGATGTGAACTCAGAGTCTAGGGGGAAAGAAGTACATACTCATGATCGTGGACGATTACTCGCGATACACATGGGTCAAGTTTCTACGTTCAAAGGATGAGACACCTGATATTCTCATCACATTCCTAAAGACGACCCAGGTGAATCTGTAGAAATCGGTCAAGTTTCGACGAACAGATAACAGCACAGAGTTCAAGAACAACAAAGTTGAAGAATATCTCGAATCTGTCGGGATTTCTCATCAATACTCTGTTTCTCGTACGCCTCAACAAAATGGAGTGGTCGAAAGAAGAAATTGAACGCTAGTCGAGGCTGCTCGTACTATGCTAAGTCAATCAGACTTACCTCTATTTTTGTGGGCTGAAACTGTATCGACCGCGTGCTACACACAGAATCGCACCATGGTACATCGAAGATTCAAGAAGACTCCTTATGCGTTAATCAACAACCGAACACCGACAATTAAATATTTCCATATATTTAGGTGTAAGTGTTTCATTCTAAACGATAGGGAGAATCTAAATAAGTTCAGGGCTAAGGCGAATGAAGGAATCTTCATTGGCTATTCCACGACATCAACTGCATTCCGTGTTTATCTAAAGAAGTCAAAGACGGTGATTGAAAGAATCAACGTCTCGTTTGATGAAGAGATGGCTTCCGAACAACAACCTTTAGAACTCGTTATAACAGGAATACTAGCTTCTGGGCAACTCAGTCCAGGACCTACATCTCAACAGAATAAATCAGATGAAGTATCAACTTCTACTAACCATTTATCTGATTTAGACTTATTATTTGAATTGTTTTATGATGAATTTCTTGGATCTAATGTAAAGAAATCTGTTGTGGTTGACAGGATGGAATACTTCACGACTACTCATCCAACCAATTCAGATGTTCCTATTGAATCAAACGCCCCGATTCAACAAGAAATTACAATTCAAATGCCGACTCCAACAGTTGAAGAACTGACAAATGATAAAGAGACAGAAGTAGCTGAAACAGTAGGAGATACTATTCAGATCAATCTACAGCCAGAACAAGTTGTTCCTGCTGAGCCTTCTGAACCTATCACTTAAACTGTAATCATCAATCCTCCTGAACAATCAAAAGAAGGTACAAGTGGATTTGTAGATGATACGACTGGCATACAATCATCTAATCCAGTGCCTCATGAACATAAATGGACAAAGAGCATCTGATAATCCAGATCATTGGCGATCCATCAAAACCGGTGCAAACTAGGTCAGCATCAATGAACATATGCATGCATGACTCCTTTCTGAGCAAGTTCGAGCCAACACGTGTATCAGAGGCACTTGCTGATCCAAAATGGGTGATCTCAATGCAAGAAGAGCTAAATCAGTTCGATGCACTTCAAGTCTGGAGACTCGTACCAAATCCTAAAGGTAAAACCATTATAGGTACGAAATGGGGTTTCAAGATAAAGAAAGACGAAGATGGTACCGTTATCTGAAACAAGGCAAGACTAGTAGCCAAAGGATATAGACAAGAGGATGGAATAGACTATGGCGAGACATATGCTACTTTGGCACGATTAGAGGCAATCAAAATGTTTCTAGCCTACGCAGCCCACAAGAACTTCACGGTCTTTCAAATGAATGTGAAGACAACATTCCTGAATGGAATTCTGAAGGAGGAAGTCTACGTCTCTCAGCCAGAGGGTTTTGTCAATCAAGAGAAGCCGAATCACGTTTACATTCTCGACAAAGCACTCTACGGACTAAAACAAGCACATCGAGCCTGGTATGATGTCCTTTCCACTTTTCTAGTCCAGTCTGGGTTTTCAAAAGGTACGGTGGATACCACTTTGTTTATCAAAAAGCAAAAATACGATATCATTTTAATTCAAATTTATGTAGATGATATTATCTTTGGTTCTACAAATACTAAGTACTGTAAGAATTTTGCAAACCTTATGGTGTCTAGATTTCAGATGAACATGATGGGAGAGATGAATTTCTTTCTCGGTTTACAAGTAAAACAATTTTCATCGGGTATTTTTATCAATCAATCAAAATACATTAGGGATATTCTTCGGAAGTTCCAAATGGAAAGTTCAAAACCGATTGGTACCCAAATGGCACCAGGTACTAAGATTGGCACCGATCCTTCGGGAAAGGCTGTTGATATTAGGACTTATCGAGGGATGATAGGTTCTTAATGTATCTTACTTCTAGTAGTCCAGATATAATGTTTTCAACATGCTTATGTGCAATATATCAGGCCAATCCTAAAGAAATCCATATGTCTGCTGTGAAGCGCATATTTAGGTATCTAAAGGGCACTGCAGATCTTGGTCTGTGGTATCTTAAAGATACTAGTTTTGAACTAACAGCCTACACAGATACATATCATGCAGGTTGTATGTTAGACAGGAAGAGCACGTCGGGACATGTACAGTTCCTCGGTGACAAACTAGTCAGTTGGGCATCGAAGAAGCAACTTTATGTTTCAACCTCCATGGCCGAAGCAGAATCTGTAGCTGCTGCTAGATGCTGTTCTCAGGTCTTATGGATGAGAACTCAATTGTGCGACTACGGTTTCCACTTCAACAAGATCCCGATATACTGTGACTCCAAGAGCGCCATCGCAATATCAGCAAATCCTGTTCAACACACCAAAACCAAGCACATAGACGTCAGGTATCATTTTATTAAAGATCATGTTGAAAAAAGAACAATTAAACTTTTCTTTGTAAAAACTGATTATCAACTTGCCGATTTGTTCACCAAACCCTTTGACGAAAAGAGGTTCAACTTTCTTGTCTCTAAGCTTGGTATGCTAAATCTTAAAATCTAATCAGTAATTACCTATCAAAGTTTTCTAATTGTATACTTTTTCATCAATTCTTCATTCTTAACTCTGATTCATATCTGCACTTCTATATTCTGTTCATGATCCAAGGGGGAGAATGAGAAGAAATTGACAAGTGGTCAATATTACTTCGTAGGGGAGCTCATAAAATTTTGCATGTACCTTTTAATGCCAATTTTTTTTGTAATGCAAGAATTTAGGGGGAGCTCTTCAAGGCAAATGGGAGTACGGATATGACTTCTGATTATATCTGATCAGAACTCCTACTTTAAAATTTTTACTGCTTTTTGTCTTTTCAATTTAAGTAAATAAATTTTACTTTGACTTGACAAAAGACTTTTGCAGAATTTTTGAGAAAACCTTACAAGTTCATATGTTTATGACTTAAAGCTTAGCTTCATGAGATGTAAGATCGCACGTAAAGGTACAATCCTTTATCTTAATCTCATAACTGGTTGAAAGAAGGACAACTTTCAATCATTGGAAAACATTGTTTTTAATGTTCAAACCACTTCTCGATTTTTCAACATATTTTATATTTTGGGAGTGTATTTTAAATGTTTTCATGATCTAAATCGTGCTTTAACTGAAATAGTTAAACCAATCTGAGCATCACGTGCATCATAAGAAAACAAGAATCATTGTGCTAGGAATTAACACAACTTCTATGGAATCACCTTAACCAACGATTTCTACCCAAGAAGTTAATCTTTAGTGATTGAGTGTGAGAAGCGAAAAGAAATGAGTGTGATTAGAGAAAGCAAAACGTTTAAAAGAAAGAGTGTGTGAGATCAGAGTTAAAAGAATATCACAACTCTGCACCAACTTTTTCTGAGCCGGGTAGCCACCATTCTAGTGATTCACAATTCTTTGGTGATCATTATTGAAACAGGCAACTAGCCCATGCCAACTCTTGATCAAACCTCACTATCTACTCATTTTCTTCTCAACAAGAAAGTGTTTCACATTTTCTAAGGGGATGCAACACATTTGCAATCTGATTTTCATTTGGAAAATCTAGATATTGAAAAGAAGGAAGTCTGCCCCACCTTCGTACTTCAATCATGCACAATTGAGTCTGTGTTTAACTTACTGTTGTCTCAGTGGTTTACACAATTTTGAGCCAAATAAGCAATCATCAAGTGCTTAATTCTTTCTATCACAAGCAAGAACACACAAGGAATTTGTTTCTTTGTCATAACGTTTATAGAAATTACCTTTGTGGTGTTTCGATGATTAAATGGAAGCCTTGGGGGAGTCAACATCAAACAACTCCTTTCCAATGTGTATTTGTTACACAAAGTGACTTAGTGTTACTGATAGGCATGTTAACTGATTCATTAGTTTATTCAGGTGTTACACGATTATTTTGTCTGGATTTGCAAAGATCTAGGTAAATATCTATTGAATTGACGGATCAGTGGCTCCAAGTGGTTGACATTTCTCACTCAGAGTTTTGATGAAGTCAGTGCACTTATCATAAAAAGGGGGGAGAATGACTACACAAGAAATGGAAAAGATCACATGTTTCAAGAATCACGTCTAAGATTAAATTCTTCAAAAGCAAGTATTCTGAAGACATGTTGATTTCAGAGCTAGAGAAAGAGATTGCATCTTCTGAGCTGAACAAGAAGATTGAATTGCTAAAAATCATTTTCGTAATGATATTGATCCACAGGGGGAGATTGTTAGATCACATATCTATTGGATTCAAGATCATCCAATCTGAAGATCGCAATCTAAAGCTAAAGCCGAAACGTCGACTCTCGATATTAAAGTCAATGTCGTTTGTAATAAATGTCAATGTAATTGTTTGTTTATTATATTAGTTAACTTAGTTTAAATATCTATTTCTAATAGATATTAGATCTAGTAACTTAGTTAGATAAAGTTAGTTATTTAGTTTAGTTAGTTTACATAATATCTATTTTAGATATTATGTTTATTTACATAATATCTAGTTTGGATATTATGTATGTTAGGTAGATTAGATATTAGGTGTATCTCAACAACTCTCTCATCAGATCATATATTATCGACACATAAAAACACACACTAAAAGGTGTAAATCAAAGAGAAAAACAGAGAACACATTTCATGCTTAAATCGATCAACCTTGTAACATTTGTTATAATCAATACAAGTTGGTAATCTTATTGTGTTGTTTAATCTAAGAACTTGATAAGTATTGTTGGACCGACAGAGGTATTAAAACAACTGGATCATCACCCAATGTTTTAAAATTATAAAGATTTTCGGGTGCTTTCTTCAAAACATCAACATCCGGAAGTCCTAGACCCATTTTAGGATTGTAAAAACGAGTATCTTTTGGATTGCTGGTCAGGATTTTCAAAGTCCATTCAGTTTGACCTCTTTTAAAATTAAGATCCTCCAACTCTTTAACCTTTGTGTATGCTTCAGTTCTATCCTTCAAAACAATATCATACTTCAAAGTTAGATCTAAATTTTTGTCTTTGAAATAAAGTAACTCTTTTTGTAATTCATATATCTTTCCTTGAAGGTTTACCTTGTCCAGTTTCAGAACATTCTTTTCTTCTTCTCTTTCCACTGCTAAAGTCTTATAAATCAAAGCTTGATCTTGATTGTCCTTGAATGATACTATTTTGTTTTTGAAAATTATCTTTTAATGTTTGAAACTCAGAGTTCATTAAGGTCCATTGAGCCATCAAGTTTATGACTTTTTCATTTTTAGAAAAGCTGTCTGTGTTATCAGAATTAGAATTTAACTCAGATTCCGAATCATCTTCATTCAAATGAGGCATGAGGTTGTAATGGACTTAAGTTAGATTAACTTTGACTTCTTCATCATCATTAGAATACTCCTTTCAGATTTCTTCTTCAACTTTCAAGGCCTTTCTTCTCTCCAATGCCTTGGCTAATTGAGCTTTCTTGGAGTAGTACTCATAGTCCTTAACTCTCTTTTCCTTACAATCTCTGACATAGTGACCAGATTTACCGCAGCTAAAGCATTTGTCACTCTTTTCTTTTTCTTTCTCTTCTCTTCTTTTCTTTCATCTTTTCTCTTCTCTTTCTTCTCAAACTTGCCTTTGTACTTATCAGCTCTGTTATAATCAGATTTGGGCTTGTTGTATAACTTCTGTTTGCCAAACCTCTTTTGAAATCCAATAGTCAACAAAGCCAATTTTTCAGCAAACCCAGTTATTTCTTTATTAGAATCCTCATCCTCAGAACTTTCAGATGATTCCACCACATCAGAAACAAGAACTTTCTGCTTTATAGATTTTGCTGACCCAGAACTCCCTTTGATCATCTTGCCTTTACCTTGAACAAGAAAATCTAGAGAATCTTCAACCTTTTTCTGTTTATCTTTGATCTCAAGCAACTTTTTATTGAGAACAACTTGCTCTTTTACCTTGTCTTCATGTTGATGCAAGACACATAACATATCATTGAGCTTTTCCTCATCCATATCCTTATTCATTTGAAGTTGAATAGAATATGTGTCCCATTTCGGTTGAAGGTTCTTGATGAATTTAAAGTTGATCTCAGACTCTGACTTATGTACCCCATTTCTCCGCAGATCATTCAGAATGATATTATACCGGTTGTATGCATCGTTTAAAAATTCACCTTGTTAGACTAGAATTGTATTCAAGATTAAATAGAGGGTCAAAGTTGTAATTGTGTAATAGTTCAAGGTTTTGTGTTGTAAAGTCAACGAATGTTGACTTAGTATAAATAGGTTTCTTTGTTAGATTAGTAGTCACGTATTCAAGATACGAACTGTAGAGTTGGAAAGAGGATTCACACACATAGATTAACAAGAACAAATTTATTGATCAAATCATATGAATTACAATTAGTCACATATCTCACTTATAATCACAAGTCTCACGTGTGTGTTTTCTGTGTGTGCGAATCCTCTTACGAACTCTGTAGTTCGTATCTTGAATACGTGACTACTAATCTAACAAAGAAACCTATTTATACTAAGTGAACATTTGTTGACTTTACAACACAAAACCTTGAACTATTACACGATTACAACTTTGACCCTCTATTTAATCTTGAATACAATTCTAGTCTAACAATTTCCCCCCTATGGATTTAAGATTAATTTTTTTTTGACAATAATCTTCAGGTCTTCTTATCATCAAAAATATCTTCAGCAAACAATCTTCATCAACTTTGACAACTTCAAATCTTTGACACTTGAATGAACTTTATCTTTGAACATCTGAAGTGAATCTCCCCCTTTGGATTTTTCAACAACTTTGACATATTCTTCAAACTTTGACTAATTTTTCTCAGCTTTTTCAAACAACTTGTAACTGTAAACAACTTGTAACTGAAACTTTGTATCTGACTTTTAAATTCTCCCATTCTCGATAATATCAACTTTAGTCTAACTTGGACTTTGAGAAACTTTTCTTCAATTTTGTAAACTGACTTTGAAACCTTTATATATCTCTCCCTTTTTGATGAATTGTGAGAACCAGAATCGTCAAAACTTTTTCAATGCCAACTCTATCTTTGAATAGTCTCTCCTGAACCATCTAATAAGCATAGTCTTCATGAGTAACAATCTCCCCCATATGTGAAAGAAATCAATATTCCTCAATTTATCTAATAATGAGCCATCAATTCATGAAAGGTATTCATCCGAATCTTTTCAAATTCAGACAAATTATGAGTTGTAACCCTGAATCAACATATGAAATAGTTAGAAATGCCTGTCAGTAACACATAGTTACTGTGTACAACGAATGTACAATGGAAGGATCTTGAGATGATGTTCAATCCCCAGGACTTCCATTCAATCATTGAAAAACACAAGGTATTTTCTATGAATGTTCTGACAGAAAAACAGATTTTCTGTGTGCTTGTGCTTGTGTTATGAAAGAATTAGCACAATGATTGTTGTTTAGGCTCCAAATTATGTAAACCATTATACATAGACTCAACGTGCATGATGAAGGGTTGAAGGTGGGGCAACTTTCTTTCTTTTTCAATATCACTATCTTCCAAGTGAAGAACCAATAGCGTATGTGCTGCTTCCCTAGAAAATGTGAAACATTCTCTTTTTGAGAAAAGAATGAGAAGCTGCTGGGGTGTTTGCAAGAGTTGGCATAGGCTCACTGCCTGTTTCAATGATGGCCACCAAAGAATGTGAACCAATCAGTAGATGTGGCTGCCCGACTCAGAAAGATTTTGGTGCAGAGTCTGATATTCTTTTACTCTGATCTCTCACCCTCTTTCTTTTAATCATTTTAGCTCACTTCTAACCAAACTCTCATTTCCATTTTACCTCTTCACACACCAACACTCTATTCTTTTGACCTCTCACTCTTAGGATTACTTCCAGGGTAGGAAACACTAGTTAACGTGAATCCATGGAAGTTCTGTTAAGTTCACACATTGAATCCCATGTATTGTCCTAAAAGCCTGTGTTAGTCAATGATTTTCTTGACATTAAAGAACAAGAAATCATTTGTCAGTAGATGTATGCTTAGCAAAAATCAGAATGAAATTTGAGCATTTTAAGCATTTAAGATTTCTCAAAACTTTATATGAATGAATAATCATGAAAGAATAGAAATGTTTTGAGAATGTGACTATGATTAAGATCAGATCAAAATTCATGAAGAATAAAATTTTGGGATAGCAAAGACGTAAGATGTTTATATGAACGAAATATAAACATATTTGTAATGAAAGCACATTTATAGTAAGAAATATCGTCCGATCTCAAACAACTAAGAATAGCAAACGACGGGAGTATTACCATAGAGAGATTTATCAATTTGATACATGGTAATAACAATGTCAAGATATGTACTGAACTAGTGTATGTAAGAATACTTGACAGTATATATACATGAAAACTACACAAGTATTTGTCATTAGAAACACACAGTCAGATAAGCATCAAAGTATCCATAGAAAATCATTTAAAATCGCACTTTTCAATTCATGAACACATTTTAAGAATGTGAAGTGGTTTGAACATTTTAAGAAACCATTTAAGCTTCCTTGAATATCTGTAACAATTCAAATTATTAGAAAAAGATAACAATGAAAATCTAATGGAGTTCTTATATCTCCTCCCCCTAAAAGATATAGCAGTGTAATTTATAATAACTCCCCCTCAAATAAAAAACTTCTTGAAAAGATATTATCTTGAAATCATCCATCAGAAGAAAAACTTTGAAATCGGGTTCTGAACTAAGATATTCAGAAACCATTATAACATATTCTCTGGTGAGAATAGTAATATGAAATTTACCAATGAAAAACGGTTCGTGATCTGATGTAATCAAAAGCCATTGTCACTTGAAAAATAACCTGCAAGATTAAAGATATTGGTAATCATTTGAAAAATGATTCCGTCTTCGTTAGTAAATGATGAATAGGAGTAACTATTTATAATTTCTAAAACACAATCAATATAAGCACATAGCAAGATATACTACCACTCGAATCATGTAATGGCATTCAACATACCTAATTTGCTGACTAGAAAGGTAAACCTCTTTTCATCTAACGGTTTGGTGAAAAGGTCATCCAACTGGTAGTCTGTTTGCACGAAATGCATCTCTATATCGCCCTTTTCCACATGATCCTTGATGAAGTGGTACCATACATCAATGTGTTTAGTCTTTGAGTGCTGCACTGGATTAGCCATTATTCCTATCGCGCTCTTGGAGTCACAGTAGATAGGTACTCGCTGGTGTGAATAACCGAAGTCTTTCAATTATGTCTTCATCCAGAGGACTTGCGAACAACAGCTTGCGGCAGCTACATATTCAGCCTCGACGGTAGATGTAGATACGCAATTTTGTTTCTTTAACGTCCAACTTACCAACTTGTCTCCTAAAAACTGACATGATCCAGACGTGCTCTTGCGATCCAGTTTTCATCCTGTGTGGTCAGCATCTGTGTAGGCAGTTAGATCAAAACTAGAACCCTTAGGATACCAAAGCCCTAACTCGGGAGTGCCTTTGAAGTATCTAAGAATTCTTTTTACAGCGACTAGGTGAGATTCCTTCGGGTTCGCTTGATACCAAGCTCATAAACACGTGGCAAACATAATATCCGGTTTACTTGTTGTTAAGTACAATAATGAACCAATCATGCTACGATACACTTTTTGATCTACAAATTTACCAGAAAGATCAACATCTAAAAGTGTGCCCGTAGCCATTGGTGTTTTCGTCACTGAACTTTCAGACATGTTAAACTTTTTCGGGATATCTTTGATATATTTTGACTGATTGATGAAAATTCCTTCGGGTAACTGTTTTACTTGAAGACCAAGGAAAAATGTCAGTTCACCCATCATTGACATTTCAAATCGAGATTCCATGATTTTAGAAAAGTTTTTACAAAATTTAGGGTTTGTAGAACCGAAAATAATGTCATCCACATAAATCTGAATTAGGATCAAATCTTCACCTTGCTTTTTCAGAAAGAGAGTCGTATCGATAGTACCTTTATTAAACCCTGAAGCGAGTAGAAATTAGGTTAACGTTTCATACCAAGCTCTCGGTGCCTGTTTTAATCCATATAGTGCCTTGTCTAGAACTTATACATAATCTAGGTGCTTTGGATCGATGAAGCCTTTGGGTTGAACAACATAAAATCTTCATGCAGAATCCCATTCAAGAATGCAGACTTTACATCCATCTGATAGGCTGTAAAGTTCTTGTGGGTTGCGTAAGATAGAAAGATCCGAATAGCTTCAATACGTGCTATAGGAGCAAATGTTTCATCGTAATCAATTGCCTCCTGTTGGCAATAACCCTTTGCAATAAGGCGAGTATTATTTCTAACCACAACTCCAGTTTCATCTCTCTTATTTCTGAAAACCCAATTTGTGCCAATCACTAATTTTCCTTCAGAAAGTGGGATAAGTCGCCAGACCTTGTTCCTCTCAAATTGTAGAAACTCGTCTTGCATGGCTAAAATCCAGTCAGGATCGCGCAAGGCTTCTCATGCTTTCTTTGGCTCAAATGAACTAAGGAAACTCGAATATAGACAGAAATTTGCAGATGTCGCTCGCGTTTTAACTCCACTATGTACGTCACCTATGATGTTATGTAGGGGGTGATCTATTGTCCATCTAGTAGTGCTTGGAATTGGCTGAACAGAGATCTGCGTGTTGTCATCATCATATTCATCATATATTTCAGGCGCAACCCCAGATGTACTCGGGATTTCTTGTACATTTGTTTCTGACTGATGTAGTTCTGGAGTAGCAGAAGAAGTACTCGGGACTTCTTTTTCAAAATCAATATCTACAGATACAAAATTCAAATTAGTATTGTAAGAAGTAACAGGTGTAGATGTACTTGATGAGGTTGTTGTGGTGACAGGTTTAGACGGTCTAGAAATAACTTCAGAAATAACAACTGGGACCTCTGATGTTGATGCGGATATGCTTGATTTTTCAAAATCTGTACAAATATCCGTAAATGCATCAAGAAACAGTAAATCCAACTCAGAAGTAACATTAGGTGAGTCAGAAGACTTAGTCTTTGAAGGTTCGGGTTCTATTCTGTCTTGAATAGAAGCCTTCTGTTTCAGCTTAAGTTCTGAACTGCTGTGTTGAGAAGTCAATGTAGATGATTCATCAAACGACACGTTCATGCTTTCCATGATAGTCTTGGTTCGTTGGTTATAGACCCGATAGGCTTTTTACATCTAAGAGTATCCTACAAAGTAGCCTTCGTCCGCTTTCTTGTCAAACATGCCAAGATTATCATAGTCGTTTAAGATGTAACACCTGCAACAAAAAACGCGAAGAAATTTAATATTCGGCTTTCTATTGTTTATAATCTCATACGCTGTTTTCTTATGTCGCTTAATGACAATGGTATGGTTTTGGGTAAAGCATGCAGTCGCTACGGCTTCAGCCCACAGATACATTGGAAGACCATAATATGTCACCATCGTTCTAAGAGCTTCAACCAGGGTTCGGTTCTTCCTTTCGACCACACCGTTCTGTTGAGGTGTATAAGCAGCAAAAAAATTATGTGAAATCCCTACTGATACGAGATAACTTTGAAGAGTATCATTTTTAAATTTTGTGACGTTGTCACTTTTCAATGTCTTAACCGACAGTTGAAGTCGAACCTGGATCTTTTTTATGAAGGCAATTATTAACTCTGGTGCGTCTCATTTGTTTCGCAGAAATTCCAGCCAAGTGTATCTGGAGTACTCGTCTATCATAACAAGTATATACTTCTTTCCGTTAATAGACTGAGTTCTCATTGAGCAAGAGAATTTTGTCTTTGCTTTATATGAATTGCGTTTCATCTTTCCCATCTCACAGGCGGGGAAAAGAAAATTCTTCTCAAACCTCAGTTCTGGTAGACCTTTGATTAAGCGATGTCTCGCCAATTGATCTATCGCTTGAAAATTCTGGTGAGACAGGCGTCGATGCCAAATCCAACTTTCAGCTTTTGAAGCTTTGGCAATTAGACACACAGATCTAGTTGTAGAAAGTGTTGGAAAGTTACTGCATATAAATTGCCTTGACGGTCTGCTCTAAAAACCTCACAACCATCCTTGTCTTCAATGAAACAACTGTCAACAGTAAACCGAACTTGGAAATGACTGTCGCAGAATTGACTTGGGCTAAATAGATTATGATCAAGTCCATCTATAAACCATACTTTGTTGATTGTCACGGTGCCGTTTTTCAATGAACCGTGTCCTCTAATGATTTCGTTAAGCTCAGAGTTTGCACAACTAACTCTCCCTGCAGGTTCCTCAACATAGTTATGTAAGTGATGCTTAAATCCAGTCATGTGTCGCGAGCATCCTAAATCAATGTACCACAGATGTGAGGCCTGGAAAAAGAACAAATCACTTCTTCTTAGGTACCCATATCCAAATGGGTCCTTCTTAGTTAGCTTTATGTAATTTATTCAAATCATCTACCTTAGCTTTGATTCACCATTCATAACGAGGCTTCGGTATCCATTTCCAAACCATTTTTACATTCAACTCATGAAATTTCTGTTTATTTGAAAAATGAGCATTCTTAGCATGAAAGACTTTTACGTGTTGTGTTGAGGATTTAGAGACAAGTTTAGCTATAGATGCCTTTTTAACAGATTTGGGCTTAGGAGGAATGGAGTGAAATTTAAAAACATTGTTACCACAGTGTTTACATATAAAGTTCTTGCGAGCAAATGTCAACAATTTTGATTTATCAAATTGAGTACAATTATTCATACAAAATTGACATTTAGAATCGTTTGAACTAGTACATGTCGGATCAGCACTAATGGCAACATTACAATCATTTTTATCAACATCTTTCTTTTCATTCTCATTCTTCTTCAATCCACCTTTACCATTTTTCCATTTTAAAACTGAAACAGGAAATGAAAGCTTGTCAGTTTTCTTCTTAAAAGATGATTTTTTTAAAGTACTAGAAGACTCGCCTTTCTCAAAGATCCTTGGAGGATATTCAGGAGTTTCAGTATAAACAACAGAGGTTTTGGAAGTAGTAGTTTCAAACTCTGGATTTGAATGAACATTCCATTTCTGAGATTCAAACATCTTTTTCTCATTCATATTTTGCTTAAACAAATCAACTTTTAAAGCATTTAACTCTTTTGAGAGTTCTTTGTTTTCCTCGAAAGACTTGTCAATTTGAATTTGAGATCACAATTCTCATCTTCCAACTCTTCAATAGTCTTTTGAAGATATTTGATTTGTTTCTCAAAAGTAGATGTTTGATTCATCACATAGTTTGATTCTAACTTCTCAATGATAGGAACAGAATCTGAAGCATTCCTCATGTTTTCAAAAATCTCCTCAGTCATTTTCTTTGAAAATCAGTTTTAATGATATTAGATATTAGAGTCTGATTCTCAACATCAGTGTCTGAGTCATATTTATCATACTGACATTGAGTTTCAGGTATATCGGTTTCATTGTTCGCTTATTCTATTGGTGATGGTGTAGAAAATAATGATTGAAACTCAACAAACCTAGGTTTCCTGGTTTTATAACTTTTGTTCAATTCATGATAAGAAAAACCAACAGATGTAAAACTTGAAAGTGAATCACCACAACTCGAAGTATCATCATCGATCACTTCTTTACCTTTACAAAAGATGTCAGACTTAAGAGTTTCAACTTTAACAAATGTGTCATGAATGTCCGGGATTTTCTTAGGTTTTGACCCCAATTTATCAAAATTATACAAGTTTTTAGTGGCTTTCTTTAAAACATCATTTTCATCAAAATCCAATCCCTTCTTAGGATTATAAAATCGGACATCTTGGAGTTTGTTTGTAAGTAAATTCAATGTTTGCTCAGTCTGTCCTCCCTTTAAATTCAGATCCTCTAGTTGGTTGATTTTGCAAAATGCTTCATGTTACTCCTGAAAGCAAGCTTCAAACTTAATTTTAACTTTTTCAGAATTTAAATTAACAAGATTTCTTTCAAGTTCCAAGATTTTTGATTTTAAAACCTCTTTTTCTTTCTTTAAGGCATCTTTTTCTAATTCATCCTTAACGACAACTTTCAATAATGCGTTTTCATCACGAAAACTCATCATTGATTTTCTTTCGTTGCTAAGTTTGCCTTTTAAATTCTCAAACTCTTTTTCCATATTTTGAATCTGAGCCATTAGAGATTCAACAAGTTCAGGATTATAAAGAGTACTTACCTCAGATTCACAATCAGATCGGTCAGAAGAGGTTTCAACTTCATTATCAATCTTTGCCATCATACACACTTGTGTGAAGTGTGTTGATTCTTCATCTGAGCTTTGGAAGAACCAATTCTCTTCCTCATCCATCAGTTCTTTCCCTTCTTCTGTCTTCTTTGCAAGTAAAGACTTCTTGGCATAATACTCTGCGTTCTTTACCCTTTTGAACTTCCAGTCTTTGGAAAAATGGCCAGGCTTATGACAGGATCGAATTCTTAACAAGAATTAATTCTCAGAAACAATATCAAAGAAGTTTGTGGAATAACACTTTGATATTCAATGAAACAGTAAATCAATACAGAAAATATGAAGAACAAACTGTAAACTTGTATTGAATGCTTTAAAGTTACAAGATTACACACTCAACCTCAATCTTGAAGAACAAACTCTTTCAAGACGAATTCTACTTCTCTAGAATTAGGATCTATGCCTTGAGGTTGATTTCTCTCTAGGAAAACTTAGAATTAATCTATTCTATAACTTCTATACATATACTGAAAGAAAAAGATAATTACAATAAATAAACAAATCTTCAGTATATCTTCCATGTATATCTCTAAGCATTCCATGAATATCTTCAGTCCATCCAGCTGTTATTCTTTCATGCAAATCTCCATCTTATAAGCAGTATTAATCTTCAGCAGCATTAATTTTGTTCTAGCAGCATTAACTAATAAGCAGCACTAACTACTAGCAGTACTAACTAGCTAAGCAGTACTAACTTTGACTAGCAGTATTAATTCTACTAGCAGTAGTAATACTCAGTAGTACTAACCTTGAATTCTTCTAGCAGCAGTAACTCTGCACCAGCAGCATTAACCACACTTAAGCTTTTCTTTAGTTCCCAACAATCTCCCCCTAACTTGACTTTTAGGAAAAGAAGTCAAGTTTTTCAGAATTAATCTTCAAGATGCTTTTCAAGATGCTCCCAAAACTTCATAATGGCCTACATTCCAGTATTTGCATCCAATCCCAAACTCTGATTGATGGTTCTTTGGATCAAGTATTTAGCCATCTCTGAATCTGGAATACACCCTAGCTTTTTCTTCAGCATGGCATGAAGCTTCAATCTGCTATGATTGTACACTCTATCCACTAGGAAGTACTCAGTGTGATTTAAATCCAAAGTCACTGCATATACTCCACTAGTTTCATATAGAGTCCAATTATTCACTGTTTGAAAAACATTTCTTATTACCTCCTCTACTTCATCAGGTTTGAACATCATACACAGATACTCCATTACCAGCTTTTTAATTGAAATCACTGGATCTTTCAGTTCATCTGCATATAACTTCATCCCTATTGCAAACATTTCTTCAATATCAGACCTTGAACAGGTTCTGACAATCTTACTCCAAGTGTTGTACACTTCATATTTATCATCTTTTCTCTTCAGTCTGATGTACTCCTTGCCATCCACCTCCATGATATCCCAGTGAATGACTTCAGGAGGTTTAACCCCTACAGGTTCTGCTGAAATTGGTTCAGGCACTTTGTCCATCACTACCATGTACAATTTGACATTCTCAGTACTTGCAGGTTCTTGCATTTTAGATGACTCATTGCCTCTTCTTCTTCAGCAGACTTTTCAGCCTCTTCTTCAACTATTCTAGGCTTCTTGATTGACTTTCTCCTAGCCATCATTTTTGTTCTCTTTAAAGTCCTTAGACTTTCTCCCAGAGTGGCCTCTTTCTTAGGGGGTGTTTCTTGCTCATCTGGAAATGGCTTTTGAAAATCAAAGTCATTACTTTCTTTCATCCTCTTCTCCATCTCCACCCTAGCAGTTTCATTTCCCTGAAGCTTTCTCATCTCTGAATCATATAGCTCTTTAATCTTCTCAAAAGACATCTTTGAGAACATCTCCTTTTTGACTCCTACAACACCTTTGAGAAATATAATCATCTTGTTTCTCTCTTGGGTACCTAGGAAAGTCTTTGAGGGTTGTCTCTTCTTTGCAACTGTTTTCACCACTGATTTCTTCATAGTTGCAGCTTTCTTCTGTGCAATTTCAGTTGCCAGACTCAGTTGATAAGCTTTATTCAGTTCAGCAGCTAGAGCTTTTGCCATCTCCCTGTCCTTTTCCACCTGAACTCTTTCTTCCTTTTCAATATCCTCTTGCATCTTCCTGGCTAAGGCTTCATCTGATTCAACCAACCTTTGCTTCTTGACTGGTTGCTCAGATTCCACCATCTTTGCTTTTCCTTTGTCTTTGTTGAGTGCCTTCTTACTGTTATCTTTCTTGATCACTTCACCTTGTTCTTTTATGATTACTCCTTTGGTCTTTGAAGTGACCTTGGGAGTATCATTCTTGGCCTTAAGTAAGGTTTCTGCAATCTCAAGATCTGTTAATACCTCTTTCACTGTTTCTGCTGCTTTATTTATGTCAGCAGTAGTAACTGTTTCTGCTGCTTCTTGTGTTTCTATTGGCACTGAATTTCTTTCTGTTTCTGCTTCCTGCTCCCCCTCAACATCAAATTTCTCTCCACCAAGCTCCCCCTTTCTTGTGACTTCTTCCATGTTGATCTCCCCCTTTTTGGGAGCATCATTCTCAGATTTCCTTCTCCTTAGTTGAAATTGCTTTCTCTTCTTCCTCTGTACCAGACTGATCACCATCTTCTTCAGCTTAGCAATCTGTACTTGTTGTGACAGAATTACCAGCTTCGATTCTTCTATCTCTTTGCCTTGTTTGATGACATCTTGGTTGATGACATCTTGGTTGATGTTTCCCATTGTTTCTATCAATTCCTGGTAGTTATATCTCTCCTCACCTTCTCTAGAAGTGTTACCCTCCTTTGAAGGATCATTGGATCTTTTTGTAGTGGAAGTCTTCTGCCTAGCAGAAGCACTATCCACCCCCGTGGTTTCTTGGCACCAGGGACCTTCGAATGATTGCTCATTCAAAGTTGCCATGGGGGAGGTCTTATTGATGTTACCACTTTCCTCCTCTGTGCTAGCAGGAGTAGTGGCAGCCTCATCACCCATATGCTCAACTTCCTCCTCAGAGAGCACCTCCTTGGGGTTGGGAGACACCCCTGTGGTTTCCCTATGGATATTCCCTAAAGGAGAATTCTCCTTTAGAGGGCTTAAAGGCTTGGGGGTTGATGGTACAAGAAGGGAAGAAGCCTTCTTTACCTGTTTCCTCTTGTAAGTTTGGGTGATAGGAGAGGTTGGTTTTTCAAGAAGGGACTGGGGGATATATTTTGAGAGGGAAGGTTGGGATTGGCTAGCAGTAGGATGGTCTAATGGGGGCCTTGACCCTGATGCCATACCTTCATTGGTTTGGGACACCACCATCATTGTAGAGAACAATGGGGTGTCAACTCCTTCCGAGTCCCCAGCAGATCTTCTCATATTTGAGAAAACCTTGCCTTTGGGGGGTTTAGGTACATATACCCCAACAGGTTGAGGTATATCCGTCAATTCATGAGTAATAACTTCTTGAACAAACCTGGGGTACATAAAGAAGCTCTTTTTGTTTCCCATGTTTGAGACAAGATCACTGAAAATCATTTTAGAAAAGTTATACTTTCTGGCAGTGGCTAAGCACACCAAAGCATAAGCAATGGTGCTGCTGAACTCACTCCATCTAGTAGTCTTTTTGGAGATGCAGTGTATAAGAGTATGGACAAAGAAACGCCATTGGGGTGAAAATTTGGCTTTAGAGAATTTGAAAACACCCAATGGGCCTCCATACCCCATTCTTGTAAGATTGGAGAACAGTTCATCGTTTGGGATAGAAGTTATACCAGAGGCATCGTCTAGACGTAGACTGATGCGAATAACCTCTTCAGTAACTGTTAGTGGCTTGTCACATATCCTTGTCTTGATCATTTGCACACCATTCTCAGCAACAATGGTGGCATTAGTCCAGAACTGCCTTTGATGCTCTATATAGACTGTAGGTGATACAATAAGAGCATGAGCAATATGGCTTTACTTGAGGAAATCCACAATCTGATGAAATCCTGCAGCTTGCTTTGGCTTTTGTAGCATCGCGATCTCATTGTGTTCATCGATGAATGCCATGGATGCCATTGATCTTAGTGCAAAGCTTGCCTGAAAACTTCGAGTCTTGAGAGAGAAAGGGTTTAGAGCGCAAGTGAACAGTATGCAAAGAGTCGTTATGAACTTTTAGGCGGGCAAAAGGTATTTATAGTATTCGGGACATAAGCAGTATTAACCTAGAGCAGTATTAACTGCAAGCAGTATTAACCGCGAGCAGTATTAACTAACTAGCAGTGTTAACCACTAGCAGTATTAACCACTAGCAGTATTAACTGAGAGCAGTATTAACTACAAGCAGTATTAACCGCGAGCAGTATTAACTAACTAGCAGTATTAACTGCGAGCAATATTAACTAACTAGCAGTATTAACCACTAGCAGTATTAACCACTAGCAGTATTAACTGAGAGCAGTATTAACTGCTAGCAGTATTAACTAACTAGCAGTATTAACTGCGAGCAGTATTAACTGACTGGCAGTATTAACCACTAGCAGTATTAACTGAGAGCAGTATTAACTGAGAGCAGTATTAACTGCTAGCAGTATTAACTAACTAGCAGTATTAACTGTGAGCAGTATTAACTGACTAGCAGTATTAACCACTAGCAGTATTAACCATACTTACTCTTTGAAGCTTAGCCGAATTGAGTACTGCTTTTTATGCCCTACAAAGGAAGATTAGTAACACCAAGAATCTATAAAATTCAGATATTTAACCACTGTTTGAGAGGATGCTTATTCAGAGTTGATCATTCCCACACTTGTTACCAAGAAAGTGAATCTACCCACATCAAAACCTTTGGTGAATAGATCAGCAAACTGATTGTCAGTATGAACTTTTACAACTTGAACAAGTTTCTTTTCATTACAGTCTCTTATGAAGTGATACCTGATCTCAATGTGCTTTGTCTTAGAGTGCTTGACAGGATTATTTACAATGATGATAGCACTGCTATTATCAATAAAAATGGGAGTGTGTAGAAAGGTTACCCCATAGTCTAGCATTTGATTCTGAATCCATAAGACTTGAGAACAGCAACTTGCAGCTGCTATGTACTCTGCCTCTGTGTGGTTTGTTTCTTGCACTGCCATGAAACTAGTCTAGCACCCAAAAACTGACATCCTCCAGAAGTAGATTTTCTGTCCAAGTTTGCCCCACCTAGATCACTGTCTGAGTATGTTATTAGGTCAAAGGGTGAGTCATGAGGATACCAAAGTCCCAATCTGGGTTGCCCTTTGAGATATCTGAATATCCTCTTAACAACTTGAAAGTGAGATTGCTTTGGCCTAACTTGGAATCTTGCACATACACAGACTGGAAACATTATATCTGGCCTTGATGCTGTGAGATACATGAGAGAGCCAATCATGGATCTATAATGATGCACATCCATATCCTCCCCCTCAAGATCTGCTGTTATCTGCTTGTGTGTCTCCATAGGTGTGCTGGCAGGTTTTGAATCTGAGAAACCAAACTTGGTTAGAATGTCCTGCACATACTTGGATTGACAGATGAAGATGCCATCTGACTTCTGTTGAACTTGGAGTCCAAGGAAGAAAGTAAGTTCCCCCATTGAACTCATTTTGAACCTTTGATGCATTAGTTCCTCAAACTCCTTGCACATGTTGTCTCTTCTAGATCCAAAGATAATGTCATCAACATAGATTTGGACCAGCAAGATATCCTTCTTCTTTCTCTTGATAAATAGAGTCTTATCAATGACTCCTCTTTCAAAGCCATTTTCCAAGAGATAGGATGACAGAGTGTCATACCATGCTCTTGGAGCTTGATGCAGTCCATAAAGAGCTTTCTTCAATTTGTATACCCTGTCTGGATAACTTGGGTTTTCAAACCCAGGTGGTTGACAGACATATACCACTTCTTCAATTGAGCCATAGAGAAAAGCACTTTTTACATCCATTTGATAGACTTTGAAGTTCATGTAAGAAGCATAGGCTAGGAATAATCTGATTGCTTCTATCCTAGCCACAGGTGCAAAGACTTCTTCATAATTTATACCCTCTTCTTGAGTATACCCTTGAGCCACCAGCCTTGCTTTGTTCCTTATGACAATTCCTCTTTCATCTCTCTTGTTCCTGAAAATCCACTTTGTGCCTATTGCTCTGTGACCTTTAGGAAGGTCTACTAGATCCCATACATCTTGTAGCTTGAACTGCAACAGTTCTTCTTGCATTGCTTCTATCCAACTTGATTCTTTCATAGCATCATGTGCCTTTTTAGGCTCAATCTGGGATAGAAAACAAGACAGCACTGTATGTTGTAGATCTTGCATTTCTTGAAGTCTGCTTTGATGTCTAGTCATCATAGGAGAAGATATATCTCCTATTACCAGCTGTGGAGGATGATTGTTTTGAACCCTGGTGTTATGACTAGGTTCTTCAGTAAGTCCTACCTCTAGATTAGAGTCATTCAACTCAACTGAAGTGTTTTCAGCAGCTACTTCTGATTCTTTATTCTCTTGGGTCTCCTCATCTCTACTTTCTTCTTCGCTCTGACTTGATCCAGCAGATGGTTCCTTGTCACAGTCTTCAACAGAATCCACTGTGGGTATGGGAAAGATCACAGATTTAGACATAGTTTCTTGAACTTGTGTAGTCCCTGATCCTCCACATCCTGAACCTGCATAATCATCACTACTGAAACCAAAAGAGTTAGTTAGTGAATCAATGTCAAATAGCCACTGAGGACCAGACCCAATAGGATTTGGTGTGTTCTCATTGCATTTGACATTGTCACTTTCTTCAATTATTCTAGAAGATGAGTTAAAAACTCTGTAGGCCTTACTCTGAGATGAATACCCGACAAGAAATCCATCATCTGCCTTGCTATCAAACTTACCTAAGTGAGTTTTGGTATTGAGAATTGTACAAGGACACCCAAAAGGTTTGAAAAAGCCAATAAAGGGTTTTCTTTTATTTAAAAGCTCATATGGTGTCTTGTTCTTAGGCTTGACCACTAGAACTCTGTTTTGGACAAAACAAGCAGTATTAACTGCTTCAGCCCAGAAGGTAATTGGCAGTTTTGAATCAGCCAACAGAGATCTAGCAGCCTCTATTAGTGTCCTATTTCTCCTTTCAGCAACACCATTCTGTTGAGGAGTCCTAGGAGCACTATATTGTCTCTCAATGCCTTTTTCTTCACAAAAGGTGTTTAGATCAAGATTTTTGAATTCAGACCCATTATCTGATCTAATGACTTTTACTTTTTGATTAGTTTGGTTTTCAATTCTTAGGATAAAGGATTTGGTTCAGTCCACTTGTCTTATCCTTAGTCCTTAGAAAATATACCCAGGTAAATCTAGAGTAATCATCAGCAATAACCAAGCAGTAACATTTCTTGCCTATACTCATAACATTTGTAGGACCAAACAGATCCATATGCAGTAACTGGAGACAAGAAGAAATTGAGTTTATCTCTTTGGTCTTATGAGAAGTTTTATGCTGTTTGCCTTTAAGGCAAGCAACACAATGATCATCACATGAAAAGACTTTAGATGGTAAACCTCTTACAAGGTTGTTTTTAACAAGTTTGTTCATAGTCTTAAAATTCATGTGACACATCCTTCTGTGCCAAAGAGAGGATTCATCTACAGAAGCTTTGGAAACAAGACAATTTAGAGATGAATCACTATCCACATTGTCCAAATCTAGACAGTAAAGATTGTCCTTTCTTGGAGTTCTAAGTAGTATCATGCTTTCATCAACTACCTTGAACCCTGGAGCAAGGATCATACACTCAGTATTTGTAAATAATATACTATGTTGTTTGTCACATACCTGTGATACACTTAACAGGTTGTACTTCAATTGATCAACATAGTAGACATCCTTAAATGTCATCTTACCTTTGGTGACATTACCTTTTCCACTTATCTTACCACCAGTAAGATTATCTCCAAATGCAACATGTCCTCCATTGATATGCTTGAAATCCTGAAGGCATGACATGTTGCCTGTCATGTGCCTAGAGCAACCACTATCAACATGCCATATGCTCTTTCCCTTGAGCTGTTGGTTGCCCTGCACATATGATAGATCAGTTAGTATGAATTAGGAACCCAAGCCAAAGTGGTCTTGGGTACCCCTTTCTCATCAAAATACTTGCATTCTTTCTTGACAAGATTTTTGAATTTTAACTCCTCATTCTTGGAGTACTTTGTCACAATAATAGGCTTGGAAACATTTGTGCTAGAAACAGTACTGGTTTTAGAGGTACTAACTGCCTTAGCAGCACTTGCATGCTTAGCAGTACTAACCTTGTTAGCAGTAGTAACTGTGTTAGCAGCAGTAACTGTGTTGGCAGTATTAATCTTTGAAGAGGTACTAACTGTATTAGCAGCATTAATGTTTTCAGCAGTACTAACACAGGTAGCAGCACTAACCTTGTCAGCAGTACTAACAGTTTTAGTGCTTTTGGGCACCCACATTTTAATACTTTCTTTTAAAATCCTTTTCTTCATGGGGCCTTTCTTTTCACCATGTTTCTTTCCAGCCTTCCTATAACCAACAGGTTTTTGCACAAATTTTTGAAAGGTCATCTGTTGATTAATAGGGTTAAAGAAGCAATATTTAGCCAAATGATTTAACTTGCCACATATGAAGCAAGGTTTTGGTCTATTGATTTTACTCAGATCAACTCCTTGCTTCTGAGCCCATTGATTATTCCAGTTTCTTTGATTTCCTCTTTTTAAACCAGAATTTAGGCTCTTGACTTTACTGCAATCACACTGTTTACAAGATCCAGGATTCACAACCGTGGTTTGTTTGTAATGAACCTTGTTATCTTTTCCTTTGGCCTTCTCTATCTCCTTGGACTTGATCCAGATTTTCCCACATCTCTCATTGGTGATAATGTTGTTTTCTAATGGGATCTCTTTACTCACATCATTATCTCTATTCTCACTGGCTTCTTTCTCAGTTAAATCCTTAATTACTACTTCATCCAAAGGATCTATCTTAAAGGCTTTCTCAGATAAGTCCTTTTTCTCCTTGGTTTCTAACAAGTCTGAAGTAGGAGAGATATAATTGTTGTTGTAAGGAGGAGGTGTACTGTTGTATCCAATACCAGGCTTCATCTTATCATGAATCTGAGCCTTTAGAAGAGAATCCATTGCTTTTGAAGCATATGAAAACTTTTCTATGTCAAGTTTAACTTTAGACAGTTCCTTCTTCAGCCTATCACTCTCTTCTAAGGATTTAGACAGTTTGGTCTCTAACTCATTCTTTTCCCACTTCCAATAGTTAGTGTCATAAGAGTGTTGAAGTTCATTAGCTTGAAAGCCTTTGATTTGCTCTTCAAATCTCTCTACTATTAACACATAATCTCTTCTATCCTTTTCTAATCTTTTGAGGTCATCACACATACTTTGATTGTGATTCCTGTATCTTTTGACAGTGTCAATGCAAGATTTAGTGCAAAGATTAGAAATTACCTCAGAGGGGAGATCAGACACTTCTGCCATAAGAGATTGATTCTGAATGGCTTCCTCAGCTTGATCACTCTAGTCAAATCCCATTCCTTGTTGAGAAACAAGGGCTTGAGCAGGATTCTTGTTCTGAGTGTAGCCTCCATTCTGAGCTTGTTGGTGGTTGTTGTTTGGAACAGCACTCCTGCATTCTCTAGCAAAGTGTCCTTTCATGTGACACTTATAACATTCCACCTTGGTCTTGTCAAAACCAGCTCCATCTTCTCTTCTTTGAGAGAAGTTATTCCTTCCTGTTCTTTTAATGAACTTCTTCACCCTCATGGATAACATGGCCATCTGCCATTTAATATCCATCTCCTCCAGGTCATCAGGGTGAAGTTGATCCAGATCATCATTAATTAATGAATTGTTGCTATGACTGGACAAAAAGGCTTCAAAGATAGTTTCAGTGCCTTTTTCTGAACTTACTCCACTGGCAGTACTAACTGCTTCAGGGTTGGCAGTAGTATCAGTGGATGCTGAAAGAAGTGCAGCATTGTGGACATAACCAGTGGGCTTCTTCTTGATCTCTACCTCAGTTTCAAAAACTCTTAGATCATTGTATAGATCATCAAGTTCTTTCTCTTCCAGATTGTCACTCTGTCTATATGAGACAGTGTACATAGTCCATTCATCCCCAAGAGATCTGAGGAACTTTCTGTTGACATCATCTTGTTCCATCTTCACTCCTACAGTAGCCAGTTCACCAATGAGCTTATTGAACCTATCAAAAGTTTGAGTCATAGACTCATTCTTTGAGGAAGTAAAGTTCTCATACTGCTGCTTTAGAACATCTCTTTGATTTCTTTTGATGCTCTTAGTTCCAGCAAATCTTTTCTCTAGAGCATTCCAAATAATCTGAGCATCAGTGCAGTTGCAAAATTGATGCTGATATTCATTGGGGATGGCCAAGAGCAGAGTGCTCAAGGCCTTCATCTCTGTCTGTCTGATCTTCCTTTCACCATCTGTCTTTGGTGGAGGTCTTTTCCCATCTGGTCCTATCCTTCCAGCTTCAGAAGGACCATTCTCAATGATATCCCACATTGAGTAGTCAGTGACAAGAATATATTGTCTGATTCTGATCCTCCACATGTCAAACTCACTGGGTTTGAGCATTGGAACCTTGGAGACCAAAGTACTGCTTGATTCTGTAAGATTTTCCATGATGAATAGATGTTTCTGAGAGAGTTTGGTTCTGATACCACTTGACAGGATCGAATTCTTAACAAGAATTAATTCTCAGAAACAATATCAAAGAAGTTTGCGGAATAACACTTTGATATTCAATGAAACAGTAAATCAATACAAAAAATATGAAGAACAAACTGTAAACTTGTATTGAATGCTTTAAAGTTACAAGATTACACACTCAACCCCAATCTTGAAGAACAGACTCTTTCAAGACGAATTCTACTTCTCTAGAATTAGGATCTATGCCTTGAGGTTGATTTCTCTCTAGAAAAACTTAGAATTAATCTATTCTATAACTTCTATACATATACTGAAAGAAAAAGATAATTACAATAAATAAACAAATCTTCAGTATATCTTCCATGTATATCTCTAAGCATTCCATGAATATCTTCAGTCCATCCAGCTGTTATTCTTTCATGCGAATCTCCATCTTATAAGCACTATTAATCTTCAGCAGCATTAATTTTGTTCTAGCAGCATTAACTACTAAGCAGCACTAACTACTAGCAGTACTAACTAGCTAAGCAGTACTAACTTTGTTCAAGCAGCACTAACTTTGACTAGCAGTATTAATTCTACTAGCAGTAGTAATACTCAGCAGTACTAACCTTGAAGTCTTCTAGCAGCAGTAACTCTGCACCAGCAGCATTAACCACACTTAAGCTTTTCTTTAGTTCCCAACATCTTACCACAATTATAGCACCTGTCGTACTTTGGCTCAGATTTCTCTTCTTTCTTCTCTTCTATTTTCTCATCTATTTTCTCTTATTTCTTTCCTTCCTTCTTCTCATACCTCGGCTTGTACATGTCTGATCTGTCTTTCCTGTACCCTTCATACGTTGTCTTTGAAAATCTTTTATTTCCAAAACTTTTCTGAAATTGCTTAGTGTTATCAGCAAACTTTTGTATATCATCATCAGAATGCACTTCAGTCTCATCAGAGGATTCTTTAGAACTCGATTGGCTAAGATTTGTAAGGAAGACTTTGGATCTCTTGGACTTGTACTTTTATGAGGAAACGGTCTTTGAGCTTGAACCTTTTTTTCTTTCAGTAAGAAGAACTAGAGAGTCCTAGACAATCTTCTTTTCTTCATTTAGCAGCTTTACCTCATCCTCATGTTGAGCAAGTGTAGTGAAGATGCCATTAACGTCCTCTTGTGCTATGTTTTTAGTCATATGAATGTTGATGGCATAGCTCTTCCATTCGGGATTCATGTTCTTGATGAACTTGTAGTTGATTTCAGACACTGATTTGTTCATACCATTTCGTCTCAAGTCGTTCAAAATCACATTGAACCTTGTATAGGTGTCCAGCAGAGCTTCCCCTTGGCATGAAATCCCTCATATGCATTAATACTCTGGTTCAACATGGCTTGAATTGGCCGCTGAGTACCGTGGAACTGTCTTTCCAACTCATCCCACTTGGCTTTATCTGTTTCTCGACTATCTACTCTGTTGTAGATATCGTTTGGAATGGCCATAGTGAGATAGATAAGAGCCTCTTCATCTATCTTGTACTGTTCCTTCTCCTTCTCACTGAAATATTGATATGGCTTTGGTACATTTCTGTCAGGAATTTCTGGAGAAGTATCTGTTTCAGCTTCTCTTGGTACATTTACAACAGGTTGAACTGGTCCTTCTATGATGGATTTCATGTATTCTCTGTTCTTAATATTAAAGAACTGAATCATCCTCCTCTTCCATTGTGAGTACTCTCCGATAGAGAAGACCGAAGGTTTTGATTGAGAACCCATGGAAACAATTCTTTAGACATGATGATTATATCTGCATACAAAGAAATAAACTAGTAATGATCTTTTTGTTCAACAATTTGAGCAAGACTTGAAAATTTTTCAGAAACTGAAATTTCTAAGAAGCTTAAGTCTAGAGTTCGCATACACTTAAAAACAAGTAGCAATTAGCATGAGATTTGTATTAGAATTCGTACAACAATTGAAAATTCGTATATGCAAGTTTTACAATTCACACAAGTATAGAATTCGCAGATAAGAGAGAATCAGAAACAAACAATTCGTATGAAGCCTTTTGTGAATCTTTAACAATTTGCACAACTCTCTTTTGTGAATTTCAACCTTATAAAAATTTGAATCTTAAAACTTTTCGCATACAAGATCTTCGCAAACTGAATTCGTATAACAAGAAGGTACGAAATCTTTACCTACAAATAATCTTTGAGACACTATGCGAAAACCATGAGAATTCATATGAAAATTATGTGAAGACCTTGCAATTCACACCACTCAAGCTTGCGAAAACTACACAATTCGCATTACACAGGTATGCGAATTCTATGCAATTCGCATAAATTTCTCTGCGAATTCTTGCCTTAAAATTTCAAAACGCAACTTTTCGCAAAACACACTTCTGTGAATCCTTGCATTTCGGATAATGAGGTATACGAATTCCAACACTTAGATATTTTTAAGAAACACTCTATGCGAATTCTACAACATTTCGTATATTACTGATATGCGAATTCTCTACTTAATGAGTTCAGATTAACTATTATGCGAATTCTTTCTGCTTAAACTGAATTCTGCGAGTTCTTCGTACGAATAATAAAATTTGGCGAGTTCTTGAGTTCACAGTCTAAAAAATTCGATTTTAATCCAGAAATCGATCAAAATCTCCAAATCTGATGTTGTAACTTCACAAAATCAATCAGGTTAGTATCAAGATCAATCCAATGCAATATCACAATCAAATTTACATTTTATCACATAAATTTTGATCAAACAGTGCTCGACAACTTTCGAAAAAAACTTTTCAAGAAATCACAAATTAACTATCAAGAAATGTTTTTCTGTGAAATTCAATTGCACACAAATGATTCAAATCATTTTTCGGCCACAAATCTATCAACACATTTACCAAAAACACATTTTAACCAAAAATCGCATTAAGAAAAACTCAAACTTAGAAACGAACTCAAAAACCTTTCAAATTCATCTTTGTTTTCATGGATTTGGCAGATCCTTGAAATTGTCTTTCTAATTCATCCCAAATTTCCTTATCAGAGTCCCGACTGTCAACTCTATTAAAGATGTCATTCGGAATAGACATAATCAAGAAGGTCAAAGCTTGTGCATCCAGCTCAACTAACTCACGGTCTCTATCACTATATGGATTAGTTTCAGTTGCTGGTATTCTGTCAATTGTCACATGCGGGAAATGTGGTCCATTTAAAATAGAGTTCATAAACTTCTTGTTTTATTATCCGCTTCTTTCATTGCAGATATTCCTTTGCTTGTAGAACTTGTGGCTTACATTTGGAACCCATACTGAGCAGATCTCTAGACATCTTGATGATTGAGAAGAAAAACTGATAGAATGCTTAAAAATGATCGTCCAAAGAATTCAGATACAAGTTTGACTCAAAAAGTCAACCATGGTCAAACACAGAAAACTCAGAAAAATTCTATGTGTTGAAGTCGCAGATAACAGAACTATAAGTCGCAGAAAGCAGAAACTTGTCGCAAGCCTTTAGAAGTCGCAGATCAAAGGTTGTGTGTCCTACTTGTCACAGATAGAAGGTTGTGTGTTCTGAGAAGTCGCAAACAGTACTCTGCGAGTTCTATACTTAGCCAAATTCGAGAAACTCGGGATCACTTATCGCAATGACTCTGCGAGTTCTTGCCTTAAATTTCAGAAAATAACTTGTCCCAGAGAAGGCACTTGTCGCAGTTCAAACAAACACAACATAGAGAAGTCGCAAACCGTGTCTTGCGAGTTCCTACTTGTCGCAAGAGGCACCCTATAAGTTAGAAAAATTGTAAGTTTTAGAAATCAAGTTCAAAAGGAGGGCCTTGCGAGTTCTTGTATAGAAGTCGCAAACAACAAAAAAAACAAACTAATCCTTCAGCTTGCGAGTTCTTGATCCTACGGGTTCTTTAGTCTGCGAGTTCTTCAGATGAAGCTTGCGACAACCACAGATCTTGCGAGTTTTTCACCGAACTTGCAGATTTTGGCCATTTTGATTCAATTCCTGGAATTAAGACTTGAAACTTGACAGGGTTGATCGATTACAGTTCTAGAACAAATCTTTTGTACAAAAATTCGACTAAAAACAACAAAATATAAGAATTCGATCCTATCATAGTGTTCGAAACTTTTCAAAAAAAAAATGAACAAAATTCCAAATTCACAAGGATACAGTGAGTATTTGAATTTGAAATTCAAGCAAGAAACATTCTACTTGATGATGCGATCACTGTAGAATTAATTTCCATCTCCAAAATCGACCAATTGAAAATTTTTGAATCAAACAGTAACTTTTTTTGTACGTTTTGCGAGTTCTTCCAAAAATGGAAGTTTTCCAATGATTTTGACCAAAAATCAGTATCAATCCATGTTCTGAATTCGTTGGTTTGCTCTGATACCAATTGTTAGTCCAAGATTTCAAGAAAATCAATCAGTTAAGCACTCAAGATTAAGCACACAAAGAGAGAATTTCTAGAGAGAGAAATTGTGTCATATATCTCTTGACGTCACATATTACAACTCTCAAATGACATGCTTACAAACACATAGGAACAAAGCTTATATATGGGTCAAACAAGCCTTGACCTCATATAAAGCAACATATACAAAAGACAAACTATTACAAGACAAATGATCTAAACAAAATACACTAACATTCTCAAATTTGGAAAGAGCAACTAAACAAAAACTTCAATAAATAACCAAATAAAGGATAAAATCCTTTCTACAAATCTATCCTTAGAAATACTTCAACTTTAAAAAAACATAAAATTAACACCAACATTCAATGACATATGTCACATACTAAGACTAAATAAGGTCGGGTGTTACTTAACCCAAATACAAGATCCTATTCCCAAGATAAATGCGGAAGACTTCACCAAACTACTCTCTCTCGTGCATATAACTAGAACTCATTTCTTCACAGTGTCGTTAGTACCATTCCCCAACCGGAACCTGATGCACATGCCGATAAATAAAAAGGTTAGGCTAACTCGTAGTCAGTTCAAGAGTTTTCAACACGAATAAATATACTATAAAAAGGAAAGAATTCAATTCAAATCATAATCTTTCAAAATGATTTACTTTAATATGGAAATGACTCGTTTTTCAATAACATGCACCTTTAAAGATGAACGCCCAATGCAAAACATTCTTCATAACCCAAAACTCACTCAAAACGTGACTAGAAATTGACTCCCGATTTATAAAATGCAGATAAAACTTTATATCCCGAAACACTATAAACATGGGTGGGCATAATTCTCAACCAATAAATCATGGATAACAACTCATATATATAAAACATCACCGAAAACATGGATACGAAAACTCAATTCCCAAAACACATTTTCGGTGACGGGGGAGACTCGATTCCATCGAATGTGACGGGTACACAAAATTAAGCTACTTATCAATGTTCTCGAGATTCACATAGGGCCACAGATCCCCGTATACGACTCCTCTGAGCAACCACCGCAAGATACCCAAATGACCCTAGTGTCTACTCAACCTCTAGATGAGTGTCACCACAAAATCCACAAGTCCTCGTATCCAGCTCACCATGGGCAATACCGCATGACTTAGCTCTGTATACGGCTCTGCAGAGCACCATAACAAGATTACATAAAAATATGACTTGGGGACCGCTCACTAGACTCAAACATGGACATAAAAACTCCATGATGAATAAACACACTGGATTACACAGGCATCAAGTTCAACCATCCACGATCTATACCTTGAGCCCTTCGCTAAAGGTTACACGACCATCGAGTTCAACCACCCACGATCTATACCTCGAGTCCCTGCTAACCATAAGTATTTCTAGTTCCAAAACAGGGATAAAGTTAAAGTTCCCAATTAAACCAACTGACTGACCCATATGCCTATGGATCCAACGCATTATAGTCTAAAACATTACATGAGTCAAACGAATGACAACGTACTCAAAACATTTAATTTCCATCAAAACGCAATTAAATATCGTCAAACCAAAGCTCATCATTGAGCCAATAAAACTGGGCAAATGCCCCCAAGACTCATTTGAGTCCTAACGGAGCCAAAGCTCCACAAATTAATTGACCATTTGTCAAAAGTCATAAAATGCAATAAAACACAATCGACCAACGTTTATACAAACACACACCAAAATACATGAATAAACTCCAACATAGTTTAGATAGGACAAATCACTTTCCAAATGAGTTTATACCGTTTATTCTTTCAAAAATGACCCATAACAATAATTCAAGTATTTTTCCAAAACACACACTAAAAGTGCATTTACACTCAAAATATCTACTTCCATAAAATTTATCATCAAAATATCAATACTTATGATTTATTTAAAAAAATGCCCAAAATCCCAAATGTGGGTGTTTTACAAGGTTTATAAAGTTAAACACTTCAAATAATCAAAACACACCAAATAACTTAATAGTTGATAGTTTCATGTAAAACATATAAACATTTTAAAATGGTCATTTTGGCATGTACATCGTTTTCACAAATCAACTTGAACTCTCCTTGCTAGATTTAGGCTAAATACAGATTTTCCCCCTAACTTGTGTTCCTTTAAGAAATTTGAATCCTCAAGTTAATCTTCCAAAAACCTAGATCCATAGGTTTCCGACCATAAATATTCATAACCAACCATTTAGAATCGTTCCCCAAACATTTTATATGAAGATCTCAACGTATGTCGAAACCCTAATTTCCATAGATGAAGAAAAGATAAGCTTACCTTAACCATAACTTGAATCCATCAACAATACATTTCTAGGTCACCGATATGAGCCACAAACTCCTAATTTTCAAAATGGTGAAAAGGGTTGGATGAAATCCTAGCAAATTTGAGGAAGAAGGTGAAGATGAGAGGATCTTAGTTCTAGTTTGCAAAAACCTTGTTAGATGATAAAGAATCACTTGGAATCTTAAGTCTTGGTGCCTCAAATGTTCAAGATTAACAATGGTAGCAAAGGGGTTCGGTTGGGAGAAAGTGGAAATTGGATTGAGGAAGTAACAAATGAGGAAGAAGGGCAAAAACTCGACTTTAAACATCATGGGACTGATCACGATTGTTTCCGGTGATTGTGCCCAGGCACTCTCGCATGGAGTGTACCGCAGGCTCCTAAGTCCATGCGATTATGTCAAGCGATAGTGACCAATGTCAAAGTCGCGAGGCACTATTGTTGAAGGTATACCAAGAGGCTTTTGCCCTCGCCGACCATGACACGACGATAGTGAACCTGTCACTATCGTGGGGCACTATCGTCCAACCCATATCGAAGTCCAAAAGTCCACTTTTCTCACCTGAAACGTTTCTGACGCTTTTAGAGAACCATGGTAAATCCTCCCGAACGCAAGGTTTATCCTTATAAACTTCTACGTTGTCCTGAGGTCACTTTTTTTGACTGAAGAAATTTACGGGTGTTACATTTATGGTTTTGCTTTTGACACGATAAATATGTCGTATCATTGTTCACATGAAATGTTGCACACCTAGCACTAACTATACATTTAAGGGATCACCACCCTCATTATCTCATCAAGTCTACATGACTTGGAATGCTAGAGAATTTACATCATAAGGATTTGATGATTATTGCATAAGTATTGGGATCAATGTAGAGTTTCTTATACCCCATATGTATATCTAAAATGGTCTTGTAGAAGTTGTCATCAAAAGAATATAAATGGTATCCAAGACATTGGTTATGCGCACCAATTTACCTACATGTTTCTGGGATTATGCAATACTATATGCAACTTACATATTCATTTAGAGACCTATTACTAGCTAACCAGTCTCATGTGTACCAGCTAAATTGGATATAAGCCTGATGTTTTACATTTACGTATGTTTGGTTGTGCAGTATATGTGCCAATTGCACCCCCTCAACGCACCAAAATTGGTCTTTAAAATGATTAAGTATATTTGTTGGATATGAATCTCCAATAATTATCCTCTAATTAGAATCATTGATGGGTGATCTTTTTACCGCTAGATTTGCAGATTGTCACTTTGATAAGACAGTATTCCCATCGTTAGAGGGAGATAGGAAAAAGGATTTTCCAAAGGAATGACAGGAAATGTCATAGAATTTTCTCACTATATCTCATGTTGATCCCAAACATCACAATGTAAAGTTGAAGTCAAACAAATCTGTTAGAGCATAGATTTTGTTGGATTCAAGATCATAAAGATTGAAGACCAAAGTGAAGAAGTAAAAGGCTGAAAGTCAACTCTCATGCAAGTTAAAGTCATTTGTTAATAAGTCAAAGTCAAAGTTTTGTTGTTTTGGTGTAATGTTGTTAGTATAAATAGTTTGCCATTGTAAGTAGTTGGGTGTAACATTAGGTAATTCATTGTACACGGGAGCAGATTAGAGAAGGAGTCAATGTACATCATTCTAGAGTGAGAGAGTTTGTAATATTTGATTTCCAAGTTAATGACATGTGATTACGATTCATGATATTGTTTCTATTTTTACAATTAGAACTTGATCAAAACTGGGTATAACAATTGGTATCAGAGCAAATCCAATTGAAATCAAGAAAATCGATTGAAAAGAAAGTTCGACACTGTTTCATCGAAGTCCAGATTTGATTTTGAGATTCTGTGCATAATTTCGAGTTGTAATTAGTTCAATTTGTTTGAATTATGTTTTAGAATGATTTTGTATAGGATAATTAGAGTTATGCACTGTATTTGATCTCTAATTTTGAGATTTGTTGAGTTTGAGTTTCACGAGTTCTTCGCACTGTAATTGGAATCAAACTGTAATAGTTTGTGATTTAGCTTGAAATTCGTTGCTAGTTTTTTGTTCTAGGTGTGTTAGTGATAAATTTGTTGAAGTGTCAGATCGAAAATCAAAGTATAAGTTGGGTTTTGAGCTAATCAGAGACGTTTCTTGAACGAGATCTGAAGAACTCGCAAGAATCATGAAGAACTCGCAAGATTCATCAAGAACTCGCAGAGTTCAAAGATTTCGTAAAAAGCTTGAAGAATTCGCAGATATCAGATTTCGCATAATTTCATTTATTAAAAACATAAGGACAGAATTCGCAGATGTCTGATATGCGAATTGCACAGATTTCGCAGACCAGTGTGTTGCGAATTTCATAGTATTCGCAAGAGTATTTTTCAAATTCTTTAAGTATAGAATTCGTAGAAGGGTTTCTTGCGAATTTCACAGAGTTCGTATCTGTGAGACTTGCAAAAAGAACAGAATTCACAAGTGAGTGTGTTACGAATTCCTCAGAATTCGTATCTTTCATCTTACGAGTTCTTATGTTTTGCGAATTCTGTGTGTTTATACGAAATCTATACTTAGACAAATTTTTGCAAACTGTAATATGGCCTCTAAATGTCAAGTTTGCGTAGGGGAACATATTTCTTTTTGTGATCAGAATTTCTGAATTCCTATTTGAAGTTTTTTTTTCTGATTTACTTGATTTCATTTGGACTAACGATCATTTCAAGTTCTTTTTGTTACAGGAATCATGGATGATGATTATTTTGAAAGGCCTAGAGAGAAAAGTCTGGCATAGAAAATTTCAGAACTTCAAGAACAATATAAACTAGACCAAATGTCTATTTCCACAGAAGTTTTATCAACTGAAATTGATGTGAAACCTCCTGTTTTAGTTAGAGGAGAATATGAGCAGTGGAAAGATCATTTCTTAGACTTCATTGACTAACATGAATTGAGTGATTATATCAGATTATCTTTGCAGGAAGGAATGATGAAAATTCCAACAAAGTTTTACTCTTATCCAGGAGCTTATGGAATTTTGGAAAGAAAAGAGGTTCCAATATATATTAACGAATACACAGATGAGCAGAGAAGGAGACATGAAGCTGATAAATTTACAAAAGTTTTTATATTGAAAGGAATTTCAGATGAGATTTCTATTCAATTAGATAGCAAAAAGGCTACAGCAAAACAGTTGTGGGATCAGCTTCAAAATAAATCAAAGTTGTGTCCAAGAGAAAAAGTAAAGATTTTGGAATCTGAGAATTCTGAGCTGAAAAGAAAAATCTCTGACTTTGAAAATCAGATTGTGCAATTCCAGCAAGCATCATCTGTTGAAAGGTATGAGGAGAAGATTAAAAGTTTGGAAGATGCTAATGATGAGATTCAGAAGAATATATTTGATTTGGAGAAAAAGCTTGCCAAAGACAAATCTGTTTTTGAAAAAGAAAGATCAAAGTTTGCACATAAGTTCTTAGAACTTTCTAAGAAGAGTTGTGAAGAAAAGAAGATGGTTGAGCTTAAATGCATTAAGTTTTCTCAACAAGTATCTGACTTTGAGAAAGTAATTATTTTGGAAAGGGAAAATTTTGCCAAAGAGAGAAAGACAGTTGAACAAAAGAATGTTGGGTTTTTCAAAGAAATATCTGATGGAAGAAAGAATGTCGAGAATGGATTTGAAGAAGAAAGAAGTATATTTGAGATAGAAATCAAGAAGCTTACTGAGAAGCTATCTAAGCTATCTACAAATGCACTGAAAGAGCAAAAAGCGAAGTCTGAGTTAAAGAAAGAAATTGACTTACACATCAAAGATAAGAACAATTATTTTTCAAAGATAAAAGAGCTTGAAGAGATTGTTTCAAAGGTGGTTGTGACTGAGCAAACGACTCCAGAGTCACAAATCCACACACCTAGAAATAATTCAGCTGACTTCAAAAAGACATCCTCAAGCTCACACAAGAAAACTGTTTGTACAATAAGGTTAGTTAATTCATTTGATCAGATTCGTACAACTAACATTTCTTCGATAAATATGTAGATGGTTCAAGTGCACAAAGAAGAAGAAGAAGAAGATACAAATAAGAAGATACAAAGAAGAAGAACTGGTATGGAAAGTGAAACCAGTTGACGAAGAAAAGAAAGATGAGAAGAAGGCTGAGAAGAAAGGAAAGAAGATATATGTACATGAGACTAAAGCCAAGAAGAACAATGTGAAAAAAGGTAAACCTGATCATGTCTACTCGAGAGATCAGTTAATCATGTTGTCAAGTAAGAAATATTATTATTCTTATTGTCGTACATATGATCATGTTCACAAAACTTGTGATCATTTTTGGTATGGTTCTTACTCTATTACTCCCAATAGAACTGCAACTAACAAATATGGACCCAAATACCAGTGGGTACCAAAGCCAAAGACTGATTATGTGTTGCAGGCACCTACAGTCAAGGGGGAGTAAGAGAACTAAGGCTTCTGAATATCACAGTTCAGGACTCGTACCTCAATGATAAAGAGTGTCAGTTCTAAACATAACAGTTTAGGACTCGTACTTCAAAGATCAAAAGGATATGATACTTCCGGGTTGATATGAAGATGTATTCCGATACTCAGATGATGAAATCAATCTTCAAGGGGGAGTACATATGTTTCTGAAAATATGCATTCGGAAGATATGACGAACTACATTTCAGGAGGAGTTGTAGATCTCTATCATGTGCTTTTTCACTGACAAATTATAGATGCATATTTTCAGGGGTAGTATGAATTATGATTTCTGATTACTTCAGATCAGAACTCGTACTTTCAATCTTTTACTACTTTATGTCTTTTATTTTTCAATAAATTTGTGAATAAAGATGCTTTGACATGACTTTGAGACTTTTGCAGATTGAAAGAAGCTATCAAGATCATATCATTATGACTTTAAGCTTGACTTCATGAGATTTAAGACTAAACGATAAAGGTTAAATTTCTTATCTTAATCTCATATATGGTTGAAAGAAGGACAACTTTCAATCATAGAAAACATGTTCTTAAATGTTCAAACCACTTCCCGATTTTTAAACAGATTTCATGAATTGGAAGTGTGATTTTAATTGTTTTCATTTTTATTTTAGTTTGAATGTTTTACAAATCATGTGTTTACAAAGATAAATAATTGTGTATTGTCTTTTCTATATACTTTCAAGTATTCACACACACCGGTTTGACTTTTTGTTCAAAATGTTCTTACCATGTCTCAAATTTGAGATACTTTTCGATGGTAAGACACCCCGCTTGTACTTCAACGAATATTGAGCGTTAATTCATTTCAAAACGTTCTTTCAAGAATGTCTATATCTTGTTTCGTATAGACAACATTCTATTTTAGCTGACCGGAGCCTTAATTGATAAATCATTTCATTCTGATCATTTTCATACATTGTCAGATTTTTCAAAAAAGTCTCTTGCATTCATGTTTATTCTTTCAATATACTTGTTTGAAAATATCTTCAATGTTTAAAAATGCTCAAATCTTCATGATTATATTCTGAGCATATACGCATCTGACTTGTATTTGAGCTTTAACTGTTCAAGTTAAATCATTTTGAGCAACATATGCTTTATAGGAAAATATGGGTTTTTTATGCTAGGACTTAAATGAACTTCTATGGATTCACGATAACCAATGTTTTCTACCCAAGAAGTTAATCCATAGTGATTGAGTGTGAGGAGTCGAAAAAGAAATGAGTGTGGGTTGTGCGTTAAGGTAAAATGGAAAAGAGAGTTTGGTTAGATGTGAGCTTAATGATTAAAAGAAAGAGGGTGTGAGAACAGAGTAAAAGAGTATTACACTCTGCACCAACTACTTTCTGAGTCGGGCAACCACATTACTATTGATTTACATTTCTTGGTGAACATTATTGAAATAGGTAACTAGCCCATGCCAACTCTTGTCAAAAACCCCACCAGCCACTCATTTCCTTCTTAAAAATAAAATGTTTCATATTTCTCTGGGGACGCAGCACATTATCTATCAGATTTTCATTTGGAAAATATGGATATTGAAAAAGAAGAAAGTTTGCCCCATCTTCGCACTTCAATCATGCACATTAAGTCTGTGTTTATCTACTGTTGTCTCAGTGGTTTACACAATGTTGAGCCTTTTTATAAAAGCAATCATCATATGATCAATTCTTTCTACACTTGCACGAGCACACAAGGAATTTGTTTTCTTGTCATAACATTCATAGAAATTGCCTTTTTGGTGTTTCGATGATTGGATGGAAGCCCTAGGGGAGTGAACATCAAAAAGCTCATTTTCTATGTGTATCCGTTACACACAGTAACTTCATGTTACTAATAGCCATATTAACTGATTCATTTGTTGATTCAGGTGTTACACGAATATTTTGTCTGGATTTGAAAAGATCTGGATGAATATCTTATTTTAGATCGATGGTGAATCAGAGGCTCAGTTCAAACGATCAGTGGTCAGATCAAATAAAGACATTTCTTGGAGAAAGTTTTGATGATATCGATGCTCTATTCATCATAAAGGGGGAGATGGTATCAAGAAATGTTAAAGTTGGGGGAGAAGATCAAGAAATATTCAGAATTGTTGAAGTTAAATTTGCTGAAGTAAATTGAGCTAAATTCTGAAGATAAATTTTTTTTCTACGAGTCTGAAAGAGGTTTTTGCCGACCTTGAGGGAGAATGTTAATATTCTTGAAGAACAGATTTTTTGGAACATTGCTGAAAGTTTTTGAAGATACTGTGTTTATCAAAGAAAGGGGAGAATGTCATGTTTTCATATTAATAGGGGAGAGTGTTGATTATTTGTGAAGATCTTGTTTACATCAAAGGGAGAAGATTCAAATTGAGTTTTAAAAGAGAAGATTGAATTGCAATATCTTTTTAGAGATGATCTTGATCCAAAGGGGGAGAATGTTAGAGCACAGATTTGTTGGATTCGAGATCATAAAGATTGAAGACCAAAGTCAAGAAGTAAAAGGCTGAAAGTCAACTCTCATGCAAGTCAAAGTCATTTGTTAACAAGTCAAAGTCTGTTTGGATCGAATTCTTAACAAGAATAAATACTCAGAAACAATATCAAAGAGGTTTGCGGAATAACACTTTGATATTCAATGTAACAGTAAACAAACAGTATAAATTTGATGAACAACTTGTAAACTTGTATTGAATGATTGAAGTTATAAGATTACACACACAACCTCAATCTTGAATAACAGACTCTTTCATGACGAATTCTACTTCTCTAGAATTAGGAACTATGCCTTGAGGTTGATTTTCTCTAGAACAAAAACTTAGAATGAATAATGTCTAAACTATTCTATCAATTCTATACATATAATGAACAAAAGATAATTACAATTAATAAAATATCTTCAGAATATCTTCCATGAATATCTTCAGTCTATCCAGCTGTCATTCTTGTAATTTGGATCTTCATCTCATAAGCAGCACTAATCACCTTGGAAGTATTAACTGAATCTTTGCAGCATTAACTACTAAGCAGCACTAACCTCTAGCAGTACTAACTAGCTAAGCAGTACTAACTTTGTTCAAGCAGCACTAACTTTGACTAGCAGTATTAATTCTACTAGAGGTAGTAATACCTAGCAGCATTAAGCAGTATTAAACTTGAATTCCTCTGGCAGTAGTAATTTTGTACTAGCAGCATTAAGCACTTAAGCTTTTCTTCAATTCCCAACAATCTCCCCCTAACTTGACTTTTAGGAAGAGAAGTCAAGTTCCTCAAATCTAATATTCAAGATGCTTTCAACATCACAGATTCAGTTGCCCAAATTTGGATCTAGACCCAAACTTTGATTGACAGTTCTTCTCACCATAATTTTGGCCATCTCTGAATCGTTTGTGCATACTAGCTTGGTTTTTAACATCCCTACTAGCTTCTCCTTGCTATGCTCATAGATTTTGTCCACCAAGTAATATTCATGATAACATTTATCAATGGTAATCATGTATACACCACGATTTTCAAATAACATCCAGTTATCTATCTTCTTGAATAAATACTCATGATTATGATCTTTAATCCTGTATGCTACTCTCTCTGGATCAAACATCATGCACAAGTATTCCATAGATACCTTGAGAAGATTTTCTTCATTACCTTTTAACACAGGCTCATAGAGTTTCATCCCCACTTTATACATTTCTTCTATGTCTGCTCTTGAACAACTTCTGATCACTCTCCCTCAGGTTGAAAAAGCTTCAAATGTACCATCAACTCTCTTGATTCTAAAGAAATCTTTTCCATTATCTCTTAGAATGTCCCAGAAGGTAATCTCATGAGCTTTCATGGAGATTGGAACAGCCTTAATGGGTTCTACAATAGTCATGTAGACATCCATACTCTCATTAGTTTGTTTATTGGACTGTTCTGGATTATGCACTGGTTCTGCTGCAGTTTCTTCTCTTTCCTCCACTCTTGGCCTTTTAGACTGCTTTTTGGAAGCAATTGTCTTCACCCTCTTTCCAGATTTGGCTTCTACATCAACATTCTCATGTTCTTTCTTCAACTTTTCAGCTTTGTCCTTTGAGGGTGTGGTCTCCTCAGGGAATGGTTGAATATTGAGGTCATGCCTCTCCTTCATTCTTCTCTCAACCTCTTCCCTTTGAGATGAATCACCTTGAAGCTTTTCCATCTCTTTCTTGTACAACTCTTCAACCTGATTGTATGCCATGTTTGTGAACATCTCCCCCTTGACTCCAATTGCACCTTTCAGGAAATTTATCAATTTTCTTCTTTCCTGATTGGCCAAAAAGGTCTTGGAGGGTTGTCTTTTCTGCTTTTGAATTGGCATCTTTTTGACTTGAAGTTTCTTGGCCTGAGCTGCTTCTTTGATACTTTTCTGATACTCTGCATTTAGCTTTCTGGCCATGATCTTTGCAAGTTCTCTATCTGTCTCAGTTTGCAGCTGTTCCTCCTTTTCCATTTGATCTTGAAGCTTCTTTGCTATTTCCTCATCTAATTCAATCTGAGTCTTTTCTTTGCAGACAGATCAACTTCAACCATCTTTTCCTTTCCTTTTCCCTTTGTATCCTTCAAGATTGCCTTTTCTTTTCCCTTCTTTGAGATCCCTCCTTCATTGATGACTACTCCCTTGGCCTTTTGACAAGCCTTAGGAGTATCATTCTTGGCTTTAACTAAAGTTTCTGCAATCTCCATTTCCTCTACAGAGAGCCCTGTTTCTACTTCTTTTGCCTCAGCAGCATTAACTGTTTCTGCTGTTTCAGCAGCATTAACAGTTTCTGCTTCTTGGACAAAATCTGTTTCTGCTTCTATTCCATCCTCTTTCTCCCCCTCAACTTCAACTCCCTTTTCAGAAGACCTTTCTGTCTCTTTTTCAGACTCTTTCTCCCCCTTGTTGGAAGCATCTTTATCAGCTGATCTCTTCTTCAAAACATACTGTTTTCTTCTCTTCTTTTGTACTAGCTTTGACACCAATTTCTTTAGGTTTGCAATCTGTTCTTGTTGAGACAAGATTATCATCTTCATTTCATCTATCTCTTTGCCTTGTTTGAGTACATCCATGTTGATGTTTCCCATGGTTTCCATCAATTCGTCATAGTTATATCTGTCCTCACCTTTTCCAGGAGTGTTACCCCTTTTTGAAGGATCATTGGATCTTTTATTAGTGGAAGTCTTCTGCCTAGCAGAAGCACTATCCACCCCCGTGGTTTCTTGGCACCTGGGACCTTTGGATGATTGCTCACCCAAAGTTTCCATGGGGAAGGTCTTAGAGATGTTACCACTGTCCTTCTATGTGCTAGCAGAAGTAGTGGCAGCCTTCTCACCCATATGCTCTTCCATCTCCTTAGAGAGCACCTTCTGAGGGTTGGGAAACACCCTATTGGTTTCCCTTTGGATATTCTCTAAAGGAGAATTCTCCCTTAGAGGTCTTAAAGGCTTAGGGGGTGAAGTTACAAGAAGGGAACGAGCCTTCTTTACCTGTTTCCTTTTGTAAGTTTGGGTAATAGGAGAAGTGGGCTTATGAAGTAGGGACTGTGGGATAGATATAGAGTGGGAAGGTTGGGTTTGGCTAGCAGTGGGAATGTCTAATGAGTGCCTTGACCCTGCTTCCATACCTTCTTGTGGTTGGGACACCACCATCATTGTTGAGAACAATGGGGTGTCAACTCCTTCCGAGTCCCTAGCAGATCTTCTCATGTTTGAGAAAACCTTGACTTTAGGGGGTTTAGGTACATATACCCCATCAAAATGAGGTATGTCCATCAATTCATTAGTAATAACTGCCTGAACAAACCTGGGATACATGAAGAAACTCTTCTTGTTGTCCAGATTTGAGACAAGATCATTGAAGATCATTTGAGAAAAGTTGTATTTTCTAGCATTGGATAAACATACCAATGCATAGGCAATTGGACTGCTAAATTGGCTCCAGCCAGTTGTTTTCTTAGAAATACAATGCATCAAGGTATGAACAAAGAACCACCATTGGGGTGAAAACTGAGCTTTGAAAAACTTGAAAATCCCCAATTGGCCTTCATACCCCATTCTGGTGAGGTTTGAAAACAAATCCTCATTTGGGATAGAAGAAATACCTGAAGCATCGTCTAGACGTAGACAGATGCGAATAGTCTCCTCAGTAACCGTCAAGGGTTTGTCACACACCCTTGTTTTGATGCACGACATTCCATTTTCAGTGCTAGTAGTGGCATTGGCCCAGAATTGCCTCTGATGCTCTATGTAGATGGTAGGGGACACGGTGAGAGCATGAGCAATATGACTTGTCCTCAGAAAGTCGACTATCTGGTAAAACCCTTTAGCTTGTTTTGGCTTTTGGAGCATCGCGATCTCATTGTGCTCATCGATGAATGCATGGATATCATTGAACTTGAATATTCTTGCCTAAAAACTTGGTACTTGAGAGAAAAAGGTTAGAGCACAAATGAACAGTATGCAAAGAGTCGTTATGAACATTTTAGGCGGGCAAAGGGTATTTATAGTATTTAGGACATAAGTAGTATTAACCTAGAGAATTAGTGAAAGTAGTATTAACAGTGAGTAGTATTAACTGAAAGCAATATTAACTAACTAGCAGTATTAACTGAGAGCAGTATTAACCACTAGTAGTATTAACTAACTAGCAGTATTAACTGAGAGCAGTATTAACCACTAGTAGTATTAACTAACTAGCAGTATTAACTGAACACTGGCAGTAGTAAAATTGTACTGGTCGTACTAAAACTGTACTGGCAGTATTAACCATACTTACACTTTTAAGCTTGTGATGAACTGAGTACTGCTATACATTTCCTGAAAAAGAAGATTAGTAACACCAAGAATACACAATATACAGGTATTTAACCACTTTTTGAGAAGGGGCTTATTCAGAGTTGATCATTCCCACACATGTTACCAAGAAAGTGAATCTACCTACATCAAAGGCTTTGGTGAATAGATCAGCAAACTGGTTATCAGTATGAACTTTTACAACTTGAATAAGTTTCTTTTCATTGCAGTCTCTTATAAAGTGATACCTGATCTCAATGTGCTTTGTCTTTGAATGCTTGACAGGATTATTAACAATGCTAATAGCACTGCTATTATCAATAAAGATTAGAGTGTGTAGAAAGGTTACCCCATAGTCCAGCATTTGATTCTGAATCCATAACACTTGAGAACAGCAACTTGCAGTTACTTTGTACTCTGCTTCTGTTGTAGATGTGGACACTGTGGTTTGTTTCTTGCACTGCCATGAAACTAGTCTAGCACCCAAAAACTGGCATCCTCCAGAAGTAGATTTTCTGTCCAAATTTGCTCCACCTAAATCACTGTCTGAGTATGCAAGTAGGTCAAATGATGAGTCATGAGGATACCAAAGTCCCAATCTAAGTTGCCCTTTGAGACATTTGAATATCCTCTTAACAGCTTGAAAGTGTGATTGTTTTGGTCTAACTTGGAATCTTGCACATACACAGACTGGAAACATTATATATGGTCTAGAAGCTCTAAGATACATGAGAGAGCCAATCATGGATCTATAAAGATGAACATCCATATCCTCCCCCTCAAGATCTGCTGTTATCTGCTTGTGTGTCTCCATAGGTGTGCTGGCAGGTTTTGAGTCTGAGAAACCAAACTTGGATAGAATGTCCTGCACATACTTGGACTGACAGATAAAAATACCATTTGACTTCTGTTGAACTTGGAGTCCAAGGAAGAACCTTTGATGCATCAGTTCCTCAAACTCCTTGCACATAGTGTTTCTTGTGGATCCAAAAATAATATCATCCACATAGATTTGGACCAGCAAGATGTCCTTCTTCTTTCTCTTGATGAACAGAGTCTTATCAATGACTCCTCTTTCAAAGCCATTTTCCAAGAGATAGGATGGCAGAGTGTCATACCATGCTCTTGGTGCTTGATGCAGTCCATAAAGTGTTTCCTTCAATTTGTATACTCTGTCTGGATAGCTTGGGTTTTCAAACCCTGGTGGTTGACAGACATATACTTCTTCTTCAATTGAGCCATATAGAAATGCACTTTTTACATCCATTTGGTAGACTTTGAATCTCATATAAGAGGCATAGGACAGGAATAATCTGATTGCTTCTATCCTAGCCACTGGTGCAAATACTTCTTCATAGTCTATTCCTTCTTCTTGTGTATACCCTTGTGCCACCAATCTTGATTTGTTCCATATAATTATTCCTCTCTCATCTCTCTTATTCCTGAAGACCTATTTTGTGCCTATTGCTCTTTGACCTTTTGGAGGGTCTACCAGATCCCAAACATCTTGCAGCTTGAATTGTAGCAGCTCTTCTTGCATAGCTCCTATCCAGCTGGACTCTTTCATAGCATCATGAGCTTTCTTAGGCTCAAGTTGGGATAGAAAGCAAGAAAGCACTGTATGTTGTTGGTCTTGCATATCTTGCAGCCTGCTCTGATTTCTAGTCATCATTGGAGAAGATATATCTCCTATTACCAGCTGAGGAGGATGATTCTTTTGAGTTCTGGTGTGATGACTAGGTTCTTCATTGAGTCCCACCTCTAGATTAGACTCATTCAACCCAACTTTGGTGATTTCAGCAGCTACTTCAGATTCTTTATTTTCTTGATTCTCCTCATCTCTTCTTTCTTCTTCACTTTGATTTAGTTCAGTAGATGGCTCCTTTTCACAGAATTCAGCAGGTTCCTCTATAGGCGTAGGAGAGATCACAAATTGAGGTATACTATCTTGAACTTGTGTAGTCCCTGATCCTCCACTTCCTGAACCTGCATAATCATCACTACTGAAACCAAAAGAGTTAGTTAGTGAATCAATGTCAAACAGCCACTGAGGACCAGACCCAATAGGATTTGGTGTGTTCTCATTGCATTTGACATTGTCACTTTCTTCAATTATTCTAGAAGAAGAGTTAAAAACTTTGTAAGCCTTACTCTGAGATGAATACCCAACGACAAATCCATCATCTGCCTTGCTATCAAACTTACCTAAGTGAGATTTGGTATTGAGTATTGTACAAGGACACCCAAAAGGTTTGAAAAATCAAATAAAGGGTTTTCTTTGATTTAAAAGCTCATATGGAGTCTTGTTCTTTGGCTTTACTACTAGTACTCTGTTTTGGACATAACAGGCAGTATTAACTGCTTCAGCCCAGAAAGTAATTGGTAGTTTAGAATCAGCCAACAGAGATCTAGCAGCCTCTATTAGTGTTCTATTCCTCCTCTCAACAACTCCATTCTGTTGAGGAGTCCTAGGGGTACTATATTGTCTCTCAATGCCTTTTTCTTCACAAAAAGTGTTTAGATCAAGATTTTTAAATTCAGTTCCATTGTCTGATCTAATGACTTTTACTTTTTGATTAGTTTGGTTTTCAATTCTTAGGATAAAGGATTTGATCACTCCACTTGTCTCATCCTTAGTCCTTAGAAAATATACCCAAGTAAATCTAGAGTAATCATCAACAATAACTAAGCAGTAAGATTTCTTGCCTATACTCATAACATTTGTACGACCAAACAGATCCATATGCAATAACTGGAGACAAGAAGAAATTGTATTTAACTCCTTGGACTTATGAGAAGTTTTGTGCTGTTTGCCTTTACTTTTGGCTTTGTGTACTTAAATCTCAAAGGAGAAAAGAAATTGTTCATAGGGATGGAAAGCCAAAAGTACTCAACCGAATCTCTGCTACTCATTCAAGATCTACTTATCAAACACAGAGGCACCCCACTCGTACCTGCAGAAGCCGCATACATCCTTCTGACAAACATAGTTGCAACCTTAAACTTCAGAGACCTATGCATATGCTACTACAGAGAACTGAAGAAAGAAGGTGGGTTTGGAAAGAAGATCAATGATTTTCCAGACGCCAAAGTATACGCCAAAGTATGCTACTACATAGGGGGAGATTGTTAGCTCCACTCACTTTGTATAGAAGTATTGAAAAATAGGCTAAGTATGGAAATCGCAGAAGCCTGCCGCTGAACACTCAAATACACCACAGAAGGTGCAAATCTTGGAGGTTACCCCGCAGAAGATCTATCAGAATAGAACCTGAATGATACTTGGATTACAGAGCCTCTGTGATCACTCACAGAGCCTCTGTGAAGGCCAACCTCTGGAGATCAGCTGTTGAAGCTTTTCTTAGAGTTCAAAACAAGACCACGTGCAGAACACGTGAGACCTGCTGTACGAAGATCCTCAAGATCAAAGTAATGGGCATCCCACGATGTTTACTTTACAGGTGGCATTCCGCTTATGGAATGTCAGTCCTTGTCTTGTACTAAGGGGTGCATCCTTCTGCTATATTAAGGAGCACCACCTTAGAGCTCATAGCACGAGAGAACACACACAAAAACAGAAGTCTGTATATTCCTTGAGCACCTTTTTTCACATACCAGTGCGTGTTCTTGGTGTTCTTGGGTAATTAATGAAACAATTCTTTGAGTAACTTTCGTGTAATACTTTACTTCCTGTTCATAAATTACCTGTGTGTTTACCACCTTGCATGTTCAATCTCTTCTACACATCTTAAACGCTTTCGCACTCTAGTTATATGATCTGTGTGTAGTAAAAGGTTAAATCAAGTTAAAGAACATCTAAACTGGGATTAACAACTTCTATATTCTCAAAAGATTTCATGAATTAAGAAGTGTGATTTTCAAATGTTTTTCATATTGAGCTTTAATGTTTAACTGACTGTGATTCTAAAGATCAATACTTGTGTCTTATCTTGTCTATATACTGTAAAGTATTCACACACACTGGTTTAGTACTTTATTTGAAATTGTTATTATTGTTATCCCAGTTTAATCTAGTTGAAAATTAAACACACAAACACATATAGATCAAGAGATAATAAGATTCAGAATAACATACCAATCCCTTGAATAAACGGTTAAACCTTGTGTGTTTTTGATACCCTTGAATACAAAGAATACGTACGGCTACTATAATCTCTAAACAATTATTATGAGGTATCTTAACCCTAAAACTAAATAATTAAAACTTTAAATACTTAGGCCATATGGGCTTCCTAATGCTTAATGGGCTTTGGCCCAATTGCTAATAAACTATCAATCTATTACAATTTAAACCCTGAACTTTAACTATCAAGTAAATACAGTTTATACCCTCTAATTTAACTTTAATCTTGAATACAATTAATGATCCAACAATCTCCCGCTTTGGATTCAAGATTAAAAAAAAATTCAATTGTCTTCGGGTCTTCACTTGTCTTCACTTTTTTCAGATATGACGTTGATAGCTTTAAAACTTTAAAACTTTAAAACTTTAAAACTTGATATCTTTGAAATCTTCAGCAGTCTTCAGATTATATTTTCCCCCTTAATATATTCTTCCTCTTTGAATATTCTCCCCCTTTTTGATGAGTGGTGAGAATCATCATCATCAAAACTTGGCAAGACAATCTCCCCCTTTGTGTATGATCATCACGTAAGCACAATCTTCATCATGTAATGAGCCATGTATGGAAATAAGAGCAGTCTTCCCAGATGGAAAGAGTGATTATTTCAATCTTTTCAGATAAAATTAGTCAATTGCAACCGTTTAAATCTTTGTAAATTCAAACAGTTTAAGAGTTGTAACCCTGAATCAACAAATGACTCAGTTAGAATGTATGTCAGTAACACAAAGTTACTAAGTAACACAAAGTTACTATATAAGGAGCTGGTTTTGATGATGGCTCCCCAGGACTTCCATTTAATCATCGAATAACACATGGTTATCTATGAATGTTCTGACAGAAAACAAATTTCTGTGTGCTCATGCATGTGTATGAAAAAAATTAAGCACAGATGATTGTTTTTCATTTTAGGCTCAAAGTATGTAAACTTGTTGAGACAACAACAAATTATACAAAGACTCAATGTGCATGAGAAAGGGTTCGAAGGTGGGGCAACTTTCCTTCTTTTTCAATATTAGTATTTTCCAAATGAAGAACCAATAGTGTATGTGCTGCTTCCCCAGAAAATGTGAAACATTCTCATTTTGAGAAAAGAATGAGTAGCTGGTGGGGTTGTATGCAAGAGATGACATGGGCTAGTTGCCTATTTCAATGGTCACCAAAGAATGTGAACCAATCAGATTATGTGGCTGCCTGGCTAAGAAAGAAGTTTGGTGCAGAGTTTAATATTCTTTTACTCTGGTCTCTCACCCTCTTTCTTTTAATGCTCATGTCTAACCAATCTCTCTTTTATATTTTACCTCTTCATACACCATCACTCAATTCTTTTGACCCTTCTCCCCTCAATCACTCAGGGTAGACTTCCTGGGTAGGAAACACTAGTTATCCTGAATCCATAGAAGTTTTGTTAAGCTCACACACTGAATCCCATGTATTGTCCTAAAAGTACATGTTGTTCAACAAGCTATTGTACATGTAAGCACAAATACCACTTGTTACATGAAGAATATAATATTCGGAGATGTCAAAACAGAAGATGTTTGACGATGCAATTCTCCCCCTCAACCTAAAAGTTGTTGGCAATAAGCTCATATCAATTTGTCATGAAGAATAATATGCTGGAGAATCAAAAACGAAAAGTGGTTGACAAGATAAAACGCAAGTATTTATCTTTAAGAACACACAGTCAGATAAGCATTTAGGTATCCAAAAATCTGTTAAAATTACAGATATTCTCCCCCTTAACTGAATGTAAACTTTTTTATTTTATTTTATAGAATAAACATATAGTAGAAAAATAAGGCACTGAAGTGCGGGTTCTAATCCGATGTGATTAGAAGCCATTCTCCGTTGAAGTACGGGTTCTAAGTTGATTTACTTAGAAGCCTTCTTTTTGACAATGAAGTCCGGGTTTTGAATAGTGTTGTTCAAAAGCCATTGTTCTTTCTCCCCCTTAAACATTGGGTGCCTGCAACACAGATTTAGCTTTTGGTACCCACTGTTATTTGGGTCCAAATGGGTTAGTTGCAGTTCTAATAGGAGATATGAAATAAGAACCATACCAGTTATTTACATCATCTTTTTTTACAAAATCATTTGAGCCACAGTAGGAACAACTAATTTTCTTTTGTGCTAACCTGATCAATTGATGGATTGTGTAAACCAGATCAGGTTTGCCAAAAGTTTTACCTTTTGAGGCATAGTTCCGTTTTGCATTTGATGTATGCACAAATGATTCTTCTTTCTTCTTTTCCTCGGAGGATCCTTTAACTCTCCAGATCCAGTTTCCTCTTTCTTTCTCATCATCCCTTCTTCAGAATCTCTTCTTTTGAGACTTAGTCTTCTTGAAGTTACCTAAACCATCAACATTTTTGTCATAGAAAAGGTTAGAAGGACGAATTTGATCAGTAGATTTAGAAGTAAGACTATCATCTGAATCACAGAAAGGATTATAGAAAACATTTGAAAAATGTGAACTTGAAGCTGTTTTTAATGAACTATCTAAATCAGCTAGATCATCTCTTGGTGATTGAGCTATTGACTCTGGCGTCTTGTGCTCAGTCAGCTTCACCATGAATACGATCTCTTGAAGTTTCTTTATCTTTGAAGACAAACTGTTTCTTTCCTTTTCAATCAAATCAAACTTCTTATGCAACTCAGATTTTGCATTCTTCTCCTTCATGATGTTTGTTGACAATTCAGATAGTTTTCCTGTCAGCTTGACTATCTCGGTCTCAAATATTCTATTTTCTTCAGAAAATTCTGTATTTGCTTTCTTCAGCTCAGCTTTCTTCTTCTCATCCTCAGCCTTTTCTCTCTCAAGAATGATAACCTTCTCAAATTCTGAAACTTTTTGAGAAAGTTTAACACATCTAAGCTCTAATGATTTCTTCTCTTCAAAGGCTTTTCTGGAGAAGTCAGAGAATTTATTGGCAAATTCTTTTCTCTCTTTCTCAATCTTCAACATTTCATCTTGAGTTGTTGTATTGTCTCTGTCTTGGGTTGCCTTTTATTTCAACTTTTCAACCTCAACCTCAAGACTGAGCACTTTATCTTTAAACTTATCTCTGTCCGCACAGAGTTGAGAATTTATCTTTCTTAGTCCTTCACTAGTATCTCTTGCAACACTTGTACTTCTTCTAAGATCCTCAAGTTCTCTTTGCATTGCATCCTTATGTTTGCACGGATAGAAGGGTATCTGGTATCTAGATAACGGATTTTGTCGACACATGACTGGACAAAAATACCTACTTACTGAATACAAGGAAGAGAAAGGTCCCTCGGTGACCTTTGGTGGAAATGGAAAAGGATATACCCGAGGGTTTGGTGTCCTCAGCAATGGGACAACTACCTCCAGAATAGTCGTTTACGTAGATGGACTGAAGCACAGTTTTCTAAGCATCAGTCAGCTATGTGACAAAGCCTACGGAGTTCGCTTCAATAAGAAAGCATGTTCAATGATGAGTGAAAATGGAAAAGTTGCTCTCAGTGGTTACCGTATGGAAAATGTCTATGTAATAGACATGGACTCTACTACCACTGAAAATGTTTGTCTTCTCTCTAAAGCCTTCTCTGATGTCAATTGGCTATGGCATAAAAGGCTCTCTCATCTGAATTTCAAAACCCTGAATTCTCTCTCCACTAAGGAACTGGTCTCTGGTCTTCCTCAACCAAGGAATCTCTATGTTCAGCATGTGAGAAAGGAAAATAGACTAAAGCTAGTTTCAAATCTAAACAAGTTTCCTTAGTGACAAGTCCTCTTCAACTCTTGCATATGGATTTATTATGCCCTGTCAATATCCAATCCAAAGCTGGAAAGAAATATACACTTGTCATCGTAAATGAATACTCTTGCTACACCTGGGTAATCTTTCTTCGATGCAAAAGTGACACTTCAGAAGAAATGATATCTTTTGTTAGAAAGATGGATATGCTGAATAATCTTACTGTTCGCTCAATAAGAAATGATCATGGAACTGAATTCAAAATTAGTTCCCTGAACAATTTCTTTAAGAGTAAAGGAATTTCTCACAACTTCTCCTCTGTAAGAACTCCTCGGTAGAATGGTGTCGTTGAAAGAAGAAATAGAACGATCATTGAAACTGCCAGATCAATGCTCAACGATTCTTATCTCCCTACTTAGTTATGTGCTGAAGTTGTCAACACTGCATGCTTTACTCAAAACAGATATCTGATAGTAAAGCGATTTGGAAAGACATCTTATGAACAATTTCATGGAAGAAAACCCTCTATCAGTTTTCTTCAAATGTTTGGTTGTCAATGTTACATTTTAAACAACAAAGATGCTCTTGGAAAGTTCGACCCAAAAGCTGATGATGGAATATTTCTTCGATATTCCTCTATCTTTAAGGCCTACAGAGTCTTCAATAAAAGAAGACAAACTGTAGAAGAAACAATTCATGTCACCTTTGACGAATCCCGTTCAGCAAATTCTAAACCTATCGCTAACAATGAAGAACTAAATGCTTGGATGTTCTCTCATTATAGAGAAATAGAACCCTTCTTCCTAAACCATCAGGACACAGATCATTCAGTTGTTGATGATGATCCAGACATCATACCACCTAATGCTGAATCCACCTCATGGGTTTCAGCTGAGCCTCTAAACACACTCCCTCCATCAGATCTTCCCTTGTCTGAAAACCTCTCTGTGAACAATGGTCTGTCTGACACTTAACAATTAATAGCTGATGAACCTCAAGCTTCTTCATCAGTGAACATTCCTATTGTTGATCCAACTCCTGAAGTGAGCGACAATGCTCCTACTCAGTGATGGACCAAAGATCACCCCATAGATCAAATCCTTGGTGATCCCGATGCAAGTATTCAGACTCGACGAAGTTCAGGTAATATCTGTCTCTTTGTCAACTTTCTTTCTTTAATAGAGCCAAAGAAGATTGATGATGCCCTCAGAGATCCAAACTGCGTCAGTGCTATGCAAGAAGAGCTGACTGCGTTTGCTCGAAACAAAGTTTGGAATCTCGTTCCCAGACCATCTGATAAGACTGTTATAGGCACTAAATGGGTGTTTAGAAACAAATTAGATGAACATGGGATTATAACCCGCATCAAGGCTAGACTTGTTGCTCAAGGATACAGGCAAGAGGAAGGCATAGACTGTGATGAAACCTTTGCTTCTGTGCCTAGGCTCGAAGCAATTTGGACTCTTCCTAGCTTATGCAGTTTACAAATACTTCAAAGTATATCAAATGAATGTAAAATCAGCATTCTTAATTGGAAAGCTGAATGAGGAAGTCTATGTTGAACAACCCCCAGGGTTCTCCGACCCTAAGCATCCAAATTATGTATATAAATTGGATAAGGCTCTCTATGGTCTAAAACAAGCCCCTCGTGCTTGGTATGACACTCTCTCCTCTTTTCTTATCCCTGAAAAATTTGAACGTGGTAAAGTTGATAATACCTTATTTTCCAGAAGCATAAAAGGTCACATTATTCTTGTGAAAATATATGTTGATGACATTATATTTGGTTCTACTAACCCATCTTTGTGTGCTCGCTTCGCTGAAAGAATGAAGAAAGAATATAAAAATGAGTATGATGGGTGAACTAACTTACTTCCTTGGACTTCAGATCAAGCGAACTGAAAAACGTAATTTTATCAACCAAGGTAAGTATGTCAAAGATATGGTGAAGAAATTTGATCTCACTCAAACTTCTTAAATGAAATCATCAAAAAATCTACAAAAAAAATTCAAAAAAGACTTGTGGAGAAATCTACAGAGATCAATTTCAAAGAAGTTCTGAAGAAAGTTCAAAGTCAAGACTTGTGGAGAATTTCTTATTAAATCATCAAAAAGGGGGAGATATCTACAAAGATCAATTTCAAAGACAAATTGTGAAGATAATCCTGAAGAGATAATTCTGAAAGTTCAAGACAATTCAGATGCTTACTATGTTTTAGAGACAGATTCTGAAGATGATTCGAGAAAGTTTGTTTTTCTGAAGACTGATCAAATATTACAGTATTGAAGACTTGTTGACTTTCCAAAGATACAAAGTACAAAAGACTTTTCAAGATTCTTCAAATACTAAAAGACTGAAGATTCAATGTCAAAGACAAAAGTTGAAAATTCAAGCGCTGAAGACTAATGTCAATTTTTTTTTAATCTTGAATACAAAGGGGGGAGAATGTTAGTGTATAAAATTGTATCCAAGATTTAGTGTGAAAAGTCAAGTCTAGCAAAGTCAACAAAGTCAAAGTTTAGCTAAGTCAATCATAATGTTTGTGTTTAAGCTTGAGGTTTTAGTTCTCATATAAATAGCTTGTGCCTTGTAATAATCTTCTAACTAAGCATTGTACTTAATATTGTTAGATCAATGACTAATGTACTTTCTCTCTCTACTCTCTCTCTAGAATAAACATTGTCAAATCTTGAATTGAGATTGCTTGATAGATTGGGAATACAATTTCAATTGGTATAAGAGCAAACCAAACAGATTCAGAAAGATCAGATCTCAAAACTGAATTCAAGTTTTGGATTTTTGGTTTTCACGAACTGGTTTCTTGAAATTCACTGTTTGATCACTGATTTTATTGTTTTTGCACAATTGAATCAAGAAATTGATTTGATTGTATACGTAGTATCACTAGGATCAATTCTTGTTCAGATCACATAGGTTAATTTCAACTTTAGATCGATCAATTTGATCAAAATGTTGTTTTCGTGAATAGTAGGAAGTCGAACACTGTATTTCGAATCAATCACTGTATTTTTCGATTTCTTTTATAATTTAAGTATTGTAATATTGCTACGTATTGTATCATGGACAAATTCTGTGATTTTAAGAATCATAATTCAAGTTTTACTTTATTTTTGATCGATCAGGCTTAGAACACGCAAGGAAAACCCAAAAATGCGCAAGATCTGTGAAACGCGCAAGTTCATCGCAAGAACGCGCAAGTTAAAGAATTTGGTTTCAAACGCGCGAGGAGTTATCTGCGAGTTCTTCACAAACGCGCTAATAGAGGTCTGCGAGTTTCAGAAACACGCAAGACAAAGTTTGCGAGTTTGGGCAAAAGCGCAAAGTGAGGCGTGCGAGTTTCTCCGAAACGCGCAAGAAGTGATTTGCGAATTTCAGAAACGCGCTAGAAGAGGCTTGCGAGTTTGAAATCCTTGAAAAATATTCTAAGTGTTGAAACGCGCTAACAATGTCTAGCGAGTGTCTAGTTTTGCGCTAACAATGTCTAGTGAGTTTCTAGTTTCGCGCTACCAACATCCTGCGAGTTCTAGTTTCGCTCTAACAACTACTAGTGCGTTTCTCTGTGAATAGTGCTTAGCGAGTTCAGTGCTTGGAGAGTTTAAGTGACTTTCGAGTTTCAAAGAGAGAAAAATTTCTGAATTTTTTTTAGATTATTTTTTGTACAGATCTAAGTTTGACTAAATCTTCTGAACTGTTTGGGAACGATCTTTCATAATCAAGCTTATATTTCATTCAAGATGCCAAAGACTGATGATAAAGGGAATAGTGTACTATCAGCAAGAGATATGGCAGTAGTGTACATGCCTGAGATACCTGGTATAGAGGTTGAACGAGACAAACTGAGAATTAAGAATTTAACCTTTATCAAACAGATTCAGGAGTTGAAATTTAATTTGTCAAACTCTGATAAAACTCCTGACTGTATAAAGTGTACTAATACTGTTAAATATAATTCTGCAGGTATCATCAGTGCAAAAGAGAACGAGATGAGAGAGAAAGAGAAAGACATGAGAGAGAAAGAGAAAGAGATTAAAAATAGAGAGAAAATAATTGCAATAAGAGAAAATACCATTCAGACTCTTGAGAAAGTAATTTAGCTCAAAGAGTCTACTATTACAAAACTTCAAAGCCAACTGAAGATAACTGAACAAAAACCATCTGCATGAAAAGCTAAATCAGTTGAACTTCAACAAAATTTTACGGCTTTTGAAGACAAAATATCTGCGTTGGAAGCCAACAATGCTGAAATACTGAAAAACATTCAAGCAGATAAAGAAAAATCAAATCTGGAGAAATCTTCAACTCAACAGATATCTGAATTTTCAAAGAAAACACTCCAAGAGAAAAAGGATCTTGAGATGAGATGTTCAAAACTTTCTAAGCAAGTGTCAGAATTCGAAAAGATAATAATCACTGAAAGAGACACTTTTGCGAAAGAAAGACAAGTTCTTGAAAACAAAATAACTGAACTTCCCAAACAGATTTCTACTCTACAAGACTTACTTGAAAAAGAAAGACAGTTTTTTAAGGAAAACAAGAAGTCTTATGAGCTTGAAAAGAAAAATACTGAAAAGAGAAATTCTGGGATTTTCAAAGATATTTCTGAAAAAGCCAAGAACTTGGAAAAAGATTTTGAGCAAGAACGTTCACATTTTGAGTCTGAGATATCTAAGCTCATATCCAAAATCTCTGCTCTATCATCAGATGTGCAAAAAGAACAGAAAGCTAAATCTTATTTGAAACAGAAGTTTGAGACACTTACTTCTGAAAGAAACATTTTATCTGAAAAGATAAACTTAGAAGCTGCAAATGTTAATATGTCAGAAAAAGTTTGTGCTGATGTGATCAATCAATCACCAGTGGACAATTCAACCGAATCAGTTTGCTCTTTTAAAATTGCTTCTAGTTCTATCCATGAGAAAAATGTTTTGAAAAAGAAAAGTGTCAAATCACAAACTGTCAAATCAAATCAGATCAGACCATCTAATCTATTCTATGACAAATCTGTTGATGGTTCAACAAATTTTTATATAAAATCTCTTGGAAACAATTCGAAGAAATGACAGATGGTCTGGAAGGTTAAAGATTCTTCGGATGAGAAGAAGAATGACGAAGCATATGCATCCACAACCAATGCCAACAAGAACAGAGCGCATAAAGGTAAATCTTTTGGTAATCCTGATATGTTTTGCTCTACTAATCACTTAATCAGGGTTGCTTAGAAGAAAATATGTTGTTGTTACTGTGGAGCACATGACTTTGTAAGTAAAAAATTTGTCAATTACTGATATGGTTCATATTATGTAACCCCCACAAGAACTGCAACTAACACTTCAGGACCCAAATACCAGTGGGTACCAAAACATAAATCAGTGTTGCAGGCACCCAAAGTTTAAGGAGGAGCAGAGAACAATGACTCTTGAATAATTCAGTTCAAGACCCGGACTTCAAAGTTAAAATATTTTGACTTCTGAGTAAATCAACTCAGGACTCGGACTTCAAAGTCAAAGAACTAAAGTCTTTTCAACAAAACAGTTCAAAACCCGAACTTTAATGTAAAGGATTGTGGCTTCTGATCACATGACAGATCAGAACCCATTCTTCAATGTTCAGACATGGATATTTTGCAAATATCCTGGAGGAGCTTAATAGACTTAAATTATTTTGTCATGATTTGAGGGGAGCCTAAAAGGTTAGTATCTTTTGATCTAAATCTCTGATTGTTTGAAAGAAGAACAATTTTCAAGCATGAAAAACGATTTCTAAAATGATCAAACCACTTCTCTATTCTCAAAAGGTTTCATGAATTAGGAAGTGTGATTTTAAATGTTTTTCATAATTGAGCTTCAATGTTTAACTGACCGTGTATTTCTAAAGATCAATACTTGTGTATTATCTTGTCTATATATTGTAAAGTATTCATACACACCGGTTCAGTACTTCATTTGAATCTGTTATTACCATGTCTCATAACGAACAATTTTTTCGATGGTAATACTCCCGTTTGCTTTCAAATATTGTTGAGAATCAATTATCATTTCTAATCTTGTTTCTATTTGTTCATATAAACAAAATATCCAATTCTTTGATACCCTAACCATTTCATTTGATCTGATTGATATATTGTCAGATTCTCAAAACAATTCTCTTGATTTCATTTCATTCATTCAATATCTTTGGTTTGAGAAATCTTCAAAGTTCAATTGCTCAAATCTCTTGAGCATACATTTTGACAATGTTATCATACATTTTGTGCTTAACTGTTCAAGTTAAACTGTTGAGCAACCATTCTTTTTAAGACTTACATGGGATTTGTGTGTGAGCTTAAACGGAACTTCCATGGATTCACGTAAACCTATGTTTCCTACCCAGGAAGTTATCCTAGAGTGATTGAGGGGTGAGGGGTCAAAATCAAAAGAGTGGGGGAGATAACTCATCCGGTTGAGTTTTTCTCATTGTGAAGAGGAAAAATGTAAATGAGAGTTTGGTTAGAAGTGAGCAAAATGTTAAAAAGAAAGAGGGTGTGAGAATAGAGTTAAAAGAATATCAAAACTCTGCACCAACCACTTTCTGAGTCGAGCAGCCACAAAATCTGATTGGTTCACATTCTTTGGTGACCATCATTGAAATAGGCAGTGAGCCCATGCCAACTCTTGTATTAACCCCACCAGCCACTCATTTATTTCCCGACAAAGAAATATTTCAATTTTTCTCGGGGACGCAACACATCTGCTATCTAGTCTTCACTCAGAAGACTTAGATATTGAAAAAGAAGGAAAGTTGCCCCACCTTCGCACCTCTTTCATGCACATTGAGTATGTGAAATATCTGTTGTTGTCTCAATAGTTTACACAATTTGAGCCTGAAAAAGCTTGAGTAGCTTCAATCATTTCTACACTTTCACGTACACACAAGAAATAAGTTTTCTTGACATAACATTCATAGAAAATTCCTTCGTGATTTTTTCAATGATTGAATGGAAGCCCTGGGGGAGTGAACATAACAAAAGCTCATTTCCAATGTACATCCGTTGAACAAAGTGGCTCCGTGCTACTTACAGGCATATCAATTGAATCATTTGTTGATTCAAGTTTACAATTCCTATTATATCTGAAATTGAAAAGATTCGGATATATACATTTCATGAATTGAGGAATATTCAGATCAAAGGGCGGAGAATGTCAATTTATCATAAAGGGGAGATTGTTAGTCATTACAAAGGGGGAAATCAAAGAAGGTGCTGAAATTGAAGAAGTTTTGATGATCATGATGTTCACAATCATCAAAAAGGGGGAGAAGTCTACAGAGATCAATTTCAAAGAAGTTCTGAAGAAAGTTCAAGGTCAAGACTTGTGGAGAATTTATGATTAAATCATCAAAAAAGAGGAGATATCTACAAAGATCAATTTCAAAGGCAAATTGTGAAGATAATCCTGAAGAGATAATCCTGAAAGTTCAAGACAATTCAGATGCTTACTATGTTTCAGAGACAGATTCTGAAGATGATTCGAGAAAGTTTGTTTTTCCGAAGACAATCAAGAGATCAAATAAATGAAGATAGAAAGATCAAAGATCCCTCAAAGTTTCAAAGATGAAGTTTTTCAAAGAAGTTTAAAGTAGTTTTCAAAGTATTGTTTCAAGACTTCATATGATTCGTTTTCAAGACTTGTTGACATTCCGAAGATGCAAAGTATGAAAGACGTTTCAAGATTCTTCAAAGACTGAAAGACTAAATATTGTTAAAGTCTCAAATTCCAAGACTGTCAGAGACAAAAGTTGAAGAATCAAGGGCTGAAAACTAGTGTCAATTTTTTTTTTAAATCTTGAATACAAAGGGGGAGAATGCTAGTGTATAAAATTGTATCTAAGAATGTTAGTTGAAGAATCAAAGTCAAAGTTTAGCTAAGTGAATCATAATGTTTGTGTATAAGCTTGTGGCTTTAGTTCTCATATAAATAGCTTGTGCCTTGTAATAATCTTGTAACTAAGCATTGTACTTAATATTGTTAGATCAATGACTAATGAACTTTCTCTCCCTACTCTCCCTAGAATAAACATTGTCAAATCTTGAATTGAGATTGCTTGATAGATTGGGAATACAATTTTAGAAAACTCTTATGGCACCTCCTCTGACATTAAACAAGGATCCATCAGGAAAACCTGTTAATGTCACTTCATGTAGAGGAATGATAGGTCCCTGCTGTATGTTACAGCGAGCTGACCTGACATCATGTACTCTACATGTATTTGTGCATGCTATAAACCTGAACCCAAGGAATCCCATCTGATCGCTATAAAGCGAATCTTTAGATATCTAAAAGGAACTCCTAACCTCGGTCTTTGGTATCCTAAAGATTTAGGGTCTAATCTAACTGGATATTTAGATAGTGATTTTGCAGTTTGTAAACTTGATAGAAAAAGCACCACTGGTGGATTTCAACTTCTAGGAGGAAAGATGATAAGTTGGACAATTAAAAAAGCATAATTCAGTGTCCACTTCCGCAGCTGAAGCTGAGTACGTAGCCGTTGGAAGTTGTTGTGCTCAAGTCTTACGGATGAGAAATCAACTATTAGATTATGACCTCCAGCTATCAAAGATTCCAATCTATTGCGACAACAGTAGTGCCATCGTTATAGCAAACTGTTAGATCACAGATTTATTGGATTCAAGATCATCCAGTCTAAAGTTTGGAATCCGAAGCTAAAGCTAAAAAGCCACTCTCGATATTAGTCTTATGTTAATTTGTAATAATCGTCAAAGTTAATTATTGTCTTAATTAATAGTATTATATTAGTCCTAAATATCTATTAATAGATATTTAGTTTAGATATTAGTTTTAGATATTATGTTTGTTAGATAATATCTTGTTAGATATTATGTTAGTAATGTTAGGTTAGATATCATCTATCAGATATCTCACAATCTAACAACTCTCACATAACCCACATTACACATCAAGATCAGAGAGAAAAGAGAGAGAGTTTATTCAAGAACATCAACCTTGTAATCGATCGTTTGTAATCTAAAAAGGTTGGTTTATCTATCTCTTTGTTGTTTGATTATCTGGTAAACGATCGTGTTCAATTATATGGACCGTCAATTGGTATCAGAGCCTAACCAAATCAAAATAAAACTTTTAAAAACTCTGTGTTCTTCATTTTAACACACACTGTATTATCGATCAAAACTCCAAAAAATGGTTGTTTTTTAAATCAAAGTCTTGTATACTGTTGTACTTGGTTAGTCGAACACTTGGTCAAATTCTGGTGTCGAAAAACTACTTCCAGGTTGGTGTATTTGGGATTTACAAGGCCGATCTATCGAAGAAGAAACGACACCGGTCGTAGGAGCACACCGGTCGAAGGTTTCATATCAGTCGAACTGTTCAAAACAAGTCGAAAAAGCATAAACCCGGTCGAAATATTCAATCAGGTCGTCACTACTTTTCATACCGGTCGACCAGCATCAACACCGGTCACTGTACAGTCCGGTCGAGCATAGTACAATCGATATGGTCGAACTGTACAACACCAGGTCGACACTATTCTCTACCGATCGAAAAACATAAAATTCCCAGTCGCTACAGTACCCCCGGTCGAAAAACTTCGCTGGTCGACCACATACTCCGGTCGTGCAAAGGTCCGGTCAAGCACAACCTCTGATCGTACACAATACCGGTCGATCGATCCGATCAATACACCACACCGCTTGCACCATCTCCGGTCGAGTGTTTTTACGCCAACAGTTCATCGCACAAACCAGCATTTCACGCTACCGCCGTCTCGCGCAAACCCCTGTTTGCGCCACCCACCACTAGCACAAATATCATTTCGCGCGACCCACTTCTAACGCAAAACTCTGATTTGCACCAACTACATCTCACGCAAACTTTGTTTCGCGCCAACTTTATCTCGCGCAAAGTTCCATTTCTCGTGATCCTTTTCTCACGCAAAACTCCTATTGTGCGCCAGCTTCTTATCACACAAAGTTGATTTTTGCGCCACCTTCACTTAACGCAAAATTGTATTTTAGCTCCAGTTCCTGACTTAGTCTTTCTGATTGATTTTAGTTGGGCTAACGATCATATTCAAGTTTTTCTTATCAAACAGAATGACTTCCTATTTTCCAATGTTGAATAAACGAGAATACAAAAAGTCGAAAAATAATTTTTTCAGCTTTGTAGATAATGATGATCTGGGTCACTACATGAGATTATCATTGTCTGAAGGAGCACAAATGCAAAGAGAGAGAGTTGGTAATAGAGCTAGAGTTTATCTGAAAAAGAGTATTTCTAAAGAAATATATGAATTAATGGAGTTTCCTGAAGCTTCAGGGAAAGAGATATGGGACTATCTTGCATTATACTCTGAATGGATTAGCTTAGACCGAAAGGTTTTCTTAAAAGCAAAAGATTTGGTAGCTGAGAACTCTGAGCTAAAAAGAAAGATTTATGGTCTTGATGCTCAAAAACAGAAGCTAGATCTTGTTGAGAGCAATGAGAAGAAATCTAAGGATTTGGAGAGTACAAATGCTGAGCTAAAAAAGAAAATATCTGAGTTTGAAAAGAAGTTCTCAGATCTTTCCAAGAAGAGTGTTGAAGAGAAGAAGGTGATTGAGCTTAAAAGTTTAAAGCTTTCTCAACAAGTTAGTAACTTTGAGAAAGTAATAATTTTGGAAAGAGATCAGTTTGCCAAAGAGAAGAAGGCAAATGAAAAGTAGAACGTTGGATTTTTAAAAGAGATATCAGATAGAAGAAAAGGTGCAAAGAAAGAATTTGAAAAAGAAAGAAGCACCTTTGAAGCTGCAATTAGAAATCTTAATGCAAAGCTATCTGAACTTTCTAAGTGTGCACAGAAAGAGAAGAAAAAGAAGTGTGAGCTTGAGACGGATATTGACCTTCTTGTCAAAGAAAGAAACAATTATTCTTCAAAGGTTAACGAGCTTGAAAAGATTATTTCAATGGTGGTGGTGATTGAGCATAAGACTCCAGAGTCAATTGTCCACTCACCTAGAGATGATTCAGCTGATTCAGAATGCTCATTCAAGTCAGCTGCAAGTTTACCATTCAAACCTGTTTCTTTAAAAAGGTCAGTTAAATCTTCTAATCAAAATCGTAGTTCTAACCTATTCTATGATAGAAATATAGATAGTTCAGGTACACATCGAAGAAGAAGAAGCTACAAAGAAGAAGAACTAGTCAGAAAAAGGCAACCAGTTAAAAATGAGCAGAAAAGTAAGAAGTCATGTGTACATACGCAAAATGCCAAAAAAGAACACTGCGCATAAAGGTAAACCTGATTTTGTCTACACGAGAGATCAATTAATCAGTTTGTCAGGTAAGAAACTCTATTGTTCTTATTGTCATACACATGATCCTGTTCATAAAACGAGTGACCATTACTGGTATGATTCTTACTCAATTACCCCCCATAAGAACTGCAACTAACACTCACGGACCCAAATACCAGTGGGTACCAAAGAGAAGGGATAATTCTGTGTTGCAGGCACCTACTATCAAGGGGGAGTAGGAGAATGATGGCTTTTGAACACGGTAGTTCAAGACCCGTACTTCAACGAAGAATGACTTCTAAACACCACAGTTTAGGACTCGTACTTCAGTGATCAAAAGACCTTACTCCTGTGCTGATAAGAGAATGTACTCCGATACTCGAATGAGGAAATCAACCTTCAAGGGGGAGTACATATTTGTCTGATATTTTATGCATATCTTTAACACTGATAATGTTCTATTGCATAATTTCAGGGGGGTGTAAAAAGGTGATGACTTATGATTATTTCTGATCAGAACTCGTACTTTCGTTGTTTTACTGCCTTTTTGTCAGTTTTAATTTAAGTGAATAAATTCGCTTTGACTATGACATAAGACTTTTGCAGTTTTTGAGAGATGCTTACATGTTCACATGTTTATGACTTTAAGCTCAGCTGAGATGTAATATTGCACTCAAAAGGTATCATTCCTTATCTTCATCTCAAATATGGTTGAAATGTGGACAATTTTCAATCACAGAAAACATTGTTCTTACATGTTCAAACCACCTCCCGAATCTTAAACCGATTTCATGAATTGGAAGTGTGACTTTAAATGTTTTCAAGATCTACATTGTGCTTTAACTGAAATAGTTAAACCAATTTGAGCATCACATGCTTTATAGAAAAACATTAATTTCACTATGCTAGGACTTAACACAACTTCTACGGAATCACGTTAACCAGTGATTTTTACCCACGAAGTTAATCCATAGTGATTGAGTGTGAGAAGTCAAATGAAAAGAGTGTGTCAAACAGAGAAAGAAAGTTTGGTTAGAGTAACCTAGATGTTTTAAAATAAAGAGGGTGTGAGAACAGAGTTAAAAGAATATCACAACTCTGCACTAACTTTTTCTGAGCCGGGCAACCATAATTTTAATGATTCACAACACTTTAGTGATCACTATTGAAACAGGCAACTAGCCCATGCCAACTCTTGATCAAACCTCACCAACTACTCATTTTCTTCTCAAATAGAAAGTCTTTCACATTTTCAAAGGGGAAGCAGCAGATTTGCTATCTGGTTTTCATTTGGAAAATCTGGATATTGAAAAGAAGGAAGTCTGCCCCACCTTCGCACTTCAATCATTCACATTGAGTCTGTGTTTAACTTACTGTTGTCTCAGTGGTTTACACATTTTGAGCCAATAAGCAATCATCCGTGCTAAATTATTTATATCACATGCACGAACACACAAGGAATTTGTTTCTTTGTCATAACGTTTATAGAAATTACCTTAGTGGTGTTTCGATGATTGAATGGAAGCCCTGGGGGAGTAAACATCAAAAAGCTCCTTTCCAATGTGTATTCGTTACACACAATGACTTAGTGTTACTAACAGGCATTTTAACTTATTCGTTTGTTAATTCAGGTGTTACACGATTATTTTCTCTGGATTTGCAAAGATCTGGATGAATATCTTTTGAATTGACAGATCAGAAGCTCCTGATGAAATACATTTCTTGCTAAAGTTTTGATGAAGTCGTTGAACTTTTCATCAAAAAGGGGGAGAAAAGCTAATCAAGAAATAGGAGATAAATCAAAAGTTTAGAGAATTGTCCAAGATAGAATGGAGAAGAGCTAACAAAGAATAGATTCTTCAAAGTATTCTAAAGACATACTGATCTGAGAGAAATTTTCTTTGAAGATAATTTTTCTGGAGATTATTACATTCTGAAGAGAAAGAAAGAGATTCCATCTTCTGAGCTGAAAGAGAAGACTGAATTTATAAATCATTTTAGTAATGATCTTGATCCAAAGGGGGAGATTATTAGATCACAGATTTATTGGATTCAAGATCATCCAATCTGAAGTTTGGAATCTGAAGCTAAAGCGGAAAAGCCACTCTCGATATTTGTCTTATGTTAATTTGTAATAATTATTGTGTTAATTAATAGTATTATATTAGTCCTAAATATCTATTAATAGATATTTAGTTTAGATATTAGTTTTAGATATTATGTTCGTTAGATAATATCTTGTTAGATATTATGTTAGTAATGTTAGGTGAGATATCATCTATCAGATATCTCATAATCTAATAACTCTCACATAACCCACATTACACATCAAGATCAGAGATAAAAGAGAGAGAGTTTATTCAAGAACATCAACCTTGTAATCGATCGTTTGTAATCTAAACAGGTTGGTTTATCTATCTCTTTGTTGTTTGATTATCTGGTAAACGATCGTGTTCAATAATACAGACCGTCACAAACAATTTGGTTCTACACTCAAAGATAAAACACATAGAGATCAGATATCACTTTATCAGAGATCATGTGATGAATGGTGATATTAAACTTCACTTCATCTCTATTGACTATCAGTTCGCTGATCTTTTTACCAAACCTTTTGATGAGACAAGATTTAATTTCTCATCAGTGAGCTTGGAATGCTGAATCTTGAAGTTTTAATCTTCAACTTTCATGCATTATGTCAGTGATACATAGTTCCCATTTATCATCTGCTCTCTTCCTAAAAATCTCTGACTCTCAGGTATGTTCCCTCATTCTCTCTCACTGAATATCTCAATCAGTAAGACGTTTTTAAAAATGCAAATCTTCAATCACTGCATTTCTTCAAGTGGTTAAAAGCTTTTTCATAAACAAATCTTATCACTGATATTTATCGTCAGTGATCATTTGAAAAGAAAATTATCTCTGATTTTTTATCAGTGATACTCTATAAAAACGAAACGTTTCATCTCTCATATGACGTCAATCTAAACGATAATACATGGCACGCCTTTTTCTGACACGTTCGTCCGTTGCACTTCATGTCCAATCAATTTCGTGGGACGTGTCCGTGTCACGATGACCTCCTTTTCCCGTTCCAAATTCCTTCTCTTTCCTCATATAAAAGTAATGCCATTTACATTTTTGCCTTTTATACTCTCAAAAACTTCTAAGGCAAGAAAAAGCATTCTAGACATTCAAGTAAATAAAAACACACTCTTCAATCTTCAAATCTTCAAGATCATCAGGTTTTTGTTTTTTCACATTCATTCCTCTCAAAACACTCTTGAATCTTAAATATCCTCTTATTTTGGATTTAAAAGTGTTTCTTACATTAAAATCATTTCTTTTGATTTTAACTTGTTCAAAAACATTTGGTTTTTAAGATTGTTCTTTTTTTTCGTAAAGAACATTGTTTTACTCTAAAAACAACTTTATTTTTCTATGTTTCTTTCGAAAAAGAAAAACTGGTAAAATATTTTCATTGTTTTTAGACTCTAAACCCTTAATTCTATTCTACTTCTCAATTCTAGAAATGGCCCAAGCTACACTAATTGCTTCGAAGAATGTCAAGTTTTCACTTACTGACTCTGAAATCCCTAAGAAGTAAGAACAATCACCTCGCTCGCTTAGACTTTGAAGCTAAAAAATACCCACATCTGGTGGAAGTTGCTGCCTTTTTGAAACAATCATGCATAGCATATGCACTGACTGTTGACCCCAAGCCATCCAAAACACTACTTCAACAATTTTGGTTTACTGCAGAAAATAGCTCAGTGACCAACAAAAAGGGTGAAGTAGTCCCTACCATCTCTTTCCGGACTGAACATGGCCTCGGAAATCTCAATGCTTTTGGTATCCGCAAGGGTCTTCGATTCCCTGCCAAGACTACCCACGGTTTCGACTCTCTTCCCACTGATGCTGAACTCATCCACTTTCTGGATGACATGGAATACACTTGGGACAACAAACCTCGCTCCCAGATTCCCAACAAGAAGCTGACTAAAATTCTGAAGGCAAACATGCCTTCAGTGATCAACTACATCTTCACTCATATTATTCAGAGCATGAGTGGCAAGATAGGATCGCTGGACGAGGCCAGCAAAATGCAACTACCAATGGGATATTAAGTGCTTGCTGGAAAGCACTATGACTATGCTGGAGCGATCTTGACGATATCTTGTCAAAGACCGAGAAGCCTGAAAGGGATCCCAAGATTCCCTATGTTCGATTCATTTGTTCTTGTCTTCACTTTCTCCTTGACAAGAAGTACCCCACAACAAATGATGGTAGCTTCTCACGGGTTGGCCAACGAGCGCTGGACATCAAACTGGCTAAAAACAAGGTAAGTCTTTCCAATCTACGATCTCGTCTCTCTCTATCTCTCTCTCTCTCTCTCTATTCGTCGACTTTAGTGGCCACGTAGGAGGTTCCTTCTTCTTCTAACCCTGCCGCTACAACCCCTTCCAAGCGACAGTTTACAGCTCTTTTTGGCCCTGCTAAAAATGCCAAAAAGACCATGGAGTCAACCCCTTCTGGTAACTTACCTGAGGTAGTTTCACAACAACAAACTACCTTGGATGGATTTGTGGGTCGCTCCTCCATATCAGCTACCACAACAACAACCGTGTCAGTGACGTCAATCGCTGACACCACACCGGTGACAACCCCACTTTTCTCAGTTTCTCAACAACCACCAACTAAGGTAATTTCCACTATCACCAGTGTTCCCTCTACTTCTATCCCTATTACTTCTTATTCTACTATTTCTTTGGTCATTAACCCTCCCAATATATCGCAGCAACCTTTTACCACTTCAACCATAAGACTTGGTACTCAAACACCTCCAAATTTTGAAGGAGATATGAAATTCTTCAATATGTTTGATCTATCAGGTATTCCTAAATCGATATACACTTCTCCCCCCTCTCCATATAATCCTGAGCATCGTTTTGATCAACCACTAACTTTCGTTTCAGTTACTACTTTGGGCACTGTTGACGCCAACATCAACAAGCTGGATGAAAAGGTGGAACTCTCGCTGCTTCTCTTGACACCAACACCACAGCCATAAATTGGGCAGGTGAAGAGCTGAAGACTTTAACCTCAACATCCGCCTCTACAGCTGCTGCTTCTCAGATGTTCTCTCTTCAGGACGAGGTCAATCAGCTCAAGGACAACATGGCCCGTAAAAAAAAGTCAACTCCAACTCCTCACCGGCCATGTTGAACACTTGACTGGTGAAGTCCAAGGTCTCAACACCAAAACGACTCTGCCAATCAACTGCTCTCTCAGCTGCTAGCTAAGCTGAATGAACCAGCTCCTACTCCGACAGCTTCCTTCACTGACAACGATCGTACTTCGCTGAATTTCGCTATTGAATTCATTCTTCAGGCTACTTCAGAGATCCCCATTATTGAAGACCGTCTGGATAAGTTGGAGGCTATGCCCGTCCAAAGCCTTCTGCTGAAGCTCTCACTGCTGAACTCCCACATGTTGATGATGACAAAGAGGGGGGAGAGATCAAATGAAGAAACAACCGAGGTTCAGGAGACGGTAAAAACTCCCTCTCAAGTTGAGGAAGAGAAGATCATTGAAGATCAAGCCCCTCCCTCTTCTTCCCTTGCTTTCGTTGATGAAGAAGAAGAGGATGAAGAAGAAGAAGAAGATGATGAAAAACTTGATCTCCCTGATCAAGAAAATAACAATCCTGCTGCAGATGATGATGAAGAGGATCAGTCTTTATGGTTCTCAGCCACAAACGTCTCATCAATATCATCGATGAAAGGCGTTGTTATCAACGATTTAGGGGGAGACAGAAGGATAAAGCTTCAGGTACCCCATACCAAGGCAAGCAGAAGGGAATAGTTGTCGAGGGAAACCTGAAACTCATATCATAATCTGAGGGGGAGCATCCTTCTCATGTATGCCTATCTATTGTCCCTCTCTCCTTCTTTTCATGTCAAACCCCTCTCTCATTCTAGCCTTTATCTCTCTTCTTCTATAATAAACAAAAACTCCATTTTTCATTTTTTGCTCAGTCAGTTCTCTCCCCTGCTTAAGGGAACTTCACTGCAAATAATCCCAGCTCTTACAGCTGATGATCAAATAATCCTAACCTCCCTCAATAAGGTTGATGAAATAGAAGAAGAAGATGAAACCCTGTTCTATCTAGGAAGGCCCTCTTGACTAGCTCAATGGTCAGAGGATGAACTCAAAAGACGAACAAGGATGATCTCTCACATAGATAGTCAGCGACTAACGATCCCTCCTCAATCCTCAACTAAAGAGCTTGATTTCCTGACCCAAGCTGAAATCGAAGAATCTGTCAGAGATGAAAAGCTGATTGCTGAATGCCAAAAAGATGCTAATCTAGCTCTTGAGGTTCATTCATCTCTATTCAAAGATGACAAGATGAAGAAGAATCCAGTGAAGGTTCAAGCTGTTTTGCTCAAAGAAATTGAAGAGGAGCCCTTAAAAGAAAAAGAAGTCAGCGATAAAACTCTAGATTGGTGTAAACAGAAGATAGATTATCGTTCTAACCCAATGAAGATCGTCGTTTTCACCATCTCTGGGAGAAAGAAGAACGACCGAACTTCAGTGACTATGGAGATAACCAGAGAGGATGGAAGTGTCAAAGCTATGTTCGTATCAAGACTAGAACATTTTGGTTACTTTGAATGGCTAGAGTTCAAGGAAGCACTGAAGAAGTTTAAATCAACGTACAAAGGCTATGTTGAAGAAATCATTAGAGCCCTCATCAATAGAGTCGCTGCTATTCTGAAAGTGTCTTCTGCTCTTCCTCTAAAGCCAAAACAAGTAAAGAGAAAGCTTGCCTCCTCCTCTAATAATGTCGCAATGATAAAAAAATGACACCTCCCTCAAATTCTCCATGGATGCACTGTTTGGGCCTCCTCCTGATCTCTCAGTTCTAGATTTATCACTGCCTGTTGGTGAACCTTATTTGCCACGGCAAGTGATAAAGAAGCCTTATGGAATCTTCTTCAGAGATGATGAGGAACAACTTACATTTTAGATAGTCTATGAAATTCACATCTGCCCACTAAGCCATCAGCAAGAACTTCTATGCTTGTGTTGTGGATACTCCTCATCAGCGGATCCTATCAAAGCTCTCATTCAACAAGAAGCCTCTGATCAAAGAAGGAAAGGAAAAAAAGTACTAGATTATATGATCTCTCTACAGACCTCCTGAAAACATAGTTGATAGATTCTCTTCTACTTCTTGTAATCTATTAGTTAGTCTTACAGTAGTTAGATTTTCACTTGTACTTATAGTTTTCATCTCTATTATAATTCTTTGTTTGAATTAATGAAAATTTCAGCGAAGTACTTAAATCCATCAGTACTGTAAAAGATCCCTCAAAATAGTAATTGGGACATGTATGTTATGAGTCTTGATTATCCTTCATTTTGACTTAAAGTAATTTTATTCATAGTTACTTTGTCAATATCAAATAGGGGGAGATTGTTGATCCATACTCTCTCAGTGGTTTGATAATGATCATTTTCTATACTTAGTGAAAATTACGTTTAACATTATGTATTAGTGTTTCATCATCAGCGATCATACTGAGTCTGTTCAATTATCGTTGATGATCTCTCTTGTAAGCATTCATATATATATATATATATATATATATATATATATATATATATATATATATATATATATATATCAGTGTTTCACCATCAACGCTCTAATATTGAGTATGTTGAGTATTGCTGATGATTTAGAATGTAAACAGTTAGACGTAATCCCTGAAGACAAGTTTCACAACAAAAGAAATTCACTGCTGAATCGAAGAGGAAGTTGCTGAACAAAGACAAGCCTACTCATGACCTGATGCGGATATCAGTGAAGCCAAGACAAGTCTACACATGCGAAGAAAACCTAAGGAAAAGCTTCAGCGATAGCTGAACTTCTTTATATCTCTGAAGGAAGAGATATTCAGCGATTGATGATAACTTAGCTTATGCCTCAAGTGTCTTTTGTCTTATCCTTGCACACATCGTACGATTGTCAGAAAAGACATAACTCTGCATCAATTCGTATAACAACTCTGTCAACTACACTGTTCATCATACAGCCAAAATCATGTCTCCTAAAGTCAGACTCATGCAACCAACCAATGAAGGACACATGTAAAGTACTCTGCATTGTATTTAATGCATAGGGTATAAATAGAAAGATCAACACTCCATCTGTGCGTAGCCTTCATATTTCTAAATATATAGAAACCCTTGTTTTCTATATTCTCCCAAGCCCCTATTCTCTATTCCTAGTGCAACCTTCTAAGTGATTCTTAAGTTCGTTTAGATTTGGTTTTTCTTAATCTTATTCCACAACAAACTTGTAAATTGTATTTTGATTTATCAATAAATAATTTATTAAACTTTAAAACTATGTGTTTGTATTCAACCCCCCTTCTAAAAACTTGTTAAGCACCTTCGGGACCAACTAGAAGAAATAAGCCTCTCTACCTGTCTGATAAGCATAAGTCAATCCCTATTGATAAGGCTACTACTACTTGCTATAACTGTGAGAAAGTTGGCCATTTTGCCAGCAAGTGCAGGTCAAAGAAAGTCTTCAAACCTTCCACCTCCAGGAAATCCAGCGATAACAAATACCTCAAGTTGAAAGAAAAATATCAGAAGTTGAAATGCTTCAAGTGAAAAGGTAAAGGTCTTATTGCTAGAGAGCATGACTAGGCTGAGTTAGAAGAATCAAGTTCTGATGAAGAAGAAGATGTTAATCTATGCTTTATGGTTGAGATTAAAAAAGAAATGGAAGAACCTCCTAGAACATCCATGAGCTACATTTCCTCTCAGATATCAATCTCTACTAATCCTTCCCTCTCTGAAGCTGAGAGAAGTCGCGTTGTTGATGTGGTGACGATTGACTTATACAATGCACTAAATGGCAGAACCTTAGTTGAAAACAAAAATATTGAGTTAACTGAACATCTAGAAAAATGTCATTTAAGGATCAAACCTATACCTGAGGACACTTCCTTATCTCAGTTTGGAATGTTTGTCTCTTCCATCCCTGACACTTCTTCATCTCAGTATTCCTCGTGTTCCAAACCTATACCTGAGGACATATCAAAAACCTCCAAGATTACTAATATAGGGAAATCCATTTCTTATCATTCTCAGAAGGCTACAAAGATAGTAAAACCTAAGATGATCCCTTCTAAACCTTCAGCAAATCAATCTTCTTGTTCTAGATCTAAGATTACTGGAAATATTCAGAGATCCATTCCAAAGCTAAAGATTGATATCAAGCCTAAGAAATCAGAAGAACTGAAAGTTCCTCCGAAATCTAATGCTAAGGGAATTCTTGGAGCAGGCCCGACTCATCTAAAGTTTACTAATGCAAATACTCCTGGTCTTAAGGCTACTTTTAGCTATAGAAAGTGTTATCACTGTGGACTTACTGAACACATTGCCATTTAATGTCCAAATGCCGTAAAAGCTGAAAAGATAGCTAAAGTGAAGATGAATGCCTCCAAGGCTATGAAGGTCACCAAAGCTGAGAAATCTACCAAGGTGAAAAATGCCACTAAGGTTAAGAAATTAATTTAAGTGAAGGTTACCACTAACACTGAATCTTCAGATGCCGTGAAGATTGTTGAACCTTCCATCTCCACTAACCCCCCATGACCCATTGAAAAGTGGGTACCAATAAAAATTTAATCTTCCTTATGTTTGCATGGATCAAAGGGTATCTAGTATTTACATAGTGGATGCTCTTGACATATGACTGGCCAAAGAGACCTTCTCACTGAATAGAAGGAAGAGAAAAGTCCCTCAGTGACCTTTGGGGGAAATGGAAAAGGCTATACCAGAGGGTTTGGTGTACTCAATAATGGTACAACTACCTTCTGAATAGTCGCTTATGTAGAAGGACTGAAGCACAAACTTCTCAGCATCAGTCGGCTATGTGATAAAGATTACGAAGTATGCTTTTCTAAAAAAGCATGTTCAATGTTGGACAAAAACAAAAATATTGCTTTCAGCAGTTATCGTATGGAAAATTTTTATGTAATAAATATGGACTCTACAACCACTAAGAATGTTTGTTTTCTGTCCAAAGCCTCATCAGACGTCAACTGGCTATGGCATAAGAGGCTCTCTCATCTCAAATTCAAGACACTAACCACTCTCTCCTCAAAAGAACTAGTCTCCGGTATTCTCAACACTCATATACCAAAGAATCTTCTTGTTCAGCATGTGAAAAGGAAAGCAGACTAAAGCTAGTTTTAAGTCTAAATAAGTTTCACTAGTGACAGATCCTCTTCACCTCCTGCACATGGATTTGTTTGACCCTGTCAACATTCAATCCATGCTGGAAAGAAATACACTCTTGTCATAGTTGATGAATAATTTCGCTACACCTGGGTAATCTTTCTCCGCTCTAAGAGTGACACTCCAGAAGAACTTATATCTTTTGTTATAATAATGGAAGTATTGAACAACTTAACTGTTCCCTCAATAAGAAGTCATCATGGAACTGAATTCAAAAATAGTTCCCTGAACAAATTCTTTTAAAGTAAGGGCATCTCACACAATTTCTCATTAGTGAGAACCCTCAGCAAAATGGAGTCGCTGAAAGAAGAAATAGAACAATCATCGAAGCTGCCAGATCAATGCTCAACGATTCTCATCTTCCAACTCAGTTTTGGGTACAAGCTGTCAACACGACCTGTTTCACTCAGAATAGGTCACTGATTGTTAAACGATTCAATAAAACTGCCTATGAACTATTCCATGGAAGAAATCCATCTATTAGCTTTCTTCACATCTTTGGTTGTCAATGCTTTAAGTGAATGTTAAAATCCTAAACAATCGAGCTTTTCTAAACAAGATCAAACATTCAAGAATTCTAGAGAGAGAGTAGAGAGAGAAAGTAGATCTTGAATATTCTTAAATGTTTACAATGAGACTCTTAGCAACACAAACTAACCATATCCCTATTTAAAGCACCTAAACTAACAAAGACTTAAACACTAAGTAATCTAAAACAACTTTGACTTTGACAATATTGACTTTACAACTTTGACCTTTCTCATTAAATTTTGGATACAATATTTGGACCTAACAATCTCCCCCTTGTATTCAAGATTTAATAAAAATTTGACACTAGTCTTCAGCACTTGATTCTTCAGCTTTTGTCTCTGACAACTTTGAACTTTGAAACTTTAACAATATTCAGTCTTTCAGCCTTTGAAGAATCTTGAAAAGTCTTTTTTACTTTGTAGCTTTGAAAGTCAACATGTCTGGAACACTAAACGAAATTCTTGAAACTCCTTTGAAACTTCAACTTTGAAACATCATTGAAATCTTCAGCTTTGAACTTTGAAACAACTTTGATTGAGGAATCTTTGAAAAACTTGTATCTTCATCTCTTGTGATCTCTTGACAGTCTTCAGAAAAACAAACTCATCTCTTGAGTTATCTGAATTTGATTTTGAATCATCTCGGAATGATTTCTTTTCATCTGACTTGAACTTTCTTGAAATTTTTTATCCAAACAAAACTTTCGTCAGTCATGAACTTTGAAATTGAACTTTGTAAAATTCTCCCCCTTTTTGATGATTGTGAGCATCATTATCATCAAAACTTCTCCAATGTCAGCACTTTCTTTGATTTCCCCCTTTTTAAGTACTAACAATCTCCCCTTCATTATAATTTGACATTCTTCGTCCGTTGATCTGATAATCCATCAATTCATGAAATGTATATATCCGAATCTTTTCAAATTCAGACATAATGAATAATGTAACCCTGATTCAACAAATGAAACAGTTAATATGCCTGTAAGTAGCACGGAGCCACTTTGTACAACGGATGTACATTAGGAAGGAGTTTTGGTGATGATCACTCCCCCAGGGCTTCCATTCAATCATCGAAAAACTACAAAGGAATTTTCTATGAATGTTATGACAAGAAAACATATTCCTTGTGTGCTCGTGCAAGTGTAGAATGATTGAAGCTACTCAGGCTTTTTCAGGCTCAAATTATGTAAACTGTTGAGACAACAACATATATTACACAGACTCACTGTGCATGAAAGAGGTGCGAAGGTGGGGCAACTTTCCTTCTTGTTCAATATCTAAATCATCCGAGTGAACACTAGATAGCAGATGTTCTGCTTCCCCAAGAAAGTGAAACATTTCTTTTTCCAGAAAGAAACGAGTGGTTGGTGGGGTAATAGCAAGAGTTGGCATGGGCTCACTGCCTATTTCAATGATGGTCACCAAAGAATGTGAACCAATCAGAAGATGTGGCTGCCCGGCTCATAAAGTAGTTGGTGTAGAGTTCTTATATTCTTTTAACTCTTTTCTCACACCCTCTTTCTTTTTAACATTAAAGCTCACTTCTAACCAAACTCTCTTTTCCATTTTTCCGCTCAGCACAATGAAAAAAACTCAACCGGATGAGTTATCTCCCCCACTCTTTGATTTATTACCCCTCACTCCTCAATCACTCTATAATAACTTTCGGGGTAGGAAACACTGGTTTACGTGAATCCATGGAAGTTCTGTTTAAGCTCACACATGAATCCCATGTAAGTCCTAGAAAGAATGGTTGCTCAACAGATTAACTTGAACAGTTAAGCACATATAAGATAACACTGTCAAAATGTATGCTCATGATATTTGAGCAATTGAACTTTGAAGATCTCTCAAAACAAAGATATTGAATGAATGAAATGAAATCAAGAGAATTGTTTTGAGAATCCAACAATGTATCAATCAGATAAAATAAAATGGTTAGGGTATCAAAGAATTGGATGATTTGTTTATATGAACAAATATAAACAATTTAGCAATGAAAGCACAAATTTAGCAATGATGATTGATGCTGAACAACATTGAATTTCAAACGAGGGTATTACCATCGAAAAATTGTTTCGATATGAAACATGGTAATAACAAATTCAAATAAAGTACTGAACCGGTGTGTATGAATACTTTACAGTATAAAGACAAGATAATACGCAAGTATTGATCTTTGGAAACACACGGTCAGTTAAACATTAAGGCTCAAAATTGAAAAACATTTAAAACTCACACTTCTAAATTCCTGAAATCTTTTGAGAATAAGAAGTGGTTTGAACATTTAAGAAACTGTTTTTCATGCTTGAAAGTTGTTCTTCCTCCAAACAATCAGAGATCTTGATCAGAAGATATTTACCTTTTAAGCTCCCCTCAAATCATGATAAAAATGATTTAGGTCTTTTAAGCTCCCCCTCGATATTTGCAGAATATCCTTCTCTGATCATTGAAAAACGGGTCCTGATCTGTTATTTGATCATAAGCCATCACCTTTACTCCCCCTATAAATTATGCAACAGTAGGTTTATCAATGAAAACAAGATAGAGATCCACAATTCCTTCTGAAATATAGTCCGTCATATCAGTAAGATTTATCAGTGAAAAATTACAGGATAGAGATCTACAATTCCTTTGGGAATGTAGTCCGTCATATCTCTCTAATGCATAATTCATAAAAGAAAGTACTCCCCCTTGATGGTTGATTTCCTCATTTGAGTATTGGAGTACAATCTTCATATCATGACAGGAGTAAACGTCTTTAAATTGTTGAGGTACGGGTCCTAAGCTGATGTGCTTAGAAGCCATAGTCTTTCAGCTTTGAAGTCCAGGTTTTGAACTGCTTTGTTCAAAAGCCTTAGTTCTCTTACTCCCTCTTTGAGGTACCTGCAACATAGAATCGGTTTTCGGCTTTGGTACCCACTGGTATTTGGGTCCATGGATGTTAGTTGCAGTTCTTGTGGGGGAAATAGAATAAGAACCATACCAGAAATGATCACTCGTTTTGTGAATATGATCATGTGTACAACAGTAAGAACAATAGTATTTCTTACTTGATAACCTGATTAATTGATCTCTCGTGTAGATATGATCAGGTGTACCTTTACGCGCATTGTTCTTCTTGACTTTGTGTGTATGTACACATGATTTCTTTCCTTTCAGCTCATCTTTCATCTCATCTTCAACTGGTTTCTTCTTCCAGACCAGTTTCTCTTCTTCATATCTCCTTCTTCTTCGTTGTGTACCTGAACCATCTATATTTCTATCATAGAAAAGGTTAGTACTACGAATATGATCAGAAAATTTAACTGACCTTTGTGAAGAAACGGTTTTCTGATTTGAACTTGATGCTGTCTTTTCAAGATCTTTAATCTCTGAAGCAAAGTTGTCTCTTTCTTTAAGAAGCAGGTCAATCTTCGTCTTGCATTCAGATTTCGTTTTCTGCTCTTTCAGTGCATTCTCAGATAGTTCAGATAACTTGGCAGTCAGCTTTCTAATCTCAGCCTCAAACATGTTTCTTTCTTCTTCAAATCCCTTCTCAGCATCGTTTCTCTGACCTGATATTTCCTTGAAGAATCCCACAGTCTTTTGTTCAATGGCCTTCTTCTTTTTGGTAAACTTTTCCCTTTCTAGAATGAGTACTTTCTCAAAATCAGAAACTTGTTGGGAAAGCTTTATACATTTAAGCTCAACTGTCTTCTTTTCTTCAAAACACTTTCTTGAAAAATCAGAGATCTTTTTTGAAAATCCTTTCTTTTCATTCTCAAAATCAGATTTGTCTATAGCAAGCTTTTGCTCTAAACCATATATTCTCTTTTGAAGATCAGCAGTTGTACTTTCCAAATCCTTAACTTTCTGCTCATTGCTATTAACAAAGACTGCTTGTTGAATCTTAGCTTACAACTCAGAAATCTTTCCTTTTAGCTCAGACACAACCTTTGGCCCTAACATTGTCCATTCAAGATAGTCCCACATCTCCTTTCCTGTCGACTTGTATAAATTTTTTCCTGTCAACTGATAGGTATTTATATGACCATTAATTTCATTACGAATACTATTAAACACAAAAGTTCGGGCTAAAATATCAGCTCTCTTTTTTTTCTCCTGTTCCTCAGAACAATCTTCTGTTGGAGTTTGAGGTTTCATCTCTCCTTTAGACAATGATAATCTGATATAGCAACTCAGTTCATATTTATCTACAAAATTGAAAAAATCAACTTTCCACTATTCGTATCTTTCTCTGAGTAATATTGGTGAACTCATCCTGTTTCAAACAGAATTTGAAAAAAATTATCGTTAGTCGGAATGAATGAAAATACAAAATTCAGACAGTCTAACTAAAAGTACAGAATTTCCTCTCTCAGAAAATATTGAATGAGAAATCAGCTTGATAAGAATGATCGTTCCCAAACAATTCAAAATATTTTGACTAAAAGTCAAAATCAGATCACAAAAAAGAATCTCAGAAAAATTCTATCTCTGGAACACTTTGATCAAATGAACATGAACTTGCAAATGACTTGATTGGCGCAAATGATGAAGTTTGCGCAAGTTGTGATTGGCGCAAATTTTATCACTTGGATGGCGCAAAGTTTGATTTGTGCGACAAGAGAGTGGCGCAAATTGAAACCTGCAAATCAAACAATACAAATAATGACAATTAAAACTTACGGTTGCATCCAATCTCAATTTAAAATCATAGCAATAGTGAAAAAAAAAATTGGTGCAAACTATGCTTTTGCACGAGTTGCTAGTGGCGCAAAACAAATAAACCCACTACCTGTGAATTACAAATTGTACTTGCAACCAATCAAGATTGATTAACAATCTGGTGCAATTCAAATTGACAAACTATATGGATTCCATCTAGCGCAAACTTAATATTTGAGAGGTGCAGATTGATGGCGCAAAGATTAATACATGTATGGCGCAAATCTATTATAGTTGGTGGCGCAAAACTCATGAAATCTACCACTAATTCAATTCAACTATCACAATTAAACAACCAATCAAATTATCACCTTCCACCGCCCCATTATCAATTATCATGAAACCAAATTAAGCTTGATGTTGTTATCTTCCTGTTGGCCACAAATTCAATTCAACTACCACCGCCCCATTATCAATTAAACAACCAATCAAAATTGAATAATAGGTGGCGCAAAACTATTAAATGGATGGCGCAAATTCAATGAACAAGATAGTGTGGCTGGCGCAAATCTTGTTAAAACCTGCAAATCAAATTTTAAACAATCCACCACCGTAGACCACTAACACTTTGAACCTCCAATCACAAATTTGTAAATTGAATCACTAATTTGTAAATGAAAGTGGCTCAAATCTCAAAATCACAACACCGTCCCATTAGCTTGCACAAATTGTATGAATTTAGAAATCGCAAATCATCGAAATCACAGTGTTCGACTTCTTTGATCCACAGATTGATCCCAATTGATTCAATTCCTGAAAATTAAAACATGAAATTTTACATGAATGATCGATTAATCATATAGAACCTATTTTCAATGTCAATTTCAGATTAAAATCAACAAAACACAAAATTTTGATCAAGAACAGATTCAAACATTTCAACAGTGTTCTTGATATTTTCAAGAAAAATCAACTTTTTGATCTAAAAATCCAGAAAATCAATTTTGTTGTGGAAATCTTTTCTGAAATTGTTTGGAATAGCTCTGATACCAATTGTGAATGTTAAATCCCAAACAATCAAGCTTTTCTAAACAAGATCAAACATTCAAGAATTCTAGAGAGAGAAAGTAGATCTTGAATATTCTTAAATGTTTACAATGAGACTCTTAGCAACACAAACTAACCATATCCCTATTTAAAGCACCTAAACTAATAAAGACTTAAACACTAAGTAATCTAAAACAACTTTTATTTTGACAATATTGACTTTACAACTTTGACTTTTCTCATTAAATCTTGGATACAATATTTCGACCTAACACTTTATCTTAAACAACAAAGATACACTTGGAAAGTTTGACCCAAAGGCTGATGATGAAATATTTCTCGAATGTTCTTCAATCTCTAAAGCCTACCGCTGTGTTCTTTAATCTGGAAAGAAAAGAAAAGAAAGGAAATGGACGGAAAAGAAAGGGAGAGAAAATAAAGGAAAGGAAAATAAATTTTATATTTGTGTTCTTGAAATGGAAGGAAAGGAAAGGAAAGAAAATAGTTTTTCATGTTCTTGAACAGGAGAGAAAGGGAAGGAAAGATGTCATTTTTAGAAATATACCCTTATAAAAATATATTATTTATAATGAAAGATTTGGTAGTTTTGTAATTTTAATAATTTCAGTAATTTTTTAAAATGGTTTTAATTTATTTCCTTTCCTTTCCTCCCACATTTGGGAGGAAAGGTTTGTAGGATAGTTATCAATTATTTCCTTCCATTTCCTTTCCTTTCTCTCCTAAAAAAGTTTCGAGAACACGAGTTTTTTTTTACTTTCCTTCCCTTTCTATCCCTTTCCTTTGCTTCGTTAAATGAGTTTCGAGAACACAATGTACATGGTCTTCAATAAGAGAAGACAATCTGTAGAAGAAACTATTAATGTCACCATTGATGAATCATGATCAGTAAATTCTAAACCTATAGCTGATAATGATGAACTAAATGTTTGGATGTTTTCTCATTACGGGGAAACTGAACTTCTCTTCAACTCACATCATCATGCACATTCTATCAACGCTAATGATGATCCAACCATCATACCTCCTAACACTGAATCCAACTCATGGGTTTCAGTTGTTCTTTTAAACAACATTCCCTTCATCAGATCCTCTAACCTCTGAATCACCTAACATCTCTATAGATCACTCAGCGAATAATGTTCTATATGAATCACAACAATTGATAAATGATGAACCTCAAGCTGAAGCTTCTTCATCAATGAACATTCCTATTGTTGATCAAATTCCTGAATTAAGAGATCATTTTCCTACTCAGAGATGTACCAAAAATCACCCCACAGATCTGTGAATCCAAGATCTCTAAATCCTAGAGGGAGAAAGTAGAGAGAGAGTTCAAAGCGCAAGATGAAGTTTGTATAGAATTATGCGTGAAAGTGGTACAAGGAACAAGGACCAAAGGGACTTAAATACCCTGGTCAGATACAACACAGTGTACGACACTAAACACTGTATAAGACCAAGCCTATAAATACAATGATTACTATAAAATCAGACTTAACAATCTCCCCCTTAGTAATCATTGGCGTTGTGGTCTTCAGAAACCATCTTCTAAATCAGCATGGACCAACTAAACGACTTTGCAAAGCTTTCTGACTTTTAAAAAAAAATTCTTCTTAGCATCTTTCAGTTTGAGATATCTTTGCTGTCTTAACAAGGCTGGACCAGTTTGAGTATGCTTGAAAGAACATTTGGTTCATCAACTTGTGCTCTAGACGACACTCTTCTTTTAAATGACCTTGAATTAACAACGGTGGTCGGAGCAGGAACAGCAAAAGATGTAGTATAACTGAGAAAATAGAATCTTGAGTAGCAGAATCTTGATCAGCAGATAAACGTTTGAGCTCTTTGTCTCTTAATCATCTCCTTAACTTCTCTCCCTCATGACCTTGATGATCTGGATCAACTTGGTCATGAAAATGTTGGAGACGAGACAACTTAAGATCTGCAAAATCAAAATAAAAGAGAAACAGGAAAGGTTTGCGTGACACGCTGGTAGCGCAAAGTAAGGTTTGCGCTAGCCGAAGGTGGCGCAAAGTGAGGTTTGCGCGACCAACTGTTGGCGCAAATCTGACTTGAAGTCGGAAAATTTTACCTTTTTAAGCTCTTTAACTCCCCCTACACAAATGCACTAGATATGATAATTGAAGTTAGCATTCATATTGAAAATCAAATAATCCCCCTCAAAAACAGATATTATCTTTTCAGAAATTTTCTCCTTTTTCACTCCCCCTTGAATAATGCTCAAACCCATTTATAAATATATGAGAATACAAGAATTGAAACATTAATGTAGAAAGAAAAATATACTGAATATGTATTTTGAAACAACCAACATATAAAATTTTAAAAACTAAACAAATTAAATTCTAATTAGTAAAATATCACAGATTTATCAATCAGTTGAAATCAAATATATGTTTTTGGATACAGAAACAAGTTTCATTGCATATCAAGTTAAAACATGTTCAGTTTCAAAAACTTTTATCAATCTATTCATTGTGTTCGCATGTGAACTTTGATTAGCTTTAAGAAAATTCAATTCTAAAAATATAATAGAGAACTTTGCAAATAATCACACTAAGCCATCAAGAATTAAAGATTTTCACAAATTTACAGGTTTATCGCAACTCAGAAATATCACCAAGTATCATGAGATGTGTGCTCATTGGCATCTTTTAGCATTGTGCTCTATGGCTTCTTTACATGAGTGTGCTCTTTGGCATCTTTTAAGCTTGTGCACATTGGCATCTTTTAATCAAAAATTTTATTAAGTAAAGAGCATGTCGTAAACGTAACTTTCTATCTGACCCTATTGCAGGATTTGGGTCAGCCGCTCCCAGACCAGTTGGCCTTAGGGGACTAGGTGTCAAGCACCCCTTAGAACTTACTCTCCCAGATCAGAAAAGCTACATCAACACATCCTAAACCTTTCATACCAGTAGAACATGACTTTCGATCTGATTCTATAGAAGGATTTGGGTTCGATCACTCTCAGATCAATTGACCTTAGGGGACCAGATGACAAGCATCCCACAAAACTTACTTTCCCAAACCAGAAATGTCACAGGTACAAACTTTTAAACTTAGTGATTTCTGTTTTATAAGAATTTAATAATCATCTCAATCACAAAGTTTTATGGCTAAGTGCTTAGCCCATATCTTCATTACGATCCAAAATTCCAACTTTTTAGGTTTTCTAAGCATTGTAAACTATAAATATTCCGAATCACACGACTTTAAAGCAATATCAAAAGTTACAAACATGTTGCTAACTTTTCGACTTTTAAAAGACTTGAAAGTAGAACATATTAAACTTCAATATAAACAAAGTAACTTGAAAATTTATCCTTGACACACATTTTATTCAAAAGAAATAAAAATTGTAAAACTTTTACTCTATAGAATAAAATTTGTGAAGGTTTAAACTTTTAAAACAACATGCCGAGATTTGAAAATAGAAACATTTGATCGGCAAGTCTATATTCAGTTGAAGCAAAATATAATTCAATAATATTATCTTTCACACAATGTATAAAGAATATGTGTCTCATTTGAAAAAAAAATTGAGTTGAACAAATTCAGGAGTTGAATTGAAATGCTCAAATTCTTTTAAAAATATATGATAAACTGGAACAACGTCATTATCAGAGATATATACAGCGGAATAGAGTAGATGCACTCACAGTTTCTCATTAGTGAGAAGCTGAAAAACATTGAAGAACTAGTCCTAGACTGACATGTCTAGAAGTCATAGTCTGTGAAGTACGGGTTCTGAGCTGAAGTACTCAGAAGCCAAAATGTTGACGATAAAGTCCGGGTCTTGAGCTGATTTACTCAAGAGCCATATTTCTCTTACTCCCCCTTGACATGAGGTGCCTGCAACTTTGAATCAGATTGAGATTTTGGTACCCACTTGAATTTGGGCCCATGTTTGTTAGTTGCAGTTCTTATGGGGAAATATTGATTAAATTTGACACGAGAAGCACAAGAAAGATTATCCGAAAAATAAGCACAATCATTAGATGAATACAAAGCATAATCATCTAAACTAGAATCAGAAGAAAAATATGAGACATTTTTGGAAATTTGAATCATTTGCTTTATTGAATATTTTGAAATTTTCTTAGAAACAGCAAATGAATCACTTTTATAATATCTGTCTACATATCTATCTCCATCAGTCTGAGATTCATCAGATATACGCTTCGCTCTCCAAATCTGCTTCGATGACTTGTTCAAAGTCCTATCTCAAAGTCCTATCTTCGGTGACATGTAACGAGTATGTCGGAGTTGAGTCGCAACTGAAGAGCCAAGCATAATCTTCTCAAGTTGTTGCCACATAAGATTAGGATGAGTTTTGAAACAATCAATCCTGTTGTAAATAGAGTTTGGCAAGGCTAGCATCAAATTTGCCTTTATATCATGATCAGCTTGATATTGCGATAACTCATTAGGTTAATGTTCTTTAGTAGGCTTATATAATCCAGAAGACAACTTGGATTTCTCAAAAGGTCCTTCTGATAGAATATTCATCATGTCATTTTCGTTCTTTTGACGCTCAATAAAATTCAGAAACCTCTCTTGCCACTGTGTAAACTCATTTTCATCAATCAGCACCAGTGGACAATTTTCTGTAACCAAAGACATCATAATATCACTTTTGTATAACTGATCTTGATAAGCAAATTTTTCAGAATCCATGTTTCAGAAATTCAGAAAAAATGCTAAGTCTTGAATGATCTGGCGCAAACTTGAGGTTTACGTTAGAGGCAGAAGACGCAAACTGAGATTCTCTCGAGCAGAAGAAAACACAAACTTAGATTTGTGTGAGCAATAAGTGACGCAAATGAGACTTTGCGTGAGAAGAGCAAGATACAAAATGTACTTTGCATGATACACAAGAGACGCGAACTGAACTTCACGTGATGCTTTGATGATGAAAACTGAAATTCTCGTGAGCCAAGTAAGACACAAGTTGTTCTTTGCGTGAACAAAGACTGGTGCAAAGCAGACTTTGCTTGAGATGCTGAAGGCGCAAACCTCGCTTTGTGTGATGTAAGGAAAACGCAAATTTAACTTTGCGTGAGAAAAAGGTAATGCAAACTTGTGTTTGCGTGATACAGATTTGGCGAGAACTTGGCTTTTCGTGAGATACTGGAGACGCAAACTTAAATTTGCGTGAGAGGTTGATTTCTGAACTTGATGAAAACCTGAAACACACTAAAACAAGACAAGTTAGATCACGCAAAGCAGATGACGAACTCGCGCAAACCACAATGAACTGGCGCAAAGTTTAATCTGGGGCAAAACGATTAAGAAACACAGAAATCTTCCAAAACTGATTACAAAACTGATTTTAAGGAAAATCTCTCACACAGACTTGATCGAAAACAACATTCTAACATTTTTCAATCACACTTTTTCGATTAAAATTCACAAAATCACCAATTCGAAATAAGAACAGTTCGTTAAACCCGTTTTCCAGAAACTTCAAAAATCTAGAAATTGAAGATCAAATTGTGAACATCTAGCAAATCGATGTGAAACAAAAAGATTTTACAATCAAAAATGATTTCAACAAACCAATATGCAAAGAAATTTGATCACAAATCAATCTGAATTTAATGAAAAATCAAGAAAACAAGATTTTCTTGAAAAATTCAAGAAAATCGATCAAAATTTTCGATTAATCTACAAATTCAGAAACAAAAAAAACAATCTCTCAATTCTCTCAAGATCTAGATTGGCTCTGATACCAATTGTGAATCCAAGATCTCTAAATCCTAGAGAGAGAAAGTAGAGAGAGAGTTCAAAGCGCAAGATGAAGTTTGTATAGAAGTATGCGTGAAAGTGTTACAAGGAACAAGGACCAAAGGGACTTAAATACCCTGGTCAGATACAACACAGTGTACAACACTAAACATTGTATAAGACCAAGCCTATAAATACAATGATTACTATAAAATCAGACTTAACAAGATCAAATCCTTGGTGATCCAGATGCAGGTATTCAGACACGACGAAGTTCATGTAATATCTGTCTCTTTGTTAATTTTCTCTCTCTCATAGAGCCAAAGAGAACTAATGATGCCCTTAGAGATCCAAACTGTGTCAGCGCTATGCAAGAAGAGCTGACTAAGTTTGTGAGAAACAAGGTTTGGAATCTTGTTCCCCAACCATCTGACAAATCCGTTATTGGCACCAAATGGGTGTATAAAAACAAGTTGGATGAAAATGGGATTGTAACCCATAATAAAGCTAGGCTAGTTGCTTAGGGATATAGACAAGAGGAAGGCATAGACTATGATGAAACCTTTTCCGCTGTGGCTAGACTCGAATAAATTCGATTATTCTTAGCCTATGCATTTCACAAAGATTTCAAAGTATTCCAAATGGATGTCAAGTCAGCCTTCCTAAATGAAAAGTTGAATGAAGAAGTCTATGTTGAACAACCCAAAGAGTTCTCTGGCCCTAAGCATCCACACTATGTATATAAGTTAGATAAGGCTCTCTATGGGTTAAAATAAGCTCCTCGTGCTTGGTTTGACACTCTCTCCTCTTTCCTTATCTCTAAAAGATTTGAATGAGGCAAAATTGATAACAACTTATTTTTCAGAAAGATAAAAGGTCATATTATCCTTGTTCAAATATATGTTGATGACACTATATTTTGTTCTACTAACCCATCTTTGTGTACTCAATTCGCTAAAAGAATGAAAAAAAATATAAAATTAGTATGATGGGTGAACTAACTTACTTACTTGGACTACAGATCAAACAATCTAAGAAAGGTACGTTTGTTCATCACGGTAAGTATGGTAAAAATATGTTGAAAAAGTTTGATCTTACTCAAACTTCAGCGATGAAAACTCCTATGGCACCTCCGCTGACATTAAATAAGGTCGCTATGGAAAACCTGTTAATGTCACTACCTATAGAGAAATGATAGGCTCACTTCTCTATCTAATAGCGAGCCGCCCTGATATCATGTATTCTACTTGTCTTTGTACACGATATCAATCAGAACCCAAAGAATCCCATCTGATCGTAGTAAAGCGAATTTTCAGTTGTCTTAAAGGAACTCTTGACCTCGGTCTTTGGTGTGACACCTGTCAAAATTCTGAATATTGAGGTTAGCACCCTCAGATTAATTTATAAGTTTTGTCACTTTTAAAATTTTTATTAAAAGCCTTTAAAATAAAAAGTTTCCCGAAAAATTTAGAAGTTGCGTTAAAAACCCGGAACAGTTCCGCATCTGACCGTCACTGTCCAGAAATGCCAAATAAGTGAATAAAAGTCCAAAATCCTTAAATTATAAAATCAGTATGTTAATTTCTCTTGCATTGCAAAATTTTCAAATTTGTCATTTATTTAGCAAATATTGAGAATCGGGTATTTCGGTTCTCAAATATATCTGATATTTTATAAATTAGACTAGTAATTCAATTAATAATATTAAATTAAAAAAAAATTATGTTGGTCAGTCATTAGGACACTTGTCCTAATCCTACCTTATCTTAATTATTTTTTTTATTTAAAAATCAAATTAAAAACAAGATACACACTTCATTTTCAAAAATTAACCTTTCACCTCCTCTCCCTCTTCTCTCTTGTATTCGGCCGACCACCACCACCACACCCTCACCTCCATCAAATTTTCAAGAAATCTTCAAGAAGGAACCACCTTACTTCATCAAGAATTCAAGTTTTCATCTCTTTTTGTGAAGGTAATCACTTAACACTCTCATTTTTCAAGTTTATTATCAAAAAGTTTGTATATTTCATGTCTTTTCATGTAAATGATGTACAATCCAAGTTTTGGAAGTGAAATGGGATACATTAGTATCAATATATTTGCTAATGAACCATTGAGTGATCTTCCAATGAAACTAGGGTTTCCAAGTGTATTATTTTGGGATTTTATCAAGAAATGATAATTTTATGAAATGTGGTTTTTGGTCCACAAAATTTAAATAAAGTTGGATTGAAATTTATGCATTTACATCAATTTTGAGTATAAATAAACTCTTAGGATGAGATTGTTTAATCTCATATGATTAAAGAGTTTCTAAATAGTGTTAAATCACTAATTTAGTGTTTATTTTGTCTTGCATGTGATTGGATTTTTGATGATGAGATGGATTACCTTTGATGTATATAATATGAGTTTTTTTACAATGAAATGTTAGTATAAAAATGTTCTTATGAAGGAATTTCCCAAGTTCCACATGATTAAGAACTTAACAATAGTGTTAATGTCATTTTATTTGGTGTTATGTTCATGCATGCATGTGGATGAGCATTTTGATTGCAATGAATAAGTTAGTTTATTATGTAATGAGGAGTGAAGACATGGTTTATAACCAAAAACCATGTCTAATGATCATTATTTGGTGGTATAAAATAGTATTTATTTCATTTTAGAATATGTCCAGAAAATGGACTTCACTTCTAGCTTGCACAACTCACAAACCACTTGTCCAAATTTGGGGTTTTTGCTTCTAAACTTTAATTTAGAGTGTTAGCTTTCTAAAAAGTCAAAAAACATTGAATTTGGAGTTGATTTGGGCACTTAAATGGATTCTACAAGAAAATGGTGCAATCTGTCCAGTAAAGACAGATTCATACACCTATCTTGTAGAGGCCATAACTCCCTCATTACTCATCCAAAATAAGTGAATCTTTTTCCAAATGTCAGGATTTTGAGTTAGGTTTGCATCCATATATGGATCACTATCTAATTCCAAGAATTAATACCTCAAAAGCCTGTTACACAGCTGAAGCTGAGTATGTAGATCACTTCTAGGTGGTATGTCACTGATCCGAAAATCAGTGACACTCTATTTTGTAAAAATTATTTAAAGTATCAAAAATTATTCAAAAATTATAAAAAAATGCATATTTACTCTAAACATATTATAGTATCATCACAAAATTTGTTATTAAATAATTCTCTTGGGAAGTTAAGCTTCCGTGTTGAATTTATCGGATAACTTTCTGGATAGCATATGCTGAATCCAGAAAGGTAATTTTATTAAGTTTAATTTTTGTTTTATTTTATTTTGGAACTTTGTATAGTTAAAAATGGATATGGACTAAGAAACTTATTTGATGGCATTTCATGGGACAATTGGACATATTGGTTGGACATCGGAATAGGGCATTAATGTGTTTCTTTATGGCAACTCTTGTATAGGGAAATTAAGGGCGTGACAAAATTCAATAAGTATTAAAGTAAAGCTTCACCCGTTACTTTCGTCAAGGTGAGTATTCACAACCCCACTTTTATCGTTTTAACTGATTTTGGGGTGGAAAGCATGTTTAAATTGCGTATTTAAAGATTCATGAGAATTGTTTGAAAGTATTGCGAATTGGCAATTTATAAGGCTTTGTTAAAAGCGTTTGGAATTATAAGCTATATGATAAGTATGCAATTGATGTGTTGAGTTTTTAATGTTAAGACCCCGTGACACTACTATTAACTCGAAGAAAATCGGGCCTATAGTATTAGTGGGTAGCGCTATTTGGTGTGACAAACCCACCTTAATGCTGACGAGCAGGGGTGCACTATACTAGAGAAGATGACTAAACATGTAGCTTGAACCACCGCTGAGTTAGTTCATCGGGGGCGTTGAAATTGGTCAGGGACGGCTTAGTAGTGGCTCAACGTAATATTGTCTTTGCATACACTTATCATAAAGGAATTAAATTGTGGTACTCATGAATCAAAGAATTGAAGTTGGTTTATACGTATGTTCTACGATTGATAACTTGCATATAAAAATGATTTGTGCATATTTAAAACCTGTGAACTCACCAACTCTTTGTAGTTGACCTTGTTTTTTTTATTCATGCTTTTCAGGAATCGAGAAGGTAATTCCATGATGTTTTAGCAGTGCACCTCATATTTTGAAGCAAGACTATTTTTGCTTTATGCGTATCGTTATATTTAAAAGATTTGGGATTTGTAAACAATGACAATACTATGTTCTTAAAAATGTAATGTATTTTGAATGTTAAGTAAATGTTGGTATGTTTATAATCTTGTGCTATGACATCGGAGCTGTCATGCCTCGTGTTTCCGCTTTAGCGGGGTGTGACATTTGGTATCCCAAAGACTCAGGGTTCGATCTCACTGCCTAGTCAGATAGTGATTTTGCAGGTTGCAAACTGGATAGAAAAAGCACCACTAGAGGTTGTCAACTCCTAGGTGGAAAGATGGTAAGTTGGACGAGCAAAAAGTAAAACTCAGTGTCCACTTCCACAGCTGAAGCTGAGTATGTAGACGCTGGAAGTTGTTGTGCTCAGGTCTTATGAATGAGAAATCATCTATTAGACTATGACCTTCAACTTTCCAAAATTCCAATCTACTGCGACAACGCTCGTGCTATCGCTAAAGCAAACCATCCAGTGCTACACTCAAAGACGTAGCACATTGAAATCAGAAATCATTTTATCATAGATCATGTGATGAATGGAGACATCGAACTTCATTTTATTCCCACTGACTATCAGCTTGCTGATCTTTTTACAAAACCTCTTGATGAGACAAGATTTAACTTTCTCATCACTGAGCTTGGAATGCTGAATTTTGAAGATTAACTCTTCAGCATTCACGTATTAAGTCAGTTGTAAAATTCTCTCTCATCTCATCATCTATAACTAAAATCTCTCAAAAAGTCAGGTCTGTTTTCACATCCTTCCTCACTGAATCATATTCAGCGAGATGTTTTGCAAAAATATCAAAACTTAATCACTGATTTTCTTCAAGTGATTAAAAGCTTTTTGAAAAATACAATTTATCACTAACATTTCTCATCAGTGATCTTTTAAAAATAAACCTTATATCTAATTTTTAATCGGAGATAACTGAAACGACACTCTCTCTCATATGACATCATTCGAACCGACAATCCATGACACGCCTTTTTCTAACACGTTCGTCCATTGCACTTCTTGTCCAATCAACTTCGTGGGACGTGTCGGTGTCATGATGAGCATTTTTCCCGCTCTTATTTATTTCTCTCTCCTCCATATCTCATAGAAAAGGAATGCTATTCATAATTTTGCCTTTTACGCTCTCAAAATATCAAAAGGCAAAAATTGCTCTCGACATTCAAGCACACCAAGAATAAAGAACATTTGAATCTCCAAATCTTCAAGAAATCCAGGTTCTAGTTCTTCATTTCTTTTATCACCAAAACCTTTGTTTAATCCTAAATTTTCTATTCTATCTTGGATTAAAACTGTTTTTACATCTAAAATCATCCTTCTTCATGATTTTAAATGCAAAAACACTTTGGTTTTTAGGACTGTTCATGTCACCTTCTTAAGAAGGAAACTAGGATTTTTTGAATAAACTTCCTTACTAATTTTATTCTTAAAAAGGAAACAGGTAAACTTTCTAATAATCTTTTTTATTCCTAAGAATTTCTTTGTTCTACCATTATCTACCAGTATAGAAATGGCTTCCCAAACTACTCTCATCAAATCCAAAAACGTGAAGTTCAAACTCTCAACATCCTAACTCAGTGGAAATGATCACTTGGGACTTCTGGACCTCCCAAAAACAAACCATCTCCTCATTTACAGTATGCCGTTGAATTCCTCAAAGCATCCTCTCTTGGCAACGCGCTGATGGTAGCTCTTCTCCCCTCCAAGACTCTTCATTAGGAGTTCTAGTTTACTGCTGAAAAGGGAGAAGTTCTGAACAAACAAGGAAAGCCTATCACTGCTATAACCATCCAGACTCACCATGGACCTGGTGTTATCACTCTTTTGGTCATCCGCACCGCTATTCGCTTTCCTGCTCGTACCAAAGCTGGTTTTGACGCTCTGCCCACTGATGAGCAACTCATTCAATTCCTCGACAACATGGGATATCAATAGGACTAGAAACCTCACACTAATATACCTGACAGAAAACTCAGCAAGATTCTGAAGGCAAAGATTCCCTCTGAATTGAATTATGTGTACTCCCACATAATTCAATGCATGAGCGGCACTGGATAAAGCGAGCAAAATTCAGCTACAAATAGGCTACTCAGTTATTGTTGGCCTCCACGTCGACTATGCCAATATCATCTTTGATGACTTGTTGTCAAATATTGAGAAACCTGATAGAGAAATCAAAAATCCCTATGTTCGGTTCATCTCAGATATTCTTCACTTCTTCTTAAAGGATCTCTACCCAATGGAGAGTGACTGCAAATTCTCCAAAGTAGGCTCCAAAATCCTCGACGTCCCCACTAATGCAAATGAGGTAAGTCTTCGCACCTTACGCTCCCTTCTCTATCAAACTTCTTCTACTTCGGTGGCTATGTCGATAGTTCCATAATCGACTACCCCCGCCACTACAACCTCTTCAAACTGCAAAGCATCAGCTCTCTCTGGACCTTCTAAAAAGGATCGAAGAACTAAAGAGCTAACCTCTTAGCACCGAACAACTGGGGTCTCTCTCAACAGACCACGCTGGATGGTTTTGTGGGCCGCTCTACCACTGCTGCACCCTTAACAACTTTCTTAGTGGCTCCTACCACTGACTCTGTTTTGATTTCAACTCCTTCTACTTTAGCGCCTCCGAATACCGCTGAGGTAACTACTATAATCCACAATGCTTCTCTATCTTTCCCATCCCTTTCTCCTTCTATATCCTTGATCTCTAATATACCAACTTTACAACAGCCTGCTCTTCAGGCTGCATAACTTGGATCTGGTGGTCTCTCTCTCGAAGTTTTACTCAAACAAACCATCCATCCTCTTCTTTTGAAGGGGATATGGCATTTTACAACATGATTGACACATCACGTATCACTACATCCCTACATACTTCTCCAACCCTTCTAAATAAGTTGGGCCTTCCTTTGCTCAAAAATTAACTTATTTTACAGGTCCTAGTTTGACCACAATTGATGCCTCGCTGACTAAAGTCATAGAGAAGGTAGATATTCTCGCTACATCCATCAACACCAACACCACTGCAGTCAACACTTCTGGTGATAAACTAAAGAATCTCACCAACACCATCTCCTCCAAGGCTGAAGCATCTCATATCTCCTCACTACAAACAGAGGTCAATACTCTAAAAGACAACGTGGCCAACAATACTACTATGCTACAATTTTTAAATGGCCACGTTGAAAATCTAACTGGAGCAGTGAAAACTCTCACTGGGAAGTAACTTCTCTCAGTAGGATGATAGACAACATCAACAAATTGCTCAGATATATTTAGACCAAGCTGAGTGCACCAGCTCCAGTTACAGAACCTTCATTCACAGATGATGACAGGATGTTGCTGACTCTAACAGCCGACTTCGTCAACGTTGCAACCTTCTTCATTATGGTAATAGAAAACCATCTGAAAGCACTAGAGGTTGATGCCCCCAAACACCCTGATGCTAATTGTTATTCCCAATATTCAAGTTCTAATCACTAACAAATACTCAAGATGATAATCACAAATCATATTCATTGATTCCAAACTCAGAGATTACAAATCATAACTTTTTCTCTCTCTAAACTCTCTCACTAGAAACATATTCAATTATCTCTTCTCTAATTTGCTCTCTCTTTCTGATACATGTACATTACTCACACGCTTACTTACATACAACTTGAATTACCAAGATAAGAAGGTATTTATACCCTTGACAATTACAAAGAAACAAAATTACCATTACATTGACTTTGACTTTTATTACAAAAGGCTCTGACTTTGATGAGAGTTGAATTTCTCAGCTTTGACTTCTTGATCTTTTGTCTTCAATCTTTATGATCTTGAATCCAACATATTTATTCTCTAACAATCTCCCCCTTTGGATCAAGATCATTAAAAAAAGATTTAGCAATGTGATCTTCTCTCTTTAAGCTCGATTGAAGTAACTCCCCTTTGAACAATCTGTATCTTCACTTGTAATCTCCCCTTTTGAAACAAACATGATATACAAACTCCCCCATAACATAATGAAATTCTTCTTTAGCTTTGTCTTCAAAAACTTTCAACAATCTTCCCAACGTCTGTTCTTCAAAAATAGTAACAATCTCCCCCAAGATTATAAACAAACCTCTTTCAGACATTGAAAGAAATTATCTCCATTTTCAGCTCTGAACGATTTATCCAACTTTCTTCAAATAAACTTCCTCCAAAATCTGCTTGCTTTCAAAATTCTTTGAACTTTCGCTTATCAACTTTGAACAAACTTATCTTTAACAGTTCTGAAATCTTTTAATTCTTTCAGCAAACATTCTTTAACAACTTTCTTTCACAACTTCAATATTGCTTTGAATCAAACATTTCTTGATATCTTCTCCCCCTTTTTGATAAATAGAGCATCTGATCATCAAAACTTTCTCCAAAAAATGTCTTTGACCATTCTGATCTGTCAAACTGAGCCTCTAATTCTGTGATCCATAACCAAGTATTCATCTAGATCTTTGCAAATCCAGACAAAAATAATAACATGTAACCCCCCTGACTCAACAAATGAATCAGTTAGAATGCCTGTCAGTAGCACGAAGTCACTGTGTGTAACGAATACACAATATAAAGGATCTTTTTGATGTTCACTCCCCCAGGGCTTCCATCCAATCATCGAAACACCACAAAGGCAATTTCTATGAATGTTATGACAAAGAAACAAATTCTTTGTGTGTTCGTGCATGTGTAGAAAGAATTAAGCACAAATGATTGCTTTTAAGGCTCAGAATTGTGTAAACCACTGAGACAACAGTAGATAAACACATACTCAATGTGCATGATTGAAGTGTGAAGGTGGGGCAGACTTCCTTCTTTTTCAATATCCAGATTTTTCCAAATGAAAATCAGATAGATTATATGTTGCGTCCCCAGAAAAATATGAAACATTATCTTTTTAATAAGAAAATGAGTAGTTGGTGGGGTATTAGGCAAGAGTTGGCATGGGCTATTTGCCTGTTTCAATAACGTTCACGAAGAATTGTGAGACATTAGTAATGTGGTTGCCCGGCTCAGAAAGTAGTTGGTGCAGAGTTTGATATTCTTTTACTCTGATCTCAGACCCTCTTTCTTTTTAATCATTAAGCTCACTACTAACCAAACTCTCTTTTACATTTTACCTCATCACACCCACACTCATTTCTTTTAGAATCCTCACACTCAAACACTAAGGATTAACTTCTTGGGTAGGAATCACTGGTTAACGTGATTTCATAGAAGTTCATTTAAGTCCTAGCACAAAGAACCCAGTCCTACAATGCATAAAGTTGCTCAATATGGTTTAACTTTATCAATTAAAGCTCGAATACAAGTCAGATATGTATATGCTCAGAATTTAATCATGAAGATATGAGCATTTTTAAACATTGAAGTATTTTCAAACAAGTATATTGAATGAATGAACATGAATGCAAAAAAACTTGTTTGAAAATCTGACATTGTATGAAAATGATCAGAAATGAATGATATAACAAACAAAGCTTATGGTCAGAATAATAGATATTGTCCATACGAAACAAAATATAGACACTCTTGAAATGACGTTGCGAAATGAAATGGCGCTCAAGATACATTGAAATACAAGTGGGGTGTCTTACCATCGAAAAATTGGTTACAATATGAGACATGGTAAGAACGATTTGAACAAAAATTCAAACCGGTGTGTGTGAATACTTGAAAGTATATAGAAAAGACAATACACAAATATTTATCTTTGAAAACACATGGTTTGTTTATCAATTAAGCACAAAAATAAAATGAAAACATTTAAAATCACACTTCCAAATTATGAAATTTGTTTAAGAATCGGGAAGTGGTTTCAACATTTAATAACATGTTTTCTATGATTGAAATTTGTCCTTCTTTCAACCATATATGAGATTAAGATAAGAAATTAACCTTTTTCACTTTGTCTTAAATCTCATGAAGTCATGCTGAAGTCAAAATGATATGATTGTGTCATCCTCTCTCATCCTGCATAAGTCTCAAAGTCTAGTTAAAGCAAATTTATTCACAAATTTATTCAAATGTAAATGACATAAACCAATAAAACGATTAAAGTATGAGTTCTGATCTGAAATAATCAGAAATCATAATCCTTTTACTCCCCCTGAAATTATGCATCTAAAATATGTCAGTTATAAAGCAGATGATAGAGATCTACAACTCCTTTTGGAATGTAGTTCGTCATATCTATCGGATGCAAAATTTTCAAAAAAAAAAATATGTACTCCCCCTTGAAGGTTGATATCCTCGTCTGAGTATCGGAGTACATCTTCATATCCGCCCGGGAGTATCATTTCTTTCAACGTTGAAGTACGAGTCCTAAATTGTTTTGTTTAGAAGTCACACTTCGTTGAAGTACGGGTTTTAAGCTTGTTTACTTAGAAGCCTTAGTTCTCTTACTCCCCCTTTACTGTAGGTGCCTGCAACACAGAATCATTTTTCGGTTTTGGTACTCACTGGTATTTGGGTCCATGTGTGTTAGTTGCAGTTCGTATGGGAGTAACGGAGTAAGAACCATACCAGTAATGATCACTAGCTTTATGAACAAAATCATATGTATGACAGTAAGAACAATACCTCTTTTTAGATAACCTGAACATTTGATCTCTCGAATAAGCAAGATCAGGTTTACCTGTCAGCACTTTGTTCTTCTTGGTTGTTGATGCATGTACAAATGATTTGTTACTTTTCTTCTCTTCCTTCTTTCCTTTCTTTTCTTCCTTCTTCTCATCATTCTTCTCATCTTCAACTGGTTTTATCTTCCAAACCAGCTTCTCATTTTCATATCTTCTTCTTCTTCTATGTGCACCTGAACCATCTACATTTTGATCATAGAAAATGTTAGTTGTACGAATTTGATCAAAAGATTTAACTGGCCTTCTTGTAGACACAGTTTTCTGATGTGAACTTGAGGAAGTCTTGTTAGAACCAGCTGAACTATTTCTAGGTGTGTGGATTTTTGACTCTGGAGTCGTTTGCTCAGTCACCACCACCTTTGAAACAATCTTTTCAAGCTATCTTACCTTTAAAGAGTAACTGTCTCTTTCTTTTACAAGAAGGTCAATCTTCGTCTCAAATTCAGACTTTGTTTGCTGCTCTTTAAGCACACAAGTTGATAGCTCAGATAGTTTTGCAGTTAGCTTCTTTATCTATGTTTCAAATAAGCTTCTTTCTTCCTCAAAGCCCATTTCAGCATTTGTCCTTTGACCACATATTTCTTTGAATATCCCAACATTCTTTTGCTCTATAATCTTCTTCTCCTTGTCAAACTTCTCTCTTTCCAGGATGACTACTTTCTCAAACTCAGAGATTTATTGAGAAAGTTTTAAACATTTAAGCTCAACTATTTTCTTCTCATCAGCACATTTTCTGGAAAACTCAGAAAATTTCTCTGCAAACTCTTTCTTTTCATTATCAAAAACTGATCTTTCTTCAACAATTTGAAATTATAATTCAAAGATCTTCTTTTCATTAGCACACCCTGTTTGCTGAAACTTGACAATGTGATCTTCTAATTCTGAGATCTTCTTCTTTAACTCAGTATTTTCAGCTTCCAAACACTAGACCTTTTCTTCATTAAGCCCAGAAGTCTGTTTCAGCAGATCTTCATTTATTTTCTTTAACGCACTGACTTCTTCTCTCAGTAGCTTCCTTTCATCATTATATCATTTTGACCACTTTGAATAGTAGTCAACTGAGAAAACAAGACTCATGTTCTCTAATTTGAGCTTTTCAATCTTCTTGTCATCATCATCAGAAAAATATCCCATCTTGAATATCTGTTTCAAAAAGAACTTGAACTTGGTCGTTAATCCAAATGAAATCTCAAGAAAATAGAAATACTTGAAATAAAAATTCAGAGATTTTGATCACAAAAAGAACTATATCCCCCTCCGCAGACATAGCATGGGGTAGAGGGGCAGCGCCCCTAGAAAAAAAATTCACATTTAAATGCCATATTGCTATTTTGAAAATTTTGTCTAAGTCCTGAAATTTGTAGCACTGTTTGCGTTACACGTTACTGGCAGAAGATGGTAGTTTGCGTTACTAGTGTGAGGCGCAAGACACACGTTGTGTGACAAGAAGCAAAAGCAAATCAAACTTTGTGTGTCGTGAATAAGGCACAAACGATGAACTTCGCATTTCAAGATACAGACGCAAACCCAACTTTGCGTTTGTCGTTAAAGACGCAAAGCTCACTTCTCGCTTCTCGTTGAAGACGCAAAGCTCGCTTCTCGCTTCTCGTTGAAGACGCAAAGCTCGCTTCTCGGTTCTCGTTGAAGACGCAAAGCTCGCTTCTCGGTTCTCGTTGAAGACGCAAATCTCACTTCTCGTTTCTCGTTGAAGACGCAAACATCACTTTGTGTTTTCTATTGAAGACGCAAACCTTTGAACAGATATTTCGTAATTCTCTCGATGAACTAGCGCATACCACTGATGAACATGCGCAAACTTTGACGAACACGTGCAAACCTCTAAAATCGATCAAAATCACACCAAAAACTCATCTAGACCTAGAATTTCAACACTAAACTTTATCAATTTGATCGTCTAATCATCTAGAACCAAAATCTATCACTGAATTTCGATCAAAAACACAAAAATGTATAGATCGACTCAATTACAGTGCACAGGACTCGTGAACTTCGAACTCAACTAAAATCAAGATTAACGATCGATTACAGTGCAAATTGATCTAAAACATATACAGACTCGATCGATAACACTTTTCTAACAAAACCTAATCATTTACAACTCCAAAAACACACTAAAACTCAAAATCAACCTGGACATCGAAGAACACAGATACGAACATTCTGATTTTCTTGATTTTTCGATTTGGATCTGCTTTGATACCAATTGTTATTCCCAATATTCAAGTTCTAATCACTAACAAATACTCAAGACGATAACCACAAATCATATTCATTGATTCCAAACTCAAAGATTACAAATCATAACTTTTTATCTCTCTAAACTCTCTCACTAGAAACTGTTAGAGTATAAATCTGTTGGATACAAGATCAAGAATACTGAAGGTCAAAGTTGAGAAAGTCAAAGCTGCTAAAGTCAAATCTCATTAAAAGTCAAAGTCTATTTTGTAATAAGTCAAACTTAGTTGTATTTGTATTTGTTGTTTCCTTTGTATTAGGTGTTAGTATAAATACATTTTCCTCTTGTATTTTTCAGTAGTTACAAGTGTAAGAAATTAGTGACATTTTAAGAGAGAATACGTTTTAGAGAGAGAGAGAGTTCTAGAGAGAGAAAGTGTAAAGTTTGAGAATTGAAAGAAATCAAACAGGTAATCATTGTATTAAATCTTGTTTGTTTGATTAAACTTGTTTAGAAACTAGAATCTGGAACACACAATTGGTATCAGAGCAGATCCAAAGGTGAAATCAGATCAAGAAAAGGTGGTTCGTCACTGTTCATCGAAGAGAAAATCAAGATTCTGATTTTTGAGTGTTTTTTAGCAGATTTTGATTAGGAGTTGTACGAAAAGTGTACTAGATCGAGTCTATGTACTTTAATTTTCGTATTGCACTGTAATTTCAATCGAATTTGTGATTTTGGTCGAGTTTTGTTACACGAGTTGTTTTTCACTGTTTCATCGATCTTTTGGATTGTAATTGTTTGTTTGTAAAATTCATGTATTGTAATCTGTTCGTTGATTGATTGTAAAGACTTCTGCAAAGTTTCAGATCATTTGGACCGAGAAAAGATCGATTTCAGTAGAAAAAGATGGTGTTTGGGTCGACAAACGCTAGAACGCGCTAGATCGCTAGAACGCGCAAGTTCTTCGTGAAACGCGCAAGTTCATCGTGAAACGCGCAAGGCTTATCAGGGTAGAACACGCAAGTCGAAAGAAGAGTTTTGGTCTAAAACGCGCAAGGCTATCTGCGAGTTTCAAGAAACGCGCTAGTAGTGGTCAGCGAGTTCTACAAACTCGCTAATTGAAGCTAGCGAGTTTCAGAAGGAATAGTGATTTGCAAGTTCTTCGTCTTGCGAGTTTGAGGAGAAACAGTGGTCAGCGAGTTCATCGACCTGCGAGTTTGAAACTTAAGGAAATAATTCTAAGTGTTGAAACGCGCAAGAGTGGCTAGCGATTTTAGTTCAAACGCGCAAGCTTCGATCTGCGAGTTTGGGAAACGTGCACTTCACAGTTAGCGAGTTCTAGTGTGAACAGTGGTTAGCGAGTTTAGGCGCTTGCGAGTTTTGTTGTTTGCTTGTTTGATCTGCGTGTTTCATCTGCGAGTTTCTTTGTCTGCGAGTTTTAATCTACGAGTTTGCGTGCGAGTTTGTCTGCGCGTTTGCTTGCGAGTTTCTCAATCGCGCATTTATCTGCGAGTTTTATCAGTCTGCGAGTTTTTCAGCTTGCGAGTTTTAGGGCTTGCGAGTTCAATAGTGACTTGCGAGTTCTAATACTTAGTCAAAAAAAATTTTAAATAGTAACTCGCAAGTCTGTGATCAAAATCTCTTAAATTCTTTTCAAGAATTTGTGATTTCATATTTTGGACTAACGATCAATTCTAGTTTCTTATTTGATTAATTTTTCAAACAGGTTTAAAGAAGATGACTTCCAAAGATGCACTTTCAATCGGCACTGATGTAAAGCCTCCGGTATTGTTCAAAGGTGAATATGAACAATGGAAGAACAGATTTTTGGACTTCATAGACAGGCACTCAAATGGAGAGAATATACTTCTGTCTATCACTGAAGGTCCCATGAAACCAATCATAATTCATGTACCTGCTGATGATGTTGATGGTAATGATATTGATGGTGATGATGAAGATGTGGAAAAAGAAATAAAGACAAAACCAGTTAAAGTTGACTTCTCTCAGTACTCAGAAGAACAAAAGAGTAGATTTAAAGCTGACAAACAAGCGAGATCTCTTTTACTCCAAAGCATTCCAAATGACATCTACATCAAGATAGATAGCTTCAAACATGATGCTAAACAGATGTGGAATCAATTGGAAAAGATGATGATGGGATCAAAGATAGGGCATCAGATAAAGGTGGCCAACTGCATCAATAACTATGAGGAATTCAAGGCTAAGGAGAATGAGAGTCTTGAAGACACTTATGAAAGATTTACATTGCTTCTAAATGAGCTGACTAAGAACAAAGTCAAGAAGAAGCAGTTGGAAAACAATGTGAAATTTTTGAGCATACTTCGTCCTGAATGGAAAAAGCACACAAGAAGGATGAAGCAAATGAAAGATTTGAATGAAATCCCTCTTCATGAAGTTTATGAGACCCTGAAACAAAATGAAGAAGAGGTTGAAGAGAAAAGAGCTGAGAAGAAGAAGTCAATACAAGTTCCTGATCCTATAGCTTTGGTTGTTGGTGAAAAGAAGAAAGAAAAGAAAGAGAAGATTGAGAAGAAGAAGAAAAAGATAGTAAGTTCAAGTTTAGAGTCTGGTTCTGTATCAGATAGTGATGATGGCGAAAGTTTGAAACAAGCTATGATATTGCTGACCCGTGCATTTCAAAAGAAATTTTATAAGAAGCCGGGATCAAATTCTCAACGCTATTCATCATCAAGTTCAAAGAACCACGAGCACCGAGAGAGGGTGGAAGGCAAGAGATTTGAAGAGAATAGGTATGGTGAGAAGAAAACAGATGAGAAGAAGAAGTTTGCAAATGACTATACTGCTGTTGAGAAGCCAGCAACTGATTCAATTAAATGCTACAATTGCGGCAAGTTGGGTCATTATGCCAAAGATTGTCGGAAGCCAAAAGTACGCAACTCTCAGTATTATCAAAACAAGTTGCTTTTGGCAAGACAACAAGAAGCTGGTATTGCTTTAATGGCCGAGGATGAATTTTGGCTTGATCATTCTGAGGATGAAGGTGAAGAGAAAGAAGAAAATGCTCATATCTGTCTCATGGGCAAAGAAATAAAAGATGACGAGTCAGATGATGAGGCAGATGATGAGGTATTAAACTTAAATCCAAAAGATTTCATTGCCAAGTTGGAAACCATGGTGGTTGGGCTTCAAAATTTACAAAATAATCTGAAAAATGAAAAGGAAAAGGTTGCTAAAAAGAACAAGAAGATCTTTGAACTTAATACTTCTGTTATTTCAAACAAAGATCTGATTGATTCTTTACGCAAATCTGATTCTGATTCTAAATCTAAAGTAGATGATTTTGAAAAGAAGATTTCTGAGTTTGAAGTTAAGGTTTCTAAATATGAGTTTGAGAAAAATGAATCTGCACTAACTGTTTATAAATTGCAGGTTGAAAAAAAGAATTTGAAAAAGAAGGTAAATGATCTAGAAGTTAAACTTTATAAAAGAGGTCAAACAGATCAAACTATTTTTCTTAATTCTCCTAATGAAGAGGCTGATGTTAAAGAGAAATGGGGACTTGGTTTTGAAAACCCCCATTATCTTAAGCAAGCCATCAGAAAACAGTCGGCGCTTTATAACTATGATTTTCTTGCTTGTGCTGATAAACATACTCATTTAAAACCCAAATTTGTTACCAAATTGTCAGACGAAGATGAGGCCAAAGAAACTGAAAATAGAAAGAATAAAAAGAAAATGCAACTACCATTTAACTATGTAAAGTTAAATGATAGTTATCTTTCAGAAACACCAAAAGTTTTTTCAAATGACTACTTTGTTAGTTATTCCGCTTCAGAGATGAAGGCAAAAGCTGCAATTGCAAAGGTTTATGTTCCTACATCTATTCTTGAAAGCAAAATAGTCGAGCTTGAAAATGTTTTATCTGATGAAAAACTTTTGGGTGATATACAACAAATTGTGTTTCGTACAGTTCTAAAGAACACTGTTTTTCAATCTAAATATACAAAGTGTTCTACAGTTTCTAAGGCTTCTCAATCTTCATCTGATAATTCTGATGACTTATTTGAGTCTGCAAATGATTCTTTTAATTCTGATGATGGGAGCATGGAAGAATCTGATATGTTTGACATTCATTCTAAACTTCCTGATCATTCTACTTGTCTTAAAAATGACAAAGTGTTACCAAGTGTTGTTTATATTGGTGAAACATCAACTAAGGTTGGTGATTCAGTTTCTGTAACTGCTGATTACTATGCTCATGGTAAGAAACATAAGAAACAGCGATTACAGAAACAGAAATACACTGGTATACATCAGAAAACTCAATCTAGGAAATCTGCTTTTCCAAATAAATCTATATCTTATGTTTCAGATTTAAAGAAGAAAAATTCGAAAGCTCAATCTGAATGGAGACCAAAAAGGAGGGATGATGAGATAGTGGAATCAGTTATTGATAATTCTTGTACTAAAATTGATAGTAGTGATTCTGATATAGTTGATCAATGTGCTTCTCATAAACAAAACCTTGTAACTTCTTACAAGCGTTACTCAATAAAGCAGTTGATTCAATTATCTCCTATTACTACTAAACTTCATAATGATTATCGGAAAACTGACTTTGCTTATTCTCATGATTCTTCTGTTTGGTATGGATCTTATCATGCTAATTGTTCAAGATCAAATGTTTTTCAAAGTTTTCAAAAGAAAAAAGGGTCCATTTTCAAGTGGATACCAAAATCTTGTGCTAAACCGTTAGGGCCCGTTTTTAAATGGGTACCTAAAATTGTTATTGTCTGATTTCTCTTGCAGACCCGGCATATGTGGTACTTGGACAGTGGATGTTCCAAGCATATGACTGGGCAAAAAGCTTTATTGTCTAACTATACAGAGAAATTCAGTGGCAATGTCAGATTTGGAAACGATCAGCTTTCACCTATCTTAGGATATGGTAATATTATACAAGACAACATAACGATCAGTAAAGTGAGTTATGTCGAAGGCTTGGGGCACAACTTATTCAGCATAGGTCAATTCTGCGATAAAGGGATAGAGGTCAACTTCAAGTCTAAGAGTTGCTCAGTTCGTACTGAAGACGGAACAGAACTCTTGGGTGGACATAGAAAGACAAATCTCTACACCATCAACTTGTCCAAAGTTCAGATTGACAATCAGGTATGCTTGTTGACAAAAGCTACACAGCAACAAAGTTGGCTCTGGCATAGACGGTTATCTCACTTGAACTTTTGTTACATCAACAAGTTGGTTCGTGGGACATTGGTCAAAGGACTTCCTGAACTGAAATATGACAAAGAGCACTTATGCGCAGCTTGTGAGAAGGGTAAGATGAAGAGAGCCGCTCACAAACCGAAGCCTGAACCAAGCACTAGTTCTCCGTTAGAATTTCTACACATGGATTTATGTGGTCCAATGAGAACTCAGAGTTTGGGAGGAAAGAAATACGTGCTTGTTATTGTGGATGATTATTCAAGATACATGTGGGTCAAATTTCTTCGTTCAAAAGATGAGACACCGAAAGTTCTCATTTCCTTCTTAAAGATGACCCAAGTGAAAATGCAGCGACAAGTCAAGGTTCTTCGAACTGACAACGGCACAGAATTCAAGAACAAGATTGTTGATGAATATCTCGAATCAGTTGGGATTTCACATCAGTATTCTGCTGCTAGAACGCCTGAACAAAATGGAGTAGTCGAAAGGCGAAATCGGACACTAGTCGAGGCTGCTCGGACTATGATTAGCCAATCAGACTTACCTCTATTCTTGTGGGCGGAAGCTGTGTCGACTGCATGCTATACACAAAATCGATCCATAATTCACCGCCGTTTTCAGAAGACTCCATATGAGCTGATCAACAACAGAACACCTACCATCAAATACTTTCATATATTTGGGTGTAAATGTTTTGTGCTTAATGACAGAGAGAGTCTGAACAAATTCAGTGCTAAGGCGGATGAAGGCATTTTTATCGGTTATTCTTCAACTTCTGCTGCATATCGTGTTTATATAAAGAAGTCAAAGACAGTTGTGGAGAGCGTCAATGTTACATTTGATGAAGAAATGGCTTCTGATCAAATCAGTTCAGAACCCGTTATTACTGGCATTTTAGCTTCTGGGCAGATCAGTTCAGAACCTGCATCCACAGTGTCTAATTCGAATAACGCTTCTACATCTACTTCACATTTAACTGATTTAGATTTGTTATTTGAATTCTTTTATGATGAGTTTCTTGGAACTAATGTATCTAAATCTGCTGTGACTGACAGGTCTGAAGATACAAGTTGTAATCATCCAGTCACTTCAGAGGTCATTACTGAACAAGCATCCCCAGTTCAGACAGAAACTCATATTCCTGTTGTTACTCCTACAGTTGAAGATGTTCAAACAAATGCTGAGTCAGAAGTAACTGTTTCAGTTGGGTGTAATACTTTGTCTACTCAACAGCCTGAATCTGCTGTTCCCACTGATACTTCTGCACATGAAACTTCAACTGACAACCCCCCTCCTGTAATTCAAGCTGAAGATTCTGAAAGTGGATTTCAAGATGATGATCATATTCAATCAGTATCTATTCCACTTCCACATGAGCATCGCTGGACCAAAGACCATCCATTACATCAAGTAATTGGAGATTTTGACAAGCCTGTTCAGACAATGTCAGCGACTATTAATCAGTGTATGCATGACTCGTTCCTAAGCAAGATTGAGCCAACACGAGTATCCGAGGCTCTTGCTGATTCGGACTGGGTATCTGCAATGCAAGAAGAGCTCAATCAGTTTGAAGCCCTAAAGGTTTGGAGATTAGTTCCTAAACCTGAAGGAAAGACCGTGATAGGAACTAAGTGGGTATTCAAGAATAAAAAGGATGAAGATGGTGTCGTCATCAGAAACAAAGTTAGACTTGTTGCCAAAGGCTACCGGCAAGAGGAAGGCATTGATTATGACGAGACGTATGCTCCAGTAGCGCGTATAGAGGCAATCAGAATGTTTCTAGCCTACGCCGCTCATAAGAATTTCACAGTCTTTCAGATGGATGTGAAAACAGCTTTTCTGAACGGCATTCTTAAAAAGGAAGTGTAAGTGTCTCAACCAGAAGGGTTCATCAATTCAGATAAGCCAGATCATGTATATATCTTGGACAAAGCCCTTTATGGATTAAAACAAGCCCCTCGAGCATGGTATGACGTCTTATCCAAATTCTTGGTCAAGTCTGGTTTCTCTAAAGGTAAGATTGATACTACTTTATTCATAAAGAAGAAAAAAGCTGATATTATTCTTATTCAGATTTATGTTGATGATATAATATTTGGTTCTGCTAATCCAAAATATTGCAAAAACTTTTCTAACCTCATGGTGTCACGTTTTCAAATGAGTATGATGGGAGAGATGAATTTCTTTCTCGGATTACAAGTTAAACAGCTTTCTACGGAATTTTTATAAATCAATCTAAGTACATTTTGGATATTCTTCAGAAGTACAAAATGGAAAATTGTAAATCAATTGGAACCCCGATGGCACCTGGTACTAAGATCCACACTGATCCTTCGGGTAAAAGTGTAGATGTTAGAACTTACAGAGGTATGATAGGATCGTTAATGTATCTAACGTCGAGTAGACCAGATATTATGTTCTCAACATGTCTATGTTCTAGATATCAAGCTGCTCCCAAAGAATCCCATTTGGCTGCTGTCAGACGGATTTTTAGATATCTGAAGGGCACTGCAGACCTTGGTCTGTGGTATCCTAAGGATACTGGGTTTCAACTGACTGCATATTCAGATGCAGATCATGCAGGTTGCATGTTGGACAGAAATAGTACTTCTGGTCACGTTCAATTTCTTGGAGACAAGCTCGTTAGATGGGCATCAAAGAAACAATTATGCGTTTCCACATCGACTGCTGAAGCAGAGTACGTAGCTGCTGCCAGTTGCTGTTCTCAAGTCTTGTGGATGCGAACACAGCTACGAGACTACGGATTCAAGTATGACAAAATTCCAATCTATTGTGACTCGAAGAGTGCGATTGCCATATCTACTAATCCTGTCCAGCATACGAAAACTAAACACATTGATGTAAGGTATCATTTTATAAAAGATAATGTAGAAAAAGGAACAATTGAACTTTATTTTGTAAAAACAGATTATCAACTTGCAGATTTATTTACCAAACCCTTAGATGAGAAGAGATTTAATTTTCTTGTTTCTAAGCTTGGTATATTAAATCTGAAGACATGATCAGTTATTACCTACTAAAGTTACGTATTGTTATTTTTTATCATTTCTTTATTTTTATATCTGAAGGATACCTGCACTTTAATTGTTTGCTCATGATCTCAGGGGAAGTATGAGAAGATTGTTAGATGATCTATATTCATTTGAGGGGGAGTAAAACTAATTTCTGCATTTTGCTTAACTGACAAAATTTTTGCAATGCATGATTTTAGGGGGAGCTTATAAGTAACAAGGAGTAAGACAATGATTTCTGATTACTTCTGATCAGAACTCGTTCTATAATTGTTTTACTGTTTTCCGTCGTTTATTTTTGAATAAATTTTGTGAATACATTTTTGACTAGACTTTGAGACTTATACAGGATGAGATAAGCTGACACGATCATATATTAATGACGATAGCTTGACTTTCTGAGAATTAAGATTGAGCGAAAAGGTAAATTTTTTATCTTAATCTCAAATGTATCTGAAAGAATGACAACTTTCAGGTATAGAAAACATGTTCTTAAATGTTCAAACCACTTCCCGATCCTTAAACAGATTTTATAATTTGGAAGTGTGATTTTAAATGTTTTCATTTTATTTTTGTGCTTAATCGATAAACAAACCGTGTGTATCCAAAGATAAATACTTGCGTATTGTCTTTTCTATATACTTTCAAGTATTCACACACAACGGTTTGAATTTTTGTTCAAAATGTTCTTACCATGTCTCTAAATTGAAACAATTTTTCTTCGATGGTAAGACACCCCGTTTGTATTTCAAAGAATTTTGAGCGATATTTCATTTCAAAGCGTTTCATTCAAGAATGTCTGTATATTGTTTCATATAGACAAATATCAATTATTCTTGACCATAAGTTTTAATTGTTATATCATTCATTTCTGATCATTTTCATACAATGTCAGATTTTCAAACAAGTCTTTTGCACTCATGTTTATTCATTCAATATACTTGTTTGAAAAATACTTCAATGTTTAAAAATGCTCATATCTTTATGATTACTTTTTGAGTATACATTCATCTGATATTTATATATGAGCTTTAACTGTTAAAGTTAAACCATTTGAGCAACTCATGCTTTATAGGAAATATGGGTTCTTTGTGCTAGGACTTATCTGAAACTTCTATGGATTCACGTTAACCAGTGTTTCCTACCCATGAAGTTAATCCTTTAGTGATTGAGTTAGAGGAGTCTAAAAGAAATGAGTGTGGGTGTGATGAGGTAAAATGAAAATGAGAGATTGGTTAGTAGTGAGCTAAATGCTTAAAAAGAAAGAGGGTGTGAGATCAGAGTAAAAGAATATCAAACTCTGCACCAACTACTTTCTGAGTCGGGCAGCCACATTACTAGCGTTTCACAATTCTTTGGTGAACGTTATTGAAACAGGCAAATAGCCCATGCCAACTCTTGACAAAACCCCACCAACTACTCATTTTCTTCTCAAAAAGAAAATGTTTCACATTTTCAAGGGGACGCAGCATATAATCTATCTGACTTTCTTTTGGAAAATCTGGATATTGAAACAGAAGGAAGTCTGCCCCACCTTCGCATTTCAATCATGCACATAGAGTCTGTGTTTATCTACTATTGTCTCAGTGGTTTACACTATGTTGAGCCTTATAAAAGCAATATTCGTGCTTAATTCTTTCTACACATGCACGAGCACACAAAGAATTCGTTTCTTTGTCATAACATTCATAGAAATTGCCATTGTGGTAGTTCGATGATTGGATGGAATCCCTGGGGGAGTGAACATCAAAAAGCTCCTTTATATTGTGTATTCGTTACACACAGTGACTTTGTGTTACTGACAGGCATATTAACTGATTCATATGTTGATTCAGGAGTTACATGTTTTTTATTTTGCCTGGATTTGAAAAGATCTGGATGAATACTGGTTGTGGATCACATAATCAAAGGCTCAGTTTGACAGATCAGAACGGTCAATGACATTTCTTGGAAGTAAAGTTTTGATGATATAGATGTTCAAATCATCAAAAAGGGGGAGATGGTATGAAGAAATGTTAAAGATTTTCAAGATTGGGGGAGATGATTTTCTCAAATAGTCAAGACAGAAGATTCAAAGTAAAGATTTGAAGATAATCAAAGAATTTCTGAAGATTTGTGAAAATTTTCTTTGAAGATTATTTGCTGAAAAGCAATTCAAGCTGATTCTGAAGATAATTTCTTTCCAAAGTCTGAAAGCGTTCTATGAGAGCTTTAGGGAGATTGTTCATCATTTGAAGATAACTTTGGAAAGAAGACTGTGTTAAAGGAAAATGAGAGATTGTTCAGATAGAGCTTAAAGTGAAGATTTAATTGCTAAATTTTTCAACAATGATCTTGAATCCAAAGGGGGAGATTGTTAGAGCATAAATCTGTTGGATACAAGATCAAGAATACTGAAGGTCAAAGTTGAGAAAGTCAAAGCTGCTAAAGTCAAATCTCATTAAAAGTCAAAGTCTATTTTGTAATAAGTCAAACTTAGTTGTATTTGTATTTGTTGTTTCCTTTGTATTAGGTGTTAGTATAAATACATTTTCTTCTTGTATTTTTCAGTAGTTACAAGTGTAAGAAATTAGTTGACATTTTAAGAGAGAATACGTTTTAGAGAGAGAGAGGGAGTTCTAGAGAGAGAAAGTGTAATCTTTGAGAATTGAAAGAAATCAAACAGGTAATCATTGTATTAAATCTTGTTTGTTTGATTAAACTTGTTTAGAAACTAGAATCTGGAACACACAGAAACATATTCAATTAGCTCTTCTCTAATTTGCTCTCTCTTTCTGATTCGTGTACATTACTCACACGCTTACTTACTTAAACTTGAATTACAAAGACAAGAAGGTATTTATACAATTGACAATTACAAAGAAACAAAATTACAATTACATTGACTTTGACTTTTATTACAAATGGCTTTGACTTTGATGAGAGTTGACTTTCTCAACTTTGACTTCTTGATCTTTTGTCTTCAATCTTTATGATCTTGAATCCAACATATTTATTCTCTAACACTAATCCTACCGTTGCTGTTGTACGAACCTCCCCTGATGATGACAAAGAGGGGGAGAAAGCACCAAATGAAGAAAATGCAGTGGTTGCATTAGTTGCATAGGTAATTGTGGAAGAACTTCCCTCTCAGGTTGAGGGGGAGAAGACAATAGAAACTCAATCGCTGAATAATAGACACCTCTATCCTCTTCTCCAGCGATCTTAGAAGAACCTCTGGAAGAAGAAGAGGAGGAGGAGGATAAAGAAGAAGTGGAACTTGATATCGAAGATGAAGGCTCCAAAGACTCCATCATTAATGATGATGATGAAGATGAGGACCCATCCTCATGGTTCCCTACGTCCACTATCGCTTCAGCCCTAGCGATGAAAGGAGTAGTTATATATGAAGCTGGGGGAGACAACAAGACAAGGCCCCAGATTCCTCCACCTAAGGCAAGCAAAAGGGCGTTGCTGATGAAGGAAATCTAAAACTTCTGTCAACTTCTGAGGGGGAGCTACCTACTGAGGTATATCTCCCTACTGTCCCTCTATCTTTCTTTTATCACCATACACCTATGTCTTTCTAGCCTTTAAATTCCTCTTTCATCAAAAATACACTAACTCCTCTTTTTGCTCAGACAGTTCTCTCCCCTGCTTAAAGGAATGTCTTTGCAAATAATCCTAGCTACTTAAGATGATGAATCAATAATCCCAGTCTATCAGAGAGACTGATGATCAAGAAGAAGAAGAAGAAGAATCTCTTAGACATCCACAAGACCCTCTCAACCTCTCCAACAGTCAAGGGATGATACTCAAAGATGCTCAGAGATGATTTCTCATCTAGAGAGCTTACGGCTGAAGATCCCTCCTCAATCCTCTACCGAAGAACTTGACTTCCTTTCACCAGAAGAAGTTGAAGAGTCAATCAAAGGCTGGACGGTTAATAGCTGATTTCCAAGAGGATGCCTCTCTAGACCTCAAGGTACACTCAACCCTGTTTAAAGACAAAAAGCTGAAAAAGAACCCAGTGGAGGTACAAGTTGCTATTCTAAAGGAGATAGAGGAGAAGAACAGAAAAGACAAATAGATCAGCGATCATGATCTAGATTGGTGCAAACAAAAGCTTGACCATCAATCTGATCCACTAAAAATCTCAGTTGTAACGATCTCTGGGAGGAGCAAGAAGAACCGACTCTCTGTCACCATGGAGATATTCAGAGAGGATGGAAGCTCAAAAGCCATGTACCTGTCAAAACTGGAACACTTCGGCTACTATGAGTGGTTAGAGTTTAGAGAAGCATTGAAGAAATCAAGATAACGCACAGAGGCCATGTTGAGAATCTTCTTGAAGCTCTCATCAACAAGGTCACTGCAAGAATGAATGTTCCCTCAGCTCTTCCACAAAAGCCAAGAACAGTCAGACAAAAGCAAGACTCCTCGTCTGAAAATGATGCTATAATTAGAAATGAAACACCTATCAAATTCTCCAGGGATGCACTGTTCTGACCTCCTTTTAACCTCTCAACTCTCAATCTATTACTAGCCCCTGGCGGACCATTTATAGCAGGGCAAGTGATAAAGAATATGTATGGGTTATTCTTTCATGACTATGATAAAAATCTCATATTTCAGAGAGTCTCAGAGTTTCCTCTATGTCCTCTCAATCATCTACATGATCTTCTCTACTTGTGGTGCGACTACTCTTCATCAAGGACCCCCATCAAAACTCTTATTTAAAAGGAAGCATATGTTCGAAGACAGAGAGGAGAAAAGGTACCTGATCATATGTTCACAGTAGATGAACTCCCTGTAAGAACCCACATAGCTGATAGATTCCCTTTTGTATCTTGTAATCTATTAGTTAGACTTACAGTAGTATAGGATTTCAATTGTACTTGTAATTTTCACATTCTTCTTTGTAATCTCTTTTACAAAGCAATGAAAATTTAAGTGAAGTACTTTACATCATCAGTACTGTAAAAGATCCCTCAAAGTAGTAATTGAGACATGTATGTTATGAGTCCTGAATATATTTATATTTTGAGATAAAGTAATTTTCTTTATATTACTTTGTCATCATCAAATAGGGGGAGATTGTTGATCCAAACTCTCTCAGTGATTTGATAATGACTATCTGAATTACTTAGTGAAAGTTATATTTAATATTTGTATGTATTAATGTTTCACCATCAGCGAGTACATACTGAGTATGTTCAGTATCGCTGATAGTTTCATTATTATCTGTTAGACGTAATCCCTGAAAACAAGTTTTGTGACAAAGATGTTCACTGCTGAATCGAAAACGAAGCTGCTGAACAAATGACAAGTCTACTCATGATGTGATGAGAACATCAGTGAAACCAATACTAGTCTATATCACGCGAAGACATCTGAAAAAAATCTTCAGCGCTCATTGAACTTCCTTTGAACTCACTGAAGGAAGAGATATTCAACGACTCAAGATCACGAAGCTTATACTCCAAGCTTCTTTTGTCTTATCCTTGCACAAAAAGTATAACTGTTAGAAGATACATACCTCTTCTACAAGTCGTACAACAACTCTAAAGAACTACACTATTCACCATGCGGCCAAAAGCATGTCTCTAAAAGCAAGAGACATGCAACCAATCAAAAGGTGACACGTGTAAAGTACCATGCCATGCATTTAATGCATAGGGTATAAATAGAAAGGTTGATACTTCCTCTAGAAAAATACATCTATCTATCTCTCTTGGTGAACTGAATTTAGAAACCCTTGATTTCTATATTCCCTCAACCTTTCTTCTCAATTTCTTAGTGCAAACAGCTGTGTGTTTCTTAAGTTTGTTTAGCTTAATCTTATTCCGCAACAAACTGTAAATTGTGATTTGATTCCTCAATAAACAATTTATTACACTGAAATTTTTTGTTTGTATTGTTAAGCAACTTCGGGACCAATAGTGCAGAACTGGTTATGTGGTCTCTCCACTGTGTATTCAATGTAAGAGATAACTTTGTGAGAAAATATTCTGATCTTGACCTCGTAAACGTTTTTGATGCCTTCCCTTGACTGTACTTCATTCCTGGGTCTGGCCATCTGAGTAAACCTTCTTTTTATATCATCAATTACCTATGGATTTCAAGGTTAGAGGTCCAAGTACTAACTCCTTATCCCCTTCCGAGTACAGATACCTATTGATGTTTTCCATAAGCAATAATTTCCATATGAGGATTTGGAGTAGAAGTAAAGGCTCTGGAGGATTATGTTGGTGGTCTTTAGAGGGTTTCTAATTTAGAGACCACTTCTAGAACTCGATCTATTGATGGTTGTGCAGAAGATGGCATTGATGACTATGGAAGTTCATTTAGCTGATCTTGGACTGCTATGACTGGAATGATGGGTGCCTCTATGTTGGATCAAGAATAACCATTAGGATTAGCATCATGGATACATCGAGGACTTGTTCTTCAGAGGTGACCTGATGTTGCTTGGACCCCTCTGGTTCGTTTTTGCTCGGTTCTGGTTCAGAAGCACTTATCTTTGATTTCTTTGCCAGGGAAACCTCCTTCTCTACCGTTTGACGACTAGAGTCCCCATTTGTCTCTGGGCCATGGTCATCAAACTTCTTTTCTTTCAAGGCTTCTTCTGTATAAGAGAAAGTAGCAACATTTTCAACCCTCTTTCTTTTTTAGAGATTTGGCAATTTTTCTAACTACATTGTTGGTGTCATCTATAGAGGTTTTAGTTCATAAATAGTTAGGGATATTGGCTCTATTAAAGATGGTGCAAAGATAGTTTTCAGAAACTTCTTTTGTAAGGCCGAACAAATATTATCAGAAGCATCTACAATCTTTTGAACCTGTAGATTTGTAGAGTAAGTATGGGTAGAGATGATTCTGCGTGCTTTTGAGACTGGCTCTTTGGTTTTGCACACAAACTTGCCACTTATTTCCGTAAACTTTTGGAGAAGATCAGTCTTGAATCGTTGGAAATCACCTATGTTCACCAGATCAAAAGAGTTAGGTTGAAGAGTAGGTAGAAAGACAATATAGCAGAACTATGTGATTATAGTCTTTATCTTCTCTGTGAAGGCCTGAAACTCTATAGCAGTGATAGTTGGGGCAGAGGTAGATGATTCAGACTATTGCTTCTCGATGAGTTTAGAAAGTTGGGTAATCGAATTATCTGTGGAAAAGATCTGAGAAGAGAGTCCATTAATGTGACAACTCGTTTTTTTTCTTTACATCATAACATTTACATCTGCGGAAGCGTTCGGAAATCATTTCCATAGCTATTATAAGAACGATAACTCGTCATGTGATCCCTTCATGTCTTATCCTGAACTTACCTGAGATACATATATGGAATACGTAAGCTTTAAGCTTAGTGAGCAATTATGGTTTAATGAAGAAATCATCATTCATAAAACATATGGTTTTAGTGCATGAATAATAGTTCACTACACTTTTCATGATCATGCATAAATGACGTTAATGAATAAAACCATATTTGTGAGAACATCTTTTGGACATTATCTTTTAGTGCGAGATCTCATATGTGTAAGTATGCAAAACATTCTCAACGGGATCCTAGATCCCTGGGGTTCCGCGAAGGATCTCCCCCCTAAGGTCCGTTTGCAAGACGTCCTCCATTCTTATACCCCGTCGGGTATTTAACATGGTCATACTTTCACATGCACAAAACATTTCATATGCCACATCTAAATTACATGTCTTTCTCATAAAATGCATTATAAGCATAACCTTATCTCATGCAAGGCTAGCATGCCAAAACATTATTTCAAATATTAATCATGCATAAAAACATTTATTATAACATATATGTATCCCAGTAAATCTCATAACATACTCACCTTAAGGCTTAACCTCAATGTTGCCACCCTAAACTCGATGTTAGACTAACTTTATAATATATATATTGCATTTTGACTTGGTGCGAATTGAATGAATGTAAAACTCCATATTTATAATGAATTGGTGGGAGTATTGAAAAAGGATGAAGTGGTGATGCATGTTGGCGGCATTAACTCACCGCCATATACCTTTTCCTTCACGTGTAAGTTTGAGATATATAATAATAATAATAATAATAAATTATTTGTATTTGTTATCGCATATATTTTAAACCTCTTTTTACGCTTAATCCTAGGTGTAAAAGAATTGATAAAGATATTAATGAAACGATTCTTATAGAAACCAATTTTAATAGATCTAATATCACTACTCGTAGATCTATAAAATGGAATGAGATAAATTTTCCTGAAAATTGGACTTTGACTAGGGATATTCCTAAGAATCCAATTATTCAGAGTGATTTTAGTAATATCACTCAAACCAATGAAGGAATTGTAAATATACAATTCAATGATATTCAGAGAAAAATTTGCTCTGGAAAATGATCTCTCTTAAGATCCAATTCTTTGGCTCATAATCATATTTTTCCTTTCGGATATATGGTTGATCAGCCTCAACCTTCTAGATCTTCTACCTCTTATATAAGAGAAAATGAGACTTTTTCTTCTCCTCAAGAGGATGAAGGACAATGTTCTCCTTTAGAAGATCATGTGAATGATCTTAAAATTCACAGGAATGATATTGTTCATAATAATACCAGTGAACCTAGTGTTCCTAGAACTAGACAAATTGAGACTATGTCTGATTTTAGTATCTAATTCGATGATAAATACAACCCAAAGAAATTGGTTTTTGGAAAATGGCAAAATTGACTTTTCCACAGGGTCACCTGCTAGACAGGTTGTTTGTAAAGATTATTATGGTGATATCAAATGGGTTCCTTTTAGAACTTTGTATATTGATAATTTTGTTTATGATGAAATTAAAAGTTTTTCAGAAGAATTTTATAAATTCTGTGAAAAGGAGAATGAAGTTTTTTCCTTTATCCCCTGGTTTATAAATACTCATATAAAACATTATATTAATGTTATTGAAAGAGATTATCAGTTAATGACTGGGGAAATCAAAACTGCTGTTTTTCCTCCTCAAACAGCCTTTCAAATAACAAAAAATGATTCGGCCATTAAGTTTTCTGCTTTTTCAAAACTTAATAAAGATGATAATCTTTCTATTACTTCTTCACATATAAATGAATTACTTGAAAAACAAAATTATTCGAATTTATTACTTCGTATTCTAGGAGAACAAATATCTTCTCTTGAGGACCATATTTCTACTATATATTTAAAAATTTGTCAAATGGAACAAAACAAGAAAAAAATGGCAATATGGATGCTTCTTCTTCAGAAAAAAGTTATTCTTACTTCAAGCTTTATTCAGCCACCGCCTGAAATCAAAGATTTTAAACTGAAAAATAAATCTGAAGATTTTATGAAACAACTTGATGTCAAGCTATCAAATCTTTACATTTCCAAACCGCCGGTGTCTATTCTTGATAAGAATAGTGATTCAGAAAACTCTGATAATAATCAAGATATTGATGATAATCAGAGTTTTGATCAAATTCATAAAATGAAATGGGCTAGCAAACCTACTTTAAATAAATATTATTATAACCGCCCTACTCCCATGGATGTTCTTCATGAAGAACAGGAGTATATTATTAATAATAGTTATAATGGTAAATGTATTTACGAATGGAGTCTTGATGGTTTCACTGATAAGCATATTTATAATATGGCTCATCGCATGCTTATGTATAGCATTGTTTGTAAAAATACTGGTAATAATGATAAAAATATTGCCAAAATGATTATTGCTGGTTTTACTGGTCAGTTAAAAGGTTGGTGGGATAATTACATCCCTCATGATCAAAAAGAACAGATTTATACTTCTGTTAAAACCGAAAAAGGAGGCGAGGTAACAACAAATGTTGTTTATCCTCTTATTCTTACTATTATTGAGCATTTTACTGGTAGATTTTCTGATAATAGTGAGAATATTCGAACTCTTATTAGTAATCTAAGATGTAAAACTTTAACTGAGTTTAGATGGTGTAAAGATACCTTTCTATCCAGGATCTTTGAACTCAAAGACTATAATAACAGTCATTGGAAAGCCAAATTTATTGATGGTCTTCCTCATCTTTTTGCTGAAAAAATTAGAAAAACTCTCAAAAAGGATAACATATCTGTTAACTATGATCATTATACTTATGGTCAACTAATTAGTACCTGCGTTGCTGAAGGTCTTTCTTTATGTAATGATTTAAAATTAAATCACCAAATTAAGAAACAAAATCTTTTAGAAAGAAAATAGTTAGGAGATTTTTGTGACCAATTTGGCATGGAGGTTCCTTATAAGAAACCTAAAAGGAATTTTCATAAAAATTTAGATAGGGAAAAAGATTTCCGTCCTTATAAAAAACGTTTTAAAAAGAAACGATATTTTGATAATAAAAATTTTGAGTCAAAGTATTTCAAATAAAATGATTTTAAAGAAAAAAAAGTACTTTAAAAAGAATAATACTTTAAAAAGAGATAAAATCATTTGTCAAAATTGTGGAAAAATTGGTCATACTTCAGCAAATTGTTGGACCAAAAAGAAAATCAATAGTTTGAATATTGATCAAACTATACAAGACACTCTTTTAAACATTTTTCTAAATTATAAAGATGAAAATCAGAGTGACACTAATAGTGATCCTGATTTAAATAATAGTGAGTCTATTATTTCCTCTAGCTCTGAAGATTCTTCTTCAAACTGTGATGTTTGTGCCATAGGAAAACCTTGTTCTAATTGTTGTAAAGATATTAATAATATTAATAAAGGAAATGAAGAAGAGGAGTTTTATAAACTCTATTCTCAATTTCAAGATTTAAATATAAATGTTTTATCTAATGATTATGTTTTAATGTTTTTAAAGAAAATTAAAGATCCAGTTATTTGTGCTGAGATTTTAGAAAACATTGATGTTGGTACATCTAAAAATATTACTAGTACTTATAATAATATTGACTATTCTATGAAAGAAGTAAATAGACTTTTTCAAAATAAACATTTCAAAGGAAAAGAGATTTCTCTTCAAGACCTTAATAAAGAAGTGGATATTTTAAAAGATGAAATTAAATTTTTAAAAACTGATAATCTTCTTCTTCATAAACATATTTCTTTAATTCTTGATAAAAAAGATTCAGAAAAATTTGAAAATATTAATGATTTTCAAAAATCTTTATTTAAAAAACCACCAGACGAGGCGGTTCTTTCCACTCTTAGCAGGATTATATCCCAGAAATGGTTTACTAATATAACTCTTCTTATAGGAGGGCATTTTAAAAAAGATTTTAATGACATGATTGATAGTGGTGTTGACTTAAATGTCATACAAGAGGGTCTTATTCCTAGTAGGTATTTTGAAAAAACCTCTTGTTCTCTTTCCCATGCTGGAGGAGGTCCTTTAAATATTAGATATAATCTTTAAAATGGAAAAAATTGCAATCAAGCTAGTTGTATTTCTACTAGTTTCCTCTTAGCCAAAGATATTTGTCATGAAATAATTCTTGGCTTACCTTTTTTATATAATATATATCCTGTAACTAGGATTGATGAAGTTGGTCTTACAGGTACTTATAATAACAAATTTATTAGATTTGATTTCATAAACAAACCTAATAAAAGATTTTTAGATAATCTTTAAGAAAGGATTGATAGAAAGACTTTTCATTTATATTCTCTTAAAGATGAAATAAATTCTTTAACTATTGAGGAAAATGTTATGACTGAAAGTCCTGTGTTGAAAGTGGAATAAAGTATTTATAAGGGTTCGATATGTAATTAATTAATAGTTATTAGTTAGATGGGCCCAAGCCCATAAGCCCATTTATTTTGTAAAGCCTAAGTATATAAAGGCTATTTCAGTTTCATTATTAGGTTAGAGTCTCATAATTCAGATTACTAGTCAATAGGTTTACTCTCTCTGATCAGAATTCCTTTCTGTAAACCTAAACCCTTTGATTGAATATTAATCATATGACTAGTAGTTGTGGCTTAAATCTTATTCATCTTTGATATTATTTGTTGTTGATTGCACTGTACTGGGATCTACAATTGGTATCAGAGCAGGATCGAATAATTTATTATTCGATACGATCAAAAGAGCAAAGAGACTGAAGGTTTGATCCAGAAAAGGTTTATCTAAAACCCTTAATCGATTATCTGTTTTAATTATTATTATCTGTTTTCTTGAAATCGATTACTGTTTCTGAGTTTTATCGGTCAATTTTTGTTTTCTGGAAAAAGCAATATGTCGATCAATCTGGGTTTATATTGTTAAGTTCAATCTGCAAAAATCGATTTTTCCAAATTTTTATCGGTCAGAAAACAGTAAGTTTATCGGTCTACTTATTTTATTAGTCGATTGTTCAGTAAGTTCATCTGGGTTTTTATCAATCTGTTATTTTAAGTTATCGGTTGATTTTCTGGGTTCGTTTTCCAGAATTCATCGAGTTTATCGATGTGTTCTTCGTGTTTATCGGGCCTTTAAATCGATTTGTGGTTATCTGTTATCGCTATTGACCGGTAGCATTTGACCGGTACTTTGCATTGTTTTTGGTATTTGACCGATACTTTGCATTGTTTTTGGTATTTGACCGGTGGTATTTAACCGGTGTTGTTTATCTATCGGTCAAGTAGGGTTTTTTATTTTATTTTGAAAGTTGTTCAAGTTTTTTTTTTACTTCTAGATATTTATAGCCATACATCTCTAGCATTCATCACATACATAGGCTTAGATATTTTTTTTTTCGCATACATACATAGGTTTACATATTTTTCTTTTTTTGCATGCATACATAGTCTTACATATATACATCGCATACACACACATATTCATATTCTCATATAAATCTCGACCGGTATCAAGTTTTCATACTTCGACCGGTATCTACCATCTTTCGACCGATACCATATTTCGACCGGTACTATCATCCGCCCGGTATCTCAACCGGTAATATCATTCGACCAGTGTCTCGACCGGACCATCTCCTCGACCGGTGTTTCCTCGACCGGTCCCTTGTGGCTCCCGGTGTCCAGCGAACCAACATCGAACAAGATTTGAAGTTTTTCGATTGTTTTTCGAAATCATTTCGGTTGATTCGGTAGCCATCGTGAGCAAAGTTTTTCAAGTTTTAAACTGGCAAGGGTTGTTTACAAAGCTTAAACGATTATTTTTTATCGTAAAATTTTCACCCATATCGAGTTTTTTAAATTCTCGTTCGGTTTCCGAAAAATCTTTGGTTGCTTCGTTCGAGAGTTTGAGCGACTGTTTCGAGATTTAATCAGTTGAGGGAGCTTAAGGGAACATAAACGATCATTTTTGGTCAAAATTTTTATCCCATACTGTTTTTTTTAATTTTTCGATCGTTTTCCGAAAAGTTTTCGGTTGGTTCGTTTGTGATCGTGGGTTGACCGGTTGAATTTTAATCTGTTAAGGACTGATCAGGGAGCTTTAACGATCGCTTTGCATTGAAAATTTCTAACCGTTTTCGAGTTTTGTAGGATGGCTCAACGAGGAAGATGATGAATAGTGTTTCCGTTAAGTGACAGTTAATTTTCTTACCTTTTTGGTCCTTTTCCGTTAAGTCTCAGTTAGTCCGATTAGTTTGTTAGTTTGGTTAGTTTTATTACATTTTTGTCCTTTTTCAGTTTGTTTTAGTTAAGTCCGTTAGAAGTTTTATTTTTTTTACACTTTTAGTCCCTCTAGTTAGTAGTTTCAGTTTGTGTCATTTTTAGTCCTTCTAGTCTTAAGTTTCAGTTTGTGTCATTTTTAGTCCTTCTAGTTTTAAGTTTTAGTTTGTGTCATTTTTAGTCCTTCTAGTTTTAAGTTTCTGTTTGTGTCGCTTTTAACCCCCGTAGTTCAAAGTCTCAAAGTTTGTCATCTTCGACCCCGAAGCTTTCAAGTTTCACACGTTGTAACTTTTGGTCCTTGCACTTTAGAGTTTCATCTTTTGTCCAAGATGGTGAGCCCACCAAGTCTACGGTCCAAAGGAGAATATGAAAGGTGGAAAGCTGATTTTCTGTACATTGTAGACAAACATGAGGTGGGTCCCTACATCAGATTATCTTTGACTGATGGAGAGATGCAATCCCAAACTCCGACAGAAGCTTCATCGGTGGAACAGGAGAAAAGAGAAAGTGCTAATAATATACCTCGATATTTTATGACTAAGAGTATTTCTTGTGACCTTTTTCGTGACACTTGTAATGAAATTTCTGGTCAAATATTTTATAACAAAATGACAGGAAAAGAGTTGTGGGATTGTACTTAATGGTTGGTGTTAGGGCCAAACCTGATTTTAAAAGGAAGAGAACTGGAAGCTGAGAACTCTAAGCTAAAAAGAAAGATTTCTAATTTGGAAGCTAAAACTCAGCAAACAGTTCTGTTGAAAGATATGAGGAAAAGATCTCTGAACTGAAATATGCAAACGCCGATCTTCAAAAGAAAATATCTGACTTGGAGCAAAAGCATGCTAAAGATAAATCCGAGTTTGAGAAATCTTTCGCAAAGAAGGTCTCAGATTTTTCGAGAAAATGTGCTGATGAGAAGAAAGAAGTTGAGCTAAAATGCATAAAACTTTCTCAGCAGGTTTCTGATTTTCAGAAGTAATCATCCTTCAAAGAGAAAAGTTTGCAAAAGAAAAGAAGGCCATTGATCAAAAGAATATTGGGTTCTTCAAAGAAATATCCGACCAGAGAAACAATGCTGAGAAAGGATTTGAAGAAGAGAGGAGCATGTTTGAGACGGAGATCAAAAAGCTTATTGCCAAGTAATCTGAACTATCTGAGAAGGCACTAAAAGAGCAGAAAACGAAGTCTGAGTTCACGAAGAAGATTGACCTGCTTGTTAAAGAAAGAGACAACTTTGCTTCAACGATTAAAGTGCTTGAAAAGTTTGTATCAAGTTCAAATAAAAAATCTGTCTCTTCACAAAGGTCAGTTAAATTTTTTGATCAGATTCGTAAAACTAACCTTTTCTATGATAGAAATAGAGATGGTTCAGGTACACATCAAAGAAGAAGGAAATACGAAGAAGAGGGACTGGTTTGGAAGAAGAAACCAGTTGAAGATGAGCTGAAAGGAAAAGAATCATGTGGACATGCGTTTAATGCCAAAAAGAACAATGCGCGAAAAGGAAACCTGATCATATCTACTCGAAAGATCAATTAATCAGGTTGTCAGGTAAGAAATACTATTGTTCTTGTTGTCGTACACATGATCCTATTCACAAAACCAGATATCATTTCTGGTATGGTTCCTATTCTATATCCCCCACAAGAACTGCAACTAACATTCGAGGACCCAAATACTAGTGGGTACCAAAGCCGAAAACTGATTCTTTGTTGCAGGCACCTACTGTCAAGGGGGAGTAGAAGAACAATGGTTTCTAAGTAAATCAACTTAGAACCCGGACTTCAACGAAGTTTGGCTTCTGATTACAACAGATCAGGACCCGTTCTTCAATGTTCAAACATGGATATTTTGCAAATATCCAGGGGGAGCTTAATATATATATATATATATATATATCATTCTATCATGATTTGAGGGGGAGCTTAAAAGGTAAATATCTTCTAATCCTAGATCTCTGATTGTTTGAAAGAAGAACAACTTTCAAGCATGAAAAACGTTTTCTGAAATGTTCAAACCACTTCTGGTTCTCAAAAGATTTTATGAATTTAGAAGTGTGACTTTTAAATGTTTTTCAATTTTGAGCTTTAATGTTTAACTGACCGTGTGTTTCCAAAGATCAATATTTGCATATTATCTTCTCTTTATACTGTAAAGTATTCATATACACCGGTTCAGTACTTTATTTGAATTTGTTATTACCATGTCTCATAACGAACCAATTTTTCGATGGTAATACCCCTGTTTGAAATTCAATATTGTTGAGCATCAATCATAATTTCTAATCTTGTGCTTTCATTGCAAAATTGTTTATATTCGTTCACATAAATAAAATATCCAGTTCTTTGATACCTAACTAGTTTAGTTGATCTGATTTATACATTGTCGGATTTTCAAAGTTCAATTGCTCAAATCTCCTGAGCATACTTTTTGATAGTGTTATCTTATTTGAGCTTAAATGTTCAAGTTAAACTGTTGAACAATCATTTTGTTAGGACTTACATGGGTTTTGCGTGAGAACTTAAACAATACTTCCATAGATTCACGTTAACTAGTGTTTCCTACCCCGGGAGTTATCGTAGAGTGATTGAGGGGTGAGGGGTCATAATTCAAAGAGTGGGGGAGATAACTCATCCGGTTGAGTTTTTCTCATTGTGCTGAGCGGAAAAATGGAAAAGAGAGTTTGGTTAAAAGAATATGGAAACTCTGTACCAAACACTTTCTGAGCCAGGCAGCCACATCTACTGATTGGTTCACATTCTTTGGTGACCATCATTGAAACAGGCAGTGAGCCTATGCCAACTCTTGCTATAACCCCACCAGTCACTCGTTTCTTTCTTAACAAAGAAATGTTTCATTTTATTTGGGGACGCAGCATATCTTTTATCTAGTCTTCACTCGGAAGATTTAGATATTGAAAAAGAATGAAAGTTGCCCCACCTTCGCACCTCTTTCATGCACATTGAGTCCATGTAATATCTGTTGCAGTCTCAAAGTGTACACAATTTGAGCCTGATAGTTTCAATCATTCTACACTTGCATGTACACACAAGGAATGAGTTTTCTTATCATAACATTCATAGAAAATTCCTTTGTGGTTTTTCGATGATTGAATGGAAGCCCTGGGGAGTGAATATCACAAAATCTCCTTTCCAAAGTACATCTGTTGTACAAAGTGGCTCTGTGCTACTTACAGACATACTAACTGTATCATTTGTTGATTCAAGTTTCCCATTCCTATTATATCTGACTTTGAAAAGATTCGGATATAGACATTTCATGAATTGACGGATACTCAGATCACAGGTGGGAAAATGTTAAATTATCATAAAGGGGAGATCAAAGAAAGTGCTGAAATTGAAGAAGTTTTGATGATCATGATGCTTACAATCATCAAAAAGGGGGAGAAAAAGTTCAATTTCAAAGTTTTAAAGAAAGAAAGTTATTTCTGAAAAAAGTTATTTCTGAAGACAGTCTAGAGATCAAAGAGATGAAGATGTTGTTTCAATATTCAAAGATGAAGTTTTTCAAAGATTTTATTTCTTCTATTCCGTATCATGTGGTGTCTACTTCAAGTCATTTCCTCCTACAAGCTGATTGAAACAAGTTCTTAAGTTGAAAGTTTACTCAACTCGCAGTTCAAAGACAGATTCTTTGTTTTAAACTGAAGATGCACCATAGAATGTCAAGTAACTCTCATATTACCTTTCTTGTGTGCTGATCCGATGTGATTGAGTTTTTACAGCTGAGAGCTGCTTGATAGTGCGCTCAGTCAAGGTTACTGTACATTGAATCTGGTTACAAAGTTGAAACTATGAAGACCAAGAGCTTTATTCAAGGGGGAGCGTGGAAAGACATGAAGTCAAGCAACACCAAAGTTCTTCAAAGATTCAAGAGGGAAAGAAGATCAAATCTGAAGATTGAAAGAAGATCAAGGCATGAAGTATTCAAGAAGATAAATGTTTTATTCAACTTTAGGGGGAGATTGTTAGGACTGAAAGTCCTGTGTGTTGAAAGTGGAATAAAGTATTTATATGGGTTCGATATGTAATTAATTAATAGTTATTAGTTAGATGGGCCCAAGCCCATTAAGCCCATTTATTTTGTAAATCCTAAGTATATAAAGGCTATTTCAGTTTCATTATTAGGTTAGAGTCCCATAATTCAGATTACTAGTCAATAGGTTTACTCTCTCTGATCAGAAATCCTTTCTGTAAACCTAAACCCTTTGATTGCATATTAATCATATGACTAGTAGTTGTGTCTTAAATCTTATTCATCTTTGATATTATTTGCTGTTGATTGCACTGTACTGGGATCTACAGAAAAGATTTCCAATCCTCGGTTAAAGACTAAGATCGATTTCATTCATAATGATTATTCTCTTAAAATTTGTAATGATCATCCTAATGCTTTTTGGGATAGAAAAAGCATATTGTCTCTCTTCCTTATGAAGAAGGATTCAATGAATCCAGCATTCCGACTAAGGCTAGACCTTGTCAAATGAATTTTGATTATCTTGTTTTATGTAAAAATGAGATTTCTAATCTCATTGCTAAGGGCCTTATTCGTCCTTCTCAGTCACCTTGGTCTTGTACTGCTTTTTATGTTAATAAACATTCAGAACAAGAAAGAGGCGTTCCTAGGCTTGTAATTAATTATAAGCCTCTTAATAAAGTTTTAAAATGCATTAGGCATCCTATTCCAAACAAGAAAGATCTTCTTGATAGGCTTTTTCAAGCCTTAATCTTTTCCAAATTTGATTTAAAATCAGGATATTGGCAAATACAAATTCATGAATCTGATATTTATAAAACTGCTTTTAATGTTCCTATGGGACATTATGAATGGAAAGTCATGCCATTCGGTTTATAGAATGCCCGTTCAGAATTCCAACAAATTATGAATGACATTTTTTTATCCTTATAGCAATTTTATTATTGTTTATATTGATGATATTCTTGTTTTTTCTAAAGATATTGAAAGTCATTTTAGACATTTAAATATCTTTAAAACTTTAGTGATTCAAAATGGTCTAGTTATTTCTAAACCAAAAATGTCTTTATTTAAGACTAAAATCAGGTTTTTAGGCCATGATATTGAGAAAGGAACTATTATTCCTATTCAAAGAAGTCTAGAATTTGGAAATAAATTTCCTAATAAGATTTTAGATAGAACCCAGCTTCAACGGTTTTTGGGTAGCTTAAAATATATTTCGGCTTATATAAAAGATCTCAGTAATTATACTTCAATTCTTTATAATCGTCTTAAAAAAGATTCTTGGAGTTGGACAAATGATCATACTCTTGCTGTCCAAGAAATTAAGAAAAAAGTTAAAAACCTTCCCTGTCTCATGCTTCCCAATCCTCTTTGGGAGAAGATTGTTGAGACTGATGCTTCTAACATAGGATATGGAGGCATTTTAAAACAAATTGATCCTAATTCTAAGCAGGAGTACCTCATTAGGTTTTATTCTGGGAAATGGAAAGGTGCTCAGCTAAATTATTCTGCTGTTGTTAAGGAACATTTTGCTATTGTCAAATGTGTCTTAAAATTTCAAGATGATTTATATAATCAAAAGTTTATAATAAAAACTGATTGTAGCTCTGCTCAATTTATGTTTAGTAGAGATTTTAAACATGATGTTTCAAAACAAATGTTTGCTCGATGGCAAGCTCATCTTGCTCCTTTCGATTTCATAATTCAACATATTAAAGGTGTTGATAACCACCTTCCTGATTTCTTAACTCGTGAATATTTATCATGATTCCAGGTATGAGCTCAAATTACAGCTCCTACTCCTCTTATAGGGGAAGTGGAAGTTCCTCAGGACGAGGAAGAGGTGGCAATTTCCCTAATAGGGGAAGGGGAAACAGTGTTATTTCCCAGATGGGTAAACAAAAGCTTATAGCTTCAGACTTGTCTCATGACAAAGATCATTTAAAAGGTTTCATGGATAATATCCCTAAAGATCATCCTCTAGCCAAGGAATATCTTAATTATATTAAGGAGAAGGAAGCGGAGTCTTCTTCAGCAGTTGCATCAGCTAATTCTTATGCTAATATTAGCAAGGAAGATACTTCTAATTCACAGTTCCATGAGAATGTATTTAAAGAAGTTATACTTCTTATCGAGGAAAAAGATCTTCAATGGAAGAACAATCCGGATTATATCCTAGAAAGGTATCTTAATAAGACATCCTTTGTACATGGTTCTTTAAAGCAAAGACAATATTTTGAAGGTCTTTTGCTTTCCACAAAATCTGTGGAAATTACTCATCATAGTGCTAATAGCAAGGATGAAGCTCAGGGCAATTTTAGTTTTTCTAAACTTGTTATTAAAAAGATTATATCTTTTGAGGAATGGGTTTTTCTCCACTTGCTGAGAAAGAATGGTATTCCCCAATTCCTAAATACAATTTTAAATTTAACTATTGGGATTATATCCAAAGTTTTTCAAATGTTCTTCTTTATGAAAATGAGAACAAAAGACATTCTTGGTTCTTGAAAATTTGTGAAAATTGTTTTCATACACCATTCCTAATTGGTTTTTTACATGGTGGGAAAATTTTGGATCTTCTTCAGATATTTTTGTTATTCCCTAGATTCTAGTTTCCATTCACAAACAATTAATCAAAACAAACAATTCAATTCAATTACCTGTTTTGAATTCAATTCTCAATTGAAATACAACTTTCTCTCTCTAGAACTCTCTCTTTCTCTCTATACAGATTTTCTCTCAAAACCTATTTCTCAAAATAAGCTTCCTCTAATTATTACAAAACTAAACTGAAATAGAAAGTATTTATACCCATATCTAAAAACAAGGAAACTAAAATACAAATACAAATTCATTGACTTTGACTTTATTACAAAAGACTTGACTTAGATGAGAGTTGACTTTCTTCAGCTTTGACTTTCTTGAACATTGACCTTCAGTCTTCTTGATCTTGTATCCAACATATTTATGCTCTAACAATATCCCTCTTTGGATTCAAGATCACTGTTGAAAGATCTAACAATTCAGTCTTCACTTTTATGCTCTGTCACTACAATCTCCCCTTTTCTTTGATGATATTATTTCCAAAACTGTCTTCAAACTATTAACAATCTCCCCCAAACTTTCACAAGATACTTTCAGACTTTTGAAAGAAATTATCTTCAGAATCAGCTCGGATTACTTTATCAAATAATCTTCAAAGAAAAATTCCTCAAAAATCATTACAACATCAGAAATTCTTTGATCTTCTTCAAATCTTTACTTTGAATCTTCTGACTTGAACATTTCTGAAAATCATCTCTCAAAACTTTATCATTTCTTGATACCATCTCCCCCTTTTTGATGATTTGAGCATCTATATCATCAAAACTTTTCTTCCAAGAAATGTCTTTGACCATTCTGAACTGTCAAACTGAGCCGCTGATTTTGTGATCCATAGCCAAGTATTCATCCAGATCTTTGCAAATCCAGACAAAATAAGAACATGTAACTCCTGAATCAACAAATGAATCAGTTAAAATGTCTGTCAGTAACACAAAGTCATTGTGTGTAATGAATACACAATATAAAGGAGATTTTTGATGTTCACTCCCCCAAGGCTTCCATCCAATCATCGAAACACCACAAAGGCAATTTCTATGAATGTTATGACAAAGAAACGAATTCCTTGTGTGTTCGTGCATGTGTAGAAGGAATTAATCACGAATGATTGCTTTTATAAAAGATCAACATAGTGTAAACCACTGAGACAACAGTAGATAAACACAGACTCAATGTGCATGATTGAAGTGCGAAGGTGGGGAAGACTTCCTTCCTTTTCCATATCCAGATTTTCCAAATGAAAATCAGATAGATTATGTGTTGTGTCCCCTTGAAAATGTAAAAAATTTTCCTTTTGAGAAGAAAATGAGTGGTTGGTGGGGTTATAATCAAGAGTTGGCATGGGCTAGTTGCCTGTTTCAATAACGTTCACCAAAAAATTGTGAAACGCTAGTAATGTGGCTGCCCGACTCAGAAAGTAGTTGGTGAAGAGTTTGATATTCTTTTACTCTGATCTCACACCCTCTTTATTTTAATCATTAAGCGCACTACTAACCAAACTCTCTTTTCCATTTTACCTCATCACACCCACACTCATTTCTTTTAGACTCCTCACACTCAATCTCTATGGATTAACTTCTTGGGTAGAAATCACTGGTTAACGTGATTCCAAAGAAGTTCAGTTAATTCCTAGCACAAAGAACCCATATTTCCTATAAAAGCATAATGTTGCTCAGATGATTTAACTTCATCAGTTAAAGCTCATGTACAAATGTCAGATGAATGTATGCTCATAAAATATAATAATGAATATTTGAGCATTTTTTTTTAAACATTGAAGTACTTTCAAACAAGTATATTGAATGAATGAATATGAATGCAAAAGACTTGTTTGAAAATCTGACATTGTATGAAAATGATCAGAAATGAATGATATAACAATCAAGGCTTATGGTCAAGAATAATGGATATTGTCCATACGAAACAAAATATAGACATTCTTGAAATGACGTTTCGAAATGAAATATCGCTCAAAATTCTTTGAAGTACAAGCAGGGTGTCTTACCATCGAAATTATGTTTCAATATGAGACATGGTAAGAACAATTTGATCAAAAAAAATTAAACCAATGTGTGCGAATACTTGAAAGTATGTAGAAAAGACAATACACAAGTATTTATCTTTGGAAACACACGGTTTGTAAACTTTGAAACTCAAAATTAAAATGAAAACATTTAAAATCACACTTCCAATTCATGAAATCTGTTTAAGAATCGGGAAGTGGTTTGAACATTTCAAAAACATGTTTTCTATATCTGAAAGTTGTCCTTCTTTGAGATACTTTTGAGATTAAGATAAGAAATTTACCTTTTCGCACAATCTTAATTCTCATGAAGTCATGCTAAAGTCAAAATGATATGATCGTGTCATTCTCTCTCATCCTGCATAAATCTCAAAGTCTAGTCAAAACAAATTTATTCACAAATTTATTCAAAAATAAAATAAAATAAAAGACATAAAGCAATAAAACGTTGATTGTACGAGTTCTGATATGAGATAATCAGAAATCATAGTCTTAGGGCCTGTTTGTTTTTTACTTAATGAGCTTAATGGCCTATATGGATTATTCGGTCAGCTATATAGGGGTGTTTGGTTGTGGCTTAATGAAAAAAACATTGGCTTATTCGGTCAGCCTTTAAGAGCTCCCTTTATGTGGTCAGCCATAATGATACCCATTTTACCCCTCTCTCTATACAAGGTTGTTTTCTAAAAAAACCCTATCATTTGCACTTGCTGCCTCCGTCCCTCCCTCCCTCTTGCTCTTCCAGACCATCGCCTCATTCCCTCTTGCTCTTCCACCGGCTCTGGCGGCTCCGGCGACGGTCCAGAGTGCTCCTCCGGCGCTCCTCCGGTTGTGTTCTCCACGAGACTTCCAGCAAGTATACCAAAGAGAAAAAAAGGAGGATTTTTTTCTGTTTTCATTTCTGAGTTCATTGGTAGATTAATTCATATGTGAATAGACCCATATCAAGATTTGCAAGGTTTATGGTGTTGAAGAAGATAGATTACTTGCAATGTATTTATGCAATTGTTGTGTTCATCTTTTTAATGTTTTTGTTTCAATTGTTGTTGCCTCTTTCAATGGTGGAAAAAGGTGATGGGGATTTCTTGAAAGAAAGAGAAAATAATGATTCTTTTGGTGGGAATTTGAAGAGTTTAGGTAAAGAAATTGGTGGGTTGGATTTTGGTGACGATGTTAAGTTTGTGCACACCAAGTATTTGATAAAATTCCAAAAAGAAAAAAAAGGAGGAATTTTAGTTGAACTTTTACCGGATATTGTAATTTGGGTTTTAGATTTTAGAGGAGTTTGATTGTTGTAATTGTAGTGATGCATATAAGTTGTTTGATGAAATGACATGGAGAAATGTAATTTGGGTTTAATAACAATAAGGGTAAAATGGTCATTTAAATTGTTCAGACAGTTTGTTCAGCACAACAAACAAACAACAAGATATCCAAATCCAGACAGACAGATATATCCAGACAAACAACTATATCCACACAGGACTTAATGAAAAACCAACCAAACAGCCCCTTACTCCTTTTGACTTGACTTATATGCTCCCCCAAAAATCATGCATCACAAAAATTTGTCAGTTAAGTAAAATGCAGAAATTAGTTATGCTCCCCCTCAAAAGAATGTAGATCATCATAAAGTCTTCTCTTACTCCCCCTGAGATCATGAGCAAACATTTAAAGTACAGATATCCTTCAGACATAAAGATAAAGAAAATGATGAAAAATAACAATTCATAACTTTAGTAGGTAACAACCGATTACGTCTTAAGATTTAACATACCAAGCTTAGAGACAAGAAAATTAAACCTCTTTTCATCTAAGGGTTTGGTAAACAAATCTGCAAGTTGATAATATGTTTTTACAAAATAAAGTTCAATTGTTCCTTTTTCTACATTATCTTTGATAAAGTGATACCTAACATCAATGTGTTTGGTTTTCGTATGTTGAACAGGATTAGCAGATATTGCGATTGCACTCTTCGAGTCACAATAGATTGGAATTTTGTCGAACTTGAATCCATAGTCTCTTAGTTGTGTTCGCATCCACAAGACTTGAGAGCAGCAACTGGCAGCAGCTACGTACTCTGCTTCAGCAGTCGATGTGGAAACGCATAATTGTTTCTTTGATGCCCAACTAACGAGCTTGTCTCCAAGAAATTGAACGTGACCAGAAGTACTCTTTCTGTCCAACATGCAACCTGCATGATCTGCATCTGAATAGGCAGTCAGTTGAAACCTAGTATCCTTAGGATACCACAGACCAAGATCTGTAGTCCCCTTCAGATATCTAAAAATCCGTTTGACAACAACCAAATGGGATTCTTTGGGAGGAGCATCTAGAACATAAGCATGTTGAAAACATAATATCCGGTCTACTAGATGTAAGATACATTAACGATCCTATCATACCTCTATAAATCCTAACATCAACACTTTTACCCGAAGGATCAGTGTTAATCTTAGTACCTGGTGCCATCGGGGTTCCAATTGGTTTACAATTTTCCATTTTGTACTTCCGAAGAATATCCAAAATGTACTTAGATTGGTTAATGAAAATCCCCGTAGAAAACTGTTTAACTTGTAATCCGAGAAAGAAATTCATCTCTCCCATCATACTCATTTGAAAACGTGACACCATGAGGTTAGAAAAGTTTTTGCAAAATTTTGGATTTGTAGAACCAAATATTATATCATCAACATATATTTGAATAAGGATGATATCGGCTTTTTCCTTTTTGATGAATAAAGTGGTATCAACCTTACCTTTAGAAAAACCGAACTTGACGAAGAATTTAGATAAAAACGTCATACCATGCTCGAGGGGCTTGTTTTAAACCATAGAGGGCTTTGTCCAAGATATAAACATGATCTGGCTTCTCTGGATTGACGAACCCTTCTAGTTGAGACACGTACACTTCCTCTTTAAGAATGCCATTCAGAAAGGCTGTTTTCACATCCATCTGAAAGACTGTGAAATTCTTATGAGTTGCGTAGGCTAGAAACATGCGGATTGCTTCTATGCGCGCTATTGGAGCATACGTCTCATCGTAGTCTATGCCTTCCTCTTGCCGGTAACCTTTGGCAACAAGTCTAGCTTTGTTCCTTATGACGATACCATCTTTATCCTATTTATTCTTGAATACCCATTTAGTTCCTGTCACGGTCTTTCCTTCCGGTTTTGGAACTAATCTTCACACCTTTAGGGCTTCAAACTGATTGATCTCTTCTTGCATGACAGATACCCAGTCCAAATCAGCAAGAGCCTCTGATACTCGCGTTGGCTCAATCTTACTGAGAAATGAGTCATGCATACATTGATTAAGAGTCGCTGACCTCGTTTGTACAGGCTTGTCAAAATCTCCAATTACTTGATGTAATGGATGATCTTTGGTCCAGCGATGCTCATGAGGGAGTGGAGTAGATACTGATTGAACATGATCATCATCTAGAAATCCACTATCAGAATCTTCAGTTTGAATAACAGGAGGGGGGTTTGCAGTTGAAGTTTCAGGTGCAGAAGCATCAGTTGGAACAACAGACTCTAGCTGTTGAGTACACATTGTATGACACCCAACTGAAACATTTACTTCTGGCTCAACATTTACTTGTACATCTTCAACTGTAGGAGTAATTGTAGGAATATGAGTTTCTGACTGAACAGGGGATGCTTGTTCAGTTATGACATCTGAAGTGACTGGATGATTGCAATTTGTATCTTCAGACCTGTCAGTCACAACAAATTTAGGTATATTAGAACCTAGAAACTCATCATAAAAGAATTCAAATAACAAATCTAAATCAGTTAAATGAGAACTAGAAGTAGAAGCGTTATTCGAATTTGTCGTTGTAGAAACAGGTTCTGGACTGATCTACCCAGAAGCTAATACTCCAGTGATAACGGGTTCTGAATTGAGTTGTTCAGAAGCCATCTCTTCATCGAAAGTTACATTCGCACTCTCGACAGTTGTCTTTGACTTCTTCAGATAAACACGATATGCTGCTGATGTTGAAGAATAACCAATGAAGATACCCTCGTCCGCTTTAGCACTGAATTTATTCAGACTCTCTTTGTCATTAAGCACAAAACATTTACACCCAAATATGTGAAAATACTTGATAGTTGGTGTTCTGTTGTTAATCAGCTCATATGGAGTCTTTTGAAAATGGCGGTATATTATGGACCGATTTTGAGTATGGCATGCATTCGACACAGCTTCTGCCCACAAGAATAGAGGTTTGGCTAAGTATAGTACGAGCGGCCTTGACTAGCGTCCGATTTCGGCTTTCGACTACTCCATTTTGTTCAGGCGTACGAGCAGCAGAGTACTGATGTGATATCCTGACCGATTCGAGATATTATTCAACTATCTTATTTTTGAACTCTGTGTCGTTGTCCGTTCGAAGAAACTTGACTTGTCTTTGCATTTTCACTTGGGTCGTCTTTAAGAAAGTAATGAGAACTTTCAGTGTCTCATCTTTTGATCGAAGAAATTTGACCCACGTGTATCTTGAGTAATCGTCCACAATAACCAATACGTATTTCTTTCCACCCAAACTCTGAGTTCTCATTGGACCACACAAATCCATATGTAACAATTCTAAAGGAGAACTAGTGCTTGGTTCAAGCTTCAGTTTATGCGGAGCTCTCTTTATCTTACCCTTTTCACATGCAGCACATAAGTGTTTTTTATCATATTTCAGCTCAGGAAGTCCTTTTACCAATTTCCCACTAACCAGCTTGTTGATATAACGAAAGTTCAGGTGTGATAAACGTCTGTGCCAAAGCCAACTTTGCTGCATTGAAGCTTTTGTCATCAAGCAAACTTGATTGTCATTCTGTACCTTTGAAAGATTGATGGTATAGAGGTTCGTCTTTCGATTTCCGACTAAGAGTTCATTGCCATCTTCCGTACGAACAGAACATCTCTTAGCTTTGAAGTTGACCTCTAACCCTTTATCACAGAATTGACCAATGCTGAATAAGTTGTGCCCCAAGCCTTCGACATAACTCACTTTACTTATCGTTATGTTGTCTTGAATAATGTCACCATATCCTAAATTTGAACATATAAAACATTCCATGTAAATCTGCAAATATATCCTTTCAAAAACATGTTTTAACTCATAATTCCTAAATTAGCCTATCATAATTTAAATAAAAGTTGTAATAAATAAGAATTTATAAGAGAACTTACTTTAGATCTACAAGTTGTGACCACTAATTCTTTATTGAAGTACACAAAATACAAACTTTCAGAAGAGAGAGATAACTATTAATTATACGGTTATCTTTATCTAGTATAACTTTGTGTACGTAATCCCAAACGTTAATATGAACATATATTTGGGACCTGTGCGATAGTACCTACTCATAGGCATTATATTGCTATACTTTTTTCTGACTTGTATAAATTTTCGTATTCATATTTTGATCTTTTTGACATTTAAGGTATCTAGATTTTTTTCAACGTATTTAAATATGAAACTTGGTATTAATCCGATATTTCTATAATCCATATATGACACATTTCTATAGTTTTGCTCATGTGACCCGAAAATAAAAACTTTATTCTTTTTCGAATCTGAAAACGTCATTACGATCTATATGAAGCACTGAGTCCAAAAATATATGCATTATATAACTTATAACTCCATTTGGACTCTAAAATTAATAAAAACGATATATTTAATATTGAATCAGTCCTATAATTAAAACTTTGTCGTTTTTCAAATCTGAAAGTTTCATCGTGATCGTCATAAATCATTGGTCACAAAAGTATATTAGTCGCATTTCATAAAAATCCATACAACTAGCTATTTTAAGTAAAACGACAAAACCTAGAAATAATATTAAAAATTTTTATAATAATAATAATATATACATACGATTCATAATATATACTATATATATATATATATATATATATATATATATATATATATCTTATTCAATTAGTTAAATATATATCATTATATATATATATATATATTTAGAAAATATATTTTCATATCCGTAACTATTAATCAGATATATTTCTCTCTTATTTATTTTCAACAAAAATATTTTTTGACTATTTGAATTATCATTTTTCATTGATATCAATATTTTGGCATTAACATCTTAACTTTAAATTTGTATTCGATGTAAATATTTCATTATCGAAAGACATAACTTAAATTATCGATTATATATCATCATATTTAATACTTATCTTAAAGATTTATGATAGTTAAATGGACGTAATTTTGTCATTATTATAATAGTGAAAACGGGGTGTTACAATTATCCCCTCATAAAAATTTCATCCTCGAAATTGAATCAGATATATTGTCTTATTTTTCCATTCTTATTATATTTCCTAAATAGCTTCTGGTTAATGATGATAATACTGGCTAACTAACATCAAGTGTATTTCTTTGTTTCGAAGTTTCTCAATATCTGGAAAAAAAATATCATATTTTTTTAAATATAATATTTCTAACTTTCATCGTTTTTCTCTAACTTCTTAATTTTCTTCTTAATGTTTTCTACTCTATGAATATCCTCATATACTATGCTATAAATAGTCTGTCGTAACAGTAGATCACAATTGATGAATGTTGTTTTCTTTTGGATACAGATAATTACCCTATCATTTACATATATTCAAATATCTTCATGTACCGATATTTTAAATCTTCTGCAAATTGGATATCTCCTACTAATATTTAACAATCAAATTATCACCTCATGTCACTATTTATCAATGACTAAAATTTATGCTACTAATCCACAATTGCATATACCAAACATTAGGTTCTTAGATTGCATTTCCTGACACTAGATTATTCGTCATAACTTATCATAGGGCAATAATTTCATCAAACATTTCTTGACGCTATTTACTATATGAACATCCTCATATACTCTATTCAAAATCACTTCTCGACCATGATTCCTAATTATGGTATACTTTTGGATACAATTATATATCCTACTATATAGTTAAATTCCATTTAGATTCAAATTCCATCATTTACAATTACCCTTGGTTGTCTGCACATCAAAAATATCTCCTACTGATATTTGACAATTAAATTACTACTTATCCATGTAACACTGACTTAAAGCTTTATTCTACTAATCACAATTGTCAATATCAGGTAAAACATTCTCGACATTGTATTTCTTGACAATATAATATAAATATATATATATATATATATATATATATTATTTATAAAGTATCAAATGGAAATGATTTAAGAAACCATGTATGAACTAGAATTTTATCTAGTCTTTACTAATCACAGTTATGTTTGTATACATTTCTCATGTGTCATACCATATTGGTATTTAAAAAGTAGTATTGAAAAATATATTTCTTCTCTACTAGCAACATCATGCTTTCGTTGCGCACTCTGATCCTTTTCATATCTTCTTTATTATAATTCGTATTATTATTTAACTATTGTTGATTGTAGATCCCAGTACAGTGCAATCACGAACAATAATCAACAATGAAGAACAATAATATTTCCACAACCTCTAGTCATACGATTAATATTCAAGAAAGGTTTAGGTTTACAGAAAGAATATCTGATAATCAAAGTAAACCTATTGACTACAGAATTATGAATGAAATCTTAAACTAATAAATGAACTAGAAATGCCTTTATATATTAGACGTACAAGCTTACTGGGCTAACGGTTTTAGGCACAACTAACTAATAAAACTTTAGAATAATTACATTTTGCACCCTGAACTTCTATTTAACATATAAAACACCCAAACAATCTCCCCATTTAAATAGAAGTTCGAAATCACGCCAGTTTGGAACATATGTCTTTCGAAACCCAAAACTGATCTCGAAATAGCGCATTTGCGTTCTGTACTCCATCCGATCAATGATAACACCAGTGCTTGAAGAACAAATTCCTTCAACTTGTCTTTAAGCAACATTATAGTACCATCGCAGAATCTGGCAATCTGACTGAAACGGATAAAACGCATATGACCTTTGTTGTTCGCGTATGTCATGCCGAGTTCTGGAAACTTAAGAACTGCGAAGGCTGGTACATCCTGGGCATCAGAAGGAATCCTCAAATCAGGCTTAAGCATATTGATCTTTGGTTGATTGCTTTCTAACACGATCTGAAAATCTTCTACCGAGGCAAGCTTCATTACACACTTCATATATCTCTTGACAGTTTCGAGTGCATCTGTAACTTCCCCTGGTTTGATAGTTCTGGTCTTAAAGTCTCTAAGCAGAAATAGCAGATCTTGTGGTCCAAGACGTGGAAAATCGGCTTCAGAAAAACTCCTCTGTTTATCATCTTCTCTTGTCACAACGAAGAAAGAGTACTTTACACCCTTGAAGTAGCAAGCGTGAATTTGATCGACATATGTAATTCTGAGCTTTGTCTTGTTGTACCTATCTTTGAAGTAGTTATACACAAACAAAATTTTGTGCTGCTTTTCCCAGCTTTTCATCGACTGGAGACCATGAACCACGACTTCATCATATTCACGAATCCAATGGGCAAAGATTTTCTTCTGACTTTCTTCTAGAAATGGAACTTTAATTCTGACTCTTTCCCATTTGGACGGCTTTGCTGGCGGAGTACTATCTGTTCTCAAAACTGGTGATGCAGGAGGAGATCGAACAGGAATATCTTATTGAGAAAGATCAGGGTGATCTGCAGTATAGGTCAAAAGCGGAACCTCAATAGAAATTTGTACATCTGGCTGATAATCTGGAGCCGTAAACTCGGAATTGATAATCTCATCAATCTCGGCTTGAAGGACTACTGGCGCTCTTTCAGTATTGGCCTGTTCTTCTGTCGGGTCTGAAACTGAATACGGATCAACGATCATAGCCCAATTTTCTGGATCTATCGGTGAACCTCCATCTTGTTCCTCAGGCTTTTCAACTGTTGGAATATCATATAAAACCAAATCCATCGACTGCTCCTGTGGCTGTTCTTGCCCTTCCGGTCGAGTACCAGAACCCGAACCCCTTTCCGTTTCCACCTGTACTGTGCCCACTGACTGTGTCTCTAGCTCAGATAATCTTTGGCGCTTCTCCCCCTCATGGTGATCAGCATCATCCTGGTCATCATGTCGGTGCTTGAGCCTCTCTGCCTGGCTGCAGCAGGTGTCTTCCACGGATGATAGTCGTCCAGTCAATACAGCTACTGTTTGCTGCAAAGACTGAAGGAGGGCTTGTTGTTGTTGGAAGGCTTCTAGAGATATAGTGGGTTCGGGGGTGGAGTAGATATAGATGCTTGGGCACGTAATAAAGAGAGTAGATCAGCATCTTGTGTGGGTTCAACTTGAGATTGGGCAAGTAGTTTGGCAAGGAGGATGGACTTGAGGACATCGATAGACATATCGGTAGCAATAGTAGAGGGTTGTGGTGTAGGAGGTAGTGGTTCAGGCTCAGTAGCTGGAGCTTTGCCTTTGATCAGACTTTTCAACGCATCTACCTCTTCCCTCATTTTAGCACGCATGATGGTGTGGACAGCCTTTAGGGCGCCGTCCATAAATTCCCTTGAGACGAACTCGGGGTTACTAACTCCCGGATCACTTAGACTTCCAGTTGTGATTACGACTGTAGAAGTCGAACTGCCTACGTTCACAACTGGCGTAAACCAATTACTATAGGTGTTCCGGCCGGGCCACTAAGGCCTCCAACAGTAGCCAAGAAGGGTACCTGTTTTCTAGGAATAGGAGATATAACATCAAATGGCTCAAGACGCTGTGCACCCAAAGAAGTCGAGGACGGGGGCTGTTGTCCTCTTGTTTCAATACCAGAACTCTCCAAGTGAGAGACTGGTAGCGTTTGTGCTAAATCCCCATCTGAAATTGAAACCACCATCTACTGAGAGATGGTGGAGTGGCTAGGGGGGTGTGCATTTGCGTCGCTAGGTCCACGACGGCTCCTTCAATACCCTGTCTCAACACATGAGACTGGGTAGCAGATGTGGCTACCTGGCTATATGACGTCAGGGGGAGGTCAACCATAGATGGTTGCCTCATCACTCGTGTACGCTCAGTGTCGAATTTACTCTTCCTTTCCCTCTCTCTGTTCACTCTATCATGTTCGACTATAACTCATTCCGCTCTCCTTGTCTGTCCATGAGAGGGCTCGTTATCATCACCATCGGAGTCAGAAGACTCATCACTTGATTCCGATGCTTGGGTGGCTGATTCCGACTGAGTGTCGGATGTACCTGTTGTCTCCTCAGATTCGGTGGCAGAAGAGGACTGAACGAGAGCGGTTTCTATAGTTGTATTCTCTTCCACCGTCGGAGATGCTGTCGGTGAAGGTGTAGGCGGTCTGCGAGAAGTACTGGCCTGGCTTTGTCTGGCGGCACTGCCCACTCCAGAACCCCTCACAATATTTTCTCTCAGCACACCCTGTCCGGGAGCCCCAGCCCTCCGGACGCTACCGCCTCTCATACGTGGACCTTCACGTCGCTCAGGTCTCGCTCCCTGGGAGGTTCTTTCGGTTCTGGACGGACCATAGGAGCTGGTAGGTTGTGTGTGCGTCTATAATCTATCACACTCAGCGCCGTCGAACTAGCATAGGCTAGTAACCCGACTTGAATAAGTCTGGCGACTAGACCTTCTAGATTAGGACGAGTCGGGATACGGTGAGTCTGGTTTTGCGTACATGTCGGGTGCGAAGATCGGCGCGCAATGGTTGGATGAAGATCCATGTAATTGCGGATGAGTATCTAGAGAAAGCGTATAAACGGAATGAAGTTCCGTCGTCGTGTCACATTATCTCAGACTTTCTGAACTAACTCGAACCAGAGAATGTCGGCGTAGTCGGCGTGGCGGTGGAATGCCACAGCATGGAACAAGCGGAGGATTTTGATGCTAGTCTGATCGATGCCTTTCGTTATAGCCGAGAGGCACCGATTAAGATATGTAAAGAGCGTGTACCAAAGGGTGGTGAGATTCTTTCGGTTGAAACCGGATGGGAGACGTAGAATTGAGCTGTATCCCAAGGACTGGATGTCGGAGCAGAGAATTGCGTCGGATACTATTGGGTCAAAACTGTTTCTCCCCGGAAAAGAAGTTGCGTTCGGCAATTGGAGAAACTGACGGAATAGATCGCACGTGAGCAGTACGGTTGATGTGTCAATCCGGCCTTCCAGAATGAAGCCATCGTCGGTTTCAACTGGAGTAAGTGAGCGCCAAAATTGTTGCAAATATAGGTAGGGAACTTCAGCTGTCTCCGTGAGTGAATAGAAGGGGGGGGGGGCACGGAGGATCTCGATCATCACCTGATATTGGCATTCAGGTTGGCTCTGATACCAATTGTAGATCCTTTAACTGAGTAGATAACCTTTGATTATCATTTTTATAAGCCACACTTTTAGTTACAATATCAAATTTCTTATTTTCTGACATACGGAGCTTGTACGTAAAATCGTCTACTTTGGTCTTTAACTCTTCACATTCTTTTGAAAAACTCGCACACTCTTCCTTTAGATTTGAAATTATGCATAAGTTGCCTGCAATTTCAATGCGTTGATTATCATATTTGTCAAACAATCTTTCAATTCTAGCTTCTAAACAATAAACTTTCTCTTCTAACTCAGAATAAGTGAGATGAGACATTGTTGCTTGAAAAACTTGAAGTCTAGGGACTAAACTTGACAAAATATAGAAAAATCAATGTGCAAGGACCAAAAGTGACAACGAGTGAAACTTGAAAGCTTAGGGGTCAAAGATGACAAATGATGGAAACTATGAAATACGGGGGCTAAGTGACACAAACTAATACTTAAAACTGCAAGGACTAAAAGTGACACAACCTGAAACTTAAAACTAGAAGGACAAAAAATGACATATACTAAAACTACTAATTAGAGGGACTAAAAGTGTAAAAATTAAAACTTCTAACGGACTTAACTGGACACTAACGAAAATGGACTAAATTTGAAATAAAACTTAACTAAATTAACAAACTAACTAACACTAACTAGACTAACGGGAAATGGACCAAAAAGTAAAGAACTTAACGGCAAACTAACGGATTTCGTTAGTTACTATTCATCATCTTCTCTAACGAGACATACCTGCAAAACTTGAAAACGGTTAGAAATTTTCAACGCAAAACGATCGTTAAAGCTCCCTGATCAGTCCTTACCAGATTAAAACTCAGTCGGTCAACCCACGATCCCAAACGAACCAACCGAAAACTTTTCGGAAAACGATCGAAAACTTAAAAAATCAGTATGCGTTAAAATTTTACGACCAAAAATGATCGTTTATGTTCCCTTAAGCTCCCTCAACTGATTAAATCTCGAAAGAGTCTCTCAATCTCTCGAACGAAGCAACCGAAGATTTTTTTCAGAAACCGAACGAGAATTTAAAAACTTGAAATGAGATGAAATTTTTCGATAGAAATCGATCGTTTAAGCTTTGTAGACCATCCTTAATGATTTAAAACCGAAAAAGTTCGTCCACGATCACTACCGAATCAACCGAAATGATTTCGAAAAACAATCGAAGCCGACGAAGTGTGGAACCGGGGAGAGGAGACGCAAGGGACCGGTAGGGGACACATCGGTCGTGGCACACCGGGCTTTAGCGAGACACCGGTCGATTTACGGTCCGGTCGATGAAAGACACCAGGCGAGGACGGTACCGGTCGAGATGACCCGAGAGATGGGATACCGGTCAAGCCCCGGTCAGGTCGAATGACACCGGGAGCCGGACACCGGTCAATGGGTATGAGACACCGGTCGTTTGCAATGGAAAAAAAAAGATGAGATATATATGTATGTATGTATGCGATATAAATATATATATATATATATGTATGTATATATATATATATATGTATGCGATGGATGGATATATATATATGTATATGAGATGTATAGTAGAAATTCTGCACACAAACGAAATTCTGCACACCGCCGTTTGAGATTCCACAGATTAAAATCCATTAAAATCAATAAGTTGAGCAACCCATGAACCAACAATTAATTGCAGTTGCTATTCAAATTGATTTTCATCCATAGATCTCAACTGAGAACTGCAGCCGCCGCCAAACACAATTGAAAAACAATATGGGAACCTCTAAACTCGGAAACCGGATGAAAAATTAAACTCCTGGTATGGAGTATTTCCCGGTCGAACAAGGGTCTGGTCGCAGAAACCGGTCAACAAGGAACCGGTCACTAGAGTTCGGTCGAAGGATTGTCCGGTTGATGATAACACTTATCGATTAACAGATCAAATTAAAAACCGATAGTCTTCCGATAAAATCGATCAAACAGATGCAATCGATCACTTTGATTAAACAAACAGATAAGCACTTGAACAAACAGATTAATCAGAAGCAATCGATATAGCTCAACCCAGAAAATTTCCCAGAAACTCAGAAAATCAATTATTCGACCAAAATCCAGATTCGAAAACTTAATTGATTTATGCAGAAAACACAAACAATATGCAAATTCACACCAGAAAAAAAAAAAAAACGAAATTCAGAAACCTTAACCCAGATTTTAGGATTTCGATATGGCAGGAAATCAGATCAATCAATTTAACCAGACTTGATTTTCCCGAAAAAAAAAATTTAATCCAGGAAAAAGAATCGATCAATAAAAATATTATCTAATAAGAACTTAAAAGTTTTAGACAAACCTTTTTGATCGTATCGAATAAACTTAATCCGATCCTGCTCTGATACCAATTGTAGATCTCAGTACAGTGCATTCACAAACAATAATCAACAATGAAGAACAATAATATTGCCACAACCACTAGTCATACGATTAATATTCAAGAAATGTTTAGGTTTACAGAAAGAATATCTGATAATCAAAGTAACCCTATTGACTAGAGAATTATGAATGAGATCTTAAACTAATAAATGAACTAGAAACGCCTTTATATATTAGGCGTACAAGCTTAATGGGCTAATGGGCATTAGGCCCAACTAACTAATAAAACTTTAAAATAATTACATTTTGCACCCTGAACTTCTATTTAACATATAAAGCACCCTAACACTGATACATCAAATTTTATTTTACCCATACAACTCTAATTTCTTATTGCATTAACAATATACCATGATTCATTCGTACATTGTTATTTAAACCATATCCTTTATCACATAATTTAAAACTTTTATTCTCAATTTTTTTTACACATGCAACATTCTGAAATAACCTTGACAACGTATACTACACACAGTGGTTGTGATCCATCGGGCGTGACACACTTTTCCACGCTCTCACGATTAACTTATATCCTGGCATAACCCACTTGTCATGCTCTTACATCAAACTTTTAACAACCACAACTAATGCGTTTAGTAAAACATTATCGGTTTCATGTTCATGCATCTTTGAAAATACATTTTAAAATTAACATCTCATAGCATGAACAAATCTTATTTTACGATAACCATTTCATTTATGTATCTCTATCAATCCTACATGACTATACATTTAGTGTCGTTCCCTGCATGAGGTCGATTTTGAACTTGAAAAAAATTTCTATTAGTATTATAGGAAAATTAGAGAATGAAGCAAGTGTTCTTGACAGTTTGTTGGAATCTAATCAGGATACAATTCTTTTGCAAGAAATGTTTGAACGGGGAACTCCTGAGGGTATTCACCTAAGTCCTGTTCACAATGAGATTCCCGAGCCGAACCTTTCTAAAGTGCCTGACATTCCTACTTTACAAGAATTTAATTTTTAGGATGTTTTTGAAGTTCTTACTACTCAAACATGTCCTCCCAGGCATCCTAGTCCTCAAAGCCAATCTATTCCACCAAGCAATGTTGATCAACAAGATGAAGTTGTTCATATTCCCAATATTTCCAACACAGATGAAGCTGGTCCATCTAATGCAAATGCACCTGAATCAGAGTTTGGTCCCACATAAGCTGAACTTAGACAGATAAGACATTTTCTGAGGGTTCCATTTATTGAAGAAGAGAAAAAGAAAGTTTTTGTGCACCGCATCAGACCGATAAATATCTTTAAAATTATGGGAGTGAAAAGAAAAACCTAGAGAATATCAACAAGAATATGTTGATATGCTAAACTATCTGAAGCAAGTGCAAAGAATTGTGAAGAGCAAATTTAAGATAGTTTTTTTGTGAAGGAAGTTCGTCTGAAGAAGTTCATCAAGCTTTGGTATCCTGTTTTTATTGTCCAGAGAAGAGATATGGAAGGATATACTTTTTCTAAAGCTGATTTTCGTTATCTAAGTGTGGATGATCTAGAGTACATGTACCATGAGTTAAGAATCATGGTCATTTGGAAGGAGAATATTACCTTTGCTCTGGAAACAATAAAGAGATTTTTCAGGAGGCATATCTACTACACTTATTGCTATGACTTCGAGTTACGGATAGAAACCAACCAGAGAAGGGTGAACATGACAAAGCCAAACATGACTCTTCCAGACTTAGAGAACTATCCTTTGTTTACTATGCTTGAAGAACCTGAGTTTGGAGTTTTATATAAGAATGGTAGAATGAGAATAGGTTCCTTTGATTTTCTGAAGTTGTTAGATAATCTGATGGAATGCTCAAGGTGATCAGACTTTAACTCAAAAGCAGGCATGTAAAAAGTGAAAGACAGAGATTTGTTGTTGGTGACCGTGTCGGTCCTCTAACAATACTACTACTATCAAGTTTTATAGAATCAACAACACAATAACGATTACCAACCTGTATTGAATATATCAAACGATTACAAGGTTGATCGATTAAGTTCTTGATGTGTTCTCTATGTTTTTCTCTCTTTTTCACCTTGATGTGTGTTTTTTGTGTGTGTTCTATGATCTGATCTATGAGAGATTGAGAGATACACTTGACAAAAACTAGTGTGTTCAACACACTACCTAAACATAATATCTAGATTAAAATCTAGATATTATACTAGATAATATCTAACAAACTAAGTTATCTTTATCTAACTATTACAATATTATAACTTAGATATTAAATCTAAGTAAACTAAAACAATTATATTGATATTTATTACAAATAGACATAGACTTTTATATCGAGAGTCGACGTTCCGGCTTTAGCTTCAGATTGCGATCTTCAGTTTGGATGATCTTGAATCCAATGAGACTGTGTCTTAACACTCTCCCCCTTTAGATCAAGATCATTACGAAAGTCATTTAGCAATACAATCTTCTCATTCAGCACAGAAGAAGATGCAATCTCTTTCTCTAGCTCTGAAATCAGCATGTCTTCAATCTAATTTTGAAGAGTGGACGTGATTTTTGAAACATGTGATCTTTTCCATTTCTTGTGTAGTCATTCTCCCCCTTTTTGATGTTAAGTGCAACGACTTCATCAAAATTAGTGGTAAGAAATGTCAATCCTGCGGTTAGAGCCCCTGATTCGTCAATTTATAAGAGATTCATCCAGATCTTTGCAAATCCAGACAAATTAGATATGTAACACCTGAATCAACTAATGAATCAGTTAGAATGTCTGTCAGTAACACTAAGTCACTGAGTGTAACGAATACACATTGGAAAGGAGCTGTTTTTATGTTGACTCCCCCAGGGCTTCCATTTAATCATCGAAACACCACAAAGGTAATTTCTATAAACGTTATGACAAATAAACTAATTCCTTATGTGTTCGTGCTTGTGTTTGAAAGAATTAAGCACTGATGATTGCTTATTTGGCTCAAAATTTGTGTAAACCACTGAGACAACAGTAAGTTAAACACAGACTCAATGTGTATGAGTGAAGTGCGAAGGTGGGGCAGGCTTCCTTCTTTTCAATATCCAGATTTTCCAAATGAAAATCAGATAGCAAATGTGTTGCTCCCCCTTTGAAAATGTGAAACACTTTCTTGTTAAGAAGAAAATGAGTAGGTGGTGAGGTTTGATCAAGAGTTGGCATGGGCTAGTTGCCTATTTCAATAATGATCACCAAAGAATTGTGAATCACTAGAATTGTGGCTACCCGGCTCAAAAAAAGTTGGTGCAGAGTTGTGATATTCTTTTAACTCTGTTCTCACACGCTCTTTCTTTTTAAACTTTTTGCTTTCTCTAATCACACTCATTTCTTGTCTATTTGCACACTCAATCACTAAGGATTAACTTCTTGGGTAGAAATCACTGGTTAAGGTGAATCCATAGAAGTTGTGTTAAGTCCTAGCACAATGATTCTTTGTTTTCCTAGATGCACGTGATGCTCAGATTGGTTTAACTATTTCAGTTAAAGCACAATTTAGATCATGAAAACATTTAAAATACACTCCCAAAATATAAAATCTGTTGAAAAATCGGGAAGTGGTTTGAACATTAAAAACAATGTTTTCTATGATTGAAAGTTGTCCTTCTTTCAACCATATATGAGATTAAGATAAAGGATTATACCTTAACATTTGATCTTACATCTCATGAAGCTAAGCTTAAAGTCATAAAGATATGAACTTGTAAGCTTCTCTCAAAAATTCTGCAAAAGTCGTATGTCAAGTCAAAGTAAAATTTATTTACTTAAATTGAAAAGACAAAAAGCAGTAAAACTTTTAAAGTACGAGTTCTGATCTGAAATAATTAGAAGTCATCACCTTTTTATACTCCCCTTGAAATTATGCATTTGAAACTTATCATTGAAAAAGATATGCATTTAAAATTTCAGAAAAGTATGTACTCCCCCTTGATGGTTGATTTCCTCATTCGAGTATTGGAGTACAACTTCATTTTCAGCACGGAGTAAGGTCTTTTGATCTTTGAAGTGCGGGTCTTGAACTGTTGTATTCAAGAACCATTCTTCTCCTACTCCCCCTTGACAGTAGGTGCCTGCAACACAGGTTTAGTTTTCTTTGGTACCCACTGGTATTTGGGTCCATAAGTGTTAGTTGCAGTTCGTATGGGGGTTACGGAATAAGAATCATACCAGTAATGGTCACTAGTCTTGTGAATAGGATCATGTGTACGACAATAAGAACAATAAAATTTCTTACCTGACAAACTGATTAATTTATCTCTCGAGTAAACAAAATCAGGTTTACCTTTCAGCGCATTGTTCTTCTTGGCATTCTGCGTATGTACACATGAGCTTTTACATTTCAGCTTTCTTTTACCACTTTCCTGTTCCAGACCAGTTCAGCTTCTTCCTGGAAGCTTCTTCTCCTTCTTTGTGTACCTGAACTATATTTATTCCTGTCATAGAAAAGATTAGTAGAATGAATCTGATTAGAAGATTTAACTGACCTTCTGAATAGAGCAGTTTTCTTATGTGAGCTTGCGGCTGGTTTGTTAGAACCAACTGAATTATTTCTAGGTGAGTGGATTTTTGACTTTGGAGTCGTTCGCTCAGCCACCACCACCATCTTTGAAATAATATCTTGAAGCTCTTTTACCTTTAAAGAATAACTGTCTCTTTCTTTGATAAGGAGATCAATCTTCTTCTCAAATGCAGACTTTTGTTTCTTCTCTGTCAGTACAAACTTAGACAATTCAGATAGCTTCTCAGTAAGCTTCTTTATTGAAGTTTCAAAGGTGCTTCTCTCTTCTTCAAATCCTTTCTTAGCACCCTTTCTTCCATCTGATAACTCTTTTAAGTATCCTGCAATCTTCTGTTCAGTTGCCTTCCTCTCCTTGGCAAACTGATCTCTTTCCAATATGATTACTTTCTCAAAGTTTTCAACTTGTTGAGAAAGCTTTAAACTTTGAAGCTCAATCACCTTCTTCTCCTCCACACCCTTCTTTGAAAGATCTGAGAACTTCTTTTCAAACTCAGATATTTTCTTTTGAAGCTCAGCATTTGCACTCTCCAAATCTTTGAATTTCTTCTCGTTGCTCGCAACAGACTCTTTCTTCTGTATTTGAGCTTCAAGAACAGAAATCTTTCTTTTTAGCTCATTATTCTCAGCTTCCAAAACCTTGACTTTTGATGACATTACTGATCCTGTCATACACTTCTCAACATGTTCCCATATCTGCTTTCCTGTAGCCCTTTCGCGATCTAATTTGAGAAAAATCTCTTTTGAAATCTCTTCAGTCATTCCATTTAATAGGAAAGATCAGGCTAACTCGTCAGTTGCATGTCTCTTTTTCTCCTCATCAGTGTATGCATCAAGTCTTAATTGAAGCTGAGCTGGTACTTTTTCTCCATTCTCCTTTACATAAGTAAAAGGTTTCGTTGGAATTGTCATTATTCCTTCCCTCAGAGATTTTCTAATTAAATCCTTTATTTCATGTTTTTCAATGAAATCTAGAAACCTATCCTTCCATTGTTCGTATTCCCCTCGAAAGAGAACTGGTGGCTTGGTGTTGGTTCCTATTGCGAGAGCTTCTTTGGATGTCATTCTGAAGAAAATTCTAAGTATGGAATAAAAGCTTTGTGTTTATGAAGGTTTGCGTTTCGAGTTGGGAGCGCACAATGAAGTGTGCGGGTCTAGTGGGAAGCGCACAATGAGATGTGCGTGTGAAGAGTGGAACAAACAATGAGATGTGCGGGTCTGACTTTGAACCGAGAAGTTGAGCTATGCGGGTCTAGTGAGGAACGCACAATTGAGGTGTGCGAGTCTAATGAGGAACTCACAATTGAGGTGTGTGGGTCTGGTTAGGAGCGCACAATTGAGGTGTGCGGGTCTAGTTGGAAGCGCACAATTGAGGTGTGTGTTTCAAGAGGGAACCGCACAATTGAGATATGCGATTCAAATGGGACACGCAAGGTTGACTTGTTCTTTTTAAGAGATAAACTCGATGTCTTGAGGTATGCATGTCTGAGGTATGCGTGTGATTTAGAACCCGAGAAGTAAGGAATGCGTTTCCTTTGGGACGCGCACAATAGAATATGCGTTTCCTTTGAGTCGCGCACAGTAAGGTATGCGGGTTATTCTTCCTCTGTTGTGCGGTTGTTCGTCCTGTACTTCTGAAAATCGACTGAATCTTGTTCCTGAAACGATTTAGCAATACAAAACTCTACCAATATGTCTAGAATCACTTCTAGAACTGAATGTAAGCACTCGATCTCACTAAAACACTCTTTTTAGAATTTAATCTGATCGCACAGTGACTTACCCACTTTGACTGTTTTCACTCAAAATCCACAAATTGGAACTCGATTTAAGCTTAAAAGTGAAATTAAATAGCAACAACTCGATCTAGCATGTAGTACGATCACACTCTGATCGATTCTAACACCTAAAACGGTTTAAATCACAAACTCAAATTTTCTTGAAGAACACAGAGACGTTTTTCTTTTATAAAACTTGTTTTGATCTTAATCAGGCTCTGATACCAATTTTCGGTCCTCTAACAATACTACTACTATCAAGTTTTATAGAAACAACAACACAATAACGATTACCAACCTATATTGAATATATCAAACGATTACAAGGTTGATCGATTAAGTTCTTGATGTGTTCTCTATGTTTTTCTCTCTTTTTCACCTTGATGTGTGTTTTTTTGTGTGTGTTCTATGGTCTGATCTATGAGAGATTGAGAGATACACTTGACAAAAACTAGTGTGTTCAACACACTACCTAAACATAATATCTAGATTAAAATCTAGATATTATACTAGATAATATCTAACAAACTAGAAAGTTACTTAGAAACAAACTAAGTTAACTTTATCTAACTATTACAATATTATAACTTAGATATTAAATCTAAGTAAACTAAAACAATTATATTGACATTTATTACAAATAGACATAGACTTTTATATCGAGAGTCGACGTTCCGGCTTTAGCTTCAGATTGCGATCTTCAGTTTGGATGATCTTGAATCCAATGAGACTGTGTCTTAACAGACCGTTTGCCAAGGAGAGACAAAATCATTATGGAAAGAGCTTTAGAGGTTTTGGATGACAGAATTGAATTAAGGAAAGGCATCAGACGTTTTGAATCACTTTTGGGGATCAGAGATAATCGTGTTAGAAGATTTACAAATTGATCCAAAAAGGGGAGATTGTTAAGTCAATGTTTGAATGAATTTGTCTTTTGTAATGTTGCTTTATCTTGTAAAGTTTGTATGAGGTCAAGGCTTGTTTAACCCATATAAATAGCCTTTGTTCCTTTGTTTTTCCTTGTAACTTTTGAGTAACTCTTGTAACTTTCATGGTGAGATCTTTGTATCTTGAGAGACTTTTGACATCAATACACTTTTGACTTTCTCTCTCTAAACTCTCTCCTTATACAATTCATAGATTTGTGCTTAATTGTGTTTTTATTGCTTGAATTCTGGACTAACATTCAAGATTTTCATTTACTATATTAACACATTCTATAACTTGCATTCTTGCTTAACATCTTGTATGTATAACATAAATGCAACACATATTTTCTCAAGTACATACTTATTTTGATCACTGATATAATTCCTATTTCATCAATCTATCTATATTATCCACAGATCCTCCATTATGGTTACATATCTTAATCATCCTCTTTTACATATCACCTTAATGTCATTTTTTTCCGAGCTATTCCACCCTAAAAAACATCAAACTCATCTAAATACATCAATTTAACAAGGTAACTCTTCCATTTATATCGATTGAACAAGCCTCCACAATTTCTTTAACCTTTATCTAACCACTTGCAACAGGCACTACATATTTCTTATTGTAATTGCTTAAGTTATCTATTCTAGTAGTGGAAATTAATCTTCTAGATGTATTTGAATTGATTAAACTTGGGCACAATAAATGTACCCAAAACATTGTTAGTGATTCCTTTGGCCCCGTTTGTTTGTACTGACATATTCTATAATCCTTAGCTCTCCTCCTTCTCATTTCCACTCTTAACCAAACTTTCTCATGTCAACCTCTATATAATTGTTTAACTATGTTGAAGCTTAGGGAAACTTGATTCGATATCCCCAGCATATCATACTTATGGAAACTACAATTTTGTATAGACTCCTTGTTATGCGTCCTAACTTTTCACATATGTAAAATTATGCTACCAACTCAGCATACTTACAAGTACACCTTGTTAAACTTGTTGGATAAATGATAACTCTAATCACTTAGCCTAAGTCTTAACCTTAAATTCCTAATCACTATCTTTTCAACGATCACGTTCTTGGTTACAACCTCAAAGTCTTGCCCTTAACACAAACCTCTACACATCTTTTAGTAGTTTACAGAACCACCATTAACTAACGAAACTATTTTCTTATTGTTTATTACTCCAATAGCTCGGCTTCTACCTCAACCTTTACCATAATTTTGGCATAGCAACATGGTTACATTCATGACACCCTCATTCTCGTATGTTGTTCTACCATCTCTTTTTAGACATTCTTGTTAAAAAAATGACAATATATCGGTGTTTGTATAATCCTCTTTATGAGTCATAGTTGTGTATGCTAGATTTATTAACACATATACCTTCATTAACAATTTTGGAATAAATAATTTGAACTCCTAACATAGTTTGTTATTTTGAAATACAGTCGCGTTGATCTAAGCATATACTGAGTACGTTTGAGAATAATCTTTTGGTTAAACCTGATCAATATTATTATCAATTGTCATCTCACATATTACTTAAGTGTGGGATATTTGATATCTTCTCCAACATAGTAAAGGAACTCTTACTAAAGTATTTTATCAGAGCATATAATCTCAAATCTTAAGGTGTTAATCTTGCACGAGCTGATAATCAATTTCTCTTATACCATGGATCTTTTTTTTCCATTCAGATTGTCACTTCTTACAAATCCATCTGACTACCAATATGAAATAGTCAGGCCGGCATCACGGGGAGCCAGGATCCTTTCGGTGCAAATATAATCTGCGACCTGTCGGAAGTCCACAACTCAGCCGTTTCAACCTTTCTAGACACCATCCCATTTGGTTATATCGACCAAGATAAGTAATTAGTGGAATAATTTGATTTAAGTTTATATATAAGTTAATTTTTTTAAGGCAATGTAGTATTCTAAAACTCAGTGTCATTCTCAAAGTTTAAATTTATATATCTAATCTAAGGCAACCCTAGTCCACTTAAACTAATGCTCTGATACCAACCCTCCCTTTTTTTATTTACATCATAACATTGTACATCTGCAGAAGCGTTCAGAAATCATTTCCATAGTTATTATAAGAACGATAACTCGTCATGTGATCCCTTCATGTCTTATCCTAATCTTACCTGAGATACATATATGGAATACGTAAGCTTTAAGCTTAGTGAGCAATTATGGTTTAATGAAGAAATCATCTTTCATAAAACATATGGTTTTAGTGCATGAATAATAATTCACTACACTTTTCATGATCATGCATAAATGACGTTAATGAATAAAACCATATTTGTGGGAACATCTTTTGGACATTATCTTTTAGTGCGAGATCTCATATGTTTACGTATGCCAAACATTCTCAACAGGATCCTAGATCCCTGAGGTTCCCCGAAGGATCTTCCCCCTAAGGTCCGTTTGCAAGACATCCTCCATTCTTATACCCCGTTGGGTATTTAACATGGTCATACTTTCACATGCACAAAACATTTCATATGCCACATCTAAAATACATGTCTTTCTCATAAAATGCATTATAAGCATAACCTTATCTCATGCAAGGCTAGCATGCCAAAACATCATTTCAAATATTAATCATGTATAAAAACATTTATTATAACATATATGTATCCCAGTAAATCTCATAACGTACTCACCTTGAGGCTTAACCTCGATGTTACCACCCTAAACTCGATGTTAGACTAACTTTATAATATATATTGCATTTTGACTTGGTGTGAATTGAATGAATGTAAAACTCCATATTTATAATGAATTGGTGGGAGTATTGAAAAAGGATAAAGTGGTGATGCATGGTGGCGGCATTAACTCACCGCCATACACCTTTTCCTTCACGCGTAAGTTTGAGATATATAATAATAATAATAATAATAATAATAATAACAATAATAATAATAATAAATTATATATATTAATTATACGGTTATCTTTATCTAGTATAACTTTGTATACGTAATCTCAAACGTTAATATGAACATATATTTGGGACCTGTGCGATAGTACCTATTCATAGGCATTCTATTGCTATACTTTTTTCTGACTTGTATTAATTTCCGTATTCATATTTTGATCTTTTTGACATTTACGGTATCTAGATTTTGTTCAACGTATTTAAATATGAAATTTGGTATTAATCCGATATTTTTATAATCCATAAATGACACATTTCTATAGTTTTGCTCATGTGACCCGAAAATAAAAACTTTATTCTTTTTCGAATCTGAAAACGTCATTACGATCTATATGAAGCACCGAGTCCAAAAATATATGCATTATATAACTTCTAACTCCATTTGGACTCTAAAATTAATAAAAACGATATATTTAATATTGAATCAGTCCTATAATTAAAACTTTGTCGTTTTTCAAATCTGAAAGTTTCATCGTGATCGTCATAAATCGTTGGTCACAAAAGTATATTAGTCGCATTTCACAAAAATCCATACAAATAGCTATTTTAAGTAAAACGACAAAACCTAGAAATAATATTAAAAAAATTTATAATAATAATAATATATACATAGGATTCATAATATATACTATATATATATATGTATAGCTTATTCAATTATTTAAATATATATATATATATATAATTATATATATATATTTAAAAAATATATTTTCATCTCCGTAACTATTAATCAGATATATTTCTCTCTTATTAATTTTCAACAAAAATATTTTTTGACTATTTGAATTATCATTTTTCATTGATATCAATATTTTGGCATTAACATCTTAACTTTAAATTTGTATTCGATGTAAATATTTCATTATCGAAAGACATAACTTAAATTATCGATTATATATCATCATATTTAATACTTATCTTACGGACTTATGATAGTTAAATGGACGTAATTTTGTCATTATTATAATAGTCAAAACGGGGTGTTACAATTATCCCCTCCTTATAAAAATTTCGTCCTCGAAATTGAATCAGAGATATTGTCTTATTTTTCCATTCTTATTATATTTCCTAAATAGCTTCTGGTTAATGATGATAATACTGGCTAACTAACATCAAGTGTATTTCTTTGTTTCGAAGTTTCTCAATATCTGGAAAAAAAATATCATATTTCTTAAATATAATTTTTCTAACTTTCATCGTTTTTCTCTAACTTCTTAATTTTCTTCTTAATGTTTTCTACTCTATGAATATCCTCATATACTATGCTATAAATATTCTGTCGTAACAGTAGATCACAATTGATGAATGTTGTTTTCTTTTGGATACACTTAATTACCCTATCATTTACATATATTCAAATATCTTCATGTACCGATATTTTAAATCTTCTCCAAATTGGATATCTCCTACTAATATTTAACAATCAAATTATCACCTCATGTCACTATTTATCAATGACTAAAATTTATGCTACTAATCCACAAACATTAGGTTCTTAGATTGCATTTCCTGACACTAGATTATTCGTCATAACTTATCATAGGGCAATAATTTCATCAAACATTTCTTGACGCTATTTAATATATGAACATCCTCATATACTCGATTCAAAATCACTTCTCGATCATGATTCCTCATTATGTTATACTTTTGGATACAATTATATATCCTACTATATAGTTAAATTCCATTTAGATTCAAATTCCATCATTTACAAATACCCTTGGTTGTCTGCACATCAAAAATATCTCCTACTGATATTTGACAGTTAAATTACTACTTATCCATGTAACACTGACTTAAAGCTTTACTCTACTAATCACAATTGTCAATATCAGGTAAAGCGTTCTCGACATTGTATTTCTTGACACTATAATATAAATATAAATAAATATATATATATATATATTTATAAAGTATCAAATGGAAATGATTTAAGCAACCATGTATCAACTAGAATTTTATCTAGTCTTTACTAATCACGGTTATGTTTGTATACATTTCTCATGTGTCATAGCATATTGGTATTTAAAACAGTAGTATTGAAAAATATATTTCTTCTCTACTAGCAACATCATGCTTTCGCTGCGCACTCTGTTCCTATTCATGCCTTCTTTATTATAATTCGTATTCTTATTTAACTATTACTGATTGTAGATCCCAGTACAGTGCAATCAGGAATAATAATCAACAATGATGAACAATAATATTTCCACAACCTCTAGTCATACGATTAATATTCAAGAAAGGTTTAGATTTACAGAAAGAATATCTGATAATCAAAGTATACCTATTGACTAGAGAATTATGAATGAGATCTTAAACTAATAAATGAACTAGAAATGCCTTTATATATTAGGCGTACAAGCTTAATGGGCTAATGGTTTTAGGCCCAACTAACTAATACAACTTTAGAATAATTACATTTTGCACCCTGAACTTCTATTTAACATATAAAGCACCCTAAAAATCTCCCCATTTAAATAGAAGTTTGAAATCACGCCAGTTTGGAACATATGTCTTTCGAAACCCAAAACTGATCTCGAAATAGCGCATTTGCGTTATGTACTCCAGCCGATCAATGATAATACCCAGTGCTTGAAGAACAAGTTCCTTCAACTTGTCTTTAAGCAACATTAGAGTACCATCGCAGAATCTGGCAATCTGACTGAAACGGATAAAACGCATATCACCTTTATTGTTCGCGTATGTCATGCCGAGTTCTGGAAACTTAAGAACTGTGAAGGCTGGTACATCCTGGGCATCAGAAGGAATCCTCAAATCAGGCTTAAGCAGATTGATCTTCGGTTGATTGCTTTCTAACCCGATCTGAAAATCTTCTACCGAGACAAGCTTAATTGCACACTTCATATATCTCTTGACAGTTTCGAGTGCATCTGTAACTTCCCCTGGTCTGATAGTTCTGGTCTTAAAGTCTTTAAGCAGAAATAGCAGATCTTGTGGTTCAAGACGTGGAAAATCGGCTTCAGAAAAACTCCACTATTTATCATCTTCTCTTGTCACAACGAAGAAAGAGTACTTTACACCCTTGAAGTAGCAAGCGTGAATCTGATCGACAGATGTAATTCTGAGCTTCGTCTTGTTGTATCTATCTTTGAAGTAGTTATACACAAACAAAATTTCGCGCTGCTTTTCCTAACTTTTCATCGACTGGAGACCATGAACCAAGACTTCATCATATTCACGAATCCAATGGGCAAAGATTTTCTTCTGACTTTCTTCTAGAAAGGGAACTTTAATTCTGACTCTTTCCCATTTGGACGGCTTCGCTGGCGGAGTACTATCTATTCTCAAAACTGGTGATGCAGGAGGAGATTGAACAGGAATATCTGATTGAGGAAGATCAGGGTGATCTGCAGTATAGGTCAAAAGCGGAACCTCAACAGAAATCTGTACATCTGGCTGATAATCTCAGGCCGTAAACTCGGAATTGATAATCTCATCAATCTCGGCTTGAAGGACTACCAGCGCTCTTTCAGTTTTGGCTTGTTCTTCTGTCGGGTCTGAAACTGAATACGGATCGACGATCATATCCCAATTTTCTGGATCTATCGGTGAACCTCCATCTTGTTCCTCACGCTTTTCAACCGTTGGAATATGAATATGATATATGATATAAAACGGATCGACTGCTCCTGTGGCTGTTCTTGCCCTTCCGGTCGAGTACCAGAACCCGAACCTCTTTCCGTTTCCACCTGTACTGTGCCCACTGACTGTGTCTCCGGCTCAGATAATCTTTGGCGCTTCTCCCCCTCATGGTGATCAGCATCATCCTGGTCATCATGTCGGCGCTTGAGCCTTTCTGCCTGGCTGCAGCAGGTGTCTTCCACGGATGATAGTCGTGCAGCCAATACAGCTACGGTTTGCTGCAAAGACTGAAGGAGGGCTTGTTGTTGTTGGAAGGCTTCTGGAGATATAGTGGGTTGGGGGTGGAGTAGGTGTAGATGCTTGGGCACGTAATAAAGAGAGTAGATCAGCATCTTGTGTGGGTTCAACTTGAGATTGGGCAAGTAGTTTGGCAAGGAGGATGGACTTGAGGTCATCGATAGACATATCGATAGCAATAGTAGAGGGTTGTGTTGTAGGAGGTAGTGGTTCAGGCTCAGTAGCTGAAGCTTTGCCTTTGATCAGACGTTTCAACACATCTACCTCTTCCCTCATTTCACCACGCATGATGGTGTGGATAGCCTTTAGGGCGCCATCCATAAATTCCCTTGAGATGAACTCGGGGTTACTAACTCCTGGGTCACTTAGACTTACACTTGTGGTTACGACTGTAGAAGTCGAACCGCCTACGTTCACAGTTGGCGTAATGATAGCTGTGGTAGGACTTCCACCCAATCCTCGTAAACCAACCGAAGTTGGAATTACTATAGGTGTTCCGGCCGGGCCACTAAGGCCTCCAGCAGTAGTCGAGAAGGGTACCTGTGTCCTAGGAATAAGAGATATAACATCAAATGGCTCTAGACGTTGTGCACCCAAAGAAGTCGAGGACGGGGGCTGCTGTCCTCTTGTTTCAATACCAGAACTCTCCAAGTGAGAGACTGGTAGCGTTTGTGCTAAATCCCCGTGTGAAATTGAAACCACCATCTGTTGAGAAATGGTGGAGTGGCTAGGGGGGTGTGCATTTGCGTCGCTAGGTCCCCGACGGCTCCTTCGATACCCTGTCTCAACACATGAGACTAGGTAGCAGATGTGGCTACCTGGATATATGAGGTCAGGGGGAGGTCAACCATAGATGGTTGCCTCATCACTCGTGTACGCTCAGTGTCGAATTTACTCTTCCTTTCCCTCTCTCTGCTCACACTATCATGTTCAACTATAACTCCTTCCGCTCTCCGTGTTTTTCCAGGTGAGGGCTCGTCATCTTCACCATCAGAGTCAGAAGACTCATCACTTGATTTCGATGCTTGGGTGGCTGATTCTGACTGAGTGCTAGATGTACCAATTGTCTCCTCAGATTCGGTGGTAGAAGAGGACTGAACGAGAGCGGTTTCTATAGGTGTGCCCTCTTCCACCGTCGGAGATGCTGTCGGTGAAGGTGTAGGCGGTCTGCGAGAAGTACTGGCCTGGCTTTGTCTGGCGGCGCTGCCCACTCCAGAACCCTTCACAATATTTTCTCTCAGCACACCTTGTCCGGGAGCCCCAGTCCTCCGGACGCTACCGCCTTTCATACGTGGACCTTCACGTCGCTCAGGTCTCGCTCCCTAGGGAGGTCCTTCTGGTTCTGGATGAACCATAGGAGCTGGTAGGTTGTGTGTGCGACTATAATCTATCACACTCAGCGCCGTCGAATTAGCATAGGCCAGTAACCCGACGAGTCGGGATACGGTGAGTCTGGTTTTGCGGACAAGTCGGGTGCGAAGATCGGTGCGCAATGGTTGGATGAAGATCCATGTAATTGCGGATGAGTATCTAGAGAAAGCGCATAAACGAAATGAAGTTCCGTCGTCGTGTCGCATTATCTCGGACTTTCTGAACTAACTCGAACCAGAGAATGTCGGCGTAGTCGGCGTGGCGGTGGAATGCCACAACATGGAACAAGCGGAGGATGTTGATGCTAGTCTGATCGATGCATTTCGTTATAGCCGAGAGGCACCGATTAAGATATGTAAAGAGCGTGTACCAAAGGGTGGTGAGATTCTTTCGGTTGAAACCGGATGGGAGACGTAGAATTGAGCTGTATCCCAAGGACTGGATGTCGGAGCAGAGAATAGCGTCGGATACTATTAGGTCAAAACTGTTTCTCCCCGGAAAATAAGTTGCGTTCGGCAATTGGAGAAACTGACGGAATAGATCGCACGTGAGTAGTTCGATTGATGTGTCAATCCGGCCTTCCAGAATGAAGCCATCTCCGGTTTCAGCTGGAGTAAGTGAGCACCAGAATTGTTGCAAATATAGGTGGGGAACTTCAGCTGTCTTCGTGAGTGCATAGAAGGGGGGGGGGGGCACGGAGGATCTCGATCATCACCAGATATTGGCATTCAGGTTGGCTCTGATACCAATTGTAGATCCTTTAACTGAGTAGATAACCTATGATTATCATTTTTATAAGCCACGCTTTTAGTTACAATATCAAATTTCTCATTTTCTGACATACGGAGCTTGTACGTAAGATCATCTACTTTGGTCTTTAACTCTTCAGATTCTTTTGAAAAACTCGCACACTCTTCCTTTAGATTTGAAATTATGCATAAGTTGCCTGCAATTTCAATGCGTTGATTATCATATTTGTCAACCAGTCTTTCAATTCTAGCTTCTAAACAAGAAACTTTCTCTTCTAACTCAGAATAAGTTGGATGAGACATTGATGCTTGAAAAACTTGAAGTCTAGGGACTAAACTTGACAAAATATAAAAAAATCAATGTGCAAGGACCGAAAGTGACAACGAGTGAAACTTGAAAGCTTAGGGGTCAAAGATGACAAATGATCAAAACTATGAAGTACGGGGGCTAAAAGTGACACAAACTAATACTTAAAACTGCAAGGACTAAAAGTGACACAACCTGAAACTTAAAACTAGAAGGACTAAATATGACATATACTAAAACTACTAACTAGAGGGACTAAAAGTGTAAAAATTAAAACTTCTAACGGACTTAACTGGATACTAACGAAAATGGACTAAAATTGAAATAAAACTTAACTAAATTAACAAACTAACTGACACTAACTAGACTAACGGAAAATGGACCAAACAGTAAAGAACTTAACGGCAAACTAACGGAATTCGTTAGTTACTATTCATCATCTTCTCCAACGAGACATACCTGCAAAACGATCGTTAAAGCTCCCTGATCAGTCCTTACCAGATTAAAACTCAACCGATCAACCCACAATCACAAACGAACCAACCGAAAACTTTTCGGAAAACGATCGAAAACTTACAAAATCAGTATGGGTTAAAATTTTACGACCAAAAATGATCTTTTATGTTCCCTTAAGCTCCCTCAACTGATTAAATCTCGAAAGAGTCTCTCAATCTCTCGAACGAAGCAACCGAAGATTTTTTTCGGAAACCGAACGAGAATTTAAAAACTTGAAATGAGATGAAATTTTTCGATAGAAATCGATCGTTTAAGCTTTGTAGACCATCCTTAATGATTTAAAACCGAAAAAGTTCGTCCACGATCACTACCAAATTAACCGAAATGATTTCGAAAAACAATCGAAGCCGACGAAGTGTGGAACCGGGGAGAGGATACGCAAGGGACCGGTAGGGGAGACACCAGTCTTCGCACACCGGGCTTTAGCGAGACACCGGTCGATGAAAGACACCGGACGAGGACGGTACCGGTCGAGATGACCCGGGAGATGGGATACCGGTCAAGCCCCGGTCCGGTCGAATGACACCGGGAGCTAGACACCGGTCGATTGAAATCAGACACCGGTCGATGGGTATGAGACACCGGTCGTTTGCAATGGAAAAAAAGATGAGATATATATGTATGTATGTGAATATTTGACTAGTCAAATCCGATCTTGACCATATGAATGGCTAGGATTACTTCTCTATTTCTCATATATTTATCATTTCTCAAATGAACCAAACACTATATATATATATATATATATATATATATATATAGTGTTTGGTTCATTTGAGAAATGATAAATATATGAGAAATAGAGAAGTAATCCTAGCCATTCATATGGTCAAGATCGGATTTGACTAGTCAAATATTGCGGCTTTGACCGGTCAAAAGTTGTGGCTTTGACTGGTCAAAAGTTGCGGCTATCCCAAAAATAGAAGGACAATTTCGTAAATTTTACAAAACACACGGAATTCATATATGAATCTTTGTGATTCATATATGAATCAGTTGAACTAACTAACAGATTCATATATGAACCTTTGTGATTCATATATGAATCTGTATGAATCCCAAAGATTCATATATGAATATGTATGAATCACAAAGATTCATATATGAATCTGTATGAATGACAAAGATTCATATATGAATCAGTTGAACTAATTAACAGATTCATATATGAATCTTTGTGATTCATATAGATTCATATATGAATTCATCCCGTGTATTTTACGAAATTATACCTCTATCTTCTATAGACCACACAAGGAATTATTCGGTGTTTCGCGGTCAAAGCCGCAAATGTTGACCAGATGAATGACTAAGATTACTTCTCTATTTCTCATATATTTACCATTTCTCAAATGAACCTCTCCATATATATATATATATATATATATATATATATGAGATGTATAGTAGAAATTCTGCACATAAACGAAATTCTGCAGCCCGCCGTTTGAGATTGATTCCCACAGATTAAAATCCATTAAAATCAATAAGTTGAGCAACCCATGAACCAACAATTAATTGCAGTTGCTATTCAAATTGATTCTCATCCATAGATCTCAACTGAGAACTGCAGCCGCCGCCAAACACAATTGAAAAACAATATGGGAACCTCTAAACTCGGAAACCGGTATGGAGAAATTGATTAATTTTTCATTGGGACAGGGACCCGGATGAAAAATTAAACTCCCGGTATGGAGTATTTCCCGATCGAATAGTCACTAGAGTTCGGTCGAAGGATTGTCCGGTCGATGATAACACTTATCGATTAAGAGATCAAATTAAAAACCGATAGTCTTTCGATAAAATCGATCAAACAGATGAAATCGATCACTTTGATTAAACGAACAGATAAGCACTTGAACAAACAGATTAATCAGAAGCAATCGATATAGCTCAACCCAGAAAATTTTCCAGAAACTCAGAAAATCAATTATTCGACCAAAATCCAGATTCGAAAACTTAATTGATTTATGCAGAAAACATAAACAATATGCAAATTCACACAAGAAAAAAAAACCGAAATTCAGAAACCTTAAACCCAGATTTTAGGACTTCGATATGGCAGGAAATCAGATCAATCAATTCAACCAAACTTGATTTTCCCGAAAAAAAAAATTTAATCTAGGAAAAAAATCGATCAATAAAAATAATATCTAATAAGCAGTTAAAATTTTTAGACAAACCTTTTTGATTGTATCGAATAAACTTAATTCGATCCTGCTCTGATACCAATTGTAGATCCCAGTACAGTGCAATCACAAACAATAATCAACAATGAAGAACAATAATATTGCCACAACCTCTAGTCATACGATTAATATTCAAAAAAGGTTTAGGTTTACAGAAAGAATATTTGATAAATAAAGTCAACTAATTGACTAAAGAATTATGAATGAGATCTTAAACTAATAAATGAACTAGAAATGCCTTTATATATTAGGCATACAAGCTTAATGGGCTAATGGGCTTTAGGCCCAACTAAATAATAAAACTTTAGAATAATTACATTTTGCACACTGAACTTCTATTTAACATATAAAGCACCCTAACACTGATACATCAAATTTTATGTTACCTATACAACTCTAATTTCTTATTGCATTAATAATATACCATGATTCATTCGTACATTGTTATTTAAACCATATCCTTTATCACATAATTTAAAACTTTTATTCTCAATTTTTTTTACACATGCAACATTCTGAAATAACCTTGACAACGTATACTACACACGGTGGTTGTGATCCATCGGGCGTGACACACTTTTCCATGTTCTCACGGTAAACTTATATCCTGGCATAACCCACTTGTCATGCTCTTACATCAAACTTTTAACAACCACAACTAATGCGTTTAGTAAAACATTATCGGTTTCATGTTCATGCATCTTTGAAAACACATTTTAAAATTAACATCTCATAGCATGAACAAATCTTATTTCACGATAACCATTTCATTAATGTATCTCTATCAATCCTACATGACTATACATTTAGTGTCGTTCCCTGCATGAGGTCGATTTTGAACTTGAAAAAATTTCTATTGGTATTATAGGAAAATTAGAGAATGAAGCAAGTGTTCATGACAGTTTGTTGGAAGCTAATCAGGATACAATTCTTTTGCAAGAAATGTTTGAACGGGGAACTCCTGAGGGTATTCACCTAAGTCCTGTTCACAATGAGATTCCCGAGCCGAACCTTTCTGAAGTGCCTGGCATTCCTACTTTACAATAATTTAATTTTTCTGATGTTTTTGAAGTTCTTACTACTCAAACATGTCCTCCCAGGCATCCTAATCCTCAAAGCCAATCTATTCCACCAAGCAATACTGATCAACAAGAAGAAGTTGTTCATATTCCCGATATTTCCAACACAGATGAAGCTGGTCCATCTAATGCAAATGCACCTGAATCAGAGTTTGGTCCCACATAAGCTGAACTTAGACAGATAAGACATTTTCTGAGGGTTCCATTTCTTGAAGAAGAGAAAAAGAAAGTTTTTATGCACCGCATCAGACCGATAAATATCTTTTGAATTGTGGGAGTGAAAAGAAAAACCTAGAGAATATCAACAAGAATATGTTGATATGCTAAACTATCTGAAGCAAGTGCAAAGAACTGTGAAGAGCAAATTTAAGATAGTTTTTTTGTGAAGGAAGTTCGTCTGAAGAAGTTCATCAAGCTTTGGTATCCTGTTTTTATTGTCCAGAGAAGAGATATTGAAGGATATACTTTTTCTAAAGTTGATTTTCGTTATCTAAGTATGGATGATCTAGAGTACATGTACCATGAGTTAAGAATCATGGTCATTTGGAAGGAGAATATTACCTTTGCTCTGGAAACAATAAAGAGATTTGTCAAGAGGCATATCTACTACACTTATTGCTATGACTTCGAGTTACGGATAGAAACCAACCAGAGAAGGGTGAACATGACAAAGCCAAACATGACTCTTCCAGACTTAGAGAACTATCCTTTGTGTTACTATGCTTGAAGAACCTGAGTTTGGAGTTTTATATAAGAATGGCAGAATGAGAAGAGGTTCCTTTAATTTTCTGAAGTTGTTAGATAATCTGATGGAATGCTCAACGTGATCAGACTTTAACTCAAAAGCAGGCATGCAGAAAGTGAAAGACAGAGATTTGCTGCTGGTGACCGTTTGCCAAGGAGAGACAAAATCGTTATGGAAAGAGCTTTAGAGGTTTTGGATGATAGAATTGAATTCAGGAAAGGCATCAAACGTTTTGAATCACTTGTGGGGATCATAGATAATCGTGTTAGAAGATTTACAAATTGATCCAAAATGGGGAGATTGTTAAGTCAATGTTTGAATGAATTTGTCTTTTGTAATGTTGCTTTATCTTGTAAATTTTGTATGAGGTCAAGGCATGTTTGATCCATATAAATAGCCTTTGTTCCTTTGTTTTTCCTTGTAACTTTTGAGTAACTCTTGTAACTTTCATGGTGAGATCTTTGTATCTTGAGAGACTTTTGACATCAATACACTTTTGACTTTCTCTCTCTAAACTCTCTCCTTATACACTTCATAGATTTGTGCTTAATTGTGTTTTGATTGCTTGAATTCTGGACTAACATTCATGATTTTCATTTACTAAATTAACACATTCTATAACTTGCATTCTTGCTTAACATCTTGTATATATAACATAAATGCAGCACATATTTCCTCAAGCACATACTTATTTTGATCACTAATATAATTCCTATTTCATCTATCTATCTATATTATCCACAGATCCTCCATTATGGTTACATATTTTAATCATCTTCTTTTACATATCACCTTAATGTCATTTTTTTCCGCGCTATTCCACCCTAAAAAACATCAAACTCATCATTTTTCAAACTCAGCATTTTTCAGATTGAAATTGCGGGAGCTTGATGATACGAGAACTAAGCTTTTCGTATTGCACTTGATACGCAAAATGAACTTTGCGTATATAGCTCGATGCGAAAACCCTAAAATGCTTTAATACAAGGATTAGTACTATATGAACTTTGCGCAATCCAATATGAATGTTGCGCAAACCTGTATGAACTTACGCAAACTGCAGAAAATCAAATAGAACACTCAAGATCGATTATAACAATGAAATTAAGCCAAGAAAAACATACACTGATTATCGAAAACCACTTTTTAACACATTTTAAACAACAATTTCGATTAAAAACCTCTAAAATACAAATTTGGTGATGAAACAGTACAAGAGCGCGTGTTTTTCAGAAGATCACAAAATCGCACAATCAGAGATCAAAAACTGAATTTTATGCAAAATAATGTGAAGCAATTATGATCGAATACTCAAAATGAATCTAACACAACAAATTTCACACAAAACGACTAGAAAACTATCCAAATTTGATGAATCAAGCAAAAGCGAGATTTTCTTGAAAAATCAAGAAAATCAATCACATTTTTTGCTTAATCTACAAATTCAGTATTGAAAAACGATTTCTCTCAATCCTCTCAAGATTCAGATGGCTTTGATACCAATTGATAGTCCAAGATCAATGAATCCTAGAGAGAGAAAGTAGAGAGAGAGAGAGCAAAGAGAGTGCAAAGTATGAAATCAGATTAATGTGCGTGAAGGTTCTTACAAAGACACAAGACCAAAGGTTCTTCAATACCCTTGGTGAATACAACACAGATATAGCCTCTAAACACAGTATTTGACCAAGCTCTATAAATACAATGATTACTATAAAAACAGACCTAACAATCCCCCCTTAGTAATCATTGGCGCTTTGGTCTTCAAAAATCTTCTTCTAAATCAGCACGGACCATCAAAGCGACTTTAAGAAGCAATCTGACTTTTAAGAAAAAAATTATTCTCAGCATTTTTCAGATTGATATTGCGGGAGCTTGATGATACGAGAACTAAGCTTTTCGTATTGCACTTGATACGCAAAATGAACTTTGTGTATATAGCTCAATGCAAAAACCCTGAAATGCTTTTATACAAGGATTAGTACTATATGAACTTTGCGCAATCCAATATGAATGTTGCGCAAACATGTATGAACTTACGCAAACTGCAGAAAATCAAATAGAACACTCAAGATCGATTATAACAATGAAATTAAGCCAAGAAAAATATACACTGATTATCGAAAACCACTTTTTAACACATTTTAAACAACAATTTTGATTTAAAACCTCTAAAATACAAATTTGTTGATGAAGCAGTACAAGAGCGTGTGTTTTTCAGAAGAACACAAAATCGCACAATCAGAGATCAAAAACTGAATTTTATGCAAAATAATGTGAAGCAATTATGATCGAATACTCAAAATGAATCTAACACAACAAATTTCACACAAAAACGACCAGAAAACTATCCAAATTTGATGAATCAAGCAAAAGCAAGATTTTCTTGAAAAATCAAGAAAATCAATCAAATTTTCCGCTTAATATACAAATTCAGTATTGAAAAACGATTTCTCTCAATCTTCTCAAGATTCAGATGGCTCTGATACCAATTGATAGTCCAAGATCAATGAATCCTAGAGAGAGAAAGTAGAGAGAGAGAGCAAAGAGAGTGCAAAGTATGAAATCAGATTAATGTGCATGAAGGTTCTTACAAAGACACAAGACCAAAAGGACTTAAATACCCTTGGTCAATACAACACAGATATAGCCTCCAAACACAATATTTGACCAAGCTCTATAAATACAATGATTACTATAAAAACAGACCTAACAATCTCCCCCTTAGTAATCATTGGCGCTTTGGTCTTCAAAAATCTTCTTCTAAATCAGCACGGACCATCAAAGCGACTTTAAGAAGCAATCTGACTTTTAAGAAAAAAATTCTTCTCAGCATTTTTCAGATTGATATTGCGGGAGCTTGATGATACGAGAATTAAGCTTTTCGTATTGCACTTGATACGCAAAATGAACTTTGTGTATATAGCTCGATGCGAAAACCCTGAAATGCTTTTATACAAGGATTAGTACTATATGAACTTTGCGCAATCCAATATGAATGTTGCGCAAACCTGTATGAACTTACGCAAACTATAGAAAATCAAATAGAACACTCAAGATCGATTATAACAATGAAATTAAGCCAAGAAAAACATACACTGATTATCGAAAACCACTTTTTAACACATTTTAAACAACAATTTCGATTAAAAACCTCTAAAATACAAATTTGGTGATGAAACAGTACAAGAGCGCGTGTTTTTCAGAAGATCACAAAATCGCACAATCAGAGATCAAAAACTTAATTTTTATGCAAAATAATGTGAAGCAATTATGATCGAATACTCAAAATGAATCTAACACAACAAATTTCAAACAAAAACGACTAGAAAACTATCCAAATTTGATGAATCAAGCAAAAAACGAGATTTTCTTGAAAAATCAAGAAAATCAATCAAATTTTCCGCTTAATCTACAAATTCAGTATTGAAAAACGATTTCTCTCAATCCTCTCAAGATTTAGATGGCTCTGATATCAATTGATAGTCCAAGATCAATGAATCCTAGAGAGAGATAGCAAAGAGAGTGCAAAGTATGAAATCAAATTAATGTGCGTGAAGGTTCTTACAAAGACACAAGACCAAAGGGACTTAAATACCCTTGGTCAATACAACACAGATATAGCCTCTAAACACAGTATTTGACCAAGCTCTATAAATACAATGATTACTATAAAAACAGACCTAACACATCTTTTAGTAGTTTGCAGAACTACCATTAACTAACGAAACTATTTTCTTATTGTTTATTACTCCAATAGCTCGGCTTCTACCTCAACCTTTACCAAAATTTTGGCATACCAAAATACTTAGCAACATGGTTACATTCATGACCCCCTCATTCTCGTATGTTGTTCTACCATCTCTTTCTAGACATTCTTGTTAAAAAAATGACAATATATCGGTGTTTGTATAATCCTCTTTATGAATCATAGTTGTGTGTGCTAAATTTATTAACACATATACCTTCATTAACAATTTTGGAATAAATAATATGAACTCCCAACATAGTCTGTTAATTTGAAATACAGTCGCGTTGATCTAAGCATATACTGAGTACGTTTGAGAATAATCTTTTGGTTAAACCTGATCAATATTATTATCAATTGTCATCTCACATATTACTTAAGTGTGTGATATTTGATATCTTCTCCAACATAGTAAAAGAACTCTTACTAAAGTATTTTATCAGAGCATATAATCTCAAATCTTAAGGTGTTAATCTTGCACGAGCTGATAATCTATTTCTCTTATACCATGGATCTTTTTTTTCCATTCAGATTGTCACTTCTTACAAATCCATCTGACTATCAATATGAAATAGTCAGGCCGGCATCACGGGGAGCCAGGATCCTTTTGGTGCAAATATAATCTGCGACCTGTCGGAAGTCCACAACTCAGCCGTTTCAACCTTTCTAGACACCATCCCATTTGGTTATATCGACCAGGATAAGCAATTAGTGGAATAATTTGATTTAAGTTTATATATAAGTTAATTTTTTTAAGGCAATGTAGTATTCTAAAACTCAGTGTCATCCTCGAAGTTTAAGTTTATATATCTAATCTAAGGTAACCCTAGTCTACTTAAACTAATGCTCTGATACCAACGTCCTATTTTTTTTCTTTACATCATGACATTTACATCTGCGGAAGCGTTCATAAATCATTTCCATAGTTATTATAAGAACGATAATTCGTCATGTGATTCCTTTATGTCTTATCCGAACTTACCTGAGATACATATATGGAATATGTAAGCTTTAAGCTTAGTGAGCAATTATGGTTTAATGAAGAAATCATCTTTCATAAAACATATGGTTTGAGTGTATGAATAATAATTCACTACACTTTTCATGATCATGCATAAATGACGTTAATGAATAAAACCATATTTGTGAGAACATCTTTTGGACATTATCTTTTAGTGTGAGATCTCATATGTGTAAGTATGTCAAACATTCTCAACAGGATCCTAGATCCCTAGGGTTCCCCGAAGGATCTTCCCCCAAAGGTCCGTTTGCAAGACGTCCTCCATTCTTATACCCTGTTGGGTATTTAACATGGTCATTCTTTCACATGCACAAAACATTTCATATGCCACATCTAAAATACATGTCTTTCTCATAAAATGCATTATAAGCATAACCTTATCTCATGCAAGGCTAGCATGCCAAAACATCATTTCAAATATTAATCATGCATAAAAACATTTATTATAACATATATGTATCCCAGTAAATCTCATAACGTACTCACCTTGAGGCTTAACCTCAATGTTACCACCCTAAACTCGATGCTAGACTAACTTTATAATTTATATTGCATTTTGATTTGGTGTGAATTAAATGAATGTAAAACTCCATATTTATAATGAATTGGTGGGAGTATTGAAAAAGGATGAAGTGGTGATGCATGGTGGCGGCATAAACTCACCGCCATACACCTTTTCCTTCCCGCCTAAGTTTGAGATATATAATAATAATAATAATAATAATAATAATAATAATAATAATAATAATAAATTTTAGTTATTAATTAAACGGTTATCTTTATCTCGTATAACTTTGTGTACGTAATCCAAACGTTAATAAGAACATATATTTACGAACTGTGCGATAGTACCTACTCATATGCATGCTATTGCTATACTTTTTTCTGACTTGTATAAATTTCCGTATTCATATTTTGATCTTTTTGACATTTACGGTATCTAGATTTTTTTCAACGTATTTAAATATGAAATTTGGTATTAATCCGATATTTCTATAATCCATAAATAACATATTTCTATAGTTTTGCTCAAGTGACCTAAAATAAAAACTTTATTCTTTTTCGAATCTGAAAACGTCATTACGATCTATATGAAGCACCGAGTCCAAAAATATATGCATTATATAACTTATAACTCCATTTGGACTCTGAAATTAATAAAAACGATATATTTAATATTGAATCAGCCCTATAACTAAAAACTTAGTCGTTTTTCAAATCTGAAAGTTTCATCGTGATCGTCATACATCGCTGGTCACAAAAGTATATCAGTCGCATTTCATAAAAATCCATACAACTATCTATTTTAATTAAAACGACAAAACCTTATAAATAGAAATAGTATTAAAATATTTAATAATAATAATATATATACATACGATTCATAATATATACTATATATATATCTTATTCAATTATTTAAATATATTTATATAATTATATATATATATATATATATATATATATATATATATATATTAGAAAATATATTTTCATCTCCGTAACTATTAATCAAATATATTTATCTCTTATTTATTTTTAACAAAAATATTTTTTGAGTATTTGAATTATCATTTTTTCATTGATATCAATATTTTGGCATTAACATCTTAACTTTAAATTTGTATCCGATGTAAATATTTCTTTATCGAAAGACATAACTTAAATTATCGATTATATATTATCATATTTAATACTTATCTTAAAGATTTAAGATAGTTAAATGGAAGTAATTTTGTCATTATTATAATAGTGAAAACGGGGTGTTACATTTGGGAATACAAGGATGATGTACAAGAAGTGGAGGCTTTCTTCGAAGATGCGATTCTTTGGGTGATGAGTCTCTTGAGTTCATTTAGAGACCTAGAGTGGGTCTCTAATGCTTCTTTCAAATGGTTGATAGAGTCTCTAAGGGGCTTTTTGTTTTTTACTTTTCAACACTTAATTACCTATTATCACTTTTTCGGCCAGACGTTTTTAAAATAAGAGCGTTTGTTTTTTCTTTCAATTCAGATCCACTTATCACTTATATTTGTCTGTAACATAAAGTGGTAACCTAATCAATTTTTTCCACTTTTTTTCTTTTCAAAGTCGCACGCCTTCGTCATCACCACACCTTCATCTTCAACCAAATCAGACCTAAATCAATCTTCAAGCTGCTCGATCTAAATCGATCTTCAAGCAAGTCAATCTTCAGCAACTCGACTCCAGAATCGATCTCCAAGTCGTCTCTTTCGACTCCTCTGTTGCTGGTTTGATTTTTCTGGTATGTCACTCCAGATTACGATCCATATGTTCTCGACTTTTTTCTGTCTCTTTTGACTCCTCTGTTGCTGGTTTGATTTTTCTGTTGTCTTCAATTTTTGAGATTTTTAATCTGTTTTTCTATTGTTGTGTTCGATTTTCTGCTGTGTTCGGTTTTCCAGATTTGGATCTATTTTTTTTGTTGTTGTGTTGGATTTCTGTTGTGTTTGACTATGTTTGTTGGAATTTTCGATCTATGTTTGTTGGACTCCAAATTTTCGATCTTGTTTATTGCTATTGTTGTTTGATTTTTTTTCTTGCTGCTGCTGTTCGATTTGTGGATGGTTTTTTGTGTTTCTAATTTTGAAGTGGGTAGTTTCATATGATCTTGTTTATTGTTTTTTAATAATCTTATTGATATGGATTTCTTGAAAAATGGTTTCTTCATCTGAATCACTTGTAAATTGTTTTGAATCTATCAAACATTGAGGCTTGATTATGCTTTTCTATTGCCTGCAGGTTTGAATTGTCGTTCTCTATCACATAGTTGCTCAACGATCGGACTTTCCCTCCTCGATCACTCGAATCAAGAGATCGATGAGTGTGAAATAGATGTTATCCAATGGTTTTCTTATATATAATTGTGAACTTACACAAAGCGATCTGAAAAGTGTGATTGGATCAATTGCTACTTTAATAGGACTTAAGTGTAAAGGGAGATTGATTTTCGTTGTTATGAAACATTCGGTTTGTTCGGATCAATCGATGTACTTGATAGGAGATTTGTGTTTATGATTTTCTTGAGTTCCACTTGATTTATGTGTTGATTTAAGTGAATAAAGTGGGACAATAATTTAATTAAAAAGAATTGATTCAAATTTCAGACGTTTATCAGTTTACAAAAACAAACAGTCTTAGTTTTTCAGATTTCAGACTTCAGCACCATCACTTAAAAATCAGAAGTGAAATCAGACTTCAGACTTCAACACCTCTTAAAAAACAAACGCCACCTAAGAGTTTCAATTAGAGTTTGTTGAGGCAGACACCTCTGTCTTGGTAATTGTGAGTTCTAGTTCTTCCAAGGAAATCTGAATTGAGACAACAAAGTCCTTGAACTCCGACTTTGTGACTAACTCAAAAATGGGAACATTGGGAACACCACATGTTCTTAGTTTACCCTCGAGTTCATAAGGTCCTTCTTTTGATCCTAATTTAATTTTGAGATCGAAAGGACATCCACCCTGTCCTTGATCCTTTCTAATGGGAGAATCTGTGGGTGTTCTGATTTGATTGACAACACTGTCATCTTCAGAGTCTAACAAGTTGGATCAAATGTGATGACCTCATTGTAAGTCTAGTATATTGAGTCCATGTGCGTTTAAAGATTGCCATTTGCCTCTATGAAAGGCAGGCTCTAGCGTCAAAGCGATGAATGCCCATGGACTTGAGCAATCCATCTTTATTTACAGAGGCAACACATGCCTCTGTAAGTGTGGGATGTGTAGTGTGCTGAGGCAATTGGACACTTATTTTTTCAATGGAAGTGTCATTTTGAGAGGAAAAATCTAGAGGGGTGGCTTCCTCGGTTTTGAATAGTCCAGAGACACCAAGAGTGTTCTTTAGATTGTGTTGATCCAAACTCTCTCAGTGATTTGATAACGATCCTCTTCTATACTTAGTGAAAATTACGTTTTAATATGTATTAGTGTTTCACCATCAGCGATCAGACTGAGTCTGTTCAGTTATCGCGGATAGTCTTTTTTTATAAACATTTCTATGTATTAGTGTTTCACTATCAGTGATTAGGCTGAGTCTGTTCAGTTATCACTGATAGTTTTTGATGTAAACAGTAACGTAATTTTTGAAGACAAGTCTCGCGTCAATATACGTTCATAGCTGAATCGAAGACGAAGCTGCTGAACAAAGAGAAGTCTACTAGTGATCTGATGCGGATATCAGTGAAGCAAAGACAACTCTACATATACGCGAAGGAACATGAGGAAAAACTTCAGCGATAGCTGAACCTCTTTATCTCTGAAAGAAGAGATATTCAGCGATCAAAAGATCACAAAGCTTATGTCTCAAGTTTACTTTTGTCTATCCTTGCACAAACTAGTACTATGTGTCAGAACGGACATGTCTCAGCCACCATATGTACAACAACTCTGTCAACTACACTGTTCATGACCCGGCCAAAAGCATGTCACCCAAAAGTCAGACTCCCAAAGCCAATCTGTGAACACCATGTGTAAAGTGCCCTGCCATGCATTTAATGCATAGGGTATAAATAGGAAGTTCACCCCTCCATCTGTGGGTGTGCTCAATCCTTGAACCCCATATAGAAACCCTTGTTTTCTATATCTCTTAATCTCTCATTCTCTGAATTTCTTGTTTAATCATCTTAGTGTTTCTTATGTTTGTTTAGATTAAGTCTGTCTTAATCTTATTCCGCAACAAACTTGTAAATTGTATTTTGATTTATCAATAAACAATTTATTAAACTTTAATTTCTGTGTTTGTATTCAAACCCCCCCCCCTTTCTACAAACTTGTTAAGCACCTCCAGGACCAACAAGTGGTATCAGAGCAGTTTGTTTAATCTAATAAACAAGATCTTGCTGTATACTCTTCCTTGCTATTTTAAAATGACACTAAACACAAACACAAACTACTATGATAATGGTTCACTTTCTAAACCTCCTCGATTTAGCAGAGATAACTTTTCTCTATGGAAAAATCGAATGATGCTATTTCTTGAAGGTGCGGATCCTACTATACCTGAATATATAGAAAACGGACCCTATGAACCTGTTAGAATTATAGCTGCGGTTCCCGCTACTGCCACCACTGAAGCTGTCCCTGAACGATATGTCGTTAAGGAAATAAGACAGTGGAGTGATGAAGATAAAAAGAAGGTAGGGATAGATGCAAGAGCAAAGACCATTATCTCAATGGCTCTGCCTGATGAAGTTTTCCATTCCATCATGCATCTGAAAACTTCTAAAGAAATGTGGGAAACCATATGTGTTCAATATGAGGGCACCACTGAAATCCAAGAGACTCGAAAGATTAACTTGGTAAGACAGTATGAAAGTTTTATCGCTGGTAAGAATGAATCTCTTTCTGACATTCATCAGCGGTTTAACTGCCTAATCATTGACCTAAGAACTGTTGGAAGGAGCTATTCTAATTCTGAGGTCCTAACAAAATTCTTGGAAAGTCTTCCTGAAAGCTGGGACAGTTATTCAATATGTCTTAAGCTGACAAAAGACTTACATACTCTCTCTCTAAGCACTCTGTATGGAATATTGCTCAACTATGAGCAATCTAATCTCCTGAAGAAGAATCTTGTAAAAGATTCTAAAGACTCCAAAAGCACTCCTGTTGCTTTAGTCTCTTCAGAGATAATTCCATCTCAGCGATCTACTCTCACCATCACTGAGTTAGATTCTGAATCTGAGGATCTATCAGACCCTGATCTTTCAGAGTTTGATGAGTCCTTAGCACTCTTGACAAACTCTTTTAAGAGATTTGCAAGAAAGAGTAACTTCCGAAGAAGTAAACCTCTCTCTCTCTCTTACTGAAAAGCCAAAATCAACCCCGGTTGATAAGGCTACTGCCACTTGCTATAACTGCGAAAAAATTGGACATTTTGCTAGTGAGTGCAGGTCGAAAAAGGTCTTCAAACCTTCTACCTCAAGAAGATCCAGTGATGACAAATACCATAAGCTGAAGAACAAATATCAAAAGCTGAAAAGCTATCAGCGAAAAGGTAAAGGTCTCATCGCTGAAGAACATGACTGGGCTGAATCAGAAGAATCATCTTCTGATGAAGAAGAAGTCGCTAATCTTTGCCTCATGGCTGAGATTAAAGAAGAAGTAGAAGAACCATATGAACCTTCTATGAGCTACATATCATCTCAGGTATCTATCTCTACAAATCCCTCTCTGCCTGAAGCTGAGAGAAGTCGCGCTGTTGATGTGCTGACGATTGACCTTTATAATGCTCTAAACGACAAAACTCAAGCTGAAAATAAAAATGTATATTTAATTCAAGAGCTAGAGAAATGTCATGAAAAGATCAGTGAACTAAATCTTTTAGAAGAAAAGTTGAAAGATCAAGTCATTATAAATGAAATCATCAGCATTGAACGCGAACAAGCCATCGCTGCTCTAAAAGCAGAAAAGGCTCATGTTGAAAAATGGTAGATAATAAATGCTCAAACTCCTGAAAGTGATAGAAATGGTCTTGGTTTTTGGACACCACAGGATGATCCTAAAGAAGAAAGTTCCTCGCTTAAGTTTGGAACTTTTGTCACATCTTTCTTTGACACTTCTTATAATAAATTCTATCCCTGTTCTTCTTCAAATCCCATCACTGAGGAAAAATCCAAAGACACTAAGTTTACGGATAAAGGAAAGTCCATTCTCCTTCCTCAGAAGGCAACCAGGAAAGCAAAGCTGAAAATTCCTTCTAAACCTTCAGCTAAGCAATCCTCTAGCTCTGTGATAGAAATTTTTGATCTCTGTCCTCCAAAGCTAAAGATTGACCTTAGACTAACGAGATCTGAAGAAATGAAAATCCCTCCTATATCTCATGAGAAAAGCCTTCTCGGACCTGGTCCTACTCATCTTAAACTTGCAAAACCTTCTACTAATCCTAAAACCATTTTCAAATACAGAAAATGTTATCACTGTGGTTTTACTGATCATATTGCAAGTAAATGTCCAAATGCCACCAAAGCTGATAAAACAGCTAAAGTGAAGAAAAATGCCTCTAAGGCCAAGAAAGCCACCAAAGTTGAAAAATCAACCAAACTGAAATATACCACTAAGGTTAAGAAATTAACCAAAGTGAAGATTACCACTGAAGCTGATTCTTCATCAGCTGTGAAGACTGCTGAATCTTCATTATCCACTAACTCTGAAGGACCCATTGAAAAGTGGGTACCAAACAACGCTTAATCTTCCTTATGTATGCAGGGATCAAAGGGCATCTGGTATCTCGATAGTGGATGTTCTCGTCATATGACTGGATAAAGAGACCTGCTCACTGAATACAAGGAAGAGAAAGGTCCCTCTGTGACCTTTGGTGGAAATGGAAAAGGATTTACCCGAGGGTTTGGTGTCCTCAGCAATGGAACAACTACCTTTCGAGGAGTCGCTTATGTAGATGGACTGAAGCACAACCTTCTAAGCATCAGTCAGCTATGTGACAAAGACTACGAAGTTCGCTTTTCTAAGAAAGCATGTTCTGTGGTAGATGAAAAAGGAAAACTTGCTCTCAGTGGTCATCGCAGAGAAAATGTCTATGTAATAGATATGGACTCTACTATCACTGAAAACTTATGTTTTCTCTCTAAGGCCTCTTCTGATGTCAACTGGCTATGGCATAAAAGGCTCTCTCATCTAAATTTCAAAACCCTTAATTCTCTCTCATCTAAGGAACTGGTTTCTGGTCTTCCTCAGCACTCATATGCTAAAGAATCTCTTTGCTCAGCATGTGAAAAAGGAAAACAAATAAAATCTAGTTTCAAGTCGAAACAAGTTTCCTCAGTGACAAGTCCTCTTCAGCTCTTGCATATGGATCTGTTTGGCCCTGTCAACATCCAATCAATAGCTGGAAAGAAATATACACTTGTCATTGTAGATGAATATTCTCGCTACACCTGGGTTATCTTTCTTCGCTGTAAGAGTGATACTCCAGAAGAACTAATATCTTTTGTGAAAAAGATGGAAGTGCTGAACAATCTTACTGTTCGCTCAATAAGAAGTGATCATGGAACTGAATTCAAAAACAGTTCCCTGAACAATTTCTTTGAGAACAAGGGAATCTCTCACAACTTCTCTTCAGTGAGAACACCTCAGCAAAACAGAGTCGCTGAAAGAAGAAACAGAACAATCATAGAAGCTGCTAGATCAATGCTCAGCGATTCTCATCTCCCTACTCAATTTTGGGCAGAAGCTGTAAACACTGCATGTTTTACTCAAAACAGATTGCTGATAATAAAGCGATTTGGTAAGACAGCTTATGAACTTTTTCTTGGAAGGAAGCCTTCTATCAGTTTTCTTCATATCTTTGGTTGTCAGTGCTTTATCTTAAACAACATAGATCAACTTGGAAAGTTCGACCCAAAAGCTGATGATGGAATATTTCTAGGATATTCCTCCATCTCCAAAGCCTACAGAGTTTTCAACAAGAGAAGACAAACCGTAGAAGAAACAATTCACATCACTTTTGATGAAACTCGCTCAGCGAACTCCAAACCAATCGCTGACAATGAAGAGTTAAATGCTTGAATGCTTTCTCACTACAGAGAAACAGAACCTTTCTTCTCAAACCATCAGCATTCTGATCCTCCAACCGCTGATGATGATCCGAACATTATACATCCTACCGCTGAATCCATTTCATGGGTCTCAGCAGAACCTCTAAACACATTACTACCATCAAATCTGCCTTCGTCTAAAAACCTTTCTAGTGAATCTACTCAACAGTTAATCGCTGATGAACCTCAAACGTCCTCATCAGTAAATATTCCAATTGTTGATCCAACCTCTGAGTTAAGCAATCATGCTCCTGCTTAGCGATGGACCAAAGATCACCCAATAGATCAAATTCTTGGTGATCTCGAAGCAGGTATTCAGACACGACGAAGCTCAGGTAATATCTGTCTCTTTGTAAATTTTCTCTCTTTAATAGAACCAAAGAAGACTGATGATGCCCTCAGAGATCCAAACTGGGTCAGCGCTATGCAAGAAGAGCTGACTGAATTTTCTCGAAACAAAGTTTGGAATCTCGTTCCTAGACCATCTGATAAAACTGTAATAGGCACCAAATGGGTGTTTAGAAACAAGTTAGATGAACATGGAACTGTAACCCGCAACAAGGCTCGACTTGTTGCTCAGGGATATAGACAAGAGGAAGGCATAGACTATGATGAAACCTTTGCCCCTGTGGCCAGGCTCGAAGCAATTCGACTATTCTTAGCTTATGCAGTCTATAAAGACTTCGTCGTTTATCAAATGGACGTAAAATCAGCATTCCTAAATGGAAAGCTGAATGAAGAAGTCTATGTAGAACAACCACCAGGGTTTTATGATCCTAAGTATCCAAATTATGTTTATAAATTGGATAAGGCTCTCTATGGTCTAAAACAAGCCCCTCGTGCTTGGTATGACACTCTCTCATCTTTTCTTATCTCTGAAAATTTTGAACGTGGCAAGATTGATAATACGTTATTTTTCAGAAAGATAAAAGGTCATATAATTCTTGTACAAATATATGTCGATGACATAATATTTGGTTCTACTAACCCATCTCTGTGTACTCGCTTCGCTGAAAGAATGAAGAAAGAATATAAAATGAGTATGATGGGTGAGCTGACATATTTTCTTGGTCTTCAGATTAAACAATCTGACAAAGGTACTTTTATCTGCCAAGGTAAGTATGTTAAAGATATGCTGAAGAAGTTTGATCTCACACAAACTTCAGCGATGAAAACTCCTATGGCACCTCCCCTGACACTTAACAAAGATCCTTCTGGTAAACCTGTTAATGTCACTGCCTATAGAGGAATGATAGGCTCCCTGCTGTATCTAACAGCGAGCCGACCTGACATTATGTGCTCTACTTGTTTATGTGCACGCTATCAATCTGAACCCAAGGAATCCCATCTGATCGCTGTAAAGCGAATTTTCAGATATCTGAAAGGAACTCCTAACCTCGGTCTTTGGTATCCCAAAGACTCAGGGTTCGATCTAACTGGTTATTCTGATAGTGATTTTGCAGGCTGTAAACTCGACAGAAAGAGTACCACTGGTGGATGTCAACTCCTGGGAGGAAAGCTGGTAAGCTGGACAAGCAAAAAGCAAAATTCTGTGTCCACTTCCACAGCTGAAGCTGAATACGTTGCCGCTGGAAGCTGTTGTTCTCAAATCTTGTGGATGAGAAATCAACAATTAGATTATGACCTTCAGCTGTCAAAAATTCCCATCTATTGCGACAGCACTAGTGCTATCGCTATAGCAAATAATCCAGTACTACATTCAAAGACAAAACACATAGAGATCAAATATCACTTTATCAGAGATCATGTAATGAATGGTGATATTGAACTTCACTTTATCTCTACTGACTTTCAGCTTGCTGATTTATTTACCAAACCTCTTGATGAGACAAGGTTCAACTTTCTCATCAGTGAGCTTGGAATGCTGAACCTCGAAGAATAATTCTTCAGCGTTCATGTATTGTGTTAGTAATCAAAAGTTCCCCTCTCATCGTTCTCTCTGATAAACATTCTGACTCTCCGGTATGTTTTCTCAACTGAATCTTAACTCAGTTAAGATATCTTTCAAAATATACTTTAATCACTGAACTTTCTTCAAATGATTAAAAGTTTTGTTTTAAAAAAAATACTTTAATCACTGATATTTCTATTCAGTGAACCTTTTAAAAGAAACTCTATCCCTATCTTTTCCATCAGGGATACTTTTAAAAAGAAAAATCTATTGCTGACTTTTCTTCAGCGATAATTTCAACACGGATAAATGAATAGTCTCTCTCTCTTCTATGACGTCATTTGAACCGACAATCCATGACATGCCTTTTCTGGCACGTTCGTCCGTTGCTCTTCTATCCAATCAACATCGTGAAACGTGTCCATGTCATGATGAGCATTTGTTTTCCCGCTTCTCTCACACTCTCTCTCCTCTCTCTCACGTATAAAAAGAATGTTTTTCCATTCTTATCATTCTTACGCTTTCTAATCTTACAAAGCAAGAAATACTCTCTCTTTCTCTCAAGAACACTCAAGCAAGTAAACCCAGAATATTGAATCTGCAACTCTTCTTCTTCAAAATAAACAGGTTTATTTCATGTTTATGTGCATTGTTCGTATGCTTTCTATTCTTTTTAAAATCCTACTCGTTCTTGTTCTTCATGGATTTTATAAAACGTTTTTTTAAAAACTAAAGATCATTCTTTCTGATTTTATGTTTTTTTTTAAATAAAAACCTTTTGGTTTTTAAAGTGTTCTTCATTCTTTCTACCCAGAACACTATTTTTCTATTCCTAAAAATAACTTGATATTTTTCCAGTTTCCCTTCTTCTATGGAAACTGGTAATCATATTATTTTTTAATCATAATCATTTCTTCTATCATGTTTCTTTCAATAGCAGAAATGACACAATCTGAGATTGTCGCTTCCAAGACAGTTAAATTCACCATCACTGAAGCTGAGATTACGAAAAGTAATCATTTGGCAAGACTCGACTTCAAAGCTGACAAATACCCACATCTGGTGGAAGCTGCTGAATTTCTCAAACAGTCATGTATAGCTTACGCGATCTCTGTGGATCCTAAGCCTTCCAAGACTCTACTCCAGCAGTTCTGGTTCACTGCTGATGCAACTGACCTCACCAACAAGAAAGGTGAAAGAGTCCCTGCTATCTCTTTCAGCAGGGACTTGGGGCCAGGGAGCATGACCGCTCTTAGCCTCAGGAAATCTTTAAGATTCCCTGACAAACCAAAGAGTGGGTTCGACGCACTCCCCACTGATGATGAGCTGATATCATTTCTGGACGCAATGGGCTATTGTTGGGAAAACAAACCGAGATCTTCTATTCCCAACAAGAATCTCACCAAGATCCTCAAAGCTCAGATGCCCTCTCAACTGAACTTTATCTTCTCGCACATAATTCAGTGCATGAGCGGGAAGAGTGGTTCGCTGGATCAAGCCAGAAAAACACAACTGCAGATGGCCTACTCCGTTATCGCTGGTCAAAACTTTGACTACGCTACAACAATCTTTGAAGACCTGAGGTCGAGATTAGAGAAGCCTGAACGAGATCCCAAGATCTCGTACGTACGTTTCATATGTACGTACATCAAGTTCCTCTATCCCAACACCTATCCCACCAAAGATGATGGCACTTTTGCCAGGGTAGGTCAACGATCACTGGAGGTAAAGCCACTCGCCGACGAGGTAAGTATCTCTCTCCTTCGCTCTCGTCTCTCTCTCCATTATTCTTCATCTTCAGCGACCACGCAGACGGTTCCTTCGTCTGCTATCCCTCTCGCTACCACTACTTCTAAACGACCATCCGCTAGTCCGATTGGTCCTTCCAAGAAGGCCAAAAAGACTAAGGAAAGTACACCCTCTAGTACTACACCTGAGGGAGCTTCTCAACAAGCTACCTTAGATGCATTTGTGGGTCTTTCCTCCACAACTCCAACAGTCACTGAACCTGCCGTGTCAGCGATTTCGCTCGCTGTCACATCATCAGTGACCCCACCTACTATCTCATTCGTTGAGATTAACCCCAACCCTACTTCTATCCCCAAAACTCTTCCCTTTTCTAATCATTTGGTCTCTGAACCCGCTACCTCTTCTTTACCTATAGGACCTGAACATCAAACTTTTGAGAAATCTATGCAGTTCTACAAAATGTTTGATACGTCAGGTACACCTATAATCCTAAACACTTCTTTCCCCACCTCTCCAAATAAGCCCGTATCTGAACTAACATTATTTTCAGGTCCTAGTTTGGCATCTGTTGACACGCATGTCAACAGTCTGGGAGAAAAGGTGGACGCCCTCACCAACACCATCAACGACACCACCAGCGCCGTCAATCAGGCTGGTGAGGAGCTGAAGAGGTTGACCGCGACCTGCTCATCTAAAGCTGAGAACTCCCAACTTTCAGCTGTTGAAGAACAAGTCGTCCAACTCAAAGAGTCCTCTCAACTCTTTCAGGGGCGATTTGAGTCTCTTACCACTGAAGTTCGGGGTCTCTCTTCAAAGGTTGACCTCTGCACGTCCCTTCTTCAGCAAATTATACAAAAGGTGAATGCACCAGCTCCAACGCTGTCTCCCTCCTTCACTGAAGATGATCGGACCAACCTCAACATCGTTGTGGAATTCATCCATGATGCCACGTGCGACATCCCTGTGGTTGAAGACCGGGTCAAGCGTCTGGAGGCTGACGTACAAGTGCTGAAAGGTTCAACAGCAACTCTGGCAGCTGAGCAACCCCCTACCGCTGATAATGACAAAGTGGGGGAGAAAGCTGAAGAAATGTCTATCGCTGCTGCTAGGGAAGCTAAGACTCCAAAGAAACCTCCCTCTCAATCTGAGGGGGAGAAGGTAAAAGAATCCTCATCTATTCATTCTCTTATCTTTGAAGATGATGAAGAAGAAGACGATGAAGAGGAAGATGATCTAGATCTTGATGATCAAGAAAAGGATCAACCCTCCAACGACGACGACGATGAAGAAGACCAATCTATGTGGTTCTCCAAACCGAACGTCGCATCAGGGACAACTTCGCAAGAGGTTGTCAAAGCAGAGGTGAGAGGTGATACATCTTCAAGCGCTCCTTCACAAAGCAAAGACAAGCAACCAATCGCTGAAGAATGCTTGAGGACTGGATCAAAATCTGAGGGGGAGCATCCTTCTCAGGTATGTCTTTCAATTGTACCACTCTCCTACTCTTTCCAAACCCCTATTTCCTTCTAGCTTTTATCTTTCTTTTTCTAAAAATATACACCTATCCCTTCTTTCCTTCATTTTCTATCCAGACAGTTCTCACCCCTGCTTAAGGGTTCTGAACTACAAATAATTCCAGCTACTATCGCTGAAGAAATAATCCCAATCTCTATCGCTGAGATTGATGAAGAAGAAGAAGAAGAAGAAGAATATTCCCTGGTCCATCCAGGAAGGCCCTCTCAACCATCTCATTGGTCAGAGGAAGTGGTGAAGAAAAGAGTTGAAATGATCGCTCAACTAGAAAGACAACGGCTGAAAGTCCCTCTTCAAACATCCACATAGCTCGACTTCCTCACTGAAGCCGAATGAGAAGAATCTGCCAAAGCTGAGAAGCTGATCGCTGAATGCATACAAGATGCCCAGCTCGCTTTAAAGATTCAATTTTCTCTAGTCAAGGACAAAAAGCTGAAAAGCAAGCCTGTGGAAGTTCAAGCTGCATTGCTGAAAGAAATTGAAGAGGAACGCTCCACAGAACAAGATATCAACGATAGGTCTATCGAATGGTGCAAACAGAAGATGGATTATTGTTCTGATCTTCTTCTGATATCATCCGTGACTATCTCTGGTCGCAAGAAGAAGGATCAACTCTCAGTGACCATGGAGATTACCAGAGAGGATGGAACCCAAAAAGCTATGTACATATCCAAACTTGAGAGCTTCGGATTTACGGAATGGTTAGAGTTCTGGGATGCGCTGAAGAAATCCAAATCTACATACAGAGGCTACGTTGAAGGACTTCTTGAAGCCCTCATAAATAGAGTCACTTCTGTACTGAAGCTTCCATCTCCTCTTCCTCCCAAATCTTTGAAACTCAAGAGAAGAATTGGGTCCTCCTCCTCTGAAGACGTCGCCATCATCAGGAATGAAACTTCTATCAAATTTTCAAGAGATGCACTATTTGGTCCTCCTCCCGATCTTTCAGTTCAGGATCTATCTCTGCCTCCTGGTGGTCCTTTCCAAGGTGGTCAAGTAATTGACGATCCTTATGGAGTGTTCTTCAGAGATGATGATGAGGAACTCAAATTTCAAAGAGTCTCTCAGATTCCTATCTGTCCTCTGAATCATCTCAAGGATCTCTTATGCTTATGGTGTGACTTCTCCCCTGCTGCTGAGAAAATCAAAAAAATTATCAGCCAAGAATCTTTGGAACGAAGACAGAAAGGAGAAGAAATACCTGAGTATATGATCAATCCTCCTAAGTCTTCTTTTAATAACTGATAGATTAGTTTCCTTTTCTGTAATCTATTAGTTACAGTAGTTAGTTATTCACTTGTACTTATGATTTTCATATCTTGTAATTCTATCCCTGAATTAAATGAAAATTACAGTGATGTACTTAACCCTATCAGTACTGTAAAAGATCCTTCAAAATAGTAATTGGGACATGCATGCTATGAGTCCTTTTTATTCCTATATTTTGAATCATAAAGGAATTTTCTTTAGTTACTTTGTCATTATCAAATAGGGGGAGATTGTTGATCCAAACTCTCTCAGTGATTTGATAACGACCCTCTTCTATACTTAGTGAAAATTACGTTTTAATATGTATTAGTGTTTCACCATCAGCGATCAGACTGAGTCTGTTCAGCTATCGCTGATAGTCTTTTTTTATAAACATTTCTATGTATTAGTGTTTCACTATCAGTGATTAGACTGAGTCTATTCAGTTATCACTGATAGTTTCTGATGTAAACAGTAACGTAATTCCTGAAGACAAGTCTCGCGTCAACATATGTTCATAGTTGAATCGAAGACGAAGCTGCTGAACAAAGATAAGTCTACTAGTGATCTGATGCGGATATCAATGAAGCAAAGACAACTCTACATATACGCGAAGGAACATGAGGAAAAGCTTCAGCGATAGCTGAACCTCTTTATCTCTGAAAGAAGAGATATTCAGCGATCAAAAGATCACAAAGCTTATGTCTCAAGTTTCCTTTTGTCTATCCTTGCACAAACTAGTACTATGTGTCAGAACGGACATGTCTCAGCCACCATACGTACAACAACTCTGTCAACTACACTGTTCATGACCCGGCCGAAAGCATGTCTCCCAAAAGTCAGACTCCCAAAGCCAATCTGTGAACACCACGTGTAAAGTGCCCTGCCATGCATTTAATGTATAGGGTATAAATAGGAAGTTCACCCCTCCATCTGTGAGTGTGCTCAATCCTTGAACCCCATATAGAAACCCTTGTTTTCTATATCTCTTAATCTCTCATTCTCTAAATTTCTTGTGCAATCATCTTAGTTTTTCTTATGTTTGTTTAGATTAAGTCTGTCTTAATCTTATTCCGCAACAAACTTGTAAATTGTATTTTGATTTATCAATAAACAATTTAGTAAACTTTAATTTCTGTGTTTGTATTCAAACCCCCCCTTTCTACAAACTTGTTAAGCACCTCCGGGACCAACAGATTGTTTGCTTGGAGTTCAAGTTTAGACTGAACAATGGTCCTTCTTCAATATCCCTATGTGCTTGATCACACGAGATAGTGGATGTGCTAGCTCTGTTTGGACTCAACTATTGTCGCTCAGGTGTGCTGTGGGCAACTTGTCTTAACCTCTCATCATTCTTCCTATTGGTTTCTGGTTCAGAACCTTAATGGTCACTCTCATTATATTGATTTGCTTCGCAAACTCCTCACTTGAGATACTAAGGTCTATGAGCTCTGGGGTATCAATGCTTGGTTCTAAGGATTTAATACGTGTCTATAAGAGGGAAGGAGGGTAGAATCATCAGGAATGTATCTTAGCATGACTCTGGAGAGTGGTTTGGTGGTTGGATACCCATTGGGAATCACGGTCCGTTTGTGAGAGTTCATAATGAAGAAAGGTGTCTTGGCACCATCTTCTGTAAGTGAGTGCTGAGTGATAGCCCCTTTGATAAATAGGGATTATAACTTTGAGAACATCACTGATTTGAGTGGCTTGCCTCTAGACATGAGTTGGTTTTTTTTCTATACAACACCGAGCATCTCGTTCTAGAGCAATTGAGAGTAGCCGAGGTTCAGATCAAAGTACATCCTATAGAGCATTGTTAGAATGTTCAAATTTGCTTGATTCATGCTTTCAACTTTGCATGTGAGACTCCTGTTGATGATATGAATAGGAAGTTCCACATTGAAGGAAGGAACTTTCTTTTGAATTTACTCACGAGCTTGACGTTTTCATTGTATCCAATGAGTCTCAGAAACCTAATCACTTGTTTAGAGGTGGGAAATCTTCATACTGTGCTATTTGCAGTTTAGTTATGTTAAGAATCTTTAGTACATTTTGTATTTTCGACCTAGAAAACCTAATTCTACATTCCATGTCATTTGGCATGTCAATGAAGCCTATGACTCCCCTAGATTCAGGAACGAACTCACAGTTACTCCATAATTGTTGAACATACTTCTCATGTACGTTTTTATCAACAACAGTTAAGGTAGTGTTAAAAGAAATTTCATTTGCAGATATTGGATGATGATATGGTATTGTTCTTCATAGTTCTTGAACCTCAGATCAACAAGGTGGTTGTTTGCTTTGATTGGAAACCAAACAAGAATGTCGTTTTCAACGTCTGTTGAGTGGATTTGGCTTTGGGGGTTTGCGGAGTTTGCAGAGTTCATAGAGTAAGCTGGGGAGGCCATTGTTGTTGTTGTTGTTGTTGTTCCAGATTCTAGCTATCAATTAATACACACATGATTTAGAAACACTTTCTTTACTGATTCACACAATCTAAATCAATCCATATACCTATTTAGTGCATTTTTACAATAAGCTCTGTGTGTGTTTTCAAGGTGTAAACTCAGAATGCGTGTGTGTGTGTGTAATATGTTCTAACTCTTTGACCTGCTTTATATATGGTCAACATGACCTTAGCACTTGGTCAACTACACTTACAACAATTACAAGACAAACACTCACACTTTACAACAATTACAAACAAGACCCTCATTTTAATCTTGAATACAATTTAACTCTAACAATCTCCCTCTTTGGATTCAAGATTAAAAAAAATTGACACTCATCTTAAGGTCTTCTTTTTCATGAAAAATCTTCAGCAAGTAATCTTTCACAACTTTAAAATCTTCAAATCTTTGTCACTTTGAATGATCTTGGATAACACTTTAAGTAAATCTCCCCCTTTGGATATCTTAACAACTTTAGCAGTTTCTTCAGTCTCCCCCTTTGATTTCAACATGCAATAAGCTCTTCAGAAAATCTATTTAACACAACAAACTTTGAAATACAAACATCTTCAACTTTTCAACTTTCTCTCGACACTAACTTCTTCTTTGAAACATTACTTTGACAATTTTCTTTTACTTTTGAATAATCAACAATTCTGACTTTACTTTCTCCCCTTGTAATCCCCCTGTAACTAATCAATCACCTGACTTTGAAATCTTGGATTATCTCCCCCTTTTTGATGAATTATGAGAATCAGAATCATCAAACCATTTCAACGTCAGCTCTGTCTTTGAAATTATCTCCCCCAAATAGCAATGTAAGCACAGTCTTCATGAGAAATACAAATATTCTCCCTCTTTGGAAAAATAGACAATCTCCCCCAACAAGAATATAATATCCGTCTAATATGATATTATGGTCCCAGGTTTCAAGCTAACATGATCAATCACAATCAAAACAATTAACAATTGAAGATCTAATATGAGAGAGAAATAGTCAGAAGTATTGTCGTAGTCATATATCTAACATGATGGTTACAAAGTGACTCAGACTAAAAGCATTAACAAGTGTACTAAAACAAGACAAAAGGAATACTTATATACGGTCAAATAAGGACTTGACCTCTACACAAGCTTACAGCAAAAGTAAACACAACTAAACACAATTACTTACAAATTGACTCAAAACTATACTATAACAATCTCCCCCTTTTTGAGCAATTTGAAGTCTTCCACTGGTCCATTTCTTCATACAAGTTCTCCTTATTCCCAGATATCCTTCAAACCTTTTGATTACTTGTCTGAATCTGATTCTGTCATTCATAGCATTAATAACATCATCAGTAAAGATCCTTTCCAATCTAGGCATATGATCATTCTCAGCTAACCTCTTCTTTTCACTTTCCTCATACTTGGCCTGCAGCTTCTTAAGATCATCTTCTAAAGTACCATCAGAGTACTTAGGAATCTCATCATCTTTCATAAACCTTTTCTCCTTTTTGTCAACGTTCTCATACACAACTCCAAGTTCTATCTCTCTTAGAACTGTGTAGAGTGGAGTCTCTTCAATTAGAGGATGTGTCATATCAGGCTTGAGCAAATTAATTCTTTTCTGGTTTGTCTCTATACCGAGCTGGAAATCATACAGATAAGTATGGTAGATATGCCTTCAGATAAACCTCTTAATAGTATCTAAAGCAAATACTATTTCAGAATGCCTGATTTTTCTATCTCTAAAATCATGATACATGGATTCAATATCCAAGAAATTAATATTGGCAAAATCAGCTTCATTGAAGAAATAAATCTCCTATTCTTTCTTTGAACTGTGAATTCTGGATACCAAATCTTCTTGTACTGTTTCATAGTCACCTTGGTAACTTCAAGAATTTCATATCCGGTTCTAACATCTTTACAAGTTCTCCCTATGATCTGAAGCATTCTGATGTAATCTTTTTGATATTCTGGAGTCTGATCTTTAATCCTCAGAAGTTGAGCTTGATCGAGCTATCTAATGTAGCTCACAAAGATCTTAACCCCCTCTTCAAGATATGGTACACATAAAGCTCGTCTAATTCTTTTGATTTCAGCTTCTGTTGGACCAAATTCATCATAACCAGTGAAAGGAGTAGAACCCACCGCTGGAATACCTGAAGGACCTGCTTCACTTTGTGGAAACTTTGGCACAAGTGGTGGTTCTCTAACAAACTTCGTTTGATTCTCTGGACTTCCAGACACTCTCTGGTATGGCAATTCCTCTTCAACATGAACATCAGAAACATGAACATCAGTAACATAATCAAGATTAACATTAGGCTCAACAACATCAGATTGAACAACATCGAGAATAGGAACAACCTCTTTGAAGGATGGGACAGTCATAACAACACTCGTTTCAGGCAAATGCACCTAAATAGAACTAAGATGTAGTTCCTCAGGTGTACTCTAAGAAAACATGGCATTCAGTGTATCTGTGTCTCTGTCCTTAAACAAGTCATCAAGAACACTTGCCTCATGAGCTGGTATTTCTTCAGATCTCTTCTTAAACTCAGTTACCTCTACCATTTCATCATCAGAACCAAGTTCAACAAAATCAACTTCATGTCCTTCCTCCTTGATCTTCCAATACATCTCATATTTGGCATGAACTTCATCAAAAGATTCATCTTCTAAAGCAATGACATCAGGTTTCGGCAAACCAATTATCTCCGAAATTTCTTGCCTTGTTGCAATCTTAGGCTTTTCAACCCTTGATTCAACACTTTCCTTAGCATACATCACCAACTCCAACTGATCATTCTGCTTATTACCATGATCATCTCCCCTTTCCACACCTTCAACATTTTCAGCTCTCTCCTCCATCAATTACGTACCCCCAGAACCTCCAACAACTGCTTGTTTCTCCCTTATCTCCCCTTCATGATCATTATCTGGATCATGATTATGTTCTGTGCTAGAAACAGCTGTTTGGGCATTGCAAGAAGTTTGAACTACCTGTTTGAAATCAGATAAAGCAAACAAAATGTCGGATTTAAAAGAATGAAATTCTGAGGCACTAACCACATCTGCTGGTTGCACAGATTGTGGCGGTTGATTTTGAAGGTGGGATTGCTGAAGGGTAAGAAGATCTGCATCATGCTGAGTATCCTGAGCTTGAGATAATAACTTTGCAAGCAACAAAGATTTAATCTCATCGATGGATAGATCAGCAGGTTAAGTGTATGGAGTTTGCTGGCTTTGAGGTGTAGGCTCAGATACTAGGTCTTTCTCTTTTAACAATCTCTTCACAACTCCTACCTCCTCCTCAATTTTCTCAAACGAGCGGTTCTCAACAGCCTTTAAGGCGCCGTCGAGCATTTCCTTTGACACAAAGTCAGGGTTAGTAACACCGGTATCACGTAGATTAACCGTTTGCATGATAACTGACGAAGCAATTGCATGGCTTGTGTTCATCATCGACATTTACGTGTCGATGACAGGACTTCCACCTGATCCTCATAGTCCGGATTGCAGATCTACTACAGATGTTCCGATCGGGTCAAAAAGACTTTCGATGGTAGATTCAACAAATAGTGTCCTAAGAATGATAATCAGTAAACGATAAGGAACTAGACTCAATTGTGCATCAAATGAAGACGAGAACTGGGGCTTGTGTTCTCTAGTTTCAATACCTTGATCCTCCGATTGAGAACCCGGTAGATTATGTGCTATTTCCCCATGTGAAGTTGAAATTAAAGCCTGTTGAAAGGCAAAAGATTGGCTGGCTTCGGTGTGCAACTGCATAAGCGGGCTACTTATGTTTTCACTTCCACGCAACACATGCGGCGAAGTGGTTGATTTGGTTACCCTTTGGGATAAGTAGGTTTGGCGGTACACACGCTCACCATGTTCTTTTCCTTCATTTCCACTCATTCTCTCTAAATTTTCAACTATATCTCCCTCAGTCCTCCTTATATCTCTAGTGACTGCAGTAATAACAATATCAGCTTGAGTCTGATTATCCACTTCCATGACATCAGTATCACAGAAGGGTTCAAATAAGTCTGCTTGATCATCAGCTTGATCATCATTTTGAACATCAACAACTTGTTTATCAGATTAAACATGTACTTGAACATCAACTTGAACATTAACATCAGCATCATTTCCATCATCATCCTGATCATCATCACCATCTGATTGACCACCTTCAGCAATCTCAGTATATGTATTAGTCTGTTCATCATCTTCAGAACTAGATGCAGAAGGTACTGCACTTGTATCACTTCCACTGCCTGCCTTTTCTTGTGCAAGATCCAGATCATCTTCAGAGCCATGACCTTCATCGGTTGGAGGTGTCACTATACGTTGGGTAAGTACCCGTGACCCTGAAGCCTCAAGTTTTTGTCTTCGAACCCCTCCAGAGGCCCTCTCAGAATTTTTCCTCTTCGCCCCCTGTTTCTGTATTCCCATGGTATCAGAAACCCTCACGGACTCGCTCTCCTAGGGATGGAGCCTTGGGTTGGGATAACCGGTTCTGGTTGTCCATTAGACTCTCTATAATCTGTTACACTCTCACACTCTAGATCTGCATAGTTCAATAATGCTTCAGGCAATGGCATGGTGTAAGGAAACACCTTTTTCTACTTCATCAAATATCTCATTTCATTGACTGGAGCATACGGATGATTGATTCTAGTTGGGATCTTCCTGTTACTCCATAGCAGACTTCTAACAATTAGTGTCATGAACCTCTGGTATGGTGTGTAGTTGGGTGCTTTGGATGTATTCTTGGCAGTCACCTTCTCATAGAGCTCAGTCCAGAAAATCTGAGCATAATCTATATGCAAGTCATGAACAACTGAGTAGAAGATTTTCAGTATGCTGATATTGGCATTATCTGATCCAAAGTTCTTTGTAGTCAAGCATTTGTTGATCACCGAGAACAGGGTATAATAGAAAGGTGGCAAATTGTTCTTTTTGAAGTGGCTTACTTGAGTAAGATTGCCAACATAACCCATGTCTCTGATCCCTTTAAACACTTCAACATCAGATGGCATCTCATCATAACTGGTTCTGCCCTCTCTTGCAATTTCTGATGGTAGACTAAGAATGAACCTCTGCCTCTCTTGGGTCAGAATAGATGTTAAATGGTCAATCTCCAGCTTGAATATCTAAACTCTAACTGCCTGCTCTTTCATATGGGTTACCCTGATGGTCTTCCATGCCTGTTGCACATAAAGTTCTGGGACTGCAACTTGAGCAGTAAGTGCATCTCTGAGTGGGTGATTCCTCAAGATGTCCAGTACTAAAGGATCTATACGGATAGTGACCTGGAGATGATGATTGTTTGGTTGTTGTGGTTTCATCTCAGCTGGTGAGACCAAGAATAGATCAGGATTTACATCCTGTGGAACTTGGAAATCAGATCGTGAAGATGGCATCGGGCACTGTTAAGAAGCCTCCTGATTTGGTGAATGTTCACCAGTCTGAACATGTTGTTCTACTGATTGATCTTCCATTTGTACCTGAAAAGATTGAACAATAATGGACAGGGTCCAAATGGGTTAGTGAAAAATAAGTTTTTACACTTGAAAAGCACTTTTTGAAAAATGATAAGTACAAAATTCGCATGATAGGGATCTGTGAATTCTGACACTTGAAACATGAAAAACACCAACAATTCGCATGATGAATTCGTAGACTACTCTTGTACGAATTCCTTACTTGGAATTTTAACAAGACAAAGACCAAGAATTCGTATGAAAGATATACGAATTTTAACCTTCAAAAAATTGACATTGAGATCACAGAATTCGTATGGACATTTCAACCAAGAATTCGCATAAACTTGATTTTCTTGAAAATTCTATAAGTATTCATAGGAACTTTAAGAACACCAAGAACACATTCAAACCTTCAAATCAAACCCAGATTTTGAAATCTTAAACTTTGAATTTTAACCCTGGATTTTGATTCTGTTAGGATCGATATGTGATAAAAACTACTTTTTTTTCCAAGAAATCTTAACTTTTAACAACAATCAATCCTTAGTCCTGATTTATCATCAAGAACACGAAGAACATTTAAAAAATTCGAAAAGTCAGATTCCAATATCAATCCCAAGAATAATCAATTTAGGTCAAAATTTTCAAATGAAAAGGTTCGATTAGATTATGTTAGTATTCTTTTAGTTTAGATTCACACTTAGAAAGTTTATCAAGAATCAAAAATATATCAAAAGAAATCAAAGTCAGATGCGAGTTCTTCGGAAGATGAAAAGTCCACTAAATTCAATCCTAAGTTCTAATCCATATTGGGTTACCCTGTAGAGAAATCAAGCAAAACAAACAAGATAATCAACAAAAATATAAACAAGAAAGAACAAACAAGAAACCTTGAAATCGAGAATCATAGAAGAAAAATGAAGAGAAACTTGAAATCGCAAGCAGGGGTTTTAGGGGTTTTTGTACGTCGGAGAATTCGTAAGTCTAAAAGATATGCAAAAAATGAGGGTTTCGTAGGAGACGACCCTATATATACTCTTGAAAGAGTTTGACACATGGCACGAGGTTATTGGACCTCCCACTTTTTGTAGAAACACTTATACGAATTGTCTAAAAAAATAAGACAATAGTGTGTGAGAATTCACGTGGAACAAGTATGTGAATTCTGTGTAAACCAAAGAATTCGTATAACAGTGAGATGCGAATTCCTCACATTTCGCAGATAGGCATATGCGAATTGTTAGAATTCGTATCACTCTGATGTGCGAATTCTCAAGAATTCGTGAAACACACATCTGCGAATTCCTCAGATTTTGCATGAGTGTGTTATGCGAATTCTTGACTTAGCATAATTTCCAACTTTTGAAAAACATTCTAAATGAAGAAATTTGTTGATTTTGGAAACTTTTCAAAAATTTACCAAAACTAGAAACTTTCCATGAATGGAAACTTTAAAAAAATAACATTTTCACTCATTTTTAATTCCAAAACAATTTACACACACTACACACTTACAACCATTACAAATATGACTTTTGTGCTCCCCCTTGACTTGATGTCTTTTTCTTCTGATTCTTTTCATGGCTTTGTTCTTTCTTGATATCAACTGCTTGTCATTTCTTGCTGGCTCCCCCTTGACATGTTGTGGATCTTTTCACAATATATGGATATGCTCCCCCTTCATATCTGCATACATGAAAAATGATATAGCAATTATAAATACAAACTCCCCCTATATAAGATATAACAATTAAGCTTATCTCATCTTCAATTCACACAAATGATATTTAATCAATGAAAACTTCCTGTAAAGATATGACATTCAAGGTCTTGTCAGAATCTTGACATTGAAGTCTGAGTTCTAGACTGCTGTATCCAGAAGTCACAATCTTTGAACATTGAAGATTGGGTCCTAAACTGTAGTGTTTAGAAGCCATTGTCCTTCACTCCTTCTTGAGTTCAGGTTCATGCATCACATGTTTAACAGGTTTTGGTACCCATATGAGTTTGGGTCCAATCTGGTTAGTATGTGAAAACATCTTTGAGAGGTTTCCACATCTGTGATAAGTAGTATCAGTAAACTTCTTATGAGAAAAATACCTTTTGTGAATGTGTGCTTTATGAACAAAATCATCACTCCAGCAATAAGAACATCAAAGTTTTCTTTTTGCTAACCTGATCAGATGCTTGTTCGACTTGATAGTATCAGGTGCAAAAGATTTACCATTTCCAGCGCTGTTCTTCTTTTTCAGTTCAGCTTCTGCAGATGTTTTCTGGTATTTTACTGACTTTGGATAACCTTTAACAACCCAGATCATCTTCTCTTTCTTGGACGCCTTGAGTCCAGAAGCATATCTATCAACAGATTTAACATAGAATGGACTAGAAGATTTAATCTGATTTGGTTTCAAGATTTCAGATTTAACAGTTTGTTTCTTGAAAACCAACTTTTGAAATAAGCTATTGACTGATTGAAATGACCAAACTGATTCAGTTGCATCACCATCATAGGAAGATAATACAGATGTTTTAGATGCTAACTTGTTAGATAAATCAGCATTAGATTTCTCAAGTTGACTGATCTTGTCATTCAACTTGGCTTTTTCATTGCACAATTTATCAAACTTGCTTTGCAAATCAGATTTAGCCTTCTATCCTCTTTGAATATCTGTAGATAAGACTACTAACTTGTCAGTAAGTTTAGAAATCTCAGATTCAAAGAATTTTCTTTCAGTTTCAAATTCTTTCTCCAAGTTCTGATTTTTGTCAGAAATCTCTTTGAAAAGCACAATAATTTTCTTTTCAATATTTTTCTCTCTTTCAAAGACATCTCTCTCAGTAATGACAATCTTTTCAAAATCAAAAACTTGTTTAGAAAGTTTACACATCTGAGTTCTAATTCTTTCCCCTCTGAATCAACTTTCCTTGAAAGTTCAGATAATTTCAGGTGGAAAGTCTTCTCTAGTTCAACTTTCTCATTCTTGAATCTCTCATCAACTTTCTTTATCCACTCTTTTCCTTTAGCTTCATAAGTTGATACTTGTGTCTCATCCTTGGTGAGTTTGACATTCAGAGTATCAAATCTGCTTTCAACTTTGAGTTTTGACTTTTCAGCTTCTCATTCTTAACTTTGAGCTCTTCAAGTTCAGTTTCCATCTTTGGAATTTCGAGCATATATGACAATGCACAGTCGGTTTTTGTAAGAAACAGATTTCCCTTCTCATCTGTGTAAGGCATGATTAGTATCTATGAAAAATAATGCTTGAAATGATATTTAGTCAGAAAAATCGAAAATTTAAAGTAAAAATACAGAAAATTCACTTAAAATGAAATTCAAGATAAGAATTCGTATGCTACTCACACAACAAAATTCGCATGCAAGAATTCGTAAGGCACAATTCACATAGCACACAAAATCAAGGAATCGTATGGTGCAATTCGCATGAAAGGATACCAAAAAGGATATAAAACTTGAGCTTTTCGCATACAAGCATGTGCGAGTTCTAATCTTTTCGCATAAAAGAGTATGTGAGTTCTTTGAATTTTGTATGAGACTCAGATGCGAATTTTGCACAATTCGTACATGTCTCTAATGCGAATCCTGAACTTTTCGTACAGACATTTGTGCGAATCCTTTCCTTATTGTTCTCTAAGGTATGTGCATTCTTTACTTAAGAAACACTAAAAACAACTATTCTGTGAAATCCTTGGCTTTACGAGTTCTACGTGCGAGTTCATCATCAATCTTATGAATTCTTTAGATCTTGTCAATATTTTCCAACTTTTCTCTTGAAATCCAACCAAACCTTGATGTTTTACTATGAAAATTTGCAGAATCACTCTTTATATCATCGTGAACAACCCTTCAAAGTGAATTTCATCAAGATCAACTGTAGAAGTGGGAATCGATTCTGAACAGTTCAAAAATAGAAACCTTCTAAACCAGAAAAGATTTATCAAATTCAATCAATCTGTTGATCAAATGAGTTTCTAACCAAAACAAAGAATGTTCCCCTACTATAAACGAACATTGTGGTACAAAATTTACATAAAAAACATCATGAAATCAAAAACTTGATTTCAATGCAACAATGACTTTTCTTTTTCTGGAAATTCGATCTTTCTGTTTTCAAATCATAATACAAAACTTTCTGAATTTTCTGATTAAGCTTCGATACCAATTGTTATCCCATGTTTCAAGCTAACATGATCAATCACAATCAAAACGATTAACAATTGAAGATCTAAGATGAGAGAGAAATAGTCACAAGTATTGTGGTAGTCATATATCTAACATGATGGTTACAAAGTGACTCAGACTGAAAGCATTAACAAGCGTACTAAAACAAGACAAAGGACTACTTATATAGGGTCAAACAAGTACTTGACCTCTACACAAGCTTACAAAAAAAGTCAACACAACTAAACACAATTACTTACAAATTGACTCAAAACTATACTCTAACAGATGTTATCAATCTGCTGTCAATTCATAAATGTATTCATCCGAATCTTTTCGAATTCAGACAAATTAGGAGTGGTAACCCTGAATCAACATATGAAACTATTAGCTCCAAATCATCTGTTTGGTAAAGTGTTGAAAATACCAGTCCTATTTCAGCGGACTTCCAAAAGATACACTTCAGAGGACGAAGACGTCAGAGGAAGAAGACGTCAGAGGACGAAGACTTCAGAGGACGAAGACTTCAGAGGACAAACCTGCCTCTGAAGTACTTATCAGAGATTGCAACTTTCAGAGAAGACATAAGAGATGGCTTCATCAGAGGCTCTGAAGACAACGTCAGAGCTCTGAAGACATTCTCTCTGAAGATGTTCACACTGAAGTTTTCTACGAATGAACAGAAGAACAGATGACACGTCACTTAGTGATAAGATTTACTTTCTAGAGTAGGTCACTGTTCAGCATGCTCTTTTTCGTCATACAAGTACACTGCTTACTTTATGGTCCTATAAATAGGACCATCACCTTATTGCTCAAAGTGTGCTTAAGAAGTTATATATCTGATAATATAAGTTGAATATTTTATTCTAAGAATATCTTGTTTATCTTTTTCTGCTTTATGAACTGTGATATTTGAATCTCCTTTGATAATAAACTGTATTACTTCCGCTGTCATTACTCTCATTGTTTATATCATTGTTACGAGATTAGATCTGGGATCCAACAATTGGTATCAGATCTACCTTTGTTTCTAAAACAAAGAAAGATCATATCTGCATACTCAGATAGATTTACATCTCATTGATTCTAAACTTTCAATATCTATGCATGTTCATATAAACCCAGTTTATTCAAGAACATCATATGCTCTAGATTTGATAGTAAATCTCAGTTCATTACAAAAAGCATCAGTTCTTCAAATCTTCATTTCTTAAATGGCAAACTCAAGCATAAGTGTCATGTATACAGCTGGGTCATTAACAAAACCTCCTACACTTTTAAGGGATGAATATCCCCAATGGAAAATAAGGATGGTAAATTTTCTAGAAGGTATGGACAGGGATCTTTTTAGATCTGTGAACGTTGGACCTCACATTCCAATGGTGTTGGTACCAAGAGTTCCTGCAACAGCAGATACTGCCGAAATACCTGCATATTATGAAAAGAAAACCACAAACTTCACTGATGAAGAAAATAATATGATGGATAATGACTCAAAAGCTGTTAGATTACTCATAATGGCCATTCCCAATGATATCTTTCAAGAACTTGATTCTTGTAAAACTGCAAAATAGATATGGGATCAGTTGTTAAATCAACTTGAAGGTGGCCTACAAACTCAAAAAAATAGAAGAAATCTATGCATCAATGAATATCATGATTTTCATGCTCTACCAGAAGAAAAGTTACACCAAACTTACTCAAGATTCAACATTCTAATAAACAAATGTAGAAAGTTTGGAGTGATAAGAACAAAAAAGGAAAACAACGTTCTTTTTTTGAAAAGCTTGAATGAAGAATGGTCACAACTGTCCATGTCTATACAGGCTAATCAAGATCTTGAGTCATGGTCATTAATTGACATTTATGGTACTCTTGTTGCACATGAAAAAGAAGTTATGAAGCAAAAATCAAAAACCTCTTTGGGTGGACCCCTTGCACTTGTTTCAAAACAAACATCGAAAGAAAACAACTGTGAAGAGTCACAAAAATGTTTGGAAACAAAAAGAAGATCCAAAAAGGTTTTGATAGCAGAAGAAACTCATACTGATTCAGACTCAGATGAAGATATAAATGCCTTCGCCAAATCTCTTGCATTAATCACTCATCAGTTTAACAAGAAATTTGGTAAGAAGGTATTTGAAGGAAGGAGAGAGAATGAAGAAAGAAGAAATCCGGAGAGAAGATTTCAACAAGAACCCAGATTCACTCCATATAGTGATCAAAAGGGTGCAAACTTCAACCATGATAATGCAACACAACAAACAAGACCACAACAACCATTCCAACCAAGGTATCCACAACCACAAAGATACTTCAAACCTCAAGAACAGAAGCCAGAGACAAGTATTGCCACTCTTCCACCAAATCAAAATGATGGAAGATGCTTCAGATGTGGAAAATCAGGCCACTTCTCTGCAAACTGCAGAGGAAAACTTGTCAAAGATCAAGATTACTACAAGAACAAATACAAATACAATGTAAAAGAAATAGTTCTTGTAGCAGAAATGGAAGACTGGCTATCTGACTCAAAAAGTGATGGTGAGGAAGAGCCTACCAATCTCTGTGGTATGGCTTTTTCAGATGGAAATTAAACTGATGAAGCATCCGAAGACAAGTCTGAAAAGGTAAACTCTCCTTACACCTCTGACAGTGATCCTGAAATAGATGCTTTTAAACTAATTAATGAACTTCAGGATCTAAAGCAAAAGTTTGTTGAAGAAAAAGAGAAAAGAGAGCAAGTAACAAAAGAGCTCATTTTTTACAAAAGAGAAAAGAATCTTCTGGAATCAGAAAAGAAAGAAATTTTTCTTGAAAAAACCAAACTTGAAGAAACCAATAAGCAAAAAGAAAAATCATTTTCAGAAGAAATAAAAGAGATTGAAAAAGTTTTAAAAGGAAAAGAAGAAGAAGTAAAGAAATCTGAGTATGAAAGGCTCAATTCTATTGCCTTAACCAAATTTTTTCAAAAGGAAAGAGAAATCCTACATCAATCTCTAGATAGACAAAATCTTCGAATCAAAAGCTATGTTAATGCACAAAGTGTTTTCGACAAAATAAAAACTCAGATGGATTCTCAAGGGCTAGGATTCAATGAGTTGAATTCATTTAATGGATTGGAGAAAACTTCACTTTCTTCTACTTTCTGTATAGGAAAGGTCCAAAGCTCTGAAGATCCATCTCTGAATAATTTCAAAAGAATGAAAACATCAGAGGGATCAAAAGCAAGAGCGTTAAATTTCAAAAATACAAAGTACTCTGAAGTAAAAGACATTAAAGAATCTGTGTTACAGATAAAAGAAGAAACTTCAGAGGTACACTTTACAAAACCTCAGAGCTATGATTCCAAAGAAATTTTCAGATTTGATGCTTTCATCTCAAGTGAATCAGAGACATTTGAACCAAGTACCTCTGATACAAGTACTTCTGAAAATGAATCTCAGAGTTCACTTAATCCGAATGCTCCTCTGTATTCACCAAAGTCAGATGAAAACATCAGAACTACGTTTAAAGATGATGTTCAAAAGATTTGGGAAGAAAATGTCATGGAGGACTTAAAAAGAAAAGAAAGCATGAAACGGATCATCAAAGTCTCTAGATCAAAAGAAATTAAAAAACCAATAGAGGTAGATATCTCTATTAAATCTAAGAGAGACTTTCTTGACTCTGATTCAGAATCTGATTTAGAGATTGATGAACAGATTTTTTGTAAACCAGGGAATGTAATTCACAAAAAAATAGAAACTGTTGGCTCTGGTATTTTGAATGTTCCAATTTCAGTATTGAAAACGAAAACCAGAATACCAATAAGTCCTGATTTTGCAAATATGTGTTTACTAGCAAAAAATCTCTGGAACTTGAAAAAGAGTTGCAAGAAAAGGCAAAGAATAAAACAAACACTTCTGGTTCTTACACCTATAAAACAATAAAATTCTCTCCTGAACAAAAAGGCAAATGGACAAAAATTAACCATATTGATCCTGTCTGTGCAGTAAGCAGCAAAGAAAAGAAGATGTTTTTGAACAAGAAAAAGCAACTTGAAAAGAAGACTGTCTATCAAGCAAAAAGAAAAGAAGTAGTTAGGGATAAATGTAATATTCCTAGTGCTAGTTTCAAAAGAAGTCAAAATGTAACAAATGCTTTTAATAAAAAGAAAAACTTTGCTCCTACTTCTTCTTGTTCCATTAATTGTAACTGCATTTATCTCTTGATGAAACTGAAAAATCATTTTAAAGGATCACACTGTCTTTTGAATAAATCTCTGAAAAATATCTCAGAGACAAAATCTCAAAAGAAGACAAGTAAAGGCAAGACATCAAAAGATGAGATGCCAAAAAGTCATACAATACCACCAAAGTCTAACACAAAAGGACCCATAATGAGGTGGGTACCTAAGAAACAATAATCTGTCTTGCAGAAACAGTCAATGCCAATCTGGTACCTAGATTCTGGATGTTCAAGGCATATGACTGGAAATAAAGAACTGCTATTCTCATTCAAAGCAAAATCTGGAGGAGCAGTTACTTTTGGAGACAACAAACAAGGACAGATTAAAGGATATGGTGAGTTATCAAGAGGAAATGTTTCAGTATCAAAGGTTGCTTATGTGGATGGATTAAAACACAATCTGATAAGCATAAGTCAACTTTGTGATCATGGTTTTGATGTGAAATTTCAAAGAAAATATTGTTCACTTCTTCACTCAGAATCAGGTCAATAAATGCTAAGAGCAGACATAAAAGGTAACCTCTACAGAATGAACTTTACCAAAATCACAGACACTGATTCAGAGAAACTTTGTCTTGTATCTCTGAATAGTGAGGAAATCTGGCTCTGGCATAAAAAGTTTTCACATCTAAACTTTTCCTCACTTGATAAGTTAGTTAAACTTAATTTGGTTAAGGGATTACCATCTCTAAAGTTTAACAAAGATCATCTTTGTTCTGCTTGTGAGATGGGAAAAATGAAAAGATCTTCCCACAAAACCAAAAGTGAAAACAACTGTCCTAGACCTCTGCACATGCTTTATGTGGACCTCTGTGGTCCTATCTCTGTACAGAGTCTAGCAGGTAAGAAATACATTCTGGTTCTGATTGATGAATTTTCTAGATACACATGGATAGAATTCATTAGAGCTAAATCTGATGTACCTGACATATTGATAAGGTTGTTGAAAAGTTTACAGGTTCTATTCAGCAGCAAAATTCAGAAACTAAGAAGTGATAATGGAACAGAGTTCAGAAATGCCAAAATCAATTCTTATCTATCAGAAGAAGGCATAACCCCTAACTTCTCTGCAGCAAGAACTCCTCAACAAAATGGAGTAGTTGAAAGGAAAAACAGAACACTTGTTGAAGCTACCAGAACAATGCTTGCTGAATCTGATCTTTCAAATTTTTTTTGGGCAGAAGCAGTAGCAACAGCCTGCTTCACTCAGAATAGAGCTACAATTGTCAAGAGATTTCAGAAAACATCCTATGAACTCATTAACAATAGGAAACCTAATATTAAATATTTTCATATTTTTGGATGTAGGTGTTACATTCTGAAAGATAGAGAATATCTTGGAAAGTTTGACCAGAAAGCTGATGAGGGCAAATTCATTGGATATTCATTAGCCTCAAAAGCTTTCAGAGTGTTCAATCCTAGAACAAGGACTATCCAAGAAAGCATCAATATCACTTTTGACAACAATAAAAGCTCTGAACATCAAGAAAGTTCATCACCAATCTCTGAATCATCAAGGGAATCTGAATTAAACAAAATATTTGAAGATTTCTTTGATGATGAAGATATCTCTGAAGTTATCTTCAGAGATAGACATAGAGAGAATTCAGAAGAACCTCAAGAAACAGGTACAACCCTTTCAGGGCCCTCTGAACTAACACCTTCTGTTTCACCAAATGCAGATCAGCAAAGTGAATCAGAAGATGATCAAGAAGTATCTGAAGCAACTCCAGAACCAAATGATGAAGAACAAGAATCTGCATCTCTGGAACAAAACTCAGAGCCTCTGAACAGTACAACAGAGGCATCACCAACAGAGCCTCTGAACCGTACAACAGAGGTATCACCTTCAGAGCCTCTGAACAATACAACAGAGGTGTCACCAAACGTCAGAGCCTCTGAAACTCAAACTGCACGAATTATTGCTCTAATTACCAGATGGACAAAAGATCATCCAATTGATCAAATCATTGGATCCTCATCCGAAGGAGTTAAAACAAGATCTGCCACCATCAATGAATGCTTCTATGTAAACTTTTTGAGCATTACTGAACCAAAGAAGGTAAAAGAAGCTCTTGAAGATCCTCATTGGATTTTTGCAATGCAGGATGAACTTCAAGAGTTTGTAAGAAACAAAGTCTGGACCCTAGTTTCCCTTCCCCAAAGGAAAATTTGCAATTGGAACGAAATGGGTTTTCAGAAACAAAAAGGATGGGGATGGAATAATAATCAGAAACAAAGCCAGGTTGGTTGCAAAAGGATATTGCCAGGAAGAAGGCATTGATTATGATGAAACCTTTGCACCTGTAGCTAGGCTAGAAGCAATCAGAATCTTCTTAGCCTATGATGCATACAAAGGATTCAAAGTTTATCAAATGGATGTTAAATCTGCCTTTCTTCATGGTAAATTAAATGAAGAAGTCTATGTCCAGCAACCACCTGGATTTGAAAGTATAGAGTATCCTAATCATGTTTATTATTTGGATAAAGCTCTGTATGGACTCAAACAAGCCCCAAGAGCTTGGTATGAAACTCTGTCCACTTTTCTGATTAACAATGGATTTGAAAAAGGCACAATTGATACTACCTTATTCATCAAAAGGTACAAGAATGAGATGCTTTTAGTACAAATTTATGTTGATGACATTATATTTGGCTCTACCAATCAAAAGTATTGTGACAAGTTCTCAGAGTTGATGAAGAGTGAATTTGAGATGAGCCTCATGGGAGAATTAACTTTCTTTCTAGGCTTACAAGTAAAACAAACTTCAGAAGGTACATTCATAAGTCAATCTAAGTATGTCTCTGAAATTTTGCAAAAATACAAACTCAATGATTCAACTTCGATGAGAACACCTCTATCCACCGGAGTCAAACTTGACTCTGATCCATCAGGAGAATCTGTGGATATAAAAACCTACAGAGGCATGATAGGTTCACTATTATACTTAACTGCAAGTAGGCCTGACATAATGTTTGCAACATGCCTTTGTGCTAGATATCAAGCAAATCCAAAGGTATCTCATTTAACTGCTGTCAAAAGAATTTTCAGATACCTCAGAGGGACACAATCATTAGGCCTCTAGTATCCAAAACTTTCAAGTTTTGATCTAACAGCTTACACTGATGCAGATCATGCTGGATGTAAGCTTGACAGAAAAAGTACCTCTGGGTGTTGTCAGTTATTGGTCAATAAGCTGGTAAGTTGGTCATCCAAGAAACAAAACTGTGTTTCCACTTCAACTGCAGAGGCAGAATATTTTGCTGCTGCTAGTTGTTGCTCACAAGTATTATGGATGAAGACTCAGCTCAGAGATTATGGCCAACAATTTGACAGAATTCCAATTATCTGTGATTCAAAAAGTGCTATAGCCATCTCTGCCAATCCAGTACAACACTCCAAAACCAAGCACATCGATGTAAGGTACCACTTTCTGAAAGATCATGTTGAAAAAGGAACAATAGACATGTATTTTGTACCAACTGAACTTCAACTTGCTGATATTTTCACAAAAGCTTTAGATGAACGAAGGTTCAATTTTTTAATTAGCAAGTTGGGAATGTTGAATATGTCTACCTAACAAAGAAGTCTCTGAATCGAGTATCATATCAATATCAGAGTACTTAAATGACATCAGAGTCTCTGATCCTTTCATCAGAGCCTCTAGGCTTTTTCAAATATGGTAAAAATCACTCTTTTGAAACTCCAAGCATGTGTCAAGGGGGAGACAACGACCCTTTCATCTTTCAAGGGGGAGAAAAGATCTTGTCTCTGATGTTTTTATCAGAGCCTCTGATCTTGTCTCTGATGTTTTTATCAGAGCCTCTGATCTTTTCTCATTAAACAAATATTCCAGGAAATTCTTTTAAATAATAAATCTTTTTGAATAACCACTCGTTTCTTTTCAAAAACCCAACTGGCGGTTTTCTGACACAAAGCGGTTCACCCCTACACGCCTAAACGTGTCACCCATCAATTCGGGGATGATGGAACGTCCTTTCTGAAATTGGGACTCTCATTCGCCGCTTCAATAACCTCTACCTCTACCTTCCTTTTGTAGCTATAAAATACACTTGTTCACTTCTCATTATTCTTTACGCTCTCAAAATCCAAAAGCCGAATCTCTCTTTCTAAGCTTTCATCTTTCTCAACCTGCAACAATGGCGGCTCATTCCCAAACTTCAGATAACTCAAGCAAACTTGTTCCAAGCTTGAATATGGTACAGTTCGATGTTCCAGTCAAAGGAAACAACTACTTTCTGGACGTCACCCCATCAAAATACGATGAACAGTTTCGCCCAATCCTCGATTTTTTCACCAACTGCGAACTCAATGATGTTCTAACCAAACATGCCTCAGATATTCCCCTTCGCTTTTTCCAACAATGGTGGTATTCAAGTGAATACGACGATGAAAAGGAAGGACTGATTGGGCACATTGACCTAGGTGAACAAAGCTTAAACATAAGAATAACCCCACAAACCCTAACTCGCCGATTCAACCTCCTCACCAAAACTAATCTTCAACTAGAAACCTTTGAGAAACCCCCAACTCAAGAAGTCCTTCTTCAGTTCCTCCAACACTTAGGCTACAACAAAGAAATAACACGCCTAAGTCAATTCAGACGTCAGTACCTGCCTCCCAAATGGAACTTTATGTTCAGTGTTCTCAACCGAACAATAACCTGCAAGATTGGAAGTCAGGATCAGACTCATCCAGCGATAATAGCCATAATGTATGCTCTCTTTTTCAACAGAAGCATCAATATGGCTCACATTCTCTTCTGTGAGATGCTGACGGCGGTGGACAAGAAGAACAAGGACTTGGCCAAAGGAAAACAACCAATATCGGTACTGTTTCCCCGATTCATCTCTGTGGTCATTCAACGAGCAATGGAGAAATTCTCCATCACTGAGGAGGGCCCAATGACACCTCTGTTTATGATGAACTCATTCAAAGCCACAGAGGTTCCTCCTTATCCACATGACCGACGTTTCCCACACACCATGATTGAGATAATTCCTGCTGACTCTCCTACCCATCTCCTACTTAGTCGTGTTGCCCAATCATCAGAACCGATAATGGGATCCCCAACACACTTAGGTTCTGAGCCTGAGCTTGAATCAGAGAGTGATATCTCTGATACTGCTCAAAACATTAACAGAGCGCAACCAGAGGGTGGCTCTGAGAGAGTGAGGAAGAGAGAACATGAGAACCCTCCCTCTGACGAAGAGAATAACTCTGTCAGAGCATAGGAATGTGAGGAAGAGAGATTTCCAGAGGGTGAGTTTCTAAACTTAGAATCTGAGGGCGGTGAGGTAGAAAAAGATGTCCTTGATGACACAAATGAGAGAATCCAAAGCCCAAATCCCAGTGCAAACAAATTTACTGTCCAAGGTGGTCCAACATCAATGGACATTGAAACAGAGGTGCACACCTCGAACCCTTCCCATCCTAACCGCTCAGAGGCATCTGTTTCTGCCTCTGAAGCATGCACCAGAGTGGAAACCTCTGATACGGCTAAATCCTCCCAAAAGGACCAAGATAAAAATACTCAATCACCCAGAGTATGTCCCTTAGAACGTAAGGATGGTCTGTCAGAAAAAGAATGGCACGACCTTCTTGCACAAGGAATCCTTAGCCTGGACAGCAAGGTTTCCAAACACATTCGGTTCTCATCATCAGATTCTGACTCTGATGATCAGAGACCAATCGGAACCATTATAGGGAAATCCTTGAAAAAGGGTCCACAAGGATTAATGGGAAGTCCTTCCAGACAAAACATCAAACCACCTCCGAAAGAAAGCCCCTCTGAACTCGAGGGAAACTTAGAATCATGTGTTGATCCTAAGGTTCCGCCCTCTGATTACGTTACCAAAGAGGAGTTCAAAATCTTTGGTGATGAAATCAGAGAATCTCTGAAGGAGATAAAACTTCAAATGGAGAAGACCTCAGAGGCCTCTGCCTCTAACTCTGAAGTTGAAAAGCTCACTTCAGAGGTCTCTGAGCTGCGCATGATGGTTCTCAATCAGAACGAAAAACTGGATGCTCTGGAAAGCTTGGTCATAAAGAATGACTCCGTATTGTCCAGACAAATTCAGAACTTAAAAACAGAGCTCCTCCAGGCAATTACACCTACCTCTGCCCCCACTCCAACACAAGGAGACTTCTCTCAATTCAAAGAGGAAGTCTTGCGTTCTTTGACAGAGGTAATTGCAAAGATCCCTACCTTCTCTGTTGCTGCTCCTGCTACAACAGAATTCATTACAAAATGGCTGACCTAACCAACTTCTCCAAGAAGATCACCAGCAATGTAATGAACATCTCCAGCAAGTTCGTCTCCAAGACCACTCAACAGAACAAGAAGATTGAAGACCTTCTAAAGAATGTCAAATCTTCAGAGGGAGTATTGAAGAGAAAGGAACCAGAGGTCGCATGCTCTGAGGAAGCGCGAAAGAAGGCTAGATATTAAGATTCTGATGACGAAGATGACCAACCTCAGGGGTCATCCGATCTTCATAAGGGGGAGAAGACTCCTACTCCTAAACCTGTTGAAACACAAAAGGAGTCCACTCCCTCTGAATCAAACCAACACAAGGAGAAAGGAACAGAGAGACATTCAACCTTCACCTCTGCTGAAGATATTCTGGCCACTCTAAAGTCGCCAGTACCGATCATCTTTTTAGGACCATCCACTTCAGGTGCTCCAATAGTTCCAATCACAGCTGAACAAATCACAGCTGCATCTCAAGAAACTATTAGAGCTCTGGACGAAGAAGAAGATGAACAACTCGTAGACTTCTCAACATCAGAAGATGCATTCTCATCACCAGAAAGACCAACTTATGTGATAAGAGATGCTTACGAATCAGAATCTGAAAAAGAAGAAAAATCAGATTCTGGAAAAGAGGTTGAAGAAGAAGTTGAAGTAGTTGATGTCGAAGAATATGTCTTCAAGAATGCTCAACCACATCATACTTCAACAACGTCAGAGCTGAGGGAATCACCAGAGATAGATGGCTACATTTCTGAACCCTCAAAAGAAGATCCTCCACAAACGATGGAACCAGAAACCATGGTTGTTGATGAACAAGCTCCTTCAGAGAATCCTGTTCAGAAAGCAAGCATCGGTCTTCCAGCAAAAGTGTTCAATAAACCTCCCACATTCCTCGAATCAAATCCCGAAGCTTTCATAGAAGATCACTTCAGATACATTTACTGTGAGTTCAACATGGCAGACACACTGGTCATTCCTCTGAATCCAAGAATCAGAGAGGACATGCCAGACTATGAGCGAAGATTTATCAGAGATAAAACCAAACCAAGAGCATAGGTCCTCTCTGATGATCCAATCATCAAAATCAACAAAATCTCAGAAAAGGCCTTTGCTTACAACAAGATTATCTATAGGAATTATGTGGTAACTCGATCTGATCAGAAGATTTACGAGTTCAATGACAATGATCTCGTAAATCTAAATCCATATGATTTACCATATTTATATGCCTATTGCTCTGCCAGGTATGATCATGGAAGAAGGGAAATCAGGATGGGCATGGTTGGTTGGACTTAGAGTCCGATGCCTATCTTGTAAGTCTTTACAGAATGGACTTTTACTTTTGAAAGTGTGGAATTTGGTCCGACGGGCAATGGAGGCCTATGTCAAACACCGAGCAAAACGTGACTTTCAAATAACTCTGAACCTAGGGGAAGAGAAGCTGGAGGTAACTGAACCTGTGGAGTCATTCGATAAACTTAAAGAACAGAAGACTGGATCAATCGTTGCAGAACCTCTGGGTTTCGTCTTCAGAGTAAATCAAGAAAAGAAGATCTTTCAAGCTTCGGAAGTGTCGAAGTACTCTGATGAAACCTTGAGAGGTATAAAGAAATTGATCCATGTAAAGGAAGAAAGGCACATAGCAGATTTACTGGCAAAGCTTGACTTAGAGATTGACTCGATGATCAACTTCAGAGCTCTGATCATGAAATTCCATGGAATCTGTTCAAGTGACAAATTGTAGTCTGTTTCTTTATTTTTTTTTTATATTACTTTCTTTGTATTAAACTTCCAAATGTGTAAGAAGTAATACTTAAGAGGATGATTTTCTCCTCTATGCTTTCTAGTTTAAAATTCAATTCTCTGTTATTTTTGTATCTTTTATTTTCGACACTTAGGGGGAGATTGTTAGCTCCAAATCATCTGTTTGTTAAAGTGTTGAAAATACCAGTCCTATTTCAGAGGACTTCCAAAAGATACACTTTAGAGGACGAAGACGTCAAAGGAAGAAGACGTCAGAGGACGAAGACTTCAGAGGACGAAGACTTCAGAGGACAAACCTGCCTCTGAAGTACTTATCAGAGATTGCAACTTTCAGAGAAGACATCAGAGATGGCTTCATCAGAGGCTCTGAAGACAACGTCAGAGCTCTGAAGACATTCTCTCTGAAGATGTTCACACTGAAGTTTTCTACGAATGGACAGAAGAACAGATGACACGTCACTTAGTGATAAGATTTACTTTCTAGAGTAGGTCACTGTTCAGCATGCTCTTTTTCGTCATACAAGTACACTGCTTACTTTATGGTCCTATAAATAGGACCATCACCTTATTGCTCAAAGTGTGCTTAAGAAGTTATATATCTGATAATATAAGTTGAATATTTTATTCTAAGAATATCTTGTTTATCTTTTTCTGCTTTATGAACTGTGATATTTGAATCTCCTTTGATATTAAACGGTATTACTTCCACTGTCATTACTCTTATTGTTTATATCATTGTTACGAGATTAGATCTGGGATCCAACAGAAACAGTTAATCTGCCTGTCAGTAGCACGGAACCACTGTGTGTAACGGATACATATGGGAAAGGAGCTTTTATGATGTTCACTCCCCTAGGGCTTCCATCTAATCATTAAAAAAACCACAAAGAAATTTTCTATGAATGTTAAGACAATAAAACCTATTCTTTGTGTGCTCGTGAACGTGTAGAATGATTGAAGCATTTAAAGCTTAAACAGGCTCAAAGAATGTAAATCGTTAAGACAGCAACAGATATTACATAGACTCATTGTGCATGATAAAGGGTTGAAGGTGGGGCAACTTTCCTTCTTTTTCAATATCCAAATCATCTTCCGAATGAAGATTTGATAGATTATGTGCTGCTTCCCCTTTAAAATGAAACATTCTCTTGTTAAGAAAAGAATGAGTAGCAGGTGGGGTTATATGCAACAGTTGGCATGAGCTAGTTGCCTTTTTCAATGAAGTTCACGAAGAATTGTGAAACAACAAATTATGTGACTGCCCGACTGTTAGTGAACATATTGGTTGGATACAAGATCATAGAAGACTGAAGGTCAAAGTTAAAGAAAGTCAAAGCTGAAAGCCAACTCTCATGTAATAAGTCAAAGTCTTTGTGTTTGTAAGTTTGTAAGCATGTGTTATTTATTTTTCCTTTATTAAACTTGTAGTTAGAAGTCTTTGCAAGTAACAAGCGAATTGTAACAGAGTTGCAAGTTAGAGAGAGAAAGTGTACGTAATCTGAGTTAGAGAGAGAAAGTGGTCTGAGAAATCTTTGTAATTGAATATTGTTATTAATTGAAAACATGTAGCTTGATTAATCTTGTTTTGTGATTGGAATTATGATTAAGACCTTGATAATCTAGGAATAACAATTGGTATCAGAGTAGATCCAATTTAGAAATCAAGAAATTTTGTAAAAAAAAATGGAGTTCGACACTCTTTCATAGAGTTTAGATCAATTTTTGAATTTTTGGTTGTTTTTCGAGTTGTAATTGGTTCAGTGTGTTAGTATAAAGTGTTAGATGAATCTTGTATAGGTTTTGTGGTGAATTGCACTATAATTGATTTTCAATCTTTGATTTTTAGAGTTTTGAGCTCAAGAGTTTTTATCGCACTGTATTTTGATTCGATTTGTAATAATTAGTGTTCTTTATCGAAATTCATTGTTTGAATTCGATTCTAGAAGTATAGAAGAGTGAATTGTCGAAGTTACAGTTCAAAATTCTAAGAATAGATAAGTTTTTTGAGCGAATCAGTGTGGTTTTTCATCCAGATCTGAAGAACTCGCAGAATGATCAAGAACTCACATAAATCTTGAAGAACTCGCAGAAATCTTAAAGAATTCGCAGATTTATATTAGATTTCTCATAGTTGTTGTTTCTGAAAATCACAAGGAAAGAATTCGCAGGGATAGAATTCGCAGATGGCTGTAGTGCGAATGGCATAACATTCGTATTTGTGTGGTTTGAGAAAAGGTAAGGATTCGCAAGTTTTGTCTACGAAAAGTTTTTCATAAAATTTGTTCAAGGAAAGAATTCGCAGACATTTATTTTGCGAAAAGTTATTGAGATTTTTTTAAAGGCAAGATTTCACATATCTTTTTATACGAATTCTTAGAATTCGCATAAGTCTAAGCTACGAATTATTTGAAATTCGCAGAAGTGTATCTTACGAATTCTGGTTGTTTCGCATAAAAGTGCTTAAATTTTTTTTATAAGTGGTGGATTTGTAAGTGTCTATCTTGCGAATTCTGGTTTGATATTGTTTGCGAATTCTTGATTTCTTTACTTGCGAATTCTGAAGTTTGTTTATGTATGAATTATGTGTGAGAATTCTGTGTGTATCTCTATGATTTGGGAATTCCGTGTACTTCTTTGTGCCTTGCGAATTCCTTACTTAGAGAATTTTGGAAATTTCATTTCTGTTTTTCTTTCTAAGTTTTTCTGATTTACTTGATTTTTATTGGACTAACGATTGTTTGTCAAGTTCTTATTGAGTATTTTGAAACAGAATGTCATCAAGGGAAGCTCTTGCGATCGGAAAAGATGTAAAGCCACCAGCTTTGAGAGTACGAACAGTGGAAAGATCGCTTTCTAGACTTCATAGAAAGACTTGATTTGGGGAAATATATCAAGAAATCTTTGAATGAAGGTGTTATGAAACTTCCAACAAAGACTCTTTCTGTAGGAAAACCTGGAGAACAGGAACAGAGAGAGTACCCATTACCACATGAGGAATACACTGAAGAGCAGAGAAAAATAGTAAAAGCTAATAGACTGGCGAAATCATTCATTCTTCAAGGCATACCGAATGAGATTTATGTAAGATGAAAGATCTGAATGAAATTCCACCTAATGAGGTCTATGAAACTCTTAGGCAAAACGAAGAAGAGGTGGATGAGATCAAAGAGAAAAAGAAAAAGACTGAGAAGATAGTTGTTGATCCGATTGCTCTTGTGGTGAAGAAAAAGTCTGTAAGCTTGAAGAAAAAGAAGAAAGTCATAGTTTTTGAGTCCGAGGAGGCGGAAAGTGAAGATAATTCTGATTCTGACGATTGTGAGAACTTAAAGCAGGCTATGCTGATGCTGACTAATGCTTTTCAAAAAAAGTTCTACAAAAACCCTAGCTCAAACAATCAGAGATACTCTTCTGGGTCCAAAAATTATGATCACAAGGAGAGAGTTGAAGGAAAGAGAATAGAGGAGAAGAGGTCTGATGAGAAGCATTACAAAGCTGAAGAGAACAAACAACCAGAACCGACAAAGTGCTACAACTGTGGCAAACTCGGACACTTTGCTAAGGACTTCCGAAAGCCCAAAGTCCGAAACTCCGAGTATTACAAGAACAAGATGCTCTTAGCCAAGCAACAGGAGGCTGGAAAGGCACCTATGGCGGAGGATGAGTTCTAGCTCGACCATTCAGACGAGGAAGAAGAGAAAGAAGAAAAATCTCATTGGTGCTTCATGGGAAAGATAGAGATGGAAGCTGGAATTGAATTTGATGATGAGGACAATGAAGAGGTATGTGATATGACCGAGTCAGAATTTTAAAATCCTATGCAAGCTATTATGGTTGAACTCCAGGAAGTAAAGTTTAAACATGAACGCGAAAAAGGTATCATGAAAGAAAACAATCAATTAATATAGAAACTTAGCAACGATCTTGCTGAGAAGAACGTATTAATTGAAGCTTTACATAAAAATATTGATACCAGCGCTAAAGAGAAGACTATAATTCACAATAAATTAGCTGAAACTACATCAAAATATAAACTGTGTCAATTTTAATCAAAAGAGATTGCAAAAAAGTGTTCATCACATTCAAAAGATAATAAATCTTTAACTAACAAGGTGAATGTTTTGCAGGAAAAACATTACAGCTTTGGTCAAACTGAACACACTATTCATCTAAACAAACCTAAAGAGAGTAGTGAGTGTTGGGGACTTGGTTACGAGAACCCACACTACCTCAAAAAGGGTATTTCAAAAGTGCTTGCACTTTATGACTTTGGATTTTTAAAACTAGCACCACATTACCCTGAGCTTAGTGTTAAGTGGACCAAATTGTCTGAGGATGATGAAGCAAAAAAAAAATAGAAACGGAAGAACACAACTTAAATGCAACTTCCATTTCATTATGAGAAGTTGAATTATAGTTACAGTTCTGATAAATCAAAATTTCTTTCTAATGACTATTTTGAGAGTTATTCTTCAAAAGAGTTGGAGGCTAAGCCTATCGAAGGAAAGCTTTACTGATATAGTCCACTCAAATAATGTACATAAAACAATCAAGAACAATGAAATTTATGGGGAAATCACAAGTGTATTAATGTCACAAGTGAAAGGATTACAAGGTTTTCTCTCTCTAAGGATTCTCTCTGAATGTTTACAAATGAGGCTTACTCCTTAACAAAAGCAAGGAAGACCTATTTATAGGTCAAACAAGAAATAAGGAAAACATACAAAAGTCAACACAAATGATCTAAAACAAAATTACAATAACAATCTCCCCTTTTAGATCATTTAACAATTTTGCTCTGGTCCCATCTTCTAAAGCAGATTCTTCTGATCCCAAGGTGTGCTTCAAACCTCTTGATGTGCTCCCTGAAATCAATCTTCTTGTTGATCTCTTCTAGCATAGCTTCCATGTTAAGAGACTCAAAGTACCATCTGAATACTTAGCCAATTCTGATGCTCTCATGAATTGCTTCTTATGAGACTTGGTGTTTACATACATCACACCCAACTCTGGATATCTGAAAGGGCTCTAGAACTTTGATCTTGGGATGGTTGAAGTTTGGTACCAGAAGGTTTACTCTATTCTGATTGGTTTCAATGCCAAGCTGAAAATCAAACGAATAAGCATTGTAGAAACTCCTTGTCATGAATCTTTTAATAGCATCCAAAGCATAAGCAACAGCTTGTGATCTCCTTCTATTTCTCCTGTCTCTGAACTCATTCACAATGAACATAATGTCTGAGAAGTTCAAGTTATCAAAATCAGCTTCTGTAAAGGAACTGATCTTCATATCTATTCTTTGAATAGTGAACTTTGGATAGTGGACATTAAGAATCTTGCAAATATGAACATTTTGAACCTGCAGAATCTCTTTTCTTTTTGCATAAGGGGAAAGACTACACATTGTCTTCATGAACCTGATGTAATTGGCTTGATAAACTTTATCTCTCTCTCCAACACCATAAAAACAAGCTTCATCAATCGGCTGTAGAGAGGAAACAAATATTTTGGTTGACTCTTCCAGGAATGGTACTTTGAGAGACTTTATGATGATCTCCATTAAAAGTAACTTTCCCTATATCACTGATTTCATAAGAGATGAACTCTTCTGCTTGCATTGATTCAAGTTCTGGATCATGAGCTTTTGAGAATTCTTTCACTTCCATAGGAGTAACAAAAACAGGATTTGGCTTTAACTGTATAGTGGTTTCAGCTTTGCTTAAAATCTTTGGACTATCTGGGTTTCTGATGTAAGGAAGTGCACTAGCTTTTGCTCTGGCTGCTTCTTCTTCCTCTTTTCTTAACTCAACTTTAGCTTCCCTGATTATCTGCCTTTCCTCCTTTTCTCTTTGTTTTCTTTCTTTGTACAGCTTATTCCTGAAGTCTTGGATATCAATAATGATTAGCCTTTCTTCTTCAAGATCTTTTGGTTTGGGCTTTGGGGTAGGAATTCTTGATCTTTTTGACTTTCTGGGCTTATCAGTTTTTGGTTTCTGCTTGGGTTGTTCAGCTGGCTGTTCAGAATTAAACTCTTCAGGCAAGGGAAGAGCAACTCTTGGTTCAGAAGCATCAAGGTTTTCAGGGACAGAGAAGTTTCTTGTGGGTGAGACTATCGGAATAGCAGTCAAGATTTCATCTTCATCAAATAATTTGTAATTTGGTGGAGCATAATCAACTGTACTCGCAATTTATGCAACATCCACAACTTCAGCTTCTTGACCTAGAAACGTTTGATCAAGATCTACAATCTCTTCATCTTCACCTTCATGATCATCAAAATTTTCATCTAAATTTTCTCCAAACAAGTCATCCAGAACATTTTTACTCAGACCCAGATTTTCTTGAGAAATAACATTCTGCACAAACTCTTCAACTGTAATTGAATTCTCTAGATCAGGTCCATCACTTTGAAAGTTGTGCTCAATAACATCCATTCCTTCCTCCTTAACTTTCCAGTAACTGTCATACCTAGCAGCAGCCTGTTCATCATCATCACTTTCATAATCATCTAGGTTGACAAAGTTTTCAGCCATAACTCCCAACATTTCCATTACTTCCTCAACAGTGGCAATCGCAGGTTTTTCAACCCTTGATTCCGTATTGTCATAGATCATCAACTCTATTTCAGCCTCTGGAACATTCTCTTCCAACTGTTCCTTTTCTGTTTGATCTCCATGTGTGGTTTCAGTTACATCAATCCCCTGCTCCTCAACAGTAACAATAACAATATCTTCTGCAGTTTTCTGTCTTTTATTTATCTCCCCCTCATGATCTTGATCAGAATCACGATCATGCCTCTTCTTTAAAACTGCATCAGATTGAGCCTTGCAAGAAAGTTGAACTGCTGTGGAAAGATCATGTAAGTGCTTCTCCACTGAATTTTTGAACTGGTTGAACTGAGATTGAGTGACATAATCTACTGGAACCTGAGGAACAAATTGTTGAGATTGTTGCCTCAGTAAACCAATAAGATCTGCTTCAGTTTGATCTGCTGGAGCTTCGGATAACAGCTGGGCTAGAAGTAAAGATTTAAGCTCATAAACTGATTGAACTGGTTGTGGTTGTGGAACAGATGGTGGTGGAACTATTTGCTCAGGCTCCTCAACAACTGGATTTTTTCCTTTCAGCATCCTCAACACCTTCCCAATCTCCTCCTCAAACTTTGCTGTTGCTTTACTCATCTCCAACTGAAACTTTTGCGATAAAGAATTTTCAACAACCTTTAGGGAGTCGTTGAGAAATTCCCTTGAAGTGAATTCAGGTAAACTAACACCCGGGCTACTTAAGCTTCCCGTTAACACAACTGTTGAAGATACAACAGTGTGGCCTATGCTCAAATCTGGCATAGTGTTAGCAATGACAGAACTTCCACCCGATCCTCGTAGTCCGGAATGCGGATCTACTACAGATGTTCCGATCGGGGCACTAAGACTCCCGATGGTAGCATATATGTTTGATTGTGTCCTAGGAATGAAAATAGATGTAGCAACTGGCTCTAGACTCAAAGGTGCACTGAAAGAAGTCAAACTCGGGGGCATCTGAGTTCTTGTTTCAATACCTGCCATTTCCGAGTGAAAGGCAGATAGAGTATGTGCTAAATCCCCGTGAAAAGATGAGACTATAGCCTGTTGAGAGGCAATAGAATGGCTGGCTGAGGTGTGCATATGCATTAGTGGGCGACTAATGTCTGTTTCAATACCTCTTGCTCGCAACACATGCGACGAGGTTGCAGATATGGCTGCCTTTCTAGAATAGTAGGTTTGGATACACTCACGCTCACCATGTTCTTTTTCTATATTCACTCTAGTCCTCACATTTTCTGAGTTTTCAACTAATACTCCCTCTTCCTGCCTTATAACTCTAGAATCGAAACAATATTCCTGATTATTGAATCAACACCTTCCAAGTCAGGATCTCTTGCAGTAGAACCAAGACTTTGATGTAATGAAACATTTTCCAAAAATCCAAAACTATGACCCAATTTATCATCAGTATTAACATTTTGATCATTTCCTTGATCTGCTGCATCCTGTGTTGATGTTGCTGAAGGTACCGAAGTACTAGAAGAACTTGCTTGACCAACCGATATAGTTTTCTCAGAGTTCTGACTTTCATTGGGATTCTCTTCCTGAGTGCTTAATTGAGGAATGATAGCAATCTCAGGTTGATATGTAGGAATCACTAAATGCGTGGCAAATTGTGCCTGTGTTCCCACACCCTACAGTACAGAAGGCTGACCTACTCCTGAACCCCTCTCTATATTTTCTCTCTGTTCACTTTCCCGTTCAACTACTCCCGTAGTATGTTAAACCATCACCGACTCCGCTCTACTAACTGGTTCTGAGTCCTGGGTAGGGATCTCCGGCTCTGGAAATCCCATGGACTCCCTATCATGCCTAACACTCGGAGCATTCGGATTGGCATAAGCAAGCAATGCAGCAGGAACTATCATCTCAAAAGGAAAGGATTGCTTCTGCTTTTGAAGATGAGTCATTTCATTTTCTGGGGTGCATTCATGGTGTAATCTCTTTGGAACCTCTGGGCTGGATCTCAGTATACCTCGGACAATAAGCTGTAAAAATCTCTGATAAGGCACATATTTTGGCTTCTTTGAATGTCTCTTGCTCAGAACTTTCTCATACAGCTCAGTCCAGATGGCCACAACATAATCAACATGAAGATCATAAATGATAGCATGGAACAGTCTTAAAGTATGAATGTTTGTATTGTCGTGCCCAAAGTGTCGTGAAGTCAAGCACTTGTTGATCACTGAGAAAAACTGATAGTAGAATGGTGGAAAGTTTGACTTCCGAAAGTCACTCATCTTTGACAGATTTCCAACATATCCTAGAGCACGAATACCAGCAAACATTTCATGATCAGTCGGATAGGGATCAAAAACTGTCTTTCCTTCTCTGGAATCTGGAAAAGGTAGATTGTTATTCTCTATTTCAAGTTCTAATTCAGTAACAAGTAAACAAGATGAATCTCGTAATCACATGTCATTGATCTTCAATCACAAGATTACAAACTAAACTTTCTCTCACTACTCTCTCACTAGAATGATGAAATTATATGCTCTTCTCTAATCTGCTCTCTCTTTCTAATTCGTGTACTTCTTACAAAGACAAGGACAAAGGTATTTATACCCTCTATCAAATACAAAGAAACAAAATACAAATACATTGACTTTGACATTTATTAACAAAATACTTTGACTTTTGATAAGAGTTGACTTTCCAGCTTTGACTTCTTGATCTTTTGGTCTTCAAACTTTATGATCTTGAATCCAACATATTTGTGCTCTAACAATCTCCCCCTTTGGATCAAGATCATTACTAAAAGATTTAGCAATGCGATCTTCTCTTTGATTAAGCTCGATTGAAGTAAACTCCCCCTTGGATCAATCTGTATCTTCTCTTAAAATATCCCCTTTTGATACAAACATAACTTTCTCAACCAACTTTCATACTCCCCCTATTTGTATGAAATCTTTACAATCTCCCCTTCTCTGATAAGCACAGTATCTTCAAATACTTTCAACAATCTTCCCAACGTCTGATCATCAAAAATAGTAACAATCTTTCCCAAGGTTGTACACAAACCTTTTTCAGACTTGAAAAGAAAAATATCTTAAGATTTTTAGATTTAGCACACTTTGCTCCAGCAAATTATCTTCAACAAACTGAAATCTTTCATCTTTCAACAATCTTGAATAATTCTCCCATATCTTGAATTTCGGACATTTCTTCAAACTTTTCAACCAACATTTCTTCAAACTTTTCCACCAACATTTCTTGAATTGAACTCTTCTCCCCCTTTTTGATGAATTGAGCATCAACATCATCAAAACTTTCATCAAGAAATGTCTTTGACCATTCTGATCTGAGCCTCTGATTCTTTGCCAATTCGAACAATGTATTTATCCAGATCTTTTCAAATCCGGACAAAATAAGAATGTAACACCTGAATCAACAAATGAATCAGTTAAAATGCCTGTCAGTAACACAAAGTCACTGTGTGTAACGAATACACAATATAAAGGAGCTTTTTGATGTTCACTCCCCCAGGGCTTCCATCCAATCATCGAAATACCACAAAGGCAATTTCTATGAATGTTATGACAAAGAAACAAATTCTCTGTGTGGTCGTGCATGTGTGGAAAGAATTAAGCACGATAATTGCTTTTCAATAAGGCTCAACATTGTGTAAACCACTGAGACAACAGTAGATAAACACAGACTCTAAGTGCATGATTGAAGTGCGAAGGTGGGGCAGACTTCCTTCTTTTTCAATATCCAGATTTTCCAAATGAAAATCAGATAGATTATATGCTGCATCCCCAGAAAAATATGAAACATTTTCTTTTTAAGAAGAAAATGAGTAGTTGGTGGGATATTAAGCAAGAGTTGGCATGGGCTATTTGCCTGTTTCAATAACGTTCACCAAAGAATTGTGAAACGCTAGTAATGTGGCTGCCCGACTCAGAAAGTAGTTGGTGCAGAGTTTGATATTCTTTTACTCTGATCTCACACCCTCTTTCTTTTTAATCAATAAGCTCACTACTAACCAAACTCTCTTTTCCATTTTACCTCATCACACCCACACTCATTTCTTTTAGACTCCTCACACTCAATCACTAAAGGATTAACTTCTTGGGTAGGAAACACTGGTTAACGTGAATCCATAGAAGTTTAGTTAATTCCTAGCACAAAGAACCCAAGTTCCTATAAAGCATGAGTTGCTCAAATGGTTTAACTTTATCAGTTAAAGCTCATATACAAATATCAGATGAATGTATGCTCAAAAAGTAATCATGAAAATATGAGCATTTTTAAACATTGAAGTATTTTCAAACAAGTATATTGAATGAATAAACATGAGTGCAAAGGACTTGTTTGAAAATCTGTCATTGTATGAAAATGATCAGAAATGAATGATATAGCAATTAAAGCTTATGGTCAAGAATAATTGATATTTGTCTATATGAAACAATATACAGACATTCTTGAATGAAACGCTTTGAAATGAAATATCGCTCAAAATTCTTTGAATACAAGCGGAGTGTCTTACCATCGAAGAAAAATTGTTTCAATTTAGAGACATGGTAAGAACATGTTGAACAAAAATTCAAACCAGTGTGTGTGAATACTTGAAAGTATATAGAAAAGACAATACTCAAGTATTTATCTTTGGAAACACACGGTTTGTAAACATGTAAGCACAAAATAAAATTGAAAACATTTAAAAATCACACTTCCAAATTATAAAATCAAGTTGTAGTCATCAAGATATGATCATTTCAGCTTCTCTCATCCTGCATAAGTCTCAAAGTCTAGTCAAAATCAAATTTATTCACAAAAATTAAAAGACATAAAGGAGTAAAACGATTAAAGTACGAGTTCTGATCTGAAATAATCAGAAATCATAATCTTTTACTCCCCCTGAAAATATGAATCTGAAATTTATCAGTAAAAGGCACATGATAGATATCTACAACTTCATTTGAAGTGTAGTTCAACATATCTTCCGAATACATATTTCCAAAAAAATAATAATTATGTACTCCCCCTTGAAGGTTGATTTCCTCTTCTGAATATCTGAGTACACTCTCTTATCAGCCTGGGAGTAACATTTCTTTTTCATCATTGAAGAGCGAGTCCTAAACTGTTGTGTTTAGAAGTCAAACTTCATTGAAGCACGGGTTCTAAGTTGATGTACTTAGAAGCCTTGGTTCTCTTACTCCCCCTTAACCGTAGATGCCTGCAACACAGAATCAGGTTTTGGTTTTGGTACCCACTGGTATTTGGGTCCATGTGTGTTAGTTGCAGTTCGAATGGGAGTAACTGAATAAGAACCATACCAGTAATGATCACTTGCTTTATGTACAAAATCATATGTATTATAGTAAGAACAATACCTTTTCTTAGATAACCTGAACATTTGATCTCTCGAATAAGCAAGATCAGGTTTACCTTTCAGAACTTTGTTCTTCTTGGCTGTTGATGCATGTACAAATAATTTGTTTGCTTTCTTCTTTTCTTTCTTTTCTTCCTTTTTCTCATCATTCTTCTTATCTTCAACTGGTTTTACTTTCCATATCAGCTTCTCTTCATTATATCTTCTTCGTCTTCTTTGAGTACCCGAACCATCTACATTTTGATCATAGAAAATATTAGAAGTACGAATCTGATTGAATGAATTGACTAACCTTCTTGAAGAAATAGGTTTCATGTGTGAGCTTGAGGCTGTCTTTTTAAAGTTAGCTGAATTATTTCTAGGTGTGTGGATTTGTGACTCTGGAGGCGTTTGCTCAGTCACCACCACCTTAGAAACAATCTTTTCAAGCTCTTTAATCTTTAAAGATAGACTGTTCTTCTCTTTGATATGCAGATCAATCTCTTTCTTGAATTCAGACTTCGCTTGTTGATCTTTCAATGCAGTTGTAGATAGCTCAGATAGCTTTGTAGTTAACTTCTTTATCTCAAACTCAAAAATATTCCTTTCTTCTTCAAAACCATTTTCAGCATTTGTCCTCTGACCAGATATTTCTTTGAATATCCCAACATTCTTTTGCTCTGTGATCTTTCTTTCCTTTGCAAATTTTTCTCTTTCCAGAATAATTACTTGCTCAAACTCAGAAATTTGTTGAGAAAGCTTAATGCATTTAAGCTCAACCGTCTTCTTCTTGTCAGCACATTTTCTGGAAAACTCGGAGAATTTCTTTGCAAATGATGTCTTTTCAATCTCAAAATCATCTTTATCTTTGACCATCCTTTGTTCCAAATCAGATATTTTCTTTCGAAACTCAACATTAGCATCTTCCAGACTCTTAATCGTCTCCTCATAACTTTCAACAGATGCTTGCTGCTGGATTTGGATAATCTGATATTCCAAGGCAAAGATTTTATTTTTCAGCTCAGTGTTCTCAGTTTCCAAACTTATTACCTTATCTTCATTAAGTCTAGAAGTCTGTTTCATCAGATCTTCATTTATTTTCTTTAACGTACTGACTTCTTCTCTTAGTAGCTTCCTTTCATCATTAAATCGTTTTGACCTCTTTTTGTAATAATCAACGAAGGAAGTAAGACTTTGATTCTCCATTTTGAGCTCTTTAATCTTCTTTTCATCATCATCAGAAAAATATCCCATCTTGAATACCTGTCACAAAAAGAACTTGACAAAAATGATCGTTAATCCAATATGAAATCACAAGAAAAATACAGAAATCTTAAAAAAAAATCAGAGATTTCGTAAAATTTGGCTAAGTATCAGAACTAGCAAGTCACTATTGAACTCGCAAGCCCTAAAACTCGCAGACTAATAAACTCGCAGACTGATAAAACTCGCAGAGATTTGCGCGATTGAGAAACTCGAAAGCAAACGCGCAGACAAACTCGCAAGCAAACTCGCAAGCAAACTCGCAGATTAAAACTCGCAGACAAAGAAACTCGCAAATGAAACACGCAGATCAAACTCGCAGACAACCAAACTCGCAAGCGCCTAAACTCGCTAACCACTGTTCACACTAGAACTCGCTAACTGAACACAACAGTTCAGAACTCAAGCTTAAACAGAAAGTTTCTATTCAAGACGGAATAGAACCTGAAGTCAAACAAAATAAGTCTTCTAATTCAAATAAAATTACAGCTGAATTAGATGCTTTTATGGATATTTGTGCAGATTTTGAAAAATCAAGCATATCTGCATCAACTTCAGAGGTTCCAATTATAATAGCAGATATTTCAGGACCTTCTGAAAATGTCACAATTTCAACCACATCAGGTACATCTCAATATATACATTCTGAAGATACTAATGTTGATTCTGTGCATGCAGATCCAAATTCTGCAACAGAAATTCCGAGTGATTATTCTATTGCTCTGGAAATATTTACTTCAGAAGAGGCTGTACAAGATGTCCTGAGCACATCTGGGGTTGTTAAAGACTTACCTGCAGTGTATGATGAATATGAGGAAGATAATACTCAAACTGACATTCATCCGATTCCAAGTACAATGAAATGGACAAGAGATCACCCACTTCACAATATTATTGGTGATGCACAGTCTGGTGTACAAACGTGTGCAACATCAACTAATTTTTGTCTATATTCAAGTTTTTTAAGTTCTCTCGAGCCAAAGAAAGCTTCAGAAGCCTTGCGTGATCCAGATTGGATACTGGCGATGCAAGATGAACTTCTACAATTTGAGAGGAACAAAGTTTGGCGACTTATACCACTTCCAAAAGGTAAATCTGTTATTGGAACAAAGTGGGTTTTCAGAAATAAGAGAGATGAATCTGGAGTTGTTGTTCGAAACAAAGCTCGCCTTGTTGCAAAGGGTTATTGTTAATAGGAGGGGATTGATTATGATGAAACGTTTGCTTCTGTGGCACGACTGGAAGCCATACGTATCTTCTTATCTTATGCAGCGCACAAAAATTTTACTATCTTTCAAATGGACATAAAATCAGCATTTTTAAATGGGATATTGCATGAAGAAGTATATGTTGCTCAACCAGAAGGATTCGTTGATCCAAAGAACCCTGATCATGTCTATGTCTTAGACAAAGCCTTGTATGGACTCAAACAGGCACCAAGAGCTTGGTATGAAACTATAACTCAATTCTTACTAGCTTCAGGATTCAAGAAAGGTACAATTGATACTACTCTCTTTCTGAAAAAGCAAGGTGATGATATGATTCTGATCCAGATTTATGTAGATGATATAATTTTCGGTTCTACAAATCCAAAGTTTTGTAAAAACTTTTCAAGAATCATGGAATCTCGTTTTGAAATGTCAATGATGGGCGAACTGAATTTTTTTCTTGGTCTTCAAGTGAAACAGTTACCCGAAGGCATTTTCATTAATCAGTCAAAATATATTCGAGATATTTTAAAGAAATTTAACATGAGTGACAGTTCAGTGATGAAAACACCGATGGCAACGGGCACACCTTTAGATGCAGATCTTTCTGGCAAATCAGTAGATCAAAAAGTGTACCGTAGCATGATTGGTTCACTGCTATACTTAACTGCAAGTAGACCGGATATTATGTTTGCTACCTGTTTTTGTGCTAGATATCAGGCAAATCCGAAGGAATCACACCTTGTCGCTGTAAAACGGATTCTTAAGTATCTTAAAGGAACTACTGAGTTAGGCCTTTGGTATCCTAAGGGTTCGTCTTTTGATTTAACTGCCTATACTAATGTTGATCATGCAGGATGCAAACTGGATAGAAAGAGCACCTCTGGTTCTTGTCAATTCTTAGGTGATAAGTTGGTTAGTTGGACATCTAAGAAACAAAATTGTGTTTCTACATCCACCGCTGAGGCTGAATACGTAGCTGCCGCAAGCTGCTGTTCACAAGTCCTCTGGATGCGAACACAATTAAAAGATTTCGGATATACTTACCAACGAGTTCCTATCTACTGTGATTCTAAGAGTTCGATTGCAATAACAGCCAATCCAGTGCAGCATTCCAAGACAAAACACATCGACGTGCGTTATCATTTTATAAAGGATCATGTCGAAAAGGGCGATATCGAAATGCACTTCGTGACTACAGACTACCAGTTGGCTGACCTTTTCACCAAACCGTTGGATGAAAAGAGGTTTAACTTTTTAGTTAGAAAACTTGGTATGTTAAATGCCACTTCACGATTCTAGGGGGAGTTTTCTAATCTTGTGCTTTATTTGAATATATTTTGGATATTTCATCATATGTTGACTGACTAAAGCGGAATCATTTGTATAATGATTACCAAAATCTTTTTCTTGCAGGATATTTTATGTGACATTGGCTTCTAAGTACGTTTGCTTAGAACCCGTAATTTAACGAAGAATGGCTTTTGAACAATTCAGTTCAAAACCCGTATTCAAATGTTTTCTTCTGAAGGATGCTTTCAAGATTACATCTTTTCAGATATCAAGGGGGAGGATATCTAGTCAAGGATACTTTCATTGTTATATTCATTCCAGGGGGAGTTAAGGATTCTTATTCACAGGTATAACATTCTAATCCTTATACTCTAACACTTGTGAAAGAACAACTTTCACTTGTGAAAAATGTTTTTAAAATGTTCAAACCACTTCATGATCTTAACATGTTTTTATGATTTGAGAAGTGTTATTTTTAAATGATTTTTTTTTGGATACTTCATTGTTTATCTGACCGTGTGTTCTTTAAAGAATAATACTTGTGTATTTTCTTTTCTACATACTTTGTCAAGTATTCATACACACACTGGTTCAGTATTTTCAAATTGACTTTGTTATTACCATGTATCAAATGATATATCTTTCTATGGTAATACTCCCGTCGTTTGGTATTCATAGTTGTTTGAATCAAACGTCATTTCACTTTTAATGTGCTTTCATTGATAATATGTTTATATATTGTTCATATAAACAACTTACGTCTTTGAATTCCCAAATATTTTTCTTTATGATAATTTGATCTGATCTTAATCATTGTCAGATTCTCAAAACATTTCTATTCTTTTCATTCATATAAAGTTTTGAGAAATCTTAAATGTTTAAAATGCTCAAATTTCATTTCTAATTTTTGAATGAGCATACATACACTGACATATGATTTCTTGTGCTTTACATGTCAAGAAAATCATTGAACAACATGTACTGTTAGGAACATGGGATTCAGTGTGAGTGCTTATTAGATCTTCCATGGATTCACGATAACCAGTGTTTCCTACCCCGGAAGAAATCCTTTGAGTGATTGAGGGGAGAGGAGTCTAAAAGAATTGAGTGTGGGATTGAGTTAAGGTAAAATGGAAATGAGAGAATGGTTAGATGTGAGTTTATATGATTAAAAGAAAGAGGGTGAGAGAACAGAGTTAAAAGAATATTAGAACTCTGCACCAAACATCTTTCTGAGTCGGGCAGCCACATTACTGATTGGTTCACATTTCTTTCGTGACCATCATTGAAATAGGCAAATAGCCCATGCCATCTCTTGCATACAACCTCCCTAGCTACTCATTCTTTTCTCAAAAAGAGAATGTTTCACATTTCTGGGGAAACAACATATAATCTATCGGATCTTCATTTGGAAGATACTGATATTGAAAAAGAAGGAAAGTTGCCCCACCTTTGACCCTTTCTCATGCACTTTGAGTCCATGTACAATCATTGCTGTCTCAGTGATTTACATATGTTGAGCCTTATGAAACACAATCATTGTGCTAATTCTTTCAAACACAAGCACGAGCACACAGAGAATATGTTTTTCTGTCAGAACATTTATAGAATTACCTTGTGTTTTTTAATGATTGAATGGATGTCCTGGGGAGTCAACCTCAAACAAGCTCCTTACATTGTACATTTGTTGTACACAGTAACTCCGTGTTACTGACAGACACTTCTAACTGTTTCATATGTTGATTCAGGGTTACCATTCTTATTTTGTTTGAATTTGAAAAGATTCAGATGAATACATTCATGGTTCAATGGCTCTTTCAGGTCAGATGACAGATTCTATCACATCATGTATTGAGGAAATTCATAATTTTCCTATTTGGGGGACATTGTCGATTATAAAAAAAGGGAGAATTGAAGTTCATGAAGATTGCGCTTATCAGATGGTGGGAAGTTCATTCAATGACGGATCTGACCTTGAAGTGTTTTAATGATTTTGATTCTTACAAATCATTAAAAAGGGGGAGAATAATCAAAGTTCAAGATCAGATTGAAGTTTTAAAGATTTCAGAGGAGATAAAGTTTGAAAGAAAGGTTGTTTATTCAGAGTTGTGTTAAAAGCAAATTCAAAGGGAGATACAAGTTTGAAGAATTATCAAAGTTTTAAAGATGTCAAAGCCGGAAAATATTCGAAGCTAAAGATTAATTATGAAGATATAAAGACCTGAAGATTATTGCAAATTTTTTTTAATCTTGAATCCAAAGGGGGAGATTGTTAGACTATAATTGTATTCAAGATTAAATAAGGGACTTTGTTGTAATAGTGTTTGTGTGTGAAGTGTAATTGTTTCTAGAAGGGTTGACCTTGCTTGGTCATGTTGACCTATATATAAGCAAGTCATAGTGTTGTTTAAAGTGTGTGCAAGAAGTGCAAGTTAGTAAGTGTGTGAAAGTGGAGGTGTAATTGAGAGAGAGTAAGAACACACATAGTAGCACACATTGAGTACACACACAAACACTCAATCTTAATTGTTCATCACAAATAGGGATATGGATTGATGTAATCATTGTGATTAATAAACAAAGTGTTTTGTGTATGTGTTTATGCTAGTAAATCTTAGGCCACAATTAAGCAGACGAAGTCTTTGAAAGGTCAGAATGGATGTGAAGTTGTCGATGCGAATGGTGAAATACTTTATGTCGCCTTGCACTACATGCTCAATGGTTCTCCATGCTTGTTGTAAGTAAATCATTGGTACATTAGCAGTTGCAGTTAAGGTAGTGCAGATGGGATGATTTCTCAGGATATCCTTTATCAAAGGCTTGACCATCAGATTTTGAAAGATTACATGGTGACTGTTTGGTGATAAAGGAAGATAATCTTGAGGATTGATCAATCGAAGATCAGTATCAGCACCAACTTCAGAAAAATGAGATCGGGAAGGAGGCATGGGCATCTCCCGTGAAACATTTGGATCATGATCATCCATCTGAACACTTTGGTCATGAATGTTTTCCTCCGCCATTGATTTCCTGAAAAATCATAAAATGTATTGGATAAAATCCAATATGTCAGTATAAATCCAAAAACCTTGTTTTTCAGAAAAACCAATTTTGAAGTACAGAACAATGTACTTTAAAATCTTGCAAAGAAAGCACAGTAAGTTGCAGAAAACAAGTTGCAACTTTGATTGAACAGAATAACACTTCAACACATAAAACATAAAATTGACAACAACACTTCACATTTCGAATTTATTCTGTCAAATTAATGTTGTATTTAAAAATAATACTTGAAATCTGAGAGATTATTTATTTTACTGATTTTGCAAGGTATCCAAAAACATTTGACTCTTTATATTTGAAAAGATTTGAAATGAACTCCAATACCCAAACTTTGCAATTTACTTTTATTTGAAAATTTTGAAATATAAATTCAAATTTGACTTTCAAAAATTCAAACTTTTCACCTTTATGACAAATCTGACTTTTAAACTTCTTTTAATCTTTTAACAATATGATTAAAGATTATGAAATTGTTTATCCATCCATTAAGTCCAGATTAGTGTAGTTTATTATATCAGTTCAAGTCCAGAGTATGGTTCGATTTCTGTTCAGTCCAATATGAACATCAGTTCAGTTTCAAACTCCCAATGTAATGGTAACCTGCAAAAAAATTATGAATATCGAGCAATCCCATATTTCAGCAAGTATTATTTTCAATACCCAAACATTATTTTGAAAGATTAAATTCAAAATATTTAGTGTTCTTGTCGAATTTTGAACACACCGAAGCAAAGAAGATGAACAGTCAAACTATTTTGAAACGAAAATCTTGAAAAACAAAACCCTAGAAATGATAACACTAACAACAAACAATCAAAGAAATGTAAAACAATAACCTACACTTGATTCTTCGATGGAAATGAACTGAGAAGTTGAAAGTCGCAAAAAAAATCAGAGAAAAAGTCGGTAAGTGAAGAAATCCGCAGGTTGATAATGAGAGAAAATGAAACTGAATATATAGATATATACTCGACAAAACTCGCAACACATAGAACTCGCAAGTCACTATTCATTCACAGAACTCGCAAGTCAAAGAACTCGCTAACCACTATTCATTTATAGAACTAACAAGATACTGTTCATTTGAATAAAACTCGCACACAACGCACGATTTGAGTTTTTCTTCTCTCATATCAACAAAAACAAGGTATTTGCCTCAAAAATCGACAAATAGGTGTGTGATTTTCACTTAAGAAAAAAGTTAAGTGAAAATTTTGTGAAACTCGCACGCCTAAGAAAGATGAAACTCGCACGCTCTCGCCCAAACTCGCACGTAACGCCTTGCGCGTTTCTGAAACTCGCACGCCTCTATTAGCGCGTTTTAAAGCAAACTCACTAGCTTTACCATGCGCTTTTGTCAAACTCGCTAGCTTCAGCTTGCGCGTTTTCCAAACTTGCTAGCTTCAGCTTGCGCGTTTTTCAAACTCGCTAGCAATGCCTTGCGCGTTTAAGCTTATGCATAGTGCTTTGCGCGTTTCCTGACTTCGAATTTTTTTGAGAAATATTTCCAAAAATGAAATCTTTCTAAAAATGGAAACTTTTACTTTCCCAAAATAGCAACTTTTCATAATTGTCTTTTTAGCATAAAATCAGTATTTTTTTTTCAAAAAAACTTTGCAGACTTTTCAAAAACTTTTCAGACTTTTCAAACTTACATACACACTTACAGACTTTTCCATTGTGCTCCCCCTTGAAGTATGCACTCATCTTTATTTCTCCCCCTTGATTTTTGTTGTTAAGCACAAATCATGAAGTACGAGTCCTGATCTGATTTGATCATAAGCCATAGTCCAATACAAAACCTATAAAACAAATAAAACTTTTGGTACTCATTGAGCATGAGTCCAGGTTTGTTAACAATATCCAACTTTTTGAAATTGAGAAAATAAATTACTCAAGCATAGCAGATATAGAGAAATGCTCCCCCTCAGAAAAATAAAAAATGATGTAACTATTCATTAAGGTTCAACATGCCAAGTTTACTGACTAGAAAATTAAATCTCTTTTCATCAAGAGGTTTTGTAAACAAATCAGCAACTTCAAGGTCAGTTGAAACAAAATGAATTTCTACATCACCTTTTTCAACATCGTCTTTAATAAAGTGATACCTGATATCTATGTGCTTCGTCTTTGAGTGCTGCACAGGATTTGGTGTGATGGCTATTGCACTCTTAGAATCACAGTAGATTGGTACCTTATGAAATGTGTATCCATAATCTCTCAGATGGGTTCTCATCCACATAACCTGTGAGCAGCAGCTTGCAGCCGCAACGTATTCCGCTTCAGCTGTAGATGTGGATACACAATTCTGTTTCTTTGATTACCAGCTGACCAATTTATTTCCTAGATAATGACATGCTCCGGATGTACTTTTCCTGTCTAATTTATTTCCTGCATGATCTGCGTCAGTATATGCAATTAATTCAAACGTGCAATCTTTTGGATACCAAAGGCCCAAATTCAGAGTGCCTTTGAGATATCTCAAGATTCTTTTGATAGCAGAAAGATGAGATTCTTTAGGATTTGCTTGATACCGTGCACAAAAACATGTTGCAAATATAATATCTGGCCTACTTGCTGTCAAATAAAGAAGAGAACCAATTATACTTCTGTAAGTATGTTGGTCTACTGATTTTTCGGAGATATCAGTATCCAACAGACTGCCAGCTAGCATTGGAGTTTTCATGGGTGAAGTAGAATTCATGTCAAATTTCTTCAACATGTCTCTGATATATTTAGCCTGATTTATAAAAATTCCTTCTGGGGTTTGCTTGACTTGCAGTCCTAAGAAAAATGTGAGTTCATCCATCATTGACATTTGAAAATGCTTTTTCGTGATATTTTCAAATTCTACACACAAATCTTGTGAAGTAGAGCCAAAAATTATGTCGTCAACATAAATTTGTACAAGTATCATATTCTTACCTTTCTTTTTAAGAAAAATAGTATTGTCGATTGTACCTTTCCGAAAACCTGATTCAGTTAGGTATACTGATAAATTTTCATACCATGCTGTTGGCGCTTGTTTTAGTCCATACAATGCCTTATCAAGAACATAGACATGATCTGGGAACTTCGGATCCACGAAACCTTCAGGTTGACTCACATAAACTTCTTCATCAAGAATGCCGTTGAGAAAAGCAGACTTCACGTCCATTTGATATACCTTGATATTTTTGTGAGCCGTATAAGCTAGAAAAATTCGTATGGCTTCAATCCGAGCAACTGGTGCATATGTTTCATCATAATCAATTCCTTCTTGTTGATTGTAACCTTTTGCAACCATCCTTGCTTTATTCCTCACAAAAATTCCAGCCTCGTTCTTTTTGTTTCGGAAGACCCACTTTGTTCCAACCATTGATTTGTCTTTAGGTCTAGGTATCAATCGCCATACTTGATTTCTTTTGAACTCATTCAGCTCATCCTGCATTGCATTTATCTAATCTGGATCTTTTAACGCTTCTGATGGCTTCTTTGGTTCAATGCTGCTCGGAAAAGTTGAAAACATGCAGAAGTTTGCAGTTGCTGGTGGAAAAAGCAGATCTGGTAGTCACTCTAGCAGACGGATCACCAATAATGTTTTCAGGATGATGATTCCTTGTCCATCTGTGTGAGATTGGTAAAACATCAACCTCTGTTTGATTGTTAGAAGAATCAAACTCATCTTGTATTGTTGGTTCTTCAGGAGTTGAAATCACTTGAATTTCTGTTTCTTCTGAATTAGATACAACTGGACTTGATATGCTTTGCAATAGAACAACTTCTGCAGTGGGAGTTTCCAACACATTTTCTTCAGGTGTAGATGGAACATCTTCATTATTTTTTGAAATTGTGTTGTCTGAAACTTCTTGTACTTGAGATGTAGAAGCTTCTCCATTTTCTTCAGAGGGTCCTGATATATCTGAAGTGGTAGTAGATGTATCAGTGATAGGTATATCATTTTGACTTTATATGTTCCGAAAATCATCAAAAGCATCATAGAACAGTAAATCTAAATCTGAATTCGTGAAAGAGTTAGATGTCTCAGTCTGTTTTTGAACAGGTTCTACTCTTGATGAAGTAGAAGCTTTGTCTTTTTCTTTAGATCCGAGTTCTGAACTGCTTTGTTCAGAAGTCCTTGTCTTGCTTTCATCAAAGATTACATTTGCACTTTTGATCACCATCTTTGTACGAGTATTGTAGACTCTGTATGCTTTGGATTGGAGAGAATACCCAATGAATATCCCCTCATCAGCTTTTGGTTGAAATTTGGATAAGTTCTCTCGATCATTAAGAACATAACACCTGCATCCTAACACACGAAAAAATTTAACAGTAGGCTTATGACCATTAATCAATTCATAAGAAGTTTTATTAAAGCGTTTATTGATAATAGTCCTGTTTTGTGTGAAGCATGCAGCTGCTACAGCCTCAGCCCATAGAAACATTGGTAGTTCTGAATATGCCAACATTGTCCGTGCAACCTCTACCAAAGTTCTATTTTTGCGCTCAACGACCCCATTTTGTTGAGGTGTCATTACAGCAGAAAAATTGTGTGATATGGCAACAGATTCTAGAAATGTTTGCAAAGTAGCATTTTTAAATTCTGTTCCATTATCACTCCTCAGTTGCTTTACAGGGCTTTGCAGCAAAACTTGAATCTTCTTGATAAACTTGATGATTAGATCAGAAGCTTCAGATTTCTTTCGTAGACACTCAAGCCAGGTATACCGAGAGTATTCATCCACCATCACTAATATCTATTTCTTTCCGTTGATGGATTGAGTACTCATTGGTCCACACAAGTCCATGTGAATTAGCTCCAGACACTTGTTGAAGTTGGATAACATCTTTAGTTTGTGTGAACTTCTCTTCATCTTTCCTTTTGCACAAGTTGAACAAAGAGAATCTTGTTTAATCTTTAATTCAGGAAGTCCAATCACTAACTGTTGTGTCCTTAGCTTGTTTAAATCACAAAAATGTTGATGAGAAAGTCTTCGATGCCACAACCAACTTTCTTCTGTTGATGTCTTAGAGATTAGACATACTGACTTTGAAGCTTTCAGTGTTGGAAAGTGAACACCGTATAACAATCCCATTCTTCCGGCTTTAATGAGTTCTGCTCCACTCTGATCCTTAATGTAACAATAATCAGCATCAAATTCTATCTTGCATTTCTTTTCTGCAAATTGGCTTATGGAGAACAGATTGTAAGCCAAGCCTTCCACATACAGAACCTTTGATATTGTGATTATATTGTTCTTTATAGTCCCGTAACCTCTGACATAGCCTTTCATCTCATTTCCAAAATTTACTGTACCTGCGTAATGATCTACGTAGTCGAACAACAGGTGTTTATGCGTTGTCATGTGTCTTGAAGCTCCAGAATCAATGATCCACACATGACACGCCTGAAATCAAGAATTACTTAACTTTAGGTACCCATATGAATATGGGTCCTTAATTGTTAGTACTCTTAACAGTATTTAAATTTGTTGATGACCCTTTAATTCTCCTTTCAAATCTTGGTCTGTTTGGTGGAGTTTGTATGTTCAGTTTAACTTTTGGAATCCACTTCCACACAAACTTCACATCAACAAGTTTATTAGCATGAAAATCATTATTTTTCTTCTTTAAAGAATAAATCTCAACTTTGTTGACTTTAAAACGATTAAGAGATTTTATGTTCTTAAATTGGATATGTTTATTTTTCTTTGAAGACTTTTGTTTCCAAGAGAATGAACTACTAAGACAATATGAACATTGCAATCTAGTAGTAGCTTGCGTCAACAACTCTTTTCGGGAAAAGATATTCGTTTTATTGAAATTTCGTTGTTTGACAGAAGAACAGGCATTATCTACTCTACTACATTGACATTTATCTATTTCATTCACAGTCTTTTCCACTATAGTCTTCTTTTGCTCCAAACAGTCTTTCTTCATAGTTTCATCTGAAATAGAAACAGATTTAGAAATGTTAACATATGATACAGAATAAGAACATTCACCTTTAACTTTTGCTTGTCCAGATTAAGATGAAGACTCATATTAATCACAGAAATTGGAATATTTTTATCACAATAACCTTTTTGCCTTTTGATAATTTGAAAATTTGAGATTCTAAACTTCTGAATTCTTTTTGCAAAGATTCATTTTGATTAAAGCTTGAGTCTCGTTCCATCCCAAAATTTTCATTTGCATCTTCCAATTCAACAATCATGATGTTGAGATGAAAGATTTGCCTTTGTAAAACTTCAATTTTATCCAAAGCTTGTTGATATTCAAGATCAGAAAATTTTGAAGTGCTACAGGAATTAGACTTATCAGAAATGACACTTTCATTTTTATCTTCTAAGATTGAGCAGGTCAAAACAATTTCAGAATTGTCAGAATTTGAATTAGATCTTGAAGACTCAGGTTTTTCTTTAAAGATATTTTCATATTCTACAAACGAATCCTTGTTACTTTCGTAAGAAGTATTCAGTTCATCATATGAAAATTTAACAGATTTAAAATACTGAGTTTCTGATTCAGTTTCAATTTCTGTCTTTTCTTCCATTGTCTCTTCCTTTTCTGTCTTAGGAAATTCAGGCTTAGGAGTCTCAGGTTTTACAAATGTTTCTATGATGTGTGGAATTTAAACAATAGGTTCATCACCCGACTTTTTAAAGTTATATAGATTTTCGGGTGCCTTTTTCAACACATCCACATCAGAGATACCTAAACCTGGTTTTGGTTTATAGAAACGAGTGTCTTTCTAATTGTTGGTTAGAATTTTAAGAGTTTGTTCCATTTGACCTCTTTTGTAATTTAGATCTTCCAATTCCTTGATCTTCGTGTAAGCTTCCGTCCTATCTTTCAAAACAATTTTATACTGAAGTGTTAGATCAATATTCTTATCTTTTAAAGTCATGATTTCTTTTTGTTGTTCAGAAATTCTTGTTTGAAGTTTGATTATATCCAATTTCAGAACATTTTTCTCTTCTTCTTTTTCTTCAGCCAAGATTTTGTAGATGTAAGCCTGATCTTGATGTCCCTTGTATTGTACTCCTTTGTTGTTTGAAATTTTATTTTAATTTCAAAAATTTAGAGTTCATCAGATTAAGATGGGACATCAAGTTCATTACTTCATCATTATCATTAAAAGATTCAGAATTATCAGAATCAGAATTTACCTCAGAATCTGACTCATCATTTAGATGTGCCATTAAGTTGTAATGGACTTGAGTCAGATTCACTTTAGCAACCTCAGTCTCTTCATCATCAGAATATCCAAGCCATATCTCATCTTCTGCCTTTAAAGCTGTGCCTTTTTCCATTGCTTTCGCCAATTGAGCCTTTTTCTTGTAATACTCATAATTCTTGACACGCTTTTCTGGGCAGTCTTTGATAAAGTGATCGGGCTTTCCATAATTAAACACTTATCAAACTTCTATTTCTCTTCTTTCTTTTCTTCTTTTCTCTCCTCTTTCTTCTCTTTCTCTTTCCTTTCTTCATATCTGTCTTTATGCTTGCTGTACTTGTAGGAATCAAACTTTGGTTTGTTGCAAAACTTCTTCCGACCAAATCTTTTATGAAAGCTTGAAGTTAGATGTGCAAGCTTCTCTTCAAATTCTTTCAATTCATCATCATCAGAATCATCTGGAGCATCATTCTCTGAGTTGTCTGAACTGTCAATCATGCTTGTGATCAGTGCTTTCTTTTTCAAACTCTTTCCTGAACCAGAACTTGACTTAACTTTCTTTCCCTTGTCCTGAAAAATTAAAGCCAAAGAATCTTCTACCTTCTTTTGTTTATCTTTTAACTGAAGCAACTCTTTGTTCACAAAAGCCTGTTCCTTTATCTTGTCCTCATGTTGGTTTAAAGCACAGAATAGATCATTCAGCTTTTCTTCATCTATGTCTTTATTTATCTACATTTGAATAGTGTAGACATCCCACTCTGGCTGAAGATTCTTGATAAACTTGAAGTTTATTTCAGATTCAGACTTTTGAACTCCGTTCCCTCAGAAATTCTCATTCTTTTGCCTTGAATCCTTCATAAGCATTGATGCTTTGATTCCTTTTAGTCTTGATGGATTTTGCTGATCCCATGAATTGTTTTTCTAGCTCATCCCAAATGTCCTTTGCAGATTCCCGGCTGTCAACACGGTTGAAGATATCATTAGGGATGACCATTATCAGAAATGTCAAAGCAGTTGCATCTCATTCCACTAACTCTCTATCAGTTCCACTGTATTGAATAGGATCTCTAGCTACAATCTTTTCGGGAATTTCAGGGCTATTATCAGTAGCTGGAATTCTTGCAACTGTCACATGTGGAAAATGTGGACCATTAAGAATTGAATCCATCAATTTCTTATCTTGATTATTTAAGAAATTGATCATCCTTATCCTCCACTGTGGATATTCATCAACTTGAAGTACCGGAGGTTTGGATTTCGAACCCATGCTGAGTAGATCTCTAGACATGATTGTAACTGAAATGTGATTTGAACTGATCGTTCAAGAAGTGCAGATTACACTCGGTGTGTAAAATTCAATACTGATCAAATTTGAAGCAATGAACTAAACTCGTAGGCTTAAAACTCGCAGACCGCCAAAACTCGCACACCATTGTTTCGAGAAAACTCGCAGAATACTGTTTCGAAAAAACTCGCTAGCTGAACCGTGCGCGTTTAGCAAACTCGCAAATGCTTACTTACGCGTTTAGCAAACTCGCAGATAAAATCGCAGACAAACTCGCAGCTGAAACTCGCAGATGAATACTTGCGCGTTTTAACAAACTCGCAAGAAAACTCGCAGATGTACGGAACTCGCTGACTTTGACTAGCACGTTATGGAAACTCTCTAACTTCGACTAACGTGTTATGGAAACTCGCTAACTTCGACTAGCGCGTTATGGAAACTCACTAACTTCGACTAGCGCGTTTTAGAACGAATCTTCAACTTGCACGTTCTAGCGATGAAAGTGCGCGTTTCACGAAATATACGTGTTCTTGGGAAGAACTTGCACGTTTTATGGATCTAGCACGTTCTTGGGTTTCCTTTGCGAGTTCATCACCTGATCGATCAAAAATCAAGTAAAACTTGATTTCTGATTCTGCAAAACACACAATTAGTCCTCGATAACAACCTGATCAAGATTACAACACTGAATTTTCTAAAGAAACTGAAAATTACAGTGTTTTGATCAATTTACAGTGTTCGACTTCACTATTCACGAACCTAACAATTTGATCAACTTGATCAATCTAGAGTGCAAATTTGACTATGTGATCTGAACAAATGTTGATCCTTATGATAAAACGTACCCAAACAAATCAATTTCTTGATTTAATTGTGTAAAACATGAAAACCAATGATCAAACAGGGAAATATCAAGTCCACCAAAAAAAAAAATTAAAAAACTTCAAATCTGATCGAATCTGCTTCTTCTTGTTTGCTCTGATACCAAATGATATAGTCCACTCAAATCATGTACATAAAACAATCAAGAACAATGAAATTCATGGGGAAATCACAAGTGTATTAATGTCACAAGTGAAAGGATTACAAGGTTTTCTCTCTCTAAGGATTCTCTCTGAATGTTTACAAATGAGGCTACTCCTTAACAAAAGCAAGGAAGACCTAATTATAGGTAAAACAAGAAATAAGGAAAACTTACAAAAGTCAACACAAATGATCAAAACAAAATTACAATAACATTTACATACCTCCTCTTGTGTTGGAAAGTAAAATTTCTGAACTCGAGAATACTCTAGTCGAAGAAAGTATTTTGATGGATTTAGAACAAAATGTGTTCTTCATTGTGTTTAAAAATTCTGATTTTTCTAAATTTCTAAAGCTTCAAAATCTGATGATATTTCTGATTGATGAAGAGTTTGATTTTTTAAACTCTGAAGGTGAGTTAGATAATTGTGTTGGTCAATTTGATTTTAATGCTAAACTTTCTGATCATTCACAGTTTGTCATAAATTCTTTCGGATTACCTAGTGTGTATGAAAAAGGTGAAACATTAACGAATGTTGATAAACCAGTTTCTGTGAATTCTAAGAATGCCAAAGGTAAAAAGAAGAAATCTAAGCATTCATAGAAATAGAACACCACTGGTAAGCCAAAAAAAAAAAGAAATCTATCACAACTCACAGTTCTAATTCTAAAGTTTAACTGTTTCAGATGTGAAAATGAAAAAGAATGGAGTTAAATCAGCATGGCTACCAAAGCAGAAAGTTGAAGAGACTGTTAAATCATCTTCTGTTTTTTCTGATTGTAATAGAGGAACATCTAGTCAGAATATTGCTTTCAATAAACAAAAACTTGTATCTTCTTACAAGAAATATTCAATAAAGTTATTGTTCCAATTATCTCCGTCTGCTAGAATCTTATAATTATAAAAGAAATGATTATACGTCTTGACAATATTTTGATGTTTGGTTTGGCACATATCATGTATATTCTTATGATTCTATTGGTTCTAATGTTTTTCAAAATGTCAAAGGGTCCATATATAAATGGATGCCAAAATCTTGTGCTAACTCTGTAGAACCAAATTTAAATGGGTACCTAAAGTTGTAGTTCCCTGATTTCTCATGTGCAGACCCGTCATATGTGGTACTTGGATTCTGGTTGCTCCAAGCATATTGTTAGGCTTATATTTTCTAGTAATCAATGTATTTATTCCTTGTTGCTAGAGTGCTTAGTTTTGCTCTATCTTGTATGTTTAGCTAAGGGGCATTTAAGTCCCTTTTGTTTTTCCTTGTAAACAATTCTTGCGCATATTATCAATATATCAGATTTCTGCATCTTCCTCTTACTCTCTCTACTTTCTCTCTCTAAGTTTTAGATTGATCATGGTTTAACAATTGGTATCAGAGCAGAATCTAAATCTGAGAGAATTGAGAGATTCATCTTTTCAATCTGAATTCATTATCAATTCAGAGAATTTGATTGATTTTCTTGATCTCAATCAAGAAAATCTCATTTTCTAAATTTTTCACAAATTCTTACTTAAATCTGAACGACTGAACGGATTTTCTTGAAATTTGATTCGTTGGATTCGTTTTCATTGATATATCATTTTATGTTTCACATCATCTTGCAAGAAAATCAGTATTTGAATATCAATTTGAGGATTTTTGTGATTTAGAACTATTCGATAAAAATATTCTGTTCGATTCCTCTATTTTCATTTCTGCGAAAATTGTTCGAATTGATTGTTTCAAAGTTGTTAGAAATCTGTTTTCGAACACATCTGTGTGTCAAAATTTCATCAGATTCGATTCATTAATCAAAATTGGAAGTTAATCTTGATTTTCTTGGTATTGCGTCAGATCTGTATTTTGCGCCAGTTTCATATGTTCTGCGCCAAAGTCATCAGTTTGAGTTTTTCTTCAGCAACAAAGTAATTTAGTTATGCACCAGATTATCTGAGGTTTGTGCCAGATTATCTGAGTTTTTCGTCAAATTCATCAGTTCAGCATCTGTCTCGAGTTTCACGCCAGCTTCTATTAAGACAAAGTTTCTTTTACGGGTTCAAGTGAAGGATCACTCAAGTTTGCTTTTTGCGCCAACTTCTCTTTAGCGTAAATCTTGCTTTGCACCACTGTCTTTAGCGCAACCTGAGTTTCTCTCCATCTGCATTTAGCGCAAAATGTCTCTTCAATCACAGATTTACAAGAACGACATCATGATGTCCTTGGGATCAGATACTCATCCTCCGGTTCTGGTCAATGAGAATGAGTTTCCACAATGGCAAGACCGTTTCATCAACTTTATAGAGTGACAAACCAATGGTGAAAACATGGACAAGATCTCATCCTATACATCAGATTATTGGTGATCCTCAAGCATGCGTCTCTACTCGTTCTAAGACGGCAACTCCAAACGAATGTCTATTCACTTGCTTTCTAAGTAAGATTGAACCATCAAAGGTATTTGAAGCGTTGGAGGATCTGGATTGGATTATTACGATGCAAGAGGAACTCAATCAATTTGAAGCATTAAAAGTTTGGAGACTTGTTCCAAGGCCAAAAGGAAAATGTATCGTTGACACAAAGTGGATATTCAAGAACAAGAAAGATAAAGATGGTATTATCATTCGCAACAAAGCATGATTGGTAGCTAAGGGTTATAGACAAGAAGAATGAATCGACTACAATGAAACTTTCGCGTCGGTCGCACGATTAGAAGTCATCCGAATGTTTCTTGCTTTTGCTGCTTATCGAAATTTTACCGTGTATCAGATGGATGTAAAGACAGCCTTTCTAAACGGGAAACTTAAAGAAGAAGTTTTTGTTTCTCAACCAGAGGGGTTCGTTGACAAAGACCATCTTGATCATGTATATTTTATCGATAAAGCATTATATGGTTTGAAACAAGCACCGCGGGTGTGGTATGATGAGTTCTCTGCCTTCTTGCTAAAATCCGGGTTTACCAAAGGATCAATCGATACTACTCTTTTCATTTATCGTTCTAACTTGGATATCTGCTTAGTTCAAATATATGTAGATGATATTATATTTGGTGCGACTAATCAATCATTATGTACTTGGTTTTCTGATCTCATGACCTTCAGGTTTCAAATGAGCATGATGGGAGAAATTAATTTCTTCCTCGGACTTCAAGTAAAACAACTTCCGGACGGTATCTTTATTTATCAATCGAAGTATGTTTTCGACATTTTGAAGAAATTCAAGATGGACAAATCCATTTCAATTGGCATGCCAATGGTTCATGGTGCTAAAATTGGTCTAGATCCAGATGGAAAAGTTGTGGACGTCAAGAACTATAGAGGGATGATAGGATCACATATGTACTTAACTGCAAGTCGACCGGATATCATGTTCTGTACTTGCTTATGTGCCAGATTTCAAGCAAAGCCGAAGGAACTACATATGTTAGCAGTCAAGAGAATCTTTCGTTACATCAAAGGAACTCCGTACTTAGGTTTGTGGTATCCTAAGAGTTCTGATTATAAATTAACTGCTTACTCTGATGCCGATTTCGGTGGAAATCAATTGGACCAGAAAAGCACCTCAGGACATATTTAATTTCTTGGTGACAGACTGATAAGCTGGGCGTCGAAGAAACATAATTGTGTGTCTATCTCAACTGCTGAAGCAGAATACGTCGCCACAACTAGTTGTTGTGCCCAAGTGTTATGGATGAAGACACAACTTCGTGACTATGGGATGTTGTACAAAACTGTTCCAATCTACTCTGAAAGCAAATCCGCGATCGCGATATCAGTCAACCCAGTTCAGCACACAAAGACGAAACACATCGATATGAGGTACCTGTTAGGTCTGATTTTATAGTAATCATTGTATTTATAGGACTTGGTCAATACTGTGTTTAGTGCTTATCAGTATTGTATCTGACCAAGGGTATTTAAGTCCCTTTGGTCTTTGTTCCTTGTAAGTTTTCACACGCACATTCAATACAATTCACATCTTGCGCTCCTATTGTCTCTCTCTCTTCTTTCTCTCTCTAAAGTTCTAGTGATCTTGGACTTACAATTGGTATCAGAGCATACTAGATCTTGAGAGGATTGAGAGATTGTTTTTCTTAATCTGAATTTGTGATCGAAATCGAAAATTTGATCGATTTTCTTGAATTTTTTCAAGAAAATCTCGTTTTCTTGATTTCTCATCAAATTTGGAAGTGTTTGTGATCGTTTTTGGTTAAATTTGATTTCATTACTCTCGTTTTTGTGAATCGATCATGTTTGCTTCATAGAGTTTTACAAGAAAATCAAGTTTAGTTCATCGATTTTGAGAAATTGAATTTTTCTGGAAAAACGAGTTCTGGTACTGTTACATTCATGATTTTCAATTTTAGTGGATTTTAATCGAAATCTTTGTTTGAAATGTATTGAAAATCAGTTTTCGATCAAGTTTGTAAAAGGAAAGTTCATCAAATTTGGTGTTGAAATCGAGTTTTTAGAAGTTTTTTTTTTTTGTTTTTTTTAGCGCAAGATGTGAATTGTATTGAATGTGCGTGTGAAAACTTACAAGGAACAAAGACCAAAGGGACTTAAATACCCTTGGTCAGATTGAATACTGATAAGCACTAAACACAGTATTGACCAAGTCCTATAAATACAATGATTACTATAAAATCAGACCTAACAATCTCCCCCTTAGTAATCATTGGTGCTTTGGTCTTCAAAAATTATCTTCTATAACAACACAGACCAACAAAGCGACTTTCAGAAGCTTTCTGACTTTTAAAAAAAAAATTCTTCTCAGCATCTTGCAGATTGAAATTTTCTTTGCTGCTTAAGCTCAAGACGATACACCTCTTTTGAATGATCTTGAATGAACTGTGGTGTTCGGAGCAAGAACAGCAAAAGCTGTCTTAGGAAAATTTTACCTTTGAAAGCTCTTTGACTCCCCCTACACAAATGCATTAGATTAGACAATTCGAGATAACATTCATGTAAAGAAAATCAGACACTCCCCCTCAAAAACAGATTTAATCTTTGAAATACATCTCTTTGTTCACTCCCCCTTGAATAATGCATAAACCCATTAAAATATATTTATGAGAACATAGTGATCAGAAATTAATGTAGAAAGAAAAATATACTGAATGTAAATTTTGAAACAACTAAACATATAAAATTTCAAATACTAAACAAATTAAATTCTACAGAGTAAAATATCACAAATTTATCAATCATTTGAAATCAAACATATGTTGTAAGATAAAAGAACGAGTTTAATTGCATATCAAGTTAAAACATGTTCAGTTTCAAAACTTCCAGCAATCTATTCAGTGTGCTCACATGCGAATCTTCGATTAGCTTCAAGAAAATGCAATTCTAAAAATATTATAGAGAACTTTGCATGTACTAACACTAAGCCGTCAAGAATTAAGATATTCATAAATTTACAGATTTATTGCAACTCAAACATATCACCAAGTATCATGAGATGTGTGCTCATTGGCATCTTTTAGCATTGTGCTCATTGGCATCTTAACATGAGTGTGCTCTTTGGCATCTTTTAAGCGCGTGCACTTTGGCATCTTTTGATCAAAAACTTTATTAAGTAAAGAACAATCCGTAAACGTAACTATCTATCTGACCCTATTGCAGGATTTGGGTCAGCCACTCCCAGACCAGATGGCCTTAGGGGACTAGGTGTCAAGCACCCCTTGGAACTTCTCTCCCAGATCAGAAAGGCTACATCGACATATCCTAAACCCATTCATACCAGTAGAACATGACTTTCGATCTGGTTCTATTGAAGGATTTCTGTTCGATCACTCCTAGACCAATTGACCTTAGGGGACCAGATGACAAGCATCCCGAGAAACTTACTTTCCCAAACCAGAAAGGTCACATGTACAAACTTTTAAACATAGAGATTTCTGTATTTTAAGAATTTAATATTCATCTCAATCACTCAGATCAACGTCTAAATGCTTAGCCCATATTTTCATTCCAATCTAAAATTTTGATCGTTTAGATAGTCTAAGCAAACTAAACTATAAAAATTCCGACTCACATATCTTTAAAGCAGAAATAAAAGTTTCAAACATGTTGCTGACTTTTCGACTTTTGTAAGACTTGAAATTTGACCATATAAAAACTTTAATATAAACAAAAGAACTTGAAAATTTATCCTAGACACATATTTTTTTCAAAGGAAAGAAAAAATGTAAAACTTTACTTTATAGAATAAAATTTGTAAAGATTTAAACTTTTAATTAATATTTAGTTGGAACAAAATAAAATTCAACTATTTCATCTTTCACATTATAAAAATAATTTGTGTCTCATATTAAAAGAAAATTTTGGGTAATACAAATTCATGAGATAGATAAACAAACTCATATTCTTGAAACATTGAGAAAAACCTGGAACACACCATAATCAGAGATATATGCAGCGGAAATAAAATTGATGTACTCACAGTATCTCATATAGTCAGAAGCTGAATCTATGAAGAACGAGTTCTAAACTGTTGTGTTTAGAAGTCGATGTCGTTGAAGCACGGGTTCTGAGCTGAATTACTCAGAAGCCAAAATTCCCTTACTCCCCCTTAACATGTGATGCCTGCAACTTTGAATCAGATAAAGATTTGGGTACCCACTTGAATTTGAGCCCTTGTTTGTTAGTTGCAGTTCTTACGGGGAAATAATGAGCAGATTTATCAGATAAAGCACGAGGAATATGATCAAAAAAATAATCACAACCATCAGAAGAGAAAGCATGATCATCTGAACTAGAATCAGAAGACGAATGTGAGACATTTTTGGAAATTTGAAACATTTGCTTTATAGAATATTTTGAAACTTTATTACAAACAGCAAATGAATCACTATTATAAAATTTGTCTACACATCGATCTCCATCAAACATATAATCAGTTGATGTCCGCCTAGCTCTCCAGATCTGCTTCTTTGACTGGCTCACAATCCTATCTGAAATAATAGTATCGGAAGAATTAGAATTGCCAGTAAAAACTGTATCTCGTTTCTTCGACTTCTTTGACCGTCTTCTTTTACGCTTGGGTTTATAATATTGATCATTGAGCGTAAAAGAATTATCAAGAATTTTAGAAGAAATATTTAAATCAGAAGAAATAAATTTATCCAAGCAACCAATCTGATCAACTAATAAATTTGAATTCACCTCGGAGTCTGAATTATTTTGAGAAAGGATTTTAAAATTTGAAACTTCCTTTTTATTTTCCTTAGAATCAGAAGATAGGCTAGAAATAGAATCTGATTTTTGAGAAAATAAATTTTCTTCAAGACTAGAAGTCATAAAAGAAAGAATAATGTCAGATTCAATTTTTTTCAAAATATTTTGATCTTCTATCTGATCTCCAAGATCTATGATTTTTCCTTCTAATATTAACGGAGGAGTATATTTATTTGAATCATAAATGATTGGAGAAATATTTTCCTTATCAGAATCAGGGGCATAAGAAGGAATAAAATCATTAGACACTGAAGATTTAACAGAAGATATATCATTTAAAACTCTTCTTCCTCTTCTTGATTTTTCCGGAAAATATTTGGCATTTTCGGACGTATAAACAAAAGGAATTTCATTTTTCTTTTTATATATCCTTTTCTCATTTTCGAGATCTAACACTTCCTTTTCACTAGTCCAATGAAATTTGAACTGAGGAGCATAATGAGCAAGTGTCAGATAATCGTATTTATATAAGGTGGGAACTTTGTCTATTACTTTGTTTAAAAATTGAGGATTATCAAAACCAAATTTTATTCTATAAACCTACACAAATTTTATTCTATAAAGTAAAAGTTTTACATTTTTCTTTCTTTTGAATAAAATGTGTGTCTAGGATAAATTTTCAAGTTGCTTTGTTTATATCTAAGTTTTATATGTTCAAATTTCAAGTCTTACAAAAATCGAAAGGTCAGCAACATGTTTGAAACTTTTGAATACTGCTTTAAAGTTGTGTCATTCGAAATTTTTATAGTTTACAATGCTTAGAAAACCTAAAAAGTCAAAATTATGGATCGTAATGAAAATATGGGCTAAGCACTTAGATGTAAAATTGAGTGATTGAGATGAAAATTATATATATAAAATAAAGAAATCACTAAGTTTAAAAGTTTGTACCTGTGACCTTTCTGGTTTGGGAAAGTAAGTTCCGTGGGATGCTTGTCATCTGGTCCCCTAAGGTCAATTGGTCTAGGAGTGATCGAACCCAAATCCTTCTATAGAACCAGATCGAAAGTCTTGTTCTATTGGTATAAATGGGTTTAGGATGTGTCGATGTAGCCATTCTGGTCTGGGAGAGTAAGTTCAAAGAGGTGCTTGATACCTAGTCCCCTAAGGCCAACTGGTCTGGGAGTGGCTGACCCAAATACTGCAATAGAATCATATAGAACGTTACGTTTACGACTTTACTTACAAAACTTCTTGATTAAAAGATTCCAATGTGCACAAGCTTAAAAGATGCCAAAGAGCACAATCATGTGAAGATGCCAATGTGCACAACGCTAAAAGATGCCAATAAGCACACATCTCATGATACTTGGTGATATTTTTGAGTTGAAATAAACTTATAAATTTGTGAAAGTCTTAATTCTTGACGGCTTAGTGTGAGTAAATGCAAAGTATTTTATTATATTTTTATAATTTCATTTACTTGAAGCTAACAAAGTTCGCATGCTAACACACTGAATAGATTGATGAAAGTTTTTGAAACTGAACTTCTATTAACTTGATATGCAATGAAACTTGTATCTGTATCCAAAAAGAAACACTTGATTTCACCTGATGGATTAATCTGTGATATTTTACTGAGTAGAATTTAATTTGTATGGTGTTTAAATTTTTTTATATTTAGTTGTTTCAAAATATATATTCAGTATATTTTTCTTTATACATTGATGTTTCTATGTTTGTGTTCCTGTATCTTTGTAAATTGGTATGAGTATATTCCAAGAGGGAGAAAATTTGAATGAGCTTTTTCACAAACTTCTAATTTTGAGGGGGAGTGAATAAAGTGAACATGTACGTATTTGATACGATGATTAAAGTCCAGATTAGAGATTGAACAGGTAAGTATTTATGATTTTTCTATACAAATGCTAATTTCATTTGTTATATCTAGTGAATTTGTGTAGAGGGAGTAAAAGAGCTTAAAAGGTAAAAATGACATTTTCTTTGTCTTTATAAAAACAAAATTGATGTCATTCCTAAGTTTATTTTCCCTCTCTCTTTGAAATATTATATTTTGGCACTCTCTATCTCTGATTCGACTTCCATTATTATATTAACAGATCATTTCATTGAATCAGGTATGTTTTCTAACTACATTTAGTATTTGATTCAAGATTATATCCAGAATTGCCTTCATCGATTCTATTTTTGAATATCACAGTGTGCGACTTCTCCCATTTCACACTGTTTCATCATCGTGATTGTTCAAGTGAGTTCATTTTAGTAAAAATCAACTGTTGGGTTGTTTTTAGAGTTTGATTTCGATTTTAGGTATGCAATTTCTACTTTCATCTCTTTGTATATCTCTTTGATTTTGAATTTTGATGTTTTGCGGTTGTTCATCTTCAACTTTCAAATTTTCAAGTTTTTGTGTTGTATAATGATTTTAATCAGTAATAGCTTGGTCAAAATATGTTTAGATTCTATCCTTTATGTGTTTCGAACAACTATTATCCTTTAAGATTTTTTGAATGTTTCAAAGATGAACAAGCGCAAAGTATGTTTTTCTATGGTTTTTGCGTCTTATGCTTTTAGCGCAGAATTGGTTTTGCGTCTTATGATTGATAGCGCAAAATTCGGTTTGCGTTACCTTCTTGTAGCGCAAACATTTATAAATGTTGCAAGAATCATTTTCGTTACAAGTTAGTAACGCAAAGTAAAGTTTGCGCCATCTTCATGTCGCGCAAAACTCAGTAGCTTTTCTGTTTGTTTTTGTTTTTCATGAAAATTTTCTAAGTGCAAGATTGTGTCACAAGTTGATAGCGCAAAAATAGTCTTGCGCCACACACATGTAACGCAAAGTTTACTTTTTTCCACCTGTACGTAGCGCAAACCTTGTTTTGCTCCATCTACTTCTAGCGCAAACCTATACTTAGCAAATTTTTCATTTTTTTTTATTTTTCACTTTTGCATTTCAATGCTAATTTTCAATGTCATTTCTGTTTGATAGATATAGTAATTGCTTCAGAAAATATCTCTGTTCAGCAAGATGTGATTGTCCCTGTGAATCCAAGTTCTTATCACAATAAAAGATATAATCACAATCAAGAGATTAAACAAACCTGTTTTGATTCAACAATACCAAATGATTACAAAGGTTTTTCTCTTGAGAGGATTTTCTCTCTCTAAGCTCTCTCTCTCTCTCTCTAACTTGGCGGCTGATGAATTCTATTTTGCACACACTCTCTCACAATAACCCTAGAACCCTATATTACCTCATACCTATTTTAGGAAAAAGACTAAAATACCCAAAATACAAGGAAAATTAAACTTTAACTATTTATTACAAAGGACCTAGACTATTGTTGAGAATGACTTTTCAACCTTGACTTCTTGAATCTTTCATCTTCAATTTTGATGATCTTGAATCCAATAAATCTGTGATCTAACAATCTCCCCCTTTGGATCAAGATCATTATTAAAAAGATTTAACAATCCAATTTTCTCTTTGAGCTTAGAAAGATGTAATCCCTCTCTTTTTCTTCAACACATCTTGTAATCTTCCCAAGAGACGTAGAAAAATTTCTTTTCAGATGATGGAAAGAAATTATCTCCAGATTTAGCTCAGTATGCTTTAGCAAAGTATCTTCAAAGAAAATTTCTCTCAATTCAGCAAATCTTCAGAATACTTGCTCTAAGCTTGTGTTCTCCCCATTTCTTGGTTAATCTTTTTTCCAATGTCTCTTGAAACACAACTTGTAATGGACATTTCTTCAAGCATTACATTCTCCCCCTTTTTGATGAATAGAGCATCGACATCATCAAAACTTCATCCAAGAAATGTCTTTGACCATGCTGATATGTTGAACTGAGCCTCGGATTCACCGTCAACCTACGAAGATATTCATCTAGATCTTTTCAAATCCAGAAAAATTAGGAATGTAACCCCTGAATCAACAGATGAATCAGTTAAAATTGCCTGTCAGTAACACGAAGTCACTGTGTGTAACGAATACACATTATAAAGAAGATTTTATGATGTTCACTCCCCCAGGGCTTCCATTCAATCATCGAAACACCATAAAGGCAATTTCTATGAAGGTTATGACAAGAAAAATGAATTCCTTGTGTGTTCGTGCAAGTGATAGAAAGAATTAACCACAGATGATTGCTTATAGAGGCTCAACATTGTGTAAACCACTAAGACAATAGTAGATAAACACAGACTCAATGTGCATGATTGAAGTGCGAAGGTGGGGTAGACTTCCTTCTTTTCAATATCCAGATTTTCCAAATGAAAATCATATAGTAAATGTGTTGCATCCCCTTTGAGAAATGAAACATTTTCTTTTTAAGAAGAAAATGAGTGGCTGGAGGGGTTATAATCAAGAGTTGGCATGGGCTAGTTGCCTACTTCAATAATGTTCACCAAAGAATTGTGAAACATTAGAAATGTGGCTGCCCGACTCAGAAAGTAGTTGGTGCAGAGTTTGATATTCTTTTACTCTGATCTCTCACCCTCTTTCTTTTTATCGTTAAGCTCTGTTAGCTCCACTCACAATTGTATAGAAGTATTGAAAAATAGGCTAAGTATGGGAATCGCAAAAGTCTGCCGTTGATCACTCAAGTACACTACAGAAGGTGCAATGCTCAGAGGTTACTCCGTAGAAGATCTACCTGAAATCAAACCTGATGATGATCCTCAGATCACAGAGCCTCTGTGAAGGCTAACCTCTGGAGATCAATGTTGAAGCTTTTCTTGAGTTCAAGACAAGACCACGTACAGAACACGTGAGACCTGCTGTACGAAGATCCTCCAAATCAAAGTAATGGGCGTCCCACGACGTTTACTTTACAGGTGGCATTCCTTTTATGGAATGTCAGTTTTTGTCTTGTACTAAGGGGTGCATCCTTCTGCTATATTAAAGGAGCACCACCTTAGCGCTCAAAAAAAAACAAGAGCACACACAAAAATAGCAGTCTGTATAATCCTTGAGCATATTTGCACATACCAGTACGTGTTCTTGGTGTTCTTGAGTAATTAATGAAACAGTTCTTTCAGTTACATTCATATAATACTTTACTTCTTGTTCATTAATTACTTGTGTGTTTACTACCTTGCATGTTAAATCTCTTCTACACATCTTAAACGCTTCCGCACTCTATTTTGTCAATTTGTGTGTAGTAAAAGGTTAAATCAAGTTAAAGAACATCATAACTGGGATCAACAATTGGTATCAGAGAAAACTTTGATTTTCAATATCAAAGGATCCTGTTCTATACTTGTTTCCAGTACTCAAGGTAGTAGTTTGAGTCTGTTCTTCATCCCAAACTCCATTCACTGGCACACTCTGTTTTTCTGAAGCTATATCAACCTATTTGGTATAGAAACAGGTACAAGTGTGTCCTTCATTCAAAGACAGACTCAAAGCTAGTTGGTTGGTCATCTGTTCTTACTGATTCATATTCTCATCATTTCTAAAACCTTTACTGTTATACTATGTTTTTTTTCTCTCTCAACTAAAATGGCAAACACTGTTAACTACTTCAATGCTGGATCTCAGTCTAAACCTCCCACTCTTCTAAGGGATGAATATCCTCAGTGGAAGATCAGGATGGTACACTTCCTTGAAGGTGTGGATCCTGGTCTGGTTGAGTTTTTCACAATCCTCCTTTCAACCCAAATGACAACTGTTCCTCGTGTTCCGGCCACTGCCAATACTCCTGAAATCCCTGAATATCAACACCCCAAACCTGTCCTTGAATGGAGTGAAGAAGAAAAAGCACAACATGAGCTAGCAAAGAAAGCCAAAAGACTTATCATAATGGCTATCCCAAACGATATCTTTCAATCTCTTGACTCATGTGAAACTTCAGAGGACCTATGGTTAGAGCTAGAGAAACAACTTGAGGGTGGTCCCAAAACCCTCAAGAACAACAGAGCCTTATGCATAAATGAATATTTTGCATTCAAAGCTCTGTCGGGTGAATCCATTGACAACACTTACAATAGATACAATTCTTTCATAAACAAGTGTACGAGGTATGGGATCCACAAAACCTCTGAAGAAAACAATGTCAGATTTCTACAGAGCCTGAATGATGAATGGCTTCATCTAACCATGTCCATGCAAGCCACTTTGGATCTTGATGTATGGTCCATATCTGATCTCTTTGGAACACTAATCAGCCAAGAGAACAAAATTTCCAAACTGATAACCTCTGTCGGAGGTCCTCTGGCCCTTGTAGGAAGTGCCTCAGAAGGCAAAGACAAGGGAAAGAAGGATAAGGCAGCTGAGGAGGCACAAAAGAAGAAGAAGAAGGTACTTGTGGAAGAGAGTGAAAATGAAGTAGATTCTAAGGAGGAGATTGACATGGCTGCTCTGGCCAAAACACTTGCACTTATGACCAGACAATTCAATCGTGGTCTCAAGAAGCCGGAGTACAGAGGGAGAGAAGAAAGAGATGACAGAAGCAGAGGATATGGTGAAGCAAGAAGACATGAAAGAGAAAAGTCTGGGGAGCCAAGGCATGAAGAGTGGAATGGACAGAGGTCAGATGAAAGAGCTGGTGAAAAATTCCCAAAGCAAACTGAAGGGTGCTTCAAATGCGGAAAACCAGTCCACTTCGCCGCAGAGTGCAGGTCCTCTGCCAACAAAGGGAAACCCACAAGCGACGCTGCTTTCTATAAAAAGAAAGCAGAGTACTACACTCAGAGATCCCTAATGGCAGAACAAGAGAACCTTGTAACCGATGAATCCTCTAATGAAGAAGACAACACACTCTTCTGTGGAATGGCAGAAGTCCACTCTTCTGACAACGAGAGTGAGGTATCCACTTCTAATTCCTGCAACTCAGACTTTGAAAACAAGCTTCTTGAAATACAAAATGATCTTCTAGTTTATAAAAACACATGCTCGGATCTTCTTTGAAAGAGAAACTAGGCTCCTCATAGAGGAGAAGGACAAGCTTTACCTTGAAAACAAATCTCTTACCTCTGAGCATATTTCAACAAAAAGGGGTTTCAAGGAGAAAATCTCAAATCTTGACAAAGCTTTGAAAGAAAAAGTTAAAGAACTAAAGAAATGTGAGAGTGATCGTTTAAATGCCATTTATTTGAAAAACTTTTTTCAAAAAGAAAGAGAAGTCCTTCATCAATATCTGTTCAACAGAGATCTCCAAATTAAGAGGTATCAGGATGCTCAAAAGGTTCATGAAAAGGTAAACACCCAGATCGGCAGAAGAGGATTAGGGTTCGAGGATATTGACCCTTACATAGGGAACAAAAGAAACAAATATTTATCAAACATCTTCTGCCCTAGACAATTTTTAAAACCAAGTCTTCCAAACCTATTATCCACATTTAAGAGGCACAGAACCTCTGAAGGACCACATCTGAGGAAACCTCTGCAGATGGCAAATGTATGGTATGAAAATAATGGTTTACCATCTGCACCTTCATCAAAAAGAAAATCTATACCAAAGAAATATTTGTCTCAAAAACAGACAGGGGTCTTCAGATTTGGACACCTAGAAACGCAAACTCAAATGGCTTTTGTGTGCATGATGATTCCTGAAAAGGAACTGTCATCTGAAGCACCAGAGTTCATTCCAGCCTCTGTGGAAGAAAAACTATTCAAAAGGTTTTTTGAAAGCGACTTGAGAAGAACTTATGAAAATTATTTTCTCACCCATCCTGATTTAACTTCTGAAATAAGAGAAATCTTTGAGCAATATCTACAAAATTGTCTTAATGTTCCTATGGTCATTCCTTGTATTTCAAAAATTCTAAATACTATAGAGGACACCAATGGACAAAGCAAGGCACTTACAGGAGGTTAGACTCTCATTCATAGAGACTTTCTTGATTCAGACTCCGAGTCAGAATCAGAGTCCTCTGTCGACAATAGGACAAGTTCTGTGGAACTTGAAATACTCCCCTGTGGTCCAGAGAAGAGTAAACTTACCTATGGTATTCTTAATAGAACAGTTCTTCCCAAATGGAAAACCACAGGTGTACCTATATGTCCTGATTTCCTGGACATGTGCTTGCAAGCAAAGACTTCTCTAGAGCTTGAAAAATCAAAAAGGAACAAGATCTCTCATTTTTCAAAAGCTCCAAAACCATTAAAACCTTTTCATGAAAAATTCACTTGGCAACAGAAGGATAAATGGCCTAAAATTGATAAACTTGATGTTTCTGTTGCTGTGAAAGCAAGGAAAGAAGATCAAGGGAGAGTACAACCACAGAGCCACTCAAGAGGAGTTTTTGAAAAAACTAAACCTAGATTAGACAAAGCTTTCTGTAAAAAGAAACCCAAATCTAAAATGGGTTGTAGTAAAATTTGCTCTGTACCCTCCTTTGACAATTTTAATGAGATTTTTAAGAAGTTTGCCTCAAATGTTCCTTATTGTAAATGCTTTGATCTTATGCATGCATTGAATCAACATTTCTCGAGGCCCTCCTGTCTTATATCTCACCCCAAACCCAAGAATGCAAAATTCAAGGGTGAGAAAAGACAATCTGGTACCTCTGAAAATAAGGATAAATCCGAAACCAAAGGTGTTAAGGCATCTTCACAGCCTCCTAAGAAGAATGGACCAATTTGGAAATGGGTACCTAAATCTCTCTAATCTGTCCACAGGAGAAAGAGCATGTGCCTATCTGGTACCTAGACTCCGGGTGCTCAAGACACATGACTGGCGACAGAGGGTTGCTTTCCTCCTATAAAGAAAAACGTGGAGGAGGATCTGTGACTTTTGGAGATAACAAAAAAGGACAAATAAAAGGCTATGGAGTCATTGACAAAAGAGACATCGATGTCAACAGAGTTGCCTATGTGGATGACCTCAAGCATAACCTTCTGAGTGTAAGTCAACTCTTTGACAATGGACTCGATGTGATGTTCAAAAGACAGTACTGCTCTCAGTTGAAGGAAGATACAACCATAGAGCTTCTGCCAGCCAAAAGACGAGGTGATTTATACCTCATGGACTTTAAATCAACTAACAGAGAAAAAAAGCTCTGCTTAGTCTCAAGTAAGAATGAAGAAGATTGGCTCTGGCACAACAGGTTCTGTCATCTAAACTTTCACACACTTAACAAACTTGTGAAACTAGAACTAGTAACTGGTCTACCAAGTATTAGATTCGACAAGGATCATCTATGCTCAGCTTGTGAGATGGGTAAACTCAAAAGGGCTGCCCACAAAACTAAGTCCGACATATCTTGCACCAGACCTCTGCAGATGCTTCATGTTGACCTCTGTGGTCCTATATCTGTGCAAAGTCTTGGTGGCAAGAAGTACATCCTTGTACTCATAGATGAATTCTATAGATATACTTGGGTTGAATTCGTTCGAAAGAAATCAGATGTTCCTGAAGTACTAATCAATCTTATCAAGAGAATACAAGTTCTTTATGACTGCAGGGTACAGAGAATCCGAAGTGACAATGGGACAGAGTTTAAGAATTCAACCATTGAAGCCTATCTTTCGATAGAAGGCATATCACAAAACTTCTCTGCTGCAAGAACTCCACAACAAAATGGTATTGTTGAACGAAGGAACAGAACACTAGTGGAAGCCGCAAGAACTATGCTCATTGCTTCAGGGCTCTCTATTTCTTTCTGGGCAGAAGCCATTTCAACTGCATGCTTCACCCAAAATCGATCCTTGATCGTAAAGAAACATGCAAAGACACCATATCACTTACTACACCAGAGGAAGCCGAACATTAAGTACTTGCATGTCTTTGGATGCAGGTGCTTTGTACTGAACGACAGAGACCGGATAGGGAAATTCAGTCCCAAAGCCGATGAAGCCAAAATTGTTGGCTATTCATCAAACTCCAAGGCATACATAATCTATGTACTCAAATCCAATCATATACTCGAAAGTATTAATGTTTCATTTGATGATTCTTTTCAGGTGACTTCTGAGCAAATCAGCTCAGGACTCAAACATCAAGATGAAGATTCTGGTGGATCATCAAGAACAAATGATCTTAATCATCTGTTTGAAAAGATGTTCAATGATGATGGACCCTCTGAAGGTGAGCACAGAGCCTCTGAAGCCGAACCCTCTGAGGACCAAATAGGTACTTCTCTAACTGGTCTCAGCAATGTTTCACCCTCTTCCAGTAATGCTGTAGGTGCAACCATCGAGGGGGAGCACTCATAGGACAATACGAATCAAGGCCCCAAGCTCAATCAAGATCATAGTCATCTTCAAAATCTCTCTGAAGGGTCAACACCAGATCAATGCTCCACAGAGCTCTCTACCTCAACTCATAATGAACAACCAAGCCCCGTGGCAAGTACAAATGATCAATTTCTCTCAACAAAAAATGATCTACATCAGGATGAACGTGCTCCTGAACTAACCTCAGAAGTTTCCAATGATCACCTGCCCCGCATGACAAAGTGGACCAAGAGTCACCCACAGAGCTAAATTATTGGTGACGCTTCTGACAAGGTCCAAACTCGATCGAGTACTCCAAATTATTGTTACTATACAAATTTTGTGAGTATCATCGAACCCAAAAAGATATCTGAAATCTTGAAGACCCAAACTGGGTAGAAGCTATGCAAGATGAGCTTCTGCAATATGAAAGAAACGAAGTATGGACCCTAGTGCCTCTGCCGAAAGGCAAAACCGCAATAGGGACCAAATGGGTCTTAAGGAACAAAAAGGATGAAGATGGTGTGGTGATCAGAAACAAAGCAAGACTGGTGGCCAAGGGATACTATCAAGAAGAAGGCATTGACTATGAAGAAACCTTTGCCCCTATGGCACGACTCGAAACAATAAGAATCTTTCTTGCCTTCGCAGTCCACAGAGGTTTCAAAGTTTATCAAATGGATTTCAAGTCAGCCTTTCTGAATGGGCAGATTCAAGAAGAAGTATATGTCCAACAACCACCAGGGTTTGAGAACTCTAAGTACCCAAATCATGTCTACTTTCTGGACAAGGATCTGTATGGACTAAAACAAGCCCCCAGAGCATGGTACGATAGACTTTCAAACTTCCTCCTTGCAAACGGTTTCGAAAGAGGTACTATTGATACAACTTTATTCTATAAGAAGAGAAAAGGTGAGATTCTGCTTGTACAAATTTATGTCGATGACATTATTTTTGGGTCTAAAAATGATTTATATTGCAAAAAGTTTGAGTCATTGATGAAAAGTGAGTTTGAGATGAGCATGATGGGAGAACTTACATTCTTCTTAGGATTGCAAGTCAAACAAACCACAAACGGTATTTTCATAAACCAATCAAAATATGTCTCTGACATACTTAAAAAATATAAGCTCTCTGACACTTCACCAATGAAAACTCTTATGGTCACTAGATCCAAGCTCCATGCAGATCCAGAGGGCAAATCTGTGGTGTGTAAACTCTACAGAGGGATAATAGGATCTCTTCTATACTTAACCGCGAGTAGACCTGATATAATGTTTGCCACATGTCTATGTGCAAGATTTCAAGCTAACCCCAAAGAATCTCATCTTCATGCTGTCAAGAGGATCTTCAGATACCTAAAAGGGACCAAAAATCTTGGTCTCTGGTATCCGGAGAACTCTGGCTTTGAACTCATGGCTTATACAGATTCAGATTACGGAGGATGCAAGCTCGACAGAAAGAGTACCTCTGGGAGTTGCCAATTCCTAGGAGGGAAACTAGTAAGTTGGACTTCCAAGAAACAGAACTGTGTCTCGACGTCTGTGGCAGAATGAGAATATGTTGTTGCTGCAAGTTGTTGTTCACAAGTTCTGTGGATGAGGACCCAACTCAGAGACTAAGGATTTGATATCGAAAAAATCCCCATCCTCTGTGACTCCAAAAGTGCCATTGCGATCTATGCCAATCCTGTGCAACACTCCAAGACCAAACATATCGATATCAGGTATCACTTTCTGAAACATCATGTGGAGCATTCGACAATAGAAATGTACTTTGTGCCCATAGACTACCAACTTGCCCACCTTTTCACGAAGGCATTGGATGATAAAAGATTCACTTTTCTAGTTGGCAAGATTGGTATGCTCAACATGAGTTGACCACAGAGCCTCTGTACCCTCGCACAGAGCCTCTGTTGTACATATTTGTATGTAACATATTCCTTGTTTGTAAATAATCTCTTCGGCTTTCTATATCGTATATTCTTTTCTGCAAATCTATGTCTTGTGCAAATCTTATCTTTACATAATCCAAGCATAGTTGAAGGGGGAGCGGAACGAACCATCAAAAACCAATCTTGACTATTCAAGGGGGAGCAAGACAGTTCTGCGCAACACAGACTACAGAGTGAGGTTAGTCCATCTGAACCAAGGGTCAAAACTCTTTCTCGAGCACTATGCCCTCAGAAAAGTCACCCTTTGTACCATATTTTCTGTCAAAACATTGAAATGATCAAATCTTTGAAAATCTTTCCTAAAAAGGAAATTTTTAGTCTTAGAACCTCAGAGGTCGACCACAGAGCCTCTACGATCTATCGCAGAGTCTATGCACCTCTGAGGATGTTCGAACAAATGCCCTTTAAAAAGAACTCGATCATTTCATCGCACTTTCCACCCTCAAAAAAAGTTCTTCTGATCACAACCTTGCCTATGACATCAGAAGCCTCTTATCCACACAACTTCTGTCATTCCCATCATATTGAGAAATTCAGGTCATGTGATGCGGGTTATTTTTTATATCTCACTGTCACATGAGAATAGTAAATGCCACGCGCGTGAGAATAGGGTGGCGCACGTCCTATATCGTGCACCGCCATCATCTGACGTGGCAATATTTGATTGGTTCGTAACCTGTACCGTCGTTTTTTAGAAACGGATTCTTATCCGTTACCACTCATCACGGATTTGAAAATTTTATCATTTACCGCTAATTCTTTTTACTCTCTCTCCTTGTATATAACTCCTCTCATACCCCAAATTCTTTTTTTACTTGTTATCTTCTCTCTTTCAAGAATCCCTTTGCAAACAATTCTCGCTCTCCATATCTTTCCATGGCATCTCATTCTGCTTCTTCCAAGAACTCCAAGGGATCCTCTGCTTCAAACCACTCGATGCATTCTGAAGCTAAAAAGGACGATTCCCATTTTGTTGAACAAAGAACATGTCCTAACAAGCATAATGCTCTCCTTCACACACCATGATTATCACTCCAGGCAACTGAATCTCAAGCCTAAAAATCACTATGTTGTCTTGGAACCCAAATGATATCCTGAGGAAACTGCTCCTTTAATTCAAATCCTGAAGAACCACATTCTCACAAAAGCCCTAACCCTAAAAAGAACTGATATTCCTGAAATTTACATTCAACAATTCTGGTTGAGTGCTAAGCATGAAAAACTGGACCGTTATGGCAACTGTGTCATGGGCTATGCCACCAATCCTTCCACTACTCAAATATTGGACCTTGGTATAAACCGAAGACGGGTCGCAGAGGTATTCGAGCTTCCCACCAAGACCCAGCTAAACCTAACAAGATACTCTGACGAGCCTTTCTGACGATGAGATTCTAGAGTTCCTTAGGTTTATCGGGTACGCTGCACCAATTTCCAAAAGAACTGACTTCAGATGCCAGAACCTTCAACCTCTGTGGAACGTTCTCTTCTCTATTCTAAATCGCTGCTTGACTTGCAAGGTAGGCAGTCCTGACAAATCCACCAATACCATACTTGCAATAATGTATGGTATGTACTACGATTTGCCTCTGGACTATGCAACTCTAATATTCAGGGAAATCAGAAACGCGACCATAGCCAAGCAACAGGACCAAGCTCGAGCACAGAGCCCAAAAACCTTGTCTTCAACAGATTCTTTGCCATTCTGTTAGGAGACGCTCTAATAGGAGAAAGGAAGTTACCTACAGAGGGTAAGATGATCAAGGTCTATGAAATGAAGTCGCACAAGCCCATAGTTCTCAAATCTGGGTATCCGGGAGGAAGACCTCTGCCAGCCAGAATTTTGGCCTACCTGACCAGTGAAGATGGGGTGCAAACATACATTCATGGGCACAGGACTCCTGAACTGAGTCCTGCAACCCCCCCCCCCCACGTGTAGGATTCCAAGTGGGTGAGATAGCTGTTTTTCTTAGGACAAAGATAGGTGAGGGAGCGGAAGTTAGAACAGAGTAGGCTGAAGGAGCTGAAGTGCGAACAGAAGCTGTAGTTGCAAAACAAGAAAAGAAGCTTAAAAAGAAAATAACTCCCAAAAAGAGAGTCGCAGAAGAAGAGTCCGAACAACCTCTACAGAGGAGAAGAAGAAAAGCCCAAGTCGTTGAAAGATCTGAGGAAAGGCCATCCATCCCTCTCCGAGTCATAATGGCCATAGTTGAGGAGATACAGAAGCTGGACTCTGGAACCTTAGGGGAATTCGCAGATTTTACATTGCAAGACGTTACAGGGCTTTCAAGCTCTGATGATGAGGGAAACAAAATCTCAGAGGTGATAGGAGAAAAAGATGCCCTCGGCACACCACCAAAACCAACTCCCAGTGCAACCCACTCGTCTACTCCTGAAGTTCTAGTATAGAGGGGTATTGAAACAGGACCGCACAGTCCGAACCCAGCCCAAGCCATCCGGACATAGGATAATCCATCATCCTCTGTACCACCATTCGGGGAAGCCAAACCCACCTGACCCTCTCAAAAGGGTGAGAGTGTTGCTCTGCGTGTCCATTCGCCCCAGGACACATCTCTTCCACACACAGAGGTATTCGTTACCTCTGTCACACACAAGAGTGACACCCAAACCACCTCAGAGTCTGTGGTGAAAGAACATGATGATTCTGTGGCTCTAGAACAACCACAAGATCCGTTCAACATAAGTCTTAAGGGAGTCTCTGAACCCTCCCCCAAAGAACGCGTTGACAGAACTTCCATAGGTGCTTCCTTTGTGGAACATCGAGGATTGGAAGGAAATCCCTAAGAGCTCAATATCCCCACAAGCTCTATAGGTGCCAAAGACTCGTTGGCCAAATCTGGAACATTTGTTGTTCCAGAGGTTACCCCGGCATCTATGTTACAAAGGGCGAGTTTAAAGCCTTTGCTGACATGGTGCTCCAAAAACTTAACGAGTTGCAAAGCTCTATCTCCAGAGAGTCCTAAGCCAACTCTCAAACTATTGCAGAGGCCCTGAAAGCCAATACTGAAGCTCTGCATGCCCTCCGAACAACCTGCGCGACCAGAGCTGACCTTCAAGCTTGTGGTAAAACCATCCTTGCACACTCCAATCAAATTCAGATTCTCGGGGATCTTTGCATAGATGAATTCCCAAAGTATGCTATACAAGGAGTTCAGACCGGGGTGACAGAAATTGCCAAGATCCGAGAAGAAATAAAGGACATAACTCGCAGTGTTATGGTCCCCTTCCACCCACAGGCATCAACCTCTGTACCTGACCCCTCTGCTTTCGTGACAAAAGCCGACCTAGAAGCAATGGGCAATCAGTTTGTGGGCAAACTCAACCTTCTTCGATCCAACCTCAACCTCAACCTAGAAGCAATGGGCAATCAATGAACAAGGAAAGCAGTTGGCAGCATACTTGAAGAAAACCGTAGCCACATTTCGCTTCAAGTCTGATGTGGAAATCAACGCACTATCAATGGCTACAGAGGATGCCCTACAGAAGATCAACAAACATGCCGATGAACACCTCTGCAAGAGAAAGAAGAGAAAGGCCCCTGCCAATTGCCAAGAGGAGGCCTCACAGAAAAGAGCTCACCATGATGATCAGGACCCAGATACCTCTGGCCCTGGCCATCATGAGGGGGAGAAGGCATTAACACCAAAAGCACCGTTCATCTCTGCCACCCCTCTTCAATCCCTACCCCTACAAAGAACATATTCAAAGGCACACAAAACACAGAATCTAATGCCCTGTGCCTCTGAGGACCAAATACCAACTCCAATTGTCCAAGGATCAACCTCTGCAGTGTCTTTAAAGGGAAAGGTTAGTGTGGGCTCTGAACAGATTGCAGAAGGACTCACGAAATTTGTAGAACCTTCAAGTCCTGAACTTATGCCCACTGCACCCACACCCGTTGTTCAGTTTTAAATCCTTGATCCAGTTAACGCTGCAGATACTTCAATGACCTCTCCACGGAAGAAGGATCAAATCATCTCTACACCTGACAAAAAAAATCCCTTAGAATAGTCCTCAGAGCAGAAACGTCAAGAGGACAGAGTGAAAAAGATAGTTCAATCGATGGACGCCATGAGAGTTCCAATCCCAAGGCCTCCACCGAAAGAACTTAAGTTTCAAGAGAACATTCATACCTATCTCTACAGCGCAGAGCCCGAAGCCGTCTTCTTAGCACCAAATCTCCATCCCTTAATCAAAGAAGACATCAGAAGACGCTTCGAGCGAACTGCACTAGAAAGGGATGAGGTATTCTCCACAGAAGATATCAAAACCGTGATGAGTATCTCTCTGCACTCCTTCGCCAACAAGTCAATCATGTATGCAAAATACTTAGTTGAGAGAAAAGATGGAAGCAATACACGTTCACAGATGCAGACTTAAAGAACCTCTGTGCCTATGATCTTCCTCAACTACATGCCTTCACAGGGCAAAGACTTGAAAAGCGTAAGGAGTACATGATAGCGAATGGCAGGATCAAGGAGGTGATGCGCGGACATGTAAAATATCACAGCAAAATGGACTTCGAGGTAGCTCTACAACTCGGAGTCAAAAAGTTGTCGATCACCAAACCACATGATCAATTCCCCGGAATCGAGAACGTTCCTTCCAACTCCTTAATCACAGAGCCTGAGTTCGGATTTATCTACAGAGACGATGATGGGCTTAATAAAATGTATCGGGCAAATCAAAGTCACAAGTATTCGAACAACACTCTGCAGAAGATAAAGAACACAATCCTGAGGAAGAAAGGCTCTGAGATTGTGCAAGCAGGACCTGCAAAGACAATGATAGGATAGATTGATGCACAACTGAAGTACAGGGAACTCATTCTATCTATATGAGAAAAACTCTAGCTGAAAGCTTTACCAACCCGATAAATGATTTTCCCCAATGACTTCTCTAATCTTTTGTTGTTCATTCATGTATTTCTATACTAATGTAATTGCCTTTTGGCATTTTTCTTATATGAATGAATATCACTTTTCAGAGGTTGAGTTCCTTTCACCTCTTTTGGTTTCCATCTTAGCCAACACCTCACTTTTCAAATTTTATATTTTCAATACTTAGGGGGAGATTGTTAGCTCCACTCACAATTGTATAGAAGTATTGAAAAATAGGCTAAGTATGGGAATCGCAGAAGTCTGCCGCTGAACACTCAAGTACACTACAGAAGGTGCAAAGCTCAGAGGTTACTCCGCAGATGATCTACCCGAAGTCAAACCTGATGATGATCCTCAGATCACAGAGCCTCTGTGATCACTCACAGAGCCTCTATGAAGGCTAACTGTTGGGTCTGAAATATGTCAAACATGGTTACTACTTCTAGTTCAACATGGTTACTACTTCTGTAGTTAATACTGCCAGTTGTAGTTAATGCTGCTAGAACAATTTACATGAATCAACTTTTGTATTCCTTTCAAGGTTTCATCTGAATACTTTTCTACTTGAGAAGCTAGAAAGATTTTCTTCTCTTGGTTCACTCTGTAGATGAAACCTAGAGGTTATTCAATGATTGATCCAGTCTTCTGTTTGTCCAGGTTTTCGATGGTTTCCACTGGCTCAGTCACTCCAAGCTATTCTTCACCTAAGTTTAGAGCAATCTGAAAGTCACGTTTGGCTTTGTGTTTGATATAAGCTTCCATTGCCCGTACTTCAACCATGCTCATTCTTATCTCCCTTATTCCTGAATCGTATCTCGCAGAGCAATAGGCATATAGATGAGTGAGATCATATGGATTTAGATTTACGAGATCATTATCATTGAACTCGTAAATCTTCTGATCAGATCTAGACACCACATAATGCCGATATATGATTTTGTTGAAGGCGAATGTCTTTTCAGTGATTTTCTCCACTTTTATTATGGGAGCATTGTTGAGAACCGCCATTCTTTGTGATGTCTTTGACTGTATGAATCTTCTTTCGTAGTCTGACATATCCTCTCTGATTCTTGGATTCAGAGGGATTACTTGTGTGTCTCCCATATTGAACTCGCAGTAGATATGCTGAAAGTGATCTTCTATCGATGCTTCATGAGTTGATTCTAAGAATGTGGGAGGATGAGTGAATACCTTGGCTGGTAAACCGATGCTTGTCTTCTGAACAAGATTCTCTTGAGGATCCTGTTCATCAACAACCATGGTTTCTTTGTCCTTGGGCTGTGACTGAGTTATCTCTGAAGGCTGTTCAGAGATATATCCATCAATCTCTGGAGATTTTCTTAACTCTGAAGCTGTTGAGGTATGATGAGGTTGAGCGTTTTTGAAAACATACTCTTCGACATCAATTACTTCGATCTGATCTCTAGCAGCTTCTTCCTCTCTGTCAGAATCTTTCTGTTCTTTCTCAGACTCTGAGTTAAAGGCATCTCTCATCACCATTGGTTGTCTTTCGGGTGATAAGAATGCATCTTTAGAGGATGTAGAGAAATCTACTAATTGTTCGTTTTCTTCCTCTTCCAGAGCTCCAATTTTCTCTGGAGCTGCATCGGTAACTGGAGTGATTGGAACTCCTGGTGTTGATGAGGCAAAAAGTATTACCGGTGCTGTGAATGATTGCAAAGTTCGGTTTTCATCAGAAGAGGTGGTGTTCCTCTCTGGTTCCTTTTCTTGAACTGGTGCAGAGGGAGCAGCTTTATAGGTATGTGCGGTTGTATCTCTGATCTCCTTGTCTTGTGATTCAGAGTTCTCATCATCATCTGAATCCTCAGAATCATCAAATATGGCTCTCTTCACTGCATCGCTACAAGTCCCACCAGAAAACTTGCGTTTGTATTTGGGAGAGTTTGGTTCAGCGATTCCTTTTTTTTTGGGATCCAGAAGTATCTTCTGAATGGATTCGATTGCCTCTGAAGCTGCAGTTCTGATTTCAGCAATCTGGTCCTCTGATCTATAGTTATGAAGTTCCAGAGTAGCTTTGACCTGCTTCTAAGCAAAAGTAGAGATCTTGGAAGAACAAGTCAGCATTCTGCTTATGATTGCGGATTTGAAAGAGGCCAGATCACTTTTGGTGATGAGGTCTTCAGAAGTCCGGGGTGTCGGTTGTGGTGTTGCTGATGGTGCGCTGACTGCTGATACAGAAGCTTGAATTGTTGCTTTGATGAGGTCAGAGATAGAGTCCATTTAATCTGTTCTTGTAGAGCCTTCTGAACATCGATGGTTGTAGATGATTGAAGAGCAGCATTCTAAGCTTTAAGATTGACTGTCTCCAGAGATGATTCAGCCTTCTGTCTGAACAGTTCTTGTTCCAACTCTTGGATTCTGTTTGAGGAGTCCAAGAGTTGGGTCTTCAGAGTGGAAACCTCTGCTCTGAGGTTTGTGTTTTCAGAGCGAAGATCAGAGGTCTCTGAACCGTCAATTCTTTGAAAGTTATGCTCTTTCATGGATCCTCTGACTTCCTCACAGAATCTCTGGAACTCATATTTTGTGAGAAGTTCAGAGAGGGGTATATTGGTTACAACACATGTAGCCAATTTTTCGTCGAGTTCAGAGGAGCCTTCGTTCAGAGCTGTTTTGATGTTGTCTCTGGAAGGACTTCCACTTATTCCTTGATGTTCTGGAGAATCATCTTTGAGTGTTCTGTTCTCAACCAAGTCCTCCTCCTCAGATTCAGAGGACTGGAAGTGAATGTGGGAGTTGATCTTGCGATCCAGGCAAGTCAATCCTTGGTTTTGTAGGTCAAGCCATTGTCCCTGAGTTGGACAGCTACTTCTTGATATCTTAAAGGGTGAGAGATGAGCCACAGAGGCATCATTATGTGTAGGATTTTCTGATGTACTCTTAGGCAACTGAGTACTTGAAGTATTGGCTATGTCCTATGAAGAGGGCTTTTCCAGAAATTGAGTTTCCTCAGTTATGTGAACTTCAGAGGGGGAAAAAGGTACCTCTGAAGTGGCTGGCTGGTTTGGGTTCGAGCTGTGCACCTCTGATTCAATAACCATTACCTTTGGATCAGGTAGGTTAGATTGTGTGGTTGCACTGGGAGATGGGTTTGGTGTCCTAAAATATATGTGCCATGAGGCATCTTTTTGTTTGGAAGGCGAAGAACTCTCAGGTTTCTCTAAGTCCTTAGAAGACTTGCTCTCTTCTCTCTGAGAATCTTCAGATCTGGTCTCTGAAAATTCATCCTCACTTTCCTCAGAGCTAGTCGAGCTATCCTCTACACTAGCAGATGAGGTTTCTTCTATTAGTTCCTCATTGACAGCCCCTTCAGGTACTTTGTCATCTCTCTCAACTTCAGTTTCTCCAGCAAGAGTACCCTCTGGTTCACTCTTGTGAGAGCTCTGAACTTCAGGGTCCTCAGATCCCTCTGAAGCCGAGATGCTCTTACTCTTCATTCCAGGTTCAGGACCTAAGTGTGTTGGGGTTCCCAGAACTGGTTCTAGTCCTTGGGCAACACTGAGATAAGAAGCTAAGGTTATAGATTGAGGATTTACCTGATTCAGCATGTGGTGAGGAATCCTCCTTGCTTCTGGATAGCCTTCAGATAGAATAGTCGGTTTGAAGTTGTTCATTATGTAGAAAGGAGTTTTGGGTTGTTCAGTGGCGATCAAAATATGGAGCTTCTCGATCGCCGCATGGATGATTAGTGACAAAAATCTAGGGAATGTTATTGAAGAAACTTTGGATGATTGGGTCGTTTGTTCAGGGTCCTTTGCCAAGCATTTGTTCTTCTTCTCTATTGATGTCAGAATCCTATCATAGATTATGCCTGCCATGTCCAAGTTTCGATTGAAGAATAGGGCATACATGATTGACATAATTTTTGGTGTTGCTTGATCCATGCTTCCCAGTTTGCGGGTGAGAGTGCGGTTTAGGACAGAGAACATGAAGTTCTAGATTGGTGGTAGGTGTTGTCATCGGAAGTTGCTCAATCTGGTGATTTCAGTGTTGTAACCTAGCATTCGAATGAACTGGAGTAGGGTTTCAGAAGTTGGGCGTTTTTCAAAACGCGTGATTTGAAGTTCCTCAGCTATTAGGAGTGGGAGAACTTCTCTTAGAACAGCAGGATTGATGATGTTAAGACACAGTCTCATTCGATTCAAGATCATCCAATCTGAAGATCGTAATCTGAAGCTAAAGACGGAATGTCGACTCTCGATATTAAAGTCTATGTCGTTTTAATAAATGTCAATGTAATAGTTTTAGTTTACTTAGATTTAAATATCTAAGTTATAGTATTGTAAAAGTTAGATAAAGTTAACTTAGTTTTATTAGTTTCTAGTTTACTTTATTAGAAAATAATATCTAGATCTAATATCTAGATATTATCTAAGGAAGTGTGTTAGACACACTAGATAGATTTGTGTTATCTCTAACAACTCTCTCATAGATCAGATAACATACACACATACAAACACACACTTAAAGGTGTAATAGAGAGAAAACAGAGAACACAATCAAAAGCATAAATCTGATCAACCTTGTAACCATTTCTATATAACAATACAGGTTGGTAAACGTTATTGTGTTGTTTCTAAGAACTTGATATTAGTTTTGTTGTGGACCGACAGATGAGTATCCAACATTTTACGACTTGAGATATATCGAACTCGCCGATGATTCCGTTATGTGCATCGCTGTAGTGACTGGAAGAATACCATTCTTGAACAAACGAGAGTGGACATTCATTGGTAAAAGCTGCTAGGGCTTGAGTCAGTTCACAGTTGGAGAAGAACTCGCAGATTACTCCATATTGTTCTTCAAATTTGGGAGAATCAAACTGAATCATGTGATTGTTGTCTTTGATTGGAAAACGATACAGTCTTGAAGGTTCGCTAGATTTGGGAAAAAGCTTGCACCATTCATTTGAAGACGCCATTTTTGAGTTGAAGTGAAGAAGATGAAGTTCAAATTCTTTTTTTGGATAGAAAGAGAGATAGTGCTCGAGAGTAATTTGTAAAAATGAATATCCGGATGTTAAATTAGTTTTGTATCCAAATTTAGGAAAAGGTACACTCTAGTGCATAAGGTGAAACGGCAGTGATTTAACCCTTTGGATAAAGTCGTTTGGCCTTTCACTTATCCCTTTTTGTGACACGTGGCCTTGAAAATTGTTGTACCTACGAATGTAGGTTCCAAGAAAATAGGAAGGGGTGCCATTTTTCAATATTAAATTGAATAACTTCATTTTGCTGACTAGACAAACCTTTCGTCTTAAGAAGTAATTTAAGATATCACTTGTAATAAAAAGGTTCATTTAATCTGAAATTTTAATTTCAAATGATATCAAAAATTGCTAATTAACTAAAAAGTTCTTGTTTGAGGAATGACTGGTCTGAAAAGTTGTTGACTCCCCCTCGACAAATGATTTGAAAAAAATCCAAAATTTCAGAGACTCTGATTTTACTTAAAAAGTTCCCTTTTTTTTTCAATCCAGAGATTAATATTCAGAGACTCTATATTAACTTGAAAATCTTTTCTAATTTTCAGAGACTCTGAGATTAAATTCAGAGATTCTGAGATAAGATTCAGAGACTCTGAGGAGACTTTTGAGAAGTTCTTTTTCTCCCCCTTGACAAAAGAACAACTTTTAATTTTTCTCCCCTTGTCATGTGTTTGGAGAACATTCAGAGACTGATATTGACAAATGCTACTTGGTTTAGAGGCTCTGATAATTTGCTCAGAAATTCTGAGTTCCTTCCTTGTTAGGTAGACATATTCAACATTCCTAACTTGTTGATTAAAAAATTAAACCTTCGTTCATCTAAAGCTTTTGTGAAAATATCAGCAAGTTGGAGATCAGTTGGTACAAAATATATTTGAATTGTTCCCCTTTCAACATGATCTTTTAGGAAATGATACCTTACATCAATGTGCTTTGTCTTTGAATGTTGTACTGGATTTGCAGAGATGGCTATGACACTTTTTGAATCACACAGAATGGGTATTCTTTCATATTGTTGGCCATAATCTCTTAGCTGAGTTTTCATCCATATTACTTGAGAGGAACAACTAGCAGCAACAACATATTCTGCCTCTGCAGTTGAAGTTGAAACACGGTTTTGTTTTTTGGATGACCAACTTACCAGCTTATTGCCCAGTAACTGACAGCACCCAAAGGTACTTTTTCTGTCAAGCTTACATCCTGCATGATCTGCATCAGTGTAAGCTGTTAGATCAAAACTTGAAAGTATAATAGTGAACCTATCATGCCTCTTTAGGTTTTTATATCCACAGATTGTCCTAAAGGATCAGAGTCAAGTTTGACTCCGGTGGCAAGAGGCGTTTTCATAGAAGTTGAATCATTGAGTTTGTATTTTTGTAAAATTTCAAAGACATATTTAGTTTGACTTATGACAGTGCCTTCTGAAGTTTGTTTTACTTGTAAGCCCAGAAAGAAAGTTAATTCTCCCATGAGGCTCATTTCAAATTCACTCTTCATCAACTCTGAAAATTTTTCACAATACTTTTGATTTGTAGATCCAAATATAATGTCATCAACATAAATTTTTACTAATAGCATCTCATTTTTGTACCTTTTGATGAATAATGTTGTATCAATTGTGCCTTTTTCAAATCCATTTTTAATCAGAAAAGTGGACAGAGTTGCATACCAAGCTTTTGGAGCTTGTTTAAGTCCATACAGAGCCTTATCCAGATAATAAACATGATTAGGAAACTCTGTACTTTCAAATCCAAGTGGCTGCTAGACATAAACTTCTTCATTTAATTTACCATGTAGAAAGGCAGATTTAACATCCATTTGATAAACTTTGAATCCTTTGTGTGCAACATAGGCTAAGAAGATTCTGATTGCTTCTAACCTAGCTACAGGTGCAAAGGTTTCATCATAATCAATACCTTCTTCTTGGCAATATCCTTTAGCAACCAACCTGGCTTTGTTCTTGATTATTATTCCATCCTCATCCCTTTTATTTCTGAAAACCCATTTTGTTCCAATTGCAAATTTTCCTTTGGGAAGGGGAACTAGGGTCCAGACTTTGTTTCTCACAAACTCTTGAAGTTCATCTTGCATTGCAAAAATCCAATGAGGATCTTCAAGAGCTTCTTTTACCTTCTTTGGTTCAATAATGCTCAAAAAGTTTACGTAGAAGCATTCATTGATTGTCGCAGATCTTGTTTTAACTTCTTCTGATGAGGATCCAATGATTTGATCAATTGGATGATCTTTTGTCCATCTTGAGATTGGAGAAAAAATTTGGGGTGGAGTTTGAGCTTCAGAGATGACAGTTGATGACATCTCTGTTGTGTTGTTTAGAGGCTCTGAAGTTGGTTCCCGAGATGGTGAAGCAGATTCTCGAATTTCTTCACTATTTGTTTCTGGAGTTACTTCAGACACTCCTTGATCATCCACATTTTGATCTTCAACTTCTTCTGATTCACTTTGCTGATATGTATTTGGTGAAGTAGAAGGTGTTAATTCAGAGGGTCCAGAAAGGGTTGTACCTGTTTCTTGGGGTCCTTCTAAATTTTCTCTTGGTCTATCTCTGAAGATAGCTTCTGGGTTATCTTCATCAAAGAAATCTTCAAATATTCTGTTTAATTCAGATTCTCTTGATGATTCAGAGATAGGTGTTGAGAGACTTTCTTCTTGTTCAGAGCTTTTATTGTCATCAAAAGTGGCATTGATGCTCTCTTGGATGGTCCTTGTTCTGAGATTGAACACTCTGAAAGCTTTTGAGGCTAATGAATATCCAATGAATCTTCCCTCATCAGCTTTCTTGTCAAACTTTCTAAGAGATTCTCTATCGTTCAGAATGTAACATCTGCATCCAAAAACATGAAAATATTTAACATTAGGTTTCCTACTGTTAATGAGTTCATAGGATGTTTTCTGAAATCTTTTGACAATTGTAGCTCTATTATGAGTAAAGCAGGATGTTGCCATAGCTTCTGCCCAAAAATTTGTTGAAAGATCAGATCCAACAAGCATTGTTCTTGCAGCTTCAACAAGTGTTCTGTTCTTCCTTTCAACTACTCCATTTTGCTGAGGGCTTCTTGCTCCAGAAAAGTTAGGAGTAATGCCTTCTTCTGTTAGATATGAATTGATTTTGGCATTTTTGAACTCTGTTCCATTATCACTTCTTAGTTTCTGAACTTTGCTGCTGAATAGAACCTGTAATCTTTTCAACAATCTTATCAAAATATCAGGTACATCTGATTTTGCTCTGATGAATTCTATCCATGTGAATATGGAAAATTCATCAATCAGAACCATAATGTATTTCTTACCTGCTAGACTCTGTATAGAGATAAGACCACAGAGGTCCACATGAAGCATGTGAAGAGGTCTGGGACAGTTGTTTTCACTTTTGGTTTTATGGGATGATCTTTTCATTTTTCCCATCTCACAAGCAGAACAAAGATGATCTTTGTTATACTTCAGGGATGGTAATCCCTTAACCAAATTAAGTTTAACTAATTTATCAAGTGAGGAAAAGTTTAGACGTGAAAAATTTTTATGCCAGAGCCAGACTTCCTCACTATTAAGAGATACAATACAAAGTTTCTCTGAATCAGTGTCGTTTATCTTGGTAAAATTTATTCTGTAGAGGTTACCTTTTCTGTCTGCTCTGAGTGATTCTTGACCTGATTCTGAGTGGAGAAGTGAACAATATTTTCTTTGAAATTTCACATCAAAACCATGATCACAAAGTTGATTATGCTGATCAGATTATGTTTTAATCCATCCACATAAGCAACCTTTGAAACTAAAACATTTCCTCTTGACAACTCACCATATCCTTTAATCTGTCCTTGCACATTGTCTCCAAAAGTAACTGCTCCTCTAGATTTTGCTTTGAATGAGGATAGCAGTTCCTTATTTGCAGTCATATGCCTTGAACATCCAGAATCTAAGTACCAGATTGGCATTGACTTATTATGCAAGACAGATTATTGTTTCTTAGGTACCCATCTCATTATGGGTCCTTTTATGTTAGACTTTGGTGGATTTGTATGACTTTTTGGCATCTCATCTTTTGATGTCTTGCCGTTAATTGTCTTCTGTTAAAATTTTGTCTCTGATATATTCTTCAGAAGACAATGTGATCCTCTAAAATGATTTTTTAGTTTGATCAAGAGATGAATGCAGTTTCAATTAATAGAACAAGAAGAAGTAGAAGCAAAGTTTTTCTTTTTATTAAAAGCATTTTTACATTTAGACTTCTTTTGAAACTAGCATTAGGAATATTACATGTATCCCTAACTACTTCTTTCCTTTTTGCTTGAAAGACAGTCTTGTTTTCAAGTTGTTTTTTCTTGATCAAAAACATCTTCTTTTCTTTGCTACTCACTGCACAAACAGGATCAATATGGTTAATTTTTGTCCATTTGCCTTTTTGTTCAGGAGAGAATTTTACTGTTTTATAGGTGTAAGAATTAGAAGTGTTTGTTTTATTCTTTGCCTTTTCTTGTAATTCTTTTTCAAGTTCCAGAGACGTCTTTGCTTGTAAACACATATTTACAAAATCAGGACTTATTAGTATTCTGGTTTTCGTTTTTAAAAATGAAATTGGAACATTCAAAATACCAGACCCAACTGTTTCTATCTTTTTGTGAATTACATTCTCTGGTTTACAAAAAATCTGTTCATCAATCTCTTGATCAGATTCTGAATCAGAATCAAGAAAGTCTCACTTTGTGTTAATAGAGATAGCTACCTCTATTGGTTTTTCAATTTCTTTTGTTCTAGAGACTTTAATGATCCGTTTCATGCTTTCTTTTCTTTTTAAGTCGTCCATGACATTTTCTTTCCATATTTTTTTAACATCATCTTCAAATGTAGTTACGATGTTTTCATTTGACTTTGGTGAATACAGAGGGGCATTCGGATTTAGTGAACTCTGAGATTCATTTTCAGAAGTACTTGTATCAGAGGTACTTGGTTCGGATGTCTCTGATTCATTTGAGATGAAAGCATCAAATCTGAAAATTTCTTTGGGATCATAGCTCTGAGGTTTTGGGAAGTGTACCTCTGAAGTTTCTTCTTTTATCTGTAACACATATTCTTTAAAGTTTTTTTCTTCAGAGTATGTAGTATTTTTGAAATTCAGAGCTCTTGGTTTTGATCCCTCTGATGTTTTCATTCTTTTGAAATTATTCTGAGATGGACCTTCACAGCTTTGGACCTTTCCCATACGGAAAGTGGAAGAAAGTGAAGTTTTCTCCAATCCAGTGAGTGAGTTCAACTCATTGAATCCCAGCCCTTGAGAGTCCATTTGAGTTTTTATTTTGTCGAAAACACCTTGTGCATTAACATAGCTTTTGATTCGAAGATTTTTTCTATCTAGAGATTGATGTAGGATTTCTCTTTCCTTTTGAAAAAATTTGGTTAAGGCAATAGAATTGAGCCTTTTATACTCAGATATCTTTACTTCTTCTTCTTTTCCTTTTAAAACTTTCTCAATTTTTCTTATTTCTTCTGAAAATGATTTTTCTTTTTGCTTGTGAGTTTCTTCAAGTTTGGTTTTTTCAAGAAAAAATTTTTCTTTTCTGATTCCAGAATATTTTTTCTCTTTTGAAAAAGATGAGCTCTTTTGTAACTTGCTCTCTTTTCTTTTTCTATTCAAGAAACTTTTGCTCTAGATCTTGAAGTTCATTGATTAGTTTAAAAGCATCTACTTCAGGATCACTGTCAGAGGTGTAAAGAGAGTTTACCTTTTCAGAGTTGTCTTCTGATGCTCCATCAGTTTGATTTCCATCTGAAAAAGCCATACCATACAGATTAGTAGGCTCTTCCTCGTCGATGCTTGTTGAGTCAGATAACCAGTCTTACATTTCTGCTAAAAGAACTCTTTCTTTTACGTTGTACGTTAGTGTATTATTGTATCCAATATGAGATTACTTAGTCATTAAGCTTGTAGTTTTAGTCCTTGGTATAAATACCATGTTGCCTTGTAATCTTGTAGTAGAGTTCATTGTACGTATATTGTTAGATCAATGACAAAGAAGCTTTCTCTCTCTACTCTCTCTCTAGACTTAACATTGTCATATTAAATCTTGATTGAGATTAAATTGCTTGAATTTGATTGGGATTACAATATCAATTGGTATCAGAGAAAACCAAACGAATTCAGAAGGATCAGATAACAGATTGAATTCATTTTTTTTCGAATTCTTGGTTTTCACGAACTCGGTTCTTGATATTTCACTGTTTGATTCATAGTTTTCATGTTTTTGTACAATTAAATCAAGAAATTGATTTGATTGTATACATTTTATCAATTGAATCATTTTTCGTTCAGATCACTCTGTCAAATTCCAATTCTAAATCGATCAATTTGATCAAATTGTCAGTTTATTGAAAAACGAACACGAGCACTGTTTCTTGATTCAATTCATTGATTTTTGTGTTTTTAATGGAAATCTTGTGAAGGAAAAGTGTTCTAATATGTTTTTCGAGTACACTGATGCATTTTGAGAATAAATTGCAGGTTTTAGAACGATTTGGAGTGATTTCATGAACTGAAGTGTCGAAACGCGCAAGATCCAGAAAACGCGCAAGTTCATCCTAGAACGCGCAAGCTTCATCAAGTGAAGAACGCGCAAGCAAAGCCTGCGAGTTCACTATCAAACGCGCAAGTCAAAGGATTTGATATTTTGGCTAAAACGCGCAAGCTGAAGCTAGCGAGTTTGGTCGAAACGCGCTAAAGAGACGTGCGAGTTTCAGAAACGCGCAAGTGCTTGCCAGCGAGTTTTAGTGTGAATAGTGTTTAGCGAGTTCGTCTGCGAGTTTGCCTGCGAGTTCATCTGCGAGTTTGCATGCGCGTTTGTCTAAAAGTTATCATCTGCGAGTTTCATAAAACGCGCACGGTTCAGCTACCGAGTTTGTTTTGAAACAGTGATTAGCGAGTTCCAGTGTCTTGCGAGTTCTAGAAACGCGCAAGCTACCTTCTGCGAGTTTATTTTGAAACAGTGATTAGCGAGTACAGTGATCTGCGAGTTTTAAGACTTAGATTTTTTTCAAAAATTTAAATTTTTTTTCTGATCCGAGTTTGACTTTTTAGTCAACATTTCTGATTTGTTTGGGAACGATCATTTTTTTCAAGCATTTCTTTCTAGAGAAAAATATGTCAGAAAAAATTTCTCTAGCGGAACCCCCGTGCTAAGTCTGCGGAGGGGGACATATTCTGATATTGGTCATAATTTTCTGATTTTTGACGATAATTTTTTAAGCTAACTTTTTCTTTGAAGATGCCAAAGACAGACGAGGGAGGAAATACTGTTTTATCTACAAGAGATATGGCTGTTTTGTACATGCCAGAAATACCAAAGATGGAAGCTGAATTAGACAAGCTGAAAAATCAGAATTCAAAGCTTCTAAATCAGATTCAGGAGTTCAAATCTAAAGTGTCAAATTCTGATAAAACTCCTGATTGTATAAAATGTGCTAATCTTGATAAATCTGATTTTGCAGATATCATGAAGGAAAGAGAGAAAGAGATTAAAGATAAAGATAATCAAATTGAAATGAAAGAAAAGATCATAGGAGTTAAAGAGAAGATTATCATGCAAAAAGAGAGAAAGATTACGAATCTTCAAAGCCAACTGAAGACGATTGAACAGAAGTCATCAGAATCACAAGATGAATCAGTTAAGCTTCAACAGAAGTTTAAGGCTTTTGAAGAGAAGATATCTGCCTAGGAAATACAGAATGTTGAACTGAAAACAAGTCTCCAAGAAGAAAAAAAAATCAAATGTGAAGACATCTTCAACTCAACAATCATCTGAGATTTCCAAGAAAACTTTGCAAGAGAAAAAGGATCTTGAGCTGAGATGCATTAAACTTTCCAAGCAAGTGTCTGATTTTGAAAAGATTCTAATTACTGAAAGAGACACATTTGCTAAGGAAAGAAAAGTTCTTGAAGATAAAAACACTGAATTTCCCAAACAGATCTCAGTTTTACAAGACTTATTAGAAAAAGAAAGACAAATTTTTAAAGAAAAGAAAAAGTCTTTTGAATCTGAAAAGAAAAATTCTGAAAAGAGAAATGTTGGGATCTTCAATGAAATTTCTGATAAATCCAAGAACTTACAAAAAGATTTTGAGCAAGAACGTTCATATTTTGAAACTGAAATATCCAAGCTCATGTCCAAAATATCTGTTCTATCATCAGATATTCTAAAAGAACAGTTGGCTAGATCTGATTTGAAAAAGAAGTTTGACACAATTACTTCTGAAAGAAACATTTTAGCTGCAAAGATGAAAGACTTAGAAGCTGCAAACGTCAATTTATCAGAAAAGATTTCAGCTGATGTGATTAATCAATCACCTGTTGATCTCTCAACAGAATCAGTCTGTTCTTTCAAAACAGCTTCAAGTTCAATTCATGACAAAAATGTTTTGAAAAACAAAAGTGTTAAACCTATCATTGTCAAATCAAGTCAGATCAGACCATCAAATCTATTTTATGATAAATCTGTTGATGGATCAGCAAGCTATTATGTAAAATCTCTTGGAAAGTCTTCTCAGAAAAGTCAGATGGTCTGGAGAGTGAAGAGTTCTTCAGATGAAAAGAAAATGAAGGACAAAGCATTCAAATCCACAACAAATGCCAAAAAGAACACTGCGCATAAAGGTAAATCTTTTGGTAATCCTGATATATATTACTCGACTAATCATCTGATCAGGATTGCTCAAAGGAAGATTTGTTGTTCTTACTGTGGAGAAAATGACTTTGTTCAGAGATAATCTGCTCATAACTGGTACAGATCTTACAGAATTACTTCTCAGAATTATGGATTTAAAAGATATACATCTAATGAGAAGTGGATTCCTAAATCTAACATACCAGGAACCAAATACCAGTGGGTGCCAAAACCTGTTAACTTTGTTTTGCAGGTACCACAGGTTTAGGGGGAGCAAGATGAATGACTTCTAGACAAAACAATCTAGGACTCGTACTTCAAAGTACAAGTTAATGGCTCTTGAATAATTCAGTTCAAGACCCGTACTTCAAAGTTCAAAGACTGTGGCTTCTGATCACATGACAGATCAGGACCCGTTCTTTCATGTTCAAATATGGATATTCTGCAAATATCCAGGGGGAGCTTACATGACCTAAATCATTTTATCATGATTTGAGGGGGAGCTTAACGGTAAATATTTTCTAATCTAGATCTCTGATTGTTTGAAAGAAGAACAACTTTCAAGCATGAAAAACGGTTTCTTAAATGTTCAAACCACTTCTGATTCTCAAAAGGTTTCATGAATTAAGAAGTGTGATTTTAAATGTTTTTCATTATTGAGCTTCAATGTTTAACTGACCGTGTGTTTCCAAAGATTAATACTTGTGTATTATCTTTTCATACACTGTAAAGTATTCACACACATCGGTTCAGTACTTCATTTGAATCAGTTATTACCATGTCTCATAACGAACAAATTTTTCGATGGTAATACTCCCGTTTCCTTTCAAATGTTGTTGAGCATCAATCGTCATTTCATTCTTTGTGCGTTCATTGCAAAATTGTTTATATTCGTTCATATAAACAAAATTTCCAATTCTTTGATACCATAACCATTTCATTTGATCTGATTGATACATTGTCAGATTCTCAAAACAATTATCTTGATTTCATTTCATTCATTCAATATCCTTGTTTTTGAGAGATCTTCAAATTTCAAATGCTCAAATTTCATTCTTATTTTTAAAATGAGCATACATTTTGACAATGTTATCACATTTTGTGCTTAACTGTTCAGTTAAACTGTTGAGCAACTATTCTTTATAGGACTTACATGGGATTAGTGTGTGAGCTTAAATAGAACTTCTATGGATTCACGCTAACCAGTGTTTCCTACCCAGGAAGTTATCCTCGAGTGATTGAGGGGTGAGGGGTCTTAAATCAAAGAGTGGGGGAGATAACTCATTCGGTTGATTTTTTCTCATTGTGTGGAGCGGAAAAATGTAAATGAGAGTTTGGTTAGAAGTGAGCTTTAATGTTAAAAAGAAAGAGGGTGTGAGAACAGAGTTAAAAGAATATCAAAACTCTGCACCAACCACTTTCTGAGCCGGGCAGCCACAAAATCTGAATGGTTCACATTCTTTGGTGACCATCATTGAAAAAGGCAGTGAGCCCATGCCAACTCTTGCAATTACCCCACCTGCCACTCGTTTCTTTCTTGACAAAGAAATGTTTCATTTTCTTTGGGGACGCAGCATATATGCTATCTAATCTTCACTCGGAAGATTTAGATATTGAAAAAGAAGGAAAGTTGCCCCACCTTCGCACCTCTTTCATGCACATTGAGTCCGTGTAATATCTGTTGTTGTCTCAACAGTTTACACAATTTGAGCCTTATGAAACACAATCATTGTGCTAAATTCTTTCATACACAAGCACGAGCACACAGAAAATTTGTTTTTCTGTCAGAACATTCATAGATAAACCTTGTGTTTTTCAATGATTGAATGGAAGTCCTGGGGAGTCATCATCAAACCAACTCCTTAAATTGTACATTCGTTGTACACAGTAACTCCGTGTTACTGACAGGCACTTCTAACTGTTTCATTTGTTGATTCAGGGTTACAACTCATAATTTGTCTGAATTTGAAAAGATTCAGATAAATACATTCATGAATTGACGGCTTTGTATTAGATCAAAAGGGAAAAATGTTTCTCAAAGGGGGAGATTCAAAGATTATGTTGAAATTGAAGATGTTTTGATGATTATGAAGACCTCACAATCATCAAAAAGGGGGAGAAATATACAAAGATCAATTTCAAAAGTTATGAAGAAAGTTCAAAGACTTCAAAGAAGTTCAGAGTTTCTAAATTCAAGACATGTGGAGAATTTCTGAATTTTCACATTAGATGAAAAGGAATAATTCTGAGATTATTCAAAGTCAAATTCTGAAGATGATTTGAGAAAGATTGTTTTTCCAAAGATGGTCAAGAGATCAAAGAGATGAAGATACAAATTTTCAAAGATTTCAAAGAAGTTTCAAAGAAGTTTTTCAAAGATTTCAAAGTTTTCAAGACTTGTTGACTTTCCAAAGCTACAAAGTATTAAAGACTTTTCAAGATTCTTCAAAGACTAAAAGACTGAAGATTGTTAGAGTCTCAAAGTTCAAGACTATCAGAGACAAAAGTTGAAGAATCAAGCGCTGAAGACTAGTGTCAAATTTTTATTAAATCTTGAATACAAAGGGGGAGAATGTTAGTGTATTATTGTATCCAAGATTTAATAGGAAAAGTCAATTCAAGTAAAGTCAACAAAGTCAATGTATGTTTAGTCAATATGAGATTACTTAGTCATTAAGCTTGTAGTTTTAGTCCTTGGTATAAATACCATGCTGCCTTGTAATCTTCTAGTAGAGTTCATTGTACGTATATTGTTAGATCTATGACAAAGAAGCTTTCTCTCTCTACTCTTTCTCTAGACTTAACATTGTCATATTAAATCTTGATTGAGATTAAATTGCTTGAATTTGATTGAGATTACAATATCATACTTGTATTTGTTCTTGTAGTAATCTTGATATTTGACAAGTTTTCCTCTGCAGTTTGCAGAGAAATGGCCTAGTTTGCCATATCTGAAACATCTTCCATCATTTTGATTTGTTGGAAGAGTGGCAGTACTTGTCTCTGGCTTTTGTTATTGAGGTTTGAAGTATCTCTGTGGCTGTGGATACCTTGGTTGGAATGATTGTTGAGGTCTTGATTGTTGAGTTGAATCATTGTTGTTGAAGTTTGTACCCTTTTGATCACTATATGGAGTGAATCTGCGTTCTTGTTGAAATCTGACACCTTCTTGTTGAAATCTTCTTTCAGGATTTCTTCTTTCTTCATTCTCTCTCCTTCCTTCAAATACTTTCTTGCCAAATTTCTTGTTAAATTGATGTAGGATTTCTCTTTCCTTTTGAAAAAATTTGGTTAAGGCAATAGAATTCAGCCTTTTATACTCAGATATCTTTACTTCTTCTTCTTTTCCTTTTAAAACTTTCTCAATTTTTCGTATTTCTTCTGAAAATGATTTTTCTTTTTGCTTGTGAGTTTCTTCAAGTTTGGTTTTTTCAAGAAAAAATTCTTTCTTTTCTGATTCCAGAAGATTTTTTCTCTTTTGAAAAAGATGAGCTCTTTTGTAACTTGCTCTCTTTTCTTTTTCTATTCAAGAAACTTTTGCTCTAGATCTTGAAGTTCATTGATTAGTTTAAAAGCATCTACTTCAGGATCACTGTCAGAGGTGTAAAGAGAGTTTACCTTTTCAGAGTTGTCTTCTGATGCTCCATCAGTTTGATTTCCATCTGAAAAAGCCATACCATACAGATTAGTAGGCTCTTCCTCGTCGATGCTTGTTGAGTCAGATAGCCAGTCTTACATTTCTGCTAAAAGAACTCTTTCTTTTACGTTGTACTTGTATTTGTTCTTGTAGTAATCTTGATATTTGACAAGTTTTCCTCTGCAGTTTGCAGAGAAATGGCCTAGTTTGCCACATCTGAAACATCTTCCATCATTTTGATTTGTTGGAAGAGTGGCAGTACTTGTCTCTGGCTTTTGTTATTGAGGTTTGAAGTATCTCTGTGGCTGTGGATACCTTGGTTGGAATGATTGTTGAGGTCTTGATTGTTGAGTTGAATCATTGTTGTTGAAGTTTGTACCCTTTTGATCACTATATGGAGTGAATCTGCGTTCTTGTTGAAATCTGACACCTTCTTGTTGAAATCTTCTTTCAGTATTTCTTCTTTCTTCATTCTCTCTCCTTCTTTCAAATACTTTCTTGCCAAATTTCTTGTTAAATTGATGAGTGATTAATGCAAGAGATTTGGCGAAGGCATTTATATCATCTTCTGAGTCTGAATCTAAATGATTTTCTTCTGCCATTAGGACCTTTTTAGATTTTTTTTTTGTTTCCAAACTTTTTTGTGACTCTTCACAGTTGTTTTCTTTCGAAATTTGTTTTGAAACAAGTGCAAGGGGTCCACCTAAAGACAGTTTTGATTTTTGCTTCATAACATCCTTATCATATGCAACAAGAGTGCCATAAATGTCAGTTAATGACCATGACTCAAGATCTTGATTGGCTTGTATGGACATGGACAGTTGTGACCATTCTTCATTTAAGCTTTTCAAGAAAAGAACGTTGTTTTCCTCTTTTGTTATTATCACTCCAAACTTTCTGCATTTGTTGATAAGAATGTTGAATCTTGAGTAAGTTTGGTGTAATACTTCTTCTTGTATAGCATGAAAATCATGATATTCATTGATGCATAGATTTCTTCTATTTTTCTGGGTTTGTAGGCCTCCTTCAAGTTGATTTAACAACTGATCCCATATCTCTTTTGCAGTTTTACAAGAATCAAGTTCTTGAAAGATATCATTGGGAATGGCCATTATAAGTAATCTAACAGCTTTTGAGTCATTATCCATCATATTAGTTTCTTCATCTGGGAAGTTTGTGGTTTTCTTTTCATAATATGCAGGGATTTCAGTAGTATCTGCTGTTGCAGGAACTCTTGGAACCAACACCATTGGAATGTGAGGTCCAACGTTCACTGATCTAAAAATATCCTTGTCCATTCCTTCTAAGAAATTTACCATCCTTATCTTCCATTGAGGATATTCATCCCTTAAAAGTGTAGGAGGTTTTGTTAATGACCCAGCTGTATAAATGGCACTTATGCTTGAGTTTGCCATTTTAAAAAAAAATGAAGATTTGAAGAACAGATGCTTTTTGTATTGAACAGTGATTTACTATCAAATCTTGAGCATATGGTGGTGCTCTTTAATAAACCAGGTTTATTTGAACATGCACAAATATTGAAAGTTAGAATCAATGAGATGTAAATCTATTCGAGTATGCAGAAGCGATCTTTCTTTGTTTAGAAAACAAAGGAGGCTCTGATACCAATTGTTGGATCCCATATTTAATCTCACAACAATGATATAAACAATAAGGGTAATAAAAGCAGAAGCAATATAGTTTAATATCAAAGGAGATTCAAATATCACAGTTCATAAAGCAGATAATAGATAAACAAGATATTCTTTGAATAAAATATTCAACTTATATTATCAGTTATAAGACTTCTTAAGCACAATTTGAACATGAAGGTGATGGTCCTTTTTATAGGACCATAAAGTAAATAGTGTACTTATCTGACAAATAGAAGCATGCTTGAACAGTGTCTTACCTAAGAGGTAAGATCAAGACATGCTTGAACAGTGACCTACTCTAGAAAGTAAATCTTATCACAAGGTGACGTATCATCTGTTCTTCTTTGTCATGATCTCAGAGTGAACATCTTCAGAGCTCTGAAGTAGGATCTCTGATGAGGAGCTCTCTGATGTCTTTCCGTGGGACTGTCTCTGAATTGACTTCAGAGACAGACATGCTTTCTCCGAGACTGACTCTGAACTGACTTCAGATACAGACTTGCTTTCTTCAAACTGACTCTAAACTGACTTCAGAGACAGACTTGCTTTCCTCAAACTGACTCTGAACTTACTTCAGAGACAGAATTGTTGATGTCCCTTGAAAGTCTTTAGATGAAGATTTGGTTATTTTCAATACTTTCATTGGTTTATATTTGGTTCTAACATTTATCAACAAAAGAATTAAACCGGTGTGTATGAATACTTGAAAGTATAAAGACAAGATAATATGCAAGTATATATCTTTAGAAACACACGGTTTGTTAAGCATTGAAGCACAAAATAGATCTTGAAAACATTTAAAATCACACTTCCAAATCATGAAATCCGTTTGAGAATCGGGAAGTGGTTTGAACATTTAAGAATAATGTTTTCTATGATCGAAAGTTGTCCTTCTTTCAACCATATATGAGATGAAGATAAAGAATTATACCTTGTACATGCAATCTTACATCTCATTAAGTCAAACTTAAAGTCATAAAGATATGATCTTGTAAGCATTTCTCAAACTGCAAAAGTCTAAAAGTCATAGTCAAAGCAACTTTATTCACAGAAATTAAATGACATAAAGCAGTAAAACAATGAAAGTACGAGTTCTGATCTGAAATAATCAAAAGTCATTGCCATACTCTTTTAACTTGAAAGAGCTCCCCCTAAAATCACGATTACAAAAATTTGGCAGATAGGTAAATGCAGAAATTAGATATGCGCCCCCTCAAACTAACATTGATCACAATATTTGTCGAATGCATAAAATTTCAGACAAATATGCACTCCCCTTGAAGGTTGATTTTCTCATTGGAGTATTTGAGTACAATCTCTTATCAACACAGGAGTAAGGTCTTTCGATCATTGAAGTGCGAGTCCTAAACTGTTGTGTTTAGAAGTCAACTCCGTTGAAGTACGACTCCTAAGCTGATTTACTTAGATGCCTTGTTCTTTTACTTCCTCTTGACAGTAGGTGCCTGCAACACAAATTCATCCTTTTTCTTTGGTATCCATTTGTATTTGGATCCAACTGTGTTAGCACATGATTTTGGCAACCATTTAAACTTGGGTCCGCTTTTCCTTTGAAAAACATAATGAAATTGTATTCCCAATTAATTCAAGCAATCAAACAAACAATCTCAATCAAGATTTGACAGTTTATGGTTCTTGAGAGAGAGTAGAGAGAGAAAGCATCTTATGTCATTGATCTCACAGATATTACAATATGAACTCCTTGTTACATGATTAACAAAGCAAACACTATTTATACAGAGAACTAAAATCACATGCTTAAACCTACAAACATTAAGATTGACTTTCCTAAACTTTGACTTTGTTGACTTTGTTGACTTTGCTAGACTTGAATTTTCACACTAAATCTTGGATACAATTTTATACACTAACATTCTCCACCTTTGTATTCAAGATTTAAAAAAAAATTGACATTAGTCTTCAGCGCTTGATTCTTCAACTTTTGTCTTTTACATTGAATCTTCAGTCTTTTAGTCTTCCAAATATCTTGAAAAGTCTTTTGCACGTTGTATATTTGGAAAGTCAACAAGTCTTCAATAAAGATTTGAAACCTTTAAAAATCTCTGGAACTTCGAGGGATCTTTGAAAACTGTATCTTCATTACTATAATCTCTGATCAGTCTTCAGAAAAACAAACTTTCTCGAATTATCTTCAGAATCTGTCTCTGAAACATAGTAAGCATCTGAATTGTCTTGAACGTTCAGAATTATATCTTCAGGATTATCTTCAACATTTGTCTTTGAAATTGATCTTTTTAGATATCTCCCCCTTTTTGATGATTGTGAGCACCATAATCACCAAAACATCTTCAATTTCAACATTCTCTTTGATCATCCCCCTTTGTATTCAACGTAACAATCTCTTCCTTTATGATAATTTGACATTTTCCATCCTTTGATCTGAGTATCTGAATCATGAACTGTATATACCCGAATCTTTCCAAATTCAGATATAATGAACGTTGTAACCCTGATTCAACAAATGAAACAATTAGGAATGCATGTCAGTAACACAAAGTTACTATGTACAACGAATGTACAATTTAAGGAGCTGGTTTGATGATGACTCCCCAGGACTTCCATTCAATCATTGAAAAAATACAAGGTAATTCTATGAATGTTCTGACAAAAAACAAATTTTATGTGTGCTCGTGCTTGTGTTATGAAAGAATTTAGCACAATGATTGTGTTTCATAAGGCTCAAATTGTGTAAACTGTTGAGACAACAACAAGTATTAGATAGACTCAGTGCATGAAAAAGGTGCGAAGGTCGGGTAACTTTCCTTATTTTTCAATATCTAAATCTTCCGAGTGAAGACCAGATAGCAGATGTGCTGCGTCCCCAAGAAAATGAAACATTTCTTTGTTAAGAAAGAAACGAGTGGCTGATGGGGTTAATGCAAGAGTTGGCATGGGCTCACTGCCTTTTTCAATGATGGTCACCAAAGAATGTGAACCAATTAGTAGATGTGGCTGCCCGACTCAAAAAGTGGTTGGTGCAGAGTTTTGATATTCTTTTAACTCTGATCTCACACCCTCTTTCTTTTTAACATTAAAGCTCACTTCTAACCAAACTCTCTTTTACCTTTTACCGCTCCACACAATGAGAAAAACTCAACCGGATGAGTTATCTCCCCCACTCTTTGATTTATGACCCCTCACCCCTCAATCACTCTAGGATAACTTCCGGGGTAGGAAACACTGGTTAGCGTGAATCCATGGAAATTCTGTTTAAGCTCTCACATGAATCACATGTAATTTATCCTATAAAGAGTGGTTGTTCAACAGTTTAACTTGAACAATTACGCACAAAAATGATAACATTGTCAAAACGTATGCTCATTCAAGAATATGAATGAAATTTGAGCATTTGTACTTTGAAGATTTCTCAAAACAAAGATATTGAGTGGATGAAATGAAATCAAGAGAATTGTTTTGAGAATCTGACAATGTATCAATCAGATCAAATGAAATGGTTAGGGTATCAAAGAATTGGATATTTTGTTTATATGAACAAATATAAACAAGTTAGCAATGAAAGCACAAATTTTGAAATGATGATTGATGCTCAACAATATTCGAAAGCAAACGGGAGTATTACAATCGAAAAATTATTTCATTATTAGGCTTGGTAATAACAATTTCAAATGAAGTACTGAACCTGTGTGTGTGAATACTTTACAGTATATGGACAAGATAATACACAAGTATTACTCTTTGGAAACACACGGTCAGTTAAACATTAAAGCTCAATAATGAAAAACATTTAAAATCACACTTCTTAATTCATGAAATCTTTTGAGAATTAGAAGTGGTTTGAACATTTAAGAACATGTTTTTCATGCTTGAAAGTTGTTCTTCTTTCAAACAAACAGAGATCTAGATTACAAGACATTTTCCTTTAAGCTCCCCCTCAAATCATTATATCATGATTTGTTTTCTTTTAAGCTCCCCCTGGATATTTGCAAAATATCCTTATCTGAACATTGAAGAATGGGTCCTGATCTGTCATGTGATCAAAAGCCACAATCTTGACACTTAGGTCCGGGTTTTTTATTGTTTTGTTAAAAAGGCAAAACTCTATGACTTTAAGGTCCGGGTTTTGAACTGTTGTGTTTAAAAGCCTTTGTTCTATGCTCCCTCTTAAACCTTGGGTGCCTGCAACACAGATTTAGTTTTTGGTACCCACTGGTATCTGGGTCCTGATGTGTTAGTTGCAGTTCTTGTGGGGGTTACATAATATGAACCATACCAGTAATTGACAAAATTCTTACTTACAAAGTCATGTGCTCCATAGTAAGAACAACATATTTTCTTCTGAGCAACCCTGATCAAGTGGTTAGTAGAGTAAAACATATCAGAAATACCAAAAGATTTACCTTTGTGTGCTCTGTTCTTTTTGGCTTTAGATGTGGATGCAGATGCTTTGTCTTTCTTCCTCTCATCATCTGAAGAACTCTTCACTCTCCAGACCATCTAATTTTTCTTAGATTGCTTTCCAAGAGATTTAATATAAAAGTTTGCTGAACCATCAACAGATTTGTCATAGAATAGATTAGATGGTCTGATCTGATCTGATTTGATAGTGTTTGGTTTGACACTTTTGTTTTTCAAAACATTTTTATCATGAATAGAACTCGAAGCTGTTTTGAAAGAATAGACTGATTCTGTTGAATGATCAACAGGTGATTGACTAATCACATCAACTGTAATTTTTTCTGACAAATTAACGTTTGCAGCTTCTAAGTCATATATCTTTTTAGTCAAAATGTTTCTTTCATCTGAAAGTGTGTCAAATTTTTGTTTCAAATCAGATTTGGCCTTCTTTTCATTTTGGATATCTGATGATAGAACAGTTATTTTGGATTGGAGCTTTGATATCTCAGATTCAAAATGTGAACGTTCAAGCTCAAAATCTTTTTGTAATTTCTTGGTTTTATCAGAAATTTCATTGAAGATCCCAACATTTCTCTTTTCATATTTCTTCTTTTCGATCTCCGAAGACTTTTTTTTTCTTGAAAAACTTTTCTTTCTTTCTCAAGTAAGTCTTGTAGAATAGATATCTGTTTGGGAAATTCAGAATTTTTATCTTCAAGAACTTTTTTTTTCTTTGGCAAAAGTGTCTCTTTAAGTGATTATTATCTTTTCGAATTCAGACACTTGCTTAGAAAGTTTAAGGCATCTAAGCTCCAAATCCTTTTTCTCTTGAAGAGTTTTCTTAGAAAATTCAGATGACTGTTGGATAGAAGATGTCTTCACATTTGATTTTTCTTTTTTCTGCTTGGAAGCTTGTTTTCAATTCAACATTCTTCTTCTCCAAAGCAGATATCTGATCTTCAAAAACCTTAAACTTGTTTTGAAGCTTGACTGATTCATCTTGCAATTCTGATAATTTATGTTCAGTCGTCTTCAGTTGTCTTTGAAGATTTGTAATTACAGTCTCTTTGACTTTGATTGCTCTCTCAAGAGACTGAATAGCATATTCTTTTATTCTAATCATTTTCTCTCCATCTTTAATTTGTGTCTCTTTTTCTCTAATTTTCTTCTCTCTTGTGTTGATGATACCTTCATAATCAGATTTAGCATGATTAGCACACTTTACACTCTTGAATTTGTTTGATAAAGGCTGCATTCTGAATTCTCAGTTTATCTCGTTCAGCCTCTATAACAGGCATCTCAGGCATGTACAATGTTAAGTCTAAATATTGTATCCAAGATTTAATAGGAAAGACAAATGTGTAAAAGTCAATATTGACCTTGTAATAGTTAGTCAAAGTAAGTTTAGTTTCCTTAGCCATTAAGTCTTTATATTAGATTGTGGGTATATATAGGTTTGCCTTTGTAATCATCTAGTGGAGTTCTAGAGAATGCATTGTTTGTAATAGCTAGAGACATATGAATACGAGATCTACTTTCTCTCTCTAGACTTTCTCTCTCTAGTTCTTGATCTTAATGATGATATCTTGAGTAATTGCTTATTGTGATTGGGATTTTATGATTAAAATTTGGTATCAAAGTCGTACCAAACTGTTCAGGAATAATTAGATCATGATTTGAATTGAAATTTGTGTGTTTTTGGATTGAAAATCGTTATTTTTCGAATTTTCTTTCAAGAAACGAGTTTGTTACTGTTTCATCTGAATTTTTTTTTTGTGAAAAATCGGTTTTAATGCAAGAAACTGGATTCATTGTGTTCGATTTATGTTGGTGATTAATTGTTGTTTTGATTCCATCTCGAAATTCTAACAAAATCGGTTTCAATTTTTGATTTTTGAGATTTTCGTGAAAACGTGTTCAGTTACTGTTCTTGATTGAAAATATTCGATTTGATGTTTTTAATCGAAAATTGATTGCATGTGTGTGTTTAGAATTGTTTTTCGATGATGCTGACAAATTCTTGAAGTTCAATTGTGCAGGAATCAGTCGACTTGAGAAATATTGTCAAGAAATCGACTTTGTGTGTCATTCATACGGTTTGCGGGTCATTCACACAGACCTGAGAACCATACTTTGCGTTTTAAGTGAGACCCGCATACCATACGTTGCGTTTCAAGTGAGACCCGCATACCATTCTCTGCGCTTCAAGAAGGACCCGCAAAGCTCATCTTGCATTTCAAGAAGGACCCGCATTTTATACTATGCGTTTCCTTCAGCACCCGCAAACCTCTACTTTACGGGTGTAGTGAGACCCGCAAAATTTGTTTGCTCGTGTAGTGAGACCCGAATAGTCAGTTTAAAAAAGAAAAAAAAAAGTCTGGATTTTTTTTTTGGTCATCTATGGAAATATTTTTTTACATTGCAAAATAACAAGTATTGTTCAAATTTCAATTTTCACGAAACATTTTTTTTAAGATTTCAATTTGATCTGATTTTTGATTTTCTGATACATTAGTTTGGAACGATCATTCACTGTAAGCTGATTACTCTTTAATCATGGGATTTTTTACAGATCTTGAAGAAAATATCAGAAAGGTGGAATTAGAGAAGATTAATCTGGGTCATCAAGTTGAATTTCATTCTCAGAAGTCAATAGAATATTTTAATGAAATCATATCTTTGAAAGAAGAACTTTGTGCTTTAAAGGTTCTTAATGAAGATCTTCAGAAAAGATCTTCAGATGAGAAAATAAAAGGATTGGAATCTGAGAACACTGAGCTTCAAAAGAATTTATATGATTTGGAAAAACAACTTGTTGCAAATAAAGCTGAGTTTAAAGTAAAAATAAATTTTTTTCCAAGAAGTTCTCAGACTTTTCCAAGAAGTGCTATGAAGAAAAGAAGTCGGTGGAGCTTAAATGCTTAAAATTTTCTCAACAAATCTCATATTTTGAGAAAATTCTGATTTTAGAAAGAGAAAAGTTCGCTAAAGAGAGAAAGGCCATAGAACAAAAGAATGTTGGATTTTTTAAAGAATTATCTGGCCAGCGAACTGATTCAGAAAAAGAGTTTGAAGAAGAACGTTTAATCTTTGAGAATGAAATTAAGAAACTGACTTCAAAATTGTCTGAACTGTCTGCTACAGGGCTGAAAGAGCAAAAGACGAAGGCTGAATTCAAGACAAAGATTGATCTGCTTGAGAAAGAAAGAAACATCTTTGCGTCAAAGATCAAAGAGCTTGAAAAATCTGTTTCAAGTTCAAATCATAAATATGTCTCTTCAAAAAGGTCAATCAAATCATTCAATCAGATTCGTCGCACTAACCTGTTCTTTGATGAATATTTAGATGGTTCAGATTCTTATCCAAGGAGAAAAAGTTTCAAGAACGAGAAACTGGTCTGGATGAAGAAATCAGTCAAAGATGACAAGACTGATGAGCTGAAAGTGAAGAATTCATGTGTACCTGTACACAAAGCAAAGAAGAACAAAGCACCTAACGGTAAGAAATTTTATTGTTCTATTTGTTGTACACATGATCATTTTCATAAAACAAATGATCATTACTGGTATGGATCTTACTCTGTATCCCCCACACGCACTGCAACTAACATTTCTGGACCCAAATACCAGTGGGTACCAAAACCGAAACCTGAATCTGTGTTGCAGGCACCTCACTCCAATAGGGAGTAAGAAAGACAATGACTCTTGAATAACACAATTCAAGACCCGCACCTCAATATCAAGATTATGGCTTCTAAGCAAAACAGCTTAGGACCCGTACCCTAGAGATCAAAAAGACCTTACTCCTGTATGCTTGCATCTGATGGATATTGATGGTCTTCATCCCGAGTGAATTGATCTGATCTCTATCCTAAACTTTTTCTTTGCTAAATTTTTCTGATATTGATGGTCTAACAATTCAAAGGTAGTGTTTGATCTCTATCCTGTTTTAACTAACATATTTCAAATGCTTAATTTAAGGGGGAGTAAAGGCGATGACTTCTGATTATTTTAGATCAGAACTCATTCTATAACTGTTTTACTGCTTTTTGTCCTTTTATTTTTGAATAAATAAAATGAATAAAGTGGCTTCTAATCAAATGACAAATCAGGACCCGTTTTTCATAGATCAAAGAAGGATATTATGCTAATATCCAGAGGGAACTCAAAAGATATAAATCATTTGATCATGATTTGAGGGGGAGCCGAAAAGGTAAAAATCTTCTTATCCTAGATATCTGATTGTTTGAAAGAAGGACAACTTTCGAGCAAGAAAAACCTTTTCTTAAATGTTCAAATCACTTCTTATTCTCAAAAGATTTCATGAATTTAGAAGTGTGCTTTTAAATGCTTTTCAAAATTTCGAGATTTATTGTTTAACTAACCGTGTGTTTCCAAAGATCAATACTTGTGTATTATCTTGTCTATATACTGTCAAGTATTCACACACCGGTTCAGTATTTTATTTAAAAATGTTATTACCATGTAGATCCCAATTTCAGTGCAATCAACAGGTATAAGAACAATGATGAACAATATATTGGCCACAACAACTAGTCATATGATTAATATAAACTTCAAAGGGCTAAGGTTTACAGAGAGAATTTCTGATAATAATATGTAAACCTAAAAACTAGTAAACTGAATAATGAATCTCTAACTTTACAATTGAAATAGAAAATAACTTTAAATACTCGGGCTCGCAGGCCTAATGGGCTTATGGGCTTTAAGGCCCAACAAGCTTACAACTATTACAACTTGTCACAAACTACCCTGAACTTCTATTTAACATAGAAAATGGCCCTAACAATCTCCCCCTTTAAATAGAAGTTGATAGTCACGCCAGTTAGGAACGTAGATTTTTCGGAAACGAAAACTGATCTCGAAATATCTAATCTGAGTTCTGTACTCCAGTCGCTCTTCAATTTCACCCAGAGCTTCAAGAACAAGTGCCTTGTATTTAGGATCCAAAAGCTGAACCCCTTTTTCATCTTTATCAAGTGCACGCTTCAACTTGTCTTTCAGCAACATCAACGTACCATCACAGAAACTGGCAATCTGATTGAAACGAATGAAATGCATAATTCCTTTGTCATTCACATATGTCATGCCAAACTCTGGAAACTTTATCACTGTAAACGCAGGTACTTTCTGGGTATCAGACGGAGTCTTCAAATCAGGCTTGAGCAGATTAATCTTTGGCTGGTTGCTTTCTAACCCGATCTGAAAATCTTCCACCGAAGCAAGTTTTATTACACACTTCATGTATCTTTTCACTGTTTCTAGAGCATCAATGACTTCTCCAGGTCTGACAGTTCTGGTCTTTAAGTCACGTAAGATATACAGCAGATCTTGTGGCTCCAAGCATGGAAAATCAGCATCAGAAAAGCAATATTGTTGACCATCTTCTCTAGTAACCATAAAGTCCGTATACTTGACCTTCATAAAGTAGGCAGGTATAATCTTATCAACTGATACAATCCTGAGCTTCGTCTTGGAGTACTTGTGCTGGAACTTTCGGTATACGAACACAAGTTCACGCTGTTTTTCTTTGTTTTTCACTGACTGTAGACCATGTATAACAACTTCATCATACTTTCTGATCCAGTGGGCAAATATCCTCTTCTGACTTTCTTCGAGGAAAGGAACTTTTATTCGGACTCTTTCCCACTTGGATGGACGAGCTGGAGTTGTATTGACTGGTTTTCTAACTGGTGAAGCTGGAGGAGATCTCTCGGGAACTACTGTAGCAGAGAATTCAGGGTAATTAACTGGATAAGTCAGTAAAGGAATCACGGTAGAAGACTAATCATCTGGATGCAGTATTTCATCAATTTCTTCTTGCATTACCACCAGAGGTCTTTCAGAATTTGCACATTCTTCTATCGTGTCTGTTACTTCATACGGATCTAGTATTATCGTCCAATCTTCAGGAACTATCGGAGAATCAAATTCAAATTCCTCAGGCTTTTCAACCGTCGGATAATCATATAGTATCAGATCTGTCACTGATTCCCGTTCCTATTCCTGTTCCTGCCTCTGTCCCTCTGTTCTTGTACCCGAACCCGTACCCTGTTCAACCTTTTCCGACTCCACTACATGAGACTCCGGCTCAGATCGACGTTGGCGCTTCTCCCCCTCATGGTGATCAGGATCATCCTGATCATCATGTCGGCGCTTGAGCCGTTCTGCCTGGCCATGGCAGGTATCTTCCACTGCTGAAAGGCGTTCAGTCAAAACAGCTACGGTTTGCTGAAGTGACTGAAGCATGACTTGTTGGATCTGGAAGGCTTCGGTAGAAACGATAGGTTGGGGTGTAGGTGGTGTCGGTGTAGATGCTTGAGAACGAAGTAAGGATAACAAATCGGCATCCTGGGTGGGTTCGGTTTGAGATTGGGCTATAAGCTTGGCGAGAAGGATAGATTTTAGTTCAGGTATGGACAGATCCGCAGCTGATAGAGAAGATGGAATAGATGTGGTCTCCGGCTCAGTTGCTGGACCTTTGCCTTTGACCATGCGTTTGATGTTGTCCAACTCCTCCGTCATCATAGATTGGACAGCCTTTAGGGCGCCGTCCATATATTCCCTTGAGACAAACTCAGTTTGGGTAACGCCGGGATCACTTAGACTTCCCGTTGTAGCTACGACTGTAGAAGTCGAGCCGCCTACGTTCACGGTTGGCGTGATGATAGCCGTGGTAGGACTTCCATCCAATCCTCGTAACCTACCCGAAGGTGGGTTTACTATGGATGTTCCGGCCGGGCCACTTAGGCTACCGGCGATAGCCGAAAACGGAATCTGTGACCTAGGAATGGCATGTATTACAAATGGATCTAGACTCCATGCATGCAAAGACGGCGAGAACGGGGGCAGCTGTTCTCTTGTTTCAATATCGGCACCCTCCAAGTGAGAGCCCGATAGCGTATGTGCTAAATCCCCGTGAGCATGTGAAACCACCATCTGTTGAGAGATGGTGGAGTGGCTTGGTTGGGCGTGCAATTGCGCCGCTAGGTCCACGGCGGCTTCTTCAATACCCAGTCCCAACACATGAGACTGGATAGCAGATGTGGCTACCTGGCTAGATGTGGCTGGGGGGGATACAACCGAAGATGGTTGTCCCATCACTCGTGTACTCTCAGAATGTAGCTTACTCCGGCTTTCCCTCACACAGCTCACCTCTTGATGTTCAACTAATACTCCCTCCGCTCTCCTTATCTCTCCGGATGGGGGCTGATTATCGTCACCATCAGAGTCAGAAGACTCTTCATTTGATGCCGATGTTGCGGTTTGGGTTTCCTCGGTATCTGAAGTGGCTGATGTTCCTTCAGTAGCAGCGACAGAAGAGGACTGAACTTGAACGACTTCAGAATCTGTTGCCTCTTCTGTCATTGGAGTGTCTGTTGTTGGTGGCGAAGATGGTTGCCTCGACGAACTTGGCTGGCTCGTTCCAACGGCACTGCCCACTCCAGTTTCCCTCACGATAATGGCCCTCGACACACCCTGTCCGGAAGCCTCAGCTATCCGGACGCTCCCACCTCTCGTTCGTGGACGCTGACCCTCACGTCGCTCAGGTCTTGCTCCTTGGGCAGGTCCTGCCGGTCCTGGCCGGACCATAGGAGCTGGGATGTTGTGTGTGTGCCTATAAGCTATCACACTCAGTGCCGTGGGACGAGCATGGTCTAGTACCCCGACTGGGATTTGTCGGGCGACAACACCTTCTGGATCAGCACGGGAAGGAATCTTTCGGGTTGGATGTTGTGGGCACATCGGGTGAGTGGAGCGGCGTTGTATCTCGGGATACAGGTTCATGTAGTTCCGGATGATTATCTGTAGGAACCGCATGAAGGGGACGAAGTTTGACCGCCGAGATGCAGTCGACCGAACTCTCTGAATGAGTTCAAACCATAGAAGATCGGCAAAGTCGACGTGGCGATTGAATGCCACCGCATGAAAGATGCGTAGAATCGGAGCGCTCGTCTGATCAATGCCTTTCGTTATAGACGAAAGACACCGATTGATATACGTGAACAGCGTGTACCATAACGTCGATAGATGTTTGCGGTTGAATGTTGATGGTATGCGGAGTTCTGCGCCGTATCCCAACGAGTTAAGATCGGTGCACAATGTAGCATCTGAGACAAGTGGGTCGAAGTCTTCTTGGCCAGCTACAGATCCGGCGGTCGGTAATCGAAGAAATTGGCGGAATAGATCACTTGTGAGAAGCACTGGTGTGTGATCTATCCGTCCTTCAAGATGGAAACCGCCATCGACCTCTAAGGCATGAAGGGAACGCCAGAATTGCTGTAGGTATATGATTGGAACGGTGGCTGTTTCTGTTAGAGCATAGGAGAGTGGATGGCCCCTTAGTATCTCGATGATGACCTGATGTTGAATGGCGAGTTGGGTCACATCGAGATGGTAGTTATTTGCTGTAAGTGGAAGGAACTGATCCTCGGGAATCAGTTCTGCATCTGCGATTGGATCAATCGCTGGTGGCTGATTTTGAGCCATTGTACCTGTGAAGAAGTAATCGATTAGTACACAGGTTTGGAAACACAATTTTCGCCGTTGGAGTTATACCGTGATGATTTAGATCACGCAAGATAGTAACTCCAAAAATTTGGAAGAGCAAACCCTACTCGTGAGTTAGGGTCAGTCACCAAGGCGCGCAGACTTGCACCACTTCCTCATAAACACACATGAGTCCAAGAATGACTATAAGCACCAACACCTTGGATTCGACCGGATAAAAGCAAGACCGGAAGAGGCATTCGACCGAAGGTCTCATAAGACCGGATAGATGTTGGATCGGATGAGGTCTTCGACCGGAGGTCACTAAGACCGGATAAGTGGTCGACCGGATAAGGTCTTCGACCGGAGGTCACTAAGACCGGATAAGTGGTCGACCGGATAAGGTCTTCGACCGGAGGTCACTAAGACCGGATAAGGTCTTTGACCGGATTGGGTCTTCGACCGGATTGGGTCTTCGACCGGATACGGTCTACGACCGGAGGTAAGTTAAGACCGGTGGTCATTCGACCGGAGGAGACCGGGGTCTATTAAGACCGGAGAACACAAGGACCGGGGATCATTCGACCGGAGGTGAGTTCGACCGGGGCGAAACCCTAGATCGGAGTATTCCCCCGGAGAAGACAAATCGACCTCAGGTCGATTGAAGAACTAAACATAACATCGATCGATGCACTCCTGAAAAACAGCATCTCGAACCACCTACCTGATCGATTGAAGATGATGAACACGAACGTTCGGTCGAGAAATCGATGGGTCGATTGAAGGTCCGATCGAAAGCAATCCCGGGCGAGAGAGAGAATAAGAAGAAGAAGAAGTTTCCTGAGTTTGAGCGAATGAGAAAGAAAAACGTTCGACCGGGGTTTATAAACCCCCGGAGGTGCGATGGGCCTGGGCCGGGGGGGTGGTGGGCCTAGGAAAAAGAAATTGGTCTGGGACAATTTGGTCGGGTCCAAACAGGATAACTCAAACCAAAAACTTGAAACAAACAAAAAGAAATATTTTTGTATTTTTCGAAAATATATAGAAAACTTAAACACCATATTTTTGGAGTTTTCGGTGATAAAAAAAACTTCAAAAAAAAACAAACCTAATGGAGAAAGGAAAAAAATAAAGGAACATAAAAGTAACCCCGAAGACACGAGACTTAGCTCCCCCTCGAATATTCACCAAGAGGAGGTCCAAACACAGAACCCTCTTACCTGCTCCCCCTCGGATGGAGGACTCGTGAGACTTACCAACCATCTGACTCTAGTGCTCCCCCTGAACACAGTATTGGGTTGTAGATCCGTCACTAACAACTGACTTTCTTCAGGGAACAATGAAATGAACTGCACACAAAAACCACAACAAACAGACACACGAACACAAAAGAAGCGGGAAAACACGAAATCTACTTTGTTGATACAGAAGTTGGTAACGGACACAGAACTGAACGAGTAAAATGCAATAACCAAGGAGTGTGTATAATAGCAACCAGAGATAAGGCCTTGGTGCATTTGGCACAGTCATTCGTTATTGAATGAAACTCATAGAGAGCTGCGAACGGATCAAACTTTCAGATTTAGCATACCTAGCTTGGACACAAGGTAATTAAATTGTTTTTCGTCCAAGGCTTTGGTAAATAGGTCTGCTAACTGATGCTCTGAATTAACAAAATAGAGTTCGATAGTACCTTTTTCCACGTGATCTTTTATAAAGTGATAGCGCACATCAATGTGCTTCGTCTTCGTGTGCTGGACGGGATTGCTTGATATGGCTATAGCGCTCTTCGAGTCGCAGTAGATGGGAATCCTGGAGTAATTAAATCCATAATCTTTGAGCTGGGTGCGCATCCAAATGACTTGCGAGCAGCAACTGGCGGCTGCTACATACTCCGCCTCGGCGGTGGAGGTGGACACGCAGTTTTGCTTCTTAGAAGCCCAACTGATAAGACGATCGCCCAAGAACTTAACATGACCCGACGTGCTCTTCCGGTCCAGCATGTTGCCAGCGTGGTCAGCGTCCGTGTAGGCTGTCAATTCAAAACCTGTCTCTTTTGGGTACCACAAACCAAGATCAGCAGTACCTTTTAAATATCGAAAAATTCGCTTAACCGCAGCTAAGTGAGTCTCTTTAGGTTTTGACTGAAATCTTGCACACAAGAATGTCGAAAACATAATGTCAGGCCGACTAGCCGTCAAGTACATCAGAGAGCCAATCATACCTCTATAAATAGTAGCATTCACATCCTTACCGTCAGGATCGGAGTGGAGCTTTAGAGTAGTGGACATGGGGGTTTTCATAGATGAAGAATGTTCCATCTGGTATTTCCGAAGAATATCCGAGATGTACTTAGATTGATTAATGAAAATTCCTGTTTGTAATTGTTTTACTTGAAGACCCAGAAAAAAATTCATTTGGCCCATCATGCTCATTTGAAAATGTTTACTCATTAAGGCAGAAAAGTTCTGACAATACTTGGGGTTCGTGGAGCCAAAGATTATATCATCAACATAAATTTGTACAAGAATGATATCGTTCTTCTCTCTTTTAATAAATAAAGTAGTATCAATTTTACCTTTAGAGAAGCCAGACTTGACTAAGAAGGATGAGAGTGCATCATACCAGGCTCGTGGCGCTTGCTTAAGACCGTAGAGGGCCTTGTCAAGAAAGTAGACGTAATGCGGATTTTCAGTACTCACGAAGCCTTCGGGTTGCGAGACATAGACTTCCTCCTTGAGCACGCCGTTGAGGAACGCGGATTTCACGTCCATTTGAAAGACGATGAAATTCTTGTGAGCGGCGTAGGCGAGGAACAAGCGGATCGCTTCAATGCGAGCAACCGGTGCAAACATCTCATCGTAATCAATTCCTTCTTGCTGGCGATATCCTTTAGCTACTAGACGCGCTTTGTTCCGAACAATTATGCCGTTTTCGTCCTTCTTGTTCTTAAAAATCCATTTAGTCCCTATCACCGTCTTGTTCTTGGGTCGGGAAACTAGGCGCCATACTTTGAGGGTCTCAAATTGGTTGAGTTCCTCTTGCATAGCAATTACCCAGTCCGGATCATTCAGCGCTTCAGAGACGGTGGAAGGTTCGATACGGCTGAGGAACGAGGAAAATAAACAGTCATTAGCGGTGGTGGATCTGGTTTGAACTGGTGTGGAGGGATCACCAATGATCTGATGAAGGGGGTGTGCTCGAGTCCACTTGGTGGTGTGTGGATGAGGTTGATATGTCTGATGGGAGGTATCGGAATCCACATGACCACCTGGGGGTAAATCCTGAACTGCCTCGAGGGATGATGGCCTGTAAGGTGGAAGTTTCGTAGTGGGAGTCGAACAAGGAGTAGAGGACGACTCAGCTGGAGATGAAATGATAGGAGGTTCCGGGATTGCCGGAGAGGAAGCTTCGGGAGCACCTTCAACAGGAGTCGGTGCAGGAAGTTGAGCAGAAACAGGAGTCAGTTCAGGAGCACCGTCATCACGGACTTGAGTAAGAGGATTTCTATCACTTGAGCTTGGGGAAGCTTGATCATTGGCAGTAGAGGATGGAGCACCAGGCGAGGATGGACCTCCAGAGTCGGTAGGGCCAGTGACTTGTGTCACTTCTGGTGCTTGAGCAGGATTCCTGTCACATGACTTAGAATTAGATTGAACATTGAATAAGTCATTATAAAAGAATTCAAACAGTAAATCCAAATCAGAAAGATGTGCTCTTGACGTAGACGCATGATGTGGATCCACTAGAGATTGTGTAGCTTCCGAACGGAATTGTCCAGAAGCTAACACACCAGTTAGCGCGGGTTCTGAACTGAGATGCTCAGAAACCATTTCAGGGGCCTCGTCAAAAGTCACGTTCACGCTTTCAACGACGGTCTTCGTCTGTTTGTTGTAGACACGATAGGCTTTTGCATGCTGAGAGTAGCCGATGAACACTCCTTCATCCGCTTTGGGACTGAATTTGCCAAGATCATCCTTATCATTTAAGACAAAGCAGGTGCATCCGAAGGCATGAAAGTAGTTGATGTTTGGAATACGTTTGTTGATGATCTCGTACGGAGTCTTGTTGAACCGCTTGTTGATGATAGACCGATTTTGAGTATAGCAAGTGGTAGCAACAGCTTCTGCCCAAAGAAATAGTGGTAGCTTGGAATGAGATAACATCGTGCGTGCTGCTTCGACTAGAGTTCTGTTTCGACGTTCTACCACTCCATTCTGCTGAGGAGTACGAGCAGCGGAGAAAGTATGTGAGATACCCACTGACGTGAGATAAGTGTTGAGTAATTGATTCTTGAACTCAGTGCCGTTGTCCGTCCTGATGGTTTGAACTACTTGGTTGAGACTGACTTGAATACTTTTCAGAAGAGAGATTATCAACTCGGGAGTTTCATCCTTGGAACGGAGAAATCGGACCCAAGTGTAACGAGAGAAATCGTCAACCATCACCAGGACATACTTCTTGTGATTTATGCTTTGAACGTGCATCGGTCCACATAAGTCCATGTGGATTAGCTCAAGGGACCAAGAAGTACTTGGAACGGCTTTAGGCTTGTGAGGCGCCTTTTTCATCTTGCCCTTTTCGCAGGCAGCGCACAGATGATCTTTTGCAAACTTGAGATCTGGCATACCTTTGACATGTCCCCCGAGCACCAACTTGTTGATGTTCTTGAAGTTCAAGTGCGAGAGACGACGATGCCATAGCCAGCTTTGTTCAGCAGATGCTTTTGACAACAAACAGACTTCCTTATCGGGTTTCAAGGATGAGAGGTCGATCGTGTAAAGGTTGGTGCGTCGTGTGCCAGCAAGTATTTCTTTACCATCCTCAGTTCGAACGCTACACCTTTTAGCCTTGAAAGTGACCTCGAGATTCTTGTCGCAGAATTGACCGATACTGAAAAGATTGTGACCGAGACCTTCGACATAGGAGACTTTCTTGATTGTGATATTATCTTTGACAATATCGCCGTAACCCCTGATAGGAGAGGAGTGATCATTCCCGAACCGTACATTTCCACAAAACCTCTCGGTGAAGTTTGTGAGAAGCTCCCTTCTTCCGGTCATGTGCTTGGAGCAACCTGAATCTAAATACCACACATGACCGTCCTGCAAACCAAGTTATTTCTTTTTAGGTACCCATTCGTAAATGGGTCCTTTGGGGTTAGATTTAACACCCGACTTAGAGACCCGTTTATAATTGGGTCGTTGTCTTTCACGGGAAACATTACGATGAGAATCATTATGAGCAATATGATAAGAACCAAACCAATCAGATGCATAACGGCTATCAACAAAATCATTTGATCCACAATGAGAACAACACAAACAATCATGCGACAGTTGAAGTAATTGCGGAATTGAATAAACTTTTAAAGGAAAAGTTCCATTACAAGCAACTAGAGGTTTAGAAATAAAAACATCATGATTGTTATTGTTCTTTCTAGACTTTAACACTGGATCAACTAATTCTGATGTTGCCGAGCTTTCTTTTGACTTCTTTGCTACCCAAGCATATTTCACTTCTTTCCGCCGACCATACGTATCTGAAATGCCGTTAAACCCATAGTCAGAGGATTTGAAAATTGATGATTGTGACATTTGAGTGCGACCGTTCTTTTTCTTCTTCTGTGAACGCCTTTTAGATTTTGACTTGGAAGGTTTTGAAGGAATGTTCACAGAAGGTTTTTGCGAGGCAGATGTAGAACATTCACCCTTATGAAAATTGACCGGAGGCGCACATGACTCATTTAAAAAATCAACATGGCTAGGTAGAGAAGGATTAAAATCAAATTGGCTCAAATTGCTATCTAAACACACCTCAGAATTCAAGAATGCGGAAAATTCAAGTTCCTCATCAGAAAGGACCTTATCACATGAGGACTTCAGAACATTGGAAGAGTTTATTGAGTGCAAATCATAAGCGGAAGCATTTTTACAGTCAGAACACTGGTCTGATTCAAATCTTTGAGGCTCTTTTCCTTTGTTTGAAATAATCGGTGACAAGTCACCCATAAAAGCTTTGCAGGAAGATGTGTCAGAAGAAGGATAAGAGTTTTCAGACAGAGACGATAACTCTCTTTGGAGAATGGAAGGCTGAGCATGAGGGTCAACCTTGTGAAGTTGCACTTTCAGATTATCTGCTGCCATAGCAGCCAGTTGTGAGTGCAACTTCTTTATTTCTGTCTGATAATATTCTTTATCTTCTTCCGACATAGTTTCCTTTTTGTTGGAACTGAGACACTCAATTTGAGATAAAAGACTTTGCTTTTCCTTTTGAAAATTTTCCCTTTCTAGTGCATACGATTCTTCTAGCTGAACAAGTTTCTTTTCTAAAAGCAGAGTAGGCACATAAACCTTGGGAGCTAGAGGTTCCTCCTCAGTTTTAACGGTTTTAGTATCTAGTTCAGCTTGAGAGTAACTATGGAAAAAATCGGATGACAGAAAACGGGGTTTGTCAGTATTATAAGAAGCATTTAAAGTATCATAAACAAAAGGAAATGTCCTTTTAGAAAGAACAGAGTTTTCTCTTCTCAACTTATCTTCAAGGTCTTCCTCCTCAGTGGGTGTGGTCCAATGTATCTTATATTCAGGAAAGATTTTGTCTAATCCAAAAAATTCAGATGCATATAAAGTAGGAACTTTGGATAAAGCCTTGTTTAAATAATCAGGGTTATCGTACCCGATACTCGCATTTCCGTACTTTGGTTCTTTTGGTGCGATTAGCTTTAACGTTTGATCAGATTGACCAAATTTATAAAGTTTCTTTTCAAGCTCTTCTAGCTGATTGGATAACCTTATGTTCTCATTTTTGTAAGCCACGTTTTGATTTAACAAATCAATTTTCTCGGACTCAGACATACGGAGCTTATCGGTCAGGTCATCTACTTTGGTCATTAGACTTTGTGACTCTGTTGAACACCTCACATTTTCTTCTCTTAAATTAGAAATAGTGCACATATAGCTAGAAATTTCTAAGCTTTGATTTTCCATAAAGTCAGACTGCTTAGTGACACGGTTTTCCAGAGAAGAGAGAAGTTGTTCTTTTTCTTTTAACAGCAGCTTGTAAGAGTCAAGTTTGTTCAGAGATAGTTGCATCTGATCAAGTAAAGCTTCATGAAAAGGGGTACATACCTGGCAAGGAGCATTGTTATCGTCTTCATCAGTATCAGATGGTGATGAATGGTTGCCCATGAAGCACAGATGAGCTTCAGGATCCTCGGGTTCTTCATCCGACACTTGTAGCCAGTAATCGTCTTCAGCCATTAGAGCTTTACCAGCTTCCTTTTCTTTGGCAAGAAGCAGCTTAGCTCAGTAGTAGTCGGCGTTGCGCACAATTGGCTTGCGACAATCTCTGGCGAAATGACCTAACCGACCACAGTTGTAACATTTGATCGGTTCGTCTTTAGGCTTTTCTTCATGTCTCTTGTCAGGCTTCTTACCAGCTTCAAAGCGACTGTTACCTTTAGACTTATCACGATGATCACGATGAGTAGAGACTCTTTGCTTATTGGAAGTCTTGGAGAAAAACTTCCTCTTTTGAAATGCTTGAGTGAGAAACACCATTGCTTCCTTCATCTTGGCAAGTTCTGGATTCGAATCGCTATCGGGATCTTCAGGTTCAGAATCACTCAGCACGGGTTCTTTTCCAGATGATCGGCTGACGGATTTGCCTCTTCTCTCAGATATGAGTGCTATTTGATCAGTTGCTGGCTTTTCTTCTGCTTTCCCAATAAGTTCCATCACTTCCTCTTCGTCTTGGAGCAGCATTTCATAGAGTTCGTGAAGGTACAGCTTCTCCAAGGTTTGAGTGTGGCGAATATGGGAGACGAACGGTTTCCACTCAGGCTGTAAGTTGTTCATAAACTTTATGTTGTTTTCCGTGTTCGTCTTTGTGATCTTATTTTTCTGAAGATCATTTAGAAGCATATTAAACCTTTCGTAGGTTTCCGTCAGCGTTTCACCCTTTCGTGCTTTGAACCCATCATATCTGGTGATACAGTTTGTCACCTTTAGGTGGTTATTGATGTGGCTTCCCATCATCATCTTCTCGATTTGGTCCCACATCTTTTTCGACGAGTCTTTGAAGCTATCTATACAAGCATAGATATCATCCGGTAGACTTTGAAGAAGATATGATTTTGCCAGCTTTTCTGCCTCGTACAATTCCTTTTCTCTGTTAGTCAAATCACCAACAGTTTTCCGGATCTGGCGCTCTGGCCAACCTTCAGCTGGGTTTGCCGGTACCACTTTCATTGGCCAATCTTGTGGACCCTCAGTCAGGCATTTGTATATATCTTCATAGTTGGATTTTGCTTCTATGAAGTTCATAAATCGGTCATGCCACTGAGGGTACTCTCCCCGAAAGAGCACCGGGGGCTTTTGGTCAGAACCGATGGCTAGAGCATCCCTTGAGTTCATCTTTACTTCTTAACTTAAGAGCACTGTAATGATCGTTAGGCAAGCAGAATGATCCAAATACAATAAAATAGAAGAAACGTTATCTAAACAGAAAATCAAGACAAATAAATATCCGGTCGAAGGTATGCCCGGAGGAAGCAGTTATCCGGTCGAAGGACACGTCCGGGGATACACTTATCCGGTCGAATGATACGACCGGGGACACACGAATCCGGTCGAAGGACAAGACCGGAGGACCCTTATTCGGTCGAAGGGACAAGACCGGATCACCTCTATTCGGTCGAAGAGATAAGACCGGGGACACTCTATTCGGTCGAAGGGAGTTTGACCGGAGCATAAGTGTCCGGTCGAAAGAGGAAGTTTTATACGGTCCGGTCGAAAGACTTAACTAAAGAAAAACACAAATAAGGATAAACACAAACAACCCCGAAGAACACGAAGAATCCGATCGAAGAACCCGAAGAATTTCTGGGTTTCGATCGAATGCAAACACAGATCCTTCGATCCTTTGATCGAAGGAATTAACAAATCAAGCAAAAACCAAACTCACTAAGACCGAATACTCATAAATCAGAAACTCTAAGATCGAAGGAATTTATGACCAAGACCGAATACATATTTTTCAGAAACTTACCAGATTCGATCGAAGCCAAAACACATTTAGAAACAGATTCGATCGATAGAAACATAAAATTAATTATCAACTAAAGCACATATTAGCAATAAGTACATAAACGAATGATTATAGGGTTTTTAGACAAACCTTTTTCTGGATCAAACCTTTTGCCTATCTGCTCTGATACCAATTGTAGATCCCAGTTTCAGTGCAATCAACAGATATAAGAACAATGATGAACAATATATTGGCCACAGCAACTAGTCATATGATTAATATAAACTTCAAAGGGCTAAGGTTTACAGAGAGAATTTCTGATAATAATATGTAAACCTAAAAACTAGTAAACTGAATAATGAATCTCTAACTTTACAATTGAAATAGAAAATAACTTTAAATACTCGGGCTCGCAGGCCTAATGGGCTTATGGGCTTTAAGGCCCAACAAGCTTACAACTATTACAACTTGTCACAAACTACCCTGAACTTCTATTTAACATAGAAAATGGCCCTAACATACCATGTCTCAAATTCGAACCAATTTTTCGATGGTAATACTCCCGTTTGCGTTCAAAGTTGTTGTGCATCATTCATCTTGTTCATATTTGTGCTTTCTTTGATAAATTGTTTATATTCGTTCATATAAACAAAATTACCAATTCTTTGATACCCTAACCATTTGATTTGATCTGATTGATTCATTGTCAGATTCTCAAAACAATTCTCTTGACTTCATATTCATTCATTCAATATCCTTGTTTTGAGAAATATTCAAAGAACAAATGCTCAAATTTGATTCATACTTTTCAATGAGCATACATACTCTGACATATGATTTCTTGTGCTTTACACGTCAAGAAAAATCATTGACCAGCATGTATTTTTAGGAACATGGGATTCAGTATGAGTGTTTAATAGATCTTCCATGGATTCACGATAACCAGTGTTTCCTACCCGGAAGAAATCCTTTGAGTGTTTAAGGGGAGAGGGGTCTAAAAGAATAGAGTGTGGGAGTGGGCAGAGGTAAAATGGAAATGAAAGATTGGTTAGATGTGAGTATAATGATAAAAAGAAAGAGGGTGTGAGATCAGAGTTAAAAGAATATCAGAACTCTGCACCTACCACTTTCTAAGTCGGGCAGCCACATTACTGATTGGTTCACATTTCTTTGGTGACCATCATTGAAATAGGCAAATAGCCCATGCCATCTCTTGTATACAACACCACGAGCTACTCATTCTTTTCTTAAAAAGATAATGTTTCACATTTTCTGGGGAAGCAGCATATAATCTATCGGATCTTCTTTTGGAAGATACTGATATTGAAAAAGAAGGAAAGTTGCCCCACCTTCGACCCTTTATCATGCACATTGAGTCCATGTACAATCATTGCTGTCTCAGTGATTTACATACTTTGAGCCTTATGAAACACAATCATTGTGGTAATTCTTTCAAAACACAAGCACGAGCACACAGCAAATATGTTTTTCTGTCAGAACATTCATAGATAAACCTTGTGTTTTTCGATGATTGAATGGAAGTCTTGGGGAGTCATCATCAAGCCAGCTCCTTAAAATGTGCATTCGTTGTACACAGTAACTTTGTGTTACTGACAGGCTTTCATAACTGTTTTATTTGTTGAATCAGGGTTACACGCTCATTATATCTGAATTTGAAAAGATTCGGATATATAATGTTCATGATTCGGCTCTTCAGATCAAAAGTACGACAATAACAAGGGGAGATAGTTTGTTGTTCACAAAGGGGGAAATCAAAGCCTATCCTGAAATTGATGATATTTTGATGATAATGATGCTCACATCATCAAAAAGGGGGAGAATTATAAAGATTCAATTTCAGAGTTCAAGTTCAAAGTTCAAGCCTAAAGTTCAATTTGCTTCCGCTGTTTCAAAGACTGATTCAAAGTCAAAAGTTTTTGATAAAGAATATCAAGTTTCAAGAAGGTTTGTTCTTCCGAAGACGATTCAGTGATCAAAGTGATGAAGATACAAGTTTGATCAAAGTCGAAAGATTTTTCAGAAATAAAGTTTCATGTTTCAAGATTTGTTCAAGGCATGTTGACTTTCCAAAGCTTCAAAGATTAAAAACACTTTCCAAGATTCTTCAAAAGCTGCAAAAGAGCAAAGTTTTTGAAAGATTCAAGAGACAAAAGATGAAGAATCAAGAGTTGAAGATCTGCATCAAATTTTTATTAAATCTTGAATACAAAGGGGAGATTGTTAAGTCTAAATATTGTATCCAAGATTTAATAGGAAAGACAAATGTGTAAAAGTCAATATTGACCTTGTAATAGTTAGTCAAAGTAAGTTTAGTTTCCTTAGCCATTAAGGCTTTGTATTAGATTGTGGGTATATATAGGTTTGCCTTTGTAATCATGTAGTGGAGTTATAGAGAATGCATTGTTTGTAATAGCTAGAGACATATGAATACGAGATCTACTTTCTCTCTCTAGACTTTCTCTCTCTAGTTCTTGATCTTAATGATGATATCTTGAGTAATTGCTTATTGTGATTGGGATTTTATGATTAACAATTACTGCCATATCTCTTGCTGATAGTACAGTATTCCCTTTATCATCAGTCTTTGGCATCTTGAATGAAATATAAGCTTGATTATGAAAGATCGTTCCCAAACAGTTCAGAAGATTTGACTGAAAGTCAAACTTAGATAAGCACAAAAAATAATCTAAAAAAAATTCAGAAAATTTTCTATCTTTGAAACTCGCAAGTCACTGAAACTCTCTAAGCACTAAATATGCTAAGCAATATTCACAGAGGAACGCGCTAGTAGTTGTTATAGCGAAACTAGAACTCGCAGGACGTTGGTAGCGCGAAAGTATGAAACTCGCTAGACACTGGTAGCGCGAACCTAGAAACTCGCTAGACGTTGGTAGCGCGAAACTCAAACTCGCAAGGCATTGTTAGCGCGTTTCAATGATGTTAGCAATATTCAAACGAGTGGTTGGTGGGGTTAATGCAAGAGTTGGCATGGGCTCACTTCCTGTTTCAATGATGGTCACCAAAGATTGTGAACCAATCAGAAGATGTGGCTGCCCGACTCAGAAAGTGGTTGGTGCAGAGTTCTGATATTCTTTTAATTTTGTTCTCACACCCTCTTTCTTTTTATCTTTAAAGCTCACTTCTAACCAAACTCTTTTTTCCATTTTACCGCTCCACACAATGAGAAAAACTCAGCCGGATGAGTTATCTCCCCCACTCTTTGATTTTGACCCCTCACCCCTCAATCACTCAAGGATAACTTCCTGGGTAGGAAACACTGGTTGATGTGAATCCATGAAAGTTCAGTTTAAGCTCACACATGAATCCCATGTAAGTCCTAAAAAACATGGTTGCTCAACAATTTAACTGAACAGTTAAGCATAAAATGAATGATAACACTGTTAAAATGTATACTCATGAGATTTGAGCAATTGATCTTTGAAGATTTCTCAAAACAATGATATTGAATAAATGAAATGAAATCAAGAGAATTGTTTTGAGAATCTGATAATGTATCAATCAGATAAAAAAAAGGTTAGGGTATCTAAGAATTGGATATTTTGTTTATATGAACAAATATAAACAATTTAGCAATGAACGCGCAATGAATGAAATGATAATTGATGCTCAACAACAATGAAAGAAAACGAGGGTATTACCATCGAAAAATATGTTCGTTATGAGACATGGTAATAACAAATTCAAAAGAAATATTGAACCGATGTGTGTGAATACTTTACAGTATATGGAAAAGACAATACACGAGTATTGATCTTTGGAAACACACGGTCAGTTAAACATTAAGCTCAAAATTGAAAAACATTTAAAATCACACTTCTGAATTCATGAAACCTTTTGAGAATCAGAAGTGGTTTGAACATTTAAGAAATCATTTTTCATGCTTGAAAGTTGTTCTTATTTCAAACTATCAGAGATCTAGGATTAGAAGATATTTACCTTTAAGCTCCCCCTCAAATCATGATAGAATGATTTAGATCTTTTAAGCTCCCCTAGATATTAGCATAATATCCTTCTCTGATCATTGAAAAACGGGTCCTGATCTGTTATTTGATCAGAAGCCATCACCTTTACTCCCCCTATAAATTATGCAACAGTAGATTTATCAATGAAAACAAGATAGAGATCCATAATTCCTTCTGGAATGTAGTCCGTCATATCAGTAAGATTTATCAGTGAAAAAGTACAGGATAGAGATCTAAAATTCCTTCGGGAATGTAGTACGTCATATCTCTCTAATGCATATTTCAGAAAAGAAAGTACTCCCCCTTGATGGTTGATTTCCTCATTTGAGTATTGGAGTGCAATCCTCATATCATGACAGAAGTAAAGGTCTTTAATCGTTGAGGTACGGGTCCTAAGCTGATGTTCTTAGAAGCCATAATCTTGACATTGAGGTGCGGGTCTTGAACTGTGTTATTCAAGAGCCATAATCTTGACATTGAAGTTCGGGTTTTGAACTGTTGTGTTCAAAAGCCATTGTTCTTTTATTCCCCATTGACTTGTGGTGCCTGCAACACATAAATAGTTTTCGGCTTTGGTACCTACTGTATTTGGTTCCATGAATGTTAGTTGCAGTTCTTGTGGGGGTAATCGAGTAAGAACCATACCAGTAATTGACAAAGTTTTTACTTACAAAGTCATGTGCTCCACAGTAAGAACAACATATTTTTTTCTGAGCAATCCTGATAAGATGATTAGTAGAATAAAGAGTATCGAAATTACCAAAAGATTTACCTTTATGCTCACTGTTCTTTTTGGCATTGGTTGTGGATGCAGATGCTTTGTCTTTGTTCTTCTCTTCATCTGAAGAACCCTTCTCTCTCCTGACCATCTGATTTTTCCTATAATACTTTCCTAGAGATTTTACATAGAAGCTCGCTGAACCATCAACATATTTATCATAGAACAGATTAGATGGTCTGATCTAATTTGATTTGATAGTTTGAGATTTGACACTTTTCTTTTTCAAAACATTTTTCTCATTAATTGAACTTGAAGCTGTTTTGAAAGAACAGACTGATTCTGTTGAATTTTCAACAGGTGATTGAACAATCACATCAGCTGTAATCTTTTCTGACATTTCTATGTTCGCAGCTTCTAAGTATTTTATCTGTTTGGTCAAAATGTTTCTTTCATTTGAAAGTGTGTCAAATTTCTCTTTCAAATCAGATTTGGACTTCTGTTCTTTTTGGACGTTTGAAGATAGAACAGTTATTTTCGATTTGAGCTTAGAAATTTCAGATTGAAAATGTGAACGTTCTTGTTCAAAATCTTTTTGTAAGTTCTTGGTTTTGTCAGTAATTTCATTGAAAATCCCATCATATCTTATTTCAAATTTCTTCTTTTCAATCTCCAAAGACTTTTTCATTTCTTGAAAAGCTTTTCTTTCTTTATCAAGTAAGTCTTGTAAAATAGAGATCTGTTTGGGAAGTTAAGTTGATTTATCCTCAAGAACTATTCTTTCCTTCACAAATGTGTCTCTTTCGTTAATAAGAATCTTCTCAAACTCAGACACTTGCTTGGAAAGTTTTCTGCATCTATGCTCCAAATCCTTTTTCTCTTGAAGAGTTTTCTTGGAAATTTCAGACATCTGTTGAAAAGAAGATGTCTCCACATTTGTTTTAGCTTTATCTGCTTTCATGCTTTTAATCAGATCAGCATTCTCTAACAACAATGCAGATATCCTCTTTTGAAGATCAGCATTTGAACTTTTCAAGGCAGATATATTCTCTTCGAAAGCCTTCAACTTGTTTTGAAGCTCAACTGATTCTGCTTGTAGCTTAGGTGATTTTTGTTCAGTTGTCTTCAGTTGCCTTTGAAGATTTATAATCTCTCTCTCTTTCTCTTTTATCTCGGTCTCCTTTTCATAGATGATACCTAAAAAATTAGAGATAGTATTAGTACACTTTATACATTCAGGAGTTTTAACACAGTTGAACAATTGAAGTTGCAACTCCTGAATCTTTTTGAGATATTCTGAATTCTTAATTTGCAGAGTATTTCGTTCAACTTTAATAACAGATATCTCAGACTTGTACAAAATTGACATCTTGAATGAGAAAACAGCTTGATAAAAAAAATGATCGTTCCCAAACAATTCAGAAATATTGACTAAAAGTAAAAACAAGAAACGACAAAAAAATACTAAGACTCGACGAAAAACGAGAACTCAAAATGACAAAAAAACACAAAATATAAAATCTAGGGGCTAAAAACGTAAAAACACACAACTTATAAAACTAGAAGGACTAAAAAAGACAAAAGAACAAACTAAATACTAGAGGGACTGAAAATGTAAAAACCTAAAAGATAAAAACTACAGGGGCTAAAGGTGACAACTTGTCAAAGTTAGAACTTGAGGGACCAGATTTGTCAAACCCCTAAACTAATACTACAGGGACTAAATCTGCCAAAACTAAAAACTAGTTAACAAAACTAACAAATTTAACGTAAAAGGACTAAAAATGTAACACATTTAACAGAAAACCTAACAAAGGGAACTATAGGGACCGAAAAAGACAGACTTTAAAAGATACTAACTAGACTAACACTACTAACTGAGAAATGGACTAAAAATGTAATGAAAACTAACGAAACTAACATTCTAGGACCAAAATGTCAGATTTCTAATGGAGATAACGAGCTTCTAACGGACTTCGTCAACTCACTATTCATCTTCTTCCAAAAACAATCTGTGAATTTCAATCGTCGATATCTTCTTCGTTTGTCAACGAAAATCGATGAAACAAGTTGGAAAATACTCCGTGTTCACTCCAAAATCGATTCCAACAAAAAAAATATTTGAACATGCAGTGATTTACGGGCTGTGGATCGCGACAAAGTTACTCTGGCGAGATGATTTTCCGGCGAGATCTTTCGTGATTTTAAACCTTTTAAACACCTGTAAATCGATAGAAATCAACTAACACACACGATTAGAAGATAATATGCACAAATTCAGAAACGTTATTTTTCGGCGAATCCCGTTTTTCTGGTGAGTTTTCCGGCGAAACTTCAAACACTCGTTTGTTATCGAAAATCGAATCCGAAACTTGTTCTGGAATCCTTGTGACAAGTAGAAAAATTTAGGACCAAATAAATCGATCAAAAACACCTTACACGAAGACCTACTTCGTGAAGATTGAACGATGAAGTTTTCGTAAGCAGACTGGATTGCGCGAGAGGTTTGCGTGAGAAGGTTTGTGTAAGAAGTGATTTACAAGAACCTGTGGTTTGCGTAAGAAAAGCTTTGCGAGAATCTGTGGTTTTCGTAAGACTTGGAATGCGCAAACAATTAACAAATTTTGGTCCAATCACTCACAGATTGAATTTCATATTACTGCAGCCACCAATCATACAAAAACAATTTGATTAATCAAACCATTACGATCTGTCGGTGTTCTTCCTTCCATTACAATCTGTCGGTGTTCTTCCTTCGATTTCAAAATTGAATGCACCGAAAACATTTAATGAATATTGCACCACTGATTTCAATTCATTAAAATGAATACTGCACCACCGATTAAATTTGATTCCACTACAACCACTGACTTGATTAAAATGATTACCACCGATTCCACCGTCCTACTAATCAAACTTTAACCAATTGAAAATATTGATGTTTCAATTCACCGCCTCATTATGAAAGAAGTGTAAGTGCATCCATCGATTCTGCAAATCTGAAATGAATTGAACCTGCAGCCATCGAATGATTTAATTAACAGTCCCTGTGGTTTGCGTAAGACACTATTGGCGCAAACCTATGTTTGCGTGAGATGCCCGTTACGCAAAGTGAAGGATTGCATGAGATGACCATGACGCAAAGTGAAGGATTGCGTAAGATGACCATGACGCAAAGTGAACCTGCATATCAGATTGAAACCTGCAACTGTGTGTGTGCAACTGTGTGCGTGAAATGTGTGTGACAGGTGTGTGCGACCTTCCTTCTAAAACACAACACACAAATTAAAATTGAAACTTCATTTAATCTTGCACAAAACATTTGGAATCCACAGCCATTAACAAATCACTGACAAAATATTTGAATAACAAATTGAAACCTACAAAAACTTTGAAAATTGAAAATTGAAAGGAATATTAAATTGGAATATCAAAATAGAACCTCAATCAAAATTTGCAGTCTGACATCAAGAACTGAAATCACAGATTAATCAGAATTCGACATTTTTCAATCAAGATTCAACAAAAATTACAAAATACTAGTGATGAATCCATGAAATTGTGTGAACAAAAACGAGTCTACAACAACAAACGAGATCAATGAATTGAGTTTTACAGTCTAAGAAACAATCATTCACAAGAAGTTCAAGTCAACAGTGAACGATCAGTGTTCTTGAATTTTCAAGAAAACCAACTGTGTAAACCAAAAATTTCATAAATTAAACCAATTTTCTGTGCTAATATTTTGATTTCATATCGAAAACGATTCTCTCAATTCTCTCGAACTTAGATCCTGCTCTGATTCCAATTGATAAACCCAAAATCTATCTAAATCACAGAGAGAGAATGTAGAGAGAGAAAGTAGATCTTGAATCTCATATATCTCACACACGTCTAAAGATTTTACAAATGAGTTCTTGAAAGATTACAAAGCAACTAAACCTATTTATACCACTAACTAAAACTAAAACTAAATGATTAAGAAAACTAAACAGCTTTGACTTTTAAAGACTTTGACATTGTTGATTTCTAAGTTTGACTTTCCTAATTAAATCTTGGATACAACATTTGGACTTAACAGACGAGTGTGCTTTTTTCACTCAGGTTGCAAGATGCTGAGGAATTTCACGTTGTTTTCAATTTGTTGCTTCTTGACCTTGTTCTTAGAAAGCTCATTCAGAAGTAAAACAAATCTTTCATATGTTTCCTCCAGACTTTCATTCTCCTTTGCTTTAAACTCTTCGTAGCTGTTTATGCAGTTAGCTACCTTCATCTGGTTTCCAACTTTAGAACCCAACATCATCTTCTGTAGCTGATCCCACATTGACTTGGCAGTTGCATTGTAGCCATCTATTTTCACATAGATCTCATTTGTCATACTTTGTAAAAGCAAATATCTAGCCTTTTATCAGCATCAAACCGACTCTTTTGTGCATCAGTGAATTGAGCATAATCTTTATCAACTCTTTTTGTATTCTGAACTCCATATGAGTCATAACCTTCAACAGGAATCTCTTTAGTAGGTCTTTTCATTGGACCATCTTTAATTGATGATAGAATGTCTTTTCCATTTGTTTGTCGATCAACAAAATTGAGAAAACGATCTTTCCATTGTTCATATTCCCCTTTGAACAAAACCGGGGTTTGACATCTGTGCCAATTGAGAGAGCCTCTCTGGAAGTCATCCTGATTGAAAATATAAGCAATAAGAAACTTGAAATTGACCGTTAGTCCAAATGAAATCACAAAGATATAAAAATCTTGAAATAGGAATTCAGGAATTTTGATCACAATCAGAACTATGTGATTTGAACTGATTGTTCAAGTAATGCAGATTACACCCGGTGTGTATAATCCAAAACTGATCAAATTTGAAATATCTGGCAAAAATTGACTAAGTACTGAAACTCGTAGATCACTAAAGAAGGCTTGAAATTCCCAGATGACTAAACACGTAGATAACTGTTCACTTAGAAACTCGCAAGCAAAGTCGTGCGCGTTTGAAGAATCCGCAGATGCCTACTTGCGTGTTTTAACAAACTCGCAGAAGGAAACTCGCTCAAACTCGCAGACTGAAGAACAAACACGCAAACTTCGATTTGCGCTTTTTTAGAACTCGCAAATAGCACTTTGCGCTTTTCCAGCTAAAATCAATATCTTTCAGTTTGCGCGTTCTTCCGATGAAGCTTGCGCGTTTTGTAGATCTTGTGTGTTCTTGAGTTTATTTGCGCGTTCTTGTCCTTATTAATCAAAAATCAATTAATTCTTGATTTCTGATTTTTGAAACTTGCACAATTCACTCACCTAAACATCTAAAAATTGATTCTAACAATGAATTTCGATTTACAACTCAAACAATTACAATTCGATCCAAATACAGTGTGAGACTAACTCTTGAACTCAAACTCAACAAATCTCAAAAATTACGATCGATTACAGTGAAAAATATAAATCAATTTATACAAATTCAAACTAAAACATGATTCAACTACAAAACAATCAATTACAACACGAAAAACCAACATAATTTCAGAATTGAATATGAAAGTCAATGGAACAGTGTCGACTTCTTTTCTTGAAATGATTTCAATCTGGATCTGCTCTGATACCAATTGTGTGTCCCTGTTCCAAGTTTCTAATTCACAAATCAAATAACAAACAAGATTGATTAAACTAACTATTTGATTTTAATCCATGAAACAAAGATTTACAAACTGTTTTTCACTTTCTCTCTCTAAATGTCTCTCTATCTTTACAACTTTATCTCTGAATTCAAATTCAATCTCTAGTCATCTATCTATTAACAAAACAAAGACTATTTATACTCACTACCTAAAACAAGGAAAACAAAACATATACAAAGACTTTGACTTTAATAACAAGGACTTTGACTTTCTAGCTTTGACTTCTTGTACTTTAACCTCTACGATTCATGATTTTGTATCCAACATATTTCTGCTCTAACGGATGTCTTCAGTTTTTCTTGTAGATTTGAAATCTCCTTCTCTTTAGATTCAATTATTCCTGCAAAACCAATTTTAGAAATGGTAATGCATACTGAGCAAACAAAATCTTTCTTTAAATAATTATCATCTTTCAGTTTGTTAATATGTTCTAGAAGAGATGAGTTCTGAATCTTCAAATTCTTGTTCTCTGTTTCCAGTGCTAGAATCTCAGGCATGTACGCTAAAGCACAGTCTCTTTTGGTTAGAACTGTATTTCCCTTCTCATCAATGTAAGGCATCTTGAAATCTGTAAAAATATAAGGAAATCTTCACTTTTCGCATGAACTCGTGTACGAATTCTGAGCTTTTCGCAGAAGACTAGTGTGCGAATTCTTTCAAATTCATTTAAGACTCAAATGCGAATTCCTTGAAATTCGTATGTCTCTCATATACGAATTCTACACAATTCGTATGTGTCTCTTGTGCAAATACTTAGCTTTTCGTACACTACCTTAAGCGAAATCTTCAACCCTGCGAATTCTATCCTTAACATTTTTATTCTCAGTGATGTGCGAATTCCTTCAGTTTTGCGAGTTCTCCAGGACTTCGTGAGAATTCTTTGAATCTTGAACTTTTTCAACTTAAATCTCACTGATTTCCACCCAAAACTCAAATATTTGGTTCAGAAAATTTGCAGTCTTGATCACTTTGTTATCGATAACAACCCTGTGAAGTGAATTTATCTAATAACAAACATGATAATGAGAATCAACTCTTGACAGTTTACGACCAAAAACTTTCTAAAACTGGAAAGATTGATTCAATTCTTTGAATTTGATTAATCAACCAAAACAAGAGTTGTTATACTTCACTAGGCGATCATTGTATGGTGAATTTCACATTCAATCCATCATTATTTCAAAATTTTGATTGATGAAACAGAACTCGTGAATAGTGACTAAAAATTCGATTTTTCTTCTTTTCTGATTAAGTTCTGATACCAAATGTGATCCCAAAATACTAGCATACGATTAACACAACATATTAAGAACACAATCTTACTGATTAATCACATGAATTACAATAGTCACAGATCTCACATTTATGTGTGTGCTCTAAAGTGTGCGAATTCTCTTACCAGTCTGCTTTCGTAATTACAAATCTAACAAGGAGACTAACTATTTATACTAAGTCAACATTGGTTGAATTTTACAGCACAAACCCTTGACTTTCAAACTATTACAACTTTGACCCTCTATTTTAATCTTGAATACAATATATATCCAACACTTATGCTCCAGTGGCACGCATTGAAGCGATCAGAATGTTTCTTGCATATGCTGCCCACAAAAACTTCACCGTCTACTATATGGACGTGAAGACTGCCTTTCTAAACGGGATTCTAAAGGAGGAAGTCTACGTCTCACAGCCTGAAGGCTTTGTCAATCAAGAGAAACCAAATCACGTCTACATTCTCGACAAAGCACTTTACGGTCTAAAACAAGCGCCTCGAGCCTGGTACGAAGTTCTATCTAAATTCCTTGTCAAGTCTGGCTTCTCAAAAGGTAAGATCGATACTACTTTATTCATTAAAAAGGAAAAGGTCGATATCATATTAATTCAGATTTATGTGGATGACATCATATTTGGCTCAACAAATCCAAAATACTGTAAGAATTTTTCTAACCTCATGGTGTCAATATTTCAGATGAGTATGATGGGGGAGATGAATTTCTTTCTCGGATTACAAGTCAAATAGTTTTCAACGGCGATTTTCAATTATCAATCAAAGTACATTTTCGATATTCATAGAAAATTCAAAATGGAAAATTGTACACCAATCGGAACCCCGATCGAACCTGGAACTAAGATTGGAACTGATCCTTCGGGAAAAGTGGTCGATTTTAGATCCTATTGAGGAATGATTGGTTCTTTTATGTATTTAACTTCTAGTAGGCCAGATATAATGTTCTCTACATGTGTATGTGCTAGATATTAGGCTACTCCCAAAGAATCCCATTTGTCTATGGTCAAAAGGATCTTTAGATATCTGAAGGGCACTGCAGATCTTGGTCTGTGATATCCAAAGGATACTAGTTTTGAACTGACAGCCTACTCAGACGCAGATCATGCAGGTCGTATGTTGGATAGGAAAAGTACATCGAGGCACATACAATTTCTTGGAGTTAAACTCGTAAGTTGGGCATCAAAGAAACAACTTTGTGTATCCACATCAACAGCTGAGGCAGAGTATGTCGCTGCGGCGAGCTACTGTCCTCAAGTGTTGTGGATGAGAACACAACTACGAGATTATGGCTTCAAATTTGAAAAGATCTCAATATACTGTGACTCGAAGAGCACTATTGTAATATATGTGAATCATGTGCAGCATATAAAGACCAAACACATCGATGTACGATATCAGTTCATTAAAGATAATGTGGAAAAAGGTACAATAGAACTTTATTTTGTAAACACTGGTTACCAACTTGCAGATTTATTTACCAAGCCTCTCGACGAAAAGAGATTTAATTTTCTCGTTTATAAACTTGGTATGTTAAGTCTTAAGACATAATCAGTGATTACCTACTAAAGTTTTCGTTATTGTTATTTTTCTTCATTTCTAAGTTTTTAATCTGAAAGATATCTACACTTTAAGGTATGATCATGATTTCAGGGGGAGTGAGAGAAGATGAAAAGATGATCTACATCCAATTGAGGGGGAGTTTACATCTTTTTCACTGATAAAATTTTCTGATGCATAAATGCAGGGGGAGGAAGAGTAAGAATAAGGAATACTGAATATGTTTTCTGATTACATCTGATCAGAACTCGTACATTCAAAGTTTTACTGCTTTATGTCATTTAATTTTCAATAAATTTTTGTGAATAAAGCTAGCTTTGCACTTTGACGACTTTGTGACTTGTTGTAGACTTGAGAGGAATCTTAAATGATCATATCATATTTGACTTAGAGTTGACTTGATTAGATTTAAGACTGAGCAAAAAGGTTTATCTCTAATCTTAATCTCACACGTGTCTGAAAGACGGACAACTTTCAGATATGAAAACATGTTCTTAAATGTTCAAACCACTTCTGATTCTTCAAAAATTTAATGAATATAGAAGTGAGATTTTAAATGTTTTCATGTTATTTATGCCTACATGCTTATAAACCGTGTGTTTCCAAAGATAAATACTTGGGTATTATCTTTTCCATATACTGTCAAATATTCACACACTCTGGTTTAATATTTTGTTGAAATTGTTCTTATCATGTCTCTAAATTGAAACAAATTTTCGATGGTAAGACACCCCGATTGAACTTCAAAGAATTTTTTAGCGTGATTTCATTTCGAAACGTTTCTTTCAAGAATATCTATATTTTTGTTCGTATAAACAATATCCGATTTTCACTTACCTAAGCCTTAATTGAAAAAGATCAAATCTGAATGATCATATATGTCCATTTTTCATACAATGTCAGATTTTCAAACAAGTTTCTTGTATTCATTTCATTCATCGTGTGTCCCAAATTCAAGTTTCTAATTCAATTTTGATTAACAAAAACAAGATTAAATCAGATTTAAACCAACCTGTTATATTGATTTCAATCAAATACAATCTGTTTACAAAATTCTCTGAAAGCTCTTTCTCTCTCTAGCTTTCTCTCTCTAAAAGATATGCGCACATGATGCGTACTTACAACTTCAAGTCACCTATCTATTAAACATGAAAGACAAAACTATTTATACCTAACAACAAATATAAAGAAACAAAACAAATAAAACTAAAATTGACTTTGACTTTGACTTTCACTAAGAGTTGACTTTCCAGCTTTTAACTTCTTGTACTTTAACCTCTGGTCTTCATGATCTTGTATCCAACATAAACATGCTCTAACAATCTCCCCTTTGGATTCAAGATCATCTTTGAAAGATTTTGCAATTCAGTCTTTTCTTTAGGCTTCATTTTTACAATCTCTCATTTGTAACAAATTTCTTTTTTAAGCACACACATTGCAATATCCCCTTTCTTTGATTGTATTCTTCCAAGTCTGTCTTTGAAAAAAAATATTAACATCTCCCCCAAATACGGTAGAAATGCTCTTCAACAATCTCCCCAAAACTCTTTCAGACTTCGGAAAGAAATTATCTTTAGATTTAGCTCCGATTTCTTTAACAAAGTAACCATCAAAGAAAACTTCTGTACAGTCTTAGCACATCTTCAGAAATCTTCAACTTTGCATCCTTCTTTCACAATTAACCTTTGATCTCGAACAATTCGTTAACTTTGAAATTTCTGACTCAGACATTTCTTAAATTCATCTCCCCCTTTTTGATGAATAGAGCATCTATAGCATCAAAACTTTCACACGAAATGTCTTTATATGTTCTGACCACTGATCTTACATATGGCGCCTCTGATTCGTTGTCAATTCGAAAAAAGTATTCATTTAGATCTTTTCAAATCCAGACAAACTATAAAGTAGTTCGTGCAGAGTTTGATATTCTTTTACTCTGATCTCTCACCCTCTTTCTAATCATTAAGCTCAGATCTAACCAAACTCTTTTTCGATTTTATCTCAACGCACAACCCACACTCATCTCTTTTCGACTATTCACACTCAATCACTATGGATTAACTTCTTGGGTAGGAAACACTGGTTAACGTGAATCCATGGAAGTTTCATTTAAGTCTTAGCACAAAAAACCCATATTTTCCTTTGAAGCATATGTTGCTCAAAATGGTTTAACTTGAACATTTAAAGCTCAAATACAAGTCAGATGTTTGTATGCTCAGAATATAATCATGAAGATATGAGCATTTTAAAACATTGAAGATATTTTAAACAAGTAAATTTAAATAATAGTCATGAATGCAAGAGACTTGTTTGAAAAATCTGACATTGTATGAAAATGACCAGAAAGAAATGATATATGTGTTTAGGTTTATGGTTAAAAATAATGGATATTGTCTATATGAAACAAAATATAGACATTCTTGAAAGAAACGTGTTAGAAATTAATTAACGCTCAATATTCGTTGAAGTTCAAGCGGGGTGTCTTACCATCAAAAAATATGTTTCAAATTTGAGACATGGTAAGAACATTTTAAACAAGAAATCAAACCGGTGTCTGTGAATACTTGAAAGTATATAGAAAATACAATACGCAAGTATTTATCTTTGGAAACACATGGTTTGTAGAACATTCAAACTCAAATAAAATGAAAACATTTAAAAGCACACTTCCAATTCATGAAATATGTTTAAGAATCGGGAAGTGGTTTTAACATTTAAAAATATGTTTTCTATGATTGAAAGTCGTCCTTCTTTCAACCATATATGAGATTAAGATAAAAAATTTAACCTTTGTCATTCAGTCTTAAATCTCATGAAGTCAAGATTAAAATCATAATGATACGATCTTGATAGCTTCTCTCAATCTGAAAAAGTATCAAAGTCATGTCAAAGCAACGTTATTCACAAATTTATTGAAAAGTAAACAACAGAAAGTAGTAAAACATTGAGTGAACGAGTTCTGATCTTGATAGCTTCTTTCAATCTTAGAGTCTTGTCTCACTCCCCCTGAGATCATGAACAGAATGTTAAAGTGCAGATATCCATTCAGAATTAATAATAAAGAAATGATGAAAAATTACAATAAAAGAAACTTAAATAGGTAATTGTTGATTAGGTCTTGAGATTTAGCGTACCAAATTTAGATACAAGAAAATTGAATGTCTTTTCATCTAAAGGTTTGTTAAACAAATCTGCAATCTGATAATCAGTTTTTACAAAGTAAAGTTCTATTTTACCTTTTTCTAGATTATCTTTGATAAAATGATACTTGACATCAATGTGCTTTGTTTTAGTATGTTGCACAGGATTAGCTGATATAGCTATGGCACTCTTCGAGTCACAATAAATCGGTATTTTGTTAAACTTGAATCCATAGTCTCTGAGTTGTGTCCTCATCCACAAGACCTGAGAGCAACAACTGGCAGCATCTACATACTCTACTTCAGCAGTCGAGGTGGAAACACAAAGTTGTTTCTTTGACGCCCAGCTAACGAGCTTGTCTCCAAGGAATTGAATATGACCCTATGTGATCTTCCTGTCTGACATACACCCAACATGATCTGCGTCTAAATAAGCAGTCAGTTAAAACCATGTATTCTTAGGATACCACAGACCAAGATCTGCAGTCCCCTTCAGATATCTAAAAATTTGTTTTACAGCAGATAAATTAGATTCTTTAGGATTAGCCTGATATCTTGCACACAAACATGTTGAAAACATTATATCTAGCCTACTTGAAGTAAGATACATTAAAGAACCTATCATTCCTCTATAAGTCCTAACATCAACAACTATTCCCGAAGGATCAGTGCTAATCTTAGTACCTGGTGCCATTGGGGTTCCAATAGGTTTGCAATTTTCCATTTTGAATTTCCGAAGAATATAAAAAATGTACCTAGATTGATTAATAAAAATCCCCGTTGAAAATTGTTTTACTTGTAATCCGAGAAAGAAATTCATCTCTCCCATCATACTCATTTGAAATCTAGACACCATGAGGTTTGAAAAATTCTTACAGTAATTAGGGTTAGTTGAGCCATATATAATATCATCCACATATATTTGAATAAGAATGATATCGGCTTTTTCCTTTTTAATAAACAAAGTGGTATCAACTTTACCTTTTGAAAAACTTTTCTTGACCAAGAATTGAGATAAAACATCATACCAGGTGCGAGGTGCTTGTTTCAGACCATAAAAAGATTTAGCCAAGATGTAGACGTGGTTTGGCTTATCTGGATTTACAAACCCTTCTGGCTAAGATACGTAGACTTCCTCTTTAAGAATGCCATTTACAAAGGCAGTCTTCACGTCCATTTGATAGACTGTGAAGTTTTTGTGAGCAACGTAGGCTAGAAACATGCGGATTGCCTCTATACGCGCTACTGGAGCATAAGTCTCATCATAATCGATGCCTTCCTCTTGCCTATATCCCTTGCCAACAAGTCGTGATTTGTTTCTTATGACAATACCATCTTCATCCTATTTATTCTTGAATACCCATTTAGTGCCGATAATGGTCTTTCCTTCCAGTTTTGGCACTAGTCTCCAGACCTTTAGTGCTTCAAACTAGTTTAACTCTTCTTGTATAGAAGACACCCAATCCGAGTCAGCTAGAGCCTCTGATACGCGAGTGGGCTCTATCTTACTCAGGAATGAGTCATGCAGACATTGATTTTAAGTTGCTGACCTAGTTTGCACCGGTTTGTCTAGATATCCAATGATTTGGTGAAGAGGGTGTTCTTTGTTCTAGCGATGTTCATGAGGCAGTGGATTAGATGAATATTGATCATGGTTGTCATCTAAGAATCCACTATCAGCTTCTTCAGTTTGTACATTATGAGGCAGGGGTTCAGTTGAAATAATTGGTGCAGAAGTGTCAGTGGGTACAGCTTGTTCAATCTGTTGATCAGTCCTTAGAGTACACCCTACTGATTCAGCAACTTCTGGCTCTTTGTTAATAGTTACAGCTTCAACTATCAGAGTAGGCATATGAACTGGAATTTCTTTCTGAATCGGGGAATTCGATTCAGTGAAAACATCTGAAGTAGTTGGATGATGATCCGTTAAATCTTCCATCCTGTCAAACACAACAGGTTTAGTCACTTTTGATCCAAGAAATTCATCATAAAATAGTTCAAATAAAAGATCTAAATAAGAAAATATGAGTAGTAGACGATGATGCAACATATGATTTATTCACTGTAGGTACAGGTTCTGGACTGATTTGGCCAGAAGCTAGCACTCCGGTTATCATGGGTTCTGAACTGACTTGTTCAGAAGCCATTTCCTCATCGAATGTGACGTTTATGCTCTCGATAACAGTCTTCGACTTCTTTAAGTACACTCGGTATGCAGCAGATGTAAAAGAATATCCAATGAAGATGCCCTCGACTTCTTTAGCACTAAACTTATTCAGACTCTCTCTGTCGTTTAGCACAAAACACTTGCAACTAAAAATATGAAAATATTTGATGGTTGGTGTTCGGTTGTTGATCAAAGCATACGGAATCTTTTGAAATCTGTGGTGAATCATGGAACGGTTTTGAGTGTAACACACAGTCGAAACAGCTTCTTTCCACAGAAATAGAGGTAGGTCTGATTGGCTGAGCATAGTGCGAGTGACCTCGACTAGCGTTCTATTTCGCCTTTCGACTACTCCATTCTATTATGGCGTACGAGCAGCAGAGTATTGATGTGATATCCCGACTGATTCGAGATAATCTTCAACAATTATGTTTTTGAACCAAGTGTCGTTATCAGTTCTGAGAAGCTTAAAGTTTCTGCAGATTCACCTGGGTCGTCTTCAGAAATGTTATGAGTACTTCGGGCGTCTCATCTTTTGATCGCGAATAGTCGTCCACGATAACTAGAACATATTTCTTTGGGCTTAAGTTTTGAGTTTGCATAGAACCACAGAGATCCATATGCAACAATTCGAGTGAAGAACTGGTACTAGGTTCAGGCTTCGGTTTATGTGGAGCTCTCTTCATCTTTCCTTTTTCACACGCTGCACACAAGTGTTCTTTCACGTACTTGAGCTTAGGAAGTCCATTCACTAACTTTCCACTGACCAGTTTGTTTATGTAGCGAAAATTCAGATGAGAGAGCCGTCAGTGCCATAGCCAGATTTGTTACATCGAGGCTTTTGAAAGTAGACACACCTGATTATCAGTCTGGACCTTTGACAAATTGATTGTGTAGAGGTTAGACTTGCGAGTGCCAACCAAGAGTTCTTTGTCGTCTTCAATTCGTACAGAACACCGCTTGGCCTTGAAATTCACCTCTAAGTCTGTGTCACAGAACTGGCCAATACTGAATCGATTGTGTCCTAATCCTTCAACATAGCTCACCTTCGTAATCGTGATGTTGTCTTGAATAACATCACCATATCCTATGATCGATGAGAATTGGTCGTTTCCAAACCTTACATTCCCGCAAAATTTCTCTGTATAATTAGTCAATAAGTCCTTTTGCCCGGTCATATGCTTGGAACAGCCGCTATCCAAGTACCACATATGACGGGTCTGCACAAGAGAAATCAAGGAAAAACAATTTTAGGTATCCATTTAAAAACGGGTCCTAACGAATTAGCACAAGATTTTGGTATCCATTTGAATATGGATCCTCTTTTCTGTTGAAATGTGACATCTGTCAGAAATCAAAATCTTCAAGGTTAGAATCCATCGAGCTATTAGGGAGTAGTTCATAGAATTTACTTCTCTAGAATGTAATTAGATTGGTTATATTAGAATTTTCCCGAAATATTTCGGTAGTCATTTAGAAAGCCCAGTTCGGATCAGTAACTGACTAAAACGTCCCATAAAATGCCAAATATTATGTCACATGTCTAAAATACATAAAATAATGAGGTTTATATTATTTAGGTGAATATATATTTACTTGTAAAAATTTACTCAATTTAGAGAGATTTGAGAATTTAAAAATTGTCGGTTCTCAATTATCTGATTTATTTGTGAGATTGAGATATATTACATTTTTATAAAAAACAAAAATTATACGAGGTGGGCTTGGAGAGGCCACATGGTCGGCCCTCCACCCTCTCCCTCTCTTATTTTAAAAACAAAAATCTCATTTGAAAATTCATTTCTTCACTTCAAAAATTTGACTTTTCATTTTCTCCCTCACTCTCTTCATACAACACCCACATACACACTACATTCTCTCAAGAAATTCCAGAAAATTAAGCATCAATCAAGGATTGAAATCATCTTCAAATCAAGAATATCAAGTTTACTTCATCATCTACACTAGGTACAAGCCCTATTTCATCATTTCTTCATGTTATATTCAAGTTTAATGTTTGTATTTTATAAAAATTCTCATGCATGTGTATAAGTATTTCATTTATGGTTTTAGAAGTGAAATGGACATCATTGATGAATAAAACATTCATAAAGTGATGCCATAAGATGATCTTCCATGAAAAACCAAGTTAAAAAGTGAAATTTTGAGTCTCATGATGAATATGTCGATTTTATCATAGGTACAACTTTGTGTACGAAAATTTTGATGTTTTAGTTAGTTTATAATCAATATTCTTGTAATAATTTCACGTTTAAACAAACTCTTATGATAAGATTATTCAATCTTGTGTGATTAAGAGTCTTGAAAATTGATAAGTGATGAAAAATCACTTATTTAGTGTTCTTTGCCTCATGCAACTCACTTTGGACGAAAATTTTGTAAGTTTTATATGTGTCCAAGGTGTATATTTTCATTCTTAGATCATTATTTAGTGAAAAGGGGTTTAAATCTAAGGGGTTTCACAAGAAACCATGGAAAATGGATCTCTTAATGCTTATTATAAAAACCTTGTACTACACAGCTTGCTGTCAAGAATGGAACTCCCACTTCCAAGTTGTGTATCTCAATATTTACTCCATGAAATTTGGGCTTTTTGCTTCCAAACCCTAGTTTAATGAGTTATCTTTCAAATGAATCAAGAATCACTCAAAATTATGAGGTTTTGATCACTTAAATGTATGTTAGAAGAAAGTGGTGCAATCTGTCCCAAGCTGACAGAATAGTACACCCTACTTCTAACGGCCATAACTCCCTAATAAATCATCAAAATGAGGTAAATCCAATTCCATACAGTAGATTTTTGAGTTAGCTTTGCATCCATATATGGATCACTAAATTATGTTGAGTTTTGATCCTCCAAAACCATGCTACAACAGAAGTGCACAACTGATTCAAAAATCAGTAACCTACTGTTTTGTAGAAATTATTTGGGGCATCAAAACACTTCCAAAATTCATGAAATTTGACCTTAGAGTTATTAATTCAGTATTTTAGCTCTTATAAAAAAATGGTTAGGATTGTCAAATGGGAAGTTGTATTTTGAAAGCCATTATGTGGATATAATTTCTTGACAGCAAGTGCTGAATCCAGAAAGATAGTTCTAAAAACCTCAAACTTATGTTGCGTTTTTCATTAGTTAAGTCCCCGGGTACAATACTAGTTAACCCAGAAATGGGCCTATAGTATTAGTGGATAACGCTATTTGGTCTGACAAGCCCACCATATACTGACGAGTAGGGGTGCACTGTACTAGAGAAATATGACTACCCATGTGGTTAAAGCCCACCTCTAAGGTAGATCATGGGGCGTGGATTGGGTCCGGAAAGGTTTAGTAGTGGCTCAACGTGGTTGTATCAATGCATACCTCTTGTCATATAAGCTAAATTGTGATACTCATGAATCAAAGAATTGAAGTTTGGTTTATACGTATGATTTTCAAATGACAACTTGCATATAAACTTGATTTGTGCATATTTAAAAACCTGTGAACTCACCAACTCTCGTAGTTGACCTTATTTTGAACATGCTTTTCACGGAACAAGAAGGTACTTGGAAATGATTAAAGTTTATCTCTTGTGTAAACCGTGTGCAACACTTTCATAATAGTGATTTTGTACTTCAACTTTTGAAGATGTAATAGGGATGTAAACTTTTGGAACTTGTTGTAAACAATGGTTGAATGTATGGTGGTATTTCTTTTTGTATCCTAGTGCTATGCTTATCGAACTGTCATATTCCGTGTTTCCGCTTTAGCGGGGTGTGACATGAAAACTCTTAAAAACATTTGGTTTAGAAGAATAAACATGATAAGATCCAAACCAATCATTAGAATAATGATGATAAGCAAAATTACTCCACCGATAAGTATAAGATTTAGTAGTAGAAGGAGATAATTGGAACAATTGCTTTATGGAATATCTCTTGTAAGAAGTTACAAGGTTTTAATTAATAGAAGCAACAGAACCAATTACATCAGAAACACTACTATTTGATCTATTACAAGAATTATAAGGAATTGATTCTGCCTTGTCATCAATCTTCCTTTTAGGTCGCCATTTAGTCCGCTCTTCCAACCTTTTCTTTCTTAAATCTGAAACAAAGAATTAAGATTTATTAGGAAAATCAGATTTATGATATTGGTTTTTCTTGTGTTTACCAGTGCTGTTCTGTTTCTGTGACCGCTGTTTCTTATGCTTCTTACCCTTAGCATAGTAATCAGCATTCACAGAAATTGATTCACCAACCTTAGTTGATGATTCACCTTTTTCACGAACACTTGGTAAAGCTTCTCCATTAATAACAAAAGTAGAATGATCTGGAAGTGGAGCATTGAAGTCAAACATATCAATTTCCTCTACACACCCATCATCAGAATTAAGAAAATCATTTGCAGACTCAAATAAGTTATCAAAATTATCAGTTGAAGTTTGAGGGGCTTTAGAAAAATTAGGACACTTAGTAGATTTACTTTGAAAAACAATGTTCTTTAACACAGTTGAAAATACACTTTGTTCTATATCTACCAAAATTCTTTCTTCAGATAAAACGTTTTCAAGCTCAATTATTTTGCTTTATAGAATGAGTGGAGGAACATAAACTTTTCCAGTTGCAGGTTTTGCCTCCATCTCTGAAATAGAATAGCTAGCAAAATAATCATTTTAAAGAACTTTTGATGTTACAGAAAGATAATTGTATTCAGTTTTTCAAAGCAAAATGGTAGTTGCATTTTCTTTACATTCTTTCTATTTTCAGTTTCTTTAGCCTCAACTTCATCTGGTAATTTGGTAACCAATTTGGGTTTTAAATGAGGATATTTACCAGCAGCAGCAAGAAAATCAAAGTTATATAATGCTGGTTGTTTTCTGATGGCTTTCTTTAAGTAATGGGGGCTATGGTAACCGAGTCCCCATTTCTCTTTAATATCAGCCTCTTCATGAGGTGTATTTAGAAAAATAGTATGATCTGTTTGGCCTATAGCATGAAGTTTGGCTTCCAAACCATTTACCTTCTTAGTCAAGCTTTTGTTTTCAGTCTGCAAATTAATAGCTATTAGTAAAGATTATTTATTTTCTAAATCAGACTTAGAAAGTTTAGATTCAAAATTAGAAATCTTATTTTCAAAACAATCTTTTTCATGTTTAAAATCAGAAGCAGATTTGCGCAGAGAATCAATTAAATATTTGTTCCCAATAGTTGATTTATTAAGCTCAAAGATCTTTTGATTTCTCCTAGCAACTCTGTCTTTTTCCTTTTTCAGTTTAGATTGAAGGTATTCAAGTTCGACCATCATGGTTTCCATTTTGGTCATAAAATCATTTTCAGTGAAGTGCATTACCTCATCAGCTGTCTCATCGTCAAAATCATCATGCTTATCTTCTTTACCCATTAAGCATAAATGATCAGTCTATTCTTTCTCTTCCTCGACGTCCGAATGATCTAACCAATATTCGTCTTCAACCATTAATGCCTAGCCAGCTTCCTGTTGCTTGGCCAAGAGCATTTTGTTCTTGTAGTATTCCGAATTCCGAGCCTTCGGCTTCCGACATTCTTTTGCGTAATGTCTGACCTTGCCACAGTTGTTGCATTTGATCAGATCATCAGCTTTCTTTTCAGTACTCATGTAGTCATTCACATACTTCTTCTTCTCTTTTGGCTTCTTCTCGACAAATCTAGTCTCTTCAAATCTTCTACCCTCAACTCTTTCTATATGCTCATGATTCTTTCATCCCGTAGAAGAATACCTCTGCGAGTTTGACCCTGGTTTCTTTGTAAAACTTTTTCTGGAATGCTCGGGTCAGTAAAAGCATTACCTGCTTGAGGTTATCCCCGTCATCACCATCTGATTCAGAATCAGACTCAGAGCTAGAAATGACTATCTTCTTCTTTTTCTTCTTCTGTTTCTTTTCTTTCTTCTTCTCTCCAGCTACAAGTGCTATAGGATCGGCAACCTTTTCAACTTTCTTTTTCTCAGCTCTTTTCTTTCCACCTCTTGCTCATTCTGTCGTAAAGTCTCGTAGACTTCATGAAGAGGTATATCACTCAAGTCTTTCATCTGTTTCATCATGTGTGTATGTTTCTTCCATTCTGGTTGCAGGATACTGAGGAACTTCACGTTGTTCTCAACCTGCTTTTTTTTAACCTTGTTCTTTGACAGCTCATTCAGAAGCTAAACAAACCGTTCATAAGTTTCCTCCAAGCTCTCATTATCCTTCGCTTTGAACTCTTCGTAGCTGTTTATTCAGTTAGCTACCTTCATTTGGTTGCCTACTTTCGAACCCATCATCATCTTCTGTAGCTAATCCCACATAGACTTGGCATTATCTTTGTAACTGTCAGTCTTGATATAAATCTCATTAGGTATACTCTGAAGCAGAAGAGATTTGGCTTGTTTATCAGCTTGTGACCGATTTTTCTGAGCGTCAGTGAGCTGAACAGGTTCTTTCGCAATTGTCCTTGTCTGAATTTCATCATCATCTGATCCATTATTTGGAGTAGGAATTTCACTAGTATGAATCTTGAAAGGACCATCTGTGATAGACGACTTCATGTTTTCTCCATTTGCATGTCGATCCAAAAAATCAAGGAAGTGATCCTTCCACTGTTCGTATTCACCTATGAATAGAACAGGAGGCTTGACATCAGACCCAATAGCAAGTGTTTCCCTTGAAGTTTGTCGGTCCTTTTAACCATACTACTACTATCAAGTTTTATAGAAACAACAACACAATAACGATTACCAACCTGTATTGAATATATCAAACGATTACAACGTTGATCGATTAAATTCTTGATGTGTTCTCTATGTTTTTCTCTCTTTTTCACCTTGATGTGTGTGTTTGTGTGTGTGTTCTATGATCTGATTGTGTGAGAGTAGAGAGATACACTTGAAAAACTAGTGTGTTCTACACACTACCTAAACATAATATCTAGATTAATATCTAGATATTATACTAGATAATATCTAACAAACTAGAAAGTTACTTAGAAACAAACTAAGTTAACTTTATCTAACTATTACAATATTATAACTTAGATATTTAATCATCGAAACACCACAAAGGTAATTTCTATAAACGTTATGACAAAGAAACTAATTCCTTGTGTGTTCGTGCTTGTGTTGAAAGAATTAAGCACGGATGATTGCTTATAGGCTCAAAAATTGTGTAAACCACTTAGACAACAGTAAGTTAAACACAGACCTAATGTGCATGATTGAAGTGCGAAGGTAGGGCAGACTTCCTTCTTTTCAATATCCAGATTTTCCAAATAAAAATCAGATAGCAAATGTGTTGCATCCCCTTTGAAAATGTGAAACACTTTCTTGTTGAGAAGAAAATGAGTAGATGGTGAGGTTTGATCAAGAGTTGGCATGGGTTAGTTGCCTGTTTCAATAATGTTCACCAAAGAATTGTGAAACACTAGTAATGTGGCTACCCGGCTCAGAAAAAGTTGGTGCAGAGTTCTGATATTCTTTTAACTCTGTTCTCACACGCTCTTTCTTTTAAACATTTTGCTTTCTGTAATCACACTCATTTCTTTTCTATTTGCACACTCAATCACTAAGGATTAACTTCTTGGGTAGAAATCACTGGTTAAGGTGATTCCATTGAAGTTGTGTTAATTCCTATCACAATGATTCTTTGTTTTCCTAGATGCACGTGATGCTCAGATTGGTTTAACTATTTCAGTTAAAGCACAATTTAGATCATGAAAACATTTAAAATACACTCCCAAAATATAAAATCAGTTGAAAAATCGGGAAGTGGTTTGAACATTAAAAACAATGTTTTCAAATGATTGAAAGTTGTCCTTCTTTCAACCATATATGAGATTAAGATAAAGGATTATACCTTAACAAGTGATCTTCCATCTCATGAAGCTAAGCTTTAAGTCATAAACATATGAACTTGTAAGCTTCTCTAAAAAATTCTGCAAAAGTCTTATGTCTAGTCAAAGTAAAATTTATTCACTTAAAATGAAAAGACAAAAAGCAGTAAAACTTTTTAAAGTACGAGTTCTGATCAGAAATAATCAGAAGTCATATCCGTACTCCTTTTTTGACTTGAATAGCTCCCCCTAAAATCTTGCATTACAAAAAAATGGCATTAAAAGGTACATGCAATATTTTATGAGCTCCCCTTCGAAGTAATATTGACCAGATGTCAATTTCTCCTCATTCTCCCCCTTGGATCATGAACATATGATAGAATGGCAGATATCAATCAGAGATAAGAATGAAGAAATGATGAAAAAGTATACAATTTAGAAAACTTTGTTAGGTAACTACTGATTAAATCTTAAGAAATGATGAAAAAGTATACAAGAAAGTTAAACCTCTTTTCGTCTAAGGGTTTGGTGAACAAATCGGCAAGCTGATAATCAGTTTTTACAAAGAAAAGTTCAATTGTTCCTTTTTCAACATGATCTTTAATAAAGTGATACCTGACATCTATGTGCTTTGTCTTTGTGTGCTGAACAGGATTCGCTGTTATTGCGATGGCGCTCTTGAAGTCACAGTAGATCGGGATCTTGTTGAAGTGGAAATCGTAGTCGCGCAATTGAGTTCGCATCCATAAGACCTGAGAACAGCAGCTAGCAACAGCTACATATTCTGCTTCGGCCGTAGAAGTTGAAACACAAAGTTGCTTCTTTGATCCCCAACTTACCAGTTTGTCACCGAGAAACTGTACGTGTCCTGACGTGCTCTTCCTGTCTAACATACAACCTGCATGATCTGCATCTGTGTAGGTTGTTGGTTCAAAACTAGTATCTTTAGGATACCATAGACCAAGATCTGCAGTGCCCTTCAGATACTGAAATATGCGCTTCACAATAGACATATGGATTTCTTTAGGATTGGCCTGATATCTTGCACATAAGCATGTTGAAAACATTATATCTGGCCTACTCGACGTAAGATACATTAAAGAACCTATCATCCCTCGATAAGTCCTAATATCAACAGCCTTTCCCGAAGGATCGGTGCCAATTTTAGTACCTGGTGCCATTGGGGTACCCATCAGTTTTGAATTTTCCATTTGGAACTTCCGAATAATATTCCTAATGTATTTTGATTGATTAATAAAAATACCCGATGAAAATTGTTTTACTTGTAAACCGAGAAAGAAATTCATCTCTCCCATCCAATTCATCTGAAATCTAGACACCATAAGGTTTGCAAAATTCTGACAGTACTTCGGATTTGTAGAACCAAAGATAATATCATCTACATAGATTTGAATTAAAATGATATCGCCTTTTTCCTTTTTGATAAACAAAGTGGTATCCACCGTACTTTTTGAAAACCCAGACTTACTAGAAAATTAGAAAGGACATCATACCAGGCTCGAGGTGCTTGTTTCAGACCGTAGAGTGCTTTGTCAAGAATGTAAACGTGATTTGGCTTCTCTTGATTGACAAATCCCTCTGGCTGAGAGACGTAGACTTCCTCCTTCAGAATTCCATTGAGGAATGCTGTCTTCACGTCCATTTGAAAGACTGTGAAGTTCTTGTGGGCTGCGTAGGCTAGAAACATTCTGATTGCCTCTAATCGTGCCACATGAGCATATGTTTCGTCATAGTCTATTCCTTCCTCTTGTCTGTATCCTTTGGCTACTAGTCGTGCCTTGTTTCTGATGACGGTTCCATCTTCGTCTTTCTTTATTTTGAACACCCATTTCGTACCTATTATGGTTTTACCTTGAGGTTTCGGTACGAGTCTCCAGACTTGAAGTGCATCGAACTGATTTAGCTCTTCTTGCATAGAGATCACCCATTCTGGATCAGCAAGTGCTTCTGATACTCTTGTTGGCTCAAACTTGCTCAGAAAGGAGTAATGCATGCACATGTTCATTGATGCTGACCTAGTTTGCACCGGTTTTGATGGATCACCAATAATCTGGCTTAGCGGGTGCTCTTTGGTCCATTTTTGTTCATGAGGCAGTGGATTAGATGATTGTATGTCTGTTGTGTCATCTATGAATCCACTTATACCTTCTTCTGTTTGTGCAGGAGGATTGATGATTTCAGTTGAAGTGGCGGCTTCAGAAGGCTTAACAGGTACAGCTTGATCTAGCTGTAGATTGATCTGTACAGAACATCCTACTGTTTCAGCTACTTCTGTCCCTTTTTGATTTGTTACTTCTTCAACTGTTGGAGTCGGCATTTGAATTGTTATCTCTTGTTGAATCGGGGCGTTTGATTCAATTGTAACATCTGAACTGGTTGGATGAGTAGTCGTTAAGTCTTCCATCCTGTCAACCACAATAGATTTCTTTACATTAGATCCGAGATATTCATCATAAAACAATTCAAATAATAAATCTAAATCAGATAAATGGTTAGTAGAAGTTTATGCTTCATTTGATTTATTCTGTTGAGACATAGGTTCTGGACTGAGTTGCCCAGAAGCTAGTATTCCTGTTATTGCGGGTTCTGAACTGTGTTGTTCGGAAGCCATTTTTTCATCAAAGGTGACGTTGACGCTTTCAATCACCGTCTTTGTCTTCTTTAGATAGACACGATATGCAGTTGAAGTTGAGGAATATCCAATGAAGATTCCTTCATCTGCCTTAGCGCTGAATTTGTTGAGATTCTCCCTATCGGTGTTCTGTTGTTGATTAACGCGTAAGGAGTCCTCTTTAATCTCCGATGTATCATGGATCGATTATGTGTGTAGCACGCGGTCGAAACAGCTTCTGCCCATAAAAATAGAGGTAAGTCAGAGTGACTTAGCATAGTACGAGCAGCCTCGACTAGCGTTCGGTTTCTTCTTTCAACCACTCCATTTTGTTGAGGCGTTCGAGCAACAGAGTATTGATGTGAAATCCCGACAGATTCGAGATATTCTTCAACTTTGTTGTTTTTGAACTCTGTGCCGTTATCTGTTCGTAGAAACTTGACCGGTTTCTGCAGATTCACCTGGGTCGTCTTCAGGAATGTAATGATGACATCTAGTGTTTCATCCTTTGAACGTAGAAACTTGACCCATTTGTACCGCGAATAATCATCCACCATCACGAGTATGTACTTTTTGCCGCCTAAGCTTTGAGTGCGCATTGGACCGCATAGATCCATATGCAATAACTCTAAAGGAGCTTTTGTACTTAGTTCAGGCTTCGGTTTATGAGGTGCCCTCTTCATCTTCCCCTTTACACAAGTTGCGCATAGATGTTCTCTTTCATATTTCAGCTCTGGAAGTCCTTTGACGAGCTTTCCATTGACCAGATCGTTGATGTACCGAAAGTTGAGGTGCGAAAGACGTCGATGCCATAACCAACTTTGTTTCATCGAAGCTTTCGATAGTAGACAAACTTGCTTGTCAGTCTGGACATCTGATAAATTGATTGTGTAGAGGTCTGATTCTCGTTTACCGACCAAGAGTTCTTCGCCTTCTTCATTGCGAACGGAACATCTTTTGGCTTTGAAGTTGACCTCTAAGTCTTTGTCACAGAACTGGCCTATACTGAACAAGTTGTGTCCTAAGCCTTCTACATAGATCACCTTCTTGATAGTGACATTGCTATGTTCTACATCACCATATCCCATGATTGGAGAAAACTGGTCGTTGCCGAATCTTACTGTTCCACAAAATTTGTCTTTAAAGTTGGACAGTATCTCTTTATGGCCCTGTCATGTGCTTTGAACATCCGCTGTCCAATAACCATGTATGACAAGTCTCCATAAGAGAAAATAACATAATTTAGATTTTCGTATGACAACATTGGAATTTACACTTTGATACTCGAAGTGTGGGTCTTGAACTGATTTGTTCAAAAGCCTATTTCGACTTTGATGTGCAGGTTTTGGACTGCATTATCAAAAATCCTATTTTTGACATTGAAGAACGAGTCCTGATCTGTACATAATCAGAAGTCGCTTTCTCTTTAAGCTTTATGTGCCTGCAACACAGATTTAGCCTTAGGTGCCCACTGGAATTTGGGTCCTGCTGTGTTAGCACAAGATTTTGGTATCCATTTCAAATTGGATACTTTGTTCTTTTGAAAAGCATGAGAGTTGGTATGAGTTGAATGCACATGGTAATTTCCAAACCAATCTCTAGAATCTTGACAAGTAATAGAAACATGTTTATTATATATAGAGGACTTTCTAGCAGATAAAGATAACTGAAATAATTGCTTCATTGTATATTGTTTACGAGAAACAACAAGTTTTGGATTCAAAACAGCAATTTCAGCAATCACAACATCTTTAGTAAGCGAAGTCTTATTACAATTAACACTACTAGACGATAAAACGGCCTTGTCAAGCTTCCGTTTTGGTTGCCATTGAGAATGGGCTTCAGGTCTTGACTTGCTCGTATCTGAAACATGTAAAACTTGTGAGTTAGACCTTTGAGCAACAACTTAATGCTTCTTCTTAGAATTACCAGTAGTGGTTGGTTTCTGTGAATGCTGAGATATTTTCTTACCTTTAGCACTCTTAGCGTTCACAGAGGCTGATTTATCAACGAAAGCTTTCGTTGATTTTGCACTGAACACAGGCAAACTGGTTTTTCCTGAAGTTTTCTTTACAAAAGATGCATGGTTAGGAAGTTTCGCATTAAAATCAATTTGTTCAAAACAACCATCTAAACCACCGTCAGAATTAAGAAAATTAAACTCTTCGTTTGATGAACCAAACATGACATTAAAAGTAAAAGCCTTTGTAAAAACAACATTTTTCATAACAGTTGAAAAAACATTTAGTTGAATCTCAATCATAAGTCTTTCATCTGATAAAGAGGTCTCGAGTTCAGAAATTTTACTTTCTAACACGAGAGAAGGGACATAAATTTTACCTATAACAGGCTTCGCCTCCATCTCTTTTTCAGAATAACTTTGAAAGTAGTCAGTTGAAAGAGATTTCTTCTCATCATTTGGAAACTCATAATAAAATGGAACGTGAACTTTAGTTGACTTCATCCGTTTTTCAAATTCATTGGCTTCATACTCTTCTGATAGTTTAGTATTAAAAACTTTAAATGAGGCGATTCGGTGAGAAACAAGCATAGAGGTATAGTCATAAAGTGCGGGCACTTCTCTTATACCCTTTTTAAGACATTGAGGTTTCACATAACCGATTCCTCAATTTTTTTTATTCTTTTTCGGTTTGTTAGGATGAATGGTTTGCTCACTTTGACCTAATGAGTATAGCTTCTTTTCCAAATCATCTAATTTAGCAATTAAAGTCTTGTTTTCTTTAATACATAAAGAATGCATATCAGTAAGCTTATAAAAATCAATCTCACTTTTTGTCAATTTAGACTTGAGCTCACTATTCTCTTTTAGAATTATAGTTTGTTCTTTTGCGTTGGTGTCAGCGTTTGTATGTAAAACCTCAACTAATACTTTCTTCTCAGCAAGTTCATCGCTAAGTTTTTGTATCAATTGGTTTTTATTAATAATAACACCATTTTCTCGCTTAAGATTAGATTCTAACTCTTCTTGTTTTAAAACAATAGCTTGCATTTTATTCATTAAATCTTTATACGATAAATCACATACCTCCTCTTCTTCATTTTCTGAATCAGCTTCAGTATCTGATTCGATTTTACCCATCAAGCACATATTGACGGCTTCATCCTTTTCTTCTTCATCATCTTCTTCATCTGAGTGATCCAGCCAGTATTCATCTTCAGCCATCAGTGCCTTGCCTGCCTCCTGTTGCTTTGCAAGAAGCATCTTGTTCTTGTAGAAGTCGAAGTTTCTAACCTTTGATATTCGGCAATTCTTGGCAAAGTGACCGGTTTTGCCACAGTTGTAGCACATGGGTGGTCCTGGCTGACTTGATCCTTCAGGTTTGTACTTCCTTTCTTCCGGTTTCTTTTCTTCCAATCTGTTTCCTTCTGTCTGATATCTTCTCTCATCAGATTTCTTCTCCTCTTGTCTCTTCCCTTCAAATCTCTTCCCTTCAAATCTTTTCCCTTCATACCTATTTCCTTCATATCTGCTTCCTTCAACTCTTTCCTTGTGAGCATAGTTGTTGGGTCCAGAAGAGTACCTCTGACTGTTTGACGTTGGATTCCTGTAGAACTTTTTTCTGAAATGCATTTGTTAGAAACTGTATTGCTTGCTGCATTTGTTCATTTTCATTCGAGTCAGAGACAACATCAGCTTCAGCTTCTTCTGATTCATACACAATCATCTTGTTCTTCTTCTTCTTCACAACAAGAGCAACTGTGTCTTCAACTGTCTTTCCTTTTCTCTTTTCTGCTAGAATTTCATCCACCTCATCTTCAATTTGTCGGAGGGTTTCATACACCTCGTGAAGTGGAATCTCATTCAGGTCTTTTATCTGCCTCATCTGCCTGGCAAAACTTTTCCATTCTGGTTGTAGAATACTCAGGAATTTGATATTCAGCTCAATTTGAGATTTGTTCACCTTGTTCTTGCTTAATTTGTTTAGCAATGTCACAAACCTATCATATGTTCCTTCTAGAGTTTCTCCAGTTCTGCCTTTGAATTCTTCAAAACTGTGCAGGCAGTTATAGATTTTCCGTTGGTTCCTAATCTTTGAACCCAACATCATTTTCTCTAGTTGATCCCACATTTGTTTGGCTGAGGCTTTGTAGCTATCAATCTTTACATAGATTTCATTTGTAATCCCTTGTAGAATGTATGACTTGGCTAACCTATCGCCTTTTGCTCTTAGCTTAACATCACCTGTTAGATCTGTATAAGAAAGTGCAACTCTTACTTCTTGAGTTCCTGCTGCTGGCTCCCTATATTGTGTTTCCATTAGGCCTTCTTATAGGGATTGTATAATGAAATTACCCAAATCCTGTCTTTCAATGAAGTTTAGAAACCTATCCTTCCACTGTTCGTATTCCCCTCGAAAGAGAACTGGTGGCTTGGTGTCGGTTCCTATTGCGAGAGCTTCTTTGGATGTCATTCTGAAGAAAATTCTAAGTATGGAATAGAAGCTTTGTGTTTCAAATGAGGAGCGCAAATGGAAGTTTGCGGGTCTAGTGAGGAGCGCAAGCTGAGGTTTGCGGGTCTAGTGGGAAGCGCAAACTGAGGTTTGCGGGTCTAGTTGGATGCGCAAAATGGAGTTGTGCGTTTCAAGAGGGAACCGCACAATTGAGATATGCGATTCAAATGGAACACGCAATGTTGACTTGTTCTTTATAAGAGATGAACTCGATGTCTTGAGGTATGCGTGTCTGAGGTATGCGTGTGCTTTGGAACCCGAGAAGTAAGGAATGCGTTTCCTTTGGGACGCGGACAATAGAATATGCGTTTCCTTTGAGACGCGCACAGTAAGGTATGCGGGTTATTCTTCCTCTGTTGTGCGGGTGTTAGTCCTGTACTTCTGAAAATCGACTGAATCTTGTTCCTGAAACGATTTAGCAATACCAAACTCTACCAATATGTTTAGAATCACTTCTAGAACTGAATGTAAACACTCGATCTCACTAAAACACTCTTTTTAGAATTTAATCTGATCGCACAGTGACTTACCCACTTCGATTGTTTTCACTCAAAATCCACAAATTGGAACTCGATTTAAGCTTCAAAGTGAAATTAAATAGCAACAACTCGATCTAGCATGTAGTACGATCACACTCTGATCGATTCTAACACCTAAAACAGTTTAAATCACAAACTCAAATTTTCTTGAAGAACACAGAGACGTTTTTCTTTTATAAAACTTGTTTTTATCTTAATCAGGCTCTGATACCAATTGTCGGTCCTTTTAACCATACTACTACTATCAAGTTTTATAGAAACAACAACACAATAACGATTACCAACCTGTATTGAATATATCAAACGATTACAAGGTTGATCGATTAAGTTCTTGATGTGTTCTCTATGTTTTTTTCTCTTTTTCACCTTGATGTGTGTGTGTTCTATGATCTGATTGTGTGAGAGTAGAGAGATACACTTGAAAAACTAGTGTGTTCTACACACTACCTAAACATAATATCTTGATTAATATGTAGATATTATACTAGATAATATCTAACAAACTAGAAAGTTACTTAGAAACAAACTAAGTTAACTTTATCTAACTATTACAATATTATAACTTATATATTAAATCTAAGTAAACTAAAACAATTACATTGACATTTATTACAAATAGACATAGACTTTTATATCGAGAGTCGACGTTTCGGCTTTAGCTTCAGATTGTGATCTTCAGTTTGGATGATCTTGAATCCAATGAGACTGTGTCTTAACAAAGTCATCCTGTTATGAAAATATGCAATAAGAAACTTGAAACTGACCGTTAGTCCAATAGAAATCACAAGAATCTTGAATAACACTAAAATGAAATAAACAAAGGAATTTCTGAAATTCACTAAGTCTAGAATTCGCAAGATATACTTAGAAGTACAAAGAATTCGCAAGGTACACTAGAATCATAAAGAATTTGTAGAATTCACTTAAAAACACAAGGAATTCGCAAGATTTGAATTAGAAATTCGCAAGCTAAAAGAAAGAAACAGAATTCGCAAGAAAGAATGTGATAGAATTCGCAAGACAGAGACTTACGAATTCTACACGTAGAAGATTTTCAAAACTTTTCGTAAAATACCAATAATTCGTAGACTACTCTTCTGCGAATTCTTGATACGAATTCATTGCTTCATAAAAATGTCTCGGAAAACTGCGAATTCTGAGCAATTTGCAAAACAAAGTAATGCGAATTCTTAGAACTCTCAACACTCAGTAATGCGAATTCTGGACAATCGCGAATTCTGAACTTAACATTTTTCGAATTAAACCTCTAAGAATTCTACGAAATTCTCAAAAGACCAAATTATGAATTCTATGCTTTTCGCAATACAGAGTACTGTGAATTCTGTCCTTACGAATTTTCAGAAATAACAATGCGAATTCTGATGATCTCAACGAATTCTTCAAGCCTTTTTATGAATTCTTCAAGATTTACGAATTCTTGACACTCTGTGAGTTCTTGAGTTGAGTCTTGCGAGTTCTTGAGCAAGTTTGCGAGTTCTTGAGTTTTTCGAAGAAGAACACCTCTGAATAGACTAAAAACCCACCCAGATCTCAAATTTCAATCTGAAACTTTGACAGATCGATCACTTACACACCTAGAACAAAATCCTATCAAAGAATTTCAACAAAAATCAACAATCAATACAATTTGATCCATTACAGTGTACGACGAACTCGTGAAACTGAAACTTGACAAATTTCGAAAATTCAAGAAAATTACAGTGCTATTGACTAATCAAACTATACAAACTTGTTCTAGTACATTAAACAAACTCATTTCAATCAATTACAAACTCTAAAACACACAAACACTCAAAATCGAATCTGGACTTCAATGAAACAGTGTCGACAACATTTCTTGATTTGATTTCAATCTGGATCTGCTCTGATACCAATTGTGTGTCCCAGATTCAAGTTTCTAATTCAATTTTGATTAACAAAAACAAAATTCAAACAGATTTAAACCAACCTGTTATATTGATTTCAATCAAACACAATATGTTTACAAAGTTCTCTCTGAATGCTCTTTCTCTCTCTAGCTTTCTCTCTCTAAAAGATATACGCACAGGATGCGTACTTACAACTTCAAGTCATCTATCTATTAAACACGAAAGACAAAACTATTTATACCTAACAAAAAGTATAAAGAAACAAAACAAATACAACTAAAATTGACTTTGACTTTTATTACACTTTGACTTTGACTTTCACTGAGAGTTGACTTTCCATCTTTTGACTTCTTGTACTTTAACTTCTGGTCTTCATGATCTTGTATCCAACATAAACATGCTCTAACATTCATTCAATATACTTGTTTTGAAATATCTTCAATGCTTAAAATGCTAAAATCTTCTTCATTATATTCATGAGCATAAAGACATCTGATATGTATTTTATGCTTTAATTGCAAATTTAATCCGTTTGAGCAACATTATTACTTTAGAAAAACATGGGTTCATTGTGTGAGAACTTAACAGAACTTCTATGGAGTCACGTTAACCAGTGTTTCCTACCCAAGAAGTTAATTCTTGAGTGATCGAGTGTGAGGAGTCAATATATGAGTGTGGGTGTGATGAGGTAAAATGAAATGAGAGTTTGGTTAGAAGCGAGCTTAATGATAAAAAAAAAAGAGGGTGAGAGAACAGAGTAAAATAATATCAAACTCTGCACCAACTTTTTCTGTGTCGGGCAACCACATATCTGATTGTTTCACATTTATTTGGTGAACATCATTGAATAAGGAAATTAGCCCATGCCAACTCTTGTTTTAAAACCCCACCAGCCACTCATCTTTTTCTTAAAAATAAGACGTTTCATAATTTATTGGGGATGCATCACATATGCTATCTCGTCTTCATTCGAAAGAGGTGGATATGGAAAAGAAGGAAGTCTGCCCCACCTTCGCACTTCGATCATGCACACTTGAGTCTGTGTATTACTGTTGTTGTCTCAATGGTTTACACATTTTGAGTCGATTATTAAAAGCAATCATCATGTTTAATTCTTTCATAGACAAGCACGTACACGTAGGAAATTTGTTTTTCTGTCTAAACGTTCATATAATACACTTGTGTTATTCGATGATTTAATGGAAGACCTGGGGGAGTGAACATCAAAAAGCTCCTTTCCAATGTCTATTAGTTGCACAGAGTGACTTCATGCTACTGCCAGGCATCTTAACTGATTCATTTGTTGATTCAGGTGTTACACTCATAATGTGTCAGAATTTGCAAAGATTCAGATGAATATCTTTTTGGATCGATAGATGGTTAGAGGCTCAGTATGAAAGCTCAATGGTCATATGAGATCAAAGACATTTCTTGTAAAGTTTTGATGATTTCATGGTTCATTCATCAAAAAGGGGGAGAGTGAATAAAGAAATGTTATAGTTGGGAGACAGAATCAAGAAATGTGTGAAGTAATCGAGAAAGTTTTGTCAAGACAGGGAATTTTAATAAAGTTGAAGCTGAAAAGAGAAAAAGGTCAAACATTTCATAATACGAGCAGAACTTGCTGAAATTTTCTTTGAAGATCATTTGCTAAAGCAGATTGAGCTAAACCTGAAGATAATTTCTTCCCTATGCCTGAAAGAGGTTTCTACCATCTTTGGGGGAGATTGTTACTACTTTTTAAGACAGACTTTGGGGAGAACTAGTCATTTGCCCGCGCAATGCGGCGGGACGCCAATCCATTTTTTTTTGTGTGAATCAAAAAACAAACTTGAACAAACTTGATAGTCGGTAGGGTCTAAATGGATAAATTTTAGGTGTCGTTTGTTTCTTAAGAGATCTAAAGTCTGAAGTCTTATTTTAGTTATGATTAATAAGAGGTGGTGTGTAAAAAGGTCTGAAAGATTTAGACTTAAGAGCCATTAAGAGGTTTTTAAAAAAAACAAACAACCCCTTACACATGCATTCTTGTACCACAAGTATCAAAGGGGGTTAGCTCAGTTGGAAAGGTAACATCCTGGGGGGTGTGGGGTGAAAGCCACACTACCCGAGTTCGATTCCCACAAGTGACACTTTCCTGAGATATCCAGACTCTGGGTCTGGTCCTTCGGGACCGGGTCCGGGACCGGTTCGGGTGGGTCCAGTCTATGGGACCCTCTACGCTGCCGGTCGAGTTCAACCAAAGGTTGGTCCAGGTCACAGCGGATTAGTGGGATTGCCCGTAATGGAGGCCCGATACCGCTGGAACGTGTGTGTGCATTAACTTACCGTTCAAAAAAAATTCTTGTACCACAAGTGATAAAGAGGCTTCTCTGGCACCTAATGTAGGACTTAAATTTGTTGTCATACTCGAACTATATAATACAGTTTTCCCTTTTTCTATCATAAACCGACTTAATGATCATAATAACCAATTTACCCATCATGTTTGTTTTTTCATTATGCTTTATTTTTTTCTTCCAAAAAAAATTAATCAACCAACAATTGCCATAATCTTTTAAAATTGTTAAAAACAATAATGTTAGACCACAGTCTCATTGGATTCAAGATCATCCAATTTGAAGATCCAATCTGAAGCTAAAGCCGGAAAGGCGACTCTCGATATAAAGTCTAAAGTTGTTTGTAATAAATAGTTAAAGTTAGTTGTTATTGTTATTAGTTAAATTAGTTTTAATATCTAAGTATTAGATATTAGTTCTAGATATTAAAGTTAAATATCTAGATATTAGTTTTAGATAATATTAATTCTAGATATTATCTAAGTGTGTTGTAGAAGCTAGCAACAATCGTTAATCATATCAGAACACATAAAAACACAGACTTAAAGGTATAAAACAGAGAACACACATGAGAGCTTCAAAGATCAACCTTGTAACCATTTCTATTAATCAATACAGGTTGGTAATCATTAAATGTGTTGTAATCTATAAAACTTGATAAACATTGTGGACCGACAATTGGTATCAGAGCCTGATAAGTGATTCAAAATCAAGTTTTTAAACTATCGACTCTGTGTTCTTGTTTTGAAAATCATTTTTGAGATTTTGAGTGTTTTAGGTGTTAAAATCGATCAGGTTGTGATCGATAGGTGTGCTAGATCAAGTTGTGAGTGTTTAATTTCATGATAGAACTGAAATCGAGTACCAATGTGTGATTTTAGTGATAAAACAGTCGACTTTGTAAAGTCACTGTGCCATCGATTTGTTTTTCAAAAAGTGAGTTTTATCGAGATCGAGTGGTAACAAACTGTTATAGAAGTGTTTTTAGTCATATTGGTAGAGTTTGGTACTGCTAATCGACGTAGATACAGGTTTTAGTTGATTTTCGAAGTACAGGACGAACTTGCGCAAACACAGGGAAGAACTCACGCAAACTTCACTTTGCGTGACACACTTTGCGCAACCCTCGAAAAACGCAAAGCCCACTTTGCGCAACCAACGTATCACACAAAGTCTACTTTGTGCAACACTCTACTCACGCAAAGCCCACTTTGCGCAACTCAAAGCTCACGCAAAGATCACTTCTCGCGACCAACGGCTCACGCGAACATCAGTTTTTGCGACTCACTTGAAACGCAAACCTCAAATATCGCTACACTCTTGTCACGCGAACCTCACTTCTCGCAACAACAAGTAAACGCAAACCTCAACTCTCGCTACCAACACATCACGCAAACCTCAGTTCACGTGATAAACTCTTCACGAAAAGCTTAAGTCACGTTTGTGCCAACCTCTTGAAATGCAAAGCTCACTTCGCGCTACGTACAGCTCACGCAAAGCTCACTTCGCGCTATCAACTTGAAACGTAAACTTTAGTTTGCGCGACTAACTCGTCACGCAAACCACACTTTGCGCCAGCGACCTCTCGCGCAAACCATCATTTGCACCAATCACTGTTCTATACTTAGAGTATTTTTCTGAGAATTTTTCAAAACTGTAATAGGGTCTTTAATTGTCATAGGGGGACAACTTTTCTTGTGTGATCAAATTTTATCTGGACTAACGGTCAAGTACAAGTTCTTATTGCTCATCAATCAAACAGAATGAATTCCAGCGAAGCTAATTCAATCAGTATAGATGAGAATACACCTGTACTTTACAAAGGAAGGATTTCTGCCTTGGAAACAGAAGAAGAGAAGAAAGAGACAGCACTCTTGTGCTTGATGAGTCAGATGAAGATAAAAACCGAAGTTGATTCTAATGACGAGGTATGTGATCAAATGCATGCCATGAAGATAAACCTCCAAGATTTAGAGTCGAATCTTAAGCGTGAAAAGGGTGTCATTAATGACAAAAACCAATCAATACAGAAACTTAACGATGAAATTGCTGAGAAGAAAGTATTGGTTGAGGTTTTACATAGAAATAATGACACCAGCGCAAAGGAAAAGACAATAATTCTTAAAGAGAATTCTGAACTCAAGTCTAAACTGAGAAAAAGTGAGCTTGATTTATATGAGCTTACGAAAATTCATTCTTCATGTAATGAAGAAAACAAAACTTTAATTGCAAAATTAAAAAGTTTGGAAGAGAAGTTATAAAAATTGGGTCAAACTGAACAAACTATTCATCTGAACAAACCCAAAGAGGAAATAGAAAAATGGGGAATCGGTTATAAGAATCATCACTGTCTTCAAAAAGGAATATTTGAAGTGCCTGCACTTTATGATATTCTTTCATTGAAATTAGCTCGAAAAATCCCTGAGCTTAAAGTTTTCTAGACTAGACTATCTGAAAAGGATGAAGCCAACGAAACTGAAAAACGTTTGAAATCATCTAAAGTTCACCTTCCATTTTATTATGCGAAAGTGAATAATAGTTATAATGATAATCCAATATATCAAAAGAAGAAATCTCTTTCAAATGACTTCTTTCAAAGTTATTCTGAAAAAGAAATGGAGGCGAAGCCTATTCAAGGTAAACTATATGTCCCTCCTCTCGTTTTAGAAAGTAAAATTTCTGAACTCGAGAATTCTTTAACAGATGAAAGACTTTTGATGAATATTGAACAAAAAGTTTTTTCAACTGTGTTCAAAAATTATGTTCTTTCTAAGGCTTCAAACTCTGAGGATATGTTTGGTTCATCAAATAAAGGGTTTGATTTTCTGAACTCTGACGGTGGTTTAGATGATTGTTCTAATCAATTTGACTTTAATGCAAAACTTCCTAACCATTCATCTTTTGTTGTCAAATCTTTGGGAAAAACCAGTACGTCTGTTAACAGTGCAAAATCAACTAAAGTTGATAAATCAGTCTTTGTGAAAGCTAAAAATGCTAAAGGTAAGATTAAATCTCAGCATTCATAGAAACCGATCACTACTGGTAAACCTCAAAGAAGCATTCATTTGTTGTTCAAAAGTCTAACTCACAAGTTTCAAATGTTTCAGCAATGAGCAAGAAAAGACTTGAAGTTAAATCTGAATGGCAACCAAAACAGGAGTTTGACGAGACTGCTATATCATGTTCTAGTGCTGATTGTAATAAGACTATGACTAGTAAAGATGATTTAATTGCGAATGATGCTTTTATAAAACCAAATCTTATCGTTTCACGCAAGAAATATTCTATGAAGCAATTATTCAATTTACGTCAGTCTGCTAGAAAGTTTTCAAATTATGATAGACATGATAATGCTTCTTGTCAAGATTCTGATATTTAGTTTGGAACATATCATATTCCCTCTTATCATTCTAATTCTTCAGTTGATTCTAAAATCAAAGCGGACATAAATTTCACTGGGTGCCAAAATCGTTTGCTAACACAGTTGGATCCAATTGGAAATGGATACCAAAGAAAAGGGATGATTCTGTTTTGCAGGTACCTACTGTCTAGGGGGAGTAGGAGAAATATGGTTCTTGAGTAAATCATCTCAAGACCCAGACATCAATGTCAAAAGAGGCTTCTAAGTAAATCAACTTAGAACCCGTACTACAACGAATTATGGCTCTTGAATACAACAGTTCAAGACCCACATTTCAAAGATCAAAAGACCTTACTCCGTGCTGAAAAAGAGATTGTACTCCAATACTCAAATCAGGAAATCAACCATCAAGGGGGAGTACATACATATTTGTCTGAAATGTTATGCAGATTTTTTCAATGAAAATTTTTCAAATGCATAATTTCAGGGGGAGTAAAAAGGTGATGACTTCTGATTATTTGTAATCAGAACTCGTACTTTAAAAGTTTTACTGCTTTTTGTATTTTTAAATTTAAGTGAATAAATTTGCTTTGACTTGCCATAAGACTTTTGCAGAATTTTTGAGAGATGCTTAAAGGTACACATGTTTATGACTTTAAAGCTTAGCTTCATGAGATGGAAGATCGTACGTAAAGGTACAATCCTTTATCTTAATCTCATATATGGTTGATAAGTGGACAACTTTCAATCATAGGAAACATTGTTCTAAATGTTCAAACCATTTCCCGATTTTTAAACCGAATTCATGATTTGGAAGTGTGACTTTAAATGTTTTCAAAGATCATATTTGTGCTTTAACTGAAATAGTTAAACCAATCTGAGCATCATATGCATCATAGGAAAACAAGGAATCATTGTGCTAGGAATTAACACAACTTCTATGAAATCACCTTAACCAGTCATTTCTACCCAAGAAGTTAATCCATAGTGATTGAGTGTGAGAAGTCGAAAACAAATGAGTGTGATTAGAGTGACCAAAATGTTTAAAAGAAAGAGCGTGTGAGAACAGAGTTAAAAGAATATCACAACTCTGCACCAACTTTTTATGAGTCGGGCAACCACATTACTAGTGTTTCACAATTCTTTGGTGAACATTTTTGAAACAGGCAACTAGCCCATGACAACTCTTGATCAAACCTCACCACCTACTCATTTTCTTCTCAAATAGAAAGTGTTTCACATTTTCAAAGGGGAAGCAGCAAACTTGCTATCTGATTTTCATTTGGAAAATCTAGATATTGAAAAGAAAGAAGTCTGCCCCACCTTCGCACTTCAATCATGCACATTGAGTCCATGTTTAACTTACTGTTGTCTCAGTGGTTTACACAAGTTTGAGTCAATAAGCAATCATCACGTGCTTAATTCTTTCTATCACAAGCACAAACACACAAGGAATTTGTTTCTTTGTCATAACGTTTATAGAAATTACCTTTGTGGTGTTTCGATGATTGAATTGAAGCCCTGGAGGAGTCAACATCAAACAACTCAATTTCAATGTGTATTCGTTACACACAGTGACTTGGTGTTACTGACAGTCATGTTAACTGATTCATTAGTTGATTCCACGACTATTTTGTCTAGATTTGAAAATATTTGGATGAATATCTTTTGAATTGACGGATCAGAGGCTCCAAATGATTTACATTTCTTACTCAAAGTTTTGATGAAGTCGTTGCACTTTTCATCAAAAAGGGGGAGAATATAAAGCTTGAAGAAATGTCCATTACATTACAAGACATTAAAGAAGATAAAAGCTAACCAAGAAATGCGAGATCAAAGTATTCTGAAGACATGTTGATTTCAGATAAATTTTCTTTGAAGATACTTTGCTAAAGCATTCTGAGCTAGAGAAAGAGATTGCATCTTCTGAGCTGAAAAAGAAGAAGATTGAATTAAACATATCTATTGGATAAATCTTTTTAAGTAATGATCTTGATCCAAATGGGGAGATTGTTAGACCACAATCTCATTGGATTCAAGATCATCCAATCTGAAGATCCAATCTGAAGCTAAAGCCGGAAAGTTGACTCTCGATATAAAGTCTAAAGTTGTTTGTAATAAATAGTCAAAGTTAGTTGTTATTGTTATTAGTTAAATTAGTTTTAATATCTAAGTATTAGATATTAGTTCCAGATATTAAAGTTAATATTCTAGATATTAGTTTTAGATAATATCAATTCTAGATATTATCTAAGTGTGTTGTAGAAGCTAGCAATAATCGTTAATCATATCAGAACACACAAAAACACACACTTAAAGGTGTAAAACAGAGAACACACACGAGAGCTTCAAAGATCAACCTTGTAACCATTTCTATTAATCAATACAGGTTGGTAATCGTTAAATGTGTTGTAATCTATAAAACTTGATAAACATTGTGGACCGACAAATAACAATTAACCCTTAAAATTACTTTAATTATAGATAGCAACTCATCTTTCTAAAACATAGAAATGCCAATAAATCAAATACTATATATGTAAAGACCAAACAAATTCGTGTTCGTCTTCCATACTATCGTCAAACCCAATTACATTTCCAAAAGCAACAGTAATGGTTAAGTAAATTGTCCAACAAAATTGCAATAAAGTACAACCCGGCTTGGGCAGCTAACATTGGCCAGATGAGTTGAGCCTTTGGAGAAACTAAACTCGGGCAAATCATCCACGCAAGAGCAAATCCTGGTGCAATATAATCATCACCACCATCCTCATCACCACCACCGCCCCTAGAAGGTTGATCATGGCCGAAAGTCAAAGATGTTGAATTCGTGTTGGCATCTATATTTTCTTGTCTCATATAGATAAGTGTTTTATATGATGTTTATGGTGAGAAGATGAATTAGGCAACATGGTAGGATGAGTTCTTCGCCAAACCACCACACTGATCAACCAATTGTCAATCAGTTTGGTTATATGGGTCTGGTCTGTGGAGGAGCCAGTTGAGCATCTCCGTTATTCTTTTCTTAGGCGGAGAGAAAATAAAGCTCAACTACTGGAATGGGTTCACTGAATCCTACCCTTTTCTTCTACTACATATGAATCCACATCCGGCAATTAACAAGATATGTTAATGCACTACCTTGTGAAAAGACATAAACGCCCTTGTCCAGGAGTCTCACCTCAGAAAGACTGCCTTGGTGAATATTGGAAACAAACATCCTTCAAATCAAAGTGTACAACCTACAAAAAGGTGTGATTTCATCAGGATTCATCTAGAAAAATATCATTCAATAAATCTGGTTTCTTCCATGTTGTTCAAACAGCAAGACAACTATAGTCATCTTTCATGGATTTACTAATCGAAAGATCAATTAAGCACCATTTGTTTTAATTTTCTGGGTTTTTGTAACAATTTCAAGCATTCAAAGCAAGTGAAGAACAAACCAATAAATAAAAAGATTTTTTTCTATACAATTTCATTGCAGTTCTTTGATGGACATTCATATATTGAAAAGTTTGTTGATTTATCTTTGATTCGCAGACCAATTCTGAAACCGAAATCTGTACAAACAGTAACCGAAGACTAAATGGAACCAGAGCTCACTCAAACTGATCTAGAAGTAAAATTGATTAAAACAAAAACACATATTATAGAAGTAATAACTGAAAAGGCTTTGGTAATGTTTGATTCACGTGTATATATAGACACCAAACGCAAGATAACTTTTGTATTATGATTCCCATGTATATCTCAGTGAAAAGATAAGCCATGAAAATTATGAGTAAAACAGTAACTTTTAAAAAAGTAAAATTGAACAGATATCAACCCTCATTCTTGTTTAAACCTGTTTGGTTTCAATTTGGACCATTTGGTCGTTTTTAGTACCTGTACGAGCTACCAAACAGTGGATTCTTCAAAACTTAATGCATTTAAAAAAAAATCTTAGTTCTACATGTAGTTTTAGTAGAATTTTGACTGTTAAAAAGCCCATAATACCCTTCAAATGACAAACTTCAGAATCCTATGGATCCTGTATTTTTGTAACAATGACAAAGGGCAAAATACGTAATTGTAGTTTGAAAGTTCAAAAGGGATTCAAGTAATTGCTAATCAAGTTCAGTGTAAAACCCCAAAATGATAAGAGATTATAAAGCATTTGCTTCAAAAGTTATACACATTTATAACCAATAGTCTTTCATTTTATTTTAATGATAAATCTAGTTCACATTATTCCAGAAATACTCCCGTTTCCATCAATTCATATTATTCCAAAGACATTATCTTAAAGGTCGACAATTAATATTAAAACAAATGCAACAACTGCATATTCTTTATGAATTAGATTAATGTGAAAGACTATTTAAAATATATGCAAATCAATGGTTTAAAATCAATGGTTTTATGAAACGATGCAAATGAAAAGATGCAAATCAAATATATACAAATTGTTGTTTAAAATCAATGGTTTAATAAATCGATGCAAATGAAATAGATGAAAATCGTTGGTTTATAACAGATGTAAATATAACAGATGCAAATCGATGTGTAATGAATCGATACAAATCAAACAGAGAAATTAATAGATCAATTGGGAGATTGGTAGATTCAATTCATGAGAGATTTACCTGAAGAAACGTGGAAAATTGTGTTGACTAGAATGATTGCCTGCTCCTGCAATCTGATGGCATTTCACGTAATGGAGGAGTTGCAAACAAATCACTTAATTTGTTGACCAAAACCCAAAACAATGGAAACACCTGCCACCATTTTGAAACTCTTAAACGACTTCGAAACCACATATGTGTCAATCTAAACTCCAATGAAATGGAACCTTTTTAGAAAATTACCTACCTACGTGAAAAAAATTCTCAGATTTAATCCCTAAATCCCCAATTGCAAGTTGAAGTTACAAAATTCTCAGATTTAATCCCTAAATCCAAAATTACCTAACCTTTTTATATAAACCATAATTAATTTCATGGGTTCCAATAGAGCGAACTTCAAAAGTTAGTGACAATTTGATAATCTTGATCGATATATCACTACACTACAATGTGTATATAGCATGTGAATGGGTGTCTTTTATCTATTAACCATCTTTTCCCTTCTCCAAATCAATCTTACAACGAAAAACATCAACCACCTTTTGCCCAGGTAGAAGATCTTCGGACCACTATAGCAAAACTCAATGGGAATTAATTAACATAGTATGTTTACCAACTTTATATCCTACCTGCATGTAAATACTTCATACACAACATCAACTTTAAGAAGCTTAAAAGCTTAAATCACCTCATGGTCTACAAAACAAAGCATGATTTTTACAAATATAATTGAAGAACAGGAAAAAAAAAACCTTGCATATCAAGTCAAAGAAAGTCAATTACCTTTCATTTAAGTGCTTATTGCTTGCTTTAGGAAGCTCTCACATTAACAAAGATTAAATATTTAAATTGAAGACAATACCTTGCATAGGAGTATTAAAGTTTATGCTAAATGGATCGAGACCAGCAAGCATTTTTTTAAGAAATTCCTCATCAAAACCTAAAACAAACTAAGCATAAACACAGAGCATGTAAGTGTAGATATCCTTTGGATGGAAACACATGAAGGGTATACAAATCTACACAATGCAAAGGGAGAAATCAATAAAACTTAATCTAAATCAAGAAAGAATTTTGAGGAACAAACTAAAATTTAGGCAAAGATGGAGAAATTGAGATGGAGAAATCGATGAAGCCTTACCTGATATGAGTTTTGTAGAATCGAATCAGAAGAAGATGGAGGTGAAAGCAAGAATTGAATGATGAAGAGAACCCTAACCTGGGGAAGATGGATTTTAATAAAGAACCATCGCATTGAGAGGTTGAATCGTCGTCTTTGAGAAGATAATTTGTGAATCATCGTCTGGAGATGATCTATGAATTGTCACCTTGGGTTATGATAGGAGGAAACGCTTGGTGGGCCTTGGGAAAAAGGAAACGTGTTGTTGGCTTTGGGAAAGAGAAAACTGAGTGAAGCATAAACAAGTTGTACAACATGTTTCTCAGGTTGTAATTTAAGAGATTTTCACAAGGCAAGCTTAAAATTGTTGTACCATAAGCTTTGTTGATTGTTTTTAAGAGATTTTCAAATTCGGTTTATAAGATAGTATATATACAGAAAAGTTGTAAAGACTGTGTTAAAGAAAGGAGAGATTGTTTTGAGCGTAAACAGAAGACTGAGTTTCAAATGCTAAAGTTATTGTAACACCCTCAATTCTGGAAATAGCAACTTAATTAAAATTTTATAAATACATCAATAACTGAATCATCTACAACCACAAATTTGGATTCAACCTCAATACACGTACACAATCTATACATATAGGTTAAAAAGACGGGTGCTACCAATACCCAATAACAAACGCTATCTCCAACTTGCGGAAGACTTCCCTCACTACATACCCTTGCACAAGTCTAAGGCTCGACTTCCCGAAGCATTACTAGAAACGAACCCCCAACAGGATCCTGATGCACATGTCGACAAATAAAAAGGTTAGGCTTAACGCCTAGTGAGCTCAAGAGTTTTAACATGAATAAATAAATCTTTAAAAGCAAGAAAAACGGCTTAAAGCGAGATCCTTCGAAATCTTATACTTTAAAATGGAAACGACACATTTTCATAATATGCACTTTTAAACACAATGCTACCAAACACACATTTCTTATAAAACGATGCAACCCAAAACGGGGTCATAGTTCGATACTTTAATTTATAAAAAGTAAATAACACATCATGTCCCAAAACTCACCCGACCAAGATATGGACTAATTCAAGCATCGAAACGTGGAAATGACGCATTCCTTTCAAAACTTAATATACGTGGAAAGAACTCAATATTAAAGCCATCATTTACCGTCGACCACGTAAAAACCCAATTTGGTAAAATACCACATTACCATTTAAATACCACTAATCAACGATGAGGAGATCCGTAAACACTAAGAATAGAAAACACGCAAGTAGGCCGTTCACGCGACTTCCTTGTATGTCATCTAAACGTTTCCATCTTGGGTGACGAGAACACGTGAATGGAGCCACCCGCGATGTTATTGGATTTCACACAGATCCCGACATCCTGGTTCTCATGCCTCCCACGACATCATACCATGGACCGTTTAATGCCACTGGCCCTACTCCGTCGAGTTCCACCCCAAGGACTTACAGACATGGGTATCAATCCAATCTAGACGAGTTTCCCCCTCCGCAGCTCGTGCCACTCGTTGTCCACTCACTAGCAAACCCGAGCGGTCACTAAAAGTAACCCAAAACCTCAGGCACTACAAGACAAATAGACTTACGTGCCTATGGATCCAATACAACACTGTCTATCATTACATGACTCTAATTGAATTACCAACGCACTCAAGACATGTAACTTCACAACGATAGAAAATTAATCGTTATCTTATTCAAACTCCCGTTGGTCACAATTCCGGACAAACGTCCACACGACTCATTTTAAGCCAACACCGAGCTAAGATGCTCAAAACCCTTTTGACCAATAATTATCGGTCCTCCAATTAATGAAATGTCTTTAAAAATAACGTTTATGAAGACACACACTACAAAGACGTGTTTAACCCAAAACTCAACACATAATGGGACCAAAGGTTTTCCAAAGGGTTTATGAATGCAAATACACCAAAATGCATATAACATGAACTAGACTATGTTGGTACAAAAATCATCAAAGATGCATAACCCATGAAACGGACTCTATTTGTGCAAAATTGCTATGAACCCAATTATGAGCATTTTATGAGTTTAACATAACTCAAGTTTACCAAATATGAAAACTTATCAAAATACTCACACTTTGACAAATACCAAGTAAAACACCTTTTTACTTCAAAATACACATTTTGGCATGTACACCGTTTTAACAAATCAACTTGAACTCACCTTGCTAGATTTAGGCTAAATCTAGATTTTCCCCCCACTTTGAGCTCCTTTGAAGAAACTTGAATCTTCAAGCAAAACATCCAAAACCTAGATCCATAAGTTTCCAACCATCAAAACATATAATCAATCACTTAGAATCATTTCCCAAACATATATACCAAAATCCCCAAATGAGATCAAAACCCTAATTTCTCCAAAACCAACAAATCCGAGATTTGAGAAACCGAATACTAAGAAACCATCAATGGAGCATTTATAACTTACATAAAGGTTTAGATATGAAAGGGATACACTTACCACTTAGGTTTTGATGAAAACCTAGAAAACCCAAAAATGAAGCTTGAGGTTGAAGATGACAATGGTGAAGTGGTGAAGAAGATGAAGAGGGTGGTTGAAGCTTCCAAACCGAACACTTGGATGAAACACCCAACTTCTAGCAATAGATGGTGCGATTTGGGTGAAGAAAAACCCTAGAATCGGTTTCTAAGAAGGAAAGAAGAAGAGAGGAGAAATAAGGATGAAAAATGAGGTGAGAGTGAGAAATGAGGCTGAAAATCGATTTAAGTTGTTGGACTCACTGCTGGGGCGCACGACCCGTGCGCATCCCATGAAGGAAAAACGCACGACCCATGCGCATGAGGCAGAACCCTCAATTCCTTCTCAAAACATGATTTGGCCATAACTTCATTGTTATAGCTCCAATTTCGCTCCAGAAATAACCGTTAGACTCGTAATTGAATTTTCTTCATCCGTTAAGACTATAAAATATAGAATTCAAGTCCAAGATCATATATCTTATTTTTCCCTTCAAATACTGATTTCTGCATTAGCTTGAAATGATACCATTCGAAATTCGGGGTGTTACAATCCTCCCAACCTTAGGATGATTTCGTCCTCGAAATCTAGATTCCCATGAAGCATTAACCGCAGGAAAGATTGCCTTTAACCCAATTGGCAGAAACACTATCATGACCCTTAAACTGATACTCACATCGGCTGCCTCTCTTGGGCACATTATACTCATAACCGAACGAACACTTAACTCATCAAAGTAACCTTTACCCACCAGGTTATGGTCGTCTCCCAACCTTGGATGAGAATTACTACCTCCAGGTAGTTAGTGACCTCAACATTCCACCGACCAATTATTTTTGAATCTACACGGTTCCGACCCAACATCGAAGATCGTAACCAACCCTCCAAAATCCTCAGATTTCAACTGATCCGTACCAAACATCGATAAAGATGTTCTTACGAAGCGCACCAATGCGTCCTTCCGGTAACTGATTAATCCAGATTCGGTCACCACTCAACTCTGTTCCAACACCAACCTCACAATAATCCTTTAACAAAAGCTTTATCACCACGGAAATGCTTAGACACGTCGATACTTAATCATTAACACCTAATCTTCCTTTAAGTTCCACCACCGAAAGGTTAAGATTTTCCATAATCCAACCGGGTTACATCCAAACATTTCCAAATTCATTGATTTCAAGTAAACCAGTCGACGCCTAGGACTAAACGGTGACTTTGAAAACGTGGACATCCCGCCCCAAAATTTCATTCTAGACGGATTGTCGCACTAAGGTTGACACCTAACAGAAAACTAATATTCCGAATCTTACATTTCTACCAGACAGATCACCAAAATTTCCTTAAATCGCGGAACCCACTAAGATGGTACACCAACAACATCAACCATGACGTCACACCGACGAGCAAACCACCAAAACGAAACCCAATCTAATCGCAGCTAATCACCTAAGACCATATCCCGCAGGATTACCAAAGTATAACATCACCCCTTAAATAAATGGGAAGACTTAAATCTACTATTCCCATTAATCGGGCGCACCGATTCAGAATTGCACCCAACATTTCAAGACTGACCGCAAGTCAGATCATCCGACGATTCAAAATCCAAGGACTCCCTCAGTCCCTAAATACCACTCCTTTTTCTACAGGGGTTTTAAATCTATAGGCCTAATGAGTTCAAGGTTTTTCGACCATAACGCAAATTCGAAATTTATAAAACTTTCAATTACATAAGATTTTTAACACTTAAACATGTGGTAAAGACACACTACTGATCATTCGGTAGGTTTCAAGGTTGATTATCAATACAGCGCATAAGAAACTATTTCCAAAACTCTTTTGTGCAGTACATAAGTTAATAAGAGCACTAATAAAGCCTGCGCAACAATTCACGCCATAAATGTAAAAATAGGCTCCTTCACCACAACACGTGCAAATAAAGGTTTGTACAACTCAAAAGAGAAATTCACAACTTTAATAAAAAAAAATTAAAATCCATCCTCTTTAACCAAAAGACGTTGTGGTCTAAAAATTATCAACGATCCCAAATACATTAGTTTAATCCTCAAAGCTTGGTAAAATAATGGGAATACAAATAAAGTTTCAAATCGAGATTAAAGCTTTAGATCGTACAGATAAACACCTTTGACCAAAAAGTAACTGCAACGATATAAACATTGCTAACGCCATAAATGCACTGCAGAAATTTCTAACGGTAAAAGTAATCGATTACAATATGAACAGAACAGAAGTCCTGTTTGAAATGATGTAAATCTTTTATATATTTACTCATACCGACGTTATAATTAAGTCCAAATGCAAATAGTATGCAACGATTGACATTTGTATAAAGCCCAAAGATAATTTGCAAGATAAGGGGTTTTCCCCAAAACAACATGCGGGAATGACGTCGTTTAACAAAACTCATAAAATGACGCACATAATAATGCATATGCACACGTTCTCAAAATTATTTATGCGACGCAAAAGACGTAGGATTAGACATCATACACTCAACTAAATTTTCGCAAAACTCATAAATGCTAAAATCAAGTGGTGTCAAAATTTCCATTTTTTTTTCAACAAAGTGTGCAAGACGGCAATATGGCTAGAATATTAAACTTTTAAGAGTTTCCTCTTTTGAATGCAATGTAAGGTAAGTGACACTTTTGACAAAATTTACCTGGGACAAGACGCCGAATAAACTCGCAAGTTTATACGAAACAGAAATTAAAACTCACGCATCGAGATAGACATACAAAACAATATTCCATGAAATTTAACAAAAATCGTACAAACTAAAATTCTCAAGAAATTCCGACTCAACATATGGGAACAACTTTTCCTTTAAAACCATTGACATACGTGGAGGAGATCCAATGTCTAGGTTAAAATCTCATAGTTGCTTGCCCAATACCCAAACGACATTAAAACATGGACATTGCAATATCCGAAAATAGCGTTAAACACAAGACGTGAATGAAGAGAATTATGAATGCAATTTGCAATTACGTGCAACAAAACAATTTCAAGTATCCTTAAGCTCACAGTTTCAAATCTGATGCGTGTTAAATGCTTTTCCAAAACTTTATGATATAAACCACTTTTTGTTCTATGAACATAAGAAACAATTTATGCAAATTTATTTCAGAAATAAATTTAGTGCATGAATTTGATCGGTACTTGGCATCATAGGACTACCCTTTTAAACAACCCGACAGACTATCGTCATCCGGATGCATCAAACGTCTTAAAGTCACAATCTCAATAATTTGGTAAACTTACGAATTCTCCTTGATATAGAATCGGTCTAACAAACTCACGAATCTAATCCAACCAAGATTTCCGACCCAAGAGGATCAACTTAGTGACCTCCTCGCACTTAGCTATCACTCCCAGGTGACCTTGATATAAACATCAATCCTTCCTTAGTTGACTCACTTAGGCACTTTCTCACCACCCCAACGGTCATCATTTCGAGGTAGCGCAAGTGCATATATGTAGCATGTAGGTTCACCATAACACTGGCTAGATGCTATTATGAACGTATCGTACAAGACCATCCTTGCGACCCTCGACAATTTTCCCGTTTCTAGCGACTAGTCATCCTCAAAACATCTTATCTTATGGTACCTAATGTGCAACCCCACTTATCTTCGCTTATAAAAACGCTAGTTTAAGTCTAGGCATCCTAAAATCAATACCTAAATCTCTCAAACTTAAGCTCTGATACCAACTTGTAACACCCTCAATTCTGGAAATAGCAACTTAATTAAAATTTTATAAATACATCAATAACTGAATCATCTACAACCACAAATTTGGATTCAACCTCAATACACGTACACAATCTATACATATAGGTTAAAAAGACGGGTGCTACCAATACCCAATAACAAACGCTATCTCCAACTTGCGGAAGACTTCCCTCACTACATACCCTTGCACAAGTCTAAGGCTCGACTTCTCGAAGCATTACTAGAAACGAACCCCCAACAGGATCCTGATGCACATGCCGACAAATAAAAAGGTTAGGCTTAACGCCTAGTGAGCTCAAGAGTTTTAACATGAATAAATAAATCTTTAAAAGCAAGAAAACCGGCTTAAAGCGAGATCCTTCGAAATCTTATACTTTAAAATGGAAACGACATAAAGACAATGCTACCAAACACACATTTCTTATAAAACGATGCAACCCAAAACTCACCCAAAACGGGGTCATAGTTCGATACTTTAATTTATAAAAAGTAAATAACACATCATGTCCCAAAACTCACCCGATCAAGATATGGACTAATTCAAGCATCGAAACGTGGAAATGACGCATTCCTTTCAAAACTTAATATACGTGGAAAGAACTCAATATTAAAGCCATCATTTACCATCAACCACGTAAAAACCCAATTTGGTAAAATACCACATTACCATTTAAATACCACGAATCAACGATGAGGAGATCCGTAAACACTGAGAATAGAAAACACGCAAGTAGGTCGTTCACGCGACTTCCTTGTATGTCATCTAAACGTTTCCATCTTGGGTGACGAGAACACGTGAATGGAGCCACCCGCGATGTTATTGGATTTCACACAGATCCCGACATCCTGGTTCTCATGCCTCCCACGACATCATACCACGGACCGTTTAATGCCTCTGGCCCTACTCCGTCGAGTTCCACCCCAAGGACTTACAGACATGGGTGCCAATCCAATCTAGACGAGTTTCCCCCTCCGCCGCTCGTGCCACTCGTTGTCCACTCGCTAGCAAACCCGAGCGGTCACTAAAAGTAACCCAAAACCTCAGGCATTACAAGACAGACAGACTTACGTGCCTATGGATCCAATACAACACTGTCTATCATTACATGACTCCAATTGAATTACCAACGCACTCAAGACATGTAACTTCACAACGATAGAAAATTAATCGTTATCTTATTCAAACTCCCGTTGGTCACAATTCCGGACAAACGTCCACACGACTCATTTTAAGCCAACACCGAGCTAAGATGCTCAAAACCCTTTTGACCAATAATTATCGGTCCTCCAATTAATGAAATGTCTTTAAAAATAACGTTTATGAAGACACACACTACAAAGACGTGTTTAACCCAAAACTCAACACATAATGGGACCAAAGGTTTTCCAAAGGGTTTATGAATGCAAATACACCAAAATGCAGATAACATGAACTAGACTTTGTTGGTACAAAAATCATCAAAGATGCATAACCCATGAAATGGACTCTATTTGTGCAAAATTGCTATGAACCCAATTATGAGCATTTTATAAGTTTAACATAACTCAAGTTTACCAAATATGAAAACTTATCAAAATACTCACACTTTGACAAATACCAAGTAAAACACCTTTTTACTTCAAAATACACATTTTGGCATGTACACCGTTTTAACAAATCAACTTGAACTCACCTTGCTAGATTTAGGCTAAATCTAGATTTCCCCCCCCACTTTGAGCTCCTTTGAAGAAACTTGAATCTTCAAGCAAAACATCCAAAACCTAGATCCATAAGTTTCCAACCATCAAAACATATAATCAATCACTAGGATCATTTCCCAAACATATATACCAAAATCCCCAAATGAGATCAAAACCCTAATTTCTCCAAAACCAACAAATCCGAGATTTGAGAAACCGAACACTAAGAAACCATCAATGTAGCATTTATAACTTACATAAAGGTTTAGAAATGAAAGGGATACACTTACCACTTAGGTTTTGATGAAAACCTAGAAAACCCAAAAATGAAGCTTGAGGTTGAAGATGAGAATGGTGAAGTGGTGAAGAAGATGAAGATGGTGGTGAAGCTTCCACACCGAACACTTGGATGAAACACCCAACTTCTAGCAATAGATGGTGCGATTTGGGTGAAGAAAAACCCTAGAATCGGTTTCTAAGAAGGAAAGAAGAAGAGAGGAGAAATAAGGATGAAAAATGAGGTGAGAGTGAGAAATGAGGCTGAAAATCGATTTAAGTTGTTGGACTCACTGCTGGGGCGCACGACTCGTGCGCATCCCATGAAGGAAAAACGCACGACCCGTCCGCATGAGGCAGAAGCCTCAACTCCTTCTCAAAACATGATTTGGCCATAACTTCTTTGTTATAGCTCCAATCTCGCTCCGGAAAGAACCGTTGGACGCGTCATTGAATTCTTCATCCGTTAAGACTATAAAATATAGAATTCAAGTCCAAGATCATATATCTTATTTTTCCCTTCAAATACTGATTTCTGCATTAGCTTGAAATGATACCTTTCGAAATTCGGGGTGTTACAGTTATACAAAGGAGGAGAATGCACAAAGTGAACTTAAAAGGGGAGATTGAATTTCAAAATCTTTTTAGAAGTGATCCTGAATCCAATGGGGGAGAATGTTAGAGCATAAATATGTTGGATGCAAGATCATAGAAGACTGAAGATTAAAATCAAAGCTGAAATCAACTCTCAAGCAAAGTCAAAGTCAATGTAATAAAAAGTCAAAGCTAGTGTTGTAAGAGTTTTAGTAGTTTGAGTGTTTTGTTTTGTGCGTCTTTTTGTATTATGAAAGTTTATGTTTTGTTTATAAATAGAGGATTGGTTTGTGTTGTAAGGTTTGTAAGAAACTTGTGGTTCTATAAGATTATATTGAGCGCATATCTGAGTTGTGGAGAGAGAAAGTCTTTGAGAGAATTCGTTGTAAACTGTAATTGAAATTAGAAATGAAAATTGATTAAATCAAAGTTGTCATCTTGATTTACATTGTTATCTGGGATAACACCTTTCAACAACAGCATTTTGTTTAGGTGTTCTTGCTGCAGAGAAGTTTGGAGTTATGCCTTCCTCTGAAAGATAGTAGTTAATTCTAGCATTTCTAAACTTCGTTCCATTGTCACTTCTCAGCTTCTGGATTTTGCTATTGAACAGAACCTGCAATCTTCTTAACAACTTTATCAAAATTTTAGGTACATCAGACTTGGCTCAGATGAATTCTATCCATGTATATCTTGAGTATTCATCAATTTAAGACAAGAATATACTTTTTATCTAACAGACTCTACAAAGAGATATTCAGAGGTTTGGGGCAATTAGTATCACTTTTGGTTTTGTGGGAAGATCTTTTCATTTTTCCCATTTCATAAGCAGAACGAAGATGATCTTTGTTGAACATTAGAGATGGTAATACCTTAACTAGATTAAGTTTGACTAACTTATTAAGTGATGAAAAGTAGTTCAAATGAGACAACTTCTTATGCCAGAGCCAGACATCATCACTGTTCATAGATACTAGACAGAGCTTCTCTAAGCCAATGTTTATATGCTTGGTAAAATTCATTTTATACAAGTTACCTTTTCTGTCTGCTCTCAAAATTTCTTGACCTGTTTTTGAGTGAGGAAGTGAACAATGTTTTTCATGAAATTTCACATCAAAACCATGGTCACACAGTTGACTTATGCTTATTAAGTTGTGCTTTAGTCTATCAACATAAGCAACTTTTGAAACAGAAACATTACCTCTTGTTAACTCACCATAACCTTTGATACTCCAAGGTCACTTTAAATCTTAGAGAGAGAAAGTAGAGAGATAGAGGAATGCGCCAAAACACTTGTATTCAAAATATGCAATTAGAGTTCTACAAAGCTAAGGCCACAAGGGACTCAAATACCCTTGGCCAATACACGACATACAATCTCTCTAAAACATAGTATTAGCACAAGACTATAAATACAATGATTACTATAAAATCTGACTTAACAATCTAACCCTTAGTAATCATTGGCACTCCGGTCTTCAATGTAATCTAATATATCCATCTTCGAACTCTAATCAGACCTGCTAAGCGTCTTAGCGAAGCTTCTTGACTAAAAAAAAATTCTTCTCAGCATCTTTCAATCTATGTTGCATTTGCTGCTTTGACAAGACTGGGCCTGTTTGTAATAAACTTGAAAGAACAATTGATTCATCAACTTGTCCTCTAAACGACACACCTCTTTCAAATGTACTCGACTAAGCTGTGGTGGTCGGAGCTGGAAAAACAGAAGGACTAGTATAGCTGAGAAAATAGAATCTTGAGCGAATCTTGAGCATCAGATAAACGTTTGAACACTTTGTCTCTTTAACTTCTCCTTAACTTCTCCCCCTCATGACCTTGATGATCTGGATCAACTTGGTCATGCCTACTTTGGAGACGAACAACTTCAGATCTGCAAAATTCAAAATAAAGGAGAAAAGGGAAGGTTTGCGCTACATGTTGGTGGCGCAAACTTAGTTTTGCTTTAGCTTAAGGAGACGCAAAGTTGAGTTTTGCGCTACCAACTGTTGGCGCAAATCTGACTTAAACTCAGAAATTAATCACCTGTTGAGCTCTTTTACTCCCCCCTACACAAATGCACTAAATATGACAATTCAAGTTAACATTCGTATAGAAAATCAGATACTCCCCCTCGAAATGAGATAAGATCTTTTAAAATATTCTCCTTATTTACTATCCCTCGAGAAATGCACAAACCAAGTTACAGAGATATGGATACACAAACATAACAACATCAGTGTAAACAAAAAATATACTGAATATAAATTTTGAAACAACTAAACATATAAAAATTTAAACACTATACATATTAAATTCTACGTAGTAATATATCACAGATTAATCCATCAGATGAAGTCAAGTGTATGTTGTTAGATACATATACAAGTTTCATTGCATATCAAGTTAAGAGATGTTAAGTTTCAAAAACTTTCATCAATCTATTCAGTGTTCTAGCATGCGAACTTCGATTAGCTTCAAGAAAATGCAATTCTAAAAATATAATAGAGAACTTTGCCTGTACTCACACTAAGCTGTCAAGAATTAAGACTTTCACAAATTTATAGGTTATTCGCAACTCAAATATATCACCAAGTATCATGAGATGTGTGCTCATTGGCATCTTTTAGCATTGTGCACATTGGCATCTTCACATGAGTGTGCTCTTTGGCATCTTTTAAGCTTGTACACATTGGCATCTTTTAATCAAAAAGTTTTGTAAGTAAAGAACATGTCGTAAACGTAACTTTCTATCTGATCCTATTGCAGGATTTGGGTCAACCGCTCCCAGACCAGTTGGCCTTAGGGGACTAGGTGTCAAGCACCCCTTAAAACTTACTCTCCCAGATCAGAAAGGCTACATCAACACATCCTAAACCCATTCATACCAGTAGAACATGACTTTCGATCTGATTCTATAGAAGGATTTGGGTTCGATCACTCCTAGACCATTTGACCTTAGGGGACCAGATGACAAGCATCCCACGGAACTTACGTTCCCAAATCAGAAAGGTCACAGGTACAAACTTTTAAACTTAGAGATGTCTGTATTTTATATATAAAAATTTTCATCTTAATCACTCAATTTTACATCTAAGTTTTTAGCCCATATTTTCATTACAATCCATAATTCTGACTTTTTAGGATTTCTAAGCATTGTAAACTATAAATATTCCGAATCACATAACTTTAAAGCAGTATCAAAAGTTTCAAATATGTTGCTGACCTTTCGACTTTTGTAAGACTTGAAAGTTGAACATATAAAACTTCGATATAAACAAAGCAACTTGAAAATTTATCCTAGACACACATTTTATTCAAAAGAAAGAAAAACTGTAAAACTTTTACTTTATAGAATAAAATTTGTAAAGATTTAAACTTTTAAGTTCAACATGCTGAGTTTGAAAAAACATTTTTCATTTAAGACTATTGAAAAGAATTCGGTAAATTGATATTTAGTCGGAACAAAATAAAATTCAATAATACCTTCTTCCACATAATGTATAATGAATTGGTGTCTCATATCAATGTTTTGAGTCTGGTCGATCTTGCTTAGATTCTTTAAAAATTAGAGAAAACTGGAACAACATCACAGTCAGAGATAAATGCAACGGAATAAAGTAGATGCACTCAAAGTTTCTCATTTGTCCAGAAGCAAAATGCATTGAAGAACGAGTCCTAAACTGACATGTTTAGAAGTCGATGTCCATTAAAGTATGGGTTCTAAGCTTATTTACTTAGAAGCCTTCTTTCTTTTACTCCCCCTTGACATTAGGTGCCTGCAACTCAGAATTAATCTTTGATTTTGGTACCCACTTGTATTTGAGTCCATGTTTGTTAGTTGTGGTTCAAATGGGAGTAAATTTGTTAGATTTAACATAGAAAGCATGAGAAAAATAATCAGAAGAATGAACAGAATCATCAGTAGAGGACGAAGCATAATCATCTGAACTTGAACCAGAGGAGGAACAGGAGACATCTTTTGCAATTTAAATCATTTGCTTTATTGAATATTTGAAAATTTTATTACAAGTAGCAAATGAATCATTTCTACAAAGTTTGTCTACATTTCGGTCCTCATCAATCGTAGATTCATCAGATTTTTGCTTGATCCTCCATATCTTCCTTGTAGGAGTCCTCAAAGTCCTATCTGAAATATTTGAATCACAAGAATTAGAATTTTCAGAAATAACAGTACCTTGTTTCTTTGACTTCTTTGACCTTCTTCATTTACGCTTTGGTTTATAATAATCATCATTTAGCGTAAAAGATTCATTAAGAATTTTCGATTTAAGAATTGAGTCTGAAGAAACAATTTAACCTAAGATGCCCAACTGATCAGACCATAAACTTGAACTTTCTTTGGAGTTAGAAAAATTTTTAGAAAAGTTTTCAGATTTTAGAACTTTCTTTTTGTTTTCTTTAAAATCAGAAGAAAGACCAAAAACATAATCTTGTTTTCGAGAAATTAATATTTCTTCAAGAATTGACGTCGTGAAAGAAAGAATTACATTTGTTTCAATTTCTCTTTGAATATTTTGTTCTTCCATTTTATCTTCAAGATCAAGGATTTTACTTTCTAACACTAATGGAGAAATATATCTCTTAGAATCATAAGAAACTGGAAATATATTTTCTTTGTCAGTGTTAGTGGCACATAAATCAAAATAATCATCAGACAATGAAGATTTAATGGGGGATATGACATTCAAACTGTTTCTGTTCTTCTTTGATTTTTTCAGGAAAATATTTGGCATTTTCGCGCGTGTAAACAAAAGGAATTTCCTTTTTTGAGTTGTTCATTCTTTTCTTATTTTTGATTTCTAAAAATTGTTTTTCACTGGTCCAATGAAATTTGAACTTAGCAACATATCTTGCAAAAGTTAGATAATCGTATTCATATAAAGTAGGAACTTCTGTTTTAGCTTTGTCTATAAAATGCGGATTTTCAAAACCAAGTCCCCATTTTTCTTTAATAGACTCATAACTCTGTGGTTTATTCAAGTAAATAGTTTGTTCAGTTTGCTTCCGTAGATATAAATTTTCTTCCAACTTATTTATTTTATCCGAAAAACTTTCTTTTTGTTTGGTTATTTCTGTCAAAGAATCAAGATAAGTCATATTTGATTTTTCTAAATCATCTAATTTCTTTTGAAAGATTTCTTTTCTATGAGTCAAAATATATTTTTCATCTTTCAAAGAAATTTGCAATTTTTCAATCAATTTTGACTTTTCTAAATTTAATTGTTTTTCAGATAATAACTTTGAGCGAAGATCATGTAAAGCAGTTATAATGATGTTCATCTGCGAGGATATAAATGTGAAATCGAATTCAGAAGGTACCTCATATTCATCAGTTGAATCTTCATCATCATCATCAGTCTAATCATCTCCGATGAAGCACATATGAGCAGTTTCCACATTGTCAGCTTCATTGTCAGAGTGATCTAGCCAGAATTCTTCTTCGACTAACAGAGTGGTTCCACTCTCCCTCTTTTCGGCTAGTTACAATTTCTTTCTGTAATATGTTGAATCCCGAACCACCTTTGCTCGACACCCCTTTGAAATATGATCTGACTTTCCACAGTTAAAGCATGCTGCAGGTTTCTTAGCCTCGGACACTTGGACATTCTCGTTCTTCTTAGATTCTGAAGTGAAGCGAAGGTTGTTGGAACCCGAATGAGGTTGGACCTTCTTATTATAGTGCTGAGAGAGAAGAATCATCGCTTTCTGAAGAGCTTCACAATCGTCATCAGTGGCCCCGTCATAAGCATTTTCAGTCAATGCTTGTTCAGCTAATTGGCTCGTGAGAAGTGCAATCGGGTCCACTGTCTTTTTGTTCTTTTTGTCAAGTTTAGACTTCTTCTCCTTGACTATGCTCTCATCTGTCATCAAAATCTCATAAAGCTCTTGGATTTGCATAGAAGATATCCGCACATCATTCCTCAAGCGATGGCAAGATTTATTCCATTCCGGTTGCAAAGCATTGAGGAACTTCATATTAGTTTCTAACTCATTTTTGGTCACTTTGATCTTTTGCAGATCGTTCATTATTACCGAGAACCTGTCAAAGACACTTTTCAAATACTCCCCATCCTTTGCTTTGAATTCCTCAAAATTATTCATGTAGCACGTTTGCCGAAGTTGTGTAGCAATTGTTGAACCAAGCATAATCTTTTCTAACTGAGTTCACATCAACTCTGGATCATGCTTGAAACAATCAATTCGGTTGTAGATATAATTAGGCAATGCTAACATCAGATTAGACTTTGCTTCACGATCTACTTTTTCTCGTGTAACCTCTTCGGAAGTCAAAGGAGTATCATTCTTTGGTCTGACAAATGGTCCTTCAGTAAATGACTTCTCATATTCTCTCCAATAGCTTGACGCTAGATGAAATTAATGAACCGATCTTGCCATTAGGTGAACTCATTTTCATTGATCAAAACAGGAGGACGAGTTTCTATTCCCAACGACATCATAAGATGGTTCTTGTAAAACTGAGCTAGAAAAGAAAACTTTGACATATCCACATCTTCAGAATTTCAGAGAAAAATCGCAAGTCTTGAACACAGAGAAACTGGCGCAAACTGGAGATTTGCGCTAGACGAACATGATGTAAAAAGAGATTTGCGTGAGTAGTAGATGGCGCAAAAGAGATTTGCGCTAACAGAGACTGAAGCAAACTAGGCTCTGCGTGAACAGAAGATGGCGCAGACTTGAACTTTGCTCGAACAATAACTAGCGCAAACTTGTTTTGCGCGAAAAGAAGATGGCGCAAATTTAGTTTTGCGTGAGATAGAGGTGGCACAAACAAAGTTTTGCGCGAGACGTTGATGACGAGAACCTTTCTTCGCGTGAAAAGTAGGTGGCGCAAAAGTAACTTGCGCGAGACTGAGATGGCGCAATATTGATTTGCGCGAGATTAAGATGGCGCAAACTTTACTTTACGCGATGAACTGATGAATCCTGAAACAGAAGAAACTAGCGCAAGAATTGGATGAACTAGTGCAAAACTCGAATCAATATGGCACAAAACTCTATGAATATGGCGCAAAACTCGATGAACTGGCGCAAAATTCAGATGAATTTGGCGCAAACTTCAGATTATCCCTGATGAACTGGCGCAAACCTGAGATGAACTGGCACAAAAATCAGATCAGGCGCAAAACCTATAAAATCAAGAAAAACTTCCAAATTTTGATTACAAAAACGAAATTGATGAAACTTGCTCACACAGATGTGTTCGAAAACTGTTTTCTAACAACTTTCAAATAATTAGTTCGATCAAAAATCACAAAAGCGAGAATTCGTGAAATGAACAGTACGCAAAATGGCTTTTCCAGAAACTCGAAAATTTTCAAAATTGAAGTTCAAAAACTAATTTTCTTGCAAAATGATGTGAATCAAAAATATTCTACTAAGAAAATCGGATCCAGCGAACCAAACTACAAGAAAATTCGATCAGAAAACAATCTGAATTTGATGAAAAATCAAAAAATGTGATTTTCTTGAAAAAATCAAGAAAATCAATCAAATTTTCTGATTCAACCACAAATTCATAATCAAAACATGTTTCTCTCAATTCTCTCAGATTCAGATTAGGCTCTGATACCAATTGATACTCCAATATCACTCTAAATATTAGAGAGAGAAAGTAGAGAGAGAGAGAGGAATGCGCTAAAACACTTGTATTCAAAATATGTAATTAGAGTTCTACAAAGCTAAGGCCACAAGGGACTTAAATATCGTTGGCCAATACACGACATACAAGCTCTCTAAAACACAGTATTAGCACAAGACTATAAATACAATGATTACTATAAAATCTGACTTAACAACCTTTAATCTGACCTTGCATATTATCCCAAAAAGTTACTTCTCCTCCAGATTTTGCTTTGAAAGAGGATAACAACTTTTTATCACCAGTCATATGCCTTGAGCATCCAGAATCTAGATACCAGATGGGCATATACTGTTTCTGCAAGACAGATTAGAGATTTTTAGGTACCCATCTTATTATGGGTTCTTTCTTGTTAGGCTTTTGAGGATTTCGATGAACATTTGGCATTCCATCTTTTGATGCTTTGCCAGAGTTGCTTTTCTTTCGATTCAGAGGCTTTGTCTCTGAAGTTTTATTCAGAGATTGATTCAGAAAGCAATGAGAACTTCTGAAATGATTTTTCAGCTTAATCATGAGTTGAATGCAATTGAAATTAACAGAACAAGATGAAGAAGGAGCAAAGTTTTTCATTTCATTTAAAACATTTGGTACATGTTTATTTTGAAACTTCTTAAAATTAGCACTAGGAATATTACAAGTATTACTAACTACTTCTGACTTTTTTGCTTGAAGATTGACCTTCTTTTCAATTTTCTTTTTCTTGGCCCAAAACATCTTCTTCTGTTTCTTGCTCACTGCACAAACAGGATCAGAATGGTTAATTTCTTTCCATTTGCCTTTTTGTTCAGGAGTGAATTTGATAGGTTTATAGGTTGTTAATTCTGATTTTATAGTAATTATTGTATTTATAGGCTTGGTCTTATACTGTACTGAGATTGGGATTTATCTGTGTATAGGCCAAGGGTATTTAAGTCCCTTTGGTCCTTGAGTCTTGTAACACTTTCACGCTCACATTGAATACAACATACTTTGCGCCTTGAACTCTCTCTCTCTCTCTACTTTCTCTCTCTAGAGATTCATTGATCTTGGACTCATAATTGGTATCAGAGCCAATCTGAATCTTGAGAGAATTGAGAAGATCTGATTTCGTTTCTGAATTTGTAGTTTAAATCTGAAAATTTGATCGATTTTCTTGATTTTTTCAAGAAAATCTCATTTTTAGATTTTTCATCAAATTCGGCCCTGTTTGTGGTTGATTTTCGTTGAATTTTGGTTTGTTGGATTCGATTTTACAAGTAGAACACTTTTAATTCACATCAAATTTCAAGAAATTCAAGTTTTGATCATCAATTTTGAGTTTTAGAGCTTTTATGAAAAACTCGTGTTCACGTACTGTTTCATTCATGAAATTTTGAATTTGTGGATTTTAATCGAAAAGTTTGATTGAAAAGTGTTGAAAAGTTGTTTTTGAACGTGTTGGTGTAAGAAAATTTCGTCAAAATCAATTTTGAAATCCAGTTTTTAGAAGATTTTGTGGTTTTCCTTCGGTTTGCGCCAGATCTATTGTTTGCGCGAGTTCATCTTAGTTTGCGCTAGATCTTACTAATCTTGTTTGTGTTTCAGGTTATCAATAGTACGCAAAGTTCAAACTTTGCGTTTCTCTTCACTCACACAAAGAGTGATTTGCGTTTCCTCAAAATAACGCAAAGTCAAGTTCTAGTCTCACGCAAAGTAACATTTGCGTTTCTCGTGTATCACGCAAAGTGTAACTTTGCATCTCCCGTTTATCAAGAAAAGCTCAGTTCTCGTCTCTTCTGTCTCACGCAAATTCATCTTTGCGTCAACTCTTCATCGCGCAAGTTAAAGTTTGCGTATTCAGTATTTCACGCAAAGTTGGTTTGCGTCATCAACTGCTCGCGAGAAGTATAGTTTGTGTCTCACTCAGCTCACGCAAACCTAAGTTTGCGTTTCCTTCTGCTCAAGAGAACCTCAGTTCACGCCATCAACTAATCGCGCAAGACTAGTTTGCGCCACATACTGCTCACGCAAATCTCAGTTTGCGCTACCTTCCTCTCACGCAAAGCTCAACTTTGCGACATCTCAAGTCTTAGCATTTTTTCTGGATTTCTGAAATATGGATTCTGACAAGTTTTCTTATCAAGCTCAGTTCTACAAAAGTGATATTATGATGTCTTTGGGTATAGAAAATCGTCCACCAGTGCTGATAAATGAAAATGAGTTTACACAGTGGCAATATCGGTTCCTGAACTTCATTGAACGACAAAAGAATGGAAATGACATGATGATCATTTTATCTGAAGGACCGTTTGAAAAACCCAAATTGGCTTATGGATTTTATAAGCCTACTAAAGAGTATTCACATGATGAGTTGTCTGCATATCAAGCTGATCGTGATATTAAGGCAAATCTGATGCTAGCCTTGCCAAACTCTATATACAATAGGATTGACTGTTTCAAAACTCATCCTAATCTGATGTGGCAACAGCTTGAGAAGATTATGCTTGGTTCTTCGGTCGCTACTCAACTCAGGCATACGCGCTACATGAATAACTTTGAAGAATTCAAAGCCAAGGATGGGGAGCCACTGAAAGCTGTGTATGACCGATTTTGTGCCGTGATCAATGATCTTAGGAAGATTAAAGTTGAAAAGACTGAGCTTGAGACAAATCTGAAGTTCCTCAACACATTGCAACCTGAATGGAATAAAACATGCCACAGCTTGAGGAATGATGTCCGAATCTCTAAAATGCAGATCCAAGAGATGTTCAAGATTATGCTAACTGATGAGTGTATTGTGCTTGAGAAGAGAGCCAAACTGTAGAAAAAGAACAAGAAGTCAGTGGACCCGGTCGCTCTCATCACGAAACAACTGACAGAACAAGCATTGTCTGATAATGCTTATGACGGGTCAATTGATGATGATGGTGAGGCACTGAAGAAAGCGATGATCCTTCTCTCTCAGCATTACTAGAAAAAGTTCCAACCAAGATCTGGTTCCAACTCTTCTCGCTTCACTTATGGGTCTAAAGCCAAAGTACCCGAACTAAAGACTGTTGCTTGCTACAACTGTGGAAAGTCGGGTCACATCTTAAAGGAGTGTAGAGCAAAGAAGGTTAAGGACTCAGCTTACTATAGAAAGAAATTGGAGCTGGCCGAGAAAAGAGAGAATGGAACTGCTCTTCTTGCAGAAGAATTCTGCCTAGATCACTCTGACGATGAAGCTGCAAACATCGAGATCGCTTAGATGTGCTTGATCGGAGATGATCAGTCAGACGATTCAGATACTGATGAAGATGAGGTATATTCAGAGTTTGATCATAATTTCATTACCTCTCAGATGAATATCATGATAACAGCTTTATCCGATTTTCGCTCTAAGTTAATATCTGAAAAGAATTTAAATTCTGAAAAGTCAGATTTGATTGACAAACTGAAAATTTCTTTGAAAGATGAAAAATCTATTTTGGAAAACACTAAAGACATCTTTCAAAAGAAATTGGATGATTTGGAAAATTCAAATAAGACTTATCTTGAGTCTTTGACTAAAATGACTACTTTAAAAGATGAATTTTCAGATAAAATAAATAAATTAGAAGAAAAGCTTAATCGAAGGAACCAATCTGGACAAACAATTTTTATGAATAAACCAAGGAGTGAAGAAGCTTTAAAACAAAGGTGGGGACTTGGTTTTGAAAATCCTCATTGTTTAAACAATGCGATTGAAAAATCCCCAACTTTATATAAATACGATTATCTGACTCTTGCTCATTATGCTCCTCAGTTTAAAATTGATTGGATGAATGAGAAGCAAGTGTTAGAAATCGAAAATAAGAAAAGGACAAATAACAAGAAAAAGGAAATTCCTTTTGTTTACACAAGCGAAAATGCAAAATATTTTCCTAAAAAATCATGTAGAGGAAGAAGAGTTTTAAATGATATATCTCCTGTCAAATCTTCAATATCTGATGATTTTATTGATCCTTATGCTTCTAATTCTGATAAGGAAAATATTTCTCCAATCATTTATGATTCTAAGAAATATACTCCTCCATTAGTATTAGAGAGTACAATCATCGATCTTGAAGATAAGATAGAAGATCAAAATATTTTAAAGGAAATTGAATCTGATATTATTCTTTCTTTCATGACTTCTAGTCTTTAAGAAAATTTATTTTCTCAAAAACAAGATTCAGTTTCTATTTCTGACCTTTCTTCTGATTCTAAGGAAAATAAAAAGGAAGTTTCAAATTTTAAAATCTTTTCTCAAAATTCTTCAAACTCCGAAGTAAATTCAAATTTATTAGTTGATCAGATTGGTTGCTTGGATAAAATTATTTCTTCTGATTTAAATATTTCGTCTAAAATTCTTGATGATTCTTTTACGCTCAATGATCAGTATTATAAACCTAAGCGTAAAAGAAGACGGTCAAAGAAGTCAAAGAAACAAGATAAAGTTATTTCTGACAATTCTAATTCTTCCGATTCTAATTTTTCAGATAGGCCTTTGAGCAAGTCTGTTATCTTAAATTAGTCCCCAATTTAATTGAATGTTTTATAAAGAATTCTATTTTGGGCTTTTTAATTAGTTTATGGGCTTGAGTCTTTTTATTGTAAATGGGCCTTATATAAAGGTGCCCATGGCTCTTATTCTCATTAGGTTTTTGGAGAGCACACAATTCACACACTGACTAATTTTATATGAGTCGCTTAATGTTTAGTGTGGTGTTCTTTACATTTTCCCCTCCATCAATGAATCAAAGTATATGAGATAAGTTCTTGATTTTATATGTTCTTAATTTTCATCTTATCTTTACATTTCTATTGAGTATCTTCAATTTGTTGCTTGAAATGGGATCTAACAATTGGTATCAGAGCCAAATAAAGAAACTCTTCTACATTTCGGTCATCTATGGCAACAATTGAAGATTGGATGATTAATTTGTTGTTTTGGTGCTTAGATTGATTCAATCACATGAGCCTTGACACAAATATCATTTCTATGATTTATTCACTATTTTGTGCTTATTGGAAATCCATTTTTTGATTTAGATGTGATTTGGATGATCTTTGGTAGAATATTTGCTTGATTTCTCACAAAATCTGTTTCTACACACCACATGTTTGATGAAATGCCTATGAGAAGATTTAATTTCATTTTGGTTACATCTGATCAGTTTTATTACATGTGTGTGTTCTTGATCTTCCTCATTCATTGGTCTAACACTTGATAAGCACTAAGTAGATGATTGATCTATGATCTCATCCTTGTGTGTGCTTTAGTCCATAGCCTTTATGGCATCTCGGATTCAAGGTTGTTGATCTTTGATCTAGCCTTATTTATATCCAAGATTGGACTCTCTTTTTGCTCAGATTTTGGTTTGTGAGATATTGAATCTGTTTGGGATTGGCCAATGCTTAAATCATACATCATTTGTTAATGTCTACAAGAGATATGATTTGGGTTTGCATGGATAAAAGTCAGATCTGAAAAGATTTTAGATCTTTGAGTGTTTAAAATCAACTTCCTGATCTGATCAATAACTTGATTATTCACAATCTTTGTTCTAAAAGTATCATGGAGATTGACTGGTTCTTTCTATATCATGTTGGTTGTGTGAGCATTTGATTTAAAGGGAGGATTATCACAATATGATTATGAAACTCGGAAGAATCTAAAGGATACCAATGAGTTCAAAGAAAAACAAGATTTGATTCAAGATTCTTGATTCTATGCAATCAAGTTTATGATTAAGGCATGTTGTAATATGCAATCACGAATAGTAACTATTGCTGGTCATGTTGAATCAAAGTTTTCAAAATTGTTGTGCTCAAAAATCAGCAGTTACTTACTGTTTGTTGTTGTGCAAATTCGTTATGTGCAATCAGTGTTGTGATCGTGTTGGTCCATAATTCGATTAATGGATATCTATACTTTTCAAAGTAGTTCATTTTGAGATTTTAAGCAGAATGTGATTAGGGCTGTCAAAATTGGCATAGCTTACTATCACAGAAGATATGTTATGGAAGGATGACAGTGAATTCAGTGAAGATTTATGCAAAGTTTGGTTATGTGATCAAAGTTTTTGCAGAATATTCAGTTTTGTATCTGGTTCTCAATTATGGATCTGGACTTGTACCTAATGATAAGTCGTAGACAGATAATGGTTAAGTTCATACTTGGAAATTCTTACCGTACTTCGATTAATTCAGATCGTCCAGAAACTTAAAAATCAAGGATTGAAAGTCCAAATTTCAGAAGTTTGTTATATTCAATTCTAGAGCCTTGATCAAACAGATTGTTGTTGGTTAATCCAGATTTGTGCAGAACTATGAACGTGTTGTATAATGTTGTCGTTTAATCTTGAATGAGAGTGATGATCGATTTCTAAAAAGTGCAGCATTTCATATGCATAAATTATGTTCATAAGAGTTCATCGGTCCAGACTTAATTTCAATCAGATCGACCAAGGTGTTGTCAAACAGATTTCAATATGTTGTTGTTGTTCGAACAAAACAGAAAATCACTTGCTGCTGTTCGAAGTCAAAACAGAAAGTTGTCGTCGGTCCATAACAGCAGATTATGTGTAAATTCTGTTCTTGCTAATTGGAAGGTCAAAAAACAACAAATGCTATAGATGTTGATGATCTGATAAGTGCAGCAGAATTCGATATAGAATGATTATGGTGAAGTCCATAGATATTGATTTCATGTGCAGGTGAATAATGGCAGAAGTATATGTGCATTCAGATTTCTAAAACAGACTTGCTGCTGTGTTTTGAAATGTACAGAGTTTGACGCAGAGCCTCTGGGGTAGTTCACAGAGCCACCGTGACAAATTACAGAACCTCTGTGACTATCCAGATCAAGCTCTTGATAAAAGCAGCAGATATATGTACAACATTCAGATTCCGATGTGCAGAGTTATGAACAACTCGAAAATCTGCAAATGTCGAATTTCCTTTTGCCCAGTTCTGTTTATGATGATTTCATTAGTTGATCTGTGCAGAATTTTTTACTCCAGAAGCTGATTCAAACGAGGTTGCTGCTGTCCACAATTTTTTTAAGTCCCATATGTGCAGTAGAATCTGTTATGTGCAACAAAAAAAAGGCTTAAAAATGTGCAGAGATATGGGGATGTTAATTTTGCTTTGTGACAGCAGAATTCGATCAGAGTTATTCCATATTTTGAGTGCAGCAAAAGTCCTAAATGTGCAGATGGCTGTTGTCCAGAAAGTTCAAAATACTATGGACAGATCTGTCCATTCAAAATGTGCAACCTACACATTGTTCAAACTATCAAAGAGTGTGAAAATGATTTGATGTTGTCGGCATTATTGAAGATGTTTACATAGTTATGACTGATCGATCAAACCGTTGTCCAAACCGAATGACAGTGTCAAATAGAAAGTTTATGTTAAATGTGCTCATCCAGATTTCAATTAGATTAGAATTTAGAATTTAATTAGAATTCGAAGTGCAGCAGAATCGAATTCCAAAATACGCTTATCCATAACATGTCTGCAACATAAATCTGATCTGCGTGCAAAATCAGAACAGTTTGCTGTTGTGTTCAAACTCAAGGATATCGCATAACCCTTTTTGACAGCAGATAATAGGACAAATCCAATTTCTTGCAGAATTCAAAAGTAACAAATCGAAATCCAGAGTGCAGTTGATGTTGTTTGAGCCTAAACAAAAAATTTGTGCTGATTCATTTTTCAGAAGTAATTGTAAAAGAGTTGACGTTGTGTGGAAACGATATGTGCAAAATTGAATAACTTACCGTTGTTGTCCATGCATAAGATTTCAAAAGTGCAGAGAGCTATACAGCAGCTTGTAGAAGCTTCTTTGGATCAAGGACAAATTGGATCAGATTTGCACAAGGTTATGAATGAGATTGTTAATGTTGTCCAGTTTTTTTTTATTATTCAAAGTTGTTCTAGAATTCTTGTTGAGCTGGTAATTGTTTCAAAATTTAGATAGTGCATCAACTGGAACTCAAAGATTCGAGATGAGGGTGGTACCCACCATTACATCCTTTCTTGCACAGTGATCGCCACAGAGTTGTTAACAGATGGATTTGTATTGTGAGAATAGAGAGCCGATGCAGGGATAATCACTTCCCAAAGAGCAAGTGTTGTCAATAGACTGAGGACAGTAGTTTTGAAACTTGAATTTGGGGTGATGCATAATCAGATATTTGAAAGGATTGTAGCTATTTTACCACAGAAGTTGTGCAAATCAGTTTTGGTGTTGCTGTGCACTACGTTTTGTTGTTAATCCAGTGTTTATCTTGCTGTCCAAATTTAAAGATCAGAGTTGTTGTGTTCAAAGTACAGATACAAAGATAGATGCTTCTGATATGTCTTCGCTCGAGGATAACCACAGAGATCAGAGGTGTTGTGTTCAAAGTACAACCATGACCTTTTATGCAGAGGTTAACCACATAAGCAACTTTTTAAACTGATTGTTGATGTACCCATTAGTCATGAAGATTGTAGGATTTTGTACCTCAGAAGCAACGTAGAGATGTTGTCAAATGTGCAGACGACCTCTGTTCATTTGATCAGAGGTTGTCCAGAGCGTATGATCAGAAATTCAAAAAAAATGTTCACGAAGACGTGATGTAGAGGTAGTCAAGTGCAGAAGCAGAACCAGAACCTGATCATAGTTCATAGATGCTCTTATGCTAATCCAGAATTTATCAGATGTGCAGAGATGATTCAAGCTGTCCAGAAGCTCCATAATTGTTATTAGAGAAGCTCTGTATATGTGCAGAGCTGTGATATCTCAGAATCGTAAGCTTAAATGCTTGTGCAGAGATGCTCTTAGGTTGTCCACAAAGCCTCTGTTGACCAAATCTTCTGAAGAGTAGCGACCATAAAGGGGGACCAGTGGTAGATCTAAACACGAACATCAGAGGTCGATGGTCCGGAGGTCGCAATGAGCCAAGAGCCTGAAGCCCGAAAGTTTCGAATTTTCTGACAACATTGCGTTGTTTCAGAAACACGCGTACAACGTTTTACTCGAAGCTCCAATTTATATGAGTCCAGTTGCGTTGGATTTATAAAACACAGACGTACGACTTTGATGTTTTGAGTTTTCTCAATTTCCATGATCTGATATGCCAAAATCTGTGTCAAAGTTTGCGTGATGGTGCTGGACCGAAAGCATTGCATTTTCACTCGTGCTATTTCCACTTTCAAGAACGGTGTTCTCTCGTATATTCTTCATGGTTTCAAGATACATATGTGACAAATTGTTTGTCACTCCCTCCTCCGTTATTCAAGTTTAAGGCTCGGTGTTGAACGCTTACTCAATAGGATCTTAAGAGTCAAATTTTCTGTTTTGACGACCGTTATGCGCAGCTGTGGGAAAACTTGCACAATTTACTCATTTTTCATCCAAAATGGAAGAATCAAAGCTCATTGGAAATCTAATAGGTTGAAGTTCAATGTTCATGTTTTATGTTTTCTCTCAATTGTTGGGAACTGAAGATTCTATCAAGTGTGGTTAATGCTGCTAGTACAGAATTACTACTGCTGATTACTACTGCTAGTTCAGAGTTAGTACTGCCAGAGTACTTTGAAGATTAATACTGCTGAGTATTACTACTGCTAGTAAAATTAATACTGCTAGTCAAAGTTAGTGCTGCTTGAACAAAGTTAGTACTGTTTAGCTAGTTAGTACTGCTAGTAGTTAGTACTGCTTAGTAGTTAATGCTGCTAGAAGAATTTAATGCTGCTAAGCATAATTAGTGTTGCTTAAGAGATTCGAATGGAAAGAATGACAGCTGGATATTCTGAATATACATATGGAAGCTTAGAGATATAATGGAAGATATATACTGAAGATTTGTTTATTCTTTGTAATTATCTTTTGAGTAATATATGTATAGAATGTACAGAATAGATAGAATTAAAAAATTTTGATAATTAGAAGTTCTAGAGAGAAATCAACCTCAAGGCATTGATCCTAATTCTAGAGAAGTAGAATTCATATTGGTGAGCCTGTTCATCAATATTGAGGTTGAGTGTGTAAACTTGTAACTTCAAGCATTCAATACAAATTTACAAGTTATTGATTATATACTGTTCTGGTTTGCTGTTTTATTGAATATCAAAGTGTTATTCTGCAACTTCTTTGATATTAGTTTCTGAGAATTTATTCTTGTTAAGAATTCGATCCTGACAAGTGGTATCAGAGCAGAACTCTCTCAGAAACATCTATCTATCATGGAAAATCTTACAGAATCAAGCAGTACTTTGGTCTCCAAGGTTCCAATGCTCAAACCCAGTGAGTTTGACATGTGGAAGATCAGAATCAGACAATATATTCTTCTCACTGAGTACTCAATGTGGGATATCATTGAGAATGGTCCTTCTGAAGCTGGAAGAATAGGACCAGATGGGAAAAGACCTCCACCAAAGACAGATGGTGAAAGAAAGATCAGACAGACAGAGATGAAGGCCTTGAGCACTCTGCTCTTGGCAATCCCCAATGAATATCAGCATCAATTTTGCAACTGCACTGATGCTCAAATTCTCTGGAATGCTCTAGAGAAAAGATTTGCTGGAACTAAGAGCATCAAAAGAAATCAAAGAGATGTTCTAAAGCAGCAATATGAGAACTTTACTTCCTCAAAGAATGAGTCTATGACTCAAACTTTTGATAGGTTCAACAAGCTCATTGGTGAACTGGCTACTGTTGGAGTGAAGATGGATCAAGATGACATCAACAGAAAGTTCCTCAGATCTCTTGGGGATGAATGGACTATGTACACTGTCTCATATAGGCAGAGTGATAATCTGGAAGAGAAAGAACTTGATGATCTATACAATGATCTAAGAGTTTTTGAAACTGAGGTAGAGATCAAGAAGAAGCCTACTGGTTATGTCCACAATTCTGCACTTCTTTCAGCAGCCCCTGATACTACTGCCATCCCTGAAGCAGTTAGTACTGCTAGTGGAGCAAGTTCAGAAAAAGGAACTGAAACAATATTTGAAGCCTTCTTGTCCAGTCAAAGTAACAATTCATTGATTAATGATGATCTGGATCAACTTCACCCTGATGACCTGGAAGAGATGGATATTAAATGGCAGATGGCCATGATATCCATGAGGGTGAAGAGGTTCATTAAAAGAATAGGAAGGAATAACTTCTCTCAAAGAAGAGAAGATGGAGCTGGTTTTGACAAAACCAAGGTGGAATGTTATAAGTGTCACATGAAAGGACATTTTGCTAGAGAATGCAGAAGTGCTATTCCAAACAACAACCACCAACAAGCTCAGAATGGAGGCTACACTCAGAACAAGAATCCTGCTCAAGCCCTTGTCTCTCAACAAGGAATGGGATTTGACTGGAGTGATCAAGCTGAAGAAGCCATTCAGAATCAAGCTCTTATGGCAGAAGTGTCTGATCTCCCCTCTGAGGTAACTTCTAATCTTTGTACTAAATCCTGCATTGACACTGTCAAAAGATACAGGGATCATAATCAAAGTATGTGTGATGACCTCAAAAGGTTGGAAAAGGATAGAAGAGATTATGTGCTAATAGTAGAGAGATTTGAAGAACAAATCAAAGGCTTTCAAGCTAATGAACTTCAACACTCCTATGACACTAACTATTGGAAGTGGGAAAAGAATGAGTTAGAAACCAAACTGTCTAAATCCTTAGAAGAGAGTGATAGGCTGAAGGAGGAATTGTCTAAAGTTAAACTTGACATAGAAAAGCTTTCATATGCTTCAAAAGCAATGGATTCTCTTCTAAAGGCTAAGATTCATGATAAGATGAAGCCTGGTATTGGATACAACAGTACACCTCCTCCTTACAACAACAATTATATCTCTCCTACTTCAGACTTGTTAGAAACCAAGGAGAAAAAGGACTTATCTGAAAAAGCCTTTAGGATAGACCCTTTGAAAGAAGTAGTAATTAAGGATCTAACTGAGAAAGAAGCCAGTAAGAAGAGAGATAATGATATAAGTAAAGAAATCCCAGTAGAAAATAGTATAATCACCAATGAAGGATGTGGGAAAAACTGGATCAAGTCCAAGGAGATAGAGAAGACCAAAGGAAAAGATAACAAGGTTCATTACAAACAAACCACGGTTGTGAATCCTGGATCTTGTAATCAGTGTGATTGTAGTAAAACCAAGAGCCTAAATTCTGGTTTAAAAAGAGGAAATCAAAGAAACTGGAATAATCAATGGGCTCAGAAGCAAGGAGTTGATCTGAGTAAAATCAATAGACCAAAACCTTGCTTCATATGTGGCAAGTTAAATCATCTGGCTAAATATTGCTTCTTCAACCCTATTAATCAACATATGACCTTTCAAAGATTTGTGCAAAAATCTGTTGATTACAGGAAGGCTGGAAAGAAACATGGTGAAAAGAAAGGCCCCATGAAGAATAAGATTTTAAAAGAAAGCATTAAAATGTGGGTGCCCAAAAGCACTAAAACTGTTAGTGCTGCTGACAGGGTTAGTGCTGCTGGAAGTATTACTGCTGCTACCTGTGTTAGTACTGCTGAAAACATTAATGCTGCTAATACAGTTAGTACCTCTTCAAAGGTTAATACTTCCAACACAGTTACTGCTGCTAACACAGTTACTACTGCTAACAAGGTTAGTACTACTAAGCATGCAAGTGCTGCTAAGGCAGTTAATACCTCTAAAACCAGTACTGTTTTCAGCACAAATGTTTCCAAGCCTATTATTGTGACAAAGTACTCCAAGAATGAGGAGTTAAAATTCAAAAATCTTGTCAAGAAAGAATGCAAATATTTTGATGAGAAAGGGGTACCCAAGACCACTTTGGCTTGGGTTCCTACTTCATACTAACTGATCTATCTTATGTGCAGGGCAACCAACAGCTCAAGGGAAGGAGCATATGGCATGTTGATAGTGGTTGCTCTAGGCACATGACAGGAAACATGTCATGCCTTCAGGATTTCAAGCATATCAATGGAGGACATGTTGCATTTGGAGATAATCTTACTGGTGGTAAGATAAGTGGAAAAGGTAATGTCACCAAAGGTAAGATGACATTTGAGGATGTCTACTATGTTGATCTATTAAAGTACAACCTGTTAAGTGTATCACAGGTTTGTGACAAACAACATAGTATATTATTTACAAATACTGAGTGTATGATCCTTGCTCCAGGGTTCAAGGTAGTTGATGAAAGCATGATACTACTTAGAACTCCAAGAAAGGACAATGTTTACTGTCTAGATATGGACAAGGTTGAAAGTGATTCATCTCTAAATTGTCTTGTTTCAAAAGCCTCTGTAGATGAATCCTCTCTATGGCACAGAAGGATGTGTCACATGAACTTCAAAACTATGAACAAGCTTGTTAAAAACAACCTTGTAAGAGGTTTACCATCTAAAGTCTTTTCATGTGATGATCTTTGTGTTGCTTGTCTTAAAGGCAAACAGCATAAAACTTCTCATAAGACCAAAGAGATAAATTCAATTTCTTCTTGTCTCCAGTTATTGCACATGGATCTGTTTGGTCCTACAAATGTTATGAGTATAGTCAAGAAATCTTACTGCTTGGTTATTGTTGATGATTACTCTAGATTCACTTGGGTATATTTTCTAAGGACTAAGGATGAGACAAGTGGACTGATCAAGTCCTTTATCCTGAGAATTGAAAACCAAACTAATAAGAAAGTAAAAGTCATTAGATCAGATAATGGGACTGAATTCAAAAATATTGATCTAAACACCTTTTGTGAAGAGAAAGGGATTGAGAGACAGTATAGTGCTCCTAGGACTCCTCAACAGAATGGTGTTGCTGAAAGGAGAAATATAACACTAATAGAGGCTGCTAGATCTCTGTTGGCTGATTCAAAACTGCCAATTACCTTCTGGGCTGAAGCAGTTAATACTGCCTGTTATGTCCAAAACAGAGTTCTAGTAGTTAAGCCAAAGAACAAGACACCATATGAGCTTTTAAATAAAAGAAAACCTTTCATTGGATTTTTCAAACCTTTTGGGTGTCCTTGTACAATTCTCAATACCAAATCTCACTTAGGTAAGTTTGATAGCAAAGCAGATGATGGATTTCTGGTTGGGTATTCATCTCAGAGTAAGGCCTACAGAGTTTTTAACTCATCTTCTAGAATAATTGAAGAAAGTGACAATGTCAAATGCAATGAGAACACACCAAATCCTATTGGAACTGGTCCTCAGTGGCTATTTGACATTGATTCACTAACTAACTCTTTTGGTTTCAGTAGTGACGATTATGCAGGTTCAGGATGTGGAGGATCAGGGACGATACAGGTTCAAGAAAGCATATCTAAATCTGTGATCTTTCCCATATCCACAGTGAATTCCTTTGAAGACTGTGAAAAGGAACCATCTACTGGACCAAATCAGAATGAAGAAGAAAGTAGAAATGAGGAGACTCAAGAAGATAAAGAATCTGAAGTAGTTGCTGAAAACACTTCAGTTGAGTTGAATGACTCTAATCTAGAGGCTGGACTTAATGAAGAACCTAGGCATAACACCAGAGTTCAAAAGAATCATCCTCCACAACTAGCAATAGGAGACATATCCTCTCCTATGATGACTAGACATCAAAGCAGACTTCAAGATATGCAAGATCAACAGCATACAGTGCTTTCTTGCTTTTTATCCCAGCTTGAGCCTAAAAAGGCACATGATGCAATGAAAGAATCCAGCTGGATAGAAGCAATGCAAGAAGAACTGTTGCAGTTCAAACTACAAGAAGTATGGGATCTAGTAGATCTTCCTAAAGGTCACAGAGCAATTGGCACAAAGTGGATCTTCAGGAACAAGAGAGATGAAAGAGGAATTGTCATAAGGAACAAAGCAAGGCTTGTGGCTCAAGGGTATACTCAAGAAGAGGGTATAGACTATGAAGAAGTTTTTGCACCTGTGGCTAGGATAGAAGCAATCAGATTATTCCTAGCCTATGCTTCTTACATGAACTTCAAAGTCTACCAAATGGATGTAAAGAGTGCTTTTCTCTATGGCTCAATTGAAGAAGAGGTATATGTCTGTCAACCACCAGGGTTTGAAAACCCAAGCTATCCAGACAGGGTATACAAACTGAAGAAAGCACTTTATGGACTACATCAAGCTCCAAGAGCATGGTATGACACTCTGTCATCCTATCTCTTGGAAAATGGCTTTGAAAGAGGAGTCATTGATAAGACTCTATTTATCAAAAGAAAGAAGAAGAATATCTTATTGGTCCAAATCTATGTTGATGACATTATATTTGGATCCACAAGAGACAGCATGTGCAAGGAGTTTGAGGACCTAATGCATCAAAGGTTTAAAATGAGTTCCATAGGGGAACTTACTTTCTTCCTTGGACTCCAAGTTCAACACAAGTCAGATGGTATCTTCATCTGTCAATCCAAGTATGTGCAGGACATTCTCACCAAGTTTGGTTTCTCAGATTCAAAACCTGCCAGCACACCTATGGAGACACACAAACAGATAACAGCAGATCTTGAGGGGGAGGATATGGATGTGCATCATTACAGATCCATGATTGGCTCTCTCATGTATCTCACTGCATCAAGGCCAGATATAATGTTTCCAGTCTGTGTTTGTGCAAGATTCCAAGTTAGGCCAAAGCAATCTCACTTTCAAGCTGTTAAGAGGATATTCAGATATCTCAAAGGGCAACCCAGATTGGGACTTTGGTATCCTCATGACTCACCCTTTGACCTAATAGCATACTCAGACAGTGATCTAGGTGGGGCAAACTTGGACAGAAAATCTACTTCTGGAGGATGTCAGTTTTTGGGTGCTAGACTAGTTTCATGGCAGTGCAAGAAACAAACCACAGTGTCCACATCTACAACGGAGGCAGAGTACATAGCAGCTGCAAGCTGCTGTTCTCAAATCTTATGGATTCAGAATCAAATGCTGGACTATGGGGTAACTTTTCTACACACTCCCATCTTTATTGATAATAGCAGTGCTATCAGCATTGTAAATAATCCTGTCAAGCACTCTAAGACAAAGCACATTGAGATCAGGTATCACTTCATAAGAGACTGTAATGAAAAGAAACTTGTTCAAGTTGTAAAAGTTCATACTGACAACCAGTTTGCTGATCTATTCACCAAAGCTTTTGATGTGGGTAGATTCACTTTCTTGGTAACAAGTGTGGGAATGATCAACTCTGAATAAGCATTCTCTCAAAAAGTGGATAAATATCTGTCTATTATAGTTTCTTGGTGTTACTAATCCTCCTTTACAGGGCACACATAGCAGTACTCAATTCAGCCTAAGCTTCAAAGAGTAAGTATAGTTAATACTGCTCGCGGTTAATACTGCTCACAATTAATACTGCTAGTTAGTTAATACTGCTAGTTAGTTAATACTGCTCGCAGTTAATACTGCTCGCGGTTAATACTGCTCACAGTTAATACTGCTAGTTGGTTAATACTGCTCGCAGTTAATACTGCTCGCAGTTAATACTGCTAGTGGTTAATACTGCTAGATAGTTAATACTGCTAGTTAGTTAATACTGCTCGCAGTTAATACTGCTCGCGGTTAATACTGCTCACAGTTAATACTGCTAGTTGGTTAATACTGCTCGCTGTTAATACTGCTAGTGGTTAATACTGCTAGATAGTTAATACTGCTAGGTAGTTAATACTGCTCGCAGTTAATACTGCTCGCGGTTAATACTGCTCTAGGTTAATACTGCTTATAATCCGAATACTATAAATACCCTTTGCCCGCCTAAACGTTCATAACGACTCTTTGCATACTGTTCACTTGCGCTCTAACCTTTTTCTCTCAAGTACCAAGTCTTCCAGGCAAGAACATCACAGTTCAATGGCATCCATGGCGTTCATCGACGAGCACAATGAGATTGCAATGCTACAAAAACCAAAGCAAGCTGCAGGATTTCACCAGATTGTGGATTTCCTCAAGACAAGTCATATCGCTCATGCACTCACGGTGTCCCCAACCATCTTTATAGAGCATCAGAGGCAGTTCTGGGCCAATGCCACCATTGTTGCTGAGAATGGTGTGCAGATGATCCAGACAAGGGTGTGTGACCAACCCCTGACAGTTACTGAAGAAGTTATTCGCATCAGTCTACGTCTAGACGATGCCTCTGGTATAACTTCTATTCCTAGTGATGAACTGTTCTCAACTCTTTCCAGAATGGGGTATCAAGGCCAAATGGGGATTTTTAAGTTTTTCAAAGCAAAATTTTCACCCCAATGGAGGTTCTTTGCTCATACTTTAATGCATTGTATTTCAAAGAAAACAACTGGCTGGAGCCAATTTAGCAGTCCAATTGCTTATGCATTGGTGTGTTTATCCACTGCTACAAAATTCAATTTTTCTCAAATGATTTTTCATGATCTTGTCTCAAATCTGGATAACAAGAAGAGTTTCTTCATGTACCCCAGGTTTGTTCAGGAAGTTATTAATCATGAATTGACGGATATACCTCAACCTGTTGGGGTATATGTACCTAAACCCCCCAAAGGCAAGGTTTTCTCAAATATGAGAAGATCTGCTGGGGACTCGGAAGGAGTTGACACCCCATTGTTCTCTACAATGATGGTGGTGTCCCAAACCACTGAAGGTATGGCAGCAGGGTCAAGGCCCCCATTAGACCAACCCACTGCGAGCCAAGCCCAACCTTCCCACTCAAAAACAATTCCCCAGTCCCTTCTTGCAAAACCAACCTCTCCTATTACCCAAACTTACAAGAGGAAACAGGTAAAGAAGGCTCCTTCCCTTCTTGTACCAGCATCCCCCAAGCCTTTAAGCCCTCTAAAGGAGAATTCTCCTTTAGAGAATATCCATAGGGAAACCAAAGGGGTGTCTCCCAACCCCAAGGAGGAAGAGCATATGGGTGATGAGGCTGCCACTACTCCTGCTAGCACAGAGGAGCATAGTGGTAACATCAATAAGACCTCCCCCATGGCAACTTTAAATGAGCAATCATTTGAAGGTCCCTGGTGCCAAGAAACCACGGGGGTGGATAGTGCTTCTGCTAGGCAGAAGACATCTACTAATAAAAGATCCAATGATCCTTCAATAGGGGGTAACACTCCTGGAGAAGGTGAGGGCAGATATAACTATGATGAATTGATGGAGACCATGGGAAACATCAACCAGGATGTCATCAAGCAAGGAAAAGAAATAGAGGAGATGAAGCTGGTTATCCTATCTCAACAAGTTCAGATCACCAAACTGAAGAAATTGATGACAAGATTGTTACAGAAAAGGAGAAGGAAGCAGTTTGTGTTAAAGAGGAGGGCAAGTGCTCAAGATGCTTCCAACAAGGGGGAGAAGCAAGAGGATGAAACTGTTGAAAAGAAAGCTGAAGTTGAGGGGGAGACAGAGGAAGAGATGGAAAAAGAAATAGAAATAGGGCTCTCTGTGGAAGAAATGGAGATAGCAGAAACCTTAGTCAAAGCAAAGAATGATACTCCTAAGGCTTCTCAAAAGGCCAAGGGAGTAGTTATCAAAGAAGGAGGGATCTCAGAGCAGGAAAAAGAGAAGGAAATTTCGAAAGAATCAAAGGGAAAAGGAAAAGAGAAGGTGATTGAAGCTGAAATGCCTCCAAAACAGAAGTCTCAGATTGAAATGGATGAGGAAATAGCAAAGCAGTTGCAAGATCAAATGGAGAAGGAGGAACAGCTGCAAACAGAAACTTATAGAGAGCTTGCAAGGATAATGGCCAAGAAGTTAAATGCAGAATACCAAAAGAGTTTGAAAGAAGCAGCTCAGACAGTAGCTCAGGTCAAGAAACTTCAAGTTAAGAGGAAGCCTATTCAGAAGCAAAAGTAGAAAAGACAACCCTCCAAGACCTTTTTGGCCAATCAGGAAAGAAGAAAGATGATTAACTTCCTGAAAGGTGCAATTGGTGTTAAGGGGGAGATGTTTACCCATATGGCATACTCTCAGGTTGAAGAATTATATAACAAGGAAATGGCCAAACTCCAAGGGGACTCAGCATAAAGGGAGGAGGCTGAGAGAAGGATGAAAGAGAGACATGATCTCAACATCCAACATCCATTCCCTGAGGAAACTACACCCTCCAAAGAAGAAGCAGAAGAGAAAAAGGAAGAACCTGGAAGTGTTGGTATAGAAGCAAAGTCTGGAAAAAGAGTGAAATCAATTGCTTCAAAAAGGCAGTTGAAAAAGCCAAGGGTGGAAGAGACTGAAAAGGAAGCAGAACCTTCAGTCATATCTCAAACAGAATCAGTTCAACTTCCAGAACAATCTAGTGAGCCAACAGATGAGAATATGGATACATACATGACCATAGTGGAACCTTTGAAGGCTGATCCAATCTCTATGCAAGCTCCAGAGATCATCTTCTGGGATATTCTAAGAGACAATGAAAAGAATTTCTTCAGAATCAAGAGAGCTGATGGTTCATTTGAAGCCTATTCAACATGGGGGAAAGTTATCAGAAGTTGTTCCAGAGCTGATATTGAAGAACTATACAAAGTGGGGATGAAACTTTATGAACCTGTGTTGAAAAGCACTGAAGAGAATCTTCTCAAAGTGACATTGGAATACTTGTGCATGATGTTTGATCCAGAAAGAGTACACCATAGGATTAAAGATCATAAGCATGATTTCATATTCAAGAAGATTGACAAATGGATACTATTTGAAAACTGTGGAGTATACATGATTACTATTGACAACTGTTATCATGAATACTACCTGGTGGACAAAATATATGAGCATAGCAAGGAGAAGTTGGAAGGGATGCTTAAAGCTACACTGGTCGGTACAAAGGATTCAGAGATGGCCAAGATTGTGGTGAGAAGAACTGTGAATCAAAGCTTGGGCCTAGATCCAAATTTGGGAAATTGAACCAGAGGTGTTGAAAGCATCTTGAAGAGCATCTTGAAGATTAATTCTGAAGAACTTGACTTCTTTTCCTAAAAGTCAAGTTAGGGGGAGATTGTTGGGAACTGAAGATTCTATCAAGTGTGGTTAATGCTGCTAGTACAGAATTACTACTGCTGATTACTACTGCTAGTTCAGAGTTAGTACTGCCAGAGTACTTTGAAGATTAATACTGCTGAGTATTACTACTGCTAGTAAAATTAATACTGCTAGTCAAAGTTAGTGCTGCTTGAACAAAGTTAGTACTGCTTAGCTAGTTAGTACTGTTAGTAGTTAGTACTGCTTAGTAGTTAATGCTGCTAAGCATAATTAGTGCTGCTTAAGAGATTCGAATGGAAAGAATGACAGCTGGATATTCTGAATATACATATGGAAGCTTAGAGATATACATGGAAGATATACTGAAGATTTGTTTATTCTTTGTAATTATCTTTTGAGTAATATATGTATAGAATGTACAGAATAGATAGAATTAAAAATTTTTGATAATTAGAAGTTCTAGAGAGAAATCAACCTCAAGGCATTGATCCTAATTCTAGAGAAGTAGAACTCGTATTGGTGAGCCTGTTCATCAATATTGAGGTTGAGTGTGTAAACTTGTAACTTCAAGCATTCAATACAAATTTACAAGTTATTGATTATATACTGTTCTGGTTTACTATTTTATTGAATATCAAAGTGTTATTCCGCAACTTCTTTGATATTAGTTTCTGAGAATTTATTCTTGTTAAGAATTTGATCCTGACATCAATCAAGTTCCTTGATGGTCAAAAATAGCGGTGAAGTTGAGTCATGAAAGCTGGACAAAAAGGGGTAAATTGTCTCGGTCTTTCAAGAATATGTGCCTAAATTTGAGTGGGAGCTTGTGATGCTTTGAAGACTTGATGAACGGCACACTAAAGCTTCTAAAGAAAGCAAGGGGGAGACTATATGATGATGCTTTCTTTATAAAACATTAGGGGGAGATTGTTAGCTTAATTTAGTCCCCAATTTAATTGAATGTTTTATAAAGAATTGTATTTTGGGCTTTTTAATTAGTTTATGGGCTTGAGCATTTTTATTGTAAATGGGCCTTATATAAAGGTGCCCATGGCTCTTATTCTCATTAGGTTTTCGGAGAGCACACAATTCACACACTGACTAATTTTATGAGAGTCGCTTAATGTTTAGTGTGGTGTTCTTTCCATTTTCCCCTCCATCAATGAATCAAACTATATGAGATAAGTTCTTGATTATTATGTTCTTAATTTTCATCTTATCTTTATATTTCTATGGAGTATCTTCAATTTGTTGCTTGAAATGGGATCTAACAAAGTCAAAGAAGTAGATCTGGAAAACAAAGCGGACATCTGATGAACCTGGTTTTGATGGGGATAAATGTGTAGACAAACTTTATAAAAGTGATTCTTTTGCTACATGTAATAAAATTTCAAAATATTCTATAAAGCAAATGATTCGAATTTCAAAACATGTCTCATGTTCTTCCTCATATTCTAGTTCTGATGATTATGCTTTCTCTTCTGATGGTTGTGCTTATCATTCTGATCATATTCTCATGCTTTAACTGTCAAATCTAATAAGTACTTCCCCATACGAACTGCAACTAACAAACATGGGCCCAAATTCAAGTGGGTTCCCAAATTTAAGTATGATTCAAAGTTGCAGACACCTCACGTTAAGGGGGAGTAAGAGAAAGTTGGCTTCTGAGTACTTCAGCTCAGAACCCGTACTTCAACGACTACGACTTCTAGATATCTCAGTCTATGACTCGTTCTTCAAAGCTTTTAAGCTTCTGACGAATGAGAAACTGTGATTACATCTATTTTATTCCGCTGCATATATCTCTGTTAATGATGTTATTATATACAGTAAACGATTTTCAGTTTTCTTTCTTTTGAATAAAATTTGTGTCTAGGATAAATTTTCAAGTTGTTTGTTTATATTAAAGTTGTTATATGTTCAAATTTCAACTATAACAAATTTCGAAAAGTCAGCAACTTGTTTGAAACTTTTGATACTGCTTTAAAGTTGTGTGATTCGGAATATTTATAGTTTACAATGCTTAGAAATCCTAAAAAGTCAAAATTATGGATTATAATGAAAATATGGGCTAAGCACTTAGATGTAGAACTGAGTGATTGAGATGAAAATATATATATAAAATACAAAAAGCTCTAAGTTTAAAAGTTTATACCTGTGACCTTTCTGGTTTGGGAAAGTAAGTTTTGTGGGATGCTTGTCATCTGGTCCCCTAAGGTCAATTTGATCTGGGAGTGATCGAACCCAAATCCTTCTATAGAACCAGATCAAAAGTCATGTTCTACTGATATGAATGGGTTTAACATATGTCGATGTAGCCTTTCTGATCCGGGAAAGTAAGTTCCAAGCGGTGTTTGACACCTAGTCCCCTAAGGCCAACTGCTCTGGGAGTGGCTGACCCAAATCCTGCAATAGGGTCAGATAGAAAGTTACGTTTACGGCATGTTCTTTACTTAATAAACTTTTTGATTCAAAAGAAGCCAAAGTGCACATGCTTAAAATATGCCAAAGAGCACACTCATGTCAAGATGCCAATGAGCACAATGCTAAAAGATGCCAATGAGCACACATCTCATGATACTTGGTGATATGTTTGAGTTGCGATAAACCTATAACTTTGTTAAAATCTTAATTTTTGATGGCTTAGTGTGAGTACATGCAAAGTTCTATATTATATTTTAGAATTGCATTTTATTGAAGGTAATTGAAGATTCGCATGATTGCACACTGAATATATTGATGAAAGTTTTTTAAATTGAACATGTTTTAACTTGATATGCAATGAACCTTGTATCTGTATCCAACAACATATATTTGATTTCAACTGATTGATAAGTCTGTGATATTTTACTAAGTAGAATTTTATTTCTTTAATGTTTAAATTTTTACATGTTTTAGTTGTGTTCTCATATCTTTTTCAAATGGGGCTGAGCATTATTCAAGGGGGAGTGAAAAAGGAGATTTTTTTCTTAAAATGATCATATATGTTTTCGAGGGGGAGTATCTAATTTTCTTTATATGAATGCTAACTTGAATTGTCATATCTAGTGCATTTGTGGAGGGGGGGTCAAAGAGCTTAAAAAGGTAAAAAATTTCTAAGTTTAAGTCAGATTTGCGCCATCAGTTGGTCGCGCAAACCTCGCTTTGTGCCACCTTCGGCTCGCGCAAACCTCACTTTGCACCACCAGCGTGTCGCGCAAACCTCTCATATTTTCTTCGTTTTATTTGATTTTGCAGATCTTAAGTTGTCTCGTCTCCGACCTTTGCATGACCAAGTTGATCCAGATCATCAAGGTCATTAGGGGGAGAATTAAGAGAAGTTAAGGAGATGATAAAGAGACAAAGAGCTCAAATGTTTATCTGCTGATCAAGATTCGCTCAAAGATTCAAATTTCTTCAACTTTAATTGTCTTTTGCTGTTTATGCTCCGATCACCACAGCTTCTTCAAGATCATTTAAAATAGGTGTATCGTCTAGAGCACAAGTTGATGAACCGACTGTTCTTTCAAGTTTATTTCAAACCGGTCCAGTCTTGTCAAGGCAGTAAAGACAACAGATCTTCAAAGATGATGAGAAGAAATTTTCTTTAAAAGTCAGAATGCTTTGCAAAGTCGCTTAGTTGGTCCATGCTAATTTAGAAGATGGATTTTGAAGACCAAAAGCGCCAATGATTACTAAGGGGGAGATTGTTAAGTCTGATTTTATAGTAATCATTGTATTTATAGGCTTGGTCTTATACTGTACTGAGATTGGGATTTATCTGTCTATAGGCCAAGGGTATTTAAGTCCCTTTGGTCTTTGAGCCTTGTAACACTTTCACGCCCACATTGAATACAACATACTTTGCGCCTTGAACTCTCTCTCTCTACTTTCTCTCTCTAGAGATTCATTGATCTTGGACTCATATAGGTGTAAAACTGAGAAGTGTTAGTTCTATTCTCAGCCTTTTCCTTTAACTCTTTCTCCAACTCCAGAGAGGTTTTTGCTTGTAGGCACATGTCTACAAAGTCAGGACATATTAGAATTCTGGATTTATCTTCTGAAACAGAAATAAGGGTGTTTAAAATTCCAGAACCAATAGTTTGTTTTGTTTTATGAATTACCTTGTCTAGTGTATAGAAAATTTGTTCATCTATCTCTGTGTCAGATTCAAAATCAGAATCAATAAAGTCTCTTTTAACCTTATCAGAGATCACTACCTCTTATGTTTTCACAATATTTTTTGGTCTGGAGACTTTGATTAACTTTTTCTTGCATGATTCTTTGATAAAAATCAGATATGACATTTTCTTTATAAATTCTTTTAATTTCATCTTCAAAAGAGGTTCCGATGCATTTCATCTATTCTAGGAGAATACAGAGGTGCTTCTGGATTTAGTAGGCTCTGAGGTTTTATTTCAGAGGTACAGGCTTCAAAGACCTCTGGTTCTTTAGTGATGAATGAATCAAATTTAAAAATTTCTTTGGGATCATTACTCTGAGGTTTTGAATAATGAACGTCTAAAGTTTCTTTTCCTATCTTCAAGGCAGGTTCTAAAACAATTTTTACTTCAGAGTATGAGATATTTTTGAAATTTAGAGTTCTGACTTTTGATCCCTCTAAGGTTTTTGTTCTTTTGAAAATGATAGAATTATCCATATATGGAAAGTCAGGCCTCTGGACCTTTCCAATACAGAAAGTGGAAGAAAGTGAAGTTTTCTTCAATCCAGTGAATGAATCCAATTCATTGAATCTTGAAGCGTATCCATCTGAGAATTGATTTTAATGTGCACATCTTGTGCATCTTGATAACTCTTGATCTGAAGTTCCTTTCTTTCCAGAGATTGATGAAATATTTCTCTTTCCTTTTGAAAGAAATTAGTTAAGGCAACAGAATTGAGCTTTTCATACTAAGATTTTCTCACTTCTTCTTCTTTTTCCTTTAAAACCTTTTCAAGTTCTTTGAATTCCTCATAAAAGGAGTTTTTCTTTTTTTTCTGAGATTTTTCAAGTTCAGATTTTTCAACAAAAATTTCTTTCCATTTCAAGTTCACTTTCATAGGTGGATGAAGAATTTACCTTTTCTGAGCAGTCCTTTAATGATCCATCAGTCTAATCACCATCTGCTATAGGCATTCCACATAGGTTGGTAGGCTCTTCTTCTCCATCATTTGTTGAGTCTGACATCCAGTCTTCCATTTCTACAACAAGTACCATTTCTTTGACATTGTATTTGTACTTGTTTTTGTAGTAGTCTTGATCTTTGACAAGTCTACCTCTGTAGTTTGCAGAAAAATGGTCTGGTTTTCCACATCTGAAACATCTTCCATCATTCTGGTTTGGTGGAAGAGCAAAAATTGTTTCTGTCTTTTGAATTTGTAGTTGGGGCTGGAAGTACCTCTGAGGTTGATGAACTGAACACCCTTTTGATCACTATGCAGAGTGGATTTGGGTTCTTGTTGATATTCAACTTTCTGAATTCTTCTTTCTGGATTTCCTCTCCTTTCTTCAACATCTCTTCTCCCTTCAAAACATCTTGCCGAATTTCATGTTGAATTGATGGGTAATCAAAGCAAGATATTTGGCAAAAGCATTAATGTCTTAATCTGATTCTGAGTCTAAATAATCATTTTCTTTAGCTATCATGGCCTTTTTGGATTTTCTTTTTGACTCTTTTCTTAATGACTTTGCTCCAGGGTTCTTTGATTCTTCATCATGACTTTCTTTTGAACCACCTTTTTGTTTTGACATGAGGGCAAGTGGTCCACCTAAAGAGGTTTTTGACTTTTGTTTAACAACTTCTTTTTCCTGGGCAACTAGGGTGCCATAAATATCAGTCAATGACCAAGATGCAAGGTTTTGATTGGCCTGTATTGACATGGACAGTTGTGACCATTCTTCATTTAAGCTTTTAAGGAAAAGAACATTGTTTTCTTCTTTTGTCCTTATAACTCCAAACGTTTTGCATTTATTGATGAGAATGTTGAATCTGGAGTATGTTTGGTGCAAAGTTTCTTCAGGTAGTGCATGAAAGTCATCGTACTCATTAATGCAAAGATTTCTTCTATTTTTCTGAGTTTGTAGGCCACCTTCAAGTTGGTTCAACAACTGATCCCATATCTCTTTTGCAGTTACTCAAGAATAAATTTCTTGAAAGGTATCATTGGGAATGGCCATAATTAATAATCTAACAGTTTTGGAGTCATTTTCCATCATTTTAGTTTCTTCTTCAGTGAAGTTTGAATATTTCTTTTCATAGTATGCAGGTATTTCAGCAGTATCTGTTGTTGTAGAAACTCTTGGTACCAACACCATTGTTTGGTGAGGTCCATCAATTATTGATCTTAAAAGATCCTTGTCCATGCCTTCCAAAAAATTTACCATCCTTATTTTCCATTGGAGATATTCATGCTTTAGAAATGTAGGAGGTTTAGTTAATGATCCAGCGTTATAAATGGCACTTATATTAGAGTTTGTCATTTTGAAGAAAATATGAAGATTTGAAGAACTGACGATTTTCAATGAAGATCTTTTATCAACTAGTGAAACTGTGAGTTACTTTCAAATCTAGAGCAAATAGAGTTCTTTAAATAAACCAAGGGTTATATGAACATGCACAGATTTTTGAAAGCTTGAATCAGTAAGATGTAGATCTATCCGAGTATGCAGATATGATCTTCTTTTGTTTTAGAAAACAAAAGAAGCTCTGATACCAATTGTTGGATCCCAGATTTAATCTTTTACGATGATATAAACAATAATAATAATGACAGCAGAAGCAATACAGTTTAAATATCAAATCAGATTCTATATCACAGTTCAAACAAGAATATATCCAATTATGTATAAATAAGAACAAACTTATTGTTTACTAGATAATTCAGGTAGATTAATAAGAACACCAAGAAGGTGGATAAATCGTACAAGATCTTCCTAAGAATACTTCTAATATATTAAAGATAAATCAAATACAAGATATATGAAAAGCACACTTTTGTCAATGGAATGATGGTCCTATTTATAGGACCATAAAGTGAACAGTGTACTATCCTGACATAAGAAGCATGCTTGAATAGTGTCTTACCTAAAAGGTGAGCTCAAGACATGCTTGAACAGTGACCTACTCTAAATAGTAAATCTTATCACTAATGACGTGTCATCTGCTCTTATGCCAATACTTGTAGAAATTATCAGCGCTTTCTTCAGAGAGGATTTCTTTAGAGCTCTGATGCAGGTGCCTCTGATGAAGCCATCTCTGATGTCTTCTTGCTGAATCTTCTAACTCTGGAATTTACTTCAGAGGCAGGTTTACTCTCTGAAGTCTATCTCTGGAAGTCCTCTGAAATAAGACTTAGAATATTTTCAATACTTTTACAATTTAGATTTAGGGCTAACATCCATTATGTTAGATAAGCAACAAGAAATGTTTGCAAAGATGATGGAAGATCGAGATGCTGCTAACAGTAAGAAAGGAACAATAGTAGAAAAGGAGAAAGGAACATCGAACATTGATAAAGGGAGACAAACGATAAACGAAGATCATGAAAAAAGACAGTTTCATTTAAAGCGTTTTTGGGTTGCAAGCCTCCGGAATACATGGGCGGTATTGATCCAGTGAAGTATATGAGGTGGTTACAGAAAACGGAACAAGCTTTTGAATCTAGTGAATGTGATAAGAAGTAGAAGGTCAAATTTGCCCCACAGATGTTACGGGGGGAATCTTTGAGTTGGTGGACAGTGACGAGACAGACTCTTGGAGCAACCATTGTATTAGAGATGACTTGGTCGATGTTTAAAAATAAGATATTGGATAGATATTGCAATGAAAGGGCTCGACACCGAAAAGAAAAAGAATTCAAGAATCTCAAGAAAGACAACTTGTCATTGTCTGAGTATACAAAAAGATTCATGGAAAAGTTAGGCTTGTTAGAACAAGTGGCACCAAATGAAAAGAGTAAGATAAAATTCTATCTTGCAAGACTACCATCACTAATGAGATCCTTAATACGACCTGCACGTATTGAGACCTTGCAAGAAGCCATGAAAGAAGCTTAGTTGATTGAAGATGACATGATAGAGGTAAAGGAAGAAATGCCTGATAAAATGGAAAAGAGAAAGTGGGAAGGAAAGACAAATACATCAAGTAAACATAGACATGTAACTACTCCAAGTGGAAGAAAAAGAATGGAACCAAATACTTGTCCAATTTGTTACAAAAAGCATCTAGGAAAGTGTTCTGTTTTTCCAGTAACATGTTATAATTGTGAGAAGCTCGGGCATATTAGCAAGAACTGTGACAGCAACTCGAACCGATGTTATGAGTGTGGATCTGAGGGACATATTCGTCGTGACTGCCCAAAGTTCAGGGATTCCGGAAAGGGAACACCAAAAATAAATCATCCAAAGAAGGATATGAGAGTTTTGGGTAAAGCATTTCAGATGACCACAAAGGAAGCTCGTGATGCAGATGATGTGGTTACTGGTACGTTCCTAGTCAACTCTATACTCGCTCATGTGTTGTTTGATTCAGGAGCCAATCATTCTTTTGTTTCTATGATATTTTGTGATCAATTTGACATGCTAGTTAGCACACTAATAGAAACATTAATGGTAGAGATAACTAATGGGGGGCAAGTGTTAATGCATGAGGTTTATAATGGATGTTCGATTGAAATTGAGGGTATCTCATTTGCAGTTAGCTTATTACCCATAGCAATAAGAGGATTTGACGTTGTGATAGGTATGGATTGGTTGTCTAAGAATGGAGTAGATATTTTATGTTCAAAAAAGATGCTTTCTATTTTGAGACCAAATGGGGAGTGTTAGGTCTGATTTTATAGTAATCATTGTATTTATAGGGCTTGGTCAAATACTGTGTTTAGAGTCTATCTGTGTTGTATTGACCAAAGGTATTTAAGTCCCTTTGGTCTTTGTTACTTTGTAAGAACTTCATGCACACATTAATCGAATTCATACTTTGCGCATCCTTGTTACTCTCTCTCTACTTTCTCTCTCTTGGATTCATTGATCTTGGACTATCAATTGGTTTTCCTATCAAGTGCAATCCGAAAAGATCACTTCTCGTATCATTCATCATACACAAAGTATAGTTTGTGTATCCTTCGACATACGCAAAGCCTATTTTGCGCATCCAACAGCTTACGCAAACCTCGTTTGCGTATCCTACTTATAACGCAAAGCTCACTTTGCGTATCAGCCTTATCACGAAAAGTTCATTTGCGCAACCTTCCTCTTACGCAAAGCTACTTTGCGCATCTGTCTTCACACACAAAGCACGGTTTGCGTATCTGCCTACATGCGCAAAGTCTAGTTTGCGTCTTCTTCCTATTACGCAAAGCTTATCTTTGCGCAAGCTTCACACTTAGATTTTTTTTCTTTTTGAAATTTTGAAATGGATTGTGCAAAGTTTGCCTTACAAGCTAAAATCTACTCAAGCGATCTGATGATGTCTTTGGGATCTGAAACTCGTCCTCCAGTTCTTGTCGATGAAAATGAATTCACTCAATGGCAAGATCAATTTCTGAACTTCATAGAGCGTCAAGTCAATGGAGAGAATACGATGAAGTCTCTAATTGAAGGATCGTTCATAAAGCCTAATAAAGAGACTCCTCCAACACCTGAAGAGGCTTTACGAATGAAAGTTGATCGAGAGCTGAGAGCTAATCTGATGCTGGCTTTACCAAACTCTGTCTACAACCGGGTTGATCATTGCAAGGACTATCCAAATCTGTTGTGGGCATAATTGGAAAAGATCATGCTTGGTTCTTTTGTCGTAACTCAGCTTCGACATACTAGATTCATGAACAACTTTGAGGAGTTCAAGACCAAAGACAGCGAGTCTATAAAGAGTGTTTTCGACATATTCTGTGCAGTGCTGAATGATCTCCGAAAGATAAATGTGATCAAGACAGAGCTTGAGACGAATCTGAAATTCCTTAATGCTCTTCAGCCTGAATGGAACAAAAGTTGTCACAGACTGAGGAATGATGTTCGGATCTCCACAATGCAGATTCAGGAACTTTATGAGATTATGATGACTAATGAAAGCTTGGTGATAGAGAAGAAGGCAAAACTAGAGAAAAAGAAGAAATCAGTAGACCCGGTTGCACTCCTCACGAAGCAATTAGCTGAACAAGCGTTGTCTGATAACGCTTACAACGGGTCGACTGAAGATGATGGCGAGGCTTTACAGAAAGCTATGATCCTTCTCTCAGCATTACTAGAGAAAATTCCAACCAAAGTCGGGTTCCAACTCTTCTCATTTCACTTCTATGCCTAAAGACAAAGTGCCCGAGCCTAAGACTGCTTCTTGTTATAATTGTGGAAAGTCGGGCCATTACTCAAAGGAGTGTCGAGCTAAGAAGGCTAGAGACTCAGCTTATTATAGAAAGAAAATGGAACTAGCTGAAAACAGAGAGAACGGAACTGCTCTGCTGGCCGAAGAAGAATTATGGCTGAATTATTCCGATATGAAGCTTTAAATGTCGAGATCGCTCAGATGTGCTTAATCGGTGATGATCAGTCAGATGATTCCGAAACAGATGAGGATGAGGTATATTCTGAGTTTGATTTTAATTTCATTACCTCTCAGATGAATATCATAATTAATGCTTTGTCTGATTTTCACTCTAAGTTTTTATCTGAAAAGAATTTAAATTCTGAAAAGTCTTATTTGATTGACAAACTAAAAATTTCTTTGAAAGATGAAAATTCAGTTTTAGAAAATACAAAAGACATCTTTCAAAAAAAAATTGGATGCTTTGGAAAATTCAAATAAAACTTATCTTGAATCTTTGACTAAAATAACTACTTTAAAAGATGAATTTTCAGATAAAATAAATAAGTTAGAAGAAAAACTTTACCGAAGAAACCAATCTGAACAAACATTTTTTATGAACAAGCCAAAGAGTGAAGAAGCTTTAAAACAAAGATGGGGACTTGGTTTTGACAATCCTCATTGTTTAAACAAAGTGATAGACGAAGTTCCCACCTTATATAAAAATGATTATCTAACTCTTGCACATTATGCTCCTCAGTTCAAATTTCATTGGACTAGTGAAAAGGAAGTGTTAGATCTCGAAAATGAGAAAAGGACAAATAATAAGAAAATTGAAATTCCTTTTGTTTACACAAGCGAAAATGCAAAATATTTTCTTGAAAAATCAAGAAGAGGAAGAAGATTTTTAAATAATATATCTTCTATTAAATCTTCAGTATCTGATGATTTTGTTTCTTCTTATGCCCCTGATTCTGATAAGGAAAATATTTCTTCTATCGTTTATGATTTGTAGAAATATACTCCTCCTTTAATTTTAGAAGGCAAAATCATCGATCTTGAAGAAAAGATAGAAAATCAAAATATTTTGAAGAAAATTGAATCTGATATTATTCTTTCTTTCATGACTTCTAGTCTTGAAGAAAATTTATTTTCTCAAAAATCAGATTCTATTTCTAGTCTATCTTCTGATTCTAAGGAAAACAAGAAGGAAATTTCCATTTTTAAAATCTTTTCTCAAAATTCTTCGGACTCCGAGATAAATTAAGATTTATTAGTTGATCAGATTAGTTGCTTGGATAAATTTATTTCTTCTGGTTTAAATAGTAAGTCTAAAATTCTTGATGATTCTTTTACGCTAAATGATCAATTTTATAAACCTAAGCGTAAAAGAAGACGGTCAAAGAAGTCAAAGAAACGAGATACAGTTCTTTCTGACAGTTCTAATTCTTCCGAATCAATTCTTACAGATAGGACTATGAGCGCTCGATCCAAGAAGCAGATCTGGAGAGCGAAGCTGAAATCTACTGATTCTATGATTGATGGAGATGTATATGTAGACAAATATTATAAAAGTGATTCATTTGCTATGTGTAATAAAATTTCCAAATATTCTAGAAAGCAAATGATTCAAATTTCCAAAAATGTCTCATATTCGTCTTCTGATTCTAGTTCAGATGATTATGTTTTCTCTTATGATGATTGTGCATATTTTTCTGATTATATTTCTCGTGCTTCTATTGTCAAATATGTCAATTATTTTCCCACAAGAACTGCAATTAACAAACACGGGCCCAAATTTAAGTGGGTTCCCAAATTTTTATTTGATTCAAAGTTGCAGGCATCACATGTTAAGGGGGAGTAATAGAATTTTGGCTTCTGAGTACTTCAGCTCAGGACCCGTACTTCATAGACTATGACTTCTAAACAAATTAGTTTAGAACTCGTTCTTCATAGTTTAAGCTTCTGACTAATGAGATACTGTGAGTACATCAATTTTATTTCCGCTGCATATATCTCTGTATATGATGTTATTCCAGTTTTTCTTAATGTTTTAAGAATCTGAGCTTGTTTTTCTATCTCATGAATTTGTATAACCCAATTTTTTTTAATATGAGACACAAATTATTTTTATAATGTGAAAGATGAAATAACTGAATTTTATTTTGTTCCAACTAAATATTAATTTGCCGATTTCTTTACATTTTGTCTTTAATGAAATTTTTTAACATCGGCATATTGAGTTTAAAAGTTTAAATCTTTACAAATTTTATTCTATAAAGTAAAGTTTTATATTTTTTCTTTCTTTTGAATAAAATATGTGTCTAGGATAAATTTTCAAGTTCTTTTGTTTATATTAAAGTTTTATATGATCAAATTTCATGTCTTACAAAAGTCGAAAAGTCAGCAACATGTTTGAAACTTTTATTACTTCTTTAAAGTTGTGTGATTCGGAATATTTATAGTTTACAATGCTTAGAAAATTCTAAAAAGTCAAAATTTTGATTGTAATGAAAATATGGGCTAAAGTACTTTTATGTAAAACTGAGTGATTCAGATGAATATTAAATTTTTAAAATTCAGAAATCTCTGAGTTTAAAAGTTTGTACCTGTGACCTTTCTGGTTTGGGAAAGTAAGTTCTGTGGGATGCTTGTCATCTGGTCCCCTAAGTTCAATTGATCTGGGAGTGATCGAACCCAAATCCATCAATAGAATCAGATCGAAAGTCATGTTCTACTAGTATGAATGGGTTTAGGATATGTCGATACAACCTTTCTGATCTGGGAGAGTAAGTTCCAAGGGGTGCTTGACACCTAGTCCCCTAAGGCCAACTGGTCTAGGAGCGGCTGACCCAAATCCTGCAATAGGGTCAGATAGAAAGTTACGTTTACGGCATGTTCTTTACTTAATAAACTTTTTGATCAAAAGATGCCAAAGTGCACAAGATTAAAAGATGTCAAAGAGCACACTCATGTTAAGATGCCAATGTGCACACTGCTAAAAAGATGCCAATGAGTACACAACTCATGATATTTGGTGATATGTTTAAGTTGCGATAAACCTATAAATTTGTGATAATCTTAATTTTTGATGGATTAGTGTGAGTACATGCAAAGTTCTCTATTATATTTTTAGAATTGCATTTTCTTGAAGTTAAGATTCGCATGTGAGCAAACTGAATAGATTGCTGGAAGTTTTTGAAACGGAACATGTTTTAACTTGATATGCAATAAAACTTGTTTCTGTATCCAACAACATATATTTGATTTTAACTGATTAATCAATTTGTGATATTTTACTTAGTAGAATTCAATGTGTTTAGTTTTTAAAGTTTTATATGTTTAGTCGTTTCAAAATTTATATTCAGTATATTTTTCTTTCTACATTAATATTTGATCATTGTGTTCTCATAAATATATTTTTAATGTGTTTATGCATTATTCAAGGGGGAGTGAACAAAGAGAATTTTTTTCATAGATTATATCTGTTTTTGAGGGTGAGTATCTGATTTTCTCTTATGACTACTAACTTGAATTGTCATATCTAGTGCATTTGTGTAGGGGAATTAAAGAACTTAAAAAGGTAAATTTTTCTGAGTTTAAATCTTCTTTTGCGCATCAAACATGACACGCAAACCTTGTTTTGCGCATCAAGCATGTCATGCAAACCTCGCTTTGCGCATCCATCTTGACACGCAAACCTTGCTTTGCGCATGTTGCGTGGTACGCAAACCTCAGTTTGCGCATCCTTCGTGAAGCGCAAACCTCCCTTGTTTTCTCTGTTTCTTTGATTTTGCAGATCTTAAGCCGTCTTGTCTCCAACATTTCCATGACCAAGTTGATCAAGATCATCAAGGTCATGAGGGGGAGAATTCAAGGAGAAGTTAACAAGACAAAGAGCTCAAATGTTTATCTGTTGATCAAGATTCGCTCAAAGATTCTATTCTCTCAGATACAAATGATTCTTTTGTTGTTCCTGCTCCGAACACCACAGTTCATTCAAGATCATTCAAAAGAGGTGTATCGTCTAGAGCTCAAGCAACAAAGACAACTTAATCTGAAAGATGCTGAGAAGAATTTTTTCTTAAAAGTCAGAAAGCTTCACAAAGTCGCTTTGTTGGTCTGTGCTGTTTTAGAAGATGATTTTTGAAGACCAAAGCGCCAATGATTACTAAGGGGGAGATTGTTAGGTCTGATATTACAGTAATCATTGTATTTATAGGGCTTGGTCAAATATTGTGTTTAGAGTACATCTGTGTTGTATTGGCCAAGGGTATTTAAGTCCCTTTGGTCTTTGTTACTTTGTAAGAACTTCATGCACACATTAATAGAATTCATACTTTGTGCATCCTTGTTACTCTCTCTCTACTTTCTCTCTCTAGGATTCATTGATCTTGGACTATCAGAGAGACACTATTAGTTTATGGGGATAAAAGAAAGGGTGACATTGGGATCATCTCCGTAGCAAAAAGCACGAAAATGTCTTATTAAAGGTTGTTCTTCATTTTTTGGCATATGTTGTGGATGCCAAAGTGGAAAAGAAGAAAATCAAAGATGTTCCGGTAGTGTGTGATTACCCTGATGTGTTTCCCGATGACCTTCCCAGCTTATCACCATATCGTCAGGTGGAGTTTCGTATAGACCTCGTTCCTGGTGCAGCACCGATCGCTCATTCTCCATATCGTTTAGCTCCTTCGGAAATGAAAGAAATGATGACTCAATTGCAAGAATTACTCGAGAAAGGGTTCATCCGACCTAGTTCCTCGCCGTGGGGTGCTCTAGTATTATTTGTGAAGAAGAAAGATGTCACCTTAAGGATGTGTATCGACTACTACGAGTTGAATAAGGTGACTATAAAGAATAAATACCCAATTCCTCGTATTGATGATCTGTTTGATCAACTCCAGGGAGCTAGTTGTTTCTCTAAGATTGATCTTCGGTCAGGTTATCATCAATTAAAGGTGCGAGAGGAAGATGTTGCCAAGACTGCTTCCAGGACCAGGTATGGACATTATGAATTATTGGTTATGCCTTTCTGTTTGACAAATGCTCCGGCTGCTTTTATGGATATGACGAACCGAGTCCGTCGCTCGTTCTTAGACATATCAGTTATAGTGTTCATTGATGACATATTCATTTACTCCAAGAATGAGGAAGAACATGAAAGACATTTGCGAGAGGTCCTAGAGTTATTGAGATGAGAGAAACTCTATGCAAAGTTTTATAAATGTGACTTTTGGCTATCTGAAGTACAGTTTCTTGGTCACGTAGTTTGCAGCAAAGGTGTGAAAGTAGATCCGTCCAAGATTGAAGCAATAACGAGTTGGGAGGCTCCAAAGAGTCTTACAAAGATAAGAAGTTTTCTGGGATTGGCGGGATATTACCGTAGATCATACAAGATTTGTCGAAGATTGCTTCACCATTGAATGCTTTGACTCGAAAGAACGTGAAGTTTGTTTGGACCGAAAAACATACGAATGCCTTCGAAATATTGAAGAAAAGATTGTGTGAAGCACCTGTATTGTATTTGCTAGAGGGATATGATGACTTTGTAGTATACAGTGATGCATCTGGATCTGGTTTGGGATGTGTTTTAATGAAACGAGGCAAGGTAATTGCTTATGCTTCTAGACAATACACGATTTGGAGCTAGTTGTAGTTGTATTTGCTTTAAAGTTATGGCGGCATTATCGGTATGGTACACGATGTACTATTTCTACTAACAGCCATAAAAGTTTAAAATATGTTTTTGATCAGAAGGAGCTAAACATGTGGCAAAGGCGTTGGTTAGAGTTAATCAAAGATTATGATTGTGAAATCAGATATCACTCCGGAAAAGGTAACGTAGTTGCAGATGCTTAAAGCCGCAAAGAACAAAGTGGTGATGTGTTGGTTAATTTTAACAGAACTGAAGTTATGTCAAGTTTGATTGAAAGAATTAAAGAAGCTCAAAAAGAGGCTTTATTGGAGGAAAACTTGAAAGATGAATCATGGTAAAACAACAGTATTCACTCGAAGAAGACAGTCGGGGTCTAAAGTTATTTAGAGGTAGAATTTAGGTGCCATGAATTGGGGGTAATCGTGAGTTGTTACTAGAAGAGGCACATAAATCAGAATATTCAATTCATCCAGGAAGCACCAAGATGTACTGGGATTTGAAGTTGCATTACTGGTGGCCCGTCAATGAAACATGATATAGCAAAGTATGTTGAGAAGTGTGTGACGTGTTTGTCTGTCCCTGAATCTAGTTTCTAAACAAGATTAATCAAACAAGATACAAATAAGAATCAATTACCTGTTTGATTTCACTTTCAATCTAAAGATTACACTTTCTCTCTCTACAATCTCTCTCTAACGAACTCTCTTTCTCTCTCTAAAATACAACTGAATAATGCTTCAATTAAGTTCTCTACTAATTACAAAGAAAGAAAACTATTTATACTAACACTTAAAACAAGGAAAATACAACAAATACAAAATACATTGACTTATTACAAATAGACTTTGACTTTGAATGAGATTTGACTTTCTTCAGCTTTGACTTTCTCAACTTTGACTTTCAGTATTCTTCATCTTGTATCCAACAGATTTATGCTCTAACAATCTCCCCCTTTGGATTCAAGATCACTGTAAAAAGATCTAGCAATTCAGTCTTCACTTTAAGCTTTGTCAAAATTATCTCCCTTTTTCTTTAACAATCTTTTTTCCAAAACTATCTTCAAACGAGTAACAATCTCCCAAAACTTTCACACAACACTTTCAGACTTTGGAAAGAAATTATCTTCAGATTCAGCCGAGATTGCTTCACCAAATAATCTTCAAAGAAAATTTCCTCAAAACTTCAGAAATTCTTTGATTGTATTCAAATCTTCCCTTTGAACTTTCTGACTTGAACATTTCAGAAAATCAACTTCACAAATCTTTATCAGATCTTGATATCATCTCCCACAAACTTCAAAACTTTAACATTTCTTCATATCATCTCCCCCTTTTTGATGATTTGAGCATCTATATCATCAAAACTTTTTCGTCCAAGAAATGTCTTTGACCATTCTGATCTTTTCCAAACTGAGCCTCTGATTCTGTGATCCATAACAAGATATTCATCTAGATCTTTTCAAATCCAGACAAAAATAAGAACAGGTAACTCCTGAATCAACAGATGAATCAGTTAAAATGCCTGTCAGTAACACAAAGTCACTGTGTGTAACGAATACACAATATAAAGAAGTTTTTTGATGTTCACTCCCTCAGGGCTTCCATCCAATCATCGAAATACCACAAAGGCAATTTCTATGAATGTTATGACAAAGAAACAAATTCTTTGTATGTTCGTGCATGTGTAGAAAGAATTAAGCACGAATGATTGCTTTTAAGGCTCAACATTGTGTAAACCACTGAGACAACAGTAGATAAACACAGACTCTAAGTGCATGATTGAAGTGCGAAGGTGAGGCAGACTTCCTTCTTTTTCAATATCCAGATTTTCCAAATGAAAATCAGATAGATTATGTGTTGCGTCCCCAGAAAAATATGAAACATTTTCTTTTTGAGAAGAAAATGAGTAGCTGGTGGGGTTTTGTCAAGGGTTGGCATGGGCTAGTTGCCTGTTTCAATAACGTTCACCAAAGAATTGTGAAACGCTAGTAATGTGGTTGCCCGGCTCAGAAAGTAGTTGGTGCAGAGTTTGATATTTTTTTACTCTGATATCTCACCCTCTTTCTTTTAATCATTTAATCTCACTCCATTTTACCTCATCACACATCCCACACTCATTTCTTTTAGACTCCTCACACTCAATCTCTATGGATTAACTTCTTGGGTAGAAATTACTGGTTAACGTGATTCCATAGAAGTTCAGATAATTCCTAGAACAAAGAACCCATATTTCCTATAAAAGCATAATGTTGCTCAGATGATTTAACTATAATAGTTAAAGCTTATATACAAATGTCAGACGAATGTATGCTCATAAAATATAATCATGAAAATTTGAGCATTTTTAGACATTGAAATATTTTCAAACAAGTATACTGAATGAATGAACATGAATGCAAAAAACTTGCTTGAAAATCTGACATTGTATGAAAATGATCAGAAGTAAAATGATATATCAATCAAAGCTTAAGGTCAAGAATAATGAATATTGTCTATATGAACCAAGATATAGACATTCTTGAAATGACGTTTTGAAATGAAATGATGCTCAAAATTCTTTGAAGTACAAACGGAGTGTCTTACCATCGAATAAAAATCGATTCAATTTAGAGACATGTTAAGAACATTTTGAACAAAAATTCAAACCAGTGTGTGTGAATACTTGAAAGTATATAGAAAAGACAATACGCAAGTATTTATCTTTGGATACACACGGTTTGTTTATCAATGAAGCACAAAAATAAAATGAAAAGATTTAAAATCACACTTCCAAATTATAAAATTTGTTTAAAAATCGGGAAGTGGTTTGAACATTTAAGAACATGTTTTCTATATCTGAAAGTTGTCCTTCTTTCAGATACATTTGAGATTAAGATAAGAAATTTACCTTTTCGCGCAATCTTAATTCTCAGAAAATCAAGCTGTAGTCATTTAGATATGATCTTGTCAGCTTCTCTCATCCTGCAAGTCTCGAAGTCTAGTCAAAAATTATTCACAAAGATTTATTCAAATTAAAATGACATAAAACAATAAAACTTTTAAAATACGAGTTCTGATCTGAAATAATCAGAAATCATAGTCTTACTCCTTTTGACTTATATGCTCCCCCTAAAATTATGCATCACAAAAATTTTGTCAGTTAAGTATAACGCAGAAATTTATTTTGCTCCCCCTCAAATAAATGTAGATCATCTAAAATCTTCTCTAACTCCCCCTGAGATCATGAGCAAACAATTAAAGTGCAGATATCTTTCAGAAATAAAGATAAAGAAAATGATAAAAAATAACAATTCGTAACTTTAGTAAGTAACAACCGATTACGTCTTAAGATTTAACATACCAAGCTTAGAGACAAGAAAATTAAATCTCTGTTCATCTAAGGGTTTGGTAAATAAATCTGCAAGTTGATAATCTGTTTTTACAAAATAAAGTTCAATTGTTCCTTTTTCTACATTATCTTTTATAAAATGATACCTTACATCAATGTGTTTGGTTTTCGTATGCTGGACAGGATTAGCAGATATGGAAATCGCACTCTTTGAGTCACAGTAGATTGAAATTTTGTCATACTTGAATCCATAGTCTCTTAGTTGTGTTCGCATCCACAAGACTTGAGAGCAGCAACTTGCAGCAGCTACATACTCTGCTTCAGCAGTCGTTGTGGATACGCATAACTGTTTCTTTGAAGCCCAGCTAACGAGCTTGTCTCCAAGAAATTGAACGTGACCTGAAGTACTCTTTATGTCCAACATGCAACCTGCATGATCTGCATCTGAGTAGGCAATCAGTTGAAACCCAGTATCCTTAGGATACCACAAACCAAGGTCTGCAGTCCCCTTCAGATATCTGAAAATCCGTTTGACAGCAGCCAAATGGGATTCTTTGGGAGCAGCTTGATATCTAGAACATAGACATGTTGAGAACATAATATCTGGTCTACTGGATGTAAGATACATTAACGATCCTATCATACCTCTGTAAGTTCTAACATCTACACTTTTACCCGAAGGATCAGTGTGGATCTTAGTACCAGGTGCCATCGGGGTTCCAATTGGTTTACAATTTTCCATCTTGTACTTTCGAAGAATGTCCAAAATGTACTTAGATTGATTTATAAAAATCCCCGTAAAAAATTGTTTAACTTGTAGTCCGAGAAAGAAATTCATCTTTCCCATCATACTCATTTGAAAACGTGACACCATAAGGTTAGAGAAGTTTTTGCAAAATTTTGGATTTGTAGAACCAAATATTATATCATCAACATAAATCTGAATAAGAATAATATCAACTTTTTCCTTTTTGATGAATAAAGTAGTATCAATCTTACCTTTAGAAAAACCGGACTTGACCAAGAATTTAGATAAGACGTCATACCATGCTCGAGGGGCTTGTTTTAAACCATACAGGGCTTTGTCCAAGATGTAGACGTGATCTGGCTTCTCTGGATTGACGAACCCTTCTGGTTGAGACACGTACACTTCCTCTTTAAGAATGCCATCTAGAAAGGCTGTTTTCACATCCATCTGAAAAACTGTGAAATTCTTATGAGTTGCATAGGCTAGAAACATTCTGATTGCCTCGATACGCGCTACTGGAGCATACGTCTCATCATAATCTATGCCTTCCTCTTGCCGGTAACCTTTGGCAACAAGTCTAGCTTTGTTTCTTATGACGATACCATCTTCATCCTTTTTGTTCTTGAATACCCATTTAGTGCCGATCACGGTTTTACCTTCAGGCTTAGGAACTAACCTCCAAACCTTTAGGGCTTCAAACTGATTGATCTCTTCTTGCATAGCAGATACCCAGTCCGAATCAGCAAGAGCCTCTGATACTCGCGTTGGCTCAATCTTGCTGAGAAAGGAATCATGCATACACTGATTAAGAGTTGCTAACCTTGTTTGGATAGGCTTGTCAAGATCTCCAATTACTTGATATAATGGATGGTCTTTGGTCCAGCGATACTCATGAGGGAGTGGAGTAGATGAAATTTGAATATGATCATCATCTAGAAGTCCACTTTCAGATTCTTCAGCTTGAATAACAAGAGGGGGTTTTGCAGTTGAAGACTCAGGTGCAGAAGTATCAGTTGTAACAGCAGATTCTGACTGTTGAGTAGACAATATATCACAACCAACTGAAATAGTTACTTCTGACTCAGCATTTTCTTGTGCATCTTCAACTGTAGGAGTAACAATAGGAATATGAGTTTTAGACTGAACGGGGGATGCTTGTTCAGTTATAACGTCTGAAGTGACTGGATGATGACAGCTTGTATCTTCAGACCTGTCAGTCACAGCAGATTTAGATATATTAGACCTAAGAAACTCATCATAAAAGAATTCAAATAACAAATCTAAATCAGTTAAATGAGAAGTAGATGTAGATGCGTTATCCGAATTTTCACTGTAGAAGCAGGTTCTGGACTGATCTGCCCAGAAGCTAATACTCCAGTGATAACGGGTTCTGAACTGATTTGATCAGAAGCCATCTATTCATCAAATGTAACATTGATGCTTTCGATAACTGTCTTTGACTTCTTTAGATATACACGATATGCTGCAGATATTGAAGAATAACTGATAAAAATGCCTTCATCCGCCTTAGCACTGAATTTATTCAGACTCTCTCTGTCATTAAGCACAAAACATTTACACCCAAATACATGAAAATATTTGATAGTTGGTGTTCTATTGTTGATCAACTCATATGGAGTCTTTTGAAAACGGCGGTGAATCATTGATCTATTTTGAGTATGGCATGCAGTCGACACAGCTTCTGCCCACAAGAATAGAGGTAAATTTGATTGGCTAAGCATAGTCCGAGCGGCCTCGAATAGCGTCCGATTTCTCCTTTCGACTACTCCATTTTGTTCAGGCGTACGAGCAGCAGAGTACTGATGTGATATCCCGACCGATTCGATATATTCTTCAACTATTTTGTTTTGAACTCTGTGTCGTTGTCCGTTCGAAGAAACTTGACTTGTCACTGCATTTTCACCTGGGTCGTCTTTAAGAAAGTAATGAGAACTTCCGGTGTCTCATCTTTTGAACGAAGAAATTTGACCCACGTGTATCTTGAGTAATCGTCCACAATGACCAACACGTATTTCTTTCCTCCCAAACTCTGAGTTCTCATTAGACCACACAAATCCATATGTAACAATTCTAACGAAGAACTAGTGCTTGGTTCAGCCTTTGGTTTATGTGTGTCTCTCTTCATCTTACCCTTCTCACATGCTGCGCATAAGTGTTCTCGTTCATATTTCAGCTCAGGAAGTCCTTTTACCAATTTCCCACGAACCAGCTTGTTGATGTAACGAAAATTCAAGTTAGATAAACGTCTGTGCCAGAGCCAACTTTGTTGCGTTGAAGCTTTTGACAATAAGCATACTTGACTGTCAATCTGAACTTTTGAAAGATTGATGGTGTAGAGGTTTGTCTTTCGATTTCCAGATAAGAGTTCTGTTCCATCTTTAGTGCGAACTGAGCAACTCTTAGACTTAAAGTTGACCTCTAACCCTTTATCGCAGAATTGACCTATACTGAATAAGTTGTGCCCCAAGCCTTCGACATAACTCACTTTATTGATCGTTATGTTGTCTTGAATAATGTCACCATATCCTAAGATAGGTAAAAGCTGATCGTTCCAAAATCTGACATTACCACTGAATTTCTCTGTATAGTTAGACAATAAAGCTTTTTGCCCAGTCATATGCTTGGAACATCCACTATCCAAGTACCACATATGCCGGGTCTGCAAGAGAAATCAGACAATAACAATTTTAGGTACCCATTTAAAAACGGGCCCTAACCGATTAGCACAAGATTTTGGTATCCACTTGAAAATGGACCCTCTGTTCTTTTGAAAACTTTGAAAAACATTTTATCTTGAAGAATTAACATGATAAGATCCATACCAATCAGAAGAATTATGAGAATAAGCAAAATCAGTTCTCCGATAATTAGAATAACATGTAGTAGGAATAGGAGATAATTGAATCAATTGCTTTATTGAATATTTCTTGTAAGAAGTTACAAGGTTTTGTTTATTTGAAGCAAATTGATCAATTACATCATTATCACTACTAACTTGACTAGTGAAAGAATTATCAGAAACTGATCCGGCTATCTCATCCTCCTTCCGTTTTGGTCTCCATTCGGATTGAGCTTTCAACTTTTTCTTCCTTAAATCTGAAACATAAGATATAGATTTATTAGGAAAAGCAGATTTCCGTGATTGAGTTTTCTTTTGTGTACCAGTGTATTTCTGTTTCTGTAATCGCTGTTTCTTATGTTTCTTACCATTAGCATAGTAATCAGCAGTTACAGAAACTGATTCACCAACCTTAGTTGATGATTCAACAGTATGTACACCACTTGGTAACACTTTATCATTTTTAAGACAAGTAGAATGATCAGGAAGTATAGAATTAACATCAAACATATCAAATTCTTCCATGCACCCATCATCAGAATAAAAAAAATCATTTGCAGACTCAAATAAATCATCAGAATTATCAGATGAAGATTGAGATGCCTAAGAAACTGTAGAACACTTTGTAGATTTAGTTTGAAAAACAGTGTTCTTTATAACTGTAAAAAATACATTTTGTTGTATATCAGCCAAAAGTTTTTCATCAGATAAAACATTTTCAAGCTCGACTATTTTGTTCTCAAGAATAGATGTAGGAACATAAACATTTGCAATTGCAGGTTTTTCCTTCATCTCAGAAGTAGAATAACTAACAAAATAATCAGTTGAAAGAACTTTTGGTGTTTTGGAAAGATAACTATCATTTAACTTTACATAGTTAAATGGTAGTTGCATTTTCTTTTTATTCGTTCTATTTTCAGTTTCTTGGTCCTCAACTTCTTCTGACAATTTGGTAACAAATTTGGATTTTAAATGAGTATGTTTATCAGCACAAGCAAGAAAATCATAGTTATAGTGCCAACTGTTTTCTGATAGCTTTCTTAAGATAATGGGGGTTTTCAAAACCAAGTCCCCATTTCTCTTTGACATCAGCCTCTTCATTAGGTGCATTAAGAAAAATGGTTAAATCTGTTTGACCTCTCGCATATAGTTTTGCTTCCAGACCATTTACCTTCTTATTCAAATTCTTATTTTCAACCTGCAATTTATAAACAGTTAGTGCATATTCATTTTTCTCAAACTCATATTTAGACACTTTACCTTCAAACTCAGAAATCCTCTTTTCAAAACAATCTACTTTAGATTTAGAATCAAAATCAGACTTGCGCAAAGAATCAATCAGATCTTTGTTTGAAATAACATACGTATTAAGCACAAAGATCTTCTTGTTCTTTTTAGCAACTTTTTCTTTTTCCTTGTTCAGATTATTTTGTAAATTTTGTAGCTCAACCACCATGGTGTCCATGTTGGTAATAAAATCTTTTTCGGATAAGTTTAATACCTCATTGACTGCCTCATCATCTGACTCGTCATCCTTTACTTCTTTGCCCATGAGACAGATATGAGTTGTTTCTTCTTTTTTGTCATCCTCTTCTCCTTCTGAGTAATCCAGCCAAAACTCATCTTCAGCCATTAGAGCGACACTCGCTTCTTGCTGTCTTGCCAAAAGCAACTTGTTCTGATAATACTGTGAGTTGCGAACTTTCGGCTTTCGACAATCTTTTGCAAAATGACCCATCTTTCCGCAATTGTAGCATTTGATTGAATTTGTTGCTGGCTTCTCGGCAACTGTGTAGTCATTCACGAACTTCTTCTTCTCATCCGGTTTCTTCTCCACATATCTATCCTCTTCATACCTCTTTCCTTCCACTTTCTGTCGATGCTCATGGTTCTTTGAACTAGATGAAGAATACCTTTGAGAATTTGATCCCGGCTTCTTGTAAAATTTCTTCTGTAATGCACGGGTCAGCAATATCATGGCTTGTTTCAGACTTTCGCCATCATCACTATCTGTAACTGAATCTGACTCAGAACTGGTAAGAACTATCTTCTTTTTCTTCTCTTTCTTTTCTTTCTTTTCTTTCTTCTTCTCTCCAGCTACTAAGGCAATAGGATCAGGAACTTGTGCTGTCTTCTTCTTCTCAGCTCTTTTCTCTTCAACCTCTTCCTCATTCTACCTCAAGGTCTCAAATACCTCATGTAGTGGTATTTTATTGAAATCCTTCATCTGTTTCATCCTACGTGTATGTTTCTTCCACTCTGGTTGTAGGATGCTCAGAAATTTGACATTGTTTTCCAACTGCTTCTTTTTTACTTTATTCTTTGTCAGCTCATTCAGAAGCAATACAAACCTCTCATGTGTATCTTCCAGACTCTCATTCTCCTTAGCTATGAATTCCTCATAACTATTGATGCAGTTTGCCACTTTCATCTGATTTCCAACCTTGGATCCCATCATCATCTTTTGCAACTGATCCCACATCTTCTTAGCATTGGCTTTATAGCTATCAATCTTGATGTAGATCTCGTTTGGAATGCTTTGAAGAAGTAATGATCTCGCTTGTTTATCTGCTTTGTATCGGCTTTTCTGATCTTCAGAATATTGAGAAATATCCACTGTCACTGTTTTCATCTTTTGCTCTCTTTCCTCAGTCCCATCTTCACTATCAGAAGAATCAACATCAGTTACTTGAACTGTTATTGGAGCCATTGGACCTTCAGTGATAGACAGAAGAATATTCTCTCCATTTGAATGTCGATCTATGAAATCCAAGAATCTGTCCTTCCATTGTTCATACTCGCCTTTGAATAGAACTGGAGGCTTAACATCAGTACCAATCGAAAGTGCATCTTTGGAAGTCATCTTGTATAACCTGTTTGAGAAATATTAGCAATAAGAAACTAGAACTGATCGTTAGTCCAAATGAAACAACCAAGAAAATACAGAAAACTTGAAATATAAAAATCAGAAATTTTAATCACAAAAAAAAATTTCACTATTAAATTGTCCAAGTCCTCCACACTTTGCGCTTCAAGTGGGAAACGCAAATCTTGACTTTCCGTGTCATACAGGAAACGCAAACCTATACTTTGCGTTTCATGTGGGAAACGCAAACCACTACTTTGCGGTTCAAGAAGGAAATGCAAACCACCACTTTTTTGATCAACAAATCACTTTGCGTTTCTAGAAATACTTCTTCTTTGCGTTTGGCAACTTTGCTTTTATCACTTTGTGTTTGTCTTGAACTTTGCGTGTCAATAGTATGTTGGATCAAATAATTGTATTCAAGATTAAAGTTAAAGTTCAGGGTTTAAACTGCAATTGTGTCAAAGTTATTTAGAGGGTTTAAATTGTAATAGATTGATAGTTTATTAGTTATTGGGCCCAAGCCTATTAAGTGTTAGAAAGCCCATATGGCTTAGGTATTTATTGTTTTAACTAATTAGGTTTTAGGTTTAATCCTCATATTCATAATTATATTCATATTGTGAGGTAACTGAATTCTCTATATTCAAGGGTATCAAGAACACTCAATGGTTTCATTGTTTATTCAAGGGATTGGTATGTTACTCTGATTTATATATCTCTTGATTATTATTGTGTTGCTTGATTACTTGATTGATTATTTACCAACTAGATTAATCTGGGATAACAAGTGGTATCAGAGCGAAAAGAATCAAGGTTTTACTGTTTATTTATTTATCTAGTATCTGTGTTCATCGATATATATATAAATCTGTAAAAATCAATTCTTCGATTTAAGGTGATATTATGCTTGAATCTGATACGATTTGATAAGTTTTATGCTGCTGAAAGTTATCTAATTAGTTAATTGCCATTAAAATCTCAAATCGATTGGTTTTTTGGTTGATTTATGTTTACTGGGTTTGTATACAAGTCGCACTGTGTTCTTCAAATTGAATTCTTAAAAGCTGATTTTAATCTTCAAATTTGATTGCGTTATGTTCGATATATGTTACTTGGTGCAAAAGGTTGATATTTGGATTCAATTTCTGTGTTTATTGTGTTTTCTGGGGAAATCTTCATCGTTCTGGGTCGACTTAAGAACATATCGGTCGAAAGCATTAGAAACATATCGGTCATAATATTCACCGGTACTCACGTTTGTCCGGTCGACCGATACACGCATAATATCGGTCAAATCAGGACACCGGTCAAATATTCCGATCGCCCGGTACACTCACAGACCACCTCGGTCGATACCTTGTCCGGTCGAATCAATACCGGTCGAAGTGGTTTACCGGTTTTACAACCTCCCGGTCGAAGACTTTTATCGGTCGAACTCTCTATACCGGTCTTAGTCGTTTACCGGTCGAGCATAAGACCGGTTGTTACATCTTACCGGTCAAACAAGGTACCGGTCTAAGCAAAACCCCGGTCGACTCAATACCGGTCGAAGCACATCCCCGGTCGATTTTTGCAAACTGTAATAGCGGGACGCCCGTGCTAAGTCTGCGAAGGGGGACAAGAGTTTTGCTCTTGATCAAAATCTTCTTAATTTTTCAGTATTTTATTCATAGATATTAGTGCTTTATACTGTGTGCGAGGACTGCATTTGATTATTTTTGGAAATTTATTTTTCTGAAATTTTTTTAGTGTAGTCTTTATTCTTGATTCTAACGATCTCATCTAGTTGATTCTTTTGGTACAGAAAAGTTTGATTACTAACCATACAGCTAGGATGTCGTATCAGCTAAATATGTATGCAGGATACAACCTTGATTTTAGCGACATGACTCTTTCTGAAGTAAAAGAAAAGGCTAAACATCTTGCTAGACAGTTATCAAGATATACAGACAGGGCTGATGATTGCGAGAGGGAAATTACAAAGCTCAAATCCGAGATGTTACCTCTTGAAGCTGAGATTGAAAATCTAAAGATTCAGAACTCTTTTCTTCTTATTCAGATCAATGCTTTAAAAGAAATTCAAAAGATTCTGATTCTATAATTGATCTTGCAGAAATAATTGCATCTAAAGAAAAAGAGATCTTAGACCTTCAAGCAAAGCTAAAAAGATCTGAATCTAGCTCAACATGGTCAAAGAAGGAACTAATGCAAAGAGAGCTAGATAAATTGAGAAGAAGAGCAAACATTGCTAGGGAGACATCTGAAGAGCTTAGAAAGTCAGAGTCTCGAATTTTTGCTGAAAGGGATTCTTTAAAAGAAAAAGTTCTCAGTCTTGAGGTTGAGATTGAAAAGCTGAAAGAGAAGGCAACCCAAGACAGAGACAATACAACAGCTCAAGACGAATTGTTGAAGATAGATAAAGAAAGAAATAAATTTGCCAAGAAATTCTCTAACTTCTCCAGAAAAGCCTTCGAAGAAAAGAAAACTTTAGAGCTTCGATGTGTTAAACTTTCTCAACAAGTTTCAGACTTTGAGAAGGTTATCATTCTTGAAAGAGAAAAGGTTGAGAATGAAAAGAAGAAAGTTGAGCTGAAGAATATAAATACAGACTTTTCTGAAGAAAAGAAAGTATTCGAGACCGAGATAGCCAAGCTGACAAGAAAGCTATCTGAATTGTCAACAAACATCATGAAGGAGCAGAATGCGCAATCTGAGCTACACAAGAAGTTTGATCTGATCGAAAAGGAAAGAAACAGTTTGTCTTCAAAGATAAAGGAACTTGAAGAGATCGTATTCAAGTTGAAGCTGACTGAGCACAAGACGCCAGAGTCAATAGCTCAATCACCAAGAGATGATCTAGCTGATTCAGATAGTTCATTAAAAACAGCTTCAAGTTCACATTTTTCAAATGTTTTCTATAATCCTTTCTATGATTTAGATGATTGTCTTACTTCTAAATCTACTGATCAGATTCGTCCTTCCAACCTTTTCTATGACAAAAATGTTGATGGTTCAGGTAACTTCAAGAAGACTAAGTCTCAAAAGAAAAGCTTCTGGAGAAGGCATGATGAGAAAGAAAGAGGAAACTGGATCTGGAGAGTTAAAGGATCTCCAGAGGAGAAGAAAGAAGAATCATTTATGCATACATCAAATGCTAAATGGAACTATGCTACAAAAGGTAAAACTTTTGGCAAACCTGATCTGGTTTACACAATCCATCAATTGATCAGGTTAGCACAAAAGAAAATTAGTTGTTCCTACTGTGGCTCAAATGATTTTGTCAGAAAAGATTATGTGAATAACTGGTATGGTTCTTACTTCATATCTCCCACTAGAACTTCAACTAACCCATTAGGACCCAAATACCAGTGGGTACCAAAAGCTAAATCTGTGTTGCAGACACCCAATGTTTAAGGGGGAGAAAGAACAATGGCTTTTGAACAAAATAGTTCAAAACCCGGACTTAATTGTCAAAAAGAAGGCTTCTAAGTAAAACAGCTTAGAATCCGTACTTCAACGGAGAATGGCTTCTAATCACATCAGATTAGGACCCGCACTTCAGTGCTTTATTTTTTTTTATGCCTTAACCTTAAATAAATAATAATTATTATTATTATTATTATTATTATTATTTACATTAAGTTAAGGGGGAGAATATCTGTGATATTAACAGATTTTTGGATACTTAAATGCTTATCTGACCATGTGTTCTTAAAAGATAAATACTTGCGTTTTATCTTGTCAATATACTTTGTCAAGTATTCATACACAGAACGGTTCGGAACATTCTATTTGACTTTGTTATTACCATGTATCAAAAGTTAAATCTTTCTATGGTAATACTCACGTTCTTTGTATTCACTGTTGATTGAATCAAACGTCATTTCATGTGCTTTGATTGAAAATATGTTTATATATTGTTCATATAAACAACATTCGTTTTTGATTCTCCAAAATCATCAGTTGAGGGGGAGCTTAATCGTCTATAAGCTTAAGTCAGAGCTATCCAATGAAGACAAGAAATGTTTTCGCATAAGCTTCTTCAAACAACTATGAGCTTAAATGTCAAAGAGCTTAACTGAAAAAAATAAACTCGTTAGAGCTTAATTGTCAAACTCTTTTAGTTTGAGGGGGAGAATTACATCGTCAAACATCTTCTGTTTTGACATCTCCGAATATTATATTCTTCATGTAACAAGTGGTATTTGTGCTTATATGTACAATAGCCTCTTGAACAGGATGTTCTTTTAGGAAAATTCATGGGATTCAGTGTGAGAACTTAACAGAACTTCCATGGATTCACGATAACCAGTGTTTCCTACCTAGGAAGTATTCCCTGAGTGATTGAGGGGAGAGGGGTCAAAAGAATTGAGTGACCGTGTGTGAAGAGGTAAAATGGAAAAGAGAGATTGGTTAGAAGTGGGAATTAAAAGAAAGAGGGTGAGAGAACAGAGTAAAAGAATATTAAACTCTACACCAAACCACTTTCTGAGCCGGGCAGCCACATAATCTGATTGGATCACATTCTTTGGTGACCATCATTGAAATAGGCAACTAGCCCATGCCATCTCTTGCATACAACCCCACCAGCTACTCATTCTTTTCTCAAAAAGAGAATGTTTCACATTTTCTGGGGACGCAGCACATACGCTATTGGTTCTTCATTTGGAAGATACTAATATTGAAAAAGAAGGAAAATTGCCCCACCTTCGAACCCTTTCTCATGCACATTGAGTCTTTGTATAATTTGTTGTTGTCTCAACAAGTTTACATACTTTGAGCCTAAAATGAAAAGCAATCATCTATGCTTAATTTCTTTCATACACATGCACGAACACACAAAAATTTGTTTTCTGTCAGAACGTTCATAGATAACCATGTGTTATTTGATGATTGAATGGAAGACCTGGGGAGCCAACATCAAAACCAGCTCCTTATATAGTAACTTTGTGTTACTCAGTGACTTTGTATCATTGACAGACATTCTAATTGAGTCATTTGTTGATTCAGGGTTACAACTCTTAAAACTGTTTGAATTTGAAAAGATTTAAACGGTTACTACTTTATATTTTAATCTGAAAAGATTGAAATAATCACTCTTTCCTTCTGGAAAGACTGCTCTTATTTCCAGGGCTCGATACATGAAGACTTTGCTTACGTGATCATACACAATGGGGGAGATTGTCTTGAAAAGGGAGAGATTGTTTTGGTTTATTTTGATGATGATGCTTCTCACCATTCATCAAAAAGGGGGAGATTATACAAAGGGAGAAGATACAAAAAGGGAGAATATAATCTGAAGACTGCTGAAGATTTTCAAAGATATCAAAGATTTGAAGATTTGAAGACTATTTTGAAGATATCAAGTTTTGAAGATTTGAAGTTTTGAAGCTATCAACTGAAGAAAAGTGAAGACCTGAAGATTATTGTCAAAAAAAATTTAATCTTCAATCCAAAGGGGGAAATTGTTGGATCAAATAATTGTATTCAAGATTAAAGTTAAAGTTCAGGGTTTAAACTGCAATTGTGTCAAAGTTATTTAGAGGGTTTAAATTGTAATAGATTGATAGTTTATTAGTTATTGGGCCCAAGCCCATTAAGTGTTAGAAAGCCCATATGGCTTAGGTATTTATTGTTTTAACTAATTAGGTTTTAGGTTTAATCCTCATATTCATAATTATATTCATATTGTGAGGTAACTGAATTCTCTGTATTCAAGGGTATCAAGAACACTCAAGGGTTTCATTGTTTATTCAAGGGATTGGTATGTTACTCTGATTTATATATCTCTTGATTATTATTGTGTTGCTTGATTACTTGATTGATTATTTACCAACTAGATTAATCTGGGATAACACAGTACATAAACGATAAACTTTGCGTTTCACATTACAAACGCAAGACACACTTTGCGTGTCAAGTTACACCCGCAAGACGCACTTTGCGTGTCTCGTTACACCCGCAAGATAAACTTTGTGTGTCTCGTTTACAAACACAAACCACGATTTTGTCTTCTGAACTCAAATCCTTCTACTTCGCGTTTGTCATTAAGCCCGCAAAACTTAACTTCTCGATTCTCGAAGAAACGCAAACCATAGCTTCTCGTTTCTTAAAAGAAACGCAAATCTCACTTTGAATACACGCGCAGACTTTGAATGACCCGCAAACCTCTGAAGAACTTGTACATGAATTGATGACTGACTCGCAAACCTCAATGAATCAAACGCAAACCTGAAGAACAACCCGCAAACCTCTAAAATCGAACTAAATCGCACCAAAAACTCATTTAAACCTAGAAATTCAACTTTATACTTCGACAATTCACACGTCTAACCAATTCGAACACAAAACTAACATTGATTTTCGATCAAATACACAAATATTACAAATTTGATACACATACAGTGTCAAGAACTCGTGAACACAGCAACCACAAAAATTCGAAAATTCGAATTGATTACAGTGCAATTGATAAATCTTTCTATACAAACTCGATCGAATTCACTTTCCTAACAACACTTAATCAATTACAACTCCAAAAACTCACTAAAACTCAAAATCAAATATGGACTTGAAGAACACAGATACGAACATTCTGACTTTTCTTGAAATTTCGATTTGTATTAAGCTCTGATACCAATTGTGTGTCCCTGAATCTAGTTTCTAAACAAGATTAATCAAACAAGATACAAATAAGAATCAATTACCTGTTTGATTTCACTTTCAATCTAAAGATTACACTTTCTCTCTCTACAATCTCTCTCTAACGAACTCTCTTTCTCTCTCTAAAATACAACTGAATAATGCTTCAATTAAGTTCTCTACTAATTACAAAGAAAGAAAACTATTTATACTAACACTTAAAACAAGGAAAATACAACAAATACAAAATACATTGACTTATTACAAATAGACTTTGACTTTGAATGAGATTTGACTTTCTTCAGCTTTGACTTTCTCAACTTTGACTTTCAGTATTCTTCATCTTGTATCCAATAGATTTATGCTCTAACAGTGTTTACAAGGAAAAGTTCAGCATCAACAACCATACGGGAGTTTACAAACATTAAATATACCAGAATGGAAATGGGATCATGTTACTATAGATTTCGTGATTGGATTAACCAAGACGTTGAAGGGTCATGATGCGATATGGGTTGTTGTAGACAGACTAACGAAAAGCGCACACTTCTTACCGATGAAGGAATTTTGGTCAATGGACAGGTTGGATAAGTTATACATTGATGAGATTATCTCGAGACATGGAGTTCCATTATCCATCATCTCAGATAGAGACAATCGATTCACTTCCAAATTTTGGGAGGGACTACAAAGATAGTTCGGGACGAGAGTGATTCTGAGTACCGCCTACCATCCCCAGACTGACGGACAAAGTGAGAGGACGATCCAAACTCTAGAAGATATGTTTCGTTCTTATGTGTTTGACTCTTGTGGGAGTTGGGATGCGCACTTGCCTTTGGTTGAGTTTGCATATAACAACAGCTATCACTCTAGCATCGCCATGGAGCCTTTTGAAGCATTGTATGGACGAAAATATAGGACACCCGCTTGTTGGTTAGAAGCCGGGGAGAAACAGTTTACAGGTCCTGAGATTGTACAAGAGACTGCAGACAAAGTCAAAGTGGTTAGAGCACGCCATAAAGCACGCTAGATCGACAAAAGAGCTACGCAAATCAGAAGAGGTGACCCGTAGAGTCTCAAGTGGGTGATAAGGTTAAGTTAAAAGTATCACCATGGAAGGGAGTGATCAGATTAGGGAAGCATGGAAAACTTAGTCCTCGTTTTCTTAGGCCTTTCACAGTGTTGGAAAAGATTGGTTCTCAAGCCTACCGCCTAGACTTACCACCAGAGTTGCAAGGAATTCATAACACTTTCCACGTGTGTTACCTACAGAAGTGTTTGGCAGAAGAAGAAAATGCAATTCCATTAACTGAAATTCAAATAGATGACAAAAACGTTATGTTGAAGAGCCAGAGGTGATACTAAAACGAAAGACAAAGAAATTATGTCGAAATGAGACCGGGTTGATTAAAGTTCAATGGAAGCATCGTAATGGTGCAAATGTCACATGGGAACCGGAAGAGGAAATGAGAAGGCGCTACCCACATTTGTTTCTCGAGACTTAGATGTCGAGGACGAAATCTATTTTTAGAGTGGGAGAATTGTAGCATCCTATTTCCAGGTATTACTTTATTAATTTATATATGTAGCATCCTATTCGAAGGTATTAATTTTATATGTATATATATACATATATTAAGTTTTGGGGTAGACATGTCATGTTCTAAAAGATGAACCTAAGGGTGATTGTGTAAAATTACATCATATATGGGGTAGGATTGTCTTATAAAGGAATTAAAGGGTTTATTGTGCCAATACTTTAATCTACTAATAATATAAATAAGGTTTAAAAAAAGAGAAAAGAAGAACAATTAGAAGAGAGAAGTCGGGAGAAGAAAGGAGAAACGAATGAAGTCATTTAGGGCTCAATTTTTGGCATCAAATCATCAAATTAAGGTAAGCTCTTTATGTATAAGTTCGATTGCATGTTATAATCGATGTTTAGGCTAGTATTAGAGTCAATTTTGGAGTTTTTAGGTCACAAAATTGAGATTTAAGCTTTTGTCTTGGAGGACAGTCGTGTATGTATATGTTTTGTATGATAATTTCATTTTTATGATGTGTATTAATCCCCTCTTGAATCCCAATGTGATATATCTTGTTTTGAGGCATTAGAACCTAAAATCCTTCAAGAAATGGAAGAAAATTGGTGTTATAAGTCTTGTTAGTAGATGTATTTTGTTGGGCAAGTTTATTTCATGTTTAGTATATTTTTTAGTTCATTTTATATGCTCATTCATGAGTTGAAGTTGAAATTTTTTTAATCTTTGACAACCTTTTAAAAAAAAAGTCAAAAAATGGTGATGAACTTTAAGGCTTTGCAATCAACATGAAAATGTTAAGATGTGTGTTATATTTGTTTCTTGGTAACATTAAGATGATATTAGATATATTGAAGAAGAGAATTTTCACCCAATCATGTGTTTGATGGTAGATTGGAAGCATGTTCAAAACAGTTGACTTTTTTACAAAAAGTCAAATTGTTGTGGTTAATCCTAAAATTGAGTCATTTTGTGCAAAATAAGCATTGAAATTCAGTGGATATAGTTATGAAAGGTAAATAAAGTTGTTGCAATGATCAAATCAATATATCTTATGGGTTTTAATGGATTTAGAAAGTTAAATAATGTTTGATTTCGGTTGGAACTAAAATATAAAAATATATGCTTTAGTTAGGATTTAATTGATAAATCAATGTATGAACCTTCTAAGCATGTTTTAAAATGTATAGTAAGCATGTCTTCAAGGTAATTATGTAAGCCAAGAGTCTCGGAAGAAATAAGGGCAAGTCACCGAATTAAGTTAAATATATGCTGAAAATTGAAAAAATCATATAAAATCACACGTAACTCGGATTTAGACGTGTAATATCTTTCTGAAATCGTTGAGAGGTCTTGCACGTTTGATATGTTTTAAGTATGAGGTAATTTTGTCTCTAAGTTGGTCAAAAAGGTGATTTTCAGATCTGTCCTGTTTTTTATGAAATAAAAGATTTATTTCTTTTAGAGTGAATTGTGGATTTGGTTCCTGTGGTTTAGTAATTTCTTTGACCATGGTTCTCATTCTATGTTTATTGTGGATTTGGTTCTTGTGGTATTCAATTTATTTTGGTAATGGTCCTTTTGACTAACACTTCCATTAACTTTGTTAAATCAAGGACCATTTTAGTCATTTTGCCTATTTTTTGTCCTTTTTTGATAAAAAAATATAAACAATATTTTTATACACATATGCACACACACATGTATATAAATATATATACATATATATAACGATATTAAAATAAATAAAATAAGACATATTGTATGATTTAATTGTTTAATTTTTTTTTAAATTAATTATATTAAATACGATTTGATTTTATTATTTTATTGTAATTGTGGAAAAATATATATAGTTTTATTTTTTCAATGTAGTTAAAATTTCATTTTAAACAAATCAGATCATAAAACTATATCTTATTTTATTTAGAGCGAATAAAATAAAATATAGTTTTATGATTTGATTTATTGAATTAAAATTTTAATTAAGTTAAAGACGATTTAATTATATTGTTCTTTTATTATCATTGCAACAAATAAGCTTATTGTTGATATTTTAACACAAAAAAATCATTAAAACCCGTTGATAAATGAACTTTAATTTTATCATACTAAAAACAATATGAAAATTGAATTTGAGTTTTTGACTGAAAAACAATATGAAAATTGGATCTTCTAATTTTAAGATGATAAAATTATAGTTCATTTCTCAACGGTTTTCAATGATTTTTGGTGTTAAAATATCAACAATAAGCTTGTTTGTTGCAATGATAGTAAAAGAACAATATAATTAAATCGTTTCTAACTTAATTAAAATTTTAATTCAATAAATCAAATCATAAAACCATATTTTATTTTATTCGATCTAAATAAATAAGATATAATTTTATGATCTGATTTGTTTAAATTGAAATTTTAATTACATTAAAACAATAAAAATATATCTTCTTTCACAATTACAATAAAATAATAAAATTAAATCATATTTAATATAATTAATTTAAAAAAAATTAAACAATTAAATCATACAATAATGTCTTATTTTATTTATTTTAATATCGTTATATATATATATATATATATATATATATATATATATACATGTGTGTGTGCATGTGTGTATACAAATATTGTTTATATTTTTCTTATCAAATAATAGGCAAAATGACTAAAATGGTCCTTAATTTAACAAAGTTAATGAAAGTGTTAGTCAGAAGGACCATGACCAAAATAAATTGAATACCACAAGGACCAAATCCACAATAAACATAGAATGAGGACCATGGTCAAAGAAATCACTAAACCATAGGGACCAAATCCACAATTTAGTGGTTCTTGATGGTACATCAAACTAAGAAAGTTGTCTAAATCATTCGTTTAGGGTGCTTGTTTTGATATGAGAATCATATGTGGATTGCTTAGGTAGCATGGCGGATAATCAAGTTGGGCATCGACGAAATCTCAACTAAATAGGCTAAGGTGAGTTTCAAGTAGATTTTAATTAATGGGGTGCACGTCAAACATAAGTACTTTTACATGATTTATCTTTGTTAGATGTGTTTTGGTGTTTAAAGTGGAGAATGCATGATTTTTAAATGATGGTGTGAAAGGAAGATATAAACGTTCTATACAAAGTGATTTTATACATATTAAGCATGCATTGTTTCTTTCATAAAGTATGTCGGAAATACTTTGGTGAATTGAAAGTGTGTTGTTTTAAACAAGCATGCTTTGCTATTAAAAGAGGAGAATTGTTACTTTGTATAAATGGGGCATTTGTGAGATATTTATTTACTCACTATTATGAATGTGGTAGATCCGGATTAGGAAACTTAGCGTCACCCCTTTGCTGCGTTTGTATTGGGTCACTCCCTTTACAAATAGATGGGTTGCTCCCATCGGTGATGTATTGGAGTACCATGCATAGATATGTGCCAGATACTCGATTAATAGATATAGTGTCAGGTGGACACTTTGCGCAAGGGTTATTATACTGAAATTAGCCAAACGGATAAGTGGATTGCAAGGTAGTGCTCCTTCACTGATTCCGGTTATTATGGGTCTCCCGCATTTTGTGTGATATTCAAAGAACTTCATAAATATGATTGATTGCAAATTTATATTGTTTTGGATGAAATTAACATGTGTTTGACATGTCACTTCAATTATATGTAAATCATGCATTTTTGTTTGAAAGTATAAATTACTTGAAAATGTTTATTGTGAAACTCTTGAACTCGCCAGACATGTAGTCTGTTTTGTTTTGTTTTTTGACGTGCATCTCAGGACTTGTTTCAGGTGGTTGAGCTAGCAAACATTTTGGTTATTATAAGGCTAACAGGTAAGATCGTTGGATGATGCAAGACTTCAGAATTTTGGATAAATAATATTATTTGGTAAAGGTAATGGTGGGTGATAATAGATGTAGCATCATATCTTGTAAAAAAAAAAAAGAGCTTACAGGTTATAAAAACTGGCAAATCATGACTTTACGAATGGGTCATGCCGAATTTTTGCCAGAAATTTTAATCTAAGGTTAGGATGTTACACTAGTCCTTGTGGTTTGTTTTTCCTATATTTTTCATTTTATACCCTTATTATATTAATTAACTAATGATATTTTTTACTAATAATTTATTAAAAATACATATTTTATTTTGTAAAATAAACCATTATTAAAGTTTTGTTGACATCTTTAAAAGGGATAATTATTGAATATTTTTATAATTTTACGTAATTTATTATATATATATATAGAGAGAGAGAGAGAGGAAGGAACATGCGAGAAGTTAAACATTTTGCGAGAAAGCGAGAAGTGTGATATCATATATGATTAAACGTCTATGTATTGTCAATATAACATATGTTTAATCATATATGATTAAGCTTGTGTATCATATATGATTATATATATAGGGGTTAAATCTAGTGAGTACCAAAAAAATGTTAAGGACTTGAGGAGTAATCTAATCTTTTGATTAGAATAAATCAAAGGTTATTAAAAGAAAAAAAACTTTTTGTAATTAAAGCAAACAACAAGGGTAGTTTTGAGATTTGAAAAGACATTCAAGGGTATAATAGACATTAGTTTAATTCCTTTTCCAAGAAAGAAAAATACATTAGTTTAATCAATTCAAATTACACCCATCGTGTCTTCTCCACTTCCCACCTACTCTCCTCCATTTTTCTATGTAGAAGTGCATTTTGGGAAGAAAAAAAAGTTCGCCATTCATTCACTCCTCGTCGACCTAATAGATTCTCAGTTCTAGTCACCGGCGCTAGAGGATTTGTCGAAACTCATTGCTTACCTTTGAAGAAACCCGGTGATGGCATTTTAGGTCTCGATAACTTAATTTTTTTTTAACTATTCGTCATTGGAACAAGCTCGACAAAAGGTATTGAAACAGACGAGATCTTCATTATCGACGGCGATCTGAACGATGACGAGTTATAATCGAAGCTTTTCAACAATGTTCCGTTTCTTCCGAGTAATCATCGATTTCACCCCAAGCCGAGATTTGGTTTCTCATATCTGAATTTCAAAGACGATTTGGTTTAGATGTTTTTCATTTTGTTTAATGATTTTGATTTCAAAGTTGATTTTATTTTTCATCTAGGGATTGTTCATATTCTTTTCGTTTGCTACAGAAATAGATAAGCTAGCTTTTTAACAAATTTGGGATTTTTGTTTTCCAAAGTTCTATTTGATTTCATATGGTGAAATAATATATAGAAAAAAATTGTATTCGATTTCATAAAGTGAAAACACACATAGACGAAAATTGTGTTTCATTTGGCGATGTGTATTCATATGATATATTTGTTGTTTCATATGGTGAATCTGTGTGTTTCATCTAGTGAATCTGTTTGTTTCATCTGGTAAATCCCTGTGTTTCATCTGGGGAATCTGTGTTACCAAAACGACAATTATGCCTTTTCATATGGTGAAACGGTTTTCAATTAAAACCATAGGATCAAAACCAAATAACGGTTTAGATCAGTTCTCACAGTTTTCAACATTTGTATGGTTCTCATTTGATTATCGTCCTATATATATATAGCCATAGGTTCAAATAAGAAATGTTAAGTGTGTGAGAAATAGAGAAGTAATCCTAGCCATTCATACGGTCATGATCGGATTTGATTGGTCAAATATTGCATCTTTGACTGGTCAATAATTGCGGCTTTGACTGGTCAAAAGTTACGGCTATTCCAAAAATAAAAGGACAATTTCGTAATTTTTATAAATACGTGAGACCAGTTTATATATGAACCTGTATGATTCACATATGAACTATATGAACTTGTATGTTCATATATGAACTAATGAACTGATTCACATATGAATTAATTAACTCTAATTTCATATATGAATCAGTTGAACTAATTAACATATTCATATATGAACTTTGTGATTCATATATGAACTAATTAACTCATTCATATATGTTCATATGTGAATCATATAGGTTCATATATGAACTCATCTTGCGTATTTTACGAAACTACCCCTCTACCTTCTATAGACCATGTAAGGAATTATCCGGTGCTTCGCGATCAAAGACACAAATGTTGACCAGATGAATGACTAAGATTACTTCTCTATTTCTCATACATTTACCATTCCTCAAATGAACCTCTCTCTATATTTATATATATATATATATAAGGGTGAGTTCAAATGAAAACTCATTTTTCATTGTTCACATGAGGACAAATCTTAACCATTGATCAAAACTTAGAAAACTAATCAATGGTTAATATATAATAAGGTTAATTGGGAAGTGATTAAGGACAAAATTGTAATTTTGAATTAACGTCTACCATCTTTGACTTTTTATTTTTATTTTTAATTAAAAAAATTTACCCCCTTAAACTTTAAAATAATTTATCTTAAAAATTACTAATATTTTAATCAAACAAATTACATCAAAAAAACGAGAATTTCGTGGTCTTCGATATGACATCCATCTCGATATAGTTTTTTTTTCTTCGTTTTAATCGTTTTTTACGTGAAATTCTATGTACGTGTTATATTCATTATGAATATGCATGCACGTCTTCGGGTGTCCACATTCAGTATGAATAACAAATGTGAACGTTCATTCAATATTCATGATTAATATTATCGTATGCAGGATAATAATACAATATTCAGATTTTTTTTTTCGTTTTAACCGTTTTTACTTGAAATTCTATATATGTGTTATATTCATTATGAATATGCATGCACGTCCTCGTGTGTCCACATTCAGTATGAATAACAAAGGTGAATGTTCATTCAGTATTCATGATGAATAATTTAATATTCAGGATGAATAAGATGAACGTTCATTCAGTATTCATGATGAATAATACAATATTCAGGATGAATAATACAATATTCAGGATAAATAATAGACGAATCCATGATTCATGTATTATTTATCACGAATCGTATATTATTCACCCTGTATGTTCTATTATTCATCCTGAATAATACATTATTCATGATGAATAATATATGAATGACCCTTGAATGTGTAGACACATGACACACTCTCTTTTGTTTCCCAACTCACAACCGAAATTTGGTTTAATTCATTATGAATATGTATGTGCATCCCTACATGTCCCACATTCAGTATAAATAACAAATGTGAACGTTCTTTCATTATTCATGATGAATAATATAGTATTCAAGATGAATTACACAACATTCATGACGAATAATACACGAATTCATGAATCGTGAATTATTCACCCTGAATGTTGTATTATTCATCCTGAATGATACATTATTCATGATGAATAAGACATGAATGACCTGTGAAGATGTGGAGGCGTGACGCGCTCTCTTTTGTTCCCCGATTCACAACCGAATTACTCGATAGGTTCTCGATTTGTCTTAATGGGTGTTGGGTTACGGTGCTGAAGAAACGTGATGCCTTACGACATTGAAGAAAATGTTAAAGAAGGTGCTGTCGAGTTACATACTTACGGTGTCGAAGCGTTGTACAAACTTGAACGTACATAAATATTGATAATGAATATAACACATATATAGCATTTCATGTAAAAAACGGTTAAAACGACAAAAAACTATATCGAGATGGATGTCATATTGAAGAGAACAAAATTCTCGTTTTTTTGATGTAATTTGTTTGATTAAAATATTAGTAATTTTTAAAATAATTTATTTTAAACTTTAATTGGATAAAATGTTTTTAATTAAAAAAGAAAATAAAAAGTCAAATATGATAGGCGTGTGTTTAAATTTTCTTCCATTTTTACCCCTAAGCATTTTAAAATTAAAATATCTATTTAATATGAGTTGTTGGATCAAAAGTGATCGAGTGACTGAGATTTGTCCTCACGTGCACAATAAAAAATGAGTTTTCATTTGAACTTTTTTTTCTATCTCTCTCTATCTCTCTCTCTCTCTCTCTCTCTATATATATATTAGAGAAGTAATCTTAGTCATTCATATGGTCAAGATCGGATTTGACTAGTCAAATATTGTGGCTTTGACTGGTCAAAATTTGCGCTATCCCAAAAATAGAAAGACAATTTCGTAAATTTTACAAAACACACGGGCTGTGTTCATATATGAACATGTATAATTCACATATGAATTATATGTTCATATATTAACCAGTGCAATTCACAACTGAACTCTTTTAACTGATTCATATATGAACCTTTGTAATTCATATATGAATCAGTTGAACTAACTAACAGATTCATATATGAACCTTTGTGATTCATATATGAATCTGTATGAATCACAAAGATTCATATATGAATCAGTTGAACTAATTAACAGATTCATATATGAATATTTATGATTCATACAGATTCATATATGAACTCATCCCGTGTATTTTACGAAATTACCCCTCTACCTTCTATAGACCACACAAGGATTATCCGGTGCTTCGCGGTTAGTGTCGCAAATGTTGACCAGATAAATGACTAAGATTACTTCTCTATTTCTCATATATTTATCATTTCTCAAATGAAGTTCTCCAAATATATATATATATATATATATATATATACTAACTATTCGAATTAAACAAATAAATTTAAATGATTGAATTGGAGATTATTATTATTATGCCGTATGTAAGGAATAACACAATAATGATGAGGAATAATAATAAAAAAATAAAAATCCACCAACCAACCAAACCAACATTGACTCTTGGGTTTCATGTTTTTGGTATTTATTTATTATTCGTAAGAAAATTGGCGGATGCGTAATTTTGATGTCTAAAATAATAAAATAAAGTTGACAGTTTTTTGAAATTGAAGTTTCATTGGACCACTTATATTATATATAGACAAGTGGTGGGGACATAGTCGTAATTGTTTTTCCATTTCCTACTTATATGATCGAGTAGTAGCAGATTTCAAGTTTGTTTTTTCTCCTTTTTGTTATACCATCAATAACTGTATGATTAACATGATAATACAGATAGATGAGTTTAAACGAGAACGCTAACTATTTAAGAAAAAACAAGTATTGTAAATTATGTGCAAAATCATATATGATTCGTCATTAACAGCTAAAAAAATGGACGCGAACCACTTTGACCGAGACTTAAGTCGCTCGCAATCATATATGATTTTGTATATGATTTGTTGTTCTCGTATTGAATATATATTGTTTTCGTATGAAACCACCTATATATATATATTTATATATAGTATACAGAAGTGATATCTTTTGTTAACCTAGAATATATGGTAACTTTGTAAACCTATTGAACCAATAAGATTCATTATTTATAGATTACTTTAAATGTTTGATTTAATGATGAAGGGCAAATAGGTAATTGGTAGAGGTATATATTCCACAGTGGGGGAGCAAATATACACCGACACTATGATTGTACAAGTAATAAAATGATAAATATACCGTGATCTTATTCATAGGGATTGAACTTCAAAGTTATGATAACTAAGTCGAGAATACATCAATTTCAATTAGAAAAGAAGAAAATATTATGAGCGAGGTTGGTGCTTTTAACAACGAAATCTAAATAAGAAACAAAAACGGGTATGGGTATAAGTGTCACTTAAGACAATTGTAGTAACAAAATGGCCAGAAAGTTTATGGCACAAAATCGTCTATAAACATCTAGATCTCTCGGAAGTGAATCTTTATAGACCGTGCCCATAAAGTACCTATAAAGTCACTACTGTTGTTGATTCTCTGTCTTGCCGATTTAGCTAAGTTGACATAAAAATTAAGTTCAACCGGTAAGGAGATTTATACTCAAACATCTTTGTGATATAAATCTCCACCGACGTTTGAACCTTAATAAATCAAATATTTGTGCATCACTTAAGTTGTATTTCGAATCTGCCCATCTCTGGATCAAAGATCTAATGTTAACACTTCAAAGTGATCGACTTATCCGCGTTGAGTTTAAGTCCCCACTCAAGTGACCAAGCTTAAGAGTCAGCAATAATGGCAACACCCAAGTGTTGCCTACTAGTCTCAAGTTCGACTCACACCCACACCCAAAGAGGTGCTTAGCTAATAATTAAAATGAAAGACATGATTGAAGAAGAGAAATACTTGTAAACTACTTACATTAAAATAAAATACAAACTAATTGAAAGTTAAATAAAATAAATTAAACTACAACTAAAATGCAAGAGAGCTAGACTTGTACGATGTTGCTTGATCATGTCTTCAATGGCCTTTCAAAGTCTCTAATTGCAAGATGACCCTTTATCCATTGGTCAAAAGCATTTTGTTACCCCTTGGATAAGCATGGCATAGTCCTATAAGATTTCCTAGATTTCCTAAATCTTTTAAAATCTCTAGTTACAACTCACAATTAGGGGTGTACAGAAAATCGTCAACCCGCGAAACCCGACCAACCCAACCCACTCCCAACCCAAATTTGCTCAAAAACACAGTTTAAGACGCTGGTCTGCAGCTATTCAACCATTTTTACAATTCTGTGAATTTTTAACTTTCTGTCCCTGTTTTAAAAAATTCGTATAAAATCAACCGTAAGTCAAAATAAGCTCAAATTTTGCAGTTAGAAATATCTTCTTGTCCTTTACAACTTTGTAGTTTGCACCGAGACCTGAATCTAAGTCGAAGTTGCTCAAAAACACAGTTTTTAGCTGCTGGTCTGCAGCTACCGTTTGATAAGTATAGTTTTTTTACTTTCATTCTTTATAGATGGTTTGATTTTCATTTTAGAGTATACTGTTTGAATGTTTGAATCTAAATATATGCTTAATCAATATTTATAGGAGTAATGGAAAATACTCCTAAATCTCCAAAAATCGAAGACATTAATGAACAAAATACGTCTAAAAAAAGGGGTGGTAGAACTTCAAACGTTTGGGGTCGGAGAGGTCCAAGTCGGTCGTAGTTGATTGAGGATATTTGATTGCTATCATCTAGACTTTTGAAGTTTAACTTTAAGACTTGTGGATTTTAATATATATTTGGATGATTGTAATAAATAGTAACTTTGTTGAGAATACTTTTAGTAGTATTTATCGTATTCCATTCTATAATTTTATTTAGACTACGAAACCGCCCAACCTGCCATAACCCGCAAGGGTTGGGTTGGGTTATACTTTTGAATGGGTTGGATTGGGTTGAGATTTTCCAAACCGCCATAATTGGGTTGGGTTGTAAAAATGTCCCAAACCGCCCAACCCAACCCGCGTACACCCCTACTCATAATATCCAGATTAAAGAAATAATCGATGCTTGTCCAAAGGTAGCTCGAGAGTGCCCATAGTAGGCAGACAGTGGGCACAATAGTAGGCCAACATTTAACCCAAAATGATGCATATAAGCATAAAACATCGTCAACAACTCCAAAAAAAATTAATAAAAGGAAGAAACATGAACACATAAAGAGAAAATACAACTAAAATGGAAGAAAAAACTCACACAAATGATGTGTATATAATGCTCAAAATGAGAGTTATCAATAGTTTACAAGGTGAAACATATAGTTTTCGTTCACATTGTGAAACAATACATGGAAAAAGATGCATGTCCATAAGTTTCACATTGTGAAATAAATAACATACGTGAAACAAATACATATAAAACATTATCTTGAACCTTAGACTTAGATGAAACTCACTTGAATGGTTGAGATTGGGTCTCATAAATTTTTAACTTTTTTAAGGTTTTTGTTGATATATATATATATATATATATATATATATATATATATATATATATATAGGGAGATTCAAATACAAACCATTTAAATGTTACAAACTAGTCCATCTCATCTAATGAGTATTTAGTTTTATAAATATATCAATTGTTTTCTACTCTAAATCAATGATCATAATAAATGATTGTTGGTCCCGATAGGGATACAATGGTTGTTAGGGTTTGTAGAAGGGGTTAAATACAAACTCAACTTTTTGAATATTAAACTTCTATTGATTACGACTTAATCAATCAAAGAATTACAAATTGTTTGGGGAATATGATAAAGTAAAATCTAATCTAAAACAATCCAAGCTTTATAAAATGAGATTACACGAAGAACCTCACACAAAGAACCCACAATCTCTCCTGCAAAAAATACACACAGTTGAATATCAACTCACTTGGATGCATACAGGAAAATGAGCTTGACCCTAGTATTTATACATAATGCCTTTAATGCACTGTGTCAATATAATTCATGTGTCAATGTGAGATAGGATAGGTAGGAAGTGCTTGTCCTTTATCTGGTTATTGTTAACCGACAATAAAAGTATACTAGAGTAGTGGCTATGCATAAGAGGGGACAATAAACCATAAATCATATTATACCTTTCTCACTTAGTTACAAATTCCATTGTTCCAATTCAAAGAGCGAGTAGATTCTTCATCAACAAGTCTTTGGTTCATAGTGGTTAGCGAAAGTGTGTTTTCTCTAACTGAAACCCGAGTGAATGGGTTTGATCATTACATGGCGGAGTTTGTTTTCATTTGGGAAGGAAAGTCTAAGAACTTTCGTCTAGGAGGTTGTTGCTATCTAGGTGCAATGGAAGCACCATTGTGACTCTGGTGTGATCTTAGAAGTCAAGAGAGTTATGAGCAGAGGGCGATAACCTTGTTAGTTTAATCGAGGTAAGATATCAAGAACAAAATCAGTTCCTAGGTTATGATTATTATAACACCTAGGTTTTCATCAGATTTAAAGTGTAGGCTGATAGAGTTATTTTTGGTATTTCGATGCTAATGTTTGAGGTTTGGTTGTGTATAATAACCTTGGTAAGTTATGGGATAAAAAGAGGCTTTGAAAACGAAAGATTTTTGGCTCCCTAAAGGTCCCATGTGAGCTAAATCATATGGCAGGCCGCCCCAAGGCACTGGTCGTTCAAGGTGTGGCGCATATCAAGGCAGGTGCACCAGCGAATTATGGTGCGACCTAAATCGCCGCCTAAAGTCGCGTTAGACACCCAGTTTGTATAAAAACTCTTTTTTTTCCTAAGGTTTGTGTTGATCCAAACTCTCTCAGTGATTTGATAACGACCCTCTTCTATACTTAGTGAAAATTACGTTTTAATATGTATTAGTGTGTTGGTCCCGGAGGTGCTTAACAAGTTTGTAGAAGGGGGGGGGGGTTAAATACAAACACATAAATTAAAGTTTAATAAATTGTTTATTGATAAATCAAAATACAATTTACAAGTTTGTTGCGGAATAAGATTAAGACAGACTCAATCTAAACAAACTTAAGAAACACTAAGATAATTGCACAAGAAATTCAGAGAATGGGGGATTTAAGAGATATAGAAAACAATGGTTTCTATATGGAGTTCAAGGATTGAGCACCCTCATAGATGGAGGGGTGAACATCCTATTTATACCCTATTCATTAAATGCATGGCAGGGCACTTTACACATGGCGTACACAGATTGGCTTTGGGAGTCTTACTTTTGGGAGACATGCTTTCGGCCGGGTCATGAACAGTGTAGTTGACAGAGTTGTTGTACGTATGGTGGCAGAGACATGTCCGTTCTGACACATAGTACTAGTTTGTGCAAGGATAGACAAAAGGAAACTTGAGACATAAGCTTTGTGATCATTTGATCACTGAATATCTCTTCTTTCAGAGATAAAGAGGTTCAGCTATCGCTGAAGCTTTTCCTCATGTTCCTTCACGTATATGTAGAGATGTCTTTGCTTCACTAATATCCGCATCAGATCACTAGTAGACTTCTCTATATTCAGCAGCTTCGTCTTCGATTCAGCTATGAACATATGTTGACGCGAGACTTGTCTTCAGGGATTACGTTGGCTGTTTACTTCAGAAACTATCAGTGATAACTGAACAGACTCAGTCTGATCACTGATAGTGAAGCACTAATACGTAGAAATGTTTGAGAGAGACTATCAGCGATAACTGAACAGACTCAGTCTGATCGCTGATGGTGAAACACCAATACATATTAAAACGTAATTTTCACTAAGTATAGAAGAGGGTCTTTATCAAATCACTGAGAGAGTTTGGATCAACAATCTCCCCCTATTTGATAATTACAAAGTAACTAAAGAAAATTACTTTATGATTCAAAATATAGGAATAAAAAGGACTCATAGCATGCATGTCCCAATTACTATTTTGAGGGATCTTTTATAGTACTGATAGGGTTAAGTACATCACTGCAATTTTCAATTAATTCAGGGATAGAATTACAAGATATGAAAATCATAAGTACAAGTGAATAACTAACTACTGTAAGTATAACTAACAGATTACAGAAAAGGAAACTAATCTATCGGTTATTAAAAGAAGACTTAGGAGGATTGATCATATACTCAGGTATTTCTTCTCCTTTCTGTCTTCGTTCCAAAGATTCTTGGCTGATAATTTCTTTGATTTTCTCAGCAGTAGGGGAGAAGTCACACCATAAGCATAAGAGATCCTTGAGATGATTCAGAGGACAGATAGGAATCCCAGAGACTCTTTGAAATCTGAGTTCCTCATCATCATCTCTGAAGAACACTCCATAAGGATCGTCAATTACTTGACCACCTTGGAAAGGACCACCAGGAGGCAGAGATAGATCCAGAGCTGAAAGATCAGGAGGAGGACCAAACAGTGCGTCTCTTGAAAATTTGATAGAAGTTTCATTCCTGATGATGGCGACGTCTTCAGAGGAGGAGGACCCAATTCTTCTCTTGAGTTTCAAATATTTGGGAGGAAGAGGAGATGGCAGCTTCAGTACAGAAGTGACTCTATTTATGAGGGCTTCAAGAAGTCCTTCAACGTAGCCTCTGTATGTAGATTTGGATTTCTTCAGCGCATCCCAGAACTCTAACCATTCCGTAAATCCGAAGCTCTCAAGTTTGGATACGTACATAGCTTTTTGGGTTCCATCCTCTCTGGTAATCTCCATGGTCACTGAGAGTTGTTCCTTCTTCTTGCGACCAGAGATAGTCACGGCTGATATCGGAAGAAGATCAGAACGATAATCCATCTTCTGTTTGCACCATTCGATAGACTTGTCGTTTCTCTCTTGTTCTTTGGAGCGTTCCCCTTCAATTTATTTCAGCAGTGCAGCTTGAACTTCCACAGGCTTGTTCTTTAGCTTTTTGTCCTTGACTTGAGAAGATTGAATCTTTAAGGCGAGCTGGGCATCTTGTCTGCATTCAGCGATCAGCTTTGGCAGATTCTTCTCTTTTGGCTTCCGTAAGGAAGTCGAGCTCTGTGGATGTTTGAAGAGGGACTTTCAGCCGTTGACTTTCTAGTTGAGCAATCATTTCAACTCTTTTCTTCATCACTTCCTCTGACCAATGAGATGGTTGAGAGGGCCTTCCTGGATGGACCAGGGAATCTTCTTCTTCTTCTTCATCAATCTCAACGATAGAGATTGGGATTATTTCTTCAGCGATAGTAGCTGGAATTATTTGTAGTTCAGAACCCTTAAGCAGGGGTGAGAACTGTCTGGATAGAAAATGAAGGAATGAAGGGATAAGTGTATCTTTTTAGAAAAAAAATAGAGATAAAGGCTAGAAGGAAATAGGGGTTTGGAAAGAGTAGGAGAGTGGTACAATTGAAAGACATACCTTAGAAGGATGCTCCCCCTCAGATTGTGATCCAGTCCTCAAGCATTCTTCAGCGATTGGTTGCTTGTCTTTGCTTTGCGAAGGAGCGCTTGAAGATGTATCACCTCTCACCGCTGCTTTGACAACCTCTTGCGAAGTTGTCCCTGATGCGACGTTCGGCTTTGGGAACCACATAGATTGGTCTTCTTCATCGTTGTCGTCATCATTGGAGGGTTGATCCTTTTCTTGATCATCAAGATCTAGATCATCTTCCCTTTCATCGTCTTCTTCCTCATCATCTTCAAAGAGAAGAGAATGAATAGATGAGGGTTCTTTTGCCTTCTCCCCCTCAGATTGAGAGGGAGGTTTCTTTGCAGCAGCGATAGAAGTTTCTTCAGATTTCTCCCCCACTTTATCATTATCATCGGCAGGGGGTTGCTCAGCTGCTGGAGTAGCTGTTGAAGCTTTTAGCACTTGGACGTCAGCCTCCAAACGCTTGACCCATTCTTCAACTGCAGGGATGTCGCACGTGGCATCATGGATGAATTCCACAGCGATGTTGAGGTTGGCCCGATCATCTTCAGTGAAGGAGGGAGGCAGCGCTGGAGCTGGTGCAGTCACCTTTTGTAGAATTTGCTGAAGAAGGGACGTGCAGAGATCAACCTTTGAAGAGAGACCTCGAACTTCAGTGGTAAGAGACTCAAATCGCCCCTGAAAGAGTTGAGAGAACTCTTTGAGTTGGACGACTTGTTCTTCAACAGCTGAAAGTTGGGAGTTCTCAGCTTTAGATGAGCAGGTCGCGGTCAACCTCTTCAGCTCCTCACCAGCCTGATTGACGGCGCTGGTGGTATTGTTAATGGTGTTGGTGAGAGCGTCCACTTTTTCTCCCAGACTGTTGACATGCGTGTCAACAAACGCCAAACTAGGACCTGAAAATAATGTTAGTTCAGATATGGGCTTATTTGGAGAGAGGGGGAAAGAAGTGTTTAGGATTATAGGTGTTCCCGACGTATCAAACATTTTGTAGAACTGCATAGATTCCTCAAAAGTTTGATGTTCAGGTCCTATAGGTAAAGAAGAGGTAGCGGGTTCAGAGACCAAATGAGAAGAAGAGGGAAGAGTTTATGGGGATAGAAGTAGGGTTGGGGTTAATCTCAGCGAATGAGATAGTAGGTGGGGTCACTGATGATGTGACAACGATTGAAATCGCTGACACGGCAGGTTGAGTGACTGCTGGAGTTGTGGAGGAAAGACCCACAAATGCATCTAAGGTAGCTTGTTGAGAAGCTCCATCAGGTATAGTACTAGAGGGTGTACTTTCCTTAGTCTTTTTGGCCTTTTTGGAAGGACCAATCAGACTAACTGATGGTCGTTTGGAAGTAGTGGTAGCGACAGGGATAGCAGACGAAGGAACCGTCTGCGTGGTCGCTGAAAATGAAGAAGAATGGAGAGAGAGACGAGAGCGAAGGAGAGAGATACTTACCTCGTTGGCGAGTGGCTTTACCTCCAGTGATCGTTGACCTATCCTGGCAAAAGTGCCATCATCTTTGGTGGGATAGGTGTTGGGATAGAGGAACTTGATGTACGTACATATGAAACGTACGTACGAGATCTTGGGATCTCGTTCAGGCTTCTCTAATCTCGACCTCAGGTCTTCAAAGATTGCTGTGGCGTAGTCAAAGTTTTGACCAGCGATAACGGAGTAGGCCATCTGCAGTTGTGTTTTGCTGGCTTGATCCAGCGAACCACTCTTTCCGCTCATGCACTGAATTATGTGCGAGAAGATAAAGTTCAGTTGTGAAGGCATCTGAGCTTTGAGAATCTTGGTGAGCTTCTTGTTGGGAATAGAAGATCTCGGTTTGTTTTCCCAACAATAGCCCATTGCATCCAGAAATGATATCAGCTCAGCATCAGTGGGGAGTGCATCGAACCCACTCTTTGGTTTGTCAGGGAATCTTAAAGATTTCCTGAGGCTAAGAGCGGTCATGCTCCCTGGCCCCAAATCCGTGCTGAAAGAGATAGCAGGGACTCGTTCACCTTTCTTGTTGGTGAGTTCAGTTGCATCAGCAGTGAACCAGAACTGCTGGAGTAGAGTCTTGGAAGGCTTAGGATCCGCAGTGATCGCGTAAGCTATGCATGATTGTTTGAGAAATTCAGCAGCTTCCACCAGATGTGGGTATTTGTCAGCTTTGAACTCGAGTCTTCCCAAGTGATTACATTTAGTAATCTCAACTTCAGTGATAGCGAATCGTACATGCTTGGAAGCACCGATTGAAGACTGTGCATTTCTGTTATGGAAAGAAGCATAATAGAAGAAATGATTTAGACTAAAAAATAAGAAGATGTTTACTAGATTCCATATTAGGAAAGAAACTAGAAAAAATATCGAGTTATTTTTTTAAGAATAGAAAAAAATGGTGTTCTGGGTAGAAAGAATGAAGAACACGTTAAAAACCACCAAGAGGTTTTTATAAAAAAAAACATAAAATCAGAAAGAGTGATCTTTAGTTTTTAGAAAAAAACGTTTTATAAAATCCATAGAAAACGAGTAGGATTTTTTAAAAAGAATAAGAAGAATCAGAAGAACAATGCAAAACCTGTTTATCTTGAAGAAAAGGAGTTGCAGATTCAATGTTCTGGGTTTACTTGCTTGAGTGTTCTTGAGAGAGAAAGTGTTTCTTGCTTTGAAAGTTTTGAAAGCGTAAACCGTATAAAGGAGAGAAGAATTCCTTTTATACGAAGTGATAGAAGAGAGAGAAGGAATGAAGCGGGAAAAAAAATCATCATGACATTGACACGTTCTACGAAGTTGATTGGATAGAAGAGCAACGGACGAACGTGTCAGAAAAGGCGTGTCGTGGATTATCCGCTCAAATGACGTCATAAGAGAGAGAGACGTTTCATTTTTCCGTTTTGAAATTATCACTGAAGAAAAGTCAGCGATAGATTTTCCTTTTTGAAAGTATCCCTGATGGTAAAGATAGGGATAGATTTTCCTTTTAAAGGATCACTGACTAGAAATATCAGTGATTAATGTATTTTTCAAAAGCTTTTAATCATTTGAAGAAAGTTCAGTGATTAAAGTTTATATTTTGAAGAAAAACATCTTAACTGAGTTAAGATTCAGTTGAGAGAACATACCTGAGAGTCAGAATGTTTATCAGAGAGAGAACAATGAGAGGGGAACTTTTGATTACTGACATAATACATGAACGCTGAAGATTTACTCTTCGAGGTTCAGCATTCCAAGCTCACTGATGAGAAAGTTGAACCTTGTCTCATCAAGAGGTTTGGTGAATAAATCAGCAAGCTGAAAGTCAGTAGGGATAAAGTGAAGTTCAATATCACCATTCATCACATGATCTCTGATAAAGTGATATCTGATCTCTATGTGTTTCGTCTTTGAATGTAGCACTAGATTATTTGCTATGGCTATAGCCTAGTGTTGTCGCAATAGGTGGGAATTTTTGACAGTTGAAGGTCATAATCTAATAGTTGATTTCTCATCCACAAGATTTGAGAACAACAGATTCCAGTGGCTACGTATTCAGCTTCAGCTGTGGACGTGGACACAGAATTTTGCTTCTTGCTTGTCCAGCTTACCATCTTTCCTCCCAGGAGTTGACATCCACCAGTGGTACTCTTTCTGTCGAGTTTACAGCCTGCAAAATCACTATCAGAATAACCAGTAAGATCGAACCTTGAGTTTTTGGGATACCAAAGACCGAGGTTAGGAGTTCCTTTTAGATATCTGAAAATTCGCTTTACAGCGATCAGATGGGATTCCTTGGGTTCAGATTGATAGCGTGCACATAAACAAGTAGAGTACATAATGTCAGGTCGGCTCGCTGTTAGATACAGCAGGGAGCCTATCATTCCTCTATAGGCAGTGACATTAACAGGTTTACCAGAAGGATCTTTGTTAAGTGTCAGGGGTGGTGCCATAGGAGTCTTCATCGCTGAAGTTTGTGTGAGATCAAACTTCTTTAGCATATCTTTAACATACTTACCTTGGCAGATAAAAGTACCTTTGTCAGATTGTTTAATCTGAAGACCAAGAAAATATGTCAGCTCACCCATCATACTCATTTTATATTCTTTCTTCATTCTTTCAGCGAAGCGAGTACACAGAGATGGGTTTGTAGAACCAAATATTATGTCATCAACATATATTTGTACAAGAATTATATGACCTTTTATCTTTCTGAAAAATAACGTATTATCAATTTTGCCACGTTCAAAATTTTCAGAGATAAGAAAAGATGAGAGAGTGTCATACCAAGCTCGAGGGGCTTGTTTTAGACCATAGAGAGCCTTATCCAATTTATAAACATAATTTGGATATTTAGGATCATAAAATCCTGGTGGTTGTTCTACATAGACTTCTTCATTCAGCTTTCCATTTAGGAACGCTGATTTTACGTCCATTTGATAAACGATGAAGTCTTTATAGACTGCATAAGCTAAGAATAGTCTAATTGCTTCGAGCCTGGCCACAGGGGTAAAGGTTTCATCATAGTCTATGCCTTCCTCTTGTCTGTATCCCTGAGCAACAAGTTGAGCCTTGTTGCGGGTTACAGTTCCATGTTCATCTAACTTGTTTCTAAACACCCATTTGGTGCCTATTACAGTTTTATCAGATGGTCTAGGAACGAGATTCCAAACTTTGTTTCGAGAGAACTCAGTCAGCTCTTCTTGCATAGCACTGACCCAGTTTGGATCTCTGAGGACATCATCAGTCTTCTTTGGTTCTATTAAAGAGAGAAAATTTACAAAGAGACAGATATTACCTGAGCTTCGTCGTGTCTGAATACCTGCTTCGAGATCACCAAGAATTTGATCTATTGGGTGATCTTTGGTCCATCGCTGAGCAGGAGCATGATTGCTTAACTCAGAGGTTGGATCAATAGTTGGAATGTTTACTGATGATGACGTTTGAGGTTCATCGGCAATTAACTGTTGAGAAGGTTCATCAGAGAGGTTTTCAGACGAAGGTAGATTTGATGGTAGTAGTGTGTTTACAGGTTCTGCTGAAACCCATCAGGTGGTTTCAGCGATAGGATGTATAATGTTTGGATCATCATCAGCGGCTGGAGGATCAGAATGCTGATGGTTTGAGAAGAAAGGTTTTGTTTCTCTGTAGTGAGAAAGCATCCAAGCATTTAACTCTTCATTGTCAGCGATTGGTTTGGAGTTCGCTGAGCGAGTTTCATCAAAAGTGACGTGAATTGTTTCTTCTACGGTTTGTCTTCTCTTGTTGAAAACTCTGTATGCTTTGGAGATGGAGAAATATCCTAGAAATATTCCATCATCAGCTTTTGAGTCAAACTTTCCAAGTTGATCTCTGTTGTTTAAGATAAAGCACTGACAACCAAAGATATGAAGAAAACTGATAGAAGGCTTCCTTCCAAGAAAAAGTTCATAAGCTGTCTTACCAAATCGCTTTATTATCAGCGATCTGTTTTGAGTAAAACATGCATTGTTTACAGCCTCTGCCCAAAATTGAGTAGGGAGATGAGAATCGCTGAGCATTGATCTAGCAGCTTCTATGATTGTTCTGTTTCTTCTTTCAGCGACTCCGTTTTGCTGAGGTGTTCTCACTGAAGAGAAGTTGTGAGAGATTCCCTTGTTCTCAAAGAAATTGTTCAGGGAACTGTTTTTGAATTCAGTTCCATGATCACTTCTTATTGAGCGAACAGTAAGATTGTTCAGCACTTCCATCTTTTTTACAAAAGATATTAGTTCTTTTGGAGTATCACTCTTACAGCGAAGAAAGATAACCCAGGTGTAGCGAGAATATTCATCTACAATGACAAGTGTATATTTCTTTCCAGCTATTGATTGGATGTTGACAGGGCCAAACAGATCCATATGCAAGAGCTGAAGAGGACTTGTTACTGAGGAAACTTGTTTCGACTTGAAACTAGCTTTTGTTTGTTTTTCTTTTTCACATGTTGAGCAGAGAGATTCTTTAGCATATGAGTGCTGAGGAAGACCAGAAACCAGTTCCTTAGATGAGAGAGAATTCAGGGTTTTGAAATTTAGATGAGAGAGCCTTTTATGCCATAGCCAGTTGACATCAGAAGAGGCCTTAGAGAGAAAACATAACTTATCAGTGATAGTAGAGTCCATATCTATTACATAGACATTTTCTCTGCGATGACCACTGAGAGCAAGTTTTCCTTTTTCATCTACCACTGAACATGCTTTCTTAGAAAAGCGAACTTCGTAATCTTTGTCACATAGCTGACTGATGCTTAGAAGGTTGTGCTTCAGTCCATCTACATAAGCGACTCTTCGAAAGGTAGTTGTCCCATTGCTAAGGACACCAAACCCTCGGGTAAATCCTTTTTCATTTCCACCAAAGGTCACAGAGGGACCTTTCTCTTCCTTGTATTCAGTGAGCAGGTCTCTTTGTCCAGTCATATGACGAGAACATCCACTATCGAGATACCAGATGCCCTTTGATCCCTGCATACATAAGGAAGATTAAGCGTTGTTTGGTACCCACTTTTCAATGGGTCCTTCAGAGTTAGTGGATAATGAAGATTCAGCAGTCCTCACAGCTGATGAAGAATCAGCTTTAATGGTAATCTTCACTTTGGTTAATTTCTTAACCTTAGTGGTATCTTTCACTTTGGTTGATTTTTCAACTTTGGTGACTTTCTTGGCCTTAGAGGCATTTTTCTTCACTTTAGCTGTTTTATCAGCTTTGGTGGCATTTGGACATTTACTTGCAATATGATCAGTAAAACCACAGTGATAACATTTTCTGTATTTGAAAATGGTTTTAGGATCAGTAGAAGGTTTTGCAAGTTTAAGATGAGCCGGACTAGGTCCGAGAAGGCTTTTCTCATGAGATATAGGAGGGATTTTCATTTCTACAGATCTCGTTGGTCTAAGGTAAATCTTTAGCTTTGGAGGACAGAGATCAAAAATTTCTATCACAGAGCTAGAGGATAGCTTAGCTGAAGGTTTAGAAGGAATTTTCAGCTTTGCTTTCCTGGTTGCCTTCTGAGGAAGGAGAATGGACTTTCCTTTATCCGTAGACTTAGTGTCTTTGGATTTTTCCTCAGTGATGGGATTTGAAGAAGAGCAGGGATATAATTGATTATAAGAAGTGTCAAAGAAAGATGTGACAAAAGTTCCAAACTTAAGCGAGGAACTTTCTTCTTTAGGATCATCCTGTGGTGTCCAAAAACCAAGACCAGTTCTATCACTTTCAGGAGTTTGAGCATTTATTATCTCAGAGATCTTTGTTGATGATTTGCACCATTTTTCAACATGAGCCTTTTCTGCTTTTAGAGCAACAATGGCTTGTTCGCGTTCAATGCTGATGATTTCATTTATAATGACTTGATCTTTCAACTTTTCTTCTAAAAGATTTAGTTCACTGATCTTTTCATGATATTTCTCTAGCTCTTGAGTTAAATGTACATTTTTTTATTCTCAGCTTGAGTTTTGTCGTTTAGAGCATTATAAAGGTCAATTGTCAGCACATCAACATCACGACTTCTCTCAGCTTCAGGCAGAGAGGGATTTGTAGAGATAGATACCTGAGATGATATGAGGCAAAGATTAGCGACTTCTTCATCATCAGAAGATGATTCTTCTGATTCAGCCCAGTCATGTTCTTCAGCGATGAGACCTTTACCTTTTCGCTGATAGCTTTTCAGCTTTTGATATTTGTTCTTCAGCTTGTGGTATTTGTCATCACTGGATCTTCTTAAGGTAGAAGGTTTGAAGACCTTTTTCGACCTGCACTCACTAGCAAAATGTCCAATTTTTTCGCAGTTATAGCAAGTGGCAGTAGCCTTATCAACCGGAGTTGATTTTGGCTTTTCTTTAAGAGAGAGAGGTTTACTTCTTCGGAAGTTACTCTTTCTTGCAAATCTCTTAAAAGAGTTTGTCAAGAGTGCTAAGGACTCATCAAACTCTGAAAGATCAGGGTCTGATAGAACCTCAGATTCAGAATCTAACTCAGTGATGGTGAGAGTAGATCGCTGAGATGGAATTATCTCTAAAGAGACTAAAACAACATGAGTGCTTTTGGAGTCTTTAGAATCTTTTACAAGATTCTTCTTCAGAAGATTAGATTGCTCATAGTTGAGCAATATTCCATACAGAGTGCTTAAAGAGAGAGTATGTAAGTCTTTTGTCAGCTTAAGACATATTGAATAACTGTCCCAGCTTTCAGGAAGACTTTCCAAGAATTTTGTTAGGACCTCAGAATTAGAATAAGGGTATTTTAGTCTTTTACCTAATTTCGTATTATTTATGGTAATTATTATTATTATGATATTAATTAATATGGTATTATTGATGTTATATATGGTATCTAGATGGTTTCCAAAGTTTCCAATTTAATATGATTTTCAATTGAACCCACCCCTATATATATATATAAATATATATATATACACATATATATATAAATAAAAAATATTTACAGCCATGTTAAATTTAGTCTAATACTCATTTATCTAATTCCTATCTCCTAAGCCCATATTAATAACTCAATCTGTGAATTTTTAACTTTCTGTCCCTGTTTTCAAAAATTCGTATAAAATCAACCGCAAGTCCAAATATGCTCAAATTTGGCAGTTATAAAGATCTTCCTGTCCTTTACAACTTTGTAGTTTGCACCGAGACCTGAATCTAACTCAAATTTGCTAAAAAACACAGTTTAAGACGCTGGTCTGCAACTATTCAACCATTTTTACAATTATGTGAATTTTTAACTTTCTGTCCCTGTTTTCAAAAATTCGTATAAAATCAACCGTAAGTCCAAATAAGCTCAAATTTTGCAGTTAGAAAGATCTTCCTGTCCTTTACAACTTTGTAGTTTGCACTGAGACCTGAATCTAAGTCGAAGTTGCTCAAAAACACAGTTTTTAGCTGCTGGTCTGCAGCTACCGTTTGATAAGTATATTTTTTTTGTTATCATTCTTTATAGATGGTTTGATTTTCATTTTAGAGTATACTGTTTGAATGTTTGAATCTAAATATATGCTTAATCAATATTTATAGGAGTAATGGAAAATACTCCTAAATCTCCAAAAATCGAAGACATTAATGAACAAAATACGTCTAAAAAAAGGGGTGGTAGAACTTCAAACGTTTGGGGTCGGAGAGGTCCAAGTCGGTCGTAGTTGATTGAGGATATTTGATTGCTATCATCTAGACTTTTGAAGTTTAACTTTAAGACTTGTGGATTTTAATATATATTTGGATGATTGTAATAAATAGTAACTTTGTTGAGAATACTTTTAGTAGTATTTATCGTATTCCATTCTATAATTTTATTTAGACTACGAAACCGCCCAACCCGCCATAACCCGCAAGGGTTGGGTTGGGTTATACTTTTGAATGGGTTGGGTTGGGTTGAGATTTTCCAAACCGCCATAATTGAGTTGGGTTGTAAAAATGTCCCAAACCGCCCAACCCAACCCGCGTACACCCCTACTCACAATATCCAGATTAAAGAAATAATCGATGCTTGTCCAAAGGTAGCTCGAGAGTGCCCATAGTAGGCAGACAGTGGGCACAATAGTAGGCCAACAATTAACCCAAAATGATGCATATAATCATAAAACATCGTCAACAACTCCAAAAAAAAATTAATAAAAAGAAGAAACATGAACACATAAAGAGAAAATACAACTAAAATGGATGAAAAAACTCACACAAATGATGTGTAAATAATGCTCAAAATGAGAGTTATCAATAGTTTACAAGGTGAAACATATAGTTTTCGTTCACATTGTGAAACAATACATGCAAAAAGATGCATGTCCATAAGTTTCACATTGTGAAATTGTAGATCCCAGTGCAGTGCAAATCAGAATAACAGCAATCAAAGATGAACAGATTATAGATCACATCAACTAGTCATATGATTTATAATACTTCAAAGAGTTTAGGTTTACAGAGAGAATTTCTGATAATAGTATGTAAACCTAACAACTAGTAAACTGAATATTGAATTTCTAACCTCTCAAACTGTTCAACCCTAATTATGAACTAAATATGCCTTTATATACTTAGGCTTACAGGCCTAATGGGCTAATGGGCTTGGGCCCATCTAATTAATCAACTATTAAGTAATTACAATAAGCACCCTTATAAATACTTTATTTCACTTTCAACGCACAGGACTTTCAGTCCTAACAATCTCCCCCTAAAGTTGAATAAAGCATTTATCTTCTTGAAAAACTTCAGGCCTTGATCTTCTTTCCCTCTTGAATCTTTTGAAGAACTTTGGTGTTGCATGTCTTCATGTCTTTCAACGCTCCCCCTTGAATAAAGCTCTTGGTCTTCATAGTATCAACTTTGTAATCAGATTCAATATACAGTAGCCTCGACTGAATGCACTATCAAGCAGCTTTTAACTGTAGAAACTCAATCACATCGGATCAGCATACAAGAAAGATAATGTGAGAGTTACGTGACTTTCCACGGTGCATCTTCAGTTTAAAACAACGAATCTGTCTTTGAACCACGAGTTGAATAAACTTTCATCTCAAGAACTTGTTTCAATCAGCGCGTAGGAGGAATGATAAACAAACTTGTAGCAGACACCACATGATACGGAAAGAATCAATACAATCTTTGAAATCTCTTTGAAAAATTGAGTTGCATTAAACTCATATCTTCATTTCTTTGATAAATGAAATAGCATCTTCATCTCTTTGATCTTTTTCTTTAAAACTTTGAAATTGAACTTTTTCTCCCCCTTTTTGATGATTGTGAGCATCATGATCATCAAAACTTCTTCAATTTCAGCACTTTCTTTGATCTCCTCTTTATGATAATTTGACTTTCTCCCACCTGTGATCTGAGTATCCGTCAATTCATGAAATGTATATATCCGAATCTTTTCAAATTCAGATATATTAGGAAAGGTAAACCTGAATCAACAAATGATACAGTTAGTATGCCTGTAAGTAGCACCGAGCCACTTTGTACAACAGATGTACTTTGGAAAGGAGTTTTTGTGATGTTCACTCCTTCAGGGCTTCCATTCAATCATTGAAAAATCACAAAGGAATTTTCTATGAATGTTATGACAAGAAAACTTATTCCTTGTATGCTCGTGCAAGTGTAGAAATGATTGAAGCTACTTAGCTTGATCAGGCTCAAAAATGTGTAAACTGTTGAGACAACAACAGATATTACACGGACTCAATGTGCATGAAAGAGATGCGAAGGTGGGGCAACTTTCCTTCTTTTTCAATATCTAAATCTTCCAGGTGAAGAATAGATAGCAGATATGCTGCGTCCCCAAAGAAAATGAAACATTTCTTTGTTAAGAAAGAAACGAGTGGTTGGTGGGGTTAAAGCAAGAGTTGGCATGGGCTAGGTGCCTTTTTCAATGATGGTCACCAATGAGTGTGAACCAATCAGAATATGTGGCTGCCCGGCTCAGAAAGTGGTTGGTGCAGAGTTCTGATATTCTTTTAACTCTGTTCTCACACCCTCTTTCTTTTTATCATTGAAGCTCACTTTTAACCAAACTCTCTCTTCCATCACACAATGAGAAAAACTCATCCCGATGAGTTATCTCCCCCACTCTTTGATTTATGACCCCTCACCCCTCAAATCACTCTTGGATAACTTCCGGGGTAGGAAACACTGGTTAACGTGAATCCATGGAAGTACTATTTAAGTTCTCACACAAATCCCATGTAAGTCCTAAAAAATTACTCAACAGTTTAACTTGAACATTTAAGCACAGAAAGTATGATAACACTGTCAAAATGTATGCTCATAAGATTTGAGCAATTGAAATTTGAAGATTTCTCAAAACAGATATATTGAATGAATGAAATGAAATCAAGAGCATTGTTTTGAGAATCTGACAGTGTATCAATCAGATCACATAAAATGGATAGGGTATCAAAGAATTGGATATTTTGTTTATATGAACAAATATAAACAATTTAGCACTGAAAGCACAAATTTAGAAATAATGATAGATGCTCAACAACATTGAATATCAAACGGGGGTATTACCATCGAAAAATTGGTTCATTATGAGACATGGTAATAACAAATTCAATCGAAGTACTGAACCTGTGTGTGTGAATACGTTACAGTATAAAGACAAGATAATACGCAAGTATTGATCTTTAGAAACACACAGTCAGTTAAACATTAAAGCTTAAAACTGAAAAACATTTAAAATCACACTTCTATATTCATAAAATCTTTTGAGAACCAGAAGTGGTTTGAACATTTCAGAAATTGTTTTTCATGCTTGAAAGTTGTTCTTTTTTTTCAAACAATCAGAGATCTAGTTCAGAAGATGTTTACCTTTTAAGCTCCCCTTCAAATCATGATAGAACGATATAGATCTATTAAGCTCCCCCTGGATATTTGCAAAATATCCAGGTCTAAACGTTGAAGAACGGGTCCTGATCTGTCATATGATCAGAAACCAAACTTCGTTGAAGTCCGGGTTCTAAGCTGATTTACTTAGAAGCCATTGTTCTTCTACTCCCCTTGACAGTAGGTGCCTGCAACACAGAATCAGTTTTCGGTTTTGGTACCCACTGGTATTTGGGTCCTCGAATGTTAGTTGCAGTTCTTGTAGGGGATATAGAATAAGAACCATACCAGAAATGATCACTGGTTTTGTGAATGTGATCATGTGTATTACAATAGGAACAGTGGTATTTCTTACCTGATAACCTGAGTAATTGATCTCTCGAGTAGATATGATCAGGTTTACTTTTACTTGCTTTGTTCTTCTTGGCATTGACCGCATGTACACATGATTCTTTTTCTTTCAGCTCATCTTCAACTGGTTTCTTCTTCCAGACCAGTTCCTCATCTTTGTATCTCCTTCTTCTAGAGCGTGTACCTGAACCATCTATATTGCTATCAAAGAAAAGGTTAGTTTTACGAATCTGATCACAAGATTTAACTGTCCTTTGTGGAGAGACATATTTCTGATTTGTACTTGATACATTCTTTTCAAGCACTTTAATCGTTGAAGCGAAGTTGTCTCTTTCTTGGACAAGCAGGTCAATCTTCTTCGTGAACTCAGACTTCGTTTTCTGCTCTTTTAGTGCCTTCTCAGATAGTTCAGATAGCTTGGCAGTCAACCTTTTAATCTCAGTCTCAAAGATGCTTCGTTCTTCTTCAAATCCCTGCTCAGTATCATTTCTTTGGCCAAATATTTCTTTGAAGACGCTAACATTCTTTTGTTCAATGGCCTTCTTTTCTGTTGCAAACTTCTCTCTTTCAAGAAGGATTACTTTCTGAAAATCAGAAACTTGCTGAGTAAGTTTTATGCACTTCAACTCAACGTCTTTCTTCTCATCAGCACATTTTCTCGAGAATTCTGAGAACTTCTTTGCGAAAGATTTCTCTTTAGTCTCAAAATCAGATTTGTGTTTAGCAAGCAGTTGCTCCAAATCAGACAAACGCTTTTGAAGTTCTGCATTTGCATCTTCCAGAACAGAGATCTTTTCCTCATAACTTTCAGTAGAGACTGGTTGCTGAGGTTTAGCTTCCAAAATAGAAATCTTTTCTTTTAGCTCAGAGTTCTCAGCTTCCAATTCTCTCTCTTTTAAAATCAGATTTGGCCCTAACACCAACCATTCAGTACAATCCCACAACTCTTTTCCTGTCATTTTGTTATAAAATATTTGACCAGAAATTTCATTAAAAGTGTCACGAAAAATGTCACAAGAAATGCTACTTGTCATATAATTTCTAGCATAATTATTGCCACTCTCTCTTTGCTCCTTTTCCACAAGAGAAGCTTCTGCCGGAATTTGGGATTGCTTTTCTCCTTCAGTCAAAGATAATCTGATGTAGGGACCCACCTCATGTTCGTCAACAAAATCCAGAAAATCAGTTTTCCACCTTTCATATTCTCCTTTGGACCGCAACCTTGGTGGGTACACCATTTTGATCGTTTTTTTTTTTAAGAAAGATGAAACTTGAAAGTGCAGGGACCAAAAGTGACAAAATATGAAACTTGAAAGTTTAGGGTCACAAACTACACGCTGAATCCTTGAAGTACGGGGGCTAAAATAAATACACTGCAAAAAGATCGTGAGACAAAAAAATTTGACCTTTTATACTTTTTTTTTTTTTTTTTTTTTAAAACCCGGTCGAAGGAAAGACCGGACTAAGCAGGTATCCGGTCGAATGACAGGACCGGGGATACACTTATCCGATCGAAGGTGTTTGACCGGAGGAACTCTTATCCGGTCGAAAGATTAAGACCGAAGAACTCTTATCCGATCAAATGGGTAAGACCGGGGAAACTCTATTCGGTCGAAGGAGTTTGACCGGAGCACTAGTGTCCGGTCGAAGGAGAAAATCTTATTCGGTCGAAAGGACAAGACCGGAACACACGTGTTCGGTCGAATGAGTAATTCCGGGGAAAACTCTTATTAGGTCGAAGGTGTAAGACCGGAGTATAAGAGTCCGGTTGAATGCTCAGGTCGAAAGATTACGATAAACACAAAAATCAGATAACCACACATATAACGATTAAGACCGAAGAACCCGAAGAACACACCGATGAACTCGATGATTTCTGGAACTCGATCGAGATCAAACCCAGACAGTTCGACCGAAAAACAGATTTCAACACTACCAAACGACCGAACAAAAAATTTTCCAGAAATTTTTTTTACCGATAATCAGATATGCAATAAACACAAGACCGGATCTGAGTTGCAAACAGAATTCGGTCGAGAAAAAAATAAACTTTTTCCACAGAAAACTTAAACTTAGACCGATAGAACTTTTTCCGAAAAACAAAAGATCGACCAATAAAACTCATAAACACATAATCAATTAATGCACATATACGCGATTAACACAAAAAAAATTATAGGGTTTTTGACAAACCTTTTTCTGGATCAAACCTTTTGTCTCTTTGCTCTGATACCAATTGTAGATCCCAGTGCAGTGCAAATCAGAATAACAGCAATCAAAGATGAACAGATTATAGATCACATCAACTAGTCATATGATTTATAATACTTCAAAGAGTTTAGGTTTACAGAGAGAATTTCTGATAATAGTATGTAAACCTAACAACTAGTAAACTGAATATTGAATTTCTAACCTCTCAAACTGTTCAACCCTAATTATGAACTAAATATGCCTTTATATACTTAGGCTTACAGGGCTAATGGGCTAATGGGCTTGGGCCCATCTAATTAATCAACTATTAAGTAATTACAATAAGCACCCTTATAAATACTTTATTTCACTTTCAACGCACAGGACTTTCAGTCCTAACAGAAATAAATATCATACGTGAAACAAATACATATAAAACATTATCTTGAACCTTAGACTTAGATGAAACTCACTTGAATGGTTGAGATTGGGTCTCACAAATTTTTAACTTTTTTAAGGTTCTTGTTGATATATATATATATAGGGAGAGGTTCATTTGAGAAATGGTAAATATATGAGAAATAGAGAAGTAATCTTAGCCATTCATCTGGTCAACATTTGCGGCTTTGACCGCAAAGCACCGGATAATTCCTTGTGCGGTCTATAGAAGGTAGAGGGGTAATTTCGTAAAATACACGGGATGAGTTCATATATGAATCTGTTAATTAGTTCAACTGATTCATATATGAATCTTTGTGATTCATATATGAATCATAAAGGTTCATATATGAATCTGTTAGTTAGTTCAACTGATTCATATATGAATCACAAAGGTTCATATATGAATCAGTTAAAATAGTTCAGTTGTGAATTGCACTGGTTCATATATGAACATATAGTTCATATGTGAATTATACATGTTCATATATGAACACAGCCCGTGTGTTTTATAAAATTTACGAAATTGTCCTTCTATTTTTGGGATAGCCTCAACTTTTGACCGGTCAAAGCCGCAACTTTTGACCGGTCAAAGCCGCAATATTTGACTAGTCAAATCCGATCTTGACCATATGAATGGCTAGGATTACTTCTCTATTTCTCATATATTTATCATTTCTCAAATGAACCAAACACTATATATATATATATATATATATATATATATATATAGGGAGATTCAAATACAAACCATTTAAATGTTACAAACTAGTCCATCTCATCTAATGAGTATTTAGTTTTATAAATATATCAATTGTTTTCTACTCTAAATCAATGATCATAATAAATGATTGTTGGTCCCGATAGGGATACAATGGTTGTTAGGGTTTGTAGAAGGGGTTAAATACAAACTCAACTTTTTGAATATTAAACTTCTATTGATTACGACTTAATCAATCAAAGAATTACAAATTGTTTGGGGAATATGATAAAGTCAAATCTAATCTAAAACAGTCGAAGCTTTATAAAATGAGATAACACGAAGAACCTCACAAAAAGAACCCACAATCTCTCCTGCAAAAAATACACACAATTGAATATCAACTCACTTGGATGCATACAGGAAAATGAGCTTGACCCTAGTATTTATACATAATGCCTTTAATGCACTGTGTCAATATAATTCATGTGTCAATGTGAGATAGGATAGGTAGGAAGTGCTTGTCCTTTATCTGGTTATTGTTAACCGACAATAAAAGTATACTAGAGTAGTGGCTATGCATAAGAGGGGACAATAAACCATAAATCATATTATACCTTTCTCACTTAGTTACAAATTCCATTGTTGCAATTCAAAGAGCGAGTAGATTCTTCATCAACAAGTCTTTGGTTCATAGTGGTTAGCAAAAGTGTGTTTTCTCTAACTGAAACCCGAGTGAATGGGTTTGATCGTTACATGGTCGAGTTTGTTTTCATTTGGGAAGGAAAGTCTAAGAACTTTCGTCTAGGAGGTTGTTGCTATCTAGGTGCAATGGAAACACCATTGTGACTCTGGTGTGATCTTAGAAGTCAAGAGAGTTATGAGCAGAGGGCGATAACCTTGTTAGTTTAATCGAGGTAAGATATCAAGAACAAAATCAGTTCCTAGGTTATGATTATTATAACACCTAGGTTTTCATCAGATTTAAAGTGCAGGCTGATAGAGTTATTTTTGGTATTTCGATGCTAATGTTTGAGGTTTGGTTGTGTATAATAGCCTTGGTAAGTTACGGGATAAAAAGAGGCTTTGAAAACGAAAGATTTTTGGCTCCCTAAAGGTCCCATGTGAGCTAAGTCATATGGCAGGCCGCCCCAAGGCACTGGTCGTTCAAGGTGTGGCGCATATCAAGGTAGGTGCACCAGCGAATTATGGTGCGACCTAAATCGCCGCCTAAAGTCGCGTTAGACACCCAGTTTGTATAAAAACTTTTTTTTTTCTTAAGGTTTGTGTTGATCCAAACTCTCTCAGTGATTTGATAACGACCCTCTTCTATACTTAGTGAAAATTACGTTTTAATATGTATTAGTGTTTCACCATCAACGATCAGACTGAGTCTGTTTAGTTATCGCTGATAGTCTCTCTTGTAAACATTTATATGTATTAGTGTTTCACTATCAACGATCAGATTGAGTCTGTTCAGTTATCGCTGATAGTTCTGATGTAAACATTTGACGTAATCCTTGAAGACAAGTTTCGCGTCAACAGATATTCATAGCTAAATCAAAGACGAAGCTGCTGAACAAAGACAAGTCTACTAGTGACCTGATGCGGACATCAGTGAAGCAAAGACGACTCTACTCATTCGCAAAGAAACCTGAGGAAAAGCTTCAGTGATAGCTGAACCTTCTTATATCTCTGAAGGAAGAGATATTCTGCGATCGATGATCAATTAGCTTATGCCTCAAGTCTCTTTTGTCTTTCCCTGCTCAACCAGTACGATGTGTCAAAACGGACATACCTCTGCCACAATTCATACAACAACTCTGTCAACTACACTGTTCATGATACGGCCGAAAGCATGTCTCCCAAAGTCAGACTCTCTCAACCATTCAATGAAGGACACGTGTAAAGTGCCCTACCATGCATTTAATGCATAGGGTATAAATAGAAAGATTACCTCTTCATCTGAAGAGGGTGCTCACCTCTAACCTTCATCTTTCTATCATATAGAAACCTTTGTTTTCTATATTCTTCAATCCCCATTCTCTATATTCATGTGCAACCATCTTAGTGTTTTCTTAAGTTTGTATAGATTGAGTTCTACTTAATCTTATTCCGCAACAGACTTGTAAATTGTGTATGATTTATCAATAAACAATTTATTAAACTTTAAATTCTGTGTTTGTATTCAACCCTTCCCCCTTCTACAAAGTTGTTAAGTACCTCCGGGACCAACAAGTAGTATCAGAGCAGACTGTTTAATCTGATAAACAAGATCTTTCTTTATTCTCTTCCTTGCTATTCTAAAATGACACTTAACACAAATACAAACTACTATGATCATGGTTCACTCTCTATAAACCTCCTCGATTTAGCAGAGATAACTTCTCTCTCTGGAAAAATCGAATGATGCTATTTCTTGAAGGTGCAGATCCCACTATACCTGAGTACGTAGCAAACGGACCCTATGAACCTGTCCAAATCATACCTACCATTCCAGCTACTGCCACCACTCCATTTATTCCTGAATGTTATATTGCTAAGGAAATCAGACAATGGAGTGATGAGGACAAAAAGAAGGTTGGTATCGATGCAAGGGCAAAGACCATTATCTCTATGGCTCTACCTGATGAAGTTTTCCATTCCATCATGCATCTTAACACTTCTAAAGAAATGTGGGAAACCATATGTGTTCAATATGAAGGCACCACTGAAATCCAAGAGACTCGAAAGATTAACTTGGTAAGACAATATGAAAGTTTCATCGCTGGTAAGAATGAATCTCTCTCTGATGTTCATCAGCGGTTTAACTGCTTAATCATTGATCTAAGAACCGTTGGCAGGACCTATTCTAATTCTGAGGTCCTAACAAAATTCTTAGAATGTCTTCCTGAATGCTGGGACAGTTATTCAATATGTCTCAAGCTGACAAAAGACTTAAATTCTCTTTTTTCTCAACACCTTGTATGGAATATTGCTCAACTATGAGCAATCAAACCTTTTGAAGAAGAATCTTATAAAAGATTCCAAAGACTCCAAAAGCACTCCTGTTGCTTTAGTCTTGAGAGATAATTCCATCTCAGCGATCTACTCTCACCATCACTGAGTTAGATTCTGAATCTGAGGATCTATCAGACACTGATCTTTCAGAGTTTGATGAATCCTTAGCACTCTTGACAAACTCTTTTAAGAGATTTGCAAGAAAGAGCAATTTCCGAAGAAATAAGCCTCTCTCCCTCACTGACAAGCAAAAATCAATCCCTGTTGATAAGGCTACTACTACTTGCTTTAACTGTGAAAAGATTGGACACTTTGCAAGTGAGTGCAGGTCTAAGAAAGTCTTCAAACCTTCTACCTCGAGAAGATCCAGCGATGACAAATACCTTAAGCTGAAGGAGAAATATTAAAAGTTGAAAAACTACAAGCGAAAAGGTAAAGGTCTCATCGCTGAAGAACACGACTGGGCTGAATCTGAAGAATCAAGTTCTAATGAAGAAGAAGTCGCTAATCTCTGCCTCATGGTTGAGATTAAAGAAGAAGTGGAAGAACCAACTGAAACTTCTATGAGCTATATATCATCTCAGGTATCTATCTCTACTAATCCCTCTCTACCTGAATCAGAGAGAAGCCACACAGTTGATGTGCTGACGATTGATCTTTATAATGCTCTAAACGGAAAATCTCTAGCGGAAAGCAAAAACAATGAATTAACCGAACAACTAGAAAAATGCCATGAAAAGATCAGAGAACTAACTCTTTTAGAGGAAAGTTTGAAAGATCAAGTTGTTGTAAATAAAATCATCAGCATAGAACGCAAACAAGCCATCGCAAACAAGCCATCGCTGCTCTGAAAGCAGAAAAGGCTACTGTTGAAAAATGGTGCAATTCCTCAACTAAGATCACTGAGATAATAAATGCTCAAACTTCTGGCGGTGATAAAACCGTTCTTGGTTTTTGGAAACCACAGGATGAACCTAAAGAAGACTGTTCCATGCTTAAGTTTGGAACGTTTGTCACTTCTATCTCTGACACTTCTTATAATCATTTTTATCCTTCTTCTTCAAATTCTATCCCTGAGGGAAAATCCAAAGGCTCTAAGTCTGCGGATAAAGGAAAATCCATTTTCCATCCTTAGAAAGCTACCAAGAAAGCAAAGCTGAAAGTTCCTTGTAAACCTTCAGCGAATCAATCGTCTAGCTCTGTGATAGAAATATTTGATCTATGTCCTCCAAAGCTAAATATTGATCTTAAGCCTAAGAGATCTGAAGAAATAAAAATTCCTCCCAGATCTCATGAGAAAAGCATTCTTGGAGCTGGACCCGCTCATCTTAAATTCTCAAAACCTTCAACTTCTGGTCCTAAAACCACTTTCAAATATAGAAAATGCTATCACTGTGGATTTACTGACCATATTGCAAGCAAATGTCCAACTGCCACTAAAGCTGATAAATTAGCTAAAGTGAAGATGAATTCTTCCAAGGCTGAGAAGGTCACCAAAGCTGAAAAATCTACCAAGGTGAAGAATACCACTAAGGTTAAGAAATTAACCAAGGTGAAGGTTACCACTGAAGCTGAATCTTCATCTGCTGTGAAGATTGCTGAACCTTCCATCTCCACTAACCCTAAAGGACCCATTGAAAAATGGGTACCAAACAAAGCTTAATCTTCCTTATGTTTGCAGGGATCAAAGGGCATCTGGTATCTCGATAGTGGATGTTCTCATCATATGACTGGACAAAAATACATGCTCACTGAATACAAGGTAGAGAAAGGTCCCTCTGTGACCTATGGTGGAAATGGAAAAGGATATACCCGAGGGTTTGGTGTCCACAAAAATGGGACAACTACCTTCAGAAGAGTCGCTTATGTAGAGGGACTGAAGCACAATCTTCTGAGCATCAGTCAACTATGTGATAAAGACTATGAAGTTTGCTTTTCCAAGAAAGCATGTTAAGTGGTGAATGAGAAAGAAAACTTTCTCTCAGTGGGTATCGTAGAGAAAATGTCTATGTAATAGATATGGACTCTACTATCACTGAAAACATATGTTTTCTCTCTAAAGCCTCTTATGATGTCAACTAGCTATGGCACAAAAGGCTCTTTCATCTAAATTTCAAAACCCTGAATTCTCTCTCTTCTAAGGAACTGGTTTCTGGTCTTCCTCAGCACTCATATGCTAAAGAATATCTCTGCTCAGCATGTGAAAAAGGAAAACAGACAAAAGCTAGTTTCAAGTCTAAACAAGTCTCCTCAATGACAAGTCCTCTTCAACTCTTACATATGGATTTGTTTAGCCCTGTCAACATCCAATCAATAGCTGGAAGAAATATACACTTGTCATTGTAGATGAATACTCTCACTACACCTGGGTTATCTTTCTTCGCTGCAAGAGTGATACTCCAGAAGAACTAATATCTTATGTTAAAAAGATGGAAGTGCTGAATAATCTTACTGTTCGTTCAATAAGAAGTGATCATGGAACTGAATTCAAAAACAGTTCTCTGAACAATTTCTTTGAGAATAAGGGAATTTCTCATAACTTCTCCTCAGTAAGAACACCTCTGCAAAACGGAGTCGTTGAAAGAAGAAACAGAACGAGCATTGAAGCTGCTAGATCAATGCTCAGCGATTCTCACCTCCCTACTCAATTTTGGGCTGAAGCTGTCAATACTGCATGTTTTACTAAAAACATATCGCTCATAGTAAAGCGATTTGGAAAGACAACTTGTTCATGGAAGAAAGCCTTCTATCAGCTTTCTTCATATCTTTGGTTGTCAGTGCTTTATTTTAAACCACAAAGATCAGCTTGGAAAGTTCAACCCAAAAGCTGATGATGGAATATTTTCTAGGATATTCCTTCATCTCCAAAGCCTACAGAGTTTTCAACAAGAGAAGACAATCTGTGGAAGAAACAATTCATGTCACTTTTGATGAAACTCGCTCAGCGAACTCTAAACCAATCGCTGACAATGAAGAGTTAAATGCTTGGATGTTTTTGTTAGAATGTAAAATATTTAATTCTTTACTTAGGCCCAATTAGCTCGTGGGCCCTTAGGGTTTTTTAGGGTTTCCTTCTTTTTCTAGCTTTCTTTGCCTATATATAACTTTGTACTCTTTCATTGTATTAACAAGAGAAAATCAATAATATAATCCCTGATTACATGGTATCAGAGCCGCCGCTTCTAAAACCCTAATAGCCGCCGCTTCTAAAACCCTAATAGTAGTCGTCCCACTTTCTACCATCCTCCGGCGTGAACAGTGTTTCTGCGTGAACAGTGCTCCCGATGTGAATAGTGTTCTGATGTGAACAGTGATCCGGTGTGAACAGTGTTTCGACATGAATAGTGCTCTGGTGTGAATAGTACTCCGGCGTGAACAGTGTTTCGGCGTGAATAGTACTCCGACGTGAACAGTACTTCCGAAGTTTTTTGGTACACTTTTTTGGTTCGAAGATTTTTCCCGTTTTATTTCATCCCTGTTCGTCTTGTGGCACCCTGTGAGTGCGCTGTTCGTTTTCGTTTTTGTTCGTCGGGTTTCTGGCACCCTGTGAGTGCATTCTTTGTCCAACTTCGAATTTCTGGTTTGTGATTCATTGGAAGATGACTGGAGAAGACAAATCATCTGGTAGTACGGTTACTATACCCGCGGAAGAATATGCTCGACTTTTAGGGACTGAGAATTCCACTGCTTCGACTGCTACATTTGCTGAGACAGGTAACTCTAGTACATGCCTATTATCCTCTGCCTCCAAATGGGTCATTGATTCAGGTGCTTCAGATCACATGATAGGTAATCCCACTATCTTCTCTAATTTCAATAAACACACGTCTCCATCACATGTCACAATTGCTGATGGGTCTACCACATCTGTCCTTGGTTCTGGCACCATTGATCTTACCCCATCTGTTTCGTTATCTTCTGTACTGAGCCTACCCAATTTCTCATTCAATTTGTTATCAGTCAGCAAAATTACCCGTGCTTTAAATTGTTGTGTCACATTCTTTCCTGATTTCTGTGTCCTTCAGGATCTGTCGACGAAGAGGATTATTGGTAAAGGGCGGGAAACTGACGGCCTATACATATTTGAACAACAAATACCTTGCTCTTTGGCATGTTCCAACTCATCGTCTCCGCTTGAAGTTTATTGTCGATTAGGTCATCCTTCTTTACAAAATTTAAAGAAGTTGTGTCCTGAGTTTTCTTCTTTATCTTCTCTACAGTGTGAGTCTTGTCAGTATGCCAAACATCAACGTATTCATTTAAGTCCTAAAGTCTATAATAAGCGGGCCTCTTCTCCATATGAGTTAGTCCATTCTGATGTTTGGGGACCATGTCCGGTCACTTCAAAACTTGGATTTAAGTATTTCGTTACTTTTGTTGATGATTACTCTCGTACGACTTGGCTTTACCTTATGAAAAGTCGATCTGAGGTGTTTACCCATTTTTGTTCATTTTATACTGAGATTAAAACACAATTTAAAGTCTCTATTCAAACTCTTCGTAGCGATAATGCAAAAGAATATTTGTCTCAAACATTTCAGTCATATATGCTTCAAAATGGTATTCTTCATGAGTCTTCCTGTGTTGACACACCAGCCCAAAATGGGGTTGCTGAACGAAAGAATCGTCATCTCTTAGAGGTGGCTCGGGCTCTATTATTTCATATGACTGTTCCAAAACTCTTTTGGGCTGATGCTATTGCTACTGCTTGTTTTCTCATCAACCGAATGTCATCTGTTGTTTTGGATGGAAGAAGTCCTTTCTCAGTTCTGTTTCCTACAAAGTCATTGTTTCCTGTCGACCCAAAGATCTTTGGTAGTACTTGTTTTGTCCGTGATACTCGACCACACATAACTAAGTTGGATCCAAAATCTCTGAAATGTGTATTTCTTGGTTACTCTCGACTTCAAAAAGGGTATAAGTGCTTTTCTCCCACACTTAATCGATACATTGTATCTCGAGATGTTACATTCCATGAGAATATACCTTTCTTTCCTGTGTCCACTCCTTGCAATCCAAGAGATAGCGATGATTTGTTGGTATATACTGTACCAGTTCCTGAATCCCCTATCCTATCCGACTCGACACAGCATCAAGAGCCTACTAAACCACCGATAGTTCATGTGTATAATAGGCGGCAACGACCTACGTCAGATCCCGACCCTATACCATCTTCGTCATCGTCTGCAGATTCTTCTAATGATGATCCTTCTGCTTCAAGTGATCCACCACCATCCGATACACAGGATCCTGATCTTGATGTTCCCATTGCCCTTCGGAAAGGTAAGCGCTCATGTACTTACCCTATTTCTTTAGTTGTTTATTATGATAAACTTTCTTCTCGTTCTCGCTCTTTGATCTCTACACTTGATTCATTTTCTGTTCCTAAAACGGTTGGTGAAGCTTTGGCTCATTCTGGATGGCGGGATGCCATGATTGAAGAGATTAATGCTCTAGATCATAATAATACATGGGATTTGGTAGAGTTACCTGCAGGTAAAAAGGCTATTGGCTGCAAATGGGTATTCACTGTGAAAGTTAATCCAGATGGATCAGTGGCTCGTCTCAGACTTATGGGGTCTACTACTACGAGAAATTTTCTCCTGTAGCTAAGGTACCCTCCATCCGCTTGTTTATTTTATTGGCCGCTACTTATGACTGGGTCCTACACCAACTGGATGTGAAAAATGCATTCCTGCATGGTGATTTACATGAGGAAGTCTATATGGATCAACCACCTGGGTTTGTTGCTCAGGGGGAGTCTGGCAGAGTCTGTAAATTGCGTAAATCATTGTATGGTTTAAATCAATCCCCTCGTGCTTGGTTTGGACGGTTCAATGCTGTAGTGACTGAGTTTGGCTTACGGAGGAGCTCTTATGATCATTCTGTGTTCTTTACTTCATCCCCTTCTGGATGCATTCTACTAGTGGTGTACTTTGATGACATTGTGATTACTGGGAGCGATGACATTGGGATCAAGAAGCTGAAAGATTTCCTTGCGTCCCGGTTTCAAACAAAGGATCTAGGTCCTTTAAAATACTTCTTGGGAATTGAAGTATCTCGTACTCGGAAAGGGATATGTTTGTCTCAACGAAAATATTGTTTGGATGTATTGAATGATTCTGGGATGATTGAAACAAAACCGTGTGAGGCCCCAATGATTCCGAATATGAAATTGAAAGCAGATGATGGAGATCTACTTGAGGATCCAGAAAAGTATAGAAGAATTGTGGGAAAACTAAACTACCTGACGATTACGCGTCCTGACATCGCGTTTCCGGTGAGTGTTGTAAGTCAGTTTATGTCATCTCCAAGAACTCCACATTGGGAGGCCGTTAGACATATACTGAAGTACCTAAAGGGTGCCCCTGGTCTTGGCATTCTTTATCAAAATCACGGTCATCATGTCATAGAAGGGTTTACAGATGCCGACTATAATGGAGATCCTACGAACAGACGGTCTACGACAGGCTATTGTGTGTTAGTTGGAGGAAATCTAGTCTCGTGGAAAAGCAAGAAACAGAATGTCGTTTCCCGGTCAAGCGCTGAATCTGAATATAGGGCTATGGCCCAAACCACTTGTGAGTTGATATGGTTGCGTAATCTGCTTGGTGAACTTGGGTTTGCTCAATCTAAACCAATGAATCTATATTGTGATAATGAGGCGGCTATTCACATAGCAAATAATCCCGTGTTTCATGAGAGAACAAAACATATTGAAGTGGATTGCCATTTCACTCGTGAAAAGCTAGATGATGGAACCATCTCAACTCCCTTTGTTCGAACAGGAAGTCAACTTGCCGATGTCTTTACCAAAGCTTTACCTGGTTCGCGGATCTCTTCTATCTGTAACAATCTAGGCATGATTAATATCTATGCTCCAGCTTGAGGGGGAGTGTTAGAATGTAAAATATTTAATTCTTTACTTAGGCCCAATTAGCTCGTGGGCCCTTAGGGTTTTTTAGGGTTTCCTTCTTTTTCTAGCTTTCTTGCCTATATATAACCTTGTACTCTTTCATTGTATTAACAAGAGAAAATAAATAATATAATCCCTGATTACACTTATTACAGAGAAACAAAACCTTTCTTCTCAAACCATCAGCATTCAAATCCTCCAGCTGCTGATGATGATCCAAACATCATACCTCCTAATGCTGAATCCAACTCATGGATCTCAGTAGAGCCTCTAAACACCTTACTTCCATCAGATCCATCTTCGTCTGAACACCTCTCAGAAAACAATGGTTTGTCTGACACTTAACAACTAATCGCTGATGAACCTCAAGCTTCTTCATCGGTGAACATTCCCATTGTTGATCCAACCTCTGAAATGACCTATCATGCTCCTGCTCAGCGATGGACCAGAGATCACCCTATAGATCAAATTCTTGGTGATCCCGATGCTGGTATTCAGACACGACGAAGTTCAGGTAATATCCGTCTTTTTGTCAACTTTATTTCTTTAATAGAGCCAAAGAAGGCTGATGATGCCCTCAGAGATCCAAACTGGGTCAATGCTATGCAAGAAGAGCTGACTGAGTTTTCTCGCAATAAAGTTTGGAATCTCGTTCCTAGACCATCTAATAAAACTATTATAGGCACCAAATGGGTGTTTAGAAACAAGCATGGGACTGTAACCTGCAACAAGGCTCGACTTGACAAGAGGAAGGCATAGACTATGATGAAACCTTTGCCCCTGTGGCTAGGCTCGAAGAAATTCGACTATTATTAGCTTATGCAGTTTACAAAGACTTCATTGTGTATCAAATGGATGTAAAATAAGCGTTTCTAAATGGAAAGCTGAATGAAGAAGTCTATGTGGAACAACCTCCAGGGTTCTATGACCCTAAGTATCCAAATTATGTTTATAAATTGGATAAGGCTCTCTATGGTCTAAAACAAGCCCCTCGTGCTTGGTTTGACACTATCTCATCTTTTCATGTCTCTGAAAATTTTGAACATGGCAAAATTGATAATACATTATTTTTCAGAAAGATAAAAGGTCATATTATTCTTGTACAAATATATATCGATGACATCATATTTGGTTCTATTAACCCATCTCTGTGTACTCGCTTCGCTGAAAGAATGAAGAAAGAATACAAAATAAGTAGGATGGGTGAGCTGACATATTTTCTTGGCCTTCAGATCAAACAAACTGACAAAGGTACTTTTATCAGCCAAGGTAAGTATGTTAAAGACATGCAGAAGAAGTTTGATATAACACAAATTTCAGCGATGAAGACTCCTATGCCACCTCCTCTGACACTTAACAAAGATCCATCTGGAAAACCTGTTAATGTCACTACCTATAGAGGAATGATAGGCTCCCTGCTGTATCTTACAGCGAGCCGACCTGACATCATGTACTCTACTTGTTTATGTGCACACTATCAATCTGAACCCAAGACTCCTTATGCGTTAATCAACAACCGAACACCGACAATCAAATACTTCCATATATTTGGGTGTAAGTGTTTCATTCTAAACGACAGGGAGAGTCTAAACAAGTTCAGCGCTAAGGCGGATGAAGGGATCTTCATTGGATATTCCTCGATATCCACTGCATTCCGTGTTTATCTAAAAAAGTCAAAGACGGTGATTGAAAGCATCAACGTCACCTTTGATGAAGATATGGCTTCCGAACAACACAGTTCAGAATCCGTTATAACCGGAGTACTAGCTTGTGGGCAACTCAGTCCAGGACCTACGTCTCAACAGAATAAATCAGATGAAGCATCAACTTCTACTAACCATTTATCTGATTTAGATTTATTATTTGAATTGTTTTATGATGAATTTCTTGGATCTAATGTTAAGAAATCTGTTGTGGTTGACAGGATGGAAGACTTAACGACTACTCATCCAACCAGTTCAGATGTTCCTATTGAATCAAACGCCCCGATTCAACAAGAAATGACATTTCAAATGCCGACTCCAACAGTTAAAGAAGTGACAATTGATAAAGAGACAAAAGTAGCTGAAACAGTAGAAGATTCTGTACAGATCAATCTACAGCCAGATCAAGCTGTACCTGCTGAGCCTTCTGAACCTGCCACTTCAACTGAAATCATCAATCCTCCTGCACAAACAGAAGAAGGTACAAGTGGATTCGTAGATGACACAACAGGCATACAATCATCTAATCTACTGCCTCATGAACATAAATGGACCAAAGAGCACCCGCTAAGCCAGATTATTGGCGATCCATCAAAACCGGTGCAAACTAGGTCAGCATCATTGAATATGTGCATGCATGACTCCTTTCTGAGCAAGTTCGAGCCAACACGCGTATCGGAAGCACTTGCTGATCTAGAATGGGTGATCTCAATGCAAGAAGAGCTAAATCAGTTTGACGCACTTCAAGTCTGGAGACTCGTACCAAAGCGTAAAGGTAAAACCATTATAGGTACGAAGTGGATTTTCAAGATAAAGAAAGACGAAGATGGTACCGTTATTCGAAACAAGGCAAGACTAGTAGCCAAAGGATACAAACAAGAGGAAGGTATTGACTATGACGAGACATATGCTCCTGTGGCGCGATTAGAGGCAATCAGAATGTTTCTAGCCTACGCAACCTACAAGAACTTAACGGTCTTTCAAATGGACATGTAGACAACATTCCTCAATGGAATTCTGAAGGAGGAAGTCTACGCCTCTCAGCCAGATGGTTTTGTCAATCAAGAGAAGCCGAATCACGTTTACATTCTCGACAAAGCACTCTACGGTCTGAAAAAAGCACCTCGAGCCTGGTATGATGTCCTTTCCACTTTTCTAGTGAAGTCTGGGTTTTCAAAAGGTACGGTGGATACCACTTTGTTTATCAAAAAGGAAAAAGGCGATATCATTTTAATTCAAATCTATGTAGATGATATTATCTTTGGTTCTACAAATACTAATTACTGTAAGATTTTTGCAAACCTTATGGTGTCTATATTTCAGATGAATTTGATGGGAGAGATGAATTTCTTTCTAGGTTTACAAGTAAAACAATTTTCATCGGGTATTTTTATCAATCAATCAAAATACATTAGGGATATTTTTCGGAAGTTCCAAATGAAAAATTCAAAACCGATTGGTACCCCAATGGCACTAGGTACTAAGATTGGCACCGATCCTTCGGGAAAGGCTGTTGATGTTAGGAATTATCGAGGGATGATAGGTTCTTTAATGTGTCTTACATCTAGTAGGCCAGATATAATGTTTTCAACATGCTTATGTGCACGATATCAGGCCAATCCGAAAGAAATCCATATGTCTGCTGTGAAGCGCATATTTAGGTATCTAAAGGGCATTGCAGATCTTGGTCTGTGGTATCCTAAAGATACTAGTTTTGAACTAACAGCCTACACAGATGCAGATCATGCTGGTTGTATGTTAGACAGGAAGAGCACATCGGGACACGTACAGTTCCTCGGTGACAAACTAGTAAGTTGGGCATCGAAGAAGCAACTTTGTGTTTCAACGTCCACAGCCGAAGCAGAATATGTAGCTGCTGCTAGCTGCTGTTCTCAGTTCTTATGGATGCGAACTCAATTACGCGACTACGGTTTCCACTTCAACAAAATCCCGATATACTGTGACTCCAAGAGCGCCATCGCAATATCAGCAAATCTTGTTCAACACACTAAGACAAAGCACATAGATGTCAGGTATCATTTTATTAAAGATCATGTTGAAAAAGGAACAATTGAACTTTTCTTTGTAAAAACTGATTATCAGCTTGCCGATTTGTTCACCAAACCCTTAGACGAAAAGAGGTTTAACTTTCTTGTCTCTAAGCTTGGTATGCTAAATCTTAAGATTTAATCGATAGTTACCTAACAAAGTTTTCTAAAATTGTATACTTTTTCATCATTTCTTCATTCTTAACTCTGATTGATATTTGTACTTCTATCTAATGTTCATGATCCAAGGGGGAGAATGAGAAGAAATTGACATCTGGTCAATATTACTTCGAGGGGGAGCTCATAAAATTTGTGCATGTACTTTTTAATGTCAAATTTCTTTTGTAATGCAAGATTTTAGGGGGAGCTCTTCAAAGTCAAAAGGGAGTACGGAAATGACTTCTGATTATTTCTGATCAGAACTCGTACTTTAAAAAGTTTTACTGCTTTTTGTCTTTTCAATTTAAGTGAATAAATATTACTTTGACTTCACATAAGACTTTTGCAGAATTTTTGAGAGAAGCTTACAAATTTATATGTTCATGAGATGAAAGATCACACGTTAAGGTATAATCCTTTATCTTAATCTCATATATGGTTGGAAGAAGGACAACTTTCAATCATTTGAAAACATTGTTTTTAATGTTCAAACCACTTCCCGATTTTTCATCAGATTTTATATTTTAGGAGTGTCTTTTCAATGTTTTCATGATCTAAATTGTGCTTTAACTGAAATAGTTAAACCAACCTGAGCATCACGTGCATCATAGGAAAACAAGGAATCATGGTGCTAGGAATTAACACAACTTCTATGGAATCATGTTAAACAGTGATTTCTACCCAAGAAGTTAATCCTTAGTGATTGAGTGTGCCAATACAAAAGAAATGAGTGTGATTAGAGAAAGCAAAAAGTTTTAAAAGAAAGAGCATGTGAGAACAGAGTTAAAAGAATATCACAACTCTGCACCAACTTTTTCTGAGCCGGGTAGCCACCATTCTAGTGATTCAAAATTCTTTGGTGATCATTATTGAAACAGGCAACTAACCAATGCCAACTCTTGATCAAACCTCACCATCTACTCATTTTCTTCTCAACAAGAAAGTGTTTCACATTTTCAAAGGGGATGCAGCACATTTGCTATATGATTTTCATTTCGAAAATCTGGATATTGAAAAGAAAGAAGTCTGACCCACCTTCGCACTTCAATCATGCACATTGAGTCTGTGTTTAACTTACTGTTATCTCAGTGGTTTACACAATTTTGAGCCTATAAGAAATCATCAAGTGCTTAATTCTTTCAAACACAAGCACGAACACACAAGGAATTAGTTTCTTTGTCATAACGTTTATAGAAATTTACCTTTGTGGTGTTTCGATGATTAAATGGAAGCCCTGTGGGAGTCAACATCAAACAGATCCTTTCCAAAGTGTATTCGTTACACATAGTGACTTAGTGTTACTGACAAGCATGTTAACTGATTCATTAGTTGATTCAGGTGTTACACCACTACTTTGTCTGGATTTGCAAAGATCTGGATGAATATCATATTAATTGACGAATCAGGGGCTCTAACCGAAAGATAGACATTTCTTACAAAAAGTTTTAATGAAGTCGTTGCACTTATCATCAAAAAGGGGGAGAATGACTACAAAAGAAATGGCAAAGATCACATGTTTCAAGAATCACGTCCACTCTTCAAAAGGAGGAGATTGTTAGAAAAAGACATGCTGATTTCAGAGCTAGAGAAAGAGATTGCATCTTCTGAGCTGAACAAGAAGACTGAATTGCTAAAATCATTTTCGTAATGATCTTGATCCAAAGGGGGAGATTGTTAAGACACAGTCTCATTGGATTCAAGATCATCCAATCTGAAGATCGCAATCTGAAGCTAAAGCCGAAACGTCGACTCTCGATATTAAAGTCTATGTCTATTTGTAATAAATGTCAACGTAATTCAATGTAATCCATGTTTATTGTTATTAGTTATATTAGGTAACTTAGTTAGTTATTAGTTTTAATATCTAGTTTGTTTGATATTATCTAGGATAATATCTAGATATTAAAGTATCTAGATATTATGTTAGGTAGTGTGTACGACACACTAGATTAGTTAATTGTATCTCTAGTATCTCTCTCAATCAGATTTGATCAAGTATTCACACACAAAAACACACACGAAAAGGTGTAAAAAGAGAGAATACAGAGAACACAATCTAGAGCATTAATCTGATCAACCTTATAACCATTTCAATATATCAATACAGGTTGGTAATTGTTATTGTGTCATTTCTAAAACTTGATATTAGTATTGTTGGACCCACACAATCTCCCCCTTAGTAATCATTGGCGCTTTGGTCTTCAAAAATCATCTTCTAAATCAGCACAGACCATAAAAGCGACTTTATGAAGCAATCTGACTTTTTAAAAGAAAAATTCTTCTCAGCATCTTTCAGTTTGATATGTCTTTGCTGCCTTTGACAAGTCTGGACCAGTAGCTTGTGCTCTAAACGACACACCTCTTTTGAAAGACCTTGAACGAACTGTGGTGGTCGGAGAAGGAACAACAAAAGAATTAAAATGACTGATAGAATAGAATCTTTGAGCTCTTTGTCTCTTTATCATCTCCTTAACATCTTTTAACATCTCCCCTCATGATCTTGATGATATGGATCAACTTGGTCATGCAAATGTTGGAGACGAGACAACTTAAGATCTGCAAAATCAAAGAAACGGAGAAAACAGGAGAGATTTGCGCGACACGCTGGTGGCGCAAAGTGAGGTTTGCGCGGGCCGAAGATGGCGCAAAGCGAGGTTTGCGCGACCAACTGTTGACGTAAATCTGACTTAAACTCAATTTTTTTTTATCTTTTTGAGCTATTTGACCCCCTACACAAATGTACTAGATATGACAATTCATGTTAGCATTCATATAAAGAAAAAATCAGATACTCCCCCTTGAAAACAGATATGATCATTTAAGAAAAATTCTCATTTTTCACTCCCATTTGAAAATATATATGAGAACACAAGAATTGAAACATCAAAGAAAAAGAAAAAAATATACTAAAAATGAAATTTGAAACAACTAAACAAGTAAAAAAATTAAATACTAAACAAATAAAATTCTACTTAGTAAGATATCACAAATTTATCAATCAGTTAAAATCAAATATATGTTGTTGGATACAGAGACAAGTTTCATTGCATATCCAGTTAAAACATGTTCAGTTTCAAAAACTTACAGTAATCTATTCAGTGTGCAATCATGCAAACTTCGATTAGCTTCAAGAAAATGCATTTCTAAAAATATAATAGAGAACTTTGCAAATAATTACACTAAGCCATCAAGAATTAAGACTTTCACAAATTTACAGGTTTATCGCGACTCAAAAATATCACCAAGTATCATGAGATGTGTGCTCATTGGCATCTTTTAACAGTGTGCACATTGGCATATTGACGTGAGTGTGCTCTTTGACATCTTTTAAGCTCGTGCACTTTGACATCTTTTTAATCAACAAGTTTATTAAGTAAAGAACATGCCGTAAACGTAACTTTCTATCTGACCCTATTGCAGGATTTGGGTCAGCCGCTCCCAGACCAGATGGCCTTAGGGGACTAGGTGTTAAACACACTTGGAACTTACTTTCCCAGATCAGAAAGGCTACATCGATATATCCTAAACCCATTCATACAAGTAAAACATGACTTTCGATTTAGTTCTATTGAAGGATTTGGGTTCGATCACTCCCAGATCAAATGACCTTAGGGGACCAGATGACAAGCATCCCACATAACTTACTTTCCCAAACCGGAAAGGTCACAGGTACAAACTTTTAAACTTAGAGATTTCTGTATTTTAAGAATTTAATATTCATCTCAATCACAAGATTTTATGTTTAAGTGCTTAGCCCATATTTTCATTACAATCCAAAATTCTGACTTTTTAGGTTTTCTAAGCATTGTAAACTATAAATATTCTGAATCACACAACTTTAAAGCAGAAACAAAAGTTACAAACATGTTGCTGACTTTTCGACTTTTGTTAGATATGAAAGATGAACATATAAAAACTTTAATATAAACAAAGCAACTTGAAAATTTATCCTAAACACACATTTTCTTCAAAAGAAAGAAAATCTGTAAATCTGTTACTTTATAGAATAAAATTTGTAAAGATTTAAATTTTTAAAAACTGTAAAGATTTTTTTTAATATGTGTCTCAAATGAAATATTGGGTTGATAAAAATTTAGGAAAGATTGAAAATGCTCAGATTCATGAAAATGATTTGAGAATACTGGAAAACATCATTATCATAAATAAATGCAGCGGAAATTAAGTAGATGTACTCACAGTATCTCGTTAGTCAGAAGCTATAAAGCTTCGAAGAACGAGTCCAAGACTGATTTGTCTAGAAGTCGTAGTCGTTGAAGCACGTGTTCTGAGCTAAAGTACTTAGAAGCCAACTTCACTTACTCCCCCTTATCACGAGGTGCCTGCAACTTTGAATCAGATAAAGATTTGGGAACCCACTTGAATTTGGGCCCGTGTTTGTTAGTTACAGTTCGTAAGGGAAAAAATTTGTTAGATTTAACACGATAAGCACAAGAGAGATGATCACAAGAATGGTAATCACAATCATCAGATGAATACAAAGCATAATCATCTGAACTAGAATCAGAAGAAGAATATGAGACATTTTTGGAAATTTGAAACATTTGCTATATAGAATATTTTGAAACTTTATTACAATAAGCAAATGAATCACTTTTATAACATCTGTCTACATATCTATCTTCCTCAGTCATAGAATCATTTGATGTCCGCTTTGCTTTCGAGATCTGCCTTGATCGAGCGCTCAAAAGTCCTATCTGTAAGAATTGAATCGGAAGAATTAGAACTGTCAGAAAGAACTGTATCTTGTTTCTTCGACTTCTTTGACCGTCTTCTTTTACGCTTAGGTTTATAATATTGATCATTTATCGTAAAAGAATCATCAAGAATTTTAGACTTAATATCAGAATCAGAAGAAGCAATTTTACCTAAGTTACCTAACTGATCAACCAATAAGTCTACACTTACCTCGGAGTCTGAATTATTTTGAGAAAAGATATTAAACTTAGAAACTTCCATGTTGTTTATATGACAAATCAGAAGAAACAGTACAAAGAGAATCTTGTTTTTGAGAAAATAATATTTCTTCAAGACTAGACATCATGAAAGAAAGAATAATGTCAGATTCAATTTCTTTTAAAATATTTTGATCTTCCATCTTATATTCAAGATCAATGATTTTGCCTTCTAATATCAAAGGAGGAGTATATTTCTTCGAATCATAAATGATTGGAGAAATATTTTCGTTATCAGAATCAGGGGCATAAGAAGAAACAAAATCATCAGCACTGAAGATTTAACAAGAGATATATCATTTAAAGCTTTTCTGCCTTTCCTTGGTTTATCAGGAAAATATTTTGCATTTTCATACGTATAAACAAAAGGAATTTGATTTTTTTTGTTATTCATCCTTTTCTCATTTTCGACTTCTAACACTTGCTTTTCACTAGTCCAATGAAATTTGAATTGAGGAGCATAATGTGCAAGTGTTAGATAATCGTATTCATATATAGTGGGAACTTCCTTTTTAGCTTTATCTAAAAATTGAGGATTTTCAAAACCAAGTCCCCATCTTTCCTTTATAGATTTGTAACTCCTTGGTTTGTGCATAAATATGGTTTGATCAGTTTGATCCCTTCGGTATAACTTTTCTTCTAACTATGTTATTTTATCTGAAAATTTATCATTTAAAATAGTCATGTCAGTCAAAGACTCAAAATAAGTCTTATTTGAATTTTCCAAATCATCCAATTTCTTTTGAAAGATGTCTTTTATATTTTCCAAAATAGATTTTTCATCTTTCAAATAAATTTTCAGTTTGTCAATCAAATCTGACTTCTCGGAATTTAAGTTCTTTTCAGATAATAACTTTAAGCGAAGATCATGTAAAGCAGTAATTATAATATTCATCTAAGAGGTAATAAAATTGTAATCAAATTCAGAGATTACCTCGTCTTCATCAGTGTCAGAATCAGTATCATCATCATTTTGATCAACTCCAACGAAACAGATGTGAGCAATCTCGACATTTGCAGCTTCATCGTCGGAGTGATCTAGCCAAAACTCTTCTTCGGCTAGCAAAGTTGTTCCACTTTCTCTCTTCTCAAGAAGTTCCAACTTCTTTCGATAATAAGCTGAGTCCCTAACCTTCTTTGCTCGACACTCCTTTGAAATGTGCCCCGACTTTCCACAGTTGTAGCAAGCAATAGTCTTTGGCTCGGGCACTTTTACTCTTGAACCAGTAGTGAAGCGAGAAGTGTTTGAACCCGATCTTGGATGGAACATTTTCTGGTAATGCTGAGAGAGAAGGATCATTGCTTTCTGCAGTGCCTCACCATCATCTCTAGTTGACCCGTTGTAAGCATTATCAGACAATGCTTGTTTAGCCAGTTGGCTCGTGAGTAGTGCAACCGGGTCTACTGATTTCTTCTTCTTCTTATCCAGTTTGGACTTCTTCTCAAGCACCAAGCTATCACCAGTCATCAGAATTTCATAAAGTTATTGGATTTGCATAGTGGAGATTCTGACATCGTTCCTCAGTCTATGGCATGTTTTATTCCATCCTGGTTGCAAAGTGTTGAGGAACTTCAGATTTGTTTCAAGCTCAGTCTTTTCAACTTTAATCTTCCTAAGATCATTGATCACGATACAAAATCGGTCATACACAGCTTTCAGTGGCTCCCCATCCTTGGCTTTGAATTCTTCAAAGTTATTCATGTAGCGCGTATGCCTGAGTTGAGTTGCAACTGAAGAACCAAGCATAATCTTCTCAAGATGTTGTCACATCAGATTAGGATGAGTTTTGAAACAATCAATCCTGTTGTATATAGAGTTTGGCAAGGCTAGAATCAGATTTGCCTTTATGTCACGATCAGCTTGATATGCAGACAACTCTTCAGGTGAATAATCTTTAGTAGGCTTATATAATCTAGAAGCCAATTTGGGTTTTTCAAACGGTCCTTCAGATAGAATGATCATCATGTCATTGCCATGCTTTTGACGTTCAATGAAGTTCAGGAACCGATGTTGCCACTGTGTAAATTCATTTTCATCTATCAGCACTGGTGGACGATTTTCTGTACCCAAAGCCATCATAAGATCATTTTTGTAGAATTGAGCTTGATAAGCAAATTTGTCAGAATCCATGTTTCAGAGAATCCAGAAAAATTCTAAGTCTGAGACTGGCGCAAAGTTGATGTTTGCGTGAGAAGCAGAAGACGCAAACTGAGCTTTTCGCAAGCAGTATGAAACGCAAACGAGGCTTTGTCTGAGCAGACAGTGGTGCAAAGTAGCTTTGCGTTATAAGGCAGAGACGCAAAGTAGCTTTGCGTTATAAGGCAGAGACGCAAAGTAGCTTTGCGTTATGTGAAGGAGACGCAAACTGAAGTTCTCTTGAGCCGAGGAATGCGTAAACTCTACTTCTCTTGAGCTGTTGGAGACGCAAACCTTGCTTTGCGTGAATAGTTGAATACGCGAACTGAAGTTCTCGTGAGCAGAAGGAAACTCAAAGTAGCTTTGCGTGAGTCGAAGAAGACGCAAAGTAAGCTTTGCGTGATAGGAGGAATAGGAGAACTTCACTTTGCATGAATAACTTGTAACGCATACTGAGATTTGCGTTACACAGATGAAGCGAAAACCTGAAACACTGAAACAAGATTAGTAAGATCACGCAAATCCAATGATGAACTCGCGCAAACTATGAAGAACTCGCGCAAAGTTCCAATCTGGCGCAAACCGAATGGAAATCCATAAAATTTCTAAAAACTCGATTTCAAAACTAAATTTGATAAAATTTTCTTGTATAAATACGTTCAAAAACAACTTTTTAACACTTTTCAATCAAAAATTTCGATCAAAAACCACAAAATCACGATTTCGAAAATAGAACAATGCGTGAAACTCGTTTTTCAAAAACTTGAAAAATTCCAAAATCGAACACCAAAACTTGTTTTTCTTGAAAATCAATGTGAATAAAAGATGTTTAGCAATCAAAATTGAATCCAACAAACCGATTTTCACAAAAATTCGTTCAACAATTTGATGAAGACTCAAGAAAACGAGATTTTCTTGAAAAAATCAAGAAAATCAATCAAATTTTCGATTAATCTACAAATTCAGGAACGAAAAATACAATCTCTCAACCCTCTCAAGATTCAGATGGCTTTGATACCAATTTTGAATCCAAGATCAATGAATCTCTAGAGAGAGAAAGTAGAGAGAGAGCAAAGTAATATGTCTATTGATGTATGCGTGAAAAGTTCTTACAAGGAACAAAGACCAAAGGGACTTAAATACCCTTGGTCAATACCACACAGTATTAGACTATAGACACAGTATTTGACCAAGCCTATAAATACAATGATTACTGTAAAATCAGACCTAACAGTCACATTTCCAAATTCATGAAATCTTTTGAGAATAAAGAAGTAGCTAGCCTTAGCTTCTTATCTCAGTGTTGCCCAAGGACTAGAACCAGTTCTGGGAACCACAACACACTTAGGTCCTGAACCTGGAATGAAGAGTAAGAGCATCTCGGATTCAGAGGGATCTGAGGACCCTGAAGTTCAGAGCTCTCACAAGAGTGAACCAAAGGGTACTCTTGCTGGAGAAACCGAAGTTGAGAGAGATGACAGAGCACCTGAAGGGGCTGTCAATGAGGAAGTAATAGAAGAAACCTCGTCTGCTAGTTTAGAGGATAGATCGACTAGCTCTAAGGAAAGTGAGGATGAATATTCAGAGACTAGCTCTGAAGATTCTCAAAGAGAAGAGAGCAAGTCTTCTAAGGACTTGGAGAAACCTGAGAGTTCTTCGCCTTCCAAACAAAAAGATGCCTCGAGGCACATATATTTTAGGACACCAAACCCATCTCCCAGTGCAACCACACAATCTAACCTACCTGATCCAGAGGTAATGGTTATTGAATCAGAGGTGCACACCTCGAACCCAAACCAGCCAGCCACTTCAGAGGTACCTTTTTCCACCTCTGAAGTTCACATAACTGAAGAAACTAAATTTCTGGAAAAGCCCTCTTCATAAGACTTAGCCAATACTTCAAGTACTCAATTACCTAAGAGTACATCAGAAAATCCTACACATGATGATGCCTCTGTGGCTCATCTCTCACCCTTTAGGATATCAAGAAGTAGCTGTCCAACTCAGGGACAATGGCTTGACCTACAAAACCAAGGATTGACTTGCCTGGATCGCAAGATCAACTCCCACATTCACTTCCAGTCCTCTGAATCTGAGGAGGAGGACTTGGTTAAGAATAGAACACTCAGAGATTATTCTCCAGAACATCAAGGAATGAGTGGAAGTCCTTCCAGAGACAACATCAAAACAACTCTGAACGAAGGCTCCTCTGAACTCGAGGAAAAATTGGATACATGTGTTGTAACCAATATACCCCTCTATGAACTTCTCAAAAAATCTGAGTTCCAGAGATTCTGTGAGGAAGTCAGAGGATCCATGAAAGAGCATAATTTTCAAAGAATTGACTATTCAGAGACCTCTAATCTTCATTCTGAAAACACAAACCTCAGAGGAGAGGTTTCCACTCTGAAGACCCAACTCTTGGACTCCTCAAACAGAATCCAAGAGTTGGAACAAGAACTGTTCAGACAGAAGACTGAATCATCTCTGGAGATAGTCAATCTTAAAGCTCAAAATGCTGCTCTTCAAGCATCTACAACCATCGATGTTCAGAAGGCTCTACAAGAACAGATCAAATGGCCTCTATCTCTGACCTCATCAAAGCAACAATTCAAGCTTCTGTACCAGCAGTCAGCGCACCATCAGCAACACCACAGCCGACACCCCGGACTTCTGAAGACATCATCACCAAAAGTGATCTGGCCTCTTTCAAATCCGCAATCATGAGCAGAATGCTGACTTATTCTTCCAAGATCTCTACTATTGCTCAGAAGCAGGTCAAAGCTACTCTGGAACTTCATAACTATAGATCAGAGGACTAGATTGCTGAAATAATAAATGCAACTTCAGAGGTAATCGAATCCATTTAGAAGACACTTCTGGATCCCAAAGAAAAAGGAATCGCTGAACCAAACTCTCCCAAATACAAACGCAAGTTTTCTGGTGGGACTTGTAGCGATGCAGTGAAGAGAGCCAGATTTGATGATTCTGAGGATTCAGATGATGATGAGAACTCTGAATCACAAGACAGGGAGATCAGAGATACAACCGCACACACCTATAAAGCTGCTCCCTCTGCACCATTTCAAGAGAAGGAACCAGAGAGGAACACCACCTCTTCTGATGAAAACCGAACTTTGCAATCATTCACAGCACCAGTAATACTTTTTGCCTCATCAACACCAGGAGTTCCAATCACTCCAGTTACCGATGCAACTGCAGAGAAATTTGGAGCTCTGGAAGAGGAAGTGTCTATTACTTCCTCATTGACAGCCCCTTCAGGTGCTATGTCATCTCTCTCAACTTCGGTTTCTCCAGCAAGAGTACCCTCTGGTTCACTCTTGTGAGAGCTCTGGACTTCAGGGTCCTTAGATCCCTCTGAAGCCGAGATGCTCTTACTCTTCATTCCAAGTTCAGGACCTAAGTGTGTTGGGGTTCCCAAAACTGGTTCTAGTCCTTGGGCAACACTGAGATAAGAAGCTAAGATTCTGATTGCTTCTGGCCTAGCTACAGGTGCAAAGGTTTCATCATAATCAATACCTTCTTCTTGGCAATATCCTTTAGCAACCAACCTGGCTTTGTTCCTGATTATTATTCCATCCTCATCCCTTTTGTTTCTGAAAACCCATTTTGTTCCAATTGCAAATTTCCCTTTGGGAAGGGGAACTAGGGTCCAAACTTTGTTTCTCACAAACTCTTGAAGTTCATCCTGCATTGCAAAAATCCAATAAGGATCTTCAAGAGCTTCTTTCACCTTCTTTGGTTCAATAATGCTCAAAAAGTTTACGTAGAAGCATTCATTGATTGTCGCAGATCTTGTTTTAACTCCTTCTGATGAGGATCTAATGATTTGATCAATTGGATGATCTTTTGTCCATCTTGAGATTGGAGCAAAAATTTAGGGTGGAGTTTGAGCATCAGAGATGACAGTTGATGACATCTCTGTTGTGCTGTTCAAAGGCTCTGAAGTTGGTTCCCAAGATGGTGAAGCAGATTCTCGAATTTCTTCACTATTTGTTTCTGGAGTTACTTCCGACACTCCTTGATCATCCTCATTTTGATCTTCAGCTTCTTCTGATTCACTTTGCTGATCTGTATTTGGTGAAGTAGAAGGTGTTAATTCAAAGGGTCCAGAAAGGGTTGTACCTATTTCTTGGGGTCCTTCTGAATTTCCTCTTGGTCTATATCTGAAGATAGTTTCTGGGTTATCTTCATCAAACAAATCTTCAAATATTCTGTTTAATTCAGATTCTCTTGATGATTCAGAGATAGGTGTTGAGAGACTTTCTTCTTGTTCAGAGCTTTTATTGTCATCAAAAGTGATATTGATGCTCTCTTGGATGGTCCTTGTTCTGAGATTGAACACTCTGAAAGCTTTTGAGGCTAATGAATATCCAATGAATTTTCCCTCATCAACTTTCTTGTCAAACTTTCCAAGAGATTCTCTATCGTTCAGAATGTAACATCTGCATCCAAACACATGAAAATATTTAACATTAGGTTTCCTACTGTTAATGAGTTCATAAGATGTTTTCTGAAATGTTTTGACAATTGTAGCTCTATTCTGAGTAAAGCAGGATGTTGCCACAGCTTCTGCCCAAAAATTTGTTGCCACCCATCCTTCCACTACTCAAATACTGGACCTTGGTATAAACCGAAGACGGGTCACAGAGGTATTCGAGCTTCCCACCAAGACCCAGCTAAACCTAACAATATACTCTGACGAGCCCTCTGACGATGAGATTCTAGAGTTCCTTAGGTTCATCGGGTACGCTGCACCAATTTCCAAAAGAACCGTCTTCAGACGCCAGAACCTTCCACCTCTGTGGAACGTTCTCTTCTCTATTCTAAATCGCTGCTTGACTTGCAAGGTAGGCAGTCCTGACCAATCCAGCCATACCATACTTGCAATAATGTATGGTATGTACTACGATTTGCCTTTGGACTATGCAACTCTAATATTCAGGGAAATCAGAAACGCGGTCATAGCCAAGCAACAGGACCAAGATCGAGGCACAGAGCCCAAAAACCATGTATTCAACAGATTATTTGCCATTCTGTTAGGAGACGCTCTAATAGGAGAAGGGAAGTTACCTACAGAGGGTAAGATGATCAAGGTCTATGACATGAAGTCGCACAAGCCCACAGTTCTCAAATCTGGGTATTCAGGAGCAAGACCTCTGCCAGCCAGAATTTTGGCCTACCTGACCAGTGAAGATGGGGTGCAAACTTACATTCGTGGGCACAGGACTCCTGAACCGAGTCCTGCCAACCCCCCCCCCCCCCCCACGTGTAGGATTCCAAGTGGGTGAGATAGCTGTTTTTGATATTATAATCCCAATGAATTCAAGCAATCTCAATACAATAATGTAACAATCAAAGTATATTTCTAGAGAGAGAGTAGAGAGATAAAGTCTTCAATAGTCATATATCTAACATTGAAAGCGTACAATGAACTTCCTTACCTGTTTACAAAGCACCTAAGGTATTTATACCAAGGATGCTATTACAAGGTTAACAACAAAGTAAATTCATATTGGCTAAACTAAACATTGACTTTGTTGACTTTACTAAACTTGAATTTTCCTATTAAATCTTGGATACAATAATACACTAACATTCTCCCCCTTTGTATTCAAGATTTAAAAATTTGACACTTGTCTTCAACGCTTGATTCTTCAACTTTTATCTTTGACAATCTTTAAACTTTAAAGCTATGACATCTTGGACTTCGAAGCTTTAACAATCTCCAGTCTTTGAAGAATCTTTGAAAAATCCCTTACACTTTGCAGCTTTTGAAAAGTCAACAAGTCTTGAACAAATCTTTGAAAACTTTGGAACTTTGAGGAATCTTTGAAAACTGTATATCTTCATCTCTTTGATCTCTTGATCGTCATTGGAAAAACAAACTTTCACGAATCTTCTAATTTGACTTTGAATAAACTCAGAATGATTTCTTTTCATCTGGCTTGGACTTTTAGAATCATCTTTAGAAAGCTTCTTTTTTTCAAATCAGCTTTGAAATTTGAATCTCTCAGAAATTTCTTCCACTTTTTGACATCTCATCTCTGAAATTGATCTTTGTAGATTTCTCCCCCTTTTTGATGATTGTGAGCGTCATAATCATCAAAAAAATTTCAATTACAACATAATCTTTGATTCTCCCCCTTGAAAATACATTCTCCTCCTTTTGATCTGAATTGAATCATGAACTGTATATACCCGAATCTTTTTCAAATCTAGATATAATGAACGTTGTAAACCTGATTCAACAAATGAAACAGTTAGAAGTGCCTGTCAGTAACACGGAGTTACTGTGTACAACGAATGTACAATTTAAGGAGTTGGTTTGATGATGACTCCCCAGGACTTCCATTCAATCATTGAAAAACACAAGGTTTATCTATGAATGTTCTGACAGAAAAACAAATTTTCTGTGTGCTTGTGCTTGTGTATGAAAGAATTTAGCACAATGTGTTATTGTAAATCCCAATCAATCAAGCACTCTTACAACAATCTCTATCAAGAATTAATATGACAATGTTAAGTCTAGAGAGAGAGAGTAGAGAGAGAGTTCCAATCTGATGTATATTAATATGAATGCGATCTCCTTAGTTACATTGATTCTAAACTCATATCCCTATATATACCAAGGATATAAGCTCACAAGATTAACTACATATTAAGTAAACACATATTAGACTAATACAGACTTTGACTTTGTTGACTTTACTTGACTTGACTTTTCCTATTTAATCTTGGATACAATAATACACTAACAATCTCCCCCTTTGTATTCAAGATTTAATAAAAATTTGACATAAGTCTTCAGCGCTTGATTCTTCAATCTTTAACTCTGACTCCTTTGAATTTTGAAGCTTTAACAGTCTTCAGTCTTTCAATCTTTGAAGAATCTTGAAAAGTCTTTAACATTTTGCAGCTTTGGAAAGTCAACAAGTCTTGAAAACTTTGAAATCTTTGAAAATTTGTATCTTCATCTCTTTGATCTCTTGATCGTCTTCAGAAAAAAAAAAAACTTTCTCGAATCATCTTAATTTGGAATTGTCTTCAGAAATCTTTGAGAATCTTTTCATCTGATTTGAACTTTCAAAAATTCTTCACAAGTCTTTTTACTTTGAACATTCTTCGGAACTTTGAAATTTATTTGAAATTGAACTCTGTAGATTTCTCCCCCTTTTTGATTATTGTGAGCAACATAATCATCAAAACATCTTCAATTTCAACATAATCTTTGATTCTCCCCATTGAAAAATACATTCTCCTCCTTTTGATCTGAACTGAATCATAAACTGTGTATACCCGAATCTTTTCAAATTCAGATATAATGAACTTGGTAACCCTGATTCAACAAATGAAACAGTTAGAAGTGCCTGTCAGTAACACGGAGTTATTGTGTACAACGAATGTACAATTTAAGGAGCTGGTTTGATGATGACTCCCCAAGACTTCCATTCAATCATTGAAAAACACAAGGTAATTCTATGAATGTTCTGACAGAAAAACAAATTTTTTGTGTGCTCGTGCTTGTGTATGAAAGAATTTAGCACAATGATTGTATTTCATAAGGCTCAAATTGTGTAAACTATTGAAACAGCAACAGATATTACACGGACTCAATGTGCATGAAAGAGGTGCGAAGGTGGGGCAACTTTCCTTCTTTTTCAATATCTAAATCTTCCGAGTGAAGACTAGATAGCAGATATGCTGCGTCCCCAAAGAAAATGAAACATTTCTTTGTTAAGAAAGAAACAAGTGGCTGGTGGGGTAATTGCAAGAGTTGGCATGAGCTCACTGCCTGTTTCAATGATGGTCACCAAAGAATGTGAATCAATCAGAAGATGTGGCTGCCCGACTCAGAAAGTGGTTGGGGCAGAGTTTTGATATTCTTTTAACTCTGTTCTCACACCCTCTTTCTTTTGAACATTAAAGCTCACTTCTAACCAAACTCTCATTTACATTTTTCCGATCCACACAATAGGAAAAACTCAACCGGATGAGTTATCTCCCCCACTCTTTGATTTTGACCCCTCACCCCTCATTCACTCAAGGATAACTTCCTAGGTAGGAAACACTGGTTTGCGTGAATCCATGGAAGTTCTGTTTAGGCTCACACATGAATCCCATGTAAGTCCTAAAAAGAATGGTTGCTCAACAGTTTAACTTGAACAGTTATGCACAAGATGTATGAAAACATTGTCAACATGTATGCTCATGAGATTTGAGCAATTGAACTTTGAAGATTTCTCAAAACAAGGATATTGAATGAATGAAATGAAATCAAGAGAATTGTTTTGAGAATCTGACAATGTATCAATCAGATCAAATGAAATGGTTAGGGTATCAAAGAACTAGATATTTTGTTTATATGAACAAATATAAACAATTTAGCAATGAAAGCATAAATTTGAAATGATGAATGATGCTCAACAACATTTGAAAGCAAACGAGGGTATTACCATCGAAAAATTTGGTCGTTATGAGACATGGTAATAACAAAATTAAATGAAGTACTGAACCGATGTGTGTATGAATACTTTACAGTATATAGACAAGATAATACGCAAGTATTGATCTTTGGAAACACACGGTCAGTTAAACATGAAAGCTCAATAATGAAAAACATTTAAAATCACACTTCTTAATTCATGAAATCTTTTGAGAACCAGAAGTGGTTTGAACATTTCAGAAAACGTTTTTCATGTTCGAAAGTTGTTCTTCTTTCAAACAATCAGAGATGTAAGATTAGAAGATAATTACATTTAAGCTCCCCCTCAAATCATTATAGAATGATTTATATCAGATAAGCTCCCCCTGGATATTTACAAAATATCCTTATCTGAACATTGAAGAACGGGTCCTGATCTGTCATGTGATCAGAAGCCATAATCTTGACACTTAAGTTCGAGTTCTAAACTGAAGTGTTTAGAAGCCAATGTCTTTAACATTGAAGTCCGAGTTCTAAGTTGTAGTACTTAGAAATCAAAAATTTTATACTTTGAAATATGAGTCCTGATCTGTACATGATCAGAAGTCAAACATCTTGCTCCCCCTATATCTGTGGTACTTGCAAAACAGAGTTAACAGGTTTTGGTACCCACTGATATTTGGGTCCTGGTATGTTAGAATTAAAAATCCACTTCTCATTAGATGTATATCTTTTAAATCCATAATTCTGAGAAGTTATTCTGTAAGAACCGTACCAGTTATGAGCAAATTCTTTTTGAACGAAGTCATTCTCTCCACAGTAAGAACAACAGATCTTCCTTTGAGCAATCCTGATCAGATGATTAGTCGAATAATATATATCAGGATTACCAAAAGATTTACCTTTATGCGCAGTGTTCTTTTTGGAATTTGTTGTGGATTTGAATGATCTGTCATTCTTCTTCTCTTCATCTGAAGAACTCTTCACTCTCCAGACCATCTGACTTTTCTTTGATTGCTTTCCAAGAGATTTGATATAATAGCTCGCTGAACCATCAACAGATTTATCATAAAATAGATTTGATGGTCTCATCTGACTTGATTTGACGATGATTGGTTTAACACTTTTCTTTTTGAAAACATTTTTGTCATGAATAGAACTTGAAGCTGTTTTGAAAGAACAGAATGATTCTGCTGAATTATCAACATGTGATTGACTAATCACATCAGCTAAAATCTTTTCTGATAAATTGACGTTTGCAGCTTCCAAGTCTTTTATTTTTTCAGCTAAAATGTTTCTTTCAGAATTAAGTGTGTCAAACTTCTGTTTCAAATCAGATCTAGCCATCTGTTCTTTTAGAATTTCTGATGACAGAACAGATAATTTGGATGTGAGCTTAGATATTTCAGATTCAAAATATGAACGTTCTTGCTCAAAATCTGTTTCCAAGTTCTTGTTTTTCTCAGAAATATCCTTGAAAATCCTAGCATTTTTCTTTTCAAATAATTTATTTGCTTGCTCAAAACACTGCTTCTTTTCTTTGAAAATATTTCTTTCTTTTTCAAGCAAGTCTTGTAAAGTAGAAATCTGCTTAGGAAGTTCAGTATTTTTAGCTTCAAGAACTTGTCTTTCTTTGGCAAAAGTGTCTCTTTCAGTGATTAAAACCTTTTCAAAATCAGACACTTGCTTTGAAAGTTTAATACATCTAAACTCAAGATTTTTCTTCTCTTGGTCAGCTTTCTTAGAATTCTCAGATGATTGTTGAGTTGAAGATGACTTCACATTTGCTTTTTCTTTTTCTGCTTGGAGACTTGTTTGGAGTTCAAGATTCTTGTTCTCCAAAGCAGATATCTTCTCTTCAAAAGCCTTAATCTTTTGTTGAAGCTTGACTGACTCATCTTTCAGCTCAGATGATTTCTTTTCAGTCGTCTTCAGTTGACTTTGAAGATTCTCTTTGACTTTATCTTCTTTAATGCTTTTTATCAATTCAGCATTTTTCTTTTCCAGAACAGATATATGATTCATCTTGTGATTCTGATGACTTCTGTTCAGTCGTCTTAAGTTTGCTTTGAAGATTTGAAATCTTTCTCTCTTTCTACATGATAATCTTCTTTTTAACTCCTATGATTTTTTCTTTCATTTCTATTTGATTATCTTTATCTTTAATCTCTTTCTCTCTTTCCTTCATGATATCTGCAAAATCAGATTTATCAAGATTAGCACATTTTATGCAATCAGAAATTTTATCAGAATTTGACATTTTAGATTTGAACTCCTGAATCTGATTTAGAAGCTTTGAATTCTGATTTTTCAGCTTGTCTAATTCAGCTTCCATCTTTGGTATTTTCGGCATGTACAAAACAGCCATATCTCTTGCAGATAAAACAATATTTCCTCTTTCGTCTGTCTTTGGCATCTTGAAAGAAAAAGTTAGCTTAAAAAAATGATCGTTCCCAAACAAATCAGAAATGTTGACTAAAAAGTCAAACTTGGATAAGAAAAAAAATTTAAATTTTCGAAAAAAATCTAAGTCTTAAAACTCGCAGATCACTGTACTCGCTAGACACTGTTCACACTAAAACTCGCTGGCAAGCACTTGCGCGTTTCTGAAACTCGCACGTCTCTTTAACGCGTTTCGACCAAACTCGCACGCTTCACCTTGCGTGTTTCTCAAACTCGCTTGACTCTATCTACGCTTTTTATCCAAACTCGCAAGCAAACTCGCAGATGATAACTTGTAGACAAACGCGCAGGCAAACTCGCAGGAAAACACCCAACCAAACTCGCATATGTACGAACTCGCTGACTTTGACTTGCGCGTTTTAGAAACTCGCTAACTTCGATTAGCGCATTTTAGAAACTCGCTAACTTCGACTAGCGCATTTTAGAAACTCGCTAACTTCGAATAGCGTGTTTGAGACCAAATCTTCAACTTGCGCGTTCTAGCGACTTGCGCGTTCTAACGACTTGAAGCTTGCGCGTTCTACGAAGAACTTGCGCGTTTTCTGGATCTTGCGCATTTCGACACTTCAGTTCATAAAATCGATTCAAATCAACTTAAACCTGCAAATTGAAACATAAACTTGCAACAATATCATCGATTTGCATATTAGAACACTTTTCTATCACAAAATTTCCACTAAAACCATAAAAATCAACGAATTGATTCAAGAAACAGTGTTCGACTTCAACTTTTTCGAAAAATGCAATTTGATCAAATTGATTGATCTGAAGTTCGAATTTGACTCTGTGATTTGAATAAGATATGATCCAATTAATAAAACGTATACAATCAAATCAATTTCTTGATTTAATTGTACAAAAACAATGAAATTTCAGATCAAACAGTAACTTTTTCACAAACGAGTTCTTGAAAAAAAATTCAGAAAATCAATCAGTTTGATAAATCCAATCACTTCTGAAATAGTTTGGTTTGCTCTGATACCAATTGTTATTGTAAATCCCAATCAATCAAGCACTCTTAAAACAATCTCTATCAAGAATTAATATGACAATGTTAAGTCTAGAGAGAGAGTAGAGAGAGAGTTCCAATCTGATGTATATTAATATGAATGCGATCTCCTTAGTTACATTGATTCTAAACTCATATCCCTATATATACCAAGGATATAAGCTCACAAGATTAACTACATATTAAGTAAACACATATTAGACTAATACAGACTTTGACTTTGTTGACTTTACTTGACTTGACTTTTCCTATTAAATCTTGGATACAATAATACACTAACACAATGATTATGTTTCATAAGGCTCAAATTGTGTAAACTGTTGAGACAACAATAAGTATTACACGGACTCAATGTGTATGAAAGAGTTTCAAAGGTGGGGCAACGTTCCTTCTTTTTCAATATCCAAATCTTCCGAGTGAAGACTAGATAGCAGATATGCTGCGTCCCCAAAGAAAATGAAACATTTCTTTGTTAAGAAAGAAACGAATGGTTGGTGGGGTAATTGCAAGAGTTGGCATGGGCTCACTGCCTTTTTCAATGATGGTTACCAAAGAATGTGAACCAATCAGATTTTGTGGCTACCCGACTTAGAAAGTGGTTGGTGCAGAGTTCTGATATTATTTTAACTCTGTTCTCACACCCTCTTTCTTTTTATCATTATGCTCACTTCTAACCAAACTCTCATTTCTATTTTACCACTCCACACAATGAGAAAAACTCTACCGGATGAGTTATCTCCCCCACTCTTTGATTTATGACCCCTCACCCCTCAATCACTCGAGGATAACTTCCTGGGTAGGAAACACTGGTTAATGTGAATCCATGGAAGTTCTGTTTAAGCTCACACACGAATCCCATGTAAGTCCTATAAAGAATGGTTGCTCAACAATTTTGTAGGACCCTAGATCTGGACATTCAAGCTTTTGTAGCTAGGTTAGGATAGGAAAGGATTAAGCTTTATTTATTGAAAGCATATAAACCTAATCTAGAGAGAGCTTTGAGATGTAAAGGCTACATTTTTATTAATGGAATGATTCTCAAATATTACAAGCCTTAGCCATCTATTTATAGCTACAATTCCTACCTACCACCTTCCCTTGCTACATCTTTTAAGCACAAAGCCCTTGCACATCATTTTACAAAATATAAAATACATTTAAAATAGATTTACTTTCCAAACTTTCAATGCACTAACATTCTCCCCCTAAAGTTTGAGAAAGTAAATCATCTTCTTGAAGCTTTAGATCCTCTCCCCCTTGATTTACTTGACAAACTTTGGCACAACTTTGACAATGAAAGGCTCGGCTCCCCCTTTATTGTTGCTCTCACTCTTGAAATTTCGGCTTTAAAATCGAATTCATTGTAGACATTAATCCCGACTAAGAGCACTTCGAAGCATCTTGGAATGTTGAAATCCAACTTGTTACGTTAAGCCCACAAGAATGACAACAAGAGGATTTGACGTGACGAACCGGTGCAAACTTAGTGTAAAACAAAGAATTCGTCGATTAACCGCGAGCCGAATAAGCATTCCGCTTGAGAGACATAAACTTTTAGCTCGAAGAGGGAACGTGTAGTCGTGCACCACAAGGTAGGGTCGAGAAACAATTTTTGGCCAAATTTAACTGACTTTTGGACCAAAAATGTTAGAAAATTAACTGGACTAACGGAAGTCCGTTAGTTTACTATTCATATTCTCTTTTAACATGAAATCACACGAACTGTTGATTTCTACTTCACTTTGCTTCAACAAAATATGATCAAACAAGCTGTTTGTTTCATCTATTTGCATCCATAAGCTTGAAATGAACATTTTCTGCAAAAAAATTTCATGCGTCGTGAACATATTGACGCCGGCGATCCAACAGAAAGCTTCCAGCGAGTTTAACAAACTTTTTCCAGCGATCTTATTCCAACAACCAACACCTTCGATTTCATGCTGGAAATTCGTGTAATTAACTGTCAAACTAACCGATATGATGATACAAAAAGATCTGGAGTGATAAACATCAAAGAATCCGGCGAAGGCTCGATTTTCCGGCGAGGAGATGTAGATTCCGGCCAAACGTTTTTCGAGCGATGTTATAAACAGCTTACAAAAAAAATATGATTTTCAGGCTGGAAATACTTGTTATGAACTTGTAAATTGATTGAAATGAGTTGTTACAAGATCTGAACGATATGACAGTAAAGAATCCGACTCGACCAGTGCAGAATCCGGCGATAGTGTTTTTCCGGCGAGATGTGTTCAACAGATCACAATACTCGATCTTATGCCCAAATTTCCATCAAGCAAGTAACAAACGATCGAGATAAACATTATAGAATAGATCTGTAATGAAAGATTGACAATATCACAACTCAAACCTCAGTTTCCGGCGATGAACAGTACAAATTCCGGCTATCTCGTTTTTCCGGCGAAGTGTATTCCAACAGATCAAAATTCTCGATTCTTGCTCAAAATGCATCAAGCAATCGAGGTAAACGTGAGGAACAGATCTGTAACGTAGATATGACAGTATCATGGCTCATACCTCAAACTCCGGCGAGAAATCCGGTCAGATCTGCATTTTCCGGTGAACGAATTTTCGAACCTCATATCTAGCTCGTTTTTCATCGTTTTTCGATTCTGAAAATTGTAGAATGCTCGAAATTCGATAACGAACAAATCTATGTAAATCAAATCACCTCATTCAAGAAAAATTCGGATCGAAGAATTTGACGCGAAGAATACCGAAAATTTCGAACGAAAACTTCGAAAAACCTCAAAACTCAACGAAATTCGAATCCAAAAATTGTAGTAGATCTGTAATCTCATCAAGAAAAAATCTTCAAGAGGAATTAAGAATTAGATGAACTTACAAGTAGATCGGGCTTAAAAACGCATGAAATGTCGAGATCCGATAATCGTTTCGATAAAAAAATTATCGTTTGGCTCTGATACCACATGTAGGACCCTAGATCTGGACATTCAAGCTTTTGTAGCTAGGTTAGGATAGGAAAGGATTAAGCTTTATTTATTGAAAGCATATAAACCTAATCTAGAGAGAGCTTTGAGATGTAAAGGCTACATTTTTATTAATGGAATGATTCTCAAATATTACAAGCCTTAGCCATCTATTTATAGCTACAATTCCTACCTACCACCTTCCCTTGCTACATCTTTTAAGCACAAAGCCCTTGCACATCATTTTACAAAATATAAAATACATTTAAAATAGATTTACTTTCCAAACTTTCAATGCACTAACAAATTTAACTTTAGCAGTTAAGCTCAAAAATGTGATAATATTGTCAAAATGTATGCTCATTAAAAATAAGAAAGAAATTTGAGCATTTTGAACTTTGAAGATTTCTCAAAACAAGGATATTGAATAAATGAAATGAAATCAAGAGAATTGTTTTGAGAATCTGACAATGTATCAATCAGATCAAAAGAAATGAAATGGTTAGGGTATCAAATAATTGATAGTTTGTTTATATGAACGAATATAAACAATTATAGTAATGAAAGCACAAATATTGAAATGATGAATGATACTCAACAACATTTGAAAGCAAACGAGGGTATTACCATCGAAAAATTTGGTCGTTATGAGACATGGTAATAACATATTAAAATGAAGTACTGAACCGATGTGTGTGAATACTTTACAGTATATAGATAAGATAATACACAAGTATTGATTTTTGGAAACACACGGTCAGTTAAACATTAATGCTCAATAATGAAAAACATTTAAAGTCACACTTCTAAATTCATGAAATCTTTTTTGGAACAAGAAGTGGTTTAAACATTTTAGAAATCGTTTTTCATGCTTGAAAGTTGTTCTTCTTTCAAACAATCAGAGATCTAGATTAGAAGCTATTTACCTTTAAGCTCCCCCTCAAATCATTTTATCATGATTTGTTTTCTTTTAAGCTTCCCCTAGATATTTGCACAATATCCATATCTTTAAACATTAAAGAATGGTTCCTGATCTGTCATGTGATCAGAAGCCACAATGACATTAAAGTCCGGGTTCCAAACTGAAGTGTTTAGAAGCCATTGTTCTTTGACTTTGAAGTCCGAGTCCTGAGTTGATTTAATCAGAAGTCAACATTTTATACTTTGAAGTACGAGTCCTGATCTGTACATGATCCAGAATTCTGAGAAGTTATTCTATAAAAACCGTACCAGTTGTGAGCAGATTCTTGTCGGACGAAATCATTCTATCCACAGTAAGAACAACAGATCTTCCTTTGAGCAAACCTGATCAGATGATTAGTTGAGTAATAAATATCAGAATTACCAAAAGATTTACCTTTATGCGTACTGTTCTTTTTGGCATTTGTTGTGGATTTGAATGATCTGTCATTCTTCTTCTCTTCATCAGAATCTTTTACTCTCCAGACCATCTATTTTTTTTTGATTGCTTCCCAAGAGATTTAACATAATAGCTAGCTGAACTATCAACAGATTTATCATAAAATAGATTAGATGGTCTGATTTGACTTGATTTGACAATTATCGGTTTGACACTTTTCTTTTTCAAAACATTTTTATCATGAATAGAACTAGAAGCTGTTTTGAAAGAACAGACTGATTCTGTTGAAAGATCAACATATGATTGATTAATCACATCAGCTGAAATCTTTTCTGATAAATTGACGTTTGCAGCTTCCAAGTCTTTTATCTTTGCAGCTAAAATGTTTCTTTCAGAAGTTAGTGTGTCAAACTTGTGTGTCAAATCAGATCTAGCCTTCTGTTCTTTAAGAATATCTGATGACAGAACAGATAATTTGGACATGAGCTTGGATATTTCAGTTTCAAAATATGAACGTTCTTGCTCAAAAACTTGTGTGTCAAATCAGATCTAGCCTTCTGTTCTTTAAGAATATCTGATGACAGAACAGATAATTTGGACATGAGCTTGGATATTTCAGTTTCAAAATATGAACGTTCTTGCTCAAAATCTTTTTGTAAGTTCTTGGATTTATCAGAAATTTCATTGAAGAGCCCAACATTTCTCTTTTCAGAATTTTTCTTTTCAGATTCAAAAGACTTTTACTTTTCTTTAAAAAATTGTCTTTCTTTTTCTAATAAGTCTTGTAAAACTGAGATCTGTTTGGGAAATTCAGCAATTTTATCTTCAAGAACTTTTATTTCCTTAGCAAATGTGTCTCTTTCAGTAATGATTATCTTTTCAAAATCAGACACTTGCTTGGAAAGTTTAATGCATCTCAGCTCAAGATTCTTTTTGTCTTGTAAGGTTTTCTTGGAAATCTCAGATGACTGTTGAGTTGAAGATATCTCTTTATTTGATTTTTCTTTTTCTGCTTGGAGACTTGTTTTCAATTCAGCATTCTTCTTCTCCAAGACAGATATCTGATCTTCAAAAGCCTTTAACTTATTTTGAAGCTTGACTGATTCATCTTTCAGCTCAGATGACTTCTGTTCAGTCGTCTTCAGTTGGCTTTGAAGATTGTTTATCATTCTCTCTTTTTGCATAATAATCTTCTCTTTAACCCCTATGATTTTTTCTTTTATTTCAATTTCATTCTCACTTGCTCTAATGATACCTGCAAAATCAGATTGAGAATTATTAGCACATTTTGTACAAACAGGAGTTTTATCAGAATTTGACAAATTTAATTTCAACTCCTGAATCTGATTTAGAAGCTTTGAGTTCTGATTTTTCAGCTTGTCTAATTCAGCTTCCATCTTTGGTATTTCTGGCATGTACAAAACTGTCATATCTCTTGCAGATAAAACAATATTTCCTCTCTCGTCTGTAACAGACATCTTGTCAGAATGTTAGCTTAAAAAAATGATCGTCAAAAATCAAAAAATTATGACTACTAACAAAATTTGTCCCCTCCGCAGACTTAGCACGGGGGTTCCGCTAGAAAGAAATGCTTGAAAAAAAAATGATCGTTCCCAAACCAATTCAGAAAAGTTGACTAAAAAGTCAAACTTGGATCACACAAAAAAATTAATTTTCAGGAAAAAATCTATGTCTTGAAACTCGCACGACACTGTACACACTAGTCACTGTTCACGTTGAAACTCGCAAATGGTAACGTGCGCGTTTCTAGAACTCGCAGGCCAATAGTAGCACGTTTGCTCAAACTCGCATGACGATGAAACTCGCAAGGCACTGGTGTTATTCCCAAATTCATCAAGTTCTAATTGCTAAACAACAATCAAGATGAGAATACTAAAATCACATTCATTGATCTTCAATCACAACTATTACAAACTCTCAACTTTCTCTCTCTAAACTCTCTCACTAGAATGATATGCTGTGAACTCTTCTCTAACCAGCTCTCTCAATCTTTACTTCGTGTGTACAACTAATTACAAAGACAAGGACAAAGGTATTTATACCCTCTATCAAATACAAGAAAACAAATACAAATACATTGACTTTGACTTTATTAACAAAAGACTTTGACTTTGATGAGAGTTGACTTTTCCAGCTTTGACTTCTTCATCTTTTATCATCAATCTTTATGATCTTGAATCCAACATATTTGTGCTCTAACAATCTCCCCCTTTGGATTCAAGATCATTACTAAAAGATTTAGCAATACGATCTTCTCTTTGAATAAGCTCGATTGAATAAACTCCCCCTTGGATCAATCTGTATCTTCTCTTAAAATCTCCCCTTTTGATACAAACATAACTTTCTCAACCAACTTTCATACTCCCCCTATTTGTATGAAATCTTTACAATCTCCCCTTCTCTGATAAGCACAGTATCTTCAAATACTTTCAGCAATCTTCCCAACGTCTCATCATCAAAAATAGTAACAATCTTTCCCAAGGTTGTACACAAACCTTTTTCAGACTTGAAAAGAAAAATATCTTAAGATTTTTCAGATTTAGCACACTTTGCTCCAGCAAATTATCTTCAACAAACTAAAATCTTTCATCTTTCAACAATCTTGAATAATTCTCCCATATCTTGAATTTTGGACATTTCTTCAAACTTTTCAACCAACATTTCTTCAAACTTTTCAACCAACATTTCTTGATTTGAACTCTTCTCCCCCTTCTCTAATCACTGTTTCGATCAACAAACTGGAACTCGCTAATCACTGTTTCGAACAAACTCGCAGATCAAAAAACTCACAGAACACTGTTGTTAGCGCGTTACGCTTAAACTCGCACGCTTCTCTAGGACGTTTCGATCAAACTCGCACGTCTCTCTAGCGCGTTTCGATCAAACTCGCAGGCTTTGACTTGCGCGTTTATCAAATTCGCTTGTCTCTATCTGTGCGTTTTACCCAAACTCGCACGTGTTGCTTGCGCGTTATTCAGACACTTGCGCGTTCTTCAGCTTGCGCGTTTTGCAGATGAATCTTGCGCGTTTGTGGATGAACTTGCACGTTTTATGAATCTAGCGCGTTCTTGGGTTTTTCTGCGCGTTCTTCACCTCTTCGATCAAAAATCAAGTAAAACTTGATTTTTTATTCTGAAAAAGATACAATTAGTCCACGATAACAAACTAAACATGATTACAACACTGAGTTTGCATAAGAAATCGAAAATTATAGTGCTCAGATCGATTTACAGTGTTCGACTTCAACTTTTTCGAAAAACACAATTTGATCAAGTTGATCAATCTAATGTTCGAATTTGACTCTGTGATCTGAATAAGAATTGATCCAATTAATAAAACGTATACAATCAAATCAATTTCTTGATTTAATTGTACAAAAACATCAAAACTATGGATCAACAGTGAAATATCAAAAACCGAGTTCGTGAAATACAAGAATTCGAAAAAAATGAATTCAATCTGTGATCTGATCCTTCTGAATTCATTTGGTTTGCTCTGATACCAAATGATATTGTAATCCCAATGAATTCAAGCAATCTCAATACAAGAATGTAACAATCAAAGTATATTTCTAGAGAGAGAGAGTAGAGAGAGAAAGTCTTCTATAGTCATATATCTAACATTGAAAGCGTACAATGAACTTCCTTACCTGTTTACAAAGCACCTAAGGTATTTATACCAAGGATGCTATTACAAGCTTAACAACAAAGTAAATTCATATTGGCTAAACTAAACATTGACTTTGTTGACTTTACTAAACTTGACTTTTCCTATTAAATCTTGGATACAATATTACACTAACAATTTTTCTTAGGACATAGATAGGTGAGGGAGCGGAAGTTAGAACAGAGGAGGCTGAAGGAGCTGAAGTGCGAACAGAAGTTGTAGTTGCGAAACGAGAAAAGAAGCTTAAAAAGAAAAGAACTCCCAAAAAGAGAGTCGCAGAAGAGGAGGCTCCAAAATCCCCAAGAGAAGTTGCCAAGCCAAAGAAGAAGGCTAAGAAATTGACCAAGGCAGCGACCTCTGAACCTGTACCCTCTCCAGACGTGAGTGAACCTGCAGAGTCCGAACAACCTCTGAAGAGGAGAAGAAGAAAAGCCCAAGTCGTTGAAAGCTCTGAGGAAAGGCCATCCAGCCCTCTCCGAGTCACAATGGCCATAGTTGAGGAGATACAGAAGCTGGACTCTGGAACCTTAGCGGAATTCGCAGATTTTACAGTGCAAGACGTTACAGGGCTTTCAAGATATTATGATGAGGGAAACAAAATCTCAGAGGAGATAGGAGAAAAAGATGCCCTTGGCACACCACCAAAACCAACTCCCGGTGCAACCCACTCGTCTACCCCTGCAGTTCTAGTGTAGAGGGGTATTGAAATAGGACCGCACAGTCCGAACCCAGCCCAAGCCATCGGATAGAGGATACTCCTTCATCATTTTTACCACCATTAGGGGAAACCAAACCCACCTCACCCTCTCAAAAGGGTGAGAGTGTTGCTTTGCGTGTCCATTCGCTCCAGGACACATCTCTTCCACACACAGAGGTATTTGTTACCTCTGTCACACACAAGAGTGACACCCAAACCACCTCAGAGTTGGTGGTGAAAGAACATGATGATTATGTGGCTCTAGAACAACCACAGGATCCGTTCAACATAAGTCTTAAGGGAGTCTCTGAACCCTCACCCAAAGAACGTGTTGACAGAACTTCCATAAGAGCTTCCTCTGTGGAATATCAAGGATTGGAAGGAAATCCCTCAAAGCTCAACATCCCCACAGGCTCTATGGGTGCCAAAGACTCGTTGGCCAAATCTGGAACATTTGTTGTTCCAGAGGTTACCTCGGACATCTATGTCACAAAGGGCGAGTTTAAAGCCTTTGCTGACACGGTGCTCCAAAAACTTAACGAGTTGCAAAGCTCTATCTCCAGAGAGTCCCAAGCCAACTCTCAAACTATTGTAGAGGCCCTGAAAGCCAATAATGAAGCTCTGCATGCCCTCCGAACAAACTGCGCGACCAAAGCTGACCTTCAAGCTTGTGGTAAAACCATCTTTCCACACTCCAATCAAATTCAGATTCTCGGGGATCTTTGCATAGATGATATCCCAAAGTATGCTACACAAGGAGTTCAGACCGGAGTGACAGAAACAACCAAGCTCCGAGAAGAAATAAAGGACATAACTCGCAGTGTTATGGTCCCCTTCCACCCACAGGCATCAACCTCTGTACCTGACCCCTCTGCTTTCACGACAAAAGTCGACCTAGAAGCAATGAGCAATTAGTTTTTGGGCAACCTCAACCTTCTTCGATCCAACTTCAATGATCAAGGAAAGCAGGTGGCAGCAGACTTGAAGAAAACCGTAGCCACATTTCACTTCAAGTCTGATGTGGAAATCAACGCACTATCAATGGCTGCAGAGGATACCCTACAGAAGATCAACAAACATGCCGATGAACACCTCTACAAGAGGATGAAGAGAAAGGCCCCTGCCAATTTCCAAGAGGAGGCCTCACAGAAAAGATCTCACCATGATGATCAGGACCCATATACCTCTGGCCCTGGCCATCATGAGGGGGAGAAGGCATTAACACCAAAAGCACCGTTCATCTCTACCACCCTTCTTCAATCCCTACCCCTACAAAGAACATCTTCAGAGGCACACAAAACACAGAATCTAATGCCCTGTGCCTCTGAGGACCAAATACCAACTCCAATTGCCCAAGGATCAACCTTTGTAGTGTCTCTAAAGGGAAAGGTTAGTGTGGGCTCTGAACATATCGCTGAAGGACTCACGAAATTTGTAGAACCTTCAAGTCCTGAACTTATGCCCACTGCACCCACACCCGCAGTTCAGTTTTAAAGCCTTGATCCAGTTAATGCTGCAGATACTTCAGAGACCTCTCCACGGAAGAAAGATCAAATCATCTTTACACCTGACAAGAAAAATCCCTTAGAACAGTCCTCAGAGAAGAAACGTCAAGAGGACGGAATGAAAGAGATAGTTCAATCGATGGACGCCATGAGAGTTCCAATCCCAAGGCCTCCACCAAAAGAACTTAAGTTTCAAGAGAACATTCATACCTATCTCTACAGCGCGGAGCCCGAAGCCGTCTTCTTAGCACCAAATCTGCATCCCTTAATCAAAAAAGACATCAGAAGACGCTTCAAGCGAACTGCACTAGAATGGGATGAAGTATTCTCCACAAAAGATATCAAAACCGTGATGAGTATCTCTCTACACTCCTTCACCAAAAAGTCAATCATGTATGCAAAATACTTAGTTGAGAGAAAAGATGGAAAACAATACACGTTCACAGATGCATACTTAAAGAACCTCTGTGCCTACGATCTTCCTCAACTACATGCCTTCACAGAGCAAAGACTTGAAAAGCGTAAGGAGTACATGATAGCGAATGGCAGGATCAAGGAGGTGATGCACGAACATGTAAAATATCACAGCAAAATGGACTTCGAGGTCGCTCTACAAATCAGAGTCGAAAAGTTGTCGATCACCAAACCACATGATCAATTCCCCGGAATCGAGAACGTTCCTTCCAACTCCTTAATCACAGAGCCTGATTTCGGATTTATCTACAGAGACGATGATGGGCTTAAAAAGATGTATCGGCCAAATCAAAGTCACAAGTATTCGAACAACACTCTGCAGAAGATAAAGAACACGATTCTGAGGAAGAAAGGCTCTGAGATTGTGCAAGCAGGACCTGCAAAGACAATGATAGGACAAATTGATGCACAACTGAAGTACAGGGAACTCATTCTATCGATGAGAAAAACTCTAGCTGAAAGCTTTACCAACCCGATAAATGATTTTCCCCAATGACTTCTTTAATCTTTTGTTTTTCATTCATGTATTTCTATACTAATGTAATTGCCTTTTGGCATTTTTCTTTTATGAATGAATATCACTTTTTAGAGGTTGAGTTCCTTTCACCAATTTTTGTTTCCATCTTAGCCAACACCTCACTTTTCAAATTTTATTTTTTCAATACTTAGGGGGAGATTGTTAGCTCCACTCACAATTGTATAGAAGTATTGAAAAATAGGCTAAGTATGGGAATCGCAGAAGTCTGCCGCTGAACACTCAAGTATACTACAGAAGGTGCAAAGCTCAGAGGTTACTCCGCAGAAGATCTACCCGAAGTCAAACCTGGTGATGATCCTCAGATCACAGAGCCTTTGTGATCACTCACAGAGTCTCTGTGAAGGCTAACCACTGGAGATCAATGTTGAAGCTTTTCTTGAGTTCAAGACAAGACCACGTGTAGAACACGTGAGACCAGCTGTACGAAGATCCTCCAAATAAAAGTAATCGGCGTCCCACGATGTTTACTTTACAGGTGGCATTCCTTTTATGGAATATCAGTTTTTGTCTTGTACTAAGGGGTGCATCCTTCTGCTATATTAAGGGAGCACCACCTTAGAGCTCAGAAAAAAAACGAGGGCACATACAAAAATAGCAGTCTGTATAATCCTTGAGCATATTTGCACATACCAGTGCGTGTTCTTGGTGTTCTTGAGTAATTAAAGAAACAGGTCTTTGAGTAACTTTCATATCATACTTTACTTCCTGTTCATTAATTACTTGTGTGTTTACTACCTTGCATGTTCAATCTCTTCAACACATCTTAAACGCTTCCGCACCTTATTTTGTCAATCTGTGTGTAGTAAAAGGTTAAATCAAGTTAAAGAACATCATAACTGGGATCAACAATCTCACATCTAACCAAACTCTCTTTTCCATTTTCCCTCATCACACATCCCACACTCATTTCTTTTGACTCTTCACACTCAATCACTAAGGATTAACTTCTTGGGTAGAAATCACTAGTTAACGTGATTCCATAGAAGTTCAATTAACTCCTAGCACAAAGATCCCATGTTTTCCTAGAAAGCATGTGTTGCTCAAAATGGTTTAACTTTATCAGTTAAAGCTCAAATACAAGTCAGATATTTGTATGCTCAGAAGATAATCATGAAGATTTGAGCATTTGAATCACTGAAGTATTTTCAAAACAAGTAAATTGAATGAATGAACATGAATGCAAGAGACTTGTTTGAAAATATGACAATGTATGAAAATGAACAGAATCAAATGATATAGCAATTAAAGCTTATGGTCAACAAAAAAATGAATATTATTGAGATTCCCAATATTCAAGTTCTAATCCAGTAACAAACAATCAAGATGAGAATCTAAATCACATTCATTGATTTCAATCACAACTATTACAAATTCACAACTTTCTCTCTGTACAAACACTCTCTCTCTAGAATGATATGTTCTATACAATTCTTCTCTGATTCGTATTATGAGTGTTCTAACGTGCTTACAAAGACAACAAAGGTATTTATACCCTCTAGCAATTACAAGGAAAACAAAATACAATTACATTGACTTTGACTTTATTACAAATAGACTTTGACTTTTGATGAAAGTTGACTTTTGCAGCTTTGACTTTTTGATCTTTTATCTTCAATATTTATGATCTTGAATCCAACATATTTGTGCCCTAACAATCTCCCCCTTTGGATCAAGATCATTACTAAAAAAATTAGCAATGCGATCTTCTCTTTGATTAAGCTCGATTGAATAAACTCGCCCTTGGATCAATCTGTATCTTCTCTTAAAATCTCCCCTTTTGATACAAACATAACTTTCATACTCCCCCTATTTGTATGAAATCTTTACAATCTCCCCTTCTCTGATAAGCACAGTATCTTCAAAAACTTTCAGCAATCTTCCCAACGTCTGATCATCAAAAATAGTAACAATCTTTCCCAAGGTTGTACACAAACCTTTTTCAGACTTGAAAAGAAAAATATCTTAAGATTTTCAGATTTAGCACACTTTGCTCCAGCAAATTATCTTCAACAAACTGAAATCTTTCATCTTTCAACAATCATGAATAATTCTCCCATATCTTGAATTTCAGACATTTCTTCATACTTTTCAACCAACATTTCTTGATTTGAACTCTTCTCCCCCTTTTTGATGAATTGAGCATCAACATCATCAAAACTTTCATCAAGAAATGTCTTTGACCATTCTCATCTGAGCCTCTGATTCTTTGCCAATTCGAACAATGTATTTATCCAGATCTTTTCAAATCCGGACAAAATAAGAATGTAACACCTGAATCAACAAATGAATCAGTTAACATGCCTGTCAGTAACACAAAGTCACTGTGTGTAACGAATACACATTGGAAAGGAGCTTTTGTGATGTTCACTCCCCCAGGGCTTCCATCCAATCATCGAAATACCACAAAGACAATTTCTATGAATGTTATGACAAAGAAACGAATTCTTTGTGTGTTCGTGCACGTGTAGAAAGAATTAAGCATGAATAACTGCTTTCATAAGGCTCAACATAGTGTAAACCACTGAGACAACAGTAGATAAACACAGATAGATTATATGCTGCGTCCCCAGAAAATATGAAACATTTTCTTTTTGAGAAGAAAATGAGTGGTTGGTGGGGTTTAAGCAAGAGTTGGCATGGGCTAATTGCCTGTTTCAATAACGTTCACCAAAGAGTTGTGAAACGCTAGTAATGTGGCTTTCCGGTTCAGAAAGTAGTTGGTGCAGAGTTTAATATTCTTTTACTCTGATCGCACACCCTCTTTCTTTTTAATCTTTAAGCTCACTACTAACCAAACTCTCTTTTCCATTTTACCTCATCACACCCACACTCATTACTTTAGACTCCTCACACTCAATCTCTAAAGGATTAACTTCATGGGTAGGAAACACTGGTTAACGTGAATCCATAGAAGTTTAGTTAATTCCTAGCACAAAGAACCCATAGTTCCTATAAAGCATGTGTTGCTCAAATGGTTTAACTATATCAGTTAAAGCTCATATACAAATGTCAGATAAAATGTATGCTCAAATGATATAATCATGACAATATGAGCATTGTTTAAACATTGAAGTATTTTCAAACAAGTATATTGAATGAAAGAACATGAATGCAAGAAACTTGTTTGAAAATCTGACATTGTATAAAAAATGATCATAAATGAATGATATAACAATCAAGGATTATGGTCAAGAATAATGGACATTTGTCTATACGAAACAAAATATAGACATTCTTGAAATAACGTTTCGAAATGAAATATTGTTCAAAATTATTTAAAGTACAAACAGGGTGTCTTACCATCGAAGAAAAATTGTTTCAATTTAGAGACATGGTAAGAACATGTTGAAAAAAAATTCAAACCAGTGTGTGTGAATACTTGAAAGTATATGGAAAAGACAATACGCAATTATTTATCTTTGGAAACACACGGTTTGTATATCAATTTAAGCACAAAATAAAATGAAAACATTTAAAATCACACTTCCAAATTATAAAATCTGTTTAAAAATTGGGAAGTGGTTTGAACATTTAAGAACATGTTTTCTATATCTGAAAGTTGTCCTTCTTTCAGATATATTTGAGATTAAGATAGGAAATTTACCTTTTCGCTCAATCTTAAATCTCAGAAAGTCAAGCTGTCGTCATTTAGATATAATCATGTCAGCTTCTCTCATCCTGCAAGTCTCAAAGTCTAGTCAAAAACAACTTTTATTCACAAAAAATAAAAGACATAAAGCAGTAAAACGATTAAAGTACGAGTTCTGATCTGAAATAATCATAAATCAAAATCCTTTTACTCCCCCTGAAATTATGCATATAAAATATGTCAGTGAAAAAGCACATGATAGAGATCTACAACTCCTTTGGGAATGTAGTTCGTCATATCTATCCAATGCATAAATTTCAGAAAATTATGTACTCCCCCTTGAAGGTTGATTTCCTCATTTGAGTCTAGGAGTACAATTCTTATATCAGCCCGGGAGTATCTTCTCTTTTTCATCATTGAAGTACGAGTCCTAAACTGTTATGTTTAGAAGTCAAACTTCGTTGAAGTACGGGTTCTAAGCTGATGTACTTAGAAGCCATCGTTCTTGACATTGAGGTACGGGTCTTGAACTGTGTTATTCAAGAGCCATTGTTCTCTTACTCCCCCTTTACTTGTGGTGCCTGCAACACATAATCAATCTTCGGTTTTGGTACCCACTGGTATTTGGGTCCATGTGTGTTAGTTGCAGTTCGAATGGGAGTAACTGAGTAAGAACCATACCAGTAATGATCACTTGCTTTATGTACAAAATCATATTTATTACAGTAAGAACAATACCTCTTTTTAGATAACCTGAACATTTGATCTCTCGAGTAAGCATGATCAGGTTTACCTTTCAGCACGTTGTTCTTCTTGGCTGTTGATGCATGTACAAATGATTTGTTACTTTTCTTCTCTTCCTTCTTTCCTTTCTTTTTCTCATTATTCTTCTCTTCATCTACTGGTTTTACTTTCCATACCAGCTTCTCTTCATTATATTTCCTTCTTCTTCTTTGTGTACCCGAACCATCTACATTTTGATCATAGAAAATATTAGAAGTACGAATCTGATTGAATGAATTGACTAACCTTCTTGAAGAAACATGTTTCATGTATGAGCTTGAGGCTGTCTTTTTAAAGGCAGCTGAATTATTTCTAGGTGTGTGGATTTTTGACTCTGGAGTCGTCTGCTCAGTCACCACCACCTTTGAAACAATCTTTTCAAGCTCTTTTACCTTTGAAGAGTAACTGTCTCTTTCTTTTATAAGAAGGTCAATCTCTCTCTTGAATTCAGACTTCACTTGTTGATCTTTCAATGCAATTGTAGATAGCTCAGATAGCTTTGCAGTTAGCTTCTTTATCTCTATTTCAAATAAGCTTCTTTCTTCCTCAAAGTCCATTTCAGCATTTGTTCTCTGACCATATATCTCTTTGAATATCCCAACATTCTTTTGCTCTATGGTCTTTCTTTCCTTTGCAAACTTTTCTCTTTCCAGAATAAGTACTTTCTCAAACTCAGAAATCTGTTGAGAAAGCTTAATTCATTTAAGCTCAACCGTTTTCTTCTCGTCAGCACATTTTCTGGAAAAGTCTGAGAATTTCTTTGCAAATGAAGTATTTTCAGTCTCAAAATCAGATCTTTCTTTGACCATCTTTTTCTCCAGATCAGATATTTCCATTTGAAGTTCAGCATTAGCATCTTCCAGACTCTTAATCGTCTCTTCATAACTTTCAATAGATGCTTGTTTCTGGATTTGGATAATCTGATTTTTCCAGTCAAAGATTTTATTTTTCAGCTCAGTGTTCTCAGTTTCCAAACTTATTACCTTATCTTCACTAAGCCCAGAAGTCTGTTTTAGTAGATCTTCATTTATCTTCTTTAAATTGTTGACTTCTTCTCTTAGTTGATTTCTTTCATCTTTATATCTCTTTGATCTCTTTGTGTAATTATCAACTAAGGAAGTAAGATTTTGATTCTCCTTTTTGAGCTCTTTAAACTTCTTTTCATCATCAGCAAAATATCCCATCTTGAATACATGTTAACAAAATAGAACTTGACAAAAATGATCGTTAATCCAAATGAAAGCACAAGAAAAATACAAAAATCTTGAAATAAGAATTCAGAGATTTTGATCACAGAAAGAACTTTGAAAAATTTGTCTAAGTCCTCCACACTTTGCGCTTCAAGAGACAAACACAAACCTTTACTTTGCGTTTCAAGTGACAAACGCAAATCTTACTTTGCGGTTCATGTGGCAAACGCAAACCCTTACTTTGCGGTTCATGTGGGAAACGCAAACCCTTATTTTGCGGTTCAAGAGAGAAACGCAAACAACCACTTTACGATTCAAGAGGGAAACGCAAACCACTACTTTGCGGTTCAAGAGAGAAACGCAAACAACCACTTTGCGTTTTTCTAGTTGCAAACGCAAACTACAATTAGTCTCTGATCCCAAATGAAACGCAAACTTTGAACTTCTCGATTCTTAACTCTTAATGAAGGAAACGCAAACTTTTAAGAGCACATTCAATCCTTGATGAACACCCGCAAATCTGATGAATGACTCGCAAACCTGATGAATGACCCGAAAACCTCTAAAATCGAACAAAATTACACCAAAAACTCATTTAGACCTTGAAATTTAACTCTATACTTCTACAATTCACTCGTCTAACCAATTCGACCACAAAACTAACACAAAAATTGGACCACATACACAAAATCAATAGAAATTAACTCAATTTCAGTGCACAGGACTCGTGAACTCGACTTCGACCAAAATCGAAATTAACTATCGATTACAGTGCAATTCATGAAATAAACTATACAGACTCGATCGATAGCACTTAGTAAACAAAACCTAATCGATTTCAGCACCTAATTTGCAATAAACTCGAAATTCGATTCTTGCTCAAGAACACAGATACGAACTTTTGAATTTTCTTGATTTTTCAATTTGGATCTGCTCTGATACCAATTGTGATTCCCAATATTCAAGTTCTAATCCAGTAACAAACAATCAAGATGATAATCTAAATCACATTCATTGATTTCAATCACAACTATTACAAATTCACAACTTTCTCTCTGTACAAACACTCTCTCTCTAGAATGATATGTTCTATACAATTCTTCTCTGATTCGTATTATGAGTGTTCAAACGTGCTTACAAAGACAACAAAGGTATTTATACCCTCTAGCAATTACAAGGAAAACAAAATACAATTACATTGACTTTGACTTTATTACAAATAGACTTTGACTTTTGATGAAAGTTGACTTTTGCAGCTTTGACTTCTTGATCTTTTATCATCAATATTTATGATCTTGAATCCAACATATTTGTGCGCTAACAATTGTCTATATGTACCAAAAATACAGACATTCTTGAAATGACGTTTCGAAATGAAATGACGCTAAAATTTTTTGAGTTACAAGCGGGGTGTATCACCATCGAAAAATTTTGTCAGTATGAGACATGGTGATAACTTTATTGTTGGATCCCAGATTTAATCTCACAACAATGATATAAACAATAAGAGTAATAACAGCGGAAGCAATGTAGTTTAATATCAAAGGAGATTCAAATATCACAGTTCATAAAGAAGATAATAGATAAACAAGATATTATTTGAATAAAATATTCAACTTATATTATCAGTTATAAGACTTCTTAAGCACACTTTGAACATGAAGGTGATGGTCCTTTTTATAGGACCATAAAGTAAATAGTGTACTTATCTGACAAAAAGAAGCATGCTTGAACAGTGTCTTACCTAAGAGGTAAGATCAAGACATGCTTGAACAGTGACCTACTCTAGAAAGTAAATCTTATCACAAGGTGACGCGTCATCTGTTCTTCTTTGTCATGAATTCAGAGTGAACATCTTCAGAGCTCTGAAGTAGGATCTTTGACGAGGAGCTCTCTGATGTCTTTCCCTGGGACTGTCTCTGAACTGACTTTAGAGACAGACATGCTTTCTTCGAGACTGACTCTGAATTGACTTCAGAGACATACTTGCTTTCTTCAGACTGACTCTGAACTGACTTCAGAGACAGACTTGCTTTCTTCGGACTGACTCTGAACTTACTTCAGAGACAGACTTGCTGATGTCCCTTGAAAGTCTTTAGATGAAAACTTGGTTATTTTCAATACTTTCATTGGTTTATATTTGGAGCTAACAATCTCCCCCTAAGTACTGAAAATAAATAAAGAACACTTAGAACAATTAAACTAGAAAGCGAAGAGGAGAAAGTCATCCTCTGTAAATATTACTTCTCATAAGAATTTGGAATTACAAAAGAGAATAATATTCAAAAAGTAATTAGAACCTATCACTAGAACATATCCTATGAAACTTCATGATGAGCTCTCTGAAGTTAATCATTGAGCCTATTTCCAAGTCTAGTTTCGCCAGTAGGTCTGCTCTGTGTTGTTCTTTCTTTACATGAATCAACTTTTGTATTCCTTTCAATGTTTCATATGAATACTTTTCTACTTGAGAAGCTAGAAAGATTTTCTTCTCTTGGTTCACTCTGTAGATGAAACCCAGAGGTTCTTCAATGATTGATTCAGTCTTCTGTTTGTCCAGGTTTTCGATGGTTTCCACTGGTTCAGTCACTCCAAGCTTTTCTTCACCCAAGTTTAGAGCAATCTGAAAGTCACGTTTGGCTTTGTGTTTGATATAAGCTTCCATTGCCCGTCTTACTTCAAGCATGCTCATTCTTATCTCCCTTCTTCCTGAATCGTATCTCGCAGAGTAAAAGGCATATAGATGAGTGAGATCATATGGATTTAGATTTACGAGATCATTATCATTGAACTCGTAAATCTTCTGATCAGATCTAGTCACCACATAATGCCGATATATGATTTTGTTGAAGGCGAATGTCTTTTCAGTGATTTTCTCCACTTTTATTATGGGAGCATCGTTGAGAACCGCCATTCTTTGTGATGTCTTTGCCTGTATGAATCTTCTTTCGTAGTCTGGCATATCCTCTCTGATTCTTGGATTCAGAGAGATTACTTGTGTGTCTCCCATATTGAACTCGCAGTAGATATGCCGAAAGTGATCTTCTATCGATGCTTCAGGAGTTGATTCTAAGAATGTGGGAGGATGAGTGAATACCTTGGCTGGTAAACCGATGCTTGTCTTCTGAACAAGATTCTATTGAGGATCATGTTCATCAAAAACCATGGTTTCTTTGTCCTTGGGCTGTGACTGAGTTATCTCTGAAGGCTGTTCTCTGAGTTATCTCTGAAGGCTGGAAATTTTCTTAATTCTGAAGCTGTTAAGGTATGATAAGGTTGAGCGTTTTTGAAAACATACTCTTCGACATCAATTACTTCGATTTGATCTCTAGCAGCTTCTTCCTCTCTGTCAGAATCTTTCTGATCTTTCTCAGACTCTGAGTCAAAGACATCTCTCATCACTATTGGTTGTCTTTCGGGTGATGAGAATGCATCTTCAGAGGAAGTAGAGAAATCAACTAATTGTTCGTTTTCTTCCTCTTCCAGATTTCAACAAATTTTTGGGCAGATGAACAACTTTCAAGCATGACAAATGCTTTCTTAAATGTTCAAACCACTTCTCTATTCTCAAAAGATTTCATGAATTCGGAAGCTAAGGCTACAGATTGAGGATTTACCTGATTCAGCATGTGGTGAGGAATCCTCCTTGCTTCTAGATAGCTTTCAGATAGAAGCAATCAGAATCTTCTTAGCCTATGTTGCACACAAAGGATTCAAAGTTTATCAAATGGATGTTAAATCTGCCTTTCTACATGGTAAATTAAATGAAGAAGTTTATGTCCAGCAACCACCTGGATTTGAAAGTACAGTGTTTCTAAAACACCTTAAGAATCAGAGTAAAATAAAACCTGGAGTTCTGACAACATGACGAAAATATTTCATTTACTTCCCATTAATGGGATCAGTCCTTAAGACTATACAAACCTATACAAAGATTTCATCAGCTGGCAAACCATAATTAATCAAAAGAATGGGACTTAACAAATACCAAGATACAATACTAGATATCTCCAAAACCTCGAGACTCAAAACTCGTCTCTCCAAAAACCCTGGCAACCCACCGCTAATGGAAACCTGTTACACATACCATTTGAGAAAAAGTGTCAGACTCAAAGCCTGGTGAGAACATACAGTTTATAAATCTCAAATGATAAAAACATATGTATCATAAGATAATATTTCCAAAGAGGTTAAAATTACAATTTAAGTCCTTGCCACAACCGGGCTTTTCGTTATAAACATGTCATAAAAGGACCGAAAATAAAACATTTTACCAAGGATTGTGGCGTAACATAAAGTAGGCCAAAATTTCGAGTTACGAGCTAAACAATTTGGAATCCGCGGATACGAACACAAAAGTCCATGCTTCAACGTGAGATCAAGCCCCAAGCGCAAAACCAATGTATACTCCTTCGCTAGGATCACTATGAACCATGGCTAGTATCCAGCCTCACATAACCGTACCAAGTTGCCCCCGAGGAACATATGATCCTTAGCTACAAATTTTGGGGAATATAACATCCCAACCAAACAGTCGACTCAAAACCTAGGGATCCGCTAGTAATGGTACAGACTCGTCACAACAACATTTGTGACCAACCATAAATAAACATATGGTATAAATACATTTTATAAACAAACTGTTATTTCTAGTTCAACTTCTGGTAAGAAGGAAAATCATAAAAAGGAGCTTTTTAATATTCTTTTCGCATAATCACATAACGTGCAAGTAAAACATCATTTTACTTTAACAAGATAATATCCAAAAGGTAACTTTTGATATGTGTAAAGTTTAAAATGATAGTAGGAACTCACCTCTGTTTCTTCTTCTTAAAGAATGCTACCTATTACAACACCGAAAGAATCGGTAAGACGAACCACAGATAACTCTCCTGCTACCTGACTAAAACACCGACAACAGAAACTAAGCAACGGAGCAAAGAAGACTTGAGCGCGAACAGAAGGGTACGCAACCATGCTTTGCGTTTCCCACTGGGAACGCATAGTGCACTATGCGTGTCCCACAGGGAACGGAAGGTCTACTATGCGCTTCCCAAAGGGAACGCAAGGTCTACTATGCGCTTCCCAAACGGAACGCATCGTCCATCTTGTCTTCCTCTTTTTCCGGCCGAACAGTTCAACCAGAACCCGCCGGAGCACCAGCCCGGATTCCGGCCAAACTCAAAACGGAAAAACAGAGATTTCTAATCGGATGGAAAGCTTCCTAATACAAATCTATACGGTAAAACATAATGAAACCGAAGATTAAACAAGAAAGATACCTTAAAGAGCCAAAGAAGGACAACCCTCAACAAAAGCTTTTCTCAAGCTTTTTCTCTTCCAAACATCAACTCACTGGATCAAAACAAGATTATGAGATATTTGCAAAATATCTCAAAATTTTGTATTTAAATAAATCCAAGTTACATTTTTACCCCCCGAACTTTGGGAAAAAAAAACTTTTTACACAAAGATAAAATGCGGGTGTTACAAACCTCCCCAACTTGGAAATGATTTCGTCCCCGAAATCCGACTACACAAAGAGATGAGGATATCTTCGCTTCATATCCTCCTCAGCTTCCCAAGTCACATTAGCTCCCCGATGATGCTTCCACTACACCTTGACCAAAGTGACTTCTTTGTGACGCAACTTCTTAGACTTTCTCTCTAAGATGGCGTCGGGTTCTTCCACACAACGGTTTCCCTCGTCTACCCTTAACTCTGAAAGGGGAATGACACTGTCTTCTACCGCCAAACATTTCCGGAGGTAGCAAACATGGAACGTGTTGTGTATTCTGCTCAACTCCGATGGCAGTTCCAACTGGTAGGCTTGCAAACCCACTCCCTTAAGTACTTTGAAATGTCCGAGGAAATGGGGACTCAGCTTCCCACGTTTTCCGAATCGTATAATTACCTTCCATGGCGATACCTTAAGCATAACGCGGTCACCTACTTGGAATTCCATCGGTCGCCTCTTCTTATCGGCGTAGCTTTTCTGACGATCCTGAGTCGCCTTCATTCTTTCACGAATGCACTTGACCTTATCGGCAGTCTCTTGCACGATTTCAGGCCCGGCGAACTGCTTCTCTCCCGCTTCAAGCCAACACACGGGAGTCCGACACTTTCGCCCATACAATGCTTCAAAAGGTGCCATCCCAATACTCGAGTGGTAGGTATTGTTGTAAGCAAACTCCACCAAAGGCAGGTGAGAGTCCCAACTACCCCCGAAATCGATGACAAAAGACCTCAACATGTCTTCCAAGGTTTGGATCGTTTGTTCGCTCTGCCCGTCGGTCTGTGGATGGTAAGCCGTACTCAACTTTACTCGCGTACCAAGCTCTTTCTGAAACCCATCCCAGAAGTTCGAAGTGAACCGACTGTCGTGATTCGACACGATCGACAAAGGTATTCCATGCCTCGAGACCACCTCATCGATATAAAGCTTCGCCAACTTATCCATCGGTAAAGTCTCGCGCATAGGCAAAAAGTGAGCGCTCTTTGTCAACCTATCCACTATCACCCAAATGGTATCGTGACCCCGAAGAGTTTTAGGCAACTTTGTCACGAAGTCCATGGTGATATGCTCCCACTTCCACTCGGGAATCTCTAAGGACTAAAGACTCCCATATGGTCGCTGATGTTCGGCTTTAACTTGCGAACATGTCACACAACGCTCAACGTAACGCGCCACATCCAGCTTCATTACCGGCCACCAATAGTGCAACTTCAAGTCCCTGTACATCTTTGTACTTCACAGATGAATGGAATACTTGGATTTGTGTGCATCTTCTAGAAACAGCTCACGGTTTCCCCCAATCTTGGGCACCCACACACGACCGTTGAACAGTTTCACTCCACGGCTATCTTTCGTCAGGAGCAAACGCTGTTTTGTCATAACTTCCTCTTTGAGATTCTCTTCCAACAATGTTTCCATTTGTGATGTCTTGATCTTCTCAACAAGACTAGACACTAGCTCGATTCTTGAATGGGTAGCCTGAATACTCCCGCTATTGTCCTTCCGACTTAGCGCATCGACCACCACGTTCGCCTTACCGGGATGGTAAAGCAATTCACAGTCATAGTCTTTAAGCAACTCGAGCCACCGCCTTTGCCTCATATTCAGCTCTTTCTGATGAAAGACATACTTCAGGCTCTTGTGATCCGTGTAAAGAGTACATTTTGTGCACTATAGGTAATGTCACCAAAGCTTCAAAGCGAACACCACCGCCGCTAACTCCAAATCATGAGTTGGATAATTCTGCTCGTGTATTTTGAGTTGCCTCAAGGCATAAGCAATAACCTTGCCTCGTCGCATCAACACACACCCAGTCCCATTTTTGAAGCGTCGCTGTAAACCACGAAATCTTCCGACCCTTCAGGTAAAGTCAAGATCGGAGCTTCACACAACTTCTTTTGAAGGATTCGGAACGCCTTATCTTGGGTTTCGGTCCATTCAAACATCACGTTCTTTCGAGTCAGAACTGTCAAGGAAGAAGCGATCTTTGAAAAGTCTTGAATAAATCTTCGGTAGTATCCCGCCAGACCCAATAAACTTCGGATCTCTGACGGACTCTTAGGAGGCTCCCAATTCATCATTGCTTCAATCTTGGAGGGGTCTACTTTCACTCTGTCCCAAGTGACTACGTGCCCCAAAAATTGTACTTCTTTAAGACAAAAGTCGCACTTGGAAAACTTGGCATACAACCTCTCTTTTCTCAACACTTCCAGAACTTCACGTAGATGTTGCACGATATGACTCACTTCTGGAGTACACGAGTATGTCATCAATGAACACAATGACCGACTTGTCGAGGAATGGTCGGCACACTCTATTCATCAAGTCCATAAACACTGCTGGTGCGTTCATCAGACCGAAAGGCATTACAAGAAACTCATAATGGTCGTAACGCGTTCTGAAAGCTGCCTTCGGAACATCTTCTTCTCTTACCTTCACTTGGTGATAACCTGAACGTAAGTCGATTTTGGAAAAACAACCCGCTCCTTGAAGTTGATCGAACAAGTCGTCTATTCTCGGAAGCGGATACCTGTTCTTCACTGTAGCTTTGTTCAACTCGCGATAGTCAATGCACATTCTAATTGTGCCATCCTTCTTCTTGACAAATAAGACCGGAGCCTCCCAAGGTGACGAACTCCGTATTATAAAGCCTTTCTCCAATAGCTCTTGGAGTTGTGCTACCATCTCTTGCATCTCCGATGGCGCTAAACGATAAGGTCCTTTAGCGATCGGTGTTGCGCCAAGCACAAGATCAATCCGGAACTCTACCTGACGATCGGGTGGCAACCCGGGCAAGTCGTCCGGAAAGACATCTAGATACTCATGCACGATCTTCACATTTCCCAACTTTGACTTCTCTAACTTGGCATCAATCACATAGGCTAGGAAAGACGAACATCCTTTTACTAAACACTTGCGTGCTCTTGCCATTGTGATTATTGCCACTTCACCCTTTCTCTTTTCACCATAGATGACAACGACCTCTCAAGAGGGGTTGGGAAGTCGAATCATCTTCTTGGAACATACGATCTCGACCTGATTGTTTGACAACCAATCCATACCGACCACAACATCAAGACCCCTGATTGACATCGGTAGAAGATCGATCGGAAATTCTCTCCTTTCGATACTAAGAGTACACTGCTTCAGAACCTCGTGGATCAGAACTTGTCTACCATCTGCTATTTCTACCACTAATGCATCCTCAAGACTAGTAGTGGGCATAGCAATTTTCTGACGGAATAATTCATATACGAAAGAGAAACTAGCACCCGTATCGAATAAAATACGAGCAGGTACAGAGTTTATAAGAAAAGTACCCGATACCACATCAGCGGATGCCCTAGCCTCCTCGGCCGTCATCTGAAAAGCTCAACCCTGAACCTTAGGAGGGTTCTCCTTCCTTGCTGGCGTGCTACCCGACACAAGCTTCGGGCAATCTTTTCTCACGTGCCCCGGTGCCTTGCACTCATAACAGACGAGTCCTCTGACCGGGCAATCTCTGATAGTGTGACCAGGCTTCCCACACATATAACAAGTTTGAGAATTGGTGTTACAGTTACCGTGATGCTTGGTTCGACACTTCGGGCACCACTTTGCTTCCTGATAACTGTTGAAGTTGCGGTTTCCAACAAAAGGTCGGGCCCGCTTGGGAGGTATTGAACTGCTCTCCCACTTTCTCTTATCAGATACTACCACCGATTTCTCAGATTTGCTTTTTGCGAACATCTCCTCCATGAACTGAGCTTCCTCAACCATCTCTCGTAGGTTAGAAGCTTTGAAATTGTGGACCATAGATTGCATGTCCGCTGGCAAGCCGTTGAGATATGCTTTCATCTTGTCTTTCTCTGTTGGGGCAGCGTGCCCCACCAGACCAAGTTTCTCCATAAACTGATGGGTGTACTCTCTCATCGTCAGGTTTCCCTTCACTAGAGACCGGAATTCTTTCTCAATTCGGTCCATTGTTCTCTCGATGCAGAATTCTTCTAGTTACTTCTTCTTGAACTCGGCCAAAGACAACTGAGCCAACACTTCAGGAGAAAGAGTGGATTGGACGATATTCCACCAGATGAGTGCAGTGTCCCTCAGTAGTTGGGTACCGAACCGCACCCTCTGATCACCTTCGCATTCAGAAGAGCCAAAAGCTTTCTCAACCGCTCGGATCCACTTTACACACACCGCCGGGTCATCAGAACCGAAGAATTCTGGCGGTCCGCAACCCAGAAAGGACTTATAGGAACAACTCTTCTTATTCCTCGGAGCACCAGAAATCCTGCGCTCTTCCGCCGTGACCCTTACACCATCGCCTCTAGAACCTGCTACGACGTTCTCCACAACCGTATCACTTGTCTGATTGTTTACGTCGTGGTCCTCCATCGCTTTCAGTAGAAACTCTTGCTGCTTTGCCATCTCTTCTCTCATTGCCAACATTACGCTGGCCAACAACTCGGACTGGGGATTAGCATTCTCGATGACTGGGTAGGACGAATCCAGGTCTACTCGCGGAATGACCTCTGGCCCCCTACCTAGTATTTGCTGAACGGGTGGTCGTACAACAACCTCAACTCCTTCCTGCTGACCCGTTGTAGAGGTTGTCGCTTCAAGACCATCAACACGAGTACGCGGTATTCCGCGCGTACCTACCATACTGAACTGCTACAGAGAGTAGAGGAAAAGATAAGAGAGAGTTAGGAAAACACGAAAGGAAAACGTACTACCACATTACCAATTGTCATATTAACAGCAAATCAAGAAATCTTACATACAATATCCTCATAATAACATTAGCTAAGTGAAATTATGAACATATAACACATAATGGTTCTTGTCACCACCACTACAACGCTTGATAAACGTACTTTCCGTCGACTCTAAGACTAACCCAACTTAGAAGCTCTACCCAAATCTCGCGGATCAATTATTAGTATACTCAGTCTAAGTCTAGACATCTTACAATCATGCCTAGTTCGCTTAAACTAGAGCTCTCATACCAACTTAAAACACCTCAAGAATCAGAGTAAAATAAAACCTGGAGTTCTGACAACATGACGAAAATATTTCATTTACTTCCCATAAATGGGATCAGTCCTTAAGACTATACAAACCTATACAAAGATTTTATCAGCTGGCAAACCATAATTCATCAAAAGAATGGGACTTAACAAATGCCCAGATACAATACTAGATATCTCCAAAACCTCGAGACTCAAAACTCATCTCTCCAAAAACCCTGGCAACCCACCGCTAATGGAAACCTGTTACACATACCATTTGAGAAAAAGTGTCAGACTTAAAGCCTGGTGAGAACATACAGTTTATAAAGCTCAAATGATAAAAACATATGTATCATAAGATAATATTTCCAAAGAGGTTAAAATTACAATTTAAGTCCTTGCCACAACCGGGCTTTTCGTTATAAACATGTCATAAAACGACCGAAAATAAAACATTTTACCAAGGATTGTGGCGTAACACAAAGTAGGCCAAAATCCGAGTTACGAGCTAAACAATTTGGAATCCGCGGATACGAACACAAAAGTCCGTGCTTCAACATGAGATCAAGCCCCAAGCGCAAAACCAATGTATACTCCTTCGCTAGGATCACTATGAACCATGGCTAGTATCCGGCCTCACATAACCGTACCAAGTTGCCCCCGAGGAACATATGATCCTTAGCTACAAATTTTGGGGAATATAACATCCCAACCAAACAGTCGACTCAAAACCTAGGGATCCACTAGTAATGGTACAGACTCGTCACAACAACATATGTGACCAACCATAAATAAACATATGGTATAAATACATTTTATAAACAAACTGTTATTTCCAGTTCAACTTCTGGTAAGAAGGAAAATCATAAAAAGGAGCTCTTTAATATTATTTTCGCAAAATCGCATAACGTGCAAGTAAAACATCATTTTACTTTAACAAGATAATATCCAAAAGGTAACTTTTGATATGTGTAAAGTTTAAAATGATAGTAGGAACTCACCTCTGTTTCCTTCTTCTTAAAGAATGCTACCTATTACAACACCGAAAGAATCGATAAGACGAACCACAGATAACTCTCCTGCTACCTGACTAAAACACCGACAACAGAAACTAACCGACGGAGCAAAGAAGACTTGAGCGCGAACAGAAGGGTATGCAACCACGCTTTGCGTTTCCCACTGGGAACGCATAGTCCACTATACGTGTCCCACAAGGAACGCATAGTCTACTATGCGCTTCCCAAAGGGAACGCAAGGTCTACAATGCGCTTCCCAAAGGGAACGCATAGTCTACTATGCGTTTCCCAAAGGGAACGCAAGGTCTACTATGCGCTTCCCAAAGGGAACGCATAGTCCATCTTGTCCTCCCTTTTTTCCGGCCGAAGAGTTCAACCAGAACCCGCCGGAGCACCAACCCGGATTCCGTCCAAACTCAAAACGGAAAAACAGAGATTTCTAATCGGATGGAAAGCTTCCTAATACAAATCTATACGGCTAAAACATAACGAAACCGAAGATTAAACAAGAAACATACCTTAAAGAGCCAAAGAAAGAAAACCCTCAACAAAAGCTTTTCTCCAGCTTTTTCTCTTCCAAATATCAACTCACTGGATCAAAACAAGATTATGAGATATTTGCAAAATATCTCAAAATTTTGTATTTAAATAAATCCAAGTTACATTTTTACCCCCCAAACTTTGGGAAATAAAAAAAAAAATTTTACCCGAAGGTAAAATGCGGGTGTTACAGTTTCCTAATCATGTTTATTATCTGGATAAGGCTCTGTATGGACTTAAAACAAGCTCCAAGAGCTTGGTATGCAACTCTGTCCACTTTTCTGATTAAAAATGGATTTGAAAAAGGCACAATTGATACAACATTATTCATCAAAAGGTACAAAAATGAGATACTATTTGTACAAATTTATGTTGATGACATTATATTTGGCTCTACAAATCAAAAGTATTGTGACAAATTTTCAGAGTTGATGAAGAGTGAATTTGAGATGAGCCTCATGGGATAATTAACTTTCTTTCTGGGCTTACAAGTAAAAAAACTTCAGAAGGCACTTTCATAAGTCAAACTAAATATGTATCTAAAATTTTACAAAAATACAAACTCAATGATTCAACTTCTATGAAAACGCCTCTTGCCACCGGAGTCAAACTTGACTCTGATCCTTTAGGACAATCTGTGGATGTAAAAAGCTACAGAGGCATGATAGGTTCACTATTATACTTAACTGCAAGTAGGCCTGACATAATGTTTGCAACATGTCTTTGTGCTAGATATCAAGCAAATACAAAAGAATCTCATTTATCTGCTGTCAAAAGAATTTTCAGGTACCTAAGAGGGTCACCATCATTAGGCCTCTGGTATCCAAAACTTTCAAGTTTTGATCTAACAGCTTACACTGATGCAGATCATGCAGGATGTAAGCTTGACAGAAAAAGTACCTCTGGGTGCTGTCAGTTACTGGGCAATAAGCTGGTAAGTTGGTCATCCAAGAAACAAAACTGTGTTTCAACTTCAGGTGCAGAGGCAGAATATGTTGCTGCTGCTAGTTGTTGCTCTCAAGAAATATGGATGAAAACTCAGCTCAGAGATTATGGCCAACAATATGAAAGAATACCCATTCTGTGTGATTCAAAAAGTGTCATAGCCATCTCTGCAAATCCAGTACAACATTCAAAGACAAAGCACATTGATGTAAGGTATCATTTCTTCAAAGATCATGTTGAAAGGGGAACAATAGAAATATATTTTGTACCAACTGATCTTCAACTTGCTGATATTTTCACAAAAGCTTTAGATGAACGAAGGTTTAAATTTTTAATCAGCAAGTTAGGAATGTTGAATATGTCTACCTAACAAGGAAGGAACTCAGAATCTCTGATCAAATTATCAGAGCCCCTGAACCAAGTAGCATATGTCAATATCAGTCTCTGAATGTTCTCCAAACACATGACAAGGGGAGAAAAATAAAAAGTTGTTCTTTTGTCAAGGGGGAGAAAAAGAACTTCTCAAAAGTCGCCTCAGAGTCTCTGAATCTTATCTCAGAATCTTTGAATTTAATCTCAGAGTCTCTGAATTTTAATCTCTGAATTGAAAAAAAAGGAACTTTTTAACTATAATCAGAGTCTCTGAAATTCAACTTAGAGTCTCTGAAATTTTGGATTTTTTTCAAATCATTTGTCGAGGGGGAGTCAACAACTTTCAGACCAGTCATTCCTCAAACAAGAACTTTTTAGTTAATTAGCAATTTTTGATATCATTTGAAATTAAAATTTCAGATTAAATGAACCTTTTTATTACAAGTGATATCTTAAATTACTTCTTAAGATGAAAGGTTTGTCTAGTTAGCAAAATGAAGTTATTCAATTTAATATTCAAAAATGGCGCCCCTTTCCTATTTTCTTGGAACCTACATTCGTAGGTACAATAATTTTCAAGGCCACGTGTCATAAAAAGGGATAGTGAAAGGCCAAATGGCTTTATCCAAAGGGTCAAATCACTGCCGTCTCACCTTATGCACTCGAGTGTATCTTTTTCTAAATTTGGATACAAAACCAATTTAACATCCGGATATTCATTTTTACAAATTACTCTCGAGCACTATCTCTCTTTCTCTCCAAAAGAAGAATTTGAACATCATCTTCTTCACTTCAACTCAAAAATGGCGTCTTCAAATGAATGGTGCAAGCTTTTTCCCAAATCTGGAGAACCTTCAAGACTGTATCGTTTTCCAATCAAAGACAACAATCACATGATTCAGCTTGATTCTCCCAAATTTGAAGAACAATATGGAGTAATCTGCGAGTTCTTCTCCAACTGTGAACTGACTCAAGCCCTAACTGCTTTTACCAATGAATGTCCACTCTCGTTTGTTCAAGAATGGTATTCTTCCAGTCACTACAGCGATGCATATAACAGAATCATCGGCGAGTTCGACATATCTCAAGTCGTAAAATGTCGGATACTCATCAATCCTACTGTTCTAAGAGAAGTTCTCCCACTCCTAACAGCTGAGGAACTTCAAATCACGTGTTTTGAAAAACGCCCAACTTCTGAAACCCTACTCCAGTTCATTCGAATGCTAGGTTACAACACTGAAATCACCAGCTGAGGAACTTCAAATCACGTGTTTTGAAAAACGCCCAACTTCTGAAACCCTACTCCAGTTCATTCGAATGCTAGGTTACAACACTGAAATCACCAGATTGAGCAACTTCTGATGACAACACCTACCGCCAATCTGGAACTTCATGTTCTTTGTCCTAAACCGCACTCTCACTCGCAAACTGGGAAGCATGGATCAAGCAACACCAGAAATTCTGTCAATCATGTATGCCCTATTCTTCAATCGAAACTTGGACATGGCAGGCATAATCTATGATAGGATTCTAACATCAATAGAGAAGAAGAAAAAATGTTTGGCAAAGGACCCTGAACAAACGACCCAATCATCCAAAGTTCCTTCAATAACATTCCCTAGATTTTTGTCACTAATCATCCATGCGGCGATCGAGAAGCTCCATATTTTGATCGCCACTGAACAACCCAAAACTCCTTTCTACATAATGAACAACTTCAAACCGACGATTCTATCTGAAGGCTATCCAGAAGCAAGGAGTATTCCTCACCACATGCTGAATCAGGTAAATCTTCAATTTGTAGCCTTATCTTCCAAATTCATGAAATCTTTTGAGAATAGAGAAGTGGTTTGAACATTTAAGAAAGCATTTTTTATGCTTGAAAGTTGTTCTTCTTTCAAATAATCATAGATTAAGATCAGAAGATACTTACATTTAAGCTCCCCCTCAAATCAAGATAGATTGGTTTAGGATATCTGATAAGCTCCCTCTGGATATTTGCATAATATCCTTATCCTTAAACATTGAAGACCGAGTCCTAAGCTGTAGTACTTAGAAGTCATAGTCCTTTAACTTAGTCCTTTAACTTTGAAATCCGGGCCATGAACTAAATTATTCAAGAGCCATATTTCTTTGAGGTACGAGTCATAGCCTCTTTTGTCTAGAAGTCAAATATCGTGTTCCCCCTACACCTGTGGTTCCTGCAAAACAGATTTGACAAGTTTTGGTACCCACTGGTATTTGGGTCCTGGTAAGTTAGATTTAGGAATCCACTTCTCATTAGATTTAAACCTTTTAAAATCAGAATTCTGAGAAGTTATTCTGTAAGAACCGTACCCGTTATTGACAAAATTATTACTTACAAAGGAATTTGCTCCACAGTAAGAACAACAAATTTTCTTTTGAGCAATCCTGATAAGATGATTAACAGAGTAATATGTATCAGGTTTATCAAAATACTTACCTTTGTGTGCACTGTTCTTTCTGGAATTGGATGTGGATGCAAATACTTTGTCCTTCTTGTCGGTCCACAGTGTTTATATCAAGTTCTTATCAAAACAACAACAATAAGAAGATTACCAACCTATATGATTAATAACAAACGATTACAAGGTTTGGTTTTCGGATTGAAGCTCTTGTGTGTTCTCTCTAGTTTTTACACCTTTTGTGTGTGTGAATTATATATGATCTGATTGTCTTAGAGAGTTGTTCAGATATCAGATATGATATCTAGCTTCTAAGACACACTTCCTAAACAACTTGCAATATTAAACTATTAAACTAAATAATATCTAACATATAAGATATTATGTAACTAACTACACTAACTAACTAAACTAATAACAATAAACATTAATTACTTTGACATTTATTACAAATAAACATTAGACTTTAATATCGAGAGTCGACGTTTCGGCTTTAGCTTCAGATTGCGATCTTCGGTTTGGATGATCTTGAATCCAATAGATATGTGATCTAACAATCTCCACCTTTGGATCAAGATCATTACTAGAAAATATTTTAGCAATTCAGTCTTCTTGTTCATCTCAAAAGATGCAATCTCTCTCTTAGCTCTGAAATGAACATGTCTTTAGAATACTTGCTTTTAAAGAGTTCAATCTTGGACGTGATTCTTGAAACATGTGATCTTTGCCATTTCTTGTGTAGTCATTCTCCCCATTTTTGAAGATAAGTTCATCGAATTCATCAAAACTCTGAGTAAGAAATGTCAACCACTTGGAGCCACTGATCCGTCAATTCAATAGATATTCACCCAGATCTTTGCAAGCCCAGACAAAATAGTCGTGTAAAACCTGAATCAACTAATGAACCAGTTAACATGCCTGTCAGTAACACTAAGTCACTGTGTGTAACGAATACACATTGGAAAGGAGCTGTTTGATGTTGACTCCCCAGGGCTTCCATTTAATCATCGAAACATCACAAAGGTAATTTCTATAAACGTTATGACAAAGAAACAAATTCCTTGTGTGTTCATGCTTGTGATAGAAAGAATTAAGCACTTTATGATTCCTTATTGGCTCAAAATTGTGTAAACCACTTAGACAACAATAAGTTAAACATAGACTCAATGTGCATGAGTGTCAAACCCCGCTAAAGCGGAAACACGAGGCATAACAGCTCCGATGTCATAGCACAAGATTATAACATACCAACATTTACTTAACATTCAAAATACATTACATTTTTAAGAACATAGTATCGTCATTGTTTACAAATCCCAAATCTTTTAAATATAACGATACGCATAAAGCAAAAATAGTCTTGCTTCAAAATATGAGGTGCACTGCTAAAACATCATGGAATTATCTTCTAGATTCCTGAAAAGCATGAATAAAAACCAAGGTCAACTACAAAGAGTTGGTGAGTTCACAGGTTTTAAATATGCACAAATCATTTTTATATGCAAGTTATCAATTTTAGATCATACGTATAAACCAACTTCAATTCTTTGATTCATGAGTACACAATTTAATTCCTTTATGATAAGTGTATGCAAAGACAATATTACGTTGAGCCACTACTAAGCCGTCCCTGACCAATTTCAACGCCCCCGAGGAACTAACTCAGCGGTGGTTCTTGCCACATGTTTAGTCATCTTCTCTAGTATAGTGCACCCCTGCTCGTCAGCATTAAGGTGGGTTTGTCACACCAAATAGCGCTACCCACTAATACTATAGGCCCGATTTTCTTCGAGTTAATAGTAGTGTCACGGGGTCTTAACATTAAAAACTCAACACATCAATTGCATATTTATCATATAGCTTATAATTCCAAACGCTTTTAACAAAGCCTTATAAATTGCCAATTTGCAATACTTTGAAACAATTCTCATGAATCTTTAAATACGCAATTTAAACATGCTTTCCACCCCAAAATCAATTAAAACGATAAAAGTGGGGCTGTGAATACTCACCTTGACGAAAGTAACGGGTGAAGCTTTACTTTAATACTTATTGAATTTTGTCACGCTCTTAATTTCCCTATACAAGAGTTGCCATAAGAAACACATTAATGCCCTATTCCGATGTCCAACCAATATGTCCAATTGTCCCATGAAATGCCATGAAATAAGTTTCTTAGTCCATATCCATTTTTAACTATACAAAGTTCCAAAATAAAACAGAAATTAAGCTTAATAAAATTACCTTTCTAGATTCAGCACATGCTGTCCAGAAAGTTATCCGGTAAATTCAACACGGAAGCTTAACTTCCCAAAAGAATTATTTAATCAAAAATTTTGTGATGATACTATAATATGTTTAGAGTAAATCTGAATTTTTTTATAATTTTTGAATAACTTTTGATACTTCAAATAATTTTTACAAAATAGAGTGTCACTGATTTTCGGATCAGTGACATACCTCACTTGTAACAGGCTTTTGAGGTATCAATTCTTGGAATTAGATAGTGATCCATATATGGATGCAAACCTAACTCAAAATCCTAACAATTGGATAAAGATTCACTTATTTTGGATGAGTAATGAGGGAGTTATGGCCTCTACAAGATAGGTGTATGAATCTGTCTTTACTGGACAGATTGCACCATTTTCTTGTAAAATCCATTTAAGTGCCCAAATCAACTCCAAATTCAGTGTTTTTGGACTTTTTAGAAAGCTAACACTCTACATTAAAGTTTAAAAGCAAAAACCCCAAATTTGGACAAGTGGTTTGTGAGTTGTGCAAGCTAGAAGTGAAGTCCATTTTATGGACAGATTCTAAAAATGAAATAAATACCATTTTATACCACCAAATAATGATCATTAGACATGGTTTTTGGTTATAAACCATGTCTTCACTCCTCATTACATAATAAACTAACTTATGCATCATGGATTCATTGCAATCAAAATGCTCATCCACATGCATGCATGAACATAACACCAAATAAAATGACATTAACACTATTGTTAAGTTCTTAATCATGTGGAACTTGGGAAATTCCTTCATAAGAACATTTTTATACTAACATTTCATTGTAACAAGAGTCAAAAACTCATATTATATACATCAAAGGTAATCCATCTCATCATCAAAAATCCAATCACATGCAAGACAAAATAAACACTAAATTAGTGATTTAACACTATTTAGAAACTCTTTAATCATATGAGATTGAACAATCTCATCCTAAGAGTTTATTTATACTCAAATTTGATGTAAATGCATAAACTTCAATCCAACATTATTAAAATTTTGTGGACCAAAAACCACATTTCATAAAATTATCATTTCTTGATAAAATCCCAAAATAATACACTTGGAAACCCTAGTTTCATTGGAAGATCAATCAATGGTTCATTAGCAAATATATTGATACTAATGTATCCCATTTCACTTCCAAAACTTGGATTGTACATCATTTACATGAAAATATATGAAATATACAAACTTTTTGATAATAAACTTGAAAAATGAGAGTGTTAAGTGATTACCTTCACAAAAAGAGATGAAAACTTGAATTGTTGATGAAGTAAGGTGGTTCCTTCTTGAAGATTTCTTGAAAATTTTATGGAGGTGAGGGTGTGGTGGTGGTGGTCGGCCGAAAACAAGAGAGAAGAGAGGGAGAGGAGGTGAAAGGTTAATCTTGAAAATGAAGAGTAATTTTAGTTTTTAATTTGGTTTTTAATTATTAAAAATAAATAAAATATGGTAGAATTAGGACAAGTGTCCTAATGACTCACCAACATAAAAAAAATTTAATTTAATATCATTAATTGAATTACTAGTTTAAACTATAAAATATCAGATATATTTGAGAACCGAAATACCCGATTCTCAATATTTGTTAAATAAATGACAAATTTGAAAATTTTGCAATGCAAGAGAAATTAACATACTGATTTTTATAATTTAAGGATTTTGGACTTTTATTCACTTATTTGGCATTTCTGGACAGTGACGGTCAGATACGGAACTGTTTCGGGTTTTTAACGCAACTTCTAAATTTTCCGAGAAAATTTTTATCTTAAAGGTTTTTAATAAAAATTTTAAAAGTGACAAAACTTATAAATTAATCTGAGGGTGCTAACCTCAATATTCAGAATTTGACAGGTGTCACAGTCTCCCCTCCTTCAAAGAATTTCGTCCCGAAATTTATGACTGATATTTCTGGACAGGCTTCTCATTAAACAACTTAGGATACTTGCGTTTCATCAAATCTTCTCTTTCCCAAGTATATTCAGGTCCATGACGTGAATTCCAACGGACCTTTAAAATTGGAATTTTGCTGCGCCTAAGACGTTTAGTTTCGCGATCAAGAATCTCGATAGGTTCCTCTCTAAAACACAGGCGCCCATCAACTTTTACTTCATCTGGGGACACAATCATTGATTTATCTATCAGACATTTCTTTAAATTTGACACATGAAAAGTGTCATGAATAGCACTTAACTCTTGAGGTAGACTCAGCTTATATGCTACTGGTCCAATTCTTTCTAGTATCTCAAACGGGCCAATATATCTTGGACTTAGCTTACCTCTTTTCCCAAATCTGATCAATCCTTTCCATGGTGATAATTTCAAAAGAACTTTGTCACCTTTTTGGAATTCTAATGGTTTTCTGCGGTTATCCGCATAACTCTTCTGATGATCTCTTGCAGCTTTGAGTCTGTCCTTGATGGTTGATATTTTATCGGTGGTTTCTTGTATAATGTCAGGCCCAAACAGTTGACTATCACCAATTTCCATCCAATTAAGTGGAGATCTACACTTACGTCCATAGAGAGCTTCGTATGGCGCACATTGAATGCTGGTGTGATAGCTGTTATTGTAAGAGAATTCAACTAACGGCAGATGCTTATCCCAACTTCCTCCAAAATCTATAGCACACGAGCGTAGCATATCTTCCAAAGTTTGAATGGTCCTTTCCGTGTGTCCGTCTGTCTGTGGATGATATGCAGTACTCAGATCCAACCTGGTACCCAGCGCTTTCTGAAATGCTTGCCAAAATCGGGAAGTAAAACGACTATCTCTATCAGAAATGATAGATAGGGGTACTCCATGCCGAGAGACAATTTCGTCTATGTACAACTGTGCCAATCTTTCTATTTTAAAGTCCTCTCTTATAGGGAGAAAATGCGCAGATTTCGTAAGTCGGTCCACAATGACCCAAATTGCGTCGTTCCCTTTTCCAGTCCTGGGTAGTTTGGTGATAAAATCCATAGATACCTGATCCCATTTCCATTGTGGTATCTCAGGTTGTTGAAGAAGTCCAAAAGGTTTTTTATGCTCTGCTTTGACTTTATCACAAGTCAAACATTTACTCACAAATTCAACAATGTCCTTCTTCATTCCCGGCCACCAATAATATTCCTTCAACCCTTTGTACATTTTATCGGCTCCTGGGTGAACCGAATACCTTGATCGGTGAGCTTCTTCCAAAATAATTGATCGCAGATCATCAACCTTTGGTACCCAAACTTTATTCTTGAAATATCGTACTCCATCTGATCGTGATTCAAACTCTTTTTCCAAGTTATGCAAGGCTTCGCAACAAAGATTTTCTGTTTTCAATGCTTTCTCTTGAGCTTCACGAACTTGTGTCTTAAGGCTTGATTGGACCAACATTCCCAAAGCTCGTGTCCTTATTGGTTTTACACTTTCTTTCCTGCTTAATGCATCAGCTACCACATTAGCTTTACCAGGATGATACTTTATTTCGCATTCATAATCATTAAGCAGCTCAACCCATCTCCGCTGTCTCATGTTCAACATTTTCTGATCAAAAATATGCTGAAGACTTTTGTGATCAGTATAGATGGTACATTTAGTGCCATAAAGGTAATGCCTCCAGATTTTTAATGCAAATACTACTGCTCGCAATTCCAAGTCATGAGTGTTGTAGTTCTTTTCATGAACTTTGAGTTTTCTTGACGCATAAGCTATAACCTTATTCCTCTGCATTAATACACATCCCAAGCCTTGATGTGATGCGTCACAATACACCACAAAGTCATCCGTACCTTCCGGTAACGCAAGAATTGGTGCGTCACATAACTTGCGTTTAAGCATTTTAAATGCTTCCTCCTGTTTTTCTTCCCAGACAAATTTCTTATCTTTCTGAGTCAGTGCTGTCAGCGGTTGAGCGATTTTTGAAAAATTCGCTATGAATCTTCGGTAGTAACCTGCCAGACCAAGAAATTGACGAATTTCTGTTGGTGTCCTTAGAGTTTCCCATTTCTTGATGGCTTCAACTTTTGCCGGATCAACATGAATTCCTTTTTCATTAACCACATGACCCAGGAAGTGTACCTCTCGAAGCTAAAATTCACATTTGGAAACCTTAGCATACAACTTCTGATCTTTGAGAAGTTCTAAGATCAACTTCAAATGTTTCTTATGATCTTCCTTACTTCGCGAATAAATCAAAATGTCGTCTATGAATACAATCACGAACTTGTCTAAATACGGCCGACAAACTCTATTCATTAAATCCATGAAAACTGCCGGTGCGTTCGTCAATCCAAAGGGCATAACTAGAAACTCATAATGTCCATAACGAGTTCTAAATGTCGTCTTATCAATATCCTCTTCGCGAACTCTCATTTGATGATATCCAGATCGCAAGTCAATCTTTGAGAAGTACGTTGCGCCTTGCAGTTGATCAAACAGATCATCAATTCTTGGAAGTGGGTATCGATTCTTGAGGGTTAGCTTATTGAGTTCTCTGTAATCGATACACATTCGGAATGTTCCATCTTTCTTCTTAACAAAAAGGACTGGAGCTCCCCATGGCGAAGAACTGGGTCTGATAAATCCTTTGTCAAGCAGCTCTTGGAGTTGTTCAGACAGTTCTTGCATTTCGGATGGTGCCAAACGGTATGGTGACTTGGCCACTGGTGCAGCTCCCGGAATTAAATCAATGCGGAATTCGACCTGTCTCGGTGGAGGTAACCCAGGTAGATCTTCAGGAAATACTTCGGGAAAGTCTCGAACCACAGGAATATCTTGTAAGCACTTCTCCTTGGTCTCTTTATTGACTACATGAGCTAAAAACGCAATATATTCCTTCCTTAAATACTTCTGCATCTTCATGCAGGACACTATTCTTAACTTCCTTTTGGATTTTTCTCCATGTACTATAAGTACTTCTCCTTGAGGTAACGGAATTCGAAGAGTCTTTTCGAGCAACATATTTCCGCTTGGTTATTAGATAACCAATCCATGCCCACAACTATGTCAAAGCTTCCTAACTTTATTGGAATTAGATCTATCTTAAATTCCTTTTCAGCTAGACTTAGGGTACAATTCGTAAATACATCTTCAACCCTAATCTCTTGTCCGTTAGCGAACTCAATGACATAAGTTTCTTTTAGCTTTTGGGGCATTTGATTAATTTTTGATCTAAAACTTAATGACACAAAGCTTCTATCTGCTCCGGAATAAAATAATACAGATGCACGATGATTATTTAAGAGAAACGTACCTGTGATCACATCCGGATCTTGTCTCGCTTCTTCCGCTCCAATTTCAAATACTCGAACTCGTGCTTGACCTTTTTGATTCCTCTGATTTACCGGTCGAGTCTGATTTGCGTTCATCCTTCTGACAAATTTAGGACAGGCATTTCTGAAGTGATCCTGACTCCCACATTCAAAACAAGCTCTCTTTCCCCCATTCTTACAATCTTTCGCATAATGATCTCCTTTGTTACATTTGAGACAAATAACACAATTTCCGAAATGACGATTGTTGCACTTGCCGCATCTCGGATATACTTCTTTTCCTTTATCGGCTGTTTGAGTCTGAATTCCATAATTACCCACCGTTCTCTGTTCCTTTCCTCTTCTTCTGTCAAACAGTCTCCTTGAAATTTCCTCGACCTTCCTTTTTCCTTTGACTTTATCGTGAATGAAAAGTCCCGATCGATTGGCATTATGGGTGAGCTTGGTTGCCAGATTTACCGCCTCCTGAATGGTTTTTGGATTACCCGAGGTCACATCCCCTCGGATATCTGGAGCTAAACCCCAGACATACCTGTCTACCCGATTCTCTTCTGGCGTAACCAGATGTGGCACCATCTTCGCCAGCTCATGAAATCGTGCCGTGTACGCATCAATGTCATTTCCCTTCATTTCATGCTCCCATAACTCTGCTTGTAATTTCTGCATTTCGCTTCTTGAACAATAATCTTCCTTAAGCATTTCCTAAAACTCATCCCAAGTGAGTTTGTTAGCTGCTTCTCTTCCTCGAGTCTGCACTTGAGTGTTCCACCACGTCAGTGCTCTCCCTTGTAGTAAGCAAGCTGCGGATTCTACTTTGTTTGCTTCCGAGCATTTACTTATGTGGAGAACGGATTCCATTCCTTCAATCCAAGATAATAACCCAACCGCTCCTTCGGTACCGTGAAATTCTTTTGGATTACAAGACCTAAAAGTCTTATATGTACATTCTTTTTCTAAATTTGCACCGACTCCTGGTTGATTAGGTTGGTTAGCATTTAAACCTGCTGCTATCTGACTGACTATGTTAGGAAGTGTGGCTAAGATTTGCTCGGACACGAGTCGTGCAATCTCAGGATCTTCTCTTCTTGGCGGCATAATTCTAATGCAACAATTTATTTTAAAGCCACGTCAATATTTAATTCCATATTCTTATTTCCCTTATTTCTATCCTATAATCTTAATACAATATAAATTGTTTTTGTTTATTCATACATCCAATATATCATAAATCAACCTCATGGAATTGAAATTCACAATTTATAAACATACATAAACAATATATCATAAACATATCCATTATCATTACAATACTACGTCAAACATTCAACATTCATTCAAAAGTAATAGCCATGCTATTTAATAATGTATTAGTACGACGAGTTACATATCTCCAAAAAGAAAGTTAATCATCCAAATATCCATAAATAAACCACACTACTAATGCCCGAAAAACGACATCATCACCCATGCTATCACAATCACCAAAAGTCCCATCACCACAGATAAACAAGTGTGCAGCCATGCTACCATCGCCCTAGTTTCCACCAGTTCCCTCATAATCCCACTCATAGTTTGATCACCCGTACTTACCATTGATATAAGTTGTAGATCCCAGCTTCAGTGCAATCAACAGATATAATGACAATGATGAACAAGATATTGGCCACAGCAACTAGTCATATGATTAATATAAACTTCAAAGGGCTAAGGTTTACAGAGAGAATTTCTGATAATAGTATGTAAACCTAACAACTAGTAAACTGAATAATGAATCTCTAACTAAACTGTTCTACCCTACTTATGAAATAAAACCGCCTTTATATACTTAGGCTAACAGGCCTAATGGGCTAATGGGCTTGGACCCATCTAATTAATCAACTATTAAATAATTACAAATCAAACCCTTATAAATACTCTATTCCACTTTCAACACTCAGGACTTTCAGTCCTAACAATCTCCCCCTAAAGTTGAATAAAGCATTTAACTTCTTGAAAAACTTCAGGCCTTGATCTTCTTTCCCTCTTGAATCTTTGAAGAACTTTGGTGTTGCATGTCTTCATGTCTTTCAACGCTCCCCCTTGAATAAAGCTCTTGGTCTTCATAGTATCAACTTTGTAACCAGATTCAATGTACAGTAGCCTCGACTGAACGCACTATCAAGCAGCATTTAACTGTAGAAACTCAATCACATCGGATCAACGCACAAGAAAAATAATGTGAGAGTTACTTGACATTCCACGGTGCTTCTTCAGTTTAAAACAAAGAATCTGTCTTCGAATCGCGAGTTGAATATGCTTTCAGCTTAAGAACTTGTTTCAATCAGCTCGTAGGAGGAATGATAAACAAATTTGTAGCAGACACCACATGATACGGGAAAGAATAAATACATACTTTGAAATCTTCAATATTTGAAATTTTCACTGTCTTCAGACAACCAAATTTAGCATTAAAATCATATATTCATCATATATTCATCTCCTTGATCTCTAGACTGTCTTCAGAACTGACTTTCTTTCTTTAATACTTGGAAATTGAACATTGTAAACATTTCTCCCCCTTTTTTGATGATTTTGAACATCATGATCATCAAAACTCTTTCAATTTCAACACTTTCTTTGATCTCCCCTCTATGAAAATTTGGCATTCTCCGCCCGTTGATCTGATTATCCGTCAATTCATGAAATGTATATATCCGAATCTTTTCAAATTCAGACATAATGAACAATGTAACCCTGATTCAACAGATGAAACAGTTAGTATGCCTGTAAATAGCACGGAGCCACTTTGTACAACGGATATACTTTGGAAAGGAGCTTTTGTGATGTTCACTCCTCCAGGGCTTCCATTCAATCATTGAAAAACCACAAAGGAATTTTCTATGAATGTTATGACAAGAAAACTCATTCCTTGTGTGCTCGTGCAAGTGTAGAAATGATTGAAGCTACTTAGCTTGATCAGGCTCAAATTGTGTAAACTGTTGAGACAGCAACAGATATTACATGGACTCAATGTGCATGAAAGAGGTGCGAAGGTGGGGCAACTTTCCTTCTTTTTCAATATCTAAATCTTCCGATTGAAGACTAGATAGCAGATATGCTGCGTCCCCAAAGAAAATGAAACATTTCTTTGTTAAGAAAGAAACGAGTGGTTGGTGGGGTTATATGCAAGAGTTGGCATGGGCTAGGTGCCTTTTTCAATGATGGTCACCACAGAATGTGAACCAATCAGAATATGTGGCTGCCCGGCTCAGAAAGTGGTTGGTGCAGAGTTCTGATATTCTTTTAACTCTGTTCTCACACTCTCTTTCTTTTTAACATTAAAGCTCACTTCTAACCAAACTCTCTTTTTCATTTTTCCGCTCAGCGCAATGAGAAAAACTCAACCCGATGAGTTATCTCCCCCACTCTTTGATTTAAGACCCCTCACCCCTCAATCACTCAAGGATAACTTCCTGGGTAGGAAACACTGTTTAACGTGAATCCATGGAAGTTCTGTTTAAGTTCTCACACAAATCCCACGTAAGTCCTAAACATAATAGTAGCTCAACAGTTTAACTTGAACATGTAAGCTCAAATAAGATAACACTGTCAAAAAGTATGCTCAGGAGATTTGAGCAATTGATCTTTGAAAAACTGACAATGTATCAATCAGATCAAAAAAAATGGATAGGGTATCAAAGAATTGGATATTTTGTTTATATGAACAAATATAAACAATTTAGCAATGGAAGCACAAATTTAGAATAATGATAGATGGTCAACAATATTGAATATCAAACGGGGGTATTACCATCGAAAAATTGTTTCGCTATGAGACATGGTAATAACAAATACAAATGAAGTACTGAACCTGTGTGTGTGAATACGTTACAGTATAAGGATAAGATAATACGCAAGTATTGATCTTTAGAAACACACAATCAGTTAATCATTAAAGCTAAAAAAAATGAAAAACATTTAAAAAATCACACTTCTAAATTCAGAAAATCTTTTGAGAACCAGAAGTGGTTTGAACATTTCAGAAAACGTTTTTCATGCTTGAAAGTTGTTCTTCTTTCAAACAATCAGAGATCTAGATTAGAAGATATTTACCTTTTAATCTCCCCCTCAAATCATGATATAATGATATAGATCTATTAAGCTCCCCCTGGATATTTGCAATAATATCCAAGTCTGAACGTTGAAGACCGGGTCCTGATCTGTCATGTGATCAGAAGCCAAACTTCGTTGAAGTCCGGGTTCTAAGCTGATTTACTTAGAAGCCATCATTCTTCTACTCCCCCTTGACAGTAGGTGCCTGCAACAAAGAATCAGTTTTCGGTTTTGGTACCCACTGGTATTTGGGTCCTCGAATGTTAGTTGCAGTTCTTGTGGGGGATATAGAATAAGAACCATACCATAAATGATCATTGGTTTTGTGAATGTGATCATGTGTATGACAATAAGAACAGTGGTATTTCTTACCTGATAACCTGAGTAATTGATCTCTCGAGTAGATATGATCAGGTTTACTTTTACTCGCTTTGTTCTTCTTGGCATTGACCGCATGTACACATGATTCTTTTTCTTTCAGCTCATCTTCAACTTGTTTCTTCTTCCAGACCAGTTCCTCTTCTTTGTATTTCCTTCTTCTTTGATGTGTACCTGAACCATCTATATTTCTATCATAGAAAAGGTTAGTTTTACGAATCTGATCAAAAGATTTAACTAACCTTTGTGAAGAGACAGATTTCTGATTTGTCCTTGATACAGACTTTTCAAGCTCTTTACTCTTTGAAGCAAAGTTGTCTCTTTCTTTGACAAGCAGGTCAATCTTCGTCTCGCATTCAGACTTCGTTTTCTTCTCTTTCAGCACACTTTCAGATAGTTCAGATAGCTTCTCAGTGAGCTTTTTGATTTCAGCCTCAAACATGCTTCTTTCATCTTCAAATCCCTTCTCAGCATCCTTTTTTTGGCCGGATATTTCCTTGAAGAATCCAACGTTCTTCTGTTCAATTTCCTTCTTCTCCTTGACAAACTTTTCTCTTTCCAGAATGATTACTTTCTCAAAATCAGAAACATGTTGAGAAAGCTTTATGCATTTAAGCTCGACAATCTTCTTTTCTTCAAAACACTTTCTTGAAAAATCTGAGAACTTCTTTGAAAATCCTTTCTTTTCACTCTCAAAATCAGCTTTATCTTTTTCAAAAGCAGCAAGTCTTTTTGTCAGATCGAGATTTTCATCCTCCAACATGTTTCCTCTTTCTTCAAGCATCAGGTACTTCTCTTCTTTGGCTTCAAAATCTGCAACTTTTTGTTCGAGTTCAGATATTTTCTTTGAAGCTTCAGCACTTGTTGGATCACTTTTCTTTATATTAGCTTCTCTTTCAAGATCTGCTATTCTCCTTTTCAGCTCAAAGTTTTTATTTTTCAAAGACTTTTTCTCAAAAATAGTCGATAATGAATTAGCCTCCGCCTTCAGTTTTGAAATCTCAAGATCGTCATTAGTTTCCTTCAGAATGCGAATTTTCTCTTCCAAATCTCTAATGATTTTCATCATATCTCCTTTTGAAGTATCAAAATGAATCAAATGAGTCATTGTTACCTGTAAAGCTTAAAGTCCAGGGACTGAACTTAACAAGAGATGAAACTTTAAAGTGCAAGGACCAAAAGTGACAACGAGTGAAACTTGAAAGTTTATGGGTCACAAATGACAGACGACCGAAACTTTGAAGTACGGGGGCTGAAAGCAACACAAACAGAAACTACAAGGACTAAAAGTGACACAAACTGACACTTAAAAAACTAGAAGGACTAAAAATGACACAAACTAAAACTAAAAAAAACTAGAAGGACTAAAAATGACACAAACTAAAACTAAAAAAACTAGAAGGACTAAAAATGACACAAACTAAAACTAAAAAAAAACTAGAAGGACTAAAAGTGTAAAATTGAAACTTCTAACGGACTTAACTGAAAACTAACGAAAAAAGGACTAAAACTGAAATAAAACTAACTAAACTAACAAACTAACGGGACTAACGGAGAAAGAACCAAAAAGGTAAAGAATTTAACGGCAAACTAACGGAATTCGTTAGTTACTATTCATCATCGTCTCCAACGAGACAAACCTGCAAAACTCGAAAACGGTTAGAAATTTTCAATGCAAAACGATCGTTAAAGCTCCCTGATCAGTCCTTAACAAATTAAAATTCAACCGGTCAACCCACGATCACAAACGAACCAACCGAAAACTTTTCGGAAAACGATCGAAACTTTAGGAAATCAGTATGAGTTAAAACTTTTCGATCAAAAATGATCGTTTATGTTCCCTTAAGCTCCCTCAACTGATTAAATCTCGAAAAAATCTCTCAAACTCTCGAACGAAGCGACCGAAGATTTTTCGGAAACCGAACGAGAATTTAAAAGCTCGATATGGGTGAAAAAAATTTTCGATCAAAAACGATCGTTTAAGCTTTGTAAACTACCCTTACCAGTTTAAAACTTGAAAAACTTAGTTCCCGATCGCTACCGAATCAACCGAAATGATTTTGAACAACAATCGAAAACCTCAAAACTTGTTCGAAGTTGGTTCGCTGGACACCGGGAGTCGCAAGGGACCGGTCGGGGAGACACCGGTCGAGATATATGGTCCGGTTGATGCAAGACACCGGTCAAGGACGGTACCGGTCGAAATATGGTATCGGTCGAAAGTCACAGTCCGGTCGATTGGTGTTCCGGTCGAGAGAATGAGAGACCCGGGCGATTTATGGTCCGGGCGATGCTAGACACCGGTCGAATGAAGGTACCGGTCGAGAGAATGAGAGACCCGGGCGATAGATGGTCCGGTCGATATATATGATATATATATATATATATATATATATATATAGGTATCTATATGCGATATATATATGAATATGGATAGATGTATCCATATTCATATATATATCGCATACATACATCTATCCATATTCATATATATATCGCATATATATATATATATATATATATATATATATATATATATATATATATATATATATATATATATATATATATATATATATATATATGAATGAGATGCAGAAAGATGTATGCATGCGATGGAAATATGACTATGTATGCATGTGATGGTAAAAAAAATATCAAACATCAGCCGCCAAATACACCATGAAAAGCTTAGCCACCAATTTCAGTTAAACACATTAAAAAAAATTAATTCCACCGTCCAACAAAAAACTAATTCCACCGCAAGTATCGGTCAAACACAAAGAGATCCGGTCGATTCAAGCACCGGTCAAGACAAGCACCGGTCAACACAAGGTACCGGTCAAAAACGATAACAGATAAACACTTCGATAAACAAGATAAACAGATAAGCGATACCAGATAATCACCGAAAAAATCGATGAATCTGGAAATCCATCGTAATCACACAATCGACCCAGAAACAATTAAACCCAGATTTTATGCAGATCGACCACCAACATGCAGAACCAGTAACCCAGAAAACTCAAACCAAAAAACATTGATTTTTAAGAACACAGAATCGATCAATAAGAGTAAAACAAATATGCAGACTTCGATCAATAAGAATATTATCTAATAAGCACTTAAAGGTTTTAGACAAACCTTTTTGATCGTATCGAGTAGAAATTAATTCGATCCCGCTCTGATACCAATTGTAGATCCCAGCTTCAGTGCAATCAACAGATATAATGACAATGATGAACAAGATATTGGCCACAACAACTAGTCATATGATTAATATAAACTTCAAAGGGCTAAGGTTTACAGAGAGAATTTCTGATAATGGTATGTAAACCTAACAACTAGTAAACTGAATAATGAATCTCTAACTAAACTGTTCTACCCTACTTATGAAATAAAACCGCCTTTATATACTTAGGCTAACAGGCCTAATGGGCTTGGGCCCATCTAATTAATCAACTATTAAATAATTACAAATCAAACCCTTATAAATACTTTATTCCACTTTCAACACTCAGGACTTTCAGTCCTAACATAAGTTCATTTAAAATCTGATCACTTGAATTCATTATAATCATGAGTGCATCGATGGAATGCTCATAATGATCTACCTCCATTCTAACTCTCTCCACTTCTCGGGCCATACCCGAAACCCAGTAGTTTTCTAACGCTGTCATACCGGTTGGTTGAGACATTGGTATTTCAGCACATGGTGGTGGCGATACCCTCCGACCCCTAAGTCGAGAAGGCCCCGCCTCGTCCCTACGTGGGACAGGTGTACTCTCTCGCTCGAAAGTGGCGGGTGAAGTCGGCTCCAAAGTAGGTGTGACCGATCTCTCCGGTGATCGATCAGAATCTGAATAATCGTGCTCAGATGGGTCATAGTCGTCACTCGTCGGAGAATTTCTTCTAGGGATGTAGGTGAGGTAACCTGATTCGTCAGGCGACTAATCTTGGTGAGATGGTGATCGTGACATGATGACTGCGATAATTAATAAAGTTTAATTGTCAATCATGCTATAATTTTTATTAAAAATCAAAAGTACCATGCAAACTCACATAACAATCATGGTTCTCATTTTTGTATCAAAAAGTTTCTATTTTTAGTAATTCCTAGTAGAACCAATCCATGTCCCCTTTATACACACTTAAATTAAACAAAGTTGATCGGGCTTTGTTTAAGTTAAAATATGATAATGTGAAACACATCTTAGTTATACTACAGCGCACCTTAATTTGAAAACTTTATTTGTAAAAGGTTATAGTGTGTGGTTTTAAAATAAAACCGGTATTCCCTATAACCTATGGCTCTGATACCAAATCTGTCACACCCCGCTAAAGCGGAAACACGAGACATAACAGCTCCGATGTCATAGCACAAGATTATAACATACCAACATTTACTTAACATTCAAAATACATTACATTTTTAAGAACATAGTATCGTCATTGTTTACAAATCCCAAATCTTTTAAATATAACGATACGCATAAAGCAAAAATAGTCTTGCTTCAAAATATGAGGTGCACTGCTAAAACATCATGGAATTACCTTCTCGATTCCTGAAAAGCATGAATAAAAACCAAGGTCAACTACAAAGAGTTGGTGAGTTCACAGGTTTTAAATATGCACAAATCATTTTTATATGCAAGTTATCAATTTTAGATCATACGTATAAACCAACTTCAATTCTTTGATTCATGAGTACCACAATTTAATTCCTTTATGATAAGTGTATGCAAAGACAATATTACGTTGAGCCACTACTAAGCCGTCCCTGACCAATTTCAACGCCCCCGATGAACTAACTCAGCGGTGGTTCTTGCCACATGTTTAGTCATCTTCTCTAGTATAGTGCACCCCTGCTCGTCAGCATTAAGGTGGGTTTGTCACACCAAATAGCGCTACCCACTAATACTATAGGCCCGATTTTCTTCGAGTTAATAGTAGTGTCACGGGGTCTTAACATTAAAAACTCAACACATCAATTGCATATTTATCATATAGCTTATAATTCCAAACGCTTTTAACAAAGCCTTATAAATTGCCAATTCGCAATACTTTCAAACAATTCTCATGAATCTTTAAATACGCAATTTAAACATGATTTCCACCCCAAAATCAATTAAAACGATAAAAGTGGGGCTGTGAATACTCACCTTGACGAAAGTAACGGGTGAAGCTTTACTTTAATACTTATTGAATTTTGTCACGCTCTTAATTTCCCTATACAAGAGTTGCCATAAGAAACACATTAATGCCCTATTCCGATGTCCAACCAATATGTCCAATTGTCCCATGAAATGCCATGAAATAAGTTTCTTAGTCCATATCCATTTTTAACTATACAAAGTTCCAAAATAAAACAAAAATTAAGCTTAATAAAATTACCTTTCTGGATTCAGCACATGCTGTCCAGAAAGTTATCCGGTAAATTCAACACGGAAGCTTAACTTCCCAAAAGAATTATTTAATCACAAATTTTGTGATGATACTATAATATGTTTAGAGTAAATCTGAATTTTTTTATAATTTTTGAATAACTTTTGATACTTCAAATAATTTTTACAAAATAGAGTGTCACTGATTTTCGGATCAGTGACATACCTCACTTGTAACAGGCTTTTGAGGTATCAATTCTTGGAATTAGATAGTGATCCATATATGAATGCAAACCTAACTCAAAATCCTAACATTTGGATAAAGATTCACTTATTTTGGATGAGTAATGAGGGAGTTATGGCCTCTACCATTTTCTTGTAAAATCCATTTAAGTGCCCAAATCAACTCCAAATTCAGTGTTTTTTGGACTTTTTAGAAAGCTAACACTCTACATTAAAGTTTAAAAGCAAAAACCCCAAATTTGGACAAGTGGTTTGTGAGTTGTGCAAGCTAGAAGTGAAGTCCATTTTATGGACAGATTCTAAAAATGAAATAAATACCATTTTATACCACCAAATAATGATCATTAGACATGGTTTTTGGTTATAAACCATGTCTTCACTCCTCATTACATAATAAACTAACTTATGCATCATGGATTCATTGCAATCAAAATGCTCATCCACATGCATGCATGAACATAACACCAAATAAAATGACATTAACACTATTGTTAAGTTCTTAATCATGTGGAACTTGGGAAATTCCTTCATAAGAACATTTTTATACTAACATTTCATTGTAACAAGAGTCAAAAACTCATATTATATACATCAAAGGTAATCCATCTCATCATCAAAAATCCAATCACATGCAAGACAAAATAAACACTAAATTAGTGATTTAACACTATTTAGAAACTCTTAAATCATATGAGATTGAACAATCTCATCCTAAGAGTTTATTTATACTCAAAATTGATGTAAATGCATAAACTTCAATCCAACATTATTAAAATTTTGTGGACCAAAAACCACATTTCATAAAATTATCATTTCTTGATAAAATCCCAAAATAATACACTTGGAAACCCTAGTTTCATTGGAAGATCAATCAATGGTTCATTAGCAAATATATTGATACTAATGTATCCCATTTCACTTCCAAAACTTGGATTGTACATCATTTACATGAAAATATATGAAATATACAAACTTTTTGATAATAAACTTGAAAAATGAGAGTGTTAAGTGATTACCTTCACAAAAAGAGATGAAAACTTGAATTCTTGATGAAGTAAGGTGGTTCCTTCTTGAAGATTTCTTGAAAATTTGATGGAGGTGAGGGTGTGGTGGTGGTGGTCGGCCGAAAACAAGAGAGAAGAGAGGGAGAGGAGGTGAAAGGTTGATCTTGAAAATGAAGAGTAATTTTAGTTTTTAATTTGGTTTTTAATTATTAAAAATAAATAAAATATGGTAGAATTAGGACAAGTGTCCTAATGACTCACCAACATAAAAAAAATTTAATTTAATATCATTAATTGAATTACTAGTTTAAACTATAAAATATCAGATATATTTGAGAACCGAAATACCCGATTCTCAATATTTGCTAAATAAATGACAAATTTGAAAATTTTGCAATGCAAGAGAAATTAACATACTGATTTTTATAGTTTAAGGATTTTGGACTTTTATTCACTTATTTGGCATTTCTGGACAGTGACGGTCAGATGCGGAACTGTTCCGGGTTTTTAACGCAACTTCTAAATTTTCCGGGAAACTTTTTATCTTAAAGGTTTTTAATAAAAATTTTAAAAGTGACAAAACTTATAAATTAATCTGAGGGTGCTAACCTCAATATTCAGAATTTGACAGGTGTGAAACACTAGAAATGTGGTCACAAAATGATCACAAAAGATCACCCTGTTTCAATAATGATCACAAAAGAATTGTGAAACACTAGAAATGTGGTTGTCCGGCTCAGAAAAAGTTGGTGCAGAGTTGTGATATTCTTTTAACTCTGTTCTCACACGCTCTTTCTTTTAAACATTTTGCTCACTCTAATCAAACTTTCTTTTTCTGTTATATCTCATCACTCAATTCTTTTCGACTTCTTACACTCAATCACTATGGATTTACTTCGTGGGTAGAAATCACTGGTTAATGAAGTTGTGGTATGTTCTAGCACACTGATCCCATGTTTTCCTATGAAGCATATAATGCTCAAAATGGTTTAACTAGTTCAGTTAAAGCACAATATATTTCTTGAAAACATTTAAAGTCCCACTTCTAATTCATGAATTCGTTTTTAGAATCGGGAAGTGGTTTGAACATTGAAAACAATGTTTTCGATGATTGAAAGTTGTCCTCCTTTCAACCATATATGAGATGAAGATATAGATTTATACCTTTACGTACGATCTTCCATCTCATGAGGCTAAGCTTTAAGTCATAAACATATGAACTTGTAAGCTTCTCTCAAAAATTCTGCAAAAGTCTTATGTCAAGTCAAAGTAAAATTTATTCATTTAAATTGAAAAGACAAAAAGCAGTAAACTTTTAAAGTACGAGTTCTGTTTAGAAATAATCCGAAGTCATCACCTTTTTACTCCCCCTGAAATTATGCATCAGTACATGATAAGTTGTAAAAAATATGCATAAAATTTCAGACAAATATGTATGTACTACCCCTTGATGGTTGATTTCCTCATTCGAGTATCGGAGTACAATCTCTTTTTCAGCACGGAGTCAGGTCTTTTGATCTTTGAAGTGCGAGTCCTAAACTGTTGTCTTTAGAAGTCATACTTCATTGAAGTACGGGTTCTAAGCTGATTTACTTAGAAGCCTTTGGTTCTCCTACTCCCCCATTACAGTAGGTGCCTGCATCACAGATTTAACAGGTTTTGGTACCCACTGGTATTTGGGTCCATGAGTGTTAGTTATAGTTAGTATAGGGGTAACTGAGTAAGACCAATACCAGTAATGGTCACTTGTCTTGTGAACAGGATCATGTGTACGACAATAAGAATAATAGAATTTCTTACCTGACAAACTGATTAGTTTATCTCTTGAGTAAACAAAATCAGGTTTACCTTTCAGCGCATTGTTCTTCTTGTCAATCGGTGTATGTATACATGAGTTTTTACATTTCAGCTCATCTTTAATCTTTGCTTCAACTAGTTTCCTATTCCAGACCAGTTCATCTTCCTTCTGGAAGCTTCTTCTCCTTCTTTGATGTGTACCTGAACTATCTCTATTCCTGTCATAGAAAAGATTAGTAGAATGAATCTGATTAGAAGATTTTACTGACCTTTGAGAAGAGCAGTTTTCTGATGTGAGCTTGCGGCTGGTTTGTTAGAACCAACTGAATTATTTCTAGGTGAGTGGATTTTTGACTCTTGAGTCGTTCGCTCAGTCACCACCACCATCTTGGAAATAATATCTTGAAGCTCTTTTACCTTTGAAGAGTAACTGTCTCTTTCTTTGATAAGGAGCTCAATCTTCTTCTGAAATGCAGACTTCTTTTTCTTCTCTGTCAGTGCAAATTTAGACAGTTCAGATACCTTTGCATTAAGCTTCCTAATAGTAGCTTCAAGGATGTTTCTTTCTTCTTCGAATCCCTTCTTAGCACCCTTCTGAACATTTTCCTTCCTTTCTTTGGCAAACTGATCTCTTTCCAATATGATTACTTTCTCAAAGTCTTCAACTTTTTGAGAAATCATTAAACATTTAAGCTCTAGATTCTTCTTCTCTTCACCACTTTTCTTGGAAAAAACTGAGAACTTCAGTGCAAACTTTGAACTTTCCTATTCAAACTCAGATTTGTCCTTGACAAACTCTTGATTTAAGTCTGATAGTTTATGTTGAAGATTAGTATTTGCACTCTCCAAGCTCATGAACTTCTCCCCGTTAATCTTTACAGACTCTTGCTTCTATATTTGAGCTTCTAAATTAGAAATCTTTCTTTTAAGATCAAAGTTCTCAGCTTCCAGAACCTTAACTTTTGATGACATCTTTGATCTTGTCATACACTTCTCAATATGTTCCCATATCAGCTTTCCTGTAGCCCTTTCGCGATCTAATGTGAGAAAAATCTCTTTTGAAATCTCTTCAGTCATTCCATTCAATAGGAAAGATCGGGCTAATTGGTCAGCTTGATGTCTATTTTTCTGCTCATCAGAGTATGCATCAAGTCTTAATTGAAGCTGAGCTGGTACTTTTTCTCCATTCTACTTCACATGAGTATAACGTTTTGATGGAACTGTCATTATTCCTTCCCTCAGAGATTTTCTAATTAAATTCTTCATTTCATGTCTTTCAATGAAATCTATGAACCGACTTTTCCACTGATCAAAGTCTCCCCTGAAGAGTATTGGTGGCTGGGAGTCGGTTCCAATAGCGAGGGCTTCTCTGGATGACATCCTGTATAGATTAAGAGAAAACTTGACAGATATGATCGTTAATGCAAATTAAAAATAGATAAAATTTGATCACACAAGAAATTTTGTCCCCCTAGGCAGACTTAGCACTGGGGTTTTAAAATTTATGATAATTAAAGACCCTATTGCAGTTTTGAAAAATTCTCAGAAAAATATTCTAAGTATGGAACACTTTGCGTTTTTAGAAGGTTTGCACGAGAGGTTGATGGCGCAAAGTGAGGTTTGTGTGACGCGTGGGTTGTGCAAAGTGAGCTTTGCGTTTCCTTGATGTTGCGAGAAGTGAGGTTTTCGTAAGCTTGTTGGTTTGCGTGAACTGATTCGAGATTTGCGTTTGAAGTAGGTTGCGCAAAGTTAAAGTTTGAGTTTGAAGTAGGTTGAGCAAAGTTGAGGTTTGCGCAGGTAGTTGGTTGAGCAAAGGTGAGGTTTGCGCAAGTAGTTGGTTGAGCAAAGTTGAGGTTTGCTTATCACTTGGGTTGCGCAAAGTAGAGCTTTGCGTATCACTTGGGTTGCGCAATGTAGAGCTTTGCGTATCACTTGGGTTGCGCAAAGTAGAGCTTTGCGTATCGAGTTGGTTGCGCAAAGTAGGTTACGCAAAGTCGGCTTTGCGTGAGTTCTTCCTCTGGTTTGCGCAAGTTCGTCTGAACTTCAATAAAATCGACTTTTCAACCTGTTTTTCCACGATTAACGGTACCAAACTCTACCAATATGTCTAAAAACACTTCTAGAATAGATTGTGACCACTTGATCTCGATAAAAATCACTTTTTTGAAAATAAATAGATGGCACAATAACTTTTGAAAACTCGAACTCAGACCACAAAATCACCAAAATGGAGCTCGATTAAAGCTTTATACTGAAATTAATCACTCACAAGTCGATGTAGCATGTATATCGATCACAACCTGATCGATTTTAACACCTAAAACACTCAAAATCTCAAAATCGATTTTCAAAGTAGAACACAGAGTCGTTTTTCTTAAAACTTGATTTTCATCTTAAATCAGGCTCTGATACCAATTGTCTGTCCACAATGTTTATATTAAGTTCTTATCAAAACAACAACAATAACAAGATTACCAGCCTGTATGATTAATAACAAACGATTACAAGGTTTGGTTTTTGGATTGAAGCTCTTGTGTGTTCTCTCTAGTTTTTACACCTTTTGTGTGTGTGAATTATATATGATCTGATTGTGTTAGAGAGTTGTTGAGATATCAGATATGATATCTAGCTTCTAAGACACACTTCCTAAACAACTTGCAATATTAAACTATTAAACTAAATAATATCTAACGTATAAGATATTATATAACTAACTACACTAACTAACTAAACTAATAACAATAAACATTAATTACTTTGACATTTATTACAAATAAACATTAGACTTTAATATCGAGAGTCGACGTTTCAGCTTCAACTTCAGATTGCGAACTTCGGTTTGGATGATCTTGAATCCAATAGATATGTGATCTAACACAATAATGATTACCAACCTGTGTTGAGTTATAACAAAGGTTACAGGATTGATCTATTCAAGCTTGGATTGTGTTCTCTGTTTTTTTCTCTCTTTTACACCTTTTTAGTGTGTGTTCTTGTGTGTATCTACTAATCCAATTGTTGAGAGTTGTTGAGATATCATATATGATATCTAGCTTCTAAGACACACTTCCTAAACAACTTGCAATATTAAACTATTAAACTAAATAATATCTAACATATAAGATATTATATAACTAACTACACTAACTAACTAAACTAATAACAATAAACATTAATTACTTTGACATTTATTACAAATAAACATTAGACTTTAATATCGAGAGTCGACGTTTCGGCTTTAGCTTCAAATTGCGATCTTCAGTTTGGATGATCTTGAATCCAATAGATATGTGATCTAACACTTCCTTTTCTCATCAGGAGAAACTTTCACTATCCATACCATCTGTCCTTTCTTAGAATGCTTTCCAAAAGATTTGACATAGAAGCTCGCTGGACCATCAACAGATTTGTCATAAAACAGATTAGATGGTCGAATCTGATTTGATTTGACAATGTTTAGTTTGGCACTTTTATTTTTGAAAACATTTTTCTCATGAATGGAACTTGAAGCTGTTTTGAAAGAACAGACTGGTTCTGTTGAATTATCAACAGGTGATTGATCAATCACATCAGCTGAAATCTTTTTTGACAAATCAACTTTTGCAGCTTCCAAGTCATTTATCTTTTTGGACAAAATATTTCTTTCATCAGAAAGTGTGTCAAACTTGTGTTTCAAATCAGTTCTAGCCATCTGTTATTTAAGAATGTCTAAGGATAGAACATAAACTTTGGATATGAGCTTAGATATTTCAGATTCAAAGATTTGACGTTCTTGTTCAAAATCTTTTTCTAAGTTCTTGTTTTGTTCAGAAATATCTTTGAAAATCCCAACATTTCTTTTTTCTGCATTTTTCTTTTCAAGTTCAAAATACTTTTTCTTTTCTTGAAAAGATTTTCTCTCTTTTTCAAGTAAGTCCTGTAAAACAGAGATTTGTTTGGGAAGTTCAACATTTTTGTCTTCAAGAACTTTTCTCTCTTTAGCAAACGTGTCTCTTTCTGTAATTAAAATCTTTTCAAACTCGGACACTTGCTTTGAGAGTTTAATGCATCTAAGCTCAAGATCCTTTTTCTATTGGATAGCTTTCTTTGAAAACTCAGACAACTTTTGAGTAGAAGCTTTCTCCAGATTTGCTTTATCTTTATCTAATTGGAGACTTTTCATCAGTTCAACATTCTTTGACTCCAACGCAGATATCTTATCTTCAAAAGGCTTAAAATTTTGTTGAAGGTCAACTGATTCTGCTTTCAGCTCCGACGATTTCTTTTCAGTTGTCTCCTGATAATCCCAAAATCAACCAAATCTTAGAGAGAGAGAGAGAGTTGAAAGCGCAAAGTAAGATGTATTCCAAGTATGCGTTAGTTCCTTTCAAGACACAAAGCCACAAGGGACTTAAATACCCTGGCCAATACTACACAGTATACACAACACAGAACACAGTTGTAATCATTGGCGATGTGGTCTTCAATACCAATCTTCTAAATCAACTCAGACCATCTAAGCGACTTAGCGAAGCTTCTTGACTTTTAAAAAAAATTCTTCTCAGAATCTTTCAAACTATGTTGCCTTTGTTGCCTTGACAAGACTGGACCTGTTTGTAATTAGCTTGAAAGAATAATCGGTTAATCAACTTGTGCTCTAGACAATGCACCTCTTTCAAATATACTTGAATGAACTATGGTGATCGGAACTGGAATAACAAAAGAATTAGTAGCTGAGAGAATAGAATCTTGAGCGAATCTTGATCAGCAGATAAACATTTAAACTCTTTGTCTCTTTAACTTCTCCCCCTCATGACCTTGATGACCTTGATGATCTTGATCAACTTGGTCATGCAAATGTTAGATACGAGACAACTTAAGATCTGTAAAATTAGAATAAAGGAGAAAGAGGGAAGTTTTGCGCTACATGTTGGTGGCCCAAACTTAGTTTTGCGCTAGATGAAGGTGGCGCAAAGTTGAGTTTAGCGCTACCAACTGTTGGTGCAAAGCTGACTTGAAATCTGAAAAATTTCACCTGTTAAGCTCTTTGACTCTCCCTACACAAATGCACTAAATATGACAATTCAAATTAGCATTTGTATAGAAAATCAGATATGATCTTTTTAGAAAATTCCTTATTTACTCCACCTTGAATAATGCATAGACCCATTAACACATATATGAGAACACAAGAATTGAAACATCAATGTAGAAAGAAAAATATACTGAATATGTATTTTAAAACAACTAAATATATAAAATTTTAAACACTAAACAAATTAAATTTTACTTAGTAAAATATCACAGATTAATCCATTAGATGAAGTCAAGTGTATGTTGTTGGATACAAATACAAGTTTCATTGCATATCAAGTTAAGACATGTTCAGTTTCAAAAACTTTCATCAATCTATTTAGTGTGCTAGCATGCGAACTTCGAGTATCTTCAAGAAAATGCATTTCTAAAAATATAATAGAAAACTTTGCATGTACTCACACTAAGCCATGAAAATTTAAGATTTTCACAAGTTTATAGGTTTATCGCAACTCAAACATATCACTAAGTATCATGAGATGTGTGCTCATTGGCATCTTTTAGCATTGTGCACATTGGCATCTTCACATGAGTGTGCTCTTTGGCATCTTTTAATAAAAAAGTTTGATAAGTAAAGAACATGCCGTAAACGTAACTTTCTATTTGATCCTATTGCAGGATTTGGGTCAGCCGCTCCCAGACAAGTTGGCCTTAGGGGACTAGGTGTCAAGCACCCCTTAGAACTTACTCTCCCAAATCAGAAAGGCTACATCGACACATCCTAAACCCATTCATACCAGTAGAACATGACTTTCAATCTGATTCTATAGAAGGATTTGGGTTTGATCACTCCCAGACCAATTGACCTTAGGGGACCAGATGACAAGCATCCCACGGAACTTACTTTCCCAAACCAGAAAGGTCACAGGTACAAACTTTTAAACTTAGAGATTTCTGGATTTTATATATTTAATAGTCATATCAGTCACTCGGTTTTACATCAAAGTGCTTAGCCTATATTTCATTACGATCCATAATTCAGACTTTTTAGGATTTCCAAGCATTGTAAACTATAAATATTCCAAATCACATAACTTTAAAGCAGTATCAAAAGTTTCAAACATGTTGCTGACTTTTCGACTTTTGTAAGACTTGAAAGTTGAACATATAAACCTTAAATATAAACAAAGCAACTTGAAAATATATCCTAGACACACATTTTATTCAAAAGAAAGAAAAACTATAAAACTTTTACTTTATAAAATAAAATTTGTAAAGATTTAAACTTTTAAATTCAACATGCCGAGTTTCGAAAAATTTTCATTTAAGACAAATGTAAAGAATTCGGAAAATTGATATTTAGTCGGAACAAAATAAAATTCAATAATATCTTCTTCCACATAATATATAAAAAATTTGTGTCTCATATGAAAAACATGCTCAGATTCTTTAAAAACATGAGAAAACTGGAACGACGTCATGATCAGAGATAAATGCAGCGAAATTAAGTAGATGTCGTCACAGTTTCTCATTAGTACAGAAGCTATATGCATTGAAGAATGAGTCCTAAACTGACTTGTTTAGAAGTCGAAGTCCATTGAAGTACGGGTTCTAAGCTGATGTACTTAGAAGCCATTGTTCTCTTACTCCCCTTGACATTAGGTGTCTGCAACTTAGAATCAATCTTTGATTTTGGTACCCACTTGTATTTGGGTCCAAGTTTGTTAGTTGCAGTTCTTATGGGAGTAAACTTATTAGATTTGACATTGAAAGCACGAGAAAAATAATCAGAAGAATTAACAAAATCATCAATAGAGGACGAAGCATGATCATCTGAACTTGAACCAGAGGAGGAATAGAAGACAACTTTTGAAATGTGAATCATTTGCTTTATTGAATATTTGAAAATTTTATTACAAGTAGCAAATGAATCATTTCTACAAAGTTTGTCTACATTTTGATCCTCACTAGTCGCAGATTCATCCGATGTCCGCTTGACCCTCCATATCTGCCTTGTATGAGTGCTCAAAGTTCTATCTAAAATATTTGAATCAAAAGAATTAGAACTGTCATAAATGACTTTAGCTTGTTTCTTTGACTTCTTTGACCTTCTTCTTTTACGCTTTGGTTTATAATAATCATCATTTAGCGTAAAAGATTCATCAATAATTTTTCATTTAAGATTTGAATCAGAAAAAACAATTTTACCTAAGAAAACCCAACTGATCAGTTAATAAATCTGAACTTGCCTCGGAGTCTGAAAAATTTTGAGAAAATATTTTAGATTTTATAACTTCCTTTTTGTTTTCTTTAAAATCAGAAGAAAGACCAGAAACAGAATGTTAAAAACTGAAAGAATTGCTCAAGTACAGTTAATACTGCTAGCACAACATAGTTACTACTTGTGAAGTTAATACTGCAGAGAAAGATTAATGCTGCTAATCAAGATTAATACTGCTTGATGAGGTTACTACTGCTAAACAATTTTAGTACTGCTAGTATTTAGTACTACTGAACTTAATACTGCTCAAAGTATTAATGCTGCTGAAGACTTAATACTGCTTATGAGATGAAGACTTCATATGGCAAGGATGACAGCTGTATTAATTGAAGATCATGGAAGGCTTGGAGATAAATATGGAAGATTATTCTGAAGATCTTTTATTATTTGTAATTATTTTTTATCTTCAGTATATGTATAGAATAGTTTGTAACTTTAGAAAATAATTATTCTGAGTTTTTGTTTTCATAGAGAGAATCAACCTCAAGGTTTAGAATCCTAGTTCTAGAGAAGTAGAATTCGTATTGGTGAGCCTGTTCATCAATATTGAGGTTGTGTGTTAAATCTTGTAGCTTTATAATCATTTAATAAAGTTTACAAGTTGTGATTCTGATTCACTGTTTTATTGATCTTTGAATATTAAAGTGTTATTCCGCAAACTCCTTTAATATTGTTTCTGAGTGATTATTCTTGTTAAGAATTCAGATCCTGACAAGTGGTATCAGAGCTAGTATTCTCAGAAATCTTATTCATCATGGAAAACATAGTTGAATCAAACAGTACTCCGGTCTCAAAGGTTCCAATGCTCAGATCTAATGAATTTGACATGTGGAAGAATAGAATCAAGCAATATATTCTCCTCACAGATTACTCCATGTGGGACATCATTGAGAATGGCCCATCCGATGAAGGAAAAATTGGTGCAGATGGAAAAAGAACTCCACCAAAGACTGATGCAGAAAAGAAGATAAGGCAGACATATATGAAAGCCTTGAATACACTGCTCTTGGCTATTCCCAATGAATATCAACACCAATTCAGCAATTGCACTGATGCACAGATGCACTGGAATGCTCTAGAGAAGAGATTCTATGGTACCAAAAGTACCAAGAGAAATCAAAAGACAATATTGAAACAACAGTATGAAAACTTTAGGTCAACTAAGAATGAATCCATGACTCAAACTTTTGACAGGTTTAACAATCTGATTGGTGAACTAGCTACTATGGGAGTACAGATTGATCAAGTTGATGTAAACAGAAAGTTCTTAAGGTCCCTTGGAGATGAATGGACCATGTACACTGTTTCATTCAGACAGAATGAACAATTGGAAGAAAAAGAATTTGATGATCTGTACAATGATCTTAGAGTATTTGAAGCAGAGGTGGAGGCAAAGAAGAACCTTCTGGATATATTCATAATGCTGCACTTCTATCAGCATCAATTGAGTCTACTGCTAACCCTGAATCAGTTAATGCTGCTATTGGAGCAAATCAAGAAAAAGGCACTGAATCTGTGTTTGAAGCCTTTCTTTCCAGCCATGGAAATTCCTCTTTAATTAATGATGACTTGGAACAACTTCATCCTGGTGATCTTGAAGAGATGGATATTAAATGGCAGATGGCCATGCTTTCCATGAGGGTGAAGAAGTTCATAAAGAGGACTGAGAGGAACAACTTCTCCCAAAGAAGAGAAGATGGAGCAGGCTATGATACGTCAAAGGTGGAATGCTATAAATGTCATATAAAGGGACACTTTGCCAGGGAATGCAGAAATGGAGTTGTAGATCCCAGATTTAACAACAATTCATGATCAATTTAATAACAACAAGATGAGATTGAGAGATACCTTTTATTCACATTGAATACGAAGAACACGAACAAAACCTAGAGAGAGAAAGTGTCTCTCTCTAGAACACACACTCTCTCAAAGACGGCTACATTGTGAATAAAGAAAAACTTAACCCTAAAACCCTAAACACATAAACAATTTATATCTCCCTATCTCTCACTTGTTTTAACCTAAAGCCCAAGCCCAATTACACATTAAAGCCCATTTATAGTTAAAGCCCAAATACAAATAATAAAAATAGAACCCTTTACAAAACTTTTCAAACTTGGACATTTTATGCCCTAACAGGAGTGTCTAACAATAACAACCACCAACAAGCACAGTCTGGAAACCTCAACCATAACAGAAACTCTGCTCAAGCCCTTGTTTCTCAACAAGGAATGGGGTTTGACTGGAGTGATCAAGCAGAAGAGGTTATCCAAAATCAAGCTCTTATGGCAGAAGTATCTGATCTCCCAACTGAGGTAAGTTCTAATCTCTGTTCTAAAACTTGCATAGACACTTTTAAAAGGTACAGAGATCACAACCAGAACATGAGTGATGACCTTAAGAGGTTAGCAAAAGATATAAAAGACTATGTGAGAATTGTTGAGAGGTTTGAGGAACAGATTAAAGGTTTTCAAGCCAATGAACTCCAACACTCATATGTTACCAATTACTGGAAGTGGGAGAAAAAGGATCTAGAACTCCAACTGACCAAATCTAAAGAGGAGAGTAAAAAGTTGAGAGAGGAGCTAACCAAGGTTAAGCTTGATGTGGAAAAGTTTTCCAATGCTTCTAAAGCAATGGACTCTTTACTACAAACTCAGATTCATGACAAATTGAGAAGAGAAATTGGGTACAATGCCACACCACCACCATATAACAACAATTACATCCCTCCTAATTCAGACTTGCTAGACACCAAGGATAGGAAGGACTTGCCCGAGGGAGCCACTGAGATAGTTCCCTTAGATGAAGTAGTTGTTGAGGACAAGACTGAGAAAGAGGTTGGTAAGAGTAAGGAGAACAATGTGACTGGTGAGATTCCCCTAGAAAATCACATCATTACCAATGAGGGGTGTGGAAAGATTTGGGTCAAATCAAAGGACATAGAGAAGACAGAGGGAAAGTCTGGTAAGGTCCATTACAAACAGACCACAGTTGTGAATCCAGTTCCTTGCAAACAGTGTACATGTAAGAAGACTGAGCCCCAAAAACATAATAAAAAGAGGGGAAATCAAAGAAACTGGAATAATCAGTGGGCACAAAAACAAGGGGTTGATTTGAGTAAAATCAATAAACCAAAACCTTGTTTTATCTGTGGAAAATTGAATCATCTTGCCAAATACTGTTATTTCAATCCTATGAACCAAAGGATGAATTTTCAAAGATCTATGCAAAAACCCTTTGGTTATAGGAAGAAGGAAAGGAACCATGTGGCTAACAAATCTGTTAAATCTAAAAGCCACATGAAGAAAAAGACTATTAAAGAAAGTGTCAATATGTGGGTTCCTAAATGCACTAAAACTGTTAGTACTGCTACCCCAAATAGTACTGCTGACAATGAGAGTGCTGCTAGAAGCAATACTGCTGCTAAGAGTATTAGTACTGCTAAAACTAACATGGTTAGTACTTCTTCAAATGTTAATACTGCTAACTCTGTTAGTGCTTCTAACAAGGTTAGTACTGCCAAACCTGTTACTCTTGTTAACTCTGTTAGTACTTCAAAAGTTAGTAATGCTTCTAGTGTTTGTGCTGCTAAGCCAATCATATTGACAAAGTACTCCAATGAAGAGTGTACTGATTTTAAAAATCTCATCAAAGAGGAATGTAAGTACTTTGATGAGAAAGGGAGACCCAAGACCACTTTGGCTTGGGTCCCCAATCAATACTAATTGTTTAATCTTATGTGCAGGACAACCAACAGCTCAAGGGAAAGAGCATCTGGCATGTTGATAGTGGTTGCTCAAGGCACATCACAGGGAATATGTCATGCCTCAAGAATTTCAAGAAAATTGATGGTGGGCATGTTGCCTTTGGTAAAACTCCAGATGGAGGTAAGATCAGTGGTAAGGGGGATGTAACCAAAGGTAAAATGACCTTTGAAGATGTATTCTATGTTGAGCAGTTAAGATACAGCCTGTTAAGTGTATCACAGGTTTGTGACAAACAACATAGTATATTATTTACTGATTCTGAATGCATTATCTTTGCTCCTGGATTCAAGGTAGTTGATGAAAAGATGATACTAATAAGAACTCCCAGAAAGGATAATGTATATTGCTTAGATATGGAAAGTGTTTCAACTAATTCATCCCTAAACTGTCTTGTTTCAAAAGCTTCTTTGGATGAATCATCACTTTGGCACAGAAGGATGTGTTACATGAACTTTAAAACAAAGAATAAACTTGTGTTGCCTGTCTCAAAGAGGTTTACCTTCCAAAGTCTTTTCATGTTATGATCATTGTGTTGCCTGTCTCAAAGGCAAACAACACAAAACTTCTCATAAGTCCAAAGAGTTGAACACAATCTCTAATTATCTTCAGTTGTTGCATATGGATCTGTTTGGTCCTACAAATGTTATGAGTATAGGTAAGAAATCATATTGCCTAGTTATTGTTGATGATTACTCTAGATTTACTTGGGTATATTTTCTAAGGACTGAGGATGAGACAAGTGAACTGATCAAATCCTTTATTCTAAGAATTGAAAACCAAACAAATCAAAAGGTAAAAGTCATTAGGTCAGACAATGGTGCTGAATTTAAAAATCATGACCTAAACACCTTTTGTGAGGAAAAAGGAATTGAGAGGCAATATAGTGCTCCTAGGACTCCACAACAAAATGGTGTTGCTGAGAGAAGGAATAGGACACTGATTGAGGCTGCTAGATCTCTATTAGCTGATTCCAAACTACCAATTACTTTCTGGGCTAAAGCAGTTAATACTTTTTGCGATGTCCAAAACAGAGTACTAGTAGTTAAGCCTAAGAACAAGACACCATATGAACTTTTAATTAAAATAAAACCATTTATTTGATTTTTCAAACCTTTTGGGTGTCCTTGTACCATTCTCAATACCAAAACTCACTTAGAAAAGTGTGTGTTCCAGATTCTAATTCCAATTCGATAACAATCAAACAAACAAGATTTAACAACTGAATTACCTGTTTAATTTCTTTCAATTCAATCTTTACACTTTCTCTCTAGAACTCTCTCTCTCTCTCTCTCTCTACAATCTGACTTCTCTTAAAAATGTACAACTTCCAACTTCTAACAAATACAAAATAGAAAAACTATTTATACTACCACCTAATACTAAGAAAACTAAAATACAAAGACTACAAAGTTTGACTTATTACAAATAGACTTTGACTTTTAATGAGGTTTGACTTTCTCAACTATGACCTTCAGTATGCTTGATCTTGTATCCAATATATTTATACTCTAACAATCTCCCCCTTTGGATTCAAGATCACTGTTGAAAGATCTATCAATTTAGTTCTTCTCTTTAAGCTCTGTCAAACTAATCTCCCCTTTTTCATTGTCAATATTCTTTCCAAGATTATCTTCAAATGATGAACAATCTCCCCAAAGCTTGCATAGAATACTTTCAGACTTTGGAAAGAAATTATCTTCAGAATCAACTCGAATGCTTTAGCAGATAATCTTCAAAGAAAATTTCCTCAAAATCTTCATAAATTCTTTGAACTTTATCAAATCTTCAAATCTTTAATTTGAACTTTTCTGACTTGGACATTTCATCTTCCCTAAACTCCAAAACTTTAACATTTCTTGTATCATCTCCCCTTTTTGATGATTTGAGCATATGATATCATCAAAACTTTTCGTCCAAGAAATGTCGTTTACCATTCTGATCTGTCATACTCAGCCTCTGATTCTGTCAACTCTCCAAGAGATTCATCTAGATCTTTTCAAATCCACACAAAATAAGAACATGTAACTCCTGAATCAACAGATGAATCAGTTAATATGCCTGTCAGTAACACAAAGTCACTGTGTGTAACGAATACACAATATAAAGGATCTTTTTTTTTTATGTTCACTCCCCCAGGGCTTCCATCCAATCATCGAAATACCACAAAGGCAATTTCTATGAATGTTATGACAAAGAAACAAATTCTTTGTGTGCTCGTGCAAGTGTAGAAAGAATTAAGCACGATGATTGCTTTTATAAGGCTCAACATAGTGTAAACCACTGAGACAACCGTAGATAAACACAGACTCTATGTGCATGATTGAAGTGCGAAGGTGGGGCAGACTTCCTTCTCTTTCAATATCCAGATTTTCCAAATGAAAACCAGATAGATTATATGCTGCGTCCCCTTGAAAATGTGAAACATTTTCTTTTTAAGAAGAAAATGAGTAGCTGGTGAGGTTTTAAGCAAGAGTTGGCATGGGCTATTTGCCTGTTTCAATAACATTCACCAAAGAATTGTGAAATGCTAGTAATGTGGCTGTCCGGCTCAGAAAGTAGTTGGTGCAGACTTTTTCTTTTTAATCATTAAGCTCACAACTAACCAAACTCTCTTTTCCATTTTACCTCATCACACCCACACTCATTTCTTTTAGACTCCTCACACTCAATCACTAAAAGATTAACTTCATGGGTAGGAAACACTGGTTAACGTGAATCCATAGAAGTTTCATTTAAGTCCTAGCACAAAGAACCCAGTCCTACAAAGCATATGTTGCTCACAATGGTTTATCTTGAACATTTAAATCCTAGGAAATATGGGTCAGATATATGTATGCTCAGAATATTATCATGAAAATATGAGCATTTTTAGACATTGAAGTATTTTCAAACAAGTATACTGAATGAATGAACTTGAATGCAAAAGACTTGTTTGAAAATCTGACATTGTATGAAAATGATCAGAAATGAATGATAAAGCAATTAAAGCTTATGGTCAAGAATAATGGATATTTGTCTATACGAAACAAGATATAGACATTCTTGAAATGACCGTTTCAAAATGAAATATCGCTCAAAATTCTTTGAATACAAGCGGAGTGTCTTACCATTGAAGAAAAATTGTTTAAATTTAGAGACATGGTAAGCACAAAACAAAAAAAATTCAAACCGGTGTGTGTGAATACTTGAAAGTATATAGAAAAGACAATACGCAAGTAATTATCTTTGGAAACACACGGTTTGTTTATCAATGTAAGCACAAAATAAAAATGAAAACATTTAAAATCACACTTCCAAATTATAAAATCTGTTTAAGAATCGGGAAGTGGTTTGAACATTTAAGAACATATTTTTTATATCTGAAAGTTGTCCTTCTTTCAAATACTTTTGAGATTAAGATAAAAAATTTACCTTGTCACTCAATCTTAAATCTCAGAAAGTCAGCTGTAATCATGTAGATATGATCGTGTCAGCTTCTCTCATCCTGTAAGTCTCAAAGTCTAGTCAAAATTTATTGACAAAAATTTATTCGAAAATAAACGACATAAAGTAGTAAAACAATTAAAGAACAAGTTCTGATCAGAAATAATCAGAAATCATAGTCTTACTCCTTTTGACATATAAGCTCCCCCTAAAATCATGAATTGCAAAAAGTTTGTCAATTAAACAAAATGCAGAAATTAGTTTTACTCCCCCTCAAATGAATATAGATCATTTAACAATCTTCTCATACTCCCCCTGAGATCATGAGCAAACCATTAAAGTGCAGGTATCTTTCAGACATAAAGATAAAGAAAAGGATGAAAAATAACAATTTGTAACTTTAGTAGGTAATAACCGATTACGTCTTAAGATTTAACATACCAAGCTTAGAGATAAGAAAATTAAATCTCTTTTCATCTAAGGGTTTGGTAAATAAATCTGCAAGTTGATAATCTGTTTTTACAAAATAAAGTTCAATTGTTCCTTTTTCTACATTATCTTTGATAAAGTGATACCTTACATCAATGTGTTTGGTTTTGGTGTGTTGGACAAGATTAGCAGATATGGCAATCGCGCTCTTCGAGTCACAGTATATCGGAATTTTGTCATATTTGAATCCAAAGTCTCGTAGCTGTGTTCGCATCCACAAGACTTGAGAGCAGCAACTGGCAGCAGCTACATACTCTGCTTCAGCAGTCGATGTCGAAACGCATAACTGTTTCTTTGAAGCCCAACTAACGAGCTTGTCTCCAAGAAATTGTACGTGACCAGAAGTACTCTTTCTATCCAACATACAACCTGCATGATCTGCATCTGAATATGCAGTCAGTTGAAACCCTGTATCCTTAGGATACCACAAACCAAGGTCTGCAGTCCCCTTCAGATATCTAAAAATCCGTTTGACAGCAGCCAAATGGGATTCTTTGGGAGCAGCTTGATATCTAGAACAATGACATGTTGAGAACATAATATATGGTGTACTCGATGTAAGATACATCAAAGAACCAATCATACCTCTATAAGTTCTAAGATCAACACTTGTACCCGAAGGATCAACGTGAATCTTAGTTCCTGGTGCCATCGGGGTGCCAATAGATTTACAATCTTCCATTTTGTACTTCCGAAGAATGTCCAAAATGTACTTAGATTGATTTATAAAAATCCCCGTAGAAAGTTGTTTAACTTGTAATCCGAGAAAGAAATTCATCTCTCCCATCATACTCATTTGAAAACGTGACACCATGAGGTTAGAAAAGTTTTTACAATATTTTGGATTAGTAGAACCAAATATTATATCATCAACATAAATCTGAATAAGAATAATAACAGCTTTTTCCTTCTTTATGAATAAAGTAGTATCGATCTTACCTTTAGAGAAACCAGACTTGACCAAGAATTTGGATAAGACGTCATACCAGGCTCGAGGGGCTTGCTTTAATCCATAAAGGGCTTTGTCCAAGATATATACATGATCTGGCTTGTCTTGATTGACGAACCCTTCAGGTTGAGACACGTACATTTCTTCTTTAAGAATGCCGTTTAGAAAGGCTGTTTTCACATCCATCTGAAAGACTGTGAAGTTCTTATGAGCGGCGTAGGCGAGAAACATTCTGATTGCCTCTATGCGCGCTACTTGAGCATACGTCTCGTCATAATCAATGCCTTCCTCTTGCCGGTAGCCTTTAGCAACAAGTCTAGCTTTGTTTCTGATTACGACACCATCTTCATCCTTTTTATTCTTGAATACCCACTTAGTTCCTATCACGGTCTTTCCTTCAGGCTTAGGAACTAATCTCCAAACCTTTAGGGCTTCAAACTGATTGAGCTCTTCTTGCATTGCAGATACCTAGTCCGAATCAGCAAGAGCCTCGGATACTCGTATTGGCTCAATCTTGCTTAGGAACGAGTCATGCATACACTGATTAATAGTCGCTGACCTTGTCTGAACAGGCTTGTCAAAATCTCCAATTACTTGATGTAATGGATGGTCCTTGGTCGAGCGATGCTCATGTGGGAGTGGAGTAGATATTGATTGAGTATGATCATCATCTTGAAATCCACTTGCAAAATCTTCAGTTTGAATTACAGGAGTTTCATGTGCAGAAGTATCAGTTGGAACAGCAGATTCTGACTCAGCTGAAACAATTACTTCTAGCTCAGCATTAACTTGTGGAACTTCAATTGTAGAAGTAACATCAGGAATGTGAGTTTCTGTCTGAACTGGGGATGCTTGTTCAGTAATAACATCTGAAGTGACTGGATGATAACAGCTTGTATCTTCAGACCTGTCAGTCACAGCAGATTTAGATACATTAGTTCTAAGAAACTCATCATAAAAGAATTCAAATAACAAATCTAAATCAGTTAAATGTGAAGTAGATGTAGAAGCGTTATCCGAATTTGTCGCTGTAGACACAGGTTCTGGATTGATCTGCCCAGAAGCTAATACACCAGTAATAACGGGTTCTGAATTGATTTGATCAGAAGCCATTTCTTCATCAAATGTAACATTGACGCTCTCCACAACTGTCTTTGACTTCTTTATATAAACACGATATGCAGCAGAAGGTGAAGAATAACCGATAAAGATGCCTTCGTCCGCTTTAGCACTGAATTTATTCAGACTCTCTCTGTCGTTAAGCACAAAACATTTACACCCAAATATGTGAAAATATTTGATAGTTGGTGTTCTGTTGTTGATTAGCTCATATGGAGTCTTCTGAAAACGGCGGTGTATTATGGAACGATTTTGCGTATGGCATGTAGTCGACACAGCTTCCGCCCACAAGAATAGAGGTAGATCCGATTGACTAAGCATAGTCCGAGCGACCTCGACTAGCGTCCTATTACGTCTTTCTACTACTCCATTTTGTTGAGTGGTTCTAGCAGCAGAATACTGATGTGAAATCCCAACTGAATCGAGATATTCATCAACAATCTTGTTCTTGAATTCTGTGCCATTGTCAGTTCTAAGGAACTTGACTTGTCGCTGCAGTTTGACCTGGGTTGTCTTTAAAAATGAAATGAGAACTTCCGGTGTCTCTTCTTTAGATCGAAGAAATTTGACCCACGTGTATCTTGAATAATCGTCCACAATGACCAACACGTATTTCTTACCACCCAAACTCTGAGTTCTCATTGGACCATATAAATCCATGTGTAGCAATTCTAACAGAGAACTAGTGCTTGGTTCAGGCTTCGGTTTATGAGCGGCTCTCTTCATCTTACCCTTCTCACAAGCTGCGCATAAGTGTTCTTTCTCGTATTTCAGCTCAGGAAGTCCCTTTACTAATTTCCCACGAACCAGCTTGTTGATGTAACGAAAGTTCAAGTGAGATAAACGTCTGTGCCAGAGCCAACTTTGTTGCTGTGTAGCTTTTGTCAACAAGCATACCTGATTGTCAATCTGAACTTTGGACAAGTTGATGGTGTAGAGGTTTGTCTTTCTATGTCCACCCAAGAGTTCTGTTCCGTCTTCAGTACGAACTGAGCAACTCTTAGACTTGAAGTTGACCTCTAACCCTTTATCGCAGAATTGACCTATGCTGAATAAGTTGTGCCCCAAGCCTTCGACATAACTCACTTTACTGATCGTTATGTTGTCTTGAATGATGTCACCATATCCTAAGATAGGTGAAAGCTGATCGTTTCCAAATCTGACATTACCACTGAATTTCTATGTATAGTTAGACAATAAAGCTTTTTGCCCAGTCATATGCTTGGAACATCCACTATCCAAGTACCACATATGCCGGGTCTGCAAGAAAAATCAGGCAATAATAGATTTAGGTACCCATTTAAAAACGGGCCCTAACAGATTAGCACAAGATTTTGGCATCCACTTGAAAATGGATCCTCTGTTCATTTGAAAACCTTTAAAATCATTTGATCTAGAAGAATATACATGATAAGATCCATACCAATCAGAAGAATCACAAGAATAAGCAAAGTCAGTTTTCCGATAATTATAATGAAATTTAGTAGTAATAGGAGTTAATTGAATCAACTGCTTTATTGAATAACGCTTGTAAGAAGTTACAAGGTTTTGTTTATGAGAAGCACATTGATCAACTACATCAGAATCACTACTAACAGATTTAGTACAAGAATTATCAGTAACTGAGTCATCTATCTCAGTATCCTTCTGTTTTGGTCTCCATTTGGATTGAGCTTTCAACTTTTTCTTCCTTAAATCTGAAACATAAAATGTAGATTTATTAGGAAAAATAGATTTCTGTGACTGAGGTTTCTTTTGTGTACCAGTGTATTTCTGTTTCTGTAATCGCTGCTTCTTATGTTTCTTACCATTAGCATAGTAATCAGCAGTTACAGAAACTTTGTCATTACTAACACCACTTGGTGACACTTTGTCATTTTCAAGACAAGTAGAGTGATCAGGAAGTTTAGAATGAATGTCAAACATATGAGATTCTTCCATGCTCCCATCATCAGAATTAAAAGAATCATTTGCAGACTCAAATAAGTCATCAGAATTATCAGAGAAAATTTGAGGTTCCTTTGAAACTGTAGAACACTTTGTTGATTTTTCTTGAAAAACAGTGTTCTTTATAACTGTAGAAAACACATTTTGTTCTATATCAACCAAAAGTTTTTCATCAGATAAAACATTTTCAAGTTCAACTATTTTTCTTTCAAGAATATATGTAGGAACATAAACCTTTGCAATCGCAGGTTTTGCCTTCATCTCAGATGCGGAATAACTAACAAAATAGTCTTTTGAAAGAACTTTCGGTGTTTCTGAAAGATAACTATCATTTAAGTTGATATAGTTAAATGGTAGTTGCATTTTCTTTTTATTCTTTCTGTTTTCAGTTTCTTTGGCCTCATCTTCATCTGACAATTTGGTAACAAATTTGGGTTTCAAATGAGTATGTTTACCAGCACAGGCAAGAAAATCATAGTTATAAAGTGCCGGCTGTTTTCTGATAGCTTTCTTAAGATAATGTGGGTTGTTAAAACGAAGTCCCCATCTTTCCTTAACATCAACCTCATCATTAGGAGCATTAAGAAAGATGGTTTGTTCTGTTTGATCTCTTTTATAAAGTTTAACTTCCAGACCATTTACCTTCTTGTTCAAATTCTTGTTTTCAACCTGCAGTCTATTTACTTTACCTTCAAACTCAGAAATCTTCTTTTCAAAATTATCTACTTTAGATTTAGAATCAGAATCAGACTTGCGTAAATAATCAATTAGATCTTTGTTTGAAATAACAGAAGTATTAAGTTCAAAGATCTTCTTGTTCTTTTTAGCAACCTTTTCTTTTTCATTTTTCAGATTATTTTGTAAATTTTGAAGCTCAACCACCATGGTTTCCAACTTGGTAATGAAATCTTTTGGAGTTAAGTTTAATACCTCATTCACTTCTTCATCATATGACTCGTCATTCTTGTCCTCTTTGCCCATTAGACAGATATGAGCATTTTCTTCTTTATCTTCTCCTTCATCCTCGGAATGATCCAACCAAAACTCATCCTCTGCCATTAAAGCAACACCAGCTTCTTGTTGTCTTGCCAAAAGCAACTTGTTCTGATAGTACTGAGAGTTGCGTACTTTCGGCTTCCGACATTCTTTGGCATAATGACCCAACTTGCCGCAATTGTAGCATTTAATTGAATCAGTTGCTGGCTTCTCAACAGCAGTGTAGTCATTTGCAAACTTCTTCTTCTCATCCGATTTCTTCTCACCATACCTATTCTATTCAAATCTCTTGCCTTCTACCCTCTCTCGGTGCTCGTGGTTCTTTGAACTTGATGACGAATAGCGTTGAGAATTAGATCCCGACTTCTTATAAAATTTCTTCTGAAAAGCCCGGGTCAGCAATATCATGGCTTGTTTCAGACTTTCGCCATCATCATTGTCAGACACAGAACCAGACTCTGAACTTGAACTCACTTTCTTTTTCTTCTTCTTCTCAATCTTCTCTTTCTTTTCTTTCTTTGTCTCTCCAACCAAAGCAATCGGATAAGGAACCTTCTCAGCCTTTTTCTTTTCAGCTCTTTTCTCCTCGACCTCTTCCTCATTCTGACGTAATGTCTCATAAACTTCGTGAAGAGGGATTTCACTTAAATCTTTCATCTGCTTCATCCGACGTGTGTGTTTCTTCCATTCAGGACGTAAGATACTCAGAAATTTTACATTGTTTTCCAGCTGCTTCTTATTGACTTTGTTCTTTGTCAGCTCTTTAAGAAGCAAAGTAAATCTCTCATATGTGTCTTCAAGACTCTCATTCTCTTTTGCCTTGAATTCCTCATAGTTATTGATGCAGTTGGCCACCTTTATCTGATTCCCTATCTTTGATCCCATCATCATCTTTTCCAATTGATCCCACATCTGTTTAGCATCATGTTTGAAGCTGTCAATCTTGATGTAGATATCATTTGGAATGCTTTGGAGTAAAAGAGATCTTGCTTTCTTATCAGCTTTAAATCTACTCTTTTGCTCTTCTGAGTACTGAGAGAAGTCAACTTTAACTTGTTTTGTCTTTATTTCCTTTTCTACATCTCCATCATCACTTTCACCATCAACATTATTACCATCATGATCATCAACAGGTACATGAATTGTGATTGGTTTCATGGGACCTTCAGTGATAGATAGAAGTATGTTCTCTCCATTTGAATGTTTGTCTATGAAGTCTAAAAATCTGTCCTTCCATTGTTCATATTCGCCTTTGAACAAAACTGGAGGCTTAACATCTGTTCCGATTGAGAGTGCATCTTTGGAAGTCATCTTCTTTAACCTGTTTGAAAAATATAACAAATAAGAAACTAGAACTTATCGTTAGTCCAAAATATGAAATCACAAGAAAAATCTTGAAATCTGGAAAAAATCAGAAAATTCGAAAAAATTGACTAAGTATCAGAACTCGCAAGTCACTATTGAACTCGCAAATCCTAAAACTCGCAGACTGAAGAACTCGCAGACTAAGACTTGCGCGTTCTATAAATTCTCAACCAAACGCGCAGACAAACTCGCAAGTAAACTCGCAGATATTTGCGGCTTTTGAGAAACTCGCAAGCAAATACGCAGATCAAACTCGCAGATCGACGAAACTCGCAAACTCCTGAACTCGCTAAGCACTGTTCACACTAGAACTCGCTAACTGTGATGTGCGCGTTTCCCAAACTCGCAGATCGAAGCTTGCATGTTTGAACAAAACTCGCTAGCTACTCTTGTGCGTTTCAACACTTAGAATTATTTCTTTAAGTTTCAAACTCGCAGGTCGATAAACTCGCTGATCACTGTTTCTCCTCAAACTCGCAAGCCAAAGAACTCGCAAACTACTATTCCTTCTGAAACTCGCTAGCTTTGATTAGCGAGTTTGATGAACTCGCTGGCCACTACTAGCGCGTTTCTTGAAACTCGCAAGTAGCCTCGCGCGTTTGAGATCAAATTCTTCCTTTCGACTTGCGCGTTCTATCCTGATGAACTAGCGCATTTCACGAAGAACTTGCGCGTTCTAGCGATCTAGCGCGTTCTTCAGTTTTTCGACCCAAAAACTGGGTTTTCCATCTGAATTCGATCTATCCTTGTCCAATCGACTCAAAACTTTGCAGAAACCTTTACAATCAATCCAAGAACATTTTACAATACATGAATTTTACAAACAAACACTCACACTACAAATTAATTGATGAAACAGTGAACTTCGACTCGTGAACAAAAACTTAACAAAAATCACAAATTCGATTGATTTTACAGTGCAATACATGAAATTGATTACAAAGACTCAATCAAAAACACTATTCGAACACTTTCTATCCAAAATCTGCTCCAAAAACACTCTGAAACTCAGAATTCGACTTTGAACAGTGACGAACACAGACACGATGAACAGTAACTCGTTTCTTGATTTTCTTGATCTGATTTCACCTTTGGATCTGCTCTGATACCAATTGTGTGTTCCAGATTCTAATTCCTATTCGATAACAATCAAACAAACAAGATTTAACAACTGAATTACCTATTTAATTTCTTTCAATTCAATCTTTACACTTTCTCTCTAGAACTCTCTCTCTCTCTACAATCTGACTTCTCTTAAAAATGTACAACTTCCAACTTCTAACAAATACAAAATAGAAAAACTATTTATACTACCACCTAATACTAAGAAAACTAAAATACAAAGACTACAAAGTTTGACTTATTATAAATAGACTTTGACTTTTAATGAGGTTTGACTTTTAGCAGCTTTGACTTTCTCAACTATGACCTTCAGTATGCTTGATCTTGTATCCAATATATTTATGCTCTAACAGAAAGTTTGATAGCAAGGCAGATGATGGTTTTCTTGTTGGTTACTCATCTCAGAGTAAGGCTTACAGAGTTTTTAATTCTTCTTCTAGAACAATTGAGGAAAGTGACAATGTCAAGTACAATGAGAACACACCAAATCCTATTGGGTCTGGTCCTCAGTGGTTATTTGACATTGATTCACTAACTAACTCTTTGGGTTTCAGTAGTGATTATCATGCAGGTTCAGGAAATGGAGGATCAGGGGATGAACAAGTACAAGGACAAGACATTATTCCTCATTCTGTGATCTTTCCCATACCTACAATAGAGCCTGTTGAGGTATGTGAAAAGGAAACTATAACTGAACCAATTCAGAGTGAAGAAGAAGGAAGAGATGATGAGAATCAAGTGCATGAAGAGCCAAAAGCAGCTGATGAGATCCCCTCAGCTGACTTAAATGATTCCAATCTAGATGTGGGAATCAATGAAGAACCTAGTCATCAGACTAGAACTCAAAAGAACCATCCTCCAGAGTTGGTCATAGGAGACATCTCTTCTCCTATGATAACAAGGAATCAAAGCAGAATTCAAGAGCTGCAGGATCAGCAACACACAGTACTCTCTTGCTTTCTATCTCAGATTGAGCCTAAAAAGGTTTATGATGCAATGAAAGATTCCAGTTAGATAGAAGCTATGCAAGAAGAGTTATTGCAGTTCAAATTGCAAGAAGTTTGGGATTTGGTGGACCTTCCAAAAGGTCATAGAGCTATTGGCACCAAGTGGATTTTCAGGAATAGAAAGGATGAGAGAGGAATTGTGATCAGGAACAAAGCAAGGCTTATGGCACAAGGGTACACTCAAGAAGAAGGCATAGACTATGAAGAAGTGTTTGCTCCAGTGGCAAGGGTAGACGCAATTAGGCTATTTCTAGCCTATGCCTCATACATGAAGTTCAAGGTATACCAAATGGATGTGAAGAGTGACTTTCTTTATGGTTCAATTGATGAAGAAGTTAATGTCTGTCAGCTCCCTGGATTTGAAAATACATCATATCCAGACAGAGTATACAAACTGAAGAAACCACTTTATGGTCTTCATCAAGCCCCAAGAGCATGGTATGATACACTGTCTACCTATCTCTTGGAGAATGGGTTTGAAAGAGGAATAATTGACAAGACCCTCTTCATTAAAAGAAGTAAGAAGGACATCCTACTTATTCAGATCTATGTAGATGATATCATTTTTGGATCCACAAAAGATCAGATGTGTAGAGACTTTGAAAAGTTGATGCACAAGATCTTTAAAATGAGTTCAATGGGTGAACTTACCTTCTTCCTTGGGCTTCAAGTGAAACAGAAGAAAGATGTGACCTTCATAAGTCAATCAAAATATGTGAAAGACATCCTAGATATGTATGGTTTAACAGACTCAAAGCCAGCAAGGACACCTATGGAGACTCATAAATAGATCACTGCTGATCTTGAGGGGGAGGATGTTGATGTCCATCTATATAGATCAATGATTGGATCTCTCATGTATCTCACAGCCTCAAGACCAGACATCATGTTTCCAGTGTGTTTGTGTGCCAGATTCCAAGTCAAGCCAAAGCAATCACATCGTCAAGCGGTTAAGAGGATTTTCAGATACTTAAGAGGGAAACCTAGATTAGGTCTTTGGTATCCTTATGAATCCAACTTTGACTTGATTTCATATTCAGACAGTGACTTGGGTGGTGCTAACATGGACAGAAAGTCTACTTCAGGTGGATATCAACTTTTGGGTGCAATACTAGTATCTTGACAGTGTCCTTATCAACAACAGAAGCTGAGTATATTGCTGCTGCAAGTTGTTGCTCTCAGGTTATATGGATTCAGAATCAAATGCTGGACTATGGGGTAACCTTTCTTCAGATTCCAATCTTCATTGACAAAAGCAGTGCTATAAGTATTGTTAACAATCCAGTCAAGTACTCCAAAACAAAGCACATTGAGATCAGGTATCATTTTTATTAGAGATTTTAATGAAAAGAAGCTAATTTAAGTTGCTAAAGTTCATACTGACAACCAATTTGCTGATCTATTCACTAAAGCTTTTGATGTGGGTAGATTCACTTTCTTGGTCACAAGTGTGGGCATGATCAACTCTAAATGAGCTCATGTTTTAAAAAGTGTTTCATACCTGTTATTGGTTTATTCTTTGGTGCTACTAACATCTTTCTCAGGAAGTTATTACCTTGCTCAGAGTACTTCAAGCTTCAAAAAGTGTAAGTATAGTTAATATTGCCAGTGCAGTTTTAATATTGCCAGTGCAAAGTTAATACTGCTAGTGGTTAATACTGCTCTCAGTTAATACTGCTAGTTAGTTAATACTGTTCTCAGTTAATACTGGTCTAAGTTAATACTGCTAGTTAGTTAATACTGCTAGTGGTTAATACTGCTCTCAGTTAATACTGCTAGTTAGTTAATACTGCTTATGTCCTGAATCCTATAAATACCCTGTTGCCCGCCTAAAAGCTCATAACGACTCTTTGAATATTGTTCATCTTCTCTCTAACCCTTTTCTCTCAAGCACCAAGTGTTTCAGTCCAGAATACTCAAGCTCGATGGCAGCTATGGCGTTCATTGATGAACATAATGAGATTGCAATGCTACAAAAGCCGAAGCAAGCTGATGGATTTCACCAGATAGTAGACTTTCTCAAGAACAGCCATATCGCCTATGCTCTTACAGTGTCTCCAACAATCTACACAGAGCATCAGAGACAATTTTGGGCAAATGCCACCATTGCTACAGAAAATGGTGTGAAGTTAATCAAGACAAGGGTGTGTGACAAACCCTTGTCAGTTTCTGAAGAGGTGATTCGCATCTGTATACGTCTAGACGATGCTACAGGTATTACCTCTATTCCTAATGAGGACTTGTTTTCTAATCTTTCAAGGATGGGGTATGGAGGCCAATTGGGTGGTTTCAAATTCTCAAAAGTAAAAATTTTCACCCAATGGCGTTTCTTGTTCATACCCTTATGCATTGTATTTTCAAAAAGAATACTGGATGGAGTGAGTTCAGCAGTCCCATTGCCTATGCTTTGGTCTGCTTGGCCACTGCCAGAAAGTACAATTTTTCTCAAATGATTTTCAATGACCTTGTGTCAAACTTGGGAAACAAAAAGAGTTTTTATATGTACCCAAGATTTGTCCAGGAAGTTATAACCAATGAATTGATGGATATGCCTCAATTTGAGGAGGTATATGTACCTAAAATCACCAAAGGTAAGGTCTTTTCAAATATGAAGAGATCTCCTTTGGATTCGGAAGGAGTTGACATCCCATTGTTCTCTACAATGATGGTGGTGTCCCACAATGAAGAAGGTATGGCTTCAGGGTCAAGGCGCTCATTAGACCATCCCACTGAAAGCCAATCCCAACCTTCAATCACCATATCAATCCCACAGTCCCTTGTTCAAAAACCAACTTCACCAATCACCAATACATACATCAGGAAAAAGGTAAAGAAGGCTCCTTCCCTTCTTGTACCTTCACCCTCAATGCCTCAAAGCCCTCTAATGGAGAATTCTCCATTAGAGAATATCTATAGGGAAACCAAAGGGGTGTCTCCCAACCCCAAGGAGGTGCTCAATGAGGAGATGTATGAGCATATGGGTGAGCAGGATGCCACTACTGTTGCTAGCACAGAGGAGGACAGTGGTAACATAATTAAGACCCCCCCCCTATGGCAACTTTGAATGAGCAATCATTCAAAGGTCCCGGGTGCCAAGAAACCAAGGGGGTGGAGGGTGCTTCTGCTAGGCAGAAGACTTCCACTACTAAAACATCCCACGATCCTTCAAAAGGGGGTAACACTCCTGGAGAAGGTGAGGACAAATATGACTATAATGAATTGATGGAAACAATGGCCAACATCAATATTGATGTAATCAAGCAAGGAAAAGGCATAGAAGAGCTGAAACTGATAATTCTGTCTCAACAAGTACAGATTACCAACCTTTAGAAAATGGTGAAGAGATTGGTCCTGAAAAAGAAAAAGAAACAGTTTGTGGTCAGAAGAAAGAAACCAGTGACTGATGCTCCCAAAAAGGGGGAGTCAGAAGCTGATGCCAACATGGAAGATGCCAAAGTTGAGGGGGATTTTGATGAGGTTAGTGGAGATAAAGTTCAAGCAGTGGAAACTGAAACAGAGTTGGTACAAGCAGCAGAAACATCAAGCATAGCAGTAAAAGAGAAAGCAGTAGAAATAGAAAGTGTGTTTGAACAAGCAGGAGAAACTGTTAATACTGCTGAATTGAATGAAGAAGTAGAAATGGTGCAAGAAGTATTAACAGACCTTCGTAGCAACAATATGGAAGAACTTGAGATAGTAGAAACTTTGATCAAGGCTAAGCATGATACTCCCAAGGTCACTTCAAAGGCCAAAGGAGTTATCATCAAAGAAAAAGGTGAAGTGATCAAGAAAGCAAGTATTGAGAAGGTGGTAAGCAAAGACAAAGGCAAAGCAACGTTAGTGGACTCTGATCAACCAATTAAAAAGCAAAAGTTGGTTGATTCAGATGAAGCTTTGGCCAAAAAGATTCAGGCTGAACTTGAGCAAGAAGAAAAGGCTCAAGTGGACAAAGATAGAGAGATGGCTAAGGCTCTAGCTGCAGAGTTAAATGAAGCTTATCAACAAAGCCTGGCAACTGAGATAGCACATAAGAAAGGTGCAACCCTAAAGAAGTCTGTGTTGGTAAAAATGGCTGCAAAGAAGAGACAACCTTCAAAGACCTACCTGGGTACTCAAGAGAGAAAGAAGATGATTACTTTTCTCAAAGGTGCTGTGGGAGTCAGAGAGGAGATGTTCTCAAAGATGACATTTGAACAGATCAAAGGGTTGTATGATTCGGAGATGATTAAGCTTCAAGGGAATGAAAAATCCAGAGTTGAAATGGAAAAGAGGATGAAAGAGAGCAATGAATTTCTGATAGAAAAACCTTTCCCTGATGAGCAATAAACACGAAAGAAGGAAGCCACTCTAGGTGAAAGTCTGAGGACTTTAAAAAGAACTAAAATGATAGCAAGAAGAAAATTAGCCAAGAATCCTAGAGTGGATAAAGAAGAAACTGAGAAGGTTGCTGAAGAAGAAGGGGCACCTAAGTCAGTTGAACAGGAAGAACCATCAAGTACTGATGATGTGAATCTGTACATGGTAGTGATGGACAAAGTGCCTGAACCTATTACAGGTGAACCTGTTGGTGTTAAGCCTCTAGAGATCATTCACTGGGATATACTGGAAGTTGATGGAAAAGAATATATATCAGGATCAAGAGGAAAGATGAGAAGTATGAAGTATATCATAGTTGGGCCAAGATTGTCAGAACATGTTCCAGGTCTGATCTAGAGGAGATGTTTGAAGTAGGAATGAAGTTGTACACTGATCAACTGAAAGCTCCAGGGATACCAATCACAAAACTTGTGATGGAGTATCTTTGTATGTTGTTCAAGCCTGAAGAAGTGAAGGACATTATCAGAAATGTGTTTCAAACAGTTAACAACTGGACTCTATACGAAACTAGTGGAGTATATGCTTTAACTATGGATTCAAATCACATAGAATACTTCCTAGTGGATAGAGTGTACAACCACAGTAGATTGAAGCTGCATGCAATGTTGAAAAAGAAGCTTGGATGTGTTCCAGATTCAGAAATGGCAAAGTATTTGATCCAAAGGACAATAAATCAAAGTTTGGGGTTGGATGCTAATACAGGTCTATGAATAATGGTGTTTTGGGAGCATATGAAGAGCTTGACTTCTCTTCCTAAAAGTCAAGTTAGGGGGAGATTGTTGTGAACGGAAAGAATTGCTCAAGTACAGTTAATACTGCTAGCACAACATAGTTACTACTTCTGAAGTTAATACTGTTGAGAAAGATTAATGCTTCTAATCAAGATTAATACTGCTTGATGAAGTTACTACTGCTAAGCAATTTTAGTACTGCTGAACTTAATACTGCTCAAAGTATTAATGCTGCTGAAGACTTAATACTGCTTATGAGATGAAGACTTCATATGGCAAGGATGACAACTGTATTGATTGAAGATCATGGAAGGCTTGGAGATAAATATGGAAGATTATTCTGAAGATCTTTTATTATTTGTAATTATGTTTTTATCTTCAGTATATGTATAGAATAGTTTGTAACTTTAGAAAATAATTATTCTGAGTTTTTGTTTTCATAGAGAGAACCAACCTCAAGGTTTAGAATCCTAGTTCTAAAGAAGTAGAATTCGTATTGGTGAGCCTGTTCATCAATATTGAGGTTGTGTGTTAAATCTTGTAGCTTTATAATCATTCAATAAAGTTTACAAGTTGTGATTCTGATTCACTGTTTTATTGATCTTTGAATATTAAAGTGTTATTCCGCAAACTCCTTTAATATTGTTTCTGAGTGTTTATTATTGTTAAGATTTCAGATCCTGACACAGAAATTAATTTTTATTCAAGACTTGAAGTCATAAAAGAAAAAATAACATCTGTTTCAATTACACTTTGAATATGTTGTTATTCTATTTTATATTCAAGATCAATGATTTTGCTTTCTAACACTAATGGAGGAATATATCTCTTAAAATCATAAGAAACTGGAGATATATTTTCTTTATTAGTGTTAGTAGTACAAATATCAAATAAATCATCAGACAATGAAGATTTAATAGGAGAAATGTTATTTAAACTGTTTATGTTCTTCTTTGACTTTTCGGGAAAATATTTGGCCTTTTCGCGCGTGTAAACAAAAGAAATTTCCTTTTTCTTATTATTCATCATTTTCTCATTTTCGATTTCTAACACTTGCTTTTCATTCAACCAATCAATTTTAAATTAAGGAGCATATTTAGCAAGACTTAGATAATCAAATTTATATAAAGTAGGGGATTTTTCTATCGCATTGTTAAAACAATGTGGATTTTCAAAACCAAGTCCCCATTTTTCTTTTATAGACTCATAACTCCGCGGTTTGTTCAAATAAATAGTTTGTTAAGATTGATTCCATCGATATAATTTTTCTTACAACTCATTTATTTCATCCGAAAAATTATCTTTTAATTTGGTCATTTCTGTCAAAGAATCAAGATATGTCATATTTGATTTTTCTAAATCATCCAATTTCTTTTGAAAGATGTCTTTTGTATGATCCAAAATAGATTTTTCATCTTTCAAAGTAATTTGTAATTTATGAATCAAATTTGACTTTTCTGAATTTAATTGTTTTTCAGATAATAACTTTGAGCGAAGATCATGTAAAGCAGTTATAATAATGTTCATTTGTGAAGAAATAAATGTGTAATCAAATTCAGAAAATACATCATCTTCATCAGTGGAAGATTCATCATAATCACTCTAATCATCTCCGATGAAGCACATATGAGCAGTCTCGAAATTATCAGCTTCCTCTTTAGAGTGATCTAGCCAAAATTCTTCTTCAGGTAACAAAGCAGTTCCATTCTCTCTATTTTCGGCCAGTTCCATTTTCTTCCGATTATATGTCGAATCCCGAACTTTCTTCACTCGACACTCCTTAGCAATGTGACCCATCTTTCCACAGTTAAAGCATGCATCTACATTTTTAACCTCGGGCACTTTGACTTTCTTAGATCCAGAAGTGAAGCGAAGATTGTTGGAACCCGAACGAAGTTGGAACTTTTTGTTGTAGTGATGAGTTAAAAGTATCATAGCTTTCTGAAGTGCCTCGCCATCATCATCAGTTGCACCGTCATAAGCATTCTCGGATAATGCTTGTTCAGACATTTTGCTTGTGAGAAGTGCAACTGGATCCACTGTTTTCTTATTCTTCTTGTCAAGTTTGGCCTTCTTCTTTGTGACTATACACTCATCTTTCAGCAATATTTCATACATCTCTTGGATTTGCATGTTAGATATTCTGAAATCATTCCTCAAACGATGGCAAGATTTATTCCATTATGGTTGCAAAGCATTAAGGAACTTCAGATTAGTCTCCAGCTCAGTCTTTTCCACTTTTATTTTTCTCAGATCATTTATCACCGCACATAATCTGTCATAAACATTTTTCAGTGACTCCCCATCTTTGGCTTTGAATTCTTCAAAGTTGTTCATGTAACGTGTATGCCGAAGTTGTGTTGCAACTGTAGACCCAAGTATAATATTCTCTAGCTGTGCCCACATTAGTTTAGGATTGTTTTTGAAACAATCAATCCTGTTGTAGATATAATTTGGCAAGGCTAGCATCAGATTTGCCTTTATATCATGATCAGCTTTATATTGCACCAACTCATCGGGTGTGTACTCAGCGATATTCTTTGATAATCCAGAAACCAGAGTGGGTTTTACAAAAGATCCTTCAGTTAAAATCTTCATCATGTCATCTCCGTTCTTTTGACGCTCCATGAAATTCAGAAACCGATCTTGCCACTGAGTGAATTCATTCTCATCAACCAGAACCGGAGGACGATTTTCTGTTCCTAATGACATCATGATATCACTCTTGTAGAATTGAGCTTGAAATAAAAACTTTGCAGAATCCATAGAGAAAAGCTATAGAAAAATGCTAAGTCTGAAACAGAGGAGCTGACACAAACTAGAGTTTTGCGTGAACAGTGACTGGTGCAAACTTTCTTTTGCGCTTTATGAAGATGGCGCAAACTTAGATTTGTGCGAAGTGTTCATGGAGCAAACTTAAACATTGCGTGACACAAGGTTGGCGCAAATATAACTTCTTGAGATGTATGTGGCGCAAACTTGAGTTTGCGTGATGTACTGATGACGCAAAATAGACTTTACCCGAGATGATGTTGATGAGAACCTTTCCTTGATTGAGCAGTAGATGGCGCAAAACTGATTTGCGCTAGACAAAGGTGACGCAAAATTGATTTGCGTGAAGCTTTGGTGGCGCAAAGTTATCTTTGCGCGAACATATATTGGCGCAAAGTTTGTCACGACTAGAGTCCAAGATTTAACCTGTGGCGCAAAGTTGAGATTTGCGCGACTAGTAACTGGCAAAAATGTGACTTTATCTCTATAAAACTGAATTCCTGATAAACTTGATGAACTCGTGCAAAGTCTGGAAGAACTCGCGCAAAACTCAAAGAACTCGCACAAACTTTGGATCTGGGGCAAAGATGAAGAAAACTCAGAACTCTTCTAAAAAATGATTATAGAACCGATTTTAATGAAATTTTCTTTCACAAAATTGCTCGAAATCAAGTTTCTAACAACTTTGAAACACGAATTTTGATCAAAAATCACAAAAGCGTGAATTCTTGAAATCACACAATACGCTTACGACTTTTTCCAGGAAAAACGAAAATTCTTAAAATTGAAGATCAAAACCAGAATTTCTTGCAATTTGATGTGAATCAAAAGTATTCTCCTATTAAAACCGGATCCAACAAACCAAAAAACAAGACAATTCGATCAAATTTCACCAATTTTTTTTGAATAATTCAGAAAATGAGATTTTCTTCATAAAAATCAAGAAAATCAATCAAATTCTCTGAATTGGTTACAAAATCAGTTTCAAAAACCAGTCTCTCAAATCTCTCAGATTTAGAACTGCTCTGATACCAATTGATAATTCTAAAATCAACCAAATCTTAGAGAGAGAAAGTAGAGAGAGAGAAAGTTGAAAGCGCAGAGTAAGATGTATTCCTAGTATGCGTTAGTTCCTTTCAAGACACAAAGCCACAAGGGACTTAAATACCCTGACCAATACTACACAGTATACACAACACAGTACACAATATTAGACCATGTTTATAAATACAATGATTACTATATAATCTGACTTAACATCTTCAGTTGACAAGCTCGTAAAATTGAATTTGGTGAGTGGTTTTCCAAGTACAAAGTTTGAAAGAGATCATTTATGTTCTGCTTGTGAAATGGACAAACTCAAAAGAGCTGCCCATAAGAGCAAGTCAGATATATCGTGCACTAGGCCTCTGCAGATGCTACATGTTGACCTCTGTGGTTCCATCTCTATGCAGAGCCTAGGTGGGAAGAAGTACATTCTTGTGCAGGTAGATGAGTTCTCTCGATACACTTGGGTAGAATTTCTCCATAAGAAGTCTGATGTCCCTGTCGTACTAATCAATCTTTTGGAGAGAATACAGGTTTTTTATGATTGCACAGTGTAGAGGATTCAGAGTCACAATGGTACTGAGTTCAAAAACTCAACCATTTAATCCTATTTAACTTCAGAGGGCATATCACCGAAGTTCTCGGCTGCAAGGACTCCACAACAAAATGGTGTTGTTGAACGAAAGAACAGAACACTAGTGGAAGCCACAAGAACCATGCTCACTGCCTTAGGGTTGTCGAATTCTTTTTGGGCAGAAGCTATTTCCACGTCGTGGTTCACCCAAAATATATCATTGAATATGAAGAGGCATACAAAGATACCATACCATCTACTTCACCCGAGGAAGCCAAACACCAAATATTTTCATGTTTTTGGCTGCATGTGCTTCGGGCTCAACGACAGAGAGTACATTAGAAAGTTTGACCCAAAAGCAGATGAAGCCAAATTCATTGGCATTTCATTCACCTCCAAAGCATACAGAGTCTTTATGCTGAATTCCAAACATAGACGGGAAAGTATTAATGTTTATTTCGATGACTCTTTTCAAATCACATCTGAGCAAATCAACTCAGGACTCAAGTTTGAAGATGGAGACTCTGGTGAATCATCAAGAACAAATGAACTTCACTATTTGTTTGAAGATATGTTCAATGATGATGGACCCTCTGAAGGTGATCGTAGAGCGTCTGAAGCCGAGGCCAATGAGGACCAAACAGGTACATCCCTAACTGGTCCTAGTCATACTTCACCCATTTCTACTACTCTTCTAGGTCCACATGTCGAGGGGGAGCACACAAAGGCCAATGATCAAGTCTCCAGGCTCAATCAAATAGATGATCATCATCCTATAATATCTGATGCGTCAGCATCAGAGCAACCACAGAGCTCAAACCAAGAAACCACAAAGCTCTCCACAACAACTCAGGGAAATCAACTAACACAAGTGATAAGCACAAATGATCCACCTTCAGCATCAGAAGAGGATCAAGAGCAGGAAACCTCTCCACATGTTGAATTAGATGGTTCAAATGACCACCATCCCCGAATGAAAAATGAACAAACAATCACCCTCAGAGCCAAATTATAGGTGACCCATCTGACAAAGTGAAGTCTCGCTCTGCTACTGCAAACTTTGTCTCTTTACAAACTTTGAAAGTATCATAGAGCCAAATAAAGTCTCTGAAGCCCTAGAAGACCCAAACTATATAGAAGCCATGCAAGAGAAACTTCTACAGTGTCAGGATCGAATTCTCAACAAGAATTATGAATACTCAGAAATAATATCAAAGAAGTTTGCGGAATAACACTTTGATATTCAATAAAACAGTAAACAAACAGTGTATATGATTAACAACTTGTAAACTTGTATTGAATGATTAAAATCACAAGATTACACACTCAACCTCAATCTTGAAGAACAGACTCTTTCAAGACGAATTCTACTTCTCTAGAATTAGGAACTATGCCTTGAGGTTGATTCTCTCTAAAACAAAAACTTAGAATTAATTCACTAAACTATTCTATCAAAACTATACATATACTAAACAAAAGATAATTACAATAAATAAAATATCTTCAGAATATATTCCATGAATATCTTTAGTATATCCAGCTGTCACTCTTGTAATTCGGATCTCCATCTCATAAGCAGCATTAATCATCTTGGAAGTATTAACTTAGTCTTGGCAACATTAACTACTAAGCACTAACCTCTAGCAGTACTAACTAGCTAAGCAGTACTAACTTTGATCAAGCAGCACTAACTTTGACTAGCAGTATTAATTCTACTAGAAGTAGTAATACCTAGCAGTATTAACTTTTGAAGTCCTCTAGCAGTATTAAATCTGAACTACCAGCATTAACCATATTTAAGCTTTTCTTCAGTTCCCAACAATCTCCCCCTAACTTGACTTTTAGGAAGAAAAGTCAAGTTCTTCAGATCTTCTTCAAGATGCTCCCAAAACTCCATCATGGCCTAAATTCCAGTATTTGCATCCAACCCCAAACTCTGATTGATTGTTCTTTGGATCAAATATTTAGCCATTTCTGAATCTGGAATACAATCCTAGCTTCTTCTTCAGCATGGCATGAAGCTTTAATCTGCTATGGTTGTACACTCTATCCACTAGGAAGTACTCAGTATGATTTAAATCCAGAGTCACTACATATACTCCACTAGTTTCATATAGAGTCCAATTGTTGACTGATTTGAACACATTACTGATCACATGCTCTACTTCATCAGGCTTGAACATCATACACAGATACTCCATCACCAGTTTTGTAATTGAAATCTCTGGAGCTTTCAGTATATCTGTATACAACTTAATTCCTATCTCAAACATTTCTTCAAGATCTGACCTAGAGCATGTTCTTACAATCTTTGCCCAAGTATTGAACACCTCATACTTTTCATCCTTCCTTTTGAGCCTTATGTATTCCTTTCCATCTACTGTCAATGTATCCCAGAGAATAACCTCAGGAGGCTTAACTCCTACAGGTTCTACTGAAATTGGTTCAGGCACTTTGTCCATCACTACCATATACATATTTACATCATCTGTACTTGATGGCTCTTTCTGTTTAGATGACTCAGGTGCCCCTTCTTCTTCAGCAACCTTCTCAGCCTCTCCTTCAGCTATTCTAGGCTTCTTGGTTGACTTTCTCCTTGCCATCATCTTGGTTCTCTTTAAAGTCCTTATACTTTCACCCAAAGTGGCTTCTTTCTTTGGTGGTGTTTCTTGCTCATCTGGAAAAGGTTTTTCTATCATGAAATCATTGCTTTCTTTCATTCTCTTCTCCATATCCACCCTGGCAGTTTCATTCCCTTGAAGCTTGGTCATTTCAGAATTGTACAGCTCCTTGATCTGCTCAAATGTCATCTTGGAGAACATTTCCTTTCTGACTTCTACAGCACCCTTGAGAAAAATTATCATCTTGTTTCTCTCTTGAGTACCAAGGAAAGTCTTTGAGGGTTGTCTCTTCTTTGCAGCTGTTTTTATCACCACAGATTTCTTCAAAGATATTGCTTTCTTCTGTGCAAGTTCAGTTGCCAGGCTTTGTTGATAGGCTTCATTCAGTTCAGCAGCTAGAGCCTTTGCCATCTCCCTGTCCTTTTCAACCTGAACCCTTTCTTCCTTTTCAATATCAGCCTGCATCTTCCTGGCCAAAGCTTCATCTGATTCAAACAGCCTTTGCTTTTTGACTGGTTGATCAGATTCCACCATTTTTGCTTTGCCTTTGTCTTTGTTCACCTTCTTTTCTACATTTGTTTTCTTGATCAACCCCCCTTGTTCTTTGATGACTACTCCTTTGGTCTTTGAGGTGACCTTGGGAGTATCATGCTTGTCTTTAAGTAAGGTTTCTACAATCTCCAGCTCTGTTAGAACTTCTTGCACTGTTTCTGCTGCTTTCTCCCCCTCAACATCAAGTTCCTCTCCCTTTTCTGGAGCATCTTCCCTGTTGACATCAGCTTCTGACTCCCCCTTTTTGGGAGCATCAGTCACTGGTTTCCTTTCTTTTAAACATAAATTGCCTCCTCTTCTTTTTCTTGAGCAATCTCTTTACCATATTCTTCAGTTTGGAAATCTGAGCTTGTTGAGACAGGACTATTAGTTTCAGCTCTTCGACATCTTTTCCTTGGTTGATCACATCCCTGTTGACGTTGGCCATTGTGTCCATCAATTCAAGATAGTCATATCTGTCCTCACCTTCTCCAGGAGTGTTACCCCCTTTTGAAGGATCATGGGATCTTTTAGTAGTGGAAGCCTTCTGCCTAGCAAAAGCACTTTCTACCCCCGTGGTTTCTTGTAACCTGGGACCTTTGAATGATTGCTCATTCAAAGTTGCCATGGGGGAGGTCTTATTTATGTTACCACTGTCCTTCTCTTTGCTAGCAGAAGTAGTGGCAGCCTCGGCACCCATATACTCAACCCTCTCCTCAGTGAGCACCTCCTTGGGGTTGGGAGACACCCCTGTGGTGTCCCTGTGGATATTCTCTAATGGAGAATTCTACATTAGAGGGCTTAAAGGCTCAATGGGTGATGGTACAAGAAGGGAAGGAGCCTTCTTTACCTGTTTCCTTTTGTAAGTTTGGGTAATTGGAGAAGTTGGTTTGTCAAGAAGAGACTGAGGAATTGATTTAGAGTGGGAAGGTTGGGATTGGCTAGCAGTGGGATGGTCTAATGGGGGCCTTGACCCTGCTGCCATACCTTCATCAGTGTGGGCCACCACCATCATTGTAGAGAACAATGGGGTGTCAACTCCCTCCGAGTCCAATGGAGATCTTTTCATGTTTGAAAAGACCTTACCTTTGGGGATTTTTGGTACATATACCCCATCAAAATGAGGCATATCCGTCAATTCGTGGGTGATAACTGTTATTGTAAATCCCAATCAATCAAGCACTCTTACAACAATCTCTATCAAGAATTAATATGACAATGTTAAGTCTAGAGAGAGAGTAGAAAGAGAGTTCCAATCTGATGTATATTAATATGAATGCGATCTCCTTAATTACATTGATTCTAAACTCATATCCCTATATATACCAAGGATATAAGCTCACAATATTAACTACATATTAAGTAAACACATATTAGACTAATACAGACTTTGACTTTGTTGACTTTACTTGACTTGACTTTTCCTATTAAATCTTGGATACAATAATACACTAACAATAACTTCTTGGACAAACCTGGGGTACATATAAAAACTCTTTTTGCTTCCCATGTTTGAGACAAGATCATTGAAAATCATTTTAGAAAAATTGTACTTTCTGGCAGTGGCCAAGCACAACAAAGCATAAGCAATGGTGCTACTGAACTCACTCCAGCCAGTAGTCTTTTTGGAGATACAATGCATAAGAGTATGGACAAAGAAACGCCATTGGGGTGAAAATTTAGCTTTTGAGAACTTGAACACACCTAATGGGCCTCCATACCCCATTCTTGTATGAGTAGAAAACAATTCATCATTAGAGATAGATGAGATACCTGTGGCATCGTCTAGACGTAGACTGATGCGGATTACCTCTTCAGTAATTGTCAACGGTTTTTCACAGACCCTTGTCTTGATCATTTGCACACCATTCTCAGCAACAATGGTGACATTTGCCCAGAATTGCCTTTGATGCTCGATGTAGATTAATGGCGATACAGTGAGAGCATGGGCAATATGGCTTGTCTTGAGGAAATCCACAATCTGGTGGAAACCAGCGGCCTGTTTGGGCTTCTGTAACATCACGATTTCATTGTGCTCGTCTATGAATGCCATTGATGCCATTGATCTTGAAGGTTCTTGCCTGAAAACTTGGAACTTGAGAGAGAAAGGGTTTAGAGCGCAAGTGAACAATATGCAAAGAGTCGTTATGAACTTTTTAGGCGGGCAAAGGGTATTTATAGTATTCGGGACATAAACAGTATTAACCTAGAGCAGTAGTAACTAACAAGCAGTATTAACTGAAAGCAGTATTAACCACTAGCAGTATTAACTAACTAGCAGTATTAACTGAGAGCAATATTAACCACTAGCAGTATTAACTAAATAGCAGTATTAATTAAGAGCAGTATTAACCACTAGCAGTATTAACTAACTAGCAGTATTAACTAAGAGTAGTATTAACCACTAGAAGTATTAACTAACTAGCAGTATTAACTGAGAGCAGTATTAACTGAGCACTGGCAGTATTAAAACTGTACTGGCAGTATTAACCATACTTACTCTTTTAAGCTTGTGATGAACTTAGTACTGCTATATATTCCCTGAAAAGGAAGATTAGTAACACCAAGAATAAACAATATACAGGTATTTAACCACTTTTTGATAAGTTGCTTATTCAGAGTTGATCATTCCCACACTTGTTACCAAGAAAGTGAATCTACCCACATCAAAGGCTTTGGTGAACAAATCAGCAAACTGGTTATCAGTATGAACTTTTACAACTTGAATAAGTTTCTTTTCATTGTAGTCTCTTATGAAGTGATACCTGATCTCAATGTGCTTTGTCTTTGAGTGCTTGACAGGATTATTCACAATGCTAATAGCACTGTTATTATCAATAAAAATTGGAGTGTGTAGAAAGGTTACCCCATAGCCCAACATTTGATTCTGAATCCATAAGACTTGAGAACAGCAACTTGCAGCTGCTATGTACTCTGCCCCTGTTGTAGATGTGGACACTGTGGTTTGTTTCTTGCACTGCCATGAAACTAGTCTTGCACCCAAAAACTAACATCCTCCAGAAGTAGATTTTCTGTCCAAGTTTGCTCCACCTAGATCACTGTCTGAGTATGCAAGTAGGTCAAAAGATGAGTCATGAGGATACAAAAATCCCAATCTGGGTTGCCCTTTGAGATATCTGAATATCCTCTTAACAGCTTGATAGTGAGATTGCTTTGGCCTAACTTGGAATCTTGCACATACATAGACTGGAAACATTATATTTGGCCTAGAGGCTGTAAGATACATGAGAGAGCCAATCATGGATCTATAATGATGAACATCCATATCCTCCCCCTCAAGATCTGCTGTTATCTGCTTATGTGTCTCCATAGGTGTGCTGGCAGGTTTTGAATCTGAGAAACCAAACTTGGTTAGAATATCCTGCACATACTTGGACTGACTAATAAAAATACCATCTGACTTCTGTTGAAATTGGAGTCCAAGGGAGAAAGTAAGTTCCCCCATGGAACTCATTTTGAATCTTTGATGCATTAGTTCCTCAAACTCCTTGCACATATTGTCTCTTGTGGATCCAAAGATAATATCATCAACATAGATTTGGACCAGCAAGATATCCTTCTTCTTTCTCTTGATAAATAGAGTCTTATCAATGACTCCTCTTTCAAAGCCATTTTCCAAGAGATAGGATGACAGAGTGTCATACCATGCTCTTGGTGCTTGATGCAGTCCATAAAGTGCTTTCTTTAGTTTGTATACTTTGTCTGGATAGCTTGGGTTCTCAAACCCTGGTGGTTGACAGACATATACTTCTTCTTCAATTGAGCCATAAAGAAATGCACTTTTGACATCCATTTGATAGACTTTGAATTTCATATAAGAAGCATAAGCCAGGAATAATCTAATTGCTTCTATCCTGGCTACAGGTGCAAATACTTCTTCATAATCTATTCCCTCTTCTTGTGTATACCCTTGAGCCACCAACCTTGCTTTATTCCTTATTACTATGCCTCTTTCATCTCTCTTATTCCTGAAGACCCATTTTGTTCCTATTGCTCTTTGGCCTTTAGGAAGGTCTACCAGATCCCAAACATCTTGCAGCTTGAATTGCAGTAGCTCTTCTTGCATGGCTTCTATCCAACTGGACTCTTTCATAGCATCATGTGCCTTCTTAGGCTCAAGCTGGGATAAAAAGCAAGAGAGCACTGTATGCTGTTGGTCTTGCATTTCTTGCAGCCTGCTTTGATTTCTAGTCATCATAGGAGAAGATATATCTTCTATTACCAGCTGTGGAGGATGATTCTTTTGAGTTCTGGTGTGATGACTAGGTTCTTCATTAAGTCCCACCTCTAGATTAGAGTCATTCAACTCAACTGAGGTGTTTTCAGCAGCTACTTCTGGGTCTTTATCTTCTTGACTCTTCTCATCTCTACTTTCTTCTTCACTCTGATTTGGTCCAGTAGATGGTTCCTTTTCACAGTCTTCAATAGAATCCACTGTAGGTATGGGAAAGATCACAGATTGAGATAAACTGTCTTGAACTTGCGTAGTCCCTCATCCTCCACACCCTGAACCTGCATAATCATTACTACTGAAACCAAAAGAGTTAGTTAGTGAATCAATGTCAAACAACCACTGAGGACCAGACCCAATAGGATTTGGTGTCTTCTCATTGCATTTGACATTGTCACTTTCTTCAATTATTCTAGAAGAAGAGTTAAAAACTCTGTAAGCCTTACTCTGAGATGAGTAACCAACAAGAAACCCATCATCTGCTTTGCTATCAAACTTACCTAAGTGAGATTTGGTATTGAGAATTGTACAAGGACACCCAAAAGGTTTGAAAAATCCAATAAAGGGTTTTCTTTTATTTAAAAGCTCATATGGGGTCTTGTTCTTTGGCTTGACCACTAGAACTCTGTTTTGGACATAACAGGCAGTATTAACTGCTTCAGCCCAGAAGGTAATTGGCAGTTTTGAATCAGCCAACAGAGATCTAGAAGCCTCTATTAGTGTCCTATTTCTCCTCTCAGCAACTCCATTCTGTGGAGGAGTCCTAGGGGCACTATATTGTCTCTCAATGCCTTTCTCTTCACAAAAGGTGTTTAGATCAAGATTTTTAAATTCAGTCCCATTGTCTGATCTAATGACTTTTACTCTTTGATTAGTTTGGTTTTCAATTCTTAGGATAAAGGATTTGATCAGTCTACTTGTCTCATCCTTAGTCCTTAGAAAATATACCCAGGTAAATCTAGAGTAATCAACAACAATAACTAAGCAGTAAGATTTCTTTCCTATACTCATAACATTTGTAGGACCAAACATATCCATATGTAATAACTGGAGACAAGAAGAAATTGTATTTAACTCTTTGGTCTTATGAGAAGTTTTGTGTTGTTTGCCTTTAAGACAAGCAACACAATGATCATCACATGAAAAGACTTTTGATGGTAAACCTCTTACAAGGTTGTTTTTAACAAGTTTGTTCATTGTCTTGAAGTTCATGTGACACATCCTTCTATGCCAAAGAGAGGATTCATCCACAGAAGCTTTAGAAACAAGACAGTTCAGGGATGAATCACTAGAAACATTGTCCTTTCTCGGAGTTCTAAGTAGTATCATGCTTTCATCAACTACTTTGAACCCTGGAGCAAGGATCATACACTCTGTATTAGTAAATAATATGCTATGTTGTTTGTCACAAACCTGTGATACACTTAACAGGTTGTACTTCAACTGATCAACATAGTAGACATCCTCAAATGTCATCTTACCTTTTGTAACATTACCTTTTCCACTTATTTTACCACCAGGAAGATTATCTCCAAATGCAACATGACCTCCATTGATATGCTTGAAATCCTGAAGGCATGACATGTTGCCTGTCATGTGCCTAGAGCAACCACTATCAACATGCCATCTGCTCTTTCCCTTGAGCTGTTGGTTGCCCTGCACATAAGATAAATCAGTTAGTATGAATTAGGAACCCAAGCCAAAGTGGTCTTGGGTCCCCTTTCTCATCAAAATAGTTGCATTCTTTCTTGACAAGATTTTTAAATTTTGACTCCTCATTTCTGGAGTACTTTGTCACAATGATAGGTTTGGAAACACATTTGCTAGAAGTAGTACTGGTTTTAGAAGTATTAACTGCATTAGCAGCACTTGCATGCTTAGCAGTACTAACCTTGTTAGAAGTAGTAACTGTATTAGCAGCAGTAACTGTGTTAGCAGTATTAATCTTTGAAGTGGTGCTAACAGTATTAACAGCATTAAAACTTGCAGAAGTACTAACAATGTCAGCAACACTAACATTGCTAGCAGCAGTATTGCTTCTAGCAATACTATTACTGTCAGCAACACTATTTGCATTAGCAACACTAACAGTTTTAGTACTTTTAGGAATCCACATCTTGACACTATCTTCCACATTATGTTTCTTCATATGGCTTTTAGATTTAACACCCTTCTTAGCCACATGGTTCTTTTCTTTCTTCCTATAACCAAAGGGTTTTTGATTAGGTCTTTGAAGGTTAGACCTTTGGTTCATAGGATTGAAATAGCAATATTTGGCAATGTGATTAAGCTTTCCCCAAATAAAACAGGGTTTTGGTCTATTGATTTTACTCAGATCAATCCCTTGTTTTTGTGCCCATTGATTGTTCCAATTTCTCTGATTTCCCCTTGGTTTATCATGTTTTTGGGGCTCAGATTTATTGCATGCACACTGCTTGCAAGAAATATGGTTCACAACAGTGGTCTGCTTATAGTGAACCTTCTTGTTCTTTCCCTCAGTCTTCTCTATCTCATTGGACTTGACCCAATTCTTTCCACATCCCTCATTGGTAATTATATGGTTTTCTATAGGAATCTCACCACTCACAGTGTTGTTCTTATTCTTGACAACTTCTTTCTCAGATTTATCTTTAACAACTACTTCATCTAAGGGATCAATCTCAGTGGCTCCCTCAGGTAGGTCCTTCCTATCCTTTGTTTCTAACAAATCTGAACTAGGAGGAATGTAGTTGTTATTATAGGGTGGTGGTGTGGTATTGTACCCTATTCCTCTTCTCAGTTTATCATGAATCTGAGATTGTAGTAAAGAATCCATTGTTTTAGAGGCATTGGAAAACTTTTCTACATCTAGCTTGACTTTAGCTAGTTCTCCTCTTAACTTTTCACTCTCCTCTTTGGATCTGGTCTGTTGAATTTCTAAGTCATTCTTCTCCCACTTCCAGTAGTTTGTGTCATAAGAGTGTTGAAGCTCATTGGCTTGAAAACCCTTAATTTGCTCTTCAAATCTCTCAACAATCCTCACATAATCTTTTATGTCCTTTTCCAATCTCTTAAGGTCATCACTCATGTTCTGGTTGTGATCCCTATACTTTTTAACAGTGTTAATACAATTTGGAGAACAAAGATTGGAGGTTACCTCTGTTGGGAGATTAGACACCTCTGCCATTAGAGCTTGGTTTTGAATGGCCTCTTCAGCTTGATCACTCCAATCAAACCCCACACCTTGTTGAGAGACTAGGGCTTGTGCAGAGTTTCTGTTATTATTGAAGCTTCCAGATTGAGCTTGTTGGTGGTTATTATTTTGAGACATTCCACTTCTGCATTCTCTAGCAAAGTGTCCCTTCTGATGGCATTTATAGCATTCCACCTTTGACTTGTCAAATCCTGCTCCATCTTCTCTTCTTTGGGAGAAGTTGTTCCTCCCAGTTCTTTTGATGAACTTCTTAACTCTCATAGAGAGCATGGCCATCTGCCATTTAATGTCCATCTCTTCAAGATCATCTGGATGGATTTGTTCCAAGTCATCATTAATAAGAGAAGAGTTTCCATGACTGGACAGAAAGGCTTCAAATACAGTTTCAGTGCCTTTCTCTTGATTTGCTCCATTAGCAGCACTAACTGATTCAGGATTGGAAGTAGAATCAGTTGATGCTGAAAGGAGTGCAGCATTGTGAACATATCCAGAAGGTCTCTTCTTAGCCTCTACCTCAGATTCAAAAACTCTTAGATCATTATATAGATCATCAAGTTCCTTTTCTTCCAGTTGATCATTCTATCTGAAAGACACAGTATACATGGTCCATTCATCACACAGGGACCTTAGGAACTTCCTGTTTAGATCATCTTGATCAATTTGAACTCCCACTGTAGCTAGTTCACCAATAAGCTTGTTGAATCTGTCAAAAGTTTGAGTCATGGACTCATTCTTGGTTGACATAAAGTTCTCATATTGTTGCTTCAGAATGGCTTTCTGATTTCTCTTGGTACTTTTGGTACCTGAGAATCTCTTCTCTAGAGCATTCCAGAGCATCTCTGCATCAGTGCAGTTGCAGAACTGATGTTGATATTCATTGGGAATAGCCAAGAGCAAAGTGCTCAAGGCTTTCATCTCTGTCAGTCTAATCTTTCTTTCAGCATCAGTTTTTGGTGGAGTTCTCTTTCCATCTGCACCAATCTTTCCTGCTTCAGAAGGGCCATTCTCAATGATGTCCCACATAGAATAGTCAGTGAGGAGTATGTACTGCTTGATTCTGATCTTCCACATATCGAATTCATTGGGTCTGAGCATTGGAACCTTTGAGACCAGAGTACTGTTTGATTCTGCAAAGTTTTCCATGATGAATGAATAGATGTTTCTGAGAGAACCTGGCTCTGATACCACTTGTTAGGATCGAATTCTCAACAAGAATTATGAATACTCAGAAACAATATCAAAGAAGTTTGCGGAATAACACTTTGATATTCAATAAAACAGTAAACAAACAGTGTATATGATTAACAACTTGTAAACTTGTATTGAATGATTAAAATCACAAGATTACACACTCAACCTCAATCTTGAAGAACAGACTCTTTCAAGACGAATTCTACTTCTCTAGAATTAGGAACTATGCCTTGAGGTTGATTCTCTCTAAAACAAAAACATAGAATTAATTCACTAAACTATTCTATCAAATCTATACATATACTAAACAAAAGATAATTACAATAAATAAAATATCTTCAGAATATATTCCATGAATATCTTTAGTATATCCAGCTATCACTCTTGTAATTCGGATCTCCATCTCATAAGCAGCATTAATCATCTTGGAAGTATTATCTTAGTCTTGGCAACATTAACTACTAAGCAGCACTAACCTCTAGCAGTACTAACTAGCTAAGCAGTACTAACTTTGATCAAGCAGCACTAACTTTGACTAGCAGTATTAATTCTACTAGAAGTAGTAATACCTAGCAGTATTAACTTTTGAAGTCCTCTAGCAGTATTAAATCTGAACTAGCAGCATTAACCATACTTAAGCTTTTCTTCAGTTCCCAATATACAGTTTGAGAGCAAAAAGTATGGACCCTAATGCCTATACTGAAAGGCAAAACTGCAATAGGGATCAAATGGGTCTTTAGGAACAAGAAGGATGAGGACGGGGTGGTGGTCAGGAACAAGGCAAGATTGGTAGCCAAGGGCTATTGTCAATAAGAGGGAATCAACTATGAAGAAAACTTTGCCCCTGTGGCAAGGCTCGAAGCAATGAAGATATTCCTTGCCTTCGCAACCCACAGAGGTTTTAAGGTATGTCAAATGGATGTAAAGTCGGCCTTCTTAAATGGACAAATACAAGAGGAAGTCTACGTCCGACAACCACCAAGGTTTGAGAGCTCCATGTACCCAAATCACGTCTACTTCTTAGACAAAGCTCTGTATGGTTTGAAGCAAGCACCAGAGCTTGGTACAAAAGACTTTTTGATTTCCTTCTTGCCAATGGTTTCGAAAGAGGTACAACTGATAATACCTTATTCTTTAAGAGGAGAAAAGGGGAGATTCTACTTGTACATCTTTATGTAGATGACATTATATTTGGTTCCACTAATGACTCATATTGCAAAAAGTTTGAAACTTTAATGAAGAATGAGTTTGAGATGAGCATGATGGGAGAACTCACATTCTTCCTCGGATTGCAAGTTAATCAAACCACAGAGGGTATATTTTTAAACCAATCAAAATATGTCTCTGACATACTTTCCAAATATAGTTCTCTGACTCTTCTGCAATGAAGACACCAATGGACACTGGATTCAAGCTCTTTGTGGACCCAGAGGGAAAATCTGTTGAGTGCAAACTCTACAGAGGTATGATTGGGTATTTGCTTTACTTAACTGCAAGTAGGCCAGATATAATGTTTGCTACATGCTTATGTGAAAGATTCCAAGCTAACCCTAAGGAATCTCATCTTTTAGCTGTTAAGAGGATCTTCAGGTACCTAAAGGGAACTAAAAATCTTGACTTTTGGTATCCGAAGAACTCTGGCTTTGATCTTGTGGCATATAAAGATTCAGATTATGAAGGATCCAAGCTTGACATAAAGAGTACCTCTGGGAGTTGTCAATTTCTAGGTGGTAAACTTGTAAGTTGGAATTTAAATATGCAGAATTGTGTGTCAACTTCTACAGCAGAAGCAGAATATGTTGTTGCAGCTAGTAGTTGCTCACAAGTTCTGTGGATGCGAATTCCGCTCAGAGACTACAGCTTCGGTATCGATAAGATACCCATCCTCTGTGACTCAAAGGGACCATAGCAATCTCAGCTAATCGAGTGTTGCACTCCAAAACAAAACATATTGATATCATGTACCACTTTCTGAAACATCATGTGGAGCAGGGCACCATAGAAATTTATTTTGTGCCCACTGACTATCAACTTGCTGACCTTTTCACGAAGGCATTAGATGAGAAGATATTTTCTTTCCTCGTTGGCAAGCTCGGTATGTTGAACCTAAGTTGATCAACAGAGCCTCTGATGTACAAAATTCCTTTCATGCATGTATAGTTCTTGCTTATGTTTGTATAGTCTTTAACCTGTATGTATTGTTTGTCCTTTTTTTAACCACTTATGAGCCATGAGTTGTAGATCCTTAATCTATGTCTTGTACAAGTCTTATCAAATGTGATCCAAGTATAGGTTAAGGGAGAGCAGAAGAAGACCTTGTCATTTCAAGGGGGAGCCAGGGAAGACTAAATTCAAGAAAAGAATGCATAATCAGGTAAGTTTTTCGCACAACCACTAGGACAAAAACATGTTTGTCGGACAACAATATCCATGCATGTCCTAAATACCAAAACAAAGCATGTCAAACCCTTGAGTGATAAAAACTTTTAAGTATCTTTCCTTTATGAGAAATTTTTGGTCAAAGAGCCTCCGAGGTCTCTCACAGAGCCTCTGTGTCCCCAAAAGACCATTCTTGACCTCTGGCTTCTCGATTGATTGACCAACTTGATCACTTCAATGAGCTTCAATGTTTTTGGTAATAAAGGTGTAGCATTGTGCATGGAAGAGCCCTCCTCAAACCTCAGAAGCTCTTAACCCACAGAGCTTCTGATACTTTCAAGCACTTGTCAATTCTTCAAAGGTTTGAGGTGCGGGTTATTTTAAAAAAGTGACAATCATTTGGGTATAGCAAGTGCCACGCGTGTGAACATAATGGGAGGCGCAATCTGTACCGTCGTTTTTTCAAACGGCTCACTACTTCGTAGGTACTACCTACGGATTTGAAAATTTATAATTTACCACCTATAATTTAACCCCCCTCTCACACTATAAAAATAAACCCTTTCTCTTTCGTCCATTCTTTACCTGAAATCGGTATTCTAGAGCATTCAAGAGCGAAAACCTACATGTCTTTTTCTACTCCATATCATATTTTCAAATGGCATACCAATCTTCTTCTCCCAATAACTCTCAAGGTTCTCAGAACTCGAACAACTCCCATCATTTAGTCGCTTAAAAGGACGATTCTTGATCCGTTGGACCCCAACAGCAACTCTCAAGCCGAATGATCTCATTCAGTAGGCATGAATACCTTTCGACTACCCTGAACGTGAAATCAAACAACCACTACGTGGTTCGTAACCCCAATGGTTACCCTGCTGAAGCCAAACCTCTGCTCAAAATCCTTAGCAATCACTTTCTCACAAGGGCCCTAACAATGTCTAGAAACGACATACCTGAATCCTATGTCCAGCAATTCTGGCAAAGCTGTAGGTATGAGAAGATCCAGGATTATGGACATTGTATTATGGGTTATGCTACTCACCCTATAAGTAACAAGGTTATGGACCTAGGAATTAACAGAAGAAAGGTCTCTGAAATCTTTGAACTCCCAACCAAAGACCAACTCAATTTAGTCAAGTTCTCAGAGGAACCGACAAATGATGAGCTCTTAGAATTCCTAAGATTCATAGGGTATGCTAAACCCATTGCCAAGAGAACTGAATTCAGACGCCAGAACCTTCCACCTATGTGGAATGTATTGTTCTTTATTCTCAACAGGGATCTGAAATGCATGGTGCGAAGCCCAGATCAGTCGAGCCACAACATTATAGCAATAATGTATGGAATCTACTACGACCTTTCCATAGACTATGCAAGGTTAATTTTCATGGAGATTATGAACGTCGTGATTGCCAATGGCGAAGATCAGATGAGGGGTACTGAACCGAAGACTTTGGTATTCAACATGTTCATCGCAATCCTTCAAGGCGATGAAATGGTAGGTTCGGAAAACTACCTACAGAGGGTAACACGACCAAAATTTATGAGATGAAGTCTCATAAACCAACAACTTTGCCTAAAGGATATCCGGGCGCAAGACCTCTGCCAACAAGACTATTAACCTATTTGGGTAGTGAAGAGGGTAGATTAGCTTAAATTCGTGGGCACAAGATTCTTGGACCGATTCCTGCAACCCCCCATGCGTAGGATTGCAAGTGGGAGTGATAGCAATGTACTTGAGGGAAGAGCTAGTTGAGGGAGCAAAAGGTGTGGCTGTAGAGGCACACGTTGTGAGAGAAGAGAGAATAGAGCAGAGAGTAGGGTGGGGGTGAGAAATCCAAGAAGGATAAGAAAAATAAACCTAAAAAGATGGTTGTAGAAGAAGAGGTCCCAAGAATAGAGGCTGAGGTGACAGAAACTGAGAAGCCCAAAAAGAAGAAAGACAAGAAGGCCAAGGTGGTCGCAGAAGAGTCTAGGGCTTTAAACATTGAAGCAGAGGTCGCTAAATCTCTAAAAGAGAAGAAAAAGAAGAAGGCTAGAACTGTGATTGAAGAAGAACCTAAGACTGATGCCATAGTCTCAGAGGTCGTCAAGCCTCTAAAGAAGAAAAAGAAACTAATCAAATTGGGTGACAAAGAGAAGGCCAAGGCATCTGACGATAACACTGCAGTTCCATTGAAGGAACCTGTAGAGGAGAATTAGTCTTCTTTGTAGAGGAAGAACAATAGAAGATTGTTCTTGGAAGAATCACCATACATGAGGCTAATGAAAAATAAAGAACAGTAGAAAATCCTTAGAGCCCTCTGAGTATAGCCGCCGAGATTGGCAAAGAGGCAGTGTAACAACTAGCCTCAGAGGGTCTGGGAACCATTGACCCCTTCATGGAAGTAGAGGATGTCACAGGGATCTCAAGCAGTGATGAGGACGAAGGGGGTGAGGATAAGAGAAAATAAAATTCAAAAGAGGAGAATGAGCATAAAAAATGCCCCTAGAACACAACCAAAACCAACTCCCAGTGCATGCCACATCTCTATCCCTGCAGATTTAGTGCAGAGGGATATTGAAGAGGATCACACAATCCGAACACTAACCAGCCAAACCGGACAGAGGAACCTTTTTCCTCCCCTATACCACACTTCGTCGGGGAATCCAATGCAGCCCCATCCTCCCAAAAGGATGGTGGTGAAGATACATTTGTTCATTTTCCCTACAACACATCTCTGACCCATGCAGAGGCATCTGTTGTCTCTGCTCCACACTTGAGCGGAGCCAAAAAACAATTCAGAGGTGTTAGTGAGGGAAAATATTGACTCTGTGGATCTAGATCACCCGCAGAGCACACGCATCAAGGATCTAAGGGAGGACTCTGAATCCTCTCCGAAGAGACATGATGACAGATCCACTGTAGATGATTCCTCTAAGGAACTTCAAGGATCAGAGGGAAATCCTACTGAGCTCAACATCAAAACAGGATCTTTAGGTGCCAACGACTCATTGGCTAAATCTGGACCATGTGTTGGTCCAGAGGTTACCCTGAGCGCATTTGTCACAAAGGATGAGTTTAAATCCTTTATGGACAATGTGTTCCAAAAGATCAATGAGTTGAAAAGCTCCATTCCCATCTCTCCCCCAGAACCTGCAGAGCTAAAAGCAATAGTAGAGGCCCTGAAGGCAAATTCAGAGGCTCTGCTCGAGAATAAAAAGGTCAATGATGAAAACTCTGCAAACATCAAGAAATTAATGGAAGCTTCTGCACCTCATGCCACCAAACAAAACTCCAAAAAGGTAGCCAAAACCGTGGACCTCCAAACCAATGCTGTCAAGGAACTTGGCCAGATCGTTATGGAAGAAGACGGTAAACTTGTCGCAGAGGTCACGAATTCTAGGGTTAATGATCTTAAAAAGCTGAAGGATGAGTTAAAGGACAGTACTCGCAGCGTCATGGTCCCTCTACAAGCTCCACCCTCTTCCTCAACACAGAAGCCTCCGACTACAGCACATCCCAAAGATCTTGCTACAAAAGACGAACTCACTACTCTGGGAAAAATGCTTCTACAGAACGTCAATCTCTTGGGTGCAGACATGGTCAGAGAAGGAAAATATGTTGCCACTGAAATGAAAAAGACAGTAGCCACCCTTAAGTTCAAATCCGAATATGATGTGAACAAACATTCAATGGCAGCCAACGATGCAGTAAGGATGATCAAGCATCATACAGAGACAAACCTCTGTAAAAGAAAGAAAATGAAGGCTCCTACCAAATGCCAAGCGGATGCACAAGAGAAGAAACAGAGGCATGATGCCCAAGACCTCGATGGTCATGGTCTTCATGAGGGGGAGAAGGCCATATAGTAAACCTCAGATCCAATCGATGCAGTTCCCATCAGAACCATTCCCATTTAGAACAAGGGAACCTCAGAGGGCACACCCGAACGATCAAAATTGTGTGCCTCTAAAATGAAGAATCAATCATCCATTCTCTCATCAACCACCTCTGCAAAATCACCAAAGAATATTAAGGTCAGTGATGGATCTGAAACAATCGCAGAAGGACTTGAGATGTTTTTAGAACTATCAAGTCCTGAACTAATGCCCACTTCACCTACTCCCAAAGGCCAATTCTCAAGTCTTGATCCAGTTAATGCTCAAGAAGATGTTGTAGAGATCCCAAGACAAAATCAGAACCTAAAGATAAAGCCAAGACACCCTCTGCCACTGGCACCTTTGCACAAAAGCATATAGATAACAGAGTGAAAGAGATTTTTCAATTATTGGACGATATGAAAGTTCCAATCCCACGGCCACCACCGAAAGAACTTAATTTTCACGAAAACTTCTATACTTATCTTTACAGCGCAGAACCTGAAGAAGTGTTCCTCGGATATGCATCCTCTGATAAAAGCGGATGTTAGAAGAAGATTCAATGATACTGCATGAAATAAATCTGAAGTATGGTCTCTGACAGACCTCAAAGAAGTCGTGGGGCTTTCTCTGAACTCATTCTATAACAAGACAGTCATGTATGTGAAGTATGTGGTCAACAGAAAGGATGGAAAGCAATACACATTCACAAATGCAGACCTGAAAATCTCTATTCTAATGATCTGCCCCAACTTCATGCATTCACATAGCAGAGATTAGAGAAGAGGAAAGAGTTCATGATTGTCAACGGGTGTATTAAACAGGTCATGCACGATGTTAGTGTATTTTATTGTATCCAAGATTTAATGTGAAAAGTCAAAGTCTGTAAAGTCAAAGTCAATATTAGTGATATAAGTGTTTAGTTTTATGAGTGTTTAATATCTTGAGAGAAGTAGGTAACTAATGGATATGCGTGTATTGTAATTGTTACACATCAATAGACATATAACTTGTAACTTTCTCTCACTACTCTCTCTAGGTCTAAACTGTCATATCTTAGATTGAATTGTGCTTAAAATCTAGGAAAATACATTTTCAATTGGTATCAGAGTTGAACCCAAATCAAATTCAAAGGGGATACATCATCAATTTTGGATCGAATTCTTGAAATTTCAAGAACATGCAAATCGTATTTGTTTTTCACTGTTTGATCATAATTAGAATTTGTTAGTGAAGTTTCGTGATAGATAATGGTTCCATAAGATTCGTGTTTTGAAATAGATTAGTTCTTATTCACATTAATTCACGAATTTCACACTGAATCAGATTCAATTTTGATTTCTTGAATTTTTTTTGAAAACCACATGAACACTCTAAACTCGAGAATTGCACTATAATTTCTTGATTTTAGACATTTTTGTTTGTTTAGAAAGTGTTCAATTTTGTATTTCGAGCATATTGGTTCAGGTTTTGATCGAATTTGTGTCTCAAAGTACAAAACGCGCTACATCCACAAAACGCGCTAAGGAAGAACATGCCAAATTTAAGAACGCGCAAGATGAAGATTACTATGTTTTCTGCGAGTTTGAGCTCAGTTCGCGCATAAGGAATCTTGCGAGAAGCTAGTACATGCAAATCATAATCTACGAGTTCTTGGATTCATGAAAATATTCTAAGTGTGGTCGCGCATAATGTGTTTGCGAGAAGTTACAAAACGCGCACAAGCTACCTTGTGAGAAGTTTTGTGAATAGTGACTTGCGAGTTTACTTGACATGAGAGTTTCCATTTAGCGAGTTCCTATTTTTGTCAAAATTTTCTAAGTATGGAACGCGCAAGGAATATTTGATCTGCGAGTTTATATTCTTCTACCAGAAGTTCAAGTGTTCGGATATTTTCTAAGTCCTAAATGCGCACATAACACTCTGCGAGAAGTAACTTCGCGCAGGACACTACTTGGGAGTTTCTCAATATGAGATAGTAGTAATCTGCGAGTTCCTTGTATGCGCACAATACGTTTAGCGAGAAGTTCAGTGTACAGTGGTTTGCGAGTTCTGTGATCTGCGAGTTTTTGTTGTCTGCGAGTTCTGGAGTTAGAATTTTTCTGAGATCTATTTCAAGTAGTGATTTGAGTTTGACTTTTAGTCAACTTTTCTGAATTGTTTGGGAACGATTATTTCAAGCTAACTTTCTATTCAAGATGTCTAAAGATTATTTGTCATGGAGAGATGTTGCAGTATTATACATGCCTAAAATACCTGCGATAGAGGTTGAACGTGATAAACTGAAGAATCAGAATTCAGCTCTTCAAAATCAGATTCATGAGTTTAAATCTAAATTGTTAAATTCTGATAAAATTTATGTATTTGCTAAATGTACTGATAATTCTCAATCTGATTTTACAGGTATCATAAAGGCAAGAGAGAAAGAGATTAAAGATAAAGAGAACGAGAACGAAATTGGAATGAAAGAAAAAATTATAGGGGTTAAAGAGAAAATAATCATGCAAAAAGAGAGAAAGATAACTAATCTTCAAAGCCAACTGAACAAAAATCATCAGAATTACAAGTTGAATCAGTTGAGCTTCAACAGAAGTTTAAGGCTTTTGAAAAAAAGATATCTGCTTTGGAATGAAAGAATGCTGATCTGAAGAAAAGACTCCAAGAAGATAAAGACAAAGCAAATCTTGAGAATGCTTCTACTCAAAAGCTGTCTGACTTTTCAAAGAAAGCTATCCAAGAGAAAAAGGATCTTGAGCTATGATGCATTAAACTCTCGAAGCAAGTGTAAGAGTTTGAAAAGATTTTAATTACAGAAATAGACACTTTTGCTAAAGAGAGAAAAGTTCTTGAAGATAAAAAGATTGAACTTCCCAAACAAATCTCAGTTCTGCAATACTTACTTGAGAAAGAAAGAAAAACTTTTCAAGAAAAGAAAAAGTTTTTTGAAACGGAAAAGAAAAATGTTGAAAAGAGAAATGTTGGGATTTTCAAAGATATTTCTGAAAAAAACAAGAACTTAGAAAAAGATTTTGAGCAAGAACGCCAAATCTTTGAATCTGAAATATCTAAGCTCACATCCAAAATATATGTTCTATCCTCAGATATTCTCAAAGAACAGATGGCTAAATCTGATTTGAAACAAAAGTTTGACACAATTTTTAATGAAAGAAATATTTTGTCCAAAAATATAAAGGACTTAGAAGCTGCATATAATGATTTGTCAGAAAACATTTCAGCTGATGTGATTGATCAATCACCTGTTGATAATTCAACAGAATCCGTCTGTTCTTTCAAAACAACTTCAAGTTCCACTCTTGAGAAAAATATTTTCAAAAAGAAAATTGTCAAACCAAATATTGTCAAATCAAATCAGATTCGTTAATCTTATCTGTTTTATGATAAATCTGTTGATAGTCCAGCGAGCTTCTTTGTCAAATCTCTTGGAAAGCATTCAAAGAAAGAATAGATGGTCTGGAGAGTTAAAGATTCCTCAGATGAGATGAAGAATGACAAAGGATTTGCATCCACATCCAATGCCAAAATGAACAGTGCTCATAAAGGTAAATCTTTTGGTAAACCTTATATGTTTTAGTCTACTAATCATTTAATCAGGTTTGCTGAAAAGAAGATTTGTTGTTCTTACTGTGGAGTAAATGACTTTGTAAGTAATAATTTTGTCAATTACTGGTATGGTTCATATTATGTAACCCCCACAAGAACTGCAACTAACACATCAGGACCCAAATACTGGTGGGTACCAAAAGCTAAATATGTGTTGCAGGTACCCAAGGTTTAAGGGGGAGCAAGAACAAAGGCTTTTGAACAAAGCAGTTCAAAACCCAGACTTCAATGTAAAAGATAATGGCTCTTGAATAATTCAGTTCAAGACCTGGACTTCAAAGTTAAAAGACTATGACTTCTAAGTAAAACAACTTAGGACTAGTTCTTTAATGTTTAAAGATAAGGATATTTTGCAAATATCCAAGGGGAACTTATCTAATCTAAATCATTATATCATGATTTGAGGAGGAGTTTAAAGGTAAGTATCTTCTGATCTTAATCTCTGATTGTTTGAAAGAAGAACAACTTTCAAGCATGAAAAACTCTTTATTAAATGTTCAAATCACTTCTCTATTCTCAAAAGATTTCATGAATTTGGATGTGTGATTTTAAAAATTTTCATTATTGAGCTTTAATGTTTAACTGACCGTGTGTTTCCAAAGATCAATACTTGTGTATTATCTTTTCTATATGTTGTCAAGTATTCATACACATCGGTTCAGTATTTCATTTAAATTTGTTATTACCATGTATCAAAAGTTTAATCTTTCTATGGTAATACTCCCGTTTGATATTCAATGTTGTTTGAATCAAAATATTTCTATTCTTTCATGATTATTGATTCATACAAAGTTTTGAGAAATCTTAAATGCTTAAAATGCTCAAACTTTATTCTTATTTTTAATAAGAATACACATACTGACAAATGATTTCTTGTGCTATATTTGTCAAGAAAATCATTGAGATACATGCTTTTAGGAAAAATACATGGGATTCAGTATGAGAGCTTAAACATAACTTCCATGGATTCACGTTAACCTGTGTTTCCTACCCTGGAAGTAATCCTTTGAGTGATTGAGGGGAGAGGGGTCAAAAGATTGAGAGTGGTGTGTGATGAGGTAATATGGAAAAGAGAGATTGGTTAGAAGTGAGCTTACATGTTTAAAAGAATGAGGATGAGAGATCAGAGTAAAAGAATATTAAACTTTGCACCAAACTTCGTTCTGAGTCGGGCAGCCGCATAAACTGTTGTTTCACATTTCATCGTGAACGACATTGAAAAAGACACCTAGCCCATGCCATCTCTTGCATTCAACCCCACCAGCTACTCATTCTTTTCTCAAAAAGAGAATGTGTCACATTTTTTGGGGATGCAACACATAATCTATTGGTACTTCATTTGGAAGATACTGATATTGAAAAATAAGGAAAGTTGCCCCACCTTCGACCCTTCATCATGCACATTGTGTCTTTGTATAATCATTGTTGTCTCAATGGTTTACATACCTTGAGCCTTATGAAACATAATCATCGTGCTTAATTCTTTCATAACACATGCACGAGCACACAAAAAATGTGTTTTTCTGTCAGAACATTCATAGAAAATACCTTGTGTTTTTTCAATGATTGAATGGAAGTCCTGGGGAGTCAACATCATCCCAACTCCTTAAAATGTACATTCATTGTAGACAATAACTTTGTGTTAATGATAGGCATTCCTAACTGTTTCATTTGTTGATTCAGGGTTACAACTCATAATTTGTCTGAATTTGAAAAGATTCGGATATATACATTTATGAATTGACGGCTCTTTATAAGATCAATTGGCGGAGAATGTTCAGATCATGAAGATTGTTCTACATTGTTTAAAATGGGGAGAAGATTCAAAGACTGAGCTGAAATTGAAATGAGTTTTGATGATTTTGATTCTCACATTCATCAAAAATGGGGAGAAATCTACAGAGTTCAATTTCAAATTATTCTCAAAGTTCAAAGTAAAAAGACTTGTGGAGAAATTCTGAAAGTTCAAATATGTTGAAAAGAAATCATTCCGAGATGATTCAAACACAAGTCCAAATGATTCGAGAAAAATGGTTTTCTGAAGACAATCCAGAGATCATAGAGATGAACATAAGAGATAAAAAATTCCTTAAAGTTTAACGATAAAGATTTCAAAGATGTTTCAAAGTTGATGTTATGTTTCAAAGTTGAAGTTTCAAAAGATTCAAGATTCAAATTCGTGACTTGTTGACTGTCTAAAGATGTCAATCGTGAATGACTTTTCAAGATTCTTCAAAGCTTCAGAGATTAATGTCTATCAGAGTTGCAAAGTTCAAAGTTGTCAAAGTCAAAGTTTGAAGAATCAAAGAGCTGAAGATTATTGTCAAATTTTTGTTAAATCTTGAATACAAAGGGGGAGATTGTTAGTGTATAAAATTGTGATAATCCAAGATCGGTCTAAATCTTTAGAGAGAGAAAGTAGAGAGAGAAATTAAAACGCAAAAGCTTCATATGAATTCAGAAAGTGGCGCAGAGTTGTTTACAAGGAAAAGCAAAATGGACTTAAATACCCCTTGGCTAAACTTACAAGGTAGAGCAAAACTAAGCACTTTAGCAACAAGGGAATAAATACATTGATTACTAGAAAATATAAACCTAACAAATTGTATCCAAGATTTAATGAGAAAAGTCAAGAATGTAAAGTCAACATAGTCAAACTTAGTGTCTTGAGAGTTTCTTTACTTAGAGAGTTTAGTGTTGTGAGAGTTTTAATATCCTTGTATAAATAGGGATATGAGTTGTATGAGTTGTAAGTACTTCATATTGTTAGATCAATAACACATACGATTTCTCTCTCGACTCTCTCTCTAGAATTGTAATTGTCATATTCTTGAATTGATTGATTGTGCTTGATTGATTGGGAAATTACATTTTCACATTTTGAAATTGTTATTACCATGTCTCAAAGAGAAACAATTTTTCGATGGTAATACCCCCGTTTGATTTCAATGTTGTTGAGCATCAATTAATCATTTCAATCCTTAAGCGTTCATTGCTAAATTGTTTATATTCGTTCACATAAACAAATTATCAAGTTCTTTGATACCCTAACCTTTCACGTTCATATATTATGATATTTGACCTGATTGATACATTGTTAGATTCTCAAAACAATTCTCTTGATTTCATTTCATTCATTCAATTTCATTGTTTTGAGAGATCTTCAAAGTTTAAATGCTAAAATTTTATTCATATCATTGATGAGCATACATTCATATGACAATGTTATCACATTTTGTGCTTAACTGTTCAAGATAAATTGTTTAGCAACCATTCTTTATAGGACAAATTACATCGGATTCATGTGTGAGCTTAAACAGAACTTCCATGGATTCACGTTAACCAGTGTTATATACACAGGAAGTAATCCTAGAGTGATTGAGGGGTGAGGGGTCTTAAGTCAAAGAGTGGGGGAGATAACTCATTCGGTTGAGTTTTTTTCATTGTGCTGAGCGGTAAAATGGAAATGAGAGTTTGGTTAGAAGTAAGGTTAAATGTTCAAAAGAAAGAGGGTGTGAGAACAGAGTTAAAAGAATGTGGAAACTCTGCACCAACTTTTCTGAGCCGGGCAGCCACATCTACTGATTGGTTCACATTCTTTGGCGACCATCATTGAAACAGGCAGTGAGCCCATGCCAACTCTTGCAATTACCCCACCACCTACTCGTTTCTTTCCAGAGAAAGAAATGTTTCATTTTCTTGGGGACGCAACATATCTACTATCTGGTCTTCACTCAGAAGATTTAGATATTGAAAAAGAAGTAAGTTTGCCCCACCTTCGCACCTCTTTCATGCACATTGAGTCCGTGTAATACTTATTGTCTCAACAGTTTACACATTTTGGGCCTGTTCAAGCTTAAGTAGCTTCAATCATTTCTTACAGTTGCACGTACACACAAGGAATATGTTTTCTTGTCATAACATTCATAGAAAATTCCTCTGTGATTTTTCAATGATTGAATGGAAGCTCTGGAGGAGTGAACAATACAAAAACTCCTTTCTAATGTACATTCGTTGTACATAGTGGCTCTGTGCTACTTACAGGCATACTAACTGTTTCATTCGTTGATTCAGGGTTACAACGTTTATTATATCTGGATTTGAAAAGATTCGGGTATACATTCATGAATTGACGGATACTCAGATCAAGGAGCAGAGATTGTCAAATTATTATAAAGGGCGGAGATTGTTAGTTTTTCACAAAGCGGAAGACTATTATTCAAAGACGGTGATGAAATTGAAAAGAATTTTGATAATCATGATGTTCACAATCATCAAAAAGGGGGAGATATTTTTAAAAGATTTCAATTTGAAAGCTTAAAAGGAATAGATCTTCTGAAGATTGTGAAAAATGAGAGATATTTTCTGGAATTTCAAATTCAAGACAGATGAAAGTCAATAACTTCTGAAGATTATGTTTCGAAGACAAATCAAGATGATTCGAGAAAGTTGGTTTTCCCAAAACTGATCAGAGATAACAGAGATAAAGATACAAGTTTTGATAGATTCCTCAAATTTCAAAGAAGCTTCAAAGTTTTTTAAATGTTTGTTCAAGACTTGATGATTGTTTAAAGACAATGTTAAAGACTTTTAAAGATTCTTCAAAAGTAGAGTGTTTGAAGATTGTCAGAGCTTCAATGTTTAAAGTTGTCAAAGTTAAAAGTTTTGAAGAATCAAGCGCTGAAGACAATTGTCAAATTTTTATTAAATCTTGAATACAAATAGGGTAGACTGTTTGTGTATTTTATTGTATCCAAGATTTAATATGAAAAGTGAAGTCTGTAAAGTCAAAGTTCATCGTAATGATATAAGTGTTTAGTTTTATGAGTGTTTAATATCTTGATAGAAGTAGTTTTGAGTATAAATAGCTTTAGTTCTATGAGTGAAGTAGGTAACTAAGGGATATGCATGTATTGTAATTGTTACACATCAATAGACATATGACTTGTAACTTTCTCTCACCACTCTTTCTCAAGATCTAAACTGTCATATCTTAGATTGAATTGTGCTTGAAATATGGGAAAATACATTTTCACACGAGCATGTCAAGTATCACAACAAATTGGACTTTGAAGTAGATCTGCAACTTGGAGTCGACAAGTTGTCGATCACAAGACTAGATGACAAAATGCCAGACATAGATGAAATCCCCTCCAACTCTCTAATCACTGAGCCTCAATATGATGGCAAAAAGAATATTTTTAAGCCTCATTAGAGCCACAAGTACTTAAACAATACCCTGATGAAGATCAAGCAAACCATTCTAAGGAAATTTGGCATAGAGACTGTACAGAGTGGACCTGTAAAGAGAATGATTGATGAGATAAACGCGCATATGAGGTTTAAGGGATCTCATTCTGTCAATGAAGAAAACATTAGTTGAGAGCTTCATTCGGCCAGTCGATGATTTCCCTAAGTGATTCTTGTAATAGTTAGTTTTTTAATTCTTGTAATCTCAATGCTTTGTACTTGCCTTTTTGGAATTTCTTTTTATTTGTATAAAAAAGTCAGTCTTCAGAGGTTGAGTTCCTTTCACCTCTTATATTTCTAACATAGCCAAATACTCAACTCCAAATCATTATTTTTCAATACTTAGGGGGAGATTGTTAGCTCCAATTCGTGTATAGAAAGTATTGAAAAATAGGCTAAGTGAAGGAACTTCAGAAGACTGCTGAATACACCAAGGTACACCACAGAAGCACCGAGCTCAGAAGCTATGTAAACCATCTGCCCGAGAAGTTCCCAACCAGAAGATCATTCTCATATCACAGAGCCTCTATGATCACTCACAGAGCCTCCGTGATGGCTAACCTCTGGTGATGGAAGACTTGAAGATATCAAGACTCAATGGTCAAGACAAGAACATGTGCAGAACATGTGAGCCTATTCCACGAAGCTTCTCAGGATCGTCATATGCGCGTCCACGATGTTATACTTTATAGGTGGCATTCCTTTTATGGAATGTGCCTTTGTCTTGTACTATTGTGTGCTCCCCCCTTGTATATGAAGGGAGAAACTCATGAATCTTAATACACGCGAGCACACACTGTTGAAAGCACCCTATATTTTCAGGATTATCTTTGAGAGCATTTTTCACACACTTTTGCATGCTCTTGGTGCTTTGATCAAGTTAATGAAGCTTTTGATTCAGTGACTAAATATTATTCTGTTCATTGATTTCTTTGTTACTTGCTTGTGTGTTTACTACCAAACTAAACCATTATACTACTTCCAAAATCGCTTCTGCACTATTATTATTCTCGTTTATGCAGTTTTAGTGGTTTATCATTTGATCAGAACACCCTCATTAGGGATCAACAATCTCCCCTTCTTGTGATCTTTAATATTCTCCCCCAAAGACTTTGATAAACATCATCATTTATAGCAAAGAAGTTATTTTCAGTTGTAGTTCACTTTTCTCTTTCCAAAAGAAACTTCAAAGAAAATTTCTTGAACATTCTTGAAATCTTGAACTTTATTCACAATTTCTTTCTCATATCTTGATTTTCCCATAACATCTCATCTATTTCTTGACTTTCTCCCCAAAACTATTCCAAGCTGTTCACCATACAACATTTCTTGAAATTATTTCTCCCCCTTTTTGATGATGTAGAGCATAGAAATCATCAAAACTCTCTTCAAGAAATGTCACAATTTTCTGACCGGTGATCTTTCAAAATGAAAATTTGAACCATCCGTCAATTCATAATGTATTCATCCAAATATTTTCAAATTCAGACAAATAAGAGTGAAAACGTGAATCAACAAATGAATCAGTTAAGATGCCTGTAAGCAGGACTAAGCCACTTTATGCAACAAATGCACATTGGAAAGGAGCTTTTTGATGTTCACTCCCACAGGGCTTCCATTCAATCATCGAAAAATCACAAAGATTTTTCTATGAACGTTATGACAAGAAAACGTATTCCTTGTGTGCTCATGCATAGTGTAGAATGAATGAAGCTACGTAGGATTTTCAAATAGGCTCAAAATGTGTCAACCATTGATACAACAACTGTAATACACAAACTCAATTATGCATGATCGAATTGCGAAGGTGGGGCAAACTTCCTTCTATTTCAATATCCACATCTTCCAAATGAAGATGAGATAGATTATGTGTTGCATCCCCAATCAAAGTGAAACATCTTCTTGTTGAGAAATGATGAGTAGCTGGTGGGGTTTAATGCAAGAGTTGACATGGGCTAGTGCCTGTTTCAATGAATGTCACCAAAGGATGTGGACCAACAGATTATGTGGCTACCCGACTCCGTAAAGATTTGGTTAGAAGTTTTTGATATTCTTTTGAACTCTGTTCTCACACCCACTTTCTTTTAATCTTTTAAGCTCACTTCTAACCAAATTCTTTTTTCATTTTCCGCAAATCACACTGAGGTTGTTCTACCGGATGAACTTCCTCCCCCACTCTTTGATTTATGACCCCTCGCCTCTCGACCACTCGAAATAACTTATTGGGTAGGAAACACTAGTTATCGTGAATCCATAGAAGTTCTTTAACAGTTAAAGCACAATACATATGTCAGATGTAAGTATGATCAATAAGATAATCATGAAGATTTGAGCATTTTAAGCATAGAAGATTTTTTCCAAACAAGGAAATTGAATGAACAAAGTGAAAGCAATAGACATGTTTTGAGAATCTGACAATGTATGAAAGATCAAATATGAATGATTATCATATAAAGATTAGGTCATGAAATGATCGGAATGTGTCTATATGAACAAATATAGACATTCTTGAAAGAAATGATTTGAATGAAATAACGCTCAACAAATTTTGAATTTACAAAAGGAGTGTCTTACCATCGAAGACTAGGTTCATTTTGAAACATGGTAAGAACATATACAATAAAGATACTAAACCGGTGTGTGTGAATACTTGAAAGTATATGTAAAGATAATCAACAAGTATTTATCTTTAGAAACACACGGTTTGTTAAACACGAAAGTTCCTAAAGTGAAAACATTTAAAATCACACTTATGAATTCATGAAATCTGTTTAAGAATCGAGAAGTGGTTTGAACTGATATTGTAAATTTCCCAATCACAATCAAGCAATCTATCAATCTAAACAAGATTTGACATTCAAAGTCTAAGGAGAGAGTAAAGAGAGAAACATAGTCATATGTATATATCAATTAAGACCCACACACTTACAACAAAGTATAAACCAAGGTATTTATACCAAGGACTAAAACTACATGCTTAACAACTAAGTAAACTCATATTGACTTAGACATTGTTTGACTTATCTTGACTTGACTTTTCCTAATTAAATTTTGGATACAATAATACACTAACAATCTCCCCCCTTGTATTCAAGATTTAATAAAACTTTGACATTAGTCTTCAACACTTGATTCTTCAATCTTTAACTATGACGTCTTTGAGCATTGATGCTTTAACAGTCTTCAGTCTTTCAATCTTTGAAGAATCTTGAAAAGTCTTTAATACTTTGTAGGTTTGGAAAGTCAACAAGTCTTGAAAACTTTTAAATCTTTGAAAACTTCTTTGAAACTTCTAGGGATCTTTGAAAACTTGTATCTTCATCTCTTTGATCTCTTGACCGTCTTCGGAAAAACAAACTTTCTCGAATCATCTAAATTTGGAATTGTCTTCAGAAATCTTTGAGAATCTTTTCATCTGATTTGAACTTTCAGAAAATTCTTCACAAGTCTTGACTTTGACCATTCTTCGGAACTTTGAAATTGATTTGGAATTTAACTCTGTAGATTTCTCCCCCTTTTTGATGATTGTGACCAACATAATCATCAAAACTTTCTCAATTTCAGCATCTTCTTTGAATCTCCCCCTTTTACAAATATTCTCCCCCTTTGATCTGATACAGAGCCATCAATTCATGAATGTATTTATCCGAATCTTTTCAATTTTAGACAAATTATGGGTTGTAACCCTGAATCAACAAATGAAACAGTTAAGAATGCTTGTCAGTAACACAAAGTTACTGTGTACAACGAATGTACAATTTAAGGAGATGGTTTGATGATGACTCCCCAGGACTTCCATTCAATCATTGAAAAACACAAGGTTTATCTATGAATGTTCTGACAGAAAAACAAATTTTATGTGTGCTCGTGCTTGTGTATGAAAAAATTTAGCACAATGATTGTGTTTCATAAGGCTCAAATTGTGTAAACTGTTGAGACAACAACAGATATTACACGGACTCAATGTGCATGAAAGAGGTGCGAAGGTGGGGCAACTTTCTTTTTTTTTCAATATCTAAATCTTCCGAGTGAAGACTAGATAGCAGGTCCCCAAAGAAAATGAAACATTTCTTTCTTAAGAAAGAAACGAGTGGTTGGTGAGGTAATTGCAAGAGTTGGCATGGGCTCACTGCCTTTTTCAATTATGGTCACGAAAGAATGTGAACCAATGAGTAGATGTGGTTGCCCGACTCAGAAAGTGGTTGGTGCGGAGTTCTGATATTCTTTTAACTCTGATCTCACACCCTCTTTCTTTTTAACATTAAAGCTCACTTCTAACCAAACTCTCATTAAATTTTTACGCTCCACACAATGAGAAAAACTCAACCGGATGAGTTATCTCCCCCACTCTTTGATTTTGACCCCTCACCCCTCAACCACTCTAGGATAACTTCCTGGGTAGGAAACACAGGTTTACGTGAATCCATGGAAGTTCTATTTAAGCTCACACACTAATCCCATGTAAGTCCTAAAATAATAGTTGCTCAACAGTTTAACTTGAACAGTTAAGCACAAAATGATAACAGTGTCAGAATGTATGCTCATTTAAAAATATTAATGAAATTTGAGCATTTGAACTTTGAAGATTTCTCAAAACAAGGATATTGAATGAATGAAATGAAATCAAGAGAATTGTTTTGAGAATATGAAAATGTATCAATCAAATCAAATGAAATGGTTAGGGTATCAAAGAATTGGATATTTTGTTTATATAATCGAATATAAACAATTTTGCAATGAAAGCACAATATTAGAAATGATGATTGATGCTCAACAACATTTGAAAGTAAACGGGGGTATTACCATAGAAAAATTTGTTCGTTTAGTGACATGGTAATAACAAAATCAAATGAAGTACTGAACTAGTGTGTGTGAATACTTTATAGTATATAGACAAGATAATACACAAGTATTGAAAGAAAAAGCTAATCTGGAGAAACTTTACAATCAGAAACTGTCTGATTTTTCCAAGAAGGCTCTCCAAGAAAAGAAAGATTTAGAGCACAGATGTTTGAAACTTTCCAAGCAAGTGTCTGATTTTGAGAAAACTTTAATCCCCGAAAGTGACACATTTGCAAAGGAAAGAAAAGTTCTTGATGAGAAAGTAATTGAATTTCCCAAGGAAATCTCAGTTCTACAAGACTTACTTGAAAAAGTAAAGAAATTATTTCAAGAAAAGAATAAGTCTTTTGAGATTGAAAAGAAGAAATCTGAAAAGAGAAATGTTGGGATCTTCAATGAAGTTTCTGCTAAAAACAAGAATATGGAAAAGGAATTTGAGCTTGAACGTCAAGATTTTGAAAAAGAAATTTATAAGCTCTCAAAAATATTGACTGGTCTATCATCTGATATGTCAAAAGAACAGAATGCCAGATCTGACTTACAGGTAAAATTTGACACAATTCTTGAAGAAAATAATATTTTATCTAAAAAGATAAAAGATTTGGAACTTGCAAACATTGAGTTGTCAGAAAAGATTTATGCGGATGTGATAGATCAATCACCTCTTGACAAGTCAACTGAATAAGTTTGCTCTTTTAAAACTGCTTCCAGTTTTATATATGTAAAAGTTTCAAGAAAGAATAGTGTCAAAACTAAAACTGTTAATACAAGTCAGATCTGGTCTACAATTTTTTTTCTATAATCATACTATTGATGGCACAGTTAAATCTAATAACAAATTTCCTGGAAAGCAATCAAGGACAGATCAGATGATTTGGGTTGTTAAGGGTTCTTCAGATGGTAAAACTGTTCAGAAATCATTCACATCCACATTTGATTCTAAACAGAACAGAGATCGAAAAGGTAAATCGTTTACTACACTTGATATGTATTATTCTACAAATCATATTATCAGGTTAGCTGAAAAGAGGATTTGTTGTTCATATTGTGGAGAGAATGATTTTCTCCATCAAGAGTCTGCTCACAACTGGTATGGTACTTACAGAATAACTTCTCAGAATAGTATAGTTAAGAGATATAAACCTATTGAGAAGTGGATTCGTAAATCTGACAAACCATGACCCAAGTATATATGGGTTCCAAAACCTATGAAATCTGTTTTGCAGGATGCACAGGTTTAGGGGGAGCAGGTATTTTGGCTTCTGATTACATCAGATCAGAACCCGGACATCAATGTCAATGAATATCACTTCTGATGACATCAGATCAGGACTCGTACTTCAGTATGCTAAGTAGAATGTCATATCAAAGGGGAGTACACAAACATGCACACATCAAGGGGGAGAAATAATGGAAAGTCTGTAAGTGAGTGTGTGAGTTAGTACTGATAAATGTTTTTGAAATCAGAAATAATTTTTCAGAGAAAAAGTTAATTTTTTTAGCTTAAAAAGGTTTTTCATAAACTTGCTATTTTTGGAAAGTGGAACAAAGTATTTTTGGAAAGTTTCCATTTATGGAAATTTCTCAAAAAAAATTCTAAGTGTAGAACGCGCTAGCACTATGAGAGTTTCTACTTTGCGCAAACCATTGCATGCGCAAAGTGTAGAACGCGCACACTGAGTTGTGCAAGTTCTCACTTCACGCATAGCAAAGGTTGTGCGACGTACAAAACTCGCAAGTTATGTCGTGCGTGTTTCTACTTCGCGCACACAACAGCGTGCGAGTTTGCACTGTTTATATCTTTTCGCGCATATAAGGTCATGCGAGTTTTATTTTCGTGCAAGTCACATTTAGCGAGTTTCTAAAGTTCGCGCACATCGTTCATGCGCGAAGTGCACACACTAACTTGTCATTTGTTGTACGGCAAGTTATTTTTCCGACCTGTGAGAAGTGTGTCGTCCACTCACATCGTGCCACGTGTCAACTCAATCTCAGAGTATAAATATGTGAGTTTTCCATGTTCAGACAACTTCTCTCAGTTTTCTTAGCGAGTTCTTCACTTAAGCTTTTTCTCTCGAGTTCTATTGTGCGACTTTTAATTTCAGGATCTGTTCATCGAAAATTAGTGTAGATTTTCAAAGATCAATAATACTGAAGATCAAAGTTGAGAAAGTCAAAGCTGCTAAAGTCAAATCTCATTAAAAGTCAAAGTCTATTTTGTAATAAGTCAAACTTAGTTGTATTTGTTTTTATATTTGTTTCCTTGTATTAGGTGGTAGTATAAATAGTTTTTGTTCTTGTAATTAAGAATGTACATATTGTAAGAATTGAGATTTGAGAGAGAATACGGTTTTAGAGAGAGAAAGAATTCTAGAGAGAGAAAGTGTAATCTTGTGAATTTCAATGTAATCAAACAGGTAATTCATTGTGTTTAATCTTGTTTGTTTGATTGTTATTGATTAGAAACTAGAATCTGGAACACTCAATTGGTATCAGAGCAGATCCAAATCGAAATTTCAAGAAAAGTCAGAATGTTCGTATCTGTGTTCTTCGATGTTCAGATTTGATTTTTGAGTTTTAGTGAGGTTTTGGAGTTGTAATCGATTAAGTGTTGTTAGGAAAGTGAATTCGATCGAGTTTGTATAGAAAGATTTGTCAATTGCACTGTAATCAATTCGAATTTTCAAATTTTTGTGGTTTTTGTGTTCACGAGTTCTTGACACTGTATCTGATTCAAATTTGTAATTTTGGTGTATTTGATCGAAAATTAGTGATAGTTTTGTGTTCGAGTTGTATAGAAGATCAAATTGTTGAAGTTTCGAGTTAGGTTTCTAGGATTAAATGAGTTGTTGGTGCGATTTAGTTCGATTTTAGAGGTTTGCGGGTGTTCTTCAAGTTTGCGTTTCATTCATAGAGGTTTACGGGTCATTCATCAAGATATGTAAAAGTTCTTCAGAGGTTTGCGGGTCATTCAAAGTCTGCGGGTGTATTCAACAAGACACGCAAATTGAGATTTGCGTTTCTTCGAGAATCAAGAAGCTAAGTTTTGCGGGCTTAATGACAAACGGCAAGTAGAAGGATTTCAGTTCATAAGACAAAATCGTGGTTTGCATTTGTAAACAAGACACGCAAAGTTTATCTTGCGGGTGTAACTTGACACGCAAAGTGTGTCTTGCGTTTGTAATGTGAAACGCAAAGTTTATTGTTTATGTATCGTTCACACGCAAAGTTCTTGACAAACGCAAATTGTCAAATGCAAAGAAGAAGTATATCTAGAAACGCAAAGGGATTTGTTGATCAGAGAAGTAGTGGTTTGCGTTTCCTTATTGAACCGCAAAGTAGTGGATTGCGTTTCCTTCTTGAACCGCATAGTGGTGGTTTGCGTTTCCTTCTTGAACCGCAAAGTGGTGGTTTGCGTTTCCCACATGAACCGCAAAGTATAGGTTTGCGTTCCCCGTATGACACGCAAAGTCAAGATTTGCATTTACCACTTGAAGCGCAAAGTGTGGAGGACTTAGACAAATTTTTAAAAACTATAATATGCCCTTTAATAGTGAAATTATTTTTTCTAGGGGCACTGCCCCTCGACCCCCGTGCTAAGTCTGCGAAGGGGGACATACTTCTGGTTGTGATCAAAATATCTGATTTTATATTTCAAGTTTTCTGTATTTTCTTGGTTGTTTTTTTTTTGGACTAACGATCAGTTCTAGTTTCTTATTGCATATATTTCTTAAACAGGTTATACAAGATGACTTCCAAAGATGCACTTTCGATTGGTACTGATGTTATGCCTCCAGTTCTATTCAAAGGCGAGTATGAACAATGGAAGGACAGATTCTTGGATTTCATAGATCGGCATTCAAATGGAGAGAATATTCTTCTGTCTATCACTGAAGGTCCAATTGCTCCAATAACAGTTCAAGTACCTGATGTTGATTCTTCTGATAGTGAAGATGGGACTGAGGAAAGAGAGCAAAAGATGAAAACAGTGACAGTGGATATTTCTCAATATTCTAAAGATCAGAAAAGCCGATACAAAGTAGATAAACAAGAGAGATCATTACTTCTTCAAAGCATTCCAAACGATATCTACATCAATATTGATAGCTATAAAGCCAATGCTAAGAAGATGTGGGATCAGTTGCAAAAGATGATGATGGGATCCAAGGTTGGAAATCAAATGAATGTGGCAAACTGCATCAATAGTTATGAGGAATTCAAAGCTAAGGAGAATGAGAGTCTGGAAGATACATATGAGAGGTTTGTATTGCTTCTGAATGAGCTGACAAAGAATAAAGTCAAAAAGAAGCAGTTGGAAAAAAATGTCAAATTTCTGAGTATCCTACGTCCGGAATGGAAAAAGCATACAAGAAGGATGAAACAGATGAAGGATTTGAATGAAATACCACTACATGAGGTATTTGAGACCTTAAGGCAGAATGAGGAAGAGGTTGAAGAGAAAAGAGCTGAGAAGAAGAAGGCAACACAAGTTCCTGATCCTATTGCCTTAGTAGCTGGAGAGAAGAAGAAAGAAAAGAAAGAAAAGAAAGAGAAGAAAAAGAAGATACATCTTACCAGTTCTGAGTCAGATTCAGTTATAGATAGTGATGATGGCGAAAGTCTAAAACAAGCCATGATATTCCTGACTCGTGCATTCCAGAAGAAATTTTACAAGAAGCGGGGATCAAATTCTCAAAGGTATTCTTCATCTAGTTTAAAGAATCACGATCATCGACAGAAAGTGGAAGGAAAGAGGTATGAAGAGGATAGATATGTGGAGAAGAAACCGGATGAGAAGAAGAAGTTCGTGAATGACTACACAGTTGCCGAGAAGCCAGCAACAAATTCCATCAAATGCTACAATTGCGGCAAGATGGGTCATTTTGCAAAAGATTGTCAAAAGCCGAAAGTTCGCAACTCTCAGTACTATTAGAACAAGTTGCTTTTGGCAAGACAACAAGAAGCAGGTGTCGCTCTAATGGCTGAAGATGAGTTTTGGCTGGATTACTTAGAAGGAGAAGAAGAAGTGAAAGAAGAAACAACTCATATCTGTCTCATGGGCAAAGAAGTACAGGCTGACGAGTCAGATGATGAGGCAGTTAATGAGGTATTAAACTTAACTGAAAAAGATTTTATTACCAAAATGGAAACCATGGTGGTTGAGCTACAAAATTTACAAAATAATCTGAAAAAGGAAAAAGAAAAAGTTGCTAAAAAGAACAAGAAGATCTTTGAGCTTAATACGTCTGTTATTTCAAACAAAGATCTGATTGATTCTTTACGCAAGTCTGATTTTGATTCTAAATCTAAAGTAGATTGTTTTGAAAAGAGGATTTCTGAGTTTGAAGGTAAAGTGTCTAAATATGAGTTTGAATAAGAAGGTAAATGGCCTGGAAGCAAAACTTTATGCGAGAGGTCAAACAGATCAAACCATTTTTCTCAATGCACCTAATGAAGAGGCTGATGTCAAAGAGAAATGGGGACTTGGTTTTGAAAACCCCCATTATCTTAAGAAAGCTATCAGAAAACAACCGGCACTTTATAACTTTGATTTTCTTGCTTGTGCTGATAAACATACTCATTTAAAACCCAAATTTGTTACCAAATTGTCAGAAGAAGTTGAGGAGCAAGAAACTGAAAATAAAAAGAATAAAAAGAAAATGCAACTACCGTTTAACTATGAAAAGTTAAATGATAGTTATCTTTCAAAAACACCAAAAGTTCTTTCAACTGACTATTTTGTTAGTTATTCCGCTTCTGAGATGAAGGCAAAACCTGCGATTGCAAAGTTTTATGTTCCTACATCTATTCTTGAAAGCAAAATAGGCGAGCTTGAAAATGTTTTATCTGATGAAAAACTTTTGGTTGATATACAACAAAATGTATTTTCTACAGTTTCTAAGGTATCTCAATCTTCATCTGATAATTCTGTTGACTTATTTGAGTTTGTAAATGATTTTTTAAATTCTGATGATGGGTGCATGGAAGAATTTGATATGTTTGATGTCGATTCTATACTTCCTGATCATTCTACTTGTCTTAAAAATGATAAAGTGTAACCAAGTGGTGTAAATACTGTTGAATCATCAACTAAGGTTGGGGAATCAGTTTCTGTAACTGCTGATTACTATGCTAATGGTAAGAAACATAAGAAACAACGATTAAAGAAACAGAAATACACTGGTACACGAAAGAATATTCAGTCTCGAAATCTGCTTTTCTTAATAAATCTATATCTTATGTTTCAGATTTAAGGAAGAAATATTTGAAAGCTCAATTCGAATGGAGACCAAAACGGAAGGAGGATGAGATAGTGGAGTCAGTTTCTGATAATATTTGTAATAGATCAGTGAGTAGTGATACTAATGTGATTAATCAAATTGCTTCTAATAATCAAAACCTTGTAACTTCTTACAAGAGATATTCAATAAAGCAATTGATTCAATTGTCTCCTATTACTACTACATCTTATCCTTATCAGAGAAATGATTTTGCTTATTCTCATAATTCTTCTGATTGGTATGAATCTTATCATATATATTCTCCAAGATCAAATGTGTTTCAAAGTTTTCAAAAGAACAGAGGATCCATTTTCAAGTGGATACCAAAATCTTGTGCTAAACTGTTAGGACCCGTTTTTAAATGGGTACCTAAATCTATTGTTGTCTGATTTCTCTTGCAGACCCCGCATATGTGGTACTTGGATAGTGGATGTTCCAAGCATATGACTGGGCAAAAAGCTTTATTGTCTAACTATACAGAGAAATTCAGTGGAAATGTCAGATTTGGAAACGATCAGCTTTCACCTATCTTAGGATATGGTGACATTATTCAACATAGCGATCAGTAAAGTGAGTTATGTCGAAGGCTTGGGGCATAACTTGTTTAGCATTGGTCAATTCTGCAATAAAGGGTTAGAGGTCAACTTCAAACCTAAGAGTTGCTCGGTTCGTACTGAAGACAGCACAAAACTCTTAGGTGGACATCGAAAGACAAACCTCTATACCACCAATCTTTCCAAAGTTCAGATTGACAATCAAGTTTGCTTGATGACAAAAGCTTCAACGCAACAAAGTTGGCTCTGGCACAAACGTTTATCTCATTTGAATTTTCGTTATATCAACAAGTTGGTTCATGGAAAATTGGTCAAAGGACTTCCTGAGCTGAAATATGAACGAGAACACTTATGCGCAGCATGTGAAAAGGGTAAGATGAAGAAAGCCGCTCACAAACCGAATCCTGAACCAAGCACTAGTTCTCCGTTAGAACTGTTACATATGGATTTATGTGGTCCAATGAGAACTCAGAGTTTGAGAGGAAAGAAATATGTGCTGGTTATTGTGGATGATTATTCAAGATACACGTGGGTCAAATTTATTCGTTCAAAAGATGAGACACCGGAAGTTCTCATTACTTTCTTAAAGACGACCCAGGTGAAAATGCAGCGACCAGTCAAGTTTCTTCGTACTGATAATGGCACAGAATTCAAGAAGAAGATTGTTGATGAATATCTCGAATCAGTTGGGATTTCACATTAGTATTCTGCTACTAGAACGCCTGAACAAAATGCAGTAGTCGAAAGGCGAAATTGGACGCTAGTCGAGGCCGCTCGGACTATGCTTAGCCAATCAGACTTACCTCTATTCTTGTGGGCAGAAGCTGTGTCGACTGCATGCCATACTCAAAATCGATCCATGATTCACCGCCGTTTTCAAAAGACTCCATATGAGTTGATCAACAACAGAACACCAACTATCAAATATTTTCACATATTTGGGTGTAAATGTTTTGTGCTTAATGACAGAGAGAGTCTGAATAAATTCAGTGCTAAGGCGGACGAAGGCATCTTTGTCGGTAATTCTTTAACATCAGCAGCATATCGTGTTTATCTGAAGAAGTCAAAGACAGTTGTCGAAAGCGTAAATGTAACATTTGATGAAGATATAGCTTCTGATCAAATCAGTTCAAAACCCGTTATCACAGGAGTATTAGCTTCTGGGCAGATCAGTCCAGAACCTATTTCTACAGCGACAAATTCGAATAACGCTTCTACTTCTACTTCACATTTAACTGATTTAGATTTGTTATTTGAATTCTTTTATGATGAGTTTCTAGGTTCTAATGTATCTAAATCTGCTGTGACTGACAGGTCTGAAGACACAACTTGCAATCATCCAGTCACTTCAGATGTCATAACTGAACAAGCATCCCCCGTTCAGTCTGAAACTCACAATCCTATTGTTACTCCTATAGTTGAAGATGCACAAGCAAATGCTGAGCCAGAAGTACTTGTTTCAGTTGGTTGTGATATATTGTTTACTCAACAGCCAGATTCTGATGTTCCAACTGATACTTCTGCACCTGAGTCTTCAACTGCAAAACCCCCTCTTGTTATTCAAGCTGAAGAATCTGAAAGTGGATTTCTAGATGATGATCATATTCAAATTTCATCTACTCCACTCCCTCATGAGCATCGCTGGACCAAAGAGCATCCATTACACCAAGTAATTGGAGATCTCAACAAGCCTGTTCACACTAGGTCAGCGACTGTTATCCAATGTATGCAGGATTCATTCCTCAGTATGATTGAGCCAACACGAGTATCTAAGGCTCTTGATGATTCAGACTAGGTACCTGCAATGCAAGAAGAGATCAATCAGTTTGAGGCCCTAAAGGTTTGGAGGTTAGTTCCTAAGCCTGAAGGTAAAACCGTGATCGACACTAAATGGGTATTCAAGAATAAAAAGAATGAAGATGGTGTCGTCATAAGAAACAAAGCTAGACTTGTTGCCAAAGGTTACCGGCAAGAGGAAGGCATTGATTATGATGAGACGTATGCTCCAGTAGCGCGTATAGAGGCAATCAGAATGTTTCTTGCCTACGCAGCTCATAAAAACTTTACAGTCTTTCAGATGGATGTGAAAACAGCTTTTCTAAACGGCATTCTTAAAGAGGAAGTGTACGTGTCTCAACCAGAAGGGTTCGTCAGTCCAGAAAAGCCAGATCATGTCTACATCTTGGACAAAGCCCTTTATGGATTAAAACAAGCCCCTCGAGCATGGTATGACATCTTATCTAAATTCTTGGTCAAGTCTGGTTTCTCCAAAGGTAAGATTGAAACCACTTTTTCATCAAGAAAGAAAAAGCTGATATTATTCTTATTCAGATTTATGTTGATGATATAATATTTGGTTCTACAAATCCAAAATTTTGCAAAAACTTTTCTAACCACATGGTGTCACGTTTTCAAATGAGTATGATGGGAGAGATGAATTTCTTTCTCGGATTACAAGTTAAGCAGTTTTCTACGGGGATTTTCATAAAACAATCTAAGTACATTTTGGATATTCTTCGGAAGTACAAAATGGAAAATTGTAAATCTATTGGAACCCCGATGACACCAGGTACTAAGATTCACACTGATCATTCGGGTAAAAGTGTTGATGTTAGAAACTATAGAGGTATGATAGGTTCATTAATGTATCTTACATCGAGTAGACCAGATATTATGTTCTCAACATGTTTATGTTCTAGATATCAGGATGCTCCGAAAGAATCCCATTTGGCTGCTGTCAAAAGGATTTTTAGATATCTGATGGGGACTGCAGACCTTGGTCTATGGTATCCTAAGGATACAGGGTTTCAACTGACTGCATATTCACATGCAGATCATGTAGGTTGCATGTTGGACAGAAAGAGTACTTCTGGTCACGTTCAATTTTTTGTAGACAAGCTCGTTAGCTGGGCTTCAAAGAAGTAGTTATGCGTCTCCACATCGACAGCTGAAGCAGAGTATGTAGTTGCTGCTAGTTGCTGCTCTCAAGTTCTGTGGATGTGAACACAGCTACGAGACTATGGATTCAAGTATGACAAAATTCCAATATACTGTGACTCAAAGAGTGCGATTGCCATATCTGCTAATCCTGTCCAGCATACGAAAACCAAACACATTGATGTAAGGTATCATTTTATAAAAGATAATGTAGAAAAAGGGACAATTGAACTTTATTTTGTAAAAACAGATTATCAACTTGCAGATTTATTTACCAAACCCTTAGATGAAAAGAGATTTAATTTTCTTGTATCTAAGCTTGGTATGTTAAATCTTAAGACGTAATCGGTTGTTACTTACTAGAGTTACGAATTGTTATTTTTCATCATTTTCTTTATCTTTATTTTCTGAAAGATATCTGCACTTTAATTGTTTCCTCATGATCTCAAGGGGAGTTAGAGAAGATTTTAGATGATCTATATTCATTTTAGGGGGAGCAAAACTAATTTCTGCATTATACATTTTTAACTAACAAAATTTTTGTGATGCATGATTTTAGGGGGAGCCTATAAGTCAAAAGGTGTAAGATCATGATTTCTGATTACTTCAAATCAGAACTCGTACATTAATTGTTTTATTGCTTTATGTCATTTTTCTTTTAGAATAAATTTTATGAATAAATTTTGACTAGACTTCGAGACTTGCAGGATGAGAGAAGCTGACAAGATCATATCTAAATGGCTACAGCTTGACTTTCTGAGAATTAAGATTGCGCGAAAAGGTAAATCTCTTATCTTAATCTCAAATGTATCTGAAAGAATGACAACTTTCAGATATAGAAAACATGCTCTTAAATGTTCAAACCACTTCTCGAATTTTAAAGATATTTTATAATTTGAAAGTGTGATTTTAATTGTTTTCATTTTGTTTTTGTGCTTCATTGATAAACAAACCGTGTGTTATCCAAAGATTAATACTTGTGTATTGTCTTTTCATATACTTTTAAGTAATCACACACACTGGTTTGATTTCTTGTTCAAATAGTTCTTACCATGTCTCATATTGAAACATATTTTTTTCGATGGTAAGACACCCCGCTTGTACTTCAAAGAATTTTGAGCGTCATTTCATTTCAAAACGTCATTTCAAGAATGTCTATATCTTGGTTCATATAGACAATATCCATTATTCTTGACCTTAAGCTTTGATTGATATATCATTTCATTTCTGATCATTTTCATACAATGTCAGATTTTCAAGCAAGTCTTTTGCATTCATGTTCATTCATTCAGTATACTTGTTTGAAAATATTTCAATGTATAAAAATGCTCAAATTTTCATGATTATATTTTATGAGCATACATTCGTCTGACATTTGTATATGAGCTTTAACTGTTATAGTTAAATCATCTGAGCAACATTATGCTTTCATAGGATTACATGGGTTCTTTGTGCTAGGACTTAAATGAACTTCTATGGAATCACGTTAACCAGTGATTTCTACCCAAGAAGTTAATCCCTTAGTGATTGAGTGCGAGGAGTCAAAAGAAATGAGTGTGGGTGTGACGAGGTAAAATGGAAATGAGAGATTGGTTAGTAGTGAGCTTAATGATTAAAAAGAAAGAGGGTGTGAGATCAGAGTAAAAGAATATCAAACTCTGCACCAAATACTTTCTGAGTCGGGCAACCACATTACTAGCATTTCACAATTCTTTGGTGAATGTTATTGAAATAGGCAAATAGCCCATGCCAACTCTTGCTTAAACCCCACCAACGACTCATTTTCTTCTTAAAAAGAAAATGTTTCATATTTTTCTGGGGACGCAGCATATAATCTATCTGGTTTTCATTTCGAAAATCTGGATATTGAAAAAGAAGGAAGTCTGCCCCACCTTCGCACTTCAATCATGCACTTAGAGTCTGTGTTTATCTACTGTTGTCTCAGTGGTTTACACAATGTTGAGCCTTATTAAAAAGCAATCATTTGTGCTTTAATTCTTTCTACACTTGCACGAGCACACAAAGAATTTGTTTCATCGTCATAACATTCATAGAAATTGCCGTTGTGGTATTTCGATGATTGGATGGAAGCCCTGGGGGAGTGAATATCACAAAAGCTCCTTTATATTGTGTATTCGTTACACACAGTGACTTTGTGTTACTGACAGGCATTTTAACTGATTCATCTGTTGATTCAGGAGTTACATGTTCTTAATTTCTCTGGATTTGAAAAGATCTAGATGATTATCTTGGAGGATTGACAGAATCAGAGGCTCAGTATGACAGATCAGCATGGTCAATGACATTTCTTGGAGAAAATTTTTGACGATATAGATGCTCAAACCATCAAAAAGGGGGAGATGGTATCAAGAAATATTAAAGTTTTGAAGTTTGTGGGAGATGATATCCAGATCTGATAAAGTTTTGTGAAGTTGATTTTCTGAAATGTTCAAGTCAGAAAGTTCAAAGGGAAGATTTGAAGACAATCATAGAATTTCTGAACTTTTGAGGAAATTTTCTTTGAAGATTATTTGTTAAAGCAAGGTGAGCTGAATCTGAAGATAATTTCTTTCCAAAGTCTGAAAGTATTCTGTGAAAGATTTGGGGAGATTGTTCGTCGTTGAAGATATTTTTGGAAAGAAGACAGTCAAAAGAAAAGGGGAGATTGTTTTGTCAGAGCTTAAAGTGAAGGCTGAATTGCTAGATCTTTCAACAATGATCTTGAATCCAAAGGGGGAGATTGTTAGAGCATAAATCTGTTGGATACAAGATCAATAATACTGAAGATCAAAGTTGAGAAAGTCAAAGCTGCTAAAGTCAAATCTCATTAAAAGTCAAAGTCTATTTTGTAATAAGTCAAACTTAGTTGTATTTGTTTTTATATTTGTTTCCTTGTATTAGGTGGTAGTATAAATAGTTTTTGTTCTTGTAATTCAGAATGTACATATTGTAAGAATTGAGATTTGAGAGAGAATACGGTTTTAGAGAGAGAAAGAATTCTAGAGAGAGAAAGTGTAATCTTGTGAATTTCAAAGTAATCAAAAAGGTAATTCATTGTGTTTAATCTTGTTTGTTTGATTGTTATTGATTAGAAACTAGAATCTGGAACACTCATGGTGTTTCTTTATTATTTTTGTATTGTTTTCATATCTTTGTTGGTTGTTTTTTCAGGTTCGATTTTATATTTCTAGGGTTTAATTTTTGATTTTTTTTCATCTTATGACGGTTCATATTCTTGAACGACTCTTGAAATTTTGAATCTTGTTCGATCAAATAATCCTTGTATTGCTATTTGAACTCGAATTCTACATGGGTTTGTGTCATATTGTTCATTTGCAGGTGTACCTTAACTTGGATTCGAACTTATGAATTGTGTTCTTGACCTTTGGACTCATTATCATGAACTGGAAATTGGTTGAACTGTTAGATTCGATTTGGACAAAATCATAACATATCTGAACTCTATTTCAAAATCTATTCATAGAAGTCCAAAATCGAACATAATAGCATTAAATATCTTCAGATTGTTGTGTCAAAATCTTGAAATTAAAATTTGAATTTTAAATTTTTTCAGTGAACAGTGTACTGAGAGTTCATCACTTAGAAAAATTGTTCATGAGAGTTTCAGATTCTTGCGAGTTTCAAAAGGGTTTTAATGGTCATGCGAGTTCTTGCCTGGTTCACATGTCATGCGAGTTTCATAATCTGCGAGTTTTGGACATCTTGCGAGATTCTTTACCATGCGCGTTTCTAGTCCCTCTCAGTGTCTTGAGAGTTCTGGACTTAGAAAAAATTTCAAAATTTTCAAAACTTAAGTGTTTATGCAATACTTAATCATTTGTGAGAACAAATCAAAATAACAAGTGTTTTGTTCAAGTTTGTGTCTTTTGGTCATTATTTTTTTGTGTTCAAAAGTTACATTTTGTTTCATGTAACTTTTTGTGCTTATTTATTTTAGCTTCAAAGTACAATTCTTCTTTACTTGATACTCTGTGTATCAAGATGTATTCTGAAAACAAGTTTTGAGCTTGTTGACTAATATATTGGATTCTATCCAATACTTGTTATCTTTTTCAGGTAAACAATGGCGGAAGAATGTGAGTCCGTGATCGTTTACCAGATAAATCAAACAACAAAACAATAAACGATTACCAACCTGTTTAGATTATAAACGCGGATTACAGAGGGTTGGAATGTTTACAATTTAAGCCTTCTCTCTTGTTGTTCTTGATGGACCGATATTCTTGATCTGAGATATTAAGAGTTATGAGATAAATAATATCTCATAACCTTTTATATCTCAACATAATATCTAAACTAATTAAACTAATAAAATAACTAACCAAATATCTAAATTATAATATCTAGATATTTAGATATTAAAACATAACTTTGACTTTTATTACAAAGTGACCTTAGACTATTGTTGAGAGTGACTTTCAGCATTAACTTCAGATTGCGATCTTCTTTTTGGATGATCTTGAATCCAATGAGACTGTGTCCTAACAATCTCCCCCCTTGGATCAAGATCATTACGAAAATGATTTAGCAATACGATCTTCTCTTTCAGCATAGAAGAAGATGCAATCTCTCTCTTAGCCTTAAAGATATAGTAAACTCCCCAAAAGATGTAGTTTTTCTCTCTTTCAGTTCATGGGAAGAAATTATCTCTACTTTCAGCTCAAAGTTCTTCAGCAAAGTATTTTCAATGAAACTTTCTCTCGAATCAGCATATCTTCAGAGTACTTGCTCTTTGAAAAATTCAATCTTGGACGTGATTCTTGAAACATGTGATTTCTTGGTTAGCTCTTCTCCATTTCTTGGGTAGATCTTCTCCCCCATTTTGATGAGAAGTGTAACGATTTCATCAAAACTTGACGACAAGAAATGTTGTTCATAAGGAGCCTCTCATTCGGCAATGCAATAGATATTTATCCAGATCTTTGCAAATCTAGACAAAACAGTTATGTAACACCTGTAGCAATAAACAAATCAGTTAGAAATGTCTGTCAGGAACACTAAGTCACTGTGTGTAACGAATACACAATGGAAAGGAGTTGTTTGATGTTGACTCACCTAGGGCTTCCATTTAATCATTGAAACACCACAAAGGTTATTTCTATAAACGTTATGAAAAAGAAACAAATTCCTTGTGTGTTCGTGCTTGTAATAGAAAAAATTAAGCACTTGATGATCTCTTATAGGCTCGAAATTGTGTAAACCACTGAGACAATAGTAAGTTAAACACAGACTCAATGTGCATGATTGAAGTGCGAAGGTGGTGCAGACTTCCTTCTTTTCAATATCCAGATTTTCCAAATGAAAAATCAGATAGCAAATGTGTTGCTTCCCCTTTGAAAATGTGAAACACATTCTTGTTAGGAAGAAAATGAGTAGATGGTGAGGTTTGATCAAGAGTTGTCATGGGCTAGTTGCCTTTTTCAATAATGTTCACCAATGAAATGTGAAACACTAGAAATGTGGCTGCCCGACTCATAAAAAGTTGGTGCAGAGTTTTGATATTCTTTTAACTCTGTTCTCACATGCTCTTTCTTTTAAACATTTTGCTCACTGCTAACCGAACTCTCTTTTTCATGATACCTCATCACTCTTCCACACTCATTTCTTATGACTCCTCACACCCAATCACTATGGATTAACTTCATGGGTAGAAATCACTGGTTAACGTGATTCCATAGAAGTTGTGTTAATTCCTAGCACACTGATCCCGTATATCCTATAAAGAATATGTTGCTCAAAATGATTTATAATAATGTAAGCTCATGTAAAACATTTAAAGTACACTCCCAAAATATAAAATCTTATGAAAAAATCGGGAAGTGGTTTGAACATTTAAGAATATGTTTTCAATGATTGAAAGTTGTCCTTCTTTCAATCACATATGAGATTAAGATAAAGGAATATACCTTTAAGTGCGATCTTACATCTCATGAAGCTTAGCTTAAAGTCATAAACATATGATCTTGTAAGCTCTTCTCAAAAAATTCTGCAAAAGTCTTAAGTCAAGTCAAAGAAACTTTATTCACTAATATTGAAAAGACAAAAAGCAGTAAAACAAATAACTTCTCTTACTCCCCCCTGAAATTATGCATTTAAAAAAATTATCATTGAACAAATATGCATTTAAAATTTCAGACAAATATGTACTCCCCCTTGAAAGTTGATTTCCTCGTTGAAGTATCAGAGTATAATCTCTCATATCAACATTGGAGTAAGGTCTCTTCATCATTGAAGTGTGGGTCTTGAACTGTTGTATTCAAGAGCCATTCTTCTTTGAAACACGGGTTCTAAGCTGATTTACTTAAAAACCACTTTTACATTGATGTCCGAGTCTTGAGTTGATTTACTCAAGAACCATTGTCTTGACATTTAAGTCCGGGTCTTGAGATGATTTACTCAAGTACCATTCTTCTCCTAACTCCCCCTTGACAGTAGGTGCCTGCAACACATGTTTAGTTTTCTTTGGTACCCACTGGTATTTGGGTCCATATGTGTTAGTTGTAGTTCTTGTGGGGGTTATGGAATAAGAACCATACCAGTAATGATCACTTGTTTTATGAACAGGATCATGTGTACGAAAATAAGAACAATAGAGTTTCTTACCTAACAAACTGATTAATTGATCTCTCGAGTAGACAAAATCAAGTTTACCTTTAGGCACATTGTTCTTCTTGGCATTAGGCATATGTACACATGACTTTTTACTTTTAAGCTCATATTTCTTCTTTGCTTCAACTGGTTTCCTGTGCCAGACTAGTTCATCTTCTTTGTAGTTGTTCCTACTTCTATGTGTACCTGAACAATCTATATTTCTATCATAGAAAAGATTGGAATTACAAATTTGATAAGAAGATTTAACTGACCTCTTTGAAGAAACAGGTCATGATATTGAGCTTGCAGCTGACTTGAATGAGCATTATGAATCAGTTGAATCATATCTAGGTGAGTGGACAATCGACTCTGGAGACTTGTGCTTAGTCACCACCACCGTTGAAATGACCTTTTCAAGCTCATTGACCTTTGAAGAATAACTGTTTCTTTCTTTGATAAGAAGGTCAAACTTCTTCTCAAGCTCGGACCTCTTCTTCTTCTCTTTCTGTGCAAGCTTAGATAATTCAAATAACTTAGCAGTTAGCTTCCTAATTGTAGCTTCAAGGATGCTTCTCTCTTCTTCAAATCCCTTCTGATCATTTGCCTTCCTCTTCTTGGCAAACTGATCTCTTTCCAAAATTATTATTTTCTCAATGTTAGAAACTTGTTGAGAAAGCTTTAAACATTTAAGCTCGAGAGTCTTCTTCTCTTCACCACTTTTCTTGGAAATTACTGAGAACTTCAGTGCAAACTTTGAACTTTCCTGTTCAAACTCAGATTTGTCCTTGACAAACTCTTGATTTAAGTCTGATAGTTTCTGTTGAAGATTAGTGTTTGCATTCTCCAAGCTCATGAACTTCTCCCCGTTCATCTCTACAGACTCTTGCTTCTGTAATTGACCTTCTAATTCAAAAAAAATTCTGTTAAGTTCAAAGTTCTCCGCTTCCAACAATTTAACCTTATCTTCACAAAGCCCAAAACTTTGTTTCTGAAGTTCTTCATTGACTTCCTTTAATGTACTTACTTATTCTTTCATCACGATATTTCTTTGAACGTTTAAAATGATGTTCCGCTGATGAAGTAAGATTTTTAAGTTCCAATTTAAGCTTTGTAATCTTTTCCACATCATCAGAAAAACTCATCTTTAATATCAGATTTGATCCATAGAAAAACTAAGTTTGGAAGAACACAATTTGCGCTAAAAGGCAAAAAGTCTGGTTTGGGCTAGATGTGGGTGGCGCAAAATACAGATTTGCGTTTAAAGTGGGTCGCGCAAAATAGCTTTGCTTGAGCAGTGGTTGGCGCAAACTAGGGTTTGCGTTTCACTTGAGTGGCGCAAAGGGCGTTTTGCGTGAGCCTTGAGTGGCGCAAACTTGTAATGCGACCGGGAAGATGTAAGGACCGGATGGTTGCACAACCGATAAATTGTAAGGACCGGGAGAATGAGTGGACCGATAAAATGTTCGACCGGTAAAACCTGAATGACCGGTAAAATGTTTATCAACCGGTATAATGAATTTCGACCGGGAGAGTGTAAAAGTGGGTCGACCGGTACACTGCAATTTCTTTGACCGATAATAAAATTTTGGACCGGTACCTTGTAGGAAAGTGGAGTCGACCGGGAAGTTGTAAAATAGTGGACCGATAATCCAATTTGACCGGAAAAAATTGTTTGAACGGTAAAATAGTGGACCGATAATCCAATTTGACTGGGTGTGAGATGTTGCTTAATGAAACAAATTTATGGAAATTGGATTTGCAAATTGATGGACACGTGGTGGAGAATGAAACAAATTGGTGGACACGTGAGGTTTCTTTGAATTTGTGGAAATTGGATTTGCAAAGAATTAGATGAGTTTTGTGAGGACCGGTATTGAGGAAAGTGTTGACCGATAGAATGTAGGTCGACCGATAAGAAAATTTGGACCGGTATGTTGTTTTAACAAAAGGACCGATAGAATGTGGGTCGACCGATATATTTCTATGAACTTCGACCGGGGTGCTTTTCTTCTTCGATTAATCAGTCCTGCAACTCTCAAATTGACCCAACTAGAATTCGAATTAAAGCTCTATATTTTGACCAAGTGATCGATTTATCAACTAGAATGATATACAACACTCTGATTTCGAAAACAAGCACAAAATGAAGTTTTGGATTGATAGCACAGTGTGATTGAAAAATGAAGAACAAAGAGACTTGAAATTTGATTTTGAATCTGGTTAAGCTCTGATACCAATTGTGAGTCCGTGATCGTTATCAGATAATCAAACAACAAACATATAAAGATTACCAACCTGTTTCTGATTACAAATGCGGATTACAAAGGTTGATGTTCTTGATCGATAAGCTCTCTCTCTATTTACACCTTTTGTGTGTGTGTTTATGTGTTTTCGATTGTTAACTGATGTATTGTTTTGATTTGTAAATTATGATTGTTAGATATTTCTAAGAATATCTAAAACAATATATGCTAACTAATAATATCTAAACATAATATCTAATAACAAGATATTATAACTTTGACGCTTATTACAAAATAGACCCTAGACTATTGTTGAGAGTCGACTTGTCAGCTTTAACTTCAGATTTCGATCTTCGTATTGGATGATCTTGAATCCAATGAGACTGTGTCCTAACAATCTCTCCCTTTTTTTTACGATTACCAACCTGTTTAGATTATAAACGCGGATTACAGAGGGTTGGTAATGTTTACAGTTTAAGCTTTCTCTCTTGTTGTTCTTGATGGACCGATATTTTTGATCTGAAATATTAAGAGTTGTGAGATAAATAATATCTCATAACCTTTTATGTCTCAACATAATATCTAAACTAATTAAACTAATAAAATAACTAACTAAATATCTAAATTATAATATCTAGATATTTAGATATTAAAACATAACTTTGACTTTTATTACAAAGTGACCCTAGACTATTGTTGAGAGTGACTTTCAGCATTAACTTCAGATTGCGATCTTCGTTTTGGATGCTCTTGAATCCAATAAGACTGTGTCCTAACAAAGAACAATTTCATGATCAAACTGTCCATATGGATGAGCATAATCCAAATGGTTCCAAAGAGACTCCTATTCCATCCTCTAGATCTCACTTTCAATCCGAAGTTGGTGTAGATCCAGATCAAGCCCTGATCAACCAGTCTGAGTATCTGTTGCTATATCCCAACTATCATCATGTGGACTTTGACAGTCTAAATGTCAATCCACTTGTTGTGGAAATTCTGAAGGGTCAACCACTTCATCATGCTCTAACAGACACTACTTCAGTTCCATTGATCTATTTACAGCAAGTCTGGAAGACGATCGAATATGTGGTTGAGAACAACACAAACAAATACTTCTGGCTCAGAATTGACAATTTCACTTCTGTTCTCACATATCAAAGGCTCAGATGGATCTTGGACTTACCAGAAGCAAACTCAAGAGAGGGTAGAACCAGTTTTGATCAATACCCACTAGATTCAGAAGTATTTGAAGGCATCCTAGCCTTGGGTTATACTGGTTCACTTACAAAGATCAGTGAGTTTAAGAAGACAAATCTTCCACCATTGTACTATCAAATGTTCTCCGTTATCAACAAATGTTTGACTACCAGAAATTCAGGTTTTGACTATACGAACATGCACACACTGAGGCTTTTTCATGCTGTCGTGTAGGATCTACACGTTGACTACTCAGTGGTTTTCTAGACGGAGTTGTACAAAAAAGTCGTCAGCAAGAATACTTCCAAGAGACCTATCTATATGCCTTACCAGAGATTTCTCCAGCTGATAATGCGAAGCATGATCCGATCAAACCGAGTTATTCCAAAAAGATCTCAACATGAACTTGCTCCAGAATTTGAAATGAAATATCTTTAGAAACAAAAGAAGCAGTTCACTTACTCTATGCCAGTTCCACAGGCTCTACTCTCATACGCTAATCCGACCTTTGAGTGTGTAATAGAGTATAAAGAGTCTATGGGATTACCAACACCGGTTATCCCTACCCAAGACTCAACCCTTAGGCGAGAGGAGTCAGTAAGGGTTCCTGAGATCTCGAGGGTCTAGGAACGGGGATAGATGAGGGAAAATCCAGAGAGGGGAACAGGTGGGGTTCAGAATATCATATCTGAAGCTGTGGGGACCTCGGCACAAGATGCCACACGTCTAGAAGTTTCCACATCCAAACCTGAAAGGACTATAATCCGTCAATAAAGTCCTCAAGTAAGAATAGCTGATGAAGATATGAATTCTGATACTGAGTTAGATAGGCGTGCCAGCTCGACAGATTCTGTTCCTTTGGCAACTTCAGATCATCGAGCTGAGGAACTTATTCATGATGCTGCTATTGAAGATGAAAATCTCCAACACAACTTTGGTTTCTTAGATGATATTTCTCTACAACATGATTATATGGAGATCGACACTGCTGGTACTGAAATTGCTCAAGTTCTGGGAGACATAAGGAGATCTGAGGGAGGTATAGTTGAAAATGTTGAAAATGTGAGGCAAAGAGAGATTGCAGAAAAAGAATATGGTGAGCGAGAGTGAAACATAACCTACCGTTCCAGAAGGGTAACCAGCTCCGTTGCATGTGCTGCATTCGGAAACACAGGTCATAAGTCGACCTCTTATACAATTGCACACCTCTGCCAGCCAGTCTACTGCCTCTCAACAGGCTGTAGTCTCATTTTGACACAAGTTTTTTACACAAACTCTATTTGCATTTCACTCGGAAATGGCAGGTATTAAAACCAGAGCTCAGCTGCCCCAGAGCTCAACTTATTTCATTGCACCATTGAGTCTAGAGCCTCTTGTTTTATCATCTCTCATTCCTAGGACACATACACTTACTTCTGCTATTATCGGTCGTTTGAGTAACCCGGTCAGAACATCCGTAGTAGCTCCGCAATCCGGACTACGAGGATCGGATGAAAGTCCTCTCATTGCTACCGAAATTCCAGCTTTGAACACAAGAAACACCTGTTGAGAAGTATGACAATTTTTGGAAGATAAGGAGGAGGAAAGAGATGTGATTGGTGAAGGAGAAGAAAATGTTCTAGACATCCTTGCTTGTTCTCAAGAAGACATCCTGTTGAGTCCTGTGCACAAAGAACTTCTAGAAACCACCTTTCAAGAACCTGATATCCCATCCTTTAAATATATAAATCTTGTTGAACCTTCCAACCCATCAACCAACCTACCTAGCCTAGCAAACCAACCTCTATCAATCCCAGAAAGTCAACCTACCCAAGTTATCTAACCTACCCAATCTACCCAAACTACTCAACCAATTCCAACTAGCCAACCTATTCCACCTACCCAAACCAATTTACCTACCCCACAAAGATTTCCAAGCCCAAATCATGATGAACCATCTAACTTTGAAAACATACCCAACATAAACACTGAAACTAAACCTGAACCCTTCTTTCCTTCTAACCCAGCTGAAGCCCAAGCCGGTCCCTCAGACCAACCTCAAGTACATGTTGCCCGTACTGAAGAACAAATCAGGCAAATGAGGAATACTTTGAGGCAACCGTTTCTGGAAGAGGTGATGAAGAGTATTTTTGTACATAGGATTAGAGAAATGGATAAATTCAAAGTCTTGGGTGTCTCAGATCAAGCTTTGGAGTATCAGGAGGAGTATGCTCGGATGATGAGCTGGGTGAAAAGTCCAGAAAGAGCAGTTAAAAACAAGTTAGGAATAGTGACTGTGAAGCTTGTGAGACTTGTTTAGTTTGTACGTATTTGGTATCCAATATTCCATGTGCTACGAAGAGACTTGACAGAATGTGTATTTTCTGAAGCGGACTTATGTTTTCTGAATGTGGACGATATCGAGTTTCTCTACCATCTTTTCAGAAATATGACTATCAGGAAATATAATATTCTTGTTGCTATGGATGTTGTGAAAAGATTTATGAGAAGACAAGTGAACTATACGTACTGCTATGACTTTCAACTCGGCATAGAGACGAATCAGAGTAAAGTCAACATGAAGAAGTATGATATTAGCTTAGAGAATAATGATGATTATAATCTATTCACTGTGCTTGACAAGCCTGAACTTGGTGTAGTATACAAGAATTTTTAGAACAAAAAGAGGTTCTTCAGATTATCCGAAATCGCCAAGTTTTCAGATGGAACCTTGAAAGTGATCAAGATGCAATTGGGGAGAAAGCTTAAGGAAAATAAAGAGAAGTTGAAAATAGGAGAAAAAGGAATGAACAAGCTTGTCAAGGTCCGTACTGAAAGATTTGTAGATGCCATATATGATCATTTCAACTTCAGACCTAGAATCAGAAACTTTGAGTCACTGCTTGGTATACGTCAAGGAAGACTATCTCGGTGGGGTAGACCAAATATCCAAACTTGATCTAAAAGGGGGATATTGTTAATGCTTTGTTTAGATCAAGTTAGTTTGACTTTTGTTAATGTCTTTGACTTTCTGTTTTGTACTTTACTTGCTTTGAGAGAACTTCAGTTGTGCAAGTTTCTTTTCTTTGAGAGAAGTTGTTTGAGAGAAGTGTGCTGGAATAAATATCTTTATCCTTGTGAGAGTTATTTGTAACCTTGTGAGATGTGCATAAACTGATTGTACACTTGTGAGATCAATATACATATGACTTTATCTCTCTAAATTTTCTCTCTAGAATCTTTGATTGTTTTGTAATTGAATTGATGAATATGGCTTTAATTGGACATTTACACGTCCCAATTACTATTTTGAGGGATCTTTTACAGTACTGATAGAGTTAAGTACTTCACTGAAATTTTCATTAATTCAAAGATATAATTACAAGAAGAAAAATGAAAATTACAAGTACAAGTGAAGATCTAACTACTGTAAGTCTAACTAACAGATTAAAAGAAAGAAAATATATCAGATATCTAGATAATATTTCAGGATATTCATCATATAATATGGTACTTCCTTTCCTTTTTGTCTTCGATTAGCTGATTCTTGTCGAATGAGAGTCTTGATCTGTTCTGCTGAGGCAGAGTAGGTACACCATAAGCATAGAAGGTCCTTGAGATGATTTAGAGGGCAGAGAGGGATTTCAGAGAACTTGATAGATCAGCAGGAGGCTCGAACTAGGACGAATTGACCACCAGGAGGCAGGGATAGATCATGAACTGATAGATCAACAGGAGGCTCGAACAGTGCTTCTTTAGAGAACTTGAAGGAGGTGTCGTTCTTGATCACAACAACATTATTAGAGGAGGAGGAGGCATGCCTTCTTTTGATTTGCTTTGGCATTGGTGGAAGAGCTGAAGGCACTTTCACAATAGCATCGACTCTGTTGATTAGAGCTCCAACAAGACCTTTAACATATCCTTTTACATTGATTTCAATTTCTTCAGCGCTTCTTTGAACTCTAGCTACTCAACGTAACCAAAGTGTTCAAGCCTTGACACGAACATGGCTTTTGATCTTCCATCCTCTCTGGTTATCTCCATAGTCACTGGTGTTCGGTCCTTCTTCTTACTCCAGGGATAGTGACAGCGACGATCTTCATTGGGTCAAAGCGATAGTCTATCATTTGTTTGCACCAGTCTAGACTTTTATCGCTGACCTCTTTTTCTTTTGAGCGCTCCTCTTCAATCTCTTTTAGTATAGCATCCTGAACAACAACTGCATTCTCCTTCATCTTGTCGTCATTATGCATGGACGCATGTATCTTGAGAGCTAAGTCAGCATCTCTTTGGCAGTCAGCGAGCAGTCTTTCAGTTCTGACAAATTCTTCATATTCGACTTCAGAGAGAAAGTTGAGTTCTTCTGGAGGAGATTGAGGAGGGATCGTTAATCGCTGACTCTCTAGGTGGGAGATCATCTATGTTCTTCTTTTAAGTTCTTCCTCCGACCATTGATCTGGTCGAGAGGGCCTTCCTAGATGGAACAGGGTTTCATCTTCTTCTTACTCTAATTCAACAACCTCATTGAAGGAGGTTCAAATTATTTGATCATCAGTGGTGAGAGCTGGAATTATTTGTAGTGATGGAGTTCCCTTAAGCAGGGGAGAGAACTGTCTGATCAAAAATAGGGACTTAGTGTATAATATAGGAAGAGAAAGATAAAGGTTTAGAATGAGAGGGGTGATAGGTAGGAATATAATGAGAGGGAGACAATGGAAAGACATACCTGAGAGGGTAGCTCCCCCTCAGATGGTGATAGAAGCTTCAAGTTTCCTTCGGCAGCGATCCCCTTCTACTGGCCTTGAGAGGAGGAAACTGGAGAACCATTCTTTTGTCTCCCCCCTGCTTCACTGATGACAACGCCTTTGGTCTAAGGCACTGATGTCGCTGAAAACCAAAGAAAGGGGTCTTCATCTTCATCTTCATCTTCATCATTATCATCAGTTGCATCATCATCATCTTGATCTTTAAGATCAAGGTCTTCTTCTTCTTCTTCTTCTTCTTCTTCATCCTCCTCTTCTACTAAAGATTGGGAAGGAGAAGGAGGGACCTGAACTTCAATTGCTGAAACCTCAGCTATCTTCTCCCCCTCAAATTGAGAAGGAGGTTCTTCCGCATCTACCTGAGCCTCAATCGTTGTTTTTTCTTCATATATCATCTCCCCCTCTTTGTCATCATCACGGGGGAGGTCATCATTTGTAGGAGTAGCAACATCAGTGATAGGTGTCTTGTGGGCATCAGCCTCCAGTTTTTCCAAACGTCCTTCAATATCAGGAATAGCTGAAGTTGTTTGATGAATGAAATCAACATCAACTCTCAGGGACATCCGATCGTCATGCGTAATGGAATGAGTTGGAGCAAGAGATGGTTCACTCAGCTTGGCCAGCAGTTAAGAGAGTAGCTGATTGGCAAACTCCATCTTGGTGTTGAACTGGAGTAGACTCGTGTTGCGGGCTATGTTGTCCTTGAGCTAATTGACCTCCTCCTGAAGGGAGTTCAGTTGAGAAGCAGCAGTTATTGTGGTGGTCGCTGAAGTTAAAGTCTTTAGCTCTTCACCTGCCTGATTAAAGTGGTGTTGGTGTCGAGAGAGGCAGCCAGACTTTCCACCATTTTGGCCAGCCTGTTGACGTTTGCGTCAACAGTTCCCAAAGTAGGACCTGAAAAAGAAATTAGCATTTGATCGAAATTGTGCTCAGGCTTATTTAGAGAGGTGGGAGAAGTGTATATGGTTTTGAGGTTACATGAGTTGTCAAATATGTTAAAAAAGTGCATGCCCCCCTCAAAAGGTGAGAAGGGCTGAGAAGTTTGAACAACAACAGGTCCTGTAGTAGCAGCAACAGAAGTTGTTTGCTATAAAAATGAAGGGTTAGGGACCAAAGAAATAGAAGGAGAAGAAATGATGGGGATAGAAAAAGGAGCACTAGTGATTATAGTAATTACCTCAGCTGTTTGAGAAACTGGAGGAGTTGGGTTGGTCATTGGTGGTGTATCAGTGATGGATATCACTGACACGGTTGTTGTAGTAGCATTTATGGAACAGCGAGCCACGAAACCATCTAAGGTAGTCCGTGGAGAGACCACCTCAGGTACCTTTGTCGAGTGGGATTGCTCCACAGTCTTCTTGGCCTTTTTAGAAGGACCAGATAGAGTTGTTGATTTGCGTTTTTGAGGGGTGGTAGTGGCGGGGATAGCTGATGAAGGAACCATCGGTGTATCCACTGAAGTCGAAGATGTTTGAGAGAGGTGAAAGTGCAAGGTTTAATGACTTACCTAATGTTTAGCGAGCTTAACTTCCAAGGCTTGAAGTCCAACCTTGGAGAAGATGCAGTCTCCTTCCTTGGGGTAGTTGTCAGCGAGGAAGAAGTGGAGAATAGCGGAGATGAAACGAACATAGGGAATTTTGATGTCCCTTTCAGTCTTTTCAATCTTTGACAAGGGATCTTCAAAGATCGCTCTTGCATAGTCGAAATGCCGCCCATCAAGCACTGAGTATCCCATCTGGACCTGAACTTTGCTAGCTTGGTCTTGTGATCCAACCTTTCCGCTCATACATTGAATGAAATGAGTGAAAATGAAGTTCAACTCTGAAGGCATGTTCACCTTTTGGATCTTAGTCAGCTTCTTGTTTGGGATGGTAGTGCAAGGCCTGAAATCCCATTGGTAGCCCATGAAGTCAAGAAACTAAATGAGTTTAGCTAATGGTGGAGCATCAAATCCTTTGGAGGTCTTCGAAGGAAGGCAAAGTGTTTCACGGATAGCGAGAGCGGTGATGTTCCCTGGACCATGTTGGGTATGGAAAGTGATGGCAGGTATTCGTTTACCTTGTTTGCTTAGAACTTCACCTTTATTAGTGGTGAACTAGAATTGTTGAAGAATAGATTTGGAAGGCTTGGGATCAACCTTCAATGCATATCCTAGGCATGATTCCTTAACAAAGTTTGCAGCATGCACGAGATGAGGATATTTTTCAGCGTCGAAGTCCAATCGTGCTAAGTGGTTGTTCTTAGCAACATCCGAATCAGCAAAGACGAATTTAACATTCTTGGAAGGAATGAGATTAGCTTGGGCCAGTTCTGAAATTCTTGAGAGGTTGAAGAAGATCAAGGAATTTGCTTGTTTGCATGAATGCCAAAAATAGTTATCTTGCCTTGGAAGTTTTTGAGAGCGTAAAAGGCAAAAATGTAAATGGCATTCCTTTTATATGAGTAAAGAGAAGAAATTTGGAGCGGGAAAAGGAGGTCATCATGACATGGACATGTCCCTCCAAATTGATTGGACATGAACTGCAACGGATAAACGTGTCAAAAAAAGGCATGCCATGGATTATCGTTTAGAATGACGTCATAGGAGAGAGAAAAATTTTCATTTTTAGAAAGTATCACTGATAAAAATCTAGAGATAATTTTTGTTTTCAAATGATCACTGACGAGAAATATCAGTGATAAGATTGGTTTATCAAAAAACTTTTAACCATTTGAAGAAATTCAGTGATTGAAGATTTGATTTTTCTAAAACGTCTTACTGAATGAGATATTCAGCGAGAGAGAATGAGAAAACATAATTGAGAGTTAGAATATTTAGTCAGAGATTACATGATGAAGTGTAACATATAATTACTGACATAACGCATGAAAGTTGAAGAGTTAATCTTCAAGATTACGCATTCCAAGCTCATTATTGAGAAAGTTAAATCTTGTCTCATAAAGAGGTTTCGTAAAAAGATCAGTGGGGATAAAGTGAAGTTCAATATCACCATTCATCACACGATCTCTAATAAAGTGTTTCTTCTTTGAATGTAGCACTGGATTGTTTGCTATAGCGATGGTACTACTGTTTTCGCAATAGATTGGAATTTTGGATAGCTGATGGTCATAGTCTAATAGTTGATTTCTCATCCATAGGACCTGAGCACAACAACTTCTAGCTGCTACATATCCAGCTTCAGCTGTGGAAGTGGACACTGAGTTTTGCTTTTTATTTGACCAACTTACCAGCTTTCCTCCTAGAAGTTGACATCCTCCAGTGGTGCTTTTTCTATCAAGTTTGGAACCTGCAAAAAAACTATCTGAATAACCAGTGAGATCGAACCCTGAATCTTTGGGATACCAAAGACCGAGGTTAGGAGTTCCCTTAAGATATCTGAAGATTCGCTTTACAACGATCAGATGGGATTCCTTGGGTTCTGATTGATAGCGTGCAGAAAGACATGTATAGTACATGATGTCAGGTCGGCTCGCTGTAAGATACAGCAGGGAGCCGATCATTCCTCTATAGGAAGTGACATTTACAGGTTTTCCCGTTGGATGCTTGTTTAATGTGAGAGGAGGTGCCATAGGAGTTTTCATTCCCAATTTTTGAGTGAGATCAAACTTCTTCAACATATCTTTAACGTACTTACCTTGGTTAATAAATGTACCTTTATCAGTTTGCTTGATCTGAAGTCCAAGGAAGTAAGTTAGTTCACCCATCATACTCATTTTATATTCTTTCTTCATTCTTTCAGCAAAGCGAGTACACAGAGATGGGTTAGTAGAACCAAATATAATGTCATCAACATATATTTGTACAAGAATAATATGATCTTTTATCTTTCTGAAAAACAAAGTGTTATCAATTTTACCACGCTAAAATTTTCAGAGATAAGAAAAGAAGAGAGAGTGTCATACCAAGCACGAGGAGCTTGTTTTAGACCATAGAGAACCTTATCCTACTTATATACATAATTTGGATGCTTAGGGTCAGAGAACCCTGGGGGTTGTTCAAAATAGACTTCTTCATTTAGCTTTCCATTTAGGAACGCTGATTTGACATCCATTTGATATACTTTGAAGTCTTTGTAACTACATAAGCTAAGAAAAGTCGAATTACCTCAAGTCTGGCCACAGGGGCAAAGGTTTCATCATAGTCTATGCCTTCCTCTTGTCTTTATCCCTGAGCAACTAGTCTAGCTTTGTTGCGGGTTACAGTCCCATGTTCATATAATATGTTTCTAAACACCCGTTTAGTGCCTATAACAGATTTATCAGATGGTCTGGGAATGAGATTCCAAACTTGGTTTCTAGAGAACTCAGTCAACTCTTCTAGCATAGCGCTGACCCAGTTTGGATCTCTAAGAGCATCATCAGTTTTCTTTGGCTCTGAAAGAGAAAGAAAGTTAACAAAGAGACAGCTGTTATCTGAAGTTCGTCGTGTCTGAATACCTGCATCATGATCACCAAGAATTTGATCTATGGGGTGATCTCTGGTCCATCGCTGAGCTGGGGCATAATTGCTTACCTCAGAAGTTGGATCATCAACAGGAATGTTCACTGATGAAGAAACTTGAGGTTCTTCAGCTAAGAGATGTTGATTTTCAGATAAACCATTATTTACTGAGAGGTTTTCAGAAGAGGAAAGTCTAGATGGTGGAAGTGTGTTTAAAGGAACAACTGAAACTCAACAGGTGGATTCAACATTAGGAGGTATGATGTTTGTATCTTCATCAGCATTAGGAGAGTTTGTATGCTGATGATTGTTGAAGAGAGGTTCTGTTTCTCTATAGTGAGACAACATCCAAGCATTCAGTTCTTCATTGTCAACGATAGGTTTAGAGTTCACTGATCTGGATTCGTCATAGGTGACATGAATTGTTTCTTCTACACTTTGTCTTTTCTTATTGAAGACTCTGTAGGCTTTGGAAACTGAGGAATAACCAAGAAATATTCCATCATCAGCTTTTGGGTCGAACTTTCCAAGAGCGTCTTTGTTGTTTATAATGATACACTGACAACCAAAGATGTGAAGAAACTTGATAGAAGGTTTTCTTCCATGAAAGAGTTCATTGGTTGTGTTACTGAAACGTTTTACTATCAAAGACCTGTTCTGAGTAAAACACGCAGTGTTGACAACTTCTACCCAAAATTGAGTTGGAAGATAAGAATCACTGAGCATTGATCTTGCAGCTTCAATAATCGTTCGATTTCTTCTTTCAGCAACACGATTTTGCTGAAGACTTCTTACCGAGGAGAAATTGTGAGAGATTCCCTTACTCTCAAAGAAATTGTTCAGGGAACTGTTTTTGAATTCAATTCCATGATCACTTCTTTTTTAGCGAACAATTAGATTATTCAGCACTTCCATATTTTTAACAATATATATCAGTTATTTTGGAGTGTCACTTTTACAGCTAAGAAAGATTACCCTGGTGTAGCGAGAGTATTCATCTAAATTGACAACTGTATATTTCTTTCCAGCTATGGATTGGATATTAACACGACCAAATAAATCCATATGCAAAAGTTGAAGAGGACTTGTCACTGAAGAAACTTGTTTTCATTTGAAACTAGCTTTCGATTGCTTTCCCTTTTCACATGATGAAAAAAGAGATTCTTTGGCATATGAGTGCTGAGAAAGAAACGGAGACTAGTTCCTTTGAGGAGAGAGAATTCAGTGTCTTGAAGTTGAGATGAGATAGCCTTTTGTACCATAACCAGTTTACATCGGAAGAGGCCTTTGAGAGAAAACAAACGTTTTTAGTGGTAGTAGATTCGATGTCTATTACATAGACATTTTCCATACGATAACCACTAAGAGCGAGCTTTCCTTTTTCATTCATCACTGAACATGCTTTCTTAAAATAGCGAACTTCGCAGTCTTTGTCACATTTTTGGTTGACTCTAAGAAGATTATGCTTCTGTCCATCTACGTATGCGACTCTTCTGAAGGTAGTTGTTCCATTTCTGACAACACTAAACCCTCTAGTATAGCCTTTTCCATTTCCACCAAAGGTCACTGAGGACCTTTCTTTTCTTTGTATTTAGTGAGCAGGTCTTTTTGTCCAATCAAGTGTCGAGAGCATCTGTTATCTAAATACCAGATGCCCTTCAATCCTTGCAAACATAAGCAAGATTAATTTTTGATTGATACCCAAATTTAAATGGGTTCAGTAGTGTTAGTGGAAATGGAAGGTTATGTAATCTTCACGGCATTTGAAGATTCAGCTTCAGTGGTAACCTTCACTTTGGTTATTTGAATAACCTTAGTGGCATTCTTCACCTTAGCATATTTCTCTACTTTGGTGACCTACTTAGCCTTGGATGAAATCATCTTCACTTTAGCTGTCTTTTTAGCTTTTGTGGCAGTAGGACATTTACTAGCAATATGGTTAGTAAGTCCACAGTGATAACATTTTCTGTAGACGAAATTTGCCTTGTGACTATGAGCAGTTGAGTTAGAAAATTTGAGATGAGTAGGGCCAGCTCCAAGAATGCCCTTATCTTAACATCTAGGAGGAACTTTCAGTTCTTCGAATTTCTTCGACTTAATATCTATTTCCAGCTTCGGTGTTGATCTCTGAGAAATATCAGTGATTTTAGTTCCAAAGTTGGAAGATTGACTTACTGAAGGTTTAGAAGGAACTTTCGGTTTTGCTTTCCTGGTAGCCTTCTGGGATGAGAAATGGATTTCCCTTTATCAATGAGCTTAGAGCTTATTGATAAGTCCTTAGGAATAGAATTGGCAGATAAAGAAAAGTGAGTAGAAGAAGTGTCAGGGATAGAAGTGACAAACATTCCGAACTTGAGCATGGAACAGTCTCTGCTAGATTCGTCCTTTTCAAGATGAAAAGCGAGACCAGTTTTGTCATTAGCAGGGATTTGAGCCCTGATGATTTCAGTGATCTTGGTTAACGATTTACACCATCCCTCAACAGTTGCCTTTTCTGCTTTTAAAGCAGCGATGACTTGTTCGCATTCAATGCTGATAATTTCATTTACAATGACTTGATATTTTAAACTTTGCTCTAGAAGAGTTAGTTCTTTGATCATTTCATGACATTTCTCTAGTTGTTCAGGTAAGTCAATGTTTTTGTTTTCAGCTACAGTTTTTCCATTGAGTGCATTGTATAAGTCTATTGTTCGTACATCAACAACGTGAATTCTCTCAGCTTCAGAAAGAGAGGGATTAGTAGATATTGATACCTGAGAGGAGATATAGATCATGGAAGTTCCTATTTGTTCTTCCACTTCTTCTTTAATCTCAACCATAAGACAGAGAGTAGCTACTTCTTCTTCATCAGAACTAGATTTTTCAGATTCAGCCCAGCCATTCTCTTCAGCGATAAGACCTTTACCTTTTCACTTAAAGTTTTTCAACTTTTGATATTTCTCTTTCAACTTAAGGTATTTGCTATCGCTGGTTTTTCTGGAGGTAGAAGGTTTGAAAAATTTCTTTGACCTACATTCAATTGCAAAATGTCCAACTTTTTCATAGTTAAATCAAGTAGTAGTAGCCTTATCAACAGGGGTTGATTTTGGCTTGTCAGATATAGAGAGAGGCTTATTTCTTCTGAAATTTCTCTTTCTTATAAACCTTTTGAAAGAGTTTGTCAAGAGTGCTAAGGATTCATCAAACTCTGAAAGATTAGTGTCTGATAATTCCTCAGAGTTAGAATTTAACTCATTGACAGTGAGAGTAGATCGCTAAGATGGAATGATCTCTGAAGAGACTAAATCAATAAGAGTGCTTTTGGAGTCTTTAGAATCTTTCACAAAATTCTTCTTTCAAAGATTTGATTGCTCATAGTTGAGCAATATTCCATATAAGATGCTAAGAGAGCAAGAGAATTTAAGTCTTTTGTCAGCTTGAGACACATTGAGTAACTGTCCCAGCTTTTAGGAAAACATTCCAAGAATTTAGTTAAGACCTCAGAGTTATAATACGTCCTACCAGCAGTCCTTAAATCAATGATTATATAGTTAAATCTCTGGTGAACATTAGATAAGGATTCATTATTACTAGCATTGAAACTTTCATATTGTCTTACCAGATTAATCTTTCGGGATTCTTGGACTTTAGAGGTACCTTCATATTGAACACATATAGTTTCCCACATTTCTTTGGCAGTTTTAAGATGCATGATGGAATAGAAAGCTTCATCAGGCATAGCCATAAAGATAATGGTTTTTGCCTTAACATCTAAACCGACTTTCTTTTTATCTTCATCACTCAATTGTCTTTTTTCTTTAATAGCATATCTTTCAGGAACCGCAGGAGTGGTGGCAGTTGCTGGAACTGCAGGTATGATGGTGAAGGGTTCATAAGGACCATTTGCTACATACTCAGGTATAGTGGGATATACACCTTCTAGAAATAGCATCATTCAATTTTTCTAGAGAGCAAAGTTATTCATGCTAAATCTAGGAGGTTTTGAGAGACAACCATTATCATAGTAGTTAGTGTTTGTGTTTAGTGCCATATTGAGAATAGCAAGGAAGAGTAAAAAGCAAGATCTTGTTTATGAGATTAAACAGTCTGCTCTGATACCACTTGTTGGTCCCAAAGGTGCATAACAAGTTTGTAGAATAAGGTGGGGGGTGAATACAAACACAAAATTTAAGATTTAATAAACTATTTATTGATAAATCAAAATACAATTTACAAGTTTGTTGTGGAATAAGATTAAGGGAAAACCGAATCTAAACAAACTTAAGAAACACTAAGATGGTTTCACAAGCATTAGATGAAGGGGATTAATGGAATATAGAAAACAAGGGTTTCTATATTTTATAGTAATATTGAAGACTGAAGGCTTGGGGGAAACTCTCAGATAGAGTTGTAATATTTCTATCTATACCCTATGCATTAAATGCATGGCAGGGTAATTTACTCGTACCCTTCTCTAGTTGGCTGCATGAGTTTGACTTTTGGAGACATGCTTTTGGCCGTATGAGGAACAGTGTAGATATCAGAGTTGTTGTACGAAATGTTGCAGAGGTATGTATTTTCTGACACTTGAAGTATTTGTGCATACATAAGACAACAGAGACTTGAGGTATAAGATAAGTGATCAACGATCGCTGAAAATCTCTTCCTTCTCATATATAGAAAGAAGTTCAGCTATTGCTGAATCTTTTCCTTAGGCTTATTTGTGTGTGAGTAGACTTGTCTTGTTTTCGCTGATATCCGCATCAGGTCATGAGTACACTTGTCATTTGTTCAGCAGCTTTGTCTTCGATTCAGTAGTGAACATCTTTTGTCGCAAAACTTGTCTTCTGGGATTACGTCTAACTGTTTACATGAGAAATCATCAGCGATACTGAACATACTCAGTATCTGATTGCCGATAGTGAAACACTAATACATACAAATGTTAAAAGTAATTTTCACTAAGTATTATAAAGGATCATTATCAAATCACTGAGAGAGTTGGATCAACAACCAGGTTTACCTTTATGCACATTGTTCTTCTTGGTATTGTGTGTATGCACAAATGATTTTTGATCATTCTTCTCATCAGAAGCTGCTTTCACTCTCCATACTAACTTCTCAATACCATTTCTTCTTCTATATGTACCTAAACCATCAACATTCCGATCATAGAAAAAGTTAGTACTACGAATCGGATACTTAGAATTAAGTGACCTTTTTGTAGAAATAGTTTTATGATGTGAACTTGATGTTGTCTTGATTGAGCATTTAGAATCAGTTAATCAACTCTAGGTGTTTGAAGAATTGAATCTGGAGTCTTCTGCTCAGTGAAAACCACTTAGAGACAATTTCTTCAAGTTCTGTTATCTTGGAAGATAAACTGTTTCTTTCCTTGGTCAGCAGATTAATGTTTTTCTGAAACTCAGACTTCGTGTTCTGCTCTTTCATGGCTTTTGTTGACAATTCAGATAAGTTTCTTGCATGCTTCTTAATCTCCGACTTAAAAATATCCCTTTCTTCTTCAAAATTTTTCTCGACATTCTTTCTCTGATAAGATATTTCTTTAAAAAATCCAACATTTTTCTGCACAACTATCTTCTTCTCTTTTGCAAACTCTCTCTTTCTATAATGATCACTTTCTCTAAATCCGTCACTTATTGAGAAAGTTTTGCACACTACAAATCAACAAATTTCTTCTCTTCTAAAGTCTTTCTTGAGAATTCAGAGAATTTCTGTGCAAATCCTTTCTTTTCTTTTTCAAATTCATCTTTGTCTTTGGCAATCTGTTGTTCCAACTCTGAAATATTCCTTGTCATTTCAGTATTGTCAAATGAAATATTTTTCTTGTCATTGTCTGAAACCTTTTATTTTTCTTCACTCTTCATAGTAGCATCTTCCTCTATCTCAAGTAGCATCTTCTTTAATTCAACATTCTCAGTCTCCAATGCTTTTGCTTTTTTTTAACCACTTATCACTTTTCAAAGCTTCAAGAATTTCTCTTTTAAGCTCTTTTATCTGCTTTTTGTATTAAACAAAAATTTCTGAATAATTATGAGAACTAATTGCCTTTTTTAGACTTGCAATATGTACGTGAAGCCATTCACTATTTTTATTAACAACAACAATTTGTTTATTCCTTTCCTTCTCATAGTACTCAATCTGATTTACCTTTCCAACAAGAGTTTTGTAATAACTGTCTCGCTTTTGTATAATTTGTTCATCAATAGAGACAATCTTAGCTTTAAGTTTAGCAATCTCTTCTTTTGATGACATCTTGATAATACCTGCACTGATCGTTAACAAAAATCAGAATATTTGATCACAATCAAAAATTTGTCCCCCTCCGTAGACTTAGCACGGGGGTCCCGCTACCCGGTTAGCGGGTGGGGTTAAGCCGCATTGTCCCTGCAGGGTCTAGGGGAAACGCCCCGAGAGAAAAAAAAATTGATATTGAAAAGTCATATTGGAACTTGTCAATATGACAGAGTCACTTGTCGCAAGAGTTACTTGTCGCAAGAGTTACTTGTCGCAAGGGTCACTTGTCGCAAGAGTCTACGAGTTCTATACTTAGAAAAACTTTCATCAAAAAACTTGTCGCAATGCATACAAATTCTAAACTTAGAAAAAATTCCAGACAAAAACTTGTCGCAAAAGAACACTTGTCGTAAGCTTTGATGTGCGAGTTCTTCAACTTGTCCCAAACTGAAGAATGTGAACAATAGTTTATCGCAGATCAAGGTTTGCGATAAGAAACTTGTCGTAAGCCAAACCTTGCGATTTCTAGACTTGTCGTACACCAAGTTCTGCGAGTTCTTGCCTTAGAAAAAATTCAACAATCAAAACTTAAATAACCATGAATTCTACGAGTTCTTCAGATGATGCCTTACGAATTCTTCAATATTTCGAGTCTGTGATCACTTTTCCAGCCTTAAATCCTTCAGTACTCCAAATTAGACCACACAAATTTGCAAATTGGACCATGATCATTTTCTAAACACAAATCTAATACACCATTTCAACTAAAAAACAACATAATTTCAACTTTTGATCCAAACATAGACTTTGCACGACTTTGAACAAAAATTCAACAAAAACCAAAATTCACACAAATTTCTTGTGATTTAGGCTAAACAATACAAGTTAATTTTGTTCTAGAACCAAAATCGAGTACAAAGCTATCAATCTCCATTCCAAAACACCACTAAATCACAAAATTCGATCCTTGACAGATTGCTTTGCGAGTTCTTCAAAAAATTGACAAAAACTTCAAATCTTGATCATGATTCTGATTTTTGTCTGCTCTGATACCAACTGATATTCCCAGTTTGTGCAATATTATAAAGATGAATGATCAAATTCGATTTAAATAGTCATTTGTCATTGATCTCAAAATCACATATTACAAGCTCTCTCTCTCTCTCTCTCTCTGATATAATGAAATATTTCTCTCACTAGATTTTAAATTGTACGCACACTATTAAGCTCTCCTACTGGAATACAACATAAGGAAACCTATTTATTCCACTAACTATTACAAGGAATACACAACTAAACTAATCAAACAAATTGACTTTGGTTGACTTTGACTTTCCTCTTACAGTAACTTTGACTTACATTCTTGAGACTTTGACTTGGGCTTTAGACTTTCAATCTAGACGATCTTGAAGACAACAATCTGTGCTCTAACACTTAGAGGAGTTGAGCTCATAAAGTTTATTGTTGTTGGGTTAAATGTGTTATAATTGTTGATGACCTTCTTACTTGATTTATTTAACTTTCTACATCAAATAACACCCATTCTAAATGATCTTATTATTGTCGTTAATAAATGTTTGTTCTCACTAGGATTTAGCCTAACAATTATTCTTAAATGTCATGCATGGAAGGTATTCTTAGCGGCGGGGCTTTTCGGGATTGAGTGACATGTTGAGCCTAAAATGTTGTATTCGAGATTAAAAGGGTCTAAATTGTAAATGTTGTAAAGTGTTGTTAAAGTCAAGAGTGTTTGACTTTCCTTATTAGTCTTGTGTTGTGAAAGTCAACTAGTTTGACTTGGTATAAATAGTTTTGATTCTTTGTAATCATTAAAACCATGCACGCAGACACACACATCGCTAGTACAGAAACTCACATTTGCCACCGTTAGAAACTGTGGACATAGGCCTTTGGCCACAGTTTTTTTTTTCAATCAAACCGTAGCCTATTCTTGCGTGACCATTGATAGCTTTTTGCCACATTTAAAATGTGTTACCATATCAAATAAAAACCATATTCTTAGCCTATGTCCGTGGCTATAAATGTATCGAATATTTAAGGTACTGGAGCATTTTTACTATAACCGTGACAATAAACTATTTATCACCACACAAAATCACATTAAACATGGTCATTAGCTAACTTTTGGTTACTCAAAATAAAGAAAATCATGGCAATAAACTATTTGTAGCCACACTATATGTTTTTAAGGTGGCCAATGATTACCCTATAATTACGTATATTTGTCTTAATGTGGTCATAAACTACTTATCGTCACACAAATTTTATATTTACCATGACCAATTTATGACATATGATTACCATAAATGTTAGAACCATGACTATTGGTTATCTTCTGGTCATACAAAATAACTCAAAATGTATCCATAAACAACTTATAGTCATGCAATTCATGACATATGGTTACACTTAAACTTTTGAAGCGTGACCATTAGTTACCTTTTGGTCACATGAACTAACTAAAACCATAGCGATAAATCAGTTTTTGCCACACAAATTTCATATTAACCATTGCCAATTGATAACATTTGGTTATACTAAATTGTTAGAAATGTGGCTATTGATTAACTTTTGGTCACATGAGTTAATTAAAACCGTGACCATAAACTACTTATAGCCATGCAAATTTTACATTAATCGTGGTCATTTCATGACATATGATTACGCTGAATTGTTAAAAACCGTGGCTATTGGTAGCCTTTTGGTTACACGAAATAACTAATATCGTGATCATATACTATTTTTTGTCACACATATTTTATATTTACCGTGGTCAATTCATGACATATGGTTACGCGGAATTGTTAAAAAACGTTGGCTATTGGTAGCCTTTTGGTTACACGAATTAGCTAAAATCATGATCATATACTATTTATAGCCACACAATTTTTATATTAACCATTACTCTTTAATGACATTGTGACGCTTAATTGTTAAAACCGTGACTACTGATTATCTTTTGGTTACATGAAATAATTAAAATCATGGCCATAAACTACTTATGACTACAAAAATTTTATATCAACCGTGGCTAATTCATGACATAACTAATTGTTAAAAACGTGGCCGTTGGTCACCATTTTGTCACATGAAATAACCAAAATCATAACGATAAACTAGTTATAGTCACAAATTTTATAGTAAACGTGACCGTAACATGATGTACGGTTATGTTGAATTTTAATAGTTGTGGCTATTTGTTTCCTTTTGGTCACACAAAATAACTTAACGTGTGACAATAAGCTATTTATAGTCACACAAATTTTATATCAACCATGGTCAATTTTTGATGTATGGTTGCACTAAATTGTAAAACTATTACCATTGGTTGCCTTTCGGTCACATGAAATAGCTAAACTATGGCCATAAACTATTTATAGTAACAATTTAAATTGAATATGATATGATCATTATAGAAATTGACCACGACAATGATAATATTTGGCAACGGTTTTAATAATGCGTAGCTAAATAATAAATAATCTTTACAGACGAGAGAGAAAATATTGTTTTATCTGCAAGAGATATGGCTGTTTTGTACATGCCAGAAATACCAAAGATGGAAGCTGAATTAGACAAGCTGAAAAATAAGAATTCAAAGCTTCTAAATCAAATTCAGAAGTTCAAATCTAAATTGTCAAATTATGATAAAACTCATGATTGTATAAAATGTGCTAATCTTGATAAATCTGATTTTGCAGGTGTCATAAAGGAAAGAGAGAAAGAGACTAAAGATAAAGAAAATCAAATTGAAAGGATAGAAAAAATCATAGGGGTTAAAGAGAAGATTATTATGCAAAAAGAGAGAAAGATAAATAATCTTCAAAGCCAACTGAAGATGACTGAACAGAAGTCATCTGAGATGAAAGATGAATCAGTCAAGCTTCAAAACAAGTTAAAGGCTTTTGAAGATCAGATATCTACTTTGGAGAAGAAAAATGTTGAACTGCAAACAAGTCTCCAAGCAGAAAAAGAAAAATCAAATGTGAAGACATCTTCAACTCAACAGTCATCTGAGATTTCCAAGAAAACTTTACAAGAGAAGAAGGATCTTCAGCTTAGATGCATAAAACTTTCCAAGCAAGTGTCTGATTTTGAAAAGATTCTAATTACTGAAAGAGACACATTTGCTAAGGAAAGAAAAGTTCTTGAAGATAAAAACACTGAATTTCCCAAACAGATCTCAGTTTTACAAGACTTATTAGAAAAAGAAAGACAAATTTTTAAAGAAAAGAAAAAGTCTTTTGAATCTGAAAAGAAAAATTCTGAAAAGAGAAATGTTGGGATCTTCAATGAAATTTCTGATAAATCCAAGAACTTACAAAAAGATTTTGAGCAAGAACGTTCATATTTTGAAACTAAAATATCCAAGCTCATGTCCAAAATATCTGTTCTATCATAAGATATTCTTAAAGAACAGATGGCTAGATCTGATTTGAAAAAGAACTTTGACACACTTATTTCTGAAAGAAATGTTTTATCTGAAAAGATAAAGAACTTAGAAGCTGCAAACATTGAATTGTTTGATAAATGAACAGCTGATGTGATTATCCAATCATATGTTGATCATTCAACAGAATCAGTCTGTTCTTTCAAAACAGCTTCAAGTTCTATACATGAGAAAAATATTTTGAAAAAGAAAAGTGTCAAATCATAAACTGTCAAATCGAATCAGATTAGACCATCAAATATATTTTATGACAAATCTATTGATGGTTCAGTGAACTTCTATGTCAAATATCTTGGAAAGCAATCTAAGAAAAATCAGATGGTCTGGCGAGTGAAGGATTATTCAGAAGAGAAGAAGAAAGACAAAGCATCTGCATCCACAACCAATGCTAACAAGAACAGTGTGCATAAAGGTAACTCTTTTGGTAATTTTGATATATATTACTCGACTAATCATTTGATCAGGTTTGCTCAAAAGAAGATTTGCTATTCTTACTGTGGAGCATATGACTTTGTAAGTAAAAACTTTGTTAATTACTGGTATGGTTCTTATTATGTAACCCCCACACGAACTGCAACTAACACATCAGGACCCAAATACCAGTGGGTACCAAAAGCTAAATCTGGGTTGCAGGCACCCAAGGTTTAAGGGGAGCATAGAACTATGGCTCTTGGATAATTCAGTTCAAGACCCGTACTTCAAAGTTAAAAGACTGTGGCTTCTGATTGCAACAGATCAGGACTCGATCTTCAAAGTTCAGACATGAATATTCTACAAATATCCAGGGGGAGCTTAAAAGAAAACAAATCATGTTATATTGATTTGAGGGGGAGCTTAAATGTAAGTATCTTCTAATCTTGATCTTTGATTGTTTGAGATAAGAACAACTTTCAAGCATGAAAAACGCTTTCCTTAAATGTTCAAACCACTTCTCTATTCTTAAATGATTTCATGAATTCAGAAGTGAGCTTTTAAATGTTTTTCAAATATGAGCTTTAATGTTTAACTGACCGTGTGTTTCCAAAGATCAATACTTGTGTATTATCTTTTCATATATTGTCAGGTATTCAAACACACCGATTTAGTACTTCATTTGAATCAGTTATTACCATGTCTCTAAAACGAAACAACTTTTCGATGGTAATACTCCCGTTTGATTTCACTGTTGTTGAGCATTTTTCATCATTTCAATATTTGTGCTTTCATTGCAAAAATGTTTATATTTGTTCATATAAACAAAATAATCAATTCTTTGATACCCTAACCATTTCACTTGATCTGATTGATACATTGTCAGATTCTCAAAACAATTCTCTTGATTTCAGTTCATTCATTCAATATCCTTGTTTTTGAGAGATCTTCAAAGTTCAAATGCTCAAATTTCATTCTTATTTTTAAAATGAGCATACATTTTGACAATGTCATCATACATTTTTGAGCTTAACTGCTAAAGTTAAACTGTTGAACAACCATTCTTTATAGGACTTACATGGGATTCATGTGTGAGCTTATAAGAACTTCCATGGATTCACGTAAACCAGTGTTTCCTACCCCGGAAGTTATCCTAGAGTGATTGAGGGGTGAGGGGTCATAAATCAAAGAGTGGGGGAGATAACTCATCCGGTTGAGTTTTTCTCACTATGCTGAGCGGTAAAATGTAAATGAGAGTTTGGTTAGAAGTGAGCAAAATATTAAAAATAAAGAGGGTGTGAGAACAGAGTCAAAAGAATATCAAAACTCTGCACCAACCACTTTCTGAGTCGGGCAGCCACAAAATCTGATTGGTTCACATTCTTTGGTGACCATCATTGAAACAGGCAGTGAGCCCATGCCAACTCTTGTAATTACCCCACCAATAACTCATTTCTTTCCCGAAAAATAAATGTTTCAATTTTTCTTGGGGACGCAGCATATCTGCTTTCTAATCTTCACTCGGAAGATTTAGATATTGAAAAAGAAGGAAAGTTGCCCCACCTTCGCACCTTTTTCATGCACATTGAGTCCGTCTAATACTTGTTGTTTTCTCAACAGTTTACACAATTTGAGCCTTATGAAACACAATCATTGTGCTAAATTCTTTCATACATAAGCACGAGCACACAGAAAATTTGTTTTTCTATCAGAACATTCATAGATAAACCTTGTGCTTTTCAATGATTGAATGGAAGTCCTGGGGAGTCATCATCAAACCAGCTCCTTATATTGTACATTCGTTGTACACAGTAACTCCATGTTACTGACAGGCACTTCTAACTGTTTCATTTGTTGAATCAGGGTTACATCGTTCTTTATATCTAAATTTGAAAAGATTCGGGTATATACAGTTTATGATTCAGTTCAGATCAAAAGGAGGAGAATGTATTTTCAAGGGGGAGAATCAAAGATTATGTTGAAATTGAAGATGTTTTTGATGATTATGTTGCTCACAATCATCAAAAAGGGGGAGAAATCAACAGAGATCAATTTCAATGTCATGAAGAAAGTTCAAAGTGAAATCTACAAAGTTCAATTTCAAAATTTCAAAGTTCTGAAGAATGTTTTAAAGTCAAGACTTGTGAAGAATCTTCTGAAAGATCAAATCAGATGAAAAGGAATCATTCTCAAAGATTTCTGAAGACAAGTTCAAATTAGAAGATTCATGAAAGTTCGTTTTTCTGAAGAATGATCAGAGATTGAAGAAATGAAGATACAAAGTTCAAAGATCCCTCGAAGTTTTTCAAAGATGAAGTGTTTCAAATAAGTTAAAGAATACCAAAGTTCAAATAATTCAAGACTTCAAATGATTCATTTTTCAAGATTGGTTGACTTTTCAAAGTTGAAAAGTGTTAAAGCCTTTCAAGATTCTTCAACAACTTCAGAAAGAGCTTCAAAGTTCAAGACTGTAAAAGACAAAGGATTGAAGAATCAAGTGCTGAAGACGATTGTCAATTTTTTGTTAAATCTTAAATACAAAGGGGGAGATTGTTAATGTATTATTGTATCCAAGATTTAATAGGAAAAGTCAAGTCAAGATTAGTCAACAAAGTCAAAGTGTGTTTAGTCAATATAAGGTTACTTAGTCATTAAGCTTGTTGTTTTAGTCCTTGGTATAAATACCGTGTTGCTTTGTAAATCATGTAACTAGAACATTCACTGTCATATCAATATCAGATTACTCTCTCTCTACACTCTCTCTCTAGAACTTCATATTGTCAATATCTTGATTGATTGTTTGATTGCTTGATTGAATAGGACAATATCAAAGGAGCTTTTGTTAGAAGGATCAATGATTTTCCAGATGCCAAAATATAGGCTCTGATGATACGTAATTTTTTTTTCATGTAGTTCAAAAAATTATGGACTTTCCTTCTGACATTTCCTTTTATGAATGAAAAATCAGTCTTTAGATGATGAGTTTCTTTCACCTCTTTTTGTTTCTAACTTAGCCAAACACTCACCTTCCATTTTTTATTTTTTAATACTTAGGGGGAGATTGTTAGCTTCAAATCAATGTATAGAAGTATTGAAAAATAGGCTAAGTATAGAAGTTTCAGAAGACTGCTCAAAATCATAAAGTGCACCACAGAAGTTGCAATGCTTAGAAGACTCTGTCGACCATCTACTGAGAAGATCACAATCAGAAGACTTGACTTACACCACAGATCCTCTATGATCCCTCACAAAGCCTCTATGGTGGCAAACCACTGAAGATGGAAGAAGAAGATTACAAGACCATGGTTCAAGAAAAGATCACATGGAGAACACGTGAGCCTACTGTACGAAGATTCTAAGGATCTCTTGTGCGCGTCCCACGTTGTTTTACTTTCCAGGTGTCACTCCTTTTTTAGAATGTCAGCCACTTTGTACAACTGCATGCTCCTCGTCCTATATGAGGGGAGCGCTTTCTGTTTTGCAAAAATGCAAGAACACACTAATCTGAGAGCTTCCTGTAATTTCTTTGAGCAAATTTGCACACACAAGTGTGTGTTCTTGGATATCGCCAGCAAGAAGGGATAGACTACGATGAGACGTTTGCACCGGTTGCCCGCATTGAAGCGATTCGCAAGTTCCTCGCCTACGCCGCTCACAATAATTTCATCGTCTTTCAAATGGATGTGAAATCCGCGTTCCTGAACGGCGTTCTCAAGGAGGAAGTATATGTTTTGCAACCCGAAGGCTTCGTGAGTTTAGAAAACCCTAATCACGTATACTTTCTTGACAAGGCCTTATAAGGTCTTAAGCAAGCGCCACAAGCCTGGTATGATGCTCTCTCATCCTTTTTAGTTAAATCTGGTTTCTCTAAAGGTAAGATAGATACTACCCTTTTTATTAAAAGAGAAAAGCACGATATTATTCTTGTACAGATTTATGTCGATGACATAATCTTTGGCTCCCCCAATCCAAAGTACTGTCAGAACTTTTCAGCTCTCATGAGTAAACACTTTCAAATGAGCATGATGGGGTAAATGAATTTTTTCCTGGGTCTTCAAGTAAAACAATTAGCAATAGGAATTTTCATTAATCAATCTAAGTACATCTAGTATAAAGCTACACTCCAATCCTGACGGAAAGGATGTAAATGCTACAACTTATAGAGGAATGATAGGTTCTCTGATGTACTTGACGGCGAGCCGGCCATATATTATGTTCTCGACTTTCTTGTGTGCAAGATTTCAGTCGAAACCTAAAGAGTCTCACCTAGCTGCGGTTAAGCGTATTTTTCGATATTTAAAAGGTACTTCTGATCTTGGGTTGTGGTACCCAAATGAGACAGGTTTTGAACTGACAACCTACTCCGACGCTGACCAGGCTGGAAACATGCTGGACCGGAAAAGCACGTCGGGATATGTCCAGTTTTTGGGTGATCGTCTTGTCAGCTAGGCTTCGAAGAAGCAAAATTGAGTGTCAACATCTACCGCTGAGGCAGAATATGTAGCAGCCGCCAGTTGCTGCTTGCAAGTCATCTGGATGCGTACCCAGCTTAAAGACTATGGATTTCACTACTTGAAGATCCCCATCTACTGTGACTCCAAGAGCGCCATTGCAATATCCAGCAATCTAGTCCAACACACGAAGATGAAGCACATTGATGTGCGTTATCACTTCATAAAAGACCACGTGGAAAGAGGTACCATCGAACTCTATTTTGTCAAAACAGAACATTAGTTAGCAGACTTGTTTACCAAAGCTTTGGACGAAAAACGTTTTAATTATCTTGTGTCCAAGCTAGGTATTCTAAATCTGAAAGTTTGACCTTTCACAGACCTGTACGAGTCTCATTCAATAACGAATGACTGTGGCTTTAATGTCCCAGTGCCTTGTCTCTTGATGCTGATAGCCACACTCCTTGGTTATTGCATTTTACTCGTTCCGTTTTGTGTCAATTTCAAACTTCTGTATTAATAAATTAGATTTCGTTAGTTTCAATTTTTTTTTCTCTCGTGTGTCTTCTTTTCTTCGTGGTGTTTTTTGTGTTCATTTTGCAGTCCATTTGGTTGATATCTGAAAGCGTAAGTCGGTTGTAGTGGATTTTCGAAGTTGTTCATGTGTCTAGGGGGAGCTCTATCGACAAAAGATTGGTAAGTTTCTATAGTCCTCCGTTCGAGGGGGAACAGGTAGTTTATTCTTCTATTTCTCTCTCGCCTGCTTTAGTCAAGGGGGAGCGGAATTCGTTTATAGAGTCAGTGATTCCCATTTTGAGGGGGAGCCGGATCATTTTTTTTGTTTTTCCCCGGGCTTAGGTCCCTTTAGGTTTTAATTCCTTTTTATTTTCTTTCTTCCTTAAAAGTTTTTTTGTCTAGATTGTTTTCTTTTTGTCTAGATTTATTTTTTTCTTATTTAATAAATTTCAAAATAAAAAGATATATCTTATTGTTTTTAAGATTGCCCCGGCCTATTATGCTAATCAAACTTCGGGCCAACCCCTCTTCGGCCCGACCCCGGCTCCGGCCCAACCTGGCCCTCTAACCAACGACCAGGGTTGTTTAAAACCCCGGGTCTCTTTGTTTCCCTCATTCACTCTCGAATCTCTATCTCTATCGCTCTCCCATATCTCTCGATCTCTCCCGCTTCCCGGTCGCTGTCTCTCTTCAAATCCATCACTCGATCTTTTTCTCTCGCCGATCGACAAATATGTCTCATATCATCTCTCTCTCTCTTTCTTCGTCGACCTCGGTCTCGGCTGTATCGAACCCCGGTCGACTTGGTCCCGGGGGTATTAGGGTTAGAACCCCGGTCAATTTGGGGATAACTTATGTGGTCTCATTGAGAGTATTACATATCGGTCTATATTCAAGTTAAATGTGGTTGTAATTGATTTTAGTTTACGCAGTGTTACCATACTTCCTTTTGGGGTACCTTCTGTTGATGCTCTAGGGTCGACATGGTTCAAACCGGTCGATCGGGTCATCTCGGTCAATATATTATACCGGTCGTTTGGGATTTGCTTTTCTTTGACCTATTTTTACCGGTCGATAGTTTTATACCGGTCGACCGAGGTCTTACCGGTCGATTAATCTTACCGGTCAAAGACCTTATCGGTCTAAGACCTTACCGGTCCATGAACTTTCCAGTCGAAGACCTTATCGGTGGAAGACCTTATCGGTCGAAGAACTAACCGGTCGAAGACCTTGTCGGTCAATTGTCCATCCCGGTCAGTGGGTATACCGGTCAGTGCAACTTATCGGCCGGTCCGTGCAACATACCGGTCGATGCAACCTCCTGGTCGATGCAACCTACCGGTCCAAGTGGTGTTTTTCTTTAGCTTACTGTGTATTGGTGGATTGTTATCTGTGCTTAATTGTTATATTTCAATGTTGTGAGATTGTGAGTTGAAAATGTGCTGAGTGTGAGAGTTGGGTTTCCGAATCTTAACTGTGTGAGTGACTAACCCTGGTTCACGGATTAGGGTTCGATTTACTCTATGCTTTGGAGTTTGAATTGGTTATGGTTTAAACCATTGACCATCTAACTCCGAAGTTATCTTCTTTTGAAAGTACCTAAGTTCTAACATGTTTATTATTCACAGGTACTATGGTGCAAAACCCAAACCTAGCGATTGACCCTATAGCGGATGCCGAACTGATTCTTGAGTATCAGTTCCTTCCGCTCACACCCAACAACTACCATCTCGATGTCACCCAACCTGCCATCCAATATCAAGTGATCATCGAGATCCTCCGTGGGCATCCTCTTTCATACCCACTTACGGAGACCGCTGAAGTTCCACTGCTATATCTGCAGCAGTTCTGCCGATCCCATACTCCTCTGGAGGCCGCCGATGGCTTTCAGTTGGAGGGTCGGATTGATCACACCCCCGTGCTACTCATACGCGACCTTTTCCGATAGTTTCTACATCTGCCAACCGCCGCATCATTTTCGGGGAGAGACGACTATGACCCGATCGTATCAGATGCAACTCTCTACGCCGACATCCTGTCTCTAGGCTATGACGCGAATCTTCGTCTTCCATCTGGATTCAACAGGAAGCATCTAACAACGATTTGGTACACGCTCTTTACGTACATCAATCGGTGCCTGTCGGCTACCACGAAAGGCATCGAACAATCGAGTATCAACATCCTTCGCGTATTTCATGCAGTAGCATTCCACCGCCACGCAGACTACGCCGACTTCCTTTGGTACGAGCTTGTTCAGATAGTACGCGCCAACGTGACAAAGAGACAAAACTTCATTCCATTCATGCGTGTCAGGATCGAATTCTCAACAAAAATAAAGTCTCAGAAACAATATCAAAGAAGTTGCGGAATAACACTTTGATATTTAATATACCAGTAAACAAAACAGTATTTGATCAACAACTTATAAACTTGTTTTGAATGCTTGAAATTACAAGATTAAACACACAACCTCAATATTGATGAACAGGCTCACCAATACGAATTCTACTTCTCTAGAATTAGGATCTATGCCTTGAGGTTGATTTTCTCTAAAACTTAGAATGAATAATTAACTCTATGTTAACTATTCTATACAATTCTATACATATACTGAATAAAAGATAATTACAATAAATAAAACATCTTCAGTATATCTTCTATCATTATCTTCAATCCTTCCATGAATATCTTGACTCTTTCCAGCTGTCATCCTTTCCATCCGAATCTTCAAGTCATAAACAGTACTAACCATGCTCAGCAGCATTAATCTCTTCAAGCAGCATTAACTCTGAACTAGCAGTATTAATCTTGTTGAGCAGTACTAACTTTGTTCCATCAGCATTAACTTCTACTAGCAGTAGTAATACTCAGCAGTATTAACTTTGAAGTCTTCTAGCAGTAGTAATTCTGAACTAGCAGCATTAGCCATACTTGAGCTTTTCTTCAGTTCCCAACAATCTTCCCCTAACTTGACTTTTAGGAAGAGAAGTCAAGTTCTTCTGATTTGATCTTCAAGATGCTTTCAACACTTCAGGTTCAGTTTCCCAAATTTGGATCTAGGCCCAAACTTTGATTTACAGTTCTTCTTACCACAATTTTAGCCATCTCTGAATCCTTTGTGCATACCAGTGTAGCTTTAAGCATCCCTTCTAGCTTCTCCTTGCTATGCTCATAAATTTTGTCTACCAGGTAGTATTCATGATAACAATTGTCAATAGTAATCATGTATACCCCACAATTTTCAAAAAGTATCCATTTATCAATCTTCTTGAATATAAACTCATGATGATGATGATCTTTAATCCTATAAGCCACTCTTTCTGGATCAAACATCATGCACAAGTATTCCATTGCTATCTTGAGAAGATTCTCTTCAGTACCTTTCAACACAGGCTCATAGAGTTTTATCCCCACTTTGTATAATTCTTCTATATCAACTCTTGAACAACTTCTGATAACTCTCCCCCATGTTGAATATGCTTCAAATGAACCATCAGCTCTTTTGATTCTGAAGAAATCCTTTCCATTATCTCCTGGAATGTCCCGGAAGGTAATCTCAGGAGCTTTCATGGAGATTGGAACAACCTTCATAGGTTCTACTATGGTCATATACAAATCCATACTCTCAATAGTTTGCTTATTGGACTGCTCTGGACTTTGCACAGGTTCTGTTGGAGGTGTGACTGAAGGTTCTGCTTCCTTTTCAGTTTCTTCCACCCTTGGCCTTTTCAACTGCCTTTATGAAGCAATTGACTTCACTCTCTTTCCAGACTTGGCCTCTATACCAACACCCTCATGTTCTTCCTTCTTCTCTTCAGCTTTGTCTTTTGAGGGTGTGGTCTCCTCAGGGAATGGTTGTTGGATGTTGAGATCATGTCTCTCTTTCATCCTTCTTTCTTCTTCTTCCCTTTGAGAGGAATCCCCTTGGAGCTTTGCCATTTCCTTCCTATAGAGCTCCTCAACTTGACTGTATGCCATGTTGGTGAACATCTCCCCCTTGACTCCAATTGCACCTTTCAGGAAATTTATAATCTTTCTTCTTTTCTGATTGGCCAAAAAGGTCTTAGAGGGTTGTCTTTTCTGCTTCATTACTGGCATTCTCTACTTAGACACTTTCACAGAGCTTTTCTTGGCTTCAATTTCTGCTTTTAAACTTTCTTGATACTCAACATTTAGTTTTCTGGCCATTATCTTTGCAAGCTCTCTATCTGTTTCTGTTTGAATTTATTCCTCCTTTTTCATTTGCTCTTGAAGCTGCTTTGCCATCTCCTCATCCATTTCAATCTGACTCCTCTTCTTTGAAGGTTGTTCAGGTTCAACCATCTTTCCTTTTCCTTTTGTATCCTTCAAACCTGCCTCACTTCTTTCTTTTCTCTTTTTTTGAAGTCCTCCTTCATTGATGACCACTCCCTTGGCCTTTTGAGTAGCCTTAGGAGTGTCATTCTTTGCTTTTACCAGAGTTTCTGCTATTTCCAATTCTTCTACAGAAAGCCCTGTTACTGCTGCTTCTTTAACCTCAGCAGCATTAACAGTTTCTGCTGCTTGGGCAAATTATGTTTCTTTCTCTATTTCAGCTTCTATCTCCCCCTCAACATCAAATCCCATCTCAGATTTTCTTTCCTTCTCTGTTTCATTCTCTTGATTATCCCCCTTGTTGGAAGCATTTTGAGCTCTTGCCCTCTTCTTTAACACAAATTGCTTTTTTCTCCTTTTCTGTACCAATCTTGTCACCAATTTCTTCAGTTTGGTGATCTGTACTTGTTGAGACAGAATGACGAGTTTCAGCTCTTCAATGTCTTTCCCCTGCTTGATGACATCCATGTTTATGTTGCCCATTGTTTCCATCAATTCATTGTAGTCATATCTGTCCTCACCTCCTCCAGGAGTGTTACCCCCTTTTGAAGGATCATGGGATCTTTTAGTAGTGGAAGCCTCATGCCTAGCAGAAGCACTATCCACCCCCTTGGTTTCTTGGAACCGGGGACCTTTGAATGATTGCTCATTCAAAGTTGCCATGGGGAAGGTCTTAGAGATGTTACCACTATCCTTCTCTGTGCTAGCAGAAGTAGTGGCAACCTTCTCACCCATATGCTCTTCCATCTCCTTAGAGAGCACCTCCTGAGGGTTGGGAGACACCCTGTTGGTTTCCCTTTGGATATTCTCTAAAGGAGAATTCTCCCTTAGAGGGCTTAAAGGCTGAGTGGGTGAAGGTACAAGAAGGGAAGGAGCCTTCTTTACCTGTTTTCTTTGATAAGTTTAGGTGATTGGTGAAGTTGGTTTATCAAGAAGAGACTGAGGAATTGATTTAGAGTGGGAAGGTTGGGATTGGCTAGCAGTGGGTTGGTCTAATGGGGGCCTTGACCCTGCTACCATACCTTCATTAGTTTAGGACACCACCATCATTATAGAGAACAATGGGGTGTCTACTCCTTCCGAGTCCCCAGCAGATCTTCTCATATTTGAAAAAACCTTGCCTTTAGGGGGTTTTGGTACATATATCCCATCAGAATGAGGAATATCCGTCAATTCGTGGGTGATAACTTCTTGAACAAACCTGGGGTACATATAAAAGCTCTTTTTGTTTCCCAAGTTTGAGACAAGATCATTGAAAATCATTTGGGAAAAATTATACTTTCTGGCAGTGGCTAAGCAGACCAAAGCATAAGCAATGGTGCTACTGAACTCACTCCATCCAGTAGTCTTTTTAGATATACAATGCATAAGGGTATGGACAAAGAAACGCCATTGAGGTGAAAATTTTGCTTTTAAGAACTTGAACACACCCAATGGGCCTTCATACCCCATTCTTGAAAGAGTAGAAAACAGTTCATCATTAGAGATAGAAGTTATACAAGAGGCATCGTCTAGACGTAGACTGATGCGAATTACCTCTTCAGTAACTGTCAATGGCTTGCCACACACCATCGTCTTGATCATTTGCACACCATCCTCAGTAACAATGGTGGCATGTGCCCAGAATTGCCTTTGATGCTCGATATAGATTGATGGAGACACTGTCAGTGCATAAGAGATATGGCTAGATTTCATAAAATCCACTATCTGATGAAATCCTCCAGCTTGCTTTGGCTTTTGGAGCATCGCGATTTCATTGTGCTCGTCAATGAATGCCATTGATGCCACTGCTCTTTGAGAGTTCTTGACTGAAAACTGGATACTTGAGAAAGAGAGAGTTTAGAGCGCAAGAGAATAGTATGCAAAGAGTCGTTATGAACTTTTAGGCGGGCAAAGAGTATTTATAGTATTCGGGACATAAGCAGTATTAACCTAGAGTAGTATTAACTAATAAGCAGTACTAACGGCTAGCAGTATTAACCACTAGCAGTATTAACTGAGAGCAATATTAACTACTAGCAGTATTAACTAACTAGCAATATTAACTAAGAGCAGTATTAACTACTAGCAGTATTAACTAACTAGCAGAATTAACTGTGAGCAGTATTAACTACTAGCAGTATTAACTAACTAGCAGTATTAACTGAGAGCAGTATTAACTGTGCACTGGCAGTATTAACCATATTTACTCCTTTAATCTTGTGATACACTGAGTAGTGCTATACATATCCTGAAAAAGAAGATTAGTAACACCAAGAAAAAGCAATATATAGGTATTTAACCGCTTTTTGAGAAGGGACTTATTCAGAGTTGATCATTCCCACACTTGTTACCAAGAAAGTGAATCTACCCACATCAAAAGCTTTAGTAAATAGATAAGCAAACTGGTTATCAGTGTGAACTTTTACAACTTGAATAAGTTTCTTTTCATTGTAGTCTCTTATTAAGTGATACCTGATCTCAATGTGCTTTGTCTTTGAGTGCTTGACAGGATTATTCACAATGCTAATAGCACTGATATTATCAATGAAAATTGGAGTGTGTAGAAAGGTTACCCCATAATTTAGCATTTGATTCTGAATTCATAAGACTTGAGAACAGCAACTTGCAGCTGCTATGTACTCTGCCTCTGTTGTAGATGTGGATACGGTGGTTTGTTTCTTGCACTGCCATGAAACTAGTCTTGCACCCAAAAACTGACATCCTCCAGAAGTAGATTTTCTGTCTAAGTTTGCTCCACCTAGATCACTATCTGAGTATGCAAGCAGGTCAAAGGATGAGTCATGAGGATACCAAAGTCCCAATCTGGGTTGCCCTTTGAGATATCTGAATATCCTCTTAACAGCTTGATAGTGAGATTGCTTTGGCCTAACTTGGAATCTTGCACATACACAGACTGGAAACATTATATCTGGCCTAGATGCTGTAAGATACATGAGAGAGCCAATCATGGATCTATAGTGATGAACATCCATATCCTCCCCTTCAAGATCTGTTGTTATCTGCTTGTGTGTTTCCATAGGTGTGCTGGCAGGTTTTGAATCTGAAAAACCAAACTTGGTTAGAATGTCCTGCACATATTTGGACTGACAGATAAAGATTCCATCTGACTTCTGTTGAACTTGGAGTCCAAGGAAGAAGGTAAGTTCCCCCATGGAACTCATCTTGAACCTTTGATGCATTAGTTCCTCAAACTCCTTGCACATGTTGTCTCTTGTTGATCCAAAGATGATATCATCAACATAGATTTGGACCAGCAAGATATCCTTCTTCTTTCTCTTGATGAATAGAGTCTTATCAATGACCCCTTTTTCAAAGCCATTTTCCAAGAGATAGGATGACAGAGTGTCATACCATGCTCTTGGAGCTTGATGCAGTCCATAAAGTGCTTTCTTTAATTTGTATACCCTGTCTGGATAGCTTGGGTTTTCAAACCCTGGAGGTTGACAGACATATACTTCTTCTTCAATTGAGCCATAAAGAAATGCACTTTTCACATCCATTTGATAGACTTTGAATTTCATATAGGAAGCATAAGCCAGGAATAATCTAATTGCTTCTATCCTGGCCACAGGTGCAAATACTTCATCATAGTCTATTCCCTCTTCTTGTGTATACCCTTGAGCCACCAGCCTTGCTTTATTCGTTATCACTATACCTCTTTCATCTCTCTTATTCCTGAAGACCCATTTTGTTCCTATTGCTCTTTGGCCTTTCGGAAGGTCTACCAGATCCCAAACATCTTGCAACTTGAATTGCAGTAGCTCTTCTTGCATTGCTTCTATCCAACTGGACTCTTTCATAGCATCATGTGCCTTTTTAGGCTCAAGCTGGGATAAAAAGCAAGATAGCACTGTATGCTGTTGGTCTTGCATTTCTTGAAGCCTACTTTGATTTCTAGTCATCATAGGAGAAGATATATCTCCTATTACCAGCTGTGGAGGATGATTCTTTTGTATTCTGGTGTGATGACTAGGTTCTTCATTAAGTCCTACCTCTAGATTAGAGTCATTCAAGTCAACTGAGGTATTTTCAGCAGCTACTTCTGGTTCTTGATTTTCTTGATTCTCCTCATCTCTACTTTCTTCTTCACTCTGATTTGGTTCAGTAGATGGTTCCTTTTCACAGTCTTCAACAGGATCCACTGTGGGTATGGGAAAGATCACAGATTGAGATATACTTTCTTGAACTTGTGTAGTCCCTGATCCTCAATTCCCTGAACCTGCATAATCATCACTACTGAAACCAAAAGAGTTAGTTAGTGAGTCAATGTCAAACAGCCACTGAGGACCAGACCCAATTGGATTTGGTGTATTCTCATTGCATTTGGCATTGTCACTTTCTTCAACTATTCTAGAAGAAGAGTTAAAGACTCTGTAAGCCTTACTCTGAGATGAGTAACCAACAAGAAATCCATCATCTGCTTTGCTATCAAACTTACCTAAGTGAGATTTGGTATTGATAATAGTACAAGGACACCCAAAAGGTTTGAAAAATCCAATGAAAGGTTTTCTTTTATTTAAAAGCTCATAAGGGGTCTTGTTCTTTGACCTGACCACTAGAACTCTGTTTTGGACATAACAAGCAGTATTAACTGCTTCAGCCCAGAAGGTAATTGGCAGTTTTGAATCAGCCAACAGAGATCTAGCAGCCTCTATTAGTGTCCTATTTCTCCTCTCAGCAACTCCATTCTGTTGAGGAGTCTTAGGAGCACTATATTGTCTCTCAATGCCTTTTTCTTCACAAAAGGTGTTTAGATCAAGATTTTTAAACTCAGTCCCATTATCTGATCTAATGACTTTTACTTTTTGATTAGTTTGGTTTTCAATTCTTAGGATAAAGGATTTGATCAGTCCACTTGTCTCATCCTTAGTCCTTAGAAAATATCCAGGTGAATCTAGAGTAATCATCAACAATAACCAAGCAGTAAGATTTCTTGCCTATACTCATAACATTTGTAGGACCAAACAGATCCATATGCAGTAATTGGAGACAAGAAGAAATAGAATTTATCTCTTTGGTCTTATGAGAAGTTTTGTGCTGTTTGCCTTTAAGACATGCAACACAATGATCATCACATGAAAATACTTTTGAAGGTAAACCTCTTACAAGGTTGTTTTTTACCAGTTTGTTCATAGTCTTGAAGTTCATGTGACACATCCTTCTGTGCCATAGAGAGGATTCATCCACAGAAGCTTTTGAAACAATACAGTTCAGGGATGAATCACTATCAACATTGTCCATATCTAGACAATAAACATTGCCCTTTCTTGGAGTTCTAAGTAGTATCATGCTTTCATCAACTACCTTGAACCCTGGAGCAAGGATCATACACTCAGTATTTGTAAATAATATGCTATGTTGTTTGTCACAAACCTGTGATACACTTAACAGGTTGTATTTCAATTGATCAACATAGTAGACATCCTCAAATGTCATCTTACCTTTGGTAACATTACCTTTTCCACTTATTTTACCACCAGTAAGATTATTTCCAAATGCAACATGTCCTGCATTGATATGCTTGAAATCCTGAAGGCATGACATGTTGCCTGTCATGTGCCTAGAGCAACCACTATCAACATGCCATATGCTCTTCCCCTTGAGCTGTTGGTTGCCCTGGACATAATATAAATCAGTTGGTATGAATTAGGAACCCAAGCCAAAGTGGTCTTGGGTACCCCTTTCTCATCAAAATACTTGCATTCTTTCTTGACAAGATTTTTAAACTTTGACTCCTCATTTTTGGAGTACTTTGTCACAATGATAGGCTTGGAAACATTTTTGCTAGAAGCAGTACTGGTTTTAGAAGTATTAACTGCGTTAGCAGCACTTGCATTCTTAGCAGTACTAACCTTGTTAGAAGTAGTAACTGTGTTAGCAGCAGTAACTGTATTAGCAGTATTAACCTTTTCAGCAGTACTAACACTGGTAGCAGCAGTAATGCTTCCAACAGCACTATCCCTGTCAGCAGTACTAACAGTTTTAGTGCTTCTAGGCACCCACATTTTAATGCTTTCTTTTAAAACCTTTTTCCCTATGGGGCCTTTGGTTTCAATAGATTTCTTCATCACATGTTTCTTTCCAGCCTTCCTATAACCAACAGGTTTTTACACAAAGCTTTGAAAGTTCATTTGTTGGTTAATAGGGTTGAAGAAACAATACTTTGCCAAATGATTCAGCTTGCCACATATGAAACAAGGTTTTGGTCTATTGATTTGATTCAGATCAACTCCTTTTTTCTTAGCCCATTGATTATTCCAGTTTCTTTGGTTACCTCTTTTTATACCAGAATTTAGGCTCTAGTTTTATTGCAAGCATACTGTTTACAAGGTCCAGGATTCACAACCGTGGTTTGTTTGTAATGGACCTTGTTATCCTTTCCTTTGGTCTTCTATATCTCCTTAGACTTGACCCAGATTTTCCCACATCCCTCATTGGTGATAATGTTGTTTTCTAATGGTATCTCTTTACTCACAGCATTATCCCTATTCTCACTGGCTTCTTTCTCAGTCAAATCCTTAACTACTACCTCATCCAAAGGATCTATCTTAAAAGCTTCCTCAGACAAGTCCTTTTTCTCCTTGGTCTCTAACAAGTCTGAAGTAGGAGAGATATAGTTGTTGTTGTAAGGAGGGGGTGTATTGTTGTATCCAATACCAGGCTTCATCTTATCATGAATCTGGGCTTTTAGAAGAGAATCCATTGCTTTTGAAGCATATGAAAACTTTTCTATGTCAAGCTTAACTTTAGATAGTTCCTCTTTCAGCCTATCATTCTCTTCTAAGGACTTAGACAGTTTGGTTTCTAATTCATTCTTTTCCCACTTCCAATAGTTTGTGTCATAAGAGTGTTGAAGTTCATTAGCTTGAAAGCCTTTGATTTGCTCTTCAAATCTCTCTACTATCAACACATAGTCTCTTCTGTCCTTTTCTAATCTTTTGAGGTCATCACACATGCTTTGGTTGTGATCCCTGTACCTTTTGATAGTGTATGTGCAAGATTGAGTGCAAAGATTAGAAATTACCTCAGAGGGGAGATTAGACACTTTTGCCATAAGAGCTTGATCCTGAATGGCTTCCTCAGCTTGATCACTCCAGTCAAATCCCATTCCTTGTTGAGAAACAAGGGCTTGAGCAGGATTCTTTTTCTGATTGTAGCCTCCATTCTGAGCTTGTTGGTGGTTGTGGTTTGGAACACCACTTCTGCATTCTCTAGCAAAGTGTCCTTTCATGTGGCACTAATAGCATTCCACTTTTGTCTTGTCAAAACCAGCTCCATCTTCTCTTCTTTGAGAGAAGTTGTTCCTTCCTGTTCTTTTGATAAACTTCTTCACCCTCATAGATAACATGGCCATCTGTCATTTAATGTCCATCTCCTCCAGGTCATCAGGGTGAAGTTTATCCAGATCATCATTATTCAATGAACTGTTGCTGTGACTGGACAAAAAGGCTTCAAAGATAGTTTCAGTGCCTTTTTCTGAATTCACTCCACTGGCAGTACTAACTGCTTCAGGGTTGGCAGTAGTATCAGTAGATGCTGATAGAAGTGCAGCATTGTGAATATAACCAGTGGGCTTCTTCTTGGTTTCTACCTCAGTTTCAAAGACTCTTAGATCATTATATAGATCATCAAGTTCCTTCTCTTCCAGATTGTCACTCTGCCTATATGAGACAGTATACATAGTCCATTCATCCCCAAGAGATCTGAGAAACTTTCTGTTGATGTCATCTTGCTCCATCTTCACTCTTACAGTAGTCAGTTCACCAATGAGCTTGTTGAACCTATCAAAAGTTTGAGTCATAGACTTATTCTTTGAAGAAGTGAAGTTCTCATGCTGCTGCTTTAGAACATCTCTTTGATTTCTTTTGATGCTTTTAGTTCCAGCAAATCTTTTCTCTAGGGAATTCCAGAGAATCTGAGCATCAGTGTAGTTGCAAAATTGGTGCTGATATTCATTAGGGATAGCCAAGAGCAGAGTGCTCAAGGCCTTCATCTCTGTCTGTCTGATCTTCCTCTCACCATCTGTCTTTGGTGGAGGTCTTTGTTGGATCAAATAATTGTATTCAAGATTAAAGTTAAAGTTAAGGGTTTAAACTGCAATTGTGCTAAAGTTAATTAGAGGGTTTATTATGTAATAAGTCAATAGTTATTAAGCTATTGGGCCCAAGCCCATTAGAAAGCCCATTAAGCTTAAAGCCCATATGACTTAGGTATTTAAAGTTTTGTTTAATTAGTTTTAGGTTTTAATCCACATATTTACAATAATCATATTATAGTGAGGTGAAGGTTTCTCTGTATTCAAAGGGTATCAACAACACTTAAGGGTTTCATTGTTTATTCAAGGGATTGGTATGTTACTCTGATTTATATATCTCTTGATTATTATTGTGTTGCTTGATTACTTGATTAATTGGTTACCAACTAGATTAAATCTGGGATAACAATTGATGCCTTTGATGATATATGTGCAGATTTTGAAAAAGGCATATCATCGTCAATAACAAGTGGTATAAACTCGGAGGTCCGTACTATCTCTGAAGACATGCATGGACCTTCTCACGAAGTCACTGACACTTTAACTCCATCAGGTACAACTACACCGTTAGTTTCTGACTCTACTAATACTGAATCTGTCTCTACAGATAGTTCATCTGGAAACGAAGTCCCGAGCACTTCAACCGCTAGTCCAGAAGCTTCAGTGTCAGAAACACCAGTACAAGATGTCCCGAGTACATCTATGGAGCAACATGCCGTACAAGATGACAACGATGCATCAAATACGCAACAAGCAGTTGATGCACTACCAAGCACACATCGTTGGACTAAGGATCATCCCCTGGAAAACGTGATAGGTGACGTACAATCTGGTGTCACAACAAGATCTGCAACAGCTAACTTCTGCATGCTTTCAAGCTTCCTCAGTTCCTTAGAGCCAAAGAAAGCGGCTGAAGCTCTACGTGATCCATTCTGGATTTCTGCTATGCAAGACGAGCTTCTACAAATTGAAAGGAACAAGGTATGGCGCTTGATCCTACTACCTAAAGGTAAATCCGTTATAGGAACAAAGTGGGTTTTCAGAAATAAGAAAGACGAAGTCGGAGTAGTCGTGAGAAACATAGCTCGATTGGTCACAAAAGGGTATTGTCAACAAGAGGGCATTGACTATGATGAAACATTCGCCCCGGTTGCAAGGATCGAAGCCATCAGAATCTTTCTAGCCTATACAGTCTATCAAATGGATGTAAAGTCGGCTTTCCTGAACGACGTTCTGCATGAGGAGGTCTACGTGGCTCAACCTAAAGGTTTCGTTGATCCACATCACCCTGATCATGTCTATGTTTTAGACAAAGAGCTTTATGGTCTTAAACAAGCACCGCGAGCCTGGTATGAAACTCTCACTAAATTTCTACTTGCTTCTGGTTTCAAGAAAGGTACTGTTGATACAACCTTATTTCTTAAAAGGCAAGGTGAGGACTTGATTCTTATTCAGATTTATGTTGACGACATAATATTTGGGTCGACAAATCCGAAATTTTGTAAGAACTTTTCAAAGATAATGGAAACAAAGTTTGAGATGTCGATGATGGGTGAATTAAATTTCTTTCTTGGTCTACAAGTAAAGCAATTACCCGAAAGCATATTTATTAATCAAGATAAATATATAAAAGATATTTTGAAAAAGTTCAATATGTCAGATAGTTCAACCATGAAAACACCAATGGCTACTGGTACACTCTTAGACGCGGATCCCTCTGGGAAGCCTGTTGATCAAAAGGTGTATCGTAGCATGATTGGATCTTTACTTTATCTGACTGCCAGTCGCACGGATATAATGTTTGCCACATGTTTTTGTGTGAGATATCATTCTAATCCTAAAGAGTTGCACTTAACTGCTGTTAAGCGAATCCTTATATATCTCAAAGGTTCTCCTAATCTAGGCCTTTGGTATCCAAAGAATTCTCGTTTTGAACTAACTGCCTTTACAGATGCTGATCATGCAGGATGTAAGCTAGACCGGAAGAGCACCTCTGGGTCATGTCAATTCATAGGTGACAAACTTGTGAGTTGGACTTCAAAGAAACAAAACTGTGTTTCAACATCCACTGCCGAGGCTGAGTATGTAGCTGCTGCTAGCTGTTGTTCTCAAGTCCTCTGGATGATGACACATTTGAGGGACTTTGGATACAACTACAAGCGCGTTCCGATTTATTGTGATTCCAAGAGTGCAATATCTATAACTGCTAATCCGGTACAGCACTCGAAGACTAAGCATATTGATGTACGCTATCATTTCATCAAGGATCATGTCGAAAAAGGTAATATTGAAATGCACTTTGTTCAAACTGACTTCCAGTTAGCTGATCTTTTCACCATGCCGTTGGATGAAAAACGTTTTCAATTTCTAATCAGCAAACTTGGTATGTTGAACATGTCTTAAACCTTTCTCATGATTCTAGGGGGAGTATTCTACGTTTTTATCTCGTGTGTTATTTTCCAACTGTTGTTAACGAGAAAGGAATCATTTTCATAAATGATTACCATTGTTTCTTTCACTTATGCAGGTTGGTTCAAGTGACTATGGCTTCTAATCACATCGGATTAGAACCCGCACTTCAGTGCTTTATCTATTTTTATATGCTTTATTTGTTTAAAAAAAAAAAAAAAAAAAAAAACTTATGTTAATTTAAGGGGGAGAATATCTGTGATTTTAACAGATTTTTTGGATACTTAAATGCTTATCTGACCGTGTGTTCTTAAAGATAAATACTTGCGTTTTATCTTGTCAATATACTTTGTCAAGTATTCATACACATAACGGTTCAGAACATTCTATTTGACTTTGTTATTACCATGTATCAAAAGTTAAATCTTTCTATGGTAATACTCACGTTATTTGTATTCATTGTTGATTGAATCAAACGTCATTTCATGTGCTTTCATTGAAAATATGTTTATATATTGTTCATATAAACAAACATTCGTTTTTGATTCTCCAAAATATTATTCTTCATGACAAAACTCCTATGAGCTTAATTGTCAAACTCTTTTAGTTTGAGGGGGAGAATTGCATCGTCAAACATCTTTTGTTTTGACATCTCCGAATATTATATTCTTCATGTAACAAGTGATATTTGTGCTTACATGTATAATAGCTTGTTGAACAACATGTACTTTTAGGATAATACATGGGATTCAGTGTGTGAGCTTAACAGAACTTCCATGGATTCACGATAACCAGTGTTTCCTACCCAGGAAGTATTCCCTGAGTGATTGAGTGGAGAAGGGTCAAAAGAATTGAGTGTTGGTTTGTGAAAAGAGGTAAAATGAAAAAGGGAGATTGGTTAGAAGTGAGAATTAAAACAAAGAGGGTGAGAGAACAGAGTAAAAGAATATTAAACTTTGCACCAAACTTCTTTCTGAGCCGGGCAGCCACATAATTTGATTGGTTCACATTCTTTGGTGACCATCATTGAAATAGGAAACTAGCCCATGCCATCTCTTGCAAACAACCCCACCAGCTACTCATTCTTTTCTCAAAAAGAGAATGTTTCACATTTTCTGGGGGCGCAGCACATATGCTATTGGTTCTTCATTTGGAAGATACTAATATTGAAAAAGAAGGAAAGTTGCCCCACCTTCGAACCCTTTCTCATGCACATTGAGTCTTTGTATAATTTGTTGCTGTCTCAACAAGTTTACATATTTTGAGCCTAAAATGAAAAGCAATCATCTATGCTTAAAATTTTTTTCATACACATGCACGAGCACACAGAAATTTGTTTTCTGTCAGAACGTTCATAGATAACCATGTGTTATTCGATGATTGAATGGAAGACTTGGGGAGTCTACATCAAACCAGCTCCTTATATAGTAACTTTGTGTTACTCAGTAACTTTGTGTTACTGACAGGCATTCTAACTGAGTCATTTCTTGATTCAGGGTTACACCTATTAAACTGTTTGAATTTGAAAAGATTCGAATGGTCACTACTTTCTATTTTAATCTGAAAAGATTGAAATAATCACTCTTTCCATCTGGGAAGACTGCTCTTATTTCATACAGGGCTTGTTACATGATGAAGACTATGCTTACATGATGATCATACACAAAGGGGGAGATTGTCTTGAAAAGGGGGAGATTGTTTTGCCAAGTTTTGATGATGTTGATTCTCACCACTCATCAAAAAGGGGGAGAAGATATAAAAAGGGGGAGAAGATACAAAAAGGGAGAATACAATCTGAAGATCTGAAGATATTCAAATTTTCAAAGATTTTAAAGATTTGAAGATTGTTTAAAGATATCAGGTTTTGAAGTTTTGAAGCTATCAACGTCATATCTGAAGATTCTCAAGAGATAAGTGAAGACTAGTGAAGACCCGAAGACAATTGCAATATTTTTTTAATCATGAATCCAAAGGGGGAGATTGTTGGATCAAATAATTGTATTCAAGATTAAAGTTAAAGTTAAGGGTTTAAACTGCAATTGTGCTAAAGTTAATTAGAGGGTTTATTATGTAATAAGTCAATAGTTATTAAGCTATTGGGCCCAAGCCCATTAGAAAGCCCATTAAGCTTAAAGCCCATATGACTTAGGTATTTAAAGTTTTGTTTAATTAGTTTTAGGTTTTAATCCTCATATTTACAATAATCATATTATAGTGAGGTGAAGGTTTCTTTGTATTCAAAGGGTATCAAGAACACTCAAGGGTTTCATTGTTTATTCAAGGGATTGGTATGTTACTCTGATTTATATATCTCTTGATTATTATTGTGTTGCTTGATTACTTGATTAATTGGTTACCAACTAGATTAAATCTGGGATAACAGTCTTTTCCCATCTGGTCTAATCTTTCCTGCTTCAGAAGGACCATTCTCAATGATATCCCACATTGAGTAATCAGTGAGAAGAATGTATTGTCTAATTCTGATCTTCCACATGTCAAACTCATTGGGTTTGAGCATTGGAACCTTAGAGACCAGAGTACTGTTTGATTCTGCCAGGTTTTCCATGATGAATGAATAGATGTTTCTGAGAGAGTTAGGCTCTGATACCACTTGTCAGGATCGAATTCTCAACAAGAATAAAGTCTCAGAAACAATATCAAAGAAGTTGCGGAATAACACTTTGATATTTAATATACCAGTAAACAAAATAGTATTTGATCAACAACTTATAAACTTGTATTGAATGCTTGAAATTACAAGATTAAACACACAACCTCAATATTGATGAACAGGCTCACCAATACGAATTCTACTTCTTTAGAATTATAGGATCTATGCCTTGAGGTTGATTTTCTCTAAAACTTAGAATGAATAATTAACTCTATGTTAACTATTCTATACAATTCTATACATATACTGAATAAAAGATAATTACAATAAATAAAATATCTTCAGTATATCTTCTATCATTATCTTCAATCCTTCCATGAATATCTTGACTCTTTCCAGCTGTCATCCTTTCCATCCGAATCTTCAAGTCATAAACAGTACTAACCATGCTCAGCAGCATTAATCTCTTAAAGTAGCATTAACTCTGAACTAGCAGTATTAATCTTGTTGAGCAGTACTAACTTTGTTCCAGCAGCATTAACTTCTACTAGCAGTAGTAATACTCAGCAATATTAACTTTGAAGTCTTCTAGCAGTAGTAATTCTGAACTAGCAGCATTAACCATACTTGAGCTTTTCTTTAGTTCCCAACAATGCGGTTTCTACAGCTCATCATCCGCAACTTTATGGTTCTCTATCCTGCGATCGCGTGCCGATCATCGCACCCGACCTGTCCGTAAAACCCAACTCACAAGATCCCGACACGTTCTGATCCAGAAGGTATTGTCGCCCAACAGATTCCCGTCGGGTTACTGGCCTATGCTCGTCTTACGGCGCTGAGTGTAATTGCATATAGGCACACACACAACTAACCAACTCCTATGGTCCGTCCAGAACCGGTAGGACCTCCCCAGGGAACAAGACCTAAGAGGCGTGAGGGTCCACGTCCATGTACGAGAGGCGGTAGCGTCCGGATTGCTGGGGCTTCCGGAGAGGGTGTGATGACAGAAAATATTATTAGGGGAATTGGAGTGGGCAGCGCCGTTGGACCAATCCAAGCCAGTACTTCCCGACGATCACCCACACCGCCACGGACAACCTCTCCGACGGTGGAAGGGGACACCGCTACTGAAACTACTAACGTTTAGTCCTCTCCTGCCACCGAGTCAGAGGAGGCAACAGGTACATCCAGCACTCAGTCGAAAGCTGCCACCGATTCTGAGGAGGCAGCAGACCAATCCCGCAGTCAGTCCGAAGCCGCCACCCAAGCATCGGAATCAAATGACAAGTCCTCTGACTCTGATGGTGAAGATGATGAGCCCTCAACTGGAGAGACAAGGAGAGTGGTGGGAGTTGTAGTAAAAAATGTTCAAGTGAGTAGAGGGAGGGAAAGGAGGAGCAAGATTCTTCATGAGCGTACACACTTGGCTCAACATTCTACGGTTGACCTCCAACGGCCTACATCTAGCCATGTAGCCACATCTGCTACCCAGTCTCATGTGTTGAGACAGGGTATTGAAGGAGCACCCGTGGACCTAGCGCCGCAATTTCACACCCCCTAGCCGCTCCGCCATCTCTCAACAGATGGTAGTTTCAAGTTGACACGGGGATTTAGCACAAAAGCTACCGGTCTCGCGCTTGGAGAGTTTCGGTATTTAAACAAGAGAACAGCAGCCCCCGTTCTCGACTTCTCTGGGTGCACTGAGTCTAGAGCCATTTGATGTCATATCTCCTATTCCTAGGACACAAATACCCTTTTCGGCTACTGCTGGAGGCCTTAGTGGCCCAACCGGAACACCTATAGTAATTCCAACTTCGGATGGTTTACGAGGATTGGGTGGAAGTCCTACCACAACTATCATCACGCCAGCTGTGAATGTAGGCGGTTCGACTTCTACAGTCGTAACCAGAACTGGAAGTCTAAGTGTCCCAAGAGTGATTCACCCCGAGTTCGTCTCAAGGGAATTATTGGATGGTGCCCTAAAGACCGTCCGTTCTATTATGCTCCAAGCTGAGGGAAGAGGTAGATGCCATGAAGCGTCTGATCAAAAGTAAAGGTCCCGTGACTGAGCCTGAACCACTACCTCCTACACCACAACCCTCTCCTGCTGCTGTTGACATGTCTATCGATGAACTAAATTCCGTACTCCTAGCCAAGCTACTTGCCCAATCACATATAGAACCTACCCAGGATGCCGATCTTCTATCGCTTTTACATGTTCAAGCATCCACACCTACTCCACCAGCCCCCAACCCACTGTATATCTAGATGCCTTCCAGCAACAACAAGCCATGCTTCAGTCTTTGCAGCAATCAGTAGCTGTATTGACTGAACGCTTATCGTCCGTGGAAGACACCTGCCGAAGCCAGGCAAAAAGGCTCAAGCGCTGACATGATGACCAGGATGATCCTGATCACCATGAGGGGGAGAAGCGCTGACGTCTATCCGATCCAGAAACACAAACAGTGGAATCAGTACAGGTGGAAACGGAAGGGGCTTTAGGTTCTGGTACGCAACCGGAAGGGCAAGAACAGGCACGAGAACAGGTTATGGATTTGGTGCTTTACGAAACTCCAACGGTTGAAAAGCCTGAGGAAATAAATGAAGGTTAACCGATAGTTCCTGAAGAATGGGCTTTGATTGTCGAAACTTATGAGGTTTCTGACCCGACAGAAGAATATGCCAACACTGAAAGAGCGCTGATAGTCATGCAAGCCGAAATTGATGAGATTCTTCATCCAGTTTATCAGCCAGATGATCAACCTTCTGTCGTGGTACCACTTTTGACATATCCTGCTGATCACCCTGATCTTCATCAGTCAGATATTCCCGTTACATCTCCTCCAGATTCACCGGTTATGAGAACAGAAAGTACTCCACCAGTTCGTCCGTCCAAATGGGAAAGAGTCAGAATAAAGGTTCCATTTCTGGAAGAAAGCCAGAAGATGATCTTTGCCCACTGGATTCTTAAATATGATGAAGTCGTGCTTCATGGTCTACAGTCGATGAAAATCTAGGAAAAACAACGTGAGATCATATTCGTGTATAACCACTTTCAAGACAAGCACAACAAGACAAAGCTTCAAATTACATCAGTCGATCAGATTCAATCTAGTTTCTTCATGGATGTGAAGTATGTTGGGAACTGAAGAAAAGCTCAAGTATGGTTAATGCTGCTAGTTCAGAATTACTACTGCTAGAAGACTTCAAAGTTAATATTGCTGAGTATTACTACTGCTAGTAGAATTAATATTGCTAGTCAAAGTTATTGTTGCTTGAACAAAGTTAGTACTGCTTAGCTAGTTAGTACTGCTAGTGGTTAGTGCTGCTTAGTAGTTAATGCTGCTAAAACCAAGTTAATGCTGCTTCAGAGATAATGTGAAGATAATGATGAAGAGATCGTGGTTAAAGATAAACATGGAAAGTTGAAGATATTCATGGAAGATATACTGAAGATATTTTATTGTAATTATCTTTTTGTTCAATATATGTATAGAATTGTATAGAATAGTTAACATAGATTTTTTTTCATTCATTCTTTCTAAGTTTTTAGAAAAAATCAACCTCAAGGCATAGATCCTAATTCTAGAGAAGTAGAATTCGTATTGGTGAGCCTGTTCATCAATATTGAGGTTGTGTGTTTAATCTTGTAACTTCAAGCATTCAATACAAGTTTATAAGTTGTTGATCATATACTGTTTTGTTTACTGTTTCATAGAATATCAAAGTGTTATTCCGCAACTTCTTTGATATTGTTTCTGAGAATTTATTCTTGTTAAGAAATCGATCCTGTCAAGTGGTATCAGAGCCAGTTCTCTCAGAGACAACTATTCACTCATCATGGAAAACTCTGCAGAATCAAACAGTACTCTGGTCTCAAAGGTTCCAATGCTCAAACCCAGTGAGTTTGACATGTGGAAGATCAGAATTAGACAATACATTCTTCTCACTGACTACTTAATGTGGGATATCATTGAGAATGGTCCTTCTGAAGCAGGGAAGATTGGACCAGATGGGAAAAGACCTCCACCAAAGACAGATGGTGAGAGGAAGATCAGACAGACAGAGATGAAGGCCTTAAGCACTCTGCTCTTGGCCATCCCCAATGAATATCGGCATCAATTTTGCAACTGCACTGATGCTCAGATTCTCTGGAATGCTCTAGAGAAAAGATTTGCTGGAACTAAAAGCATCAAAAGAAATCAAAGAGATGTTCTAAAGCAGCAGTATGAGAACTTCACTTCTTCAAAGAATGAGTCTATGACTCAAACTTTTGATAGGTTCAACAAGCTCATTGGTGAACTGGCTACTGTAGGAGTGAAGATGGAGCAAGATGATATCAACAGAAAGTTCCTCAGATCTCTTGGGGATGATTGGACTATGTACACTGTCTCATATAGGCAGAGTGACAATCTGGAAGAGAAGGAACTTGATGATCTATATAATGATCTAAGAGTTTTTGAAACTGAGGTAGAAACCAAGAAGAAGCCCACTGGTTATATCCACAATGCTGCACTTCTATCAGCATCTACTGAAACAGTTAGTACTGCCAGTGGAGTGAATTCAGAAAAAGGCACTGAAACTATCTTTGAAGCCTTTTTGTCCAGTCATAGCAACAATTCATTGATTAATGATGATCTGGATCAACTTCACCCTGATGACCTAGAGGAGATGGACATTAAATGGCAGATGGCCATGTTATCTATGAGGGTGAAGAAGTTTATCAAAACAACAGGAAGGAACAACTTCTCTCAAAGAAGAGAAGATGGAGCAGGTTTTGACAAGACAAAGGTGGAATGCTATAAGTGCCACATGAAAGGACACTTTGCTAGAGAATGCAGAAGTGGTGTTCCAAACCACAACCACCAACAAGCTCAGAATGTAGGCTACAATCAGAACAAGAATCCGGCTCAAGCTCTTGTTTCTCAACAAGGAATGGGATTTGACTGGAGTGATCAAGCTGAGGAAGCCATTCAGAATCAAGCTCTTATGGCAGAAGTGTCTGATCTTCCCTCTGAGGTAATTTCTAACCTTTGCACTCAATCTTGCACAGACACTGTCAAAAGGTACAGGGATCACAACCAAAGCATGTGTGATGACCTCAAAAGATTAGAAAAGGACAGAAGAGATTATGTGTTGATAGTAGAGAGATTTGAAGAGCAAATCAAAGGCTTTCAAGCTAATGAACTTCAACACTCTTATGACACAAACTATTGGAAGTGGGAAAAGAATGAATTAGAAACCAAACTGTCTAAATCCTTAGAAGAGAATGACAGGCTGAAAGAGGAACTATCTAAAGTTAAGCTTGACATAGAAAAGTTTTCATATGCTTCAAAAGCAATGGATTCTCTTCTAAAGGCTCAGATTCATGATAAGATGAAGCCTGTTATTGGATACAACAATACACCCCCTCCTTACAACAACAACTATATCTCTCCTACTTCAGACTTGTTAGAGACCAAGGAGAAAAAGGACTTGTCTGAGGAAGCTTTTAAGATAGATCCTTTGGATGAGGTAGTAGTTAAGGATTTGACTGAGAAAAAAGCCAGTGAGAATAGGGATAATGCTGTGAGTAAAGAGATACTATTAGAAAACAACATTATCACCAATGAGGGATGTGGGAAAATCTGGGTCAAGTCCAAGGAGATAGAGAAGACCAAAGGAAAGGATAACAAGGTCCATTACAAACAAACAACGGTTGTGAATCCTGGACCTTGTAAACAGTGTGCTTGCAATAAAACTAAGAGCCTAAATTCTGGTATAAAAAGAGGTAACCAAAGAAACTGGAATAATCAATGGGCTCAGAAACAAGGAGTTGATCTGAATAAAATCAATAGACCAAAACCTTGTTTCATATGTGGCAAGCTGAATCATTTGGCTAAGTATTGTTTCTTCAACCCAATTAACCAACAGATGAACTTTCAAAGGTTTATGCAAAAACCTGTTGGTTATAGGAAGGCTGGAAAGAAACATGTGATGAAGAAATCTGGTGAAACCAAAGGCCCCATAGGGAAAAAGGTTTTAATAAAAAGCATTAAAATGTGGGTGCCTAGAAGCACTAAAACTGTTAGTACTGCTGACAGGGATAGTGCTGCTGGAACTGCTGCTACCAGTGTTAGTACTGCTGGAAATATTAATACTTCTAATATTGTTAGTACCTCTTCAAAGGTTAATACTGCTAACACAGTTACTGCTGCTAACACAGTTACTACTTCTAACAAGGTTAGTACTGCTAAGCATGCAAGTGCTGCTAAGGCAGTTAGTACTTCTAAAACCAGTACTGCTTCTAGCAAAAATGTTTCCAAGCCTATCATTGTGACAAAGTACTCCAAAAATGAGGAGTCAAAGTTTAAAAATCTTGTCAAGAAAGAATGCAAGTATTTTGATAAGAAAGGGGTACCCAAGACCACTTTGGCTTGGGTTCCTAATTCATACTAACTGATTTATATTATGTGCAGGGCAACCAACAGCTCAAGGGGAAGAGCATATGGCATGTTGATAGTGGTTGCTCTAGGCACATGACAGGCAACATGTCATGCCTTCAGGATTTCAAGCATATCAATGGAGGACATGTTGCATTTGGAGATAATCTTACTGGTGGTAAAATAAGTGGAAAAGGTAATGTTACCAAAGGTAAGATGACATTTGAGGATGTCTACTATGTTGATCAATTGAAATACAACCTGTTAAGTGTATCACAGGTTTGTGACAAACAACATAGCATATTATTTACAAATACTGAGTGTATGATCCTTGCTCCAGGGTTCAAGGTAGTTGATGAAAGCATGATACTACTTAGAACTCCAAGAAAGAACAATGTTGATAGTGATTCATCCCTGAACTGTCTTGTTTCAAAAGCTTATGTGGATGAATCCTCTCTATGGCACAGAAGGATGTGTCACATGAATTTCAAGACAATGAACAAACTTGTTAAAAACAACCTTGTAAGAGGTTTATCTTCAAAAGTATTTTCATGTGATGATCATTGTGTTGCATGTCTTAAAGGCAAACAACACAAAACTTCTCATAAGACCAAAGAGATAAACTCAATTTCTTCTTGTCTCCAATTACTGCATATGGATCTGTTTGGTCCTACAAATGTTATGAGTATAGGCAAGAAATCTTACTGCTTGGTTATTGTTGATGATTACTCTAGATTTACCTGGGTATATTTTCTAAGGACTAAGGATGAGACAAGTGGACTGATCAAATCCTTTATCCTAAGAATTGAAAACCAAACTAATCAAAAAGTAAAAGTCATTAGATCAGATAATGGAACTGAGTTTAAAAATTTTGATCTAAACACCTTCTGTGAAGAGAAAGGCATTGAGAGACAATATAGTGCCCCTAGGACTCCTCAACAGAATGGAGTTGCTGAAAGGAGAAATAGGACACTAATAGAGGCTGCTAGATCTCTGTTGGCTGATTCAAAACTGCCAATTACCTTCTGGGTTGAAGCAGTTAATACTGCTTGTTATGTCCAAAACAGAGTTCTAGTGGTCAAGCCATTTGGGTGTCCTTGTACTATTCTCAATACCAAATCTCACTTAGGTAAGTTTGATAGCAAAGCAGATGATGGATTTCTTGTTGGTTACTCATCTCAGAGTAAGGCTTACAGAGTTTTTAAGTCTTCTTCCAGAATAATTGAAGAAAGTGACAATGTGAAATGCAATGAGAACACACCAAATCCTATTGGGTCTGGTCCACAGTGGCTATTTGACATTGACTCACTAACTAACTCTTTTGGTTTCAGTAGTGATGACTATCCAGGTATAGGGAGTGGAGGATCAGGGACTACACAAGCTCAAGAAACTATATCTCAAATTGTGATCTTTCCCATACCCACAGTGGATCCTGTTGAAGACTGTGAAAAGGAACCATCTACTGGACCAAGTCAGAGTGGAGAAGAAAGTAGAGATGAGGAGACTCAAGAAAATAAAGAACCAGAAGTAGCTCCTAAAAACACTTCAGTTGAGTTGCATGACTCTAATCTAGAGGTGGGACTTAATGAAGAACCTAGTCATCACACAAGAATACAAAAGAATCATCCTCCACAGCTGGTAATAGGAGATATATCTTCTCCTATGATGACTAGAAATCAAAGTAGGATTCAAGAAATGCAAGACCAACAACATACAATGCTATCTTGCTTTTTATCCCAGCTTGAGCCTAAAAAGGCACATGATGCTATGAAAGAGTCCAGTTGGATAGAAGCAATGCAAGAAGAGCTACTGCAATTCAAGCTGCAAGATGTTTGGGATCTGGTAGACCTTCCTAAAGGCCAAAGAGCAATAGGAACAAAATGGGTCTTCAGGAATAAGAGAGATGAAAGAGGTATAGTGATGAGGAATAAAGCAAGGCTGGTGGTTCAAGGGTATACACAAGAAGAGGGAATAGACTATGATGAAGTATTTGCACCTGTGGCCAGGATAGAAGCAATTAGATTATTCCTGGATTATGCTTCCTATATGAAATTCAAAGTCTATCAAATGGATGTGAAAAGTGCATTTCTTTATGGCTCAATTGAAGAAGAAGTATATGTCTATCAACCACCAGGGTTTGAAAACCCAAGCTATCCAGACAGGGTATACAAATTGAAGAAAGCACTTTATGGACTACATCAAGCTCCAAGAGCATGGTATGACACTCTGTCATCCTTTCTCTTGGAAAATGGCTTTGAAAGAGAAGTCATTGATAAGACTCTATTCATCAAGAGAAAGAAGAAGGATATCTTGCTGGTCCAAATCTATGTTGATGATATTATCTTTGGATCCACAAGAGATAACATGTGCAAGGAGTTTGAGGAACTAATGCATCAAAGGTTCAAGATGAGTTCCATGGGGGAACTTACTTTCTTCCTTGGACTCCAAGTTCAACAGAAGTCAGATGGAATCTTTATCTGTCAGTCCAAGTATGTGCAGGACATTCTAACCAAGTTTGGTTTCTCAGATTCAAAACCTGCCAACACACCTATGGAGACACACAAGTAGATAACAACAGATCTTGGGGGGAGGATATGAATGTTCATCATTATAGTTCCATGATTGGCTCTTGTGTGTCCCTAAATCTAGTTTCTAATCAATATTAATCAAACAAACAAGATTTAACAATCAAATTTACCTGTTTGATTACTCTTTGAATTCACAAATACACTTTCTCTCTCTAGAACTCTCTCTCTCTCTCTCTCTACTTATTCTTTGTTTCTAACTACTATCTCTTGTATATATTGAAAATACAAGAAGAAAATGTATTTATACTAACACCTAATACAAGGAAACAACAAATACAAATACAACTAAGTTTGACTTATTACAAAATAGACATTGACTTTTAATGAGATTTGACTTTAGCAGCTTTGACTTCCTCAACTTTGACCTTCAGTATTCTTGATCTTGTATCCAACAGATTTATGCTCTAACAATCTCCCCCTTTGGATTCAAGATCATTGTTGAAAGATCTAGCAATTCAGTCTTCACTTTAAGCTCTGTCAAAGCAAACTCCCCTTTTTCATTGATGATCTTCTTTCCAAAACTGTCTTCAAACAATTAACAATCTCCCCAATGCTTACATAGAACACTTTCAGACTTTTGGAAATAAATTATCTTCAGAATCAACTCAAATTGCTTTAGCAAATAATCTTCAAAGAAAATTTCCTCAAAACTTCAGAAATTCTTTGATCGTCTTCAAAACTTTAAAATCTTTACTTTGAACTTTTCTGATTTGAGCATTTCAGAAAAAAAAATAATCTCCTCCAAACTTGAAAAACTTTAACATTTCTGCATACCATCTCCAATCTTTAACATTTCTTCTTACCATCTCCCCCTTTTTGATGATTTGAGCATCTATATCATCAAAACTTTTCTCTGAAGAAATGTCATCGACCATTCTGATATTTCCAACTGAGCCTCTGATTCTGTGATCCATAACCAGGTATTCATCTATATCTTTGCAAATCCATACAAAATAAGAACATGTAACTCCTGAATCAACAGATGAATTAGTTAATATGCCTGTCAGTAACACAAAGTCACTGTGTGTAACGAATACACAATATAAAGGAGCTTTTTAATGTTCACTCCCCCAGGGCTTCCATCCAATCATCGAAATACCACAAAGGCAATTTCTATGAATGTTATGACAAAGAAACGAATTCTTTGTGTGCTCGTGCATGTGTAGAAAAAATTAAGCACGAATATTGCTTTTATAAGGCTCAACATAGTGTAAACTACTGAGACAACAGTAGATAAACACAGACTCTAAGTGCATGATTGAAGTACGAAGGTGGGGTAGACTTCCTTCTTTTTCAATATCCAGATTTTCCAAATGAAAAACAGATAGATTATATGTTGCGTCCCCTTGAAAATGTGAAACATTTTCTTTTTGAGAAGAAAATGAGTGGTTGGTGGGGTTTAAGCAAGAGTTGGCATGGGCTAATTGCCTGTTTCAATAACGTTCACCAAAGAGTTGTGAAACGCTAGTAATATGGCTGCCCGGCTCAGAAAGTAGTTGGTGCAGAGTTTGATATTCTTTTACTCTAATCTCTCACCCTCCTTCTTTTTAATCAATAAGCTCACTACTAACCAAACTCTCTTTTCCATTTTACCTCAACACACCCACACTCATTTCTTTTGACTCCTCACACTCAATCACTAAGGGATTAACTTCATCGGTAGGAAACACTGGTTAACGTGAATCCATAGAAGTTTAGTTAATTCCTAGCAAAAAGAACCAAGTAATCCTAAAAGAACGTGTTGCTCAAATGGTTTAACTGTATCAGTTAAAGCTCATATACAAATATCAGATGAATGTATGCTCAAAAAGTAATCATGAAAATATGAGCATTTTTAAACATTGAAGTATTTTCAAACAAGTATATTGAATGAATAAACATGAGTGCAAAAGACTTGTTTGAAAATCTGACATTGTATGAAAATGATCAAAAATGAATGATATAGCAATTAAAGCTTATGGTCAAGAATAATTGATATTTGTCTATACGAAACAAAATATAGACATTCTTGAAATAACGTTTTGAAATGAAATAACGCTCAAAATTCTTTGAATACAAGCGGAGTGTCTTACCATCGAATAAAAATTGTTCCAATTTAGAGACATGATAAGAACATTTTGAACAAAGATTCAAACCGGTGTTTGTGAATACTTGAAAGTATATAGAAAAGACAATACCCAAGTATTTATCTTTGGAAACACACGGTTTGTTTATCAATGAAGCACAAAAATAAAATAAAAACATTTCAAATCACACTTCCAAATTATAAAATCTGTTTAAGAATTGGGAAGTGGTTTGAACATTTAAGAACATGTTTTCTATACCTAAAAGTTGTCCTTCTTTCAGATATATGTGAGATTAAGATAAGAAATTTACCTTGTCGCTCAATCTTAAATCTCAGAAAGTCAGCTGTAGTCATGTAGATATGATCGTGTCAGCTTCTCTCATCCTGTAAGTCTCAAAGTCTACTCAAAAAAAATTATTCACAAAATTTATTCGAAAATAAATGACGGAAAACAGTAAAACAATTATTGAACGAGTTCTGATCAGAAGTAATCAGAAATCATTGCCTTACTCCTTGTTACTTATAAACTCCCCCCTAAAATCATGCATCACAAAAATTTTGTTAGTTAAAATGTATAATGCAGAAATTAGTTTTGCTCCCCCTCAAATGAATGTAGATCATCTAAAATCTTCTCTAACTCCCCCTGAGATCATGAGCAAACAATTAAAGTGCAGATATCCTTCAAACATAAAGATTAAAGAAAATGATGAAAAATAACAATTCATAACTTTAGCAGGTAACAACTGATTATGTCTTAAGATTTAACATACCAAGCTTAGAGATAAGAAAATTAAATCTCTTTTCATCTAATGGTTTGGTAAATAAATCTGCAAGTTGATAATCTGTTTTTACAAAATAAAGTTCAATTGTTCCTTTTTCAACATTATCTTTGATAAAATGATACCTTACATAATGTGTTTGGTTTTCGTATGCTGGACAGGATTACCAGATATGGCAATTGCACTCTTCGAGTCATAGTAGATTGGAATTTTATCATACTTGAATCCATAGTCTCGTAACTGTGTTCGCATCCACAAGACTTGAGAGCAGCAACTGGCAGCAGCTACATACTCTGATTCAGCAGTCGATGTGGAAACGCATAACTGTTTCTTTGAAGTCCAACTAACGAGCTTGTCTCCAAGGAATTGTACGTGACCAAAAGTACTCTTTCTGTCCAACATGCAACCTGCATGATCTGCATCTGAATATGCTGTCAGTTGAAACCCTGTATCCTTAGGATACCACAGACCAAGGTTTGCAGTCCCCTTCAGATATCTAAAGATCCGTTTGACAGCGGCCAAATGGGATTCTTTGGGAGCAGCTTGATATCTAGAACAAAGACATGTTGAGAACATAATATCTGGTCTACTCAAAGTAAGATACATCAACGATCCTATCATACCTCTATAGGTTCTAACATCAACACTTTTTCCCGAAGGATCAGTGTGGATCTTAGTTCCTGGTGCCATCGGGGTCCCAATAGATTTGTGATTTTCCATTTTGTACTTCCGAAGAATGTCCAAAATGTACTTAGATTGATTTATAAAAATCCCCGTAGAAAGTTGTTTAACTTGTAATCCGAGAAAGAAATTCATCTCTCCCATCATACTCATTTGAAAACGTGACACCATGAGGTTAGAAAAGTTTTTACAATATTTTGGATTAGTAGAACCAAATATTATATCATCAACATATATCTGAATAAGTATAATATCAGCTTTTTCTTTCTTGATGAATAAAGTAGTGTCGATCTTACCTTTTGAGAAACCAGACTTGACCAAGAATTTTGATAATACATCATACCAGGCTCGAGGGGCTTGCTTTAATCCATAAAGGGCTTTGTCCAAGATATAGACATGATCTGGCTTGTCTTGATTAACGAACCCTTCTAGTTGAGACACGTACACTTCTTCTTTAAGAATGCCGTTCAGAAAGGCTGTTTTCACATCCATCTGAAAGACTGTGAAGTTCTTATGAGCGGCATAGGCGAGAAACATTCTGATTGCCTCTATGCGCGCTAATAGAGCATACGTCTCGTCATAATCAATGCCTTCCTCTTGCCGGTAGCCTTTGGCAACAAGTCTAGCTTTGTTTCTGATGATGACACCATCTTCATCCTTTTTGTTCTTGAATACCCACTTAGTTCCTATCACGGTCTGTCCTTCAGGCTTAGGAACTAATCTCCAAACCTTTAGGGCTTCAAACTGATTGAGCTCTTCTTGCATTGCAGATACCCAGTCCGAATCAGCAAGAGCCTCGGATACTCGTGTTGGCTCAATCTTGCTTAGGAACGAGTCATGCATACACTAATTAATAGTCGCTGACCTTGTCTGAACAGGCTTGTCAAAATCTCCAATTACTTGATGTAATGGATGGTCCTTGGTCCAGCGATGCTCATGTGGGAGTGGAATAGATAAATTTTGAACATGATCATCATCTTGAAATCCACTTTCAAAATCTTCACTTGAATTACAGGAGGGGGTTTTTTAGTTGAAATATCATTTGCAGAAGTATCAGTTGGGACAGCAGATTCAAGCTGTTGAGTAGACAAAGTATTACACCCAACTGAAACAGTTACTTCTGACTCAGCATTTGTTTGAACATCTTCAACTGTAGGAGTAACAACAGGAAGTTGAGTTTCTGTCTGAACTGGGATGCTTGTTCAGTAATGACCTCTGAATTGACTGGATGATTACAACTTGTATCTTCAGACCTGTCAGTCACTGCAGATTTAGCTACATTAGTTCCAAGAACCTCATCATAAAAGAATTCAAATAACAAATCTAAATCAGTTAAATGTGAATTAGATGTAGAAGCGTTATCCGAATTTGTCGCTGTAGACACAGGTTCTTGACTGATCTGCCCAGAAGCTAATACACCAGTGATAACGGGTTCTGAACTAAGATGATCAGAAGCCATTTCTTCATCAAATGTAACATTGACGCTCTCCACAACTGTCTTTGACTTCTTTATATAAACACGATATGCAACAAATGTTGAAGAATAACCGATAAAGATGCCTTCGTCCGCTTTAGCACTTAATTTGTTCAGACTTTCTCTGTCGTTAAGCACAAAACATTTACACCCAAATATATGAAAGTATTTGATGGTAGGTGTTCTGTTGTTGATCAGCTCATATGGAGTCTTTTGAAATCGGCAGTGTATCATGGAACGATTTTGAGTATGGAATGCAGTCGACACAACTTCAGCCCACAAAAATAGAGGTAGATCCGATTGACTAAGCATAGTCCGAGCGGCCTCGACTAGCGTCCGATTACGTCTTTCTACTACTCCATTTTGTTGAGGCGTTCTAGCAGCAGAATACTGATGTGAAATCCCAACTGATTCGAGATATTCATCAACAATCTTATTCTTGAATTCTGTGCCATTGTCAGTTCGAAGGAACTTGACTTGTCGCTGCTGTTTCACCTGGGTCGTCTTTAAGAATAAAATGAGAATTTCCAGTGTCTCATCTTTTGAACGAAGAAATTTGACCCATGTGTATCTTGAGTAATCGTCCACAATGACCAACACATATTTCTTTCCTCCCAAACTCTGAGTTCTCATTGGACCACATAAATCCATGTGTAGCAATTCTAACGGAGAACTAGTGCTTGGTTCAGTCTTCGGTTTATGTGCAGCTCTCTTCATCTTACCCTTCTCATAAGCTGCACATAAGTGTTGTCTCTCGTATTTCAGCTCAGGAAGTCCCTTTACCAATTTCCCACGAACCAGCTTGTTGATGTAACGAAAGTTCAAGTGAGATAACCGTCTATGCCAGAGCCAACTTTGTTGTTGTGTAGCTTTTGTCATCAAGCATACCTGATTGTCAATCTGAATTTTGGACAAATTGATGGTGTAGAGGTTTGTCTTTCGATGTCCACTCAAGAGTTCTGAACCGTCTTCATTACGAACTGAGCAACTCTTAGACTTGAAGTTGACCTCTAACCCTTTATCGCAGAATTGACCTATGCTGAATAAGTTGTGCCCCAAACCTTCGACATACCTCACTTTATTGATCGTTATGTTGTCTTATATAATGTCACCATATCCTAAGATAGGTGAAAGCTGATCGTTTCCGAATCTGACATTACCACTGAATTTCTCTGTATAGTTAGACAATAAAGCTTTTTGCCCAGTCATATGCTTGGAACATCCACTGTCCAAGTACCACATATGTCGGGTCTGCAAGAGAAATCAGGCAATAACAATTTTAGGTACCCATTTAAGAACGGGCCCTAACGGATTAGCCCAAGATTTTGGTATCCACTTGAAAATGGATCCTCTGTTCATTTGAAAACCTTTAAAATCATTTGATCTAGAAGAATATACATGATAAGATCCATACCAATCAGAAGAATCATGAGAATAAGCAAAGTCAGTGTTCCGATAATTATAATGAAATTTAGTAGTAATAGGAGATAATTGAATCAACTGCTTTATTGAATAACGCTTGTAAGAAGTTACAAGGTTTTGTTTACGAGAAGCACATTGATCAACTATATCAGAATCACTACTAACAGATTTAGTACAAAAATTATCAGTAACTGATTCAGCTATCTCAGCATCCTTCTGTTTTGGTCTCCATTTGGATTGAGCTTTCAACTTTTTCTTCCTTAAATCTGAAACATAAGATGTAGATTTATTAGGAAAAATAGATTTCTGTGACTGAGGTTTCTTTTGTGTACCAGTGTATTTCTGTTTCTGTAATCGCTGCTTCTTATTTTTCTTACAATTAGCATAGTAATCAGCAGTTACAGAAACTTTGTCATTACTAACACCACTTGGTAATGCTTTGTCATTTTCAAGACAAGTAGAATGATCAGGAAGTTTAGAATGGACATCAAACATATCAGATTCTACCATGCACCCATCATCAGAATTTAAAGAATCATTTGCAGACTCAAATAAGTCATCAGAATTATCAGAGAAAGTTTGAGGTGCCTTTGAAACTGTAGAACACTTTGTTGATTTAACTTGAAAAACAGTGTTCTTTAAAACGGTAGAAAATACATTTTGTTGAATATCCACCAAAAGTTTTTCATCAGATAAAACATTTTCAAGCTTGACTATTTTGCTTTCAAGAATAGATGTAGGAACATAAATCTTTGCAATCGCAGGTTTTGCCTTCATCTCTGAATCGGAATAACTAACAATATAGTCATTTGAAAGAACTTTTGGTGTTTCTGAAAGATAACTATCATTTAACTTTACATAGTTAAACGGTAGTTGCATTTTCTTTTTATTCTTTCTGTTTTCAGTTTCTTTGGTCTCATCTTCTTCTGACAATTTGGTAACAAATTTCGGTTTTAAATGAGTATGTTTACCAGCACAAGCAAGAAAATCATAATTATAAAGTGCCGGCTGTTTTCTGATGGCTTTCTTAAGATAATGGGGGTTGTTAAAACCAAGTCCCCATCTTTGCTTAACATCAACCTCTTCATTAGGAGCATTAAGAAAAATGGTTTGATCTGTTTGACCTATTTTATAAAGTTTAACTTCTAGATCATTTACCTTCTTGTTCAAATTCTTGTTTTCAACTTGCAATTTATAAACAGTTAATGCAGATTCATTCTTTTCAAACTCATATTTATTTACTTTACCTTCAAACTCAGAAATCTTCTTTTCAAAATCATCTACTTTAGATTTAGAATCAGATTTGCGTAAAAAATCAATCAGATCTTTGTTTGAAATAACAGAAGTATTAAGTTCAAATATCTTCTTTTTCTTTTTAGCAACCTTTTCCTTTTCATTTTTCAGATTATTTTGTAAATTTTGAAGCTCAACCACCATGGTTTCCAACTTGGTAATGAAATCTTTTGGAGTTAAGTTTAATACCTCATTAACTTCTTCATCATCTGACTCGTCATTCTTGTCCTCTTTGCCCATGAGACAGATATGAGCATTTTCTTCTTTCTCATCACTTTCATCCTCAGAATGATCTAACCAAAACTCATCCTCGGCCATTAAAGCAACACCAGCTTCTTGTTGTCTTTCCAGAAGCAACTTGTTCTGATAGTACTGAGAGTTGCGTACTTTCGGCTTCCGACACTCTTTAGCATAATGACCCAACTTGCCACAATTGTAGCATTTAATTGGATCAGTTGCTATCTTCTCAACAGCAAACTTCTTCTTCTCATCCGATTTCTTCTCACCATACCTATTCTCTTCAAATCTCTTGCCTTCTACCCTCTCTCGGTGCCCGTGGTTCTTTGAACTTGATGACGAATAGCGTTGAGAGTTTGATCCCGGCTTCTTATAAAATTTCTTTTGAAATGCACGGGTCAGCAATATCATAGCTTGTTTCAAACATTCGCCATCATCACTATCTGATACAGAACCAGACTCTGAACTTGAACTCACTTTCTTTTTCTTCTTCTTCTCAATCTTCTCTTTCTTTTCCTTCTTCTTTTCACCAACAACTAAAGCTATAGGATCAGGAACTTGTATTGACTTCTTCTTCTCAGCTCTTTTCTCTTCAACCTCTTCTTCATTCTGTTTCAGGGTCTCATAAACTTCATGAAGAGGGATTTCACTTAAATCTTTCATCTGCTTCATCCTATGTGTGTGTTTCTTCCATTCAGGACGTAGGATGCTCAAAAATTTCACATTGTTTTCCAACTGCTTCTTCTTGACTTTGTTCTTAGTCAGCTCATTCGGAAAGCAAAGTAAATCTTTCATAAGTGTCTTCAAGACTCTCATTCTCCTTAGCCTTGAATTCCTCATAGTTATTGATGCAGTTGGCCACCTTTATCTGATGCCCTATCTTTGATCCCATCATCATCTTTTCCAATTGATTCCACATATGTTTAGCATCATGTTTGAAGCTATCTATCTTGATGTAGATGTCATTTGGAATGCTTTGGAGTAAAAGAGATCTCGCTTGTTTGTCAGCTTTAAATCTACTCTTTTGTTCTTCTGAGTACTGAGAGAAGTCAACTTTAACTGGTTTTGTCTTTATTTCCTTTTCTCCATCTCCATCATCACTTTCACCATCAACATTATTACCATCATCATCATTAGCAGGTACATGAATTGTGATTGGTTTCATGGGACCTTCAGTGATAGATAGAAGTATATTCTCTCCATTTGAATGTCTGTCTATGAAGTCTAAAAATCTGCCCTTCCATTGTTCATATTCGCCTTTGAACAATACCGGAGGCTTTACATCAGTGCCGATTGAAAGTGCATCTTTGGAAGTCATCTCGTTTAAACCTATTTGAAAAATATATCAAATAAGAAACTAGAATTGATCGTTAGTCCAAAGTATGAAATTACAAGAAAAATCTTGAAATCTAGAAATATCAGAAAATTCGAAAAATTTGACAAAGTATCAGAACTCGCAAGTCACTATTGAACTCGCAGGCCTTAAAACTCGCAGACTGAAGAACTCGTAGACTAAGACTTGCGCGTTCTATAAATTCTCAACCAAACGCGCAGACAAACTCGCAAGTAAACTCGCAAGAAAACTCGCAGATATTTGCGCGTTTAAGACCAAAACCCTTCTTTCGACTTGCGCGTTCTTCCCTGATGAACCTTGCGTGTTTCAGGATGAACTAGCGCGTTTCATGAAGAACTTGCGCGTTCTAGCAATCTAGCGCGTTCTTTCTTCTGTCGACCCAAAAACCTGAGCTTTTCATCTGAACTCGATCTTTTCTTGTCCAAACGATCTGAAACTCTGAACAAACCTTTGTAATCTACCCAAGAACAAGTTACAATACAAGATTTTTACAAACAAACACTCATGATACAAATTGATTGATGAAACAGTGAACTTCGACTCGTGAACAAAAACTTAACAAAAATCACAAATTCGATTAGAATTACAGTGCAATACGGAAATTAAAGTACAAATACTCGATCTAGTACACTTTGCGATCAAAACCTAATCAAAATCTGCTCCAAAAACTCACAAAAACTCAGAATCTCGAATTTTCTGCTCATGAACAGTGACGAACTTTCTTGAATTTCTTGAATTTTCACTTTGGATCTGCTCTGATACCAATTGTGTGTCCCTGAATCTAGTTTCTAATCAATATTAATCAAACAAACAAGATTTAACAATCAAATTTACCTGTTTGATTACTCTTTCAATTCACAAATACACTTTCTCTCTCTAGAACTCTCTCTCTCTCTCTACTTATTCTTTCTTTCTAACTTCTATCTCTTGTATATATTGAAAAATACAAGAAGAAAATGTATTTATACTAACACCTAATACAAGGAAATAACAAATACAAATGCAACTATGTTTGACTTATTACAAAATAGACTTTGACTTTTAATGAGATTTGACTTTAGCAGCTTTGACTTCCTCAACTTTGACCTTCAGTATTTTTGATCTTGTATCCAACAGATTTATGCTCTAACAGCTCTCTCATGTATCTTACAGCCTCTAGGCCAGATATAATGTTTCGAGTCTGTGTATGTGCAAGATTCCAAGTTAGGCCAAAGCAATCTCACTATCAAGCTGTTAAGAGGATATTCAGATATCTCAAAGGGCAACCCGGATTGGGACTTTGGTATCCTCATGACTCATCCTTTGACCTACTTGCATACTCAGATAGTGATCTAGGTGGAGCAAACATGGACAGAAAATCTACTTCTGGAGGATGTCAGTTTTTGGGTGCAAGACTAGTGTCATGGCAGTGCAAGAAACAAACCACAGTGTCCACATCTACAATAGAGGCAGAGTACATAGCAGCTGCAAGTTGCTGTTCTCAAGTCTTATGGATTCATAATCAAATGCTGGACTATGGGGTAACCTTTCCACACACTCCAATTTTTATTGATAATAGCAGTGCTATTAGCATTGTGAATAATCCTGTCAAGCACTCAAAGACAAAGCACATTGAGATCAGGTATCACTTCATAAGAGACTGCAATGAAAAGAAACTTATTCAAGTTGTAAAAGTTCACACTGATAACCAGTTTGCTGATCTATTCACTAAAGCTTTTGATGTGGGTAGATTCACTTTCTTGGTAACAAGTGTGGGAATGATCAACTCTGAATAAGCCCCTTCTCAAAAAGTGGTTCTATACCTGTATATTGTTTATTCTTGGTGTTACTAATCTTCTTTTTCAGAATATGTATAGTAGTACTCAGTGTATCACAAGCTTAAAAGAGTAAGTATAGTTAATACTGCCAGTGCACAGTTAATACTGCTAGTAGTTAATACTGCTCTCAGTTAATACTGCTAGTAGTTAATACTACTAGTTAGTTAATACTGCTCTCAGTTAAAACTGCTAGTGGTTAATACTGCTCTCAGTTAATACTGCTAGTAGTTAATACTGCTCTCGGTTAATACTGCTAGTAGTTAATACTGCTCACAGTTAATACTGGTAGTAGTTAATACTGCTCTCAGTTAATACTGCTAGTAGTTAATACTGCTAGTAATTAATACTGCTAGTTAGTTAATACTGCTCTCAGTTAATACTGCTAGTAGTTAATACTGCTCTAGGTTAATACTGCTTATGTCCCGAATACTATAAATACTCTTTGCCCGCCTAAAAAGTTCATAACGACTCTTTGCATACTATTCTCTTGTGCTCTAAACCCTCTCTCTCTCAAGTATCAAGTTTTCAGGCAAGAACTTTCAAAGATCAATGGCATCAATGGCATTCATTGACGAGCACAATGAAATTGCGATGTTCCAAAAGACAAAGCAAGCGGCAGGATTTCATCAGATAGTGGATTTTCTGAAAGCTAGCCATATCGCCTATGCACTGACAGTGTCCCCATCAATCTATATCGAGCATCAAAGGCAATTCTGGGCACATGCCACCGTTGTTACTGAGGATGGTGTGCAAATGAGCAAGACGACGGTGTGTGGCAAGCCATTGACAGTTACTGAAGAGGTAATTCGCATCAGTCTACGTCTAGACGATGCCTCTGGTATAACTTCTATCTCTAATGATGAACTGTTTTCTACTCTTTCAAGAATGGGGTATGGAGGCCCATTGGGTGTGTTCAAGTTCTTAAAAGCAAAATTTTCACCTTAATGGCGTTTCTTTGTCCATACCCTTATGCATTGTTGTTAGGTCTGATTTTATAGTAATCATTGTATTTATAGTACTTGGTCAATACTGTGTTTAGTGCTTATCAGTATTGTATCTGACCAAGGGTATTTAAGTCCCTTTGGTCTTGTTGGTTGTAAAAAAAACACGCACATTAATCAGAATTCTACTTTGCGCTCCATCTGTCTCTCTCTCTATACTTTCTCTCTCTAGAAGTTCTTGTGATCTTGGAATAACAATTGGTATCTCTAGAAGTTCTAGTGATCTCTAGAAGTTCTAGAAGTTCTACTTAGCCTTTAAGGCTATGAGTTAGTTAGTTAGTTGGTATAAATAGGTTTGTGTTAGTAATCATGTAATAAAGGAACTATAGCTTATACATTCATTGTAATAATATAGAGTTGTGATATTCAAGATCTACTTTCTCTCTCTAGATTCTCTCTCTAGTTCTTGAGCTTTATTAGATAAATCTTGAGTAATTAGCTTGATAGATTGGGATTTATGATTATCAATTGTATATCTAAAAAGACTACTGGATGGAGTGAGTTTAGTAGCACCATTGCTTAGGCTTTGGTCTGCTTAGCCACTGCCAGAAAGTATAATTTTTCCCAAATGATTTTCAATGATCTTGTCTCAAACATGGGAAACAAAAAGAGCTTTTATATGTACCCCAGGTTTGTTCAAGCAGTTATTACCCACGAATTGACGGATATTCCTCATTCTGATGGGATATATGTACCAAAACCACTAAAGGCAAGGTTTTCTCAAATATGAGAAGATCTGCTGGGGACTCGGAAGGAGTAGACACCCCATTGTTCTCTACAATGATGGTGGTGTCCCAAACTAATGAAGGTATGGTAGCAGGATCAAGGCCCCCATTAGACCAACCCACTGCTAGGCAATCCCAACCTTCCCACTCTAAATCAATTCCTCAGTCTCTTCTTGATAAACCAACTTCACCAATCACCCAAACTTATCAAAGAAAACAGGTAAAGAAGGCTCCTTCCCTTCTTGTACCTTCACCCACTCAGCCTTTAACCCCTCTAAGGTAGGATTATCCCTTAGAGAATATCCAAAGGGAAACCAACAGGGTGTCTCCCAACCCTCGGGAGGTGCTCTCTAAGGAGATGGAAGAGCATATGGGTGAAAAGGCTGCCACTACTTCTGCTAGCACAGAGAAGGATAGTGGTAACATCTCTAAGACCTTCCCCATGGAAACTTTGAATGAGCAATCATTCAAAGGTCCCCGGTGCCAAGAAACCAAGGGGGTGGATAGTGCTTCTGCTAGGCAGAAGGCTTCCACTACTAAAAGATCCCATGATCCTTCAAAAGGGGGTAACACTCCTAGAGAAGGTGAGGACATATATGACTACAATGAATTGATGGAAACAATGGGCAACATAAACATGGATGTCATCAAGCAGGGGAAAGACATTGAAGAGCTGAAACTGGTCATTCTGTCTCAACAAGTACAGATCACCAAACTGAAGAAATTGGTGACAAGATTGGTACAGAAAAGGAGAAGAAAGCAATTTGTGTTAAAGGAAAGGTTGGAGCTCAAGATGCTTCCAACAAGGGGGAGAATCAAGAGAATGAAACAGAGAAGGAAAGCAAATCTGAGATGGGATTTGATGTTGAGGGGGAGATAGAAGCTGAAATAGAGAAAGAAACAGAATTTGCCCAAGCAGCAGAAACTGTTAATGCTGCTGAGGTTAAAGAAGCAGCAGTAACAGGGCTTTCTGTAGAAGAATTGGAGATAGCAGAAACTCTGGTAAAAGCAAAGAATGACACTCCTAAGGCTACTCAAAAGGCCAAGGGAGTGGTCATCAATGAAGGAGGACTTCAAAAGAAGAGAAAAGAAAGAAGTGAGGCAGATTTGAAGGATACAAAGGGTAAAGCTAAGATGGTTGAACCTGAACAACCCTCAAAGAAGAAAGATCAGATTGAGTTGGATGAAGAAGTGGCAAAGCAGCTTCAGGCAGAAATGGAAAGGGAGGAACAACTTCAATCTGAGAAGGATAGAGAGCTTGCACTGAATATGGCCAGAAAACTAAATGAAGAGTATCAGAAGAGCAAGAAAACAGCAGCTCAGACCAAGAAAGTACAAGTCAAAAGGATGCCACTCAAAAAGCAGAAGAGACAACCCTCCAAGACCTTTTTGGCCAATCAGGAAAGAAGAAAAATGATAAATTTCCTGAAAGGTGCAATTGGAGTCAAGGGGGAGATGTTCACCAACATGGCATACAGTCAAGTTGAGGAGCTCTACAGGAAGGAAATGGCAAAGCTCCAAGGGGATTCCTCTCAAAGAGAAGAAGCAGAAAGAAGGATGAAAGGGAGACATGATCTCAACATCCAACAACCATTCCTTGAGGAGACCACACCCTCAAAAGACAAAGCTGAAGAGAAGAAGGAAGAACATGAGGGTGTTGGTATAGAAGCCAAGTCTGGAAAGAGATTGAAGTCAATTGCTTCAAAAAGGCAGTTGAAAAGGCCAAGGGTGGAAGAAACTGAAAAGGAAGCAGAACCTTCAGTCACACCTCCAACAGAACCTGTGCAAAGTCCAGAGCAGTCCAATAAGCAAACTATTGAGAGTATGGATTTGTATATGACCATAGTAGAACCTATGAAGGCTGTTCCAATCTCCATGAAAGCTCTTGAGATTACCTTCTTGGACATTCTAAGAGATAATGGAAAGGATTTCTTCAGAATCAAAAGAGCTGATGGTTCATTTGAAGCATATTCAACATGGGGGAGAGTTGTCAGAAGTTGTTCAAGAGCTGATATAGAAGAATTATACAAAGTGGGGATAAAACTCTATGAGCCTGTGTTGAAAGGTACTGAAGATAATCTTCTCAAGATAGCAATGGAATACTTGTGCATGATGTTTGATCCAGAAAGAGTGGCTTATAGGATTAAAGATCATCATCATGAGTTTATATTCAAGAAGATTGATAAATGGATACTTTTTGAAAACTGTGGGGTATACATGATTACTATTGACAATTGTTATCAAGAATACTACCTGGTAGACAAAATTTATGAGCATAGCAAGGAGAAGCTAGAAGGGATGCTTAAAGCTACACTGGTATGCACAAAGGATTCAGAGATGGCTAAAACTGTGGTAAGAAGAACTATAAATCAAAGTTTGGGCCTAGATCCAAATTTGGGAAACTGAACCTGAAGTGTTGAAAGCATCTTGAAGATCAAATCAGAAGAACTTGACTTCTCTTCCTAAAAGTCAAGTTAGGGGGAGATTGTTGGGAACTGAAGAAAAGCTCAAGTATGGTTAATGCTGCTAGTTCAGAATTACTACTGCTAGAAGACTTCAAAGTTAATACTGCTGAGTATTACTACTGCTAGTAGAATTAATACTGCTAGTCAAAGTTAGTGCTGCTTGAACAAAGTTAGTACTGCTTAGCTAGTTAGTACTGCTAGTGGTTAGTGCTGCTTAGTAGTTAAAGCTGCTAAAACCAAGTTAATGCTGCTTCAGAGATAATGTGAAGATAATGATGAAGAGATCGTGGTTAAAGATAAACATGGAAAGTTGAAGATATTCATGGAAGATATACTGAAGATATTTTATTGTAATTATCTTTTTGTTCAATATATGTATAGAATTGTATAAAATAGTTAACATAGATTTTTTTTTCATTCATTCTTTCTAGATTTTTAGAAAAAATCAACCTCAAGGCATAGATCCTAGTTCTAGAGAAGTAGAATTCGTATTGGTGAGCCTGTTCATCAATATTGAGGTTGTGTGTTTAATCTTGTAACTTCAAGCATTCAATAAAAGTTTATAAGTTGTTGATCATATACTATTTTGTTTACTGTTTCATAGAATATCAAAGTGTTATTCCGCAACTTCTTTGATATTGTTTCTGAGAATTTATTCTTGTTAAGAAATCGATCCTGACAAAGTATTCAGATTTCATGGTAACTAGAGAAGATGATCATAAGTATTAATTTTCTGAAGCTGATTTTCCTCGTCTTGAACCTAGAGATCTGCTGTATCTGCTTAGAGATTTAAAGACCATTACTAACAGACCAGGGGAAGTTGTCGATGCACTCGAGACAGTCAAGAGATATATGAAGAGTGAGATGAAGCTTGCCTCGGTAGAAGACTTTCAGATCGGGTTAGAAAGCGACCAACTGAAGATCAACCTGCTTAAGGTTGATTTGAGTGTTCCTTCTGAAGCCCATATTGTACCAGAATTTTCTGTGATAAAGCTTCCAGAATTTGGCATGACTTACGTGAACAACAAAGGTGTTATGCGTTTTATTCGATTCAGTCAGATTGGCAGATTATGTGATGGTACTTTGATGTTGCTGAAAGACAAGTTGAAGCGTGCAATTGATCAAGATGAAAAAGGGATTCAACTTTGGGATCCTAAATACAAGCTTCTTGTTCTTGAAGCACTGGGCGTTATTGAAGACCGACTGGAGTACAGACGCAAATGAGATACTTCCAGATCAGTTTTGGGTTTCGAATGATATATGTTCCAAACTGGCGCGATTATCAACTTCTATTTAAAGGGGGAGATTGTTAGGGTGTTTTAATTGTTAAATATAAGTTCAGGGTTCAGTTTGTAATTATTGAATAGTTTTATTTAATTAGATGGGCCCAAGCCCATAAAGCCCAATTGCGTTGTAAGCCTAAGTATATAAAGGCTGTTTTAGATTCATTATTAGTTTAGTCTCATAATTTTCAGATCTCTAGTCAATAGGTTTACTTTTATCTGATCAGAAATTCTTTCTGTAAACCTGTAACCTTTGATTGCATATTAATCATATGACTAGAGATTGTGGCTATATTATTGTTCTACATTGATCTTATTATCTGTTGATTGCACTGTACTGAGATCTTCAATTTCATTATAGAATCACAATTCTTTCACACAAGTTCACAGATTAGTCACAAAATCATATTCAATTTTAGAATTCTTGGATTTTGTTGGTGAAAACTTCGTTATCTGTGAATCTGAAAGTTGAACTGAAATTTGTTAATTTTAGCAAGTCTGGTTTGATAGAAATGTGTTTTGAATTGGTTTTCGGATTTATTGGTGTAGTGTCAAGAATCAATTTGCAGGATTGATTTGGTTTGGATCGAACTTTGGAACATATCCAACTTGTGCATTCATGGAGAAACACACAAACTTGACTTGATTACTTCTTTCGATCTGCGAGTTTTGATTCATGATCAAATTGATGAAATCTGTAAGTTCCATTTGATGATTTGAATTCTGCTAGTTTCAAATTGATCTGCGAGTTGTGATTTAGAAGGAGGGTCACCGGTCCTCTATACACTGGTCCTCCACACACCGGTCGCACACACTGTACACACACCCGGTCGCAGTTTTTGCTATCTGTTCATCGCGAAAATCATGTTTTGCGCCACCTTCTCTTCGCGAAAAACTCTTTCTTACGTCACCTTCTCTTCGCGAAAAATTCAACTTTGCGCCACTCACTAAAAAAACTTTGCGCCATCTGATTTGCGCCAGCCACATTCATATTAATTGTTAATTGGGGCGATGAATTACATTGAAATTTGTTCTGTCTTCAAAGTCTTGCGCCACTCAAGTTAATGAGTTTTGCGCCATCCAAAGTATTAAACTTTGCGCTACTCGCGTGCTAAGTTTGCGCCACCAACAGATTAAACTTTGCGCCAACTTCTTTCAAGTTTTGCGCCACTAAAATTCAAAGTTTGCGCCAGTGGCCTGCATGTTCAAGATTATTTTTGCGCCATTGGTTGATGATTTGTGATTGGAGATTAATTGTTAATGGGGCAAAGTTGAGTGGTGATTTAAATGTAGCCGACAAAGTTGTTTGTTTTTAAAATTGGAAATCCAATTCATGTAGCTATGATTTTAAATTGAGATTGGATGCTACTGTGAGTTTTAATTGTCATTATTTGCATTGTTTGATTTGCAAGTTTCAATTTGCGCCACTCTCTTGTCACGCAAACCAAACTTTGCGCCATCCAAGTGATAAGCTTTGCGCCATCCATATAAATAATTTTGCACCATTCTTTCGCCAAAATTCATATGTGATCTGCGCCAGCAAGTTTCATTTCCAAATTGACTTACAAGTTTCAATTTTACTTGACTTGTGAGTTCATTTTCAATTAACTTGTTCTGTGAGTTTTAGGTAATATAGTCTGCAGTTTTAATCTGAGAAATCTATTGATCTGCACATATTAATTCGTTTGATTTGAGAGTTCTAATTCATTTGTTTTGTAAGTTTCAGTTCATGTGATCTGAAATTTTCAGAAACACTCAAGCTTTTATTTGAGATCTGAGAGTTAATTTTTTAAGTGGTGATCTGTATTTGACTTCCAGTCAAGTCTTCTGAATTGTTTGGGAATGATCATTCTTATCAAGCTTATTTCTCATTCAAGATGGGATTTGGATATTTTGATTACCTTGAAGAGAAGAGTAAAATGCTCAAATTAGAGAACATAAATCTTAGATTAGCTGTTGATTTCTACTCGAAGAAGTCAAAAGAATATTATGATGAAAGCATCATACTGAAAGAAGAAGTTAGTGCATTAAAGACAATTAATGAAGATCATCTGAAAGAGACTTCTGGGCTGAGTGATGAGAAAATACTGAGATTGGAATCTGAGAATTCTGAGCTGAAAAGAAAGATCTCTAATTTTGAAAATCAGATTGTTCAAATCTAGAAAGCATCCGTTGAAACTTCTGAGGAGAAGATTAAGTGTCTGAAGGATGCTAATGTTGAGCTTCAAAAGAATATATTTGATTTGAAACAAAAGATGGTCAAAGATAAAGCTGATTTTGAGAGTGAAAAGAAAGGATTTTCAAAGAAGTTCTCAGATTTTTCAAGAAAGTGTTTTGAAGAAAAGAAGATTGTTGAGCTTAAATGCATAAAGCTTTCTCAGCAAGTTTCTGATTTTGAGAAAGTAATCATTCTGGAAAAGGAAAAGTTTGTCAAGGAGAAGAAGGAAATTGAACAGAAGAATGTGGGATTCTTCAAAGAAATATCAAGTCAGAGAAACAATGTTGAGAAGGGATTTGAAGAAGAAAGAAGCATGTTTGAGGCTGAAATCAAATAGCTTACTGAAAAGCTATCTGAACAGAAGAATGCGCGATGAAGATTGACCTGCTAGTCAAAGAAAGAGACAACTTTGCTTCAAAGATTAAAGAGCATGAAAAGACAACATCAAGTTCAAATTAGAATACTGTTTCTTTCAAGAGGTCAGTTAAATCTTCTAATCAGATACGTAGTAGTAACCTTTTCTATGATAGAAATATAGATGGTTCAGGTACACATCAAAGAAGAAGGAGATACAAAGAAGAAGAATTATTCTTGAGAAAGAAACCATTTGAAGATGAGAAGAAAGATGGGAAGAAAGATGATCCTATTCACAAGACTAGTGATCATTTATGGTATGGTTATTACTCAATTACTCCCATTCGAAATTCAACTAACATTCGTGGACCCAAATACCAGTGGGTACCAAAGTCGGAAACTGATTCTGTGTTGCAGGCATCTCAAGTCAAGCTGGAGTAAGAGAACCAAGGCTTCTAAGTACATCAACTTAGAACCTATACTTCAACGAAGTTTGACTTCTAAACACAAAAGTTTAGGACTCGTACTTCAGTGATCAAAAGACCTTACTCCTGTCCAGATAAGAGATTGTACTCAAATGCTCGAATGAGGAAATCAACTGTCAAGGGAGAGTAGATTCTTTTCTACTTTGCATCCGATAAGATATGACGATCTACAATTCACAAGGGAGTTGTTTGATCTCTCTCATGTGATTTTTCATTGACAATATATTTGGAGGATATGACGGTTTACAGTTCAAAAGGGAGTTGTATTGATCTCTATCTTGTGATTTTTCTGACATATTTTAGATGCAAAATTTATAGGGGGAGTAAAGGTGATGGCTTCTGATCACATCACAGATCACGACCCGTTCTTCAATGTTCAGACATGGATATTTTGCAAATATCCAAGGGGAGCTTAAAAGTCCTAAATCATTCTATCATGATTTGAGGGGGAGCTTAAAAGTAAGTATCTTCTAATCCTAGATCTCTGATTGTTTGTGTGTGTTCCAGATTCTAGTTTCTAAACAAGTTTAATCAAACAAACAAGATTAAACAATTGAATTACCTGTTTGATTACCTGATTTCTCAAGAATTACACTTTCTCTCTCTAGAAATCTTTCTCCCTCTAAAATGAATTCTCTCTAATCTCTTACAAAGATATGTATTCTAAATTCGTTCTTACTAATTACAAGAACAAAGCTATTTATACAACTCCTAATACAGAGGAAACTAAAATACAACTAAACAAGTACATTGACTTTTATTACAAAAGACTTTGACTTTTAATGAGATTTGACTTTCTTCAGCTTTGACTTTATCAACTTTGACCTTCAGTCTTCTTGATCTTGTATCCAACAGAATTATGCTCTAACAATCTCCCCCTTTTGGATTCAAGATCATTGTTGAAAGATCTAGCAATTCAGTCTTCACTTTAAGCTCTGTCTAAACAATCCCCCCTTTTCTTTTGACTGTCTTCTTTCCAAAACCATCTTCAACGATGAACAATCTCCCCAAAAACTCTCATAGAATTCTTTCAGTCTTTGAGAAGAAATTATCTTCAGAATCAGCTCGAATTGTTTTCAGCAAATAATCTTCAAAGAAAATTTCCTCAAAATTTTCAGAAAGTCTTTGATCTCCTTCAAATCTTCAAATCTTTACTTTGAACTTTTCTGACTTGGACATTTCTGAAAATCATCTCTCAAAAACTTTATCATTTCTTGATACCATCTCCCCCTTTTTGATGATTTGAGTATCTATATCATCAAAACTTTTCTCCAAGAAATGTCATTACCATTCTGATCTGTCATACTGAGCCTCTGATTCTGTCAGTCCTCCAAGATAATTTTCTAGATCTTTTCAAATCCAGACAAATTAAGAACATGTAACTCCTGAATCAACAGATGAATCAGTTAAAATTCCTGTCAGTAACACAAAGTCACTGTGTGTAACGAATACACAATATAAAGGAGATTTTTGATGTTCACTCCCCCAAGGCTTCCATCCAATCATCGAAATACCAAAAAGGCAATTTCTATGAATGTTATGACAAAGAAACGAATTCCTTGTGTGTTCGTGCAAGTGTAGAAAGAATTAAGCACGAATGATTGCTTTATTAATAAGGCTCAAAGTTGTGTAAACCACTGAGACAACAGTAGATAAACACAGACTCAATGTGCATGATTGAATTGCGAAGGTAGGGCAGACTTCCTTCTTTTTCAATATCCAGATTTTCCAAATGAAAACCAGATAGATAATATGCTGCGTCCCTTTGAAAATGTGAAACATCTTCTTTTTGAGAATAAAATGAGTGGTTGGTGGGGTATTAAGCAAGAGTTGGCATGGGCTATTTGCCTGTTTCAATAATGTTCACGAAAGAATTGTGAAACATTAGTAATGTGGCTGCCCGGCTCAGAAAGTAGTTGGTGCAGAGTTTAATATTCTTTTACTTTGTTCTCACACTTTCTTTCTTTTCATCATTAAGCTCACATCTAACCAGACTCTCCTTTACATTTTACCTCATCACACCCACACTCATTTCTTTTAGACTCCTCACACTCAATCACTAAGGATTAACTTCTTGGGTAGAAATCACTAGTTAACGTGATTTCATAGAAGTTTAGTTAATTCCTAGCAAAAAGAACCCATGTAATCCAATAAAGCATGAGTTGCTCAAATGGTTTAACGATATCAGTTAAAGCTCAATAATACAAATGTCAGATGAATATATGCTCATAAAATATAATCATGAAGGTATGAGCATTTAAAAGCATTGAAGATATTTCAAAAAGTTAATTGAATGAATGAACATGAATGCAAGAGACTTGTTTGAAAATCTGACATTGTATGAAAATGATCAGAAATGAATGATTTAACAATCAAGGCTTTATGGTCAAGAATAATTGATATTTGTCTATACGAAACAAAATATAGACATTCTTGAAATAACGTTTCGAAATGAAATATCGCTCAAAATTCTTTGAATACAAGCGGAGTGTCTTACCATCAAAGAAAAATTGTTTCAATGTAGAGACATGGTAAGAACATGTTGAACAAAGTCAAACCGGTGTGTGTGAATACTTGAAAGTATATAGAAAAGACAATACGCAAGTATTTATCTTTGGAAACACACGGTTTGTTTATCAATTAATGAAAAAAAAATTGAAAAACATTTAAAATCACACTTCCAAATTATAAAATCAGTTTAAAAATCAGGAAGTGGTTTGAAAATTTAAGAACAAGTTTTCTATACCTGAAAGTTGTCCTTCTTTCAGATACATTTGAGATTAAGATAAGAAATTTACCTTTTCGAGCAATCTTAAATCTCAGAAAGTCAAGCTGTAGTCATTTAGATATGATCTTGTCAGCTTCTCTCATCCTGCAAGTCTCAAAGTCTAGTCAAAAATTTATTCACAAAAATTTATTTGAAAATAGAATGACATAAAGCTATAAAACGATTAATGTACGAGTTCTGATTTGAAGTAATCAGAAATCATAGTCTTACTCCTTTTGACTTATAAGCTACCCCTAAAATCATGCATCACAAAAATTTTGTTAGTTAAAAATGTATAATGCAGAAATTAGTTTTGCTCATCCTCAAATGAATGTAGATCATCTTAAATCTTCTCTAACTCCCCCTGAGATCATGAGCAAACAATTAAAGTGCAGATATCTTTCAGAAATAAAGATAAAGAAAATGATGAAAAATAACAATTATTAACTTTAGTAGGTAACAACCGATTACGTCTTAAGATTTAACATACCAAGCTTAGAGACAAGAAAATTAAATCTCTTTTCATCTAAGGGTTTGGTAAATAAATCTGCAAGTTGATAATCTGTTTTTACAAAATAAAGTTCAATTGTTCCTTTTTCTACATTATCTTTTATAAAATGATACCTGACATCAATGTGTTTGGTTTTAGTATGTTGGACAGGATTAGCAGATATGGCAATCGCACTCTTCGAGTCACAGTATATTGGAATTTTATCAAATTTGAATCCATAGTCTCGTAGTTGTGTTCGCATCCACAAGACTTGAGAGCAGCAACTTGCAGCAGCTACATACTCCGCTTCAGCAGTCGATGTGGAAACGCATAATTGTTTCTTTGATGCCCAGCTAACGAGCTTGTGTCCAAGAAATTGAACGTGACCAGAAGTACTCTTTCTATCCAACATGCAACCTGCATGATCTGCATCTGAATAGGCAGTCAGTTGAAACCCAGTATCCTTAGGATATCACAAACCAAGGTCTGCAGTGTCCTTCAGATATCTAAAGATCTGTTTGACAGCGGCTAAATGGGATTCTTTGGGAGCAGCTTGATATCTTGAACATAAACATGTTGAAAACATAATATCTGGTCTACTTGATGTAAGATACATTAACGATCCTATCATACCTCTATATGTTCTAACATCAACACTTTTACCCGAAGGATCAGTGTGAATCTTAGTACCTGGTGCCATCGGGGTTCCAATTGGTTTACAATTTTCCATTTTGTACTTCCGAAGAATGTCCAAAATGTACTTAGATTGATTTATAAAAATCCCCATGGATAATTGTTTAACTTGTAATCCTAGAAAGAAATTAATCTCTCCCATCATACTCATTTGAAAACGTGACACCATGAGGTTAGAAAAGTTTTTTGCAATATTTTGGATTAGTAGAACCAAATATTATATCATCAACATATATTTGAATAAGAATAATATCAGCTTTTTCCTTCTTGATGAATAAAGTAGTATCAATCTTACCTTTGGAGAAACCAGACTTGATCAAGAATTTGGATAAAACGTCATACCATGCTCGAGGGTCTTGTTTTAATCCATATAGGGCTTTGTCCAAGATGTAAACATGATCTGGCTTATCTGGATTGACAAACCCTTCTGGTTGAGACACGTACACTTCCTCCTTAAGAATGCCATTCAGAAAGGCTGTTTTCACATCCATCTGATAGACTGTGAAATTCTTATGAGCTGCGTATGCTAGAAACATGAGGATTGCTTCTATACGAGCTACTGGAGCATACGTATCATCATAATCGATGTCTTCCTCTTGCCGGTAGCCTTTGGCAACAAGTCTATCTTTGTTTCTTATGACTATACCATCTTCATCCTTTTTATTCTTGAAAACCCACTTAGTTCCTATCACGGTCTTTCCTTCAGGCTTAGGAACTAATCTCCAAACCTTTAGGGCTTCAAACTGATTGATCTCTTCTTGCATTGCAGATACCCAGTCCGAATCAGTAAGAGCCTCAGATACTCGTGTTGGCTCAATCTTACTGAGGAATGAGTCATGCATACATTGGTTTAGAGTCGTTGACCTAGTTTGAATAGGCTTGTTAAGATCTCCAATTACATGATGTAATGGATGGTCTTTGGTCTAGCGATGCTCATGAGGGAGTGGAGTAGATGAATTTTGAACATTATCATCATCTTGAAATCCACTTTCATAATCTTCAGTTTGAATTACAAGAGGGGGGTTGTCAGCTGAAGTTTCATGTGCAGAAGTATCAGTGGGAACAGCAGATTCAGGCTGTTGAGTAGACAAAGTAGTACACCCAACTGAAACAGTTACTTCTGACTCAGCATTTGTTTGAACATCTTCAACTATAGGAGTAACAATAGGAATATGAGTTTCTGTCTGAACTGGGGATTCTTGTTCAGTAATAACTTCTGAAGTGACTGGATGATGACAGCTTGTATCTTCAGTCATGTCAGTCACAGCAGATTTAGGTATATTAGACCCAAGAAACTCATCATAAAAGAATTCAAATAACAAATCTAAATAAGTTAAATGTGAATTAGATGTAGAAGCGTTATCCGAATTTTTCGCTGTAGAAACAGGTTCTGGACTGATCTGCCCAGAAGCTAACACTCCTGTGATAACGGGTTCTGAACTGAGATGATCAGAAGCCATTTCTTCATCGAATGTAATATTGACGCTCTCAATAACTGTCCTTGACTTCTTTAGATAAACACGATATGCTGCAGACGTTGAAGAATAACTGATAAAGATGCCTTCGTCCGCCTTAGCACTGAATTTATTCAGACTCTCTCTGTCGTTAAGCACAAAACATTTACACCCAAATATGTGAAAATATTTGATAGTTGGTGTTCTGTTGTTGATCAACTCATATGGAGTCTTCTGAAATCGACGGTGTATTATAGATCGATTTTGTGTATGACATGCAGTCGACACAACTTCTGCCCACAAGAATAGAGGTAAGTACGATTGGATAAGCATAATCCGAGCGGCTTCGACTAGCGTTCGATTTCGCCTTTCGACTACTCCATTTTGTTCAGTAGTTCTAGCAGCAGAATACTGATGTGAAATCCCAACTGATTCGAGATATTCATCAACAATCTTGTTCTTGAATTCTGTGCCATTGTCAGTACGATGAAACTTGACTGGTCGCTGCATTTTCACTTGGGTCGTCTTTAAGAAAGTAATGAGAACTTCCGGTGTCTCATCTTTTGAACTAAGAAATTTGACCCACGTGTATCTTGAATAATCGTCCACAATAACCAACACGTATTTCTTTCCTCCCAAACTCTGAGTTCTCATTGGACTACATAAATCCATGTGTAGCAATTCTAACGGAGAACTAGTGCTTGGTTCAGGCTTCGGTTTGTGAGCGGCTCTCTTCATCTTACCCTTTTCACATGTTGCGCATAAGTGTTCTCGTTCATATTTCAGCTCAGAAAGTCCTTTGATCAATTTCCCATGAACCAGCTTGTTGATGTAACGAAAGTTCAAGTGAGATAAACGTCTGTGCCAGAGCCAACTTTGTTGTGTTGAAGCTTTTGTCATCAAACATACTTGACTGTCAATCTGAACTTTGGACAAATTGATGGTGTAGAGGTTGGTCTTTCGATTTCCAAATAAGAGTTTTGTTCCATCTTCAGTACGAACCGAGCAACTCTTGGACTTGAAGTTGACCTCTAACCCTTAATCACAGAATTGACCGATGCTAAATAAGTTGTGCCCCAAGCCTTTGACATAACTCACCTTACTTATCGTTATGTTATCTTGAATGATGTCACCATATCCTAAGATACGTGAAAGTTGATCGTTTCCAAATCTGACATTTCCACTGAATTTCTCTGTATAGTTAGACAATAATGCTTTTTGCCAAGTCATATGCTTGGAACATCCACTGTCCAAGTACCACATATGTCGGGTCTGCAAGAGAAATCAGGCAATAACAATTTTAGGTACCCATTTAAAAACGGGCCCTAACGGATTAGCACAAGATTTTGGTATCCACTTGAAAATGGATCCTCTGTTCTTTTGAAAACTTTGAAAAACATTTGATCTCGAAAAATTAACATGATAAGATCCATACCAATCAGAAGAATTATGAGAATAAGCAAAATCAGTTTTCCGATAATTAGGACGAGATTTAGTAGTAAAAGGAGATAATTGAATCAATTGCTTTATTGAGTAACGCTTGTAAGAAGTTACAAGGTTTTGTTTATTAGAAGCACATTGACCAACTATATCAGAATCACTACTAACAGATTTAGTACAAGAATTATCAGTAACTGATTCAGCTATCTCAGCATCCTTCCGTTTTGGTCTCCATTCGGATTGAGCTTTTATCTTTTTCTTCCTTAAATCTGAAACATAAGATATAGATTTATTAGTAAAAGTATATTTCCGAGATTGAGTTTTCTTTTGTGTACCAGTGTATTTCTGTTTCTGTAATCGCTGTTTCTTATGTTTCTTACCGTGAGCATAGTACTCAGCAGTTATAGAAACTGAATCACCAACCTTAGTTGATGTTTCACCAATATGAACATCACTTGGTAACACTCTTTCATTTTTAGGACAAGTAGAATGATCAGGAAGTTTAGAATGGACATCAAACATATCAGATTCTTCCATGCACCCATCATCAGAATTAAAAGAATCATTTGCAGACTCAAATAAGTCATCAGAATTATCAGAGAAAATTTGAGGTGCCTTTGAAACTGTAGATCACTTTGTTGATTTAACTTGAAAAACAGTGTTCTTTAAAACTGTAGAAAATACATTTTGTTCTATATCAACCAAAAGTTTTTCATCAGATAAAACATTTTCAAGCTCGACTATTTTGCTTTCAAGAATAGATGTGGGAACATAAACCTTTGCAATTGCATGTTTTTTCTTCATCTCAGAAGCGGAATAACTAACAAAATAATCGTTTGAAAGAACTTTTGGTGTTTCTGAAAGATAACTATCATTTAACTTTACATAGTTAAACGGTAGTTGCATTTTCTTTTTATTCTTTCTATTTTCAGTTTCTTTGGCCTCAACTTCGTCTGACAATTTGGTAACAAATTTGGGTTTTAAATGATTATGTTTACCAGCACAAGCAAGAAAATCATAGTTATAAAGTGTCGGTTGTTTTCTGATGGCTTTCTTAAGATAATGGGGGTTTTCAAAACCAAGTCCCCATTTCTCTTTTACATCAGCCTCTTCATTAGCTACATTTAGAAAAATGGTTTGATCTGTTTGACCTCTCGCATAAAGTTTTGCTTCCAGACCATTTACCTTCTTATTCAAATTCTTGTTTTCAACCTGCAATTTATAAACAGTTAGTGCAGATTCATTTTTCTCAAACTCATATTTAGACACTTTACCTTCAAACTCAGAAATCCTCTTTTAAAAACAATCTACTTTAGATTTAGAATCAAAATCAGACTTGCGTAAAGAATCAATCAGATCTTTGTTTGAAATAACAGACGTATTAAGCTCAAAAATCTTTTTGTTCTTTTTAGCAACTCTTTCTTTTTCCTTTTTCAAATTATTTTGCAAAATTTGTAGCTCAATCACCATAGATTCCATTTTGTTAATAAAATCTTTTTCAGATAAGTTTAATACCTCATTAACTGCCTCGTCATCTGACTCGTCATCGTTAACTTCTTAGTTGTTTCTTCTTTCTTGTCATTCTCTTCTCCTTCTGGGTAATCCAGCCAAAACTCATCTTCAGCCATTAGAGCAACACCGGTTCTTGTTGTCTTGCCAAAAGCAACTTTTTCTGATAGTACTGAGAGTTGCGAACTTTCGGCTTTCGACAATCTTTTGCAAAATGACCCATCTTGCCGCAATTGTAGCACTTGATTGAATCAGTTGCTGGCTTTTCAACAGCGGTGTAGTCATTCATAAACTTCTTCTTCTCATCTGATTTCTTCTCCACATGTCTATCTTCTTCATACCTCTTACCTTCCACTTTTTGTCGGTGCTCGTGGTTCTTTGAACTGGATGAAGAATAGCGTCGAGAATTTGATCCCGGCTTCTTGTAAAATTTCTTCTGAAATGCACGGGTCAGCAGCAGCATGGCTTGTTTTAAATTCTCTCGATCATCACTATCTGAAACAGAATCTGACTCAGAACTGGTAAGAACTTTCTTCTTTTTCTTCTCTTTCTTCTCTTTCTTTTCTTTCACCTTCTCTCCAACTATTAAGACAATAGGATCAGGAACTTGTGCTGCCTTCTTCTTCTCAACTCTTTTCTCTTCAACCTCTTCTTCATTCTGTTTCAAAGTCTCAAATACCTCATGTAAAGGAATTTCATTCAAATCCTTCATTTGCTTCATTCTTCTTGTATGCTTCTTCCATTCCGGGCGTAGGATACTCAGAAATTTGACATTGTTTTCCAACAGCTTCTTTTTGACTTTATTCTTTGTCAGCTCATTCAGAAGCAATACAAACCTCTCATATGTATCTTCCAGACTTTCATTCTCCTTAGCTTTGAATTCCTCATAACTATTGATGCAATTTGCCACTTTCATTTGATTTCCAATCTTGGATCCCATCATCATCTTTTGCAACTGATCCCACATCTTCTTAGCATTTCCCTTGTAGCTGTCAATTTTGATGTATATCTCATTCGGAATGCTTTGAAGAAGTAATGATCTCGCTTGTTTATCTGCTTTGTATCGGCTTTTCTGATCTTCAGAATATTGAGAAATATCCACTGTCACTGTTTTCATCTTTTGCTCTCTTTCCTCAATCCCATCTTCACTATCAGAAGAATCAACATCAGGTACTTGAACTGTTATTGGAGCCATTGGACCTTCGGTGATAGACAGAAGAATAGTCTCTCCATTTGAATGTTGATCTATGAAATCCAAGAATCTGTCCTTCCATTGTTCATACTCGCCTTTGAATAGAACTGGAGGCTTAACATCAGTGCCGATTGAAAGTGCATCTTTGGAAGTCATCTTCTTTAAACCTGTTTGAAAAATATATCAAATAAGAAACTAGAACTGATCGTTAGTCCAAAATATGAAATTACAAGAAAAATCTTGAAAAGAAATTCAAAGATTTTGAACACAAAAAAAACTTTTGTCCCCCTCCGCAGACTTAGCACAGGGGTCCCGCTAATTACAGTTTTGAAAAAAAAAATTCTCAGAAAAAAAATCTAAGTATAGAAACTCGCAAGTCACTCTTGAACTCGCAAGCCTTAAAACTCGCAGACTGAGAAACACGCAGATCGAGACTTGCGCGTTTTATAAACTCTCAAGCAAACTCGCAGACAAACTCGCAAACAAACTCGCAGATAAACTCGCAAGCAAACTCGCAGATCAAACTCACAGATGATGAAAGTCGCAAGTGCCTAAACTCGCTAACAACTGTTCACGCTAAAACTCGCTAACAGAGGCTTGCGCGTTTACTAAACTCGCACGTCGAAGAACTCGCAAACCACCAAACTTGCACGTCGAAGAACTCGCTAATCACTATTCCTCCTGAAACTCGCTAGCTTCGATAAGCGAGTTTGTAGAACTCGCTGGCCACTACTAGCGCATCTCTTAGAACTCGCAGATAGCCCTTGCGCGTTTCAGACCAAAATTCTTCTTTCGACTTGCGCGTTCTAAATGATGAACCTTGCGCGTTTCACGACGAACTTGCGAGTTTTGACGATGAACTAGCGTGTTTTAGAGATCTAGCGCGTTCTTCCTTCTGTCGACCCAAAAACTGATTTTTCCATCTGAAATCGATCTTTTTTTGTCCAAACGATCTGTAACTTTGCAGAATCCTTTGTAATCAACCCAAGAACATATTACACCACACAACTTTTACAATTAAACACTTACAATCCAAAAAGATAGATGAAACAGTAACAATCGACTCGTGAACAAAATTCAACAAAAATCACAAAATTCGAGTGATTTACAGTGCAATACTGAAATGGAATTACAAAGACTCAATCTATTACACTTTTGTAACGATTCCTAACCAAAATCTGCTCCAAAAACTCACTCAAACTCAAACATCGATTTTTCTTTCAAGAACAGTGACGAACCAAGCTTTTCTCGAATTTCTTGATCTGATTTCACCTTTGGATCTCCTCTGATACCAATTGTGTGTTCCAGATTCTAGTTTCTAAACAAGTTTAATCAAACAAACAAGATTAAACAATTGAATTACCTGTTTGATTACTTGATTTCTCAAGAATTACACTTTCTCTCTCTAGAAATCTTTCTCTCTCTAAAACTGAATTATCTCTAATCTCTTACAAAGATATGTATTTTAAATTCGTTCTTACTAATTACAAGAACAAAGCTATTTATACAACTCCTAATACAAAGGAAACTAAAATACAACTAAACAAGTACATTGACTTTTATTACAAAAGACTTTGACTTTTAATGAGATTTGACTTTCTTCAGCTTTGACTTTATCAACTTTGACCTTCAGTCTTCTTGATCTTGTATCCAACAAATTTATGCTCTAACAATTTGAAAGAAGAACAACTTTCAAGCATGAAAAACAGTTTTTGAAATGTTCATACCACTTCTGGTTCTCAAAAGATATTTTGAAATTAGAAGTGTGATTTTAAATGTTTTTCAATTTTGAGTTTTAATGTTTAACTGACCGTGTGTTTCCAAAGATCAATACTTGCGTATTATCTTGTCTATATACTGTAAAGTATTCACACACATCGGTTCAGTACTTCATTTGAATTTGTTATTACCATGTCTCATAACGAACCAATTTTTCGATGGTTATACCCCCGTTTGTTTTCAAATTTGTGCTTTTATTGCTAAGTTGTTTATATTTGTTCATATAAACAAAACATCCAATTCTTTGATACCCTAACCATGATATTTGATATGATTGCTACATTGTCAGATTTTCAAAACAACTCTCTTGATTTCATTTCATTCATTCAATATATTTGTTTTGAGAAATCTTCAAAGTTCAATTGCTCAAATCTCATGAGCATACATTTTGACAGTGTTTTCATATATCTTGTGCTTAACTGTTCAGTTAAATTGTTGAGCAACCATTCTTTTTAGAACTTACATGGGATTCATGTGTGAGCTTAAACAAAACTTTCATGGATTCACGTAAACTAGTGTTTCCTACCCCGGAAGTTATCCTTGAGTGATTGAGGGGTGAGGGGTCTAAATCAAAGAGTGGGGGAGATAACTCATCCGGTTGAGTTTTTCTCATTGTGCTGAGCGAAAAAATGGAAAAGAGAGTTTGGTTAGAAGTGAGCTTTAATGTTAAAAAGAAAGAGGGTGTGAGAACAGAGTTAAAAGAATATCAGAACTCTGCACCAACCACTTTCTGAGTCGGGCAACCACATCTACTGATTGGTTCATATTCATTGGTGACCATCATTGAAATAGGTAGTGAGCCCATGCCAACTCTTGCATTAACCCCACCAGCCACTCGTTTCTTTCTTAACAAAAAATGTTTCATTTTCTTTGGGGATGCAACATATCTGCTATCTAGTCATCACTCGGAAGATTTAGATATTGAAAAAGAAGGAAAGTTGTCGCACCTTCACACCTCTTTCATGCACATTGAGTCCGTGTAATATCTGTTGTTGTCTCAACATTTTACACAATTTGAGCCTGGAAAAGCTTAAGTAGCTTCAATCATTCTACACTTGCACGTACACACAAGGAATAAGTTTTCTTGTCTTAACATTCATAGAAAATTCCTTCGTGGTTTTTCGATGATTGAATGGAAGCCCTGGGGGAGTGAACATTACAAAAGCTCCTTTCCAATGTACATCCGTTGTACAAAGTGGCTTTGTGCTACTTACATGCATGCTAACTGTTTCATCTGTTGAATTAGGGTTACATTGTTCATTATGTCTGAATTAGGCAAATCTTGGATCTGGAGCAAACCGCTGAGAAACACGAAATATCAACAAATTCAATTACAGATTAGAAATTAAAGACAATTTCTTTCACAGATATGATCGTAAAACAATTTCTAATACTTTGTAACAAACAATTTCGATTAAAAACCACAAATTCGAAAATTTGAAAATCAAACAGTACGCAAAAAACGGTTTTCCAAGAACTCGAAAATCTTCAAAATTGAACAACCAAACTTGATTTTCTTGAAAAATGATGTGAATCAAATATGTTTTACAATTAAAATCGAATCCAACAAACCAAATTTCAGAAAAATTCGATCACAAACAAGTCCGAATTTGATGAAAAATCCAAAAACGAGATTTTCTTGAAAAATTCAAGAAAATCGATCAAATTTTCAGATTAATGCATAAGTTCAGTATATGAAAAACGATTCTCTCAAATCTCTCAGATTTAGATTGGCTCTGATACCAATTGATAATCCAAGAATCTCTAAATCTTAGAGAGAGAAAGTAGAGAGAGACAATTGAAAGCGCAAAGTGAGTTCTCTTAGAAAGTATGTGTGAGTCCTTACAAAGACCAAAGCCCAAAAGGACTTAAATACCCTGGACTTATACAACACAGATAAGCAACCTAAACACTGTATAAGACCAAGCCTATAAATTCAATGATTACTATAAAATCAAACTTAACAGAAAAGATTCGGATATATACATTTCATGAATTGACGAATAATCAGATCAAAGGGCAGAGACTGTCAAATTATTATGAAAGGGAGATTGTTAGACATTACAAACGGGGAAATCAAAGACAGTGCTGAAATTGAAGAAACTTTGATGATCATGATGCTCACAACCATCAAAAAGGGGGAGAGTTTTACAAAGGTTCAATTTCAAAGTCATCAAGAAGATATCAAAGTGAAGATAGACTTGGAAAGAAATTTTGAAAGTTCTTCAAAGATTTTAAAAGATTCTGAAGATAGATGATTTGAGAAAGTTTGTTTTTCTGAAGACAGTCTAGAGATCACAAGAGATGAAGGTACAAGATCAAAGATTTCTCAAAGCTGTTTCAAAGTTCAAAGATAAAGATTTCAAAGGAGTTTCAATTGTTTCAAGAATTCTGATTCGTGTTGTCAATTCTGATTTTATAGTAATCATTGTTTTTATAGGCTTGGTCTAATACTGTGTTTAGAGTCGTATACTGTGTTGTATTGACTAAGGGTATTTAAGTCCCTTTGGTCTTGTGTCGTTGTAACAATACTCGCATACATCAAAACAGATTCTCTCTCTAAGATTTAGAGATCTTTGGATTATCAATTGGTATCAGAGCCAATCTAAATCTGAGAGATTTGAGAGAATTGTTTTTCGTATCTGAATTTGTGCATTAATCCAAAAATTTAATTGATTTTCTTGAATTTTTTCAAGAAAATCTTGTTTTTGGATTTTTCATCAAATTCGGACTTGTTTTTGGTCGAATTTTGTTGAAATTTGATTTGATGGAATCGATTTTGATAGGGGAACACTTTTGATTCACATCATTTGTCAAGAAGTTCATGTTTTAATTGTCAATTTTTGAAAATTTTCGAATTCTAGAAAGTCGTTGTTTACGAACTGTTGGTTTCTTGATTCTTCGAAATTGTAGTTTTGGATTGAAATTGTTCATTACAAAGTGTTAGAATGTTGTTTTCGATCAAGTCTGTGTGAGAGATTTTCTATAAAATCATTTCAGTAATCAAACTTTGGTGAATTTCTGAGTTTTGACTTTGCTTTGCACCAGATCTCAAGTTTGCGTGAGTTCATCTTAGTTTGCGTTAGTTCATCCTAATCTTCTCTTAGTGTATTTCAGGTTTTCATAAAGATCAGAAATCAATCTCACGCAAAGTTGAATTTGCGTCAGTTACCTCTCACGCAAAGAGCAAGTTCTCGTCTTCCATTCTTCACGAAAAGTTCAGCTTTTCGTCCTGGTTCTTCACGCAAAGTAACATTTGTGTTATATTTAGCTCACGCAAAGTAACATTTGCGTTTCTAGATTCTCACGCAAAGTTTAGTTTGCGTCATCAAAGTATCACGCAAAGTTCAGTTCGCGTCATCTTCTCATCACGCAAATCCAAGTTTGCGTATTGCACTTCTCACGCAAAGTCTCATTTGCGTCACCAACTACTCACGACAATATCAGTTTGCGCCTTCTGACTTTCACGAAAACCTTCAGTTTGTGCTAGTATCTCAGTTTCCAGACTTAGCATTTTTTTTTCTGAAGATTATATCTATGGATTCTACAAAGTTTGCATTTCAAACTCAGTTCTACAAAAGCGACCTAATGATGTCTTTGGGCACAGAAACACGTCCTCCGGTTCTTGTCGATGAAAAAAATTCACTTAATGGCAAGATCAGTTCCTGAACTTTATCGAGCGTCAAGCTAATGGAGATAACATGATGAAATCTCTCACTAAAGGACCTTTTGTAAAGCATAATAAAGAGACTCCTCCAACAACTGAAGAGGCTTCACGAATGAAAGCTGATCGAGAGTTAAAAGCTAACCTGATGCTAGCTTTACCAAACTCTGTCTACAACCGGGTTGATCATTGCAAGGATTATCCAAATCTGTTGTGGGCACAATTGGAAAAGATCATGCTTGGTTCATCGGTCGCAACTCAACTCCACCATACACGTTATATGAACAATTTTGAGGAGTTTAAAGCCAAAGAAACTGAGTTGCTAAAGAGTGTTTATGACAGTTTTTGTGCCGTTATAAATGATCTGAGGAAAATTAAAGTTGAAAAGACTGAGCTGGAAACAAATCTGAAATTTCTCAATGCACTTCAACCAGAGTGGAATAAATCTTGCCACAGATTGAGGAATGACGTCAGAATATCTTCAATGCAGATCCAAGAGTTGTTTGAGATCTTAATGACTGGTGAGTGCATTGTAACTGAGAAAAAGGCCAAACTGGACAAGAAGAACAAAAAGTCAGTGGAACCGGTTGCACTCCTCACGAGCCAACTGGCTGAACAAGCGTTGTCTGATAACGCTTACAATGGGGCCACTGATGATGATGGTGAGGCACTCGAGAAAGCGATGATCCTTCTCTCTCAGCATTATCAGAAAAAGTTCCATCATCAATCGGGTTCAAACAATCTTCGCTTCACTTCCGGTTCAAGAGTCAAAGTGCTCGAGGCTATGAAAGTTGCTGCATGTTTTAATTGTGGAAAGTCGGGGCACATTTCAAAGGAGTGTCGAGCAAAGGTGGTTCGAGATTCGGCATACTACAGAAAGAAATTGGAGTTAGCCGAAAAGAGAGAGTATGGAACTGATCTACTTGCTGAAGAGGAGTACTGGCTGGATCACTCCGACATTGAAGCTGACAAAGTTGAAACTGCTACTTTATGCTTTGTTGGAGATGATCAACCTGATGATGATGACGACTCCTCAACCGATGCTGATGAGGTACCTTCTGAATTTGACTATAAATTCATATCTTCTCAGATGAATATCATTATTACTGCCATACATGATTTACGCTTAAAGTTATTATCTGAAAAGAACTTAAATTCAGAAAAGTCAGATTTGATTGACAAATTGAAAATTTCTTTGAAAGATGAAAAATCTATTTTGAAAAATACAAAAGACATCTTTCAAAAGAAATTAGATGATTTGGAAAAATCAAATAAGTCTTATCTTGAATCTTTGACATAAATGACTGAGTTAAAAGACTAATTTTCGGATAAAATTAATAAATTAGAAGAAAAGTTATATCGAAGAAACCAATCTGAGCAAACAATCTTTATGAATAAACCAAGGAGTGATGAAGCTTTAAAAGAAAAATGGGGACTTGGTTTTGAAAATCCACATTGTTTAAACAATGCGATTGAAAAATCCCCTACTTTATACAAATACGATTATCTAACACTTGCTCAATATGCTCCTCAATTTAAAATTGATTGGATGAATGAGAAGCAAGTGTTAGAAATCGAAAATGAGAAAAGGACGAATAAGAAGAAAAAGAAAATTCCTTTTGTTTATACTCATGAAAATGCAAAATATTTTCCTGATAAATCAAGGAAAGGCATAAAAGTTTTAAATGATATATCTCCCGTCAAGTCTTCAGTATCTGATGATTTTGTTGATATTTTTGCCAATAAATCTGATAAAGAAAATATTTATCCAATCATTTATGATTCTAAGAAATATATTCCTCCTTTAATTTTAGAAGGCAAAATCATTGATCTTGAAAATATGATGGAAGATCAAAATATTTTAAAAGAAATTGAATCTGATATTAAAATTTCTTTCATGACTTCTAGTCCTGAAGAAAAATTATTTTCTCAAAAACAAGATTCTATTTGTAGCCTTTCTTCTGATTGTCAAGTAAAAAAAATGGAAGTTTATAAATCTGATATCTTTTCTCAAAATAATTCTGACTCCGAGGTAAGTTCAGATTTAGTGTCCGATTAGATTGGTTACATAGGTAAAATTATTTCTTCTGATTCTGAAATTAATTTGAAAATTCTTGATGAATCTTTTACGCTCAATGATGATTATTATAAACCAAAGCGTAAAAGAAGAAGGTCAAAGAAGTTGAAGAAACAAGCTAATGTCATAAATGAAAACTCTAATTCTTCTGATTCAATTCTTTCAGATAGGACTTTGAGCACATCATCAAGACAAATCTGGAGAGTCAAGCGGAAATCAGATGATTCTATGACTGATGAGGATAAATGTGTAGACAGATTCTATATAAGTGATTCATTTGCTTCTTGTAATAAAATTTCCAAATACTCTATAAAGCAAATGATTCGAATTTCAAAACATGTCTCATGTTCTTCCTCGGATTCTAGTTCTGATGATTATACTCTCTCTTCTGATAATTCTTATGTTCATTTCTCTGACAATTTTTCTCGTGCTTCTCGTGTCAAATCTTATAAATATATCCCCATAAGAACTACAACTAACTTTCATGGGCCCAAATACAAGTGGGTACCAAAATCTCAGATTGATTCTAAGTTGCAGGCAACACATGTCAAGGGGGAGTAAGAGAAATTTTGGCTTCTGAGTAATTCAGCTCAGAACCCGTTCTTTAAAGACATTGACTTCTAGACATGTCAGTCTAGGACTCGTTCTTCAATGTTTTTCAGCTTCTGACTAATGAGAAACTGTGAGTGCATCTACTCTATTCCGCTGCATTTATCTCTGATAATGATGTTGTTCCAGTTTTCTCAAATGCTTTTAAAAGAATCTGAGCATTTCAATTCAACTCCTGAATTTGTTCAACCCAATTTTTTGAAATGAGTCACATATTCTTTATACACTGTGTGAAAGATAATATTATTGAATTATATTTTGTTTCAACTGAATATAGACTTGTTGATAAAATGTTTCTATTTTCAAATCCTGGCATGTTGTTTTAAAAGTTTAAACCTTCACAATTTTTATTCTAATATTCAGAATTGCGAACCTGGCAGCTTCTTGATGCTGGGACAAAAACATTTTGTTCTTATAATATTCAGAATTGCGAACCTTCAGTTTCCTATAATCTTTAGCATAATTGCCTACTTTCCCTTAGTTGTAGCACTTTACTGGCTCAGATTCCTTCTTCTCTTCATTCCTGTACCTCTTCTCATCCGACTTTTTCTCTTCAAACTCTTACTTTCAATCCTTTCTTTGTGCTCATAGTTTCTTGAACCTGATGAGTATCTCTGATTGTTTAACCCTGGTTTCTTGTAGAATTTCTTCTGGAAAGCTATGGTCATCAGCAGCATGGCTTGTTTCAGGTTCTTACAGTCATCGGAATAAGAATCCTCCTCACTCTCAATTTCCTCAGACTCAGTACTATCATTTTCTTTTTATTCTTCAAGCTCACAGATCTTTTCTCCTTCTTCTTCACAACTAATGCCACTGGATCTGCAACCATTCTCTCATCTTTCTTCTTCTCATCTTTAATCTCCTCTACCCCTTCTTCATTCTGTCTCAAAGTCTCATAAACCTCATGGAGTGGTATCTCGTTCAAATCTTTCATTTGTTTCATTTGTCTTGTAAACCTCTTCCATTCGGGCTGTAGAATGCTAAAAAACTTGACATTCAACTCAATTTGAGACTTCTTGACTTTGTTCTTACTCAGCTCATTCAGTAATGTAACAAATCTGTCATATGTGCCTTCAAGACTTTCATCCTCCTTTACCTTAAACTCTTCGTAGTTGTTCAAACAGTTTGATACTTTCAGCTGATTTCAAATCTTAGATCCAAGCATCATCTTCTCAAGTTGATCCCACATTTCTTTCCCTGAAGCATTATAACTGTCTATTTTGATGTATATCTCATTCGGAATCACTTGCAGAATAAATGATCTAGCCAACCTGTCAGCTTTAAGTCTTTTCTTTTGTTCATCAGTGTATTCTTCGACTGGCAATGGGTACTTCTTTTTTATTACTTCCTCTCCTTCAGTTTCAATAGCATGAATCTTCGTAGGAGGTTTCATCACTCCTTCTTTAAATGATAATCTGATGTAGTCTCCCAAATCATTTCAGTCAATAAAATTTAGGAATATATCTTTCCACTATTCGTATTCCCCTTTAAACAACACTGGTGGCTTCACATCAGTACCGATAGCTAGAGCCTCTCTGGAAGTCATCTTTGATATTGTACAAAACTAATCGTCAAAAATTCAGAAACAAACTGGATCTTCAAAAGTCAAACTTAGTCAACCCACGAAAAACTCAGAAAATTTCTAAGTACAAAACTCGCAGAACAAATGAATCAAATTCGCGCAAACAGTGATGTACGCTTTTGAGCTTCACGCACGCCGAAGGATGCGAGAATAAGGTTCTCGCACAAAGAGATGTGTGAGTTTTAGCTTTGTGCAAGACGAGTCTTGCGCGTTTCAGCTTTGCGCATACAACGACTTGTGAGTTCTTCAAGATGCCACTTCGCGGAATGCGTCTACGCGATCGACACTTAGAAAAAATTTCGACTTTTTAGTTTGCGCAAAAAATCACTTCTCGCAAATCAACCACTTCGCGCAAGACAAAGAAACTGAACAGTAGAAACATGCAAACAATGTTTTGCGCCTTTTATCTTCTCGCACAATGCTTCTTGCAAGTTCTTCAATCAAATCAAACTTTTTCGACATGCGTGTTCTTCATGATGGTCTTTGCGCGTTTTCCCGATCTTGCGAGTTCTTCAATTTTTCGAACAAAAATTGACATTTTCTCTTGAAATCGATCGAAACCTTCACCAAACAATCTGAAACTTTACAGATTGCTTCTAGAACATCCCACGAACAGGTTACACATGAAAGATTTCAGTCTAAAACAAAAAATTTCAAATTCAATCTAGATACAATACATTTTTAGACTCGAATAAGATTTTCAACAAGATTCAACATTCACACTAAACAGATGTGAATTAGACAAAACAAATGAAAGGAAAAGTATTCTAAATGCAAAATCGATTACAAATACACCAAAATCATATCCAAAACATCATTGTAGCTCAACAATCGAATCTGAACAGTAGTTTAGCGTGTTCTTGAAAAGTCAACCAAAAAAATCTCGAATTAGATCATGATTTCTGAATTTCTCTATGCTCTGATACCAATTGTGTGTCCCACAATCAGTACAAATCAATTAAGATGACACGAATTATCAAAAGAACAATTTGTATTTCAATCTCAATTCAAGTAATATGACAGTTAAAGTATAAGTAACTTTGCTCTTATTTCCCCATAAAGATATAACAGTGAAAGCTTATAAACTCCCCCTCAAAGTAAAAATTCCTTTTGAATGATGTTATCTAATTAAGCATCCTTTAGAAGAAAAACTTTTGAGTACGGGTTCTGAATTGAGTTATTCAGAAGCCATTTGTACATATTATACGGTGAGAATAGTAACCGTCCATCTTTATCATTGAAGACCGGGTCTTGAACTTCTTTGTTCAAAAACCAATCATCTTGACTTGAATATCGGGTCCTGGTCTGTTGTAATAAAAAACCATTGTTCTTCTCCCCTTAGACTTTGGATTCCTGCAACACAGGTTTAGCTTTTGGTACCCACGGATATTGGGTCCTGATTTGTTAGTTGAAGTTCTATTAGGAGAAATGTAGTAAGAACCATACCAGTTATCCACATAATTTTTGGAAACAAAATCATTTGCACCATAGTAAGAACAATTAATTTTCTTTTGTGCTAACCTGATCAATTGATTGACAGTGTAAACAAGATCAGGTTTGCCAAAAAGTTTACCTTTAGGAGCATTGTTCTTCTTTGCAATCGGTGTATGCACAAATGATTTATGTTCCTTCTTCTCATCTGAAGATCCTTTCACTCTCCAAATCCACTTTTCTTTTTCTTTCTCATCTTTCCTTCTCCAAAACATTTTCTGTTGAGACTTGTTCTTCTTGATGTTACCTAAACCATCAATAGATTTGTCATAGAATAGGTTAGAAGGACGGATATTTTCTTTATGTTTAGAAGTATGATTATCATTTGCAACAAACAAAAGATTATTAGAAATATTTGTAAAAATTGAATTTGAGTTGATTTAAATGAACATTCTGATGCAGCTGGATCATCTCTCAGTGATTGAATAATTAATTCTGGCGTCTTTTGCTCAGTCAGGTTCACCTTGAACATAATCTCTTCAAGTTCTTTGATCTTTGATAACAAACTGTTTCTTTCCTTTGAAAGTAGATCAAACTTCTTGTGCAATTCAGACTTCGTCTTCTTCTCCTTCATAACAGTTGATGACAGTTCAGGTAATTTTCCTGTCAGCTTTTTTATCTCATCCTCAAACATTTTCCTCTCTTCCTCAAAATATTTTTCTACAACATTTCTCTGTTCATATATTTCTTTGAACACACCAATATTCTTCTTTTCAGCATTCTTCTTTTCCTTCTCAAACTTATCTCTCTCCATGATGATAACCTTCTCAAAGTTTGACATTTGTTTAGAAAGTTTTGTACATTTGAGTTCAATGGATTTCTTTTCTTCAAAAGACTTTCTTGAAAAATCAGAAAATTTCTGAGCAAATACTTTTCTTTTTCTTTCAAACTCTTCCCTTTCTTTCTTTGACTCCTTTTCATCTTTAGAGATCTATTCTCTCAGTTCAGTAATCTTCTTTTTAAGGTCAGTATTAACTCTTTCTAAATCCTTTCTCTTCTTATCAATCTTCTTTATCTCCTCTTGAGCTCTTCAGTTGTTCATCTCTTTTGTGGCTTTTTCTTTAAACATGTTTATTTCAACTTCAAGACTGAATACTCTGTCTCTTAACTTGTTTCTTTCAGAGAAGATTTGTGAATTTATCTTTTTTCAGTCCATCACACGTTTCTCCAGCAATGTGTGCACGTCTTCTAAGATCATCAAGCTCTTTTTGCATCAACTCCTTCTTTGATCATGTAGAATTTGCATTTAGTCCTTCAAACTTCTTCAGAATGGTTTGAAGATTAGAAATCTCTTTTTCTTTTGATTCAATGATCCCTGCAAAATTGATTTTGGAGTTAGCAACACAATCTGAGAAAATAAAGTCTTTTTCTAAAACTTTAGAATTATCTTTCAATTTAATGATTTGATCAAGAAGAGATGAATTCTGAATTTTCAGATTCTTATTTTCAGCTTCAAGGGCTGGAATCTCTGCCATATAAGGGATAGCACAATCTCTTATTGTCAAGACAATATTTCCCTTCTCGTCAGTGTAAGGCATATTGATATCTGTAAAATATAAGCTTGAAATGATCGTTAACAAAAATCAGAAACTTTGATCACACTCAGAAATATGCCCCCTACGCAGACTTAGCACGGGGGTCCCGCTTGTAAAAATTTGACTAATTATGAAATTCTCACACAACACACATAATTCACACAACACACAGAAACCACAATTCGCACAACCTTAGGAATTCGCACACAAGAGAATTCGTATGGAAGGGATAAGAATTCTTCACTTTTTGCATGTAACTATATGCGAATTCTGAGCTTTTCGCATGTAGTTATGTGCGAATTCAGCACATTCACATAAGGAAGGATCCAAATTCTTCACTTTTTCGCATAAGATATATCACTATGATGCGAATTCCTCCCTTAGAATATTTTTCAGACTTGAACAAATCGTATCGATACGAATTCCTCCCTTAGAAAATTTTTTAGACTCAGATGCGAATTCCAAGCTTTTCATATAACCCTTTGTGCGAAACCTTCACTTTTCATACAACTCTGTTATGCGAATCCTGTCCTTAGAGCATTTAATCACTAAATCATCCGAATTCTTCAACGTGCGAGTTCATTGTGCGTGTTCTTCCTTAATCATGAGAATTCTGTAGATCTTGTGAGTTCTTCCTTAGTTCGACATCAAGATCACTAAGATGGTCAAAAATCGATTCAAAACGTATCCAATCACCACCAAAATTTGAGGAAATGTTCACGATAACTATCTAAACAAATTCAGTACATCATCTTTCAAAAAAACAACTTGAATGATGAAATCGATCTAATCACAATACTCTGAACTTCTCGAGCCAACCTTTGACAAATTCACAAAATTGAATATGAATTACAAAGAAATTGTTTGTATGATCTAAACAAAAAGCATTCTAAACATCAAATCGCACTCAGTACAAGAAATAATTCGACCAAAACAACTCAAAATCTAAAAATTCGATCTAAACACAGAGTACGTGTGAGTTCTTCAATTTCTGAGTAAAAAATCAATCCATTTCTGAATTTTTGTTAGGCTCTGATACCAATTGTGAGTTCCAGTGATCAAAGTTATATTGATTAGAAAAGATTATTAAGAGATTGGGAGGAAACGTTTTGTTTATTCACAGTCTAGAAAGAGTTACAAGCTTTATCTCTCTAGAAGAACAAGAAATTTGTACGACTACATTGTGAAAATGACTTGGTTACAAACAACTACAAACATATCCCTATTTATACCCCAATACCCTTGTTACACATTTTAGCCCAAACCCAAAGTACAAGGCCCAAATACAATTATAAAGATTACTTTACAAAACTTCTAAATAGAACATTTATGTTCTAACATTCTCGCCCTAAGTTTTGTAAATGAATCATCCTTTTCAGCTTCAACTCTTCTCCCCCTTGATTTCTTTAAAAAACTTAGCGTTGCTTAAATATCAAAGCATCTCTGGCTCCCCCTTGAAGGTAGCTTTTATCCTTGAAGTTTCAAAATTAATATCAGATCTAACGTAGACAATAACCTCGACTAAGTGTACATAAAGACAACTTTTATCTCTTGTAAATCCAACACATTCGTTACGCCCACAAGAAAAAAATGCGTGAACTATTGAGTGACAACCAAAGTGCATCTTCAGTTTATAACATCGGATCTATCTTTGAACCACGAGTTGAATAGGGATTCAGCTTAAGAACTTATTCTGATCAGCTTGCAAGAGGAAGCATCTTGTAGCAAACACCACAAAGCACGGGTTAGAAGACAATTCTGATAATTGTTCAACCACTGATGAAAGACGCCCATTTTCTAACTGCGTTTCAGAACACTGAAAGAACGAATTCAGAACTCTTTTATTCACGAATCAGATCGATTATTATAAGCATTCAAGATTCTGAATCACAACCAAAGCATCAGAACAATGATTGCAGTCACTCACATTTCTAATTGATCAGGTCAGAAGAATGATCAAGTGCACTCAACGGTCTAACAACGTAGAGAAGTACTCCAGACTAATGATTGCAAATACTCAAGCTGCTAATCCAATCGAATCAGAGAGTAAATCCAAACATCCAGTATCTGAAAATCTAGACAAGCATGAGCACTCATGAAAATTTAGATCAGTTGCTAAAAATATGTGACCAACGGAAGATTGGAATGATGTCATATTTGCATTACGCGAAAAATCTCAGGAACAAGGCAAACTTGTACCAAAATGGGTTCAGAACAGTCACTTTTCGCAAAAAAACAAAAACATTTTGCATAACCTTCACAATTCGCAGATCTCTGTTCATGATGAGCACAATTCGCATGAGGCATTAGCCGAAATCCTCTCAATTCGAATAGTCTTATATGTGAATTCCTTCTTCTCGCATACACCTATGTGTGAATTCCTCGTAATTCGAATCCTTCTATAAGTGAAGTCCTACTTAGAATTTATTTTAGCCTCAAATAATTCGTATTGATGCGAGTTCTGAACATTTTGCACATCACAGTCAAGCGAATTCCAGACTTAAACAAAATTTCATCTTCAAGGCTCATCATGCTAATTCTGTGATTACCAATTTTACATCAATTTTACAAAAACAAACATGATCAACTGATTTTGATCATAATACAGAATGTGACATTTTACGCACCAAAACATTCTCGAATTCTAACAAATCTTCTAAATTTTTTTAAATTAAACATAGTCATTGATTCTATGTGACTTGACAATAAACTCATAATCAATTTAACATCAAGGCTCGATCAAATTAACAACAAATCAAAAAATTCAAACTTCTCATAATCTGAATATGCGACAGTGAACTGTTTGAAAGTCCAAGATCGGTCTAAATCTAGTGAGAGAAAGTAGAGAGAGAAAGTAGAGAGCTCCAAAGTTTTCGTTCTATATGATATATGAACATTTGCATTCGGGCTGCCTAGAGCCTTTCCATTTGTTTAGTGCAGCTCTTGTAAGGCTTTCAAATGTGATCTCAAAGTTACAAACAACAAAGCACCTAAGGGACTTAAATACCCCAAGTCTCAACCAATACAGATAAGCACAATTAAGACTACTGAAAATAAATACAATGATTACTACAAAAACAGATCTAACAATCTCCCCCTTAGTAATCATTGGCGCAGTGGTCTTCAAAATCAATCTTTTAAAATAGCATTGACCAACAAAGCGACTTTGGTGAATCATTGAGCTCTTCTCTTTGACGAAGTCTATTCAGTCCAATTGAAACTTCCAGGCGTCTTAGAGTTGAGCGGAAATTCAATCTCTCATGAATTGAATTCAATGTCTTCTTGAGAAGACGAATTTCATCATTATCAATTAGAAAAGCATTAATTCTTGTTTCCAAAAATCTTCTTTGAGTTTCTTTCAGACGTTGCTCCAACTGAAGCTTGATCACCTTCAAAGTTCCATCTGAGTAATGACTAATTTCTTCAAATCTGAGAAAGCATTTTTGACTTGAGCCATTCTTGTAGACAACTCCATATGGATCTTGAATTATGGTGAATAAAGGATAAGAATCTAAGTCTGGAAAGCTTCGATTGGGCCTTAGAAGATTTACAACTAGTTGAAAGCTTTCAACGGCCATCTGAAAATCAATCACTCTGAAGAATCTAATTACCGTCGAATGAATCGTTTGATAACAAACAATGCTTAAGAAACATCCTGAGTTCTATGATAAAGATTCCTGAAATGATCATATAAAAACTCAATGTCATCAATAGAAAGATCAGTGAAATCTGCCTCAGAGAAAGTATATCGATTGCAATCTCTTTTTTCCACATCGAATTCCGGATACCAAAGATTAACGAACTTGTTGATCGTGACACTGATAACCCGGATAATCAAATGTGGAAAAGAAACGAGATTGTTTCTACGATGTTGGCACTTGATGAGTATCAAGTATTCATACTGATAAGCCTCTGACTCCTTTTCAACACCAAGGATAGCATAAATGTTGATCGGTCTTCTTCTAGAAAAGAAAATATTACACTGAGAATCTTCTAGAAAGGCATATCTTTGTCTTGAAGCCACATACCTTTGTTGAAGACTTCTTTGTCTCTCCTGTCTGGTCAAAGCTGGTCCTTCCTCTAGAATTGTCGAAGGAATCACAGGTTCAGATGGGGGAACATCAGTTTGTGCTCTTGACTACTGACCAACTTCAAATGAGCTTTGTGGAGCAGTGGTAGTCGGAGCTGTACTAGCAACAGGAGAAGAAGTAATTGGAGCAGATTCTGGAACTTGAGTTGCTTCAGTACTTGGAGAAGTTTTAGGAATCTCTTCTTGAGAAGGAAGATCTTTGTACAACATGTCTGTAATATCTTCATCCGTAGCATCCATGAATACAAAATCATCTTCAGTACCAGAAATGATGATTATGTCATCACAATCCTCTTCTTTTACTTGAAAAAGCTTCTCAAATCTGATGTCTTCATCATCATCTGAATTTATCTCTATGAAATTTGCAAAGAAGGATCTCATGTCATTTGCAGCTTCAGAATCCTCTAAATCAATTGGTCTTGATGCAGTGTCAGGATCAATATAAACAACAATCTGCATATTATTCTCTATATCTTGTTCTGAAATGTTCAGAACATTTAACATGGAAGACAAATCAATATTTTCAATCATGACATTCATTAGATCTTGAATACTTCAGTCTTGAACGTTGTCAACATTCTTTTCTGTATCACCAGCCACCTCTTCTTGAGATTGATCTTCTCTAGCTGAAGAAGATCCTTCCACTCTCAGTCTCTTCACCATCTCCCCCTCATGGCCTTGATGATCTGAATCATCTTGGTCATGTCGGCGTGTAAGAGACGGATCTGCGCAGTTCTGCAACTCTGTGTATGAAGATCAAATCTGTTAGAAAGTTCAGAAAAGGCTTGAGTCATGAAAGACTTTAGATCAGCAAAACTAGATTAAACATCAGATCGAAAAGACTGGAACACTTCAGATAAAGCAATAATTCTCTCAGAATCAGACGTAGGAACTGGAGGCGGCGTAGGCTGGAAATTCCTTAGAAGAGAAATCAGATCTTGATCTTGACGTTGTGGAGGTGACATACAAAATAGACGAGCGTAAAGCAGATCAGTCAACTCAGATATTGGAAGATCGTGAAGATGTACCAGCAGGAACTTATGTAGAAAAACCCGCAGACTGAGTAAACAAAGGAGGAATCGGAAGAGATGCAATTGGTTGAGCAGTAGTTGAGACATGTGCAGAAGACGATTCACGAATAATAACACCAGATGGTCTTCGAAAAGGAATCTCTTGAGGAATCACAGAAGCATCAATTTCTGGCATTTTTCCTTTGAAGAACGTCTTCAGTTTCTGAATCTGTACCTCTTTTTCTGCATCCATTCTCTCCGACAGTTGACGAATCACCTCATTCAAAGTAGTGAATTTATCCGCAGAAACCCGCGCTGGAACAGTAGAAAGCTCTACAGCGGATGAAGGAATATCAGCAAGAGAAGTTGCTAGAGCTTGCCTCTGAAGCTGAGCTGAGGCTTGAGCAAATGTTAGATCCAATTCATCCACTTGAAAACAAGTAGCTGGAGGATTGATAGATACAGATTCATCTTCAGATACAACCTCTTCTGTTACATGCACTTCAGGTTCCTTAGATTGCCTTGTATATACCCGAAGACTTGGTTGAACGTCGTCATCTCCGTCATTATCATCATCATTATCTTCACTGTCAGGAATATCAGCACGAATATCAACATCTTCATCACTAGCTTCATCTTCATCAGCAATAACATCATCAGCAGTAGCAGCAGAAATATTATGAACAGCCGGTTCAAGAACAATATCAGTAAGAACATCATTAATCTGTTGATCTGCCATATCTTCTTCAATCTGTTGTTCTACAACCTCTTGAAAAGTTGAACAACTGCTTCTGTTTCTGAATATATGTCATTTCAGAATCTGGTATCTGAGGCCAAGTCAATCTTCGCGGAATTGCGGAATTACTCCTTAGCATGTTGCGAACGATCAACTTCATGAATCTGACAAAAGGAATAAACTTTCTCTTCTTGTTCGTCCTCTTGTCTTGAACCCTCTCGGACAATTCAGTCCAAAAAATATAGGTATAGTCGACATGCAGGTCATATACAATTGCATGGAATAACCTCAGATAGTGTAGACTCGCATTGTCAGTGCCATAATGCTTAGAAGTCAGGCACCTGTTGAGAACTGAGAACAATGCATACCAGATTCGAGGGAGTATTGACTTATCAAAGTCACTGACCCGATTTAGATTGCCCAGATAACCCAGATTTCTGATTCCTTCAAGAACATTCTCTTCAGAAGGAAACTGATCATAAGAAGTACGGCCAGGTCTGGAGTTAGGCTCAGGAAGCTCCAAAATAAGTCTTAGTCGCTTGTAGGATAAGAAGGACTCGAACTGATCGATTTGCAAGTCGAATCTGCGAGGACGAGCAAGTTCATTCTTTGTAATCGAATGCCATGCTTGCTAAAGATAAACTTCAGGAACATCAGCACAATATGTGAGAGCCGGAGCAAGAGGATAACCCTTGAGAATAGTTCGAATTACCGGATGAATCTTGATTCTGTCAAAGTCCACGAAATAACTGTTGGGCTTGTATGGCAAAATGTACATCATTGTTGGAAACACGTCATTTGGTGTTCATCGTGAAGCAGACAGATTCTCCCCAACAGAAGGAACAGACGGCATAGGCGTCTCATGAGAAGATTGATCAGAAGGATCATCGAGAATAACATTCTCATCCTGAATTACTGGATCAGTGTTGGTCTGAGAAGCCATTGAACTACCTGGAAAACAGAAACGAAGAAAAATTAGACAAAGTAAGAAAAGCACAAAAAATGAAAAAATTTCTAAGTATGGTTTGCGTGACAAGTAGGAGACGAAAAGGAGGTTTGCGCGATGAACTAGAAACGCAAAGAAAGGTTTGCGTGTCAAGCATGAGACGCAAACAGAAGTTTGCATATTTAGTTCATAAAGCAAAGCAAGATTTGCGTAAGTCATTTGTGAAGAAAACCAAGACTTGGAAACAAATTCAGAAACAAAGTTTGCGTGACACGAAGGTAACGCAAAGAGAACTTTGCGCGACCCAAATGAAACGCAAAGTGATCTTTGCATGACCAACGTGTGGCGCAAACTACACTTAGACAAAAACAACACAACAAACACAAAGATTTTCGTAACACAATGGTAACGCAAAGTTAACTTTGCGTGACCATAATGTTACGCAATCTAAACTAAAAGCAAAGATAACAAAAGCAAACACAAACAAGCACAAGGTTTGCGTTACAAGAAGATCACGCAAAGTGAGCTTTGTGCGACCCGTTGGTAATGCAAAGTGAGCTTTGCGCGACCAACGTGAAGCGCAAACTTAACTTTGTGTGACCTGTTGGTGGCGCAAACTTAACTTTGCGTGTCCAACAGGTAACGCAAAAATAATTGTGTATCACCTGAATCAACAAATGAATCAGTTAATATGCTTGTCAGTAACACAAAGTCACTATGTGTAATGAATACACATTATAAAGGAGCTTTTTGATGTTCACTCCCCAAGGACTTCCATTCAATCATCGAAACACCACAAAGGCAATTTCTATGAACGTTATGACAAGAAAAAAATTCCTTGTGTGTTCATGCAAGTTATAGAAAGAATAAGCACATGATGATTGCTTTTATATGGCTCAACATTGTGTAAACCACTGAGACAATAGTAGATAAACACAGACTCAATGTGCATGATTGAAGTGCGAAGGTGGGGCATACTTCCTTCTTTTTCAATATGCAGATTTTCCAAATGAAAATCCAATAGATTATATGTTGCGTCCCGAGAAAAATATGAAACATTTTCTTTTTGAGAAGAAAATTAGTGGTTGGTGGGGTTATAATCAAGAGTTGGCATGGGCTATTTGCCTGTTTCAATAATGTTCAAGAAGAATTGTGAAACATTAGTAATGTGGTTGCCCGACTCAGAAAGTAGTTGGTGTAGATTTGATATTCTTTTATTCTGATCTCACACCCTCTTTCTTTTAATCATTAAGCTCACATCTAATCAAACTCTCTTTTACATTTTATCTCAACGCACAACCCACATACATTTCTTTTAGATTCCTCACACTCAATCACTATGGATTAACTTCTTGGGTAGGAAACACTAGTAAACGTGAATCCATAGAAGTTCATTTAAGTCCTAGCACAAAGAATCCATATGTTCCTATTAAATCGTATGTTGCTCAAAATGGTTTATCTTGAACATTTAAAGCTCAAATACAAGTTAGATATGTGTATGCTCATAATATAATCATGAAGATATGAGCATTTTTAAACATTGAAGTATTTTCAAACAAGTATATTGAATGAATAGATAAGAATGCAAGAGACTTGTTTGAAAATCTGACATTGTATGAAAATGATCAGAAATGATATGGCAATCAAGGCTTATGGTCAAGAATAATGGATATTGTCTATACGAAACAAAAATATAGACATTCTTGAAATGACGTTTCGAAATGAAATGACGCTCAAAATTCTTTGAAATACAAGCGGGGTGTCTTACCATCGAAAAAATATGTTACAATTTATAGACATGGTAAGAACAAATTAAACAAGAAATCAAACCGGTGTGTGTGAATACTTGAAAGTATATAGAAAAGACAATACACAAGTATATATCTTTGGAAACACATGGTTTGTTAAGCGTTTAAGTACAAGTAAAATGAAAACATTTAAAATCACACTTCCAATTCATGAAAAACGGTTTAAGAATCGGGAAGTGTTTTGAACATTTAAGAATATGTTTTCTATGATTGAAAGTGGTCCTTCTTTCAACCATATAAGAGATTAAGATAAGAATTTTAACCTTTCGGTGCAGTCTTAGATCTCATGAAGTCAGCTAAAGTCATAAAGATATGATCCTGTAAGCTTCTCTCATCCTGCACAAGTCTCAAAGTCGTGTCAAAGCAACTTTATTCACAAATTTATTCAAAATTAAAAGACATAAATCAGTAAATCAAGTAAAGTACGAGTTCTGATTTGAAATAATCAGAAATCACATCCTTACTCCTTTTGTTGTATGCATAAACTCCCCCTAAATTCATGAATCACAAAAATTTAGAAATTAAATTCTATAAACTCCCCCCTCAAAATAATATTGATCATCTTATAAGCTTGTATCACTCCCCCTGAGAACATGAACAACATGTTAAAATGCAGATATCCTTTCAGAAATAATGATAAAGAAATGATGAAAAATTACAATAAAAGAAACTTTAATAGGTAATTACTGATTAGACCTTGAGATTTAGCATACCAAGCTTAGATACAAGAAAATTGAATCTCTTTTCATCTAAAGGTTTGGTAAACAAATTTGCAAGTTGGTAATCAGTTTTTTTAAAGTAAAGTTCTATTGTACCTTTTTCTACATTATCTTTTATAAAATGATACCTAACATCAATGTGCTTTGTTTTAGTGTGCTGCACAGGATTAGCTGATATGGCGATAGAGCTCTTCGAGTCACAATAGATCGGTATTTTATCAAACTTGAATCCATAGTCTCGAAGCTGTGTTCGCATCCACAATACTTGAGAGCAGCAAATGGCAGCAACTACATACTCTGCTTCAGTAGTCGATGTAGAAACACATAATTGTTTCTTTGACGCCCAGCTAACGAGCTTGTCTCCAAGGAATTGAATGTGACCTAAAGTACTCTTCTTGTCCAACATGCACCCTGCATGATTTGTGTCTGAGTAAGCAGTCAGTTCAAACAATGTATCCTTAGGATACCACAGACCAAGATCTGCAGTCCCCTTCAGATATCTAAGAATCCGTTTAACAGCAGCCAAATGGGATTCTTTAGGGTCAGCCTGATATCGAGCACACAAACATGTTGAAAACATTATATCTGGTCTACTTGAAGTAAGATACATTAAAGACCCTATCATACCTCTATAAGTCCTAACATCAACACTTTTTCCTGAAGCATCAGTGTTAATCTTAGTACCTGGTGCCATTGGGGTTCCAATTGGTTTGCAATTTTCCATTTTGAATTTCCGAAAAATATCAAAAATGTACTTAGATTGATTAATGAAAATCCCCGGTGAAAACTGTTTGACTTGTAATCCGAGAAAGAAATTCATCTCTCCCATCATACTCATCTGAAAACGTGACACCATGAGATTTGAAGAGTTCTTACAGTATTTAGGATTTGTAGAACCAAATATAATATCATATGTTAAGTCTAAATATTGTATTCAAGATTTAATAGGAAAGTCAACATTGTAAAAGTCAACATTGTCTAAGTCAAAGTTGTATTTAGTTTCCTTAGTCATTAAGGCTTTGTATTAGATAGATGGTATAAATAGGTTTGTGTTAGTATTCTTGGAAGTAACGTTCTAGAGAGTTGTGCATGTATTGTAATATTCAGTAATTGTGGAATACAAGATCTACTTTCTCTCTCTAGACTCTCTCTAGACTCTCTCTCTAGTTCTTTAGCATATTTGAGTATTATTGAGTAATTGCTTGATTGGTTGGGATTTTATTGTTTATCAATTGGTATCAGAGCTGAACCAAATTTTTCAGAAAAGATTTGATCAAAGTTTGAATTGAAATCTGTGTGATTTTGGATCGAAAATTTGAGTTTTTCGAAATTTTTCAAGAAAACGTGTTCTTCACTGTTTCATCGATTTTTTTTGTGGAAAATTATTCTTAATGCAAGAAAGTGGAATCAATGAGTTTGTTTTATGTTGTTGATTGATTCTTGTTTTGATTCCATATCGTAATTCATTCTAAATCGATTCCAATTTTTGATTTTTTGAGTTTTCTTGAAAACGAGTTCGTTATCTATATTCTTCGAAATTGTAAATTTTGTTGTTTTTAATCTGGATTTGATTGTAAATTTGTGTTTCGTACTGTTTGTTGATGATGATGATAAAGTTTTTGAGTTCAATTTGCAGGTTTTGATCGATTTGAGTTAGAATTAGTCAAGATACACAGTTTGCGCTTCAATCATACGGTTTGCGCTTCATTCCTACGGTTTGCGCTTCATTCATACGGTCTTGAGAAGAAAAAGATCAACTTTGCGTTTCCTTCTACACCCGCAAAGTCTTCTTTGCGCCTCCCTCATCATACGCAAAGTTCGGTTTGCGTATCCTCTGTTACCCGCAAACCTTCCTTTGCGCTTCAAGGCTGACCCACAAACCTTCCTTTGCACTTCAAGGCTGACCCGCAAACCTCATCTTGCGCTTCAAGTTCAATACACTCTTTTGCGCCTTAAGTTTTTGTTTAAAAATAAACAAGTGTGTCATCTAAATATTTTTTTAATCTTTGTGTCATAACAAGTGTTTTTCAAATTTTCAATTTTTCATATTTTTCTGAAAATTTTCAATTCAATCTGATTTTTGATTTTTTGATATATAGTTTGGAACGATCATTCATATTAAGCCAATTACTCATTAATCATGGGATTTCTTTCAGATCTTGAAGAGAAGAATAGAAAGCTGAAACTAGAGAACATTAATCTAGCTCATGCAGTTGACTTTCATTCACAAAAGTCAAGAGAGTATTTTACTGAAATCATCTCTCTGAAAGAAGAAATAAATGCCTTAAAGATCATCAATGAAGATCTTCTGAAAAGATATTCTGGATAGAATGAAGAGAAGATAAAGAGTTTGGAATCTGAGAATTCTGAGCTAAGAAAGAGTTTATCTGATTTTGAAAAACAGCTTGATGATAATAAAGCTAATTTTGATGCTGAAAAGAAAAAAATTTCAAAGAAGTTCTCAGGTTTCTCGAAGAAATGTTTTGAAGAGAAGAAGTTAGTTGAGCTTAAATGTATCAAATTTTCTCAAAAAAATTCAGATTTTGAGAAAGTGTTGATTTTGGAAAGAGAGAAATTTGATAAAGAAAAGAAGGCCATAGAATAGAAGAATGTGGGATTCTTTAAGGAATTATCCGGCCAGAGAAATGAGTCAGAAAAGGGATTTGAAGAAGAAAGATCTATCTTTGAAACCGAAATTAAGAAACTGACTTCGAAATTATCTGAACTGTCTGCTGTTGCGCTGAAAGAGCAAAGAACGAAATCTGAGTTTTCAAAGAAGATTGACCAACTTGTAAAGGAAAGAGACACATTTGCTTCAAAGATCAAAGAACTTGAACAGTCTGTTTCAAGTTCAAATCAGAAATTCGTCTCCTCACAAAGCTCAGTCAAATCCTTTAATCAGATTCGTTGCACTAACCTTTTCTATGATGAATTTTTAGATGGTTCAGATACTTATCCGAGAAAAAGTTTCAAGAAATAGAAACTGGTTTGGCGAAAGAAATCTCTCAAATAAGACAAGAAAGAAGAGCTAAATGGAAAGACATCATGTGTACATCCTCATCAAGCAAAGAAGAACAAAGAGCATAAAAGGTAAACCTAACCTCAAATACTCAAAAGACCAATTACTCAGGTTTTCAGGTACTAAATATTATTATTCTTACTGCTATACATATGATCACATCCACTAGACCAGTGATCATTTCTGGTATGGTTCTTACTCCATTACCCCCACACGCACTGCAACTAACATTTCTGGACCCAAATACTAGTGGGTACCAAAGAAGAAAACCGATTATGTGTTGCAAGCATCTCAATCCAAGGGGGAGTAAGAAAGACAATGGCTCTTGAATAACACAGTTCAAGACCCGCATCTTAATGTCAAGATTATGGCTTCTAAGTACACATCTTAGGACCCATTCTTCAAAGGAGTTTGACTTCTAAACACAAATAGTTTAGGACTCGGACCTCAGGGATCAAAAAGACCTTACTCCTGTATGATTGCATCTGATGGATATTGATGGTCTTCATCCCAAGAGAACTGATCTGATCTATATCCTATACTTCTTCTTTGCTAGATTTTTCTGATATTGATGGTCTAACAATTAAAAAGGGAGTGTTTGATCTCTATCCTATTTTAACTGACATATTTCAGATGCTTAATTTAAGGGGGAGTAAAGGTGATGACTTCTGGTTACTTTAGATCAGAACTTACTCTATAAACCATTTTACTGCTTTCTGTCTTTTATTTTTTAAATAATGTGAATAATGTGGCTTCTGATCACATGACAGATCAGGACCCATTCATCAATGATCAAAGAAGAATATTATGCTAATATCCAGGGGGAGCTCAAAAGACATAAATCATTATATCATGTTTTGAGGGGGAGCTGAAAAGGTAAAAATCTTCTAATCTAGATCTCTGATTGTTTGAAAGAAGAACAACTTTCGAACATGAATAACCTTTTCTTAAATGTTCAAACCACTTCTTATTCTCAAACGATTTCATGAATTTAGAAGTGTGATTTTTAAATGTTTTTAAATTTTTGCGTTTTCATGTTTAAACTGACCGTGTGTTTCCAAAGATCAATACTTGTGTATTTAATCTTGTCAATATACTGTCAAGTATTCACACACACCGGTTCAGTATTTTCTTTGAAATTGTTATTACCATGTCTCAAATTTGAACCAAATTTTTCGATGGTAATACCCCCGTTTCAATTTCAAAGTTGTTGAGTTTCATTCATCTTTTTCATTTTTGTGCTTTCATTGATATATTGTTTATATTCGTTCATATAAACAAATTTCCAATTCTTTGTTACCCTAACTGTTTGATTTGATCTGATTGATTCATTGTCAGATTCTCAAAACAATTCTGTTGATTTCATTTCTTTCATTCAATTTTCTTGTTTTGAGATATCTTCAAAGTTAAATTGCTCAAAATCTCTCGAGCATACATATTGACAATGGTATCATATTTCATATTTCTTGGGCTTTACATGTCAAGAAAATCATTGAACAACATGTACTTTTAGGAAAATGGGATTCAGTGTGAGTGCTTATTAGATCTTCCATGGATTCACATTAACCAGTGTTTCCTACCCCTGGAAGAAATCCTTTGAGTGATTGAGGGGAGAGGGGTCTAAAAGAATTGAGTGTGGGAGTGAGCAGAGGTAAAATGGAAATGAGAGATTGGTTAGATGTGAGCTTATATGTTTAAAAGAAAGAGGGTGTGAGAACAGAGTTAAAATAATATCAAAACTCTGCACCAAACATCTTTCTGAGCCGGGCAGCCACATTACTGATTGGTTCACATTTCTTTGGTGACCATCATTGAAATAGGCAAATAGCCCATGCCATCTCTTGTATACAACCCCACCAGCTACTCATTCTTTTGTGAAAAATAGAATGTTTCACATTTTCTGGGGAAGCAGCATATAATCTATCGGATCTTCTTTTGGAAGATACTGATATTGAAAAAGAAGGAAAGTTGCCCCACCTTCGACCCTTTCTCATGCACATTGAGTCCTTGTACAATCATTGTTGTCTCAGTGATTTACATACTTTGAGCCTTAATGAAACACAATCATTGTGCTACTTCTTTCATACACAAGCACGAGCACACAGAGAATATGTTTTTCTGTCAGAACATTCATAGAATTACCTTGTGTTTTTCAATGATTGAATGGAAGTCCTGGGGAGTCAACATCACACCAGCTCCTTAAATTGTACATCCGTTGTACACAGTAACTTCGTGTTACTGACAGGCATTCCTAACTGTTTCATTTGTTGAATCAGGGTTACACGCACACTATGTCTGAATTTGCAAAGATTCGGATATAAACAGTTCATGATTCGGCTCTTCAGATCAAAGTACAGCTTCTATCAAAGGGGAGATTGTTTCAAAGGGGTTATCAAAGTCTGAGCTTGAAATTGAAGAAATTTTGATGATCTGATGCTCACATCATCAAAAAGGGGGAGAATTATACAAAGATCAATTTCAAGAGTCCAAGTTCAAATTTCTTGACAAAATTTCAAAATGCTTCCGCTGATACAAAGTTTAAAAGACTCTGAAGATAGATGATTCGAGAAAGTTTGTTTGTCTGACGACTGTCAAGAGATCAAAGTGATGAAGATACAAGTTTGTTCAAAGTCGAAAGATTTTCAGAGATAAAGTTTTCAAAGTTGTTTTCAAAGTTTCAAGTTTCCAAATTTGTTCAAGGCATGTTGACTTTCAGTGCTTCAATATTTAAAAAGACTTTTCAAGATTCTTCAAAGGATGCTAGATTAAAGTTTGTGAAAGCTTCAAAGAGACAAAAGCTGAAGAATCAAGAGCTGAAGATATGCATCAAATTTTTATTAAATCTTGAATACAAAGGGGGAGATTGTTAAGTCTAAATATTGTATCCAAGATTTAATAGGAAAGCCAACATTGTAAAAGTCAACATTGTCTAAGTCAAAGTTCTATTTAGTTTCCTTAGCCGTTAAGGCTTTGTATTAGATAGATGGTATAAATAGGTTTGTGTTAGTATTATTGGAAGTAACATTCTAAAGAGTTGTGCATGTATTGTAATATTCAGTAATTGTGGAATACAAGATCTACTTTCTCTCTCTAGACTCTCTCTAGTTCTTGAGCATATTTGAGTATTATTGAGTAATTGCTTGATTGGTTGGGATTTTATTGTTTATCATCATCAACATATATTTGAATAAGAATGATATCAACTTTCTCCTTTTTAATAAACAAAGCGGTATCAACTTTACCTTTTGAAAAACCTGACTTGACCAAGAATTGAGATAGAACATCATACCAGGCGCGAGGGGCTTGTTTTAAACCATACAGGGCTTTATCCAAGATGTAGACGTGATTTGGATTATCTGGATTTACAAACCCTTCTGGCTGAGAGACGTAGACTTCCTCCTTAAGTATGCCATTTAGAAAGGTAGTCTTCACGTCCATTTGATAGACAGTGAAATTCTTGTGAGCTACGTAGTCTAGAAACATGCGGATTGCCTCTATACGCGCTACTGGAGCATACTTCTCGTCATAGTCTATGCCTTCCTCTTGCCTATATCCCTTGGCAACAAGTATGCCTTTGTTTCTTATAACAATACCATCCTCGTCCTTTTTATTCTTGAACACCCATTTAGTGCCAATAACAGATTTTCCTTTCGGTTTTGGAACTAATCTCCATACCTTCAGGGCTTCGAACTGATTTAATTCTTCTTGCATAGCAGACACCCAATCCGAATCAGCTAGAGCTTCTGATACACGTGTGGACTCTATCTTGCTGAGGAATGAGTCATGCATACAATGATTCAAAGTCGCCGACCTAGTTTGCAGCGGCTTGTTTAGATCTCCAATGACTTGGTGTAAAGGGTGCTCTTTGGTCCAGCGATGTTCATGAGGGAGTGGAGTAGATGAATATTGATCATGATAATCATCTAAAAATCCACTCTCAGGTTCTTCAGTTTGAACAATAGGAGGGAGGTTCTCAGTGGAAGTAATCGGTGTAGAAGTTTGAGAAGGTACAGCTTGTTCAGTCTGTTGATCTGTCCTTACATCACATCCTACTATCTCAGCAAGTTCTGGCTCATAATTAGTAGATACACCTTCAACTATAGCAGTAGGAATTTGAACTTGAATATCTTGCTCAACCGGGGAATTTGATTCAGTAGAAATAGCCGTTGAATTTTCCATCCTGTCAACCACAACAGGTTTAATCACATTAGATCCAAGATATTCATCATAAAACAGTTCAAATAAAAGATCTAAATCAGATAAATGAGTAGTAGAGCATGAAGCTTCATCTGATTTGTCCTTTTTAGGTACAGGTTCTGGACTGAGTTGCCCAGAAGCTAATACTCTGGTGATCACAGGTTCTGAACTGACTTGTTCAGAAGCCATATCTTCATCGAATGTGATGTTTATGCTCTCGACAACAGTCTTTGACTTCAAATAAACTCGATATGCAGCAGATGTAGAAGAATATCCAATGAAGATGCCCTCATCTGCCTTAGCACTGAACTTGTTCAGACTCTGTCTGTCATTTAGCACAAAACACTTACACCCAAATATATGAAAATATTTTATTGTCGGTGTTCGGTTGTTGAACAACGCATACGGAGTCTTTTGAAATCTGCAGTGTATCATGGAACGGTTCTGAGGGTAGCACGCAGTCGAAATAGCTTCTACCCACAGAAATAGAGGTAAGTCAGATCGGCTGCGCATAGTCCGAACGGCCTCAACTAGCGTTCGATTTCGCCTTTCAACTACTCCATTCTGTTTAGGTGTACGAGCAACAGAGTATTGATGTGATATCCCGACCGATTCGAGATATTCTTCAACAGTTCTATTTTTCAACTCTGTGCCGTTATCACTTCTGAGAAGCTTGACTGGTTTCTGCAAATTCACCTGGGTCGTCTTCAAAAATGTAATGAGAACTTCGGGTGTCTCATCTTTTGACCGTAGAAATTTGACCCACGTGTATCGCGAATAATCGTCCACGATAACAAGAACATATTTCTTTCCGCCTAAGCTTTGCGTTCGCATCGGACAACAAAGATCCATATGCAACAACTCTAATGGAGAACTGGTACTAGGTTCAGGCTTTGGTTTATGTGGAGCTCTCTTCATCTTCCATTTTTCACATGCTGCACATAGGTGTTCTTTTTCGTACCTCAACTCAGGAAGTCCATTAACTAATTTTCCATTGACCAACTTGTTTATATAACGAAAATTCAGATGAGTTAACCTTCGGTGCCAAAGCCAACTTTGCTGCATCGAAGCTTTTGTCAGTAAGCAAACCTGATTGTCATTCTGGACCTTTGAAAGATTTATGGTGTAGAGATTTGTCTTTCGAGTGCCAACTAAGAGTTCTTTGCCGTCTTCAGTACGCACCAAGCAACTCTTAGCTTTGAAATTGACCTCTAACCCTTTGTCATAGCTTACCTTCGTAATCATTATCTTATCTTGAATGATGTCACCATCTCCTAAGATTGGTGAAAACTGGTCGTTCCCAAATCGTACATTACCGCTGAATTTCTCTGTATAATTAGACAATAAAGCTTTCTGCTCGGTCATATGCTTGTAACAGCCGCTATCCAAGTACCACATATGCCAGGTCTGCATGAGAAATTAGGAAACAACAAATTTACGTACCCATTTAAAAACGGGTCCTAACAGATTAGCACATGATTTTGGTATCCATTTGAATATGGATCCGCGTTTTCTTTGAAAACTTTTGAAAACATTTGGTTTTGAAGAATAAACATGATAAGATCCAAACCAATCATTATAATTATAATGATAAGCAAAATCATTCCACTGATAAGAATAAGATGTAGTAGTAGGACGAGATAATTGGAACAATTGCTTTATTGAGTATCTCTTGTAAGAATTTACAATGTTTTTATTATAAGAAGCAACAGAACCAATTACATCAGTAACACTACTATCAGATCTATGACAACAAGTATCAGGAAAAGATTCAGCTGTATCATCATTCTTCCTTTTTGGTCGCCATTCAGATTTCGCTTCCGACCTTTTCGTTCTTAAAACTGAAACAGAAGATTTAGATTTATTAGAAAAATCAGATTTTTGAGATTTGTTTTTCTTGCTTTTACCAGTGTTGTTCCGTTTCTGTGAGCGCTAATTCTTATGTTTCTTACCTTTTGCATAGTAATCAGTGTTCACAGAAACTGGTTCACCAACCTTAGTTGATGATTCACCAATTTCAAAAACACGTGGTAAAACTTCTCCATTTATAAAAAAAGTAGAATGATCTGGAAGTGGAGCATTGAAATCAAACATATCAATTTCTTTTGTACACCCATCATCAGAATTGAGAAAATCATTTGCAGACTCAAATAAGTCATCAAAGTTATCAGTCGAAGTTTGAGATGCCTTTGAAACTTTAGAACACTTTGGAGATTTAGATGGAAAAACTGTGTTCTTTAATACTGTAGAAAATACACTTTGTTCAACATCTACCAAAATTCTTTCATCTAATAAAACATTTTCAAGCTCAACTATTTTGCTTTCCAGAATGAGTGGGGGAACATAAACTTTTGCAATTGCAGGTTTTGCCTCCATCTCAGGAACATAATAACTAGCAAAATAGTCATTTGAAAAAACTTTTGATGTTTTAGAAAGATAACTATCATTTAACTTTTCATAGTTAAATGGTAGTTCCATTTTCTTAGCATTCTTTCTATTTTCAGTTTCCCTGGCCTCAAGTTCTTCTGGTAATTTGGTAACAAATTTGGGTTTTAAATGAGTATGTTTACCAGCAGCAACAAGAAAATCAAAATTATATAATGCTGGTTGTTTTCGGATGGCTTTCTTTTAAGTAATGGGGGTTTTCGTAACCGAGTCCCCATTTTTCCTTAACATCAGCCTCCTCATTAGGTGCATTAAGAAAAATAGTTTGATTTGTTTGGCCTCTTGCATAAAGTTTGGCTTCCAGACCATTTACCTTCTTATTTAAGCTCTTGTTCTCAACCTGCAATTTATGAACAGTTAGTGCAGATTCTTTCTTCTCTAAATGTAGATCCCAGTACAGTGCAATCAACAACAAATAATATCAAAGATGAACAGTATTTGAGTCACAACTACTAGTCATATGATTAATAAGCAATCAAAGGGTTACAGGTTTACAGAAAGAATTTCTGATCAGAGAGAGTAAACCTATTGACTAGTAATCTGAATTATGAGACTTTAACTTCTCAAGTGTCTAACAACTGTCCAACCCTAATTATGAACTAATAACGCCTTTATATACTTAGTCTTACAAATATATTGGGCTAATGGGCTTGGGCCCATCTAATTAAACAACTATTAATTAATTACATTAAGCACCCTTATAAATACTTTATTCCACTTGTAGCATACACGACATGATACGGGACAGGAGAAATAAAATCTTTGAAATATTGAAACATCATCTTCATCTATTTGCATCTCTAGACTGTCTTCAGAAATAACTTTCTTTGAAATTGAACTTTTTCTCCCCCTTTTTGGTGATTGTGAACATCATGATCATCAAAACTTTGTCAATTTCAGCACTTTCTTTGACTTCCCTCTTTGTATAGACAAACAATCTCCCCTTCAAAATAATTTGACATTCTCCGCCCGTTGATCTGATTATCGGTCAATTCATGAAATATATATATCCGAATCTTTTCAAATTCAGACATAATGAACAATGTAACCCTGATTCAACAGATGAAATAGTTAGTAGGCCTGTAAGTAGCACTGAGCCACTTTGTACAACTGATGTACTTTGGAAAGGAGCTTTTGTGATGTTCACTCCCCAGGGCTTCCATTCAATCATCGAAAAATCACAAAGTAATTTCTATGAATGTTATGACAAGAAAACTCATTCCTTGTGTGCTCGTGCAAGTGTAGAATGATTGAAGCTACTTATCTTGATCAGGCTCAAATTGTGTACACTATTGAGACAGCAACAAATATTACACGGACTCAATGTGCATGAAAGAGGTGCGAAGGTGGGGCAACTTTCCTTCTTTTTCAATATCTAAAACTTCCGATTGAAGACTAGATAGCATATATGATGCGTACCCAAAGAAAATGAAACATTTCTTTGTTAAGAAAGAAACAAGTAGCTGGTGGGGTTAATGCAAGAATTGGCATGCGCTAGGTGCCTTTTCAATGATGGTTACCAAAAAATGTGAACCAATCAGTAGATGTGGTTGCCCGTCTCAGAAAGGGTTTGGTGCAGAGATTTCATATTCTTTTAACTCTGTTCTCACACCCTCTTTCTTTTTAACATTAAAGTTCACTTCTAACCAAACTCTCTTTTCCATTTTTCCGCTCAGCACATTGAGAAATACTCAACCAAATGAGTTATCTCCCCCACTCTTTGATTTAAGAACCCTCACCCCTCAATCACTCAAGGATAACTTCTGGGGTAGGAAACACTGGTTAACGTGAATCCATGGAAGTTCTGTTTAAGTTCTTACACAAAACTCATGTAAGTCCTAAAAAGAATATTAGCTCAACAGTTTAACTTGAACATTTAAGCTCAAATAAGATAACACTGTCAAAAAGTATGCTCAGGAGATTTGAGCAATTGATCTTTGAAAAGCTGACAATGTATCAATCAGATCAACTAAACTGGTTAGGGTATTAACGAAGTGGATATATTGTTTATATGAACAAATATAAACAATTTTGCAATGAAAGCACAAGATTAGAAATTATAATTGATGCTCAACAACATGGAATTTCAAACGGGGGTATTACCATCGAAAAATTGTTTCGTAATGAGGCATGGTAATAACAAATTCAAACGAAGTACTGAACCTGTGTGTGTGAATACTTTATAGTATAAAGATAAGATAATACGCAACTATTGAACTTTGGAAACACAGTCAGTTAAACATTAACGCTCAAAAAATGAAAAACATTTAATTTCACACTTCTAGATTCATGAAACCTTTTGAGAATCAGAAGTGGTTTGAACATTTCAGAAACAGTTTTTCATGCTTGAAATTTGTTCTTCTTCCAAACAATCAGAGATCTAGATGAAAAGATATTTACCTTTAAGCTCCCCCTCAAATCATGATATAATGATTTAGGTCTTTTAAGCATTTAAGAACGAGTCCTGAACTGAAGTGTTCAGAAGTCGAACTCTGTTGAAGCACGGATTCTAAGCTGATTTACTTAAAAGCCTTTGTTCTTCTACTCCCCCTTGACAGTAGGTGCCTGCAACAAAGAATCAGTTTTCGGCTTTGGTACCCACTGGTATTTGGGTCCTCGAATGTTAGTTGTAGTTCTTGTGGGGGAAATAGAATAAGAACCATACCAGAAATGATCACTGGTTTTATGAATAGCATCATGTGTATGACAATAAGAACAATGGTATTTCTTACCTGATGACCTGAGTAATTCATCTCTCGAGTAGATATGATCAGGTTTACCTTTACGCGTATTGTTCTTTTTGGCATTAGACGCATGTACATATGATTCTCTTTCTTTCATCTCATCTTCAACTGGTTTCTTCTTCCAGACCAGTTCCTCTTCTTTGTATCTCCGTCTTCTTTGATGTGTACCTGAACCATCTATATTTCTATCATAGAAAAGGTTAGTTTTACGAATCTGATCAAAAGATTTAACTGACCTTTGTGAAGAGACAGATTTCTGATTTGAACTTGATACAGTCTTTTCAAGCACTTTAATCGTCGAAGCAAAGTTGTCTCTTTCTTTAACAAGCAGGTCAATTTTCTTCGTGAATTCAGACTTCGTTTTCTGCTCTTTTAGTGCCTTCTCAGATAGTTCAGATAACTTGGCAGTAAGCTTTTTGATCTCCGTCTCAAACATGCTTCGTTCTTCTTCAAATCCCTTCTCAGCATTGTTTCTCTGACCGGATATTTCTTTGAAGAATCCCACATTCTTTTGTTCGATGGCCTTCTTTTCTTTGGCAAACTTTTCTCTTTCAAGAATGATTACTTTCTGAAAATCAGAAACTTGCTGAGAAAATTTTATGCAATTCAGCTCAACTTCTTTCTTCTCATCAGCACATTTTCTCGAAAAATCTGAGAACTTCTTTGCGAAAGATTTCTCAAACTCGGATTTATCTTTAGCATGCTTTTGCTCCAATTCAGATATTCGCTTTTGAAGATCGGCATTTGCATCTTTCAGTTCAGAGATCTTTTTCTCATATCTATCAACAGAGACTGTTTGCTGAGTTTTAGCTTCCAAGTTAGAAATCTTTTCTTTTAGCTCAGAGTTCTCAGCTTCCACTTCTCTTCCTGTTAATAAAACCTTTGGCCCTAACATCAACCATTCAGTACAATCCCGAAATTCTTTTCCTGTCATTTTGTAAGAATTTATTTGACTATAAATTTCACTTAAAATGTCACGAAAAAAATTCACAAGTGTTGGGTCTGAATGTGCTAAGTATGGTTTATGTTGCTCAGTCTTCATGATTCATGCTGCTATGTGATATATACTGCTAAGCCATCAAGATTACTACTGCTTATAGAATTAATACTGCTTGAAGAGTTAGTGCTGTTAATTGAATAGTTAGTACTGCTGAATGATTACTACTGCAAGTGAGGAGTTAATACTGTAAGCATGGTTAGTACTGCTCAAAGATTAATACTGCTGAGAATGATTAATGTTGTTGGATAAGGAAGAAGATTAATGTTGCTTATGTTGAAGATAATGACTTGGAACGAAAGAATAGGAGTTAGAGATAATGCTGAAGATAATTATGGTATTGATGCTGAAGATCAACTTTTTTTTATAATTATCTTGTAGTCAACTATGTATATATATTGTATATAAGTCTTTGATAGAATGAGATTATTCATATGTTTGTTTAGAAAGAATTAACCTCAATGCTAGTATTGATCCTTTCTATAGAGAAGTATAGAACGTCTGTAGAGTCTGTTCAACAGATTGAGGTTGTGTTTGTAATCATTAAGTTTTATGCAATATAAACTTATGATTTGAGTACATATTCTGTGTTTTTGATTAATTGTTAAAGTGTTATTCTGCGACTTCTTTAACATTGTTTCTGAGTTTGTATTAAATTCTTGTTTAAGAATTTTCGATCTTGACAAGTGGTATCAGAGCTAGTAAACTCAGAAACCTTTAATCATGGACAGTTCAAGCAACAGTGTTTTAGTATCAAAGGTTCCCATGCTCAAACCCAATGAGTTTGACATGTGGAAGATCATAATCAAGAAGTACATTCTTCTCACAGACTTCTCAATGTGGGACATCATTGAGAATGGTCCCTCTGATGGAGGAAAGATGGATGCAGATGGAAAGAGACCTCCACCAAAGACTGATGGAGAGAGGAAGTTGAGGCAGACAGAGATGAAAGCCTTGAGCACTCTGCTCTTGACTATACCTAATGAGTACCAACACCAATTCTGCAATTGTTCTGATGCACAAATTCTATGGAATTCACTAGAGAAAAGATTTTCTGGTACCAAAAGTACCAAGAGAAATCAGAAGGCCATCTTGAAGCAGCAGTATGAAAACTTCATGTCTACAAAGAACGAGTCCATGACTCAAACTTTTGATAGATTTAATAATCTAATTGGTGAATTGGCTACTGTTGGTGTCCAGATAGATCAAGATGATGTCAACAGAAAAATTTTAAGATCTCTTGGTGATGAATGGACTATGTACACGGTCTCCTTCAGACAGAATGATCAACTGGAGGACAAGGAACTGGATGACCTCTATAATGACCTTAGGGTGTTTGAAGCAGAGGTAGAAGCAAAGAAGAGGCCCTCTGGATACGCAAACAATGCTGCTCTTTTATCATCCTCTACTGATTCTGCTGCTAATACAAAATCAGTTAGTGTTGCCCATGGATCAAAGCAAGATGGATCCAATGACTCTGTTTTAGAAGCTTTTCTAGCCAGTCATGCTAATTCCACTCTAATTAATGATGACTTAGAACAGATAAATGCTGATGATCTGGAATAGATGGATATCAAGTGGCAGATGGCTATGCTGACTATGAAGGAAAAAGATTCATCAAAAGGACTGGAAGGAACAACGTTGCTCAGAAAAGAGAAGATGGGGTTGGATTTGATAAATCCAAGGTTGAATGTTACAAGTGTCACAAGCTAGGACACTTTGCAAGAGAATGCAGAAGTGGAATGCCTCAGCAGCATACTAGCAACCATCAATCATCATAGTCCACTTGCTTCAACAACATGAACTGTTCTCAAGCTCTTGTTTCCCAAGAAGGAATGGGATTTGATTGGAGTGACCAAGCAGAAGAAACAGTTCAGAATCAAGCTTTAATGGCTAAAGTTTCAGAGTCAGCAAGCACTAATATTGCCACATAGGTAACATCTAATCTTTCCTCTCAAACCTGTATTGAAACTTTTAAAAAGTACAGGGATCACAATCAGAGTATGTGTGATGACCTTAAAAGGTTAGAGAAAGATAGAAGAAAGTATGTTTTTATTGTTGAGAGGTTTGAAGAACAAATTAAGTCATACCAGGCTAATGAACTTCAACATTCTTATGATACAAACTACTGGAAGTGGGAGAAGAATCAGTTAAACGTTAAGCTTAAAAAGTCTGAAGAGGAATGTGAGAAGATAAGGAGTGATTTTGAGAAAGCCAAGCTAGATATTGAGAAATATTCCAATGCTTCTAAAGCAATGGACTCACTTCTAAAAACTCAAGTTCATGACAAGCTGAGAAGAGGAATAGGTTATAACACCACCCCTCCACCATACAACAATAACTATATCCCTCCCACATCAGATCTCTTAGAAAGACAGGACAATAAGGAATTACCTGAAGGAGCCACTGAAGTAGATCCTTTAGACAAAGTAGTGGTTGAGGCAGATTCTGAAGAAGAGGACTCTTAGAGTAAGAATGAGGAAGACCACAAAGATATTCCCTTAGAAAACCACATACTGACAAATGAAAGGGGGGTAAACCTTTTGTCAAGAGTGAGAAAGTGAAGTCTGGGGAAGAGACCGTTAAGAATGAAAAAGATGAGACCTCTGAGAAAGGGAAAGGAAAGGCACATGGAGTCCATTACATGCAAACCACTATTGTTAATCCCTGTACATGTAAATAGAATCAGCCCCAACAACATTATAAAACAAGGGGAAGTTAAAGAAATAGAAATAATCAGTGGGCTTTAAAACAAGGAATTGATTTGAGAAAAATTAACAGACCAAAGCCTTGTTTTATCTGTGGCAAGTTAAATCATCTAGCCAAACACTGTTATTTCAATCCTATTAACCAAAGGATCACTTTTCAAAGAAATACTAAATCCTGTTGGTTATAGGAAGCAAATAAGGAATCATATGGATGAGAATGTGAGAAGGGCACCTATAAAATCTCATGCTCAGAATAAGTTTGCTAATTCTAAGAAAAATACTCCAAATAAGCCTAGGAGTAACTTAAAGACAAAGAAAGCAAACAACTTTGTCCAGGTTTGGGTTCCAAAAGTAAAGAAATCTGTTAGTACTACTACTTCAAATAGTACAGCTGACAGAAATAATGTTGCTGCAAGCAATACTACTTCTAACTCAGTTAGTACTGCTAACAAAGTTAGTACTACTAACCCAATTAGTACAGCTAATGATGTTAGTATTGCTAACAAAGTTAGTACTGCTAATCAAGTTAGTACTGCTTCTAGTGACAGGCCCATTATTGTGACAAAGTATTCAAGCAATAAGATTTCTCAGTTTGATAATCTCATCCGGTCTGAATATGAATATGTTGATGAGAATGAAAAACCCAAGACCACTTTGGCTTGTGTTCTTATTAAAAACTAACTGCTTTATTATATGTGCAGAGCAACCAACAGCTCAAGGGAAGGAGCATTTGGCATGTTGATAGTGGTTGCTCCAGGCACATGACAGGTAACATGGCCTGCCTTCAGAACTTCAAAAGAATTGATGTAGAACATGTTGCTTTTGGTGATAATCCAGCAGGTGGTAAGATTAGTGGAAAAGGTAATGTGTCAAAAGTTAAGATGACCTTTGAGGATGTATACTATGTTGAGCAATTGAGATACAACCTGTTAAGTGTATCATAGGTCTGTGACAAGAAACATAACATATTATTCAACGATATTGAATGTATTATCCTTGCTCCAGGGTTCAAGGTAGTTGATGAAAGTATGATACTACTTAGAACTCCTAGGAAGGATAATGTTTATTGCTTAGACTTGGAGAGTGTACCTTCTGATTCATCTTTAAATTGTTTATTTTCAAAAGCATCAAGAGATGAATCATCTCTATGGCACAGAAGGATGTGTCACATGAACATTAAAATAATGAATATTGTGAAAAACAACCTTGTAAGAGGTTTGCCACAAAAGGTATTTTCATGTGATGATCATTGTGTTGCATGTCTTAAAGGCAAACAACACAAATTTTCTCATAAGTCCAAAGAGATAAATACAATCTCTTCACCTCTTAATTTACTGCCTATGGATCTGTTTGGCCCTACAAATGTGATGAGTATTGGTAAGAAATCCTACTGCTTGGTTATTGTTGATGATTTCTCTAGATTCACTTGGGTCTATTTTCTAAGGACAGAGAATGAGACAAGTGGACTGATCAAATCCTTTGTTCTTAGAGTTGAAAACCAAACAAATCTAAGAGTTAAAGTCATTAGGTCTGATAATGAAACTGAATTTAAAAACAATGACCTAAACAACTTTTGTGAGGAAAAAGGCATTGAGAGACAATACAGTGCTCCTAGGACTCCTCAACTCTGATAGAGGCTGCTAGATCTCTGCCGACAGATTCAAAACTTCCAATTACTTTTTGGGCAGAAGCAGTTAATACTGTCTGCTATGTTCAAAACAGAGTTCTAGTAGTGAAATCCCAAGACAAGACTGTGTGTTCCAGATTCTAATTTCTATTCAATTACAATCAAACAAACAAGATTTAACAATCAAATTTACCTGTTTGATTACTCTTTCAATTCACAAATACACTTTCTCTCTCTAGAACTTTCTCTCTCTCTCTCTCTCTACAATTTCCACCTTCTAACTCTTGTCACTACTGAAAATACAAGAAGAAAAATGTATTTATACTAACATCTAATACAAGGAAACAACAAAATACAAAAACAACTAAGTTTGACTTTTATTAAAAGATTTTGACTTTTAATGAGATTTGAATTTAGCAGCTTTGACTTCCTCAACTTTGACCTTCAGTATTCTTGATCTTGTATCCAACAGATTTATGCTCTAACAATCTCCCCCTTTGGATTCAAGATCATTGTTGAAAGATCTAGCAATTCAGTCTTCACTTTAAGCTCTGTCAAAGCAAACTCCCCTTTTTCATTGATGATCTTCTTTCCAAAATTGTCTTCAAACAATTAACAATCTCCCCAATGCTTACATAGAACACTTTCAGACTTTTGGAAAGAAATTATCTTCAGAATCAGCTCAAATGCTTTAGCAAATAATCTTCAAAGAAAAATTCCTCAAAATTTCAGAAATTCTTTGATCGTCTTCTAAACTTTAAATCTTTGTCATTTCTTTGATATCATCTCCCTTTAACTTCAAAAACTTTAACATTTCTTCAAACTTTTCAACCAACATTTCTTGATTTGAACTCTTCTCCCCCTTTTTGATGAATTGAGCATCAACATCATCAAAACTTTCATCAAGAAATGTCTTTGATCATTCTGATCTAAGCCTCTGATTATGTGATCCATAACCAGGTATTCATCTTGATCTTTGCAAATCCAGACAAAATAAGAGCATGTAACTCCTGAATCAACAGATGAATCAGTTAATATGCCTGTTAGTAACACAAAGTCACTGTGTGTAACGAATACATAATATAAAGGAGCTTTTTAATGTTCACTCCCCCAGGGCTTCCATCCAATCATCGAAATGCCACAAAGGCAATTTCTATGAATGTTATGACAAAGAAACAAATTCTTTGTGTGCTTGTGCAAGTGTAGAAAGAATTAAGCACAGTGATTGCTTTTAATAAGGCTCAACATAGTGTAAACCACTGAGACAACAGTAGATAAACACAGACTCTATGTGCATGATTGAAGTACGAAGGTGAGGCAGACTTCCTTCTTTTTCAATATCCAGATTTTCCAAATGAAAATCAGATAGATTATATGCTGCGTCCCCTTGAAAATGTGAAACATTTTCTTTTTGAGAAGAAAATGAGTGGTTGGTGGGGTTTAAGCAAGAGTTGGCATGGGCTATTTGCCTGATTCAATAACATTCACCAAAGAATTGTGAAATACTAGTAATGTGGCTGCCCGACTCAGAAAGTAGTTGGTACAGAGTTTGATATTCTTTTACTCTGATCTCTCACCCTCTTTCTTTTTAATCAATAAGCTCACTACTAACCAAACTCTCTTTTCCATTTTACCTCAGCACACCCACACCCATTTCTTTTTGACTCCTCACACTCAATCACTAAAGGATTAACTTCTTGGGTAGGAAACACTGGTTAACGTGAATCCATAGAAGTTTCAGATAAGTCCTAGCACAAAGAACCCAGTCCTACAAAGCATATGTTGCTCACAATGGTTTATCTTGAACATTTAAATCATAGGAAATATGGGTCAGATATATGTATGCTCAGTGATATAATCATGAAGATATGAGCATTTTAAACCATTGAAGTATTTTCAAACAAGGAAATTGAATGAATGAACATGAATGCAAGAAACTTGTTTGAAAATCTGACATTGTATAAAATGATCAGAAATGAATGATATATCAATTAAAGCTTAAGGTCAAGAAAAATTGATATTTGTCTATACGAAACAAGATATAGACATTCTTGAAATGACCGTTTCGAAATGAAATATCGCTCAAAATTCTTTGAATACAAGCGGAATGTCTTACCATCGAATAAAAATTGTTTCAATTTAGAGACATGGTAAGAACATGTTGAACAAAAATTCAAACCAGTGTGTGTGAATACTTGAAAGTATATAGAAAAGACAATACTCAAGTATTTATCTTTGGAAACACACGATTTGTTTATCAATGAAGCACAAAAATAGAATAAAAACATTTAAAATCACATTTCCAAATTATAAAATCTGTTTAAGAATTGGGAAGTGGTTTAAACATTTAAAAACATGTTTTCTATATCTGAAAGTTGTTCTTCTTTCAGATATATGTAAGATTAAGATAAGAAATTTACCTTGTCGCTCAATCTTAAATCTTAGAAAGTCAGCTGGAGTCATGTAGATATGATCGTGTCAGCTTCTCTCATCCTGTAAGTCTCAAAGTCTAGTAAAAAATTTATTCACAAAATTTATTCGAAAATAAACGACGTAAAACAGTAAAACAATTATAGAACGAGTTCTGATGAGAAGTAATCAGAAATCATAATCTTACTTCTTTTGATAAGCTCCCCCTAAAATCATGCATTACAAAACTTAATCATTTAAGTAAAATGCAAAAATTAGTTTTACTCCCCCTCAAATGAATATAGATCATCTAACAATCTTCTCTTGTGCAAACCATTAAAGTGCAGATATCCTTCAGACATAAAGATTAAAGAAAATGATGAAAAATAACAATTCTTAACTTTAGCAGGTAACAACTGATTACGTCTTAAGATTTAACATACCAAGCTTAAAAATAAGAAAATTAAATCTCTTTTCATCTAATGGTTTGGTAAATAAATCTGCAAGCTGATAATCTGTTTTTACAAAATAAAGTTCAATTGTTCCTTTTTCAACATTATCTTTTATAAAATGATACCTGACATCAATGTGTTTGGTTTTCGTATGCTGGACAGGATTAGCAGATATGGCAATCGCACTCTTCGAGTCACAGTAGATTGGAATTTTGTCATACTTGAATCCATAGTCCCGTAACTGTGTTCGCATCCACAAGACTTGAGAGCAGCAACTTGCAGCAGCTACATACTCCGCTTCAGCAGTCGATGTGGAAACGCATAACTGTTTCTTTGAAGTCCAGCTAACGAGCTTGTCTCCAAGGAATTGTACGTGACCAGAAGTACTCTTTCTGTCCAACATGCAACCTGCATGATCTGCATCTGAATATGCAGTCAGTTGAAACCCTGTATCCTTAGGATACCACAGACCAAGGTCTGCAGTCCCCTTCAGATATCTAAAGATCCGTTTGACAGCGGCCAAATGGGATTCTTTGGGATCAGCTTGATATCTAGAACATAGACATGTTGAAAACATAATATCTGGTCTACTGGAAGTTAAATACATCAACGATCCTATCATACCTCTATAGATTCTAACATCAACACTTTTTCCCGAAGGATCAGTGTGGATCTTAGTTCCTGGTGCCATCGGGGTGCCAATAGATTTGTGATTTTCCATTTTGTACTTCCGAAGAATGTCCAAAATGTACTTAGATTGATTTATAAAAATCCCCGTAGAAAGTTGTTTAACTTGTAATCCGAGAAAGAAATTCATCTCTCCCATCATACTCATTTGAAAACGTGACACCATGAGGTTAGAAAAGTTTTTACAATATTTTGGATTAGTAGAACCAAATAGATATCATCAACATATATCTGAATAAGAATACTATCAGCTTTTTCTTTCTTGATGAATAAAGTAGTGTCGATCTTACCTTTTGAGAAGCCAGACTTGACCAAGAATTTTGATAATACATCATACCAGGCTCGAGGGGCTTGCTTTAATCCATAAAGGGCTTTGTCTAAGATATAGACATGATCTGACTTGTCTTGATTAACGAACCCTTCTGGTTGAGACACGTACACTTCTTCTTTAAGAATACCGTTCAGAAAGGCTGTTTTCACATCCATCTGAAAGACTGTGAAATTCTTATGAGCGGCGTAGGCGAGAAACATTCTTATTTGATATTGTAATCCCAATCAATCAAGCACTCTTACAACAATCTCTATCAAGAATCAATATGACAATGTTAAGTCTAGAGAGAGAGTAGAGACAGAGAGTTCCAATCTGATTTGTATTAAAATGAATGCGATCTCCTTAGTTTCATTGATTCTAAACTCATATCCCTATTTATACCAAGGATATAAGCTCACAAGATTAACTACATATTAAGTAAACACATATTAGACTAATACAGACTTTGACTCTGTTGACTTTACATGACTTGACTTTTCCTATTAAATCTTGTATACAATAATACACTAACAATCTCCCCCTTTGTATTCAAGATTTAATAAAAATTTGACATACGTCTTCAGCACTCGATTCTTCAACTTTTGTCTCTGATAGTCTTGAACTTTGAAGCTCGTTCTGAAATTTGTTGACGAATCTTGAAAAGTCTTTAACACTTTGCAACTTTGAAAAGTCAACAAGTCTTCAAAAGTAAATCTGAATTCTTTGAAATTCTTTAAACTTCTTCTAAACTTTGAAACTTCGAGGGATCTTTGAAAATTGTATCTTCATCACTGTAATCTCTTATCAGTCTTCAGAAAAACAAACTTTCTCGAATCATCTTCAAGACTTGAATCTTCTTTGTCTTCAGAAATCTTTGAGAATGATTTCTTTTCATCTGATTTGAACTTTTCAGAAAATTCTCCACAAGTCATGACTTTAAACATTCTTCAGATCTTTGAAATTGATTTGAAATTGAACTCTGTATATTTCTCCCCCTTTTTGATTATTGTGAGCTTCATAATCATCAAAACATCTTCAATTTCAACATAATCTTTGATCCTCCCCCTTGAAAATACATTCTCCTCCTTTTTGATCTGCACTGAATCATGAACTGTATATACCCGAATCTTTTCAAATTCAGATATAATGAACGTTGTAACCCTGATTCAACAAATGAAACAGTTAGAAGTGCCTGTCAGTAACACGGAGTTACTGTGTACAACGAATGTACAATTTAAGGAGCTGGTTTGATGATGACTCCCCAGGACTTCCATTCAATCATTGAAAAACACAAGGTTTATCTATGAATGTTCTGACAGAAAAACAAATTTTCTGTGTGCTCGTGCTTGTGTATGAAAGAATTTAGCACAATGATTGTATTTCATAAGGTTCAAATTGTGTAAACTGTTGAGACAACAACAAGTATTACACGGACTCAATGTGCATGAAAGAGGTGCGAAGGTGGGGCAAACTTCCTTCTTTTTCAATATCTAAATCTTCCGAGTGAAGACCAGATAGCAGATATGTTGCGTCCCCAAAGAAAATGAAACATTTCTTTGTTAAGAAAGAAACGAGTGGTTGGTGGGGTTAATGCAAGAGTTGGCATGGGCTCACTGCCTTTTTCAATGATGGTCACCAAAGAATGTGAACAAATCAGAAATGTGTCTACCCGGCTCAGAAAGTTGTTGGTGCAGAGTTTTGATATTCTTTTAACTCTGTTCTCACACCCTCTTTCTTTTTAACATTAAAGCTCACTTCTAACCAAACTCTCATTTACATTTTTCCACTCCACACAATGAGAAAAACTCAACCGGATGAGTTATCTCCCCCACTCTTTGATTTTGACCCCTCAATCACTCTAGGATTACTTCATGGGTAGGAAACACTGGTAAACGTGAATCCATGGAAGTTCTTATAAGCTCACACATGAATCCCATGTAAGTCCTATAAAGAATGGTTGTTCAACAATTTAACTTTAGCAGTTAAGCACAAAAATGTATGATGACATTGTCAAAAATGTATGCTCATGAGATTTGAGCAATTGAACAATGAAGATCTCTCAAAACAAGAATATTGAATGAATGAAATGAAATCAAAAGAATTGTTTTGAAAATCTGACAATGTATCAATCAGATCAAATGAAATGGTTAGGGTATCAAAGAATTAGATATTTTGTTTATATGAACAAATATAAACAATTTAGCAATGAACGCTCAAGTTGAAATGATGATTGTTGCTCAACAATAGTGATTTACAAACGGGGGTATTACCATCGAAAAATTGGTTCATTATGAGACATGGTAATAACTAATTAAAATGAAGTACTGAACCGATGTGTGTGAATACTTTACAGTATATAGACAAGATAATACGCAAGTATTGATCTTTGGAAACACACAGTCAGTTAAACATGAAAGCTTAATAATGAAAAACATTTAAAAGCTCACTTCTAAATTCATGAATTTTTTTGAGAATAGAGATGTGGTTTGAACATTTAAAAAAAACTGTTTTTCATGCTTGAAAGTTGTTTTTCTTTCAAACAATCAAAGATCTAGATCAGAACATTATTACCTTTAAGCTCCCCCTCAAATCATTATAGAATGATTTATATCATGTAAGCTCCCCCTGGATATTTGCAGAATATCCATATTTGAACATGAAAGAACGGGTCCTGATCTGTCATGTGATCAGAAGCCATAGTCTTTACATTAAGGTGTGGGTCTTGAACTATGTTATTCAAGAGCCATAAACTTGTACTTTGAAGTACGAGTCCTAGACTTTTTTGTCTAGAAGTCAATCATCTTGCTCCCCCTATACCTGTGGTATCTGCGAAACAGATTTAACATGTTTTGGTACCCACTGGTATTTGGGTCCTGGTATGTTAAATTTAGGAATCGACTTCTCATTAGATGTATATCTTTTAAAACAGAATTCTGAGAAGTTATTCTATAAGATCCGTTCCAATTGTGAGCAGTTTCACTTTGAATGAAGTCATTCTCTCCACAGTAAGAACAACAGATCTTCCTTTGAGCAATCCTGATCAGATGATTAGTCGAGTAATATATATCAGGATTACCAAAAGATTTACCTTTATGCGCAGTGTTCTTTTTGGCATTTTTTGTGGATTTGAATGCTTTGTCCTTCATTTTCTTTTCATCTGAAGAACTCTTCACTCTCCAGACCATCTGACTTTTCTGAGAAGACTTTCCAAGAGATTTTACATAATAGCTTGTTGATCCATCAACAGATTTATCATAAAATAGATTTGATGGTCTAATCTGACTTGATTTGACAATGATTGGTTTAACACTTTTGTTTTTCAAAACATTTTTGTCATGAATTGAACTTGAAGCTGTTTTGAAAGAACAGACTGATTCTGTTGAGAGATCAACAGGTGATTGATTAATCACATCAGCTGAAATCTTTTCTGATAAATTGACGTTTGCAGCTTCTAAGTTCTTTATCTTTTCAGATAAAATATTTCTTTCAGAAATAAGTGTGTCAAACTTCTTTTTCAAATCAGATCTAGCCATCTGTTCTTTAAGAATATCTGATGACAAAACAGATAATTTGGATGTGAGCTTAGATATTTCAGATTCAAAATATGAACGTTCTTGTTCAAAATCTGTTTTCAAGTTCTTGTTTTTCTCAGAAATATCTTTGAAGATCCCAGCATTTTTCTTTTCAAATAATTTCTTTTGTTCCTCAGAAGACTGCTTCTTTTCTTTGAAAATATTTCTTTCTTTTTCAAGCAAGTCTTGTAAAGTAGAAATCTGCTTGGGAAGTTCAGTATTTTTATCTTCAAGAACTTTTCTTTCCTTAGCAAATGTGTCTCTTTCAGTTATTAGAATCTTTTCAAAATCATACACTTGCTTTGAAAGTTTAAGGCATCTAAGCTCAAGATTTTTCTTCTCTTGGCCAACTTTCTTAGAATTCTCAGATGGTTGTTGAGTTGAAGATGTCTTCACATTTGCTTTTTCTTTTTCTGCTTGGAGACTTGTTTGCAGTTCAGCATTCTTCTTCTCCAAAGCAGATATCTTTTCTTCAAAAGCCTTAAACTTTTGTTGAAGCTTAACTGATTCAGATTGCAATTCTGAAGATCTTTGTTTAGTTGTCTTCAGTTGGCTTTGAAGTTTCTCTTTGACTTTATCTTCTTTAATGCTTTTTATCAATTCAGCATTTTTCTTTTCCAGAATAGATATATGATCTTCAAAAGCCTTAAACTTCTGTTGAAGCTTGACTGATTCATCTTGTGATTCTGATGACTTCTGTTCAGTTGTTTTCAGTTGGCTTTGAAGATTCGTTATCTTTCTCTCTTTTTGCATGATAATCTTCTCTTTAACTCCTATGATTTTCTCTTTCATTTCTATTTGATTATCTTTATCTTTAATCTCTTTCTCTCTTTCCTTTATGACATCTGCAAAATCAGATTTATCAAGATTAGCACATTTTATACAATCAGGAGTTTTATCAGAATTTGACAATTTAGATTTGAACTCCTGAATCTGATTTAGAAGCTTTGAATTCTGATTCTTCAGCTTATCTAATTCAGCTTCCATCTTTGGAATTTCTGGCATGTACAAAACAGCCATATCTCTTGCAGATAAAATGGTATTTCCTCTCTCGGCTGTCTTTGGCATCTTGAAAGAAAAAGTTAGCTTCAAAAAATGATCGTCAAAAATCAGAAAATTATGACCAATATCAGAATATGTCCCCCTCCGCAGACTTAGCACGGGGGTTCCGCAGGTCAAGAATGATACTCCCAAGGTCACTTCAAAGACAAAAGGAGTAATCATCAAAGAACAAGGTGAAGTGATCAAGAAAGATAACAGTAAGAAGGCAATGAACAAAGACAAAGGAAAAGCAAAGACGGTGGAATCTGATCAACCAGTCAAGAAGCAAAGGTTGGTTGAATCAGATGAAGCCTTAGCCAGGAAGATGCAGGATGACATTGAAAAAGAAGAAAGAGTTCAGGTTGAAAAGGACAGGGAGATGGCAAAGGCTCTAGCTGCTGAACTGAATGAAGCTTATCAACAAAGTCTGGCAACTGAAATTGCACAGAAGAAAGCTGCAACTCTGAAGAAATCAGTGGTGGTAAAAACAGCTGTAAAGAAGAGACAACCCTCAAAGACCTTCCTAGGTTCCCAAGAGAGAAACAAGATGATTATATTTCTCAAAGGTGCTATAGGAGTCAGAAAGGAGATGTTCTCAAAGATGTCCTTTGAGAAGATTAAAGAACTGTATGATTCAGAGATGATAAAGCTTCAGGGGAATGAAACTGCAAGGGTGGAGATGGAGAAAAGGATGAAGGAAAGTAATGACTTTGATTTTCAAATGCCCTTCCCAGATGAGCAAGAAACACCACCAAAGAAAGAAGCCGCTCTAAAAGAAAGTCTAAGGACTTTAAAGAGAACCAAGATGATGGCAAGGAGAAAGTCAATCAAGAAGCCTAGAATAGCTGAAGGAGAGGCTGAGAAGGTTGCTGAAGAAGAAGGGGCACCTGAGTCATCTAAACAGAAAGAGCCATCAAACTCAGATGATGTAAATTTTTATATGGTAGTGATGGACAAAGTTCCTGAACCAATTTCAGCAGAACCTGTTGGTATAAAGCCTCCTGAGGTCATTCACTGGGATACATTGACAGTGGATGGAAAGGAATACATAAGACTAAAAAGGAAGGATGAAAAGTATGAGGTGTTCAATACTTGGGCAAATATTGTCAGAACATGCTCTAGGTCAGATCTTGAAGAGATGTTTGAGATAGGAATGAAGTTGTATGCAGATATACTGAAAGCTCCAGAGATTTCAATTACAAAACTGGTAATGGAGTATCTGTGTATGATGTTCAAACCTGAAGAAGTAGAGCATGTGATCAAGAATGTATTCAAGTCAGTCAACAGTTGGACTCTATATGAAACTAGTGGAGTATATACAGTGATTTTGGATCTGAATCATACTGAATACTTCCTAGTGGATAGAGTGTACAATCATAGCAGATTGAAGCTTCATGCCATGCTGAAGAAAAAGCTAGGATGTATTCCAGATTCAGAGATGGCTAAATATTTGATCCAAAGAACCATCAATCAGAGTTTGGGATTGGATGCAAATACTGGAATTTAGGCCATTATGAAGTTTTGGGAGCATCTTGAAGAGCATCTGAAGAACTTGACTTCTTTTCCTAAAAGTCAAGTTAGGGGGAGATTGTTGGGAACTGAAGAAAAGCTTAAGTATGGTTAATGCTGTTGGTTCAGAGTTACTACTGCTAGAAGACTTCAAGGTTAATACTGCTGAGTATTACTACTGCTAGTAGAATTAATACTGCTAGTCAAAGTTAGTGCTGCTTGAACAAAGTTAGTACTGCTTAGCTAGTTAGTACTGCTAGTGGTTTGTGCTGCTTAGAAGTTAATGCTGCTTGAAGAAGTTAATGCTGCTGAGCATAGTTAGTGCTGCTTATGACTTGAAGATCCGAATGAAAAGGATGACAGCTGGATAAACTGAAGATATTCATGGAAGCTTAGAGATATACATGGAAGATATACTGAAGATATGTTTATTTATTGTAATTATCTTTTGATTAGTATATGTATAGAATGTATAGAATAGTTTAGATAATTATTATTCATTCTAAGTTCTAGAGAGAAAATCAACCTCAAGGCATAGATCCTAATCCTAGAGAAGTAGAATTCGTCTTGAAAGAGTCTGTTCTTCAAGATTGAGGTTGAGTGTGTAATCTTGTGATTTCAATTATTCAATACAAGTTTACAGTTTGTTCTTCATATTTACTGTTTTGTTTTACTGTTTCATTGAATATCAAAGTGTTATTCCGCAAACTTCTTTGATATTGTTTCTGAGAATTAATTCTTGTTGAGAATTCGATCCTGACAGGTGGTGTGGTATTGTACCCTATTCCTCTGGTAATGGAGTATCTGTGTATGATGTTCAATTACTGAAAGCTCCAGAGATTTCAATTACAAAACTGGTAATGGAGTATCTGTGTATGATGTTCAAACCTGAAGAAGTAGAGCATGTGATCAAGAATGTATTCAAGTCAGTCAACAGTTGGACTGTATATGAAACTAGTGGAGTATATACAGTGACTTTGGATCTGAATCATACTGAATACTTCCTACTGAATAGAGTGTACAATCATAGCAGATTGAAGCTTCATGCCATGCTGAAGAAAAAGCTAGGATGTATTCCAGATTCAGAGATGGCTAAATATTTGATCCAAAGAACCATCAATCAGAGTTTGGGATTGGATGCAAATACTGGAATTTAGGCCATTATGAAGTTTTGGGAGCATCTTGAAGAGCATCTGAAGAACTTGACTTCTTTTCCTAAAAGTCAAGTTAGGGGGAGATTGTTGGGAACTGAAGAAAAGCTTAAGTATGGTTAATGCTGCTGGTTCAGAGTTACTACTTCTAGAAGACTTCAAGGTTAATACTGCTGAGTATTACTACTGCTAGTAGAATTAATACTGCTAGTCAAAGTTAGTGTTGCTTGAACAAAGTTAGTACTTCTTAGCTAGTTAGTACTGCTAGTGGTTTGTGCTGCTTAGAAGTTAATGTTGCTTGAAGAAGTTAATGCTGCTGAGCATAGTTAGTGTTGCTTATGACTTGAAGATCCGAATGAAAAGGATGACAGCTGGATAAACTGAAGATATTCATGGAAGCTTAGAGATATACATGGAAGATATACTGAAGATATGTTTATTTATTGTAATTATATTTTGATTAGTATATGTATAGAATGTATAGAATAGTTTAGATAATTATTATTCATTCTAAGTTCTAGAGAGAAAATTAACCTCAAGGCATAGATCCTAATCCTAGAGAAGTAGAATTCGTCTTGAAAGAGTCTGTTCTTCAAGATTGAGGTTGAGTGTGTAATCTTGTGATTTCAATTATTCAATACAAGTTTACAGTTTGTTCTTCATATTTACTGTTTTGGTTTACTGTTTCATTGAATATCAAAGTGTTATTCCGCAAACTTCTTTGATATTGTTTCTGAGAATTAATTGTTGTTGAGAATTCGATCCTGACACTTTACATGACTTGACTTTTCCTATTAAATCTTGTATACAATAATACACTAACATGATTGCCTCTATGCGCGCTACTGGAGCATACGTCTCGTCATAATCAAAGCCTTCCTCTTGCCGGTAGCCTTTAGCAACAAGTCTAGCTTTGTTTCTGATAACGACACCATCTTCATCCTTTTTGTTCTTGAATACCCACTTAGTTCCTATCACGGTCTTTCCTTCAGGCTTAGGAACTAATCTCCAAACCTTTAGGTCTTCAAACTGATTGAGCTCTTCTTGCATTGCAGATACCCAGTCCGAACCAGCAAGAGCCTCGGATACTCGTGTTGGCTCAATCTTGCTGAGGAACGAGTCATGCATACACTGATTAAGAGTCGCTGACCTTGTCTGAACAGGCTTGTCAACATCTCCAATTACTTGATGTAATGGATGGTCCTTGGTCTAGCGATGCTCATGTGGGAGTAGAATAGATGAATTCTGAACATGATCATCATCTTGAAATCCACTTTCAAAATCTTCAGTTTGAATTACAGGAGGGGGTTGTCAGTTGATGTTTCAGAAATATCAGTGGGAACAGCAGATTCAGGTTGTTGAGTAGACAAAGTATTACACCCAACTGAAACAGTTACTTCTGACTCAGCTTTTGTTTGAACATCTTCAACTGTAGGAGTAACAACAGGAATATGAATTTCTGTCTGAACTGGAGATGCTTGTTCAATAATAACTTCTGAAGTGACTGGATGATGACATCTTGTATCTTCAGACCTGTCAGTCACAGCAGATTTAGATACATTAGTTCCAAGAAACTCATCATAAAAGAATTCAAATAATAAATCTAAATCAGTTAAATGTGAAGTAGATGTAGAAGTGTTATCCAAATTTTTCGCTGTAGAAACAGGTTCTGGACTGATCTGCCAAGAAGCTAATACTCCTGTGATAACGGGTTCTGAATTGATTTGATCAGAAGCCATATCTTCATCAAATGTGACATTGACGCTCTCCACAACTGTCTTTGACTTCTTTATATAAACACGATATGCAGCAGATGTTGAAGAATAACCGATAAAGATGCCTTCATCCGCTTTAGCACTGAATTTGTTCAGACTCTCTCTGTCATTAAGCACAAAACATTTACACCCAAATATATGAAAGTATTTGATGTTAGGTGTTCTGTTGTTGATCAGCTCATATGGAGTCTTTTGAAATCGACGGTGTATCATGGAACGATTTTGCGTATGACATGCAGTTGACACAGCTTCCGCCCATAAGAATAGATGTAGATTCGATTGACTAAGCATAGTCCGAGCGGCCTCGACTAGCGTTCGATTACGTCTTTCTACTACTCCATTTTGTTGAGGCGTTCTAGCAGCAGAATACTGATGTGATATCCCAACCGATTCGAGATATTCATCAACAATCTTGTTCTTGAATTCTGTGCCATTGTCAGTTCGAAGGAACTTGACTTGTCGCTGCAGTTTCACCTGGGTCGTCTTTAAGAATGAAATGAGAACTTCAGGTGTCTCATCTTTTGATCGAAGAAATTTGACCCACGTTTATCTTGAGTAATCGTCCACAATTACCAACACATATTTCTTACCACCCAAACTTTGAGTTCTCATTGGTCCACATAAATCCATGTGTATCAGTTCTAACGGAGAACTAGTGCTTGGTTCAGGCTTCGAGTTGTGTGCGACTCTCTTCATCTTACCCTTCTGACATGCTGCGCATAAGTGTTCTCGTTCGTATTTCAGCTCAGGAAGTCCCTTTACCAACTTCCCACGAACCAGCTTGTTGATGTAACGAAAGTTCAAGTGAGATAACCGTCTATGCCAGAGCCAACTTTGTTGCTGTGTAGATTTTGTCAACAAGCATACCTGATTGTCAATCTGAACTTTGGACAAGTTGATGGTGTAGAGGTTTGTCTTTCGATGTCCACCCAAGAGTTCTGTTCCGTCTTCAGTACGAACCGAGCAACTCTTAGACTTGAAATTTACCTCTAATCCTTTATCGCAGAATTGACCTATGCTGAATAAGTTGTGCCCCAAGCCTTCGACATAGCTCACTTTACTGATCGTTATCTTGTCTTGATTAATATCACCATATCCTAGAATAGGTGAAAGCTGATCGTTTCCAAATCTGACATTGCCACTGAATTTCTCTGTATAGTTAGACAATAAAGCTTTTTGCCCAGTCATATGCTTGGAACATCCACTGTCCAAGTTCCACATATGTCGGGTCTGCAAGAGAAATCAGGCAATAATAATTTTAGGTACCCATTTAAAAACGGGTCCTAACATTTTAACACAAGATTTTGGTATCCACTTGAAAATGGACCCTCTGTTCTTTTGAAAGCTTTGAAAAACATTTGACTTTGAAGAATATACATGATAAGATCCATACCAATCAGAAGAATCATGAGAATAAGCAAAGTCAGTTTTCCGATAATTATGATGAAATTTAGTAGTAATAGGAGATAATTGAATCAACTGCTTTATTGAATAATGCTTGTAAGAAGTTACAAGGTTTTGTTTATGAGAAGCACATTGATCAACTACATCAGAATCACTACTAAGAGATTTAGTACAAGAATTATCAGTAACTGATTCAGCTATCTCAGCATCCTTCTGTTTTGGTCTCCATTCTGATTGAGCTTTCAGCTTTTTCTTCCTTAAATCTGAAACATAAGATGTAGATTTATTAGGAAAAATAGATTTCTGTGACTGAGGTTTCTTTTGTGTACCAGTGTATTTCTGTTTTTGTAATCGCTGCTTCTTATGTTTCTTACCATTAGCATAGTAATCAGCAGTTACAGAAACTTTGTCATTACTAACACCACTTGGTAACACTTTGTCATTTTCAAGACAAGTAGAATGATCAGGAAGTTTAGAATGAATGTCAAACATATCAGATTCTTCCATGCTCCCATCATCAGAATTAAAAGAATCATTTGCAGACTCAAATAAATCATCAGAATTATCAGAGAAAATTTGAGGTTCCTTTGAAACTGTAGAATACTTTGTTGATTTTTCTTGAAAAACAGTGTTCTTTATAGCTGTAGAAAACACATTTTGTTCTATATCAACCAAAAGTTTTTCATCAGATAAAACATTTTCAAGTTCAACTATTTTGCTTTCAAGAATAGATGTAGGAACATAAACATTTGCAATCGCAGGTTTTGCCTTCATCTCGGAAGCAGAATAACTAACAAAATAGTCTTTTGAAAGAACTTTCGGTGTTTCTGAAAGATAACTATCATTTAACTTGACATATTTAAATGGTAGTTGCATTTTCTTTTTATTCTTTCTGTTTTCAGTTTCTTTGGCCTCATCTTCATCTGACAATTTGGTAACAAATTTGGGTTTCAAATGAGTATGTTTACCAGCACAGGCAAGAAAATCATAGTTATAAAGTGCCGGCTGTTTTCTGATGGCTTTCTTAAGATAATGAGGATTGTTAAAACCAAGTCCCCATCTTTGTTTAATATCAGCTTCTTCATCAGGAGCATTAAGAAAAATGGTTTGATCTGTTTGACCTCTTTTATAAAGTTTAACTTCCAGACCATTTACCTTCTTGTTCAAATTCTTGTTTTCAACCTGCAATTTATAAACAGTTAGTGCAGATTCATTCTTTTCAAACTCAGAAATCTTCTTTTCAAAATCATCTACTTTAGATTTAGAATCAGAATCAGATTTGCGTAAAGAATCAATCAGATCTTTGTTTGAAATAACAGAAGTATTAAGTTCAAAGATCTTCTTGTTCTTTTTAGCAACCTTTTCCTTTTCATTTTTCAGATTATTTTGTAAATTTTGAAGCTCAAACACCATGGTTTCCAACTTGGTAATGAAATCTTTTGGAGTTAAGTTTAATACCTCATTAACTTCTTCATCATCTGACTCGTCATTCTTGTCCTCTTTGCCCATGAGACAGATATGAGCATTTTCTTGTTTCTCATCACTTTCATCCTCAGAATGATCTAACCAAAACTCATCCTCGGCCATTAAAGGAACACCAGCTTCTTGTTGTCTTGCCAAAAGCAACTTGTTCTGATAGTACTGAGAGTTGCGAACTTTCAGCTTTCGGCAATCTTTAGCATAATGACCCAACTTGCCACAATTGTAGCATTTGATTGAATCAGTTGTTGGCTTCTCAACAGCTGTGTAATCATTCACAAATTTCTTCTTCTCATCCGGTTTCTTCTCACCATACCGTTTCTCTTCAAATCTCTTTACTTCAACTCTTTCCCGATGCTTGTGGTTCTTTGAACTTGATGACGAATAGCGTTGAGAATTAGATCCCGGCTTCTTATAAAATTTCTTTTGAAATGCACGGGTCAGCAATATCATACCTTGTTTCAAACTTTCGCCATCATCACTATCAGACACATAATCAGACTCTGAACTTGAACTCACTTTCTTGTTCTTCTTCTTCTCAATCTTCTCTTTCTTTTCCTTCTTCTTTTCACCAACAACCAAAGCTATAGGATCAGGAACTTGTACTGCCTTCTTCTTCTCATATCTTTTCTCTTCAACCTCTTCTTCATTTTGTTTCAGGGTCTCATAAACTTCATGAAGAGGGATTTCATTCAAGTCTTTCATTTGCTTCATCCTTCTCGTGTGCTTTTTCCATTCAGGACGAAGGATGCTCAAAAATTTCACATTGTTTTCCAACTGCTTCTTCTTGACTTTGTTCTTAGTCAGCTCATTCAGAAGCAAAGTAAATCTCTCATATGTGTCTTCTAAGCTCTCATTCTCCTTTGCCTTGAATTTCTCATAGTTAATGATACAGTTGGCCACCTTTATTTGATTCCCAATCCTTGATCCCATCATCATCTTTTCCAATTGATTCCACATCTGTTTAGCATCATGTTTGAAACTATCTATCTTGATGTAGATGTCATTTGGAATGCTTTGGAGTAAATGAGATCTCGCTTGCTTGTCAGCTTTAAATCTACTCTTTTGTTCTTCTGAATACTGAGAATAATCAACTTTAACTTGTTTTGTCTTTTCTTCCTTTTCTACATCCCCATGTCCACTATCAGAAGAATCATCAGCATCATCATCTGGTACATTGACAGTGACTGGTTTCATTGGACCTTCAGTAATCGACAGCAGTATATTTTCTCCATTTGAATGCCTGTCTATGAAGTCTATGAAGTCCAAAAATCTGTCCTTCCATTGTTCATATTCGCCTTTGAACAATACCGGAGGCTTTACATCAGTGTCGATTGAAAGTGCATCTTTGGAAGTCATCTCGTTTAAACCTGTTTGGAAAATATATCAAATAAGAAACTAGAATTGATCGTTAGTCCGAAGTATGAAATTACAAGAAAAACCTTGAAATCTAGAAAAATCAGAAAAATCGAAAAATTTGACTAAGTATCAGAACTCGCAAGTCACTATTGAACTCGCAAGCCCTAAAACTCGCAGACTAAGACTTGCGCGTTCTATAAATTCTCAACCAAACGCGCAGACAAACTCGCAAGTAAACTCGCAAGAAAACTCGCAAGAAAACTCGCAAGAAAACTCGCAAGAAAACTCGCAGATATTTGCGCGTTTTGAGAAACTCGCAAGCAAATACGCAGATCAAACTCGCAGATCAAACTCGTAAGCGCCTAAACTCGCTAACCACTTTTCACACAAGAACTCGCTAACTGTCATGTGCGCGTTTTCCAAACTCGCAGATCAAAGCTTGTGGGTTGAACTAAACTCGCTAGCCACTCTTGCGCGTTTCAACAAATAGAACTATTTCCTTAAGTTTCAAACTCGCAGGTCGATAAACTCGCTGATCGCTGTTCTCCTCAAACTCGCAAAACACTATTCCACCCAAAACTCGCTGGCTTTGATTAGCGAGTTTGTAGAACTCGCTGGTCACTACTAGCGCGTTTCCTTGAAACTCGCAGATAACCCTTGCGCGTTTTGGACCAAATTCTTCCTTTCGACTTGCGCGTTCTACCCTGATGAACTAGCTCGTTTCACGAAGAACTTGCGCGTTCTAGCGATCTAGCACGTTCTTCCGTTTTTCGACCCAAAAAACATCTTTTTCATCTGCAATTGATCTTTTCTTGAACCAAAAGATCTGACACTCTGGATTTAAGCTCTAATTCACCTCTAGAACGAATTACAATCAAAGAAACTTACAAACAAACAATTACAACTCAATGATTCGATGAAACAGTACGTTTACAACTTCGAAGAAAAACTTAACAAAATCAACAAAATCGAATGAATTACAGTATTAAAACTTGCAATTGATTACAAAGACTCAATCTATTACACATTTCGACCAAATCCTAACACAAATCTGCTTCAAAAACACTCAAAAAGTCCAAACTTCGAAATTTCTTCCATGAACAGTGACGAAAAAACCAAAAACTTTGATTTTCTTGATTCAATTTCACAAATACACTTTCTCTCTCTATAACTTTCTCTCTCTCTCTCTACAATTTCCACCTTCTAACTCTTGTCACTACTGAAAATACAAGAAGAAAAATGTATTTATACTAACATCTAATACAAGGAAACAACAAAATACAAAAACAACTAAGTTTGACTTTTATTAAAAGACTTTGACTTTTAATGAGATTTGAATTTAGCAGCTTTGACTTCCTCAACTTTGACCTTCAGTATTCTTGATCTTGTATCCAACAGATTTATGCTCTAACAAAGACACCTTATGAGGTTTTTAAAAAGAAGAAACCTTTTATTGGATTTTTCAAACCATTTGGGTGTCCTTGCACAATTCTCAATACCAAAACTCTCCTAGGAAAGTTTGATATCAAACCTGAGGATGGGTTTCTTGTTGGATATTCATCTCAAAGTAAGGCATACAGAGTTTTTAACACCTCTTCTAGGATTATTGAGGAAAGTGACAATGTCAAATGCAATGAGAACACACCAAATCAACTTGGTTCAGGTCCAAATTGGCTATTTGACATTGATTCACTGACTAATTCTTTGGGTTTCAGTAATGAGCATAATTCAGGAACAGGGACAGAACAGGTACAAGTACAAAGACAAGAGTTTGTGATGTTCCCAACACCTACTGCTGATCCTGTTGAATTTTGTGACCAAGATAAGAAAGATACTTCAGATTCAAAAGACACGGAACCAGCTCAGAATGAAGAGGACAGAGGTGAAAAGGAAGATCAACCCTCAGATCCAGGAATCAAAGGTCCTGAGATGCCATGTTTGGAAGAAGATGACACAGATGATGATAACTCTTCAGTTTTTGGTGGCAGCACTCCTGAAAAGAATGACTCTAATCTGGAAGCAGATCTTAATGAAGAGGTTGTCAATGCTACAAGAACTCAGAAGAATCATCCTCCTCAATTAGTGATTGGTGACATCAATTCTCCAATGATCACAAGGCAACAAAGCAAGATAGGGGGATTGAAAGACCTACAATCAGGTTTATTATCTTGTTTTCTATCACAAGTTGAACCTAAAAAGGCATATGATGCAATGAAAGATCCAAGCTGGATAGAAGCAATGCAAGAGGAGCTACTGCAGTTTGTACTGCAAGATGTATGGGATCTGGTGGATCTTCCAAAAAGACACAGAGCAATTGGCACAAGATGGATCTTCAGGAACAAGAAAGATGGGAGAGGAATAGTAATAAAGAACAAGGCCAGATTAGTGGCACAAGGGTATACTCAAGAAGAAGGAATTGATTATGAAGAGATATTTGCACCAGTGGCCAGGATTGAGGCAATCAGGCTATTTTTAGCCTATGCTTCTTTCATGAAGTTCATGGTCTACCAAATGGATGTAAAGAGTGATTTCCTATATGGGAGAATTGAAGAAGAAGTGTATGTTTGTCATCCTCCAGGGTTTGAGAATCCAAATTATCCTGACAGAGTATACAAATTAAAGAAGGCACTCTATGGGCTACATCAAGCACCAAGGGCATGGTATGACACTCTGTCTACCTACCTCTTGGAAAATGGTTTTGAAAGAGGAATAATAGACAAGACTCTGTTCATCAAAAGGAAGAAGAAGGAAATTCTACTTGTGCAGATCTATGTAGATGACATCATCTTTGGATCCACAAAAGATCAATTGTGCAGAGATTTTGAAGAACTGATGCACAAGAGATTCAAGATGAGTTCTATGGGTGAACTTACTTTCTTCCTTGGGCTACAAGTTAAGAAGAAGAAAGATGGGATATTCATAAGCCAATCCAAGTATGTGCAGGACATTCTTAATATGTTTGGTTTCTCAGACTCAAAACCTGCAAGCACACCCATGGGGACACACAAACAGATCACTGCAGATCTTGAGGGGGAGGATGTGGATGTTCATCACTATAGATCCATGATTGGCTCCCTCATGTATCTCACTGCTTCAACACCAGATATCTTGTTTCCTGTTTGTGTGTGTGCATGATTTCAAGTAAGGCCTAAGCAGTCACACTTTCAAGCAGTCAAGAGGATATTCAGATATCTCAAAGGCCAACCTAGATTAGGTCTTTGGTATCCTCATGACTCACCATTCGACCTACTTGCTTATTCAGACAGTGACTTGGGTGGTGCAAATTTGGATAGAAAGTCAACTTCAGGGGGATGTCAGTTTTAGGGTGCAAAACTAGTGTCATGGCAGTGCAAGAAACAAACCACAGTGTCCACCTCTACAACAGAAGCAGAGTATATAGCTGTTGCAAGCTGCTGCTCTCAAGTACTCTGGATTCAGAATCAAATGTTGGACTATGGTATGACTTTTCTTCACACTCCAATCTTCATAGACAACAACAGTGCTATTAGCATCGTTAATAATCCAGTCAAGCACTCCAAAACAAAGCATATAGAAATCAGGTATCATTTTATCAGAGACTGCAATGAAAAGAAGCTAATTCAGGTTGTGAAAGTCCATACAAGTAACCAATTTGCTGATCTATTCACTAAAGCTTTTGATGTGGGTAGGTTCACGTTTTTGGTCACAAGTGTGGGCATGATAAACTCTGAATAAGCCTATTCTCTTTTGACTCAAGTACCTGTATAGTTTCCTTCCTGTCTACTTTCTCTTATTGTATTGTGCATGGTGCTACTAACCTTGTGTGTTTAAGTGTTTTAGGTTGCTTAAATTGAATACTTGGTACTTCTAGTTAAGATAATACTGCTCTCTATATTACTCATGTTGACAGTTCAAATATGGCTAATTATGGTTACTACTGTTAGGTAGTTATGCTTCCAGTGAAAAGTTACTACTGCTTTCCTTGTTTCTACAGCTAATCAGTGTTACTACTGCTGGCATGTGTTAATACTGCTAGTCTGTGTTAATACTGCTAGTCTGTGTTAGTACTGCCAGTATGTGTTACTACTGCTAATATGAGTTAATACTGCGAGTTGGTTAATACTGTTAGGGTACTTAGTACTGCTTCTAACTGAAACCCTCCACCTATAAATACCCTTTGTGACCGCCAAAATACAAACGGCTCTTTGAACTTCCATTGCTTCTCTTTCTCTCTCTCTCTCTCTCTCGATTTCTTGCTCCCAGTGTAACCACTAGTTGCGATTCGAATCCTAGAATCAATCAGTACGATGACAGGTCTACAATTCTTTGATGAACACAATGAAGTTGCTATGCTGCAGAAACCCAAACAGGCTGAAGGTTTTCATCAGATTGTGGATTTCATAAACTCTACACACATCACCCACGCATTAACCGTCAATCCCACAATCTATATGGAACATCAAAGACAGTTCTGGGCCAATGCTGCTATTCAAACTGAAGATGGCACTCAGGTCATAAAATCAAGAGTTTGTGATAAACCTCTAACCATCTCAGAGGAGTGTATTCGCATCCATCTACGCTTAGATGATGCCTCAGGTATTACCTCTCTTACTAAGAAAGATCTCTTCCAAGCTCTTAATCATATGGGGTATGAAGGTCCCACTGACGTATATAAATTTTTCAAGAACAGATTTTCACCTCAGGGGATATTCTTTGTTCATACCCTACAACACTGCATTTCTCGAAAAACAACTGGATGGAGTGAGTTTAGCAGTACCATAGCCTATGCTTTGGTCTGCTTAGCTACCTCTAGAAAGTTTAATTTTGCTCAAATGATTTTCAATGATTTAATGTCAAACCTGGATACCAAATCCAAAAGCTTTTATATGTATCCAAGGTTTGTACAAGAAGTACTAAATCAAGAATTGACGGTTTTACCTCATTTCAATGAGGTATATGTACCAAAACCCCCAAAGGGGAAGGTGTTCTCAAACATGAAGAGGCCCAGTAAGGACTTCTCAGGTATAGACACTCCATTGTTCTCTACAATGATGGGTGTGTCTCCTTCCCATGGTGAGGCATCAGTGTTAAAGCCCTCATTTGACAACCAAACTGATGACCTACCCACACCACTCATTTCTATCAATATCCCTCAGTTTCCTATTAACAAGCCACAATCCCCCATCACCAAAACTTATATAAGGAAAAAGGTACAGAAGGTTCCTTCCCTTCTTGTACCTTCACCCCCAAAGCCTTCAAGCCCTCTAATGGAGCATTCTCCATTAGAGAATATCCAAAGGGAAACCACAGGGGTGTCTCCCAACCCCAAGAAGGTGCTCAATAAGGAGAAGGAAGAGCATGTGGGAAGTAAGGCTCACACTACTGACTTTGCACAAAGTGCAGGGCAGGACAGTGTGAACATCTTAAAACCTTCCTCATGGAAACTTTAGGTGAGCAATCATCCAAAGGTCCCAGGTGCCAAGAAACCAAGGGGGTAGAGGGTGCTTCTGCTAGGCAGAAGACCTCTACTAAAAGATCCAAGGATCCTTCAAAGGTGGTAAAAACACCTAAAGGAGGTGAGGACTGATATACGTACAATGAATTGATGGAAACCATTGCAAATGTCAACTTGGATGTCATCAAGCAAGGCTCAGAAATAGGGGAGATGAAGAAGGTTATTATATCTCAACAAACTCAGATAGTAAAGCTCAAAAAAATGGTGTTGAACCTTGTGCACCAAAAGAGAAGGAAGCAATTCATTCTAAAGAAAAGGAGAAGTGTCCATGCTGCTTTCAAAAAAGGGGAGAGTCAGGAAAAACAGGATGAATAGGAGAGTACAAATGAGATGGAATTCCAGTTTGAGGGGGAGACTAGTGCTGATAAAGAAGAGAAAGTTGGTTCAGAAGCAGAAACTTTTGAGAATATAGCAGATATTGCAAAAGCAGCAGTAACTGAGGCTGCAGCAGTAACAAATGAACCTGAAGCAGAAACAGAATTGTCCAGAGAGGAAATTGAAATTGCAGAAACCCATGTGAAAGCTTAGAATGACACTCCCAAAGCCACTCAAAAGGCTAAGGGAGTAATGATCAAAGGAAGGAGGATTAGAGAAGAAATTAAAAGAGGTCAGTGTGGAGGATGCAAAAAAGAAGGGAAAGGAGAAAATGGTTGAGTCCGAGCAACCATTGAAGAAAAAGAAACAGATTAAGTTGGATAAAGAAGTGGCCAAAAATCTTCAAGAAGAGCTAGAAAAGGAGGAAGAAATTCAATCTGCCAAAGACAGAGAGCTTGCATTGGAAATGGCTAAAAAGATAAATGAAGAATATCAAAGGAGTTTAAAGTCTGATGTTGTTAAGAAACTAACAAAGAGAGCTACTGTGCAAAGGCAAAGAAAGTCCTCAAAGATATTTTGGCTAATCAAGAGAGAAGGAAAATGATAAACTTCCTGAAAGGAGCTCTTGGAGTTCCTGAAGGAATGTTTACCAATATGCCTTATGGTAGGATAGAGGAGCTGTATACAAAGGAGATGGCCAATCTGAAAGGGAACTCCATTCAAAGGGTAGAGGCTGAAAGGATGATGAAAGAGAGGCATGACCTCAATATACAACAGCCTTTCCCTGACAATGAAGAAGGCACTCCTAGCAAAGACAAGGAAGAGGTGAAACAAGAAGAGACATTAGCCCAAAAGATTGGTGATATTAAAAGAAAGAAGTCCATTGCTACCAAACCAAAAGCAAAGAGGACTAGAACTGAAGAAGCAGAAAAAGAAAGTGAAAGAAAGGAAGATGAACCTCCAGCAGAACAAAAGCAGAATCAAGATCATACAGGTCAATCAAGACAAACTGATGTGCAATTTGATTTGTACATGAAAGTATCTGATAAAGAACCTCTGAAGGTTGATCCTATTTCAGTGAATGCTCCTAAAATCATTCCTTGGGATATTTTGAAAGATCAAGGCAAAGAATACTTCAGGATCAAGAGATTGGGAGATCACTATGAAGTGTATGCTACATGGGGTAAAATTATCAGAAGCTGCTCCAGGTCTGACTTGGAATAAATGCACAAAGTTGGGATGAGCTTGTATGGTAAAGTGTTGGAAGAAGCTGGAATGAGTCTAATCAAGTTAGCCATGGAGTACTTATGCATGATGTTTGATCCTAGCAAAATTCAACATGTTGTTAGAGATCTGCATCTGAAGAATAAATTCCAAAGAATAGACAATTGGATGCTATTTGAAAGGTGTGGAGTCTACGTCATCACTCTTGACAAATCTTATCATGAGTACTACCTGGTGGATAGAATTTATGATCACTGCAAAGCCAAATTGCAAGGTATGTTGAATGCTAAGCTAGTGTGTTCAAAAGATTCAGAAATGGCCAAGATAGTAGTCAGAAGAATTATCAATCAGAGTTTGGGTCTGGATCCTAATCTATGCAACTGAGAAGCAGTTTTGAAAGCATCATGAAGACTACAATTTTTGCTGAAGAACTTAATTTCTCATTCTGAAAAGTTAAGTTAGGGGAGATTGTTGGGTCTGAATGTGCTAAGTGCGGTTTATGTTGCTCAGTCTTCATGATTCATGATGCTAAGTGATTAATACTGCTAATCCATCAAGATTACTACTGCTAGTAGAATTAATAGTGCTTGAAGAGTTAGTGCTGCTAATTGAATAGTTAGTACTGCTTGGAGAGTTAGTACTGCTAGTAGTTAGTACTGATGAATGATTACTACTGCAAGTGAGGAGTTAATACTGTAAGCATGGTTAGTACTGCTCAAAGATTAATACTGCTGAGAATGATTAATGTTGTTGGATAAGGAAGAAGATTAATGTTGCTTATGTTGAAGATAATGACTTGGAACGAAAGAATAGGAGTTGGAGATAATGCTGAAGATAATTATGGTGTTGATGCTGAAGATCAATTTTTTTTATAATTATCTTGTAATCAACTCTGTATATATTGTATAGAAGTCTTTGATAGAATGAGATTATTCATATGTTTGTTTAGAGAGAATTAACCTCAAGACTAGTATTGATCCTTTCTATAGAGAAGTATAGAACGTCTATTGAGTCTGTTCAACAGATTGAGGTTGTGTTTATAATCATTAGATTTTATGCAATATAAACTTATGATTTGAGTTCATATTCTGTGTTTTTGATTAATTGTTAAAGTGTTATTCTGCGACTTCTTTAACATTGTTTCTGTGTTTGTATTAAATTCTTGTTTAAGAATTTTCGATATTGACAACAAGAAAGACTATCAGTCATATAATTTCGAGCTAAATTATTTGCCCACTCTCTTTTCTTCTGTTCCACAGGCGAAACTTCTCTCGGAATTTGAGATTGCATCTCTCCATCAGTCAATGATAATCTGATATAAGGACCCACCTCATGTTCATCTACAAAACACAAAAATCAGCTTTCCACCGTTCATAATCTCTTTTGTACCGCAGACTTGGTAGGCACACCATTTTGATCGTTTCGAATAGAATGTATTCGCTCTGGCTTTGAAGAGAGATGAAACTTGAATGGGATGAAATTTAATTCTTAACTGCATGGTAGCGATCGTGCGACAAACAGGATGATCCAAAAAAAAATGTTATATAAACTAAAATAGGTAAAAGATCCGGTCGAGCAAGGTACCGGTCGAACGATGAAAGCACCGGTCATCAAGGTACCGGTCGGTATGAATAGTACCAGATGAATAGTAATCGACTGGTATGAATAGTACTTCGTGAATAGTATTACGTTCGACCTGTATGACGTTCGACCTGTATTACGTTCGACCGGTATTACGTTCTACCTGTATTACGTTCGACCTGTATTACGTTCGACCGGTATTACGTTCGACCTGTATTACGTTCGACCTGTATTGAGATTGGATCAATAAAGCAATGTACCGGTCGAACAACGGATCGGTAAAGACAATATACCGGTCGAACTAAAGGACCGGTAAAACAATGCATCGGTCAAACCAAAGGACCGGTAAAACAATGTATCGGTCAAACTAAAGGACCGGAAAAACAAAGTATCAGTCAAGCAAATTATCGGTCAACAACTATCGGTCGATAACAGATTATTAACAAATTAGCAGATAGACCGATAAAATCAACAGACCGATAAAATCGAAGAACAACCCCGAAGAACACGATGAATTCTGGAAAACGAACCCAGAAAATCAACCCAGAATAAATCAATCGAACATAACTCAGAAAAATCAGAAACAATCAATTCGATCGAACAGACAGATAAACACAGAAAACTTCGACCGATAAACCCAGAAAACACTGTTCCAGAAAGCAATTTATCAACTTATCAAGTAATCGACCGATAAAAGTTTGATTTGCAAGAAAACAAATCGATCGATAATAACTCAGAAAGAAAAAAAAACAAAAACGATTTTTTTTTTTTTTTTTTGTCAGATCGATGATAAAACAGTTAACAACAATTTTAACCCAGAAATCAATAAAACACAGTTAATCAAACACTCATGCAGAAGAACAGATAAGAACGATTAAACCAAAAAATCGAATAAAGGGTTTTAGACAAACCTTTTTCTGGATCAAACCTTTAGTCTCTTTTCTCTGATACCAATTGTAGATCTCAGTACAGTGCAATCAACAACAAATAATATCAAAGATGAACAGTATTTGAGTCACAACTACTAGTCATATGATTAATAAGCAATCAAAGGGTTACAGGTTTACAGAAAGAATTTCTGATCAGAGAGAGTAAACTTATTGACTAGTAATCTGAATTATGAGACTTAAACTTCTCAAGTGACTAACAACTGTCCAACCCTAATTATGAACTAATAACGCCTTTATATACTTAGGCTTACAAATATATTGGGCTAATGGGCTTGGGCCATCTAATTAAACAACTATTAATTAATTACATTAAGCACCCTTATAAATACTTTATTCCACTTTCAACACACAGGACTTTCAGTCCTAACACTAAATCAGACTTAGAAAGTTTAACTTCAAAATCAGAAATCTTCTTTTCAAAACAATCTATTTCAAGTTTAGAATCAGAAGCAGATTTTCATAAAGAATCAATTAGTTCTTTGTTCCTAATAACTAATTTATTAAGCTCAAAGATCTTTTGATTTCTTTTAGCAACTCTGTCTTTTTCCTTCTTCAGTTTGATTTGAAGGTCTTGAAGTTCGACCATCATGGTTTCCATTTTGATCAGAAAATCATTTTCAGTTAAGTTGATTACCTCATAAACAGTTTCTTCATCAGAATCATCATATTTCACCTATTTGCCCATTAAGCATAGGTGAGCAGTTTCTTCTCTCTCTTCTTCATCAGAATGATCCAACCAGAATTCGCCTTCTGCCATTAATGCCTTGCCAGCTTCCTGTTGCTTGGCCAAGAGCAATTTGTTCTGATAGTTTTCTGAGTTTCGAACTTTTGGCTTCCGACATTCTTTTGCGTAATGTCCGAACTTGCCACAGTTGTAGCACTTGATCAAATCATTAGTTGTCCTTTCAGCTCCGGTGTAATCACTCACAAACTTTTTCTTTTCTTCTGGATTTCTCTCACCAAATCTATTTCCTTCTACCTTTTCTCTATGTTCATTGTTCTTTAAGCTTGATGAAGAGTACCTCTGAGAATTAGATCCCGGCTTCTTATAAAACTTCTTTTGGAATGCTCGGAATGCTCGGGTCAGTAACAACATTGCCTGCTTCAGATTCTCTCCATCATCTCCATCAGATTCAAATTCTGATTTAGAACTAGAAACGACTATCTTTTTCTTTTTCTTCTTCTCTTTCTTTTCCTTCTCTTTCTCTCCTGCCACCAATGCTATGGGATCTGATACTTTTTCAACTTTCTTTTTCTCAGCTCTTTCCTCTTCTACCTCCTTTTCATTCTGACGTAACGTCTCATACACCTCATGCAAGGGAATGTCACTTAGGTCCTTCATATGTTTCATCTTGCGCGTATGTTTCTTCCATTCCGGTTGCAAGATGCTCAGTAACTTAGCATTGTTCTCAATGTGCTTCTTTTTCACCTTGTTCTTTGACAGTTCATTCAGAAGTAAGACAAACCGTTCATAAGTGTCTTCGAGACTCTCATTTTCTTTGGCTTTAAACTCTTCATAGCATTTTATGCAATTGGCAACCTTCATCTGATTCCCAACTTTAGATCCATCATCATCTTCTGAAGTTGATCCTAAATCTTTTTAGCATTGTCCTTGTAGCTGTCTATCTTGATGTAAATTTCATTCGGGATACTTTGAAGAAGTAATGATCTCGCTTGTTTATCTGCATTGAAGCGGTTCTTTTGCTCTTCAGAAAATTGAGCATACTCTTTGGAACAGTTTTCATCTTTTGCTGTATGTCCTCATCACCATCCTCACTATCAGATGAATCATCATCAGGTATCTGAACTGTAGGTGGTACCATAGGACACTCCATGATTGACAAAATAATGTTTTCTCCATTTTTATGCCGGTCCACAAAGTCAAGGAATCGATCCTTCCATTGTACTTACTCCCCTTTGAACAAAACGGGGGGCTTGACATATGTGCCGATAGAAAGAGCGTCCTTTGAAATCATCTTGAAATATATTGCTTACTGATCGTCAAAATTCAGAAAAAAACACAAACTGGATCTACAAAAATCAAACTCAGTTAAATTTCAGAAAAGTTCAAAAAAATGGATCTTTGGTATGGAACTCGCATACCAAAGAAACTCGCTAAAGCCTGGGTGCGAGTTTGAGGAACGCGCACGACAAAGAAGCTTTTCACACAAAGAGATGTGCGAGTTTTATGCTTTGCGCACAAAGAAGCTAGCGTGAACTTCACTTCGCGCAAGAAGTGTTATGCGAGTTTGAGGTTCGCGCACACTAAAGCTTGCGCGTTTTCTCACTTCACGCATAACCTTGCAAGTTCGAGACATAGAAAAATTTCGAAAAAGAGAACTCGTTGAATGCAAACGCGCAAGAACAGGGCCTTGCGAGTTTTGGACTTAGACAAATTTTGAAAAACACTTCGCGCTAAATCAAAACACGCATGACACACTTCTCGCAACCTTTGACTTCTCGAACGCTGAAGAACAGGAACAGTAACAACTCGCACCTAGGGTTATGCGAGTTCTAGCTTCTCGCACGATACTCTTTGCGAGTTTTACACTTCTATTTCAAAAACACAGTAGCTTGCGAGTTCTTCGAGGCTTGCGAGTTCTTCCTTTGCGCGAACTGAAGATCTAGCGAGTTCTTCAGTTTGATCGATTTTTCCATCTGATTCGATTAAGCACTCGACCAATTGACTTGATTCTTTGCAGGGATCCTCGAAATCAATACTCGAACAGTTTACAATACAAGAATTATAACTAAAAACACAAAACAATACATTTTCATTCGATTTACAGTTCTTGGAAAACTTCCAACAAAAATTCTCACTAAATCCAAATTTCACCCTTAATCTGAGTTCATTACCTAAATGACCTGAATACAATTCATTCTAAACAACAAACCGAAAATATTACAACCAAATTTACAATGAAAACAACACTGAATCAAGAAATTCGAATGTTACAGTTAGTTCGACGATGAACAGTTCAAAATCTTCAAATTCGATCCGATTTTCTGAATTTCTATCTACTCTGATACCAATTGTGTGTCCCACAATCAGTATATAACAAGATAACAACAATGAATTTCCAATTTAAACACTCTTGTATTGAATTCAGATTCAACAGTATACACTTTCTCTCTAACTCTTAAGAACATGCACAACTCAATCTTTCTAAACTTTGTTACGCTTAAGACTAAATCACGCAAACAACTATTTATACAACAGAACTACTTCTCTTAAAACAATGTTCACACACACACTACAAACGCGCAAACACTAAGAAAAGTAAAAATTACAATTTTGACTTTGACTTTTATTACACTAGACTTTGACTTTGACGAGAGATGACTTCCAGCTTTGACTTTGATCTTCAGATATCTTGATCTTGTATCCAACAGATTTATGCTCTAACATTAGTCTTGTAACATCCTAAAATTCAGAGTAATTTATAACTTCATAAATAAGGTAATATGACATCTGTATTACTATAACTTCTCAGTCCTTACGACTTTACAAAAACCTGTACGGATTTAGATTTCATCAATAGACTAATCTAAATATAACTATCTAGATTACACTAGTTGACAATCCAAAATATATCAAAAGAATGTGACTTAACAATGCCCAACTACCAACACACTTTAGTCATCTCAAAAATGTCTCGAGACCAAACTCGTCTCTCAAAACCCTGTGCATCCCACAGCTAAGGCAAAAATGTTATACATATCATTTGAGAAAAAGTGTTAGGCTTAAAGCCTAGTGAGAACATACAGTTCATATGTCTCAAAAATTATAATCAAATGCGTCAAAGTAAATCCTTCCAAAGGTTTAGTTATGCAAAATACAGTTCTTTGATAATAAACGGACAACCGGTCCAAAACACATCTTCCGATGATGGGGATTACCCGATTTACCAAGGAATATAGTGGAACACAAAGTAAGCCACAAATCCGAGTTATGAGCTAAATACATGGAACCATGGCCACGAACGCTTCGGTCCGTACTACGATGTGAGGGAGGCCACCAAGGAACCAGTCATACTCTTCGTTAGACTACATTTGACCCATGGCTAGTAACAGGTCTCACATAACCGTACCAAGTGCCCCCGAAGATCAAATGTATCTAACTACAACAGAAGGGGCACAACCTTCCCAGCCATAAGTCGACTCGATACCTAGGGATCTGCTAGTATGGGTACAGACTTGTCACAACAATATATGTGACCAACCATAAATAAGCATATGGTATAAACACATTTTATAAACAAAATGTCATTTCTAGTTCAACATCTGGTGAGAATGAAAATCATTAAAAATGAGTTCTTAAACATTCTTTTCACATATCCACATAATGTGCAAGTAAACCATCATTTTACTTCAATAAGATAAGATCCATCCTTTTAGTCAAAACTGATCGGGAACCCCGAAAATCACCAAAAACTCCATTTATATCAAAATGCATAGAACATGAAATCATACCGTAGAAATACTTCGGATTTCGCAAATAAGAGTTTTGACATGTATAAAGTTTGTAAAATGGTAGTAGGAACTCACCAGTAGGTTTCAGAATAAAACCCGGAAAAACCAGATAACGATCACGACGTAGAAGTGAAGCTTAAAACACCGAAACCTCGGATCTAACACCAAATATTAACTACCAAACTCTAGAGAGAGAGAGAGAGAACGATTTAGAGAGAGAAGAGAGAGATTGAGAGATGAGATCCAAATGAGATATTTTGGAAACTGAAACCCTTAAGTCGTCCAGGGTCTTTCGCGGGTTATGTCGCGAACTCAACTCGCGGCATAACACGCCCGCGTTCTCAAACCCTAAAACCAACAGCGGACATCGAGACTAGTGCCGCGACTCCAAGTCGTGAGCAAGTCACGGAACTCACTGGACGGTTCAACTTCACCGAACAACATAAATTTGAACGATAACCAAATACGGTGATAACGACAAGAGTTAACACTATAAGACCAAGGTTACATAACGAAAATTCGGGGTGTTACAATACTCCCAACCTTAGGATGATTTCGTCCTCGAAATCTACTCTTCTCAATGGAACACTGTCCGCAGAGAAGATCGTATCAAACCCAAAATCCAGAATCATTAACGAGATTCTAATACCGACATCCACATTAACTACCCTTCTTGGGCACAATTCATTCCTAACCGAGCGAACACTCAACACTTCAAAGTAACATTTACTCCCAAGGTTACGGTTGCCTCCCAACCTTAGGTGACAATTACTACCTCCAGGAAATTAGCGACCTCAACTTTCCATCTACCATTTTCTTTCGAACCGCACGGTTCCGAACTCAAAGCCAACGGTCGACGCTAATCTTTCCAAAATTCTCAGATTTCACTGATCCATTCCTAATATCGATAAAGATATTCTTACAAGGAGCACTAACGCGTCTTTCCGGCAATTGGTTAACACAGATTCTATTATCACTCAACTCCGATCCGACTCCAAATATGGAAGTAGCCCTTATTAAAATTTCTTAATACTTCCATAAATACTTCGTCTACAACCACATTTATAAAGATTAACCTCTAAACACACCACCAATCTATACATTCAGACTACAGAGGACGGACGCTAATAAAACCCACAACAGGAATTTGATGCACATGCTGCAAAATAAAAAGAATTAGGCTTAACGCCTAGATAGCTCAAGAGTTTTACATAAGTAAAAGCAATTAAATGGATGAACTTCTCTTTACACAGAACCTTTCAAATAATGAATTTTAAAACATGGAACAACTCCTTTTCAAAGTTATGCAATTTCAAAGATGGATCCTTCATTTCAACGAGGCTTTATAAATTGACACAACTTGTACTAACTCGAAGTATGAAACATTAGTAACACCATCCACATCGCACGTCCGAAAACATGGACACTAGGCCCAATACTCACACGACCAAAAACGAAAGAGAACTAAATATCAACATGCAGGAATAACACATTTCATTCAAACCTTAATATACGTGGGGAGAACCCAATATTAAAGCCATCGTTTACCGTCGACTCCACATAACCAAAGTTGGTAAAAATATGAAATCAGTGTTTAAAATACCCTGGGTCTACGACGGAGAGACCCGTACATAAAGAGAATAGAAGGACACGCAAGTAGGCCGCCCATACAACTTCGTCGCATGACCTCTAAACGTTTCCATCTTGGGTGGCGAGAACAAATGAATGGGGCCACCCGTGATGTTATTGGATTTCACCACGTATCCCGATCTTAGTTCCCATGCCATACCATACATCAAAACTTCAAACCGTTTATTGCCTCTAGCCATACTCCGCCGATTCCACTTCAAGGGCTTACGGACACGGGTGCCTATCCAATCCAGACGAGTTCCAACTCAGCAGCTCGTGCCACCTATTGTCTACTCGCTAGCCGACCCGAGCGGTCACTAAGTGTAATCCAAAACCTCAGGTTCTACAAAACAGACAGAATGTCTATGGATCTACAACATTACAGTCTAAACGCTACATGACTTCAAATGAATGACCAGCGCACTCAAAGCATGTAACTCTCAAATGACACGAATAAACACCATCATACTCAAATTTTTCGTTACGATTAATAACTCCGGACAAATGTCCAAACGACTCATTTAGTCAAAACCCGAGCCAAAGGCCCAATACTTCACGTAAATTTCCAACGAATGCCTCGTAAACCTTAAAGCACATTTAACCAACATTTAACGTTTCCCCAAATAATGAAATGTCTTTAAACAATGCTTATGAAAACCCACACCACAAAGACATGCTTTCTCAAAACTCAACACGTATTGGGACCAAATATTTTCCAAAGATTTTATGAATGCAAATATACTAAGATGCATATGTCATGAAACAAACTTTGCTTGCACACAATCATCAAAGATGCATAAATCATAATATAGATTTTACGTGTACAAAATCACCCAGAATACGTAAATCACGCTATTTACTTGTTGAAATATTCAAGCTCAACATGAGCAATTTATGATGTTAAAACAATCCAAGTTACCGAATACGAAAACTTAACAAAATACTCGCACCTTGAGAAATACCGAGTAAAACATACGCAATAATTTACGCTATAAACGTGAAAATAGGTTCTTGCACTTCAACATATGCAACAATTGTTTGTACAACTCCAAAGAAAAAAATCACAATTTTATCTTTAAAATTCCTTCTCTATAACCAAGAGACGTTGCAGCAAAAGAATTTTCAACTCACCCCATATGCAACAATTCATTCCCCAAAGGGCGGTAAAATAATGGGGATGCAAATAAAGTTTCAAATCGAGTTTAAAGCTTCACGTTGTAAAGATAAAAACAATTAACCAAAATGGAAATTACAACGACAAAATACCGCTAACTCGCTAAATACTTTGCGAAAATTTTAACAGTAAGAGTTAATGATGGAAATACGATCAGAACGAAAGTCCTGTTTTAAAAATAACATAAATCGTTTATGCAATCATTCACACCAACGTTATACTTAAATCCAATGCACATAGTACACGACGGTTGACATTTGTTAAAAAAACCCTGAAATTAACGCACACAATGATGCATATGCACATGTTCCTAAAATTATTTATGCGACACAAAAGTCGTAAGATGAGACACCACAATCCAACTGGATTTTCATAAAACTCATTAACGCTAAAATCAAGTGGTGTCCAAATTTCCATTTTTCAACACAAGGTAAGGCGACTATTTTGACAAGATTTTTGATGAGACACGACGCCCAAAGAACTCATAACTTGCACGCAATGAAATTAAACTCACGCATCTCAAAATATACGCACGCAACAAAAGAATCCGTAGAACAAAACTCCAAGAAATTCAACAAAACTCACACAACTAAAAATTCCCAAGAAACTCCGACTCAAAGGCATGGGAATAAATCTTCCTTTAAAACCATGGACATACGTGGAAGAGATCAAATGTCAAGGTTAAAATTCCACAGCTACTTGCCCATTAACTCCAAAAAGCGTTGAAACACAGATATTTCGATATCCAAAAATAGCATTTAAACACACGACTTGAATAAAGAGAGTTTTGATAACAATTTGAAATCAGGTGCATAAAACCATTTTAAGCAATGCTTATGCTCATAGTTTAAAATATGTTGAGTGTAAAATGTTTTGTCAAAACGTTATAAGGTAATTTACTTTATGGTTGGCGATCATGAAAAGCAATTTATGCAACCTTATTTTAGAAATAAATTTAATGCATGAATTCGGTCGGCACTCACATCTTAATACTACGCTTCCCAACATCCCGATGTACCATAATCAACCGGATGCCTCAGGCATAATAGGGCAACCATCCCATTAATTAACTTACAAAACTCCTCGAAATAGAATCGATCTAACAAGATATAATTCTAATTCCACCAACGGGTCTGACTCAAGAAGATTAACTTAATGCGTTCAACGCACTTACTATCATCTCGAAGAGACATTGCTATAAAAAACAATCATTCCTTAGCTTACTCGCTTAGAAACTTTCGCACTACTCTGACGGTCAACATACTAAGGTAGAGCAGGTAAACACAAGCACAAGAAAGGGTAAGGAAGAGTTTAACTGAAACACGCACGAAAGAAACGTACCACTACGTCTACCAATTGTCATAACATTAGCAAACCAATTACACTCACGTAAAATATCCTCATAATCACATTAGCTAAATGAGATTATGAACATATAACACATAAGGGTTCATGTTACCATCATCACAACTCTTGATTAACATAACCTCCGTCGATTCTAAGACTAACCAATCTTAGAAGTTCTACCCAATCTTACAATCAGTGCCTATCAAACTCAGTCTAAGTCTAGACATCTTACATTCATGCCTAGTTCCCTTAAACTAGAGCTCTGATACCGACTTGTAACATCCTAAAATTCAGAGTAATTTAAAACTTCAAAAATAAGGCAATATGACATCTGTATTGCTATAACTTCTCAAAAGTGTACCAGTCCTTAAGACTTTAAAAAAACCTGTACGGATTTAGATTTCATCAACAGACTAATCTAAATATAACTATCTAGATTACACTAGTTGACAATCCAAAATATATCAAAAGAATGTGACTTAACAATGCCCAACTACCAACACACTTTAGTCATCTAAAAAATGTCTCGAGACCAAACTCGTCTCTCAAAACCCTGTGCATCCCACCGCTAAGGGAAACCTGTTATACATATCATTTGAGAAAAAGTGTTAGGCTTAAAGTCTAGTGAGAACATACAGTTCATAAGTCTCAAGAATAATAATCAAATGCGTCAAAGTAAATCCTTCCAAAGGTTTAGTTATGCAAAATACAGTTCTTTGATAATATACGGACAACCGTTCCAAAACACATCTTTCGATGACGGGGATTACCCGATTTACCAAGGATTATAGTGGAACACAAGGTAAACCACAAATCCGAGTTATGAGCTAAATCATGGAACCATGGCCACGAACGCTTCGGTCCGTACTACGATGTGAGGGAGGCCCCCAAGGAACCATTCATACTCTTCTTTAGACTACATTTGACCCATGGCTAGTAACAGGTCTCACATAACCGTACCAAGTGCCCCCGAAGATCAAATGTTTCTAACTACAACAGAAGGGGCACAACCTTCCCAGCCATAAGTCGACTCGATACCTAGGGATCCGCTAGTATGGGTACAGACTTGTCACAACAACATATGTGACCAACCATAAATAAACATATGGTATAAACACATTTTATAAACAAAATGTCATTTCTAGTTCAACATCTGGTGAGAATGAAAATCATTAAAAATGAGTTCTTAAACATTCTTTTCACATATCCCCGTAATGTGCAAGTAAACCATCATTTTACTTCAATAAGATAAGATCCATCCTTTTAGTCAAAACTGATCGGGAACCCCGAAAATCACCAAAAACTCCATTTATATCAAAATGCATAGAACATGAAATCATACCGTAGAAATACTTCGGATTTCGCAAATAAGAGTTTTAACATGTATAAAGTTTGTAAAATGGTAGTAGGAACTCACCAGTAGGTTTCAGAATAAAACCCGGAAAACCAGATAACGATCACGACGTAGAAGTGAAGCTTAAAAACACCGAAACATCGGATCTAACACCAAATATTAACTACCAAACTCTAGAGAGAGCGAGAACAATTTAGAGAGAGAAGAGAGATATTGAGAGATGAGATCCAAATGAGATATTTTGGAAACTGAAACCCTTAAGTCGGCCAGGGTCTTTCGCGGGGTATGTCGCAACCTCAACTCGCGGCATAACTCGCCCGCGTTCTCAAAACCTAAAACCAACAGCGGACATCGCGACTAGTGCCGCGACTCCAAGTCGCGAGCAAGTTGCGGAACTCACTGGAAGGTTCCAACTTCACCGAACAACATAAATTCGAACGATAACCAAATACGGTGATAACGACAAGAGTTAACACTAGAAGACCAAGGTTACATAACGAAAATTCGGGGTGTTACAAGTCTACAATTTAACTTCAACTCATACCGAGTCTTTAGTCTGAATGAGCATCAACCCAAACCGGGTCTTTAGCCTAGTTGGACATCAACCCAAACCAGGTCTTTAGTCTCCCATTCTCCCTTAAGTTAGAGAGTGGGTTGTTCAAGTACACACATCGATAGGTCTCCATACATGGAAGTCGTATGGTCAACAACAAGGTCATAAAGAACATTATTTCACTTAATACACATTCATGAGTATTTGTTTCAAATAACCGATAACCCAACAAATAAACTCCCAACATACTTCATTAATCAACAACAACTTCTAAGATTCATACTTGACCTAGATTTCCAAGTCCATAAACATAGAAGGAGAATATTGTCATAAATACATGTCAAATGCATAATACTCCCTTATAGGCACTTACCTTTGCCTATTTTACCATCAAGAACTGAAACCCTAAAACCACCTTAAACATAGGTTTGATAATATATCATCATAGAACAAAATAAAACATATTGGTGATATTAAATAAGTATAATATTATTCCCAGTTTTTATCAAGTTCTCATACTAAATTCAATCACAAACAAAATCAAACAATATACCTGATTCAATTAGTCACAAGATTCAATTACAAAAGATTCAGATTACTTTCTCTCTCTAAACACAATTTTCGTAATCTTTCTCTCTCTACTTTGCAAACTCTTTTTAGTCTCAAGTTACATGTATGTTATCCACACCTACTAACCATCTATCTATTAAACAAAACAAAACACACGCGCACAACTAAAATAAAGCTAAACAACAAGACTTTGACTTTTAACTTATTACATTGACTTTGACTTTGCTTGAAAGTTGACTTTTGAGCTTTGACGTTCTTTGACTTCCAGCTTCAATGATTATGATCTTGTATCCAACAAATCTGTGCACTAACAATCTCCCCCTTTGGATCAAGATCATATCTAAAAAGATTTTGCAATCCAATCTTCTCGTTTTAAGCTCAATTTGAACAATCTCCCCTTTCATCAACTTTATCTTACCCAAAGTATGTCTTCAAAAGTAATAGCATTCTCCCCCAAAGATGATATAAACCTCTTTCAGACACTTGGAAAGAAATTATCTTCAGAATTCAACTCGGTTTACTTTAGCATATTATCTTCAAAGAAAATTTCAGGAAAATCAGCTCATCATTCATAAATCTTTGAACTTTCTCTTTCAGCTTCCAATAATCTTCATCAATCTTTCTTCAAATATACATAAAATTCTCCTTTAAGCTCTAAACTTTCTTCAACAAAACTTATTTCTTGATACTGTCTCCCCCTTTTTGATGAAGAATGCATGAAATCATCAAAACTTTGCAAGAAATGTCCTTGATAATCTGAACTGACCATTGATCTTTGAACACAAGAGCCTCTGATTCGCCTTTGATCCCAAAAGATAGTCATCCGAATATTCTCAAATTCAAACAAAATATGAATGTAACCCCTGAATAAACAAATGAATCAGTTAAGATGCTTGTCAGTAGCATGAAGTCACTGTATATAACAAATACACATTGGAAAGGAGCTTTTCTGATGTTCACTCCCCCAGGTCTTCCATTCAATCATCGAAACACCACAAAGATATTTCTATGAACGTTATGACAAGAAAAACAAATTTCCTTGTGTGTTTGTTCAAGTGTTAGAAAGAATTAAGCACATGATGATTGCTTTGGATAAGGCTCAAAATTGTGTAAACCATTGAGACAACAACAGTTAAACACATACTCGATTGTGCATGATCGATGTGCGAAGGGGGGGCAGACTTCCTTCTTTTTCAATATCCAGATTTTCCAAATGAAAATCAGATAGATAATGTGTTGTGTCCCCTTTAAATATTGAAACATTTTCTTGTTAGGAAGAAAATGAGAAGCTACTGGGGGTTTTATCAAGAGTTGGCATGGGGTAGTTGCCTATTTTAATAATGTTCACGAAGAATTGTGAAACACTAGTAATGTGGTTGCCCGACTCAGAAAAAGTTGGTGCAGAGGTCGATATTCTTTTACTCTGATCTCTCACCCTCTGTCTTTTAATCATTAAGCTCACATCTAACCAAACTATTTTTTACATTTTATCTCAACACTCAACCCACACTCAGTTATTTTTGACTCCTCACACATTCGATTACTCAAGGATTAACTTCTTGGGTAAGAAACACTGGTTAACGTGAATCCATAGAAGTTCTGTTAAGCTCACACAAAAGAAACCCATGTTGTCCTAAAAGAACATGTTGCTTAACTGGCTTAATTATATTAGTTAAAGCACAATGAATGTATGTCAGATGTCTGTATGCTCAATGAGATAATCATGAAGATTTGAGCATTTTAAACATTGAAAACTTTTCAAAACAAGTATATTGAATGAATGAAATGAATATAAGAAACTTGTTTAACAATCTGACATTGTATGATAAAGATCAAAATATGAATGATTTATCAACTAAGGCTTAGGTCAGCAAAAATTGGAATTTTGTCAATACGATTCAAGATATAGACATTCTTGAAAGAACGTTTCGAAATGAAATCACGCTCAAAATGCATTTAAATTCAATCAGGGTGTCTTACCATCGAAAATATGTTTCACTTTAGAGACATGGTAAGAGCATTTTCAACAAAAAATTAAACTGGTGTGTGTGAATACTTGACAGTATATGGAAAAGACCATACACAAGTATTTATCTTTGGAAACACACGGTTTATTGACATTGAAGCACAAGTAAAAATGAAAACATTTAAAATCACACTTCTACATTCATAAAATCGTTAAAGAATCAGAAGTGGTTTGAACATTTAAAAACGTGTTTTCATACCTGAAAGTTGTCCTTCTTTCAGATACGTATGAGATTAAGAATATAAATAAACCTTTTCGTTCAGTCTTAAATCTCATGAAGTCAGCTCTAAATCATGTAAAATATGATCGTTTAAGCTTCCTCCCAATCTGCAAACAGTCACAAGTCGTCAAAGTGCAAAGCTTTATTCACAACAGTTATTGATAAATAAAATGACATAAAGCAGTAAAACGTGTATGTAACACCCTAAAAACTAGGGTGAATTTAAACTGCGGAAACTAAACAATTAAGCATCAACAATAGGTATAAACCTCCCAAAAAGGGGAATTGTACTTAACCTTTACAAAAGTCAGAATACGGATAAGGATTCTAACAACAAACTAATCTAAACATATACTATCTAGATTTCATCAGTTATGGATCCAGAATCATCCAAAAATATGGGACTTAACAAATGCCCAACGATCCAATACTAATCATCTCAAAAACCCTCGAGATCAATCTCGGCAATCAAGCCCTTAGCAACCCGCCGCTAACGAGAACCTGATACACATATCATTTGAGAAAAAGTGTTAGGCTTAAAGCCTAGTGAGAAGATACAGTTTATAAATTTCAAGAGATATAAACAATTGTATCATAAGGAAATCTTTTCAATAAGGTTTAGTTTGCAAATGAAACCTTTGCCACAACCGGGCCTTTTCAAAGTAAACTCATCATACGATGACAAAGATAACCATTTTTACCAAGGATTGTAGCGTAACAGAAAGTAGGTCATAATCCGAGTTATGAGTCGAAACACTTGTAATCCATGGCCAGGAACACACAGGTCCGTACTACGATGTGAGGTAGGGCCCCCGAGGAAACCAAGTCAAAACTCGTTCACTAGGACTACACTATGACCCATGGCTAGTAACCGGTCTCCCATAACCGTACCAAATGGCCCCCGAGGATCATATGCATCCATAGCTACAAATAAGGGAAAATATGATCCATGGCTAGTAACCGGTCTCACATAACCGTACCAAATGGCCCCCGAGGATCATATACATCCATTTATACAAAGAGGGGAAAAGACATCCCAAATATAAGTCGACTCAATACCTAGGGATCCACTAGTAAAGGTACAGACTCATCACAACAACATATGTGACCAACCATAGATAGACATATGGTATAAAATAGCATTTACAAACAAAAATGCATTTTCAAGTTTAACTTTGGGTAAGAATGAAAATCATCAAAATGAACTTTAAACATTCTTTCAAGTAACCCACATAAATGTGCAAGTAAAACCCCCCTTTTACTTCAAATAAGGCGGAACCCATCATTTTAGTCAAAACTGATCGAGAACCCCGAAATCACCAAAAACGCAAGTTATGTCAAAATGTAGAGAACTTAAATCCATACCGTAGAAATACTTTGGATTTCAAAAATATAAGTTTTGACATGTATAAAGTTTGTAAAAGGTAGTAGGAACTCACCAAACAGGTTTTAGAATAAAACCCGGAAAACCAGATATCGACCCCCTTGATAAGACGAAGCTTTCTACGCCGAAACCCTCGAGCAATGTACTTAATACTAGCAACTTACGGGAGCTTGAAGATCCAAAGAAAATCTTAGAGAGAGAGAGAGAGAGAAACATGAGAGAATGAGATAATTGTGGCTGACAACCCTTAAGTCGGCCAGGGTCTTACGCGGGTTATGCCGCGACCTCAACTCGCGACATAACTCGCCCATGTCCAAAACCCCAATATCATCCAGTGGGTTACGCGGGTTGTGCCGCGACCTCAAGTTGCGGTGCTACTCGCGTGGTTCTTAAAACCCAAGACATCCAGGAGGTTACGCGGGTTCTGCCGCGACCTTCACTCGCGGTGCAACTCGCGTAGTTCACTGTTTGTTTGCCCAAAGTTCTCAAAACTAAACTCGAACTTCAATTCAAACGCGGTGCTAATGACAACAGCTTAACACAAGAATACAACAATAAATATAATGAAAATCCAGGGTGTTACAGTGTAAAAGTACGAGTTCTAATCAGATATAATCAGAAATCATATTCCTTACTCCTTATTCATACTCCCCCTGCATTTATGCATCAGAAAAGTTATCAGTAATAAGCATATGCAGAATTTATAAACTCCCCCTCAATTTTATATAAATCATCTTTTCATCTTCTCTCACTCCCCCTGAAATCATTGATATTGTAAATCCCAATCACATTCAAGCAATTCAATCTCAATCAAGATTTAACAATAGAGTTCTAGAGAGAGAGTGTAGAGAGAAACGTTCATGTCATATATCTAACAATATTAAAGCATACAATGAACTCTACTAACTACAAGATTACAAAGCACCTAAGGTATTTATACCAAGATGCTATTACATGCTTAACAATATAAGTAAACTCATATTGACTTAGACTAGACTTTAACTTTGTTGACTTATCTCGACTTGACTTTTCCTATTAAATCTTGGATACAATAATACACTAACAATCTCCCCCTTTGTATTCAAGATTTAATAAAAATTTGACATAAATCTTCAACACTTGATTCTTCAATCTTTTGTCTTGGACAGTCTTGAACTTTGAAGCTCTTTCTGAAGTTGTTGAAGAATCTTGAAAAGTCTTTAACACTTTGCAGCTTTGGAAAGTCAACAAGTCTTTAAAAACGAAACATTTGAAGTCTTGTAACAATTTGAACTTTAAAATTCTTTAAACTTGAAACTTTGGAACTTCAAGGGATCTCTGATCTTTGTATCTTTATTTCTGCAATCTCTAACCGTCTTCAGAAAAACAAACTTTCACAAATCATCTTAAACTTGGACTTGTCTTCAGAAATCTTTGAGAATGAATTCTTTTCATCTGATTTGATCTTTCAGAAAATTCTTCACAAGTCTTGACTTTATAACTTTGAAATTCTTTGGACTTGATCTCTGTAGATTTCTCCCCCTTTTTATCTTGACTTGACTTTGAAACATCTGTCTTCTTCAGAATCTTTTGAATCATCTCTTTTGACAATTAATACTTCTTTCAGAATTTGTTCTTTTGAAATTGATCTCTGTAGATTTCTCCCCCTTTTTGATGATTGTGAGCTTCATAATCATCAAAACTATCTCAATTTCAGCACTTTCTTTGAATCTCCCCCTTTTACAGATATTCTCCCCCTTTGAGAAACATTTTTCCCCTTTGATATGATATAGAGCCGTCAATTCATGAATGTATTTATCCGAATCTTTTCAAATTCAGACAAATTATGAGTTGTAACCCTGAATCAACAAATGAAACAGTTAGAAGTGCCTGTCAGTAACACGGAGTTACTGTGTACAACGAATGTACAATTTAAGGAGCTGGTTTGATGATGACTCCCCAGGACTTCCATTCAATCATTGAAAAACACAAGGTAATTCTATGAATGTTCTGACAGAAAAACAAATTTTCTGTGTGCTCGTGCTTGTGTACGAAAGAATTTAGCACAATGATTGTGTTTCATAAGGCTCAAATTGTGTAAACTGTTGAGACATCAACATATATTACACGGACTCAATGTGCATGAAAGAGGTGCGAAGGTGGGGCAACTTTCCTTCTTTTTCAATATCTAAATCTTCCGAGTAAAGACCAGATAACAGATATGTTGCGTCCCCAAAGAAAATAAAACATTTCTTTGTCAAGAAAGAAACGAGTGGTTGGTGGGGTTAAATGCAAGAGTTGGCATGGGCTCACTGCCTGTTTCAATGATGGTCACTAAAGAATGTGAACCAATCAGATTTTGTGGCTGCCCGGCTCAGAAAGTGGTTGGTGCAGAGTTTTGATATTCTTTTAACTCTGTTCTCACACCCTCTTTCTTTTTAACATTTTGCTCACTTCTAACCAAACTCTCAATTCCATTTTTCCGCTCAGCACAATGAGAAAAACTCAACCGGATGAGTTATCTCCCCCACTCTTTGATTTTGACCCCTCACCCCTCAATCACTCAAGGATTATTTCCTGGGTAGGAAACACAGGTTTACGTGAATCCATGGAAGTTCTTATAAGCTCACACATGAATCCCATGTAAGTCCTATAAAGAATGGTTGTTCAACAACTTAACTTTAGCAGTTAAGCAGAAAAATGTATGATGACATTGTCAAAATGTATGCTCATGAGATTTGAGCAATTGAACAATGAAGATCTCTCAAAACAAGAATATTGAATGAATGAAATGAAATCAAGAGAATTGTTTTGAAAATCTGACAATGTATCAATCAGATCAAATGAAATGGTTAGGGTATCAAAGAATTAGATATTTTGTTTATATGAACAAATATAAACAATTTAGCAATGAACGCTCAAGTTGAAATGATGATTGTTGCTCAACAACAGTGATTTACAAACGGGAGTATTACCATCGAAAAATAGGTTCGTTTAGAGACATGGTAATAACAGATTAAAATGAAGTACTGAACCGATGTGTGTGAATACTTTATAGTATATAGACAAGATAATACGGGAGTATTGATCTTAGGAAACACACGGTCAGTTAAACATTAAAGCTCAAAAATGAAAAACATTTAAAATCACACTTCTAAATTCATTAAATCTTTTGAGAATAGAGAAGTGGTTTGAACATTTAAGAACACGTTTTTCATGCTTGAAAGTTGTTCTTCTTCCAAACAATCAAAGATGTAAGATTAGAAGATACTTACATTTAAGCTCCCCCTCAAATCATGATAAAATGATTTAGGTCATGTAAGCTCCCCCTGGATATTTGCAGAATATCCATATTTGAACATGAAAGAACGGGTCCTGATCTGTCATGTGATCAGAAGCCACAGTCTTTGAACTTTGAAGTACGGGTCTTGAACTGAATTATTCAAGAGCCATTGTTCGTTGACTTTGAAGTCCGAGTCCTGAGTTGATTTACTCAGAAGTCAAACACTTGTACTTTGAAGTACGGGTTTTGAACTGCTGTGTTCAAAAACCATCGTTCCTACTCCCCCTAGACCGGTGGTACCTGCAAAACAGATTTAACAGGTTTTGGTACCCACTGGTATTTGGGTCCTGGTATGTTAGATTTAGGAATCCACTTCTCATTAGATGTATATCTTTTAAAACCAGAATTCTGAGAAGTTATTCTATAAGAACCGTACCAGTTATGAGCAGATTCTCTCTGAAAAAGTCATTCTCTCCACAATAAGAACAGCAAATCTTCCTTTGAGCAATCCTGATCAGATGATTAGTCGAGTAATATATATCAGAATTACCAAAAGATTTACCTTTATAAGCTCTGTTCTCTTTGGCTTTGGATGTGGATGCGAATGCTTTATCATTCTTCTTCTTTTCAGAAGAATCTTTAACTCTCCAGACCATCTGAGTTTTCTTTGATTGCTTTCCAAGAGATTTTACATAATAGCTCACTGAACCATCAACAGATTTATCATAAAATAGATTTGATGGTCTGATCTGACTTGATTTGACAATGATTGGTTTAACACTTTTGTTTTTCAAAACATTTTTGCCATGAATTGAACTTGAAGCTGTTTTAAAAGAACAGACTGATTCTGTTGATTTATCAACAGGTGATTGACTAATCACATCAGTTGTAATCTTTTCTGATAAATTGACGTTTGCAGCTTCCAAGTCTTTTATCTTTGCAACTAAAATGTTTCTTTCAGAAGTTAGTGTGTCAAACTTGTGTGTCAAATCAGATCTAGCCATCTGTTCTTTTAGAATTTCTGATGACAGAACAAATAATTTTGATGTGAGCTTAGATATTTCAGATTCAAAATATGAGCGTTCTTGTTCAAAATTTGTTTCCAAGTTCTTGTGTTTCTCAGAAATATCTTTGAAAATCCCAGCATTTTTCTTTTCAAATAATTTCTTTTGTTCTTCAAAAGACTGCTTCTTTTCTTTGAAAATATTTCTTTCTTTTTCAAGCAAGTCTTGTAAAGTAGAAATCTGCTTGGGAAGTTCAGTATTTTTATCTTCAAGAACTTTTCTTTCCTTAGCAAATGTGTCTCTTTCAGTGATTAGAATCTTTTCAAAATCAGACACTTGCTTTGAAAGTTTAAGGCATCTAAGCTCAAGATTTTTCTTCTCTTGGTCAGCTTTCTTAGAATTCTCAGATGATTGTTGAGTTGAAGATGTCTTCACATTTGCTTTTTCTTTTTCTGCTTGGAGACTTGTTTTCAATTCAGCATTCTTCTTCTCCAAGACAGATATCTGATATTCAAAAGCCTTTAACTTGTTTTGAAGCTTGACTGATTCATCTTTCAGCTCAGATGACTTCTGTTCAGTCGTCTTCAGTTGGCTTTGAAGATTCGTTATCTTTCTCTCTTTTTGCATGATAATCTTCTCTTTAACTCCTATGATTTTCTCTTTCATTTCTATTTGATTATCTTTATCTTTAATCTCTTTCTCTCTTTCCTTTATGACATCTGCAAAATCAGATTTATCAAGATTAGCACATTTTATACAATCAGGAGTTTTATCAGAATTTGACAATTTAGATTTGAACTCCTGAATCTGATTTAGAAGCTTTGAATTCTGATTTTTCAGCTTGTCTAATTCAACTTCCATCTTTGGTATTTCTGGCATGTACAAAACAGCTATATCTCTTGCAGATAAAATGGTATTTCCTATCTCGTCTGTCTTTGGCATCTTGAAAGAAAAAGTTGGCTTAAAAAAATGATCGTCAAAAATCAGAAAATTATGACCAATATCAGAATATGTCCCCCTCCGCAGACTTAGCACGGGGGTTCCGCTAACATATTTTTCTCTAGAAAGAAATGCTTGAAAAAAAATGATCGTTCCCAAACAAATCAGAAAAAAAATCTATGTCTTTAAACTCACAGATCACTGTTTCAAAACAAACTCGCTAGCTGAACCGTGCGCGTTTTATGAAACTCGCAGAGGATAACTTTTAGACAAACGCACAGGCAAACTCGCAGGCAAACACGCAAGCAAACACGCAGGCAAACTCGCAGACTAACTCGCTAAACACTATTCACACTAAAACTCGCTGGCAAGCACTTGCGCGTTTCTGAAACTCGCACGTCTCTTTAGCGCGTTTCCACCAAACTCGCTAGCTTCAGCTTGCGCGTTTTGCAAACTCGCTAGCTTCAGCTTGCGTGTTTTAGCCAAAATATCAAATCCTTTGACTTGCGCGTTTGATAGTGAACTCGTAGGCTTTGCTTGCGCGTTCTTCAGTAACTTGTGCGTTCTTCACTTGATGAAGCTTGCGCGTTCTAGGATGAACTTGCGCATTTTCTGGATCTTGCGCATTTCGACACTTCAGTTCATGAAATCGATTCAAATCAACTTAAACCTGCAAATTGAAACATAAACTTGCAACAATATGATCGATTTGCATATTAGAACACTTTTCTATCACAAACTTTCCATTAAAAACACCAAAAATCAACGATTTGAATCAAAACTCAGTGCATGAGTTTGAGTTTTCAAAAACCAACATTTTGATGAAATTGATCGATTTAAAGTTCGAATTTGACTCTGTGATCTGAATGAAATATGATCTAGTTGATAAAACGTATACAATCAAATCAATTTCTTGATTTAATTGTACACAAACAAGAAAATTTGTGATCAAACAGTGACATTCAAGAACCGAGTTCGTGAAATCCAAAATTTGAAAAATTAGAATTCAATTTGTGATCTGATCCTTCTTAAATCGTTTGGTTTGCTCTGATACCAATTGATATTGTAAATCCCAATCACATTCAAGCAATTCAATCTCAATCAAGATTTAACAATAGAGTTCTAGAGAGAGAGTGTAGAGAGTGTAGAGAGAAACGTTCATGTCATATATCTAACAATATTAAAGCATACAATGAACTCTACTAACTACAAGATTACAAAGCACCTAAGGTATTTATATCAAGGATGCTATTACATGCTTAACAATATAAGTAAACTCATATTGACTTAGACTAGACTTTAACTTTGTTGACTTATCTTGACTTGACTTTTCCTATTAAATCTTGGATACAATAATACACTAACAATCATGAACATACCTTAAAGTGCATATATCTTTCAGATTAAAGATAAAGAAATGAAGAAAAATAACAAAAACAAAAACTTTAATAGATAATAACTGATTATGTCTTTAGATTTAACATACCAAGTTTAGAAACGAGAAAATTAAATCTCTTTTCGTCAAGAGGCTTGGTAAATAAATCTGCAAGTTGGTAATCAGTGTTTACAAAATAAGGTTCTATTGTACCTTTTTTCACATTATCTTTGATAAAGTGATATTGTACGTCTATGTGTTTGGTCTTTGTATGCTGCACAGGATTTGCGGATATTGCAATGGCGCTCTTAGAGTCATAGTATATCGGCATCTTGTCAAAGTTGAAGCCATAATCTCGTAGTTGTGTTCTCATCCACCAGACATGAGAGCAGCAACATATTCTGCCTCAGTCGTTGATGTGGAAACACACGGTTGTTTCTTTGATGCCCAACTGACGAGTTTATCTCCAAGAAACTGTATATGACCTGATGTACTCTTCCTGTCTAACATACAGCCTGCATGATCTGCATATGAGTAAGATGTTAGATCAAAACCAGTATCTTTAGGATACCACAGACCAAGATCTGCAGTCCCCTTCAGATATCTAAAGATCCGTTTGACCGCGGACAAATGGGATTCTTTGGGATTAGCCTTGTATCTAGCACATAAACATGTAGAAAATATTATATTTGGCCTACTAGAAGTTAAATACATCAAAGAACCGATCATCCCTCTATAAGTTCTAACATCGACAATTTTTCCCGAAGGATCCATGCCGATCTTAGTTCCTTGTGCTATCTGGGTTCCAATTGTTGTACAATTTTCCATTTTGAATTTACGAAGAATATCAAAAATGTACTTGGATTGATTTATGAAAATTCCCGTTGAAAACTGTTTGACTTGTAATCCGAGAAAGAAATTCATCTCTCCCATCATACTCATCTGAAAACGTGACACCATTAGGTTTGAAAAAATCTTACAGTATTTAGGATTTGTTGAGCCAAATATAATATCATCCACATATATCTGAATAAGAATGATATCGGCTTTCTCCTTTATAATAAACAAAGTAGTATCGATTTTACCTTTCATGAAGCCCGACTTGACTAAAAACTTTGATAAAACTTCATACCAGGCTCGAGGCGCTTGTTTCAAACCGTAAAGTGCTTTGTCGAGAATATAGACGTGATTTGGTTTCTCTTGATTGACAAAGATTTCAGGTTGTGAGACGTAAACTTCCTCCTTGAGTATGCCATTGAGAAAGGCAGTCTTCACATCCATCTGATAGACTGTGAAGTTTTTGTAAGCAGCATACGCAAGAAACATTCTTATTGCTTCAATGCGTGCCACTTGAGCGTAAGTCTCATCATAATCGATGCCTTCCTCTTTCCGGTAGCCTTTTGCGACAAGTCATGCTTTGTTTCTAATTACGATACCATCTTCGTCCAATTTGTTCTTGAATACTCATTTTGTGTCGATTATAGTTTTTCCCTCCAGTTTTGGCACAAGTCTCCAGACCTTTAAGGCTTTGAACTGGTTCAGCTCCTCTTGCATTGCAGTTACCCAATCCGAGTCAGCTAGAGCTTTTGATACGCGAGTTGGCTCTATCTTGATCATGAATAAGTCATGCATACACATATTCAATGAATCAGACCTAGTTTGCACCGGCTTTGATGGATCTCCAATGATCTGGCTTATCGGGTGCTCTTTGGTCAACCTATGTTCATGAGGTAGTGGATTTGATGTAGATTGATCATGATTATCATCTAGATATCCAGTTTCATCTTCACCATTTTGCTCAGGAATTGATGGAGGTACAATTAAAGTTTCTTGTGTAGAAGCTTCAGTTGGAACAACAGTTTCTAACTGTTGATTTGTCCTTACAGTACAACCAACTGATGCAACAACTTCTGTCTCATCGTTAATACTCACAGCTTCAACTGTTGGAGTAGGTGTTTGAACTATAATTTCTTGTTGAACCGAGGAATTAGATTCAGTACATAACTCTGAAATGGTTGGATGATAATGCGTTGAATCTTCCATCTTGTCATCCACAACAGGTTTAGTCACTTTAGATCCAAGAAATTCATCGTAAAACAGTTCAAATAACAAATCTAAATCAGATAAATGAGAATTTGATGATGATGCTTCATCTGATTTCTTCTTGGTAGATACAGGTTCTGGACTGATCTGCCCAGAAACTAAAACTCCAGTAATTACGGTTTCTGAACTTCTTTTTCAGAAGCCATCTCTTCGTCGAATGTAACATTTACGCACTCAATAACCGTCTTTGACTTCTTCAGATACACTCTGTATGCTACAGACGTTTGAGAATATCCAATGAAGATGCCTTCATCAGCCTTCAGTCTGAACTTGTTTAAGCTCTCTCTGTCATTTAAAACAAAACACCTGCATCCAAAAACATGGAAGTGTTTAATACTAGGTGTACGATTATTAATCAAAGCATATGGAGTTTTACCAAACCGGCGATGTATTATGGATCGATTTTGCGTGTAGCAAGCAGTCGAAATAGCTTCAGCCCTTAGAAACAGAGGTAGATTGGATTGACTCAGCATAGTACGAGCGGCCTCGGCTAGCGTTCTGTTACGTCTTTCTACTACTCCGTTCTGTTCTGGCGTTCTGATAGCAAAGAATTGATGTGTTATCCCGACAGATTCGAGTTAGTCTTCCACAGTGTTGTTCTTAAACTCTGTGTCGTTGTCCGTTCTAAGAAGCTTGACTTGCTTTTGCAGATTCACTTTGGTTGTCTTTAGAAAAGTTATGATGACTTTGGGAGTCTCATCTTTTGACCTCAGAAATTTAACCCATGTGTATCGCGAATTATCGTCCACAATAAGTAGAACATATTTCTTGTCGTTTATGCTCTGCGTGCGCATAGGACCACAGAGATCCATATGCAACAACTCCAACGAAGAACTTGTACTCGATTCAGGTTTCGGCTTGTGAGCGTCTCTCTGCATCTTACCTTTCTCGCACGCTGCACAGAGATGTTCTTTGACATATTTTAGCTCAGGAAGTCCTTTTACCAATTTGCCCGTTACTAGTTTGTTGATGTAGCAAAAATTCAGGTGAGAAAGCCTTCGGTGCAATTACCAGCTTTGTTGTATCGAGGCTTTTGATAGTAGACAAACCTCATTGTTAGTCTGTTCTTTTGACAAATTTATCGTGTAGAGGTTGGACTTTCTCGTGCCAACCAAGAGTTCCTTACCATCTTTAGTACGCACAGAACATCTCTTGGCCTTGAAATTTACCTCTAGATCTTTGTCGCAGAACTGACCAATGCTGAACAGGTTATGCCCTAATCCTTCAACATTGCTCACCTTCGTAATCGTTACATTGTCATGAATTACATCACCATAACCTAGAATTGGTGAGAACTGGTCGTTGTCGAATCTAACTGTCCCACAATATTTCTCTGTATAATTAGATAAAATATCTTTCCGCTCGGTCATATGCTGGGAGCAACCAGAATCCAAGTACCACATATGACGGGTCTGCACATCAGAAATTAGGGAACAATAAATTTAGGTACCAATTTAAATTTGGGTCCTACAAAGTTAGCACAAGATTTTGGCATCCATTTATATATGGACCCTTTGACCTTTTGAAAAACATTAGAAGCAACAGAATTATAAGAATATATATGATATGTGCCATACCAAACATCAGAATATTTACGAAAAGCATAATCATTTCTGTTATAATTAGAAGACTTTATAGCAGACGGAGATAATTGGAACAATTGCTTTATTGAATAACGCTTGTAAGAAGTTACAAGATTTGGTTTTGAAAAACCAACATTGTCAACTACATCAGTTTTACTAGTAGGTCCACTATTACAATCCAAATCAGAACATGATTTAGCATTCTCGTAAATCTTTTGTTTTGGTAGCCATGCTGATTTCACTCCAGTCTTTTTCTTTTTCACATCTGAAACAGTTGAAACTTTAGAATTAGTACTGTGAGTTTTAAAAGATTGCTTCTTGTTTGGCTTACCAGTGGTTCCCGGTTTATGTGAATGCCTATATTTCTTTTTCTTACCTTTTGTACTCTTGGAATTCACAGAAATTGGTTCATCAACTTTCGTTGTTGTTTCACCTTTCTCGTACATACTTGGTAATCCAAAAAAAAATTATAACAAATTCTGAATGGTCAGGAAGTTTAACATTAAAATCAAATTGACCAACACAATCATCTAACGCACCTTCAGAGTTTAAAAAATCAAACTCTTCATCAAATAGATCAGAAATATCATCAGATTTTGAAGCTTTAGAAGATTTAGAAAATCAGAATTTTTAAACACAGTGAAGATCACAGTTTGTTCTAAATCCATCAAAATTCTTTCTTCGACTAGAGTATTCTCGAGTTCAGAAATTTTACTTTCCAACATGAGAGGAGGTACGTAAAGCTTTTCTTCGATGGGTTTAGCCTCCAACTCTTTTGAAGAATAACTCTCAAAATAGTCATTAGAAAGAAATTTTGATTTATCAGAACTGTAACTATAATTCAACTTCTCAAAACGAAATGGAAGTTGCATTTTAGTTGTGTTCTTCCATTTTTCTTTTTCTTTTGCTTCATCCTCTTCTGACAATTTAGTCCACTTAACTTTTAGCTCAGGGTATTGTGGTGCCAGTTTTAAAAATCCAAAGTCATAAAGCGCAAGCACTTTTGAAATACCCTTTTTGAGGTAGTGTGGGTTCTCATAACCAAGTCCCCAACACTCACTACCCTCTTTAGGTTTGTTCAGATGAATAGTATGTTAAGTTTGACCTAAGCTGTAAAGCTTTTCCCGCAAAACATTCACCTTGTCAGTTAAAGATTTATTATCTTTTGAAAGTAATGAACACTTTTTAGCAATCTCTTTTGATTCAAATTGACACAGTTTATACTTTGAAGTAGTTTCAGCTAATTTAGTGTGAATTATAGTCCTCTCTTTAGCGCTGGTATCAATATTTTTATGTAAAGCTTCAATTAATACGTTCTTCTCAACAAGATCCTTGCTAAGTTTCTGTATTAATTGATTTTTTTTCTTTCATGATACCTTTTTCATGTTCATGTTTAGACTTTACTTCCTGGAGTTCAATCATCATAGCTTGCATGGCATTTAAAAATTCAGACTCAGTCATATCACATACCTCTTCATTGTCCTCTCCACCAGATTCAACTTTTGCTTCCATCTCTATCTTTCCCATGAAGCACAAATGAGCTTTCTCTTCTTTCTCTTCCTCTTCATCTGAGTGGTCTAGCCAGAACTCATCCTCCGCCATTAGTTCCTTGCCAGCCTCCTGTTGCTTGGCTAAGAGCATCTTCTTCTTTTAATACTCGGAGTTTTGGACTTTGGTCTTTTGGCAGTCCATAGCAAAGTGTCCGAGTTTGCCACAGTTGTAGCACTTTGTAGGTTCTGGCTGTTTCTTCTCTTCAGCTCTGTACTGCTTCTCATCAGACCTATTTTCCTCTATTCTCTTTCCTTCAACTCTCTCCTTGTGTTCATAGTTTCTGGACCCAGAAGAATATCTCTGACTGTTTGAGCTAGGCTTTTTGTAGAACTTTTTCTAAAAGGCTTTAGTCAGCATTAGCATAGCCTCCTTTAAGTTCTCACAATCGTCAGAATCAGAATTATCTTCACTCTCTACCTCTTCGGACTCAAAAACTATGACTTTCTTCTTTTTCTTCAAACTTACAGACTTTTTCTTCACTACAAGAGCAATCGGATCAGCAACTTTTAGTGTATTTTATTATATCCAAGATTTAATGTGAAAAGTCAAAGGTAAAGTCATCAAAGTTAATCTTAGTGGTATGAGAGTTTAGCCTTATGAGAGTTTGTGATTATTGTAAGCTTGTGAGAGAAGTTGTCTTGAGTGTTTAGTATCTTGAGAGAAGTAGCATGGGTATAAATAGTCATAGTGTTGTGAGAGTAGAAGTAACTAAGAGACTTGTAACTGTGAGATGCGTGTATTGTAATTAGACACTTATCAATATACATACGACCTTGTGCTTTCTCTATCTACTCTGTCTCTAGATCTGTAATTGTAATATCATAATTGTTTGATTTGTGCTTGAATCTGGGAAAAATACATTTTCAATTGGTATCAGAGTCGAACCCAATCAAATTCCTAAAGATTACTTCACTTGATTGGATCGATTTTTTGAAAATCTCAAGAACACGCAGAACGAGTTCTTATGGTTTACTGTTGGATCAAATTTTCTTTGGATTATTGTTCTTTGATTCTGAAAATGTATCCATAGGATTCGTGTGTTGTAATAGAATAGTTTGTATTCAATTTGTTTCACAAATTCAGATCGAATTTCTGAATTTTTGGTTTTCTTGAAAAACATTCTCGAACACTGTAAATTCGAGAATGGGCACTGTAATTTCTAACTTTTAGTTGTTGTATTGTATTAAAAAATGTTCGATTTCATCTTTCGATCATATTGGTTTAGGTTGTGATTCGAATTGTAGGATATTTGGGTTTTTGGATCGAATCCGTGAAGTATAAGAGTGAAACGCGCAAGATCCATAAAACGCACTAAGCAAGAACACGCACACATTGAAGAACGCGCATGATGATGAATATAGTGTTTTCTGCGAGTTTGGATTAGTTCGCGCATAAAGTGTTTGCGAGAAGTGACAAAACGCGCACAAGCTATCTTGCGATAAGTGAAGTGAACTGTGACTTGCGAGTTTATTAGCCGTGCGAGTTTCCATTTAGCGAATTCTATATTTTCAAATTTTGTCTAAGTATGGAACGCGCAAGGGATATTTGATCTGCGAGTTTGGGTTCATTTGCGACAAGTTCAAGTAATCAAATTTTTCTAAGTCCAAAACGCGCACATCCTAACTTGCGAGAAGCTAAAACGCGCACTTTGAAGTTTGCGAGTTTCGAGAAACGCACACATAACACTCTGTGAGAAGCCACTTCACGCACATCAAGGCCTGCGAGTTCTTTAAAACGCACAAGTAATAGTGTGCGAGTTCAACAAACGTGCACATAACTGTTAGCGAGAAGCTCATTGAACAGTGCTTTGTTCTGCGAGTTCTTGTAGTTTACGAGTTGAAAAGTTAGAATTTTTCCAAGAATGTTTTCAAGTGGTGATCTAAGTTTGACTTTCAGTCAACTTTTCTGAATTTTTTGGGAACGAGCATTTCAAGCTCATTTTCTATTCAAGATGTCTACAATTTTATCAGGGAGAGAATGTGTTATCATGTACATGCCTGAGATACCAGCAATAGAAGCTGAACGAGATAAACTGAAGAATCAGAATTCAGTTCTTCTTAAACAAATTCAGGAGTTGAAATTTAAGTTGTCAAATTCTGATAAAACTTATGATAGTGTAAACTGTGCTAATAATGCTAAATCTGATTTGGAGGTATCATCAGAGCAAGAGAGAAAGAAATCAAAGAGAAGGAGAAAAATATTGCTTTAAAATAAAATATTATTGAGACATGTGAAAAAAAAAATAAAGCTGAAAGAGAGAAAGATAACGAATCTTCAAAGCCAACTGAAGATAACTGAACAAATGTCATCAGAACTGCAAGCTGAATCAGTTGAACTTCAACATAAGTTTAAGGCTTTTGAAGATAAGATATCTGCTTTGGAGTCAAAGAATGTCGATCTGAAGAAAAGCCTCCAAGCTGATAAAAACAAAGCAAATCTGAAGAACGCTTCTACTCAAAAGTTGTCTGACTTTTCAAAAAAAGCTATCCAAGAGAAAAAGGATCTTGAGCTAAGATACATTAAACTCTCGAGGCAAGTGTCAGAATTTGAAAAGATCTTAATTACAGAAAGAGACACGTTTGCTAAAGAGAGAAAAGTTCTTGAAGAAAAACGATTGAACTTCCCAAACAAATCTCAGTACTGCAAGACTTACTTGATAAAGAAAGAAAAACTTTTCAAGAAAGGAAAAAGTCTTTTGGGATTGAAAAGAAAAATGCTGAAAAGAGAAATGTTGGGATTTTCAAAGATATTTCTGGAAAAAACAAGAACTTAGAAAAAGATTTTGAGCAAGAACGTTTAAACTTTGAATCTGAAATATCTAAGCTCACATCCAAGTTAATTGTTCTATCCTCAGATATTCTTAAAGAACAGATGGCTAGAACTGATTTGAAAAACAAGTTTGACACACTTTCTAATTAAAGAAATATTTTGTCCAAAAAGATAAAGGACTTGGAAGCTACAAATAGTGAATTGTCAGAAAAGATTTCAGATGATGTGCTTGATCAATGATCTGTTGATAATTCAACATAATAAGTTTGTTCTTTCAAAACAGCTTCAAGTTCCATTCATGAGAAAAATGTTTTCAAAAAGATAAGTATCAAACCAAACATTGTCAAATCAAATCAGATTCGTCCATCTAATATGTTTGATGACAAGTCTGTTGATAGTCCAGCGAGCTTCTATGTCAAATCTCTTGGAAATCATTCAAAGAAAGGACAGATGGTCTGGAGAGATAAAGGTTCTTTAGATGAAAAGAAGAATGACAAAGCGTTTACATCCACATCCAATGCTAAAAAGAATAGTGCACACAAAGGTAAATCTTTTGGTAAACCTGATATGTTTTATTATACTAATCATTTGATCAGGGTTGCTCAAAAGAAAATTTCTTGTTCTTACTGTGGATCAAATGACTTTGTAAGTAATAATTTTGTCAATTACTGGTATGGTTCTTATTATGTTACCCCCAAAAGAACAGCAACTAACACATCAGGACCCAAATACCAGTGGGTACCAAAAGCTAAATCTGTGTTGCAGACACCCAAGGTTTAAGGGGATCAAGAATAAAGGCTTTTGAACAAAGCAGTTCAAAACCCAGACTTCAAAGTCAAGAAAATAGGCTCTTGAATAACACAATTCAAGACCCGCACTTCAATGTCAAGAATTATGGTTTCTGATTACAATAGATCAGGACCCGGTCTTAAATGTTAAAGGACTATGACTTCTAAGTAACACGGCTTAGGACTCGTTCTTTAATGTTAAAGATAAGGATATTTTGAAAATATCCAGGGGGAGCTATTTTGATCTAAATCATTATATCATGATTTGAGGGTGAGTCTAAATGTTTGTAAGTATCTTCTGATCTATATCTCTGATTATTTGAAAGAAGAACAACTTTCAAGCATGAAAAACGCTTTCTTAAATGTTCAAACCACTTCTCTATTCTCAAAAGATTTCATGAATTTGGAAGTGTGATTTTAAATGTTTTTCATTATGAAGCTTTAATGTTCAACTGACCGTGTGTTTCCAAAGATCAATACTTGTGTATTATCTTGTCTATATATTGTCAAGTATTCATACACACCAGTTTTGTACTTCATTTGAATTTGTTATTACCATGTCTCTAAACGAACCAATTTTTCGATGGTAATACTCCCGTTTGCTCTCAAATTTGTTGAGCATCAATCATCATTTCCAACTTTGTGCTTTCATTGCTAAATTGTTTATATTCGTTCATATAAACAAACTATCAAGTTCTTTGATACCTCAACCTTAAATGTCCATACTCATGACAGTTGATCTGTTTGATATAGTGTCAGTTAATGTGAAGCATTCATACACTTACAGAGTCATTCTGTTTTTGGATGCTTAATTGTTCAATCTAAATTGTTGAGCAACATATCTTTTAGGACAACTTAGATGGGATTCATGTGTGAGCTTAAACAGAACTTCCATGGATTCACGTTAACTAGTGTTTCCTACCCAGGAAGTAATCCTAGAGTGATTGAGGGGTGAGGGGTCATTATCAAAGAGTGGTGGAGATAACTCATCCAATTGAGTTTTTCTCAGTGTATGGAGCGCAAAAATGTAAAAGAGAGTTTGGTTAGAAGTGAGCTTAAATGTTCAAAAGAAAGAGGGTGTGAGATCAGAGTTAAAGGAATATCAAAACTCTGCACCAACTACTTTCTGAGTCGGGCAGCCACATCTACTGATTGGTTCACATTCTTTGGTGACCATCATTGAAAAAGGCAGTGAGCCCATGCCAACTCTTGCATTAACCCCACCAACCACTCGTTTCTTTCTTAACAAAGAAATGTTTCATTTTCTTTGGGGATGCAGCATATTTGCTATCTGGTCTTCACTCGGAATATTTAGGTATTGAAAAGGAAGGAAGTTTGCCCCACCTTCGCACCTCTTTCATGCACATTGAGTCCGTGTAATACTTATGATTGTCTCAACAGTTTACACATTTTGAGCCTGAAAAAGCTTATGTAGCTTCAATCATTTTACACTGCACGAACACACAAGGAATGAGTTTTCTTGTCATAACCTTCATAGAAAATTCCTTTGTGGTTTCTCGATGATTTAATGGAAGCCCTGGGGGAGTGAACATCACAAAAGCTCCTTTCCAATGTACATCCGTTGTACAAAGTGGCTTCGTGCTACTTACAGGCAATTCTAACTGTATCATTCGTTGATTCAGGGTTACAACGTTTATTATATCTGAATTTGAAAAGATTCAGGTATATACATTTCTTATGAATTGATGGATACTCAGGTCAAAGAGCGGAGATTGTCAAATTACTATAAAGGAGGAGATTGTTAGTTTATCAAAAAGGGGGAGATTATTATTCAAATACAGTGATGAAATTGAAGAAGTTTTGATGATCATGATGCTCACAATCATCAAAAAGGGGGATATATGTTTAAAGATTTCAATTTCAAAGATTAAAAGGAAGAGATTTTCTAAAGAAAAAGGAGAGATACTTTCTGGAATTTCAAATTCAAGACAGATGAAAGTCAATAGATTCTGAAGATTATGTTTCAAAGACAAATCAAGATGATTCGAGAAAGTTGGTTTTCTGAAAACTGATCAGAGATAACAGAAGTGAAGATACGAGCATTCAAAGATTCCTCAAAGTTGAAAGATTCATCATAGTTCATAGATGCAAAGTTCAAAGGAATTTCAAATGTTTGATCAAGACTTGATGACTTTTCAAAGACAGAGTGAAAGACTTTTCAAGATTATTCAACAACTGATTGTTTAAAGATTGTTAGAGTTACAACGTCTAAAGTTGTCAAAGTAAAAGTTTGAAGAATCAAGAAATGAAGAAAATTGTCAAATTTTATTAAATCTTGAATACAAAGGGGGAGATTGTAAATGTATTTTATTGTATCCAAGATTTAATGTGAAAATTCAAAGTCAGTAAAGTCATCAAAGTTAATCTTAGTGGTATGAGAGTTTAGCCTTATGAAAGTTTGTGATGATTGTAAGCTTGTGAGAGAAGTTGTCTTGAGTGTTTAGTATCTTGAGAGAAGTAACATGGGTATAAATAGTCATAGTGTTGTGAGAGTAGAAGTAACTAAGAGACTTGTAACTGTGAGATGCGTGTATTGTAATTAGACACTTATCAATATACATACGACCTTGTGATTTCTCTTTCTACTCTCTCTACTCTCTATCTAGAACTGTAATTGTAATATCATAATTGTTTGATTTGTGCTTGAATCTGGGAAAAATACATTGTCAGCAACTGCCTTCTCAATCTTTTTCTTTTCCTCTTTAATCTCATCCACCTCTTCCTCATTTTGTCTAAGAGTTTCATAGACCTTATGAAGTGGTATTTCATTCAAATCCTTCATCTGTTTCATCTGTCTTGTAAACCTTTTCCACTCAGGCTGGAGGATACTGAGGAATTTCACATTTAATTAATCTGTGACTTCTTTACTTTGTTCTTGTTGAGTTCGTTCAGTAAAGTCACAAATCTGTTATATGTAGCTTCCAGAGTTTCACCCTCTTTTTCCTTGAACTCTTCATAGTTGTTAAGGCAGTTGGAAACTTTGAATTGGTTTCCGATCTTTGACCCAAGCATCATCTTCTCTAACTAATCCCACATTTGCTTACCCGTGGCGTTATAACTATCAATCTTTACATATATCTCATTTGGTATGCCTTGAGGAATGAAAGATCTCGCTAGTCTATCAGCCTTATGTCTTCTTCTTTGCTCATCTGAGTACTCCTCAAGAGGTAGAGGTACTCTCTCTATTCATCTTCTCCATTCTCTCCTGCAACATTGAGTGTCTTTGTCGGAGGTTTCATGATTCCTTCCTTCAGAGATACTCGGATGTAATCTCCCAATTCATTTCGGTCAATGAAATCTAAGAAGCGATCTTTCCACTGCTCATACTCTCTCTTGAAGAGTATTGGTGGCTTTACGTCGGTTCCAATTGCAAGTGCTTCTCTTGATGACATCCTGATTCAAAATTTTACAATAAGAACTTGACAAACAATGGTTAGTCCAAAAGAAATCAAGTAAATCAGAAAAACTTTCATAAATCAAAATTTCCAAAAATTCACCAAGTGAAGAATTCGCAGACTTCACAGAAGTACAAGGAATTCGCAATTCACTGTGATACACACAAAATTCGCACACATAATTCGTATGCTACACACACCTCAGAATTCCTACAGAAACAAAATTTAGAATTCGCAAGAAAAGAAATCGGAATTCGCCAGCAATATCAAATCAGAATTCGCAAGATAGAAACTCACAAATTCAACACTTAGAAAAATTTAATCACTTTTCGTAAGAACCACGAGAATTCGTAAGATACTCTTCTGCGAATTCTAAAGAATTCGCATGTGAGCCTTATGCAAGTTTTATCCTTAATAAAATTTCAAAAAACTTTTCGTAGAAAGCACTTCTGCGAATTCTTCTCTTTTCGCAGATGTGCCTTAAGCGAATTTTGTCCTTAAAAAAGTTTTTCGTATAAAAAGATTATGTGAATTGTGACAATTCGCACGAGACAATCAAGCGAACTTTTTCCTTAGAAAAACTTTGCAACAACTTTTCGCACAAAAAGATTATGTGAATTCTTGACAAATCTCAGATAGGCCAATATGAATTCTGAAGAATTCTTAACACATGCGAATTCTATGAAATTCGCATGAGACACGTATGTGAATCCTGTATAATTCGCAACACACACTGATGCGAATCATTTACTTAGGATATTTCAGAATCAAACACTATGCGAAATCTAATATAAATGTGCGAATTCTTCAATCAATCTGCGAATTCTACTGAATCTGGGAGTTCTTCATATAATCTTGCGAGTTCTTGATGGATTTGCGAGTTCTTCAGATCTCGAAGAAAAACCACACTAAATCGCTCAAAAACCAATCTATATCCCGAATTTCGATCTGAGACTTTGACACAATGCTCTCTAACACAATTAGAAACAAATCCTAACACTGAATTGCAAAAAAATTCATTCCAGATTACACGATGATCCAATTACTGTGCGATAAAACTCGTGAAACTTGAAACTCTAAAATTCAACAATTGACAACCAAATACAGTGCAAGATTCGAATTAACCTATACAAACTCAATCTAATACTCAATTCGAACACAAAACAATCAGTTACAACTCGAATTACCAACACAAACTCAAAATTGAATCTGAACTCGATGAAACAGTGTTGAACTCTATTTTTAATCGATTTCACTTTGGATCTGCTCTGATACCAATTATTATTCCCAGTTTTTATCAAGTTCTCATTACTAAATTTAATCACAAACAAGATTAAACAATATACCTAATTCAATTAGTCACAAGATTCAATTACAAAAGATTCAGATTACTTTCTCTCTCTATACACAGTTTTCGTAATCTTTCTCTCTCTAACTCTGCAAACTCTTTTTAGTCTCAAGTTACATATATGTTATCCACACCTACTAACCATCTATCTATTAAATAAAACATAACACACGCGCACAACTAAAACAAAGCTAAACAACAAGACTTTGACTTTTGACTTATTACATTGACTTTGACTTTTGACTTATTACATTAACTTTGACTTTGCTTGAAAGTTGACTTTTGAGCTTTGACATTCTTTGACTTCCAGCTTCAATGATTATGATCTTGTATTCAAAACATCTGTGCACTAACATATAATACGTCCAATAAGTCAAGGAAATCAAGAAAAGATGAGGATGACTCATACAATAGGGTTGTTAGTGAAACCCTAGATTTCTTATTGAAGAAAAGGATAAGAGTTGAGCTCCTAGCACACTAGAACCTTGCAATAAATGGTGGTGGAACCCTGAAGATGCAATAACTTCCTTGACTCACTTGATTTAGCAATCAATGAAGAGAGATGGTGAAGAGGGGCTGAAAATCGCCTTTAAGATGGAGAGAAAAGGTATTCAGTGTTTTTCTTAAATGACCCTCTAAAGCCCCTCTTATCATATCTGAGTTTTTTTAGGCCAAAACCCCCGGCGGCGATAGTGACATGCGAGTATGCCCTTGGCATACTCGCCCAAATTATACTGAGACTCACTTGGTTTCGGCGATAGTGACACCGCGAGAATGCCCTTGGCAGTCTCGTCGGGTATTCTCGCCCTGAATGTCCGGAGAACACTTGGGCCTCCGCGATTATGACACCACGAAAATGCGCTTGGCATTCTCTGTAACACCCTAAAAATAAGGATAACAAAATCCGAAAAACGGACATAAGGTATACTAGAATTGCCATAGCAAGAACCTCCCAAAATGGGGAATATATAAATAACATGTTTAATCACAATTGTAATTTAATCGGACAAAAAAATAACAACCAACTAATCTAATTTCTACATCTAGAAAAGAGATTACAAAAGGGTTGTCATCTAAAAACCCAACGGTTCATTCCCAAAAGAAGTAAGCATCCAAGTGCAAAATCCCCAAGCTCTCACCCAAAGAATCTAAACCTGCTTAGGACCAGCACCGCTAGAACCTGAGATACACATCGACACCAAACAAGTGTTAGGGCAAAAAGCCTAGTGAGTTGAACAATAATAAGCATGCATACAGTTACAATTCTTATCAGCAGTTAACCAGAGTTCACTATATGTGGAGTCAATAGGGGAGACCCATAGCACCAATCAAGTTCCACCCAAAGAGTCCATATACCTTAATGCCATCTACCAAGAGACACCCGAAAGGCCCGGCACATCCGAGGACTATAACAAAGAAAATTCCTCGAATGGCGGAGGTCTAGGCACATACCATCAGAGTGGCGCCCAAGACTACATCCTCCTAGTGTCTACTGACTTGGTTCGTCCAACATAATTTATAGGAGGTCTTGAGGTATATTTCAACCAACACATTTCGATACCAACCAAGGGTACAATGTTACCATCCTAACCCATAAATCCATTATGAGACCCAAATACCAATATAATCCATGCTTAGATATTAAATCACCAAAAAGGCATTCCAAGTAGAATTTATCATCTACTATAACACATACATCCCCAAATCATGCCAAGATATCCAATATGTACATTCATGGAGTCAATACCAAGTACCCGATCCCAACTTTTCTTCATAATCAAAACCTACATACTTGAACATATAGAGATAAATAACAACAACTAGAAGAATATGATTTTTAATAAAGGTTAGTAAACTCACAATCTAGGTTTTGTGCCAAAACCTAGAAAAGATGAAAACCCTAGATTTGAGGAGATGAGACTTGAAGTGGAGAAGTTGAGCTTTATGAACCCTAGAGATTGTCCTTGAAAAGAGTTATTGCAAGTGTGAAGATCCAACCACCAAGAAGAGTTGTGTTAATGAGGGTTAGGGTTTTGAGAGGAAAAGTTCGGTTTGGAAGTCTCCAAAATCGCCAAAGAGAAGAGAGGGTTTGAGATAAATGAGGTTGAAATAAGATAGAATTCATTTAAAGCCCCTGCACCCCGACGGCGAGAGTGCCAAGGGCACTATCGCGAGTCACAATCGCAAGGCTCTCAACACCCGCGACACAAGGCCGGCGATAGTGTCTTCCGCGATAGTGCCATGGCACAATCGCGTGGCACAATCGCGAGCAACCCCGAACCTACGGTACACTTTCGGCGATAGTGCCCTCGCAATAGTGCCAAGGGCACAATCGTGTGGCACAATCGCGTGGCACCCGAAACAGCCCGAAACTCAACCGAAAAATGATAACGAGCACAAGGTTTGCACGATTAAAGATGGTAAATCAATATATGACATTTTAACATAATTCATGATCATAAAATGCACACAAAGACACATATTTACACATAAGCGAAATTAATGCATTAAGGGAGACAAAATACTTACCTTATGACTTTACGGGTGTTACAATCCTCCCCACCTAAGTGGGATTTCGTCCCTGAAATCTTACCCTAGGCAAACAAGTGAGGATAACGCTTCATCATATCATCTTCCGATTCCCAAGTAATGTTTGCACCCCGATGGTGCTTCCATTGGACCTTAACCATAATTACTTCTTTGTGCCGCAACTTCTTCACATTTGACTCCAAGAATGCCTCCGTTTCCTCGACGCAACGATTTCCATTGTCCACCCGAATTTCTGTCAAAGGAATAACGCTTTCCTCCTCGTCTAGGCACTTCCGAAGGTAGCATACATGAAATGTAGGATGTATCCCATCCATTTCCGGTGGTAAATCCAACGTGTAGGCTTGTAAACCAATTTTCTCCAAGATGATGAAAGGTCCAAGGAAACGGGGACTAAGCTTCCCACGCTTCCCAAACCGAATAATTCCCTTCCATGGTGACACCTTCAACATGACCCGGTCACCCACTTGAAACTCAACCGGTCTTCTCTTCTTGTCCGCGTAGCTCTTTTGTCGGTCTTGCGCCGCCTTTAGCCTTTCTCGTATTTCTTTCACCTTGTCCGCCGTCTCTTGAACTATTTCCGGCCCGGCGAATTGCTTCTCGCCCGCTTCTAGCCAACAAACTGGGGTTCTGCACTTTAGCCCATACAAAGCCTCGAACGGTGCCATTCCGATACTAGAATGGTAATTGTTGTTGTACGCGAACTCTACTAGAGGTAGATGTGAATCCCAAATTCCCACGAAGTCTATTACACACGACCTCAACATATCTTCTAATGCCTGGATCGTCCTCTCGCTTTGACCATCCGTTTGAGGATGATACGTCGTGCTCAAATTCAGTCAAGTACCCAACTCCTTTTGCAAACTAGCCCAAAAATTCGAAGTGAATCGGCTGTCCCGATCCGGTAAAATAGATTGCGGAACTCCGTGCCTCGACACCACCTCACCAATATAAAGCTTGGCCAATTTCTTCATTGGCAAGGTCTCCCGCATTGCAATGCGCACTTTTTGTCAACCGGTCAACGATTACCCAAATGGTGTCGTGCCCATGCAAGGTCTTTGGTAACTTCGTCACGAAATCCATAGTAATGTTTTCCCATTTCCACTCGGGAATGGACAACGGTTGTAAACTTCCATATGGTCTTTGATGTTCTGCCTTGACTTGAAGGCACGTGACACACTTCTCCACATAGCTAGCCACATCTAGCTTCATCACTGGCCACCAGTAAATTAACTTTAAATCTCTATACATCTTCGTGCTACCGGGATGTATAGAATATTTCGACTTATGCGCTTCTTCAAGAAGCAACTTCCGATTTCCTCCCAACTTCGGCACCCAAATCCGTCCTTGAAAGAGTTTGAGACCACGACCGTCTTCCGTTAACAGTTCCTTTTGTTTCACCATGACTTCGGCTTTGAGGTTCTCTTCCTTAAGTGATTCCACTTGACTTGCCTCAACGCTTTCCAACAAACTTGACACCACATCGATCCTTGCAAGGGACATTTTGACACCACCACCACCATGACTCCTTCGGCTCAATGCATCCGCGACCACATTGGCCTTATCGGGATGATAGAGTAGGTCATAATCATAATCCTTCAAAATCTCTAGCCATCTCCTTTGTCGCATGTTGAGTTCCTTTTGGTCGAAGATGTACTTGAGACTCTTGTGATCCGTGAAGAGAGTACACTTGGTCCCATACAAGTAGTGTCGCCACAACTTTAACGCAAAAACTACCGCCACCAACTCCAAATCATGAGTCGGATAATTCTTCTCATGGTCCTTTAACTGTCGCGACGCGTAGGCTATTACTTTCCCCCTTTGCATTAGGACACACCCAAGTCTCATCTTGGAAGCGTCACTAAACACAACAAAGTCTTCCGATCCCTCGGGTAAGGACAAGATCGGAGCTTCGCACAACTTCCTCTTGAGCGTCTGAAACGCTTGCTCTTATGCATCGGTCTAAAGAAACTTGACGTTCTTCCTTGTAAGAGAAGTGAGCGGTGTAGCCTTCTTTGAGAAATCTTGAATGAAACGCCGGTAGTAACCCGCCAAACCCAAGAAGCTTCGGATCTCCGTCGGACTTGTTGGAGGTTCCCAACTCATCATTGCCTCGATCTTTGCCGGAATCCACTTTTATCCCGTCCTTTGATACCACATGCCCCAAGAATTGCACCTCTTGGAGCCAAAATTCTCACTTCGAGAACTTTGCAAATAGTTTATCCGTTCTTAGAACTTCCAATACTTCTCGTAAGTGTTTTCCATGCTCGGACTCATCCTTTGAATATATTAAAATATCGTCGATGAAGACGATCACGGATTTATCCAAGAATGGGCGACACACACGGTTCATCAGATCCATGAATACGGCCGGAGCGTTGGTTAAGCCGAAAGGCATCACCAAAAACTCATAATGACCGTATCTCATTCGGAAAGCCGTCTTCAGAATATCTTCGTTCTTCACTCTCACTTGATGATATCCGGACCGAAGATCAATCTTTGAGAAACATCCCGCTCCTTGGAGTTGATCAAAAAGATCGTCGATGCGAGGTAGAGGATACTTATTCTTCATCGTGACTTTGTTTAACTCCCGATAGTCGATACACATCCGCATGGATCCATCCTTCTTCTTCACGAACAAAACCGGTGCTCCCTAAGGTGACGAGCTTGGTTGAATGAAGCCCTTCTCCAACAACTCTTGGAGTTGCGTCATCATCTCTTTCATTTATGTCGGTGCCAAATGATATGGAGCACGAGTTATCGGAGCCTCTCCCAGTGTGAGGTCAATCTGAAACTTCACTTGTCGCTCCGGAGGTAATCCGGGTAAGTCTTCCGGAAAGACGTCCGGATAATCTTGTACCACCTCCACATCTTCAACCGACTTCTTTTCTTTCTTTGCGTCCACAACGTAGGCCAAGTATGAAGGGTAACCCTTTGCTAAGAACTTGCGAGCCTTTAGAGATGATAAAATAGGATTACTCCTCTTTCCTTTTTTCCCATAAATGGTTGCCACACCATTCTCCGGTAAAGGTACTTGGATCATCTTTTTGGAACAGAAGATGTCCGCCTTATGCCTTACTAACCAATCCATGCCTATAACCACGTCAAACCCACCTATAGCCATAGGTAGCAAGTCCACTCCAAAAGAATTCCCATCAATATCTAAAGTGCAATCACAAAACCGGTCTTGAATGATTACCTGATCCCCATTCGCTATTTCTACTACTAACGCATCGGGAAGGACACTAATAGGAGTGGTGAATTATCTACAGAAAGCATCTGACACAAAGGAACATGTAGCACCCGAATCAAACAAAACACGAGCAGGCAAGGAGTTTACTAGAAACGTACCCAAAATGACATCCGCGGTCTCCTTTGCCTCTTCGGTAGTCATCCAGAAAGCTCGACTGGGCACCCTTGGTGGTTGCTTGACTCTAACCGTCGAACCCACTAAATTTCCACCATTACCTCCCACTTGCTTTGGGCATTCCCACTTCATATGTCCCGGTTCCCTGCACTCATAGCATACCGGCCCCCGGATGGGACACTCTCGAGTCATGTGGTCCTTCCTACCACACTTGGCACACCCCGTTGAACCGGAATAAGTTCTCGCAACACAAGGCCCCGAGTGCTTTGACTTGCACTTGTGGCACCACCGGTCTTCACGACGATGATCACCCGCTCTCCCGCTTACAAAGGTTTTTGATTGCCGAACGGGCCCAGATGGCCCTTCCCACTTCCGTTTCTCACCGACAAGCCTCTTCTCTTATCTTTCGGCATTGATGTCGTCCTCAACGAGCAAGGACTCTTCGATAACCTCTTGTAACGTCGAACACTTAGCATTCCTTACCGTCGATCGTATCCCGGCCGGTAACCCTTAATGATAGGCTTTAATTTTTGACCTTTCATCGGGGACTAGATGTCCCACCAAGTTTAGTTTCTCCAAAAAGAGTTTGGAGTAGCCAAGCACAGACAGGTTCTCTTTCTTCAGATCTCGGAACTCCCGCTCCAACTTGTCCATCGAACGCTCACTACAATACTTGTCCATAATCTTCTCCTTGAACACCGGCTTAACTTAGCCAGAACTTCAGGAGTAAGGATTGATCGAGTGAGATTCCACCAAATCAAAGCCTCTCCCCGAAGTAGTTGAGAAGAAAACTTGACCCGTTGAGAGGGATCACACTCACTTGACTCAAAGGCCATCTCTACCTCCTTGAGCCAGTACATGCAAGCAACCGGGTTATCTGAAACCGCAAACTCCTTAGGGTGGCACCCCAGAAACGCCTTGTAAGTGCACCCCTTAGTCTTCGTCCGAATCCCTTCAGCGGATGGTTCCTCAACCGTTACCACATTTGGTCCACCCGACCCCATAATAATGTTTTCAGCCATCGTCTCAGGTTGTCGGTGGCTAGCGTCTCGATCCTCTAGGAGTTTCATGAAAAACTCTTGCTGTTGGGTCATGGCCGAAGTCATGGCCAACTGTTGTTGAGCCAAGGCCGCATTCATGGCCAACATCATGCTATCCCAAAGCCGGGTCTCCATGGTAACTTCCTCCATGATGGCGTTACCTGTATTGAGGTTCCGGCGCGGAATATGCTCAGTCCCTCCTCCCAAGATTATGGGTATAGGAGTGTTATCGGAGGTTGCCCCCACCGGGGGTCGTACTGCTGCAGATTCTACTTCTGGTTGCCCCTCTGGCATGTCCGGTAATCTGCTTCAAGTGTTTACCATCACGATCTGCCATACACGCGCGAGAAATAGATTGAGGAAAGACTAGACGAGTTGAACTCATTGTACGTACTAATACCTTCATCAATTATCATAATAATATTAAACCAAATATGCTCACGTAAAAATGCATTCATAATAGCAATAACTAAGTGAAATTATGAACGAACCATACACAAGAATTCTGGTCACCACCATCACGACTTTCAATTAAAGTAATTCCGTAATCCTAATGTTGTCCCCACCTAGGATTGCTACCCAAGTAGACAGTGAAGTCATAAAGTCTAAATCTTAAGTCTAGGTATACTAAACAATACCTAGTTCACTTAAACTAAAGCTCTGATACCAACTTGTAACACCCTAAAAATAAGGATAACAAAATCCGAAAAACGGACATGAGGTATACTAGAATTGCCATAGCAAGAACCTCCCAAAATGGGGAATATATAAATAACCTGTTTTGTTAAGACACAGTCTCATTGGATTCAAGATCATCCAAACTGAAGATCGCAATCTAAAGCTAAAGCCGAAACGTCGACTCTCGATATTAAAGTCTATGTCGTTTGTAATAAATGTCAATGTAATTGTTTATTATTGTACTAGTTAAATTAATATCTCGTTTGTTAGATATTAGTTTAACTTAGTTAGTTTCTAGTTTGTTAGATATTAGTTATTTAGTTAGTTATATAATATCTAACTATTTAGATATTAGTTTAGTTTAGTTTAGTTTAATAGTTTAATATTGCAAGTTATTGTTGCAAGTTGTTTGATAGAGTGTCTTAGAAGCTAGAGATATAATCTGATATCTCAACAACTCTCTTAGATTAGACAAGATCAGATCACACACAAAAACACACAAAAAGTGTAACACTAGAGAGAACACAAGAGAGCATCAAAGATCAAACCTTGTAACCATTTGTTATAATCAATACAGGTTGGTAATCTTTATGTGTTGTTAATCTAAGAACTTGATATATTATTGTTGGACCAACAATTGGTATCAGAGCCTGATTAAGATCAAATCAAGTTTTTCAGAAAAACGACTCAGTGTTCATTTGAAAAATCGATTTTGAGGGTTAAAGTGTTTTTAGGTGTTAAAATCGATCAAGTTATGATCGATTAGCATGCTAGATCGAGTTGTTGTTGTTTGATTTCACTTTTAAGCTTTTATCGAGTTCCATTTTGTGATTTTAGTGAGAAAACAGTCGAGAACAAAAAGTCACTGTGCTATCAGATTTTTCTTCAAAAAGTGTGTTTTATCGAGATTGAGTGATAGCATTCAGTTTCAGAAGTGTTTCTAGACATAAGGGTAGAGTTTGGTATTGCTAAATCGTTTCAGGAACAGATTTTAGACAATTTTCGAAGTACAGGACGAACTAGCTCAAACCAGAAGACGAACAAACGCGAAGTCCAACTTTGTGCTTCCAACATCAAACGCAAACTTCACTTTGCCCTCCCCAAGTGAAACGCAAAGCTCAACTTTGCGCATCTCAAGCCAAACGCAAACCTCAGTACTTCTCGAATCTCAAGCATACGCAAACCTCGACCTCACTTCTCGCACCAAGTAAGAAACGCAAACCTCAGTACACGTGTTCATCTCTTCAAAAGATCAAGTCTACTTTGCGCATCCCATTAGAACCGCAAACCTTACTTTGCGCTTCCCACTTGAAACGCAAACTCAACTTTGCGCTTCCCACTTGAAACGCAAACTCAACTTTACGCTTCTCACTTGAAACGCAAACCTCACTTTACGCACTGTGTTTGACACGCAAACCTCTTTGCTCCAATCCAGACTTGCAATAGGAACTGACACCAAGCCACCAGTTCTCTTTAAAGGAGAATACGAACAGTGGAAAGATAGGTTCCTGAATTTTGTTGACAGAAATGAGCTGGGTGATTTCATCAGAAAATCTATAGAAGAAGGGGTTATGAAACCAGTCATGACGACTCGTTTGGTTGGAAATGCGCCGACTGAAGTTGAACTTAAGTTTCATGAGCTAGGAGATGATAACCTCAGAACAGCTAAAGGCGATAGGTTAGCTAAGTCACACATTCTACAAGGAATTCCAAATGAAATCTATGTAAAGATTGACAGCTACAAAGCCTCCGGCAAAGAAATGTGGGATCAACTTGAAAAGATGATGCTGGGTTCGAAGGTTGGGAATCAGCTGAAAATCCCCAACTGCCTAAATAATTATAAAGAATTTAGAGGCAGGGTGATAGAAACTTTAGAAGAAACCTATGACAGGTTTGTGACTTTGCTGAACGAACTTAGCAAGAACAAAGTCCCCAAATCTCAAATTGAGTTGAACGTTAAATTCATGAGTATTCTTCAACCGGAATGTAAAAGATTTGCTAGACAGATGAAGCAGATCAAAGATCTGAATGAGATTCCACTTCATAAGGTGTATGAAACCCTCAAACAAAATGAAGAAGAGGTGGATGAAATTCTAGATGAAAAGAGGCACAAAGGAAAGATAGTTGAAGACACAGTTGCTCTTGTTATCGGGAAGAAGAAGAACAAGACGATTGTGTATGAATCAGAAGAAGATGAAGGTTATGCAAACTCTGACAAGGAGGAAAATGAACAACTGAAACAAGCAATGATTCTGCTGTCAAATGCTTTTCATAAGAAGTTCTACATGAAGCCAAGTTCAAACAGTCAGAGATATTCTTCTGGTCCGAACAACTACATCCACAAGGAAAGGGTTGAAGGAAGCAGATATGAAGGAAAGAGATTTGAAGGGAAAAGAACAGAGGAGAGGAAACCTGAAGAGAGAAGATATCAGTCTGAAGTGAAGAGATTAGAGGAGAGGAAACCAGAAGAATGAAAGTTCAAAGTTGAAGGATCCAGTCAGACAGAACCAACAACGTGCTACAAATGTGGCAAAACAGGTCACTATGCCAGAGACTGCCGAAGGCCAAAGGTTAGAAACTCCGATTATTACAAGAACAAGATGTTTCTTGCAAAGCAACAGGAGACCGGAAAAGCACTAATGGCTGAGGATGAATACTGGCTTGATCATTCAGATGATGAAGAAGAGGATGAAGAGAAAGATGAAGCCATCAACATGTGTTTGATGGGACAGATAGACTCAGATGTTGAAGCTGATTCAGATAATGAAGAAGAGGAGGTATGTAATTTATCACATTCAGATTTCATGAATAAAATGCATGCCATGAGTTTAAAACAAAAAGAGTTAGAATCTAATCTTGAGCAAGAAAATGGTGTCATAATTGACAAAAACCAATTGATACAGAAACTTAGCAATGAAATTGCTGAGAAGAAAGTATTGATTGAGGTTTTACATAAAGATAATGACACCAACGCTAAGGAAAAGACAATAATTCTAAAAGAGAATTCTGAACTCAAGTCTCAACTGCTAAAAAGTGGGATTGATTTATATGAGCTTAAAGAATTGCATTCTTCTTGTATCAAAGAAAAATTTTCTTTACTTGGAAAATTAAAAAGTTTGGAAGAGAAGTTATATAAAATGGGTCAAACTGAAAAGACTATTCATCTGAACAAACCCAAAGATAAAATAGAGAGATGGGGAATTGGTTATAAAAATCCTCACTGTCTACAAAAAGGGATGTCTGAAGTGCCAGTACTTTATGATCATCTTTCTATGCAATTAGCTCGAAGAATCCCTGAGTTTAAAACTTTCTGGACTAAACTGTCGGAAGAGGATGAAGCCAACGAAACTGAAAAACGTTTGAAATCATCTAAAGTTCATCTTCCATTTTATTATGCGAAGTTGAATAATAGTTATAATGAAAATCCAATATATCAAAAGAAGAAATCTCTTTCAAATGATTTCTTTCAAAGTTATTCTGAAAAGGAAATGGAGGCGAAGCCTATTCAAGGTAAACTATATATCCCTCCTCTCGTTTCAAAAATGTTATAATTTCTAAGGCTTCAAACTCTGAGGATATGTATGGCTCATTAAATAAAGGATTTGATTTTCTGAACTCTAACGGTGGTTTAGATGGTTGACCTGAACAATTTGACTTTAATGCAAAACTTACTAACCATTCAACTTTTGTTAAGAAATCTTTGAGGAAAACCAGTATGCCTGTTAACAGTACAAAATCAACGAAAGTTGATAACTCAATCTCTGTAAAAGCTAATCATGCTAAAGGTAAGAAAATATCTCAGCATTCACAGAAACCGAACACTACTGGTAATTCTAAGAAGAAGCAATCGTTTGTTGCTCAAAGGTCTAACTCACCGGCTTCACATGTTTCAGATCTGAGCAAGCAAAGGCCAGAAGTAAATTCTCAATGGCAACCCAAACGGAAGCTTGACAAGACCGTTTTATCGTTTATTAGTGTTAATTGTAATAAGACTTCGCTTAGTAAAGATGTCCTAATTGCTGATATTGCTGTTTTGAACTCAAAACTTGTTGTTTCTAGTAAACAATATACAATGAAACAATTATTTCAGTTATCTTTATCTGCTAGAAAGTCTTCTATTTATGATAAACATGTTTCTATCTCTTGTCAAGATTCTGAAGATTGGTTTGGAAATTACCATGTGCATTCATCTCATACTAATTCTTCACATACATTTCAAAAGAAACGAGGACCCAATTTGAAATGGGTACCAAAATCTTGTGCTAATACAGAAGGACCCAAATTCCAGTGGGTACCTAAGGCTAAATCTGTGTTGCAGGCACACAAATCTTAAAGAGAATTCGACTTCTGATTATGTACAGATCAGGACTCGTTCTTCAATGTCAAAATAGGTTTTTGGATAATGCAGTTCAAAACCCGAACATCAAAGTCAAAATAGGCTTTTGAACAAATCAGTTCAAGACCCGCACTTCGATAATCAAAGTGAATATTCCAAAGTTGTCGTATAAATATCTAAATTTGTAATACATGGTTCTTGGACAGCGGATGTTCCAAGCACATGACAGGGCAGAAATGTCCAATTTTAAAGAGAAATATTGTGGAACAGTCAGATTCAGCAACGACCAGTTTTCTCCAATCATGGGATATGGTGATGTACAACATGACAATGTCACGATCAAGAAGGTGAGCTATGTAGAAGGCTTACGACACAACTTGTTCAGTATAGGCCAGTTCTGTGACAAAGACTTAGAGGTCAACTTCAAAGCCAAGAGATGTTCAGTTCGCAATGAAGAAGGCGAACAACTCTTGGTCGGTACTTGAGAATCAGACCTCTACACAATCAATCTGTTAAATATCCATACTGACAAGCAAGTTTGTCTAATGACGAAAGCATCGATGCAACAAAGTTGGTTATGGCATCGAAGGATCTCTCACCTCAACTTCAGGTACATCAACAATCTGGTCAGTGGAAAACTCGTCAAAGGACTTGCAGAGCTCAAATATGAAAGAGAACATCTTTGTGCAACTTGTGAAAAGGGCAAGATGAAGAGAGCACCTCATAAACCAAAGCCTGAACCAAGTACAAGCGCTCCGTTAGAGTTATTGCATATGGACTTATGTGGTCCGATGCGAACTCAGAGTCTAGGCGGAAAGAAGTACATACTCGTGAACGTGGACAATTACTCGTGATACACATGGGTCAAGTTTCTACGTTCAAAGGATGAGACACCTGATATCCTCATCACATTCTTAAAGACGACCCAGGTGAATCTGCAGAAACCGGTCAAGTTTCTACGAACAGACAACGGCACAGAGTTCAAGAACAATAAAGTTGAAGAATATCTCGAATCTGTCAGGATTTCACATCAATACTCTGCTGCTTGTACGCCTCAACAAAATGGAGTGGTTGAAAGAAGAAATCGAACGCTAGTCGAGGCTGCTCGTACTATGCTAAGTCAATCAGACTTACCTCTATTTTTGTGGGCAGAAGCTGTATCGACCGCGTGCTACACATAGAATCGCTCCATGGTACGTCGAAGATTCAAGAAGACTCCTTATGCGTTAATCAACAACCGAACACCGACAATGAAATATTTCCATATATTTGGGTGTAAGTGTTTCGTTCTAAACGATAGGGAGAGTCTAAATAAGTTCAGTGCTAAGGCGGACGAAGGAATCTTCATTGGTTATTCCTCGACATCAACTGCATTCCATGTTTATCTAAAGAAGTCAAAGACGGTGATTGAAAGCATCAACGTCTCGTTTGATGAAGAAATGGCTTCCAAACAACAACGTTCCGAACCCGTTATAACAGGAATACTAGCTTCTGGGCAACTCAGTCCAGGACCTACGTCTCAACAGAATAAATCAGATGAAGCATCAAATTCTACTAACCATTTATCTGATTTAGATTTATTATTTGAATTATTTTATGATGAATTTCTTGGATCTAATGTAAAGAAATCTGTTGTGGTTGACAGGATGGAAGACTTCACGACTACTCATCCAACCAGTTCAGATGTTCCTATTGAATCAAACACCCCGATTCAACAAGAAATTACAATTCAAATGCCGACTCCAACAGCTGAAGAAGTGACAAATGATAAAGAGACAGAAGTAGCTGAAACAGTAGGAGATACTATTCAGATCAATCTACAGCCAGATCAAGTTGTTCCTACTGAGCCTTCTGAACCTATCACTTCAACTGCAATCATCAATCCTCCTGAACAAACAGAAGAAGGTACAAGTGGATTTGTAGATGATACAACCGACATACAATCATCTAATCCACTGCCTCATGAACATAAATGGACCAAAGAGCACCTGCTAAGCCAGATTATTTCTGATCCATCAAAACCGGTGCAAACTAGGTCAGCATCAATGAACATGTGCATGCATGACTCCTTTCTGACCAAGTTTGAGCCAACAAGAGTATCAGAATCACTTGCTGATCCAGAATGGGTGATCTCAATGCAAGAAGAGCTGAATCAATTCGATGCACTTCAAGTCTGGAGACTCGTACCAAAGCCTAAAGGTAAAACAATTATAGGTACGAAATGGGTTTTCAAGATCAAGAAAGACGAAGATGGTACCGTTATCAGAAACAAGGCAATATTAGTAGCCAAAGGATACAGACAAGAGGAAGGAATCGACTATGACAAGACATATGCTCCTGTGGCTCGATTAGAGGCAATCATAATGTTTTTAGCCTATGCAGCCCACAAGAACTTCACGGTCTTTCAAATGGACGTGAAGACAGCATTCCTGAATGGAATTCTGAAGGAGGAAGTCTACGTCTCTCAGCCAGAAGGTTTTGTCAATCAAGAGAAGCCGAATCACATTTACATTCTCGACAAAGCACTCTACGGTCTGAAACAAGCACCTCGAGCCTAGTATGATGTCCTTTCCGCTTTTCTAGTCAAGTCTGGGTTTTCAAAAGGTACGGTGGATACCACTTTGTTTATCAAAAAGGAAAAAGGCGATATCATTTTAATTCAAATCTATGTAGATGATATTATCTTTGGCTCTACAAATCCGAAGTACTGTAAGAATTTTGCAAACCTTATGGTGTCTAGATTTCAGATGAATTTGATGGGAGAGATGAATTTCTTTCTCGGTTTACAAGTAAAACAATTTTCATTGGGTATTTTTATCAATCAATCAAAATACATTAGGGATATTCTTCGGAGGTTCCAAATGGAAAATTCAAAACCGATTGGTACCCCTATGGCACCAGGTACTAAGATTGGCACCGATCTTTCTGGAAAGGCTGTTGATGTTAGGACTGATCGAGGGATGATAGGTTCTTTAATGTATCTTACGTCAAGTAGGCCAGATATAATGTTTTCAACATGCTTATGTGCAAGATATCAGGCCAATCCTAAAGAAATCCATATGTCTGCTGTGAAGCGCATTTTTAGGTATCTCAAGGGCACTGCAGACCTTGGTCTGTGGTATCCTAAAGATACTAGTTTTGAACTAACAGCCTACACAGATGTAGATCATGCAGGTTGTATGTTAGACAGTAAGAGCACGTCAGGACACGTACAGTTCCTCGGTGACAAACTCATAAGTTGGGCATTGAAGAAGCAACTTTGTGTTTCAACGTCCATGGTCGAAGCAGAATATATAGCTGCTGCTAGCTGCTGTTCTCAGGTCTTATGAATGCGAACTCAATTGCGCGACTACGGTTTCCACTTCAACAAGATCCCGATATACTGTGACTCCAAGAGTGCCATCGCAATTACAGCGAATCCTGTTCAACACATCAAGACTAAGCACATAGACGTCAGGTATCATTTTATTAAAGATCATGTTGAAAAAGGAACAACTGAACTTTTCTTTGTAAAAACTGATTATCAACTTGCCGATTTGATCACCAAACCCTTAGATGAAAAGAGGTTCAACTTTCTTGTCTCTAAGCTTGGTATGTTAAATCTCAAAGTCTAATCAGTAGTTACCCATAAAAGTTTTCTAAATTGTATACTTTTTCATCATTTCTTCATTCTTAACTCTGATTGATATCTGCACTTCTACATTCTGTTCATGATCCAAGGGGGAGAATGACAAGAAATTGACAAGTGGTCAATATTACTTCGAGGGGGAGCTCATAAAATTTTGCATGTACCTTTTAATGCCAAATTTTGTTTGTAATGCAAGAATTTAGGGGGAGCTCTTCAAGACAAAAGGGGAGTACGGATATGACTTCTGATTATCTCTGATCAGAACTCGAACTTTAAAAAGTTTTACTGCTTTTTTGTCTTTTCAATTTAAGTGAATAAATTTTACTTTAACTTGACATAAGACTTTTGCAGAATTTTGGAGAGATGCTTACAAGTTCATATGTTTATGACTTAAAGCTTAGCTTCATGAGATGGAAGATCATACATAAAGGTACATTCCTTATCTTCATCTCATTAATGGTTGAAAGGAGGACAACTTTCAATCATTGGAAAACATTGTTTTTCATGTTCAAACCACTTCCCGATTTTTTCAACAGATTTTATATTATGGAAGTGTGATTTTAAATGTTTTCAAAATCAATTTTGTGCTTTAACTGAAATAGTTAAACCAATCTGAGCATCACGTGCATCATAGGAAAACAAGAATCATTGTGCTAGGAATTAACACACCTTCAATGAAATCACCTTAACCAGTGATTTCTACCCAAGAAGTTAATCCTTAGTGATTGAGTGTGAGAAGCGAAAAGAAATGAGTGTGATTAGAGTGACCAAAATGCTTAAAAGAAAGAGCGTGTGAGAACAGAGTTAAAAGAATATCATAACTCTGCACCAACTTTTTCTGAGCCGGGTAGCCACCATTCTAGTGATTCACAATTCTTTGGTGATCATTATTGAAACAGGAAACTAGCCCATGCCAACTCTTGATCAAACCTCACCACCAATTGTAATTTAAACGGACAATAAAATAACAACCAACTAATCTAATTTCTACATCTAGAAAATAGATTACAAAAGGGTTGTCATCTAAAAACCCAACGGTTCATTCCCAAAAGAAGTAAGCGTCCAAGTGCAAAATCCCCAAGCTCTCACCCAAAGCATCTAAACCTGCTTAGGACCGGAACCACTAGAACCTGAGATACACATCGACACCAAACAAGTGTTAGGCCAAAAAGCCTAGTGAGTTGAACAATAATAAGCATGCATACAGTTACAATTCCTATCAGCAGTTAACCAGAGTTCAATATATATGGAGTCAATAGGGGAGACCCATAGCACCAATCAAGTTCCACCCAAAGAGTCGATATACCTTGATGCCATCTACCAAGAGACACCCAAAAGGCCCGGCACACCCGAGGACTATACCAAAGAAAATTCCTCGAATGGCGGAGGTCTAGGCACATACCATCAGAGTGGCGCCCAAGACTACATCCTCCTAGTGTCTACTGACTTGGTTCGTCCAACATAATTTATAGGAGGTCTTGAGGTATATTTCAACCAACACATTTCGATACCAACCAAGGGTACAATGTTACCATCCTAACCCATAAATCCATTATGATACCCAAATACCAATATAATCCATGCTTAGATATTAAATCACCAAAAAGGCATTCCAAGTAGAATTTATCATCTACTATAACAGAAGTGAGTTATTTATACCAAGCATTCTTCTTACGGCTAGATCCAATCTCCTGGTCCCTGCGGAAAGGAAAAAGAATTTCACGCTCTTGAAGGCGTTCCTTCGCCGTTTTATTTCGAGGAAGCGCTCAAGTCGAGACTCTTATATGTCAATAGAGAAAGCAGATTCAGAAAGAAAGCGAGTCATTTTAGTCTGTAATCTTGTAAAAGAGGGTTTCAACTAGACTACGGGTTGTTATTCTAGTAGACATAACCCGAAAGCCGCGCAAACCAGATCACTCTATACTTTTTACACTTGCTAGGTTCAAATCCTACAGAGCGTGATTCGGATCTTCTTCAATCGAATTCGGCTGAAACACTAACTTGAACAGTAATCTGAATTTGACCTCCTGGATATTAAAGAAAGGAGGAGGTCAATCAAAAAAAGAGATGTTAATTAATCAAAGGTCCAACTGATCGCCGCGCCTGTATTGTAAATATGCAGTTACAAATAATCCAGCCAAAGTAATAGGAATTAGACCTAACACGATTCCAAATAGAAAAACTTCAATCATTTCAATTTGTTCCCTAAATCATGCCAAGATATCCAATATGTACATTCATGGAGTCAATACCAAGTACCCGATCAATATAGTAAATCATGGCATTTCACACAAAATCACATTCCCAACTTTTCTTCATAATCAAAACCCACATATTTGAACATATAGAGATAAATAACAACAACTAGAAGAATATGATGTGTATCTAGTTTTAACAAAGGTTAGTAAACTCACAATCTAGGTTTTGTGCCAAAACCTAGAAAAGATGAAAACCCTAGATTTGAGGAGATGAGACTTGAAGTGGAGAAGTTGAGCTTTATGAACCCTAGAGATTGTCCTTGAGAAGAGTTGTATTTATGAGGGTTAGGGTTTTGAGAGGAAAAGTTCGGTTTGGAAGTCTCCAAAATTGCCAATGAGAAGAGAGAGTTTGAGATAAATGAGGTTGAAATCAGATAGAATTCATTTAAAGTCCATGCACCCCGACGGAGAGATTACCCGGCAAGAGTGCCAAGGGCACTATCACGAGTCACAATCGCAAGGCTCTCAGCACCCGCGGTACAAGCCCGACGATAGTGCCCTCCGCGATAGTGCCATGGCACAATCGCGTGGCACAATCGCGAGCAACCCTGATCCTATGGTACACTTTCGGAGATAGTGCCCTCGCGATAGTGCCAAGGGCACAATCGCGTGGCACCCGAAACAGCCCGAAACTCAACCGAAAAATGATAACGAGAACAAGGTTTGCACGATTAAAGATGGTAAATCAATAGATGACATTTTAACATAATTCATGATCATAAAATGCACACAAAGACACATATTCACACATAAGCGAAATTAATGCATTAAGGGAGACAAAATACTTACCTTATGACTTTACGGGTGTTACATTCTCGCCCAGAGACCCCAGTCGCCTATTTTTTTCTATTTCAACTCGGTTCAACTCTAAAAGATTTAACTCAAGGTAAAACATTCCCCACGTGACATCGAGCAAGCGAAACAATAGGAATAACGATCAAATTGAATCCTTACCGTAAGAGATAATGTTGAAATCAACGAAAGATCAAGGTAGGTTACTTACTTGAAATTTTGGGTGTTACAAATAATCACCTATTAAATACAAGTTATAATTCTAGAAGGGAAATAACAACCAAATAATCTACTTTCATGCGAAATAAGATTACAATTCGAGTGTTATCCGAGATTCCAAAAATAAAAGTCTTCAATATATGGGTGTACCAATAATCTTCCCCAAGCTCACTCTAGTCTGGCTAGACCTTCTTAACGTCGACGCCACTAGAACCTGAGATACATATCGACACAAAACAAGTGTTAGGCCAAAAATCCTAGTGAGTTCGAACAAGCAATAATGATTTATCATAATATAGCATGCACATGACATTCATCAAGGAAAGGTCGCATACGTGGAGTCAATGGGGGAAACCCATAGTACCAATCAATTTTCACCCAAAAAGTCGATACACCTTAATGTCAAACTACCATGAGCGACATCCAAAAGGCTCGGCACATTCGAGGACTACAACCATGGCATTACCCCGAATGGCTTATATCTAGGTACATACCCATACGGTGGCACCCAAGACTATATCCTCCTAGTGTATACTGACTTGGTTCATCCAACTATATAATAACTTTGTCCCAATATAGTTAGTCCGTATAGGACTCATCCAATACCAATCATAGGTAATAAAGTGACATAAATATTGTTTGTATCACAAAGGGTATTACACAATGCCCTTGCATATTGGTCATCAACATATTGCACATAACGTACATAAAGTGCATTCACACATCAACAATATGGTAAACATTCTCATTCGCACGGTAACATTTATCAAGGTTAAACCATGGTCCTTCATATGTCCTTTAGAAACATTTACCCAAACTAGGTCAAAACCAAAGATGTAGTTCCATCATTCCTTCAAGGTGACCAATGGTAGAACACCATTATATTTGGGCACTCCCATGGTCCCTTTTAATATTTGTGACATTCCCAACTCAAAACCCCAATATGAGCACATTATAATAAATATGGAAGTTTTACAACAAAGCGTAGAAATATGAGCAAGTATGACATATTGGTATGTATCTAGTTTTTGTTAGAATAAAATTTTGAGTCAATTTGTTAAGTAGTTTTGTTAAGTTGTGTTGACTTTTCTATGTAGCTTGTGTAGTGGTCCAGGTTGTGCTTGACCCTATATAAAGCATTCTTTTGTCTTGTTTTCTTAAGTCTTGTATGTAAGCTTTCAGTCTGTGTAATGTGTAATGTGTAAGTCATTGTATTGTAATTTCCTCTGTGAGATCAACGACTACGACACTTGTGACTATTTCTCTCTCATCTTAATTCTTGATTGTTAATTTTTTTTGTGATATCACCATCTGAAATGAAACCACAGCAGCCAAATAATCATCATCTCAAGTTCACCATCCGTATATATCCTTTGGTACTGGATATCTTGAGAAATCATCCACTCCGAGATGCTCTAACTGCTGAAGTTGTTGTTCCAGAACTCTATGTACAACAAGCTTGGAAAACCATCAGGGTTTCCCACATAAACGAAAATGGAGTAAGAGTTCAGATCTTCAAGCTGGAAATTGACCACTTTACATCTATTCTCACACCAGAGAGGCTGAGATTAACTCTTAGTCTTCCATCTGAGACATCAAGGGAAGGAAGAACAAGTTATGATGAATTACCAACAGATGTTGAAGTGTTAAGAGGCATTAGAGACATGGGGTATGTAGGATAGCTTACTCAAGTGAGCCAGTTCAAGAAAAACAATCTACCTTCGTTCTACTATACTTTGTTCTCTGTGATCAATCGGTGCCTCACTGCTAAGAATTTTGGATCAGATAATGCCAGCAGTCACATTCTGAAATTGTTCTATTCAGTGGTTCATGACTTGCATATTGACTATGCTCAGATATTCTGGACTGAGTTGTATGAAAAAGTGGTGGCCAGGAAGTCTGCTAAAGCTCCAAACTATATTCCTTACCAAAGATTCATGGCGCTTATTGTTCGAAGCATGTTAAGGAGTAACAGAAGTATTCCAAAAAGAATTAATCACCCACATGTTCCTGTCAGTGAAATAAGGTATTTAATGAGGCAGAAGAAAGAGTTTTCATTCATCATGCATGTGCCTGAAGCATTGTTAGACTATGCAGATCCAGAGTGTCCTAGTGTCATAGATTATAGAGAGTCTATGGGACGGCCAGAACCGGTCATCCCTACCCAAGGCTCCACCCCTAGGCGAGAGGAGTCTGTGAGGGTTTCTGATACCATGGGGGTACAGAAACGGGGAGAGAATAGAAAAACTACCGAGAGGGGTTCTGGAAGGGGTCAGAGACCACGACTAGAGGCATCAGGGTCACGGGTTGTTACCCCACGTATAGTGACACCACCTATCGATGAAGGTCATGGCTCTGAACAAGATCTAGATCTTGCACATGATGAACAGACTGATAATGAAAGTGATACAAGTCTAGTGCCTTCTGCTACTAGTTCAAAAGATGATGATGAGGAAATTGAATCAGCTTCTATTGGTGGATCAGCTGATGATGATAAGGATGAGGATAATCATGACAATGGTGAAGATGATGCTCATGGTAATGATGATGCTAATGATGTTACTGTTGAAACCTCTAAGACTGTTGTTGATATTGAGGTTGTTGAAATTGATGATGATGAAGAATCTGCTAAGTTTGTTGAGACCCAAGCTGATATACTTGGTGATGTAGATGTCTTTGCTCCATTCTATGGTACTGCAGCCATGGAAGTGGAAGAGCAACGCCAAGTTGATTCCATTTTAGATGTAGTAATTGGTGAAATAAGGGGGACTGAGGGAGATAAAGTAGAAAATATTGAGAAAGAGAGTGACAGGGAAGGAAAAGAACATGGTAAGAGTGAGCGTGTGTATACCCTAACCTACCTATCCAAAAGGACAACCACATCTAGTGCTCCGTCGCATGTGCTGCGTACAGATGCACAAGACATAAGTAGTCCACTTATGCAATTGCACACCTCAGCCAACCACTCTATTTCTTCTCAACAAGAAATAGTTTCATGTTCTCACAGGGATATAGCTCAACGTCTACCGGTTCTCATTCGGAGAATCAAGGTATTGAAAATAAAGAACACCTGCCCCGGTTCTCAACTTCATTTCATTCACAATTGAGTATAGTGCCTTATCGTTTACCGATTATTCTTGCTAGGACACTTTTTTTACTGATTCTACCATTGGTTGTCTTAGTGACCCGATCGGAACAACCGTAGTAGCTCCGAAAGCCGGACTACAAGGATTGGTTGGAAGTCCTGTCATCGACACGTCTTTGCCAACGATGAACACAGGCCATGTAATTGATTCATCAGTTGTCATGAAAATGGTTAATCTAAGTGATACCAGCGTTACTAACCCAGACTTCGTGTCAAAGGAACTTCTCGACGGCGCCTTAAAGGCTGTTGAATCTCGTATTCTTGAGAAGGTTCAGGAGGAAGTTGGAAGTATTAAAAGTTTTTTTGAAAGGGAAGGATCCAGTAATTGAACCTGAGCATGTCCAACATAGTCAGCAAACTCCAAACACTCAACCTGGTGATTTATCAATTGATGAGCTTAAATCTTTGCTTCTTGCAAAGTTGCTATCTCAAGCTACGGATTCTCAACATGATACAGATATTCTTACCCTTCTGCAATCCCACCAACAAAATCAACCGCCACAGACTGTTCAACCAGCAAATGTGGTTAGTGCCTCAGAGTTTTATTCTTTTAAATCTGATGTTATGTTTGCTCTATCTGAAATCAAACAGGTAGTTCAAACTTCTTGCAAAATCCAAGCAGCTGTTTCTACTAGAGAACATGATCATGATCCAGATAATGATCATGAGGGGGAGAAAAGGGAAAAACAGGCAGTTGCTACTGGTTCTAGTGTATCAGTCATGGTGGAAGAAAGGACTGAAAATGTTGAAGGTGAAAAGAGGGGAGTTGATCATGATTTTAAGCAGAATGATCAAATGGAGATTGTATTATATGTTGGAGAAGGTGTTGAATCGAGGGTTGAAAAGCCTAAGATTGCAACAAGGCAGGAAATTCTAGAGATTGATGAAGCTGATGCAAAGTATGTGCTATATTGGAAAATGAAAGAGGAAGGTCAAAAAGATGAATTCTTGGAGTTGGAATCTGATGATGAAGTTGTTGATGTTACTGAGTTTGTTAAAAGAGCTCAAGAGATTCCAGAGAATGAAGCCAGCATACTTGATGATTTATTTGAGGACAGGGACACAAAAGTTTTGAATGATATGTTCGCTCAGAGTACACCTGAGGGATTACATTTAAGTCCTATTCATGAGAGTGTTCCTGAACAAAGTATTGTTGCAGTTCAATCTATTCCTTCATTCAGTGAGTTTAGTTCTCATCCCAGTGTTGTTGAAACTGATGTTGCTGACCATAATGTTGAATCGTCTGCTAATCCTGATTCTGATGTTCATATGCCTGATACTCATGTTTCCGATACTCATATGGAAGAAGAATTTCCATACCAGAAGAAAGCTGGAAGTCCAGTTCATCAAGAAGAGTTTGTTAAGGAACCACCAATTGTGCCAAACTTTCCACAAGTTGAAGCAGGTCCTTCAGATAAACCAGAAGGAAGTTCTACTCCATTTACTGGTTATGATGGATCCGGTATGTCTATGGAAGAGATTAAGAGAATCAAAAGAATGTTAAGAGTTCCTTACTTAGAAGAAGGTGCTAAGATTTTTGTGAGCTATATCAGACAGTTAGATCAAGCTCAACTTTTGGGTATTCAAGACAAGTCACCAAAATACCAGAAGGATTACATCAAGTTGTTGCAAGTAAGGAGTCGAACTCAAAAAGAAGTCAGGATCAAGCATGAAATTGTACAAGTGTACTTTGTTACCATGAAGAAGTATAATAGCATATGGTATCCTCAGTTTGAAGTTCAGAGAAAGAACTTGTCTACTTATACTTTCAGTGAAGCTGATTTTCCCAACATAAACTTTTGGGATATTGAGTTTAAGTATCATGACTTCAGAAGTAGAACTATCAGACATCCTGATATTGTGTATGCTTTGGATTGCATCAAGAGATTTATCCTAAGGCATATCTATCATACTTATTTGTATGATTTTCAGTTGGGCATTGAAACCAATCAAAGGAGGATTAATTTGCTTGCACTTGACATGACTCATCCTCTACTTGAAGAGATTCCACTCTACACAGTACTAAGAGAGCCAAAACTTGGTGTTGTGTATGAGAATGATTATAAAAAGGTGAAGAGATTTATGAGGGCAACTGAAGTTGCTAAGTATTCTGATGGAACTCTGAAAGATGTCTTGAAAAAGCTAGAAGAAAAGTATGAGGAGAGTGAGAAGCAAAGGTTAGCTGAAAATGATCATATGCCCAGAATGCAAAGGATTTGTACTGAAGATGTCATAGATATAATCAAGGATAGAATCAGATTCAGACAGGCAATCAAAAGGTTTGAGTGATATCTGGGATTGAGAAGAACAAGCATGAAGAGATGGATGAATTGATGTTTTTCAAATTGCTCAAAAAGGGGGAGAATGTTATAATAGAATTTTGAGTCAATTTGTTTAGTAGTTTTGTTAAGTTGTGTTGACTTTTCTATGTATCTTGTGTAGTGGTCAAGGTTGTGTTTGACCCTATAAAACGCATTCTTTTGTCTTGTTTTCTTAAGTCTTGTAAGTAAGCTTTCAGTTTGTGTAATGTGTAATGTGTAAGTCATTGTATTGTAATTTCCTCTGTGAGATCAACGACTACGACACTTGTGACTATTTCTCTCTCATATTAATTCTTGATTGTTAATTCTTTTGTGTATGATTAATCATGTTTGCTTGAATATTGGGATCACATTTTTTACAAAGTTTAATAACTCACCAACCTAGGTTTTTGGTCAAAAACCTAGAGAAGTATCAAACCCTTGGAAAAGTTGAGGAAATGTGAAATCTTGGAGCTCCTAAGCTTGAATATGATTCTTTAAAGCCTCCTAGGTCAATCTTGAAGAGTATTAATGACACCAACCAAGATCTTAGAGCATTTAATGAGGAGAATGGTTGGAGATGAAAGAAAATCGCCCCTCTTAGCTCTAGGATCAAACCCTAACTGATTTGTGTTGAAATGAGGAGTGAAAATCGAGTTTGAAGAGTTTTAAATGGGTCAAACCCCGAATGCGACAATGCCTGGCGACTTTGCCATTGGCATTTGGCATTGTTGCTAGGCACTATCGCCGCGCCCCTACACCTCTCGGTACACTCCTGGAAATTATAACTGGCGAGTGAACCCAAGGCATTGTCGCGGTCATTCTCGCCTGGGATGTATCGTAGCTCTGTTCTCCCCCGCGACTTTGACATTATGTCATTGTCGCCGACCATGGTTGGCCTCCGATTTTAGACTCGATTCTAGACGTTTAATTCAACCAAAAATGTCGAAATACCTAAAACACGATTGGCCACAAATGGATATATCCTACACAAACTAGAACGCATAATTAGAGGTTGAGGAACATTTAATGCTTACTTGAAATTTCGAGTGCTACATTAAGGCACAATAACAACATATACACACACACATTATCTATAGATTCACATATACACATGCATATATATATATATATATATATATACACACACAAAACATACACACACATATATATATAGCAACCAACACATTTATATAACACATACAAATGAGAAAATAAGAAAAAATTAAACATACATATAACACATATATACAACAATATATACATAGATCCAATTACGGTTAGCAACCAATAAATATACAAATCATGTATGCATATATATAATACGAACCGGTGGATACATATAACATATAAAAATGTATGCGTATAACATATATATACATACACATGTGTACATATAAAACATACAAATGTGAAAACAAGAAAAACTAATAATTCCGTAGCTAATCCAACGCTAATTACTAGCAATGGATGTCATGTGTCCGTCGCTAATTAGCAAGGATTAACGATGGACACGTGGAATTTCTTTTTTTTAAAGAAATTTCACACTTCCATCGATAATTAGCAACTGACTCGCGGAATTTCTCTCTCTCTCTCTCTCTCTCTCTCTCTCTCTCCCTCTCTCTCTCTTTTTAAACTCCTAATTTTTTTAAAGACAAAGTCGTGGAATTTCTCTTTTTATTTTTTTAAATTTAAACACTACTAAAATTAATCGTATTGCCGACGGCTGAAACAGTCGGTAAACCGTCGGAAAAAGGCTTTAGCGACGGTTTCTCGACGAGAATGATCGTTGGTAAAAAGCTGGTCGGTAATATTTAGCGACGGTTTTCCAACGACAACTAGCGACAGCTTACCGATGGTTCCAGTTTCCGACGGTATTTAATTATTAAAAATAAATATAAAATGAAATGAAAAAACCAACCGTCGGTAAGCCGTCGGTATATCACTAATTTTTCCAACGGTTTTCCGACGACTTATTAAAAATTTATAAAAAATAAAATTAAAAAGATACCGTTGGTGGGCCGTCGGTTTGCCATCTGTAAATACCGACTGTTTTTTGCCGTCGGTAATTGCCATCGGTATTTCACAGTTTTCTAGTAGTGAAATTCCTAATTTTCGTTGCTATTCTGTCGCCATTTAGTGACGGACATCTTTCCGTCGCTAAGTGTTTGTGGTCAATCTGTCGCTATTCCGTCACTAATTAGTGAGAGAGTTTATCCATCGCTAATTTTCGTCACTGACACCCCTTTTTCTAGTAGTGTCAACTCTTTACATTTCAAATGGATCTCTAACTGTACAAAGAGCTTCCAAATTTCTTGGTCGGGATTGGTGCGCGGAAAATGGCTTGTTGGTTAATTCTCTCTGGGCTTTCGATTCCTCGTTGGGGAATTGTTGCTCGTTTTTCCTCTTCGTTGGCTCTTTCTTTGTTTTGTGTTGACATTGGTCGTTTTCTGTTTTTTTTCTCTTTGTTGGGGTTGTTGCTCCTTGGATGGTTGTTGAATTTTGTGTTTGATGGGTGCTCTTTGTTTCGGCTCTTAGTTTGGTTTCCGGGTTGTTTTTGCTTCTTGGAATTTCGTCTTATAATTTATTTATTTTACTTTGATAAAGTCGTTGGTCTTTTAAAAAAAATATATACGGTTTTTGCCTTTGAACAAAAATTATACGCTCAGCGAATTAAAAAGAAAATTACGAAATTAGACATGAATACAAGGAACGTGGTCAAAGTTAAGGAAATTGAAGAATGTCCCACACGAAACATATTATGATTGAAACTCCTTCCAAAAAGCCAGCATCCATATGCATATGTATATCCGGTGGCCCCACTTTTCTCCACCCAAAGATTTGGTTCGATATGCAATTCTACAAACACAGTGTGCGTTTGGTTCATTTTAAAGAATAAGAATGAAAATAAGAATGAAGTAGAATGTGAATAGGAATGAGCATTGCATTGGTGTTGTTTGGTTAAACCAATATAATCAATAAAAAATTATTTTATATAATATTTTTTAATACAAATATGTGTCGTCCAACACGAAAATAAAAAATATGTTTCATTAAACATCGAGAGATGAAGAGCGTATGAGAAAAGGTGACTGGGCGGGAATAAATTTTCATTCCCCCCAATTTTGTCAGAAATGAAAATTAATGGGTTTGGGGTAATGAGCTCATTATATTATGTCAAACCAAACAGCATTTTTCATTCTCATTTTCATTCCAAACCCGTCAATACCTCCAACCAAACACCCCTATGAATTTGGCTAAATAATTATAACATAGTAATGAATTTGGCTTAATTTTTTTTTTGAATTTATTTTAATTTGTAATATGTGATATTGTAAAATTTGATATTAAAGACGGTTTTTTATGAAATATTTACATGATGATAAAGACAAATGGAAAATTAAACATGACATATATGTTATCAAATGTTACAAAATTAGCAGGTTACACAGTTAAAGTTGGAACAAACTTCAAAATTTTAAAACTTTGTTACATTGAATGAGAAAAAATATTGTTAAACTAAATAAGAATTTAGTGAATTTCATTGCATTTTGCTCTTATTTTTCATTATTTAGTTGTTACAAATTATAAAATATCAACTTTGATGTAACATTATGATTTATACCATCTTTTGTTAAAAGAATCGGTATAAAAAATACCCTTAAAGAATCTAGGTTGTTGTAAAAATGATAATAATGATTGGAAACAAATTATTGTTTATTCTACAAAAACTACATAAATTTGGAATTTAATATTAAGGGGTTGTTTTGGCAGTTGCTGAATAATTTAGTGCAAAATGATTAAGTGGTCAGAATGATTAAGATGTTCTTATAATATAGTGTAAAATGAAATACGATTGTTTTCTAATTGTTCATAATGAAATCAGGGCTCTGAATGGTTAAGGGAGGGTCAGGATACAAAATCATTCAGAGGGTTTTGGAACTATTAAGAGGCAGACCTTTTTTTTTGTCAAACAAGATTCATCTCTTAGGGATTCAGAGGTTGTCTCTTAATGGAACCATTAAGAAGTAAACAAACAGCTCCTAAGTCTTAAACAACATAACTTTATTTTGATCAGGTCATATGCATGATTCGGGGGCTAATTTTTCAAAACTTTGATTCGTTCTTAGACAACTTGCTAGGTAAATTGCATGAATTGACCGATTTTCAATTGCTATACCATTAAAAACCATAGCATGATTGAGCCATGTAGTTGGTTTGCATGGATATAACTACCATGTTTGAGACTTTCTAGTATGACACTTATTAATTGGATGAACAATTATGCACCTTTGAGATTTTAAACCATGATTGAACATCTAATTTCGGTCTTATTTTCACTCACGTCTCTATAACTTGCATGAATCCTCTTCAAGATTGTTTTAAATTATGCTAGATTTGAATATGATAAAGTTCATTTTTTATAGAGTGAATTATATTGGTGGTCCCTGTGGTTTACTCAGATTTTGGATTTGGACCATAAAACAAACTATCTACACTGATGGTCCCTATTTTTTCAATTTCATAACACTCAAAATCTCTCGAGTTAACACCATCAGTTAACAACCGTTAAAAATGGTAAATCATTATTTAGACAAACTACATGGACCAAAAGTGTAATTCACTCCAAAATTAATTATGATTCAAATATTTTATTTAAAAATTATTTATTAAAACGATTTTGTTCATATATTTATTTAAAAAAATTATACACATATTTAAAAAAAAAACTATTCTCATATAATAATCAAAATATTTTTTAACCATACTTAAAATATTTTTAATAAAATTATTTTTTATTAAAAATTATATATTGAGATATTTATTTAAAAAAAATTATTCACGTATTTAATTAAAAATTTATTCACATATAATAATCAAATAAAAATTAGCCGTATTTAAAATGATTTTTCTAATATATTTTTTTATTAAAAATTATTTATTGACATATTTATTTAAATTCATCATATGTTTTCAAAAAAAAAAACATTCACTTATTTATTTTAAAAAACTATTCAATATAATAATCAAAATATTTTTTTTTAACCGCATTGAAAGTCTTTTAATAAATATTATTTTTATATAAAATATGTGAATCACAATTAATTTTATATTGAATTATACTTTTGGTCCATGTTTGTTTAAATAATGATTTGTTCTTTCTACTGGTTGATAACTGATGGTGGTAATTCGAGTGATCTTGAGTGTTATGAAATTAAAAAGTTAGGGACCATCGGTGTAGATAATTTGTTTTAGGACCAAATCCAAAATTTGAGCAAACCACAGGGACCACCACTGTAATTCACTCTTTTTTATATTTGACTTTAGTCAATTTTACCATATAGCCTACCTATACATATTTACCCTTTTTTATCACCACTTTAAGGCTATGTTTGGCAAAAAAAAAAGCTAGCTTCAGCTAGCTTATCAGCTAGTGTACATGTTTGAATGACTATCAGCTAGCTTATTGAAACGCTACTCAAAGTAGCGTTTTGAAAAGCTAGCTTATAAGTTATAAGCTAGCTTAGCTTATTTTTGCCAAACATAGCCTAAGAGATCTCCAACAACTTATTCAAAATAGAGAAAATTGAGATTTTGAACAACTTTTTGTTCCAACAGTTTTTTCCAAAACTTTCTCCAAAATGGAGAAAATTATTTTCTCCAAAATTAATTGGAGATATCGCAAAAAATGATTACCAAGAGAGAGAAATTATTTTTTATTGTTGATAATTTTAGTGAAATCATCGGTTTATTTTATGTAATTGGGTTTACAAGATAATAATGGGCTTGGTAGCTAAGCTATAACTTGAGCTAGGATATGTGGAGTACACACTCGTGTAAGATAGCTAGCACCCGGGATTGTTGGATGATCATGTTTGGAGGGTTGCTAAGTAAAAGTGATTGGGTTGTCAGTGTTTGGCGCAGCTCTCTGCACGGGTCCACGTGCGCCGCCAGTCGCACGGAGCACTGGAATGTTTGTCATCCAGTGTTTGGCGCGGATCTCTGCGCGGGTACACTCGCGTAGAGCACTGGAATGTTTGTCGTCCAGTGCTTGGCGCGGATCTCTGCGCGGGTCCACTCGCGCCGCCAGTCGCGCAGAGCACTGGAATGTTTGTCGTCCAGTGCTTGGCACGGATATCCGTGCGGGTCCACTAGCGCCACCAGTCGCACGGACATTGTTATCATTAATAATATAGGATCGGTTACAATTCTCTAGATGTTTAAATAAGATCGATTTCTGCCATAATCGATACCGGTGAATTGAGATTATCCTCAAGTGAATTTCGTGATACCCAGGCAGAATAGGGTCGAAATATCACTTAAGGAAAGCAAACTCTCACACGATCTCAAATTCATATCGAAGATCCGATCACTCTATCTTCTCTCCCTCTCCATCGATTTTCTGCACCACTCCCCAATATTTATTATATCCACCAAAGTGAAACTTTGAAATTAAATGTTTAGGTGAGTAAAATAGTATTTTATTAAATATATATAATATTTTAATAATATAATCAATGATTTATCTCTAAAATAAGGAATATAATTTTTTTTGAAAATATAAATTATTATTTCTCTATTTTAGAGAGATTTTAAAAAATCTAATTACCTTTTTTCACATTACACCATATGTATCTCGTTTGAATTTGTCAATTTGATTAAAGTATTATAAAAACACTTGAGACTATTTGTCCTATTAAAAAATACAAATTGCACTATAATCGATCCGGTTTTGTGTTCACTTTTGTTTTGAGAAAGTAATTTTTGAAACATCTATTTTAGAGAATTAACTTTTAAATATATGATTTAAATGATTTAGGGGTTATTTATCAAACGTTTATCAGTAATATCTACCGGTAATAGATATCATCTTTATTTATCTTATCGTGGTAATATTATTGGCCATCAAAATAGATTGTTTGTTAGCGTCTTAAACCCAGTAATCGCTTACAAAGTAAGAGTCATTTCTCTCACTTACTGGGTAATACTCTCGGTCCTTTTTTTTAAACGACAGGTTAACACACGCACACGTTCCCGGGGTATCCGGGCTCCGACTTAAGGGTGTCACCCGACTAATCTCCGTCAACCACGACCCAACCCAATTAAGGGTACCACTAATTGACAGACCCATGATCTGGATGTCACGGGATGCTCACCACAGGATTCGAACCTGGGTAGTCAGGGATACCATCTACTGACCCCCCCCCCATAATGTTACCAAACTACTGGGCTACAACATGAAGGACAATACTCCCATTCCTTGTCATGCCTCTTATACGGTAAGACCATCAGTCCTTTTCATACTCAATCAATAAAGGGTAAACGATATTGATAAACGTTTAATAAAAGGTCCGTTCAAAAGCAAAGTTGATTGGTTTTACATTGATTTCCCAAAAATTTATAAATTTTGAAAATTGATTTTTCAAAACAAGAGTTTAAAATTGGCTTTAAAAAATAGAGTAAACTATGATTTTCGTCCATGTGGTTTGATGTTTATAACTATTTCCGTCCCTGATCTTTTATTACTGTTTTTTAGTCCCTATGGTTTCTATTTGCTTCCATTTTCATTCTTCCATCCAATATTATTAAAATAAAGTGTTAATTAATTTAAGAGTAAACTCCAACTTTGGTCCCTAAGGTTTATTGATTTCTTTGAAAGAGGTCTCTATGGTTTCATAATTCAAGTTTACATCCCCAGGGTTTGGATTTTGCTCTAGAAATGGTCCCTGGACACTAACGACGTCTATTTGGTCCGTTAGTGCCAGGGGCAATTTCGTCCAATCATGTTTTCTTCCCTTTTTTGTAAATTCTATTTTATTTCTTCTTTTTTTTGTAAATACAAACAAACCTTAGGACCTATATGTAATTAACTAATATATATACTTATATATATATATATATATGACCGTGTGTAACTCGTTGGACCATCACCCTTGCTTCACCGGCGGTGACCAACACCACCGCCATTCACCAACACATATCTCTCTCTCTCTCTCTCGTATACACAAAGGTTTGAATCAATTTGATTTTTTTTTAAATCTTACGTTCTTGAGTTTACTGTTAATTTTTTTTTGAAATTGATTATACAAATTTGTGTTGATTTTAATCAATTTTGATGTGAATTAGTGTACAAAAAGTGTTGTTAAACATGAATCCATCACTGAATTTGATGTTTTAATCGAAGGTTGATTGAAGAACTCTAAACATCTTACTGGAAAGAAGAAATCGCAGAACTTGTATCATCATCTGAAGAACACACATCCAGTTGAAGAACTCGCATGAACCATGATGTGTGAAGAACTCGCACATCTAAGTCGAAGAACTCGTATACATCTGGAAGAACTCGTATACATCTGGAAGAACTCGTATGATACCTCACTGAGTACAAGAATTCGCAGGTCACTCTTTTTAAAGTAATTCGCAGACCATAGTGAAAGTTTCTACGACATGTTTACTTAGTTTTTGAGAGTTGTTCAAAGGATTTCGCAGATAACAATTCGCAGACCACTCTCATTTGAAGATTTAGCAGACTACTGTTTCCAGAAGAATTCGCAAGTTTTTTTTAAGAACTCGCATGAAATATTGACCAAGGAATTTGCAAGAGTTGTTCAAGGAATTCGTATTCAATGAATTCGTATACTACAGTGGAAGTTTCTATGAATTGTGTACTTGTTTTTTTTCCAGGAACATCAAAGAATTCGCAAGACACAACTTTACGAATTATGTACTTCAATTTTGTTTGAAATTTTTCCGACGAAGTCATTGAAGTGGGTCTACGTACGAGGGTCTTTCAATCGATTTTATTGCTCATAACTTGTTCCTATGGTCATAAGGATTTCAGAACAGGTTTTATAATCGGTTTTGGTCCATTATTGAGCAAGATATTCGTGATTGAAGGTTCGCCGGAGATACCGTCGGAAAAACGGGTTTCGCCGGAAAACTAATTTTCTGGATTTGTGAGCAGTGTTTTCGACGTATTATCTTCTAATCTTGTTTCTTAGTTGATTACCATCGATTTCCAGGTGTTTACAAGTTTTAAAAGCTTAAAAGAAAGTCACTGGAAAACTTATCTCACCGGAGTTTCTTCACGACGATATACTGATCTCATTTTGTTGCATGTTCAAATTATTCTCATTTTGTCTCGGAGAAGATGACCGGAAGAGTTATAAAATTTACAGAGTTGGTCCATATACTTCAATTGTTTTACACAAAAATAAGAAAAAACAAAAGAAAATTACAAAAAGGGGACAAAAATATGGTTGGACAAAAATGCCCCTGCCTCTAACAGAGTTTTTAACGGTGTTAGTGTCCAGGGACCATTTCTAGAGCAAAATCCAAACCCTGAGGATGTAAACTTGAATTATGAAACCATAGGGACCTCTTTCAAAGAAATCAATAAACCTCAGGGACCAAAGTTGGAGTTTACTCTTAATTTAAAAATTGAATAAGCAAATTACATATTTGGTCCTTGTCGTATATAAATTTTTATATTTTTATCCTAGTTTACAATTTTTTTTTTAATTTTTCTTTATTTATTGTATTTGATCAAAACATTTATTTTTTTTATTAATTGTATTATATATTTTTATAATTATTATAACTTTAATTATAAAAATAATCAAATAATTTCATTAAAAGTACTGATAAATACATGATATTTTTTTCAAAGCTTTAGGTTTAAATCTCATAAAATTAATATTTCTTATCTATTGATTTATTAAATCATTTTATTTATTTTAAATTACCATTGAAAAAAGTTTAATAAAATTCGAGAAAAAAATAGTATTATTTTATAACAATCGGTTCTTTTTGTTAAATGCACTTTACTCCCACTATTCTAAATTTTTATTTAATCTTTATTTTTTATTAATTAATCAAATTTGCTTAATATTTAAATAAAACATACACACACACACCATTTTAAATTAGGTTATATATTAAAAACAAAAAATAAGACAATATAAGGATAAGAAGATTTCAATATGGTGTTACGAAAATATGCATAATTAACGTGACGTCAAACATGAGCCTAAAATTTCATGTTATTTAAAAACTTGATATATATATATATATATATATGTGTGTGTGTGTGTGTGTGTTTATTTTAAATATTAAACAAATTTGATTAATTAATAAAAATAAAGTTTAAATGAAAATATGGAATAGTGAGAGTAAAGTGAATTTAACAATAAACAACCGTTTGTTATAAAATAAGACTACTCTTTTTTTCTCGAATTTTATTAAAATTTTCCAATAGTAATTTAAAATAAATAAAAAGCTTTAATAAATCAACATATAAAAAATTATTAATTTTAAGAGATTTAAACCTAAAGTTTTGAAAAAATATCATGTATTTATCAGTATTTTTAATGAAATAATTTGATTATTTTTATAATTAAAGTTATAATAATTATGAAAATATACAATATAATTAATAGAAAAATAAATGTCTTGATAAAATACAATAAACAAAGAAAATGTAAAAAAAATGTAAACTCGGTAATTTTAAGTATAAAAATGTAAAAATTATATACCACAAGGACCAAATATGTAATTTATTTATTAAATTTAAATGAATTAACATTTTATTTTAATAAAGTTGGATGGAGAGATGAAAATGGAAGCAAATAAAAACCAGAGGGACTAAAAAAGCAGTTTTAAAAGCCTAGGGACAAAAATCGTTATAAACATCAAACCATAGCGACGAAAATCGTAGTTTACTCTAAAAAATAGGAGTCAACACAAAGTTTACTTTATTTTAATGCATCTTAATATAACAATTAACAATAAATCTGTATTAACGTTATGTTATTTTAAACAATTCTTTTAACTTGCTATTTAAATCATTTTAGGAAGGTGTAGTGAAAATTTTCATCTACCTTGAGTTAGAATTCAGGTGTTTCTAAAATCTTTGTGGCCATGAAAGTTCATCTGGAACTCCAGGTCATTCGTGGTTGTATTGGGATTAGTCGACAAGTATAAGTTAGCGTGAAAACCGACGATGAAAAAAAAGTAGGGGTGAGCAAGGAGTCCCAAATCCCGATACCGAACCGGTACTGTACCGGTACCGTACCGATCCCGGACCGTCCCATGTATTTCGGTACGGTAATCGGTTCCATGTTTTTCCTATAATCGGTATTCGGTTCGGTACTGATGGGGTACTAGTATCGAAATATCGTTAGTATTACCGGTACCGGTACCGAACCGGTACTGTACCATTCTAATCGGTACGATATTCGGTATCGGGAATTTTCGGTATCGGGAATTTTCGGTACGGTACCGGTTCGCTACGGTACTGGTCCCATGCTCACCCCTAAAAAAAAGGATGCTACTATTGGCACTATCTTTACATCAATACTACTTTATAAAGCATTTGAATTGTTTTTCTTAAATACTATCTTTTAAGCCTTATGTACCACCATTTAATGCATATTACTTAATTTTCAACTTTACAACATTACAATGCTGAAGTACAACACCTTAATGCAACCCCTTAACCCTTGATATTGTTGATTCAGGCTTCTTTTTTATCAATGCAGTCCTGACGATTCCTCCTCCAAGAACGACGCTTCGTTCTCCTCCAAGCATGGCTTAAATATACGATTTCTCTCATCGCTTCCTCAACATGGATGATTCCTCATCTCAGACGATTCATCCCTCTTCTTTGTCGATTCACAGTTTCCATCGTTCAGGATTCACTGCTTATCGATCCATCACTCCTCATCGATTATCACTCTCAATACCACGGTAACTAGGGCTTTGGTTATCATATATAAAACACTCCATATCTTTGTTTATTTGTTCTGGTTTCTTCCTTTTTGCACTTTTGAGTTTATATCAAAAATCCCTTCTCTAGCAGTCTTCCCAACGAATAACCCTAAAATCCCACCATGGTTTGTTTTTGGTCAGATTACAATGAACGTTGTTATGCTTATTCGTTGTTTCTCTCTTGTTGGAAATCGTAGCAAGATTGATTCCATCAAAGTTTCCGAAAGGTAACCATAATCTATTTGCTAAAATTATTTGTAGTTTATTAACTCAATTTTTATGATCACACGATATATACCTGGTTAATGTCTTTAGTTGCATATTGCTATTCACCTTAAAATCATTCTTGTTCCTATGCAAATCATAAATGTCAGCATATATTTTCTAATAGATTAAATCTTTTATTTTTAAAATTATGTTTTGGTGATCTTGCTGGTTCTGAAAGAGCAAAGGTCAGGCTCTACTAATTAAAGGATTTTCCATCAATAAATCACTGTCGGGTGCATGTGTTGGTGTCAAGGTATGTATTTTAACTCTTTTTCTCTCAAGTCTGTTGCACCATATTTAGGTTTATGGTGTTTTAGGGATTGTTAGGTGCCGTTTACTACGGTAAGTGCTTATATTTAACACTATTAATTACTTACCGCGTAAGATTTTGGTCCCCTAAAACGACATTGTGTGCAACAATTTACCTGGTAAGTGCTAACCGTGGTAAGAGTTGTCTCCCTCATGTATTGGGTAAGACTCTTAGGGGTCGTTTACCAATTTTTTTTCCAAATTCTTACCTCATTTTCTTCCAATCGTTTCAATACTTTATTAATTGACCAGTCAACAAAACTATATTCCCCTGCATCAATCAATAACTTTTTCTTATGTTTCTTCATGTTTCTCTTATGATTGGCTATTTTTGGGATTTTGATTTTGCAACAACCATTGGAACTGAGACAAATATAGGTTAAAGTTGTATGTTGATGTCAGCTTTTTTAATGATCACAAACATCTCCATTATGCAACTTTTCATGGTAAATTTCATTTTTAAATTAATTTTATACTTTTTTTGCATATAAATGCAAGAAAACAACTATAAATTTTTTAATGTATGTTTTTATAGATGTTGTTGGTGAGTTAGCAAAACAAGTATTGTATAAGGGGGGTTGAATACAATACACAAATTTTACTTAATTTTTAATTCTTTTATTGATATAAATATCAAGAATTACACATAGGAAACAAAAGATTGTTGCGGAATAGAATAGCTAAGAACTACTCAAACAATCTAACACAAAGAAGACTTATGAAACACAAAGATTAAATCTTAGAGAGAGTGTAATAGCTAACAACCTGCTTGAAATCTTGCAAGGGAGAAATCTTGAGCTGAAAGCGTGTGAAGCAAGGAGCTAGCTCCACCCTTTAAATACTATCCAAGGCAATGAGTGCAAAGGACATTGATCATTTAAAGCAAGGATGGTTGAGATATTGTTAATAAATTATAAGATATTTGAGGTGACTTATCACAACACAAAAGATAACTTTTGTACAATGATAGTACAATATCTTAATAAAATATACTTGATTCAAATCTTTTTGAGATCTTTTAAGAAATAAACATCTCAATCAAATCAGAACTCAAGTGAATATCTTCTAAGAGAAGGAAGCTTCCATTCCCATTGTCAGAAGAACATTGGGAATGATGAAGTATGTCAAATCGAGAGGGTTTGACATAAAGGGGTGTTGCCGACACAAAGAGTATCGGCAAGGATAGGTTATGCCGAAAGAGTGGCAGAAGGATGCCGAACAGAAGAGGGTTCGGCAGATGAGTAGTCTGCCGAATATGAGTTCGGCAGACAAGGCTTAGTCTTCTTGAAGTTCATCTCAATCCGCAAAGTAGACTTTCTTCATGTTTATTTCGGTAGGTCTTCGACTTACCGATCTGTTTATGCATAACTAAGCTATTACAAAGAACCATACTAATTCTAAGATGTACAATCATTTACAGAAGAGTAAACACAAACTAAAGGAGAGGTCATCTTCAAATCTTAGATGACCCAACAATCTCCCCCTATTTGATGATGACATCTCATACTTAGAATTTAAAAAGATAAAACATAAGTAATGCATTTTGACCCTTGTTCATATTCTTTTGGGTTCTTTTTCACATAGACCATTCTTTTTGTTTCTTTTTGGATGTTTTAGAGTATCCAACATTTACAAGTATAAAAGAATGAAATAATGAATTGTACAAGCTATTTATGTTAAACTAGGAAAGCACATTGTATTAATCTTGTGAGAAGATTACAATACAAGTTAAAAGAAAAATTTGTACAAGAAACTAAACAACAAAGAACTATTCAAAAGGTAGATGAGGATCGGCATCCCTTCTTTTGAGTTCGTCGGTGGCAACCACATAGAGTTCCTATGCAAAAAGTGGGATGATTTGAATAATCCCATGAAGAAAGACAGTATCGGCAAGAGGGATCTGACTTGTTCTGAAGAAACGGATCTGACCAAAGGCGTCGTTGAAGAAGATCCCTTGAGTAGGCTCAATATTCACAGTGGTGGAGGGAAGAGGAACCAACGTCAGTAAAGAAAGATCAAGATTTGAAACATCTGGAACCTTTCCTTCCCTTTCCATCTGCACAAACACATCTTCCTTTTTAGATCCCGGCTTCGATATAGGAGGAGGAAGACCAGACTTTACATTCTTGATGAGCTCTTCTTCGGCTGGAGTGTGGACAATGTTGTAGGTCTTTCGGTAGGTTCTGAATTTTGTTTGGAGATCTGCAAGATATTTATCAACATCAGGCTTGAGAGAATTTCTGCTGTTCTCCAAGCAGATACCAATTTCCATCTATTCCAAAACCCCAAACCGAACAAGAGAATCCAGTCTGTCAACTGATCTTGCCGCACCATCCCTTGTAATCGTCAACCGAATGACTTTGCAACTGGAAGATGGTTTGATGATTTTAACATCTGTGATTTTGGCGGAGGATCGGCGTTTGGTGAGTACTTTGTGGTACCAATCGATACACAAAGATTTGATCTCTTCATTCTTCTTTGTCGAATCCTCCAGAGCACTCAGCTGAGCCTTGATAGCGTCGGCGGGAGATTTGGTGATTTCGGCTTCTTCCTTTGCTAACTTTAAGGCTAGCTCGGAATATTCATCTCGAGCCATTTAGGCTAATTTTGCAGCCTTTAATTCTTCTTCAGACAATCCCAAATATGGAGAAGTAATCTTGGAGGGAGGAAGATGAATTCCACCACCGTCGGCAGCTTTCTTTATCATAGCATCTTTACGACACTTTTCTTTTGCAGCTACTTCATCCGGTGTTAGTTTCTTTTTGCCCTTATATTTCTTAGGCAAAATCTCCCCCTCGGATTCTTCGACCACTTTAGGGTGGTCAGTTCCCTCCCCTTCGACAGATGCCGAAACTCTGGCAGTTTCGGTTTCGGTAGGAGTAGCAGAAGTAGAAGGTTCTCCCTGACTCGTATTGGTAATGATGGTTTGAGGGGTAATTTGCTCCCCCTCAACCTGTTTCTCCCCCTCAGTGCGTGCCGGGGAAGAAAGACCAGCCTTAGCCGACACACGGCCAAGACGTCTGTCTATCCGATCAAGAGTGCTTCTGTCATTTGGAGTAAAGGATGACTCCGTGATATCTATATCAAGTGACCCAGCACAGTACTGAGCCGCTTCGGCAGGTAGCAAATCCAGGCGTTGATTTATACTCTGCAGAGCACCTAGAATCTGAGAGTTGATAGAGGTTTGATCTGAACCCTGCTGCCGAAGTCGGATAAGATCCTGATCCCTTGCATCGGACGCGGCCTTGAGAGCGGCCACAGAAAGAGTCAAAGAGGTATTGCTATCAATTAAGTGGATAACCTCCTTGAGAACAGCATCAAGAGCGTCAGAGAGAGGGGTACGAAGAGCGTCAATTTCATGATGCAACACATCCAAGCACCAAAAGATGTCTCTGTTAAGATCGATGCATTCAGAATTCTACTCTTTTACTAGCTGCAAGAGCTCAGCCAAAGAAGTGTTTTTCATATCCAGAGAAGTCAGTAGCTCAGGCTCACGCAAAAATTTGTGTAGCAATTCATATTGAGTACCGAGCATCCTTACCTGCCGATTTGTATCAAGAATTTCGGTAATAAAGTCGGCAGGCAGGGATATCGGCACCTATTGGGCTGAAGAAGAAGATGCCGAAGGGCCAGCCCTGGTTGCAGTGGGAGTAAGCGATCATAAGGCAAAGTGCGCTCCTTCGGTGGAGATTGCATCTTCGGTGGACAACCTGGATGAAAGTCATCCGAAGAGGAATCTGAGGTAGCGGGTGAGTGTATGGGGGAAAGGGAAGGAGTTTTCTTTGGTGAAGGTTTGGGTGAGTGTTTTGGAGAAGGAGATGGTTTTGGTGAGAATATGGGAGAGTGTTTGGGAGATGGGGATCGTTTCGGTAAGGGAATATGTTCGGTAGGAGATGGCAAATCGTCCCCTACATCAGAAAATAGAAGATCAAACATATCAACGGTATTTCTACCGATATGTGCAAAATCTTCGGGTGTGACCCCGGGCGATAGGCTGTGTTGCATGGAAAAGGGTCGTTGGCCCGGAGAGAAGGCCAACTCATCTTCATATCTCAATTTAAATTGAGGATAAGGGATAACATGGGTCTTCGTTTGTACAACCAAACCTTGTGGAGAAGATTTGGAGGAGGTAAGATGGGTTTCAACATATCCCCATAACCCAAATGGGGGAATTTCAACTTCCTCCGATTTTTGAGAATCGGTAGAAGGCGAGTGTGGTTCGGCCATTGGTTTCCTAAGCCTCTTAGAATGAGACCTAGGAGGGGATTTTGAGCCCCGTCGCTTAGAAGAAGGAGATGAAATGACCGGGGCAGCCACTAATGGTTGTTTCGGTGGCATAGTCATAGAAGCAAGTGCGACGTTACCGGTGGCCTTTTTCTTTTTAATGGCCACCGATTTGGCTGGGGTAGATTTGGGGGCAGAAGGGACCACTGATTGGGGAGCACTTTGAGAAAGTGGAAGCCTTTCGGTATCACTCTCCAAAAGAGTACCCCAAATCGGATTGGGAGAAGTAATGAAAGAGATCATACCTGTGGTGATGGGAGTGTCGGTAGGCTTGATCGGCTTAAAAATGGTCTGCTTGCTTATCTGAGAAATAGGCAAGTCATATGCTATTATTGGTTCAGATAGACCTGCATCGACACTATGCTGTGCAGAAAGCTTCTCATTGATGATGAGAGAGATGAATCGTGGAAGGGCCACGTTGTGAGTCCTTGGAGGCGTGATGGCAGTGACTACTGAATCAAAAATCACCTGGGCAAAGTCAATGTGCCTCATAAAGATGAGAGCATGTGCCAACCTGGTGATAGCAGGTGATTGATCCCATCCAGACGTTTTGTGGGAAATGTAGTATATGAGGTGAGAGAAGAAGTAGTTCCAAACAGCACCCATGTTCTTGCGTAGGAAAGTGCCAGAACCCTTGGTTTTCCCTTCATGCACATAGTTGAGTGTAGCAACTACCTCCTCATGTTCCCGACCAGTGGGAAACGGAGCGTAGACGTCAAACTCTGGAATCCGAAGGATCGATCGAACATCCTCGACCCCAAAAGAAAGGTCGGGGTGTTCTTCAGAGGAAAGGATGGAAGCAAATACCTGGTGAGTGTGAGAATCATACTTGCAGGTAAGCTAGAAGCTGCCAAGCAGCATCTTGCTCATCTTGGTAGAGGCCGTTAGAGCATGTTGTAATGGTGTGTTCTGAAGGAAAAGGGAGACTTGGTTGAACTCCGGGTGGTCCACATCAGTAGAGAGTCGTACAACCTGATTGCATGCGGGAAATGCAAGAGTTTCCTGAGAAAGAGTGGTGGTCTTGGAAGCCTTCGAAGATTTTGAAGAAGCCATTGTCGAAGAAAGAGAGGTTCGAAAATGGAGTTGCAGGTTTGCTAGGAAGAGAGATAGTCGATAGTTTGGAAAGTGAAAAATGAGGAAGATGAATTGATATTTATAGGGTAAGAAACTTGGAGGGAAAGTTGGGATTTCAAAAAGAATTAAATATTATAAATGGTAATGATGGTACTTCAAAGACGTGCATCATGGAGAAGTGGAATGGCCGAAAACGGCTATTGTCAGAATCGTGGATGTCCCATCAACTGACACAGAAACCCTGTGAAGCCACGTGGCATGATCTGTTAAAGGAATGAAGAGGTGCCGAAAAAGATTTCGGCAAGGTAGATGTGGATAAGGATGACACATCAACTACCGAAATGAAGTGAGGGAAAGTTCGGTAAACGAAATTCGGTATAACAGTGATGAGAGTTACCGAAAAAGTGTGAGAGATGTTTTGGTAAGAAGCAATTCGGCAAGGGTGAGAGAAACCGAAGAAAAGATTTCGGCATGAACCGAAAATGAAACATAATAAAACTTCGGTAAATGAGAGATTTACCGAAAGTGAGGAACTCCTTACCGATATGAAAGAAGTTTCGGTATTCGAGAGGTTTACCGAAAGAATGTCTGTAAAGGAAAGAGATGCTATTTTTTTAAACAAAATTTAACATACCTAAGGATTCTACGAGAAAGTTGAATCTGGCTTCATCTAGTGGTTTAGTGAAGAGGTCGGCAAGCTGAAGATCTGTAGAGATGAAATGAAGTTCAATATCACTTTTAGATATATGATCTCTTATAAAGTGATACCGAATATCAATGTGTTTAGATCTGGAGTGCAACACCAGATTGTTAGCAATTGTTATGGCACTGGAGTTGTCACATAAGATAAGTATATGAGAGTAAAACTTGTCATAGTCTTGCAGTTGATTTTTCATCCACAAGATCTGTGCACAACAACTTCCAGCTGCAACATATTCAGCTTCAGCAGTAGAGGTAGATACAGAATTATGTTTCTTGCTAGACCAACTGACCAAATTTCCACCTAGTAATTGACAGCTGCCAGTTGTACTTTTCCTGTCTACCTTAGACCCTGAAAAATCAGAATCTGAATATCCAATGAGATCAAAACCTAAGTCCTTGGGATACCAAAGACCCAGATTCATAGTACCTTTCAGGTACCAAAAAATGCGTTTCACAGCCGCCAAGTGAGATTCCTTGGGATTGGCTTGATAACGTGCACACAGACACGTAGCATACATGATGTCAGGTCTACTAGCAGTAAGATAAAGAAGAGACCCTATCATCCCTCTATAATTCATGATATCAACTGACTTACTAGCTGGATCAACATGAATATTAAGAGGTGGTGCCATTGGAGTTTTCATGGGAGAGCAATTTTCAAAATCAAACTTCTTTAATAAATCACGAATATATTTACTATGATTTATGAAAATACCTTCAGCAGTTTGTTTAATTTAAAGACCAAGAAAGAAAGTAAGCTCACCCATCATACTCATCTCATACTTGATTTTCATGAGAGAGGCAAACTCCTGACAAAGAGATTCATCTGTAGCACCAAAGATGATATCATCTACATAGATTTAGACAAGAATGGTATTACCTTTGGTTTTCTTGAGAAAGAGAGTGTTGTCAATTTTACCTCTGGTATATCGGTTTGAGAGAAGAAAATCGGATAGGGTGTCATACCAGGCACGAGGAGCTTGCTTCAGACCATAAAGAGCTTTGTCTAGTCTGAACACATAGTGAGGATGAGATAGATCTTCAAAACCTGGAGGTTGTTTCACATAGACTTCTTCAACAAGTTCTCCATTGAGAAATGCACTTTTAACATCCATTTGGAAAACCCGGAAGTTCTTGTGAGTAGCATGAGCAAGAAAGATCCTTATTGGTTCAAGTCTAGCAACAGGAGCAAAGGTTTCGTTATAATCGATACCTTCCTCCTGTCTATATCCTTGAGCAACAAGTCTGTCTTTGTTCCGAATGACAGTGCCGACTTCATCCATCTTATTTCGGAAGACCCACTTAGTGCTGATAATAGTATTACCGAACGGACGAGGCACAAGTCTCCATACTTTGTTTCTTTGAAATTGAGACAACTCTTCTTGCATGGCAGTGATCCAACAAGGATCTGCTAGAGCTTCTTCAATTTTCTTGGGCTCTATTATGGAGAGAAAATTCACATAGAGGCAAATGTTTCCAAAACCTCTTCTAGTTTGGACACCTGCTTTCTGATCACCAATAATCTGATCAATTGAATGATCCTTGGTCCATTTTAGAGCTAGAGGAAGAGGTACAGGAAATGGGCTAGGAGAATATGAGGGTGAAGGATCGGTAGGAATAGGATGAGTATGATGAAGAGGAGAAGAATGTAAGGTTTGTTCGGTAGGGGCAATAGGTTCGACAGTCGGTAAGGAATCTGCCGAACTATGGTTAAAGGAAGTGAAGGTTGCCGAAAATGGGACATAGGGAGGTCCTGCAGATAAAAGATTTGGGGAATCTTCTCCAACACACGAAGTGATCCATTCATGAAGTTCATTATCATCACAAGATAAGGAAGATGTCTTATAATCATCGGACTTCACATGTATTGATTCATCAATACAATTTCTTCTAAGATTGTAGACTCTATAGGCTTTAGAAGATAGAGAATAGCCAATAAAGATACCCTTATCAGCCTTGGGATCAAATTTCCCAAGATGTTCTCGATCATTTAAAATGAAACATAAGCAGCCGAAAACATGAAGAAAACTAATGTTTGGTTTTCGGCCATAGAACACTTCATAGGAAGTATTGTGGTGTCTTTTCACAATGATAGATCGGTTTTGAGTAAAGCAGGCTGTATTGACAGCCTCAGCCCAGAAGTAGGTAGGGAGGTTTGATTCACTTAGCATAGACCTTGCAGCTTCACATAGTGTACGATTATTTCTTTCCACAACACCATTTTGTTGCGGAGTTCTGACTGCTGCATAGTTTTGAGAGATACCTTTATCACTGAGAAAGGCATCTAAGGTGGTATTTCTGAATTTGGTCCCGTTGTCACATCTGATAGATCTGACTATTTGACCGTTGAGAACTTCAGATTTCTTGATGAAATTGATGATTTCTTCAGTTGTATCACTTTTGTACCTGAGAAAGAATACCCAAGTGTAACGTGTGAATTCATCAATGATGACTAGAATATACCTTTTTCCACCAAGACTAGGTGTGTTGACTGGCCCACAAAGATCCATATGCAACATCTGAAGAGGAGTAGAGATAGAGAAACACTGCTTTGACTTGAAAGAGGATTTTGTCAGCTTGCCTTTCTCACATGCAGCACATAGCTTCTCTTTAGAGAAAGAGATTTTCGGCAAACCGATAACTAGCTCTTTGTTAGAGAGGGCATTCAACGTCTTGAAGTTGAGATGAGAGAGACGTTTATGCCAGAGCCAGTTCTTCTTTTCTGAGTCTTCAGAAATGAAACATATGCTTTCGTCTTCAGTTGATTTGACACTCATATTGATGACATACACATTGTCCTTTCTAAAGCCAGATAGGACAGTGTGAAATTGTTTATCAGTAATGAGACAATCATGCTCTCTGAAAATTATGTAGTAACCTAAATCACACAGTTGACTAATGCTTAGAAGATTATGCATTAGTCCTTCCACATAGGCGACTTTGTTGAAAGTAATGGATCCATTAGAAAGAGTCCCATAACCTTTAGTGGAACCTCGAGAGTTGTCACCAAAAGTTACGGTCGGTCCCTTTTCTTTCACAAAGTTTAAGAGAAGTGATTTGTTTCCTGTCATATGTCGTGAGCACCCACTATCAAGATATCGTGTATGATGATGCCCATAGACCTGAGAAGAGGAGGAAGAGCACTCAGCTGTAAAGTCCATCCTAGAGCAGGAGTCTTTAGCTTCTTCATCAAGTTTTGCCATAAGGCATTTACTTGACACTTCTTTCTCGCTGTCGGAGGTAGGCTCATCAGCCCAGTCAAGAGTTTCTGCCATTAAGCCTTTTCCTCGTCGTTGAGAGTGGAAGTTTCTTTCCTTTTCTCTTTTGTACTTAGCCTTGTACTTATCGGCTTTGTCAGAGAACTCTTTGAAGGAACAAGAAGGAGAAGGTTTTCGAGGATGTGATCTACCTGTAGAAACAGATCTGAGATTTCTTCTCTTAGAAGAATTAGAAGAGTTGGACTTAGAGATCCTAGGAGGATTGCTTCTACACTCAGAAGCAAAGTGGCCTTTCTTACCACATGTGTAGTAATCCTCCTTGGATTTGTTCAAAGAATTTTTAGAAGAAGAGGTAGAAAATTTCCGGTTGCCTCGAAAATGGTTGGAGGAGGGGTTTTTCCTATACTTAGAAAAGGTTGCAAGCATACTCATTTCCTCTGTCATTTGATCAATAGAGATGTCTTCTCCTTCATCATCAGCTTCAATAAGATAAGCCTCCGAGGAGTGATCTATGTCATCATGACTTTCTGTTTTTGAGTCATCAGAAGGGTAAGTGATACGAGGAATACACATAGATTTATTGGATCCATCACATAGAAGAGCCATAGAAGGGTCTTTTATCTCTTTGATAATGGTTTTCCTTTGAAGATGAGTTTGTTCATAATTGAAGAAAGTTCCATAGAGATTAGTAAGAGGTAGGCTTTCCAAGTCCTTGGTTGTCTTAATGCAAGTGTTGAGGTTCTCCTAGAATTTTGGAAGACCATCCATAAACTTACATAAGATTTCCTCGTTGTCATAAAGCTTCCCCAGAAGTTTTAGATCGTTTAAAAGACTATTGAAACGATTATAGTAGTTAGAAAGAGGTTCTCCCTTTATCATGAGAGAAACGTTCGTATTTACGAACGAGAGAGATTTTTCGAGACTTCTTGACTTCATTTGTACCTTCGTACAGAACACATAGGGTCGACCACATCTCTTTAGCAGCAGAGAAGTTTACAAGAGAGTGGTACACTTCATCTGGAAGAGATTGAGAAATTATTGCTCGCACTTTGGAATCGAGTCCAATGGTGCGTCTATCTTCATCAGTGTACTCTTTTTCAAGCTCCAGAATATATCTACCAGTAGCATAATTTTGTTCCTCGTCAGATGAGTCATCGAAAACGTGGAAAAGATGATCTTTTTCTTTATCTTTCTTTTTGGAGGTTTTGATAAATTTGTCTCATACTTTAGGGACAAGAGGACCTTAACGAAGAATGGTCAGATGACGACTGTCAGCTCCTTCTAAGAAATAACATCATTCGACTTTTCCAGAGAGAAAAGTTGTTAGCATTGAACTTAGGAGGTTTGGCCATAGAGCCATTATCAATTTGAGAAGAAATAGAAGAAGGATCAACTTTGGATGAAGAAGCCATTACGGATCTGATTTATCAAGTTAAATCAACCGCTCTGATACCACTTGTTGGTCCCGAGTTAGCAAAACAAGTATGGTAGAAGGGGGAGGGGGTTGAATACAATATATAAATTTTACTTAAATTTTAATTCTTTTATTGATATAAAATCAAGAATTACACAAAGGAAACAAAAGATTGTTGCGGAATAGATTAGCTAAGAACTACTCAAACAATCTAACACAAAGAAGACTTATGGAACACAAAGATTAAATCTTAGAGGGAAAGTAATAGCTAACAACCTGCTTGAAATCTTGCAAAGGAAAAATCTTGAGCTGAAAGTGTGTGAAGCAAGGAGCTAGCTCCACCCTTTAAATACTATCCAAGGCAATGAGTGCAAAGGACATTGATCATTTAAATCAAGGGTGGTTGAGATATTGTTAATAAATTATAAGATATTTGAGTTGACTTATCACAACACAAAAGATAACTTTTTTTACTATGATAGTACAATATCTTAATAAAATATACTTGATTCAAATCTTTTTGAGATCTTTTAAGAAATAAACGTCTCAATCAAATCAGAAGTCAAGTGAATATCTTCTAAGAGAAAAAAACTTCCATTCCCATTGTCAGAAGAACATTGGGAATGATGAAGTATGTCAAATCGAGAGGGTTTGACATAAAGGGGTGTTGCCGACACAGAGAGTATCAGCAAGGATAGGTTTTGCCGAAAGAGTGGCAGAAGGATGCCGAACAGAAGAGGGTTCGACAGATGAGTAGTCTGCCGAATATGAGTTCAGCAGACAAGGCTTAGTCTTCTTGAAGTTCATCTCAATCCGCAAAGTAGACTTCCTTCATGTTGATTTCGGTAGGTCTTCGACTTACCGATCTGTTTATGCATAACTAAGCTATTACAAAGAACCATACTAATTCTAAGATGTACAATCATTTACAGGAGAGTAAACAGAAACTAAAGGAGAGGTCATCTTTAAATCTTAGATGACCCAACAGATGTCAATGGGAATAGTGCAAGGTTTGAAGGATTTTGATGCAGGTATTATTATTTGTTATTTTGGTTTTGGTTGAACTGACCTTCAGTGTGGTTTTGAGGAAGTTCAAAGCTATTGCAAGCTTGTGGTCTTGTGCAGGTTGGTGGTTATATGCAGCTGAGCTATGATAGAGCAGATATCTCTTTACCATTCAACAAAGCAATATTGCATTGGGCTAATAATACAAGAGTAAATTTTTTATTTATTTTTTATTTTTTTGTGTCTTTTTGATGGATCTACAATATGCCAACAAGAGTTATAAGAATGTGAGATTTTATTTTTGTTTTGATTCTTTCTTTATTCCCTCTAAATCAATAGCTTACTTTGATATTTTTTTTTGTTTGTTTATAACGGAATGATATTTTAATAAAGTGCCTACAAGCCACAACAAAGGGTTGATGATTACAAAAGACGAAATGCTCATGCAGGTTTTTGCACTCTTTTTATGATGAAACACTCAAGAATTTATTGATTTATTTTTCAAGAAGAAGTGGAGAAGTTAAAATTAATTTTACTGATCTCATATTCCTTATCTATAGAACTCCTTTTCCCATGATCTTTGAACAATATTTTTTGTATACTTTTGTTGTAAAAAAGTATTTATGTTGCATTGCTTTAGATTTCATTTAAGTTGCACTTCAAGTGAGATGTAAAAACAAAAAAATTATGCATATATGTTTTCTAATGTTACATGAAAATTTAAATGTTCTTAATTTTTGTATACTGTTGTTGAATTTGATATTACTCACATTTGATAGTTGTAGGAGAGGAATAATTTCAAATCGAATGAAGGATGGAACGACGATTTTAAATATACGATTTCTCTCATCGCTTCCTCAACATGGATGATTCCTTATCTCAGACGATTCATCGCTCTTCTTTGTCGATTCAAAGTTTCCATCGCTTAGGATTCACTGCTCATCGATCCATCACTCCTCATCGATTATCACTCTCTTTTCATCAATAGCACGGTAACTAAGGCTTTGGTTATCATATACAAAACACTTCATATCTTTGTTTATTTGTTCTGGTTTCTTCCTTTCTGCACTTTTGAGTTTATATCGAAAATCCCTTCTGTAGTAGTCTTCCCAACCAATAACCATAAAATCCCACCATGGTTTGTTTTTGGTCAGATTACAATGAACGTTGTTATGCTTATTCGTTGTTTCTCTCTTGCTGGAAATCGTAGCAAGATTGATTCCATCAGAGTTTCTGAAAGGTAACCATAATCTATTTGCTAAAATTATTTGTAGTTTGTTAACTCAATTTTTATGCTCACAGGATATATACTTGGTTAATGTCTTTGGTTGCATTTTTCTATTCACCTTAAAATCATTCTTATTCCTATGCAAATCATAAATGTCAGCATATATTTTCTAATAGATTAAATCTTTTATTTTTGTAGTTAAGTTTTGGTGATCTTGTTGGTTCTGAAAGAGCAAAGGGTCATACTCTACTAATTAAAGGATTTTCCATCAATAAATCATTGTCGGGTGCATCTGTTGGTGTCAAGGTATGCATTTTAAGTCTTTTTCTCTCAAGTCTGTTGCACCATATTTAGGTTTATGGTGTTTTAGGGATTGTTAGGGTCCGTTTACTACGGTAAGTGCTTATATTTAACACTATCAATTACTTAACGGATAAGATTTTGGTCCCCTAAAACGGCATTGTGTGCAACAATTTACGTGGTAAGTGCTAATTGTGGTAAGAGTTGTCGCCCTCATGTAACGGGTAAGACTCTTAGGGGTCGTTTACCAATTTTTTTTCCAAATTCTTATCTCATTTTCTTCCAATCGTTTCAATACTTTATTAATTGATCAGTCAATAGAACTATATACCCCTGCATCAATCAAGAACTTTTTCTTCTGTTTCTTCATGTTTCTCTTATGATTGGCTATTTTTGGGATTTTGATTTTGCAACAACCATTGGAACTGAGACAATATAGGTTAAAGTTGTATGTTGATGTCAGTTTTTTTAATGATCACACACATCTCCATTATGCAACTTTTCAAGGTAAATTTCATTTTTAAATTAATTTCATACTTTTTTTGCATATAAATACAAGAAAACAACTGCAATTTTGTTAATGTATGTTTTTATAGATGTCAATGGGAATAGTGCAAGGTTTCAAGGATTTTGATGCAGGTATTATCATTTGTTATTTTGGTTTTGGTTGAACACGCCTTCAGTGTGGTTTTGAGGAAGTTCAAACCTATTGCAAGCTTGTGGTCTTGTGCAGGTTAGGGGTTATATGCAACTGAGCTATGATGGAGCAGATATCTCTTTACCATTCAACAAAGCAATATTGCATTGGGCTAATAGAACAATAGTAAATTTTTTATTTTTGTTTTTTTTGTGTGTTTTTGATGGATCTACAATATGCCAACAAGAGTTATAAGAATGTGAGATTTTATATTTGTTTTGATTCCTTCTTTCTTCCCTCTAAATCAAGAGCTTACTTTGATATTTTTTTAGTTTGTTTATAACAGAATGATATTTTAATAAAGTGCCTACAAGCCACAACAAAGGGTTGAAATTTACAAAAGATGAAATGCTCATGCAGGTTTTTGCTATAAGGGATTTGAATGTAAAAGGCTTTTTGTGATTGCCTTCACTATTATTCATCAATATATATACTTGAGGTAAACAAAATTACAGGAGCAATTATAGGACTATACAAGGCACGTAAACATAATTAAAGGAACAATTGTAGGACTATACAAGGCAACCTATTAACAACCATTAACTACAACAATATTTGAATTTAATCTAATTTAATTATGAGCTGTGGTTTGGTGCATATTATTCGGTTTAGTGAGTATATCTGCGAGTTGATCCATAGAGTTGTGATGAACTCGTAAAGAACCGGCTGCTACTTTCTCACGTACAAAGTGATAATCCAAGGCGATGTGTTTCATGCGAGAGTGGTACACAGGGTTGGCACATAGATATGTGGCACCTGTATTATCACAGTAAAGTCGTGTAGGAGCTGGGAGTCTTAAACCAAGCTCTGTGAGAAGGTTTTCCACCCATGCTAATTCAGCGACAGCGTTAGCGAGCGCTTTGTACTCGGCTTCGGTGGAGGAACGGGAGACCGATTTATGTTTAGCAGATTTCCATGAGATGATGTTCGAACCAAGGTACAAAATGTATGTCGTGGTAGACCTTCCTGCTGTGGATACCCCTCCCCAATCTGAGTCCGAGAAGGCTGTAAGTTCCATGGGTGATTTCCTATTCAAAAATAATCCATGATACAGAGTCCCTTTGAGATAGCGTAGCAAGCTTTTGAGAGCTTGCCAGTGGTTTTGAGATGGATTGTGCATGAACTGGGATAGTTTGTTGACGGCGAAAGAAATATCTAGTCTTGTGAATGCAAGGTATTGAAGAGATCCAACTAGCTTGTGATAAGGTGAGGGATCCACTCGTGGGGTACCATCATCAAGTTTCAAGGTCTCCGATGAGCATAATGGTGTGAGAACAGGCTTGGCCCCATCCAAGAGGAACAAGCCATGGGCTGTTGGTATTAATTCAATTCCAATAAAATGACTTGGATAGCCTAGATCTTTAATGGAAAACCTGGAAGCGAGCTTAGTAACAAACTGATCAAGAAAGCTATTAGTGTTACCGGTTAGTATAATGTCATCGACGTAAACCATGAAGTAACACAATGTACTATCACGATTATATATAAACAGGGATGCATCGGCAAGGGACTTTTTGAAACCAGAGTCATGTAAGAATGATGTAAGAGCCATATACCACGCTCGCGGCGCTTGTTTGAGACCATAAAGAGATCGTTTGAGCTTACAAATATGATTCGGATATTCTGGGTTTGTGTAACCAGGAGGTTGGACCATGTAGACCTCCTCTTGTAAAGTGCCATGCAAGAATGCATTATTGACGTCAAGTTGACGTAGTGACCATCCTCGAGATAAGGCAAGGGAAATAACGGTGTGTATAGTAACCGTTTTAGTAACGGGACCGAATGTGTCAAAGTAATCCTTACCATACTCTTGAAGGAACCCTTTTGCGACGAGCCTTGCTTTATACTTATCAACAAAACGATCCGGGTGTCGTTTAATACGGAAGACCCACTTGCCTACGATAAGAGGACGAGAGGTTGGAGGAACAAGTTCCCATGTTTGATTACGAAGCAATGCGTTATACTCATTGTCCATAGCTTGACGCTATAGAGGGTCTTTGGAGGCTTGGAGGTAAGTATGGGGTTGAAGGGCAAGAGGTATAGGATGAAGAGTGGTATTGTTGACAAAGTGTGGGTTGTAGTACTTGCTGTTTGGTTTGCGGGTTCTAGGTGGTAAAATTGAAGATGGTGGAGAAGTGGATGTGGGAGATGGGGTGACAGGTGACGGGTTGGATTGTGTGGGGAAGGCGATATTGGAGGGAATGGAAGATTGAGTGTTTGATTCTGGAGTGTGAGTGGATAATGGGATAGAAGTAACAGTAGGTGAAGGTGGAGGTGGAGTGACATTTGTTATTATGGGAGAGTTAGTATGGTGCAAGATAGATGTGAATGGAATTGGTGAAGTGGTGGGTGGTGTAGCATGCAAAGGTTGAGGAGGTTGTCTGGATTGAGGGTTAGAGATGGTATTGTGCTTCAAAAAATCATCTAGGTTGATAGGAGAGGATATATTTGTAGATTCAATTTTAGAGGGAAATTGATTTTCAACAAACTCGACATGTCGAGAGTGGTACAGACGGTTCATGTTTGTGTCAAGACATTTATAGGCTGACTCAGAGGAGGAATAGCCTAAAAAGATACACGGTTGGGACCGTGGATGTAGCTTGGAAGAAGCATAAGGTTTAAGCCATGGATAGCACAAGCAACCAAACGGTTTTAATCTTTTGTAATTTGGTGAGGTGCCATAGAGAACTTGGTATGGAGATTTTGAACCACGAATTGGAGTGGGAAGAAGATTGATAAGGTAGACGACAGTTTGGATCGCATGAGACCAAAAGGTGAGTGGTAAGCCAGCATAGTGTAAAAGGGCAAGTCCGGTTTTGACAATATGTCGGTGGCGACGCTCGGCAATTCCATTTTGTTCAGGTGTTTGAGGTGGAGTAGTATAATGAAAAATTCCATTGGATTGAAGGAAAGGAGCAAGGCCGATATACTCACCGCCATTGTCAGTGAAGAGTGGTACGATCGATGTTTGAAAGAATTTTTCGACAAGTAATTTAAATTGAGGAAAAAGTGTCGCAACATCAGACTTGGCTTTGATTGGGTAAAGCCAAACATATTTGGAGTAGTAATCAACAAACACAACATAATATAGATAGCCGTCAATAGATTTTTGAACCGGACCCCATACGTCCGAATAGAGAAGTTGTAATGGTTTCGTAACAACAAATGAATTTTGACTAAATGGCAACTTGTGACATTTATTGATAGCACATGACTCACAATGAAAAGTGGAGCTTGACAATGATTTAAAATTAAGACCTAAGTCTTTACAAATGATATTAAAAGTACACAAACACGGATGTCTAAGAGTGTGATGTTATTGGAGTGGTAAGGTTGATGAAGTAGCATTGACTTGAGGAAGGGGTGATGAGTTATTAAGGTAGTAAACATCATGGATGTTCTCCCCTCGCATGAGACGCGCCCTCGTTTTGAGATCCTTCACAAAAAAATGCGAAAGGAAAAATTCAACAGAGACGTGGTTAGTACGACATAATTTAGCAACCGACAGCAAGTTTCGACGCAATTTAGGAACACAAAGAATGTTAGGTAAATCTAATGATTTTGACGAGGTGTAAATTTTAGTGGAACCAGTATGAGAAATGGAAAGATTTGTACCGTCACCCAATGCAATTTCGTCTGGTCCTCCGTATTCAGAGACGGAAGAGAGAGTCGATGGACATGAGGTTTGGTGGTGAGAAGCACCACTATCCTTCATCCACTGTAGTGGTGATTGAGAGGTAGATGAGGTGGCATTAGCAATCAGAGCAGTCGGGTCGTTATTGAGGGTGATGTGATGATCTTTCAAAAATTTAGCAAGTTTTCGGCAGTCTCGTGTATCATGACCTTGAAGGTTGCAGAAGTTGCAAAATGGATTGCTTCTATTCGGTCGTGAATAGTTGGCCTGTGAATTGTTTGGCATCCGATATGACCTTTGGGAGGATCCGGAATGGGACCGTTGGTTCCAGGTGGACTGATCAGTAGTAGATCTGAATTGGGAACGACGAGGTTGCCATTGCGAGGCATTAGCAGTAACAATTTGAGGAGCGGTAGGTTCGACTTCTTTGAGAGACCGTTCAAAATCAACGAGTTTATCGAAGAGTTCCGGGTAAGTAATCGGTTGATCTCGTACCTTAAGAGCAGCAGTGATGGAGTTGTATTCCTCACCAAGTTGGGTGAGGATATGAACAAGAAGATCTTCTTCATGGATTGGACTCTGAACCAACGCCAATTCATCCGCAATTGATCTCATTTCATTTAAGAACACCGCAACTAAGCGATTTCCCTTTGGGTTCTTTGCAGGTTTTGATTTAAGGGAGATAACTCTAGATCGAGATTTGCTTGTAAAGCTGGATGTGAGACGATCACATGCCTCTTTAGCAGTCAATGTCGATGCAATAACCGGTTGAATCTCGTCGGAGCATGATCCGAGAATAACACTGAACAAGATTTGATCTTTTCAATACCAGGCGATGTATGCCGGGTTGGATTTAGTAACCTCCTTGTCGCTGATAGTCTTCGATGGAGCTTTGCCATCGGTGATGAAATTATCAAGCCCTAATCCTATTAAGGTGGACTGAACTTGACGTCGCCATACGGAAAATTTTGCGACGTAAGTTTGGTGGGAAAGTAGGTTGCAGTGGTGATGGGAATTATGGTTTGTGAGGTTGTCATGGGAATGAGTTAGAAGAAGATGAGGAAACAAATGGAGGATCGTTATACTCTTCCGAGTTAGAGATCTCTGATACCATATAAGGGATTTGAATGTAAAAGGCTTTTTGTGATTTCCTTCACTATTATTCATCAATATATATACTTGAGGTATACAAAATTACAGGAGCAATTATAGGACTATATATGACACGTAAACATAATTATAGGAACAATTGTAGGACTATACAAAGCAACCTATTAACAACCTTTAACTACAACAATATTTGAATTTAATCTAATTTAATTATGAGTTGTAGTTCGGTGCATATTATTCGGTTCAGTGAGTGCATCTGCGAGTTGATCCATAGACTTGATGTGATGAACTCGTAAAGAATCGACTGCTACTTTCTCACGTACAAAGTGATAATCCAAGGCGATGTGTTTCATGCGAGAGTGGTACACAGGGTTGGCACATAGATATGTGGAGGAGCTGGGAGTGTTAAACCAAGCTCTGTGAGAAGATTTTCCACCCATGCTAATTCAGCGACAACGTTAGCGAGTGCTTTGTACTCGGCTTCGGTGGAGGAACGGGAGACCGATTTCTGTTTAGCAGATTTCCATGAGATGATGTTCGAACCAATGTACAAAATGTATGCCGTGGTAGACCTTCCTGTTGTGGATACCCCTCCCCAATTTGAGTCCGAGAAGGCTGTAAATTCCATGGGTGATTTCCTATTCAAAAATAATCCGTGATACAGAGTCCCTTTGAGATAGCATATCAAGCGTTTGAGAGTTTGTCAGTGGTTTTGAGATGGATCGTGCATGAACTGGGACAATTTGTTGACGGCGAAAGAAATATCTGGTCTTGTGAATGCAAGGTATTGAAGAGATCCAACTAGCTTGCGATAAATTGAGGGATCCACTCGTGGGGTACCATCATCAAGTTTCAAGGTCTCCGATGAGTATAATGGTGTGAGAACATGCTTGGCCCCATCCATGCGATGCATGGTTAATAAATCAAGTACGTGTCTGTGTTGCAAGAGGAACAAGCCATGGGCTGTTGGTATTAATTCAATTCCAAGAAAATGACTTGGATAGCCCAGATCTTTGATGGAAAACCTGGAAGCGAGCTTAGTAACAAACTGATCAAGAAAGCTATTAGTGTTACCGGTTAGTATAATGTCATCGACGTAAACCATGAAGTAACACAGTGTACTATCACGATTATATATAAACAGGGATGCATCGGCAAGGGACTTTTTGAAACCAGAGTCATGTAAGAATGATGTAAGAGCCATAAACCACGCTCGCGGCGCTTGTTTGAGACCATAAAGATACCGTTTGAGCTTACAAATATGATTCGGATATTATGGGTTTGTGTATCCAGGAGGTTGTACCATGTAGACCTCCTCTTGTGAAGTACCATGCAAGAATGCATTATTGACGTCAAGTTGACGTGGTGACCATCCTCGAGATAAGGCAAGGGAAATAACGGTGTGTATAGTAACCGTTTTAGTAACGGGACTGAATGTGTCAAAGTAATCCTTACCATACTCTTGAAGGAACCCTTTTGCGACGAGCCTTGCTTTATACTTATCAACAAAACCATCCGGGTGTCGTTTAATACGGAAGACCCTCTTGCATCCGATAGGAGGACGAAAGGTTGGAGGAACGAGTTCCCATGTTTGATTACGAAGCAATGCGTTATACTCAGTGTCCATAGCTTGACGCCATAGAGGGTCTTTGGAGGCTTGGAGGTAAGTATAGGGTTCAAGGGCAAGAGGTATTAGATGAAGAGTGGTATTGTTGACAAAGTGTGGGTTGTAGTACTTGCTGTTTGGTTTGTGGGTTCTAGGTGGTAAAATTGAAGAAGGTGGAGAAGTGGATGTGGGAGATGGGGTGACAGGTGACGGGTTGGATTGTGTGGGGAAGGAGATGTTGGAGGGAATGGAAGATTGAGTGTTTGATTCTGGAGTGTGAGTGGATAATGGGATAGAAGTAATAGTAGGTGAAGGTGGAGGTGGAGGTGGAGTATCATTTGTTATTATGGGAGAGTTAGTATGGTGCAAGATAGATGTGAATGGAAGTGGTGCAGTGGTGGGTGGTGTAGCATGCAAAGGTTGAGGAGGTTGTCTAGATTGAGGGTTAGAGATGGTATTGTGCTTCAAAAAATCATCCAGGTTGATAGGAGAGGATATATTTGTAGATTCAATTTTAGAGGCAAATTGATTTTCAACAAACTCGACATGTCGAGAGTGGTACAGACGGTTCATGTTTCTGTCAAGACATTTATAGGCTGACTTAGAGGAGGAATAGCCTAAAAATATACACGGTTGGGACCGTGGATGTAGCTTGGAAGGAGCATAAGGTTTAAGCCATGGATAGCACAAGCAAGCGAATGGTTTTAATCTTTTATAATTTGGTGAGGTGCCATAGAGAACCTGGTATGGAGATTTTGAACCAAGAATTGGAGTGGGAAGACGATTGATAAGGTAGACGGCGGTTTGGATCGCATGAGACCAAAAGGTGAGTGGTAAGCCAGCATAGTGTAAAAGGGCAAGTCCGATTTCGACAATATATCGGTGGCGGCGCTCGGCAATTCCATTTTGTTCAGGTGTATGAGGTGGAGTAGTATAATGAGAAATTCCATTGGATAGAAGGAAGGGAGCAAGGCCGATATACTCAACGCCATTGTCAGTGAAGAGTGATACGATCGATGTTTGAAAGAATTTTTCGACAAGTAATTTAAATTGAGGAAAAAGTGTCGCAACATCAGACTTGGCTTTGATTGGGTAAAGCCAAACATATTTGGAGTAGTAATCAACAAACACAACATAATATAGATAGCCGTCAATAGATTTTTGAACCGGACCCCATACGTCCGAATAGAGAAGTTGTAATGGCTTCGTAACAGCAAATGAGTTTTGACCAAATAGCAACTTGTGACATTTATTGATAGCACATGACTCACAATGAAAAGTGGAGCTTGACAATGATTTAAAATTAAGACCTAAGTCTTTACAAATGATATTAAAAGTACGCAAACACAAATGTCCAAGAGTGTGATGTTATTGGAGTGGTAAGGTTGATGAAGTAGCATTGACTTGAGGAAGGAGTGATGAGTTATTGAGGTAGTAAACATTATGGATGTTCTCCCCTCGCATGAGACGCGCCCCCGTTTTGAGATCATCACAAAAAAATGCGAAGGGAAAAATTCAACAGAGACGTGGTTAGTACGACATAATTTAGCAACCGACAACAAGTTTCGACGCAGTTTAGGAACACAAAGAATGTTAGGTAAATCTAATGATTTTGACGAGGAGTAAATTTTAGTGGAACCAGTATGAGAAATGGAAAGATTTGTACCGTCACCCAATGCAATTTCGTCTGGTCCTCCGTATTCAGAGACGGAAGAGAGAGTCGATGGACATGAGGTTAGGTGGTGAGAAGCACCACTATCCATCATCCACTGTGGTGGTGATTGAGAGGTAGATGAGGCGACATTAGCAACCGAAGCAGTCGGGTTGTTATTGAGGGTGATGTGATGATCTTTCAAAAATTTAGCAAGTTTTCGGCAGTCTCGTGTATCATGACCTTGAAGGTTGCAGAAGTTGCAAAACTGATTGCTTCTATTCGGTCGTGAATAGTTGGCTTGTGAATTCTTTGGCATCCGATATGACCTTTGGGAGGATCCGGAATGGGACTGTTGGTTCCAGGTGGACTGATGTAGTAGATCTGAATTGGGAACTACCAGGTTGTAGTTGTTAGGCATTAACAGTAACAATTTGAGGAGCGACAGGCTCGACTTCTTTGAGAGACTGTTCAAAATCAACGAGTTTATCGAAGAGTTCCGGGTAAGTAATCGGCTGATCTCGTACCTTAAGAGCAACAGTGATGGAGTTGTATTCCTCACCAAGTTGGGTGAGGATATGAACAAGAAGATCTTCTTCATGGATTGGACTCTTAAACAACGCCAATTCATCCCCAATAGATCTCATTTCATTTAAGAACACCGCAACTAAGTGATTTCCCTTTGGGTTCTTTGCAAGTTTTGATTTAAGGGAGATAATTCTAGATCGAGATTTGCTTGCAAAGCTGGATGTGAGACGATCACATGCCTCTTTAGCAGTTAATGCCGATGCAATAACCGGTTGAATCTCATCAAGCATGATCCGAGAATAGCACTGAACAAGATTTGATCTTTTCGATACCAGGCGATGTATGTCGGGTTCGATTTAGTGACCTCCTTGTCGCTGATAATCTTCGATGGAGCGTTGCCATCGGTGATGAAGTTATCAAGCCCTAGTTCTATTAAGGTGGACTGACCTTGACGTCGCCATACGGAAAAATTTTGCGAGGTAAGTTTGGTGGGAAAGTGGGTTGCAGTGGTAACTTTGCACTCTTTTTATGATGAAACACTCAAGAATTTATTGATTAATTTTTCCGGAAGAAGTGGAGACGTTAAGATTAATTATATAGATCTCATATTCCTTATCTATAGAACTCCTTTTCCCATGATCTTAGAACAATATTTTATGTATACTTTTGTTGTCAAAAAGTATTTATGTTGCATTGCTTTAGGTTTCATTTAAGCTGCACTTCAAGTGAGATGTAAAAACTAAAAATTTAGGCATATATGTTTTCTTATGTTACATGAAAATTTTAATATTCTTAATTTTTGTATACTGTTGTTGAATTTGATATTACTCACATTTGATAGTTGTGGCAGAGAAAGAATTTCAAATTGAATGAAGGATGGAATGACGATTTTAAGTGTTGATTTGTGTCTCATGTGACTGGTAGAGGATGGGTAGCTTATCTTATGGCGAGCTTCATTTTGTTAGCTTTTATTATCGGTATTGTCAGGCTTGTATATAATAGGGATTCACTTTATCTGTATACTATTGTGGTTTGCTTGAAATTTTTTATTGTATCATTGTATGTATAGCTGCAACAAAGACAATTAGAGATCACATTTAGCTTATGTTTCTTTAGCATAGGATACTTCTACCAACAAGAAGTTAAAAGGGGAGAGATGCATGGTTGAGAACTAACTTGTGAAGCCATTACAAAGAAGACCCTGTTTTAGTTCATGAGGCTTTCATTCTGTTGTATGGATGAATATGATGTACAAGGAATATCATAATTTTTCAGTTTTGAGAAGCATTCAATAAAATTGTTACTTTTACTTGGGTTTTACTGGCTTTCATCATTGTTTTACAATAGAATACATGGTATATATTGTTTTATAATTGAAAGCATCATTTGCTCTGCGTATTGGTTTTCATCTTCTGGGGTATGGACACATTTAAGTTGTTCATATAGCAAGCCTTTGTTTTTTAACTTGAAAAATGATCTTGAATTTAAGTCCGTAAACGAGGATCAAGCTTGATCTTGGCATTGTAAAAAACAATCTACCTTGAGCACCATTTTCTAAATATTATTCGACTTTAAGTCGAGCTCAAGCTTGATATTATTTTATCAATACAAGCCCAAACAACTCAACTTGACTCATTTACACCTCTATGTGGTGTTGCTCTATGAGATTGTTAAAGTTCCGAGATCGTAATCGGTCGTCATGCTTACTTTTACTTGAGTTTTGCATCCCGCCGCATTGCGCGGGTTCACTGCTAGTTATATCCTAAATTATGTCACACACTATCTTATATCATACTCATTATACACATGTTTTTAATTGACTACTTTTTAGGTTTTCTAATTGCACAAATATATTATTTTTTAAAATCTAAATATAACTAATATAAAAATTAACGTGTTTTATTTTGACAGTAGATAAAGATCTTTACTTTTACAAAAAAAAAATTATAAAAGTTATCAGTTAACATTAATTTATATTTTTCTTAAACATTGGTTTTAATTATCCTGTAACGCACGGTTCTGAACATTAGTTTCTAATAGATGAATCACCAAACTACTGAAAATATAAATTTGCAATTTATTTTTTGGATTATATTATTTTAATAGTACATCTTAAGTGGGTACCATATCCAAGCCAAATGAACTTTTAACCAACAATAATATATATTCTTATTTCAATTTTATTTAAAATTAACAATATGATCATAGACAAATATATAAGAACAAAAAATGTAAAATTAATGAATATATTGTCTTAGATTAATCTTTGTAAATCGATAAAAGATGATTAAAAATAAATGGCTTCCTGGAAAGGGAAGCATCTTCACGGTTCAAGAGCTCAAACTCTTAATTGATGATGGTATGTCCTTGAATGTAGACCAAGTGACGGAAACTAAATGGGTTAAATCGCTACCCAAGAAAATAAACATCTTCATGTGGAGAGCTAAACTCTGAAGACTTCCATGTAAGACGGTGCTTTATAGGATAGGGATGGACATTCCATCACTTTTATGTCCAAGGTGTGGGAAAGAGTTAGAATTGGTTACTCATGCGCTTGTGAGTTGTGAAGAGGTTAGCAAAGTTTGGGAAGGAGTTTGTCGATGGTGGAAGATAGATAAGGATTGAATTGAGACGATTGAGGACTTAAGTACTCAAGTACTTGGTAGTTTGATGTATGTTATGAATTGCACTAGACCTGATCTAGCATACTCGGTGAGTAGACTTAGTCGCTATTCACACAATCCTGGTAGTAAGAGTGCTACGATATCTCAAACATACATTGAACTATGGATTAAAGTACACGAAATATCCTCCTGTTTTGGAAGGATATTGTGACGCCAATTAGATTTCCAACAATTCAGAACGTAAGTCCACAAGTGGGTATGTATTTACACTTGGTGGAGTAGCAGTGTCTTGGAAATTATCAAAACAAACAGTGAATACACGATTCACAATGGAAGCAGAGTTTGTGGCTCTAGATAAAGCGACTGAAGAAGCGGAATGGCTTAAAAGCTTTTTGGAAGGAATTCCCTTGTGGCCAAAACCAGTACCAACCATTTGTATTCATTGTGATAGTATGACAACTCTTACCAGAGCAAAGGATCAAATATATAATGGTAAGTCGAGGCACATAAGGCGTCGCCATAACACAATTCGGGACTTGCTCAAGAATGGCATCCCGCGTAAAGGGAAACTTTGATAAGTTTATATGTCTTGTTCCATATGACTTATCAAATTGGATCAAAGCCCATCTATAGGCTTTGGGTTGGATTTGTAGCTTGGCACATATATATTTATATGGTCAAAGATTGGCCTTGGGCCTTGGGGCTCTTGGGGTCTCTTGATTTCAAGTCAAGTTTTTGGACATCATCAGATGTCTCGCGGGCTCTCATGCAGGCTAACGTCGCGCGGTTTCCCGCGTAACTCACTAGAGTTTTTTACGAACAGAGACTTAGGCGACTTAGTACGCGGCCTCTATGTCGTGGGGCTACCCGCGTAACTCTCTGTTTGTTTACGACAACAGTGACTTGCGCGGCTTACGCCGCGACCTGAAGCCGCGAGCCAAACCGCAGGAACGCACAGACTTGTGAAAATTCGGTTAAACTACAGATTAACCGCCAAAACTATATAAACCTTATTTTTCCCTCAAAAAACGAGACAATCATTATTCTTCTCGTTTTTCCCTTGGTTTCTCTCCAAATTCCATCCATGAACACATAAGAAACTCGACAGATTCTCGTTCTCGTGCAAGAACGTGAATTGATAGTTGTATCCTCTAAACGGACGCTCGGACTACGCACGAGTTGGGGCTAAATTCTGTTTAAGGACACTGCGTTGCAGGCCTCTATCGATCTTCGATCAATTTGTCGATTTCAAGTTAGTATTTCTCTTTATCTTGATATATACATATATATATATATATATATATATATATACGTATTTTATTTGTTTGTTTATTGGTTAATTTCGTATATTTTGCACGATTAATATACACGATTTCTGGATTCTCATGGTTCCATAACACTGGTTCTAACAAAGGGAAAAGGAGTAAATAAAAATGAAAGAGATATAATAAAATATGAGAAAAGAAGTTAGAGAAATGAAAATAAACAAAAGAAAATAGAATAATAAATAAAGAAAAGGTTAACATGTACCTTTTAAAAAGAAAAAGTTAACAAATTTAACTAAAAAATGGAAATATTAAAAATTAAAAAATAATAGAATGTGGAGTTTTAAAAATTTACCATAAAATTAAGTAATTAAAAAAAAGTAAGATAGTGTATATAAATTTGAAGACAATGGCCTATCTATACTATATTATAAATTACGGATGAACAATTCTTAAATATAAATTATTAAGTATAAGATATTATCATTTTATGGAAGATTTTAAAAATCTCTTAATTTACAAGTATTAAAGCACAAAATACAAATTATTACTGCAGGCTTCTAACACCCACCAATTTGGTATGTGCAAGTTTTTCCTTTTATGCAGACTTTTCATGTATCATTATTTATTAATATATTATATTATTAAAAATTTGTTTTAATTATATTATTAAATAGAATTCTAACAAAATACTTTTTTTTATATAAAAAATATTATATTATTAAGTCTAAATTAAACAAATTTATAAAAAAAAACATTATCACATTCTAAAAACCATCCAAAATCATACTGTAAATTGACAAAAAAACAAAAAATAAAATGAAACATTAAAATCGTGATATATCTCGCTGCATTGCACGAGTACGTTTTTAGTCCTTAAAAGAAAAAAAAAAGTCAAAATAAATCATCTTTTTACTATTTTACTCCATACACGTTTATTATATAAATAAAATAAAAATAAAAATAATAGATGATGGTAGAATGCTTTTGTATCTGTCAATTCAATTGGTGAAAAGACGAAGCTGAATTTGAATTTCCTTTCGGCATGTTTGCTCTCCTTTTTTTGGTATTTTGACTTTTTATTATTTTTATAACAATTATTCTTTTTTGCTTTTTATGATTATGAAACAAATGTTCAATAAATGATGTCATATATTATTTGACTTTTTATCTTAATTTATTTATAATTATTTATTACATTTTGAACGTAAATAACTATTTTGATAAAATAATAATTTGTGGAGTTGTTTAAACATACCCTATACATGTTAATACCGGCATCTTCAATTCCAACTGCTATTCTGTTTTAACAACTCTATTATTAATTATCTTATTAAAATATTTAATTTATGTATTTATATTATTGAAATATTCAATATATAGAAAGTTGGGAGAGAAAAATGTTAATTTTTAGAGGTAACTAGAAGCGTACTCGCGCAATGCAGCGAGATATATTGCGATTTTAATGTTTTATTTTATTTTTTTGTCGATTTACAGTACGATTTTGGATGGTTTTGAGAAAGTGATAATATTTTTTTTATAAATTGTTTAATTTAGGCTTAATAATATAATGTTTTTTATATAAAAAAATTAAGTATTTTGTTAGAATTCAATGATTATCTTATATATTTTAGTGACATCTAGAAAAAACAACCAATTACATATTTAATAATATAATTAAAATAAATTTATATTAATATAATATATTAATTAATAGTGATACATGAAAATGTCTGCATAAAAGGAAGACCCTGCACATACCAAATTGATGGGTGTTAGAAGCATGCAGTAGTAATATGTATCTTGTGCTTTGATACTTGTAAATTAAAAGATTTTTAAAATCTTGCATAAAATGATGATACATTGTGTCTAATAATTTGTATTTATGAGTTTTTTATCCGTATTTTATAACATATTATATAGATGATTAGTTTTGGGAGAAACTATCTATTTACATATCCATTTCCCTCACAACATGGTCAATCATCATCATTTTTTAATTTAAAATTACATTTTACACCTTTATAATTACCTAGTTAACTTGTTTTATAACCCTTACTTTTTTATTTTTCATTTAACACTCACATCATATTAACATGTATAATCGTATATCAACTAAAATACGTTGAAAAATATTTTTCTTTCTTTAACAAATTACACCATTATAATTGTCTCGTCAGTACTTTCAAAATAAACCCAATATTGAATATGTTTGGATTTAATCATATTATTATATAGAATGTATACTACGAAATTATTTTTAATACAACACTTTATGTTCTTATAATTATCTATTTAATTTTATTTTAGAGAGAATTACACTTTTGGTCCCTGACGTTGTTGATTTCTTTGAAAGTGGGACCTGTACTTCAATATGTCAAGTTGTAGTCCCTGAGGTTTGGATTTTGCTTTAAAAAAAGGACCTGCTCGCTAATTCCGTCTGTTTTTATCGTTAGTGTCAGGGGTATTTTTGTCTTATCATATTTTGTCTCTATTTTAGCAATTCTCTTTTGTTTTTTTTATTTTTGTTAAAACCACGGAATTATAGGAGCCAAATATGTAATTAACTATATATAACATTATATTGTAACTATATTGGTCGAAAAAAGAAGAAGCCAAAATCCCACTGGTGACTTGCCGGAATCATCCATCGTCGGCCAAATCATTCATCGCTAGCCAATCCTAAATCCCAGGGCCAAATTCCCGGGGCCAAATCACTGGAGATATAGATCGAGGGGGTTCACGTGGTGTGTAAATATCGCCATGTATATATTGGTCGGACCGTCGGAAATGTCATGTCGGGAAAGTTGCAGGTGAGTGTTGATCAGGATGGAGTAACAAGAGCAAGGGTGATGGGTAAACGAAGGTCCCTGTGAGTTGTGTGTATATACACACACAAACATATGTATATATATATATATATATATAGTGTTTGGTTCATTTGAGAAATGATAAATATATGAGAAATAAAGAAGTAATCTTAACCATTCATATGGTCAAGATCGGATTTGACTAGTCAAATATTGCGGCTTTGATCGGTCAAAATTTACGTCTTTGACTGGTCAAAAGTTGCGGCTATCCCAAAAATAGAAAGACAATTTCGTAAATTTAACAAAACACACGGGTTGTGTTCATATATGAACATGTATAATTCACATATGAACTATATGTTCATATTTGAACCAGTGCAATTTACAACTGAACTCTTTTAACTGATTCATATATGAACCTTTGTGATTCATATATGAATCAGTTGAACTAACTAACAGATTCATATATGAACCTTTGTGATTCATATATGAATCTGTATGAATCACAAATATTCATATATGAATCAGTTGAACTAATTAACAGATTCATATATGAATCTTTGTGATTCATACAGATTCATATATGAACTCATCCCGTGCATTTTACGAAATAACCCCTCTACCTTCTATAGACAACACAAGGAATTATCCGGTGCTTCGCGGTCAAAGCCGCAAATGTTGAATAGATGAATGGTTAAGATTACTTCTTTATTTCTCATATATTTACTATTTCTCAAATGAACCTCTCCCTAATATATATATATATATATATATATATATATATATATATATATATATATATATATATATATATATAGGGTTGGTATCAATTGGAAACCAAGTTTCATTGGAAACTTTGGAAACCAAATTTCAGCCATTGATCTTTATAATCAATGGTTAAGATTCATTTAAATTATATATGGTAGTAAATTAATTAATTTATTAATAATAAATAAAAATAATAGATGAAAAGGGTAAATGTCTTTTGATTTTGTGTCTCAAATATGGCAAAAAATATTTATTTTATTTAGATTACTTGAAACCAAAAATAAAATTTCCCACGCAATCTAAATTTTGTTATTTTTTTTACTATGAAAACGAGGATCATTTGTCTTTTCATCAAAAAAATTATTTTTCTTTTAAAATGTAAGAAAATATATTTTTTTAATTTCATTTTATTATAAAATTTCTCACGCAATCTAATATTGTGATGAAACAGAATGAATTTGTGGATTACAAATTTCATTGGATTACAGATTTCATTGGATGATAGATTTCATCAGGTTCATCGTGTTAGCATTATTGTTTCATAATGAAAATAGATTAATCAGGTTTATCATGTTAGCATTATTGTTTCATAATGAAACATGATGAATTTGTGTCACTTTTGTTAACTTCCCATTTTTGTTTCATTACCTGTTCAGTTGCATATCCGTATATGAAAATAAATTCACCAGGTTCATCGTGTTAGCATTATTGTTTCATAATGAAAATAGATTCATCAGGTTCATCGTGTTATCATTATTGTTTCATTATTACCATATATAAGCTAAATTAAAATTAAATAATTTACCTAAATTAAATATCTCATTTTTAAATTAATCAATGATTATTATTACCATATATAAGCTAAATTAAAATTAAATAATTATTAATATAATAATAATAACAGTTACTATATGTATTATGAAATAATGTAAAAGACAAAAATAACCTTTTCAATTAAAAATAAAAATAAAAAAAAGAAATTCACTGATTGGTTGATTTCGGTTTCCAAAGTTTCCAATGTAATACTGGTTTCCAATATATATATATATATATATATATAGGTCTCTGTGTTGTGTGTAACACCCCAAAATTTGGGACAAACAAAAACTTTCATGAAATGGAAGTGTGGTATAAGTTGACATAGTATGAGCCTCGCAAAAAGGGGAAATAAAGTACACCTATTTAATTACAAGGTTTGTAATATAACGGAAAATAAACTATAACCATCTAATCTAATTTCTAAATCGAAATAAGATTACAAAAAGAGGTGTCGTCTCTTCTTCCGACGAAATCTTCTCAATAAAAGTTCCCAAAAGTATGTCCCCAAGATCACACTAATAAATCCACCAAAACCTTCTTAGAGGCGTCGCTAGAACCTGAGATACATGTCGATACCAAACAAGTGTTAGGCCAAAAAGCCTAGTTAGTTTGAACAAGAAATAATCAAAATTTCATATGGAGCATACATGACAATTGTTCAAGAAATTAATCCACAATCAGAGTCAATGGGGGGTGGGGACCCATAGCACCAATCAAATTCTACCCAAATAGTCGATATACCTAAGTGTCAAGCTACCATGAGCGACACCAAACGGCCCAGCACATCCGAGGACTACAACCATGGCATTACCTGGATGGCAGAAATCTAGGTACATACCATTAAGGTGACACCCAAGACTATATCCTCCTAGTGTATACTTGACTTGGTTCGTCCAACAATTTCGTTTAAGCCAAAGGCACATTTATATAAGTGAAAAGTGTGTCAAGCCATCATAGGCAACTCGTGGTCTCAATGCCACATATATCATTAATAAGCTTTTACGTAGTATTCATAGTATCCATAGTATCCAAACATAATGTAGGTGGAATAAAGTTCAACACCAAAGCTAAGAATGTATAATTATCAAATACTTCATGGATGACCAAAATCACAAGTTGGGCCAAAACCCTAAAATATGAACATTTTCATATAAAGGTCATATACCAACATTTAGTTCGCAACTAAGTCGTATATAACTTTTAAACTTCCAATATCTCACTTCTCATAAAAACCCTAAGAGTTCTCCAAATTTAGAGATATAAACATTTCACTACTAGATAGAGATTTTCACCAAATAGAGCAACACAAAGATAAAAACATATAATGAAATGTATCTAGTTTTAACAAAAGGTTTAAGAAACTCACAATCTAGGCTTTTGAGTAAAACCTAGAAAATAGAGGAAACCCTAGATCTTTGAGGAATAAGATGAAGTAGGTGCTTGAGGTCTTGATTTCTTTACTCTAGGGGTTCAACCCAAAGCAAGCACAATTAATGCTTCCAAAATCAATTTGTTTGTGGAGTAAATGAAGAGGGATAAGTAGATGGAAATATAGCAGAGTTTTTGAGAGAATAGGGAGGAAAAATCGGAGTAATGTCTAGAAACTGATTTGGTTTTTTTTTTGGTAAAGTAGGAGAGAGAGGAGGGAAATCTTGAGAAAAAGTGAAAATTTTCGTCAGACACCATGCGGACGTCCGCTTAAAAACCATGCGGACGTACGCCCGCTTGATCAACCCAGACCCCGAACTTTCTGCTTCTTCCGCGAAAGCATGCAGACATCCGACCTCAAGCGGACGTCCGACTTAAGACATATGCGGACGTCCACATGAGCAAAATTCCAGAATTTCTATTTTTCGTGTACGAGAAACGAGCATGCTTGTTTATTACTTCCAAATACTCCAGATGGCCAATTAAACCACGTATATACACAAATAATTCAAGTAAAGTCCCTAAAAGGCTAGGTGCCAAAAATTCTACGTGCTTTAGAGTGTGATACATCTACAAGGGCTTAATCTACTTACCGAATGAAATCCAGGATGTTACATTGTGTGTGTATATATACACATATCTGTGTTGTGTATAAATATATATAAGTCCATGTGTTGTATATATATATACAGGTTTGTGTGTTGTTTATATATATAGGTCCTGTGTGTGTGATACCGCTGGTATATATAAATATATAACATAAGGATAATGAAATCATAGAGGCCAAACCACCGTCCAACCTCTCCCCGACCTCATTGTGATCCTTTACATCTCCGACCAACATACAGTGGAGACGATCACATGGTTGGATGAAAATACCCCTAGCTCTAACGGAGTTAGTAGTTAGGTCCCACTTTCAAAGAAAAATTCAAACCTTAGGGACTACAACTTGACTTATTGAAGTATAGGTCCTACTTTCAAAGAAATCAACCAACGTCAGGGACCAAAATTGTAATTCTCTCTTTATTTTATATCCTTTATGTTGGTCCCAAAGAGGTTCTACAAGGGTTTAAGTTTGTAGAAGGGAGGGGGTTGAATACAAACATATAAATTATACTTTCTAAATTTTTTATTGATTATTGATAAATCAAAAACATTTACAGATTGTTGCGGAAATAGAAATAGGTAAACCTATTATGAAAAATCTATGAGAATCACTAAGTTCTTTGCATAGGAAGAGAGAATAAGAGAGAAAAAAGTTTGAAGAAAAGATTTCTTCAAAGGCAGAAGGAAGGATTCTTGGAGAGGATGATCTTCACTCCTATTTATACCCTATGCAATTAATGTAAGTCAGAAGGTATGTTCCACGTGTCAAAAAGGCCAGTAGGAGCCGCACTAGGGCCTATGCATCATAAGGCTTCTAGAATTGTTGTAACATTGTAAGTTTAATCAACCAAACACGTTGGATCCAAACTAGTGACCCCGATTGCAGGGGGTCAATGTCACAACGATATGATTCTAATTGTAAATGGTTTCATTGTAGAAGAGGGTTAGACGTAGCAAAGACATGAGGAAGGTGATTATATATATATATATACACACACACAAAGAGAGAGAGAGAGAGAGAGAGAGAAGTTCATTTAGGAACTCAAAATTACTTAAGAACCATGTGTATCCCTCTTCAGAGTAAGTATTTATCATGAATAACATGTTCGTGATGAATATGGAGGTGTTATTCATCATAAATCATGATAAATAATACCTCCATATTCCTTATGAATATGCCACGTGTCGTGTTGTGGGTAGTCCCCCAGTATCTGATTAATTTTAAGCTCTTAACAGAACCGGTCATATATATATATATATATATAGAGAGAGAGAGAGAGAGAGAGAAAGTTCAAATGAAAACTCATTTTTCATTGTGCACGTGAGGACAAATCTCAGTCACTCGATCTCTTTTGATCCAACAACTCATATTAAATAGAGTTTTTAATTTTAAAATGCTTAGGGGTAAAAATGGAAGAAAATTTAAATACACGCCTACCACATTTGACTTTTTATTTTCTTTTTTAATTAAAAACTTTTTATCCAATTAAAGTTTAAAATAAATTATCTTAAAAATTAATAATATTTTAATCAAACAATTTATATCAAAAAACGAGAATTTCGTGCTCTTCGATATGACATCCATCTTGATATAGTTTTTTTGTCGTTTTAACAGTTTTTTACGTGAAATGCAATATATGTGTTATATTCATAATGAATATTTATGTACGTTCAAGTTTGTACAACGCTTTGACACCGTAAGTATGTAACTCGACATCACCTTCTTCAACGTCGTAAGACATCTCGTTTCTTCAGCACCGTAACCCAACACCCACCAAGAAGAATCGAGAACCTATCGAGTAATTCTGTTGTGAATCGGAGAACAAAAGAGAGTATTGTTAGTACACAGATATGTATTTCAATAATACATATAAAATAAAATTATCGTAATAACTTAATATAATCAACAAATGATTAGAGAAATTTAAATACAGGGAATCGACTGAAAAATAAAGTCGAATAAACCGTAACGAGGCTGAGGCTCGTGTTGAACACGATTCCCTTAAACAGATTTGCCGTCTGTTCTCAGGGTACAACAGCGTGAGCAATATGTACTGCCGGATAATTTTACTAGCCTGAAAATCGCTGGAGATGAAAACGTACGCAGAGATAATTCAGAGAGATATGTGTGTTTGTTCGGATATTCGAAGTGTATTGGAATGAGCCGAACTCTCCAATTTATACTTGAAAGTAGAAACCGACAATTTATTATGAATTAATCTGTAATTAAACAATTTTTAATTACAATTAATCATATTAATCTTACATATCAATGAGTATCATTCGGGAGTTACAGAAAAACGAAACAGTGAATTTCGCGACTTACCACGGGGGTAAGGTCGCGACACTACCCGCGTAACTTACTGTTTGTCGTCCTCGAGACAGTGCATATCGCGACTTACGGCACGAGTAAGCCCGCGACCTAACTCGCGAACTGCACTGGATTAAAACAAAAATTTTGCAAAAACCAAGCTGCGCAAGATTTCGGAGCGACATTCGTGTCCGCAGGTCGCGCCCACACACAAGTTCGCCGAATTTAGCCTACGAAAGCCGCAATCGGCACCCCCCCTGCGCGCGGGTAGGTGATGGAGTAAAACCAAACAAAGAGCTTGTAAGCTCCTTCCACATCTAAGGTTATAAACCTCATAAAATTTGGTTCTCTTTCCTATGTGGGACAAGTTCCCACACCCACTTGGTTTTGCCAATTTTCATCCCAAACACTCAACTTTGAGCATCGATATCTTATTCACACATATTCCGTTTTGGACACATAATATATCGTTTCGAAGCTCTCATATAGGAGAACACAAACCCACGAAGAGTTAGATATATACAATACATATACATGTATTTATTTGTGTCCAAAGTTAGTAAAACATCACATTTTTACTAAAATTTTCCAACAAATGCGTCACGTCTCCACATCTTCACAGATCATTTATGTGTTATTCATTATGAATAATGTATCATTCAGGATGAATTATACAACATTCAGGGTGAATAATTCACGATTCATGAATTCATGTATTATTCGTCATGAATGTTGTGTAATTCATCCTGAATACTATATTATTCATCATGAATAATGTATCATTCAGGATGAATAATAGAACATTCATGGTGAATAATACACGATTCATGATAAATAATACATGAATCATGGATTCGTGTATTATTCGTCCTGAATATTGTATTATTCATCATGAATATTGTATTATTCATCATGAATTATGAATGAACGTTCACCTTTGTTATTCATACTGAATGTGGACACCCAAGGACGTGTATGCATATTCATAATGAATATCACACATATATATAGTTTCACGTAAAAAACGGTTAAAACGAAAAAAATCCTGAATATTGTATTATTCATCCTGCATACGGTATTATTCATCATGAATATTAGTGAATGAACGTTCATCTTTGTTATTCATACTGAATGTGGACACCCGGAGACGTGCATGCATATTCATAATGAATATAACACGTATATAGAATTTCACGTAAAAAACGGTGAAAACGAAAAAAAAAACTATATCGAGATGGATGTCATATCGATGAGCACGAAATTCTCGTTTTTTTTATGTAATTTGTTTGATTAAAATATTAGTAATTTTTAAGATAAATTATTTTAAAGTTTAAGAGGGTAAATTTTTTTAATTAAAAATAAAATTAAAAAGTCAAAGAAGGTAGACGTTGATTCAAAATTACAATTTTATCCTTAATCACTTTCCAATTAACCTTATTATGTATTAACCATTGATTAGTTTTCTAAGTTTTGATCAATGATTAAGATTTGTCCTCATGTAATGAAAGATGAGTTTTCATTTGAACCCACCCGTGTATATATATATATATATATATATATATAAAGAGAGAGAGAGAGAGAGAGAGAGGAAGGTTCAAACGAGAACGCTAACTATTTAAGAAAACAAGAAAAACAGCAATCATGTACAAAATCACATGTGATTTTGCACTACCCGAGAAATTCGGGGACGCGGGCGATGTGCAGCGCGACTTACAGGTCGCGTGAATCACATGTGATTTTGTACGTGAATCACATATGATTTTGTACATGATTGCTGTTTTTCTTGTTTTCTTAAATAGTTAGCGTCCTCGTTTGAACCCACCTCTCTCTCTCTCTCTCTCTCTCTATATATATATATATATATATATATATATATATAGGGAGAAGTTCATTTGAGAAATGCTAAATATATGAGAAATAGAGAAATAATCCTAACCTTTCATTCGGTCAAGATCGGATTTGACTGGTCAAATATTGCGTCTTTGAGTAGTCAACAATTACGGCTTTGACTGGTCAAAAGTTGCGGCTATCCAAAAAATAGAAGGACAGTTTCATAATTTATACAAATACACGGGACGAGTTCATATATGAACCTGATGATTCACATATGAACTAATTAACAGTAGGTTCATATGTGAAACAGTTGAACTAATTAACAGATTCATATATGAACCTTTGTGATTCACATATGAACTAATTAACTGATTCATATATGAGCGTATAGTTCAAATATAAATCACAAAATTTCATATATGAATCAGTTAAAAGAGTTCATATATGAACTACACTGGTTCATATATGAACATATAATTCATATGTAAATCATACAAATTCATATATGAACTCGTCCCGTGTATTTGTAAAAATTACGAAACTGTTTAAATATTAATAATTTTTAAGATAATATATGTTCAACTTTAGGTGGGTAAAATTTTTTAATTAAAAAAGGAAATAAAAAGTCAAATATGGTAGACATGAGTTTAAATTATCTTTCTTTTTTACCCATAATCATCTTAATTAATAAGTTTAAGAGTAAATTACAAATTTCGTCCCAGTGGTTATCTAAAATTTTGGATTAGGTTCCTCAAATGAAATAATTACATGCTTGGTCACCATGGTTTCATTTTTATTATGGATTGGATCCCTCTTCTAACTCTAGTAACTGATGTCCCGTTAAGTCATAGATAATATATATTTTTTTCTTATAATTTTTTTTATAAAATGATACATATTTATGTTTAATATTATATATGTTGGTCCCGGAGGTGCTTAACAAGTTTGTAGAAGGGGGGGGGGGTTGAATACAAACACAGAAATTAAAGTTTAATAAATTGTTTATTGATAAATCAAAATACAATTTATAAGTTTGTTGCGGAATAAGATTAAGACAGACTCAATCTAAACAAACTTAAGAAACACTAAGATAATTGCACAAGAAATTCAGAGAATGGGGGATTTAAGAGATATAGAAAACAATGGTTTCTATATGGAGTTCAAGGATTGAGCACCCTCATAGATGGAGGGGTGAACTTCCTATTTATACCCTATGCATTAAATGCATGGCAGGGCACTTTACACGTGGCGTTCACAGATTGGCTTTGGGAGTCTTACTTTTGGGAGACATGCTTTCGGCCGGGTCATGAATAGTGTAGTTGACAGAGTTGTTGTACGTATGGTGGCAGAGACATGTCCGTTCTGACACATAATACTAGTTTATGCAAGGATAGACAACAGGAAACTTGGGACATAAGCTTTGTGATCTTTTGATCGCTGAATATCTCTTCTTTCAGAGATAAAGAGGTTCAGCTATCGCTGAAGCTTTTCCTCATGTTCCTTCACGTATATGTAGAGTTGTCTTTGCTTCACTAATATCCGCATCAGATCACTAGTACACTTCTCTATATTCAGCAGCTTCGTCTTCGATTCAGCTATGAACATATGTTGACGTGAGACTTGTCTTCAGGGATTACGTTGGCTGTTTATTTCAGAAACTATCAGTGATAACTGAACAGACTCAGTCTGATCACTGATAGTGAAACACTAATACATAGAAATGTTTGAGAGAGACTATCAGCGATAACTGAACAGACTCAGTCTGATCGCTGATGGTGAAACACCAATACATATTAAAACGTAATTTTCACTAAGTATAGAAGAGGGTCTTTATCAAATCACTGAGAGAGTTTGGATCAACAATCTCCCCCAATTTGATAATGACAAAGTAACTAAAGAAAATTAATTTATGATTCAAAATATAGGAATAAAAAGGACTCATAGCATGCATGTCCCAATTACTATTTTGAGGGATCTTTTACAGTACTGATAGGGTTAAGTACATCACTGCAATTTTCATTTAATTCAGGGATAGAATTACAAGATATGAAAATCATAAGTACAAGTGAATAACTAACTACTGTAAGTATAACTAACAGATTACAGAAAAGAAAACTAATCTATCAGTTATTAAAAGAAGACTTAGGAGGATTGATCATATACTCAGGTATTTCTTCTCCTTTCTGTCTTCGTTCCAAAGATTCTTGGCTGATAATTTCTTTGATTTTCTCAGCAGCAGGGGAGAAGTCACACCATAAGCATAAGAGATCCTTGAGATGATTCAGAGGACAGATAGGAATCTCAGAGACTCTTTGAAATCTGAGTTCCTCATCATCATCTCCGAAGAACACTCCATAAGGATCGTCAATTACTTGACCACCTTGGAAAGGACCACCAGGAGGCAGAGATAGATCCAGAGCTGAAAGATCAGGAGGAGAACCAAACAGTGCATCTCTTGAAAATTTGATAGAAGTTTCATTCCTGATGATGGCGACGTCTTCAGAGGAGGAGGACCCAATTCTTCTCTTGAGTTTCAAAGATTTGGGAGGAAGAGGAGATGGCAGCTTCAGTACAGAAGTGACTCTATTTATGAGGGCTTCAAGAAGTCCTTCAACGTAGCCTCTGTATGTAGATTTGGATTTCTTCAGCGCATCCCAGAACTCTAACCATTCCGTAAATCCGAAGCTCTCAAGTTTGGATACGTACATAGCTTTTTGGGTTCCATCCTCTCTGGTAATCTCCATGGTCACTGAGAGTTGTTCCTTTTTCTTGCGACCAGAGATAGTCACGGCTGATATCGGAAGAAGATCAGAACGATAATCCATCTTCTGTTTGCACCATTCGATAGACTTGTCGTTTCTATCTTGTTCTTTGGAGCGTTCCTCTTCAATTTCTTTCAGCAGTGCATCTTGAACTTCCACAGGCTTGTTCTTTAGCTTTTTGTCCTTGACCTGAGTAGATTGAATCTTTAAGGCGAGCTGGGCATCTTGTCTGCATTCAGCGATCAACTTCTCAGCTTTGGCAGATTCTTCTCTTTCGGCTTCAGTACGGAAGTCGAGCTCTGTGGATGTTTGAAGAGGGACTTTCAACCGTTGACTTTCTAGTTGAGCAATCATTTCAACTCTTTTCTTCATCACTTCCTCTGACCAATGAGATGGTTGAGAGGGCCTTCCTGGATGGACCAGGGAATCTTCTTCTTCTTCTTCTTCATCAATCTCAGCGAAAGAGATTGGGATTATTTCTTCAGCGATAGTAGCTGGAATTATTTGTAGTTCAGAACCCTTAAGCAGGGGTGAGAACTGTCTGGATAGAAAATGAAGGAATGAAGGGATAAGTGTATCTTTTTAGAAAAAAATAGAGATAAAGGCTAGAAGGAAATAGGGGTTTGTAAAGAGTAGGAGAGTGGTATAATTGAAAGACATACCTGAGAAGGATGCTCCCCCTCAGATTGTGATCCAGTCCTCAAGCATTCTTCAGCGATTGGTTGCTTGTCTTTGCTTTGCGAAAGAGCGCTTGAAGATGTATCACCTCTCACCCCTGCTTTGACAACCTCTTGCGAAGTTGTCCCTGATGCGACGTTCGGCTTGGAGAACCACATAGATTGGTCTTTTTCATCGTCGTCGTCATCATTGGAGGGTTGATCCTTTTCTTGATCATCAAGATCTAGATCATCTTCCTCTTCATCGTCTTCTTCCTCATCATCTTCAAAGAGAAGAGAATGAATAGATGAGGTTTCTTTTGCCTTCTCCCCCTCAGATTGAGAGGGAGGTTTCTTTGCAGCAGCAATAGAAGTTTCTTCAGCTTTCTCCCCCACTTTGTCATTATCATCGGCAGGGGGTTGCTCAGCTGCTGGAGTAGCTGTTGAAGCTTTTAGCATTTGGACGTCAGCCTCCAGACACTTGACCCGTTCTTCAACTGCAGGGATGTCGCTCGTGGCATCATGGATGAATTCCACAGCGATGTTGAGGTTGGTCCGATCATCTTCTGTGAAGGAGGGAGGCAGCGCTGGAGCTGGTGCAGTCACCTTTTGTAGAATTTGCTGAAGAAGGGACGTGCAGAGATCAACCTTTGAAGAGAGACCTCGAACTTCAGTGGTAAGAGACTCAAATCGCCCCTGAAAGAGTTGAGAGAACTCTTTGAGTTGGACGACTTGTTCTTCAACAGCTGAAAGTTGGGAGTTCTCAGCTTTAGATGAGCAGGTCGCGGTCAACCTCTTCAGTTCCTCACCAGCCTGATTGACAGCGCTGGTGGTGTCGTTAATGGTGTTGGTGAGAGCGTCCACCTTTTCTCCCAGACTGTTGACATGCGTGTCAACAGACGCCAAACTAGGACCTGAAAATAATGTTAGTTCAGATACGGGCTTATTTGGAGAGGTGGGGAAAGAAGTGTTTAGGATTATAGGTGTACCTGACGTATCAAACATTTTGTAGAACTGCATAGATTCCTCAAAAGTTTGATGTTCAGGTCTTATAGGTAAAGAAGAGGTAGCCAGTTCAGAGACCAAATGAGAAGAAGAGGGAAGAGTTATGGGGATAGAAGTAGGGTTGGGGTTGATCTCAGCGAATGAGATAGTAGGTGGGGTCACTGATGATGTGACAGCGATTGAAATCCCTGACACGGCAGGTTGAGTGACTGCTGGAGTTGTAGAGGAAAGACCCACAAATGCATCTAAGGTAGCTTGTTGAGAAGCTCCCTCAGGTATAGTACTAGAGGGTGTACTTTCCTTAGTCTTTTTGACCTTTTTGGAAGGACCAATCGGACTAGCTGATGGTCGTTTGGAAGTAGTGGTAGCGACAGGGATAGCAGACGAAGGAACCGTCTGCGTGGTCACTGAAAATGAAGAAGAATGGAGAGAGAGACGAGAGCGAAGGAGAGAGATACTTACCTCGTTGGCGAGTGGCTTTACCTCCAGTGATCGTTGACCTATCCTGGCAAAAGTGCCATCATCTTTGGTGGGATAGGTGTTGGGATAGAGGAACTTGATGTACGTACATATGAAACGTACGTACGAGATCTTGGGATCTCGTTCAGGCTTCTCTAATCTCGACCTCAGGTCTTCAAAGATTGATGTGGCGTAGTCAAAGTTTTGACCAACGATAACGGAGTAGGCCATCTGCAGTTGTGTTTTGCTAGCTTGATCCAGCGAACCACTCTTCCCGCTCATGCACTGAATTATGTGCGAGAAGATAAAGTTCAATTGTGAAGGCATCTGAGCTTTGAGAATCTTGGTGAGCTTCTTGTTGGGAATAGAAGATATCGGTTTGTTTTCCCAACAATAGCCCATTGCATCCAGAAATGATATCAGCTCAGCATCAGTGGGGAGTGCATCGAACCCACTCTTTGGTTTGTCAGGGAATCTTAAAGATTTCCTGAGGCTAAGAGCGGTCATGCTCCCTGGCCCCAAATCCGTGCTGAAAGAGATAGCAGGGACTCGTTCACCTTTCTTGTTGGTGAGTTCAATTGCATCAGCAGTGAAGCAGAACTGCTGGAGTAGAGTCTTGGAAGGCTTAGGATCCACAGTGATCGCGTAAGCTATGCATGATTGTTTGAGAAATTCAGCAGCTTCCACCAGATGTGGGTATTTGTCAGCTTTGAACTCGAGTCTTCCCAAGTGATTACATTTAGTAATCTCAACTTCAGTGATAGCGAATCGTACATACTTGGAAGCAACGATTGAAGACTGTGCCATTTCTGTTATGGAAAGAAGCATAATAGAAGAAATGATTTAGACTAAAAAATAAGAAGATGTATACCAGATTCCATATTAGGAAAGAAACTGGAAAAAATATCGAGTTATTTTTTAAGAATAGAAAAAATGGTGTTATGGGTAGAAAGAATGAAGAACACGTTAAAAACCAAGAGGTTTTTATAAAAAAAACATAAAATTAGAAAGAGTGATCTTTAGTTTTTTGAAAAAACGTTTTATAAAATCCATAGAAAACGAGTAGGATTTTTAAAAAGAATAAGAAGAATCAGAAGAACAATGCAAAACCTGTTTATCTTGAAGAAAAGGAGTTGCAGATTCAATGTTCTGGGTTTACTTGCTTGAGTGTTCTTGAGAGAGAGAGTGTTTATTGCTTTGAAAGTTTTGAAAGCGTAAACCGTATAAAGGAGAGAAGAATTCCTTTTATACGAAGTGATAGAAGAGAGAGAAGGAATGAAGCGGGAAAAAAAATCATCATGACATTGACACGTTCCACGAAGTTGATTGGATAGAAGAGCAACGGACGAACGTGTCAGAAAAGGCGTGTCGTGGATTATCCGCTCAAATGACGTCATAGGAGAGAGAGACGTTTCATTTTTCCGTTTTGAAATTATCACTGAAGAAAAGTCAGGGATAGATTTTCCTTTTTGAAAGTATCCCTGATGGTAAAGATAGGGATAGATTTTCCTTTTAAAGGATCACTGACTAGAAATATCAGTGATTAATGTATTTTTCAAAAGCTTTTAATCATTTGAAGAAAGTTCAGTGATTAAAGTTTATATTTTGAAGAAAAACATCTTAACTGAGTTAAGATTCAGTTGAGAGAACATACCTGAGAGTCAGAATGTTTATCATAGAGAGAACAATGAGAGGGGAACTTTTGATTACTGACATAATACATGAACGCTGAAGATTTACTCTTCGAGGTTCAGCATTCCAAGCTCACTGATAAGAAAGTTGAACCTTGTCTCATCAAGAGGTTTGGTGAATAAATCAGCAAGCTGAAAGTCAGTAGGGATAAAGTGAAGTTCAATATCACCATTCATCACATGATCTCTGATAAAGTGATATCTGATCTCTATGTGTTTCGTCTTTGAATGTAGCACTGGATTATTTGCTATGGCTATAGCACTAGTGCTGTCGCAATAGATGGGAATTTTTGACAGCTGAAGGTCATAATCTAATAGTTGATTTCTCATCCACAAGATTTGAGAACAACAGCTTCCAGCGGCTACGTATTCAGCTTCAGCTGTGGAGGTGGACACAGAATTTTGCTTCTTTCTTGTCCAACTTACCAGCTTTCCTCCCAGAAGTTGACATCCATCAGTGGCACTCTTTCTGTCGAGTTTACAGCCTGCAAAATCACTATCAGAATAACCAGTTAGATCGAACCCTGAGTCTTTGGGATACCAAAGACCGAGGTTAGGAGTTCCTTTCAGATATCTGAAAATTCGCTTTACAGCGATCAGATGGGATTCCTTGGGTTTAGATTGATAGCGTGCACATAAACAAGTAGAGTACATAATGTCAGGTCGACTCGCTGTTAGATACAGCAGGGAGCCTATCATTCCTCTATAGGTAGTGACATTAACAGGTTTACCAGAAGGATCTTTGTTAAGTGTTAGGGGTGGTGCCATAGGAGTCTTCATCGCTGAAGTTTGTGTGAGATCAAACTTCTTCAGCATATCTTTAACATACTTACCTTGGCAGATAAAAGTACCTTTGTCAGATTGTTTAATCTGAAGACCAAGAAAATATGTCAGCTCACCCATCATACTCATTTTATATTCTTTCTTCATTCTTTCAGCGAAGTGAGTACACAGAGATGGGTTAGTAGAACCAAATATTATGTCATCAACATATATTTGTACAAGAATTATATGACCTTTTATCTTTCTGAAAAATAACGTATTATCAATTTTGCCACGTTCAAAATTTTCAGAGATAAGAAAAGATGAGAGAGTGTCATACCAAGCTCGAGGGGCTTGTTTTAGACCATAGAGAGCCTTATCCAATTTATAAACATAATTTGGATACTTAGGATCATAAAATCCTGGTGGTTGTTCTACATAGACTTCTTCATTCAGCTTTCCATTTAGGAACGCTGATTTTACGCCCATTTGATAAACGATGAAGTCTTTATAGACTGCATAAGCTAAGAATAGTCGAATTGCTTCGAGCCTGGCCACAGGGGCAAAGGTTTCATCATAGTCTATGCCTTCCTCTTGTCTGTATCCCTGAGCAACAAGTCGAGCCTTGTTGCGGGTTACAGTTCCATGTTTATCTAACTTGTTTCTAAACACCCATTTGGTGCCTATTACAGTTTTATCAGATGGTCTAGGAACGAGATTCCAAACTTTGTTTCGAGAGAACTCAGTCAGCTCTTCTTGCATAGCGCTGACCCAATTTGGATCTCTGAGGGCATCATCAGTCTTCTTTGGTTCTATTAAAGAGAGAAAATTTACAAAGAGACAGATATTACCTGAGCTTCGTCGTGTCTGAATACCTGCTTCGAGATCACCAAGAATTTGATCTATTGGGTGATCTTTGGTCCATCGCTGAGCAGGAGCATGATTGCTTAACTCAGAGGTTGGATCAACAGTTGGAATGTTTACTGATGATGACGTTTGAGGTTCATCGGCAATTAACTGTTGAAAAGGTTCATCAAAGAGGTTTTCAGACGAAGGTAGATTTGATGGTAGTAGTGTGTTTAGAGGTTCTGCTGAAACCCATGAGGTGGTTTCAGCGGTAGGATGTATAATGTTTGGATCATCATCAGCGGCTGGAGGATCAGAATGCTGATGGTTTGAGAAGAAAGGTTTTGTTTCTCTGTAGTGAGAAAGCATCCAAGCATTTAACTCTTCATTATCAGCGATTGGTTTGGAGTTCGCTGAGAGAGTTTCATCAAAAGTGACGTGAATTGTTTCTTCTACGGTTTGTCTTCTCTTGTTGAAAACTCTGTAGGCTTTGGAGATGGAGGAATATCCTAGAAATATTCCATCATCAGCTTTTGGGTCGAACTTTCCAAGTTGATCTCTGTTGTTTAAGATAAAGCACTGACAACCAAAGATATGAAGAAAACAAATAGAAGGCTTCCTTCCAAGAAAAAGTTCATAAGCTGTCTTACCAAATCGCTTTATTATCAGCGATCTGTTTTGAGTAAAACATGCAGTGTTTACAGCTTCTGCCCAAAATTGAGTAGGGAGATGAGAATCGCTGAGCATTGATCTAGCAGCTTCTATGATTGTTTTGTTTCTTCTTTCAGCGACTCCGTTTTGCTGAGGTGTTCTCACTGAAGAGAAGTTGTGAGAGATTCCCTTGTTCTCAAAGAAATTGTTCAGGGAACTGTTTTTGAATTCAGTTCCATGATCACTTCTTATTGAGCGAACAGTAAGATTGTTCAGCACTTCCATCTTTTTCACAAAAGATATTAGTTCTTCTGGAGTATCACTCTTACAGCGAAGAAAGATAACCCAGGTGTAGCGAGAATATTCATCTACAATGACAAGTGTATATTTCTTTCCAGCTATTGATTGGATGTTGACAGGGCCAAACAGATCCATATGCAAGAGCTGAAGAGAACTTGTTACTGAGGAAACTTGTTTCGACTTGAAACTAGCTTTTGTTTGTTTTCCTTTTTCACATGCTGAGCAGAGAGATTCTTTAGCATATGAGTGCTGAGGAAGACCAGAAACAAGTTCCTTAGATGAGAGAGAATTCAGGGTTTTGAAATTTAGATGAGAGAGCCTTTTATGCCATAGCCAGTTGACATCAGAAGAGGCCTTAGAGAGAAAACATAAGTTATCAGTGATAGTAGAGTCCATATCTATTACATAGACATTTTCTCTGCGATGACCACTGAGAGCAAGTTTTCCTTTTTCATCTACCACTAAACATGCTTTCTTAGAAAAGCGAACTTCGTAATCTTTGTCACATAGCTGACTGATGCTTAGAAGGTTGTGCTTCAGTCCATCTACATAAGCGACTCTTCGAAAGGTAGTTGTCCCATTGCTAAGGACACCAAACCCTCGGGTAAATCCTTTTCCATTTCCACCAAAGGTCACAGAGGGACCTTTCTCTTCCTTGTATTCAGTGAGCAGGTCTCTTTGTCCAGTCATATGACGAGAACATCCACTATCGAGATACCAGATGCCCTTTGATCCCTGCATACATAAGGAAGATTAAGCGTTGTTTGGTACCCACTTTTCAATGGGTCCTTCAGAGTTAGTGGATAATGAAGATTCAGCAGTCCTCACAGCTGATGAAGAATCAGCTTTAATGGTAATCTTCACTTTGGTTAATTTCTTAACCTTAGTGGTATCTTTCACTTTGGTTGATTTTTCAACTTTGGTGACTTTCTTGGCCTTAGAGGCATTTTTCTTCACTTTAGCTGTTTTATCAGCTTTGGTGGCATTTGGACATTTACTTGCAATATGATCAGTAAAACCACAGTGATAACATTTTCTGTATTTGAAAATGATTTTAGGATCAGTAGAAGGTTTTGCAAATTTAAGATGAGCAGGACCAGGTCCGAGAAGGCTTTTCTCATGAGATATAGGAGGGATTTTCATTTCTACAGATCTCGTTGGTCTAAGGTCAATCTTTAGCTTTGGAGGACAGAGATCAAAAATTTCTATCACAGAGCTAGAGGATAGCTTAGCTGAAGGTTTAGAAGGAATTTTCAGCTTTGCTTTCCTGGTTGCCTTCTGAGGAAGGAGAATGGACTTTCCTTTATACGTAGACTTAGTGTCTTTGGATTTTTCCTCAGTGATGGGATTTGAAGAAGAACAGGGATAGAATTGATTATAAGAAGTGTCAAAGAAAGATGTGACAAAAGTTCCAAACTTAAGCGAGGAACTTTCTTCTTTAGGATCATCCTGTGGTGTCCAAAAACCAAGACCAATTCTATCACTTTCAGGAGTTTGAGCATTTATTATCTCAGAGATCTTTGTTGATGATTTGCACCATTTTTCAACATGAGCCTTTTCTGCTTTTAGAGCAGCAATGGCTTGTTCGCGTTCAATGCTGATGATTTCATTTATAATGACTTGATCTTTCAACTTTTCTTCTAAAAGATTTAGTTCACTGATCTTTTCATGACATTTCTCTAGCTCTTGAGTTAAATGTACATTTTTATTCTCAGCTTGAGTTTTGTCGTTTAGAGCATTATAAAGGTCAATTGTCAGCACATCAACAGCACGACTTCTCTCAGCTTCAGGCAGAGAGGGATTTGTAGGGATAGATACCTGAGATGATATGTAGCTCATAGAAGGTTCAGATGGTTCTTCTACTTCTTCTTTAATCTCAGCCATGAGGCAAAGATTAGCGACTTCATCATCATCAGAAGATGATTCTTCTGATTCAGCCCAGTCATGTTCTTCAGCGATGAGACCTTTACCTTTTCGCTGATAGCTTTTCAGCTTTTGATATTTGTTCTTCAGCTTATGGTATTTGTCATCACTGGATCTTCTTGAGGTAGAAGGTTTGAAGACCTTTTTCGACCTGCACTCACTAGCAAAATGTCCAATTTTTTCGCAGTTATAGCAAGTGGCAGTAGCCTTATCTACCGGAGTTGATTTTGGCTTTTCAGTAAGAGAGAGAGGTTTACTTCTTCGGAAGTTACTCTTTCTTGCAAATCTCTTAAAAGAGTTTGTCAAGAGTGCTAAGGACTCATCAAACTCTGAAAGATCAGGGTCTGATAGATCCTCAGATTCAGAATCTAACTCAGTGATGGTGAGAGTAGATTGCTGAGATGGAATTATCTCTGAAGAGACTAAAGCAACAGGAGTGCTTTTGGAGTCTTTAGAATCTTTTACAAGATTCTTCTTCAGAAGATTAGATTGCTTATAGTTGAGTCATATTCCATACAGAGTGCTTAAAGAGAGAGTATGTAAGTCTTTTGTCAGCTTAAGACATATTGAATAACTGTCCCAACTTTCAGGAAGACTTTCCAAGAATTTTGTTAGGACCTCAAAATTAGAATAGGTCCTTCCAACAGTTCTTAGGTCAATGATTAGGCAGTTAAACCGCTGATGAATGTCAGAAAGAGATTCATTCTTTCCAGCGATAAAACTTTCATACTGTCTTACCAAGTTAATCTTTCGAGTCTCTTGGATTTCAGTAGTGCCCTCATATTGAACACATATTGTTTCCCACATTTCTTTAGAAGTTTTCAGATGCATGATGGAATGGAAAACTTCATCAGGCAGAGCCATTGAGATGATGGTCTTTGCTCTTGCATCTATGCCTACCTTCTTTTTATCTTCATCACTCCACTTTCTTATTTCCTTAACGACATATCGTTCAGGGACAACTTCAGTGGTGGCAGTAGCGGGAACCGCAACTATAATTCTAACAGGTTCAAAGGGTCCGTTTTCTATATATTCAGGTATAGTAGGATCCGCACCTTCAAGAAATAGCATCATTCGATTTTTCCATAGAGAAAAGTTATCTCTGCTAAATCAAGGAGGTTTAAAAAGTGAACCATTATCATAGTAGTTTGTGTTTGTGTTTGTGTTTAGTGCCATTTTAGAATAGCAAGGAAGAGTATTTAGCAAGATCTTTGTTTATCAGATTAAACAAACTGCTCTGATACCACTTGTTGGTCCCGGAGGTGCTTAACAAGTTTGTAGAAGGGGGGGGGTTGAATACAAACACAGAAATTAAAGTTTAATAAATTGTTTATTGATAAATCAAAATACAATTTATAAGTTTATTGCGGAATAAGATTAAGACAGACTCAATCTAAACAAACTTAAGAAACACTAAGATAATTGCACAAGAAATTCAGAGAATGGGGGATTTAAGAGATATAGAAAACAATGGTTTCTATATGGAGTTCAAGGATTGAGCACCCTCATAGATGGAGGGGTGAACTTCCTATTTATACCCTATGCATTAAATGCATGGCAGGGCACTTTACACGTGGCGTTCACAGATTGGCTTTGGGAGTCTTACTTTTGGGAGACATGCTTTCGGCCGGGTCATGAACAGTGTAGTTGACAGAGTTGTTGTACGTATGGTGGCAGAGACATGTCCGTTCTGACACATAGTACTAGTTTGTGCAAGGATAGACAAAAGGAAACTTGAGACATAAGCTTTGTGATCTTTTGATCGCTGAATATCTCTTCTTTCAGAGATAAAGAGGTTCAGCTATCGCTGAAGCTTTTCCTCATGTTCCTTCACGTATATGTAGAGTTGTCTTTGCTTCACTAATATCTGCATCAGATCACTAGTAGACTTCTCTATATTCAGCAGCTTCGTCTTCGATTCAGCTATGAACATATGTTGACGTGAGACTTGTCTTCAGGGATTACGTTGGCTGTTTACTTCAGAAACTATCAGTGATAACTGAACAGACTCAGTCTGATCACTGATAGTGAAACACTAATACATAGAAATGTTTGAGAGAGACTATCAGCGATAACTGAACAGACTCAGTCTGATCGCTGATGGTGAAACACCAATACATATTAAAACGTAATTTTCACTAAGTATAGAAGAGGGTCTTTATCAAATCACTGAGAGAGTTTGGATCAACAATATATATAGTAAACATATGCAGAACTCAAAGCTTTCATGATTCACACACTTTAGCAATAAGAGATGAAAGTCGTCCCTGCCATCGGACCTTCCCGTCCCCACCACGAGTCGGTGACCCTTTCCCTAACACATGTAGTTTTCCGGCAACATCTATCACTGCCGGCTACTCCCTCTCTGGAATGCCTCCATCGATCTCGATCTGGAACCAAAACCACAGTCGACAACAACTTCGACCGCTTCATCTTCCAGATATGTTTTCCGGCGATTTCTTTCTCCAAGAACTCCGTTTATGGTTTTTCTTGTGGTCTTCGTCTCTAATATGTTTTTAAAAAGAGAAGCTCTTTGAATCTTTTTGAGGATATCAATCTCGATTACAAAGAAACCGAGCTTAGTCGCTTAGATTAGGATTGTCGGAACTGATGACCAGTCGAAGATAAAGGCAAGTCTTCCCGGTAATGAAAGAAGTTTATCGGAGATGTAATCCAACACCTGCACATATGAAAATTAATCAAGATCTGCAGCACCCACCAAGTTAGCATGAATGGAGCTTCATATTAGAGAATTAGTTGATGGTTTGCATGTTTAAGTGCATTACAGGGTTGTACTTTGAGAGAGAATGATATGAGGGATTAAATCATGCACCTACTCATGAAGATAAACTCATAAACATAGAGATTGGAGGCTTGTAGGAGATGTACCATGGGAGATGTTTACATCTTCTTGCAAAAGATTTAGAATCACAAAAGCTTCTAACTATGTTTATATACATACATACATATATATATATATATATATGATATTAAATATAAATATGTATACTTTTATAAAAGAAAATTGTAAAAAAAAGATATTACCTATGATTTAACGGGACATCAGTTCTAGAGTTAGAAGAGGGACCCAATCCAAAATTTTAGATAACCACAGGGACGAAATTTGTAATTTACTCTAATTTTAATTAAAAACTCTATTTAATATGAGTTGTTGGATCAATGGAGATGAAGGGACTGAGATTCGTTAATGTTATCAAGTACACAATGAAAATTGAGTTTTTATTTGAACTTTCACATATATATATATATATATATATATATATATATATATATAGAGAGAGAGAGAGAGAGAGAGGAAGGTTCAAACGAGAACACTAACTATTTAAGAAAACAAGAAAAACAGCAATCATGTACAAAATCACATGTGATTTTGCACTACCCGAGAAATTCGGGGACGCGGGCGATGTGCAGCGCGACTCACAGGTAGCATGCATGATCGCGTGAATCACATGTGATTTTCTACATGATTGTTGTTTTTCTTGTTTTCTTAAATAGTTATCGTCCTCGTTTGAACCCACCTCTATATATATATGTATATATATAATTTTTAAATAGAAAATGAGATGAGTGGTAAAGACATCAAACCCATTTGTATGTACGCTTTAAAAACTTTTGCATTTAAGTTTTCTTTATTTATAAAAACATGTAAAGTGACCGAATTATCTCACGGCGTCTCCATTAAAGAAGTTAGGACAAAAGATCAATTTCAGAGCCAAATATGAATGGTATGCTTTTGAGATTAAAAACGCTTTTTAGATTTTCGATATAACTAGGTACACCAAAAATAGAGTTTACTCTAAAACCATAGATAGATAGTTTTAGTTTGTCTCGATTTATCTTTTATGCAACACTCAACTGTACTTTTGGTCCTTAACATTTGTCAATTTAAATAGAAAATTTCCTTTAATTTAAAAAACTCAGATTTGGTCCTTCATGTTTATCATTTTTTAGCGGTTTTGGTCTCTTGTCTAATGGTCGTTATTTTTTTCTGTTAAATCTGATTAAATGTGGGGTATTTTATTCATTTTACATATTTTCTTAGTTTTTGTATTAACATTTAAAAATCATATTATATTATTTATATTTATTATATATATATATATATATATATATATATATTGAGTCTGTAGAATCTCATCGTCCTTAACAAGCACCTACATGTTTCCATTGCCACCATTACCCAAACCGACACCTACATCATGCTTCTTCTAAGAAAGAGAGAGAGAGAGAGAGACCGTGGACTACAATCTCTGGTGATCTCTCGTGTCACAAACACAAGCACAAGCCCCTTTCCTCCCTTCGATCTCTCCCTTCTTCCCCTTCAATCTCAAGTGAGATCAAACAGGCATCTACCATCCACTTTCTCATGTCCACCGTTCAAACACAAACCCAATTTTACAAATGCTAACACAAATTACAGATTATCAACAGAAAAACACTAAATCATATCCTGATTGGGATCTGTGTGTTGTGTGTGTGTGGGGGGGGGGGGGGGGGATTTGGAGTTAGAATTTCGATGAAGATGAAGTCACATCTCCTGAGGTAGGAGTGAGATAAAGATAACCCGGGATGAGTGGTGGAGAAGTGGGTTTGATATTTGCATATGTGTGGTATCCCATGTGTACATACATAATATAATACTCTTTCCGTCCCAAAATAAGTGTCTAAATTTTTATTTATTTTTATCCCAAAATAAATGTCCACTTTCAAAAGTAGATAACTAAATTCTTAAATATATCCTTAATTAATGCACAAATATTTAAGAGTCGTGAAAGGAGAGAGAGAAATGAGGGTAAAGATGTCATTTGGTTAAAAAAACTATAATAATTATGCATATATAAAATTATGTGTTATTTCAATCGTGGACACTTATTTCAGGACGAAGGAAGTAAGTCTTTTAAAATTTTAATATAAAATAAGAGAATATTTAAAATGACTAAAATACCCTTTAGTGGAAAAAGTTAATGGCTATTACACGAAGAAACCAAAATCGTTGGGAATTGACAAACGTAAAAGACCAATTTAAAATTTTTAAAATTTAGGGATAATATCTATTGAAAATAACGAACATTAGAGTATCAAAAGTGAAGTTTACTATTTATGAAAAATACAAGATGAAATCTGTACAGTTTACAAATGAAAGAAAACTGACATCACAACAACCGTAATTATTGAATATTTATAACTATCCCAAGAAATCCCTCCTTCCTTACATTCCCTTCAACTTTTTCTTTTTGGTGGAATTGGGTCACTCCGTAATCACCCACTTTTTCTTCCTATTTTTCTACTTTATCTTTTTTAATCTTCAACTACTCTTAGGTGTCGTTTGTTTTTTAAGAGGTTTAAAGTCTGAAATCTTATTTTAGTTATACTTAATAAGAGGTGATGTGTAAAAATGTCTGAATGATTCAGACTTAAGAGTCATTAAGAAGTTTTAAAAAAAAAACAAACAACCCCTTACTCTTCCTGCTTTCCCTTTATCTCATTCTTCAACCAATTTTCAAAATGTATTTTCCATTTCACAATTTATTTATAGAGTAATATATATTTTTGGTTTTTTGTTTTTCCATTTTCTTTGCTTTTAGTCCTTACTGTTGTAACCATAGTGATTTGTAAAACCGCTCCAAAGTAGTAGCTTGTTTTGATGATTGTTAACTTTTAGCGGTTAAGTTAGGTGCATATTCATCTTTTTACATTTTCATCCTAATTATTATTAAAATAAAAAAACTTTACAAATCCATCCTATAAAATAATGACAAGTGTCTCATCCCACTTCTCTCTCGCTCTCTCTCACACACACATATATTGTTAGGGCAATTTAAATGTTAAATATAAGTTCAGGGGTTCATTATGTAATTCTTTAATAGTTCATTAGCTTGTTGGGCCTAAAAGCCCATAAGCCTAATTGATTATAAAGCCTGAGTATATAAATGTTGTTTTAGTTTCATTATCAGTTTAGTCTCATAACTTCCAGATCTCTAGTCAATAGGTTTACTTTTCTCTGATCAGAAATTCTTTCTGTAAACCTGTAACCCTTTGATTTCATATTAATCATATGACTAGAGGTTGTGGCCATATTACTGTTCATCATTGATTATTTGCTGTTGATTGCACTGTACTGGGATCTACAATTGGTATCAGAGCAAAAGAGACTGAAGGTTTGATGCAGAAAATGTTTGTCTAAAACCCTATTCGATTATTTGGTTTAATCGTTATTATCTGTTTTATCTGCCAAGTTTTGTTCGATTTGTGTTGATTGATTTTTTTTCCTGAAATCGTTTACTGTTTCTGAATTATTATCGGTCGCTTAAGTTTCTGGAAAACAATTTTTTTTCGGTCGATTGAATTTCTGATTTCTGAGTTGGTTTTCGGTCTAACTGTGTTCTTTGAAAATCGATTTTTGGTTATCGGTCAGATTGTTCTTGGTTGTCTTTCGGTCTATTTGTTGTTTATCGATCTGTTTGTGTTCTTGAAATCTGCATATTTGTTAATTACTGGTTGAATTCGATTTCTGGGTTGATTACGATCAAATTCCAGAATTCATCGTGTTCTTCGTGTTTATCAATCGAATTATCTGTTCGATTTTACAGGTCCTTTGGTTCGACCGATACATTGTATTTACTACCGGTCCTTTAGTTCGACCGGTACTTCACCGGTCCTTTGCTTGACAGATACTCTTTCTGTTTGACCGATACCTTGACCGACCGAGTGTTCAACCGGTACATAGCTTGACGGGTACACTGCGATCGGTACTTTGCTTTGACCGGTATATAGCGGTCAACCGATACTCTGTGTGATCCGGTACCCTGCTCGACCGGTATCCTACTCGACCGGTATCCTGTTTGACCGTGTCCCTGTCCTATCCTGTTTATTTTTATATATTGTGTTTGGATCATCCTGCTTGTCTCACGATCGTTACAGTGCTTTTAAGTTAAGAGATTTAAGTTGAATTCAAGAGACGCTTTAGCTATTGGTTCGGATCAAAAACCCCCGGTGCTCTATCGGGGGGAATACCCTCAGTGGCACGATCGCTTCATGAACTTCATTGAAGCGAAATCAAACTATGAAGATATATACAAGTGTCTGATAGAAGGGCCGCAAGAATGGCCGATGAAAGTCATACCGGGAAATCCAGATGAAGGTCGACTAGAACGTCGTGTTCGAAAAACTGTCGGTGATTTTCTTCCTCAAGAAAAGGCTATGTATGATGCTGAAAAGCAAGCAAAGACATATCTTCTACAAAGTTTACCCAACGACATCTATGCTTACATCGACAGTTACAAGGAGTCTGCAAAGAAAATGTGGGACCAGATTGAGAAAATGATGATGGGGAGCCACATCAACAATCAGCTGAAGGTAACAAACTGCATCACCAGATATGATGGCTTCAAAGCAAGAAAAGGCGAGACACTGACAGAAACCTATGAAAGGTTCAACATGCTTCTGAATGATCTCCAGAAAAACAAGATCACGAAGACGAACACCGAGAACAACATTAAGTTCATGAACAACCTCCAGCCTGAATGGAAGCCGTTCGTCTCTCATATTCGTCATACTCAGACCCTGGAGAAGCTTTATTTACATGAACTTTACGAAATGTTGCTCCAGGATGAAGAGGAAGTTATGGAGCTAATGGGGAATCAGAAAGCAGATGAAAAGCCGACAGTTGATCCGTTGGCACTTGTATCAGATAAAAGAGGTAAATCTGTCAGCCGCTCGTCCGGAAAGGAACCAGTACAAAGTGATTCTGAACCCGAAGATCCTGATAGTGATTCAGATCCAGAATACACTAAGATGAAAGAAGCCATGGTGTATTTGACTCAAGCTTTCCAGAAAAGGAAGTTCTTTAACAAGTCTTCCAACAAGCAAAGATTTTCCACTCGCCGTAACCATCAAGAGAAGTCTGAAGGTAAGAGACGTGTTGAAGATGGAAAGAAGTCTGACAAAAGACACGAAGAAAAGCCCAAAGAGGAGTCGATCAAATGCTACAACTGTGGTCGGTTGAGTCATTTTGCCAAGGATTGTCGTAAACATGTTGTGCACAACTCCGATTATTACAGAGCCAAGCTGCTACTGGCCAAAGAGAAGGAAGCAGGTAAGGCTCTCATGGCTGAAGATGCCTACTGGCTGCAAGTATCTGATGAAGAAACCGAGGATGCTGAAGCACACTTGTGTTTCATGGGCAAGCATTCATCACCTTCTGACACTGATGATGAAGATCGAAACTCTCCATGTCAGGTATGTGTTCCTTATCACGAAGCTTTAATTGATCAGATGCAACTTGCTATGAACAAACTAGACTCTTACAAGCTACTCATAAAAGAAAAAGAACAACTCATCTCATCTCTAGAAAAACGAGTTTTTGCACAGTCTGAATGTATTGAAAATCAAAGTTTAGAAATTTCTAGCAATCTGTGCACAAATTCTAATTTAAAAGAAGAGTGTGAGGGTTGTTCAAAAGAATCACAAGAGCTAAAGACCAAAGTAGACGATCTTACCTATGAGCTACGTATGTCCGAGAATGAGAAAATTGATACTGTGACACAAAACGTGGCTTACAAAAATGAAAACACAAGGTTATCTAATCAGTTAAAGGATATTGAACGAAAACTTTATACTATTGGTCAATCTCATCAAACACTGCATCTCATAGCACCAAAAGAACCCAAGTATGCGAATACGGGTATCGGCCACGATAACCCATTTTATCTGAAAAAGGCCTTATCCAAAGTTCCTACGCTATATGCGTTCGAATTTTTTGGATTAGACAAAACATATCCTGAGTACAAAATGCATTGGACCAAACCAATTGAGGATGAGGAATGGGAAGAGGATAATTTGCGAAGGAAGAACTCTACCAAAATGCAACTTCCTTTTGTTTATGATTCTTTGAATGCTTCTTACAGCGAAGACAAACCCTGTTTCCTATCAAATGACTATTTTAGAAGCTACACTCAAGCTGAACTTGATGCTAAAATCGTTAAAACTGAGAAGGAACCACTAGATCATAAAGTTTATGTTCCACCTCTGATTTTAGAAAAAAAAATTGTTCAGCTAGAAACGTCATTTGAACAGGAGAGGGACAGTTTTCAAAAGGAAAAACAAGAGCTTTTATCCCAAATTGAGTGCCTCAATTCCAATAAAGAGGAAACTGTGTCAGATAAGGAAAGAGAATACTTTCAGACAGAAATCAAGAAGTTAAACTCACAACTGGCTGCCTTGGCAGCATATCGTCTGAAAGAGCAACTTCACAAGGCTGAGCCTCAAACTAAGCCCACAATTCTCCAAAGAGAGAAAACTAATTTGTCGGAAAATTCTTATCCTGCCTCCGACACATCTTCTTGTAAAGCCTTTATGGGTGACTCGTCACCAAATCTTTCACATAAAGGAAAAGAGCCTCAAATGTTAGAAACGGATCATTGTTCTGATTTTAAAAATGCTTCCGCCTATGATCCGTGTCAAACAAATTCTTCCGATGTCCTGAATTCCTCAAGTGATAAGGTTCTTTCTGATGAGGAATGGAATTTTCAGCATTCTTGAATTCCGAGGTGTGTCTAGACAGTGATTTGACCCAATTTGATTTTAATCCGTCTCTACCAAGTCATGTTGATTTTATAAACTCTTCTTGTGAGCCTCTGGTACAATTTTTTAAGGGTGAATGTTCCACATCCGCCCCGCAAAAACCTTCTGTGAACAATTCTTCAAAATCTAAATCTAAAAAGCGTTCACAAATGAAGAAAAAGACCGGTCGCTCCAAAAGACAACAATCTTCAAGTTTCACATCTTCTGACTATGGGTTTAACGTATTTCAGATACTTTTGGTCGAAGCAAAGAGGTCAAATATGCGTGGGTAGCTAAGGAGTCTAAGGAAAGCACGGCGACGACAGAATTAGTTAATCCAGTTTTAAATTCTAGGAAACACAAGAACAATCATGATGTTTTTAATTCTAAACCTTTAGTTGAATGTAATGGAACTTTACCTTTAAAAGTTTATTCAATTCCGCAATTACTTCAACTGTCTCATGATTGTCTCTGTGGCTCTTATTGTGGATCGAATGATTTTGTTGATCGTCGTTTTGCATCTGATTGGTTTGGCTCATATCATGTTGCTAATTATCATTCTCAGTTTGATGTTCCCCGTCATAGAAACAGACCCAAGTCTAAACAGGCATCCAAAACGGGTGTTAAATCTAACCCCAAAGGACCCATTTACGAATGGGTACCTAAAAAGAAATAACTTGTTTTGCAGGACGGTCATGTGTGGTATCTAGATTCAGGCTGCTCCAAGCACATGACCGGAAGAAAGGAGCTACTTACAAACTTCACCGAGAAGTTTTGTGGAAATGTAAGGTTTGGGAATGATCATTATTCTCCCATCATGGGTTATGGAGATATCGTCAAGGATAATCTCACGATTAAGAAAGTTTCCTACGTCGAAGGGCTTGGTCACAATCTCTTCAGCATCGGTCAATTCTGCGACAAGGATCTAGAGGTCACGTTCAAATCAATGAGGAGCAGCGTTCGGACTGAAGATGGAAAAGAAATCCTTGCTGGAACGCGTCGCACAAATCTTTACACGATCGACCTCTCGTCTCTGAAAGCAGATAAGGAAGTTTGTTTGATGTCCAAAGCCTCTGCCGAACAAAGCTGGCTATGGCATCGTAGACTCTCGCACCTGAACTTCAAGACTATCAACAAGTTGGTGCTCGGTGGACACGTCAAGGGAATGCCAGATCTTAAGTTTGAAAAAGATCATTTGTGTGCCTCCTACGAAATGGGAAGATGAAGAAGGCTTCTCACAAGCCTAAAACCATTCCTAGTACTTCTCGGTCCTTTGAACTCATTCATACGGATTTATGTGGACCGATGCGCATTCAAAGCATCAATCACAAGAAGTATGTCCTGGTGATGGTTGACGACTTTTCTCGCTACACGTGGGTTAGATTCCTCCGTTCAAAGGATGAAACTCCAGAATTGATCATCTCTCTCCTGAAGAGTATTCAAGTCAGTCTCAATCTATCAGTTTAGACCATTACGATGGATAACGGCACAAAGTTCAAGAATCAAGTGCTCACCAGTTACCTGACTTCAGTGGGCATCACGCATACCTTCTCAGCTGCTCGTACTCCTCAGCAAAACGGGGTAGTAGAGCGCCGGAATAGAACTCTTGTTGAAGCAGCTCGCACGATGTTATCTCAGTCCAAGCTCCCGCTATTTTTATGGGCAGAAGAAGTTGCTACCGCTTGCTACACTCAAAACCGCACTATCATCAACAAGCAGTTCAACAAGAGACTGTACGAGATCATCAACAAACGAATCCAGAACATCAACTATTTCCATGCATTCTGGTGCACATGCTTCGTACTGAATGACAAGGATGATCTCGGAAAATTCAGCCCCAAAGCGGACGAAGGAGTGTTCATCGGATATTCCCAGCAAGCCAAAGCTTACCGTGTCTACAACAAACGATCTAAGACCGTCGTTGAGAGTGTGAACGTGACTTTTGACAAGGCCGCTGACATGGCTTCTGAACACCTCAGTTGATAACCCGCTTTAACTGGCGTGTTAGCTACTAGACAATTTCGTCGACGAGCTACACAATCTCCAGTAGATCCAAATCAAGCGTCTACGTCAAGAGCACATCTTTTTGGTTTGGATTTACTTTTTGAGCATTTCTATGATGACTTATTCAATACTATGCCTAATGCTATATCTTCTAACAAGAATGAAGCTCAAGTACCAGAAGTGACACAAGTCACTGGACCATCCGAGTCCGGTGACCCTACCTCGCCTGATGGTTCCCCCGCTACTGTCTGCGTATCAGCGTCACCAAGCTCGAGTGACCCCCTCCGATCAATCAAGATCCTACTGTCGCACCGGCAATAGTAGGACCTCCTGAATCAACACCTGCTGAAGGTACTCCTGAAGTTTTCTTTTCTGGCAATCCCGGATCCTGCAATAAATGCATCACCTGCTGAGTCGACATCTGTTGCTCACTCGACTCCAACTAAGGAGCTTCCACCTCACAGGCCGTGATCACTTGAAGCAGTTCAGGATTTACCCCCCGGTGGTTATGTGGACTCCGATACTTCTCAACAGACATATCAACCTCTTCCACATGCCACCAAGTGGACTTGAGCTTACCCCCTTCATCAGATCATTGGTGATCCCAAGACACCTATTCAGACTCGCTCCACCACCGCAAATGACTGCTTATTTTCTTTGTTCCTCAGCCGTATCAAACCTTCCACCGTCTCCGAAGCGTTGAATGATCCAGACTGGGTGATCGCTATGCAAGAGGAACTCAATCAATTTGAGAGTCTCAAAGTGTGGCGTCTTGTTCCCCGGCCAAAGAATAAGACAGTGATTGGGACGAAATGGATATTCAAGAACAAGAAGGACGAAAATGGAATAATAATACGGAACAAAGCACGTCTGGTAGCTAAAGGATATCGCCAGCAAGAAGGGATAGACTACGATGAGACGTTTGCACCGGTTTCCCGCATTGAAGCGATATGCATGTTCCTCGCCTACGCCGCTCACAAGAATTTCATCGTCTTTCAAATAGATGTGAAATCCGCGTTCCTGAAGGGAGTTCTCAAAGAGGAATGTTAAAGAACATATTTATTGGATTCAAGATCATAATTATCTGAAGATGGAAATCTGAAGTTAAAGCTGATAAAGTCGTCTCAACAAATAGTCTAGGGTCCTTTTGTAATAATTAGTCAAAGTTTGTTTTCGTATCTTATTTATTAGCCTTTTATTTTATTTAAATAAGTTTAGTTTGTTGTTGGGCCCAAGCAAGCCAAGCCCATTAGGCTTACTTAGCCTAAGTATAAATTAGTTTAGGTTAGAGTTTATTAGGTTAGAGATCTTAATTGCAAATTAATTATAGTGAGGAAACTTGTGGTGGTGGTGTGGCACTGTGAACAAGACAGAGAGAAGGGAGAATTCGATATCAAGTCTGTAACTCATTGAATCGTTTGCTTAATCAATATCAGGTTTGATTTATCGTATTGTTTATGTGATTGGTTGTTTTAATGATTGCATATTGGGACACACAATTGGTATCAGAGCACAGTACAGATTGGATTGAATAAGTTTTTGTTCGGTTCTAATTTTTCTGTCAAAGATTCATGTTTTTTTTGTGTGATTGTTCATTCAAGTTGATATTGGTTTGATTGTGTTTGTTTTGCATATTATAGTGATTGGATATTGTTTGATTTGATAATTGCATTGATTTTGATTATCAATTTGTTGAATTTGGTTTTCTGGGTTCGGTTTGGAGACGACACTGTGTGCTCAATCGAATTCTTCATAAAGTGGTTTTTAGTGAAATTAATTGGTAGCTATCGTTCTATTCGTTTAATCGATCATGTATGCAAAGTTTGGTTGGTCAATTTTGAGTTTTGATTAGTTTCTGGGTTGAGTTTTGAGTTTCTGGGTCGATTCTGTATCAAGAACACTCCGGTCGAACATATAGGTCTTTGTTTCTATCGGTCTAAGTCCACTTCCGGTCGAATACCTTTATCGGTCTATAGCATTCGACCGGGACACTCACTGTCCACTCCGGTCTTGCACAATACCGGTCGAAGCTTTTGTTTCTATCGGTCTTAGCAACATCCGGTCTTAATACTTCCGGTCTTTCATAGTATCGGTCGAACAATCATCCGGTCTTACCAACATCCGGTCTTAACACTATCGGTCTTGCATTCTATCGGTCAAATCATTCGACCGGACTCTACAAGTACCCGGTCGAACACTATATCGGTCAAATCACTCGACCGGACTCTACAAGTTCCCGGTCGAAGGCAATATCGGTCTTTGCACTCCCCCGGTCGAACAAGTTCCCGGTCGAACTCTCTCCGGTCTTTACAAGTCTCCGGTCGAAGCTCATCCCCGGTCGATTTTTGCAAACTGTAATAGGGGGACAAAGTTTTGTTCGTGATCAGTTTTTTTTTTAATTTCATTCTAAGTTTTTCAGTATTGTGTGATTTTATCTTGACTTCTAACGATCTCATTCTGTTGATTGTCTAAATATCAGATAAGTTTGATTTCTAATCATATAAGTAAAGATGTCTCGGGAAGCTCTTGGTATTAGAACAGATGTGAAGCCACCAGTACTCTTCAAGGGGGAGTACGAGCAATGGAAGGACAAAATTTTGGACTTCATTGATCGACATGATTTGGGAGATGAAATCAGAAAATCTCTGAAAGAAGGTATCATGACACCTCCAACCAAGGTTCTCACTGTAGCTGGAGAAAATGGTCAAGAAGAAGAGACAGAGTACAAATTACCGATTGGTGAATATTCGGAAGATCAGCTGAAGAGACACAAGGGTGATAAGCTGGCAAGATCATTTATTCTCCAAGGCATACCGAATGAAATATATGTCAAGATTGACAGCTATAACGCTACTGGTAAGCAAATGTGGGATCAATTGGAGAAGATGATGATCGGATCCAAAGTCGGCAATCAGCTCAAAGTATCTACATGCCTGAATAATTATGAAGAGTTCAAAGCCAAAGTTGGAGAGTCTCTCGAAGCTACTTATGACAAATTTGTCACTTTGCTGAACGAGCTCAGCAAGAACAAGATCAGCAAATCTCACGTGGAGCTGAATGTGAAATTTCTCAGCAATCTTCAGCCTGAATGGAAGAGGTTCACCCGTCAGATGAGACAGTTGAAGGATCTGCATGACATTCCTCTTCATGAAGTTTATGAGATCCTCAGACAGAATGAGGAAGAGGTAGAAGAGATCAAGGCTGAGATGAAAAAGGCTGACAAAGCAGTTGCTGATCCAGTTGCTCTTGTGGTTAAGAAGTCAAAGAAGAAGAAGGTGATAGAATCCGATTCGGAAGAAGCTGATTGTGAGGAAAAGTCTGAAACTGACGATTGTGAAAAACTGATGGAAACCATGCTCATGTTAACCAAGGCTTTCCAAAAGAAGTTCTATAAAAAGCCAAACTCCAATAGTCAGCGATACTCGTCTGGTCCGAACAACTACAAGCATAAAGAGAAAGTTGAAGAAAGGAGATCAGAAGAAATGAAGAAGGATGGAGCTGAAGAGACCAAGAAAGAAGTACCGATTAAGTGCTACAACTGTGCTAGACTCGGTCATTTTGCCAAGGACTGCCGCAAATCAAAAGTCCGAAACTCAGACTATTACAAGAATAAAATGCTTCTAGCCAAGCAACAAGAGGATGGAAAAGCATTAATGGCCGAGGATGAATACTGGCTCGACCATTCGGACGACGAATCTGAAGGAGAGAAGGACGAGACAGCACATCTGTGCTTGATGGGGAAGAACCAGTCAGAAGCTGAAGCTGATTCAGATGATAGAGATACTGATGAGGTATGTAACTTTACTGAATTTGATTTATTGAACCAAATGAATGCCATGATGTCTAAACTCCAAGAATTAGAGTCGAACCTGAAGCGTGAAAGAGGTGTCATAAATGAGAAAAATCAATGTATACATAAACTTAGTAATGATATTGCTGAGAAAAATGTATTAATTGAAACTTTGCACAAAAATATAGACACCAGCGCTAAAGAAAAGACTATAATTCATAAAGAGTTATCAGAAACTGATTCAAAGTTTAAAGAATGTGAGTTTAAATCTAGAGAGATTGCTAAAAGGTACTTTTCTACTTCAAAAGAGAATAAATCTTTAATAGAAAAGGTGAATGCTTTGGAAGAAAAATTACACTCTTTGGGTCAAACTGAACACACTATTCATTTGAACAAACCTAAAGAGAAACCTGATACTTGGGGACTTGGTTACAAGAACCCACATCATCTCAAAAAGGGTATATCTGAAGTGCCCGCACTTTATGACTTTGGGTTTATGTTGTTGGCTCCTCAACATCAAGAACTCAAACCCTTTTGGACTAGTCTGTCGGAAAAAGATAAAGCCAAGGAATATGATAAAAGAAAGAATACAACTAAAGTTCAACTTCCTTTTCGCTATGAGAAGTTGAATAACAGTTATCGTTCTAATAAATCAAAATTTCTCTCAAATGATTATTTTGAGAGTTATTCTGTTAAAGAGTTGGAGGCTAAACCCATTGAAGATAAGCTTTACGTCCCTCCCCTTGTTTTGGAAAGTAAAATTTCTGAACTTGAAAATACTCTTACAGATGAATTTTTTTTGATGAACTTAGAACAAACTGTTTTTTCAACAGTGTTCAAAAAATTCTAATTTTCCTAAACTCTCTAAGGCTTTAAATTCGGATGACAGATCTGGTTCACTTAATAATGAGCTTAATTTCTTAAACTCTAAAGGCGTTTTAAATAAGTGTGTTTCTCAGTTTGATTTTTCTTCTGAACTTCCTGATCATTCATCATGTGTTGTAAATTCCTTTGGATTACCCAGTGTGCATGAAAAAGGTGAAACATCAACGAATGTTGATAAATCAGTCTCTGTGAAATCTAAGAAAGCAAAGGGTAAGAAACAAAAATCTCAGCTTTCACAGAAACCGATCCTCACTGGTAAGCCAAAGAAGAAGCATTCTCATATTTCTCACCATTCTAACTCTAAAGTTTCAAATGTTTCAGATTTGATAAAGCAAAGGGTTGGAGTTAAGACTGCATGGATACCAAAACAGAAGATAGACGAGAAAGCCAAATCTAGTTCTAGTTTTGTTTTGAATAAAAAGACTTATAGTAAAGATGATGTGATTGTAAATGTTGCTACTTTTAAACCTAATCTTGTTGATTCTCGCAAGAAATACTCTATAAAGCAATTATTCCAGTTAGCTCCATCTAAAAATAAGAAGTTTTTAAATTATGGTGAATGTGATTATGCTTCTCGTAAATTTTCTGATGTTTGGTATGGTTCATATAATGTTTCATCTTATCGTTATCATCATGATTATGGTTTTCAAGGAAAAAGCAGGCCCAATTTTAAATGGGTGCCAAAATCAAGTACTAACAATGGAGGTCCCATTTTTAAATGGGTTCCTAAACCTCTTCTTTCTTGATTTGTTTTGTGCAGACCCGTCATATGTGGTATTTGGATAGTGGGTGTTCCAAACATATGATCGGGCAGAAGAGTATGTTGTCTAATTATAAGGACAAATACTGTGGCACAGTTCGTTTTGGGAATGATCAGTTTTCACCTATTCTGGGATATGGTGATGTTGTACATGAAAATCTTACGATCAAGAAGGTGAGTTACGTTGAAGGCTTAGGGCACAACCTGTTCAGCATTGGCCAGTTCTGCGACAAAGATTTAGAGGTTAATTTCAAGGCCAAGACATGTTCAATACGCACTGAAGAAGGAAAAGAACTCTTGGTCGGATCTCGCAAGTCAAACCTCTACACCATCAATTTGTCAAAGGTCCAGGCTGACAATCAGGTATGTCTAATATCAAAGGCCTTGATGCAACAAAGCTGGTTATGGCATCGACGGATTTCTCACCTCAACTTTCGGTACATCAACAAGCTGGTCAGTGGCAAGCTAGTGAAAGGTCTTCCAGAACTGAAGTACGAAAGAGAACATGTATGTGCAGCGTGTGAAAAGGGAAAGATGAAGAGAGCCCTACACAAACCAAAGCCTGAACCGAGTACAAGCTCTCCGTTAGAGTTGTTGCATATGGATCTATGCGGTCCTATGCGAACGCAAAGCTTAGGAGGAAAGAAGTATGTGTTGGTTATCGTGGATGACTATACGCGATACACTTGGATTAAGTTTCTACGGTCTAAAGATGAGACTCCCGATGTTCTCATTACGTTTCTGAAGACGACCCAAGTCAATCTGCAAAAACAGGTCAAGATTCTCAGGACTGACAACGGCATAGAGTTCAAGAACAAGACAGTCGAAGAATATCTCGAATCAGTCGGGATATCACATCAATACTCTGCTGCTCGCACGCCTCAACAGAACGGAGTCGTCGAAAGGCGAAATCGTACACTTGTCGAGGCCGCTCGGACAATGCTCAGCCAATCTGACTTACCTTTATTTTTGTGGGCTGAGGTTGTATCGACTGCGTGTCACACTCAGAATCGCTCCATGATACACCGCCGATTAAAGAAGACTCCGTATGCGTTGATCAACAACCGCACACCAACCATCAAATATTTTCATGTTTTTGGTTGTACGTGTTATGTTCTAAACGACCGAGAGAATCTGAACAAGTTCAGTGCTAAGGCGGATGAAGGCATCTTTGTTGGTTATTCCTCTACATCTACTGCATATCGGATTTACTTGAAGAAGTCGAAGACTGTGATCGAGAGCGTTAATGTTACATTCGATGAGGAAATGACTTCTGAGCATATCAGTTCAGAACCCGTCATTACCGGAGTTTTAGCTTCTGGACCAACCAGTCCAGGACCTGCACCTCAAGAGAACAAATCAGATGGCGCTTCGTCGTCTACTTCTAATTTATCTGATTTGGATTTATTATTTGAACTGTTCTATGATGAATTTCTTGGTTCTAAATTGCCTAACTCTGTTGTGATTGACAAGATAGAAGACTCGATGACTACTCATCCGACCACTTCTGATATCTCTACTGAATTTGGTTCCCTTATACAGCAAGAAGTTCCAGTTCAAAAGCCTACTCCGACAGTTGAAGTTGTGACCAACAATGCCGAGACAGAAGTTGCTGACTCCGTAGGATGTACTGTAGGGACTGATCAACAGATTGACCAAGCTGTACCTACTGCTACTTCTGCAACATCTACTTCAACTGAAGCCCCCCTTATTTCTGAAACATCTGAAGGAGATACCAGTGGATTTCTAGATGCGGACAATGATCAACATGCATCTAATCCACTCCCTCATGACCATAAGTGGACCAAAGAGCACCCAATACATCAAATTATTGAAGATCCTTCTGCACCGGTGCAAACTAGGTCTGCAACATCAAATCTATGTATGTATGAATCCTTTCTGAGCAAGATCGAGCCTACACGCGTATCTGAGGCCCTTGCCGATTCAGATTGGGTAACTGCGATGCAAGATGTGCTGAATCAGTTTGAAGCACTGAAAGTCTGGAGACTCGTACCCAACCCGCAAGGTAAAACCATCATTGGTACGAAATGGGTGTTCAAAAACAAGAAAGATGAAGATGGCACCGTTATCCGAAACAAAGCACGACTTGTCACCAAGGGATATAGGCAAGAGGAAGGAATAGACTACGATGAGACTTATGCTCCAGTGGCACGTATAGAGGCAATTCGGATGTTCTTAGCCTACGCAGCCCACAAGAACTTCACCGTCTATCAAATGGACGTGAAGACAGCTTTTCTGAATGGAGTACTCAAGGAAGAAGTCTACGTCTCACAGCTAGAAGGGTTTGTAAATCCAGATAAGTCGATCCACGTCTACATCTTGGATAAGGCTCTTTATGGACTGAAACAAGCTCCTCGCGCCTGGTATGATATCCTATCTCAATTATTGGTTAAGTCAAGTTTCACAAAAGGTACGATTGATACCACTCTTTTTATTAAAAAGGATAAAGGCGATATCATTCAAATTCAAATATATGTGGATGATATTATTTTTGGTTCTACAAAGCCTAAGTACTGTAGGAACTTTGCAAACCTCATGGTGTCTCGTTTTCAAATGATCATGATGGGAGAGATGAATTTCTTTCTCGGATTGCAAGTCAAACAATTTTCAACGGGGATCTTTATCAATCAATCTAAATACATTATGGATATTATTCGGAAGTTCAAAATGGAAAATTGTAAACCGATTGGTACCCCAATGGCACCTGGTACTAAGATTGGCACCGATCTTTCGGGAAAGGCTGTTGATGTTAGGACTTATAGAGGAATGATAGGTTCCTTAATGTATCTCACTTCTAGTAGGCCGGATATAATGTTTTCTACATGCTTATGTGCTTGATATCAGGCCAATCCTAAGGAATCCCATCTGTTTGCTGTAAAGCGGATTTTCAGGTATCTGAAGGGGACTGCAGATCTTGGTCTGTGGTATCCTAAGAATACAAGCTTTGAACTAACATCTTATTCAGACGCAGATCATGCTGGTTGCATGTTAGACAGGAAAAGCACCTCGGGTCATATACAATTCCTCGGAGATAAACTAGTCAGTTGGGCTTCGAAGAAGCAATTATGTGTCTCCACATCAACGACCGAAGCGGAATATGTAGCTGCTGCTAGCTGCTATTCTCAGGTCTTGTGGATGAGAACACAACTGCGAGACTATGGATTTCATTTCAATAGAATCCCGATCTATTGTGATTCGAAGAGCGCTATTGCGATTACCGCTAACCCTGTTCAACATACTAAGACCAAACACATAGATGTCCGGTATCATTTTATAAAAGATAATGTAGAAAAGGGGACAATTGAACTTTACTTTGTAAAAACCGATTATCAGCTTGCGGATTTGTTTACCAAACCTTTAGACGAAAAGAGATTTAATTTTCTTGTCTCAAGACTTGGTATGCTAAATCTTAAGACCTAATCGGTAGTTACCTATTAAAGTTTCTTATTGTATCTCTTTATCATTTCTTTATTATTATTTCCGCATGATACCTGCTCTTTAATAGTTTGTTCATGATCTCAGGGGGAGTGTGAAAAGTATCTTATAGATGATCAATGTTCGTTTGAGGGGGAACAATTATGAATGCATTGTACTTACTGATCAATGTGTTAGTAGTGCAAAGTTTGAGGAGAGCGATCAAGTCAAAGGAGTATGGCTATGACTTCTGATTATTTCTGATCAGAACTCGTACATAAATTGTTTTACTGCTTTATGTCATTTCAATTTCAGTGAATAAAGTTACTTTGACTAGACTTTTAGACTTTTGTAGGTTGAGAGATGCTTCAAAGGTCATATCTTAATGACTTTAAGCTTGACTTCGCGAGATGTAAGACTGTACTCGAAAGGTATAATTTCTTTTTCTTCATCTCCTCCATGGTTGAAAGACGGACAACTTTCAATCAGAAGAAAACATGTTCTTAATTGTTCAAACCACTTCCCAATTCTCAATAAGTTTTCTTGATTTGGAAGTGTGATTTTAAATGTTTTCTGCTACATCATTGAGCTTTAACTGATAAAGTTAAATCATCTAAGCAACTTTTGCTTCTTAGGAAATCATGGGATCAGTGTGCTAGGACTTAAAAGAAACTTCTATGGATTCACGTTAACCAGTGTTTTCTACCCAAGAAGTTAATCCTGTAGTGAAAGAATGTGAGGAGTCCAACAAGAAATGAGTGTGGGATGTGTGATGAGGGACAATATTAAAAGAGAGTTTGGTTAGCTGTGAGCTTAAAGATTAAAAGAAAGAGGGTGAGAGACCAGAGTAAAAGAATTTTTAAACTCTGCACCAACTACTTTCTGAGCCAGGCAGCTACATGTCTAATGCTTCACAATTCTTTGGTGAACATTATTGAAACAGGCAACTAGCCCATGCCAACTCTTGACTTTACCCCACCATCTACTCATTTTCTTCTCAACAAGAAAATGTTTCATTTTCAAAGGGGACGAAACACATATGCTATCTGATTTTCATTTGGGAAATCTGGATATTGAAAAGAAGGTAGTCTGCCCCACCTTCACACTTCACTAATGCACATTGAGTTTGTGTTTCACTACTTGTTTCAGTGGTTTACACATTTTGAGCCTTATAAGCAAACATCACATGCTTTATTTTATTCTATCACTTGCACGGACACACAAAGAATTTGTTTCTTTGTCATAACGTTCATAGAAATTGCCTTTGTGGTGTTTCGATGATTGAATGGAAGCCTTGGGGGAGTGAACATCATAAAAGCTCCTTTATAGTGTGTATTCGTTACACACAGTGACTTTGTGTTACTGACAGGCAATTTTAACTGATTCATTTGTTGATTCAGGTGTTACACTTCATTTTTCTAAATTGTCTAGATTTGCAAAGATCTGGATGAACATCTTAATGAATTGACGGATAATCAGTGGTTCTGTTTGCAAGATCAAATGGTGGAAGATATTTCTTGAAGACACGTTTTGATGAACTTTTTGCTCTTTTCATCAAAAAGGGGGAGAAGCATCAATCAAGAAATGCAGAGATCAAAAGTTTTTGCAAGAATTTCTGAAGATATTATGAAGATTTGCTGGTTTGAAGAAATTTTCTTTGAAGATGATTTGCTGAAGCATTCCGAGCTGAAACTTGAGATAATTTCTTTCCAAAAGATATTCTCATCGATTGGGGAGATTGCTTCATTCTAAAGACAAAGAGGAAGATTACATTTTCTGAGCTTAAAGAATGATCTTGATCCAAAGGGGGAGATTGTTAAAGCACATATTTATTGGATTCAAGATCATAATTATCTGAAGATGGAAATCTGAAGTTAAAGCTGATAAAGTCGTCTCAACAAATAGTCTAGGGTCCTTTTGTAATAATTAGTCAAAGTTTGTTTTCGTATCTTATTTATTAGCCTTTTATTTTATTTAAATAAGTTTAGTTTGTTGTTGGGCCCAAGCAAGCCAAGCCCATTAGGCTTACTTAGCCTAAGTATAAATTAGTTTAGGTTAGAGTTTATTAGGTTAGAGATCTTAATTGCAAATTAATTATAGTGAGGAAACTTGTGGTGGTGGTGTGGCGTTGTGAACAAGACAAAGAGAAGGGAGAATTCGATTTCAAGTCTGTAACTCATTGAATCGTTTGCTTAATCAATATCAGGTTTGATTTATCGTATTGTTTATGTGATTGCTTGTTTGAATGATTGCATATTGGGACACACAAGGAAGTATATGTTTTGTAACCCGAAGATTTCGTGAGTTCAGCAAATTCTAATCACATTTACTTTCTTGACAAGGCCTTATACGGTCTTAAGCAAGCGTCACGAGCCTGGTATGATGCTCTCTCATCCTTCTTAGTCAAATCTGGCTTCTCTAAACGTAAGATCGACACTACCCTTTTTATTAAAAGAGAAAAGCGTGATATTATTCTTGTACAAATTTATGTTGATGATATAATCTTTGGCTCAACAAACCCCAAGTACTGTCAGAACTTTTCAACTCTAATGAGTAAACATTTTCAAATGAGCATGATGGGGCAAATGAAATTTTTCCTAGGTCTTCAAGTTAAACAACTAGCAACAGGAATTTTCATTAATCAATCTAAATACATCTCGGATATTCTTCGGAAATACCAGATGGAAATTTCTTCACCTATGAAAACCCCCATGTCTACTAGTATAAAGCTACACTCCGATCCTAACGGAAAGGATGCGAATGCTACAACTTATAGAAGAATGATAGGTTCTCTGATGTACTTGACGGCGAGCCGGCCAAATATTATGTTCTCGACGTTCTTGTGTGCAAGATTTCAGTCGCAACCTAAAGAGTCTCACTTAGCTGCTGTTAAGCGTATTTTTCGATATTTAAAAGATACTGCTGATCTTGGTTTGTGGTACCTGAAAGAGACAGGTTTTGAACTGGTAGCCTACTCAGACGCTGACCATGTTGGTAACATGCTGGACCGGAAAAGCACATCGGGGCATGTCCAGTTCCTGGGAGATCGTCTTGTCAGCTGGGCCTCGAAGAAGCAAAATTGCGTGTCCACCTCTACCACCGAGGCGGAATATGTAGCAGCCGCCAATTGCTGCTCGCAAGTCATTTGGATGCGCACCCAGCTGAAAGACTATGGCTTTCACTACTCTAAGATCCCCATCTACTTTGACTCGAAGAGCTCCATTGCAATATCTAGCAATCCAATCCAGCACACGAAGACGAAGCACATTGATGTGCGTTATCACTTCATAAAAGACCACGTGGAAAGAGGTACCATCGAACTCTACTTTGTTAATACAGAGCATCAGTTAGCAGACCTGTTTACCAAAGCCTTGGAAGAAAAACGCTTTAATTATCTTGTGTCCAAGCTAGGTATGCTAAATCTGAAAGTTTGACCCTTTCCCAGACCTATCCGAGTCTCATTCAATCACGAATGACTGTGACTTAGTGCCCCAGTGACTTGTCTCTGGATGCTCATGTTCACACTCATTAGTGATTGACTTTTACTCGTTCAGTTCCATGTAAGTTTAAAACTTTTGTATTAATAAATTAGATTTCGTTAAGTTTCTATTTTTTTCTCTCTCGTGTGTTTTTCTTTTCTTCGTGGTGTTTCACTTTATTTTGCAGTCCATTGTTTCGATCCTTTCGAGAGTAAGTCGCGTGTGGTACAGTTTCGAACTTGTTCATGTGTTCAGGGGAAGCACTATCGTACGATGTTTGGTAAGTTCAAAAGTCCTCCGTTCGAGGGGGAGCATGTAAGTTTTTCCTGTGTTTCGATTTCCTCGCGGAACTCGTCGAGGGGGAGCAACGTCTCGTAAGCGATTCCATGTTCGTGGGGGAGAAATTCCTATTTCCTTAGGTTTATTTTTTTTTTCCATTAGGTTTATTTTTTTTTCTATTCTCACTTAGTTATGATCTTCCGTTAAATTTCTTCAAAAGTTTTTTTTAGGATTAAATTTTTTTTAGTCTTGCCTTAAAGTTTTTTTTTTATTATTTTTTTCATATATCTTATAATAATAAAAATACAAAAATATTAGTTTAGTTTGGTTTTATTTTTTTTAAGTTTCTATTTTGAATCGGGCCGACCCATCTCTATTGGTCCATACCCGAGTCCCGACCCATCTACCACCCTGTTTGTTCCAGAATCTAGTTTCTAATCAAACAATCAAACAAACAAGATAAAACAAATCAATTACCTGTTTGATTTCTTTCAAATTCAATCTTTACACTTTCTCTCTCTAGAACTCTCTCTTTCTCTCTCTACAATCTGACTTCTCACAATTCAGTTCTCTCTAATTTGTATATTCCTTCTAACTACAAAGAGAAAAAGTATTTATATCTACAACTAATACGAGGAAAATACAAATACAAAATACAACTAAGTTTGACTTATTACAAAATAGACTTTGACTTTTAATGAGATTTGACTTTAGCAGCTTTCACTTTCTCAACTTTGACCTTCAGTATACTTGATCTTGTATCCAACAGATTTATGCTCTAACAATCTCCCCCTTTGGATTCAAGATCATTGTTGAAAGATTTAGCAATTAAATCTTCACTTTAAGCTCTGTCTGAACAATCTCCCTTTTTCCTTTAACAGTCTTCTTTCCAAAGTTATCTTCAAATGATGAACAATCTCCTCAAAGCTCTCATAGAATGCTTTCAGACTTTGGAAAGAAATTATCTTTAGAATCAGCTTGAATTGCTTTTCAGCAAATAATATTCAAAGAAAATTTCCACAAATCTTCAAAAATTCTTTAATCATCTTCAAATCTTTACTTTGAATCTTATGTCTTGGCTATTTGAGAAAATCATCTCCCCCAATCTTGAAAATCTTTAACATTTCTTCATACCATCTCCCCCTTTTTTATGATTTGAACATCTATATCATCAAAACTTTACTTCCAAGAAATGTCATTGACCGTTCTGATCTGTCAAACTAAGCCTCTGATTTTGTGATCCACAACCAGTATTCATCCAGATCTTTTCAAATCCAGACAAAATAAAAACATGTAACTCCTGAATCAACATATGAATCAGTTAATATGCCTGTCAGTAACACAAAGTCACTGTGTGTAACGAATACACAATATAAAGGAGCTTTTTGATGTTCACTCCCCCAGGGCTTCCATCCAATCATCGAAATACCACAAAGGCAATTTCTATAAATGTTATGACAAAGAAACGAATTCCTTGTGTGCTCATGCAAGTGTAGAAAGAATTAAGCACGGTGATTGCTTTTAATAAGGCTCAACATAGTGTAAACTACTGAGACAACAGTAGATAAACACAGACTCTAAGTGCATGATTGAAATGCGAAGGTGGGGCAGACTTCCTTCTTTTTCAATATCCAGATTTTCCAAATGAAAATCAGATAGATTATATGCTGCGTCCCCTTGAAAATGTGAAACATTTTCTTTTTGAGAAGAAAATGAGTGGTTGGTGGGGTATTAAGCAAGAGTTGGCATGGGCTATTTGCCTGATTCAATAACATTCACCAAAGAATTGTGAAATGCTAGTAATGTGGCTGCCCGGCTCAGAAAGTAGTTGGTGCAGAGTTTGATATTCTTCTACTCTGATCGCACACCCTCTTTCTTTTTAATCATTAAGCTCACTACTAACCAAACTCTCTTTTCCATTTTACCTCATCACACCCACACTCATTTCTTTAGATTCCTCACACTCAATCACTGAAAGATTAACTTCTTGGGTAGGAAACACTGGTTAACATGAATCCATAGAAGTTTAGTTAATTCCTAGCACAAAAAACCCATAGTTCCTATAAAGCATATGTTGCTCAAATGGTTTAACTATATCAGTTAAATCTCAAATACAAATGTCAGATAAATGGATGCTCAGATGATATAATCATGAAGATTTGAGCATTTTTAAACATTGAAGTATTTTCAAAGAAGTATATTGAATGAATGAAAATGAATGAAAAGACTTGTTTGAAAATCTGACATTGTATTAAAATGATCAGAAATGAATGATATATCAATTAAGGCTTATGGTCAAGAATAACAGATATTTGTCTATACGAAACAAAATATAGACATTCTTGAAATGACGTTTCGAAATGAAATATCGCTCAAATTTCTTTGAATACAAGCGGAGTGTCTTACCATCGAAGAAAAATTGTTCCAATTTAGAGACATGGTAAGAACATGTTGAACAAAGTCAAACCGGTGTGTGTGAATACTTGAAAGAATATAGAAAAGACAATACGCAAGTATTTATCTTTGGAAACACACGGTTTGTTTATCAATTAATCACAAAAAAAATGAAAACATTTAAAATCACACTTCCAAATTATAAAATCTGTTTAAAAATCAGGAAGTGGTTTGAACATTTAAGAACATGTTTTCTATACCTGAAAGTTGTCCTTCTTTCAGATACATTTGAGATTAAGATAAGAAATTTACCTTTTCGCTCAATCTTAATTCTCAGAAAGTCAAGCTATCGTCATTAATATATGATCGTGTCAGCTTCTCTCATCCTGTATAAGTCTCAAAGTCTAGTCAAAATTTATTCACAAAAATTTATTCAAAACTTAAAAGACATAAAGCAATAGAACTTTTAAGATACGAGTTCTGATCTAAAGTAATCAGAAATCATTGTCTTACTCCTTTTGATAAGCTCCCCCTAAAATCATGCATCACAAAAATTAATCATTTAAGTAAAATGATGAAATTAGTTTTACTCCCCCTCAACTGAATATAGATCATCTAACAATCTTCTCATACTCCCCCTGAGATCATGAGCAAACAATTAAAGTGTAGGTATCCTTCAGATATAAAGATAAAGAAAATGACGAAAAATAACAATACGTAACTTTAGTAGGTAATAACTGATTATGTCTTCAGATTTAACATACCAAGCTTAGAAACAAGAAAATTAAATCTCTTCTCATCTAAGGGTTTGGTAAATAAATCTGCAAGTTGATAATCTGTTTTTACAAAATAAAGTTCAATTGTTCCTTTTTCTATATTATCTTTAATAAAATGATACCTTACATCAATGTATTTGGTTTTCGTATGCTGGACAGGATTAGCAGATATGGCAATCGCACTCTTCGAGTCACAATATATTGGAATTTTGTCATATTTGAATCCAAAGTCTCGTAGCTATGTTCGCATCCACAAGACTTGAGAGCAGCAACTGGCAGCATCTACATACTCTGCTTCAGTAGTCGATGTGGAAACGCATAACTATTTCTTTGAAGCCCAGCTAACGAGCTTGTCTCCAAGGAATTGTACGTGCCCAGAAGTACTCTTTCTGTCCAACATGCAACCTGCATGATCTGCATCTGAATATGCAGTCAGTTGAAACCCTGTATCCTTAGGATACCACAGACCAAGGTCTGCAGTCCCCTTCAGATATCTAAAGATCCGTTTGACAGCGGCCAAATGGGATTCTTTGGGAGCAGCTTGATATCTAGAACAAAGAAATGTTGAGAACATAATATCTAGTCTACTGGAAGTTAAATACATCAACGATCCTATCATACCTCTGTACGTTCTAACATCTACACTTTTACCCGAAGGATCAGTGTGGATCTTAGTACCAGGTGCCATCGGGGTTCCAATTGATTTATAATTTTCCATCTTGTACTTCCGAAGAATGTCCAAAATGTACTTAGATTGATTTATAAAAATCCCCGTAGAAAGTTGTTTAACTTGTAATCCGAGAAAGAAATTCATCTCTCCCATCATACTCATTTGAAAACGTGACACCATGAGGTTAGAAAAGTTTTTGCAATATTTTGGATTAGTAGAACCAAATATTATATCATCAACATAAATCTGAATAAGAATAATATCAGCTTTTTCCTTCTTTATGAATAAAGTGGTATCGATCTTACCTTTAGAGAAACCAGACTTGACCAATAATTTTGATAAGACATCATACCAGGCTTGAGGGGCTTGTTTTAATCCATAAAGGGATTTGTCCAATATGTAGACATGATCTGGATTATCTGGATTAACGAACCCTTCTGGTTGAGACACGTACACTTCTTCTTTAAGAATGCTGTTCAGAAAGGCTGTTTTCACATCCATCTGAAAGACTGTGAAGTTCTTATGAGCAACATAGGCGAGAAACATTCTGATTGCCTCTATGCGCGCTACTGGAGCATACGTCTCGTCATAATCAATGCCTTCCTCTTGCCGGTAGCCTTTGGCAACAAGTCTAGCTTTGTTTCTGATGACGACACCATCTTCATCCTTTTTATTCTTGAATACCCACTTAGTTCCTATCACAGTATTTCCTTCAGGCTTAGGAACTAATCTCCAAACCTTTAGGGCTTCAAACTGATTGAGCTCTTCTTGCATTGCAGATACCCAGTCCGAATCAGCAAGAGCCTCGGATACTCGTGTTGGCTTAATCTTGCTTAGGAACGAGTCATGCATACACTGATTAATAGTCGCTGACCTTGTCTGAACAGGCTTGTCAAAATCTCCAATTACTTGATGCAATGGATGGTCCTTGGTCTAGCGATGCTCATGTGGGAGTGGAATATATGAATTCTGAACATGATCATCATCTTGAAATCCACTTTCAAAATCTTCAGTTTGAATTACAGGAGGGGGGTTGTCAGTTGAAGTTTCATGTGCAGAAGTATCGGTGGGAACAACAAATTCAGGCTGTTGAGTAGACAAAGTAGTACACCCAACTGAAATATTTACTTCTGATTCAACATTTGTTTGAACATCTTCAACTGTAGGAGTAACAATAGGAATATGAGTTTCTGTCTGAACTGGAGATGCTTGTTCAGTAATAACTTCTGAAGTGACTGGATGATGACAGCTTGTATCTTCAGACCTGTCAGTCACAGCAGATTTAGATACATTAGTTCCAAGAAACTCATCATAAAAGAATTCAAATAACAAATCTAAATCAGTTAAATGTGAAGTAGATGTAGAAGCGTTATCCGAATTTGTCGCTGTAGACACAGGTTCTGGACTGATCTGCCCAGAAGCTAATACACCAGTAATAACGGGTTCTGAATTGATTTGATCAGAAGCCATTTCTTCATCAAATGTAACATTGACGCTCTCCACAACTGTCTTTGACTTCTTTATATAAACACGATATGCAGCAGAAGTTGAAGAATAACCGATAAAGATGCCATCGTCCGCCTTAGCACTGAATTTATTCAGACTCTCTCTATCGTTAAGCACAAAACATTTACACCTAAATATATGAAAGTATTTGATGGTAGGTGTTCTGTTGTTGATCAGCTCATATGGAGTTTTTTGAAATCGACGGTGTATCATGGAACGATTTTGCGTATGGCATGCAGTCGACACAACTTCCGCCCACAAGAATAGAGGTAGATTCGATTGACTAAGCATAGTCCGAGCGGCCTCGACTAGCGTCCTATTACGTCTTTCTACTACTCCATTTTATTGAGGGGTCCTAGCAGCAGAATACTGATGTGAAATCCGTGCCATTGTCAGTTCGAAGGAACTTGACTTGTCGCTGCAGTTTCACCAGGGTCGTCTTTAAAAATGAAATGAGAACTTCTGGTGTCTCATCTTTTGAACGAAGAAATTTGACCCACGTGTATCTGGAGTAATCGTCCACAATTACCAACACATATTTCTTACCACCCAAACTCTGAGTTCTCCTTGGTCCACATAAATCCATGTGTATCAGTTCTAACGAAGAACTAGTGCTTGGTTCAGGCTTCGGTTTATGAGCGGCTCTCTTCATCTTACCCTTCTCACAAGCTGCGCATAAGTGCTCTTTGTCATATTTCAGTTCAGGAAGTCCTTTTACCAATTTCCCACGAACCAGCTTGTTGATGTAACGAAAGTTCAAGTGAGATAACCGTCTATGCCAGAGCCAATTTTGTTGCTGTGTAGCTTTTGTCATCAAGCATACCTGATTGTCAATCTGAACTTTGGACGATTTTTGATCCCATCATCATCTTTTCCAATTGATTCCACATCTGTTTAGCATCATGTTTGAAGTTATCAATTTTGATGTATATGTCATTTGGAATGCTTTGAAGTAAAAGAGATCTCGCTTGTTTGTCAGCTTTAAATCTACTCTTCTGTTCTTCTGAGTACTGAGAAAATTCAACTTTAACTGGTTTTGTCTTTATTTTTTTTTCACATCTTCATCATCACCATCAATATCATCACCATCAACATCATCAGCAGGTACATAAATTATGATTGGTTTCATGGGACCTTCAGTGATAGACAAAAGTATATTCTCTTAATTTGAGTGCCGGTCCACGAAATCCAAAAACCTATCCTTCCATTGTTCATACTCGCCTTTGAATAAAACTAGAGGCTTTACATCAGTACCAATCGAAAGTGCATCTTTTGAAGTCATCTTGAAAAACCTGTTTGAAAAATATATCAATAAGAAACTAGAATTGATCGTTAGTCCAAAGTATGAAATTACAAGAAAAATCTTGAAATCTAGAAAAATCAGAAAATTCGAAAAATTTGACTAAGTATAGAAAACTCGCAAGCCCTAAAACTCGCAGCCTAAATAACTCGCAGACTGAGTCTTGCGCGTTCTATAAATTCTCAAGCAAACTCGCAAGCAAACTCGCAGATATTTGCGCGTTTTCAGAAACTCGCAAGCAAACACGCAGATCAAACTCGCAGATAAAACTCGCAGATCGACGAAACTCGCAATTGCCTAAACTCGCTAAAGACTATTCACGCTGAAACTCGCAGATTGAAGCGTGCGCGTTTCCCAAACTCATACGTCGAAGCTTGCGTGTTTAAACCAAACTCGCTAGCTACTCTTGCGCGTTTCAACACTTAGAATTATTTCTTGAATCTTCAAACTCGCAGGTCAATGAACTTGTTAACCACTGTTTCTCCTCAAACTCGCAAGACGAAGAACTCGTAAATCACTATTTCAGCTCAAACTCGCACCCTTTGATTAGCGCGTTTGTAGAACTCGCAGATCACTACGTGCGCGTTCTGGTCCTTAGAAAATTTTCTCACTTTTCCAAACTCGCAGACTCCAACTAGTGTGTTTCTAGAACTCGCTAGTCGTTGCTTGCGCGTTTTAACCAAAAACATTCCTTCGACTTGCGCGTTCTTACGGATGAACCTTGCGCGTTTGAACGATGAACTTGCGCGTTCTGGAGATCTAGCGCGTTCTTCAGAAAGTCGACCCAAAAATTGATTTTTCCATCTGAATTCGATCTAAACTTTGTCCAATTGATCTGTAACTTTGAATTGATGCTCGATTACAATGCTAGAACAGATTACAACTCAAGAAACTTACAAAGAATCACTTACAATACAAAAAGATCGATGAAACAGTGAGAACGACTCGTGAACAAAAACTCAACCAAAATCACAAAAATTGTGAGAATTACAGTGCAATACTGAAATTAAAGTACATAGACTCGATCTATTACACTTTTCGACCACTTCCTAACACAAATCAGCTCCAAAAACACTCTGAAATTCAGAACTTGAATTTTCTTGAATGAACAGTGACGAACATCCCAAAAAAAATTTGATTTTCTTGATTCAATTTCACTTTGGATCTGCTCTGATACCAATTGTTTGTTCCAGAATCTAGTTTCTAATCAAACAATCAAACAAACAAGATAAAACAAATCAATTACCTGTTTGATTTCTTTCAAATTCAATCTTTACACTTTCTCTCTCTAGAACTCTCTCATTCTCTCTCTACAATCTGACTTCTCACAATTCAGTTCTCTCTAATTCGTATATTCCTTCTAACTACAAAGAGAAAAAGTATTTATATCTACAACTAATACAAGGAAAATACAAATACAAAATACAACTAAGTTTGACTTATTACAAAATAGACTTTGACTTTTAATGAGATTTGACTTTAGTAGCTTTGACTTTCTCAACTTTGACCTTCAGTATACTTGATCTTGTATCCAATAGATTTATGCTCTAACACACCCCGACCCAAGCGCTCGACCCAGGGGTTTAAAACCCCGGGCTCCTCGTAATTCCCTCTCTCTTAGACCTCTATCTCTCAAATCTCACGATCTCGCGCTCGACCGGAGCTCATCCTTCGACCGACGCTCTCTCTCGCTTCTCTATTTGATCGATCTTAGGTATGCAGCCTCTCCTTTCTCTATCGCGTTCTATCTCTCTCGCCGCTGATTAGTTTACCTCGGTCGACGAACAACGACCCCGGTCGATATTATTAATCGACCTCCGGTCGAGGTGTTTTTTCACCTCCGGTCGACCGTAGCTCAGGGGTTATTTTGTGATCGATTTCATGTCGATCTGGGGGCTCTATAAATGTCGATTTCATATTGGGATTTTCTTTGATTTAGGTTTTCGATCGATGGTTTGGTGTTTGGTTTATATTTGCTTATTGGATTCGATATTTTATAGTCTGGTAAATCTGTGTCGTTTGGGTTCTCACCGGTCGACCGAGTGACACCGGTCTCTTAGGTTAAATACTGGTCGATTTGGTTGATATCGGTCGACCTAAGTTATACCGGTCCGCCAATTCTCTATCGGTCGACCGAAGTATATCTGTCCATATCTTTTACCGGTCGTTCCTTTTATCGGTCGGTCAAATGACCCTATCGGTCGAATGACCATACCGGTCGAATGACCCTATTGGTCGGTACATCTTCACCGGTCCTTTCCCTCTCCCGGTCCTTTGGTGATCCTATCTGTATACTGCTTGGTGTTTTGGTTCAAGGGTCTGTTGTGCTTACTAGCCAATATATATATATATATATATATATATATATATACATGATTATGCATGAGGTGAGAGTGAGAGTTCGAGTTTCGGAACCTTAATGGTGGTTTTTTAAATTTCTGTGGTGTTGCGCGAATTGGTTACAGACCCTGATTCACGGATTAGGGTTTGTTTTTCCAAATAACTTGGAGTTATTATAGGTTGTGGTTTAAACCATTGCCATTTAACTCCAACGACATCTTGTTTTCAATGTACCTCTGTTCTAACCGATTTATTCTTAACAGGTTAAATGGCGCAAAACCCAAACCAATCGATTGACCCAATACCCGATGCCGAACTGATTCCCGAGGATCAGTTCCTTCAGCTCACACCCAACAACTACCATCTTGATGTCACTCAACCTGCCATCCAATGTCAGGTCATCATCGAGATCCTCCGTGGGCACCCTATCTCCTATGCACTCTCAGAGACAGCGGAAGTTCCACTGTGATACTTGCAACAGTTCTGGCGGTCTCTACATGCTTTGCAGGACAACGATGGTTACCAACTAGAGGGTCGGATTGATCACACGCCAGTACTCCTCACTCGTGATCTCTTCCGACAGTTCCTCAATCTGCCGACCGCCGCATCATTTCCAGGGCGAAACAACTTTGACCCTATCGTTCCGGACGCCACTCTCTGTGCTGACATCTTGTCCCTAGGCTACGGCGTGGGACTCCGCCTTCCATCTGGGTTCAACTGCAAGCACCTCCCCACTATCTGGTACACGCTGTTTACGTACCTCAATCGGTGGCTTTCGGCTATCATGAAAGGCATCGATCAGACGAGTACCCCCATCCTCCGGCTATTCCACTCTGTGGCATTTCATCGTCATGCCGACTTCGCCGACTTTCTCTGGTACGATCTTGTTCAGAAAGTACGAGCCAACGCTACAAAGAGACAGAACTTCATACCGTTTATGAGGTTTCTCCAGCTGATCATCCGCAGCTACATGGATTTGTATCCAGAACATTGCACGCCGTTCATCGCACCCAACCTGTCCGCAACACCCGACTTGCAAGATACCAGCTCGTCCTGATCCAGAAGGTGTTGTCGCCCGACAAATCCCCCTCGGGTTGCTGGCCTATGCTCGTCCCACGACACTGAGTGTTATAGCGTATAGGCACACACACAATCTTTCAGCTCCTATGGTCCCACCAGAACCGGCAGGACCTGTCCAGGGAGCACGACCTGAGAGGCGTGAGGGTCCACGTCCACGTACGAGAGACGGTAGCGTCCGGATAGCTGGGGCTTCCGGACAGGGTGTGACGAGAGAAAATATTGTGAGGGGAACTAGAGTGGGCAGTACCGTTGGACCGAGCCAAGCCAGTACTTCACGACAATCACCGACATCGCCACGGACAACCTCTCCGATGGTTGAAGAGGAAACATCTACTGAATCAGCCAACGTTCAATTCTCTTCTGTCATCGCATCTGAAGAGGAAACAGCCGCTGAAACCGAAAACGAGTCTGCAGAGGTAACAGGTACATCCGGCACTCAGTCGGAAGCTGCAACCGAGTCTGAGGAGGCAGCAGACCAATCCGGCAGTCAGTCGGAACCAGCCACCCAAGCATCGGAATCAAATGAAGAGTCTTCTGATTCTGATGATGATGATGATGAGCCCTCAACTGGAGAGACAAGGAGAGCGGAGGGAGTATCAGTCGAAAATATAGAGGTGTGTAGAGAGAAGGAAAGGAGGAGCAAGATTCATAATGAGCGTACACGAGTGACGGGGCAACCATCAACGGTTTGTACCCCCTAGCCACATCAACCCAGGTAGCCACATCTGCTACCCAGTCTCATGTGTTGAGACAGGGTATTGAAGGAGCCTCCGTGGACCTAGCGGTTCAATTGCACACCCCACCCAGCCACTCCGCCATCTCTCAATAGATGGTGGTTTCATATTCACACGGGGATATAACACAAAAGCTACCAGTCTCTCACTTGGAGAGTTCCGGTATTGAAACAAGAGAACAACAACCCCCGTTCTCGACTTCTTTGGGTGCACAAAGTCTAGAGCCATTTGATATGATTTCTCCTATTCCTAGGACACGGGTTTCATTCTCGGCTACTGCTGGAGGCCTTAGTGGCCCAGCCGGAACACCCATAGTAATTCCAACTTCGGTTGGTTTACAAGGATTGGGTGGAAGTCCTACCACAGCTATCATCACGCCAGCTGTGAACGTAGGCGGTTCGACTTCTATAGTCGTAACCAAAACTGGAAGTCTAAGTGACCCAGGTGTTACTCACCCAGAGTTTGTCTCTAGGGAATTCGTGGACGGCACCCTAAAGGCTGTCCACACCATGATGCATTCCGATCTGAGGGAGGAGGTAGATGCGCTGAAACGACTCATTAAAGGCAAAGGTCCAGCGACTGAGCCTAAACCACTACCTCCTACACCACCACCCTCTATTCCAGCTACCGATATGTCTATTAATGAACTGAAATCCATACTTCTTGCCAAACTTCTTGCCCAATCTCAAACAGAACCCACCCAAGATGCTGATCTTCTATCGCTTCTATGTGCTCAAGCATCCACACCTACCCCACCTCCCCCAACCTATTATCTCTCCCGAGGCCTTCCAGCTACAACAAGCCCTGCTTCAGTCTTTGCAGCAAACCGTAGCTGTATTGACTGAATGTCTGCTGCAAAGACTGAACGCCTATCATCAGTGGAAGACACCTGCCGAAACCAAGTAGAAAGGCTCAAGAGCCGACATGATGATCAGGATGATCCTTATCACCATGAGGGGGAGAAGCGCCAACGTTTATCTGAGCCGGAGACACAGTTAGTGGAAACAGTACAGGTGGAAGCTGAAAGGGCTTCGGGTTCCGGGACTCAACCGGAAGGGAAAGAACAGGCAAGGGAACATGTTATGGACTTAGTACTGTACGACATTCCAATGGTTGAAAAGCCTGAGGAAATAGATTCTCCGATAGTTCAAGAAGACTGGGCGTTGATTGTTGATCCGTATGAGTTTTCTGACCCGACAGAAGAATATGCCAACACTGAAAGAGCGCTGGTAGTCATGCAAGCCGAAATTGATGAGATTCTTCATCCAGATTATCTGCCAGATGTTCAGACTTCTGTCGTGGTACCACTTTTGACATATCCTGCTGATCACCCTGATATACATCAGCCAGATATCCCTGTTAGATCTCCTCCAGATTCACCAGTTACGAGAACAGAATGTACTCCACCAGCTCGTCCGTCCAAGTGGGAAAGAGTAAGAATAAAAGTGCCATTCCTGGAAGAAATCCAGAAGAAGATCTTTACCCACTGGATTAGGAAATATGATGAAGTTGTGGTTCAGGGTCTACAGTCGATGAAAAGCAAGGAAAAGCAGCGTGAAATAATATTCGTGTATAAGAACTTTCAAGACAAGTATAAAAAGACAAAGCTTCAAATCACATCAGTCGATCGGATTCAATCTAGTTTCTTCATGAATGTAAAGTATTCAGATTTCTTGGTGACTAGAGAAGATGGTCAGAAGTATTGTTTTTCTGAAGCTGATTTTCCGCGTCTTGAACCAAGAGATCTACTGTTCCTGCTTAGAGACTTAAAGACCAGAACTATCAGACCCGGGGAAGTTACTGATACACTCGAGACTGTAAGGAGATATATGAAGTGTGCTATGAAGCTTGCCTCGGTGGAAGACTTTTAGATTGGGTTAGAAAGCGACCAGCCAAAGATTAATCTGCTGAAGCCTGATTTGAAGATTACTATTGAAGCCCAGAATGTACCAGTGTTTACTGTTTTAAAGCTTCCAGAACTCGGCATGACTTACGTAAACAACAAAGGTGTTATGCATTTCATTCGATTCAGTCAGATTGCCAGATTCTGCGACGGTACATTGATGTTACTGAAAGACAAGTTGAAGCGTGAAATTGATCAAGATGAAAAAGGGCTTTAGCCTTTGGATCCTAAATACAAGCCACTTGTTCTTGAAGCACTAGGTGTAATTGAAGAGCGACTGGAGTACAGAACACATATACGATACTTCGAGATCAGCTTTGGTTTTCGAAAGATATATGTTCCAAACTGGCGCGATTATCAACTTCTATTTAAAGGGGGAGGTTGTTAGGGAAATTTAAATGTTAAATAGAAGTTCAGGGGTTCATTATGTAATTCTTTAATAGTTCATTAGCTTGTTGGGCCTAAAAGCCCATAAGCCCAATTGATTGTAAAGCCTGATTATATAAAGGCTGTTTTAGTTTCATTATCAGTTTAGTCTCATAATTTCCAGATCTCTAGTCAATAGGTTTACTTTTCTCTGATCAGAAATTCTTTCTGTAAACCTGTAACCCTTTGATTTCATATTAATCATATGACTAGAGGTTGTGGCCATATTACTGTTCATCATTGATTATTTGTTGTTGATTGCACTGTACTGGGATCTACATATATGTAGAGAGAGAGATGAGGTTTAAAATACAAAACATCTATTCATACAAACCATTTAACTGAGATATTTAAAGAAATGATAATGATCCATTTATTATAAGTTGAATATTTATGGAAAATATGATTAGAATTGATTAATTATTATCAACGTTTTATATTAGGAAAACAATCTAGATTTTGGTGAAACAAAATATTCATTAGAGTAGATGGACATTAGAGATTACTTTGTATGGTTTGTATGAATGATATAGTTTGCATTTGAAACTACCTATATATAATATGCATTTCGATTAACTTTACCAACCAGGACAACTACTTTAGCAACTTCAAGACCATAAATCCGACGATTTTACATATTTTTGGAGTTTCTCATTCTGATTGCAAAAGGGTCCATCGGTTAGGGTTTAAATTTGGGTTCTTTGATTAGCGTTCATAGATTGTTGGTTCAATTAGGGTTTTGATTGTTTATACGCTTGATTTTAATTTTGATTTTGAGATTAGGATTTGGAAATGATTTTGATTTAGGTTTTATTTTAAAGAGTGTTTGTGCACATTGACTGTTGGCCGAATAAGATGTACATAATACATATAGACATCCGATTTTCAAACACTTAGAAATAAGTTCTCTCATTTGTCAACAAAAATAGGACCAATCCGATGTATAGTTCACACATCGGATTAGTCACTCAATAAGGTTGAATCCGATGTTCTGTCAAAAAGGAGACAACCTCAAGAACCATCAGATTTACAACCATCAGATTGAATGCCTTTGAATAAAAGTCATAATCCGATGAAAGCTTATAAACAACCATCGGATTGTTACTTCCATCAAAATTTACACTCCTTTGAATTATTTCATGAATTTAATATCCGACAAAACTATCCTTCATAAATATCTATAACTGGTAGTTGTTGTATAACATATTCTTCAGAATAGACAAGTAGGATTTTTACTTGTAAAAAGTCTTATTACTATCTGTATAGTTCCAAGAGTAAAATGTAATATCTGGATCCGAAATTTTATTAAATTTTGGAAGTTGGGTGAAAAGTTAAAAGAGACCCAAAATTCAAGGGGGTTATTTGAAACCTGGTTATATATAACCTTACCCTTAAGAGTTTAGTTTCATAAACTCATACTGATATTTTGAAGAACAACTCAAGAGAAAAGAGAACAAAAACGAAGGCAGGGAGAAAGCTAGGTTTTTCAAAGGATCGATCAGTTTCTGTTTTGTCAAATAGAGGTATGATTATGGCTTAATACTTCTATCTGCATGTTATAGTCGGTAAATAACATTGTTAGTCAAACATTTAACCGTTTATTTGATCGATTCATGGATCTGAATTTTCTGTAAACCGACTTAGTATGAAGATTGACCGGTATAGGACCGAAACGAAGGTACCGACCTGTAAAGGTCGACCGGTATAGTTGCATGACCGGTAAAGTTGCATGACCAGTATAGTTGCATGACCGGTAAGTGTAGTCGATCGGTAAAGTATAGTCAACCGATAAAGTGTAGTCGACCGGTAAGGTGTAACCGACCGATATTGTCGACCGATAAGTTGAGACCGACCGATACTGTCGACCGGAATGTTATAGTTGACCGGTATAAGTGTTGACCGATAAGATGATCTCGACCGGGGTTAGTTGACCGGAGAAGTTTTGACCGGTCGGACAGTGTGTTGATTTTTAGAAGGAAAGATTGTAAATAGCAAGTTAGCTTACCTTTGTATTTTAATACCATCGTAGGTGGTGTTAATCGGTAGAAGCCAGAGTTTAAGCAAGAAGAATCAGAGGTGAGTCTTTCAAACTAAATCTTTTATGATTTTTACAGTTATTTGATAAATGTGGTAAACTGCACGTTTATAGTATTGAAAGTTATGCAGAATTATTGAAAAAGGTTGATTTAATCAGTTTTGCATGTTTATGCTCAGTTTATATAAACTTGTTTTATATATAGTCAGGACTAAGTGTATGCATACATTTGAGTCATACTTGTTTTATATATAGTCACCCAAAGCAACTATGCCTGCTTAGAACCGGCACCGCTAGAACCTGAGATACACATCGATACCAAACAAGTGTTAGGCCAAAAAGCCTAGTGAGTTGAACAAGAAAATAGCATGTTAAAGCATTTACAATTCTTATCAGCAGTTAACCAAATTTCGTTAAATGTGGAGTCAACGGGGGATACCCATAGCACCAATCAAGTTCCACCCAAAGAGCCGATGTACCTTGATGCTAACTTCTATGAGTGACATCCGAAAGGCCCGACACATCCGAGGACTACAACCATGGCATTACCCCGAATGGCGGAGGTCTAGGCACATACCCACACGGTGGTACCCAATACTACATCCTCCTAGTGTCTACTGACTTGGTTCGTCTAACATAATTTATTAATAGGCCTCAAGGCACAATATGACCAAAAATATTATCCATACCAACCATGGGTACAATATTACAAGCCATTTAATATGAAGTCCATAACAAGACCAATATAACCACAAATTTAACCATGTGGTTTTAAACTCAATAAATGGTATTCCAACAAGATATCATCTCCATAACCAGATACATACATACATTACCCAATATGAAGGAGCATATTACATATAAACATGTGTTCATGAGGAAAAGCCCCAAATACTTGCATTTAATATATAAACATTTCAAATATGAAGCAAGACCATAACAAGTAGTAGAATGTAATGTGTATCTAGTTTTAACAAAAGGATTAGTAAACTCACAATCTAGGTTTTTGACCAAAACCTAGAAAAGATGAAACCCTATATGAAGATGAGACTTGAAGATAAAGCTTGAAGACTTAGGAACCCTAGAAAACTTCCTTGAGGATAGTAAATGCTAGATGCCGAGATTCAACCACCAATAGATGAAGTATTTATGAGGGTTAGGGTTTTGGTGAGGGAGAGACTGATTTGAGAGCTTGTAAAATTGCCAATGAAGAGAGATATGTGAAATTAATGAGGGAAAATCGGATGAAAAGAGTTTTGGAGACCATCAGGCCGCCCCGCGACTTGTGCCACGACTTGCACCCGCGGTATAAGTCGCCCGCTTGCTCAACCAAGTGAACTCCAGTGGGTTACACGGCTAGTGCCGCGACTTCCACCCGCGACGTAGGTCGCGTGAGTCGCTGCCCTCCGAAGATGATTCTAAAGCTTCCAAACCAACCCAAACCACATAACCACATTTAAACAAAATAGCAATTAAGCATACAAGTCCTACTTCGTTGAACACAAAATCATACGATTAACAAAACCTTATACTTACCTGAAATTCCGGATGTTACAGATGTAGTAACAATATGGTCAGAAACAAAATGACACACAACATCCTTAAAAACCCATTTCTCTCGAAAGTGAGTTTCCTCAGAACGTGGCCACATTGCACCCACAAGGTCACCACTTTTGCCAACTCAAGACTTGCCGACTTAACTAAGTAAACCTCTAAGGATTTCAGTTCCACCAGTATAGATATAGAAGCCCAAATCTCTTTGTGACTCCTATATCGACCGACATTTTGAACCTTAGTTAAAGTCATGCAAAAACACGTATCTCTACGTGGTTATAAAAGACTTTCTCAAATCTTCTTTGCATCACTCAAGCCGTATTTCGGATTCGCCCCTCTCGAGGTCTAAGATCTAATATTAATACTAACAAGTGATCGGATTCTCCGCGTTGAGTTGAAGTCCCGACTCAAGCAACCAAGTCTAAGAGTTAGCAAAGATGGCAACACCCAAGTGTTGCCTACTAGTCTTATCCTTGGCTCATACCCACACCCAAGGGGTGTTTAGCTCATAATAACAGTAAAAGACATGAGAGAAGAAGGAGAGAACATAAACTTAAATTGCATAAATAACTTAAAGGTTGTCACCAATGTGGTGACAACATGGTGACTGCTGATACAAGAAAGTAAACTTACAAAAATAGAATGCAACTACACTACAAGCTTTAAAGAGATAATGAAAACTAAATGTAAAGCTCCAGATGATATTGAATGCTCCTGGAATTGATGATGTTTAAATGGTGCCTCCAAGCCTCAATTTATAGCCCAAGGAAGAAGTAGTGTTGATGTGACAATTCCTCAAAAAGTAGCTTTAAGGAGGAGTATTGAACCTTCCTTTGACTTACACCTTTTGTCTTCTTCCTTGATTATTTTTGTGAAAGAGCAGAAAGTTCTTTCATTTTCTTTAAAAGGCAATATTTCCAAAAATGGCTAAATCTCATCCATAAAATTTCAGCCAACGTCCCAACGTGGTGACAAGGTGGCCACGTTATGCACAAAAGTTAGTAAAACCGAAATTTTTGCAATCTTGAGACTTCATCACCATGTTTGAACAATTGAGACCAAATGAAGGAGGTAAGGGACAAAATGGGTGAAAATGGGTGAAAATGTGGTAAAATGAATATAAAAAGAGAGGACTTAACTCTCAAGATTTGAGAGTTATCAAGCATTTAATGCAAGAAGGCTATAAAATGACTTCTTTGTGTTAATTTGCATATCACACATTTTGAAAGAACAGATCTTTGTGATAACTTTAAAGTAAATTTGGCATCAATATCAGTTAGATCCAATAGTTCATTCATAGAAGTATTAAAAAATAGGCTAAGTACAAGAACCACAGAAGACTTCTGGCGCATACACCAAGACTCTCAAGCAACACTGATCAAAGCCTCTATTGACTACTATCCGAGAAGAACTTAACCAGAAGATGAACCTCAGACCACAGAGCCTCTGTGCAGGCAACCTCTTGGAGTAGAAGACTTGTTCATTTCATGAAGATAATCGATCATTGGCCTCTCACGTGCCCTTGCTGTACGAAGATTCTGAAGATCAAAGCGTACACCCACGATGCATTACTTTCCAGGTGTCATTCCTTTTATGGGTGAAAACCTTTGTATTGTACTATTTTATGCTCCACGATCTGTATATGTACGGAGCACTTCCTGCCATTGTTAGAAATGCAACACACATATCACACACGCCTGAATTCTAATGAGAGAAACCTATAGAGAGCATTTTTCACACAGTAATGTGTGTTCTTAGTGTATTTTGAAAGTTAATGAAGATAATCTGTTGAGTGAATCATTCTTTGTGTGTCCCACAATATGTGCAAATCAAGATGAACAAAAAACTTCAATTAAACTTGCCATATGATTAATCTCAAAAACATAGATTACAAATCGTTTTCTCTCTCTAAGATATGTTCTCTCAAGTTGCTACTAGTCTAACAAAGAAGACAAAACTATTTATACCCACAAGATTTACAAGGAAACAAAACTAGTTGACAAAAGAAGACTTTGACAAATATCCCTTGAGCTTTGACTTTGACTTTAACAATAGAGGCTTTGACTTGGAACTTTTATTTTCATTTCCAATGATCTTGGATCCAACATATTTGTGCACTAACAACCGCCCCCGCTGGATTCAAGACCATCTTCACAAAAATGAGCTAGTCAACTGCCCTTTAGATTCAAAATGAAATTCAACATTCCTTATTTGATCTTTAACGAATTCAATTTTCACCTTTATCGTGCAAACAAGTAATCTTCTTCTTCTTTGCAGCTTGACAAACAGTCTTCTTTTTTTGAAAATCAATCTCCCTCTTTCTTTGAAAAATCTTCAGAAATTCAGTAATCTCCCCTAAAGTCTGTGATTTTGCTATTCAAGAACTATAACAATCTCCCCCAAGATAATAAAAACCTCTTTCAGACTTCAGAAGATAAATTATCTTCAGATTTAGCTAACTTTGCTTTAGCAAATCATCTTTAAAGAATTTTTCTTTAAACTTCATAAAACATTCTGAATTCTTTGAATCTTCACTTTCCATTGGGTACAATCTCCCCATAAATTACATTTCTTGACAATTTCTTGTATGACTCTCATATTCCAAAAAACGAACTTTTATCCAAATCCAACATTTCTAGATCATGTCTCCACCATGAACTATCACAAATCAATCATCAATCACTATTTCTTGTACATATTCTCCCCCTTTTTGATGATGTAGAGCATAGAAATCATCAAAAAAATTCCAAGAAATGTCACCATTTTCTGACCAATGATCTTTGCATATGAGCCTCTAAACATCCGTCAATTCATAATATATCCATCCAAATCTTTTCAAATTCAGACAAATAATAGTGAAAACCTGAATCAACGAATGTACTTTGGAAAGAAGCTTTTTGATGTTCATTCCCAGGGCTTCTATTCAATCATCGAATGACACGAGGTTATTCTATGAACGTTTTGACAGAAAAACAAATTTTCTGTGTGTTCGTGCTTGTGTATGAAAGAATTTAAACATGAATGTTTTATAAAAGGCTCAAAATGTGTAAACCATTGAGACAACAACAATATTACACGGACTCAATTGTGCATGATCGAAGTGCGAAGGTGGGGCAACTTTCTTTCTTTTTCAATATCCACATCTTCCAAATGAAGACGAGATAGATTATATGCAGCTTCCCCAAGAAAATTTGAAACATCTATTTGTTGAGAAAAAGATGAGTAGCTGGTGGGGTTTAATTCAAGAGTTGGCATGGGCTAGTGCCTATTTCAATGAAGTCCACGAAAGAATTGTGAAACAACAGTAATGTGGCTGCCCGACTCATAAAAAGTTTTGGTGTAGAGTTTTGATATTCTTTTAACTCTGTTCTCACACCCTCTTTCTTTTAATCTTTTAAGCTCACTTCTAACCAAACTCTCTTTTCCATTTTTCCGCTCATCACACTAAGGTTGTTCAACTGGATGAACTTCCTCCCCAACTCTTTGATTTATGACACCTCGACTATCGATCACTCATGATAACTTCTTGGGTAGGAAACACTGGTTATCGTGAATCCATAGAAGTTCATTAAATCTCACACAATTCCCATGTATTTTGTCCTAAAAGCACAAAATTAATCAATCGTTTAACACTAACAATTAAAGCACAGTCTATATGTCAGATGTAAGTATGCTCAATAAGATAATCATGAAGATTTGAGCATTTTAAACATAGAAGATTCTCTCAAAAACAAGTATATTGAATGAATGAAATTAATACAAAAGACTTGTTTGAGAATCTGATAATGTATCAAAAGATCAAATATGAATGATCTATCAATTAAAGCTTAGGTCATGAAATGATTGGAATTTGTCTATATGAATAAAGTATATACAATTCTTGAAAGAATCACTTTGAATGAATCAACGCTCAACAAACTTGGATATCAAATGAGGTGTATCACCATCGATAAATCGGTTCAGTTTGAGACATGGTGATAACAAAATGAAAAAAAATACTAAACCGATGTGTGTGAATACTTGACAGTATATAGAAAAGATAATACACAAGTATTTATTTTTGGAAACACACAGTTTGTTAAACATGAAAGTTCATAAAATGAAAACATTTAAAATCACACTTCTGAATTCATGAAATCTGTTTAAGAATTGAGAAGTGATCTGAACAATTAGAAACATGTTTTCTTGTGTGAAAGTTGTCCATCTTTCAAACACAATGAGATTAAGAGTAGAATACTCCTTATACGCTCAACATTAATCGCATAAAGTCAGCTCCAAAAGTCATGATAAATATGATCATGTAAGCTCCCCCTCAAAATCTGCATTCAATCAAAAAGTCGTCAAAACAACAAAGTCTTATTGAAAACAAAAAAATTTATTGAAAAAGAAAAACATTAAAGCAATAAAACTTGTTAAGAACGAGTTCTGATCTGAGTTTATCAGAAGTCAATGTCCTTGCTCCCCCTGAAAATATGCATCACAAAACATGTCGGTGTAAAATATATGCAAAAATCTATAACTCCTTTTAGAATGTAGATCATCTAAACTTTGTGTCACACTCCCCCTGAAATCATGAACATAACCTTTCAGTGCAGATATCGTTCAGATTAAAAATATAAAGAAATGAAGAAAAATAACAAAAATAAATTGTACTAGGTAACTACATATTATGTCTTGAGATTCAACATGTCAAGTTTCAAAATGAGAAAATTAAATCTCTTTTCGTCCAAAGGCTTGGTAAACAAACCAACAAGTTGATAATCCGTGTTTACAAAGTAAAGTTTAATTGTACCTTTTTCGACATTATCTTTGATGAAGTGATATCACACATCTATATGTTTGGTCTTTGTGTGCTGAACAAGATTAGCAGATAACGCTATGGCCCTCTTCGAATCACAATATATAGGAATCTTGTTAAAATAGAATCCATAGTCTCGAAGTTGTGTCCTCATCCACAAAACTTGAGAGAAGCAACTTGCAGCAGCGACATACTTTGCTTCAGCGGTTGATGTGGAAACACATAGTTGTTTCTTTGACGCCCATCTAACGAGCTTGTCTCCAAGAAATTGAATGTGACCCAAAGTGATTTTCCTATCTAGCATACAACCTACATGATCTGCGTCTGAATACGTTGTTAGCTCAAAACCTGTATCTTTAGGATACCATAAACTAAGATCTGCGGTTCCCTTTAGATATCTAAAAATCCGCTTAACTGCCGAAAAATGGGATTCTTTGGGCGAAGCTTGATATCTAGCACATAAGCATGTAGAAAACATAATATCAGTCCGACTAGCCGTTAAGTACATTAATGAACCTATCATGCCTCTATAAGTTCTAAGATCAACCTTTTCCTGAAAGATCAGCTCCGATTGGAGTACAATTTGACATATTAAATTTCTTTAAAATGTCAGCAATATATTTCGATTGATTTATGAAAATCCCAGTTGAAATTTGTCTTACTTGTAATCCGAGAAAGAAGTTCATCTCTCCCATCATACTCATTTGAAAACGTGACACCATGAGTGTAGAAAAATTCTTACAATACTTCAGATTAGTAGAACCAAATATTATATCGTCTACATATATTTGAATTAAAATTATATCAGCTTTTTCCCTTTTTATGAATAAGATGGTATCGATTTTACCTTTAGAAAAGCCGAACTTGACAAGGAATTTAGATAACACATCATACCAAGCTCGAGGGGCTTGTTTGAGTCCGTAAAGAGCTTTGTCTAAAATATATACATGATCTGATTTGTCAGCACTTACAAATCCTTCAGGTTGATAAACGTACACCTCATCTTTTAACAATCCATTCAGAAAGGTTGTCTTGACATCTATCTGATAGACCGTAAAATTCTTATGTGCAACATAGGCTAGGAACATCCTAATTGCCTCAATACGTGCAACTGGTGCATACGTCTCATCATAATCAATGTCTTCCTCTTGTCTGTATCCCTTGGAAACAAGTCTTGCTTTATTTCGAATCACAACACCATCCTCATCCTTTTTATTTTTTAATACCCACTTGGTGCCAATGATTGTCTTTCCTTCCGGTCGGGGCATCAATCGCCATAGTTTAAGCACCTCAAAGTGGTTGAGCGCTTCTTGCATGGCTGTAATCCAATCTGGATTACAAAGAGCTTCTGAAACTTTTGTCGGTTCTATTTTACTTAAGAATGAATCATACAAACATTCATTTGCTGTTGTAGACCTAGTTTGCACCGGTTTTGAAGGATCTCCATTAATTTGATGTACCGGGTGCTCTTTGGTCCACTTGTGTAAATGAGGGAGTGAATTAGATTTAGACTGATCATGTTGATCATCTAAGTATCCTGTATGTTCTTGTTGTTGGGGTTCAGTTGATGTAACTCGTGCAGAAGTTTCAGTTGATTGGACATTTGATGTCTGTTGGGTAGGCATGACAGTACATCCAACTGAAGGTGCAACTTTTGGCTCTGCAGTATCATATGCAAGTTCAACTGATTGAGTAGGTATTTGAACTGGAGTTTCTTCTTGAATCGGGGAATTTCATTCAGTCGATACATCTGATGTGATTGGATGATGACTACTTGAATCTTTAGATCTGTCAATCACAACAGATTTAGTCAGTTTTGAACCAAGAAACTCATCGTAAAAATGTTTAAACAATAAATCTAATTATGTTAGATGAGATGTAGACATTGATGCTTTATCAGAATTAGAAAACATTAATCACAGGTTCTGAACTAATCTGTCCAGAAGCTAATACTCCTGTTATCACGGGTTCTAAACTGAGTTGCTTAGAAGTCATCTCTTCATCAAATGTAACATTTACGCTTTCAACCACAATCTTTGCTTTCTTCAAATAAACTCTGTATGTTGCAGATATCCGAGAATATCCAATGAAGATTCCTTCGTCAGCCTTGTGACTGAACTTGTTCAAGTTCTCCTTATCGTTCAGAAAAAAACACTTGCATCCAAAAATATGAAAATGTTTAATGCTAGGTATTCTATTATTTATCAATGCATATGGAGTTTTACCAAACCGATGATGAATGATTGAACGATTTTGAGTATAACATGCAGTTGAGACAACTTCTGCCCACAAAAATAATGGTAGATCGGATTGGCTTTGCATCGTTCGTGCATCCTCATCAAGAGTCCGATTTCGACGTTCAACTACCCCATTTTTGTTCTAGCGTCCTGGAAGCAGAAAATTGATTAGTTATCTCGACCGATTCGAGATAATCGTCAAGTGTCTTATTCTTGAATTATGTGCCATTATCAGTTTTGAGTAGCTTAACTGTCTTCTGCAAGTTCACTTGAATGGTCTTCAAAAATGAAATAATGATCTCAGGAGTTTTCTGTCATAACCAGCTCTGTTGCATAGAGGCTTTAGAGAGTAGACACCCCACATTATCAGTCTTGACATTTGACAGATTTATAGTGTAGAGGTTTCACTTCCTAGTGCCGACCAAGAGTTCTTTACCATATTCTGTTCTCACACAACATCTCTTGGCCTTGAAATTTACCTCTAATTCCTTGTCACAGAACTGTCCAATGTTAAACAGATTGTAGATGATATAATATTTGGGTCTACAAATCCTAAATTATGTAAAAACTTTTCGAAAATTATGGAGACTAGGTTTGAGATGAGTATGATGGGTGAACTGACATTTTTCCTTGGTCTTCAAGTGAAAAGTCCCCAGATGGTATATTTATCAACCAGTCCAAATACATTCGAGATATTTTGAAAAAGTTTAACATGACCGATAGTGCAGTAATGAAAACGCCCATGGCTACTGGCACGTTACTGGACGCAAATTTAACTGGTAAATCTGTTGATCAGAAAACGTACCGTAGTATGATCTGATAATTATTGTATCTTAAGGCAAGTAGACCTGATATTATGTTTGCTACTTGTTTCTGCGCGAGATATCAAGCTAATCCGAAAGAATTTCATCTTGTAGTCGTGAAACGGATCCTTAGATACTTGAAAGGCACTCATGAATTAGGTCTTTGGTATCCAAAGGAATCTGGATTTGATTTAACTGCATTTATAGATGTTGATTACGCAAGTTGTAAACTTGATCGGAAGAGCACATCTGGATCATGTCAATTTTTAGGTGTTAAACTTGTAAGTTGGACATCCAAAAAGTAAATCTGTGTGTCCATATCCACTGTTGAGGTTGAGTATGTTGCTGCCGCGAGCTGCTGTTCTCAAGTCTTGTGGATGAAAACGTAATTAAAAGATTTTGGATACACCTACAAGAGAGTCCCTATCTATTGTGATTCCATGAGTGCCATAGCTATAACTGCTAATCCGGTTCAACACTCCAAGACAAAGCATATAGATGTGCGTTACCACTTCATCAAGGATCATGTGGAGAAAGGTGATATTGAAATGCATTTTGTACAGACGGACCACCAGTTAGCTAGTTTGTTTTCTAAGACTTTAGATGAAAAACACTTCAAGTTTCTAATCAGCAAACTAGGTATGCTTAATATGTCTTCATAAAATATGTGAATAACTCTTGCATGATTTGTTAATTGTTTTGAGAGATCTTAAATGTTCAAAATGCTCAAATCTCATTCTTATTTTTAATGAGCATACATTTTCTGATAATGATATCTTGTGCTTATCTGTCAAGATAAAGTGTTGAGCAACATCACATTTTTAGAACAATACATGGGATTCAGTGTGTGCGCTTAAAAGACTTCCATGGATTCACGTTAACCAGTGTTTCCTACCGTAGAAGTAATCCAATGAGTGATTGAGGGGAGAGGGGTCAAAAGAATAGCGAGTGGGTGTGTGCTGAGGTAAAATGTGAAAGAGAGGTTGGTTAGAAGCGAGTTCAAATGATTAAAAGAAAGAGGGTGAAAGATCAGAGTAGAAGAATAATAAACTCCGCACCAAAATTTTTCTGAGCCGGGCAGACACATAATCTGTTGTTTTACAACTTTTCGTGAACTTCATTGAAAAAGGCAACTAGCCCATGCCAACTCTTGCATAAAACCCCACCAGCTACTCATTTTTTTCTCAACAAAAGAATGTTTCATATTTTAAAGGTGAAGCAGCACATAATCTATCAAATCTTCATTTGGAAGATGTTGATATTGAAAAAGAAAGAATTTGTTGTACACAATGGCTCCGTGCTACTGACAGGCGTGATAACTGATTCATCTATTGATTCAAGGTTACAAATCCTAATTTGTCTGAATTTGAAAAGTTTCAGATGAATACGTTTATGATTTGATGGCAGAATATTCATATCAGATCAGACGGAGATAATTTTCTCTTTGGGGGAGAGTGTATATTTTCTTGAAAGATGGAGATTGTCTCTATATCATGAAGAATGTGCTTACTTTGCTAAAAAGGGGGAGATGCTATCAAAGACAGACCTAGCGTTGAAATGTTTTAATGATTCTGATTTCTCATAATTCATCAAAAAGGGGGAGATATTTCAAGATTTCAAAGTCAGATTAAAGTTGATTCTATCAGAAAGAGGGGAATTTTTTCAAAGTTCAATTTCAGAAAATCAAGTCAAGAGAAAAGTCGTAAAGTAGAGATAATTTCTAAAGTGAAAATCAAAATGTCAAAGAAAGTTGATTGTTGAAGAATGTTCAAAGTTTGAAGCTTATCTGATGATAATTTTTGTGGCAATTTCAAAGTTTGAAAGAGATTTCGAGTGTTATCTACCAGAAAGGGAAATTTTAAAGAGTTCAAGTTTTAAAGAAGTTTTCAATTTTGTGAAGATTATTAAATATTTGAAGTTGTTAAAGATTTCATTTTTGAAGTTTTTGCAACAAGAAGATGACCTGGAGATTATTGTCAAAAAAAGATTTAATCTTGAATCCAAAGGGGGAGATCGTTAAGTCAAATATTGTATTCAAGATTAAATGAGGGGTCAATGTGTAATAGTTGTAAAGTTTAAGGGTTGTGTTGAAAGTCAAAGCTAGTATGTTTGACTTAAGTTTAGTGTGAGGTCATGTTGACCATATAAATAGTTTATGTCTTTGTATTGTAAGAACGTGCATCTAGAGAGAACATAACACACGCATAAAGAATAGAACAATGCTTGAGAGAGAAATGCAAGAAATAGGTATATGTGTTGATGTAATCATTGTTCTATCAATAAAGATTGATTCCTACATCTATATGTGTGATTGTATGAGCTTGGAACTGTGACTATCACTAAACCTTCAACATATCTCACCTTCTTAATCGTTAAGTTCTCTTGCACGACATCTCCATATCCAAGTATTGGCGAAATTTGGTCATTTCCAAATCTCACGTTACCACAAAATTTCTCTATATAATTAGACAATATATCTTTCTGCCCTGTCATATGCTTGGAACAGCCTGAATCCAAGCACCACATATTACGGGTCTGCATAGGAGAAATCAAGCAACAATAGGTTTAGGTACCCATTTATAGATGGGTCCTGTCAAGTTAGCACAAGATTTTGGCATCCATTTAAATTTGGATCCTCTAGTATTTTGAAAAACTTTTGAACCATAATTATGATAGACATGATATGAACCAAACCAATGATCAGAATATTGTCGAGTAATAAAATAATTTATGCGAGATGTGGAAGAGTGAGTAGTAGACGGAGATAATTGGATGATTTGCTTTATTGTATAAAACTTGTAAGGATGTACAAGTTTTTGTTTATGAGAATAACATTGACCAACTACATCAGATACACTACCAGTAACCCTATTACTTTCGAAATCAGAAAATGATTTTGTATACTCGTCAATCTTCTTCTCAGGTCTCCTTTCAGGTTTCACTATGGACCTTTTCTTTTTCAGATCTGAAACATATGAATATTGCATGTTAGAACTATGAGACTTGAGAGATTGTTTCTTCTTTGATCTACTAGTGTTGGTCCGTTTTTGTGAGTGCCTATTCTTTCTTTTCTTAACCTTGGCATAATAAATGCTCACAAAAACTGATTTATCAACTTTCGTTGATGATTCACCTTTTTCATGCACACTTGGTAAACCATTAGAATTAACAAGAAGTTGGGAATGATCTGGAATTTTGCATTAAATCAATCTATTCAATGCATTTGTCAAAACAACCATCAGAGTTTAAAAAAATCAACATCATTATCAAACAAACCATCATCATCAATAGATATAGAAGATTTTGACATATTTGAAAAATCAGTGTTTAAGAAAACAGTAGAAAATACCATTTGTTCTAATTCAATCAAAATTATTTCTTCTACAAGAGTGTTCTTAAGCTCATAAATTTTACTTTCTAAGATGAGTGGAGGAACATATATCTTGCCTTCAATAGATTTTGCCTCCATTTCCTCTATAGAATAACTTTGAAATTAATCAGTTGAAAGAAATTTTGACAGTTTAGAATTGTAACTAGAGTTTAATTTTTCATAACAAAATGGTAGTTTCATTTTAATTTTATTTTTCCTGTTCTCATCTTCCTTAGCTTCTACTTCATCAGATGATTTTGTCCATTTGACTTTGAGCTCAGAATGTTTCTGTGCCAGTTTTATAAAACCATAATCATATAAAGCAGGCACTTTTGAAATACCCTTCTTCAAGTAATGAGGATTATCATAACCAATACCCCAACCATCATTGAAATAATTAACCTCTTTTGGTTTATTAAGATGAATGGTTTGATCAGTCTGACCTCTAGTATAAAGTTTTTCTTCCAAACCACTTAACTTTTCAATCAAAGACTTATTTTCTTTCTTTAAAGATGTTAGTGCTTAAATATGTTGGATCCAAGATCATGAAGAGAAAAGGTCAAAAGTCAAAGCTCAAGTCAAACCTTCAAGAAAAAGTCAAAGTCTTTGTAATAAATGTCAAAGTCAAAGTATTTGTATTTTGTGTTTTGTCTTTATATTGTAGGGTATAAATAGTTTTTCTTTTTGTTAGTAGAATCATGAGGCTAAGAGAGCGTATCTATTTAGAGAGAAAAATTTCCAGAAGAGCATCTTATACGAATTGTGATTGAAATGGAAATTGTTGTTTGATCTAATCTTCTTGTCGATAAATCTTGATTGATAAACTGAATCAGACCTTGTTATTGTGGTACACACAATTGGTATCAGAGTTGCGGTTCAATCAAAATCAAGAAAATATGTTCATCGCACCATAGCTATTGTGACCTGATCGAGTTTTGTACTTTTGAAGTGTAATAGTGTGTTTAATTAAGTCTAAAGTGTTCGTATAATGTTTTAGAAACATCTTGTATTAGTTTGAAATGATCTTGCACTGTAATTTTCGATCAATTTTGAGTTTTTGTGATTTTTGACTCGTACGAGTTCGACACACTGTTCTTGAGATCAAGTTGTAATTTTTGTTGATTTGATTGTAATTGCTTGTTTGTAAACTATTCAGACCTTGATCGAGATAAAATCTACAAAGTTTCATAGTCTAATTCAATGTTTTGGATTGATTTTTGGGTGAAAATTGAAGTTTTGGATCGAGATCTACATAATTTGCATAATCACTGAAGAGCTCGAATGGGGTGCTTAAGAACTCGCATAATCAATAGATTTTGTATAGAAGAATTCGCATAAGTCTGTTTTTGTGAAAAAGATAAGGGAAGAATTCACATAAGACTAGTGTGCAAATTGTGCAGATTTCGTATACGTTGGTGTACGAAAAGTTGTTTGAAGAACAAATTTCACATAAAGCTTCGTCCGAAAAGTAAGGTTTTCGCATAAGAGTAGCATACTAATTCCTTGAATTCGCATCAGGGTATATGCGAATTTCTCAGATTTCGTGTAACACCCGAAAATTCGCTTAGTAAGTTTCCGTTCTTCGTTAGTCATCGCTTCGTCTTCCGTTTATCTTTTTTGGTGTTTTATGTTAAGCTTTCGAACCTTAAATCTACCCATGCGAGAATCTCGAGTTTTGATCTTTTTTCGGGCTCGGTACGTGTAGCGTTAGAGTGAATCGCGATAGTAACAAGCATCACTATCGTTTGGCACAATCGCCGGGAGAGCACCACCCGTGGTACAATCCCCGTGAGAGTTCCCTCGCGATAGTGACATTGTCACTATCGCCAGAAAGGATCGCGAGCGGGGTCTGGGGGATTAAATGAGACAACTCCGAAAATTATTTCATTTATCTGATTTTGGAGTTGTCTTCCATACATTTTCTCCCAGATTTTTGGTAAGGTTTTCTCCTCCATTTATCCCTCTTCATTAACTCCTTCATTAATCTCTATCCTTATGCATTTATTGTTCTTGTCTAGGTTGTCATAAGTGTTCTTGGCGAAGAATCTTCAACTTCTTAGTGCAAGTCTCATTCTCCATTTATAGGGTTTTGGGTTTTCTTCAAAAACCCACTTGGTGAGTTCATACTACCATTTTCCAAACCTTATACATGTCAAAACATATATTTTAAATTTGGATTCATGTTTATTACATTTTGAACTAACTTGAGTTTTGGGAGATTTTACGGTTCTTGCTATATTTTGCTAAAAGGAAGGTGTTAGGTCATTATATTGTATCCAAGATTTAATGTGTTAAGTCAAAGGTGTAAAGTCAACTAAGTGTGTTATCTTGTAAGTCTTTGTGTTTAGTTAGTGGGTATAAATACCTTTTGCCTTGTAAGATTTGTAAGTACGCTTTCAATGTTAGATATATGACTTGAATGACTTTCTCTCTCTACTCTCTCTCTAGAACTATACATTGTCATATTCTTGAATCTTGATTGAGATTATGCTTGATTGATTGGGAAATTGCATTCACAATTGGTATCAAAGCGAGACCAAAAAAATTCAGAAAGAATTTCACAACAAAATTAGATTGAAATCTGGAATTTTGGATCAAAAAGTTGGATTTTCTTGAAAATTTAAAGAACCCAGATTCATCACTGTTAAATCAAATCTTCTGTGATTTGTTGTTGTTTGTGTGTGAATCTGTTTGTATAGTGATCGATTACTATATTAGAATGATTCTTGTTTAGATTCGATCACAGATTGAGCACTAAATCGTTTTTAATATCTGAAATTTTGGATTCTAGAGTTCTTACAGATCGTATTCTGAAAAACAGACTTGTGATCAAATTCATATTAGGTTGTTGTTGTTTTTTTGATAGATAGATTGGTGTTGTTGTGATCGATTATCATATTTGATCAATTCTTATTCACACTTGCACAAGATTTATTCACAAGATCATATTGAATTTTTCGAATTCTTGGATTTTGTTGTCAACAATATCGGTCACTGTATCTGTAGATAGCATTGAGATTTCAAGTTTTTTAGATAGATTTGTTGCTTAGAAAATGTTCATAATTGATTTTTGATCATTGTGGTACGTGTTTTGAGAATCAATTTTCAGGATTGAATCAATTTGGATCGCTCTGTGGAACAAAGTTGAAGAACACACCATCTTCATCAACCTTGCGCCAACATCATCAATCTGCGCCAACATCATAAGATTTGCGCCAGATTATGTGATTTGTTCCAGATTGTGATTTGCGTCTTTCAATCTTAATTGATTTGCGCCATCCAAGTTCTTTGACTTGCGCCATCCATGTTAGCTGATTTGCGCTATCTAGGTTACGGAATTGCTAATGACCTCGGTCGAGTTCCTCATGACACCGGTTACCTCATGACACCAGTCCCCTCATGACCCCGGTCCTCTCATGACCCCGGTCGCTGAGTTGAAGTTTTCTGCGAGTTTAAAGCACACATGGTTTGCGAGTTTTCACTCATTTAGCCTGCGAATTCATTTCATCATAATTCAGTCTGCATGTTCTCAGTAGTTCCAGTTCTTAATTGATCTGCGAAGTTCATGATCAAAGTGATTTGTGAGCTTTAAAAATCAATCCAATTTGCGCCATTCAACATCATAATTCATGTGTTTTGCGCCAGCTACCTTTAGCACAATTCTAAGATTTGCGCTACTATCTGTAAATTCTTGTGTTTGAATTCAAGTGTTCTGCGAGTTTTGTAGTTCAAATACAAGTTACTTGCGAGTTCTAATATGAAAATCAATGTGGTCTGCAGGTTTCTAGTGCAAAGTAGTCTGCGAGTTTTTGAGTAACTCAATTTGCAGATTTTTAGTCCAAGCAGCCTACGAGTTTTGATTTATAGCATTTGTTTTAAATTCAAGTGTTCTGAGTTTCAAGTGCTTTGAAGTGTTTCAAGTTCATTTGATCTAAGAATTTCATCACTTTTGAATTCTATTGATCTGCAAGTATCAGTGATTTGAGAGTTCCAGAGATAGAGTTGAAATTTTTCTGATATTTTTTTTTGGTGATCTAAGTTTGACTTTCAGTCAAATTTTTCTGAATTGTTTGGGAACGATCATTCTTATCAAGCTGATTTTTCATTCAAGATGTCAACTACAGACGAGAGAAGAAGATATGTTGTTATGTACATGCCTGAGATACCTGTTATAGAAACTTAACGAGATACACTAAAAATCAGAATTCAGAGCTTCTTAAACAGATTCAGGAGTTGAAATATCATTTGTCAAACTCAGATAAATCTAACTGTATACAGTGTATTAATACTTTATCTAATTTTTCAGGTAACATCAATGCAAGAGACAAAGAAATAAAAGAGAAAGAGAAAATTATTGTTCTAAAAGAGAATACTATTCAGACTTGTGAAAATGAAGTCAAGCTGAAAGAGAGAAAGATTATAAATCTTCAAAGCCAACTGAACAGAAATCATCTGAACTGCAAGCTGAATCAGTTGAGCTTCAAAACAAGTTTAAGGCTTTCGAAGAGAAAGTATTTGTCTTGGAGATACAGAATGCTAAACTGACAAAAAGTATCCAAGCAGATAAAGTTAAATCAAATCTGGAGACATCTTCTATTCAACAGATATCTGAACTTTCCAAGAAAACTCTCCAAGAGAAAAAGGATTTGGAGCATAGATGCGGGAAACTTTCCAAACAAGTGTCTGAATTTGAGAAAATTCTGATTACTAAAAGATACACTTTTGCGAAAGAAAAACAAGTTCTTGAAGATAAAATTACTGAATTTCCCAAACATATCTCTATTCTACAAGACTTACTTGATAAAGATAAAAGTCTTTGGAATTTGAAAAGAATAAATCTGAAAAGAGAAATGTTGGGATCTTAAATGAAATTTCTGATAAAACCAAGAAATTACAAAAATATTTTGAGCTTGAACGTTTACATTTTGAATCTGAGATATTTAAGCTCAAATCCAAAATAACTGTTCTTTCTTCAGATGTCCAAAAAGAACAAAAGGCCAAATCTGATTTGAAAATTAAGTTTGACACATTGACTTCTGAAAGAAACATTTTATCCGAAAAGATAAAGGACTTAGAAGTTGCAAACGTTAATTTGTCAGAAAAGATTACAGCTGATGTGATTAGTGAATCACCTGTTGATAATTCAACAGAATCAGTCTGTTCTTTCAAAACAGCTTCAAGTTCTATTCATGAGAAAAATGTTTTGAAAAAGAAAAGTGTCAAATCTCAAACTGTGAAATCAAATCAGATTCGACCATCTAATCTATTTTATGACAAATCTATTGATGGTTCAGCAAACTTTTACATCAAATCTCTTGGAAAGACTTCTAAGAAAGCTCAGATGGTCTGGAGAGTGAAGAGTTCTTCAGATGAAGAGAAGAAGAAGGACAAAGCATCTGCATCCACATCTAAAGCCAAAAGGAACAGTGTACACAGAGGTAAATCTTTTGATAATCCTGATATGTATTATTCTACTAACCATTTGATCATGGTTGCTCAAAAGAAGATTTGTTGTTCTTACTGTGGAACGAATGACTTTGTAAGTAACAATTTTGTTAATTTATGGTATGGTTCTTACTCTGTTACGCCCACAAAAACTGCAACTAATAAATCAGGACCCAAATACCAGTGGGTACCAAAAGCTAAATCTGTGTTGCAGGCACCCAAAGTTTAAGGGGGAGCATAGAACTTAGGCTTTTGAACAAAATAGTTCAAAACCCGGACTTTAATGTCAAGACTAAGGCTTCTAAGTAAATTAGCTTAGAACCCATACTTCAACGGAGTGTGACTTCTAAACACAACAGTTTAGGACTCGTACTTCAGTGATCAAAAAACCTTACTCCTATTTTGCATCCGATAGATATGACGATCTACAATTCACAAGGGAGTTGTATCTGATCTCTATCATGTGATTTTTCATTGACAATATATTTGGAGGATATGACGATCTACAATTCAAAAGGGAGTTGTATCTTATCTATATCTTGTGTTTTTTCACTGACATATTTTAGATGCATAATTTATAGGGGGAGTAAAGGTGATGGCTTCTGATTACAACAGATCAGGACCCGTTCTTCAATGTTCAGACTTGGATATTTTGCAAATATCCAGGGGGAGCTTAATAGACATAAATCATTTTATCATGATTTGAGGGGGAGCTTAAATGTAAGTATCTTCTAAACTAGATCTCTGATTGTTTGGAAGAAGAACAACTTTCAAGCATGAAAAACGGTTTCTGAAATGTTCAAACCACTTCTGATTCTCGAAAGATTTTATGAATTAAGAAGTATGATTTTAAATGTTTTTCATTACTGAGCGTTAATGTTTAACTGACTTTGTGTTTCCAAAAATTAATACTTGTGTATTATCTTGTCTATATACTGTCAAGTATTCACACACATCGGTTCAGTACTTCATTTGATTTTGTTATTACCATGTCTCATAACGAACCAATTTTTCAATGGTAATACTCCCGTTTGCTTTCAAATGTTGTTGAACTTCAATCATCATTTCTAATCTTGTGCTTTCAATGCAAAATTGTTTATATTCGTTCATATAAACAAAATATCCAATTCTTTGATACCCTAACTATTTCAGTTGATCTGATTGATACATTGTCAGATTCTCAAAACAATTCTCTTGATTTCATTTCATTCATTCAATTTTCTTGTTTTGAGAGATCTTCATTGTTCAAATGCTCAAATTTCATTCATATCTTTAATGAGCATACATTTTGACAGTGTTATCTTATCTGTGCTTAACTGTTAAAGTTAAATTGTTGAGCAACTATTCTTTTTAGGACTTACATGGGATTCATGTGTGAGCTTATAAGAACTTCCATGGATTCATGTAAACTTGTGTTTCCTACCCAACAAGTTATCCTAGAGTGATTGAGGGGTGAAGGGTCAAAATCAAAGAGTGGGGGAGATAACTCATCCGGTTGAGTTTTTCACATTGTGTGGAGCGGTAAAATGGAAAAGAGAGTTTGGTTAGAAGTGAGCATAATGATAAAAAGAAAGAGGGTGTGAGAACAGAGTTAAAAGAATATCAGAACTCTGCACCAACCACTTTCTGAGTCGGGCAACCACATCTACTGACTGGTTCACATTCTTTGGTGACCATCATTGAAAAAGGCAGTGAGCCCATGCCAACTCTTGCTATAACCCCACCAGTCACTCGTTTCTTTATATGACAGACACTTGAATTTCGAGCTTCATTTTGTGTTTTTCAATTATAGCAATACATATAATATAATATCTTGATGTACATATTATATGTAATCTCAATTTTTTTTCTTTTTGGAAAGGGGTTCGAGCAGCAAGTTCAAGAGGGTATGTGTTTTCTGTGGAAGTCACCCTGGTTGTCGAGAAGTCTTCAGTGTTGCTGCTTCTGAATTGGGAGATGATATGGTTGATTGGTTTTGTTTTTCTTGAAACCGGGTTGACCAGGTGTTGAACCGGTTGAACCGTGACCCAGTCACCACACTGGGTCAACCAAAAAACCAGTTTTTAAAACATTGGTTTATGGTTTATGGTTCATATATGTGAAATGTATACAAGGGTGGGTTTATGGTTTTTGTAACACACATAATTTTTGGTAAGTGAAGGACACCCGGACGTTTCTGGAACTTATGAACGGCGGGACTTTTGTTGGGAAATCATTGTTTGAAGTTCCTTGGAGTATCGGGCGTATTGGCGTTGAAAAAGTCGAGTTTCGGAGCTTGATACGGGCTTGGCTACAATGCCCGACGACTATGACAGTGTCATAGTCGCACCGGGCAAAGTCGCAACATGAAACAGAAGTAGAGGGGCACCCAACGACAATGACAAGCGACAATGCCCAATGCATTGTCACATGGCAATGTCGCACATGAGGGGCAGAGGGTTGTTAAGTGCGGGTTTCAGCTTATTTTTCCATTTATTCACTTCCACTACTTCCCAAACACTCTCTAGAACTAACCTAAGGAATACATGGCGATTTTGGGCCATCCTTGGCTCAAATCCTTGAGTATTATGGAGGTAAATCATCATCAAGTGGTAGAATTGGAAGCTATGATCAAGAGTTCACCATCTCTATCTTCATCTTAAACCTCAAGCTCCATTTTAGGGTTTTCTAGGTTTTCACCAAAGACTTAAGTGGTAAGTGTATCCAGTTTCAGGTTGTAAGATTTTGGAAGGGTTGGGGTCAAAATTAGGGTTTTGACCAAAATGGGGATTTTGATGGAAAGTGTTTGGGGATCGATTCTAAATGGTTAAATGTGTTTGTTTATGGGTTGAAATTGTGTATCTAGATTTCGGAAGGAATTGCTTGTGGATTCGGAATTCTTCAAAGGAGCTCAAGTTGGGGTAAAATCTAAATTTAGCCTAAATCTAGCGAGGTGAGTTCAAGTTGATTTGTGAAAACGGTGTACATGCCAAAATGTTTATTTTCAAGTGTTTTGTGTTTTACTTGAAATTGTTAATAGCTGATCACCTGATAAGTTTAGGTTATTTTGAAATGTTTAGTTTTATAAACATGGCGAAATACCCATTTTGGGATTTTTGAGAATTTTGGTAAATAAATCATGTTGATATGTTCCACTAATGATTTTACATATATATTTGGAGCTCATTTGATATAAGTGTCATTTTGTGTATTTGATCTTATAAACCTTTTTGGAAAATGCATATTATTGTGTTATGAGGCACTTTGGAAATATAAGGGTATGAGTTCATTTGGAAAATGGTTTTCCTCAACCAATGATGAGATTTGAGTTAATCATACTTTTGGTCGTTGTGTTTGCATAATAGTTGGTCAAACATGTTTCAATGTTTATACTGGCTTACATTTGGGGGTTTACGTAAATTGTTAGGCCTTAGGCTCGGTTTTGACTAAATTGAGTCTTGAGGACTTTTGTCCGGATTAACCGTTGCGGGGTTTTGAGTATGAGGGGACATTTTTCGTGTCATTTGAGAGTTACATGTTTTGGGTGCTTTGGTCTTTCATTTGGAGTCATGTAATGTTGGTTATTGACCGTTGACCGCTTGGGTTCGCTAGCGAGTAGGCAATAGGTGGCTCGAGCCTCCGAGTTGAAACTAGTCTAGATTGGATAGACACCCATGTCTGTAAGTCCTTAGGGTGGAACTCGACGGAGTATAGCTAGAGGCAATAAACGGTCCGAGAATTGTGATGTCTGGTATGGCATGTAAACTAGGTCCGGGATATGTGTTGAAATCCAATAACATAACGGCTGGCCCCATTTACGTGTTCTCGCCACCCAAGATGGAAATGTTGAGATGACATGCGAGTACGTTGTATGGGCGGCTTACTCGTGTGTTTGTCTACTCTCAACGTATACGATTCTCCCCGTCGTCGATCTGAGATATTTTTAAATGTTAATGTCGTATCTTCAACTTTGGTTTTTGTGGGGTCGGCGGCAAATGATGGCCTTAATATTGGGTTTCCCCCACGTATATTAAGGCTTGAATGAAATAGTCATTCCCACATTTCGGTATTTTATTTCGTCCCATTTTATGGTTGCGTGAGTTATGGGTCTAATGTTCGTGTTCACGACGATATTTATTTATATGGATTTTCATCTATGGTTTATGAGTTGTGTGACATGTTCCACCCGTGTTTTGGGTATTTCGAGATATAACATTTTACCCGCGTTTTATTCAATTGTGAGTCCTCTCTCTATTATCATTTTGAGCAAGTTTTGGGTTAAATCTAAGTTTACGAAAGAACGTTTTATATTGGGATCTTAGACCTTAAAACGGTTTGGTTATGTCAACGATTATATTGGTGTCTCTTTCGTTTAAAATGCATAATTATTAGTAAACGAGTCGTTTTCATGATTGAAGCATATCATTTTGAACGATTATGATTTTAATTGCATTCTTCCTCTTTAACGATTTATTTATAAATGTTGAAAACTCTTGAGCTCACTAGACGTTAAGCCTAACCCTTTTTATTTGTCTACATGTGCATCAGGTTCCAATTGGGGTTTTTGATTCTAGCAGTGCTATGAAGAGTTGAGCCTTAGCCTTACACAAGTGTAAGTAGTTGGTGAAGTCTTCCGCAATTTGGAGATAGTGATTGTTATTGGGTTTTAGTAGCACCCGTCCTTATTATAGTCTGTATGTATGGAATAGAATGTATGTATTGAGGTTCAATCCTAAATTGTGATTGTAGATGAATCAATTATCGATGTATTTAGAAAATTTTAAATTAGTTGCTATTTCCAGAATTAAGGGTGTTACAAGTTGGTATCAGAGCTTAAGTTTGAGAGAATAAGGTATTGATCTTTGGATGCCTAGACTCAAACTAGCGTTCTTATAAGTGTTTGTAAGTGAAATTGCACATTTGATACCTTAAGATAAGATATTTTGGGGTTAATCAAGTCACTAGAAATGGGAAACTTGTTGAGGGTCGCAAGGATGATCATGTACGACACGTTCATAATGGCACCTGGCCAGTGTTATGGTGAACCTACATGCTACATGTGTATACTTGAACTACCTTGATATGATGACCGTTGGGGGTAGTGAGAAAATTTCTAAGCGAGTGATCTAAAGAAGGGTTGATGTTCATAGTAATGTCATTTGGGAGTGATAGTTAAGCGCGATGAATACATTAAGTTGATCATCTTGAGTCGGAGTTATTGGTTGAATTGACTCTATTTCAAGGGGAAATCGTAAGTTGACAAAATTAGGGTGATTTCTGTTTTAAGATGTTTGATGCTTCCGGACGATAATAGTATGACGGGAAATTGAGAAGCGTAATCCTAAGATGTGAGTGCCGACCAAATTCATGCACTAAATTTATTTCTAAAATGAGTTTGCATAAATTGTTTCTCATGTTCTCAAAACATAAAGTGAGTTACATTATAAAGTTTTGGCAAAACATTTAGCACTCATCAGATTTTAAACCGCGAGCTTAAGCATGCATGAAATGGTTTCGTTGCACGTGATTGCAAATTGTTATCGAAAATCTCTTTATCTTCGTCTTGTGTTTAACGCTATTTTCGGACATTGTGACATCCGTGTTTTAATGTCATTTGGGGTATTGGGCAAGTAACTGTAGAATTTTTAACCTTGACATTGGATGTCCTCCACGTATGTTAAGGTTTTAAAGGAAGAGTTGTATTTATTTCTTGGGAATTTTAGTTTGTACGAGTCGTGTTGAATTTTATGGAATATTGTTTTGCGACGTTTTGGGCGCGTGAGTGTACTTCGAAATGCGTGGGTTTTAATTTTATTGCGTGTAAATTTACGAGCTTATTGGGCGTTGTGTCTCATGAAAGTTTTGATGAAAATGGTCACTTTATCGTACGTGGTGGTTTTAGAATTTTAACATTTTTAGACTTGTTGTCATTTTATGCTTTTATGTTGGGAAATGAAAATTTTGACACCTCTTGATTTTAGCGTTAATGAGTTTTATGAAAATTCAGTTGGGTTTTATGGTGTCTTATCGTACGACTTTTGTGTCGCGTAGATAAATTTTGGAACGTGTGTACATGCATTATTGTGTGCGTTAATTTATGGGTTTTGTTAATAGATGTCACCCCATATGTTATTTTGGAGAAGTTTCAAAATCATGGGATTTCCCTTTGGGCTCTATACAAGTGTAATCGTTGTACACTATTCGTATTCAGATTAAATTATACTGTTGGTGTGAGTAAACTTATAAAAGATTTATGTTATTTCAGATAGAACTTTTGTTCTGAACATATTTCAGTTATTGATTTTACTGTTAGAAATTTCCGCAATGCACTACATGAGTATCAGTTTACATGTCATTGTAGTTACTATTTTGGATAGGTGTGTTTTACCTTTGCGATCCAAAGTTAAACATGATTTGATATTTATGTACTTCCCTATCGTTTTTCTGAGTTTTGGAGAGTAAACTGATGCATATGGGACTTGTTGAAAATTTTATGGTATGACGTCTTGCGGTTAAAAAGAATAAATTTAAGGTTAAAATTGTGAAGTTCTCTATTGGAGTTGCACAAACATTTATTGCACATGTTGGGGTGCAGAAAATTATTTTCATGTATATAGTATAAATTGTGGCATATCCGTTGTTATTGTCCTTATTAACGCAAGTACTTATCAAACGAATTTTGGAAATGGTTTTATATACATAGTGTCGGTGATCAATTTTTTAAACCTATCGAGTGAACGGTAGGGGATTTTTACCGCACGATTAATTGTTATAAAGCTTGGGTATTTAAAAGTTTTATAAAAGTTTAAATTGGCATATTAGTTGAAAACCTTGAACTCATTAGGCCTATAGATTTAAACCCCTATCGTGAAAGGAGTTGTAATTAAGGAACTGAGGATTCCTTGAGATTTGAAGCGTCGGATGATCCGACTCATGGTCAGCTTTGAAAATTTTAGATTTTGGTTTATGAATCGGTTCACGCATGAATAGTTGAGGTAATAGATTCATGCCTTCCCAGTTAACTAAGGGTTGATCTTTATGCCCTAGCAAACCTGCGGGATAAGGTCTTGTATGATTCTTGTTAGATCCCAATACAGACAACAAAAGAAGATACTCCATAGAAATGTACAGATAAGATGAAAATTAAGAACATAATTATCAAGAACTCATCTCATATGCTTGGATTGATAATTGATGGAGGAGAAGTTGGAAGAACACCACACTAAACATTTAGTTGGCTCTCATGGACTCACCTAGTCTGTGTGTGTAATATGTGTGTTCTCCCCAAAAATCTAATTAGCAAAGTGAGCCATGGGCACCAATAAATAGGACCCATTTACAAATAAAAGGCTCAAGCCCACACAACTATTTAAAAAGCCCAAAATACAATTCTTTATAAAACATTCAATTAAATTAGGGGCTAATTTCATCTAACAATCTCCCCCTAATGTTTTATAAAGAAAGAATCATCATATAGTCTCCCCCTTGCTTTCTTTAGAAGCTTTGGTGTGTCGTTCTTCGAGTCTTAAAAGCATCACAAGCTTCCCCTCAAATGTAGGCTCATATTCTTGAAAGACCGAGACAATTTACCCCTTTTTGTCCAACTTTCATTACTCAACTTCACCGCTATTTTTGACCAGAAAGGAGCCTGATTCAGAGAAAATATAAAACATGCACATTGAACTCTAGCCTCTTAGCTTTCTAACGAGCTTTGATTCATCAATTTTGGATGAAAAATGAGTGAGTTGTGCAAGTTTTCCCTCAGCTTTGATTTCCTGTGCTTTAATGTCGAGAAAATCATTGAGCAACACATGCTTTTAGGTCAAATACATGGGTTTCAATGTGAAAGCTTAACAGAACTTCCATGGATTCATGATAACCAGTGTTTCCTACCCCGGAAGTAATCCTGTGAGTGATTGAGGGGATATGGGTCAAAAGAATAGAGTTTTGGTGTGTGATGAGGTAAAATGGAAAAGAGAGATTGGTTAGAAGTGAGCTTAAAATGTTTAAAATAAAGAGGGTGTGAGATCAGAGTAAAAGAATATCAAACTCTGCACCAAATTCTTTCTGAGTCTGGCAGCCACATAATCTGATTGGTTCACATTCTTTGGTAACCATCATTGAAACAGGCAGTAAGCCTATGCCATCTCTTGCATAACATCCTACCAGCTACTCATTCTTTTCTTAAAAGGAGAATGTTTAACATTTTATGGGGAAGCAACATATATTATATTGGTTCTTCACTTGGAAGATACTGATATTGAAAAAGAAGGAAATTTTCCCCACCTTCGAACCTCTTTCATGCACATTGAGTCCATGTAAAACTTGTTGCTGTCTCAACAGTTTACACATTTTTGAGCCTGTTCAAGCTTGAGTAGCTTCAATCATTCATACACTTTCACGTACACACAAGGAAAAAGTTTTCTTATCATAACATTCATAGAAAATTACTTTGTGGTTTTTCGTTGAATGGAAGCCCTAGGGGAGTGAACATCTCAAAAGCTCCTTTCCAATGTACATTTGTTATACAAAGTGGCTCCGTGCTACTTACAGGCAATTCTAACTGTTTCATCTGTTGATTCAGGGTTACCACGTTTATTATATCTGAGTTTGAAAAGATTCGGATATATACATTTCATGAATTGACGGATACACATATCAAAAAGGGCAAAGATTGTTATATATCACAAAGGGGGAGATAAATAATCAAAGACAGTGATGACTTGAAAAGGGTTTTGATGATTTTGCTGCTCACAATTCATCAAAAAGGGGGAGATATTCTGAAATTTCAAGTCAGATGAAGATTAAGCAAAGTTTGTAAGACATTCTTAAGAAAAGTAAAAGGGGAAGAGACTTTGGAATGATCAAGTCAGTTGAATATTTGAAGTTGATTTAATCAAGCATGATGAAAGTTCATCAAAAAGAGGAGATTTATAAAGATTTTGACGAAAATGTTTCAAAGATGATTCAAGAGAGTTTGTTTGTTCAAAGACAGTTCAGAGATTAAAGAGATGAAGATACCAAGCATTCAAAGATTTCTCAAAATTCAAAGATTCCCCAAAGTTCAAAGATTTTCGAAGTTTTAAAGTTCAAGGAGTTTTAAAAAAGTTTCAAAATTTTGTTCAAAACTTGATGAATGTTTAAAGACTTAGTGAAAGACTTTTCAAGATTCTTCAAAGCATTAGAGATTGAAGATTGACAAAGCCTCAACATTTAAAGTTGTCAGAAACAAAGTTTGAAGAATCAAGCGCTGAAGATGATTGTCAATTTTTTGTTAAATCTTAAATACAAAGGGGGATAATGTTGGTTTATAAATTATATCCAAGATTTAATGTAGAAAAGTCTAAGTCAAAGTAAGTCAAAGTCTTGTGAAAGTCAATGTTGTTTGCTTGTAAGCCTTGTGGTCTTTGACCATATATAAAGGCTTGTTAGTGTTTGTTGTAATGAAGTAGTCAAGCATTGTATTTTGTAATACTTGTGATTGTATGATATACGAATATACGTTCTCTCTCTACTCTCTTACTAGAACTTTAATCGTCAAATCTTGATCTTGATTGAATTACTTGATATTGGGATCATACATTTTCAGGAGCATTGTTCCTTTTAGCGTTTGATGTATGCACAAATGATTTATGTTCCTTCTTCTCCTCTAAGGAACCTTTCACTTTCACTTTCCAAATCCATTTATCTTTTTCTTTCTCATCTTTCCTTCTCCAAAACATCTTATGCTGAGATTTGTTCTTCTTTATGTTACCTGAACCATCAACACGTTTATCATAGAATAGGTTAGAAGGACAAATTTGATCTTTAGGTTTAGAAGTATTAATATCATCTGAATCAAATAAAGGATTATTAGAAACATTTATAAAACGTGAACTCGAAGTTGTTTTGAATGAGCATTCTGAATCATCTTGATCATCTCTTGGTGATTGATCAATTGATTCTGGCGTCTTTGGCTCAGTCAAATTCACCTTGAACATGATATCTTCAAGTTCTTTTATCTTTGAAGACAAATTGTTTCTTTCCTTTGAAATCAGATCAAACTTCTTATGCAATTCGGATTTTTCATTCTTGTCCTTCATAGTGTTTGTTGACAGCTCAGATAGTTTCTTGTTAAGTTTCTCTATTTCAGCTTCAAACACTCTTCTTTCTTCCTCAAAGTCTTTCTTTACAAACTTTCTCAGTTCAAAAATCTCCTTGAATACACCAACATTCTTTTGTTCAGTTTTCTTCTTTTCTTTCTCAAATTTGTCTCTCTCCATTATGATCACTTCTCAAAGTCTGACACTTGTTGAGAAAGTTTAACACATTTTAGTTCAATGGATTTCTTTTTCTTCAAATTCCTTTCTCGAAAACTCTGAAAACTTTTGAGCATAAGCTTTTCTTTCTCTTTCAAATTCAACTCTTTCATTCTTCTATTTATTCATTTGATCTTCCAATTCAGAAATTTTCTTTTTCACCTCAACATTATCTTTCTCCAATTCCTTTCTTATCTTCTCAACCTTCTTCATATCCTTTTTATCTCTTGAGTTGTCCTTTTCTTTCAACATATTGATTTCAACCTCAAGACTGAAGACTTTGTCTTTCAGCAAAGATTTGAGAATTTATCTTTTTTAGCCCATCACAAGTATCTACAGCAACATTTGCTTTTCTTCTGAGTTCATCAAGCTCTTTTTGTATCAACTATTTCTTGGACCATGTAGAATTTGCATTACTTGCTTTCAAACATTTGAACTCCTCTTCAGATTTCTTCAGCTTTGTTTGAAGATTTGAAATCTCTTTTTCTTTAGATTCAATGATCCCTGCAAAATTGATATTAGAGTTAAAAATGCAATCTAAACAAATAAAATCTTTCTTCAAAACTATAGAATTATCTTTCAATTTATTGATTTGATCAAGAAGAGATGAATTTTGAATCTTCAAATTTTCATTTTCAGTTTTTAGAGGTAATATCTCAGATTTGAGCTTTGTATTCTCCCTTTCACAATTATTAGCTATACTGGTGTATCTTGATAACTGTCCAGCAAGACGCTTAACATTAGCTTTAGCTTCAGAAATATTCATTTTTTCAAAATCATAGTTGTATCCCTGAGACATCTTGAAATCTGTAGAAAAAATAAGCTAGATATGATCGTTAGTCAGAAAATCAAAAAAATCACCAGTTAAAATCACAGAAAAATCACTTGAAAATATTAACAAGTCTAGAATTCGTATAACACTCATAACATGTTAATTCCCAGTTATGTCAAGTTCTGATCTAATTGCAATCACAAACAGTTTCAATCAAACTACCTGTTTCAATTGATCACAAGATTCGTATACAATGAACTCTGTCACTTTCTCTCTCTACAATCTTCCACACAAACTCTCTCTCTCTCTATCTCTCTCTAACTTGCAACTGCTCTCAACTTCTATGACTTGTTTCAACACTAACTCTAGTCACATGTCTCTTAAACAAAGACACACGCACAAAACAATAAAAGAAAATACAAGACTTTGACATTTGACTTATTACAATTTACTTTGACTTTGAGAGTTGACTTTTAAGCATTTGACTTGATTGACTTTCAGCTTCAGTAATCATGATCTTGTATCCAACAAATATGTGCACTAACAATCTCCCCCTTTGGATTCAAGATCATCTCTAAAAGGTTTTTCATTTACAAATCTCCCCCTTTCGTTTTTTGAAGAACTTTATCAACTTGTCTCCCCCTTGTAGACTTCTTGACAACTCAGAACATTTTTCAGAAATAATCATAAGCATTGAAGTGCAATCTCCCCTTTTTTTATACTCAAAACAATCTCCCCTTTCTTTGATAAAACTATCCTCAAAACTTTTAGCAATCTTCTCAAAGTCTGTCTTCAAGAACATTAACAATCTTCCCAAGGTTATAAAACGTCTTTCAAATAATGGAAAGAAATTATCTTCAGATTCAGCTCGGTTTACTTCAGCAGATGTTTTCAAAGAAAAATTTCAGTAATCTTTGCTCACTTTCAGAAATCTTTGAACTTTCTGTTTCAGCTCTGAACAATATTTAACAATCTGAATCAAACACTTGCAATTAACTCTCTTCAAACTTTCTTTAACAACTTTCTTTCACAATTAAATCTTGACCATTTCTTCCATCTCTAACATTTCTTGAATGTTTCTCCCCTTTTTTGATGATTGGAGCATGAGATCATCAAAACTTTGACAAGAAATGTCCGTAATCTGTTCTGACCACTGATCTTTTATCACTGAGCCACTGACTATTCATCGATCAAAAAAGATATTCATCCGAATTTTTGTAAATTCAGACAAATTGTGAGTGTAAAACCTGAATCAACAAATGAATCAGTTAAAATGTCTGTCAGTAACACAAAGTCACTGTGTGTAACGAATACACATTGGAAAGGAGATTTTGTGATGTTCACTCCCCCAGACCTTCCATTCAATCATCGAATAACACAAGTTTATTCTATGAACGTTTTGACAGAAAAACGAATTTCCTGTGTGCTCGTGCTTGTGTTTGAAAGAATTAGCGCAGATAATTGCTTTTAATAGGCTCAAAATTGTGTAAACCATTGAGACAACAATTAAAAACAGACTCGATTGTGCATGATCGAAGTGCGAAGGTGGGACAGACTTCCTTCTTTTTCAATATCCAGATTTTCCAAATGAAAACCAGATAGATTATGTGTTGCGTCCCCTTTAAAAATTGAAACATTTTCTTGTTGAGAAGAAAATGAGTAGTTGGTGGGATTTTTATCAAGAATTAGCATGAGCTAGTTTCCTGTTTCAATGATGTTCACGAAGAATTGTGAAACACCAGCAATGTGGCTGCCCGGATCAGAAAAAGTTGGTGCAGAGTTTGATATTCTTGTTATTCCCAAATTTGATCAAGTTCTTATCGTAACAAAACAATCAAGATGATAATCAAAATCATATGTCATTGATTCAATCACAACGATTACAAATCTCACTTTTTCTCTCTAGAATGGTATTCTAATCAGTTCTTCTCTCATATGCTCTGTATTCTCACAATGACTTACTTTCTGATTGTTACCACACATTACAAAGACAATGAATCTATTTATACCTAACAACTAAAACAAGGAAAACAAATACAAGACACTTTGACTTTGAATTTTATTACAAATGACTTTGACTTTGATGCTTGAGAGTTGACCTTTGACCTTTGAGCTTTGACTTTAATCTTCATTCTTTATGATCTTGAATCCAACAAATATGTCCTCTAACAATTCTTTTACTCTGTTCTCACACTCTCTTTCTTTTTATCATTAAGCTTACTTCTAACCAAACTCTCATTTCCATTTTACCTCATCATACAACCCACACTCAGTTATTTTGACTCCTCACACATTCGATCACTCAAAGGATTAACTTCCTTGGCGGTTGCTGAATGGTTTAGTGCAGAATGATTAAGTGGTCTGAATGATTTAGAGGTTTTTATGATATAGTGTAAAATGAAATATGGTTGTTTGCTAATAGGTCATAATGAAAGCAGGGCTCTTAATGGTTAAGGGTGGGTCAGGACACAAAATCATTAAGAGGATTTTGGAACCATTAAGAGGTAATACTTTTTTTTGCCAAACAAAATTTACCTCTTAGTGATTCAGATGTTGCCTCTTAATGGAACCATTAAGAGGTAAACAAACAACCCCTTACTTTCTGATTGTTACCACAAATTACAAAGACAAGGAATTTATTTATACCTAACAACTAAAACAAGGAAAACAAATACAAGACACTTTGACTTTTATTACAACTTTGATGCTTGAGAGTTGACCTTTGAGCTTTGAATTTAATCTTCATTCTTTATGATCTTGAATCCAACAAATATGTGCTCTAACATTCTCCCCCTTTGGATCAAGATCATCTCTAAAAGATTTTGCAATGCGATCTTCTCTCTTTAAGCTCAATTTGAATTTTCACCCCCTTTCGGTACAAACAATACAATCTCCCTCTTTGCAGTAAAAATGATCTTCTCAATCAATCAACATTCTCCTCCTATCCATATGAAAAATTTGACATACTCCCCTAAAATAAACACAGTATCTTCAAAAACTTTCAGCAATCTTCCTAAAATCTGATTTTCAAGAATAATAGCATTCTCTCCCAAGATTATAAACAAACCTCTTTCAGACTTTGACCAACAATATTTCTTTAACAATCAATTCTTGAACAATTTCTCCCATCTTTAACATTTCTTGATACCATCTCCCCTTTTTTTTTGATGAATAGAGCATGTTAGGTCTGATTTTATAGTAATCATTGTATTTATAGGGCTTGGTCAAATACTGTGTTTAGTGCTTATCAGTGTTGTATCTGACCAAGGGTATTTATGTCCCTTTGGTCTTGTTCCTTGTAAGAACTTCACGCACTATTCATTCAATACACTTACTTTGCGTATCATTCCTCTCTCTCTCTCTCTACTTTCTCTCTCTAGGATTCATAAGATCTTGGACTTTTAATTGGTATCAGAGCCAACTGAATCTTGAGAGGATTGAGAGATTGCATTTTCTGAATCTGAATTGTTGATTGAAATCGAAAATTTGATTGATTTTCTTGAGTTTTTTTTTCAAGAAAATCTCGTTTTCTTGATTTCTCATCAAATTTGGAAGTTTTAGAGATCGAATTGTGTTGATTTTTGGTTCATTAGTCTCGTTTTTGATAATCGATCGTATTTGCTTCATATTGTTTTGCATAAAATTCAAGTTTAGAACATCGATTTTGTGAAATTGAATTTTTCTGAAAAAAACGAGTTCTCATACTGTTACATACATGATTTTCAGTTTTAGTGGATTTTAATCGAAATTTGTGTTTGATTTGTGTTAAAAAGGTGTTTTCGATAATCAGTGTGTGTTTTTGATGCATAAATTTCTTAGTCTTAATTGATATTGCAAAAATTTGTGAGTTTTTAAAGTTTGCGCTTCAGTCATACAAGTTTGCGCCTCATTCAAGTTGTTTTGCGCATGTTCATAGTTGGTTGTGCATGTTCTACTAATTTTGTTAAATTTGTTTTAGGTTTGCGCATTGATCCTCATATGCAAAGCTCAAGTTTGCGTATCTAGTAGCTTCCTAAAAGCTTCCAAAGTCTGTCTTGCGTATCCGCCTTCATCCGAAAAGCTCTAGTTTGCGCTTCTGCTTACACACGCAAAGCATTCTTTGCGCTTCAGTATTCACACGCAAAACATAGTTTGCGTTTCTGTCTTCACACGCAAAACACAGTTTGCGTTTCAGTCTTCACACGCAAAGCCGTGTCTTAACACGCAAAGCTCTTATTCGCGCTTGACGTTCAAAACGCAAAGTCTTAGTTTGTGTTTCTAGTTGTCAACGCAAAGCTCTTGTTTGCGTCCTCTTTCTGACACGCAAAGATCTACTTTGCGCAAGCTTAACACTTAGATTTTTTTCTGAATATCAGCAATGGATTCTGCCAAATTTGCTTTTGAAGCTAGGTTCTACTCTAATGATCTGATGATGCAATTGGGAACAGACACTCGTCCACCAGTCTTAATCAACGAAGAAGAGTTTACACAGTGGCAAGATAGGTACATCAATTTCATTGAACGTCAGACTAATGGTGAAATATGATTAAATCTTTATCTGAAGGACCATTTGTCAGGCCGAAAAATGACATTCCTTTGACTGCTGAAGAAATCAAACGCGAAAAAGCCGATAGAGAAGCAAAGTCCAATTTGATGCTAGCTTTGCCCAACACAATCTACAATCGAATTGATTGTTTCAAACATGATCCAAATATGATGTGGACTCAGTTAGAAAAGATCATGCTTGGATCATCAGTTGCTACTCAAATACGCCAAACACGCTTCATGAATAACTTTGAGGAATTTAAGGCAAAGGACAATGAATCTCTGAAGGTGACTTTTGACCGGTTTTGTACTGTGATTAATGATTTAAGAAAGATTAAAGTGGAAAAGACTGCTCTTGAGACGAATCTGAAATTCCTCAATGCTCTTCAGCCTGAATGGAAGAAATCATGTCATAGACTGAGAAACGATGTTCGAATCTCATCAATTCAGATTCAAGAACTGTATGAGATTATGCTAACTGATGAGAGCTTGGTGTTAGAGAAAAAGGCCAAGCTGGATAAAAAGAAGAAATCAGTAGATCTGGTTGCTCTTATCACGAAGCAACTAACTGAACAAGCGTTGTCTGATAACGCTTACACCGGGTCAACTGAAGATGATGGTGAGGCTTTGCAGAAAGCGATGATCCTTCTCGCTCAGCATTACGAGAAGAAGTTCCAACCAAGGTCGGGTTCCAACACTTCTCACTTCACTTCCGGTTCTAAAGTCAAAGTGCCTGAGTCAAAGACTGTTACTTGCTACAATTACGGAAAGTCGGGTCACATGTCAAAGGAGTGTAGAGCAAAGGTGGTCAGGGATTCGGCATACTACATAAAAAAATGGAACTGTCCGAGAAAAGAGAGAGTGGATCAGCTTTGCTAGCCGAAGAAGAATTCTGGCTGGATCACTCTGACGACGAAGCTGGAAATGTAGAGATCGCTTAGATGTGCTTGGTCGGAGTTGATCAATCAGACGATTCTGATACAGATGAAGATGAGGTATATTCTGAATTTGATTACAATTTTATTATCTCTCAGTTTGATATCATAATTAATGCTTTGTCTGATTTGCGTTCTAAGTTAATATCTGAAAAGAATCTTAATTCTGAAAAGTCAGATTTGATTGACAAATTGAAGATTTCTTTGAAAGATGAAAAATCTATTTTAGAAAATACTAAAGAAATCTTTCAAAAGAAATTGGATGATTTGGAAAATTCAAATAAGACTTATCTTGAATCTTTGACGGCTATGACTAATATAAAAGATGATCTTTCAGATAAAATAAATAAGTTAGAAGAAAAACTTTATCGAAGAGACCAATCTGAACAAACACTTTTTATAAACAAGCCGAGGAGTGAAGAAGCTTTAAAACAAAGGTGGGGACTTGGTTTTGACAATCCTCATTGTTTAAACAAAGTGATAAACAAAGTTCCTACTTTATATAAATACGATTATCTAACACTTGCACATTATGCTCCTCAGTTCAAATTTCATTGGACTAGTGAAAAGGAAGTGTTAGATCTCGAAAATGAGAAAAGGATAAATAACAAGAAAAATGAAATTCCTTTTGTTTATACGTCCGAAAATGCAAAATATTTTCCTGAAAAATCAAGAAGAGGAAGAAGAGTTTTAAATGATATATCTCCTATCAAATCTTCAATGTCTGATGATTTTATTGCTCCTTATGCACCTGATTCTGATAAAGGAAATTTTTCTCCAATCATTTATGATTCGAAGAAATATACTCCTCCATTAGTATTAGAAGGAAAAATCATAGAACTTGAAGATCAGATAGAAGATCAAAATATTTTGAAGAAAATTGAATCTGATATTATTCTTTCATTCTTAACGTCTAGTCTTGAAGAAAATTTATTATTTCAAAAATCAGATTCTATTTCTAGCCTATCTTCTGATTCTAAGGAAAATAAAAATGAAGTTTCAAAATTATTCAGACTCTGAGGCAAATTCAGATTTATTAGTTGATCAGATTGGTTGCTTGGATAAATTTATTTCTTCTGATTTAAATATTAAGTCTAAAATTCTTGATGCTTCTTTTACGCTCAATGATCAATATTATAAACCTAAGCGTAAAAGAAGACGGTCAAAGAAGTCGAAGAAACGAGATACAGTTCTTACTAACAATTCTAATTCTTCCGATTCAATTCTTACAGATAGGACTTTGAGCACTCGATCAAAGAAGCAAATCTGGAGAGCGAGGCGGACATCAAATGTTTCTATGACTGAGGAAGATAGATATGTAGACAATTGTTATAAAAATGATTCATTTGCTTATTGTAATAAAATTTCAAAATACTCTATAAAGCAAATGTTTCAAATTTCAAAAAATGTCTCATATTCTTCTTCAGATTCTAGTTCTGATGATTATGCTTTCTCTTCTGATAGTTGTGATTATTTCTCTGATCAAATTCCTCATGCTTTAAATGTCTATTCTTCTTATTCTTTCCCCATAAGAACTGCAACTAACTTTCATGGGCCCAAATTCAAGTGGGTACCCAAATCTTTATCTGATTCAAAGTTGCAGGCATCACATGTTAAGGGGGAGTAAGGGAATTTTGGCTTCTGAGTAATTCAGCTCAGGACCCGCACTTCATAGACATCGACTTCTAAACACAATAGTTTAGAACTCGTTCTTCAATGATTAAGCTTCTGACTTAATGTGATACTGTGAGTACATCAATTTTAATTCCGCTGCATTTATCTCTGATAATGATGGTATTCCAGTTTTTCTCAATGTTTCAAGAATCTGAGCTTGTTTATCTATCTCATGAATTTGTATTACCCAAAATTTTCTTTTAATATGAGACACAAATTTATTTTCTTCAATGTAAAAGATGAAATAGTTGAATTTTATTTTGTTCCAACTAAATATTAATTAAAAGCTTAAATCTTTACAAATTTTAGTCTACAAAGTCATGTTTTACATTTTTTCTTTCTTTTGAATAAAATATGTGTCTAGGATAAATTTTCAAGTTCTTTTGCTTATATTAAAGTTTTTATATGGTCAAATTTCAAGTCTTACAAAAGTCGAAAAGTCAGCAACATGTTTGAAATTTTTATTACTGCTTTAAAGTTGTGTGATTCGGAATTTTTATAGTTTACTTTGCTTAGACTACCTAAATAATCAGAATTATAGATCGGAATGAAAATATGGGCTAAGCACTTAGATGTTGACTTGAGTGATTGAGATGAATTATAATTTCTTAAAATAAAGAAATCTTTAAGTTTAAAAGTTTGTACCTGTGACCTTTCTGATTTGGGAAAGTAAGTTCCGTGGGATGCCCGTCATCTAGTCCCCTAAGGTCAATTGATCTGGGAGTGATCGAACCCAAATCCTTCAATAGAATCAGATCGAAAGTCATGTTCTACTGGTATGAATGGGTTTAGGATATGTCGATGTAGCCTTTCTGATCTGGGAAAGTAAGTTCCAAGGGATGTTTGACACCTAGTCCCCTAAGGCCTTCTGGTCTGGGAGTGGCTGACCCAAATCCTGCAATAGGGTCAGATAGAAAGTTATGTTTACGACATGTTCTTTACTTAATAAACTTTTTGATCAAAAGATGCCAAAGTGAACACGCTTAAAAGATGCCAAAGATCACACTCATGTTAAGATGCCAATGTGCACAATGCTAAAAGATGCCAATGAGCACACATCTCATGATACTTGGTGATATGTTTGAGTTGTGATAAATCTGTAAATTTATGAATATCTTAGTTCTTGATGGCTTAGTGTGAGTACATGCAAAGTTCTCTATAATATTTTTAGAATTGCATTTTCTTAAAGCTAATCGAAGATTCGCATGTGAGCACACTGAATAGATTGCTGGAAGTTTTTGAAACTGAACATGTCTTAACTTGATATGCAATGAAACTTGTTCTTGTATCCTACAACATATGTTTGATTTCAAATGATTGATAAATTTGTAATACTCTATAGAATTTAATTTGTTTAGTGTTTAAAATTTTATATGTTTAGTCGTTTCAAAATTTACATTCAGTATATTTTTCTTTCTACATTAATATCTGATCATTGTGTTCTCATAAATATATTTTAATGGGTTTATGCATTATTCAAGGGGGAGTGAACAAAGAGAATGTTTTTTCAAAGATTATATCTGTTTTTTAGGGGGAGTATCTGATTTTCCCTTATGAATGCTAACTCGAATTGTCATATCTAGTGCATTTGTGTTGGGGGAGTCTAAGAGCTTAAAAAGGTAACATTTTTCTGAGTTTAAGTCAGCTTTACGCATTCCGTTGGTCACGCAAACCTTGTTTTGCGTATCCTTCGTGAAACACAAACCTCGTTTTGCGTATCCTTCATGAAACGCAAACGTTGGTTTGTGCAACCAACATGAAGCGCAAACCTCCCTATTGATTTTACAGATCTTTCGATGTCTCGTCTCCAACATTTACATGACCAAGTTGATCAAGATCATCAATGTCATGAGGGGGAGAAATCAAGGAGAAGTTTAAGAGACAAAGAGCTCAAAAGTTTATCTGTTGATCAAGATTCGCTCAAAGATTCTATTCTCTCAACTACAACCGATTCGTTTGTTGTTCTGCTCCGAACACCACAGTTCATTCAAGATCATTCAAAAGAGGTGTATCGTCTTGAGCTTAAGCAGAAAAGAAAATTTCAATCTGCAAAATGCTGAGAAGAAATTTTTTCTTAAAAGTCAGAAAGATTCTTAAAGTCGCTTTGTTGGTCCGTGCTGATATAGAAGATATTTTTTGAAGACCAAAGCGCCAATGATTACTAAGGGGGAGATTTTTAGGTCTAATTTTATAGTAATCATTATATTTATAGGGCTTGGTCAAATATTGTGTTTAGTGCTTATCAGTGTTGTATCTAACCAAGGGTATTTAAGTCCCTTTGGTCTTGTTCCTTGTAAGAACTTCACGCACTATTCATTCAATACACTTACTTTGCGTATCATTCCTCTCTCTCTACTTTCTCTCTCTAGGATTCATAAGATCTTGGACTTTTAGAGCATCGATATCATCAAAACTTTCTCCAAGAAATGTCATTATCAATTCTGATCATTGATCTTTTGAACTGAGACTCTGATTCAACATCAATCCAAAATAAGATATTCATCCAGATCTTTTCAAATCTAGACAAATTAGGAATGTAACACCTTAATCAACTAATGAATCAGTTAATACGCCTGTCAGTAACACAAAGTTACTGTGTGTAACGGATACACATAGGAAAGGAGCTTTTGTTATGTTCACTTCCCCAGGGCTTCCATCCAATCATCGAAACACCACAAAAGAAATTTCTATGAATGTTATGACAAGAAAACAAATTCCTTGTGTGCTCGTGCAAGTGTAGAAAGAATTAAGCACATGATGATTGCTTTTTATACAGGCTCAACATTGTGTAAACCACTGAGACAACAGTAGATAAACACAGACTCAATGTGCATGATTGAAGTGCGAAGGTGAGGCAGACTTCCTTCTTTTTCAATATCCAGATTTTCCAAATGAAAATCAGATAGATAATGTGTTGCGTCCCCTTAAAATATGAAACATTTTATTGTTGAGAAGAAAGTGAGTGGCTGGTGGGGTTTTATCAAGAGTTAGTATGGGCTATTTGCCTATTTCAATAATGTTCACGAAGAATTGTGAAACATTAGTAATGTGGCTGCCCGGCTTAGAAAGTAGTTGGTGCAGAGTTTGATATTATTTTACTCTGTTCTCTCACCCTCTTTCTTTTAATCATTAAACTCACATCTAACCAAACTCTCTTTTCCATTTTATCTCAATGCACAACCCACACTCATTTCTTTTCGACTCCTCACACTCAATCACTATGAATTAACTTCTTGGGTAGAAAACACTAGTTAATGTGAATCCATAGAAGTTTCAATTAAGTCCTAGCACAAAGAACTCATATTATCCTATGAAGCAAATGTTGCTCAAAATGGTTTAACTTGAACAGTTAAAGCTCAAATACAAGTCAGATGTTCGTATGCTCAGAATATAATCATGAAGATATGAGCATTTTGAAATATTGAAGATATTTCAAACAAGTAAATTAAATGAATAGTCATGAATGCAAGAGACTTGTTCGAAAATCTGACATTGTATGAAAATGATCAGAAAGAAATGATACAACTGTTTAGGTTTATGGTAAAAAATAATGGATATTATCTATATGAAACAAAATATAGATATTCTTGAAAGGAACGTTTAGAAATGAATTAACTCTCAATATTCATTGAAGTTCAAGCGGGGTGTCTTACCATCGAAAAATATGTTTCAAATTTGAGACATGGTAAGAATATGTTAAACAATAAGTCAAACCAGTGTGTCTGAATAGTTGAAAGTATATAGAAAAGACAATACGCAAGTATTTATCTTTGGAAACACACGGTTTGTAAAACATTCAAACTTAAATAAAATGAAAACATTTAAAATCACACTTCCAATTCATGAAATCTGTTTAAGAATCGGGAAGTGGTTTGAACATTTAATAATATGTTTTCTATGATTGAAAGTCGTCCTTCTTTCAACCATATATGAGATTAAGATAAGAAATTTAACCTTTGCCGTTTAGTCTTAAATCTCATGAAGTCAAGCTTAAAATCATAACGATATGATCTTGATAGCTTCTGAAAGTCCAAGAATCTACTAAATCGTAGAGAGAGAAAGTAGAGAGAGAAAGTAGGAGAGCCAAATGTAACAGTTCTATTCAAAATGATCTCCAAAGTTACAAAACAAAGGCAACAAGGGAACTTAAATACCCTTAGCCTTAACAATATAGATAAGCACTCTAAACACATATAAGACTAAGGAAAATAAATACAATGATTACTACAAAATTAGTCTTAACAATCTCCCCCTTAGTAATCATTGGCGCGCTTCTCTTTGACGAAGACGATTTAAACCAAGCAAAACTTCCAAGCGTCTTAGAGTTGAGCGAAACATCAACCTCTCATCATTATCAATTTGATACAAATTTCTTCTTGTCTCTAAAAATCTTCTTTGAGCATCCTTTAAACGTTGTTCCAACTGTAGTGATCACCTTCAACGTTCCATCAGAGTAATGGTTAATCTCTTCAAATCTGAGGAAGCATTTCTGACTTGAAGCATTCCTGTATATAACTCCATATGGATTCTGAAGAATAGTGAATAAGGAATATGAGTCAATGTTCGACAAGCTATGGTCAGGTCTTTGAAGATTTACCACTGGTTGAAAACTTTCAACAGCCATTTGAAAATCAAAAACTCTGTAGAATCTGATTTGGCGCCGAATAAACCTTTTGATCACGAACAGTGCTTGAGAGATATCTTGAGTTCTATGATAAAGATCCCTGAAATGATTATAAAGAAACTCAATGTCATCAATAGATAGATCATTAAAATCTGCCTCCGAGAAAGTGTATAACTTGCAATCTCTTCTTTCCACTTTAAAATCCGGATACCAGATATTAACAAACTTATTTATCGTGACGCTGATAACTCGGACAACCAGATGTGGAGAAGAAACGAGATTCTTTCCACGGCGCTGACACTTGATGAACATTAAGTACTCATACTGATATTCGTCTGACTCCTTTTCTACACCAAGAATTGCATGAATGTTGATCGGTCTTCTTCTAGAAACAAAAATATTACTCTGAGAGTCTTCTAGAAAAGCCGATCTTCAGATACGAGAAGCTTTGAAAGGTTAAAGAAGGATTCCTTTGCATGAATGTTGATCGGTCTCACAGAACGATTCCTTTGCATGAGACTCTTAATGCGCAAACTCGGAAATGCAACTGGACTGAACTTCTCATGAGCTGAGGAATACGCAAACTGTACTTTGTACGAACAGAAAGAGACGCAAACTGATATTTTCTTGATGCACGGGAGACGCAAACTATCCTTCTCTTGATGCACGGGAGACGCAAAGTTCACTTTGCGTGATGAACACAAAGCGAAAAGCTGAACTGATCGAGAAAACAACCTGAAGACGCAGAAGGCACTGGATGAACTCGCGCAAACCAGATGAACTCACGCAAACCTGAGATGAACTAGCGCAAAGTTCAGATCTGGCGAAAACCACTGAAAATCAAGAAAAACTTGCAAAAATCGATTATAGCCATGAAATTAATGAAACTAATTCACACAGAATTGATCGAAAACAAGTTTATAACACTTTTCAAACAAAAATTTCGATTAAAAACCACAAAATCAAGATTTCGAGAATGGAACAGTACACAAAAAACGAGTTTTCAGAAAAACGAAATATCTCAAAATTGATGATCTAAAACTGTTTTTCTTGCAAAAAGATGTGAATCAAATATGTTTCTCTACCAAAAACGAATCCAACAAACCAATTTGCAACAAAATTCACTCAAAAAACAGTCCGAATTTGATGAAAAAGCAAAAAACGAGATTTTCTTGAAAAAATCAAGAAAATCGATCAAATTTCTTGCTTTAATCCACAAATTCAGAAACAAAAACAGTTTCTCTCAATCCTCTCAGATTCAGAAAGGCTCTGATACCAATTGAAAGTCCAAGAATCTACTAAATCGTAGAGAAAGAAAGTAGAGAGAGAAAGTAGGAGCGCCAAATGTAACAGTTCTATTCAAAATGATCTCCAAAGTTACAAAACAAAGGCAACAAGGGAACTTAAATACCCCTAGCCTTAACAATACAGATAAGCACTCTAAACACAAATAAGACTAAGGAAAATAAATACAATGATTACTACAAAATAAGTCTTAACAGCTTCTCTCAATCTTCAAAAGTCTCAAAGTCATGTCAAAGCAACTTTATTCACAAATTCATTGAAAAGTAAACAACATAAAGGAGTAAAACATTGAGTGAACGAGTTATGATCTGAAGTAATCAGAAATCATAATTCATACTCCCCCTGAAAATATGCATCTGTAATTTGTCAGTGAAAAAGCACATGATAGAGATCTACAACTCCTCCTGAAGTGTAGTTCGTCATATCTTCCGAATACATATTTCCAGAAACATATGTACTCCTCCTTGAAGGTTGATGTCCTCATCTGAGTATCTGAGTACAATCTCTTATCAGCCCGGGAGTATCATCTCTTTCCTCGTTGAAGTACGAGTCCTAAACTGTTGTGTTTAGAAGTCAAACTCCGTTGAAGTACGGGTCCTGAACTGACTTATTCAGAAGTCTTGGTTCTCTTACTCCCCCTTAACTTGAAGTGCCTGCAACACATATTCACTTTTCGGCTTTGGTACCCACTGGTATTTGGGTCCATGATTGTGAGTTGCAGTTCTAATAGGAGTAATAGAATAAGAACCATACCAGTAATGATCACTCGATTTATGAACATAATCATATGTATTGCAGTAAGAACAATATCTTTTCCATGACAACCTGATCATTTGATCTCTCGAATTAGAAAAATCAGGTTTACCTTTATGCACTTTGTTCTTCTTGGTTATTGATGCATGTACACATGATTTGTTACTTTTCTTCTCATCCTTCTTTCCTTTCTTTTCTTCCTTCTTCTTATCTTCATCTACTGGTTTTACTCTCCAAACCAGTTTCTATTCATTAGATCTCCTTCGTCTCCTGTGTGTACCTGAACCATCTATTTTCCAATTGTAGTAAATGTTAGTTGTATGAATCTGATCAAATGATTTAACTGGCCTTCTTGAAGAAACAGTTTTCAGATGTGAGCTTGAGGCGGTCTTGTTAAAACCGGCTGAACTATTTCTAGGTGTGTGGATTTGTGACTCTGGAGTCGTTTGCTCAGTCACCACAACCTTTGAAATAATGTCTTCAAGCTCTTTTATCTTTGAAGAAAAACTATCTCTTTCTTTGACAAGTTGGTCAATCTTTTTCTTGAATTCAAACTTCGTTTTTCGTTCTTTCAGTGCACTTTCAAATAGTTCAGATAGATTCTCATTCAGCTTCTTGATTTCTATCTCAAATATACTTCTTTCTTCTTCAAATCCACTCTCATCATTCTTTCTTCCATCAGATATCTCTATAAAGAATCCAACATTCTTTTGCTCAATTAACTTCTTTTCTTTTGCAAACTTCTCTCGTTCAAGAATAATTACTTTCTCAAAGTCTGAGATCTGTTGAGAAAGCTTAGAACATTTAAGCTCAACTGTTTTCTTCCCGTCAGCACATTTTCTTGAAAAATCTGAAAACTCTTTAGCAAACTCTTTCTTCTCACTCTCAAAAACATCCTTTTCTTTGACCATCTTTTGTTCCGAATCAGATATTTTCGTTATAAGCTCAGCATTAGCATCAGAGTAATGGTTAATCTCTTCAAATCTGAGGAAGCATTTTTTACTAGAAGCATTCCTGTATATAACTCCATATGGATTCTAAAGAATAGTGAATAAGGAATATGAGTCAATGTTCGGCAAGCTACGGTCAGGTCTTTGAAGATTTACCATTGGTTGAAAACTTTCAGTAGCCATTTGAAAATCAAAAACTCTGTAGAATCTGATTTGGCGCCGAATAAACCTTTTGATCACAAACAGTGCTTGAGAGATATCTTGAGTTCTATGATAAAGATCCCTGAAATGATTATAAAGAAACTCAATGTCATCAATAGATAGATCATTAAAATCTGCCTCCGAGAAAGTGTATAACTTGCAATCTCTTCTTTCCACTTTAAAATCCGGATAGCAGATATAACAAACTTATTTATCGTGACGTTGATAACTCGGACAATCAGATGTGGAGAAGAAACGAGATTCTTTCCACGGCGCTGGCACTTGATGAACATTTGGTACTCATATTGATATTCGTCTGACTCCTTTTCTACACCAAGAATTGCATGAATGTTGATCGGTCTTCTTCTAGAAACAAAAATATTACTCTGAGAGTCTTCTAGAAAAGCCGATCTTAGCCTTGAAGCCATATGTCGTTGTTGCAAACTTCTTAGTCGCTGCTGTCTAGACAAAGCTGGTCCTTCTTCTAGAATAGTCAGTGGAATCACAGGTTCAGAAGGAGGAACATCAACTTGTGCTCTGGACGACTAACCAACTTCAAATGTGCTTGAAGGAGCAGTGGTAGTCGGAGTTGTACCTTCAACAGGAGTAGAAGTAGCAGGAACAGTTTCAGGACCTTGAGTTGCTTCAGGAATCTCATCATGAGAAGGAATATCTCTGTACAGCAAGTCTGCAATTTCTTCATCTTTAGCATCCATAAAAACAGAATCATCTTCAGTGTTAGATATCACAATTATATTCTCATACTCTTCTTCTTTAACCTTGCAAAGCTTCTCGTATCTGATGTTATCATCATCTTCAGATAATGCAAAAATATTCTTTCAGATCTGAAGAGTTTGGTCATCCGCTTGCTCCAGCTCTTACCTCCTGTGCTGATGTTCCAAAAGTATATCTTCAGCAGGCATGGCATTCAATATCAAAGAATGAGCTTGTACGACCTCATCGATTCGATCTTCAAATTGACCAGTATGACTCTTTTCTATCATACAAGCGTCTTCGGTTGATTTTAGAACTCCCTGAACCTGATTCACGACCGGGCCGCACTACTTACGACCAATTTCCTTCTGAATTAGATGTTCTTGAAGGTATTCGGAATGTGGGATATCTTGGTGCTTTGAATAGGGTAAGTGACTTTGAAAAGTCTAATCTACCTCCAGTATGGTATGCATTGTTCTCTGTTCTCAACAGGTGTCTTACATCGAAACATTCTAGCATGGACAATGCAAGTCTGCATTATCTTTGGTTGTTCCATGCAGTCGTTTATGACTTGCATGTCGACTATACGTACATCTTTTGGACCGAACTTTCAGAGAGGGTGCAAGATAATCTTACTCATAAGAAGCGCAAGTTCATTCCGTTTATCCGTTATATGAAGCTTATAGTTCGCAGTATGCTCAGAAGTAATCCTGATATTCCTCGTCGTTTGAATTGGCCTCAAGTTCCGGATACTGAGATGACATATATTCAGAAATCGAAGCAGTCTTTTAACTATTCCATGCCGATTCCTTAAGACCTCATTTTGAATTATGCTGATCCATCTGATGACAGCATAATTCAATATTGTCTGGAGAATGATCTTTCTTTGGCAGGTGATCAAGCTGAACCATCTCATGATGAACAAGCTGCATTTGTTCATGCTGATCAAGAGGTTGAAGTAGTTGTTGCCGAACAAGAGGTTGAAGAAGATGTTGCCAATAAACAAATAGATGAAGTTCTTGCCGCTATTGTTACTGAACCTGCTACTGCTGTCCATGATGATTCTGCTACTGCTGATGATAATAATACTGCTGGAGATGAAGATAATGATGATGATGACACTGATGGTAATGATGGTAATGATGGTGACCAACCTGGTGTTCTTGTTTATGAAAGGAAGTCCAGGGAACCAGAAGCGATTGTTCAAGATGATGTTATGTCTGAAGCCGAATCCATTCGTATTAATCCTGCAGTTGCTGATCTTCAAGTTGATGAGCTTGATATAGCATTTGCTAATGCTACGACTCAGTTTCGAGATCAAGGTACAACAGTTTCTCATTCTTCGCCTGAGCTAATTTCTTGTGTCGAGACTTCTTCAGTTGAAATATGTGATACGACGGAGAAATTCACATCTTTAAATGAGGTTATTCGTCAACTGACTAAACGTATGGATGCTGAGAAAGAGGAACAAGTGCAAAAGCTAAAGGCTCTTTTCAAAGGTAAGATGCCAGAGATTGATGCTACTTCGATTCCACAAGAGATTTCATTCAAACGACCGACTGGGGTAGTTATCCGTGAACCTTCAACTGTGTCTACCACTGCTCCAGCGATTGTTTCTATTCCTCTTCCTCCACCATTTTCACAATCAGTTGGTGTATCTTCTTCTACACGTCCTCCAGTATCTTCTTCAAGTACTCATGTTCAAGATCTTCCGATTACAGAGTTATCAGATTTGCTTTATGCTCGCCTTATTTCTATGTCTCCGCCTGATCAACAAAACTAGGACTTGATTTCTCTGCTGCGGACTTTCAAGCCAACTCCGCATCCAACTCCTACGTCTGATTCTGATAGGATTTCTGCATTATCTGAAGAGTTCATTTCTTTCAGATCTTAATGCGCAAACTCGGAAAACTCAGACGATGATGATAACATTCCATCAGAGTAATGGTTAATCTCTTCAAATCTGAGGAAGCATTTCTGACTAGAAGCATTCCTGTATATAACTCCATATGGATTATGAAGAATAGTGAATAAGGAATATGAGTCAATGTTAGGCAAGCTACGGTCAGGTCTTTGAAGATTTACCACTGGTTGAAAACTTTCAGCAGCCATTTGAAAATCAAAAACTCTGTAGAATCTGATTTGGCGCCGAATAAACCTTTTGATCACAAACAATGCTTGAGAGATATCTTGAGTTCTATGATAAAGATCCCTTAAATGATTATAAAGAAACTCAATGTCATCAATAGATAGATCATTAAAATCTGCCTCCGAGAAAGTGTATAACTTGCAAACTTTTAATCTTCTCCTCATAACTTTCAACAAATGCTGCTTGCTGGAATTGCACAATCTGATTTTCAAAGTCAGAGATCTTTCTTTTCAGCTCAAAATTTTCAGATTCCAAAATCTTTACTTTTTCTCTTGAAGACAACTTTGATTTATTTTCAAGTTGATCCCACAATTGTTTTCCTGTAGCCTTTTTGCTATCTAATTGGATAGAAATCTCATCTGAAATTCCTTGCAAGATAAACGCTTTGGCCAATTTATCCGCCTCATATCTCTTTCTTTGCTCATCTGAGTATTCCTTACGTGGTATTGGAGACTCTTTTCTTTCTGTGTATCCTTCTGCTCCCGTAAAAGAGTAAATCGTTGTTGGAGTTTTCATATTTCCATTCTTCAAAGATATGCTGATATATTTTCCCAATTCATGTTGATCAATAAAAGTCCAGAAAATGATTTTTCCATTGTTCATACTCTCCTTTGACTAAAACAGGAGGTTTCACATCTGTTTCAATTTTGAAAGCTTCTCTGGAAGTCATCCTGTTACAAAAAGAACTTGACAAAAACGATCGTTAGTCCAAATGAAATCATACAATACAGAAAATCTTAGAAATAAAATTCAGAAAATAAAATTCCTAAAATACCAAGTCTGGAATTCGCAAGGTATACAGAAATATAAAGAATTCGCAAACAACACTGAGGTACAAGGAATTCGCAAACTACACAAAGAAGGGCAAGGAATTCGCAAATTACCAAAAACACACGCAGAATTAGCAAAATACAAAAACAATCATAGAATTTGCAATGCACAAGAATTCGTAAGATGAAAGATACGAATTCCTTAGAATTCGTAACACTCTCACTTGCAAATTCTATACTTTTCGCAACACTCACAGAAATGAATTATGTCATTTGAAAATATTTATCAAACACTTTTCGTAAACACTTTTCGCGAATATGGCCTATGCGAATTCTTCCCTTAGAAATAATTCGATAACAAACTTTTCGTAAGAAATCCTTCTGTGAATTATTAGAATTCTCAACACTCTAGCTTGCGAAATCAGGACAATTTGCAAGAGAAACAATTGCGAATTCTGTCCTTTAACTTTTACAGAAATGATAATGCGAATTCTGATGAGATCAAAGAATTCTTCGTGCTCTCTGCGAAATCTATGAACTCTGCGAGTTCTTCAAGGTTTCTGTGAATCCTTTAACACTCTGCGAGTTGTTGAAAGTTTGCGAGTTCTTCTCATGAATCTTGCTAGTTCTTCGTGGATTTAGCGAGTTCTTCAGATCTCGAAGAAAAATCAATCTGATCTTTCCAAAATCCAACTTAGACCTCGAAATTCGGACTCAAACTTTGACAATTTGATCTCTATTACAACTAGAACAGATTACAATCAAAGAATTTCAACAACAATCAACAATCTATACAAATCGATCTCTGACACAGTGTTCGAACTCGTAAACTTCAAAAACAAAAAATTCATCAAATTGATGAAAAAAATACAGTGCAATTCGTGAAATAATCTATACAAATTCATTCTAGACACCTATATGAATACAATCCTATCGATTACAACTCAAAATTCACACAGAAACTCAAAAAATAATCTGAACTCGAAGACCACATTGACGAACACGTTTTTCTTGATTTGATTTCAATTGGATCTGCTCTGATACCAATTGTTATTCCCAAATTTGATCAAGTTCTTATCGTAACAAAACAATCAAGATGATAATCAAAATCATATGTCATTGATTCAATCACAACGATTACAAATCTCACTTTCTCTCTCTAGAATGATATTCTAATCAGTTCTTCTCTCATATGCTCTGTATTCTCACAATGACTTACTTTCTGATTGTTACCACACATTACAAAGACAAGGAATCTATTTATACCTAACAACTAAAACAAGGAAAACAAATACAAGACACTTTGACTTTGACTTTTATTACAAAAGACTTTGACTTTGATGCTTGAGAGTTGACCTTTGACCTTTGAGCTTTGACTTTAATCTTCATTCTTTATGATCTTGAATCCAACAAATATGTCCTCTAACAATTCTTTTACTCTATTCTCACACTCTCTTTCTTTTTATCATTAAGCTCACTTCTAACCAAACTCTCATTTACATTTTACCTCATCACACAACCCACACTCAGTTATTTTGACTCCTCACACATTCGATCACTCAAAGGATTAACTTCTTGGGTAGGAAACACTGGTTAATGTGAATCCATAGAAGTTTCAATTAAGTCCTCACACAATGAACCCATGATATTTTCGTAAAAGTAAAATGTTTCTCAACATGGTTTAACTTTGTAGTTAAAGCACAAATAATACATGTATAATGTCTATATGCTCATGAAGATAATCATGAAGATTTGAGCATTTTAAACATTGAAGATATTTCAAGCAAGTATATTGAATGAATGAAATGAATACAAGAAACTTGTTTGAAAATCTAACATTATATGAAGAAGATCAAAATCGAAATGATTTATCAATTAAGGTTTAGGTCAGCAAAAATGGGATTTTGTCTATACAAAACAAGATATAGACATTCTTGAAAGAAACGTTTTGAAATGAAATCAATGCTCAAAATCCTTTGAAGTTCAATCGGGGTGTATCACCATCGAAAAATTTGTTCAATTTGAGATATGGTGATAACATTTACAACAAAAAGTTAAACCGGTGTGTGTGAATACTTGACAGTATATGGAAAAGACAATACACAAGTATTTATCTTTGGAAACACACTGTTTGTATACCATTAAAGCACATAAAACATGAAAACATTTAAAATCACACTTCTATATTCATGAAATCTTTTTAAGAATCAGAAGTGGTTTGAACATTTAGGAACATGTTTTCATATCTGAAAGTTGTCCTTCTTTCAGATACGTATGAGATTAAGATTAAAAATAAACCTTTTCCACGCAGTCTTAAATCTCATCAAGTCAGCTCAAAATCATATTAGATATGATCGTGTAAGCTCTCTCTCTCTCAATTCTACAAAAAAATCACAAGTCGTCAAAGTACAAAGCTTTATTCACAAAATTTTATTGAAAAGTAAATGACATAAAGCAGTAAAACTTTGAAATTACGAGTTCTGATCAGATGTAATCAGAAGTCATAAACCATACTCCTTATCTTTTAGTCCCCCTGCAATTATGCGTCTACAAATTTATCAGTTAAGCATATATGTAGAAAGTTATACACTCCCCCTCAAATGTATGTATATCATCTTTTCATCTTCTCACACTCCCCATGTGATCATGAACAAATCTTAAGTGCACATATCGTTCAGATTAAAAATAAAGAAATGAAGAAAAATAACAATAATTGAACTTTAGTAGGTAATCACAGATTAAGTCTTGAGATTTAACATACCAAGTTTTGAAACGAGAAAATTAAATCTATTTTCATCCAGAGGCTTGGTAAATAAATCAGCAAGTTGGTAATCAGTGTTTACAAAATAAAGTTCGATTGTACCTTTTTCTACATTATCTTTGATGAAGTGATATCGTACGTCGATATGTTTGATCTTTATATGTTGAACAGGATTCGCAGATATGGCAATCGTGCTCTTTGAATCACAGTATATCGGGATCTTGTGGTATTTGAAGCCATAATCTCGGAGTTGTGTTCTCATCCACAAACAACACTTGAGAACAGCAGCTCGACGCAGCGACGTACTCTGCCTCAACTGTTGATGTAGATACACAGAGTTATTTTTTTGAAGCCCAACTCATGAGTTTGTCGCCCAGAAATTGTATGTGTCCCGACGTACTTTTCCTGTCAAGCATACAACCTACATGGTCTGCATCTGAATATGCCGTCAGTTCAAAACCTGTATCCTTAGGATACCACAGACCAAGATATACAGTGCCCTTCAGATATCTAAAAATTCTTTTTACCGCAGACAAATGGGATTCTTTTGGGTTAGCCGGATATCGAGCACATAGACATGTAAGGAACATTATTTCTGGCCTACTAGAAGTTAAATACATCAAAGAACCAATCATCCCTCTGTAGGTTCTAACATCGACAGCTTTTCCCGAAGGATCGGTGTCAATCTTAGTGCCTGGTGCCATCGGGGTTCCAATAGATGTACAATTTTCCATTTTGAATTTTCTAAGAATATCGAAAATGTACTTAGATTGATTGATAAAAATCCCAGTTGAAAACTGTTTGACTTGTAATCCGAGAAAGAAATTCATCTCTCCCATCATACTCATTTGAAATCTTGATACCATGAGGTTAGAAAAATTCTTATAGTATTTTGGATATGTTGAGCCAAATATGATGTCATCCACATATATCTGAATTAAAATGATATCGACCTTTTCCTTTTTGGTGAATAAAGTAGTATCGATCTTACATTTAGAGAAGCCAGACTTGACTAGGAATTTAGATAAAACTTCGTACCAGGCTCGAGGGGCTTGTTTCAGACCGTAAAGAGCTTTTTCCAGAATGTACATGTGATTTGGTTTCTCTGGATTGATAAAGCCTTCAGGCTGAGAGATGTAGACTTCCTCCTTGAGAATGTTGTTTAGAAAGGCAGTCTTCACGTCCATTTGATAGACGGTGAAGTTCTTGTGAGCGACATATGCTAGAAACATTCGGATAACTTCTATGCACGCCACTGGAGCATAAGTCTCGTCATAGTCAATACCTTCCTCTTGCCTATATCCCTTAGCCACTAGTCTTGCTTTATTTCTGATCACGATACCATCTTCGTCCTGTTTGTTCTTGAATACCCATTTTGTGCCGATAATGGTTTTACCTTCTGGCTTAGGCACAAGTCTTCAGACTTTGAGTGTTTCAAACTGATTCAACTCATCTTGCATCACAGTTACCCAATCTGAGTCGGCTAGAGCATTAGATACGCGTGTTGGCTCTATCTTGCTCAGAAATGAGTCATGCATACACATGTTTAATGTAGCAGACCTAGTTTGCACCGGTTTTGATGGATCTCCAATGAGTGTTGGATACGCGTGTTGGCTCTATCTTTGGTCCACTTATGTTCGTGAGTGAGTGGATTTGATGTTGATTGATCATGATTCTTATCTAAGTATCCACTTTCTGTTTCTTCTTGTTCAGGGAATGGTTCAGTTAAAGTATTTGGTGTAGAAGCATCAGTTGGTACAACATTATCTTCTTGTTGAATAGACGTTACAGTGCAACCAACTGAGTCAGCAACTTCTGTCTTGACATTTTCATTTACAGCTTCAACTAAAGGAGTTGGTGTTTGAATTGGAGTTTCTTGCTGAATCGGGGGAATGAATTCAGTAGATACATCTGAAGTGATTGAATGATGACCACTTGACTCTTCAGATTTGTCAATCACAACAGATTTAGGCAATTTAGATCCAAGAAACTCATCATAAAAGAATTCAAACAATAAATCTAATTCTGGTAAATAAGATGTAGATGTAGAGGATTTATCAAAATCAGTAGCATTAACCACAGGTTCTGGACTAATCTGTCTAGAAGCTAACACTCCTGCAAGTACGAGTTCTGAACTGTTTTGTTCAGAAGCCAAGTCCTCGTCAAATGTAACATTTACACTCTCAATGACAGTCTTTGACTTCTTCAGATAGACTTTGTATGCAACAGATGTTTGAGAGTATCCAATGAAGATGCCTTCATCAACCTTGGGACTGAACTTGTTCAAGTTCTCTTTAACATTCAGCACGAAGCACCTGCATCCAAAAATATTGAAGTGTTTAATTCTAGGTGTACGATTACTTATCAAAGCATAAGGAGGTTTACCAAACCGGCGGTGGATTATGGAACGGTTTTGTGTGTAACAAGCAGTCGATAAAGCTTCGGCCCATAGAAACAGAGGTAGATCCGATTGTCTTAGCATAGTTTGAGTGGTCTCGACTAGCGTTCGGTTTCGTCTCTTTACTACTCCGTTCTGTTCTGGCGTTCTGGCAACAGAATATTGATGTGTTATCCCAACTGATTCGAGATAATCTTCTACAATGCTATTCTTAAATTCTGTGTCGTTATCTGTTCGAAGAAGCTTGGCTGGCTTTTGCAGATTCACTTAGGTAGTCTTTAAGAAATTGATGATGACTTCGGGCGTCTCATCCTTTGTTCTCAGAAATTTGACCCATGTGTATCGCGAATAATTGTCCACAATCACTAATACATATTTCTTGCTGTTTATGCTTTGCGTACGCATAGGACCGCAGAGATCCATTTTTAGAAACAAAATATTATGTGCAATCTAATTATTTAAGCGAAATCCAATGAGTCTGCGAGTTCTTCTTGCGAGTTCTTGGAGTATCTGCGAGTTCTTGAGATCTCGATGAAAAATACCCTCTGATCGACTCAAAATCCTATCAAACCTTCGATTATCAATCCGAAACTTCGACAATTAGACCACTAATACATCTAGAATCAAATTTGACCAAAAAATACAACAGAATACACTCAAACTTACAAATTCGATTCAATACAGTGCAAAGAACTCGTGAATACAAAATTCGACAAATCTAAAAAATTGATGATCAATTACAGTGCAAGACTCCAATTAACCAATACAAGAACAATCTAATACACTATACGAACAACATTTAACCAATTACAACTCGAAAAACTCACAAAGATTCGAAATTCGATCTAAGACTCAAAAACTCAGTGTGGCTCCATATTTTCTTGATTTCACCTTGGATTTTCTCTGATACCAATTGTTAATTCCCAGTTATGTCAAGTTCTAATCTAATTGCAATCACAAACAAGATCACAAACAGTTTCAATCAAACTACCTGTTTCAATTGATCACAAGATTCGTATACAATGAACTCAGTCACTTTCTCTCTCTACAATCTTTCACACGAACTCTCTCTCTCTCTCTCTAACTTGCAACTGCTCTTAACTTCAATGGGTTGTTTCAACACTAACTCTAGTCACATGTCTCTTAAACAAAGACACGCGCACAAAACAATAAGTACAAGACTTTGACATTTGATTTATTACAATTGACTCTGACTTTGACTTTGAGAGTTGACTTTTGAGCATTTGACTTGGTTGACTTTCAGCTTCAGTAATCATGATCTTGTATCCAAAAAATATGTGCACTAACACAACACACAATTCGCATGCAAGAATTCGTATGAAACAATTCGCATGACACTCACAAGTAAGAATTTGTATGTACTAGAATTCGTATGGACACAATTCGCATGAAAATGATACGAAATCTGAGCTTTTCGCATATAACTATGTGCGAATTCTGAGCTTTTCGCATGACGGAGTATGCGAATTCTTTGAAATTCGTGTAAGAAATGTGCGAATTCCTTCCTTTGAAAAACTTTCAAGACTCAGATGCGAATTCCACACATTTCGTATGTGTCTCTTGTACGAATTCTACACTTCTCGTATATCTCTTTGTGCGAATCCTTTGTTTTTCGTACGCTTCCTTGTGCGATTTCCTTCCTTGACACTTTTGTCCTCTGTGATGTGCGAATTCTTCAGTCTTCGAGTTCTTTGTGCGAGTTCTTCAATTCTTATGTGAATTCCGTAGATCTTGAGTCAATTTTCACAAAATCACACTGATTTCCACTCAAACCTTGATGTTTGACTCTGAAAATTTGCAATCTTAATCACTTTGACATCAAGAACAACCCTGTGGAGTGAATTTCTCTAAAAATAACCATGATCGTGGGAATCAATTCTTGACAGTTCACGAATAGAAAGTTTCTGGAAATGAAAATATCGATCTAATTCTTACAATCTGTTGGTCAAATTGGCTTCCCATCTAAACAAGAATTGTTCAGAAACAATGTGCGATCATAGTGTGGTGAACTTCACATTCAATCCATCATTATTTCAAAATTTCGATTGATGAAACAGTAACTCAATGAACAGTGACTTTTCTTTAAAAAAAATTGATTTTTCTTCTTTTCTAATATGCTCTAATACCAAATGTGATCCCAGTATCTAGCTCTAATTAACACAAAATCAATTAAGAAACAATTTGTATTTAACAATCAAAGATTACATCAATCCTATTAGTCACAAGTCTATGGTGTTACAGATCTCACTTGATGTCTTCTATACGAATTCTCTGTGTTCTGTGTCTTTTCTCTGAATAAGTGTGTGTGACTTAAAGATTACAAAAACAACAAGCTATTTATACTAAGTCAACTAAAGTTGACTTTACAACACAAACCCTTTGACTATTCAACAATTACATATTTGACCCACTATTTTAATCTTGAATACAATTCATATCTAACATTTTGAAGTCAACAAATCGTTGGAAGGTTGGAAGTATCCCCGTTGGGTCAAGAGAATGTTGACCTCTCGATGGGGGAATTTAAAAGAAGGTTAGATGTTGGTGATTAAGTATCGATGTGTATAAGTTTTCCCGTTGTGGTAAAGATTTTATTAAAGGAATGTTTGAGGTTAGGAATAGAATAGAGTTGGATGTTAGCCGGATCTGCATTAACCAACTACCCGGAGAGCGTATTGGTGCGCCCTTGGAAGGACGGACTTATCAAAATCAAGAATGGATTATTAAGAAAATTGAGAATTCTTTAGGATTTGATGTCGATCGTTGGTTTTGTGTTTAGAAACATATGGATCTGAGATGAATGGGTCGGTGAGAAGTTAAGATCACAAACTACCTTTGAGGTAGTACGTGTCACCCAAAGTTGGGAGACAACCGTAGTCTCATGGTTAAAGGCCACGTTAGTAAGATTATTATTCATTCGGATATAAGTAGGATGTGCCCAAGGGGACATTTATCGTAAGGACCAGCATAAGGTTATGATGGTAGTTCTGGAAAGCGGTGTAGAGACAATCTATCATGTGGTCAACGTTTCATGGGAATCTAGATTTCAAGGACGAAATCTCTTTTAATGGTTGGGAGGATTGTAACACCCGTAATTTTCGGTAAGTAAAGGACACCTGGACATTTTTGGAACTTATGAATGGTGGGACTATTGTTGGGAAATCATTGTTTGAAGTTACTTGGAGTATCGGGGGTATTGGCGTTGAAAAAGTTGAGTTTCAGAGCTTGGTACGGGCTTGGATACAATGCCCGACGACTATGATAGTGTCATAGTTGCACCGGGCAAAGTCACAACATGAAACAGAAGTAGAGGGGCACCCAGCGACAATGATCAGCGACAATGCCCATGGCAATGTCGCACATGAGGGGCAGAGGGTTGTTAAGTGCGGGTTTCAGCTCATTTCTCCATTTATTCACTTCCACTTCATCCCAAACACTCTCTAGAACAAACCTAAGGCATACATGGCGATTTTGGGTCATCCTTGGCTCAAATCCTTGAGTATTATGGAGGTAAATCATCATCAAGTGGTAGAATTATGATCAAGAGTTCACCATCTCCATCTTCATTTTCAACCTCAAGCTCCATTTTAGGATTTTCTAGGTTTTCACCAAAGACCTAAGTGGTAAGTGTATCCCTTTCATTTCTAAACCTTAATATAAGTTATGAATGGCTTCTTGATGATTTTCTAGTGTTTGATTCCTTCAGTTTCAGGTTGTAAGATTTTGGAAGGGTTGGGGTCAAAATTAGGGTTTTGACCAAAATGAGGATTTTGATGTAAAGTATTTGGGGATCGATTCTAAATGGTTAAATGTGTTTGTTTATGGGTGGAAATTGTGTATCTAGGTTTCGGAAGGAATTGCTTATGGATTCGGAATTCTTCAAAGGAGCTCAAGTTGGGGTAAAATCTAGATTTAGCCTAAATCTAGTGAGGTGAGTTCAAGTTGATTTGTGAAAACAGTGTACATGCTAAAATGTTTATTTTAAATTGTTTTGTGTTTTACTTGAAATTGTTAACTGTTGATCACCTGATAAGTTTTGGTTATTTTGAAATGTTTAGTAAATAAATCATGTTGATATGTTTCACTGATGATTTTACATGTATATTTGGAGCTCATTTGATATAAGTGTCATTTTGTGTATTTGATCTTATAAACCTTTTAGGAAAATGCATATTATTGTGTTATGAGTTACTTTGGAAATATAAGGGTATAAGTTAATTTGGAAAATGGTTTGCCTCAACCAATGATGAGATTTGAGTTAATCATACTTTTGGTCGTTGTGTTTGCATAATAGTTGGTCAAACGTGTTTCAATGTTTATACTGACTTACATTTGGGGGTTTACGTAAATTGTTGGGCATTTGGCTCGGTTTTGACTAAATTGAGTCTTGAGGACTTTTGTCCGGATTAATAACCGTTGTGGGGTTTTGAGTATGATGGCACATTTTTCGTGTCATTTGAGAGTTACATGTTTTGGGAGCTTTGGTCTTTCATTTGGAGTCATGTAATGTTAGACAGTGTTGTAATGGATCCATAGGCACGTAAGTCTGTCTGTTTTGGGAAAGCGGGTAAGGTTGGTTATTGACCGTTGACCGCTTGGGTTTACTAGCAAGTAGGCAATAGGTGGCTCGAGCCTCCGAGTTGAAACTCGTCTTGATTGGATAGGCACCCATGTCCGTAAGTCCTTGGGGTGGAACTCGACAGAGTATGGCTAGAGGCAATAAACGATGTGAGAATTGTGATGTCTGGTATGACATGTGAACTAAGTCCGGGATATGTGGTGAAATCCAATAACATCAAGGGTGGCCCCATTCACGTGTTCTCGCCACCCAAGATGATGTTGAGATGACATACGAGTACGTTGTATGGGCGGCCTACTCGTATGTTTCTCTACTCTCAACGTATACGAGTCTCCCTGTCGTCGATCCGGGGTATTTTTAAATGTTAATGTCGTATCTTCAACTTTGGTTTTTGTGGGGTCGGCGGCAAATGATGGCCTTAATATTGGGTTTCCCCTGCGTATATTAAGGCTTGAATGAAATACGTCATTACCACATTTCGGTATTTGATTTCGTTCCATTTTATGGTTGTGTGAGTTTTGGGTCTAATGTCCGTGTTCACGACGATATTTATTTATATGGGTTTTCATCTATGGTTTATGAGTTGTGTGACATGTTCCACCCGTGTTTTGGGTATTTCGAGATATAACATTTTACCCGCGTTTTATACAATTGCGAGTCCTCTCTCTATTCTCATTTTGAGCTAGTTTTGGGTTAAATCTAAGTTTACGAAAGAACGTTTTATAATGGGATCTTAGCCCTTAAAACAGTTTTGTTTGGTCAACGATTATATTGGTCTCTTTCGTTTAAAATGCATAATTATTAGTAAACGAGTCGTTTTCATAATTGAAGCATATCATTTTTAAAGATTATGATTTTAATTCCATTCTTCCTCTTTAACAATTTATTTATAAATGTTGAAAACTCTTGAGCTTACTAGGCGTTAAGCCTAACTCTTTTTATTTGTCGGCATGTGCATCAGGTTACAGTTGGGGGTTTTGATTCTAGCAGTGTTATGAAGAGTTGAGCCTTTGCCTTACACAAGTGTAAGTAGTTGGTGAAGTCTTCCGCAGTTTGGAGATAGTGACTGTTATTGGGTTTTAGTGGCACCCGTCCTTATTATAGTTTGTATATATGGAATGGAATGTGTGTATTGAGGTTCAATCTTAAATTGTGATTGTAGATGAATCAATTATCGATGTATTTAGAAAATTTTAAATTAGTTGTTATTTTCAGAATTGAGGGTGTTACAGTTTTTTGCTCATATATGTTAATATATGTGAATATTTTACAAGGGTGGGTTTATGGTTTTATGTTCATATATGTTAATACATATCACTTATATGCATAAATGAAATTCGTGTGGTCTGCATATGAGAAAAGTTCCTATAGAAAGAAAAACGGTTCCTATATTATAGGAAGAAGACGCTATGTGAAAATAAAAAAAAATATATATGGAGATTAGGATAAATATTTAAAATAAAAGGAATCAAATCCATAAAAATCTCAAATTCCATATTTATCTCAACGTGAAGATAGATATAATATAATATTAAAAATTCTAAAATTCCAAATTCCAAATTACTAATTTACCCTTACTAAAAAACTGTTATGATTACCAAATCAAAAAAATATTTGCAATCCTATTGATCTAAAATGTTTAACAAAGTTAACACTAAATTATTGGTTAACAAAAGTTTATTAGGTAAAGAGAAAACCATGTTAAAATGACCAAAGTACCCTTGAGTTAACAGATTGAATTTAACGGTGTTAGAGCATCTCCAACAACTTCCCCAAAATTTATATAAAATGGAGAACCAAAAGTCAAAAAAAAATCTCCAAAAAAATTTAGAACCATCTCCAATAGCTTTCTCATTTTAGAGATAAATCTATAATTATATTATTAAATATTCTATATATTTCATAAAATATTATTTTTCTCACCTGAACAATTCATTTCAAAGTTTCTTATTGGTGGAATATAATAAAAAATAATTTCTCTCTCTTAGTAATCATTTTTTGGGATATCTTCAAATTTGGAGAAAAATGTATTATCTCTCCTACTTTCTCCATTTTTAGAGAAAGTTTTGGGGAAGTTATTGGAGCTAATTTTACACCCAAAAACTCCAATTTTTTCATTTTCTCCAAAATGGAGAAATTATTAGAGATGCTCTTAATGACATACACCCAAGTCAAAACGAAATATAAACCACAAGAACGTTCAATGTACTTGTATATTTTGAAAGAATGCCCATATCTAAATTTTGAACAAAGAAGAGGGACATAGAGTGTAATTTAATTTTTCCTTTTTCTGATAGAGGGAGAGGGACCGCTATTGGACATCCATGTCGGAGTCGGAAGAAAGCATGACGTACCAAGAAGACGAGCAAGGAGTCTCGTCTGCACTTACATACATAAATACAACTCTTCCACATAAACATATCATTCGCTCACATCCCAAGGAAAATATGGGTGACCTTCGCTCCATTCCATACTTTACCACCATCGATGCCCCCTCTTCCATCTCTTGTCCTCGCCCACACTTCTCTTACTGTAATTCTTTTATTTCTTCTCCATCTTCTTTCTTTTCTCTCTCTCTCTCTCTCTCTTTCTATATATATATATATATATATATATATATATATATACTGTATGTATGTATGTATGTATATGCTGATTTGGTAGGTTATATATGGTGCAGCTATGGACATGAACAACACTGTTCCGTTCCATGATCACTCACCCTTGCATTCAGATGATCTGTCATCAGGCTATCTTGAAGATGCTCTGCTTGAATTCAGCTCCAAACGCCGTCGGTTGCTTCTCTTCCATGATGATCAACATCAACCCATCAACCAAACCTCATTTCCAGTTGTTATTTTATCTTCTAAATTTGAATTTTTTCAAAATCAAATCAGATGGGTATATATGTCTTCTAAAGCTGATCTATGAACTGACAGGGCTACTGGAACTCCCTCTCTCCTCAAGACTTCGATAACTCTTATGAGAGTTTCTGCAAGTTTTATGCAGATAATAATGGTAATTCATGAATGGATTGATCTTCTCAATTGTATTATATATTTATGGGTTTTTAAAACATTAATTAAAATGTGAATTATTTATAGCAGCAGTCTTCAGTGGAGAAAATAGAAGGCGAGTGGAGGAGACATATTCAACATCATCTTCAGAAAGCAACAAAAGCAGTAACCATACTCACTGCTTCTCTGCTAAGCAAACGCTGCTTTCTTCACACCATTCTCTTGGTAAGTCTTCTGGTTCAAACACACCAATAATTCTGGGGTTGCTTGATAGTCGTATGTTTGTTCAAATGTTTATTCTTTTAACAATGTATACTATCTATACTATATTATAAAGCACGGATAAAAAACTTTTAAATACAAATTATTAGGCACAAGGTACAATCATTTTATGCAATATTTTAAAAATCTCTTAATTTACAAGTATCAAAGAACAAGATACATATTACTATTGCAGACTTCTAACACCCACCAATTTGGTATGTGCAGGGTCTTCCTTTTATGCAAATCTTTCCATGTATCACTATTAATTAATATATTATATTACTATAAATTTGTTTTAGTTATATTATTAAACATGTAATTGGTTATTTTTTCTAGATGTCATTAAAATATACAAGATAAACATTAAATTCTAACAAAATACTTAATTTTTTTATATAAAGAACATTATATTATTAAGCCTAAATTAAACAAATTTATAAAAAATATATTATCACTTTCTCAAAACCATCAAAAATCGTACTGTAAATCGACAAAAAAATAAAAATAAAATGAAACATTAAAATCGTGATTTATCTCGCTGCATTGCGCGAGTACGCTTCTAGTATTATAAAATAGACATAAAAAACTCTTAATTACAACATTTTAAGCATAAAATACAACTAATTAAAACCAATTACCTAATTTACAATTTCATAATACATTGGTACAACATTTTAAACACAAAATACAAATAATTAAAACCAATTACTTAATTTACAATTTCATAATACATTGGTACAACTTATTCAAACACAATATCTCACATCATCATCTATTTGTGAAATGGATACTCATTTATTAATATAAGTATTTGTTTTTTTATATTTAATGAACGATTTGATCTATATTATCTACTCTTATCAATATTTATTTTTTATATTTATTGGACGATTTGATCAATATTACTATTATCAATATTTATTTTTTATTTTATGATTTGCTCTTAATATATCTATATCTATATTAGTTATAATTTCATAACTAATATATCTATACTATATTAGTATAAAAACATGCATTGATCTAATAAATATATTGTAAAAAAAATAAAACATGTAGTTTATCTCATAGTGTTTATCATGTATTTAATATGTTTATTTGCAGTTAGTTATACAAATAATAACATGAGACTTTAATAAGTTATAATTATGTTTCATTAACTTGTAATTTTAAATTTTAACTAATATATCCATACTATATTATAAAGCATTTAAGCTAAACTTTTAAAAACACTACTAGAAAAATGCTTATCACCGACCAACATTTCCGATGGATAATATCCGTCGGTAATTACAATCCAAAAGTACCACTTGTTAATGCATATTACTTAAAATCCAAAAGTACAAATTGATTAAACATAAATACAACTTATAAAAGCTCAATGCTTGAATTCGTGTAACTAACTGCAGATAAACACTTATTTTTATTTTCTAAAATATCTAATAACTATTGATATAACTAATCGATAAATATAAGAAAATTCGAGATAAAACACCTTATTTTTATTTTTTATTGAAGTATGTTATCTTTTTAATTTTAAATATAAAATATCTGAAACATAGTTATCATTTAAATTAAATATTTTTTGACCCGTAACAAAAATTTATTATTATTATTTTTTATAAAAAACATAATTAAACTAAACTAAAATATATTTTTGTTTTAAATACAGGTTTCTCAAAATCGTAATATAAAATAAAAAAATACTAACAAAAAGTATGAATAATGATTAAGGTTTCAATTTCTAGATTTAAGAAATTCGCTTCATTACATTTCTTGTGAGTTAAAAAAATTTGTACATGAAAATTTGGGGGAAAATCCTCACATGCATGGATGCATGCTCATGATGATGATTATGTACAAGTAATGATGATCTTCCATCATGAAACATGGAAAAGTAAGTATATATACATATAGACCATTTGACTTAATTTTTTTTTGAAGGAAGATTAATTTAATATCACCATGTCTTATTTTTTCTTTTTATTATGTTTATTATTTCTTTTGAAAGACAAAACTATATATATTTTACATGTCATTTGTGAAAAATAAAGAATAACACATTTAATGTTTTTTTTATAAAAAAATAATTACATACCAAAAGTGCACTTAAAAACAACCATAGACAGAGAGAGTGGAGGTTAAAAAAAAAACCTTAATAAACAAAAAACCAAAAAACATTTTATTAGTCGTTAGATTAATTGATCCAATAGATATGATAAAGGAGTTGGTTTACCACTTATTTTTAAATTAAAAAATATCATAACCTCTATTTTTCTAAATCGAAAAAATACGAGATATGATCAAAATTCGAACGAAACAAATTACACAAAAAAAACTGAACATATTTTTCTCGTTAATTTGACATTCATATTGATATACTTTTTCGTGCATTTTTTTTTATGGTTTTTCGATGTCCTTTTTATTTAGCATTTTCTTTGAACCTGATCCCCCCCTCCCTCCCTCTCTCTCTCTCTCTCTCTCTCTATATATATATATATATATATATATATATATATATGATTAGGTTCATTTGAGAAATGATAAATATATGAAAAATAGAGAAATGGTCCTATTCCTTTATATGATCAATATTTGCGACTTTGACCGTGAAACACCGAATAATTTCTTGTGTGGTCTATAGAAGATAGAGGGGTAGTTTCGTAAAATAAGCGGGACAAGTTCATAAATGAACCTGTATGATTCACATATGATTTATATGTTCATAAATGAACTAGTGTAATTCACATATGGACTCTTTCAACTGATTCATATATGAATTATACGTTCATACATGAATCATTTAATTAGTTCATATGTGAATCTGTTAATTAGTTCAATTGATTCACATATAAACCTACAGTTAATTAGTTCATAATTGAATCACAAAGGTTCATATATGAATTAGTTAAAAGAGTTCATTTGTGAATTACACTGGTTCATATATAAACATACAATCCATATGTAAATAATACAGGTTCATATATGAACTCGTCCCGTGTATTTGTAAAAATTACGAAGATGTCCTTCTATTTTTGGAATAGCCGTAACTTTTGACCAGTCAAAACAGCAATTGTTGACCAGTCAAATCCGATCTTGACCGAATGAAAGACAAGGATTACTTCTCCATTTCTCATATATTTACAATTTCACAAATGACCTTATGTCGGGTCGCTAAGCGAGGAGAGGATAGGGTGCTCTCGGATTTTCTAAGAAAGACAGGGCCTCCGAGTCATTTTGCATGTCGGAAAAAAGACAAACCATGGGCTTGAGGCATCGGTCGTCTCGGTTCTAATCTGTATATCATCCAAGAACTCACTGTTGAAATTCCGACAACTTGTTCACTTCGTTCTGTTATATAATGGATCAGCCCTCATCAAGAACTCTCGCCAAATCACAAGTCTTTCTATTATATATATATATATATATATATAAATATAAATATATATATATATATATAAGAAGAATCAAACGAGAACGGTAACTATTTAAAAGAACACGAGAACGACAAATGACATACAAAATCATAAGTGATTTTACATGTGCTTCCCGTGACCTTAAGTTGCGGCAAAGGTCGCCCGCGTACCGTGATTTTGCACGACTTCCCCGCTAATATAAAATCACTTATGATTTTGTATGTGATTTGTCGTTCTCGTGTTCCTTTAAATAGGTATCGTTCTCGTTTGAACCCGACTCTCTCTATATATATCATCTTTTATAATTTTTAAAGATGATATATATGCTCACTTTTATAAAATAAAATTCATCATATAATATAATAAAAAGATGTAAGTATTTAATAAAATTTTAACATAGCAAAAATCAAAATTTAAAATCTTTAAAAAAATTATATTCAATTTCTATAGTTTCTTTATGTTGAAGATCATAACATTAATTGTATTAATAAAATATTTCATACATTTAATAAAATATTATTTCTTTATCATAAACATTTCATTTTAAAGTTTTTTTTATTAATATTATATAATAAAAAAACATTTATTTCTTATGATAATCATTTTTGAGTTCTCTAAGTTTAGAAAACTTTACATACCCTCTCATACTATCTCCTTTTTAAGGAATATTTTAAAGGAAAATTAATTAAAATAGGCGTATTTGACGATCGTATTACTCAAATACCCCAAATCTCGTCGAATTTGCCTAATTGACCATTATGTACGGGATAAGTGGCCGGGAATCCCGGGTTTGGACGTGTTCGGCCGAAATGTGACTCGATCCCGAGGTTAGGGCCGGGATTCCCGGGGTTAGGGCCGAGATTCCCGGGGTTGTTTTAGGGTTTGAGAAAATTAGGGTTGTTTTAGGGTTGTTTTAGGCCACACAACCCAACCCAGGATTCCCGGCCACTATTCCCGGACAAAAGGGGTATTTCGGCGATTTGAACGAGATTTGGGGTATTTAGGTAATACGGATTTGAAATACGCCCATTTTAATTAATTTCCCTATTTTAAAAGCAAAAAACTTGCTTAAATACTAAAATCTTTATTTTCCCAATTTTAAAAATTATATTAAAGATGCATTATTAACGATAAAATTTAAAATAAAAAAACTTAGGATTACAAAGTAAAATTACGATTTGGTGTAGTAATGAACAAAAATATAATTAAAATTTAGAACATAATATTTTTTTACAAACAACCAAAAATAGAAATGTTATTATTAAGAAAGGGTATATATATGTATGTATTGAGATTCTATAACAAGAGCATTATTCCCAGGCAAAAGTGTATTACGGATACATATTTACATGCGAAAACACACCAGTGGACCACTTTGAAACAATTTTTTCATATAACTCTGCCATCACTTTTGATTAGTTTCGTACTCTAAAAAGACTGAAACATTGTTTTAGACAAAAGTAAATTCAGAAGTACCTTTAATTTCATGCCATTGACAATGACTTGTTTTATTATATGGTTTCAAATTCTTGATTATTATATACATTTGCTTTCAAAGATATATGGTTGACAATCACCATTTCATACTTGAGTTTAATTACTAACCGTGGTTAAGTATCATTAGTTATGTATTTTTATTACCATCTCTTAGAGCATCCGTAATGTGTTTTTTCAAAGATTTTTGGGAGGTTTTTTAAAAAATAAAAACCTTCTTTTGAGGTTTTTTACATAGTGGAGAACTTTTTCACTTGAGGTTTTTCGTCATAGTTCGTAACTGTACGACCTGTTTTTCCATAGCTTTTTCGTATTTAATCAGTTTTAACTTTATAGAATTTTATAAAAGTTTCGTATTTAATCAGTTTTATTTATTAACCAGTTTTATTTATTAATATATTGAAAGTAATCCTGTTTAAATTTAATTATTAAATAAATAATATAAATAAATACATAATGAAAGTAATTATATTTTATATTTTTAAAATAATATCTCAAATTTGACATATTTATACAATTTTAACAGATTTCTTAATTACCCACTTTTTATTTTCGCTTATACATACTTTTAAATTTAACATTTAAAAATTTTTATTTTACAAACTTTTTATACAACTTTTATATATTTTTTAATAACCTAATTTTTATTAATTTGTATGAACTTTAATGTATTTATTTTTATAAAGAAGAATAGAAATGATATAAAGTTAAAAGAGTGAGAACCTGAATAGTTTAAAAAATAATAAAAAAGTTTGGGTGAGGTTTTTCACATAGTGGAGGTATATAAAGATTTTTAAGTTGTTGATGTGACAATAATGTGTAAGAAAAAAGCTATGAAAAAACTCGGTGAAAAACTCGTACAATGTGGATGCTCTTAATTAAGATACATGCTAACCACAGTTCAAATGAATGTGTGTTTTGATCTGTAACGACATTGCTTGGACCAAAATAATCTATTATATACTTTTGTTGTTGGCATGTAAAGACAACTATCATGACTATTTTCTAATTCACACTCGTCCTTAATTTTCTTTCTTTATTGTCTCATAAATGGCGTATTTCCTGTATACTTTACGAGCGGTCTTACTCACTACAACAAAATGAGTTTGTTTGGATAACCAACCGTATCCGCATCCGAATCGAAAATAAGGTGTTTTTGCAAAACCCGAATACCCCGAAATCCGATAATTCGAAACCCAACATTTGGGAGGATATCTGGGTTTGGATTGTGTTTGATCGTTGGCCACCAACCCGTCCAAAAACCCGAAATAACATAAATCTATATTTTAAATACTATATATATATATATATATATATATATATATTTATTTATCTAATTATTTTTTGAAAATTGTAATTTATACTCTGTTGAAATATTTTCTAAATTTTAAAGTTGCTATCGATTTCAGCAATCTTTCAATCGATTGTATTCATCCTAAAAAACGATTGAATTTATATATAACTTTTGCATTATATAATACCCGAACCCGACCGACATCAATCCGAAACTCGACTAACCCAAACCCGAAACAACCTAAAATCCGAAACTTAAAATTTGGGTTTTGATTTCCATATCCAAAATCCAATCGTGATAAATTAGTTTTATATTTTTGATAATCCATTGCACTATATTAGTGATGTAAATTAGTGTTATGTGATGTAATCTATGATTTTTCATCAGGGATAAATTCGTCATTTAACCAGTATAGTCCTGTTCTGTCCAATTCTGTCATGTCTTACCAAACGCTGGACAACTGTCCTGTTCTGTTCCATCTTGTCCTGTCTGCTTGCCAAACGCACCCTAATAGAATACTTTTTCGGCCCAAAATAAATGTGCACAATAAAAAAGCACATGATTTTAGAATGTGTAATTATTATACTTTTCAATTAACAAAACAACAAGTTTACCCTTAATTATAAAAAAAAATCGCCATCACATAATTAAGGGTAAAATGAGAAAGTAGAAAATTTACTTTTGAAGGTGAACATTTATTTTGGAACAAACTAAAATAGTAATATAGACACTTATTTCAGGAGAGAGGAAATACTCCATCCGTCCAAAAATAAGTGTCTACCTTGCTATTTTTGTTTGTCCCAAAATAAGTGTCCACTTTCAAAAATAAATTTTTACTTTCCCATTCTACCCTTAATTATATGGTGGATACATTTTATCTGTATATAATTAAGGGTAAAATTGAACTTTGGTTAATTAAAAAGTGTAATAATTACACACTTTTAAAACTGTGTACATTTTTAATTGTGGACATTTATTTTGGGAGAGAGAAAAGTATTTAATAAGACTATTAAGTTTACAGGACCAAATAGTTGTGCATCATATACAAATATGATACAATAACGGGGCGTTTGGTTCACATAATGGAATTTAATGGAATTGGAATCCATCGAATGAATTTGACTTTGAAGGAAATGGAATGGAATTTGACCACGCGTTTGGCTTGTATGAATTCAATTTCCTTCACTTAAACTAAGGAATGATGCCTTCTTTAAGGTGTGGAATTCAATAGAATTGGAAGGATTCCATCGTTTTCATTCCGCGAACCAAACGTGAGCTTGGAATTTGGTCAATGGAGGTCATTCCAATTCCTTCAAATTCCATCCAATTCCATGAACCAAACGGCCCTAAGTTTTTAGAATGAAATTATATTACATAACAAGTTATTCATATATTTAATTGTTAGAACAAAGTTGGACAACCTACTAGCATCAAAAAGTAAATGGTATATTAGTTGTATGACATTTTTTTTGGAAATTATCTATTAAGTAATTTTCAAAAAGTATCATAAATAGCATTTTCAAGAATCCTAGAATAAAAAAGGCTAATAAAATAATTTATTTCTTACGTCATGTTAGGTTGTTTAACAATTAGAACTTGTTAGGTTTTCTAACTTTTTTAACAACTTATTGCAACATTTTCATATAAAACATATAATTATTGGTCTAATAAACTTAAAAATATCATCAATTACTCTATTTAGGAAACATTAGACGTGCTAACAGAACTATTTTGTTGCAGTGACTTGTTGACCCGTCCTAAAATTCATCTGTCCTGACTCGGATATCAAATATATAATGATAAATGATTGCATATACATTTACGCAATTTATACGGAATTGGTGATGGGATGTTGATCATGTATAGCAGGAAGAAACGAAGAGAGAAAGAAGAAGGTTGTAACAAGAGTCGTGTATCCATTTGCATTGGTAAAGCCAGGTGGATTTAAGGGGGATATCACATTGAATGACATCAATAAAAGAATCCTAATGCCGCCGACGAGACCCTTGAAGCATCCGGTGGGGGACTTTGCATGTCGACCATTGGTTTCGCCGGACGGATTTGGCCTCTCTGGCAAGGAGGTGGTGGCTCTCACTAGAATTCATACACAAGGGAGAGGCACAATCACTATTATTAGGACTAAAAATTAATATATGCATATATGTCTACTAAAGTAAAAATGGAGGGTGTTGAATTGTATAGGGACAATTGGGAATGTACTTTGAAGTAATATATATATATATATATATATATATATAGGGGGCAGGATCAAACGAGAAGATAAACATTTTACAAGAAGGCGAGAAGTGTTTAATCATATATGATACACAAGCTTAATCATATATGATTAAACACATGTTATTTTGACAATACATAAATGTTTAATCATACATGATTAAACACATTTACAAGCCGTGTAATCATATATGATTAAACACTTCTCGCCTTCTCGCAAAATGTTTAACTTCTTGCATGATCCTCTCTGTCTCTATATATATATGCTTCTTCTCTTTTATTAATTACAGTGGTATTACTTTTGTCTTTTGCCTTCTAAATGATTTATGACCTGCGTGTGGTGGAAGTGAGTTTCAAGCTTCACAAGTCTCCATAAAAGTGTGATCTAAGATAGCAAATGTGTCTATATCTTTACTATTTTATAATGTAACGTATTTGTTTAAAAGTCTTAAGAACTTCTTATTAAACAATAGTTTTTTTTTTAAACTTCAAGTTTACAAGTAATTATTGTATACATACGACCTATTAAAGAAGATAATTATTAAGCCATTCTAATACAACAAAAAACTCGATTATTTTCTTTATTCAGAAAAACAAATACCCCAACATCAAAATTAAAATAAATCACATTTTATTTGTAAATTAAACCAAAAATATTTTTGTTTTATGAGTTAAAAAAACGTTCTTTTGTTTAAGTTACAGTAGGTTTTTTGAAGTACATTAAACATCCTCTTAATATAACAATTACAACACATTTTTTTAAATCAACCTTTAAAAAATAGGTTTCACGAATTAAGAATTACAACAAAATATGAAATATACCAAATAAAAATATCAACATCGATATATTTTTCTAGTTATATACAAAATAAAAAGATTAGCCACCATCTCATTAAATCATGCTCTTATCGTTTGTGCGTTTGCTTTCTCATGACGGTCTTGAACTTTAAAGTGATAACTTTCTTTATATATAGGAGTCAATTATGGATTTGATCCTTGTGTTTTAGTGAAAAACTATAGTCCATAAACTTTGTTTATTGGCATTGGTTGAGGTCCAAATGGTATTCATTTTGTTACGACCATGGCCTCTTTGATAAACAGTTTTCAATTTGCTCCATCAAGTCCTCCTTGTTAACCACAAGGGTTGTGGCGTACTGGTTAATGCACTGGGGGATGTGGTGGAATATCTCATCTACTTAGGGTTCGAATCCAGACGTATACAACAATTGTGGCCACTGAGGTTTAATCAGGGCTGATGTCTTACAGTCATAATTTGGCAAGGGATTAGTCTAGGTATAACCTAGGACACCCTTCTAAAAAAAAAGTCCTACTTTTTCTCTCACATGAGAGGTCTTCATCATTTTATTTTTTAACTGGAATTGTTTAACTATTTTCCTTTTCCATTCAGTAAATTAAATTAAAACCAAAAACCAAAAACCAAAAAAAAATCAAAACTAACATATAAAAGCCTATCATGTGTCGATGATCCCACAAGCCGGATTTGGGGGTAGGTAATGATGGCAATGATGCGCCATGATTAGGAAGGATTAACTTTAACAATGTTAGTCTGACAGTCTCGAACCCGTCTATTTGAATATCCTTCAAATCTGGCCATGGACACATCGACTGTTAGTGAGGCACTATCCGAACCTCAAAATCCGAAAGACTGTTAAGTGATAACAATCCCAGACGACGAGCTAATGCACCCCATATTGAAAAGTCAATGATATTAAACGATCGATATGAGAAAGACAATAAACCCCTCCGACCGAAGACTAGTAGCCTCAACGACGCGACAATGACAACCCAAAGTCCTGTATAACGCTAGAATACTAGTCAACACAAGAGACAAACGACCTCCCCATCACTCGGGAACTGAAAACAAACTTGTGTCGCTATCATGGCCAACAAACAGGCGCATGAACAATTGTTTTACAAAAACACCCAATTCTCACACTCGAATACCTAAACAAAAAGTAGAGTCACAATCAACCATCGTTTACTAAAAAAAAACAAAAAACAAAGAGAAACAAGATTATCTAATAAAAAAACGTCAATCGTTCTAATTGATACAAAAGGGTAACAATTAAGGTTGTAATGAAGTTAACGAATCGACGTTGATGTCCACATTAACATTAACAACTATAGCAGAAGTACGTCCCTAAGGAGCAAGAAAGCCGACCGTGGAGGTTACAACATTGGCAACAACAACGGTAAAGGCTTACATTGACTCCAAATCTGCTACCTTCTCAAAACGAGGCATGTAGATGTCGATGTCTTGTCGAGGATTCCATTGCGATGTCTTTCCTACAAAGAATTGCTTATAAGATTTGCTTTTTCCCGATACTCGATGTAGAACAAGTTCTACTCAGCAACTTGTCGAAGGCCTACTACCTTGACTTCCATGTCTTGAGTTTGTTGGATAGAAATAGCCACATCGGCCACTGACTTTTCGAATTTCCACTTCAACAAAGCCATATCTGCATTGGTGGAATATATTACATCGCTAGCCGAGGCCAATTCCATATTGAGATGCAATTAGTGATGTTCCTCTAAACCTCACAAACCGCCCACACCACACCGCAAGCGCGATTTAGAACTTCCACGGTGTGGTTTGCATTTTTACCAAACAAGAGTATGTGGTGCAGTTTGTGGTTTTGAGTTTCCAAACCGTGGTTCAAACTGCACCGCACCGCACATTATGATTTTTTATTTTACACACACACACACACACACACACATATATATATAGAACAATTGCTAAATATATGTAATATTTTTAATCTATTTTCTCTATGGTCGTTAATAAGTCCAAAGTTTTGGACTTTGATCCATAATATTAATAAATTCTAACCCAATAATCCGTTAGGCCCTTTTAAACTATAAGCAGCATCCACAATATGATTTCATCAGTTACTTCAATCTTGTGTCGATATGCGGCTTCTGCCTTTTGCCATAACTTACTCTCAAGTATCAATGATTTAGTTTGAAGTTATTTTTTTTACTTCTTAGAACTATTTCCAATTTATGTAATATGTATTGGGGAATCGAACGTGTTGAAACTTTTTATCTTTTTGGACTATTGTCACGTTATTGTTGCTTTTATTATATTGTTTTAATCTTATAATTATTAGATTGTAGGGGAAAAGTACGTTAGGTACAAACCGCATAAACCGCACCGCACCGAATTTCGTGGTGCAGTTTTTTGCGGTTTAAGGTATATACAGTATGATTTGCAGTTTGTGAAAATGTTAAATTGTATATGTGGTGTGGTTTGCGATTTTTCCCCAAACCGTACCACAAAACCCTTATTTGTGATAGCTCATCCCTTACCTACGACATCTCCATCCATATCGACTATTTTGACGTCTCGATGTCACCAACCTTCTCTATGTTATCTCCAGTTCCACCTTTTCTTTGGATGACACATCCAAGGCCTCTAGCAATTGAACACCCAATTCTTCACGTCGTCTTTTATCTCTGCTTGGGTTCCAACTGTTGATCCCAATATGGTGTTCTAACAAATGATTAACCAATACAAACTACACAAAACAAAATTCTATGATTTCGGAAGCGATTTAAATGTTGTTGATCCCAGTTATGATGTTCTTTAACTTGATTTAACCTTTTACTACACACAGATTAGTTAAATAGAGTGCGGAAGCGTTTAAGATGTGTAGAAAAGGTTGAACATACAAGGTAGTAAACACACAAGCAATTAATGAACAGAAAGTAAAGTATTACAAGAAAGTTACTCAAAGAATGGTTTCATTGATTACTCAAGAACACCAAGAACACGCACTGGTATGTGCAAATATGCTCAAGGATTATACAGACTGCTATTTTTGTGTGTGCTCTCGTACATTGTGCTCTAAGGTGGTGCTCCATTAATATAGCAGAGGGATGCACCCCCTTAGTACAAGACAGAAACTGACATTCCATAAACGGAATGCCACCTGTAAAGTAAACATCGTGGGACGCCCATTACTTTGATCTTGAGGATCTTCGTACAGCAGGCCTCACGTGTTTAGCACGTGGTCTTGTCTTGAACTCTAAGAAAAGCTTCAACATTGATCTCCAAAGGTTAGCCTTCACAGAGGCTCTGTGAGTGATCACAGAGGCTCTGTGATCTGAGAATCAACATCAGGTTTGACCTCGGGTGCATCTTCTGCGGAGTAACTTCTAAGCTTTGCACCTTCTGTGGTGTACTTGGGTGTTCAGCGGCAGACTTCTGCGATTCCCATACTTAGCCTATTTTTCAATACTTCTATACAATGTGAGTGGAGCTAACAAATGCAGTAGGATGATTTGGTTTGGTAGTAGACACACAATCAAGTAATAAAGAAATCAATAGACAGGTATGAGTTAGTCACCGAAAGATTTTCTTCATTAACTTGAGATTTACACCAAGAACACGCACAACTGTGTGCTAATACGCTCTCTACGGTATTTGAATTTTTTGGACAAGGCGGTGTGTGATTGTGTGCTTTCTTAATTAATTCTACAGGAGGTGCTCCTTTCATATACAAGGGGGGAGCACACAATAGTACAAGACAAAGGCTGACATTTCCATATAAGGAATGCCACCTGGAAAGTAAAAACCATCATGGTGTGTACGAATGATCTTGAGAATCTTCGCACAGTTTGGTCACATGATCTGCATGTGATGTTGTCTTGTCTATTGCATCCTGTAATCTTCAAGTCTTCCAATCTCCAGAGTTTAGCCACACAGAGGCTCTGTGAGTGATCACAGAGGCTTTGTGGTCTGAAAGTGATCTTCAGGTTAAGAGCTTCTCGGGTAGATGGTTGATAGATCTTTTGAGCTCGGCACTTCTGTGGTGTATCTTGGTGTATGCAGTAGTCTTCTGAAGTTCCTATACTTAGCCTAATTTTCAATACTTTCTATACAATGAATTGGAGCTAACAATCTCCCCCTAAGTATTGAAAAATAAAAAATTGGAATGTGTAAGTCCAAGATTCAAGCAATTTATCAAGATTTGACAATTATGCAACAATCTAGAGAGAGAATGTTGAGAGAGAAAGTTTCTTTAGTCATATATCTCTTAAGCACACATGAATTACAAGGAACTCTTACAACACTTACAATGTACTCACCAATCTTACTTGCTACAAACACTTACATGCTTATATATGGTCAAAGACCATGTTCACTCAAAGTAAACTGGTTTTTTTTTGGGAAGGAGTATCCCAGACCACATTGGGCCCAGACTAATCTCCGGAAAACAGGCCTTTGGCCCACAGGCATTCATCCCGTGGCCACAAAGATGATACTTGTGCCAATATTTGGCACAAATGTTGCGTGTAAGGCTCGAACCCGGGCAACCGCTATGAAGTCCCCAGGCTCTTACCACCACGCCACACCCTTGTGGTTAAGTAAACTGGCTTTGACTTAGCTATACATTGACTTTGATTGACTTACAAGACTTTGACTTTTCTTCATTAAATATTGGATACAACTATACACTAACAATCTCCCCCTTTGTATTCAAGATTTAAAAAAATTTGACAATAGTCTTCAACTTTTGATTCTTCAACACTTTAACTCTGACAGCTTTGAACGTTGAGGCTCTGAGAATCTTTAATCTCTGATGCTTTGAAGAATCTTGAAAAGTCATTCACTTTTGCTTTGTAAAGTCATCAAGTCTTGTACATGAATTTGAACTCTTTGAACTTCTTTGATCTCTAAGGAATTTTTAAATGCTTGTATCTTCATCTCTGTGATCTCTGAACTGTCTTTGGAACACAAACTTTCTTGAATCATCTTTGAAACATTTTCTTCATAATCTTTTTGAATCTTTTCTTTTTGATGAGATTCTTGATCAAAACCTTCATCTGTCTTGAACTTGAAACTTCAGATATATCTCTCCCACTTTGATAAACTTTCATCAGTCTTGATTATATCAACTTCAAATATTCAACTGACTTAAAAATTTCAAATTATCTCCCCCTTTTTGATGAATTGTGAGCAGCAAAATCATAAAAAAAATTAAAGTCATCACAATCTTTGAATATTTATCTCCCCCTTTATGATAAAATGACAGTCTCCGCCCTTTTGATATGTGAATCCGTCAATTCATAAAATGTATATACCTGAATCTTTTCAAATTCAGATATAATAAGAATTGTAACCCTGAATCAACAAATGATACAGTTAGTATACCTGTAAGTAGCATAGAGCCACTTTATACAACAAATGTACATTGGAAAGGAGCGTTTGTGATGTTCACTCCCCCAGGGCTACCATTCAATCATCGAAAAACCACAAAGGAATTTTCTATGAATGTTATGACAAGAAAACGTATTCCTTGTATGTACATGAAAGTGTAAGAATGAGTGAAGCTACTTAAGCTTTTTCAGGCTTAAATTGTGTAAACTGTTGAGACCACAAGAAGTATTACACGGACTCGATGTGCATGAAAGAGGTGCGAAGGTGGGGCAAATTTCTTTCTTTTTTAATATCTAAATCTTTCGAGTGAAGACCTGATAGCAGATATGTTGCGTCCGCAAGGAAATTGAAACATTTTTTTGTTAAGAAAGAAACGAGTGGTTGGTGGGGTAATTACAAGAGTTGGCATGGGCTAGTGCCTGTTTCAATGATGGTCACCAAAGAATGTGAACCAATCAGTAGATGTGGCTGCCCGACTCAGAAAGTGATTGGTGCAGATTTTTGATATTCTTTTAACTCTAATCTCACACCCTCTTTCTTTTTAACATTTAAGCTCACTTCTAACCAAACTCTCTTTTACATTTTTTCGCTCTACACACTGAGAAAAACTCAATCGGATAAGTTATCTCCCCCACTCTTTGATTTAAGACCCAACACCCCTCAATCACTCTAGGATAACTTCCGGGGTAGGAAACACAGGTTAACGTGAATCCATGGAAGTTTTGTTTAATCTCTCACACTGATCCAATGTAATTTTATCCTAAAAAGAATAGTTGGTTAACAATTTAACTTGAACAATTAAGTACGTTATATCATTGTCATATAAATGTATGCTCATCAAGGATATGAATGATATTTGAGCATTTGAACTTTGAAGATCTCTCAAAACAAGGATATTGAATGAATGAAATGAAATCAAGAGAATTGTTTTGAGAATCTGACAATGTATCAATCAGATCAAATATCACAAAATATGAACGTGAAAGGTTAGGGTATCAAAGAACTTGATAGTTTGTTTATATGAACGAATATAAACAATTTAGCAATTAACGTACAAGGATTGAAATGATGATTGATGCTAAACAACATTGAATTACAAACGGGAGTATTACCATCAAAAAATTGTTTCTTTATGAGGCATGGTAATAACAAAGTCAATATGAAGTACGAAACCGGTGTGTAGTTGACAGTATATAGACAAGATATTACACAAGTATTGATCTTTGGAAACACACGGTCAGTTAAACATTAACGCTCAATTATGAAAAACATTTAAAAATCACACTTCTAAATTCATGAAATCTTTTGAGAACCAGAAGTGGTTTGAACATTTAAGAAAACATTTTTCATGCATGAAAGTTGTTCTTCTTTCACACAATCAGAGATCTAAATCAGAAGATACTTACGTTTAAGCTCTCCCTCAAATCATGATAAAATGATTTAGATTCAGATAAGCTCCCCCTGGATATTTGCATAATATCCTTATTTGAATAAACTCTTCTTTGAAGTACGGGTTCTAAATTGTTATGTTTAGAAGCCATAATTCTTTGACATTAAAGATCGGGTTTTGAACTGCTTTATTCAAAAGCCAAAACTCTTTAACATTTAAGACCGGGTTCTGAACTGAAGTATTCAGAAGCCATAATTCTTTAACATTGAAGAACGGGTTCTGATCCGATATAATCAGAAACCATTTAATCTTTGAAGTTCGAGTTCTGATCTGATATAATCAGAAACCATAATTCTTTAAACATTGAAGAGTGAGTCCTAAGCTGTTGTACTTAGAAGTCATATTCTTTGCTCCCCCTAAACCTATGGTACCTGCAAAACAGATTTGACAGGTTTTGGTACCTACATGTATTTGGGTCCTGGTTGGTTAGATTTAGGAATCCACTTCTTAATAGATTTAAATCTTTTAATTACATTTTTCTGAGAAGTAATTCTGTAAGTTCCATACCAGTGATGAGCAAATTCTCGTCGAACAAAATCATTTTCTCCATAGTAAGAACAACAAATCTTCGTGTAAGCAATCCTGATCAAATGATTAGCAGAATAAAACATATCAGGTTTACCAAAAAATTTACCTTTATGTGCATTTTTCTTCTTGGCTTTTGTTGTGGATGCAAATGATTTGTCATTCTTCTTGTCATCAGGAGAACCCTTCACTCTCCACATCATCTATCATTTCTTAGAAAAATACTTTTTCACGAGATTTGACATAAAAGCTTGTTGAACTATCAACAGATTTGTCATAAAACAAATTTGTGGATGCAAATGATTTGTCATTCTTCTTGTCATCTGGAGAACCCTTCACTCTCCATACCATCTGTCATTTCTTAGAAAAATACGTTTCAAGAGACTTGACATAAAAGCTTGCTGAACTATCAACAGATTTGTCATAAAACAAATTAGATGGACGAATCTGATTTGATTTGACAATGTTTGATTTGACACTGTTCATTTTGAAAGCATTTTCATGAATGGAACTTGAAGCAGTTTTAAAAGAACAAACAAATTCAATTGAATTATCAAAAGGTGATTGACTAATCACATCAGCTGAAATCTTATAAGATAATTCAACATTTACAACTTCAAGTTTTTTTTTATCTTTTCGGACAAAATGTTTCTTTCATCAAAAAGTGTGTCAAACTTTTTTTTCAAATCAGATCTTGCCATATGTTCTTTTTGAATGTCTGATGATAGAACATATATCTTTGATGTGAGTTAGATATTTCACTTTCAAAGATTTGACGTTCTTGCTCAAAGTCTTTTTCTAAGTTCTTGTTCTTTGTAGAATTTTCTTTGAAAATCCCAACATTTCTCTTTTCAAACATTTTCTTTTCAAAATCAAAAGACTTTTTCTTCTCTTGAAAGATTTGTCTTTCCTTTTCAAGTAAGTCTTGTAATGTAGAGATTTGTTTGGGAAGTTCAATTGTTTTATCTTCAAGAACTTTTCTCTCTTTTGCAAAAGTATCTCTTTCAGTTATTACAATTTTTTCGAATTTTGATACTTGCTTCGAGAGTTTTAAGCATCTTAGCTCCAAATCCTTTTTCTCTTGAAAATCTTTCTAAAAAAATCAGATAGCTTTTGAGTGTAGATTTTCTCCAGATCAACTTTGATTGTATCTGCTTTGAGATTTTTCATTAGATCAACATTTTTTGCTTCCAATGCAGATATCTTATCTTCAAAAGCTTTAAACTTGCTATGTAGATCAATTGATTCAACTTTCAACTCTGATGATTTATTTTCCGTTGTCTTCAGTTGGCTTTGAAGATTGCTTATCTCTCTCTCTTTTAATCTAATCTCTTTCTCTTTTGACTTGACAATACCTGAAAAATCAGATTTAGAATTATTAATACATTTTGCACATTCAGAAGTTTTCTCAAAATTAAAAAATTTAGCTTTAAACTCCTGAATCTGATTTAGAAGCTTTGAATTCTGAATCTTCAGTTTATCCCGTTCAGCTTCTATAACAGGTATTTCAGGCATGTAAAATATAGCACAACCTCTCCCTGATAATACAATAGATATCTCGAATAGTATGCTTTTGAAATGATCGTCCAAAATATTCAGAAACAAACTTGACTTGATGAGTCAAACTTTATCAACACTTGAAAAGATCAGAAATTTTTTCTAACTATCAGAACTCGCAAACCACAAAAACTCGTAGAACACTGTAGTTACACTTTGCGCAAACAAGATTATGTGCGTAAGCTTCGCCCATATCAAAGCATGCGTTCAAGGTTCGCGCTAAAAGGGTCATGTACGTTTTGAGTTCTCGCAAAAGAAGATGTGCGTGTTCAAGGTTCGTGCAGATAGGGTTGTGTGCGTTATGAGTTCACGCAAATCAAGGCGTGCATGTTCTTTGACTTTAACTTCTCGCACTGCCTTTGCGTGTTCCTATACTTAGAAAAAATTTGGACAAATAAGAACTCGCAAACACTTCTCGCAGATCAATAGAACTCGTAGACCATTGAAATCAAAAATCAAACTCGCAAACAGGCTTGTGCGAGTTTCCACTTCTCGCAGATTGATCGGTGCGTGTGTTGGTCAAGAACTCGCAAAAAATAGAAAAACATAGAGAAACTTCATCTTCCGCGTTCTCTACTTCTTGCGCGTTCTTCGATGTGCGTGTTCTTCAATATGAATCTTGTGCGTTCTTTGAATCTTGCGTGTTGAACACAGATTTTTATCTAAAACTTTGATTCCTGCAATTTGAAGTTGAGATTCCACAATTATGATCGCACAACGATTTAGCACAAGTTTCTAATACAACGTTTAGGCTAAAAACAACAAAATTACTGAGAATCGATTCAATCAGTGTTCAAAAAATTTTAAAACCGAAAAGCACAAAAATCTAAAATTGGATGCGAATTAGTGCGAATTTTGTGATCGAATCTAAACAAGAAATGCTCAAAAACACTGATCGGTCACTAATGATCCATTTTTTGCATTAAAATTGACTTTTCACGAAAAAATTGATGCAACAGGGATTTTCAGAAAAATACGTGCGTGTTCTTCCAAAAAAATCGATCAAATCCGAGTGTTTTTAATCCATTCTGAAAAAATTGGTCTACTCTGATACCAAATGTAAGTCCAAGATTCAAGCAATTAATCAAGATTTGACAATTATGCAACAATCTAGAGGGAGAATGTAGAGAGAGAAAATTTCTTTTGTCGTATATCTTTTAAGCACACATGAATTACAAGGAACTATTACAACACTTACAATGTACTCGCCAATCTTACTTGCTACAAACACTTACATGCTTATATATGGTCAAAGACCATGTTCACTCAAAGTAAACTAGCTTTGACTTAGCTATACATTGACTTTGATTGACTTACAAGACTTTGACTTTTCTACATTAAATCTTGGATACAACTATACACTAACAGAATGATGAGTGTATGGCTAAGTAAGAAACGTAAGAGGTGAAAGGAACTCAACCTCTAAAGACTGAATTTTCATTCGTATAAAAAGAAATGCCAGAAGGCAAGTACATGGAATTGAAATTACATACAAATGAAAACTAAACTATACAAAATCACTTAGGGAAATCATTAATCGGCTGAGTCAAGCTCTTAGCTAATTTTTTGTGCATGCTTAGAATGAGATCCCTATACTTCAGTTATGCATTGATACTATCGATCATCCGTGCTGCAGGTCAATTTTGCACTGTCTCTGTGCCGATCTTCCTTAGAATGGTATGCTTTATCTTCGACAGAGTACTGTTGGAGTATTTGCGGCTCTGATGAAGCTTGAAGATTTTCTTCTTACCATCATCATCTCTATAGATAAGCCCTTCTTCAGGTTCAACGATAAGAGTGTTGGAGGGTATGTCTTCTATGCTCGGGATCAGGTTATCAGGTCTTGTAATCGACAACTTCTCGACTCCAAGTTGCAGAGCAACTTCAAAATCCATCTTGCTTTGATACCTGATATGCTCACATATGACCTCTTTGATGCAACCATTGGTGATCATGAACTCTTTCCTTTTCTCCAATCTCTGCTCTGTGAAGTCATGAAGTTGTGGTAGATCGTAGGTACAGAGGTTCCTCAAGTCTGCATCTGTGAATGTGTACCTTTGTCCATCATTTTTTTCGACTGAGTACTTCACGTACATTATTGCTTTGTTGGTAAATGAATGTAGTGAAAGTCCCATAACCTGCTTTATGTCTGACAAAGACCATACCTTAGATTTATCTTGTACAGTATCATTGAATCTTCTTCTGACATCTTCCTTTATCAGAGGATGCATATTTGGCTCAAGAAACACCGCCTCAGGTTCTGCGTTCTACAGGTAGTTGTAGATGTTTTCGTGGAATTAGAGCTCTTTTGGTGGTTGCCATAGAATTAGAATCCACATAGCATCCATGGATTGAACTATCTCTCTCAGTCTGGCATCTGTTGGTTTTTGTGCAGAAGTAGGAGCAGCAGAGGGTGTCTTGGTTTTAGCTTTGGGCTCAGAAGGTATCTTTGGTAAGGTCTGTCTTGGAATCTCTGCAACATCTTCTCTGGCATTGATTGGCTCAAGGAATGAGTATTGGACAGAGGGTGTTGGTGCAATGGGCATAAGCTCAGGACTTGATGGTTCAGCGAACTTCTCAAGCCCTTCTGCTAAGATTTCAGTGCCAACATTGACCTTCTATTAGGTCCAATTGAGATCATGAATTAGTATTGATTGAAAGATAACAAGAAGATTAGGAATAGAAATCTGTACATTTAATCAAATGAAATGTAAACTACAGTAGAGAGAAAACTCTAGCCGTATGTCTACATCGTGGCTGATTGAGAATTACACAAAATGAAAAGGTTAACCTAAAACATAACTACAAGATTTCTATATATACCCCATATCCCTTGTATACATTGTAAGCCCAAACCCATTACAAGGCCCAATACTGTTAATGTACTGTATTTAGAAAGTTTTGTAAAGTCATCCTTGGTGCAATAGGCTTTGTCATTAGCATAATGGGTTGGGCTAAATTTTGTAACATGGGTTGTTAGAGCATAAATCTGTTGGATACAAGATCAAGAATACTGAAGGTCAAAGTTGAGAAAGTCAAAACTGAAGAAAGTCAAATCTCATTAAAAGTCAAAGTCTTTTATAATAAAAGTCAATGTATTTGTTCAGTTGTAGTTTTAGTTTCTTTGTAATTAGTTGTAGGTATAAATAGTTTTAGTTTTTCTTTTTTAGAAAGGAGTGACTAAGATTGTAATATCAGATTGTAGAGAGAGAGAGAGAGAGAAAGACTTTTAGAAAGAGAAAGTGTATTTCTTGATAATTCAAGTAATCAAACAGGTAATCATTGTATTAAATCTTGTTGTGTTTGATTGTAATTGAATAGGAACTAGATTAAGGGACACACAATTGGTATCAAAGCAGATCCAAAGTGAAATTGAATCAAGAAAATCAAAGTTTTTGGTTTTTCGTCACTGTTCATGGAAGAAATTTCGAAGTTCGGATTTTTGAGTGTTTTTGAAGCAGATTTGTGTTAGGATTTGGTCGAAATATGTAATAGATTGAGTCTTTGTAATCAATTGCAAGTTTTAACACTATAATTCATTCGATTTTGTTGATTTTATTAAGTTTTTCTTCGAAGTTGTAAACGTACTGTTTCATCGAATTATTGAGTTGTAATTGTTTGTTTGTAAGTTTCTTTGATTGTAATTCGTTCTAGAGTTGTAATCGAGCATCAATCCAGAGTTTTAGAACTATTGGATCAAGAAAAGATCGATTGCAGGTGAAAAAGATGGTTTTTGGGTCGAAAAACGATAGAACGCGCTAGATCGCTAGAACGCGCAAGTTCTTCGTGGAACGCGCAAGTTCATCAGGGTAAAACGCGCAAGTCGAAAGAAGGTTTTTGGTCTCAAACGCGCAAGGCTACTTGCGAGTTTCAAGAAGCGCGCTAGTAGTGGCCAGCGAGTTCTTCAAACTCGCTAATCAAAGCTTAGTGATTAGCGAGTTCATCGGCCTGCGAGTTTGAAGATTCAAGAAATTATTCTAAGTGTTGAAACGCACAAGAGTGGCTAGCGAGTTCTAGTATGAACAGTGGTTAGCGAGTTCAGGCGCTTGCGAGTTTCGTCGATCTGCGTGTTTCATCTGCGAGTTTGATCTGCGTATTTGCTTGCGAGTTTCTCAAAACGCGCAAATATCTGCGAGTTTACTTGCGAGTTTGTCTGTGCGTTTGGTTGAGAATTTAAAGAACGCGCAAGTCTTAGTTTGCGAGTTCTTCAGTCTGCGAGTTTTAGGGCTTGCGAGTTCTGACACTTAGTCATTTTTTTTCGATTTTTTCAAAACTGTTTTAGGGACCCCCGTGCTAAGTCTGCCTAGGGGGACATAGTTCTTTTTGTGATTAAAATTTCTGATTTTATATTTCAAGTTTTCTGAATTTTCTTGATTGTTTCATTTGGACTAACGATCAGTTCTAGTTTCTTATTGATATATTTTTTCAAACAGGTTTATACAAGATGACTTCCAAAGATGCTCTTTCAATTGGAACCGATGTCAAACCTCAAGTTTTATTCAAAGGCGAATATGAGCAATGGAAAGACAGATTCTTGGATTTCGTGGATCGGCATTCAAATGGAGAGAATATTTTACTGTCTATCACTGAAGGTCCAATGGCTCCAATTACAGTTCAGATACCTGATGTTGACTCTTCTGATAGTGAAGATGGAACTGAAAAACGAGAGCAAAAGATGAAAACAGTGACAGTGGATATTTCTCAATATTCTGAAGAGCAGAAAAGCCGATACAAAGCAGATAAACAAGCGAGATCTTTACTTCTTCAAAGCATCCCAAACGAGATCTACATCAAGATTGACAGTTATAAAGCCAATGCAAAGAAGATGTGGGATCAATTACAAAAGATGATGATGGGATCAAAGGTCGGAAACCAGATGAAAGTGGCAAACTGCATAAATAGCTATGAGGAGTTCAAAGCCAAGGAGAATGAGAGTCTGGAAGATACTTATGAGAGGTTTGTGTTGCTTCTAAACGAGTTAACAAAGAACAAAGTTAAGAAGAAGCAACTGGAAAACAATGTCAAATTCTTGAGTATCTTACGTCCAGAGTGGAAGAAGCATACAAGAAGAATGAAACAGATGAAGGATTTGAATGAAATTCCTTTACGTGAGGTATATGAGACTTTGAAACAGAATGAAGAAGAGGTTGAAGAGAAAAGAGCTGAGAAGAAGAAGGTAGCACAAGTTTCTGATCCTATTGCTTTGGTGGCTGGAGAGAAGTTGAAAGAAAAGAAAGAGAAGAAAGAAAAGAAAAAGAAGATAGTTCTTACCAGTTCTGAGTCAGATTCAGTTTCAGATAGTGATGATGGCGAGAGTCTGAAACAAGCCATGATATTGCTGACCCGTGCATTTCAGAAGAAATTTTATAAGAAGCCGGGATCAAATTCTCAACGCTATTCGTCATCAAGTTCAAAGAACCATGAGCACCGAGAGAGGGTGGAAGGCAAAAGATTTGAAGAGAATAAGTATGGTGAGAAGAAACCAGATGAGAAGAAGAAATTTGTGAATGATTACACAGCTATTGAGAAGCCAGCAACTGATTCAATAAAATGCTATAATTGTGGCAAGTTGGGTCATTATGCTAAAGATTGTCGGAAGCCGAAAGTACGCAACTCTCAGTACTATCAGAACAAGTTGCTTCTGGCAAGACAACAAGAAGCTGGTATAGCTTTGATGGCCGAGGATGAGTTTTGGTTGGATCATTCTGAGGATGAAGGAGAAGATAAAGAAGAAAATGCTCATATCTGTCTAATGGGCAAAGAGGATAAGAATGACGAGTCAGATGATGAAGAAGTGAATGAGGTATTAAACTTAACTCCAAAAGATTTCATTACCAAGTTGGAAACCATGGTGGTTGAGCTTCAAAATTTACAAAATAATCTGAAAAATGAAAAGGAAAAGGTTGCTAAAAAGAACAAGAAGATCTTTGAACTTAATACTTCTGTTATTTCAAACAAAGATCTGATTGATTCTTTACGCAAATCTGATTCTGATTCTAAATCTAAAGTAGATGATTTTGAAAAGAAGATTTCTGAGTTTGAAGGTAAAGTAAATAAATATGAGTTTGAAAAGAATGAATCTGCACTAACTGTTTATAAATTGCAGGTTGAAAACAAGAATTTGAACAAGAAGGTAAATGATCTGGAAGTTAAACTTTATAAAATAGGTCAAACAGATCAAACCATCTTTCTTAATGCTCCTAATGAAGAGGTAGATGTTAAGCAAAGATGGGGACTTGGTTTTAACAACCCCCATTATCTTAAGAAAGCTATCAGAAAACAGCCGGCACTTTATAACTATGATTTTCTTGCCTGTGCTGATAAACATACTCATTTGAAACCCAAATTTGTTACCAAATTGTCAGATGAAGATGAGGCAAAAGAAACTGAAAACAGAAAGAATAAAAAGAAAATGCAACTACCATTTAACTATGTCAAGTTAAATGATAGTTATCTTTCAGAAACACCGAAAGTTCTTTCAAAAGACTATTTTGTTAGTTATTCCGCATATGAGATGAAGGCAAAACCTGCGATTGCAAAGGTTTATGTTCCTACATCTATTCTTGAAAGCAAAATAGTTGAACTTGAAAATGTTTTAACTGATGAAAAACTTTTGGTTGATATAGAACAAAATGTGTTTTCTACAGTTATAAAGAACACTGTTTTTCAAGAAAAATCAACAAAGTGTTCTACAGTTTCAAAGGAACCTCAAATTTTCTCTGATAATTCTGATGACTTATTTGAGTCTGCAAATGATTCTTTTAATTCTGATGATGGGAGCATGGAAGAATCTGATATGTTTGACATTCATTCTAAACTTTCTGATCATTCTACTTGTCTTGAAAATGACAAAGTGTTACCAAGTGGTGTTAGAAATGACAAAGTTTCTGTAACTGCTGATTACTATGCTAATGGTAAGAAACATAAGAAGCAGCGATTACAGAAACAGAAATACACTGGTACACAAAAGAAATCTCAGTCACCGAAATCTATTTTTCCTAATAAATCTACATCTTATGTTTCAGATTTAAGGAAGAAAAAGTAGAAAGCTCAATCCAAGTGGAGACCAAAACAGAAGGATGCTGAGATAGCTGAATCAGTTACTGATAATTCTTGTACTAAATCTGTTAGTAGTGATTCTGATGTAGTTGATCAATGTGCTTCTCATAAACAAAACCTTGTAACTTCTTACAAGCGTTATTCAATAAAGCAGTTGATTCAATTATCTCCTATTACTACTAAATTTCATCATAATTATCGGAAAACTGACTTTGCTTATTCTCATGATTCTTCTGATTGGTATGGATCTTATCATGTATATTCTTCTAGATCAAATGATTTTAAAGGTTTTCAAATGAACAGAGGGTCCATTTTTATGTGGATGCCAAAATCTTGTACTAATCTGTTAGGGCCCGTTTTTAAATGGGTACCTAAGTCTATTATTGCCTGATTTCTCTTGCAGACCCGGCATATGTGGTACTTGGACAGTGGATGTTCCAAGCATATGACTGGGCAAAAAGCTTTATTGTCTAACTATACAGAGAAATTCAGTGGAAATGTCAGATTTGGAAACGATCAGCTTTCACCTATTCTAGGATATGGTGACATCATTCAAGACAACATAACGATAAGTAAAGTGAGTTATGTCGAAGGCTTGGGGCACAATTTATTCAGCATAGGTCAATTCTGCGATAAAGGGTTAGAGGTTAACTTCAAGTCTAAGAGTTGCTCAGTTCGTACTGAAGACGGAACAGAACTCTTGGATGGACATAGAAAGACAAACCTCTACACCATCAACTTGTCAAAAGTTCAGATTGACAATCAGGTATGCTTGATGACAAAAGCTTCACAACAACAAAGTTGGCTCTGGCATAGACGGTTATCTCACTTGAACTTTCGTTACATCAACAAGCTGGTTCGTGGGAAATTAGTAAAGGGACTTCCTGAGCTGAAATACGAGAAAGAACACTTATGCGCAGCTTGTGAGAAGGGTAAGATGAAGAGAGCCGCACACAAACCGAAGCCGGAACCAAGCACTAGTTCTCCATTAGAATTGCTACGCATGGATTTATGTGGTCCAATGAGAACTCAGAGTTTGGGTGGTAAGAAATACGTGTTGGTCATTGTGGATGATTATTCAAGATACACGTGGGTCAAATTTCTTCGATCTAAAGATGAGACACCGGAAGTTCTCATTTTATTCTTAAAGACGACCCAGGTGAAACTGCAGCGACAAGTCAAGTTCCTTCGAACTGACAATGGCACAGAATTCAAGAACAAGATTGTTGATGATTATCTCGATTCAGTTGGGATTTCACATCAGTATTCTGCTGCTAGAACCCCTCAACAAAATGGAGTAGTAGAAAGACGTAATAGGACGCTAGTCGAGGCCGCTTGGACTATGCTTAGTCAATCGGATCTATCTCTATTCTTGTGGGCGGAAGCTGTGTCAACTGCATGTCATACTCAAAATCGTTCCATGATACACCGCCGATTTCAAAAGGCTCCATATGAGCTGATCAACAACAGAACACCTACTATCAAATATTTTCACATATTTGGGTGTAAATGTTTTGTGCTTAACGACAGAGAGAGTCTGAATAAATTCAGTGCTAAAGCGGACGAAGGCATATTTATCGGTTATTCTTCAACATCTGCTGCATATCGGGTTTATCTAAAGAAGTTAAAGACAGTAGTGGAGAGCGTCAATGTTACATTTGATGAAGAGATGGCTTCTGATCAAATCAATTCAGAACCCGTTATCACTGGTGTATTAGCTTCTGGGCAGATCAGTCCAGAACCTGTGTCTACAGCGACAAATTCGGATAACGCTTCTACATCTACTTCACATTTAACTGATTTAGATTTGTTATTTGAATTCTTTTATGATGAGTTTCTAGGATCTAATATACCTAAATCTGCTGTGACTGACATGTCTGAAGATACAAGTTGTCATCATCCAGTCACTTCAGAAGTTATTACTGAACAAGCATCCCCAGTTCAGACAGAAATTCATATTCCTGTTGTAACTCCTACAGTTGAAGATGTTCAAACAAATGCTGAGTCAGAAGTAACTGTTTCAGTTGGGTGTAATACTTTGTCTACTCAACAGCCTGAATCTGCTGTCCCAACTGATACTTCTTCAACTGATATTTCAACTGAAAGCCCCCCTCCTATAATTCAAACTGAAGATTTTGAAAGTGGATTTCAAGATGATGATAATGTTCAGAATTCATCTATTCCACTCCCACATGAGCATCGCTGGACCAAGGACCATCCATTACATCAAGTAATTGGAGATTTTGACAAGCCTGTTCAGACAAGGTCAGCGACTCTTAATCAGTGTATGCATGACTCATTCCTAAGCAAGATTGAGCCAACTCGAGTATCCGAGGCTCTTGCTGATTCGGACTGGGTATCTGCAATGCAAGAAGAGCTCAATCAGTTTGAAGCCCTAAAGGTCTGGAGATTAGTTCCTAAGCCTGAAGGAAAGACCGTGATAGGAACTAAGTGGGTATTCAAGAACAAAAAGGATGAAGATGGTGTCGTCATCAGAAACAAAGCTAGACTTGTTGCCAAAGGCTATCGACAAGAGGAAGGCATTGATTATGACGAGACATATGCTCCAGTAGCGCGTATAGAGGCAATCAGAATGTTTCTCGCTTACGCCGCTCATAAGAACTTCACAGTCTTTCATATGGATGTGAAAACAGCCTTTCTGAACGGCATTCTTAAAGAAGAAGTGTATGTGTCTCAACCAGAAGGGTTCGTTAATCCAGATAAGCCAGATCATGTCTATATCTTGGACAAAGCCCTTTATGGATTAAAGCAAGCCCCTCGAGCCTGGTATGATGTATTATCAAAATTCTTGGTCAAGTCTGGTTTCTCAAAAGGTAAGATCGACACTACTTTATTCATCAAGAAAGAAAAAGCTGATATTATTCTTATTCAAATAGATGTTGATGATATAATATTTGGTTCTACTAATCCAAAATATTGTAAAAACTTTTCTAACCTCATGGTGTCACGTTTTCAAATGAGTATGATGGGAGAGATGAATTTCTTTCTCGGATTACAAGTTAAACAACTTTCTACGGGGATTTTTATCAATCAGTCTAAGTACATTTTGGACATTCTTCGGAAGTACAAAATGGAAGATTGCAAATCTATTGGCACCCCGATGGCACCAGGAACTAAGATCCACGCTGATCCTTCGGGTACAAGTGTTGATCTTAGAACTTATAGAGGTATGATTGGTTCTTTGATGTATCTTACATCGAGTAGACCAGATATTATGTTTTCAACATGTCTATGTTCTAGATATCAAGCTGCTCCCAAAGAATCTCATTTGGCCGCTGTCAAACGGATCTTTAGATATCTGAAGGGGACTGCAGACCTTGGTTTGTGGTATCCTAAAGATACTGGGTTTCAACTGACTGCATATTCAGATGCAGATCATGCAGGTTGTATGTTGGATAGAAAGAGTACTTCTGGTCATGTTCAATTTCTTGGAGACAAGCTCGTTAGCTGGGCTTCAAAGAAACATTTATGCGTTTCCACATCGACTGCAGAAGCAGAATATGTAGCTGCTGCAGTTGCTGCTCTCAAGTCTTGTGGATGCGAACACAGCTACGAGATTTTGGATTCAAATATGACAAAATTCCGATATACTGTGACTCGAAGAGCGTGATTGCCATATCTGCTAATCCTGTCCAACACACCAAAACCAAACACATTGATGTAAGGTATCACTTTATCAAAGATAATGTAGAAAAAGGAACAATTGAACTTTATTTTGTAAAAACAGATTATCAACTTGCAGATTTATTTACCAAACCCTTAGATGAAAAGAGATTTAATTTTCTTATCTCTAAGCTTGGTATGTTAAATCTTAAGACGTAATCGGTTATTACCTACTAAAGTTATAAATTGTTATTTTTCATCCTTTTCTTTATCTTAATGTCTGAAAGATACCTGCACTTTAATGGTTTGCTCATGATCTCAGGGGGAGTAAGAGAAGATTTTAGATGATCTACATTCATTTGAGGGGGAGTATTAACTAATTTCTGCATTGTGCTTTATAACTGACATATTTTAGATGCATAATTTCAGGGGGAGTAAAAGATTATGATTTCTGATTACTTCTGATCAGAACTCGTTCTATAATTGTTTTACTGTTTTTCCGTCGTTTATTTTCGAATAAATTTTGTGAATAAATTTTGACTAGACTTTGAGACTTATACATGATGAGAGAAGCTGACACGATCATATCTACATGACTACAACTGACTTTCTGAGATTTAAGATTGAGCGACAAGGTAAATTTCTTATCTTAATCTCATTTATATCTGAAAGAAGGACAACTTTCAGGTATAGAAAACATGTTTTGAAATGTTCAAACCACTTCCCGATTGTTAAACAGATTTTATAATTTGGAAGTGTGATTTTAAATGGTTTTATTTTTATTTTGTGCTTACATGTTTACAAACCGTGTGTTTCCAAAGATAAATACTTGAGTATTGTCTTTTCTATATACTTTCAAGTATTCACACACACTGGTTTGAATTTTTGTTCAATATGTTCTTACCATGTCTCTAAATTGGAACAATTTTTCTTCGATGGTAAGACACTCCGCTTGTATTCAAAGAATTTTGAGCGATATTTCATTTCGAAACGGTCATTTCAAGAATGTCTATATCTTGTTTCGTATAGACAAATATCAATTTTTCTTGACCTTAAGCTTTAATTGATATATCATTCATTTCTGATCATTTTATACAATGTCAGATTTTCAAACAAGTTTCTTGCATTCATGTTCATTCATTCAATTTCCTTGTTTGAAAATACTTCAATGGTTTAAAATGCTCATATCTTCATGATTATATCACTGAGCATACTTATATCTGATATTTGTATATGAGCTTTAACTGATATAGTTAAACCATTTGAGAAACTCATGCTTTATAGGACTGGGTTCTTTGTGCTAGGACTTAATTGAAACTTCTATGGATTCACGTTAACCAGTGTTTCCTACCTAAGAAGTTAATCCTTTAGTGATTGAGTGTGAGGAGTCTAAAAGAAATGAGTGTGGGTGTGATGAGGTAAAATGGAAAAGAGAGTTTGGTTAGTAGTGAGCTTAATGATTAAAAAGAAAGAGGGTGTGAGATCAGAGTAAAAGAATATCAAACTTTGCACCAACTACTTTCTGAGTCGGGCAGCCACATTACTAACATTTCACAATTCTTTGGTGAATGTTATTGAAATAGGCAACTAGCCCATGCCAACTCTTGCTTAAACCCTACCAACCACTCATTTTCTTCTCAAAAAGAAAATGTTTCACATTTTCAAGGGGACGCAACATATAATCTATCTGATTTTCATTTGTAAAATCTGGATATTGAAAAAGAAGGAAGTCTGCCCCACCTTCGCACTTCAATCATGCACTTAGAGTCTGTATTTATCTACTGTTGTCTCAGTGGTTTACACAATGTTGAGCCTTATTATAAAAGCAATTTTCGTGCTTAATTCTTTCTACACTTGCACAAGCACACAAAGAATTTGTTTCTTTGTCATAACATTCATAGAAATTGCCTTGTGGTATTTCGATGATTGGATGGAAGCCCTGGGGGAGTGAACATCAAAAAGCTCCTTTATATTGTGTATTCGTTACACACAGTGACTTTGTGTTACTGACAGGCATATTAGCTGATTCATCTGTTGATTCAGGAGTTACATGTTCTTATTTTGTCTGGATTTGTAAAGATCTAGGTGAATATCTTGGAGAGTTGACAGAATCAGAGGCTTAGTATGACAGATCAGAATGCTAAATGACATTTCTTGGCGAAAAGTTTTGATGATATCAGATGCTCAAATCATCAAAAAAGGGGGAGATGATATGAAGAAATGTATTGAGGAGATGGTATGAAGAAATGTATTGTGGAAATGGTATGAAGAAATGTTAAAGTTTTTGAAGTTAAAGGGAGATGATTTCAAAGAAATGATAAAGATTTGAATATTTGAAAGTAATCAAAGAGTTTATGAAGATTTTAAGGAAATTTTCTTTGAAGATTATTTGCTAAAGCATTCGAGCTGATTCTGAAGATATTTTCTTTCCAAAGTCTGAAAGTGTTGTGTGAAAGCTTTGGAAAGAAGACCGTCAAAATAAAAGGAGAGATTGTTTTTTTTACAGAGCTTAAAGTGAAGACTGAATTGCTAGATTTTTCAACAATGATCTTGAATCCAAAGGGGGAGATTGTTAGAGCATAAATCTGTTGGATACAAGATCAAGAATACTGAAGGTCAAAGTTGAGAAAGTCAAAACTGAAGAAAGTCAAATCTCATTAAAAGTCAAAGTCTTTTATAATAAAAGTCAATGTATTTGTTTAGTTGTAGTTTTAGTTTCTTTGTAATTAGTTGTAGGTATAAATAGTTTTAGTTTTTCATTTTTAGAAAGGAGTGACTAAGATTGTAATATCAGATTGTAGAGAGAGAGAGAGAGAAAGACTTTTAGAAAGAGAAAGTGTATTTCTTGATAATTCAAGTAATCAAACAGGTAATCATTGTATTAAATCTTGTTGTGTTTGATTGTAATTGAATAGGAACTAGATTAAGGATTGGGGTATAAATAGGAGGTGTTTGTAGTTTGTTTGTAACCTTCATTTCACAATGTAGTCTTTTAAGTCTTGTAAGTGTTTCTAGAGAGAGAAACTCTTTCTCTATCTAGATTGTGAATAATACAAACATTTCCATCCCAATCTACCTCTTTTTCAATCTTTCATGCATTGATTAATTGTGAATTCATGACCTATCATGTGGTATCAGAGCCTAATCGAAGAAATTATTCATTGAAACAATCGAATTCGCAATTTTTCAATGGAACAGTGATTGTGGTCGCATGAATAGTAATCGTGATTTCAAATTCTTCTTTTTGGAGCTTAATTGATCAAGATTTGATACTAGATTGATTATGTGATTAGATTCGAATCATTTGTAATCAATCTCGTTGTGTGATTTCAATCAGTTTAGAAGAATTAGTCGATTTTGAGATTTTTTTGTTCGAAATATTTTTTTTACTGTGTTGTGATCGAATTCTTGTATTGAGATGTTTTTAGACAAGATCATCAACTACAAAGTTGTTAAGAAGTGTTTTTCGAACATGCTCACAAAGTTTCATCTCAAAATTCGAAGAAATGTGAAAGATTTGGTGTTTTTCAGATTTCAGACTCGACTTCGCGCAAGATCTGTGAAACGCACAAATTCATCTGAAGAACGCGCAAGATTCATCTGAAGAACGCGCAAGGATAGAGAGAAACGCGCAAATGTCATCTGCGAGTTTTGATATTGTCAAATTCTTCCAAGTCCTAAAACGCGTAGATCAAGCTTGCGAGTTTGAGTAAACGCGCAAGATGAAGCGTGCGAGTTTGGGAAACGCACAAGACGAAGCTTGCGAGTTTGAACGATTAACTTCTATCAGTCTGCGAGTTTCATGCTTAGCGAGTTTTGATATTGTCAAATTTTTTCTAAGGCATAAAACGCGCAAGTCAAGGCCTGCGAGTTTTTAAAACGCACATGAAGAGGCCTGCGAGTTTCAAGAACACGCACATCATGTTTAGCACGAAAGAACGTGAATAGTTCTTTGCGAGTTATTTGTTCTGCGAGTTTAAATGTTCTGCGAGTTCTGAGCTTTCGCGACAAGTTACTGTTCACACTCATTTTTGCGACAAGTTGCCTTGTGAGATTTAACTGTCAATTTTTTCCTCAGATAAATCTTCTACCCTGCTTAGTAGTGTTTGCTACAAGTTGCATCCTCCGACAAGCATACCAGATTAAGTTCTTAAGCTGAATTCCTATTCAACTCGCGGTCAAGGACAAATTTGATGTTATATACTGAAGATGCACTTTGGGTGTCATGTCATAATCCACACATATCATTCTTGTGGGCGTTAAGGAATGTATTGGGTTTACTAAAGTTAAAAGCTGTCTATATGTGCACTCAGTCGAGGTTACTGTCCACATCAGATTTGATAGTTCAGTTGATACTCTAAGAATAAGAGCTACTTTCAAGGGGGAGCCGGAGCTGTTTGAAGTTTAAGCAACGCTAAAGTTTTCAAAAGAAATCAAGGGGGAGAAGAGCTGAAGCTGATAAGAGATGATTCCTTTACAAAACTTTAGGGGGAGAATGTTAATGTACTATATTTAGAAAGTTTTGTAAAGTCATAGTGCAATAGGCTTTGTCATTAGCATAATGGGTTGGGCTAAATTGTGTAACATGGGTGATTGGGGTATAAATAGGAGGTGTTTGTAGTTTGTTTGTAACCTTCATTTCACAATGTAGTCTTTCAAGTCTTGTAAGTGTTTCTAGAGAGAGAAACTCTTTCTCTCTCTAGGTTGTGAATAATACAAACATTTCCAACCCAATCTACCTCTTGTTCAATCTTTCATGCATTGATTAATTGTGAATTCATGACCTATCATGTGGTATCAGAGCCAAAACATAATTCTTGGTGTTTGTGGTATCGCAAATCACCTTCGCACCTCTTTCATGCACATTGAGTCCGTGTAATATATGTTGCTGTCTCAACAATTTACAATTTGAGTCTGAAAAAGCTAAGTAGCTTCAATCATTCATACACTTGCACATACACACAAGGAATACGTTTTCTTATCATAACATTCATAGAAAATTCCTTCGTGATTTTTTCGATGATTGAATGGAAGCCCTAGGGGAGTGAACATAACAAAAACTCCTTTCCAATGTACATCCGTTGTACAAAGTGGCTCCGTGCTACTTACAGGCATATCAACTGTATTATTTGTTGATTCAGGGTTACCAAGTTTATTATATCCGAATTTGAAAAGATTTGGATATATACATCTCATGAATTGACGGATACTCAGATCAAAGGGCGGAGAATGTTCAATTATCATAAAGGGGAGATTGTTAGTTCATCACAGAGGAGGAGATCAAAGAATGTGTTGAAATTGAAAAGTTTTAATGATCATGACGCTTACAATCATCAAAAAGGGGGAGATATCTACAAAGATCAATTTCAAATACAAAAGACTTTCTGATGAAAATGGTGAAGATGACTCTGAAAGTCCAAGCCAGATGAAAGTTTTTAAAAAGATTCTGAAGAAGATTCGTGAAAGTTTATTTTTCCGAAGACGGTCCAAAGATCACAAGAGATGAAGATACAGTTTTCAAAGATTTCAAAGAAGTTTTAAAGAGTTTCAAAGTTCAAAGATGAAGTTCTCAAAGACGTTTCAAAGATCAAAGGAATTTCAAGTTTTAAGAATTTAGATTCGTGTTTGTGTTCAAGACATGTTGATTTTCAAAGATGCAAAGTTCAAAATATTTTTCAAGATTCTTCAAAGACTGAAGATTGTTAGAGCTTCAAAGTTTTAAAGAATGTCAGAGACAAAAGTTGAAGAATCAAGCACTTAAGACTAGTGTCAAAATTTTTTAAATCTTGAATACAAAGGGGGAGGATGTTAGTGCATTAATTGTATACAAGATTTAATTAGGAAAGTCTTGTAAAAAGTCTTTGTATTTGAATAGTCAAAGGAAGTCAATGAAAGTCAAATAGTGAAAAGTCAACATAAGTTTTAGAGGGTTTTAAGTACTTGAGTGTTTAAGTACTTGAGAGTTTGTGAGGATTCATATTCAAGTTACTTGAGAGTTTCATAGTTCCTTTAAATAGGGATATAACTTGTATTTGTGTAAGAGCTTAATGTCATAATACATATTTACTTTCTCTCTCTACTCTCTCTCTAAGATCTTGATACTGTCAAATTCTTAATTGAGATTGTATTGCTTGAATAGCTTGATTTGATCTGGAGTTTACATTTTCAGGCGTAACGAATGTGTTGGGTTTACAAGAGTCAAAAGTTGTCTTTATGTGCACTCAGTCGAGGTTACTGTCTATATCAGATCTGATATTAAAGTTGAAACTTCAAGGATAAGAGCTACTGTCAAGGGGGAGCTAGAGGAGCTTTGAAGTTTATGCAATGCTAATTTTTCTAAAGAAATCAAGGGGGAGAGGAGCTGAAGTGGATGATTACTTTACAAAACTTAGGGGGGGGGGGGAATGTTAGAAAACAAATGTTCTATTTTAGGAGTTTAGTAAAGTAATCCATTTATCTTTGTATTGAGCCTTGTACTTGGGTTTGGGCTTAAATGTACACAAGGATGTTAGGGGTATATATAGGAGTCTGTTAGTTATTTTGTTTTGTAACTTTCATTTTGTAACAATGTAGCTCGTACGAATCCTTGTTCTTTCTGTAGTGTAGTTTAGATTTGTCAATAAAACTGCTACATATTCTTCCCTAATCATCTTTGTTAATCTTTTAATCAATCAATCTTGATCTCAATGGACCTCACACCAGGAGAGCTTTGTTTCTTACCACAACTCCAGCCTCATCCCTCTTGTTCCTAAAAACCCACTTTGTGCCTATCACTGATTTACCTTTCGGTAGTGGGATCAATCACCATACCCTATTCCTTTCGAATTGTAGAAGCTCATCTTGCATTGCTAATATTTAATCAGGATCACGTAGAGCTTCAGAGACCTTTTTCATCTCTAAGGAACTAAGGAAGCTTGTGTATAGACAAAATTAGCTAATACTACACGCGTTTTTACACCACTTTGTATATCTCCAATAATATTTTACAGGGGGTGATCTTTCGTCCAACGAGTTGTGCTTGGAAGTGGTTGAACAGATTCTTGTGTATTTTTCTCATTATATTCATCAATAACAACAGGTACAACCTCAGATGTAGATAGAACATCTTGTTCAGGTGTTTCTGATGCAGGTAATTCTGGAGCGAAAGACGAAGTGCTCAGGACTTCTCGTCCAGAATTTGTATCTGCAGAAGCAGACTTAGTATTAGAATTGTCAGAAACATTCGGTGTAGACATACCTGAAGAGGTTGTAGTGGTGACTGGTTCAGACGGTCCAGTGTTGTTCCAGTTTCTAGCAATCTAACATTACACAGATTATGAAGAACACTTTGTATTATTGATCACAACACTTAAATAAATCCATATCCCTATTTAGTGCATAGACAATAAGCTCTCTCTGTGTGTGTGTTCATATAATGTTTCTTGGTCTGATATGTGCATGTTCTTCATCGATAAATTCCTTGAAACGGTGACCTAATTCTGCTTGCGAGATCTTGTTTGAAGAAAATTCCAGCTACATGCGAGTTCGAGAAGCTTGTGATGGATGCAAACTGACAACTTTGTTTCTTGAAAGATTTCTTGTTGGATTTCGAGATGAAAAAAAATGTTGCAGGAATTCAAGAACTGTATCACCAATTAATTCATGAATTTAATCCAATTTGGTTCGGATTGTGAATGATCTGGATCACGTCTGCGAGTTCTTCCAGGTTCCAAATTATACAATCATGATTTTTCAATTTTCCAAATTTGTACAAATTTGAAATCTGAAATGTGCAAATTTTTCAAAAACAAAATACAACTGTTCAAATTTGACATTTATCACCAAAATATGTATACAAAGAGAAAACATGTAGAATTAATCATATAAATCGGATCAAAACAACACAAAATTGCAAAATCAACTTTCAAACTTTTTCACAGATAATTTTTCAGAATACGTATAATTTTTTCAAAAAAATCTTCAAATTTGAATCAAATTTCGTTGAAATATTTGAACAACAATCAACAAAAATGAATCTAATGTCAAAAACAAAATGAAAGAATGTATACTTTCAACAAACCATCATGAAATTGACAAATCAATAAGAATTTTTCAGAAATAGATCACACAAAAAATTTAGAAAAACTTCTTGATTTCTTCAGATCTTGATGAAATTGTAAGAAATTGGTGCACAAATATTTCTCCCAAGCTTTTATACCAATTGAAAGTCCCATATAAACAGATTTCATTCATGAATCACAAGTTTCTTTCATTGATTTTTGACTTTCTCTCTCTACAAACAGTTTCTCTCTCTAGAAATCTTCTCTCTAGATATGACAATATCGAAGTTTTCTTTACCTAATTACTTACAAGGAAAACATATTTATACTTCCTAAAATTACAAAGCAACTAATCCTATTTGACTTTCTAACTAAACTAACTTTGACATTTGTTGACATTTGCTATTTTGACTATTACAAACAAATACACAAAGACTCTTTTAATCTTGAATACAATTTACATCTAACATCCAAATATGTCTTCAGTAATTACTGGGACCTCTGAAGTTGATGTGGATGCGCCTGATTTCTCAAATCTGCACATAAGTCCATAAAAGCATCAAGAAATAACATATCTAGCTCAGATGTAACGGTTGATGAGTTAGAAGACTCGTTCTGTTTAGATTCGGGTTATATTCTGCTTTAAACAGAAGCCTTTCCCTTAAGCTTGAGTTCTGAACTGTTTTGTTCAGAAGTCAATGTAGTATTTTCATCAAACGGCACGTTTACGCTTTCCATGATACACTTGGTCCGTCGATTATACACACGATAGGTTTTTGACGTGAGCGAATATCCAACAAAGTATCCTTCGTCAACTTTCTTGTCAAACTTCCCAAGGTTATCACGGTCATTCAGAATATAGCACATGCAACCAAAGACACGCAAAAATTTAATATTCTGTTTTCTTTTATTAATCAGTTCATACGTTGTTTTATTAAATCTTTTAATCACAATCATCCGGTTTTGACTGAAACAGGCCATTTCAACGGCTTCAGCCCAGAGGTACATTGGTAGACCAGAATATGCCAACATTGACCTTGCTGCTTCGACCAAAGTTCGATTCTTCATTTCAACCACGCCATTTTGTTGTGGAGTGTAGGCAACAGAGAAGTTGTGAGAAATCCCAACAGAGGTGAGATAACTTTGAAGAGTATCATTTTTGAACTATGTGTCATTGTCACTATGCAATGTCTTTATTGGCAACTGAAGACGAAGTTGGATTTTCTTAATGAAGGCAATGATCAGATCTGGTGCATCAGATTTGTTTCGCAAAAATTCCAACCATGTATACCTCGAATACTCGTCTATCATCACAAGAATATACTTTTTACCATTTATAGACTGAGTACGCATGGGGCCACAAAGGTCCATATGAATTAATTCCATAGGCGTTAAGCATGAAGATTCAGTCTTTGATTGTAGCGAACTTTGTTTCTTTTTCCCCATTTCACATGTGGGACAAAGTGAATCCTTCTCAAACCTAATCTCAGGTAGACCTTTCACAAATCCTTGTTTCGTTAACTTATCAATAGCCTTGAAGTTCTGATGAGACAAATGCCGATGCCATATCCAACTTTGAGCATTCGACGCTTTTGCAAGTAAACATACAGGACGTGTAGCCAAAAGCGTTGGAAAATCTACCGTATAAAGATTTCCAAAACGTTCAGCTCAAAAAATCTCATAATCGTCCGGATCTTCAATGTAACAGTGAGTGATTGTAAACCGAACCTGATACATACTATCGCAGAACTGACTGGTACTGAACAAGTTATGATCGAGTCCTTCTACGTAAAGTAATTTCTTGATGGTTACAGTGCCATTTTTTAGCGAACCATATCCTTTGATTAATCCTTGAAACTCAAAATTTGCAAAACTGACTATTCTTGTAGGTTCTTCAACAAAGTTGTGCAATAAGTGCTTATATCCTGTCATATGTCGAGAGCATCCAAAGTTAACGAACCACAAATGACAAGCCTACAAAAAGAAACACTTATATCACTTCTTTTTAGGTACCCATATCCAAATGGGTCCTTTTTTGTTAGCATCATGCAGTTTCATTAAATCATCTACTTTGGCCTTGACTCTCCATTCATATTTAGGCTTTGGCAACCATTTCCATACCATTTTAACATTAAAATCATGAAAATGTTGTTTCTTAGAAAGATTAGCTGACTTAGATTGAAACACTTTAATGTGTTGTGTTGAGGACTTGGAGACAATTTTACATTTAAATGCTCTTTTAACAACTTTCGGCTTAGGAGGAAGGAAGTACAGTGAAAAAGCATTGTCACCACAGTGTTTACATATTAAGTTCTTACGAGAAAATGTCAATATCTTTGATTTATCAAAAGAAGTACATATATTCAAACAATCTTGACATTTATTTGCATATCAACACTATTGGGTACAACACTATCTTTTTCAACAAAATCTTTACATTCATTCTTATCACTGTCTTTCTTTCTCCATTCTCGTTTACAAGCTTCTTTACTCAGATCTGAAACATGAAAAGAAACTTTATTAGTTTTCTTCTTCAAGGAGGAATTCTTTTTCAAAACACCAGAAGTTTCGCCTTTTTCATAAATGCTTGGTAAATATTCAGCACATTCAGAGTAAACAACTGTAGGCTTTGTTGAAGTCTCAAACTCTGGATTTGATTGAACATTCCACTTTTGATCATCAAACATCTTTTTCTCAGACAAATTATTTTTAAACAAATCATTTTTCAAATCATTCAGTTCTTTACAATGCTCTTTATTCTCTTCAAAAGATTTATCCAATTTAAATCTTAGATCACAATTTTCATCTTCTAATTCCTCAAGAGTCTTTTGCAAACATTTGATTTGTTTTTCAAAATCGGATGTTTGAATAGTCACAGGGTTGGATTCAAACTTCTTCAAGATTGGGACATAATCTGAGGAATTAATCATGTCATCAAAAATCTCCTCATTCATTTTATTAACAAACTATTTTTGAATGCTTGAATTCATGACATTTGAATTTTCTTCCATTTTGACTTCACTTGAAGATTCAGAAGTAACAAATTCAGATATTATAGTATGAGCACAAACATCAATGTTCGATTCATACTCATCGTACTGACATTCAGTCTCAGGAATAACTTTGTCATCGTTGACTGATTCAGTAATGGTGTGGAAAACAATGATTCAAACTCAACAAATTCAAGTTTTCTATTTTTATAGCTATTGTTTAAATCATTGTATTGAAATCCAACAGATTTAAAACTGTTTTGTGAATCAGCACAACTTGACGTATCATCATCCATTACCTCTTTCACTTTGTATGAAGTGTCAGATATTGGAGTTTCAGCTTTAATGAATGTGTCATGAATATCTAGGATTTTCTTTACTTTTGAGCCTAATTTATCAAAATTATACAAGTTTTCTGGGGCTTTCTTCAAAACATCGTTTTCAGATAAACCTAATCCCGTTTTAGCATTATAAAATCCGACGTCTTGGAGTTTGTTTGTTAACAAGTTTAATGTCTACTTAGTCTCTCCTCTTTTGAAGTTATGATCTTCCACTTGTTTAATCTTGCAATAAGCCTCATTTCTCTCTTGAAAGCAAACTTCAAACTTAATTTTATATTCACCCTTTTCAGAATTTAAATTTATCAAGTTCTTTTCAAGTTCCGAAATCTTCGTTTTCAAAGTTTCTCTTTCTTTCTTTAAAGCATCTTTTTTGTTTTCCTTGTCCTCAACGACAACTTTCAATAATGCATTTTCATCACGAAAACTCATCATTGTTTGTCGTTCATAGCTAAGTTTACTCTTTAAAGTCTAAATTTTTTTTCCATGTTCTGGATCTGTGCCATTAGATATTCAACAAGTTCAGAGTTTTCAGAGTTAGTACTTACCTTGGAGTCACCTTCACACTGTTCAGAGGAGGCTTCAGCATTATCATCCACATTGTCCATCATGCATACTTGAGTGAAGTGTGCTGAGTCATCATCAGAACTTTGATAGAGCCAATTCTCCTCTTCTGCCATTAATGCCTTCCCCTCTTCTTGTTTTTTGGCAAGCAGTGACTTTTTGGCGTAGCACTCAGAGTTTTTAACCCTCTTAAACTTGCAATCTTTTGAAAAATGGCCAACTTTGCCACAATTGAAGCACCGTCCAGATTTAGGATCAATCTTATCCTCTTTCATCTCTTCCTTCTTCTCTTCTCTTTTCTCTTCTCTCTTCTCTACTCTCTTTCCAAACCGGGTCTTATACTTCTCTGACTTCTCTTTCTTATACCCTTGATATTTCGACTTTGAAGAATAGTACTTTTCTTTCCAAAGCTCTTGTGAAGTTGTTTGGTAATGAAGGCAAGGTTGTCAGCAAATCTCTGGATAACATCATCAGAGTGAACTTCAACTTCATCGGCTGATGACTTAGAACTGGACTGGCTAAGCTCGGTGAGAAAAGATTTTGACTTTTTAAGCTTTGACTTTGACACAGAAATGGATTAAGAACTAGAACCCTTCTTCCTTTTAGCCAGTAGAGCTAGTGAATCTTAGATAATCTTCTTCTCCTCATTCAGTAGCTTTACTTCATCCTCGTGTTGGGATAAAGTTGAGAAGACGTCATTGACATCCTCTTGTGCCATATTCTTGGTCATCTAGAGGTAGATAACATAACTCTTCCATTCAGGGTTCATGTTCTAGATGAACTTGTAGTTTATCTCTGAGATTGACTTGTTCTCCCTCCTTAGCATGAAAATCTTCATAAGTGTTGATGCTCTGGTTTAGTTTAGCCTGAATGGACCGCTCTGTTCCTTGGAATTGCCTCTCAAGTTCATCCCATATCGCTTTCGCGGATTCACGACTATCTACTCGATTGTAGATATCGTTTGGGATTGCTATTGTTAAGTATATGAGAGCTTCCTCGTCAATTTTGGCAAGCTCCTTCTCCCTCTCACTGTAGTATTGATACGGTTTTGGAACATACCGAACTGGTATTTCTAGAGAAGTTTCCGTGGTTGCTTGGCCAGGAACTGTTACTTCAGGATTCACCGGTCCTTGAGTTATAGACTTCATATATTCACGGTTTTTATGATTAAGAAACTGAGCCATTCGCCTCTTCCATTGAGTGTACTCTCCTACTGATAATACCGGAGGCTTTGATTGAGACCCCATAGAAAGAATATCTTTAGACATCTTTAACAATCTGCAAAAGAGTTAAGCTAGAATTGATCGTTGGTTCGACAAAAAGAATTAACAGAAGCAGGACTTAAAAATTTTCAGAAAATAGATTCCCAAAAATTTCCAAGTATAGATTAGAAAGCAATTCGCATGAAAACAAACATCAGAATTCGCATGAACTGAGGAATTCGTACAATCAAGATCATAATTCCCACACCATATACAATTCCCATCCAAGAGATAAGCAAAATCAATACAATTCGTATATACCTATATGCGAAATCTAGGAATTCATATATAGCTATATGCGAATTCTTCAGAATTCGTATACGACTCTAAGCAAATTCTTGCCTTTGAAAAACTTTGAACAACAAAACTTTTCGCATGAGCTTTTCGTATCACAGGGAGATGCAAATTCTTCACTCAGGAAAAAAAATTCAAGCTCTAAACTTTTCACATCGATACAAAATTTGTACTTAGAAAAAAAATTCAAAACATCATGCGAAATGCTCAAGAATTCGTAAGAGGTATATATGCGAATTCTTCACAATTCGTATCCTTCTATATGCGAGTTCTTTACTTTTCGCACGCAATCATGTAGAAATTATGTTCTTAGAAATATTTTCAATTCAAACTTTTCGTATAAGGGACATATGAGAATTCCAACATTTCGTACAAGAGCATATGCGAATTCTGCACTTAAACAAATTTCAAGAAAGATTATGCGAATTCTAAGGCATGCGAGTTCTTCATACGAAAAGAACGGATCTTGCGAGTTCTTTAAGTTTCGGTCCTAAAGCTCAAAATCTAGTCCAAATTCCATTAAAATCCTCAAATTAGAAGCTTTAAACTCACAGAAACAATCAAAATTAGTGTTAGAACATAATATGATCAATAAATTACACTAAAAACGACTCAAACATCAAATTTCATGATCGAACAGTACTTAAGACTCGTCGAACCAAGAACTCACCAAAATCAAAGTTAAGTGTTCAAATCAGTTAATAGTGAAAATCAATCACACAAATTCATTTCAATGCATAAAACGAACACTTTTCAACTAAAAATTTAAACAAAAACACTTTTGAAATCAAAAATACTAAAAAAAATCAAGAACTCAGTCTACGACTCCATTTTCTATCAATTATGTCGAATGTAGCTTTGATACCAATTGTAGTTCCAGTTTCTAGCTATTAATCGATACACATAATATCAAGAAACACTTTCTTTATTGATCACAAAACCTAAATCAAATCATATCCCTATTTTGTGCATTTTACAATTAGCTCTGTGTGTGTATTCTTACAGTGTAATCACTATGTATGCGTGTCTGTTCATTCTTATAAATCTAACACTCTGACCTGCTATTTATATATGGTCAACATGACCTTAGCACATGGTCAACACTTTACACTATTTACATTATACACCCACACACTTTTCAACAATTACATTACAGACCCTCTTTTTAATCTTCAATACAATTTAACTCTAACAAAAAGTTTTTCAAAAGAAAAGAGGGACCAAATTCAAATGGGTGCCAAAATCTTATGCTAACATGAAAGGACCCATCTATAAATGGGTACCTAAACTGATTGTTGCTTGATTTTTCTTGTGCAGACCCGTCATATGTGGTACTTGGATTTAGGTTGTTCCAAGCATATGACAGGGCAGAAAGATATTTTATCTAATTAAATAGAGAAACTTTGCGGCAACGTGATATTCGGGAATGACCAGTTTCACCATTCTTGGGGTATGGCGACGTAGTTCAAGAGAACATAGCGATAAAGAATGTGAGTTATGTTGAAGGCCTAGGACACAATCTTTTCAGCATCAGACAATTTTATGACAAGGATTTAGAGGTGAACTTCAAAGCCAAGAGATGTTGTGTGAGAACTAAAGATGGAAATGAACTCTTGGTTGGTACGAGAAAGTCAAAACCTATACACGATCAATTTTTCCAATGTCAAACCAGATAATGTTGTGTGTCTACTTTCTAAAGCCTCTATGTAATAGAGTTGGTTATGACATAGAAGGTTGTCTCACCTCAACTTTCGGTATATTAACAAGTTGGTGACGGGAAATTTGGTCAAAGGACTACCTGAGCAGAAATACGAGAAAGAACATTTGTGTGATGCGTGTGAGAAAGGCAAAATGAAAATAGCTTTGCATAAGCCTAAGCCTGAACCGAGTACAAGTGCCCCATTAGTATTGTTGCACATGGATCTCTGCGGTCCACTGCGAACACAAAACATCAATGGCAAGAAATACGTCTTGGTGATTATGGATGATTATTCCTGATACACTTGGGTCAAATTTCTGAGATCAAAGGACGAGACTTCGGAAATTGTTATCTCGTTTCTCAAGAGTGTCCAAGTGAACATGTAGAAGACAGTAAAGCTTATTAGAACAGACAATGGCACAGAATTCAAGAATAAAACTGTTGAAGACTATCTCGAATCGATCGGGGTAACACATCAACTTTCTTCTTCCATAACGCCTCAACAGAATGGGGTAGTTGAAAGATGGAACGGAACGTTAGTTGAGGCTGCACGCACGATGCTCAACCAGTCAGACTTACCTTTATTCTTGTGGGATGAAGTTGTTTCTACTTCATGTTATACACAGAATAGATCAATCATCCATCGTCGCTTCGGTAAAATGCCTTATGCTTTGATAAATAACAAAACACCAAGCATTAAACATTTCCATATTTTTGGATGAAGGTGTTACGTGCTGAACAACAAGGAGAGCTTGAAAAAGTTCAGTCCTACAGTTGAAGAAGGGATTTTCATAGGCTATTCTCAGACTTCTGCATCATATAGAGTTTATTTGAAGAATTTGAAGATTGTGGTGGAGAGTGTATACGTCAAATTTGATGAAGTAATGGAAATGGCTTCTAAGCGAAGCAGTTCATCACCCGTTATTACAGGATATTAGCTTCTAGACAAATTAGTCCAAAACCTGTTTCTAATGTTCCTAATTCTGATAAAGCATCTACTTCCACATCAGATTTAACTGAATAAGATTTACTATTTAAACATTCCTATGATGAGTTTCTAGGATCTATAGTGTCTAAACCAGTTGTGAGTGACAGTTGTGAAGAGTCAAGTGATAATCAACCAATCACATTAGATGTTTCAATTGAACCAGCTTCCCCAGTTCAGACTGAAACTCATGTTCAAATACCTACTCAATCAATTAAAGTTGAATAAGATAGTGAACAGACAGAAGTGTCACATTCAGTTGGGTGTACAACATTGCCTACTCAACAGACATCAAGTGTTCCACCAACTGAAGCTTCTGTACCTAACACTTCAACTGAACCCCAATCAGAAGAAGTTGGATAATTAGATGATCAACATGATCAATCTAGTCATACTCAACTTCCTTACATTAACAAGTGGAACAAAGAGCACCCGGTACATCAAATTATCGGAGATCCATTAAAGCCGGTACATGCTAGGTCTGCTACTACAAACGAAGGATGTTTGATTTTTTTTTGAGTAAAATAGAGCCTACTCGCGTATCAGAAGCTCTAGAAGATCCAGATTGGATTGTGGCCATGCAAGAGGAATTAAATCAGTTCGAAGCACTGAAAGTGTGGCGACTCGTGCCGAGACCGAAAGTAAAGACTATCATAGGCACTAATTAGGTGTGTAAAAACAAAAAGGATGAAGATGGAATCATCATTCGAAACTAAGCCAGACTTGTATCGAAACGATACTGGCAAGGAAAGGGAATAAATTATGGTGAGACGTATGCACCAGTTGCAGGTATAGAGGCAATCAGAATGTTTCTAGCCTATGCTGCACACAAAAACTTCATAGTCTACCAGATGGATGTGAAGACTTCCTTTCTGAATGGCATCTTGAAGGAGGAGGTATACGTTTCACAACCTGAAGGGTTTGTCAATGCTGAAAAGCCTGATCATGTTAACATTCTTGACAAGGCTCTCTACGGTTTAAAGTAAGCTCTTCGAACCTGGTATGATGTTCTTTCCAAGTTTTTAGTCAAGGCAGGCTTCTCAAAAGGTACAATCGATAGTCGTTTTTCATCAAGAAAGAAAAAGGTGATATCATTCTCATGCAGATTTATGTTGACGACATAATTTTTGGTTCGACAAACTCTAAGTACTGTAAGAATTTTTCTGCTCTAATGGTGTCAAGATTTCAAATGAGTATGATGGGAGAGATGAATTTCTTTCTCGGATTGCAAGTTAGACAATTATTAACAGCGACTTTTATTAATCAAGCGAATTACATCTCTGATATTTTGAGAAAATTTAAAATGGAAAATTGTACTCCTATCGCTACCCCGATGGAACCTGGAACTAAGATCGGAACTGATCTGAATGGAAAAGCTATTGATCTTAGAACCTATTGAGGTATGATTGGTTCTTTAATGTACATGATGGCCAGTCGTCCTGATATTATGTTTACAACTTGTCTGTGTGTGAGATATCAAGCCAAACCCAGAGAGTCACATCTTTCTGTTGTTAAGCGTATTTTTTGATATCTGAAGGGGACATTAGATCTTGGTCTATGGTATCCTAAAGATACTAGATTCGAACTTATATCATATTAGATGTAGACCATGCAGGCTGTATATTAGACAGGAAAAGCACATCGGGTCACATACAATTTTTAGGAGACAAGCTCGTAAGCTGAGCATCAAATAAACAACTTTGTGTATCCACTTCAACAGCTGAAATAGAGTATGTAGTTGTTGCTCTCAAGTGTTGTGGATGAGGATACAACTTCAAGACTATGGCTTCAAGTTTAATCAAATACCGATATATTGTGATTCCAAGAGCACAATCACGATATCTGCTAATCCTGTTCAACATACGAAAACGAAGCACATTGACGTGTGATATCACTTTATCAAGAATAATGTTGAAAAAGGTACGATTGAACATTACTTTGTAAACACAGATTATCAACTTGCTGATTTATTCACCAAGCCATTGGACGAAAAAAGATTTAATTTTCTCATTTCGAAATTAGGCATGTTAAATCTTAAAACATAATCCGTATTTACCTCGTACATTTTATTTTGTAACTTTTCTTCATTTCTTTATTATTTTGTCTGAATGATATATGCACTGAAGGTTTGCTCGTGATTTCAGGGGGTAGCAAGACAAAAGATTAGATGATCTACTTTCTAGGGGGAGCTAGAGAATTTTTGCATATATTTTATACTGACAAATTTTATGATGTATATTTTCGGGGAGAGTAAGAGTAAGAATGTTGACTTCTGAGTAATTCAAATCAGAACTCGTTTTTAGATGTTTCACTTTCATTGTTTTTACTTTCAGTAAAATTGTTTAATATATATATATATATATATATATATATTTTGAATAAGATTTTGTTACTTTGACGATTTTTTGACTGTATGCAGATTTTGAGAGGGAGCTTACAAGATCATATCTCATGACTTGAGGAATTATAAGCTTAGATAATTTCTAACCTTAATCTTCAACGTGTTTGAAAGATGGACGACTTTCAGACATGAAAACATGTTTTTAAATGTTCAAACTACTTCTCGATTCTCAAAAATATTATATGAATTATAGAAGTGTGATTTTAAATGTTATCATCTACGTGCTTTGATGATTAACTAACCGTGTGTTTCCAAAGATAAATACTTGTGTATTATCTTTTCCATATACTGTCAAGTATTCACACACACCTTCTAAGTATTTCTATTAACTATGTTCTTACTATGTCTGAAATTGAAATTATTTTTCGATGGTAAGACACTCCTTTTGTATATTCAATGTTTGTTGAGCATTATTTCATTCAAAGTGTTTTTTCAAGACTTGTCTATACTTGATTCATATAGACAACTTCAAGTTGTTTCATGACCTAAGCTCTTATTGATAAACCATTAATATTTAATCTTTTCCATACATTATCAGATTCTCAAAACATATTTATTGATTTCACTTCATTTATTCAATTTCCTTGTTTTGAGAAAATCTTCAATGTTTAAAATGCTCAAATCTTCATGATTATCTTATTGAGCATACCTATATCTGACATATGTAATTCATACGATTGTGCTCTAACTGCTGAAGTTAAACTGTTGAGCAACATTATATTTTTAGAACAAATTCATGGGATCGGTGTGAAAACTTAAAAAAACTTGTATGGATTCATGATAACCAGTGTTTCCTACCCAAGAAGCTATCCTTGAGTGATCGAGAGGCAAGGGGTCAAAATTAGAGAGTGGGTGTGTGATGATGTAAAATGAAAATGAGAGTTTGGTTAGAAGTGAGCTTAAATGATTAAAAGAAAGAGGGTGTGAGATAAGAGTTAAAAGAATATCAAAACAAACACATTACTGTTGTTTCACGATTCTTTGGTGAACTTCATTGAAATAGGCACTAGCCCATGCCAACTCTTCACTTAAGCCCACCAGCTACTCATTTCTTTCTCTACAAAGAAATGTTTCATATTTTCATGGGGAAGCATCACATATTTTATCTGGTTTTCACTCGGAAGATTTGGATATTGAAAAAGAAGGAAAGTTGCTCCACCTTCGCACTTCGTTCATACATAATGAGTCTGTAGAATACTGTTGTTGTCTCTACAGTTTACACAATTTTGAGCCTGATAAAGAACAAAATGCTTAAATTCTTTCAAACACAAGCACGTACACACAGAAAATCTGTTTTTTTGTCGGAACATTCATAGATTTACCTTGTGTTTTTCTATGATTGAATGGATGACCTGGGGAGTGAATATCAATAAAACTCCTTGTACAATACATTTATTGTACTAAGTAGCTTCGTGCTACTTACAGACATTTGAACTGATTCATTTGTTGATTAAGGATTACACTCAATTATGAATTTGAAAAAATTCGGAATCATTTATGAATTGACGGATGTAAGAAAGTTCATATGAAAAGATCATTTGGTCAGAAATTGAAAGATGAAATTTCTTTTAAAGTTTTGATGATGTAAATGCTCACATTCATCAAAAAGGGGGAGAAGGTATCAAAAAATAGATTATGGAGGAGAAAATGATAAATGACTCAATGTTAGAATAAGGGGGAGATTGTTAGAACACAGATTTATTGGATTCAAGATCATCAAGTTTGAAGATGAAAAATCTGAAGTTAAAGCTGAAAAGTCAACTCTCATTAAATAGTCTAGGTTATTTTGTAATAAATATCAAAGTTTCACCTTCCTTGTATTTTGGACATTTATGTCTTTTTCCTAAAATAGGTATATGACCTATTGTGTGTGCTAGGGTTGTGTAAGAAAGGGTGTGTCTAATTTAGTATTATCATCCGCCAAGTTAGAGAGAGAGAGAGAGAAAATCCTCTCAAGAGAAAAACCTTGTAATTGTTTGGTATTGTTGAATCAAAACAGGTTTGTTTAATCTCTTGATTGTGATTATTTATTTTTATGCGATAAGAACTTGGATCTACAGGGACAATCAATTGGTATCAGAGCATAACCAGATTAGAATCAAGTTTTTCCAGAAAAAGTTCGGTCGGCACTGTTCATCATATTCCATATTTGATTTTTGAGTTTTTAATGTGTTTTTCGATTAAAAATCATCTGGGTTTTGTTCGAAATCAGATTTATATTGAGTTTGTATTGATTTTCTCGAAATCATCTGGGTTTGATGATTTTGGTGTTTTAGTGTTCACGAGTCCTGTGCACTGGCTCTTTGATCGAAATCTTTTTTTGAGTGTTTATTTGTGAAATTACTTGCTTGTAATCTGCTATAGTTGATCAGGCAATCGAATTGGCAAAGTTTCGTGGTGTAAATCGAAGTCTAGATTGGTATTTGGATTTTCAGAGCCGTTTTTTGAAGTTCAAGTGAAGAACAAAGGTGTGCACCAGTTCATTGAGTTTGCGCCAGTTCATATAGGGTTTGCGTTAGTTTCAAGGTTTTAAGTGCATAGCCGCAAAGATTATTTTGCGTGATCAGTTCCTCGCGCAAAACTCTATTTTGCGCTAATCTCCCTTCGCGCAAAACTCACGTTTGCGCCACTCAGGACTCCGGTCCACACCGATCGCAGCATCAAACCGGTCGCTCAAGGCACCGGTCGCGCAAGACACCGGTCGAAGGCGGACACCGGTCTTGACACCGGTCGAGGACCCCAGGCGCACAAGGCACCAGTCAAGACCACGGTTTGCACCATCAACCTCTCGCGTAAACCTCCATCTCGCGTGACCCGCCTCTCGCGCAAAGTCTCTTCTTGCACCAACCTCTTCTCACGCAAAACTCAAGGGTTTCAAACCTGAATTTTTGCGAAGTCCATTTTGCGCCAGCTTCTTTTAGCGCAAACCTGAATTTTGCGCCAGTCTTCTTTAGCGCAAACTTGACTTTTGCGCCAGACTCTTCTAGCGCAAAATATCTTTTGCGCCACAACCCTTTGGCGCATTTCTGGCTTTTTGCTCCAGTTTCTTCTATTTTAGTATTAATCTGTATTTATTTGATTTTATCTGGACTAACGATCAAATTCTAGGTTCTTATTGCATATTTATATCAAAACAGGATGACATCTCGGGAAGCTCTTGCTATTGGAACTGATGTGAAGCCACCAATACTCTTCAAAGGAGAGTACAAGCAATGGAATGACCGATTCTTGGATTTCATCGATCGACATGATTTGGGAGATTACATCAGAAAATCCATAAAGTTAGGAATCATGACACCTCCAACCAAGGTACTCACTGTAGCTGGAGAGAATGGTGAAGAAGAAGAGAGAGAGTATCCACTACCGCTTGATGAATATTCGAATGAGCAGAAAAGGAGATATAAGGGTGACAAACTGGAAAAATCATTCCTTCTCCAAGGTATACCGAATGAGATTTATATCAAAATTGATAGCTACAATGCTACTTGTCAGGATCTTAATTCTTAACAAGAATAAACTCTCAGAAAACAATATTAAAGAAGCTGCGGAATAACACTTTAATATTCAAACAATCAATTTAATAGTGAATCAAACCACAACTTGTAAACTTCTATTGAAAGATTGAAAGTCACAAGCTTTTACAAACAACCTCAATATTGATGAACAGGCTCACCAATACGAATTCTACTTCTCTAGAATTAGGGTTCTAACCTTGAGGTTGATTCTCTCTATTAAAACTAAAACTCAGAATGAATAATCAATTCTAAACTATTCTGTCTAATTCTATATATACTGAAGATAAACAATAATTACAAATAATAAAAGATCTTTCAGTATAATCTTCCATCATTATCTTCAAGCTTCCATAAATATCTTCAAACCAGCTGTCATCCTTGCCATACTGATCTTCATCTTATAAGCAGCATTAATCTTTAGCAGCAATAAAGTTCTGAGCAGTATTAGGTTCAGCAGTACTAACTCCAGCAGTACTAACTACTAGCAGTACTAAATCTTCAAGCAGTACTAACTATTGAAGTAGCAGTACTAACTTGTCAAGCAGTATTAAAATCTACTAGCAGTAGTAATCATGATGTACTGGCAGTAGTAATTCTGTTGTAGCAACATTAATCATACTTAAGCACTTCTGAATTTCCCAACAATCTCCCCCTAACTTGACTTTTAGGAAGAGAAGTCAAGTTCTTCAGATGGTCTTCTAAGATGCTTTCAACACTTCAGTTTACACCCCTAGATTAGGATCCAAACCCAAGCTTTGATTGATTATTCTGCTAACCACAATCTTTGCCATTTCTGAGTCTTTTGAACAAATAAGCTTGGCATTCAGCATTGCTTGGAGTTTACCCTTGTTATGCTCATATATCTTGTCCACCAAGTAGTACTCATGATATGCTCCATTCACAGTGATGACATAGACTCCACATCTTTCAAATATCTTCCAGTTTTCTATCCTTAGAAATTTATTCTCCAGATGCAAATCCCTTATCACATGTTGAACTTTGCTAGGTTCAAACATCATGCACAAGTACTCCATGGCTAATCTGATTAAGCTCCTTTCTTCTCCTGTCAGCTCCTTTTCATACAGTCTCATCCCAACACTAAACATCTCTTCAAGGTCTGATCTTGTACAATTTCTGATGAAATTTCCCCAAGTAGGATACACCTCATAGATGTCCCCTAGGCTCTTAATCCTGAAGAACTTGTTTCTTTGATCTTCCAAGATATCCCAAAATATGATTTCAGGAGCTTGTATGGATATGGGGTCTGCTTGTACTGGATCAACATTTGTTAATGTCATGAACAACTCAATCTGCTCATTTGATTGCTTGTTGGATGATTCTAGATTCTGTTTTGATTCTGCTGAAGGAGTCACATGAGGTTCTGCTTCAGTTTCTGCTCTTTCTTCAACTCTTGGCCTTTTGGACTGCCTTTTGGAAGCTATAGTCTTCATTCTTCTTGTAGATTTTACTTCCATTCCAACAGTTTCTGGCTCTTCCTTATGTTCTTTTGTAGGAGTGACTTCCTCAGGAAATGGTTGTTGAATGTTAAGATCATGCCTTTCCTTCATTCTTCTTTCAGCCTCTTCCCTTTGTGAGGAGTCCCCTTGCAGCTTAGCCATTTCTTTCTTATATAGCTTCTCCACTTGACTGTATGCCATATTAGTAAACATTTCCCCTTTGACACCAATTGAACCTTTCAGGAAATTTATCAATTTTCTTCTTTCCCGATTGGCCAAAAAGGTCTTGGAGGGTTGTCTCTTCTGCTTTTTGAGTGGCATTCTTTTGACTGGAAGTTTCTTGGCCTCAGCTGCTGCTTTTAAGCTCTTTTGATACTCTGCATTGAGTTTTCTGGCCATTATCCTTGCAAGCTCTCTATCTGTTTCAGTTTGGAGTTGTTCCTCCTTTTCCATCTGTTCTTGAAGCTGCTTTGCTAACTCTTCATCTAGCTCAATCTGACTTTTCTTCTTTAAAGGTTGTTGTTCAGGTTCAACCATCTTTCCTTTTCCCTTAGCATCCTGCAGACTTGCCTTACTTGTTTCTTTTCTTTTCTTTGAGAGACCTACTTCATTGATGACCACTCCTTTGGCCTTTTGACTAGCCTCAGGAGTGTCATTCTTGGCTTTTACTAATGTCTCAGCAATCTCCAGTTCTTCTACAGAGAGCCCTGTTACTGCTGCTTCTTTTACTTCTGCAATATTAACTGTTTCTGCTGCTTCAACAACATTAACAGTTTCTGCTGCTTGAGCAAATTCTGTTTCTGCCCCTATTTCATCTTCTTTCTCCCCCTCAACCTCAACTCTCTTTGTAGATGAACTTTCTTTCTCTGTTTCAGCCTCTTTTCCCCCTTTGTTGGAAGCATCTTTATCTTTTGACCTCTTCTTCAAAACAAACTGCTTTCTCCTCTTCTTTTGCACCAACCTTGTCACCATTTTCTTTAATTTGGCAATCTGTACTTGTTGGGACAAGATTACCAATTTCATTTCTTCTATCTCTTTGCCTTCTTTAATAACATCCAGGTTGATGTTGCTCATTGTTTCCATCAATTCATTATAGTCATATCTGTCCTCACCTTCTCCAGAAGTGTTACCCTCTTTTGAAGGATCATAGGATCTTTTTGTAGTGGAAGTCTTCTGCCTAGAGAAGCACTATCCACCCCCTTGGTTTCTTGGCACCTGGGACCTTTGAATTTTTTTCTCATTCAAAGTTACCATGGGGGAGGTCTTATTTATATTACCACTGTCCTCCTCAGTGTTAGCAGGAGTAGTGGCAGCCTGCTCACCCATATGCTCAACCATCTCCTCAGTGAGCACCTCCTTGGGGTTGGGAGACACCCCTGTGGTTTCCCTGTAGATATTCTCTAAAGGAGAATTCTCCCTTAGAGGGCTTAAAGGGTCTGTGGGTGATGGTACAAGAAGGGAAGGAGACTTCTTTACCTTTTTCCTTATATATGTTTGGGTAATTGGAGAGGTTGGCTTTTGAAGTAGAGACTGGGGGATTGATATAGAGTGGGAAGGTTGGGATTGGCTAGCAGTGGGATGGTCTAATGAGGGCCTTGACCCTGCTGCCATACCTTCTTCAGTGTGGGACACCACCATCAGTGTAGAGAACAATGGGGTGTCAACTCCTTCCGAGTCCAAAGGGGATCTCTTCATGTTTGAAAATACCTTACCTTTGGGAATTTTTGGTACATATATCTCATCAAAGTGAGGCATATCCGTCAATTCGTGGGTTATAACTTCTTGTACAAACTTGGGGTACATATAAGAACTCTTTTTACTTCCCAGGTTTGAGACAAGATCACTGAAAATCATTTTAGAAAAATTGTACTGCCTGGCAGTGGCCAAGCAGACCAAAGCATATGCAATGGTGCTGCTAAACTCACTCCATCCAGTTGTCTTTTTAGAGATACAATGCATGAGGGTATGAACTAGAAAACGCCATTGGGTATAAAATTTAGCTTTTGAGAATTTAAAACCTCCCAATTGGCCTCCATACCCCATTCTTGACAAATTTGAGAATAATTCCTCATTAGGAATAGAGGTTATACCTGCAGCATCGTCTACACGTAGACAGATGCGTATCACCTCTTCAGTAACTGACAAGGGTTTGTCACACACCCTTGTCTTTTGAATCTGCACACCATTCTCTGTAACTATGGTGGCATTAGCCCAGAATTGCCTTTGATGCTCTATGTAGATGGTTGGAGACACAGTTAGAGCATGGGCGATATGGCTAGACTTCAAAAAATCCACTATCTGATGAAAGCCTACGACTTGCTTTGGCTTTTGTAGCATCGCGATTTCATTGTGCTCGTCAATAAATGCCATAGACGCCATTGAGCTGGAGTATTCTTGCTCGAAACACTTGATTCTTGAGAGAAAAGGGTTAGAGAGAAAGTGAACAGTATTCAAAGAGTCGTTATGATCTTTTAGAAGGGCAAAGGGTATTTATAGTTTATGGGACATAAGCAGTATTAACCTAGAGCAGTATTAACGGACTAGCAGTATTAACTGAGAGAAGTATTAATCACTAGCAGTATTAACTAACTAGCAGTATTAACTGAGAGCAGTATTAACCACTAGCAGTATTAACTAACTAGCAGTATCAACCGAAAGCAGTATTAACCACTAGCAGTATTAACTAACTAGCAGTATTAACTGAAAGCAGTATTAACCACTAGCAGTATTAACTGTGCACTGGCAGTATTAAAGCTGCACTGGCAGCATTAACTATACTTACTCTTTTTGAAGTTTATGAAGGTCTGATCAAGGCAATAACTTCCTGTGAAAGATGATTAGCAGCACACAGATAACCAAAATAGCAGGTATAGGAACACTTTTATAAACATGAGCTCATTCAGAGTTGATCATGCCCACACTTGAGACCAAGAAAGTGAATCTACCCACATCAAAAGCTTTAGTGAATAGATCTGCAAACTGGTTGTCAGTATGAACTTTAGCAACTTGAATGAGCTTCTTTTCATTGCAATCTCTGATAAAGTGATACCTGATCTCAATGTGCTTTGTTTTGGAGTGCTTGACTGGATTGTTAACAATGCTTATAGCACTGCTATTGTAAATAAAGATTGGAGTGTGAAGAAAGGTTACCCCATAGTCCAGCATCTGATTTTGAATCCATAGAACCTGAGAGCAGCAACTTGCCGCAGCAATATACTCAACTTCTGTTGATGATAAGGACACTGTGGTTTGTTTCTTGCACTACCAAGATACTAGTCTTGCACCCAAAAGTTGACATCCCCCTGAAGTAGACTTTCTGTCCATGTTAGCACCACCCAAGTCACTATCTGAATATGCAATCAAGTCGAATGAATATTCATATGGATACCAAAGACCTAATCTAGGTTGTCCTCTTAAGTATCTGAAAATTCTCTTCACAGCTTGAAGATGTGATTGTTTTGGCTTGACTTCGAATCTGGCACATACACATACTGGAAACATGATGTATGGTCTTGAGGCTGTGAGATACATGAGAGATCCAATCATTGATCTATATAGATGGACATCAACATCCTCCCCCTCAAGATCAACAGTGATCTGTTTGTGAGTTTCCATTGGTGTGCTTGTTGGCTTTGAGTCTTTTAAACCATATTTATCCAGGATGTCTTGCACATACTTTGATTGACTGATAAAGATCCCATCTGACTACTGTTTCACCTGAAGTCCAAGGAAGAAGGTAAGTTCACCCATTGAACTCATTTTAAAGCTCTTGTGCATCAACTCTTCAAAGTCTCTACACATCTGATCTTTTATGGATCCAAAAGATGATATCATTCACATAGATCTGAACTAGTAGGATGTCCTTCTTACTTCTTTTAATAAAAAGGGTCTTGTCAATGATGCCCCTTTCAAACCCATTCTCCAAGAGATAGGTAGACAGAGTGTCATACCATGCTCTTGGGGCTTGATGTAGACCATAAAGTGATTTCTTCAGCTTGTATACTCTGTCAGGATATGTAGGATTTTCAAAACTAGGTGGCTGACAGACATATACTTCTTCATCAATTGTACCATATAGAAATGCACTCTTTACATCCATTTGATAGACCTTGAATTTCATATATGAAGCATAGACTAGGAACAACCTTATTGCCTCTACCCTTGCCACTGAAGCAAACACTTCATCATAATTTATGCCCTCTTCTTGAGTGTACCCTTGTGCCACAAGCCTTTGCGTTGTACTTGATCACAATACCTCTCTCATCCTTTTTGTTCCTGAAAATCCACTTGGTGCCTATAGCTCTATGACCTTTGGGAAGGTCCACCAAGTCCCAAACATCCTGTAGTTTGAATTGAAGTAACTCTTCTTTCATGGCTTCTATCCAACTTGAATCCTTCATTGCATCATAGGCCTTCTTAGGCTGAATCTGGGATAGAAAGCAGGAGAGTTCTGTGTGTTGTTGATCCTGCAGCTCTTGAAGTCTGCTTTGATTCCTTTGTAATCATAGGAGAGGAGATGTCTCCTATTACCAGCTCTGGAGGGTGATTCTTTTGAGTTCTAGTCTGAAAACTAGGTTCTCATGGATTCCCTCCTCTAGATTGGAATCATTTAAGTCAGCTGAGGGGATCACCTCAGCTACTTCTAGCTCTTTATGCACTGAAGATTCCTCTTCTCTTCTTTCTTCTTCACTCTGTATTGGCTCAGTTATAGTCTCCTTTTCACAGAATTCAACAGGTTCTTTTATAGGCATAGGAAAGATCACAGACTGAGGTATAATGTCTTGAACTTGTGTAGCCCCTGATCCTCCACTTCCTGACCCTGCATAATTGTCACTACTGAAACCAAAAGAGTTGGTTAGTGAACCAATGTCAAATAACCACTAAGGACCTGAACCAATAGGATTTGGTGTGTTCTCTTTGCATTTGACATTGTCACTCTCCTCAATTATTCTAGAAGAAGTAGTAAAAACTCTGTAAGCCTTACTCTGAGATGAGTAACCAACAAGAAAACCATCATCAGCCTTGCTATCAAACTTTCCCAAGTGAGATTTAGTATTGAGAATAGTACAAGGACAACCAAAAGGTTTGAAAAATCCAATAAAGGGTTTTCTTTTATTAAAGAGCTTATAAGGTGTCTTGTTCTTAGGCTTGACTACTAGTACTCTGTTTTGGACATAGCAAGCAGTATTAAATGCTTCTACCCAAAAACTTATTGGAAGTTTAGAGTCAGCTAACAGAGATCTAGCAGCCTCAATCAGTGTCCTATTCCTTCTCTCAGCAACACCATTTTGTTGTGGAGTTCTAGGGGCACTGTATTGTCTCTCAATTCCTTTTTCCTCACAAAAGGTGTTTAGGTCAATATTTTTTAAATTCAGTACCATTGTCTGACCTAATGACTTTTACTTTTTGATTGGTTTGGTTTTCAATTCTTAGAATAAAGGATTTGATCAGTCCACTTGTCTCATCCTTAGTCCTTAGAAAATATACCCAAGTAAATCTAGAGTAATCATCAACAATAACTAGGCAGTATGATTTCTTACCTATACTCATAACATTTGTAGGGCCAAACAGATCCATATGCAGTAAATGAAGAGAATTAGAGATTGTGTTCACCTCTTTGGACTTATGAGAAGTTTTGTGTTGTTTCCCTTTAAGACAAGCAACACAATGATCATCACATGAATAGACTTTAGAAGGTAAACCTCTTATAAGGTTGTTTTTAACCATCTTATTTATTGTTTTGAATTTCACGTGACACATCCTTCTGTGCCAAAGTGATGATTCATCCAGAGAAGCTTTTGAAACAAGACAATTTAGGGATGAATCAGATGAAACACTTTCCATATCCAAACAATATACATTATCCTTTCTGGGGGTTCTTAGTAGTATCATCTTTTCATCAACTACCTTGAATCCAGGAGCAAGGATAATGTATTCAGAATCTGTAAATAATATACTATGTTGTTTGTCACAAACCTGTGATACACTTAACAGGTTGTACCTTCACTGCTCAACATAGAGTACATCTTCAAAGGTCATTTTACCTTTGGTCACATCACCTTTACCACTGATTTTACCTCCATCTGGAGTATTCCCAAAAGCAACATGTCCACCATCAATCTTCTTGAAGTTCTTGAGGCAAGACATGTTCCCTGTCATGTGCCTGGAGCAACCACTATGAACATGCCAGATGCTCTTCCCTTAGAGCTGTTGGTTGCTCTGCACATAACATTAGACAATTAGTATTGATTAGGAACCCAAGCCAAAGTGGTCTTGGGTCTCCCTTTCTCCTCAAAATACTTACATTCCTTTTTGATGAGGTTTTTAAAATCAGAACACTTAGTATTTGAGTACTTTGTCAAGATTATTGGTCTAGCAGCCCGAATACTAGAAGCAACACTATCTTTAGAAGTACTAACAGAGTTAGCAGTACTAACAGGTTTGGCAGAATTAACCTTGTTGGCAGCGCTAACAGAGTTAGCAGTATTAACATTTGCAGAAGTACTAACAATGTTAGCAACACTAACATTGGTAGCAGTAGTATTGCTTCTAGCAGCACTATTACTGTCAGCAGCACTATTTGTGGTAGCAGTACTAACAACTTTAATGCTTTTAGGTATCCAGATCTTGACACTGTCTTTCACATTCTTTTTCTTCATGTGGCTTTTAGATTTAACAACCTTCTTAGCCACATGGTTCTTTTCTTTCGACTTATAACCAAAGGGTTTTTGAGTAGGTCTTTGAAAGTTAAGCCTTGGTTCATAGGATTGAAAAAGCAGTATTTGGCAATGTGGTTAAGCTTTCCACAAAAAAAACAGGGTTTTGGTCTATTGATTTTCCTCAGATCAATCCCTTGTTTTTGTGCCCATTGATTATTCCAGTTTCTCTGATTTCCCTTTGGTTTATCATGTTTTTGGGGCTCAGATTTATTGCATGCACACTGTTTGCAAGAGATAGGGTTCACAACAGTGGTCTGCTTATAGTGAACCTTCTTGTTCTTTCCCTCAGTCTTCTCTATCTCATTGGACTTGACCCAATGCTTTCCACATACCTCATTGGTAATGATGTGGTTTTCTATAGGAGTCTCACCACTCACAGTGTTGTCCTTATTCTTGGCAGCTTCTTTCTCAGTTTTATCCTTAACAACTACTTCATCTAAGGGATCAATCTCAGTGGCTCCCTCAGGCAGGTCCTTCCTATCCTTTGTCTCTAACAATTCTGAACTAGGAGGGATGTAGTTGTTGTTGTAGGGTGGTGGTGTGGTATTGTACCCTATTCCTCTTCTCAGTTTATCATGAATCTGAGTTTGTAGTAAAGAGTCCATTGCTTTAGAAGCATTGGAAAACTTTTCTACATCTAACTTGACTTTAGCTAACTCTCCTCTTAACTTATCACTCTCCTCTTTAGATTTGGTCAGTTGGAGTTCTAGGTCATTCTTCTCCCACTTCCAGTAGTTTGTCTCATATGAATGTTGAAGCTCATTGGCTTGAAAACCCTTAATCTGATCCTCAAACCTCTAAAAAATCCTCACATAATCTTTTATGTCCTTTTCTAATCTCTTAAGGTCATCACTCATGTTTTGGTTGTGATCCCTGTACCTTTAACAGTGTTAATACAATTTTGAGTACAAAGATTAGAAGTTACCTCTGTTGGGAGATCAGACACCTCTGCCATTAAAGCTTGGTTTTGGATAGCCTCTTCTGCTTGATCACTCCAATCAAACCCCATACCTTGTTGAGAGACTAGGGCTTGAGCAGAGTTTCTGTTATTATTGAAGCTTCCAGACTGTGCTTGTTGGTGGTTGTTGTTGTGAGACACTCTACTTCTGCATTCCCTAGCAAAGTGTCCCTTCTGATGGCATTTATAGCATTCCACCTTTGACTTGTCAAATCCTGCTCCATCTTCTCTTCTTTGGGAGAAGTTGTTCCTCCCAGTTCTCTTGATGAACTTCTTAGCTCTCATAGAGGGCATGACCATCTGCCATTTAATGTCCATCTCTTCAAGATCATCTGGATGGAGTTGTTCCAAGTCATCATTAATTAGAGAAGAGTTTCCATGACTGGACAGAAAGGCTTCAAACACAGTTTCAGTGCCTTTCTCTTGATTTGCTCCATTAGCAGCACTAACTGATTCAGAGTTAGGGGTAGAATCAATTGATGCTGATAGGAGTGCAACATTGTGAACATACCCAGAAGGCTTCTTCTTAGCCTCTACCTTAGATTCAAAAACTCTTAGATCATTGTATAGATCATCAAGTTCCTTTTCTTCCAGTTGATCATTCTGTCTGAAAGAGACAGTATACATGGTCCATTCATCACCCAGGGACCTTAGGAACTTCCTGTTTAGATCATATTGATCAATTTGTACTCCCACAATAGCTAGTTCACCAATTAGCTTGTTGAACCTGTCAAAAGTTTGAGACATGGACTCATTCTTGGTAGACATAAAGTTCTCATACTGTTGCTTCAGTATGGCCTTCTGATTTCTCTTGGTACTTTTGGTACCAGATAATCTCTTCTCTAGAGCATTCCAGAGCATCTTTTCATCAGTGCAATTGCAGAATTGGTGTTGATATTCATTGGGAATAGCCAAGAGCAAAGTGCTCAAAGCTTTCATCTCTGTCTGTCTAGTCTTTCTTTCTGCATCAGTTTTTGGTGGTGTCCTCTTTCCATCTGCACCAATCTTTCCTGCTTCAGATGGGCCATTCTCAATGATGTCCCACATAGAATAATCAGTGAGGAGTATGTATTGCTTGGTTCTGATCTTCCACATGTCGAATTCATTGGGTCTGAGCATTGGAACCTTTGAGACCAAGGTACTATTTGGTTCAGCTGTGTTTTCCATGATGAATAAGATTTCTGAGAATACTGGCTCTGATACCACTTGTCAGGATCTTAATTCTTAACAAGAATAAACTCCTAGAAAACAATATTAAAGAAGCTGCAGAATAGCACTTTAATATTCAAACAGAATGAATAATCAATTCTAAACTATTCTGACTAATTCTATATATGCTGAAGATAAACAATAATTACAAATAATAAAAGATCTTTCAGTATAATCTTCCATCATTATCTTCAAGCTTCCATAAATATCTTCAAACCAGCTGTCATCCTTGCCATACTGATCTTCATCTTATAAGCAGCATTAATCTTTAGCAGCATTAAATTTCTGAGTAGTATTAGGTTCAGCAGTACTAACTCCAGCAGTACTAACTACTAGCAGTACTAACTCTTCAAGCAGTACTAACTATTGAAGTAGTAGTACTAACTTGTCAAGCAATATTAAAATCTACTAGCAGTAGTAATCATGATGTACTGGCAGTAGTAATTCTGTTGTAGCAGCATTAATCATACTTAAGCACTTCTGAATTTCCCAACACTAGTGGAAAGCAGATGTGGGATCAATTGGAGAAGATGATGCTCGGATCTAAAGTCGGCAACCAACTCAAAGTATCCAACTGCCTGAAAAATCCTCATTGTTTAAACAATGTGATAGAAAAATCCCCAACCTTATATAAATACGATTATCTAACTCTTGCTTAATATGCTCCTCAATTTAAAATTGATTGGATGAATGAAAAGCAAGTGTTAGAAATCGAAAATGAGAAAAGGGTGAATAGTAAGAAAAAGGAAATTTCTTTTGTTTATACGCATGAAAATGCAAAATATTTTCCTGACAAATCAAAGAGAGGCAGAAAAGGTTTAAATGAAATATCTCCTATTAAGTCTTCAGTATCTGATGATCATTTTGATATTTGTCATACTAACAATAATAACGAAAATATATCTCCAGTTTCTTATGATTCTAAGAGATATATTCCTCTGTTAGTGTTAGAAAGCAAAATCATTGATCTTGAAGATAAAATAGACGATCATATTTTTCAAAGAAAAATTGAAACAAATGTAATTTTTTCGTTCTTAACTTCAAGTTTTGAAGAAAGATTATTTTCTCAAAGTCAAAATTCTGTTTCAGGCCTTTCTTTTGATTTTCAAGAAAATAAAAAGGAATTTCTAAAATTTGAAAACCTTTCTCAAATTTTTTTGACTCCGAGGTTAGTTCAGCTGTATTGATTGATCAGATGGGTGCCTTAGGTATAATTGCTTCTTCTGATTCTGATATTAATTCGAAAATTCTTGATGAATCTTTTACGCTCAATGATGATTATTATAAATCAAAGCATAAAAGAAGAAGTTCAAAGAAGTTGAAGAAACAAGATAATGTCATTTCTGACAGTTCTAATTCTTCTGATTCAATTCTTTCAGATAGGACTTTGAGCACATCTTCAAGGCAAATCTGGAGAGTCAAGCGGAAATCAGATGATTCTATGACTGATGAGGATAAATGTGTAGAAAGATTCTATTAAAGTGATTCATTTGCTTCTTGTAATAAAATTTCCAAATACTCTATAAAGCAAATGATTCGAATTTCAAAACATGTCTCATGTTCATCCTCGGATTCTAGTTCTGATGATTATACTTTCTCTTCTGATAATTCTTATGTTCATTTGTCTAACAATTTTTCTCGTGCTTCTCGTGTCAAATCTTATAAATATTTCCCCATAAGAACTGCAACTAACTTTCATGGGCCCAAATACAAGTGGGTACCAAAATCTCAGATTAATTCTAAGTTGTAGGTACCTAATGTCAAGGGGGGTAAGAGAAAAATTGGCTTATGAGTAATTCAGCTCAGAACCCGTGCTTCAAAGACATTGACTTCTATACATGTCAGTCTAGGACTCGTTATTCATTGTTTTTCAGCTTCTGACTAATGAGAAACTATGAGTGCATCTACTTTATTCCGCTGCATTTATCTCTGATAATGATGTTGTTCCAGTTTTCTCATATTTTATTAAAGAATCTGAGCAATCTTATTCAAACCCTGATTTTGTTCAACCCAAATTTTTTCAAAAGAGACACAATATTTTTTTAATACATTATGTGAAAGATAATATTATTGAATTATATTTTGTTTCAACTGAATATAAACTTGCCAATCAAATGTTTCTATTTTTAAATATCGGCATGTTGTTTTAAAAGTTTAAACCTTCACAAATTTTATTCTATAAAGTAAAAGCTTAACAGGTTTTCTTTCTTTTGAATAAAATGTGTATCAAGGATAAATTTTCAAGTTGTTTTGTTTATATTGAAGTTTTTTATATGTTCATCTTTCAAGACTAACAAAAGTCGAAAGTCAGCAACATGTTTGTAGCTTTTGATATTGCTTTAAAGTTGTGTGATTCGGAATATTTATAGTTTACAATGCTTAGAAAACCTAAAAAGTTGGAATTTTGGATCGTAATGAAAATATGGGCTAAGCACTTAGACGTAAAACCTTGTGATTGAGATGATTATTAAATTCTTATAAATCAGAAATCTCTAAGTTTAAAAGTTTGTACCTGTGACCTTTCTGGTTTGGGAAAGTAAGTTCTGTGGGATGCTTGTCATCTGGTCCCCTAAGGTTATTTGATCTGGGAGTGGTTGAACCCAAATCCTTCTATAGAATCAGATCGAAAGTCATGTTTTACTGGTATGAATGGGTTTAGGATGTGTCGATGTAGTCTTTCTGATCTGGGAAAGTAAGTTCCAAGGGGTGCTTGACACCTAGTCCCCTAAGGCCAACCGGTCTGGGAGTGGCTGACCCAAATCCTGCAATAGGGTCAGATAGAAAGTTACGTTTACGACATGTTCTTTACTTACCAAACTTATTGATTAAAAAGATGCCATTGTGCACAATGCTAAAAAGATGCCAATGAGCACACATCTCAATGATACTTGGTGATATTTCTGAGTTGCGATAAACCTGTAAATTTGTGAAAGTCTTAATTCTTGACGGATTATTGTGAGTATTTGCAAAATTCTCTATTATATTTTTAGAATTACATTTTCTTGAAGTTAATCAAAGTTCGCATGAGAGCACACTGAATAGATTGATGAAAGTTTTTGAAACTGAACATGTCTTCACTTGATATGCTATAAAACTTGTTTCTGTATCCAAACACATACATTTGATTTCATCTGATGGATTTTATTGTGATATTTTACTAAGTAGAATTTTATTTGTTTATGTTTAAATTTTTATATATTTAGTCATTTCAAAATACATATTCAGTTTATTTTTCTTTCTACATTGATGTTTCAATTCATGTGTTCTCATATCTTTTCAAATAGGTTTGATCATTATTCAAGGGGGAGTGAATAAGGAGAATTTTTCTGATTTATCATATCTGTTTTCGAGGGGGAGTATCTGATTTTCTACATGAATGCTATCTTGAATTGTCATATTTTAGTGCATTTGTGTAGGGGGAGTCAAAGACCTTATCAGGTGCTATTGTTCAGATTCCAAGTCATGTTTGCGCCACAAGTTGGTAGAGCAAAGCTTAGTTTGCACCAACAGCTTCTAGCGCAAAACTAGCTTTAAACTCCTCCTTTGTGACATTAGTATCCGGGATAACCTCTGGATGGTCCAGATTGAGCCAAGGAGATTTTGGCACCAGCAGAGCCTGTGGTGATGTTGAGCTCTGCAGGATTTCCCTTCAATCCTTGATGTTCCTTATGAAGGTACTGTCTATAAGTTTCTTGGGGTAGGATTCAGAGTCTCTCCCAAAATCCTTAAGGAGTGAACTCTGTGGATGTTCTAGATCCATATAATTGGTGTCATTCCTCACTTCCACCTCTGAAGTGGTTTGGATGTCACTCATAAGTGCAGCAGAGGCAACAAATGCCTATGCGGAGGGATGTGTCATGTCCTGGGGCAACTGGACACTTATAACTTCATCACCATCCTTTTGAGAGTATGGGATGAAATGAGTTTCCCCAATTTTGTGTGGTACAGAGGATGAAAGAATATCCTCTGTCCGGCTAGTTTGGGTAGGATTCGGATCGTCAAGTCCTTCTTCAATACCTTCATGCACTAGAACTGCAGAGGTAGAAACGTGGGTCGCACAGGGAGGTGGGTTGGGTGGTGTGCCAAAGGCATCTTTTTCTCCTTTCTGCTACAACAATTTTTCTTCATTAGAGCTATGAAGCCCTGTAACATCCTCCATTTCCATCTCTACAGTCTCACCAAGGTCCTCAAAGTATAGCTTGGCTACTTCTTTAGCTATCTCTGTGGCCACCTTCAGAGGACTAGAGGGTCTGTCATCAGGGCTCTCAGAGATATGAGTCTTCCTCCTCCTCTGCAGAGGTTCCTCCTCTACCTCTGCAGGCTCTTCACTTATCTCCCCACTAAGAGCCTTGGTCAAGTCTTCTTGATGTTCAGTTTCTGCCAACTTGACCAATCTTCTTTTTGAGGCCTTCTTTAGGGGCTCTGTAGTGGTAGCCTCTTCAGCCTTAACCACTGCACCCTCTAAGAATGCCTTTCCTTTACCTTTGTGGACTTCTTTTTCTTAGGCTTAACAGCCTCTGCCACTTCTTCTAGTCTTGGGGCCTGTTCCACTTTGACCCTCTTTTGGGTTTTAGTTTTCTTTTTCTTCTTGATGGCACTCCCCTCCCCACTCTCGGGCTCTACCCTCACGTTGCTCATCAGATGTGCCTCAATGGCCACATTCTTCTCAACTCCCTCTGTGCTCTCGTTCCGAAGATAAATTGCAATCTCACCCACTTGGAATCCTACATGTGGGGGGGGGGGGTACAGGACTCGGTGCAGGAGTCCTGTGCCCATGAATGTAAGTCCTAGTACCCTCTTCACTACCCAAATAGGCGAGGATGCAAGATGGCAAAGGTCTTGCTCCTGGGTATCCAGTCTTCAATGTAGTTGGCCTATGGGACTTCATGTCATAGAGCTTGATAAGTTTTCACTCTACATGAAGTTTTCCCTCACTAATCAGATTGTGTCCTAGAAGAACCGCGAAAAACCTGTTGACAACTAGATTCTTCGGCTCTATGCCTCGTGCTTGATCCTCTTGCTTTGCGATGACCACATTCCTAATCTCTCTGAAGATCAACCCAGTATAGTCTAGTGGTAGGTCATAGTACATACTGTTAGCTCCACTCACTTTGTATAGAAGTATTGAAAAATAGGCTAAGTATGGAAATCGCAGAAGCCTGCCGCTGAACACTCAAATACACCACAGAAGGTGCAAAGCTTGGAGGTTACCCCGCAGAAGATCTATCAGAATAGAACCTGAATGATACTTGGATTACAGAGCCTCTGTGATCACTCACAGAGCCTCTGTGAAGGCCAACCTCTGGAGATCAGCTGTTGAAGTTTTTCTTATGGTTCAAGACAAGACCACGTGCAGAACACGTGAGACCTGCTGTACGAAGATCCTCAAGATCAAAGTAATGGGCGTCCCACGATGTTTACTTTACAGGTGGCATTCTGTTTATGGAATGTCAGTTCTTGTCTTGTACTAAGGGGTGCATCCTTCAGCTATATTAAGGAGCACCACTTTAGAGCTCTAAGAACGAGGGAGCACACACAAAAACAGAAGTCTGTATAATCCTTGAGCACCTTTTTGCACATACCAGTGCGTGTTCTTGGTGTTTTTGGGTAATTAATGAAACAATTCTTTGAGTAACTTTCATGTAATACTTTACTTCCTGTTCATTAATTACCTATGTGTTTACTACCTTGCATGTTCAATCTCTTCTACACATCTTAAACGCTTCCGCACTCTAGTTATATAATCTGTGTGTAGTAAAATGTTAAATCAAGTTAAAGAACATCTAAAATGGGATCAACAATTGGTATCAGAGCAAACTTTGATTTTCAATATCAAAGGATCCTGTTCTACACTTGTTTCCAGTACTCAAGGTAGTAATCTGAGTCTGTTCTTCGTTCCAAACTCCACTCACAGTCACACTTAAAGACAGATTCAAGGCTAGTTGGTTGATCATTTGTTCTTACCAATTCATATTCTCATCTTCCCAAATCATCACTGTAATACTCTTTCTGATTCGTGCCATACTCTGTTTTACTCTCTGAATCCAAAATGGCAAACACTGTCAACTACTTCAGTGCGGGATCTCAATCCAAACCTCCCACTATTCTAAGAGATGAATATCCTCAGTGGAAGATCAGGATGGTGCACTTCCTTGAAGGTGTGGATCCTGGTCTGGTTGAGTTTCTTCACAATCCTCCTTTCATTCCAATGACAACAGTTCCTGTGTTCCTGCCACTGCCAATACTCCTGAAATTCCTGAATATCAACACCCCAAACCTGTCCTTGAATGGAGTGAAGAAGAAAAGGCACAACATGAGCTTGCAAAGAAAGCCAAAAGACTAATCATAATGGCTATTCCAAATGATATATTTCAATCACTTGACTCATGTGAAACTTCAAAGGACCTATGGTTAGAGCTGGAGAAACAACTTGAGGGTGGTGCCAAAACCCTCAAGAACAATAGAGCCTTATGCATAAATGAGTATTTTGCATTCAAAGCTCTGCCAGGTGAATCCATTCAAAGCACTTACAATAGATACAACTCTTTGATAAACAAGTGCAAGAGATATGGGATCCACAGAACCTCCGAAGAAAACAATGTCAGATTTCTACAGAGCCTGAATGATGAATGGATTCATTTAACCATGTCCATGCAAGCCACATTGGATCTTGATGTTTGGTCCATATCTGATCTCTTCGGAACACTAACTAGCCAAGAGAACAGAATTTCCAAACTATCAACCTCTGTCGGAGGTCCTCTGGCTCTTGTAGGATGTGCCTCAGAAGGCAAAGACAAGGGAAAGAAGGATAAGGCAGCTGAGGAGGCTCAGAAGAAGAAAAAGAAGAAGGTACTTGTAGCAGAGAGTGAAAGTGAAGAAGAATCTGAGGAGGAGATTGACATGTCTGCTCTGGCCAAAACTCTTGCACTAATGACCCGACAGTTCAATCGCGGTCTCAAGAAGAAGCCAGAGTACAGAGGAAGAGAATAAAGAGATGACAGAAGCAGAGGATATAGTGAGGCCAAGAGAAAGGAGTGGTCTGAAGAACCTAGGCAAGAAGAGAAAAATGGACAAAAGTCAGACGACAGAGCTGGTGACAAATTCCCGAAGCAAACTGAAGGATGCTTCAAATGCGGGAAACCAGGCCACTATGCAGCAGAGTGCAGGTCCTCTGCCAACACAAGGAAACCCACAAGGGACGCTGCCTTCTACAAAAAGAAAGCAGAATACTACACGCAGAAATCCCTAATGGCAGAACAAGAGAACCTTGTGACCGATGAATCATCTGATGAAGAAAATAACGCACTCTTCTGTGGAATGGTAGAAGTCCACTCTTCTGACAACGAAAGTGAGGTATCTACTTCTAACTCTTGCAACTCAGACTTTGAAAGCAAGCTTCTTGAAATACAAAATGATCTTCTAGTTTACAAAAATACATGCTCAGATCTTGAGAAAAAGCTTGCCTTCTTTGAAAGAGAAACTAGACTTCTCACAGAGGAGAAGGATAAGCTTTACATTCAAAACAAAACTCTCATCTCTGAGCATATTTCAACAAAAAGGGATTTCAAGGACAAAATCACAAATCTCGACAGAACTTTGAAAGAAAAGGTCAAAGAGCTTAAGAAATGTGAGAGTGTTCGTCTAAATGCCATTTCTTTGAAAAAATTCTTTCAAAAGGAAAGAGAAGCTCTTCATCGAGATCTGTTCGACAGAGATCTCAAAATCAAAAGGTATCAGGATGCTCAAAAAGTCACTGAAAAGGTCAACACCCAAATTGGCAGAAGAGGTATAGGGTTCGATGATATCGATCCCTATACTGGAAATAAAAGAAACAAATCTTTAGCAAATATCTTCTGCGTTGGAAAATCATTAAATCCAAGTCTTCCAAACCTTCTATCCACATTTAAAAGGCGAAAAACATCCGAAGAACCACATCTGAGGAATCCTCTGTTGGTGATAGATACATTGTATGAAAACAATAATCTACCTTCTTCTCTCTCATCAAAGAGAAATTCTATTCCAAGGAAATATCTGTCTCAAAAACAGATAGGAATCTTCAGATTCGGTCATCCAGAAACACAAACTCAAATGGCTTTTGTATGCTTGATGACTCCTGAAAAGGAATTGTCCTCTGAAGCTCCAGAGTTTGTTCCGGCCTCTGTGGAATAAAAACTTTTTAAAAGATTTCTGGAAAATGACTTGAGAAAGACCTATGAAAACCATTTTCTTAATCATCCTGATATTATCTCTGATGTAAGAGAAATCTTTGAGCAAGATCTACAAAACTGTCTTAACGTTCCTATGGTCATTCCGTGTATCTCAAAAATTCTAAATACTTCAGAGGACACAATGGACAAAGCAAGGCACTTGCAGAAGGTCAAGATTTCATTCACAGAGACTTCCTCGATTCAGACTCTGAGTCAGAATCAGAGTTCTCTGTTGGAAATGAGACAAGTTCTGTGGAACTTGAGATACTCCCCTGTGGTCCAGAGAAGAGTAAACTTACCTCTGGCATTCTCAATAGAACTGTTCTTCCCAAAAGAAAAACCACAGGTGTATCTATATGTCCTGATTTCCTGGACATGTGCTTGCAAGCAAAGACTTCTCTTGAGCTTGAAAGATCTAAAAGGAACAAGATCCCTCATGATTCAAAAGCTCCAAGACCATTAAAACCTTTTCAAGAAAAACTCACTTGGCAACAGAAGAATAAATGGCCTAAAATTGATAAACTTGATGCTTCTGTTACAGTGAAAGCAAGGAAAGAAGATCAAGGGAGAGTACAACCAAAGAGTCACTCAAGAAGAGTTTTTAAAAAAACTCAACCTAGATTAGACAAAGCTTTCTGTAAAAAGAAACCCAAATCTAAAATGGGTTGTAGTAAAGTTTGCTCTATACCCTCCTTTGACAAATTTAATGAAATTTTCAAGAAATTTGCTTCAAATGTTCCTTATTGTAAATGCTTTGATCTCATGCATTCTTTGAATCAACATTTCTCAAGGCCCTCCTGTCTTATATCTCACCCCAAGCCCAAGAATGCAAAATTCAAGGGTGAGAAGAGACAAACTGGTACCTCTGCAAATGAGGATAAATCCAAAACCAAAGATGTTAAGGCATCTTCAAAGTCTACTAACAAAAATGGACCCATTTGGAAATGGGTACCTAAAACTCTCTAATCTGTCCACAGAAGAAACAGCATGTGCCTATCTGGTACCTAGACTCCGAGTGCTCAAGACACATGACTAGCGACAGAGGATTGCTTTCCTACTACAAAGAAAAACATGGAGGAGGATCTGTAACTTTTGGAGATAATAAAAAGGGTCAAATAAAAGGATATGGAATCATTGCCAAAGGAGACATCGATGGCTACAAAGTTGCCTATGTGGATGGCCTCAAGCACAACCTTCTTAGTGTAAGTAAACTCTGTGACAATGGACTCGATGTGATGTTCAAAAGACAGTACTGCTCTCTGCTGAAGGAAGACAAAACCACAGAGCTTCTGCGAGCCAAAAGACGAGGTGATCTATACCTCATGGACTTTAAATCAACTAACAGAAAAGAAAAGCTCTGCTTAGTCTCAAGTAAGAATGAAGAAGCTTGGCTCTGGCACAACAGGTTTTGTCATCTAAACTTTCACACACTTAACAAACTTGTGAAACTAGATCTAGTAAGTGGTCTACCAAGTATTAAATTCGACAAGGATCATCTATGCTCAGCTTGTGAGATGAGCAAACTCAAAAGGGTTGCTCACAAAACCAAGTCTGACATATCTTGCACCAGACCTCTGCAGATGCTTCATGTTGACCTCTGTGGTCCTATATCTGTGCAAAGTCTTGGTGGCAAGAAGTACATCCTTGTACTCAGATGAATTCTCTAGATATACTTGGGTTGAATTTGTTCGAAAGAAATCAGATGTTCCTGAAGTACTAATCAATCTTATCAAGAGAATACAAGTCCTTTATGACTGCAGGGTACAGAGAATCCGAAGTGACAATGGGACAGAGTTTAAGAATTCAACCATTGAAGCCTATCTGTCGACAGAAGGAATTTCACAGAACTTCTCTGCTGCAAGGACTCCACAACAAAACGGTGTTGTTGAACGAAAGAACAGAACACTAGTGGAAGCCGCAAGGACTATGCTCACTGCTTCAGGGCTCTCTATTTCTTTCTGGGCAGAAGCAATTTCAACTGCATGCTTCACCCAAAATCGATCCTTGATCGTAAAGAGACATGCAAAGACACCATATCACTTACTACACCATAGGAAGCCAAACATTAAATACTTCCATGTTTTTGGGTGCAGATGTTTCGTACTAAACGACAGAGACCAGATAGGGAAATTCAGTCCCAAAGCCGATGAAGCCAAATTTGTTGGCTATTCATCAAACTCCAAGGCATACAGAATCTATGTACTCAAATCCAAGCATATACTCGAAAGTATTAATGTTTCATTTGATGATTCTTTTCACATGACTTCTGAGCAAATCAGCTCAGGACTCAAACTTCAGGATGAAGATTCTGGTGGATCATCACGAACAAATGATCTTCATCATCTGTTTAAAGAGATGTTCAATGATGATGAACCTTCTGAAGGTGACCGCAGAGCCTCTGAAGCCGAACCCTCTGAGGACCAAACAGGTACTTCTCTAATTGGTCCTAGTAATGCTTCTCCCTCCTCCAGTAATGCTGCAGGTGCAACCATCGAGGGGGAGCACTCTGAGGACAATACAACTCAAGGCCCCAAGATCAATCGAGATGATGGTCATCTTCAAAACCTCTCAGAAGGGTCAACACCAGATAAAGGCTCTCCAGAACTCTCTACCTCCACTCATGGTAAACAACCAAGTCCTGTGGAAAGTACAAATGATCAATTTCTTTCAACAGAAGATGATCTACATCAAAACGAATGTGCTCCTGAACTAACCATAGAAGTTTCCAATGATCACCTACCCCGCATGATAAAATGGACCAAAAGTCACCCACAGAGCCAAATCATCGGTGACGCTTCTGACAAGGTCCAAACTCGATCGAGTACTGCAAACTTTTGTTACTATACAAATTTTGTGAGTATCATCGAACCCAAAAAGATATCTGAAGCACTTGAAGATCCAAACTGGGTAGAAGCTATGCAAGAAGAGCTTCTGCAGTTTGAAAGAAACGAAGTATGGACCCTAGTGCCTCTGCCGAAAGGCAAAACCACAATAGGAACCAAATGGGTCTTCAGGAACAAAAAGGACGAGGATGGTGTGGTGATCAGGAACAAAGCAAGACTGGTGGCCAAGGGATATTGCCAAGAAGAAGGCATCGACTACGAAGAAACCTTTGCCCCTGTGGCAAGACTCGAAGCAATAAGAATCTTTCTTGCCTTCGCAGCCCACAGAGGTTTCATAGTATATCAAATGGATGTCAAGTCAGCCTTTCTGAATGGACAGATTCAAGAAGAAGTATATGTCCAACAACCACCAGGGTTTGAGAACTCCAAGTATCCAAATCATGTCTACTTCTTGGACAAGGCTCTGTATGGACTGAAACAAGCTCCTAGAGCCTGGTACGACAGACTTTCAAACTTCCTCCTTGCAAATGGTTTCGAAAGAGGTACAACTGATACTACTTTATTCTTTAAGAAGAGAAAAGGTGAGATTCTACTTGTACAGATCTATGTTGATGACATTATTTTTGGGTCTACAAATGATTTATACTGCAAAAAATTTGAATCATTGATGAAGAGTGAGTTTGAGATGAGCATGATGGGAGAACTCACATTCTTCTTAGGATTGCAAGTCAAACAAACCACAGAGGGCATTTTCATAAACCAATCAAAATATGTCTCTGACATACTCGAAAAGTACAAGCTCTCTGACTCCTCACCAATGAAGACTCCTATGTCCACTGGATCCAAACTTCATGCAGATCCAGAAGGCAAGCCTGTGGAATGTAAACTCTACAGAGGCATGATAGGGTCTCTGCTCTATTTAACCGCAAGTAGACCCGATATAATGTTCGCCACATGTCTCTGTGCAAGATTTCAAGCTAACCCCAAAGAATCTCATCTTTATGCTGTCAAGAGGATCTTCAGATACCTAAAAGGGACCAAAAATCTTGGTCTCTGGTATCCGGAGAACTCTGGCTTTGATCTCATGGCTTATACAGATTCCGATTACGGAGGATGCAAGCTCGACAGGAAAAGTACCTCTGGGAGTTGCCAATTCCTAGGAGGGAAACTAGTAAGTTGGACTTCCAAGAAACAGAACTGTGTCTCGACCACTACGGCAGAAGCAGAATATGTTGCTGCTGCAAGTTGCTGTTCCCAAGTTCTGTGGATGAGGACCCAACTTAGAGACTATGGATTCGATATCGAAAAAATTCCCATCCTCTGTGACTCCAAAAGTGCCATTGCGATCTCTGCCAATCCAGTACAACACTCTAAAACCAAGCATATCGATATCAGGTATCACTTTCTGAAACATCATGTGGAGCAGGGCACAATAGAGATGTATTTTGTGCACACAGACTAATAACTTGCCGACCTTTTCACAAAGGCATTGGATGAGAAAAGATTCACTTTTCTAGTTGGCAAGATTGGTATGCTCAACATGGGTTGACCACAGAGCCTCTGTACCCCTGCACAGAGCCTTTGTTGCACATTTTTTTGTATATAACTTATTCCTTGCTTGTAAATAATCTCTTTAACTTTCTTTATATTACATTATTTTTGCAAATTCTATGTCTTGTGCAAATCTTATCTATATATGATCCAAGCATAGTTGAAGGGGGAGCAGATCTGACCATCACCAATCGCGACTTTTTAAGGAGGAGCAAGACTGTTCTTCGCAACCGACTACAGAGTGAGGTTAGTCCATCCGGACCAAGGGTCAAAATTCTTTCTCGAGCACTATGCCCTCAGAAAGATCCCTCTCTGTACTAATTTCACAATCAAAACTTTGAAATGATCAAATCTTTGAAAATCTTTCCTAAAAAGGAAATTTATGATCTCAGAACCTCTGAGGTCGACCACAGAGCCTCTGTGATCTATCATAGTCTCTGCACCTCTAAACTGGGTGCTTGAGCAAATGCACTTTAAAAGGAACTCGATCATTTCATCGCACTTTTCTTCATCTTAAACTTGCCTATGACCTCAGAAGCCTCTTATTCACAGAGCTTCTGTCATTCTCATCTCTTGAGAAACTCAGGTCATGTGATGCGGGTTATTTTTGAAACTCACTGTCACGTGAAAATAGAAAATGCCAGGCGCGTGAGAATAGGGTGGCGCACGTCCTAGATCGTGCACCGCCATCATCTGACATGGCAATATTTGATTGGATCGTAATCTGTACCGTCGTTTTTATGAAACGGCTTCTTATCCGTTTTCACTCATCACGGATTTGAAAACTTAGTTTTTTACCGCTCATTCTTTTTACCTTCCATGTATAAAATCCCTTTTGCCCCTTCTTTTCCTTTTTTACCTGCACCTTTTTCTCTCAAGAACGTCAAGCAAAAAGCCTTTCCTCTTCTCCTCTGTTCTTCCAATGGCTTCTCCCTCATCTTCCTCCAAGGACTCTAATGGATCCAGGAAATCCAACAATCTCATCACTCAATGGTTCAAAAGGCTGATTCAGACTCCGTCGACCAAGAACATGTGCTCACGAGCAGGATGTTGTCCTTCACCAGACATGACTATCACATGACCCAACTGAATAACAAGCCAAATAACCACTTTGTCACCCTAAATCCCTCTGGTTTTCCCACTGAAGCAGCACCATTGATTCAACTCCTCAAGAATCATTTCCTAGTTAGAGCCCTAACGATGAAACGAGATGACATCCCGGAATCTTACATCCAACAGTTCTGGCTAAGTACCCGCCATGTCAAAATGGACAAATATGGTCATTGCATAATTGGATATGCAACCCATCCCTCAACTGAAAAAATTCTGGACTTAGGGATCAATCGTAGGAAATTTTCCGATGTCTTTGGACTTCCCACCAAAACAGATCTCAACCTGCGAAAATTCTCAGAAGAGCCCACAGAGGAAGAGATACTAGAATTTCTGAGGTTCATTGGCTACGCAGTTCCAATCACCAAAAGAACGAACTTCAGGCGACAAAATCTACCCCCTCTGTGGAACGTCCTTTTCTCGATTTTGAACTGATGCCTAACATCGAAGGTTGGAAGCCCTGATCAATAAAGCCATACAATTTTGGCAATAATGTATGGGATTTACTACGATCTCCCACTAGACTACGCTGGACTTATCTTTAGGGAGATCCAAAATGTCGTGATTACCAAACAACAGGACCAAGACAGAGGGACAGAACCAAAGAACATCGTGTTTGGACGTTTCCTAGGACTGCTACTCGGCGATGACTTGATCGGAGAAGGAAAACTACCAACAGAGGATAAAACAATCAAATTATATGAGATGAAGTCTCATAAACCCACCACCATCAAAACCGGATATCCAGAAGCCAGACCTCTGTCAACAAAGATGTTGACTTACTTGGGTAGCGAAGAAGAGGCTAGGAAATACATACGAGGGAACAGGACACCAGAACCGCGTCCTGTAACCCCCCCTCACGTAGGATTCAAAGTAGGAGACATTGTAGTGTACCTGAGAGAAGAGGAAGTGCGAACAGAAGTTCAAGCCACAGAGGCTAAAAAGAGTGAAAAAGAGAACCCATTAGTTAGAGGGGAGGGGAGTGAGAGAAAGAAGAAAAAGAAAAACAAGAAAAAGAGAGTTGCAGAGGCAGAGGGTCAGACAAAGCCCCTGCAGAAGGCAAGAAGAGCCCTAGTCCTTGCAGAGTCCCCTGAGGATGGACCTCAGAGCCCAACTCAAATAGCCTTTGCAATAGCACGCGAGGTATCTCTTCAATACTCTGGAGGATTAGAGGAAACCGTGGCAATGGAATTAGATGATGTGACAGGAAGCTCACAGAGCGATAATGACGAAGTGGAACCAAGTAAAACATCGTTGGAGGAGAGGGACATAAAAGATGCCTTTGGCACACCACCAAAACCAACTCCCAATGCAACCCACACTTCTACCCCTGCAGTTCTAGTGCAGAGGGGTATTGAAATAAGACCGCACAGTCCGAACCCCGCCCAAACCATCCGGACAGAGGATATTCCTTCATCCTCTATGCCACCATCCGGGGACACTAAAACCACCTCACCCTCTCAAAAGGGTGAGAGTGTTGCTCTACATGTCCACTTGCCCCAGGACACATCTCTTTCTCACAAAGAGGTATTCGTTACCTCTGTCACACACAAGAGTGACATCCAAACCATCTCAGAGTTGATGGTGCGAGAACACGATGATTCTGTGGTTCTAGAACAACCACAGAATCCATTCAATATCGATCTTAAGGGAGTCTCTGAACCCTCCCTCAAAGAACGTGTTGACAGAAATTCCATAGGTGCTTCCTCTGTGGAACATCGAGGATTGGAAGGAAATCCTCCAAAGCTCATCATAAAAACAGGCTCTGAAGGTGCCAAAGACTCGTTGGCTAAATCTGGAACATGTGTTGTTCCAGAGGTTACCTCTGACACCTTCGTCACAAAGGACGAGTTTAAAGCCTTTGCTGACATGGTGCTAAAAAAACTTGACGAGTTGCAAAGCTCGATCTCCAGAGAGTCCAAAGCCAACTCTCAAAACCTTACAGAGGCCCTGAAAGCTAATACTGAAGCTCTGCAAGCACTCAGTACTAACTCCGCAAAAAGGGATGATCTTCAAGCTTGTGGACAAGCCATCATCGCCCACTCCCATCAAATTCAAGTTCTGGGCGATCTTTGCACAGAGGTGTCAGGATCGAATACTCAACAAGAATTAATTCTCAGAAACAATATCAAAGAAGTTTGCGGAATAACACTTTGATATTCAATGAAACAGTAATCACAATCAGTAAATATGAAGAACAAACTGTAAACTTGTATTGAATGATTGAAATCACAAGATTACACACTCAACCTCAATCTTGAAGAACAGACTCTTTCAAGACGAATTCTACTTCTCTAGAATTAGGATCTATGCCTTGAGGTTGATTTCTCTCTAGAACAAAACTTAGAATTAATCTGTATCAAAAGTTATCTAACTATTCTAAACAATACTATATATATACTGAAGATAAAAGCTAATTACAATTAATAAAATATCTTCAGAATATCTTCTATCATTATCTCCAAGCTTTCCATAATCTTCAGTCCATCTAGCTGTCATCCTTTCCATACAAATGTCCATCTTATAAGCAGTATTAATCTTCAGCAGCATTAATACTCTGAGCAGTATTAACTCTAGCAGTACTAACCATGCTCAGCAACATTAATCTATTCAAGCAGTACTAACTTTGAACTAGCAGTACTAATCTTGTTGAGCAACATTAACCGTCAACTAGCAGCATTAATAACAGAAGTACTAACTAGAAGTATTAACTGTTTTCTTCTAGCAGCATTAACTTTGTTCCAGCAGCATTAACTACAACTAGCAGCATTAACCACAGAAGTAGTAACCATGTTGAACTAGAAGTAGTAACCATGTTTGGCATATTTCAGACCCAACATCGGATGAAATCCTGCAGCTTGCTTTGGCTTTTGGAGCATCGCGATTTCATTGTGCTCGTCAATGAATGCCATTGATGCCATTGATCTTTGAAAGTTCTTGCCTGAAAACTTGATACTTGAGAGAGAGAGGGTTTAGAGCGCAAGAGAATAGTATGCAAAGAGTCGTTATGAACTTTTAGGCGGGCAAAGAGTATTTATAGTATTCGGAACATAAGCAGTATTAACCTAGAGCAGTATTAACTAATAACCAGTACTAACGGATAGCAGTATTAACGACTAGCAGTATTAACCACTAGCAGTAATAACTGAGAGCAGTATTAACCACTAGCAGTATTAACTAACTAGCAGTATTAACTGAGAGCAGTATTAACGACTAGCAGTATTAACCACTAGCAGTATTAACTGAGAGCAGTATTAACGACTAGCAGTATTAACCACTAGCAGTATTAACCACTAGCAGTATTAACTAACTAGCAGTATTAACTGTGCACTGGCAGTATTAACTACTAGCAGTATTAACTACTAGCAGTAGTAATTTTGCACTGACAGTATTAACTACTAGCAGTATTAACTACTAGCAGTAGTAACTGTGTACTGGCAGTAGTAAAACTGCACTGGCAGCATTAACTGCACTTACACCTTTTAAGCTTGTGTTGTCCATAACCTTTCATTTGTACCTCACACTTTTATTCCATCTCTCCATTTTCCATCATTCTTTAACCACTTGTTTTACCTTTGAACTTACCTCCATCTGGAGTATCATACAAAGAGCAACATGTCCTCCATCAAACCTTTTGAAGCTTTGAAGGCAGTCCATGTTACTTGATATGTGCCAAGAGCAACCACTATCTACATGCCAAATGCTCTTCCTCTTGAGCTGTTGGTTGCCCTACACACTTGATAAATCAGTTAGTCTTGGATGGAACCCAAGCCAAAGTGGTCTTGGGTTGTCCTTTCTCATTTATATAATCTGTCAGTTTGGTCTGGATGAGTTGTTTAGGAACCTCATGGCTGGAATACTTTGTCAAGATTATAGGTTTGGCTGCATTACTACTAGAAGCAGTACTAGCCTTGTTAGCAGTACTAACTTGGTTAGCAGTACTAATCAAGTTAGCAGCACTATTCTTGTTAGCAGTACTATCTAGGATAGCAGTACTAACAAGTTTCTTTACAATTGGAACCCAAACTTGAACAAAGTTGTTTGCTTTCTTTGTCTTTAAATTACTCCTTGGCTTATTTGGAGCATTTTTCTTTGTATTAGCAAACTTGTTCTGAGCATGATACTTTTTAGGTGCTCTTTTCTCTGCCATTTGATTCCTTCTTTGATTCCTATGACCAAAAGAGTTTTGTGGTTGTCTTTAGAAAGTGACCCTTTGGTTAATAGGATTGAAATAACAGTATTTGGCAAGATGATTCAATTTGCGACAGATAAAACAAGGTTTTGGTCTATTGATTTTACTCAGATCAACCCCTTGTTTTTGTGCCCACTGATTATTCCAGTTTCTCTGATTTCCCCTTGGTTTATCATGTTTTTGGGGCTCAGATTTATTGCAAGAACACTGTTTGCAAGGGACAGGATTCACAACTGTGGTCTGCTTATAATGGACCTTCTCAGACTTTCTCTCAGTCTTCTCTATGTCCTTAGATTTGACCCAAGTCTTTCCACATCCCTCATTGGTGATAATGTGATTTTCTAGAGGAATCTCACCACTCCCAGTGTTCTCCTTACTCTTTTCACTAGAGTTCTCTTCTTCAGAGTCTGTTTCAACCACCACTTTGTCTAAAGGATCTACCTTAGTGGCTCCAACAGGCAATTCCTTCCTATCCTTGGTCTCTAGTAAGTTTGATATATGAGGAATGTAATTGTTGTTGTATGGTGGTGGTGTGGTGTTATAGCCTATTCCTCTTCTAAGTTTGTCATGGATTTGAGTTTGGAGCAAAGAGTCCATTGCTTTAGAAGCATTGGAAAATTTCTCAATATCCATCTTGGCTTTCTCAAACTCACTCTTTATCTTCTCATTCTCCTCTTTAGACTTTTTCAGCTGAAGTTCTAGGTCATTCTTCTCCCACTTCCAGTAATTTGTATCATAAGAATGTTGAAGTTCATTTGGCTTGGAAAACTTTGATCTGTTCCTCAAAACTCTCAACAATTCTTTCATAGTCTTTTATATCTCTCTCTAATCTTTTAAGGTCATCACTCATTGTCTGGTTGTGATCCCTGTACCTTTTAACAGTTTCCATACAAGTTTTAGAGCAAAGATTAGACATTACCTCTGTGGGGATTTCTGTGCTTGAAGAATATGAAACTTTAGCCATTGATGATTTCTGATTTCAAGGAAGAATGATGATTGTAGGTTTCTGAGAATACTAGCTCTGATACCACTTGTCAGGATCGAATTCTCAACAAGAATTAATTCTCAGAAACAATATCAAAGAAGTTTGCGGAATAACACTTTGATATTCAATGAAACAGTAATCACAATCAGTAAATATGAAGAACAAACTGTAAACTTGTATTGAATGATTGAAATCACAAGATTACACACTCAACCTCAATCTTGAAGAACAGACTCTTTCAAGACGAATTCTACTTCTCTAGAATTAGGATCTATGCCTTGAGGTTGATTTCTCTCTAGAACAAAACTTAGAATTAATCTGTATCAAAAGTTATCTAACTATTCTAAACAATACTATATATATATACTGAAGATAAAAGCTAATTACAATTAATAAATCATCTTCAGAATATTTTCTATCATTATCTCCAAGCTTTCCATAATCTTCAGTCCATCTAGCTATCATCCTTTCCATACAAATCTCCATCTTATAAGCAGTATTAATCTTCAGCAGCATTAATACTCTGAGCAGTATTAACTCTAGCAGTACTAACCATGCTCAGCAACATTAATCTCTTCAAGCAATACTAACTTTGAACTAGCAGTACTAATCTTGTTGAGCAACATTAACCGTCAACTAGCAGCTTTAATAACAGAAGTACTAACTAGAAGTATTAACTGTTTTCTTCTAGCATCATTAACTTTGTTCCAGCAGCATTAACTACAACTAGCAGCATTAACCACAGAAGTAGTAACCATGTTGAACTAGAAGTAGTAACCATGTTTGGCATATTTCAGACCCAACATGAGGAGTTCCCCAAATATGCTTCGACCAGAGTTCAGACCGGAGTGATTGAAATGGGCAGGCTCAGAGAGGAAATAAAGGACATAACTCGCAGTGTTATGGTCCCGGCTCACACACAGGCATCAACCTCTGCCCCAGACTCCTCTATGTTTGCAACAAAAGCTGACTTGGAAGCAATGGGCAATCTGTTTCTGCAAGACCAAAAACTCCTTCGATCCAACTTCAAAGACCAAGGAGAGAAGCTATCAGTTGACTTGAAGCGCTCTATAGCCACTTTTCGTTTCAAGTCAGATATAGAAATCAACGCTCTGTCATTGGCTGCAGAGGACGCAATCAAGAAGATCACAGATCATGTCGACAACAACCTCTGTACGGCAAAGAAGAGGAAGGAACCTGTCTCTTGCCAAACCCAGGCAGGACAGAAGAGGGCAAGACATGAAGACCAAGATCCTGATGACTCCGGCCATGGTCCTCATGAGGGGGAGAATCTGCAATCCACAAAGGAAGCACCAATATCAGTGTCTCCCCTAAACCAAGTCCCTATGAGCTCAGAACCTGAACCACAGAGATCATCTAAACAAAAGGTCTCTGCAGCCCCCTCTCCCACCATAATTCAAATCACTGAATCCCCACCAACTGCAAAAGACAAAGGCAAGGCAATAGCTACAGAACCTCTGAAGAAGGTCAAATCTCCTCCTCCCACCTATGAGAAACTACTAAAAAGCACTTTTGATGCTCTCAAAAGAGTGAAACCTGAAGAAGAAGACTGGGCCTTTGATCTACAACCTCTGTCAGAACTCCCCATCCTACAACCACTTATCACACCATCATAGGATAGAGTTGCAGAGGTTATCCAAGGCTTTAAGAGCCTAAGAAAACCCTTCCCTGTTCCTCCAAAGAAGGACATCGAAGAAGAAGTATATAAATACCTCTATAGCCGCAGAGCTCAAGATCTTCCAACTGTCAGACTCTCAGAGGAAGCTATATCAGAGGAGATAAGGAGATTCTACAAAGATAAAGCCAAGCCAAAATCCAAAGTCTTCAGCATGGCCAAGATCACAGAGGTCGTGACAATCAAGCTTGGACACACAAACTGTAAGAACTTCTGGTTCAGTGAATACGCTGTAAAAAGGGAAGATACGAAGATATGGACTTTCACAGACGCAGATCTACCCAATCTTCATCCTCATGATCTTCCAGAGCTATTCAAATGGACAGAGGACAAGTTCGGCTGGAAGAAGGAACACCAAGAAGCACATCTCACAATCAAGAGGGTCATGAGAGAAAAGCTGTTGTTCTACAGTATAGCTGACTTTCAAGTGGCACTTGACCTGGGAGTCAAAAAGGTCAACTTTCCTCCCCCAGAAAACAGCTTACCATCCTCTGCCAATATTTTGCCAAACTCCATCACCACTTCACCTTCTTTTGGCTTTGTGTACTTAAATCTCAAAGGAGAAAAGAAATTGTTCATAGGGATGGAAAGCCAAAAGTACTCAACCGAATCTCTGCTACTCATTCAAGATCTTCTTATCAAACACAGAGGCACCCCACTCGTACCTGCAGAAGCCGCAGACACCCTTCTGACAAACATAGGTGCAACCTTAAACTTCAGAGACCTATGCGTATGCTACTAAAGAAAACTGAAGAAAGAAGGTGGGTTTGGAAAGAAGATCAATGATTTTCTAGACGCCAAAGTATAGGCTCTGATGACCTGTAATTTTTTTTACAAATGTAATTGCCTTCTGGCATTATCCTATTTTAAATGAAAATCAAGTTTCAGAGGTTGAGTTCCTTTTACCTCGTTTGCTTCTAGATTAGCCATCGCTCTAAATTCCAAATTTTTATTTTTCAATACTTAGGGGGAGATTGTTAGCTCCACTCACTTTGTATAGAAGTATTGAAAATTAGGCTAAGTATGGAAATCGCAGAAGCCTGCCGCTGAACACTCAAATACACCACAGAAGGTGCAAAGCTTGGAGGTTACCCCGCAGAAGATCTATTAGAATAGAACCTGAATGATACTTGGATTACAGAGCCTCTGGGATCACTCACAGAGCCTCTGTGAAGGCCAACCTCTGGAGATTAGCTGTTGAAGTTTTTCTTAGGGTTCAAGACAAGACCACGTGCAGAACACGTGAGACCTGCTGTACGAAGATCCTCAAGATCAAAGTAATGGGCGTCCCACGATGTTTACTTTACAAGTGGCATTCCGTTTATGGAATGTCAGTTCTTGTCTTGTACTAAGGGGTGCATCCTTCAGCTATATTAAGGAGCACCACCTTAGAGCTCTAAGAACGAGAGAGCACATACAAAAACAGAAGTCTGTATAATCCTTGAGCACCTTTTTGCACATACCAGTGCGTGTTCTTGGTGTTTTTGGGTAATTAATGAAACAATTCTTTGAGTAACTTTCATGTAATACTTTACTTCCTGTTCATTAATTACCTATGTGTTTACTACCTTGCATGTTCAATCTCTTCTACACATCTTAAACGCTTCCGCACTCTAGTTATATAATCTGTGTGTAGTAAAAGGTTAAATCAAGTTAAAGAACATCTAAATTGGGATCAACACATACCATGCATAATAGCAAGTATGGTATGACTCAACTGGTTTGGGCTCCCAACGTTGCAGGTCAGGGATCTATTTAAGATGGAGAAGAGAACATTCCACGGAGGTGGAAGGTTTTGACGCCTGAATTATGTCCTCTTGGCAATTGGTGTTGCATAGCCTATGAATCTAAGGAACTCTAGAATATCAAAGTCTGTTGGTTCCTCTAAGAATTTCACAAGGTTTAGTTGGTCCTTGGTTGGGAGTACAAACACTTATGAGACTCTTCATCGGTTGATGCCTAAGTCCAGAATCTTGCCAGTTGAGGATGTTAGTCCACAATTTAAACAATTCTAATTCAAGATGAAAGATTTGACAATTATGCAGCTGTTCTAGAGAGAGAGAGTAGAGAGAGAAAATTATCAAGTCGTATATCTCTTAAGCAATAAATACATGAACACTTAGACTACTCAATTACATTCTAAGCTACTTCACTCACAAGCTTATATACCTATTTATACAAGGAATGACTTACAAGATTAGACACCATTTAACTATACATAACTTTGACTTTTCTACATAAATCTTGGATACAACAATACGATAACATTCTCCCCCTTTGTATTCAAGATTTAAAAAAATTTGATAATAGTCTTCAGCTCTTGATTCTTCAAAACTTTGACTCTGACAGCTTTAAACGTTGAAGCTTTGACAATCTTTAAACTCTCATCTATTGAAGAATCTTGAAAAGTCTTTCACATTGTCTTTGAAAAGTTATCAAGTCTTGAACAAAAACTTTGAAACATTTGAAACTTTGATCTTTGAAACTGCTTTGAACTTTGAGACTTCTTTGAACTTTGAGGAATCTTTCAGTGCTTATATCTTAAGTATTCGTCAATTCATAAAATGTATAAACCCGAATCTTTTCAAATTCAGATATAATAAACGTTGTAACCCTAAATCAACAAATGAAATAGTTAAAATGCCTATAAGTAGCACAAAGCCACTTTGTATAATGGATGTACATTGGAAAGGAGCTTTTAAGATGTTCTCCCCCAGGACTTCCATTCAATCATTAAAAAACACGAAGGAATTTCTATGAATGTTATGACAAGAAAACATATTTCTTGTGTGTACGTGAAAGTGTATAAATGATTGAAGCTACTTAAGCTTTCAACAAGCTCAAGAGGTGTAAATTGTTGAGACAACAACAAGTATTACAGGGACTCAATGTTCATGAAAGAGGTGCGAAGGTGGGGCAAACTTCATTCTTTTTCAATATCTAAATCTTCCGAGTGAAGATCTGATAGCAGATGTGTTGCATCCCCAAGAAAAATTGAAACATTTCTTTGTTAAGAAATAAACGAGTGGTTGGTGGGGTAATTGCAAGAGTTGGCATGGGCTAGTGCCTGTTTCAATGATGGTCACCAAAGAATGTGAACCAATCAGAAGATGTGGCTGCCTAACTCAGAAAGTGGTTGGTGCAGAATTTTGATATTCTTTTAACTCTGTGCTCTCACCCTCTTTCTTTTAAACATTTAGCTCACTTCTACCAAGCTCTCTTTTACATTTTTCCACTCCACACCCTGAGAAAAGCTCAATTGGATGAGTTATTTCCCCCACTCTTTGATTTAAAAACCCCTCACCCCTCAATCACTCTAGGATTACTTCCGAGGTAGGAAACACTGGTTAACGTGAATCCATGGAAGTTCTGTTTAAGCTCTCACACGAATCCTATGTAATTTTGTCCTAAAAAGATATGTTGCTCAATAATTTAACTTGAACAATGAAGCACATGATATCATTGTCATAGAAATGTATGCTCATCAAAAATATGAATGAAATTTGAGCATGTGAACTTTGAAGATCTCTCAAAACAAGGATATTGAAAGAATGAAATGAACTCAAGAGAATTGTTTTGAGAATCTGACAATGTATCAATCAGATCAAATATCACGAAATATGAACGTGAAAGGTTAGGGTATCAAAGAACTTGACAGTTTGTTTATATGAACAAATATAAACAATTTAGCAATAAACGCTCAAGTTGAAAAGATGATTCATGCTCAACAACATTGAATTACAAATGGGAGTATTACCATCGAAAAATTGTTTCTTTATAAGACATGGTAATAACAAAGTCAATATGAAGTACTGAACTGGTGTGTATGAATACTTGACTCTATATAGACAAGATAATACACAAGTATTGATCTTTGGAAATACACGGTCAGTTAAACAGTAATGCTCAATTATGAAAAACATTTGATATCACACTTCTAAATTCATGAAATCTTTTGAGAACCAGAAGTGGTTTGAACATTTAAGAAAATATTTTTCTTGTTCAAAAGTTGTTCTTCTTTCAAGAAATCAAAGATATAGATCAGAAGATACTTACATTTAAGCTCCCACTCAAATCATGATAAAATGATTTATATTCTGATAAGCTCCTACTGGATATTAGCATAATATCCTCATCTTAGACATTGAAGACCAAGTCCTAAACTGATGTGTTTAGAAATCATAGTCCTTTAACATTTAAGACCGGGTCCTGATCAGTTGTAATCAGAAGCCATAATTCTTTAACATGGAATAACGGGTCTTGAACTGAGTTATCCAAGAGCTTAAATTCTTTAAGGTCCGGGTTTTGAACAACTTTTTTCAAAAAGCCAATAGCTTGACATTAAAGATCGGGATTTGAACTACTTAGTTTAAAAGCCTTTATTCTTAAACATTGAGGAACGAGTCCTGATCTATACATAATCACAAGTCGAATTTTTTGCTCCCCCTAAACATGTGGTACCTGCAAAACAGATTTGACAGGTTTAGGTACCCACTACTATTTGGGTCCTGGTAGGTTAGATTTAGGAATCCACTTCTCATTAGATCTAACACTTTTATGTATACTTTTATGAGAAGTAATTCTGTAAGTTCCATACCAGTGATAAGCAGATTCTCTTTGAACAATCTTCTTCTCAGCCAATTTGATAATATGATTAGTAGAATAAAACATATCAGGTGTACCAAAAGATTTACCTTTATGAGCTCTGCTCTTCTTATCTTTTGATGTGGAAGTAGATGATTTTTGAACAACTTTGCCATCTGAAGAACCTTTGACAACCCAAACCATCCGATCTGTCTTTGAAAAATGCTTTCCAAGATATTTATTATAAGATCTAGCTGAGCCATCAACATATTTATTGTAAAACAGATTAGTAGGACGAATCTGATTTGTATCAACAGTTTTTGTTTCGACACTTGTTCTTTTTGAAGTATTTTCTAACTGGAAGCAGTTTTAAATGAACAAACTGATTAAGTTGAATTGTCAGAAGGTGATTGATTAATCACGTCTGTAGAAATTTTCTCTAACAAACTCAACATTTGCAACTTCCAGATCTTTTATCTTTTTAGATAAAATGTTCTTTTCTTCAAGAACTGTGTCAAACTTTTTCTGTAAATCAGATCTGACCTTCTGTTCTTTTAAAATGTTTGATGAAAGAACATATAGTCTTTTAGAAAGCTTAGAAACTTCTTTTTCAAAATTTTGATGTTTTTGCTCAAAATCCTTTTCCAAGTTCTTGTTCTTTTCAGAAACTTCTTTGAAAATCCAACATTTCTTTTTTTTTAGAATTTTTCTTTTCAACCTCAAAAGACTTCTTCTTTTCTTGAAAAAATTGTCTTTCCTCTTCAAGTAAGTCTTGTAAAACATAAATTTGTTTGGGAAATTCAATAACCCTATCATCAAGAATTTTTCTCTCTTTTGCAAACGTGTCTCTTTCAGTTAATAAAATCTTTTCAAATTCTGACACTTGCTTTGAGAGTTTTAAACATCTATGCTCAAAATATTTCTTTTCTTGTAAAGCTTTCTTAGAGAAATCAGACAATTTTTGGTTGTAAACTTTCTCCAGATCAACTTTTTCTTTATCTACAGAGAGACTTTTCATTAGATCAACATTCTTTGTCTCCAATGCAGATATCTTATCTTCAAAAGTTTTGAACTGGCTGTGTAGACCAACTGATTCAACTTCAACTTCTGATTATTTATATTCAGTTGTCTTTAGTTTGTTTTGAATATTGGTTATCTCTCTTTCTTTTATTCTGATTTCTTTCTCTCTTTTCTTGATGATACCTGCAAAATCAGAGTTAGAATCATAAATACATTTTGCATAGTCAGATGTTTTCTTAGAATTTACAATTTTAGCTTTCAACTCCTGAATCTGATTAAGAAGCTTGGAATTATGAATCTTTAGTTTATCGCGTTCAGCTTCTATGGCAGGTATTTCAGGCATGTACATTATGGCACAATCTCGCCCTGATAAAACGTTAGACATCTTGAATGTTATGCTTGAAATGATCGTCCAAAATATTTAGAAAAAAATTGACTTGAAAATCAAACTTGAAAAACTTTAAAAAAAATATAAGTCACAAACTCACAGAACACTGTGGAACTACTTCGCGCAGAACAAACAAACTCGCAAACAGGCTTGTGCGCATAGTAGGTTCCCGCAGATCGAAGGGTGCGCATTTAAGGTTCACGCAAGAAGAGTTGTGCACGTTTCTGGACTTTACTTCTCGCAATTAGCTTTTCGCATTTCAACACATAGAAAAATTTTAAGCTTTTAACTTCTCGAAATGCCTTTGCGCGTTTTGGACATAGAAAATTTTGATCAAACAAAAACTCACAAAACACAAAACTCGTAGAACACTGAAAACAAAAATCAAAACTCGCAAGCAACTTTGTGCATGTTTCCACTTCTCGCATAGAACCCTTTGTGCGTTTCGGTCAAGAACTCGCATAAAACATGAAATCACAAAACATCTTCTTCGTGCGTGTTCTTCACTTCTTGCACGTTTTTCGTTGTGCGTGTTCTTCAGATGAATGTTGAGCGTACTTTGAATCTTTCGTGTTCTTCAGTAATATTCACGGATTCGATCAAAAATATTTAAAACCTGCAATTAAGAATCAAAAATTGTACAATGATGATCGAAATAGCAAACTAAACACTTTCCTAATACAAAGATTAGACTAAAAAAACAAAATCATTGAAAATTGATAAAAAAAAAACAGTGTTCGACTATTTCCAAAGCTGAAACCCACAAAAATCCAAAATTCAATTCGATTTAGTGATTAATTCGTGATCAGATGTAAACAAGAAAGTTTCTAATACAACCTACGATCATTTTGAACTCATTTTCAAACATTAGAATCGACTAAACAAAGTGAATTTGATCAAACAGTGAAATCTCATATTACGTTCTACGTGTTCTTTAAAAAAACAGAAAATCGATCTATTCCTAGTGCAACTAATCAATCAGAATGTTTTTGGTCTGCACTGAAACTTTTGAGCATATGTTTTTCTTTCTCTTTCAAACTCTTCTCTTTATTTCTTGACAATCTTTACACATTGAGAAAACTTGTCTTTCATTTCCGTAATCTTTCTTTGAAGTTCAACATTTTCTTTTTCTAACTTATCTCTTTCAACTCTAAGATCTGGGCTTTTAGATTTATCTTTCAGACCTTTTATTTCCGATTCAAGAGCAGAGACTTTGATTTGCAACGCAACTTTTTCAGCTTTAATCTTTGAATTTACTCTGTCACATTAATTGGCCATTCTGGTGTATATCGATAATTGTCCAAGAAGATGTTTAATATTCTCTTTAGCCTAAAAAAGATTCATCTTATCATAATCAAAATTGAAACCTTGAGACATCTTGAAATCTGTGAAAAAAAATATGATCGTCAAAAGAAAGCTTCGATTAGAAGTTGAATATTGTGCACACGCTTTGAAAAAAGAATTAATACAACGGTTAAAATCAGAAAAAATTTCAGAAAATTAAAATCTGAGAAAAAATAAAAATTTGTCTTCCAAAAATTAATTCTGAAAAGTCAGCGCGAAAATAACTAACTTGAATCTCCAAACCTGCAGAAAATATGAAAAATATATCAGTTATGCTCGAAAACAGATAGAAACAACCAAAAATGACATAAAACAGACTAAAAATGAAAAGAAAACGAAAAACGGGGACTAATCATGACAAAAATGAAAAAAAACGAGAATTAAATTGACAAAAACACAAAAATATAAAGACTAGGGACTAAAACCGTAAAAACACAAAACTTAGAAACTAGAAGGACTAAAATTACAAAAAACCTAAAAGTTAAAAACTACAGGGGTTTATATTGACAAATCCTGAAAGTTAGAACTTGAGGGACCAAATCTGTCAAAACCCAAAACTAATACTAAAGGGACCAAATTTGCCAACTTCTAAAACCACTTAACGAAACTAACAGATTTTAACTAAAAAGGACTAAAATTGTAACAAAATGTAACAAAGTTCTAACAAAGTTAACTATAAGGACCAAAAATGACAAATTTACAAACTAGATAACATACATAACGACAACCAACGAAAATGGGACTGAAAATGTAATAAAAACTAACAGAACTAACGATCAGGGACCAAAATGTTAGAACTTTAATAGACATAACGACACTCCGTTAGTACTGTTCATCATCTTCTCAAAATCACGATCTGTTGATTTCTATCCACGATATCTTCTTTGTTTTTCCATCAAAATTGAAAAGGTTTGTTGCAAAACACTCCTTGTTAGATACTAGATCAAAAACGATTCTGAAACCTGTTCTGAAATCCTTATGACCAGAGGAACATTTTAGAACCAATAAAATCGATCAAAAACGAGCGATACAAAGACCAACTTCAAGAACTCATTGGAAAATTAAAAAAAAAAAATCTAACCCAGGAATTCGTATCAATGGGAGGAATTCATATATCTTTATGAGAAATTAACTAAGGAATTCGTATACTCTTTCACACTTTCACTCTAACATGCAAATTATATTCATCACAGTAATATGCGAAATCGTTGCTTGCGAATTCCTTGAACAGTAGCATCATACGAATCCTTGATTGAACAGTAATTGTATCTTGCGAACTCCTTCAACACAGTAACCTGCAAATTCCTTTAACATGCTCCATGTGAATTCTTATTTCAAGAGACATACGAATTCTTTGAACACCTCTAAAACACTAAGTATACAATTCGTATAAGTTTTCACTGTGACATGCGAAAAGTTATATACATCAGATTACTGTAGCATGCGAATCCTTCATAAACACAATAGGATGCGAATTTTGTGAACACTGTTATACGAATTCTTTATTCAACACTGTTTCATGCGAATTCCTCAATGTAAAGCGTTATGCGAATTCTTTATTCAACACTGTTTCATGCGAATTCCTCAATGTAAAGCCTTATGCGAATTCTTTATTCACACAGCATGCATGTTCTTCATCGTTCATGTGGTGTTCTTCATTGACAAATTCCTTGAAACAGTGACTTGTAAAATTCTGCTTGCGAGATCTTGTTTGAAGAAAATTCCAGCTGCATGCGAGTTCAATCAGCAAATAATTCATGAATTCAACCAATTTGGTTCTGATTGTGAATGATTTTGATCACATCTGCGAGTTCTTTCAGGTTCCAAATTATGCAATCATCTGCAAAGTTTCAAAAACAAAATACACCTGTTAAAATTTGACATTTTTCACCAAAATATGTCTACAAACAACTTTTAAATAACATCACAACGAAAATATGGATTAAAATTTAGATTTGAAAAAAAAATTCATGAATACCTCAAGAACACAAATTTTCAACAATCATCAAATTGACTCAAAAATCGTTTAAATCTTTGAAAACAATCAACAAAATTGATTTCAGTGTCAAAAAATGAAATCAAAACAATAGATCAACAAATAAAAAAAAACTTTCCAAGACAGATTGCAAAAAAAAATATTTCAAGAAAACTTCCCTGATTTCTCAGATCTGGATGAAATCGATGCAAATCAGTGCACAAAACTTTCTCCCAAGCTCTGATACCAAATGAAAAACCCAAAACAACAGATTTCAATCACAACTCTCATATTTATTTTTGAATCTTGACTTTCTCTCTCTACAAACCAGTTTCTCTCTGTAGAAACTCTCTCTACAAACGTATATGATGACAGTATTAAGAATCCTCACTAACTACAACTAAACAAAACCTATTTATACCCTTAAATACAAACTAACTAAACTTTGACTATCTAACTAAAGTAACTTTGACAATTGTTGACTTTGACAAATACAATGACTTTTACAAGTCTTTGACATTTCAATTACAAACAAATACAATTTGACCTTTTAATCTTGAATACAATTCTAATCTAACACGTTCAAAAATAACCCGCGCCTCATAACCTTTGAACAGTTTCATAAGTGATGAAAGTAACAGAAGCTCTGTGGATAAAGGACTTCTGAGGTTATGTGCATGGTTCTTCTAAGCACAAAGTTGCTCTTATTTGATCACAAAACGTTGAAAGAGAATGAGGTGATCGTATTAGTCATTCAAATTAGAACTCAGATGTCAAGAGGTACTTTTGAGGTACTGAGACTCTGTGAACGATCAAAGAGGCTCTGTGAAGGACCTTAAAGGCTCTTAGAACAAGATTTTCTAATTTAGGAAAGACATTTTGAAGTTTTGATCACCCAAAGTTTTGACAAGTTTTGAAGAACAAATTCAGACATATTTTGAAATTGTTGTCCGAGAAAAGTGTTTTGTCCTTAAGAGTGTGCGAAGATCTTACCTTATTCTGCATTTTCTCTTGATAAGAGGAACTCTGTTAGATCACAGATTTATTGGATTCAAGATCATCCAATCTGAAGACTGGAATCTGAACCTAGAGATGAAAAGCCACTCTCGATATTAGTAATGTTAAGTTTGTAATAATTGTCAATGTTAATTATTATGTTAAGTATAATATTTAATATTATTCCTAAATATCTAATTAATAGATATTTAGGATATTAGTTTAGATATTATCATATATTTATTTAGATATTATGTATGTTTGTTTAAGTTAGGTAGATGAGATATCAAGATATCTCAATCACAACTCATCATCATCATCTCCAACATCCAGAGAGAAATAAAGAGAGCTTCAAAGTGTAAAAAGATCAACCTTGTAATCCATTGTTTTGTAATCGAACAGGTTGTTAATCTATTATATTTGTGTTTGTTATCATCTGGTAAAGATCGTGTTTAAATCATAAGGACCGACAATTGGTATCAGAACTTGAAACCAAATTCAAATCAAATTTTCAAAAACTCTCTGTGTTCTTCATCTTCAACACTGTACCATCGATCAAATTTTTCAAACAGTGTTTGTTTTTGAAATCAAAAGGTTGTAAGTTGTTGTAGTTCATAAGTCGATCATCTTGTCAAAATTTAGAGCTGTAAAACGACTTCTAGATTGGTGTATTTGAGTGTTTACAAACCAGATTATCTAACACACCGGTCAACACTGGTCCGAGCACACCGGTCACAACACCGGTCGCTCCACCCCGGTCGAAGACTCCACCCGGTCGCAGTTCCAATTTGGTCACAGACTCCGGTCGATGCAAATCCCCGGTCGGTCAACACGCCGGTCCGCAACGGTCCGGTCGAACATATATCCGGTCGCAACAACACACCGGTCAACTCTACTTTGCGCCATCAACTATTTGCGCAAAACTCAAATTTGCGCGACCAATTACTCGCGCAAAATTCAAAACGCGCGATCTTCTTCTCGCGCAAAGTCTGTTTTGTGCCAACCACTTCTCGCGCAAACCTCTAATTCACGCGACCCGCTTCTCGTGCAAAACTCTTTTGCTCCAGCTTCTTCTAACGCAAATTTGACTTTTACGCCACCGTCACTTAGCGCAAATTGTGCTTTTTGCACCAGTTCTTGACTTAGTCTTTCTGAATCGAATTATTCTGTATTCATTTGATTTTATCTGGACTAACGATGTTAGAAAACAGTCTCATTGGATTCAAGATCATCCAATACGAAGATCGCAATCCGAAGCTAAAAGCTGACAAGTCACTCTCAACAATAGTCTAGATATTAGATATCTAGATATTATTAGTTGGTAGAAGTGTGTTGAAGAATATCAGATGAGAAGATGAGAAAATAGGACACACAAAGAAACATCAGTCCATCAAGAACACAAAGAGAGAAAGTGAGCTTAATCAGATCAATACCAACCTTTGTAATCCGCATTTTGTAATAGAAACAGGTTGGTAATCTTATATATCTGTTGTTTGATTTATCTGGTAAACGATCACGGACTAACAATCGGTATCAGTGCCAATATCAGATTCAAAATCAAACTTTTAAGAACTCTCCGTGTTCTTCATTTTTCAAACCATTGTTCAATCGATTAAAATCTAAATCAGTGGTTGTTTTCGAAATCAAAAGGGCTGATCTATCAAAAGAAGAAACGATACCGGTCGAAAATTTCACTATTCACTATTCACTGTTTACTATTCACGTCGATACTATTCACGTTGGAGTTAAGAGCTCTGAAGTTAAGAGCGCTGACGTGAAGTTAAGAGCCCCTGACGTGAAATTAGAGCCTCTGAAGTGAAGTTAAGAGCTCTGACGTGAAGTTAAGAGCCTCTGAAGTGAAGTTAAGAGCTCTGAAGTGAAGTTAAGAGCCTCTGACGTGAAATTAGAGCCTCTGAAGTGAAGTTAAGAGCTATGAAGTGAAGTTAAGAGCTCTGAGGTGAAGTTAAGAGCCTCTGACGTGAAGTTAAGAGCCTCTGACGTGAAGTTAGAGCCTCTGACGTGAAGTTAAGAGCCTCTGACGTGAAGTTAGAGCCTCTGACGTCAAGTTAAGAGCCTCTGACGTGAAGTTAAGAGCCTCTGACGTGAAGTTAAGAGCCTCTGACGTGAAGTTAAGAGCCTCTGAAGGTTGATCATCAGAGCCTCTAAAGGCTGAAGCTCAGAACCATCCGGTCGAGAGAATTATCATACCGGTCGCTCTTCACATTCTTCTTCAAGCGCAAATCCAAACTTATCTTTTCTAAAGATCAAATCAGAATCTTCAAGATGAATTTTTCTGATGATGAGTATATTACAATGCTTAAATTGGATCTTAAAACACTTTCTTCATCACCGGATCATCATCTTAAACGCTCAAACAAATTAGATCCTGCTTTATTAAAAGCAAAAGAATTGGAAGCTGAGAACACCGTGCTTCAAAAGAAGATATCAGAGTTTGAGAAGATGTTCTAAAAAATATCACACTTTCCAAGAAGAGTGTTGAAGAGAAGAAGATACTTGAGCTTAAATGTTTAATGCTTTCTTAAAAAGTTGAAGACTTTGAGAAAGTAATCATTTCGAAGAGAGATCAGTTTGCCAAAGAGAAGAAGGCTGTTAGGGCAACTTTGTTAGTTAAATAGAAGTTCAGGGTAGATTATATCAAGTTCTTAAAGTTGTAAGCTTGTTGGGCCTTAAAGCCCATAAGCCCATTAGGCCTGCGAGCCTGCGTATTTAAAGTTAATATTATTTCATTTGTTAGTCAGAGAAATTCACTATTCAGTTTTCTAGTCATTAGGTTTACATACCCTAATCAGAAATTCTCTCTGTAAAACTAAACCTTTATTGATTATTAATCATATGACTAGTTGTTGTGGCCTATAATCTGTTCATCATTATTTATAATTACTTGTGATTGCACTGCACTAGGATCTACAATTGGTATCAGAGCAGATAGGCATAAAGGTTTGATCCAGTAAAAAGGTTTGTCTGAAACCCTAAGATCAATTTCTTGTGTTAATTGCTTTACTTGCATTCAATGATTGTTTGATTGTTGGATATCTGTTGATTTTTGGTTGAATCGATTTCTGTTCGGTCGAAGAATTTTTGGTGAATATTGTTTGTTTCTTTCGATCGAAGGAGAAGATCTGGGTTTTGGTTTCGGTCGAATCCCAGATATTCTTCGGGTTCTTCGGTCGAACTCTTCGAGTTCTTCGGTCATCGATATTATCCATATTTGTGGTTATCATTTTTTTAAGTCTTTCGACCTAAGTATTCGACCGGACACTTGTGCTCCGGTCTTGTCCTTTCGACCGAATAAGAGTTCTCCGGTCTTTTCCTTTCGACCGAATAAGAGTTCTCCGGTCTTGTCCTTTCGACCGAATAAGAGTTCTCCGGTCTTGTCCTTTTGACCGAATAAGAGTTCCTCCGGTCAAACACCTTCGACCGGATAAGTGTTTCCCCAGTCGTATCATTCGACCGGATAAGTGTATCCCCGGTTGTATCATTCGACCGGATACCTGCTTCCTCCGGGCATACCTTCGACCGATATTCTGTTAGACCAAGTGTTTCTGTGTTTCTTCTATTTTTATTGTATTTGGATCATTCTGCTTGCCTAACGATCATTACAGTGCTCTTAAGTTAAGAAGTAAAGATGAACTCAAGGGATGCTCTAGCCATCGGTTCTGACCAAAAGCCCCCGGTGCTCTTTCGGGGAGAGTACCCTCAGTGGCATGACCTATTTATGAACTTCATAGAAGCAAAATCCAACTATGAAGATATATACAAATTCCTGACTGAGGGTCCACAAGATTGGCCAATGAAAGTGGTACCAGGAAACCCAGCTGAAGGAAGGCCAGAGCGTCAGATTCGGAAATATGTTGGTGATTTTACTAAGGAGGAAAAGGAAATGTACGAGGCAGAAAAGATGGCAAAATCATACATTCTTCAAAGTCTACCGAATGACATCTATGCTTGTATAGATAGCTTCAAGGACTCATCGAAAAAGATATGGGACCAAATAGAGAAGATGATGATGGGAAGCCACATCAATAATCAGCTAAAGGTGACCAGCTGTATCACCAAATATGATGGGTTTAAAGCACGAAAGGGTGAAACGCTGACGGAAACCTACGAATGGTTTAATATGCTTCTGAATGATCTTCAGAAAAATAAGATCACAAAGACGAACACGGAAAACAACATAAAGTTTATGAACAACTTACAGCCTGAGTGGAAACCGTTCGTCTCCCATATTCGCCACACTCAGACCTTGGAGAAGCTGTACCTTCACGAACTCTATGAAATGCTGCTCCAAGACGAAGAAGAAGTGATGGAACTTATTGGGAAAGCTGAGGAAAAGCCAACAACTAATCAAATAGCACTCGTATCTGAGAGAATAGGCAAGTCCGTCAGCCGATCTTCTGGAAAAGAGCCCGTGCTGAGTGATTCTGAACCTGAAGATCCCGATAGCGACTTGGATCCAGAACTTGCCAAGATGAAAGAAGTAATGGTGTTTCTCACTCAAGCATTTCAAAAGAGGAAGTTTTTTAACAAGTCCTCCAACAAGCAAAGAGTCTCTACTCGACGTGATCATCGAGAAAAGACTGAAGGTAATAGTCGCTTTGAAGCTGTTAAGAAGTCGGACAAGAGAAATGAAGAAAAGCCGAAAGACGAACCGATCAAATGCTACAACTGTGGTCGGTTAGGTCATTTCGCCAAAGATTGTCGCAAGCCAATTGTGCGCAACGCCGACTACTACCGAGCCAAGCTGCTTCTTGCCAAAGAAAAGGAAGCCGGTAAAGCTCTAATGGTTGAAGATGATTACTGGTTACAAGTGTCGGATGAAGAACCTGAGGAAGCTGAAGCACATTTGTGTTTCATGGGCAACCATTCATCACCATCCGATACTGATCAAGAAGATCACAATGCTCCTTGCCAGGTATGTGCCCCTTTTCATGAAGCTTTACTTGATCAGATACAACTTTCATTGCACAAACTTGACTCTTACAAGCTTCTTTTAAAAGAAAAAGAACAACTTCTCTTATCTCTGGAAAAAACGTGTCACTAAGCAGTCTGACTTTATGGAAAAACAAAGCTTAGAAATTTCTAGCTACCTGTGCACTATTTCTAATTTAAGAGAAGAGAATGTGAGTTGTTCAAGAGAGTCACAAAAACTAATGACCAAAGTAGATGACCTGACCGATAAGCTTCGTACGTCTGAGACCGAGAAAATTGATTTGTTAAATCAAAACGTGGCTTACAAAAATGAGAACATAAGGTTATCTAATCAGTTAGAAGAGCTTGAAAAGATACTTCATAAATTTGGTCAATCTGATCAAACGCTAAAGCTAATCGCACCAAAAGAACCAAAGTACGGAAATGCGGGTATCGGGTACGATAACCCTAATTATTTAAACAAGGCTTTATCCAAAGTTCCTACTTTATATGCATCTGAATTTTTTGGATTAGACAAAATCTTTCCAGAATATAAGATACGATGGACCACACCCACTGAGGAGGAAGAATTGGAAGATAAGTTGAGAAGAGAAAACTCTGTTCTTTCTAAAAGGACAGTTCCTTTTGTTTATGATTCTTTAAATGCTACTTATAATACTGACAAACCCCGTTTCCTGTCATCCGATTATTTTCATAGTTACTCTCAAGCTGAACTAGATACTAAAACCGTTAAAACTGAGGAGGAACCTCTAGCTCCCAAAGTTTATGTTCCAACTCTGATTTTAGAAAAGAAACTTGTTCAGCTAGAAGAATCGTATGCATTAGAACGGGAAAATTTTCAAAAGGAAAAACAAGGTGTTTTATCTCAAATTGAGTTTCTCAGTTCCAACAAAAAGGAGACTATGTCGGATGAGGAAAAAGAATATTTCCAGATGGAAATAAAGAAGTTGCACTCACAACTGGCTGCTATGGCAGTAGATCATCTAAAAGTGCAACTTCACAAGGCTGACCCTCAAGCTCAGCCTTCCATTCTCCAAAAAGAGATATCTCATCTGTCTGAAAACTCTTATCCTTCTTCTGACACATCTTCCTGCAAAGCTTTTATGGGTGACTCGTCACCAACTAAAGGAAAAGAGCCTCAAAGTTTTGAATCAGATCAGTGTTCTGATTGTAAAAATGCTTCCGCATATGATCTGCTCTCAACAAACTCTTCCACTGTTCTGAAGTCCTCATGTGATAAGGTCCTTTCAGATGAGGAACTAGAATTTTCCGCATTCTTGAATTCTGAGGTGTGTTTAGATAGCAATTTGAGCCAATTTGACTTTAATCCTTTTCTACCTAGCCATGTTTATTTTTTAAATGAGTCATATGAGCCTCCGGTTAAATTTTATAAGGGTGAATGTTCTACATCTGCCCCGCAAAAACCTTCTGTCAACAATTCGTCAAAATCTTCCAAGTCTAAATCTAAAAGGCGTTCACAAAAGAAGAAAAAGACCGGTCGCTCTCAAAGGTTACAATCGTCAATTTTCAAATCCTCTGACTATGGGTTTAACGGCATTTCATATACGTATGGTCGGCGGGAAGAAGTGAAATATGCTTGGGTAGCTAAGAAGTCAAAAGAGAGCTCGGCAACATCAGAATTAGTTGATCCTGTCTTAAAGTCTAGAAAGAACAATAACAATCATGATGTCTTTATTTCTAAACCTCTAGTTGAATGTAATGGAACTCTTCCTTTAAAAGTTTATTCAATTCCTCAATTACTTCAACTGTCTCATGATTGTCTGTGTTGTTCTTATTGTGGATCAAATGATTTTGTTGATAGTCATTATGCATCTGATTGGTTTGGCTCATATTATATTGCTCATAAACAGTCTCATTGTGATGTTTCCCGTGAAAGACAAAGACCCAACTCTAAACGGGTCTCTAAGTCGGGTGTTAAATCTAACCCCAAAGGACCCATTTACGAATGGGTACCTAAAAAGAAATAACCTGTTTTGCCGGACGGTCATGTGTGGTATCTAGATTCAGGTTGCTCCAAGCACATGACCGGAAGAAGGGAGCTTCTCACAAACTTCACCGAGAGGTTTTGTGGGAATGTACGGTTCGGGAATGATCACTCCTCTCCCATCAGGGGTTACGACGATATTGTCAAAGATAATATCACGATCAAGAAAGTCTCATATGTCGAAGGTCTCGGTCACAATCTCTTCAGTATCGGTCAATTCTGCGACAAGAATCTTGAGGTTACTTTCAAGGCTAAAAGGTGTAGTGTTCGAACTGAGGATGGTAAAGAAATACTTGCTGGAACGCGACGCACCAACCTCTATACGATTGACCTCTCGTCCTTGAAACCCGACAAGGAAGTCTGTTTGTTGTCCAAAGCATCTGCAGAACAAAGCTGGCTATGGCACCGTTGTCTCTCGCACTTAAACTTCAAGAATATCAACAAGTTGGTGCTCGGTGGACATGTCAAAGGCATGCCAGACCTAAAGTTTGCAAAATATCATCTGTGCGCTGCCTGCGAAAAGGGCAAGATGAAAAAGGCGTCTCACAAGCCTAAAGCCGTTCCTAGTACTTCTCGGTCCCTTGAGCTAATCCACATGGACTTATGTGGACCGATGCGCGTTCAAAGTATAAATCATAAGAAGTATGTCCTGGTGATGGTTGACGATTTCTCTCGTTACACTTGGGTCCGATTTCTCCGTTCAAAGGACGAAACTCCCGAGTTGATAATCTCACTTCTTAAGAGCATTCAAGTCAGTCTCAACCAAGTAGTTCAGACCATCAGGACGGACAACGACACTGAGTTCAAGAATCAAATACTCACCGGTTATCTCACTTAAGTGGGAATCTCGCATACTTTCTCCCCCGCTCGTACTCCTCAGCAGAATGGGGTGGTAGAGCGTCGAAACAGAACTCTAGTTGAAGCAGCACGCACGATGTTATCTCATTCCAAGCTACCACTGTTTCTTTGGGCAGAAGCTGTTACTACCGCTTGCTACACTCAAAATCGGTCTATCATCAACAAGCGGTTCAACAAGACTCCGTACGAGATCATCAACAAGCGTATCCCGAACATCAACTACTTTCATGCTTTCGGATGCACCTGCTTTGTCTTAAATGATAAGGATGATCTTGGCAAATTCAGTCCCAAAGCGGATGAAGGAGTGTTTATCGGCTACTCTCAGCAAGCAAAAGCCTACCGTGTCTACAACAAACGGACGAAGACCGTCGTTGAGAGCGTAAACGTGACTTTTGACAAGGCTCCTGAAATGGTTTCTGAACATCTCAGTTCAGAACCCGCGCTTACTGGTCTGTTAGCTTCTGGACAATTCCGTTCGGAGGCTACACAATCTCCAGTGGATCCAAATCATGCGTCTACGTCAAGAGCACATCTTTCTGATTTGGATATACTGTTTGAATACTTTTATAATGACTTATTTAATGTTAAGCCTAATACAACGTCATGTAACAGGAATACTACTCAAGCACGAGAAGTGACACAAGTCACTGGCCCTACCGACTCCAGTGGTCCATTCTCGCCTGGTGCTCCATCCTCTACTGCCAATGATCAAGCTTCCCCGAGCTCCAGTGATAGACACCCTCTTGCTCGAGTTCCTGATGACGGTGTTCATGAACCAACTCCTGTTTCAGTTTTTCTCCCTGAACCGACTCCTATTGAAGGTGCTCCCGAAGCTACCTCTCCGGCAATCCCGGATCCTCATATCGGTTCATCACGAGCTGAGTCGTCCTCTACTCCTTGTTCGACTCCCACTAAGGAGTTGTCACCTCACAGGCCCTCATCCCTCGAGGCAGTTCAGGATTTAACCCCAGGTGGTCATGTGGATTCCGATACCTCCCATCAGACATATCAACCTCATCCACACACCACAAAGTGGACTCGAGCACACCCCCTTCAACAGATCATCGGTGATCCCTCCACACCAGTTCAAACTCGATCCACCACCGCGAATGACTGCTTATTTTCCTCGTTCCTCAGCCGTATAGAACCTTCCACTGTCTCTGAAGCACTGAATGATCCAGACTGGGTATTTGCTATGCAAGAGGAACTCAACCAATTTGAGACCCTCAAAGTTTGGCGCCTAGTTCCCCGACCTAAGAACAAGACGGTGATAGGGACTAAATGGATTTTTAAGAACAAGAAGGACGAAAACGGCATCATTGTTCGGAAAAAAGCGCGTCTAGTGGCTAAAGGATATCGCCAGCAAGAAGGAATTGATTACGATGAGACGTTTGCACCGGTGGCCCGCATTGAAGCGATCCGCATGTTCCTCGCCTACGCCGCTCACAAGAATTTCATTGTCTTTCAAATGGACGTGAAATCCGCGTTCCTCAACGGCGTGCTCAAGGAGGAAGTTTATGTCTCGCAACCCGACGGCTTCGTGAGTACTGAAAATCCGCATTACGTCTACTTTCTTGACAAGGCCCTCTACGGTCTTAAGCAAGTGCCACGAGCCTGGTATGATGCACTCTCATCCTTCTTAGTCAAGTCTGGCTTCTCTAAAGGTAAAATTGATACTACTTTATTTATTAAATGAGAGAAGAATGATATCATTCTTGTACAAATTTATGTTGATGATATAATCTTTGGCTCCACGAACCCCAAGTATTGTCAGAACTTTTCTGCCTTAATGAGTAAACATTTTCAAATGAGCATGATGAGGCAAATGAATTTTTTCCTGGGTCTTCAAGTAAAACAATTACAAACAGGAATTTTCATTAATCAATATAAGTACATCTCGGATATTCTTCGGAAATACCAGATGGAACAATCTTCATCTATGAAAACCCCCATGTCCACTACTCTAAAGCTTCACTCCGATCCTGACGGTAAGGATGTGAATGCTACTATTTATAGAGGTATGATTGGCTCTCTGATGTACTTGACGGCTAGTCGGCCTGACATTATGTTTTCGACATTCTTGTGTGCAAGATTTCAGTCGAAACCTAAAGAGTCTCACTTAGCTACGGTTAAGCGAATTTTTCGATATTTAAAAGGTACTGATGATCATGGTTTGTGGTACCCAAAAGAGACAGGTTTTGAATTGACAGCCTACTCGGACGCTGACCACGCTGGCAACATGCTGGACCGGAAGAGCACGTCGGGTCATGTTCAGTTCTTGGGCGATCGTCTTGTCAGCTGGGCTTCCAAGAAGCAAAACTGCGTGTCCACCTCCACCACCGAGGCGGAGTATGTAGCAGCCACCAGTTGTTGCTCGCAAGTCATCTGGATGTGCACCCAGCTCAAAGATTATGGATTTAATTACTCCAGGATTCCCATCTACTGCGACTCGAAGAGCGCTATAGCCATATCAAGCAATCCCGTCCAGCACACAAAGACGAAGCACATTGATGTGCGCTATCACTTTATAAAAGATCACGTGGAAAAAGGTACTATCGAACTCTATTTTGTTAATTCAGAGCATCAGTTAGCAGACCTATTTACCAAAGCATTGGACGAAAAACAATTTAATTACCTTGTGTCCAAGCTAGGTATGGTAAATCTGAAAGTTTGATCCGTTCGCAACTCTCTACGAGTTTCATTCAATAACGAATGACTGTGACAACTGCACCAGTGCCTTGTCTCTGGTTGCTATTATCCACACTCCTTGGTTATTGCATTTTACTCGTTCAGCTCTGTGTCCGTTACGAACTTCTGTATCAACAAAGTAGATTTCGTGTTTTTTTTCTTTTCCCGCTTCTTTTGTTTTCGTGTGTCTGTTTGTTTGTGATTTTGTGTAGTTTATCTCTTGTTCTCTGAAAAGTGCAAGTTGATTGTGGTGGATCTACAACCCGGTAATCTGTTCCGGGGGAGCACTAGCGTCAGATGGTTGGTAAGTCTCACGGGTCCTCCATTCGAGGGGGAGCAGGTAAGAGGGTTCTGTGTTCGGACCTCCTCCTGGTAATCATTCGAGGGGGAGCTAGGTCTCGCGTCTTCGATTTTAAGTTTTTTTTATATAGGTTTAATTTTTGTTTTTTTTTTCCCATTAGGGTTTTTTTTAAGTTGTTTTATATATCTTCGAAAACTCCAAAAATATGTTTATTAAGGTTTGGTTTTTGTTATTTTTGTTTTGGTTTGTTTGTTTGGTTTGTCTCGGCCCAAAGTCTACCCGCCCCCCCCCCCCCCGGTCCAAGCCCAAGACACCTCTGGGGTATAAGAACCCCGATCGAACCTCTGAGTCCCTCACTTCGATCGATCCCTTCTAAAGTATTTCTCATCTTGTAATTCTCTCTCTCGCCCGGACCGAATACTTCGACCGAATCCTTCGTCTTCATCTTCTACAATCGACGAGGTAGGTTTAATCATGTTTCGGTTTTTTAGTCTGCATCGATCGTTCGTAATCGATCGATTTCAAGGTGTTTTCTGCTATGGACGTTCCCCGGGGATGGATCCTGTGTCGCTTTATCTTCTCCGGGGGAATACTCCGATCTAGGGTTTCGCCCCGGTCGAAGGCTCCCCCGGTCAAAAGCTCCCTCCAGTCGAACATTATCCGGTGGTTTAGCCACCGGTCGAATAAACGCCCCGGTCGAACTCACCACCGGTCGAATACTCCGGTCGTTCCTTTTCCCCGGTCGAAGACCATATCCGGTCTGAAGAGACATCCGGTCAAATGACCTCCGGTCTTAAGAGACCTCCGGTCGAATACATATCCGGTGGTTACCACCGGTCGAATGTGACCTCCGGTCGAATATCTCCTCCAGTCGAAGACCATATCAGGTCGGACTCCTATCCGGTCTTAGTGACCTCCGGTCGAATGCCTTATCCGATCATGCACCTATCCGGTTTTAGTAAAACCCCTGTTGAATCTTATCCTGTAGAATCCAAGTTCTTGGTTATACCTTTTAATATGTGTGTTTATGAGGAACTTTTGGTGGTTCTATGTGCTGGTGCAAGTTTATGCGCCTTGGTGACTAACCCTAATTCTCGAATTGGGTTTTGTTCTTCCAAGATTTGGAGTTATTATCTGTTGTGATTTAAATCATGACTGCATAACTCCAATGGTTATTATCTTTTTACAAACCTGCGTACTAATCGATTAATTCTTCACAGGTACAATGGCACAAAACCAGCCACCAGCGATTGATCCAATCGCAGATGCGGAACTGATTCCCGAGGATCAGTTCCTTCCTCTTATAGCCAATAACTACCATCTCGATGTAACCCAACCTGCTATTCAATATCAGGTCATCATCGAGATACTCAGGGGCCATCCAATCTCGTATGCTCTAACGGAAACTGCAACTGTACCAATCTTATACTTACAGCAGTTCTGGCAGTCTCTCCATGTGTTAGAGGTCGATGGCGGATTCCATCTTGAAGGTCGGATAGATCACACACCAGTGCTTCTCACCAGTGATCTCTTCCGACAATTCCTTCGGTTACCGACCGCCGGATCCGTAGCAGGCCGAGAAGACTTCGACCCGATTGTCAGTGACGCTACTCTTTGCACCGACCTTCTCTCCTTGGGTTACGGCGCAGAACTTCGCATTCCATCAACCATCAACCGCAAACATCTATCGACAATATGGTATACGTTGTTCACATACATCAATCGATGCCTTTCCTCTATAACGAAGGGCATAGATCAGACGAGCGCCCCGATTCTACGCATCTTTCACGCGGTGGCCTTCAATCGCCACGTGGACTTTGCCGACTTTCTCTGGTTTGAACTCATTCAGAGAGTTCGATCTACTGCATCTCGCCGGTCAAACTTCATTCCATTCATGCGGTTCCTACAGATCCTTATCCGGAACTACATGAACCTGTATCCCGAGATACACCGCCGCTCTACCCACCCGACGTGCCCACAACATCCAACTCGCAAGATTTCTTCCCGCGCTGATCCGGAAGGTGTTGTCGCCCGACAAATCCAGTCGGGGTACTAGACCATGCTCGTCCCATGGCACAGAGTGTGATAGCTTATAGGCACACACACAACATTCCAGCTCCTATGGTCCGGCCAGTACCGGCAGGACCTGCCAAGGGAGCAAGACCTGAGCGACGTGAGGGTCCGCGTCCACGAACGAGAGGCGGGAGCGTCCGGATAGCTGGGGCTTCCGGACAGGGTGTGTCGAGAGATATTATCGTGAGGGGATCTGGCATGGGCAGTGCCGTTGGAACGAGCCAGCCTAGTTCTTCAAGACAACCACCGTCACCGCCACCAACCGAGACTCAAATGGCAGAAGAGGCCACAGATTCTGAAACCGTTCATGTTCAGTCCTCTTCTGTCGCTGCTACTGAAGACACGGTAGCCAATTCCGACTCCGAAGAAACCCATTTTGCATCATCGCCATCAAATGAAGAGTCTTCTGACTCCGATGGTGACGATGATCAACCCTCATCTGGAGCGATAAGGAGAGCGGAGGGAGTCTTAGTTGAAAATCAAGAAGTGAGCTGTGTGAGGGAAAGGCGGAGTAAAATGCATTCCGAGAGTACATGAGTGACGGGACAACCATCTTCGGTTGTACCCCTAGCCACGTCTATCCAGGTAGCCACATCTGCTACCCAGTCTCATGTGTTGGGACAGGGTATTGAAGAAGCCGCCGTGGACCTAGCGGCGCGCCTGCACACCCAACCAAGCCACTCCACCATCTCTCAACAGATGGTGGTTTCACATTCTCACGGGGATTTAGCACATACGCTATCGGGCTCTCACTTGGAGGGTGCCGATATTGAAACAAGAGAACAGTTGCCCCCGTTCTCGCCATCTTTGATTGCACGGAGTCTAGAGCCATTTGTGATCCATCCCATTCCTTAGACACAGATTCCTTTTTCGGCTATCGCCGGTAGCCTAAGTGGCCCGGCCGGAACATCCATAGTAAACCCGCCTTCGGGTAGTTTACGAGGATTGGGTGGAAGTCCTACCACGGCTATCATCACGCCAACCGTGAACGTAGGCGGCTCGACTTCCACAGTCGTAGCTACAATGGGAAGTCTAAGTGACACCGGCGTTACCCCAACTGAGTTTGTCTCAAGGGAATACATGGACGGCGCCCTAAAGGCTGTCCAATCTATGATGAGGGAGGAGATGGACAACATCAAACGCATGGTCAAAGGCAAAGGTCCTGCGACTGAGCCGGAGACCACACCTATTCCACCTTCTCTACCAGCCACGAATATTTCAATACCTGAACTCAAATATATCCTTCTCGCCAAACTTATAGCCCAATCTCTAACCGAACCCACCCAGGATGCCGATTTGCTATCCCTACTTCGTTCTCAAGCAACCACACCTACTCCACCTACACCCCAGCCTACTGTCTCTACCGAAGCCTTCCAGATCCAGCAAGCTATGCTTCAGTCACTTCAGCAAACCGTAGCTGTTTTGACTGAACGCCTTTCAGCAGTGGAGGATACCTGTCGTAGCCAGGCAGAACGGCTCAAGCGTCGACATGATGATCAGGATGATCCTGATCACCATGAGGGGGAGAAGCGCCAACGTCTATCTGATCCGGAGACACATGTAGTGGAGTCAGAACAGGTTGAACAGGATACGGGTTCCGGTACTCGATCAGAAGTGCAGGGACAGAAACGGGAACAATGTATGGAGTTAGTGGTGTTTGACATTCCAAGGGTTGAAAAGCCTGAGGAATTTGATGAAGGTTCTCCGATAGTCCCTGAAGATTGGGCAATAATACTAGATCCGTATGAAGTGACGGACACGACAGAAGAATGTGCCAATACTGAAAGAGCTCTGGTGGTTATGCAAGAAGAAATTGATGAAATACTGCATCCAGATGATCAGTCTTCTGCCGTGATTCCTTTATTGACCTATCCAGTTAATCATCCTGACTTCTCTTCTACAGTTTTTCCCGAGAGATCTCCTCCAGCTTCACCAGTTAGAGTACCAGTTCGTACTACTCCAGTTCGTCCATCCAAGTGGGAAAGAGTCCGGATAAAAGTTCCTTTCCTCGAAGAAAGCCAACAAAAAGATCTTTGCCCACTGGATCAGAAAGTATGATGAAGTCGTTATCCATGGTCTACAGTCAGTGAAAAACAAAGAAAAACAGCGTGAACTTGTGTTCGTGTACAGAAAGTTCCAGCACAAGTACTCCAAGACGAAGCTCAGGATTGTATCCGTTGATAAGATTATACCTGCCTACTTCATGAAGGTTAAGTATACGGACTTTATGGTTACTAGAGAAGATGGTCAACAATACTGCTTTTCTGATGCTGATTTTCCATGTCTGGAGCCACAAGATCTGCTGTACATCCTACGTGACTTAAAGACTAGAACCGTCAGACCCGTAGAAGTCATTGATGCACTAGAAACAGTGAAAATATACATGAAGTGTGCAATGAAACTTGCTTCGGTGGAAGATTTTCAGATTGGGTTAGAAAGCGATCAACCGAAGATTAATCTGTTCAAGCCTGATCTGAGTGTTCCGTTTGATGCTCTAAATGTACCTGCATTCACAGTTATAAAGATTCCAGAGTTTGGTATGTCATATGTGAACAACAACGGTGTTCTACGCTTTATCCGTTTTGATCAGATTGCCAGATTTTGTGATGGTACGTTGATGCTTTTGAAAGACAAGTTGAAGCGTGCGCTGAGTCAAGATGAAAAAGGATTTCAGATACTGGATTCTTCTTACAAAGAACTTATTCTTAAAGCACTGGGTGTAATTGAAGAGCGACTGGAGTACAGGACTCAGATTCGATATTTCGAGATCAGCTTTGGTTTCCGGAAAATTTTTGTTCCTAACTGGCGTGACTATCAACTTCTATTTAAAGGGGGAGATTATTAGGGCTACTTTGTTAGTTAAATAGAAGTTCAGGGTAGATTATGTCAAGTTCTTAAAGTTGTAAGCTTTTTGGGCCTTAAAGCCCATAAGCCCATTAGGCCTGCGAGCCTGCGTATTTAAAGTTAATTTTATTTCATTTGTTAGTCAGAGAAATTCATTATTCAGTTTTCTAGTCATTAGGTTTACATACCCTAATCATAAATTCTCTCTGTAAACCTAAACCTTTATTGATTATTAATCATATGACTAGTTGCTGTGGCCTATAATCTGTTCATCATTATTTATAATTACTTGTGATTGCACTGCACTGGGATCTACAAAGGCAAATGATCTAAAGTCAGCAGGATTCTTAAGAGTTATATCAGATGGAACGAAGGGTGCAAAGAAAGGATTTGAAAAAGAGAGAAGCATCCTTGAAGCTGCAATTAGGAAGCTTACGGCTAAGCTATCTCAATTATCTAAGCTTGCATAAAAAGAGAAGAAGAAGAGGTCTGAGCTTGAGATGAAGATTGACCTCCTTATCAAACAAAGAGACAGTTATTCTTCAAAGAACTGTTTCTTCAAACAAGTCAGTGAAATCTTCTAATCATATTCGGAGTACTAATCTTTTCTATGACAGGAATAGAGATAGTTCAGGTACAAATCTCAGAAAAAGAAACAGCTTCAAAGAAGAAGAACTGGTCTGGAACAGGAAACCAGTAAAAGATGAGCTGAAAGGTAAAAACTCATGTGTTCATACGCACACTGCCAAGAAGAACAATGCGCCAAAAAGTAAACCTGCTCATGTTTACACGAGAGATCAAATGATCAGGTTATCAGGTAAGAAATATTATTGTTCTTATTGTCATACACATGATCCTGTTCACAAAACTAGTGACCATTACTGGTATGGTTCTTACTCAGTAACCCCCATACGAACTGCAACTCACACACATGGACCCAAATACCATTGGGTACCAAAGAAGATAATTGATTCTGTGTTGCAGGCACCTACTGTCAAGGGGGAGTAAGAGAAGTGGCTTCTGATTACGACAGATAAAAACCCGTGCTTCAGAGAACAAATGGCTTCTAAGTACATCAGCTTAGAACCCGTACCTCAACGAAGTTTGACTTCTAAACACAACAGTTTAGGACTCACACTTCAATAATCAAAAGACCTTACTCCGGAACTGATAAGGATTGTACTCTGATACTCCAACGAGGAAATCAACCTTCAAGGGGGAATACATACTTTACTGAAATTTATGCTTTGGAAAGATATGACGATCTTCACTTCAAAAAGGAAAGTTGTAGATCTCTATCATATGCTTTTATAACTGACATATTTTAGATGCATAATTTCAGGGGGAGTAAAAAGGTAATAACTTCTGATTATTTCTGATTGGAACTCGTACTTTAACTGTTTTACTGCTTTTTGTCTTTTCAACTTAAGTGAATAAATTTGCTTTGACTTGACCTAAGACTTTTTCAGAAGTTTGAGAGAAACTTACAAGATCATATGACTTTAAGCTTAGCTTCATGAGATTTAAGATTACACGTCAAGGTACAATTCTACATCTTAATCTCATATATGGTTGAAAGAAGGACAACTTTCAATCATTGAAAACATCATTCTGAAACGTTCAAATCACTTCTCGATTCTTCAACCAGATTTTATAATTCGAAAGTGTAACTTTAAATGTTTTCTTATTCAATTGAGCTTTAACTGCTAAGTTGAACCATTTTGAGCATTATATGCTTCATAGGAAAATATGGGATCAGTGTGTTAGGATTAACACAACTTCAATGGAATCACATGAACCAGTGATTTCTACCCAAGAAGTTAATCCATAGTGATTGGGTGTGAGGAGTCAAAAGAAATGAGTGTTGAATGAGTGATGAGGTATCATGAAAAAGAGAGTTCGGTTAATAGTGAGCTAAATAATTAAAAGAAAGAGGGTGTTAGAACAGAGTTAAAAGAATATCAGAACTCTGCACCAACTACTTTCTGAGTCGGGCATCCACATTTCTAGTGTTTCACATTTCATTGGTGAACATTATTGAAACAGGCGACTAGCCCAAGCCGACTCTTGGAATTACCCCACCATCTACTCATTTTCTTCTTAAAAGGAAAATGTTTCATTTTCAAAGGGGACGCAACACATTTACTATCTGATTTTCATTTGGAAAATCTGGATATTGAAAAGAAGGAAGTCTGCCCCACCTTCGCACTTCACTCATGCACATTGAGTCTGTGTTTAACTTACTGTTGTCTCAGTGGTTTACACATTTTGAGCCTTATAAGCGATCATCAAGTGCTTACTTTTTTTCTATCACAAGCACGAGCACACAAGGAATTAGTTTCTTTGTCATAACGTTTATAGAAACTGCCTTTGTGGTGTTTTGATGATTAAATGTAAGCCCTGGGGGAGTCAATATCAAACAACTCCTTTCCAATGTGTATTCGTTACACACAGTGACTTAGTGTTACTGACAGGCGTTTCTAAATGATTTGTTTATTGCAAGAGGTGTTACATGACTATTTTGTTTGGATTTGCAAAGATCTGGATGAATATCTATTGCAGTGACGAATCAAAGGCTCCAACTGAATGACATTTCTTGAACATCAGACTTTGATGAATTCGTTGCTCAATCCATCAAAAAGAGGGGGAGAAGATCTACCCAAGAAATGGAGAAGAGTCAACTAAGTCACATGTTTCAAGAATCACGTCCAAGATTGAATTCTTCAAGATCAAAGTTTCAAGATCAAAGTATTCTGAAGATATGATGATTCGAAAGAAATTTCTTTGCAGATACTTTGCTGAAGCAATTCCGAGCTACAACTGAAGATAATTTCTCCCCATGAACTGAAAAAGATAATCTACATCTTTGGGGGAGTTTACTATATCTTGAAGACTAAGAGAGAGATGCATCTTCAGTGCTGAAAAAAATAAAAGATCGTATTGCTAAATCATTTGAGTAATGATCTTGATCCAAAGGGGGAGATTGTTAGAAAACAGTCTCATTGGATTCAAGATCATCCAATACGAAGATCGCAATCCGAAGCTAAAAGCTGACAAGTCACTCTCAACAATAGTCTAGGGTCCAAAATGTAATAATAGTCAAAGTTAGTTTGCTTTAATTATATTAGTTTTGTTATTATATTAGTTTTAAATATAATATCTAGATATTAGATATCTAGATATTATTAGTTGGTAGAAGTGTGTTGAATAAGCTAAGTGATATAATATATATATCACCATCTCTTGCTTGTAAAGAATATCAGATGAGAAGATGAGAAAATAGGACACACAAAGAAACATCAGTCCATCAAGAACACAAAGAGAGAAAGTGAGCTTAATCAGATCAATACCAACCATTGTAATCCGCATTTTGTAATAGAAACAGGTTGGTAATCTTATATATCTGTTGTTTGATTTATCTGGTAAACGATCACGGACTAACAAACGATCATTTCAACTTCTTTTTGTTACAGGAATCATGGATGATGATTATTTTGAGGATTATAGTCCTGCAAGGCGAAAAGTGATAATTCTGAAACAGGAAATTTTAGAATTTCAAGAACAAGATAGAATAGATCGGATCTCTACTTCCAAAGAAGCTTTCATAGTTGAATCAGATGTAAAACCTCTTGTTTTAATCAAAGGAGAGTTTGAGTCATGGAAGATTAGTTTTCTAGATCTCATAGATAAACATGAGTCTGGAAAATATATCAGATTATCTTTGCAAAAAGGAAGGATGAAAACTCCAACGAAGTTTTACTATTATTCGGGAGCATATGGAATGAAAGAAAAAGGACAATGTGTTTTACCAATTGAGGAATACTCAGATGAGCAAAGAAAAAGATTTTAAGCTGATAAATTGGCCAAAGTGTTTATTTTGAAAGGAATTTCAGATGAAATTTGTATCAATTTCAATATCAAAGAGGATACAACAAAATAGTTGTGGGATCAGCTTGAAAATAAATCAAAGTTGTCTTTAAGTGAAAAAGCAAAAGATTTGGAAGCTGAGAACTCTGAGCTAAAAAGAATGATTTCTGATTTGAAAGATAAAATCCAGAAGCTAGATCTTGTTGGGATCAATGAGAAGAAATCTAAGGATTTGGAGAGTGCAGATGCTGATCTTCAAAAGAAGAAGTTCTCAGACTTTTCCAAGAAAAGTATTGAAGAGAAGAAGGTGATTGAACTTAAATGTATAAAGTTTTCTCAACAAGTTAGTAACTTTGAGAAAGTAATCATTTTAGAAAGAGATTTGTTTGCCAAAGAGAAGAAGGCAATAGAACGAAAGAATGTTGGATTCTTAAAAGAGATATCAGATGGAAGAAAGGGTGCAAAGAAGGAATTTGAAAAAGAAAGAAGAATCCTTGAAGCTGAAATTAGGAAGCTTACCGAGAAGCTATCTGTACTGTCTAAAAGTGCACTGAAAGAGAAGAAAAAGAAGTCTGAGCTTGAGACGAAGATTGACCTTCTTATCAAAGGAAGAGACAATTATTCTTCAAAGATTAATGAGCTTGAAAAGATTATTTCAATGGTGATGGTGACTGAGCACAAGACTCCAGAGTCAATTGTCCACTCACCTAGAGATGATTCAGCTGATTTAGAATGCTCATTCAAGTCAGCTGCAAGTTCAACATCTAGAACTGCTTCTTCCAAAAGGTTAGTTAAATCTTCTAATCAGATTCGTAGTACTAACCTTTTCTCTGGTAGAAATATAGATGGTTCAGGTATACATCAAAGAAGGAAAAATAGCTACAAAGAAGAAATATGAGATGAAAAGTAAGAAGTCATGTGTACATCCGCAGAATGCCAAGAAGAACAATGCGCGTAAAGGTAAACCTGATTTTGTCTACACGAGAGATCAATTAATCAGTTTGTCAGGTAAGAAAATTCTATTGTTCTTATTGTCGTACACATGATCCTGTTCATAAAATGAGTGACCATTACTGGTATGGTTCTTACTCAATTTCTCCCATAAGAACTGTAGCTAACACTCATGGACCCAAATACCAGTCGGTACCAAAGAAAAGAGATGATTTTGTGTTGCAGGCACCTATTGTCAAGGGGGAGTAGGAGATCAGTGGTTTCTGAATAAATCAGTTCAGAACTCGTGCTTCAATGAACAGAGGCTTCTAAGTAATCAAGTTAGGACCCATACTTCAACGAAGATTGACTTCTAAACACAACAATTTAGGACTCGTACTTCAATGATCAAAAGACCTTACTCCTGTGCTGATATGAAAAGTGTACTCCAATACTCGAATGAGGAAATCAACCATCAAGGGGGAGTACATATTTGTCTGAAATTTTAAATGCATATCTTTTTCAATGATAATTTTCAAATGCATAACTTCAGGGGGAGTAAAAGACTTATGACTTCTGATTATTTCTGATCAGAACTCGTACTTTCATTATTTTACTGCTTTTTGTCTTTTTTAATTTCAGTGAATAACTTAACTTTGACTATGACATAAGACTTTTACAGTTTTTGAGTAATGCTTACAAGATCATATCTATATGACTTTAAGCTGGACTTCATGAGATGTATGATTGCACTCAAAAAGTATAATTCATTATCTTAATCTCATATATGGTTGAAAGGTGGACAACATTCAATCATTGAAAACATGTTCTCAAATGTTCAAATCACTTCCTGATTCTTCATCAGATTTTATACTTTGGAAGTGTATTTTTAAATATTTTCAAGATCTACTTTGTGTTTTAAGTAATATAGTTATACCATTTTGAGCAACACATGCTTTCTAGGAAAACATGATTTCTTTGTGCTAGGACTTAACACAACTTCTATGGAATCACGTTAACCAATGATTTCTACCCAAGAAGTTAATCCATAGTGATTGAGTGTGACAAGTCAAAAAAAATGAGTGTGGATTGTGTGATGAGGTATACAGAAAAAGAGAGTTTGGTTAGAGTAAGCTAAATGTTTAAAAGAAAGAGGGTGTGAGAACAGAGTTAAAAGAATATCAGAACTCTGCACCAACTTTTTCTGAGCCGGGCAACCACAATTCTAATGTTTCACAACTCTTTGGTGATCATTATTGAAACTGGCAACTAGCCCATGCTAACTCTTGATCAAACCTCACCAACTACACATTTTCTTCTTAACAGGAAAGTGTTTCACATTTTCAAAGGGGAAGCAGCAATATTTCTATCTGATTTTCATTTGGAAAATCTGGATATTGAAAAGAAGGAAGTCTGCCTCACCTTCGCACTTCAAGCATGCACATTGAGTGTGTGTTTAACTTACTGTTGTCTTAGTGGTTTACACAGTTTTGAGCCTATAAGCAATCATCCTTGCTTAATTCTTTCTATCACATGCATGAACACCCAAGGAATTTGTTTCTTTGTCATAACGTTCATAGAATTTACCTTTGTGGTGTTTCGATGATTGAATGGAAGCCTTGGGGGAGTGAACATCAAAAGGCTCCTTTCCAATATATATTTGTTACACACAGTGACTTAGTGTTACTGACAGGCATTTTAACTGATTCATTTGTTGATTCAGGTGTTAAACGATTATTTTGTCTGGATTTGAAAAGATCTAGATGAATATCTTTTGGATTGACGAATCAGAGGCTCCTTATGGAAGACATTTCTTACTCAAAGTTTTGATGAAATTGTTGCTTTTTCCATCAAAAAGGGGGAAAAGAGCTAATCAAGAAATAGGAGAAAAAATGTGAAAGATCAAAAGTTTAGAGATTTCTTCAAACTATTCTGAAGAAATGGGAGAAGAGCTAACCAAGAAATGCGATAGATCAAAGTATTCGGAAGACATGCTGATTTTAGAGAAATTTTCTTTGAAGACACTTTGGTAAAGCATTCTGAGCTAAAACTGGAGATTATTACATATTTAAGACAAAGAAGGAGATTGCATCTTCTAAGCTGAAAAAGAGAAGACTGAATTGCTAAATCATCCAATCTGAAGACTATTGGAGTAATGATCTAGATCCAAAGGAGGAGATTGTTAGATCACAGATTTATTGGATTCAAGATCATCCAATCTGAAGACTAGAATCTGAAGCTAAAGCTGAAAAGCCACTCTCGATATTAGTCTAATGTTAGGTTTGTAATAATTGTCAAAGTTAATTATTGTGTTAATTATAATATTTAATATTATTCCTAAATATCTAATTAATAGATATTTAGGATATTAGTTTAGATATTATAATATCTTTATTTAGATATTATGTATGTTTGTTTAAGTTAGGTAGATGAGATATCAAGATATCTCAATCACAACTCATCATCATCGTCGCCAACATCCAGAGAGAAATAGAGAGAGCTTCAAAGTGTAAAAAGATCAACCTTGTAATCTATTGTTTTGTAATCGAACAGGTTGGTAATCTATTATATTTGTGTTTGTTATTATCTGGTAAAGATCGTGTTCAAATCATAAGGACCGACAAACTCCTTTGCTCCCCCACGAATCATCAAGGTCTTCTCTGTGTGGCTCATTCTGCTCCCCCTCGATCTGTGCTTGGCATTACGAATAAGCTTTGTAGAAGCCAAAATATCAAGGTTCCATAACTCAAAGGACAAAAGAGGTTAAAACAGTAAACTATACAAGCAAATAAAGGAATGTACAAACTGGAATGTAAATATTTACATCAGAGGCTCTGGGCAAGGTTACAGAAGCTCTGTTGATCAATCAAGGTTCAATATACCAAGCTTGCCAACGAGAAAGTTGAATATTTTCTCATCTAGTGCCTTTGTGAAAAGGTCAGCAAACTGGTAATCAGTTGACTCAAAATACATCTCTATGGTACCCTGTTCCACATGGTGTTTCAAGAAGTGATAGCTGATATCGATATGCTTTGTCTTGGAGTGCTGTACAAGGTTGGCAGAGATCGCTATGGCAATTTTTGAATCGTAGAGGATGGGGATCTTATCAATAGAAAAGTCGTAGTCTTTCAGATGGGTTCTCATCCACAAAACTTGTGAGCAAGAATTGGCCACAACAACGTATTCGGCCTCTACAGTAGACGTTGACACACAATTTTGCTTCTTCGAAGTCCAACTCACTTGTTTACCTCCAAGGAATTGACATCTCCCAGAGGTACTATTTCTGTCGAGCTTGCATCCTCCGTAGTTTGAGTCTGTGTATGCCATAAGATCGAAGCCAAAGTTCTTCGGATACCAAAGGCTAAGATTCTTGGTACCTCTTAAGTATCTGAAGATCCACTTAACAGCTAAAGGGTGGGATTCTTTTGGGTTAGCTTGAAATCTTGCATTGAGGCATGTAGAGAATATTATATCTTAGCTACTTGCAGTTAAGTAAAGTAAAGACACAATCATACCTCTGTAGAGCTTGCACTCGACAGTTTTACCATCTGGATCTACAAAGAGCCTTGATCCAGTGGCCATTGGTGTCTTCCTTACAGAAGAGTCATAGAGTTTATATTTTGAAAGTATGTCAGAGTCATATTTTAATTGGTTGATGAGAATCCTCTCTGTGGTTTGCTTGACTTTCAATCCTAGGAAGAATGTGAGTTCTCCCATCATGCTCATCTCAAACTCACTCTTCGTTAAAATTTCAAAATTTTTACAAAATGAATCTTTTGTAGAGCCAAAAATAATGTCATCTACATAAATCTGAACAAGCAGAATCTCACCCTTTCTCCTTTTAAAAAATAGAGTAGTATCAGTGGTACCTCTTTCAAAATCATTTGCATGAAGGAAATTGGAAAGTCACTCATACCATGCTCTAGGTTTTGTTTCAGACCATACAGAGCCTTGTCTAAGAAGTAGACGTGGTCTAGATACTTTGAGCATTGAAATCCTGGTGGTTGTTGGACATAGACTTCTTCTTGTATTTGTCCATTTAAGAAGGCTGACTTAACATCCATTTGGTATACCTTCAAACCTCTGTGGGCTACAAATGCAAGGAATATCCTTATAGCTTCTAGCCTAGCCACAGGGACAAAGTTTTCTTCATAGTCAATGCCCTCTTCTTAACAATAGCCTTTTGCCACCAATCTTGCTTTGTTCCTTATCATTACCCCCTCCTCATCCTTTTTGTTCCTAAAGACCCATTTGGTCCCTATTGCGATTTTGCCTTTTGGTAGAGGCATTAGGGTCCATACCTTGTTGCGTTCAAACTGAAGAAGCTCCTTTTGCATAGCCTCTATCTAGTTGGGGTCTTCAAGAGCTTCTGAGACCTTCTTGGGCACGATGATACTTACAAAGTTTGTATAAAGACAAAATTTTGTCATATTAGAGCGAGTTTTTACACCTTCAGAAGGATCTCCAATGATTTGGTTCTGAGGATGACTTTTGGTCCACTTAGTCATGCGGGGATGGTGATCACTGGAACCCTCTGTCCCCAGGCATATGCCTAGAGCACCCGAAATCTAGGTACCAAATAGGCATACACTTCTTCTTCTTTAGACATATTAAATAGTTTTAGGTACCATTGCCAAATGGGCCATTCTTGTTAGGGGACTTTAGAGATGCCTTAACACTCTTTGTTTTGGTTTTATCCTCATTAGCAGAGGTACCATTTTGTTCTTTCCCACCCCTGAATTTGGCATTCAAACGCTTGTGGTGAGAAATGTGAGAGGTAGTTCTGGAGAAGTGTTGGTTGAGAACATGCATTAAATCAAAACATTTGCATTAAGAGACTCTAGAAGCCAGATTCTTAAACTTTTCATTAAATTGATCAAAAGAGGGTACAGAGCTTTGTTTACAACAACCCTTTTTAGACTTGGGTTTCTTTTTACATAAATCTTTGTCTAATCTAGATTGAGTTTTGGCAAAATCTCCTCTTGGATAGCTCTTTAGATGTACTATCACTCTTGGTTTTTCCTTCCTTGCACTCACTGCCACAGAAGTATGAAATTTGTTAATTTTGGTCCATTTTTCCTTCTTTTGCCAAGTGATGTTGTCTTGACAGTGTTTAGCTGATTTCAAAGCCTTGGGATGTTGAGTTGACAGAACCTTTTCTTTGTTCACCTTCTCAAGTTCTAGAGAGGTTTTAGCGTGCAAACATGTGTCCTAGAATTTAGGACAAATAGGAATCCCTGTAGATCTCTTATTTGGAGAAACCATTACGTGAGGAATGATAGAGGGAAGTTTAACCTCCTCTAGTTTACAGGGGACTATTCCTTGTTCCACAGAACTAGTCTCTTCATCTACAGAGGATGACTCGGTCTCTGACTCAGAGTCTGAGTCAAGGAAGTTTATGTGGATGGAGGCATGACTTTCTGTACATGTGTTTCTTTGTCTATCACTAGTGTCCTTTGGAATATTTTAATTTTTAAGAACACAAGGAATCACTTTAGAAATACTTAAGCACTCCAGCAAGTCTTGCTCAAAGATTTTATGCAACAATGAGGTTGCATCGGCATGATCATAGAAATGATTTTCATAGGTTTTTCATAGGTCATTTTCAAGAAAGATTTTAAAAATCTTTTCTTCCACAGAGGATGGCACAAACTAAGGTGCCTCAGAGGACAACTCCATCTCAGGAGTCATCATGCACACAAAGGCCATATGGGTTTGTGTCTCTGGATGGCCAAATCTGAAAAGTCCTATTTGTTTTTTAGACAAATATTTATTTGGAATTAATTTCCTCTTTTCGGTGGGCGATGATGATAGAGTGTTGTTTTCATACCAAACACTAGACATCGTCAGAGGATTCCTTAGATGTGGTCCTTCAGAGGTTTTGCGCCTCTTTAACGTAGAAACTAGACTTGGAAGACATGGTTTCAAAAAATATCCAGGACAGAAGATGTTTTCTAAAGATTGATTTCTTTTGCTTCCAGTATAAGGGTCAACATCTGTGAATGTAACACCCGAAAATCTAAGGTAAGTATTCCCCTCGTTCCTTGACTTTTTGGTTAACTTGAGAATCCCTTTGTGTGCTTAATGTGTGATATATTAACCTGTTAATAGCATGTTCATCTGCGTATTTAGCTTCACTTTATTGAGCATTAGAAAAGTCAAGTTTTGGTGCCAAGGGGGTGTGGCGCGATAGTGCCACGCGACAGTGCCCTGGGCACAATCGCTGGTCACTATCGTGGGAACTGTACCGTAGGGTCGGTGGTGGTCGCGATTGTGCCACCGCGATAGTGCCCTTGGCACAATCGCCAGGCACTATCGCTTGAGTTGTACCGAGAGTCGTTTGAGTGGCGCGATGATGCCCCCGCGATAGTGCCATTGGCACAATCGGCAGGCACTATCGCCGGCGGTGTCTAAGAGTATAAAAACACCACTTTGACTATTTTGACTTCACTTCTCATCTTAAATCGTTTTGGGGCCGGCTTGGAACTAGTTTAGGCGATTTTCTTCTACTTCTAAACCTACCAAACATTTATTGAAACCCTAGATTAGTTGGGGACATTTATTGGTGGTTAAGGAAGCTTCAAGAGTCATCAAGTGAAGTATTTAAAGCACATTCAAGTTCTCATCCTCTCATCCAACTTTTCAAGGGTTTTGTGTGAAACCCTAGATAGTGAGTTTCTTACATTATTTTCAAATGAGATACATACTTTATATGCTTTCATGTCTAATGTGTTATTGTTATGAGAAGATCTGATCACCTGATAAGTTTGACGTAACTGCTAATTTTGGCATTATTGGTATTTAGACTTGAATATGGTTATGGACATGGATGAGGTTATTACTCTTGATGTTTTGAGCATGTTTACATATATGTCTCGGTGAGTCATGGACTATATTGGGTATTTGCATACTTTAGAGTTTTGTACCTAAGTATGTTTGGAATGGTTGTGGTCTTATGCATGTATCTTATGGGTATGAAATGATGTATAGAGACGGACATTGTAAGTACACAGAACGAACTAGGAGTAAGTGCTAGGAGGATGTAGTCTTAGGTGCCACCATAACGGTATGCGCCTAGACCTCCGCCATTTGGAGTAATGCCTGGGAGGTAGTCTTCAAGTGTGCCGGGCCTTCGGGATGTTGCTCAAGCGAGTGAACATCAAGGTACACTGACTCGAGGTAAAACTCATTGGTGTGATGGGTCTCCCCCATGATTGACCCCGTATGGACTTTGGTGTTTGGAAGTGTCTTAATTGTTCATAACATGCTTTATATAATTATGTTATGTTTTATGCAACTCACTAGACCCGTTTGGTCTAACACTTGATTTTTGGTATGTATCTCAGGTTCTAGCGGCGCGAGCGCCAAGGAAGCTTAATCGACTTTAGTGGTGAGCTTGGGGAGAATTTTAGGATGCCATTATTGAAGACAATTATTCTGGATATAGTTGACAACCTTTTTGTAATCTTATGTCTAGCGAGACTTAGATTAGGGAGTTGTCACCTATTATTGTGTCTTATTACAAACTTGTAATTAACAGGCATTTGTTGTTCCTCTTATTTGAGCTCGTGCTTTGGCATTTATGCATACCACATTTCTATTTTCCGGAAATTTTTGTTAGTCCCATTCTTGGGGTGTTACAAGTTGGTTTCAGAGCTCTAGTTTAAGTGAACTAGGTGTTGACCTTAGCATACCTAGACTTAGACTGGCGAGGCTTATAAGATCACTGTCCACTTGGGTAGAGTAGTCTTAGGTGGGGAGAGTACTAGGAATTCGGAATTACATTGATTGAGAATTATAATGATGATTACGAGGATTCTTGTGTAAAATATGTTCACAATCTCACTTGGCCAGTGTTGTTCTGAATCTATGATTACGTGAGCATGTTTGAAGTTATTATTATGATGATTAATCCTTGTAGTAGTACGTATTTAATCGATTATCTTTTAAAGAATTAATTGGTACCACTTTGGTCATGTGTGACAGTTCGTTATGGTAAACACGAGAAGACGGATCGGGGCGACCGAAGAAGCAAATGAAGCAAGTGTAACCGCTCCGGAGATTACCCGACCGGTGGACACGCCGATAGACCAAGTCATTACACCGATACCCCCAATGCTAGAGGGTATCATAGACGCAGACCCCCAAGTGAACTTGGAAACCGAGGACCCAGTTATTCAATAAGCGGACCCCCAGTCGGTCCTACTAGCCAGCATAATGCAAATGATGAACTCCGCAATGGACAAGCGGGACGAGAAACTCCTGAAGGTCTTAGAAGACCGAGATACAAGTAACCGTAGGCACGAGACGGTGGAGGACAATGCAGTTTTGGGATCGGGTGGTGCGGATAATGCTGTGGGTACCGAAGAGCATGCAGTCAGAGATGATAAAGGGAAGGAAAGGGGCTATTCTTTCAAGACCTTTCTGTGTAGTCGAGCTCCGGAATTCTCGGGAACAACTGATCCGCTGGCCTGCATTAAATGGATTCAAGATGTAAAGATGGCTTTCGAGTCAAGTGAGTGTGCAGATTCTCAGAGAGTCAAATTTGCCTCTCAACTGCTTAGAGGGGATGCTTTGAGTTGGTGGAACATCACCTGAAGGGCACTCACACCGGAGATTTTGGCCAAGCTTCTTTGGCCGACATTCAAGAAGAAAATCATGGAGAAATACTGCAACGAGAGAGCCCTCGACAAAATAGAGGAAGAGTTCAAGAATCTGAAAAAAGGAAACCTGTCAGTCGCGGATTATGCTAAACAATTCTTGGACAAGCTCAGCATAGTCGAACATTTGGCAACAGATGAGAAGTCCAAAATAAAAACCTTTGTGAATGGACTACCCGGGGATATCAAGACGGGCGTGAGGAATGCTCATAAAGTTACGTTACAGGAAGTGATAGAGGAGTCCCAATTGGTGGAAGATGATCTGATTCAAGAGCATGAGGAGAAGAAAGTTCAAGGCGAGAAGCGTAAATGGGAGGGGACAACCGGTCCCGTACGATCTTCCAAACCCTTTATCGGGGGGAGGAACACTGACCAGCGATGAGAGGCGAGGTGGTGCCCCAAGTGTAAGAGTAAGCACTTTGGGCCATGTAATCCGAGGCCGTTTTCGGGAGCCTTGGAATGTTTCATGTGTGGGCCAAAGGACCACATGAGTCGGAATTGCCCTTCGCGGGGAGTGTGTTATGAGTGTCGGGAACCGGGGCACATCAAACGCGATTGCCCGAAGCTAGCAAGGGGTAATCAAGGGGCGTCAAGTGGGATTCCGCCAAGGAAAGAAGTCCCACCGAAGGCGCCAAGTCGGGCCTTTCAAATGTCGACTAACGAAGCAAGAGAAGCGGCGGACGTAGTGTCGGGTACGTTTCTAGTGAACTCTATACCAACCCGTGTTTTATTCGATTATAGTGCAAACCGATCTTTTGTGTCTACCTCTTTTTGCAAGAACCTCTCTACTCCTTGTAGTTCGTTGAATGATGCTCTAGTGGTAGAAGTAGCTAATGGGGAACATTTGGTTTTCAGGAGTTGTTACGTAGGGTGTACCTTAGAGTTAAGTGGAGAGCTCTTTGTTATAGATTTGTTACCGACCAACATTGGAGGATTTGATGTAATAGTGGGAATGGATTGGTTAGCTAAGCACGACGCCGACATATTTTGTTCTAAAAAGTTGATTCGGGTATCCTTGCCTAAAGGGGGTGAAGTGTTGGTGTACGGAAAAAATATCCAACGAACCAATACGATCATATCGTCACTCAAAGCACGTAAGAAGCTAGCCAAAGGATGTGAGTCATACTTAGCCTACATAATCGATGCGAAACTAGAAAGGAAGAAGTTTGAAGAAGTGGAAGTGGCGTGCGACTACCCGGATGTCTTCCCGAACGACCTACCCGGACTTCCACTGGAACGACAAGTGGAGTTCCACATCGACCTTAACCCGGGAGCTGCCCCAATCGCTCGTGCTCCCTACCGCTTAGCCCCAACAGAAATGCAAGAGACGATGATGCAACTCCAAGAGCTAATTGAGAAAGGATTCATACGACCGAGCTCGTCGCCTTGGGGAGCGCCGGTGTTATTCGTGAAGAAGAAAGATGGGTCTATGCGGATGTGTATAGACTATCGCGAACTCAACAAAGTCACCATAAAGAATAAATATCCGCTACCCCGGATCGACGATCTCTTCGACCAACTTCAAGGGGCGGGGTGCTTCTCCAAGATAGACTTGCGATCCGGCTACCATCAAGTGCATGTGAAAGGGAGCGATATACCGAAGACGGCGTTTCGGATGAGGTACGGTCACTACGAGTTTTTAGTCATGCCATTCGGTTTGACTAATGCTCCGTCCGTGTTCATGGACCTAATGAATCGAGTATGCCGACCCTTCCGAGATAAGTCGGTCATAGTTTTTATTGACAATATCTTGATCTACTCGCGGGATGAGGAAGAGCATCGGCAACATTTGTGGGAAGTTTTAGAGATTCTTAGACGAGGGAAATTATTCGCCAAATTCTCGAAGTGCGAATTCTGGCTACAAGAAGTGCAATTCCTGGGCCATGTGGTGTCAAAGGATGGGGTAAAGGTGGACCCGACTATGATCGAGGCAATGATGAATTGGGAACCACCGACGAGCCCAATGGAGATAAGGAGCTTCTTGGGTTTATCCGGTTACTACCGAAGGTTCATCCAGGACTTTTCAAAGATCGCGTCTCCACTCACGTGCCTGACAAGGAAGAATGTAAAGTTCTCATGGGCCGAGGCACAAGAGCAAGCCTTCCGAACCCTCCAGAAGAGGTTATGCGAAGCACCGATCCTATCCTTGCCTGAAGGATCCGAAGATTTTGTGGTTTATAGTGACGCCTCCAAGTTTGGACTCGGGTGTGTTTTTATGCAAAGGGGAAGGTGATCGCGTATGCATCGCGGCAACTCAAGGATCACGAGAAGAATTACCCCACACACGACTTAGAGTTAGCGGCGGTGGTCTTTGCCTTAAAGTTATGGCGGCATTATCTTTATGGGACGAAGTGTACGTTGTTCACCGATCACAAAAGTTTGAAGTACATCCTTGACCAAAAGGAGCTCAACATGCGGCAAAGGAGATGGTTGGAGCTTTTGAAGGATTATGATTGTGAATTGTTTTATCACCCCGGTAAGGCCAATGTGGTAGCGGACGCCTTAAGTCGAAAGATCTACGGAGGGGAAACTAAAGTAACGTTTGCTAAAATTGAAGTAATATCAAGTCTTATGGAGGACATCAAGAGGAGTCAAGCCGAAGCACTCCGCGAGGAGAATCTCAAGGACGAGGTCAAGGTGAAGCAAAAGGATATATTATCGGAGGATAGCCGCAGCCTCAAGTTATTCCAAGGGAGGATTTGGGTGCCGAAAATCGGGTGAAACAGCGAGTTGCTCTTGACGGAAGCACACAAGTCAAAGTATTCCATACAACCTGGTAGCACCAAGATGTATAGAGATTTGAAACTTCATTATTGGTGGCCGACAATGAAGCTCGACGTGGCGAATTATGTGGAAAGGTGCGTCACATGCCTTCAAGTTAAAGCGGAGCATCAGAGACCTTATGGGAGTTTGCAACCATTAACCATTCCAAAGTGGAAGTGGGAGCACATCACGACAGATTTCGTCACGAAATTGCCGAGGACATTAAAAGGACATGATACCATTTGGGTGGTAGTGGATAGACTTACCAAGAGTGCTCATTTCTTGGCAATGAGAGAGACGCTACCAATAGACAAACTTGCTAAGATATACATTGACGAAGTGGTGTCACGGCACGGTGTTCCGTTATCCATAGTCTCGGATAGAGATAGTCGGTTTACTTCCAAGTTTTGGGAGGGATTTCAAAGGGAGTTGGGCACGAAGATTAAGTTGAGTACGGCGTATCATCCCCAAACGGACGGACTAAGTGAGAGGACGATCCAAACGCTCGAGGACATGCTTCGATCGTGTGTCATAGATTTTGGGGGAGCTTGGGATTCACACCTACCGTTAGTAGAGTTCGCTTACAATAACAGTTACCATTCGAGTATCGTAATGGCTCCATTCGAGGCGCTCTACGGACGAAAATGTAGGACCCCGGTATGTTGGCTCGAGGCAGGAGAAAAGCAATTTGCGATACCGGAAATTGTGCAAGCAACGTCGGATAAAGTAAAGGACATTCGAGAGCGATTAAAGGCGACACAAGACCGACAAAAGAGTTACGCGGACAAAAAGCCAAGACCGGTGGACTTCCAAGTGGGAGACCGGGTTATGTTGAAGGTATCGTCGTGGAAGGAGATCATCCGTTTCGGGAAGCGCGAGAAGCTTAGCCCCCGTTTCCTTGGACCCTTCACGATTTTAGAGAAAAATCGGACTTCAAGCTTATCGGTTGGACTTACCGCCAGAGATGGACGGAATCCATCCTAACTTTCATGTTTGCTATCTTCGCAAGTGTTTGGCCGAGGAGGAAAGTGTTATTCCTTTGACGGAAATTCGAGTGGATAACAGGAACCGATGTGTAGAAGAACCGGAAGCCATTCTAGAGTCAAAGACAAAACAATTGCGGCATAAAGAAGTAACGATGGTGAAGGTTCAATGGAAACATCATCGGGGCACTAAAGTGACTTGGGAATCGGAGGAGGACATGAAGAAAAGATATCCGCATCTATTTTTATAGATAAGATTTTGGGGACGAAATCCCTATTAGGTGGGGAGGATTGTAACACCCGAAAATCTAAGGTAAGTATTCCCCTCGTTCGTTGACTTTTTGGTTAACTTGAGAATCCCTTTGTGTGATTAATGTGTGATATATTAACCTGTTAATAGCATGTTCATCTGCGTATTTAGCTTCACTTCATTGAGCATTAGAAAAGTCAAGTTTTGGTGCCAAGGGGGTGTGGCGCGATAGTGCCACGCGACAGTGCCCTGGGCACAGTCGCTGGTCACTATCGCGGGAACTGTACCATAGGGTCGGTGGTGGTTGCGATTGTGCCACCGCGATAGTGCCCTTGGCACAATCGCCAGGCACTATCGCCTGAGTTGTACCGAGAGTCGTTTCAGTGGCGCGATGATGCCCCCGCGATAGTGCCATTGGCACAATCGCCAGGAACTATCGCCGGCGGTGTCTGAGAGTATAAAAACACCACTTTGACTATTTTGTCGTCACTTCTCATCTTAAATCGTTTTGGGGCCGGCTTGGAACTAGTTTAGGCGATTTTCTTCTACTTCTAAACCTACCAAACATTTATTGAAACCCTAGATTTGTTGGGGACATTTATTGGTAGTTGAGGAAGCTTCAAGAGTCATCAAGTGAAGTATTTAAAGCACATTCAAGTTCTCATCCTCTCATCCAAGTTTTCTAGGGTTTTGTGTGAAACCCTAGATAGTGAGTTTCTTACATTATTTTCAAATAAGATACATACTTTATATGCTTTCATGTCTAATGTGTTATTGTTATGAGAAGATCTGATCACCTGATAAGTTTGACCTAACTGCTAATTTTGGCATTATTGGTATTTAGACTTGAATATGGTTATGGACATGGATGAGATTATTACTCTTGATGTTTTGAGCATGTTTACATATATGTCTCGGTGAGTCATGGATTATATTGGGTATTTGCATACCTTAGAGTTTTGTACCTAAGTATGTTTGGAATGGTTGTGGTCTTATACATGTATCTTATGGGTATGAAATGATGTATAGAAACGGACATTGTAAGTACACATAACGATCCAGGAGTAAGTGCTAGGAGGATGTAGTCTTAGGTGCCACCATAACGGTATGCGCCTAGACCTCCGCCATTTGGACTAATGCCTGGGAGGTAGTCTTCAAGTATGCCGAGCCTTCGGGATGTTGCTCAAGCGAGTGAACATCAAGGTACATTGACTCGAGGTAAAACTCATTGGTGTGATGGTTCTCCCCCATGATTGACCCCGTATGGACTTTGGTGTTGGAAGTGTCTTAATTGTTCATAACATGCTTTATATAATTATGTTATGTTTTATGCAACTCACTAGACCCGTTTGGTCTAACACTTTATTTTTGGTATGTATCTCAGGTTCTAGCGGCGCGAGCGCCAAGGAAGCTTAATCGACTTTAGTGGTGAGCTTGGGGAGAATTTTGGGATGCCATTATTGAAGACAATTATTCTGGATATATTTGACAACCTTTTTGTAATCTTATGTCTAGCGAGACTTAGATTAGGGAGTTGTCACCTATTATTGTGTCTTATTACAAACTTGTAATTAACAGGCATTTGTTGTTCCTCTTATTTGAGCTCGTGCTTTAGCATTTATGCATACCACATTACTATTTTCCAGAAATTTTTGTTAGTCCCATTCTTGGGGTGTTACAGTGAACCCTAAGTCTCTTCTGCCAATCTGGGTGTTTACTTTCTCATGCACCTTTTGTGCATCTTGATACTTCCTTATGATGAGATCTCTGTCGAGCAAGTCCTGATGAAGGACTTCTCTCTCTTTGTGGAATTTTTTTTTCAAAGCGATAGCATTAAGTCTGTCACTCTCAACATTCATAAGCTCTTTGATATTTGCCTTAAGAGCTTTATCAAGAGAAATCAACTTTTTCTTTTAAGCCTTTCATTTTTGAAATGTGCTCTGAGATAAGCGAACTCTTTTCGAGATAGAGTTTATCCTTCTCTTGGGTGAGAAGTCTAGTGTCTCTCTCTCAAAGAAAGCAAGCTTTTTCTCAAGCTTTGTACAAGTGCTTTTGTAAGCAAGAAAATCTTCATTTAATATAAGGAATTTGTTTTCAAAGTCATGCAAAGAAGAGTTAGAAGTGGATACCTCACTGGCAGAGTCTGAATTGTTAACCTCTGCCATCTCGCAGAAGAGTGCATTGTCATCCCCATCTTCGGAGGATTCATCAGTTACAAGGTTGTCCTGTTCAGCCATCAAGGACCTCTGTGTATAGTACTCTGTCTTCTTCTTGATGAAAGCAGCATCGCGAACAGGCTTACCCTTGGTGGTGCCGGACCTACTCTCTGCCGCAAAATGACCAGGTTTTCCGCAGTTGAAGCACCCATCATTCTGTTGAGTCTTCTCTCCACCTCTGCCGTCAAACTTCTGTCCACTCCTTCTGTCAGCTCTTCTCTTTTCTTGCTTCCTTCTGTCATCTCTTCTCTCTTCTTGCTTTTGATCTTCGCGATCCTCTCTCCCAAACTTTTTTTGGTCGCCATAACCTCTTCCTCTGTCATCTCTCTCATTACTTCCTCTATTATATGCAGGCTTTTTCCTGAGATTTCTGTTGTATTCTCGAGTCATCCGGGCAAGAGTTTTTGCCATCGATGTCATATCCATCTCTTCTTCAGAGCTTTCATCACCCTTTCTCTCAGCCACTAGTACCTTCTTCTTCTTCTTCCTCTGCATTTCCTCCATAGCCTTCTCCTTTCCTATATCTTAAGCCTCTGTGGCCTTTCCTACCAACGCCAGAGGCCCATCAACTTGAGTCTTTAGCTTCGAGATTCGGTTTTCTTGGCTTACCAATGTCCCAAAGAGGTCTGATATGGACCATGTATCAAGCTCCTGAGTGGTTTACACTTGACATGGTCAAGTGTATCCATTCAACATTAAGGCTCTATAGGAACCTAACATTGTTCACATCATTGGTTCTGTGGATACCAAACCTCTTACATTTGTTAGTAACAGAGTTGAACCTATCATATGTGCTTTGAACAGTCTCATTCGGAAGAGCCTTAAAAGCATAATACTCGTTGATCCAGAGGGCTCTGTTGTTCTTATGAGTTTTAGAACCACCCTCAAGTTGCTTTTCAATCTCTAGCCAAATATCTTTAGAGGTCTCATAGGAGTCTAATGACTGGAAAACATCATTTGGGATTGCCATGATCAATAATCTCTTGCATTTCTTAGCAAGTTCATTTAGGTCTCTCTCTTCCTCACTCCACTCAACTACTGGCTTTGGGCGTTGATATTCTAGGATTTCAGGTGTGGTTGCAGTAGCAGGGACACAAGGCACAATGTTCATTGGGACATAAGGATGATTATGGAGAAACTCAACCAAACAAGGATCCACACCTTCAAGAAAGTACACCATCCTAATTTTCCAATGGGGATATTCATCCCTGAGTAGAGTAAGTGGTTTTCATTGATAGCTTGAACTGAAGAAGTTGATTGCATTTGCCATTTTCAGTGTGACAACGATGAAAGCAAAAACGGAGTGTGAGATAAAAGGTAGATAGGGATGAGGATGAACTCAAAATGATGAGTATTTGGTGTATGAGGTATTGATAACCAGCCTACAAACGTTGAAACTGTTCTAAAAATTAGAATACACCTATTTTTGAATCTATATCAAACTAGTGGAAATTGTTATCTTAAATTAGCCCCTAATTTAATTGAATGTTTTATAAAGAAATTGTATTTTGGGCTTTTTAATTAGTTGTATGGGTTTGAAGCCTTTTTATTGTAAATGGGCCCTATTAATAGGTACCCATGGCTCATTTGTTCATTAAGGTTTTTGGAGAGAACACACTTTACACACACAGACGAGGTGTTTTCATGAGAGTCGACTAAATGTTTAGTGTGGTGTTCTTCCATTTTCCCCTCCATCAATTAATCAAAGCATATGAGATGAGTTCATGATTATTATGTTCTTAATTTTCATCTTATCTCTACATTTATATGAAGTATCTTCTTTTGTTATCTGTATTGGGATCTAACAATTGGTATCAGAGCCACATGAAGGAACTCTTCTTCATTTCGGTCATCTATGACAACAATTGAAGATTGGATGATTATTTTGTTGTTTTGGTGGTTAGATTGATTCAATCACATGAGCCTTGACACAAATATCATTTCTGTGATTTATTCACTGTTTTGTGCTTATTTGAGATCCATTTTTTGATTTAGATGTGATTTGGATGATCTTTGATAGAATAGATGTTTGATTCAACACAAAATATGTTTCTACACATCACATGTTTGATGAAATGCCTATGAGAAGATATAACTTCATTTTGATTAAATTTGATCATATTTATTACATGTGTGTGTTTTGATCCTTTCTCATTCATTGCTCTAACATTTGATAAGCACTAAGTAGATGGTTGATCTGTGATCCCATCCTTGTGTGTGCTTTTGTCCTTTGCATTTTATGCATCTTGGTTGTAAGGTTGTTGATCTTTGATCTGACTTTTATGTTTCTCCAAGATAGGACTCTCTTTTGTGTTGTTAATTGATCATCAATCCCCTCATTCTAATGATTTTATGACCTATTGGTCAATGATCTATGGTCAAACCGATTTAGTTCTCATAAAGGGTTGATCATTGTTCACTTGGATCAAATTATGAAGTATTGTTTTTCAAGATGTTTCCGCGACGGTATTGTTCACCTGGATCAAAGTAGTTATGTAAGGATATCTTGAAAGTTTTAAGAATCCCAAATGCTCTTGTTTTAGAGAGAATCTTTGACAGTCAAAACTTGAAGTATAAATTGATTGAGAAAAGATTCCATGATTTTAACAGCATAAGAATGACGATTTTGTGAAATCAGAATGCTACTGATTGAAAATCTGCAGGTTATGATGTTAATATGTCCGACAGATTTGAAAAATGAAAATATATTGTATTCATGTTGAAATCTGATCAATGGAATCATGAGCACCAACTAGAGTTTTGGCCAACAGTTCCACTTGGGACAGTTTTGGTAGTTAAACACCTAGGTGTAGGAGCGTGCATGTTGGGTTTCACAAGCCATAGAAAGCTTTAGTGACATTCGATTGGGAGCCAATTCAAACCTTCAGGCTGCAGATGGAGGTTGGCGCATGTTCAAACCTGTGATTTCAGCAGCAGCATGAACAGGCCCGAACCACTTGTTTTTTAGCCACAATATAACAACCATAAGACTGTTACTTTAGTGCAAGATTGAAAACATCAGCATCAATGTTGCAATTTATCCAGTAACAATTCGCAAGTGTCCGTTTTGGGACTGTTTGGACTGCGTTTAGAGGATGCTAGAGTTGGTGTTCCCCTACGTTGGAGTCGTGTGCAGGTGATGATCACCAGATAACTTATCTCACGAATCTGCTATTTAGCTATCAAGCATACATCAGAATGAAATGAGCGACCAGAAACCTATGCTAACTTGGCTATAGGGGTTTCCTATCGGCAGGTCCAACGACTGTTATTACTCAAATCAATCATGAAACTGGTGTTGTCAAAATTAAAAGTGCAGCAGAATGTTGCTCACTTTGTTCATGTGCAGAATTCGAAAACTGAAGCAGAATGTATGCTACTTCGAAAGTTGGTGGATGCAGAATTCTAAAATTCAACAGAAAGTTACTGATGTTAACTGTAAACAGAAGTTGTTGTCCATGTATTTATGTGTTCGAAAAGAGCCTATACAGTTCTTTATACTTCAATCAGCCTATTCAGACATCATATTTGTGTGATTTCGAAGTAAAACCTCTAGAGATGTTTCTGACTCTATCATCAACAAGTCATTGAGTGACTTGGTAAGTGGAAAAGTAACAATGGATCTCAAGTACCATTACATTTCTCATCACTGGTTGACATTCAATCTTCTCACCACCAACTGAGTTTATTGGAACTAGAATCAGGGACCAGGACCACGACGGTTCAATGGAAAGGAGTCAAGATGCTTGTCATACCGAATTGTCTCAACGAGCTTCGGAACTTGAATACACACGAGGTCTATTTCAGTCCAATTGGGAGGAACTAGAAGTTCATGAGGCATCTGACCATCGTGATCCTTCAGAAACAAATACATATAGCTTATCTTGGCATGGTTCTACAGAAGAGTGGCATGAACCAGTTACAGAAGAGAATGGTAGTTAATGGCATCATTTGACGAATACCAAGTCAGATGGGGGTTTAGATGCTAACTCAATTGAGAACGAAAATGAATGATACCAAGATAGGATCTGCTTTTGTGTAAACTTATTGTTTATGCAGTCCAGATTTCAAGATTCAAATTTTTTATAGAGTTGTGCATAAAGCTCTGTTCACTCACAAAGATGTTGCTATCCAGATCTATGGAATTTATCAGATCTGTTTCAGAATTTCAATTCTGTCCTTGTGCACACAGAATTTGATAAGTGCAGCAGATCAGATTTAGATTTATGATCAAAGCATAGAGTTACTTCAGAGTTTGAGAAATGCAACATAACTTTGTTTGTAGAAAATTCCATGTTTATTCAAGATTCAAAATTATCTTATACAAAGTTATGACAGCAGAGACTGGAACATATAGATGAATGGCTTCTGAGGTTGTAAATGATCAATCATATGATCAAAAGGCAACTGAATATTCAGTTGTCCAGCCCCAAACCGTACTTGAAAGAGTTATCCAAGAACTGAAGGCTGAATTAAGAAGGCATAAACGGGACTACACTTTAGCTTAAAAGGAGAACAGTGACCTTCAGATACATATAACGATTATGCTAAAAGAATGTCGTGACATACAACTCCGTTGTGGATCTGCGAATTACAATTTTGTTGTCGAGCGAATGAGTTCCTTGGCTGACGACTTGATTGTCAGTTCTGATGCTGACATTGTTTTCTCTGAACGCTTGTTGACCTTCAAGGATATAAATGGATTAGTTGAGCAGAATGTACAGCTTCGGGATCTAGTTCATCTTCTCACTGAGCATAATGAGACTGAAGAAGTCGAGTTGAAGGAGAACTTTTAGAAGGAGTTTCAAAAGCATTCTAATGAAGAGGAGCATAGACATCATGCTTCTCATCTGCAATCTCTAGATATGGCACCAACGGACAGAAGAGATGATGTTATACTTCTACTTGAAGGTTATAATGATGCTTTGAAAAGGGCACCGGAGCATGCTTACGAGCGCATAAAGCTTCTTGAAGAAGAGATGACAGGGTTATGAGGGGAGATCCTTAAATAAAAATCAGAGTATGACAGCAGAAGAATGGAATTCAAACAGAGATGTCACATAGATGTTCTATTAATCAGAGGCTCTGGACAAAAGGTCCAGAGGCTCTGGTTGTACACATGGTTCTTCGGGTCGAATTGAGAACAAATGATCCGGTTTAGAAAATGCAACAAATTGAGAAAGAAAGGCAGCTATTGTCTTCTTTAAAAATTGTAGGTCTGATATCCAGAACAATTGATTTGTGCATAATTTGTCTAAGTGCAGCAGAACATGAAACATTCTATCGAGAATGTTTATGTAGAGGAAGGTTCGAAATTCCAAAGTCCAGGTTCTGCCTTTGGGTTTGAAATTGTTATATATGAAGCTTGCAGAATTTGATCAGACTTCTTTCCAGATTTAAAGATCGGATATGCACATAGCTTAAGCAGAGATGTTGTCCAGAATCTCTGGACATACAACCAGAGGCTCTGACACAGAGAGTTCTGTCTAGAGGTTTCAAACTCTGTTGATAAACCATACCACAACTCTCACTTGATATTAAACGCCCAACTTTCACCAATATTAACCATTTGGTTTCTCACATTTTGAAACATGTTGTTGTGTTCAATAAGTTCAACCAGAATGCATATCTGTTGTTGTATTTGTAGAGTTTTGTGATCAAAGGCTATGCAGAGTCCATACAGAGTTTGCTTTTTGTGATCAGAATTTTGTCAGCTTATTAGAGTTATGATAAAGAGGTTGTCAGATTGCAAAATGTATGCTCAGAGGTTGTTATATGCAGAAGTGAATGTGCAGAAAATACACCAGTCCATAGAAGCTTTGTGGCAAATTGCATAGGTTGTCCGAATAAGCAGAATTATTCAAAGGCTTCTTTGATTTTTTGAAGCGTGCAACTACAATTTGAATGTCCAGAACCTCTGAGGCTGGTTCACAGAGCCTCTATGGATGTCCAGAAGCAGAAGCCATCCATGATCATAGCTTAATTGTGCTTAATTCATACAGAGGTGATACACAACCTCTATGCATGATCAGAAGTTCACTTGTCACAGAGGTATGCATAGAGACTCTATAAGCCATGCAGAACTATACACCTCTGTGGACCAAAATATCCATTTTAAGAGCAACGATCAGGGAGAACAAGAGGTATACTCCAACACGCATATCAGAGCTCGATGGTCCAGAGGTCTCCATGAGCCAAATGCCCGTAGCCCGAATTTCTCAGATTTTCTGACAACACTGCGCTGTTTCAGAAACACATGCACAACTTTTTACTCGAACCTCCAATTTACATGAGTCCAGTTGCGTCGAATTTATAAAACACAGATGTATGGCTTTGATTTTTTGAGTTTTCTCAAATTTCGTGAGCTGATATGCTAGGATCAGTGTCAAAGTCGGCGTTAGGATGTTGGACCGAAAGCATTGCATTTCACTCGTGCTTTTTCTGCTTTCAAGAATGGTGTTCTCTCGAATGTTCTTCATCATTCCAAGCTACATATGTGACACATTTGTTGTCACTTCATCCTATGTTACTCAAGTTTAAGGCTCGGTGTTGAAAATGGATGAATCAAAGCTCTTTGAAAAGCTAAGAGGTTGGAGTTCAATGTTCATGACTTATGTTTTCTCTTAATCAGGCTCCTTGATGGTCAAAAACAGCGGTGAAGTTGAGACATGAAAGCTGAACAAAATGGGGTAATTTGTCTATGTATTTCAAAAAGATGGCCTACATTTGAGGGGGAGCTTGTGGCTTTGAAGACTCGATGAATGGCACACCAAAGCTTCTAAAGAAATCAAGGGGAGACTATATGATGATGTTTTCTTTATAAAACATTAGGGGGAGATTGTTAGCTTAAATTAGCACCTAATTTAATTGAATGTTTTATAAAGAAATTGTATTTTGGGCTTTTTAATTAGTTGTATGGGCTTGAGCCTTTTTATTATAAATGGGTCGTATTAATAGGTACCCATGGCTCATTTGTTCATTAAGGTTTTTGGAGAGAACACACTTTACACACACATACTAGGTGTTTCCATGAGAGTCGACTAAATATTTAGTGTGGTGTTCTTCCATTTTCCCCTCCATCAATGAATCAAAGCATATGAGATGAGTTCTTGATTATTATGTTCTTAATTTTCATCTTATCTCTACATTTCTATGGAGTATCTTCCTTTGTTGTCTGTATTGGGATCTAAGAGAAACAAACCCAGAAAATAGAGTTTATTCTTTTGAGTGATGAAAAACAGACTCAAACTAATACCAAGAACACTAAAATCAGGAATATAACAGGATCCTTTGATATTAAAAATCAAAGTTTGCTCTGATACCAATTGTTGATCCCAAATACAGTGTTCTAAACGAGATTCACTATAAACTACACAAAACAGATGATTTAGAGTGTGGAAGCGTTTTAGAATGTAGTAATATAGTCTTTGAATGGTAGTAAACACACTAGCAAGTAATAATCAGAATCATAAAACAAATAAGAGTTGATTGTCGAAGAATTTGTTTCATTAACTTGCTATTACAGCAAGAACACGCACTTGTGTATGCAAAATATACTAAAAGAAATTACAGGATGCTCTCATATTAGTGTGTGCTCACGTGATTTACAAAACAAGAGGTGCTCCCCTCATATAGGACGAGGAGCACACAATAATACAAGACAAAGGATGACATTCCACAAAAAGAATGCCACCTATAAATTAAAACAACGTGGGACGCGCACAAATGATCCTTAGGATCTTCGTACAGCATGCTCACGTGTTCTACACGTGATCATGTCTTGAACCTATGTCTTATAATCTTCTAGTCTTCCATCTCCAGAAGTTAGCCACCACAGAGGCTCTGTAAGGGATCACTGTTAGAGCATAAATGTGTTGGATAAAAGATCAAGAAGACTGAAGGTCAAAGTTCAAGAAAGTCAAAGCTGAGAAAGTCAACTCTCAGTGAAAGTCAAAGTCATTTGTTAATAAAAGTCAAAGTCAATATTTGTATTTTGTTTGTTTCTTTGTATTTGTATGTGGGTATAAATACCTTGTTTCTTTTGTTAGAAGGTGTATCAATCAGAAGTAAGCGTGTGAATTCAGATTGTAAGGGGTGTGAGCATATGAGAGAAGAGCATCATTGTATATCTTTCTAGAGTGAGAAACTAGAGAGAGAAAGTGAGTTTGTAATTGTTGTGATTGAATCAAAGACATATGAATTCGATATTCTCATCTTGATTGTTGTTTGAATGATTAGAACTTGAAATTTAGGAATTACAATTGGTATCAGAGCAGATCCAAAAGTGAAATCAGATCAAGAAATTGGAAACAGTTGTTCGATACTGTGTTCATCGAGTTCGATTCAATTTATGAATTTTAGGGTGTAATTCGAGCTGAATTCGATTAGGATTGTTAGTTTAGTATAATCGATCGAGTCTGTATCGTTTATTTTGGCAATTGCACTGTAATTGATCATCAATTTGATGATTTTGTGTGTTTTTGAGTTCACGAGTTAATATGCACTGTAAATCTAGTCAAAGTGTATAATTTTGTATTTGTTATTGAAATTATTGCATTGTAATATGTTCTTGTTTTAAATTCAAGGATTTCTACAAAGTTTTGAAGCAATTGAAGAAGTTTTGAGTCGAAATTCGATGAAAAAGTGAAGTTTTGGTCAACTTTCTGAAGAACACGCAAGGAAATCTGAAGAACGCGCTAGATCTGTGAAATGCGCAAGTTCTTCGATAGAACGCGCAAGCTGAAGAATTTCATTTTGGGCTAAAATGCGCAATGCGTTATTAGCGAGTTCTTAGAACACGCAAGCTGTTATCTGCTAGTTTGTAGAGTTCAGAAATTTTTCTAAGTGTTGGAACGGGCAAGATGTTGTTAGCGAGTTTACTCAAACGCGCAAGTAGTGCCTAGCGAGTTTTGTTAACGAGCACGTCTCTTTTAGCGCGTTTCAACGTGAATAGTTACTTGCGTGTTTAGGCATTAGCGAGTTTCATCGAGAATAGTTACTTGCGAGTTTCAACAATCAGCGAGTTTCAGCGATCTGCGAGTTTATCAAAACACTCAAGTCTTTGCATGCGAGTTTCATAAACGCGCAAGCTTAAGTCTGCGAGTTTCTCAGTAAACAGTGTTTTGCGAGTTTAGGCGTCTGCGAGTTTCCATACTTAGAATATTTTCTGAGAAATTTTCAAAACTGTAATATGACTTTTAATATGACTTAGCGGGACCCCCGTGCTAAGTCTGCGGAGGGGGACATAGTTCTGATAATGACCAAAATTTCTGAATTCTTATTTCAAGATTTCTGTATCTTTGTGATTTCATTTAGATTAGCGATCATTTTTGTCAAGTTCTTTTTGTTAACAGATATTCAAGATGGGATATCTTTCTGATGATGATGAAAAGAAGATTCACAAGCTCGAATTAGAAAACAAAAATCTTGCTTCCTAAGTTGACTACTACTCAAAGAGATCAAAGAGATACGATGATGAAAGGAAGATACTGAGAGAAGAAGTTAGTGCTTTAAAGACTATTAATGAAGATCTTTTGAAACAAACTTCTGGGCTTAATGAAGAAAAGGTCTTGATTTTGGAAGCCGAAAACACAAAGTTAAAAAGCAAGATCTCAGACTTAGAAGTTCAAATTGTCAAGTTTCAGCAAACAGGTTGTGCTAATGAAGAGCTGTTGAAGAAGATTTATGAGCTAGAACTACAGATTGCTGAAGAGAAATCATCTTTTGAGACTGAAAAGAAATCATTTGCAAAGAAGTTCTCAGACTTTTCCAGAAATTGTGCTGATGAGAAGAAGACGGTTGAGCTGAAATGTATAAAGCTTTCTCAACAGATTTTAGATTTTGAGAAAGTTATCATTTTGGAAAGGGAAAAGTTTGACAAAGAAAAGAAGACCATTGAATAGAAGAATGTGGGAATCTTCAAGAAAGTATCGGGTCAGAGAAAGAATGCTGAAAATGGTTTTGAGGAAGAAAGGAATATTTTTGAGGAAGAGATTAAGAAGCTGACTGTCAAGCTATCTGAACTATCTAAGTGTGTACTTAAAGAGTAGAAAACGAAGTCTGAATTCGAGATGAAGATTGACCTGCTTGCTAAAGAAAGAGACAGTAATTCGTCAAAGGTTAAAGAGCTTGAAATGATTGTTTCCAAGGTGGTGGTGACTGACTCCAGAGTCAAAAATCCACACACCTAGAAATAGTTCAGTTGGTTCTAACAAGCCAGCCTCAAGCTCACATTTGAAAATTGTTTCTTCAAAAAGGTCAGTTAAATCATTTGATCAAATCCGTACAAATAACATTTTCTATGATTGGAAAATAGATGGTTCAGTTACACATAAAAGGAGAAGAAAAAGATATGAAAAAGAGAAGCTAGTTTGGAAGGTAAAACCAGTTGAAGATGAAAAGAATAGTGAGAAGAAGGAAGAAAAGAAAGGAAAGAAGGAAGAGAAGACAGGTAACAAATCATTTGTATCTGCCTCAAATGCAAAGAAGAACAAAGTGCTGAAAGGTAAACCTGATCTTGCTTATTCGAGATATCAATTGATCTGGTTATCTAAAAAGAGGTATTGTTCTTATTGTCGTACTTATGATTTTGTTCATAAATCTAGTGATCATTACTGATATGGTTCTTACTCCATTACTCCCATAAGAACTGCAACTAACAATTATGGACCCAAATACCAGTGGGTACCAATGCCGAAAAGTGAATTTGTGTTGCAGGCACCTACAGTCAAGGGGGAGTAAGAGAACCAAGGCTTCTGAATAAATCAGTCCAGGACCCGTACTTTAACGGAGTTTGACTTCTAAACACGAAAGTTTAGGACTTGTACTTCAATGATGAAAGAGAGAATACTCCCGAGCTGATATGAGAATTGTACTTCTAGACTCCAATGAGGAAATCAACCTTCAAGGGGGAGTACATACTTTTCTGAAATTTATGAATTGGATAGATATGACGAACTATAATTCAAAAGAGAATTGTAGATTTCTAATTATTTCAGATCATAACTCGTATTTTAATCGTCTTACTGCTTTATGTCTTTTACATTTCAATAAATTTTGTGATTAAAATTTGCTTTGACTAGATTTTGAGACTTATGCAGGATGAGAGAAGTTGACATAATCATATCTTAATGATTACAATTGATTTTATGAGAATTAAGATTGAGCGAAAAGGTAAATTTCTTATCTTAATCTGAAATGTATCTGAAAGAAGGACAACTTTCAGATATAGAAAACATGTTCTTAAAATGTTCAAACCACTTCCCGATTCTTAAACATATTTCATGAATTGGAAGTGTGATTTTAAATGTTTTCATTTTATTTGTGCTTAAATGATTACAAACCGTGTGTTTCCAAAGATAAATACTTGTGTATTGTCTTTTCTATATATTTTCAAGTATTCACACACACCGGTTTGAATTTTTGTTCAAATCGTTCTTACCATGTCTCATATTGTAACCAATTTTTCGATGGTAAGACACCCCACTTATTTCATTTCGAGAATTCAAGAATGTCTATATTTTGTTTAGTATAGACAATATCCATTATTCTTGACCTTAAGCTTTAATTGTTATATCATTCATTTCTGATCATTTTTAACACAATGTCAGTTTTTCAAACAAGTTTCTTGTATTCATTTCATTCTTTCAATATACTTGTTTGAAAATACTTAAATGTTTAAAAATGCTCATATCTTCATGATTATTTCATCTGAGCATACATTTTATCTGACATTTGTATATGAGCTTTAACTGACAAAGTTAAATCATTATGAGCAACACGTTCTTTTAGGATCATACTTGGGTTCTTTGTGCTAGGAATTAACTGAACTTCTATGGAATCACGTTAACCAGTGATTTCTACCCAAGAAGTTAATCCTTAGATATTGGGTGTGAGGAGTCAAAAAGGAATGAGTGTGGGTGTGATGAGGTAAAATGTAAAGGAGAGTTTGGTTAGATGTGAGCTTAATGATAAAAAGAAAGAGGGTGTGAGATCAGAGTAAAAGAATATCAAACTCTGCACCAACTACTTTCTGATTCGGGTAGCCACATTACTAGCGTTTCACAACTCTTTGGTGAACGTTATTGAAATAGTCAACTAGCCCATGCCAACTCTTGAATTTAATCCCACCAACTACTAATTTTCTTCTCAAAAAGAAAATGTTTCATATTTTTCTGGGGACGCAGCACATTGTCTATTTGGTTTTCATTTCGAAAATCTGGATATTGAAAAAGAAGGAAATCTACCCCATCTTCGCACTTCAATCATGCACATTGAGTCTGTGTTTATCTACTGTTGTCTCAGTGGTTTACACTATGTTGAGCCTTAAAAAGCAATCATTCGTGCTTCATTCTTTCTACACATGCACAAACACACAAATAATTTGTTTCTTTGTCATAACATTCATAGAAATTGACTTTGTGGTGTTTCGATGATTTGATGGAAGCCCTGAGAGAATGAACATTAAAAAGTTCCTTTATATTGTGTATTCGTTACACACAGTGACTTCGTGTTACTGATAGGCATTTTAACTTATTCAGTTGTTGATTCAGGAGTTACATGTTCTTATTTTGTCTGGATTTGCAAAGATCTAGATGAATACTTGGTTATGGATCACAGAATCAGAGGCTCTTGGACAGATCAGAATGGTCAAAGACATTTCTTGAAGAAATTTTTTGATGATATACATGCTCAAATCATCAAAAAGGGGGAGATGGTATCAAGAAATGATAAAGTTTTGAGAGATGTTTTTTATAGAATGTCCAAGTCAGAAGATTCAAAGTAAAGATTTGAAGAAGATCAAAGAATTTCTGAAGATTTGAAGAAATTTTCTTTGAAGATTATTTGCTAAAGCAGTCCGAGCTGATTCTGAAGATAATTTTTTTCAAAAGTCTGAAAGTATCTTGTGAAAGTTTTGGGGAGATTGTTAATCATTTGATGACAGTTTTGGAAAGAATACTATCAAAGAAAAAGGGGAGATGTACTGACAGAGCTTAAAAGTGAAGACTGAATTGCTAGATCTTTCAATAGTGATCTTGAATCCAAATGGGGGGGGGGGGTTGTTAGAGCATAAATGTGTTGGATACAAGATGAAGAAGACTGAAGGTCAAAATTGAGAAAGTCAACTCTCAGTGAAAGTCAAAGTCATTTGTTAATAAAAGTCAAAGTCAATATTTGTATTTTGTTTGTTTATTTGTATTTGTATGTAGGTATAAATACCTTGTTTCTTTTAACGTTAGAAGATGTATCAATCATAAAGTAAGCGTGTGAATTCAGATTGTAAAGGGTGTGAGCATATGAGAGAAGAGCATTGTTGTATATCTTTCTAGAGTGAGATAGTAGAGAGAGAAAGTGAGTTTGTAATTGTTGTGATTGAATCAATGACATATGAATTCGATATTCTCATCTTGATTGTTTTTTGAATGATTAGAACTTGAAATTTAGGACTCACAATCACAGAGGCTCTGTGAGGGATCACAGAGGCTCTGTGGTCTGAGTCGAATCTTTAGGTTGTGATCTTCTTGGTAGATGGTCGACATAGTCTTCTGAGCATAGCAACTTTTGTGGTGCACTTGGTGATTTAGAGCAGTCTTCTGAAGCTTCTATACTTATCCTATTTTTCAATACTTGTATACATCCATTTGGAGCTAACAATAATTCTCCTATTCCAGCTGATTCAGAAACAGAAGACATAATAATTCCAGCAACTGCTGAAGAATTAATAATCCCGGTCTCCGTCCAAGAGATTGATGAACAAGAGGAAGACACGCTGATCTATCCTAATAGACATTTAAGACTTATCTCAAAGTCTGAATTTGCAGAATAAAAAAGAATGGCAGCGTTGATCTCTCAACTAAATCAATCAAAAATAAAAATTCCTTCTCGAACTGAAACTTCTCAAGATGAGCTTGGGTTTGTAATACAAGTTGAAAGAGAAGAGTCCATCAGATCTGAACAAGCCCTTGATACCCACAAGCAAAGCATCAAAATGGCTGTCAGTATCGCTGAACACACTAACTCTGAAGCTAATCTCAAATAAAATCCAATAAGGGTTTAAGATCGCTTACTAAAGAAAGTTGAATAAGAAAACAAGAAGATCCGAGCAAAACAAGATCGTGAACTAAAATGGTGCAAAGAAAAGGTTGAGAAACGTCGAGGTGAGCGCAAAATAACTCATCTAACGGTCCTAGGGAAAAACACAAAGACTAGTGTCGTGGTAGATCTAAACAACTTCAGGGATGACTTCAGAGCCCTCATAGAATACTCTTCAAGGATCAATGACTATGGATTCAATGAATGGTTAGAGATTATAGATGTCAATCAAAAGTCCAAGTCTAAGTTTAAAGAATATGTGGAAAGTCAACAAGTTATTCGACCGAATCTATCAGATAGTCGATTTGCCTCTACTACCTCAAAAGACAAGTCGAAGAAGAAAATATATCCCTGCCACTGAAGAAGAACCTTCTCACCAAAATCAAACTGGTATAGAATTTTCGAGAGAAGTTGTTCTTGGTCCTCCACCAGATCTTTCAGCACTGAACTTATTATCTCTTCCAGGACCTGGGTGATGTAATTGGTGATCCCTATGGAATTCTGTTCCTTGATCATGAAGGAACTACTAGATTTCAATTAGTCTTTGAACTTCATCTTTGCCCAGTTTCTCACTTAATACACCTCCTCCAATGGTGTTATCTTACAAGCTACGGATCAATAGTCAAGGTTTTTATTCTCAGACATTTAAAAAAGAAAAAAAGACATAGAAACAGTCCCTGACTACATCTTGGAAGAAGGTCAATCCTAGCTGATAAACTCCTTCTGAACCTTGTTTTTGTCAGTTACATACTTTCAGTAGTTAGTTACTCATTGTACATGTGATTTTCATATTCCCTATGTAATCTTTTTACGACTTAATCACAACTTGAGTGAGGTACTCTATTCCATCAGTATTGAAAAATATTCTTCAAAACAGTAAATGGGACATGTACATTATGAGTCCAGTTTACCTTTATGTTTTGACACTAAGCAATTTTCTTTATGTTGTTTTGTGAATATCAAGTAAGGGAAGATTGTTGTTCCAAACTCTCTCAGTGATTTAATGATGACCCTTGTACTTAGTGAAAATTACATTAACAAATATAGTTATCAGTGATAAGTCACTGAGTATGTTTAGTGATCGCTACAGTACTTAATATGTAAACTGTTATATGTAATCCCTGTAGAAAAAGACTCATGTTTAAAAGAAACTCATCAGCAGAAGTCAAATATCAAGTTGATGATACAGACAAGTCTACTCATGATCTAAAGCGGTACTCAGTGAAACCAACACAAGTCTATAAGTGTGACAAACCAAGATCAAGCTTCAACAATAGCTGATCATTAACCCTCAATTATAAAATGATCATGAAGCTTGAGAAACAAGATTTGTTTTTCTTATCCTTTGCACAAAATCGTACGAAAGTACAAAAAGTAAAAGTTGCCTTTTGTCCTTGATCATACACTTTCTCTTTGTCTCCACTGATCATAGTTACTACTCAAAGCATTAAAAGGAAAACGTCAATATCATGAAGCCTATAACAAAAGGACATGTAGATTATACCTTCTGGTATGCATTATATGCATATGGTATAAATAGAAATGAAGCCCTTCATCTTGTAGTAGATCTCAAAAATCTCTCTATCCTTCTCTTCTTCTCTAAGCTTATTTGTAGAAACTCTTTTCTGCAAACTCTCTTCTTTCAATCCTATAAGTTCAAGAAAGTCTTTCTAATTCTTAGTTTTTTTAGATTAGGTTTACCTTATTTATTTCTGCAACAATCTGTAAAATTTTTTTTCTCTCAAAAATCAATAAACAAATTTGAAAAAGTAAAAAATTGTGTTTGTATTCAACCCCCGCTTCTACAAACTTAACCCTTGTAAAACCCTTTCAGGACCAATAGTCGAAGGCTATTTCTCTCACTAAAAATTGAGTTCGCATGAAAAACGAAGAATCGGTTGGCAATCACTATTTATACGGACCATGATGTCAAGTCGAGTTAATCGATGACCGAACCTGTCTATCGTCCTTTGGCATGCACCGTCGGATGGACGGCAGGTGTCCAAACAACCGACACCACGCGCCCCACGTCGCCATGACGTCACGACTATTGCCGCTCTACAGTTTCCCATGTAACTGAATCAGGTTTCAAGAAACTGATTCAGCTACCTTAGTCAACACGTGCAAAATAGTTATGATAAAATTTAAAATTCGGATTTGCCGCCTAATTTCAAATGTGGGGGTAAACTGTTTGGGTAATATTTCCAAAATCTCGACCAACATAAGATTCATACGACCTAACATATCCTTAGACTAGATCTTAACGACTACAGATAGCAAGACCTACAGTCGCTACTTTTTTGTATTGGTCGTAACATTACCTGCGACTCACGACTAGCAACCAGATAGGTTTGGGCCCCTTTTCGGCAATAACTATCGACCGACTTAAGTCTACTTAAGACAATAACCATTAAATACACAATAGACGTTTCCCTTTTGACTATTGAATGAAGGTCACAAGTCATTTATGATCCAACGGCTATAACTAAAGATAATCATTAAGGCCATTCAAGACATGGACCATTATTTTCATTAAAGCTCATTTATGATGGCAGAAGCTATATAAAGGAGCAAGGAGAGCTCATTTGGACACATCAAGCTGATTCCAAAACACCATACTACGTAGAAAGCAAACCGAGGTACTCTCTCTTGAAGAAACTTACAAAACTTCAGTCAATCTCATGGCACAAAGCAATCTAATGTTTAGTTCATTTTCTTATAGTTTTGTAACCAATTGTGTAGATCCCAATATAGACAACAAATGAAGAACTCCATAAAATAGAAGATATAAGAGAGAAATTAACAACAGTAATCATTAAAATCATATCTCATATGCTTAGATTGATTAACAATGGAGGGAATATTGGAAGAAAACACCACACTTGGAATTTAATCGACTCTCATGAGAGACTCACTTTGTCAGTATGTGTAAAAGAGTTCTCTCCAAAACCTAAATGACCAAATAAGCCATGTGTACCTATTAATAGGGCCCATTTACAATAAAAAGGTTCAAGCCCATATAACTAATTAAAAAGCCCAAAATACAATTCTTTATAAAACATTCAATTAAATTGGGGGCTAATTTAATCTAACAATCTCCCCCTAATGTTCTATAAAGAAAGCATCATCATATAGTCTCCCCCTTGCTTTCTTTAGAAGCTTTGGTGTGTCGTTTTTCGAGTCTTCAAAGCATCATAAGCTCCCTCTCAAATGTAGGCTCATATTCTTGAAACACTTAGACGAATTATCCCAATTTGTCCATCTTTCATGTCTCAACTTCACCGCTGTTTTTGACCATCAAGGAGTCAGATTGAGAGAAAACATAAAGCATGCACATTGAACTCCATCCTCTTATATTTTTAACAAGCTTTTATTCATCCATTTTGGATGAAAATTGAGTGAGTTGTACAAGATTTTCCTCAGCTGCGCAAAATGGTCGTCAAAACAAAAAATTTGACTATTCAAACCTCGTTGAGTAAACGTTAAGCACCGAGCCTTAAACTTGAATAATGGAGGAGGGAGTGACTAACAATGTGTCACATATGTAGCTTGAAACCATAAAGAACCGACGAGAGAACACCATTCTTGAAAGCGGAAAGAGCATGAGTGCAATGCAATGCTTTCGGTCCAGCACCCTAACGCAAACTTTGACACTGATTCCGGCACATAAGCTCATGTAATTTGAGAAAATTCAAAACATCAAAGTCATAATTCTGTGTTTTAGCGATTCAACGCAACTAGACTCATGTAAATCGGAGCTTCGAGTAAAAAGTTGTGCACGTGTTTCTAAAACAGCGCAATGTTGTCTGAAAATTCGAAAATTTTGTGCTTCGGGCTCTTGGCTCATTTCAACCTCTGGACCATCGACCTATGATATGCGTTCTTGGGTCTACCTCTGGTCCTACCCTTCTTGTTGCTGCTCTTCAGAGGTTTTGGTCCACAGAGGCTCTGTGGACAAGTTAAGAGCTTATCTGTTTTACTTCTGCACGTGCTCTAGACAGCCTCAGAGGCTCTGTACATCTGATATGCATATCTACTTCTGGACAGTCTACAGAGGCTCTGTGCATCAACTTCTAATGTTAACTTTCTGCCTCTGAACTTCTGGACATGCAGAGGTTTTGCGCATGCCTTTGAGCATGAATAAGAGCATCTCTGCGATTAACCTCTGCAATGCTCTTACATTCTGCTTTGCACATCAGGGACATCAACATATGTTTTACATTCCGTTTCGAAACCACAACTTTATGATTAAGAGGTCAGTCACCAGAGCTTATGGACAGGCTCTGGACATATGTGCAGCCTTCGCACAGATTGGGTAGCCTCTGCGTCTACATACATTTATAAGAAAAAACAGCAGGACAACATTATGTTTGGACAACTTCTAGAAATAAACACAGAAGCATGCTTCAAAACCTTTGGACAGAACACTCTTTGTACAACCAGAGCCTCTGTGCATTTCTGCAGAGAGCTCTCAACCTCTGAGATCAAGCTTTTGTGCACATCAAATCAGTCCACAACTCTGGACAACATCAAACAAAAATCTTGCACAATCTGCTGTAATTTTCGAATAACATCTTACTGTTTTGAACCGAATAACAACAAACATTCTGTTATGATTAACTCAACAGCAGTATTCTATTCTTCCCTACACAATTTTTGCTGCACATTTCAAAATCTGGACATTATCACATCCCCGACAGCTTGCAGTTTTGAACCACACAACAACAAACATTGTTTGGACAACCGCTTCTCTTCACACAGCAGCTATATACTGACTTTAACACAGATTATGGACAATCAGCACACTGATTCAGAGAAAACACAAAACATGAAAAACGTTCATCTGTGTCTTAGGAATTTAACGCATCTGGAATCGTTAAATTTGGAGCTTCGAGGAGGGAGATATAAGCAAAATTCTACAGGTGCGTAAAACTGTCAAGTATTTCTGATTAGCTTTAATTTCAGCTGCTGTTAACTTTACAAGTTTTCACATATCGAATGTCCACAACAGCTATGTATCAAATTTGCATCTTCACTTCGATTTAACATCCCAAATCTGAATATTTTGTTGTAATCTGAACAAAAACAACACCAATATCATATTTGACAGCAACAAACAACTACTTTCTGTTTTAATTCTGCAACAACAGATTTACAAATCATGACACAGCCTTGTAGAATGGATTAAACACAACAACCTCTGCATGTATCGAGCATAAATTCATCATGAATATCAACCATATTCTGTTGCACACTTCAAGAATACAAAGAGCAAACTTTTGAATTTGTTTGTAAATTTGTTGCACACTTTGTAGAATCTGTTCCATCATTCAATCTGTCAGAATCTATGTGAGTGAAATTAATCATTCTCAAGACCAAATCACTTAATCAAAGTCTGCCAGATCAAAATTTCAACTTTGATCGAATTCTGGATGGCCTACAGAGGATCTGATCTTTTTCACAAAGGCTCTAAACAGATCTGTAGAGGCTCTGCGATCTGCGATATAGCAACAGCCTCTGTACACTTCTGAATTTGTTGCTTTTCTTAAAATCAGAGGCTCTGTAGATAGCTTCTTAACACAGCGTTTTGCTTCTGCAGCAGGTTTTGTGGAGCATCTCTACACTGCACACTAACGGATTGAACGACCAGTTGCAGACCTGCACTTTTCGAAATGTCGAATAAACCATTTTGACACTCTTTTGGACAACCTCTGGTCCAAACAGCAGCAGCTGAACAGTAGCAAACAACAACAAGTAACAGCTTTCTGTCCAGCATCTATGACTTGCGTTCAACACAATTTTTGACATAGAATCAGCTTTATTTTGAGAAAACTCAAAACATGAAAGTTGTAAAACTAGGTCTTAGGTTTCCAACGCATCTGAAATCATCATTTTTAGAGCTGCATTGAGAGAGATATGATCAAAGTTCTACAGTTGTGCAAATCTGACAGCAACTTGCTGTTTTGAACAACTCAACAACACCTTTCTGTTTGGGACAGCAACAAATCTGCACAAATTTAATTATGCACATATGCAAGACAGGAAGACAACCCTTGATCATAACACACCACACCAAACTTCTTTCTGTTGCACTTGTAGGAAATTGTGATGCACTTTCTGGACTGATAAGTTCATGTATCTGTTGTGCAACTTTGGCAGGAAATTGTGATGCACTTTTTCCACTCACACCTATGGTGACAAGTTAGTAGAGCCTCCACTTTTGTATCTTGCTGACAATGCTTCATTAAAATGCATCTTGGCATTTTCCCGGTGATTTATGGATTCCTCCACTACAAATGAATTCACATATTCCACTTTGCACAAAAGTTGAGAACATGATGATGCACGTTCAAAGTCATTTGCCACCAAATACTCTACCACAACTACTTCCTTGAACACATGATACCAAGTTCTTTATCAACAGTACAATATTCATAAGAACAGGTTGTTCTATGCTTATTCACAATTTGTTCTATGCTGTGAAATCTGGTGCACAGTTAACTCTCCATCCTTATTTCTCCGAATTTGAATAAAGCAACATTTTCCAAGACCCAAATGAATTAGTCTTTCGTTGAATCAATTATGAGCAGCGGAAAATAAACAAAATCTGAATCTAATGAAAGAGAGTCCAATCTCGAATAATATCAAGGTCAGATCTGAGATCAACAACCTAACTATCAAGATGCTAAAATCGCGATGGACTAAAGCACACACAAGGATGGGATCATAGATCAACCATCTACTTAGTGCTATCAAATATTATACCAATAAGTGAGAAAGATCAAAACACACACACATGTCGAAAAACTGATCAGAAATAATCCAAATAGAATCAAATGTTCACAGACACAATTCATCAAACATGTGGTGTGAAGAATTCAGATTTTGTGTAAAAACAATGAAATTTTCTATCAAAGATCATCCAAATCTCATCTAAATGAAGATATAGATTTCCAATAAGCACAAACCAGAAAATAAATCACAGAAATGATATTTGTGTTAAGGCTCATGTGATTGAATCAATCTAAGCACAAAAACAACAAAATAATCATCCAATCTTCAATTGTTGCCATAGATGACCGAAATGAAGAAGAGTTTCTTCATTTGGCTCTGATACCAATTGTAGATCCCAATACAGACAACAAATGAAGAACTCCATAAAATAGAAGATATAAGAGAAAAATTAACAACAGTAATCATTAAAATCACATCTCATATGCTTAGATTGATTAACAATGGAGGGGATATTGGAAGAAAACACCACACTAGGAATTTAATCGACTCTCATGAGAGACTCATTTTGTCAGTGTGTGTAAAAGAGTTCTCTCCAAAACCTAAATGACGAAATGAGCCATGTGCACCTATTATTAGGGCCCATTTACAATAAAATGGCTCAAGCCCATACATCTAATTAAAAAGCCCAAAATATAATTCTTTATAAAACATTCAATTAAATTGGGGGCTAATTTAATCTAACAAATTGTACTCTCGATCGTTGTTTCTAAAGGATGACACCCTTGTTTGACGTCCATAGTGCACCAACGACCTAATCTGTCATCTGCGGTTTTTTATTGTTACTCCACTAATCGATCCATATCAATTAATTCAATGAAATCACTCAAGATCTTAGAGAGAGAAAGTAGTGAGAGAAAGTAAGTTGTCATATATCTTTTAGTCTCAAGTTTACAATAATATCGCGCTTTTCTCTTTTAATAAAAAGGGTTGTGTCGATCTTACCTTTGGAAAAGCCAGATTTGACTAAGAAGGATGAGAGTGCATCATACCAGACTCATGGCGCTTGCTTGAGACCGTATAAGGCCTTGTCAAGAAAATAGACGTGATGCGGTTTATCGGAACTCACGAAGCCTTCGGGTTGCGAGACATAAACTTCCTCCTTGAGAACGCCATTCAGAAACACGGATTTCACATCCATTTGAAAGACAATGAAGTTCTTGTGAGCGGCGTAGGCAAGGAACATGCGAATCACTTCAATTCGTGCAACCGGTGCAAACGTCTCATCGTAGTCTATTCCTTCTTTCTAGATATATCCTTTAGCTACCAGACATGCTTTGTTCTGGACTATTATTCCATTTTCGTCCTTCTTGTTCTTGAAGATCCATTTCGTCCCAATCACCGTCTTATTCTTTGGCCGGGGAACAAGACGCCACACTTTGAGGCTCTTAAATTGGTTGAGTTCCTCTTGCATAGCTATCACCCAGTCCGGATCATTCAACCCTTCGAAGACGGTGGAAGGTTCGATACGACTGAGGAATGAGGAAAATAAGCAGTCATTCGCGGTGGTGGATCGAGTCTGAACAGGTGAATTGGGATCACCGATGATCTGATGTAGGGGATGAGCTCGTATCCACTTGGTGGCATGTGGAAGAGGTTGATATGTCTGTTGAGAAGTGTCGGAATCCACATAACCACCGGGGGGTAGATCCTGAACTGCTTCGAGGGATGACGGCCTGTGAGGTGGAAGCTCCATGGTTGGAGTCGGGCGTGAAGCCGAGGACGACTCAGCGGGTGATGAAGCGATGACAGTATCCTGGATTGCCGGAGTGGGAACTTCGGTAGCACCTTCAGCAGGGGTCGGTTCAGGAGTTCCAACTGTTGCCGGTGCGTCAGGAGGAACTTGAGAAGTAGGAGGGGGTCAGGCGAGGTTGAATCACTTGAGTTTGTTGGTCCAGTGACCTATGTCACTTCTGGTGCATGAGCATCATTCCTGTTACATGATATAGCATTATGCGTAAAAGGAAAATAATCATTATAAAAATGCTCAAAAAGTAAATCCAAATCTGAAAGATGTGCTTTTGACGTAGACGCTTGATTTGGATCTACTGGAGATTGTAGATCCTGAACGTAATTGTCCAGAAGCTAACACACCAGTTAAAGCGGGTTCTGAAGTGAGGTGTTCAGAAGCTATATCAGCTGCCTCGTCAAAAGTCACGTTTACACTCTCAACCGACGGTCTTTGTCCGTTTGTTGTAGACTCTGTAGGCTTTGGCTTGCTGAGAATAACCGATGAACACTTCTTCGTCCTCTTTTGGGCTGAATTTGCCGAGATCGTCCTTGTCATTCAGTACGAAGCACGTGCACCCGAAAGCATGGAAATACTTGATGTTCGGGATACGATTGTTGATGATCTCGTATGGGGTCTTGTTGAACCACTTGTTGATGATAGTACGGTTTTTCGTGTAGCATGCGATAGCAACTGCTTCTGCCCATAGATGTAGCGGGAGCTTGGACTGAGATAACATCATGCGCGCGGCTTCGACAAGAGTTCGATTACGGCACTCTACTACCTCGCTTTGCTGAGGAGTACGAGCAGCTGAGAAAGTATGGGTAATACCCACTGATGTCAGGTAACTAGTGAGCACTTGATTCTTGAACTCTGTGTCGTTATCCGTCTGAATGGTCTGAACTGATTGGTTCAGACTGACTTGAATGCTCTTCAGAAGAGAAATGATCAGCTCGGAGGTTTCGTCCTTTGAACGAAGAAATCTAACCCACGTGTAGCGAGAAAAGTCATCAACCATCACTAGGACATACTTCTTGTGATTGATATTCTGAATGCGCATCGGTCCACACAAATCCATATGAATGAGTTCGAGGGACCGAGAAGTACTAGGAGTGGCTTTAGGCTTGTGAGAAGCCTTCTTCATCTTGCCCATTTCACAGGCGGCACACAAATGATCTTTTTCAAACTTAAGATATGGAATTCCTCTCACGTGCCCACCGAGCACCAACTTATTGATAGTCTTGAAGTTCAGGTGCGAGAGTCTACGATGCCATAACCAGTTTTGTTCAACTGAGGCTTTGGACATTAAACAAACTTCCTTATCTGCTTTCAGAGACGAGAGGTCAATCGTGTAAATATTTGTGCGATGCATTCCAGCAAGAATTTCATTTCCATCTTCAGTCCTAACGCTGCACCTTTTTGCTTTGAAGGTGACCTCTAGATTCTTATCGCAGAATTGACCGATGTTGAACAAGTTGTGACCAAGACCTTTGACGTATGACACTTTCTTGATTGTGAGATTGTCCTTAACGATATCTTCATAACCCATAATGGGAGAATAATGATCATTCCCAAATCGCACATTTCCACAAAACTTCTCGGTGAAGTTTGTGAGAAGCTCCTTTCTTCCGGTCATGTGCTTGGAGCAGCCTGAATCTAAATACCACACATGACCGTCCTGCAAAACAAGTTAATGCTTTTTAGGTACCCATTCGTAAATGGGTCCTTTGGGGTTAGACTTAACACCCGACTGGGAGGCCCGTTTAGACTTGGGTCTGTTTCTATGGCGGGGAACATCAAACTTGGAATGAGAATTAGACACATGATAAGAACCAAACCAATCAAATGCAAAACGACGGTCAACAAAATCATTCAATCCACAGTAGGAGCAACAAAGACAATCATGAGACAGTTGAAGTAATTGCGGAATTGAATAAACTTTTAAAGGTAAAAATCCATTACATTCAACCAAAGATTTAGAATTAAAAACATCATGATTGTTATTGTTTTTCCTAGAATTTAAAACTGGATTAACTAATTCTGTCGTCGTCGTGCCCTCCTTAGACTTCTTAGCTACCCACGCATATTTGACTTCTTTGCGTCGACCAAAAGTATCTGAAATACCGTTAAACCCATAGTCAGAAGATTTGAATTTTGATAATTGTTGTTTTTTAGAGCGACCGGTCTTTTTCTTCTTTTGTGAACGCTTTTTGGATTTAGAATATGAAGAATTGTTCACAGAAGAGTTTTGTGGGGCAGATGTGGAACATTCACCCTTGTAAAATTTTACCGGAGGCTCACAAGTAGAATTTAGAAAATCAACGTGACTTGGTAGAGAAGGATTAAAATCCAAATGGTCCAATTGACTATCTAGGCACACCTTAGAATTCAAGAATGCTGAAAATTCCATTTCCTCATCAGAAGGAGCCTTATCACTTGATGAATTCAGGACATCGGAAGGATATGTTTTAAGCGGATCATAGGCGGAAGCGGTTTGAAAATCAGAACAATGATCCGGGTGAGGCTTTTTTCCTTTGTTTGAAAGAGTTGGTGACGAGTCACCCATAAAGGCTTTACAGGAAGATGTGTCCGAGGGTGGATAGGAATTTTCAGACAGATGAATTTTCTCAACTTGGAGAATTGTAGGCTTAGCTTGAGGCTCAGCCTTGTGAAGTCGCTCTTTCATCCGATCTGCTGCCAAAGCAGTCAGTTGTGAATTTAGCTTCTTTATTTCTGTCTGAAAGTGTTCCTTTTCCTCCTCCGACACAGTTTCCTTTTTATCGGAATTGAGACACTCAATTTGGGATAAAAGCTCTTGTTTTTCCTTTTGAAAAATGTTCCTCTCCTGTTCAAATGACTCTTCTAGCTGAAAATTTTTCTTTTCTAAAATCAGAGGTGGAACATAAACTTTATGGTGTAGTGGTTCCTCCTCAGTTTCAACGGTTTTAGCATCTAGTTCAGCTTGAGTGTAACTTCGAAAATAGTCATTTGACTAGAAACAGGGTTTTTCATCGTTATAAGACGCATTCAAAGAATCATAAACAAAAGGAAGTTGCATTTTGGTAGAGTTCTTCCTTCGCAAATTGTCCTCTTCCATTTCCTCGTCATCAAGTGGTTTGGTCCAATTGATTTTGTATTCTGGATAGGTTTTGTCAATTCCAAGAAATTCGAACGCATATAACGTAGGAACTTCGGATAAGGCCTTTTTCAGATAAAATGGGTTATCGTAACCGATACCCGTATCCGCATACTTGGGTTCTTTTGGTGCAATTAGATTCAGCGTTTGATGAGATTGACCAATTTTATAAAGTTTCTGTTCAAGATCCTTTAATTGATTAGATAACCTTTGATTTTCATTTTTGTAAGCCACGCTTTGAGTCACAATATCAATTTTCTCATTTTCTGACATACGTAGCTCATAGGTAAGGTCATCTACTTTGGTCTTTAATTCTTTTGATTCTTTTGAACAACTCTCACACTCTTCTTTTAAGTTAGAAATTATGCACAGGTTGCCAGCAATTTCTATGCTTTGTTTTTCAATACATTCAGACTGTGCAGACACTCTTTTTTCCAGAGATGAGATGAGTTGTTCATTTTCTTTTATGGTTAGCTTGCAGGAGTCTAATTTGTGCACAGTGATTTGCATCTGTTCAATTAAGGCTTCTAGGTAAGGAGCACATACCTGACATGGAGAATTACGATCATCATCATCAGAATCGGACTGTGTTGATGCTTGCCCATGAAACACAACTGTGCTTCTTCATCAGCTTCTTCTTCATCAGATACGTTCAGCCAGTAGTCATCTTCTGCCATGAGAGCCTTACCTGCTTCCTTTTCTTTGGCCAGCAACATCTTGGCTTTGTAGTAGTCTGAGTTGCGCATAACAGGCTTTCGACAGTCTTTGGCAAAGTGACCCAACCGACCGCAGTTATAGCATTTGATCGGCTGCTCTTTTTGCTTTCTCTTCATGTCGCTTCTCAGACTTCTTACCTTCATCAACGCGTCTCTTCCCGTCATTCTTCTCTTTGTAATCACGTCGATTGAGAGGAGTAGAGGAGTATCTTTGCTTGTTTAATGAAGACTTGTTGAAGAATTCCCTCTTCTGGAACGCTTGGGTTAAGAACAACACAGCTTTTTTAATCTGAGTGTATTCTGGATCCGAGTCACTGTCAGGATCTTCGAGTTCAGAGTCACTTTTCACTGGCTCCTTTCCAGACGCGCGGCTGACAGATTTACCTCTTTTATCGGATACAAGCGCTAACGGATCAACCACCGGCTTTTCATCTGCCTTTTGTTTTCCCATCAATTCAAATACTTCCTCTTCATCCTGGAGCAGCATTTCATAAAGTTCATGTAGAAGAAGCTTCTCCAGGGTTTGAGTATGACGGATATGAGAGACGAACGGCTTCCATTCAGGCTGGAAAATGCTCATGAACTTGATGTTGTTCTCGGTGTTCGTCTCCGTGATCTTGTTTTTCTACAGATCGTTCAGAAGCATGTTAAACCGTTCATAGGTTTCTATGAGCATCTCACCTTTTCTAGCTTTGAAGCCATCATATCGGGTGATGCAATTTGTCACCTTCAGCTGATTGTTTATGTGGCTCCCCATCATCATTTTCTCAATCTGGTCCCACATACCTTTTGCAGTCTCCTTGTAACTATCGATGCAGGCATATATGTCGTTGGGTAGACTTTGTAGAAGATAGGACTTTGCATGCTTTTCAGCCTCATACATGCTCTTTTCTGGAGGGGTAAACTCACCGAGAGTTTTCCGAACACGGCGTTCTGGTCGACCTTCATCTGGGTTTCCAGGCAGGACTTTCATTGGCCAGGGTTGCGGCCCCTCTTTCAGACACTTGAGTATTTCCTCGTAGTTTGATTTCGCTTCGATAAAGTTCATGAAGCGATCATTCCATTGAGGGTATTCTCCCCGATAGAGCACCGGGGGTTTTTGATTTGAACCGATAGCTAAGGCGTCTCTCGAATTCATCTTAACTCTTTAAACTTAAATATCACTGTAGCGATCGTGAGACAAACAGGATGATCCCAAAAAAACAATATATTTATATATATATATATATATATATATATATATATATATATATATATTAAGCAGGACAGGACAAGGACCCGGTCGAGCAAGAACCCGGTCGAGCAGGGTCCCGGTCGAACAGAGATCCGGTCGAACAGAGGTCCGGTCGACAGAGATACCGGTCCACAAAGAGTACCGGTCGACCGCTGAGTATCGGTCAAATAGAGTGTCGGTCGAACAAGTTACCGGTCAGGGTACCGGTCACAGACGGGCACCGGTCAAGACAATATACCGGTCAGCAATGTACCGGTAAAGGCAATGTATCGGTCGACCACTGATTACCGGTCGAACAAAGCACCGGTCAAGGCACCAGTCACACAGGTTCGGTCGAAGATAAACTTTATCGATTAACAGATAACTTAAAGACCGATAAAATTGATGAATCTGAATCGATCGAATTCAACCAATCGACCTAAAAAAACCGATCGATCAAGCAACAAATTAGCAGATCGAATAGAAAACCCAGAAAACTCAAACCAATAAATTGAATTTTAAAAACACAGAATCGATCAAACTTCAATCCAGAAACCAATTTATCAATTTATCGACCGAATGAACTAATTTTCCAGAAAATCGACTGAACGATAAACAATCCAGAAAAATCTCAGACTGATAAAAAAAATTTGATTTTCAGCAGTTCGATAACAAACAATTTTAATCCACAATCAAAAAAGATATGCAGATCGAACTCAAAGATTTTAAACCCAGGAAAAACGATTTTCATAATAAATACGATTAAAACAAGTAATCGATTAAAGGGTTTTAGACAAACCTTTTTGGATCAAAACTTCAGTCTCTTTGCTCTGATACCAATTGTAGATCCCAGTACAGTGCAATCACGAACAAATCAACAATAATTAATCAATGTAGAACAATATCTAAGCCACAACCTACTAGCCATATGATTAAATGTAACAATCAAGGGTTTAGGTTTACAGAGAGAATATCTGATCAGAGAAAGTAAATCTAATGACTAGTAATCTAATAATGATTTGTCTAACCTGAAATATGAGATAAATATGCCTTTATATATCAGGCTTACAAGCTTAAAGGGCTTAGCTTTGGGCCCAACTAACAAATAAAACTTTAGAATAATTACATTTTGTACCCTGAACTTCTATTTAACAAATAAAACACCCTAACAGGATTGTTTGGTTAATTTCACATCCATGTTAACCACGAGCTTTGTGTTACAAACCTACTAGGATTTATTAGAACTCAAATTTAAGTTATTTAAAAGATTCAAAAAGGTGTTAGACTTATATTATCATGGGTTTAGTAGGTACAAATTTTAAGCGCATTGTGATGTTATAGGCCCTTCTTTTTGTCGGAACTTGATCAACCGCATGGATAAACCTTTCTCGAGCCCCTTATATTCGAAGGTACGGGTTTCTTTCTTTGTTTGATACCTGGACACGTATTTGTATATGTGTGTCTACTCCTTGAAGATGGTACACCATGCATTACCTATCACATTTGTGAAATGGTAACTTTCCGAAATTGAACTTTGTTAGACTGAAATTGTATTCAAGATTAAATGAGGGTCATTATTGTATTTGTTGTAAGTGTGAGTGTGTGTCTTGTAAATGAGCTTAGAAGGTTTGATCTTGCTTGGTCATGTTGACCTATATATAAGCAAGTCTTTGTGTTGGTTTCTTGTAGAGAGCGTGGTAATTAGAGAGAGAGATAGAACACATAGTTGCACACCTTGAGAACACACACAAGCACTCTGTCTTGAAAGTATTATCACAAATAGGTATATGGCTTGATGTAATATGTGTGATTAAATAAATAAAAGTGTTGTGTGTCAATCTGTATGTGTTTTATGCTAGTAATTGTTTTAACTTGCAATCTTTTGAAAAATGACTTGGTTTTCCACAGTTATAGATCAGATGTCAGATTGTCTATTTCTTCACAAAGGGGGAATTTGTTCTCATATTATATCATAAGGGGGAGGTGAAAGCTCATGAAGATTGTACTCATTGGTTATATGGGGGAGATCATTCAACGACAGATCTGACCTTGAAATGTTTTAATGATTTTGATTCTTACAAATCATTAAAAAGGGGGAGATTAATCGAAGTTCAAGATCAGATTGAAGTTTTAAAGATTTCAGGAGAGATAAATATTTTTTCAGATGATCAAAGTCAAAGGTTAAAGAAAGCTTGTCAAAGAGATAGTGAAAGAAAGTCAGAGTTTGAAAGTAAAGGTGACTATTCAGAATATTCAAAAGTTAATCCGAAGGGAAAGACAAGTTTGAAGAATTGTCAAAGATTCTACAAAAAGTGTAAAAAGTCTTGAAGATGTCAATGTTAAGAAAGAGCAAAAGCTGAAAGCTGAAGACATTTCTGAAGAAAATAAGACCTGAAGATTATTGTCAAAAAAAAATTTAATCTTGAATCCAAAGGGGGAGATTGTTAGACTGAAATTGTATTCAAGATTAAATGAGGGTCATTATTGTATTTGTTGTAAGTGTGAGTGTGTGTCTTGTAAATGAGCTTAGAAGGTTTGATCTTGCTTAGTCATGTTGACCTATTTATAAGCAAGTCTTTGTGTTGGTTTCTTGTAGAGAGCGTGGTAATTAGAGAGAGAGAGAGAGAGAACACATAGTTGCACACCTTGAGAACACACACAAATACTCTGTCTTGAAAGGATTATCACAAATAGGTTTATACATCTTCTCATCATGTCGAATGATTTACTCTCTATGGGATCTCATCTAAAGCCTCCAGTCTTGTCTATCGGAGAATACTCTCAATGGAAGAAGAGGATGACTCAGTTCTTGAATCTCAAGAACAGAGATTATATGGAGTCTATCATAAATGGTCCAATTGTGCCAAAAACACATGTACCTGGACAAGCAGCTTCAGCTACATCTCCAGAAATTCCTGACAGATATGTGCCAAAACCATATGAATTCTTCAGTGAAACAGAAAAGGCAAGACATAAGATAGATGAAGAGGCACTTATCTATCTCACCATGGCAATTCCTAATGACATCTACAATCGCGTAGACAGTAGGGAATCTGCAAAAGCCTTATGGGATGAACTGGAGAGACAGTTTCAGGGAACAAAGAAGTCAATTCAGACAAAGCTGAATCAAAGTATAAATGTGTATGAAGGCTTCCATGCAAAAGAAGGAGAGACTTTGTTGGAGACATACACACGTTTTAATGTGATTCTGAATGATCTAAGGAGAAATGGAATGAACAAGTTAGTATCAGAGATCAATTATAAGTTCATTAAGAACTTGAACCGAGAGTGGAAAAGCTATGCTATCAACATTCAGATGACTAAGGACATGGCTCAAGAAGAATTCAATGATATCTTCACAACTTTGTCTCAGCACGAGGATGAAATAAAACAGTTGAATGCTGAAAAAAAGATGGTCAAGGATTCTCTAGCCTTAATGTCTGAACGTAAGAAAGGGTCAAGTTTCAAGTCCAGTTCTTCTTATAAGACAAAGTCAAGGAAATCCAAAGCTCTCCTCACTGAAATCACTGATTCAAGTACTGATGAATCTTATACTGAAGTTGAAGAGCATTCAGACGAGGATATTCAACGGCTTGCTGAAAACCTGACTCTCCTAACTAAACAGTTTCAGAAAAGCTTTGGTAAGAACAGATTCTCAAAACCGAAATATGAGAGTTACAAGAAAGACAAGTACAAACCAAGGTCTGAAAAGAAGTATGATAAAAGAGGAGAGAAAAGAGATGAAAAGAGAGAAGAGAGAAGAGAAAAGAGAAGGAAAGAAAGAAGACTCTGAGCCGAAATACGGACGATGCTATAACTGTGGAAAACCAGGTCATTTTTCAAAAGATTGCAAGTTCAAGCGAACAAAGAATTCAGAATACTATGCTAGGAAATCACTGATTGCAAAGAAGGTGGAAGATGGTCAAAACCTAATGGCGGAAGAGAAAAATTGGTTCTACAAGAGTTCTGATGATGAAACGGCACATTTTACTCAGGTGTGTATGATGGCCAAAGTGGATGAAGACATTGAATCATCTTTTGATCATTCCGACTGTGGTTCTGAGGTACGTACTCTGTTTAACTATGAACTTATTCAATCTTTAAAGGCTCAAGTTCAATTCATGAAAGAAGAGTTTGAAAATTTGAAAGTCAAACTTAGTCATGAAAGACAAACAATGTTGAATTTTCGCGATGAAAATGCAATGTTGAAAGATGTTGTTAAGGAGAAAGAATCTGAGAAAGAGATTTTGAAAAGGGATAAAGATGTTTTAAAATCAAAAATATCTGAGCTTGAAAGAGATCTTGTAAATTTAAATGCTGAAAAAGGTGAATTTAAAATCAAGTTTGAAGCATGTTTTCAAGAAAGAAATGAGGCATATTGTAAAATCAAGCAACTGGAGGATTTAAATCTGAAACGAGGACAGACTGAGCAAACATTAAATCTTTTAACAAACAAACTCCAAGATGTCCGATTTTATGATGTCAAAAAAGGTAAGTTTTGAAGCAAATAATGTTTTGAAAAGAGCACCAGAAAATTTGTATAATTTTGATAAGATGGGCTCTACACCTACAAAACCTGATATTCGTGATAATTTTGTTACTTTTCTTAAAGGTAAAATCGTGAATGATGATGACACTTCATCTTGTACTGATTCAATTTCAAGTTTTAAAACTGTTGGTTTTACTTATAAAGATTTGAACGAAAGTTACAAAACAAGAAAGCCGGAATTTAGTGAATTTTCTTCACTATTTTCTCCTTGTTTACCAACAGAGTCAGCCAAGGTTGAAGCAAATTGTTCTGAATCTCAGTGTCAGTATGATGAATCTAATTCAGAAACTGATGTTGAGAATCAAATTACTTTATCTGATTCATTCACTTCTAATTCCTCAAAAGAATCAAAAGCTGAAAATATCATGAATCAAAACCTCAATTCTGATTTTTCAAAAAATATGACTGAGGAGATCTTTACAGAATTGATGAATGCTTCAGATCCTGTACCTATAATAGAAAAGATGGAATCAAACTCTGAGGTGAATCAAACATCTATCTTTGAGAAACAAATCACAAATCTTCAAAAGACGATTGAAGAGTTAGAAGATGAGAACATTGATCTCAGATTCAAACTTGACAAGTCTTCTGAAGAAAACAAAGAACTTTCTAAAAAATTAAATGCTTTGAAAGATGATTTGTTTAAACAAAATTTGAAAGATAAAAAGATCGTTGAGTCTTCAAACTGGAATGTTCATTCTAATCCAGAGTTTGAGACTATTAAATCTAAAACTTTAGTTGTTTATTCTACTAATCCTGAATATCCTCCGAGTATTTTTGAAAAGGGAGAAGCTTCTTGTACTTCAAAGCCCAAAATCATCTTCTAAAAAGAAAACTAACAAGATTCTGTTTCCTGTTTCAGATATAAAAAGGCAGAATGATAAAGGAGAATGGATGAAGAATATGAAGGAAAATAAAGTTGCTAAAAATAAATGTAGTATCAGTGATGGTGATAGTTTGATTTGTAAAAATTCAAACGTTTCCAAATGTCAAAGTTGTATGAATGTTTGTACTTCATTGGATAAATCTACGCTTTTGACATTTGCACGTAAGAATTTTATCTGCAAACACTGTCATGATAATGCATTTATCATTCCTTCCATTTATTCTAAATCTAAAGTTGCCAGAAAAACATCTCTTGTCAAATCAGTTTCCAAATCCTTAACATATCAGGCTAAAGTTTTTCATGCTAAGATTGATCATTTTTCTAAAAAGCAAAGATTTCACGAGCTTAATGTGAAAATGACATGGAAATGGGTACCTAAGCCTCGCTATAAGTGGCGAATTAAGGCTAAGGTAAATGATGTTGATAAATTGAAAAGGCTAACAAGGAAGGACCCATCTGGATATGGGTACCTAAGCAGAAATAATTTGCTCTTTTTGCAGGCCTCACATACATGGTATATAGATTCAATATGCTCGCGCCATATGACAGGATTTAAGCATCTACTTCACAATTATGTTGAGGAACCTGCTGGCACTGTAAGTTATGCAAATTCTGAGCTTACTGGACATATTCGAGGACACGAATCTTTAACAAATGGCATCGTGACGATCAAGAGAGTACTATACGTAGAAGGACTTGATCGTAATCTTTTCAGCACAAGTCAGTTCTGCGATAGTCAATTCCAAGTTCGGTTTACTGATAAATGTTGTTATATTGAAGATAAAGATGGTCGTGCAGTTTTTAAAGCTAAGCGAAATGCAAATCTTTATTCTGTGAATTTTCCAACTCTTTCTGCATTAAGACCTGTTTGTCTGATCGCAAAAGCTTCACGAGCTGAAAGTTGGATATGGCATCGGCGTCTGTCTCATCAAAACTTTGATACAATGAATCAGTTGGTGAGACAAGGTATTGTCAAAGGTCTACCTGAACTAAGGTTTGAGAATAATTCTCTTTGTCCCGCTTGTGAAATGGGAAAGATGAAGCGAATCTCTCATAAAGCAAAGACAAAATTCTCATCCTCAACACCTCTTGAATTGATACATATGGACCTTTGCGGCCTGATGAGGACTCAGTCTATCAACGACAAGAGATATATTTTGGTCATGATAGATGAGTACTCTAGATATACTTGGCTGGAATTTCTAAGGAACAAATCAGATGCAACATAGTTGATCATTGCGTTCATAAAGAAAATCCAGGTTCGACTACAATTGCCAGTTAAATCTTTGAGAAGTGACAATGGCACGGAATTCAATAATGAAAAGCTTCAGAGTTATCTCGTATCTGTTGGAATCTCTCACAACTTTTCTGCTGCCTACACTCCTCAGCAAAACGGCGTAGTTGAAAGGAAGAATCGAACACTGGTGGAAACTGCGAGGACAATGTTAGCCTATTCTGAGTTACCAATGTTTCTGTGGGTTGAAGCCGTAGCCACTGCGTGTTTCACACAAAACCACACGATTGTCATCAAAAGATATAGAAAGACAGCGTATGAACTTATTAATCGTCGAAAACCGAATATAAATTTTTTTTCGCACTTTTGGTTGCAGGTGTTATATTCTCATTGATCGCGACAATCTTGGAAAATTTGACAAGAAGGCTGACGAAGGATACTTCATTGGTTATTCGTTAAAGTCTAAAGCCTATCGGGTTTACAATAAATGAACCAAGACGATCATGGAGAGCATTAATGTGTCTTTCGATGAATCATCAAAGTTGACTTCTGAACACAACAGTTCATAACTCAAGCTTAAGCAGAAGGTTTCTATTCAAGACGGAATAGAACCCGCAATTAAACAGACTAAGTCTTCTGATTCAAATAAAGTTACATCTGAATTAGACTTATTATTTTTTGATGCTTTTATGGATATTTGTGCAGATTTTGAAAATTCAAGCATATCCACATCAACTTCAGAGGTTCCAATTATAATAGAAGAAATTTCAGGACCTTCTGAAAATGTCACGATATATCAACCTCATCAGGTACATCTACACATATAAATTCTGAAGATACTAATGTTGAATCTGTGTCTGCAGATCCAAATTCTGGAACAGAAGTCCCGAGCACTTCTTCTATTGCTCCGGAAATTTTTACTTCAGAAGAGGTTGTACAAGATGTCCCGAGCACATTTGGGGTTGATCAAGATTTACCTGCAGTCTATGATGAATATGAGGAAGATAATACTCAAGCTGACGTTCATCCACTTCCAAGTACAATGAGATGGACACGAGCTCACCCACTTCATAATATAATTGGTGATGCACATTCTGGTGTACAAACGCGGGCAACATCTGCTAATTTTTGTCTATATTCAAGTTTTTTAAGTTCCCTTGAGCCGAAGAAAGCTTCAGAAGCCTTGCGTGATCCAGATTGGATACTGGCGATGCAAGATGAACTTCTGCAATTTGAGAGGAACAAAGTTTGGAGACTCATACCACTTCCAGAAGGAAAATATGTTATTGGAACAAAGTGGGTTTTCAGAAATAAGAGAGATGAATCTGGAGTTGTAGTTCGAAACAAAGCTCGCCTTGTTGCAAAGGGTTATTGTCAACAGGAGGGGATTGATTATGAAGAAACTTTTGCTCCTGTAGCACGACTGGAAGCTATACGAATCTTCTTATCTTATGCAGCTCACAAAAATTTTACGGTCTTTCAAATGGACGTAAAATCTGCATTCTTGAATGGGATATTGCATGAAGAAGTATACATTGCTCAACCAGAAGGATTCATTGATCCGAAGAACCCTGATCATGTCTATGTCTTAGACAAAGCCTTGTATGGACTCAAAGAGGCACTAAGAGCTTGGTACGATACTCTAACACAATTCTTACTTGCTTCAGGATTCAAGAAAGGTACAATTGATACTACTCTCTTTCTGAAAAAACAAGGTGATGATATGATTCTAATACAGATCTATGTAGATGACATAATTTTCGGTTCTACAAATCCAAAGTTTTGTAAAAACTTTTCAAGAATTATGGAATCTCGCTTTGAAATGTCAATGATGGGCGAACTGAATTTTTTCCTTGGTCTTCAAGTGAAACAGTTACCCGAAGGTATTTTTATTAATCAATCAAAATATATTCGAGATATTTTAAAGAAATTTAACTTGACTGACAGTTCAGTGATGAAAACACCGATGGCAACGGGCACACTTTTGGATGCAGATCTTTCTAGCAAATCAGTAGATCAAAAAGTGTACCGTAGCATGATTGGTTCACTGTTGTACTTAACTGCGAGTAGACCGGATATTATGTTTGCTACATGTTTCTGTGCTAGATATCAGGCCAACCCGAAGGAATCACATCTTGTCGATGTTAAACGGATTCTTAGGTATCTTAAAGGTACTACCGAGTTAGACCTTTGGTATCCTAAGGGTTCGTCTTTTGATCTAACCGCCTATACAGATGTTGATCACGCAGGTTGTAAGCTGGATAGCAAGAGCACCTCTGGTTCATGTCAGTTCTTAGGTGATAAGTTGGTTAGTTGGACGTCTAAGAAACAAAATTGTGTTTCTACATCCACTGTCGAGGCTGAATATGTAGCTGCCGCAAGCTGCTGTTCACAAGTCCTCTGGATGAGAACACAATTAAAAGATTTCGGATATACTTACCAACGAGGATCTACTGCGACTCCAAGAGTGCAATTGCAATAACAACTAATCCAGTGCAACATTCCAAGACGAAACACATCGACGTGCGTTATCATTTTATAAAGGATCATGTCGAGAAGGGCGATATCGAGATGCACTTCGTGACTACAGACTACCAGTTGGCTGACCTTTTCACCAAGTCGTTGGATGAGAAAAGGTTTAACTTTTTAGTTAGCAAACTTGGTATGTTAAACGCCACTTCATGATTCTAGGGGGAGTTTTTATATCTTGTGCTTTATTTGAAGATATCTTGGATATTTCATCAAATGCTGACTGACTAAAGCGGAATCATTTTTATAATGATTACCAAAATCTTTATTTTGCAGGAATTTTTTTTTGTGACAATGGATTTTGGACAATTCAGTTCAAAACCCGTATTCAAATGTTTTCTTCTGAAGGATGCTTTCATGATTATATCTTTTCAGGAAGTTTTTTTTTTGAAAAGAAGTTTATAAATTATATTGTTATATTTTTCTGATAAGTTGATTGTTTCATATATCAAGGGGGAGGATATCTATTGTTTCACAAGGATGTTTTAACTGCTATGTTCATTCCAAGGGGAGTTAAGGATTATGCAATACAGGTATAAATTTCTAATCCTTATACTCTAACACTTTTGAAAGAAGAATAACTTTCACTTGTGAAAAATGGTTTTAAAATGTTCAAACCACTTCATATTCTTAAAAAAAATTATTTGAGAAGTGTGAATTTTAAATGATTTTTGGATACTTAATTGACTATCTGACCGTGTGTTCTTTAAAGATTAATACTTGTGTATTTTCTTTTTTATATACTTTATCGAGTATTCATACACACACTGGTTCAGTACATTCTTTTGACTTTGTTATTACCATGTATCAAATAATATATCTTTCTTTGGTAATACTCCCGTTTGATATAGTTGTTTGAATCAAACGTCATTTCATCTTTACTGTGCTTTCATTGATAATATGTTTATATATTGTTCATATAAACAACATATGTCTTTGAATTCCCAAAAAAATTTTCTTCATGATAATTTGATCTGATCTTAATCATTGTCAGATTCTCAAAACATTTGTATTCTTTCATGGTTATTCATTCATAAAAAGTTTTGAGATATCTTAAATGTTTAAAATGCTCAAATTTCATTTATGATTTTTGATGAGCATACATACACTGACATATGATTTCTTGTGCTTTACATGTCAAGAAAATCATTGACCAGCATGTACTTTTAGGAACATAGGATTCAGTGTGAGTGCTTAATAGATCTTCCATGGATTCACGATAACCAGTATTTCCTACCCCGGAAGAAATCCTTTGAGTGATTGAGGGGAAAGGGGTCTAAAAGAATTGAGTGTGGGAGTGAGCTGAGGTAAAATGAAAATGAGAGATTGGTTAGATGTGAGCTTATATGTTTAAAAGAAAGAGGGTGTGAGAACAGAGTTAAAAGAATATCAGAACTCTACACTAAACATCTTTCTGAATCGGGCAGCCACATTACTGATTGGTTCACATTTCTTTTGTGACCATTATTGAAATAGGCAAATAGCCCATGCCATCTCTTGCATACAACCCCACCAGCTACTCATTCTTTTCTTAAAAAAGAGAATGTTTCACATTTTCTGGGGAAGCAGCACATAATCTATTAGTTCTTCACTTGGAAGATACTGATATTGAAAAAGAAGGAAAGTTGCCCCACCTTCGACCATTTCTCATGCACATTGAGTCCATGTATAATCATTGTTGTTTCAGTGATTTACATACTTTGAGCCTTATGAAACACAATTATTGTGCTAATTCTTTCAAACACAAGCACGAGCACACAGAGAATTTGTTTTTCTGTCATAACATTCATAGAATTACCTTGTGTTTTTCAATGATTGAATGGAAGTCCTGGGGAGTCAGCATCAAACCAGCTCCTTAAATTGTACATTCGTTGTACACAGTAACTTCGTGTTTCTGACAGGCATTTCTAACTGTTTCATTTGTTGATTCAGGGTTACAACTCTTACTTCGTTTGAATTTGAAAAGATTCAGATGAATACATTCGTGAATCAAAGGCCAATCCAGATCAGATGTCAAATTGTCTATTTCTTCACAAAGGGGGAATTTGTTCTCATATTATCATAAGGGGGAGGTGAAAGCTCATGAAGATTATACTCATTGGTTATATGGGGGAGATCATTCAACGACAGATCTGACCTTGAAATATTTTAATGATTTTGATTCTTACAAATCATTAAAAAGGGGGAGATTAATCAAAGCTCAAGATCAGATTGAAGTTTTAAAGATTTCAGGAGAGATAAATATTTTTTCAGATGATCAAAGTCAAAGGTTAAAGAAAGCTTGTCAAAGAGATAGTGAAAGAAAGTCAGAGTTTGAAAGTAAAGGTGACTATTCAGAATATTCAAAAGTTAATCCAAAGGAAAAGACAAGTTTGAAGAATTGTCAAAGATTCTACAAAAAGTGTAAAAAGTCTTCAAGATGTCAATGTTAAGAAAGAGCAAAAGCTGAAGACATTTCTGAAGAAAAGAAGACCTGAAGATTATTGCCAAAAAAAAATTTAATCTTGAATCCAAAGGGGGGGATTGTTAGACTGAAATTGTATTCAAGATTAAATGAGGGTCATTATTGTATTTGTTGTAAGTGTGAGTGTGTGTCTTGTAAATGAGCTTAGAAGGTTTGATCTTGCTTGGTCATGTTGACCTATATATAAGCAAGTCTTTGTGTTGGTTTCTTGTAGAGAGCGTGGTAATTAGAGAGAGATAGAACACATAGTTGCACACCTTGAGAACACACACAAACACTCTTTCTTGAAAGGATTATCACAAATAGGTATATGGCTTGATGTAATATGTGTGATTAAATAAATAAAAGTGTTGTGTGTCAATCTGTATGTGTTTTATGCTAGTAATTGTTGGACCACAAACTTTTGGAATTTGTTGGTTTTGAGTTATCATGTGACATTATTATATTGTTAAGGGTTATTTGATTTATGATATTATGATATTTCTTTACATCGAATCATGAATCATTGGTTAACAATTGAATTAAAACCTTCAACGTTATTGGGTTTTTGAACTTGTTTCCATGAGGTCGCATGTGTTGTAGACTTATGATTTCCGTTTTCGATTTATAGAATACTTGACCATTGGGGGCACCAAGGTCGGGATGCTTCGACGGTGTCTATACAATTGTGGCGTCCTCACTTAGAATGGACATGTATGGGGTCTGGCCAAGTAACGGCTATCGAGGGCGAATGGATCGATCCTAGTTACACGAGTCGAGTCGTGAATTATTCACGGCATGGGTTAGATGGTGAGTGTGCCTACACTTCTACCCCATGGGACTTACGTGGTTTGATCAACCCGTGAGAATGACATGTCTTCGTGATACACACCGATCTTTGTGACCCTTGTTACATCTTTGTGATGTTTGATTGGTTTTACGGTTTTTACTCATTTATAAATACATTCTTTTTATATATTTTAAATGATGAATCAGATAGGCCTTGGTGGTCTACACTTATTGTATATTTGTTTGATATTTACTAATATCAATGTTTCTTTATTTCGTTTCCGCTTCCACTTGTTAGATTATCGTTTCTTTTATTATTATAATTCGTTCACTGGGCAAAGTTGCTCAGCCATGTGTGTTTTGTTGGCACCGAAGGTACTTATATGATTAGACAGGGGACGGGAATATAGAGAAAAGAAGACAACTGTTTTGGACTTCCTTTTGAAGATCTTCGGGTAATCTGCTTTTTGGTTCTTTTATTTTATGGCCATGTATATATATCTGTAAATCATAGTTATAGTTGTCTTCATATGATGGTTTGTAATTTCGTGTTTATGTGGTTTAGTCGAGCTCTGAATTTTAAAATTGTAGTGGATTTATATTTGTTTTGAATGTCCCCAGAACTGTGACATCGCCCCGTTCTTAACCACATGGGACTAGGGTGTTACAGATATGGTATCAGAGCTATAGGTTTATGATCTTGTAGTTCTTTAAGTTGTGATTGTGAAGATTGGGTAGGTTTAGGATCGGGTAATCCTAGACTATTTACGTTTTTACTATCTTTTTATAAAGATAAATATCGTCTCAACTTTGAACTCTAATTGTTCCTCTGTTTCTTATAGAATGTCGCCAAGGAGGGGTAGACCTCGCAAGAATCCACCTCCTGAATCTAGAAGTGGGGCGAATCCTCCACCAGAACATCCAGTAAATCCTGATATTGCTGTTACCATACAACAAGTTCTATCACAAATGATGTCGGGGTACATAGCTCAACTCGCTGAGGCATCACAACAATCTAGTGGAAACCCACATCCTCAATCTAATGAACTTTTGAATTCCATTACTCCATCTGAGAATATCGGTACGTGGCTTAGGGAATTCAACAAGCAAAAGCCACAGATATTTACTTCAGCTTCAAATCCCATCAAAGCTAAGAATTGGATCACTCATCTAGAGAAATTTTTTCGGGTAATTGGCTGTCCTGATCAGATAAAAATGGAGTTAGCCACCTATAAACTAGAGAATGATGCTCATAATTGGTGGTATGGTTGATTACAATCAAATCAATCTGAGTTATCTGCAAGTCCGATCAGTTGGGCTCGATTCAAAGAGTTGTTTTATCAGCAATATTTTACTGCATCTGACAAAGACGCATATGCTCGTGAATATTCATCTATCCAGCAGGGAGATGATGAATCTATTTCAGACTTTCAGACTCGATTTCTTCGACTAGCCAGATTCGCGGGTGCTACAGCCGGTACTACGACCCAACAAACGAATAAATTCAAATGGGCGTTGAACGACAAATTTACGGATCAACTTTTGAATCTTCCTTTTTCTTCTGTCTCTGAACTGGTTGATGCTGGTAAGAATATTGAAAGATCTCGTCAAGAAGCTTTAGATCTAAAAGCAGACATTAACAAGAAACGGGGACGTGATTTTCTATCTAGTCGTGTGGATAGTAAAAGTTTTAATAAATCAAGATTCAATAGTGACAAGAATCAATCAAAGTTCAGTTCAGGTAAGTCTCAAGCACCAGGTTTTTCTGCTAGTAATAATCAAGGTTCTTTAGGAGCGTCTTCTGCAATCAAGTGTAATCATTGTGAAAAGTGGCACCGACCAGGGCATTGTCTTCGAATTAATGGGGCATGTTATAAGTGCGGTAAGCAAGGTCATCTAGCCAAAGATTGTAAGTCTGACCAGTCAAGTAAATCTCAAGAAAAACAGAAACCATCAACAGCCGGAAGTCGTGTATTTGCATTATCCGGTGAAAAGTCCACTGCTGGTATGGTTTCCGGAATTCTTTCTCTTATTAATAGATCTATATATGTGTTATTTGATATTGGTGCTTCACATTCTGTTATGTCCGAGAATTTAGAGGAACATCTTAAACAATTTGAATCACCAACAGAGTCTCCTATACTAATTACGACTCCGGTGGGTGGTTCAGTGTGTGTTGTGACTGAATTCAAAAATTGTCCTTTAACTATTGGCGACCGTATTTGAGAAGTTATGTTACACCCGATGAAAATGAAGCATTTCGATATTATCCTTGGAATGGATTAGTTGTCTAAGCATCAGGCAACGATCGATTGTAATTCAAAGAAGATTTTCTTTGGTGATAAAGATCATCCTGAATTCATATATCAAGGGATAGAACCGGAGCTAGGAACTACAACTGTATCATCTTTGAAGGCTAATTTGTTTACTTTGCAAGGTTATGAAGGTTATCTCGCATCGTTGCAAGATCCAGACGAGGTACCTTCTAAACTTGAAAATATCCCTGTAGTTAATGAGTTCCTTGATGTATTCCATGATGAAGTTCCCGGAGTTCCGCCGGAAAGAGAAGTTGAATTTACTATAGAACTTGTTCCGGGAGCTAGTCCTATTTCAAAAGCTCCTTACCGAATGGCTCCGACTGAAATGAAGGAACTAAAGGAACAAGTTCAGGAATTATTGGATAAGGGATACATCTAACCCAGTGTTTCACCTTGGGGAGCACCGGTCCTATTTGTTAAGAAAAAGGACGTCTCGATGCGATTATGTATCGATTATCGTGAACTTAATCGAGTAACGGTACGGAATAAATATCCCTTGCCCCGTATAGACGATTTGTTTGATCAACTTCAAGGGGCCACATACTTTTCCAAGATCGATCTGAGATCTGGATATCACCAGCTTCGAGTAAGAGAGCAAGATATTCCAAGGACTGCATTCCGAACGCGTTACGGTCATTATGAATTTGTAGTTATGCCGTTCAGACTGACTAATTCTCCTGCAGTCTTTATGGATCTCATGAACCATGTCTTTAAAGATTATCTCGACAAGTTCGTGATCATTTTCATTGATGATATTTTGATTTATTCTAAAACGAAAGATGATCACGAAACTCATCTTCGAAAGGCACTGGAAACACTTTGAGAAAAGAAACTTTACGCTAAATTTTTGAAGTGTGAATTCTGGTTATAGCAAGTTAGTTTTCTGGGCTACATTATATCGACAAAAGGTATTAAAGTCGATTATGCTAAGGTTGAATCTGTTGCTAAATGGTTAAGGCCAACTAATATTTCTGAAGTTCGTAGTTTCTTCGGACTTGCAGGATATTACAGGCGATTTGTTGAAAATTTCTCAAGAATTGCACTGCCGTTGACAAAACTCCTTCGAAAGAGGGTTAAATTTGATTGGGGTCCAGAACAAGACCAGAGTTTTGAAGAACTGAAACAAAGGTTGATTTCAGCTCTAGTTTTGGTATTGCTATCAGGATCAGGTGGTTTTCAGATTTATAGTGACGCTTCTCAAATTGGACTTGGATGTGTTTTGATGCAGAATGGTAGAGTTATTGCATATGCCTCACGTCAACTTAAACCTTACGAGGTGAACTATCCGACTCACGATTTAGAGTTGTCTGCGGTTATTTTTGCTTTAAAAATTTGGCATCATTATTTGTACGGTGAAACCTGTGATATATTTAGTGATCATAAGAGTCTAAAATACATCTTTACCCAAAAAGAGTTGAATATGCGTCAATGACGATGGCTCAAACTTCTAAAAGATTACGACGTTCGTATTCAATACCATTCGGGTAAAGCTAATGTGGTTGTCGATGCCCTGAGTCGCAAACATTCTGGTACTATATCGAGTTTGATTGCTCAACCTCAATTGGTATCCGAATTGGAAAAATTGGGTATTGAGTTAGCATATCGTACTGGGGTCGTATCTGTAGCCAGTTTGAAGATTGAATCGACATTGATTTCAAGAATCACAACAACATGATGTGAGATTTGGGCTATCCTTGAAAAATCAAAAGATGATCCAAAATCAGATTTTTGGGTGGACGGCATGGGTACCATCTGGTACCGAAACCGAATTTGTGTACCTGACGATCCTGAAGTTAAGGAAGTTGTTCTAAATGAAGCACATAACTCATTATTCTCAATTCATCTAGGATCTACCAAGATGTATCGTGACTTAAAGCAATACTTTTTGTGGAACGGTATGAAACGTGATATATCTGAGTATGTTGCTAAATGTTTGAGTTGCCAGAAAGTGAAAATCGGGCATCAGCGAGCCAGCGGTCTGTTACAACCCTTAGAGATTACAGTATGGAAATGGGAGCACATCTTAATGGATTTTGTGACAGGACTACCGAGAACTGTACGTAAGCATAATGCTATATGGGTGATTGTTGACAGATTAACGAAGTCGGCACATTTTCTGGCTATACGAGAGACCTTTTCAGTTGACAAATTAGTTGAATTGTTTGGAAGAGAGATTGTTCGACTACATGGCACTCCGATTTCAATTACTTCTGACAGATATCCCAGATTTACCTCTAGATTCTGGAAGAGTCTCCACCAGGCCTGGGGTACAAAGTTAACCATGAGTTCATCTTATTATCCTCAAACTGATGGTCAAATTGAACGAACAACCCAAACTCTTTGAAGATATGCTTCGAGCTTGTGTTCTTGAGTGGTTTGGTAGCTGGGATGAGTATCTCTGTTTAATTGAATTTGCCCACAACAATAGTTTTCAATCAAGTATCGGTATGGCTCCGTTTGAGGCTCTTTACGGACGCAAATGTCGAACTCCTTTGTGTTAGAATGAAGTAAGCGAGAAAGCTATCGAAGGCCCTGATCTTGTTCGAATAACCACGGAAAATGTTGAAGTGGCTAGGCAGAAAATGAAAGAAGCTCAATCACGACAAAAGGTTTATGTAGATTAACATAGACGATCAAAAGAATTTCAGCCCGGTGAGCACGTTTTTATAAAAATTTCTCCTCTACGAGGTGTCCGAAGGTTCGAATTCAAGGGTAAACTGAGTCCTCGATATATTGGACCTTTTGTGATATTAGAGAGAGTTAGAGAGGTGGCGTATCACTTGGCATTACCTCCTCAACTTTCACACATTCACGATGTTTTCCATGTATCGTCGCTCCGTGGATATCGTAATCATCCTTTGCATGTGATTGACTATCCTTTAGAACTAATTGAGCCAGATCTCTCTTATGTTTTTTTTAGGGAAAACTCCGGCAATAATATAAAACGAAAACAAAGACTACGGCACACCGCCTACAACCAAACGAAGAAACACAAAAACTTGGAAACAACCCCGTACCAAGCAACTAACAACCAAAATAAACACAACATAATAGACGCAAATAACATCGAAAAAAAGATGCTAAAAACCACCGGAGCTCCAAACACCAAAGCCGCAAGGCCAAAGCTAAGATTAGGTCGCTTCATAAGAGAGATCCAGATTAAGATCTCTCTTATGTTGAAGAGCCGAAAACGATCATAGATCGAGAAGAGAGGCGATTGAGGCGCAGAACCGTCCCTTTTGTGAAAGTATTGTGGAAAAATCATACAGATTGGGAATCAACGTGGGAAATAGAAGACTCGATAAGGAAGCAATATCCGCATCTATTTTAAGGTATGAAATATTTATCCCTAATTTGGTTTCGGGGACGAAACCTTCTTTTTAGAGGGGAGAAATGTAATACTCGGATCCCTCAAATTACTGGTTTCGTATAAAGCTTAAAATATTCAAGTCCTTATTCAAGCAATAGAAGTTTGTACATGTTGCTTCTTGTAACAACCACTACATTTAAAATTACATCAAAATAACATTTCCTGTTCAAAAACAGCCCCGGGCTTACAATTCAAAGTATAAGGTTTACCACTACTACCTATTACACAACTGAGTCAAAAAGGAAACTATTACAAGTAGTCTTCTAGCTCCTAGAAATAGCTCATATCTTCTCCTAACCCTTATCAAAACCTGCTACCTTGCGATAACCTGAAACAGGATTATAATTTTGAAAGAGCGAGGGTTAGACCGATGGTCTAGTGAGTCCCCTCCAAGTACTACTGTAACAGTTTAAATATTATTTAAAGCATTTAAACAAAGACTTACGCCTCACAAGCGTAACTCACTTTACTGATCAAACATTATCATACTTTACGCTTCGCAAGCGTAGCTCACACTACTGACCAACATTGTCGTCAAAGACGGTATGTCTGTCTCGTACTACCTTATTTTAGGGACACACCCTAATGGCATAAACGGGTCACACTCCCCGGTACGAGCAGGCGGGTCACACTTCCCGACTTAGGTCAAAAACGTCTGAATCAAATGTATGCATACACTTAATCTTCAACAATATATAAAACAAGTTTATATAAACATAGCATAAACATGCCAACATAATTAAATCAACCTTTTCAATAAACCTTCACAACTTTCGATAATATAAATGTGCAGTTCAGAAAACTCACATTTATCAAATAACTTTCAAAATCATAAAGGATTTAAAGACTCACCTCAGATTCTTCTTGCTTAAGGTCTGCTTTCTAACGATTAACACCACCTACGACGGTACCGAAATAAAAAAGGGTAAGCTAACTCGCAGATAACCCACTCTCACTAACTGAAATATAAAATATAACACACTGTGCACCCTCGTCGAGACCGCCCCGAGCGACACACCCTGGTTAGCACACCGGTCGGCGTTAGTCCAGTCGACACACCGGTCGGCACACCGGTCGACACACCGATCGGCATTAGTCCGGTCGACACACCGATCACTCCACACTGGTCAACACCGGTCGACACCGGTTAACGGCCCCCTTTTCGGGGCCGGTCGATATTCAAACAGAGTCGACCAGTATTTCGTTCAGAAAACCCAGATCCTTTAAATCGATCGAAAACACAGATAAAAACTCAACAACGAGATCATTTACCGACTATAACTCTTAGATGAAAGATTTAAACTAGAATCATACCTTTATTTCAAAAACAATGATCGTTCCTTTGAAACTTTGCTTTTCTTCTCCCTGCTCTCGTCTCCTTCAGTCGGTTTAAGAAATCTCAGTATAACTTTTATCAATAACTTAAGGTTAATATATATATATATATAACCCAAGTTACATTTAACCCCCTTTAACTTTGGTCTTCGCTTAACTTTTCACCCAACTTCCAAAATTATTAAAATTTTCGGACCTAGATATTACAATCTTCCCCCCTTAAGAGAATTTTGTCCCCGGAATTCCATTGCTAAACAGATGGGGATACTGAGATCTCATGTCCGCCTCCACTTCCCATGTTGACTCTTGTCCTTTGTGAAATTTCCACTAGACTTTCACTAATTGGATCTCCTTGTTTCTCAACTTCTTTACCTTGAGATCCGAAATTGCTATGGGTTCCTCAATATAACTTAATTTTTCATCTACCCGAATATCTTCTAAGGGAACTACTACATCTGCTTCTGCCAAGCACTTTTTCAAGTTTGACACATGAAATGTGGGATGAATCCCACGCAAACTTTCTGGTAGATCAAGTTTGTAGGCCACTTCACCAACACGTCCCGTGATGGTAAATGGTCCAACAAACCTTGGTCTCAATTTTCCTTTCTTTCCGAAGCGAACTACCCCTTTCCAGGGCGAGACTTTCAACATGACTTTGTCTCCTACCTGAAACTCTATCGGTTTCCTCCGCTTATCTGCGTACATTTTCTGACTATCTTGAGTTATCTTTAATCTTTCTCGTATCTGGTTGACCTTATCGGCTGTCATCTACACGATTTCTGGTCCTGCTAGCTGTCTTTCACCCACCTCATTCCAACATAATGGTGTTCTACATTTACGTCCATACAATACTTCGAACGGGGCCGCTCGAATGCTAGCATGATAACTATTGTTGTAAGAAAATTCAATAAATGGCAAATGAATTTCCCACGAACCCTTGAAATCAATGACACATGCTCGAAGCATGTCTTCTAACGTCTGGATGGTTCTCTCACTCTGGCCATCAGTTTGTGGGTGATAGGTTGTACTTAGCTTGAGTTGCGAGCCTAACTCCCTTTGTAGAGTTCTCCAAAAAGCTGACGTAAAACGAGCATCCCTGTCTGACACAATTGACGACGGTACTCCATGTCTGGTTACTATCTCGTCTATGTACAATCGAGCCAATTTCTCTAGTGGGTACGTCTCCTTGATCTGTAGGAAGTGGGCTGACTTTGTGAGTCGATCCACTATCACCCAAATAGCATCGTGCCCCTTAGGTGATCGCGGTAACCCGGTAACAAGATCCATCGTAATCTCGTCCCACTTCCAAACTGGAATTTCTAACGATTAAAGCTCCCCATAAGGTCTCTGGTGCTCTGCTTTAACTTTCAAACATGTCAGGCATCGCTCAACAAAGTGAGCAATATCTTTCTTTAAACCCGACCACCAATAACTTTGCTTCAGATCTCGATACATCTTGTTGGTTCCCGGATGTACTGAGTAACGTGACTTATGCGCTTCTTCCAATATTTTCTTTCGTAGTTCTCCTACTTTTGGAATCCACACTCTCTTATTGAAGCACTTCACTCCGCGATTGTCGGCGACTAACGATTTAACAATTCCAACTATTATCTCACTCTTCCAGTTTTCCTTTGACGCCGCTTCTTCTTGGTATTTTATGACTTGTTCTAAGAAATTAGAAACGACATCGACTCGATAGGCCACCACTTTTGTTGTTTCTCCACGTTCCTTACTACTTAGAGCATCTGACACCACATTGGCCTTACCCGGATGGTACTGGATCTCACAGTCGTAATCACTCAACAACTCCATCCACCTACGCTGCCTCATATTGAGCTCCCTCTGGTTGAAAAGATGCTGAAGGCTCTTGTGATCCATGTAAATCTGACACTTGATCCCGTACAGATAATGCCTCCAAATCTTCAAAGCGAAGACTACTGCTACCAACTCTAAATCATGCGTTGGGTAATTCTTTTCGTGCTCTTTCAACTGACGAGATGCATACGCAATCACCTTGCCTTCTTTCATTAACACACACCCTATACCTAAATTTAAAGCATCGCTATAGATTACGAATTCTTCCGTTCCGTTAGGTAGGGACAAAATAGGTGCACTACTCAGACTCTCTTTCAATTTACTGAACGCTTCTTTCTGAGCTTCCGCCCACACAAACTTCACATTTTTCCTAGTTAAAGCCGTTAGTGGCGTGGCTATCCTCGAGAAGTCCTGGATAAACTTTCGATAATAACCCGCCAATCCTAGAAAACTCCTTACTTCTGATGGTGTTTTCGGCGCTTCCCACCCTCTAATGGCCTTAATCTTAGCAGGGTCAACCTTAATCCCATCTTTCGACACCACATGACCTAGAAACTGAACTTCTTTCAGCCAAAATTCACATTTTGAGAACTTGACGTACAATTTCTCACACTTAAGAAATTCTAATATTGCTCGTAAATGAGTTTCATGATCTTCTTTGGACCGTGAATAGATCAGTATATCATCTATAAAGACTATGACATACTTGTCTAATAATGGACTACATACTCTATTCATCAGGTCCATTAAAGTTGTCGGTGCATTGGTCAGTCCAAAGGGCATAACTAGAAACTCATAGTGTCCGTACCTCGTACGAAAGGCAGTCTTAGGTACATCCTCCTCCCTCACTTTCAACTGGTGATACCCAGATCGTAGATCTATCTTCGAGAAGTAGCTCGTTCCTTGAAGTTGATCAAAAAGATCGTCAATTCTGGGAAGCGGATGCTTATTTTTGACAGTTACTTTGTTGAGCTCCCGATAGTCTATGCACATTCTCATAGACCCGTCTTTCTTCTTAACAAACAACACCGGCGCTCCCCATGGTGAGGTACTAGGACGAATAAACCCCTTGTCGAGTAGATCCTGCAGTTGAGTCATCATCTCTTTCATTTCTGCTGGTGCCAGTCGATAAGGTGCTCTTGCGATCGGTGTTGCTCCGGGTACTAAATTAATACGAAATTCTACTTGACGATCAGGAGGCAAAGCGGTTAAATCTTCCGGAAATACTTCTGGATATTCACTTACCACGGGGACTGACTCTAATCCCTTCTTCTCCTTCTTAGCATCTATTACATAAACTAAGAACCCCACACATCCTTTTACTAGACACCGCTTAGCCTTAATCATTGAGATCAAACACGACTGTCTATCCCTCCGATCTCCAAACACTACTATCTCTTCTTTATCCGGTTGTGCTATACAAATTAATTTCTTATTGCATACGATATGAGCATCATTAGATGCCAACCAATCCATTCCCACAATGACATCAAATACTCCCATACCCAACGGGTACAGTCGAAGTGGAAATGACTGCCCATCGATGACAATACTACACCCATCATATACCTCCCCCACTAAGACTCGACTATCATCGACCACTTCTACCTCAAACCCATGCCTAAGCTTCTTGGGTTTCACGTGCAATTTATGCACAAAATTTGGGGATACAAACGAACGATTTGCACCAGAATCAAACAACACTTTAGCAAAAATCGAATCTATAGAGAAAGTACCTGTTACTACATCCAGTATCGCTGCCGCTTCTTCTGTCGTCATATTAAAAACTCTGGCCCTCGCCTTAGCTGGTTCTACCTTTTTCTCACCTCCCTTATCTACATACCCTCCGACCGTTCCCTTCTTCAATTGTGGGCAATTAGTCCTGATATGATCAGGAGATACCATGGAAATCCCTAGCCATATGCCCAATCTTTCCACATTTATAACAGCCCTCTTGATCAATCTTACATTCTCCTTTATGTCTTCGTTTACACTTGCTACATGGCTTACTTTCGAACTTATTAACAAACCGCTAATCAGATTTTGCAGATTTAAATGTTTTGGAGTCACGGACAATTCCGTACCATTTTCTATTGTCTCCACTTCTTTCAGTAGCTTGCCGATTCTTTTCCTTCTCCCTCATCTCAGTTGCGTTTACTGCCGCCTGGAAAGTAGTTGGTTCCTTGTTCGAGACGAATTCTCGAATATCGCTTCTCAACCCAAAAACGAAACGTTCTACTCGCCTTCCTTCATTAGGCACGTAAACTTCTGCAAATAGAGACTTCTCTATGAACTTTGTAGTATACTCACGAACTGACATCTCCTTTTGCTCCAAACCCAAAAACTCTTCTTCCAACTTTTTGACCGCCGCCAGAGGGCAAAACTGCGCTTTAAATCTCTTTACAAACTCACCCCAAGACATTTCTTTGGCTGCCATCGGACTTTGTCCTCCTGCTTCAACATCCCACCACATTACAACTTCATCTTTCAACATTGACAATGCATAAACTACTTTATCTTCCTCAGCACACTTACTGGTATCAAATTCTAGCTCCATCCCCTTTACCCATCTTAGCGCTATCACTGGATTGCATTCCCCTTTGTAGGTAGGAGGCTTGCAGGCAGCAAACTCCTTAAAACTACATCCTCTCCCAGCTACCGCTTTAGTTGTCACAATGGGGTTTGACTGAGGGTGGCTACCCACTACAGTTACTGGTGAGTCTGCTACCTCGGTCACCACTCTTTCTTCACTCTTTTCTTTGCCTGACGAGACCTCATTAGTGCGTTGAGCCAATAAGGCGTTCAATGTTTCCTGTAATTTTCCTATTTCTGTCGCGAAGGTTTCTTGGGTAACAAAACCCTGAGTTCGACCTCCACCACGGTTTCTTGTCTGCTTTCGACCCCTCACAGAAGCTGAACTCTCCTAATGAGAGATTTCTTGTTCGGATCTTACTTCTACACTTCTAACTAGACGAATATCACGAGCTGTCTTCCCACCTCGAGTTCCCACAGTGGAAACCCTTACCTGAGTAGTCGCCTTCTGAGCCGTTTTACCTCTAGGTCGACCGCGACTCTTTCCCCGGTTAGCAGTGGGGTTGACAACAGTCGTTCGTTCTTCAACAACGACTTCATTAACTGGCTCGATTTCAGGATTAGGCATAGACCTACTCCTTGTTACTATCTCAGACATAATTCTGATAAGAAGAAACATACGACATTCAATCTAACATACTACACATTATGGCAAGTTAAGTACAAGCATGTACTTGTAAACTCACAATTACACTGGCAAGATGAAATTCCAAATTTACCTTACATGCTAATCCTTACTACCCTAATGTTAACTTCCTACAGTCTTCCTAATTCTCAGTTGTGCTTCTATTTTCTCAGTTTAAGTCTAGGCCCATCTGGTCACCTAGATCCCTTAAACTAATGCTCTGATACCAATTGTAACAACCAGTACATTTATAATTACATCAAAATAACATTTCCTGTTAAAAACAGCCCCAGGCTTACAATTCAAAGTATAAGGTTTACCACTACTACCTATTACACAACTGAGTCAAAAAGGAAACTATTACAAGGAGTCTTCTAGCTCCTGGAAATAGCTCATATCTTCTTCTTACCCTTATCAGAACCTGCTACCTTGCGATAACCTGAAACAGGATTATAATTTTGAAAGAGCGAGGGTTAGACCGATGGTCTAGTGAGTCCCCTCCAAGCACTACTGTAACAGTTTAAATATTATTTAAAACATTTAAACAAAGTCTTACGCCTCACAAGCATAACTCACTTTATTGATCAAACATTATCATACTTTACGCTTCGCAAGCGTAACTCACACTACTGACCAACACTGCCGTCAAAGACGATATGTCTGTCTCGTACTGCCTTATTTTAGGGACACACCCTAATGGCATAAACGGGCCACACTCCCCAGTACGAGCAGGCGGGTCACACTTCCCGACTTAGGTAAAAAACGTCTGAATCAAATGTATGCATACACTTAATCTTCAACAATATATAAAACAAGTTTATATAAACATAGCATAAACATGCCAACATAATTAAATCAACCTTTTCAATAAACCTTCACAACTTTCGATAATATAAATGTGCAGTTCAGAAAACTCACATTTATCAAATAACTTTCAAAATCATAAAGGATTTAGTTTGAAAGACTCACCTCAGATTCTTCTTGCTTAAGGTCTGCTTTCTAACGATTAGCACCACCTACTACGGTACCGAAATAAAAAGGGTAAGCTAACTCACAGATAACCCACTCTCACTGACTTAAATATAAAATATAACACACTGTGCACCCCGGTCGAGACCGCCCCGGGCGACACACCCCGATCAGCACACCGGTCGGCGTTAGTCCGGTCGACACACCGGTCGGCATTAGTCCGGTCGACACACTGGTCACTCCACACCGGGCAACACCGGTCGACACCGGTTAACGGCCCCCCTTCCAGGCCCGGTCGATATTCAAACAGAGTCGGCCAGTATTTCGTTCAGAAAACCTAGATCCTTTAAATCGATCGAAAACAAAGATAAAAACTCAAGAACGAAATCATTTACCGACTATAACTCTTAGATGGAAGATTTAAACTAGAATCATACCTTTATTTCAAAAACAACGATCGTTCCTTTGAAACCTAGCTTTTCTTCTCCCTGCTCTCGTCTCCTTCAGTCGGTTTAAGAAATCTCAGTATAACTTTTATCAATAACTTAAGGTTAGTATATATATATATATATATATATAACCCAAGTTACATTTAACCCCCTTTAACTTTGGGCTTCGCTTAACTTTTCACCCAACTTCCAAAATTATTAAAATTTTCGGACCCAGATATTACAATCTTCCCCCCTTAAGAGAATTTTGTCCCCGGAATTCCATTGCTAAACAGATGGGGATACTGAGATCTCATGTCCGCCTCCACTTCCCATGTTGACTCTTGTCCTTTGTGAAATTTCCACTAGACTTTCACTAATCGGATCTCCTTGTTTCTCAACTTCTTTACCTTGAGATCCGAAATTGCTACGGGTTCCTCAATATAACTTAATTTTTCATCTACCCGAATATCTTCTAAGGGAACTACTACATCTGCTTCTGCCAAGCACTTTTTCAAGTTTGACACATGAAATGTGGGGTGAATCCCACGCAAACTTTCTGGTAGATCAAGTTTGTAGGCCACTTCACCAACACGTCCCGTGATGGTAAATGGTCCAACAAACCTTGGTCTCAATTTTCCTTTCTTTCCGAAGCGAACTACCCCTTTCCAGGGCGAGACTTTCAACATGACTTTGTCTCCTACCTGAAACTCTATCGGTTTCCTCCGCTTATCTGCGTACATTTTCTAACTATCTTGAGTTATCTTTAATCTTTCTCGTATCTGGTTGACCTTATCGGCTGTCATCTACACGATTTCTGGTCCTGCTAGCTGTCTTTCACCCACCTCATTCCAACATAATGGTGTTCTACATTTACGTCCATACAATACTTCGAACGGGGCCGCTCGAATGCTAGCATGATAACTATTGTTGTAAGAAAATTCAATAAATGGCAAATGAATTTCCCACGAACCCTTGAAATCAATGACACATGCTCGAAGCATGTCTTCTAACGTCTGGATGGTTCTCTCACTCTGGCCATCAGTTTGTGGGTGATAGGTTGTACTTAGCTTGAGTTGCGAGCCTAACTCCCTTTGTAGAGTTCTCCAAAAAGCTGACGTAAAACGAGCATCCCTGTCTGACACAATTGACGACGGTACTCCATGTCTGGTTACTATCTCGTCTATGTACAATCGAGCCAATTTCTCTAGTGGGTACGTCTCCTTGATCTGTAGGAAGTGGGCTGACTTTGTGAGTCGATCCACTATCACCCAAATAGCATCGTGCCCCTTAGGTGATCGCGGTAACCCGGTAACAAGATCCATCGTAATCTCGTCCCACTTCCAAACTGGAATTTCTAACGATTGAAGCTCCCCATAAGGTCTCTGGTGCTCTGCTTTAACTTTCAAACATGTCAGGCATCGCTCGACAAAGTGAGCAATATCTTTCTTTAAACCCGACCACTAATAACTTTGCTTCAGATCTCGATACATCTTGTTGGTTCTCGGATGTACTGAGTAACGTGACTTATGCGCTTCTTTCAATATTTTCTTTCGTAGTTCTCCTACTTTTGGAATCCACACTCTCTTATTGAAGCACTTCACTCCGCGATTGTCGGCGACTAACGATTTAACAATTCCAACTATTCTCTCACTCTTCCAGTTTTCCTTTGACGCCGCTTCTTCTTGGTATTTTATGACTTGTTCTAAGAAATTAGAAACGACATCGACTCGATAGGCCACCACTTTTGTTGTTTCTCCACGTTCCTTACGACTTAGAGCATCTGCCACCACATTGGCCTTACCCGGATTGTACAGGATCTTTATATTATATATAATTTATAAAAAGTACATTATATGTAATTTTATCAGTGTTGTATGTTTTAATATGTGTTATTGTATTTTTAGATAATTATAAAATTTAATGTTTAAATTAATTTAATTATATTGTATTTAAAAAATAACATATATATACATATATAGTTTATTTAAGTAATAAAAAATTTTAGTTTATTTAAATAATTAAAAAAATTGAAAATATGGATTTGGTGGAAGGCCACGTGTGATTGCAAATTTTGCAATTGGTATCCTACATGGCATCATCATTTGGTTTTGCAATTGCTTTTGCAACCCGTGTGTGGATGCTCTGTGGATGCTCTTATGAGTTTGAGGAACGAAAACCAAAAAGCAGATATTCATGAGGGACCAAATATGTAATTCACTCTAAATGAAATAAATTTAACCAAATTCGTAACAATTAACAAACATTAAGGACCCAATCCGTAATTTACTCTAAAGGATCGGAGTTGTTGCAATTCCAGCAAATATCTGGTGTCAGCGAGGTCATCTCGAACCTATCGAAACCACGAATCTTCATCTGTTCTGAGAAAACCCTACCTCTTTGATAGAATCGGTAACTACTGGAAAGGAGCTTCAAATTGACAATAGATATCTATGGAGAGGATCGTTGGAGATAAGTACAAGCTAGGCCGCAAAATTGGAAGCGGATCATTCGGTGAAATCTTTCTCGGTCTCTCCCTTTTTCCATCTCAAATCTTAGTCTAAGAAAGGAAAGTTGCTGTATGTTCATATAATGTGCTGGTTTCTTAGCTCTTTAAATTTGTGATATTGCAGCTACTCATGTAGATACCCATGAAATCGTTGCCGTAAAAATGGTAATATTCTGTTCTATGCGTGTGTGTTTTGATTCTTGAGTTTTTCGATTAGTATATTTTTTTTGAACGACAAGTTAACACACGTCACGTTCCCGAGGTATCCGGCTCCCACTTAAGGGTGCCACCCGACTAATCCCGTTGATCACGATCCAGCCCAATTAAGGGTATGACAGGCCCATGATCATGGATGTCATAGGATGCTCACCACGGGGTTCGAACCTGGGTAGTCAGGGATACCATCCACTGGTATCCTGACCTCCAGGATGTTACCTTACCACTGCATGAAGGACTTTTCGATTAGTATATGCTCTCTCGATTTATTGCGAGTTATTGCTGTAGTTTTCTATTTGCATCAAGTGCCAAGTGGTTTTGGTGAATCGAGTAGATAGAAATGGGTTTAGGTATTGGTAGAATGCTAGTAAGCATGGAGAAGTAAATTCGTCTGATTTTTCGAATTGATATGGATCTATTTTGTTTGATAGAAAAGAAGCTCAATGTGCAGAATTGATTTGTCACGCACCAAACTATGGGTGGTTATCGGTTAGGATAGGATACATAGGCGGTTTCTTGGTTGATGCTAATATGGGCACCCCCTTTCATCATGCTAGCTTTTGGTAGATCAACCTGTGTCATTACAATTGAATGATTGATATTATAGCCGTGTGATCCTTGGACTACTGGTTAAACAGAAAAGGCTACCTAGGGGCTGGACTAGATTTTCATTCATATATTTGCGACAATAAGGCCAAAAGACAATAGAACACTTTTGTCTAGTACTGCTAATGTGAAAGCCACGATGCACATCTTCTATATGGTAGCATGGTGCCTTGTCATGCGCGAACTATCCATGTGCACAGTCTAACATCATGTTGAACGTAATTACTTTATAATTCTTTTTGGTTCATGCTTTGTCAATTATCATCTGTTAATCGACTTAAGATATATATGTGCTCCATTTATAGCAGAGATGCCTTTGTGATTTGATTTGTATCGATAGCTCAATGTACATGATTGCTTGCTGATGTTTCCTTGTCACTTTATAGAAATATTAGATGATCAGCATGTAGCTTATGATCAGTCAATTTCATTGCTATGTTTGATAGGAGAACCGGCAGACTAAGCACCCCCAGTTGCTTTACGAGGCCAAGCTATATAATTACCTCCAGGGAATAGGCAAGTTTATGTAACATTTTCTTTCTTTTCATTTGCTGAAGCATGGATACTTATATGCAACACATTCTCTAATTTTATTGGTTACAACTTGTCTCTTAGCTACTATGGTATTCAAGTTTGTTATTTTCTTATTCTGCAGTTGGTGTTGCTGGCATCCATTGGTCTGGGGTTGATATACAGGACAATGTGCTTGTACTTGACCTTCTAGGGCCTAGTCTCGAGGATCTATTCGTGTATTGCGGAAGGAAGTTCTCATTGAAGACTGTTTTAATGTTAGCTGATCAAATGGTAATTCCTTTTCAGATGCACTGGTTGTAATGCCTGCATTAAATTTGGTTAGAAAATGGTTGGTACCATTTGTTTGGTGTTTTAGGTGGCATGGTTTTTGTAATGCTTTTGTGTTGCACACTTGCACTTAATAGAATTCTTAATGAGATTCCACATCAAGGATATCGAGGTAGGCTGTAAGATTACTGGTGTGTTATGAACCAGATTTACTGAACAATTAGAATAAAAGCAATGGGGGACGAAACAATAGTCGGATGCTTCAATTAACATGAGAGAGATAGGAAACTAGCTATTCGAGAGGCTAGACTCTTCCAAGGACAAACTCAACAATATTCTGGATACCTCTTCTCTCCTACCGCACCCTTATTTATACCATCAATTTATTTAGAATTACCCAATTACCCCCTTCTAACCCCCTTCTAGAATATATAGCATAATATTGGACTCTGCTACCAATTGTTATGAACTGGATTTACTGAACAATTAGAATAAAAGCAATAGGGTAGAAACAGTAGTCGGATGCTTCGATTAACAGAAAAGGGATAGGAAACTAGCTATTCGAGAGGCTAGACTCTCCCAAGGACAAACTCAACAATTTTTTGGATACCTCTACTCTCCCACCACACCCCTATTTATACTATCAATTCATTTAGAATCACCCAATTACCCCCTTCTAACCCCCTTCTAGAATATATAGCATAATATTGGGATTGGGCCTGTATATCGATGCATGACATGGTGATGGTGGTGATATAGTTTATCTTGTAATGCATCAGAGATTTGCATCCCATCTGTTGCTGTTATCATTTACTAAACCACAGATTTTTTTTTGAACACCACACAGATAATTTTCAATTCTCAAATTACTAATTTACAGCGTTCTATTCTTTCCACAGCTTACAAGGATAGAACTAATGCATGCGAAAGGATTTCTGCATAGAGATTTGAAACCAGATAATTTTCTGATGGGTTTGGGCAGGAAAGCAAATCAGGTAATTCTCACCATTATATATCCTAAAACAACCTTATGTAAGTTGTGCTTTTGGATTTTCTAAATCTAAGAAATCAGGTAATTCTCACCATTATATATCCTAATACAACCTTATGTAAGTTGTGCTTTTGGATTTTCTAAATCTAAGAAATCAGGTAATTCTCACCATTATATATCCTAATACAACCTTATGTAAGTGGTGCTTTGGATTTTCTAAACCTAAGAGAATTTTTTTATTTCATATTAGAGTGAATGGGATTGTACTTGTAGTTTAATTGCAAACTAGGTGTTCTACTTGCAAAAGGACGCAAAATTATGCTACAGTTACCTGGACAATTTCTGATGGTTAGTGTGAAACAAAACTACGAATATGATGGCTAGAAGTGCCCACTCTTGCATACTTTAGAGCTTCTTTACCTTTTAGCAAGTACAATGGTTAGTATCAATAAATTTTTTCCGGGGGTTCCGTCCCCTTTTCCCCCAAAAAAAAAAGTACAATGGTTAGTTTGCAAAGAAACAGTATGATTATTTGAAAGTTCAATTCTTTTTTTATTTTTTTATTACCAACGATTCATATTTATGATGTATGCATATAGACTATCTACTAATATCGCCAATTATTATTTTTATCAGGTTTATGTTATTGATTTCGGACTTGCTAAAAGATACCGTGATCCGACTACAAGTTGCCATATTCCTTACAAGTATGGTTTAGTTTCCAAATTTAATGTTGTTATCCTCCCTATTGGTATGCTATTTTGTATTGGATATTCTATGGTTCTGATAGGTTCCTTGTGAGAACCTAAAGAGAATCGTATTCTTTTCGGGTAAGAATGAACCACAATTTGCTTGACAGAACTTAACACCCTTTTCCATTTCTCGTAAGGGGATTAAATACAAAAGAACTTAACTACCTGCGTACTTTCTAGGACACTACAACGAGACATGAACATGGGAACAACTACCCTGATTGACCACTCATCTACCATAATTTCAGGGAATCATGATGCAACTCTTTCCTTCTTTCAAACTAAGAAAAGCAATAAAACAAGATAAATTAATCTAACCTAGTCCTAACATGACCCCTTCGTCAATAACAACCTTGTCCACAAGGTTGGTGTCTGATAACCTTCGCAACAACTTTCGGTACGGATTCATCACCCTTAAAGTCTTCATTTCTCATGCTCGATCCTTCCTCTTCTTATGATACCAACAACATTATGTTAGGTGCTTGACATCGATGGCTGGGAGTGAACCTATCCTCACAGTTGAAGCATAGTCCCGGTGCTCTTCGCCTTTGCATCTCGTCCCATGTTAGACATTTGGTGGGCGTGGCCGAATCCTTTTTTGTGAATGGAGGGGCTTCCGAGAGTGGTTGGTTGGGTGGAGAATAGGGTGCACACTGTCTTTGTAGTTGTTGATCCTTCATTCGAGCATACCCGATAGCTTCCTTTAGACTTCGTGGTGTGAACATTCTAATTGCATCCGCTATTTCAGGACAAGGCGCGCTTCACTATGGGGGTTTCTCCCATAAATCTAGTAGGTTAAAGACACTATGGAGTCTTTGACCCCAAAGTTTGTGTCTGCGGGTGGATGCAGCGTGGTGAGGGGCATTGTTTTAAAAAAAACATTTGAGGCGCACCTTGAGGCAAGGCGGCCTAAAAAAGTACTTGAGACGACGCCTCTCCTTGGTGGTATGAATTGTACGCCTTTAATGCAGGAAGCGGTTAGTGAACACAGGAGCGATGATTAATAGAGAGGCTTACGCTCCTCTTTTATGCTGCAAGTTATATGATAAAAAATTAAAAACTCTAGCATTTATCGAGTAGTCGAAAAGTGCGGCTCCTCTCTTCTCTCTAAATTTATCTATTTACTAGTCAAAAACTATGACTGTTGTATGGTATTAGTTACATATATTAATATTATTTATCTATGTACCGGTCAAAAACTGCGACTGTTATATAATACTAGTTGCGTATATTAACATTATTTATCTATTTACCGGTCAAAAACTAACTACGACTGTTTTTAGTATTAATTACACTTGAGATTTTGTGCTTGTGTGCTGTAACTGTTACATTTGAAGCTTGTAACTGTTGCATTTGAAGCTTGTACATGCTGCATTGAAAGATGTAAATAGCATGGCCCTTTTGCTTGTTAATAAAACTAAAAATAAAAACGTCTAATATTAATTACATATATTAATATATTTTAAGATTTTGAGATTTTATTAACAACATTACGTTAATATGTTATTAAATGTGTTTATTAGATATAAATTATATTATATAATTATTTTTATCTTCCATCTTGAGGCTTATGCCTCATGTACCTAAGAGAAAACGCCTCGAGGCTCGTTTTCGTTTTTTAAAACCTTGGTGAGGAGGATGGGTGGCGCTCTCTTGCCGATCAATTTGGGCAACTTAGCCAAGACAAGCTGGGCACTACAGTGAGACGTGAAAACACCCGATCCTATTCGGTCCTCCCATGAAATTCCCGACCAAAGCCTTCTGAGTCAAGCCCCAAACTTTGTCCTAGTCTTTTAAATTCTTTCTGGTAGTCACGCGAGGAGCCTTCCTATCTGATTTTGGCCAACGCTTCATCGAAATTTTACCTTCTGCAGGGCCAAATCGTGTCCACGATTCGTCCTAGAGTGTTTCCCAAGTAACTGCGGTGGCATCCTCCTTGCAAGTCTCTTTCAACCACTGCCACCAAGTGTTAGTCTTACCTTCCAAGTGATAAGAAGCGAGATGTACCTTACGATCGTCTCGAATTTGATGAAACTCGAAAAACTGTTTGGCCTTCGTAATCCACTCCGTAGGATCGTCTCCTGAAAAGCGGGGAAAATCCAACTTCGTTGTTTTGGATGAGAATCAAGGTTTTTCGATCTCGTTATTATTGCTTTGGTGGTGGTTTGTTGTTGACCTGCATCACATCAGCTCAGGAAGCTTGCTGATTATAGCTTTCAACTGTTGTAGCTTTTCAGCCATACCCATTTCCATACGTTGCACTGCATCTGGGAGGCTTCCCAGACCCTATTCTAAAGCCCTATGTAGTTAATAGAGCGCTATAGCGACGCTATAGCGGTGAGATAACGGTTAATGGTCCTAGACTAAATAGCGGTCTAGAAATTGTGGTGTATTATAGCGGTACCGCAAATAGCGGCCACTATTTTATGCTATTTTGACCAAATAGCAGTCCGCTATTACCGTTTCTTTTTTGGGACTGTTTTGGATCCTTTTTTTTGTTGGACTAAATTTTAAACAATGCTTTTGGGATTTGGGTGGGTTATTTAAGATCAAGCCTGCAAACAAAAAGGAAACAAATTAAATAAACAATTAAACAGAACTACAAAAGAAGCAATTAAATTAGGTCAAACTTTATCAATTCCAATTAAATTAGTTGTTTATGAGCTTTATAAACTCTATTACTATATTGCTTGTGTGGTTTGAATTGTTTGACTTGATATGTATTAGGCATACAATATTTTACTATGTTGCTTGTGTGGTTTGAATTGTTTGACTTGATAAGCATACAATATTTTACTATGTTGCTTGTGTGGTTTGAATTGATATGTATTAGGCATATAATATTTAAGTTATATATGTATATATATATAGAGGGGTGTTCAAATGCAACCCCTTTACATGGTGCAACCCCATGCAACCCCTCTATCCACCACTCATTTTATTTTCACTTTTTTAATTAAAAAATGTGAAAATAAAATGAGTGGTGGATAGAGGGGTTGCATGGGTTGCACCATGTAAAAGGTTGCATAATAACCTACCCCTATATATATATGTATTCGTATTTATTTTATGAGTATATTTTTTAGCGCTATCGCACCGCTATATGAGCGATAACCGCTAATTCAAATCAAGGTCCCGGCCACTAGTTCCGCAATCAACCGCATTAACTGCTTAACCAAAGCCTCAATTCTCTCCTTGTTGGTAGCCAAGAGAAGTCTTGGTGCCTCCAGATGGGGGTCCTAATCAAGCTCTGATACCACTTGATAGGTTCCTTGTGAGAACCTAAAGAGAACCATATTCTTTTTGGGTAAGAATGAACCACAATTTGCTTGACAGAACTTAACACCCTTTTCCATTTCTCGTGAGGGGATTAAATACAAAAGAAATTAACTACTTGTCTACTTTATAGGACACTACTACGAGGCGTGAACATGGGAACAACTACCTTGATTGACCCACTCATCTACCATAATTTCAGGGAACCATGATGCCACTCTTTCATTCTTTCAAACTAAGAAAAACAATAAAACAAGATAAATTAATGTAACCTAGTACTAACAGGTTCTTATATTTTTCTTTGTCTGCATTGTGCCCAGTTCATATGTTTTACGGTGCCAACTCTTCTTTTAAAATCTAGGAGTCATCATATTTATGGTAAAATTACTTTACATATGCTCAAATTTTAGGTCCTTAATTGGGGTTGTCTATCAGACGATCTCTATGACATGGAATTTGTTGTACGAAATCATGCCAGCGAGGTGCTACCCACTGTTTGTCATGCCCTGCTTTTCAGATTGATAATATGCTCTTTTGATCCTAGAGCTTCATCATTTTTTATTTTGGTGTTCCCTTTTATTTCTTAATGATATCTGCAAGGTTGAATCTCGTGAAATCATTTCGTAGAAGTTCATTGAAATCTTTGCTTTGTAATGCAAATCAACTTTGATTCTTGAATCTTGAGGAATCCACATCATTTCTGCATATATTGTCACAAAAGCTCATTATGTGTACCAGACACATCAATAATTATGATTTTATATTCCTCAATATCTTGTCATGTAGTAGGTGAGCCATAAGCTTATTGGCTAACAAACGCTCAAGAAATAACATCATGTCATTTATGCTTTTTTTGGTGGTATCACCCACCTTACCCTTCTTTTTCTTCCCTTTCCTTTGCTGCCTTTCTGATCCTCCATTTGGTGTTAAGCTGACCATTTGTTTTTGTTATCTATATCCAGAGCGAACAAAAACTTGACAGGGACTGCACGCTATGCTAGCTGTAATACTCACTTGGGAATTGGTATGCAGTCATCGCTGCATTATGTTTTCTTGCATTCTGAACATTTCATATTTGCATCTCTAATATAACAATTTTAAATGCAGAACAAAGCCGGCGTGATGACTTGGAATCTCTTGGTTATGTTTTCTTGTACTTTTTGAGAGGGAGGTATGTTCTGGAAAATTATTTGTTTCTGTGTTGGTGCAAGTACATTTAATTTTTGGTTGCTCTAGAGTATATGACCTGCAATATGATTGGTTTTATGATTTGGTGCAATAAAACTTAGTTTTGGGAACTCTGATTTCTTTTAGCAAAAGGACTTTGTATTCTCTCTCTCTCTCTCTCTCTCTTTCAACTTTCGAAAGATTTATATTCAGTCTATCAATGTTGTTCCATCTGAAAAAAGAATTAACTTGTTAGGTCTTGTCTGCAGTCTTCCATGGCAGGGCCTCAAAGGTGCAACAAAGAAGCAAAAATATGACAAAATACGTGAAAAGAAGGTATCAACTCCCATTGAGGTATGTTCTTTTGATGTTTGCTATTAGCGACGTTAATCAGCAATCATGGTTGCCTGAGCGGAATTTTACAGCTTTTCTTTTCTTGAATTATGCACATGTGCCTGTACATCTGGTGTTGAATCTTAAAATATCAGTTTAATCATCAATGATATATCTTTTGGTGAACAATATGCTATAGACCTCTTCTTATAGGGATAGTTAGCTACTGTCACAATAACAGTCATATTTCAGTTGTTTTAGTGGAGTATCATATCGGTATAAATTAAATTATGTTTCAAACTGTTTGACAGGTTTTATGCAAGTTTCGTCATGTGGAGTTTGCTTCGTACTTCCAATATTGCCGTTCTTTGACATTTGAGCAACGACCTGATTATGGTTTCTTGAAGCGCCTTTTCCTTGACTTGTTTATGCGGGAAGGTATATATAGATTGTTCACCAAATACTCAAGAGTCTTAATTTATGTGTGTAGAAGAGGGTTGGGTTGAAAAAAGTGGGACCCTTCATATATACTCCTGTTCTTTTAAGAGAGATGTACTTAGATTTTGACATCAGTCCTTGTCAAACACAAATTATACCAATTTACTAAATTAACACCAACATTAAACCATCTGTGTTTTAAGGATTGAAATAGTTGTTACATGTATCTTCAAACTTTTTAGAAACTGCATCAGATTGGAAGTTGAAATGTGACCAAATTGACTATTAGAGTTAAAGGCATAGATAATTTTTTTAATGGAACAAAGGAAGTATCAGTCTTGTAGTTTGTACTATGCCATTCAACGGTCCTACTCTGAAATACCCAACTTATTTGAAACGTGACCAAATTGACTACTAGAGTTAAAGGCATAGGTAATTTTTTTAATGGAACAAAGGAAGTATCAGTCTTTTAGTTTGTACTATGCCATTCAACGGTCCTACTCTGAAATACCCAACTTATTTGGCATATCTTTTTTCCCAATAGTAGTCTCTCTACAAAATGTAGATTGTGAGTTTCTTCAAACTGGAAGCTAACCTCTCTCCTGTGCAAACCACCCATTGATATCAGACTGTAATGTCACACCATCCCTGCCCTAAATAATCTAGTCATAAATGGGCATTCTTGCAGAAATTTGAAACATACGGTTTCCTTGTTTTGGGTGAGAATCATGTTACATTTACGAAGGCCTTTCATGTATTAACAATCAGGCTGCGGTTGCTTCGCTACTCTATTCTAGAGGTAAAAGGGTTAGCATGTGCTATTGTTTTGTAAAGAGTGTACCCATCCAGGATTGAGAAAGGAGAAGCTTATAGGAAAGAACGTTTAAAGAAAAAAGAGAAGCTATTAAAGAGGAGGGAGCGTCGCTTGTCCATGATTTTTGTAGTTTGAAGCATTTAATTTCACTTATGAAATTTCAACATGGTAGGTACTTGTTAACCCAGCATAGACAGAGTCCATGTGTGATACCAACTATGGCTAGCCTTGACTACAAAAGTTCACTATGAGTGCAAAAAACAGGATTAGCGCTTATGGGCCACCATAGTAATGCGTCAAAATGCTGATGCATGCCACTCGATCCAACTACTTGATCACATAATTGTTTTTGAAATGTAAAGTCGAAAGGTTAACGTCGTTCATCCTTCAAGGTTGATGTCTTGGTGAAATGGGTTCCTACCTCTGTTTCAATTTCTGGGCGAACCTGTGATTGGTTTTAAAGATGGTTGGATGTGGATCTGGTCTTTATATTCTTCACTCAATTCTGCTTCACATTCTTAGGTTTTTGTGGATATCCAAGATTTTAGGGATTACGCTCAGATGACCATAGTTTTTGTGTTTACTTGGTATAAATGTTAATACCCTGTTAATTCTTGTTAATCTTAGATCTGGTGCTTAGTGGAACATCTTTCCCTACCCCTGTGGGCTGAATGTAATTCAAAATAGACTGCTTGCAAGTTGATAGATTTTTTAGAGCCCATGTTTGTCTTTAGTGATACTGTGATTAATGTGACGTTCTACCTATTTCAGGATATCATTTTGATTATGTGTTTGATTGGACAATCTTAAAGCACCAACAATCGAAAAAGACCAAGGCACAACATTGTTCATCTGTTAGTATTTCATTAACTTTGATTGTTTACGATTCTTTATAGCAATTACATGCATGGATGAGTGTTTTTTGGGGTGCATTTACTTATTTTTTATCGAGACATCTTCTTTGTACTCACTAATGGTTTGGGGATGATACCAGAGTCGACCAGTTCCTGGAATGATCAATAGAGAAATGGCGGTACATTCAAATAAGCATCAAGGTACTTTATCTTATTAGGGAATTTTACTAGGATGTTTAAATTTTTCTAGAAGTTCTGCATCAAAAATTATGTTATGCTTTTTGTTACACACAAGGAAGATAGGAATAGGTAGTTTGTATTCGGTACAGTGTTCAGAGAGATGTAATCCTATAAGTTAGCTCATCCTATTGTTATAGATCTTACATATATGAGATAAGCCTGCAGATACTTCTCTAAATACCTGGAAAGTTGACTGTTCATATGACCACACTATATATTTACTTATATTCTGCACATAGTACAATAGAAAGTTTGTTCCCCCAACCCCGAGCCCCATCCCAAAGAAAACAAAGACAACAAATTTGTAGGTTAGAGTTATTAGCATGACTTCCTTACACAACATACTTTGATATTCCTAGTAAGATCAAGTAACAATGATTCAAACGATTAATCTATATTGAATGATTATAGAGAGTTACAAGTAATTGAATGAAAAGCAAACTCTCTCTAATCTCTCTATTAAGCGCACGACTAATCAAACTTAATCATGTAGAAACCCACATTAAATACCAAGGGCTTAAAGCTTAAAGCCCAAGCCTATTACACCAAATTAAGCCCAAATAACATATTAAAGGCTTTACAATACATTAGTTAATAACAATAAAACTCTTTATATAACTTTCAACTAAGCAGGACATTTATGGTCCTAACATTCTCCGCCTAAAGTTATATAAAGAAAATTATGATCTTGAAATCTTCATATCTTGATCTTCTCTCCATTTTGATTATTTGAAAAACTTTAGTGTTGATTGTTATCATGTCAATCCAAACTCGCCCTTGAATAAAGCTCTGATTCTTCATAGTTTCAACTTTATCACCAGATTCAACGAACAATGATCGTAACTGAATGCACTAAAAAACAACTTTCAACTGTAGAAACTCAACACATCAGATTAGCACACAAGAAAGATAATGTGCGAGTTACATGAAAATCCACAGTGCAACTTCAGTTTAAAATAGAGAATATGTCTTTGAACTATGAGTTGAATATGCTTTCAGCTTAAGAACTTATAGAACCAATATGCTCAAAGGAGGAAACAACTTGTAGCAAACACAACTTGATAAGGGATAGAAGAACCAATCAAGTAAAACTGTAATCTTTTTTGCTCAGCTGCAATCTTTGAATCTCATGGCTTTTCAACCTAAGATTTAAGAAGATAAGATTTTCTTACTCCCCCTGAGCTTTTGCTTGTGTTTATGAATTTTGTATCTTTGTCATTTCTCCCCCTCATGACGATTAGGAGCATCCTGAGCATCATGTATCTTCAAAAACTTAACGAACGAGTAGCAAAGTACCAGATAAAACATTTGAGTAACCAAGATGGGTAATCGGCTAACACAGAAACACAATAGTAACTGCTATCACAACAATTAAAAATAGTTGTGTGGCCTATTTTCAGAGTTGGCATCGGTGCATCTCTGATAGTCCAGTTATCATTGAAGTAAAATTTAAAAAATTACTTCTCAAACTGTTCTGGCAATATCATAAGGACATGCAATTGGAATCACAAAGATTCGTGCATATGTGAAAGAAATAGAATCATAAAGATTTTGGCTCAAAGATTGATTCAACTTGGGACGCAGGTTAGAAATTAATAGAGACAGTGAATTGAATATGAAGTTCGGAGACCGGAGCTGATGTCTTCCTTCTTCAATATCTAAGACCTCCAAATGAGGAATAGATAGATTATATGCTAAATCTCCGTGAATATATGAAACAAGCATCTTTTGTGAGATATTTGAGTGGCTAGGTGGGGTGACACGAGTTATCGACATTGGGCACATGTCTGTTTCAATATTCATCTCCAAAGAACGAGAATGAATAGATTGTGTGGTAACCCGGATAACTGACTCGGTTTGGTAAGGACCAATATTTCTTTTAAGTCCTGTCACATCCTCACCATATTCTTTTCACTCCGAACTCCGCTACTAATCTAGACCCCTCACTGGTATCTATGAATTGGATGTGTTTCTTGGGTAGGTCCTTCCGGTTCTAGATTGACTATAGAAACTTTGTAAACCCTAACACTTCTTTCACACTCTTTTCATTCACCAAATATGACAGTGAAGTAAATATTGAAGTACGAGTTCTAAACTGAAATGTTTAGAAGTCAAAACATTTAAAAACGAGTCCTGATGTGAGATGATCAGAAGTAAAAAACTTTTAAGAACGAGTTCTGAACTGAAGTGTTCAGAAGTCTAAATGAAAGTTTGAAAATAAAAATAAAAATGGTACTCTCCCTCAAAAGTGGCATAACTTTTGATTGTTGTCATGTGATGTGAATAATCTGAATTAAATCACACATGACATGCCTGCAAAACAGATTAGAGAGATTTTGGTATCCATGCTTTGATGGATCTTTGATGGTTAGTTGCCTTAGCTTTGAAGCTGTTAAACTTAGGATTGGGGATATATAAGTACCATACCAACTATTACCATACCTTGAATGTACAAAATCCCTCTTTCCACAATGAGTCCAACAAATCTTTGTTCATTTTGCTGTACAAAAAATAGACATAAGTATGTGAATCAGTCTTGGAAATAAATGACTTTGTATCAACTACATGAGATTTGTATGATGTGTTTCCATCACTGTCTTCTGTAGTTGATTTATTTCTTCAAACCATTTTGACTTTTCGAAACACTTGATTATTTGTATTATCAACAAGAGAATTATAGAAAAGATTGGAATGGCAAATCTGATTTTGAAAATTCATTTGGTTTGACAAAACTCTTTGAAAAAATAGTTGTAGAAGTTGAACTTGAAGAATAAGGAGACTGCACAACAGTATCAGGACTAGCTTATTCAGATAAATCAACTTTGAAATTTATTGCTTCAAGTTTCTTGACTTTTGCGCATAAAACATTTCTTTTTTCGAGAATTAAATCAAATTGTTTTTGTAAATCAAATTTTTACCTTCTGCTCTTTCAAAATCTCAGTTGTTAATCCAGATAATTTATTTGAAAGCTTACGAATTTCAGTTTCGAAAATCATCCTTTCACTTTCAAAATCTTTTTCTATACTGTTGCGTTTATCATATATTTCTTAGAAAAACGCAACATTCTTCTTTTCAAGCACTTTCTTTTCAGTCTCAAAAGCTTTTCTTTGGTTCTCAAAATTATCCCATTTAATTACCAAAACTCTTTCAAAATCAGAGATTTGCTTTGAAAGCTTAGCATTTTTAAGCTCAAAGGTTTTTCTTTCTTCAAACACTTTCTTTGAAAGATCAATAATCTTTCTTTCAAACCCTTTTCTCATTTAAAAGAAAGCCTTTTCTTCGGATCAAGATTTTCACTCTCTGCAACTTTTCGTTTCTCTTCAAGCGTATTGTTCTGCTCTTCTCGGGCTTTAATATCTGCAATCTTGCTTTCAAGTTTAGATATTTTCTTCGACGCCTCAGCATTTGTCGATTCACTATACTTCATCTCAACATTCTGTGATTTTTCAAACTTCTTCGAGAGTTCAGAAAATTGGTTTCTCAAAAAATACTTTTCTTCAACAAGTTTTTCCTCTCTTTTTAAACTTTGTGCCCAACTCAGATTGTCAACATTTTCGCCAATGACTTGCAAAAGCACATTTAGATTGTTTTTCAATATTGCTTCAAGCACTGCAATCTCTGCTTTGAGATTGGAAATTTCTTGTTGAAAATCAGAATGATACATTGTTACTTGAACAGGATGATCGTGAGACAATTAAAAAAACAGTGATCTAAAACAGACTATCATAGAATACACAATTGTCCCCCTTCGGCGACTTAGTACGGGGGTTCCGCTATTGAAAGGTATTAAAATTCTCAATAACAAGTGTATATTCAATATCAATCAATAACACAAAGCATTAACCATCAAACCTGTTCATATCATAGTTGTGAAAAGCGTGTTTGAGGCGCGCTGAGGCGCAACTTGCTGAGCTTTTTCCATATCGAGGCGAGACGTCTGCTGAGACACAGTATGGACTTAGGCGCGCCTTATAAAGATCTACCCTAATTGCAAATATATTTCTTGTCTCTTAGACTTCTACAAAACAGAGTTATTAAATATGTCAAAACCTAATATTAGACTTTTGCAAATTGTGTCTTTTAACTTCCTAAACTTCTACAAAACATAGTTATTAGATAAGTCTATTTAATTCTCTATTCAATTCTAATCGGTCATCTCCTATAAATACATCTCATACGAGTATGTATATTTTTTTTGTAGTCTACTTTTGTTATTTATTGCATAATCACATTGGCTTATTTATCACATTTAGTCCTGGTTGTTTGCTACCTGCTGCTACATACTTTTGTTAATTTTCTTTTATGCTTTTGATTGTTGTAAGGCTGTCAATTTTTTTCTCTTGTAAGTCGACACACACACATATGACTGTGATTATTAGGCAAAGGCTGTGATTTGGCTGCCATTTTGCTCTTGTAAGTCGACACACACACATGGTTGTGATTAAACATGGCTGGGAATCACTTTTTATATAATGGTATTTGAGTTATGTATTACTTTGTGTGTGTGTGTGTGTATATATATATATATATTATTATTTTATACAATGGCCCTTGCATTCGTGAGGCCCGCGCCTTGCTCCTGCTCCTCGGGCCTAGGCCCAGGACCCCTTTGCGCCTAAGTGCGCCTTGCGCCTTTAACAACTTCGGTTCATATGATTGATATGAAAAGCAAAGAGTTGTTACACGTGAAAAGCACAAAAACTAGTTGGTCTTATGTTAGAACACTTGCCCCTATATTCCATGACAATAAAAAATATTAATTTAATGCAAGGTTTCTGTCCCTGGTCAAAACTTGAATTAATGCAACATATCAAATGTTGCACTTAATAAAGCTGGAATAGCTACAGAACATATGACACCACATTTAGGATGCAAGGACTAGACAGAAAAAGCAATAAAAGACATTTCTCATGTTCCGTCATCCATGGCTTTCATATGAAAACATGGTTCGAGTAACTACTCATACCACAAGATTGAAATTTTGGAGGAAGTATGTAATTCCTAATAACAAGTGTATATTCAATATCAATCAATAACACAAAGCATTAACCATCAAACCCGTTCATATGATTGATCTAAAAAGCAGAGAGTTGTTACACGTGAAAAACACAAAACGATAAACTAATGAACTCTTTTAGGGATTAAACCCTAATTACAAAGCTTTATATACCTATTAAGGTATTTACACAAATAGTCCCTCAACTTCTATTCAACATAAATAATTAATCCTAACAATCTCCCCTTTGAATTGAAGTTCGAGTTGACGCTAGTTTGGAACATATCTTCTTCTAATAGCAAACAAAATTTCAAACTTTCGAATCTCGTTCCGATACTCCATTCTTTCCACAATAGTCTCCAATGCTCTGACAATCAGTTCTCTATCTCTTGCTTCAAGTTTCTTTGATCCCTTATCATCCAGGGCAATCTTGCTTCGCAGCTGATCCCTAAGAAGCATTAAAGTACCCATCGCAATATTGAGCTATCGGACTGAACCGAAGTGAAAGCATTTGTCGCCCTTGCCGTTCTTGTAGACCATTCTGAATTCAGGATTGACAAGAATCGTATTGGCAGACACATTTTCGATGTTAGGAAAGCTTTGATCCGGTTTGAGCAAGTTGACTTTGGACTGGTTACTCTTAATACCCATCTGAAAATCTTCAACATAAGATAGAACAATAGTACACTTCATGTACCTTTTAACAGCTTCAAGTGCAGATGTGATCGGTTGAGGTCTGATGCTGGTCTTCAAATTTCTAAGAATAAACACAAGAACTGGTAGTTCAAGATTCTCAAAATCTGCTTTAGTGAAGATCCATTCATTTCCATCTTTCCTCATGACTGTAAAAACCGGGTATAGTGCCTTGAGCAACCGAACGGAGCAAATATCTTTAATTTCTGTAATTCGGTGTTTAGTTTTGACACAAATTTTGTCTTTCTCATACTGAGATACTCGATATGTTTAATCCGCTTCTTCATAAACTGAATTCCATAGAGAATAACTGGGTCATACTGAGCAACCGAACGGAGCAAATATCTTTAATTTCTGTAATTCGGTGTTTAGTTTTGACACGAATTTTGTCTTTCTCATACTGAGATACTCGATATGTTTAATCCACTTCTTCATAAACTGAATTCCATAGAGAATAACTGGGTCATACTGCCTAATCCAATGAACGTACATCCTATTTTCTGAATCTTCCAAATGTGGTAGTAAAACTCTTATTCTTTCCCACATAAGCGGTTGATCTGGTTCTGCTCTGGTGGAATCATCAGCTTTGGATATTCTCGGCTGTTTCTGGCTGTTTCAGCAATACCTGTCTCGGTCGTCCTCGGTCTCTTCTCCTCCTCATGTTGATCTAAATTATCCGGATGATCATGTCTACGTTTTACTCCTTGGGTCTGACCTTTACAAGTAGTCTCCAATGATGTAACCCGTTCAACAAGTGTAGCTAGAGTTTGCTGCACGGATTGAAGGGTTGTAGTGATGTTATAGGTGTGACTGACGGTGTAGGAGTCGGTGGATCGGGTTAGATCTGATTTGCTTCATAAGTCGTTTGACCGCGTCAAATTCCTTCCGCATTTCTTGCATCATCGAATCTTGAACAACCTTTAGGGTGTCGTTCAGAAATTCCCTAGAAACAAATTCCGGTATGGTAACTCATGGATCACATAGATTACCGGTTGGAGTAACAACTGTTGAGTCAACGGCTTTACTGCCTATGTTCACAGCTGGCGTGATGTTAACTGTGTTAGGACTTCCACCCAATCCTCGTAATCCACCAGATGGTAGAGTTGGGTCACTAAGAGTGCCAACAGTAGCCGAAAGATGTGATCGTATCCTAGCAAAAGAAAGTATTGTATCAAGTGGTTCTAGACTCAACGGTGCATGCAAAGAAGTCGAGAACTGGGGCTGTTGTTCTCTTGTTTTAATACCTGAGCTCTTGAAGTGAGAGACAGGTAGAGTATGTGCTAAGTCCCCGTGCGAAGATGAAACAAACATCTGTTGAGAGATGGCTGAGTGGCTAGGTGGGTGTGCACTTGCGTCGCTAGGTCCACAACGTCTTGTTCAATATCCTGTCCAACACATGAGACTTGCTACCTGGGCGACTCTTGGCTGTGGAAGGCTAACCCGAGGTTGTTGCCTTATCACACGTGATCTCTTATTGTTTGTTTTAGATCTCCTTTCTCTCAGTTTCACCGTTTCTGCATTTTCAACTAATTCTCCCTCCATTCTCCTCTCTCCAAATAGTGGCTTGGGGTGCGATAGTAGTGGGGGAGGGTGAATTGGTGACAATCATAGGAGGCCGGCGACCAATCCGAGTTGGGATTAGACGGAATTGATCATCATGATCGTCGGAACTGTCAGATGTGGACTGTCACTTCCGTCACCCTCGACATTGTCGGATGTAGTAGCAACGTCACTCTCCGTTGCCGAGTCAGAAGAGACTTCTAACCTGAACATCATGGAGTGATGGATCTGTATCCATTTGGGAAGCATGACTAGCTGGGTCTGGAGTCCATGACACCGCCCATGCCAGATCCCCTCGCAATTTTCTCTCCGCGCTCCCCGTCTAGGAACCTCAGTATCATGGACCCGCTCACCTAAGTTTTTAGAACCCACTGCGCTCTGGGTGTGCTCCCTGGGAAAGTTCTGTCGGTTCTGGTGGGACCATAGGAGTCTGTATACCTTGCCTATGCCTATACGCTAACACACTCGGTGTCGTGGGACTCACATAAGCTAGTAGTGAGGGTTAACGTATAGGCATAGGCAAGGTATACAGGCTTCTACGGTCCAGGACCTTCCTAGGGAGCACGCCCAGAGCGCAGTGAGGGTTTTAGAAACTTAGGTGAGCGTGACTAGGATATTGGTGTTCTTGGACGGGGAGTACGGAGAGAAATATTATGAGGGGATCTAGCGTGGGCGGTGTGTGGACTCCAGACCTTTCAGCTAGTCATGCAGACAACAGAAACTCGCAAATCCCTTAAAACTCGCAGACCAAAGGATTCGCAAAACACTGTTCAAAGAACTTTGCGCTAATAGCTTTATGCGCGTTTGAAGAACTCGCAGATAACACTAGCGTGTTTTAAGAAACTCGCAAGTAGTGTCGTGCGCGAAGTGACTACTCGCAGATCACTTCGTGCGCGTTTCAGACTTAGGAAATGTAGATCAATTACACTTCTCACAGATGAATGCAAACTCGCAGATCAGATAGAACTCGCACGACCCTTAGCGTGTTCCATACTTAGAAAATTTCGAGAAAACAGGAACTCGCTAAATGCAAACTCGTACGATCAGAAACTCACAGACCTCTTATGCGCGAACCACACTTAGAAAATTTTCCACAATCCAAGAACTCGCAAACAATACTGTGCGCGAACTAGCTTCTCGCAAGACTCTATGCACGAACTGAGCTCAAACTCGCAGAAAACATGGCAATCTTCATCTTGCGCATTCTTTGATTCTAGTGTGTTCTTCCTTAGCGCGTTTTACAGATCTTGCGCGTTCGATACTTGTACTCACAATTTAGATCCAAAAAACCCAAATAACCTGCAATTCGATTCACAACCTGAACCAATATGATCGAAAAACAATTCTAAACACTTTCTTAACAATCTAAAAAGGCTAAAAACACAAAATTACAGTGCTAGTCATGATTGTACAATGTTCGATATTTTTCAAGAAATCAAAAATTGAATATGATTCTGTGAGAAATTCGTGAAACAATGTGAATAAGAATTGAACAATTACAATACACGAATCCTATGAAATCATATTTGTACTCAAATCACAACAATTCACTACGAATTCTATCAAACAGTATCTTTCAAAACTCGTTCTGCGTGTTCTTGAGGAATCCAAGAAATCGATCAAGAAAGGTAATCAAATCAATCTGAATTCGTAAGGGTAGGCTCTGATACCAATTGTAAAGTCCAAATCAAGCCATATACAATCAAATCAATGCAATCAAACACAAAATCTAGAGAGATTATAGAGAGAGAAATAGTCACATGTATTGAGTATAGTCACAAGATTACATGGAATGCGCACTACTCTCTGTTACAAGCAACTCTCAAACAAAAGAACTATTTATACTCATGACACTTCTCTCAAAACACTAAACTCTCAAGACATAAAGAAACACTCAAAGACTTAGACAAAGTCAAAGTCAAATACAAATACAAAAGTCAACACTTGATCTAAATTATACATTAACACGATGATGCAGGAAATGCGGAGGGAACTTGACGCGGTCAAACGACTTATGAAAGGCAAATTTGTCATGACTAAGCAAGAACCCGAAGTTCATCCTTCACCTCCACCACCGCCTCCATCTGATATGTCCATTGATAAGTTGAAATAGTTGCTGTTTGCCAAGTTGATTTCACAATCACCGTCCGATCCAACTGAAGCAGATTTGGTAGGTTTACTCAGATCTAACCCGGTCCACCGACTCCTACACCGTCTGTCACACCTACAGACTTCCAGGTGACATAGACTTCCAGACTTCCAGGTGACACAAACTCACCTCCAGGTGACTTTCAGGCTCGACAACATCACTACAACCCTTCAGTCTGTGCAACAAACTCTAGCTACACTTGCTGAACGGGTTACATCTTTGGAGACTACTTGTAAAGATCAGGCCCAAGGAGTAAAACATAGACATGATGATCCGGATGATCCGGATCAACATGAGGGGGAGAAGAGAGTGAGGACGACCGGGCCAGTGAGCCAGTGACACGAACAACCAGAAACAACCGAGAATATCCAAAGCTGATGATTCCACCAGCAGAACCAAATCAACCGCTTAAGTGTGAAAGAATCAGAGTTTTGCTACCATATTTGGAAGATCAGAATAGAGGATGTACGTTCATTGGATTAGGCAGTATGACCCAGTTATTCTCTATGAAATTCAATTTATGAAGAAGCGGATTAGACAGATTGAGTATATCAGTATGAGAAAGACAAAATCCCAGCCGGTCAATCTTGTCAAAACTAAACACCGCATTACAGAGATTAAAGATATTTGCTCCATTCGGTTGCTCAAGGTACTATACCCGGTTTTTACAGTCACGAGGGAAGATGGAAATGAATGGATCTTCACTAAAGCAGATTTTGAGAATCTTGAACTGCCAGATCTTGTGTTTATTCTTAGAAATTTGAAGACCAGGACCATCAAACCTCAACCGATCACATCTGCACTTGAAGCTGTTAAAAGGTACATGAAGTGTGCTATTGTTCTATCTTATGTTGAAGATTTTCAGATGGGTATTGAGAGTAACCAACCCAAAGTCAACTTGCTCAAACCGGATTAAAGCTTTCCTAACATCGAAAATGTGTCTGCCGATACGATTCTTGTCAATCCTGAATTCAGAATGGTCTAAAAGAATGGCAAGGGCGATAAATGCTTTCACTTCGGTTCAGTCCGATAGCTCGATATTGAGATGATACTTTAATGCTTCGTAGGGATCAACTGCAAAGCAAGATTGTCCTGGATGGATAAGGGTTCAAAGAAGCTTGAAGCAAGAGATAGAGAACTGATTGTCACAACATTGGAGACTATTGTGGAAAGAATGGAGTATTGGAACGAGATTCGAAAGTTTGAAATTATGTTTGCTATCAGAAGAAGATATGTTCCAAACTGGCGTCAACTCGAACTTCAATTCAAAGGGGAGATTGTTAGGATTAATTATTTATGTTGAATAGAAGTTGAGGGACTATTTGTGTAAATATCTTAATAGGTATATAAAGCTTTGTAGTTAGGGTTTAATCCCTAAAAGAGTTAATTAGTTTATCGTTTTGTGCTTTTCATGTGTAACAACTCTCTGCTTTTCAGATCAATCATATGAACATGTTTGATGGTTAATGCTTTGTGTTGTTGATTGATATTGAATATACACTTGTTATTGGGAATTACATACTTCCTCCAAAATTTCAATCTTGTGGTATGAGTAGTTACTCAAACCATGTTTTCATATGAAAGCCATGGATGACGGAACATGAGAAATGTCTGTTACTGCTTTTTCTGTCTAGTCCTTGCATCCTAAATGTGGTGTCATTTGTTCTGTAGCTATTCCAGCTTTTATGAAGTGCTACATTTGATATGTTGCATTAATTCAAGTTTTGTCCAGGGGACCAAAACCTTGCAGTAAATTAATATTTTTGATTGTCATATTCATAGGGGAAAGTGTTCTAACATAAGACCAACTAGTTTTTACCCAAATGATGTATGGCGACTTCAAATCATAACGGGCAGAGAGGATGAATGTTCTGGTTCTATAGGTAGCATGATGCAATTCAATTGAATTGAAGCAATTGCATCAAGATTGACAAGAAGAAAATTGATTAATTGCTCCAACTCAAAGATTGTTATTGAATTGAAACGAAAGAACTTTCCCAACAATTAGAGAATGTTGGCTCTCCTCACAAGTGTTTACAAAAGACATGCCAAATACAACCTATTGCTATTCTATTTATAGCCCACAAAGCAAGCCTTTAACCAACATCAACTAATACACAACCAACTAACAAGGGCCTAACTAATTTGGGACAAGTGGGAAATTGACTCAATTGCCCCTATTTGCTCTTCCTCTTCTAGAATAAACCTTCCGAAATCGGTTCTCATCATTACCTCCCGTCCAAACCTTCACCTTGTCCTCAAGGTGGAAACCCGGAAACCCTTTGTGAACCTTGTCAAACGATTCCCATGATGCCTCAAAAGATGGTAGCCCCTTCCATTTAATCAACACCTCTAATTCTCCATCCACGGATGTTCGGCAATTTAGCAATGATTCCGGCTCTACTACAAGAATTCCATCCTCATTGAGTTGTTGAGGTAAATCACCCATCGATAAAGATTGGCCACGAGCTTCACGTAATTGAGAAACGTGAAAAACCGGGTGTATTCTAGAAGAAGATGGTAATTGCAATTTGTACGCAACTTGACCCACTTTAGCTATCACCGTAAATGGACCGTAAAAACGAGATGCTAATTTTTTATTGTGATGAGTCCGTAAAGATTGTTGACGATACGGTTGCAATTTCAAAAAAACGCTATCACCCACTTCAAAATTTCGGTTAGTTCGATGTTTATCGGCTTGATCCTTCATTCTTTGTTGTGCCCGCAACAATTGGAAACGAAATTCCCCCAAAAAATAATCTCTTTCTTGCAATAAGTCGTCAACATTTTGTAACGTTGAAACTCCACTTTTGTATTTCAAAATTGGGGGTGGTTCTCGTCCGTATAAAACTTGGAAAGGAGAACACTGTAATGCACCATGGAAAGTAGTATTATACCAAAACTCCGCCCAAACTAACCATTTCTTCCATTGTTTCGGGTGTTCGGCGATGAAACAACGTAAGTATTGTTCGAGCGTTCGATTAACCACTTCCGTTTGACCATCCGTTTGGGGGTGGTAAGCCGTGGAGAATGCCAACTTGGTACCTTGGAGCTTAAAAATTTCTTTCCAAAAACGACTCACGAACACTTTGTCCCGATCCGAAATTATTACTTGAGGAATACCATGTAATTTGACAACTTCCTTGACAAAAACGCCCGCTATCATGGATGCATCGAATGGGTGTTTAAGAGGGATAACATGCGCGTACTTACTTAATCGATCAACCACTACCATGATCGTATCACAACCCCCGGATTTGGGTAATTTCTCAATGAAATCCATAGTTATTTCATCCCAAACTTTTAACGGTAATGGAATCGGTTGAAGCAACCCGGCCGGTGATCCTCCCAACACTTTATTTCGTTGACAAACTTCACAATTTGCAACAAAATCTTTCACGTCTTTTTTCATGCCCACCTAAAATAATTCGGCTAGGACTCGTTGAAACGTCCTTTCAATTCCGGAATGGCCCCCCATCGGCGAACTATGAAATTCCTCCAAAATAGTAGGAATTAAAGATGATGTTTTCGATAAAACCAATTTATTATTATACCACAATAATTGGTCTCTTACCGAAAATCCTTTATGCTCCACGGTACCCTCTTGAACTTCTTTTAAAACACAGCCCAAAAATGGATCATTAACAACCTCTTCTTTAATCACATCCCATTGTCTCCATTGCGGTCCACCCATCATGGCACATTCAATATCCCTTCTTGACAAAGCATCGGCCGCTAAATTGTGTTTTCCGATCTTATACACAATATCAAAGTCGTAACCCAAAAGCTTAATTACCCACTTTTGATATTGTGGATCGATCACCGTTTGCTCGAGCAAATATTTGAGGCTTTGTTGATCCGTCCGAACCGTAAATTTTCGACCGAGTAAATACGCCCTCCATTTGGATATAGCCAACACGATTGCCATCAATTCTTTTTCATAAATCGCCTTTTGCCTTGCTCGGAGACCCAATCGTTGGCTAAAAAAAGCAATTGGCCGTCCTTCTTGCATGAGAACCGCACCCAAACCGTCGCCCGACGCATCCGTCTCAATAATGAATGGAAGTTGAAAATTTGGAAGAGCTAAAACCGGTGCTTCCGTCATTGCTTTCTTTAATTCATTGAAAGCCGCATCCGCCTCAACATTCCATTCGAATTTCCCTTTCTTCAATAAATCGGTCAACGGTCTTGCAATAATACCATAATTCTTGACGAACTTACGGTAGTAACCCGTTAACCCCAAGAACCCTCGTAATTGAGTGATAGAACAAGGAATTGGCCACTTCAACATGGCATCCACTTTCGTTGGATCCATTGACACCCCCGCCCTCGAAATAATATGGCCCAAATAGCTAATTTGTTGCAACCCCCATTCACATTTCTTCCGATTAGCATATAACCGATGCTTTTGTAACACCGCCAATGTTATCTTTAAATGCTCCACATGCTCTTCCTCGGTCTTGCTATATACCAAGATATCGTCAAAAAACACAAGAATGAATTTCCTTAAAAATGGCCGGAAAATTTCATTCATCAAGGATTGAAAAGTTGCCGGGGCATTTGTCAACCCAAAAGGCATTACGAGAAATTCATAATGTCCTTCATGGGTACGAAAAGCCGTTTTATGAACGTCTTCTTCTCGCATTCGAATTTGATGGTAACCGGCCTTTAAATCGAGCTTTGAAAACCATTGAGCACCTTCCAATTCATCCAACAATTCTTCTATAATTGGAATAGGGAATTTATCCGGAATCGTACCTTTATTTAAAGCACGGTAGTCAATGCAAAATCTCCAACTTCCGTCTTTCTTCTTTACTAGCAATACGGGACTTGAAAACGAACTTTGACTTGGTCTAATAATTCCCGCTCCCATCATTTCTTTCACCAACTTCTCAATTTCATTTTTTTGAAATTGTGGATATCTATACGGACGTACGTTGATGGTCTCACATTCACGCTTGAGCTCGATTTTATGTTCGTTTCCGCGGATCGGTGGCAACCCTTTCGGTTCTTGAAAAACCTCACCAAATTGATTGATGACTTCTTCGATTTTTTCCGGGCATTTGTGACTTGTCTCGACGTAACTTTCTAATTGGGCCAATTCAATTAGAAATCCTTGTTTTTCTTGCTTTAACGTTCGAATCATTGATTTTAAGGAAACTAACGTCCTTCCCAACGTCTCGTCTCCTTTAAGCTTCACGTATTCTTCACCGTATTTAAACGTCATCACTTGAGTACTCCAATTAACTTGCATGGTACCCAACGATTGTAGCCATTGAATACCAAGAATCAAATCCGAATTGCTTAATTTCAAAGGTAAGAATTCTTGTTCGATCTCGATACCTTGCATCCATACTTTCACCGCTTTGCACAATCCTTTACTCCGAACCCCTTCACAGGCTCCCATTGAAATGCTATAACCACGCGTTTCTTGAATGGGTAATTCCAATTTCTCCACCAAATCAAGAGAAATGAAATTGTGAGAAGCTCCACTATCAATCAATACTACTATGTCTTGATTGCCCACCAAACCTCGAAGTTTCATTGTCTTTGGTGTGGATAAACCCACAATTGAATTTAAAGGCACTTCAATTTCGCCTTCTTGTAAAAGAGTCGATAGCTCGGTCTCGTGATCGTGATCCTCTTCTTCTTCTTGCATCACCAACACGCTTAATTCCTTTCTTTTACACCGATGTCCCGGTACGTATTTTTCGTCACAACGGTAACATAGTCCTTGAGCGCGTCGCAATTGTAGCTCCTTATCCGTCAACTTTCGGAATTCCGGCATTTTCGTACCTCCGTTCTTGATAATTCCACTCGAGCTAGCTTTTTCCTCTTGAGTGTTCTCCCCAAATTTCTTGAACGTCACAACTCCTTTTGACCATCGGTTCTTGTTCACGGCTTTATTCCGTTCTTCGATCATGGATGCGACTTCCATAGCTTTATTCAACCCATTTGGTGCTAATACACGGACTTCGGCACGGACCTCCGGAATCAACCCATTAATGAATTGACTTACGTAAACCTCCTCCGAAATTCCTTCTAGTGGGGCGGCTTTTTCAACGAACATTCTTTTGTATTCTTTCACGGTCGTTTCTTGCTTGACGGCTAAAAATTGCTCACAAAGGCTCCCTTCTCCGGTCGAACGAAATTGAATTAACAATAATCGTTTGAATTCTTCCCACGTTATGATCACTCTTCTCTTGTTTTCCCATTGAAACCAACGAAGCGCATCTCCTTCCAACGCAATGATGGCTACCTCCAACTTTTCCTCCTCCTTCAATCGATTAAGTTGGCAATAGCGATCAACCCTTAAGATCCATCCATCGGGATCGGTACCATCGAATACGGACATTTCTAACTTTCGGCCTTTGATGGAAAAAAAATTACCTCCATCGTTTTGACGATCGCCGCGGTGCTGCCGCTCGCCGTCCGCCGAAGATTCCTCCCCGCCGTTGCTGCGCCGCGCGGCTTCTTCTTGTAGGCGTAAAACCGCCGACAACTGCTGCGAAATCAACCGGAGTGACTCCTCCAACGACGTCACCCTCGCCGGAAGATTCTCGTCGGTCTCGTTCCTCGTGGCTGCTGCTGCTGTGGATCGTGTCATTGCTCTGATACCAATTGTTGCAATTCAATTGAATTGAAACAATTGCATCAAGATTGACAAGAAGAAAATTGATTAATTGCTCCAACTCAAAGATTGTTATTGAATTGAAACGAAAGAACTTTCCCAACAATTAGAGAATGTTGGCTCTCCTCACAAGTGTTTACAAAAGACATGCCAAATACAACCTATTGCTATTCTATTTATAGCCCACAAAGCAAGCCTTTAACCAACATCAACTAATACACAACCAACTAACAAGGGCCTAACTAATTTGGGACAAGTGGGAAATTGACTCAATTGCCCCTATTTGCTCTTCCTCTTCTAGAATAAACCTTCCCAAATCGGTTCTCATCATAGCACCTAGGTAAAATCATCATAATTTGAATTTCTGGTCAACACATATCAAGCAAACTAAACAAAAATGTTATATTAATACTACTAAGTAACAGTAAAGAAAAAGTCATTTATCATTTGCATATAAAAAGCAACCATTTTAATTTTTTTCCTACTGATAATTTACTTTTTACATTTATTATTGAGATGGAAAGGTTGGTATATAGACCAATATGCATTTTTGTATATTTTAGTCTGTACAAGTCTCATTGAGCCTCACACAAACATGGTGAATGATTACACATTTTGGTGACAAGGACTTATGATAAGTATCTGTTGAATTTATTCTTTAGAATATTAGCAAATAAAAGAATGCTTGCTTTTTATCTTAAAACTGAATTTCACATTTTTCTTACGAACATGTGCTTTATGTCTCCAACTCATCAATTGCAGGAACCAAATCAATTATTTATCGTGTTCAACATGAGTAAATTGAGCCAACAAATGAGGTCAAAGTAATAATAAAAATCTTCAACAGTATTGAGACTCCATAACTCTTCAATCATGATTGCCATATACATGCTTCTTTCTTTTAAACACTGTTATTGGACACTCAGAGAAATAAGTCACAAAGTTAGTTTATTTAACTTGGACTTTCTACCAATGTTTATTTGCATAAAGTCTTTAAGAGAGGAAAACTGAAAAGAGCTTGTTGATTTGCATGAGTTATCCTAGTTTTTTTATTTATTTTATTTTATTGATATTCACATTCAAAATAAAATGAAAAATAAGAGGAGATAGTGGTAATGGCGCAAGGCGGTGCAGAAGGGAATGACAGGGGTGCCATTGAGTATATGTATTATGGTTGCTACTTTCAATTTCAATTTTGTTTTATTTGTTTACTAATCATTTTTGTCTGTATTTTAAGTATCATAACACACATATCTAGCACTTTTTTTTTTCTAAGAGGAATTTTAAAGCAAACCTCATGGTTTATTTGGGATGTTTGTACAGAAGTGCAAAATTGAAAATAAAATATTTGCACATGTCTAGTAATATATAGTTCAGGGATTATTTTTACGAGTTACTCTTTGTTTTCATTTGATTCAGAATCAAATGGTCATGTGTATGGGACATTTAATTTTAATAATGAATTTATGTGATCAAGATTGATATGAGAAGATCCATGGTGATGAATGTGCCACTTGTCTGATACTAATTGGTTAATTCTATTTAACAAGGATTTAGGATTTTTTCCCCATGTGTTGTGTCTTCTGATTGTGTGTATTTATATATAATAAGTATGTATGTATGTATCATACTATGGTTTGTTGGATGTGGTCTGGACAGGAAAACAGGATTTATTAGTTTCTACGTCCATACCGTGTGCCCTCTAGATGTATGAAAACAGTACATTATCTATCTGTTGTGTCATTTGGATGTGAGTTATTTCACTACTCTTATGTCGATTCATTTTACACAAATATTTGTTAGGGGGGAATGATGATTCCTACCAAGCTGGAGCAACAGAGCGCAGAAGATCAAGCAATCCGGCTCGTCCTGACATGCATAGTAAATCAAGATTACCATATGAACTTAATGATAATATTTCACCTGGGAAACATGTAAGTGAGTCCTTGTTAGATAAAGTGAGGTTAAGGAGTTCTGTTACCTATGATGATCCCCAAGCATTTGGCATTATGGGACTTTGTTATTATGTTATCATTATTATTTTTTGATGTTGTTACCAGTTGGCTTCACTGTGAACAAGCATTGGTCCGACCACCACTCTTTCTGACTTTTGATTGTTACAGACGATAAGTACTGCACCAAAGGCGTCTACTTCGTTCTCTATGGCCGGTAACTTTAAGGCACCTCTTTTCAAATCTGATGAGCCAATTGATACGACAAAAGTTGATCATGGTATTGGTAGAAAAGCTGCTGGTGCTTCAAGCAGTTGGATGCGGTCCTTGCACCGTATTTCATCAGCCAAGTGATTGGTATGGGGATTTACTTAATTCAGAAATTGGTAGCAGCATAATGCACACTCCTTCTTTAGCATATGAAAGCTGCCAAGCAATCGATCACTAAGCAGTTTGTTTTGGTTTCTAATTAGACATTATGAGGAGAGGATTTACAGACAGCCTCAATCATTAGACACTTGTGAAGTAATTGCTTGGATGCTTCTGCTCAAGATCGCAACATGTAATTTCTTAAGGTGATTACAAAGCACAAACATGTTGAATGGTGCTTAAAATTTTCCATTCAAGGCTTGATTGTTATGATAAATAGCTCATTAAATGACTAGGCTATTTGCAAGTTTTATTCAACTCTGGATAATGTTGTATAGTGACTTACAATTCTTTTTTCCTTAAAAATAGATAATGGGCTGCCCCTTTGTATTTGCTGGTTGTTTCAACCAGGAATTTTATGCATTCACGACCAAATTTCTTTCTATGTTATTCTGTTTCTATTTTTTTGATTCAGAGTTTTTTGATGTTTATTATCTCAGTTTTAACATAGGTACCAGAGTTCTTCTGAATGTGTATGCCGTGATCTGTATCAGGTACTTCAGATGCATACTACTCTTTTAAGTATAGAAGCTATGGTAGAGCATCTTTCTGTAATAAAAAAAATTCATTCCTTCTGATTTCATGTTTCTTTTACAATCCAGGTTTTGTACAAGTTTTGGTGTAAGTTCGTGGATTTTATAGGACACTGAGTCACCATTACTGGTTTGAAGCTGTTCTCTTTGGAGGTTCCAAGGTAATTATGCTTATGTGGTGAATGATGGAAAATATACGTTAAGGTCCAAGAAAAAGAATCCACTTAAAAATTAAAAGGAACCGGATGACATTTTAATGGTACATGCTAATACTGTGCAAACTTTCATGGCCGATTCTTGATGTGAATATGGTTACTTGACCATGAAATTTTGAATTTTTGCCCATGTTCTAAGGCCAAGTTGTGTCATGAAATTTTGAAACCAATTAATAGCTGTAGTAATAATATCATTCAAGCATGTCCAACTTATATATGATCTTTTTGTCGCTTCCATCTTTTCCATAAGCGTTGGACCCAGACAAAGCTCTTCCTCAATCAAATGCCTATTCACCAACAAAGAAATACACTTCTATATATTTGATGGATATGTTTATCTTACTCGCATGTATCACATGTAATTTGGAAGATATTTAATTTTGTTCTTAAGGGTGATCTTTAATTGACAAGTGAGGTTGCTCTTTTCTGGTACAAGGTGGAGGTTACAATCCTTGGCAAAATGCAAAGGAAAATACTCGTGTACAAATTTTTTTTTTCCTCCAACCCCTTGGTAGGAATGAGATGGGAATTGTTAGTTGAAAGTAATAAGATCTTTCTTTGTATTTGGTATTCGTGGGTGTCCGGCCCAGTTTGCATGCATCTAAAAATATCCCATGGGGTGGCAGTGGCCCTGAGGGGACTTGAACTAGTGACCTCTGAGGAACAAACCCAAGGTCTTACAGTCTTCTTGTTGCATGTTTATTTGATTTGCTGTAATTACTAATTCTAATAGTCTATTCTGTCTACTTAAGTGGCAGAGATGGAGAAGTTGGGATATAATGGAAGATGGTGCCTGAAGATGAATCCAACAAAACTGACCGCCAAAAGTTCCCGACTATCGGAATTTGCAGAGAGTAATCTCCTGTATATACCATCTTTAAGAGCATGATTCCGGAGCTGAATGCATCATGTAATCTGCAATGAATCAGCACAATATAGCCAATAGTCTCTTGGTTACAAAATGATCTGATATCGTAGATCAACCCTGTGTCAATCATGCAAATGATTGGATGCTTCAGCCCACAAAGCGTGCCATATGCACATGGCTCAATACTCCGTAAGTAACGAATGTGTAGGTGAAGTTTTTGCTATTTATCTTACAATCACAGTTTGTGAAAACTATTTAGGTTATATGGTGAGGGTACGTGTGGGACAAGTCAGGATGGGACACGAATTAACAAAAATTTGTTGTCCCACATTTGGTGCAAGATTAGACTAGGATTGGTCGGGACTGAGCGGGAAAATGAATTTTCTTTGTACTGCCAAAAAAGGTGGAACAAAAATCAAAGAGACAAAATTGGTAAATTATTAAACTACTCATTTTAAACTAAAACCATAAAACCTTCCACCATTATTTCACCTGCCTACCTAACTCTTGTCCGTCTGGTTTAGCTTGTCTGTAATATCAAACGCACTTGTGACCTGATTTGTTCAATCTAGGTGTTATGCACCTATTGATTCTTGTGAAGATGCACATAACTAGTTAAGATGGTTGGCATGGTTTGATTTTTGTGGGTTTTGGCTGAGCCTCATGAACCATCATCTCAGCTCCTGGTTTGTAATATTTTGTTGTGTAGAAACCCATGTCAAGCCACCAAGAACCTTTTGGCCCACCGGTGGCAGTTCCTAATGAGATTGTCAAATATGTAGGTTTGTGTGTATGACCTTTAATGGGACGTGGTGAGCGTAAAAGAACCCTTGTTTGTAACCGAATGGTTGGTGAAGTTGGTATATGCATACCACTGGGTTTGGTGAAAAGCTAAAGTAACTTCTATTTTGGGATTTAAGCAATCTTTTGGTTATGTATTTTGCGTCAAAACGTGCTGGGTTGGGTCAATCTTTTAACACTATTTGGTTTTACAAGTTTTATAGACGATTGATTTAAATATAATTATAAAAGATGAATTTAAATAATGGTCAATAAGTATGTTTTATGTGGTATTTAAAAGGCATCCTGTGTGGCATGTTTTAGTTTGTTAGATATTTGATTGGCCCATTTTGCCAATAGGAAGGAAAAAAAATTCCCAAATTGATAATCACAAAGCTTGTGGCGTACTGGTTAAGGCCTATGGGGATGTGGTGGGATATCCCATCCACCCCGGATTCGAATCTAGGCGTACGCAACCTGTGGCCACTGGGGTTTATTCAGGGTTGTCGCTTTAACAGTCAAATATTGCCAAGGATTAGTCTAGGGTGCCTAGGATACCCTTTCAAAAAAGATTCCCAAATTGATCCATTTTTTTATGATTTATTCTGTTCTTTTTTCCCCTTTAATTCGATTAAACATGAAAATGTGGGAATCTCTCTCTCTCACTTCAAACCAAAAAAGACATTTATGTTTACATTTCTATTTTACAAAACCATGAATTAAAGTATTTATTTTAAAAAAACATAAGCGAACGGAAGTTGTATTTTATCCTTCTTAAATCTTCCTGTTCTTCAACTTTATCTGGTGATTTTGTAAATTTGATTTTGTATTTAGGATAAATTAAACAAAGATCTATAAAATCAAATTCATACAAAGTTGGAACCTTGGAAATGACTTTCTTAAGATATCGAGGATTGTCATATCTTAATCCCCATTTTGGATTATAATACTTGAATTCGTACGATTTACAAAAATGAATTGTTTGATCTGTTGACTTCTTTTATAAAGTTTCTTAATCAGCTTATTTTTCTCAAAAAGACTTGAATTAAATTTATGAGCATACTCATCCTTTTCACTCTCTGATTTTTCAAATTTATCCGAGAGTTCAAATAATTGACTTTTCAAAGATTCTTATCATTGAGCAAGTTTTTCCTTTTCACCTTTTAAAACATTTGCCCAATAAAGATTTTCAACACTTTCTTTATTTATTCTTAAAATCACTTTGTTTTTAGTTTCCAATCTTGCTTCTAAAGTAAAAACAAGATTTTTCTCCTTTTTAAGTTTTTCTTGTAAATCTTAAGAGTTTAATCATCATGTTTTGCATTTGATCCATAAAATCAAAATAAGAATGATTATTTACCTCCGACGAAGATTCTGAATAGCATGAATTCTGGCCATCATTGTCAGAGTTCTCCTCATCACCATTCTTCGACATGAAACGCAAATGAGATTGTGCTTCATCATCAACTTCATTATCTATCAAATCAAGCATGTGATCATCCTCAACCATGAGTGCTTCTAGCTTCCTTCTATTTGGCCAAAAACATCTTATTCTTGTAATAATCCAAATTTCTCACAACCGACTTTCGACAGTCTCGGGGCATAGTGACTTTGCTTATCACAATTGTTACATTTTATCATATCATCAACCTCCTTATCCTGATCCTTCTTGACACAAACTTCTTATTCTTAAACTTCTTTTCCTCATATTTCTTCTTTCCTTCAAACATGTTCTTATGCTCATAGTGCTTAGGCCTAGAAGAGTATCTTTGACTGTTAGACGAAGGTTTCTTGTAAAATTTCTTCTAGAATGCCTTAGTCAGTAAAACCATAGCTTGTTGCAGGTCTTTCATTTCAGAGTTTGAATCACTACCATTGTCTTCACCTACATCAGATTCACTCCTTTCCTTTTCTCTTCTTGAACTTCTGGATCTTCCTCTCTTCTCAACCACTAAATCTAAAGGATCTTATTTTGGTTTCTTAGATTTCCTTTTCACATCCATCATCTCCAATACTTCTTCTTCATTTTTCTTAAGTGTCTCATACACTTTGTGAAGACCAATCTCATTTAAATTCTTATTATGCTTGATGTAAAAAGCAAACCTTTTCCACTCAGGTAGAAGATTATTTAAGAACTTGATATTGTTTTTAATAGTTGTCTTTTTTATATTATTCTTGCTCAGGTCATTCAATAAGTTAGAAAATTTGTCATATGTTTCTTCTAAAGTTTCCCCTTCTCTTGCTTTGAAATCTTCATAGCTTGTAATGCAGTTAGCCTTCTTAAGTTAAGTTCCAACCTTTGTGATAGTCCCAATCTAATCAAGTTCTTATTGATTCAAACAAACAAACAAGATGAATTAATCAGATTAAATGCTCAACATGTTATCTTGATTTCAATCAAACAATTCGTACAGTTACTTTTCTCTCTAGCTTTCTCTCTCTAGCTTTTTCTCTCTAAAGTTCTACAAATGCTATCTCTGTTACAAGTAGTTCTTCGCACGAACTCAACAAGCTACAAGTCTATAAAGAGAAAAACTAACTACACACTTACAAACAAAAACTTACAAACTAAGACTTTGACATTTATTACATTGACTTTGACATCCACACGAGAGTTGACTTTCAGCTTTGACTATCTTGAACTTTGACCTTTTGTCTTCTATGATCTTGCATCCAACATATTTATGCTCTAATATTCTCCCCCTTTGGATTCAAGATCATCTTCAGAAAGATTTTGCAATTCATTCTCACACTTTGTAGACTTCTTTCAATTCAAATCATCTTAGCTTTAAAATACAATCTCCCCTTTCTTTAATAAAAAACAATATCTTCAAGACTTTCAGTAATCTTCCCAATGCCCGTTCTTCAAAAATAGTAGCATTCTCCCCAAGGTTATAAAAACCTCTTTCTAATCTTCAGAAAGAAATTATCTTCAAGGTTCAGCTCGGTTTGCTTCAACAAAATGTCTTCAAAGAAAAATTCTGTAAAATCAGCTCATCTTCATAATTCTTTGAACTTTATCTTTCAGCTTTCAATAATCTTTCTCAAATCAATAAATCTTGAACACTTTCCAAATAACTTTCTTAATCTTCTCCCCATCTATAAATTTCTGAATCATACATTTCTTTATACCATCTCCCCCATTTTGATGATTGCGGCATAGAGATAATCAAAACTTTCAACAAGAAATGTCTCTGAAAATTGTTTTGGCCATTAATCTTTAACAAAAGCCTCTGACTATCTGCCGATCCAACGAAGATATTCATCCGAATCTTTTCAAATTCAGACAAAATAAGAATGTAACCCCTGAATCAACAAATGAATCAGTTAGAAGTGTCTGTCAGTAACACGAAGTTACTGTGTGTAACGAATACACATTGGAAAAGAGCTTGTTGATGTTCACCCCCAAGTCTTCCATTCAATCATTGAAACACCACAAAGATATTTCTATGAACGTTATGACAAGAAAACGCATTCCTTGTGTGTTTGTGCAAGTGTTTGAAAGAATTAAATCAGATGATTGATTTTTATAGGCTCAAAATTGTGTAAATCACTGAGACAACCGTAATTATACACAAACTCTATTGTGCATGATCGAAGTGCGAAGGTGAGGCAAACTTCCTTCTTTTTCAATATCCAGATTTTCCAAATGAAAATCAGATAACATATGTGCTGCGTCCCCTTGAAATATTGAAACACTTTCTTGTTGAGAAGAAAATGAGTAGCTGGTGGGGTTTTTAATCAAGAGTTGGCATGGGCTAGTTGCCTGTTTTAATAATGTTCACGAAGAATTGTGAAACATTAGTAATATGGCTGCCCGACTCAGAAAAAGTTGGTGCAGAGTTTGATATTCTTTTACTATGTTCTCTCACCCTCTTTCTTTTAAAACTGAGCTCACATCTAACCAAACTCTCCTTTCCATTTTACCTCATCACTCAACCGACACTCAGTACATTGACTCCTCACATAATCAATCACTCAATGATTAACTTATTGGGTAGGAAACACTGGTTAACGTGAATCCATAGAAGTTCTGTTAAGTCCTCACAAAAGAAACCCATGTTTTCCTATAAAAATACATGTTGCTCAACTGGTTTAACTGTAACAGTTAAAGCACAAAATATACGTCAAATGTATGTATGCTCAATAAGATAATCATGAAGATTTGAACATTTTAAACATTGAAGATATTTCAAAAGAAGTATATTGAATGAATGAAATGAATACAAGAAACTTGTTTGAAAATCTGACATTGTATGAAATGAATCAAATATGAAATGATATAGCAATCAAAGGTTTTGGTCATGAATAACAGATAATGTCTATACGAATAGAGACAATTCTTGAAAGAAATATTTCAAAATGAAATCAACGCTCAAGTTTCTTTGAAGTTTAAGCGGGGTGTCTTACCATCGAAAAATAGTTCAGTTTGAGACATGGTAAGAACTTGTTCAAGAAAATATCAAACCGGTGTGTGTGAATACTTGAAAGTATATAGAAAAGATAATACGCATGTATATATCTTTGGAAACACGCGGTTTGTTAAGCATTTCAGCATAAGTAAAATGAAAACATTTAACATCACACTTCTATATTCATGAAATCGTTTAAGAATCAGAAGTGGTTTGAACATTTAAGAACATGTTTTCATATCTGAAAGTTGTCCATCTTTCAGACACGTATGTGATTAAGATTAGAAATAAACCGTTCGTTCCGTCTTAAATCTCATGAAGTCAAGCTGTAAGTCATATAAAATATGATCTTGTAAGCTCACTCTCAATTCTGCAAAAAGTCACAAAGTCGTCAAAGTGCAAAGTTTATTCACAACATTTATTGAAAAATAAAATGACATAAAGTAGTAAAACATTGAATGTACGAGTTCTGATCTGAAATAATCAGAAGTCGTAATTCATACTCCTTACTCTTACTCTTACTCCCCATGCATTTATGCATCAGGAAAATTTATCAATGAAAAACATATGAACTCCCCCTCAAATGGATATAGATCATCTTTTCATCATTTTTCACTCCCCCTGAAATCACGAATACCTTTCAGTGTAGATATCTTTTCAGAATAAAGATAAAGAAATGAAGAAAAATAATCAATAAGAAAAACTTTAATAGGTAATCACATATTATGTCTTCAGATTTAGCATACCAAGTTTCGAGATAAGAAAATTAAATCTCTTTTCATCGAGAGGCTTGGTAAACAAATCAGCAAGCTGATAATCAGTGTTTACAAAATAAAGTTCTATTGTACCTTTTTCGACATTGTCTTTTATAAAATGATATCGTACGTCTATATGTTTTGTCTTTGTATGTTGTACAGGATTTGCTGATATTGCAATGGCGCTCTTTGAGTCACAATATATCGGGATCTTGTCGAATTTGAAGCCATAATCTCGTAGTTGTACCCTCATCCACAAGACTTGAGAGCAGTAGTTTGCAGCAACAACATATTATGCCTCAGCCGTTGAAGTGGAAACACAAAGTTGTTTCTTTGATGCCCAACTTACGAGTTTATCTCCAAGGAATTGTATATGACCCGATATACTTTTCCTGTCTAACATACAACCTGCATGATCTGCATCTGAGTAGGCTGTCAGTTCAAAACCAGTATCTTTAGGATACCACAGACCAACACCTGCAGTGTCCTTCAGATATCTAAATATGCGTTTAACTGCAGACATATGAGATTCTTTTGGATTAGCCTGATATCTAGCACATAAACATGTAGAAAACATTATATCTAGCCTACTTGAAGTTAAATACATCAAAGAACCAATCATTCCTCGATAGGTTCTAACATCGATAGGTTTACCCGAAGGATCCATGCCAATCTTAGTTCCCGGTGCCATCGGGGTTCCAATTGTTGTACAATTTTCCATTTTGAATTTTCTTAGAATATCAAAAATGTACTTGGATTGATTTATAAAAATCCCCGTTGAAAATTGCTTGACTTGTAATCCGAGAAAGAAATTCATCTCTCCCCTCATACTCATCTGAAAACGTGACACCATGAGGTTAGAAAAGTTCTTACAGAATTTGGGATTTGTAGAGCCAAATATGATGTCATCCACATATATCTAGATTAGAATGATATCGGCTTTTTCCTTTTTAATGAACAAAGTAGTATCGATTTTACCTTTTGTGAAGCCCGACTTGACCAAAAAACTTTGATAATACCTCATACCAGGCTCGAGGCGCTTGTTTAAGACCATAAAGTGCTTTATCCAGGATGTAGACATGATCTGGTTTGTCTGGATGAAAAAAGCCTCCAGGTTGTGAGACATAGACTTCCTCCTTAAGAATGCCATTTAGAAAGGCACTCTTCACGTCCATCTGGTAGACAGTGAAGTTTTTATGAGCAACATACGCAAGAAACATTCTGATTGCTTCAATACGTGCCACTAGAGCGTAAGTCTCGTAATAATCAATGCCTTCCTCTTGCTGGTAGCCTTTTGCGACAAGTTGTGCTTTGTTTCTAATTACGATACCATCTTCGTCCTTCTTGTTTTTGAATACCCATTTTGTACCAATTACAGATTTACCTTCAGGTCTTGGTACAAGTCTCCAGACTTTCAAAGCTTCGAACTGATTCAACTCCTCTTGCATTGCAGTCACCCAATCTGAGTCAGCTAGAGCTTCTGATACGTAAGTGGGCTCTATCTTGCTCAGGAATGAGTCATGCGTACACATATTCAATGTAGCAGACCTAGTTTGCACCGGTAAAGTTGGATCTCCAATTATTTGGCTTATCGGGTGCTCTTTGGTCCACTTATGTTCGTGAGGGAGCGGATTCGATGTAGATTGATCATAGTTCTCATCTAAGTATCCACTGTCAGCTTCTTCTTGTTCAACATTTGTTGGGGGTACAGTTGAAGTTTCTTGTACAGAAGTTTCAGTTGGGACGACTTGTTCAGTCTGTTGGTTATTCATCACAGTGCATCCAACTAAAGTAGACACTTCTGGTTCAACATTTTCTTGTACATCTTCAACTGTAGGAGTAGTATTTGTTTGAATCTGAGTTTCTGTCTGAACTGGGGAACGAGTTCAGTTAACACTTCTGAAGTGATTGGATGTTGACAGCTTGAGTCTTCAGACCTGTCAATCACAACAGATTTAGGCAGTTTAGATCCAAGAAACTCATCATAAAAGAATTCAAACTACAAATCTAATTCAGATAAATGATATGTAGAAGTTGAGGGTTTATCCGAATTAGTCTCATTAAACATAGGTTATGGACTGATCTGTCCAGAAGCTAAAACTCCTATAAGTACGGGTTCTGAACTGTGTTGTTCAAAAGCCACTTCCTCGTCAAATGTAACATTAACGCTTTCTATCACAGTCTTGGACTTCTTCAAGTACACCCGGTATACAGCAGATGTTTGAGAATATCCAATGAAGATGCCTTCATCAGCTTTCAGACCAAACTTGTTCAAGTTATCTCGATCATTAAGTACGAAACACCTGCATCCAAAAACATGAAAGTGTTTACGTTGTGTTCTCGAGTTTTTTTTATGAAGGAAAGGAAGGGAAAGTAGGAGGGAAAGAAAAAATGTTGTGTTCTTGAGTTTTTTTAACGAGGGGAAGGAAAGGAAAGGGAAGGAAAATATTGCCTATTTTTCTCCCAAAACTTTCCTCCCAAATGTGGGAGGAAACGGAAGGAAAGGAAAGAAAGAAATTTAGAAAAAATTAAAAATATTTATAAAATTACACACATACCCATTAGTTACATTCCACCGTTAAATAAATAAGGGAATATTGGTAAAAGTGACATCTTTCCTTACCTTTCTCTCCTACTCGAGAACATGAAAAATTATTTTATTTCCTTCCTTTTCCTTTAATCTCAAGAACACAAATACAAATATTTCTTTCTTTTCCTTTCCTTTCTTTTTCTTCCCTTTCTTTTCTTTTCTTTCCTTCCAAAACTCGAGAACACATCGTTAATGTTAGGTGTACGATTGTTTATCAATGCATAAGGTGTTTTTCCAAACCGGCGATGTATTATGGATCAATTCTGTGTATAGCACGCAGTCGAAACAACTTTTGCCCACAGAAACAGAGGTAGATCATATTGAATGAGCATAATACGAGCGGCCTCGACTAGCGTTCGATTTCGTATTTCTACTACTCCGTTCTGTTCTTGCGTTCTAGCAGCAGAGAATTGATGTGTTATTCCGACCGATTCGAGATAATCTTCCACAGTTTTGTTCTTAAACTTTGTGCCGTTAATAATTCTTAGGAGCTTGACTTGCTTTTGTAGATTTACTTGGGTAGTCTTTAAGAAACTGATGATGACTTCGGGCGTCTCATCCTTAGATCTCAGAAATTTAACCCATGTATATCTGGAATAATCGTCCACAATAACTAAGACATATTTCTTGCCGCTGATGCTTTGCGTTCTCATTGGACCACAGAGATCCATGTGAAGCAATTCCAGTGGAGAACTTGTACTTTGTTCAGGCTTCGGCTTGTGTGCAGCTCTCTTCATATTTCTTTTCTCACATGCTGCGCATAGGTGTTCTTTCTCGTATTTCAGCTCAGGAAATTCTTTTACTAGCTTACCCGTGACCAGTTTATTAATGTAGCGAAAATTCAGGTGAGAAAGCCTTCGGTGCCATAACCAACTTTGTTGCAGCGAGACTTTTGATAGTAGACAAACCTGATTGTCAGTCTGTACTTGTGACAGATTAATGGTGTAGAGGTTGGACTTTCTTGTGCCGACCAAGAGTTCTTTACCATCTCCAGTGCACACAGAACATCGCTTGGCCTTGAAATTTACCTCTAAATCTTTGTCGTAGAACTGACCAATACTGAATAGGTTGTGCCCTAATCCTTCTATGTAACTCACCTTCGTAATCATCACATTATCTTGTATCATGTCACCATAGCCTAGAATCGATGAAAACCGATCGTTGCCGAAACGTACATTCCCGCAGAATTTCTCTGTATAATTAGACAATAAATCCTTTTGCCCGATCATATGCTTGGAACACCCGTTATCCAAGTACCACATATGACGGGTCTGCATAAGAGAAATCAGGGAAGAACAACTTATCATTTAAAAGTGGGTCCTAACGGATTAGCACAAGATTTTGGTATCCATTTATATATGGATCCTCTGACCTTTTGAAAAACTTTTGATGTGAAATACTTATAAGAACAAACATGATATGTACCAAACCAATCATCAGAATATTGGTGAGAAACAAAATCATTCCGTTTATAAGTAGATGACTTAGCAGTAAATCAAGATAATTGGAATAATTGCTTTATTGTATATCTTTTGTAAGAAGTTACAAGGTTTTGTTTATTCAAAGCAACATTACCATCTTCATCAGAAGTACTACTAATAGATCTATTACAATCCATATCAGGAATGAATTCTGAGCTCTCATCTATCTTCTGTTTTGGTCGCCATTCTGTTCGACCTTCAGACCTTTTCTTTCTTAAATCTAAAACAAAAGATTTAGATTTGTTAGGAAAAGCAGAATGATCAACATTCACAGAAACTGATTCACCAACCTTAGTTGATGATTCACCTATTTCATGCACACTTGATAAAACTTGACCATTAATGACAAAAGTAGAATGATCTGGAAGTTTAACATTATAGTCAAACATATCAATTTCATCAACACACCTTTCATCAGAATTTAAAAAATCATTTGCAGACACAAATAAGTCATCAAAGTCAGTTTCAGAGGTTTGAGGTGCTTTAGAAGAATTAGAACACTTTTGAGATTCAACTTTTAAAACAGTGTTCTTTAATACAGTTGAAATACACTTTGTTTTAAATCAACCAAGATTCTTTCATCAAATAAAGCGTTTTCAAGCTCAATTATTTTGCTTTCTAGAATAAGTGGAGGAACATAAATCTTAGCTTTAACTGGTTTTGACTCCATCTCAGTAGTAGAATAGCTAGCAAAATAATCGTTTGAAAGAACCTTTGGTTTTTCAGAAAGATAACTATCATTCAGCTTTTGATAGCAGAATGGTAGTTTCATTTTCTTTAAATTTTTTCTTTTCTCATCTTCTTTAGCCTCAATCTCGTTCGATGATTTGGTAACAAATTTGGGTTTTAAATGATGATATTTACCAGCAGCAAAAAGAAAATCAAAATTATACAGTGCTGGTTGTTTTCTGATGGCTTTCTTTAAGTAATGGGGATTATCGTAACCAAGTCCCCATTTCTCTTTAAAATCAACCTCTTCATTAGGGGTGTTTAGGAAAATGGTTTGATCTGTTTGGCCTCGTACATATAATTTCTCTTTCAAACCATTTACCTTCTTTGTTAAGCTCTTGTTTTCTACCTGCAATTTGTGAGCTTTTAGTATAGATTCTTGTTTCTCAAAATCAGACTTAGAAATCTTAGAAACAAAATCAGAAATCTTACTTTGAAAACAATCTTTTTCTTGTTTAAAAGTAGAAACAGATTTGTTCAGAGAATCAATCAGATCTTTGTTCCCAACAACTTGCTTGTTAAGTTCAAAGATCTTTTGATTTTTCTTTGCAATTCTGCTCTTTTCCTTATTCAGTTTAGATTGTAGGTCTTGAAGTTCGACCATCATGGTTTCCATTTTGGTCATAAATTCAGATTTGGAAAGATTAAGTACCTCATCAGCTGTCTCTTCATCACTGTCATCATACTTCACTGTATCACCCATCAAGCACATATGGGCTGTCTCTTCCTTCTCTTCTTCAACATCTGAATAATCTAACCAGAACTCATCTTCTGCCATGAGTGCCTTGCCAGCCTCTTGTTGCTTGGCCAAGAGCATCTTGTTCTTGTAATATTTTGAATTTCGAACTTTGGGCTTTCGACAGTCCTTTGCGTAGTGACCGACCTTACCACAATTGTAACACTTTATCAGGTCATCTGTCTTCTTTTCAGCACCAACATATTCATTCACAAACTTCTTTCTTTCATCCGGCTTTCTTTCCACATACCTTTTCTCCTCAAATCTTTTTCCTTCAACTCTTTCCCGATGTTGATGGTTCTTTGATTCGGACGAGGAATACCTTTGAGAATTAGAACCCGGTTTCTTGTAGAACTTCTTCTGAAATGCACGGGTCAATAAAAGCATAACTTGCTTTAGGTTCTCTCCTTCGTCACTATCAGATTCAGACTCAGAATCAAAACTGGGAATCACAATCTTATTCTTTTTCTTCTTTTCTTTCTTTTCCTTCTCTTTCTCACCAGCTACTAAGGCAATGGGATATGGCACTTTCTCAATTTACTTCTTCTCAGCCCTTTTTTCTTCGACCTCTTCTTCATTCTGTCTTAGTGTCTCATAAACCTCATGCAGTGGAATGTCACTCAAATCCTTCATCTGTTTCATTCTACGAGTGTGCTTTTTCCACTTGGGCTGCAAAATACTTAGGAGTTCTAACATTGTTTTCGATCTGCTTCTTCTTGACTTTGTTCTTTGATAGTTCGTTCAGAAGAAGCACGAATCTCTCATACGTTTCCTCGAGGCTTTCATTTTCTTTGGCCTTAAACTCTTCATAGCTCTTTATACAGTTGGCCACTTTCATCTGATTTCCAACCTTGGAGCACATCATCTTTTGCAACTGATCCCACATCTTTTTCGCGTTCGCTTTGTAACTGTCGATCTTGATATAAATCTCATTCGGGATACTTTGTAACAGAAGAGATCTTGCTTGTTTATTAGCTTTGAAACGACTTTTCTGCTCATCTGAGTATTGTGCATAGTCCTTCGGAATTGTTTTCATCTTTCTCACTCTGTCCTCATCTCCATCCTCACTATCAGATGATTCGTCATCTGGTATCTCCACAGTGGGTGGTATCATTGGACCTTCAGTAATTGACAACATAATATTTTCCCCATTTGCATGTCGATCAACAAAGTCGAGAAAACGATTCTTCCACTGTTCATATTCACCCTTGAATAGAACTCAGGCTTGACATCAGTGCCAATTGAAAGAGCGTCCTTTGAAGTCATCCTGTTATAGAAATATTCAATAAGAAACTTGAAACTGATCGTTACTCCAATTTGAAATCACAAAAATACAGAAAAATATCAGAAAAGAAATTTCTAAAAATCTACAAGTATAGAATTCACAAATTACACAGAAGATGCAAGGAATTCGCAAATCAATGAGATACACACAGAATTCGTACAAAACAAACTTCAGAATTCGCACACTACAAATACCAACTTCAAAATTCGCAAGCAAAAGAAACTCATAATTCGCGTATAGAGACAAACTTCAGAATTCGCAAGATAGAGATACACGAATCCAATACTTAGAAAAAAATATGAAAAACTTTTATGAGACACAAAGGAATTCGTAAGATACTCTTCTGCGAAAACTCAGGAATTCGTAGCTTAGACTTTTGCGAATCCTAAGAATTCGTAAGATACTTATATACAAATTTTGAAGAATTCATATACAAGACTTATGCGAAAACAACACTTAGGCGATTTTCTAAACAACTTTTTGTAGAATACTTATGCGAATTCTGAAAATTCGCACAAATCAACAATGCGAATTCTTAGCTTTTCTCAAAACACACACATGCAAATTCTATGAAATTCGCACTTCAGACACATGTGAATTCTATGAAATTCGCACTTCTGAACACATTGAACTACAAATTCTATGAAATTTGCAAGAGATACACTTGCGAATTCTACACTTATGAAATTTCAGAATTCAACACTATGCGAAAACTAATGTAATTCTGTGAATTCTCTAAGGTTTCTGCGAGTTCTTCAATATATCTGCGAGTTCTTGATCATCTTGCGAGTTCTTCAGATCTCGAATGAAAATTCGATCTGAATCTGCTCAAAAACTTATCTATTCTTTGAATTACAACCTGAAACTTTGACAATTCAATCACCAATACTTCTAGAAACTGTTTCTATCTTTGAAATTCGATAAGACACACTAACAATTACAAATCGAATCAAATACAGTGATGAAAACTCGTGAACTCAAAAACTCTAAAATCTCACCAAATTCACACAAATTACACTGCAGAACTCGAATTAACCTATACAAAATTGATCTAGTACATAATTCGAACACAATCCAATCAAACATAACTCAAATTACTAATACAAACTCAAAATTAAATCTGAACTCGATGTAACAGTGTCGAACTTTCCAATTTTCTTGATTTCAAATCAGATATGCTCTGATACCAACTGATAGTCCCAATCTAATCAAGTTCTTATTGATTCAAACAAACAAACAAGATGAATTAATCAGATTAAATGCTCAACCTGTTATCTTGATTTCAATCAAACAATTCGTACAATTACTTTCTCTCTCTAGCTTTTTCTCTCTAAAGTTCTACGAATGCTATCTCTGTTACAAGTAGTTCTTCGCACGAACTCAACAAGCTACAAGTCTATAAAGAGAAAAACTAACTACACGCTTACAAACAAAAACTTACAAACTAAGACTTTGACATTTATTACATTGACTTCGACTTCCACACGAGAGTTGACTTTCAGCTTTGACTATCTTGAACTTTGACCTTTTGTCTTCTATGATCTTGCATCCAACATATTTATGCTCTAACACTTTTTGTACTCATAATTAACTTCTGCCTGTTCCCACATACCATTTGCGGTGTCTTTATAGTTATCAATGCTTGTATAAATTTCATTTGTCATACTTTGAAGAAGGAATGACTTAGCTAATTGATCACCTTTCAGCCTTCTTGCCTCTTCCTACTGTAAACTTTGATTTGGGTTTTGGAACAAATCGAGGAGTTTTGGTATATCATCATCAATTACAGGAGGAACTTCCATGTCTAGCCAACCTTCATTTAAAGAAGCCAAAATAACATCACAATATTCATGTCTATCAATAAAGTCCAAAAACCTGTCTTTCCACTGAGGAAAATCCCCTATAAACAAAATGTCCCAAGATACTATGCGACTTCTTTAGAATGTCGCACGTCCTTTGTGCGAGATTTTAACAATGTCCTACGTGCCTATTGAGACTTCCTACAGTTCATAAAGATGTCGAAAAAGCCTTATGTGATATCTTTCTGTTCACTCAAATGTCGAACACTGCTTGTGCGACATTTTTAAAGATCATCAACCTGTTTGAAAAATCAAGTCCGAAATCCAACCAAACTTTGTATCCACCAACATCGATTTATTTATATTCACAAACACTTTTAGTAAAGAACTTCACACCAAAGTAGACCAATCTGGTCAATTTGGTCAAAAAATTCAAGAACAGCTCAAAATAGAAACTTTTCAAAAATATCAAATTCAAGGATCAATTCTTGTAATTCGCGGAAGAAACTGATTCAGATTCACTCTATAAGTAGAATTAAATCAATTAGAATCAAATTTGATCAGAAAATCTGCAAAAACCACAAAATTCTATCAAGAACACGAACTCAACAGAAACTTCCCGTTTTCTTAAAAAATGACTGAAATTGGATAAAAATCTTAAAGTTTTCTCTGCTCTGATACCAATTGTAAATCCCAGGTTACAAATAATAGCAATGAAGTACTAGATCAAAAATGGAGAATCACAAATGTCATATGTGTATTAGAGATAATCTTGAATACAATACGCACACTGATAAGCACAATGAGAAAAATGACAAACTGAACTAACTATCTAACAAGACAAAAGAGTATTTATACCCTTAGGGTATTTTACAAATTAGCCCCTCAACTTTAATACAATAACAAAGTAAACCCCAACTATAAAATGTTGAAGGAATATGTGAGTATTGGATCAGAGAAAACCCCCCCTGCCTTATTCATTGGAGAGTACCATCAATGGGAATTCACATTATTCAATTTCTGGATAATATTGATGAAGATCTCATGAGATCAACTAAAGGTCCTTTGGAAGTCTTTATTGAAATTCCTAGAGTTCTTGTAGCAAATGATACTCTTGAGATCCCTCCATCCAAGATGAAGAAAGATCCAAAGTATTACAATGAAGCACAAAGAAAGAGATATAATGTTGACAAAAGAGCACTTACTCTTCTCATCATGGCAATTCCAAATGACATTTTCAATAAAGTTGACGATAGAAAATCAGCCAAGGCCATGTGGGATGAGTTGGAGTAGCATATGTAAGTTGGTGAAAAGCCTTTACAGAGTAAACTAAACCAATGCATAAGTGCATATGAAGGTTTTCATACCAAAGAGAATGAGACTCTAATTGAATCTTACAACAGGTTCAATAGTGTATTAAATGATCTAAGAAGAACTGGAGTTCTAAAGTTTACTTCAGAAATAAACATCAAGTTTCTAAAAAATCTAAGGCCCGATGGGATTCATTCTCTGTAAATCTACAGATGAATAAGAACATGTGTGAAGAAGACATCCATGATCTGTATGGAACTCTATATCAGCATGAGGACAAAGTCAAAGAAATTATGGCTGAAAAGAAAAGAGTGTCAGACTTATTAGCTTTGATTTCAGAGAAGCAGACAATGTCCAGATCTAGTTCTAAGTACTCAAGGTCATATTCAAATTAGATACCAGAGTTAGTGTGTAATGATTCTGATGACGAGTTAAAGAGAATGGCTGAAAATCTTGCTTTATAAACCAATGCATTCAACAAAAGATTTGGAAAGCAAAAGTTCAATTCAAAATCCAAGTATTTACTATAAGGGGTGACAAGTTTAAGGCTAAATCTGAAGAGAAGTTTAAGTCTGAGAGAAAGAGTAATGAAAGAAGAGAGAGAAGAAAAATAAGAAGATAAAGAAGCTTCAAGATGTTTCAATTGTGGTAAACCTGATCATTTTGCAAGGGATTGCAGGTTTAAGAAAATTAAAAACTTAGATTACTATTCAAAGAAGGCTCAGATGGAAAAAAAAAAGAAGGAAAGTGGAATAGTATTGATGGCTGAAGAAGAAAATTGGTTGGATGATACTTCTAATGAAGAAACAACACATTTCACTCAAATCAATAAGTGTTTCATAGATTCTCTGGACATGCAGACATACAACTCTGAAGCCTCTACCTATGGCAATGAATTTGAGGTAAATAACTCTCTTGAACATTTATCAAGTAAAATGAAATCAATGAATTCTGAATTTGATGAATTGAAGAAAATAATTAAGGGTGAAAGCATTCTAGTCAACAAATCAAAGAATAAAATGAACTTTATAATGTTATGTATGAAGATTCAAAGAAAGAAAAGGACAACTTTAAAAATGTCAAATATTAATTGATTGATAAAATTTCTGTTTTACAAAAGGGTTTTGAGAATATAGAAGACGATAAATAGAGATATTCAATTTAAATATGATATGCTTTCAGAGGAGAGAAAAGAACTTTATAAGAAGCTAAAACAGTCGGAGGATTTGAATTTTAAAAGAGGAAAGACTGAACAAATTCTAAATCTATTAACAAGCAATCCCAAAGACACAAGGTTTACAATCCAAAAATGGGTTTGGGATTGTCTGAGAATTCTATTTTGAAAAGTGCTTTAAGTATCTTTACAAAATTTCAAAATTAGGTGCTTATCAAGAAAAGATTCCACAGATTTATGAAACACTTGTTAAGTCTGAAGCCTCATCATCAAACTCTGTATGTAAAGGTAAAGAGAAAGTTGATGAAGGATGTAAATCTGGAGAGGATGAAAATTCCTAAGACTAGTGGAAAAGTTTATAAAAATGTGGGTTTTGATTATTCTGATTTGAACCAAAGTTACAAAAATAGAAAGCCTCAGTTTTCTTATAAGGAATATGGTTCATTTTATCCAAATGATTTAAAAGAGAACAAGTATGAAGAAACTAAGTCTAATGACAAAATGAAATTTGAGACTAAGTGTTCCAACTCTAAACAGAATGTTTAGAGTTCTGAAGCTCGTTTTTAAAATTATGAAGAAATTGTCCAAATTTCTGAACTTGAATCAGTTATCTCTAATACAAGTGATCAAAGTAGATAAAAAAGAAAGTTCAAATACTACTGAACTTAAGAGTGCAGAATTTGAAAAGTTATCAAAATTCATCAACAATATGTCTGAAAATATGCTTGAAGTTTTGATGAATGCTTCTGATTCTGACTCTAACACTGAAGTGGTTGACTCAAACTTTGAAAGGAAGTATTTTAATCAAAAAAATTGGAAAGTTCATTCAAATCCAGAGTTTGTTTCACAAGAAAATTCCAATACTGTGTTTTCTAACTCTTAAAAGGAATACAAACCAAGTGTTTTTGAGATAGGTGAATCTTCTAGAACTAAATCTGAAATATCTTTTAGAAGTTCTCCTAAATCTGAAAAAAAATATGTTAAATCTTCTGTTGACTCAAACTTTTTGTTTTCTACAGAAAGAAAAAGGAAATAGAGTTTAATGTGGAGGAAAAAGAGTTCAAAGGAGAAGGAAAATGTTGTTTAATCAAATAGTCATTCTTCTATGTAGAAAGTTGTTATTCATAATGTTACTAGACATAGAAAGTCTACTTTTGTAGCTGATCAATGTAATATGAATTCTGAAGTAAATAAATGCAAAATTTGTTTGTGTTCAGATTTTTTGACTTTAGCTCAAAAGTATATTCATTGTAATCATTGTGGACAACATAACTTTACTTTAAACTCTGATGTCTCAAAGAAAATAAAAATTAAATTGAAGTCTATTTCCTTCTCTGAGAAATCTATGCATAATCCTGTAAAGGGTTTTAAAGCTAATAAGATCAAATTTGAAAAGAAAAAGGTAAGTTTGTATTGAAATGGGTGCCTAAAAATAGATCCAATGAACAAACCGAAAAATCCTAAATTTGAATGGAGAATCAAAGGCACATCAATAGATTTAAAAGTTTTGCAACATGCTAACAAGAAACGACCCATTCTGATATGGGTACCTAAAACAAAGTAATTGTTTTTGCTGGTTAGTCATGTGTGGTACATAGATTCTGGATGTTCTAAACATGACTGGTGTTAGACTAGAATTGTATTCAAGATTAAATGGTGGGTCAATGTTGTAATAGTTTGATTGTTAAGGGTTTTAAGTTGTAAAAGTCAACTATGTTGACTTAGTATAAATAGGTTTGGTTCTTTGTAATCTAGGAGACACACACACAGATACGAAATCATATTCTGGGTAAGGAAGAACTCGCACACACAGTGATCATATGTGAGACATGTGATTACATGTTAGATCTATGACTTCGATGTAATCTGTGATTAAATAAATAAAGGTTGTTGTCTACATGATTGTGTGTGAATTATATGTTAGTATCTGGGTCACAATTGGTATCAGAGCTCAAAATTCAACGATTTGAAGTTTTTTTTGTGCGTATTCTGGATGAGTTTTTCTTGAGTCGATTTTTGAGTAAAAGCATGATTTTGATAAAATTCTTGGTATAAGATTGGTCGATAAGTGATATAGAATGTATTTCTTGGATCAAATTGCATTTAGAAACTGATTTTGGTGATCAATTTGTTAATTTGTTGGTTTCTTGGTTCGAAAAAGTGTCGAGTACTGTTTGATTGATTCATATGTGATATAGTGTAAATTTGATTGTAATATTGAATTGGATTGATCTTTATACTAACTTGATTGATTCTGTGAAGTTACAGAGTGTGATTTGAAGAATTGGATCGATTTCTGCATTAAAATCGAATATTTTGTCTTAGAACTCAAGAACTCGCAAGATCTGAGTATTTCGTATGAAGAACTCGCAAGATCTCATAGATATTCAGATTTCGCAGATAGATTTCGCTTAGATATTATTCTAAATTCTTTAAGTAAAGAATTCGCAGTTCACTGGTTCACGAATTGTCAAAGAAATCACATATGTCCTTAAGAAAAATCATATGTACAGATTTCGTATAACTCTTATACGAAAAGCAGAGAATTCGCATAAGAGTTTTTCTTTGAAATGTTCCAACGCAAGGATTCGTAGATAGTCATATACGAATTCTGAAGAATTCGCAACTGTGTCTTGAACGAAAAGTGAGAATTCGCACATGTCTATATGCGAAAAGTGAAAATTCGCAGGTGATTCAAAAAATTTTAAGTCAAGAATTCGTACAGGATACGAAATGTTAATCAAAATTGCAAAATTTTTCTAAGGAAAGGATTCGTATTCTTGTATCTTACGAATTCTACTTGCGAATTGTTTTTGTACGAAAAGTTTTCATTGAAAATGTTTTCAAGGGTAGAATTCACATAAGAGAGACTTGCGAATTGTGAATATTTCGCAGAAAGCTTTATACGAATTCTGAAGAATTCGCATATAAGCTTATGCGAATTGCTTGAATTTTTGTTATCTCTTGTATGCGAATTCCTAACTTGTGCGAATTTTAATCTTGTTTCTACGAATTTCAAGTGGTATACGAATTCTGATACATTTGTTTTGCGAATTGTTCTTTGATAAGTGATACATGCGAATTCTGAACTTAAGGTTTTTAGAAATTTCAAGTTTCTGAAAGTTTTCAAGTCTTATTGAAATTGTTGAATCAAAAGATCATTTCTAACATATTTTTACAGATATCATCATGTCTTACATAGACGAGAAAGGAAATACTGTGCTTACGAAAAGAGACTGTGCTTTAGCATATATGCCAGAGATTTTGGCCATGGAAGCTGACATCAAGAATCTGAAGATTCAAAATGAATCTCTTCTTGAACAAATTAATAGATTGAAAGATAATAAAGATTTTATTTGCTCTGACTGTGTAGCTAACTCAAAGATTAATTTTGCAGGAATAATTGAGTCCAAAGAGAAAGAGATCTTAAATCAAGACAAGCTGAAAAGGTATGAAAGTCTTAATGAGCTCAAGCTGGTCAAAGAAGGAATCAATACATAGAGAGTTAGATGAACTGAGAAGAAGAGCAAACATCTCAAGTGAAACTTGTGAAGAGCTGAGAAAGTCAAATATACAAATATTTGCTGAAAGAGATTTTTTAAAAGATAAAGTCTTCAGTCTTGAGGTTGAAATCAACATGATGATGGAGAAAGTAACCCAAAGACAGAGACAACATAAAAGCACAAGATGAGATGAAGAAGATTGACAAAAAGAGAAAAGATTTTGAAAAAGAAAATGTTGAACTTCAGAAAAAGATTACTGAACTGAAAGAACATATCTCTCTAGATGAAAAGAAGTTTGAGAAAGAAAAAAAAGGGTTTGCTAAGAAATTTTCTGAGTTTTCCAGAAAATCTTTTGAAGAGAAGAAAACAGTAGAGCTTAAATGTGTTAAGCTTTCTCAACAAGTTTCAGATTTCGAGAAAGTAATTATAATACCCGTCAAATATCATATATATATATATATATATATATATGCAAGGTGGAAAAAAATAATTAATTAAAGAGTGGTTGATGGTCTATATATATATATATATATATATATATATATATATGCAAGGTGGAAAAAAATAATTAATTAAAGAGTGGTTGATGGTCTACGTAGGTGTAGGGAGAAAAAAAAAGAGAATTGGGTGAAGTTTGTCAATAGTTTAAGGGACTAAGTTGCAAAACCCATGTGTGGTTTGGGTTTTAATTTGAGTTAGTCTCCTAATTTCTGCAGTGGGTTCGTTAAAATCGTCATTGGAACCCCAAAATTCTGCTCGTTTCCATCTCAAATATAGTCGTAAAATTTCTTATGGTTCGTAGTTATAGTTGTCGTTGCGTTATTGCGTAAGAGAGGTGCGAATCGCCGAAAAAAAACGGACCAAAACGGCTCGATTTTTAGCAAGGTTCTAAATGGCGTGAGGCGTGGCGTGGTGGCAAGGCTAAGCATCAAGCCTTAGGAGCCACGGCGAAGCCATGGCGTTTTCAAGGCGTGACTTGTGGCGTCAAATTTTTAATTCATAAATAATATTATATATGAAAACATATGTTTTGTAGTGTTACTCAATGAGTCATTAGTAATAAACAAGTTAAATTAGGTTATATATTTAAAAACTTGCAAACAAGACATTAAAAACGTAAATAAAAATCAAATATCTCGTTACAATAACTGCGTATTGGCTATGGCGTGCCACACAAGCCTTGGTGCCATGGCGGCTATGCGGCGAGTTTTTTAGAACATTGATTTTTAGTGAAATCGCTGCTGCGTTTTAGTGGTTTTTAGCCTTATTTTGCTGCTGCGTTTTTGGGTCGTTTTTAGTCGATTTTAGCCGCTGCGTTTTAGCCGCTTATAGTCGTTTTAGCCGTATTTTTTCTGCTGCGTAAGTGCGTTTTTAGTCATTATAGTCGAAATCGTTGTTACGTTTTTAGGCCATTTATTAGTCGATTTTGCTGATGCATTTTAGTCGTTATTAGTCGTTTTAACGATATTTTGCTGCTGTATTTTAGCCGTATATTAGTCGTTTTGCTGCTGTGTTTTTAAAGTCGTTAAGTAAGATTAATATTAAGTTTTTGGGTGTTTTAGGCCGAGATTAAAGGAGTAGACGACTGGTGAATTGATAAGTTTTGGGTGAAGTTTTAAGGTACAGATTCCTAATCTTTTTATCCCTTTGAATTGTTTACATAAGTTTCCAAACTCTTAAGCTTTCGTTTAGTTCGAATTATTTGATTTATGTTTATTCGGTTTGTTCATTCCATATCGTCTTTCACTCATAATCGTTCAATATCACATATTCTCGTAAAATTGTTTTGTCCTAAACATACCTTTATAATGTCGAGATTTGAAAAATACTTTATGGATTTCTTACCTCTTTTGTTGGTATTTGTCGATTCGATTTATATATGTTTGTGTATATATATATATATATATGTAGGTATATGTATATATATATACTTGGTTCGATTGCGTTGGCTTATTCGTATCAACTTACATAAAACTCTAACGTCTTTCGAGTCGTATCTATCGGTTCTTGATATTCTTAGAGGTTCAACCTCAATCGATGCTTGATTGTAATATCACCGTTAATTAAATGCGATTTATATCACTTTCGTTAGCAAGCAATATTTGGTATTTGGGTTGATTTTGATTTTGGCATTTTGTTGTTTCTAGTCTTTGGAAACCATTTTTAAAGATCATGGATAATTTTATACTTGGCATTGGCACCGTTTAAGTGAGCTTATTATAACTTTGTTATGTCACATGTGTTGTGATAATTTAATTCTTGATACAAAGCGAGCTACTAACCACCTATGGGGGTACCATAGGCACGTCATTGTGGCACCAATGGCGTGACACTAACCGTGGCGGTGTGATCAGACCACGGCGTCTCCTCTTTTGCGCTCTTGTGAGAGCTATACTTGGTGTGACGGAGATTTGATTTAGGAGGCGCATGGGTCGGCCCTAGCTTATGTGACACGCTTGTAGGGTGGGTGTCGGCGTAGTGTCCAACGTCGTATCTCACTTTTAGTACGTGTGGATCTGCAGTCCAACGTACGGGCCTGCGTGGCCATATGTTTGACACTTGTCACATCGGTGGATATGCAAGTGTATGCGTTTTCGAGCTCGATATGTCCCTTCATATATTTTCGTTTAATTATGTCAACTATAAATTGGCAACTGTGTTGTCCGACATCTTGAGATCAAATTGATTTTTCTTATGATACTGTTCCTGTCATATGTTTATATATCCGTTCACTGGGCATTTGGCTCAGCCGTGTTTTTCCTTTTCTTTCTCATGGCAGGTAATTGAAGGGGTTGCTAAGGTTGCGTGAGAAGAGTAAATAAGATTCTGATCGCAAAAAGGTTACGAAAGGTTTATTGAAATTTTTAGGCTACATTTAGTTTATTTCATCGTTTTAGACTAGCTCTTTTGAAAGGTTTACGCTTGATTTTTTTGTCGATTATTGGGAGTTTATAATTATTGTTTGGATGATGTAATTTCGTTTATGGAGACTCTTTATTTTGGGAGTTATAGGTATAACCGTTTGTTATGTTTAACGTAACCTCCCTTTCCAAAACCTCCCTTCCTTTGGAATGGGGGTGTTACAGTAATCATCATGGAGAGAGATAAATTTGAAAAGGAGAAGAAGAAAACTGAACAGAAAAATGTTGGTGTATTCAAGGAGATATCTGAACAGAGAAATATTGTTGAAAAGGATTTTGAAGAAGAGAGAAAAGTATTTGAAGTTGAGATAAAGGAGCTGAATGGAAAGCTATCTGAGTTGTCAACAAATATCTTGAAGGAGAAGAATGCAAAATCTGAGTTGCATAAGAAGTTTGACATACTGTCAAAGGAAAGAAACAGTTTGTCATCAAAGGTGATGTGATTTTCCCGATCGTCTATTGATTGCCCGAGATAGTATTGGTGAAACCGCGACCCGTTGTCTATAGTGAGACAAGAACCTTGGTATAAGATACGCCACAATCAACCCACCAAGTTGATTGATAAGTATTGAACGCCACAAGCAAGAAGACTTGATAAGTTCTATAGTTCACAAAGAACAAAAAGAGTTTAAAACTCACAATTTCATTAAAATAAATGGTGTTTTCAAAAGATTACAAAGGCAACCTATTTATAGGATACAAAAAGATAAATCAAAAGACTCAATTAAATTCTAGACATTAATTTGAGGCAACTCTCTAATATCTTGTAAGTAAAGGCCTTCATAATGATAGGACCCTTCAAAATGCCTTCCAATTCAATGATATGAGTTACTTGAACATGAATCTATTTTTGGGCAGATTCATGGGACGTGGATTAGGCTTCTCTTTGGGCTTGGATCCTTCTTAAATTGTAGGAAAAAGACTACTCTTTAAGTGAGCTTTGATTTGAGTCCATTTGGACTTGAAATGAGTGATTTAGGGCTTAAACATGGGCCTTGTGTGGAGTTGGCCGAATTTTCTTGGAGTTGGGTGATTTATTGATGAAATAATCACAACTTGGGCTACCAAGGCTTAGACTAATCTTGGCCTTCAATTTGGATCAAAAGTCGAAGATTTCCTTGGTTATTTGATGAATTGATGAGTGATTGTTTTCCGACAGGATTTTATCAACCCATTGAGAGCATCTTTGAACATCTTGGAGCGAGATCTTGTGATCGGTACAATCTGCCATCTCAACGGATCTTCATCATTCGGGACGTTGGATGGGTTCTCATCATTCCCCCTATCTTGAATGTAATTTGTCCTCAAATCGTCACCTGCATTAAAAGGACTCAAATCAGAAACGTTAAAGACATCATGCACATTATACTCAACAGGCAAGTCAAGTTTGTAAGCATTGTCATTAATTTTCTGCAGTATTTGGAATGGTCCATCTCCCCTTGGCATCAATTTTGACTTCTGTTTAGTTGGAAATCGTTCTTTTCTCAGATGAAGCCACACCCAATCTCCGATTCAAAAAGTTCTCTTTCTTTTGCCCTTGTTTGCTTGTTGTTTATACTTCTTGGTGCGCTCTTCGATGTTGCTTTTTGCCTTCTCATTGATTTGTTTAACAAATTCAGCTTTCTTCTTGCCATCTAAATTCACTTGCTCACTTACAGGTAAAGGAGTTAAATCCATTGGAGTTGATGGCTTAAAACCATACACAATTTCAAAAGGTGAAAACTTGGTAGCAGAATGAACATAACGATTATAAGCAAACTCAACATGCGGTAAGCAATGTTCCAAAGTTTTGACATTTCTTCCAATTCTGGATCTCAACAAGGTACCAAGAGTGTGATTCACAACTTCTGTTTGCCCATCAGTTTGGGGATGGCAAGTTGTGGAAAACAAGAGTTTTGTTCCCAATTTTCCCCACAAGGTTTTCCAAAAGTAACTCAAAAATTTTGTGTCTCGATCTGAGACAATGGTTCTTGGCATCCCATGCAACCTCACTATTTCTTTGAAAAATAAATCAGAAATATGTGATGCATCATTAGTTCGGTTGGCATGCAATGAAATGAGCCATTTTAGAGAACCTGTCAACAACCACAAAGATTGAGTCTTTGCCGCCCTTGGTTTTTGGCAAACCCAACACAAAATCCATTGAAAGATCAACCCACGGTTCACTTGGTATAGGCAAAGGAGTATATAGAGGTTGAACTTTTGATTTTGCCTGTTTGCAAAAACAACATAATTTTTACATATTCGTCCTACATCAACTTTCATTTTTGGCCAATAAAAATGTTCTTGTAAAATTGCCAAAGTTTTTGCCATTCCAAGAATAATTATACGATTTTAAAAACCGAGTCTTACATTTTACCTCATCACACACCCACTCTCTTTTATTTTGACCCCTCTCCCCTCAATCACTAGGGATAAATTCTTGGGTTGGAAACATCGGTTATTGTGAATCCATAGAAGTTTTGATAAGCTCACACACTGATTCCCATGAATTTTGTCCGAAAAATGTGTTGCTCAATAATTGATCTTGACAGATAAGCACAAGATATCACTGTCAGAAAATATATGCTCATTAAAAATAAGAATGAAATTGAGCATTTTAACTTTGAAGATCTCTCAAAACAAAGAAATTGAAAGAATGAAATGAAGTCAAGTTAAGTGTTTTGAGAATCTGACAATGTATCAACTGATCAGATATCATGAAATGTGAATAACTTGGGGTATCAAAGACTTATTGACAATGAAAGAACAAAATTTAGAAATGACGTCTGATGTTAGCTCCAATCATTGTATAGAGAAGTATTGAAAAATAGTCGAAGTATAGTAACCTCAGAAGACTGCTGACATATAACAAGTTACACCACAGAAGTGCCAAGCTCAAAAGCTCTGTCGACCATCAACCGAGAGGCTCTTAACCTGAAGATCACATTCAGACCACAGAGCTTCTGTGACATTTCATAGAGCCTCTGTGGTGGCTACGATCTGAAAGATGGAAGACTTGAAGAATTGTGAATTCCATGGACAAGACAAGATCACATGCATATCACGTGACCCTACTGTACGAAGATCCTCAAGATCAACAGTACACACCCACGATAGTTTTACGGTGGCATTCCTTATATGGAATGCCAGCCTTTGTCTTGTACTATTGTGTGCTCTCCCCTTGTATATGAAGGGAGCACCTCCTGAATTCATAGTATGCGAGCACACACAATTCACCACGCTTTGTCTTGCAATTCAAATATTTGTAGAGAGCATTTTTTTTCACACACAACTGTGTGTTCTTAGTGTAATTTGGCAAGTGAATGAGAAATATCTTTCTGTGACTAAATCTTACTTGTACATTGATATTCTTGTTACTTGTTAATGTGTCTACTACCAAATCAAACCATACATCTACTTATAAATCGCTTCCGCATACTCATCTCTGTTTTGTAGTTGTTACCATAATCACTGTTCGAACACAAAACTGAGACCAACAATTGGTATCAGAGAAGACTTTGATGATCAATATCAAAGGATCCTGTTCTACAATGATTCCCATATTTTTGGTAGTATTTTGAACGGATTCTTAGCCTCGTCTTTCATTCTCAAAAGAACAATCCCTGTTTTCTACATTTTCTTCAACTAGTTTGATTTAAACTTAGTAATAGGCAAGTTCTTCTTTCAAAGATAGTTCAAAGCTTGTGTGTAGTGTATCAATACTTCTCTTCATCATATTGACACCATATCATGTCTTATTTTATCCTAGTCGATTCATTCAAGTTATACTCTGTTTCTGTCAACACTTTCATCTCATTGAAAATGGCAAATGCTGTTACCTTCTTCAGTGCTGGATCTCAATCCAAGACCCCTACTATTCTAAAAGATGAATACCCATAGTGGAAAATCCTAATGGTCCACTTTCTTGAAGGGAACATCCAGGATTGGTTGAGTTTATGAAATCCTCCATACATTCCCATGAGAATAGTACCAAGAGTACCTGCCACAACTACAACACCAGAGGTTCCTGAATATCAAAAACCTAAGCCTGTGTTAGAGTGGAGTGAGAAAAAAAAAGAGTTGCATTAGATGGAAAAGAAAGCCAAAAGGCTGCTCATAATGGAAATTCCCAATGATCTCTTTCAATCATTAGACTTATGTGAAACTTCAAAAGACTTGTGGTTGGAGTTAGAAAAATAGCTCGAAGGTGGTGTTAAGACTCAAAAGAACAACAGAGCTCTGTGCATAAATGAATACTATGCCTTTAAAGCTCTGCCGAATGAAACTCTTCTGAGCACTTACAACAGATTTAACTCCTTGATCAACAAGTGCAGAAGATATGGAATCCACAGAACTTCTGAATAAAATAATGTCATTTTTCTTTAGAGTTTAAATGATGAATGGATACATTTATCTATGTCACTCCAAACAACTCTAGATCTTGATACTTGGTCTTTATCTGACCTCTTTGGCACTCTTGTTAGCCAAGAAAATCGCATCACTCAGGTCAAAACTCAAGTTGGAGGGCCTCTTGCATTGGTTGACAAGACCACAGAGGTTCAGGAAAAGCCAAAGGAGAAAGCTGTGGAAGAGGGTCTGAAGAAAAAGAAGAAGAAGGTGTTGGTTGCTGAAAGTGATGCAGAGGATAACTCAAAAGAGGAGTTGGACATGGATTCTATAGCCAAAACTCTGTCTCTTATGACTAAAGAGTACAACATAGGATTGAAGAAGAGGTCCATATTCAATCGAGGAAAGGATTAGAGGGTGATAGAGGGGATCGCAGAGGAGTTACGGAAGAGAAGATCTTGGAGAGCAAAGACAGAGAGGTGATGAGAGAAGATTCGTGGAGTACCAAAAGGCTACCGAGTATCCACAGAGGGGTGCTCAGAGGAACGATGGCAGAGGACCTGAGAAAGCTGTGACTAATACTCCGCAGAACGAAGGCTGTTTTAAGTGTGGAAAACCTGGACACTTTGCAGCTGAATGCAGAACAAATGCCCCCAAAGGCAAGCCAGTCAGCGATGCAACCTTCTTCAAGAAAAAGGCTGAATACTACACACAGAGGTCCCTGATGGCATAACAGGACAACTTTGTCACTGATGAGTCCTCTAACGAAGGGGACACCAATGCACTATTCTGTGGGATGGCAGAGCTCAACTCTTCTGAAGTGGAAAAAGAGGTATCCACATCCAAATCCATCTCTCATGACTCTGAAAATAAATTATTTGAACTTCAAAAGGAATTCCTTGCTTTCAAAACCACATGCTCAGAGCTTGAAAAGAAGTCTGCCTTCTATGAGCAAGAAGCCAAACTTCTTACTCAAGAGAAGGATAAGTTATATGATGAAAAGAAATCCCTCGTGGCTGAGCATATTTCTGAAAAGAAATCGTTAAAAAGAAAAGGTTGCTTTTAGACAAAGCTTTAAATCAAATATTAAAGAGCTAAAGGACAATGAGAGTGACAGATTAAATGTTGTTGCTTTAAAGAATTTTTTCCAAAAAGAAAGAGAAGTCCTTCACCAAGACTTGCTTGACAGAGATCTTTTGATCAGGAAATATTAAGACGCACAGAAGGTGCATGAAAAGGTGAATACCCAAGTTGGCAAAAGAGGTATGGGGTTCACTGATATTGATCCCTACACTGGAGATAAAAGAAATAAATCTTTGGCTAACATCTTCTGTCCTGGGAAATTTCTAAAACCGTGTCTTCCAAACTTAACTTCTACCTTCAAAAGGCACAGAACCTCTGAAAGACCACATGAGAGGAATCCTCTGGTGATGACAAGTGTTTGGTAGGAAAACAGTGACTTGTCATCATCACCCTCTGAAAAGAGGAAGTCCATTCCAAGGAAATATATGTCTCAAAAATAGATAGGACTCTTCAAATTTGGTCATCCATAGACTCAAACTCAAATGGCCTTTGTATGCATGATGATTCCTGAAAAGGTGTTATCCTCTGAGGCACCAAGGTTTGTCCCAACCTCTGTAGAAGAGAAGTTGTTTAAAATCTTTCTTGAAAATGATTTGAAAAGAACCTATGAAAACCACTTTTTCAACCATCTTGATATGACCTGTGTCCTGCATGAAATCTTTGAGCAAGACTTGATGGAAAGCTTAAGTGATCCTGAAGTTGTTCCTTGTATTCTCAAAAACTTAAATATTTCTAAGGACACTAATGATGGGAACAATAGTGCCTGTCAAGAAAATCATGCCTCAAGTCTCAGAGATTTTCTTGATTCAGATTCTGAATCAGAGTCTGAAATCATCCTCTATCGAGACTGAGACTGGCTCTGCGAAACCAGAAATAGCTCCTTGCACACTTGAGGAATGTAAGTTATCCTCTGGCATTCTTAACAGGATAGTTGCTCCTAAAAGGAGATCTACAGGGATTCCTATTTGCCCTGATTTTCTTGACATATGTCTATAAGCCAAGACTTCTCTTGAGCTTGAAAAGTTGAACAAACAAAAAGCTTTGTCGTCTCAGAAGCCTAAAGCTCTAAAAACTACAAAACCTTTTCATGAGCAATTCACATGGCAACACAAGGAGAAATGGATTAAAAATAACAAATCTTTTACTTGTGGCAGTGATTTCGAAACCACAGAAGGAGGGTACAATCCAAGAGTAATCCGAGAAGGAATTTTGAGAAAAACCAATCTAGACTAGATAGGAATTTCTGTAAAAAGAAACCCAATGCTAGGAAGGATTGTAATGAAAAATGCTTTGTACCTACCTTTAATGTCATTAATGAAAAGTTCAAAAAGTTTGCTTCTAAAGTCTCTTACTGTAAATGCTTTGAATCAAAATTTCTCTAGCCCACACTGCTTCATCTCTTACCCCAAGCCCAAGAATGCCAAATTCAAGGGTGAGAAGAAGCAAAATGGTTCTTCTGTGAAAGAAGGTAAAGCCAAACCAAAGAATGTTAAGGCATCTCTTAAGACCCCTAACAGAAATGGACCCATTTGGAAGTGGGTGCCTAAATCTCCTTAATCTGTCTACAAAAGAAGCAACGTGTGTCGATCTGGTACCTAGACTTCGGGTGCTCATGGCATATGACCAACGACAGAGGGTTGCTCACCTCGTACCTAGAAAAATCCGGAGGTGGCTCTGTGACCCAAAGGGGACAATAAGAAGGGGGAAAATTAAAGGCTATGGAGTCATTGCCAAGGAGGACATCGATGTTTATAGAGTGACTTATGTGGATGGCTGCACAACTTACTCAGTGTTAGCCAGCTTTGTGACAATGGATTCGATGTGATGTTCAAGCAATAGAATTGCTCCTTACTAAGCTCTGGAACTAGAACAGAGCTTCTACGACCCAACAGAAGAGGTGATCCCTCATGAACTTCAAGGCACCAACAAAGAAGAAAAGCTTTGTTTGGTATCATGTGAGAATGAGGAGGCTTGGTTTTGGCACAACAGGTTATGTCATCTAAACTTTCATACTCTTGACAAACTTGTAAAATTAAATTTGGTGAATGGTCTTCCCAATATTAAGTTTGACATAGATCATTTATGTTCTGCTTGTGAGATGGGCAAACTAAAAAGAGCCGCCTATAAGAGCAAGTCAGATGTATCATGCACTAGACCTCTGCATATGCTGCATGTTGACCTCTATAGTCCCAATTCAGTGTAGAGCCTAGGTGGCAAGAAGTACATACTTGTACTAGTAGATGAATTCTCTCGATACTACTTGGGTAGAATTTGTCTGAAAGAGGTATGATGTTCCCGTAGTACTAATCAATCTTTTGAAGATAATCCAAGTTCTGTACGATTGCACGGTTCAGAAGATTCGAAGTGACAATGGTACAGAGTTCAAGAACTCAACCATTGAAGCCTACCACACAGAAGAAGGCATTTCACACAACTTCTCCGCTGCAAGGACTCCACAACAAAATGGTGTCACTGAACGAAAAAATAGGACACTAGTGGAGGCCGCCAGAACTATGCTCACTGCTTTTTCTAATTGGTATCAGAGACTACCCAATAGATTTAAGAGAGTTTGGATTATCACATTGGATCGTTTTGTGGATTTCTAGTTTTTACGAACTCGACTTTCTGTACATATACTGTTTGATTGATTTTTCTTCGAATTGTTGAAATTAGAGAGTTTTCATGGATTGATTGTAATCAATTTGTGATAGTAATCACTTTGTAATACACACTTTCACAATTTAATCACTGAATTTGATTTGATTTTGGATTTTCTTGTTTTTCTGAAAACACGAACACATAATCTGTTTAGAATGAATCGCACTGTAATTTTTGATTTTTGATCATTGTTATATGTTCAAAAAGTGATCAATATCACTTTTCGAACTTGTTGGATTAGTTTGTAAAGTAATTTGCAGGAATTGTGAAGTTTTGGATCGAATTCTAGAAGCAAAGAGAAGAACTCACTAGATCCACTGTTTGCGCTAAGGAAGAACGCGCAAAGCACTGTTGATAGGGTTTTCTGCGAGTTTTATCTGTTATGCGCACAGTGCAGTTTGCGAGAAATCAGTTCGCGCAAAGGGATTATTTGATTGTTCTGCGAGTTCTTAGCATTTCAGAAATTTTCTAAGTCCAGTTTGCGCAAGTTCCTTCTGCGAGTTTCTCATCTTGCGAGTTTACATTTGCGAGTTTCGATCTTATCAAATATTTTCTAAGTATGGTTCACGCAAAGCAGTCTGCGAGTTTCATCTGATGTGCGTGTATTGATTCATCTGCGAGAAGTTCAAGTCTTGAATTTTTTCTAAGTCAGGTTCGCGCATAAGACATCTTGCGAGAAGCTACTTCGCGCATAACTCTTTTAGCGAGTTCTTGACCTCGCGCAAGTAGTGTCCTACGAGTTTTGGTTTCAAATCAGACTCATTATGATTCACATAGTACCATTTACGACCAATTATACTCGTTAAGGACACACAAACCGAATATACCCACTAAGACGAAAATGAACCACGTACGATCCAATAGAGACCACTAAGACCCGTTACACCTCAAATAGAGCCAATAAGGTTAAATCAAACTCATTATGACCCACATAGTGTGATTACGACAAATTTTACTCGTTAAGGACAAACAAACCCAATTTACCAACCAAGTATGAGCCATTATAGACAAATATGACAAGTTATACCTCAAATAGAGCCAACAATTTCAAATCAGACTCATTATGATCCACATAGTGCCATTTACGACCAATTATACTCGTTAAGGACACACAAACCGAATTTACCCACTAAGACGAAAATGACCCACGTACGATCCAATAGAGACCACTAAGACCCGTTACACCTCAAATAGAGCCAATAAGGTTAAATCAAACTTATTATGACCCACATAGTGCCATTACGACCAATTATAATCGTTAAGAAAATACAAACCCAATATACCCACTATGATCCAAATGAACCAAGTACGAACCATTATAGACCACTAAGGCCCGTTATACCTCAAATAGAGCGAATAAGGTAAAATCAGACTCATTATCACCCACATAGTGCCATTACGACCAATTAGACTCGTTAAGGAGATACAAACCCAATATACACACTAAGACCAAAACGAACCAAGTTTGAGCCATTACAAAACCAAAAAGACTCGTTACACCTCAAATAGAGCCAATAAGTTCAAATCACACTCATTATGACTCACATAGTGTGATTACGACCAATTTTACTCATTAAGCACAAACAAACCCAATTAACCAACCAAGTACGAGCCATTATAGACAAATATGACACGTTATACCTCAAATAGAGCCAACAATTTCAAATCAGACTCATTATGATCCATAGTGCCATTTACAACCAATTATACTCGTTAAGGACACACAAACCGAATTTACCCACTAAGACGAAAATGAACCACGTACGATCCAATAGAGACCACTTAGACCTGTTACACCTCAAATAGAGCCAATAAGGTTAAATCAAACTCATTATGACCCACATAGTGCCATTACGACCAATTATAATCGTTAAGAAAACACAAACCCAATATACCCACTATGATCAAAATGAACCAAGTACGAACCATTACAGACCACTAAGGCCCGTTATAACTCAAATAGAGCGAATAAGGTAAAATCAGACTCATTATCACCCACGTAGTGCCATTACGACCAATTAGACTCGTTAAGGAGATACAAACCCAATATACACACTAAGACCAAAACGAACCAAGTTTGAGCCATTACAAAACCAAAAAGACTCGTTACACCTCAAATAGAGACAATAAGTTCAAATCACACTCATTATGACCCACATAGTATGATTACGACCAATTTTACTCGTTAAGGACAAACAAACCCAATTTACCAACCAAGTACGAGCCATTATAGACAAATATGACACGTTATACCTCAAATAGAGCCAACAATTTCAAATCAGACTCATTATGATCCACATAGTGCCATTTACGACCAATTATACTCGTTAAGGACACACAAAACGAATTTACCCACTAAGACGAAAATGAACCACGTACGATCCAATAGAGACCACTTAGACCTGTTACACCTCAAATAGAGCCAATAAGGTTAAATCAAACTCATTATGACCCACATAGTGCCATTACGACCAATTATAATCGTTAAGAAAACACAAACCCAATATACCCACTATGATCAAAATGAACCAAGTACGAACCATTACAGACCACTAAGGCCCGTTATAACTCAAATAGAGCGAATAAGGTAAAATCAGACTCATTATCACCCACGTAGTGCCATTACGACCAATTCGACTCGTTAAGGAGATACAAACCCAATATACACACTAAGACCAAAACGAACCAAGTTTGAGCCATTACAAAACCAAAAAGACTCGTTACACCTCAAATAGAGACAATAAGTTCAAATCACACTCATTATGACCCACATAGTATGATTACGACCAATTTTACTCGTTAAGGACAAACAAACCCAATTTACCAACCAAGTAAGAGCCATTATAGACAAATATGACACGTTATACCTCAAATAGAGCCAACAATTTCAAATCAGACTCATTATGATCCACATAGTGCCATTTAAGACCAATTATACTCGTTAAGGACACACAAAACGAATTTACCCACTAAGACGAAAATGAACCACGTACGATCCAATAGAGACCACTAAGACCCGTTACACCACAAATAGAGCCAATAAGGTTAAATCAAACTCATTACGACCCACATAGTGCCATTACGACCAATTATAATCGTTAAGAAAACACAAACCCAATATACCCACTATGATCAAAATGAACCAAGTACGAACCATTACAGACCACTAAGGCCCGTTATACCTCAAATAGAGCGAATAAGGTAATATCAGACTCATTATCACCCACATAGTGCCATTACGACCAATTAGACTCGTTAAGGAATACAAACCCAATATACACACTAAGACCAAAACGAACCAAGTTTGAGCCATTACAAAACCAAAAAGACTCATTACACCTCAAATAGAGCCAATAAGTTCAAATCACACTCATTATGACTCACATAGTGTGATTACGACCAATTTTACTCGTTAAGGATAAACAAGCCCAATTTACCAACCAAGTATGAGCCATTATAGACAAATATGACACTTTATACCTCAAATAGAGACAACAATTTCAAATCAGACTCATTATGATCCACATAGTGCCATTTACGACCAATTATACTCGTTAAGGACACACAAAACGAATTTACCCACTAAGACGAAAATGAACCACGTACGATCCAATAGAGACCACTAAGACCCGTTACACCTCAAATAGAGCCAATAAGGTTAAATCAAACTCATTATGACCCACATAGTGCCATTACGACCAATTATAATCATTAAGAAAACACAAACCCAATATACCCACTATGATCAAAATGAACCAAGTACGAACCATTACTAAGGCCTGTTATACCTCAAATAGAGCGAATAAGGTAAAATCAGACTCATTATCACCCACATAGTGCCATTACGACCAATTAGACTCGTTAAGGAGATACAAACCCAATATACACACTAAGACCAAAACGAACCAAGTTTGAGCCATTACAAAACCAAAAAGACTCGTTACACCTCAAATAGAGACAATAAGTTCAAATCACACTCATTATGACCCACATAGTATGATTACGACCAATTTTACTCGTTAAGGACAAACAAACCCAATTTACCAACCAAGTACGAGCCATTATAGACAAATATGACACGTTATACCTCAAATAGAGCCAACAATTTCAAATCAGACTCATTATGATCCACATAGTGCCATTTACGACCAATTATACTCGTTAAGGACACACAAAACGAATTTACCCACTAAGACGAAAATGAACCACGTACGATCCAATAGAGACCACTTAGACCTGTTACACCTCAAATAGAGCCAATAAGGTTAAATCAAACTCATTATGACCCACATAGTGCCATTACGACCAATTATAATCGTTAAGAAAACACAAACCCAATATACCCACTATGATCAAAATGAACCAAGTACGAACCATTACAGACCACTAAGGCCCGTTATAACTCAAATAGAGCGAATAAGGTAAAATCAGACTCATTATCACCCACGTAGTGCCATTACGACCAATTCGACTCGTTAAGGAGATACAAACCCAATATACACACTAAGACCAAAACGAACCAAGTTTGAGCCATTACAAAACCAAAAAGACTCGTTACACCTCAAATAGAGACAATAAGTTCAAATCACACTCATTATGACCCACATAGTATGATTACGACCAATTTTACTCGTTAAGGACAAACAAACCCAATTTACCAACCAAGTAAGAGCCATTATAGACAAATATGACACGTTATACCTCAAATAGAGCCAACAATTTCAAATCAGACTCATTATGATCCACATAGTGCCATTTAAGACCAATTATACTCGTTAAGGACACACAAAACGAATTTACCCACTAAGACGAAAATGAACCACGTACGATCCAATAGAGACCACTAAGACCCGTTACACCACAAATAGAGCCAATAAGGTTAAATCAAACTCATTACGACCCACATAGTGCCATTACGACCAATTATAATCGTTAAGAAAACACAAACCCAATATACCCACTATGATCAAAATGAACCAAGTACGAACCATTACAGACCACTAAGGCCCGTTATACCTCAAATAGAGCGAATAAGGTAATATCAGACTCATTATCACCCACATAGTGCCATTACGACCAATTAGACTCGTTAAGGAATACAAACCCAATATACACACTAAGACCAAAACGAACCAAGTTTGAGCCATTACAAAACCAAAAAGACTCATTACACCTCAAATAGAGCCAATAAGTTCAAATCACACTCATTATGACTCACATAGTGTGATTACGACCAATTTTACTCGTTAAGGATAAACAAGCCCAATTTACCAACCAAGTATGAGCCATTATAGACAAATATGACACTTTATACCTCAAATAGAGACAACAATTTCAAATCAGACTCATTATGATCCACATAGTGCCATTTACGACCAATTATACTCGTTAAGGACACACAAAACGAATTTACCCACTAAGACGAAAATGAACCACGTACGATCCAATAGAGACCACTAAGACCCGTTACACCTCAAATAGAGCCAATAAGGTTAAATCAAACTCATTATGACCCACATAGTGCCATTACGACCAATTATAATCATTAAGAAAACACAAACCCAATATACCCACTATGATCAAAATGAACCAAGTACGAACCATTACTAAGGCCTGTTATACCTCAAATAGAGCGAATAAGGTAAAATCAGACTCATTATCACCCACATAGTGCCATTACGACCAATTAGACTCGTTAAGGAGATACAAACCCCAATATACACACTAAGACCAAAACGAACCAAGTTTGAGCCATTACAAAACCAAAAAGACTCGTTACACCTCAAAAAGAGCCAATAAGTTCAAATCACACTCATTAGTCACACATAGTATGATTACGACCAATTTTACTCGTTAAGGACAAACAAACCCAATTTACCAACCAAGTACGAGCCATTATAGACAAATATGAGACGTTATACCTCAAATAGAGCCAACAATTTCAAATCAGACTCATTATGATCCACATAGTGCCATTTACGACCAATTATACTCGTTAAGGACACACAAACCGAATTTACCCACTAAGACGAAAATAAACCACGTACGATCCAATTCTACCACTAAGACCCGTTACACCTCAAATAGAGCCAATAACATTAAATCAAACTCATTACGACCCACATAGTGCCATTACGACCGATTATAATCGTTAAGAAAACACAAACCCAATATACCCACTATGATCAAAATGAACCAAGTACGAACCATTACAGACCACTAAGGCCCGTTATACCTCAAATAGAGCGAATAAGGTAAAATCAGACTCATTATCACCCACATAGTGCCATTACGACCAATTAGACTCGTTAAGGAGATACAAACCCCAATATACACACTAAGACCAAAACGAACCAAGTTTGAGCCATTACAAACCCAAAAAGACTCGTTACACCTCAAATAGAGCCAATAAGTTCAAATCACACTCATTATGACCCACATAGTGTGATTACGACCAATTTTACTCGTTAAGGACAAACAAACCCAATTTACCAACCAAGTATGAGCCATTATAGACAAATATGACACGTTATACCTCAAATAGAGCCACCAATTTCAAATCAGACTCATTATGATCCACATAGTGCCATTTACGACCAATTATACTCGTTAAGGACACACAAAACGAATTTATCCACTAAGACGAAAATGAACCACGTACGATCCAATAGAGACCACTAAGACCCGTTACACCTCAAATAGAGCCAATAAGGTTAAATCAAACACATTACGACCCACATAGTGCCATTACGACCAATTATAATCGTTAAGAAAACACAAACCCAATATACCCACTATGATCAAAATGAACCAAGTACGAACCATTACAGACCAGTAAGGCCCGTTATACCTCAAATAGAGCGAATAAGGTAAAATCAGACTCATTATCACCCACATAGTGCCATTACGACCAATTAGACTCGTTAAGGAATACAAACCCAATATACACACTAAGACCAAAACGAACCAAGTTTGAGCCATTACAAAACCAAAAAGACTCGTTACACCTCAAATAGAGCCAATAAGTTCAAATCACACTCATTATGACCCATATAGTGTGATTACGACCAATTTTACTCGTTAAGGATAAACAAACCCAATTTACAAACCAAGTACGAGCCATTATAGACAAATATGACATGTTATACCTCAAATAGAGCCAACAATTTCAAATCAGACTCATTATGATCCACATAGTGCCATTTACGACCAATTATACTCGTTAAGGACACACAAACCGAATTTACCCACTAAGACGAAAATAAACCACGTACGATCCAATTCTACCACTAAGACCCGTTACACCTCAAATAGAGCCAATAACGTTAAATCAAACTCATTACGACCCACATAGTGCCATTACGACCGATTATAATCGTTAAGAAAACACAAACCCAATATACCCACTATGATCAAAATGAACCAAGTACGAACCATTACAGACCACTAAGGCCCGTTATACCTCAAATAGAGCGAATAAGGTAAAATCAGACTCATTATCACCCACATAGTGCCATTACGACCAATTAGACTCGTTAAGGAGATACAAACCCCAATATACACACTAAGACCAAAACGAACCAAGTTTGAGCCATTACAAACCCAAAAAGACTCGTTACACCTCAAATAGAGCCAATAAGTTCAAATCACACTCATTATGACCCACATAGTGTGATTACGACCAATTTTACTCGTTAAGGACAAACAAACCCAATTTACCAACCAAGTATGAGCCATTATAGACAAATATGACACGTTATACCTCAAATAGAGCCACCAATTTCAAATCAGACTCATTATGATCCACATAGTGCCATTTACGACCAATTATACTCGTTAAGGACACACAAACCGAATTTACCCACTATGATCAAAATGAACCAAGTACGAACCATTAAAGACCACTAAGGCCCGTTATACCTCAAATAGAGCGAATAAGGTAAAATCAGACTCATTATCACCCACATAGTGCCATTACGACCAATTAGACTCGTTAAGGAGATACAAACCCAATATACACACTAAGACCAAAACGAACCAAGTTTGAGCCATTACTACAAAACCAAAAAGACTCGTTACACCTCAAATAGAGCCAATAAGTTCAAATCACACTCATTATGACTCACATAGTGTGATTACGACCAATTTTACTCATTAAGGAGAAACAAACCCAATTAACCAACCAAGTACGAGCCATTATAGACAAATATGAGACGTTATACCTCAAATAGAGCCAACAATTTCAAATCAGACTCATTATGATCCACATAGTGCCATTTACGACCAATTATACTCGTTAAGGACACACAAACCGAATTTACCCACTAAGACGAAAATAAACCACGTACGATCCAATTCTACCACTAAGACCCGTTACACCTCAAATAGAGCCAATAACGTTAAATCAAACTCATTACGACCCACATAGTGCCATTACGACCGATTATAATCGTTAAGAAAACACAAACCCAATATACCCACTATGATCAAAATGAACCAAGTACGAACCATTACAGACCACTAAGGCCGGTTATACCTCAAATAGAGCGAATAAGGTAAAATCAGACTCATTATCACCCACATAGTGCCATTACGACCAATTAGACTCGTTAAGGAGATACAAACCCCAATATACACACTAAGACCAAAACGAACCAAGTTTGAGCCATTACAAAACCAAAAAGACTCGTTACACCTCAAAAAGAGCCAATAAGTTCAAATCACACTCATTATGACCCACATAGTATGATTACGACCAATTTTACTCGTTAAGGACAAACAAACCCAATTTACCAACCAAGTACGAGCCATTATAGACAAATATGAGACGTTATACCTCAAATAGAGCCAACAATTTCAAATCAGACTCATTATGATCCACATAGTGCCATTTACGACCAATTATACTCGTTAAGGACACACAAACCGAATTTACCCACTAAGACGAAAATAAACCACGTACGATCCAATTCTACCACTAAGACCCGTTACACCTCAAATAGAGCCAATAAGTTCAAATCACACTCATTATGACCCACATAGTGTGATTACGACCAATTTTACTCGTTAAGGACAAACAAACCCAATTTACCAACCAAGTATGAGCCATTATAGACAAATATGACACGTTATACCTCAAATAGAGCCACCAATTTCAAATCAGACTCATTATGATCCACATAGTGCCATTTACGACCAATTATACTCGTTAAGGACACACAAACCGAATTTACCCACTATGATCAAAATGAACCAAGTACGAACCATTAAAGACCACTAAGGCCCGTTATACCTCAAATAGAGCGAATAAGGTAAAATCAGACTCATTATCACCCACATAGTGCCATTACGACCAATTAGACTCGTTAAGGAGATACAAACCCAATATACACACTAAGACCAAAACGAACCAAGTTTGAGCCATTACAAAACCAAAAAGACTCGTTACACCTCAAATAGAGCCAATAAGTTCAAATCACACTATTATGACTCACATAGTGTGATTACGACCTATTTTACTCATTAAGGGGAAACAAACCCAATTAACCAACCAAGTACGAGCCATTATAGACAAATATGACACGTTATACCTCAAATAGAGCCAACAATTTCAAATCAGACTCATTATGATCCATAGTGCCATTTACGACCAATTATACTCGTTAAGGACACACAAACCGAATTTACCCACTAAGACGAAAATGAACCTCATACGATCCAATAGAGACCACTAAGACCTGTTACACCTGAAATAGAGCCAATAACGTTAAATCAAACTCATTATGACCCACATAGTGCCATTACGACCAATTATAATCGTTAAGAAAACACAAACCCAATATACCCACTATGATCAAAATGAACCATGTACGAACCATTACAGACCACTAAGGCCCGTTATACCTCAAATAGAGCGAATAAGGTAAAATCAGACTCGTTATCACCCACATAGTGCCATTACGACCAATTAGACTCGTTAAGGAGATAAAAACCCAATATACACACTAAGACCAAAACGAACCAAGTGTGAGCCATTACAAAACCAAAAAGACTCGTTACACCTCAAAAAGAGCCAATAAGTTCAAATCACACTCATTATGACCCACATAGTATGATTACGACCAATTTTACTCGTTAAGGACAAACAAACCCAATTTACCAACCAAGTACGAGCCATTATAGACAAATATGAGACGTTATACCTCAAATAGAGCCAACAATTTCAAATCAGACTCATTATGATCCACATAGTGCCATTTACGACCAATTATACTCGTTAAGGACACACAAACCGAATTTACCCACTAAGACGAGAATGAACCATGTACGATCCAATAGAGACCACTAAGACCCGTTACACCTCAAATAGAGCCAATAAGGTTAAATCAAACTCATTACGACCCACATAGTGCCATTACGACCAATTATAATCGTTAAGAAAACACAAACCCAATATACCCACTATGATCAAAATGAACCAAGTACGAACCATTACAGACCACTAAGGCCCGTTATACCTCAAATAGAGCGAATAAGGTAAAATCAGACTCATTATCACCCACATATTGCCATTACGACCAATTAGACTCGTTAAGGAGATACAAACCCAATATACACACTAAGACCAAAACGAACCAAGTTTGAGCCATTACAAAACCAAAAAGACTCGTTACACCTCAAATAGAGCCAACAATTTCAAATCACACTCATTATGACCCACATAGTGTGATTACGACAAATTATACTCGTTAAGGACAAACAAACCCAATTTACCAACCAAGTACAAGCCATTATAGACAAATATGACACGTTATACCTCAAATAGAGCCAACAATTTCAAATCAGACTCATTATGATCCACTAGTACCATTTACGACCAATTATACTCGTTAAGGACACACAAACCCAATTTACCAACCAAGTACGAGCCATTATAGACAAATATGACACGTTATACCTCAAATTGAGCCAACAATTTCAAATCAGACTCATTATGATCCACATAGTGCCATTTACGACCAATTATACTCATTAAGGACACACAAAACGAATTTACCCACTAAGACGAAAATGAACCACGTACGATCCAATAGAGACCACTAAGACCCGTTACACCTCAAATAGAGCCAATAAGGTTAAATCAAACTCATTACGACCCACATAGTGCCATTACGACCAATTATAATCGTTAAGAAAACACAAACCCAATATACCCACTATGATCAAAATGAACCAAGTACGAACCATTACAGACCACTAAGGCCCGTTATACCTCAAATAGAGCGAATAAGGTAAAATCAGACTCATTATCACCCACATAGTGCCATTACGACCAATTAGACTCGTTAAGGAATACAAACCCAATATACACACTAAGACCAAAACGAACCAAGTTTGAGCCATTACAAAACCAAAAAGACTCGTTACACCTCAAATAGAGCCAATAAGTTCAAATCACACTCATTATGACCCATATAGTGTGATTACGACCAATTTTACTCGTTAAGGATAAACAAACCCAATTTACAAACCAAGTACGAGCCATTATAGACAAATATGACATGTTATACCTCAAATAGAGCCAATAATTTCAAATCAGACTCATTATGATCCACATAGTGCCATTTACGACCAATTATACTCGTTAAGGACACACAAACCGAATTTACCCACTAAGACGAAAATGAACCACGTACGATCCAATAGAGACCACTAAGACCCGTTACACCACAAATAGAGCCAATAAGGTTAAATCAACCTCATTACGTCCCACATAGTGCCATTACGACCAATTATAATCATTAAGAAAACACAAACCCAATATACCCACTATGATCAAAATGAACCAAGTGCGAACCATTACTAAGGCCTGTTATACCTCAAATAGAGCGAATAAGGTAAAATCAGACTCATTATCACCCACATAGTGCCATTACTACCAATTAGACTCGTTAAGGAGATACAAACCCAATATACACACTAAGACCAAAACGAACCAAGTTTGAGCTATTACAAAACCAAAAAGACTCGTTACACCTCAAATAGAGCCAATAAGTTCAAATCACACTCATTATGACCCACATAGTGTGATTACGACCAATTTTACTCGTTAAGGACAAACAAACCCAATTTACCAACCAAGTATGAGCCATTATAGACAAATATGACACGTTATACCTCAAATAGAGCCAACAATTTCAAATCAGACTCATTATGATCCACATAGTGCCATTTACGACCAATTATACTCGTTAAGGACACACAAAACGAATTTATCCACTAAGACGAAAATGAACCACGTACGATCCAATAGAGACCACTAAGACCCGTTACACCTCAAATAGAGCCAATAAGGTTAAATCAAACTCATTACGACCCACATAGTGCCATTACGACCAATTATAATCGTTAAGAAAACACAAACCCAATATACCCACTATGATCAAAATGAACCAAGTACGAACCATTACAGACCAGTAAGGCCCGTTATACCTCAAATAGAGCGAATAAGGTAAAATCAGACTCATTATCACCCACATAGTGCCATTACGACCAATTAGACTCGTTAAGGAAGACAAACCCAATATACACACTAAGACCAAAACGAACCAAGTTTGAGCCATTACAAAACCAAAAAGACTCGTTACACCTCAAATAGAGCCAATAAGTTCAAATCACACTCATTATGACCCATATAGTGTGATTACGACCAATTTTACTCGTTAAGGATAAACAAACCCAATTTACAAACCAAGTACGAGCCATTATAGACAAATATGACATGTTATACCTCAAATAGAGCCAACAATTTCAAATCAGACTCATTATGATCCACATAGTGCCATTTACGACCAATTATACTCGTTAAGGACTCACAAACCGAATTTACCCACTAAGACGAGAATGAACCATGTACGATCCCATAGAGACCACTAAGACCCGTTACACCTCAAATAGAGCCAATAAGGTTAAATCAAACTCATTACGACCCACATAGTGCCATTACGACCAATTATAATCGTTAAGAAAACACAAACCCAATATACCCACTATGATCAAAATGAACCAAGTACGAACCATTACAGACCACTAAGGCCCGTTATACCTCAAATAGAGCGAATAAGGTAAAATCAGACTCATTATCACCCACATAGTGCCATTACGAACAATTAGACTCGTTAAGGAGATAAAAACCCAATATACACTCTAAGACCAAAACGAACCAAGTGTGAGCCATTACAAAACCAAAAAGACTCGTTACACCTCAAAAAGAGCCAATAAGTTCAAATCACACTCATTATGACCCACATAGTATGATTACGACCAATTTTACTCGTTAAGGACAAACAAACCCAATTTACCAACCAAGTACGAGCCATTATAGACAAATATGAGACGTTATACCTCAAATAGAGCCAACAATTTCAAATCAGACTCATTATGATCCACATAGTGCCATTTACGACCAATTATACTCGTTAAGGACACACAAAACGAATTTATCCACTAAGACGAGAATGAACCATGTACGATCCAATAGAGACCACTAAGACCCGTTACACCTCAAATAGAGCCAATAAGGTTAAATCAAACTCATTACGACCCACATAGTGCCATTACGACCAATTATAATCGTTAAGAAAACACAAACCCAATATACCCACTATGATCAAAATGAACCAAGTACGAACCATTATAGACCACTAAGGCCCGTTATACCTCAAATAGAGCGAATAAGGTAAAATCAGACTCATTATCAACCACATAGTGCCATTACGACCAATTAGACTCGTTAAGGAGATACAAACCCAATATACACACTAAGACCAAAACGAACCAAGTTTGAGCCATTACAAAACCAAAAAGACTCGTTACACCTCAAATAGAGCCAATAAGTTCAAATCACACTCATTATGACTCAGATAGTGTGATTACGACCAATTTTACTCATTAAGCACAAACAAACCCAATTAACCAACCAAGTACGAGCCATTATAGACAAATATGACACGTTATACCTCAAATAGAGCCAACAATTTCAAATCAGACTCATTATGATCCTCATAGTGCCATTTACGACCAATTATACTCGTTAAGGACACACAAAACGAATTTATCCACTAAGACGAAAATGAACCACGTACGATCCAATAGAGACCACTAAGACCCGTTACACCTCAAATAGAGCCAATAAGGTTAAATCAAACTCATTACGACCCACATAGTGCCATTACGACCAATTATAATCGTTAAGAAAACACAAACCCAATATACCCACTATGATCAAAATGAACCAAGTACGAACCATTACAAACCAGTAAGGCCCGTTATACCTCAAATAGAGCGAATAAGGTAAAATCAGACTCATTATCACCCACATAGTGCCATTACGACCAATTAGACTCGTTAAGGAAGACAAACCCAATATACACACTAAGACCAAAACGAACCAAGTTTGAGCCATTACAAAACCAAAAAGACTCGTTACACCTCAAATAGAGCCAATAAGTTCAAATCACACTCATTATGACCCATATAGTGTGATTACGACCAATTTTACTCGTTAAGGATAAACAAACCCAATTTACAAACCAAGTACGAGCCATTATAGACAAATATGACATGTTATACCTCAAATAGAGCCAACAATTTCAAATCAGACTCATTATGATCCACATAGTGCCATTTACGACCAATTATACTCGTTAAGGACACACAAACCGAATTTACCCACTAAGACGAAAATAAACCACGTACGATCCAATTCTACCACTAAGACCCGTTACACCTCAAATAGAGCCAATAACGTTAAATCAAACTCATTACGACCCACATAGTGCCATTACGACCGATTATAATCGTTAAGAAAACATAAACCCAATATGCCCACTATGATCAAAATGAACCAAGTACGAACCATTACAGACCACTAAGGCCCGTTATACCTCAAATAGAGCGAATAAGGTAAAATCAGACTCATTATCACCCACATAGTGCCATTACGACCAATTAGACTCGTTAAGGAGATACAAACCCCAATATACACACTAAGACCAAAACGAACCAAGTTTGAGCCATTACAAACCCAAAAAGACTCGTTACACCTCAAATAGAGCCAATAAGTTCAAATCACACTCATTATGACCCACATAGTGTGATTACGACCAATTTTACTCGTTAAGGACAAACAAACCCAATTTACCAACCAAGTATGAGCCATTATAGACAAATATGACACGTTATACCTCAAATAGAGCCACCAATTTCAAATCAGACTCATTATGATCCACATAGTGCCATTTACGACCAATTATACTCGTTAAGGACACACAAACCGAATTTACCCACTATGATCAAAATGAACAAAGTACGAACCATTAAAGACCACTAAGGCCCGTTATACCTCAAATAGAGCGAATAAGGTAAAATCAGACTCATTATCACCCACATAGTGCCATTACGACCAATTAGACTCGTTAAGGAGATACAAACCCAATATACACACTAAGACCAAAACGAACCAAGTTTGAGCCATTACAAAACCAAAAAGACTCGTTACACCTCAAATAGAGCCAATAAGTTCAAATCACACTCATTATGACTCACATAGTGTGATTACGACCAATTTTACTCATTAAGGAGAAACAAACCCAATTAACCAACCAAGTACGAGCCATTATAGACAAATATGACACGTTATACCTCAAATAGAGCCAACAATTTCAAATCAGACTCATTATGATCCATAGTGCCATATACGACCAATTATACTCGTTAAGGACACACAAACCGAATTTACCCACTAAGACGAGAATGAACCATGTACGATCCCATAGAGACCACTAAGACCCGTTACACCTCAAATAGAGCCAATAAGGTTAAATCAAACTCATTACGACCCACATAGTGCCATTACGACCAATTACAATCGTTAAGAAAACACAAACCCAATATACCCACTATGATCAAAATGAACCAAGTACGAACCATTACAGACCATTAAGGCCCGTTATACCTCAAATAGAGCGAATAAGGTAAAATCAGACTCATTATCACCCACATAGTGCCATTACGACCAATTAGACTCGTCCAAAAAGACTCGTTACACCTCAAAAAGAGCCAATAAGTTCAAATCACACTCATTATGACCCACATAGTATGATTACGACCAATTTTACTCGTTAAGGACAAACAAACCCAATTTACCAACCAAGTACGAGCGATTATAGACAAATATGAGACGTTATACCTCAAATAGAGCCAACAATTTCAAATCAGACTCATTATGATCCACATAGTGCCATTTACGACCAATTATACTCGTTAAGGACACACAAACCGAATTTACCCACTAAGACGAGAATGAACCATGTACGATCCAATAGAGACCACTAAGACCCGTTACACCTCAAATAGAGCCAATAAGGTTAAATCAAACTCATTATGATCCACATAGTGCCATTTACGACCAATTATACTCGTTAAGGACACACAAACCGAATTTACCCACTAAGACGAGAATGAACCATGTACGATCCAATAGAGACCACTAAGACCCGTTACACCTCAAATAGAGCGAATAAGGTAAAATCAGACTCATTATCACCCACATAGTGCCATTACGACCAATTAGACTCGTTAAGGAGATAAAAACCCAATATACACTCTAAGACCAAAACGAACCAAGTGTGAGCCATTACAAAACCAAAAAGACTCGTTACACCTCAAAAAGAGCCAATAAGTTCAAATCACACTCATTATGACCCACATAGTATGATTACGACCAATTTTACTCGTTAAGGACAAACAAACCCAATTTACCAACCAAGTACGAGCCATTATAGACAAATATGAGACGTTATACCTCAAATAGAGCCAACAATTTCAAATCAGACTCATTATGATCCACATAGTGCCATTTACGACCAATTATACTCGTTAAGGACACACAAACCGAATTTACCCACTAAGACGAGAATGAACCATGTACGATCCAATAGAGACCACTAAGACCCGTTACACCTCAAATAGAGCGAATAAGGTAAAATCAGACTCATTATCACCCACATAGTGCCATTACGACCAATTAGACTCGTTAAGGAGATAAAAACCCAATATACACTCTAAGACCAAAACGAACCAAGTGTGAGCCATTACAAAACCAAAAAGACTCGTTACACCTCAAAAAGAGCCAATAAGTTCAAATCACACTCATTATGACCCACATAGTGTGATTACGACAAATTATACTCGTTAAGGACAAACAAACCCAATTTACCAACCAAGTACGAGCCATTATAGACAAATATGACACGTTATACCTCAAATAGAGCCAACAATTTCAAATCAGACTCATTATGATCCACTAGTACCATTTACGACCAATTATACTCGTTAAGGACACACAAACCCAATTTACCAACCAAGTACGAGCCATTATAGACAAATATGACACGTTATACCTCAAATAGAGCCAACAATTTCAAATCAGACTCATTATGATCCACATAGTGCCATTTACGACCAATTATACTCGTTGAGGACACACAAACCGAATTTACCCACTAAGACGAAAATAAACCACGTACGATCCAATTCTACCACTAAGACCCGTTACACCTCAAATAGAGCCAATAAGGTTAAATCAAACTCATTACGACCCACATAGTGCCATTACGACCAATTATAATCGTTAAGAAAACACAAACCCAATATACCCACTATGATCAAAATGAACCAAGTACGAACCATTACAGACCACTAAGGCCCTTATACCTCAAATAGAGCGAATAAGGTAAAATCAGACTCATTATCACCCACATAGTGCCATTACGACCAATTAGACTCGTTAAGGAGATAAAAACCCAATATACACACTAAGACCAAAACGAACCAAGTGTGAGCCATTACAAAACCAAAAAGACTCGTTACACCTCAAAAAGAGCCAATAAGTTCAAATCACACTCATTATGACCCACAGAGTATGATTACGACCAATTTTACTCGTTAAGGACAAACAAACCCAATTTACCAACCAAGTACGAGCCATTATAGACAAATATGACATGTTATACCTCAAATAGAGCCAACAATTTCAAATCAGACTCATTATGATCCACATAGTGCCATTTACGACCAATTATACTCGTTAAGGACACACAAACCGAATTTACCCACTAAGACGAGAATGAACCATGTACGATCCAATAGAGACCACTAAGACCCGTTACACCTCAAATAGAGCCAATAAGGTTAAATCAAACTCATTACGACCCACATAGTGCCATTACGACCAATTATAATCGTTAAGGAAACACAAACCCAATATACCCACTATGATCAAAATGAACCAAGTACGAACCATTACAGACCACTAAGGCCCGTTATACCTCAAATAGAGCGAATAAGGTAAAATCAGACTCATTATCACCCACATATTGCCATTACGACCAATTAGACTCGTTAAGGAGATACAAACCCAATATACACACTAAGACCAAAACGAACCAAGTTTGAGCCATTACAAAACCAAAAAGACTCGTTACACCTCAAATAGAGCCAATAAGTTCAAATCACACTCATTATGACCCACATAGTGTGATTACGACAAATTATACTCGTTAAAGACAAACAAACCCAATTTACCAACCAAGTACGAGCCATTATAGACAAATATGACACGTTATACCTCAAATAGAGCCAACAATTTCAAATCAGACTCATTATGATCCACTAGTACCATTTACGACCAATTATACTCGTTAAGGACACACAAACCCAATTTACCAACCAAGCACGAGCCATTATAGACAAATATGACACGTTGGAAATTGAGCCAACAATTTCAAATCAGACTCATTATGATCCACATAGTGCCATTTACGACCAATTATACTCGTTAAGGACACACAAACCGAATTTACCCACTAAGACGAAAATGACCCACGGACGATCCAAGAGAGACCACTAAGACCCGTTACACCTTAAATAGAGCCAATAAGGTTAAATCAAACTCATTATGACCCACATAGTGCCATTACGACCAATTATAATCGTTAAGAAAACACAAACCCAATATACCCACTATGATCAAAATGAACCAAGTACGAACCATTATAGACCACTAAGGCCCGTTATACCTCAAATAGAGCGAATAAGGTAAAATCAGACTCATTATCAACCACATAGTGCCATTACGACCAATTAGACTCGTTAAGGAGATACAAACCCAATATACACACTAAGACCAAAACGAACCAAGTTTGAGCCATTACAAAACCAAAAAGACTCGTTACACCTCAAATAGAGCCAATAAGTTCAAATCACACTCATTATGACTCAGATAGTGTGATTACGACCAATTTTACTCATTAAGCACAAACAAGCCCAATTAACCAACCAAGTACGAGCCATTATAGACAAATATGACACGTTATACCTCAAATAGAGCCAACAATTTCAAATCAGACTCATTATGATCCACATAGTGCCATTTACGACCAATTATACTCGTTAAGGACACACAAAACGAATTTATCCACTAAGACGAAAATGAACCACGTACGATCCAATAGAGACCACTAAGACCCGTTACACCTCAAATAGAGCCAATAAGGTTAAATCAAACTCATTACGACCCACATAGTGCCATTACGACCAATTATAATCGTTAAGAAAACACAAACCCAATATACCCACTATGATCAAAATGAACCAAGTACGAACCATTACAGACCAGTAAGGCCCGTTATACCTCAAATAGAGCGAATAAGGTAAAATCAGACTCATTATCACCCACATAGTGCCATTACGACCAATTAGACTCGTTAAGGAATACAAACCCAATATACACACTAAGACCAAAACGAACCAAGTTTGAGCCATTACAAAACCAAAAAGACTCGTTACACCTCAAATAGAGCCAATAAGTTCAAATCACACTCATTATGACCCATATAGTGTGATTACGACCAAATTTACTCGTTAAGGATAAACAAACCCAATTTACAAACCAAGTACGAGCCATTATAGACAAATATGACATGTTATACCTCAAATAGAGCCAACAATTTCAAATCAGACTCATTATGATCCACATAGTGCCATTTACGACCAATTATACTCGTTAAGGACACACAAACCGAATTTACCCACTAAGACGAAAATAAACCACGTACGATCCAATTCTACCACTAAGACCCGTTACACCTCAAATAGGGCCAATAACGTTAAATCAAACTCATTACGACCCACATAGTGCCATTACGACCGATTATAATCGTTAAGAAAACACAAACCCAATATGCCCACTATGATCAAAATGAACCAAGTACGAACCATTACAGACCACTAAGGCCCGTTATACCTCAAATAGAGCGAATAAGGTAAAATCAGACTCATTATCACCCACATAGTGCCATTACGACCAATTAGACTCGTTAAGGAGATACAAACCCCAATATACACACTAAGACCAAAACGAACCAAGTTTGAGCCATTACAAACCCAAAAAGACTCGTTACACCTCAAATAGAGCCAATAAGTTCAAATCACACTCATTATGACCCACATAGTGTGATTACGACCAAATTTACTCGTTAAGGACAAACAAACCCAATTTACCAACCAAGTATGAGCCATTATAGACAAATATGACACGTTATACCTCAAATAGAGCCACCAATTTCAAATCAGACTCATTATGATCCACATAGTGCCATTTACGACCAATTATACTCGTTAAGGACACACAAACCGAATTTACCCACTATGATCAAAATGAACCAAGTACGAACCATTAAAGACCACTAAGGCCCGTTATACCTCAAATAGAGCGAATAAGGTAAAATCAGACTCATTATCACCCACATAGTGCCATTACGACCAATTAGACTCGTTAAGGAGATAAAAACCCAATATACACACTAAGACCAAAACGAACCAAGTGTGAGCCATTACAAAACCAAAAAGACTCGTTACACCTCAAATAGAGCCAATAAATTCAAATCAGACTCATTATGACCCACATAGTATGATTACGACCAATTTTACTCGTTAAGGAGAAACAAACCCAATTTACCAACCAAGTACGAGCCATTATAGACAAATATGAGACGTTATACCTCAAATAGAGCCAACAATTTCAAATCAGACTCATTATGATCCACATAGTGCCATTTACGACCAATTATACTCGTTAAGGACACACAAACCGAATTTACCCACTAAGACGAGAATGAACCATGTACGATCCAATAGAGACCACTAAGACCCGTTACACCTCAAATAGAGCCAATAAGGTTAAATCAAACTCATTACGACCCACATAGTGCCATTACGACCAATTATAATCGTTAAGAAAACACAAACCCAATATACCCACTATGATCAAAATGAACCAAGTACGAACCATTACAGACCACTAAGGCCCGTTATACCTCAAATAGAGCGAATAAGGTAAAATCAGACTCATTATCACCCACATAGTGCCATTACGACCAATTAGACTCGTTAAGGAGATAAAAACCCAATATACACAATAAGACCAAAACGAACCAAGTGTGAGCCATTACAAAACCCAAAAGACTCGTTACACCTCAAAAAGAGCCAATAAGTTCAAATCACACTCATTATGACCCACATAGTATGATTACGACCAATTTTACTCGTGAAGGACAAACAAACCCAATTTACCAACCAAGTACGAGCCATTATAGACAAATATGAGACGTTATACCTCAAATAGAGCCAACAATTTCAAATCATACTCATTATGATCCACATAGTGCCATTTACGACCAATTATACTCGTTAAGGACACACAAACCGAATTTACCCACTAAGACGAAAATGAACCACGTACGATCCAATAGAGACCACTAAGACCCGTTACACCTCAAATAGAGCCAATAAGGTTAAATCAAACTCATTACGACCCACATAGTGCCATTACGACCAATTATAATCGTTAAGAAAACACAAACCCAATATACCCACTATGATCAAAATGAACCAAGTACGAACCATTACAGACCACTAAGGCCCGTTATACCTCAAATAGAGCGAATAAGGTAAAATCAGACTCATTATGACCCACATAGTGCCATTACGACCAATTAGACTCGTTAAGGAGATACAAACCCAATATACACACTAAGACCAAAACGAACCAAGTTTGAGCTATTACAAAACCAAAAAGACTCGTTACACCTCAAATAGAGCCAATAAGTTCAAATCACACTCATTATGACCCACATAGTGTGATTACGACCAATTTTACTCGTTAAGGACAAACAAACCCAATTTACCAACCAAGTATGAGCCATTATAGACAAATATGACACGTTACAAATAGAGCCAACAATTTCAAATCAGACTCATTATGATCCACATAGTGCCATTTACGACCAATTATACTCGTTAAGGACACACAAACCGAATTTACCCACTAAGACGAAAATGACCCACGGACGATCCAATAGAGACCACTAAGACCCGTTACACCTTAAATAGAGCCAATAAGGTTAAATCAAACTCATTATGACCCACATAGTGCCATTACGACCAATTATAATCGTTAAGAAAACACAAACCCAATATACCCACTATGATCAAAATGAACCAAGTACGAACCATTATAGACCACTAAGGCCCGTTATACCTCAAATAGAGCGAATAAGGTAAAATCAGACTCATTATCAACCACATAGTGCCATTACGACCAATTAGACTCGTTAAGGAGATACAAACCCAATATACACACTAAGACCAAAACGAACCAAGTTTGAGCCATTACAAAACCAAAAAGACTCGTTACACCTCAAATAGAGCCAATAAGTTCAAATCACACTCATTATGACTCAGATAGTGTGATTACGACCAATTTTACTCATTAAGCACAAACAAGCCCAATTAACCAACCAAGTACGAGCCATTATAGACAAATATGACACGTTATACCTCAAATAGAGCCAACAATTTCAAATCAGACTCATTATGATCCACATAGTGCCATTTACGACCAATTATACTCGTTAAGGACACACAAAACGAATTTATCCACTAAGACGAAAATGAACCACGTACGATCCAATAGAGACCACTAAGACCCGTTACACCTCAAATAGAGCCAATAAGGTTAAATCAAACTCATTACGACCCACATAGTGCCATTACGACCAATTATAATCGTTAAGAAAACACAAACCCAATATACCCACTATGATCAAAATGAACCAAGTACGAACCATTACAGACCACTAAGGCCCGTTATACCTCAAATAGAGCGAATAAGGTAAAATCAGACTCATTATCACCCACATATTGCCATTACGACCAATTAGACTCGTTAAGGAGATACAAACCCAATATACACACTAAGACCAAAACGAACCAAGTTTGAGCCATTACAAAACAAAAAAGACTTGTTACACCTCAAAAAGAGCCAATAAGTTCAAATCACACTCATTATGACCCACATAGTATGATTACGACCAATTTTACTCGTTAAGGACAAACAAACCCAATTTACCAACCAAGTACGAGCCATTATAGACAAATATGAGACGTTATACCTCAAATAGAGCCAACAATTTCAAATCAGACTCATTATGATCCACATAGTGCCATTTACGACCAATTATACTCGTTAAGGACACACAAACCGAATTTACCCACTAAGATGAGAATGAACCATGTACGATCCAATAGAGACCACTAAGACCCGTTACACCTCAAATAGAGCCAATAAGGTTAAATCAAACTCATTACGACCCACATAGTGCCATTACGACCAATTATAATCGTTAAGAAAACACAAACCCAATTTACCAACCAAGTACGAGCCATTATAGACAAATATGACACGTTATACCTCAAATAGAGCCAACAATTTCAAATCAGACTCATTATGATCCACTAGTACCATTTACGACCAATTATACTCGTTAAGGACACACAAACCCAATTTACCAACCAAGTACGAGCCATTATAGACAAATATGACACGTTGGAAATTGAGCCAACAATTTCAAATCAGACTCATTATGATCCACATAGTGCCATTTACGACCAATTATACTCGTTAAGGACACACAAAACGAATTTACCCACTAAGACGAAAATGAACCACGTACGATCCAATAGAGACCACTAAGACCCGTTACACCTCAAATAGAGCCAATAAGGTTAAATCAAACTCATTACGACCCACATAGTGCCATTACGACCAATTATAATCGTTAAGAAAACACAAACCCAATATACCCACTATGATCAAAATGAACCAAGTACGAACCATTACAGACCACTAAGGCCCGTTATACCTCAAATAGAGCGAATAAGGTAAAATCAGACTCATTATGACCCACATAGTGCCATTACGACCAATTAGACTCGTTAAGGAGATACAAACCCAATATACACACTAAGACCAAAACGAACCAAGTTTGAGCTATTACAAAACCAAAAAGACTCGTTACACCTCAAATAGAGCCAATAAGTTCAAATCACACTCATTATGACCCACATAGTGTGATTACGACCAATTTTACTCGTTAAGGACAAACAAACCCAATTTACCAACCAAGTATGAGCCATTATAGACAAATATGACACGTTACAAATAGAGCCAACAATTTCAAATCAGACTCATTATGATCCACATAGTGCCATTTACGACCAATTATACTCGTTAAGGACACACAAACCGAATTTACCCACTAAGACGAAAATGACCCACGGACGATCCAATAGAGACCACTAAGACCCGTTACACCTTAAATAGAGCCAATAAGGTTAAATCAAACTCATTATGACCCACATAGTGCCATTACGACCAATTATAATCGTTAAGAAAACACAAACCCAATATACCCACTATGATCAAAATGAACCAAGTACGAACCATTATAGACCACTAAGGCCCGTTATACCTCAAATAGAGCGAATAAGGTAAAATCAGACTCATTATCAACCACATAGTGCCATTACGACCAATTAGACTCGTTAAGGAGATACAAACCCAATATACACACTAAGACCAAAACGAACCAAGTTTGAGCCATTACAAAACCAAAAAGACTCGTTACACCTCAAATAGAGCCAATAAGTTCAAATCACACTCATTATGACTCAGATAGTGTGATTACGACCAATTTTACTCATTAAGCACAAACAAGCCCAATTAACCAACCAAGTACGAGCCATTATAGACAAATATGACACGTTATACCTCAAATAGAGCCAACAATTTCAAATCAGACTCATTATGATCCACATAGTGCCATTTACGACCAATTATACTCGTTAAGGACACACAAAACGAATTTATCCAGTAAGACGAAAATGAACCACGTACGATCCAATAGAGACCACTAAGACCCGTTACACCTCAAATAGAGCCAATAAGGTTAAATCAAACTCATTACGACCCACATAGTGCCATTACGACCAATTATAATCGTTAAGAAAACACAAACCCAATATACCCACTATGATCAAAATGAACCAAGTACGAACCATTACAGACCAGTAAGGCCCGTTATACCTCAAATAGAGCGAATAAGGTAAAATCAGACTCATTATCACCCACATAGTGCCATTACGACCAATTAGACTCGTTAAGGAAGACAAACCCAATATACACACTAAGACCAAAACGAACCAAGTTTGAGCCATTACAAAACCAAAAAGACTCGTTACACCTCAAATAGAGCCAATAAGTTCAAATCACACTCATTATGACCCATATAGTGTGATTACGACCAAATTTACTCGTTAAGGATAAACAAACCCAATTTACAAACCAAGTACGAGCCATTATAGACAAATATGACATGTTATACCTCAAATAGAGCCAACAATTTCAAATCAGACTCATTATGATCCACATAGTGCCATTTACGACCAATTATACTCGTTATGGACACACAAACCGAATTTACCCACTAAGACGAAAATAAACCACGTACGATCCAATTCTACCACTAAGACCCGTTACACCTCAAATAGAGCCAATAACGTTAAATCAAACTCATTACGACCCACATAGTGCCATTACGACCGATTATAATCGTTAAGAAAACACAAACCCAATATGCCCACTATGATCAAAATGAACCAAGTACGAACCATTACAGACCACTAAGGCCCGTTATACCTCAAATAGAGCGAATAAGGTAAAATCAGACTCATTATCACCCACATAGTGCCATTACGACCAATTAGACTCGTTAAGGAGATACAAACCCCAATATACACACTAAGACCAAAACGAACCAAGTTTGAGCCATTACAAACCCAAAAAGACTCGTTACACCTCAAATAGAGCCAATAAGTTCAAATCACACTCATTATGACCCACATAGTGTGATTACGACCAAATTTACTCGTTAAGGACAAACAAACCCAATTTACCAACCAAGTATGAGCCATTATAGACAAATATGACACGTTATACCTCAAATAGAGCCACCAATTTCAAATCAGACTCATTATGATCCACATAGTGCCATTTACGACCAATTATACTCGTTAAGGACACACAAACCGAATTTACCCACTATGATCAAAATGAACCAAGTACGAACCATTAAAGACCACTAAGGCCCGTTATACCTCAAATAGAGCGAATAAGGTAAAATCAGACTCATTATCACCCACATAGTGCCATTACGACCAATTAGACTCGTTAAGGAGATAAAAACCCAATATACACACTAAGACCAAAACGAACCAAGTGTGAGCCATTACAAAACCAAAAAGACTCGTTACACCTCAAATAGAGCCAATAAATTCAAATCAGACTCATTATGACCCACATAGTGTGATTACGACCAATTTTACTCGTTAAGGACAAACAAACCCAATTTACCAACCAAGTACGAGCCATTATAGACAAATATGAGACGTTATACCTCAAATAGAGCCAACAATTTCAAATCAGACTCATTATGATCCACATAGTGCCATTTACGACCAATTATACTCGTTAAGGACACACAAACCGAATTTACCCACTAAGACGAGAATGAACCATGTACGATCCAATAGAGACCACTAAGACCCGTTACACCTCAAATAGAGCCAATAAGGTTAAATCAAACTCATTACGACCCACATAGTGCCATTACGACCAATTATAATCGTTAAGAAAACACAAACCCAATATACCCACTATGATCAAAATGAACCAAGTACGAACCATTACAGACCACTAAGGCCCGTTATACCTCAAATAGAGCGAATAAGGTAAAATCAGACTCATTATCACCCACATAGTGCCATTACGACCAATTAGACTCGTTAAGGAGATAAAAACCCAATATACACAATAAGACCAAAACGAACCAAGTGTGAGCCATTACAAAACCCAAAAGACTCGTTACACCTCAAAAAGAGCCAATAAGTTCAAATCACACTCATTATGACCCACATAGTATGATTACGACCAATTTTACTCGTTAAGGACAAACAAACCCAATTTACCAACCAAGTACGAGCCATTATAGACAAATATGAGACGTTATACCTCAAATAGAGCCAACAATTTCAAATCATACTCATTATGATCCACATAGTGCCATTTACGACCAATTATACTCGTTAAGGACACACAAACCGAATTTACCCACTAAGACGAAAATGAACCACGTACGATCCAATAGAGACCACTAAGACCCGTTACACCTCAAATAGAGCCAATAAGGTTAAATCAAACTCATTACGACCCACATAGTGCCATTACGACCAATTATAATCGTTAAGAAAACACAAACCCAATATACCCACTATGATCAAAATGAACCAAGTACGAACCATTACAGACCACTAAGGCCCGTTATACCTCAAATAGAGCGAATAAGGTAAAATCAGACTCATTATGACCCACATAGTGCCATTACGACCAATTAGACTCGTTAAGGAGATACAAACCCAATATACACACTAAGACCAAAACGAACCAAGTTTGAGCTATTACAAAACCAAAAAGACTCGTTACACCTCAAATAGAGCCAATAAGTTCAAATCACACTCATTATGACCCACATAGTGTGATTACGACCAATTTTACTCGTTAAGGACAAACAAACCCAATTTACCAACCAAGTATGAGCCATTATAGACAAATATGACACGTTACAAATAGAGCCAACAATTTCAAATCAGACTCATTATGATCCACATAGTGCCATTTACGACCAATTATACTCGTTAAGGACACACAAACCGAATTTACCCACTAAGACGAAAATGACCCACGGACGATCCAATAGAGACCACTAAGACCCGTTACACCTTAAATAGAGCCAATAAGGTTAAATCAAACTCATTATGACCCACATAGTGCCATTACGACCAATTATAATCGTTAAGAAAACACAAACCCAATATACCCACTATGATCAAAATGAACCAAGTACGAACCATTATAGACCACTAAGGCCCGTTATACCTCAAATAGAGCGAATAAGGTAAAATCAGACTCATTATCAACCACATAGTGCCATTACGACCAATTAGACTCGTTAAGGAGATACAAACCCAATATACACACTAAGACCAAAACGAACCAAGTTTGAGCCATTACAAAACCAAAAAGACTCGTTACACCTCAAATAGAGCCAATAAGTTCAAATCACACTCATTATGACTCAGATAGTGTGATTACGACCAATTTTACTCATTAAGCACAAACAAGCCCAATTAACCAACCAAGTACGAGCCATTATAGACAAATATGACACGTTATACCTCAAATAGAGCCAACAATTTCAAATCAGACTCATTATGATCCACATAGTGCCATTTACGACCAATTATACTCGTTAAGGACACACAAAACGAATTTATCCACTAAGACGAAAATGAACCACGTACGATCCAATAGAGACCACTAAGACCCGTTACACCTCAAATAGAGCCAATAAGGTTAAATCAAACTCATTACGACCCACATAGTGCCATTACGACCAATTATAATCGTTAAGAAAACACAAACCCAATATACCCACTATGATCAAAATGAACCAAGTACGAACCATTACAGACCACTAAGGCCCGTTATACCTCAAATAGAGCGAATAAGGTAAAATCAGACTCATTATCACCCACATATTGCCATTACGACCAATTAGACTCGTTAAGGAGATACAAACCCAATATACACACTAAGACCAAAACGAACCAAGTTTGAGCCATTACAAAACAAAAAAGACTTGTTACACCTCAAAAAGAGCCAATAAGTTCAAATCACACTCATTATGACCCACATAGTATGATTACGACCAATTTTACTCGTTAAGGACAAACAAACCCAATTTACCAACCAAGTACGAGCCATTATAGACAAATATGAGACGTTATACCTCAAATAGAGCCAACAATTTCAAATCAGACTCATTATGATCCACATAGTGCCATTTACGACCAATTATACTCGTTAAGGACACACAAACCGAATTTACCCACTAAGATGAGAATGAACCATGTACGATCCAATAGAGACCACTAAGACCCGTTACACCTCAAATAGAGCCAATAAGGTTAAATCAAACTCATTACGACCCACATAGTGCCATTACGACCAATTATAATCGTTAAGAAAACACAAACCCAATTTACCAACCAAGTACGAGCCATTATAGACAAATATGACACGTTATACCTCAAATAGAGCCAACAATTTCAAATCAGACTCATTATGATCCACTAGTACCATTTACGACCAATTATACTCGTTAAGGACACACAAACCCAATTTACCAACCAAGTACGAGCCATTATAGACAAATATGACACGTTGGAAATTGAGCCAACAATTTCAAATCAGACTCATTATGATCCACATAGTGCCATTTACGACCAATTATACTCGTTAAGGACACACAAAACGAATTTACCCACTAAGACGAAAATGAACCACGTACGATCCAATAGAGACCACTAAGACCCGTTACACCTCAAATAGAGCCAATAAGGTTAAATCAAACTCATTACGACCCACATAGTGCCATTACGACCAATTATAATCGTTAAGAAAACACAAACCCAATATACCCACTATGATCAAAATGAACCAAGTACGAACCATTACAGACCACTAAGGCCCGTTATACCTCAAATAGAGCGAATAAGGTAAAATCAGACTCATTATGACCCACATAGTGCCATTACGACCAATTAGACTCGTTAAGGAGATACAAACCCAATATACACACTAAGACCAAAACGAACCAAGTTTGAGCTATTACAAAACCAAAAAGACTCGTTACACCTCAAATAGAGCCAATAAGTTCAAATCACACTCATTATGACCCACATAGTGTGATTACGACCAATTTTACTCGTTAAGGACAAACAAACCCAATTTACCAACCAAGTATGAGCCATTATAGACAAATATGACACGTTACAAATAGAGCCAACAATTTCAAATCAGACTCATTATGATCCACATAGTGCCATTTACGACCAATTATACTCGTTAAGGACACACAAACCGAATTTACCCACTAAGACGAAAATGACCCACGGACGATCCAATAGAGACCACTAAGACCCGTTACACCTTAAATAGAGCCAATAAGGTTAAATCAAACTCATTATGACCCACATAGTGCCATTACGACCAATTATAATCGTTAAGAAAACACAAACCCAATATACCCACTATGATCAAAATGAACCAAGTACGAACCATTATAGACCACTAAGGCCCGTTATACCTCAAATAGAGCGAATAAGGTAAAATCAGACTCATTATCAACCACATAGTGCCATTACGACCAATTAGACTCGTTAAGGAGATACAAACCCAATATACACACTAAGACCAAAACGAACCAAGTTTGAGCCATTACAAAACCAAAAAGACTCGTTACACCTCAAATAGAGCCAATAAGTTCAAATCACACTCATTATGACTCAGATAGTGTGATTACGACCAATTTTACTCATTAAGCACAAACAAGCCCAATTAACCAACCAAGTACGAGCCATTATAGACAAATATGACACGTTATACCTCAAATAGAGCCAACAATTTCAAATCAGACTCATTATGATCCACATAGTGCCATTTACGACCAATTATACTCGTTAAGGACACACAAAACGAATTTATCCAGTAAGACGAAAATGAACCACGTACGATCCAATAGAGACCACTAAGACCCGTTACACCTCAAATAGAGCCAATAAGGTTAAATCAAACTCATTACGACCCACATAGTGCCATTACGACCAATTATAATCGTTAAGAAAACACAAACCCAATATACCCACTATGATCAAAATGAACCAAGTACGAACCATTACAGACCAGTAAGGCCCGTTATACCTCAAATAGAGCGAATAAGGTAAAATCAGACTCATTATCACCCACATAGTGCCATTACGACCAATTAGACTCGTTAAGGAAGACAAACCCAATATACACACTAAGACCAAAACGAACCAAGTTTGAGCCATTACAAAACCAAAAAGACTCGTTACACCTCAAATAGAGCCAATAAGTTCAAATCACACTCATTATGACCCATATAGTGTGATTACGACCAAATTTACTCGTTAAGGATAAACAAACCCAATTTACAAACCAAGTACGAGCCATTATAGACAAATATGACATGTTATACCTCAAATAGAGCCAACAATTTCAAATCAGACTCATTATGATCCACATAGTGCCATTTACGACCAATTATACTCGTTATGGACACACAAACCGAATTTACCCACTAAGACGAAAATAAACCACGTACGATCCAATTCTACCACTAAGACCCGTTACACCTCAAATAGAGCCAATAACGTTAAATCAAACTCATTACGACCCACATAGTGCCATTACGACCGATTATAATCGTTAAGAAAACACAAACCCAATATGCCCACTATGATCAAAATGAACCAAGTACGAACCATTACAGACCACTAAGGCCCGTTATACCTCAAATAGAGCGAATAAGGTAAAATCAGACTCATTATCACCCACATAGTGCCATTACGACCAATTAGACTCGTTAAGGAGATACAAACCCCAATATACACACTAAGACCAAAACGAACCAAGTTTGAGCCATTACAAACCCAAAAAGACTCGTTACACCTCAAATAGAGCCAATAAGTTCAAATCACACTCATTATGACCCACATAGTGTGATTACGACCAAATTTACTCGTTAAGGACAAACAAACCCAATTTACCAACCAAGTATGAGCCATTATAGACAAATATGACACGTTATACCTCAAATAGAGCCACCAATTTCAAATCAGACTCATTATGATCCACATAGTGCCATTTACGACCAATTATACTCGTTAAGGACACACAAACCGAATTTACCCACTATGATCAAAATGAACCAAGTACGAACCATTAAAGACCACTAAGGCCCGTTATACCTCAAATAGAGCGAATAAGGTAAAATCAGACTCATTATCACCCACATAGTGCCATTACGACCAATTAGACTCGTTAAGGAGATAAAAACCCAATATACACACTAAGACCAAAACGAACCAAGTGTGAGCCATTACAAAACCAAAAAGACTCGTTACACCTCAAATAGAGCCAATAAATTCAAATCAGACTCATTATGACCCACATAGTGTGATTACGACCAATTTTACTCGTTAAGGACAAACAAACCCAATTTACCAACCAAGTACGAGCCATTATAGACAAATATGAGACGTTATACCTCAAATAGAGCCAACAATTTCAAATCAGACTCATTATGATCCACATAGTGCCATTTACGACCAATTATACTCGTTAAGGACACACAAACCGAATTTACCCACTAAGACGAGAATGAACCATGTACGATCCAATAGAGACCACTAAGACCCGTTACACCTCAAATAGAGCCAATAAGGTTAAATCAAACTCATTACGACCCACATAGTGCCATTACGACCAATTATAATCGTTAAGAAAACACAAACCCAATATACCCACTATGATCAAAATGAACCAAGTACGAACCATTACAGACCACTAAGGCCCGTTATACCTCAAATAGAGCGAATAAGGTAAAATCAGACTCATTATCACCCACATAGTGCCATTACGACCAATTAGACTCGTTAAGGAGATAAAAACCCAATATACACAATAAGACCAAAACGAACCAAGTGTGAGCCATTACAAAACCCAAAAGACTCGTTACACCTCAAAAAGAGCCAATAAGTTCAAATCACACTCATTATGACCCACATAGTATGATTACGACCAATTTTACTCGTTAAGGACAAACAAACCCAATTTACCAACCAAGTACGAGCCATTATAGACAAATATGAGACGTTATACCTCAAATAGAGCCAACAATTTCAAATCATACTCATTATGATCCACATAGTGCCATTTACGACTAATTATACTCGTTAAGGACACACAAACCGAATTTACCCACTAAGACGAGAATGAACCATGTACGATCCAATAGAGACCACTAAGACCCGTTACACCTCAAATAGAGCCAATAAGGTTAAATCAAACTCATTACGACCCACATAGTGCCATTACGACCAATTATAATCGTTAAGAAAACACAAACCCAATATACCCACTATGATCAAAATGAACCAAGTACGAACCATTACAGACCACTAAGGCCCGTTATACCTCAAATAGAGCGAATAAGGTAAAATCAGACTCATTATCACCCACATATTGCCATTACGACCAATTAGACTCGTTAAGGAGATACAAACCCAATATACACACTAAGACCAAAACGAACCAAGTTTGAGCCATTACAAAACAAAAAAGACTTGTTACACCTCAAAAAGAGCCAATAAGTTCAAATCACACTCATTATGACCCACATAGTATGATTACGACCAATTTTACTCGTTAAGGACAAACAAACCCAATTTACCAACCAAGTACGAGCCATTATAGACAAATATGAGACGTTATACCTCAAATAGAGCCAACAATTTCAAATCAGACTCATTATGATCCACATAGTGCCATTTACGACCAATTATACTCGTTAAGGACACACAAACCGAATTTACCCACTAAGATGAGAATGAACCATGTACGATCCAATAGAGACCACTAAGACCCGTTACACCTCAAATAGAGCCAATAAGGTTAAATCAAACTCATTACGACCCACATAGTGCCATTACGACCAATTATAATCGTTAAGAAAACACAAACCCAATTTACCAACCAAGTACGAGCCATTATAGACAAATATGACACGTTATACCTCAAATAGAGCCAACAATTTCAAATCAGACTCATTATGATCCACTAGTACCATTTACGACCAATTATACTCGTTAAGGACACACAAACCCAATTTACCAACCAAGTACGAGCCATTATAGACAAATATGACACGTTGGAAATTGAGCCAACAATTTCAAATCAGACTCATTATGATCCACATAGTGCCATTTACGACCAATTATACTCGTTAAGGACACACAAAACGAATTTACCCACTAAGACGAAAATGAACCACGTACGATCCAATAGAGACCACTAAGACCCGTTACACCTCAAATAGAGCCAATAAGGTTAAATCAAACTCATTACGACCCACATAGTGCCATTACGACCAATTATAATCGTTAAGAAAACACAAACCCAATATACCCACTATGATCAAAATGAACCAAGTACGAACCATTACAGACCACTAAGGCCCGTTATACCTCAAATAGAGCGAATAAGGTAAAATCAGACTCATTATCACCCACATAGTGCCATTACGACCAATTAGACTCGTTAAGGAGATACAAACCCAATATACACACTAAGACCAAAACGAACCAAGTTTGAGCTATTACAAAACCAAAAAGACTCGTTACACCTCAAATAGAGCCAATAAGTTCAAATCACACTCATTATGACCCACATAGTGTGATTACGACCAATTTTACTCGTTAAGGACAAACAAACCCAATTTACCAACCAAGTATGAGCCATTATAGACAAATATGACACGTTACAAATAGAGCCAACAATTTCAAATCAGACTCATTATGATCCACATAGTGCCATTTACGACCAATTATACTCGTTAAGGACACACAAACCGAATTTACCCACTAAGACGAAAATGACCCACGGACGATCCAATAGAGACCACTAAGACCCGTTACACCTTAAATAGAGCCAATAAGGTTAAATCAAACTCATTATGACCCACATAGTGCCATTACGACCAATTATAATCGTTAAGAAAACACAAACCCAATATACCCACTATGATCAAAATGAACCAAGTACGAACCATTATAGACCACTAAGGCCCGTTATACCTCAAATAGAGCGAATAAGGTAAAATCAGACTCATTATCAACCACATAGTGCCATTACGACCAATTAGACTCGTTAAGGAGATACAAACCCAATATACACACTAAGACCAAAACGAACCAAGTTTGAGCCATTACAAAACCAAAAAGACTCGTTACACCTCAAATAGAGCCAATAAGTTCAAATCACACTCATTATGACTCAGATAGTGTGATTACGACCAATTTTACTCATTAAGCACAAACAAGCCCAATTAACCAACCAAGTACGAGCCATTATAGACAAATATGACACGTTATACCTCAAATAGAGCCAACAATTTCAAATCAGACTCATTATGATCCACATAGTGCCATTTACGACCAATTATACTCGTTAAGGACACACAAAACGAATTTATCCACTAAGACGAAAATGAACCACGTACGATCCAATAGAGACCACTAAGACCCGTTACACCTCAAATAGAGCCAATAAGGTTAAATCAAACTCATTACGACCCACATAGTGCCATTACGACCAATTATAATCGTTAAGAAAACACAAACCCAATATACCCACTATGATCAAAATGAACCAAGTACGAACCATTACAGACCAGTAAGGCCCGTTATACCTCAAATAGAGCGAATAAGGTAAAATCAGACTCATTATCACCCACATAGTGCCATTACGACCAATTAGACTCGTTAAGGAAGACAAACCCAATATACACACTAAGACCAAAACGAACCAAGTTTGAGCCATTACAAAACCAAAAAGACTCGTTACACCTCAAATAGAGCCAATAAGTTCAAATCACACTCATTATGACCCATATAGTGTGATTACGACCAAATTTACTCGTTAAGGATAAACAAACCCAATTTACAAACCAAGTACGAGCCATTATAGACAAATATGACATGTTATACCTCAAATAGAGCCAACAATTTCAAATCAGACTCATTATGATCCACATAGTGCCATTTACGACCAATTATACTCGTTATGGACACACAAACCGAATTTACCCACTAAGACGAAAATAAACCACGTACGATCCAATTCTACCACTAAGACCCGTTACACCTCAAATAGAGCCAATAACGTTAAATCAAACTCATTACGACCCACATAGTGCCATTACGACCGATTATAATCGTTAAGAAAACACAAACCCAATATGCCCACTATGATCAAAATGAACCAAGTACGAACCATTACAGACCACTAAGGCCCGTTATACCTCAAATAGAGCGAATAAGGTAAAATCAGACTCATTATCACCCACATAGTGCCATTACGACCAATTAGACTCGTTAAGGAGATACAAACCCCAATATACACACTAAGACCAAAACGAACCAAGTTTGAGCCATTACAAACCCAAAAAGACTCGTTACACCTCAAATAGAGCCAATAAGTTCAAATCACACTCATTATGACCCACATAGTGTGATTACGACCAAATTTACTCGTTAAGGACAAACAAACCCAATTTACCAACCAAGTATGAGCCATTATAGACAAATATGACACGTTATACCTCAAATAGAGCCACCAATTTCAAATCAGACTCATTATGATCCACATAGTGCCATTTACGACCAATTATACTCGTTAAGGACACACAAACCGAATTTACCCACTATGATCAAAATGAACCAAGTACGAACCATTAAAGACCACTAAGGCCCGTTATACCTCAAATAGAGCGAATAAGGTAAAATCAGACTCATTATCACCCACATAGTGCCATTACGACCAATTAGACTCGTTAAGGAGATAAAAACCCAATATACACACTAAGACCAAAACGAACCAAGTGTGAGCCATTACAAAACCAAAAAGACTCGTTACACCTCAAATAGAGCCAATAAGTTCAAATCAGACTCATTATGACCCACATAGTGTGATTACGACCAATTTTACTCGTTAAGGACAAACAAACCCAATTTACGAACCAAGTACGAGCCATTATAGACAAATATGAGACGTTATACCTCAAATAGAGCCAACAATTTCAAATCAGACTCATTATGATCCACATAGTGCCATTTACGACCAATTATACTCGTTAAGGACACAAAACCGAATTTACCCACTAAGACGAGAATGAACCATGTACGATCCAATAGAGACCACTAAGACCCGTTACACCTCAAATAGAGCCAATAAGGTTAAATCAAACTCATTACGACCCACATAGTGCCATTACGACCAATTATAATCGTTAAGAAAACACAAACCCAATATACCCACTATGATCAAAATGAACCAAGTACGAACCATTACAGACCACTAAGGCCCGTTATACCTCAAATAGAGCGAATAAGGTAAAATCAGACTCATTATCACCCACATATTGCCATTACGACCAATTAGACTCGTTAAGGAGATACAAACCCAATATACACACTAAGACCAAAACGAACCAAGTTTGAGCCATTACAAAACAAAAAAGACTTGTTACACCTCAAAAAGAGCCAATAAGTTCAAATCACACTCATTATGACCCACATAGTATGATTACGACCAATTTTACTCGTTAAGGACAAACAAACCCAATTTACCAACCAAGTACGAGCCATTATAGACAAATATGAGACGTTATACCTCAAATAGAGCCAACAATTTCAAATCAGACTCATTATGATCCACATAGTGCCATTTACGACCAATTATACTCGTTAAGGACACACAAACCGAATTTACCCACTAAGATGAGAATGAACCATGTACGATCCAATAGAGACCACTAAGACCCGTTACACCTCAAATAGAGCCAATAAGGTTAAATCAAACTCATTACGACCCACATAGTGCCATTACGACCAATTATAATCGTTAAGAAAACACAAACCCAATATACCCACTATGATCAAAATGAACCAAGTACGAACCATTACAGACCACTAAGGCCCGTTATACCTCAAATAGAGCGAATAAGGTAAAATCAGACTCATTATCACCCACATAGTGCCATTACGACCAATTAGACTCGTTAAGGAATACAAACCCAATATACACACTAAGACCAAAACGAACCAAGTTTGAGCCATTACAAAACCAAAAAGACTCGTTACACCTCAAATAGAGCCAATAAGTTCAAATCACACTCATTATGACCCACATAGTGTGATTACGACCAAATTTACTCGTTAAGGACAAACAAACCCAATTTACCAACCAAGTATGAGCCATTATAGACAAATATGACACGTTATACCTCAAATAGAGCCACCAATTTCAAATCAGACTCATTATGATCCACATAGTGCCATTTACGACCAATTATACTCGTTAAGGACACACAAACCGAATTTACCCACTATGATCAAAATGAACCAAGTACGAACCATTAAAGACCACTAAGGCCCGTTATACCTCAAATAGAGCGAATAAGGTAAAATCAGACTCATTATCACCCACATAGTGCCATTACGACCAATTAGACTCGTTAAGGAGATAAAAACCCAATATACACACTAAGACCAAAACGAACCAAGTGTGAGCCATTACAAAACCAAAAAGACTCGTTACACCTCAAATAGAGCCAATAAGTTCAAATCAGACTCATTATGACCCACATAGTGTGATTACGACCAATTTTACTCGTTAAGGACAAACAAACCCAATTTACCAACCAAGTACGAGCCATTATAGACAAATATGAGACGTTATACCTCAAATAGAGCCAACAATTTCAAATCAGACTCATTATGATCCACATAGTGCCATTTACGACCAATTATACTCGTTAAGGACACACAAACCGAATTTACCCACTAAGACGAGAATGAACCATGTACGATCCAATAGAGACCACTAAGACCCGTTACACCTCAAATAGAGCCAATAAGGATAAATCAAACGCATTACGACCCACATAGTGCCATTACGACCAATTATAATCGTTAAGAAAACACAAACCCAATATACCCACTATGATCAAAATGAACCAAGTACGAACCATTACAGACCACTAAGGCCCGTTATACCTCAAATAGAGCGAATAAGGTAAAATCAGACTCATTATCACCCACATAGTGCCATTACGACCAATTAGACTCGTTAAGGAGATAAAAACCCGATATACACAATAAGACCAAAACGAACCAAGTGTGAGCCATTACAAAACCCAAAAGACTCGTTACACCTCAAAAAGAGCCAATAAGTTCAAATCACACTCATTATGACCCACATAGTATGATTACGACCAATTTTACTCGTTAAGGACAAACAAACCCAATTTACCAACCAAGTACGAGCCATTATAGACAAATATGAGACGTTATACCTCAAATAGAGCCAACAATTTCAAATCAGACTCATTATGATCCACATAGTGCCATTTACGACCAATTATACTCGTTAAGGACACACAAACCGAATTTACCCACTAAGATGAGAATGAACCATGTACGATCCAATAGAGACCACTAAGACCCGTTACACCTCAAATAGAGCCAATAAGGTTAAATCAAACTCATTACGACCCACATAGTGCCATTACGACCAATTATAATCGTTAAGAAAACACAAACCCAATATACCCACTATGATCAAAATGAACCAAGTACGAACCATTACAGACCACTAATGCCCGTTATACCTCAAATAGAGCGAATAAGGTAAAATCAGACTCATTATCACCCACATAGTGCCATTACGACCAATTAGACTCGTTAAGGAATACAAACCCAATATACACACTAAGACCAAAACGAACCAAGTTTGAGCCATTACAAAACCAAAAAGACTCGTTACACCTCAAATAGAGCCAATAAGTTCAAATCACACTCATTATGACCCATATAGTGTGATTACGACCAATTTTACTCGTTAAGGATAAACAAACCCAATTTACAAACCAAGTACGAGCCATTATAGACAAATATGACATGTTATACCTCAAATAGAGCCAATAATTTCAAATCAGACTCATTATGATCCACATAGTGCCATTTACGACCAATTATACTCGTTAAGGACACACAAACCGAATTTACCCACTAAGACGAAAATGAACCACGTACGATCCAATAGAGACCACTAAGACCCGTTACACCACAAATAGAGCCAATAAGGTTAAATCAAACTCATTACGTCCCACATAGTGCCATTACGACCAATTATAATCGTTAAGAAAACACAAACCCAATATACCCACTATGATCAAAATGAACCAAGTACGAACCATTACAGACCACTAAGGCCCGTTATACCTCAAATAGAGCGAATAAGGTAAAATCAGACTCATTATCACCCACATAGTGCCATTACGACCAATTAGACTCGTTAAGGAGATACAAACCCAATATACACACTAAGAACAAAACGAACCAAGTTTGAGCCATTACAAAACCAAAAAGACTCGTTACACCTCAAATAGAGCCAATAAGTTCAAATCAGACTCATTATGACCCACATAGTGTGATTACGACCAATTTTACTCGTTAAGGACAAACAAACCCAATTTACCAACCAAGTACGAGCCATTATAGACAAATATGACACGTTATACCTCAAATAGAGCCAACAATTTCAAATCAGACTCGTTATGATCCACATAGTGCCATTTACGACCAATTATACTCGTTAAGGACACACAAACCGAATTTACCCACTAAGACGAAAATGAACCACGTACGATCCAATAGAGACCACTAAGACCCGTTACACCACAAATAGAGCCAATAAGGTTAAATCAAACTCATTACGTCCCACATAGTGCCATTACGACCAATTATAATCGTTAAGAAAACACAAACCCAATATACCCACTATGATCAAAATGAACCAAGTACGAACCATTACAGACCACTAAGGCCCGTTATACCTCAAATAGAGCGAATAAGGTAAAATCAGACTCATTATCACCCACATAGTGCCATTACGACCAATTAGACTCGTTAAGGAGATACAAACCCAATATACACACTAAGAACAAAACGAACCAAGTTTGAGCCATTACAAAACCAAAAAGACTCGTTACACCTCAAATAGAGCCAATAAGTTCAAATCAGACTCATTATGACCCACATAGTGTGATTACGACCAATTTTACTCGTTAAGGACAAACAAACCCAATTTACCAACCAAGTACGAGCCATTATAGACAAATATGACACGTTATACCTCAAATAGAGCCAACAATTTCAAATCAGACTCGTTATGATCCACATAGTGCCATTTACGACCAATTATACTCGTTAAGGACACACAAACCGAATTTACCCACTAAGACGAAAATGAACCACGTACGATCCAATAGAGACCACTAAGACCCGTTACACCACAAATAGAGCCAATAAGGTTAAATCAAACTCATTACGTCCCACATAGTGCCATTACGACCAATTATAATCGTTAAGAAAACACAAACCCAATATACCCACTATGATCAAAATGAACCAAGTACGAACCATTACAGACCACTAAGGCCCGTTATACCTCAAATAGAGCGAATAAGGTAAAATCAGACTCATTATCACCCACATAGTGCCATTACGACCAATTAGACTCGTTAAGGAGATAAAAACCCAATATACACACTAAGACCAAAACGAACCAAGTGTGAGCCATTACAAAACCAAAAAGACTCGTTACACCTCAAAAAGAGCCAATAAGTTCAAATCACACTCATTATGACCCACATAGTATGATTACGACCAATTTTACTCGTTAAGGACAAACAAACCCAATTTACCAACCAAGTACGAGCCATTATAGACAAATATGAGACGTTATACCTCAAATAGAGCCAACAATTTCAAATCAGACTCATTATGATCCACATAGTGCCATTTACGACCAATTATACTCGTTAAGGACACACAAAATGAATTTACCCACTAAGACGAAAATGGACCACGTACGATCCAATAGAGACCACTAAGACCCGTTACACCTCAAATAGAGCCAATAAGGTTAAATCAAACTCATTACGACCCACATAGTGCCATTACGACCAATTATAATCGTTAAGAAAACACAAACCCAATATACCCACTATGATCAAAATGAACCAAGTACGAACCATTACAGACCACTAAGGCCCGTTATACCTCAAATAGAGCGAATAAGGTAAAATCAGACTCATTATCACCCACATATTGCCATTACGACCAATTAGACTCGTTAAGGAGATACAAACCCAATATACACACTAAGACCAAAACGAACCAAGTTTGAGCCATTACAAAACCAAAAAGACTCGTTACACCTCAAATAGAGCCAATAAGTTCAAATCACACTCATTATGACCCACATAGTGTGATTACGACAAATTATACTCGTTAAGGACAACCAAACCCAATTTACCAACCAAGTACGAGCCATTATAGACAAATATGACACGTTATACCTCAAATAGAGCCAACAATTTCAAATCAGACTCATTATGATCCACTAGTACCATTTACGACCAATTATACTCGTTAAGGACACACAAACCCAATTTACCAACCAAGTACGAGCCATTATAGACAAATATGACACGTTATACCTCAAATTGAGCCAACAATTTCAAATCAGACTCATTATGATCCACATAGTGCCATTTACGACCAATTATACTCGTTAAGGACACACAAACCGAATTTACCCACTATGATCAAAATGAACCAAGTACGAACCATTAAAGACCACTATAAGGCCCGTTATACCTCAAATAGAGCGAATAAGGTAAAATCAGACTCATTATCACCCACATAGTGCCATTACGACCAATTAGACTCGTTAAGGAGATAAAAACCCAATATACACACTAAGACCAAAACGAACCAAGTGTGAGCCATTACAAAACCAAAAAGACTCGTTACACCTCAAATAGAGCCAATAAGTTCAAATCAGACTCATTATGACCCACATAGTGTGATTACGACCAATTTTACTCGTTAAGGACAAACAAACCCAATTTACCAACCAAGTACGAGCCATTATAGACAAATATGAGACGTTATACCTCAAATAGAGCCAACAATTTCAAATCAGACTCATTATGATCCACATAGTGCCATTTACGACCAATTATACTCGTTAAGGACACACAAACCGAATTTACCCACTAAGACGAGAATGAACCATGTACGATCCAATAGAGACCACTAAGACCCGTTACACCTCAAATAGAGCCAATAAGGTTAAATCAAACTCATTACGACCCACATAGTGCCATTACGACCAATTATAATCGTTAAGAAAACACAAACCCAATATACCCACTATGATCAAAATGAACCAAGTACGAACCATTACAGACCACTAAGGCCCGTTATACCTCAAATAGAGCGAATAAGTTAAAATCAGACTCATTATCACCCACATAGTGCCATTACGACCAATTAGACTCGTTAAGGAGATAAAAACCCAATATACACAATAAGACCAAAACGAACCAAGTGTGAGCCATTACAAAACCCAAAAGACTCGTTACACCTCAAAAAGAGCCAATAAGTTCAAATCACACTCATTATGACCCACATAGTATGATTACGACCAATTTTACTCGTTAAGGACAAACAAACCCAATTTACCAACCAAGTACGAGCCATTATAGACAAATATGAGACGTTATACCTCAAATAGAGCCAACAATTTCAAATCATACTCATTATGATCCACATAGTGCCATTTACGACCAATTATACTCGTTAAGGACACACAAACCGAATTTACCCACTAAGACGAGAATGAACCATGTACGATCCAATAGAGACCACTAAGACCCGTTACACCTCAAATAGAGCCAATAAGGTTAAATCAAACTCATTACGACCCACATAGTGCCATTACGACCAATTATAATCGTTAAGAAAACACAAACCCAATATACCCACTATGATCAAAATGAACCAAGTACGAACCATTACAGACCACTAAGGCCCGTTATACCTCAAATAGAGCGAATAAGGTAAAATCAGACTCTTTATCACCCACATAGTGCCATTACGACCAATTAGACTCGTTAAGGAATACAAACCCAATATACACACTAAGACCAAAACGAACCAAGTTTGAGCCATTACAAAACCAAAAAGACTCGTTACACCTCAAATAGAGCCAATAAGTTCAAATCACACTCATTATGACCCACATAGTGTGATTACGACCAAATTTACTCGTTAAGGACAAACAAACCCAATTTACCAACCAAGCATGAGCCATTATAGACAAATATGACACGTTATACCTCAAATAGAGCCACCAATTTCAAATCAGACTCATTATGATCCACATAGTGCCATTTACGACCAATTATACTCGTTAAGGACACACAAACCGAATTTACCCACTATGATCAAAATGAACCAAGTACGAACCATTAAAGACCACTAAGGCCCGTTATACCTCAAATAGAGCGAATAAGGTAAAATCAGACTCATTATCACCCACATAGTGCCATTACGACCAATTAGACTCGTTAAGGAGATAAAAACCCAATATACACACTAAGACCAAAACGAACCAAGTGTGAGCCATTACAAAACCAAAAAGACTCGTTACACCTCAAATAGAGCCAATAAGTTCAAATCAGACTCATTATGACCCACATAGTGTGATTACGACCAATTTTACTCGTTAAGGACAAACAAACCCAATTTACCAACCAAGTACGAGCCATTATAGACAAATATGAGACGTTATACCTCAAATAGAGCCAACAATTTCAAATCAGACTCATTATGATCCACATAGTGCCATTTACGACCAATTATACTCGTTAAGGACACACAAACCGAATTTACCCACTAAGACGAGAATGAACCATGTACGATCCAATAGAGACCACTAAGACCCGTTACACCTCAAATAGAGCCAATAAGGTTAAATCAAACTCATTACGACCCACATAGTGCCATTACGACCAATTATAATCGTTAAGAAAACACAAACCCAATATACCCACTATGATCAAAATGAACCAAGTACGAACCATTACAGACCACTAAGGCCCGTTATACCTCAAATAGAGCGAATAAGGTAAAATCAGACTCATTATCACCCACATAGTGCCATTACGACCAATTAGACTCGTTAAGGAGATAAAAACCCAATATACACAATAAGACCAAAACGAACCAAGTGTGAGCCATTACAAAACCCAAAAGACTCGTTACACCTCAAAAGGAGCCAATAAGTTCAAATCACACTCATTATGACCCACATAGTATGATTACGACCAATTTTACTCGTTAAGGACAAACAAACCCAATTTACCAACCAAGTACGAGCCATTATAGACAAATATGAGACGTTATACCTCAAATAGAGCCAACAATTTCAAATCATACTCATTATGATCCACATAGTGCCATTTACGACCAATTATACTCGTTAAGGACACACAAACCGAATTTACCCACTAAGACGAGAATGAACCATGTACGATCCAATAGAGACCACTAAGACCCGTTACACCTCAAATAGAGCCAATAAGGTTAAATCAAACTCATTACGACCCACATAGTGCCATTACGACCAATTATAATCGTTAAGAAAACACAAACCCAATATACCCACTATGATCAAAATGAACCAAGTACGAACCATTACAGACCACTAAGGCCCGTTATACCTCAAATAGAGCGAATAAGGTAAATCAGACTCATTATCACCCACATAGTGCCATTACGACCAATTAGACTCGTTAAGGAGATAAAAACCCAATATACACAATAAGACCAAAACGAACCAAGTGTGAGCCATTACAAAACCCAAAAGACTCGTTACACCTCAAAAAGAGCCAATAAGTTCAAATCACACTCATTATGACCCACATAGTATGATTACGACCAATTTTACTCGTTAAGGACAAACAAACCCAATTTACCAACCAAGTACGAGCCATTATAGACAAATATGAGACGTTATACCTCAAATAGAGCCAACAATTTCAAATCATACTCATTATGATCCACATAGTGCCATTTACGACCAATTATACTCGTTAAGGACACACAAACCGAATTTACCCACTAAGACGAGAATGAACCATGTACGATCCAATAGAGACCACTAAGACCCGTTACACCTCAAATAGAGCCAATAAGGTTAAATCAAACTCATTACGACCCACATAGTGCCATTACGACCAAATATAATCGTTAAGAAAACACAAACCCAATATACCCACTATGATCAAAATGAACCAAGTACGAACCATTACAGACCACTAAGGCAAAATCAGACTCATTATCACCCACATATTGCCATTACGACCAATTAGACTCGTTAAGGAGATACAAACCCAATATACACACTAAGACCAAAACGAACCAAGTTTGAGCCATTACAAAACAAAAAAGACTTGTTACACCTCAAAAAGAGCCAATAAGTTCAAATCACACTCATTATGACCCACATAGTATGATTACGACCAATTTTACTCGTTAAGGACAAACAAACCCAATTTACCAACCAAGTACGAGCCATTATAGACAAATATGAGACGTTATACCTCAAATAGAGCCAACAATTTCAAATCAGACTCATTATGATCCACATAGTGCCATTTACGACCAATTATACTCGTTAAGGACACACAAACCGAATTTACCCACTAAGATGAGAATGAACCATGTACGATCCAATAGAGACCACTAAGACCCGTTACACCTCAAATAGAGCCAATAAGGTTAAATCAAACTCATTACGACCCACATAGTGCCATTACGACCAATTATAATCGTTAAGAAAACACAAACCCAATATACCCACTATGATCAAAATGAACCAAGTACGAACCATTACAGACCACTAAGGCCCGTTATACCTCAAATAGAGCGAATAAGGTAAAATCAGACTCATTATCACCCACATAGTGCCATTACGACCAATTAGACTCGTTAAGGAATACAAACCCAATATACACACTAAGACCAAAACGAACCAAGTTTGAGCCATTACAAAACCAAAAAGACTCGTTACACCTCAAATAGGAGCCAATAAGTTCAAATCAGACTCATTATGACCCACATAGTGTGATTACGACCAATTTTACTCGTTAAGGACAAACAAACCCAATTTACCAACCAAGTACGAGCCATTATAGACAAATATGACACGTTATACCTCAAATAGAGCCAACAATTTCAAATCAGACTCGTTATGATCCACATAGTGCCATTTACGACCAATTATACTCGTTAAGGACACACAAACCGAATTTACCCACTAAGACGAAAATGAACCACGTACGATCCAATAGAGACCACTAAGACCCGTTACACCACAAATAGAGCCAATAAGGTTAAATCAAACTCATTACGTCCCACATAGTGCCATTACGACCAATTATAATCGTTAAGAAAACACAAACCCAATATACCCACTATGATCAAAATGAACCAAGTACGAACCATTACAGACCACTAAGGCCCGTTATACCTCAAATAGAGCGAATGAGGTAAAATCAGACTCATTATCACCCACATAGTGCCATTACGACCAATTAGACTCGTTAAGGAGATAAAAACCCAATATACACAATAAGACCAAAACGAACCAAGTGTGAGCCATTACAAAACCCAAAAGACTCGTTACACCTCAAAAGGAGCCAATAAGTTCAAATCACACTCATTATGACCCACATAGTATGATTACGACCAATTTTACTCGTTAAGGACAAACAAACCCAATTTACCAACCAAGTACGAGCCATTATAGACAAATATGAGACGTTATACCTCAAATAGAGCCAACAATTTCAAATCATACTCATTATGATCCACATAGTGCCATTTACGACCAATTATACTCGTTAAGGACACACAAACCGAATTTACCCACTAAGACGAGAATGAACCATGTACGATCCAATAGAGACCACTAAGACCCGTTACACCTCAAATAGAGCCAATAAGGTTAAATCAAACTCATTACGACCCACATAGTGCCATTACGACCAATTATAATCGTTAAGAAAACACAAACCCAATATACCCACTATGATCAAAATGAACCAAGTACGAACCATTACAGACCACTAAGGCCCGTTATACCTCAAATAGAGCGAATAAGGTAAATCAGACTCATTATCACCCACATAGTGCCATTACGACCAATTAGACTCGTTAAGGAGATAAAAACCCAATATACACAATAAGACCAAAACGAACCAAGTGTGAGCCATTACAAAACCCAAAAGACTCGTTACACCTCAAAAAGAGCCAATAAGTTCAAATCACACTCATTATGACCCACATAGTATGATTACGACCAATTTTACTCGTTAAGGACAAACAAACCCAATTTACCAACCAAGTACGAGCCATTATAGACAAATATGAGACGTTATACCTCAAATAGAGCCAACAATTTCAAATCATACTCATTATGATCCACATAGTGCCATTTACGACCAATTATACTCGTTAAGGACACACAAACCGAATTTACCCACTAAGACGAGAATGAACCATGTACGATCCAATAGAGACCACTAAGACCCGTTACACCTCAAATAGAGCCAATAAGGTTAAATCAAACTCATTACGACCCACATAGTGCCATTACGACCAAATATAATCGTTAAGAAAACACAAACCCAATATACCCACTATGATCAAAATGAACCAAGTACGAACCATTACAGACCACTAAGGCAAAATCAGACTCATTATCACCCACATATTGCCATTACGACCAATTAGACTCGTTAAGGAGATACAAACCCAATATACACACTAAGACCAAAACGAACCAAGTTTGAGCCATTACAAAACAAAAAAGACTTGTTACACCTCAAAAAGAGCCAATAAGTTCAAATCACACTCATTATGACCCACATAGTATGATTACGACCAATTTTACTCGTTAAGGACAAACAAACCCAATTTACCAACCAAGTACGAGCCATTATAGACAAATATGAGACGTTATACCTCAAATAGAGCCAACAATTTCAAATCAGACTCATTATGATCCACATAGTGCCATTTACGACCAATTATACTCGTTAAGGACACACAAACCGAATTTACCCACTAAGATGAGAATGAACCATGTACGATCCAATAGAGACCACTAAGACCCGTTACACCTCAAATAGAGCCAATAAGGTTAAATCAAACTCATTACGACCCACATAGTGCCATTACGACCAATTATAATCGTTAAGAAAACACAAACCCAATATACCCACTATGATCAAAATGAACCAAGTACGAACCATTACAGACCACTAAGGCCCGTTATACCTCAAATAGAGCGAATAAGGTAAAATCAGACTCATTATCACCCACATAGTGCCATTACGACCAATTAGACTCGTTAAGGAATACAAACCCAATATACACACTAAGACCAAAACGAACCAAGTTTGAGCCATTACAAAACCAAAAAGACTCGTTACACCTCAAATAGGAGCCAATAAGTTCAAATCAGACTCATTATGACCCACATAGTGTGATTACGACCAATTTTACTCGTTAAGGACAAACAAACCCAATTTACCAACCAAGTACGAGCCATTATAGACAAATATGACACGTTATACCTCAAATAGAGCCAACAATTTCAAATCAGACTCGTTATGATCCACATAGTGCCATTTACGACCAATTATACTCGTTAAGGACACACAAACCGAATTTACCCACTAAGACGAAAATGAACCACGTACGATCCAATAGAGACCACTAAGACCCGTTACACCACAAATAGAGCCAATAAGGTTAAATCAAACTCATTACGTCCCACATAGTGCCATTACGACCAATTATAATCGTTAAGAAAACACAAACCCAATATACCCACTATGATCAAAATGAACCAAGTACGAACCATTACAGACCACTAAGGCCCGTTATACCTCAAATAGAGCGAATGAGGTAAAATCAGACTCATTATCACCCACATAGTGCCATTACGACCAATTAGACTCGTTAAGGAGATAAAAACCCAATATACACACTAAGACCAAAACGAACCAAGTGTGAGCCATTACAAAACCAAAAAGACTCGTTACACCTCAAAAAGAGCCAATAAGTTCAAATCACACTCATTATGACCCACATAGTATGATTACGACCAATTTTACTCGTTAAGGACAAACAAACCCAATTTACCAACCAAGTACGAGCCATTATAGACAAATATGAGACGTTATACCTCAAATAGAGCCAACAATTTCAAATCAGACTCATTATGATCCACATAGTGCCATTTACGACCAATTATACTCGTTAAGGACACACAAAATGAATTTACCCACTAAGACGAAAATGGACCACGTACGATCCAATAGAGACCACTAAGACCCGTTACACCTCAAATAGAGCCAATAAGGTTAAATCAAACTCATTACGACCCACATAGTGCCATTACGACCAATTATAATCGTTAAGAAAACACAAACCCAATATACCCACTATGATCAAAATGAACCAAGTACGAACCATTACAGACCACTAAGGCCCGTTATACCTCAAATAGAGCGAATAAGGTAAAATCAGACTCATTATCACCCACATATTGCCATTACGACCAATTAGACTCGTTAAGGAGATACAAACCCAATATACACACTAAGACCAAAACGAACCAAGTTTGAGCCATTACAAAACCAAAAAGACTCGTTACACCTCAAATAGAGCCAATAAGTTCAAATCACACTCATTATGACCCACATAGTGTGATTACGACAAATTATACTCGTTAAGGACAACCAAACCCAATTTACCAACCAAGTACGAGCCATTATAGACAAATATGACACGTTATACCTCAAATAGAGCCAACAATTTCAAATCAGACTCATTATGATCCACTAGTACCATTTACGACCAATTATACTCGTTAAGGACACACAAACCCAATTTACCAACCAAGTACGAGCCATTATAGACAAATATGACACGTTATACCTCAAATTGAGCCAACAATTTCAAATCAGACTCATTATGATCCACATAGTGCCATTTACGACCAATTATACTCGTTAAGGACACACAAACCGAATTTACCCACTATGATCAAAATGAACCAAGTACGAACCATTAAAGACCACTATAAGGCCCGTTATACCTCAAATAGAGCGAATAAGGTAAAATCAGACTCATTATCACCCACATAGTGCCATTACGACCAATTAGACTCGTTAAGGAGATAAAAACCCAATATACACACTAAGACCAAAACGAACCAAGTGTGAGCCATTACAAAACCAAAAAGACTCGTTACACCTCAAATAGAGCCAATAAGTTCAAATCAGACTCATTATGACCCACATAGTGTGATTACGACCAATTTTACTCGTTAAGGACAAACAAACCCAATTTACCAACCAAGTACGAGCAATTATAGACAAATATGACACGTTATACCTCAAATAGAGCCAACAATTTCAAATCAGACTCATTATGATCCACATAGTGCCATTTACGACCAATTATACTCGTTAAGGACACACAAACCGAATTTACCCACTAAGACGAAAATGAACCACGTACGATCCAATAGAGACCACTAAGACCCGTTACACCTCAAATAGAGCCAATAAGGTTAAATCAAACTCATTATGACCCACATAGTGCCATTACGACCAATTATAATCGTTAAGAAAACACAAACCCAATAAACCCACTATGATCAAAATGAACCAAGTACGAACCATTACAGACCACTAAGGCCCGTTATACCTCAAATAGAGCCAATAAGTTCAAATCAGACTTATTATGACCCACATAGTGTGATTATGACCAATTTTACTCGTTAAGGACAAACAAACCCAATTTACCAACCAAGTACGAGCCATTATAGACAAATATGACACGTTATACCTCAAATAGAGCCAACAATTTCAAATCAGACTCGTTATGATCCACATAGTGCCATTTACGACCAATTATACTCGTTAAGGACACACAAACCGAATTTACCCACTAAGACGAAAATGAACAAACGTACGATCCAATAGAGACCACTAAGACCCGTTACACCACAAATAGAGCCAATAAGGTTAAATCAAACTCATTACGTCCCACATAGTGCCATTACGACCAATTATAATCGTTAAGAAAACACAAACCCAATATACCCACTATGATCAAAATGAACCAAGTACGAACCATTACAGACCACTAAGGCCCGTTATACCTCAAATAGAGCGAATAAGGTAAAATCAGACTCATTATCACCCACATAGTGCCATTACGACCAATTAGACTCGTTAAGGAGATACAAACCCAATATACACACTAAGACCAAAACGAACCAAGTTTGAGCCATTACAAAACCAAAAAGATTCGTTACACCTCAAATAGAGCCAATAAGTTCAAATCAGACTCATTATGACCCACATAGTGTGATTACGACCAATTTTACTCGTTAAGGACAAACAAACCCAATTTACCAACCAAGTACGAGCCATTATAGACAAATATGACACGTTATACCTCAAATAGAGCCAACAATTTCAAATCAGACTCATTATGATCCACATAGTGCCATTTACGACCAATTATACTCGTTAAGGACACACAAACCGAATTTGCCCACTAAGACGAAAATGAACCACGTACGATCCAATAGAGACCACTAAGACCCGTTACACCTCAAATAGAGCCAATAAGGTTAAATCAAACTCATTATGACCCACATAGTGCCATTACGACCAATTATAATCGTTAAGAAAACACAAACCCAATATACCCACTATGATCAAAATGAACCAAGTACGAACCATTACAGACCACTAAGGCCCGTTATACCTCAAATAGAGCGAATAAGTTCAAATCACACTCATTATGACCCACATAGTATGATTACGACCAATTTTACTCGTTAAGGACAAACAAACCCAATTTACCAACCAAGTACGAGCCATTATAGACAAATATGACACGTTATACCTCAAATAGAGCCAAAAATTTCAAATCAGACTCATTATGATCCACATAGTGCCATTTACGACCAATTATACTCGTTAAGGACACACAAAATGAATTTACCCACTAAGACGAAAATGGACCACGTACGATCCAATAGAGACCACTAAGACCCGTTACACCTCAAATAGAGCCAATAAGGTTAAATCAAACTCATTACGACCCACATAGTGCCATTACGACCAATTATAATCGTTAAGAAAACACAAACCCAATATACCCACTATGATCAAAATGAACCAAGTACGAACCATTACAGACCACTAAGGCCCGTTATACCTCAAATAGAGCGAATAAGGTAAAATCAGACTCATTATCACCCACATAGTGCCATTACGACCAATTAGACTCGTTAAGGAGATACAAACCCAATATACACACTAAGACCAAAACGAACCAAGTTTGAGCCATTACAAAACCAAAAAGACTCGTTACACCTCAAATAGAGACAATAAGTTCAAATCACACTCATTATGACCCACATAGTATGATTACGACCAATTTTACTCGTTAAGGACAAACAAACCCAATTTACCAACCAAGTACGAGCCATTATAGACAAATATGACTCGTTATACCTTAAATAGAGCCAACAATTTCAAATCAGACTCATTATGATCCACATAGTGCCATTTACGACCAATTATACTCGTTAAGGACACACAAAACGAATTTACCCACTAAGACGAAAATGGACCACGTACGATCCAATAGAGACCACTAAGACCCGTTACACCTCAAATAGAGCCAATAAGGTTAAATCAAACTCATTACGACCCACATAGTGCCATTACGACCAATTATAATCGTTAAGAAAACACAAACCCAATATACCCACTATGATCAAAATGAACCAAGTACGAACCATTACAGACCACTAAGGCCCGTTATACCTCAAATAGAGCGAATGAGGTAAAATCAGACTCATTATCACCCACATAGTGCCATTACGACCAATTAGACTCGTTAAGGAGATACAAACCCAATATACACACTAAGACCAAAACGAACCAAGTTTGAGCCATTACAAAACCAAAAAGATTCGTTACACCTCAAATAGAGCCAATAAGTTCAAATCAGACTCATTATGACCCACATAGTGTGATTACGACCAATTTTACTCGTTAAGGACAAACAAACCCAATTTACCAACCAAGTACGAGCCATTATAGACAAATATGACACGTTATACCTCAAATAGAGCCAAAAATTTCAAATCAGACTCATTATGATCCACATAGTGCCATTTACGACCAATTATACTCGTTAAGGACACACAAAACGAATTTACCCACTAAGACGAAAATGGACCACGTACGATCCAATAGAGACCACTAAGACCCGTTACACCTCAAATAGAGCCAATAAGGTTAAATCAAACTCATTACGACCCACATAGTGCCATTACGACCAATTATAATCGTTAAGAAAACACAAACCCAATATACCCACTATGATCAAAATGAACCAAGTACGAACCATTACAGACCACTAAGGCCCGTTATACCTCAAATAGAGCGAATGAGGTAAAATCAGACTCATTATCACCCACATAGTGCCATTACGACCAATTAGACTCGTTAAGGAGATACAAACCCAATATACACACTAAGACCAAAACGAACCAAGTTTGAGCCATTACAAAACCAAAAAGATTCGTTACACCTCAAATAGAGCCAATAAGTTCAAATCAGACTCATTATGACCCACATAGTGTGATTACGACCAATTTTACTCGTTAAGGACAAACAAACCCAATTTACCAACCAAGTACGAGCCATTATAGACAAATATGACACGTTATACCTCAAATAGAGCCAACAATTTCAAATCAGACTCATTATGATCCACATAGTGCCATTTACGACCAATTATACTCGTTAAGGACACACAAACCGAATTTGCCCACTAAGACGAAAATGAACCACGTACGATCCAATAGAGACCACTAAGACCCGTTACACCTCAAATAGAGCCAATAAGGTTAAATCAAACTCATTATGACCCACATAGTGCCATTACGACCAATTATAATCGTTAAGAAAACACAAACCCAATATACCCACTATGATCAAAATGAACCAAGTACGAACCATTACAGACCACTAAGGCCCGTTATACCTCAAATAGAGCGAATAAGTTCAAATCACACTCATTATGACCCACATAGTATGATTACGACCAATTTTACTCGTTAAGGACAAACAAACCCAATTTACCAACCAAGTACGAGCCATTATAGACAAATATGACACGTTATACCTCAAATAGAGCCAAAAATTTCAAATCAGACTCATTATGATCCACATAGTGCCATTTACGACCAATTATACTCGTTAAGGACACACAAAATGAATTTACCCACTAAGACGAAAATGGACCACGTACGATCCAATAGAGACCACTAAGACCCGTTACACCTCAAATAGAGCCAATAAGGTTAAATCAAACTCATTACGACCCACATAGTGCCATTACGACCAATTATAATCGTTAAGAAAACACAAACCCAATATACCCACTATGATCAAAATGAACCAAGTACGAACCATTACAGACCACTAAGGCCCGTTATACCTCAAATAGAGCGAATAAGGTAAAATCAGACTCATTATCACCCACATAGTGCCATTACGACCAATTAGACTCGTTAAGGAGATACAAACCCAATATACACACTAAGACCAAAACGAACCAAGTTTGAGCCATTACAAAACCAAAAAGACTCGTTACACCTCAAATAGAGACAATAAGTTCAAATCACACTCATTATGACCCACATAGTATGATTACGACCAATTTTACTCGTTAAGGACAAACAAACCCAATTTACCAACCAAGTACGAGCCATTATAGACAAATATGACTCGTTATACCTTAAATAGAGCCAACAATTTCAAATCAGACTCATTATGATCCACATAGTGCCATTTACGACCAATTATACTCGTTAAGGACACACAAAACGAATTTACCCACTAAGACGAAAATGGACCACGTACGATCCAATAGAGACCACTAAGACCCGTTACACCTCAAATAGAGCCAATAAGGTTAAATCAAACTCATTACGACCCACATAGTGCCATTACGACCAATTATAATCGTTAAGAAAACACAAACCCAATATACCCACTATGATCAAAATGAACCAAGTACGAACCATTACAGACCACTAAGGCCCGTTATACCTCAAATAGAGCGAATGAGGTAAAATCAGACTCATTATCACCCACATAGTGCCATTACGACCAATTAGACTCGTTAAGGAGATACAAACCCAATATACACACTAAGACCAAAACGAACCAAGTTTGAGCCATTACAAAACCAAAAAGACTCGTTACACCTCAAATAGAGCCAATAAGTTCAAATCAGACTCATTATGACCCACATAGTGTGATTACGACCAATTTTACTCGTTAAGGACAAACAAACCCAATTTACCAACCAAGTACGAGCCATTATAGACAAATATGACACGTTATACCTCAAATAGAGCCAACAATTTCAAATCAGACTCATTATGACCAACATAGTGCCATTTACGACCAATTATACTCGTTAAGGACACACAAACCGAATTTACCCACTTAGACGAAAATGAACCACGTACGATCCAATAGAGACCACTAAGACCCGTTACACCTCAAATAGAGCCAATAAGGTTAAATCAAACTCATTATGACCCACATAGTGCCATTACGACCAATTATAATCGTTAAGAAAACACAAACCCAATATACCCACTATGATCAAAATGAACCAAGTACGAACCATTACAGACCACTAAGGCCCGTTATACCTCAAATAGAGCGAATAAGTTCAAATCACACTCATTATGACCCACATAGTATGATTACGACCAATTTTACTCGTTAAGGACAAACAAACCCAATTTACCAACCAAGTACGAGCCATTATAGACAAATATGACACGTTATACCTCAAATAGAGCCAAAAATTTCAAATCAGACTCATTATGATCCACATAGTGCCATTTACGACCAATTATACTCGTTAAGGACACACAAAATGAATTTACCCACTAAGACGAAAATGGACCACGTACGATCCAATAGAGACCACTAAGACCCGTTACACCTCAAATAGAGCCAATAAGGTTAAATCAAACTCATTACGACCCACATAGTGCCATTACGACCAATTATAATCGTTAAGAAAACACAAACCCAATATACCCACTATGATCAAAATGAACCAAGTACGAACCATTACAGACCACTAAGGCCCGTTATACCTCAAATAGAGCGAATAAGGTAAAATCAGACTCATTATCACCCACATAGTGCCATTACGACCAATTAGACTCGTTAAGGAGATAAAAACCCAATATACACAATAAGACCAAAACGAACCAAGTGTGAGCCATTACAAAACCCAAAAGACTCGTTACACCTCAAAAAGAGCCAATAAGTTCAAATCACACTCATTATGACCCACATAGTATGATTACGACCAATTTTACTCGTTAAGGACAAACAAACCCAATTTACCAACCAAGTACGAGCCATTATAGACAAATATGAGACGTTATACCTCAAATAGAGCCAACAATTTCAAATCATACTCATTATGATCCACATAGTGCCATTTACGACCAATTATACTCGTTAAGGACACACAAACCGAATTTACCCACTAAGACGAGAATGAACCATGTACGATCCAATAGAGACCACTAAGACCCGTTACACCTCAAATAGAGCCAATAAGGTTAAATCAAACTCATTACGACCCACATAGTGCCATTACGACCAATTATAATCGTTAAGAAAACACAAACCCAATATACCCACTATGATCAAAATGAACCAAGTACGAACCATTACAGACCACTAAGGCCCGTTATACCTCAAATAGAGCGAATAAGGTAAAATCAGACTCATTATCACCCACATAGTGCCATTACGACCAATTAGACTCGTTAAGGAGATAAAAACCCAATATACACAATAAGACCAAAACGAACCAAGTGTGAGCCATTACAAAACCCAAAAGACTCGTTACACCTCAAAAAGAGCCAATAAGTTCAAATCACACTCATTATGACCCACATAGTATGATTACGACCAATTTTACTCGTTAAGGACAAACAAACCCAATTTACCAACCAAGTACGAGCCATTATAGACAAATATGAGACGTTATACCTCAAATAGAGCCAACAATTTCAAATCATACTCATTATGATCCACATAGTGCCATTTACGACCAATTATACTCGTTAAGGACACACAAACCGAATTTACCCACTAAGACGAGAATGAACCATGTACGATCCAATAGAGACCACTAAGACCCGTTACACCTCAAATAGAGCCAATAAGGTTAAATCAAACTCATTACGACCCACATAGTGCCATTACGACCAATTATAATCGTTAAGAAAACACAAACCCAATATACCCACTATGATCAAAATGAACCAAGTACGAACCATTACAGACCACTAAGGCCCGTTATACCTCAAATAGAGCGAATAAGGTAAAATCAGACTCATTATCACCCACATATTGCCATTACGACCAATTAGACTCGTTAAGGAGATACAAACCCAATATACACACTAAGACCAAAACGAACCAAGTTTGAGCCATTACAAAACAAAAAAGACTTGTTACACCTCAAAAAGAGCCAATAAGTTCAAATCACACTCATTATGACCCACATAGTATGATTACGACCAATTTTACTCGTTAAGGACAAACAAACCCAATTTACCAACCAAGTACGAGCCATTATAGACAAATATGAGACGTTATACCTCAAATAGAGCCAACAATTTCAAATCAGACTCATTATGATCCACATAGTGCCATTTACGACCAATTATACTCGTTAAGGACACACAAACCGAATTTACCCACTAAGATGAGAATGAACCATGTACGATCCAATAGAGACCACTAAGACCCGTTACACCTCAAATAGAGCCAATAAGGTTAAATCAAACTCATTACGACCCACATAGTGCCATTACGACCAATTATAATCGTTAAGAAAACACAAACCCAATATACCCACTATGATCAAAATGAACCAAGTACGAACCATTACAGACCACTAAGGCCCGTTATACCTCAAATAGAGCGAATAAGGTAAAATCAGACTCATTATCACCCACATAGTGCCATTACGACCAATTAGACTCGTTAAGGAATACAAACCCAATATACACACTAAGACCAAAACGAACCAAGTTTGAGCCATTACAAAACCAAAAAGACTCGTTACACCTCAAATAGGAGCCAATAAGTTCAAATCAGACTCATTATGACCCACATAGTGTGATTACGACCAATTTTACTCGTTAAGGACAAACAAACCCAATTTACCAACCAAGTACGAGCCATTATAGACAAATATGACACGTTATACCTCAAATAGAGCCAACAATTTCAAATCAGACTCGTTATGATCCACATAGTGCCATTTACGACCAATTATACTCGTTAAGGACACACAAACCGAATTTACCCACTAAGACGAAAATGAACCACGTACGATCCAATAGAGACCACTAAGACCCGTTACACCACAAATAGAGCCAATAAGGTTAAATCAAACTCATTACGTCCCACATAGTGCCATTACGACCAATTATAATCGTTAAGAAAACACAAACCCAATATACCCACTATGATCAAAATGAACCAAGTACGAACCATTACAGACCACTAAGGCCCGTTATACCTCAAATAGAGCGAATAAGGTAAAATCAGACTCATTATCACCCACATAGTGCCATTACGACCAATTAGACTCGTTAAGGAGATAAAAACCCAATATACACACTAAGACCAAAACGAACCAAGTGTGAGCCATTACAAAACCAAAAAGACTCGTTACACCTCAAAAAGAGCCAATAAGTTCAAATCACACTCATTATGACCCACATAGTATGATTACGACCAATTTTACTCGTTAAGGACAAACAAACCCAATTTACCAACCAAGTACGAGCCATTATAGACAAATATGAGACGTTATACCTCAAATAGAGCCAACAATTTCAAATCAGACTCATTATGATCCACATAGTGCCATTTACGACCAATTATACTCGTTAAGGACACACAAAATGAATTTACCCACTAAGACGAAAATGGACCCCGTACGATCCAATAGAGACCACTAAGACCCGTTACACCTCAAATAGAGCCAATAAGGTTAAATCAAACTCATTACGACCCACATAGTGCCATTACGACCAATTATAATCGTTAAGAAAACACAAACCCAATATACCCACTATGATCAAAATGAACCAAGTACGAACCATTACAGACCACTAAGGCCCGTTATACCTCAAATAGAGCGAATAAGGTAAAATCAGACTCATTATCACCCACATATTGCCATTACGACCAGTTAGACTCGTTAAGGAGATACAAACCCAATATACACACTAAGACCAAAACGAACCAAGTTTGAGCCATTACAAAACCAAAAAGACTCGTTACACCTCAAATAGAGCCAATAAGTTCAAATCACACTCATTATGACCCACATAGTGTGATTACGACAAATTATACTCGTTAAGGACAACCAAACCCAATTTACCAACCAAGTACGAGCCATTATAGACAAATATGACACGTTATACCTCAAATAGAGCCAACAATTTCAAATCAGACTCATTATGATCCACTAGTACCATTTACGACCAATTATACTCGTTAAGGACACACAAACCCAATTTACCAACCAAGTACGAGCCATTATAGACAAATATGACACGTTATACCTCAAATTGAGCCAACAATTTCAAATCAGACTCATTATGATCCACATAGTGCCATTTACGACCAATTATACTCGTTAAGGACACACAAAACGAATTTACCCACTAAGACGAAAATGAACCACGTACGATCCAATAGAGACCACTAAGACCCGTTACACCTCAAATAGAGCAAATAAGGTTAAATCAAACTCATTACGACCCACATTGTGCCATTACGACCAATTATAATCGTTAAGAAAACACAAACCCAATATACCCACTATGATCAAAATGAACCAAGTACGAACCATTACAGACCACTAAGGCCCGTTATACCTCAAATAGAGCGAATAAGGTAAAATCAGACTCATTATCACCCACATAGTGCCATTACGACCAATTAGACTCGTTAAGGAGATACAAACCCAATATACACACTAAAACCAAAACGAACCAAGTTTGAGCCATTACAAAACCAAAAAGACTCGTTACACCTCAAATAGAGCCAATAAGTTCAAATCACACTCATTATGACCCACATAGTGTGATTACGACAAATTATACTCGTTAAGGACAAACAAACCCAATTTACCAACCAAGTACGAGCCATTATAGACAAATATGACACGTTATACCTCAAATAGAGCCAACAATTTCAAATCAGACTCATTATGATCCACTAGTACCATTTACGACCAATTATACTCGTTAAGGACACACAAACCCAATTTACCAACCAAGTACGAGCCATTATAGACAAATATGACACGTTATACCTCAAATTGAGCCAACAATTTCAAATCAGACTCATTATGATCCACATAGTGCCATTTACGACCAATTATACTCGTTAAGGACACACAAAACGAATTTACCCACTAAGACGAAAATGAACCACGTACGATCCAATAGAGACCACTAAGACCCGTTACACCTCAAATAGAGCCAATAAGGTTAAATCAAACTCATTACGACCCACATAGTGCCATTACGACCAATTATAATCGTTAAGAAAACACAAACCCAATATACCCACTATGATCAAAATGAACCAAGTACGAACCATTACAGACCACTAAGGCCCGTTATACCTCAAATAGAGCGAATAAGGTAAAATCAGACTCATTATCACCCACATAGTGCCATTACGACCAATTAGACTCGTTAAGGAATACAAACCCAATATACACACTAAGACCAAAACGAACCAAGTTTGAGCCATTACAAAACCAAAAAGACTCGTTACACCTCAAATAGAGCCAATAAGTTCAAATCACACTCATTATGACCCATATAGTGTGATGACGACCAATTTTACTCGTTAAGGATAAACAAACCCAATTTACAAACCAAGTACGAGCCATTATAGACAAATATGACATGTTATACCTCAAATAGAGCCAATAATTTCAAATCAGACTCATTATGATCCACGTAGTGCCATTTACGACCAATTATACTCGTTAAGGACACACAAACCGAATTTACCCACTAAGACGAAAATGAACCACGTACGATCCAATAGAGACCACTAAGACCCGTTACACCACAAATAGAGCCAATAAGGTTAAATCAAACTCATTACGTCCCACATAGTGCCATTACGACCAATTATAATCGTTAAGAAAACACAAACCCAATATACCCACTATGATCAAAATGAACCAAGTACGAACCATTACAGACCACTAAGGCCCGTTATACCTCAAATAGAGCGAATAAGGTAAAATCAGACTCATTATCACCCACATAGTGCCATTACGACCAATTAGACTCGTTAAGGAGATACAAACCCAATATACACACTAAGAGCAAAACGAACCAAGTTTGAGCCATTACAAAACCAAAAAGACTCGTTACACCTCAAATAGAGCCAATAAGTTCAAATCAGACTCATTATGACCCACATAGTGTGATTACGACCAATTTTACTCGTTAAGGACAAACAAACCCAATTTACCAACCAAGTACGAGCCATTATAGACAAATATGACACGTTATACCTCAAATAGAGCCAACAATTTCAAATCAGACTCGTTATGATCCACATAGTGCCATTTACGACCAATTATACTCGTTAAGGACACACAAACCGAATTTACCCACTAAGACGAAAATGAACCACGTACGATCCAATAGAGACCACTAAGACCCGTTACACCTCAAATAGAGCCAATAAGGTTAAATCAAACTCATTATGACCCACATAGTGCCATTACGACCAATTATAATCGTTAAGAAAACACAAACCCAATAAACCCACTATGATCAAAATGAACCAAGTACGAACCATTACAGACCACTAAGGCCCGTTATACCTCAAATAGAGCCAATAAGTTCAAATCAGACTTATTATGACCCACATAGTGTGATTATGACCAATTTTACTCGTTAAGGACAAACAAACCCAATTTACCAACCAAGTACGAGCCATTATAGACAAATATGACACGTTATACCTCAAATAGAGCCAACAATTTCAAATCAGACTCGTTATGATCCACATAGTGCCATTTACGACCAATTATACTCGTTAAGGACACACAAACCGAATTTACCCACTAAGACGAAAATGAACAAACGTACGATCCAATAGAGACCACTAAGACCCGTTACACCACAAATAGAGCCAATAAGGTTAAATCAAACTCATTACGTCCCACATAGTGCCATTACGACCAATTATAATCGTTAAGAAAACACAAACCCAATATACCCACTATGATCAAAATGAACCAAGTACGAACCATTACAGACCACTAAGGCCCGTTATACCTCAAATAGAGCGAATAAGGTAAAATCAGACTCATTATCACCCACATAGTACCATTAAGACCAATTAGACTCGTTAAGGAGATACAAACCCAATATACACACTAAGACCAAAACGAACCAAGTTTGAGCCATTACAAAACCAAAAAGATTCGTTACACCTCAAATAGAGCCAATAAGTTCAAATCAGACTCATTATGACCCACATAGTGTGATTACGACCAATTTTACTCGTTAAGGACAAACAAACCCAATTTACCAACCAAGTACGAGCCATTATAGACAAATATGACACGTTATACCTCAAATAGAGCCAACAATTTCAAATCAGACTCATTATGATCCACATAGTGCCATTTACGACCAATTATACTCGTTAAGGACACACAAACCGAATTTGCCCACTAAGACGAAAATGAACCACGTACGATCCAATAGAGACCACTAAGACCCGTTACACCTCAAATAGAGCCAATAAGGTTAAATCAAACTCATTATGACCCACATAGTGCCATTACGACCAATTATAATCGTTAAGAAAACACAAACCCAATATACCCACTATGATCAAAATGAACCAAGTACGAACCATTACAGACCACTAAGGCCCGTTATACCTCAAATAGAGCGAATAAGTTCAAATCACACTCATTATGACCCACATAGTATGATTACGACCAATTTTACTCGTTAAGGACAAACAAACCCAATTTACCAACCAAGTACGAGCCATTATAGACAAATATGACACGTTATACCTCAAATAGAGCCAAAAATTTCAAATCAGACTCATTATGATCCACATAGTGCCATTTACGACCAATTATACTCGTTAAGGACACACAAAATGAATTTACCCACTAAGACGAAAATGGACCACGTACGATCCAATAGAGACCACTAAGACCCGTTACACCTCAAATAGAGCCAATAAGGTTAAATCAAACTCATTACGACCCACATAGTGCCATTACGACCAATTATAATCGTTAAGAAAACACAAACCCAATATACCCACTATGATCACAATGAACCAAGTACGAACCATTACAGACCACTAAGGCCCGTTATACCTCAAATAGAGCGAATAAGGTAAAATCAGACTCATTATCACCCACATAGTGCCATTACGACCAATTAGACTCGTTAAGGAGATACAAACCCAATATACACACTAAGACCAAAACGAACCAAGTTTGAGCCATTACAAAACCAAAAAGACTCGTTACACCTCAAATAGAGACAATAAGTTCAAATCACACTCATTATGACCCACATAGTATGATTACGACCAATTTTACTCGTTAAGGACAAACAAACCCAATTTACCAACCAAGTACGAGCCATTATAGACAAATATGACTCGTTATACCTTAAATAGAGCCAACAATTTCAAATCAGACTCATTATGATCCACATAGTGCCATTTACGACCAATTATACTCGTTAAGGACACACAAAACGAATTTACCCACTAAGACGAAAATGGACCACGTACGATCCAATAGAGACCACTAAGACCCGTTACACCTCAAATAGAGCCAATAAGGTTAAATCAAACTCATTACGACCCACATAGTGCCATTACGACCAATTATAATCGTTAAGAAAACACAAACCCAATATACCCACTATGATCAAAATGAACCAAGTACGAACCATTACAGACCACTAAGGCCCGTTATACCTCAAATAGAGCGAATGAGGTAAAATCAGACTCATTATCACCCACATAGTGCCATTACGACCAATTAGACTCGTTAAGGAGATACAAACCCAATATACACACTAAGACCAAAACGAACCAAGTTTGAGCCATTACAAAACCAAAAAGACTCGTTACACCTCAAATAGAGCCAATAAGTTCAAATCAGACTCATTATGACCCACATAGTGTGATTACGACCAATTTTACTCGTTAAGGACAAACAAACCCAATTTACCAACCAAGTACGAGCCATTATAGACAAATATGACACGTTATACCTCAAATAGAGCCAACAATTTCAAATCAGACTCATTATGACCAACATAGTGCCATTTACGACCAATTATACTCGTTAAGGACACACAAACCGAATTTACCCACTTAGACGAAAATGAACCACGTACGATCCAATAGAGACCACTAAGACCCGTTACACCTCAAATAGAGCCAATAAGGTTAAATCAAACTCATTATGACCCACATAGTGCCATTACGACCAATTATAATCGTTAAGAAAACACAAACCCAATATACCCACTATGATCAAAATGAACCAAGTACGAACCATTACAGACCACTAAGGCCCGTTATACCTCAAATAGAGCGAATAAGTTCAAATCACACTCATTATGACCCACATAGTATGATTACGACCAATTTTACTCGTTAAGGACAAACAAACCCAATTTACCAACCAAGTACGAGCCATTATAGACAAATATGACACGTTATACCTCAAATAGAGCCAAAAATTTCAAATCAGACTCATTATGATCCACATAGTGCCATTTACGACCAATTATACTCGTTAAGGACACACAAAATGAATTTACCCACTAAGACGAAAATGGACCACGTACGATCCAATAGAGACCACTAAGACCCGTTACACCTCAAATAGAGCCAATAAGGTTAAATCAAACTCATTACGACCCACATAGTGCCATTACGACCAATTATAATCGTTAAGAAAACACAAACCCAATATACCCACTATGATCACAATGAACCAAGTACGAACCATTACAGACCACTAAGGCCCGTTATACCTCAAATAGAGCGAATAAGGTAAAATCAGACTCATTATCACCCACATAGTGCCATTACGACCAATTAGACTCGTTAAGGAGATACAAACCCAATATACACACTAAGACCAAAACGAACCAAGTTTGAGCCATTACAAAACCAAAAAGACTCGTTACACCTCAAATAGAGACAATAAGTTCAAATCACACTCATTATGACCCACATAGTATGATTACGACCAATTTTACTCGTTAAGGACAAACAAACCCAATTTACCAACCAAGTACGAGCCATTATAGACAAATATGACTCGTTATACCTTAAATAGAGCCAACAATTTCAAATCAGACTCATTATGATCCACATAGTGCCATTTACGACCAATTATACTCGTTAAGGACACACAAAACGAATTTACCCACTAAGACGAAAATGGACCACGTACGATCCAATAGAGACCACTAAGACCCGTTACACCTCAAATAGAGCCAATAAGGTTAAATCAAACTCATTACGACCCACATAGTGCCATTACGACCAATTATAATCGTTAAGAAAACACAAACCCAATATACCCACTATGATCAAAATGAACCAAGTACGAACCATTATAGACCACTAAGGCCCGTTATACCTCAAATAGAGCGAATGAGGTAAAATCAGACTCATTATCACCCACATAGTGCCATTACGACCAATTAGACTCGTTAAGGAGATACAAACCCAATATACACACTAAGACCAAAACGAACCAAGTTTGAGCCATTACAAAACCAAAAAGACTCGTTACACCTCAAATAGAGCCAATAAGTTCAAATCAGACTCATTATGACCCACATAGTGTGATTACGACCAATTTTACTCGTTAAGGACAAACAAACCCAATTTACCAACCAAGTACGAGCCATTATAGACAAATATGACACGTTATACCTCAAATAGAGCCAACAATTTCAAATCAGACTCATTATGACCAACATAGTGCCATTTACGACCAATTATACTCGTTAAGGACACACAAACCGAATTTACCCACTTAGACGAAAATGAACCACGTACGATCCAATAGAGACCACTAAGACCCGTTACACCTCAAATAGAGCCAATAAGGTTAAATCAAACTCATTATGACCCACATAGTGCCATTACGACCAATTATAATCGTTAAGAAAACACAAACCCAATATACCCACTATGATCAAAATGAACCAAGTACGAACCATTACAGACCACTAAGGCCCGTTATACCTCAAATAGAGCGAATGAGGTAAAATCAGACTCATTATCACCCACATAGTGCCATTACGACCAATTAGACTCGTTAAGGAGATACAAACCCAATATACACACTAAGACCAAAACGAACCAAGTTTGAGCCATTACAAAACCAAAAAGACTCGTTACACCTCAAATAGAGCCAATAAGTTCAAATCAGACTCATTATGACCCACATAGTGTGATTACGACCAATTTTACTCGTTAAGGACAAACAAACCCAATTTACCAACCAAGTACGAGCCATTATAGACAAATATGACACGTTATACCTCAAATAGAGCCAACAATTTCAAATCAGACTCATTATGACCAACATAGTGCCATTTACGACCAATTATACTCGTTAAGGACACACAAACCGAATTTACCCACTTAGACGAAAATGAACCACGTACGATCCAATAGAGACCACTAAGACCCGTTACACCTCAAATAGAGCCAATAAGGTTAAATCAAACTCATTATGACCCACATAGTGCCATTACGACCAATTATAATCGTTAAGAAAACACAAACCCAATATACCCACTATGATCAAAATGAACCAAGTACGAACCATTACAGACCACTAAGGCCCGTTATACCTCAAATAGAGCGAATAAGTTCAAATCACACTCATTATGACCCACATAGTATGATTACGACCAATTTTACTCGTTAAGGACAAACAAACCCAATTTACCAACCAAGTACGAGCCATTATAGACAAATATGACACGTTATACCTCAAATAGAGCCAAAAATTTCAAATCAGACTCATTATGATCCACATAGTGCCATTTACGACCAGTTATACTCGTTAAGGACACACAAAATGAATTTAACCCACTAAGACGAAAATGGACCACGTACGATCCAATAGAGACCACTAAGACCCGTTACACCTCAAATAGAGCCAATAAGGTTAAATCAAACTCATTACGACCCACATAGTGCCATTACGACCAATTATAATCGTTAAGAAAACACAAACCCAATATACCCACTATGATCAAAATGAACCAAGTACGAACCATTACAGACCACTAAGGCCCGTTATACCTCAAATAGAGCGAATAAGGTAAAATCAGACTCATTATCACCCACATAGTGCCATTACGACCAATTAGACTCGTTAAGGAGATACAAACCCAATATACACACTAAGACCAAAACGAACCAAGTTTGAGCCATTACAAAACCAAAAAGACTCGTTACACCTCAAATAGAGACAATAAGTTCAAATCACACTCATTATGACCCACATAGTATGATTACGACCAATTTTACTCGTTAAGGACAAACAAACCCAATTTACCAACCAAGTACGAGCCATTATAGACAAATATGACACGTTATACCTCAAATAGAGCCAACAATTTCAAATCAGACTCATTATGATCCATATAGTGCCATTTACGACCAATTATACTCGTTAAGGACACACAAAACGAATTTACCCACTAAGACGAAAATGGACCACGTACGATCCAATAGAGACCACTAAGACCCGTTACACCTCAAATAGAGCCAATAAGGTTAAATCAAACTCATTACGACCCACATAGTGCCATTACGACCAATTATAATCGTTAAGAAAACACAAACCCAATATACCCACTATGATCAAAATGAACCAAGTACGAACCATTACAGACCACTAAGGCCCGTTATACCTCAAATAGAGCGAATGAGGTAAAATCAGACTCATTATCACCCACATAGTGCCATTACGACCAATTAGACTCGTTAAGGAGATACAAACCCAATATACACACTAAGACCAAAACGAACCAAGTTTGAGCCATTACAAAACCAAAAAGACTCGTTACACCTCAAATAGAGCCAATAAGTTCAAATCAGACTCATTATGACCCACATAGTGTGATTACGACCAATTTTACTCGTTAAGGACAAACAAACCCAATTTACCAACCAAGTACGAGCCATTATAGACAAATATGACACGTTATACCTCAAATAGAGCCAACAATTTCAAATCAGACTCATAATGACCAACATAGTGCCATTTACGACCAATTATACTCGTTAAGGACACACAAACCGAATTTACCCACTTAGACGAAAATGAACCACGTACGATCCAATAGAGACCACTAAGACCCGTTACACCTCAAATAGAGCCAATAAGGTTAAATCAAACTCATTATGACCCACATAGTGCCATTACGACCAATTATAATCGTTAAGAAAACACAAACCCAATATACCCACTATGATCAAAATGAACCAAGTACGAACCATTACAGACCACTAAGGCCCGTTATACCTCAAATAGAGCGAATAAGTTCAAATCACACTCATTATGACCCACATAGTATGATTACGACCAATTTTACTCGTTAAGGACAAACAAACCCAATTTACCAACCAAGTACGAGCCATTATAGACAAATATGACACGTTATACCTCAAATAGAGCCAAAAATTTCAAATCAGACTCATTATGATCCACATAGTGCCATTTACGACCAATTATACTCGTTAAGGACACACAAAACGAATTTACCCACTAAGACGAAAATGGACCACGTACGATCCAATAGAGACCACTAAGACCCGTTACACCTCAAATAGAGCCAATAAGGTTAAATCAAACTCATTACGACCCACATAGTGCCATTACGACCAATTATAATCGTTAAGAAAACACAAACCCAATATACCCACTATGATCAAAATGAACCAAGTACGAACCATTACAGACCACTAAGGCCCGTTATACCTCAAATAGAGCGAATAAGGTAAAATCAGACTCATTATCACCCACATAGTGCCATTACGACCAATTAGACTCGTTAAGGAATACAAACCCAATATACACACTAAGAGCAAAACGAACCAAGTTTGAGCCATTACAAAACCAAAAAGACTCGTTACACCTCAAATAGAGCCAATAAGTTCAAATCAGACTCATTATGACCCACATAGTGTGATTACGACCAATTTTACTCGTTAAGGACAAACAAACCCAATTTACCAACAAAGTACGAGCCATTATAGACAAATATGACACGTTATACCTCAAATAGAGCCAACAATTTCAAATCAGACTCGTTATGATCCACATAGTGCCATTTACGACCAATTATACTCGTTAAGGACACACAAACCGAATTTACCCACTAAGACGAAAATGAACCACGTACGATCCAATAGAGCCAACAATTTCAAATCAGACTCATTATGACCAACATAGTGCCATTTACGACCAATTATACTCGTTAAGGACACACAAACCGAATTTACCCACTTAGACGAAAATGAACCACGTACGATCCAATAGAGACCACTAAGACCCGTTACACCTCAAATAGAGCCAATAAGGTTAAATCAAACTCATTATGACCCACATAGTGCCATTACGACCAATTATAATCGTTAAGAAAACACAAACCCAATATACCCACTATGATCAAAATGAACCAAGTACGAACCATTACAGACCACTAAGGCCCGTTATACCTCAAATAGAGCGAATAAGGTAAAATCAGACTCATTATCACCCACATAGTGCCATTACGACCAATTAGACTCGTTAAGGAATACAAACCCAATATACACACTAAGAGCAAAACGAACCAAGTTTGAGCCATTACAAAACCAAAAAGACTCGTTACACCTCAAATAGAGCCAATAAGTTCAAATCAGACTCATTATGACCCACATAGTGTGATTACGACCAATTTTACTCGTTAAGGACAAACAAACCCAATTTACCAACCAAGTACGTGCCATTATAGACAAATATGACACGTTATACCTCAAATAGAGCCAACAATTTCAAATCAGACTCATTATGATCCACATAGTGCCATTTACGACCAATTATACTCGTTAAGGACACACAAAACGAATTTACCCACTAAGACGAAAATGGACCACGTACGATCCAATAGAGACCACTAAGACCCGTTACACCTCAAATAGAGCCAATAAGGTTAAATCAAACTCATTACGACCCACATAGTGCCATTACGACCAATTATAATCGTTAAGAAAACACAAACCCAATATACCCACTATGATCAAAATGAACCAAGTACGAACCATTACAGACCACTAAGGCCCGTTATACCTCAAATTAGAGCGAATGAGGTAAAATCAGACTCATTATCACCCACATAGTGCCATTACGACCAATTAGACTCGTTAAGGAGATACAAACCCAATATACACACTAAGACCAAAACGAACCAAGTTTGAGCCATTACAAAACCAAAAAGACTCGTTACACCTCAAATAGAGCCAATAAGTTCAAATCAGACTCATTATGACCCACATAGGGTGATTACGACCAATTTTACTCGTTAAGGACAAACAAACCCAATTTACCAACCAAGTACGAGCCATTATAGACAAATATGACACGTTACACCTCAAATAGAGCCAACAATTTCAAATCAGACTCATTATGATCCACATAGTGCCATTTACGACCAATTATACTCGTTAAGGACACACAAACCGAATTTACCCACTTAGACGAAAATCAACCACGTACGATCCAATAGAGACCACTAAGACCCGTTACACCTCAAATAGAGCCAATAAGGTTAAATCAAACTCATTATGACCCACATAGTGCCATTACGACCAATTATAATCGTTAAGAAAACACAAACCCAATATACCCACTATGATCAAAATGAACCAAGTACGAACCATTACAGACCACTAAGGCCCGTTATACCTCAAATAGAGCGAATAAGTTCAAATCACACTCATTATGACCCACATAGTATGATTACGACCAATTTTACTCGTTAAGGACAAACAAACCCAATTTACCAACCAAGTACGAGCCATTATAGACAAATATGACACGTTATACCTCAAATAGAGCCAAAAATTTCAAATCAGACTCATTATGATCCACATAGTGCCATTTACGACCAATTATACTCGTTAAGGACACACAAAATGAATTTACCCTCTAAGACGAAAATGGACCACGTACGATCCAATAGAGACCACTAAGACCCGTTACACCTCAAATAGAGCCAATAAGGTTAAATCAAACTCATTACGACCCACATAGTGCCATTACGACCAATTATAATCGTTAAGAAAACACAAACCTAATATACCCACTATGATCAAAATGAACCAAGTACGAACCATTACAGACCACTAAGGCCCGTTATACCTCAAATAGAGCGAATAAGGTAAAATCAGACTCATTATCACCCACATAGTGCCATTACGACCAATTAGACTCGTTAAGGAGATACAAACCCAATATACACACTAAGACCAAAACGAACCAAGTTTGAGCCATTACAAAACCAAAAAGACTCGTTACACCTCAAATAGAGACAATAAGTTCAAATCACACTCATTATGACCCACATAGTATGATTACGACCAATTTTACACGTTAAGGACAAACAAACCCAATTTACCAACCAAGTACGAGCCATTATTGACAAATATGACACGTTATACCTCAAATAGAGCCAACAATTTCAAATCAGACTCATTATGATCCACATAGTGCCATTTACGACCAATTATACTCGTTAAGGACACACAAAACGAATTTACCCACTAAGACGAAAATGGACCACGTACGATCCAATAGAGACCACTAAGACCCGTTACACCTCAAATAGAGCCAATAAGGTTAAATCAAACTCATTACGACCCACATAGTGCCATTACGACCAATTATAATCGTTAAGAAAACACAAACCCAATATACCCACTATGATCAAAATGAACCAAGTACGAACCATTACAGACCACTAAGGCCCGTTATACCTCAAATAGAGCGAATGAGGTAAAATCAGACTCATTATCACCCACATAGTGCCATTACGACCAATTAGACTCGTTAAGGAGATACAAAGCCAATATACACACTAAGACCAAAACGAACCAAGTTTGAGCCATTACAAAACCAAAAAGACTCGTTACACCTCAAATAGAGCCAATAAGTTCAAATCAGACTCATTATGACCCACATAGGGTGATTACGACCAATTTTACTCGTTAAGGACAAACAAACCCAATTTACCAACCAAGTACGAGCCATTATAGACAAATATGACACGTTACACCTCAAATAGAGCCAACAATTTCAAATCAGACTCATTATGATCCACATAGTGCCATTTACGACCAATTATACTCGTTAAGGACACACAAACCGAATTTACCCACTTCGACGAAAATCAACCACGTACGATCCAATAGAGACCACTAAGACCCGTTACACCTCAAATAGAGCCAATAAGGTTAAATCAAACTCATTATGACCCACATAGTGCCATTACGACCAATTATAATCGTTAAGAAAACACAAACCCAATATACCCACTATGATCAAAATGAACCAAGTACGAACCATTACAGACCACTAAGGCCCGTTATACCTCAAATAGAGCGAATAAGTTCAAATCACACTCATTATGACCCACATAGTATGATTACGACCAATTTTACTCGTTAAGGACAAACAAACCCAATTTACCAACCAAGTACGAGCCATTATAGACAAATATGACACGTTATACCTCAAATAGAGCCAAAAATTTCAAATCAGACTCATTATGATCCACATAGTGCCATTTACGACCAATTATACTCGTTAAGGACACACAAAATGAATTTACCCTCTAAGACGAAAATGGACCACGTACGATCCAATAGAGACCACTAAGACCCGTTACACCTCAAATAGAGCCAATAAGGTTAAATCAAACTCATTACGACCCACATAGTGCCATTACGACCAATTATAATCGTTAAGAAAACACAAACCTAATATACCCACTATGATCAAAATGAACCAAGTACGAACCATTACAGACCACTAAGGCCCGTTATACCTCAAATAGAGCGAATAAGGTAAAATCAGACTCATTATCACCCACATAGTGCCATTACGACCAATTAGACTCGTTAAGGAGATACAAACCCAATATACACACTAAGACCAAAACGAACCAAGTTTGAGCCATTACAAAACCAAAAAGACTCGTTACACCTCAAATAGAGACAATAAGTTCAAATCACACTCATTATGACCCACATAGTATGATTACGACCAATTTTACACGTTAAGGACAAACAAACCCAATTTACCAACCAAGTACGAGCCATTATTGACAAATATGACACGTTATACCTCAAATAGAGCCAACAATTTCAAATCAGACTCATTATGATCCACATAGTGCCATTTACGACCAATTATACTCGTTAAGGACACACAAAACGAATTTACCCACTAAGACGAAAATGGACCACGTACGATCCAATAGAGACCACTAAGACCCGTTACACCTCAAATAGAGCCAATAAGGTTAAATCAAACTCATTACGACCCACATAGTGCCATTACGACCAATTATAATCGTTAAGAAAACACAAACCCAATATACCCACTATGATCAAAATGAACCAAGTACGAACCATTACAGACCACTAAGGCCCGTTATACCTCAAATAGAGCGAATGAGGTAAAATCAGACTCATTATCACCCACATAGTGCCATTACGACCAATTAGACTCGTTAAGGAGATACAAACCCAATATACACACTAAGACCAAAACGAACCAAGTTTGAGCCATTACAAAACCAAAAAGACTCGTTACACCTCAAATAGAGCCAATAAGTTCAAATCAGACTCATTATGACCCACATAGGGTGATTACGACCAATTTTACTCGTTAAGGACAAACAAACCCAATTTACCAACCAAGTACGAGCCATTATAGACAAATATGACACGTTACACCTCAAATAGAGCCAACAATTTCAAATCAGACTCATTATGATCCACATAGTGCCATTTACGACCAATTATACTCGTTAAGGACACACAAACCGAATTTACCCACTTCGACGAAAATCAACCACGTACGATCCAATAGAGACCACTAAGACCCGTTACACCTCAAATAGAGCCAATAAGGTTAAATCAAACTCATTATGACCCACATAGTGCCATTACGACCAATTATAATCGTTAAGAAAACACAAACCCAATATACCCACTATGATCAAAATGAACCAAGTACGAACCATTACAGACCACTAAGGCCCGTTATACCTCAAATAGAGCGAATAAGTTCAAATCACACTCATTATGACCCACATAGTATGATTACGACCAATTTTACTCGTTAAGGACAAACAAACCCAATTTACCAACCAAGTACGAGCCATTATAGACAAATATGACACGTTATACCTCAAATAGAGCCAAAAATTTCAAATCAGACTCATTATGATCCACATAGTGCCATTTACGACCAATTATACTCGTTAAGGACACACAAAATGAATTTACCCTCTAAGACGAAAATGGACCACGTACGATCCAATAGAGACCACTAAGACCCGTTACACCTCAAATAGAGCCAATAAGGTTAAATCAAACTCATTACGACCCACATAGTGCCATTACGACCAATTATAATCGTTAAGAAAACACAAACCTAATATACCCACTATGATCAAAATGAACCAAGTACGAACCATTACAGACCACTAAGGCCCGTTATACCTCAAATAGAGCGAATAAGGTAAAATCAGACTCATTATCACCCACATAGTGCCATTACGACCAATTAGACTCGTTAAGGAGATACAAACCCAATATACACACTAAGACCAAAACGAACCAAGTTTGAGCCATTACAAAACCAAAAAGACTCGTTACACCTCAAATAGAGACAATAAGTTCAAATCACACTCATTATGACCCACATCGTATGATTACGGCCAATTTTACACGTTAAGGACAAACAAACCCAATTTACCAACCAAGTACGAGCCATTATTGACAAATATGACACGTTATACCTCAAATAGAGCCAACAATTTCAAATCAGACTCATTATGATCCACATAGTGCCATTTACGACCAATTATACTCGTTAAGGACACACAAAACGAATTTACCCACTAAGACGAAAATGGACCACGTACGATCCAATAGAGACCACTAAGACCCGTTACACCTCAAATAGAGCCAATAAGGTTAAATCAAACTCATTACGACCCACATAGTGCCATTACGACCAATTATAATCGTTAAGAAAACACAAACCCAATATACCCACTATGATCAAAATGAACCAAGTACGAACCATTACAGACCACTAAGGCCCGTTATACCTCAAATAGAGCGAATAAGGTAAAATCAGACTCATTATCACCCACATAGTGCCATTACGACCAATTAGAATCGTTAAGGAGATACAAACCCAATATACACACTAAGACCAAAACGAACCAAGTTTGAGCCATTACAAAACCAAAAAGACTCGTTACACCTCAAATAGAGACAATAAGTTCAAATCACACTCATTATGACCCACATAGTATGATTACGACCAATTTTACTCGTTAAGGACAAACAAACCCAATTTACCAACCAAATACGAGCCATTATAGACACATATGACTCGTTATACCTCAAATAGAGCCAACAATTTCAAATCAGACTCATTATGATCCACATAGTGCCATTTACGACCAATTATACTCGTTAAGGACACACAAAACGAATTTACCCACTAAGACGAAAATGGACCACGTACGATCCAATAGAGACCACTAAGACCCGTTACACCTCAAATAGAGCCAATAAGGTTAAATCAAACTCATTACGACCCACATAGTGCCATTACGACCAATTATAATCGTTAAGAAAACACAAACCCAATATACCCACTATGATCAAAATGAACCAAGTACGAACCATTACAGACCACTAAGGCCCGTTATACCTCAAATAGAGCGACTAAGGTAAAATCAGACTCATTATCACCCACATAGTGCCATTACGACCAATTAGACTCGTTAAGGAATACAAACCCAATATACACACTAAGAGCAAAACGAACCAAGTTTGAGCCATTACAAAACCAAAAAGACTCGTTACACCTCAAATAGAGCGAATAAGTTCAAATCAGACTCATTATGACCCACATAGTGTGATTACGACCAATTTTACTCGTTAAGGACAAACAAACCCAATTTACCAACAAAGTACGAGCCATTATAGACAAATATGACACGTTATACCTCAAATAGAGCCAAAAATTTCAAATCAGACTCATTATGATCCACATAGTGCCATTTACGACCAATTATACTCGTTAAGGACACACAAAATGAATTTACCCTCTAAGACGAAAATGGACCACGTACGATCCAATAGAGACCACTAAGACCCGTTACACCTCAAATAGAGCCAATAAGGTTAAATCAAACTCATTACGACCCACATAGTGCCATTACGACCAATTATAATCGTTAAGAAAACACAAACCTAATATACCCACTATGATCAAAATGAACCAAGTACGAACCATTACAGACCACTAAGGCCCGTTATACCTCAAATAGAGCGAATAAGGTAAAATCAGACTCATTATCACCCACATAGTGCCATTACGACCAATTAGACTCGTTAAGGAGATACAAACCCAATATACACACTAAGACCAAAACGAACCAAGTTTGAGCCATTACAAAACCAAAAAGACTCGTTACACCTCAAATAGAGACAATAAGTTCAAATCACACTCATTATGACCCACATCGTATGATTACGGCCAATTTTACACGTTAAGGACAAACAAACCCAATTTACCAACCAAGTACGAGCCATTATTGACAAATATGACACGTTATACCTCAAATAGAGCCAACAATTTCAAATCAGACTCATTATGATCCACATAGTGCCATTTACGACCAATTATACTCGTTAAGGACACACAAAACGAATTTACCCACTAAGACGAAAATGGACCACGTACGATCCAATAGAGACCACTAAGACCCGTTACACCTCAAATAGAGCCAATAAGGTTAAATCAAACTCATTACGACCCACATAGTGCCATTACGACCAATTATAATCGTTAAGAAAACACAAACCCAATATACCCACTATGATCAAAATGAACCAAGTACGAACCATTACAGACCACTAAGGCCCGTTATACCTCAAATAGAGCGAATAAGGTAAAATCAGACTCATTATCACCCACATAGTGCCATTACGACCAATTAGAATCGTTAAGGAGATACAAACCCAATATACACACTAAGACCAAAACGAACCAAGTTTGAGCCATTACAAAACCAAAAAGACTCGTTACACCTCAAATAGAGACAATAAGTTCAAATCACACTCATTATGACCCACATAGTATGATTACGACCAATTTTACTCGTTAAGGACAAACAAACCCAATTTACCAACCAAATACGAGCCATTATAGACACATATGACTCGTTATACCTCAAATAGAGCCAACAATTTCAAATCAGACTCATTATGATCCACATAGTGCCATTTACGACCAATTATACTCGTTAAGGACACACAAAACGAATTTACCCACTAAGACGAAAATGGACCACGTACGATCCAATAGAGACCACTAAGACCCGTTACACCTCAAATAGAGCCAATAAGGTTAAATCAAACTCATTACGACCCACATAGTGCCATTACGACCAATTATAATCGTTAAGAAAACACAAACCCAATATACCCACTATGATCAAAATGAACCAAGTACGAACCATTACAGACCACTAAGGCCCGTTATACCTCAAATAGAGCGACTAAGGTAAAATCAGACTCATTATCACCCACATAGTGCCATTACGACCAATTAGACTCGTTAAGGAATACAAACCCAATATACACACTAAGAGCAAAACGAACCAAGTTTGAGCCATTACAAAACCAAAAAGACTCGTTACACCTCAAATAGAGCCAATAAGTTCAAATCAGACTCATTATGACCCACATAGTGTGATTACGACCAATTTTACTCGTTAAGGACAAACAAACCCAATTTACCAACAAAGTACGAGCCATTATAGACAAATATGACACGTTATACCTCAAATAGAGCCAACAATTTCAAATCAGACTCGTTATGATCCACATAGTGCCATTTACGACCAATTATACTCGTTAAGGACACACAAACCGAATTTACCCACTAAGACGAAAATGAACCACGTACGATCCAATAGAGACCACTAAGACCCGTTACACCACAAATAGAGCCAATAAGGTTAAATCAAACTCATTACGTCCCACATAGTGCCATTACGACCAATTATAATCTTTAAGAAAGCACAAACCTAATATACCCACTATGATCAAAATGAACCAATTACGAACCATTACAGACCACTAAGGCCCGTTATACCTCAAATAGAGCGAATAAGGTAAAATCAGACTCATTATCACCCACATAGTGCCATTACGACCAATTAGACTCGTTAAGGAATACAAACCCAATATACACACTAAGAGCAAAACGAACCAAGTTTGAGCCATTACAAAACCAAAAAGACTCGTTACACCTCAAATAGAGCCAATAAGTTCAAATGAGACTCATTATGACCCACATAGTGTGATTACGACCAATTTTACTCGTTAAGGACAAACAAACCCAATTTACCAACCAAGTACGAGCCATTATAGACAAATATGACACGTTATACCTCAAATAGAGCCAACAATTTCAAATCTGACTCATTATGATCCACATAGTGCCATTTACGACCAATTATACTCGTTAAGGACACACAAAACGAATTTACCCACTAAGACGAAAATGGACCACGTACGATCCAATAGAGACCACTAAGACCCGTTACACCTCAAATAGAGCCAATAAGGTTAAATCAAACTCATTACGACCCACATAGTGCCATTACGACCAATTATAATCGTTAAGAAAACACAAACCCAATATACCCACTATGATCAAAATGAACCAAGTACGAACCATTACAGACCACTAAGGAACGATACCTCAAATAGAGCGAATGAGGTAAAATCAGACTCATTATCACCCACATAGTGCCATTACGACCAATTAGACTCGTTAAGGAGATACAAACCCAATATACACACTAAGACCAAAACGAACCAAGTTTGAGCCATTACAAAACCAAAAAGACTCGTTACACCTCAAATAGAGCCAATAAGTTCAAATCAGACTCATTATGACCCACATAGTGTGATTACGACCAATTTTACTCGTTAAGGACAAACAAACCCAATTTACCAACCAAGTACGAGCCATTATAGACAAATATGACACGTTATACCTCAAATAGAGCCAACAATTTCAAATCAGACTCATTATGATCCACATAGTGCCATTTACGACCAATTATACTCGTTAAGGACACACAAACCGAATTTACCCACTAAGACGAAAATGGACCACGTACGATCCAATAGAGACCACTAAGACCCGTTACACCTCAAATAGAGCCAATAAGGTTAAATCAAACTCATTACGACCCACATAGTGCCATTACGACCAATTATAATCGTTAAGAAAACACAAACCTAATATACCCACTATGATCAAAATGAACCAAGTACGAACCATTACAGACCACTAAGGCCCGTTATACCTCAAATAGAGCGAATAAGGTAAAATCAGACTCATTATCACCCACATAGTGCCATTACGACCAATTAGACTCGTTAAGGAGATACAAACCCAATATACACACTAAGACCAAAACGAACCAAGTTTGAGCCATTACAAAACCAAAAAGACTCGTTACACCTCAAATAGAGACAATAAGTTCAAATCACACTCATTATGACCCACATAGTATGATTACGACCAATTTTACACGTTAAGGACAAACAAACCCAATTTACCAACCAAGTACGAGCCATTATTGACAAATATGACACGTTATACCTCAAATAGAGCCAACAATTTCAAATCAGACTCATTATGATCCACATAGTGCCATTTACGACCAATTATACTCGTTAAGGACACACAAAACGAATTTACCCACTAAGACGAAAATGGACCACGTACGATCCAATAGAGACCACTAAGACCCGTTACACCTCAAATAGAGCCAATAAGGTTAAATCAAACTCATTACGACCCACATAGTGCCATTACGACCAATTATAATCGTTAAGAAAACACAAAGCCAATATACCCACTATGATCAAAATGAACCAAGTACGAACCATTACAGACCACTAAGGCCCGTTATACCTCAAATAGAGCGAATGAGGTAAAATCAGACTCATTATCACCCACATAGTGCCATTACGACCAATTAGACTCGTTAAGGAGATACAAAGCCAATATACACACTAAGACCAAAACGAACCAAGTTTGAGCCATTACAAAACCAAAAAGACTCGTTACACCTCAAATAGAGCCAATAAGTTCAAATCAGACTCATTATGACCCACATAGGGTGATTACGACCAATTTTACTCGTTAAGGACGAACAAACCCAATTTACCAACCAAGTACGAGCCATTATAGACAAATATGACACGTTACACCTCAAATAGAGCCAACAATTTCAAATCAGACTCATTATGATCCACATAGTGCCATTTACGACCAATTATACTCGTTAAGGACACACAAACCGAATTTACCCACTTCGACGAAAATCAACCACGTACGATCCAATAGAGACCACTAAGACCCGTTACACCTCAAATAGAGCCAATAAGGTTAAATCAAACTCATTATGACCCACATAGTGCCATTACGACCAATTATAATCGTTAAGAAAACACAAACCCAATATACCCACTATGATCAAAATGAACCAAGTACGAACCATTACAGACCACTAAGGCCCGTTATACCTCAAATAGAGCGAATAAGTTCAAATCACACTCATTATGACCCACATAGTATGATTACGACCAATTTTACTCGTTAAGGACAAACAAACCCAATTTACCAACCAAGTACGAGCCATTATAGACAAATATGACACGTTATACCTCAAATAGAGCCAAAAATTTCAAATCAGACTCATTATGATCCACATAGTGCCATTTACGACCAATTATACTCGTTAAGGACACACAAAATGAATTTACCCTCTAAGACGAAAATGGACCACGTACGATCCAATAGAGACCACTAAGACCCGTTACACCTCAAATAGAGCCAATAAGGTTAAATCAAACTCATTACGACCCACATAGTGCCATTACGACCAATTATAATCGTTAAGAAAACACAAACCTAATATACCCACTATGATCAAAATGAACCAAGTACGAACCATTACAGACCACTAAGGCCCGTTATACCTCAAATAGAGCGAATAAGGTAAAATCAGACTCATTATCACCCACATAGTGCCATTACGACCAATTAGACTCGTTAAGGAGATACAAACCCAATATACACACTAAGACCAAAACGAACCAAGTTTGAGCCATTACAAAACCAAAAAGACTCGTTACACCTCAAATAGAGACAATAAGTTCAAATCACACTCATTATGACCCACATCGTATGATTACGGCCAATTTTACACGTTAAGGACAAACAAACCCAATTTACCAACCAAGTACGAGCCATTATTGACAAATATGACACGTTATACCTCAAATAGAGCCAACAATTTCAAATCAGACTCATTATGATCCACATAGTGCCATTTACGACCAATTATACTCGTTAAGGACACACAAAACGAATTTACCCACTAAGACGAAAATGGACCACGTACGATCCAATAGAGACCACTAAGACCCGTTACACCTCAAATAGAGCCAATAAGGTTAAATCAAACTCATTACGACCCACATAGTGCCATTACGACCAATTATAATCGTTAAGAAAACACAAACCCAATATACCCACTATGATCAAAATGAACCAAGTACGAACCATTACAGACCACTAAGGCCCGTTATACCTCAAATAGAGCGAATAAGGTAAAATCAGACTCATTATCACCCACATAGTGCCATTACGACCAATTAGAATCGTTAAGGAGATACAAACCCAATATACACACTAAGACCAAAACGAACCAAGTTTGAGCCATTACAAAACCAAAAAGACTCGTTACACCTCAAATAGAGACAATAAGTTCAAATCACACTCATTATGACCCACATAGTATGATTACGACCAATTTTACTCGTTAAGGACAAACAAACCCAATTTACCAACCAAATACGAGCCATTATAGACAAATATGACTCGTTATACCTCAAATAGAGCCAACAATTTCAAATCAGACTCATTATGATCCACATAGTGCCATTTACGACCAATTATACTCGTTAAGGACACACAAAACGAATTTACCCACTAAGACGAAAATGGACCACGTACGATCCAATAGAGACCACTAAGACCCGTTACACCTCAAATAGAGCCAATAAGGTTAAATCAAACTCATTACGACCCACATAGTGCCATTACGACCAATTATAATCGTTAAGAAAACACAAACCCAATATACCCACTATGATCAAAATGAACCAAGTACGAACCATTACAGACCACTAAGGCCCGTTATACCTCAAATAGAGCGACTAAGGTAAAATCAGACTCATTATCACCCACATAGTGCCATTACGACCAATTAGACTCGTTAAGGAATACAAACCCAATATACACACTAAGAGCAAAACGAACCAAGTTTGAGCCATTACAAAACCAAAAAGACTCGTTACACCTCAAATAGAGCCAATAAGTTCAAATCAGACTCATTATGACCCACATAGTGTGATTACGACCAATTTTACTCGTTAAGGACAAACAAACCCAATTTACCAACAAAGTACGAGCCATTATAGACAAATATGACACGTTATACCTCAAATAGAGCCAACAATTTCAAATCAGACTCGTTATGATCCACATAGTGCCATTTACGACCAATTATACTCGTTAAGGACACACAAACCGAATTTACCCACTAAGACGAAAATGAACCACGTACGATCCAATAGAGACCACTAAGACCCGTTACACCACAAATAGAGCCAATAAGGTTAAATCAAACTCATTACGTCCCACATAGTGCCATTACGACCAATTATAATCTTTAAGAAAGCACAAACCTAATATACCCACTATGATCAAAATGAACCAATTACGAACCATTACAGACCACTAAGGCCCGTTATACCTCAAATAGAGCGAATAAGGTAAAATCAGACTCATTATCACCCACATAGTGCCATTACGACCAATTAGACTCGTTAAGGAATACAAACCCAATATACACACTAAGAGCAAAACGAACCAAGTTTGAGCCATTACAAAACCAAAAAGACTCGTTACACCTCAAATAGAGCCAATAAGTTCAAATGAGACTCATTATGACCCACATAGTGTGATTACGACCAATTTTACTCGTTAAGGACAAACAAACCCAATTTACCAACCAAGTACGAGCCATTATAGACAAATATGACACGTTATACCTCAAATAGAGCCAACAATTTCAAATCTGACTCATTATGATCCACATAGTGCCATTTACGACCAATTATACTCGTTAAGGACACACAAAACGAATTTACCCACTAAGACGAAAATGGACCACGTACGATCCAATAGAGACCACTAAGACCCGTTACACCTCAAATAGAGCCAATAAGGTTAAATCAAACTCATTACGACCCACATAGTGCCATTACGACCAATTATAATCGTTAAGAAAACACAAACCCAATATACCCACTATGATCAAAATGAACCAAGTACGAACCATTACAGACCACTAAGGAACGATACCTCAAATAGAGCGAATGAGGTAAAATCAGACTCATTATCACCCACATAGTGCCATTACGACCAATTAGACTCGTTAAGGAGATACAAACCCAATATACACACTAAGACCAAAACGAACCAAGTTTGAGCCATTACAAAACCAAAAAGACTCGTTACACCTCAAATAGAGCCAATAAGTTCAAATCAGACTCATTATGACCCACATAGTGTGATTACGACCAATTTTACTCGTTAAGGACAAACAAACCCAATTTACCAACCAAGTACGAGCCATTATAGACAAATATGACACGTTATACCTCAAATAGAGCCAACAATTTCAAATCAGACTCATTATGATCCACATAGTGCCATTTACGACCAATTATACTCGTTAAGGACACACAAACCGAATTTACCCACTTAGACGAAAATCAACCACGTACGATCCAATAGAGACCACTAAGACCCGTTACACCTCAAATAGAGCCAATAAGGTTAAATCAAACTCATTATGACCCACATAGTGCCATTACGACCAATTATAATCGTTAAGAAAACACAAACCCAATATACCCACTATGATCAAAATGAACCAAGTACGAACCATTACAGACCACTAAGGCCCGTTATACCTCAAATAGAGCGAATAAGTTCAAATCACACTCATTATGACCCACATAGTATGATTACGACCAATTTTACTCGTTAAGGACAAACAAACCCAATTTACCAACCAAGTACGAGCCATTATAGACAAATATGACACGTTATACCTCAAATAGAGCCAAAAATTTCAAATCAGACTCATTATGATCCACATAGTGCCATTTACGACCAATTATACTCGTTAAGGACACACAAAATGAATTTACCCACTAAGACGAAAATGGACCACGTACGATCCAATAGAGACCACTAAGACCCGTTACACCTCAAATAGAGCCAATAAGGTTAAATCAAACTCATTACGACCCACATAGTGCCATTACGACCAATTATAATCGTTAAGAAAACACAAACCTAATATACCCACTATGATGAAAATGAACCAAGTACGAACCATTACAGACCACTAAGGCCCGTTATACCTCAAATAGAGCGAATAAGGTAAAATCAGACTCATTATCACCCACATAGTGCCATTACGACCAATTAGACTCGTTAAGGAGATACAAACCCAATATACACACTAAGACCAAAACGAACCAAGTTTGAGCCATTACAAAACCAAAAAGACTCGTTACACCTCAAATAGAGACAATAAGTTCAAATCACACTCATTATGACCCACATAGTATGATTACGACCAATTTTACACGTTAAGGACAAACAAACCCAATTTACCAACCAAGTACGAGCCATTATAGACAAATATGACACGTTATACCTCAAATAGAGCCAACAATTTCAAATCAGACTCATTATGATCCACATAGTGCCATTTACGACCAATTATACTCGTTAAGGACACACAAAACGAATTTACCCACTAAGACGAAAATGGACCACGTACGATCCAATAGAGATCACTAAGACCCGTTACACCTCAAATAGAGCCAATAAGGTTAAATCAAACTCATTACGACCCACATAGTGCCATTACGACCAATTATAATCGTTAAGAAAACACAAACCCAATATACCCACTATGATCAAAATGAACCAAGTACGAACCATTACAGACCACTAAGGCCCGTTATACCTCAAATAGAGCGAATAAGGTAAAATCAGACTCATTATGACCCACATAGTGCCATTACGACCAATTAGACTCGTTAAGGAGATACAAACCCAATATACACACTAAGACCAAAACGAACCAAGTTTGAGCCATTACAAAACCAAAAAGACTCGTTACACCTCAAATAGAGACAATAAGTTCAAATCACACTCATTATGACCCACATAGTATGATTACGACCAATTTTACTCGTTAAGGACAAACAAACCCAATTTACCAACCACGTACGAGCCATTATAGACAAATATGACTCGTTATACCTCAAATAGAGTCAACAATTTCAAATCAGACTCATTATGATCCACATAGTGCCATTTACGACCAATTATACTCGTTAAGGACACACAAAACGAATTTACCCACTAAGACGAAAATGGACCACGTACGATCCAATAGAGACCACTAAGACCCGTTACACCTCAAATAGAGCCAATAAGGTTAAATCAAACTCATTACGACCCACATAGTGCCATTACGACCAATTATAATCGTTAAGAAAACACAAACCCAATATACCCACTATGATCAAAATGAACCAAGTACGAACCATTACAGACCACTAAGGCCCGTTATACCTCAAATAGAGCGAATAAGGTAAAATCAGACTCATTATCACCCACATAGTGCCATTACGACCAATTAGACTCGTTAAGGAATACAAACCCAATATACACACTAAGAGCAAAACGAACCAAGTTTGAGCCATTACAAAACCAAAAAGACTCGTTACACCTCAAATAGAGACAATAAGTTCAAATCACACTCATTATGACCCACATAGTATGATTACGACCAATTTTACACGTTAAGGACAAACAAACCCAATTTACCAACCAAGTACGAGCCATTATAGACAAATATGACACGTTATACCTCAAATAGAGCCAACAATTTCAAATCAGACTCATTATGATCCACATAGTGCCATTTACGACCAATTATACTCGTTAAGGACACACAAAACGAATTTACCCACTAAGACGAAAATGGACCACGTACGATCCAATAGAGACCACTAAGACCCGTTACACCTCAAATAGAGCCAATAAGGTTAAATCAAACTCATTACGACCCACATAGTGCCATTACGACCAATTATAATCGTTAAGAAAACACAAACCCAATATACCCACTATGATCAAAATGAACCAAGTACGAACCATTACAGACCACTAAGGCCCGTTATACCTCAAATAGAGCGAATAAGGTAAAATCAGACTCATTATGACCCACATAGTGCCATTACGACCAATTAGACTCGTTAAGGAGATACAAACCCAATATACACACTAAGACCAAAACGAACCAAGTTTGAGCCATTACAAAACCAAAAAGACTCGTTACACCTCAAATAGAGACAATAAGTTCAAATCACACTCATTATGACCCACATAGTATGATTACGACCAATTTTACTCGTTAAGGACAAACAAACCCAATTTACCAACCAAGTACGAGCCATTATAGACAAATATGACTCGTTATACCTCAAATAGAGTCAACAATTTCAAATCAGACTCATTATGATCCACATAGTGCCATTTACGACCAATTATACTCGTTAAGGACACACAAAACGAATTTACCCACTAAGACGAAAATGGACCACGTACGATCCAATAGAGACCACTAAGACCCGTTACACCTCAAATAGAGCCAATAAGGTTAAATCAAACTCATTACGACCCACATAGTGCCATTACGACCAATTATAATCGTTAAGAAAACACAAACCCAATATACCCACTATGATCAAAATGAACCAAGTACGAACCATTACAGACCACTAAGGCCCGTTATACCTCAAATAGAGCGACTAAGGTAAAATCAGACTCATTATCACCCACATAGTGCCATTACGACCAATTAGACTCGTTAAGGAATACAAACCCAATATACACACTAAGAGCAAAACGAACCAAGTTTGAGCCATTACAAAACCAAAAAGACTCGTTACACCTCAAATAGAGCCAATAAGTTCAAATCAGACTCATTATGACCCACATAGTGTGATTACGACCAATTTTACTCGTTAAGGACAAACAAACCCAATTTACCAACAAAGTACGAGCCATTATAGACAAATATGACACGTTATACCTCAAATAGAGCCAACAATTTCAAATCAGACTCGTTATGATCCACATAGTGCCATTTACGACCAATTATACTCGTTAAGGACACACAAACCGAATTTACCCACTAAGACGAAAATGAACCACGTACGATCCAATAGAGACCACTAAGACCCGTTACACCACAAATAGAGCCAATAAGGTTAAATCAAACTCATTACGTCCCACATAGTGCCATTACGACCAATTATAATCTTTAAGAAAGCACAAACCTAATATACCCACTATGATCAAAATGAACCAATTACGAACCATTACAGACCACTAAGGCCCGTTATACCTCAAATAGAGCGAATAAGGTAAAATCAGACTCATTATCACCCACATAGTGCCATTACGACCAATTAGACTCGTTAAGGAATACAAACCCAATATACACACTAAGAGCAAAACGAACCAAGTTTGAGCCATTACAAAACCAAAAAGACTCGTTACACCTCAAATAGAGCCAATAAGTTCAAATGAGACTCATTATGACCCACATAGTGTGATTACGACCAATTTTACTCGTTAAGGACAAACAAACCCAATTTACCAACCAAGTACGAGCCATTATAGACAAATATGACACGTTATACCTCAAATAGAGCCAACAATTTCAAATCTGACTCATTATGATCCACATAGTGCCATTTACGACCAATTATACTCGTTAAGGACACACAAAACGAATTTACCCACTAAGACGAAAATGGACCACGTACGATCCAATAGAGACCACTAAGACCCGTTACACCTCAAATAGAGCCAATAAGGTTAAATCAAACTCATTACGACCCACATAGTGCCATTACGACCAATTATAATCGTTAAGAAAACACAAACCCAATATACCCACTATGATCAAAATGAACCAAGTACGAACCATTACAGACCACTAAGGAACGATACCTCAAATAGAGCGAATGAGGTAAAATCAGACTCATTATCACCCACATAGTGCCATTACGACCAATTAGACTCGTTAAGGAGATACAAACCCAATATACACACTAAGACCAAAACGAACCAAGTTTGAGCCATTACAAAACCAAAAAGACTCGTTACACCTCAAATAGAGCCAATAAGTTCAAATCAGACTCATTATGACCCACATAGTGTGATTACGACCAATTTTACTCGTTAAGGACAAACAAACCCAATTTACCAACCAAGTACGAGCCATTATAGACAAATATGACACGTTATACCTCAAATAGAGCCAACAATTTCAAATCAGACTCATTATGATCCACATAGTGCCATTTACGACCAATTATACTCGTTAAGGACACACAAACCGAATTTACCCACTTAGACGAAAATCAACCACGTACGATCCAATAGAGACCACTAAGACCCGTTACACCTCAAATAGAGCCAATAAGGTTAAATCAAACTCATTATGACCCACATAGTGCCATTACGACCAATTATAATCGTTAAGAAAACACAAACCCAATATACCCACTATGATCAAAATGAACCAAGTACGAACCATTACAGACCACTAAGGCCCGTTATACCTCAAATAGAGCGAATAAGTTCAAATCACACTCATTATGACCCACATAGTATGATTACGACCAATTTTACTCGTTAAGGACAAACAAACCCAATTTACCAACCAAGTACGAGCCATTATAGACAAATATGACACGTTATACCTCAAATAGAGCCAAAAATTTCAAATCAGACTCATTATGATCCACATAGTGCCATTTACGACCAATTATACTCGTTAAGGACACACAAAATGAATTTACCCACTAAGACGAAAATGGACCACGTACGATCCAATAGAGACCACTAAGACCCGTTACACCTCAAATAGAGCCAATAAGGTTAAATCAAACTCATTACGACCCACATAGTGCCATTACGACCAATTATAATCGTTAAGAAAACACAAACCTAATATACCCACTATGATGAAAATGAACCAAGTACGAACCATTACAGACCACTAAGGCCCGTTATACCTCAAATAGAGCGAATAAGGTAAAATCAGACTCATTATCACCCACATAGTGCCATTACGACCAATTAGACTCGTTAAGGAGATACAAACCCAATATACACACTAAGACCAAAACGAACCAAGTTTGAGCCATTACAAAACCAAAAAGACTCGTTACACCTCAAATAGAGACAATAAGTTCAAATCACACTCATTATGACCCACATAGTATGATTACGACCAATTTTACACGTTAAGGACAAACAAACCCAATTTACCAACCAAGTACGAGCCATTATAGACAAATATGACACGTTATACCTCAAATAGAGCCAACAATTTCAAATCAGACTCATTATGATCCACATAGTGCCATTTACGACCAATTATACTCGTTAAGGACACACAAAACGAATTTACCCACTAAGACGAAAATGGACCACGTACGATCCAATAGAGATCACTAAGACCCGTTACACCTCAAATAGAGCCAATAAGGTTAAATCAAACTCATTACGACCCACATAGTGCCATTACGACCAATTATAATCGTTAAGAAAACACAAACCCAATATACCCACTATGATCAAAATGAACCAAGTACGAACCATTACAGACCACTAAGGCCCGTTATACCTCAAATAGAGCGAATAAGGTAAAATCAGACTCATTATGACCCACATAGTGCCATTACGACCAATTAGACTCGTTAAGGAATACAAACCCAATATACACACTAAGAGCAAAACGAACCAAGTTTGAGCCATTACAAAACCAAAAAGACTCGTTACACCTCAAATAGAGACAATAAGTTCAAATCACACTCATTATGACCCACATAGTATGATTACGACCAATTTTACACGTTAAGGACAAACAAACCCAATTTACCAACCAAGTACGAGCCATTATAGACAAATATGACACGTTATACCTCAAATAGAGCCAACAATTTCAAATCAGACTCATTATGATCCACATAGTGCCATTTACGACCAATTATACTCGTTAAGGACACACAAAACGAATTTACCCACTAAGACGAAAATGGACCACGTACGATCCAATAGAGACCACTAAGACCCGTTACACCTCAAATAGAGCCAATAAGGTTAAATCAAACTCATTACGACCCACATAGTGCCATTACGACCAATTATAATCGTTAAGAAAACACAAACCCAATATACCCACTATGATCAAAATGAACCAAGTACGAACCATTACAGACCACTAAGGCCCGTTATACCTCAAATAGAGCGAATAAGGTAAAATCAGACTCATTATGACCCACATAGTGCCATTACGACCAATTAGACTCGTTAAGGAGATACAAACCCAATATACACACTAAGACCAAAACGAACCAAGTTTGAGCCATTACAAAACCAAAAAGACTCGTTACACCTCAAATAGAGACAATAAGTTCAAATCAGACTCATTATGACCCACATAGTGTGATTACGACCAATTTTACTCGTTAAGGACAAACAAACCCAATTTACCAACAAAGTACGAGCCATTATAGACAAATATGACACGTTATACCTCAAATAGAGCCAACAATTTCAAATCAGACTCGTTATGATCCACATAGTGCCATTTACGACCAATTATACTCGTTAAGGACACACAAACCCAATTTACCAACCAAGTACGAGCCATTATAGACAAATATGACACGTTATACCTCAAATAGAGCCAACAATTTCAAATCAGACTCATTATGATCCACATAGTGCCATTTACGACCAATTATACTCGTTAAGGACACAAAACAAATTTACCCACTAAGACGAAAATGAACCACGTACGATCCAATAGAGACCACTAAGACCAACCACCTCAAATAGAGCCAATAAGGTTAAATCAAACTCATTACGACCCACATAGTGCCATTACAACCAATTATAATCGTTAAGAAAACACAAACCCAATATACCCACTATGATCAAAATGAACCAAGTACGAACCATTACAGACCACTAAGGCCCGTTATACCTCAAATAAAGCGAATAAGGTAAAATCAGGCTCATTATCACCCACATAGTGCCATTACGACCAATTAGACTCGTTAAGGAGATACAAACCCAATATACACACTAAGAGCAAAACGAACCAAGTTTGAGCCATTACAAAACAAAAAAGACTCGTTACACCTCAAATAGAGCCAATAAGTTCAAATCAGACTCATTATGACCCACATAGTGTGATTACGACCAATTTTACTCGTTAAGGACAAACAAACCCAATTTACCAACCAAGTACGAGCCATTATAGACAAATATGACACGTTATACCTCAAATAGAGCCAACAATTTCAAATCAGACTCATTATGATCCACTAGTACCATTTACGACCAATTATACTCGTTAAGGACACACAAACCCAATTTACCAACCAAGTACGAGCCATTATAGACAAATATGACACGTTATACCTCAAATAGAGCCAACAATTTCAAATCAGACTCATTATGATCCACATAGTGCCATTTACGACCAATTATACTCGTTAAGGACACACAAAACAAATTTACCCACTAAGACGAAAATGAACCACGTACGATCCAATAGAGACCACTAAGACCAACCACCTCAAATAGAGCCAATAAGGTTAAATCAAACTCATTACGACCCACATAGTGCCATTACAACCAATTATAATCGTTAAGAAAACACAAACCCAATATACCCACTATGATCAAAATGAACCAAGTACGAACCATTACAGACCACTAAGGCCCGTTATACCTCAAATAAAGCGAATAAGGTAAAATCAGGCTCATTATCACCCACATAGTGCCATTACGACCAATTAGACTCGTTAAGGAGATACAAACCCAATATACACACTAAGAGCAAAACGAACCAAGTTTGAGCCATTACAAAACAAAAAAGACTCGTTACACCTCAAATAGAGCCAATAAGTTCAAATCAGACTCATTATGACCCACATAGTGTGATTACGACCAATTTTACTCGTTAAGGACAAACAAACCCAATTTACCAACCAAGTACGAGCCATTATAGACAAATATGACACGTTATACCTCAAATAGAGCCAACAATTTCAAATCAGACTCATTATGATCCACTAGTACCATTTACGACCAATTATACTCGTTAAGGACACACAAACCCAATTTACCAACCAAGTACGAGCCATTATAGACAAATATGACACGTTATACCTCAAATAGAGCCAACAATTTCAAATCAGACTCATTATGATCCACATAGTGCCATTTACGACCAATTATACTCGTTAAGGACACACAAACCGAATTTACCCACTAAGACGAAAATGAACCACGTATGATCCAATAGAGACCACTAAGACCCGTTACACCACAAATAGAGCCAATAAGGTTAAATCAAACTCATTACGTCCCACATAGTGCCATTACGACCAATTATAATCGTTAAGAAAACACAAACCTAATATACCCACTATGATCAAAATGAACCAAGTACGAACCATTACAGACCACTAAGGCTCGTTATACCTCAAATAGAGCGAATAAGGTAAAATCAGACTCATTATCACCCACATAGTGCCATTACGACCAATTAGACTCGTTAAGGAATACAAACCCAATATACACACTAAGAGCAAAACGAACCAAGTTTGAGCCATTACAAAACCAAAAAGACTCGTTACACCTCAAATAGAGCCAATAAGTTCAAATCAGACTCATTATGACCCACATAGTGTGATTACGACCAATTTTACTCGTTAAGGACAAACAAACCCAATTTACCAACAAAGTACGAGCCATTATAGACAAATATGACACGTTATACCTCAAATAGAGCCAACAATTTCAAATCAGACTCGTTATGATCCACATAGTGCCATTTACGACCAATTATAATCGTTAAGGACACACAAACCGAATTTACCCACTAAGACGAAAATGAACCACGTACGATCCAATAGAGACCACTAAGACCCGTTACACCACAAATAGAGCCAATAAGGTTAAATCAAACTCATTACGTCCCACATAGTGCCATTACGACCAATTATAATCATTAAGAAAACACAAACCCAATATACCCACTATGATCAAAATGAACCAAGTACGAACCATTACAGACCACTAAGGCCCGTTATACCTCAAATAGAGCGAATAAGGTAAAATCAGACTCATTATCACCCACATAGTGCCATTACGACCAATTAGACTCGTTAAGGAATACAAACCCAATATACACACTAAGAGCAAAACGAACCAAGTTTGAGCCATTACAAAACAAAAAAGACTCGTTACACCTCAAATAGAGCCAATAAGTTCAAATCAGACTCATTATGACCCACATAGTGTGATTACGACCAATTTTACTCGTTAAGGACAAACAAACCCAATTTACCAACCAAGTACGAGCCATTATAGACAAATATGACACGTTATACCTCAAATAGAGCCAACAATTTCAAATCAGACTCATTATGATCCACTAGTACCATTTACGACCAATTATACTCGTTAAGGACACACAAACCCAATTTACCAACCAAGTACGAGCCATTATAGACAAATATGACACGTTATACCTCAAATAGAGCCAACAATTTCAAATCAGACTCATTATGATCCACATAGTGCCATTTACGACCAATTATACTCGTTAAGGACACAAAACAAATTTACCCACTAAGACGAAAATGAACCACGTACGATCCAATAGAGACCACTAAGACCAACCACCTCAAATAGAGCCAATAAGGTTAAATCAAACTCATTACGACCCACATAGTGCCATTACAACCAATTATAATCGTTAAGAAAACACAAACCCAATATACCCACTATGATCAAAATGAACCAAGTACGAACCATTACAGACCACTAAGGCCCGTTATACCTCAAATAAAGCGAATAAGGTAAAATCAGGCTCATTATCACCCACATAGTGCCATTACGACCAATTAGACTCGTTAAGGAGATACAAACCCAATATACACACTAAGAGCAAAACGAACCAAGTTTGAGCCATTACAAAACAAAAAAGACTCGTTACACCTCAAATAGAGCCAATAAGTTCAAATCAGACTCATTATGACCCACATAGTGTGATTACGACCAATTTTACTCGTTAAGGACAAACAAACCCAATTTACCAACCAAGTACGAGCCATTATAGACAAATATGACACGTTATACCTCAAATAGAGCCAACAATTTCAAATCAGACTCATTATGATCCACTAGTACCATTTACGACCAATTATACTCGTTAAGGACACACAAACCCAATTTACCAACCAAGTACGAGCCATTATAGACAAATATGACACGTTATACCTCAAATAGAGCCAACAATTTCAAATCAGACTCATTATGATCCACATAGTGCCATTTACGACCAATTATACTCGTTATGGACACACAAAACAAATTTACCCACTAAGACGAAAATGAACCACGTACGATCCAATAGAGACCACTAAGACCCGTTACACCTCAAATAGAGCCAATAAGGTTAAATCAAATTCATTACGACCCACATAGTGCCATTACAACCAATTATAATCGTTAAGAAAACACAAACCCAATATACCCACTATGATCAAAATGAACCAAGTACGAACCATTACAGACCACTAAGGCCCGTTATACCTCAAAGAGAGCGAATAAGGTAAAATCAGACTCATTATCACCCACATAGTGCCATTACGACCAATTAGACTCGTTAAGGAATACAAACCCAATATACACACTAAGAGCAAAACGAACCAAGTTTGAGCCATTACAAAACAAAAAAGACTCGTTACACCTCAAATAGAGCCAATAAGTTCAAATCAGACTCATTATGACCCACATAGTGTGATTACGACCAATTTTACTCGTTAAGGACAAACAAACCCAATTTACCAACCAAGTACGAGCCATTATAGACAAATATGACACGTTATACCTCAAATAGAGCCAACAATTTCAAATCAGACTCATTATGATCCACTAGTACCATTTACGACCAATTATACTCGTTAAGGACACACAAACCCAATTTACCAACCAAGTACGAGCCATTATAGACAAATATGACACGTTATACCTCAAATAGAGCCAACAATTTCAAATCAGACTCATTATGATCCACATAGTGCCATTTACGACCAATTATACTCGTTAAGGACACAAAACAAATTTACCCACTAAGACGAAAATGAACCACGTACGATCCAATAGAGACCACTAAGACCAACCACCTCAAATAGAGCCAATAAGGTTAAATCAAACTCATTACGACCCACATAGTGCCATTACAACCAATTATAATCGTTAAGAAAACACAAACCCAATATACCCACTATGATCAAAATGAACCAAGTACGAACCATTACAGACCACTAAGGCCCGTTATACCTCAAATAAAGCGAATAAGGTAAAATCAGGCTCATTATCACCCACATAGTGCCATTACGACCAATTAGACTCGTTAAGGAGATACAAACCCAATATACACACTAAGAGCAAAACGAACCAAGTTTGAGCCATTACAAAACAAAAAAGACTCGTTACACCTCAAATAGAGCCAATAAGTTCAAATCAGACTCATTATGACCCACATAGTGTGATTACGACCAATTTTACTCGTTAAGGACAAACAAACCCAATTTACCAACCAAGTACGAGCCATTATAGACAAATATGACACGTTATACCTCAAATAGAGCCAACAATTTCAAATCAGACTCATTATGATCCACTAGTACCATTTACGACCAATTATACTCGTTAAGGACACACAAACCCAATTTACCAACCAAGTACGAGCCATTATAGACAAATATGACACGTTATACCTCAAATAGAGCCAACAATTTCAAATCAGACTCATTATGATCCACATAGTGCCATTTACGACCAATTATACTCGTTAAGGACACACAAAACAAATTTACCCACTAAGACGAAAATGAACCACGTACGATCCAATAGAGACCACTAAGACCCGTTACACCTCAAATAGAGCCAATAAGGTTAAATCAAACTCATTACGACCCACATAGTGCCATTACAACCAATTATAATCGTTAAGAAAACACAAACCCAATATACCCACTATGATCAAAATGAACCAAGTACGAACCATTACAGACCACTAAGGCCCGTTATACCTCAAAGAGAGCGAATAAGGTAAAATCAGACTCATTATCACCCACATAGTGCCATTACGACCAATTAGACTCGTTAAGGAATACAAACCCAATATACACACTAAGACCAAAACGAACCAAGTTTGAGCCATTACAAAACCAAAAAGACTCGTTACACCTCAAATAGAGCCAATAAGTTCAAATCACACTCATTATGACCCACATAGTGTGATTACGACCAATTTTACTCGTTAAGGACAAACAAACCCAATTTACCAACCAAGTACGAGCCATTATAGACAAATATGACACGTTATACCTCAAATAGAGCCAACATTTTCAAATCAGACTCGTTATGATCCACATAGTGCCATTTACGACCAATTATACTCGTTAAGGACACATAAACCGAATTTACCCCCTAAGACGAAAATGAACCACGTACGATCCAATAGAGACCACTAAGACCCGTTACACCCCAAATAGAGCCAATAAGGTTAAATCAAACTCATTACGTCCCACTGGTGCCATTACGACCAATTATAATCGTTAAGAAAACACAAGCCCAATATACCCACTATGATCAAAATGAACCAAGTACGAACCATTACAGACCACTAAGGCCCGTTATACCTCAAATAGAGCGAATAAGGTAAAATCAGACTCATTATCACCCACATAGTGCCATTACCACCAATTAGACTCGTTAAGGAGATACAAACCCAATATACACACTAAGAGCAAAACGAACCAAGTTTGAGCCATTACAAAACCAAAAAGACTCGTTACACCTCAAATAGAGCCAATAAGTTCAAATCACACTCATTATGACCCACATAGTATGATTACGACCAATTTTACTCGTTAAGGACAAACAAACCCAATTTACCAACCAAGTACGAGCCATTATAGACAAATATGACACGTTATACCTCAAATAGAGCCAACAATTTCAAATCAGACTCATTATGATCCACATAGTGCCATTTACGACCAATTATACTCGTTAAGGACACACAAACCGAATTTACCCACTAAGACGAAAATGAACCACGTACGATCCAATAGAGACCACTAAGACCCGTTACACCTCAAATAGAGCCAATAAGGTTAAATCAAACTCATTATGACCCACATGGTGCCATTACGACCAATTATAATCGTTAAGAAAACACAAACCCAATATACCCACTATGATCAAAATGAACCAAGTACGAACCATTACAGACCACTAAGGCCCGTTATACCTCAAATAGAGCGAATAAGTTCAAATCACACTCATTTTGACCCGCATAGTATGATTACGACCAATTAGACTCGTTAAGGACAAACAAACCCAATTTACCAACCAAGTACGAGCCATTATAGACAAATATGACACGTTATACCTCAAATAGAGCCAACAATTTCAAATCAGACTCATTATGATCCACATAGTGCCATTTACGACCAATTATACTCGTTAAGGACACACAAAACGAATTTACCCACTAAGACGAAAATGGACCACGTACGATCCAATAGAGACCACTAAGACCCGTTACACCTCAAATAGAGCCAATAAGGTTAAATCAAACTCATTACGACCCACATAGTGCCATTACGACCAATTATAATCGTTAAGAAAACACAAACCCAATATACCCACTATGATCAAAATGAACCAAGTACGAACCATTACAGACCACTAACGCCCGTTATACCTCAAATAGAGCGAATAAGGTAAAATCAGACTCATTATGCCCCACATAGTGCCATTACGACCAATTAGACTCGTTAAGGAGATACAAACCCAATATACACACTAAGACCAAAACGAACCAAGTTTGAGCCATTACAAAACCAAAAAGACTCGTTACACCTCAAATAGAGACAATAAGTTCAAATCACACTCATTATGACCCACATAGTATGATTACGACCAATTTTACTCGTTAAGGACAAACAAACCCAATTTACCAACCAAGTACGAGCCATTATAGACAAATATGACACGTTATACCTCAAATAGAGCCAACAATTTCAAATCAGACTCATTATGATCCACATAGTGCCATTTACGACCAATTATACTCGTTAAGGACACACAAACCGAATTTACCCACTAAGACGAAAATGGACCACGTACGATCCAATAGAGACCACTAAGACCCGTTACACCTCAAATAGAGCCAATAAGGTTAAATCAAACGCATTACGTCCCACATAGTGCCATTACGACCAATTATAATCGTTAAGAAAACACAAACCCAATATACCCACTATGATCAAAATGAACCAAGTACGAACCATTACAGACCACTAAGGCCCGTTATACCTCAAATAGAGCGAATAAGTTCAAATCACACTCATTATGACCCACATAGTATGATTACGACCAATTAGACTCGTTAAGGAATACAAACCCAATATACACACTAAGAGCAAAACGAACCAAGTTTGAGCCATTACAAAACCAAAAAGACTCGTTACACCTCAAATAGAGCCAATAAGTTCAAATCAGACTCATTATGACCCACATAGTATGATTACGACCAATTTTACTCGTTAAGGACAAACAAACCCAATTTACCAACCAAGTACGAGCCATTATAGACAAATATGACACGTTATACCTCAAATAGAGCCAACAATTTCAAATCAGACTCGTTATGATCCACATAGTGCCATTTACGACCAATTATACTCGTTAAGGACACACAAACCGAATTTACCCACTAAGACGAAAATGAACCACGTACGATCCAATAGAGACCACTAAGACCCGTTACACCCCAAATAGAGCCAATAAGGTTAAATCAAACTCATTACGTCCCACATAGTGCCATTAAGGACAAACAAACCCAATTTACCAACCAAGTACGAGCCATTATAGACAAATATGACACGTTATACCTCAAATAGAGCCAACAATTTCAAATCAGACTCATTATGATCCACTAGTACCATTTACGACCAATTTTACTCGTTAAGGACAAACAAACCCAATTTACCAACCAAGTACGAGCCATTATAGACAAATATGAGACGTTATACCTCAAATAGAGCCAACAATTTCAAATCAGACTCATTATGATCCACATAGTGCCATTTACGACCAATTATACTCGTTATGGACACACAAAACAAATTTACCCACTAAGACGAAAATGAACCACGTACGATCCAATAGAGACCACTAAGACCCGTTACACCTCAAATAGAGCCAATAAGGTTAAATCAAATTCATTACGACCCACATAGTGCCATTACAACCAATTATAATCGTTAAGAAAACACAAACCCAATATACCCACTATGATCAAAATGAACCAAGTACGAACCATTACAGACCACTAAGGCCCGTTATACCTCAAAGAGAGCGAATAAGGTAAAATCAGACTCATTATCACCCACATAGTGCCATTACGACCAATTAGACTCGTTAAGGAATACAAACCCAATATACACACTAAGAGCAAAACGAACCAAGTTTGAGCCATTACAAAACAAAAAAGACTCGTTACACCTCAAATAGAGCCAATAAGTTCAAATCAGACTCATTATGACCCACATAGTGTGATTACGACCAATTTTACTCGTTAAGGACAAACAAACCCAATTTACCAACCAAGTACGAGCCATTATAGACAAATATGACACGTTATACCTCAAATAGAGCCAACAATTTCAAATCAGACTCATTATGATCCACTAGTACCATTTACGACCAATTATACTCGTTAAGGACACACAAACCCAATTTACCAACCAAGTACGAGCCATTATAGACAAATATGACACGTTATACCTCAAATAGAGCCAACAATTTCAAATCAGACTCATTATGATCCACATAGTGCCATTTACGACCAATTATACTCGTTAAGGACACAAAACAAATTTACCCACTAAGACGAAAATGAACCACGTACGATCCAATAGAGACCACTAAGACCAACCACCTCAAATAGAGCCAATAAGGTTAAATCAAACTCATTACGACCCACATAGTGCCATTACAACCAATTATAATCGTTAAGAAAACACAAACCCAATATACCCACTATGATCAAAATGAACCAAGTACGAACCATTACAGACCACTAAGGCCCGTTATACCTCAAATAAAGCGAATAAGGTAAAATCAGGCTCATTATCACCCACATAGTGCCATTACGACCAATTAGACTCGTTAAGGAGATACAAACCCAATATACACACTAAGAGCAAAACGAACCAAGTTTGAGCCATTACAAAACAAAAAAGACTCGTTACACCTCAAATAGAGCCAATAAGTTCAAATCAGACTCATTATGACCCACATAGTGTGATTACGACCAATTTTACTCGTTAAGGACAAACAAACCCAATTTACCAACCAAGTACGAGCCATTATAGACAAATATGACACGTTATACCTCAAATAGAGCCAACAATTTCAAATCAGACTCATTATGATCCACTAGTACCATTTACGACCAATTATACTCGTTAAGGACACACAAACCCAATTTACCAACCAAGTACGAGCCATTATAGACAAATATGACACGTTATACCTCAAATAGAGCCAACAATTTCAAATCAGACTCATTATGATCCACATAGTGCCATTTACGACCAATTATACCCGTTAAGGACACACAAAACAAATTTACCCACTAAGACGAAAATGAACCACGTACGATCCAATAGAGACCACTAAGACCCGTTACACCTCAAATAGAGCCAATAAGGTTAAATCAAACTCATTACGACCCACATAGTGCCATTACAACCAATTATAATCGTTAAGAAAACACAAACCCAATATACCCACTATGATCAAAATGAACCAAGTACGAACCATTACAGACCACTAAGGCCCGTTATACCTCAAAGAGAGCGAATAAGGTAAAATCAGACTCATTATCACCCACATAGTGCCATTACGACCAATTAGACTCGTTAAGGAATACAAACCCAATATACACACTAAGACCAAAACGAACCAAGTTTGAGCCATTACAAAACCAAAAAGACTCGTTACACCTCAAATAGAGCCAATAAGTTCAAATCACACTCATTATGACCCACATAGTGTGATTACGACCAATTTTACTCGTTAAGGACAAACAAACCCAATTTACCAACCAAGTACGAGCCATTATAGACAAATATGACACGTTATACCTCAAATAGAGCCAACATTTTCAAATCAGACTCGTTATGATCCACATAGTGCCATTTACGACCAATTATACTCGTTAAGGACACATAAACCGAATTTACCCCCTAAGACGAAAATGAACCACGTACGATCCAATAGAGACCACTAAGACCCGTTACACCCCAAATAGAGCCAATAAGGTTAAATCAAACTCATTACGTCCCACTGGTGCCATTACGACCAATTATAATCGTTAAGAAAACACAAGCCCAATATACCCACTATGATCAAAATGAACCAAGTACGAACCATTACAGACCACTAAGGCCCGTTATACCTCAAATAGAGCGAATAAGGTAAAATCAGACTCATTATCACCCACATAGTGCCATTACCACCAATTAGACTCGTTAAGGAGATACAAACCCAATATACACACTAAGAGCAAAACGAACCAAGTTTGAGCCATTACAAAACCAAAAAGACTCGTTACACCTCAAATAGAGCCAATAAGTTCAAATCACACTCATTATGACCCACATAGTATGATTACGACCAATTTTACTCGTTAAGGACAAACAAACCCAATTTACCAACCAAGTACGAGCCATTATAGACAAATATGACACGTTATACCTCAAATAGAGCCAACAATTTCAAATCAGACTCATTATGATCCACATAGTGCCATTTACGACCAATTATACTCGTTAAGGACACACAAACCGAATTTACCCACTAAGACGAAAATGAACCACGTACGATCCAATAGAGACCACTAAGACCCGTTACACCTCAAATAGAGCCAATAAGGTTAAATCAAACTCATTATGACCCACATGGTGCCATTACGACCAATTATAATCGTTAAGAAAACACAAACCCAATATACCCACTATGATCAAAATGAACCAAGTACGAACCATTACAGACCACTAAGGCCCGTTATACCTCAAATAGAGCGAATAAGTTCAAATCACACTCATTTTGACCCGCATAGTATGATTACGACCAATTAGACTCGTTAAGGACAAACAAACCCAATTTACCAACCAAGTACGAGCCATTATAGACAAATATGACACGTTATACCTCAAATAGAGCCAACAATTTCAAATCAGACTCATTATGATCCACATAGTGCCATTTACGACCAATTATACTCGTTAAGGACACACAAAACGAATTTACCCACTAAGACGAAAATGGACCACGTACGATCCAATAGAGACCACTAAGACCCGTTACACCTCAAATAGAGCCAATAAGGTTAAATCAAACTCATTACGACCCACATAGTGCCATTACGACCAATTATAATCGTTAAGAAAACACAAACCCAATATACCCACTATGATCAAAATGAACCAAGTACGAACCATTACAGACCACTAACGCCCGTTATACCTCAAATAGAGCGAATAAGGTAAAATCAGACTCATTATGCCCCACATAGTGCCATTACGACCAATTAGACTCGTTAAGGAGATACAAACCCAATATACACACTAAGACCAAAACGAACCAAGTTTGAGCCATTACAAAACCAAAAAGACTCGTTACACCTCAAATAGAGACAATAAGTTCAAATCACACTCATTATGACCCACATAGTATGATTACGACCAATTTTACTCGTTAAGGACAAACAAACCCAATTTACCAACCAAGTACGAGCCATTATAGACAAATATGACACGTTATACCTCAAATAGAGCCAACAATTTCAAATCAGACTCATTATGATCCACATAGTGCCATTTACGACCAATTATACTCGTTAAGGACACACAAACCGAATTTACCCACTAAGACGAAAATGGACCACGTACGATCCAATAGAGACCACTAAGACCCGTTACACCTCAAATAGAGCCAATAAGGTTAAATCAAACGCATTACGTCCCACATAGTGCCATTACGACCAATTATAATCGTTAAGAAAACACAAACCCAATATACCCACTATGATCAAAATGAACCAAGTACGAACCATTACAGACCACTAAGGCCCGTTATACCTCAAATAGAGCGAATAAGTTCAAATCACACTCATTATGACCCACATAGTATGATTACGACCAATTAGACTCGTTAAGGAATACAAACCCAATATACACACTAAGAGCAAAACGAACCAAGTTTGAGCCATTACAAAACCAAAAAGACTCGTTACACCTCAAATAGAGCCAATAAGTTCAAATCAGACTCATTATGACCCACATAGTATGATTACGACCAATTTTACTCGTTAAGGACAAACAAACCCAATTTACCAACCAAGTACGAGCCATTATAGACAAATATGACACGTTATACCTCAAATAGAGCCAACAATTTCAAATCAGACTCGTTATGATCCACATAGTGCCATTTACGACCAATTATACTCGTTAAGGACACACAAACCGAATTTACCCACTAAGACGAAAATGAACCACGTACGATCCAATAGAGACCACTAAGACCCGTTACACCCCAAATAGAGCCAATAAGGTTAAATCAAACTCATTACGTCCCACATAGTGCCATTAAGGACAAACAAACCCAATTTACCAACCAAGTACGAGCCATTATAGACAAATATGACACGTTATACCTCAAATAGAGCCAACATTTTCAAATCAGACTCGTTATGATCCACATAGTGCCATTTACGACCAATTATACTCGTTAAGGACACATAAACCGAATTTACCCCCTAAGACGAAAATGAACCACGTACGATCCAATAGAGACCACTAAGACCCGTTACACCCCAAATAGAGCCAATAAGGTTAAATCAAACTCATTACGTCCCACTGGTGCCATTACGACCAATTATAATCGTTAAGAAAACACAAACCCAATATACCCACTATGATCAAAATGAACCAAGTACGAACCATTACAGACCACTAAGGCCCGTTATACCTCAAATAGAGCGAATAAGGTAAAATCAGACTCATTATCACCCACATAGTGCCATTACCACCAATTAGACTCGTTAAGGAGATACAAACCCAATATACACACTAAGAGCAAAACGAACCAAGTTTGAGCCATTACAAAACCAAAAAGACTCGTTACACCTCAAATAGAGCCAATAAGTTCAAATCACACTCATTATGACCCACATAGTATGATTACGACCAATTTTACTCGTTAAGGACAAACAAACCCAATTTACCAACCAAGTACGAGCCATTATAGACAAATATGACACGTTATACCTCAAATAGAGCCAACAATTTCAAATCAGACTCATTATGATCCACATAGTGCCATTTACGACCAATTATACTCGTTAAGGACACACAAACCGAATTTACCCACTAAGACGAAAATGAACCACGTACGATCCAATAGAGACCACTAAGACCCGTTACACCTCAAATAGAGCCAATAAGGTTAAATCAAACTCATTATGACCCACATGGTGCCATTACGACCAATTATAATCGTTAAGAAAACACAAACCCAATATACCCACTATGATCAAAATGAACCAAGTACGAACCATTACAGACCACTAAGGCCCGTTATACCTCAAATAGAGCGAATAAGTTCAAATCACACTCATTTTGACCCGCATAGTATGATTACGACCAATTAGACTCGTTAAGGACAAACAAACCCAATTTACCAACCAAGTACGAGCCATTATAGACAAATATGACACGTTATACCTCAAATAGAGCCAACAATTTCAAATCAGACTCATTATGATCCACATAGTGCCATTTACGACCAATTATACTCGTTAAGGACACACAAAACGAATTTACCCACTAAGACGAAAATGGACCACGTACGATCCAATAGAGACCACTAAGACCCGTTACACCTCAAATAGAGCCAATAAGGTTAAATCAAACTCATTACGACCCACATAGTGCCATTACGACCAATTATAATCGTTAAGAAAACACAAACCCAATATACCCACTATGATCAAAATGAACCAAGTACGAACCATTACAGACCACTAACGCCCGTTATACCTCAAATAGAGCGAATAAGGTAAAATCAGACTCATTATGACCCACATAGTGCCATTACGACCAATTAGACTCGTTAAGGAGATACAAACCCAATATACACACTAAGACCAAAACGAACCAAGTTTGAGCCATTACAAAACCAAAAAGACTCGTTACACCTCAAATAGAGACAATAAGTTCAAATCACACTCATTATGACCCACATAGTATGATTACGACCAATTTTACTCGTTAAGGACAAACAAACCCAATTTACCAACCAAGTACGAGCCATTATAGACAAATATGACACGTTATACCTCAAATAGAGCCAACAATTTCAAATCAGACTCATTATGATCCACATAGTGCCATTTACGACCAATTATACTCGTTAAGGACACACAAACCGAATTTACCCACTAAGACGAAAATGGACCACGTACGATCCAATAGAGACCACTAAGACCCGTTACACCTCAAATAGAGCCAATAAGGTTAAATCAAACGCATTACGTCCCACATAGTGCCATTACGACCAATTATAATCGTTAAGAAAACACAAACCCAATATACCCACTATGATCAAAATGAACCAAGTACGAACCATTACAGACCACTAAGGCCCGTTATACCTCAAATAGAGCGAATAAGTTCAAATCACACTCATTATGACCCACATAGTATGATTACGACCAATTAGACTCGTTAAGGAATACAAACCCAATATACACACTAAGAGCAAAACGAACCAAGTTTGAGCCATTACAAAACCAAAAAGACTCGTTACACCTCAAATAGAGCCAATAAGTTCAAATCAGACTCATTATGACCCACATAGTATGATTACGACCAATTTTACTCGTTAAGGACAAACAAACCCAATTTACCAACCAAGTACGAGCCATTATAGACAAATATGACACGTTATACCTCAAATAGAGCCAACATTTTCAAATCAGACTCGTTATGATCCACATAGTGCCATTTACGACCAATTATACTCGTTAAGGACACATAAACCGAATTTACCCCCTAAGACGAAAATGAACCACGTACGATCCAATAGAGACCACTAAGACCCGTTACACCCCAAATAGAGCCAATAAGGTTAAATCAAACTCATTACGTCCCACTGGTGCCATTACGACCAATTATAATCGTTAAGAAAACACAAACCCAATATACCCACTATGATCAAAATGAACCAAGTACGAACCATTACAGACCACTAAGGCCCGTTATACCTCAAATAGAGCGAATAAGGTAAAATCAGACTCATTATCACCCACATAGTGCCATTACCACCAATTAGACTCGTTAAGGAGATACAAACCCAATATACACACTAAGAGCAAAACGAACCAAGTTTGAGCCATTACAAAACCAAAAAGACTCGTTACACCTCAAATAGAGCCAATAAGTTCAAATCACACTCATTATGACCCACATAGTATGATTACGACCAATTTTACTCGTTAAGGACAAACAAACCCAATTTACCAACCAAGTACGAGCCATTATAGACAAATATGACACGTTATACCTCAAATAGAGCCAACAATTTCAAATCAGACTCATTATGATCCACATAGTGCCATTTACGACCAATTATACTCGTTAAGGACACACAAACCGAATTTACCCACTAAGACGAAAATGAACCACGTACGATCCAATAGAGACCACTAAGACCCGTTACACCTCAAATAGAGCCAATAAGGTTAAATCAAACTCATTACGACCCACATAGTGCCATTACGACCAATTATAATCGTTAAGAAAACACAAACCCAATATACCCACTATGATCAAAATGAACCAAGTACGAACCATTACAGACCACTAACGCCCGTTATACCTCAAATAGAGCGAATAAGTTCAAATCACACTCATTATGACACACATAGTATGATTACGACCAATTAGACTCGTTAAGGACAAACAAACCCAATTTACCAACCAAGTACGAGCCATTATAGACAAATATGACACGTTATACCTCAAATAGAGCCAACAATTTCAAATCAGACTCATTATGATCCACATAGTGCCATTTACGACCAATTATACTCGTTAAGGACACACAAAACGAATTTACCCACTAAGACGAAAATGGACCACGTACGATCCAATAGAGACCACTAAGACCCGTTACACCTCAAATAGAGCCAATAAGGTTAAATCAAACTCATTACGACCCACATAGTGCCATTACGACCAATTATAATCGTTAAGAAAACACAAACCCAATATACCCACTATGATCAAAATGAACCAAGTACGAACCATTACAGACCACTAACGCCCGTTATACCTCAAATAGAGCGAATAAGGTAAAATCAGACTCATTATGACCCACATAGTGCCATTACGACCAATTAGACTCGTTAAGGAGATACAAACCCAATATACACACTAAGACCAAAACGAACCAAGTTTGAGCCATTACAAAACCAAAAAGACTCGTTACACCTCAAATAGAGACAATAAGTTCAAATCACACTCATTATGACCCACATAGTATGATTACGACCAATTTTACTCGTTAAGGACAAACAAACCCAATTTACCAACCAAGTACGAGCCATTATAGACAAATATGACACGTTATACCTCAAATAGAGCCAACAATTTCAAATCAGACTCATTATGATCCACATAGTGCCATTTACGACCAATTATACTCGTTAAGGACACACAAACCGAATTTACCCACTAAGACGAAAATGGACCACGTACGATCCAATAGAGACCACTAAGACCCGTTACACCTCAAATAGAGCCAATAAGGTTAAATCAAACGCATTACGTCCCACATAGTGCCATTACGACCAATTATAATCGTTAAGAAAACACAAACCCAATATACCCACTATGATCAAAATGAACCAAGTACGAACCATTACAGACCACTAAGGCCCGTTATACCTCAAATAGAGCGAATAAGTTCAAATCACACTCATTATGACCCACATAGTATGATTACGACCAATTAGACTCGTTAAGGAATACAAACCCAATATACACACTAAGAGCAAAACGAACCAAGTTTGAGCCATTACAAAACCAAAAAGACTCGTTACACCTCAAATAGAGCCAATAAGTTCAAATCAGACTCATTATGACCCACATAGTATGATTACGACCAATTTTACTCGTTAAGGACAAACAAACCCAATTTACCAACCAAGTACGAGCCATTATAGACAAATATGACACGTTATACCTCAAATAGAGCCAACAATTTCAAATCAGACTCATTATGATCCACATAGTGCCATTTACGACCAATTATACTCGTTAAGGACACACAAACCGAATTTACCCACTAAGACGAAAATGAACCACGTACGATCCAATAGAGACCACTAAGACCCGTTACACCTCAAATAGAGCCAATAAGGTTAAATCAAACTCATTATGACCCACATGGTGCCATTACGACCAATTATAATCGTTAAGAAAACACAAACCCAATATACCCACTATGATCAAAATGAACCAAGTACGAACCATTACAGACCACTAAGGCCCGTTATACCTCAAATAGAGCGAATAAGTTCAAATCACACTCATTTTGACCCGCATAGTATGATTACGACCAATTAGACTCGTTAAGGACAAACAAACCCAATTTACCAACCAAGTACGAGCCATTATAGACAAATATGACACGTTATACCTCAAATAGAGCCAACAATTTCAAATCAGACTCATTATGATCCACATAGTGCCATTTACGACCAATTATACTCGTTAAGGACACACAAAACGAATTTACCCACTAAGACGAAAATGGACCACGTACGATCCAATAGAGACCACTAAGACCCGTTACACCTCAAATAGAGCCAATAAGGTTAAATCAAACTCATTACGACCCACATAGTGCCATTACGACCAATTATAATCGTTAAGAAAACACAAACCCAATATACCCACTATGATCAAAATGAACCAAGTACGAACCATTACAGACCACTAACGCCCGTTATACCTCAAATAGAGCGAATAAGGTAAAATCAGACTCATTATGACCCACATAGTGCCATTACGACCAATTAGACTCGTTAAGGAGATACAAACCCAATATACACACTAAGACCAAAACGAACCAAGTTTGAGCCATTACAAAACCAAAAAGACTCGTTACACCTCAAATAGAGACAATAAGTTCAAATCACACTCATTATGACCCACATAGTATGATTACGACCAATTTTACTCGTTAAGGACAAACAAACCCAATTTACCAACCAAGTACGAGCCATTATAGACAAATATGACACGTTATACCTCAAATAGAGCCAACAATTTCAAATCAGACTCATTATGATCCACATAGTGCCATTTACGACCAATTATACTCGTTAAGGACACACAAACCGAATTTACCCACTAAGACGAAAATGGACCACGTACGATCCAATAGAGACCACTAAGACCCGTTACACCTCAAATAGAGCCAATAAGGTTAAATCAAACGCATTACGTCCCACATAGTGCCATTACGACCAATTATAATCGTTAAGAAAACACAAACCCAATATACCCACTATGATCAAAATGAACCAAGTACGAACCATTACAGACCACTAAGGCCCGTTATACCTCAAATAGAGCGAATAAGTTCAAATCACACTCATTATGACCCACATAGTATGATTACGACCAATTAGACTCGTTAAGGAATACAAACCCAATATACACACTAAGAGCAAAACGAACCAAGTTTGAGCCATTACAAAACCAAAAAGACTCGTTACACCTCAAATAGAGCCAATAAGTTCAAATCAGACTCATTATGACCCACATAGTATGATTACGACCAATTTTACTCGTTAAGGACAAACAAACCCAATTTACCAACCAAGTACGAGCCATTATAGACAAATATGACACGTTATACCTCAAATAGAGCCAACAATTTCAAATCAGACTCGTTATGATCCACATAGTGCCATTTACGACCAATTATACTCGTTAAGGACACACAAACCGAATTTACCCACTAAGACGAAAATGAACCACGTACGATCCAATAGAGACCACTAAGACCCGTTACACCCCAAATAGAGCCAATAAGGTTAAATCAAACTCATTACGTCCCACATAGTGCCATTACGACCAATTATAATCGTTAAGAAAACACAAACCCAATATACCCACTATGATCAAAATGAACCAAGTACGAACCATTACAGACCACTAAGGCCCGTTATACCTCAAATAGAGCGAATAAGGTAAAATCAGACTCATTATCACCCACATAGTGCCATTACGACCAATTAGACTCGTTAAGGAGATACAAACCCAATATACACACTAAGACCAAAACGAACCAAGTTTGAGCCATTACAAAACCAAAAAGACTCGTTACACCTCAAATAGAGCCAATAAGTTCAAATCACACTCATTATGACTCACATAGTGTGATTACGACCAATTTTACTCATTAAGGAGAAACAAACCCAATTAACCAACCAAGTACGAGCCATTATAGACAAATATGACCCGTTACACCCCAAATAGAGCCAATAAGGTTAAATCAAACTCATTACGTCCCACATAGTGCCATTACGACCAATTATAATCGTTAAGAAAACTCAAACCCAATATACCCACTATGATCAAAATGAACCAAGTACGAACCATTACAGACCACTAAGGCCCGTTATACCTCAAATAGAGCGAATAAGGTAAAATCAGACTCATTATCACCCACATTGTGCCATTACGACCAATTAGACTCGTTAAGGAATACAAACCCAATAAACACACTAAGAGCAAAACGAACCAAGTTTGAGCCATTACAAAACCAAAAAGACTCGTTACACCTCAAATAGAGCCAATAAGTTCAAATCAGACTCGTTATGATCCACATAGTGCCATTTACGACCAATTATACTCGTTAAGGACACACAAACCGAATTTACCAACCAAGTACGAGCCATTATAGACAAATATGACCCGTTACACCCCAAATAGAGCCAATAAGGTTAAATCAAACTCATTACGTCCCACATAGTGCCATTACGACCAATTATAATCGTTAAGAAAACACAAACCCAATATACCCACTATGATCAAAATGAACCAAGTACGAACCATTACAGACCACTAAGGCCCGTTATACCTCAAATAGAGCGAATAAGGTAAAATCAGACTCATTATCACCCACATAGTGCCATTACGACCAATTAGACTCGTTAAGGAGATACAAACCCAATATACACACTAAGAGCAAAACGAACCAAGTTTGATCCATTACAAAACCAAAAAGACTCGTTACACCTCAAATAGAGCCAATAAGTTCAAATCCGACTCAATATGACCCACATAGTGTGATTACGACCAATTTTACTCGTTAAGGACAAACAAACCCAATTTACCAACCAAGTACGAGCCATTATAGACAAATATGACACGTTATACCTCAAATAGAGCCAACAATTTCAAATCAGACTCATTATGATCCACATAGTGCCATTTACGACCAATTATACTCGTTAAGGACACACAAACCGAATTTACCCACTAAGACGAAAATGAACCACGTACGATCCAATAGAGACCACTAAGACCCGTTACACCTCAAATAGAGCCAATAAGGTTAAATCAAACTCATTATGACCCACATAGTGCCATTACGACCAATTATAATCGTTAAGAAAACACAAACCCAATATACCCACTATGATCAAAATGAACCAAGTACGAACCATTACAGACCACTAAGGCCTGTTATACCTCAAATAGAGCGAATAAGTTCAAATCACACTCATTATGACACACATAGTATGATTACGACCAATTTTACTCGTTAAGGACAAACAAACCCAATTTACCAACCAAGTACGAGCCATTATAGACAAATATGACACGTTATACCTCAAATAGAGCCAACAATTTCAAATCAGACTCATTATGATCCACATAGTGCCATTTACGACCAATTATACTTGTTAAGGACACACAAAACGAATTTACCCACCAAGACGAAAATGGACCACGTACGATCCAATAGAGACCACTAAGACCCGTTACACCTCAAATAGAGCCAATAAGGTTAAATCAAACTCATTACGACCCACATAGTGCCATTACGACCAATTATAATCGTTAAGAAAACACAAACCCAATATACCCACTATGATCAAAATGAACCAAGTACGAACCATTACAGACCACTAAGGCCCGTTATACCTCAAATAGAGCGAATAAGGTAAAATCAGAGTCATTATGACCCACATAGTGCCATTACGACCAATTAGACTCGTTAAGGAGATACAAACCCAATATACACACTAAGACCAAAATGAACCAAGTTTGAGCCATTACAAAACCAAAAAGACTCGTTACACCTCAAATAGACACAATAAGTTCAAATCACACTCATTATGACCCACATAGTATGATTACGACCAATTTTACTCGTTAAGGACAAACAAACCCAATTTACCAACCAAGTACGAGCCATTATAGACAAATATGACACGTTATACCTCAAATAGAGCCAACAATTTCAAATCAGACTCATTATGATCCACATAGTGCCATTTACGACCAATTATACTCTTACGAGCCAACAATTTACCAACCAAGTACGAGCCATTATAGACAAATATGACACGTTATACCTCAAATAGAGCCAACAATTTCAAATCAGACTCATTATGATCCACATAGTGCCATTTACGACCAATTATACTCGTTAAGGACACACAAAACGAATTTACCCACTAAGACGAAAATGGACCACGTACGATCCAATAGAGACCACTAAGACCCGTTACACCTCAAATAGAGCCAATAAGGTTAAATCAAACTCATTACGACCCACATAGTGCCATTACGACCAATTATAATCGTTAAGAAAACACAAACCCAATATACCCACTATGATCAAAATGAACCAAGTACGAACCATTACAGACCACTAACGCCCGTTATACCTCAAATAGAGCGAATAAGTTCAAATCACACTCATTATGACACACATAGTATGATTACGACCAATTTTACTCGTTAAGGACAAACAAACCCAATTTACCAACCAAGTACGAGCCATTATAGACAAATATGACACGTTATACCTCAAATAGAGCCAACAATTTCAAATCAGACTCATTATGATCCACATAGTGCCATTTACGACCAATTATACTTGTTAAGGACACACAAAACGAATTTACCCACCAAGACGAAAATGGACCACGTACGATCCAATAGAGACCACTAAGACCCGTTACACCTCAAATAGAGCCAATAAGGTTAAATCAAACTCATTACGACCCACATAGTGCCATTACGACCAATTATAATCGTTAAGAAAACACAAACCCAATATACCCACTATGATCAAAATGAACCAAGTACGAACCATTACAGACCACTAAGGCCCGTTATACCTCAAATAGAGCGAATAAGGTAAAATCAGAGTCATTATGACCCACATAGTGCCATTACGACCAATTAGACTCGTTAAGGAGATACAAACCCAATATACACACTAAGACCAAAACGAACCAAGTTTGAGCCATTACAAAACCAAAAAGACTCGTTACACCTCAAATAGACACAATAAGTTCAAATCACACTCATTATGACCCACATAGTATGATTACGACCAATTTTACTCGTTAAGGACAAACAAACCCAATTTACCAACCAAGTACGAGCCATTATAGACAAATATGACACGTTATACCTCAAATAGAGCCAACAATTTCAAATCAGACTCATTATGATCCACATAGTGCCATTTACGACCAATTATACTCTTACGAGCCAACAATTTACCAACCAAGTACGAGCCATTATAGACAAATATGACACGTTATACCTCAAATAGAGCCAACAATTTCAAATCAGACTCATTATGATCCACATAGTGCCATTTACGACCAATTATACTCGTTAAGGACACACAAAACGAATTTACCCACTAAGACGAAAATGGACCACGTACGATCCAATAGAGACCACTAAGACCCGTTACACCTCAAATAGAGCCAATAAGGTTAAATCAAACTCATTACGACCCACATAGTGCCATTACGACCAATTATAATCGTTAAGAAAACACAAACCCAATATACCCACTATGATCAAAATGAACCAAGTACGAACCATTACAGACCACTAAGGCCCGTTATACCTCAAATAGAGCGAATAAGTTCAAATCACACTCATTATGACACACATAGTATGATTACGACCAATTTTACTCGTTAAGGACAAACAAACCCAATTTACCAACCAAGTACGAGCCATTATAGACAAATATGACACGTTATACCTCAAATAGAGCCAACAATTTCAAATCAGACTCATTATGATCCACATAGTGCCATTTACGACCAATTATACTTGTTAAGGACACACAAAACGAATTTACCCACCAAGACGAAAATGGACCACGTACGATCCAATAGAGACCACTAAGACCCGTTACACCTCAAATAGAGCCAATAAGGTTAAATCAAACTCATTACGACCCACATAGTGCCATTACGACCAATTATAATCGTTAAGAAAACACAAACCCAATATACCCACTATGATCAAAATGAACCAAGTACGAACCATTACAGACCACTAAGGCCCGTTATACCTCAAATAGAGCGAATAAGGTAAAATCAGAGTCATTATGACCCACATAGTGCCATTACGACCAATTAGACTCGTTAAGGAGATACAAACCCAATATACACACTAAGACCAAAACGAACCAAGTTTGAGCCATTACAAAACCAAAAAGACTCGTTACACCTCAAATAGACACAATAAGTTCAAATCACACTCATTATGACCCACATAGTATGATTACGACCAATTTTACTCGTTAAGGACAAACAAACCCAATTTACCAACCAAGTACGAGCCATTATAGACAAATATGACACGTTATACCTCAAATAGAGCCAACAATTTCAAATCAGACTCATTATGATCCACATAGTGCCATTTACGACCAATTATACTCTTACGAGCCAACAATTTACCAACCAAGTACGAGCCATTATAGACAAATATGACACGTTATACCTCAAATAGAGCCAACAATTTCAAATCAGACTCATTATGATCCACATAGTGCCATTTACGACCAATTATACTCGTTAAGGACACACAAAACGAATTTACCCACTAAGACGAAAATGGACCACGTACGATCCAATAGAGACCACTAAGACCCGTTACACCTCAAATAGAGCCAATAAGGTTAAATCAAACTCATTACGACCCACATAGTGCCATTACGACCAATTATAATCGTTAAGAAAACACAAACCCAATATACCCACTATGATCAAAATGAACCAAGTACGAACCATTACAGACCACTAACGCCCGTTATACCTCAAATAGAGCGAATAAGTTCAAATCACACTCATTATGACACACATAGTATGATTACGACCAATTTTACTCGTTAAGGACAAACAAACCCAATTTACCAACCAAGTACGAGCCATTATAGACAAATATGACACGTTATACCTCAAATAGAGCCAACAATTTCAAATCAGACTCATTATGATCCACATAGTGCCATTTACGACCAATTATACTTGTTAAGGACACACAAAACGAATTTACCCACCAAGACGAAAATGGACCACGTACGATCCAATAGAGACCACTAAGACCCGTTACACCTCAAATAGAGCCAATAAGGTTAAATCAAACTCATTACGACCCACATAGTGCCATTACGACCAATTATAATCGTTAAGAAAACACAAACCCAATATACCCACTATGATCAAAATGAACCAAGTACGAACCATTACAGACCACTAAGGCCCGTTATACCTCAAATAGAGCGAATAAGGTAAAATCAGAGTCATTATGACCCACATAGTGCCATTACGACCAATTAGACTCGTTAAGGAGATACAAACCCAATATACACACTAAGACCAAAACGAACCAAGTTTGAGCCATTACAAAACCAAAAAGACTCGTTACACCTCAAATAGACACAATAAGTTCAAATCACACTCATTATGACCCACATAGTATGATTACGACCAATTTTACTCGTTAAGGACAAACAAACCCAATTTACCAACCAAGTACGAGCCATTATAGACAAATATGACACGTTATACCTCAAATAGAGCCAACAATTTCAAATCAGACTCATTATGATCCACATAGTGCCATTTACGACCAATTATACTCGTACGAGCCAACAATTTACCAACCAAGTACGAGCCATTATAGACAAATATGACACGTTATACCTCAAATAGAGCCAACAATTTCAAATCAGACTCATTATGATCCACATAGTGCCATTTACGACCAATTATACTCGTTAAGGACACACAAAACGAATTTACCCACTAAGACGAAAATGGACCACGTACGATCCAATAGAGACCACTAAGACCCGTTACACCTCAAATAGAGCCAATAAGGTTAAATCAAACTCATTACGACCCACATAGTGCCATTACGACCAATTATAATCGTTAAGAAAACACAAACCCAATATACCCACTATGATCAAAATGAACCAAGTACGAACCATTACAGACCACTAAGGCCCGTTATACCTCAAATAGAGCGAATAAGTTCAAATCACACTCATTATGACACACATAGTATGATTACGACCAATTTTACTCGTTAAGGACAAACAAACCCAATTTACCAACCAAGTACGAGCCATTATAGACAAATATGACACGTTATACCTCAAATAGAGCCAACAATTTCAAATCAGACTCATTATGATCCACATAGTGCCATTTACGACCAATTATACTTGTTAAGGACACACAAAACGAATTTACCCACCAAGACGAAAATGGACCACGTACGATCCAATAGAGACCACTAAGACCCGTTACACCTCAAATAGAGCCAATAAGGTTAAATCAAACTCATTACGACCCACATAGTGCCATTACGACCAATTATAATCGTTAAGAAAACACAAACCCAATATACCCACTATGATCAAAATGAACCAAGTACGAACCATTACAGACCACTAAGGCCCGTTATACCTCAAATAGAGCGAATAAGGTAAAATCAGAGTCATTATGACCCACATAGTGCCATTACGACCAATTAGACTCGTTAAGGAGATACAAACCCAATATACACACTAAGACCAAAACGAACCAAGTTTGAGCCATTACAAAACCAAAAAGACTCGTTACACCTCAAATAGACACAATAAGTTCAAATCACACTCATTATGACCCACATAGTATGATTACGACCAATTTTACTCGTTAAGGACAAACAAACCCAATTTACCAACCAAGTACGAGCCATTATAGACAAATATGACACGTTATACCTCAAATAGAGCCAACAATTTCAAATCAGACTCATTATGATCCACATAGTGCCATTTACGACCAATTATACTCGTACGAGCCAACAATTTACCAACCAAGTACGAGCCATTATAGACAAATATGACACGTTATACCTCAAATAGAGCCAACAATTTCAAATCAGACTCATTATGATCCACATAGTGCCATTTACGACCAATTATACTCGTTAAGGACACACAAAACGAATTTACCCACTAAGACGAAAATGGACCACGTACGATCCAATAGAGACCACTAAGACCCGTTACACCTCAAATAGAGCCAATAAGGTTAAATCAAACTCATTACGACCCACATAGTGCCATTACGACCAATTATAATCGTTAAGAAAACACAAACCCAATATATACCCACTATGATCAAAATGAACCAAGTACGAACCATTACAGACCACTAAGGCCCGTTATACCTCAAATAGAGCGAATAAGGTAAAATCAGACTCATTATCACCCACATAGTGCCATTACGACCAATTAGACTCGTTAAGGAATACAAACCCAATATACACACTAAGACCAAAACGAACGAAGTTTGAGCCATTACAAAACCAAAAAGACTCGTTACACCTCAAATAGAGCCAATAAGTTCAAATCACACTCATTATGACCCATATAGTGTGATTACGACCAATTTTACTCGTTAAGGATAAACAAACCCAATTTACAAACCAAGTACGAGCCATTATAGACAAATATGACACGTTATACCTCAAATAGAGCCAACAATTTCAAATCAGACTCATTATGATCCACATAGTGCCATTTACGACCAATTATACTCGTTAAGGACACACAAACCGAATTTACCCACTAACACGAAAATGAACCACGTACGATCCAATAGAGACCACTAAGACCCGTTACACCTCAAATAGAGCCAATAAGGTTAAATCAAACTCATTATGACCCACATAGTGCCATTACGACCAATTATAATCGTTAAGAAAACACAAACCCAATATACCCACTATGATCAAAATGAACCAAGTACGAACCATTACAGACCACTAAGGCCCGTTATACCTCAAATGGAGCGAATAAGTTCAAATCAGACTCATAATGACCCACATAGTGTGATAAAACCAATTTTACTCGTTAAGGACAAACAAACCCAATTTTCCAACCAAGTACGAGCCATTATAGACAAATATGACACGTTATACCTCAAATAGAGCCAACAATTTCAAATCAGACTCATTATGATCCACATAGTGCCATTTACGTCCAATTATACTCGTTAAGGACACACAACCCGAATTTACCCACTAAGACGAAAATGAACCATGTACGATCCAATAGAGACCACTAAGACCCGTTACACCTCAAATAGAGCCAATAAGGTTAAATCAAACTCATTATGACCCACATAGTGCCATTACGACCAATTATAATCGTTAAGAAAACACAAACCCAATATACCCACTATGATCAAAATGAACCAAGTACGAACCATAACAGACCACTAAGGCCCGTTATACCTCAAATAGAGCGAATAAGGTAAAATCAGACTCATTATCACCCACATAGTGCCATTACGACCAATTAGACTCGTTAAGGAGATACAAACCCAATATACACACTAAGACCAAAACGAATCAAGTTTGAGCCATTACAAAACCAAAAAGACTCGTTACACCTCAAATAGAGACAATAAGTTCAAATCACACTCATTATGACCCACATAGTATGATTACGACCAATTTTACTCGTTAAGGACAAACAAACCCAATTTACCAACCAAGTACGAGCCATTATAGACAAATATGACACGTTATACCTCAAATAGAGCCAACAATTTCAAATCAGACTCATTATGATCCACATAGTGCCATTTACGACCAATTATACTCGTACGAGCCAACAATTTACCAACCAAGTACGAGCCATTATAGACAAATATGACACGTTATACCTCAAATAGAGCCAACAATTTCAAATCAGACTCATTATGATCCACATAGTGCCATTTACGACCAATTATACTCGTTAAGGACACACAAAACGAATTTACCCACTAAGACGAAAATGGCCCACGTACGATCCAATAGAGACCACTAAGACCCGTTACACCTCAAATAGAGCCAATAAGGTTAAATCAAACTCATTACGACCCACATAGTGCCATTACGACCAATTATAATCGTTAAGAAAACACAAACCCAATATATACCCACTATGATCAAAATGAACCAAGTACGAACCATTACAGACCACTAAGGCTCGTTATACCTCAAATAGAGCGAATAAGGTAAAATCAGACTCATTATCACCCACATAGTGCCATTACGACCAATTAGACTCGTTAAGGAATACAAACCCAATATACACACTAAGACCAAAACGAACGAAGTTTGAGCCATTACAAAACCAAAAAGACTCGTTACACCTCAAATAGAGCCAATAAGTTCAAATCACACTCATTATGACCCATATAGTGTGATTACGACCAATTTTACTCGTTAAGGATAAACAAACCCAATTTACAAACCAAGTACGAGCCATTATAGACAAATATGACACGTTATACCTCAAATAGAGCCAACAATTTCAAATCAGACTCATTATGATCCACATAGTGCCATTTACGACCAATTATACTCGTACGAGCCAACAATTTACCAACCAAGTACGAGCCATTATAGACAAATATGACACGTTATACCTCAAATAGAGCCAACAATTTCAAATCAGACTCATTATGATCCACATAGTGCCATTTACGACCAATTATACTCGTTAAGGACACACAAAACGAATTTACCCACTAAGACGAAAATGGACCACGTACGATCCAATAGAGACCACTAAGACCCGTTACACCTCAAATAGAGCCAATAAGGTTAAATCAAACTCATTACGACCCACATAGTGCCATTACGACCAATTATAATCGTTAAGAAAACACAAACCCAATATATACCCACTATGATCAAAATGAACCAAGTACGAACCATTACAGACCACTAAGGCTCGTTATACCTCAAATAGAGCGAATAAGGTAAAATCAGACTCATTATCACCCACATAGTGCCATTACGACCATATAGACTCATTAAGGAATACAAACCCAATATACACACTAAGACCAAAACGAACGAAGTTTGAGCCATTACAAAACCAAAAAGACTCGTTACACCTCAAATAGAGCCAATAAGTTCAAATCACACTCATTATGACCCATATAGTGTGATTACGACCAATTTTACTCGTTAAGGATAAACAAACCCAATTTACAAACCAAGTACGAGCCATTATAGACAAATATGAGACGTTATACCTCAAATAGAGCCAACAATTTCAAATCAGACTCATTATGATCCACATAGTGCCATTTACGACCAATTATACTCGTTAAGGACACACAAACCGAATTTACCCACTAAGACGAAAATGAACCACGTACGATCCAATAGAGACCACTAAAACCCGTTACACCTCAAATAGAGCCAATAAGGTTAAATCAAACTCATTATGACCCACATAGTGCCATTACGACCAATTATAATCGTTAAGAAAACACAAACCCAATATACCCACTATGATCAAAATGAACCAAGTACGAACCATAACAGACCACTAAGGCCCGTTATACCTCAAATAGAGCGAATAAGGTAAAATCAGACTCATTATCACCCACATAGTGCCATTACGACCAATTAGACTCGTTACACCTCAAATAGAGCCAATAAGTTCAAATCACACTCATTATGACCCATATAGTGTGATTACGACCAATTTTACTCGTTAAGGATAAACAAACCCAATTTACAAACCAAGTACGAGCCATTATAGACAAATATGAGACGTTATACCTCAAATAGAGCCAACAATTTCAAATCAGACTCATTATGATCTACATAGTGCCATTTACGACCAATTATACTCGTTAAGGACACGCAAACCGAATTTACCCACTAAGACGAAAATGAACCACGTACGATCCAATAGAGACCACTAAGACCCGTTACACCTCAAATAGAGCCAATAAGGTTAAATCAAACTCATTATGACCCACATAGTGCCATTACGACCAATTATAATCGTTAAGAAAACACAAACCCAATATACCCACTATGATCAAAATGAACCAAGTAGGAACCATAACAGACCACTAAGGCCCGTTATACCTCAAATAGAGCGAATAAGGTAAAATCAGACTCATTATCACCCACATAGTGCCATTACGACCAATTAGACTCGTTAAGGAATACAAACCCAATATACACACTAAGACCAAAACGAACGAAGTTTGAGCCATTACAAAACCAAAAAGACTCGTTACACCTCAAATAGAGCCAATAAGTTCAAATCACACTCATTATGACCCATATAGTGTGATTACGACCAATTTTACTCGTTAAGGATAAACAAACCCAATTTACAAACCAAGTACGAGCCATTATAGACCAATATGACACGTTATACCTCAAATAGAGCCAACAATTTCAAATCAGACTCATTATGATCCACATAGTGCCATTTACGACCAATTATACTCGTTAAGGACACACAAACCGAATTTACCCACTAAGACGAAAATGAACCACGTACGATCCAATAGAGACCACTAAGACCCGTTACACCTCAAATAGAGCCAATAAGGTTAAATCAAACTCATTATGACCCACATAGTGCCATTACGACCAATTATAATCGTTAAGAAAACACAAACCCAATATACCCACTATGATCAAAATGAACCAAGTACGAACCATTACAGACCACTAAGGCCCGTTATACCTCAAATGGAGCGAATAAGTTCAAATCAGACTCATTATGACCCACATAGTGTGATTAAGACCAATTTTACTCGTTAAGGACAAACAAACCCAATTTTCCAACCAAGTACGAGCCATTATAGACAAATATGACACGTTATACCTCAAATAGAGCCAACAATTTCAAATCAGACTCATTATGATCCACATAGTGCCATTTACGTCCAATTATACTCGTTAAGGACACACAAACCGAATTTACCCACTAAGACGAAAATGAACCATGTACGATCCAATAGAGACCACTAAGACCCGTTACACCTCAAATAGAGCCAATAAGGTTAAATCAAACTCATTATGACCCACATAGTGCCATTACGACCAACTATAATCGTTAAGAAAACACAAACCCAATATACCCACTATGATCAAAATGAACCAAGTACGAACCATAACAGACCACTAAGGCCCGTTATACCTCAAATAGAGCGAATAAGGTAAAATCAGACTCATTATCACCCACATAGTGCCATTACGACCAATTAGACTCGTTAAGGAGATACAAACCCAATATACACACTAAGACCAAAACCAATCAAGTTTGAGCCATTACAAAACCAAAAAGACTCGTTACACCTCAAATAGAGACAATAAGTTCAAATCACACTCATTATGACCCACATAGTATGATTACGACCAATTTTACTCGTTAAGGACAAACAAACCCAATTTACCAACCAAGTACAAGCCATTATAGACAAATATGACACGTTATACCTCAAATAGAGCCAACAATTTCAAATCAGACTCATTATGATCCACATAGTGCCATTTACGACCAATTATACTCGTACGAGCCAACAATTTACCAACCAAGTACGAGCCATTATAGACAAATATGACACGTTATACCTCAAATAGAGCCAACAATTTCAAATCAGACTCATTATGATCCACATAGTGCCATTTACGACCAATTATACTCGTTAAGGACACACAAAACGAATTTACCCACTAAGACGAAAATGGACCACGTACGATCCAATAGAGACCACTAAGACCCGTTACACCTCAAATAGAGCCAATAAGGTTAAATCAAACTCATTACGACCCACATAGTGCCATTACGACCAATTATAATCGTTAAGAAAACACAAACCCAATATATACCCACTATGATCAAAATGAACCAAGTACGAACCATTACAGACCACTAAGGCTCGTTATACCTCAAATAGAGCGAATAAGGTAAAATCAGACTCATTATCACCCACATAGTGCCATTACGACCAATTAGACTCGTTAAGGAATACAAACCCAATATACACACTAAGACCAAAACGAACGAAGTTTGAGCCATTACAAAACCAAAAAGACTCGTTACACCTCAAATAGAGCCAATAAGTTCAAATCACACTCATTATGACCCATATAGTGTGATTACGACCAATTTTACTCGTTAAGGATAAACAAACCCAATTTACAAACCAAGTACGAGCCATTATAGACAAATATGACACGTTATACCTCAAATAGAGCCAACAATTTCAAATCAGACTCATTATGATCCACATAGTGCCATTTACGACCAATTATACTCGTACGAGCCAACAATTTACCAACCAAGTACGAGCCATTATAGACAAATATGACACGTTATACCTCAAATAGAGCCAACAATTTCAAATCAGACTCATTATGATCCACTTAGTGCCATTTACGACCAATTATACTCGTTAAGGACACACAAAACGAATTTACCCACTAAGACGAAAATGGACCACGTACGATCCAATAGAGACCACTAAGACCCGTTACACCTCAAATAGAGCCAATAAGGTTAAATCAAACTCATTACGACCCACATAGTGCCATTACGACCAATTATAATCGTTAAGATTTACCCACTAAGACGAAAATGAACCATGTACGATCCAATAGAGACCACTAAGACCCGTTACACCTCAAATAGAGCCAATAAGGTTAAATCAAACTCATTATGACCCACATAGTGCCATTACGACCAATTATAATCGTTAAGAAAACACAAACCCAATATACCCACTATGATCAAAATGAACCAAGTAGGAACCATAACAGACCACTAAGGCCCGTTATACCTCAAATAGAGCGAATAAGGTAAAATCAGAGTCATTATGACCCACATAGTGCCATTACGACCAATTAGACTCGTTAAGGAGATACAAACCCAATATACACACTAAGACCAAAACGAATCAAGTTTGAGCCATTACAAAACCAAAAAGACTCGTTACACCTCAAATAGAGACAATAAGTTCAAATCACACTCATTATGACCCACATAGTATGATTACGACCAATTTTACTCGTTAAGGACAAACAAAACCAATTTACCAACCAAGTACGAGCCATTATAGACAAATATGACACGTTATACCTCAAATAGAGCCAACAATTTCAAATCAGACTCATTATGATCCACATAGTGCCATTTACGACCAATTATACTCGTACGAGCCAACAATTTACCAACCAAGTACGAGCCATTATAGACAAATATGACACGTTATACCTCAAATAGAGCCAACAATTTCAAATCAGACTCATTATGATCCACATAGTGCCATTTACGACCAATTATACTCGTTAAGGACACACAAAACGAATTTACCCACTAAGACGAAAATGAACCACGTACGATCCAATAGAGACCACTAAGACCCGTTACACCTCAAATAGAGCCAATAAGGTTAAATCAAACTCATTACGACCCACATAGTGCCATTACGACCAATTATAATCGTTAAGAAAACACAAACCCAATATATACCCACTATGATCAAAATGAACCAAGTACGAACCATTACAGACCACTAAGGCTCGTTATACCTCAAATAGAGCGAATAAGGTAAAATCAGACTCATTATCACCCACATAGTGCCATTACGACCAATTAGACTCGTTAAGGAATACAAACCCAATATACACACTAAGACCAAAACGAACGAAGTTTGAGCCATTACAAAACCAAAAAGACTCGTTACACCTCAAATAGAGCCAATAAGTTCAAATCACACTCATTATGACCCATATAGTGTGATTACGACCAATTTTACTCGTTAAGGATAAACAAACCCAATTTACAAACCAAGTACGAGCCATTATAGACAAATATGACACGTTATACCTCAAATAGAGCCAACAATTTCAAATCAGACTCATTATGATCCACATAGTGCCATTTACGACCAATTATACTCGTACGAGCCAACAATTTACCAACCAAGTACGAGCCATTATAGACAAATATGACACGTTATACCTCAAATAGAGCCAACAATTTCAAATCAGACTCATTATGATCCACATAGTGCCATTTACGACCAATTATACTCGTTAAGGACACACAAAACGAATTTACCCACTAAGACGAAAATGGACCACGTACGATCCAATAGAGACCACTAAGACCCGTTACACCTCAAATAGAGCCAATAAGGTTAAATCAAACTCATTACGACCCACATAGTGCCATTACGACCAATTATAATCGTTAAGAAAACACAAACCCAATATATACCCACTATGATCAAAATGAACCAAGTACGAACCATTACAGACCACTAAGGCTCGTTATACCTCAAATAGAGCGAATAAGGTAAAATCAGACTCATTATCACCCACATAGTGCCATTACGACCATATAGACTCATTAAGGAATACAAACCCAATATACACACTAAGACCAAAACGAACGAAGTTTGAGCCATTACAAAACCAAAAAGACTCGTTACACCTCAAATAGAGCCAATAAGTTCAAATCACACTCATTATGACCCATATAGTGTGATTACGACCAATTTTACTCGTTAAGGATAAACAAACCCAATTTACAAACCAAGTACGAGCCATTATAGACAAATATGAGACGTTATACCTCAAATAGAGCCAACAATTTCAAATCAGACTCATTATGATCCACATAGTGCCATTTACGACCAATTATACTCGTTAAGGACACACAAACCGAATTTACCCACTAAGACGAAAATGAACCACGTACGATCCAATAGAGACCACTAAAACCCGTTACACCTCAAATAGAGCCAATAAGGTTAAATCAAACTCATTATGACCCACATAGTGCCATTACGACCAATTATAATCGTTAAGAAAACACAAACCCAATATACCCACTATGATCAAAATGAACCAAGTACGAACCATAACAGACCACTAAGGCCCGTTATACCTCAAATAGAGCGAATAAGGTAAAATCAGACTCATTATCACCCACATAGTGCCATTACGACCAATTAGACTCGTTACACCTCAAATAGAGCCAATAAGTTCAAATCACACTCATTATGACCCATATAGTGTGATTACGACCAATTTTACTCGTTAAGGATAAACAAACCCAATTTACAAACCAAGTACGAGCCATTATAGACAAATATGAGACGTTATACCTCAAATAGAGCCAACAATTTCAAATCAGACTCATTATGATCTACATAGTGCCATTTACGACCAATTATACTCGTTAAGGACACGCAAACCGAATTTACCCACTAAGACGAAAATGAACCACGTACGATCCAATAGAGACCACTAAGACCCGTTACACCTCAAATAGAGCCAATAAGGTTAAATCAAACTCATTATGACCCACATAGTGCCATTACGACCAATTATAATCGTTAAGAAAACACAAACCCAATATACCCACTATGATCAAAATGAACCAAGTAGGAACCATAACAGACCACTAAGGCCCGTTATACCTCAAATAGAGCGAATAAGGTAAAATCAGACTCATTATCACCCACATAGTGCCATTACGACCAATTAGACTCGTTAAGGAATACAAACCCAATATACACACTAAGACCAAAACGAACGAAGTTTGAGCCATTACAAAACCAAAAAGACTCGTTACACCTCAAATAGAGCCAATAAGTTCAAATCACACTCATTATGACCCATATAGTGTGATTACGACCAATTTTACTCGTTAAGGATAAACAAACCCAATTTACAAACCAAGTACGAGCCATTATAGACCAATATGACACGTTATACCTCAAATAGAGCCAACAATTTCAAATCAGACTCATTATGATCCACATAGTGCCATTTACGACCAATTATACTCGTTAAGGACACACAAACCGAATTTACCCACTAAGACGAAAATGAACCACGTACGATCCAATAGAGACCACTAAGACCCGTTACACCTCAAATAGAGCCAATAAGGTTAAATCAAACTCATTATGACCCACATAGTGCCATTACGACCAATTATAATCGTTAAGAAAACACAAACCCAATATACCCACTATGATGAAAATGAACCAAGTACGAACCATTACAGACCACTAAGGCCCGTTATACCTCAAATAGAGCGAATAAGGTAAAATCAGACTCATTATCACCCACATAGTGCCATTACGACCAATTAGACTCGTTAAGGAGATACAAACCCAATATACACACTAAGACCAAAACCAATCAAGTTTGAGCCATTACAAAACCAAAAAGACTCGTTACACCTCAAATAGAGACAATAAGTTCAAATCACACTCATTATGACCCACATAGTATGATTACGACCAATTTTACTCGTTAAGGACAAACAAACCCAATTTACCAACCAAGTACAAGCCATTATAGACAAATATGACACGTTATACCTCAAATAGAGCCAACAATTTCAAATCAGACTCATTATGATCCACATAGTGCCATTTACGACCAATTATACTCGTACGAGCCAACAATTTACCAACCAAGTACGAGCCATTATAGACAAATATGACACGTTATACCTCAAATAGAGCCAACAATTTCAAATCAGACTCATTATGATCCACATAGTGCCATTTACGACCAATTATACTCGTTAAGGACACACAAAACGAATTTACCCACTAAGACGAAAATGGACCACGTACGATCCAATAGAGACCACTAAGACCCGTTACACCTCAAATAGAGCCAATAAGGTTAAATCAAACTCATTACGACCCACATAGTGCCATTACGACCAATTATAATCGTTAAGAAAACACAAACCCAATATATACCCACTATGATCAAAATGAACCAAGTACGAACCATTACAGACCACTAAGGCTCGTTATACCTCAAATAGAGCGAATAAGGTAAAATCAGACTCATTATCACCCACATAGTGCCATTACGACCAATTAGACTCGTTAAGGAATACAAACCCAATATACACACTAAGACCAAAACGAACGAAGTTTGAGCCATTACAAAACCAAAAAGACTCGTTACACCTCAAATAGAGCCAATAAGTTCAAATCACACTCATTATGACCCATATAGTGTGATTACGACCAATTTTACTCGTTAAGGATAAACAAACCCAATTTACAAACCAAGTACGAGCCATTATAGACAAATATGACACGTTATACCTCAAATAGAGCCAACAATTTCAAATCAGACTCATTATGATCCACATAGTGCCATTTACGACCAATTATACTCGTACGAGCCAACAATTTACCAACCAAGTACGAGCCATTATAGACAAATATGACACGTTATACCTCAAATAGAGCCAACAATTTCAAATCAGACTCATTATGATCCACTTAGTGCCATTTACGACCAATTATACTCGTTAAGGACACACAAAACGAATTTACCCACTAAGACGAAAATGGACCACGTACGATCCAATAGAGACCACTAAGACCCGTTACACCTCAAATAGAGCCAATAAGCTTAAATCAAACTCATTACGACCCACATAGTGCCATTACGACCAATTATAATCGTTAAGATTTACCCACTAAGACGAAAATGAACCATGTACGATCCAATAGAGACCACTAAGACCCGTTACACCTCAAATAGAGCCAATAAGGTTAAATCAAACTCATTATGACCCACATAGTGCCATTACGACCAATTATAATCGTTAAGAAAACACAAACCCAATATACCCACTATGATCAAAATGAACCAAGTACGAACCATAACAGACCACTAAGGCCCGTTATACCTCAAATAGAGCGAATAAGGTAAAATCAGACTCATTATCACCCACATAGTGCCATTACGACCAATTAGACTCGTTAAGGAGATACAAACCCAATATACACACTAAGACCAAAACGAATCAAGTTTGAGCCATTACAAAACCAAAAAGACTCGTTACACCTCAAATAGAGACAATAAGTTCAAATCACACTCATTATGACCCACATAGTATGATTACGACCAATTTTACTCGTTAAGGACAAACAAAACCAATTTACCAACCAAGTACGAGCCATTATAGACAAATATGACACGTTATACCTCAAATAGAGCCAACAATTTCAAATCAGACTCATTATGATCCACATAGTGCCATTTACGACCAATTATACTCGTACGAGCCAACAATTTACCAACCAAGTACGAGCCATTATAGACAAATATGACACGTTATACCTCAAATAGAGCCAACAATTTCAAATCAGACTCATTATGATCCACATAGTGCCATTTACGACCAATTATACTCGTTAAGGACACACAAAACGAATTTACCCACTAAGACGAAAATGAACCACGTACGATCCAATAGAGACCACTAAGACCCGTTACACCTCAAATAGAGCCAATAAGGTTAAATCAAACTCATTACGACCCACATAGTGCCATTACGACCAATTATAATCGTTAAGAAAACACAAACCCAATATATACCCACTATGATCAAAATGAACCAAGTACGAACCATTACAGACCACTAAGGCTCGTTATACCTCAAATAGAGCGAATAAGGTAAAATCAGACTCATTATCACCCACATAGTGCCATTACGACCAATTAGACTCGTTAAGGAATACAAACCCAATATACACACTAAGACCAAAACGAACGAAGTTTGAGCCATTACAAAACCAAAAAGACTCGTTACACCTCAAATAGAGCCAATAAGTTCAAATCACACTCATTATGACCCATATAGTGTGATTACGACCAATTTTACTCGTTAAGGATAAACAAACCCAATTTACAAACCAAGTACGAGCCATTATAGACAAATATGACACGTTATACCTCAAATAGAGCCAACAATTTCAAATCAGACTCATTATGATCCACATAGTGCCATTTACGACCAATTATACTCGTTAAGGACACACAAACCGAATTTACCCACTAAGACGAAAATGAACCACGTACGATCCAATAGAGACCACTAAGACCCGTTACACCTCAAATAGAGCCAATAAGGTTAAATCAAACTCATTATGACCCACATAGTGCCATTACGACCAATTATAATCGTTAAGAAAACACAAACCCAATATACCCACTATGATCAAAATGAACCAAGTACGAACCATAACAGACCACTAAGGCCCGTTATACCTCAAATAGAGCGAATAAGGTAAAATCAGACTCATTATCACCCACATAGTGCCATTACGACCAATTAGACTCGTTAAGGAATACAAACCCAATATACACACTAAGACCAAAACGAACCAAGTTTGAGCCATTACAAAACCAAAAAGACTCGTTACACCTCAAATAGAGACAATAAGTTCAAATCACACTCATTATGACCCACATAGTATGATTACGACCAATTTTACTCGTTAAGGACAAACAAACCCAATTTACCAACCAAGTACGAGCCATTATAGACAAATATGACACGTTATACCTCAAATAGAGCCAACAATTTCAAATCAGACTCATTATGATCCACATACTGCCATTTACGACCAATTATACTCGTTAAGGACACACAAAACGAATTTACCCACTAAGACGAAAATGGACCACGTACGATCCAATAGAGACCACTAAGACCCGTTACACCTCAAATAGAGCCAATAAGGTTAAATCAAACTCATTACGACCCACATAGTGCCATTACGACCAATTATAATCGTTAAGAAAACACAAACCCAATATATACCCACTATGATCAAAATGAACCAAGTACGAACCATTACAGACCACTAAGGCCCGTTATACCTCAAATAGAGCGAATAAGGTAAAATCAGACTCATTATCACCCACATAGTGCCATTACGACCAATTAGACTCGTTAAGGAGATACAAACCCAATATACACACTAAGAGCAAAACGAACCAAGTTTGAGCCATTACAAAACCAAAAAGACTCGTTACACCTCAAATAGAGCCAATAAGTTCAAATCAGACTCATTATGACCCACATAGTGTGATTACGACCAATTTTACTCGTTAAGGACAAACAAACCCAATTTACCAACCAAGTACGAGCCATTATAGACAAATGTGACACGTTATACCTCAAATAGAGCCAACAATTTCAAATCAGACTCATTATGATCCACATACTGCCATTTACGACCAATTATACTCGTTAAGGACACACAAACCGAATTTACCCACTAAGATGAAAATGAACCACATACGATCCAATAGAGACCACTAAGACCCGTTACACCTCAAATAGAGCCAATAAGGTTAAATCAAACTCATTATGACCCACATAGTGCCATTACGACCAATTATAATCGTTAAGAAAACACAAACCCAATATGCCCACTATGATCAAAATGAACCAAGTACGAACCATTACAGACTACTAAGGCCCGTTATACCTCAAATAGAGCGAATAAGGTAAAATCAGACTCATTATCACCCACATAGTGCCATTACGACCAATTAGACTCGTTAAGGAGATACAAACCCAATATACACACTAAGACCAAAACGAACCAAGTTTGAGCCATTTCAAAACCAAAAAGACTCGTTACACCTCAAATAGAGCCAATAAGTTCAAATCACACTCATTATGACCCACATAGTGTGATTACGACCAATTTTACTCGTTAAGGACACACAAACCGAATTTACCCACTAAGACGAAAATGAACCACGTACGATCCAATAGAGACCACTAAGACCCGTTACACATCAAATAGAGCCAATAAGGTTAAATCAAACTCATTATGACCCACAGTGCCATTACGACCAATTATAATCGTTAACAAAACACAAACCCAACATACCCACTATGATCAAAATGAACCAAGTACGAACCATTACAGACCACTAAGGCCCGTTATACCTCAAATAGAGCGAATAAGGTAAAATCAGACTCATTATCACCCACATAGTGCCATTACGACCAATTAGACTCGTTAAGGAATACAAACCCAATATACACACTAAGACCAAAACGAACGAAGTTTGAGCCATTACAAAACCAAAAAGACTCGTTACACCTCAAATAGAGACAATAAGTTCAAATCACACTCATTATGACCCACATAGTATGATTACGACCAATTTTACTCGTTAAGGACAAACAAACCCAATTTACCAACCAAGTACGAGCCATTGTAGACAATTATGACACGTTATACCTCAAATAGAGCCAACAATTTCAAATCAGAATCATTATGATCCACATAGTGCCAACGACCAATTATACTCGTTAAGGACAAACAAACCGAATTCACCCACTAAGATGAAAATGAACCACGTACGATCCAATAGAGACCATTAAGACTCGTTACACCTCAAATAGAGCCAATAAGGTTAAATCAAACTCATTATGACCCACATAGTGCCATTACGACCAATTATAATCGTTAAGAAAACACAAACCCAATATACCCACTATGATCAAAATGAACCAAGTCCGAACCATTACAGACCACTAAGGCCCGTTATACCTCAAATAGAGCGAATAAGGTAAAATCAGACTCATTATGTACATAGTGCCATTACGACCAATTAGACTCGTTAAGGAGATACAAACCCAATATACACACTAAGACCAAAACGAACCAAGTTTGAGCCATTACAAAACCAAAAAGACTCGTTACACCTCAAATAGAGACAATAAGTTCAAATCACACTCATTATGACCCACATAGTATGATTACGACCAATTTTACTCGTTAAGGACAAACAAACCCAATTTACCAACCAAGTACGAGCCATTATAGACAAATATGACACGTTATACCTCAAATAGAGCCAACAATTTCAAATCAGACTCATTATGATCCACATAGTGCCATTTACGACCAATTATACTCGTTAAGGACACACAAAACGAATTTACCCACTAAGACGAAAATGGACCACGTACGATCCAATAGAGACCACTAAGACCCGTTACACCTCAAATAGAGCCAATAAGGTTAAATCAAACTCATTACGACCCACATAGTGCCATTACGACCAATTATAATCGTTAACAAAACACAAACCCAACATACCCACTATGATCAAAATGAACCAAGTACGAACCATTACAGACCACTAAGGCCCGTTATACCTCAAATAGAGCGAATAAGGTAAAATCAGACTCATTATCACCCACATAGTGCCATTACGACCAATTAGACTCGTTAAGGAATACAAACCCAATATACACACTAAGACCAAAACGAACCAAGTTTGAGCCATTACAAAACCAAAAAGACTCGTTACACCTCAAATAGAGACAATAAGTTCAAATCACACTCATTATGACCCACATAGTATGATTACGACCAATTTTACTCGTTAAGGACAAACAAACCCAATTTACCAACCAAGTACGAGCCATTGTAGACAATTATGACACGTTATACCTCAAATAGAGCCAACAATTTCAAATCAGAATCATTATGATCCACATAGTGCCAACGACCAATTATACTCGTTAAGGACAAACAAACCGAATTCACCCACTAAGATGAAAATGAACCACGTACGATCCAATAGAGACCATTAAGACTCGTTACACCTCAAATAGAGCCAATAAGGTTAAATCAAACTCATTATGACCCACATAGTGCCATTACGACCAATTATAATCGTTAAGAAAACACAAACCCAATATACCCACTATGATCAAAATGAACCAAGTCCGAACCATTACAGACCACTAAGGCCCGTTATACCTCAAATAGAGCGAATAAGGTAAAATCAGACTCATTATGTACATAGTGCCATTACGACCAATTAGACTCGTTAAGGAGATACAAACCCAATATGTACACTAAGACCAAAACGAACCAAGTTTGAGCCATTACAAAACCAAAAAGACTCGTTACACCTCAAATAGAGACAATAAGTTCAAATCACACTCATTATGACCCACATAGTATGATTACGACCAATTTTACTCGTTAAGGACAAACAAACCCAATTTACCAACCAAGTACGAGCCATTATAGACAAATATGACACGTTATACCTCAAATAGAGCCAACAATTTCAAATCAGACTCATTATGATCCACATAGTGCCATTTACGACCAATTATACTCGTTAAGGACACACAAAACGAATTTACCCACTAAGACGAAAATGGACCACGTACGATCCAATAGAGACCACTAAGACCCGTTACACCTCAAATAGAGCCAATAAGGTTAAATCAAACTCATTACGACCCACATAGTGCCATTACGACCAATTATAATCGTTAACAAAACACAAACCCAACATACCCACTATGATCAAAATGAACCAAGTACGAACCATTACAGACCACTAAGGCCCGTTATACCTCAAATAGAGCGAATAAGGTAAAATCAGACTCATTATCACCCACATAGTGCCATTACGACCAATTAGACTCGTTAAGGAATACAAACCCAATATACACACTAAGACCAAAACGAACCAAGTTTGAGCCATTACAAAACCAAAAAGACTCGTTACACCTCAAATAGAGACAATAAGTTCAAATCACACTCATTATGACCCACATAGTATGATTACGACCAATTTTACTCGTTAAGGACAAACAAACCCAATTTACCAACCAAGTACGAGCCATTGTAGACAATTATGACACGTTATACCTCAAATAGAGCCAACAATTTCAAATCAGAATCATTATGATCCACATAGTGCCAACGACCAATTATACTCGTTAAGGACAAACAAACCGAATTCACCCACTAAGATGAAAATGAACCACGTACGATCCAATAGAGACCATTAAGACTCGTTACACCTCAAATAGAGCCAATAAGGTTAAATCAAACTCATTATGACCCACATAGTGCCATTACGACCAATTATAATCGTTAAGAAAACACAAACCCAATATACCCACTATGATCAAAATGAACCAAGTCCGAACCATTACAGACCACTAAGGCCCGTTATACCTCAAATAGAGCGAATAAGGTAAAATCAGACTCATTATGTACATAGTGCCATTACGACCAATTAGACTCGTTAAGGAGATACAAACCCAATATGTACACTAAGACCAAAACGAACCAAGTTTGAGCCATTACAAAACCAAAAAGACTCGTTACACCTCAAATAGAGACAATAAGTTCAAATCACACTCATTATGACCCACATAGTATGATTACGACCAATTTTACTCGTTAAGGACAAACAAACCCAATTTACCAACCAAGTACGAGCCATTATAGACAAATATGACACGTTATACCTCAAATAGAGCCAACAATTTCAAATCAGACTCATTATGATCCACATAGTGCCATTTACGACCAATTATACTCGTTAAGGACACACAAAACGAATTTACCCACTAAGACGAAAATGGACCACGTACGATCCAATAGAGACCACTAAGACCCGTTACACCTCAAATAGAGCCAATAAGGTTAAATCAAACTCATTACGACCCACATAGTGCCATTACGACCAATTATAATCGTTAAGATTTACCCACTAAGACGAAAATGAACCATGTACGATCCAATAGAGACCACTAAGACCCGTTACACCTCAAATAGAGCCAATAAGGTTAAATCAAACTCATTATGACCCACATAGTGCCATTACGACCAATTATAATCGTTAAGAAAACACAAACCCAATATACCCACTATGATCAAAATGAACCAAGTACGAACCATAACAGACCACTAAGGCCCGTTATACCTCAAATAGAGCGAATAAGGTAAAATCAGACTCATTATCACCCACATAGTGCCATTACGACCAATTAGACTCGTTAAGGAGATACAAACCCAATATACACACTAAGACCAAAACGAATCAAGTTTGAGCCATTACAAAACCAAAAAGACTCGTTACACCTCAAATAGAGACAATAAGTTCAAATCACACTCATTATGACCCACATAGTATGATTACGACCAATTTTACTCGTTAAGGACAAACAAACCCAATTTACCAACCAAGTACGAGCCATTATAGACAAATATGACACGTTATACCTCAAATAGAGCCAACAATTTCAAATCAGACTCATTATGATCCACATAGTGCCATTTACGACCAATTATACTCGTACGAGCCAACAATTTACCAACCAAGTACGAGCCATTATAGACAAATATGACACGTTATACCTCAAATAGAGCCAACAATTTCAAATCAGACTCATTATGATCCACATAGTGCCATTTACGACCAATTATACTCGTTAAGGACACACAAAACGAATTTACCCACTAAGACGAAAATGAACCACGTACGATCCAATAGAGACCACTAAGACCCGTTACACCTCAAATAGAGCCAATAAGGTTAAATCAAACTCATTACGACCCACATAGTGCCATTACGACGAATTATAATCGTTAAGAAAACACAAACCCAATATATACCCACTATGATCAAAATGAACCAAGTACGAACCATTACAGACCACTAAGGCTCGTTATACCTCAAATAGAGCGAATAAGGTAAAATCAGACTCATTATCACCCACATAGTGCCATTACGACCAATTAGACTCGTTAAGGAATACAAACCCAATATACACACTAAGACCAAAACGAACGAAGTTTGAGCCATTACAAAACCAAAAAGACTCGTTACACCTCAAATAGAGCCAATAAGTTCAAATCACACTCATTATGACCCATATAGTGTGATTACGACCAATTTTACTCGTTAAGGATAAACAAACCCAATTTACAAACCAAGTACGAGCCATTATAGACAAATATGACACGTTATACCTCAAATAGAGCCAACAATTTCAAATCAGACTCATTATGATCCACATAGTGCCATTTACGACCAATTATACTCGTTAAGGACACACAAACCGAATTTACCCACTAAGACGAAAATGAACCACGTACGATCCAATAGAGACCACTAAGACCCGTTACACCTCAAATAGAGCCAATAAGGTTAAATCAAACTCATTATGACCCACATAGTGCCATTACGACCAATTATAATCGTTAAGAAAACACAAACCCAATATACCCACTATGATCAAAATGAACCAAGTACGAACCATAACAGACCACTAAGGCCCGTTATACCTCAAATAGAGCGAATAAGGTAAAATCAGACTCATTATCACCCACATAGTGCCATTACGACCAATTAGACTCGTTAAGGAATACAAACCCAATATACACACTAAGACCAAAACGAACCAAGTTTGAGCCATTACAAAACCAAAAAGACTCGTTACACCTCAAATAGAGACAATAAGTTCAAATCACACTCATTATGACCCACATAGTATGATTACGACCAATTTTACTCGTTAAGGACAAACAAACCCAATTTACCAACCAAGTACGAGCCATTATAGACAAATATGACACGTTATACCTCAAATAGAGCCAACAATTTCAAATCAGACTCATTATGATCCACATACTGCCATTTACGACCAATTATACTCGTTAAGGACACACAAAACGAATTTACCCACTAAGACGAAAATGGACCACGTACGATCCAATAGAGACCACTAAGACCCGTTACACCTCAAATAGAGCCAATAAGGTTAAATCAAACTCATTACGACCCACATAGTGCCATTACGACCAATTATAATCGTTAAGAAAACACAAACCCAATATATACCCACTATGATCAAAATGAACCAAGTACGAACCATTACAGACCACTAAGGCCCGTTATACCTCAAATAGAGCGAATAAGGTAAAATCAGACTCATTATCACCCACATAGTGCCATTACGACCAATTAGACTCGTTAAGGAGATACAAACCCAATATACACACTAAGAGCAAAACGAACCAAGTTTGAGCCATTACAAAACCAAAAAGACTCGTTACACCTCAAATAGAGCCAATAAGTTCAAATCAGACTCATTATGACCCACATAGTGTGATTACGACCAATTTTACTCGTTAAGGACAAACAAACCCAATTTACCAACCAAGTACGAGCCATTATAGACAAATATGACACGTTATACCTCAAATAGAGCCAACAATTTCAAATCAGACTCATTATGATCCACATACTGCCATTTACGACCAATTATACTCGTTAAGGACACACAAACCGAATTTACCCACTAAGACGAAAATGAACCACATACGATCCAATAGAGACCACTAAGACCCGTTACACCTCAAATAGAGCCAATAAGGTTAAATCAAACTCATTATGACCCACATAGTGCCATTACGACCAATTATAATCGTTAAGAAAACACAAACCCAATATACCCACTATGATCAAAATGAACCAAGTACGAACCATTACAGACCACTAAGGCCCGTTATACCTCAAATAGAGCGAATAAGGTAAAATCAGACTCATTATGTACATAGTGCCATTACGACCAATTAGACTCGTTAAGGAGATACAAACCCAATATGTACACTAAGACCAAAACGAACCAAGTTTGAGCCATTACAAAACCAAAAAGACTCGTTAGACCTCAAATAGAGACAATAAGTTCAAATCACACTCATTATGACCCACATAGTATGATTACGACCAATTTTACTCGTTAAGGACAAACAAACCCAATTTACCAACCAAGTACGAGCCATTATAGACAAATATGACACGTTATACCTCAAATAGAGCCAACAATTTCAAATCAGACTCATTATGATCCACATAGTGCCATTTACGACCAATTATACTCGTTAAGGACACACAAAACGAATTTACCCACTAAGACGAAAATGGACCACGTACGATCCAATAGAGACCACTAAGACCCGTTACACCTCAAATAGAGCCAATAAGGTTAAATCAAACTCATTACGACCCACATAGTGCCATTACGACCAATTATAATCGTTAAGATTTACCCACTAAGACGAAAATGAACCATGTACGATCCAATAGAGACCACTAAGACCCGTTACACCTCAAATAGAGCCAATAAGGTTAAATCAAACTCATTATGACCCACATAGTGCCATTACGACCAATTATAATCGTTAAGAAAACACAAACCCAATATACCCACTATGATCAAAATGAACCAAGTACGAACCATAACAGACCACTAAGGCCCGTTATACCTCAAATAGAGCGAATAAGGTAAAATCAGACTCATTATCACCCACATAGTGCCATTACGACCAATTAGACTCGTTAAGGAGATACAAACCCAATATACACACTAAGACCAAAACGAATCAAGTTTGAGCCATTACAAAACCAAAAAGACTCGTTACACCTCAAATAGAGACAATAAGTTCAAATCACACTCATTATGACCCACATAGTATGATTACGACCAATTTTACTCGTTAAGGACAAACAAACCCAATTTACCAACCAAGTACGAGCCATTATAGACAAATATGACACGTTATACCTCAAATAGAGCCAACAATTTCAAATCAGACTCATTATGATCCACATAGTGCCATTTACGACCAATTATACTCGTACGAGCCAACAATTTACCAACCAAGTACGAGCCATTATAGACAAATATGACACGTTATACCTCAAATAGAGCCAACAATTTCAAATCAGACTCATTATGATCCACATAGTGCCATTTACGACCAATTATACTCGTTAAGGACACACAAAACGAATTTACCCACTAAGACGAAAATGAACCACGTACGATCCAATAGAGACCACTAAGACCCGTTACACCTCAAATAGAGCCAATAAGGTTAAATCAAACTCATTACGACCCACATAGTGCCATTACGACGAATTATAATCGTTAAGAAAACACAAACCCAATATATACCCACTATGATCAAAATGAACCAAGTACGAACCATTACAGACCACTAAGGCTCGTTATACCTCAAATAGAGCGAATAAGGTAAAATCAGACTCATTATCACCCACATAGTGCCATTACGACCAATTAGACTCGTTAAGGAATACAAACCCAATATACACACTAAGACCAAAACGAACGAAGTTTGAGCCATTACAAAACCAAAAAGACTCGTTACACCTCAAATAGAGCCAATAAGTTCAAATCACACTCATTATGACCCATATAGTGTGATTACGACCAATTTTACTCGTTAAGGATAAACAAACCCAATTTACAAACCAAGTACGAGCCATTATAGACAAATATGACACGTTATACCTCAAATAGAGCCAACAATTTCAAATCAGACTCATTATGATCCACATAGTGCCATTTACGACCAATTATACTCGTTAAGGACACACAAACCGAATTTACCCACTAAGACGAAAATGAACCACGTACGATCCAATAGAGACCACTAAGACCCGTTACACCTCAAATAGAGCCAATAAGGTTAAATCAAACTCATTATGACCCACATAGTGCCATTACGACCAATTATAATCGTTAAGAAAACACAAACCCAATATACCCACTATGATCAAAATGAACCAAGTACGAACCATAACAGACCACTAAGGCCCGTTATACCTCAAATAGAGCGAATAAGGTAAAATCAGACTCATTATCACCCACATAGTGCCATTACGACCAATTAGACTCGTTAAGGAATACAAACCCAATATACACACTAAGACCAAAACGAACCAAGTTTGAGCCATTACAAAACCAAAAAGACTCGTTACACCTCAAATAGAGACAATAAGTTCAAATCACACTCATTATGACCCACATAGTATGATTACGACCAATTTTACTCGTTAAGGACAAACAAACCCAATTTACCAACCAAGTACGAGCCATTATAGACAAATATGACACGTTATACCTCAAATAGAGCCAACAATTTCAAATCAGACTCATTATGATCCACATACTGCCATTTACGACCAATTATACTCGTTAAGGACACACAAAACGAATTTACCCACTAAGACGAAAATGGACCACGTACGATCCAATAGAGACCACTAAGACCCGTTACACCTCAAATAGAGCCAATAAGGTTAAATCAAACTCATTACGACCCACATAGTGCCATTACGACCAATTATAATCGTTAAGAAAACACAAACCCAATATATACCCACTATGATCAAAATGAACCAAGTACGAACCATTACAGACCACTAAGGCCCGTTATACCTCAAATAGAGCGAATAAGGTAAAATCAGACTCATTATCACCCACATAGTGCCATTACGACCAATTAGACTCGTTAAGGAGATACAAACCCAATATACACACTAAGAGCAAAACGAACCAAGTTTGAGCCATTACAAAACCAAAAAGACTCGTTACACCTCAAATAGAGCCAATAAGTTCAAATCAGACTCATTATGACCCACATAGTGTGATTACGACCAATTTTACTCGTTAAGGACAAACAAACCCAATTTACCAACCAAGTACGAGCCATTATAGACAAATATGACACGTTATACCTCAAATAGAGCCAACAATTTCAAATCAGACTCATTATGATCCACATACTGCCATTTACGACCAATTATACTCGTTAAGGACACACAAACCGAATTTACCCACTAAGACGAAAATGAACCACATACGATCCAATAGAGACCACTAAGACCCGTTACACCTCAAATAGAGCCAATAAGGTTAAATCAAACTCATTATGACCCACATAGTGCCATTACGACCAATTATAATCGTTAAGAAAACACAAACCCAATATACCCACTATGATCAAAATGAACCAAGTACGAACCATTACAGACCACTAAGGCCCGTTATACCTCAAATAGAGCGAATAAGGTAAAATCAGACTCATTATGTACATAGTGCCATTACGACCAATTAGACTCGTTAAGGAGATACAAACCCAATATGTACACTAAGACCAAAACGAACCAAGTTTGAGCCATTACAAAACCAAAAAGACTCGTTAGACCTCAAATAGAGACAATAAGTTCAAATCACACTCATTATGACCCACATAGTATGATTACGACCAATTTTACTCGTTAAGGACAAACAAACCCAATTTACCAACCAAGTACGAGCCATTATAGACAAATATGACACGTTATACCTCAAATAGAGCCAACAATTTCAAATCAGACTCATTATGATCCACATAGTGCCATTTACGACCAATTATACTCGTTAAGGACACACAAAACGAATTTACCCACTAAGACGAAAATGGACCACGTACGATCCAATAGAGACCACTAAGACCCGTTACACCTCAAATAGAGCCAATAAGGTTAAATCAAACTCATTACGACCCACATAGTGCCATTACGACCAATTATAATCGTTAAGATTTACCCACTAAGACGAAAATGAACCATGTACGATCCAATAGAGACCACTAAGACCCGTTACACCTCAAATAGAGCCAATAAGGTTAAATCAAACTCATTATGACCCACATAGTGCCATTACGACCAATTATAATCGTTAAGAAAACACAAACCCAATATACCCACTATGATCAAAATGAACCAAGTACGAACCATAACAGACCACTAAGGCCCGTTATACCTCAAATAGAGCGAATAAGGTAAAATCAGACTCATTATCACCCACATAGTGCCATTACGACCAATTAGACTCGTTAAGGAGATACAAACCCAATATACACACTAAGACCAAAACGAATCAAGTTTGAGCCATTACAAAACCAAAAAGACTCGTTACACCTCAAATAGAGACAATAAGTTCAAATCACACTCATTATGACCCACATAGTATGATTACGACCAATTTTACTCGTTAAGGACAAACAAACCCAATTTACCAACCAAGTACGAGCCATTATAGACAAATATGACACGTTATACCTCAAATAGAGCCAACAATTTCAAATCAGACTCATTATGATCCACATAGTGCCATTTACGACCAATTATACTCGTACGAGCCAACAATTTACCAACCAAGTACGAGCCATTATAGACAAATATGACACGTTATACCTCAAATAGAGCCAACAATTTCAAATCAGACTCATTATGATCCACATAGTGCCATTTACGACCAATTATACTCGTTAAGGACACACAAAACGAATTTACCCACTAAGACGAAAATGAACCACGTACGATCCAATAGAGACCACTAAGACCCGTTACACCTCAAATAGAGCCAATAAGGTTAAATCAAACTCATTACGACCCACATAGTGCCATTACGACGAATTATAATCGTTAAGAAAACACAAACCCAATATATACCCACTATGATCAAAATGAACCAAGTACGAACCATTACAGACCACTAAGGCTCGTTATACCTCAAATAGAGCGAATAAGGTAAAATCAGACTCATTATCACCCACATAGTGCCATTACGACCAATTAGACTCGTTAAGGAATACAAACCCAATATACACACTAAGACCAAAACGAACGAAGTTTGAGCCATTACAAAACCAAAAAGACTCGTTACACCTCAAATAGAGCCAATAAGTTCAAATCACACTCATTATGACCCATATAGTGTGATTACGACCAATTTTACTCGTTAAGGATAAACAAACCCAATTTACAAACCAAGTACGAGCCATTATAGACAAATATGACACGTTATACCTCAAATAGAGCCAACAATTTCAAATCAGACTCATTATGATCCACATAGTGCCATTTACGACCAATTATACTCGTTAAGGACACACAAACCGAATTTACCCACTAAGACGAAAATGAACCACGTACGATCCAATAGAGACCACTAAGACCCGTTACACCTCAAATAGAGCCAATAAGGTTAAATCAAACTCATTATGACCCACATAGTGCCATTACGACCAATTATAATCGTTAAGAAAACACAAACCCAATATACCACTATGATCAAAATGAACCAAGTACGAACCATAACAGACCTCTAAGGCCCGTTATACCTCAAATAGAGCGAATAAGGTAAAATCTGACTCATTATCACCCACATAGTGCCATTACGACCAATTAGACTCGTTAAGGAATACAAACCCAATATACACACTAAGACCAAAACGAACCAAGTTTGAGCCATTACAAAACCAAAAAGACTCGTTACACCTCAAATAGAGACAATAAGTTCAAATCACACTCATTATGACCCACATAGTATGATTACGACCAATTTTACTCGTTAAGGACAAACAAACCCAATTTACCAACCAAGTACGAGCCATTATAGACAAATATGACACGTTATACCTCAAATAGAGCCAACAATTTCAAATCAGACTCATTATGATCCACATACTGCCATTTACGACCAATTATACTCGTTAAGGACACACAAAACGAATTTACCCACTAAGACGAAAATGGACCACGTACGATCCAATAGAGACCACTAAGACCCGTTACACCTCAAATAGAGCCAATAAGGTTAAATCAAACTCATTACGACCCACATAGTGCCATTACGACCAATTATAATCGTTAAGAAAACACAAACCCAATATATACCCACTATGATCAAAATGAACCAAGTACGAACCATTACAGACCACTAAGGCCCGTTATACCTCAAATAGAGCGAATAAGGTAAAATCAGACTCATTATCACCCACATAGTGCCATTACGACCAATTAGACTCGTTAAGGAGATACAAACCCAATATACACACTAAGAGCAAAACGAACCAAGTTTGAGCCATTACAAAACCAAAAAGACTCGTTACACCTCAAATAGAGCCAATAAGTTCAAATCAGACTCATTATGACCCACATAGTGTGATTACGACCAATTTTACTCGTTAAGGACAAACAAACCCAATTTACCAACCAAGTACGAGCCATTATAGACAAATATGACACGTTATACCTCAAATAGAGCCAACAATTTCAAATCAGACTCATTATGATCCACATACTGCCATTTACGACCAATTATACTCGTTAAGGACACACAAACCGAATTTACCCACTAAGACGAAAATGAACCACATACGATCCAATAGAGACCACTAAGACCCGTTACACCTCAAATAGAGCCAATAAGGTTAAATCAAACTCATTATGACCCACATAGTGCCATTACGACCAATTATAATCGTTAAGAAAACACAAACCCAATATGCCCACTATGATCAAAATGAACCAAGTACGAACCATTACAAACTACTAAGGCCCGTTATACCTCAAATAGAGCGAATAAGGTAAAATCAGACTCATTATCACCCACATAGTGCCATTACAACCAATTAGACTCGTTAAGGAGATACAAACCCAATATACACACTAAGACCAAAACGAACCAAGTTTGAGCCATTACAAAACAAAAAATACTCGTTACACCTCAAATAGAGCCAATAAGTTCAAATCACACTCATTATGACCCACATAGTGTGATTACGACCAATTTTACTCGTTAAGGACACACAAACCGAATTTACCCACTAAGACGAAAATGAACCACGTACGATCCAATAGAGACCACTAAGACCCGTTACACATCAAATAGAGCCAATAAGGTTAAATCAAACTCATTATGACCCACAGTGCCATTACGACCAATTATAATCGTTAACAAAACACAAACCCAACATACCCACTATGATCAAAATGAACCAAGTACGAACCATTACAGACCACTAAGGCCCGTTATACCTCAAATAGAGCGAATAAGGTAAAATCAGACTCATTATCACCCACATAGTGCCATTACGACCAATTAGACTCGTTAAGGAATACAAACCCAATATACACACTAAGACCAAAACGAACCAAGTTTGAGCCATTACAAAACCAAAAAGACTCGTTACACCTCAAATAGAGACAATAAGTTCAAATCACACTCATTATGACCCACATAGTATGATTACGACCAATTTTACTCGTTAAGGACAAACAAACCCAATTTACCAACCAAGTACGAGCCATTGTAGACAATTATGACACGTTATACCTCAAATAGAGCCAACAATTTCAAATCAGAATCATTATGATCCACATAGTGCCAACGACCAATTATACTCGTTAAGGACAAACAAACCGAATTCACCCACTAAGATGAAAATGAACCACGTACGATCCAATAGAGACCATTAAGACTCGTTACACCTCAAATAGAGCCAATAAGGTTAAATCAAACTCATTACGACCCACATAGTGCCATTACGACCAATTATAATCGTTAAGAAAACACAAACCCAATATACCCACTATGATCAAAATGAACCAAGTACGAACCATTACAGACCACTAAGGCCCGTTATACCTCAAATAGTGCGAATAAGGTAAAATCAGACTCATTATGACCCACATAGTGCCATTACGACCAATTAGACTCGTTAAGGAGATACAAACCCAATATACACACTAAGACCAAAACAAACCAAGTTTGAGCCATTACAAAACCAAAAAGACTCGTTACACCTCAAATAGAGACAATAAGTTCAAATCACACTCATTATGACCCACATAGTATGATTACGACCAATTTTACTCGTTAAGGACAAACAAACCCAATTTACCAACCAAGTACGAGCCATTATAGACAAATATGACACGTTATACCTCAAATAGAGCCAACAATTTCAAATCAGACTCATTATGATCCACATAGTGCCATTTACGACCAATTATACTCGTTAAGGACACACAAAACGAATTTACCCACTAAGACGAAAATGGACCACGTACGATCCAATAGAGACCACTAAGACCCGTTACACCTCAAATAGAGCCAATAAGGTTAAATCAAACTCATTACGACCCACATAGTGCCATTACGACCAATTATAATCGTTAAGAAAACACAAACCCAATATACCCACTATGATCAAAATGAACCAAGTACGAACCATTACAGACCACTAAGGCCCGTTATACCTCAAATAGTGCGAATAAGGTAAAATCAGACTCATTATGACCCACATAGTGCCATTACGACCAATTAGACTCGTTAAGGAGATACAAACCCAATATACACACTAAGACCAAAACGAACCAAGTTTGAGCCATTACAAAACCAAAAAGACTCGTTACACCTCAAATAGAGACAATAAGTTCAAATCACACTCATTATGACCCACATAGTATGATTACGACCAATTTTACTCGTTAAGGACAAACAAACCCAATTTACCAACCAAGTACGAGCCATTGTAGACAATTATGACACGTTATACCTCAAATAGAGCCAACAATTTCAAATCAGAATCATTATGATCCACATAGTGCCAACGACCAATTATACTCGTTAAGGACAAACAAACCGAATTCACCCACTAAGATGAAAATGAACCACGTACGATCCAATAGAGACCATTAAGACTCGTTACACCTCAAATAGAGCCAATAAGGTTAAATCAAACTCATTACGACCCACATAGTGCCATTACGACCAATTATAATCGTTAAGAAAACACAAACCCAATATACCCACTATGATCAAAATGAACCAAGTACGAACCATTACAGACCACTAAGGCCCGTTATACCTCAAATAGTGCGAATAAGGTAAAATCAGACTCATTATGACCCACATAGTGCCATTACGACCAATTAGACTCGTTAAGGAGATACAAACCCAATATACACACTAAGACCAAAACGAACCAAGTTTGAGCCATTACAAAACCAAAAAGACTCGTTACACCTCAAATAGAGACAATAAGTTCAAATCACACTCATTATGACCCACATAGTATGATTACGACCAATTTTACTCGTTAAGGACAAACAAACCCAATTTACCAACCAAGTACGAGCCATTATAGACAAATATGACACGTTATACCTCAAATAGAGCCAACAATTTCAAATCAGACTCATTATGATCCACATAGTGCCATTTACGACCAATTATACTCGTTAAGGACACACAAAACGAATTTACCCACTAAGACGAAAATGGACCACGTACGATCCAATAGAGACCACTAAGACCCGTTACACCTCAAATAGAGCCAATAAGGTTAAATCAAACTCATTACGACCCACATAGTGCCATTACGACCAATTATAATCGTTAAGAAAACACAAACCCAATATATACCCACTATGATCAAAATGAACCAAGTACGAACCATTACAGACCACTAAGGCCCGTTATACCTCAAATAGAGCGAATAAGGTAAAATCAGACTCATTATGACCCACATAGTGCCATTACGACCAATTAGACTCGTTAAGGAGATACAAACCCAATATACACACTAAGACCAAAACGAACCAAGTTTGAGCCATTACAAAACAAAAAATACTCGTTACACCTCAAATAGAGACACTAAGTTCAAATCACACTCATTATGACCCACATAGTATGATTACGACCAATTTTACTCGTTAAGGACAAACAAACCCAATTTACCAACCAAGTACGAGCCATTATAGACAAATATGACACGTTATACCTCAAATAGAGCCAACAATTTCAAATCAGACTCATTATGATCCACATAGTGCCATTTACGACCAATTATACTCGTTAAGGACACACAAAACGAATTTACCCACTAAGACGAAAATGGACCACGTACGATCCAATAGAGACCACTAAGACCCGTTACACCTCAAATAGAGCCAATAAGGTTAAATCAAACTCATTATGACCCACATAGTGCCATTACGACCAATTATAATCGTTAAGAAAACACAAACCCAATATATACCCACTATGATCAAAATGAACCAAGTACGAACCATTACAGACCACTAAGGCCCGTTATACCTCAAATAGAGCGAATAAGGTAAAACCAGACTCATTATGACCCACATAGTGCCATTACGACCAATTAGACTCGTTAAGGAATACAAACCCAATATACACACTAAGACCAAAACGAACCAAGTTTGAGCCATTACAAAACCAAAAAGACTCGTTACACCTCAAATAGAGCCAATAAGTTCAAATCACACTCATTATGACCCATATAGTGTGATTACGACCAATTTTACTCGTTAAGGATAAACAAACCCAATTTACAAACCAAGTACGAGCCATTATAGACAAATATGACATGTTATACCTCAAATAGAGCCAACAATTTCAAATCAGACTCATTATGATCCACATAGTGCCATTTACGACCAATTATACTCGTTAAGGACACACAAACCGAATTTACCCACAAAGACGAAAATGAACCACGTACGATCCAATAGAGACCACCAAGACCCGTTACACCTCAAATAGAGCCAATAAGGTTAAATCAAACTCATTACGACCCACATAGTGCCATTACGACCAATTATAATCGTTAAGAAAACACAAACCCAATATACCCACTATGATCAAAATGAACCAAGTACGAACCATTACAGACCACTAAGGCCCGTTATACCTCAAATAGAGCGAATAAGGTAAAATCAGACTCATTATGACCCACATAGTGCCATTACGACCAATTAGACTCGTTAAGGAATACAAACCCAATATACACACTAAGACTAAAACGAACCAAGTTTGAGCCATTACAAAACCAAAAATACTCGTTACACCTCAAATAGAGCCAATAAGTTCAAATCACACTCATTATGACCCATATAGTGTGATTACGGCCAATTTTACTCGTTAAGGATAAACAAACCCAATTTACAAACCAAGTACGAGCCATTATAGACAAATATGACATGTTATACCTCAAATAGAGCCAACAATTTCAAATCAGACTCATTATGATCCACATAGTGCCATTTACGACCAATTATACTCGTTAAGGACACACAAAACGAATTTACCCACTATGACGAAAATGAACCACGTACGATCCAATAGAGACCACCAAGACCCGTTACACCATAAATAGAGCCAATAAGGTTAAATCAAACTCATTACGACCCACATAGTGCCATTACGACCAATTATAATCGTTAAGAAAACACAAACCCAATATACCCACTATGATCAAAATGAACCAAGTACGAACCATTACAGACCACTAAGACCCGTTATATACCTCAAATAGAGCGAATAAGGTAAAATCAGACTCATTATCACCCCACATAGTGCCATTACGACCAATTAGACTCGTTAAGGAGATACAAACCCAATATACACACTAAGAGCAAAACGAACCAAGTTTGAGCCATTACAAAACCAAAAAGACTCGTTACACCTCAAATAGAGCCAATAAGTTCAAATCAGACTCATTATGACCCATATAGTGTGATTACGACCAATTTTGCTCGTTAAGGACAAACAAACCCAATTTACCAACCAAGTACGAGCCATTATAGACAAATATGACACGTTATACCTCAAATAGAGCCAACAATTTCAAATCAGACTCATTATGATCCACATAGTGCCATTTACGACCAATTATACTCGTTAAGGACACACAAACCGAATTTACCCACTAAGACGAAAATGAACCACGTACGATCCAATATAGACCACCAAGACCCGTTACACCACAAATAGAGCCAATAAGGTTAAATCAAACTCATTACGACCCACATAGTTCCATTACGACCAATTATAATCGTTAAGAAAACACAAACCCAATATACCCACTATGATCAAAATGAACCAAGTACGAACCATTACAGACCACTAAGGCCCGTTATACCTCAAATAGAGCGAATAAGGTAAAATCAGACTCATTATCACCCACATGGTGCCATTACGACCAATTACACTCGTTAAGGAATACAAACCCAATATACACACTAAGACCAAAACGAACCAAGTTTGAGCCATTACAAAACCAAAAAGACTCGTTACACCTCAAATAGAGACAATAAGTTCAAATCACACTCATTATGACCCACATAGTATGATTACGACCAATTTTACTCGTTAAGGACAAACAAACCCAATTTTCCAACCAAGTACGAGCCATTGTAGACAATTATGACACGTTATACCTCAAATAGAGCCAACAATTTCAAATCAGAATCATTATGATCCACATAGTGCCAACGACCAATTATACTCGTTAAGGACAAACAAACCGAATTCACCCACTAAGATGAAAATGAACCACGTACGATCCAATAGAGACCATTAAGACTCGTTACACCTCAAATAGAGCCAATAAGGTTAAATCAAACTCATTATGACCCACATAGTTCCATTACGACCAATTATAATCGTTAAGAAAACACAAACCCAATATACCCACTATGATCAAAATGAACCAAGTCCGAACCATTACAGACCACTAAGGCCCGTTATACCTCAAATAGAGCGAATAAGGTAAAATCAGACTCATTATGTACATAGTGCCATTACGACCAATTAGACTCGTTAAGGAGATACAAACCCAATATACACACTAAGACCAAAACGAACCAAGTTTGAGCCATTACAAAACCAAAAAGACTCGTTACACCTCAAATAGAGACAATAAGTTCAAATCACACTCATTATGACCCACATAGTATGATTACGACCAATTTTACTCGTTAAGGACAAACAAACCCAATTTACCAACCAAGTACGAGCCATTATAGACAAATATGACACGTTATACCTCAAATAGAGCCAACAATTTCAAATCAGACTCATTATGATCCACATAGTGCCATTTACGACCAATTATACTCGTTAAGGACACACAATACGAATTTACCCACTAACACGAAAATGGACCACGTACGATCCAATAGAGACCACTAAGACCCGTTACACCTCAAATAGAGCCAATAAGGTTAAATCAAACTCATTACGACCCACATAGTGCCATTACGACCAATTATAATCGTTAAGAAAACACAAACCCAATATACCCACTACGATCAAAATGAACCAAGTACGAACCATTACAGACCACTAAGGCCCGTTATACCTCAAATAGAGCGAATAAGGTAAAATCAGACTCATTATCACCCACATAGTGCCATTACGACCAATTAGACTCGTTAAGGAGATACAAACCCAATATACACACTAAGACCAAAACGAACCAAGTTTGAGCCATTACAAAACAAAAAATACTCGTTACACCTCAAATAGAGACACTAAGTTCAAATCACACTCATTATGACCCATATAGTATGATTACGACCAATTTTACTCGTTAAGGACAAACAAACCCAATTTACCAACCAAGTACGAGCCATTATAGACAAATATGACACGTTATACCTCAAATAGAGCCAACAATTTCAAATCAGACTCATTATGATCCACATAGTGCCATTTACGACCAATTATACTCGTTAAGGACACACAAAACGAATTTACCCACTAAGACGAAAATGGACCACGTACGATCCAATAGAGACCACCAAGACCCGTTACACCTCAAATAGAGCCAATAAGGTTAAATCAAACTCATTACGACCCACATAGTGCCATTACGACCAATTATAATCGTTAAGAAAACACAAACCCAATATACCCACTATGATCAAAATGAACCAAGTACGAACCATTACAGACCACTAAGGCCCGTTATACCTCAAATAGAGCGAATAAGGTAAAATCAGACTCATTATGACCCACATAGTGCCATTACGACCAATTAGACTCGTTAAGGAATACAAACCCAATATACACACTAAGACTAAAACGAACCAAGTTTGAGCCATTACAAAACCAAAAATACTCGTTTCACCTCAAATAGAGCCAATAAGTTCAAATCACACTCATTATGACCCATATAGTGTGATTACGACCAATTTTACTCGTTAAGGATAAATAAACCCAATTTACAAACCAAGTACGAGCCATTATAGACAAATATGACATGTTATACCTCAAATAGAGCCAACAATTTCAAATCAGACTCATTATGATCCACATAGTGCCATTTAGGACCAATTATACTCGTTAAGGACACACAAAACGAATTTACCCACTAAGACGAAAATGAACCACGTACGATCCAATAGAGACCACCAAGACCCGTTACACCATAAATAGAGCCAATAAGGTTAAATCAAACTCATTACGACCCACATAGTGCCATTACGACCAATTATAATCGTTAAGAAAACACAAACCCAATATACCCACTATGATCAAAATGAACCAAGTACGAACCATTACAGACCACTAAGACCCGTTATATACCTCAAATAGAGCGAATAAGGTAAAATCAGACTCATTATCACCCACATAGTGCCATTACGACCAATTAGACTCGTTAAGGAGATACAAACCCAATATACACACTAAGAGCAAAACGAACCAAGTTTGAGCCATTACAAAACCAAAAAGACTCGTTACACCTCAAATAGAGCCAATAAGTTCAAATCAGACTCATTATGACCCATATAGTGTGATTACGACCAATTTTACTCGTTAAGGACAAACAAACCCAATTTACCAACCAAGTACGAGCCATTATAGACAAATATGACACGTTATACCTCAAATAGAGCCAACAATTTCAAATCAGACTCATTATGATCCACATAGTGCCATTTACGACCAATTATACTCGTTAAGGACTCACAAACCGAATTTACCCACTAAGACGAAAATGAACCACGTACGATCCAATACAGACCACCAAGACCCGTTACACCACAAATAGAGCCAATAAGGTTAAATCAAACTCATTACGACCCACATAGTGCCATTACGACCAATTATAATCGTTAAGAAAACACAAACCCAATATACCCACTATGATCAAAATGAACCAAGTACGAACCATTACAGACCACTAAGGCCCGTTATACCTCAAATAGAGCGAATAAGGTAAAATCAGACTCATTATCACCCACATAGTGCCATTACGACCAATTAGACTCGTTAAGGAATACAAACCCAATATACACACTAAGACTAAAACGAACCAAGTTTGAGCCATTACAAAACCAAAAAGACTCGTTACACCTCAAATAGAGCCAATAAGTTCAAATCACACTCATTATGACCCATATAGTGTGATTACGACCAATTTTACTCGTTAAGGATAAACAAACCCAATTTACAAACCAAGTACGAGCCATTATAGACAAATATGACATGTTATACCTCAAATAGAGCCAACAATTTCAAATCAGACTCATTATGATCCACATAGTGCCATTTTCGACCAATTATACTCGTTAAGGACACACAAACCGAATTTACCCACTAAGACGAAAATGAACCACGTACGATCCAATAGAGACCACCAAGACCCGTTACACCATAAATAGAGCCAATAAGGTTAAATCAAACTCATTACGACCCACATAGTGCCATTACGACCAATTATAATCGTTAAGAAAACACAAACCCAATATACCCACTATGATCAAAATGAACCAAGTACGAACCATTACAGACCACTAAGACCCGTTATACCTCAAATAGAGCGAATAAGGTAAAATCAGACTCATTATCACCCACATAGTGCCATTACGACCAATTAGACTCGTTAAGGAGATACAAACCCAATATACACACTAAGAGCAAAACGAACCAAGTTTGAGCCATTACAAAACCAAAAAGACTCGTTACACCTCAAATAGAGCCAATAAGTTCAAATCAGACTCATTATGACCCACATAGTGTGATTACGACCAATTTTACTCGTTAAGGACAAACAAACCCAATTTACCAACCAAGTACGAGCCATTATAGACAAATATGACACGTTATACCTCAAATAGAGCCAACAATTTCAAATCAGACTCATTATGATCCACATACTGCCATTTACGACCAATTATACTCGTTAAGGACACACAAACCGAATTTACCCACTAAGACGAAAATGAACCACATACGATCCAATAGAGACCACTAAGACCCGTTACACCTCAAATAGAGCCAATAAGGTTAAATCAAACTCATTATGACCCACATAGTGCCATTACGACCAATAATAATCGTTAAGAAAACACAAACCCAATATGCCCACTATGATCAAAATGAACCAAGTACGAACCATTACAGACTACTAAGGCCCGTTATACCTCAAATAGAGCGAATAAGGTAAAATCAGACTCATTATCACCCACATAGTGCCATTACGACCAATTAGACTCATTAAGGAGATACAAACCCAATATACACACTAAGACCAAAACGAACCAAGTTTGAGCCATTACAAAACCAAAAAGACTCGTTACACCTCAAATAGAGCCAATAAGTTCAAATCACACTCATTATGACCCATATAGTGTGATTACGACCAATTTTACTCGTTAAGGATAAACAAACCCAATTTACAAACCAAGTACGAGCCATTATAGACAAATATGACATGTTATACCTCAAATAGAGCCAACAATTTCAAATCAGACTCATTATGATCCACATACTGCCATTTACGACCAATTATACTCGTTAAGGACACACAAACCGAATTTACCCACAGTGCCATTACCAAAAAGACCCGTTACACCTCAAATAGAGCCAATAAGGTTAAATCAAACTCATTATGACCCACATAGTGCCATTACGACCAATTATAATCGTTAAGAAAACACAAACCCAATATGCCCACTATGATCAAAATGAACCAAGTACGAACCATTACAGACTACTAAGGCCCGTTATACCTCAAATAGAGCGAATAAGGTAAAATCAGACTCATTATCACCCACATAGTGCCATTACGACCAATTAGACTCGTTAAGGAGATACACACCCAATATACACACTAAGAGCAAAACGAACCAAGTTTGAGCCATTTCAAAACCAAAAAGACTCGTTACACCTCAAATAGAGCCAATAAGTTCAAATCACACTCATTATGACCCACATAGTGTGTTTACGACCAATTTTACTCGTTAAGGACACACAAACCGAATTTACCCACTAAGACGAAAATGAACCACGTACGATCCAATAGAGACCACTAAGACCCGTTACACATCAAATAGAGCCAATAAGGTTAAATCAAACTCATTATGACCCACAGTGCCATTACGACCAATTATAATCGTTAACAAAACATAAACCCAACATACCCACTTTGATCAAAATGAACCAAGTACGAACCATTACAGACCACTAAGGCCCGTTATACCTCAAATAGAGCGAATAAGGTAAAATCAGACTCATTATGACCCACATAGTGCCATTACGACCAATTAGACTCGTTAAGGAATACAAACCCAATATACACACTAAGACCAAAACGAACCAAGTTTGAGCCATTACAAAACCAAAAAGACTCGTTACACCTCAAATAGAGACAATAAGTTCAAATCACACTCATTATGACCCACATAGTATGATTACGACCAATTTTACTCGTTAAGGACAAACAAACCCAATTTACCAACCAAGTACGAGCCATTATAGACAAATATGACACTTTATAACTCAAATAGAGCCAACAATTTCAAATCAGACTCATTATGATCCACATACTGCCATTTACGACCAATTATACTCGTTAAGGACACACAAACCGAATTTACCCACTAAGACGAAAATGAACCACATACGATCCAATAGAGACCACTAAGACCCGTTACACCTCAAATAGAGCCAATAAGGTTAAATCAAACTCATTATGACCCACATAGTGCCATTACGACCAATTATAATCGTTAAGAAAACACAAACCCAATATGCCCACTATGATCAAAATGAACCAAGTACGAACCATTACAGACTACTAAGGCCCGTTATACCTCAAATAGAGCGAATAAGGTAAAATCAGACTCATTATCACCCACATAGTGCCATTACGACCAATTAGACTCGTTAAGGAGATACAAACCCAATATACACACTAAGACCAAAACGAACCAAGTTTGAGCCATTTCAAAACCAAAAAGACTCGTTACACCTCAAATAGAGCCAATAAGTTCAAATCACACTCATTATGACCCACATAGTGTGATTACGACCAATTTTACTCGTTAAGGACACACAAACCGAATTTACCCACTAAGACGAAAATGAACCACGTACGATCCAATAGAGACCACTAAGACCCGTTACACATCAAATAGAGCCAATAAGATTAAATCAAACTCATTATGACCCACAGTGCCATTACGACCAATTATAATCGTTAACAAAACATAAACCCAACATACCCACTATGATCAAAATGAACCAAGTACGAACCATTATAGACCACTAAGGCCCGTTATACCTCAAATAGAGCGAATAAGGTAAAATCAGACTCATTATCACCCACATAGTGCCATTACGACCAATTAGACTCGTTAAGGAATACAAACCCAATATACACACTAAGACTAAAACGAACCAAGTTTGAGCCATTACAAAACCAAAAATACTCGTTACACCTCAAATAGAGCCAATAAGTTCAAATCACACTCATTATGACCCATATAGTGTGATTACGACCAATTTTACTCGTTAAGGATAAACAAACCCAATTTACAAACCAAGTACGAGCCATTATAGACAAATATGACATGTTATACCTCAAATAGAGCCAACAATTTCAAATCAGACTCATTATGATCCACATAGTGCCATTTACGACCAATTATACTCGTTAAGGACACACAAAACGAATTTACCCACTAAGACGAAAATGAACCACGTACGATCCAATAGAGACCACCAAGACCCGTTACACCATAAATAGAGCCAATAAAGTTAAATCAAACTCATTACGACCCACATAGTGCCATTACGACCAATTATAATCGTTAAGAAAACACAAACCCAATATACCCACTATGATCAAAATGAACCAAGTACGAACCATTACAGACCACTAAGACCCGTTATATACCTCAAATAGAGCGAATAAGGTAAAATCAGACTCATTATCACCCACATAGTGCCATTACGACCAATTAGACTCGTTAAGGAGATACAAACCCAATATACACACTAAGAGCAAAACGAACCAAGTTTGAGCCATTTCAAAACCAAAAAGACTCGTTACACCTCAAATAGAGCCAATAAGTTCAAATCACACTCATTATGACCCACATAGTGTGTTTACGACCAATTTTACTCGTTAAGGACACACAAACCGAATTTACCCACTAAGACGAAAATGAACCACGTACGATCCAATAGAGACCACTAAGACCCGTTACACATCAAATAGAGCCAATAAGATTAAATCAAACTCATTATGACCCACAGTGCCATTACGACCAATTATAATCGTTAACAAAACATAAACCCAACATACCCACTATGATCAAAATGAACCAAGTACGAACCATTATAGACCACTAAGGCCCGTTATACCTCAAATAGAGCGAATAAGGTAAAATCAGACTCATTATCACCCACATAGTGCCATTACGACCAATTAGACTCGTTAAGGAATACAAACCCAATATACACACTAAGACTAAAACGAACCAAGTTTGAGCCATTACAAAACCAAAAATACTCGTTACACCTCAAATAGAGCCAATAAGTTCAAATCACACTCATTATGACCCATATAGTGTGATTACGACCAATTTTACTCGTTAAGGATAAACAAACCCAATTTACAAACCAAGTACGAGCCATTATAGACAAATATGACATGTTATACCTCAAATAGAGCCAACAATTTCAAATCAGACTCATTATGATCCACATAGTGCCATTTACGACCAATTATACTCGTTAAGGACACACAAAACGAATTTACCCACTAAGACGAAAATGAACCACGTACGATCCAATAGAGACCACCAAGACCCGTTACACCATAAATAGAGCCAATAAGGTTAAATCAAACTCATTACGACCCACATAGTGCCATTACGACCAATTATAATCGTTAAGAAAACATAAACCCAACATACCCACTTTGATCAAAATGAACCAAGTACGAACCATTACAGACCACTAAGGCCCGTTATACCTCAAATAGAGCGAATAAGGTAAAATCAGACTCATTATGACCCACATAGTGCCATTACGACCAATTAGACTCGTTAAGGAATACAAACCCAATATACACACTAAGACCAAAACGAACCAAGTTTGAGCCATTACAAAACCAAAAAGACTCGTTACACCTCAAATAGAGACAATAAGTTCAAATCACACTCATTATGACCCACATAGTATGATTACGACCAATTTTACTCGTTAAGGACAAACAAACCCAATTTACCAACCAAGTACGAGCCATTATAGACAAATATGACACTTTATAACTCAAATAGAGCCAACAATTTCAAATCAGACTCATTATGATCCACATACTGCCATTTACGACCAATTATACTCGTTAAGGACACACAAACCGAATTTACCCACTAAGACGAAAATGAACCACATACGATCCAATAGAGACCACTAAGACCCGTTACACCTCAAATAGAGCCAATAAGGTTAAATCAAACTCATTATGACCCACATAGTGCCATTACGACCAATTATAATCGTTAAGAAAACACAAACCCAATATGCCCACTATGATCAAAATGAACCAAGTACGAACCATTACAGACTACTAAGGCCCGTTATACCTCAAATAGAGCGAATAAGGTAAAATCAGACTCATTATCACCCACATAGTGCCATTACGACCAATTAGACTCGTTAAGGAGATACAAACCCAATATACACACTAAGACCAAAACGAACCAAGTTTGAGCCATTTCAAAACCAAAAAGACTCGTTACACCTCAAATAGAGCCAATAAGTTCAAATCACACTCATTATGACCCACATAGTGTGATTACGACCAATTTTACTCGTTAAGGACACACAAACCGAATTTACCCACTAAGACGAAAATGAACCACGTACGATCCAATAGAGACCACTAAGACCCGTTACACATCAAATAGAGCCAATAAGATTAAATCAAACTCATTATGACCCACAGTGCCATTACGACCAATTATAATCGTTAACAAAACATAAACCCAACATACCCACTATGATCAAAATGAACCAAGTACGAACCATTATAGACCACTAAGGCCCGTTATACCTCAAATAGAGCGAATAAGGTAAAATCAGACTCATTATCACCCACATAGTGCCATTACGACCAATTAGACTCGTTAAGGAATACAAACCCAATATACACACTAAGACTAAAACGAACCAAGTTTGAGCCATTACAAAACCAAAAATACTCGTTACACCTCAAATAGAGCCAATAAGTTCAAATCACACTCATTATGACCCATATAGTGTGATTACGACCAATTTTACTCGTTAAGGATAAACAAACCCAATTTACAAACCAAGTACGAGCCATTATAGACAAATATGACATGTTATACCTCAAATAGAGCCAACAATTTCAAATCAGACTCATTATGATCCACATAGTGCCATTTACGACCAATTATACTCGTTAAGGACACACAAAACGAATTTACCCACTAAGACGAAAATGAACCACGTACGATCCAATAGAGACCACCAAGACCCGTTACACCATAAATAGAGCCAATAAGGTTAAATCAAACTCATTACGACCCACATAGTGCCATTACGACCAATTATAATCGTTAAGAAAACACAAACCCAATATACCCACTATGATCAAAATGAACCAAGTACGAACCATTACAGACCACTAAGACCCGTTATATACCTCAAATAGAGCGAATAAGGTAAAATCAGACTCATTATCACCCACATAGTGCCATTACGACCAATTAGACTCGTTAAGGAGATACAAACCCAATATACACACTAAGAGCAAAACGAACCAAGTTTGAGCCATTTCAAAACCAAAAAGACTCGTTACACCTCAAATAGAGCCAATAAGTTCAAATCACACTCATTATGACCCACATAGTGTGTTTACGACCAATTTTACTCGTTAAGGACACACAAACCGAATTTACCCACTAAGACGAAAATGAACCACGTACGATCCAATAGAGACCACTAAGACCCGTTACACATCAAATAGAGCCAATAAGATTAAATCAAACTCATTATGACCCACAGTGCCATTACGACCAATTATAATCGTTAACAAAACATAAACCCAACATACCCACTATGATCAAAATGAACCAAGTACGAACCATTATAGACCACTAAGGCCCGTTATACCTCAAATAGAGCGAATAAGGTAAAATCAGACTCATTATCACCCACATAGTGCCATTACGACCAATTAGACTCGTTAAGGAATACAAACCCAATATACACACTAAGACTAAAACGAACCAAGTTTGAGCCATTACAAAACCAAAAATACTCGTTACACCTCAAATAGAGCCAATAAGTTCAAATCACACTCATTATGACCCATATAGTGTGATTACGACCAATTTTACTCGTTAAGGATAAACAAACCCAATTTACAAACCAAGTACGAGCCATTATAGACAAATATGACATGTTATACCTCAAATAGAGCCAACAATTTCAAATCAGACTCATTATGATCCACATAGTGCCATTTACGACCAATTATACTCGTTAAGGACACACAAAACGAATTTACCCACTAAGACGAAAATGAACCACGTACGATCCAATAGAGACCACCAAGACCCGTTACACCATAAATAGAGCCAATAAGGTTAAATCAAACTCATTACGACCCACATAGTGCCATTACGACCAATTATAATCGTTAAGAAAACACAAACCCAATATACCCACTATGATCAAAATGAACCAAGTACGAACCATTACAGACCACTAAGACCCGTTATATACCTCAAATAGAGCGAATAAGGTAAAATCAGACTCATTATCACCCACATAGTGCCATTACGACCAATTAGACTCGTTAAGGAGATACAAACCCAATATACACACTAAGAGCAAAACGAACCAAGTTTGAGCCATTTCAAAACCAAAAAGACTCGTTACACCTCAAATAGAGCCAATAAGTTCAAATCACACTCATTATGACCCACATAGTGTGTTTACGACCAATTTTACTCGTTAAGGACACACAAACCGAATTTACCCACTAAGACGAAAATGAACCACATACGATCCAATAGAGACCACTAAGACCCGTTACACCTCAAATAGAGCCAATAAGGTTAAATCAAACTCATTATGACCCACATAGTGCCATTACGACCAATTATAATCGTTAAGAAAACACAAACCCAATATGCCCACTATGATCAAAATGAACCAAGTACGAACCATTACAGACTACTAAGGCCCGTTATACCTCAAATAGAGCGAATAAGGTAAAATCAGACTCATTATCACCCACATAGTGCCATTACGACCAATTAGACTCGTTAAGGAGATACAAACCCAATATACACACTAAGAGCAAAACGAACCAAGTTTGAGCCATTTCAAAACCAAAAAGACTCGTTACACCTCAAATAGAGCCAATAAGTTCAAATCACACTCATTATGACCCACATAGTGTGTTTACGACCAATTTTACTCGTTAAGGACACACAAACCGAATTTACCCACTAAGACGAAAATGAACCACGTACGATCCAATAGAGACCACTAAGACCCGTTACACATCAAATAGAGCCAATAAGGTTAAATCAAACTCATTATGACCCACAGTGCCATTACGACCAATTATAATCGTTAACAAAACATAAACCCAACATACCCACTTTGATCAAAATGAACCAAGTACGAACCATTACAGACCACTAAGGCCCGTTATACCTCAAATAGAGCGAATAAGGTAAAATCAGACTCATTATCACCCACATAGTGCCATTATGACCAATTAGACTCGTTAAGGAATACAAACCCAATATACACACTAAGACCAAAACGAACCAAGTTTGAGCCATTACAAAACCAAAAAGACTCGTTACACCTCAAATAGAGACAATAAGTTCAAATCACACTCATTATGACCCACATAGTATGATTACGACCAATTTTACTCGTTAAGGACAAACAAACCCAATTTACCAACCAAGTACGAGCCATTATAGACAAATATGACACTTTATACGTCAAATAGAGCCAACAATTTCAAATCAGACTCATTATGATCCACATAGTGCCATTTACGACCAATTATACTCGTTAAGGACACACAAACCGAATTTACCCACTAAGACGAAAATGAACCACATACGATCCAATAGAGACCACTAAGACCCGTTACACCTCAAATAGAGCCAATAAGGTTAAATCAAACTCATTATGACCCACATAGTGCCATTACGACCAATTATAATCGTTAAGAAAACACAAACCCAATATGCCCACTATGATCAAAATGAACCAAGTACGAACCATTACAGACTACTAAGGCCCGTTATACCTCAAATAGAGCGAATAAGGTAAAATCAGACTCATTATCACCCACATAGTGCCATTACGACCAATTAGACTCGTTAAGGAGATACAAACCCAATATACACACTAAGACCAAAACGAACCAAGTTTGAGCCATTTCAAAACCAAAAAGACTCGTTACACCTCAAATAGAGCCAATAAGTTCAAATCACACTCATTATGACCCACATAGTGTGATTACGACCAATTTTACTCGTTAAGGACACACAAACCGAATTTACCCACTAAGACGAAAATGAACCACGTACGATCCAATAGAGACCACTAAGACCCGTTACACATCAAATAGAGCCAATAAGATTAAATCAAACTCATTATGACCCACAGTGCCATTACGACCAATTATAATCGTTAACAAAACATAAACCCAACATACCCACTATGATCAAAATGAACCAAGTACGAACCATTATAGACCACTAAGGCCCGTTATACCTCAAATAGAGCGAATAAGGTAAAATCAGACTCATTATCACCCACATAGTGCCATTACGACCAATTAGACTCGTTAAGGAATACAAACCCAATATACACACTAAGACTAAAACGAACCAAGTTTGAGCCATTACAAAACCAAAAATACTCGTTACACCTCAAATAGAGCCAATAAGTTCAAATCACACTCATTATGACCCATATAGTGTGATTACGACCAATTTTACTCGTTAAGGATAAACAAACCCAATTTACAAACCAAGTACGAGCCATTATAGACAAATATGACATGTTATACCTCAAATAGAGCCAACAATTTCAAATCAGACTCATTATGATCCACATAGTGCCATTTACGACCAATTATACTCGTTAAGGACACACAAAACGAATTTACCCACTAAGACGAAAATGAACCACGTACGATCCAATAGAGACCACCAAGACCCGTTACACCATAAATAGAGCCAATAAGGTTAAATCAAACTCATTACGACCCACATAGTGCCATTACGACCAATTATAATCGTTAAGAAAACACAAACCCAATATACCCACTATGATCAAAATGAACCAAGTACGAACCATTACAGACCACTAAGACCCGTTATATACCTCAAATAGAGCGAATAAGGTAAAATCAGACTCATTATCACCCACATAGTGCCATTACGACCAATTAGACTCGTTAAGGAGATACAAACCCAATATACACACTAAGAGCAAAACGAACCAAGTTTGAGCCATTTCAAAACCAAAAAGACTCGTTACACCTCAAATAGAGCCAATAAGTTCAAATCACACTCATTATGACCCACATAGTGTGTTTACGACCAATTTTACTCGTTAAGGACACACAAACCGAATTTACCCACTAAGACGAAAATGAACCACATACGATCCAATAGAGACCACTAAGACCCGTTACACCTCAAATAGAGCCAATAAGGTTAAATCAAACTCATTATGACCCACATAGTGCCATTACGACCAATTATAATCGTTAAGAAAACACAAACCCAATATGCCCACTATGATCAAAATGAACCAAGTACGAACCATTACAGACTACTAAGGCCCGTTATACCTCAAATAGAGCGAATAAGGTAAAATCAGACTCATTATCACCCACATAGTGCCATTACGACCAATTAGACTCGTTAAGGAGATACAAACCCAATATACACACTAAGAGCAAAACGAACCAAGTTTGAGCCATTTCAAAACCAAAAAGACTCGTTACACCTCAAATAGAGCCAATAAGTTCAAATCACACTCATTATGACCCACATAGTGTGTTTACGACCAATTTTACTCGTTAAGGACACAAACCGAATTTACCCACTAAGACGAAAATGAACCACGTACGATCCAATAGAGACCACTAAGACCCGTTACACATCAAATAGAGCCAATAAGGTTAAATCAAACTCATTATGACCCACAGTGCCATTACGACCAATTATAATCGTTAACAAAACATAAACCCAACATACCCACTTTGATCAAAATGAACCAAGTACGAACCATTACAGACCACTAAGGCCCGTTATACCTCAAATAGAGCGAATAAGGTAAAATCAGACTCATTATCACCCACATAGTGCCATTACGACCAATTAGACTCGTTAAGGAATACAAACCCAATATACACACTAAGACCAAAACGAACCAAGTTTGAGCCATTACAAAACCAAAAAGACTCGTTACACCTCAAATAGAGACAATAAGTTCAAATCACACTCATTATGACCCACATAGTATGATTACGACCAATTTTACTCGTTAAGGACAAACAAACCCAATTTACCAACCAAGTACGAGCCATTATAGACAAATATGACACTTTATACGTCAAATAGAGCCAACAATTTCAAATCAGACTCATTATGATCCACATACTGCCATTTACGACCAATTATACTCGTTAAGGACACACAAACCGAATTTACCCACTAAGACGAAAATGAACCACATACGATCCAATAGAGACCACTAAGACCCGTTACACCTCAAATAGAGCCAATAAGGTTAAATCAAACTCATTATGACCCACATAGTGCCATTACGACCAATTATAATCGTTAAGAAAACACAAACCCAATATGCCCACTATGATCAAAATGAACCAAGTACGAACCATTACAGACTACTAAGGCCCGTTATACCTCAAATAGAGCGAATAAGGTAAAATCAGACTCATTATCACCCACATAGTGCCATTACGACCAATTAGACTCGTTAAGGAGATACAAACCCAATATACACACTAAGACCAAAACGAACCAAGTTTGAGCCATTTCAAAACCAAAAAGACTCGTTACACCTCAAATAGAGCCAATAAGTTCAAATCACACTCATTATGACCCACATAGTGTGATTACGACCAATTTTACTCGTTAAGGACACACAAACCGAATTTACCCACTAAGACGAAAATGAACCACGTACGATCCAATAGAGACCACTAAGACCCGTTACACATCAAATAGAGCCAATAAGATTAAATCAAACTCATTATGACCCACAGTGCCATTACGACCAATTATAATCGTTAACAAAACATAAACCCAACATACCCACTATGATCAAAATGAACCAAGTACGAACCATTATAGACCACTAAGGCCCGTTATACCTCAAATAGAGCGAATAAGGTAAAATCAGACTCATTATCACCCACATAGTGCCATTACGACCAATTAGACTCGTTAAGGAATACAAACCCAATATACACACTAAGACTAAAACGAACCAAGTTTGAGCCATTACAAAACCAAAAATACTCGTTACACCTCAAATAGAGCCAATAAGTTCAAATCACACTCATTATGACCCATATAGTGTGATTACGACCAATTTTACTCGTTAAGGATAAACAAACCCAATTTACAAACCAAGTACGAGCCATTATAGACAAATATGACATGTTATACCTCAAATAGAGCCAACAATTTCAAATCAGACTCATTATGATCCACATAGTGCCATTTACGACCAATTATACTCGTTAAGGACACACAAAACGAATTTACCCACTAAGACGAAAATGAACCACGTACGATCCAATAGAGACCACCAAGACCCGTTACACCATAAATAGAGCCAATAAGGTTAAATCAAACTCATTACGACCCACATAGTGCCATTACGACCAATTATAATCGTTAAGAAAACACAAACCCAATATACCCACTATGATCAAAATGAACCAAGTACGAACCATTACAGACCACTAAGACCCGTTATATACCTCAAATAGAGCGAATAAGGTAAAATCAGACTCATTATCACCCACATAGTGCCATTACGACCAATTAGACTCGTTAAGGAGATACAAACCCAATATACACACTAAGAGCAAAACGAACCAAGTTTGAGCCATTTCAAAACCAAAAAGACTCGTTACACCTCAAATAGAGCCAATAAGTTCAAATCACACTCATTATGACCCACATAGTGTGTTTACGACCAATTTTACTCGTTAAGGACACACAAACCGAATTTACCCACTAAGACGAAAATGAACCACATACGATCCAATAGAGACCACTAAGACCCGTTACACCTCAAATAGAGCCAATAAGGTTAAATCAAACTCATTATGACCCACATAGTGCCATTACGACCAATTATAATCGTTAAGAAAACACAAACCCAATATGCCCACTATGATCAAAATGAACCAAGTACGAACCATTACAGACTACTAAGGCCCGTTATACCTCAAATAGAGCGAATAAGGTAAAATCAGACTCATTATCACCCACATAGTGCCATTACGACCAATTAGACTCGTTAAGGAGATACAAACCCAATATACACACTAAGAGCAAAACGAACCAAGTTTGAGCCATTTCAAAACCAAAAAGACTCGTTACACCTCAAATAGAGCCAATAAGTTCAAATCACACTCATTATGACCCACATAGTGTGTTTACGACCAATTTTACTCGTTAAGGACACACAAACCGAATTTACCCACTAAGACGAAAATGAACCACGTACGATCCAATAGAGACCACTAAGACCCGTTACACATCAAATAGAGCCAATAAGGTTAAATCAAACTCATTATGACCCACAGTGCCATTACGACCAATTATAATCGTTAACAAAACATAAACCCAACATACCCACTTTGATCAAAATGAACCAAGTACGAACCATTACAGACCACTAAGGCCCGTTATACCTCAAATAGAGCGAATAAGGTAAAATCAGACTCATTATCACCCACATAGTGCCATTATGACCAATTAGACTCGTTAAGGAATACAAACCCAATATACACACTAAGACCAAAACGAACCAAGTTTGAGCCATTACAAAACCAAAAAGACTCGTTACACCTCAAATAGAGACAATAAGTTCAAATCACACTCATTATGACCCACATAGTATGATTACGACCAATTTTACTAGTTAAGGACAAACAAACCCAATTTACCAACCAAGTACGAGCCATTATAGACAAATATGACACTTTATACGTCAAATAGAGCCAACAATTTCAAATCAGACTCATTATGATCCACATAGTGCCATTTACGACCAATTATACTCGTTAAGGACACACAAACCGAATTTACCCACTAAGACGAAAATGAACCACATACGATCCAATAGAGACCACTAAGACCCGTTACACCTCAAATAGAGCCAATAAGGTTAAATCAAACTCATTATGACCCACATAGTGCCATTACGACCAATTATAATCGTTAAGAAAACACAAACCCAATATGCCCACTATGATCAAAATGAACCAAGTACGAACCATTACAGACTACTAAGGCCCGTTATACCTCAAATAGAGCGAATAAGGTAAAATCAGACTCATTATCACCCACATAGTGCCATTACGACCAATTAGACTCGTTAAGGAGATACAAACCCAATATACACACTAAGACCAAAACGAACCAAGTTTGAGCCATTTCAAAACCAAAAAGACTCGTTACACCTCAAATAGAGCCAATAAGTTCAAATCACACTCATTATGACCCACATAGTGTGATTACGACCAATTTTACTCGTTAAGGACACACAAACCGAATTTACCCACTAAGACGAAAATGAACCACGTACGATCCAATAGAGACCACTAAGACCCGTTACACATCAAATAGAGCCAATAAGATTAAATCAAACTCATTATGACCCACAGTGCCATTACGACCAATTATAATCGTTAACAAAACATAAACCCAACATACCCACTATGATCAAAATGAACCAAGTACGAACCATTATAGACCACTAAGGCCCGTTATACCTCAAATAGAGCGAATAAGGTAAAATCAGACTCATTATCACCCACATAGTGCCATTACGACCAATTAGACTCGTTAAGGAATACAAACCCAATATACACACTAAGACTAAAACGAACCAAGTTTGAGCCATTACAAAACCAAAAATACTCGTTACACCTCAAATAGAGCCAATAAGTTCCAATCACACTCATTATGACCCATATAGTGTGATTACGACCAATTTTACTCGTTAAGGATAAACAAACCCAATTTACAAACCAAGTACGAGCCATTATAGACAAATATGACATGTTATACCTCAAATAGAGCCAACAATTTCAAATCAGACTCATTATGATCCACATAGTGCCATTTACGACCAATTATACTCGTTAAGGACACACAAAACGAATTTACCCACTAAGACGAAAATGAACCACGTACGATCCAATAGAGACCACCAAGACCCGTTACACCATAAATAGAGCCAATAAGGTTAAATCAAACTCATTACGACCCACATAGTGCCATTACGACCAATTATAATCGTTAAGAAAACACAAACCCAATATACCCACTATGATCAAAATGAACCAAGTACGAACCATTACAGACCACTAAGACCCGTTATATACCTCAAATAGAGCGAATAAGGTAAAATCAGACTCATTATCACCCACATAGTGCCATTACGACCAATTAGACTCGTTAAGGAGATACAAACCCAATATACACACTAAGAGCAAAACGAACCAAGTTTGAGCCATTTCAAAACCAAAAAGACTCGTTACACCTCAAATAGAGCCAATAAGTTCAAATCACACTCATTATGACCCACATAGTGTGTTTACGACCAATTTTACTCGTTAAGGACACACAAACCGAATTTACCCACTAAGACGAAAATGAACCACATACGATCCAATAGAGACCACTAAGACCCGTTACACCTCAAATAGAGCCAATAAGGTTAAATCAAACTCATTATGACCCACATAGTGCCATTACGACCAATTATAATCGTTAAGAAAACACAAACCCAATATGCCCACTATGATCAAAATGAACCAAGTACGAACCATTACAGACTACTAAGGCCCGTTATACCTCAAATAGAGCGAATAAGGTAAAATCAGACTCATTATCACCCACATAGTGCCATTACGACCAATTAGACTCGTTAAGGAGATACAAACCCAATATACACACTAAGAGCAAAACGAACCAAGTTTGAGCCATTTCAAAACCAAAAAGACTCGTTACACCTCAAATAGAGCCAATAAGTTCAAATCACACTCATTATGACCCACATAGTGTGTTTACGACCAATTTTACTCGTTAAGGACACAAACCGAATTTACCCACTAAGACGAAAATGAACCACGTACGATCCAATAGAGACCACTAAGACCCGTTACACATCAAATAGAGCCAATAAGGTTAAATCAAACTCATTATGACCCACAGTGCCATTACGACCAATTATAATCGTTAACAAAACATAAACCCAACATACCCACTTTGATCAAAATGAACCAAGTACGAACCATTACAGACCACTAAGGCCCGTTATACCTCAAATAGAGCGAATAAGGTAAAATCAGACTCATTATCACCCACATAGTGCCATTACGACCAATTAGACTCGTTAAGGAATACAAACCCAATATACACACTAAGACCAAAACGAACCAAGTTTGAGCCATTACAAAACCAAAAAGACTCGTTACACCTCAAATAGAGACAATAAGTTCAAATCACACTCATTATGACCCACATAGTATGATTACGACCAATTTTACTCGTTAAGGACAAACAAACCCAATTTACCAACCAAGTACGAGCCATTATAGACAAATATGACACTTTATACGTCAAATAGAGCCAACAATTTCAAATCAGACTCATTATGATCCACATACTGCCATTTACGACCAATTATACTCGTTAAGGACACACAAACCGAATTTACCCACTAAGACGAAAATGAACCACATACGATCCAATAGAGACCACTAAGACCCGTTACACCTCAAATAGAGCCAATAAGGTTAAATCAAACTCATTATGACCCACATAGTGCCATTACGACCAATTATAATCGTTAAGAAAACACAAACCCAATATGCCCACTATGATCAAAATGAACCAAGTACGAACCATTACAGACTACTAAGGCCCGTTATACCTCAAATAGAGCGAATAAGGTAAAATCAGACTCATTATCACCCACATAGTGCCATTACGACCAATTAGACTCGTTAAGGAGATACAAACCCAATATACACACTAAGACCAAAACGAACCAAGTTTGAGCCATTTCAAAACCAAAAAGACTCGTTACACCTCAAATAGAGCCAATAAGTTCAAATCACACTCATTATGACCCACATAGTGTGATTACGACCAATTTTACTCGTTAAGGACACACAAACCGAATTTACCCACTAAGACGAAAATGAACCACGTACGATCCAATAGAGACCACTAAGACCCGTTACACATCAAATAGAGCCAATAAGATTAAATCAAACTCATTATGACCCACAGTGCCATTACGACCAATTATAATCGTTAACAAAACATAAACCCAACATACCCACTATGATCAAAATGAACCAAGTACGAACCATTATAGACCACTAAGGCCCGTTATACCTCAAATAGAGCGAATAAGGTAAAATCAGACTCATTATCACCCACATAGTGCCATTACGACCAATTAGACTCGTTAAGGAATACAAACCCAATATACACACTAAGACTAAAACGAACCAAGTTTGAGCCATTACAAAACCAAAAATACTCGTTACACCTCAAATAGAGCCAATAAGTTCAAATCACACTCATTATGACCCATATAGTGTGATTACGACCAATTTTACTCGTTAAGGATAAACAAACCCAATTTACAAACCAAGTACGAGCCATTATAGACAAATATGACATGTTATACCTCAAATAGAGCCAACAATTTCAAATCAGACTCATTATGATCCACATAGTGCCATTTACGACCAATTATACTCGTTAAGGACACACAAAACGAATTTACCCACTAAGACGAAAATGAACCACGTACGATCCAATAGAGACCACCAAGACCCGTTACACCATAAATAGAGCCAATAAGGTTAAATCAAACTCATTACGACCCACATAGTGCCATTACGACCAATTATAATCGTTAAGAAAACACAAACCCAATATACCCACTATGATCAAAATGAACCAAGTACGAACCATTACAGACCACTAAGACCCGTTATATACCTCAAATAGAGCGAATAAGGTAAAATCAGACTCATTATCACCCACATAGTGCCATTACGACCAATTAGACTCGTTAAGGAGATACAAACCCAATATACACACTAAGAGCAAAACGAACCAAGTTTGAGCCATTTCAAAAGCAAAAAGACTCGTTACACCTCAAATAGAGCCAATAAGTTCAAATCACACTCATTATGACCCACATAGTGTGTTTACGACCAATTTTACTCGTTAAGGACACACAAACCGAATTTACCCACTAAGACGAAAATGAACCACATACGATCCAATAGAGACCACTAAGACCCGTTACACCTCAAATAGAGCCAATAAGGTTAAATCAAACTCATTATGACCCACATAGTGCCATTACGACCAATTATAATCGTTAAGAAAACACAAACCCAATATGCCCACTATGATCAAAATGAACCAAGTACGAACCATTACAGACTACTAAGGCCCGTTATACCTCAAATAGAGCGAATAAGGTAAAATCAGACTCATTATCACCCACATAGTGCCATTACGACCAATTAGACTCGTTAAGGAGATACAAACCCAATATACACACTAAGAGCAAAACAAACCAAGTTTGAGCCATTTCAAAACCAAAAAGACTCGTTACACCTCAAATAGAGCCAATAAGTTCAAATCACACTCATTATGACCCACATAGTGTGTTTACGACCAATTTTACTCGTTAAGGACACACAAACCGAATTTACCCACTAAGACGAAAATGAACCACGTACGATCCAATAGAGACCACTAAGACCCGTTACACATCAAATAGAGCCAATAAGGTTAAATCAAACTCATTATGACCCACAGTGCCATTACGACCAATTATAATCGTTAACAAAACATAAACCCAACATACCCACTTTGATCAAAATGAACCAAGTACGAACCATTACAGACCACTAAGGCCCGTTATACCTCAAATAGAGCGAATAAGGTAAAATCAGACTCATTATCACCCACATAGTGCCATTACGACCAATTAGACTCGTTAAGGAATACAAACCCAATATACACACTAAGACCAAAACGAACCAAGTTTGAGCCATTACAAAACCAAAAAGACTCGTTACACCTCAAATAGAGACAATAAGTTCAAATCACACTCATTATGACCCACATAGTATGATTACGACCAATTTTACTCGTTAAGGACAAACAAACCCAATTTACCAACCAAGTACGAGCCATTATAGACAAATATGACACTTTATACGTCAAATAGAGCCAACAATTTCAAATCAGACTCATTATGATCCACATACTGCCATTTACGACCAATTATACTCGTTAAGGACACACAAACCGAATTTACCCACTAAGACGAAAATGAACCACATACGATCCAATAGAGACCACTAAGACCCGTTACACCTCAAATAGAGCCAATAAGGTTAAATCAAACTCATTATGACCCACATAGTGCCATTACGACCAATTATAATCGTTAAGAAAACACAAACCCAATATGCCCACTATGATCAAAATGAACCAAGTACGAACCATTACAGACTACTAAGGCCCGTTATACCTCAAATAGAGCGAATAAGGTAAAATCAGACTCATTATCACCCACATAGTGCCATTACGACCAATTAGACTCGTTAAGGAGATACAAACCCAATATACACACTAAGACCAAAACGAACCAAGTTTGAGCCATTTCAAAACCAAAAAGACTCGTTACACCTCAAATAGAGCCAATAAGTTCAAATCACACTCATTATGACCCACATAGTGTGATTACGACCAATTTTACTCGTTAAGGACACACAAACCGAATTTACCCACTAAGACGAAAATGAACCACGTACGATCCAATAGAGACCACTAAGACCCGTTACACATCAAATAGAGCCAATAAGATTAAATCAAACTCATTATGACCCACAGTGCCATTACGACCAATTATAATCGTTAACAAAACATAAACCCAACATACCCACTATGATCAAAATGAACCAAGTACGAACCATTATAGACCACTAAGGCCCGTTATACCTCAAATAGAGCGAATAAGGTAAAATCAGACTCATTATCACCCACATAGTGCCATTACGACCAATTAGACTCGTTAAGGAATACAAACCCAATATACACACTAAGACTAAAACGAACCAAGTTTGAGCCATTACAAAACCAAAAATACTCGTTACACCTCAAATAGAGCCAATAAGTTCAAATCACACTCATTATGACCCATATAGTGTGATTACGACCAATTTTACTCGTTAAGGATAAACAAACCCAATTTACAAACCAAGTACGAGCCATTATAGACAAATATGACATGTTATACCTCAAATAGAGCCAACAATTTCAAATCAGACTCATTATGATCCACATAGTGCCATTTACGACCAATTATACTCGTTAAGGACACACAAAACGAATTTACCCACTAAGACGAAAATGAACCACGTACGATCCAATAGAGACCACCAAGACCCGTTACACCATAAATAGAGCCAATAAGGTTAAATCAAACTCATTACGACCCACATAGTGCCATTACGACCAATTATAATCGTTAAGAAAACACAAACCCAATATACCCACTATGATCAAAATGAACCAAGTACGAACCATTACAGACCACTAAGACCCGTTATATACCTCAAATAGAGCGAATAAGGTAAAATCAGACTCATTATCACCCACATAGTGCCATTACGACCAATTAGACTCGTTAAGGAGATACAAACCCAATATACACACTAAGAGCAAAACGAACCAAGTTTGAGCCATTACAAAACCAAAAAGACTCGTTACACCTCAAATAGAGCCAATAAGTTCAAATCAGACTCATTATGACCCATATAGTGTGATTACGACCAATTTTACTCGTTAAGGACAAACAAACCCAATTTACCAACCAAGTACGAGCCATTATAGACAAATATGACACGTTATACCTCAAATAGAGCCAACAATTTCAAATCAGACTCATTATGATCCACATAGTGCCATTTACGACCAATTATACTCGTTAAGGACACACAAACCGAATTTACCCACTAAGACGAAAATGAACCACGTACGATCCAATAGAGACCACCAAGACCCGTTACACCACAAATAGAGCCAATAAGGTTAAATCAAACTCATTACGACCCACATAGTGCCATTACGACCAATTATAATCGTTAAGAAAACACAAACCCAAAATACCCACTATGATCAAAATGAACCAAGTACGAACCATTACAGACCACTAAGGCCCGTTATACCTCAAATAGAGCGAATAAGGTAAAATCAGACTCATTATCACCCACATAGTGCCATTACGACCAATTAGACTCGTTAAGGAATACAAACCCAATATACACACTAAGACTAAAACGAACCAAGTTTGAGCCATTACAAAACCAAAAAGACTCGTTACACCTCAAATAGAGCCAATAAGTTCAAATCACACTCATTATGACCCATATAGTGTGATTACGACCAATTTTACTCGTTAAGGATAAACAAACCCAATTTACAAACCAAGTACGAGCCATTATAGACAAATATGACATGTTATACCTCAAATAGAGCCAACAATTTCAAATCAGACTCATTATGATCCACATAGTGCCATTTACGACCAATTATACTCGTTAAGGACACACAAACCGAATTTACCCACTAAGACGAAAATGAACCACGTACGATCCAATAGAGACCACCAAGACCCGTTACACCATAAATAGAGCCAATAAGGTTAAATCAAACTCATTACGACCCACATAGTGCCATTACGACCAATTATAATCGTTAAGAAAACACAAACCCAATATACCCACTATGATCAAAATGAACCAAGTACGAACCATTACAGACCACTAAGACCCGTTATACCTCAAATAGAGCGAATAAGGTAAAATCAGACTCATTATCACCCACATAGTGCCATTACGACCAATTAGACTCGTTAAGGAGATACAAACCCAATATACACACTAAGAGCAAAACGAACCAAGTTTGAGCCATTACAAAACCAAAAAGACTCGTTACACCTCAAATAGAGCCAATAAGTTCAAATCAGACTCATTATGACCCACATAGTGTGATTACGACCAATTTTACTCGTTAAGGACAAACAAACCCAATTTACCAACCAAGTACGAGCCATTATTGACAAATATGACACGTTATACCTCAAATAGAGCCAACAATTTCAAATCAGACTCGTTATGATCCACATACTGCCATTTACGACCAATTATACTCGTTAAGGACACACAAACCGAATTTACCCACTAAGACGAAAATGAACCACATACGATCCAATAGAGACCACTAAGACCCGTTACACCTCAAATTGAGCCAATAAGGTTAAATCAAACTCATTATGACCCACATAGTGCCATTACGACCAATTATAATCGTTAAGAAAACACAAACCCAATATGCCCACTATGATCAAAATGAACCAAGTACGAACCATTACAGACTACTAAGGCTCGTTATACCTCAAATAGAGCGAATAAGGTAAAATCAGACTCATTATCACCCACATAGTGCCATTACGACCAATTAGACTCGTTAAGGAGATACAAACCCAATATACACACTAAGAGCAAAACGAACCAAGTTTGAGCCATTTCAAAACCAAAAAGACTCGTTACACCTCAAATAGAGCCAATAAGTTCAAATCACACTCATTATGACCCACATAGTGTGTTTACGACCAATTTTACTCGTTAAGGACACACAAACCGAATTTACCCACTAAGACGAAAATGAACCACGTACGATCCAATAGAGACCACTAAGACCCGTTACACATCAAATAGAGCCAATAAGGTTAAATCAAACTCATTATGACCCACAGTGCCATTACGACCAATTATAATCGTTAACAAAACATAAACCCAACATACCCACTTTGATCAAAATGAACCAAGTACGAACCATTACAGACCACTAAGGCCCGTTATACCTCAAATAGAGCGAATAAGGTAAAATCAGACTCATTATCACCCACATAGTGCCATTACGACCAATTAGACTCGTTAAGGAATACAAACCCAATATACACACTAAGACCAAAACGAACCAAGTTTGAGCCATTACAAAACCAAAAAGACTCGTTACACCTCAAATAGAGACAATAAGTTCAAATCACACTCATTATGACCCACATAGTATGATTACGACCAATTTTACTCGTTAAGGACAAACAAACCCAATTTACCAACCAAGTACGAGCCATTATAGACAAATATGACACTTTATACCTCAAATAGAGCCAACAATTTCAAATCAGACTCATTATGATCCACATACTGCCATTTACGACCAATTATACTCGTTAAGGACACACAAACCGAATTTACCCACTAAGACGAAAATGAACCACATACGATCCAATAGAGACCACTAAGACCCGTTACACCTCAAATAGAGCCAATAAGGTTAAATCAAACTCATTATGACCCACATAGTGCCATTACGACCAATTATAATCGTTAAGAAAACACAAACCCAATATGCCCACTATGATCAAAATGAACCAAGTACGAACCATTACAGACTACTAAGGCCCGTTATACCTCAAATAGAGCGAATAAGGTAAAATCAGACTCATTATCACCCACATAGTGCCATTACGACCAATTAGACTCGTTAAGGAGATACAAACCCAATATACACACTAAGACCAAAACGAACCAAGTTTGAGCCATTTCAAAACCAAAAAGACTCGTTACACCTCAAATAGAGCCAATAAGTTCAAATCACACTCATTATGACCCACATAGTGTGATTACGACCAATTTTACTCGTTAAGGACACACAAACCGAATTTACCCACTAAGACGAAAATGAACCACGTACGATCCAATAGAGACCACTAAGACCCGTTACACATCAAATAGAGCCAATAAGATTAAATCAAACTCATTATGACCCACAGTGCCATTACGACCAATTATAATCGTTAACAAAACATAAACCCAACATACCCACTATGATCAAAATGAACCAAGTACGAACCATTATAGACCACTAAGGCCCGTTATACCTCAAATAGAGCGAATAAGGTAAAATCAGACTCATTATCACCCACATAGTGCCATTACGACCAATTAGACTCGTTAAGGAATACAAACCCAATATACACACTAAGACTAAAACGAACCAAGTTTGAGCCATTACAAAACCAAAAAGACTCGTTACACCTCGAATAGAGACAATAAGTTCAAATCACACTCATTATGACCCACATAGTATGATTACGACCAATTTTACTCGTTAAGGACAAACAAACCCAATTTACCAACCAAGTACGAGCCATTGTAGACAATTATGACACGTTATACCTCAAATAGAGCCAACAATTTCAAATCAGAATCATTATGATCCACATAGTGCCATTTACGACCAATTATACTCGTTAAGGACAAACAAACCGAATTCACCCACTAAGATGAAAATGAACCACGTACGATCCAATAGAGACCATTAAGACTCGTTACACCTCAAATAGAGCCAATAAGGTTAAATCAATCTCATTATGACCCACATAGTGCCATTACGACCAATTATAATCGTTAAAAATACACAAACCCAATATACCCACTATGATCAAAATGAACCAAGTACGAACCATTACAGACCACTAAGGCCCATTATACCTCAAATAGAGCGAATAAGGTAAAATCAGACTCATTATCACCCACATAGTGCCATTACGACCAATTAGACTCGTTAAGGAAACATAAACCCAATATACCCACTAAGACCAAAACGAACCAAGTACGAACCATTACATACCACTAAGACCCGTTATACCTCAAAAAGAGCCAATAAGGTCAAATCAGACTCATTATGAGCCACATAGTGTCATTACGACCAATTGTACTCCTTAAGGAAACAAAAACCCAATATACCCACTAAGACCAAAATGAACCAACTATGAACCATTACAGACCGCTAAGACACGTTATACATCAAATAGAGCCAACAATATCAAATCAGACTCATTATGACCCACATAGCGCCATTACGACCAATTATACTTGTTAAGGAAGCACAAACCCAATATACCCACTCTGACCAAAATGAACAAAGTACAAACCATTGCAGACCACTAAGACCCGTTATACCCCAAATAGAGCCCATATGGGCAAATCAGACTCATTATGACCCACATAGTGCCATTACAACCAATTAGACTCGTTAAGGAAACACAAACCCAATATACCTACTAAGACCAAAACGAACCAAGTTTGAGCCATTATAAAACCAAAAAGACTCGTTACACCTTAAATAGAGCCAATAAGTTCAAATCACACTCATTATGACCCACATAGTGTCATTACGACCAATTATACTTGTTAAGGACACACAAACCCAATTTACCAACCACATACGATCAAATAGAGACCACTAAGACACGTTATACCTCAAATAGAGCCAATAAGGTTAAATCAGACTCATTATGACCCACATAGTGCCATTACGACCAATTGTACTCATTAAGGACAAACATACCCAATTTACCCACTTAGACGATAATGAACCACGTACGATCCAATAGAGACCCACTTATCCTGTTGTTCGGTCCTATACAAAGTCATCAGCAAGGTGATTGTGGATCGCATTAAGGGTAGTTTGGATTCTTTGGTGAGTCCCTCTCAGTCTGCTTTCATCCCGGGCCGACAAATTACTGATAATATTTTGATGGCTCATGAGTTGGTTCGTGGGTACCAAAGAGGTGATGGGCCGTCTCGTTGTGCTTTCAAGATTGACATTCAGAAGGCTTATGACACTGTTGATTGGCATTATCTCTTTAATATGTTGGAGGGCATGGGATTTCATTTCGCTCGGTATTGAGATCCTTTATTATGATGCGTGTTGGCAACGACTCGGCAATAAAAGCTTGGGAGGATAGCTGGGCTCCTGGTACGCCACTTTCCTCTTTTATTTCTTATTGTTTTGTTCATTCGAAAGGGTTCACACCGCAGTCGTCGTTAAGAGAGTTAAGCTCTCGGTTTGAGGGGGTTTGGCCGAATAGTTGGGTGGATCGGTTTCCACAACTTGCTACTATTCAGTTTCCGAGTCTAGTTAAGAATGAAAGGGACGTGATTCGTTGGTATGATGGGAATACGCATATGGACGACTTTTCGGTGAGGGCAACTTTGGAAGCTTTGAGTGGGTCTTCCCAGACTGTTCCGTGGACAAAAGGTGTTTGGTTTAAAGGGCACATTGCTAAACACGCTTTCTGCATGTGGACTGCATGCCTTCGGCGGTTACCTACTCAGGATCGTATGCTCTCATGGAACTCGGATAGCTTAAACCTTATTTGCCCTTTATGTGAGGTTTGTATGGATTCCCATAACCACTTGTTTTTTGAATGCCATTTTTCCAATGAAATTTGGACGCGGATAAAGTTTTTTGCGGATATTGAAGATTGGCCGGATCATTGGGACGATGTTTTGATGGCTCTTTCGGATGGTAATCGGCTCCCCAATCGGCTTGGGCCGAAACTCCACATTGCGGCTGCGGTTTTCTTTATATGGCGAGAACGGAACAATCGTTTGTTCCGTAATGAAAAGCGTGATATGGAGGTGATCATCAAAGAGATACGGGACATGGTTCAATGTCGGCTTGCTTGGACTACTAGAAGATCTCGTCTAATATCTTATGAAGCGACCTAATCTTAGCTTTGGCCTTGCGGCTTCGGTGTTTGGAGCTCCGGTGGTTTTTAGCATCTTTTTTTCGATGTTATTTGCGTCTATGACGATGTGTTTATTTTGGTTGTTAGTTGCTTGGTATGGGGTTGTTTCCAAGTTTTTGTGTTTCTTCGTTTGGTTGTAGGCGGTTTGTCGTACTCTTTTGTTTTCGTTTTATATAATTGCTGGAGTTTTCCGTAAAAAAAAAACGAACCATTACAGACCGCTAAGACCCGTTATACCTGAAATAGAGCCAATAAGTTCAAAACAAACTCATTATGACCCACATAGTGCCATTACGACCAATTGGACCCGTGAAGGAGACACAAACCTAAAATAGAGCCAATAAGGTTAAATCAGACTCATTATGACCCACTTAGTCCCATTACGACTAATTGTACTCGTTAAGGACATACAAACGCAATATACACACTAAGACCAAAACGAACCAAGTTTGAGCCATTACAAAACCAAAAAGACCCGTTATACACCTCAAATAGAGCCAATAAGTTCAAATCACACTCATTATGACCCATATAGTGTTATTACGACCAATTATACTCGTTAAGGACACACAAACCCAATTTACCAACCACGTACGATCAAATAGGGATCACTAAGACCCGTTATACCTCAAATAGAGCCAATAAGGTTAAATCAGACTCATTATGACCCACATAGTGTCATTACGACCAATTATACTCCTTAAGGAAACAAAAACCCAATATACCCACTAAGACCAAAATGAACCAAGTATCAACCATTACAGACCGCTAAGATAGAGCCAACAATATCAAATCAGACTCATTATGACCCACATAGCGCCATTACGACCAATTATACTCGTTAAGGAAGCACAAACCCAATATACCCACTCTGACCAAAATGAACAAAGTTCAAACCATTGCAGACCACTAAGACCTGTTATACCCCAAATAGAGCCCATATGTGCAAATCAGACTCATTATGACCCACATAATGCCATTACGACCAATTAGACTCGTGAAGGAGATAAAAACTGATGTGATCTCGCCCAACAAGTGTGGGTTTGAACACGTGTTGCCCGATCGTTCTATTGGTTGCTAGGATAGTCGTGGTGTAAACCGTGACCCATTGCTTATAAGGAGGCAAAGAACCTTGGTATAAGAGCACGCCACAATCAACCCACCAAGTTGATTGATAAGTGTTGAACGCCACGGATTTGTCCAAGAATGGGCGACACACACGGTTCATCAGATCCATTAATACAGCCGGAGCGTTGGTGAAGCCGAAAGGCATCACCAAAAACTCGTAATGACCGTATCTCGTCCGAAACGCCGTCTTCGGAATATCTTCGTTCTTCACTCTCACTTGATGATAACCGGACCGAAGATCAATCTTCGAGAAGCATCCCGCTCCTTGGAGTTGATCAAAAAGATCGTCGATACGAGGTAGAGGATACTTATTCTTCACCGTGACCTTGTTCAGCTCCCGATAGTCTATGCACATCCGCATGGATCCATCCTTCTTCTTCACGAACAGTACCGGTGCTCCCCAAGGTGACGAACTCGGTCGAATGAAGCCCTTCTCCAACAACTCTTGAAGCTGTGCCATCACCTCTTTCACTTCTGTCGGCGCCAAACGATATGGAGCACGAGCTATCGGAGCCGCTCCCGGAGTGAGATCTATCTGAAACTCCACTTGCCGCTCTGGCGGTAAACCAGGTAAGTCTTCCGGAAAGACGTCCGGAAAATCTTGTACTACCTCTACATCTTCCACCGACTTCTTTTCTTTCTTTGCGTCCACAACGTAGGCCAAGTACGAAGGGTAGCCCTTCGCCAAGAACTTTCGTGCCTTAAGGCATGAGATAATAGGATTATTCCCTTTTCCTCTCTCTCCATAGATGGTAACCACACCATTTCCCGCTAATGGTACTTGAATCATCTTTTTGGAGCAAAAGATGTCCGCTTTATGCCGTACTAACCAGTCCATGCCTATGACTACGTCAAACCCTCCTATAGCCATGGGTAGCAAGTCTAATCCAAAAGAATTTCCATCGATCTCCAGAGTGCAATCACAGAAATGGTCACGAATGATCACTTGATCTCCATTAGCTATTTCCACTACTAAAGCATCGGGAAGGACACTAACAGGAGTGGTGAATTGTTTACAGAAAACACTCGACACAAAAGAATGTGTAGCACCCGAATCAAACAAAATGCTAGCAGGCAAGGAGTTTACTAGGAACGTACCCGAAACAACATCGGCGGTCTCCTTTGCCTCCTCGGTAGACATCCGGAAAGCTCGACTGGGCACCCTTGGCGGTTGTTCGACTCTAGCCGTCGATCCCACAGAATTTCCGCGGTAGCCACCCACCAACTTCGGGCAATACATCTTCACGTGCCCGGGTTCACGACACTCAAAACACACCGGCCCTCGGATAGGGCAATCCCGAATCGTATGACCCTTTTTGCCACACTTAGCACATTCAACAGGACCCGAAAAAGTTCTTGGAGCACATGGTCCCGAGTGCTTTGACTTGCACTTGGGGCACCACCGCTCCTCACGGCGCTGATCGCCCGATCTCCCGCTCACAAAAGGTCTTGACGGACGGACGGGCCCAGATGGCCCTTCCCACCTTCGCTTCTCACCCACATACCTCTTCTCATCCCTTTCTGAATTGATGTCGTCCTCCACGAGTAAGGACTCCTCGATAACTTCTTGTAAAGTCGAACACTTTGCATTCCTTACCGCCGTTCGCATATCGGCTGGTAATCCTTGGTGATAAGCTTTGATCTTTGACCTTTCATCGGGGACCAGATGTCCCACCAAGTTTAGCTTCTCCAAAAAGAGCTTGGAGTAGCCGACAATAGACATATTTCCCTTCTTCAGATTTCGGAACTCCCGTTCCAACTTGTCCATCGAGCGCTCACTACAGTACTTGTCCATCAACTTTTCTTTGAACACCGGCCAAGTTAACTTAGCCAGGACTTCCGGGACGAGAGCGGATCGAGTGAGGTTCCACCAAATCAATGCCTCTCCCCGGAGTAGTTGGGAAGCAAATTTGACCCGTTGAGAAGAGTCACACTCACTTGCCTCAAAAGCCATCTCCATCTCTTTGAGCCAATACATGCAAGCAATTGGGCTATCAGAACCCGCAAACTCCTTAGGATGACATCCTAGAAACGTCTTGTAGGTGCACCCCTTAGTCTTCGGTTTGATTCCTTCAGCGGATGGTTCTTCGATCATCACCACATTCGGTCCGCCCGATCCCACCACAACATTTTCAGCCATGGTTTCGGGTTGACGGTTACTGGCATCTCGATCCTCTAGGAGTTTCATGAAAAACTCTTGTTGTTGGGTCATGGCCGAAGTCATGGCCAACTGTTGTTGAGCCAAAGCTGCATTCATAGCCGACATCATGTTATCCCGAAGTCTGGTCTCCAAGGTGACTTCTTCCATGATGGCGTTACCTGTACCGAGGTTCCGTCGTGGGATATGCTCAGGTCCACCTTCCAAAATTCTGGGTATAGGGATGTCATCGGTGGTTACACCCACCGGAGGTCGGTCTACAGCAGATTCCTCTTCCACGTGGCCCTCCGGTGTACCCGACGCCCTACTCCGGGTGTTTACCATTTCAATCTGCCACATACGTACGAGAAATAGATTGAGAAAAGACTAAACGAGTTGAACTCTTTGTACGTACTAATACCTTCATCAATTATCGTAATAATTGTAAACCAAGTATGCTCACGTAACAATGCATTCATAATAGCAGTAGCTAAGTGAAATTATGAACGAACCATACACAAGGATTCTTGTCACCATCACCACAATTTTCAATTAAAGTAATTCCGAAATCCTAACGCTCTCCCCACCTAGGATTTCTACCCCAAATGGACAGTGAAGTCAAAAGTCTAAAGCTTAAGTCTAGATATGCTAAACAATACCTAGTTCACTTAAACTAAAGCTCTGATACCAACTTGTAACACCCTAAAAATAGGGATAACAAAAATCCGAAAATCGGACATGAGGTATACTAAAAATTGCCATAGCAAGAGCCTCCCAAAAGTGGGGAACATAAATGAATAACCTGTTTAATCACAATTTGTAATTTAACGGACAATAAACAACAACCAACTAATCTAATTTCTACAACTAGAAAAGAGATTACAAAAAGGGTTGTCATTTATGAACCCAAATGATCTATATCCAAAAGCATAACGCGCCCGTGTGCAAAAATCCCCAAGCTCTCACCCCAAGGCAACTACACTTGCTTAGAACCGGCACCGCTAGAACCTGAGATACACATCGACACCAAAACAAGTGTTAGGCCAAAAAGCCTAGTGAGTTGAACAATTATAAGCATGCATGTACAGTTACAGTTCTTATCAGCAGTTAACCATAGTTCAACAGGTGTGGAGTCAATAGGGGAGACCTATAGCACCAATCTAGTTCCACCCAAAGAGTCGATATACCTTGATGCCCTATAACAAGGGACACCAGAAAGGCCCGGCACACCCGAGGACTACAACCATGGCATTACCCCGAATGGCGGAGGTCTAGGCACATACCATCACAGTGGCGCCCAAGACTACATCCTCCTAGTGTCTACTGACTTGGTTCGTCCAACATATCATATAGGAGGTCTTGCGGTATATATTCCAACCAAAACATTCGATACCAACCATGGGTACGATATTACCATCCTAATGCATAAATCCAATATGAGACTCAAATTCCAACATAATCAATGTTTAAATATTCAATCACTAAAATGCATTCCAAGTAGAGTTTATCATCTACTATACCACATATATCCCAAATCATGCCAAAATATCCAATATGTACATTTATGAAGTCAATCTCAATCATCCAACCAACAAAGGAAATCATGGCATTTTCCACATAATCACCTTCCTCACATTTCTTCATAGCTAAAACCCAAATACTTGAACATATGGAGACAAATAACAACAATAGGAGCATATGATGTGTATCTAGTTTTAACAAAGGTTAGTAAACTCACTATCTAGGTTTTTGACCAAAAACCTAGAAAAGATGAAACCCTAGCTTTTGAAGATGAAGAGGCTTGAAAGCAAGGAGATGAGGATCTTGAATGATACTTCAATGGAGACACTTGAAAGAAACTTGAATGAGCACTTAATGCTCTCAACAACCCAAACCCTAGATTTAAGTGAGTATGTGCTTGAAACCTTTAAAAATCGCCCAAGAGAGAGAGCTCCCGTTTTTTGTAAAGTGATGAGTGAGAAGTGAGGCATTAACTCCTATAAAAGCAGGATACTGGCCACGCGGGCGATAGTGCCTGGGGCACTATCGCGGTCACAATCGCGAGCCTCCCCCCGCTCTCGGTACACTTTGGGCGATAGTGCCCCTGGCGATAGTGCCAGGGCACTATCGCGAGGCACAATCGCTGGACAATCCAGCCCGCGGTACCATCCGGGCGATAGTGCCCTCCGCGATGGTGCCAAGGCACAATCGCGGGCACAATCGCCGGCCTCTCAACTCGGCCCGAAAACTTAGTCGAAAATGATAACGAGCACAAGGTTTGGATGATTAGAGGTAGTAAATCAATATGTGACATTCTAACATAGTCGAAGATCCTAAAATGCACTTAAAGACACATATGCACACACACAACGAAATTAAGGCATTAAAGGAGACAAAATACTTACCTTAATAGTTTACGGGTGTTACAGTCAAGGCAGGGGTCATATTGCAAGTCAATGTCCAAACAAGCTTGCAATGGTGATTCGAGAAAATGGGGAAATTGAGACAGATAAATCAGATTCCGAAGACTCACCCGATGGTTCGGATGATGATGAAGAGTTGGCTGTCCAAGGAGACTTGTTGGTGGCTAGAAGAGCCCTAAGTGCCCATTCCAAGGAAGATGATGATGCACAAAGGGAGAACATTTTTCACACTCGATGTTATGTTCAAGGCAAGTTATGTAGTGTTATCATTGACGGGGGGAGTTGTACAAATGTAGCAAGTTCAACTATGGTTGAAAAGCTTGGTCTACCTACTACGAAGCATCAAAAGCCATACAAACTCCAACTTGCAAAAGGATTGGTTCGAGAAAGCATGAGTCCTTGTGTTGTTCCAGTCTTGTTAGTACCAAAGAAGGACGGCTCATGGAGGATGTGTGTGGATTGTCGCGCCATCAACAATATCACGGTAAAGTATCGTCATCCAATTCCTCGATTAGATGATATGCTTGATGAACTGTATGGTGCAAAATTATTTTCGAAAATTGATTTGAAAAGTGGTTATCACCAAATCCGTATGAGAGAGGGTGATGAGTGGAAAACCGCTTTCAAAACAAAACATGGTTTATATGAATGGTTAGTGATGCCCTTTGGTTTAACTAACGCTCCTAGTACATTCATGAGACTAATGAACCATGTTTTGAGAGATTTCATTGGAAAGTTTGTGGTTGTTTACTTTGATGATATTTTGATTTACTCCAAAAGTTTGGACGATCATCTTGAACATCTAACTTCTGTTTTGAGTGTGCTTAGGAAGGAAAAGCTTTTTGCAAACTTGAAGAAGTGCATCTTTTGTACCAATCATGTTGTTTTCCTTGGATACATGGTAAGTTCACAAGGAATTTCTGTTGATGAAGAAAAGGTAAAGGCCATCCAAGATTGGCCAACTCCAAAGAGTGTAAGTGAAGTGCGAAGTTTTCATGGTCTAGCAAGTTTTTATCGTAGATTTGTTAAAAACTTTAGCACTTTGGCATCACCACTCACAGAAGTCGTTAAAAAGAACGTCGGTTTTAAATGGGGCAAAGAACAAGAGCAAGCTTTTGAACAACTTAAATTTCATTTAACCCATGCTCCTTTGTTATCTTTGACCAACTTTGATAAAACCTTTGAAATTGAGTGTGATGCATTAGGTGTTGGAATTGGTGCAGTTTTAATGCAAGAAGGTAAACCATTGGCCTATTTTAGTGAGAAGTTGAATGGGGCGACCTTGAACTACCCCACTTATGACAAAGAACTGTATTCATTGGTCCGTGCATTAAAGACATGGCAACACTATTTGTGGGCCAAAGAGTTTGTGATACATTCTGACCATGAGTCCTTGAAGTACTTAAAGGGACAACATAAGTTAAACAAAAGACACGCTCGATGGATTGAGTTTCTTGAGACATTTCCTTATGTCATCCGATACAAGAAAGGTAAGGAAAATGTTGTGGCTGATGCACTTTCACGAAGATACTCTTTACTCTCTTCTCTTGACTGTAAAATTCTTGGTTTTGAACAAATCAAAGAATTGTACCACAATGATGCCGATTTTGGACAAATTTTTCAAGCATGCGAAAAATATTCTTTTGAAAAGTTTTTCAAACATGAGGGGTTTTTGTTTAAGGAATCAAAGCTTTGCATTCCTAATTCTTCCTTGCGAGAGCTTTTGGTTAGGGAAGTGCATGGTGGAGGCCTTATGGGTCATTTTGGCATGGCAAAAACTTTGACAATTTTACAAGAACATTTTTATTGGCCAAAAATGAAAGTTGATGTAGGACGAGTATGTGAAAACTGTATTGTATGCAAACAGGCAAAATCAAAAGTTCAACCTCATGGTTTATACACTCCTTTGCCTATACCAAGTGAACCGTGGGTTGATCTTTCAATGGATTTTGTGTTGGGTTTGCCAAAAACCAAGGGCGGCAAAGACTCAATCTTTGTGGTTGTTGATAGGATCTCCAAAATGGCTCATTTCATTGCATGCAACTGAACTAATGATGCATCACATATTTCTGATTTGTTTTTCAAAGAAATAGTGAGGTTGCATGGAATGCCAAGAACCATTGTCTCAGATCGAGACACAAAATTATTGAGTTACTTTTGGAAAACCTTGTGGGGGAAATTGGGAACAAAACTCTTGTTTTCCACAACGTGCCATCCCCAAACTGATGGGCAAACAGAAGTTGTGAATCGCACTCTTGGTACTTTGTTGCGTTCCATTATTGGAAGAAATGTCAAAACTTGGGAGCAATGCTTACCTCATGTTGAGTTTGCATATAATCGTCATGTTCATTCAGCTACAAAGTTTTCACCTTTTGAAATTGTGTATGGTTTTAAGCCATTAACTCCAATGGATTTAACTCCTTTACCTGTAAGTGAACAAGTGAATTTAGATGGCAAGAAGAAAGCTGAATTTGTTAAACAGATCCATGAGAAGGCGAAAAGCAACATCGAAGAGCGCACCAAGAAGTATGAACAACAAGCAAACAAGGGTAGAAGAAAGATCACATTTGAACCAGGAGATTGGGTGTGGCTTCATTTGAGAAAAGAACGATTTCCAAGTAAACGGAAGTCAAAGCTGATGCTAAGGGGAGATGGACCATTCCAAATCATGCAGAAAATTAATGACAATGCTTACAAACTTGACTTGCCTGTTGAGTATAATGTGCATGATGTCTTTAACGTTTCTGATTTGAGCCCCTTTAATGCAGGTGAAGATTTGAGGACAAATCACATTCAAGAGAGGGGGAATGATGAGAACCCATCCAACGACCCAGATGATGAAGATCCATTGAGATGGAAGATTGGACCAATCACAAGGTCAAAAGCTAAGATGTTCAATGATGCTCTTAACGGTTTGATAAAATCTTGTCGGAAAGAATCAATCATCAATTCATCAAGTAGCCAAGGAAACCTTCGAATTTTGATCCGAATTGAAGGCCAAGATTAGCCCAAGGCTTGGTAGCCCAAGTTTTGATTATTTCATCTAAATATCACCCAAGTCCAAGAAAATTCGGCCAAGTCTACACATGGCCCATGTTTTAGTCATAAATCATTCATTTCAAGTCCAAATGGACTCAAATCAAAGCCCACTTAAAGAGTACTCATTTTCCAACATTTTAATAAGGATCCAAGCCCAAAATAAAGGTGGAATTTCGTTCATGAATCTGCCCAACAATAGATCCAAGTTCAAGTAACTCATAACATTGAATTAGAAGGCATTTTGAAGGGGTCCTATCATTATGAAGTCATTTACTTAGAAGATATTAGAAGGTTGCCTCAATTATTGTCTAGAATTTATTTGAGTCCTTTGATTTGTCTTGTGTATCCTATAAATAGGTTGTCTTTGTAATCTTTTAAAACCACTTTTGATTTGAATGAAATTGTGAGTTTTAAACTCTTTTCGTTCTTTGTGAACTATAGAACTTATCAAGTCTTCTTGCTTGTGGCATTCAATACTTATCAATCAACTTGTGGGTTGATTGTAGCGTATCTTATACCAAGGTTCTTGTCTCACTATAGACAACGGGTCGCGGTTTCACCATTACTATCTCGGGCAACCAATAGACGATCGGAAGAATCACATCATTATATTACATGGATGGTGATTTTAAAATGATTACAAAGGCTCCAATTTATAGGGTTCAAAAGACACCCCAAAAGACTCTCCATAAAGTCTAAGACTTAAATTTCAATCAAGAATTAAAGGCATACCTTTAATTCATGAATCTAGACTTAAACTTTTAATCACCTAAACTTTAACATGGGCCTAAAAACGTATTGGGCTTTCTACACTAGTTTATTGGGCTTAAATTCAACATAAAACAATAGAAAATAATTCAATTTGGGCTACCAAAATAATCCTTCATGAATTTCTTCTTTGAAATGGGCAATAGTTGGTAATCTTCAAGAAATCAACTCTTTATGTGTTCCGTGATTGCCCCAAGCTCTTCTCCTTGTCATATAAACACACTTGATTTTTCATTAGCTTCTTGTACTTGAATGAATCATATCATTCCCTCTCTCTTCAAAAAGATTCGTCCCGAATCTTCTTCTGCTTGAAAGGTAAAGAAAAAAAATATTATCTTTTGTATTCCATATTTTCTTCATCTTTTTTTTTGTCGAATTATTTTTTTCCTTTTTTTCTCAAAATTTAGCTACAAAATGGAAGTAACTAAAAATAAGAAGTTTTTTAATTTCTCAAAGAATTCAAAACTCAATAATAGGAACCTTGTCAACTTGTGATAAGACGTGGCCACTACTAATACTTGAATTTTGATCCTAAGAAACCAAAGAAAATAGAAGCAGATGAGAGGATGATTTCTTTAGAATTCAATAGTCACTAGTAATAACCTTGCCAACTTGCGACAAAACCCATTACCAAAATGTGATTCTTAAATCCCAAGAAATCGAGAATAAAAGGGAAAAAAATAATTAAAAAAAAGATATGCAACCCAATAGAGTTGGCTCTGATACCAAATGATGTGATCTCACCCAACAAGTGTGGTTTGAACACGTGTTGCCCGATCGTTCTATTGGTTGCTAGGATAGTCGTGGTGTAAACCGTGACCCATTGCCTATAAGGAGGCAAGAACCTTGGTATAAGAGCACGCCACAATCAACCCACCAAGTTGATTGATAAGTGTTGAACGCCACAAGCTACATAATAACTTGATAAGTTCTAAAGTTCACAAAGAACTAAACGAGTTTAAAACTCACAAATCAAAGTATTTATATTACATGGATGGTGATTTTAAAATGATTACAAAGGCTCCAATTTATAGGGTTCAAAAGACCCCCCCAAAAGACTCTCCATAAAGTCTAAGACTTAAATTTCAATCAAGAATTAAAGGCATACCTTTAATTCATGAATCTAGACTTGATATATATCATAATTCTTAAACTTTTAATCACCTAAACTTTAACATGGGCTTAAAAACGTATTGGGCTTTCTACACAAGTTTATTGGGCTCAAATTCAACATAAAACAATAGAAAATAATTCAATTTGGGCTACCAAAATAATCCTTCATGAATTTCTTCTTTGAAATGGGCAATAGTTGGTAATCTTCAAGAAATCAACTCTTTATGTGTTCCGTGATTGCCCCAAGCTCTTCTCCTTGTCATATATAAACACACTTGATTTTTCATTAGCTTCTTGTACTTGAATGAATCATATCATTCCCTCTCTCTTCAAAAAGATTCGTCCCGAATCTTCTTCTGCTTGAAAGGTAAAGAAAAAAAATATTATCTTTTGTATTCCATATTTTCTTCATCTTTTTTTTTGTCGAATTATTTTTTTCCTTTTTTTCTCAAAATTTAGCTACAAAATGGAAGTAACTAAAAATAAGAAGTTTTTTAATTTTTCAAAGAATTCAAAACTCAATAATAGGAACCTTGTCAACTTGTGATAAGACGTGGCCACTACTAATACTTGAATTTTGATCCTAAGAAACCAAAGAAAATAGAAGCAAATGAGAGGATGATTTCTTTAGAATTCAATAGTCACTAGTAAGAACCTTGCCAACTTGCGACAAAACCCATTACCAAAATGTGATTCTTAAATCCCAAGAAATCAAGAATAAAAGGGAAAAAATAATTAAAAAAAAGATATGCAACCCAATAGAGTTGGCTCTGATACCAAATGATGTGATCTCACCCAACAAGTGTGGGTTTGAACACGTGTTGCCCGATCGTTCTATTGGTTGCTAGGACAGTCGTGGTGTAAACCGTGACCCATTGCATATAAGGAGGCAAGAACCTTGGTATAAGAGCACGCCACAATCAACCCACCAAGTTGATTGATAAGTGTTGAACGCCACAAGCTACATAATAACTTGATAAGTTCTAAAGTTCACAAAGAACTAAAAGAGTTTAAAACTCACAAATCAAAGTATTTATATTACATGGATGGTGATTTTAAAATGATTACAAAGGCTCCAATTTATAGGGTTCAAATGACCCCCCAAAAGACTCTCCATAAAGTCTAAGACTTCAATTTCAATCAAGAATTAAAGGCATACCTTTAATTCATGAATCTAGACTTGATATATATCATAATTCTTAAACTTTTAATCACCTAAACTTTAACATGGGCCTAAAAACGTATTGGGCTTTCTACACTAGTTTATTGGGCTCAAATTCAACATAAAACAATAGAAAATAATTCAATTTGGGCTACCAAAATAATCCTTCATGAATTTCTTCTTTGAAATGGGCAATAGTTGGCAATCTTCAAGAAATCAACTCTTTATGTGTTCCGTGATTGGCCCAAGCTCTTCTCCTTGTCATATAACCACACTTGATTTTTTCATTAGCTTCTTGTACTTGAATGAATCATATCATTCCCTCTCTTTTCAAAAAGATTCGTCCCGAATCTTCTTCTGCTTGAAAGGTAAAGAAAAAAAATATTTTCTTTTGTATTCCATATTTTCTTCATCTTTTTTTTTGTCGAATTATTTTTTTCCTTTTTTTCTCAAAATTTAGCAAGAAAATGGAAGTAACTAAAAATAAGAAGTTTTTTAATTTCTCAAAGAATTCAAAACTCAATAATAGGAACCTCGTCAACTTGTGATAAGACGTGGCCACTACTAATTCTTGAATTTTGATCCTAAGAAACCAAAGAAAATAGAAGCAGATGAGAGGATGATTTCTTTAGAATTCAATAGTCACTAGTAAGAACCTTGCCAACTTGCGACAAAACCCATTACCAAAATGTGATTCTTAAATCCCAAGAAATCAAGAATAAAAGGGAAAAAAATAATTAAAAAAAAGATATGCAACCCAATAGAGTTGGCTCTGATAACAACTGATGTGATCTCGCCCAACAAGTGTGGGTTTGAACACATGTTGCCCGATCGTTCTATTGGTTGCTAGGATAGTCGTGGTGTAAACCGTGACCCATTGTGTAAGACCCGGTTTAAAAAAAAACGTATAATTATTCTTACCCGAATTGAACCGTAATTAAAAATAGCAACCAAAGATACTTGAGGGGTAAAAACCGTCATTCATCCAAACTTATTATAATTAAAATTTTATATATATAATAAAAGAAAAAAAAATGTTAAGTAAACAAGATCACATCGTTTCCTTCTTCTTTTTCATTCCATAACGGCCATAGTCGTCTCTCTCATCTCTCTCTCTCTAAACTTTCAAAAACTTCTCTCTAGATTATCTTACGATCCGTTGAAGTAATCGACGAAATAATTACATATTCGGAATCTACTCGTCGAGCCCTTCTTAGAGGTATAAATTTCTTCTTAAGTTATTTAAGTTGGTAAGTTAGGGTAGTTGAAGTTGGTTGGTAGATTATGATTATATATTGTAAAGTTATAATCATTTACATATATAGGAATGTTTGTTTTTGTCAAAATTACAAACGGGTAAAGTTTAGAATCCAACCGGTTATATTTATATCTAGATGTTTAACCACACACCAAGTGATCGGTTTAATGTCTAAGAGAATATAATTTCGTGATTAAGTTAGGATAATAAGCATTGAATTTTATGATATGCGAGTAATAGTAATTTATGGTTTAAATAGGCAATCGAACGGGTTAAACTTCATCCCGAGTCTCGATTGATCACGTGTTGCATCTCAATCAGATCAAGGTATGGATTTCATTTCTTTTGAATCGTGGGCAACTATTTGTCGTAGTTGACCCTTCCTAAACGTGGTTCACCACCTTGTGATTGATCAACCGAACGTGATCAACAATTACGAAATTGTACACACACATACACATTGATTTTGGTTTATTGAATCAATTGTTTGAACATTTTGATGTTTTATTAAAATATGTCTCGTATGAGATTGTTTATGAAAAATGTGAATTATATAGATTATAATTTCTGTAATCACCATTTGGGTAAGTGGTATATGTTTAGTTTTCATTGATTTTAGAAGAACCCAATAAATGGGCACATTATTTGGGATGCCTTCTATGGCGGCTTTGTTGTCATAGCGTCCTGCAGATGACGGTCCACCAGAGTTAAGCCTATGTGGCTTACGTGAACCCACTCTGGGAGGACTTGGCTGACTTTGTTGGCTCCAGGGCGGATGAATCGATTCTAGAACTTTACCCACAGAATATGTGACCGTGGTTAAATTCACGGGGGACTCGTTGTGTGTGCCCGCATGCTGACCCAGTTCGTGTGGTTTGGCCACCCCATGAACACAACGACTGGAATTGACGGACTTTATTTATATTACATTTTGAAGTTAAAGTGTGAACTATTCTTGAGATTATTGCTTTTGATTATATTACCGAACGTTTCTTTTGATTTAAATGAACTATGAACTTCAGTCTCAAGAACTTTCTTCGAATTGAATTTTTAAGTCTTCCGCTTCGTTATCGATGTTTTTATTATTATTTACGAATTTATATTATAATCCATTCACTGAGCCTTGTGCTCAGCCGTGTTTTTGTTTTCTGACACGGCAGGTTCGAAGTGAAGTTTACGGGGATGGTACTTGAGATCGAGCGTGTTATTTTGGAGTTCTTAGAATCACTTTGCTTTATCTTTCTAAGTGTATAAAATCTTTTGAGGTATGATAGTTTGGATTGTAATATATGTTTAGAGTTTATTAATAACTCTGAATTTAGATATGTATTTATGTTAAGTCTCGTATGTGACATCACCCGTTCCGGACCACGGGGACGGGGGTTGTTACAAATATGGTATCTGAGCATAGGTTACGACCTGTAGATTAAATAAGTTTGACTTGTGAGAATTGGGTAGACATTAGAATGGGTATACTAGAATTTAATTATATTTACTGAATTTCAATCCGTAACTGTTTTGAATTCTGATCTTGATGTTGTTCTGTATTAGAATGTCGAGACGTGGTCGCCCACGCAAGTCCAGATCTCAACATGAGGGTAACCCAATTCTCAACCCAGTGGGCGGTACTAGTGAAACTAATATTGCTGATGTGGTCCGTCAGACCATGTCAAGTATGATGCCTGCATATCTTGAACAAGCCATCCAGGCTATGCGACAGACGACACAAAATCTTCCTCCAAATCCGAATACAAATCCAAATCCAAATTCTGGTCCTACATCAAATATTGGAAATCCCGGATCAAGTTCGGGTAATCCAACGGGAGAAATGCATACATGGCTAGAGAGGTTTAATAAACAGAAACCTCAATCTTTCTCAATGGCCGTAGATTCAGTAGATGCTGAACACTGGATTCGGCACATCGAAAAGATTTTTAATGTCTTAGATATTCCAGATTAGTACAGGGTCCGCATGGCTACTTACAAGTTTGAGAAAGAAGCGAACAATTGGTGGGAAGCTTGCGTTCAAACTGACCCATCTGTTAAGAACTTATCTTGGGATAACTTCAAAGAATTTTTCTTCAATCAGTATTTTACGGCGGCAGATCGCGATGCTTATGTGCAAGACTATTCAACGATCCAACAAGGCGAGGAAGAAACCGTTGCCGACTACATGGCTCGTTTTCTTAAGTTTTCTCGTTTTACAGGAAATACCGCAGGCACACAAGCGCAACAAGCCAATAAGTTTAAATGGACACTTAACTCGAAGTATAAGGACAGTCTCTTGAATATTCCTTTTAATACCGTTACTGAAGTGGCCGACGCAGCGAAGAATATTGATCGGTCACAACAACAACAGTTAACTTCACGCGTTGACAATAAGAAACGTGGACCTGGATTTTTCCAAAGCAACCCTCGTTTTGTAAAGTCAAAGTCGAACATTAACCCACATAAAAGTTCAAGTTAATTCACGCCACAACTTCCAGTGTTTTCTAACAGGGGGAGTCAAAATGTTTCTAGTCCAATTAATATTTGTGATAAGTGCAATCTTCGACATCGGCCGGGTCCGTGTCTAAAGATGACCGGTTCGTGTTTTAATTGTCAAGAACAAGGGGCATATGGCCAGAGATTGTCCTAAAGCTGGAAAAGGAAAAGGAAAACAAGCAACTACTTAGTGGGCGAGTCTTTGCATTACCTGGCGACAAATCTCAAGCGGGTATGATTTCAGGCCATGTTAACTTAAATGATTTATCTGTTTATGCCTTGTTTGATACTGGAGCAACACACTCTGTTGTTTCTGAACAATTAGAATTCCGGTTAAAACCTTATGAACAAACCACCGAATGTCCAGTCGTAATATCTACCCCAATGGGTGGTTCAATCTGTGTGTTAACTCGATTTTCAAATTGTCCGTTAATTGTTGGGGATCGCATACGGGAGGTCACTCTACTTCCAATGCATATGTCCCACTTTCAATTAATATTGGGTATGGACTGGTTGTCACACCACCATGCAACTATAGACTGTAACGCCAAGCAAATATTATTTGGAGATGTTGACAAACCAGAGGCAATCTTCCAAGGAGGTACTCCAAAAGAAGATGTTAGCGCTTTAACTTCTATTACGGTGCACCAGTATACTTGGCAAAGTAATGAAGGTTTTCTGGCCTCGTTACAAGATCCCGAACAGATAATCCCTACATATGCACCCGTACCTGTTGTTTCCGAATATCTTGATGTGTTTCCCGACGATTTACCGGGTATACCACCAGTCCGGGAAGTCGAATTTACCATCGATCTAGTTCCGAGAGCTTCTCCAATTTCTAAGGCTCCCTATCGAATGGCTCCAACTGAAATGAAGGAACTCAAAACTCAACTTGATGATTTATTAAAGAAAGGTTTCATTCGACCCAACGTTTCACCCTGGGGAGCTCCGGTTCTCTTTGTCAAAAAGAAAGACGGTACGATGCGTCTTTGTAATGATTACCGGGAGCTTAATAACGTAACGATCCGTAACAAGTATCCGTTGCCGAGAATCGACGATCTGTTCGATCAATTACAAGGAGCACGATGCTTTTCCAAAATTGATCTTCGGTCCGGGTACCATCAACTTCGTATCCAAGATTGTGATATTCCGAAAACCGCATTCAGAACTCGCTATGGGCACTACGAATTCTTAGTAATGCCTTTCGGGCTAACTAATGCTCCAGCGGTCTTTATGGATCTTATGAATCGGGTTTTCAAAGATTATCTCGACGACTTTGTTATCGTGTTTATTGATGACATATTGATATACTCAAAGTCAAGAGAGAAACATGATCAACATCTTCACATCGTTTTGGAAACTCTTCGAACGAAAAAGTTATACGCAAAACGTTCTAAGTGTGAATTTTGGCTTGATCAAGTATCTTTTCTCGGACACGTAATTTCTGCAGAAGGTGTCAAAGTCGATCCAACAAAAGTTGAAACTGTCACTAAATGGCCTCGACCTACGAACGTATCTGAAGTTCGTGGTTTTCTAGGTCTGGCTGGTTATTATAGACGATTCGTTGAAGGATTTTCTAAAATATCTCTACCGTTAACCCGATTACTCCGAAAAGGAGTCAAATTCAATTGGGGTTCTGAACAAGAATCTAGTTTCGAGGAATTGAAGCATCAATTGGTTACTGCACCTGTTCTTGTATTACCATCTGGCACCGGAGGTTTTCAAGTTTACAGTGATGCTTCAAAGATAGGTCTCGGTTGTGTTCTTATGCAAAACGGTAGAGTGATCGCATATGCGTCACGTCAATTAAAGCCTTATGAGGTCAAATTATCCGACTCACGATCTCGAATTGGCTGCGGTTATCTTCGCACTTAAAATTTGGCGTCATTATTTGTACGGTGAAACATGTGAAGTTTTCACCGACCACAAGAGCCTTAAATATATATTTACTCAAAAAGAGTTAAATATGCGTCAACGGAGGTGGCTCGAACTTCTAAAGGATTACGATGTTCATATACAGTATCATCCGGGTAAGGCTAATGTAGTCGCCGACGCTTTAAGTCGTAAAGTTGTGGGACAGGTTTCCTCGTTACTTGTTCCTACAGAGTTAGCTTTGGAGATTGAATGGTTCGGACTGGAAATCTATCCGAGATCACAAACAGAAATTATATCGAATCTGATGGTAGAACCGACTCTAATTTCTCGGATAAAAGAAGCCCAACAAGATGACGGTGAATTGTGGGCGAACTTCCAGCAAGTAAAAGAGAATGTTAGTTCGGAATTCAGGATCGATGATGATCACGTGTTGTGGTTTCGGGATCGTCTTTGTGTTCCAAATAACTCGGAGCTTAAAGATCAGATTCTGACCGAAGCTCATAAATCTATGTTTTCCGTTCACCCGGGTACAACAAAAATGTATCGCGACTTACAGACCCATTACTGGTGGGTTGGAATGAAACGAGATATCATCGATTTTGTAGCTCGTTGTCTCAATTGTCAACAAGTTAAAAGTGAACATCAACGTCCGGGTGGTCTTCTCCAATCGCTGAACATCCCGGAAAGGAAATGGGAACAACGTAACTATGGATTTTGTAGTCGGACTACCCCCCACGACCTTGAAACACGATGCAATTTGGGTAGTGGTTGATCGACTGACAAAATCGGCTCATTTTCTTCCTATCCGACAAACATGGTCAATTGATAAATTGACAGAAGTATTCCAACGTGAGATTGTATGTCTCCATGGCACTCCTGTATCAATTACCTCCGATCGAGACCCACGTTTTACATCTCGATTTTGGGAAGGTTTACATAAAGCTTGGGGCACACATTTGAATTTTAGTACAGCCTTTCATCCGCAAACTGATGGGCAATCTGAACGTACGATTCAAACACTAGAGGATATGCTCCGAGCATGTGCGATGGAATGGCATGGAAGTTGGGATAGTTATTTGTACCTAATAGAGTTCTCCTATAATAATAGTTGGCAGTCAAGTATCGGCATGGCCCCGTATGAAGCACTTTATGGCCGAAAATGTCGAACACCGACTTGTTGGAATGAAGTTGGAGAACGTATTTTTGAAGGCCCAGAACTGGTACAAGTTACTACCGAGAAGGTCGAAATTGCGCGTCAAATGATGAAAGAGGCTCAGGCTCGTCAAAAGAGCTACGCCGACAAGCGACGACGATCTATCGAGTTCCAACCGGGAGATAAAGTTTTCTTGAAAGTTTCCCCAACTCGCGGTATCAGACGTTTCGGTTTAAAAGGAAAGTTGAGCCCGAGATATATTGGTCCCTTCGAAATTCTGGAAAGGGTTGGCGTTGTGGCTTACCGGTTAGCCCTACCGCCGCAATTATCCCAAATACATAATGTGTTCCATGTATCTTCACTTCGAGGGTACAACTATCATCCCTTACACGTCATTGAATATCCCTCGGAACGTATAGAACCTGATCTTTCTTATCACGAGGAACCTGAAGCGATTATTGATCGTGATGAGAGAGGTACACGAAAGAGAGTGATTCCTTTCGTAAAAGTTCTATGGAAAAATCATTTTGAACGTGAGGCGACATGGGAAACTGAGGAGCACATGCGACGGGAGTACCCCGAGTTCCTTAATCGATGTAAGTTTTCTTGTCTAAATTCGATTTCGGGGACGAAATCTCTTTTTAAGAGGGGGAATAATTGTAAGACCCGGTTTTAAAAAAAAACGTATAATTATTATTCTTACCCGAATTGAACCGTAATTAAAAATAGCAACCAAAGATACTTGAGGGGTAAAAACCGTCATTCATCCAAACTTATTATAATTAAAATTTTATATATATAATAAAAGAAAAAAAAATGTTAAGTAAACAAGATGACATCGTTTCCTTCTTCTTTTTCATTCCATAACCGCCATAGTCGTCTCTCTCATCTCTCTCTCTCTCTAAACTTTCAAAAACTTCTCTCTAGATTATCTTACGATCCGTTGCAGTAATCGACGAAATAGTTACATATTCGGAATCTACTCGTCGAGCCCTTCTTAGAGGTATAAATTTCTTCTTAAGTTATTTAAGTTGGTAAGTTAGGGTAGTTGAAGTTGGTTGGTAGATTATGATTATATATTGTAAAGTTATAATCATTTACATATATAGGAATGTTTGTTTTTGTCAAAATTACAAACGGGTAAAGTTTAGAATCCAACCGGTTATATTTATATCTAGATGTTTAACCACACACCAAGTGATCGGTTTAATGTCTAAGAGAATATAATTTCGTGATTAAGTTAGGATAATAAGCATTGAATTTTATGATATGCGAGTAATAGTAATTTATGGTTTAAATAGGCAATCGAACGGGGTTAAACTTCATCCCGAGTCTCGATTGATCACGTGTTGCATCTCAATCACATCAAGGTATGGATTTCATTTCTTTTGAATCGTGGGCAACTATTTGTCGTAGTTGACCCTTCCTAAACGTGGTTCACCACCTTGTGATTGATCAACCGAACGTGATCAACAATTACGAAATTGTACACACACATACACATTGATTTTGGTTTATTGAATCAATTGTTTGAACATTTTGATGTTTTATTAAAATGTGTCTCGTATGAGATTGTTTATGAAAAATGTGAATTATATAGATTATAATTTCTGTGATCGCCATTTGGGTAAGTGGTATATGTTTAGTTTTCATTGATTTTAGAAGAACCCAATAAATGGGCACATTATTTGGGATGCCTTCTATGGCGGCTTTGTTGTCATAGCGTCCTGCAGATGACGGTCCACCAGAGTTAAGCCTATGTGGCTTACGTGAACCCACTCTGGGAGGACTTGGCTGACTTTGTTGGCTCCAGGGCGGATGAATCGATTCTAGAACTTTACCCACATAATATGTGACCATGGTTAAATTCACGGGGGACTCGTTGTGTGTGCCCGCATGCTGACCCAGTTCGTGTGGTTTGGCCACCCCACGAACACAACGACTGGAATTGACGGACTTTATTTATATTACATTTTGAAGTTAAAGTGTGAACTGTTCTTGAGATTATTGCTTTTGATTATATTACCGAACGTTTCTTTTGATTTAAATGAACTATGAACTTCAGTCTCAAGAACTTTCTTCAAATTGAATTTTTAAGTCTTCCGCTTCGTTATCGATGTTTTTATTATTATTTACGAATTTATATTATAATCCATTCACTGAGCCTTGTGCTCAGCCGTGTTTTTGTTTTCTGACACGGCAGGTTCGAAGTGAAGTTTACGGGGACGGTACTTGAGATCGAGCGTGTTATTTTGGAGTTCTTAGAATCACTTTGTTTTATCTTTCTAAGTGTATAAAATCTTTTGAGGTATGATAGTTTGGATTGTAATATATGTTTAGAGTCTATTAATAGCTCTGAATTTAGATATGTATTTATGTTAAGTCTCGTATGTGACATCACCCGTTCCAGACCACGGGGACGGGGGTTGTTACACATTGCCAATAAGGAGGCAAGAACCTTAGAGCACGCCACAATCAACCCACCATGTTGATTGATAAGTGTTGAACGCCACAAGCTACTTACTTGATAAGTTCTAAAGTTCACAAAGAACTAAAAGAGTTTAAAACTCACAAATCAAAGTATTTATATTACATGGATGATGATTTTAAAATGATTACAAAGGCTCCAATTTATAGGGTTCAAAAGACCCCCCAAAAGACTCTCCATAAAGTCTAAGACTTAAATTTCAATCAAGAATTAAAGGCATACCTTTAATTCATGAATATATATCATAATTCTTAAACTTTTAATCACCTAAACTTTAACATGGGCCTAAAAACGTATTGGGCTTTCTACACTAGTTTATTGGGCTCAAATTCAACATAAAACAATAGAAAATAATTCAATTTGGGCTACCAAAATAATCCTTCATGAATTTCTTCTTTGAAATGGGCAATAGTTGGTAATCTTCAAGAAATCAGCTATTTATGTGTCCTTGATTGGCCCAAGCTCTTCTCCTTGTCATATAAGCACACTTGAATTTTCATTAGCTTCTTGTACTTGAATGAATCATATCACAAACCCAATAGACACACTAGGACCAAAACGAACCAAGCTTGAGCCATTACAAAACCAAAAAGACCCGTTACACGTCAAATAGAGCCAATAAACTCAAATCACAATCATTAGGACCCACATAGTGTCATTACGACCAATTATTTAAGGACAAACAAACCCAATTTACGAACCAAGTACGAGCCATTATAGAAAAATATGACACGTTATACCTCAAATAGAGCCAACAATATCAAATCAGACTCATTATTACCCACATAGCGCCATTACGACCAATTATACTCGTTAAGGAAGCACAAGCCCAATATACCCACTCTGACCAAAATGAACAAAGTACAAACCATTGCAGACCACTAAGACCCGTTATACCTCAAATAGAGCCCATATGGGCAAATCAGACTCATTATGAACCACATAGTGCCATTACGACAATTTGACTCGTTAAGGAGACACAAACCCAATATACACACTAAGACCAAAACGAACCAAGTTTGAGCCATTACAAAACCAAAAAGACTCGTTACACCTCATATTCCAATAAGTTCAAATCACACTCATTATGACCCGCATAGGGTCATTACGACCAATTATACTCGTTAAGGACACGCAAACCGAATTTACCCACTAAGACGAAAATGAACAACGTACGATCCAATAGAGACCACTAAGACCCGTTACACCTCAAATGAGCCAATAAGATTAAATCAAACTGATTATGACCCACATAGTGCCATTACGACCAATTATACTTGTTAAGAAAACACAAACCCAATATACCCACTATGATCAAAATGAACCAAGTACGAACCATTACAGACCACTAAGGCCCGTTATACCTCAAATAGAGCGAATAAGGTAAAATCAGACTCATTATCACCCACATAGTGCCATTACGACCAATTAGACTCGTTAAGGAAACATAAACCCAATTTACCCACTAAGACCAAAACGAACCTATTACGAACCATTACATACCACTAAGACCCGTTATACCTCAAAAAGAACCAATAAGGTCAAATCAGACTCATTATGACCCACATAGGTTCATTACGACCAATTATACTCCTTAAGGAAACAAAAACCCAATATACCAACTAAGACCAAAATGAACCAAGTATGAAACATTACAGACCGCTAAGACACGTTATACATCAAATAGAGCCAACAATATCAAATCAGACTCATTATGACCCACATAGCGCCATTACGACCAATTATACTCGTTAAGGAAGCACAAACCCAATATACCCACTCTGACCAAAATGAACAAAGTACAAACCATTGCCGACCACTAAGATCCGTTATACCTCAAATAGAGCCCGTATGGGCAAATCAGACTCATTATGAACCACATAGTGCCATTACGACCAATTAGACTCGTTAAGGAGACACAAACCCAATATACACACTAAGACCAAAACGAACCAAGTTTGAGCCATTACAAAACCAAAAAGACTCGTTACACCTCAAATAGAGCCAATAAGGTCAAATCACACTCATTATGACCCACATAGGGTCATTACGACCAATTATACTCGTTAAGGACACACAATCCCAATTTAACAACCACATACAATCAAATAGAGACCACAAAGTCCCGTTATACCTCAAATAGAGCCAATAAGGTTAAATCAGACTCATTATGACCCACATAGTGTCATTACAACCAATTATTCTCCTTATGGAAACAAAAACCCAATATACCCACTAAGACCAAAATGAACCAAGTGTCAACCATTACAGACCGCTAAGACTCGTTATACATCAAATAGAGCCAACAATATCAAATCAGACTCATTATGACCCACATAGCGCCATTACGACCAATTATACTCGTTAAGGAAGCACAAACCCAATATACCCACTCTAACCAAAATGAACAAAGTTCAAACCATTGCAGACCATTAAGACCCGTTATACCCCAAATAGAGCCCATATGTGCAAATCAGACTCATTATGACCCACATAATGCCATTACGACCAATTAGACTCGTTAAGGAGAAACAAACCCAATAGATACACTAGGACCAAAACGAACCATGTTTGAGCCATTACAAAACCAAAAAGACTCGTTACACGTCAAATAGAGCCAATAAGTTGAAATCATACTCATTATGACCCACATATGGTCATTACGACCAATTATACTCGTTAAGGACAAACAAACCCAATTTACCAACCAAGTACGAGCCATTATAGAAAAATATGACACGTTATACCTCAAATAGAGACAATAATTTCAAATCAGACTCATTATGATCCACATAGTGCCATTTACGACCAATTATACTTGTTAAGTACACACAAACCGAATTTACCCACTAAGACGAAAATGAACAAAAAAAAAGACGAAAATGAACCACGTACGATCCAATAGAGACCACTAAGAATCGTTACACCTCAAATTGAGCCAATAAGGTTAAATCAAACTCATTTTGACCCACACAGTGCCATTACGACCAATTATACTCGTTAAGAAAACACAAACCCAATATACCCACTATGATCAAAATGAACCAAGTACGAACCATTATAGACCACTAAAGCCCGTTATACCTCAAATAGGGCGAATAAGGTAAAATCAGACTCATTATCACCCACATAGTTCCCCATTACGACCAATTAGACTCGTTAAGGAAACATAAACCCAATATACCCACTAAGACCAAAACGAACCTAGTACGAACCATTACATACCACTAAGACCCGTTATAACTCAAAAAGAACTAATAAGGTCAAATCAGACTCATTATGACCCACATAGTGTCATTACGACCAATTATACTCTCTAAGGAAACAAAACCCAATATACCCACTAAGACCAAAATGAACCAAGTATGAACCATTACAGACCGCTAAGACACATTATACATCAAATAGAGCCAACAATATCAAATCAGACTCATTATGACGCACATAGCGCCATTACGACGAATTATACTCGGTAAGGAAGCACAAACCCAATATACCCACTCTGACCAAAATGAACAAAGTACAAACCATTGCAGACCACTAAGACCCGTTATACCACAAATAGAGCCCATATGGGCAAATCAGACTCATTATGAACCACATAGTGCCATTACGACCAATTAGACTCGTTAAGGAGACACAAACCCAATATACACACTAAGACCAAAACGAACCAAGTTTGAGCCATTACAAAACCAAAAAGACTCGTTACACCTCAAATAGAGCCAATAAGTTCAAATCATACTCATTATGACCCACATAGTGTCATTACGACCAATTATACTCCCTAAGGAAACAAAACCCAATATACCCTCTAAGACCAAAATGAACCAAGTATGAACCATTACAGACCGCTAAGACACGTTATACATCAAATAGAGCCAACAATATCAAATCAGACTCATTATGACCCACATAGCGCCATTACGACCAATTATACTCGTTAAGGAAGCACATACCCAATATTCCCACTCTGACCAAAATGAACAAAGTACAAACCATTGCAGACCACTAAGACCCGTTATACCTCAAATAGAGCCCATATGGGCAAATCAGACTCATTATGAACCACATACTGCCATTACGACCAATTAGACTCGTTAAGGAGACACAAACCCAATATACACACTAAGACCAAAACGAACCAAGTTTGAGCCATTACAAAACCAAAAAGACTCGTTACACCTCAAATAGAGCCAATAAGTTCAAATCATACTCGTTATGACCCACATAGTGTCATTACGACCAATTATACTCGTTAAGTACACACAAACCCAATTTACCAACCACATACAATCAAATAGAGACCACTAAGACCCGTTATACCTCAAATAGAGCCAATAAGGTTAAATCAGACTTATGACCCACATAGTGCCATTACGACCAATTATCCTAGTTAAGGACACACAAACCCAATATACCCACTAAGACGAAAATGAACCACGTACGATCCAATAGAGACCACTAAGACCCGTTACACCTCAAATAGAGCCAATAAGGTTAAATCAAAGTCATTATGACCCACATAGTGCCATTACGACCAATTATAATTGTTAAGAAAACAAAAACGCAATATACCCACTATGATCTAAACGAACCAAGTACGAACTATTACCTACCACTGAGACCCGTTATACCTCAAAAAGAGCCAATAAGTTCAAATCAGACGCATTATGACCCACAGAGTGTCATTACGACCAATTATAGTCTTTAAGGAAACAAAAACCCAATATACCCACCAAGACCAAAATGAACCAAGTATCGACCATTACAGACCGCTAAGACACGTTATACATCAAATAGAGCCAACAATATCAAATCAGACTCATTATGACCCACATAGGGCAATTACGACCATTTATACTCGTTAAGGAAGCACAAACCCAATATACCCACTCTGACCAAAATGAACAAAGTACAAACCATTGCCGACCACTAAGATCCGTTATACCTCAAATAGAGCCCGTATGGGCAAATCAGACTCATTATGAACCACATAGTGCCATTACGACCAATTAGACTCGTTAAGGAGACACAAACCCAATATACACACTAAGACCAAAACGAACCAAGTTTGAGCCATTACAAAACCAAAAAGACTCGTTACACCTCAAATAGAGCCAATAAGTTCTATTCACACTCATTATGACCCACATAGTGCCATTACGACCAATTATACTCGTTAAGGACACACAAACCCAATTTACGCACTAAGACGAAAATGAACCACGTACGATCCAATAGAGACCACTAAGACCCGTTACACCTTAAATAAAGCCAATAAGGTTAAATCAAAGTCATTATGACCCACATAGTGCCGTTACTACCAATTATACTCGTTAAGAAAACACAAACGCAATATACCCACTATGATCAAAATGAACCAACTACGAACCATTACAGACCGCTAAGACCCGTTATACCTGAAATAGAGCCAATAAGTTCAAAACAAACTCATTATGACCCACATAGTGCCATTACGACCAATTGGACCCGTGAAGGAGACACAAACCTAATATACCCACTAAAACAAAAATAAACCAAGTACGAGCCATTATAGACCAATATGACACGTTATACCTCAAATAGAGCCAATAAGGTTAAATAGACTCATTATGACCCACATAGTGCCATTACGACTAATTATACTCGTTAAGGACATACAAACCCAATTTACCCACTAAGACGAAAATGAACAACGTACGATCCAATAGAGACCACTAAGACCCGTTACACCTCAAATATAGCCAATAAGGTTAAATCAAAGTCATTATGACCCACATAGTGCCATTATTACCAATTATACTCGTTAAGAAAAGACAAACGCAAAATACCAACCAAGTACGGGCCATTATAGAAAAATATGACACGTTATACCTCAAATAGAGCCAACAATATCAAATCAGACTCATTATGACCCACATAGCGCCATTACGACCAATTATACTCGTTAAGGAAGCACAAACCCAATATACCCACTCTGACCAAAATGAACAAAGTACAAACCATTGCAGACCACTAAGACCCGTTATACCTCAAATAGAGCTCATATGGGCAAATCAGACTCATTATGAACCACATAGTTCCATTACGACAATTTGACTCGTTAAGGAGACACAAACCCAATATACACACTAAGACCAAAACGAACCAAGTTTGAGCCATTACAAAACCAAAAAGACTCGTTACACCTCAAATAGAGCCAAAAAGTTCAAATCACACTCATTATGACCCACATAGGGTCATTACGACCAATTATACTCGTTAAGGACACACAAACCGAATTTACCTACTAAGACGAAAATGAACAACGTACGATCCAATAGAGACCACTAAGACCCGTTACACCTCAAATGAGCCAATAAGATTAAATCAAACTCATTATGTCCCACATAGTGCCATTATGACCAATTATACTCTTTAAGAAAACACAAACGCAATATACCCACTATGATCAAAACGAACCAAGTACGAACCCTTACATACCACTGAGACCCGTTATACCTCAAAAAGAGCCAATAAGGTCAAATCAGACTCATTATGACCCACATAGTGTCATTACGACCAATTATACTTTTTAAGGAAACAAAAATCCAATATACCCACCAAGACCAAAATGAACCAAGTATCAACCATTACAGACAGCTAAGACACATTATACATCAAATAGAGCCAACAATATCAAATCAGACTCATTATGACCCACATAGCGCCATTACGACCAATTATACTCGTTAAGGAGATACAAACCCAATATACACACTAAGACCAAAACGAACCAAGTTTGAGCCATTACAAAACCAAAAAGACTCGTTACACCTCAAATAGAGCCAATAAGTTCAAATCACACTCATTATGACCCACATAGGGTCATTACGAGCAATTATACTCGTTAAGGACAAACAAACCCAATTTACCAACCAAGTACGAGCCATTATAGACAAATATGACACACGTTATACCTCAAATAGAGCCAACAATTTCAAATCAGACTCATTATGATCCACATAGTGCCATTTACGACCAATTATACTCGTTAAGGACACACAAGCCGAATTTACCCACTAAGACGAAAATGAACCACGTACGATCCAATAGATACCACTAAACACCCCAAATAGAGCCAATAAAGTTAAATCAAACTCATTATGACCCACATAGTGCCATTACGACCAATTATAATCGTTAAGAAAATATAAACCCTTACCCACTATGATCAAAATGAACCAAGTACGAACCATTACAGACCACTAAGGCCCGTTATACCTCAAATAGAGCGAATAAGGTAAAATCAGACACATTATCACCCACATAGTGCCATTACGACCAATTAGAGTCGTTAAGGAGAGACAAACCCAATATACACACTAAGACCAAATCGAACCAAGTTTGAGCCATTACAAAACCAAAAAGACTCGTTACACCTCAAATAGAGCCAATAAGTTCAAATCACACTCATTATGACCCACATAGTGTGATTACGACCAATTATACTCGTTAAGGACAAACAAACCCAATTTACCAACCAAGTACGAGACATTATAGGCAAATATGACACGTTATACCTCAAATAGAGCCAACAAATTCAAATGAGAGTCATTATGATCCACATAGTGCCATTTACGACCAATTATACTCGTTAAGAACACACAAACCGAATTTACCCACTAAGACGAAAATGAACCACGTACGATCCAATAGAGACCATTAAGACCCGTTACACCTCAAATGGAGCCAATAAGGTTAAATCAAAGTCATTATGACCCACATAGTGCCATTACGACCAATTATAATCGTTAAGAAAACACAAACCCAATATACCCACTATGATCAAAATTAACCAAGTACAAAGTGCCATTACGACCAATTAGACTCGTTAAGGAAACATAAGCCCAATATACCCACTAAGACAAAAACGAACCAAATATGAACCATTACATACCACTAAGACCCGTTATACCTCAGAAAGAGCCAATAAGGTCAAATTAGACTCATTATGACCCACATAGTGTCATTACGACTAATTTTACTCCTTAAGGAAACAAAAACCCAATATACACACTAAGACCAAAACGAACCAAGTTTGAGCCATTATAAAACCAAAAAGACTCGTTACACCTCAAATAGAGCCAATAACTTCAAATCACACTCATTATGACCCACATAGTGTAATTACGACCAATAATAGTTGTTAAGGACACACGAACCAAATTTACCAACCACATACGATCAAAAATAGAGATTACTAAGACCCGTTTATGACCCACATAGTGCCATTACGACCAATTATACTCGTTAAGGACACACAAACCCAATTTACCCACTAAGACGAAAATACAAATAGAGCCAATAAGGTTAAATCAAAGTCATTATGACCCACATAGTGCCGTTACTACCAATTATACTCGTTAAGAAAACAGAAACACAATATACCCACTATGATCAAAATGAACCAACAACGAACCATTACAGACCGCTAAGACCCGTTATACCTGAAATAGAGCCAATAAGTTCAAAACAAAATCATTATGACCCACATAGTGCCATTACGACCAATTGGACCCGTGAAGGAGACACAAACCTAATATACCCAGTAAAACAAAAATAAACCAAGTACGAGCCATTATACCAATATGACACGTTTATACCTCAAATAGAGCCTATAAAGTTAAATCAGACTCATTATGACACACATAGTGCCATTTCTACTAATTATACTCGTTAAGGACATACATACCCAATTTACCGACTAAGACGAAAATGAACCACGTACGATCCAATAGAGACCACTAAGACCCCGTTACACCTCAAATATAGCCAATAAGGTTAAATCAAAGTCATTATGACCCACATAGTGCCATTACTACCAATTATACTCGTTAAGAAAAGACAAACGCAAAATACCAACCAAGTACGAGCCATTATAGAAAAATATGACACGTTATACCTCAAATAGAGCCAACAATATCAAATCAGACTCATTATGACCCACATAGCGCCATTACGACCAATTATACTCGTTAAGGAAGCACAAACCCAATATACCCACTCTGACCAAAATGAACAAAGTACAAACCATTGCAGACCACTAAGACCCGTTATACCTCAAATAGAGCTCATATGGGCAAATCAGACTCATTATGAACCACATAGTTCCATTACGACAATTTGACTCGTTAAGGAGACACAAACCCAATATACACACTAAGACCAAAACAAACCAAGTTTGAGCCATTACAAAACCAAAAAGACTCGTTACACCTCAAATAGAGCCAAAAAGTTCAAATCACACTCATTATGACCCACATAGGGTCATTACGACCAATTATACTCGTTAAGGACAAACAAACCCAATTTACCAACCAAGTACGAGCCATTATAGACAAATATGACACACGTTATACCTCAAATAGAGCCAACAATTTCAAATCAGACTCATTATGATCCACATAGTGCCATTTACGACCAATTATACTCGTTAAGGACACACAAGCCGAATTTACCCACTAAGACGAAAATGAACCACGTACGATCCAATAGATACCACTAAACACCCCAAATAGAGCCAATAAAGTTAAATCAAACTCATTATGACCCACATAGTGCCATTACGACCAATTATAATCGTTAAGAAAATATAAACCCTTACCCACTATGATCAAAATGAACCAAGTACGAACCATTACAGACCACTAAGGCCCGTTATACCTCAAATAGAGCGAATAAGGTAAAATCAGACACATTATCACCCACATAGTGCCATTACGACCAATTAGAGTCGTTAAGGAGAGACAAACCCAATATACACACTAAGACCAAATCGAACCAAGTTTGAGCCATTACAAAACCAAAAAGACTCGTTACACCTCAAATAGAGCCAATAAGTTCAAATCACACTCATTATGACCCACATAGTGTGATTACGACCAATTATACTCGTTAAGGACAAACAAACCCAATTTACCAACCAAGTACGAGACATTATAGGCAAATATGACACGTTATACCTCAAATAGAGCCAACAAATTCAAATGAGAGTCATTATGATCCACATAGTGCCATTTACGACCAATTATACTCGTTAAGAACACACAAACTGAATTTACCCACTAAGACGAAAATGAACCACGTACGATCCAATAGAGACCATTAAGACCCGTTACACCTCAAATGGAGCCAATAAGGTTAAATCAAAGTCATTATGACCCACATAGTGCCATTACGACCAATTATAATCGTTAAGAAAACACAAACCCAATATACCCACTATGATCAAAATTAACCAAGTACAAAGTGCCATTACGACCAATTAGACTCGTTAAGGAAACATAAGCCCAATATACCCACTAAGACAAAAACGAACCAAATATGAACCATTACATACCACTAAGACCCGTTATACCTCAGAAAGAGCCAATAAGGTCAAATTAGACTCATTATGACCCACATAGTGTCATTACGACTAATTTTACTCCTTAAGGAAACAAAAACCCAATATACACACTAAGACCAAAACGAACCAAGTTTGAGCCATTATAAAACCAAAAAGACTCGTTACACCTCAAATAGAGCCAATAACTTCAAATCACACTCATTATGACCCACATAGTGTAATTACGACCAATAATAGTTGTTAAGGACACACGAACCAAATTTACCAACCACATACGATCAAAAATAGAGATTACTAAGACCCGTTTATGACCCACATAGTGCCATTACGACCAATTATACTCGTTAAGGACACACAAACCCAATTTACCCACTAAGACGAAAATACAAATAGAGCCAATAAGGTTAAATCAAAGTCATTATGACCCACATAGTGCCGTTACTACCAATTATACTCGTTAAGAAAACAGAAACACAATATACCCACTATGATCAAAATGAACCAACAACGAACCATTACAGACCGCTAAGACCCGTTATACCTGAAATAGAGCCAATAAGTTCAAAACAAAATCATTATGACCCACATAGTGCCATTACGACCAATTGGACCCGTGAAGGAGACACAAACCTAATATACCCAGTAAAACAAAAATAAACCAAGTACGAGCCATTATACCAATATGACACGTTTATACCTCAAATAGAGCCTATAAAGTTAAATCAGACTCATTATGACACACATAGTGCCATTTCTACTAATTATACTCGTTAAGGACATACATACCCAATTTACCGACTAAGACGAAAATGAACCACGTACGATCCAATAGAGACCACTAAGACCCCGTTACACCTCAAATATAGCCAATAAGGTTAAATCAAAGTCATTATGACCCACATAGTGCCATTACTACCAATTATACTCGTTAAGAAAAGACAAACGCAAAATACCAACCAAGTACGAGCCATTATAGAAAAATATGACACGTTATACCTCAAATAGAGCCAACAATATCAAATCAGACTCATTATGACCCACATAGCGCCATTACGACCAATTATACTCGTTAAGGAAGCACAAACCCAATATACCCACTCTGACCAAAATGAACAAAGTACAAACCATTGCAGACCACTAAGACCCGTTATACCTCAAATAGAGCTCATATGGGCAAATCAGACTCATTATGAACCACATAGTTCCATTACGACAATTTGACTCGTTAAGGAGACACAAACCCAATATACACACTAAGACCAAAACAAACCAAGTTTGAGCCATTACAAAACCAAAAAGACTCGTTACACCTCAAATAGAGCCAAAAAGTTCAAATCACACTCATTATGACCCACATAGGGTCATTACGACCAATTATACTCGTTAAGGACAAACAAACCCAATTTACCAACCAAGTACGAGCCATTATAGACAAATATGACACACGTTATACCTCAAATAGAGCCAACAATTTCAAATCAGACTCATTATGATCCACATAGTGCCATTTACGACCAATTATACTCGTTAAGGACACACAAGCCGAATTTACCCACTAAGACGAAAATGAACCACGTACGATCCAATAGATACCACTAAACACCCCAAATAGAGCCAATAAAGTTAAATCAAACTCATTATGACCCACATAGTGCCATTACGACCAATTATAATCGTTAAGAAAATATAAACCCTTACCCACTATGATCAAAATGAACCAAGTACGAACCATTACAGACCACTAAGGCCCGTTATACCTCAAATAGAGCGAATAAGGTAAAATCAGACACATTATCACCCACATAGTGCCATTACGACCAATTAGAGTCGTTAAGGAGAGACAAACCCAATATACACACTAAGACCAAATCGAACCAAGTTTGAGCCATTACAAAACCAAAAAGACTCGTTACACCTCAAATAGAGCCAATAAGTTCAAATCACACTCATTATGACCCACATAGTGTGATTACGACCAATTATACTCGTTAAGGACAAACAAACCCAATTTACCAACCAAGTACGAGACATTATAGGCAAATATGACACGTTATACCTCAAATAGAGCCAACAAATTCAAATGAGAGTCATTATGATCCACATAGTGCCATTTACGACCAATTATACTCGTTAAGAACACACAAACTGAATTTACCCACTAAGACGAAAATGAACCACGTACGATCCAATAGAGACCATTAAGACCCGTTACACCTCAAATGGAGCCAATAAGGTTAAATCAAAGTCATTATGACCCACATAGTGCCATTACGACCAATTATAATCGTTAAGAAAACACAAACCCAATATACCCACTATGATCAAAATTAACCAAGTACAAAGTGCCATTACGACCAATTAGACTCGTTAAGGAAACATAAGCCCAATATACCCACTAAGACAAAAACGAACCAAATATGAACCATTACATACCACTAAGACCCGTTATACCTCAGAAAGAGCCAATAAGGTCAAATTAGACTCATTATGACCCACATAGTGTCATTACGACTAATTTTACTCCTTAAGGAAACAAAAACCCAATATACACACTAAGACCAAAACGAACCAAGTTTGAGCCATTATAAAACCAAAAAGACTCGTTACACCTCAAATAGAGCCAATAACTTCAAATCACACTCATTATGACCCACATAGTGTAATTACGACCAATAATAGTTGTTAAGGACACACGAACCAAATTTACCAACCACATACGATCAAAAATAGAGATTACTAAGACCCGTTTATGACCCACATAGTGCCATTACGACCAATTATACTCGTTAAGGACACACAAACCCAATTTACCCACTAAGACGAAAATACAAATAGAGCCAATAAGGTTAAATCAAAGTCATTATGACCCACATAGTGCCGTTACTACCAATTATACTCGTTAAGAAAACAGAAACACAATATACCCACTATGATCAAAATGAACCAACAACGAACCATTACAGACCGCTAAGACCCGTTATACCTGAAATAGAGCCAATAAGTTCAAAACAAAATCATTATGACCCACATAGTGCCATTACGACCAATTGGACCCGTGAAGGAGACACAAACCTAATATACCCAGTAAAACAAAAATAAACCAAGTACGAGCCATTATACCAATATGACACGTTTATACCTCAAATAGAGCCTATAAAGTTAAATCAGACTCATTATGACACACATAGTGCCATTTCTACTAATTATACTCGTTAAGGACATACATACCCAATTTACCGACTAAGACGAAAATGAACCACGTACGATCCAATAGAGACCACTAAGACCCCGTTACACCTCAAATATAGCCAATAAGGTTAAATCAAAGTCATTATGACCCACATAGTGCCATTACTACCAATTATACTCGTTAAGAAAAGACAAACGCAAAATACCAACCAAGTACGAGCCATTATAGAAAAATATGACACGTTATACCTCAAATAGAGCCAACAATATCAAATCAGACTCATTATGACCCACATAGCGCCATTACGACCAATTATACTCGTTAAGGAAGCACAAACCCAATATACCCACTCTGACCAAAATGAACAAAGTACAAACCATTGCAGACCACTAAGACCCGTTATACCTCAAATAGAGCTCATATGGGCAAATCAGACTCATTATGAACCACATAGTTCCATTACGACAATTTGACTCGTTAAGGAGACACAAACCCAATATACACACTAAGACCAAAACAAACCAAGTTTGAGCCATTACAAAACCAAAAAGACTCGTTACACCTCAAATAGAGCCAAAAAGTTCAAATCACACTCATTATGACCCACATAGGGTCATTACGACCAATTATACTCGTTAAGGACAAACAAACCCAATTTACCAACCAAGTACGAGCCATTATAGACAAATATGACACACGTTATACCTCAAATAGAGCCAACAATTTCAAATCAGACTCATTATGATCCACATAGTGCCATTTACGACCAATTATACTCGTTAAGGACACACAAGCCGAATTTACCCACTAAGACGAAAATGAACCACGTACGATCCAATAGATACCACTAAACACCCCAAATAGAGCCAATAAAGTTAAATCAAACTCATTATGACCCACATAGTGCCATTACGACCAATTATAATCGTTAAGAAAATATAAACCCTTACCCACTATGATCAAAATGAACCAAGTACGAACCATTACAGACCACTAAGGCCCGTTATACCTCAAATAGAGCGAATAAGATAAAATCAGACACATTATCACCCACATAGTGCCATTACGACCAATTAGAGTCGTTAAGGAGAGACAAACCCAATATACACACTAAGACCAAATCGAACCAAGTTTGAGCCATTACAAAACCAAAAAGACTCGTTACACCTCAAATAGAGCCAATAAGTTCAAATCACACTCATTATGACCCACATAGTGTGATTACGACCAATTATACTCGTTAAGGACAAACAAACCCAATTTACCAACCAAGTACGAGACATTATAGGCAAATATGACACGTTATACCTCAAATAGAGCCAACAAATTCAAATGAGAGTCATTATGATCCACATAGTGCCATTTACGACCAATTATACTCGTTAAGAACACACAAACTGAATTTACCCACTAAGACGAAAATGAACCACGTACGATCCAATAGAGACCATTAAGACCCGTTACACCTCAAATGGAGCCAATAAGGTTAAATCAAAGTCATTATGACCCACATAGTGCCATTACGACCAATTATAATCGTTAAGAAAACACAAACCCAATATACCCACTATGATCAAAATTAACCAAGTACAAAGTGCCATTACGACCAATTAGACTCGTTAAGGAAACATAAGCCCAATATACCCACTAAGACAAAAACGAACCAAATATGAACCATTACATACCACTAAGACCCGTTATACCTCAGAAAGAGCCAATAAGGTCAAATTAGACTCATTATGACCCACATAGTGTCATTACGACTAATTTTACTCCTTAAGGAAACAAAAACCCAATATACACACTAAGACCAAAACGAACCAAGTTTGAGCCATTATAAAACCAAAAAGACTCGTTACACCTCAAATAGAGCCAATAACTTCAAATCACACTCATTATGACCCACATAGTGTAATTACGACCAATAATAGTTGTTAAGGACACACGAACCAAATTTACCAACCACATACGATCAAAAATAGAGATTACTAAGACCCGTTTATGACCCACATAGTGCCATTACGACCAATTATACTCGTTAAGGACACACAAACCCAATTTACCCACTAAGACGAAAATACAAATAGAGCCAATAAGGTTAAATCAAAGTCATTATGACCCACATAGTGCCGTTACTACCAATTATACTCGTTAAGAAAACAGAAACACAATATACCCACTATGATCAAAATGAACCAACAACGAACCATTACAGACCGCTAAGACCCGTTATACCTGAAATAGAGCCAATAAGTTCAAAACAAAATCATTATGACCCACATAGTGCCATTACGACCAATTGGACCCGTGAAGGAGACACAAACCTAATATACCCAGTAAAACAAAAATAAACCAAGTACGAGCCATTATACCAATATGACACGTTTATACCTCAAATAGAGCCTATAAAGTTAAATCAGACTCATTATGACACACATAGTGCCATTTCTACTAATTATACTCGTTAAGGACATACATACCCAATTTACCGACTAAGACGAAAATGAACCACGTACGATCCAATAGAGACCACTAAGACCCCGTTACACCTCAAATATAGCCAATAAGGTTAAATCAAAGTCATTATGACCCACATAGTGCCATTACTACCAATTATACTCGTTAAGAAAAGACAAACGCAAAATACCAACCAAGTACGAGCCATTATAGAAAAATATGACACGTTATACCTCAAATAGAGCCAACAATATCAAATCAGACTCATTATGACCCACATAGCGCCATTACGACCAATTATACTCGTTAAGGAAGCACAAACCCAATATACCCACTCTGACCAAAATGAACAAAGTACAAACCATTGCAGACCACTAAGACCCGTTATACCTCAAATAGAGCTCATATGGGCAAATCAGACTCATTATGAACCACATAGTTCCATTACGACAATTTGACTCGTTAAGGAGACACAAACCCAATATACACACTAAGACCAAAACAAACCAAGTTTGAGCCATTACAAAACCAAAAAGACTCGTTACACCTCAAATAGAGCCAAAAAGTTCAAATCACACTCATTATGACCCACATAGGGTCATTACGACCAATTATACTCGTTAAGGACAAACAAACCCAATTTACCAACCAAGTACGAGCCATTATAGACAAATATGACACACGTTATACCTCAAATAGAGCCAACAATTTCAAATCAGACTCATTATGATCCACATAGTGCCATTTACGACCAATTATACTCGTTAAGGACACACAAGCCGAATTTACCCACTAAGACGAAAATGAACCACGTACGATCCAATAGATACCACTAAACACCCCAAATAGAGCCAATAAAGTTAAATCAAACTCATTATGACCCACATAGTGCCATTACGACCAATTATAATCGTTAAGAAAATATAAACCCTTACCCACTATGATCAAAATGAACCAAGTACGAACCATTACAGACCACTAAGGCCCGTTATACCTCAAATAGAGCGAATAAGGTAAAATCAGACACATTATCACCCACATAGTGCCATTACGACCAATTAGAGTCGTTAAGGAGAGACAAACCCAATATACACACTAAGACCAAATCGAACCAAGTTTGAGCCATTACAAAACCAAAAAGACTCGTTACACCTCAAATAGAGCCAATAAGTTCAAATCACACTCATTATGACCCACATAGTGTGATTACGACCAATTATACTCGTTAAGGACAAACAAACCCAATTTACCAACCAAGTACGAGACATTATAGGCAAATATGACACGTTATACCTCAAATAGAGCCAACAAATTCAAATGAGAGTCATTATGATCCACATAGTGCCATTTACGACCAATTATACTCGTTAAGAACACACAAACTGAATTTACCCACTAAGACGAAAATGAACCACGTACGATCCAATAGAGACCATTAAGACCCGTTACACCTCAAATGGAGCCAATAAGGTTAAATCAAAGTCATTATGACCCACATAGTGCCATTACGACCAATTATAATCGTTAAGAAAACACAAACCCAATATACCCACTATGATCAAAATTAACCAAGTACAAAGTGCCATTACGACCAATTAGACTCGTTAAGGAAACATAAGCCCAATATACCCACTAAGACAAAAACGAACCAAATATGAACCATTACATACCACTAAGACCCGTTATACCTCAGAAAGAGCCAATAAGGTCAAATTAGACTCATTATGACCCACATAGTGTCATTACGACTAATTTTACTCCTTAAGGAAACAAAAACCCAATATACACACTAAGACCAAAACGAACCAAGTTTGAGCCATTATAAAACCAAAAAGACTCGTTACACCTCAAATAGAGCCAATAACTTCAAATCACACTCATTATGACCCACATAGTGTAATTACGACCAATAATAGTTGTTAAGGACACACGAACCAAATTTACCAACCACATACGATCAAAAATAGAGATTACTAAGACCCGTTTATGACCCACATAGTGCCATTACGACCAATTATACTCGTTAAGGACACACAAACCCAATTTACCCACTAAGACGAAAATACAAATAGAGCCAATAAGGTTAAATCAAAGTCATTATGACCCACATAGTGCCGTTACTACCAATTATACTCGTTAAGAAAACAGAAACACAATATACCCACTATGATCAAAATGAACCAACAACGAACCATTACAGACCGCTAAGACCCGTTATACCTGAAATAGAGCCAATAAGTTCAAAACAAAATCATTATGACCCACATAGTGCCATTACGACCAATTGGACCCGTGAAGGAGACACAAACCTAATATACCCAGTAAAACAAAAATAAACCAAGTACGAGCCATTATACCAATATGACACGTTTATACCTCAAATAGAGCCTATAAAGTTAAATCAGACTCATTATGACACACATAGTGCCATTTCTACTAATTATACTCGTTAAGGACATACATACCCAATTTACCGACTAAGACGAAAATGAACCACGTACGATCCAATAGAGACCACTAAGACCCCGTTACACCTCAAATATAGCCAATAAGGTTAAATCAAAGTCATTATGACCCACATAGTGCCATTACTACCAATTATACTCGTTAAGAAAAGACAAACGCAAAATACCAAGTACGAGCCATTATAGAAAAATATGACACGTTATACCTCAAATAGAGCCAACAATATCAAATCAGACTCATTATGACCCACATAGCGCCATTACGACCAATTATACTCGTTAAGGAAGCACAAACCCAATATACCCACTCTGACCAAAATGAACAAAGTACAAACCATTGCAGACCACTAAGACCCGTTATACCTCAAATAGAGCTCATATGGGCAAATCAGACTCATTATGAACCACATAGTTCCATTACGACAATTTGACTCGTTAAGGAGACACAAACCCAATATACACACTAAGACCAAAACAAACCAAGTTTGAGCCATTACAAAACCAAAAAGACTCGTTACACCTCAAATAGAGCCAAAAAGTTCAAATCACACTCATTATGACCCACATAGGGTCATTACGACCAATTATACTCGTTAAGGACAAACAAACCCAATTTACCAACCAAGTACGAGCCATTATAGACAAATATGACACACGTTATACCTCAAATAGAGCCAACAATTTCAAATCAGACTCATTATGATCCACATAGTGCCATTTACGACCAATTATACTCGTTAAGGACACACAAGCCGAATTTACCCACTAAGACGAAAATGAACCACGTACGATCCAATAGATACCACTAAACACCCCAAATAGAGCCAATAAAGTTAAATCAAACTCATTATGACCCACATAGTGCCATTACGACCAATTATAATCGTTAAGAAAATATAAACCCTTACCCACTATGATCAAAATGAACCAAGTACGAACCATTACAGACCACTAAGGCCCGTTATACCTCAAATAGAGCGAATAAGGTAAAATCAGACACATTATCACCCACATAGTGCCATTACGACCAATTAGAGTCGTTAAGGAGAGACAAACCCAATATACACACTAAGACCAAATCGAACCAAGTTTGAGCCATTACAAAACCAAAAAGACTCGTTACACCTCAAATAGAGCCAATAAGTTCAAATCACACTCATTATGACCCACATAGTGTGATTACGACCAATTATACTCGTTAAGGACAAACAAACCCAATTTACCAACCAAGTACGAGACATTATAGGCAAATATGACACGTTATACCTCAAATAGAGCCAACAAATTCAAATGAGAGTCATTATGATCCACATAGTGCCATTTACGACCAATTATACTCGTTAAGAACACACAAACTGAATTTACCCACTAAGACGAAAATGAACCACGTACGATCCAATAGAGACCATTAAGACCCGTTACACCTCAAATGGAGCCAATAAGGTTAAATCAAAGTCATTATGACCCACATAGTGCCATTACGACCAATTATAATCGTTAAGAAAACACAAACCCAATATACCCACTATGATCAAAATTAACCAAGTACAAAGTGCCATTACGACCAATTAGACTCGTTAAGGAAACATAAGCCCAATATACCCACTAAGACAAAAACGAACCAAATATGAACCATTACATACCACTAAGACCCGTTATACCTCAGAAAGAGCCAATAAGGTCAAATTAGACTCATTATGACCCACATAGTGTCATTACGACTAATTTTACTCCTTAAGGAAACAAAAACCCAATATACACACTAAGACCAAAACGAACCAAGTTTGAGCCATTATAAAACCAAAAAGACTCGTTACACCTCAAATAGAGCCAATAACTTCAAATCACACTCATTATGACCCACATAGTGTAATTACGACCAATAATAGTTGTTAAGGACACACGAACCAAATTTACCAACCACATACGATCAAAAATAGAGATTACTAAGACCCGTTTATGACCCACATAGTGCCATTACGACCAATTATACTCGTTAAGGACACACAAACCCAATTTACCCACTAAGACGAAAATACAAATAGAGCCAATAAGGTTAAATCAAAGTCATTATGACCCACATAGTGCCGTTACTACCAATTATACTCGTTAAGAAAACAGAAACACAATATACCCACTATGATCAAAATGAACCAACAACGAACCATTACAGACCGCTAAGACCCGTTATACCTGAAATAGAGCCAATAAGTTCAAAACAAAATCATTATGACCCACATAGTGCCATTACGACCAATTGGACCCGTGAAGGAGACACAAACCTAATATACCCAGTAAAACAAAAATAAACCAAGTACGAGCCATTATACCAATATGACACGTTTATACCTCAAATAGAGCCTATAAAGTTAAATCAGACTCATTATGACACACATAGTGCCATTTCTACTAATTATACTCGTTAAGGACATACATACCCAATTTACCGACTAAGACGAAAATGAACCACGTACGATCCAATAGAGACCACTAAGACCCCGTTACACCTCAAATATAGCCAATAAGGTTAAATCAAAGTCATTATGACCCACATAGTGCCATTACTACCAATTATACTCGTTAAGAAAAGACAAACGCAAAATACCAACCAAGTACGAGCCATTATAGAAAAATATGACACGTTATACCTCAAATAGAGCCAACAATATCAAATCAGACTCATTATGACCCACATAGCGCCATTACGACCAATTATACTCGTTAAGGAAGCACAAACCCAATATACCCACTCTGACCAAAATGAACAAAGTACAAACCATTGCAGACCACTAAGACCCGTTATACCTCAAATAGAGCTCATATGGGCAAATCAGACTCATTATGAACCACATAGTTCCATTACGACAATTTGACTCGTTAAGGAGACACAAACCCAATATACACACTAAGACCAAAACAAACCAAGTTTGAGCCATTACAAAACCAAAAAGACTCGTTACACCTCAAATAGAGCCAAAAAGTTCAAATCACACTCATTATGACCCACATAGGGTCATTACGACCAATTATACTCGTTAAGGAAACATAAGCCCAATATACCCACTAAGACAAAAACGAACCAAATATGAACCATTACATACCACTAAGACCCGTTATACCTCAGAAAGAGCCAATAAGGTCAAATTAGACTCATTATGACCCACATAGTGTCATTACGACTAATTTTACTCCTTAAGGAAACAAAAACCCAATATACACACTAAGACCAAAACGAACCAAGTTTGAGCCATTATAAAACCAAAAAGACTCGTTACACCTCAAATAGAGCCAATAACTTCAAATCACACTCATTATGACCCACATAGTGTAATTACGACCAATAATAGTTGTTAAGGACACACGAACCAAATTTACCAACCACATACGATCAAAAATAGAGATTACTAAGACCCGTTTATGACCCACATAGTGCCATTACGACCAATTATACTCGTTAAGGACACACAAACCCAATTTACCCACTAAGACGAAAATACAAATAGAGCCAATAAGGTTAAATCAAAGTCATTATGACCCACATAGTGCCGTTACTACCAATTATACTCGTTAAGAAAACAGAAACACAATATACCCACTATGATCAAAATGAACCAACTACGAACCATTACAGACCGCTAAGACCCGTTATACCTGAAATAGAGCCAATAAGTTCAAAACAAAATCATTATGACCCACATAGTGCCATTACGACCAATTGGACCCGTGAAGGAGACACAAACCTAATATACCCACTAAAACAAAAATAAACCAAGTACGAGCCATTATACCAATATGACACGTTTATACCTCAAATAGAGCCTATAAAGTTAAATCAGACTCATTATGACACACATAGTGCCATTTCGACTAATTATACTCGTTAAGGACATACATACCCAATTTACCCACTAAGACGAAAATGAACCACGTACGATCCAATAGAGACCACTAAGACCCCGTTACACCTCAAATATAGCCAATAAGGTTAAATCAAAGTCATTATGACCCACATAGTGCCATTACTACCAATTATACTCGTTAAGAAAAGACAAACGCAAAATACCAACCAAGTACGAGCCATTATAGAAAAATATGACACGTTATACCTCAAATAGAGCCAACAATATCAAATCAGACTCATTATGACCCACATAGCGCCATTACGACCAATTATACTCGTTAAGGAAGCACAAACCCAATATACCCACTCTGACCAAAATGAACAAAGTACAAACCATTGCAGACCACTAAGACCCGTTATACCTCAAATAGAGCTCATATGGGCAAATCAGACTCATTATGAACCACATAGTTCCATTACGACAATTTGACTCGTTAAGGAGACACAAACCCAATATACACACTAAGACCAAAACGAACCAAGTTTGAGCCATTACAAAACCAAAAAGACTCGTTACACCTCAAATAGAGCCAAAAAGTTCAAATCACACTCATTATGACCCACATAGGGTCATTACGACCAATTATACTCGTTAAGGACACACAAACCGAATTTACCCACTAAGACGAAAATGAACAACGTAAGATCCAATAGAGACCACTAAGACCCGTTACACCTCAAATGAGCCAATAAGATTAAATCAAACTCATTATGACCCACATAGAGCCATTACGACCAATTATACTTGTTAAGAAAACACAAACCCAATATACCCACTATGATCAAAATGAACCAAGTACGAACCATTACAGACCACTAAAGCCCGTTATACCTCAAATAGAGCGAATAAGGTAAAATCAGACTCATTATCACCCACATAATGCCATTACGACCAATTAGACTCGTTAAGGAAACATAAACCCAATTTACCCACTAAGACCAAAACGAACCTAGTACAAACCATTACATACCACTAAGACCCGTTATACCTCAAAAAGAACCAATAAGGTCAAATCAGACTCATTATGACCCACATAGGTTCATTACGACCAATTATACTCCTTAAGGAAACAAAAACCCAATATACCAACTAAGACCAAAATGAACCAAGTATGAAACATTACAGACCGCTAAGACACGTTATACATCAAATAGAGCCAACAATATCAAATGAGACTCATTATGACCCACATAGCGCCATTACGACCAATTATACTCGTTAAGAAAGCACAAACCCAATATACCCACTCTGACCAAAATGAACAAAGTACAAACTATTGCAGACCACTAAGACCCGTTATACCTCAAATAGAGCCCATATGGGCAAATCAGACTCATTATGAACCACATAGTGCCATTACGACAATTTGACTCGTTAAGGAGACACAAAGCCAATATACACACTAAGACCAAAACGAACCAAGTTTGAGCCATTACAAAACCAAAAAGACTCGTTACACCTCAAATAGAGCCAATAAGGTCGAATCACACTCATTATGACCCACATAGGGTCATTACGACCAATTATACTCGTTAAGGACACACAATCCCAATTTACCAACCACATACAATCAAATAGAGACCACAAAGTCCCGTTATACCTCAAATAGATCCAACAAGGTTAAATCAGACTCATTATGACCCACATAGTATCATTACAACCAATTATACTCCTTATGGAAACAAAAACCCAATATATCCACTAAGACCAAAATGAACCAAGTATCAACCATTACAGACCGCTAAGACTCGTTATACTTCAAATAGAGCCAACAATATCAAATCAGACTCATTATGACCCACATAACGCCATTACGACCAATTATACTCGTTAAGGAAGCACAAACCCAATATACCCACTCTAACCAAAATGAACAAAGTTCAAACCATTGCAGACCACTAAGACCCGTTATACCCCAAATAGAGCCCATATGTGCAAATCAGACTCATTATGACCCACATAATGCCATTACGACCAATTAGACTCGTTAAGGAGAGATACAAACCCAATACACACTAGGACCAAAACGAACCATGTTTGAGCCATTACAAAACCAAAAAGACTCGTTACACGTCAAATAGAGCCAATAAGTTGAAATCATACTCATTATGACCCACATAGTGTCATTACGACCAATTATACTCGTTAAGGACAAACAAACCCAATTTACCAACCAATTACGAGCCATTATAGAAAAATATGACACGTTATACCTCAAATAGAGACAATAATTTCAAATCAGACTCATTATGATCCACATAGTGCCATTTACGACCAATTATACTCGTTAAGGACACACAAACTGAATTTACCCAGTAAGACGAAAATGAACAAAAAAAAAAGACGAAAATGAACCACGTACGATCCAATAGAGACCACTAAGAATCGTTACACCTCAAATTGAGCCAATAAGGTTAAATCAAACTCATTATGACCCACACAGTGCCATTACGACCAATTATACTCGATAAGAAAACACAAACCCAATATACCCACTATGATCAAAACGAACCTAGTACGAACCATTACATACCACTAAAAGACCCGTTATAACTCAAAAAGAACCAATAAGGTCAAATCAGACTCATTATGACCCACATAGTGTCATTACGACCAATTATACTCCCCAAGGAAACAAAAACCCAATATACCCACTAAGACCAAAATGAACCAAGTATGAACCATTACTGACCGCTAAGACACGTTATACATCAAATAGAGCCAACAATATCAAATCAGACTGATTATAAACCACATAGCGCCATTACGACCAATTATACTCGTTAAGGAAGCACAAACCCAATATACCCACTCTGACCAAAATGAACAAAGTACAAACCATTGCAGACCACTAAGACCCGTTATACCTCAAATAGAGCCCATATGGGCAAATCAGACTCATTATGAACCACATAGTGCCATTACGACCAATTAGACTCGTTAAGGAGACACAAACCCAATATACACACTAAAACAAAAGTAAACCAAGTACGAGCCATTATTGATCAATATGACACGTTATATCTCAAATAGAAATAAGGTTAAATCAGACTCATTATGACCCATATAGTGCCATTACGACTAATTATACTCGTTAAGGACATAGAGACCCAATTTACCCACTAAGACGAAAATGAACCACGTACGATCCAATAGAGACCACTAAGACATGTTACACCTTAAATAGAGCCAATAAGGTTAAATCAAACTCATTATGACCCACATAGTGCCATTACTACCAATTATACTCGTTAAGAAAACACAAACGCAATATACCCACTATGATCAAAATGAACCAAGTACGGACCATTACATACCACTAAGACCCGTTATACCTCAAAAAGAGCCAATAAGGTCAAATCAGACTCATTATGACCCACATAGTGTCATTACGACCAATTATACTCCTTAAGGAAACAAAAACCCAATATACCCACTAAGACCAAAATGAACCAAGTATCAACCATTACAGACCGCTAAGACACGTTATACATCAAATAGAGCCAACAATATCAAATCAGACTCATTATGACCCACATAACGCCATTACGACCAATTATATACTCGTTAAGGAAGCACAAACCCAATATACCCACTCTGACCAAAATGAACAAAGTACAAACCATTGCAGACACTAAGACCCGTTATACCCTAAATAGAGCCCATATATGCAAATCAGACTCATTATGACCCACAATAGTGCCATTACGACCAATTAGACTCGTTAACGAAACACAAACCCAATATATACACTAAGACCAAAACGAACCAAGTTTGAGCAATAACAAAACCAAAAAGACTCGTTACACCTCAAATAGAGCCAATAAGTTCAAATCACGCTCATTATGACCCACATAGTGTGATTACGACAAATTATACTCGTAAATGACAAACAAACCCAATTTACCAACCAAGTACGGGCCATTATAGGCAAATATGACACGTTATACCTCAAATAGAGCCAACAATTTCAAATCAGACTCAATATGATCCACTAGTACCATTTACGACCAATTATACTCGTTAAGGACACACAAACCGAATTTACCCACTAAGATCCAATAAAGACAAATAAGACCCGTTACACCTCAATTAGAGCCAATATGGTTAAATTAAACTCATTATGACCCACATAGTGCCATTACGACCAATTATAATCGTTAAGAAAACACAAACCCAATATACCCACTATGATCAAAATGAACCAAGTACGAACCATTACAGACCACTAAGACCCATTATACCTCAAATAGAGCCCATATGGGCAAATCAGACTCATTATGAACCACATAGTGCCATTACGACCAATTAGACTCGTTAAGGAGACACAAACCCAATATACACACTAAGACCAAAACGAACCAAGTTTGAGCCATTACAAAACCAAAAAGACTCGTTACACCTCAAATAGAGCCAATAAAGTCAAATCACACTCTTTAAGGATACACAATCCTAATTTACCAACCACATACAATCAAATAGAGACCACAAAGTCCCGTTATACCTCAAATAGAGCCAATAAGGTTAAATCAGACTCATTATGACCCACATAGTGTCATTACAACCAATTATACTCCTTATGGAAACAAAAACCCAATATACACTCTAAGACCAAAATGAACCAAGTATCAACCATTACAGACCGCTAAGACTCGTTATACTTCAAATAGAGCCAACAATATCAAATCAGACTCATTATGACCCACATAGCGCCATTACGACCAATTATACTCGTTAAGGAAGCACAAACCCAATATACCCACTCTAACCAAAATGAACAAAGTTCAAACCATTGCAGAGCACTAAGACCCGTTATACCCCAAATAGAGCCCATATGTGCAAATCAGACTCATTATGACCCACATAATGCCATTACGACCAATTAGACTCGTTAAGGAGATACAAACCCAATACACACTAGGACCAACACGAACCATGTTTGAGCCATTACAAAACCAAAAAGACTCGTTACACATCAAATAGAGCCAATAAGTTGAAATCATACTCATTATGACCCACATAGTGTCATTACGACCAATTATACTCGTTAAGGACAAACAAACCCAATTTACCGACCAAGTACGAGCCATTATAGAAAAATATGACATGTTATACCTCAAATAGAGACAATAATTTCAAATCAGACTCATTATGATCCACATAGTGCCATTTACGCCCAATTATACTCGTTAAGGACACACAAACTGAATTTACCCAGTAAGACGAAAATGAACAAAAAAAAAGACGAAAATGAACCACGTACGATCCAATAGAGACCACTAAGAATCGTTACACCTCAAATTGAGCCAATAAGGTTAAATCAAACTCATTATGACCCACACAATGCCATTACGACCAATTATACTCGTTAAGAAAACACAAACCCAATATACCCACTATGATCAAAAGGAACCAAGTACGAACCATTATAGACCACTAAGGCCCGTTATACCTCAAATAGAGCCAATAAGTTCAAATCATACTCATTATGACCCACATAGTGTCATTACGACCAATTATACTCGTTAAGGACACACAATCCCAATTTACCAACCACATACAATCAAATAGAGACCACAAAGTCCCGTTATACCTCAAATAGAGCCAACAAGGTTAAATCAGACTCATTATGACCCACATAGTGTCATTACAACAAATTATACTCCTTATGGAAACAAAAACCCAATATACCCACTAAGACCAAAATGAACCAAGTATGAACCATTACTGACCGCTACGACACGTTATACATCAAATAGAACCAACAATATCAAATCAGACTGATTATAACCCACATAGCGCCATTACGACCAATTATACTCGTTAAGGAAGCACAAACCCAATATACCCACTCTGCCCAAAATGAACAAAGTACAAACCATTGCAGACCACTAAGACCCGTTATACCTCAAATAGAGCCCATATGGGCAAATCAGACTCATTATGAACCACATAGTGCCATTACGACCAATTAGACTCGTTAAGGAGACACAAACCCAATATACACACTAAGACCAAAACGAACCAAGTTTGAGCCATTACAAAACCAAAAACACTCGTTACACCTCAAATAGAGCCAATAAGTTCAAATCATACTCATTATGACCAACATAGTGTCATTACGACCAATTATACTCGTTAAGTACACACAAACACAATTTACCAACCACATACAATCAAATAGAGACCACTAAGACCCGTTATACCTCAAATAGAGCCAATAAGGTTAAATCAGAGTTATGACCCACATAGTGCCATTACGACCAATTATACTAGTTAAGGACACACTAACCCAATATACCCACTAAGACGAAAATGAACCACGTACGATCCAATAGAGACCACTAAGACCCGTTACACCTCAAATAGAGCCAATAAGGTTAAATCAAAGTCATTATGACCCACTTAGTGCCATTACTACCAATTATAGTCGTTAAGAAAACACAAACGCAATATACCCACTATGATCAAAATGAACCAACTACGAACCATTACAGACCGCTAAGACCCGTTATACCTGAAATAGAGCCAATAAGTTCAGAACAAACTCATTATGACCCACATAGTGCCATTACGACCAATTGGACCCGTGAAGGAGACACAAACTTAATACACCCACTAAAACAAAAATAAACCAAGTACGAGCCATTATAGACCAATATGACATGTTATACCTCAAATAGAGCCAATATGGTTAAATCAGACTCTTTATGACCCACATAGTGCCATTACGACTAATTATACTCGTTAAGGACATACAAACCCAATTTACCCATTAAGACGAAAATGAACCACGTACGATCCAATAGAGACCACTAAGAGCCGTTACACCTCAAATAGAGCCAATAAGGATAAATCAAACTCATTATGACCCACATAGTGCCATTAGACCAATTATACTCGTTAAGAAAACACAAACGCAATATACCCACTATGATCAAAACGAACCAAGTACGAACCATTACATACCACTAAGACCCGTTATACCTCAAAAAGAGCCAATAAGTTCAAATCAGACGCATTATGACCCACAGAGTGTCATTACGACCAATTATACTCTTTAAGGAAACAAAAACCCAATATACCCACCAAGACCAAAATGAACCAAGTATCGACCATTACAGACCGCTAAGACACGTTATACATCAAATAGAGCCAACAATATCAAATCAGACTCATTATGACCCACATAGGGCCATTACGACCAATTATACTCGTTAAGGAAGCACAAACTCAATATACCCACTCTGACCAAAATGAACAAAGTACAAACCATTGCAGACCACTAAGACCCGTTATACCACAAATAGAGCCCATATGGGCAAATCAGACTCATTATGAACCACATAGTGCCATTACGACCAATTAGACTCGTTAAGGAGACACAAACCCAATATACACACTAAGACCAAAACGAACCAAGTTTGAGCCATTACAAAACCAAAAAGACTCGTTACACCTCAAATAGAGCCAATAAGTTCAATTCACACTCATTATGACCCACATAGTGCCATTACGACCAATTATACTCGTTAAGGACACACAAACCCAATTTACGCACTAAGACGAAAATGAACCACGTACGATGCAATAGAGACCACTAAGACCCGTTACACCTCAAATAGAGCCAATAAGGTTAAATCAAAGTCATTATGACCAACATAGTGCCATTACTACCAATTATACTCGTTAAGAAAACACAAACGCAAAATACCAACCAAGTACGAGCCATTATAGAAAAATATGACACGTTATACCTCAAATAGAGCCAACAATATCAAATCAGACTCATTATGACCCACATAGCGCCCTTACGACCAATTATACTCGTTAAGGAAACACAATCCCAACATACCCACTCTGACCAAAATGAACAAAGTACAAACCATTGCAGACCACTAAGACCCGTTATACCTCAAATAGAGCCCATATGGGCAAATCAGACTCATTATGAACCACATAGTTCCATTACGACAATTTGACTCGTTAAGGAGACACAAACCCAATATACACACTAAGACCAAAACGAACTAAGTTTGAGCCATTACAAAACCAAAAAGACTCGTTACACCTCAAATAGAGCCAATAAGTTCAAATCATACTCATTATGACCCACATAGTGTCATTACGACCAATTATACTCGTTAAGGACACACAATCCCAATTTACCAACCACATACAATCAAATAGAGACCACAAAGTCCCGTTATACCTCAAATAGAGCCAACAAGGTTAAATCAGACTCATTATGACCCACATAGTGTCATTACAACAAATTATACTCCTTATGGAAACAAAAACCCAATATACCCACTAAGACCAAAATGAACCAAGTATGAACCATTACTGACCGCTACGACACGTTATACATCAAATAGAACCAACAATATCAAATCAGACTGATTATAACCCACATAGCGCCATTACGACCAATTATACTCGTTAAGGAAGCACAAACCCAATATACCCACTCTGCCCAAAATGAACAAAGTACAAACCATTGCAGACCACTAAGACCCGTTATACCTCAAATAGAGCCCATATGGGCAAATCAGACTCATTATGAACCACATAGTGCCATTACGACCAATTAGACTCGTTAAGGAGACACAAACCCAATATACACACTAAGACCAAAACGAACCAAGTTTGAGCCATTACAAAACCAAAAACACTCGTTACACCTCAAATAGAGCCAATAAGTTCAAATCATACTCATTATGACCAACATAGTGTCATTACGACCAATTATACTCGTTAAGTACACACAAACACAATTTACCAACCACATACAATCAAATAGAGACCACTAAGACCCGTTATACCTCAAATAGAGCCAATAAGGTTAAATCAGAGTTATGACCCACATAGTGCCATTACGACCAATTATACTAGTTAAGGACACACTAACCCAATATACCCACTAAGACGAAAATGAACCACGTACGATCCAATAGAGACCACTAAGACCCGTTACACCTCAAATAGAGCCAATAAGGTTAAATCAAAGTCATTATGACCCACTTAGTGCCATTACTACCAATTATAGTCGTTAAGAAAACACAAACGCAATATACCCACTATGATCAAAATGAACCAACTACGAACCATTACAGACCGCTAAGACCCGTTATACCTGAAATAGAGCCAATAAGTTCAGAACAAACTCATTATGACCCACATAGTGCCATTACGACCAATTGGACCCGTGAAGGAGACACAAACTTAATACACCCACTAAAACAAAAATAAACCAAGTACGAGCCATTATAGACCAATATGACATGTTATACCTCAAATAGAGCCAATATGGTTAAATCAGACTCTTTATGACCCACATAGTGCCATTACGACTAATTATACTCGTTAAGGACATACAAACCCAATTTACCCATTAAGACGAAAATGAACCACGTACGATCCAATAGAGACCACTAAGAGCCGTTACACCTCAAATAGAGCCAATAAGGTTAAATCAAACTCATTATGACCCACATAGTGCCATTAGACCAATTATACTCGTTAAGAAAACACAAACGCAATATACCCACTATGATCAAAACGAACCAAGTACGAACCATTACATACCACTAAGACCCGTTATACCTCAAAAAGAGCCAATAAGTTCAAATCAGACGCATTATGACCCACAGAGTGTCATTACGACCAATTATACTCTTTAAGGAAACAAAAACCCAATATACCCACCAAGACCAAAATGAACCAAGTATCGACCATTACAGACCGCTAAGACACGTTATACATCAAATAGAGCCAACAATATCAAATCAGACTCATTATGACCCACATAGGGCCATTACGACCAATTATACTCGTTAAGGAAGCACAAACTCAATATACCCACTCTGACCAAAATGAACAAAGTACAAACCATTGCAGACCACTAAGACCCGTTATACCTCAAATAGAGCCCATATGGGCAAATCAGACTCATTATGAACCACATAGTGCCATTACGACCAATTAGACTCGTTAAGGAGACACAAACCCAATATACACACTAAGACCAAAACGAACCAAGTTTGAGCCATTACAAAACCAAAAAGACTCGTTACACCTCAAATAGAGCCAATAAGTTCAATTCACACTCATTATGACCCACATAGTGCCATTACGACCAATTATACTCGTTAAGGACACACAAACCCAATTTACGCACTAAGACGAAAATGAACCACGTACGATGCAATAGAGACCACTAAGACCCGTTACACCTCAAATAGAGCCAATAAGGTTAAATCAAAGTCATTATGACCAACATAGTGCCATTACTACCAATTATACTCGTTAAGAAAACACAAACGCAAAATACCAACCAAGTACGAGCCATTATAGAAAAATATGACACGTTATACCTCAAATAGAGCCAACAATATCAAATCAGACTCATTATGACCCACATAGCGCCCTTACGACCAATTATACTCGTTAAGGAAACACAATCCCAACATACCCACTCTGACCAAAATGAACAAAGTACAAACCATTGCAGACCACTAAGACCCGTTATACCTCAAATAGAGCCCATATGGGCAAATCAGACTCATTATGAACCACATAGTTCCATTACGACAATTTGACTCGTTAAGGAGACACAAACCCAATATACACACTAAGACCAAAACGAACTAAGTTTGAGCCATTACAAAACCAAAAAGACTCGTTACACCTCAAATAGAGCCAATAAGTTCAAATCATACTCATTATGACCCACATAGTGTCATTACGACCAATTATACTCGTTAAGGACACACAATCCCAATTTACCAACCACATACAATCAAATAGAGACCACAAAGTCCCGTTATACCTCAAATAGAGCCAACAAGGTTAAATCAGACTCATTATGACCCACATAGTGTCATTACAACAAATTATACTCCTTATGGAAACAAAAACCCAATATACCCACTAAGACCAAAATGAACCAAGTATGAACCATTACTGACCGCTACGACACGTTATACATCAAATAGAACCAACAATATCAAATCAGACTGATTATAACCCACATAGCGCCATTACGACCAATTATACTCGTTAAGGAAGCACAAACCCAATATACCCACTCTGCCCAAAATGAACAAAGTACAAACCATTGCAGACCACTAAGACCCGTTATACCTCAAATAGAGCCCATATGGGCAAATCAGACTCATTATGAACCACATAGTGCCATTACGACCAATTAGACTCGTTAAGGAGACACAAACCCAATATACACACTAAGACCAAAACGAACCAAGTTTGAGCCATTACAAAACCAAAAACACTCGTTACACCTCAAATAGAGCCAATAAGTTCAAATCATACTCATTATGACCAACATAGTGTCATTACGACCAATTATACTCGTTAAGTACACACAAACACAATTTACCAACCACATACAATCAAATAGAGACCACTAAGACCCGTTATACCTCAAATAGAGCCAATAAGGTTAAATCAGAGTTATGACCCACATAGTGCCATTACGACCAATTATACTAGTTAAGGACACACTAACCCAATATACCCACTAAGACGAAAATGAACCACGTACGATCCAATAGAGACCACTAAGACCCGTTACACCTCAAATAGAGCCAATAAGGTTAAATCAAAGTCATTATGACCCACTTAGTGCCATTACTACCAATTATAGTCGTTAAGAAAACACAAACGCAATATACCCACTATGATCAAAATGAACCAACTACGAACCATTACAGACCGCTAAGACCCGTTATACCTGAAATAGAGCCAATAAGTTCAGAACAAACTCATTATGACCCACATAGTGCCATTACGACCAATTGGACCCGTGAAGGAGACACAAACTTAATACACCCACTAAAACAAAAATAAACCAAGTACGAGCCATTATAGACCAATATGACATGTTATACCTCAAATAGAGCCAATATGGTTAAATCAGACTCTTTATGACCCACATAGTGCCATTACGACTAATTATACTCGTTAAGGACATACAAACCCAATTTACCCATTAAGACGAAAATGAACCACGTACGATCCAATAGAGACCACTAAGAGCCGTTACACCTCAAATAGAGCCAATAAGGTTAAATCAAACTCATTATGACCCACATAGTGCCATTAGACCAATTATACTCGTTAAGAAAACACAAACGCAATATACCCACTATGATCAAAACGAACCAAGTACGAACCATTACATACCACTAAGACCCGTTATACCTCAAAAAGAGCCAATAAGTTCAAATCAGACGCATTATGACCCACAGAGTGTCATTACGACCAATTATACTCTTTAAGGAAACAAAAACCCAATATACCCACCAAGACCAAAATGAACCAAGTATCGACCATTACAGACCGCTAAGACACGTTATACATCAAATAGAGCCAACAATATCAAATCAGACTCATTATGACCCACATAGGGCCATTACGACCAATTATACTCGTTAAGGAAGCACAAACTCAATATACCCACTCTGACCAAAATGAACAAAGTACAAACCATTGCAGACCACTAAGACCCGTTATACCTCAAATAGAGCCCATATGGGCAAATCAGACTCATTATGAACCACATAGTGCCATTACGACCAATTAGACTCGTTAAGGAGACACAAACCCAATATACACACTAAGACCAAAACGAACCAAGTTTGAGCCATTACAAAACCAAAAAGACTCGTTACACCTCAAATAGAGCCAATAAGTTCAATTCACACTCATTATGACCCACATAGTGCCATTACGACCAATTATACTCGTTAAGGACACACAAACCCAATTTACGCACTAAGACGAAAATGAACCACGTACGATGCAATAGAGACCACTAAGACCCGTTACACCTCAAATAGAGCCAATAAGGTTAAATCAAAGTCATTATGACCAACATAGTGCCATTACTACCAATTATACTCGTTAAGAAAACACAAACGCAAAATACCAACCAAGTACGAGCCATTATAGAAAAATATGACACGTTATACCTCAAATAGAGCCAACAATATCAAATCAGACTCATTATGACCCACATAGCGCCCTTACGACCAATTATACTCGTTAAGGAAACACAATCCCAACATACCCACTCTGACCAAAATGAACAAAGTACAAACCATTGCAGACCACTAAGACCCGTTATACCTCAAATAGAGCCCATATGGGCAAATCAGACTCATTATGAACCACATAGTTCCATTACGACAATTTGACTCGTTAAGGAGACACAAACCCAATATACACACTAAGACCAAAACGAACTAAGTTTGAGCCATTACAAAACCAAAAAGACTCGTTACACCTCAAATAGAGCCAATAAGTTCAAATCATACTCATTATGACCCACATAGTGTCATTACGACCAATTATACTCGTTAAGGACACACAATCCCAATTTACCAACCACATACAATCAAATAGAGACCACAAAGTCCCGTTATACCTCAAATAGAGCCAACAAGGTTAAATCAGACTCATTATGACCCACATAGTGTCATTACAACAAATTATACTCCTTATGGAAACAAAAACCCAATATACCCACTAAGACCAAAATGAACCAAGTATGAACCATTACTGACCGCTACGACACGTTATACATCAAATAGAACCAACAATATCAAATCAGACTGATTATAACCCACATAGCGCCATTACGACCAATTATACTCGTTAAGGAAGCACAAACCCAATATACCCACTCTGACCAAAATGAACAAAGTACAAACCATTGCAGACCACTAAGACCCGTTATACCTCAAATAGAGCCCATATGGGCAAATCAGACTCATTAGGAACCACATAGTGCCATTACGACCAATTAGACTCGTTAAGGAGACACAAACCCAATATACACACTAAGACCAAAACGAACCAAGTTTGAGCCATTACAAAACCAAAAACACTCGTTACACCTCAAATAGGGCCAATAAGTTCAAATCATACTCATTATGACCAACATTGTGTCATTACGACCAATTATACTCGTTAAGTACACACAAACACAATTTACCAACCACATACAATCAAATAGAGACCACTAAGACCCGTTATACCTCAAATAGAGCCAATAAGGTTAAATCAGAGTTATGACCCACATAGTGCCATTACGACCAATTATACTAGTTAAGGACACACTAACCCAATATACCCACTAAGACGAAAATGAACCACGTACGATCCAATAGAGACCACTAAGACCCGTTACACCTCAAATAGAGCCAATAAGGTTAAATCAAAGTCATTATGACCCACTTAGTGCCATTACTACCAATTATAGTCGTTAAGAAAACACAAACGCAATATACCCACTATGATCAAAATGAACCAACTACGAACCATTACAGACCGCTAAGACCCGTTATACCTGAAATAGAGCCAATAAGTTCAGAACAAACTCATTATGACCCACATAGTGCCATTACGACCAATTGGACCCGTGAAGGAGACACAAACTTAATACACCCACTAAAACAAAAATAAACCAAGTACGAGCCATTATAGACCAATATGACATGTTATACCTCAAATAGAGCCAATATGGTTAAATCAGACTCTTTATGACCCACATAGTGCCATTACGACTAATTATACTCGTTAAGGACATACAAACCCAATTTACCCATTAAGACGAAAATGAACCACGTACGATCCAATAGAGACCACTAAGAGCCGTTACACCTCAAATAGAGCCAATAAGGTTAAATCAAACTCATTATGACCCACATAGTGCCATTAGACCAATTATACTCGTTAAGAAAACACAAACGCAATATACCCACTATGATCAAAACGAACCAAGTACGAACCATTACATACCACTAAGACCCGTTATACCTCAAAAAGAGCCAATAAGTTCAAATCAGACGCATTATGACCCACAGAGTGTCATTACGACCAATTATACTCTTTAAGGAAACAAAAACCCAATATACCCACCAAGACCAAAATGAACCAAGTATCGACCATTACAGACCGCTAAGACACGTTATACATCAAATAGAGCCAACAATATCAAATCAGACTCATTATGACCCACATAGGGCCATTACGACCAATTATACTCGTTAAGGAAGCACAAACTCAATATACCCACTCTGACCAAAATGAACAAAGTACAAACCATTGCAGACCACTAAGACCCGTTATACCTCAAATAGAGCCCATATGGGCAAATCAGACTCATTATGAACCACATAGTGCCATTACGACCAATTAGACTCGTTAAGGAGACACAAACCCAATATACACACTAAGACCAAAACGAACCAAGTTTGAGCCATTACAAAACCAAAAAGACTCGTTACACCTCAAATAGAGCCAATAAGTTCAATTCACACTCATTATGACCCACATAGTGCCATTACGACCAATTATACTCGTTAAGGACACACAAACCCAATTTACGCACTAAGACGAAAATGAACCACGTACGATGCAATAGAGACCACTAAGACCCGTTACACCTCAAATAGAGCCAATAAGGTTAAATCAAAGTCATTATGACCAACATAGTGCCATTACTACCAATTATACTCGTTAAGAAAACACAAACGCAAAATACCAACCAAGTACGAGCCATTATAGAAAAATATGACACGTTATACCTCAAATAGAGCCAACAATATCAAATCAGACTCATTATGACCCACATAGCGCCCTTACGACCAATTATACTCGTTAAGGAAACACAATCCCAACATACCCACTCTGACCAAAATGAACAAAGTACAAACCATTGCAGACCACTAAGACCCGTTATACCTCAAATAGAGCCCATATGGGCAAATCAGACTCATTATGAACCACATAGTTCCATTACGACAATTTGACTCGTTAAGGAGACACAAACCCAATATACACACTAAGACCAAAACGAACTAAGTTTGAGCCATTACAAAACCAAAAAGACTCGTTACACCTCAAATAGAGCCAATAAGTTCAAATCATACTCATTATGACCCACATAGTGTCATTACGACCAATTATACTCGTTAAGGACACACAATCCCAATTTACCAACCACATACAATCAAATAGAGACCACAAAGTCCCGTTATACCTCAAATAGAGCCAACAAGGTTAAATCAGACTCATTATGACCCACATAGTGTCATTACAACAAATTATACTCCTTATGGAAACAAAAACCCAATATACCCACTAAGACCAAAATGAACCAAGTATGAACCATTACTGACCGCTACGACACGTTATACATCAAATAGAACCAACAATATCAAATCAGACTGATTATAACCCACATAGCGCCATTACGACCAATTATACTCGTTAAGGAAGCACAAACCCAATATACCCACTCTGCCCAAAATGAACAAAGTACAAACCATTGCAGACCACTAAGACCCGTTATACCTCAAATAGAGCCCATATGGGCAAATCAGACTCATTATGAACCACATAGTGCCATTACGACCAATTAGACTCGTTAAGGAGACACAAACCCAATATACACACTAAGACCAAAACGAACCAAGTTTGAGCCATTACAAAACCAAAAACACTCGTTACACCTCAAATAGAGCCAATAAGTTCAAATCATACTCATTATGACCAACATAGTGTCATTACGACCAATTATACTCGTTAAGTACACACAAACACAATTTACCAACCACATACAATCAAATAGAGACCACTAAGACCCGTTATACCTCAAATAGAGCCAATAAGGTTAAATCAGAGTTATGACCCACATAGTGCCATTACGACCAATTATACTAGTTAAGGACACACTAACCCAATATACCCACTAAGACGAAAATGAACCACGTACGATCCAATAGAGACCACTAAGACCCGTTACACCTCAAATAGAGCCAATAAGGTTAAATCAAAGTCATTATGACCCACTTAGTGCCATTACTACCAATTATAGTCGTTAAGAAAACACAAACGCAATATACCCACTATGATCAAAATGAACCAACTACGAACCATTACAGACCGCTAAGACCCGTTATACCTGAAATAGAGCCAATAAGTTCAGAACAAACTCATTATGACCCACATAGTGCCATTACGACCAATTGGACCCGTGAAGGAGACACAAACTTAATACACCCACTAAAACAAAAATAAACCAAGTACGAGCCATTATAGACCAATATGACATGTTATACCTCAAATAGAGCCAATATGGTTAAATCAGACTCTTTATGACCCACATAGTGCCATTACGACTAATTATACTCGTTAAGGACATACAAACCCAATTTACCCATTAAGACGAAAATGAACCACGTACGATCCAATAGAGACCACTAAGAGCCGTTACACCTCAAATAGAGCCAATAAGGTTAAATCAAACTCATTATGACCCACATAGTGCCATTAGACCAATTATACTCGTTAAGAAAACACAAACGCAATATACCCACTATGATCAAAACGAACCAAGTACGAACCATTACATACCACTAAGACCCGTTATACCTCAAAAAGAGCCAATAAGTTCAAATCAGACGCATTATGACCCACAGAGTGTCATTACGACCAATTATACTCTTTAAGGAAACAAAAACCCAATATACCCACCAAGACCAAAATGAACCAAGTATCGACCATTACAGACCGCTAAGACACGTTATACATCAAATAGAGCCAACAATATCAAATCAGACTCATTATGACCCACATAGGGCCATTACGACCAATTATACTCGTTAAGGAAGCACAAACTCAATATACCCACTCTGACCAAAATGAACAAAGTACAAACCATTGCAGACCACTAAGACCCGTTATACCTCAAATAGAGCCCATATGGGCAAATCAGACTCATTATGAACCACATAGTGCCATTACGACCAATTAGACTCGTTAAGGAGACACAAACCCAATATACACACTAAGACCAAAACGAACCAAGTTTGAGCCATTACAAAACCAAAAAGACTCGTTACACCTCAAATAGAGCCAATAAGTTCAATTCACACTCATTATGACCCACATAGTGCCATTACGACCAATTATACTCGTTAAGGACACACAAACCCAATTTACGCACTAAGACGAAAATGAACCACGTACGATGCAATAGAGACCACTAAGACCCGTTACACCTCAAATAGAGCCAATAAGGTTAAATCAAAGTCATTATGACCAACATAGTGCCATTACTACCAATTATACTCGTTAAGAAAACACAAACGCAAAATACCAACCAAGTACGAGCCATTATAGAAAAATATGACACGTTATACCTCAAATAGAGCCAACAATATCAAATCAGACTCATTATGACCCACATAGCGCCCTTACGACCAATTATACTCGTTAAGGAAACACAATCCCAACATACCCACTCTGACCAAAATGAACAAAGTACAAACCATTGCAGACCACTAAGACCCGTTATACCTCAAATAGAGCCCATATGGGCAAATCAGACTCATTATGAACCACATAGTTCCATTACGACAATTTGACTCGTTAAGGAGACACAAACCCAATATACACACTAAGACCAAAACGAACTAAGTTTGAGCCATTACAAAACCAAAAAGACTCGTTACACCTCAAATAGAGCCAATAAGTTCAAATCATACTCATTATGACCCACATAGTGTCATTACGACCAATTATACTCGTTAAGGACACACAATCCCAATTTACCAACCACATACAATCAAATAGAGACCACAAAGTCCCGTTATACCTCAAATAGAGCCAACAAGGTTAAATCAGACTCATTATGACCCACATAGTGTCATTACAACAAATTATACTCCTTATGGAAACAAAAACCCAATATACCCACTAAGACCAAAATGAACCAAGTATGAACCATTACTGACCGCTACGACACGTTATACATCAAATAGAACCAACAATATCAAATCAGACTGATTATAACCCACATAGCGCCATTACGACCAATTATACTCGTTAAGGAAGCACAAACCCAATATACCCACTCTGACCAAAATGAACAAAGTACAAACCATTGCAGACCACTAAGACCCGTTATACCTCAAATAGAGCCCATATGGGCAAATCAGACTCATTAGGAACCACATAGTGCCATTACGACCAATTAGACTCGTTAAGGAGACACAAACCCAATATACACACTAAGACCAAAACGAACCAAGTTTGAGCCATTACAAAACCAAAAACACTCGTTACACCTCAAATAGGGCCAATAAGTTCAAATCATACTCATTATGACCAACATTGTGTCATTACGACCAATTATACTCGTTAAGTACACACAAACACAATTTACCAACCACATACAATCAAATAGAGACCACTAAGACCCGTTATACCTCAAATAGAGCCAATAAGGTTAAATCAGAGTTATGACCCACATAGTGCCATTACGACCAATTATACTAGTTAAGGACACACTAACCCAATATACCCACTAAGACGAAAATGAACCACGTACGATCCAATAGAGACCACTAAGACCCGTTACACCTCAAATAGAGCCAATAAGGTTAAATCAAAGTCATTATGACCCACTTAGTGCCATTACTACCAATTATAGTCGTTAAGAAAACACAAACGCAATATACCCACTATGATCAAAATGAACCAACTACGAACCATTACAGACCGCTAAGACCCGTTATACCTGAAATAGAGCCAATAAGTTCAGAACAAACTCATTATGACCCACATAGTGCCATTACGACCAATTGGACCCGTGAAGGAGACACAAACTTAATACACCCACTAAAACAAAAATAAACCAAGTACGAGCCATTATAGACCAATATGACATGTTATACCTCAAATAGAGCCAATATGGTTAAATCAGACTCTTTATGACCCACATAGTGCCATTACGACTAATTATACTCGTTAAGGACATACAAACCCAATTTACCCATTAAGACGAAAATGAACCACGTACGATCCAATAGAGACCACTAAGAGCCGTTACACCTCAAATAGAGCCAATAAGGTTAAATCAAACTCATTATGACCCACATAGTGCCATTAGACCAATTATACTCGTTAAGAAAACACAAACGCAATATACCCACTATGATCAAAACGAACCAAGTACGAACCATTACATACCACTAAGACCCGTTATACCTCAAAAAGAGCCAATAAGTTCAAATCAGACGCATTATGACCCACAGAGTGTCATTACGACCAATTATACTCTTTAAGGAAACAAAAACCCAATATACCCACCAAGACCAAAATGAACCAAGTATCGACCATTACAGACCGCTAAGACACGTTATACATCAAATAGAGCCAACAATATCAAATCAGACTCATTATGACCCACATAGGGCCATTACGACCAATTATACTCGTTAAGGAAGCACAAACTCAATATACCCACTCTGACCAAAATGAACAAAGTACAAACCATTGCAGACCACTAAGACCCGTTATACCTCAAATAGAGCCCATATGGGCAAATCAGACTCATTATGAACCACATAGTGCCATTACGACCAATTAGACTCGTTAAGGAGACACAAACCCAATATACACACTAAGACCAAAACGAACCAAGTTTGAGCCATTACAAAACCAAAAAGACTCGTTACACCTCAAATAGAGCCAATAAGTTCAATTCACACTCATTATGACCCACATAGTGCCATTACGACCAATTATACTCGTTAAGGACACACAAACCCAATTTACGCACTAAGACGAAAATGAACCACGTACGATGCAATAGAGACCACTAAGACCCGTTACACCTCAAATAGAGCCAATAAGGTTAAATCAAAGTCATTATGACCAACATAGTGCCATTACTACCAATTATACTCGTTAAGAAAACACAAACGCAAAATACCAACCAAGTACGAGCCATTATAGAAAAATATGACACGTTATACCTCAAATAGAGCCAACAATATCAAATCAGACTCATTATGACCCACATAGCGCCCTTACGACCAATTATACTCGTTAAGGAAACACAATCCCAACATACCCACTCTGACCAAAATGAACAAAGTACAAACCATTGCAGACCACTAAGACCCGTTATACCTCAAATAGAGCCCATATGGGCAAATCAGACTCATTATGAACCACATAGTTCCATTACGACAATTTGACTCGTTAAGGAGACACAAACCCAATATACACACTAAGACCAAAACGAACTAAGTTTGAGCCATTACAAAACCAAAAAGACTCGTTACACCTCAAATAGAGCCAATAAGTTCAAATCATACTCATTATGACCCACATAGTGTCATTACGACCAATTATACTCGTTAAGGACACACAATCCCAATTTACCAACCACATACAATCAAATAGAGACCACAAAGTCCCGTTATACCTCAAATAGAGCCAACAAGGTTAAATCAGACTCATTATGACCCACATAGTGTCATTACAACAAATTATACTCCTTATGGAAACAAAAACCCAATATACCCACTAAGACCAAAATGAACCAAGTATGAACCATTACTGACCGCTACGACACGTTATACATCAAATAGAACCAACAATATCAAATCAGACTGATTATAACCCACATAGCGCCATTACGACCAATTATACTCGTTAAGGAAGCACAAACCCAATATACCCACTCTGACCAAAATGAACAAAGTACAAACCATTGCAGACCACTAAGACCCGTTATACCTCAAATAGAGCCCATATGGGCAAATCAGACTCATTAGGAACCACATAGTGCCATTACGACCAATTAGACTCGTTAAGGAGACACAAACCCAATATACACACTAAGACCAAAACGAACCAAGTTTGAGCCATTACAAAACCAAAAACACTCGTTACACCTCAAATAGGGCCAATAAGTTCAAATCATACTCATTATGACCAACATTGTGTCATTACGACCAATTATACTCGTTAAGTACACACAAACACAATTTACCAACCACATACAATCAAATAGAGACCACTAAGACCCGTTATACCTCAAATAGAGCCAATAAGGTTAAATCAGAGTTATGACCCACATAGTGCCATTACGACCAATTATACTAGTTAAGGACACACTAACCCAATATACCCACTAAGACGAAAATGAACCACGTACGATCCAATAGAGACCACTAAGACCCGTTACACCTCAAATAGAGCCAATAAGGTTAAATCAAAGTCATTATGACCCACTTAGTGCCATTACTACCAATTATAGTCGTTAAGAAAACACAAACGCAATATACCCACTATGATCAAAATGAACCAACTACGAACCATTACAGACCGCTAAGACCCGTTATACCTGAAATAGAGCCAATAAGTTCAGAACAAACTCATTATGACCCACATAGTGCCATTACGACCAATTGGACCCGTGAAGGAGACACAAACTTAATACACCCACTAAAACAAAAATAAACCAAGTACGAGCCATTATAGACCAATATGACATGTTATACCTCAAATAGAGCCAATATGGTTAAATCAGACTCTTTATGACCCACATAGTGCCATTACGACTAATTATACTCGTTAAGGACATACAAACCCAATTTACCCATTAAGACGAAAATGAACCACGTACGATCCAATAGAGACCACTAAGAGCCGTTACACCTCAAATAGAGCCAATAAGGTTAAATCAAACTCATTATGACCCACATAGTGCCATTAGACCAATTATACTCGTTAAGAAAACACAAACGCAATATACCCACTATGATCAAAACGAACCAAGTACGAACCATTACATACCACTAAGACCCGTTATACCTCAAAAAGAGCCAATAAGTTCAAATCAGACGCATTATGACCCACAGAGTGTCATTACGACCAATTATACTCTTTAAGGAAACAAAAACCCAATATACCCACCAAGACCAAAATGAACCAAGTATCGACCATTACAGACCGCTAAGACACGTTATACATCAAATAGAGCCAACAATATCAAATCAGACTCATTATGACCCACATAGGGCCATTACGACCAATTATACTCGTTAAGGAAGCACAAACTCAATATACCCACTCTGACCAAAATGAACAAAGTACAAACCATTGCAGACCACTAAGACCCGTTATACCTCAAATAGAGCCCATATGGGCAAATCAGACTCATTATGAACCACATAGTGCCATTACGACCAATTAGACTCGTTAAGGAGACACAAACCCAATATACACACTAAGACCAAAACGAACCAAGTTTGAGCCATTACAAAACCAAAAAGACTCGTTACACCTCAAATAGAGCCAATAAGTTCAATTCACACTCATTATGACCCACATAGTGCCATTACGACCAATTATACTCGTTAAGGACACACAAACCCAATTTACGCACTAAGACGAAAATGAACCACGTACGATGCAATAGAGACCACTAAGACCCGTTACACCTCAAATAGAGCCAATAAGGTTAAATCAAAGTCATTATGACCAACATAGTGCCATTACTACCAATTATACTCGTTAAGAAAACACAAACGCAAAATACCAACCAAGTACGAGCCATTATAGAAAAATATGACACGTTATACCTCAAATAGAGCCAACAATATCAAATCAGACTCATTATGACCCACATAGCGCCCTTACGACCAATTATACTCGTTAAGGAAACACAATCCCAACATACCCACTCTGACCAAAATGAACAAAGTACAAACCATTGCAGACCACTAAGACCCGTTATACCTCAAATAGAGCCCATATGGGCAAATCAGACTCATTATGAACCACATAGTTCCATTACGACAATTTGACTCGTTAAGGAGACACAAACCCAATATACACACTAAGACCAAAACGAACTAAGTTTGAGCCATTACAAAACCAAAAAGACTCGTTACACCTCAAATAGAGCCAATAAGTTCAAATCATACTCATTATGACCCACATAGTGTCATTACGACCAATTATACTCGTTAAGGACACACAATCCCAATTTACCAACCACATACAATCAAATAGAGACCACAAAGTCCCGTTATACCTCAAATAGAGCCAACAAGGTTAAATCAGACTCATTATGACCCACATAGTGTCATTACAACAAATTATACTCCTTATGGAAACAAAAACCCAATATACCCACTAAGACCAAAATGAACCAAGTATGAACCATTACTGACCGCTACGACACGTTATACATCAAATAGAACCAACAATATCAAATCAGACTGATTAATAACCCACATAGCGCCATTACGACCAATTATACTCGTTAAGGAAGCACAAACCCAATATACCCACTCTGACCAAAATGAACAAAGTACAAACCATTGCAGACCACTAAGACCCGTTATACCTTAAATAGAGCCCATATGGGCAAATCAGACTCATTATGAACCACATAGTGCCATTACGACCAATTAGACTCGTTAAGGAGACACAAACCCAATATACACACTAAGACCAAAACGAACCAAGTTTGAGCCATTACAAAACCAAAAACACTCGTTACACCTCAAATAGAGCCAATAAGTTCAAATCATACTCATTATGACCAACATAGTGTCATTACGACCAATTATACTCGTTAAGTACACACAAACACAATTTACCAACCACATACAATCAAATAGAGACCACTAAGACCCGTTATACCTCAAATAGAGCCAATAAGGTTAAATCAGAGTTATGACCCACATAGTGCCATTACGACCAATTATACTAGTTAAGGACACACTAACCCAATATACCCACTAAGACGAAAATGAACCACGTACGATCCAATAGAGACCACTAAGACCCGTTACACCTCAAATAGAGCCAATAAGGTTAAATCAAAGTCATTATGACCCACTTAGTGCCATTACTACCAATTATAGTCGTTAAGAAAACACAAACGCAATATACCCACTATGATCAAAATGAACCAACTACGAACCATTACAGACCGCTAAGACCCGTTATACCTGAAATAGAGCCAATAAGTTCAGAACAAACTCATTATGACCCACATAGTGCCATTACGACCAATTGGACCCGTGAAGGAGACACAAACTTAATACACCCACTAAAACAAAAATAAACCAAGTACGAGCCATTATAGACCAATATGACATGTTATACCTCAAATAGAGCCAATATGGTTAAATCAGACTCTTTATGACCCACATAGTGCCATTACGACTAATTATACTCGTTAAGGACATACAAACCCAATTTACCCATTAAGACGAAAATGAACCACGTACGATCCAATAGAGACCACTAAGAGCCGTTACACCTCAAATAGAGCCAATAAGGTTAAATCAAACTCATTATGACCCACATAGTGCCATTAGACCAATTATACTCGTTAAGAAAACACAAACGCAATATACCCACTATGATCAAAACGAACCAAGTACGAACCATTACATACCACTAAGACCCGTTATACCTCAAAAAGAGCCAATAAGTTCAAATCAGACGCATTATGACCCACAGAGTGTCATTACGACCAATTATACTCTTTAAGGAAACAAAAACCCAATATACCCACCAAGACCAAAATGAACCAAGTATCGACCATTACAGACCGCTAAGACACGTTATACATCAAATAGAGCCAACAATATCAAATCAGACTCATTATGACCCACATAGGGCCATTACGACCAATTATACTCGTTAAGGAAGCACAAACTCAATATACCCACTCTGACCAAAATGAACAAAGTACAAACCATTGCAGACCACTAAGACCCGTTATACCTCAAATAGAGCCCATATGGGCAAATCAGACTCATTATGAACCACATAGTGCCATTACGACCAATTAGACTCGTTAAGGAGACACAAACCCAATATACACACTAAGACCAAAACGAACCAAGTTTGAGCCATTACAAAACCAAAAAGACTCGTTACACCTCAAATAGAGCCAATAAGTTCAATTCACACTCATTATGACCCACATAGTGCCATTACGACCAATTATACTCGTTAAGGACACACAAACCCAATTTACGCACTAAGACGAAAATGAACCACGTACGATGCAATAGAGACCACTAAGACCCGTTACACCTCAAATAGAGCCAATAAGGTTAAATCAAAGTCATTATGACCAACATAGTGCCATTACTACCAATTATACTCGTTAAGAAAACACAAACGCAAAATACCAACCAAGTACGAGCCATTATAGAAAAATATGACACGTTATACCTCAAATAGAGCCAACAATATCAAATCAGACTCATTATGACCCACATAGCGCCCTTACGACCAATTATACTCGTTAAGGAAACACAATCCCAACATACCCACTCTGACCAAAATGAACAAAGTACAAACCATTGCAGACCACTAAGACCCGTTATACCTCAAATAGAGCCCATATGGGCAAATCAGACTCATTATGAACCACATAGTTCCATTACGACAATTTGACTCGTTAAGGAGACACAAACCCAATATACACACTAAGACCAAAACGAACTAAGTTTGAGCCATTACAAAACCAAAAAGACTCGTTACACCTCAAATAGAGCCAATAAGTTCAAATCATACTCATTATGACCCACATAGTGTCATTACGACCAATTATACTCGTTAAGGACACACAATCCCAATTTACCAACCACATACAATCAAATAGAGACCACAAAGTCCCGTTATACCTCAAATAGAGCCAACAAGGTTAAATCAGACTCATTATGACCCACATAGTGTCATTACAACAAATTATACTCCTTATGGAAACAAAAACCCAATATACCCACTAAGACCAAAATGAACCAAGTATGAACCATTACTGACCGCTACGACACGTTATACATCAAATAGAACCAACAATATCAAATCAGACTGATTAATAACCCACATAGCGCCATTACGACCAATTATACTCGTTAAGGAAGCACAAACCCAATATACCCACTCTGACCAAAATGAACAAAGTACAAACCATTGCAGACCACTAAGACCCGTTATACCTTAAATAGAGCCCATATGGGCAAATCAGACTCATTATGAACCACATAGTGCCATTACGACCAATTAGACTCGTTAAGGAGACACAAACCCAATATACACACTAAGACCAAAACGAACCAAGTTTGAGCCATTACAAAACCAAAAACACTCGTTACACCTCAAATAGAGCCAATAAGTTCAAATCATACTCATTATGACCAACATAGTGTCATTACGACCAATTATACTCGTTAAGTACACACAAACACAATTTACCAACCACATACAATCAAATAGAGACCACTAAGACCCGTTATACCTCAAATAGAGCCAATAAGGTTAAATCAGAGTTATGACCCACATAGTGCCATTACGACCAATTATACTAGTTAAGGACACACTAACCCAATATACCCACTAAGACGAAAATGAACCACGTACGATCCAATAGAGACCACTAAGACCCGTTACACCTCAAATAGAGCCAATAAGGTTAAATCAAAGTCATTATGACCCACTTAGTGCCATTACTACCAATTATAGTCGTTAAGAAAACACAAACGCAATATACCCACTATGATCAAAATGAACCAACTACGAACCATTACAGACCGCTAAGACCCGTTATACCTGAAATAGAGCCAATAAGTTCAGAACAAACTCATTATGACCCACATAGTGCCATTACGACCAATTGGACCCGTGAAGGAGACACAAACTTAATACACCCACTAAAACAAAAATAAACCAAGTACGAGCCATTATAGACCAATATGACATGTTATACCTCAAATAGAGCCAATATGGTTAAATCAGACTCTTTATGACCCACATAGTGCCATTACGACTAATTATACTCGTTAAGGACATACAAACCCAATTTACCCATTAAGACGAAAATGAACCACGTACGATCCAATAGAGACCACTAAGAGCCGTTACACCTCAAATAGAGCCAATAAGGTTAAATCAAACTCATTATGACCCACATAGTGCCATTAGACCAATTATACTCGTTAAGAAAACACAAACGCAATATACCCACTATGATCAAAACGAACCAAGTACGAACCATTACATACCACTAAGACCCGTTATACCTCAAAAAGAGCCAATAAGTTCAAATCAGACGCATTATGACCCACAGAGTGTCATTACGACCAATTATACTCTTTAAGGAAACAAAAACCCAATATACCCACCAAGACCAAAATGAACCAAGTATCGACCATTACAGACCGCTAAGACACGTTATACATCAAATAGAGCCAACAATATCAAATCAGACTCATTATGACCCACATAGGGCCATTACGACCAATTATACTCGTTAAGGAAGCACAAACTCAATATACCCACTCTGACCAAAATGAACAAAGTACAAACCATTGCAGACCACTAAGACCCGTTATACCTCAAATAGAGCCCATATGGGCAAATCAGACTCATTATGAACCACATAGTGCCATTACGACCAATTAGACTCGTTAAGGAGACACAAACCCAATATACACACTAAGACCAAAACGAACCAAGTTTGAGCCATTACAAAACCAAAAAGACTCGTTACACCTCAAATAGAGCCAATAAGTTCAATTCACACTCATTATGACCCACATAGTGCCATTACGACCAATTATACTCGTTAAGGACACACAAACCCAATTTACGCACTAAGACGAAAATGAACCACGTACGATGCAATAGAGACCACTAAGACCCGTTACACCTCAAATAGAGCCAATAAGGTTAAATCAAAGTCATTATGACCAACATAGTGCCATTACTACCAATTATACTCGTTAAGAAAACACAAACGCAAAATACCAACCAAGTACGAGCCATTATAGAAAAATATGACACGTTATACCTCAAATAGAGCCAACAATATCAAATCAGACTCATTATGACCCACATAGCGCCCTTACGACCAATTATACTCGTTAAGGAAACACAATCCCAACATACCCACTCTGACCAAAATGAACAAAGTACAAACCATTGCAGACCACTAAGACCCGTTATACCTCAAATAGAGCCCATATGGGCAAATCAGACTCATTATGAACCACATAGTTCCATTACGACAATTTGACTCGTTAAGGAGACACAAACCCAATATACACACTAAGACCAAAACGAACTAAGTTTGAGCCATTACAAAACCAAAAAGACTCGTTACACCTCAAATAGAGCCAATAAGTTCAAATCATACTCATTATGACCCACATAGTGTCATTACGACCAATTATACTCGTTAAGGACACACAATCCCAATTTACCAACCACATACAATCAAATAGAGACCACAAAGTCCCGTTATACCTCAAATAGAGCCAACAAGGTTAAATCAGACTCATTATGACCCACATAGTGTCATTACAACAAATTATACTCCTTATGGAAACAAAAACCCAATATACCCACTAAGACCAAAATGAACCAAGTATGAACCATTACTGACCGCTACGACACGTTATACATCAAATAGAACCAACAATATCAAATCAGACTGATTAATAACCCACATAGCGCCATTACGACCAATTATACTCGTTAAGGAAGCACAAACCCAATATACCCACTCTGACCAAAATGAACAAAGTACAAACCATTGCAGACCACTAAGACCCGTTATACCTTAAATAGAGCCCATATGGGCAAATCAGACTCATTATGAACCACATAGTGCCATTACGACCAATTAGACTCGTTAAGGAGACACAAACCCAATATACACACTAAGACCAAAACGAACCAAGTTTGAGCCATTACAAAACCAAAAACACTCGTTACACCTCAAATAGAGCCAATAAGTTCAAATCATACTCATTATGACCAACATAGTGTCATTACGACCAATTATACTCGTTAAGTACACACAAACACAATTTACCAACCACATACAATCAAATAGAGACCACTAAGACCCGTTATACCTCAAATAGAGCCAATAAGGTTAAATCAGAGTTATGACCCACATAGTGCCATTACGACCAATTATACTAGTTAAGGACACACTAACCCAATATACCCACTAAGACGAAAATGAACCACGTACGATCCAATAGAGACCACTAAGACCCGTTACACCTCAAATAGAGCCAATAAGGTTAAATCAAAGTCATTATGACCCACTTAGTGCCATTACTACCAATTATAGTCGTTAAGAAAACACAAACGCAATATACCCACTATGATCAAAATGAACCAACTACGAACCATTACAGACCGCTAAGACCCGTTATACCTGAAATAGAGCCAATAAGTTCAGAACAAACTCATTATGACCCACATAGTGCCATTACGACCAATTGGACCCGTGAAGGAGACACAAACTTAATACACCCACTAAAACAAAAATAAACCAAGTACGAGCCATTATAGACCAATATGACATGTTATACCTCAAATAGAGCCAATATGGTTAAATCAGACTCTTTATGACCCACATAGTGCCATTACGACTAATTATACTCGTTAAGGACATACAAACCCAATTTACCCATTAAGACGAAAATGAACCACGTACGATCCAATAGAGACCACTAAGAGCCGTTACACCTCAAATAGAGCCAATAAGGTTAAATCAAACTCATTATGACCCACATAGTGCCATTAGACCAATTATACTCGTTAAGAAAACACAAACGCAATATACCCACTATGATCAAAACGAACCAAGTACGAACCATTACATACCACTAAGACCCGTTATACCTCAAAAAGAGCCAATAAGTTCAAATCAGACGCATTATGACCCACAGAGTGTCATTACGACCAATTATACTCTTTAAGGAAACAAAAACCCAATATACCCACCAAGACCAAAATGAACCAAGTATCGACCATTACAGACCGCTAAGACACGTTATACATCAAATAGAGCCAACAATATCAAATCAGACTCATTATGACCCACATAGGGCCATTACGACCAATTATACTCGTTAAGGAAGCACAAACTCAATATACCCACTCTGACCAAAATGAACAAAGTACAAACCATTGCAGACCACTAAGACCCGTTATACCTCAAATAGAGCCCATATGGGCAAATCAGACTCATTATGAACCACATAGTGCCATTACGACCAATTAGACTCGTTAAGGAGACACAAACCCAATATACACACTAAGACCAAAACGAACCAAGTTTGAGCCATTACAAAACCAAAAAGACTCGTTACACCTCAAATAGAGCCAATAAGTTCAATTCACACTCATTATGACCCACATAGTGCCATTACGACCAATTATACTCGTTAAGGACACACAAACCCAATTTACGCACTAAGACGAAAATGAACCACGTACGATGCAATAGAGACCACTAAGACCCGTTACACCTCAAATAGAGCCAATAAGGTTAAATCAAAGTCATTATGACCAACATAGTGCCATTACTACCAATTATACCCGTTAAGAAAACACAAACGCAAAATACCAACCAAGTACGAGCCATTATAGAAAAATATGACACGTTATACCTCAAATAGAGCCAACAATATCAAATCAGACTCATTATGACCCACATAGCGCCCTTACGACCAATTATACTCGTTAAGGAAACACAATCCCAACATACCCACTCTGACCAAAATGAACAAAGTACAAACCATTGCAGACCACTAAGACCCGTTATACCTCAAATAGAGCCCATATGGGCAAATCAGACTCATTATGAACCACATAGTTCCATTACGACAATTTGACTCGTTAAGGAGACACAAACCCAATATACACACTAAGACCAAAACGAACTAAGTTTGAGCCATTACAAAACCAAAAAGACTCGTTACACCTCAAATAGAGCCAATAAGTTCAAATCATACTCATTATGACCCACATAGTGTCATTACGACCAATTATACTCGTTAAGGACACACAATCCCAATTTACCAACCACATACAATCAAATAGAGACCACAAAGTCCCGTTATACCTCAAATAGAGCCAACAAGGTTAAATCAGACTCATTATGACCCACATAGTGTCATTACAACAAATTATACTCCTTATGGAAACAAAAACCCAATATACCCACTAAGACCAAAATGAACCAAGTATGAACCATTACTGACCGCTACGACACGTTATACATCAAATAGAACCAACAATATCAAATCAGACTGATTATAACCCACATAGCGCCATTACGACCAATTATACTCGTTAAGGAAGCACAAACCCAATATACCCACTCTGACCAAAATGAACAAAGTACAAACCATTGCAGACCACTAAGACCCGTTATACCTCAAATAGAGCCCATATGGGCAAATCAGACTCATTATGAACCACATAGTGCCATTACGACCAATTAGACTCGTTAAGGAGACACAAACCCAATATACACACTAAGACCAAAACGAACCAAGTTTGAGCCATTACAAAACCAAAAACACTCGTTACACCTCAAATAGAGCCAATAAGTTCAAATCATACTCATTATGACCAACATAGTGTCATTACGACCAATTATACTCGTTAAGTACACACAAACACAATTTACCAACCACATACAATCAAATAGAGACCACTAAGACCCGTTATACCTCAAATAGAGCCAATAAGGTTAAATCAGAGTTATGACCCACATAGTGCCATTACGACCAATTATACTAGTTAAGGACACACTAACCCAATATACCCACTAAGACGAAAATGAACCACGTACGATCCAATAGAGACCACTAAGACCCGTTACACCTCAAATAGAGCCAATAAGGTTAAATCAAAGTCATTATGACCCACTTAGTGCCATTACTACCAATTATAGTCGTTAAGAAAACACAAACGCAATATACCCACTATGATCAAAATGAACCAACTACGAACCATTACAGACCGCTAAGACCCGTTATACCTGAAATAGAGCCAATAAGTTCAGAACAAACTCATTATGACCCACATAGTGCCATTACGACCAATTGGACCCGTGAAGGAGACACAAACTTAATACACCCACTAAAACAAAAATAAACCAAGTACGAGCCATTATAGACCAATATGACATGTTATACCTCAAATAGAGCCAATATGGTTAAATCAGACTCTTTATGACCCACATAGTGCCATTACGACTAATTATACTCGTTAAGGACATACAAACCCAATTTACCCATTAAGACGAAAATGAACCACGTACGATCCAATAGAGACCACTAAGAGCCGTTACACCTCAAATAGAGCCAATAAGGTTAAATCAAACTCATTATGACCCACATAGTGCCATTAGACCAATTATACTCGTTAAGAAAACACAAACGCAATATACCCACTATGATCAAAACGAACCAAGTACGAACCATTACATACCACTAAGACCCGTTATACCTCAAAAAGAGCCAATAAGTTCAAATCAGACGCATTATGACCCACAGAGTGTCATTACGACCAATTATACTCTTTAAGGAAACAAAAACCCAATATACCCACCAAGACCAAAATGAACCAAGTATCGACCATTACAGACCGCTAAGACACGTTATACATCAAATAGAGCCAACAATATCAAATCAGACTCATTATGACCCACATAGGGCCATTACGACCAATTATACTCGTTAAGGAAGCACAAACTCAATATACCCACTCTGACCAAAATGAACAAAGTACAAACCATTGCAGACCACTAAGACCCGTTATACCTCAAATACAGCCCATATGGGCAAATCAGACTCATTATGAACCACATAGTGCCATTACGACCAATTAGACTCGTTAAGGAGACACAAACCCAATATACACACTAAGACCAAAACGAACCAAGTTTGAGCCATTACAAAACCAAAAAGACTCGTTACACCTCAAATAGAGCCAATAAGTTCAATTCACACTCATTATGACCCACATAGTGCCATTACGACCAATTATACTCGTTAAGGACACACAAACCCAATTTACGCACTAAGACGAAAATGAACCACGTACGATGCAATAGAGACCACTAAGACCCGTTACACCTCAAATAGAGCCAATAAGGTTAAATCAAAGTCATTATGACCAACATAGTGCCATTACTACCAATTATACCCGTTAAGAAAACACAAACGCAAAATACCAACCAAGTACGAGCCATTATAGAAAAATATGACACGTTATACCTCAAATAGAGCCAACAATATCAAATCAGACTCATTATGACCCACATAGCGCCCTTACGACCAATTATACTCGTTAAGGAAACACAATCCCAACATACCCACTCTGACCAAAATGAACAAAGTACAAACCATTGCAGACCACTAAGACCCGTTATACCTCAAATAGAGCCCATATGGGCAAATCAGACTCATTATGAACCACATAGTTCCATTACGACAATTTGACTCGTTAAGGAGACACAAACCCAATATACACACTAAGACCAAAACGAACTAAGTTTGAGCCATTACAAAACCAAAAAGACTCGTTACACCTCAAATAGAGCCAATAAGTTCAAATCATACTCATTATGACCCACATAGTGTCATTACGACCAATTATACTCGTTAAGGACACACAATCCCAATTTACCAACCACATACAATCAAATAGAGACCACAAAGTCCCGTTATACCTCAAATAGAGCCAACAAGGTTAAATCAGACTCATTATGACCCACATAGTGTCATTACAACAAATTATACTCCTTATGGAAACAAAAACCCAATATACCCACTAAGACCAAAATGAACCAAGTATGAACCATTACTGACCGCTACGACACGTTATACATCAAATAGAACCAACAATATCAAATCAGACTGATTATAACCCACATAGCGCCATTACGACCAATTATACTCGTTAAGGAAGCACAAACCCAATATACCCACTCTGACCAAAATGAACAAAGTACAAACCATTGCAGACCACTAAGACCCGTTATACCTCAAATAGAGCCCATATGGGCAAATCAGACTCATTATGAACCACATAGTGCCATTACGACCAATTAGACTCGTTAAGGAGACACAAACCCAATATACACACTAAGACCAAAACGAACCAAGTTTGAGCCATTACAAAACCAAAAACACTCGTTACACCTCAAATAGAGCCAATAAGTTCAAATCATACTCATTATGACCAACATAGTGTCATTACGACCAATTATACTCGTTAAGTACACACAAACACAATTTACCAACCACATACAATCAAATAGAGACCACTAAGACCCGTTATACCTCAAATAGAGCCAATAAGGTTAAATCAGAGTTATGACCCACATAGTGCCATTACGACCAATTATACTAGTTAAGGACACACTAACCCAATATACCCACTAAGACGAAAATGAACCACGTACGATCCAATAGAGACCACTAAGACCCGTTACACCTCAAATAGAGCCAATAAGGTTAAATCAAAGTCATTATGACCCACTTAGTGCCATTACTACCAATTATAGTCGTTAAGAAAACACAAACGCAATATACCCACTATGATCAAAATGAACCAACTACGAACCATTACAGACCGCTAAGACCCGTTATACCTGAAATAGAGCCAATAAGTTCAGAACAAACTCATTATGACCCACATAGTGCCATTACGACCAATTGGACCCGTGAAGGAGACACAAACTTAATACACCCACTAAAACAAAAATAAACCAAGTACGAGCCATTATAGACCAATATGACATGTTATACCTCAAATAGAGCCAATATGGTTAAATCAGACTCTTTATGACCCACATAGTGCCATTACGACTAATTATACTCGTTAAGGACATACAAACCCAATTTACCCATTAAGACGAAAATGAACCACGTACGATCCAATAGAGACCACTAAGAGCCGTTACACCTCAAATAGAGCCAATAAGGTTAAATCAAACTCATTATGACCCACATAGTGCCATTAGACCAATTATACTCGTTAAGAAAACACAAACGCAATATACCCACTATGATCAAAACGAACCAAGTACGAACCATTACATACCACTAAGACCCGTTATACCTCAAAAAGAGCCAATAAGTTCAAATCAGACGCATTATGACCCACAGAGTGTCATTACGACCAATTATACTCTTTAAGGAAACAAAAACCCAATATACCCACCAAGACCAAAATGAACCAAGTATCGACCATTACAGACCGCTAAGACACGTTATACATCAAATAGAGCCAACAATATCAAATCAGACTCATTATGACCCACATAGGGCCATTACGACCAATTATACTCGTTAAGGAAGCACAAACTCAATATACCCACTCTGACCAAAATGAACAAAGTACAAACCATTGCAGACCACTAAGACCCGTTATACCTCAAATAGAGCCCATATGGGCAAATCAGACTCATTATGAACCACATAGTGCCATTACGACCAATTAGACTCGTTAAGGAGACACAAACCCAATATACACACTAAGACCAAAACGAACCAAGTTTGAGCCATTACAAAACCAAAAAGACTCGTTACACCTCAAATAGAGCCAATAAGTTCAATTCACACTCATTATGACCCACATAGTGCCATTACGACCAATTATACTCGTTAAGGACACACAAACCCAATTTACGCACTAAGACGAAAATGAACCACGTACGATGCAATAGAGACCACTAAGACCCGTTACACCTCAAATAGAGCCAATAAGGTTAAATCAAAGTCATTATGACCAACATAGTGCCATTACTACCAATTATACTCGTTAAGAAAACACAAACGCAAAATACCAACCAAGTACGAGCCATTATAGAAAAATATGACACGTTATACCTCAAATAGAGCCAACAATATCAAATCAGACTCATTATGACCCACATAGCGCCCTTACGACCAATTATACTCGTTAAGGAAACACAATCCCAACATACCCACTCTGACCAAAATGAACAAAGTACAAACCATTGCAGACCACTAAGACCCGTTATACCTCAAATAGAGCCCATATGGGCAAATCAGACTCATTATGAACCACATAGTTCCATTACGACAATTTGACTCGTTAAGGAGACACAAACCCAATATACACACTAAGACCAAAACGAACTAAGTTTGAGCCATTACAAAACCAAAAAGACTCGTTACACCTCAAATAGAGCCAATAAGTTCAAATCATACTCATTATGACCCACATAGTGTCATTACGACCAATTATACTCGTTAAGGACACACAATCCCAATTTACCAACCACATACAATCAAATAGAGACCACAAAGTCCCGTTATACCTCAAATAGAGCCAACAAGGTTAAATCAGACTCATTATGACCCACATAGTGTCATTACAACAAATTATACTCCTTATGGAAACAAAAACCCAATATACCCACTAAGACCAAAATGAACCAAGTATGAACCATTACTGACCGCTACGACACGTTATACATCAAATAGAACCAACAATATCAAATCAGACTGATTATAACCCACATAGCGCCATTACGACCAATTATACTCGTTAAGGAAGCACAAACCCTACCCACTCTGACCAAAATGAACAAAGTACAAACCATTGCAGACCACTAAGACCCGTTATACCTCAAATAGAGCCCATATGGGCAAATCAGACTCATTATGAACCACATAGTGCCATTACGACCAATTAGACTCGTTAAGGAGACACAAACCCAATATACACACTAAGACCAAAATGAACCAAGTTTGAGCCATTACAAAACCAAAAACACTCGTTACACCTCAAATAGAGCCAATAAGTTCAAATCATACTCATTATGACCAACATAGTGTCATTACGACCAATTATACTCGTTAAGTACACAAAAACACAATTTACCAACCACATACAATCAAATAGAGACCACTAAGACCCGTTATACCTCAAATAGAGCCAATAAGGTTAAATCAGAGTTATGACCCACATAGTGCCATTACGACCAATTATACTAGTTAAGGACACACTAACCCAATATACCCACTAAGACGAAAATGAACCACGTACGATCCAATAGAGACCACTAAGACCCGTTACACCTCAAATAGAGCCAATAAGGTTAAATCAAAGTCATTATGACCCACTTAGTGCCATTACTACCAATTATAGTCGTTAAGAAAACACAAACGCAATATACCCACTATGATCAAAATGAACCAACTACGAACCATTACAGACCGCTAAGACCCGTTATACCTGAAATAGAGCCAATAAGTTCAGAACAAACTCATTATGACCCACATAGTGCCATTACGACCAATTGGACCCGTGAAGGAGACACAAACTTAATACACCCACTAAAACAAAAATAAACCAAGTACGAGCCATTATAGACCAATATGACATGTTATACCTCAAATAGAGCCAATATGGTTAAATCAGACTCTTTATGACCCACATAGTGCCATTACGACTAATTATACTCGTTAAGGACATACAAACCCAATTTACCCATTAAGACGAAAATGAACCACGTACGATCCAATAGAGACCACTAAGAGCCGTTACACCTCAAATAGAGCCAATAAGGTTAAATCAAACTCATTATGACCCACATAGTGCCATTAGACCAATTATACTCGTTAAGAAAACACAAACGCAATATACCCACTATGATCAAAACGAACCAAGTACGAACCATTACATACCACTAAGACCCGTTATACCTCAAAAAGAGCCAATAAGTTCAAATCAGACGCATTATGACCCACAGAGTGTCATTACGACCAATTATACTCTTTAAGGAAACAAAAACCCAATATACCCACCAAGACCAAAATGAACCAAGTATCGACCATTACAGACCGCTAAGACACGTTATACATCAAATAGAGCCAACAATATCAAATCAGACTCATTATGACCCACATAGGGCCATTACGACCAATTATACTCGTTAAGGAAGCACAAACTCAATATACCCACTCTGACCAAAATGAACAAAGTACAAACCATTGCAGACCACTAAGACCCGTTATACCTCAAATAGAGCCCATATGGGCAAATCAGACTCATTATGAACCACATAGTGCCATTACGACCAATTAGACTCGTTAAGGAGACACAAACCCAATATACACACTAAGACCAAAACGAACCAAGTTTGAGCCATTACAAAACCAAAAAGACTCGTTACACCTCAAATAGAGCCAATAAGTTCAATTCACACTCATTATGACCCACATAGTGCCATTACGACCAATTATACTCGTTAAGGACACACAAACCCAATTTACGCACTAAGACGAAAATGAACCACGTACGATGCAATAGAGACCACTAAGACCCGTTACACCTCAAATAGAGCCAATAAGGTTAAATCAAAGTCATTATGACCAACATAGTGCCATTACTACCAATTATACTCGTTAAGAAAACACAAACGCAAAATACCAACCAAGTACGAGCCATTATAGAAAAATATGACACGTTATACCTCAAATAGAGCCAACAATATCAAATCAGACTCATTATGACCCACATAGCGCCCTTACGACCAATTATACTCGTTAAGGAAACACAATCCCAACATACCCACTCTGACCAAAATGAACAAAGTACAAACCATTGCAGACCACTAAGACCCGTTATACCTCAAATAGAGCCCATATGGGCAAATCAGACTCATTATGAACCACATAGTTCCATTACGACAATTTGACTCGTTAAGGAGACACAAACCCAATATACACACTAAGACCAAAACGAACTAAGTTTGAGCCATTACAAAACCAAAAAGACTCGTTACACCTCAAATAGAGCAAATAAGTTCAAATCATACTCATTATGACCCACATAGTGTCATTACGACCAATTATACTCGTTAAGGACACACAATCCCAATTTACCAACCACATACAATCAAATAGAGACCACAAAGTCCCGTTATACCTCAAATAGAGCCAACAAGGTTAAATCAGACTCATTATGACCCACATAGTGTCATTACAACAAATTATACTCCTTATGGAAACAAAAACCCAATATACCCACTAAGACCAAAATGAACCAAGTATGAAGCATTACTGACCGCTACGACACGTTATACATCAAATAGAACCAACAATATCAAATCAGACTGATTATAACCCACATAGCGCCATTACGACCAATTATACTCGTTAAGGAAGCACAAACCCAATATACCCACTCTGACCAAAATGAACAAAGTACAAACCATTGCAGACCACTAAGACCCGTTATACCTCAAATAGAGCCCATATGGGCAAATCAGACTCATTATGAACCACATAGTGCCATTACGACCAATTAGACTCGTTAAGGAGACACAAACCCAATATACACACTAAGACCAAAACGAACCAAGTTTGAGCCATTACAAAACCAAAAACACTCGTTACACCTCAAATAGAGCCAATAAGTTCAAATCATACTCATTATGACCAACATAGTGTCATTACGACCAATTATACTCGTTAAGTACACACAAACACAATTTACCAACCACATACAATCAAATAGAGACCACTAAGACCCGTTATACCTCAAATAGAGCCAATAAGGTTAAATCAGAGTTATGACCCACATAGTGCCATTACGACCAATTATACTAGTTAAGGACACACTAACCCAATATACCCACTAAGACGAAAATGAACCACGTACGATCCAATAGAGACCACTAAGACCCGTTACACCTCAAATAGAGCCAATAAGGTTAAATCAAAGTCATTATGACCCACTTAGTGCCATTACTACCAATTATAGTCGTTAAGAAAACACAAACGCAATATACCCACTATGATCAAAATGAACCAACTACGAACCATTACAGACCGCTAAGACCCGTTATACCTGAAATAGAGCCAATAAGTTCAGAACAAACTCATTATGACCCACATAGTGCCATTACGACCAATTGGACCCGTGAAGGAGACACAAACTTAATACACCCACTAAAACAAAAATAAACCAAGTACGAGCCATTATAGACCAATATGACATGTTATACCTCAAATAGAGCCAATATGGTTAAATCAGACTCTTTATGACCCACATAGTGCCATTACGACTAATTATACTCGTTAAGGACATACAAACCCAATTTACCCATTAAGACGAAAATGAACCACGTACGATCCAATAGAGACCACTAAGAGCCGTTACACCTCAAATAGAGCCAATAAGGTTAAATCAAACTCATTATGACCCACATAGTGCCATTAGACCAATTATACTCGTTAAGAAAACACAAACGCAATATACCCACTATGATCAAAACGAACCAAGTACGAACCATTACATACCACTAAGACCCGTTATACCTCAAAAAGAGCCAATAAGTTCAAATCAGACGCATTATGACCCACAGAGTGTCATTACGACCAATTATACTCTTTAAGGAAACAAAAACCCAATATACCCACCAAGACCAAAATGAACCAAGTATCGACCATTACAGACCGCTAAGACACGTTATACATCAAATAGAGCCAACAATATCAAATCAGACTCATTATGACCCACATAGGGCCATTACGACCAATTATACTCGTTAAGGAAGCACAAACTCAATATACCCACTCTGACCAAAATGAACAAAGTACAAACCATTGCAGACCACTAAGACCCGTTATACCTCAAATAGAGCCCATATGGGCAAATCAGACTCATTATGAACCACATAGTGCCATTACGACCAATTAGACTCGTTAAGGAGACACAAACCCAATATACACACTAAGACCAAAACGAACCAAGTTTGAGCCATTACAAAACCAAAAAGACTCGTTACACCTCAAATAGAGCCAATAAGTTCAATTCACACTCATTATGACCCACATAGTGCCATTACGACCAATTATACTCGTTAAGGACACACAAACCCAATTTACGCACTAAGACGAAAATGAACCACGTACGATGCAATAGAGACCACTAAGACCCGTTACACCTCAAATAGAGCCAATAAGGTTAAATCAAAGTCATTATGACCAACATAGTGCCATTACTACCAATTATACTCGTTAAGAAAACACAAACGCAAAATACCAACCAAGTACGAGCCATTATAGAAAAATATGACACGTTATACCTCAAATAGAGCCAACAATATCAAATCAGACTCATTATGACCCACATAGCGCCCTTACGACCAATTATACTCGTTAAGGAAACACAATCCCAACATACCCACTCTGACCAAAATGAACAAAGTACAAACCATTGCAGACCACTAAGACCCGTTATACCTCAAATAGAGCCCATATGGGCAAATCAGACTCATTATGAACCACATAGTTCCATTACGACAATTTGACTCGTTAAGGAGACACAAACCCAATATACACACTAAGACCAAAACGAACTAAGTTTGAGCCATTACAAAACCAAAAAGACTCGTTACACCTCAAATAGAGCAAATAAGTTCAAATCATACTCATTATGACCCACATAGTGTCATTACGACCAATTATACTCGTTAAGGACACACAATCCCAATTTACCAACCACATACAATCAAATAGAGACCACAAAGTCCCGTTATACCTCAAATAGAGCCAACAAGGTTAAATCAGACTCATTATGACCCACATAGTGTCATTACAACAAATTATACTCCTTATGGAAACAAAAACCCAATATACCCACTAAGACCAAAATGAACCAAGTATGAAGCATTACTGACCGCTACGACACGTTATACATCAAATAGAACCAACAATATCAAATCAGACTGATTATAACCCACATAGCGCCATTACGACCAATTATACTCGTTAAGGAAGCACAAACCCAATATACCCACTCTGACCAAAATGAACAAAGTACAAACCATTGCAGACCACTAAGACCCGTTATACCTCAAATAGAGCCCATATGGGCAAATCAGACTCATTATGAACCACATAGTGCCATTACGACCAATTAGACTCGTTAAGGAGACACAAACCCAATATACACACTAAGACCAAAACGAACCAAGTTTGAGCCATTACAAAACCAAAAACACTCGTTACACCTCAAATAGAGCCAATAAGTTCAAATCATACTCATTATGACCAACATAGTGTCATTACGACCAATTATACTCGTTAAGTACACACAAACAAAATTTACCAACCACATACAATCAAATAGAGACCACTAAGACCCGTTATACCTCAAATAGAGCCAATAAGGTTAAATCAGAGTTATGACCCACATAGTGCCATTACGACCAATTATACTAGTTAAGGACACACTAACCCAATATACCCACTAAGACGAAAATGAACCACGTACGATCCAATAGAGACCACTAAGACCCGTTACACCTCAAATAGAGCCAATAAGGTTAAATCAAAGTCATTATGACCCACTTAGTGCCATTACTACCAATTATAGTCGTTAAGAAAACACAAACGCAATATACCCACTATGATCAAAATGAACCAACTACGAACCATTACAGACCGCTAAGACCCGTTATACCTGAAATAGAGCCAATAAGTTCAGAACAAACTCATTATGACCCACATAGTGCCATTACGACCAATTGGACCCGTGAAGGAGACACAAACTTAATACACCCACTAAAACAAAAATAAACCAAGTACGAGCCATTATAGACCAATATGACATGTTATACCTCAAATAGAGCCAATATGGTTAAATCAGACTCTTTATGACCCACATAGTGCCATTACGACTAATTATACTCGTTAAGGACATACAAACCCAATTTACCCATTAAGACGAAAATGAACCACGTACGATCCAATAGAGACCACTAAGAGCCGTTACACCTCAAATAGAGCCAATAAGGTTAAATCAAACTCATTATGACCCACATAGTGCCATTAGACCAATTATACTCGTTAAGAAAACACAAACGCAATATACCCACTATGATCAAAACGAACCAAGTACGAACCATTACATACCACTAAGACCCGTTATACCTCAAAAAGAGCCAATAAGTTCAAATCAGACGCATTATGACCCACAGAGTGTCATTACGACCAATTATACTCTTTAAGGAAACAAAAACCCAATATACCCACCAAGACCAAAATGAACCAAGTATCGACCATTACAGACCGCTAAGACACGTTATACATCAAATAGAGCCAACAGTATCAAATCAGACTCATTATGACCCACATAGGGCCATTACGACCAATTATACTCGTTAAGGAAGCACAAACTCAATATACCCACTCTGACCAAAATGAACAAAGTACAAACCATTGCAGACCACTAAGACCCGTTATACCTCAAATAGAGCCCATATGGGCAAATCAGACTCATTATGAACCACATAGTGCCATTACGACCAATTAGACTCGTTAAGGAGACACAAACCCAATATACACACTAAGACCAAAACGAACCAAGTTTGAGCCATTACAAAACCAAAAAGACTCGTTACACCTCAAATAGAGCCAATAAGTTCAATTCACACTCATTATGACCCACATAGTGCCATTACGACCAATTATACTCGTTAAGGACACACAAACCCAATTTACGCACTAAGACGAAAATGAACCACGTACGATGCAATAGAGACCACTAAGACCCGTTACACCTCAAATAGAGCCAATAAGGTTAAATCAAAGTCATTATGACCAACATAGTGCCATTACTACCAATTATACTCGTTAAGAAAACACAAACGCAAAATACCAACCAAGTACGAGCCATTATAGAAAAATATGACACGTTATACCTCAAATAGAGCCAACAATATCAAATCAGACTCATTATGACCCACATAGCGCCCTTACGACCAATTATACTCGTTAAGGAAACACAATCCCAACATACCCACTCTGACCAAAATGAACAAAGTACAAACCATTGCAGACCACTAAGACCCGTTATACCTCAAATAGAGCCCATATGGGCAAATCAGACTCATTATGAACCACATAGTTCCATTACGACAATTTGACTCGTTAAGGAGACACAAACCCAATATACACACTAAGACCAAAACGAACTAAGTTTGAGCCATTACAAAACCAAAAAGACTCGTTACACCTCAAATAGAGCCAATAAGTTCAAATCATACTCATTATGACCCACATAGTGTCATTACGACCAATTATACTCGTTAAGGACACACAATCCCAATTTACCAACCACATACAATCAAATAGAGACCACAAAGTCCCGTTATACCTCAAATAGAGCCAACAAGGTTAAATCAGACTCATTATGACCCACATAGTGTCATTACAACAAATTATACTCCTTATGGAAACAAAAACCCAATATACCCACTAAGACCAAAATGAACCAAGTATGAACCATTACTGACCGCTACGACACGTTATACATCAAATAGAACCAACAATATCAAATCAGACTGATTATAACCCACATAGCGCCATTACGACCAATTATACTCGTTAAGGAAGCACAAACCCAATATACCCACTCTGACCAAAATGAACAAAGTACAAACCATTGCAGACCACTAAGACCCGTTATACCTCAAATAGAGCCCATATGGGCAAATCAGACTCATTATGAACCACATAGTGCCATTACGACCAATTAGACTCGTTAAGGAGACACAAACCCAATATACGCACTAAGACCAAAACGAACCAAGTTTGAGCCATTACAAAACCAAAAACACTCGTTACACCTCAAATAGAGCCAATAAGTTCAAATCATACTCATTATGACCAACATAGTGTCATTACGACCAATTATACTCGTTAAGTACACACAAACACAATTTACCAACCACATACAATCAAATAGAGACCACTAAGACCCGTTATACCTCAAATAGAGCCAATAAGGTTAAATCAGAGTTATGACCCACATAGTGCCATTACGACCAATTATACTAGTTAAGGACACACTAACCCAATATACCCACTAAGACGAAAATGAACCACGTACGATCCAATAGAGACCACTAAGACCCGTTACACCTCAAATAGAGCCAATAAGGTTAAATCAAAGTCATTATGACCCACTTAGTGCCATTACTACCAATTATAGTCGTTAAGAAAACACAAACGCAATATACCCACTATGATCAAAATGAACCAACTACGAACCATTACAGACCGCTAAGACCCGTTATACCTGAAATAGAGCCAATAAGTTCAGAACAAACTCATTATGACCCACATAGTGCCATTACGACCAATTGGACCCGTGAAGGAGACACAAACTTAATACACCCACTAAAACAAAAATAAACCAAGTACGAGCCATTATAGACCAATATGACATGTTATACCTCAAATAGAGCCAATATGGTTAAATCAGACTCTTTATGACCCACATAGTGCCATTACGACTAATTATACTCGTTAAGGACATACAAACCCAATTTACCCATTAAGACGAAAATGAACCACGTACGATCCAATAGAGACCACTAAGAGCCGTTACACCTCAAATAGAGCCAATAAGGTTAAATCAAACTCATTATGACCCACATAGTGCCATTAGACCAATTATACTCGTTAAGAAAACACAAACGCAATATACCCACTATGATCAAAACGAACCAAGTACGAACCATTACATACCACTAAGACCCGTTATACCTCAAAAAGAGCCAATAAGTTCAAATCAGACGCATTATGACCCACAGAGTGTCATTACGACCAATTATACTCTTTAAGGAAACAAAAACCCAATATACCCACCAAGACCAAAATGAACCAAGTATCGACCATTACAGACCGCTAAGACACGTTATACATCAAATAGAGCCAACAGTATCAAATCAGACTCATTATGACCCACATAGGGCCATTACGACCAATTATACTCGTTAAGGAAGCACAAACTCAATATACCCACTCTGACCAAAATGAACAAAGTACAAACCATTGCAGACCACTAAGACCCGTTATACCTCAAATAGAGCCCATATGGGCAAATCAGACTCATTATGAACCACATAGTGCCATTACGACCAATTAGACTCGTTAAGGAGACACAAACCCAATATACACACTAAGACCAAAACGAACCAAGTTTGAGCCATTACAAAACCAAAAAGACTCGTTACACCTCAAATAGAGCCAATAAGTTCAATTCACACTCATTATGACCCACATAGTGCCATTACGACCAATTATACTCGTTAAGGACACACAAACCCAATTTACGCACTAAGACGAAAATGAACCACGTACGATGCAATAGAGACCACTAAGACCCGTTACACCTCAAATAGAGCCAATAAGGTTAAATCAAAGTCATTATGACCAACATAGTGCCATTACTACCAATTATACTCGTTAAGAAAACACAAACGCAAAATACCAACCAAGTACGAGCCATTATAGAAAAATATGACACGTTATACCTCAAATAGAGCCAACAATATCAAATCAGACTCATTATGACCCACATAGCGCCCTTACGACCAATTATACTCGTTAAGGAAACACAATCCCAACATACCCACTCTGACCAAAATGAACAAAGTACAAACCATTGCAGACCACTAAGACCCGTTATACCTCAAATAGAGCCCATATGGGCAAATCAGACTCATTATGAACCACATAGTTCCATTACGACAATTTGACTCGTTAAGGAGACACAAACCCAATATACACACTAAGACCAAAACGAACTAAGTTTGAGCCATTACAAAACCAAAAAGACTCGTTACACCTCAAATAGAGCCAATAAGTTCAAATCATACTCATTATGACCCACATAGTGTCATTACGACCAATTATACTCGTTAAGGACACACAATCCCAATTTACCAACCACATACAATCAAATAGAGACCACAAAGTCCCGTTATACCTCAAATAGAGCCAACAAGGTTAAATCAGACTCATTATGACCCACATAGTGTCATTACAACAAATTATACTCCTTATGGAAACAAAAACCCAATATACCCACTAAGACCAAAATGAACCAAGTATGAACCATTACTGACCGCTACGACACGTTATACATCAAATAGAACCAACAATATCAAATCAGACTGATTATAACCCACATAGCGCCATTACGACCAATTATACTCGTTAAGGAAGCACAAACCCAATATACCCACTCTGACCAAAATGAACAAAGTACAAACCATTGCAGACCACTAAGACCCGTTATACCTCAAATAGAGCCCATATGGGCAAATCAGACTCATTATGAACCACATAGTGCCATTACGACCAATTAGACTCGTTAAGGAGACACAAACCCAATATACACACTAAGACCAAAACGAACCAAGTTTGAGCCATTACAAAACCAAAAACACTCGTTACACCTCAAATAGAGCCAATAAGTTCAAATCATACTCATTATGACCAACATAGTGTCATTACGACCAATTATACTCGTTAAGTACACACAAACACAATTTACCAACCACATACAATCAAATAGAGACCACTAAGACCCGTTATACCTCAAATAGAGCCAATAAGGTTAAATCAGAGTTATGACCCACATAGTGCCATTACGACCAATTATACTAGTTAAGGACACACTAACCCAATATACCCACTAAGATGAAAATGAACCACGTACGATCCAATAGAGACCACTAAGACCCGTTACACCTCAAATAGAGCCAATAAGGTTAAATCAAAGTCATTATGACCCACTTAGTGCCATTACTACCAATTATAGTCGTTAAGAAAACACAAACGCAATATACCCACTATGATCAAAATGAACCAACTACGAACCATTACAGACCGCTAAGACCCGTTATACCTGAAATAGAGCCAATAAGTTCAGAACAAACTCATTATGACCCACATAGTGCCATTACGACCAATTGGACCCGTGAAGGAGACACAAACTTAATACACCCACTAAAACAAAAATAAACCAAGTACGCTCCATTATAGACCAATATGACATGTTATACCTCAAATAGAGCCAATATGGTTAAATCAGACTCTTTATGACCCACATAGTGCCATTACGACTAATTATACTCGTTAAGGACATACAAACCCAATTTACCCATTAAGACGAAAATGAACCACGTACGATCCAATAGAGACCACTAAGAGCCGTTACACCTCAAATAGAGCCAATAAGGTTAAATCAAACTCATTATGACCCACATAGTGCCATTAGACCAATTATACTCGTTAAGAAAACACAAACGCAATATACCCACTATGATCAAAACGAACCAAGTACGAACCATTACATACCACTAAGACCCGTTATACCTCAAAAAGAGCCAATAAGTTCAAATCAGCCGCATTATGACCCACAGAGTGTCATTACGACCAATTATACTCTTTAAGGAAACAAAAACCCAATATACCCACCAAGACCAAAATGAACCAAGTATCGACCATTACAGACCGCTAAGACACGTTATACATCAAATAGAGCCAACAATATCAAATCAGACTCATTATGACCCACATAGGGCCATTACGACCAATTATACTCGTTAAGGAAGCACAAACTCAATATACCCACTCTGACCAAAATGAACAAAGTACAAACCATTGCAGACCACTAAGACCCGTTATACCTCAAATAGAGCCCATATGGGCAAATCAGACTCATTATGAACCACATAGTGCCATTACGACCAATTAGACTCGTTAAGGAGACACAAACCCAATATACACACTAAGACCAAAACGAACCAAGTTTGAGCCATTACAAAACCAAAAAGACTCGTTACACCTCAAATAGAGCCAATAAGTTCAATTCACACTCATTATGACCCACATAGTGCCATTACGACCAATTATACTCGTTAAGGACACACAAACCCAATTTACGCACTAAGACGAAAATGAACCACGTACGATGCAATAGAGACCACTAAGACCCGTTACACCTCAAATAGAGCCAATAAGGTTAAATCAAAGTCATTATGACCAACATAGTGCCATTACTACCAATTATACTCGTTAAGAAAACACAAACGCAAAATACCAACCAAGTACGAGCCATTATAGAAAAATATGACACGTTATACCTCAAATAGAGCCAACAATATCAAATCAGACTCATTATGACCCACATAGCGCCCTTACGACCAATTATACTCGTTAAGGAAACACAATCCCAACATACCCACTCTGACCAAAATGAACAAAGTACAAACCATTGCAGACCACTAAGACCCGTTATACCTCAAATAGAGCCCATATGGGCAAATCAGACTCATTATGAACCACATAGTTCCATTACGACAATTTGACTCGTTAAGGAGACACAAACCCAATATACACACTAAGACCAAAACGAACTAAGTTTGAGCCATTACAAAACCAAAAAGACTCGTTACACCTCAAATAGAGCCAATAAGTTCAAATCATACTCATTATGACCCACATAGTGTCATTACGACCAATTATACTCGTTAAGGACACACAATCCCAATTTACCAACCACATACAATCAAATAGAGACCACAAAGTCCCGTTATACCTCAAATAGAGCCAACAAGGTTAAATCAGACTCATTATGACCCACATAGTGTCATTACAACAAATTATACTCCTTATGGAAACAAAAACCCAATATACCCACTAAGACCAAAATGAACCAAGTATGAACCATTACTGACCGCTACGACACATTATACATCAAATAGAACCAACAATATCAAATCAGACTGATTATAACCCACATAGCGCCATTACGACCAATTATACTCGTTAAGGAAGCACAAACCCAATATACCCACTCTGACCAAAATGAACAAAGTACAAACCATTGCAGACCACTAAGACCCGTTATACCTCAAATAGAGCCCATATGGGCAAATCAGACTCATTATGAACCACATAGTGCCATTACGACCAATTAGACTCGTTAAGGAGACACAAACCCAATATACACACTAAGACCAAAACGAACCAAGTTTGAGCCATTACAAAACCAAAAACACTCGTTACACCTCAAATAGAGCCAATAAGTTCAAATCATACTCATTATGACCAACATAGTGTCATTACGACCAATTATACTCGTTAAGTACACACAAACACAATTTACCAACCACATACAATCAAATAGAGACCACTAAGACCCGTTATACCTCAAATAGAGCCAATAAGGTTAAATCAGAGTTATGACCCACATAGTGCCATTACGACCAATTATACTAGTTAAGGACACACTAACCCAATATACCCACTAAGATGAAAATGAACCACGTACGATCCAATAGAGACCACTAAGACCCGTTACACCTCAAATAGAGCCAATAAGGTTAAATCAAAGTCATTATGACCCACTTAGTGCCATTACTACCAATTATAGTCGTTAAGAAAACACAAACGCAATATACCCACTATGATCAAAATGAACCAACTACGAACCATTACAGACCGCTAAGACCCGTTATACCTGAAATAGAGCCAATAAGTTCAGAACAAACTCATTATGACCCACATAGTGCCATTACGACCAATTGGACCCGTGAAGGAGACACAAACTTAATACACCCACTAAAACAAAAATAAACCAAGTACGAGCCATTATAGACCAATATGACATGTTATACCTCAAATAGAGCCAATATGGTTAAATCAGACTCTTTATGACCCACATAGTGCCATTACGACTAATTATACTCGTTAAGGACATACAAACCCAATTTACCCATTAAGACGAAAATGAACCACGTACGATCCAATAGAGACCACTAAGAGCCGTTACACCTCAAATAGAGCCAATAAGGTTAAATCAAACTCATTATGACCCACATAGTGCCATTAGACCAATTATACTCGTTAAGAAAACACAAACGCAATATACCCACTATGATCAAAACGAACCAAGTACGAACCATTACATACCACTAAGACCCGTTATACCTCAAAAAGAGCCAATAAGTTCAAATCAGCCGCATTATGACCCACAGAGTGTCATTACGACCAATTATACTCTTTAAGGAAACAAAAACCCAATATACCCACCAAGACCAAAATGAACCAAGTATCGACCATTACAGACCGCTAAGACACGTTATACATCAAATAGAGCCAACAATATCAAATCAGACTCATTATGACCCACATAGGGCCATTACGACCAATTATACTCGTTAAGGAAGCACAAACTCAATATACCCACTCTGACCAAAATGAACAAAGTACAAACCATTGCAGACCACTAAGACCCGTTATACCTCAAATAGAGCCCATATGGGCAAATCAGACTCATTATGAACCACATAGTGCCATTACGACCAATTAGACTCGTTAAGGAGACACAAACCCAATATACACACTAAGACCAAAACGAACCAAGTTTGAGCCATTACAAAACCAAAAAGACTCGTTACACCTCAAATAGAGCCAATAAGTTCAATTCACACTCATTATGACCCACATAGTGCCATTACGACCAATTATACTCGTTAAGGACACACAAACCCAATTTACGCACTAAGACGAAAATGAACCACGTATGATGCAATAGAGACCACTAAGACCCGTTACACCTCAAATAGAGCCAATAAGGTTAAATCAAAGTCATTATGACCAACATAGTGCCATTACTACCAATTATACTCGTTAAGAAAACACAAACGCAAAATACCAACCAAGTACGAGCCATTATAGAAAAATATGACACGTTATACCTCAAATAGAGCCAACAATATCAAATCAGACTCATTATGACCCACATAGCGCCCTTACGACCAATTATACTCGTTAAGGAAACACAATCCCAACATACCCACTCTGACCAAAATGAACAAAGTACAAACCATTGCAGACCACTAAGACCCGTTATACCTCAAATAGAGCCCATATGGGCAAATCAGACTCATTATGAACCACATAGTTCCATTACGACAATTTGACTCGTTAAGGAGACACAAACCCAATATACACACTAAGACCAAAACGAACTAAGTTTGAGCCATTACAAAACCAAAAAGACTCGTTACACCTCAAATAGAGCCAATAAGTTCAAATCATACTCATTATGACCCACATAGTGTCATTACGACCAATTATACTCGTTAAGGACACACAATCCCAATTTACCAACCACATACAATCAAATAGAGACCACAAAGTCCCGTTATACCTCAAATAGAGCCAACAAGGTTAAATCAGACTCATTATGACCCACATAGTGTCATTACAACAAATTATACTCCTTATGGAAACAAAAACCCAATATACCCACTAAGACCAAAATGAACCAAGTATGAACCATTACTGACCGCTACGACACGTTATACATCAAATAGAACCAACAATATCAAATCAGACTGATTATAACCCACATAGCGCCATTACGACCAATTATACTCGTTAAGGAAGCACAAACACAATTTACCCACTCTGACCAAAATGAACAAAGTACAAACCATTGCAGACCACTAAGACCCGTTATACCTCAAATAGAGCCCATATGGGCAAATCAGACTCATTATGAACCACATAGTGCCATTACGACCAATTAGACTCGTTAAGGAGACACAAACCCAATATACACACTAAGACCAAAACGAACCAAGTTTGAGCCATTACAAAACCAAAAACACTCGTTACACCTCAAATAGGGCCAATAAGTTCAAATCATACTCATTATGACCAACATAGTGTCATTACGACCAATTATACTCGTTAAGTACACACAAACACAATTTACCAACCACATACAATCAAATAGAGACCACTAAGACCCGTTATACCTCAAATAGAGCCAATAAGGTTAAATCAAAGTTATGACCCACATAGTGCCATTACGACTAATTATACTAGTTAAGGACACACTAACCCAATATACCCACTAAGACGAAAATGAACCACGTACGATCCAATAGAGACCACTAAGACCCGTTACACCTCAAATAGAGCCAATAAGGTTAAATCAAAGTCATTATGACCCACTTAGTGCCATTACTACCAATTATAGTCGTTAAGAAAACACAAACGCAATATACCCACTATGATCAAAATGAACCAACTACGAACCATTACAGACCGCTAAGACCCGTTATACCTGAAATAGAGCCAATAAGTTCAGAACAAACTCATTATGACCCACATAGTGCCATTACGACCAATTGGACCCGTGAAGGAGACACAAACTTAATACACCCACTAAAACAAAAATAAACCAAGTACGAGCCATTATAGACCAATATGACATGTTATACCTCAAATAGAGCCAATATGGTTAAATCAGACTCTTTATGACCCACATAGTGCCATTACGACTAATTATACTCGTTAAGGACATACAAACCCAATTTACCCATTAAGACGAAAATGAACCACGTACGATCCAATAGAGACCACTAAGAGCCGTTACACCTCAAATAGAGCCAATAAGGTTAAATCAAACTCATTATGACCAACATAGTGCCATTAGACCAATTATACTCGTTATGAAAACACAAACGCAATATACCCACTATGATCAAAACGAACCAAGTACGAACCATTACATACCACTAAGACCCGTTATACCTCAAAAAGAGCCAATAAGTTCAAATCAGACGCATTATGACCCACAGAGTGTCATTACGACCAATTATACTCTTTAAGGAAACAAAAACCCAATATACCCACCAAGACCAAAATGAACCAAGTATCGACCATTACAGACCGCTAAGACACGTTATACATCAAATAGAGCCAACAATATCAAATCAGACTCATTATGACCCACATAGGGCCATTACGACCAATTATACTCGTTAAGGAAGCACAAACTCAATATACCCACTCTGACCAAAATGAACAAAGTACAAACCATTGCAGACCACTAAGACCCGTTATACCTCAAATAGAGCCCATATGGGCAAATCAGACTCATTATGAACCACATAGTGCCATTACGACCAATTAGACTCGTTAAGGAGACACAAACCCAATATACACACTAAGACCAAAACGAACCAAGTTTGAGCCATTACAAAACCAAAAACACTCGTTACACCTCAAATAGGGCCAATAAGTTCAATTCACACTCATTATGACCCACATAGTGCTATTACGACCAATTATACTCGTTAAGGACACACAAACCCAATTTACGCACTAAGACGAAAATGAACCACGTACGATCCAATAGAGACCACTAAGACCCCGTTACACCTCAAATATAGCCAATAAGGTTAAATCAGAGTTATGACCCACATAGTGCCATTACGACCAATTATACTAGTTAAGGACACACTAACCCAATATACCCACTAAGACGAAAATGAACCACGTACGATCCAATAGAGACCACTAAGACCCGTTACACCTCAAATAGAGCCAATAAGGTTAAATCAAAGTCATTATGACCCACTTAGTGCCATTACTACCAATTATAGTCGTTAAGAAAACACAAACGCAATATACCCACTATGATCAAAATGAACCAACTACGAACCATTACAGACCGCTAAGACCCGTTATACCTGAAATAGAGCCAATAAGTTCAAAACAAACTCTTTATGATCCACATAGTGCCATTACGACCAATTGGACCCGTGAAGGAGACACAAACTTAATACACCCACTAAAACAAAAATAAACCAAGTACGAGCCATTATAGACCAATATGACATGTTATACCTCAAATAGAGCCAATAAGGTTAAATCAGACTCTTTATGACCCACATAGTGCCATTACGACTAATTATACTCGTTAAGGACATACAAACCCAATTTACCCATTAAGACGAAAATGAACCACGTACGATCCAATAGAGACCACTAAGAGCCGTTACACCTCAAATAGAGCCAATAAGGTTAAATCAAACTCATTATGACCCACATAGTGCCATTAGACCAATTATACTCGTTAAGAAAACACAAACGCAATATACCCACTATGATCAAAACGAACCAAGTACGAACCATTACATACCACTAAGACCCGTTATACCTCAAAAAGAGCCAATAAGTTCAAATCAGATGCATTATGACCCCCAGAGTGTCATTACGACCAATTATACTCTTTAAGGAAACAATATCAACCATTACAGACCGCTAAGACACGTTATACATCAAATAGAGCCAACAATATCAAATCAGACTCATTATGACCCACATAGCGCCATTACGACCAATTATACTCGTTAAGGAAGCACAAACCCAATATACCCACTCTGACCAAAATGAACAAAGTACAAACCATTGCAGACCACTAAGACCCATTATACCTCAAATAGAGCTCATATGGGCAAATCAGACTCATTATGAACCACATAGTGCCATTACGACCAATTAGACTCGTTTAGGAGACACAAACCCAATATACACACTAAGACCAAAACGAACCAAGTTTGAGCCATTACAAAACCAAAAAGACTCGTTACACCTCAAATAGAGCCAATAAAGTCAAATCACACTCATTATGACCCACATTGGGTCATTACGACCAATTATACTCGTTAAGGACAAACAAACCCAATTTACCAACCAAGTACGAGCCATTATAGAAAAATATGACACGTTATACCTCAAATAGAGACAATAATTTCAAATCAGACTCATTATGATCGACATAGTGCCATTTACGACCAATTATACTCGTTAAGGACACACAAACCGAATTTACCCACTAAGACGAAAATGAACAAAAAAAAAGACGAAAATGAACCACGTACGATCCAATAGAGACCACTAAGAATCGTTACACCTCAAATTGAGCCAATAAGGGTAAATCAAACTCATTATGACCCACACAGTGCCATTTCGACCAATTATACTCGTTAAGAAAACACAGTGCCATTACGACCATAGTGGTATGATCAAAATGAACCAAGTACGAACCATTATAGACCACTAAGGCCCGTTATACCTCAAATAGAACGAATAAGGTAAAATCAGACTCATTATCACCCACATAGTGCCCCATTACGACCAATTAGACTCGTTAAGGAAACATAAACCCAATATACCCACTAAGACCAAAACGAACCTAGTACGAACCATTACATACCACTAAGACCCGTTATGACTCAAAAAGAACCAATAAGGTCAAATCAGACTCATTATGACCCACATAGTGTCATTACGACCAATTATACTCCCTAAGGAAACAAAAACCCAATATACCCACTAAGACCAAAACGAACCAAGTTTGAGCCATTATAAAACCAAAAAGACTCGTTACACCTCAAATAGAGCCAATAACTTCAAATCACACTCATTGTGACCCACATAGTGTAATTACGACCAATAATAGTTGTTAAGGACACACGAACCAAATTTACCAACCACATACGATCAAAAATAGAGATTACTAAGACCCGTTTATGACCCACATAGTGCCATTACGACCAATTATACTCGTTAAGGACACACAAACCCAATTTACCGACTAAGACGAAAACACAAATAGAGCCAATAAGGTTAAATCAAAGTCATTATGACCCACATAGTGCCGTTACTACCAATTATACTCGTTAAGAAAACGCAAACACAATATACCTACTATGATCAAAATGAACCAACTACGAACCATTACAGACCGCTAAGACGCGTTATACCTGAAATAGAGCCAATAAGTTCAAAACAAACTCATTATGACCCACATAGTGCCATTACGACCAATTGGACCCGTGAAGGAGACACAAACCTAATATACCCACTAAAACAAAAATAAACCAAGTACGAGCCATTATAGACCAATATGACACGTTTATACCTCAAATAGAGCCAATAAGGTTAAATCAGACTCATTATGACCCACATAGTGCCATTACGACTAATTATACTCGTTTAAGGATATACAAACCCAATTTACCCAAGACGAAAATGAACCACGTACGATCCAATAGAGACCACTAAGACCTGTTACACCTTAAATAGAGCGAATAAGGTTAAATCAAACTCATTATGACCCACATAGTGCCATTACTACCAATTATACTCGTTAAGAAAACACAAACGCAATATACCCACTATGATCAAAACGAACCAAGTACGGACCATTACATACCACTAAGACCCATTATACCTCAAAAAGAGCCAATAAGGTCAAATCAGAGTCATTATGACCCACATAGTGTCATTACGACCAATTATACTCCTTAAGGAAACAAAAATCCAATATACCCACTAAGACCAAAATGAACCAAGTATCAACCATTACAGACCGCTAAGACACGTTATACATCAAATAGAGCCAACAATATCAAATCAGACTCATTATGACCCACATAACGCTATTACGACCAATTATATACTCGTTAAGGAAGCACAAACCCAATATACCCACTCTGACCAAAATGAACAAAGTACACATTGCAGACCACTAAGACCCGTTATACCCTAAATAGAGCCCATATGTGCAAATCAGACTCATTATGACCCACAATAGTGCCATTACGTCCAATTAGACTCGTTAACGAAACACAAACCCAATATATACACTAAGACCAAAACGAACCAAGTTTGAGCAATAACAAAACCAAAAAGACTCGTTACACCTCAAATAGAGCCAATAAGTTCAAATCACACTCATTATGACCCACATAGTGTGATTACGACCAATTTTACTCGTTAAGGACAAACAAACCCAATTTACCAACCAAGTAGGAGACATTATAGACAAATATGACACGTTATACCTCAAATAGAGCCAACAATTTCAAATCAGACCCATTATGATCCACATAGTGCCATTTACGACCAATTTTACTCGTTAAGAACACACAAACCGAATTTACCCACTAAGACGAAAATGAACCACGTACGATCCAATAGAGACCACTAAGACCCATTACACCTCAAATAGAGCCAATAAGGTTAAATCAAAGTCATTATGACCCACATAGTGCCATTACTACCAATTATAATCGTTAAAAAAATACAAACGCAATATACCCACTATGATCAAAACGAACCAAGTACGAACCATTACATACCACTAAGACCCGTTATACCTCAAAAAGAGCCAATAAGGTCAAATCAGACTCATTATGACCCACATAGGGTCATTACGACCAATTATACTCCTTAAGGAAACAAAAATCCAATATACCCACTAAGACCAAAATGAACCAAGTATCAACCATTACAGACCGCTAAGACACGTTATACATCAAATAGAGCCAACAATATCAAATCAGACTCATTATGACCCACATAGCGCCATTACGACCAATTATACTCGTTAAGGAAGCACAAACCCAATATACCCACTCTGACCAAATTGAACAAAGTACAAACCATTGCAGACCACTAAGACCCGTTATACCTCAAATAGAGCCCATATGGGCAAATCAGACTCATTATGAACCACATAGTGCCATTACGAAAATTTGACTCTTTAAGGAGACACAAACCCAATATACACACTAAGACCAAAACGAACCAAGTTTGAGCCATTACAAAACCAAAAAGACTCGTTAAACATAAGTTCAAATCACGCTCATTATGACCCACATAGTGTGATTACGACAAATTATACTCGTAAATGACAAACAAACCCAATTTACCAACCAAGTACGAGCCATTATAGACAAATATGACACGTTATACCTCAAATAGAGCCAACAATTTCAAATCAGACTCATTATGATCCACTAGTACCATTTACGACCAATTATACTCGTTAAGGACACACAAACCGAATTTACCCACTAAGATCCAATAGAGACAACTAAGACCCGTTACACCTCAATTAGAGCCAATATGGTTAAATCAAACTCATTATTACCCACATAGTGCCATTACGACCAATTATAATCGTTAAGAAAACACAAACCCAATATACCCACTATGATCAAAATGAACCAAGTACGAACCATTACAGACCACTAAGGCCCGTTATACCTCAAATAGAGCGAACAAGGTAAAATTAGACTCATTATCACCCACATAGTGCCATTACGACCAATTAGACTCGTTAAGGAGATACAAACCCAATATACACACTAAGACCAAAACGAACCAAGTTTGAGCCATTACAAAGCCAAAAAGACTCGTTACACCTCAAATAGAACCAATAAGTTCAAATCACACTCATTATGACCCACATAGTGTGATTACGACCAATTTTACTCGTTAAGGACAAACAAACCAAATTTACCAACCAAGTATGAGCCATTATAGACAAATATGACACGTTATACCTCAAATAGAGCCAACAATTTCAAATCAGACTCTTATGATCCACATAGTGCCATTTACTACCAATTATACTCGTTAAGGACACACAAACCGAATTTACCCAGTAAGACGAAAATGAACAAAAAAAAAAGACGAAAATGAACCACGTACGATCCAATAGAGACCAATAAGACCCGTTACACCTCAAATAGAGCCAATAAGGTTAAATCAAAGTCATTATGACCCACATAGTGCCATTACGACCAATTATCATCGTTAAGAAAACACAAACCCAATATACCCACTATGATCAAAATGAACCAAGTACGAACCATTACAGACCACCAAGGCCCGTTATACCTCAAATAGAGCGAATAAGGTAAAATCAGACTCATTATCACCCACATAGTGCCATTACGACCAATTAGACTCGTTAAGGAGATTCAAACCCAATATACACACTAAGACCAAAACGAACCAAGTTTGAGCCATTACAAAACCAAAAAGACTCGTTACACCTCAAATAGAGCCAATAAGTTCAAATCACACTCATTATGACCCACATAGTGTGATTACGACCAATTTTACTCGTTATGGACAAACAAACCCAATTTACCAACCAAGTATGAGCCATTATAGACAAATATGACACGTTATACCTCAAATAGAGCCAACAATTTCAAATCAGACTCTTATGATCCACATAGTGCCATTTACGACCAATTATACTCGTTAAGGACACACAAACCGAATTTACCCAGTAAGACGAAAATGAACCACGTACGATCCAATAGAGACCACTAAGACCCGTTACACCTCAAATAGAGCCAATAAGGTTAAATCAAAGTCATTATAACCCACATAGTGCCATTACGACCAATTATAATCGTTAAGAAAACACAAACCCAATATACCCACTATGATCAAAATGAACCAAGTACGAACCATTACAGACCACCAAGGCCCGTTATACCTCAAATAGAGCGAATAAGGTAAAATCAGACTCATTATCACCCACATAGTGCCATTACGACCAATTAGACTCGTTAAGGAGATACAAACCCAATATACACACTAAGACCAAAACGAACCAAGTTTGAGCCATTACAAAACCAAAAAGACTCGTTACACCTCAAATAGAGCCAATAAGTTCAAATCACACTCATTATGACCCACATAGTGTGATTACGACCAATTTTACTCGTTAAGGACAAACAAACCCAATTTACCAACCAAGTATGAGCCATTATAGACAAATATGACACGTTATACCTCAAATAGAGCCAACAATTTCAAATCAGACTCTTATCATCCACATAGTGCCATTTACGACCAATTATACTCGTTAAGGACACACAAACCGAATTTACCCAGTAAGACGAAAATGAACCACGTACGATCCAAGAGAGACCACTAAGACCCGTTACACCTCAAATAGAGCCAACAAGGTTAACTCAAAGTCATTATGACCCACATAGTGCCATTACGACCAATTATAATCATTAAGAAAACACAAACCCAATATACCCACTATTATCAAAATGAACCAAGTACGAACCATTACAGACCACCAAGGCCCGTTATACCTCAAATAGAGCCATTATAGACAAATATGACACGTTATACCTCAAATAGAGCCAACAATTTCAAATCAGACTCTTATGATCCACATAGTGCCATTACGACCAATTAGACTCGTTAAGGAGATACAAACCCAATATACACACTAAGACCAAAACGAACCAAGTTTGAGCCATTACAAAGCCAAAAAGACTCGTTACACCTCAAATAGAACCAATAAGTTCAAATCACACTCATTATGACCCACATAGTGTGATTACGACCAATTTTACTCGTTAAGGACAAACAAACCAAATTTACCAACCAAGTATGAGCCATTATAGACAAATATGACACGTTATACCTCAAATAGAGCCAACAATTTCAAATCAGACTCTTATGATCCACATAGTGCCATTTACGACCAATTATACTCGTTAAGGACACACAAACCGAATTTACCCAGTAAGACGAAAATGAACAAAAAAAAAAGACGAAAATGAACCACGTACGATCCAATAGAGACCAATAAGACCCGTTACACCTCAAATAGAGCCAATAAGGTTAAATCAAAGTCATTATGACCCACATAGTGCCATTACGACCAATTATCATCGTTAAGAAAACACAAACCCAATATACCCACTATGATCAAAATGAACCAAGTACGAACCATTACAGACCACCAAGGCCCGTTATACCTCAAATAGAGCGAATAAGGTAAAATCAGACTCATTATCACCCACATCATTACGACCAATTAGACTCGTTAAGGAGATTCAAACCCAATATACACACTAAGACCAAAACGAACCAAGTTTGAGCCATTACAAAACCAAAAAGACTCGTTACACCTCAAATAGAGCCAATAAGTTCAAATCACACTCATTATGACCCACATAGTGTGATTACGACCAATTTTACTCGTTATGGACAAACAAACCCAATTTACCAACCAAGTATGAGCCATTATAGACAAATATGACACGTTATACCTCAAATAGAGCCAACAATTTCAAATCAGACTCTTATGATCCACATAGTGCCATTTACGACCAATTATACTCGTTAAGGACACACAAACCGAATTTACCCAGTAAGACGAAAATGAACCACATACGATCCAATAGAGACCACTAAGACCCGTTACACCTCAAATAGAGCCAATATGGTTAAATCAAACTCATTATGACCCACATAGTACCATTACGACCAATTATAATCGTTAAGAAAATACAAACCCAATATACCCACTATGATCAAAATGAACCAAGTACGAACCATTACAGACCACTAAGGCCCGTTATACCTCAAATAGAGCGAATAAGGTAAAATCAGACTCATTATCACCCACATAGTGCCATTACGACCAATTAGACTCGTTAAGGAGATACAAACCCAATATACACACTAAGACCAAAACGAACCAAGTTTGAGCCATTACAAAACCAAAAAGACTCGTTACACCTCAAATAGAGACAATAAGTTCAAATCACACTCATTATGACCCACATAGTTTGATTACGACCAATTTTACTCGTTAAGGACAAACAAACCCAATTTACCAACCAAGTACGAGCCATTATAGACAAATATGACACGTTATACCTCAAATAGAGCCAACAATTTCAAATCAGACTCTTATGATCCACATAGTGCCATTTACGACCAATTAAACTCGTTAAGGACACACAAAACCGAATTAACCCAGTAAGACGAAAATGAACCACGTACGATCCAATAGAGACCACTAAGACCCGTTACACCTCAAATAGAGCCAATAAGGTTAAATCAAACTCATTAATGGCCCACATAGTGCCATTACGACCAATTATAATCGTTAAGAAAACACAAACCCAATATACCCACTATGATCAAAATGAACCAAGTACGAACCATTACACACCACTAAGGCCCGTTATACCTCAAATAGAGCGAATAAGGTAAAATCAGACTCATTATCACCCACATAGTGCAATTACGACCAATTAGACTCGTTAAGGAGATACAAACCCAATATACACACTAAGACCTAAACGAACCAAGTTTGAGCCATTACAAAACCAAAAAGACTCGTTACACCTCAAATAGAGACAATAAGTTCAAATCACACTCATTATGACCCACATAGTGTGATTACGACCAATTTTACTCGTTAAGGACAAACAAACCCAATTTACCAACCAAGTATGAGCCATTATAGACAAATATGACACGTTATACCTCAAATAGAGCCAACAATTTCAAATCAGACTCTTATGATCCACATAGTGCCATTTACGACCAACTATACTCGTTAAGGACACACAAACCGAATTTACCCACTAAGACCAAATCGAACCAAGTTTGAGCCATTACAAAACCAAAAAGACTCGTTACCCCTCAAATAGAGCCAATAAGTTCAAATCACACTTATTATGACCCACATAGTGTGATTACGACCAATTTTACTCGTTAAGGACAAACAAACCCAATTTACCAACCAAGTATGAGCCATTATAGACAAATATGACACGTTATACCTCAAATAGAGCCAACAATTTCAAATCAGACTCTTATGATCCACATAGTGCCATTTACGACCAATTATACTCGTTAAGGACACACAAACCGAATTTACCCAGTAAGACGAAAATGAACCACGTACGATCCAAGAGAGACCACTAAGACCCGTTACACCTCAAATAGAGCCAACAAGGTTAACTCAAAGTCATTATGACCCACATAGTGCCATTACGACCAATTATAATCATTAAGAAAACACAAACCCAATATACCCACTATTACCAAAATGAACCAAGTACGAACCATTACAGACCACCAAGGCCCGTTATACCTCAAATAGAGCCATTATAGACAAATATGACACGTTATACCTCAAATAGAGCCAACAATTTCAAATCAGACTCTTATGATCCACATAGTGCCATTACGACCAATTAGACTCGTTAAGGAGATACAAACCCAATATACACACTAAGACCAAAACGAACCAAGTTTGAGCCATTACAAAGCCAAAAAGACTCGTTACACCTCAAATAGAACCAATAAGTTCAAATCACACTCATTATGACCCACATAGTGTGATTACGACCAATTTTACTCGTTAAGGACAAACAAACCAAATTTACCAACCAAGTATGAGCCATTATAGACAAATATGACACGTTATACCTCAAATAGAGCCAACAATTTCAAATCAGACTCTTATGATCCACATAGTGCCATTTACGACCAATTATACTCGTTAAGGACACACAAACCGAATTTACCCAGTAAGACGAAAATGAACAAAAAAAAAAGACGAAAATGAACCACGTACGATCCAATAGAGACCAATAAGACCCGTTACACGTCAAATAGAGCCAATAAGGTTAAATCAAAGTCATTATGACCCACATAGTGCCATTACGACCAATTATCATCGTTAAGAAAACACAAACCCAATATACCCACTATGATCAAAATGAACCAAGTACGAACCATTACAGACCACCAAGGCCCGTTATACCTCAAATAGAGCGAATAAGGTAAAATCAGACTCATTATCACCCACATAGTGCCATTACGACCAATTAGACTCGTTAAGGAGATTCAAACCCAATATACACACTAAGACCAAAACGAACCAAGTTTGAGCCATTACAAAACCAAAAAGACTCGTTACACCTCAAATAGAGCCAATAAGTTCAAATCACACTCATTATGACCCACATAGTGTGATTACGACCAATTTTACTCGTTATGGACAAACAAACCCAATTTACCAACCAAGTATGAGCCATTATAGACAAATATGACACGTTATACCTCAAATAGAGCCAACAATTTCAAATCAGACTCTTATGATCCACATAGTGCCATTTACGACCAATTATACTCGTTAAGGACACACAAACCGAATTTACCCAGTAAGACGAAAATGAACCACGTACGATCCAATAGAGACCACTAAGACCCGTTACACCTCAAATAGAGCCAATATGGTTAAATCAAACTCATTATGACCCACATAGTACCATTACGACCAATTATAATCGTTAAGAAAATACAAACCCAATATACCCACTATGATCAAAATGAACCAAGTACGAACCATTACAGACCACTAAGGCCCGTTATACCTCAAATAGAGCGAATAAGGTAAAATCAGACTCATTATCGGGTACATAGTGCCATTACGACCAATTAGACTCGTTAAGGAGATACAAACCCAATATTCACACTAAGACCAAAACGAACCAAGTTTAAGCCATTACAAAACCAAAAAGACTCGTTACACCTCAAATAGAGACAATAAGTTCAAATCACACTCATTATGACCCACATAGTGTGATTACGACCAATTTTACTCGTTAAGGACAAACAAACCCAATTTACCAACCAAGTACGAGCCATTATAGACAAATATGACACGTTATATCTCAAATAGAGCCAACAATTTCAAATCAGACTCTTATGATCCACATAGTGCCATTTACGACCAATTATACTCGTTAAGGACACACAAACCGAATTTACCCAGTAAGACGAAAATGAACCACGTACGATCCAATAGAGACCACTAAGACCCGTTACACCTCAAATAGAGCCAATAAGGTTAAATCGAGCTCATTATGGCCCACATAGTGCCATTACGACCAATTATAATCGTTAAGAAAACACAAACCCAATATACCCACTATGATCAAAATGAACCAAGTACGAACCATTACACACCTCTAAGGCCCGTTATACCTCAAATAGAGCGAATAAGGTAAAATCAAACTCATTATCACCCCCATAGTGCCATTACGACCAATTAGAGTCGTTAAGGAGATACAAACCCAATATACACACTAAGACCAAATCGAACCAAGTTTGAGCCATTACAAAACCAAAAAGACTCGTTACACCTCAAATAGAGACAATAAGTTCAAATCACACTCATTATGACCCACATAGTGTGATTACGACCAATTTTACTCGTTAAGGACAAACAAACCTAATTTACCAACCAAGTATGAGCCATTATAGACAAATATGACACGTTATACCTCAAATAGAGCCAACAATTTCAAATCAGACTCTTATGATCCACATAGTGCCATTTACGACCAATTAAACTCGTTAAGGACACACAAACCGAATTAACCCAGTAAGACGAAAATGAACCACGTACGATCCAATAGAGACCACTAAGACCCGTTACACCTCAAATAGAGCCAATAAGGTTAAATCAAACTCATTATGGCCCACATAGTGCCATTACGACCAATTATAATCGTTAAGAAAACACAAACGCAATATACCCACTATGATCAAAATGAACCAAGTACGAACCATTACACACCACTAAGGCCCGTTATACCTCAAATAGAGCGAATAAGGTAAAATCAGACTCATTATCACCCACATAGTGCAATTACGACCAATTAGACTCGTTAAGGAGATACAAACCCAATATACACACTAAGACCTAAACGAACCAAGTTTGAGCCATTACAAAACCAAAAAGACTCGTTACACCTCAAATAGAGACAATAAGTTCAAATCACACTCATTATGACCCACATAGTGTGATTACGACCAATTTCACTCGTTAAGGACAAACAAACCCAATTTACCAACCAAGTATGAGCCATTATAGACAAATATGACACGTTATACCTCAAATAGAGCCAACAATTTCAAATCAGACTCTTATGATCCACATAGTGCCATTTACTACCAACTATACTCGTTAAGGACACACAAACCGAATTTACCCACTAAGATCAAATCGAACCAAGTTTGAGCAATTACAAAACCAAAAAGACTCGTTACCCCTCAAATAGAGCCAATAAGTTCAAATCACACTCATTATGACCCACATAGTGTGATTACGACCAATTTTACTCGTTAAGGACAAAGAAACCCAATTTACCAACCAAGTATTAGCAATTATAGACAAATATGACACGTTATACCTCAAATAGAGCCAACAATTTCAAATCAGACTCATTATGATCCACATAGTGCCATTTACGACCAACTATACTCGTTAAGGACACACAAACCGAATTTACCCACTAAGACGAAAATGAACCACGTACGATCCAATAGAGACCACTAAGACCCGTTACACCTCAAATAGAGCCAATAAGGTTAAATCAACCTCATTATGGCCCACGTAGTGCCATTACGACCAATTATAATCGTTAAGAAAACACAAACCCAATATACCCACGATGATCAAAATGAACCAAGTACGAACCATTACAGACCACTAAGGCCCGTTATACCTCAAATAGAGCGAATAAGGTAAAATCAGACTTATTATCACCCACCTAGTGCCATTACGACCAATTAGACTCGTTAAAGAGATACAAACCCAATATACACACTAAGACCAAAACGAACCAAGTTTGAGCCATTACAAAACCAAAAAGACTCGTTACACCTCAAATAGAGCCAATAAGTTCAAATCACACTCATTATGACCCACATAGTGTGATTACGACCAATTATACTCGTTAAGGACAAACAAACCCAATTTACCAACCAAGTACGAGCCATTATAGACAAATATGACACGTTATACCTCAAATAGAGGCAACAATTTCAAATCAGACTCTTATGATCCACATAGTGCCATTTACGACCAACTATACTCGTTAAGGACACACAAACCGAATTTACCCACTAAGACCAAAATGAACCACGTACGATCCAATAGAGACAACTAAGACCCGTTACACCTCAAATAGAGCCAATATGGTTAAATCAAACTCATTATGACCCACATAGTGCCATTACGACCAATTATAATCGTTAAGAAAATACAAACCCAATATACCCACTATGATCAAAATGAACCAAGTACGAACCATTACAGACCACTAAGGCCCGTTATACCTCAAATAGAGCGAATAAGGTAAAATCAGACTCATTATCACCCACATAGTGCCATTACGACCAATTAGACTCGTTAAGGAGATACAAACCCAATATACACACTAAGACCAAAACGAACCAAGTTTGAGCCATTACAAAACCAAAAAGACTCGTTACACCTCAAATAGAGACAATAAGTTCAAATCACACTCATTATGACCCACATAGTGTGATTACGACCAATTTTACTCGTTAAGGACAAACAAACCCAATTTACCAACCAAGTACGAGCCATTATAGACAAATATGACACGTTATACCTCAAATAGAGCCAACAATTTCAAATCAGACTCTTATGATCCACATAGTGCCATTTACGACCATTTATACGTGTTAAGGACACACAAACCGAATTAACCCAGTAAGACGAAAATGAACCACGTACGATCCAATAGAGACCACTAAGACCCGTTACACCTCAAATAGAGCCAATAAGGTAAAATCAAACTCATTATGGCCCACATAGTGCCATTACGACCAATTATAATCGTTAAGAAAACACAAACCCAATATACCCACTATGATCAAAATGAACCAAGTACGAACCATTACACACCACTAAGGCCCGTTATACCTCAAATAGAGCGAATAAGGTAAAATCAGACTCATTATCACCCACATAGTGCCATTACGACCAATTAGACTCGTTAAGGAGATACATACCCAATATACACACTAAGACCAAAACGAAACAAGTTTGAGCCATTACAAAACCAAAAAGACTCGTTACACCTCAAATAGAGCCAATAAGTTCAAATCACACTCATTATGACCCACATAGTGTGATTACGACCAATTTTACTCCTTAAAGACAAACAAACCCAATTTACCAACCAATTATGAGCCATTATAGACAAATATGACACGTTATACCTCAAATAGAGCCAACAATTTCAAATCAGACTCTTATGATCCACATAGTGCCATTTACGACCAATTATACTCGTTAAGGACACACAAACCGAATTTACCCAGTAAGACGAAAATGAACCACGTACGATCCAACAGAGACCACTAAGACCCGTTACACCTCAAATAGAGCCAATAAGGTTAAATCAAACTCATTATGGCCCACATAGTGCCATTACGAACCATTATAATCGTTAAGAAAACACAAACCCAATATACCCACTATGATCAAAATGAACCAAGTACGAACCATTACACACCTCTAAGGCCCGTTATACCTCAAATCGAGCGAATAAGGTAAAATCAAACTCATTATCACCCACATAGTGCCATTACGAGCAATTAGACTCGTTAATGAGATCAAAACCCAATATACACACTAAGATCAAAACTAACCAAGTTTGAGCCATTACAAAACCAAAAAGACTCGTTACACCTCAATTAGAGACAATAAGTTCAAATCACACTCATTATGACCCACATAGTGTGATTACGACCAATTTTACTCGTTAAGAACAAACAAACCCAATTTACCAACCAAGTATGAGCCATTATAGACAAATATGACACGTTATACCTCAAATAGAGCCAACAATTTCAAATCAGACTCATTATGATCCACATAGTACCATTTACGACCAATTAAACTCGTTAAGGACACACAAACCGAATTAACCCAGTAAGACGAAAATGAACCACGTACGATCCAATAGAGACCACTAAGACCTGTTACACCTCAAACAGAGCCAATAAGGTTAAATCAAACTCATTATGGCCCACATAGTGCCATTACGACCAATTATAATCGTTAAGAAAACACAAACCCAATATACCCACTATGATCAAAATGAACCAAGTACGAACCGTTACACACCTCTAAGGCCCGTTATACCTCAAACCGAGCGAATAAGGTAAAATCAAACTCATTATCACCCACATAGTGCCATTACGACCAATTAGACTCGTTAAGGAGATCCAAACCCAATATACACACTAAGATCAAAACTAACCAAGTTTGAGCCATTACAAAACCAAAAAGACTCGTTACACCTCAATTAGAGACAATAAGTTCAAATCACACTCATTATGACCCACATAGTGTGATTACGACCAATTTTACTCGTTAAGGACAAACAAACCCAATTTACCAACCAAGTATGAGCCATTATAGACAAATATGACACGTTATACCTCAAATAGAGCCAACAATTTCAAATCAGACTCATTATGATCCACATAGTACCATTTACGACCAATTAAACTCGTTAAGGACACACAAACCAAATTAACCCAGTAAGACGAAAATGAACCACGTACGATCCAATAGAGACCACTAAGACCCGTTACACCTCAAATAGAGCCAATAAGGTTAAATCAAACTCATTATGGCCCACATAGTGCCATTACGACCAATTATAATCGTTAAGAAAACACAAACCCATTATACCCACTATGATCAAAATGAACCAAGTACGAACCATTACACACCACTAAGGCCCGTTATACCTCAAATAGAGCGAATAAGGTAAAATCAAACTCATTTTCACCCACATAGTGCAATTACGACCAATTAGACTCGTTAAGGAGATACAAACCCAATATACACACTAAGACCTAAACGAACCAAGTTTGAGCCATTACAAAACCAAAAAGACTCGTTACACCTCAAATAGAGACAATAAGTTCAAATCACACTCATTATGACCCACATAGTGTGATTACGACCAATTTTACTCGTTAAGGACAAACAAACCCAATTTACCAACCAAGTACGAGCCATTATAGACAAATATGACACGTTATACCTCAAATAGAGCCAACAATTTCAAATCAGACCCACATAGTGCCATTTACGACCAATTATACTCGTTAAGGACACACAAACCGAATTAACCCAGTAAGACGAAAATGAACCACGTACGATCCAATAGAGACCACTAAGACCCGTTACACCTCAAATAGAGCCAATATGGTTAAATCAAACTCATTATGACCTACATAGTGCCATTACGACCAATTATAATCGTTAAGAAAACACAAACCCAATATACCCACTATGATCAAAATGAACCAAGTACGAACCATTATAGACCACTAAGGCCGGTTATACCTCAAATAGAGCGAATAAGGTAAAATCAGACTCATTATCACCCACATAGTGCCATTACGACCAATTAGACTCGTTAAGGAGATACAAACCCAATATACACACTAAGACCAAAACGAACCAAGTTTGAGCCATTACAAAACCAAAAAGACTCGTTACACCTCAAATAGAGCCAATAAGTTCAAATCACACTCATTATGACCCACATAGTGTGATTACGACCAATTTTACTCGTTAAGGACAAACAAACCCAATTTACCAACCAAGTATGAGCCATTATAGACAAATATGACACGTTATACCTCAAATAGAGCCAACAATTTCAAATCAGACTCATTATGATCCACATAGTACCATTTACGACCAATTATACTCGTTAAGGACACACAAACCGAATTTACCCACTAAGACCAAAATAAACCATGTACGATCCAATAGAGACAACTAAGACCCGTTACGCCTCAATTAGAGCCAATATGGTTAAATCAAACTCATTATGACCCACATAGTGCCATTACGACCAATTATAATCGTTAAGAAAACACAAACCCAATATACCCACTATGATCAAAATGAACCAAGTACGAACCATTATAGACCACTAAGGCCCGTTATACCTCAAATAGAGCGAATAAGGTAAAATCAGACTCATTATCACCCACATAGTGCCATTACGACCAATTAGACTCGTTAAGGAGATACAAACCCAATATACACACTAAGACCAAAACGAACCAAGTTTGAGCCATTACAAAACCAAAAAGACTCGTTACACCTCAAATAGAGACAATAAGTTCAAATCACACTCATTATGACCCACATAGTGTGATTACGACCAATTTTACTCGTTAAGGACAAACAAACCCAATTTACCAACCAAGTACGAGCCATTATAGACAAATATGACACGTTATACCTCAAATAGAGCCAACAATTTCAAATCAGACTCTTATGATCCACATAGTGCCATTTACGACCATTTATACGTGTTAAGGACACACAAACCGAATTAACCCAGTAAGACGAAAATGAACCACGTACGATCCAATAGAGACCACTAAGACCCGTTACACCTCAAATAGAGCCAATAAGGTAAAATCAAACTCATTATGGCCCACATAGTGCCATTACGACCAATTATAATCGTTAAGAAAACACAAACCCAATATACCCACTATGATCAAAATGAACCAAGTACGAACCATTACACACCACTAAGGCCCGTTATACCTCAAATAGAGCGAATAAGGTAAAATCAGACTCATTATCACCCACATAGTGCCATTACGACCAATTAGACTCGTTAAGGAGATACATACCCAATATACACACTAAGACCAAAACGAAACAAGTTTGAGCCATTACAAAACCAAAAAGACTCGTTACACCTCAAATAGAGCCAATAAGTTCAAATCACACTCATTATGACCCACATAGTGTGATTACGACCAATTTTACTCCTTAAAGACAAACAAACCCAATTTACCAACCAATTATGAGCCATTATAGACAAATATGACACGTTATACCTCAAATAGAGCCAACAATTTCAAATCAGACTCTTATGATCCACATAGTGCCATTTACGACCAATTATACTCGTTAAGGACACACAAACCGAATTTACCCAGTAAGACGAAAATGAACCACGTACGATCCAACAGAGACCACTAAGACCCGTTACACCTCAAATAGAGCCAATAAGGTTAAATCAAACTCATTATGGCCCACATAGTGCCATTACGAACCATTATAATCGTTAAGAAAACACAAACCCAATATACCCACTATGATCAAAATGAACCAAGTACGAACCATTACACACCTCTAAGGCCCGTTATACCTCAAATCGAGCGAATAAGGTAAAATCAAACTCATTATCACCCACATAGTGCCATTACGAGCAATTAGACTCGTTAATGAGATCAAAACCCAATATACACACTAAGATCAAAACTAACCAAGTTTGAGCCATTACAAAACCAAAAAGACTCGTTACACCTCAATTAGAGACAATAAGTTCAAATCACACTCATTATGACCCACATAGTGTGATTACGACCAATTTTACTCGTTAAGAACAAACAAACCCAATTTACCAACCAAGTATGAGCCATTATAGACAAATATGACACGTTATACCTCAAATAGAGCCAACAATTTCAAATCAGACTCATTATGATCCACATAGTACCATTTACGACCAATTAAACTCGTTAAGGACACACAAACCGAATTAACCCAGTAAGACGAAAATGAACCACGTACGATCCAATAGAGACCACTAAGACCTGTTACACCTCAAACAGAGCCAATAAGGTTAAATCAAACTCATTATGGCCCACATAGTGCCATTACGACCAATTATAATCGTTAAGAAAACACAAACCCAATATACCCACTATGATCAAAATGAACCAAGTACGAACCGTTACACACCTCTAAGGCCCGTTATACCTCAAACCGAGCGAATAAGGTAAAATCAAACTCATTATCACCCACATAGTGCCATTACGACCAATTAGACTCGTTAAGGAGATCCAAACCCAATATACACACTAAGATCAAAACTAACCAAGTTTGAGCCATTACAAAACCAAAAAGACTCGTTACACCTCAATTAGAGACAATAAGTTCAAATCACACTCATTATGACCCACATAGTGTGATTACGACCAATTTTACTCGTTAAGGACAAACAAACCCAATTTACCAACCAAGTATGAGCCATTATAGACAAATATGACACGTTATACCTCAAATAGAGCCAACAATTTCAAATCAGACTCATTATGATCCACATAGTACCATTTACGACCAATTAAACTCGTTAAGGACACACAAACCAAATTAACCCAGTAAGACGAAAATGAACCACGTACGATCCAATAGAGACCACTAAGACCCGTTACACCTCAAATAGAGCCAATAAGGTTAAATCAAACTCATTATGGCCCACATAGTGCCATTACGACCAATTATAATCGTTAAGAAAACACAAACCCATTATACCCACTATGATCAAAATGAACCAAGTACGAACCATTACACACCACTAAGGCCCGTTATACCTCAAATAGAGCGAATAAGGTAAAATCAAACTCATTTTCACCCACATAGTGCAATTACGACCAATTAGACTCGTTAAGGAGATACAAACCCAATATACACACTAAGACCTAAACGAACCAAGTTTGAGCCATTACAAAACCAAAAAGACTCGTTACACCTCAAATAGAGACAATAAGTTCAAATCACACTCATTATGACCCACATAGTGTGATTACGACCAATTTTACTCGTTAAGGACAAACAAACCCAATTTACCAACCAAGTACGAGCCATTATAGACAAATATGACACGTTATACCTCAAATAGAGCCAACAATTTCAAATCAGACCCACATAGTGCCATTTACGACCAATTATACTCGTTAAGGACACACAAACCGAATTAACCCAGTAAGACGAAAATGAACCACGTACGATCCAATAGAGACCACTAAGACCCGTTACACCTCAAATAGAGCCAATATGGTTAAATCAAACTCATTATGACCTACATAGTGCCATTACGACCAATTATAATCGTTAAGAAAACACAAACCCAATATACCCACTATGATCAAAATGAACCAAGTACGAACCATTATAGACCACTAAGGCCGGTTATACCTCAAATAGAGCGAATAAGGTAAAATCAGACTCATTATCACCCACATAGTGCCATTACGACCAATTAGACTCGTTAAGGAGATACAAACCCAATATACACACTAAGACCAAAACGAACCAAGTTTGAGCCATTACAAAACCAAAAAGACTCGTTACACCTCAAATAGAGCCAATAAGTTCAAATCACACTCATTATGACCCACATAGTGTGATTACGACCAATTTTACTCGTTAAGGACAAACAAACCCAATTTACCAACCAAGTATGAGCCATTATAGACAAATATGACACGTTATACCTCAAATAGAGCCAACAATTTCAAATCAGACTCATTATGATCCACATAGTACCATTTACGACCAATTATACTCGTTAAGGACACACAAACCGAATTTACCCACTAAGACCAAAATAAACCATGTACGATCCAATAGAGACAACTAAGACCCGTTACGCCTCAATTAGAGCCAATATGGTTAAATCAAACTCATTATGACCCACATAGTGCCATTACGACCAATTATAATCGTTAAGAAAACACAAACCCAATATACCCACTATGATCAAAATGAACCAAGTACGAACCATTATAGACCACTAAGGCCCGTTATACCTCAAATAGAGCGAATAAGGTAAAATCAAACTCATTATCACCCACATAGTGCCATTACGACCAATTAGACTCGTTAAGGAGATCCAAACCCAATATACACACTAAGATCAAAACTAACCAAGTTTGAGCCATTACAAAACCAAAAAGACTCGTTACACCTCAATTAGAGACAATAAGTTCAAATCACACTCATTATGACCCACATAGTGTGATTACGACCAATTTTACTCGTTAAGGACAAACAAACCCAATTTACCAACCAAGTATGAGCCATTATAGACAAATATGACACGTTATACCTCAAATAGAGCCAACAATTTCAAATCGGACTCATTATGATCCACATAGTACCATTTACGACCAATTAAACTCGTTAAGGACACACAAACCGAATTAACCCAGTAAGACGAAAATGAACCACGTACGATCCAATAGAGACCACTAAGACCCGTTACACCTCAAATAGAGCCAATAAGGTTAAATCAAACTCATTATGGCCCACATAGTGCCATTACGACCAATTATAATCGTTAAGAAAACACAAACCCAATATACCCACTATGATCAAAATGAACCAAGTACGAACCATTACACACCACTAAGGCCCGTTATACCTCAAATAGAGCGAATAAGGTAAAATCAAACTCATTTTCACCCACATAGTGCAATTATGACCAATTAGACTCGTCAAGGAGATACAAACCCAATATACACACTAAGACCTAAACGAACCAAGTTTGAGCCATTACAAAACCAAAAAGACTCGTTACACCTCAAATAGAGACAATAAGTTCAAACACACTCATTATGACCCACATAGTGTGATTACGACCAATTTTACTCGTTAAGGACAAACAAACCCAATTTACCAACCAAGTACGAGCCATTATAGACAAATATGACACGTTATACCTCAAATAGAGCCAACAATTTCAAATCAGACCCACATAGTGCCATTTACGACCAATTATACTCGTTAAGGACACACAAACCGAATTAACCCAGTAAGACGAAAATGAACCAGTACGATCCAATAGAGACCACTAAGACCCGTTACACCTCAAATAGAGCCAATATGGTTAAATCAAACTCATTATGACCTACATAGTGCCATTACGACCAATTATAATCGTTAAGAAAACACAAACCCAATATACCCACTATGATCAAAATGAAACAAGTACGAACCATTATAGACCACTAAGGCCCGTTATACCTCAAATAGAGCGAATAAGGTAAAATCAGACTCATTATCACCCACATAGTGCCATTACGACCAATTAGAGTCGTTAAGGAGATACAAACCCAATATACACACTAAGACCAAAACGAACCAAGTTTGAGCCATTACAAAACCAAAAAGACTCGTTACACCACAAATAGACACAATAAGTTCAAATCACACTCATTATGACCCACATAGTGTGATTACGACCAATTTTACTCGTTAAGGACAAACAAACCCAATTTACCAACCAAGTATGAGCCATTATAGACAAATATGACACGTTATACCTCAAATAGAGCCAACAATTTCAAATCAGACTCTTATGATCCACATAGTGCCATTTACGACCAATTATACTCGTTAAGGACACACAAACCGAATTTACCCAGTAAGACGAAAATGAACCAAGTACGATCCAATAGAGACCACTAAGACCCGTTACACCTCAAATAGAGCCAATAAGGTTAAATCCAACTCATTATGGCCCACATAGTGCCATTACGACCAGTTATAATCGTTAAGAAAACACAAACCCAATATACCCACTATGATCAAAATGAACCAAGTACGAACCATTACACACCACTAAGGCCCGTTATACCTCAAATAGAGCGAATAAGGTAAAATCAGACTCATTTTCACCCACATCATTACGACCAATTAGACTCGTTAAGGAGATACATACCCAATATACACACTAAGACCAAAACGAACCAAGTTTGAGCCATTACAAAACCAAAAAGACTCGTTACACCTCAAATAGAGTCAATAAGTTCAAATCACACTCATTATGACCCACATAGTGTGATTACGACCAATTTTACTCCTTAAGGACAAACAAACCCAATTTACCAACCAATTATGAGCCATTATAGACAAATATGACACGTTATACCTCAAATAGAGCCAACAATTTCAAATCAGACTCTTATGATCCACATAGTGCCATTTACGACCAATTATACTCGTTAAGGACACACAAACCGAATTTACCCAGTAAGACGAAAATGAACCACGTACGATCCAATAGAGACCACTAAGACCCGTTACACCTCAAATAGAGCCAATAAGGTTAAATCAACCTCATTATGGCCCACATAGTGCCATTACAACCAATTATAATCGTTAAGAAAACACAAACCCAATATACCCACTATGATCAAAATGAACCAAGTACGAACCATTACACACCTCTAAGGCCCGTTATACCTCAAATAGAGCGAATAAGGTAAAATCAAACTCATTATCACCCACATAGTTCCATTACGACCAATTAGACTCGTTAAGGAGATACAAACCCAATATACACACTAAGACCAAATCGAACCAAGTTTGAGCCATTACAAAACCAAAAAGACTCGTTACCCCTCAAATAGAGCCAATAAGTTCAAATCACACACATTATGACCCACATAGTGTGATTACGACCAATTATACTCGTAAAGGACAAACAAACCCAATTTACCAACCAAGTACGAGCCATTATAGACAAATATGACACGTTATACCTCAAATAGAGCCAACAATTTCAAATCAGACTCATTATGATCCACATAGTACCATTTACGACCAATTATACTCGTTAAGGACACACAAACCGAATTTACCCACTAAGACCAAAATAAACCATGTACGATCCAATAGAGACAACTAAGACCCGTTACGCCTCAATTAGAGCCAATATGGTTAAATCAAACTCATTATGACCCACATAGTGCCATTACGACCAATTATAATCGTTAAGAAAACACAAACCCAATATACCCACTATGATCAAAATGAACCAAGTACGAACCATTATAGACCACTAAGGCCCGTTATACCTCAAATAGAGCGAATAAGGTAAAATCAAACTCATTATCACCCACATAGTGCCATTACGACCAATTAGACTCGTTAAGGAGATCCAAACCCAATATACACACTAATATCAAAACTAACCAAGTTTGAGCCATTACAAAACCAAAAAGACTCGTTACACCTCAATTATAGACAATAAGTTCAAATCACACTCATTATGACCCACATAGTGTGATTACGACCAATTTTACTCGTTAAGGACAAACAAACCCAATTTATCAACCAAGTATGAGCCATTATAGACAAATATGACACGTTATACCTCAAATAGAGCCAACAATTTCAAATCAGACTCATTATGATCCACATAGTACCATTTACGACCAATTAAACTCGTTAAGGACACACAAACCGAATTAACCCAGTAAGACGAAAATGAACCACGTACGATCCAATAGAGACCACTAAGACCCGTTACACCTCAAATAGAGCAAATAAGGTTAAATCAAACTCATTATGGCCCACATAGTGCCATTACGACCAATTATAATCGTTAAGAAAACACAAACCCATTATACCCACTATGATCAAAATGAACCAAGTACGAACCATTACACACCACTAAGGCCCGTTATACCTCAAATAAAGCGAATAAGGTAAAATCAAACTCATTTTCACCCACATAGTGCAATTACGACCAATTAGACTCGTTAAGGAGATACAAACCCAATATACACACTAAGACCTAAACGAACCAAGTTTGAGCCATTACAAAACCAAAAAGACTCGTTACCCCTCAAATAGAGACAATAAGTTCAAATCACACTCATTATGACCCACATAGTGTGATTACGACCAAATTTACTCGTTAAGGACAAACAAACCCAATTTACCAACCAAGTACGAGCCATTATAGACAAATATGACACGTTATACCTCAAATAGAGCCAACAATTTCAAATCAGACCCACATAGTGCCATTTACGACCAATTATACTCGTTAAGGACACACAAACCGAATTAACCCAGTAAGACGAAAATGAACCAGTACGATCCAATAGAGACCACTAAGACCCGTTACACCTCAAATAGAGCCAATATGGTTAAATCAAACTCATTATGACCAACATAGTGCCATTACGACCAATTATAATCGTTAAGAAAACACAAACCCAATATACCCACTATGATCAAAATGAACCAAGTACGAACCATTATAGACCACTAAGGCCCGTTATACCTCAAATAGAGCAAATAAGGTAAAATCAGACTCATTATCACCCACATAGTGCCATTACGACCAATTAGACTCGTTAAGGAGATACAAACCCAATATACACACTAAGACCAAAACGAACCAAGTTTGAGCCATTACAAAACCAAAAAGACTCGTTACACCTCAAATAGAGACAATAAGTTCAAATCACACTTATTATGACCCACATAGTGTGATTACGACCAATTTTACTCGTTAAGGGCAAACAAACCCAATTTACCAACCAAGTATGAGCCATTATAGACAAATATGACACGTTATACCTCAAATGGAGCCAACAATTTCAAATCAGACTCATTATGATCCACATAGTACCATTTACGACCAATTATACTCGTTAAGGACACACAAACCGAATTTACCCACTAAGACCAAAATAAACCATGTACGATCCAATAGAGACAACTAAGACCCGTTACGCCTCAATTAGAGCCAATATGGTTAAATCAAACTCATTATGACCCACATAGTGCCATTACGACCAATTATAATCGTTAAGAAAACACAAACCCAATATACCCACTATGATCAAAATGAACCAAGTACGAACCATTATAGACCACTAAGGCCCGTTATACCTCAAATAGAGCGAATAAGGTAAAATCAAACTCATTATCACCCACATAGTGCCATTACGACCAATTAGACTCGTTAAGGAGATCCAAACCCAATATACACACTAATATCAAAACTAACCAAGTTTGAGCCATTACAAAACCAAAAAGACTCGTTACACCTCAATTATAGACAATAAGTTCAAATCACACTCATTATGACCCACATAGTGTGATTACGACCAATTTTACTCGTTAAGGACAAACAAACCCAATTTATCAACCAAGTATGAGCCATTATAGACAAATATGACACGTTATACCTCAAATAGAGCCAACAATTTCAAATCAGACTCATTATGATCCACATAGTACCATTTACGACCAATTAAACTCGTTAAGGACACACAAACCGAATTAACCCAGTAAGACGAAAATGAACCACGTACGATCCAATAGAGACCACTAAGACCCGTTACACCTCAAATAGAGCAAATAAGGTTAAATCAAACTCATTATGGCCCACATAGTGCCATTACGACCAATTATAATCGTTAAGAAAACACAAACCCATTATACCCACTATGATCAAAATGAACCAAGTACGAACCATTACACACCACTAAGGCCCGTTATACCTCAAATAGAGCGAATAAGGTAAAATCAAACTCATTTTCACCCACATAGTGCAATTACGACCAATTAGACTCGTTAAGGAGATACAAACCCAATATACACACTAAGACCTAAACGAACCAAGTTTGAGCCATTACAAAACCAAAAAGACTCGTTACCCCTCAAATAGAGACAATAAGTTCAAATCACACTCATTATGACCCACATAGTGTGATTACGACCAATTTTACTCGTTAAGGACAAACAAACCCAATTTACCAACCAAGTACGAGCCATTATAGACAAATATGACACGTTATACCTCAAATAGAGCCAACAATTTCAAATCAGACCCACATAGTGCCATTTACGACCAATTATACTCGTTAAGGACACACAAACCGAATTAACCCAGTAAGACGAAAATGAACCAGTACGATCCAATAGAGACCACTAAGACCCGTTACACCTCAAATAGAGCCAATATGGTTAAATCAAACTCATTATGACCAACATAGTGCCATTACGACCAATTATAATCGTTAAGAAAACACAAACCCAATATACCCACTATGATCAAAATGAACCAAGTACGAACCATTATAGACCACTAAGGCCCGTTATACCTCAAATAGAGCAAATAAGGTAAAATCAGACTCATTATCACCCACATAGTGCCATTACGACCAATTAGACTCGTTAAGGAGATACAAACCCAATATACACACTAAGACCAAAACGAACCAAGTTTGAGCCATTACAAAACCAAAAAGACTCGTTACACCTCAAATAGAGACAATAAGTTCAAATCACACTTATTATGACCCACATAGTGTGATTACGACCAATTTTACTCGTTAAGGGCAAACAAACCCAATTTACCAACCAAGTATGAGCCATTATAGACAAATATGACACGTTATACCTCAAATGGAGCCAACAATTTCAAATCAGACTCATTATGATCCACATAGTACCATTTACGACCAATTATACTCGTTAAGGACACACAAACCGAATTTACCCACTAACACCAAAATAAACCATGTACGATCCAATAGAGACAACTAAGACCCGTTACGCCTCAATTAGAGCCAATATGGTTAAATCAAACTCATTATGACCCACATAGTGCCATTACGACCAATTATAATCGTTAAGAAAACACAAACCCAATATACCCACTATGATCAAAATGAACCAAGTACAAACCATTATAGACCACTAAGGCCCGTTATACCTCAAATAGAGCGAATAAGGTAAAATCAAACTCATTATCACCCACATAGTGCCGTTACGACCAATTAGACTCGTTAAGGAGATCCAAACCCAATATAAACACTAAGATCAAAACTAACCAAGTTTGAGCCATTACAAAACCAAAAAGACTCGTTACACCTCAATTAGAGACAATAAGTTCAAATCACACTCATTATGACCCACATAGTGTGATTACGACCAATTTTACTCGTTAAGGACAAACAAACCCAATTTACCAACCAAGTATGAGCCATTATAGACAAATATGACACGTTATACCTCAAATAGAGCCAACAATTTCAAATCAGACTCATTATGATCCACATAGTACCATTTACGACCAATTAAACTCGTTAAGGACACACAAACCGAATTAACCCAGTAAGACGAAAATGAACCACGTACGATCCAATAGAGACCACTAAGACCCGTTACACCTCAAATAGAGCCAATAAGGTTAAATCAAACTCATTATGGCCCACATAGTGCCATTACGACCAATTATAATCGTTAAGAAAACACAAACCCAATATACCCACTATGATCAAAATGAACCAAGTACGAACCATTACACACCACTAAGGCCCGTTATACCTCAAATAGAGCGAATAAGGTAAAATCAAACTCATTATCACCCACATAGTGCAATTACGACCAATTAGACTCGTTAAGGAGATACAAACCCAATATACACACTAAGACCTAAACGAACCAAGTTTGAGCCATTACAAAACCAAAAAGACTCGTTACACCTCAAATAGAGACAATAAGTTCAAATCACACTCATTATGACCCACATAGTGTGATTACGACCAATTTTACTCGTTAAGGACAAACAAACCCAATTTACCAACCAAGTACGAGCCATTATAGACAAATATGACACGTTATACCTCAAATAGAGCCAACAATTTCAAATCAGACCCACATAGTGCCATTTACGACCAATTATACTCGTTAAGGACACACAACCGAATTAACCCAGTAAGACGAAAATGAACCAGTACGATCCAATGGAGACCACTAAGACCCGTTACACCTCAAATAGAGCCAATATGGTTAAATCAAACTCATTATGACCTACATAGTGCCATTACGACCAATTATAATCGTTAAGAAAACACAAACCCAATATACCCACTATGATCAAAATGAACCAAGTACGAACCATTATAGACCACTAAGGCCCGTTATACCTCAAATAGAGCGAATAAGGTAAAATCAGACTCATTATCACCCACATAGTGCCATTACGACCAATTAGAGTCGTTAAGGAGATACAAACCCAATATACACACTAAGACCAAAACGAAACAAGTTTGAGCCATTACAAAACCAAAAAGACTCGTTACACCTCCAATAGAGACAATAAGTTCAAATCACACTCATTATGACCCACATAGTGTGATTACGACCAATTTTACTCGTTAAGGACAAACAAACCCAATTTACCAACCAAGTATGAGCCATTATAGACAAATATGACACGTTATACCTCAAATAGAGCCAACAATTTCAAATCAGACTCTTATGATCCACATAGTGCCATTTACGACCAATTATACTCGTTAAGGACACACAAACCGAATTTACCCAGTGAGACGAAAATGAACCACGTACGATCCAATAGAGACCACTAAGACCCGTTACACCTCAAATAGAGTTATAATCGTTAAGAAAACACAAACCCAATATACCCACTATGATCAAAATGAACCAAGTACGAACCATTACACACCACTAAGGCCCGTTATACGTCAAAATAGAGCGAATAAGGTAAAATCAGACTCATTATCACCCACATCATTACGACCAATTAGACTCGTTAAGGAGATACATACCCAATATACACACTAAGACCAAAACGAACCAAGTTTGAGCCATTACAAAACCAAAAAGACTCGTTACACCTCAAATAGAGTCAATAAGTTCAAATCACACTCATTATGACCCACATAGTGTGATTACGACCAATTTTACTCCTTAAGGACAAACAAACCCAATTTACCAACCAATTATGAGCCATTATAGACAAATATGACACGTTATACCTCAAATAGAGCCAACAATTTCAAATCAGACTCTTATGATCCACATAGTGCCATTTACGACCAATTATACTCGTTAAGGACACACAAACCGAATTTACCCAGTAAGACGAAAATGAACCACGTACGATCCAATAGAGACCACTAAGACCCGTTACACCTCAAATAGAGCCAATAAGGTTACATCAACCTCATTATGGCCCACATAGTGCCATTACAACCAATTATAATCGTTAAGAAAACACAAACCCAATATACCCACTATGATCAAAATGAACCAAGTACGAACCATTACATACCTCTAAGGCCCGTTATACCTCAAATAGAGCGAATAAGGTAAAATCAAACTCATTATCACCCACATAGTGCCATTACGACCAATTAGACTCGTTAAGGAGATACAAACCCAATATACACACTAAGACCAAATCGAACCAAGTTTGAGCCATTACAAAACCAAAAAGACTCGTTACCCCTCAAATAGAGCCAATAAGTTCAAATCACACTCATTATGACCCACATAGTGTGATTACGACCAATTATACTCGTAAAGGACAAACAAACCCAATTTACCAACCAAGTACGAGCCATTATAGACAAATATGACACGTTATACCTCAAATAGAGCCAACAATTTCAAATCAGACTCATTATGATCCACATAGTACCATTTACGACCAATTATACTCGTTAAGGACACACAAACCGAATTTACCCACTAAGACCAAAATAAACCATGTACGATCCAATAGAGACAACTAAGACCCGTTACGCCTCAATTAGAGCCAATATGGTTAAATCAAACTCATTATGACCCACATAGTGCCATTACGACCAATTATAATCGTTAAGAAAACACAAACCCAATATACCCACTATGATCAAAATGAACCAAGTACGAACCATTATAGACCACTAAGGCCCGTTATACCTCAAATAGAGCGAATAAGGTAAAATCAAACTCATTATCACCCACATAGTGCCATTACGACCAATTAGACTCGTTAAGGAGATCCAAACCCAATATACACACTAAGACCAAAACGAACCAAGTTTGAGCCATTACAAAACCAAAAAGACTCGTTACACCTCAATTAGAGACAATAAGTTCAAATCACACTCATTATGACCCACATAGTGTGATTACGACCAATTTTACTCCTTAAGGACAAACAAACCCAATTTACCAACCAAGTATGAGCCATTATAGACAAATATGACACGTTATACCTCAAATAGAGCCAACAATTTCAAATCAGACTCATTTTGATCCACATAGTACCATTTACGACCAATTAAACTCGTTAAGGACACACAAACCGAATTAACCCAGTAAGACGAAAATGAACCACGTACGATCCAATAGAGACCACTAAGACCCGTTACACCTGAAATAGAGCCAATAAAGTTAAATCAAACTCATTATGGCCCATAGTGCCATTACGACCAATTATAATCGTTAAGAAAACACAAACCCAATATACCCACTATGATCAAAATGAACCAAGTACGAACCATTACACACCACTAAGGCCCGTTATACCTCAAATAGAGCGAATAAGGTAAAATCAAACTCATTTTCACCCACATAGTGCAATTACGACCAATTAGACTCGTTAAGGAGATACAAACCCAATATACACACTAAGACCTAAACGAACCAAGTTTGAGCCATTACAAAACCAAAAAGACTCGTTACACCTCAAATAGAGACAATAAGTTCAAATCACACTCATTATGACCCACATAGTGTGATTACGACCAATTTTACTCGTTAAGGACAAACAAACCCAATTTACCAACCAAGTACGAGCCATTATAGACAAATATGACACGTTATACCTCAAATAGAGCCAACAATTTCAAATCAGACCCACATAGTGCCATTTACGACCAATTATACTCGTTAAGGACACACAAACCGAATTAACCCAGTAAGACGAAAATGAACCAGTACGATCCAATAGAGACCACTAAGACCCGTTACACCTCAAATAGAGCCAATATGGTTAAATCAAACTCATTATGACCTACATAGTGCCATTACGACCAATTATAATCGTTAAGAAAACACAAACCCAATATACCCACTATGATCAAAATGAACCAAGTACGAACCATTATAGACCACTAAGGCCCGTTATACCTCAAATAGAGCGAATAAGGTAAAATCAGACTCATTATCACCCACATAGTGCCATTACGACCAATTAGACTCGTTAAGGAGATACAAACCCAATATACACACTAAGACCAAAACGAACCAAGTTTGAGCCATTACAAAACCAAAAAGACTCGTTACACCTCAAATAGAGACAATAAGTTCAAATCACACTCATTATGACCCACATAGTGTGATTACGACCAATTTTACTCGTTAAGGACAAACAAACCCAATTTACCAACCAAGTATGAGCCATTATAGACAAATATGACACGTTATACCTCAAATAGAGCCAACAATTTCAAATCAGACTCATTATGATCCACATAGTACCATTTACGACCAATTATACTCGTTAAGGACACACAAACCGAATTTACCCACTAAGACCAAAATAAACCATGTACGATCCAATAGAGACAACTAAGACCCGTTACGCCTCAATTAGAGCCAATATGGTTAAATCAAACTCATTATGACCCACATAGTGCCATTACGACCAATTATAATCGTTAAGAAAACACAAACCCAATATACCCACTATGATCAAAATGAACCAAGTACAAACCATTATAGACCACTAAGGCCCGTTATACCTCAAATAGAGCGAATAAGGTAAAATCAAACTCATTATCACCCACATAGTGCCATTACGACCAATTAGACTCGTTAAGGAGATCCAAACCCAATATACACACTAAGATCAAAACTAACCAAGTTTGAGCCATTACAAAACCAAAAAGACTCGTTACACCTCAATTAGAGACAATAAGTTCAAATCACACTCATTATGACCCACATAGTGTGATTACGACCAATTTTACTCGTTAAGGACAAACAAACCCAATTTACCAACCAAGTATGAGCCATTATAGACAAATATGACACGTTATACCTCTAATAGAGCCAACAATTTCAAATCAGACTCATTATGATCCACATAGTACCATTTACGACCAATTAAACTCGTTAAGGACACACAAACCGAATTAACCCAGTAAGACGAAAATGAACCACGTACGATCCAATAGAGACCACTAAGACCCGTTACACCTCAAATAGAGCCAATAAGGTTAAATCAAACTCATTATGGCCCACATAGTGCCATTACGACCAATTATAATCGTTAAGAAAACACAAACCCAATATACCCACTATGATCAAAATGAACCAAGTACGAACCATTACACACCACTAAGGCCCGTTATACCTCAAATAGAGCGAATAAGGTAAAATCAAACTCATTTTCACCCACATAGTGCAATTACGACCAATTAGACTCGTTAAGGAGATACAAACCCAATATACACACTAAGACCTAAACGAACCAAGTTTGAGCCATTACAAAACCAAAAAGACTCGTTACACCTCAAATAGAGACAATAAGTTCAAATCACACTCATTATGACCCACATAGTGTGATTACGACCAATTTTACTCGTTAAGGACAAACAAACCCAATTTACCAACCAAGTACGAGCCATTATAGACAAATATGACACGTTATACCTCAAATAGAGCCAACAATTTCAAATCAGACCCACATAGTGCCATTTACGACCAATTATACTCGTTAAGGACACACAAACCGAATTAACCCAGTAAGACGAAAATGAACCAGTACGATCCAATAGAGACCACTAAGACCCGTTACACCTCAAATAGAGCCAATATGGTTAAATCAAACTCATTATGACCTACATAGTGCCATTACGACCAATTATAATCGTTAAGAAAACACAAACCCAATATACCCACTATGATCAAAATGAACCAAGTACGAACCATTATAGACCACTAAGGCCCGTTATACCTCAAATAGAGCGAATAAGGTAAAATCAGACTCATTATCACCCACATAGTGCCATTACGACCAATTAGACTCGTTAAGGAGATACAAACCCAATATACACACTAAGACCAAAACGAACCAAGTTTGAGCCATTACAAAACGAAAAAGACTCGTTACACCTCAAATAGAGACAATAAGTTCAAATCACACTCATTATGACCCACATAGTGTGATTACGACCAATTTTACTCGTTAAGGACAAACAAACCCAATTTACCAACCAAGTATGAGCCATTATAGACAAATATGACACGTTATACCTCAAATAGAGCCAACAATTTCAAATCAGACTCATTATGATCCACATAGTACCATTTACGACCAATTATACTCGTTAAGGACACACAAACCGAATTTACCCACTAAGACCAAAATAAACCATGTACGATCCAATAGAGACAACTAAGACCCGTTACGCCTCAATTAGAGCCAATATGGTTAAATCAAACTCATTATGACCCACATAGTGCCATTACGACCAATTATAATCGTTAAGAAAACACAAACCCAATATACCCACTATGATCAAAATGAACCAAGTACGAACCATTATAGACCACTAAGGCCCGTTATACCTCAAATAGAGCGAATAAGGTAAAATCAAACTCATTATCACCCACATAGTGCCATTACGACCAATTAGACTCGTTAAGGAGATCCAAACCCAATATACACACTAAGATCAAAACTAACCAAGTTTGAGCCATTACAAAACCAAAAAGACTCGTTACACCTCAATTAGAGACAATAAGTTCAAATCACACTCATTATGACCCACATAGTGTGATTACGACCAATTTTACTCGTTAAGGACAAACAAACCCAATTTACCAACCAAGTATGAGCCATTATAGACAAATATGACACGTTATACCTCAAATAGAGCCAACAATTTCAAATCAGACTCATTATGATCCACATAGTACCATTTACGACCAATTAAACTCGTTAAGGACACACAAACCGAATTAACCCAGTAAGACGAAAATGAACCACGTACGATCCAATAGAGACCACTAAGACCCGTTACACCTCAAATAGAGCCAATAAGGTTAAATCAAACTCATTATGGCTCACATAGTGCCATTACGACCAATTATAATCGTTAAGAAAACACAAACCCAATATACCCACTATGATCAAAATGAACCAAGTACGAACCATTACACACCACTAAGGCCCGTTATACCTCAAATAGAGCGAATAAGGTAAAATCAGACTCATTATCACCCACATCATTACGACCAATTAGACTCGTTAAGGAGATACATACCCAATATACACACTAAGACCAAAACGAACCAAGTTTGAGCCATTCCAAAACCAAAAAGACTCGTTACACCTCAAATAGAGTCAATAAGTTCAAATCACACTCATTATGACCCACATAGTGTGATTACGACCAATTTTACTCCTTAAGGACAAACAAACCCAATTTACCAACCAATTATGAGCCATTATAGACAAATATGACACGTTATACCTCAAATAGAGCCAACAATTTCAAATCAGACTCTTATGATCCACATAGTGCCATTTACGACCAATTATACTCGTTAAGGACACACAAACCGAATTAACCCAGTAAGACGAAAATGAACCAGTACGATCCAATAGAGACCACTAAGACCCGTTACACCTCAAATAGAGCCAATATGGTTAAATCAAACTCATTATGACCTACATAGTGCCATTACGACCAATTATAATCGTTAAGAAAACACAAACCCAATATACCCACTATGATCAAAATGAACCAAGTACGAACCATTATAGACCACTAAGGCCCGTTATACCTCAAATAGAGCGAATAAGGTAAAATCAGACTCATTATCACCCACATAGTGCCATTACGACCAATTAGACTCGTTAAGGAGATACAAACCCAATATACACACTAAGACCAAAACGAACCAAGTTTGAGCCATTACAAAACGAAAAAGACTCGTTACACCTCAAATAGAGACAATAAGTTCAAATCACACTCATTATGACCCACATAGTGTGATTACGACCAATTTTACTCGTTAAGGACAAACAAACCCAATTTACCAACCAAGTATGAGCCATTATAGACAAATATGACACGTTATACCTCAAATAGAGCCAACAATTTCAAATCAGACTCATTATGATCCACATAGTACCATTTACGACCAATTATACTCGTTAAGGACACACAAACCGAATTTACCCACTAAGACCAAAATAAACCATGTACGATCCAATAGAGACAACTAAGACCCGTTACGCCTCAATTAGAGCCAATATGGTTAAATCAAACTCATTATGACCCACATAGTGCCATTACGACCAATTATAATCGTTAAGAAAACACAAACCCAATATACCCACTATGATCAAAATGAACCAAGTACGAACCATTATAGACCACTAAGGCCCGTTATACCTCAAATAGAGCGAATAAGGTAAAATCAAACTCATTATCACCCACATAGTGCCATTACGACCAATTAGACTCGTTAAGGAGATCCAAACCCAATATACACACTAAGATCAAAACTAACCAAGTTTGAGCCATTACAAAACCAAAAAGACTCGTTACACCTCAATTAGAGACAATAAGTTCAAATCACACTCATTATGACCCACATAGTGTGATTACGACCAATTTTACTCGTTAAGGACAAACAAACCCAATTTACCAACCAAGTATGAGCCATTATAGACAAATATGACACGTTATACCTCAAATAGAGCCAACAATTTCAAATCAGACTCATTATGATCCACATAGTACCATTTACGACCAATTAAACTCGTTAAGGACACACAAACCGAATTAACCCAGTAAGACGAAAATGAACCACGTACGATCCAATAGAGACCACTAAGACCCGTTACACCTCAAATAGAGCCAATAAGGTTAAATCAAACTCATTATGGCTCACATAGTGCCATTACGACCAATTATAATCGTTAAGAAAACACAAACCCAATATACCCACTATGATCAAAATGAACCAAGTACGAACCATTACACACCACTAAGGCCCGTTATACCTCAAATAGAGCGAATAAGGTAAAAAATCAGACTCATTATCACCCACATCATTACGACCAATTAGACTCGTTAAGGAGATACATACCCAATATACACACTAAGACCAAAACGAACCAAGTTTGAGCCATTCCAAAACCAAAAAGACTCGTTACACCTCAAATAGAGTCAATAAGTTCAAATCACACTCATTATGACCCACATAGTGTGATTACGACCAATTTTACTCCTTAAGGACAAACAAACCCAATTTACCAACCAATTATGAGCCATTATAGACAAATATGACACGTTATACCTCAAATAGAGCCAACAATTTCAAATCAGACTCTTATGATCCACATAGTGCCATTTACGACCAATTATACTCGTTAAGGACACACAAACCGAATTTACCCAGTAAGACGAAAATGAACCACGTACGATCCAATAGAGACCACTAAGACCCGTTACACCTCAAATAGAGCCAATAAGGTTACATCAACCTCATTATGGCCCACATAGTGCCATTACAACCAATTATAATCGTTAAGAAAACACAAACCCAATATACCCACTATGATCAAAATGAACCAAGTACGAACCATTACATACCTCTAAGGCCCGTTATACCTCAAATAGAGCGAATAAGGTAAAATCAAACTCATTATCACCCACATAGTGCCATTACGACCAATTAGACTCGTTAAGGAGATACAAACCCAATATACACACTAAGACCAAATCGAACCAAGTTTGAGCCATTACAAAACCAAAAAGACTCGTTACCCCTCAAATAGAGCCAATAAGTTCAAATCACACTCATTATGACCCACATAGTGTGATTACGACCAATTATACTCGTAAAGGACAAACAAACCCAATTTACCAACCAAGTACGAGCCATTATAGACAAATATGACACGTTATACCTCAAATAGAGCCAACAATTTCAAATCAGACTCATTATGATCCACATAGTACCATTTACGACCAATTATACTCGTTAAGGACACACAAACCGAATTTACCCACTAAGACCAAAATAAACCATGTACGATCCAATAGAGACAACTAAGACCCGTTACGCCTCAATTAGAGCCAATATGGTTAAATCAAACTCATTATGACCCACATAGTGCCATTACGACCAATTATAATCGTTAAGAAAACACAAACCCAATATACCCACTATGATCAAAATGAACCAAGTACGAACCATTATAGACCACTAAGGCCCGTTATACCTCAAATAGAGCGAATAAGGTAAAATCAAACTCATTATCACCCACATAGTGCCATTACGACCAATTAGACTCGTTAAGGAGATCCAAACCCAATATACACACTAAGATCAAAACTAACCAAGTTTGAGCCATTACAAAACCAAAAAGACTCGTTACACCTCAATTAGAGACAATAAGTTCAAATCACACTCATTATGACCCACATAGTGTGATTACGACCAATTTTACTCCTTAAGGACAAACAAACCCAATTTACCAACCAAGTATGAGCCATTATAGACAAATATGACACGTTATACCTCAAATAGAGCCAACAATTTCAAATCAGACTCATTTTTGATCCACATAGTACCATTTACGACCAATTAAACTCGTTAAGGACACACAAACCGAATTAACCCAGTAAGACGAAAATGAACCACGTACGATCCAATAGAGACCACTAAGACCCGTTACACCTTAAATAGAGCCAATAAAGTTAAATCAAACTCATTATGGCCCATAGTGCCATTACGACCAATTATAATCGTTAAGAAAACACAAACCCAATATACCCACTATGATCAAAATGAACCAAGTACGAACCATTACACACCACTAAGGCCCGTTATACCTCAAATAGAGCGAATAAGGTAAAATCAAACTCATTTTCACCCACATAGTGCAATTACGACCAATTAGACTCGTTAAGGAGATACAAACCCAATATACACACTAAGACCTAAACGAACCAAGTTTGAGCCATTACAAAACCAAAAAGACTCGTTACACCTCAAATAGAGACAATAAGTTCAAATCACACTCATTATGACCCACATAGTGTGATTACGACCAATTTTACTCGTTAAGGACAAACAAACCCAATTTACCAACCAAGTACGAGCCATTATAGACAAATATGACACGTTATACCTCAAATAGAGCCAACAATTTCAAATCAGACCCACATAGTGCCATTTACGACCAATTATACTCGTTAAGGACACACAAACCGAATTAACCCAGTAAGACGAAAATGAACCAGTACGATCCAATAGAGACCACTAAGACCCGTTACACCTCAAATAGAGCCAATATGGTTAAATCAAACTCATTATGACCTACATAGTGCCATTACGACCAATTATAATCGTTAAGAAAACACAAACCCAATATACCCACTATGATCAAAATGAACCAAGTACGAACCATTATAGACCACTAAGGCCCGTTATACCTCAAATAGAGCGAATAAGGTAAAATCAGACTCATTATCACCCACATAGTGCCATTACGACCAATTAGACTCGTTAAGGAGATACAAACCCAATATACACACTAAGACCAAAACGAACCAAGTTTGAGCCATTACAAAACCAAAAAGACTCGTTACACCTCAAATAGAGACAATAAGTTCAAATCACACTCATTATGACCCACATAGTGTGATTACGACCAATTTTACTCGTTAAGGACAAACAAACCCAATTTACCAACCAAGTATGAGCCATTATAGACAAATATGACACGTTATACCTCAAATAGAGCCAACAATTTCAAATCAGACTCATTATGATCCACATAGTACCATTTACGACCAATTATACTCGTTAAGGACACACAAACCGAATTTACCCACTAAGACCAAAATAAACCATGTACGATCCAATAGAGACAACTAAGACCCGTTACGCCTCAATTAGAGCCAATATGGTTAAATCAAACTCATTATGACCCACATAGTGCCATTACGACCAATTATAATCGTTAAGAAAACACAAACCCAATATACCCACTATGATCAAAAGGAACCAAGTACAAACCATTATAGACCACTAAGGCCCGTTATACCTCAAATAGAGCGAATAAGGTAAAATCAAACTCATTATCACCCACATAGTGCCATTACGACCAATTAGACTCGTTAAGGAGATCCAAACCCAATATACACACTAAGATCAAAACTAACCAAGTTTGAGCCATTACAAAACCAAAAAGACTCGTTACACCTCAATTAGAGACAATAAGTTCAAATCACACTCATTATGACCCACATAGTGTGATTACGACCAATTTTACTCGTTAAGGACAAACAAACCCAATTTACCAACCAAGTATGAGCCATTATAGACAAATATGACACGTTATACCTCAAATAGAGCCAACAATTTCAAATCAGACTCATTATGATCCACATAGTACCATTTACGACCAATTAAACTCGTTAAGGACACACAAACCGAATTAACCCAGTAAGACGAAAATGAACCACGTACGATCCAATAGAGACCACTAAGACCCGTTACACCTCAAATAGAGCCAATAAGGTTAAATCAAACTCATTATGGCTCACATAGTGCCATTACGACCAATTATAATCGTTAAGAAAACACAAACCCAATATACCCACTATGATCAAAATGAACCAAGTACGAACCATTACACACCACTAAGGCCCGTTATACCTCAAATAGAGCGAATAAGGTAAAATCAGACTCATTATCACCCACATCATTACGACCAATTAGACTCGTTAAGGAGATACATACCCAATATACACACTAAGACCAAAACGAACCAAGTTTGAGCCATTCCAAAACCAAAAAGACTCGTTACACCTCAAATAGAGTCAATAAGTTCAAATCACACTCATTATGACCCACATAGTGTGATTACGACCAATTTTACTCCTTAAGGACAAACAAACCCAATTTACCAACCAATTATGAGCCATTATAGACAAATATGACACGTTATACCTCAAATAGAGCCAACAATTTCAAATCAGACTCTTATGATCCACATAGTGCCATTTACGACCAATTATACTCGTTAAGGACACACAAACCGAATTAACCCAGTAAGACGAAAATGAACCAGTACGATCCAATAGAGACCACTAAGACCCGTTACACCTCAAATAGAGCCAATATGGTTAAATCAAACTCATTATGACCTACATAGTGCCATTACGACCAATTATAATCGTTAAGAAAACACAAACCCAATATACCCACTATGATCAAAATGAACCAAGTACGAACCATTATAGACCACTAAGGCCCGTTATACCTCAAATAGAGCGAATAAGGTAAAATCAGACTCATTATCACCCACATAGTGCCATTACGACCAATTAGACTCGTTAAGGAGATACAAACCCAATATACACACTAAGACCAAAACGAACCAAGTTTGAGCCATTACAAAACGAAAAAGACTCGTTACACCTCAAATAGAGACAATAAGTTCAAATCACACTCATTATGACCCACATAGTGTGATTACGACCAATTTTACTCGTTAAGGACAAACAAACCCAATTTACCAACCAAGTATGAGCCATTATAGACAAATATGACACGTTATACCTCAAATAGAGCCAACAATTTCAAATCAGACTCATTATGATCCACATAGTACCATTTACGACCAATTATACTCGTTAAGGACACACAAACCGAATTTACCCACTAAGACCAAAATAAACCATGTACGATCCAATAGAGACAACTAAGACCCGTTACGCCTCAATTAGAGCCAATATGGTTAAATCAAACTCATTATGACCCACATAGTGCCATTACGACCAATTATAATCGTTAAGAAAACACAAACCCAATATACCCACTATGATCAAAATGAACCAAGTACGAACCATTATAGACCACTAAGGCCCGTTATACCTCAAATAGAGCGAATAAGGTAAAATCAAACTCATTATCACCCACATAGTGCCATTACGACCAATTAGACTCGTTAAGGAGATCCAAACCCAATATACACACTAAGATCAAAACTAACCAAGTTTGAGCCATTACAAAACCAAAAAGACTCGTTACACCTCAATTAGAGACAATAAGTTCAAATCACACTCATTATGACCCACATAGTGTGATTACGACCAATTTTACTCGTTAAGGACAAACAAACCCAATTTACCAACCAAGTATGAGCCATTATAGACAAATATGACACGTTATACCTCAAATAGAGCCAACAATTTCAAATCAGACTCATTATGATCCACATAGTACCATTTACGACCAATTAAACTCGTTAAGGACACACAAACCGAATTAACCCAGTAAGACGAAAATGAACCACGTACGATCCAATAGAGACCACTAAGACCCGTTACACCTCAAATAGAGCCAATAAGGTTAAATCAAACTCATTATGGCTCACATAGTGCCATTACGACCAATTATAATCGTTAAGAAAACACAAACCCAATATACCCACTATGATCAAAATGAACCAAGTACGAACCATTACACACCACTAAGGCCCGTTATACCTCAAATAGAGCGAATAAGGTAAAATCAGACTCATTATCACCCACATCATTACGACCAATTAGACTCGTTAAGGAGATACATACCCAATATACACACTAAGACCAAAACGAACCAAGTTTGAGCCATTCCAAAACCAAAAAGACTCGTTACACCTCAAATAGAGTCAATAAGTTCAAATCACACTCATTATGACCCACATAGTGTGATTACGACCAATTTTACTCCTTAAGGACAAACAAACCCAATTTACCAACCAATTATGAGCCATTATAGACAAATATGACACGTTATACCTCAAATAGAGCCAACAATTTCAAATCAGACTCTTATGATCCACATAGTGCCATTTACGACCAATTATACTCGTTAAGGACACACAAACCGAATTTACCCAGTAAGACGAAAATGAACCACGTACGATCCAATAGAGACCACTAAGACCCGTTACACCTCAAATAGAGCCAATAAGGTTACATCAACCTCATTATGGCCCACATAGTGCCATTACAACCAATTATAATCGTTAAGAAAACACAAACCCAATATACCCACTATGATCAAAATGAACCAAGTACGAACCATTACATACCTCTAAGGCCCGTTATACCTCAAATAGAGCGAATAAGGTAAAATCAAACTCATTATCACCCACATAGTGCCATTACGACCAATTAGACTCGTTAAGGAGATACAAACCCAATATACACACTAAGACCAAATCGAACCAAGTTTGAGCCATTACAAAACCAAAAAGACTCGTTACCCCTCAAATAGAGCCAATAAGTTCAAATCACACTCATTATGACCCACATAGTGTGATTACGACCAATTATACTCGTAAAGGACAAACAAACCCAATTTACCAACCAAGTACGAGCCATTATAGACAAATATGACACGTTATACCTCAAATAGAGCCAACAATTTCAAATCAGACTCATTATGATCCACATAGTACCATTTACGACCAATTATACTCGTTAAGGACACACAAACCGAATTTACCCACTAAGACCAAAATAAACCATGTACGATCCAATAGAGACAACTAAGACCCGTTACGCCTCAATTAGAGCCAATATGGTTAAATCAAACTCATTATGACCCACATAGTGCCATTACGACCAATTATAATCGTTAAGAAAACACAAACCCAATATACCCACTATGATCAAAATGAACCAAGTACGAACCATTATAGACCACTAAGGCCCGTTATACCTCAAATAGAGCGAATAAGGTAAAATCAAACTCATTATCACCCACATAGTGCCATTACGACCAATTAGACTCGTTAAGGAGATCCAAACCCAATATACACACTAAGATCAAAACTAACCAAGTTTGAGCCATTACAAAACCAAAAAGACTCGTTACACCTCAATTAGAGACAATAAGTTCAAATCACACTCATTATGACCCACATAGTGTGATTACGACCAATTTTACTCCTTAAGGACAAACAAACCCAATTTACCAACCAAGTATGAGCCATTATAGACAAATATGACACGTTATACCTCAAATAGAGCCAACAATTTCAAATCAGACTCATTTTTGATCCACATAGTACCATTTACGACCAATTAAACTCGTTAAGGACACACAAACCGAATTAACCCAGTAAGACGAAAATGAACCACGTACGATCCAATAGAGACCACTAAGACCCGTTACACCTTAAATAGAGCCAATAAAGTTAAATCAAACTCATTATGGCCCATAGTGCCATTACGACCAATTATAATCGTTAAGAAAACACAAACCCAATATACCCACTATGATCAAAATGAACCAAGTACGAACCATTACACACCACTAAGGCCCGTTATACCTCAAATAGAGCGAATAAGGTAAAATCAAACTCATTTTCACCCACATAGTGCAATTACGACCAATTAGACTCGTTAAGGAGATACAAACCCAATATACACACTAAGACCTAAACGAACCAAGTTTGAGCCATTACAAAACCAAAAAGACTCGTTACACCTCAAATAGAGACAATAAGTTCAAATCACACTCATTATGACCCACATAGTGTGATTACGACCAATTTTACTCGTTAAGGACAAACAAACCCAATTTACCAACCAAGTACGAGCCATTATAGACAAATATGACACGTTATACCTCAAATAGAGCCAACAATTTCAAATCAGACCCACATAGTGCCATTTACGACCAATTATACTCGTTAAGGACACACAAACCGAATTAACCCAGTAAGACGAAAATGAACCAGTACGATCCAATAGAGACCACTAAGACCCGTTACACCTCAAATAGAGCCAATATGGTTAAATCAAACTCATTATGACCTACATAGTGCCATTACGACCAATTATAATCGTTAAGAAAACACAAACCCAATATACCCACTATGATCAAAATGAACCAAGTACGAACCATTATAGACCACTAAGGCCCGTTATACCTCAAATAGAGCGAATAAGGTAAAATCAGACTCATTATCACCCACATAGTGCCATTACGACCAATTAGACTCGTTAAGGAGATACAAACCCAATATACACACTAAGACCAAAACGAACCAAGTTTGAGCCATTACAAAACCAAAAAGACTCGTTACACCTCAAATAGAGACAATAAGTTCAAATCACACTCATTATGACCCACATAGTGTGATTACGACCAATTTTACTCGTTAAGGACAAACAAACCCAATTTACCAACCAAGTATGAGCCATTATAGACAAATATGACACGTTATACCTCAAATAGAGCCAACAATTTCAAATCAGACTCATTATGATCCACATAGTACCATTTACGACCAATTATACTCGTTAAGGACACACAAACCGAATTTACCCACTAAGACCAAAATAAACCATGTACGATCCAATAGAGACAACTAAGACCCGTTACGCCTCAATTAGAGCCAATATGGTTAAATCAAACTCATTATGACCCACATAGTGCCATTACGACCAATTATAATCGTTAAGAAAACACAAACCCAATATACCCACTATGATCAAAAGGAACCAAGTACAAACCATTATAGACCACTAAGGCCCGTTATACCTCAAATAGAGCGAATAAGGTAAAATCAAACTCATTATCACCCACATAGTGCCATTACGACCAATTAGACTCGTTAAGGAGATCCAAACCCAATATACACACTAAGATCAAAACTAACCAAGTTTGAGCCATTACAAAACCAAAAAGACTCGTTACACCTCAATTAGAGACAATAAGTTCAAATCACACTCATTATGACCCACATAGTGTGATTACGACCAATTTTACTCGTTAAGGACAAACAAACCCAATTTACCAACCAAGTATGAGCCATTATAGACAAATATGACACGTTATACCTCAAATAGAGCCAACAATTTCAAATCAGACTCATTATGATCCACATAGTACCATTTACGACCAATTAAACTCGTTAAGGACACACAAACCGAATTAACCCAGTAAGACGAAAATGAACCACGTACGATCCAATAAAGACCACTAAGACCCGTTACACCTCAAATAGAGCCAATAAGGTTAAATCAAACTCATTATGGCCCACATAGTGCCATTACGACCAATTATAATCGTTAAGAAAACACAAACCCAATATACCCACTATGATCAAAATGAACCAAGTACGAACCATTACACACCACTAAGGCCCGTTATACCTCAAATAGAGCGAATAAGGTAAAATCAAACTCATTTTCACCCACATAGTGCAATTACGACCAATTAGACTCGTTAAGGAGATACAAACCCAATATACACACTAAGACCTAAACGAACCAAGTTTGAGCCATTACAAAACCAAAAAGACTCGTTACACCTCAAATAGAGACAATAAGTTCAAATCACACTCATTATGACCCACATAGTGTGATTACGACCAATTTTACTCGTTAAGGACAAACAAACCCAATTTACCAACCAAGTACGAGCCATTATAGACAAATATGACACGTTATACCTCAAATAGAGCCAACAATTTCAAATCAGACCCACATAGTGCCATTTACGACCAATTATACTCGTTAAGGACACACAAACCGAATTAACCCAGTAAGACGAAAATGAACCAGTACGATCCAATAGAGACCACTAAGACCCGTTACACCTCAAATAGAGCCAATATGGTTAAATCAAACTCATTATGACCTACATAGTGCCATTACGACCAATTATAATCGTTAAGAAAACACAAACCCAATATACCCACTATGATCAAAATGAACCAAGTACGAACCATTATAGACCACTAAGGCCCGTTATACCTCAAATAGAGCGAATAAGGTAAAATCAGACTCATTATCACCCACATAGTGCCATTACGACCAATTAGACTCGTTAAGGAGATACAAACCCAATATACACACTAAGACCAAAACGAACCAAGTTTGAGCCATTACAAAACGAAAAAGACTCGTTACACCTCAAATAGAGACAATAAGTTCAAATCACACTCATTATGACCCACATAGTGTGATTACGACCAATTTTACTCGTTAAGGACAAACAAACCCAATTTACCAACCAAGTATGAGCCATTATAGACAAATATGACACGTTATACCTCAAATAGAGCCAACAATTTCAAATCAGACTCATTATGATCCACATAGTACCATTTACGACCAATTATACTCGTTAAGGACACACAAACCGAATTTACCCACTAAGACCAAAATAAACCATGTACGATCCAATAGAGACAACTAAGACCCGTTACGCCTCAATTAGAGCCAATATGGTTAAATCAAACTCATTATGACCCACATAGTGCCATTACGACCAATTATAAACGTTAAGAAAACACAAACCCAATATACCCACTATGATCAAAATGAACCAAGTACGAACCATTATAGACCACTAAGGCCCGTTATACCTCAAATAGAGCGAATAAGGTAAAATCAAACTCATTATCACCCACATAGTGCCATTACGACCAATTAGACTCGTTAAGGAGATCCAAACCCAATATACACACTAAGATCAAAACTAACCAAGTTTGAGCCATTACAAAACCAAAAAGACTCGTTACACCTCAATTAGAGACAATAAGTTCAAATCACACTCATTATGACCCACATAGTGTGATTACGACCAATTTTACTCGTTAAGGACAAACAAACCCAATTTACCAACCAAGTATGAGCCATTATAGACAAATATGACACGTTATACCTCAAATAGAGCCAACAATTTCAAATCAGACTCATTATGATCCACATAGTACCATTTACGACCAATTATACTCGTTAAGGACACACAAACCGAATTAACCCAGTAAGACGAAAATGAACCACGTACGATCCAATAGAGACCACTAAGACCCGTTACACCTCAAATAGAGCCAATAAGGTTAAATCAAACTCATTATGGCTCACATAGTGCCATTACGACCAATTATAATCGTTAAGAAAACACAAACCCAATATACCCACTATGATCAAAATGAACCAAGTACGAACCATTACACACCACTAAGGCCCGTTATACCTCAAATAGAGCGAATAAGGTAAAATCAGACTCATTATCACCCACATCATTACGACCAATTAGACTCGTTAAGGAGATACATACCCAATATACACACTAAGACCAAAACGAACCAAGTTTGAGCCATTACAAAACCAAAAAGACTCGTTACACCTCAAATAGAGTCAATAAGTTCAAATCACACTCATTATGACCCACATAGTGTGATTACGACCAATTTTACTCCTTAAGGACAAACAAACCCAATTTACCAACCAATTATGAGCCATTATAGACAAATATGACACGTTATACCTCAAATAGAGCCAACAATATCAAATCAGACTCATTATGATCCACATAGTACCATTTACGACCAATTAAACTCGTTAAGGACACACAAACCGAATTAACCCAGTAAGACGAAAATGAACCACGTACGATCCAATAGAGACCACTAAGACCCGTTACACCTCAAATATAGCAAATAAGGTTAAATCAAACTCATTATGGCCCACATAGTGCCATTACGACCAATTATAATCGTTAAGAAAACACAAACCCATTATACCCACTATGATCAAAATGAACCAAGTACGAACCATTACACACCACTAAGGCCCGTTATACCTCAAATAGAGCGAATAAGGTAAAATCAGACTCATTATCACCCACATAGTGCCATTACGACCAATTAGACTCGTTAAGGAGATACAAACCCAATATACACACTAAGACCAAAACGAACCAAGTTTGAGCCATTACAAAACCAAAAAGACTCGTTACACCTCAAATAGAGACAATAAGTTCAAATCACACTCATTATGACCCACATAGTGTGATTACGACCAATTTTACTCGTTAAGGACAAACAAACCCAATTTACCAACCAAGTACGAGCCATTATAGACAAATATGACACGTTATACCTCAAATAGAGCCAACAATTTCAAATCAGACTCTTATGATCCACATAGTGCCATTTACGACCATTTATACGTGTTAAGGACACACAAACCGAATTAACCCAGTAAGACGAAAATGAACCACGTACGATCCAATAGAGACCACTAAGACCCGTTACACCTCAAATAGAGCCAATAAGGTAAAATCAAACTCATTATGGCCCACATAGTGCCATTACGACCAATTATAATCGTTAAGAAAACACAAACCCAATATACCCACTATGATCAAAATGAACCAAGTACGAACCATTACACACCACTAAGGCCCGTTATACCTCAAATAGAGCGAATAAGGTAAAATCAGACTCATTATCACCCACATAGTGCCATTACGACCAATTAGACTCGTTAAGGAGATACATACCCAATATACACACTAAGACCAAAACGAAACAAGTTTGAGCCATTACAAAACCAAAAAGACTCGTTACACCTCAAATAGAGCCAATAAGTTCAAATCACACTCATTATGACCCACATAGTGTGATTACGACCAATTTTACTCCTTAAAGACAAACAAACCCAATTTACCAACCAATTATGAGCCATTATAGACAAATATGACACGTTATACCTCAAATAGAGCCAACAATTTCAAATCAGACTCTTATGATCCACATAGTGCCATTTACGACCAATTATACTCGTTAAGGACACAAAAACCGAATTTACCCAGTAAGACGAAAATGAACCACGTACGATCCAACAGAGACCACTAAGACCCGTTACACCTCAAATAGAGCCAATAAGGTTAAATCAAACTCATTATGGCCCACATAGTGCCATTACGACCAATTATAATCGTTAAGAAAACACAAACCCAATATACCCACTATGATCAAAATGAACCAAGTACGAACCATTACACACCTCTAAGGCCCGTTATACCTCAAATCGAGCGAATAAGGTAAAATCAAACTCATTATCACCCACATAGTGCCATTACGACCAATTAGACTCGTTAATGAGATCAAAACCCAATATACACACTAAGATCAAAACTAACCAAGTTTGAGCCATTACAAAACCAAAAAGACTCGTTACACCTCAATTAGAGACAATAAGTTCAAATCACACTCATTATGACCCACATAGTGTGATTACGACCAATTTTACTCGTTAAGAACAAACAAACCCAATTTACCAACCAAGTATGAGCCATTATAGACAAATATGACACGTTATACCTCAAATAGAGCCAACAATTTCAAATCAGACTCATTATGATCCACATAGTACCATTTACGACCAATTAAACTCGTTAAGGACACACAAACCGAATTAACCCAGTAAGACGAAAATGAACCACGTACGATCCAATAGAGACCACTAAGACCTGTTACACCTCAAATAGAGCCAATAAGGTTAAATCAAACTCATTATGGCCCACATAGTGCCATTACGACCAATTATAATCGTTAAGAAAACACAAACCCAATATACCCACTATGATCAAAATGAACCAAGTACGAACCATTACACACCTCTAAGGCCCGTTATACCTCAAACCGAGCGAATAAGGTAAAATCAAACTCATTATCACCCACATAGTGCCATTACGACCAATTAGACTCGTTAAGGAGATCCAAACCCAATATACACACTAAGATCAAAACTAACCAAGTTTGAGCCATTACAAAACCAAAAAGACTCGTTACACCTCAATTAGAGACAATAAGTTCAAATCACACTCATTATGACCCACATAGTGTGATTACGACCAATTTTACTCGTTAAGGACAAACAAACCCAATTTACCAACCAAGTATGAGCCATTATAGACAAATATGACACGTTATACCTCAAATAGAGCCAACAATTTCAAATCAGACTCATTATGATCCACATAGTACCATTTACGACCAATTAAACTCGTTAAGGACACACAAACCAAATTAACCCAGTAAGACGAAAATGAACCACGTACGATCCAATAGAGACCACTAAGACCCGTTACACCTCAAATAGAGCCAATAAGGTTAAATCAAACTCATTATGGCCCACATAGTGCCATTACGACCAATTATAATCGTTAAGAAAACACAAACCCATTATACCCACTATGATCAAAATGAACCAAGTACGAACCATTACACACCACTAAGGCCCGTTATACCTCAAATAGAGCGAATAAGGTAAAATCAAACTCATTTTCACCCACATAGTGCAATTACGACCAATTAGACTCGTTAAGGAGATACAAACCCAATATACACACTAAGACCTAAACGAACCAAGTTTGAGCCATTACAAAACCAAAAAGACTCGTTACACCTCAAATAGAGACAATAAGTTCAAATCACACTCATTATGACCCACATAGTGTGATTACGACCAATTTTACTCGTTAAGGACAAACAAACCCAATTTACCAACCAAGTACGAGCCATTATAGACAAATATGACACGTTATACCTCAAATAGAGCCAACAATTTCAAATCAGACCCACATAGTGCCATTTACGACCAATTATACTCGTTAAGGACACACAAACCGAATTAACCCAGTAAGACGAAAATGAACCAGTACGATCCAATAGAGACCACTAAGACCCGTTACACCTCAAATAGAGCCAATATGGTTAAATCAAACTCATTATGACCTACATAGTGCCATTACGACCAATTATAATCGTTAAGAAAACACAAACCCAATATACCCACTATGATCAAAATGAACCAAGTACGAACCATTATAGACCACTAAGGCCGGTTATACCTCAAATAGAGCGAATAAGGTAAAATCAGACTCATTATCACCCACATAGTGCCATTACGACCAATTAGACTCGTTAAGGAGATACAAACCCAATATACACACTAAGACCAAAACGAACCAAGTTTGAGCCATTACAAAACCAAAAAGACTCGTTACACCTCAAATAGAGCCAATAAGTTCAAATCACACTCATTATGACCCACATAGTGTGATTACGACCAATTTTACTCGTTAAGGACAAACAAACCCAATTTACCAACCAAGTATGAGCCATTATAGACAAATATGACACGTTATACCTCAAATAGAGCCAACAATTTCAAATCAGACTCATTATGATCCACATAGTACCATTTACGACCAATTATACTCGTTAAGGACACACAAACCGAATTTACCCACTAAGACCAAAATAAACCATGTACGATCCAATAGAGACAACTAAGACCCGTTACGCCTCAATTAGAGCCAATATGGTTAAATCAAACTCATTATGACCCACATAGTGCCATTACGACCAATTATAATCGTTAAGAAAACACACACCCAATATACCCACTATGATCAAAATGAACCAAGTACGAACCATTATAGACCACTAAGGCCCGTTATACCTCAAATAGAGCGAATAAGGTAAAATCAAACTCATTATCACCCACATAGTGCCATTACGACCAATTAGACTCGTTAAGGAGATCCAAACCCAATATACACACTAAGATCAAAACTAACCAAGTTTGAGCCATTACAAAACCAAAAAGACTCGTTACACCTCAATTAAAGATCAACCTTGTAACCATTTCTATTAATCAATACAGGTTGGTAATCGTTAAATGTGTTGTAATCTATAAAACTTGATAAACATTGTGGACCGACAATTGGTATCAGAGCCTGATAAATAGATTCAATCAAGTTTTTAAAAAGATCGACTCTGTGTTCATACTTTCAAAATCATTTTCGAGATTTTGAGTGTTTTAGGTGTTAAAATCGATCAAGTTGTGATCGATATACATGCTAGATTGAGTTGTTGTTTGATTTCAGTTTAAAAGCTAAAATCGAGTTCCATTTTGGTGATTTTTGTGTCTGAGTTCGAGTTTCAAAAAGTCACTGTGCCATCGATTTTTTACTTCAAAAAGTGATTTTTATCGAGATCAAGTGGTCACAAACTGTTCTAGAAGTGTTTTTAGTCATATTGGTAGAGTTTGGTACTGCTAATCGATGTAGATACAGGTTTTCAGTTGATTTTCGAAGTACAGGACGAACTTGTGCAAACACAGGGAAGAACTCACGCAAACTTCACTTTGCGTGACACACTTTGTGCAACCAACTGAAACGCAAAGTCCACTTTGCGCAACCAACGTATCACACAAAGTCTACTTTGCGCAACACTCTACTTACGCAAAGCCCACTTTGCGCAACTCAAAGCTCACGCAAAGCTCACTTCTCGCGACCAACGGCTCACGCGAACATCAGTTTTCGCGACTCACTTGAAACGCAAACCTCAACTCTTGCTACACTCTTGTCACGCGAACCTCACTTCTCGCAACAACAAGCAAACGCAAACCTCAACTCTCGCAACCAACTCATCACGCAAACCTCAGTTTGCGTGATCAACTCCTCACGAAAAGCACAACTTCACTTCGCGCGATCAACTTGAAACGCAAAGCTTCAGTTTGCGCAACCCACTCTTCACACAAACCTCATCTTGCGCCAGCCTCTCGAAACACAAACCATCCTTTGCGCCAACCACCTCTAGCGCAAACCTCATTTGCGCTACCTTCTATAAACGCAAAGTTTTCCAGACTTGGATCTTTTTATTCAGAATGACATCCAGAGAAGCCCTTGCAATCGGAACTGACACCAAGCCACCAGTTCTCTTTAAAGGAGAATACGAACAGTGGAAAGATCGGTTCCTAAACTTTGTTGACAGACATGAGTTGGGTGATTTCATCAGACAATCGATAGAAGAAGGGGTTATGAAACCAGTGATGACGACTAGTATGGTTGGAACTGTGCCAACACAGATTGAACTTAATTATCATGAGCTCGAAAATGATAACTTAAAGAGAGAAAAAGGTGATAAATTAGCAAAGTCATACATTCTACAAGGAATTCCAAACGAAATCTATGTAAAGATTGACAGCAATAAAGCCTCAGGCAAAGAGATGTGGGATCAGCTAGAGAAGATGATGCTGGGTTCAAAGGTTGGGAATCAACTCAAACTTTCCAACTGCCTAAACAATTATGAAGAATTTAAAGGTAGAAGTGGAGAGTCTCTAGAAGGAACTTGACAGATTCGTGACCTTGCTAAACGAACTAAGCAAAAACAAGGTCACCAAATCTCAAATCGAGCTGAACGTCAAATTCCTAAGTATTCTACAGTCTGAATGGAAGAGATTTGCCAGACAGATGAAGCAGATCAAGGATCTGAATGAGATTCCACTTCATGAGGTGTATGAAACCCTCAAACAAAATGAAGAAGAGGTGGATGAAATTCTAGATGAAAAGAGGCAGAAAGTAAAGACAGTTGAAGACACAGTTGCTCTTGTTGTCAAGAAGAAGAAGAACAAGATGATTGTGTATGAATCAGAAGAAAATGAAGCTTATGCAAACTCTGACACGGATGAAAATGAACAACTGAAGCAGGCTATGCTCTTGTTGACAAATGATTTTCAAAAGAAGTTCTACACAAAGCCAAGTTCAAGCAATCAGAGGTATTCTTCTGGTCCTAACAACTATGTCCACAAGGAAAGGGTTGAAGGAAATAGATATGAAGGAAAGAAGTTTGAAGGGAAGAGGAATAGAGGAGAAGAAACTGGAAGAGAGAAGGTATCATGCTGAAGGAAAGAGAATCGACGAGAGGAAACCGGAAGAGAGAAGATTTCAAGCTGAAGGATCCAGTCAGTCAGAACCACCAACGTGCTACAACTGTGGCAAAACAGGTCACTTTGCCAGAGACTGCCGTAGACCCAAAGTCAGAAACTCCGATTACTACAAGAACAAGATGCTTCTTGCAAAGAAACAGGAGGCGGGTAAGGCACTGATGGCAGAGGATGAGTATTGGCTTGATCATTCAGACGAGGAAGAAGAGGATGAAGAGAGAGATGAAGCAGTCAACATGTGCTTGATGGGAAAGCAGGAGTCAGATGCTGAAGCAGATTCAGAAGAGGATGAGACAGATGAGGTATGTGATTTATCTTATTCAGATTTCATAAATAAAATGCATGCCATGAATTTAAAACAACAAGAGTTAGAGTCAAAACTTAAGCGAGAAAATGGTGTTATTTTTGACAAAAACCAATCGATACAGAAACTTAGCGACGAAATTGCTGAGAAGAAAGTATTGGTTGAGGTTTTACATAGAAATAATGACACCAACGCAAAGGAAAAGACAATAATTCTTAAAGAGAATTCTGAACTCAAGTCTAAATGGGAAAAAGTGAGCTTGATTTATATGAGCTTACGAAAATGCATTCTTCATGTACTGAAGAAAACAAAACTTTAATTGCAAAATTAAAAAGTTTGGAAGAGAAGTTATATAAATTGGGTCAAACTGAACAAACTATTCATCTGAACAAACCCAAAGAGGAAATAGAAAAATGGGGAATCGGTTATAAGAATCCTCACTGTCTTCAAAAAGGAATATCTAAAGTGCCTGCACTTTATGATCTTCTTTCTTTGAAATTAGCTCGAAGAATCCCTGAGCTTAAAGTTTTCTGCACTAGACTGTCTGAAAAGGATGAAGCCAACGAAACTGAAAAACGTTTGAAATCATCTAAAGTTCACCTTCCATTTTATTATGCGAAAGTGAATAATAGTTATAATGATAATCCAATATATCACAAGAAATCTATTTCAAATGATTTCTTTCAGAGTTATTCTGAAAAAGAGATGGAGGTGAAGCCTATTAAAGGTAAAATCTATGTCCCTCCTCTTGTTTTGGAAAGTCAAATTTCTGAATTCAAGAACTCTTTAACAGATGAAAGACTTTTGATTGAGATTCAACAAAAAGTTTTTTCAACCGTGCTGAAAAATGTTATTATTTCAAAGGCTTCAAACTCTGAAGATATGTTTCGTCTAGCAAATAAAGGGTTTGATTTTCTGAACTCTGACGGTGGTTTAGATGATTGTTTTGAACAATTTTATTTTAATGCAAAACTTCCTAACCATTCATCTTTTGTTGGGAGATCTTTGGGAAAAACCAGTACGCCTGTTAACAGTGCAAAATTAACGAAAGTTGATAAATCAGTCTCTGTGAAAGCTAAGAGTGCTAAAGGTAAGATTATATGTAAGCATTCACAGAAACCGATCACTACTGGTAAACCTAAAAAGAAGCATTCGTTTGTTGCTCAAAAGTCTAACTCACAAGTTTCAAATGTTTCAGCAATGAGCAAGAAAAGACTTGAAGTTAAGTCTGAATGGCAACCGAAATAGGAGTTTGACGAGACTGCTATATCATGTTCTAGTGCTGACTGTAATAAGATTACTACTAGTAAAGATGATATAATTGTGGATGTTGCTTTTTCTAAACCAAAACTTGTTGATTCTCGCAAGAAATTTTCAAAACAACAATTATTCCAGTTATCTTTGTCTGCTAGAAAGTTTTCAAATTATGATAAACATGATCTTGCTTCTCGTATATTCTGATGTTTGGTTTGGAACATATCATGTTCCCTCTTATAATTCTTCATTTGATTCTCAAAATCAAAGCGGACCCAAATTTCAATGGGTGCCAAAATCGTTTGCTAACACAGTTGGATCCAATTGGAAATGGATACCAAAGAAAAGGGATGATTCCGTGTTGCAGGTACCTACTATCTAGGGGGAGTAGGAGAAATATGGTTCTTGTGTAAATCAGCTCAAGACCCGAACTTCAAAGATCATCGACTTTTGATTATGTATAGATCAGGACTCGTTCTTCAATGACAAAAGAGAATATGGCTTTTGAACAAAGCAGTTCAAGACCCGTACTTCAACGAAGTAATGACTTCTAAACACAACAGTTTAGAACTCGTACTTCAGTGATCAAAAGACCTTACTCCGAGCTGAAAAAGAGATTGTACTCCAATACTCGAATGAGGAAATCAACCATCAAGGGGGAGTACATACATATTTGTCTGAAATTTTATGCATATCTTTTACAACTGATAATGTACTGATGCATAATTTCAGAGGGAGTAAAAGGTGATGACTTCTGATTATTTCTGATCAGAACTCGTACTTTAAGAGTTTTACTGCTTTTTGTCTTTTCAATTTAAGTGAATAAATTTTACTTTAACTTGACATAAGTCTTTTGCAGAATTTTTGAGAGACGCTTACATGTTCATATGTTTATGACTTTAAGCTTTGCTTCATGAGGTGTAAGATTGAACGTTAAGGTATAATTCTTTATCTTCATCTCAAATATGGTTGATAAGTGGACAACTTTCAATCATAGAAAACATTGTTATTAAATGTTCAAACCACTTCCCGATTCTTAAACCAAATTCATGATTTGGAAGTATGACTTTAAATGTTTTCAAAGATCATATTTGTGCTTTAACTGAAATAGTTAAACCAATCTGAGCATCATATGCATCATAGAAAAACAAGGAATCATTGTGCTAGGAATTAACACAACTTCTATGGAATCACCTTAACTAGTGATTTCTACCCAAGAAGTTAATCCATAGTGATTGAGTGTGAGAAGTCGAAAAGAAATGAGTGTGATTAGAGTGAGCAAAATGTTTAAAAGAAAGAGCGTGTGAGAACAGAGTTAAAAGAATATCACAACTCTGCACCAACTTTTTCTGAGCCGGGCAGCCACAATTCTAATGTTTCACAATTCTTTGGTGAATATTATTGAAACAGGCAACTAACCCATGCCAACTCTTGATCAAACCTCACCAACTACTCATTTTCTACTCAAATAGAAAGTGTTTCACACTTCAATCATGCACATTGAGTCTGTGTTTAACTTACTGTTGTCTCACTGGTTTACACAATTTTGAGCCTATAAGCAATCATCAAGTGCTTAATTCTTTCTATCACAAGCACGGGCACACAAGGAATTTGTTTCTTTGTCATAACGTTTATAGAAATAACGTTTGTGGTGTTTCGATGATTAAATGGAAGCCCTGGGGGACTCAACATCCAATAGCTCCTTTCCAATGTGTATTTGTTACACACAATGACTTAGTGTTACTGACAGGCATGTTAACTGATTTAAAATCTTTTTAGTAATGATCTTGATCCAAAGGGGGAGATTGTTAGATCACATATCTATTGGATTCAAGATCATCCAATCTGAAGATCCAATCTAAAGCTAATGCCGGAAAGTCGACTCTCGATATAAAGTCTAATGTCGTTTGTAATAAATGTCAAAGTAAATTATTGTTTATTGTAATTTTAGTATTTAGTTAACTTAGTTTAAATATCTAATTATGTTAGATATTAGATTTAGTTAGTAATAATATCTAGATAATATCTAGATATTACTTTAGTTATTAGATATTAGATATTATGTATGTTAGGTGAAGCAAGTGTGTCTCAGACTCTAAGATAATCAGAACACACAAAAACACACACTAAAAGGTGTAAAACAGAGAACACACACGAGAGCTTCAAAGATCAACCTTGTAACCATTTCTATTAATCAATACAGGTTGGTAATCGTTAAATGTGTTGTAATCTATAAAACTTGATAAGCATTGTGGACGGACATTAGTATATATATATATATGATTTTATATTCAATGCATTTGCTTGTTGATGGACCCCCATTCAATTTACATATTCAAGGAGGGGTAAAAGGGGAAATTAAGGCACAATATCTTCTAAAATTATCAGAGATGGGTCCTACCTTTTTGTGAGACAATTTCCTATTTTGTGAGACAATTTCCATTTTTTTTTATTTTGCTTTATGTTTACGCTTAGTTTATAAGGAGAGGTCTTGGGTGGAGGGAGGCATCGATTTTGTTAGACAGGCAAGAGCCTTCTGGGAGAGTCTCTAGTCTCTCGAATACCGGTGTTCCTTTGTAATTTCTTTTCATTCTCTTTAATTTCAACCATTCAACCCATTGAAACTCACGACACGTACATCAATTGGTATAAGAGCAACGATTCCTGGGATAAACAATGCCTCGATCAGTGACGTCAAGGGTGGACGAGGTGGAAGAAAGTTTGGAAACGTTCAATTCAAACATGACAACCATGGAGGAAAACATCCAGACCGTAATGCAACAGATGGCTGTATTAATTCAATTACAAGAGGAAAACGCAAGGGGATCAACCAGAAACGACGGTGACCAACAGGAGAATGAAGGACGTCGTGGAAGGGGTGGAGATCGGAACGGTGAAGGAAACCAATTCTTCGCTATTAAGGGACGACGTTTGGAGATGCCTGTTTTTGACGGGAAGGATCCTGATGGATGGTTGGTCAGGGCAGAACGCTACTACTCCCTCAACCGATTAACTAATGAAGAGAAATTGGAGGTGGCGGTTATCGCTTTTGAAGGTGACGCACTCAAGTGGTACCAATGGGAGAACAAGAGACGCCCGATTAACCGGTGGGAAGAGTTACGAACATTGTTGTTAAAGCAATTCCGATCACTTTCCGAGGGGTCTCTCTGTGAGCAATTCCTGGCTCTTCAACAAAAAGGTACGGTTAATGAATATCGAAAACAATTCGTTGCTCTAGCAGCACCCCTCAATGATATTTCTGATGAGATATTCATGAGTCAATTCATCAATGGATTGAACCCGTTGATTAGAGTTGAGGTTCGAATGTTATCTCCCACGATTTTGAGTGGAGTTATGGATCTTGCAGCAAGAATTGAAGAGAAAAACAATATAGTAGCTCGTATTAAAAACCAAGGAAACTGGGGAATTAAGAAACCTGGGGGAACCAATGTCGAAACAAAAGCACAAGGGACAGGGGAGGGCTCAACTATTGTCACCATGGGAGCAGGTGGAAGGAAGTACAGGAAGCTTTCAGATAACGAACTCCAACAGAGGAGGTCCCAAGGATTATGTTATCGCTGTGATGAAAAGTACGCACCGGGTCATAGGTGTAAAAGGAAAGAAGTGAATGTTCTTGTGATGCAGGAAGACGAAGAAAAGGACGAAGAATTCAAAATGGAGCTTGAAACCGAACCAGAGTTGGAAGAACCAAAAGTCAAAGTGTGCCTGAATTCCGTGGTAGGGCTCACTAGTCCTAAGATGATGAAATTAGTGGGAGCCATCAACAAATAGCAGGTAGTCGTCCTAATCGATAGTGGGTCAACCCATAATTTCATTTCAAAAGAGTTGGTAACCCATCTTAATCCGCCGATAACCAGCACTGCTTCGTATGGAATCACCATGGGCACATGAACGTTAATCAAAGGAGAAGGGGTGTGTAAGGACGTCAAGATCAGGTTACCGGGGGTAGTTGTGCAGGAAGAATTTCTTCCTATGGAGATGGGAAATTCAGATGTAATTCTGGGGATTCAGTGGCTTGAAACGTTGGGGGCCACAGTTACCAACTGGAGAACCCAGGTGATGAAATTCAAAATAGGACAGGAAGAAGTTACTTTGAAGGGTGACCCTTCACTAGGTAGGTCGTTGATCTCCATGAAAGTAATGAGCAGGCTAATTAAGCAAGAAAAACAAGGGGTGCTGGTGGAATTTGGGCTACTGGATTCAAGCTTAACAAGTGAGGAAGTTTGTCCGGTGGAGCTGAAAGATGTTATGGGTGAGTTCCAGGAGGTTTTTAACTTGCCTATGGAACTACCCCCTGAAAGAGGAATGGAACACGGAATCAAACTCAAGACAGGAACTGGACCGGTGAACGTTCGTCCCTACCGCTACGCCCACTATCAGAAAAATGAGATCGAACGCTTAATACAGGAAATGTTACAAGCTGGGATCATTCGTAACAACAGTAGTCTATTTTCTAGTCCGGTTCTGTTAGTTAAAAAGAAAGACGGAAGTTGGCGTTTCTGCGTAGATTATCGGTCTCTCAACAAAAATACCATACCCGACAAATTTTTGATACCTGATGAACTATTGGACGAACTGTTTGGAGCGGCCGTATTCTCGAAGCTAGACTTGAAGTCCGGCTATCATCAAATATGAATGAAGGCTGAAGACGTACCGAAAACAGCCTTCCGAACACATGAGGGACATTACGAGTTCCTCGTGATGCCTTTCGGTTTGGCCAATTCACCATCCACGTTCCAAAGTTTAATGAATGAGATATTCAAACCATATCTCCGAAAGTTTGTTTTGGTTTTCTTTGATGATATATTGGTGTACAGTAAGACCATGGAGGAACACAAATACCATTTACGGGTGGTCCTCGATACACTCAGGCAACATCAACTCTACGCTAACAAAAAGAAGTGTGAAATTGGACGGAAGAAAGTGGCATATCTGGGGCACTTGGTGTCAAGTAGTGGGGTGGAGATGGATCCTTCAAAGGTCCAGGCTATGATGGATTGGCCTTCTCCTAGAACGGTGACAGAATTGAGGGGTTTTCTCGGGCTGTCAGGGTACTACCGTAAGTTCATCGCGGGATATGGAAGAATTGCAAGTCCGCTCACCGACTTGCTTAAAAAGAATGGGTTTCAATGGGACTTCATCGAGGAAACAACCTTCCAGAAACTCAAAAAGGCTTTATCCACGACTCCTGTTTTACAGCTGCCTGATTTCAGCCAACCGTTTGTGGTAGAAACCGACGCCTCGGGGGTTGGGTTAGGGGTTGTCCTAATGCAACAAGAGCGCCCCATTTCCTACTTCAGCCAAGTATTGGGGACCCGATCTCGCCAAAAACCCATCTACGAAAAAGAGCTCATGGTTATTGTCCTCGCCATACGCAAATGGTGACCGTATTTGTTGGGTAGAAAGTGCATTGTGCGTACCGACCATCAAAGTTTGAAGTTCTTACTCGAGCAACGCGTCATTGAGCCAGAGTACCAACCTTGGGTGAGTAAACTACTTGGTTATGAGTTCAATATCATTTATAGGACGGGAAAAAGTAACCTTGCTGCTGATGCTCTTTCAAGAAAGCCACACGAGATTGAGTGCTCGGTGCTGGGGGGACCTCAATGGTGCAATTGTGACGTAATTAAAACGGAGGTGGAGAGTGATTCATTGCTACAGAAGATTAAACAAGATGTTCAGGAGGGGCAAACGACCTACAAAGGCTTTACGATGCAAAACAAAATGGTTTTGTACAAAGGACGGGTGGTTTTACCACGCACATCAACACTAATCCCCAAGCTGCTGGAAGAATTCCACAGTTCCTCTATGGGTGGTCACTCCGGTGAAGAAAGAACATTACAACGGATTTCAATGGAAGTATTTTGGGTTGGCATGCGGAGAGATGTTATAGATATGGTGAAGAAGTGTGAGACTTGCCAAAGAAACAAGTATCAATCGGGGACCCCGACAGGCTTATTACAGCCGCTTCCGTTACCGCTCCGAGTTTGGGAAGACATTACAATGGACTTCATAGAGGGGTTGCCCAAATCCTTGGGAATGACATGCATACTCGTGGTTGTGGATAGGCTCAGTAAGTACGCTCATTTCGTGGTCCTTAAACACCCATTCACAGGAAAGACTGTGGCAGAAACCTTTCTGCATGAAATAGTGAGACTACATGGCGTTCTGGCGACCATCGTAACAGACCGAGGAAAATTGTTTCTTAGCCAATTTTGGAAGGAATTATTCAAATTACAAGGCACTAAACTCCATTATAGTACAACCTATCATCCTCAAATGGATGGTCAAACAGAGGTAGTCAATAGAAACCTTGGAGCAATACTTGCGTTGTATGGTGTCAGACAGACCACGCGAATGGGGTAAATGGTTGTCGTGGGCGGAATACTGGTATAATACCACGTATCATGTCGGACTCAAATGTTCCCCCTTCAAGGTTCTATATGGAAGGGACCCTCCAACCATACTGAAGTATAAACAAGACTCCACGGGGGTACAAGCGATGGAATAGCTGCTAAGGGAGCGGGAAGAAATCTTAGACGAGGCTAGATTAAGTCTGATAAAGGCACAACTATGCATGAAAAAATACGCTGATTCGGGGCGACGGGATGATTCATTCAAGGTGGGGCAGGCGGTGTTTCTGAAATTAAGGCCTTATCGACAACGATCTTTAGTCTCCCGAAATAATCAAAAATTAGCAGCCAGATATTATGGGATATTATGGGTCGTTCCGTGTTTTGGATAAAATTGGGAGGGTGTCCTACAAGCTTGATCTTCCCCCAACGGCAAACATCCACCCAGTGTTCCACATATCCCAATTACAAAGAGCCATCGAACCTGCTTATCATCCAACATTCTACCACCACAGATCAGTGAAGACATGGTGTTCAAAGCCGAACATGAAGCTGTGTTAGATGTCCGACAACAACAAAAAGGGAGGAGCGATGTACCACGTGAAGTGTTGATTAAGTGGCAAGGGCTGGGAGAATTCGAAGCAACCTGGGAAGACTACGAGGCAGTACATAACCAGTTCCCAAATTTCCACATTGAGGACAAGGTGGTTGTTTTGAGGCGGGGTATTGATGGACCCCCATTCAATTTACATATTCAAGGAGGGGTAAAAAGGGAAATTAAGGCACAATATCTTCTAAAATTATTAGAGATGGGTCCTACCTTTTTGTGAGACAATTTTCTATTTTGTGAGACAATTTCCTTTTTTTTATTTTGCTTTATGTTTACGCTTAGTTTATAAGGAGAGGTCTTAGGTGGAGGGAGGCATCGATTTTTTTAGACAGGTAAGAGCCTTCTGGGAGAGTCTACAGTCTCTCGAATACTGGTGCTCCTTTGTAATTTCTTTTCATTCTCTTTAATTTCAACCATTCGACCCATTGAAACTCACGACCCGTACATCACTTGTACAAGTCATTATCCATGTACGCATTAAAGAACATATAGTGACATTAAAGTTCCACTTAAGCAGTAACAACAGTGACATGCAAACCAGGGCGAATGCAGCCCCTTATCAATTAGTGTCTTGTAATAAGATGTTATACTTTTAATTTTCCAGTGTTGTTTCTTATCGAGATAAGAGGGTTTTGCTGATCAATTTTACATCAAGTTGCTTTCTTTTGTTGGCAGGATTCATGAAGGGAAGAAATTGGGCATTGGTCCAACCTATAAAACTACATCGTTTTTCTGCAATTATGGAAGAGTTTCCATACATTAGGGATTTTCTGGCTAAATACTGTAACAAGTATACAATGACTGGTCCAACCTACAAAATTGCAGGCTTTGGCTTCATCAGTCCACCCTTACCCTACTACTCTTACTCCATTATATATATATATCTAATTAAAATATGTAATGATAATTGTAGGCTTTTCCAATAGGGTCTCCTCTGGTTCTAGGGCAGTGCAGGTTCATCTTCATTTCAATGATAATTTTAGCTGTTGATCATATAATGTGCAGGTTCATCTTCATTTCAATAAAAAAAACTCCAAGTCCATCTAGGTAACAGGTTCTTGTGTATTGTATGCGTGAGGAGTGGTTAACAAGTAATGCTTGTGTTATGGCTCCGGTTCATCTTCATTTTACAAGTGCTTTACTTGCTATGGTCTTGCCCTTGTTAATTTGAGTGCTTTCAAGCCTAGGTGCTACTTTTTAATCTGGTTTTGTTTTTCGCATCATGATCTGCAATGTCGTTTGGGAATTAAATCCCCAATCTTCGCTAGTGCCACCAATCTTCATTGTGGAACTAAGGTTCATGGCTTTGGCGGGATCCAAGAGGTTGATTTCTTTCATGAGTACATAACAGGTGTTGATTAGGTATAAAGATTGGTATTTATCATCTTTAATTGCTAAATCTTGTCTCGTTAGTCGTTATAACCTGTTCCATTTGTTGGTTTCAGGTGTTCGTGGACCACCCTTCCTACCATCGTCTTGGAAATCCATATGGCGATATCTATGGTGCATTTGGCAATAACCAGGTACTATCTGAGGAGGTTAAGTCTGATGACATATAAAAGTTTTAAGTATTTTCTATGAAAAATAACATATTTTCTCTGTTTTTCCTGCCTCGTGTTTGATTAAGCAGTTTCGGTTCACCTTACTTTGTCAAGCAGCATGTGAGGCTCCTTTAGTGATTCCTTTGGGAGGGTTTACATATGGAAAAAATGTATGTTTCTTGCTAATGATTGGCATGCTCGACTTCTGACAATGTATGTGATCAACTAACTTAACACCCCTGTTGTTTCTTTTTAAAATAAGTTGCATTCTGGCATCTGTTATTCTAAGCCTCCTTGTGCAAACTTCTTTTATTCACAACTGCTGAATTGCATTTGGTCCTCTGTACTAGACTATTGGTAAGAAAGTATCGTCCAAATGCAATATATAAAGATGCTCGAGTATCATTCTGATACATAATCATGCACACCAGGTAAGATTCTTTGGTCAATCAGCTTACGGTAGAGTTTATTCTATACTACTTATTAAAATTTTAATTTTAATTGTAATTTGAACTTTTTGGTTTGCATCCAGTTGGTGGTTCTTTATGATTAGATCTATTTTCTTCTTTATTTGGAGTCCAGTTGGTGGCTATTTTTATTCGGTTATATGCAATTTTAGATCAGATGGTGGTTTAAATATGGGTTCAAAATTGAGTATTTCAGTTGGATTTATAAAAAAAATGGGTGATGTTCTATTTCCAGATTTTGCAGCTGCTGTGTATTTCATCTCTTTAAGCTTCTAGCTCTTTTTAGCCTTGTGTCTTTATATCCACATCAGAGTACATTTTAGGTTGCTACAATTTCTTAATCTATTGTGGTCTTTATCTTTAATGTTGATGCGAAGGTTCTTATCTTGGATGCTGATACAAGTTTATTACACAAGCTATGTCTCAAGTCAAACAGTGATATCCTCCAATTGTTTGTTTTTAAACACTTACTAATGCACTTAGCTATCTACCGGCTCCTAGACATGGACCCTTCTATCCATCAAGCACAAACACACAACGACATGCATATTGTGAAGACATCCTCCAGGACTTGACCTTTACTTCTTCTGCTTGGCTAAACCATCATGCATTAAGTCCTTAACTATAACAACCTTTTCCTGAACGATTATGTGTTGATTTTAGTTTCTTTTTTGTTTCATATACTATTTCAAATTTTTTCTTTTCCTTTTTAGAGTAAGCTTTCTAATATGTAGTCAATATGTAGCAACTCTCTACCACCAAGGTGACATTCCCTTTGGTATAGACAAACACCTGTTGCATCCATCCGCTATACAGAGAAACCGAGCTTATTAAAGAAGATTCTCTTGGTAATACAAATTAAATATAATCCAGATTAATTGTCATTAGGAATGCACACTCATTTGTGTTCCTCTGAATTGCAATCAGGGGTCTGGAATGCTGCACAGAGGAAGCTTTTGGACGAACTCGGTATCCGTACTGAAGATGTTCCGGTCGATCAATTTATGCCCTTAGATTGCATGTTGTACAAGGCCCCATTTATATTTTTTTATAAATGCAACCGCATCTTCTAAAATTTACTTTATTGTTGGCAGTTTCTTTATTGAATGGATCAGAATATTGTGAGGAGTGAATATTGGTCAGGAGAAATGTCGACTTGTAGGGAAAAACACAACAGGTGTGCACCTTATATTGAAATTTAGACAGGCCTTTAGTTGATGCCGATATGTTCTTTTTCTAAATTTATGAAAGTTATAGAAACCCTTTTTCCTCTTCCAATTTTTTCAAGCACAATCTAAAATTTTGCATAGGTGTGCACCTTATATTGAAAAATTTTCACTCTAAAATTTGGCATAGGTGAATTCTCTGTTTTCATAGTTAGTGTAATATATAGCTACTTTACTCTTGGTTTTTATGATCGAGGAAATATATATGCCAAAAAGTTGACATAATAGGTCCTACAATTTAAATGTGCAAATATCTAATTTAAATGTGCTAACAATAAAGAATGGCGGCGATCTCAAGTGCAGGTATCCACTCTTTATTGTTAATTGGTTTTCTAGTATTTGTACTTTGTACCTTTCTTATCTTATAGATGGACACTTACTCCCTAATATCTTCCCACAATTTTATTCATGAGATAGAGCGGATGAGATACATACAAAATATAACATAACAGGCCAACCCATATGTAGTTAATAATTTTATTATGCTTTTACATCTTCAAGACCACCCTTAGTTCGGATAGATTTGGAGCAGTCGTATACTTCCAGTTGAGTTTGGTTGGTCGGAAAGAAGAGTAGTGGGTATTATTTTTGGATTTGGAAAATTTTGGAAATTAGCTATATATTACAAACAGAGAATTCACCTATGCCAAGAAGAGTAGTGGGTATTATTTTTGGATTTGGAAAGTAGCTATATATTACACTAACTATGAAAACAGAGAATTCACCTATGCCAAATTTTAGAGTGAAAATTTTTCAATATAAGGTGCACACCTATGCAAAATTTTAGAGTAGTGGGTATTATTTTTGGCATAGGTGAATTCTCTGTTTGGCATAGGTGAATTCTCTGTTTTCATAGTTAGTGTAATATATAAGCAACAGTTGGAGGTGTCTAACTGTTGCTTCCTTTTTTTTTTATTGCTAATGGAGGTGTCAACTTGTGTTATTGGCTTTTTAGCATGTAGATTTCTCAAATTTGATGTTAACGATATTATTTTTCTTAACTTTAATGCAAATTTTGGGTCCGTTAAGCTAAAAATATTCTTTTTTGATTTATCAGGTCCCCAAGTAGGCATTGCAGATTGCATTACAGTGCATATGCATGCGTTTGATGATCGGTTACGTAAATGAAATGAAGTTATTTTGATGTCCTATTTACTTGTTGCAGATAAAAGAGGAGAATTGGCACATTGAAGATCTTGGTTTGTTATAATATGATTTTAGATGATTTTTTTTATAAATTTGTACAGATGTGAGGATTCGGTGAAACGTTATGGGTTGTTTGAAAAATTCTTGTCTTTTATGACAAATATATAGAATTATATTATTTTAGTATTTTGGTGTTATTCTTTATTGATATTGTTATTTATTTTATGGTATATATATATATATATATATATATATGTATATATATATATATGTATATATATATATAATATAGCATTTGTATTTCAACAATATATATATATATATATATATATATTATACCCTTTAGAGAAGGAATTATCTTTTCATAAGTGTAACTAAAAGGATACCCTAGAAGCTTTACAAGAAAGTGTAACTAAAACATATAATTTTAGAGAAGGTATTGGTTAAGTGTATCTAAAGGTAACAATTAGAGAAGGTTCAATAAAGTGTAACAAAAGAATACATTTAGAGAAGCTTTACATAAAGCGTAACTAAAGCCTATACATTTAGAGAAGTTTTTCCAAAAACCTTCTCTGAAAGTGCCTTTTAGTGATGTTTAAAAACCGTCATTGATGCTCAAAAAATGTCACTAAAAACATACTTTTAGAGAAGCTTTTTAATAAAAATCAGTCAACCTTTAGATAAGCTTTGAAAGCGTATCTAAATCCCAAAATAGCTTCTCTAAAGGCCAACATAAATGCACCCTCCCTAAAACCTTTAGCTACCGTTATATAGGGAAGGTTATTGACGGAAGTGAAAAGCTTCTCTAAAATGTTTAGAGAAGTTTAACAAACTTTTAAACACAAAAGAAAACCTTCTCTGAAGGTTATTTTTCTTGTAGTGATAGTTTAGGCATACATAATTACTACATATTTTTGTTACCAAATAACATCTTTATTCTTATTTAATTTTCTCTTTCTTTTCATAACTCTTATATATTTGTGCATTAATTAAGGGTAAATGTGAGAATTTAGTTCTCTAATTTTTAAAAGTGGATACTTAATTATTTTATAACAAACATAAATAGAAATATGCACACTTATTTTGGGACGGATAGAGAAAAAAAACAAAATTTCTATTTAAGGAAATATTATGTTGAAGATAAAAATATGTCTAATAAATTTAGTATAATTATATTTTGGAACACATAACACTTATTATATGGATGAAATAATCAAACAAAGGAAAACAAAGTTCAAATGAAGTTAAAAAGACATTCAAAATTATGATATGAAATGAACTTAAATTGATTGATGTTTCATTTATAACAAATGTTTCCACATCATGGCATGGATCAAGAATGTACGTTGTTATTTTACTTAGAGCATCTTCAACAGGATCTTCAAAATTTCTCCAAAATGGAGAATTAAAAGTCAAAATCTACATAAAAAATTTACATCCATCTCCAATAGATTCTCTATTTTGGAGATGAAATCATTACTTATAATATTAAAATATTGTATAAATCTAATAAAATATTATTTATCTCTCATACCCATCTCATTTGAAAAATATTATTGGTAGAATATAATAAAAAAATAATTTCTCTCTTATGGTAATCACTTTTGGAGATTTTGGACAGTTCTCCATGTTTGGAGAAAATTACACTCTCTCTCTTACTTTCTCCATTTTAGAGAAATATTTGAAGAATCTGTTGGAGCACAAAAATGCAAAAAAATTCTATTTTGGAGAAGCTGTTGAAAATGCTCTTATGATCTTTAATTATAATTTTAAATTTTGAATTAAATAATCCTAGAATCTCTAAAACTCACAACTTTAATTTTTTTTCCTTATTCTATATGCCAAACTCCAACAAATGCTTGGATTTTTACATAATATTCCTCATGATTGTTTTAGGTATTAGGGTCACCTAAAAATAAAGTGAAAAAACAAACCCAGTATAAAACATATATATATATATATATATAGATCCTAAATTTTTATTAATTTTTGAAAGTTGGGTGAAAAGTGAAGCGAGACCTAAAGTTCAGGGGGTTTATTGAAACATTGGTTATTTATAACCTAAATATCAGATATTTGATTTCATATCATTCTGATATTGTGTAAGTCGACTTAAGAGAGAAAGAGAGAGAGCAAAGAAGGTAGAGAGAAAGAGAAAGAGGTCTTGATCAATCGATCCGTTTTTGTCAAAAAGAGGTATGATTCTAGCCTAATACTTCTATCTGCATGTATTAGTCGGTAAATAGTTGTGTTATTTAAGCTTTTATCCGTGTTTTCAATCGATTCATGGATTTGAGTTTACTGTAAAACCGACTTAGTATGAACTCGACCGGTATAGGACCGGGACGATGATGTGGACCGGTAAAGTATGGTCGACCGGTAGGTTGTAAGGACCGGTAAAGGTATCGGTCGACCGGTAAAGGGTAGTCGACCGGTAGAGTCGTCGACCGGTAAAGTCGTTGACCGATATATTGTGTTGAACCGGTAAGAGTAATCGACCGATAAGGGTATTTTACCGATAAGGGTAGTCGACCGGTAAGGTGTATCGACCGATACTATGTTAACCGGTCGTGGTGTTGACCGAAGTGGTTTTGACCGGGTCGTACAGTGTGTTGGTGTATTTCGAAAAGTAAATAGTTGCAAGTTAGCTTACCTTTGTTTTTAATACCATCGTAGGTGGTGTTAATCAATAGAAGTCAGAGTTAATCAAGAAGAATCTGAGGTGAGTCTTTCAAACTAAATCTTTTATGATTTTAGCAGTTATTTAATAAATGTGGGTTTTATAAACTGCGCATTTATAGTATTGAAAGTTATGCAGAATTATTGAAAAAGGTTGATTTAATCAGTTTGGCATGTTTATGCTCAGTTTATATAAACTTGTTTTATATACAGTCAGGACTAGGTGTATGCATACATTTGAGTCAGAAGTCTGACCTAAGTGAGGAAGTGTGACCCGCCTGCTCGTACCAGGGAGTGTGACCCGTTTATGCCATTAGGGCGTGTCCCTAAAATAAGGCAGTATGAGACAGACATACCGTCTTTGACGGTAGTGTTGGTCAGTAGCTTAAGGTACGCTTGCGAAGCATAAAAAGTGGTCAGTAATGGCTAGTAGATTGAGTTATGCCTGCGAAGCATAAAGTATTTTAATGTTTTATTAAAAGAGAAAGTTATGTTTTGAGATATCAAGCTTTGTTTAAATGTTTTAAATAATATTTGAACTGTTGTAGTAGTGATTGGAGGGGACTCACTAGACCATTGGTCTAACCCTCACTCTTTCAAAATTATAATCCTGTTTTAGGTTATCGAAAAGTAGCAGTTACGGATAAGGGTAAGGAGAAGATGTGAGCTATTTCCAGAAGATAGAAGACTTCCTACAATAGTTTACTTTTTGAACTCAGTTGTGTAATAAGAAATAGTTGTAAACCTTGTACTCTGAAATGTAAGCCTGAGGCAGTATTTAGAAAGAAATGTTATTTTACTATATGTATAAATGTTCAGGTTGTTACAATTGGTATCAGAGCATTAGTTTAAGGGATCTAGGTGACCAGATGGGCCTAGACTTAAACTGAGATAGTAGAAGCACAACTGAGTAGTAGGAAGACCGTAGGAAGATAACATTAAGGTAGTAAGGACTAGCATGTAAGATAAATTTGGAATTCCATCTCGCCAGTGTAATTGTGAATTTACAAGTACGTGTTTGTGCTTAAACTGCCGTAATGTGTAGCATGTTAGATTGAATATCTTATGTTTCTTCTTATCAGAAGTATGTCTGAGCGAGTGACAAGGAGTAGGTCTATGCTGAATCCTGAAATGGAGCCAGATAATGAAGTCATTGCCGAAGAGCGAATGACTGTTGTCAACCCTATTGCTATCCAAGGAAAGAGTCGTGGTTGACCTAGAGGTAAGACAGTTCAGAAAGCAACAACCCAGGCAAGGGTTTCCAATGTGGGAACTCGAGGCGAAAAGACGAGTCGTGGTATTCGTCAAGATGAAAGTGTAGAGGTAAGAGTTGAGCAAGAAACTTCTAATCAAGAAAGTTCGGCTTCTGTGAGGGGTCGAAAACAGACAGGAAACCGTGGTGGAGGTAGAACGCAAGGTTTTGTTACACAAGAAACCTTCACTGCAGAAATGGGAAAGTTACAAGAAACATTGAATGCTTTATTGACTCAGCGTACTAATGAAGTTTCGTCAAGTAAAGAAAAGAGTGAAGATAAAGTAGTGACTGAGGTAGCAGAATCACCAGTAACTGGAGTGGGTAGTCACCCTCAGTCAAATCCCATTGTGTCAGTTAAAGCTGTAGCTGGGAGAGGATGTAGTTTTAAGGAGTTTGCTGCTTGTAAGCCTCCTACTTATAAAAGGGAATGTGATCCCGTGATAGCGTTAAGATGGGTAAAAGGTATGGAGCTAGCGTTTGATACGAGTAAGTATGTGGAAGAAGATAAAGTAGTCCATGCTTTGTCAATGCTGAAAGAGGAAGCGGTAATGTGGTGGGATGTGGAATCCGGAGGTCAAAGTTCGGCTGTAGCTAAAGAAATGGCTTGGGGTGAGTTTGTGAAAAGATTCAAAGCACAGTTCTGCTCTCTAGCGGCAGTTAAAAAGTTGGAAGAAGAGTTTATGGGTTTAGAGTAGAAGGGGATGTCAGTTCGAGAATATGCCACAAAGTTTATTGAAAAGTCTCGATTTGCAGGAATTTATGTACCTAATGAAGAAAGACGAGTAGAACGTTTCGTCTTTGGATTGAGAAGTGATATTCGAGAATTTGTCTCGAACAAGGAACCGTCTACTTTTCAAGTGGCAGTAAATGCAGCTGAAATGAGAGAGAAAGAAAAGAATAGGCAAGCTACTGAAAGAAGTGGGGATAAAAGAAAATGGGAAGGAACGGTTCGTGACTCCAAACTGTTTAAGTCTGCAAAGTTTGATCAGCGTTCTGTTAATAAGTTTGAAAATAAGCCCTGTAGCAAGTGTAACCGAAGGCATAAAGTAGAATGTAAGATTGATCAAGAGGGCTGTTATAAATGTGGGAAGATTGGGCATTTGGCTCGAGATTTCTAGAATTTGAGGTCTTGTTATCAGTGTGGATCTCCTGATCATATCAGGACTAATTGTTCACAGTTGAAAAAGGGATCGGTCGGAGGATATGTAGAAAAGGGAAGTGAGAAAAAGGCGGAACCAGCTAAAGCGAGGGCTAGAGTTTTCAATATGTCAGCAGAAGAAGCGGCAGAGATACCTGATGTAGTGACAGGTACTTTCTTTATAGATTCGAATTATGCAAAAGTATTGTTTGATTCAGACGCAAATCATTCGTTTGTGTCTCCAAATTTTGTGCATAAATTGAATGAGAAACCTAAAAAGCTTAGGTATGAATTAAAAGTAGAAGTGGCTGATGATAGTCAAATCTTAGTGGAGGAAGTGTATAATGGGTGTAGTATTGTTAATAATGGACAATCATTTCCACTTCGACTGTACCCGATGGGTATGGGAGAATTTGATGTTATTGTGGGAATGGACTGGTTGACGTCTAATGATGCTTATATAGTATGCAATAAGAAATTGATTCGTATAGCGCAGCCAGGTAAAGAAGAGATAGTAGTGTATGGAGATCGGAGGGATAGAAAGTCATGTTTGATTTCTATGATTAAGGCTAAGAAATGTTTAGAAAAAAGGTGTGTGGGGTTCTTAGGTTATGTAATAGATGCTAAGAAGGAAAATAAGGGATTAGAGTCAGTTCCAGTAGTAAGTGAATATCCAGAAGTATTTCCGGAAGACTTAACCACTTTGCCTCCTGATCGGCAAGTGGAATTTCGTATTGATTTAGTACCCGGAGCAGCGCCGATTGCAAGAGCACTGTATAGACTGGCACCGACAGAGATGATAGAAATGATGACTCACCTACAGGAATTGTTAGACAATGGGTTTATTCGTCCTAGTACCTCACCATGGGGAGCGGCGGTATTGTTTGTTAAGAAGAAAGACGGGTCTATGAGAATGTGCATAGACTACCGTGAGCTCAATAAGTTGACTGTCAAAAATAAGTATCCGCTTCCCAGAATTGACGATCTTTTTGATCAACTTCAAGGAGCGAGTTACTTTTCGAAAATAGATCTACGATCTGGGTATCACCAGTTAAAGGTGAGGGAGGAAGATGTACCTAAGACTGCATTTCGTATGAGGTACGGACATTATAAGTTTCTAGTTATGCCATTTGGTTTGACCAATGCGCCAACAACTTTCATGGATCTGATGAATAGAGTGTGTAGTCCGTTTTTAGATAAGTATGTCATCGTCTTTATAGATGATATACTGATCTATTCACGTTCCAAAGAAGATCATGAAACTCTGTTGGTCCCGGAGGTGCTTAACAAGTTTGTAGCAGGGGGGGGTTGAATACAAACACAGAAATTAAAGTTTAATAAATTTTTTATTGATAAATCAAACACAATTTACAAGTTTGTTACGGAATAAGATGAAGACAGACTCAATCTAAATAAACTTAAGAAACACAAAGATGGTTGCACAAGAATATAGAGAAAGGGTGGTTTTAGAAGTATAGAAAACAAAGGTTTTTATCTTGGTTCAAGAATAGAGCACACCCTCAGATGGAGAGGTGATCTTTCTATTTATACCCTATGCATTAAATGCATGGCAGGGTACTTTACACGTGTCATTCAGTGATTGGCTTTGGTAGTCTGACTTTTGGGAGACATGCTTTCGGCCGTATCATGAACAGTGTAGTTGACAGAGTTGTTGTACGATTTGTGGCAGAGATATGTCCGTTCTGACATGTCGTACTGGTTGTGCAAGGTAAGACAAAAGGAAACTTGAGGCATAAGCTTTGTGATCAATTGATCGCTGAATATCTCTTTCTTCAGAGATATAAAGAGGTCAGCTTTTCCTCATGTTCCTTCGCGTATAAGTAGAGATGTCTTTGCTTCACTGATATTCGCATCAGGTCACTAGTAGACTTCTCTTTGTTCAGTGGCTTCGTCTTCGATTCAGCTATGAACATATGTTGACGCGAGACTTGTCTTCAGGGATTACGTTACTGTTTACATCAGAACTATCAACGATAACTGAACAGGCTCAGTTTGATCACTGATAGTGAAACACATTATACATAGAAATGTTTATAAGAGTTACTATCAACGATAACTGAACAGACTCAGTCTGATCGCTGATGGTGAAACACTAATACATATTAAAACGTAATTTTCACTAAGTATAGAAAAGGGTCGTTATCAAATCACTGAGAGAGTTTTGATCAACAATCTCCCCCTATTTGATAATGACAAAGTAACTGAAGAAAATTACTTTTAAAGTTCAAAATAAGGAATAATCAGGACTCATAACATACATGTCCCAATTACTATTTTGAGGGATCTTTTACAATACTGATAGAGTTAAGTACATCACTGAAATTTTCTTTAATTCAGAGAGAGAATTACAAGATATGAAAATTATAAGTACAAGTGAAGAACTAACTACTGTAAGTTTAACTAATAGATTACAAGAAATAGGAAACTAATCTATCAGCTATCTAAAGAAGACTTAGGAGGATTTATCATATACTCAGGTATTTCTTCTCCTTTTTGCCTTCGATCAGAAGATTCTTGAGATATGATTGCCTTGATCGTTTCAGCAGAGGGAGAAAAGTCACACCATTTCACAAGATGACTGAGGGGACAGATAGGAATTTCAGATACTCTTTGAAATCTGAGCTCTTCCTCATCATCTCTGAAGAAAATTCCAAAAGGTTCTTTAAGTACTTGTCTTGCAACATATGGTCCACCAGGGGGCAGAGATAGATCAAGAACTGAAAGATCAGGAGGAGGACCGAACAGAGCTTCTCTTGAGAATTTGATCGAAGTTTCATTTCTTATCACTGCGACATTCTCAGACGAGGAGGAGACAGGCTTCCTTTTGAATTGCCTTAGTTTGGAAGGAAGAGTAGATGGTACTTTCAACACAATGGAGACTCTGTTGATGAGGGCTTCTAAGATGCCTTCGACATAGCCTCTGCTGGTTGATTTGGATTTCTTCAGCGCTTCTTTGAACTCTAGCCATTCCATATAACCAAAGGTTTCCAGCTTTGACACGAACATGGCCTTGCAGCTTCCATCCTCTCTGGTAATCTCCATAGTGACAGAAACTCGATCATTCTTCTTTTTCCCAGAGATAGTAACAGCTATGATCTTCATTGGGTCAGAGCGATAGTCGATTTTGCTTTTACACCATTCGACTGAGCTATCGCTGACCCTTTGTTCTTTTGAGCGCTCCTCTTTTAATCTCTTTCAAAAGAGCAGCATGAACTTCAACTGGTTTCTTCTTTAGCTTTTTGTCTTTGACTTGAGAGGACTGAATCTTGAGAGCAAGAGATGCATCTCTTTGGCAATCAACTATCAGCTTCTCAGCCCTGACAGATTCTTCGATTTCAGCTTCAGTCAGGAACTCTAGATATGTTGATTGAGAGGGGATCTTCAGTCATTGATTCTCTAGATGAGAAATCATCTCTGTTCATCTCTTCATCTCTTCCTCTGACCAGTGAGATGGTCTAGAGGGCCTCCCTGAATGTTGCAGGGACTCTTCTTCCTCATCTTCTTCATCAATCTCTCTTACAGAGATTGGGATTATTTGATCATCAGCTACAACAGCTGGGATTATTTGGAGTTCTTTACCCTTAAGCAGGGGAGAGAACTGTCTGGTCAGAAAGTGAAAAGAAAGTTAGTTTATTTTAGGGGAAGGAGAAAGATAAAGGTTTAGGAAGAAGCATGGGTGGGGATTTTATAGAAGGATATTGGAACGAGAGAAAGGCATACCTGAGAAGGAGTCTCCTCAGATAGAGAAATCATCTTCAGGCTTCCCTCAGTAAATGCACCCTTGGTTTTGCTTTGGGAAGGGGTTCCTGAAAGTGTTTCATGACTCCCCCCTGCTTGGACAACTTCTTTCGAAGTTATCGCTGATGATGTGGCGGCTGAAGAACGCCATAAAGACTGATCTTCTTCATCGTCATCATCATCATCATGAGGTTGCTTTTCCTCTTGATATTCAAGATCAAGAGCTTCATCTTCATCGTCCTCTTCTTCTTCATCATCGATTATATCTTCGAGAGAAGGAGGGGCTTTATCAGCAACCATCTCCCCCTCAACATTAGAGGGAGTTTCTTTTTGTTGGACCTTAGCAACAGCTTCCATCTCCGTATTTTCTTCAGCTGCTTTCTCCCCCTCTTTGTCATTATCACAGAGGGAGAGATCTTTGGAAGGAGATGAAGTGGTTGCAGCGGACAACTTCTGAACTTCAGCCTCCAAACTTTCCAGACGGCCTTCAAACGCAGGAAGATCTGACGTAGCCTGGAGAATGAACTCAACGACAATGTTCAGAGAGGTACGATCGTTCTCTGTGAATGAGGGAGTAGAAGTCGGAGCTAGTGCCTTCAGGTGAGTCAGGATTTGTTGAAGAAGAACTTCACAGGAATCAACCTTGGCAGACAAGACATCAAACTGTCGCTTGGAATCCTCCTTCACTTGGTCAATCGCGGCTTGAAGAGCGGAGATTTGGGAGGATTCAGCTTTCGTTGAACACGTAGACATCAATGTCTTCAGCTCTTCACCAGCTAAGTTAACAGCGCTGGTGGTATTGTTGAGAGAGGTAGAGAGAGAATCCACCTTTACGCCTAAACTGTTGACATTTGTGTCAACAGTCGCCAAACTAGGACCTGAAAGAAATGTTAGCTGCTGAGAAACAGGAGTAACAGGCTTAGATAGATAGGTGGGAGATGTATTTGGGAGTGTTGGTATATCTGAACGTTCAAACAGATTGAAAAATTGCAAGTCTCTTTCAAACATTTGAGCATTAGGTCCTATAAATGCAACATGAGGTTGCTGCATAATAGAGGAAGGGTTAGAGACCAAAGAAATAGAAGGATTAGAGATGGGGATAGAAGTAAGAATATGGGTAGTTACCTCAGGTTGTTGATGACCTAAGATGATGGGGGACGTCACTGTTGATGTGACAGCGACCGTAGTCGTTGGCACAGTTGAAGTGGGTAATGCTGAGGATGTGGAGGAGAGACCCACGAATGCGTCCAAGGAGGTTTGTTGAGAAACGTCCTTAGGCCTTAAGATAGAGGTGATTTTCTCCTTAGTAACTTTGGCCCTCTTCGAAGGACCAAAGGAACTAGCTGAGGGTCGTTTGGAAGGGGTAGCGGCAAGGATAACAGAAGAAGGAACCCCCTGCGTGGCCGCTGAAGAAGAAGAAGTGTGGAGAGAGAGGCGAGAGCGAAGATCAGAAATACTTACCTCGTTGGGGAGCGGCTTGACCTCCAAGGAGCGCTGACCCACTTTGGCAAAAGTGCCATCAGAAGTAGTGGGGTAAGTAGCAGGGTAGAGGAACTTCAGGTACGCACAGATGAAGCGTACATAGGGGATCTTGGGATCCCTCTATCTTTGACCTTAGATCATCAAAGATAGCTGTGGCGTAGTCGAAATTTCTTCCAGCAATCACAGAGTAGGCCATTTGGACCTGAATCTTGCTGGCCTGGTCCAGTGACCCACTCTTCCCACTCATACACTGAATGAAGTGAGAAAAGATGTAGTTAAGCTGAGAAGGCATGTGCGCCTTCTTTATGAGAGTCAGCTTCTTGTTGGGGATTGTCGTCCGCGACTTTGCTTCCCAACAGTATTCCATTTCATCCAGAAAGTGGATGAGTTCAGCGTCAATAGGTAAGGCATCGAACCCATTCCTAGGTTTGTCTGGAAATTGCAGAGCTTTCCTTAATCCCAAGGCAATCATCATCCCTGGTCCGAGATTAGTGCTGAAAGAAATAACAGGAACCAAATCACCCTTTTTGTTGGTGACGGAGGTTTCTTCAGCGGTGAACCAGAATTGTTGGAGAAGAGTTTTTGAAGGCGTGGGATCCACAGTGATGGCGTAGGCAATGCATGATTGCTTTAGAAACTTTGCAGCGTCCACCAGATGTGGGTATTTGACACCATCAAATTCCAGTCGTGCGAGATGGTTGTTTTTCGGAATCTCAGAGTCAGTTATGGCGAACTTGACGTTCTTGGAAGCGATGAGAGCAGATTGAGCCATTCTGAATATGAAAAAAAAACAGAAGAGTAGAAGAAAAGGATTTAGTCTAAAAATAAAGAAGGTCTTACCAGTTTCTTTTTGAGGGAAGAAACATAGATAAACCAACATATTTGAATATTAATGTGACGTTCTTAGAGGAAGAAATAAGAACAGTAAGAAAAACCAAAAGATTTTGAATGAAGAAAATCAAAAACAGTGGTTTTGAAGGAATAAAATCAAAATAAAAATGATTTTATATGATAAAAATCTTATAAAACCCATAATGGCATTCCATAAATGGAGTTTTAAATTAAAAAGATTTAGAATTCTCAGTAAGAAGAAGAAGATCAAAAATAACCTGTTGATCTTGAAAGATGAAGATGATGCAGATGCTTGAGAATGCTTCGAGAGTTTTCTTGCTTTGAAAGTATTTTCAGAAAGCGTAAAACGATAAGAATGGAAAAACATTCTTTTTATACGTTTGAGAGTAAGAGAGAGAGAGAGAGAGTGAGGCGGGAATACAAATGTTCATCATGGCATGGACACGTACCACGAAGTTGATGGGATAGAAGGGCAACGGACGAACGTGTCAGAAAAAAACATGCCATGGATTGTCGGTTCAAATGACGTCATAGGAGAGAGAAAAAAAAACGTTTCATTTGTCCGTTTTGAAATGATCGCTGAAGAAAAGTCAGCGATAGATTTTCTTTTTGAAAGTATCCCTGATGGTAAAGTTAGGGATGGATTTTCTTTGAAGAAGAATCACTGACTAGAAATATCAGTGATAAATTTTTTTCAAAAAGCTTTTAATCATTTGAAGAAAGTTCAGTGATTAAAGTTTATATTTTGAAAAACATCTTAACTGAATGAAGATTCAGTTGTAGGGATGGAGAGAACATACCTGAGAGTCAGAATATTTATCAGATATGAAATGATAAAGGGGAACTTATGAACACTGACATAATGCATGAACGCTGAAGAATTTACTCTTCGAAATTCAGCATTCCAAGCTCACTGATGAGAAAGTTGAATCTTGTCTCATCAAGAGGTTTGGTGAATAAATCAGCAAGCTGATAGTCAGTAGGGATGAAATAAAGTTCAATATCACCATTCATCACATGATCTCTGATAAAATGATATCTGATCTCTATGTAAGTCTTTGAATGTAGTACTGGATTGTTTGCTATAGAGATAGCACTAGTGCTGTTGCAATAGATTGGAATCTTTGATAGCTGAAGGTCATATAGTCCAATAGTTGATTTCTTATCCATAAGACCTGAGCACAACAACTTCCAGCGGCTACATATTCAGCTTCAGCTGTGGAAGTGGACACTGAATTTTGCTTTTTGCTTGTCCAGCTTACCAGCTTTCCTCCTAAGAGTTGACATCCACCAGTGGTGCTCTTTCTATCGAGTTTATAGCCTGCAAAATCACTATCAGAATTACCAGTTAGATCGAACCCTAAGTCTTTGGGATACCAAAGACCGAGATTAGGAGTTCCTTTCAGATATCTGAAAATTCGCTTAACAATGATCAGATAGGATTCCTTGGGTTCAGATTGATAGCGTGCACATAAACAAGTAGAGTACATAATGCCAGGTCGGCTCGCTGTAAGATACAACAGGGAGCCTATCATTCCTCTATAGACAGTGACATTAACTGGTTTTCCAGATGGATCTTTGTTAAGTGTCAGAGGAGGTGCCATAGGGGTTTTCATCGTTGAAGTTTGTGTAAGATCAAACTTCTTCAGCATATCTTTAACATACTTACCTTGGCTGATAAAAGTACCTTTGTCAGATTGTTTGATCTGAAGACCAAAAAAATATGCCAGCTCACCCATCATACTCATTTTGTATAATTTCTTCATTCTTTCAGCAAAACGAGTACACAGAGATGGGTTAGTAGAACCAAATATGATGTCATCGACATATATTTGTACAAGAATAATATGACCTTTTATTTTTCTGAAAAATAAAGTATTGTCAATTTTGCCACGTTCAAAATTTTTAGAGATAAGAAAAGATGAGAGAGTGTCATACCAAGCACGAGGAGCTTGTTTGAGACCATAGAGAGTCTTATCCAATTTATAAACAAAATTTGGATGCTTAGGGTCATAGAACCCTGGAGGTTGTTCTATATAGACTTCTTCATTCAACTTTCCATTTAGGAATGTTGATTTTACATCCATTTGATAAACAATGAAGTCTTTATAGACTGCATAAGCTAAGAATAGTCGAATTGCTTCGAGCCTAGCCACAGGAGCAAAGGTTTTATCATAGTTTATGCCTTCCTGTTGTCTGTATCCCTGAGCAACAAGTTGAGCCTTGTTACGGGTTACAGTTCCATGTTCATCTAACTTGTTTCTAAACACCCATTTGGTGCCTATAACAGTTTTGTCAGACGGTCTAGGAACGAGATTCCAAACTTTGTTACGAGTAAACTCAATCAGCTCTTCTTGCATAGCGCTGACCTAGTATGGATCTCTGAGGGCATCATCAGCCTTCTTTGGCTCTATTAAAGAAATAAAGTTTACAAAGAGACAGATATTACCTGAACTTCGTCGTGTCTGAATAACTGCATCGGGATCACCAAGAATTTGATCAATAGGGTGATCTCTAGACCATCACTGAGCAGGAGCATGATCGCTTACTTCAGAGATTGGATCAACAATTGCAATGTTCACTGATGATGAAGCTTGAGATTCATCAGCGATCAAGTGTTTAGTGTCAGACATACCATTGTTTTCTGAGAGGTGTTCAGACGAAGATGGTTCAGATGGAAGAAGTGTGTTTAGAGGCTCTGCTGAGATCCATGAGTTGGATTCAGCGTTAGGGGATATCATGTTTGGATCATTATCAGCAGCCGGAGGATTTGAATGTTGATGGTATGAGAAGAAAGGTTTTGATTCTCTGTAATGAGAGAACATCCAAGCATATAATTCTTCATTGTCAGCGATTGGTTTAGAGTTCGTTGAGCGAGTTTCATCAAAAGTGACATGAATTGTTTCTTCCACAGATTGTCTTCGCTTGTTGAAAACTCTGTAGGCTTTGGAGATGGAGGAATATCCAAGAAATATTCCATCATCAGCTTTTGGATCGAACTTTCCAAGCTGATCTTTGATGTTTAAGATAAAGCACTGATAACCAAAGATATGAAGAAAGCTGATAGAAGGCTTCCTTCCATGAAAGAGTTCATAAGTTGTCTTTCCAAATCGCTTTACTATCAGCGATCTGTTTTGAGGAAAACAAGCAGTGTTAACAGCTTCAACCCAAAATTGAGTAGGGAGGTGAGAATCGCTGAGCATTGATCTAGCAGCTTCAATGATCGTTTTGTTTCTTCTTTCAGCGACTCCGTTTTTCTGAGGTGTTCTTACTGAGGAGAAGTTATGAGAAATTCTCTTGTTCTCAAAAAATTGTTCAGAGAAATGTTTTTGAATTCAGTTCCATGATCACTTCTTATAGAGCGAATAGTAAGATTCAACACTTCCATTTTTTTAACAAAATATATTAGTTCTTCTGGAGTATCACTCTTGCAGCGAAGAAAGATAACCCAGGTGTAGCGAGAGTATTCATCTATAATGACAAGCGTGTATTTCTTTCCAGCTATTGATTGGATGTTGACAGGGCCAAACAGATCCATATGTAAGAGCTGAAGAGGACTTGTCACTTAGGAAACTTGTTTAGACTTGAAACTAGCTTTTGTCTGTTTTCCTTTTTCACATGCCGAACAGAGAGATTCTTTAGCATATGAGTGCTGAGGAAGACCAGAAACCAGTTCCTTAGAAGAGAGAGAATTCAGGGTTTTGAAATTTAGATGAGAAAGCCTTTTGTGCCATAGCCAGTTGACATCAGAAGAGGCTTTGGAAAGAAAACATAAGTTTTCAGTGGTAGTAGAGTCCATATCTATTACATAGACATTTTCTCTGCGATAACCACTGAGAGCAATTTTTCCTTTCTCATTCACCACTGAACATGCTTTCTTAGAAAAGCGAACTTTGTAGTCTTTGTAACATAGCTGACTGATGCTCAGAAGGTTATGCTTCAGCCCGTCTACATAAGCGACTCTTCTGAAGGTAGTTGTCCCATTGCTGAGGACACCAAACCCTCGGGTATAGCCTTTTCCATTTCCACCAAAGGTCACAGAGGGACCTTTCTCTTCCTTGTATTCAGTGAGCAGGTCTTTTTGTCTAGTCATATGAAGAGAACATCAGCTATCGAGATACCAGATGCCCTTTGATCCCTGCACACATAAGGAAGATTAAGTGTTGTTTGGTACCCATTTTTCAATGGGTCCTTTTGAGTTAGCGGAGATGGAAGGTTCAGCAATCTTCACAGCAGATGAAGATTCAGCTTCAGTGGTAATCTTCACTTTAGTTAATTTCTTAACCTTAGTGGTATTTTTCACCTTTGTTGATTTTTCAGCTATGATGACCTTGTGGCAGTTGGACATTTGCTTGCAATATGGTCAGTAAAACTACAGTGATAGCATTTTCTATATTTGAAAGTGGTTTTAGGACCGGGAGTAAAAGGTTTTGAGAATTTAAGATGAGCAGGGCCAGGTCCAAGAATGCTTTTAGCATGAGATCTGGGAGGAATTTTGATTTCTTCAGATCTCTTAAGCTTGAGATCAATCTTTAGCTTCGGAGGACAGAGATCGAAGATTTCTATCACTGAGCTAGAGGATTGATTAGCTGAAGGTTTAGAGGGAACTTTCAGCTTTGCTTTCTTGGAAGCCTTCTGAGGACGAAGAATGGCTTTTCCTTTATCCGCAAACTTAGAGCCTTTGGATTTTTCCTCAGGGGTAGAATTAGAAGAAGAAGGGTAAAACTGATTATAAGAAGTGTCAGAGATAGAAGTGACAAATGTTCCAAACTTAAGCGTGGAACAGTCTTCTTTAGGCTCATCCTGTGGTTTCCAAAAACCAAGACCGGTTTTATCACCACCAGTAGTTTGAGCATTTATTATCTCAGTGATCTTTGTTGAAGAATTACACCATTTTTCAACAGTAGCCTTTTCTGCTTTTAAAGCAGCGATGGCTTATTCACGTTCTATGCTGATGATTTTATTTACAACAACTTGATCTTTCAAACTTTCCTCTAAAAGAGTTAGTTCTTTGATCTTTTCATGGCATTTTTCCAGCTGTTCAGTTAAGTCATTGTTTTTGCTCTCAGCTAGTGTTTTTCCGTTTAAAGCATTGTAAAGATCAATCGTCAGTACATCAACTGCGCGACTTCTCTATGATTTAGGTAGAGAGGGATTAGTAGAGATAGATACCTGAGATGATATATAGCTCATAGAAGTTTCAGTTGGTTCTTCCACTTCTTCTTTAATCTCATCCATGAGGCAAAGATTAGCGACTTCTTCATCATAACTTGATTCTTCTGATTCAGCCCAGTCATGTTCTTCAGCAATGAGACCTTTACCTTTTCGCTTGTAGCTTTTCAGCTTTTGATATTTGTCTTTCAGCTTTAGGTATTTGTCATCGCTGGATCTTCTTGAGGTAGAAGGTTTGAAGACTTTCTTTGACCTCCACTCACTTGCAAAGTGTCCAATCTTTTCACAGTTATAGCAAGTAGCAGAAGCCTTATCAACAGGGGTTGATTTTGGCTTGTCAGTGATAGAGAGATGCTTATTTCTTTTGAAATTGCTCTTTCTTGCAAATCTCTTAAAAGAGTTTGTCAAGAGTGCTAAGGATACATCAAACTCTGAAAGATCAGTGTCTGATATATCCTCAGATTCAGAATCTAACTCAGTGATAGTGAGAGTAGATCGCTGAGATGGAATTATCTCTGAAGAGATTAAAGCAACAGGAGTGCTTTTGGAGTCTTTAGAATCTTTTTTAAGATTCTTCTTCAACAGGTTTGATTGCTCATAGTTGAGCAATATTCCATACAAGGTGCTGAGAGAAAGAGAATTTAAGTCTTTTGTCAGCTTGAGACAGATTGAGTAACTGTCCCAGCATTCAGGAAGACATTCTAAGAATTTTGTCAGGACCTCATAATTAGAATAGGTTCTACCAACGGTTCTTAGGTCAATGATTAAGCAGTTAAACCGCTGATGAACGTCAGAGAGAGATTCATTCTTACCAGCGATGAAACTTTCATACTGTCTTACCAAGTTAATCTTTCGAGTCTCTTAGATTTCAGTGGTGCCTTCATATTGAACACATATGGTTTCCCACATTTCTTTAGAAGTTTTAAGATGCATGATGGAATGGAAAACTTCATCCGGCATAGCCATAGAGATAATGGTCTTTGCCCTTGCATCGATACCAACTTTCTTTTTGTCCTCATCACTCCATTGTCTGATTTCCTTAGCAATATAGCGTTCAGGAATAAATGGAGTGGTGGCAATAGCTGGAACAACAGCTATGATTTGGACAGGTTCATAGGGTCCGTTTGTTACGTACTCAGGTATAGTGGGATCTGCACCTTCTAGAAATAGCATCATTCGATTTTTCCAGAGAGAGAAGTTATCTCTGCTAAATCGGGGAGGTTTAGATAGTGAACCATTATTAAAATAATTTGTGTTTGTGTTTAGTGCCATAATAGAATAGCAAGGAAGAGAATAAAGCAAGATCTTGTTTATCAGATTAAACAGTCTGTTCTGATACCACTTGTTGGTCCCGGAGGTGCTTAACAAGTTTGTAGAAGGGGGGGTTGAATACAAACACAGAAATTAAAGTTTAATAAATTGTTTATTGATAAATCAAACACAATTTACAAGTTTGTTGCGGAATAAGATTAAGACAGACTCAATCTAAACAAACTTAAGAAACACAAAGATGGTTGCACAAGAATATAGAGAAAGGGTGGATTTAGAAGTATAGAAAACAAAGGTTTCTATCTTGGTTCAAGAATAGAGCACACCCTCAGATGAAGAGGTGATCTTTCTATTTATACCCTATGCATTAAATGCATGGCAGGGTACTTTACACGTGTCATTCAGTGATTGGCTTTGGTAGTTTGACTTTTGGAGACATGCTTTCGGCCGTATCATGAACAGTGTAGTTGACAGAGTTGTTGTACGATTTGTGGCAGAGATATGTCCGTTCTGACATGTCGTACTGGTTGTGCAAGGTAAGACAAAAGGAAACTTGAGGCATAAGCTTTGTGATCGATTGATCGCTGAATATCTCTTTCTTCAGAGATATAAAGAGGTTCAGCTATCACTGAAGCTTTTCCTCATGCTCCTTCGTGTATAAGTAGAGATGTATTTGCTTCACTGATATCCGCATCAGGTCACTAGTAGACTTCTCTTTGTTCAGTGGCTTCGTCTTCGATTCAGCTATGAACATATGTTGACGCGAGACTTGTCTTCAGGGATTACGTTACTGTTTACATCAGAACTATCAGCGATAACTGAACAGGCTCAGTTTGATCACTGATAGTGAAACACTAATACATAGAAATGTTTATAAGAGTTACTATCAGCGATAACTGAACAGACTCAGTCTGATCGCTGATGGTGAAACACTAATACATATTAAAACGTAATTTTCACTAAGTATAGAAAAGGGTCGTTATCAAATCACTGAGAGAGTTTGGATCAACAAACTCATTTGAGAGCGATTTTTAGAATTGCTTAAACGCGAGAAATTGTACGCCAAGTTTTCAAAATGTGAATTTTGGCTAAAAGAAGTACATTTTTTTTAACCAAAAGGGTGTTAGCCTAGTGGTAAGGCATGTGGACTAGCTAGTAGCGGTCTCATGTTCGAACCCTGGGGGACGCATCCTGGAGGTACGGGGGCTTCGACCCCGGGCTGCATGCTTTAGCAGTTGGGCTTCGGCCCATATTTCCAGGGATTAGTCTGGGCCCAATGTGGTCTGGGATACCCTCTCCAAAAAAAAAGTACAGTTTTTAGGGCACGTGGTGTCAAAAGATGGGATTAAGGTTGATCCGGCTAAGATTGAAGCCATTAAATGGTGGGAAGCACCGAAAACACCATCAGAAGTAAGGAGTTTTCTTGGATTGGCGGGTTATTATAGAAAGTTCATCCAGGACTTTTCGAGGATAGCCACGCCACTAACAGCGTTAACTAGAAAGAATGTCAAGTTTGTATGGGCGGAGGCTTAGAAAGAAGCGTTCGGTATATTGAAAGAGAGTTTAAGTAGTGCTCCTGTTTTGTCTCTACCCAATGGAACGGAAGGATTCGTAATTTATAGCGATGCTTCAAAGTTGGGTCTGGGATGTGTGTTAATGTAAGAAGGCAAGGTAATTGCTTATGCATCTCGACAGCTGAAAGAACATGAAAAGAATTACCCAACTCATGATTTAGAGTTGGCAGCTGTAGTCTTTGCTTTGAAAATTTGGAGGCATTACTTGTATGGGATCAAGTGTCAGATTTACACAGATCACAAGAGTCTTCAATATCTTTTCAATCAGAAGGAGCTTAATATGAGGCAGCGTAGGTGGATGGAGCTATTAAGCGATTATGATTGTGATATTCTGTACCATCCAGGCAAGGCTAATGTGGTAGCAGATGCTCTAAGTCGTAAGGAGCATGGAGAAATAGCAGAAGTTGTGGCTTATCGCGTTGATGTTGTTTCTAATTTCTTAGAAGAAGTTATAAAGTATCAAGAAGAAGCAGCGTCAAAGGAAAATTTGTAAAGTGAAAGAATAGTTGGAATTGTTAACTCGTTAGTAGTTGATAATCGCGGAGTAAAGTGCTTCAATAAGAGAGTGTGGATTCCAAAAGCAGGAGATCTGCGGCAGAAAGTCTTGGAAGAAGCACATAGATCCCGTTATTCAGTACATCCGGGAACCAACAAGATGTATAGAGATTTGAAACAAAGCTATTGGTGGCCAGGTTTAAAGAAAGATATTGCTCACTTCGTTGAACGATGTCTGACATGTTTGAAAGTTAAAGATGAGTATCAGAGACCTTATGGGGAGCTTCAGTCATTAGAAATTCCAGTTTGGAAGTGGGACGAGATTGCTATGGATCTTGTTACTGGTTACCGCGATCACCTAAGGGGCATGATGCTATTTGGGTGATAGTGGATCGACTCACAAAGTCAGCTCATTTCCTACCGATCAAGGAGACGTACTCACTAGAGAAATTGGCTCGATTGTATATCGACGAAATAGTAACCAGACATGGAGTACCGTCGTCAATTGTGTCAGACAGAGATGCTCGTTTTACATCAGCTTTCTAGAGAAGCTTGCAAAGGGAATTAGGCTCTCAACTTAAGCTGAGTACGACCTATCATCCGCAAACTGATGGTCAAAGTGAGAGAACTATTCAGACATTGGAAGATATGCTTCGTGCATGTGTTATCGATTTCAAAGGTTCGTGGGAAATTCATTTGTCGTTGATTGAATTTTCCTACAACAATAGTTATCATGCTAGCATACAAGCGGCCCCGTTTGAAGCTTTGTATGGTCGTAAATGTAGAACACCTTTATGTTGAATTGAGGTGGGTGAAAGACAGCTAGCGGGACCAGAAATTGTACAGGTGACAGCTGATAAAGTCGACCAGATTCGAGCAAGATTAAAAAGTGCTCAAGATTGTCAGAAAATGTATGCAGATAAACGAAGGAAAACAATAGAGTTTCAAATAGGAGATAAAGTAATGTTGAAAGTTTCGCCCTGGAAAGGGGTAGTCAGATTTGGAAAGAAAGGAAAGTTGAGACCAAGGTTTGTAGGACCATTCATCATCACGGGTCGTGTTGATGAAGTAGCCTACGAACTTGATCTACCAGAAAGTTTGTGTGGGATTCATCCCACATTTCATGTGTCAAACTTGAATAAGTGTGTGGCAGAAGCAGATATAGTTGTTCCTTTAGAAGATATTCATGTAGATGAGAAGTTAAGTTATATTGAGGAGCCCGTAGCAATTACGGACCTTAAAGTAAATAAGTTGAGAAACAAAGAGATTCACTAAGTGAAAGTTCAGTGGAAATTTCACCAAGGACAAGAGTCCACGTGGGAAGTAGAGGCAGACATGAAATCTCAGTATCCCCATTTGTTTAGCGATAGAATTCCGGGGACGGAATTCTCTTAAGGGGGAGAAGATTGTAATACCCAGATCCTAAATTTTTATTAATTTTTGAAAGTTGGGTGAAAAGTGAAGCGAGACCCAAAGTTCAGGGGGTTTATTGAAACATTGGTTATTTATAACCTAAATATCAGATATTTGATTTCATATCATTCTGATATTGTGTAAGCCGACTTAAGAGAGAAAGAGAGAGAGCAAAGAAGGCAAAGAGAAAGAGAAAGAGAAAGAGGTCTTGATCAATCGATTCGTTTTTGTCAAAAAGAGGTATGATTCTAGCCTAATACTTCTATCTGCATGTATTAGTCGGTAAATAGTTGTGTTATTTAAGTTTTTATCTGTGTTTTCAATCGATTCATGGATTTGAGTTTACTGTAAAACCGACTTAGTATGAACTCGACCGGTATAGGACCGGGACGATGATGTGGACCGGTAAAGTATGGTCGACCGGTAGGTTGTAAGGACCGGTAAAGGGTAGTCGACCGGTAGAGTCGTCGACCGGTAAAGTCGTTGACCGGTATATTGTGTTGAACCGGTAAGGGTATTTTACCGATAAGGGTAGTCGACGGTAATAGTAATCGACCGGTAAGGTGTATCGACCGATACTATGTTAACCGGTCGTGGTGTTGACCGAAGTGGTTTTGACCGGGTCGAACAGTGTGTTGGTGTATTTAGAAAAGTAAATAGTTGCAAGTTAGCTTACCTTTGTTTTTAATACCATCGTAGGTGGTGTTAATCAATAAAAGTCAGAGTTAATCAAGAAGAATCTAAGGTGAGTCTTTCAAACTAAATCTTTTATGATTTTAGCAGTTATTTGATAAATGTGGGTTTTATAAACTGCGCATTTATAGTATTGAAAGTTATGCAGAATTATTGAAAAAAGGTTGATTTAATCAGTTTGGCATGTTTATGCTCAGTTTATATAAACTTGTTTTATATACAGTCAGGACTAGGTGTATGCATACATTTGAGTCAGAAGTCTAACCTAAGTAGGGAAGTGTGACCCGCCTGCTCGTACCGGGGAGTGTGGCACGTTTATGCCATTAGGGTGTGTCCCTAAAATAAGACAGTACGAGACAGACATACCGTCTTTGACGGCAGTGTTGGTCAGTCGCTTAAGGTACGCTTGCGAAGCGTAAAAAGTGGTCAGTAATGGCCAATAGATTGAGTTATGCCTGCGAAGCATAAAGTATTTTAATGTTTGATTAAAAAAGAAAGTTATGTTTTGAGATATCAAGCTGTGTTTAAATGTTTTAAATAATATTTGAACTGTTGTAGTAGTGATTGGAGGGGACTCACTAGACCATTGGTCTAACCCTCGCTCTTTCAAAATTATAATCCTGTTTCAGGTTATCGAAAAGTAGCAGGTACAGATAAGGGTAAGGAGAAGATGTGAGTTATTTCCAGGAGATAGAAGACTTCCTGCAATAGTTTACTTTTTGAACTCAGTTGTGTAATAAGAAATAGTTGTAAACCTTGTAATCTGAAATGTAAGTCTGGGGCAGTATTTAGAAAGAAATGTTATTTTACGAACGTATCTGAAATTCGTGGTTTTCTGGGTTTGGCCGGTTATTATAGACGATTCGTGGAAGGATTTTCTAAAATATCTCTACCGTTAACCCGATTACTCCGAAAAGGAGTCAAATTCAATTGGGGTTCCGAACAAGAATCCATTTTCGAGGAATTGAAGCATCGATTGGTTACCGCGCATGTTCTTGTATTACCGTCTGGCACCGGCGGTTTTCAAGTATATAGTGATGCTTCAAAGAAAGGTCTCGGGTGCGTTCTTATGCAAAACGGACGAGTCATCGCATATGCGTCTCGTCAGTTAAAGCCTTATGAAGTCAATTATCCGACTCACGATCTCGAATTAGCTGCGGTTATATTCGCACTCAAAATTTGGTGTCATTATTTGTACGGTGAGACATGTGAAGTTTTCACCGACCACAAGAGCCTTAAATATATATTTACTTAAAAAGAGTTAAATATGCGTCAACGGAGGTGGCTCGAACTTCTAAAGGATTACGATGTTCATATACATTATCATCCGGGTAAGGCTAATGTAGTCGCCGACGCTTTAAGTCGTAAAGTTGTGGGACATGTTTCTTCTTTACTTGTTCCTACAGAGTTGGCTTTGGAGATCGAACGGTTCGGACTAGAAATCTATCCGAGTTCACAAACAGAAATTCTATCGAACCTGATGGTAGAACCGACTCTAATTTCTCGGATAAAAGAAGCCCAACAAGACGAAGGTGAATTGTGGGCGAACTTCCAGCAAGCAAAAGAGAATGTTAGTTCGGAATTCAGGATCGATGATGATCACGTGTTGTGGTATCGGGATCGTCTTTGTGTTCCAAATAACTTGGAGCTTAAAGATCAGATTCTGACCGAAGCTCATAAATCTATGTTTTTCGTTCACCCGGGTACAACAAAAATGTATCGCGACTTACAGACCCATTACTGGTGGGTTGGAATGAAGAGAGATATCACCGATTTTGTAGCTCGTTGTCTCACTTGTCAACAAGTTAAAAGTGAACATCAACGTCCGGGTGGTCTTCTCCAATCGCTGAACATTCCCGTATGGAAATGGGAACATGTAACTATGGATTTTGTAGTCAGACTACCCCGCACGCCCTTGAAACATGATGCAATTTGGGTAGTGGTTGACCGACTGACGAAATCGGCTCATTTTCTTCCTATCCGACAAACTTGGTCAATTGATAAATTGACAGAAGTATTCCAACGTGAGATTGTACGTCTCCATGGCACTCCTGTATCGATTACCTCCGATCGAGACCCACACTTTACATCTAGATTTTGGGAAGGTTTACATAAAGCTTGGGGCACACGTTTGAATTTTAGTACAACCTTTCATCCGCAAACTGATGGGCAATCTGAACGTACGATTCAAACACTGGAGGATATGCTCCGAGCATGTGCAATGGAATGGCATGGAAGTTGGGATAGTTATTTGTACCTAATAGAGTTCTCCTATAATAATAGTTGGCAATCAAGTATCGGCATAGCCCCGTATGAAGCAATTTATGGCCGAAAATGTCGAACACCGACTTGTTGGAATGAAGTTGGAGAACATATTCTTGAAGGCCCAGAACTGGTACAAGTTACTACCGAGAAGGTCGAAATTGCGCATCAAATGATGAAAGAGGCTCAGGCTCGTCAAAAGAGCTACGCCGACAAACGACGACGACCTATCGAGTTCCAACCGGGAGATAAAGTTTTCTTAAAGGTTTCTCCAACTCGTGGCATCAAACGTTTCGGTCTCAAAGGAAAGTTGAGCCCGAGATACATTGGTCCCTTCGAAATTCTGGAAAGGGTTGGCGTTGTGGCTTACCGGTTAGCCCTACCGCCGCAATTATCCCAAATACATAATGTGTTCCATGTCTCTTCACTTCGAGAGTACAACTATCATCCCTTACACGTCATTGAATATCCCTTGTAATGCATAGAACCTGATCTTTCTTATCGCGAGGAACTTGAAGCGATTATTGATCATGATGAGAGAGGTACACGAAAGAGAGTGATTCCTTTCGTAAAAGTTCTATGGAAAAATCATTCTGAACGTGAGGCGACGTGGGAAACTGAGGAGCACATGCGACGGGAGTACCCCGAGTTCTTTAATCGATGTAAGTTTCTATCTAAATTCGATTTCGGGGACGAAATCTCTTTTAAGGGGGGGGGGTAATTGTAAGACCCGATTTTAAAATAAAACGTATATTTATTCTTACCCGAATTAAACCATAACTAAAATGGCAACTAAAGATAGTTGAGGGGTTAAAACCGTTAATTAACCAAACTATTTATAATTATAGAAAAAGAAATAATAATAAAAAATAGAATATATCATAAGAGTAAATTACAATGTATCATCCCTGTAATTCATTTCTACACCGCCATCATCTTCTTATTTCTCTGTCTCTCTCTAAGATTTTCACTTCTCTCTAAAATTTCTATCGATCCGTTGAAGTAATCGTCGAAATAATTACATATTCGGAATCTACACGACAAACCCTTCTTAGAGGCAATCGAACGGGTTAAAGTTCGTAGTCGGTCTCGATTAATCACGTATTGCATCTCAATCCAATCAAGGTATGAATTTCATTTCTTTTAAATCGTGGGCACCTATTTGTTGTAGTTGACCCTTCCGAAAGGTGGTTCACCGCCTTATGATTGATCAACCGAACGTGATCAACAAATACGAAATTGTACACACACATACACATTGATTTTGGTTTATTGAATCAACTGTTTGAACATTTTGATGTTTTATTAAAATGTGTCTCGTATGAGATTGTTTATGAAAAAAATGTGAAGTATATAGATTATAATTTCTGTGATCGCCATTTGGGTAAGTGGCACATGTTTAGTTTTCTTTGATTTTAAAAGAACCCAATAAATGAGCACATTATTTGGGATGCCTTCTATGGCGACTTTGTTGTCATAACGTCCTGCAGATGACGGTCCACCAGAGTTAAGCCTATGTGGCTTACGTGAACCTATTCTGGGAGGACTTGGCTGACCTTGTTGGCTCCAGGGCGGATGAATCGATTCTAGAAATTTACCCACAGAATATGTGACCGTGGTTAAATTCACGGGGGACTCATTGTGTGTACCCGCATGCCGACCCAGTTCATGTGGTTTGGCACCCCACGAACACAACAACAGGAATTGACGGACTTTATTTATATTACGTTTTGAAATTAAAGTGTGAACTGTTCTTGAAATTATTGTCTTTGAAAATTACTGAACATCTCTTTTGTTATGAACTTGAGTTTTAAGAACTTTCATCGAATGAATTTTTAAGTCTTCTGCTCCGTTATTAATGTTTTCATTATTATTTACGAACTTATATTATAATCCATTCACTGAGTTATGTGTTCAGTCGTGTTTTTGTTTTCTGACACGGCAGGTTCGAAGTGAAGTTTACAGGGACGAAACTTGAGATCGAGCATGATATTTTGGAGTTCTTAGAATCACTTTATTTTATAATATTCTAAGTTTATAAAGACTTTTTGAGGTATGATAGTTTGGATTGTAATACATGTTTAGAGTTTATTAATAGCTTTGAATTTAGATATGTATTTATGTTAAGTCTCGTTTGTGACATCACCCGTTCCGGACCACGGGGACGGGGGATGTTACATCAAACATTTACTAAAACTTCATATTAAGTATTGGTCCTGGAATGAGACTAATATTAAGTCAACTATTAAGTTAATTATAAACATACACAAAGAATTGATCACTTTTCAACCAATATGAAGTAATTTGTTTTACTTATTCAAACTAAAACTATATCAACATTCATCATTGACAAATACTTAAACACATCAACTCTAAATAATACTTGCAAATATTGTACATAAACTTGCAATTTAGCACATTCCTAAAAAAAAACAGATTATCAATTGGGCAATTATTTTCATAACATTCCCAACTTGAAAAGGACTTGGCAGAACACTTTCTTAATTTGAACCAAACATGTATAAAGATGCAAACCACACGTAAAAGCCTGAAATGACACTAACATTAAAAGAGCATACCTTATGTGAATTCAACTTTTACATTGTATTCCATTTGTTGTCAAATAACAAGTTACGTTTAATCTTAACTTACTTACATTACAAAGTATTTTCGTCACCGTGCAACGTGCGGTCCAAACACTAGTATAAATATATAAAAGAAGGAAGATGAGGGAGAGTCGAGGAGAAGTCTCCATTGAGGCTTTAGAATTTTGTGGTAATTTTGATTTTTTTAAATAAAAAATGACACAATAAATGAATACACCTTTTCATTTTCTTTTTTGTTTTTACTATTGCTCTTATTTATCTAATGTTTTCATTATATAATTTATTTATGAATGGCTAAAGGTTTATTAAAATTTTCGATAATAATATATTTTTTTATTTTTATTATTTCTTTATTATTATTTAAACATATATGTTTATTTGGATTAAAAAAAACATATATTTTTATAATTTTATTAACCTAACAATCATCAATCAATATAAATATATATAAGAAGGAAGAGGAGAGAGAGTATAGGAGAAGACTTCATTGAGACTTTAGAATTTTATGTTAATTTTGATTTTTTTAAATAAAAAATGACATATTAAATGAATACACATTTTCATTTTCTTTTTTGATTTTACTATTGCTCTTATTTATCTAGTGTTTTCTTTATATAATTTATTTATCAATGGCTAAAAGTTTATTAACATTTACGATAATAATATATTTTTATTTTTATTTTTATTATTTCTTTATTATTATTTAAACATATATGTTTATTTGGATTAAAAAAAACATATATTTCTTATAATTTTACCAACTTAACAATCATCAATAAATCAATATGAATATATAAAAAAGGAAGAGGAGGGAGAGTCTAGGAGAAGTCTTCATTGAGACTTTAGAACTTTGTGATAATTTTGATTTTTTTAAATAAAAAATGACATATTAAATGAATACACCTTTTCATTTTCTTTTTTGTTTTTACTATTGCTATTATTTATCTAATATTTTCATTATATAATTTATTTATCAATGGCTAAAAGTTTATTAACATTTACGATAATAATATATTTTTATTTTTATTATTTCTTTATTATTATTTAAATATATATGTTTATTTGGATTTAAAAAAACATATATTTCTTATAATTTTACCAACCTAACATCAATCAATCAATATAAATATATAAAAGAAGAAAGAGGAGAGAGAGTCTAGGAGAAACCTTCATTGAGGCTTTAGAATTTTGTGGTAATTTTGATTTTTTAAAATAAAAAATGACACATTAAATGAATACACCTTTTCATTTTCTTTTTGGTTTTTACTATTGCTCTTATTTATCTAATGTTTTCATTATATAATTTATTTATCAATGGCTAAAAGTTTATCAACATTTACGATAATAATATATTTTTATTTTTATTATTTCTTTATTATTATTTAAACATATATGTTTATTTGGATTTTAAAAAAAACATATATTTCTTATAATTTTACCAACCTAACAATCAATATAAATCTTATATATATTAAAGGAGAAACCCCGTCCAGTGATGTGGCCTCTCCTAAGGCCAGGAAACCCTTTTATCTATTTTCTCCTTCAATCAGATTTTCTCTCATCTATCTTCAATCCCTTATTTCAACGTTCTACCTTCTCTTGCTTTGTAACAGTCATCGCCTTCTCACTTCTCCTCTTTTCCCACTTTTTCTCATCACCTCTACTCGCTCTACCTTCTCCCTGCTCACGACGACCTCCGTCTGAAGATTGTTGCTATCGATTTTCTCATCATGTCTAACAAACTCAGTTCGCCTCCAGATTGCTCCTATCGATTTCCTTTCTACCGATTGTTATTGGGGTCTGATAACCCTTTTTTGAAGATTGCTGCTATCGATTTCCTTTCCACCGATTGCTATTGGAGTCTGATAACCCTTTTTTGATTCTATTTCGTTGTTGCAGCCCTCTGCTGTCACCCCTTCTACCTATCGATATCTGTTGGGGTTTGAGAAGAGGGAAGATCTGGATCTAGAACTTCCAATGCGTCCAACTCAAATTTCAACTCCCCATCTCGCACCTCCGAAGTTCAGGTCTCTCTTTTCCCCTTTCTTAGATTACGAGATCAGTGGGCAAATGGACTGGGATTTTGATGATGTTCATGTGGTTCGAGGAGAAAAGGCGCAAAACAAAGAGATTTGGCCTCATCTTGACGATGATACATCTCCAGACACCTTGCTTGCAAAGCTTCAGGGTATTATTCAGCCATGGAGGAATCTTTATGTTGCCACAAACGAACTTTTTTATAATTACTTTGACAGATTAAGATCTCATTATAAGGTTCATTTGCTCGATGATTATAAGGAATTATGGAGAAATACAAGTGAATGGTACAATGAGACAACCCTTTTAAATGGTGGGCATCCTGTTGAGTTTGATGGATATATGCGAGTTGTTGTAGATACTGAGGTACTTTACAGGGCAAAGACACAAGTCAAATACATTCATTTTTCATATCAGACGAATAAGTTGTTCCATAGTAGATACTAAGAGCACCCACAACAAGGGGTTTATCAAAAGTCCTTCATCCACGTGTACAATCATGAACATCTTCTTTATTTGTTTTTCCATTGGGTGAGGTGTGACATGGCAAACCGCTCCATCTGCATGGAGCAGTCCATGCCTTCTCTTTCATTTAAATAAAATAATATAATAATCAAATTTATAATAATCAGTTTTTTAAATAAAATAATATAATAATCAAATTTATATTTATCAAATTTAATTAACTAAAAATGTAAAATTAAGATTTATTTTAGAATTATATTTTTTTATATTAACTTAACGTAACTTTTAATTATTGTAATTTTTAATTATTATGATTTTTATTATTATAATTATTAATTATTGTCTTTTAATTAATAATTAGTTTTTAATTATTGTCTTTTATCAATATAATTTTATATTATTATAATTTTTATTAAATTAATCATGGACCGGTCCATGATTGGGTGTGAAAGGTTTATGAAATGTGTAGGAAAGAGAAAACTGATGTGGCAGAGAGAGAAAGTTGATGTGGCAAAGTTATGGACCTTTAACAAGGTCCATGATTGTGGATGCTCTAAGGTACTTTACAGGGCACTTGGTTTTATATTATTATAACTTATCAGATAGTTCCATAGTAGTTAATTATGATTTTTTTTTCTTTTAAAGGGTTGATAGCAGATATAGATATCGAGTCTGAGCAGTATCGGTGGATGGGAAGTGTTGTAATGGATTTCTATGTAAGTTTAAGGATTTTCTTTTTCGCATTTCTTATAGTCATTGAAGAAGCATGTGATTGTTTGTAGTTTGTCTGTAGATCAAATATAGCAGGACAATCTCGAAAATGTTCGGGCTTTTATACTCTATGCTCAATGAGATTGTCCTGGAACCTATATGAATAGGTTCTTATGGGAATATATAGGCATGTTGGTGTAAAATACCAAGGTGAACCTCGATAGCTTTTAAATGAAGATTAATTAGTTTATTTTGTATCGGTATTGAAAAATAAAATATTGTTATCAATTAATAGGAACTATCAAGAGTTCAAGTTTTCGAGTGCTGGTTCCTTAAATTCTCGATCCAGACAAAAAAGAACAAGAAGATTGATTGACGAAAGAGTCAAAAGACGATGATAAAGAAGCCGTTTGATGAACTTCTAACAAATCCGCCGAAAATAAGAAAGGGAAGAATTTTGCAGCTCTTTTGTTCTTCTTTTTTAGAGGTAATAATATTAAAACCACTTTTATTCTTTTCAAATTATGTCTCTATATTTATGCCAAACGGTTTTCCTCTGTTTCTAGCATAGATAGTTGTAGATAAACATATCAATCCAGATCATTGAGGCATATGCATTTGAAAAACATAGAACTTGGTATATGTATGACCTATCTGGCTATCTCATTTGGATTACATGAATAAAATAGATCCCAAATCAATCAAACTAACGGTATACACACAAAAGAACTTGGATAGACTTCTTTTATTTGAATTTGTTTTGATTGAAGTTTTTGTTACATGCTCCATTTTGTGGTATGGCATAAGCGCTCTCTAGATGTAGCCATAATATGGCAAGGGGATACTAGATTTCTTTAGTGTATTGATGCTTGCATGGGGTATAACTATTTTAACTTTTACGCTGTCTTATTTTTTTGAATTGTAGGTCTTGCTATCTTTTACCGTTGCACTTGGTTTTGTATTATTATAACTTATCAGATAGTTCCATAGTAGTTAATTATGATTTTTTTTTCTTTTAAAGGGCTGATAGCATATATAGATATCGAGTCTGAGCAGTATCAGTGGATGGGAAGTGCTGTAATGGATTTCTATGCAAGTTTCAGGATTTTCTTTTTCGCATTTCTTATAGTCATTGAAGAAGCCTGTGATTGTTTGTAGTTTGTCTGTAGATCAAATATAGCAGAACAATCTCGGAAATGTTCAGGCTTTTATACTCTATGCTAAATGAGATTGTCCTGGAACCTATATGAATAGGTTCTTATAGGAATATATAGGCATGTTGGTGTAAAATACCAAGGTGAACCTCGATGGCTTTTAAATGAAGATTAATTAGTTTATTTTGTATCGGTATTGAAAAATAAAATATTGTTATCAATTAATAGGAACTATCAAGAGTTCAAGTTTTCGAGTGCTGGTTCCTTAAATTCTCGATCCAGACAAAAAAGAACAAGAAGATCGATTGACGAAAGAGTCAAAAGACGATAAAGAAGTCGTTTGATGAACTTCTTCCATAGCTAATTGATGGTATGTATTTTCAATAAGTTCTACTGATTCATGTCATAATTTTGGTCTTTCTTTCACATTGGTTTGTGATAACTCTCAAATATTGAGAGTTAATACCTCTCTTTTTATATTCATTTTGCCACATTTTCACCCTTTTTGTCTCTCATCTCCTTCATTTGGTCTTAATTGTTCAAACATGATGATGAAAGTCTCAAGAAATGTGTGGTGAAAAGTTTGGAGAAGAGAGCGAAAATGAGCTTCAGTTTGAAAGTCCAAAGAAAATCCAACCACCAATAAGAGGGAAACCGTGTTTGAAAAAAATGAGATTGAGCCACCATAAACACAAGAAAAAACATTTTTTGTCCAATGGTGTGTCGTCATTCTCCAAAACCTCTTGTTGAGTATCAAGAAGGCTTGAATAGCCTTTTAATAAAATATTTTTTTTCCAGTCCTTTTTAGTTTTAACCATTTCAATTTTTGTTGCAAAAAAAAACATTTGAAAATTTTCGGAGTTGTGAAAAGTGGCCACGTTGGGGCCACGTTGGGGCTGAGCTGTTAAAAAAAATCTGAAATTTAATTTTCAGATATGTTTTCCAATTTTTTGCATGGATGGAAAAATTCTTTTTTGTCCGCTGGTCATTCCATGCAAAATCTTAGCCATCACAACTTTGTTCATTTCTCCTTTTGTCCTTTGTTTATTTTTATTACCTTTGTCCTTTATTTATTTTATTTTATTTGGTTTTCTTGTGCATGTTAATTTTTTAGACTGCAGATAATGCCAAGAAAAAACTGGAAGTTAAAAGAGGTTTTTAGTCCCAAAAGGTGAAAGAGTAAACATCTTTTCAAAACTCTCAACCCCAAGAAGCCATCATTCCATCCACAACCTCTCAACTTCCTCTCCAAACCTCTTGTCATACCTTTTCTTCATCACATTTTTCAACCCATCACGCCACATCATTTCACTTTCTATTCCCTAATCTATACCATTTCATTTTTATCACCTTAAAACCATAAGGTACCACCATCACCTTTAAAAAAAAACATCTCATCCTACTTTTTTAGCCATCATCACTCTCTCTAATCCCATCAACCCTTTTATCTTTCTTTATACTCCCTCCTCCTACACTTCTATTTTTTTATGTAACTTGAAGCCATGAAAAAAAAAACCAAAAAAAAAAAAAAGAGAGAGAGAAGAAGAAGAAGAAGAAGAAGTTGGTCTGCATCCATTTCTGAATAGACGGAGGAGTCACCGATAGTCGGCGGAGGAAGCTTCGACTACCACATCATTCGTGTCGTCCGCCGGTTTCTACCTTAAGCACCACCCCCTTCATCTACCGTTCCGCATGCCACTGTCGCGCCGAGGCTGGCCCTTCTGCCGAGGTGGGTAAGCCGTGAGTATTCTTGGGTCATCATCATTATGTGCAAACTTTGTATGTTTATTCCTTTTGGGTTTTGTGGTCTTTTATGGTTTTTCTGACTCGTTCTCGGTTGGTTGTACGCTTATTCCTATCGACATACTCGCTATACCGTATATTTGGTTTATTCTGGTACTTTTGTTTTGCGCTCATTTCTTTTACAGGTCTGCTCTTGGATTGCTACCAATTTTTGACTGTTAACGTGATATAGGCCTTTCTTTCCTAGATATTAAGCCCAGACACTTTCCTAATTGAAACCTAGCCTTTTTAAAGTAGAAATGAAGCCATGTCTTCCGTTTTCAATGGGGACATTGAAGGGTTTCGTTTGGGGGGTGGGGGCTGCTACAAAAGTAGAAACAAACCGTTCTTCCGATGACCCAAAGCCAAAGTGGCCACTTTGTCGGCACGCTGTCACCACTTTGGCACACAAAGAAAAAAAATGAAAAATAAATTGGGGATCGGTCAACGGTCAAATGGTCAAGGCAATACAAAGAAAAAAAAATAGTCAAACCAAAGGAAATTGGAGTTATGCAAATAGAAAAGTTTGGGGGTCATATCGAGCAATTTATTTGAAAAACCCAAAAACACAAACCCAATTCAAGCCCTATGGATTAAAGTCAAATTTTTGGGATGCATGAAAAGAAGCGGTACCTTTTTTAAAAAAAGTGCTTCGCTCAATCAAGAAACATCAAAGTATTCGGTATGAGTCTTCCATTCGTCAAAAGTAAGCAACCATTTGTGATCATTTTTCGAGTCCTTTTTGTTAGTTCTTTTCTTTTTACTTGAGGACAAGTAATTGCTCAAGTTTGGGGGTGTGATAACTCTCAAATATTGAGAGTTAATACCTCTCTTTTTATATTCATTTTGCCACATTTTCACCCTTTTTGTCTCTCATCTCCTTCATTTGGTCTTAATTGTTCAAACATGATGATGAAGTCTCAAGAATGCAAAAATTTCGGTTTCACTAACTTTTGTGCAGAAAGTGGCCACCTTCCTGGCACCTTGTCACCACGTTGAACATGGGCTGAAAATTTGTTGATAAGATTTAGCCATTTTGGGAAAGATTGACTTTTGAGGAAATGAAAAGAGCTTTCTGATCTTTCACTAGAATATTCAAGGAAGAGGACAAAAAGTGGAGGTCCAAGGAAAGTTCAACACTCTTCCTTAAAAGCTACTTTTGAGGAATAGTCACATCACACTTTTCTCTTCCTTGGGCTATAAATTGGAGCTTGAAGGAACCATTTCAACACAACAACTTCCAGGAACATTAAACACTTCTGGAGCTTAGCATTTAAGTTTTAGTCTCTCTTTAAAGTTTGTAGTTTAATTGCATTTAATTCTTGTAAGTTTTAATTTCCTTGTAAAAGTTGTTGCCAAGTGGCCACCTTGTCACCACCTTGGCAGCAACTCTTTAGTTATTTATGCAAGTTATGTTTATGTTTTCTCCTTCTTCTCCCATGTATTTTGTTATTATTATGAGTTAAACACCCCCTTGGGTGTGGGTATGAGCCGAAGCTAAGACTAGTAGGCAACACTTGGGTGTTGCTATCGTTGCTAACTCTTAGACTTGGTCACTTGAGTCGGGACTTCAACTCAACGCGGACAAGCCGATCACTTGTTAGTGTTAATATTAGATCTTAGACCTCGAGAGGGGCAGATCTGAAATACGGCTTGGGTGATGCAAAGAAGATTTGAGAAAGTCTTTTATAACCATGTAGAGATATGGGTTTTTGCATGACTTTAACTAAGGTTCAAATGTCGGTTGATATGGGTGTCACAAAGAGATTTGAGCGTTCATATCTATACTGGTGGAACTGAAATCCTTAGAGGTTTACTTAGTTAAGTTGGCCAACGTGGTGACAAAGTGGGGACAAGGTGGCCACATTCCGAGGAAGCTCATTTTCGAGAGAAAAGGGTTTTACGGCTGTCATGTGTCATTTTGTTTCTAACCAAGTTGTTACTACATCAGTCTTAGTCAATGCTTGTACCCACATCCTATCTTTAATACTGTTAATTTCGTTAATTGTTGTTTAATTCGCTTAAAACTCACAAAATATTGTTATTGTTCTCAAAAATCAACCAAGCACTAGAAGTTCATGAAAAGTTCTCTGATTCTTAGTTGTCTAGTCCCTGTGGAAACGATCTCGGTACTTTACCACTTTATTACTTGTAGCGATCATAGTGTCCGGTGTGCACTTGCACCGCCACTGTGGCAACATAGTGGCCACTTTGTGGACCTATACGATTTTCCGCTATCAGTTTGCTTCAGATTTTTTCGAGCTAACGGATGAAGTTGAAAATGAGAACCTGGTGTTTACCCTTGAGACTATTCAAGTTTGGAGAGGTTATGGCACCCAAGTGATAATCAATAAAAAATGTTAAGTGCACTTGCTACTATTTTACTTTGCCATTGGGAACAATTGCAAGACTCTCAAGCACAGATGCAGACTCACATAAGCTTAAAGTAGGAAGTTTCACTTCCCTCTATGATACAAAATGTAAATACATGGTCTTCGGAGAAAAGGGTAGAAGGTTAAGCTCTTAAATCTCTGTTATGTCTAGAAATAAAAAGTTAAAAAATATCAGATCTAAAATACACAATAATTAAATATTTTCTCAAACATTCTGATTTTTGTGGTTGGACTGAAAAATATATCTTTGGTCCAACATCTCAATGTTAAATATTACTTTTAGAATCAAATGTGGCAAATAAGATAGCCATTAAATGAGAATGTATCACTATACTATTGATATACATAGCCACCAAATCATTAATATTCAACTTTTAGGATCAAATATGGCAAATAAGATAGTCATTAAATGAGAATGGATCACTATACTATTGATATACATAGCCACCAAATCATTAATATTCACAGTTTCTTTCTCATTTACTTCACCCATTGCATTTCAACTTTTATCTCACATTCTTCTTTGTCCGCTCATAAATTTTCTTTTGGATCATCATATATCACGTTTGCTCATGTAATCCATGTTGTCCTTTATATAATTTCTTCAAGTTGAATATCTTTCATCTCATAATTTTGATCTAACATCTTTTGGAATTATACTTGGCTTCGTATTTCCAAAGTTTTACCATAGCATACAAATATTACCTAGGTGGTTCTATTAAAATAACCAAAAAAAACAATAAACTTCAACCTTACGACTCAGGCACTCACTATAACTTATATCTTTACACATGTATTTTTTATAAATTTCATTCGTGATTTTTTCAAACATTTGAAATTGTGTTTCTTAACCCACCCTATATAGTTACTTGATTTTTTAAGTTATTCTTTTTCAAGAAATATTCAAACACCTTATTTTTTTACAGTTCTGGATTTTCTCAATTCTTATCAGGTGTAACTGTTATAGAAAATGGAAATATGTGGTGGATGAATGGGCTGCGTTGAACCATGTTAACCTGGCATGAGATACTCTTGCACGAACCTTGGCGTGAGTCCCAGTTTGCCTAGGACTTGGTACGGCTTATTCGCATATATCAGGTAAATATATTAGTCTACTACTCTACGAATTCTTATATTTTTGCACTCTCTTGGAAATGTACTTCTATATTTTTTGAGAGGAAGATATACATTTTGCTATCATATGTTGTCCTTTTCTTTTCCCTATGGTTCCTTCATATTAGTTTTGTGGATGCCCCTCTTTGATGGTACTTGAAATTCATGTCTGGTGTAAAATGTACCAAAGAGTGCCTAATGTTGATTAGACCATGTTATAGAGTAATGTAACTTACACCAGTGGGTTTGTTTTTTAGAAAACCTACATAGGTGATTTTTTGAAATTAGAAATTGTGTTTTAGTGGCTGATTTAGGCTACTGTCCTACCCCACACAGTTAAGAAGAAACGTATATAGTTTTTTTTACCCACCTTATATAGTTACTTGATTGTTGGATAAATACGTATATTTTTTGAGACGATATGTTTGCTGTTATAATTTAGAAAATGAGAAAGAAATAGAACTTCAGTTCAAGTCATTTTCCAAATTATTAGTGTTCTTTTTTGTATATTATTTAAATTATAATTACAATTGTATCATCTTTGTTATTTATTAGTTGCATATGAAGTGATGCAATAAACTGGACATTTGTTTTGATCTTGATTAAATTTCCTCACATGCAGCTAGGCACATAAGATATTAGGGTGGATGTCTGTCCTCTAGATATCATAAATGTAGCTAAACGATGCAGGGTAGGTAAATACATCTATACTCTCTTTCATTGCTATTTTGTTACTCCTTCCGTCCCAAAATAAGTGTCCACAATTGACTTGACACACAGTTTTAGACATGCATAATTATTACCCCTTTTTGGTATCAAATGACATCTTTACCCTTATTTAATGTTTTTTTTTCTTCACAACTCTTATGTATTTGTGCATTAATTAAGGGTAAATGTGAGAATTTAGCTATCTACTTTTTGAAAGTGGACACTTATTTTGGGACAAACATAAATAGAAATGTAGACATTTATTTTGGGACGGAGGGAGTATAATTTTGTAGGTTTTGTGAAATAATCTATACAAGTCCTAAGAGAAAAAAGGATAATAACTTATTTTGAATCTAAATGAATATGAAGTCCCTCACTGATTCATAATACATTGCATATGTTGATGTTACTTTGATGGTTTGTGTGATTCTTTCACCAACACAATATGAGTCACTATAATTCACATGTTTCTAAATTTGATTGGGTACACTAAGTGGAATTGTAATAATAATAATAATAATAATAAGTTTGTGCATAATAGCCTTACTATGAACTAGAATAGAGTCATGATCATAAAGGTACATAGTGTGTCATGGGCCAAAATATGACAACCTAATACCAAGCTTACCTTAACTCAGCTAATACCTCCATTCCCTAACACTTGACTTCGCCTCTAGATTGCTTACGTGACTTAGCTAATACGATTGCTCTTAAACAAATACATTCAAACCTTTTAGTTCCAAACCTACTTTAAATGAAGTTGACAAGATCGTTACTATTTTTTTTCATAATGTATTCAATATGCATTTGAAAATATAATATATATATATATATATATACATATTTTTACTTCATTTGTAATATAGTTATTAAGTTTTAAATTTGGCTAACATAAGTAGATTTAGCTAACTAAACATCTATTTTTCAAAAATTGTTATACAAAATTATCCAACTTAACAAAATTATTAAACAATCAGTTATTTACATTTAATAAAATATATACAAGCACATTTTTACTTTGTTTGTAATTTGGTTATTAAGTTTTAGATATAGCTAACTATTATTTTCGTTTTAAAATAATTTATTAATGAAATGTATTGTTATGTTACACTTGGATAGTTTCATCTAAAACATATGATTAATATGTGTGTACTATTAGTTTGCAGTGTAGACAAAACAACAAGTGAATGGAAAACTTCGAAGAGGTTCGTGAAATTCGTGTGCCCCTTTCACGTCTTGCACGGTATGAGAGGCGACATAAACTCATACAAAGACGATTGCTACCTTTACCCGCCTATGAGTTACCTGTAACTCGGAAAGTTATATGTAAACGTGCTAGACTTTGGAGGAAAATTAAAATTATTAATCGGTTTGCACTTCCAAATCCAGAGAAGACAAGATTAAAAGTTCAATGTGTTAAGACATTCGTCGATCGGATCCCAACGTATTGGAATTTCGAAGGTATTAAAACTTCAATGCTTTCTAACATTTTAAACTTACACACACACACACATATATATAATCTATTCTATTCCACATCATATAGAAGGAAATATGAGGATTATAGTATATTGAAGATAGAGATGGATGATTGGGGATTAAGTGAAAGCGGAAGAAGAGGTTTCAACACCTGGCAAAGCTGAACCTTTTGCATAGGGATCTACATAGGCTGTTTTGGTTTATCTTAATTGTTTCTTTAAATATTTTAATGACTTTGGTTTGGTTATTTTTTGTGGTATGAAGGTTGATTCAACCACATTTACAATATGATTTATTGATTGTAATATTTAATATTTATAATTTTTTTATATGTACAATTTACATATTAATACCAAAAGTCCTTACACTACCGCGCATCACAGGTTCATAGGTTGTTTTAGCTTATCTTAGTTGTTTACCGTCCATCTGTCCATACGTTTGTTTCTTTATTAATAAAATACACAAAGTTACCTCCTCTTTAAAATATAAAAAAAGTACATGCAAAATCATCAATTTACATATTAGTACCAAAAAATCATTATACTACCGCGCATCGCACGGTTCTCATACTAGTATATAAAATAAGGAAGAGGAGAGAGAGTCTAGGAGAAGCCTTCATTGAGGCTTTAGAATTTTGTGGTAATTTTGATTTTTTAAATAAAAAATGACACATTAAATGAATACACCTTTTCATTTTCTTTTTTGTTTTTACTATTGCTCTTATTTATCTAATGTTTTCATTATATAATTTATTTATTAATGGCTAAAAGTTTATTAACATTTACGATAATAATATATTTTTATTTTTATTATTTATTTATTATTATTTAAACATATATGTTTATTTGGATTTAAAAAAACATATATTTTTATAATTTTACCAACCTAACAATGTTTATAAATCAAAACTTATATTACATGAAAATACTTTTACATTTATTTGAATTTTTTCATTTTTTAAATCAATACATATTTTAATAGAGTACTTCTTTTATTTATTAATTTTTTTTAGAAAGCTAACAATCAATATAAATCTATCTATCTATATCTATATCTATATCTATATATAAAAGGAAAACCTACAACTGATGATGTGGCATAATGTTAGAGTAGTATTCACCTGAAGGAATTTTCTCATTGTTTTGAATTTTTTTAAATACCAATAAATTAAAGACCTTTCTACCCTTAAATGAAAATTGTGTACTTCATTATAAGAATGATCATTTGGTAATTTGACTTCCTATTTAATTAAAACCTTCAAACTATCCAACTTCCTATATGCATTCATTTAGGATTCTTAGATAGAAATTATGTAGTTTTTTTGAATATTTAAAATATTAAATATATTAAATACATTAAAGACTTCAATGCCCCTCTATGAAAAATGTATTTTATATTTCAAGGAGGCTACTTTGGTAATTTTGGCACCACTTTGATTAGCTTTTAGTATCAAACCATCCATCTTCTTATATTAATCAAATTTTTATTGCAATTTATGTTAATTAATAATTTATTTTCACTATTTTATGTTATTAACCATTCATTTTCCTACATTTATTTTAATTAACCATCCATTTCCTCTTATTTAAACACACATGTTTTTTTTTCACTTCTTTGTCATACAACAATCTACCTCCCATTATTTCCTTCTAACACATTTTCTCTTACTAAAAGATCGATCTAGCCTGTGGACTTTTGTTTGCCATTGTGTTTATTTCATATGATGTTTATTTTGTGTGTTTTTTTTGTAGTAAGTGACACAAGTAGAAACAAGTTCTAAAGATCGTCAAATATCCGAAAGAGCATCAAAGTCTCATCACCATGTTACACATATACGTTACTAAATGTAAGTCTTTCATTCAACAACTTCTTCAATTTCAATCTATTCTTACTTTTGTCTATTTTAGAATTTCATGAGGTATTATTATCTTTATTCTTATTTCTATATTTTTTTCTTTCGAACATAACATGCAATACTAAAATTGTATATTGTTTATTCAAATATAACATTGTTACTCGCAAACGGGTTGCAAATCTATATTTTTATATTCACTTATTGTTTGATGTATATACTAATAGATTTTTAGTGTTACATTTGAGAAATTAAAGTTTTATGTGAATGTAAATCTACTAATACTATCAAAAGTTTATTTTCTTGACCTTCAATGATTGAATCATATTTAAAACTAGACCAATTTTCATTTACGAATTTATTTTTTTGCTTCATACAATTTAAGAGTTCCAACAATGATACTTTGCTACAATTTAATGAGATTTATACCATTGTCAACAATGTTATCGAAGATTATCAATTTAAAAAATGAAACTGGTACATCTCCTCCACACAAGAAAAGTAAAAAACTGAAGGTGTTTGACAATGTTATTTAATCGTGTTAAGTGACATTTGCCTCGATCCAAATTTTGATATAGATTGCAAAAAAGAGAAAAATCAAAAAAATACTATTTAAAAAGAAAAAAATATTGGAAGAAAATAACTCTAGACTAAATGAAAAAGAAGTTGGACCCCTTATATTTTTTTTTTGAATTAGATTTTAAATACTTCTATATCTTTTTTATATAAGAAGATAATATTTATGATAAATATAAACACTTTTTATATTACATTTAATCATGTATTATTGTACTTTTTTAAAGACGCTTATAATTTTTAAAAATATTATAATAGTTGGTTTTTAAATATGAAGGTTATTTAAACTATATATTTGAATAATAATAATAATAATAATAATAATAGCATAAATATTTGATAATATAGTTTTATTAAGTAATAACTGATATATTTTGTTTATTTATTGTTTTTATTTATTATAAGTTTATATATTTATAATTTTATTTTTAGTTATTGTGGTGTTAGAGTTTTGTTTATTCTAAATCTTTCACTATGTTGGAGCATTTTGACTTATTTTTTTATTTTTATGTTATTTTTTGTATCAATTTATTTTAAACGACGTCAATAAATGTTATATAAAAATATTTAAACTATATTTGTTATTAATAATTTTCATCACACATCCAACATATTTCATAACTCTATTAATTGAATAGGCTCAAAACCAATATTTATTTAAAATAAAGTATTGTACATGGACTTGCACCTATTATGCATTTAGAAATGGTTAATAACATAAATTGAAATAGATATGTCAAATTACTAAAAAGTCCCTCACTTTTACTGAAAATTTAAGTTACATATGAACATAGAGAAGTATTTTAACATATTCAACATTTTAAAAAGTCAAAAATTTCAGAAAAATGATAAGAGATTATACGTATTAAAATATGCTACATTATCTTTTCAAGACCTCTCTTATGTACAAATTTATATAGACTTGGGATAATGGGAGACCATGATGTTTTCGTGAGACCGTTAAAATCACAAAATAACACTGAAACTTCATTGCAAAACATTGAGAAGTTAGAAAAAAAAACTTCGAACCTTAATAGGAAAAACATGTGAGTTTTACCTTCACAGAGTACCAAACACTATATATATAGTCAATGAAAATGATTTTTACATTTTTGTTAACATTTATTTTGATCATCACGCAGCGTGATATCAAACACCAGTATATATTAAAGTAATACCCAAGTATGATGACTTGGTTTCTTGAGGAATCAGGAATGGCTTCTTCAAATTTTCTTAGTTTTTGTATTTTTTTAATGATTTAATTTGCTAAGGACATTGAAGCCCATGCAAAAAAAACTGCGTCTTTGACTATGAGAGGGATATATCAGTCATTTTGTATAGAGTTAACCTCTAAACCCTTCGTATGCTCCTCGTAAATTCGCTCCACAGCTTTGGTACGCTTCCTCATTTTTTTTGAGAAACGTGATGATGGAGAAGCATTGTAGTTCTTCATCCAAACCAAGGTGATCCTTGTGTGTCCTCCTCACAGATCAGTATCTCAAATTCTTGCTTCCTCATTTTTTTGAGATTTTTAACATTTTTTTTCCAGATCATATCCTCTCTCGGCACTCCCTTTTTCTCATCACAACCGTCACATCTTCATCCTCATACAACCGTTACAAATTATCCATACTTGATTAGGGAGTCTTGCCCTACCCATAGATGTCCTTCCTGAAAAGATGCTTTAGGATCTGATAATGGGTTTCCTGATCGTAGTTGCCCGAGAAGGATAAAGCTCCCCCACGACCATCTAAGCCACTGAAGTCCCATGGTGGAAACCATAAAATAAGGTCAATATTCAATTTCTCTTCAATTTGAAGTGCTATAGTTTTGTATTATACGTTTACCTAGCTTCATTACGTATTTGTTTAGTTTTTGATTTCTTTCATCTTTTTGTTTCTGCTATGTTTGGGCTTTAAGCCATCTTTCAATATTAGGAGGAACATTATGTTGAAGTGTAGTCTCATTAACAATGTTTGTTATGAGATTTGCTTTATTTTGGTTGCCATATATATATATATATATATATATATATATATATATATATATATATATATTGCTTTTAATCATTACATGTCTTAATGATTTTGTTTATTTTTTGATCTTAGAACGTTGGGATACTGGACAAGATGGAGTGGTAGCCTGACCTGGTTATGTTGGTATGTGAAACTAGCTTTTCCTGGTAAGTTTTTTTTATAGATTTGAAAACTTAACTGTTGAATTTGTATGTGTTCTTGCCTTCTTGGAGTACTATAAATCAAGTAGGCAGAAGAAGAGGTAACCGTTGGGGATGAGAAGAGTGGGCGGTGCCTTGGTGGTGAGGGGAAAAATTAAAACCCCAAGAAATTGACGAAGCAAGAAAGCAAAGATCGTCTCACTTGTGCTGCTACGTGCTAAGGTCTTTAATCTCTATGAATTTTTCAAAAGGATTTAATATTTACACTCTACGCAATTGCCATTTTGATGTTTTGTGTTTGATTACTACGCTTAGGTTTTGGAGCAACTAAGCGGCTAATCCCCTGTTTTCTTAAAGGGTAATAGTTATTTTGACCCACATTGCATTATCCATCTTCCAAATTGGAAGTTAAGATAGGAACCTCTCTCTTGGTTTTTTACTTCCCTGTTTGTGTGGCATGAATATATTTGCATCTAAAGGTCTAAATATGCCATTTTGGGTAGCAAGCTTCATATTTCTTATTTAACCATTTCTTATTTCATTTGGTGTTCAGGCTTCGTAGAGGGATTATTTAACCATCCTTGATGGCGTTAGCATGTTATCAACCAAGATAAAATCATCTCCCTCAAGTAAGTTCCCATTTATGTTTTCATAATTGTTTTGCAAGATCTATATTTTCGGTTTTACTTTCTCTCCCTATCTATGGGATGGGTACGTTAGCTGTTTGTTTATACCATTAATTTACATTTTAGTCGTGTTTAAAACATTTAATTTGTTCAAATGTGTTAGGATTGGATACTTTTTATTTATTGTCAACGGGGCCACTTTGTGATTCAAAACTTTTTTCTGTATGTCATTAATTGCTAAATGTTTATGTACTGATATGTTGGATAATGTAAGAGAACCCAAAGATTGTTTTCATTTTCATTTTTAAGGCTTCAGTTGTCTTAGAGTAGTTTTTTGTTTGAATCAAAGCAATATAATCCACAACTTCAAAATGTCAGTTTACATATTTGCATTGCGACACATATATATGTCATGCTTCTTATCGATATCTTTATAATGCTATCAATCAAATTATAGAAACACCAAAGTTCTTGCGGTTTTAAACTATTACATAGCCTTAACTTCCTGGAAGAAACCGATGAACATGCCAAATTAATAGCAAAATACTAAAAGTGAAAGATCATGTGTTGACAAAATGGGAAGACACTTCTGTGGGTGACTCTCTCTCTCTCTCTCTCTCACTTATCAAGTCAAATCAATTTTCTTTACATTTCTTATAGAAGTCTGTATGCATGTAATATTATTCTCATCGGATACAGAATTGTTATTGCTATTAACAACGTTCCATTGGGGAACTTTATCATGACGACGATATACATTAAAGAGAAATTAGGAAAGAGAACAAGCCTTTTTTAGTTCCAAAGTAGTTGATTTCTGTAAATATGAAACCTATTAAACATTAATAAAGAGGTCAATCAATGGTATAGAGTGTCAAACATAATTATTGGGGGGAAAGTAGTATCATTCCGTCTTTGAATTCTTTTAATCTACTTGGTATCAACCTTATCATGGAGAATGAGATAAACTTGAAAGATGTATATAAGGTCAATATCTGGACACTTTCTGTTCATGACTCCAACCGATGTTACAGTTCAAGCTGGTCTTGAATTTTTATTCATGATTTGGGTTATCTCTTTCTTATTCTATCTGTTGCACATAAATTGATGAAGTGAACCAACAATTTCGTTCTGCAGCTATATGAAGGAAGGTATGAAGACCGGTGTTGAAGTGTTGAAGCAATCTTGCTGGTTAGTATAAAAATCTTTTGTTGAGTTACCAATTCTCATGCTTAATTACTTATTGCCCATAAGTTTTACAATCTTAACATCCATTCTCAGTGTGTATGATTTTTAATGCTTTTGTCTTTTCTTTGGTTGTAATATAATGAGTTGAAAGTCAAAGGATTTTAAGTCTGTTGGTGCATTTTGATGCAAGCCGGCTTATTCTTGGAACAATTAATATGGGATAAGAATTTGATAGGTAAAATGAGTATGAGTTTTCTTAATGATTAACTTTTCGGGTTATCATTTTCATATATGGCTTTTTGTTGCAAACAAGACATCATTTTTGCAAAAATGCAAAAAAGAAAAAAATAACACCACATTGTTCCAAGATTGCCAAATTTTTGTTGTATACAAATCTTTGTTTCAATTGCCAAATTAAAGTTGTATACAAATGCCCATATCTTACCTTTATGTAGTTATGTATTTTAAGTTACTTTATATTTTGTGACTTTTACATAAAAAATATTGTCTTTCACTCCAAATTTCTACATTGGATTAGGTTTTTGACTACTTCAACTTGCAGAATTTGATTCAATGAAAATCATTGGTGCCTACGAAGTTTTGTATAAGATTCAAAATGTCATGGGTGTGAAAGAAGTTATAAATAAGTTTCTTTTATTTCTACAATGAAGTGAAGCAAAATAGATGTAAAAACCAAAAAAAGCTTCCCCAAGTGGATTTGTGTTTTTTACTTCTTTCGTTTGTGATTTCGGTACTAAGACATTTTTTTTTGTTACATCCCTTCATTTTAATTTTTAAGGTGGCCCATTACTTTTGTTGGAACTAACAATTATATTAATTGAGGTTGGTGATGAATTTTTTTGGATAATAAACCAAGAACTATATGGAATGTATGAGGAGTAGAATAATGGTACATCTTTCATTGCCATTTTAGGAATATCTATGTAAGTTTTGGTTCAAATTGGTTTTTAATATATTAAATAAATATAATTTCCAAAATGATTTGGGTTGAATTATGTTTAATTTTCAAGAAATTGAATCAAATTTAATTCCTTTTAAAATATTTGCAAAGTTTCTTTTATGGCTCAAAATTTCTTCAACTGTTCAAGTAGTGTATCTTTTAAAATATTTCTTCAATTTAATTCCTTTTAAAATATTTGCAAAGTTACTTTTTGAATAAGCTAACATCAATATATATATATATATATATATATAAAGGAGGGCCTAGGAGAGAGTGTGAAAGATAACACTTTCTTAGTATTTATCTAATTTTCTAGAAATTTTGAATTATTTTTGAATAATAGTCATACATTAAATGCTTATCATTAATTATTAAAACTTTTTATTTTTCATTTTAAAATATATAAAAATTATTAAAAAAAACTTTATAAAACACAATTCTTATTTATCTATTAATCATATATTATTTACTAACTAACAATATTTATAAATCAAAACTTATACTATTAAGTGAACAATATTTAATAAAGTTTTTTTAAGCTAACAATCTTTATAAATCATATTAACCTAACAATTGTTTATTAATATCAATATATATAATATCAATATATATATATAAAGGAGCGCCTAGGAGAGAGAATGAAGGAGAACACTTTCTTAGTATTTATCTAATTTTCTAGAATTTTGAATTATTTTTAAATAATAGTCATACATTAAATGCTTATTATTATTTATTAAAACTTTTCATTTTTCATTTTAAAATATATAAAAATTATTAAAAAAACTTTATAAATCACAATTCTTATTTATCTATTAATCATATATTATTTACTAATTAACAATCAATATATCAATATATAAAAGAGGGCCTAGGAGAGAGAATGAAGGAGAACACTTTCTTAGTATTTATCTAATTTTCTAGAATTTTGAATTATTTTTAAATAATAGTCATACATTAAATGCTTATTATTAATTATTAAAACTTTTCATTTTTCATTTTAAAATATATAAAAATTATTAAAAAAAACTTTATAAATCACAATTCTTATTTATCTATTAATCATATATTATTTACTAACTAACATCAATATATATATATATATATATATATATATATATATATATATAAGAGGGCCTAGGAGAGAGAGTGAAGGAGAACACTTTCTTAGTGTTTATCTAATTTTCTAGAATTTTGAATTATTTTTAAATAATAATCATACATTAAATGCTTATCATTAATTATTAAAACTTTTCATTTTTCATTTTAAAATATATAAAAATTATTAAAAAAACTTTATAAATCACAATTCTTATTTATCTATTAATCATATATTATTTACTAACTAACAATATTTATAAATCAAAACTTATATTAAGTGAACAATATTTAATAGAGTTTTTTTTAAACTAACAAGCTTTATAAATCATATTAACCTAACAATTGTTTATTAAGAAAAAAATAGTGTATATTTTTGAATAAGCTAACATCAATATATATATATATATATATATATATATAAAGGTGGGCCTAGGAAAGAGAGTGAAGGATATAACACTTTCTTAGTATTTATCTAATTTTTAGAATTTTGAATTATTTTTAAATAATAGTCATACATTAAATACTTATCATTAATTATTAAAACTTTTTATTTTTCATTTTAAGATATATAAAAATAATTAAAAAATCAATATATATATATAAAGGAGGGCCTAAGAGAGATAGTGAAGGATAACACTTTCTTAGTATTTATCGAATTTTCTAGAATTTTGAATTATTTTTAAATAATAGTCATACATTAAATGCTTAATTATTAAAACTTTTCATTTTTCATTTTAAGATATATAAAAATTATTAAAAAAAACTTTATAAATCACAATTCTTATTTATCTATTAATCATATATTATTTACTAACTAACATCAATCAATCAATATATATATATATATAAATGAGGGCCTAGGAGAGAGAGTGAAGGAAAACACTTTCTTAATATTTATCTAATTTTCTAAAATTTTGAATTATTTTTAAATAATAGTCATACTTTAAATGTTTATCATTAATTATTAAAACTTTTCATTTTTCATTTTAAGATATATAAAAATTATTAAAAAAAACTTTATAAAACAAAATTCTTATTTATCTATTAATCATATATTATTTACTAACTAACATTAATATATATATATATATATATATATATATATATATATAAAGGAGGACTAGGAGAGAGAGTGAAGGATAACACTTTCTTAGTATTTATCTAATTTTTAGAATGTTGAATTATTTTTAAATAATAGTCATACATTAAAATGTTTATCATTAATTATTAAAACTTTTCATTTTTCATTTTAAGATATATAAAAATTATTAAAAAAAACTTTATAAATCACAATTCTTATTTATCTATTAATCATATATTATTTACTAACTAACATCAATCAATCAATATATATATATATATATATATATATATATATATATATATATATAAAGGAGGGCCTAGGAGAGAGAGTGAAGGAAAACATTTTCTTTATATTTATCTAATTTTCTAGAATTTTGAATTATTTTTAAATAATAGTCATATTTTAAATGCTTATCATTAATTATTAAAAAAATTCATTTTTCATTTTAAGATATATAAAAATTATTAATAAAAAACTTTATAAAACACAATTCTTATTTATCTATTAATCATATATTATTTACTAACTAACATCAATATATATATATATATATACATATATATATATATAAAAATATAAAGGAGGGCCTAGGAGAGAGAGTGAAGGAGAACACTTTCTTAGTATTTATCTAATTTTCTAGAATTTTGTATTATTTTTAAATAATAGTCATACATTAAATGCTTATCATTAATTATTAAAACTTTTCATTTTTCATTTTAAAATATATAAAAATTATTAAAAAACTTTATAAATCACAATTCTTATTTATCTATTAATCATATATTATTTACTAACTAACAATCAATCAATATATATATATATATATATATATATATATATAGGAGGGCCTAGGAGAGAGAGTGAAGGAGAACACTTTCTTAGTATTTATCTAGTTTTCTAGAATTTTGAATTATTTTTAAGTATTTGTCATACATTAAATGCTTATCATTAATTATTAAAACTTTTCATTTTTCATTTTATAATATATAAAAATTATTAAAAAAAACTTTATAAACCACAATTCTTATTTATCTATTAATCATATATTATTTACTAACTAACATCAATATATATATATATATATATATATAGGGAAAGGTTTATTTGAGAAACACTAAATATATGAGAAATAGAGAAGTGATATTAAACCATTAATTCGGTCAAGATCGGCGGCTTTGATCGAGAATTAGGGGATAATTGCTCCCATGGTCCACTCCCGTGTTTCTCACATTTTTTATTATTCGAAGGGTATTTTTGTAAATTATCCAAACGCATTCATATATGAACGCATGCGTTCAAATATGAATATCACTTTTTTTTCTTTTTTTTTAGCCGTGTGTGTTCATATATGAATGCATGCAAAAAACATAAGTTCATATATGAATGTTAGTAGACGTTCATATATGAATGTTAGTAGAATGTCACTATTTTTTTGTATGTATTCATATATGAACGCATGCATTCATATATGAAGGCATGCAAAAAACAGACGTTCATATATAAATGTCACTCTTTTTTTTTGCATGCATTCATATATGAACGCATGCATTCATATATGAAGGCATGCAGTCAGTGTTTATATAAAAATTATGAACATTCATATATGAACGCCTGCATTCATATATAAAGTCATGCAAAAAACAGACGTTCATATATGAATGTCACTCTTTTTTTTTGCATGCATTCATATATGAAGGTATGCAGTCAGTGTTTATTTAAAATTACGAACATTCATATATGAACGCATGCATTCATGTATGACTGCATGCCTTCATATATATGAACACGCGCGTGTTTTTGTCAAAGTTACGTAAATACCCTTATATTTTTGGAAGAGCCGTAATTTTTGACCACCAGTCAAAGCCGTAACTTTTGACCAATTAAATCCAATCTTGACCATATGAATGGCTAAGATCACTTCTCTATTTCTCATATATTTACCATTTCTCAAATGAACCAAACACTATATATATATATATATATATATATATATATAAAGGAGGGATTAGGAGAGAAAGTGAAGGAGAACACTTTCTTAGTATTTATCTAATTTTTCTAGAATTTTGAATTATTTTTAAATAATAGTCATATTATAAATGCTTATCATTAATTATTAAAACTTTTCATTTTTCATTTTAAAATATATAAAAATTATTAAAAAAAACTTTATAAACTACAATTCTTATTTATCTATTAATCATATATTATTTACTAACCAACAATATTTATAAATCAAAACTTATATTTAGTGAACAATATTTAATAGAGTTTTTTTTAAGCTAACAATCTTTATAAATCATATTAACCTAACAATTGTTTATTAATAAAAAAAATAGTGTATTTTTTTGAATAAGCTAACAAGGTTTATAAATCAAAACTTTTCTAAAATTTTGAATTAAGTGAAAAATATATAATATAGTTTTTATCATTAGTTTTAGAAACATTTATTTATCTAATAAACATATATCATCAATATATATATATATATATATATATACATATATATATATATATATAAAGGAGGGACTAGGAGAGAGAGTGAAAGAGAACACTTTCTTAGTATTTATCTTATTTTCTAGAATTTTGATTTATTTTTAAATACTAGTCATACATTAAATCAATATATATATGTATATAAAGCAGGGCCTAGGAGAGAGAATGAAGGAGACCACTTTCTTAATATTTATCTAATTTTCTAGAATTTTGAATTATTTTTAAATAATAGTCATACATTAAATGCTTATCATTAATTATTAAAACTTTTCATTTTTCATTTTAAGATATATAAAAATTATAAAAAACTTTATAAATCACAATTCTTATTTATCTATTAATCATATATTATTTACTAACTAACATCAATCAATATATATATATATATATATATATATATATATATATATATATATATATATATATATAAAGGAGGGCCTAGGAGAGAGTGAAGGAGAGAACACTTTCTTAGTTTTATCTAATTTTCTAAAATTTTGAATTATTTTTAAATAATAGTCATACATTAAATGTTTATCATTAATTATTAAAACTTTTCATTTTTCATTTTAAGATATTTAAAAATCAATATATATATATATATATATATATAAAGGAGGGCCTAGGAGAGAGAGTGAAAAAAACTTTCTTAGTATTTATCTAATTTTATAGAATTTTAAATTATTTTTAAATAATAGTCATACATTAAATGTTTATCATTAATTATTAAAACTTTTCATTTTTCATTTTAAGATACATAAAAATTATTAAAAAAAACTTTATAAATCACAATTCTTATTTATCTATTAATCATATATTAATTACTCACTAACATCAATATATATATATATATATATAAAGGGGGGCCTAGTAGAGAGAGTGAAGGAGAACACTTTCTTAGTATTTATCTAATTTTCTAGAATTTTGAATTATTTTTAAATAATTGTCATCTATTAAATGTTTATCATTATTTATTAAAACTTTTCCTTTTTCATTTTAAAATATATAAAAATTATTAAAAAAAACTTTATAAATCAAAAATTTTATTTATCTATTAATCATATATTATTTACTAACTAACAATATTCATAAATCAAAACTTATATTAAGTGAACAATATTTAATAGAGTTTTTTTTTTTAAACTAACAATCATCATTATATATATATATATATATATATAAAGGAGGGCCTAGAAGAGAGAGTGAAAGAGAACATTTTCTTAGTTTTTATCTAATTTTCTAGAATTTTGAATTATTTTTACATAATAGTCATACATTAAATGCTTATCATTAATTATTAAAACCTTTTATTTTTCATTTTAAGATATATAAAAATTATTAAAAAAAACTTTATAAATCTCAATTCTTATTTATCTATTAATCATATATTATTTACTAACTAACAATATTTATAAATCAAAACTTATATTAAGTGAACAATATTTAATAGAGTTTTTTTTAAGCTAACAAGCTTTATAAATCATATTAACCTAACAATTGTTTATTAATAAAAAAATAGTGTATTTTTTTGAATAAGATAACATCAATATATATATATATATATATATAAAGGAGGGCCTAGGAGAGAGAGTGAATGATAACATTTTCTTAGTATTTATCTAATTTTTAGAATTTTGAATTATTTTTAAATAATAGTCATACATTAAAATGCTTATAATTAATTATTAAAACTTTTCATTTTTCATTTTAAGATATATAAAAATTATTAAAAAAACTTTATAAATCACAATTCTTATTTATCTATTAATCATATATTATTTACTAACTAACATCAATCAATCAATTAATATATATATATATATATATATATATATATATATATATATATATATATATATATATAAAGGAGGACCTAGGAGAGAGAGTGAAGGAGAACACTTTCTTAATAATTATCTAATTTTCTAGAATTTTGAATTATTTTTAAATAATAGTCATACATTAAATGCTTATCATTAATTATTAAAACTTTTCATTTTTCATTTTAAAATATATAAAAATTATTAAAAAAACTTTATAAATCACAATTCTTATTTATCTATTAATCATATATTATTTACTAACTAACAATCATCCATATATATATAAAGGAGGGCCTAGGAGAGAGAGTGAAGGAGAACACTTTCTTAGTATTTATCTAATTTTCTAGAATTTTGAATTATTTTTAAATAATAGTCATATATTAAATGCTTATCATTAATTATTAAAACTTTTCATTTTTCATTTTAAAATATATAAAAATTATTAAAAAAAACTTTATAAATCACAATTCTTATTTATCTATTAATCATATATTATTTACTAACTAACAATATTTATAAATCAAAACTTATATTAAGTGAACAATATTTAATAGAGTTTTTTTTAAACTAACAATCATCAATATATATATATATATATATATATATATATATATATATATATATAGTGGAAGGATATTTTGCAACCCTTAAAAAGGTTGCAACCCTTGCAACCCACATCTTAACCGTTGGATTCATGATCGATGGTTATTTTATTTTTATTTTTATTTTAATTAAAAATATTGGGCCCCATATTTTTTATAACCGCCGATCATGAATCCGACGGTTAAGATGTGGGTTGCAAGGTTTGCAACATTTTTAAGGGTTGCAAATGAAACAACCCCTATATATATATATATATATATATATATATATGAGGGCTTAGGAGAGAGTGTGAATGATAACACTTTCTTAGTTTTTATTAAATTTTCTACAATTTTGAATTATTTTTAAATAATAGTCATACATTAAATGTTTATCATTAATTATTAAAACTTTTTATTTTTCATTTTAAGATGTATAAAAATTATTAAAAAAAACTTTATAAATCACAATTCTTATTTATCTTTTAATCATATATTATTTACTAACTAACAATATTTATAAATCAAAACTTATATTAAGTGAACAATATTTAATAGAGTTTTTTTTAAGCTAACAAGCTTTATAAATCATATTAACCTAACAATTGTTTATTAATAAAAAAATAGTGTATTTTTTTGAATAAGCTAACATCAATATATATATATATATATATATATATATATATATATATATATATATAAGGAGGGCTTAGGAGAGAGAGTGAATGATAACACTTTCTTAGTATTTATCTAATTTTTAGAATTTTGAATTATTTTTAAATAATAGTCATACATTAAAATGCTTATCATTAATTATTAAAACTTTTCATTTTTTCATTTTTAGATATATAAAAATTATTAAAAAAAACTTTATAAATCACAATTCTTATTTATCTACTAATCATATATTATTTACTAACTAACATCAATCAATCAATATATATATATATATATATATATATATAAAGGAGGGCTTAGGAGAGAGAGTGAAGGAGAACACTTTCTTAGTATTTATCTAATTTTCTATAATTTTGAATTATTTTTAAATAATAGTCATACATTAAATGCTTATCATTAATTATTAAAATTTTTCATTTTTCATTTTAAGATATATAAATTGTAATACCTGTGTAAGACCTGGTTTTAAAAACATATAATTATTTCTTACCCGAATTAAATCGTAATTAAAAATAACAACTAATGATAGTTGAGGGGTTAAAACCGTTATATATCCAAACTCTTAATAATTATAATTATATATATATATATATATATAGTAAAAAAAAATAAGAAATAAGAAGTAAACCACACTTCATCGTCCCTATGCTCTCTCTCTCTCTAAAAATTGCATACTCAACTTCTCTCCTAAATTTCTATCAAATTCGTGAAGCAAATCAACGAAAGAATAACATATTCCGAATCTACTCGTCGAGCCCGTCCTAGAGGTATAAATTTCTTCTTAAGTTATTTAAGTTGGTAAGTTAGGGTAGTTGTAGTTGGTAGGTAGATTATGATTATATAGTGTAAAGTTATAAGCATTTACATGTATAGGAATGCTTGTTTTTGTCAAAATTACAATCGGGTAAAGTTTAGAATCAAAATGGTGAATTTTTAATTTGATTATGATTTTGTGTTAGAAGTATTAATTTGGGAAATTGGTTAGCTTTTGGTACCAAAAATGGGTAAAGGAAGGAACCATTGAAATGGTTATGAGCTCCTTGAAGTAATGCCCACAAGGTGTTTGTTGAAATGTCTTAAAGAAAATTTCAGTTTCTGTTGAGTATTTAGCTTGCTGTTCAGATATTGAAAAATTCGTATAAAATCAACCGTAAGTCGAAATAAGCTGAAATTTTGCAGTTAGAAAGTTCCTTCTGTCCTTTACAACTTTGCAGTTTATACTTAAACCAAATTATGAAGTTAAGCAGCTCCAAACAGTGAATTTCCAGAGCTGGTCCTGTGAAAAACGGGATCTACACACTGTTTTTATATACTTCGTATCTAATTGGTCGTTGCTCCAATCGGGGTGAATCCAAAACGTGGTGGATCATAAGAGATGAAAGTACAACTTTGTTTTAGACATGATCATCTAGTTTGTCCCTTAAGTAAGGTATTTAAGCCAAAAACAGAGGTGTAACAGGGTTGTCCTGTGCAGTCCCGTTTGGCTTGTTTGATTAATTTCACAACCATGCTAACCTCTAGTTTTGTCTTATGAACCTACTAGGATTTATTAGAACTCATATTTAAGTTGTTTAGAGGATTAAAAAGGGTGTTAGACTTGCATTTTCATGGGTTTAGTAGGTAAACATTCTAAGCGCATTGTGATGTTATAGGCCCTTCTTTTTGTTGAAACTCGATCAACCGCGTGGATAAATATTTTCTCGAGACCCTTATATTCAAAGGTACGGATTTCCCTACTTCATTTTATACGAGTATAATCCCTTGATAAGATTATCCATTCCATGATTAAATCATGACACGACAAAAGTAAGTGCATGTATTTCGAATCCGAAATTCCTTTATTTTGTCGAAATACGATATTCCTTTGTACAACAACATTCCTATGATTTTGTGCCTACTTTATGAATCACTTTGGAAAAACGATACTTTGAAAGTATTCATGTTCATTCAACTATTATTCTTATGTGAGGTTTGAAAAGTCATTTTAGACTTTAGTTGAACGATTTTGATAGTGAACATTTTCTTTCAATAATATTGTGAACCATAAAGGTCGTTTGATAGATTTCATGGTGGTTATTTTCTTTTAACTCTAATGATTTTTACTTGATGTTATAATTTTGTATGACACAGTGATCAGGGCATAGATCATTGTGACGCTCTGTGGTGCTCGTAAACCACAGCGTCCCCATACTAGTGCTCTATAGTGTGAGCTTTACCTAGGCATGGGTGGGGGCGTATGGACTGGTCCTATGATATGCGCATTATGATACGCATTTGTTGTGTACGGGAATGGATGTGTGTGCCCGCACTTCATCCCACAACCCATGTAGACTGATCCTCCCGTGGAATTTATGACACATTGAAGGTTTCATCCGTTGGATCCTCTTTGTGATTATGAACTGGGAAACCGGTCTTGTAATTTATTTTTATACGATCCTTTACCACATTTTTGTTTAAAAGTATTTTATAACTCATATGTTGACTTATTCTTTGACTTCTGTTATGTCAAACTATTATGATTGTTTCCGCTACAAATTGATTTTGTTTCCGTTATTATTCTTTATATTTGTATTTTAATCCGTTCACTGAGCAAATTGTGCTCAGCCGTGTTTTTGTTTTCTGACACGGCAGGTTCAGTAGAAAAGATTCAGGGAAATTCTGGGAAATGATCGAGTAGACCTGAAGTTCCAACCGGTGGATTTTTTGATAGTGTAATTTTTGTTCAAGTGTTTTACGCTCTATATTTTAGCCGGTTATGTTCAAGTTTTGAAGGGTAAATTTATCTTTTGGGTTATGTTTAAATTGCTTGATACCGACCCTAATGCTTAATTAGTTTATATTTGGGTTTCGGGTCAAAAGTGTGACACACACCCTGTCCTCAGCCACGCGGGACTGGGGGTGTTACAGTTATGGTATCAGAGCATAGGTTATGATCTTGTAGTATATAATAGGCCATGACCTGTGAGGATTGGGTAAGCTTAAGTCGGGTAAACTTATGTTAGGACTTATAATTTATTATTAATATCTTTAAATTCTTTTGATAGTTTATCATGCCTCCCAAACAGACTCGGCGAGGTAGACCTTCATCGCGAAGGCAAGATATTGGTGGTGATTCTACTCAGCCACCACGTACTCACTCTGATGTTCCTCCAGTGAGTCCTCCTCCAGTCAGTTCTCCCTCTGGCAGTGCATCTGCAGCTGTTCTTGATGTAGCTATACGTCGGTCTCTAGCTAGTATCTTACCTGGGATGCTGACACAGGCTCTCCAGTCTATACAGCCTGGTATCACTCATCTAGGAAGTGATCAACCTACTTCTCAAGCGACTCCTATTATGCCTCCGGGCACATCTTCTGGCCCATCTGGATCTGATATGTCTTTACATCAGTGGCTTCGTGAATTTAATAAGCAAAAACCACGTATTTTTAGTTCAGCAGCTACTCCGGTTGACGCAGAACACTGGATTTCCCATCTTGAGAAAATTTTTCTGATTTTAGGGTGTCCAGATAACATCTCTGTCCAGTTGGCTGTTTATAAGTTAGAGGATGATGCTGAGAGATGGTGGCAATCCTGGAAGAGAAGCCATGGGGGAAATGATTATGTAGGGTCCTTAACTTGGGCACAATTTAGGGATATCTTTCTTAATCAGTATTTCTCCAGACCTGAACGAGATGCTTTGTCTCGTGAATATGCCACAATAAATCAACGTGATGATGAATCCGTTACTGACTTTATAGCTCGCTTCCAGCGACTTCTTAGTTTTGTTGGATCATCTGCAGGTTCTTCAGAGGACCAGATACATAAATTCTTGTGGGGGTTACACGACAAGTTTAGTAGCCGACTAATTGACCGAGAGTTCACTAGTATCAGTCAGGTTATGGACGCCGCTCGGCGTATAGAGTTGTTTAAATTGAGGTCTGCATCTAGTGGTCTAAATAATAACAAGAAAGGATCTCTCAGTTATTCAGGTAGTAAGTCTGGTGGGTCATCCGCTAAACGCCAAAAGTTCGGCCAGACATCTCACGGAAGATCTTCCTATAGTTTGTCTCAATCTTCTTCTATCAGAGATTCATCAGATGGGGTTCATAAAGTTTTATGTAAGGAGTGTGGAAAGTTTCATAAGTCAGGTCCTTGTCTTTCTAAAACAGGAGCATGTTTCAATTGTGGCAAGATAGGCCATATTGCTCGTAATTGCAGGTCTAAACCATCAAGTCAAAGTCAGGGTACTACTTCCCAATCTACTGCTGGTGGACGTGTCTTTGCACTGGCTACTGATAAGCCAACTTCGGGTATGGTTTCCGGTATTTTATCTATTAATACTCGTCCTGTGTATGTATTGTTTGATACGGGTGCGACACACTCAATTGTATCTGATGCATTAGAAACTTTTCTAAAACCCTATGAATCACTGACGGAGCATCCATTAGTGATCACGACACCGATGGGCACATCTGTTTATATTATTAATCAGTTCCAGCATTGTCCGTTATTAATGGGTACTCATGTACGGGAGGTAACACTACTACCCATGAGAATGAGTTATTTTGACATAATTCTCGGTATGGATTGGTTGACCCAGCATCGAGCTATTATTAATTGTGAAACAAAGCATATCATCTTCGGTGATGTGAATCATCCCAAAGAAGTGTATCAGGGGTCTGAGCCGAATCCCGACTCTTGCACTTTCTCATCTCTTCAGGTTGAGCCATTTGTCTGGCAGAGGAGTGCGAGTTTCTTGGCTGCACTCACAGATCCTGAAGAGGTACCATCTAAACTTGATTTAATTCCTGTGGTTAATGAATATTTGGATGTATTTCCGGATGAACTTCCTGGACTCCCTCCCGATCGTGAGGTGGAGTTTTCTATTGAAATGTTACCCGACACAAGTCCAATCTCAAAGGCTCTTTATCGTATGGCTCCATCTGAAATGAAAGAGCTCAAGGAGCAAATTCAAGATCTTTTAGATAAAGGTTATATACGACCTAGTGTATCTCCGTGGGGAGCGCCAGTTCTGTTTGTCAAAAAGAAGGACGGTTCTATGCGACTATGTATTGATTATCGCGAACTGAACCGAGTCACTGTGCGCAATAAGTACCCATTGCCTCAGATCGACGATTTGTTCGATCAACTTTAAGGGGCAATATATTTTTCTAAAATTGATTTGAGGTCTGGTTATCATCAACTCCGAGTTAGGGAGCAAGATATTCCAAAGACAGCATTTCGTACTCGGTACGGCCATTTTGGAGTTCGTCGTTATGCCATTCGGGTTGACGAATGCTCCTGCTGTTTTTATGGACCTTATGAATAGAGTGTTCAAAGACTACTTGGACGATTTCGTCATAGTGTTTATTGACGACATTCTTATATACTCTAAATCTGAAGATGAGCATTCTAAACATCTACGTATAGCTCTGGAGGTTTTGCGATCTAAGAAGCTATACGGGAAATTTTCTAAATGTGAATTCTGGCTTCAGCAGGTGACGTTTCTTGGTCACATCATCTCAGCTGATGGTGTACAGGTGGATTCTACCAAGGTTGAAGCTGTTTCTAAATGGCCAAAACCGACTAATGTGTCTGAAGTGCGTGGTTTCCTTGGTCTGGCAGGTTATTATAGACGCTTTGTCGAGAATTTCTCTAAAATTGCCTTACCAATGACTCAGTTACTTCGTAAAGGAGTTAAGTTTGTTTGGGGTGAGGCTCAGGACCGTAGCTTCGAGGAATTAAAGCGTCGACTCATTACTGCCCCGATGTTAGCTTTACCTTCGGGTACCGGTGGTTTCCAGGTCTATAGTGACGCATCTCGTAATGGGTTAGGTTGTGTATTGATGCAACATGGGAAAGTTATAGCCTATGCTTCACGATAATTGAAGCCATATGAGGCTAATTACCCAACTCATGATCTCGAACTTGCTGCAGTCATCTTTGCTTTGAAAATCTGGCGACATTACTTATACGGCGAAACTTGTGATATTTTTACAGATCATAAGAGCCTAAAGTACATCTTCACCCAGAAAGAGCTAAATATGAGACAACGACGATGGCTCGAGTTGCTTAAGGACTATGATGTTCGCATTCAATATCACCCCGGTAAAGCGAATGTCGTAGCTGATGCTTTGAGTCGAAAAAGCGTAGGTAAAGTTTCTTGTCTTCTAGTTCCGCAGGAAATAGAAAAAGATTTAGAGCGCCTTCAGATCGAGTTCTGTCCATATCATGGAGATGGATGGTTGGTTGCCTTGTCTATTGAGTCAACTCTCATTTCCAGTATCAAAGAGGCTCAAAAGTCTGATGGCGAGTTGTGGGCAATCATAGATAAGATAGAAAAAGATTCTTCGTCTAAATTCTCTATTGATGATGATGGTGTAATTTGGTACGGTAGTAGGTTGTGTGTGCCTAATGTGTCCGAGCTTAAAGAAGTTGTTCTTCGTGAGGCACACAGTTCACCATTCTCTATTCATCCAGGATCCATGAAAATGTATCGAGACCTAAAACAACATTTTTGGTGGAACGGTATGAAACGTGATATAGCTGAGTATGTTGCTAAATGTTTGACTTGCCAGAAAGTGAAAATCGAGCATCAGCGAGCCAGCGGTCTGTTACAACCCTTAGAGATTCCAGTATGGAAATGGGAGCACATCTCAATGGACTTTGTGACAGGATTACCAAGAACTGTACGTAAGCATAATGCTATCTGGGTGATCGTTGACAGATTAACGAAATCGGCACATTTTCTGGCTATACGAGAGACCTTTTCAGTTGACAAGTTAGCTGAATTGTTTGAAAGAGAGATTGTTCGACTACATGGCACTCCAGTTTCAATTACTTCTGACAGAGATCCCAGATTTATCTCTAGGTTCTGGAAGAGTCTCCACCAGGCCTGGGGTACAAAGTTAACCATGAGTTCGTCTTATCATCCTCAAACTGATGGTCAAACTGAACGAACAATCCAAACTCTTGAAGATATGCTTCGAGCTTGTGTTCTTGAGTGGTCTGGTAGCTGGGATGAGTATCTCTGTTTAATTGAATTTGCCTACAACAATAGTTTCCAATCTAGTATCGGCATGGCTCCGTTTGAGGCTCTTTACGGACGCAAATTTCGAACTCCTTTGTGTTGGAATGAAGTTGGCGAGAAAGCTATCGAAGGCCCTGATCTTGTTCGAATAACCACGGAAAAAGTTGAAGTGGCTAGGCAGAAAATGAAAGAAGCTCAATCACGACAAAAGAGTTATGCGGATAAGCATAGACGGTCAATAGAATTTCAGCCCGGTGAGCATGTTTTTGTGAAAATTTCTCCTTTTCGAGGTGTTCGAAGGTTCGGATTCAAGGGTAAACTGAGTCCTCGATATATTGGACCTTTTGAGATATTAGAGAGAGTTGGCGAGGTGGCGTATCGTTTGGCACTACCTCCGCAACTTTCACACATTCACGATGTTTTCCATGTATCGTCACTCCGTGGATATCGCTATCATCGTTTGCATGTGATTGACTATCCTTTAGAACGAATTGAGCCAGATCTCTCTTATGTTGAAGAGCCGGAAGCGATCATAGATCGAGAAGAGAGGCGATTGCGGCGCAGAACCGTCCCTTTTGTGAAAGTATTGTGGAAAAATCATACAGATCGGGAAGCGACATGGGAAACAGAAGACTCGATAAGGAAGCTATATCCACATCTATTTTAAGGTATGAAATATACATCCTTAATTTGGTTTCGAGGACGAAACCTTCTTTTTAGAGAGGGAGAAATGTAATACATGTGTAAGACCTGGTTTTAAAAACATATAATTATTTCTTACCCGAATTAAATCGTAATTAAAAATAACAACTAATGATAGTTGAGGGGTTAAAACCGTTATATATCCAAACTCTTAATAAATATAATTATATATATATATTTAGTAAAAAAAAATAAGAAATAAGAAGTAAACTACACTTCATCGTCCCTATGCTCTCTCTCTCTCTCTCTAAAAATTACATACTCAACTTCTCTCTAAATTTCTATCAAATTCGTGAAGCAAATCAACGAAAGAATAACATATTCGGAATCTACTCGTCGAGCCCGTCCTAGAGGTATAAATTTCTTCTTAAGTTATTTAAGTTGGTAAGTTAGGGTAGTTGTAGTTGGTAGGTAGATTATGATTATATAGTGTAAAGTTATAAGCATTTACATGTATAGGAATGCTTGTTTTTGTCAAAATTACAATCGGGTAAAGTTTAGAATCAAAATGGTGAATTTTTGATTTGATTATGATTTTGTGTTAGAAGTATTAATTTGGGAAATTGGTTAGCTTTTGGTACCAAAAATGGGTAAAGGAAGGAACCATTGAAATGGTTATGAGCTCCTTGAAGTAATGCCCACAAGGTGTTTGTTGAAATGTCTTAAAGAAAATTTCAGTTTCTGTTGAGTATTTAGCTTGCTGTTCAGATATTGAAAAATTCGTATAAAATCAACCGTAAGTCGAAATAAGCTGAAATTTTGCAGTTAGAAATTCTTTCTGTCCTTTACAACTTTGCAGTTTATACTTAAACCAAATTATGAAGTTAAGCAGCTCCAAACAGTGAATTTCCAGAGTTGGTCCTGTGAAAAACGGGATCTGCACACTGTTTTTATATACTTCGTATCTAATTGGTCGTTGCTCCAATCGGGGTGAATCCAAAACGTGGTGGATCATAAGAGATGAAAGTACAACTTTGTTTTAGACATGATCATCTAGTTTGGCCCTTAAGTAAGGTATTTAAGCCAAAAACAGAGGTGTAACAGGGCTGTCCTGTGCAGTCCCGTTTGGCTTGTTTGATTAATTTCACAACCATGCTAACTTCTAGTTTTGTCTTATGAACCTACTAGGATTTATTAGAACTCATATTTAAGTTGTTTAGAGGATTAAAAAGGGTGTTAGACTTGCATTTTCATGGGTTTAGTAGGTAAACATTCTAAGCGCATTGTGATGTTATAGGCCCTTCTTTTTGTTGAAACTCGATCAACCGCGTGGATAAATATTTTCTCGAGACCCTTATATTCAAAGGTACGGATTTTCCTACTTCATTTTATACGAGGATAATCCCTTGATAAGATTATCCATTCCATGATTAAATCATGACACTACAAAAGTAAGTGCATTTATTTCGAATCCGAAATTCCTTTATTTTGTCGAAATACGATATTCCTTTGTACAACAACATTCCTATGATTTTGTGCCTACTTTATGAATCACTTTGGAAAAACGATACTTTGAAAGTATTCATGTTCATTCAACTATTATTCTTATGTGAGGTTTGAAAAGTCATTTTAGACTTTAGTTGAACGATTTTGATAGTAAACATTTTCTTTCAATAATATTGTGAACCATAAAGGTCGTTTGATAGATTTCATGGTGGTTATTTTCTTTTAACTCTCATGATTTTTACTTGATGTTATAATTTTGTATGACACAGTGATCAGGGCATAGATCATTGTGACGCTCTGTGGTGCTCGTAAACCACAGCGTCCCCATACTGGTGCTCTATAGTGTGAGCTTTACCTAGGCATGGGTGGGGGCGTATGGACTGGTCTTATGATATGCGCATTATGATACGCATTTGTTGCGTACGGGAATGGATGTGTGTGCCCGCACTTCATCCCACAACCCATGTGGACTGATCCTCCCGTGGAATTTATGACACATTGAAGGTTTCATCCGTTGGATCCTCTTTGTGATTATGAACTGGGAAACCAGTCTTGTAATTTATTTTTATACGATGCTTTACCACATTTTTGTTTAAAAGTATTTTATAACTCATATGTTGACTTATTCTTTGACTTCTGTTATGTCAAACTATTATGATTGTTTCCGCTACAAATTGATTTTGTTTCCGTTATTATTCTTTATATTTGTATTTTAATCCGTTCACTGAGCAAATTGTGATCAGCCGTGTTTTTTTTTCCTGACACGGCAGGTTCAGTAGAAAAGATTCGGGGAAATTCTGGGAACTGATCGAGTAGACCTGAAGTTCCAACCGGTGGATTTTTTGATAGTGTAATTTTTGTTCAGGTGTTTTATGCTCTATATTTTACCCGGTTATGTTCAAGTTTTGAAGGGTAAATTTATCTTTTGGGTTATGTTTAAATTGCTTGATACCGACCCTAATGCTTAATTAGTTTATATTTGGGTTTCGGGTCAAAAGTGTGACACACCCTGTCCTCAGCCACGCGGGACTGGGGGTGTTACATAAAAATTATTAAAAAAAACTTTATAAACCACAATTCTTATTTATCTATTAATCATATATTATTTACTAACTAACATCAATATATATATATATATATATATACATATATAAAGGAGGGCTTAGGAGAGAGAGTGAAGGATAACACTTTCTTATTATTTATCTAGTTTTTAGAATTTTGAATTATTTTTAAATAATAGTCATACATTAAATGCTTATCATTAATTATTAAAACTTTTCATTTTTCATTTTAAAATATATAAAAATTATTAAAAAAACTTTATAAATCACAATTCTTATTTATCTATTAATCATATATTATTTACTAACTAACAATATTTATAAATCAAAACTTATATTAAGTGAACAATATTTAATAGAGTTTTTTTAAGCTAACAATCTTTATAAATCATATTAACCTAACAATTGTTTATTAATAAAAAAATAGTGTATTTTTTTTGAATAAGCTAACAATCAATATATATATATAAAGGAGGGCCTAGGAGAGAGAGTGAAGGAGAACACTTTCTTAGTATTTATCTAATTTTCTAGAATTTTGAATTATTTTTAAATAATAGTCATACATTAAATGCTTATCATTAATTATTAAAAAATTTCATTTTTCATTTTAAGATATATAAAAATTATTAAAAAAAACTTTATAAACCACAATTCTTATTTATCTATTAATCATATATTATTTACTAACTAACATCAATATATATATATATATATATATATATATATATATATATATATATATATATAAAGGTGGGCCTAGGAGAGAGAGTGAAGGAGAACACTTTATTAGTATTTATCTAATTTTCTAGAATTCAGGATGATCTTTATCACCAAAAGAAAATCTTCTTTGAATTACAATCGATCGTTGTCTGATGCTTAGACAACCAATCCATTCCAAGGATAATATCGAAATGCTTCATTTTCATCGGGAGTAACGTAACTTCCCGAATATGGTCGCCGATAGTTAGAGGACAATTTTTGAATTCAGTCACAACACACACTGAACCACCTACCGGAGTCGTGATGAGTATAGGAGACTCTGTTGGTGATTCAAATTGTTTAAGATATTCCTCTAAATTCTCAGACATAACAGAATGTGAAGCACCAGTATCAAATAACACATATATAGATCTATTAATAAGAGAAAGAATTCCTGAAACCATACCAGCAGTGGACTTTTCACCGGATAATGCAAATACACGACCTCCAGCTGTTGATGGCTTTTGTTTTTCTTGAGATTTAATTGACTGGTCAGACTTACAATCTTTGGCTAGGTGACCTTGATTACCACATTTATAACATGCCCCAGTCATTCGAAGACAAGGCCCTGGTCGGTGCCACTTCCCACAACGATTACACTTGATTGCAGAAGACGCTCCTGAAGAACCTTGATTATGACTAGAAGAAAAACCTGGTGCTTGAGACTTACCTGAACTGAACTTTGATTGATTCTTGTCATTGTTGAATCTTGATTTATGAAAACTTTTACTATCCGCACGACCAGATTGAAAATCACGTTCCCGCTTCTTGTTACTGTCTGCTTTTCGATCCAAAGCTGCTTGACGAGATCTTTCAATATTCTTACCAGCATCAGCCAGTTGAGAGACAGAAGAAAAAGGAAGATTCAAAAGTTGATCCTTAAATATGTCGTTCAACGCCCATTTGAATTTATCGATTTGTTGGGCCGTAGTACCTGCTGTAGCACCCGCGAATCTGGCTAGTCGAAGGAATCGAATCTGAAAGTCTGAAATAGATTCATCATCTCTCTGCTGGATAGATGAATATTCACGAGCATATGCGTCCTTGTCTGATGCAGTGAAATATTGCTGATAAAACAACTCTTTGAATCGAGCCCAACTGACCGGACATGCAGATAACTCAGATTGATTTGATTGTAACCAACCATACCACCAATTATGAGCATCATTCTCTAATTTATAGGTGGCTAACTCCACTTTTATCTGATCAGGACAACCCATTACCCGAAAAATTTTCTCTAGATGAGTGATCCAATTCTCTGCTTCAATGGGATTTGAAGCTGAAGTAAATATCCTTGGCTTTTGCTTGTTGAATTCCCTGAGCCATGTACCGATATTCTCAGATGCAGTACTGGAATTCGGAAGTTCATTAGATTGAGGAGGAGGGTTTCCACTAGATTGTCGTGATGCCTCAGCGAGTTGAGCTATGTACCCCGACATCATTTGTGATAGAACTTGCTGTACGGTAGCAGCAATATCAGGATTTACTGGATGTTCTGGTGGAGGATTCGCCCCACTTCCAGATTCTGGAGGTGGATTCTTTCGAGGTCTACCCCTCCTTGGCGGCATTCTCTAAGAAACAAAGGAAATTTAGAGTTCAAAGTTGATAGAATATTTAACTTTATAAACAGATAGTAATTACCTAATAGACGAGACCTACCCATTCTTAAACCTACCCAATCCTCACAATCACAACTTAAAAGAACTACAAGATCATAAACCTATAGCTCTGATACCATATCTGTAACACCCCCTGTTCCGCGTGGTTAAGAACGGGGCGATGTCACAGTTCAGGGGACATCAAAACGAAAATAAATCCACTGAGTAGACTTATAAAATTCAGAGCATGACTATACCACATAAACACGAAGTTACAAACCATCATATGAAGACAACTATAGCTAAGTTTTACAAATATATTTACATGGACATAAAAACAAAAGACCCAAAAAGCATAATATTCAAAGATCTTCAAAAGGAAGTCCAAAATAGTTGTCTTCTTTTCTTTATATTCCCGTCCCCTGTCTAATCATCTAGTACCTGCCGTGCCAACAAAACACACACGGCTGAGCAACTTTGCCCAGTGAACGGATTAATAATGATAAAAGAAACGATAATTTAACGAGTGGAAGCGGAAATGAAATAAAGAACGTTGATATTAGTAACTATCAAACAAATGTTAAATAAGTGTAGACCACCAAGGCCTATCTGATTTATCATTTAAAATATATAAAAAGAATGTATTTTTAAAAGAGTAAAAACCGTAAAACCAATCAAACATCACAAAGATGTAACAAGGGTCACAAAGACCAGTGTGTATCACAAAGATACGTCATTCTCACGGGTTGATCAAACCACGTAAGTCCCATGGGGTAGCAGTGTGGGCACACTCACCATCTAACCCCTGTCGTGAATAATTCACGACCCGACTCGTGCAACTAGGATCGATCCATTCGCCCTCGATAGCCGTTACTTGGCCAGACCCCATACGTGTCCATTCTAAGTGAGGACGCCACGATTGTATAGCCACCGTGGAAGCATCCCGACCTTGGTGCCCCCAATGGTCAAGTATTCTATAAATCGAAAACGGAATCATAGGTCTACAACACATGCGACCTCATGGAAACAAATTCAAAAATCCAATAAACCTTGAAGGTTTTAATTCAATTGTTTACCAATGATTCATGATTCGAAGCAAAGAAATATCATATAATCATAATCAAATATCTTTAAATAATAATGTCACATGATAACTCAAAACCAACAATTTTCAAAAGTTCAATTCGGAAAGTTACCATTTCACTTATGTGATAGGTAATGCATGGTGTACCATACTCAAGGAATAGACACGTATATACAAATACGTATCCAAGTATCAAACAAATAAAGAAATCCGTACCTCAATTGAATTGAGATGCAACACGAGATTAATCGATACCGATGACGAACTTTAACCCGTTCGATTTCCTATATAAACCGCCAATTATTATTAACCGTACAACCTAAAACTCAAAGCTTATAATACTAGCTTAATCACAAATTTATATTCTCTTAGACATTAAACCGATCACTTGGGGTGCGGTTAAATATCTAGATATAAATATCACCATTTGATTCTAAACTTTACCCGTTTGTAATTTTGACAAAAACATACATTCCTATATATGTAAATGATTATAACTTTGCTATATCTAACCATAATCTACCAACCAACTTCAACTAACCAAACTTACCAACTTAAATAACTTAAGAAGAAATTTATACCTCTAAGAAGGGTTCGACGAGTAGATTCCGAATATGTAGTTATTTCTTCGATTTGATTCACGAAATTGATAGAAAATCTAGAGAGAAGAAGAGATTTTTAGAGAGAGAAATTGAGAGAAAAAAATGGCGGTAATGGAGTCTTAACAGGGACGATGAGATTGCAATTTACTCTAATGATAGACATACATATTTATTTACTTATATATATATATATATATATATTTAATTTTATATAAAGTTTGATTAAATGACAACTTTAGTCCCTCAACAAACTCTAATTGACATTTTAAGATATTATATATATATAATCCGTAATATATATATATATATTTATATATATATAAAGAGTTTAGGTTAATAATAATTTTAACCCTTAAGGTTACCATTTTTTTTTTTACGGTTCATTTCGGGTAAGAATAATTATACGATTTTAAACCGAGTCTTACACGGGTATTACATTTCTCCCCCTCTAAAAAAGAAGGTTTTGTCCCCGAAACCAAATTAGGGATATATATATATTTCATACCTTAAAATAGATGTGGATATTGCTTCCTTATCGAGTCTTCTGTTTCCCACGTCGCTTCCCGATTTGTATGATTTTTCCACAATACCTTCACAAAAGGGACGGTTCTGCGCCGCAATCTTCTCTCTTCTCGATCTATGATCGCTTCCGGCTCTTCAACATAAGAGAGATCTGGCTCAATTCGTTCTAGAGGATAGTCAATCACATGCAAAGGATGGTATCGATATCCACGGAGCGACGATACATGGAAAACATCGTGAATGTGCGAAAGTTGCGGAGGTAATGCCAAGCGATACGCCACCTCGCCAACTCTCTCTAATATCTCAAAAGGTCCAATATATCGAGGACTCAGTTTACCCTTGAATCCGAACCTTCGAACACCTCGAAAAGGAGAAATTTTCACAAAAACATGCTCAACGGGCTGAAATTCTATTGACCGTCTATGCTTATCCGCATAACTCTTTTGTCGTGATTGAGCTTCTTTCATTTTCTGCCTAGCCACTTCAACTTTTTCTGTGGTTATTCGAACAAGATCAGGGCCTTCGATAGCTTTCTCGCCTACTTCATTCCAACACAAAGGAGTTCGACATTTGCGTCCGTAAAGAGCCTCAAACGGAGCCATACCGATACTGGATTGGAAACTATTGTTATAAGCAAATTCAATTAAACAAAGATACTCATCCCAGCTACCAGACCACTCAAGAGCACAAGCTCGAAGCATATCTTCAAGAGTTTGGATTGTTCGTTCAGTTTGACCATCAGTTTGAGGATGATAAGATGAACTCATGGTTAACTTTGTACCCCAGGCCTGGTGGAGACTCTTCCAGAACCTAGAAGTAAATCTGGGATCTCTGTCAGAAGTAATTGAAGCTGGAGTACCATGTAGTCGAACAATCTCTCTTTCAAATAATTCAGCTAACTTGTCAACTGAAAAGGTATCTCGTATAGCCAGAAAATGTGCCGACTTCGTTAATCTGTCAACAATCACCCAGATAGCATTATGCTTACGTACAGTTCTTGGTAATCCTGTCACAAAGTCCATTGAGATGTGCTCCCATTTCCATACTGGAATCTCTAAGGGTTGTAACAGACCGCTGGCTCGTTGATGCTCGATTTTCACTTTCTGGCAAGTCAAACATTTAGCAACATACTCGGCTATATCACGTTTCATACCGTTCCACCAAAAGTATTGCTTTAAGTCACGATACATCTTGGTAGATCCCGGATGAATTGAGAATAATGAGTTATGTGCTTCATTTAACACAGCTTCCTTGACTTCAGGATCGTCAGGTACACAGATTCGGTTTCGATACCAGATGGTACCCATGTCGTCTACCTGAAAATCTGATTTTGGATCATCTTTTGATTTTTCAAGGATAGCCCAAATCTCACCATCATGTTGTTGTGCTTCTTTGATTCTTGAAATCAATGTCGATTCAATCTTCAAACTGGATACAGATTCGACCCCAGTACGAGATACTAACTCAATACCCAATTTTTCTAATTCGGATACCAATTGAGGTTGAGCAATCAAACTCGATATAGTACCAAAATGTTTGCGACTCAACGCATCGGCAACTACGTTAGCTTTACCTGGATGGTATTGAATACGAACGTCATAATCTTTTAGAAGTTCGAGCCATCGTCGCTGACGCATATTCAATTCTTTTTGGGTAAAGATGTATTTTAGACTCTTATGATCAGTAAAGATATCACAGGTCTCACCGTACAAATAATGACGCCAGATTTTTAAAGCAAAAATAACCGCAGCCAACTCTAAATCGTGAGTCGGATAGTTCACCTCATAAGGTTTGAGTTGACGCGAGGCATATGCAATAACTCTACCGTTCTGCATCAAAACACATCCGAGTCCAGTTTGAGAAGCGTCACTATAAATCTGAAAACCACCTGATCCTGATGGCAATACCAAAACTGGAGCTGAAATCAACCTCCGTTTCAGTTCTGCAAAACTCTGGTATTTATCTAATTTTCTAGAATTTTGAATTATTTTTAAATAATAGTCATACATTAAATGCTTATCATTAATTATTAAAACTTTTCATTTTTCATTTTAAAATATATAAAAATTATTAAAAAAAACTTTATAAATCACAATTCTTATTTATCTATTAATCATATATTATTTACTAACTAACAATATTTATAAATCAAAACTTATATTAAGTGAACAATATTTAATAAAGTTTTTTTAAGCTAACAATCATCAATATATATATATATATATATATATAATGGAGGGCCTAGGAGAGAGAGTGAAGAAGAACAATTTCTTAATATTTATCTAATTTTCTAGAATTTTGAATTATTTTTAATCAATATATATATATATATATATATATATATATATATATATATATATATATATATATATATATAAAGGAGGGCCTAGGAGAGAGAGTGAAGGAGAACACTTTCTTATTATTTATCTAATTTTCTAGAATTTTGAATTATTTTTAAATTATAGTCATACATTAAATGTTTATCATTAATTATTAAAACTTTTTATTTTTCATTTTAAGATATATAAAAATTATTAAAAAAAACTTTATAAATCACAATTCTAATTTATCTATTAATCATATATTATTTTCTAACTAACAATATTTATAAATCAAAACTTATATTAAGTGAACAATATTTAATAGAGTTTTTTTTAAGCTAACAAACTTTATAAATCATATTAACCTAACAATTGTTTATTAATAACAAAATAGTGTATTTTTTTGAATAAACTAACATCAATATATATATATATATAAAGGAGGGCCTAGGAGAGAGTGTGAAGGAGAACACTTTCTTAGTGTTTATCTAATTTTCTAGAATTTTGAATTATTTTTGAATAATTGTCATACATTAAAATGTTTATCATTAATTATTAAAACTTTTCATTTTTCATTTTAAGATATATAAAAATTATTAAAAAAAACTTTATAAATCACAATTCTTATTTATCTATTAATCATATATTATTTACTAACTAACAATATTTATAAATCAAAACTTATATTAAGTGAACAATATTTAATAAAGTTTTTTTTAAGGTAACAATCATCAATATATATATATATATAAAGGAGGGCCTAGGAGAGAGAGTGAAGAAGAACACTTTCTTAATATTTATCTAATTTTCTAGAATTTTGAATTATTTTTAATCAATATATATATATATATATATTATATATTTATATATATATATATATATATATATATATATATATATATATATAAAGGAGGGCCTAGGAGAGAGAGTGAAGGAGAACACTTTCTTATTATTTATCTAATTTTCTAGAATTTTGAATTATTTTTAAATAATAGTCATACATTAAATGCTTATCATTAATTATTAAAACTTTTTATTTTTCATTTTAAGATATATAAAAATTATTAAAAAAAACTTTATAAATCACAATTCTAATTTATCTATTAATCATATATTATTTTCTAACTAACAATATTTATAAATCAAAACCTATATTAAGTGAACAATATTTAATAGAGTTTTTTTTAAGCTAACAATCTTTATAAATCATAGTAACCTAACAATTGTTTATTAATAACAAAATAGTGTATTTTTTTGAATAAACTAACATCAATATATATATATATATATATATATATATATATATATATATATATATATATATATATAAAGAAGGGCCTAGGAGAGAGTGTGAAGGAGAACACTTTATTAGTGTTTATCTAATTTTCTAGAATTTTGAATTATTTTTGAATAATTGTCATACATTAAAATGTTTATCATTAATTATTAAAACTTTTCATTTTTCATTTTAAGATATATAAAAATTATTAAAAAAAACTTTATAAATCACAATTCTTATTTATCTATTAATCATATATTATTTACTAACTAACAATATTTATAAATCAAAACTTATATTAAGTGAACAATATTTAATAAAGTTTTTTTTTAAGGTAACAATCATCAATATATATATATATAAAGGAGGGCCTAGGAGAGAGAGTGAAGAAGAACATTTTCTTAATATTTATCTAATTTTCTAGAATTTTGAATTATTTTTAATCAATATATATATATATATATATATATATATATATATATATATATATAAGGAGGGCCTATGAGAGAGAGTGAAGGAGAACACTTTCTTATTATTTATCTAACTTTCTAGAATTTTGAATTATTTTTAAATAATAGTAATACATTAAATGCTTATCATTAATTATTAAAACTTTTTATTTTTCATTTTAAGATATATAAAAATTATTAAAAAAACTTTATAAATCATAATTCTAATTTATCTATTAATCATATATTATTTTCTAACTAACAATATTTATAAATCAAAACTTATATTAAGTGAACAATATTTAATAGAGTTTTTTTTAAGCTAACAATCTTTATAAATCATATTAACCTAACAATTGTTTATTAATAACAAAATAGTGTATTTTTTTGAATAAACTAACCTCAATATATATATATATATATATATATATATATATATATATATATATATAAAGGAGCCTAGGAGAGAGTGTGAAGGAGAACACTTTATTAGTGTTTATCTAATTTTCTAGAATTTTGAATTATTTTTAAATAATAGTCATACATTAAATGCTTATCATTAATTATTAAAACTTTTCATTTTTCATTTTAAAATATATAAAAATTATTAAAAAAAACTTTATAAATCACAATTTTTATTTATCTATTAATCATATATTATTTACTAACTAACAATATTTATAAATCAAAACTTATATTAAGTGAACAATATTTAATAAAGTTTTTTTTAAGCTAACAATAATCAATATATATATATAAAGGAGGGCCTAGAAGAGAGAGTGAAGAAGCACACTTTCTTAATATTTATCTAATTTTCTAGAATTTTGAATTATTTTTAATCAATATATATATATATATATATATATATATTATATATATAAAGGAGGGCTTAGGAGAGAGAGTGAAGAAGAACACTTTATTAGTATTTATCTAATTTTCTAGAATTTTGAATTATTTTTAAATAATAGTTATAAATTAAATGCTTATCATTAATTATAAAAACTTTTCATTTTTCATTTTAAGATATATAAAAATTATTAAAAAAACTTTATAAATCACAATTCTAATTTATCTATTAATCATATATTATTTACTAACTAACAATATTTATAAATCAAAACTTATATTAAGTGAACAATATTTAATAGAGTTTTTTTTAAGCTAACAATCTTTATAAATCATATTAACCTAACAATTGTTTATTAATAACAAAATAGTGTATTTTTTTGAATAAACTAACATCAATATATATATATATATATATATAAGGAGGGCCTAAGAGAGAGTGTGAAGGAGAACACTTTCTTAGTGTTTATCTAATTTTCTAGAATTTTGAATTATTTTTGAATAATAGTCATACATTAAAATGTTTATCATTAATTATTAAAACTTTTCATTTTTCATTTTAAGATATATAAAAATTATTAAAAAAAACTTTATAAATCACAATTCTTATTTATCTATTAATCATATATTATTTACTAACTAACAATATTTATAAATCAAAACTTATATTAAGTGAACAATATTTAATAGAGTTTTTTTTTAAGCTAACAATCTTTATAAATTATATTAACCTAACAATTGTTTATTAATAAAAAAATAGTGTATTTTTTTGAATAAGTTAACAATGTTTATAAATCAAAACTTTTCTATAATTTTGAATTAAGTGAAAAATATATAATATAGTTTTTATCATTAATTTTAGAACTTTTATTTATCTAATAAACATATATTATTTAGTAACTAACAATGTTTATAAATCAAAAATTATATTACGTGAAAAATATATAATATAGTTTTTTTATTTTGAATAAGCTAACAATGTTTATAAATCATATTAACCTAATAATTGTTTATAAATCAAAACTTATTTTTTAATAGAGTTTTTTTTAATAAGCTAACATCAATATATATATATATATATATATATATATATATATATATATATATATATATATATATATATATATATATATAAGGAGGGTCTAGGAGAGAGAGTCAAGGAGAACACTTTCTTAATATTTATCTAATTTTCTAGAATTTTGAATTATTTTTAAATAATAGTAATACATTAAATGCTTATCATTAATTATTAAAACTTTTTATTTTTCATTTTAAGGTATATAAATTTTTTAAAAAAAAACTTTATAAATCACAATTCTTATTTATCTATTAATCATATATTATTTAGTAAATAACAATGTTCATAAATCAAAACTTATATTAAGTGAAAAATATATAATATAATTTTTTTTTATTTTGAATAAGCTATCAATCTTTATAAATCATATTAACCTAACAATTGTTTTTTATATTTTATTTTGGAAAAATATATAATATACTTTAATTCAATTTCTTTCTATATAAAGGTTGTAGAAAAGATAATTATTTCCAAATGCATGAATCATTGTTTGTTATTTGATTTGAAGCGTTATGAAGTATTTTCTTACTAAACAACTTGAAAAATGATCATGATGATTACATTATCAAAATTCGGATTTGTAGAATGTGGGAATGTCTAAACACAAAGAAAGGTGGATAATTGATAAGTTTATTTATGATTCTAATCGATGAGAAGGTATGATGAAATTGTCAATTGTGTTACCAATTTCTTATAATTTGTCTCATTTGTTATCCACCTTTTTTTAAGGAAACCTTAATGCATGCATTTGTGCATAAAAATTTGGTCTCAATGTTTCGTCATCTATTGAGTGAGGGTGTTTTGTATTGTTTAAAAATGTTTGAGGTCATTGAAAGTAAAGGAAATTACCGACCACTTTTAACTAAGTACAATATAAGTTTTTTGACTTTCACTTTTGTAAAAAGATTAGAAGAAGATGTGATAAAAATACCCATCAATGGCTTTGAGTTTATATCTCAAAGTTTAGCTGAATCACACGTTAATGATGACACAATAATGTCAGGTTTATAAATTTAATTTATATGTTTTTATTTATTTTATGTATATATTTCATATTGAAATTTTTTATTATATTTTTATGAAATATTTTTAACCGCTGATGATGGAAATGTATATATATTTTGTCCATGTTACTAATGCAACCTTAAAAACGTTTAGGATGAACTTTAACAACAAACATCCCAATCTCTACTTTTCATTTTCGATTTTTTTTTTTGGATTTCACAAATTGGATTTTTTTGGTTCGATGACTTATAAAATCGACCAACATTTATTTCTACTGCTACATTATTGATAAGTTCAAAAGATAATATTTTCATAGATTACACTATTCGTCGTACTTGCGTTCATATAATAATCGTTCGATTCGTTGCGTAAGGCGCGGTGTTGTTACCTAGTATATATATAAAAGAAGGAAGAAGAGAGAGAGAGAGAGTTAAGGAGAGCAATTCATTAGTATTTATCTAATTTTCTAGAATTTTGAATTATTTTTAAATAATAGTCATAAATTAAATGTATATCATTAATTATTAAAACTTTTCATTTTTCATTTTAAGATATATAAAAATCATTATAAAAAACTTTATAAATCACAATTCTTATTTATCTAATAATCATATATTATTTACTAACAAATAATCATATATTATTTAATAGAGTTTTTTTTTTCTTTTTGAATAAGCTAACAATCTTTATAAATCATATTAACCTAACAATTGTTTATAAATCAAAACTTATTTTTTAATAGAGTTTTTTATTTTATAATAAGCTAACAATGTTTATAAATCAAAACTTTTCTAGAATTTTGAATTATTTTAAATAATTGTCATACATTAAATGTCTATCATTAATTATTAAAACTTTTATTTATCTAATAAACATATATTATTTAGTAACTAACAATGTTTATAAATCAAAACTTATATTAAGTGAAAAATATATAGTATAGTTGTTTTTAATATAGTTTTTTTTGAATAAGCTAACAATCTTTGTAAATCATATTAACCTAACAATTGTTTATAAATCAAAACTTATTTTTTAATAGAGTTTTTTTAATAAGTTTACAATGTTTATAAATCAAAACTTTTATAGAATTTTAAATTATTTTTAAATAATAGTCATACATTAAATGCCTATAATTAATTATTTAAACTTTTATTTATCTAATAAACATATATTATTTAGTAACTAACAATGTTTATAGATCAAAATTTATATTAAGTGAAAAATATATAATAGTTTTTTTTTTCTTTTTGAATAAGCTAACAATTCTTACATGACTGTTTTCATTAATTATTATCTACACAATTCTTACATGATAGTTATTACATATATTATTATTTGCACAAAACCCTATTATACAAAAAGAACTTTAATATTAATTTTTATTAAATAGTTAAAAATTAAAAAAAACTTATTATAACCTATCATTATATAAATGAAATACTTATAACAATTGAACACAATTAAATAACAATTACGATTTACTAATAATTATAATTTTATTTACTTTAATCCAATTTCTCTCTATACAAAGGTTGTAGAAAAGGTAATTATTTCCAAATGCTTGAATAATTGTTTGTTATTTGATTTGAAGCGTCATGGAGTATTCTTTACTAAACAACTTGAAAAATGATCATGATGATTACATTATCAAAATTCGGATTTGTAGAATGTGGGAATGTCTAAACACAAAGAAAGGTGGAGAATTGATAAGTTTATTTATGATTCTAATCGATGAAGGTATGATGAAATTGTCAATTGTGTTACCAATTTCTTATAATTTGTCTCATTTGGAAATCTTAATGCATGCATCTGTGCATAAGAATTTGATCCCAATGTTTCGTCATCTATTGAGTAAGGGTGTTTTGTATTGTCTAAAAAAGTTTGAGGTTATTGAAAGTAAAGGAAATTACCGACCACTTTCAACTAAGTATAAGATATGTTTTTTGACTTTCACTTTTGTAAAAATACTAGAAGAAGATGTGATAAAAATGTTTGTCAATGGCTTTGAGTTTATATCTCAAAGTTTAGCTGAATCACGCGTTAATGATGACACAATACTGTCAGATTTATAAATCTAATTTATATGTTTTTATTTATTTTATGTATATATTTCATATTGTAATTTTTTTATTATATTTTTATGAAATATTTTTAACCGCTGATGATTGAAATGTATGTATAATTTTTCCATGTTGCTAATGCAACCTCAAAAATGTTTAGGATGAACTTTAACAAGAAACATCCCAATCTCTACTTTTCATTTTCGAATATTTTTTTTGGATTTCACAAATTGGATTTTTTTGGTTCGATGACTTATAAAATCGACCAACATTTATTTCTACCGATACATTATTGATAAGTTCAAAAGATAATATCTTCATAATATTACACTATTTGTCGTACTTACGTTCATATAACAATCGTTCGATTTGACGCCCAAGGCGCGGTGTTGTTACCTAGTTATTATTTAAAATATTATTTACCTATCATTTTAATTATTCAATGAATTCAACAAATGTTTTATTTAAATTTATAAACTTATTATTATTTAATTAATAAGGTTTATTAAATTTATGAATTTATTAATTTTTTATACTTTTCTTTGTAAGTTAACATCAATCTTTATATATATAAAAGCAAAACCTTAGGATGATGACATGACATAATGAGAAGCTTCCATTAGTATTTATCTAATTTCTCATAATTTTGATTTTTTTTTCATTTAAAATGTTGTCTTTGTTAAGAGATGGAACATTGGTATTGTTTAAGGTTGTCCCACATTGGTAGTGTAATAACCGGTTTAATTTAAATAAGTAAAAGTTGGGTGGAAATTTTGTTAAAAATATTATAAGGAAGGGGGTTATGTGTAAATATTTACCTTTATGGGTTTGGAATAGGGTTTGGGTTCTTGTTTCAGCTTGCGGCCGAGAGAGAGAAAGAGAGAGCAGGGAAGAAGTCGATCGAGTTGGGGTGAAGAAATCAGTGGAGTCAAGCAAAGGAAATTTCTCACAAGGTAAGGTTTTTGAATCTATCATCTCCTATTGAGTTGTAATCAACGATTAGTTCTTTGGAAGTTGAAGTCTGATAGCAAAGTAATCTGGGTTTGAGAAAAATGGTTTCCTGAGTCATTCTATCTAAGATCAAGTAAGGAATGGTTTAGCAATTGATTAATTGAATGAGAAGTTTAAGGAAAATTGAAAGGAATCAATGCATTAGGATTAGAACCTGATTTGTAGCAAGCATTAGGTCTGTGTTCGTTAATTTTTGGGTTATTCGAAAACCCAGAATCGCCCCGGTCGATGTTGGGTATCGGTCGAAGACCCCGGTCGAGTTAGGTATCGGTCGATGTTGGGTATCGGTCAAAAACCCCGGTCGAGTTGGGTGTCGGTCGATGTTGGGTATCGGTCTAAGACCTCGGTCTAGTTGAGTATCGGTCGATAAGTAGAATATCGGGCGGTGCTCAACACAGCCTCGGTCGGCGCATGCAAGGCCCTGGTCGGCTCGTGGCGCAACCTCGGTCGGCGCCTAGGCGGTCCGGTCGGCGCTTCGGTCGGCGTCTGGGTGGTTCCGGGCAGCGCTTGTAACTGATCCCGATCGACTTCATACTCTGGGCTAGTCTTGGGTCGGATCCCTGAATCCTTTCCTGTTGGGCCATTGTTAGGACTTTTATTGTGGTCCAGTAGCATTCCTGATTTGGAGCGGGTTGTGAGATAAAATGCCATTAAGTTTAGGGGATAAGATCAGTTTGTTATAAATTAGCTTGAATAGAGAGTTCACCGTCTATATTTTCTTATAGGTTTCAGATCAGTTTCGGGTAGACGTGAGGTCTAACTAAGGACGCTAGGTAAGTTTTCTGATCTTAAAACCTCGCAGATTCATAAAGTTATTTCTTGAAACTGAAAGTTAATTAATGGAGTTATTTCAACTGTTTAATGTTGTGAGAAGCTACTTATAAATGTATCTCTATTTATGCAAGCATATTATTTGTGAAGTTCTTTTTTTATGAAGTGCGAGTTTAGTTGTTAAATAAATGTATGCATACATGGTTGTGAGCGGCACAAAGACGGGGTGTGTGGCCCGCCTGTACTCATATCGGGGGGGGGGGTGTCCCGTTTATGCTATATGGGTGTGTCCCATCTAAGGCAGTATGAGACAGACACGCTGTCACTTTGTGACGGTAGTGTGTGCCGGAAGCGAGTTTTATGTGTAGAGTATCTTTTCAAGCGGAATGAATTGATTTGTTTGATTCTTTGATATTCATGTTAAATAGTATTTTTGGAGGATCTCACTAGACCTTTGGTCTAACCCTCGCTCTTTTAAAATATAACATTTTCAGGTAAGCTAGGGGTTGGAGGTTATGGGAAAGGGAAGGAGAAAGTTTAAGCAGCGTCCACAATAGAAAACTCCTGTATAGACTTTGGAGATTTTAGTATTATTATCTCGGTTATGTAATAGGTTGTTTATTTGCAAACCTCCAGATTTATGTGGTTAAATTGAGCCATTTCGGCGTGAGTTATTTTATGTCAGTTATTTTTCCTTTGTTAGCTATTTTAAGTGTTTTGGGTTGTTATAATTGGTATCAGAGCCATAGTTTAAGGGATCTAGGTGACCGGACGGGCCTAGACTTAAACTTAGGAAGTAAAACATAACTGAGATATCAGGAGGACCTTAGGGGGGAATGAGTGATAGTGTAGTGAGGACTAACATGTAAGGTAAATTTAAAATTACATCTGGCCAGTGTAATTATAAATTTACAGGTAGATGTGCGTGCTTAACTTGCTTTATCAAAGACTTATTCTAATCTGTGTACTGGTACTTTATCTGTAGTTATGTCAGAGAGAGTAACTAGGAGCAGATCCGTGCCGGTAGCTGTGGTGGCACAGGTCAATGAAGTCGTTGAGGATGGACCAGTCGCTCCTCCTCGAACAACCGCAACTAGAGGAAAAGGTCGTGGGCGACCTAAGGGTAAGACAACTCGAAAAGCGGCCACGCAAGTGGACGAACCTGAGGTCAGGACTCAAAGGAAGAAAACGGTACGGGTAGCCCGCCGGGCTAAGAGCGTGGAAGTAGTGGTCGATCAGGAATCGTCCCGTCAAGGAAGTTCGGCTCCGGTTGGAAGAAAAAGACCAGCTAAGAATAAGAAGGGAGGCCCGACTTAGGCCTTTGTAACGCAAGAAGCATTTGCAGCAGAGATGGGAAAGCTTAATGAGACACTGCAAGCCATTCTCATTCATCAAGCTAAGGAGACATCAGTCAGCCATGGAAAAAGTGAGGAGAAAGAGTCGACAAAAATTTCCAACTCGCCGACAGCAGTGGTAGGTAGTCACACGCAATCAACGACTGGTGTGGAAGTTAAAGCTAGTACTGGAAAGGGATGCAGTTACAAGGCATTTACCACTTGTAACCCTCCTACCTTTAAAGGAGAGTGTGACCCAGTGGTGGTTATCAAGTGGATTAGAAATATGGAGCTAGTGTTTGATACATGCAAGTGAGCGGAAGAAGACAAAGTGGTGTTTGCACTATCTATGATGAGGGATGATGCAGTGTTCTGGTGGGAAGCGGAGACAGGGGGTAAAGGCTCGAAAGCGGCTAGAGGCATAGACTGGGAAACGTTCATAGCTAAGTTCAAAAAACAATTCTGCCCATTAGCAGCTGTGAAGAAATTGGAGGAGGAATTTCTGAATTTAGAGCAAGGAGATATGTCAGTAAGAGAGTATACAACTAAGTTTCTTGAGAAGGCACGCTTCGCTGAGGTGTATGTGCCAAATGAAGAACGTCGGGTGGATCGGTATTTGTTTGGGTTAAGGAGCAGTATTAGAGAGCTGGCGGCAGCACGGGAACCTACCACTTTTCAGGCGGCTGTTAACGCGGCCGAAATGACAGAGAAGGACAAAGCTCGTCAAATGACTGAGAAGGGCAGCGAGAAAAGGAAATGGGATGGTCCAACACGTGATTCAAAGAAGTTTAAGAGCACCAGACCTAATAAGCAGGTTACTCAGAGGGTAGTGAGCAAGCCGTGCAACAAGTGTAACAGGATGCACAAGGGAGAATGTTTGGCAGATCGGGAAGGCGGTTACAAGTGCGGGAAAACTGGGCACTTGGCTCGGGATTGTCAAGGAGTCAGAACTTGTTACCAGTATGGAGCAGTGGGTCATATGAAGTCAGATTGCCCGCAATTGAAAAGGGGTTCAACTGGGGTGGAAGGAGGAAGGGGAGGAGATCGGAAGGTGGAACCCGCCCGAGCCAGAGCGAGGGCGTTTAACATGACATCAGAGGAGGCAGTAGAGATACCTGATGTAGTTACAAGTACTTTTCTTATCGACTCGACTTTTGCAAAAGTGCTGTTTGATTCGGGCACAAACCGTTCGTTTGTGTCACCGAACTTTGTTCGTAATCTGGGCGTAAAACCCAGAGAGCTCAGTATTGGGTTTGAGGTAGAAGTAGCGGATGATAGTCGAGTCTTGGTAAGGGAGGTATATGAGGGGTGTTGTATCGTTATCGATGGGCAGTCTTTTCCCCTTCGGTTATACCCGATGTGTATGGGGGAATTTGATATCATCGTAGGGATGGATTGGTTGGCATCAAATGATGCGCATATTGTATGTAATAAGAAGATAATTCGAATAACATTGCCGGGGGGGGGGGAGGAAGTGGTTGTGTATGGGGATAGGAGGGATAGGAAATTGTGTTTGATCTCTATGATCAAGGCAAGGCGGTGTCTAGTGAAAGGGTGCGTGGGATTCTTAGCATACGTGGTGGATGCTAAGAAAGAGAAGAAGGGGTTAGAGTCTGTCCCTGTGGTAAGTGAGTATCCAGAGGTCTTTTCGGAAGATTTAACCACTCTGCCTCCTGACCGGCAAGTAGATTTCCGTATTGATCTCGTACCTGGAGCTGCACCCATTGCAAGAGCGCCTTACCGACTGGCACCAACAGAAATGAAGGAGATGATGACTCAACTGCAAGAGCTTCTCGACAAAGGGTTCATCCGTCCGAGTACCTCACCATGGGGAGCGCATGTGTTGTTCGTTAAGAAGAAAGATGGATCAATGAGGATGTGCATAGATTATCGAGAACTCAACAAGGTTACAATTAAGAATAAGTACCCGCTTCCCAGAATTGATGACCTGTTTGACCAGCTTCAGGGGGCAAGTTATTTTTCGAAGATAGATCTTCGATCAGGGTATCACCAGTTGAAGGTGAGGGAAGAGGATGTACCTAAGACTGCTTTCCGTACGAGGTATGGACACTACGAGTTTCTGGTTATGCCCTTTGGGCTGACCAATGCGCCTGCGGCTTTCATGGACTTGATGAATAGAGTGTGTAGCCCACTCTTAGATCAGTGTGCCATAGTCTTTATAGATGACATACTGATTTATTCACGGTCCAAGGGAAGATCATGAAACTCATTTCGAGCAATTTTGGAATTGCTTAAGCGTGAGAAGTTGTATGCCAAATTCTCAAAGTGTGAATTTTGGTTGAGGGAGGTACAATTTCTAGGAAACGTAGTGTCGAAAGACGGAATTAAGGTTGATCCGGCCAAGGTTGAGGCCATTCGGGAGTGGGAAGCGCCGAGATCACCATAAGAAGTAAGGAGCTTTCTAGGGTTGGCGGGTTATTATCAAAAGTTTATCCAAGATTTCTCGAGGATAGCCACGCCACTAACAACGTTAACTAGGAAGAATGTTAAGTTCGTGTGGGCGGAAGCTCAGAAGGAAGCGTTCAGCAAGTTGAAAGAGAGTCTGAGTAGTGCGCCTATCTTATCCCTACCCAACGGAACTGAAGGATTAGTAATTTATAGTGATGCTTCTAAGTTGGGTCTGGGGTGCGTGTTAATGCAAGAAGGCAAGGTGATCGCGTACGCATCTCGTCAGTTGAAAGAGAACGAAAAGAACTATCCAACGCACGATCTAGAGTTAGCAGCGGTAGTCTTCGCTCTGAAGATTCGGAGACACTACCTTTACGGGAGCAAGTGTCAGATTTATACAGATCACAAAAGTCTTCAACATCTTTTTAATCAGAAGGAGCTCAATATGAGACATCGTAGGTGGATAGAGTTGCTGAGCGATTACGACTGTGAGATCCTATACCATCCGGGAAAAGCCAACGTGGTGGCGGATGCTCTAAGTCGTAAGGAACGTGGAGAAGTCGCAAAGGTAGTGGCTTACCGAGTTGAGGTTGTTTCCGACTTCTTGGAAGAAATCAAGGGTTACCAAAAGGATGCCTTATTGGAGGAAAATTTGAAGAGTGAGAGAATAGTTGGAGTTATTAATTTGTTAACTGACGACAGTCGCAGGGTGAAGTGCTTCAAGAATAGAGTATGGATACCGAAGCTAGGAGAGCTCCGAAAGAGAGTATTGGAAGAAGCGCACAATTCACGTTACTCAGTGCACTCGGGAACCAACAAGATGTATCGAGATCTGAAGCAAGGCTACTGGTGGCTGGGTTTAAAGAAGGACATTGCCTACTTTGTCGAGCGATGCTTGACATGTCTGAAGGTTAAAGTTGAACACCAGAGACCGTACAGGGAGCTGCAACCTTTGGAAATTCCAGTTTGGAAGTGGGACGAGATTTCAATGGATTTTATTAATGGGTTACCACGATCACCTAAGGGGCACGATGCCATGTGGGTGATAGTGGATCGACTCACAAAGTCGGCTCACTTCCTACCGATCAAAGAGACGTACCCGTTAGAGAGATTGGCTCGATTGTATATAGATGAGATAGTGTCCAGGCATAGGGTACCGTCGTCAATTGTGTCAGACAGGGATGCGCGTTTCATGTCTTCTTTCTGGAGAAGTTTGCAAAGAGAGTTGGGGTCGCAACTTAAGTTGAGCACAACTTATCACCCGCAGACTGATGTTCAAAGTGAAAGGACCATTCAAACGCTTGAAGACATGCTCCGAGCTTGTGTGATTGATTTCAAGGGTTCATGGGAAAATCATCTACCGTTAATAGAGTTTTCTTATAATAACAGTTATCACGCGAGCATTCAAGCAGCACCGTTTGAGGCATTGTACGGTCGGAAGTGTAGAACACCGTTGTGCTGGAACGAAGTGGGAGAACGACAACTGACAGGTCCCGAGATAGTACAAGCGACGGCAGAAAAAGTGAACTGTATTCGGGAGAGGTTAAAGACGGCTCAGGATCGTCAACGGATGTACGCGAACAAACGAAGAAAGCCGATTGAGTTTCAAGTAGGAGACAAAGTTATGTTGAGAGTTTCACCTTGGAAAGGAGTAGTCCGTTTTGGAAAGAAAGGTAAATTACGTCCGAGGTTTGTCGGACCGTTTGTTGTTCTAAAGCGTATTGGGGAAGTAGCGTACAAACTGGAATTGCCTGCTGAATTGCGAGGAGTTCACCCCACGTTCCATGTGTCAAATTTAAAGAAATGTTTGGCAGAGACAGATGTAGTTGTACCACTAGAGGATATTCAAGTGGATGAAAAATTATCTTACGTCGAAGAACCGGTGGAAATTATAGATTCTAAGATAAGGAAGTTAAGAAATAAAGAAACCAGACTGGTAAGAGTGCAGTGGAGGTTCTATAAAGGGCAGGAGTCAACTTGGGACGTGGAGGCGGACATGAAGTCACAATATCCCCATCTTTTCGAAAATGGAATTCTGGGGACGGAATTCTTCTGAGGGGAGGATATTGCAATAACCGGTTTAATTTAAATAAGTAAAAGTTGGGTGGAAATTTTGTTAAAAATATTCTAAGGAAGGGGTTAAGTGTAAATATTTACCTTTATGGGTTTGGAATAGGGTTTGGGTTCTTGTTTCATCTTGCGGCCGAGAGAGAGAGAGAGAGAGAGAGAGAGAGAGAGAGAGAGAGAGAGAGAGAGAGAGAGAGAGAGAGCAGGGAAGAAGTCGATCGAGTTGGGGTGAAGAAATCAGTGGAGTCAAGCAAAGGAAATTTCTCACAAGGTAAGGTTTCTGAATCTATCATCTCCTATTGAGTTGTAATCAACGATTAGTTCTTTGGAAGTTGAAGTCTGATAGCAAAGTAATCTGGGTTTGAGAAAAATGGTTTCCTGAGTCATTCTATCTAAGATCAAGTAAGGAATGGTTTATCAATTGATTAATTGAATGAGAAGTTTAAGGAAAATTGAAAGGAATCAATGCATTAGGATTAGAACCTGATTTGAAGCAAGCATTAGGTCTGTGTTCGTTAATTTTTGGTTCATTCGAAAACCCAGAATCGCCCCGGTCGATGTTGGGTATCGATCGAAGACCCCGGTCGAGTTGGGTATCGGTCGATGTTGGGTATCGGTCAAAAACCCCGGTCGAGTTGGGTGTCGGTCGATGTTGGGTATCGGTCTAAGACCTCTGTCTAGTTGAGTATCGGTCGATAAGTAGAATATCGGGCGGTGCTCAACACAGCCTCGGTCGGCTCGTGGCGCAGTCTCGGTCGGCGCCTGGGCGGTCCGGTCGGCGCTTCAGTCGGCGTCTGGGTGGTTCTGGGCAGCACTTGGAACTGATCCCGGTCGACTTCATACTCCGGGCTAGTCTTGGGTCGGATCTCTGAATCCTTTCTTGTTGGGCCATTGTTAGGACTTTTATTGTGGTCCAGTAGCATTCCTGATTTGGAGCGGGTTGTGAGATAAAATGTCGTTAAGTTTAGGGGATAAGATCAGTTTGTTATAAATTAGCTTGAATAGAGAGTTCACCGTCTATATTTTCTTATAGGTTTCAAATCAGTTTTGGGTAGACGTGAGGTCTAACTAAGGACGCCAGGTGAGTTTTCTGATCTTAAAACCTCGCATATTCATAAAGTTATTTCTTGAAACTGAAAGTTAATTAATGGAGTTATTTGAACTGTTTAATGTTGTGAGAAGCTACTTATAAATGTATCTCTATTTATGCAAGCATATTATTTATGAAGTTCTTTTTTTTTTTATGCAGTGCGAGTTTAGTTGTTAAATAAATGTATGCATACATGGTTGTGAGTGACACAAAGACAGGGGGTGTGGCCCGCCTGTACTCATATCGGGGGGTGTGTCCCGTTTATGCTTTATGGGTGTGTCCCATCTAAGGCAGTATGAGACAGACACGCTGTCCCTTTGTGACGGTAGTGTGTGCCGAAAGCGAGTTTTATGTGTAGAGTATCTTTTCAAGCAGAATGAATTGATTTGTTTGATTCTTTGATATTCATGTTAAATAGTACTTTTGGAGGATCTCACTAGACCTTTGGTCTAACCCTCGCTCTTTTAAAATATAACATTTTCAGGTAAGCTAAGGGTTGGAGGGTCTGGGAATGGGAAGGAGAAAGTTTAAGCAGCGTCCACAATAGAAGACTCCTGTGTAGACTTTGGAGATTTTAGTATTATTATCTCGGTTATGTAATAGGTTGTTTATTTGCAAACCTCCAGATTTATGTGGTTCAATTGAGCCATTTCGACGTGAGTTATTTTATGTCAGTTATTTTTCCTTTGTTAGCTATTTTAAGTGTTTTGGGTTGTTATAGGTGGAAGATGGAAAATTAGGTAAGCAAAACCTTAGGAGGATGACATGGCATAATGAGAAGCTTCCATTGGTATTTATCTAATTTCTCATAATTTTGATTTTTTTTCATTTAAAATGTTGTCTTTGTTAAGAGATGGAACATTGGTATTGTTTAAGGTTGTCCCACATTGGTAGAAGATGGAAAATTAGGTAATGAAGATGTGTATATAAAGAGGTTGATTGATGTTGTTGAAAAATGTGAAATGGTGTTTGACAAAATATTGTTAAACCCAAGTTTAATGATTAAGTTAAATCTTTTTTGGTTTATTTTAAAATGATTTGAACCAAAATTTAATGATTTTAACATCAATATATAAATTAAATAATTAAACAACCAATATATACATCTAATTGTTTTTGTTTTTTTAGTAAGCTAACAATCTTTATCTTTATATATATATATAAAAGCAAAACCTTAGGAGAATGACATGGCACAATGAGAAGCTTGCATTGGTATTTATCTAATTTATCATAATTTTGATTTTTTTTTCATTTAAAATGTTGTCTTTGTTAAGAGATGAAACATTGGTATTGTTTAAGGTTGTCCCACTTTGGTAGAAGATGGAAAATTGGGGTTGATTGATGTTGTTGAAAAATGTGAAATGGTGTTTGACAAAATATTGTTAAACCCATGTTTAATGATTAAGTTAAATCTTTTTTGGTTTATTTTAAAATGATTTGAACCAAAGTTTAATGATTTTAACATCAATATATAAATTAAATAATTAAACAACCAATATTTACATCTAACTGTTTTTGTTTTTTTGGTAAACTAAGAATCTTTATCTCTATATATATTAAAAGAGAAACCAAACATAATGACTTGGCAACATGGGGTTTGAGTATTACTCAAATATTGAAATATGGTTGAGTTTCATCATCCCACATTGGTGGGAAGATGATAATTTGGAAAAAGATGATGGGTATATATAAGAGTAATGGATGCCATTGAAATCTAAAACCATGGTTGGAATCAAAACCAACCAAAAGGTAAAAATTATAGTGTAAAATACATATTCTAATTAGGTTTGAGTATTCCTCAAATCTTGAAATACCATCATCCTACATTGGTGGAAAGATGATAGTTTGGAAGAAAATAATGGGTATATAAAAGAGTGATGGATGCTCTTGAAATCTAAAACCATGGTTTGAAGCAAAACCAACCAAATGGTAAAATTTATAGTACAAAACACACATTTAAAATAGGTTTAAGTATTCCGCAAATCTTGAAATAAGGTTGAGTTTCGTCATCCTATATTGATGGGAAAATGATAATTTAAAAGAAGATAACCGATATATAAATGAGTGATGGATGCTTTTGAAATCTAAAATCATGGTTGAAATCAAAACCAATCAAATGGTAAAGATTATAGCACAAAACACACACTTAAATGAGGATTGAGTATTCCTCAAATCTTGTAATAAGGATGGGTTTCAACATCCCACATTGGTAGAAAGATGATAATTTGGAAGAAGATGATGGATATATATAAGAGTCATGGATGCCATTGAAATCTAAAATCATGGTTGGAATCAAAACCAACCAAAAGGTAAAAATTATAGTGTAAGACAAATATTTTAATGAGGTTTGAGTATTCCTCAAATCTTGAAATTTCATCATCCTACATTGGTGGGAAGATGATAGTTTGGAAGAAAATAATAGGTATATAAAAGAGTGATGGGTGCTCTTAAATCTAAAACCATGGTTTGAAGCAAAACCAACCAAATAGTAAAATTTATAGTGCAAAACACACATTTAAACTAGGTTTGAGTATTCCGCAAATTTTGAAATAAGGTTGAGTTTCGTCATCCCATATTGATGGGAAAATTGTCAGGATCGAATTCTCAACAAGAATTAATTCTCAGAAACAATATCAAAGAAGTTTGCGGAATAACACTTTGATATTCAATAAAACAGTAAATCAAAACAGTAAATATGAAGAACAAACTGTAAACTTGTATTGAATATTTGAAATCACAAGATTACACACTCAACCTCAATCTTGAAGAACAGACTCTTTCAAGACGAATTCTACTTCTCTAGAATTAGGATCTATGCCTTGAGGTTGATTTCTCTCTTAAACTTAGAATGAATAATTATTCAAAAGTTATATCTCTATTCTATACATTCTATACATATACTAATCAAAAGATAATTACAAGAAATAAAAATATCTTCAGTATATCTTCCATGTATATCTCTAAGCTTCCATGTATATCTTCAGATTATCCAGCTGTTATCCTTTCATGCGAATCTTCATCATATAAGCAGTATTAATCTTCAGCAGCATTAATCTCTTCTAGCAGCATTAACTACTAAGCAGCACTAACTACTAGCAGTACTAACTAGCTAAGCAGTACTAACTTTGTTCAAGCAACACTAACTTTGACTAGCAGTATTAATTCTACTAGCAGTAGTAATACTCAGCAGTATTAACCTTGAAGTCTTCTAGCAGTAGTAACTCTGAACCAGCAGCATTAACCATACTTGGTAAATTTTTCAGTTCCCAACAATCTCCCCCTAACTTGACTTTTAGGAAAAGAAGTCAAGTTCTTCAGCTGCTCTTCAAGATGCTTTCAACACCTCAGGTTCAATTTCCCAAATTTGGATCTAGGCCCAAACTTTGATTTACAATTCTTCTCACCACAATCTTTGCCATCTCTGAATCCTTTGTACATACCAGTGTAGCTTTAAGCATCCCTTCTAGCTTCTCCTTGCTATGCTCATAGATTTTGTCCACCAGGTAGTATTCATGATAACAGTTGTCAATAGTAATCATGTATACTCCACAGTTTTCAAACAGTATCCATTTATCAATCTTCTTGAAGATGAACTCATGCTTATGATCTTTAATCCTGTACTTAACTCTTTCTGGATCAAACATCATGCACAAGTATTCCAATGTTACTTTGAGAAGATTCTCTTCAGTACCTTTCAACACAGGTTCATAAAGTTTCATCCCCACTTTATATAATTCTTCTATATCAGCTCTTGAACAACTTCTGATAACTCTCCCCCATGTTGAATAAGCTTCAAATGAACCATCAGCTCTCTTGATTCTGAAGAAAGTCTTTCCACTGTCTCTTAGAATATCCCAGAAGATGATCTCTAGAGCTTGCATAGAGATTGGAACAGCCTTCAAAGGTTCCACTATTGTTATGTACGGATCCATACTCTCATCAGTTGGCTTACTAGGACTGTTCTGGACTTTGCACAGGTTCTGTTGGAGATGTGACTGAAGGTTCTGTTTCCTTTTCAGTTTCTTCCACCCTTGGCCTTTTCAACTGCCTTTTTGAAGCAATTGACTTCACTCTCTTTCCAGACTTGGCTTCTATACCAACACTTTTAGGTTCTTCCTTCTTCTCTTCTGCTTCTTCTTTTGAGGGTGTGGTCTCCTCAGGGAATGGTTGTTGGATGTTGAGATCATGTCTCTCTTTCATCCTTCTTTCTGCTTCTTCCCTTTGAGAGGAATCCCCTTGGAGTTTTGCCATTTCCTTCCTGTAGAACTCCTCAACTTGACTGTATGCCATGTTGGTAAACATCTCCCCCTTGACTCCAATTGCACCTTTCAGGAAATTTATCATCTTTCTTCTTTCCTGATTGGCCAAAAAGGTCTTGGAGGGTTGTCTTTTCTGCTTCATCACTGGCATTTTCTGCTTAGACACTTTCATAGAGCTTTTCTTGGCTTCAGATTCTGCTTTCAAACTTTCTTGATATTCTGCATTGAGTTTTCTGGCCATTATCCTTGCAAGCTCTCTATCTGTTTCAGTTTGAATTTGCTCCTCTTTTTCCATTTGCTCTTGAAGCTGCTTTGCCATCTCCTCATCCATTTCAATATGACTCCTCTTCTTTGAAGGTTGTTCAGGTTCAACCATCTTTCCTTTTCCTTTTATATCCTCCTTCATTCTCTTCTTTTGAGGTTCTCCTTCATTGATGACCACTCCTTTGGCCTTTTGAGTAGCCTTAGGAGTGTCATTCTTTGCTTTTACCAGAGTTTCTGCTATCTCCAATTCTTCTATAGAAAGCCCTGTTACTGCTGCTTCTGTTACTGCTGCTTCAGCAAATTCTGTTTCTTTTTCTTCCTCTTCCTCCCCCTCAACCTTAAATGGCCTCTCAGGTGTACTTTCTTTCTCTGTTTCTGCCTCTTTCTCCCCCTTGTTGGAAGCATCTTTATTAGTTGACCTCTTCTTTAAGACAAACTGCTTCCTCTTCTTCCTCTGTACAAGCCTGGTCACCATCTTCTTCAATTTAGTAATCTGGACTTGTTGTGATAGGATCACCAGCTTCATCTCTTCTATCTCTTTGCCTTATTTGATGACATCCAGGTTGATGTTACCCATTGTCTCCATCAATTCATCATAGTCATATCTGTCCTCACTTTCTCCAGGAGTGTTACCCCCTATTGAAGGATCATGGGATCTTTTATTAGTGGATGTCTTCTGCCTAGCAGAAGCACTATCCACCCCCGTGGTTTCTTGGCACCTGGGACCTTTGAATGATTGCTCATTCAAAGTTGCCATGGGGGAGGTCTTATTGATGTTACCACTTTCCTCCTCTGTGCTAGCAGGAGTAGTGGCAGCCTCATCACCCATATGCTCTTCCTCCTCCTCAGAGAGCACCTCCTTGGGGTTGGGAGACACCCCTTTGGTTTCCCTATGGATATTCCCTAAAGGAGAATTCTCCCTTAGAGGGCTTAAAGGCTTGGGGGATGATGGTACAAGAAGGGAAGGAGCCTTCTTTACCTGTTTCCTCTTGTATGTTTGGGTGATAGGAGAGGTTGGTTTTTCAAGAAGGGACTGGGGGATAGATTTAGAGTGGGAAGGTTGGGATTGGCTAGCAGTAGGATGGTCTAATGGGGGCCTTGACCCTGCTGCCATACCTTCATTGGTTTGGGACACCACCATCATTGTAGAGAACAATGGGGTGTCAACTCCTTCTGAGTCCCCAGCAGATCTTCTCATATTTGAGAAAACCTTGCCTTTGGGGGGTTTAGGTACATATATTCCAGCAGAATGAGGAATATCCGTCAATTCATGGTTGATTACTGCTTGAACAAACCTGGGATACATATAAAAGCTCTTTTTGTTTCCCATGTTTGAAACAAGATCATTGAAAAGCATTTGTGAAAAATTGTACCTTCTGGCAGTGGCCAAACAGACCAAAGCAAAAGCAATGGGACTGCTGAACTCACTCCATCCAGTAGTCTTTTTAGAGATGCAATGCATCAAGGTATGAACAAGAAAATGCCATTGGGGTGAGAATTTCGCTTTTGAGAACTTAAAAACACCCAATGGGCCTCCATACCCCATACTTTTAAGATTAGAGAACAGTTCATCATTTGGGATAGAAGTTATACCAGAGGCATCGTCTAGACGTAGACTGATGCGAATAACCTCTTCAATAACTGTTAGTGGTTTGTCACAGACCCTTGTCTTGATCATTTGCACACCATTCTCAGCAACAATGGTGGCATTCGCCCAGAACTGCCTTTGATGCTCGATATAGATTGAAGGCGATACAGTAAGAGCATGGGCAATATGGCTTGACTTGAGGAAATCCACAATCTGATGAAATCCTGCAGCTTGCTTTGGCTTTTGTAGCATCGCGATCTCATTGTGTTCATCGATGAATGCCATGGATGCCATTGATCTTAGTGAAAAACTTGCCTGAAAACTTCGAGTCTTGAGAGAGAAAGGGTTTAGAGCGCAAGTGAACAGTATGCAAAGAGTCGTTATGAACTTTTAGGCGGGCAAAGGGTATTTATAGTATTCGGGACATAAGCAGTATTAACCTAGAGCAGTATTAACGGACAAGCAGTATTAACTGCGAGCAGTATTAACTAACTAGCAGTATTAACCGCGAGCAGTATTAACTACTAGCAGTATTAACTAACTAGCAGTATTAACCGCGAGCAGTATTAACTACTAGCAGTATTAACTAACTAGCAGTATTAACTGCGAGCAGTATTAACTACTAGCAGTATTAACTAAATAGCAGTATTAACTGCGAGCAGTATTAACCACTAGCAGTATTAACTAACTAGCAGTATTAACTGCGAGCAATATTAACTAAATAGCAGTATTAACTGCGAGCAGTATTAACCACTAGCAGTATTAACTAACTAGCAGTATTAACTGCGAGCAGTATTAACCACTAGCAGTATTAACTATACTTACTCTTTGAAGCTTAGGCTGAATTGAGTACTGCTATGTATGCCCTGCAAAGGAAGATTAGTAACACCAAGAATCTATAATATTCAGATATTTAACCACTTTTAGAGAGGATGCTTATTCAGAGTTGATCATTCTGCACTTGTTACCAAGAAAGTGAATCTACCCACATCAAAAGCTTTGGTGAATAGATCAGCAAACTGGTTGTCAGTATGAACTTTTACAACTTGAACAAGTTTCTTTTCATTACAGTCTATTATGAAGTGATACCTGATCTCAATGTGCTTTGTCTTAGAGTGCTTGACAGGATTATTCACAATGCTGATAGCACTGCTATTATCAATAAAAATGGGAGTGTGTAGAAAGGTTACCCCATAGTCCAACATTTGATTCTGAATCCATAAGACTTGAGAACAACAACTTGCAGCTGCTATGTACTCTGCCTCTGTTGTAGATGTGGACACTGTGGTTTGTTTCTTGCACTGCCATGAAACTAGTCTCGCACCCAAAAACTGACATCCTCCAGAAGTAGATTTTCTGTCCAAGTTTTCCCCACCTAGATCACTGTCTGAGTATGCTATTAGGTCAAAGGGTGAGTCATGAGGATACCAAAGTCGCAATCTGGGTTGCCCTTTGAGATATCTGAATATCCTCTTAACAGCTTGAAAGTGAGATTGCTTTGGCCTAACTTGGAATCTTGCACATACACAGACTGGAAACATTATATCTGGCCTTGATGCTGTGAGATACATGAGAGAGCCAATCATGGATCTATAATGATGCACATCCGTATCCTCCCCCTCAAGATCTGCTGTTATCTGCTTGTGTGTCTCCATAGGTGTGCTGGCAGGTTTTGAATCTGAGAAACCAAACTTGGTTAGAATGTCCTGCACATACTTGGATTGACAGATGAAGATGCCATCTGACTTCTGTTGAACTTGGAGTCCAAGGAAGAAAGTAAGTTCCCCCATGGAACTCATTTTGAACCTTTGATGCATTAGTTCCTCAAACTCCTTGCACATGTTGTCTCTTGTAGATCCAAAGATAATGTCATCAACATAGATTTGGACCAGCAAGATATCCTTCTTCTTTCTCTTGATAAACAGAGTCTTATCAATGACTCCTCTTTCAAAGCCATTTTCCAAGAGATAGGATGACAGAGTGTCATACCATGCTCTTGGAGCTTGATGCAGTCCATAAAGAGCTTTCTTCAATTTGTATACCCTGTCTGGATAGCTTGGGTTTTCAAACCCTGGTGGTTGACAGACATATACCTCTTCTTCAATTGAGCCATAGAGAAAAGCACTTTTTACATCCATTTGATAGACTTTGAAGTTCATGTAAGAAGCATAGGCTAGGAATAATCTGATTGCTTCTATCCTAGCCACAGGTGCAAAAACTTCTTCATAATCTATACCCTCTTCTTGAGTATACCCTTGAGCCACCAGCCTTGCTTTGTTCCTTATGACAATTCCTCTTTCATCTCTCTTGTTCCTGAAAATCCACTTTGTGCCAATTGCTCTGTGACCTTTAGGAAGGTCTACTAGATCCCATACATCTTGTAGCTTGAACTGTAACAGTTCTTCTTGCATTGCTTCTATCCAGCTAGATTCTTTCATAGCATCATGTGCCTGTTTAGGCTCAAGCTGGGATAGAAAACAAGAAAGCACTGTATGCTGTTGATCTTGCATTTCTTGAAGCCTGCTTTGATGTCTAGTCATCATAGGAGAAGATATATCTCCTATTACCAGCTGTAGAGGATGATTCTTTTGAACTCTGGTGTTATGACTAGGTTCTTCATTAAGTCCAACCTCTAGATTAGAGTCATGCAACTCAACTGAAGTATTTTCAGCTGCTACTTCTGATTCTTTATTTTCTTGAGTCTCCTCATCTCTAGTTTCTTCTTCACTCTGACTTGGTCCAGTAGATGATTCCTTTTCACAGTCTTCAATAGAATTCACTGTGGGTATGGGAAATATCACAGATTTAGATATACTTTCTTGAACTTGTGTGATCCCTGATCCTCCACTTCCTGAACCTGCATACTCATTACTGAAACCAAAAGAGTTAGTTAGTGAATCAATGTCAAATAGCCACTGAGGACCAGACCCAATAGGATTTGGTGTGTTCTCATTGCATTTGACATTGTCACTTTCTTCAATTATTCTAGAAGATGAGTTAAAAACTCTGTAGGCCTTACTCTGAGATGAATACCCAACAAGAAATCCATCATCTGCTTTGCTATCAAACTTACCTAAGTGAGATTTGGTATTGAGAATTGTACAAGGACACCCAAAAGGTTTGAAGAATCCAATGAAAGGTTTTCTTTTATTTAAAAGCTCATATGGTGTCTTGTTCTTTGGCTTAACTACTAGAACTCTGTTTTGGACATAGCAGGCAGTATTAACTGCTTCAGCCCAGAAGGTAATTGGCAGTTTTGAATCAGCCAACAGAGATCTAGCAGCCTCTATTAGTGTCTTATTTCTCCTTTTAGCAACACCATTCTGTTGAGGAGTCCTAGGAGCACTATATTGTCTCTCAATGCCTTTTTCTTCACAAAAGGTGTTTAGATCAAGATTTTTGAATTCAGTCCCATTATCTGATCTAATGACTTTTACTTTTTGATTAGTTTGGTTTTCAATTCTTAGGATAAAGGATTTGATCAGTCCACTTGTCTCATCCTTAGTCCTTAGAAAATATACCCAGGTAAATCTAGAGTAATCATCAACAATAACCAAGCAGTAAGATTTCTTGCCTATACTCATAACATTTGTAGGACCAAACAGATCCATATGCAACAACTGGAGACAAGAAGAAATTGAATTTATCTCTTTGGTCTTATGAGAAGTTTTGTGCTGTTTGCCTTTAATACATGCAACACAATGATATCACATGAAAATACTTTAGATGGTAAACCTCTTACAAGGTTGTTTTTAACAAGTTTGTTCATAGTCTTAAAATTCATGTGACACATCCTTCTGTGCCAAAGAGAGGATTCATCTACAGAAGCTTTTGAAACAAGACAATTTAGAGATGAATCACTATTAACATTGTCCATATCTAGACAGTAAACATTGTCCTTTCTTGGAGTTCTAAGTAGTATCATGCTTTCATCAACTACCTTGAACCCTGGAGCAAGGATCATACACTCAGTATTTGTAAATAATATACTATGTTGTTTGTCACATACCTGTGATACACTTAACAGGTTGTACTTCAATTGATCAACATAGTAGACATCCTCAAATGTCATCTTACCTTTGGTGACATTACCTTTTCCACTTATTTTTCCACCAGTAAGATTATCTCCAAATGCAACATGTCCTCCATTGATATGCTTGAAATCCTGAAGGCATGACATGTTGCTTGTCATGTGCCTAGAGCAACCACTATCAACATGCCATATGCTCTTTCCCTTGAGCTGTTGGTTGCCCTGCACATAAGATAGATCAGTTAATATGAATTAGGAACCCAAGCCAAAGTGGTCTTGGGTACCCCTTTCTCATCAAAATACTTGCATTCTTTCTTGACAAGATTTTTGAACTTTAACTCCTCATTCTTGGAGTACTTTGTCACAATAATAGGCTTGGAAACATTTTTGCTAGAAGCAGTACTGGTTTTAGAAGTACTAACTGCCTTAGCAGCACTTGCATGCTTAGCAGTACTAACCTTGTTAGCAGTAGTAACTGTGTTAGCAGCAGTAACTGTGTTGGCAGTATTAACCTTTGAAGAGGTACTAACAGTATTAGCAGCATTAATATTTTCAGCAGTACTAACACAGGTAGCAGCAGTAATACTTCCAGCAGCACTAACCCTGTCAGCAGTACTAACAGTTTTAGTGCTTCTAGGCACCCACATTTTGACACTTTCTTTTAAAATCTTTTTCTTCATGGGGCCTTTCCTTTCACCATGTTTCTTTATCACATTTTTCTTTCCATCCTTCCTATAACCAACAGGTTTTTGCACAAATCTTTGAAAGGTCATCTGTTGGTTAGTAGGGTTAAAGAAACAATATTTAGCCAAATGATTTAACTTGCCACATATGAAACAAGGTTTTGGTCTATTGATTTTACTCAGATCAACTCCTTGCTTCTGAGCCCATTGATTATTCCAGTTTCTTTGATTTCCTCTTTTTAAACCAGAATTTAGGCTCTTGGCTTTACTGCAAGCACACTGTTTACAAGATCCAGGATTCACAACCGTGGTTTGTTTGTAATGGACCTTGTTATCTTTTCCTTTGGTCTTCTCTATCTCCTTGGACTTGACCCAGATTTTCCCACATCCCTCATTGGTGATAATGTTGTTTTCTAATGGGATCTCTTTACTCACATCATTATCCCTATACTTACTGGCTTCTTTCTCAGTTAAATCCTTAATTACTACTTCATCCAAAGGATCTATCTTAAAGGCTTTCTCAGATAAGTCCTTTTTCTCCTTGGTTTCTAACAAGTCTGAAGTAGGAGAGATATAATTGTTGTAAGGAGGAGGTGTACTGTTGTATCCAATACCAGGCTTCATCTTATCATGAATCTGAGCCTTTAGAAGATAATCCATTGCTTTTGAAGCATATGAAAACTTTTCTATGTCAAGTTTAACTTTAGACAGTTCCTCTTTCAGCCTATCACTCTCTTCTAATGATTTAGACAGTTTGGTCTCTAACTTATTGTTTTCCCACTTCCAATAGTTTGTGTCATAAGAGTGTTGAAGTTCATTAGCTTGAAAGCCTTTGATTTGCTCTTCAAATCTCTCTACTATCAACACATAATCTCTTCTGTCCTTTTCTAATCTTTTGAGGTCATCACACATGTGATCCTGTATCTTTTGACAGTGTCTATGCAGGATTTAGTGCAAAGATTAGAAATTACCTCAGAGGGGAGATCAGACACTTCTACCATAAGAGCTTGATTCTGAATGGCTTCCTCAGCTTGATCACTCCAGTCAAATCCCATTCATTGTTGAGAAACAAGGGCTTGAGCAGGATTCTTGTTCTGATTGTAGCCTCCATTCTGAGCTTGTTGGTGGTTGTTGTTTGGAACAGCACTCCTGCATTCTCTAGCAAAGTGTCCTTTCATGTGACACTTATAACATTCCACCTTGGTCTTGTCAAAACCAGCTCCATCTTCTCTTCTTTGAGAGAAGTTATTCCTTCCTGTTCTTTTAATGAACTTCTTCACCCTCATGGATAACATGACCATCTGCCATTTAATATCCATCTCCTCCAGGTCATCAGGGTGAAGTTGATCCAGATCATCATTAATCAATGAATTGTTGCTATGACTGGACAAAAAGGCTTCAAAGATAGTTTCAGTGCCTTTTTCTGAACTTACTCCACTGGCAGTACTAACTGCTTCAGGGTTGGCAGTAGTATCAGTGGATGCTGAAAGAAGTGCAACATTGTGGACATAACCAGTGGGCTTCTTCTTGGTTTCTACCTCAGTTTCAAAAACTCTTAGATCATTGTATAGATCATCAAGTTCTTTCTCTTCCAGATTGTCACTCTGTCTATATGAGACAGTGTACATAGTCCATTCATCCCCAAGAGATCTGAGGAACTTTCTGTTGACATCATCTTGTTCCATCTTCACTCCTACAGTAGCCAGTTCACCAATGAGTTTTTTGAACCTGTCAAAAGTTTGAGTCATAGACTCATTCTTTGAGGAAGTGAAGTTCTCATACTGCTGCTTTAGAACATCTCTTTGATTTCTTTTGATGCTCTTAGTTCCAGCAAATCTTTTCTCTAGAGCATTCCAGAGAATCTGAGCATCAGTGCAGTTGCAAAATTGATGCTGATATTCATTGGGGATGGCCAAGAGCAGAGTGCTCAAGGCCTTCATCTCTGTCTGTCTGATCTTCCTCTCACCATCTGTCTTTGGTGGAGGTCTTTTCCCATCTGGTCCTATCCTTCCAGCTTCAGAAGGACCATTCTCAATGATATCCCACATTGAGTAGTCAGTGAGAAGAATATATTGTCTGATTCTGATCTTCCACATGTCAAACTCACTGGGTTTGAGCATTGGAACCTTAGAGACAAAAGTACTGCTTGATTCTGTAAGATTTTCCATGATGAATAGATGTTTCTGAGAGAGTTTGGCTCTGATACCACTTGTCAGGATCGAATTCTCAACAAGAATTAATTCTCAGAAACAATATCAAAGAAGTTTGCGGAATAACACTTTGATATTCAATAAAACAGTAAATATGAAGAACAAACTGTAAACTTGTATTGAATATTTGAAATCACAAGATTACACACTCAACCTCAATCTTGAAGAACAGACTCTTTCAAGACGAATTCTACTTCTCTAGAATTAGGATCTATCCCTTGAGGTTGATTTCTCTCTTAAACTTAGAATGAATAATTATTCAAAAGTTATATCTCTATTCTATACATTCTATACATATACTAATCAAAAGATAATTACAAGAAATAAAAATATCTTCAGTATATCTTCCATGTATATCTCTAAGCTTCCATGTATATCTTCAGATTATCCAGCTGTTATCCTTTCATGCGAATCTTCATCATATAAGCAGTATTAATCTTCAGCAGCATTAATCTCTTCTAGCAGCATTAACTACTAAGCAGCACTAACTACTAGCAGTACTAACTAGCTAAGCAGTACTAACTTTGTTCAAGCAGCACTAACTTTGACTAGCAGTATTAATTCTACTAGCAGTAGTAATACTCAGCAGTATTAACCTTGAAGTCTTCTAGCAGTAGTAACTCTGAACCAGCAGCATTAACCATACTTGGTAAATTCTCCAGTTCCCAACAAAAATGATAACTTAAAAGAAGATAACGGGTATATAAAAGAGTGATAGATGCTTTTGAAATCTAAAACCATGGTTGGAATCAAAACCAATCAAATGGTAAAGATTATAGCACAAAACACACAATTAAATGAGGGTCGAGTATTCCTCAAATCTTGAAATAAGGTTGAGTTTCAACATCCCACATTGGTGAAAAGATGATAATTTGGAAGGAGATGATAGGTATATAAAAGTGTGATGGATGTTTTGAAAATATATAGTAATGGTTGGAATTAAAACCAAACAAATGGTAAGATTATGGTGAAAACACACACAATTAAAATCTTTATTAATTTAAAGTAAACCCACAATGAATGAGGTAACATCATATGGAATGATTTTGGCTAACGCTCTCTTAGGAAACATGTTAACTATACAAAATAATAAAAAAAAATCTTATAAGATTCAAATATTTTAAAATTTTGGAGTAGGTGTGATTTCAACTATCCCACATTAATGAGAAATCTTTATTTTGAAGCATGAATGTGAGTATAAACGGGTAAAATATTCATTTGAAAACTTTATATATATTTAAAGTAAAACCCACAAAGAATGAGGTCAGATTATAAGGAATAAGTATTCATCATTTCTTCAATTGTGGTTGAGTTTTGTGTATCCCACATTGATGGAGTGATGAAATATTGACAATGAATGATTGGTATATGAAGGGGTTGAGATGCATTTGTTGTAACCCATGAAGTTGGTCGATCCTCAAAACTTACGTGTTGGTTAATTTTGGCTAAACGTTCTTTTAGCAAACATGTTAACTATACAAAATAATAAAAAAATCTTATAAGATTTAAGTATTTTAAAAATCTTGAAGTAGGTGTGATTTCGGCTATCCCACATTAATGAGAAATCTTTATTTTGAAGAATGAATGCGAGTATAAAAGGGTAAAATATTCCTTTCAAAACGAAAATGTTAGTTGGCTAAATGACTACATTTATTTTGCAAAACAAACCTATTTATATGAAATCTTTATATATATTAAAGAAAGATAAAAAGACATATGACGTGACATTATGAGAGTTAAGTAGTTTTAAATCTTGATGCATGGTATGATCTTGGTTATCCCATATTACAGAAAAATCTTTAGTTTGAAGAATATATGTGGGTATATGAAATAATGATGTTTTCTTTTTGAAAATGATAATGATAACGCACAGCCTAATTCACGACGGCCTAAAAAGATTTTTAATTTTGAAAGAACGAGGGTTAGACCATAGGTCTAGTGGGTTCCCTCTAACAGTTAAGCAACAAAATATACTTTCCAGAATTTGAAACATCATTTAATAATGGCATTTAAATAAAACACGTTACGGACCACACTATCGTCCAAGACGATGTGTCTAACTCGCGCTGCCTTAATGTTGGGTCACACCCCCAACGACATGAATGGGCCACACTCCCCGGCATGAGTAGGCGAGTCACACTCCCCGACTTAGGTCACGTAACCCACAACTAATGTATGCATACATATAATCAACAACAATTTATAACACACTTGAACAGTTAATAAAATCATGCCATCATAATAAATCAAAGTTTAAAAATAAACTTCACATGCTTTCATCATCAAAAGGTTTAGTTTAGAAAAACTCACCTGACGTCCCTTAACTCAAGGCTTCTCGTCTAGTTGCGCAGATCCGATTTAAACCTATAAAACGAGGCATCGCTCGGTGAATTTACAACACTTTCTTATTAAATAAATTCAACCTTAATATCCTCATCCCCAACTTCATCTATCCTAGATTGGACTCATCCAAAAAATCTAATTTAAGACAAAATGCTTCAAGTTTAACTAATTATCCAACTTAAATAATTAAACAGGGTGTGGGCCGACTACTTAAACGAAGCCCAACACCACAACCTATACTAACCGACCCCAAAACTCACAATCTGCACTTGGGCTTCGGCCCAACTCTCTCAAAATGTCGACTGGGAAAGAAAACTTTAGACCGGTATTAATATATGGACTTCGACCGGTAATACATATGTGGGCTTCGACCGGTATAGATATATGTACTTCGACCGGGATTAACATATGTAGGCTTCGACCAGTAATACATATGTGGGCTTCGACCGGTAATACATATGTGGGCTTCGACCGGTATCTTCCCCAGGTCTCGACCGATACTCCAACGACAGATAAATTCAGAAATTACTCGACAATACGGCAGTCCCCGTTTCAAATTTTAAATCAATTGCAAGATAAACAAATTTCTGAATGAAGACTACCATAAATTTTACTAAAGTTCTAAGCTCACTGAGGAAAACCCGAATCAGTCCTTCGTTCAATTCCAACCCAGAACACCAAAATTTCAGAATCAATCCCACCCACTAATACATATATGAGTTAAATGATTTCAAAGAGAGCAGACAATTAAAAGTGGAGTTCTACCTTCGCAAAGATGATTCAGTCCGAGCTCCCCTTATGAAATCTTCTCTGCTTCGGTCTCTTTCTCTCGGTTGCTCCAAAATTCACTCTCAAAACAACCGCCACACCCCAAATGAATGCACACAACCCTATCTATCCTATTATAGAAAAATATTTCACCTGGCCCCCTTGCAAATAAGATTTTGACCGCACCCCCCAGACTTAGAGTTTAAAGCTTTTAGTCCGGGTTATTACATTTTGTTTATGGTAAGGTAAGTTGTATTTGAGACCTCTTCATGCATTGAATCTACACCATCATCGATTGAATCCTTGTTTCTGGTACTTGACATGAGCCACAATCGATCTCTTGGCCGAAACTTAAGCAACCAATTCCTTGCTCAATCCATTAATTCGCCTTAGCCCAAGGTATTCATTGCCAACCACATATCCCTACGCTATAGGCCCAGATACAACGTCGGATTCCTAACAATCAACAAAATTTTAGAATCACATTTACAATAACATATTTAATCAACACAAAACCAAGACCCAACAACAAAGTAATTATATGTAATCAAGGTATTTCTATATCACAAATACGATATAATTCGTGGATCTTTTATTACAAAAAAGAAGTTCTATAATTGCTCATATATCAATTTTTCAACGACATTACAAAACATATTTCATATTTTTAATACTTAATTTTCTGGCTTACTGAATTATACGAAACATCACTCTTAAAATTACAAATTGGAAATCAAAATTTTCACATGATAAACATCAATATTAATTATTGACACAACTCAAGAATCAAAATACCGCATAGAAGGATATCTCGTTTAAAGACTTCAACTTGCATTGATGTAAGGAAATCAATAGAAAGAAGCAAAAAATGACCATATTGGAAAGTTGAAAATAGACGGCGAGTCAATCCAAGACATTACAAAAATCTAACTTCAACCTTTTGTTTTCTTGTTTTGTTGTATAAAGGAATCCATGAGGTTGTTTGGATTGGCAATAAAATAAGCAGTAAACTCGTGAACAACCAAAAGATAACCCACAAAAATCTTGACATAAGCAAAAAAAACTATCAAGAATACGGAAAGAAAAATCAACCAAAAATATATTGTTTTAACACACATAAAGCAAGTAAAGAAAGCCCAAAAGATATTTGTATTTTACATAACTAACCTCATAAAGGTGAACAATCACTTAGTGGTGTGAGAAGTTTAAACATCTTGTATGTCAAGAAGTATGTTCATCAATGGTTGCAATTGATGTCAACAATCATGATTTTGTTTTATATGCAAAATGGAGAGAACCAATATTCATGTTGCACCTTAAAAAATTAGTGAAGAGCGGAGAACTTTTTCAATTAATTTCATCACATTATTACCAAAGAGTAAGTAAACAAAAGTACGATGGGATTTGAAAGGACATGTAAAGTTATAAATACATATTGGTAAATAACATCGAATGATGTAAAAAAGGGAAAATACCATAAATTGAGAAAAAAAGAAAGGAGTGATCAAGCTTCCACCTCATTCTTTGTGGTGATTGCTTATATAAATATAGATTGGGAGATGAAGAGGAGCTAGGGGAAAATGAAGGGCATAATGTTAAATGCAAACATAATTAATAACTAATGTTGATGGGAAATTAATGTGAAAAATTAGGGGAAAAAAGGATTAAGAGGAGGTTGAAGGAGAAAAAAAGATAAGTGAGTTTCTAGCTTATAGGAAAATCCATGTCATCAACCTTGGTTTCTCCTTTAATATATATACTAGTGCGTGGCACCGTGCGTTGCGTGGTGACAAAAAATATTTTGTTAATACATATGTAGATTAAAATTATCACATTTTGTTAATGATAACTACTTACATGTAATTGAATAAAATGATTGTATTGGACATATTTAGATGTAAATTATTTTAAGCCATTAGCCCAAAAGTTTCTTAAATCGGGACGAAACTAATTTTAGGATCACACAAAACAACCACTGGTAAATTGATACCAAAGATTTTAGACCGCCTAAGGTGCCAATATATATTAACAACATCATAAGCAACATTACAAATGAAACTCAAAATGTGTATTATATATACACCATTTGTTGGAATAAAAAAAACTACAATCAATTGATCAATAAAATATTGTCTTTTATAATTACATGAGTCCCTCCCAAATGTCAATTTGAGAATTTAGAATAATGTGTTGATCAAGGCATTATGCTTCAAAGCAGCATCAACGGACTCTCTCTGTAAAGCAATCGAATGAAGGATCTGGTAGCAAATCCATGGTTGATTTAAGCAACCATGTGAATAAGTGACAATATTATAAATAATTCTTACATTTAACTTTAGTGTCAAAAGTATAAAATGAGATTGATTATACATGTTTATTAATTTAACACCAAGACATGTCAAAAAGAAAAAAAATAACATCACTGGTTGATTATCTCAATCACTTTAACCAAGATTGCCAATATTTCATGGCCTGAATTTATATCATTTCAACTCAATTCGATTTTTTTTTTGTGGAAAGAAATACTTGGCATCCATGCGATTATCACGTTGAAGCCATTAACTTTCACATAAATAGAATAGTTTAATAAAACAATTAATTAACCAAAAGAGATGGATCATATAAAGAGTATTCGGTTTGAGCTGAGCTTAGGAATTGGGGGAAATATTCAAGAAGAGTTGATAGATGTAAAAACATTGATATTCCAATGGAGGGATTATGTACTGTTTCGAAATTGGTCGTTTATGGTCGAACAACCGCTTGTAAAGAAATTTCTCATTTAGGGTACTTTGAATGAATTTCCATTAATCCTCATTATAACAACCCAAAACTTTAACAATAAAGCAGTCTAATAACATAAGAAATCTCGCCAAAAATGGCCCAAATAACAACAATCTAGATCTTAAATGTATGCTAGGTTTGCATTAAAACAACCTACTACAACTGAGATTTTAAATGAAACAAAACATTCTAATGGTAGTCTTCTACTCCGCCTATACTCATACCTCTCCCTCTGATAGTTACAATCCTTTTTTAAAAGAAAAAAAAATACAAGGTACAAAGTATTTATACCTACATCTAAAATACAAGGAAATTAAAAACAAAATACAAATACAATACAATTTGACTTTTATTACAAAAGACTTTGACTTTGACGAGATTTGACTTTCTTCACCTTTGACTTTCTTAAATTTTGACCTTCAGTCTTCTTGATCTTGTATCCAACATATTTATGCTCTAACAGCGGGCCACACCCCCGACTTTGGCCGCTCACAACAATGTATGCATACATATAACCATCAATAAAACATATACTGCATAAAAAGGAACTCACGTATATGAAGCTCGCGTAAATAAAGATATGTCTTAAAATAACTTCCTCATGTCTTAAACAGTTAAAACACCACAAGCATTTAATTAAAAGTCCACGTGCATAAATAACTTCATAAATTTACGAGGTTTTAAGTTCAGAATACTCACCTTTGGTCCTTGCTTCAAATTATGCTTCCTAACGATCCCACCACCTATAACAACACCGATAAGTTGATAAGAGACTCCCCAAAAGACTTATACATTTTTTTTCTAACCATTTCCCATGCTAATCCTGCTTATAATTACTGGACAGACCGAAGTCGGCTTATGCCGTATCTCTTGAACTGGACAACCCGACCCTCGAGATAAACAACACCCAATATATCCACAATCCCCGGGCTCCCCCGTCTCCCGGGGTCACGACCCAGGTTTCACTCGACCGAACTCCTCGGTCCCCCACTCCCCGCCTGGGGTCTCTCCACGACCGGACTCCCCGGTCCCCCACTCCCCGCCCGGAGGCGATTTGGGGTTCTGCAAACCCAGAACTCGAACGAAACCTTCCCAAAGCCAAAAATCCCGCATATTACTCCACATAAATCAGTCTAAACCACAAAATCATCTTAGGGTTCGATTTTGAAGGATTAACACATGACCATTTATCATCTAACCAATATTAATGAAGATCAGATGCAATTCCAACAACCTAACCCAAACTCAACCAAAAGGGCTTAAACAATCCAAATACTCTAAAAAGGAAAGTAGATAACTATGGTTTAACAACATACCTTGGATGAAGTGAAGATTCCCAAAACTCCAAAATCCTTCTCACTTTCGATCACAACCCGACCTTCTCTTCCTCTCTACAGCTCCAACCGTCAACAAGAAGGATGAAAGAAATCCTTAGGTATAAAACCCTTAATCATGACATTTACACTTAGCCCCTCAAACTTTTGGACTTAACCTCCTTTTTCCCAAAGATTAAAATTCCCAATTTTAAACGAGGTTATTACAATATCCCCCCTCAAAAGGATTCCGTCCCCAGAATCCCATTGTCGAACAAATGGGGATATTGGGACCTCGCGTCTCTCTCTACTTCCCACGTTGACTCTTGTCCTTTGTGGAACTTCCACAACACTCTTACCAACCTAATCTCCTTATTCCTCAGTTTTTTGACTTTATGATCCAGAATGGCCACCGGTTCTTCGACATAACTCAACTTTTCATCCACTTGGACATCCTCCAATGGTATTACTACATTGGTCTCTACCAAACATTTCTTCAGATTCGACACGTGGAATGTGGGGTGAACCCCTCACAACTCCTCAGGCTAATCTAGCTTGTATGATCCTTCTCCAATGCGTTCTAAGATAGCAAACGGTCCGACAAACCTCGGGCATAACTTTCCTCTCATTCCAAAACGGTCTACTCCTTTCCAAGGCGAGACCTTTAACATGACTCTGTCTCCTACTTGAAATACAATTGGTTTTCTTCATTTAATCGCGTACACTTTCTGACGGTCTTGCGTCGTCTTTAGCCCTTCTCGAATCTGATTTACCTTAACTGCAGTTAATTGCACTATCTCGGGACTTGCCAATTTCAGTTCTTCCACTTCGTTCCACCACAAGGGTGTTCTATAATTGAGTCCGTACAAATCACACCCCTCCCAAGGCGAGGTTGGTAACTTTACCTTGTCCCCCCGTAGGACTTATGCCTCAAATTTCTCAGTCTAACCAACTTATTTCCATTCACTTGTCCAAGCCATTCTGATCAATACATAGTCATACATAACCATCAGATTTACCCCTCGATTAATCCACAACTACCTTAAATAAAAGAATTTTACCGGAGTCAATGCCACGACAACATGCATCACTGACTAAATAACCACCCAATTCGCCAACATGACACTTCGTCAACCTTAGCCATCACCAACAGCTCACAGTCACGAGTTTCTTAATCCTGTAACCTGCCATTGCAAAGCAACTTCTCTTAATACGACATACGTCTAACGTAAAAGCACTTTCTTCTCGACCCATATTAATCTCAACTCATCGGCATTATCCAAATCTTACACGCTAAAATACACATCGTTCTAACGTCACCACCCCAACTTCTTACATATTGGAAGAAACTTCCACAATTCAAAACCCTCGTAATCCACCAGCTCCAACTAGCCAAATAATGCGACGCATACTTCCATTTCTCATTGCATCCACAATCATCCAACCATATGCGCTATAAAACCAAGGTTCACCCGCCCAACACGGAGTGACCATGCCCCTACATACTACTCCAATTGGTTTAACACTGAACAACTGACTCACTTGGAATCCTTTCCACGCATTACCAAGACTGACACTATGGTCCTACACTATGAGCACTATATCCAACCACCTCTTCCTTCCTCCTCGAAAACTTCAAACCCACTTCCAACAACCGACTCACTGGTTAGCGGTGTGAACTTTTGGCTAATTGCACGATTTAGATTATTCAACACTCACACCGCACCGTACTCCATAATCTCTTTCTCACACCCACGCTAGGAATTCATAAATTTACTAACAGAAGAATCTGAAAACATAATTCCACATTCTTTAATACTTGCCAAACTTCTTACTCCCAGATTACCCACATTTCCGACATAATATCTTCACTCTCCTCTTGTTGCATGAAACACTGCTCACCCAACCTTGCTCACTCTAATCCTCGATCATTCCCAAATGTGTCGAAACACATTTACATTACTTTACTTAGTCAACCGATTACCCGAAATTTTTACACGAGGTAATCAACCGAGCTCCTCCAAAACATTAATCATTACTTGAAAACACCGCACAATTCTCGCTCTCCAAACCGGCTTGCCCAAACTGATAGAATCCATTCACATCCCAAGAAATACTTCGACATACGCACAAATGTCCTGTCTACTACATAACCTCTGAACTAAGCAGTTCGATACTTCCACCAACAATCTAGGGGTATAAGATAAACCTGCCCACAACTCGCCGCAACCCAGAACATATGTTTCCTCTCTTAGATAGTCGTCATGTATCATTCGAAATCATCCTCAACTTAGTAATACCCCTATACCAACCGAACATCCACACGTCTTAACCACATACTCTTCACTCACGAATCATTCCCAAAAATCTCCGGACGAGGTCGTTCATTCCATTCCAATATCACCAACACAAATATACAACCATCACCCTGTCACTTCATCATAACAACCAAAATCTTCCTGACCAAACTAGCGGTTTTCTATTTTCGTAATACTAGCACAAGGTGGTCAAAAACACATCGGTACCCACCTTTTCCGAAAACTCTTAGCTTCATCATGAAACTCAACGAATTATCCATGGGTACTTCATTTTCCGCGTCCTGACATTAACCACGAATATGATTTCTGACTTCAATATCAACGGTCGGCATTGTGATTCTTCCACCATGCCTCCGACATACAAGGGTTCCTAAAGAAACTTACCTCTTCCAATGCAACAACTTACTGCCATAAAAATATCTTAACGACTTCAAATTCCACCCTAGACACAACCATTTGTCGACATCCACATCTCAAGTCACTGACCAAACGGGTAAGCCATTATAATACAAACATTCTTAACGTCAAAGGTCAAAGCCCCCCATTAGCCATCTCCACTATTCACCACCCTTCCTTAAAAGAAAACCAAAGTCATAGGTCCACCACCCACCGATCGAGTGCCCCTTTCCCACTCTCAAAGCCTTCCTCACGACCTAGAGAGTTCATAGCCTTCATGCATGACACACCAAAAATATTTTAAACTTTGAGACATTTGAAAGTTTAGTATGTACCATATTATGAAACAAACTTGTGCGTACACCCCACTACACCAACATCATTAATTACCCATACACAACGATCTCGAGGATCGTTCATTCTCAACTTTCCGACAAATTACGCCTCACACCCATCCTAAATCAATGTTGACACAATTGAATTTATTTTCACCAAACATTACCCATGCGATTTATAAAAATACTATGAAATTTCTTACACTGAGCGAGTCGGACGACTCTCACCCTCAAAAATAAAACGACACGTGTTCGTACCAAATGCACTTATAAAATCATGTGGTCAAACGCTGTTATGATTTTCACAACAAAAGTTAACTCATTTAAAGAGATAAAATAATTCTTCCACACCAAAAAATCTAAATTTTATCATTCGACGCAATAAACTTGTCTTTTCAGTACAAACTTGTCTTCTAAACGAATACCTCGTGAGGCACACACACACACCAATACTTCCCAACATCCCTAACTGTCCAACTACTAGTTACCAATGCGACTATTAATTCGCAAATCATGCGTCTTCACTTTGACCCCAAACAAACTTACCAACAATAGCTCATTTCCATCTGATCCTCACTGCATCTTATCAATCGGCACTGATTTCGTCTCTTAACCACCCTTCAATTAACTACATCTTTGAGCCTTATTTCTATCCTTCGATTCTTGGGTTAACACTCTCCTGATTCCCACTGATCGACATAACAAACTACCAAATTAGAGACTCCCCTAAAGCGAAAAGCTCACCACCAATCGATATTCTTTTCCTTATGGACTCAAGAGGAGGTCCTTTCTCAAACGAAATATCTACATCCCGCACGATACTCATCCCAAACGGTATTATCCTTAAAACCCTAAGCGAACTCACACAACACGCTAGACCAAGACTATCATTTCAATGATACGACTTACTACCCAAAACTACACCCATCCAAGAACTCAACAATAGAAATCGAGTATGCCCATGCACCTGTAAATTCATAATGGCATTGGCCAGATGCAATTCTGAATTTACCTTACATGAGAGTACTCACTATCGTTGTCACGATTCTCGATAATCAAGGTCTTCCTTAAAGATTTCCTAAAACTCAGTTGTATCCCCTCCTCCTAGTTTAAGTCTAGGCCCGTCCGGTCACCCAGATCCCTTAAACTATGGCTCTGATACCAATGATAACAACCCAAAACTTTAACAATAAAGCAGTCTAATAACATAAGAAATCTCGCCAAAAACGGCCCAAATAACAACAATCTAGATCTTAAATGTATGCTAGGTTTGCATTAAAACAACCTATTACAACTGAGATTTTAAATGAAACAAAACATTCTAATGGTAGTCTTCTACTCCGGCTCCCGGTCAAACTTTCTCTTTACCCTTGCACGCGCTGCCTAACTCACGACGGCCTGAAAAGGTTTTTAGTTTTTGAAAGAGCGAGGGTTAGACCAAAGGTCTAGTGAGATCCCTCAAAACATAGTTCAATCACAATTTACAGAAAGATTAGAATAAATCAACCCATTCATCTTTGAAAACATAAACCACGTGTAAAACTCGCTTCCAGCACACACTACCGTTACAAAAAGTGACAGCGTGTTTGTCTCATACTGCCTTAGATGGGACACACCCCCATATAGCATAAACGGGACACCCCCCGGTATGAGTACAGGAGGGCCACACCCCCTGACTTTGGCCGCTCACAACAATGTATGCATACATATAACCATCAATAAAACATATACTGCATAAAAAGGAACTCACGCTCGCGTAAATAAAGATATGTCTTAAAATAACTCCCTCATGTCTTAAACAGTTAAAACACCACAAGAATTTAATTAAAAGTCCACGTGCATAAATAACTTCAAAAATTTACAAGGTTTTAAGTTCAGAATACTCACCTTTGGTCCTTGCTTCAAATTATGCTTCCTAACGATCCCACCACCTATAACAACGTCGATAAGTCGATAAGAGACTCCCCAAAAGGCTTATACAATTTTTTTCTAACCATTTCTCATGCTAATACTGCTTATAATTACTGGACAGACCGAAGTCTGCTTATGCCGTATCTCTTGAACTGGACAACCTGACCCCCGAGATAAACAACACCCAATATATCCACAATCCCCGGGCTCCCCCGTCTCCTGGGGTCACGGCCCGGGTTTCACTCGACCAGACTCAACGGTCCCCCACTCCCCGCCCGGGGTCTCTCCACGACCGGACTCCTCGGTCCCCCACTCCCCGCTCAGGGTCTCTCCACGACCGGACTCCCCGGTCCCCCACTCCCCACCCGGAGGCGATTTGGGGTTCTGCGAACCCAGAACTCGAACGAAACCCTTCCCAAAGCCAAAAATCCCGCAGATTACCCCACATAAATCAGTCTAAACCACAAAATCAGCTTAGGGTTCGATTTTGAAGGATTAACACATGACCATTTATCATCTAACCAATATTAATGAAGATCAGATGTAATTCCAACAACCTAACCCAAACTCAACCAAAAGGGCTTAAACAATCCAAATACTCTAAAAAGGAAATTATATAAATATGGTTTAACAACATACCTTGGAAGAAGTGAAGATTCCTAAAACTCCAAAATCCTTCTCACTTTCGATCACAACCCGGTCTGCTCTTCCTCTCTACAGCTCTAGCCGCCAACAAGAAGGATGAAAGAAATCCTATAAAACCCTTAATCATGACATTTACACTTAGCCCCTCAAACTTTTGGACTTAACCTCCTTTTTCCCAAAGATTAAAATTCCCAATTTTAAACGCGGTTATTACAATTCCCCGTATTAGGTTGCATTAGAAAACACGAACACAAAAGTAAAGATGAATAGAAAGTAGGAGAATTTGTCGAAGATTAATTAATGAGAGGGAGAGAGGAGGAAATCAAAAGGACTACGGAGCATATGAATACTCTTATAGGATATCTTAAATTTTAAGTGTGTAAAATTACCAAAAACACCTATGAAATGAAACACATATCTTTTTTGTATAAGGACGAAAACGTGTTGGATCATAAATTGTATTGAAGATTAAAGTTAAAGTTCAGGGTTTAAATTGTATCTATTTGATAGTTAATTTGGGTTAAGTTGTAAATGGGCCTCAAGTCTATCATGCCCATTACGAAGCCCATTAAGTTTAAAGCCCATATGGCCTAAGTATTTATAGTTTTGATTAATTAGGTTTTAGGGTTAACTCTGATAATCCTCATATGTTACAATAATTATCATATTAGAGAGGTAGTCGTTTTCTCTGTAATCCTACATTCAAGGTACCAAGAACACACAAGGTTTTCATTGATTAATCAAGGATCGTGGTATGTTATTCTGATTCATTAATCTCTTGATCTTTATTGTGTGTGTGTTTAATTATCAACTAGATTAAACTGGGTTAACAAGTGGTATCAGAGCCTAAAGAATCAAGATTTTTTGGATTGAAACTGTGTTTATCGACAACTGCTGTGTGATAATCAAGTTCATGAATTTATGAGTTTTTATGCCTAAAATTGATATGATTATATGCGTTTCATGCTTCTGAATGTTATCTCATTGATTAATTGCGCTTTTATTCATTAATCAATTGGCTTTTGGAGGATTTTTAGAATCTGGGTTCGACAACTTCTCATACCAGTCGAACATTGTGTTCTTCAAATTGATTGACAAAAAGTTGTTTTTAATCATTAATGTTGATTGGGTTGTGATCGATATGTGTTTGTGGTAAAGTAGTCTGATTTTTACATCTGAATTTGAGTTCTTGGGTGTTTCTGGGTTGATTATTGCTTTCTGGGTCGTCGAACTGTGAAGAACATACCAGTCGTTGTTCAATAATACTTGTCTGGTCGACCGCATCATACCAGTCCACATCGATATCGGTCACACAATACATGCACACTACCGGTCATTAAATCTTACCGGACGACCTCAACATACCGATCGACCGCATCATCCCGGTCAATTGATACCGGTTGCACCACTTCGGCCCATACCGGTCGACTCACCCCGGTCACTTCACTACGGTCGGTCAACACCTTATCGGTCGACCCTAACACTTTACCGATCGACACATTACCGGTTAAATCACATTACTGGTCGAAGACCTGTTCGGTCGATACATAATACTGGTCGACCTCTCCTATCGTGCAACATACCGGTCGACGAGTTTCCGGTCAAGCAAGTTATCGGTCCAAGCAACATCCCGGTCGTGCAACACCCCGGTCGAAGCAAGATACCAGTCACACTCTCCTTTGCGCCAATGCCTATTCGCGCAAACCCACACTTTGCGCCACCTAAGGCTCGCGCAAACCTCACTTTGCGCGACCCACGTCTCACGCGAACCTCTACTTTGCGCCACCCACGTCTAGCGCAAACCTCACTTTGCGCGTCCTGTCTTTCGCGCGAACTGTCTTGCGCCACTGTCTTAGCTCACTTTTGCGCCAGATTTTCTATGGTTATTTTTATTTGTGTACTTTTACTGTGCGTGTACTGCATTTATTATTTTTGGAAATTTATTTTTCTGAAAATTTTTGAGTGTAGTTTTTATTCAACTCTTGATTCTAACGATCTCATCTAGTTGATTGTCTTGGTACAGATTAGTTTGATTTCTAACCATACGGCTAAGATGTCGAATCAGCTTCTCTCAATGGGCTCTCAGTCCAAACCTCATGTCCTCATGGCTGATGAATATCAGCAATGGAAAAAGAGAATGATCCAGTTTCTGAATCACAAGAACAGAGAATACATGGAATCAATCATCAATGGTCCAGTAAATCCAATGATCAGAGTACCTGGTCAAGCAGAAACTGAAACCTCTCTAGAGATTCCTGATAGATTTGTCTTGAAACCGTACCAGTACTTTAGTGAAAAGGAGAACGAGTTGTACAAGATAGATGAAGAAGCTCTCATTTATCTGACAATGGCAATACCAAATGACATCTACAACCATGTAGATAGTCGGAGCTCAGCTAAAGAAGTCTAGATGAACTATCAAGACAGTTTGAAGGAAGTGAAGCCTCCATCCAAGCCAAGCAGAATCTATGCATAAATGCCTACGAGGGGTTTCACGCAAAGGAAGGAGAGACGCTGCTAGAGACCTACAACAGATATAATATCATCCTCAATGACTTGCGGAGGAACAATATCTCTAAATCAACTTCAGAGATAAATTATAAGTTCATCAAGAATCTGAATCCTGAATGGAAGAACTTTGCCGTCAACCTTCAGATGTCAAAGAATATGGCTCAAGAAAATGTCACTAATATCTTCTCTACTCTTTCTCAGCATGAGGATGAGGTGAGAACCATCAATAATGAGTCCAATAAACTGAAGGATTATGTGGCTCTCATAGCTGGCAAAGGAAAGAGTTCAGTTCCTATATCCTCTGCAAGGTCAAAGAAAAAGGTTTCTAAAGCTCTTGTTACGGATTTTACTGAGTCTGATTCTGCTTCGAGTGATGAAGAACTGGAGATTGATTCTGATCCGGATATACAGAAGTTCTCTGAGGACTTGGCTTTAATTACTCAACGATTCAAGAAGAGCTTTGGCAAGAAAAAGTACTAGTCAAAGCCAAAGTATGATGGTTACAAGAAAGAGAAGTCTGAGATGCGATACAAGCAAAGGCATGGAAAAAGAGAGGAAGGACGAGAAGACAGGAAGGAAGATAGAAGAGAAGGAAAGAGAGAGGAGAAGAAAGAAGAAATAAAGGATGAACCAGGAAGATGCTACAACTACGGCAATTTTGGGCACTTCTCCAGAGATTGCAAGTTCAAGAAGGTAAATAACTCAGAATACTACGCGAGGAAATCACTCATTGCCAAGAAAGCTGAAGAAGGAAAGGTGCTCATGGCTGAAGAAGAAAACTGGTTGTTCCAAAGTTCTGATGACGAGGAGCAGACACACTTCACCCAAGTTTCCTACATAGGAAAGCTGGATGGTGACGGTGAAGATTTTGAGGCACATTTCGAAGATGCAAACTCTGAGGTAAGTGATAATTCTGAACTTATTGAATCTTTAATGGCCCAAATAAATAGTATGAAGGATGAATTTGCTTTACTGAAAGGTAAACTTAGCTCTGCACATCAATCAGTTTTAAGTTTTCGTGATGAAAACGCCTTGTTAAAAGTTGTTGTGGAAGACAAAGAAAAAGAAAATGATGGTTTAAAAGTTGAAAAAGAGTCTTTAAAAAGAAAAATATCTGGCTTAGAAAAGGATCTTGTAAATCTTAATGCTGAAAAGGGTGAGTTTAAAATCAAATTCGAAGTCTGTTTTCAAGAAAGAAATGAAGCTTACACCAAAATCAAGCAATTGGAGGATATTAACATGAAACGAGGTCAGACTGAGCAGACATTAAATCTGTTGACCAATAAACTCCAAGACGAAAGGTTTTATAAACTTAAACCAGGTTTGGGTGTGCCAACTAACGAGATTTTGAAAAAGGCACCAGAGCACTTATATAATTTTGATAAATTTGGCTCCGCAATCAGACCCATTCCTAACATTCGTGCAACCTTTGTTGAAGCAAGTACTTCTAAACCTTTTACAGAGACCAAAGGTCGAGAAGAAATAGGGAAGGACAAGTCTTGTGAAACTGATTCTCAAAATTCTTTTAAATCAGTTGGTTTTAAATACAGTGACTTGAACAAAATCTATGAAACTCGAAAGATCGAATTAACTGAGTTTGATTCACTGTTTACCACATCTTCAAAAGAATCAGTCAGCAATGACACGGTTCCACCTGAGACTGCATGCAAATATGATGAGTATGAATCGGATGTTGATCCATCTACTATACCATCAGTCTCAAATCCCATTGCTTCTAAACCTTTACTTGTTGAAGAGGTTGAAGAAGAAACTGTCATCACGAATGGATCTTATTCTAAAAATGATAAAATGGAGTTTATTGAAAACATGACCGAAGAAAGGTTTTCTGAAATGATGAATGCGTCTGACTCTGATCCTGTTTCTATTTTAAAGGAGTCAAATCCTGTTAATGATCATACATCTGAATTGATGAAGCAAATTGATCTGTTGCAACAGTCTCTTGACGAGGTTGAAGATGAAAACTTTGATCTCAAATTTAAACTTGAAAAATCTTTGAAAGAAAATCAAGAGCTTTGCACAGAGATCAATGATTTGAAAATTACTTTGTTTAAAAATGCTTCAAATGATAAACAGATGTTAAATGATCCAAGCTGGAAGGTGAGAACTAATCCAGAATTTGATGCTCCTGCAAAACCTTCAGTTGTTTACTCTGATTGTCTTGAATATCCACCTAGTATTTTTGAGAAGGGTGAGACTTCAAGTAGCTCTAGAAAAGAACCACCCTCTAAGATAGAGACTAACAAGATTCCTGTTTCTGTTTCAGATATAAAAGGAAATGGAGTTGGGAGGAGTAAGAAGAATAAAGATACTAGTTTGAATAAAAATGATAGTTTGACTTCTAGTGAATCTTTTGTTACGAATAGTTGTATTTCAGACTGTGTTATTTTGAAAAGTAATTCTTTTGATGGACATGAATGTAAGATTTTTTCCGATAAATCTAAGTTTATGAATTTTGCTCGAAAGAATCTATATTGAAAACACTGCTGGGATAACTCATTCAAATACTACTCCCCTTCTAAGTCCAAAAAGAGCAAAAGAAAAGCTAAACTGAACCTTAATTCCAATTCTAATTCTAATTCTTCCACACAACCCAAAGTGTTTCGAGCTAAGGTTGACAATCCTAAGTCTAAGAAGCATTTTCAGGAATTAAATGTTAAGATGGTTTGGAAATGGGTTCCAAAACCCCGTTATGAATGGCGAGTGAAAGTTAAACCTGCTGATATTCCTGAATTGCTTGGTGCTAACCGCGAAGGACCCATCTTGATATGGGTACCTAAGCAAAACTAATTGTCTCTTTTGCAGGCCTGTCGATTGTGGGTGATAGATTTCGGATGTTCACGCCACATGACAGGATTCAAGCTCCTCTTGCATAACTATGTGGAGGAGCCTGCCGGAGCAGTTCATTTTCCAAATTCTGAAGTAGAAGGACACGTCAGAGGATACGAAATGCTGGATAATGGAGTTGTGAAGATTCAAAGAGTGTTATATGTAAAAGGGCTTGATCATAATTTGTTCAGCACTAGTCACTTCTGTGACATGAAATATCAAGTCCGCTTCACAACAACTCATTGCTATCTTGAGGATCCCGATGGTTACGAAGTCTTCAAAGCTGAGCGCCATGGAAATCTATACTATGTAGATTTTCCTACACTGTCTGCCACACGTCCAGTATGCCTACTAGCCAAAGCTTCTAAAGCACAATCGTGGACGTGGCATCGCCGCTTGTCTCATCAAAATTTCCGATCCATAGCTAAGCTCCAGAGACAAGGTCTGGTCAAAGGTCTACCAGAAATGAGGTTTGAGAAAGACTCACTATGTTCTGCATGTGAGATGGGCAAAATGAAGCGAAGCTCCCTCAAGTCCAAAGCTGAATCATCAACCTCATCTGCACTGGAACTTATTCATATGGACCTTTGTGGCCCAATGCGAGCGACGTCTATCAATGGCAAGAAGTACGTTTCAGTAATGATAGATGACTATTCGAGATATACATGGCTCGAGTTTCTTCGCAACAAGTCAGATGCGCCAGAATTGATTATCGCTTTCATCAAGCGTATTCAAGTACGTCTTCAATTGCCAGTCAGAACTATTCACAGTGACAATGGCACGAAGTTTAAGAATGACACCTTACAGAGTTATCTTACTTCTGTGGGGATTTCACATAATTTCTCCGCAGCCTACACTCCACAGCAAAATGGCATTGTTGAACGGAAGAACCGCACTCTTGTTGAAGCTGCTCGTACGATGCTCGCATATTCTGATCTACCCATGTATCTTTAGGCCGAGGCAGTTGCTACAACATGTTTTACTCAGAATGGTACCATTGTGGTCAAGCGCTTTAATAAAACAACATATGAGTTAATCAACAATCGCAAACCTAACATCAAATTCCTTCGTGTTTTTGGTTGCAGGTGTTACATTCTGCGAGAACGTCAAGGATTATCAAAATTTGATAAGAAATCGGATGAAGGATATCTTGTTGGATACTCTCTGACATCCAAAGCTTATCGAATTTACATTATTTGAACCAAGACGGTTGTTGAGAGCATGAATGTCTCCTTTGATGAGAATTCTACAAGGACTTCTGGACACAACAGTTCAGAACTCGGACTTCAGAACAAAGCTTCTATTCACCCCGGAATAGAACCAGTGTCTAAAGGATCTACTACTTCTAACTCTTACTCTACTTCATCTGAGTTAGATTTACTGTTTATTGATGCCTTCGATGATATTTGTGCATATTTTGACAAAGGCATATCTACATCAACAACAAGCTCGGAGGTCCCTGCTATTTCTGAAGATATGTCTGGACCTTCCGAAGTTGTCACTGCTACTGCATCTCCATCAGGTACAACCAAACCGTTAGTTTCTGAATCTACTAATGCTGAATCTGTCTCTGCAGATAGTTCTTCTGGAAAATGAAGTCACGAGTACTTTAGCTGCTACTTCCGAAGCTTCAGTATCAGAAACACCAGTACAAGATGTCCCGAGTACATCTATGGATCTACCTGCCGTGCATGATGAGAACGATGCATCAAATACGCAACAAACAGTTGAATCCTTACCAAGCACACATCGTTAGACTAAAGATCATCCTCTGCATAACGTGATAGGTGACGTACAATCTGGTGTCACGACACGGTCTGCATCAGCAAACTTCTGCATGTTTTCAAGCTTACTTAGTTCCTTAGAACAAAAGAAAGCATCCGAAGCTCTACGTGATCCCTTCTGGATTTCTGCTATGCAAGACGAGCTTCTGCAATTCGAACGGAACAAGGTATGGCGCTTGATCCCACTACCTAAAGGTAAATCTGTTATCGGAACTAAGTGGGTTTTCAGAAATAAGAAAGATGAAGCTGGAGTAGTTGTGAGAAACAAAGCTCGCTTGGTTGCAAAAAGGTACTGTCAACAGGAGGGCATTGACTATGACGAAACATTCGCCCCTGTTGCAAGGATCGAAGCCATCAGAATATTCTTGGCATATGTAGCGCACAAGAACTTTACTATCTATCAAATAGACGTAAAGTCGGCTTTCCTAAACGACGTTCTGCATGAAGAGGTCTACGTGGCTCAACCTGAAGGTTTCGTTGATCCTTATCACCTTGATCATGTCAATGTGTTAGACAAAGCGATTTATGGCCTTAAACAAGCACCACGAGCCTGGTATGAAACTCTCACTAAATTTCTCTTAGCTTCTGGTTTCAAGAAAGGTACGGTTGATACTACCTTATTTCTTATAAGGCAAGGTGAGGACTTGATTCTCATTCAGATTTATGTTGATGACATAATATTTGGGTCGACAAATCAGAAATTTTGCAAGAACTTTTCTAAAATCATGGAAACAAAGTTTGAAATGTCGATGATGGGTGAATTAAATTTCTTTCTTGGTTTACAAGTAAAACAATTACCCGAAGGCATTTTCATTAATCAAGCTAAATATATAAACGACATGTTAAGAAAGTTCAATATGTCAGACAGTTCAATCATGCAAACACCAATGGCTACTGGTACACTCTTAGATACAGATCCCTCGGGTAAACCTGTTGATCAAAAGGTGTATCGTAGCATGATTGGTTCCTTACTTTATCTGATTGCCAGTCGCCCATACATAATGTTTGCCACATGCTTTTGTGCGAGATATCAGTCTAATCCTAAAGAGTCGCACTATAATGCTGTTAAGCGAATCCTTAGATATCTCAAAGGCACTCCTAATTTAGGCCTTTGGTATCCAAAGGATTCTCGTTTTGATCTAACTGCCTTTACAGATGCTGATCATGCAAGATGTAAGCTAGACCGAAAGAGCACCTCTGGATCATGTCAATTTATAGGTGACAAACTTGTGAGTTGGACCTCAAAGAAACAAAACTGTGTTTCAACATCCACTGCCGAGGCTGAATATGTAGCTGCTGCTAGCTGCTGTTCACAAGTCCTCTGGATGAAGACACAGTTAAGGGACTTTGGGTACAACTACAAGCGCATCCCTATTTATTGTGATTCCAAGAGCGCAATCGCCATAACTGCTAACCCGGTTCAGCATTCGAAGACCAAGCATATCGATGTACGCTATCACTTCATCAAGTATCATGTAGAAAAAAGTGATATCGAAATGCACTTTGTTCAGACTGACTTCCAGTTAGTTGATCTTTTCACCAAGCCGTTGGATGAAAAGAGGTTCATGTTTCTAATCAGCAAACTTGGTATGTTGAACATGTTTTCTTGACCTTACTCATGATTCTAGGGGGAGTATTCTAAGTTGTGATCTTATGTTTTATTCTACAACTGTTGCTAACAAGAGAGGAATCATTTTTCACAAATGATTACCATGTTTTCTTTACTTTGCAGGTATGTTCAAGTGACATTGGCTTCTAATCACTTCGGATTAGAACCCGCACTTCAGTGCTTTATCTTTTTGTTTTATGTTAACAAATAAAAAAAAAAAAATTCTCTCTTAAGTTGAGGGGGAGCTTCATTGTCAAAGAGCTTAATCGAAAAAAAAACTCCTTTAGAGCTTAACTTTCAAACTCTTTTTAGTTTGAGGGGGAGAATATCATTGTCAAATACACTTATGTTTTGACTTCTCCAAATTTTTATTCTTCGTGTAATTGTATTCCTTTGTGCTTACATGTACAAAAGACTGTTGAACAACATGTTCTTTTAGGAAAATACAAGGGATTCTGTGTGTGAGCTTAACAGAACTTCCATGGATTCACGATAACCAGTGTTTCCTACCCCGGAAGTATTCCCTGAGTGATTGAGAGGAGAGGGGTCAAAAGACTTAAGTGATGGTGTGTGAAGAGGTAAAATGAAAAAGAGAGATTAGTTAGAAGTGAGCATTAAAATAAAGAGGGTGAGAGAACAGAGTAAAAGAATATTAGACTCTGCACCAAACTTCTTTCTGAGCCGGGTAGCCACATTATCTGTTGTTTCACATTTCTTCGTGAATGACATTGAAAAAGGCACCTAGCCCATGCCATCTCTTGCATACAACCCCACCAGCTACTCATTCTTTTCTCAAAAAGAGAATGTTTCACATTTTCTGGGGAAGCAACACATACGTTATTGGTTCTTCATTTGGAAGATACTAATATTGAAATAGAAGGAAAGTTGCCCCACCTTCGAACCCTTTCTCATACACATTGAGTCTATGTATAATTTGTTGTTGTCTCAACAAGTTTACATACTTTGAGCCTATATTGAAAATCAATCATCTATGCTTAATTTCTTTCATACACATGCACAAGCACACAGAAATTTGTTTTCTGTCAGAACATTCATAGATAATCATGTGTTATTCGATGATTGAATGGAAGTCCTAGGGAGCCAACATCAAACCAGCTCCTTATATAGTAACTTTGTGTTACTCAGTGACTTTGTGTCACTGACAGACATTCCAAACTGAGTCATTTGTTGATTCAGGGTTACACCTATTAAACTGTTTGAATTTGAAAAGATTCGAATGGTTTCTATTTTTTTGAATCTAAATAGATTGAAATAATCACTTTCTCCATTTGGAGAGACTGCTCTTATTTCCACACAGGGATCCGTACATGAAGACAGTGCTAAATTGGAGTCTATAATGACAAAGGGGGAGATTGTTCTAATGTGTTTTGATGATGATGATTCTCACCACTCATCAAAAAGGGGGAGAATATACAAAGGGGAGAATAATCAACAAGGGAGAATACAAGAACTTTTGAAGTCTTTGAAGTAAAGATTGTTGAAGTTTTCAAAGATGTGAAAGTGTCGGAATTTATTTGATCTATTAAAAGCCTGAATGAAGATGATCGTCAGAAGGACATTTCAAGTAAGAGAAAGTTAAAGACTGTGTAAAGCTACAAGATTTGAAGTTGTCAAAGTCATATCTACTACAGTTTTCAAGAAAAGTGAAGACCCAAAGACTAATTGCAATTTTTTTTAATCTTGAATCCAAAGGGGGAGATTGTTGGATCATAAATTGTATTCAAGATTAAAGTTAAAGTTCAGGGTTTAAATTGTATTTATTTGATAGTTAATTTGGGTTAAGCTGTAAATGGGCCTCAAGTCAATCAAGCCCATTACGAAGCCGATTAAGTTTAAAGCCCATATGACCTAAGTATTTATAGTTTTGGTTAATTAGGTTTTAGGGTTAACTCTGATAATCCTCATATGTTACAATAATTATCATATTAGAGAGGTAGTCGTTTTCTCTGTAATCCTACATTCAAGGTACCAAGAACACACAAGGTTTTCATTGATTAATCAAGGATCGTGGTATATTATTCTGATTCATTAATCTATTGATCTTTATTGTGTGTGTGTTTAATTATCAACTAGATTAAACTGGGTTAACAAAACGTCTTTCACATATTGACTTTTTTTTTAAATAAAAAAATTAGAATTTTTTGTTGAGAATCCAACTCTCACGACATGCCACATCATTATTTTCTTTTTATATATGTAAAAGATAGATGATATATATATATATATATATATATATATATGTGTGTGTGTGTGTGTGTGTGTGTGTGTGTGTGAAGGATCGTGTGAGAAGTTGAGTTAATGGTGAGAAGCGTGAGAAGTGGATCTGAACCGTTGATCTTTTTAAACCTCAATCCCTCCCATGAATTGTGGCTTAGAAGGGATTGATCTAGTGCATCTTATCTCAGTGCATCTCATCCTAATGTGCGTCCATTTCTCATCCAACGGTCGATAACCACTTCTCACGCTTCTCACCATTAACTCAACTTCTCACCGTAACCTAACCATATATATATATATATATATATATTCATATAAATAAAAATTTATGTAGTTTCATATTATCATATATTTGTGGATTCTAATTACATTTAGAGAAAAGATAAATATGATTGAAATCTTGTCATTGAACTACCTCTTGGTTCTTATTTTAATATATTTTAAATATATATTGATATATTGGTTGATTAAGAAAATTGATATATATTGGTAAGGATTTTTTTTTAATTGTCATGTATATATATATAGACAGAGGTTCAAGGGAAAACCTCAAATAAATGAAAAACTAAAAAACACCTTATCAACCGTTAAATTAGATGGTCTGATAGATGTGATTAAATGGGCGGTTACAACAATATTTTTTTAATTAAAAAACTCTAGCCCCCTATTTTTTTATTAGAAAAAAGAGAAAAAATAAACAAAATTCGAGAGAAATAAATTACACCAAAAAAACACATATTTTTCTCGTTAATTTGACATCCATATTGATATACATTTTCATCCATTTTTTCGTGGTTTTTCGGGTTTCTATTTATTTAGGGTTTTCCCCTGAACCTGACCCTATATATATATATATGTGTATATATATATGCATTGATGTAAATAAATAAAAAATTGTTTGCATTCTTATTTCATTTATATATAAAAAAGGATAAATATGATGAAAATTGTCTTTGAACCACATCTTGGTTCATTCTGTGATCTGTATTTTATCTATATTGATTGATTGATAAATTTTGATATATACCGATTGATTTTGATGATTTATTTTTTCAAGTGTCATGTAATTAAAAATATACATGCATTGATGTAAAAAATATATATGTAGTTTTATATATTTGTGGATTCAAATTTCTTATATAAAAAAAATGAAAACAAAGTTTAAAAAAGTAGGAAAATGAAAGGATTAACAATTAATGTGTTGATTGTATTTTTAAAATAAATCAAAATAATGAGAAAATAGATAAATAGGATGAAAAGTGTAGGATCAAGCGCTTACCACTACGCCAAAAGCAATTGCTGATTGAGAAGGTGCAACTTTATTTTCATATAGCGTAGCATCCAGCGCTAGTGATAAAACAGAAAAGGCAACTTTATTTCTATTTCCAACTTTATTTCCAAAAGCAAATGATTTCAGTGTGACACTAGTATATATTTGTACACTTGTAAATGAAATTATCAGCATTGAACGCGAACAAGCCATAGCTGCTTTAAAAGCAGAAAAGGCAACTGTTGAGGGATGGTGTAACTCTTCTACCAAAATCACTGAAATCATCAGGTCTCAAATCCCTGCCAGTGATAAAACCGGTCTTGGTTTTTGGAAAGAACAAGATGAACCTAAAGAAGACAGTTTCATGCTTAAGTTTGGAATGTTTGTCTCTTCTATCCCTGATACCTCTTCTACTCAGTGTTCTTCTTCTTCTAATCCTATTCCTGAGGAATTATCAAAAGTCTTTAAGCTCGCTAATAAAGTGAAATCCATTTCCCATCATCAGAAGGCTACCAAGAAAGGAAAACTGAAAGTTCCTCTCAAACCTTCAGTAAATTGATCTTCTAGCTCTGAAACAGAAATATTTGAATATGTCCTCCAAAGCTGAAAATAGATCTTAAGCCTTCAGAAGAGTCGCTTACGTAGATGGACTGAAGCACAATCTTCTAAGTATCACTCAGCTATGTGACAAAGACTACGAAGTTTGCTTCAATAAGAAAGCATGTTCAGTGATGAGTAAAAATGGAAAACTTGCTCTCAGTTGTCACCGTATGGAAAATGTCTATGTAATAGACATGGACTCTACTACCACTAAAAATGTGTGTTTTCTCTCTAAAGCCTCCTTTGATGTCAACTGGCTATGGCATAAAAGGTTTTCTCATCTAAATTCAAAACCTAAATTCTCTCTCTACTAAGGAACTGGTCTCTGGTCTTCCTCAGCACTCATATGCCAAGGAATCTCTATGTTCAGCATGTGAGAAAAGAAAACAGACTAAAGCTAGTTTCAAATCTAAACAAGTTTCCTTAGTGACAAGTCCTCTTCAACTCTTGCATATGGATTTATTTGGCCTTGTCAATATCCAATGCATAGTTGGAAAGAAATATACACTTGTCATTGTAGATGAATACTCTCGCTACACCTGGGTTATCTTCCTTCGCTGCAAAAGTGACACTCTAGAAGAACTGATATCTTTTGTTAGAAAGATGGAAGTGCTGAATAATCATACTATTCGTTCAATAAGAAGTGATCATGAAACTGAATTCAAAAATAGTTCCCTGAACAATTTCTTTGAGAGTAAGGGAATTTCTCACAATTTCTCCTCTGTAAGAACTCCTCAGCAGAACGGTGTCACTGAAAGAAGAAATAGAATGATCATTGAAACTGCCAGATCAATGCTCAGCGATTCTTATCTCCCTACTCAATTTTGGGTTGAAGCTGTCAACACTGCATGCTTTACTCAAAACAGATCTTTGATAGTAAAGCGATTTGGAAAGACAACCTATGAACTATTTCATGGAAGAAAACCCTCTATCCGTTTTCTTCACATCTTTGGTTGTCAGTGTTATATTCTAAACAACAAAGATTCTCTTGGAAAGTTCGACCCAAAGGCTGATGATGGAATATTTCTTGGATATTTCTCTATCTCTAAGGCCTACAAAGTCTTCAATAAGAGAATACAAACTGTAGAAGAAACAATTCATGTCACCTTTGACGAATCCCGTTCAGCGAGAAGTACGAATTTGATAATTAGATTTGAATAACCTCTGTGAAGAACCGGTTGTATGGTGTGAACTTGAAGCAGTCTTGAATGAACATTTAGTCATATGAATCATCATATGGTGATTGTACAATAGTATCTTGACTCTTTCGTTCAGTCAATTCAACCTTGAAATTGATTTCATCAACTTTCTTGACCTTAGCAGACAACATGTTTCTGTCTTCAACAAGTAGGTCAAACTTCTTTTGTGAATCAGACTTCATGTTCTGCTCTTTCATAGCATCTGTTGATAATTCAAATAATTTCTTGGAAAACTTCCTAATTTCATTCTCAAACATCTTTCTTTCAGTCTTAAGTTCTCTTTCAACACTCATTCTCTTATTAAACATTTCTTTAAAAAATTCAACATTTCTCTGTTTAGTCACCTTCTTTTCTTTCTCAAAAATAATTTTCTGACTCTCAGATTGATTTCTTTCCTTTTCCATTAACTTCTCCAGATCAAATAGTTTCAATGAAAGCTCAACATTCTTCGTTTCAAAAGATTTTCTTTCTTCTTCAAAATCTTTTCTGTCCTTTTCAAAGTTTATCTCTTTCAATCACCAAGACTTTCTTAAAGTCGGAAACTTGCTTTAAAAGTTTTGCGTTTTTAAGCTCAACAACTTTCCTTTTGTTCAAAGTTTTCTTTGAAAATTCAGAAAATTTCTGTTTAGAAACTTTTCTTTCACTGACAAAAATATTTCTCTCTTTTCAAACTCTTCTTTCTCTTTGGCAACCACTTTTTCAAACTCATATATTCTTTTTGACAATTCAACATTTTTCTGTTCTAAATCAAAATCATTTTTCTTCATATCAGCTTTTGTCTTCAGATCGGCAATCTGTTGCTTGAGATCCAGATTATTTTTCTCCAAAGCACAAATCTCATTTTCCAGTAACTCTTCCGACTGTTTTCTCTCATTTTTAAGCTCATTCATATATTGTTGAACATTGTCAAGAACTCGCTCGTTGCACTTTTCTCTTTCTTCAAAATCTGCCAAATCTTTTTCAAGTTCTTCAACTTTCTTTTTCTCTTTAGCATACAAACTTGAATAATGATGTTTTCTAGCAGCCGCTTCAAGTTTGGAATTTCTTTCCTTGAGACAATCAATGCCATGTCTTAAAAAACAAATATCATAAGCTTGGCTCTCATTCCTCGGATTATACAGATCTAACTGAAGCTAAGCATTATCAAGATTCAACTTCTCAATCACTTTGTCTGTGAAATTAATAATATCTTGTTGTGAAGACATTGTTACATGAAACACAAATGATCGTTAATCTGTGAAGATTTGAAAATATTGAATACTTCGATCAAAAATCAACTTTTTAATCACAAATCAAAATCAGATAATTTTGCAAAAGTTAATTATGAAAAAAATGTAAAATCTATTTCCAAAAATCAACTTTGAAAAATTAAATCTGAAAAATTAAATTTTGATCGTCAAATCTACAAAACACACGAGAAAAAATCGATCAGTTAAAATCAATATGAAAGGTCACATAAAATGATAAGCGTCATCAAAAATCAAAATTGTCACTAAAAATATTTGACGCACATGATGTGCAAATGGTTCACCTTTTATCACACACATAAAATATCGCATAAGGGTAGATATCACATGAAATAAATGTCGGTCACCAAAGGAAATCAATGATGTCGCACAAACCTATGGTAACTAAGATGTTACACAACCCTATATTGATCAAGAATGTCGGATAATGAACTTTAAAGAACATATGTCACATGAAGAAACAAATGGGGACAAATTCCAAATATATGTCGCACAAGATTGAGCGAACTTTTGTTGACCTCGAATTACAACTTTGACCACGTAATACTCAATATGCTTAACAAATGTCGCACAAAGGTATTAAGAAGAAAGTCAAATGAAAATAAGTGTAGTCAACAAAATCATGCTCTGCAATATTGTGATAAAAAAAAAATGTCGCACAAGACATTGAGTAAAAATTCAAATGTCACACACATTAGCCGGAATGTTTGACCAAACAATGAAATTCACGGCTAAGAAGAATTTGTAATCCACGTGGACCAAATGTAAACCACGGTTTCTTCTTTGACTATGTTGACCACAAAGTGTGTACGTAGACCAAAAGGTGAGTTCTATTCATACCCTCTCTTATAGGGGTATGTAAGTGACGTAGGAGGGTGTATATGAGTGAGATAGGGGGTATGAGGAGGTATGTGAGTTAGGAGAGGGTAGGGATAGCAACACCCAGACCAAAATTGTAGTCGTTCCCAACTTCCGTAATTGTTGACCAAGGAATATACTTCGTTGACTTTTCTTTCTTCACATTCACGAGATGCATGTTGCAGTTTTCTAAAAACTCAAACAAACTATTAAGTGTTAGAATTTTAAGATCAAAAACAGTAACAAACACCGTTTAATAACAACTCAACAAAGAATTTAGATCAAAATTTCAAATCTAATTTTTTTTTACCAAGAACATCATGAAGATCCTTAAGAACATCAACAACTCAAAGATCTCAAAACACAAATTTAGCTGTTAATACTTGAAATCTTTGATGAATTCATGTCTAAAAACACTTTTTGGTAACAATTTTGCACAAAAATGAATCAAATCAACAACATTGCAAAATCACTATCCAAAAATTTTCACATACATGTTTTTCAAAAACTTGAAATTTGTTGCAAAAGCTTCAAATTCAACAAATCTTTATGTGATTTTGGAAAGATATTGATGCAAAAACGATATATGATGATGGAGAAACACTTTGCGGTTAAAAAACTAATCCAAAAAATCAACTTAATATGCATAAACCATTTGTGTTCTTCATCATCTTCAAGTTTTTGAAAAATTCTTCAAAATTCTACGATAATTTCTTCGAATCTTCTGATTTCTCTCTGATACCACATGTAGATCCCGTCATGATCACGTAACAATGTAATCACAAACTCATCTTTATTGAATTATAGAGAAAATATACAAATTGGAGTGAAACCCACTTTCTCTCTAGACTCCCTCTCTAGAATTCTCTCTAATATGATGAACAATGAATAAGCTCTCGAAAGTCTAGTTAACAAGAGTTACAAGACCGACTAACAACAAAACTATTTATACTCTAAACATTACAAGCTTGTAAACTACAAAACTACTAACTTTGACTATTGATGACTTTGATATTTTAAATCTTTCTTGACTTTTCTCTGTGACTTTGTCTTCAAGCTTTGACTTTCCAATCTTCATTGTAATATCCTCATCCGGTGATCTCGGATACAATAATATTTGAGCTAACATATCTACATCTACACCTCTACCTCCACCACCTCAGAGACAGCCGAAAGATTTTCCAGTTAATGAGCTGAAGTCATTACTGCATGCCAAGCTACTATCACAGGCTGAAGAAGTTGATCCAGCTGCCGTAGATCTTGTTGGGATACAAAGAAGACAGACTGAAGCTCTGAGAGATGTTGTCACCCGATCTGAGTTTCTAGAATTTAAAGATGAAATCAAGAGCAGCTTTTCAAGTGTTACTGAATTGATTAAGTCGTCCACAAATTCCATCCAGAACTCTCTCACTACACTATTTGAACGAGTCAGTACCTTGAATGAAACTCAAGCGGGAACATCAAGAGAAGGCATGATGATCATGACCATCATGAGGGGGAGATGAAGAGACAGAGAACTTCCGAATATGTGAGTGTCAAAGTTGAATCTGTTGGAAGAGATGATATGAATTTAAATGATGAAAATACTCAAGGATCGTAAGGAGTTCAAGAAACTAATGTTGTGTTAGTTATTGATGATATATAATTGACGGTTGAAAAGACTGAGGTTGTTGATATAAGGTCGGAGGAGGAAAGGATGGTAGATGACATGCTCATTGATGTGATTGATATAGATTCTAATGATGACAAGGTGGAGTCAGCCCAGTTGAAAGTTAAAGAAGAGACAGAATAATTCTTCAATTTTTCTGATGCTGAAATGGAAGAAGAGGGTGACTTTTTAACCACATCAACTTTCTAAATGAAGCACTTCCAGAAAATCCTGTGAGGAAACCACTAGTTCCTAAACAAACTCAAGCTGAAACTTCCAACAGACCCGAGAGTGCACTGGCACAATCAGAACATATTGCAAGATGGGAGAGAACTACAATCAGAGTTCCATTTCTGGAAGATATCGAGAATAAGATCTTTGTGAAGAGCATTAAGGAATTGGATCCTGTTAAGGTATTGGGGATAATTGTTGTCAGGTTTATGCAACCCTGAATTGAGTGTGCAAATAGGTCTACCGGATATCAATCCCACAGGGAAAGATTTGCAACAGTTTCTCAAAAGTCTAGTTCTTAAAATCTGTTTTCAGATGGCGAACGAAGAAAATATTTTGTTGGGTGGTTGGATTAACAACTACTGAAAAATCAATTATAAAAAAAAGCAAAGGGTGTAAAGTTTCGTTGAGATAAAAACAAGTAATCCAGTAAAAAGATGTTATAGCAAACTTACGTTATCTCAGATTTAATATTTAAGTAACCTCTGAAAAGCCAACACATTTTCATACAAATAAATAGTTGTCAATTAATTAAATGTAATCTTTAATGAAATATTTATAATCTGATTTAAATAACGACAAGACTATATAAATACACTATTTTACGTTTTTACCGGTTTAAATCTTGATTCGACTTTACACCTCAAGCTAAGGTTGTCAGTCTATCATACTTGGTTTCTTTTTACACAAGATATAGAAACTGGAAATTCAATTAACGGAGATGGAAATTGCATAAAAGAAACTATAAGCATTAAAAATTAAAAGAAGAAACTTGCCATGCAAGTAACGACTCTCTCAAAAGGAAACTAAAATTAAATTGCGATGGAATATAAATAACTTAAGGTGCAAGTAATGAAATACGATGAATTGAAATTCAAGAAAGTAACGTGCGGGGAATTAAACTGCAAGAAACTAAATTGCGGGAAAGTAACGTGCGGAAAATTAATTACAATGATGTAAGTGCGTAAATAAAAATAAAGGATTAGAAAAAAGAAAAAATAGTGGATGGGGAAACTTGCATGCCAAGCAAACGAATTCAAAAGGTGAAACTTGCACGTAACACTTATAGAAATCATCGTTGGATTCTCAATCATTTGCATCGGATTAAAATGGGATTTTTGGATTCAATATCTAACCACAGACAATCGAATTACCAAGATGATGGGAAACAAATGAGATGCAATTAACAGTGAGTAAAGGAGAGAAAACTTGTAATGTTTAACCAACTAGACTTTAAATTAATAGTCGAGACGAAAAGGAGAACACTTTCGGTCGAATGTTTTAACTTCCACAAGGGCCGATAGTTCCCAACTAGAACAAAAAGATAGATTAAAAATGAGAGAAACTAAACCATTACTAAAGATGGTAAAATGGTTAGTTGAAGGGTGTGTGTTCTAAGTGCCTACCTTAAGCCTCAATTTATAATGCAAATTAAGGGCCATGGGCTGAAATTTGTAAACCAAGGTTAAGGCCCAAAACAAAGTTAACACAAATGTCTAAAACAAAGTGTCCAAGCCCACATCATTGTTTAAAAATAACCCATCATAAATGGCCCAAATATTCGCCCCAAAAATTGCCTAAAAACGAGCTCACGAGAAAATCCATGCTAGAGTCCATGATCCAAAAATATATCTTCATTCACCAAGCTTTGACTTCCTCAAGCATCCTTTCTATGGTCTACAATAGATTTGTAAGAAGCATCACGAGTGACATGTTTTTGCATGATTTGATCAAATTACTTCATTAAAGTTCAAACACAGACAAACTCCAACTAAACAAGTATTTTGACTGAAAAGAGAAAGAAAAACTCAAATGGATGCTAAAAAAGAGACTCAAAGTGTGAGAAATGTGATGTAAATAGGGTTAGTATTACAACCCCAAACTTAAATGGTTGTTTGTCCCCAAGCAACTAAAAGATAAAAGAAAGACTCTAAACAAAAGAAAAAATTTGAGGAGATAACCATGGAATGCACAAGTCAATTTTGCACATAGAAGGTTTTCAACTCCTAAGAAGCATGAAGCAGATAGTTATTCACATTCTGTTAATCACAACTCAATTCTAATCATGTATCAAACCAAAATCAAGTTCATCAGTTCCTTGCAAAAAAAAAATTCATCACTGTTATGGGTTGTGTATGAAGTGTATGTGGCTTTTTCACTCATATGCATTCCTTTCATTTCATATTTTCTCTCTTTTGGGTAATTATGGCACAATTTTTTTGCCATCGTCTCCTATGGAGGTATGTGTTGGGCACTTTGGCCTCTTGTGTATGTCTTTGACACTTTCATATGCAAACAATGATGAGTTTTTGCTCTTTGAAGTGTATGTGCTTTATTTTCATATTTCTAACTTTTAGGCCTTTGAGAAAATATGCATTGAAATTTTGAACTTTTTGAGGATTTGAAGGGTATACACACAAAGTGTTTGAGTGTGGGATGCATATGAAATAGGTTAGCTTTTTTGAGATGATAAGTGTATAAGACGACTTCTCCCACCCCCAATTTAGAAGGGTTTAATGTCCCCAATGAACAAATCTGTAGTGAAAGAAGTGTCCCAAAATGGCAAGGTGATGATTGTGACAATGATGAGTGCAACAAGGAATCTAAAGCCAGATATAGTGATACCTGAGAAGCTTTAAATGATCATAGCAAACTGCTGAGACTATGTGATCAAATCCAAGGTGCATCAAACTTCGTAGTTGAAAAATTGCCTTGTGCATAAAAAAATGGTGTATGTCATGACCAATTACTCAAATTGTAAACAAACTGACTCAAAGCTATTGTAATGTTCTAAAACAGCAAATAAAAGAAAAGAAAATGCACTAGGAGTTTTCAGTGATAGAACATGTCCTACTCAGGGGTGAGTAGGTGAAGTGTCCACTTGCATACGACCTCTCAAGATTGGGAAGGGGGGTAGATCATTCAAGAAGCTTTCATCCTGCATCTGCCAGGACTTCCTCATGATCTTATCTCTTACTTCTTCATACATAATCCATGCATCTCTCTCTCTCTTCTCATTCTCATCAACTCAATCTGCAGTCCTTGGATGTGCCTCAACAACTCTCTTTGAGCTTTGACCAATGCCTTAACATGAGTTTTTAATTCCTTGGTAAATGAGAGTGGTTGGGTACTAGAGTTGCCATCATCAGTGAGTGAGGTGTGCCTAGTGGTTTTACTTTTTAAGAGTCTCTCAATGTTTCTCTTGTCCAAGAACATTTTCTCGGTGGAGAAAGTGTCAATAGGGAGGTGTACCACATGGAAGGTTGCCATTAGTTTGTGAATAATGGCAGGGTACAATAATCTCCCATTGTATCTTTTGTGATCTAGTTTTTATATTGAGATAGATGGGTCTCCCATCATCAAAAACATGTCCTTTGAAGATGTAGTAAATCAGGGACACCCTAGTCATGCATAAATCTGTGTCATGGTTTGTTAGAAAGAGAGTGTGTCTAACAAAATAAGACCAAATGTTGGATTCAAGGGTCAGGTATCTTGTTCTAAGGTTCTTGGATTTTCCTTTGACAACCAAGTGGAACCTGGTCGTAATGGTGTTCAAAATATCATTTACTGCAGTGTGAGTCACCTCAGTCATTAGTTGATCAAGCCTGGTGTGGTTCAGATTGGGCAGTCCTAATAGAGGTTGGGGAGTAGTTAATAATTGTCTTCCTGACCTCTATGTCAACCATATTAGACAGAGAGACTTTTGTATAGAAGTATCGACTTCTGTATAGAAGTATCGACTTCTGTATAGAAGAATCGACTTCTGTATAGAAGTCTCAAACCCAATCCAGGTTATATGGAGAGGGAATTTCACATAAGATCTCCCACCCATTCTCTCGACAACATCCCTAATGACTGGGAATGCATCAATGATTTGTACATGAAAACGTTTTGGTTGTGTCCCACTCGTTTAGCAAACCATGAGTGTCTCTCCTGGGATTCTCTAGAACTAAACAGAGCAAAATGTGATACCTGATTAGTGATCATTTGAGTTTCGAGTGACTGAGTTGTGCCTGTTGGACTTTGCAACATACTCCTTGGCTTCCTCCACACAGTGCGCTTCTTAGTTACCCTTCTTGGGCTGATGTGAGGGAGTCCTTCATTGAACGCTGATAGTCGAACCATCTTTGAGGGTCTCTCAGATTGAGGGGTGCTTGAGTGCTACCTTGAATAAGTGAGCCTAACATTTCCCAGATTGCGAGAGCTAAAGGGTATGTTGTGGTTAGGGCAGGGCGGTTGAGGTGGAACACAGGCAAGTGGGGAAGCATGAATCACAGGGCTTGGTGTTTGGATATTGTGAGTGATGGGAGGTGGTATTTGAAAGGTCTAGAAATTCCCCTGAGCTGTTGGAAATGAGGAAAAGGGGTGAGTTGTGTAGTAGGTCGAACAATGGCTTCACCCCTTAGGTTGAGGACAACTGCACTCGGGGTGGTGGAGGTTCCAAAGGATTGGAATAGTGGGAGTGGAAATCCTGGTGGAGTAAGATGAGGGATTGGTACAAACATGGGGTTTGCCACGAATGCTAGAGGTGGTTCACAAATAAGGATGTTGAGATCAGTGGTTAGAGGACCCTTACCTATCGAACTAGATGCTTTGTGGGTGTTGGCTTCCTACAACGTTAGGGAAGAGGTAGGCTCACCCACGGTTCTCGCCGCCTCAGCCAACGTGTGAAGAAGGTTGGCTTGACGGTTGGTCTCCTCTATCTGTGGAGGTGATGAACTGGAAGATGAACTGATGGGAATCCCGTTGGTTGGTTATGTGTTTTTGACCATGGATTATTGTCTAAGCCTTGTTTGGCTTCTAATGAATCGTCCCCACGTGCTTGTGATTGACGTCAAAGTTTCATATTGGGATATTAAGAAATATGATAACGACTGGGTTTAAGTAATACGAGGTGTTGTGAAATCTAACCTCGTACTTGCAAAATCGTATAGTGCAAAAAAGTCGTCGTCTAGAAATGGTAGGAGGGTACTTAAAAGTACGATGATCGGAGTTTGCAGGTACGGTTTGGAAGATCGTCGGCGTTTTAGTAGAAGATAACAGAGGGTGTGAGAGACGAAGAGTTGATAAGTTGAGTTGCAGAACATCTTTTCGTCTGCATGCTAAATCATAAGTACCCGCCACCTTTTCGAAAAAAAAGACATTAGCATTTAATGCCACGCTGACGTGGCAAAAAACTAATCTGACTATTTAATAATTAAATTATATAATAGATGACCTAATTGACACGTCACTTGGTTGTGGTTCTACTCATGATTTATGTCTACTCTCAATGTCATCAAACTTAGGGTGATCGCTGATGTGATGAGGATGGTCCATGCCTCTATGTGCTTTCATCGTTGATGAACGAGATTCTCAACCCCAAACTTAGATGGTTGCTTGGAGCGAGAGGGATGACCACCGTAGTGCTTTTTATTATTGATGAAAAAGATATTCGTCAGGGAGAATTGTATAGCTGATGGTAAGGATCTTCATCAGGGACAAAGCATATTGCTAATAGGAAGAATCCTCATCAATGCAAGTTATCACTGATGATAAGAATCTTCAGCGGCGCAAAGCTTATCGATGATGGTTTAACTTTTCGTAAGAAAGGTTGCCTCTTCAGTTAATTTGATTTCTGAGATGGGGAAGGATGAAGGCTTAAAGGAAGAGATGGGTAGTCAGCGAGATGGATTTCCTTCTCAGTGAAATTTTATTGCTGATGTCAAGGGGTTGATCGCTGACTCTTTCAGACAGATTGTTTTCTTGCATCGCTGAGGTAGAAGGGTTGATCGCTGACTTGAAGCAGTAGATCGTTGGTGTAGCAAAATTTATTGCTTCCTTCTTTGTTATCAGTGAGTTGGCACTGGTGAAAGACGAGGATCGCTGATTTGGTAGCCAAAAATTGGCAACATAGTGTCAAAAGAAATTGTTTTTAGAAAGAGTGTCCTAAAAACCATAATTTGGATTCTTAAATTGATGAATTCAAGAATCTAAAATTATAATTTTTGGGTGCCAAATGGACTTTTGGGAGTCCATCCACTTTTGTGGGCCCAATCATTTCATAGGCTCAACAACCGTAAGAGGTTGTTGTGGTTACGTTTGTAGGTCATAGAATTATTTCATCCTTTGTCCGTTTACCTTGAAGGTTGTCCCTTTTTCAAGATCTATCAGTTCTATGACACCATAAGGGTATACTTTCTCTATCTGAAATGGTCCTGTCCACCTAGAATTCAATTTTCTTGGAAACAATTTGAGCCTAGAATTGAACAACAAAACTTTTTGCCCCTCAGTGAATTCTTTTGAAATGATTTTTTTATCATGCCATTTTTTTATATTTTCCTTGTAGAGTATGGCATTTTCATAGGAGATATTATTCCTATGTTCCTCTAATTCACTGAGTTGTAACAATCTTTTCTTTCCTGCAAAATCTAAATTCAAATTGAGTTCCTTGATAGCCCAGTAGGCTTTATGTTCTAACTCTAAAGGTAGATGACAAGCCTTTCCGAAGAACAATTTATAGGGAGACATTCTAATAGGAGTCATATAGGCAGTTCGGTAGGCCCAGAGGGCATCATCCAATTTGGAGGCCCAATCTTTTCGGTATGGTTTAACTACTTTGGATAGGATCCCTTTTATCTCCCTATTTGACAATTCAGCCAATCCATTGGTCTAGGCATGGTAGGTTGTGACTAATATGTGCTTAATGTCATATATTTCCAGGACTTCTTCCAACTGGTTGTTTATGAAGTAAGGGCCTTCATCACTTATCAAGGCACGTGGTGTTCCAAATCTTGTGAAGATGTGCTTGTGTAGGAATTTGACCACAGTCTTTGCATCATTGGTATGGCAGGCCATAGCCTCCACCCATTTGGACACAGTCTACAACAACCAGTATGTAGGCACAATTATTGGAGAGTGGAAAGGTAACTATAAAGTCAATGCCCTAGACATCAAATAGTTCTACTTCTAGAATTCCATTTAAGGGCATCTCATTCCTATGAGAGATATCCCCACTTCTTTGGCACTCATTGCAACTTCTTGCAAAGTCATGAGCATCACTGTTCAAGATGGGCCAGTGCAATCTTGATTGTAGAACCTTGGCGAACGTCCTGCTTCCTCCAAAATGTCCTCCACAAGGACCTGAATGGCAATGTTGTAAGAATGATGTCACTTCCTCTTTTGGTATACATCTTCTGATCATCTGATCTGCATAAATTTTAAACCGAAATGGGTCATCCCACAAATATTTCTTGGAGTCAAAGATGAGCTTTTTTCTCTGATGTTTATTTAGCTCTCTGGGGATGATCCCACAAGCTAAATAATTTACAAGATCAACAAACCAGGGTGTGTTTGAATGTTGGAGAGACAAAATTCTTTCATCTGGAAATACTTCACAGATGTCACTGTTATGTACTGGTTTGTCTTGTTTTTCTAGCCTAGATAAATGGTCAACTACCTGATTATCCACTCCCTTTCTATCAATGATTTCTAAATCAAATTCTAGTAGCAACAAGACCCACCCTTATTAACCTAGGTTTTTCATCTATTTTAGAAATTAGATATTTGATGGCAGCATGATCAGTATGAACAACTACTTTGCTTCCCATCAAATATGACCTGAATTTTTCAAAAGCAAAAATCACAGCTAATAATTCCTTTTCAGTAGTGGTGCAGTTGATTTGGGCCTTATTGAGAGTTTTACATGCATAGTAAATAGAGTGGAATATTTTATTTCTTCTCTGACCTAAAACTGCTCCTACAGCCCAGTCACTAGCATCACACATTATCTCAAAAGGTTGAGACCAATCAGGTGTAACTACTACAGGGGCAGTGACCAATGCATTTTTCAAATTTTGAAAAAATTTCTACAATCTTCATTAAAGTTAAAGACATGGTCCTGTTGTAGCAGCATACAGAGTGGTTTTGAGAGTTTTGAGATTTTTTTGATGAACCTACTTTAAAAACCTGCATGCCCTAGAAAACTTCTGATTCCTTTAACTGTTGTTGGTTCAGGTAATTTTTCAATTACTTCTAGTTTAGTTTTATCAACTTCAATGCCTCTTTTGGAAATGAGATGCCCTAGCACAATGCCCTCTTTAACCATAAAGTGGCACTTTTCCCAGTTTAAAACCAAATTTGTTTCTTCACATCTTTTAAGACTTTTCTCAAGGTTTTACAAACATAAATCATATTATGTTCCATATACAGAAAAATCATCCATGAAAATTTGCATGGAGTGTTCCAACATGTCAGAAAAAATGAACATCATACACCTTTGAAAAGTGGTTGGGGCATTACAAAGTCCAAAAGGCATTCTTCTAAAGGCAAAAGTTCCATATGGACAAGTGAAAGTGATTTTTTCTTGGTCATCTGGTGCAATGGCAATTTGGTTGTAACCGGAGTAACCATCCAAGAAACAGTAGAACTCTTTTCTTGTTAATCTATCTAGCATATGATCAATTAAGGGTAATGGGAAATGGTCTTTTTGGGTGGCCTTGTTTAGCCTCCTATAGTCCATGCATATCCTCCAACCTGACACTATCCTAGTAGGTATAAGTTCATTCTTATCATTAGTTACCACAGTAACTCTTCCCTTCTTTGGTACACATTACACTGGACTGACACATGTGTTGCTGGCAATAGGATTGATTATGCAGCATAAAGCCATTTTAAGATTTCCTTTTTGACAACCTCTTTCATCACAGGATTGAGTCTCCTTTGAGGCTCAACAGAGGTAAAATCTTTATCTTCCAAAATAATTTTGTGTTGGCAAATGGTGGGGCTTATGCCCTTTAAATCTGCAATGGTCCATCCTATGGCTTTTGTGTGAAGTTTCAACATGTTAACCAACTTTTCCTCTTTGTCAAATTCTAATGATGATGAAATAATGACTGATAACTTCCTTGGGTCTCCTAAAAATGCATACTTCAAATGTGAGGGGAGTTATTTCAACTCTAGGTCTGGAGCACACTATAAGGAAGGAACAAGGGTTTTCCTATCCTCACCTTCTAGAACCTCAAAAGCAATAATTTCCTATGGTTCTTCTAAATCCTCATAATTTGTATCATCCTTGTCACTATCAGACGCATCTATTCCCAAAATCTCTCTTAATTTTTTTTCTTAACACCATGATTCAATTAAGGTCAGTGTAGAACATTCTTCCTTCTCTTCAGGATACTTAAGGGAGTTAAACACATTAAAAGTCACTTCTTGGTCTTGGACTCTCATTGTCACTTCTCCTTGTTGAACATCTATCAGAGTTCTTCCAGTTGCAAGGAAAGGTCTTCCTAAAATGATGGGGACATCCTTATCATCCTCAAAGTCTAAGATGATAAAGTATGCTGGAAAGATAAACGTATAAACCTGAACTAGGACATCCTCAATCTTTCCCTTCGGGTAGGCTATGGATTTATCATTTATCTGCTAATTAAAGAGTAACAGTGGTGGGCCTAGCTTCACCTATGCCTAAGGTGTTAAAAACAGACAAAGGCATAAGGTTTATACTAGCACCTAAGTCACATAAGGCCTTTCCTATTTCCTTCCCTCCTATTGAACAAGGGATTGTGAAACTTCCTGGATCTTTCATCTTGAGAGGGATTTTACTAGACAATAATGCACTACAACCCTCAGTGAGAGCTAAAGTGTCATACTCAGTCAATTTTTTCTTTTTGCTCAAAATGTCTTTCAAAAACTTTGCATAACTTGGAATTTGTTCAATGGTTTCTACGAAAGGTATGTTTATATGCAACTGTTTAAAAACATCTAATTTTTTTTGAAATGTAACTCCTCCCTTTGGTTCCTTAATCTCTGGGGATAAGGAATATAGGGTAGGACTGGAGTAGGAGGTGTAGTCTTCTGAGGAGTAGGTGCAGAAAGCTGTTGCAAAACTAGTTATCTAGGTTTGGTGTGACAAGGAACCTTGGGACTGTCACCAGATTGTGACACATCCATACTAGTCTTTTCCTTAGGTTCTTGGGTTTCCTTGGGTTCATATGGGAATAAGGTTGGAAAATATAACCTTTGTGGAATGGGAGTGGAATCAATGGGCTTAACCTTGCTTTTAGGCCCAGGAGTATCACAAGATTTTTCCAAAGGTTTTGAAACAGAAGTAGAATCATTGGGATTCTTTTCAAGTTCTGCTTTGTTTGGTTCTTCTAACTCTCTTAATGTATTTTCTGGTAAATTCTTTCCACTCCTTAGGGTTACAACCTTTACATGCTCTTTTCCATCCCTGTATGGAACCTCTGTGTCACTAGGAAGAGAACCTGTTGGCCTCTTCCTAATTTCCAAAGCCATGTGACCCATTTGTGTCTCAAGGTTCTTGATAGAAGCCTGAGTTTGGGTCATAAACCCTTTCATCATAGCTTCCAAGGAAGTAGATGGTTCAACATGCTGGTTGGGTTTATGTTGGAAAGAAGGTTGATGATTTTGAAAATTCGTCTGTTGGTTGTTTTGAGAGTTGTGGTGTGACTGTGGCTGAAAATGAGACTGCCCATGTGATTGAAAATTGGGTTGCCCGTGTTGTTGTGACTGGTGGTTTGATTGCTCTTGAAGTTTTGGAAATGGTGGATTAAGAGCTGGACTATGCCATGAAAAATTAGGATGATTTCTCCATCCTGTATTGTAAGTTTGAGAAAAAGGTCCACTCTTGTTGTTACTGACATAGCTCACTTGTTCAGGATTTCCAGGACAGTGTTCAAACGAATGATTGTCACCACAGTAGGTACATTGTACAGAGTTCACAGTAGTAATAGAGGCATTGACATTTGATTCCCCAACTTGATTGGTAGTGAGGTTTTTGATTAAAGAAGCCATGCTAGCAAGTTGTGCAATCAAAGTAGTGTAAGCATCAACCTCCTATATCCCTGCTGTTTTACTCGGTGTAACTGCCCGCGGGTCAGACCATTGTCCGTTATTGTTGGAAATCTTTTCAAGTATATCATATCCTTCATTATAGGTACTGGTTGGGAAAGAACCTCCTGTAGTAGCGTCAAGCATTTGTTTTGCAATGATGTTTAAACCGTTGTAAGATGTCTCTAGCTGTATGTAGTATGGGATGCCATGATGTGGGCATTTTCTCAATAGCTCTTTATACATGTCCCATGCATCAGGAGCTGCTTCATCGTCCAATTGTTTAAACGTACAAATCTCATTTCTGGACTTAGCATTCCTAGTGGGTGGAAAATATTTTTTAGGAATTTTTCTGCCATTTCACTCCATGTAGTCAAAGAATCTGGCTGCAGAGAGTTGTACCATAACCTTGCTCTATCTCTTAATGAATATGAAAAAAGTTTAAGTTTTAGAGCATTGTCCGGTACACTAGGAATTAAGAAAGAGTCTGTGATTTCCACGAAGGATCTCAGATGTGAATGAGGATCTTCAGATGGCAAACCAGCGTATTGGCCATTAGTTTGCACAATCTAGAACATTATCGGCTTTAGCTCGAATTTGGTGGCACTAATTGTGGGTTTTCATATCCTTGAGTGTAATTGATTTAAAACAGGGATTACATAGACCATAATTACTCCATCTTTTGAATTTGCATGCCGAAAAATGTTTTGTTCCTCATCTTCGAGATTTATTTCATTGTGGTTTGGATGTCCACCAACAACACCTGCTTCGGCTTCTTCAGCCATCCTGGGATCGTGTTCAGGAATTTCAGAAGAGTTTTGAGCTAAATTAGCCTTCTGCAATCTTTATCGATTTATGAAAGTTTTTTCGATATCAGGATCAAGTTGAAAGAATTCACTGTGAGGTATTCGTGGCATACGCCAAATCTTCTAAATGTGGTAGAAAAAATAACTTTTAAAAAACTCTACTTTGAAAGAAAAACTATTGACTTGCCATTCCCCGGCAACGACGCCAAAAACTTGTTGTCAGGTTTATGCAACCCTGAATTGAGGGTCCAAATAGGTCATGACACAGGTATACATCTTGACCTATTGTCGTTTTCAAACAAGTAATAACGTTACAAGTACCGGATATCGATCCCACAGGGAAAGGTTTGCAACAGTTTCTCAAAAGTCTAGTTCTTAAAAGCTGGTTTCAGATGGTGAACGAAGAAAATCTTTTGTTGGGTGGTTTGATTAACAACTACTGAAAAATCAATTATAAAAAGAAGCAAATGGTGTAAAGTTTCGTTGAGATAAAAACAAGTAATCCAGTAAAAAGATGTTATAACAAACTTACGTTATCTCAAATTTAATATTTAAGTGACATCGGAAGAGCCAACACATTTTCATAAAAATTATTAGTTGTCAATTAATTTAATATAATCTTCAATGAAATATTTATAATCTGATTTAAATAACGACAAGACTATATAAATACACCTCTTTACGTTTTTACCGGTTTAAATCTTGATTCGACTTTGCACCCCAAGCTCACGTTGTCAGCTTGTCATAGTTTGGTTTCTTTTTACATAAGATATAGAAACTGGATATTCAATTAACGGAGATGGAAATTGCATAAAAGAAACTATAAGCATTATAAATTAAAAGAAGAAACTTGCCATGCAAGTAACGACTCTCTCAAGAGAAAACTAAAATTAAATTGTGATGGAATGTAAATAACTTAAGGTGCAAGTAATGAAAAGCGATGAATTAAAATTCAAGAAAGTAACGTGCGGGGAATTAAACTGCAAGAAACTAAATTGCGGAAAAGTAACGTGCGGAAAATTAATTGCAATGATATAAGTGCGTAAATAAAAATAAAGGATTAGAAGAAAGAGAAAACAGGGGATGGGGAAACTTGCATGCCAAGCAACAAATTCAAAAGGTGAAACTTGCACGTAACACTTATAGAAATTATCGTTGGATTCTCAATCATTTGCTTCGGATTAAAATGGGATTTTTGGATCCAATATCTAACCACAAACAATAGAATTACCAAGATGATGGGAAACAAATGAGATGCAATTAAGAGTGAGTAAAGGAGAGAAAGCTTGTAATGTTTGACCAACGAGACTTTAAATTAATAGTCGAGACGAAAAGGAGAACACTTTCGGCCGAATGTTGTAACTTCCACAAGGGCCGATAGCTCCCAACTAGAACAAAAAGCTAAACTAAAAATGAGAAACTAAATCATTACCAAAGATGGTAAAATGGTTAGTTGAAGGGTATGTGTTCTAAGTGCCTACCTTAAGCCTCAATTTATAATGCAAATTAAGGGCCATGGGCCGAAATTTGCAAACCAAGGCTAAGGCCTAAAACAAAGTTAGCACAAATGTCTAAAACAAGGTGGACAAGCACACATCATTGTTTAAAAATAAGCCATCATAAATGGCCCAAATATTCGGCCCAAAAATTGTCTAAAAACGAGCTCAAGAGAAAATCCCTGCTAGAGTCCATGATCCAAAAATATATCTTCATTCACCAAGCTTCGGCATCCTCAAGCTTCCTTTCTGTGGTCTGTATTAGATTTGTAAGAAGCATCATGAGTGACATGTTTTTGCATGATTTTATCAAATTACTTCATTAAAGTTCAAACACAAACAAACTCTAACTAAACAAGTATTTTGACTGAGAAGAGAACTAAAGACTCAAATGGATGCTTTAGGACACTCAAAGTGTGAGAAATGTGATATAAACATGGTTAATGAATTAACCTTATCAATAACTCAGCTTAATATGTTGTTTATCACAGAATATATGCATATGTTGAAGGCAGTGATTCAGGAAACTCGATTTGTAAAAACAAAGCACAAGATTGTGGTTATCGAAGAGGTATACACAAAAAAGCTTGTGAATGTTCGGTATCCAGTGTTTATAGTGGTCAGGCAGGATGCAAATCAGTGGATGTTTACCAAAGCAGACTTTAGGAATCTACAGTTGGAAGACTTTGAATTCATGTATTTCGAGTTACGACAGAGAACTATCAGACCTGAAGATGTGGTTGTTGCTTTATTTGTAGTAATCAAATATATATGAAAAGACAAGTTAAATATGCTTACATAACTGATTTATAGATTGGAGTTGAGACAAATCAGAGAAATGTGAATCTGCTGAAGTTGAATCAGAGTCTTACTGCATTGAGAACTTACCACTATTCATGATTTTAGAAGATCCCGAATTTGGTGTAGTTTATGAGAATGAGAAAGGTGAAAAGTGTTTCTTAAGGTTTGAAGAAGTTGCTAGTTATTCCGATGGTACTCTAAAGATCATCAAATTGAAGTTGAGTAACAAGTTGGATTTGATTAAAGATGGGAAAGAAAAAATGGATGATAATAACATAGAGTTGATTGTGAGAGTTGTAAACCTGATTCAGGACAAGTTGGAATTCAGGAAGATTATCAGACGTTTTGAAGTTTATTTTGGGCTTAGGAAGAAAAGAAGAAGATTTGCATGATTTTCAACTTGAATCCAAAGGGGGAGATTGTTAGGGCTTAAAAAATATCTTGTATCCAAGTTGAAGGGTTTGTTTTGTAAATACCCTTGAGGTATAAATACTTTTCTTTCTAGTTGTTTTTATAACTTTGAACTTTCATTTCGTAATCTAGCATTCTGTAATATTTTTCTCTCTAATACATAGACATCTTTGTGGCACCATTGTTGATATCTTGAGGCTTTGTTTATATAATCTTGATTTTGGGATTCACATGATTTATTGATGAAAAGGAGATATGGGTTAATTCCTCCTCGTCTTGTTCTGATTTTGATTTTGAAGAACATGCCTACTTCTACCTGATGGCATCTGACAACAAATCTGCCTCCTCCTCTGAAACTTCAAAGGATGTAAGTAAGGTATTCAACATCTCTTATTCCTCCCCATCCGAATTTGATTATAAAAAATTGTTGGCATGTCTCTTGACTTACTTAGGTCAATTGAGGAAGGTCATAAAGCGAAACGAGGTGGAAAAAGAATTATCTTCATGCAATGATTTATTTGCTGCAACTAAGTCCAAAAATTGTGAGTTACTTTAAATGAACTTTAAATAAGGAAAGAATACAACTGCATTTTGAATTAAATTAAAAAAATTGTTGTGGAATCATACAAGGGTACTGCTCAGATACTTTTTCAAATAAAAATAAATTTCTTCCTAAACCTGTATATCAAAAAGATTTTGAAAGCATATATTCAAGTATGAATCCTGTCCGAACTTGTGAAATGGAAGATAAAGTGGCAAAAGTCAAATATGACAAGAATTCTGAAGATTATCATAGTTAAATAAAACAATGGAAAAATACAAGAATTTCTCCAAAATATAAACTTTTACTTCCAAAAGACCACTAAAGTTTACAAAATAAGGAGAACAAATGAAGTATCAGAGCTCTAACCCAATTATCTAATTCTAAACAGAACAAGATTTAAGTCGTACATTACAACAACCATCATGTTTGCTATCTTCAAAACTGGATGACGCATCTAACTACCATCCCTTCAAGAGCATCTACATAGCTCCCAACTCATCTCAAGTCACCCTAGCACCTGATATACATGTCGACAAGAAAATCTATTAGGCTTAAATCCTAAGGAGTTCAAGCAGTTTAAAACTCAAGTATAAAAAACCGAAAGAATATACTTTAAACAACAATTTCTCAACTGAAAATATGTTCATTTCAAAAGCAACATCTTCCCCAAAGCGTGCCATTTTTTGGATAAAATCAAATGCCCAAAACACTTTTTTTTAATAAAATCCAACATTAACAACATACCTTTTGGTGACAGGAGAACCCGTTTCCATCAAATGTGGTGAACCATAAAGTAAGTCATACATCAACGATTTACTTGTTGCAGCTAAGTCCAAAAATTGTGAGTTACTTTAAATGAACTTTAAATAAGGAAAGAATACAACTGCATTTTGAATTAAATTAAAAAAACTGTTGTGGAATCATACAAGGGTACTGCTCAGATACTTTTTCAAATAAAAATAAATTTCTTCCTAAACCTGTATATCAAAAAGATTTTGAAAGCATATATTCAAGTATGAATCCTGTCCGAACTTGTGAAATGGAAGATAAAGTGGCAAAAGTCAAATATGACAAGAATTTTGAAGATTATCATAGTTAAATAAAACAATGGAAAAATACAAGAATTTCTCCAAAATATAAACTTTTAATTCCAAAAGACCACTAAAGTTTACAAAATAAGGAGAACAAATGAAGTATCAGAGCTCTAACCCAATTATCTAATTCTAAACAGAACAAGATTTAAGCCGTACATTACAACAACCATCATGTTTGCTATCTTCAAAACTGGATGACGCATCTAACTACCATCCCTTCAAGAGCATCTACATAGCTCCCAACTCATCTCAAGTCACCCTAGCACCTGATATACATGTCGACAAGAAAATCTATTAGGCTTAAATCCTAAGGAGTTCAAGCAGTTTAAAACTCAAGTATAAAAAACCGAAAGAATATACTTTAAACAACAATTTCTCAACTGAAAATATGTTCATTTCAAAAGCAACATCTTCCCCAAAGCGTGCCATTTTTTGGATAAAATCAAATGCCCAAAACACTTTTTTTAATAAAATCCAACATTAACAACATACCTTTTGGTGACAGGAGAACCCGTTTCCATCAAATGTGGTGAACCATAAAGTAAGTCATACATCAACGATTTACTTGTTGCAGCTAAGTCCAAAAATTGTGAGTTACTTTAAATGAATTTTAAATAAGGAAAGAATACAACTGCATTTTGAATTAAATTAAAAAAACTGTTGTGGAATCATACAAGGGTACTGCTCAGATACTTTTTCAAATAAAAATAAATTTCTTCCTAAACCTGTATATCAAAAAGATTTTGAAAGCATATATTCAAGTATGAATCCTGTCCGAACTTGTGAAATGGAAGATAAAGTGGCAAAAGTCAAATATGACAAGAATTTTGAAGATTATCATAGTTAAATAAAACAATGGAAAAATACAAGAATTTCTCCAAAATATAAACTTTTAATTCCAAAAGACCACTAAAGTTTACAAAATAAGGAGAACAAATGAAGTATCAGAGCTCTAACCCAATTATCTAATTCTAAACAGAACAAGATTTAAGCCGTACATTACAACAACCATCATGTTTGCTATCTTCAAAACTGGATGACGCATCTAACTACCATCCCTTCAAGAGCATCTACATAGCTCCCAACTCATCTCAAGTCACCCTAGCACCTGATATACATGTCGACAAGAAAATCTATTAGGCTTAAATCCTAAGGAGTTCAAGCAGTTTAAAACTCAAGTATAAAAAACCGAAAGAATATACTTTAAACAACAATTTCTCAACTGAAAATATGTTCATTTCAAAAGCAACATCTTCCCCAAAGCGTGCCATTTTTTGGATAAAATCAAATGCCCAAAACACTTTTTTTAATAAAATCCAACATTAACAACATACCTTTTGGTGACAGGAGAACCCGTTTCCATCAAATGTGGTGAACCATAAAGTAAGTCATACATCAACGATTTACTTGTTGCAGCTAAGTCCAAAAATTGTGAGTTACTTTAAATGAATTTTAAATAAGGAAAGAATACAACTGCATTTTGAATTAAATTAAAAAAACTGTTGTGGAATCATACAAGGGTACTGCTCAGATACTTTTTCAAATAAAAATAAATTTCTTCCTAAACCTGTATATCAAAAAGATTTTGAAAGCATATATTCAAGTATGAATCCTGTCCGAACTTGTGAAATGGAAGATAAAGTGGCAAAAGTCAAATATGACAAGAATTTTGAAGATTATCATAGTTAAATAAAACAATGGAAAAATACAAGAATTTCTCCAAAATATAAACTTTTAATTCCAAAAGACCACTAAAGTTTACAAAATAAGGAGAACAAATGAAGTATCAGAGCTCTAACCCAATTATCTAATTCTAAACAGAACAAGATTTAAGCCGTACATTACAACAACCATCATGTTTGCTATCTTCAAAACTGGATGACGCATCTAACTACCATCCCTTCAAGAGCATCTACATAGCTCCCAACTCATCTCAAGTCACCCTAGCACCTGATATACATGTCGACAAGAAAATCTATTAGGCTTAAATCCTAAGGAGTTCAAGCAGTTTAAAACTCAAGTATAAAAAACCGAAAGAATATACTTTAAACAACAATTTCTCAACTGAAAATATGTTCATTTCAAAAGCAACATCTTCCCCAAAGCGTGCCATTTTTTGGATAAAATCAAATGCCCAAAACACTTTTTTTAATAAAATCCAACATTAACAACATACCTTTTGGTGACAGGAGAACCCGTTTCCATCAAATGTGGTGAACCATAAAGTAAGTCATACATCAACGATTTACTTGCTGTAGCTAAGTCCAAAAATTGTGAGTTACTTTAAATGAATTTTAAATAAGGAAAGAATACAACTGCATTTTGAAATAAATTAAAAAAACTGTTGTGGAATCATACAAGGGTACTGCTCAGATACTTTTTCAAATAAAAATAAATTTCTTCCTAAACCTGTATATCAAAAAGATTTTGAAAGCATATATTCAAGTATGAATCCTGTCCGAACTTGTGAAATGGAAGATAAAGTGGCAAAAGTCAAATATGACAAGAATTCTGAAGATTATCATAGTTAAATAAAACAATGGAAAAATACAAGAATTTCTCCAAAATATAAACTTTTACTTCCAAAAGACCACTAAAGTTTACAAAATAAGGAGAACAAATGAAGTATCAGAGCTCTAACCCAATTATCTAATTCTAAACAGAACAAGATTTAAGTCGTACATTACAACAACCATCATGTTTGCTATCTTCAAAATTGGATGACGCATCTAACTACCATCCCTTCAAGAGCATCTACATAGCTCCCAACTCATCTCAAGTCACCCTAGCACCTGATATACATGTCGACAAGAAAATCTATTAGGCTTAAATCCTAAGGAGTTCAAGCAGTTTAAAACTCAAGTATAAAAAACCGAAAGAATATACTTTAAACAACAATTTCTCAACTGAAAATATGTTCATTTCAAAAGCAACATCTTCCCCAAAGCGTGCCATTTTTTGGATAAAATCAAATGCCCAAAACACTTTTTTTTAATAAAATCCAACATTAACAACATACCTTTTGGTGACAGGAGAACCCGTTTCCATCAAATGTGGTGAACCATAAAGTAAGTCATACATCAACATTTTCGAGTTCACCTCATTATCAAGGTCCCGGTGAATAACTTTTCCCGAGTTTCAACTGCTGTTGGATTTTAATGCAATTTGTAACCACTAAACGCAGCGGAAAAATTTCATAATTTTGGTTACAATAATTATTACAGAAAACTTTTCTGAATAAACATAAAACCCAATATGATCCAATGATGCATTTAATTAAAAAAATAAACCACACCATACGGTGTTTGGAATGTGTACCTTTTAAGATCAGTCGGGGTTAAAACTGAAGCACCAAGAAACCAAAAGTAGGTTTCCTCTATTGGCAGTCCAAACACGAACACGTTTTCCGTCTCCACCGGGTGCTAGCCCAAGAACCCTAGATCTATATGTGTTTTACAGAAAAGAAAAAGGGTTATTTTATGTATTTCTTTGAAAGGCTAATTCTGATTTCAAATCGAATGAAAAATGGTTTAGCCTAACGCCCTATTTATACGAGAAGAATTATAGTTAGATTATAATTCAAATAAGGTTTAATAATTATCTGTAATATTTAAATTTAAATTCAAATATATATAATTATCATTTAAACTTTAAATTAATTATATATATAATTACAGATAACACCACCACGTAATTAACATAATTACGTTTTCACCCTGTAATTATCATAATTACAGTTTAATACATATTTTCACAATTATCCTTCAAAAATAATTATTTTCTCAATCAACTTGATTTAATCCGGGTTTCTAAAGATGGAAACAAACGTATTCTTTGTGTGCGACCCTATAGGTTTACATACTCATTAGCAATATCCCTGTGTGACACATGTCGTGGGCATATAATAACTTACATTCTCCCACTTGCACACGATACACAGTAACACAGACGATGGTAAGCGTCTAGCAACACATCACCACCCCCAATGCTATGTAAATGTGCTTTTACCTTCGAGCAATTTGATTGATCCAATCAATCATATAGTAGATTCATTCATTATCCTTTTGTTTCACGATATTTTGTTTTGAACTTAAGGCATAGATCTATCTCATCCTTTATAGTTCAAGAATATGTTTCTCGATCCCAACATATTTGATTATACAAGTTCCATTAGTCCAACTAATCCACTTGTTCATGTATGTAAATCAAACTATGTAATCGAGGGGCCCAGAAATATCTCTCTCATTTTGAGAGGAGCAAATCCCATATTGCATGTACACGACTAACTACACAATTCACGTTATACCTAACATAGCCCTTATGATTTCCCGGTCTTAGGTAACGTTAGACTATATCAAAGCATAACACTCATTGTGCATTAGATCCCAATGCACATCTCGTGTATGAGGATAAAGGGTGTTTACTATTTCAGGACTCACCTTATGACGTCGATCTATGAGGTGATCTTGACCGTGGGTCTCGTCCAACGCCTTGTGCACCGACAAGCGCATGTGACTCTGGTTGCACCTAGTGCATTTCCAACTTGGACTATGACCAGACTTCACAATGATCTTGATTTATTACTGGTCCCCTAGTAATAATCGATCAAGGACAATTCTAAATAATATGAGCATCATATTTATTTAAGGATATTTAAACAAGCTAATAAAGAACACATAAATGTTTAATGTATATACTCATACCCAGTATGCCATATCAGATAAAAACATAACTGTTTTAATGTTCCAGAAAGTTTAAAGTTTACTAAAATTATTATTCAAAAAATCCTCAAGCCTATAACATGAACATCATGTTTGTTTTAAGACATAGTGTGGGTCAACAATACTTATATCAAGTTTTATAGAAACAATACAATAAGATTACCAGCCTGTATTGATTATAACAAATGGTTACAAGGTTGATCGATTCAAGCTATTTTGTGTGTTCTCTGTTTTCTCTCTGATTTACACCTTAAAGTGTGTGTTTTTGTGTTCTTGATAATATCTGATATATGAGAGTTGTTAAGAGATACACACTATCTAAAAACTAAAGTGTGTCTAACACACTACCATAATATCTAGATTTAATATCTAGATATTATTTCTAACTAAAAATATATAACTAACTAAGTTAACTAATATCTAACAAACTAGATATTAACTTAACTAATACAATAACAAACAATTTCATTGACATTTATTACAAACGACATAGACTTTAATATCGAGAGTCGACGTTTCGGCTTTAGCTTCAGATTGCGATCTTCAGTTTGGATGATCTTGAATCCAATTAGACTTTGTCTTAACAATCTCCCCCTTTGGATCAAGATCATTATGAAAATGATTTTAGCAATTCAATCTTCTTGTTCAGCTCAGAAGATGCAATCTCTTTCTCTAGCTCTGAAATCAGCATGTTTTCATAATACTTGCTTTTGAAGATTTCAATCTTGGACGTGATTCTTGAAACATGTGATCTTTGCCATTTCTTGTGTAGTCTTTCTCCCCCTTTTTATTGAAAAGTGTAACAACATCATCAAAACGTTTTGAGTAAGAAATGTCGACCACTTGGAGCCTCTGATCTGTCAATTCAAAATATATTCAGCCAGATCTTTTCAAATCCAGACAAAATAGTCGTGTAACACCTAAATCAACTAATGAATCAGTTAACATGTCTGTCAGTAACACTAAGTCACTGTGTGTAATGAATACACATTGGAAAGGAGCTCTTTGATGTTGACTACCCCAGGGCTTCCATCTAATCATTGAAACACCACAAAGGTTATTTCTATAAACGTTATGACAAAAAAACTAATTCCTTGTGTGTTCGTGCTTGTGATAGAAAGAATTAAGCACAAATGATCGCTTATTTGGCTCAAAATTTGTGTAAACCACTGAGACAACAGTAAGTTAAACACAGACTCAATGTGCATGATTGAAGTGCGAAGGTGGGGCAGACTTCCTTCTTTTGAATATCCAGATTTTCCAAATGTAAATTAGATAGCAAATGTGTTGCTTCCCCTTAGAACATGTGAAACACTTTCTTGTTAAGAAGAAAATGAGTAGTTGGTGAGGTGTGATCAAGAGTTGGCATGGGCTAGTTGGCATAGGCTAGTTGCCTGTTTCAATAATGATCACCAAAGAATTGTGAAACATTAGAATGGTGGCTGCCCGGCTCAGAAAAAGTTGGTGTAGAGTTGTGATAATCTTTTAACTCTGTTCTCACACGCTCTTTCTTTAAACATTCTGCGTGCTCTAATCACACTCATTTCTTTTTTACTTCTTACACTCAATCACTAAGGATTAACTCCGTGGGTAGAAATCACTGGTTAAGGTGATTCCACAAAAGTTGTGTTAATTCCTAGCACAATGATTCCTTGTTTTCCTATGATGCACGTGATGCTCAGATAAAGCAAAAATTGATTTAGAAAACATTTAAAATCACACTTCCATAATATAAAATCTGTTGAAAAAATCGGGAAGTGGTTTGAACATGTAAAAACAATGTTTTCTATGATTGAAAGTTGTCCTTCTTTCAACCATATATGAGATTAAGATAAAGGATTGTACCTTTACGTGCGATCTTACATCTCATGAAGTTAAGTTTAAAGTCATAAACATATGAACTTGTAAGCATCTCTCAAAAATTCTGCAAAAGTCTTATGTCAAGTCAAAGTAAAATTTATTCAAAATTGAAAAGACAAAAAGCAGTAAAACTTTTAAAGTATGAGTTCTGATCCGAAATAATCAGAAGTCATATCCAAACTCACTTGAAGAGCTCCCCCAAAAGTCTTGCATTACAAAAATTTGACATAAAAGGTAAATGCAGAAATCATATGAGCTCCCCCTTAAAATAAGATTGACCACATGTCAAGTTCTTCTCATACTCCCCCTTGGATCATGAACAGTATATAGAAGTGCAGATATCTTGCGGAAATGAAGAAATGATGAAAAAGTATACAATTAGAAAACTTTGATAGGTAACTACTGATTAAATCTTTAGATTTAGCATACCAAGCTTAGAGACAAGAAAGTTAAACCTCTTTTCGTCTAAAGGTTTGGTAAACAAATCAGCAAGCTGATGATCAGTTTTTACAAAGAAAAGTTCAATTGTTCCTTTTTCAACATGATCTTTAATAAAATGATACCTGACGTCTATGTGCTTAGTTTTGGTGTGCTGAACAGGATTCGCTGATATTACGATGGCGCTCTTGGAGTCAGAGTATATCGGGATCTTGTTGAAGTAGAAACCGTAGTCGCGCAATTGAGTTCTCATCCATAAGACCTGAGAACAGCAGCTAGCAGCAGCTACATATTCTGCTTCGGCCGTGGAAGTTGAAACACAAAGTTGCTTCTTCGATGCCCAACTTACGAGCTTGTCACCGAGGAACTGTACATGTCCTGACGTGCTCTTCCTGTCTAACATACAACCTGCATGATCTGTATCTGTGTAGGCTATTAGTTCAAAACTAGTATCTTTAGGATACCACAGACCAAGATATGCAGTGCCCTTTAGATACCTAAATATGCGCTTCACAGCAGACATATGGATTTCTTTAGGATTGGAGTATCTTGCACATAAGCATGTTGAGAACATTATATCTGGCTTACTAGAAGTAAGATACATTAAAGAACCTATCATCCCTCGATAAGTCCTAACATCAACAGCCTTTCCCAAAGGATCGGTGCCAATCTTAGTACCTGGTGCCATTGGGGTACCAATCAGTTTTGAATTTTCCATTTGGAACTTCCGAAGAATATCCCTAATGTATTTTGATTGATTGATAAAAATATCCGATGAAAATTGTTTAATTGTAAACCGAGAAAGAAATTCATCTCTCCCATCAAGTTCATCTGAAATCTAGACACCATAAGGTTTGCAAAATTCTTACAATACTTAGTATTTGTAGAGCCAAAGATAATATCATCTACATAGATTTGAATTAAAATGATATCCGCTTTTTCCTTTTTGATAAACAAAGTGGTATCCACCGTTCCTTTTGAAAAACCAGACTTGACTAAAAAATTGGAAAGGACATCATACCAGGCTCGAGGTGCTTGTTTCAGACCGTAGAGTGCTTTGTCGAGAATGTAAACGTGATTCGGATTCTCTTGATTGACAAAACCTTCTGGATGAGAGACGTAGACTTCCTCCTTTAGAATTCCATTCAGGAATGCTGTCTTCACGTCCATTTGAAAGACCGTGAAGTTCTTGTGGGCTGCGTAGACTAGAAACATTCTGATTGCCTCTAATCGTGCCACAGGAGCATATGTCTCGTCATAGTCGATTCCTTCCTCTTGTCTGTATCCTTTGGCTACTAGTCTTGCCTTGTTTCGGATAACTGTACCATCTTCGTCTTTCTTTATATTAAAAACCCACTTCGTACCTATAATGGTTTTACCTTGAGGTTTTGGTACGAGTCTCCAGACTTGAAGTGCATCGAACTGATTCAACTCTTCTTGCATTGAGATCACCCATTCTGGATCAGCAAGTGCCTCTGATACACGTGTTGGCTCAAACTTGCTCAAAAAGGAGTCATGCATGCACATGTTCATTGATCTTGACCTAGTTTGCACCGGTTTTTATGGATCACCAATAATCTGGCTTAGAGGGTGCTCTTTGGTCCATTTATATTCATGAGGCAGTGGATTAGATGATTGTATGTCGGTTGTATCATATACAAATCCACTTGTACCTTCTTCAGCTTGTTCTGGAGGAATTATGATTGCAGTTGAAGTGGTAGGTTCAGAAGGCTCAGCAGGTACAACTTGTTCCGGCTGTTGATGGATCTGTACAGAACATCCTACTGGTTCAGCTACTTTTGTCTCTTCATCACATTGCACTTCTTCAACTGTTGGAGTCGGCATTTGAATTGGAACTTCTTGTTGAATCGGGGCGTTGGATTCAATAGGAACATCTGATCTGGTTGGATGAGTAGTCGTTAAGTCTTCCATCCTGTCAACCACAACAGATTTCTTTACATTAGATCCAAGAAATTCATCATAAAACAATTCAAATAATAAGTCTAAATCAGATATATTATTAGTTGACGTTGATGCTTCATCTGATTTATTCTGTTGAGACACAGGTTCTGGACTGAGTTGCCCAGAAGCTAGTATTCCTGTTATAACGGGTTCTGAACATTGTTGTTCGGAAGCCATTTCTTCATCAAACGAGACGTTGATGCTTTCAATCATCGTCTTTGACTTCTTTAGAAAAACACGGAATGCAGTTGATGTCGAGGAATAGCCAATGAAGATTCCTTCATCTGCCTTAGCAATGAACTTATTTAGACTCTCCCTATCGTTTAAAACGAAACACTTACACCCAAATATATGGAAACATTTGATTGTCGGTGTTCGGTTGTTGATTAACGCATAAGGATTCTTCTTGAATCTTCGATGTACCATGGAGCGATTCTGAGTGTAGCACGCGGTCGATACAGCTTCTTCCCACAAAAATAGAGGTAAGTCTTATTAACTTAGCATAGTACGAGCAGCCTCGACAAGCGTTCGATTTCTTCTTTCGACCACTCTATTTTGTTGAGGCGTACGAGCAGCAGAGTATTGATGTGAAATCCCGACAGATTCGAGATATTCTTCAACTTTATTGTTCTTGAACTCTGTGTCGTTGTCTGTTCGTAGAACCTTGACCGGTTTCTGCAGATTCACCTGGGTCGTCTTTAGGAATGTGATAAGGACATCTTATGTCTCATCCTTTGAACGTAGAAACTTGACCCATTTATATCGCGAGTAATCGTCCACGATCATGAGTATGTACTTCTTTCCGGCTAGACTCTGAGTTCACATCGGACCGCATAAGTCCATATGCAATAACTCTAACGGAGCGCTTGTACAGTTCAGGCTTTGGTTTATGAGGTTCCCTCTTCATCTTGCCCTTTTCACAAGTTGCACAAAGATGTTCTCTTTCATATTTGAGTTCTGAAAGTCCTTTGACGAGCTTTCCACTGACCAGATTATTGATGTACCTGAAGTTGAGGTGAGAGAGCCTTTGATGCCATAACCAACTTTGTTGCATCGAGGCTTTCGTCAGTAGACAAACTTGCTTGTCAGTCTGGACATTTGATAAATTGATTGTGTAGAGGTCTGATTCTCGAGTACCGACCAAGAGTTCTTTGCCTTCTTCATTGCGAACTGAACACGTCTTGGCTTTGAAGTTGACCTCTAAGCCTTTGTCACAGAACTGACCTATACTAAACAAGTTGTGTCGTAAGCCTTCAACATAGCTCACCTTCTTGATTGTGACATTGTCATGTTGTACATCACCATATCCCATTATTGGAGAAAACTGGTCGTTGCCGAATCTGACTGTTCCGCAATATTTCTCTTTAAAATTGAACAACATATCTTTTTGTCCAGTTATATGCTTGGAGCATCCGCTATCCAAGTACCACATATGACGGATTTGCATAAGAGAAATTACAAATTTAGCTATTCATACGACAACATTGGAATATTCACTTTGATTATCGAAGTGCGGGTCTTCAACTGATTTGTTCAAAAGCCTATTTTGACTTTGATGTTCGGGTTTTGAACTGCATTATCCAAAAACCTATTTTGAATTGAAGAACGAGTCCTGATTTGTACATAATCAGAAGTCGATTTCTTTTTAAGCTTTGTGTGCCTGCAACACAGATTTAGCCTTAGGTACCCACTGGAATTTGGGTCCTTCTGTGTTAACACAAGATTTTGGTACCCATTTCAAATTGGGTCCTCTTTTCTTTTGAAATGCTTTTGAAGAATTAGAATGAGATGAATGCACATGATAATTGCCAAACCAATCTTCAGAATCTTGACAAGAAATAGAAACATGTTTATCATAAATAGAAGACTTTCTAGCAGATAAAGATAACTGAAATAATTGTTTCATTGTATATTGTTTACGAGAAACAACAAGTTTTGAGTTCAAAATAGCAATATCAGCAATTAAAACATCTTTACTAAGCAAAGTCTTATTACAATTAACACTACTAAACGATTTAACAGTCTTGTCAAGCTTCCGTTTGGGTTGCCATTGAGAATTTACTTCTTGCCTTTGTTTGCTTAGATCTGAAACATGTGAAACTCATGAGTTAGACTTCTGAGCAACAAACGAATGCTTCTTCTTCGGATTACCAGTAGTGTTTGGTTTCTGTGAATGCTGAGATATATTCTTACCTTTAGCATTTTTAGCTTTCACAGAGACTGACTTATCAACTTTCGTTGATTTTGCACTGTTAATAGGCATACTGGTCTTTCCCAAAGATTTCTTAACAAAAGATGATTTGTTAGGAAGTTTTGCATTAAAGTTAAATTGTTCAGAACAATCATCTAAACCACCGTTAGAGTTCAGAAAATCAAGCTCTTTATTTGCTAAACCAAACATATCCTTAGAGTTTGAAGCCTTAGAAATAGCAGAATATGAAAACACAGTTGAAAAAACTTTTTGCTCAATATTCATCAGAAGTCTTTCATCTGTTAAAGAAGTCTCGAGTTCAGAAATTTTACTTTCTAAAACGAGAGGAGGGACATATAGTTTACCTTGACTAGGCTTCGCCTCCATTTCTTTTTAAGAATAACTTTGAAAGAAATCACTTGAAAGAGTTTTCTTCTTTTGATATATTGGATTTTCATTATAACTATTATTAATCTTCGCATAATAAAATGGAAGATGAACTTTAGATGATTTCAAACGTTTTTCAGTTTTGTTGGCTTCATCCTCTTCCGACAGTTTAGTCCAGAATGCTTTAAACTCAGGGATTCTTCGAGCTAGTTTCATAGAAAGATGGTCATAAAGTGCAGGCACTTCAGACATTCCTTTTTGAAGATAGTGAGGATTCTTATAACCGATTCCCCATCTCTCTATTTCCTCTTTGGGTTTGTTCAGATGAATAGTCTGTTCAGTTTGACCCATTTTGTATAACTTCTCTTCCAAACCTTTTAATTTACTCAGTAAAGAAAAGTTTTCTTTGGTACAAGAAGAATGCAAATTTGTAAGCTCATATAAATCAATCCCACTTTTTGTCAGTTGAGACTTGAGTTCAGAATTCTCTTTAGGAATTATTGTCTTTTCCTTTGCGTTGGTGTCATTATCTTTATGTAAAATCTCAATCAATACTTTCTTCTCAGCAAGTTCATTGCTAAGTTTCTGTATCAATTGGTTTTTGTCAGTTATGACACCATTTTCTTGCTCAAGATTATATTCTAACCCTTTTTGTTTTAAACTCATGGCATGCATTTTATTCATGAAATCTGAATCTGATAAATTACATACCTCCTCTTCTTCATTATCTGAATCAGATTCAGCATCTGATTCTATCTTTCCCGTCAAGCACATGTTGACGGCTTCATCTTTCTCTTCATCCTCTTCTTCATCATCTGAGTGATCAAGCCGGTAGCCATCAGTGCCTTACCAGCCTCCTGTTGCTTTGCAAGAAGCATCTTGTTCTTGTAATAATCGGAGTTTCTGACTTTTGGCCTTCGGCAGTCTCTGGCATAGTGACCTGTTTTGCCACAGTTGTAGCACGTTGGTGGTTCTGTCTGACTGGATCCTTCAGCTTTGAACTTTCTTTCTTCTGGTTTCCTTTCCTCTAACCTCTTTCCTTCAGACTGAAATCTTTTCTCTTCAGGTTTCCTTTCCTCTGTTCTTTTCCCTTCATATCTACTTCCTTCAACCCTTTCCTTGTGGATGTAGTTGTTCAGACCAGAAGAATATCTCTGACTATTTGAACTTGGCTTCGTGTAGAACTTTTTCTGAAAAGCATTTGACAGCAGAATCATTGCTTGCTTTAGTTGTTCATTTTCATCCATGTCAGAGTTTGCATAACCTTCATCTTCTTCTGATTCATACACAATTGTCTTGTTTTTCTTCTTCCTAACAACAAGAGCAACTGTGTCTTCAACTGTCTTTCCTTTCTGCCTTTTTTCATCTAGAATTTCATCCACCTCTTCTTCATTTTGTCTGAGGGTTTCATATACCTCATGAAGTGGAATCTCATTCAAATCTTTGATCTGCTTCATCTGCCTGGCAAATCTTTTCCATTCCGGTTGAAGAATACTCAGGAATTTGACGTTCAGCTCAATTTGAGATTTGTGGACTTTGTTCTTGCTAAGTTCGTTCAGCAAAGTCACAAACCTGTCATAAGTTTCTTCTAAAGTTTCTCCCACCCTGCCTCTAAATTCTTCATAATTATTTAGGCAGTTGGATATTTTCAGCTGATTCCCAACCTTCGAACCCAGCATCATCTTCTCGAGTTGATCCCACATTTCTTTGCCGGAGGCTTTGTAGCTGTCAATCTTTACATAGATTTCATTTGTAATTCCTTGTAGAATGTATGACTTAGCTAATCTATCGCCTTTAGCTCTTCTGAGATTATCATCTTTTAGCTCATGAAACTTAAGGTCAACCTCAGTCGGCACATTTCCAACCAAGCGAGTCGTCTTAACTAGTTTCATAACCCCTTCTTCTATAGATTTCCTGAAGAATTCACCCACCTCATGTCTGTCAATAAAATTCAGAAACCGATCCTTCCACTGTTCGTATTCTCCTTTAAAGAGAACTGGTGGCTTGGTGTCAGTCCCTATTGCAAGGGCTTCTTTGGATGTCATTTTGAAGAAAGTTCTAAGTCTGGTTTGGAGCAAAGAGAGGTTTGTGTATCAAGGTTTGCGTGTGCAAATTGAGGTTTGCGTATCAAGCGGGATGCACAAAGTGAAGTTTGCGTATCACGTTGGATGCGCAAAATAGACTTGATCTTTTCGTGAAGAGATGAACTCGTGAACTGAGAGAACTGAGCTTTGCATATCCTTGGGTTGCGCGAAGTGAGTTTTGCGGATCAAGAGTGTTGCGAAAACTGAGCTTTGCGTAATTAGTGTGATGCGAAATGTACTGTTTGGGTATGTTGTTGGATCCGAGAAGTAAGCTTTGCGTGTTGCTTGAGATGCGCAAAGTAGGGTTTGCGTATCAGGCGTGATGCGCAAAGTGAAGTTTGCGTATCACGTTAGATGCGCAAAGTAAGGTACGCAAGTGGGATTTGCGTGTGTTTTTCTTCTGGTTTGCGCAAGTTCGTCCTGTACTTCGAAAATCAACTAAAAACTTGTTTCTTCGTCGATTAGCAGTACCAAACTTTACCATAAGTCTAAAAACACTTCTATAACAGAATGTGACCACTTGATCTCGATAAAACTCACTTTTTTGAAAATAATTTGATGATACAGTGACTTTCTAAACTCGACTGTTTTCTCACTAAAATCACAAAATGGAACTCGATTAAAGCTTTATAGTGAAATCAAACAACAACAACTCGATCTAGCATGCTAATCGATCACAACCTGATCGATTTTAACATCTAAAACACCTTAAATCTCGAAAACGATTTTTCAATAAGAACACAGAGTCGTTTTCTTTAAAAACTTGATTTTGATCTTAATCAGCCTCTGATACCAATTGTGGGTCCACAATACTTATATCAAGTTTTATAGAAACAATACAATAAGATTACCAACCTGTATTGATTATAACAAATGGTTACAAGGTTGATCGATTCAAGCTATTTTGTGTGTTCTCTGTTTTCTCTCTGATTTACACCTTAAAGTGTGTGTTTTTGTGTTCTTGATAATATCTGATATATGAGAGTTGTTGAGAGATACACACTATCTAAAAACTAAAGTGTGTCTAACACACTACCATAATATCTAGATTTAATATCTAGATATTATTTCTAACTAAATAATATAACTAACTAAGTTAACTAATATCTAACAAACTAGATATTAACTTAACTAATACAATAACAAACAATTTCATTGACATTTATTACAAACGACATAGACTTTAATATCGAGAGTCGACGTTTCGGCTTTAGCTTCAGATTGCGATCTTCAGTTTGGATGATCTTGAATCCAATGAGATTGTGTCTTAACACATAGGCTTGACAAGTAGATTTGTATGTAAGCTCTTACAGCTCATAGTACCTCCATTCAATACATATATCCTTATTACAATTTAAGTCATTAAAGTCTATTTGGAAACTAGCATCTGTGTATCCTTAAACACACATATCTGTTTCATAACCGTTGTACACTAAGAACATATCTTTAGTTCTTCTTAGACACTTCAGAATGTTCTTCATTGTTATACAGTGAGCATCACTTGGTTTGAGTAATATCTGCCCGTCATGCTCAGGGCATACGAGGTATCCAGTCTTAGTACATTAACATGGCGTACATGATTGAACAGTTGGTTGAAACACAGGGAACACCCTTCATACGGTTCATGTTCTCTTTAGTGCTAGGACTCTGGATTTCGCTCAGATGTATATTATGTTCTATTGGCAAGTTTCCTTTCTTGGAACCCTTCATCTTGAAGTGTTTCAAGATCTTGTCAATGTATGTACCTTTTTCTTAATTTAATTAAGCACTTTGATCTACCATGATAGATCTTTATACCAAGGACTTTGTCTTTTCTAGATCCTTAATCGCGAAGTATTGTCCTAATCCATGATTTTACACCTTCAAGCATTGGGATGTCATATAGGATCTAGAATACTGTTATGTTCCCACTGACCTTCTTGTATATACAAGATTTCAATTACAAGATGATTGTTCTAGTCCATAAATGGACTTTTGCAACTTGCACTTTTAGGTTTGATGTTTTAAATCCTTGTATACGTCCTCGCTCAAAATTCCTTTTAGGGAATGTGGCTTTTGACATCAGTCTTCATGGCATCTTGCCATTTATCAATAATCCGATCTTCGGATTATTGTGTATCTCGTTTCATATCTTCAACAGCTTGTTGAAGCTCAACATCTTGTTGAATGTCAGTGTCAACCATCATCCAATCTTTGTGGTTCTTGAATTTCTTCAAGATCTATTGTGTCTCCATTTGTGATTCTTGACAGAAAATCTTTTCTTAGGAACTCACGAGGGTGCGTTAACAAAACTTTTGTTCTCGCTAGACCTGTAGAAACAATATCCAATTGGATATCACTTAAAGATGTACTTTTTAGACCTTTGAATCATGCTTTCCAAAAGCTTTATGCTTAGCTTAAGCCTTATAACCCTATATTCTCAAATATGATAACTTTGGGATCTTCCCAGTTCATTTAAGAGAGTGAGTTTTATTGGTCCTTGTTGTTTGCTACATAAACTAGTATTTGGGCAACTGTTTCTAGGGCATAACCCCAGAAACATTTAGGCAGAGTGGTGAGGCTCATCATAGAGTGAACCATATTCAACACGGTTCTATTTCTCTTCTTGGATACACCGTTGTGATGCGGTGTCCCATGAGGAGTCAACTGGGATACAATCCCAAAATCTCTAGGATGATCTATTGGCTTAGATATTCATGACATCGATCTAACCGAAGCATCTTTATCCTTTGCCAAGTATACTCACTACTTCTTTCTAAAACTCTTTGAAAATTTCAAAGCTTTTATATTTGTTTTATTAGGTAAACATACCTATGTCTACTGAAGTCATCAGTAGGATGTAATGAAGTAGTGATGACCGTATCTTGTGACATAACTATAAGTCTCACATACATCAGTATGGTTAACCCCGAATAGTTCTTATGGCCCCTAAAGGCTTACCCTTTGAAGGCTCTTTTGTCATCTTGACTAACAAGATACACACGTATCATCATCACATGATTCCAACTCTCCGTCCGCCTGGAGTTTGGCTATGTGTTTCTTGATTAAATGTCACAAATAGGTCAGTTTTAAGCCCTGCTTAATTCTTTATCTTGATTTATAATTACAACTATTAATTTTATAAAACATTTATTAAGATAAAATGAAAAATTCATTTCTGAAAACATGAATTCGATTCGTTGTAATTGAGAAAATGAAACTAAATTCTTAGTAGCACTAGGTACATGAAGACACTTGTTAAGTGTTAATGTAAGACCATCTAGAAAGTTCATATCATATGTCCCTTTGAGCAATAGTTAGCTTAGCCCATTTGGTCTGGTTTCATCTTCTCTTCACTTCTTATTTCTTGAAAAGTAGTACTAATATGAGTATCATACTCAATATGTAACACTTAGTCAGAAGTGAATTAAATCAAATGGTAAACATACCTAAAGGTAGTAGCCTTCTGCTTCTTGATTTTTGCCAATCGAGCTACACAAGTTCTCATTTGGTGCCCATGGTGAAAACAGTTATACCATACTGCAACCTCAGGAATTTCTCCTTTGCCCTTATCTATGCTGGATCTTCCAACATGTGTTTTACCCTTGGTTATCTCCCCCTTTTTCTTGATTATTCCACTGTCAGGTTTGATCATCAAAGCCTGTTTTGGTTTGGTTGAACCCAACTTGGATTTCATATCCCTCTCACTAGTTTTAAGTATGTTGTGAAGCTTTGTGAGAGTTTTATTCAAACCTTTCATATTATAGTCCTTTACGAACTGCTTATATGTTTTGGGGAAAGAGTTGAGAACCATATCGATTTCCAACTCTTGACCCAGTGGGAAACCAAGACGGGTTAGTTGGTCAAAGTATCCTCTCATTTTCAAAATGTGGGTACTAATTGACGAACGTTCAATCATTTTACAGCCACTCAATGCTTTAACTGTATCAAATCTCTCCCGCTTTATTTGTAACCGAAATATCGACTTTAGTGAAGATATCATATCCCACGCAGTCATGATCCCGTGATAATTCGGGAGTCATGGTGGCTAACATTAGGCAACCAACAATCAGGGAGTCATTTTGGTACTTATCATAAGCAATTTTGACTTCAGTTGGAGCATTTCTGGAAGGAGCATTTGGAGGAGGGGGGTTTTCAAGGACGTATAACTTCTTTTCATACCTAAGGATTGCCCTTAGAAAGCGAAACCACTCGATAAACTTCGTTCCGTCCAATTTTTCCTTATCTAGGATTGACCGTAGTGTAAATTGGGATAAGTTGTTTGAGTTTGAATTTGAGGTTGACATCTACAAAACATGATTTAATTTTAGTAACTTTAATATCTCAAATAAATGGATTAACCTTTCAAAAATCATTTGATTTCAGCTAAGATCCATATTTCACCTACTTTCATAAATGGTCAAGCAACTGTCTATGAAATTAGGCTATTTTGGATGGCATCATCCAATTATGTTCAACATAACTCTTAGATGTCGTGGGATCCTATTCAATATATCATATATTGAAATTGGCATGTTTAATCCCACTTCAACGCCTTGAAAATACTCATAAATGGCCAAGCAATTGTCTATGATATTCTCAAGTAAACAAACCATACTAAGGTATCGTGATCCAACCTAAATACTAGACTTAGGGTTTACTGGGACCAGTCGTCCAAAATACGACTATTTAATTGAATGGCCAAGCAATTGTCCACTTAAATCTCGTTGATTTGGCTCCATATCTTACACTACATTCAACCGGCATGATTGGCTGAGCACTGACCATACCGGGATCCTGTATGCTTGACAAGTACCTTAAATGGGTGGCGTTAAATTTACGTTTTGTAAAATGTTTAATTTTAGAAAACATTCTAATTCTTTTAAAAAGTTTTGATTTTATATTTAAAAATCTTGTTTTTAAAGCTTATCTTTATTAAATCGGTTTGATTTTGATAAACATATCAATTTTAAAATATCATATTTCATTTACCGATTTAAAATTTCTTTTGCGTTTGATTTTATTTTTAAAACGTTTGCACTTATCATAACAATAATAAAGCAATAAATAAAAGCAAACATAAAATAAACAACCATAATAATAATATATGGATTTGCCCCTAATGTGGTGTTGTGAGCCAACACAACAACCACGGTCAATTCTATGGACGTCTTCAAGCTCCTACTGGCCTCGCCATCTTGGTGAACTCTAGGGACTCCGTCTTGACTTCTTGGAACTCCGTCTTCATTTGATTTACAATTTAACAATAGAAAGATAATATATCCTAATCTATTTTATAATTGAACCTATCTAGAAAATTAAAATTACATCCCATGCAATTAATACATTTTAATTTTCCAAAATAAAAGTAAATCAACCACGGGTCTTCTCGGGGCAATCCATAATATTATTTATTTATTTTAAACATAAAATAAATAAAATTTAGCCAAAATTAATTAACATAGTTAAAAAGGCCAAACTAATTTGAACAAATTATTATAAAGCAAAATAAAATGAATTGACTTATTTCGATCGAAGGTTAACAAACCAAACCCAAAACCTTTTGGACCTAAGCCCAAAACGAAAAGCTAGGGTAACAACCCAAAGACGGGTTAATGTTTAGGGAAACATCCCAAAATAATACTTGGGCCTACTAGCTCGGGCCCAACTCCCAAAATAAAACAATGGATTTAGATCTTAGGCCCGACTTCTGACTCGACCGCTTAGGGCACATGCCCAACACCTGAACCACCATCATGGTAGTTGAACCCGGAAAAAGAAAACAAACGATATCGTTACATGGTTCTAAATATGTAAGATGTGGTTGAAGGACTACCACACGATGACGGATAACGACATCAAACAATGGACATTATAGCAGCAACACCACGGTTCGGGCCAAAACCCACCCATGGTTAAGCAAAGTCAGCAGTGTTAACAACCCTTCAAGTATTAGCCTAAGGGTGGTGCGATGACCAAACAAAGACAACATCCACTTATAGCCAAGGCCATGGTGGTGTTCAGACCAAGGGACAACAACATCGATGGCAGTCGGTCAAAGCTTGCTGACCTGCGATGTTTGCTATAGACCAGAATAAGAAGACAACCGACAATCCCGTGGGGTGTAGGAGATGGAACCATGACAACCCCAACAACCAATATCGTTGGTTTGGGTGACAGACCAAAACTTTAGGGACCGTATTCTAGCGACAGTCGTCTGTCGAGTCTAGGGGTCTGAGACTATCTGTCCTGAACATAATAATACAGACAAGCAACCACTAGCAACAACAGTTGCAGGGGAGCCGGCAACGACCAGCAAGAAACGGCGGAGATAGAGCCGCATGTATACCACAGCGGCGGTAAAACCGAACAACAACAGCGGCAAGGCCGATTCCGGCAGCAATCGCCGCAGAATACGTTGACAACCAGAAAAGACGAAGACTAGACAAAAAAAATCGTTTGCGCCTTCGGATGATTTCGGCAGTAGCGGAAAAGGAAAAGCAATCACCATGGTTATAACACCTTGGGTTTAACAGCAAGAAACAAACATCAGTCGGTGTTGGTCGGCGACAAGGTCGGCGGCGGTAAAGCCATTTGAGGCTGATGCCGCTTAGAGAGAACGAGAGGTGGACGCGATTTAGGGTTTTCAAAACCCTTTTCTTGGCCTAAGACGAAAACATAGCGTCAACAGCCGCAACCCTATGGCCGACAACGATCGACGGTGGCCGGCAACAAAGGGTCGACGATGATAAGTAGGGAAAAGTGTTAGAAATCGCAAGCGGCCATATAATTGTGGGGAGAGAGAGAGAGAGAGAGAGGGCTACATATACTCTAGGGTGTTAAAAACCTATTAAATGGTCAATCTTCCTCATCTATACTATATTATAAATATGACATAAAAACTCTTAAAAACAAGTCTTAAAGCATAATGTACCGTTATTTAATATTAATTACTTAAAAAACAACCATAAAAGCTGTATGTACTACATTTAATGCTATTCATTAATTTTCAATCATTATCTCTAACCATTTTAACTCCCCTAAAATCATTTCCCACTTTAACTTCCCTAAAATAACTCTCAACATATTTTAGATATAAAAAATCTAAAATATAATTAAAAAATCTTACAAATTATATTATAAAAAAATTATATTATTAAACCAAAATAAATTACATTATATTATTAAGTCTAAATTAAACAAATTTATATAAAAAAATCATTATCACTCTCTCACAACCATCCAAAATCGTAATGTAGACAAAAAACAGAAAATAAAATGAAACATTAAAATCGTGATGTATCTAGCTGCATTGCGCGAGTACAGTTCTAGTATATATAAATAAATATATATATATACATATATAATTATATATGTATATATAATTATATATAATAGGAAAGATATAAGGTCAAAATATATGTACATATATATCATATATATGTATATAATTTTATTATTATTTTGCCATATAAATCATTGTTCCCTATTTAACTAAATGCAATCAAAGCGACTCTGATACCACTGTTGGATTTTAATGCAATTTGTAACCATTAAACGCAACGGAAAAATTAATAATTTTGGTTACAATAATTATTACATAAAACTTTTCTGAATAAACTTAAAACCTAATCGGATCCAATGATACATTTAATTAAAAAAATAAACCACACCATAGGGTGTTTGTAATGTGTACCTTTTAAGATCTGCCGGGGTTAAAACTGAAGCACCAAGAAACCAAATTATATTTCCTCTAGTGACAGTCCACACACGAACACGTTTCCCATCTCCACCGGGTGCTAGCCCAAGAACCCTAGATCTATATGTGTTTTATAGAAAAGAAAATATTTTTTTTCTGTATTTCTTTGAAAGGCGAATTCTGATTTCAAATCGTATGAAAAATGGTTTAGCCTAACGCCCTATTTATACCAGAAGAATTATAGTTAGACTATGTTAGTACACATATTTGTTGGATACAAGATTATGATTACTAAAGCTGAAAGTAAAGCAAGTCAAAGTCAACTCTCAAGTGAAAGTCAAAGTTAATTGTAATAAGTCAATAGTCAAAGTCTTTGTGTTTTGTGTTTTGTTAAAAGTGTGTGTGTCTTTGTAATAGACATATGACTAGTTAGACGTTGTAAGAACAGTTGCAAGTTAGAGAGAGAAAGTTTGGTTGTATACGAATCCTTGAATTGAATCATATAAACAGGTTGAGTAATTGAATCATCTTGTTGTTGTTAATTGTTTGTACTTAGAACTTGATAATTTGGGAATTAAGAATTGGTATCATAGCAAATCCAAGTTGAAATCAAGAAAATATGGAGTCGACACTGTTCTTTGAGTCATAGATCAAATTTCGAATTTTTGTGTGAATTTGCGAGTTTCATTGGTTAGATTGTGTGCGTATAGGAGAATAGATAAATCTTGTATAGGTTTGGTTCATAATTGCACTGTAATTTTTATGAATTTTGAGTTTTTGTTCATTTGAAGTTCACGAGTTCTTTGCATTGTATTGAATCGAATTTGTAAGTTTGAATGGATTTTGTTGTAATTCTTTGGTAGAATTTGATTCTAGATGTATTAGTGGTCTAATTGTCGAAGTTTCGAATTGAAAATCAAAGGTTTGATAGGATTTGGAGTGAAACAGAGGGTATTTTGGCCGAAGATCTGAAGAATTCGCAGAATATTCAAGAACTCGCTTCAAGAACTCGCATATCTCGAATAACTCGCATAGAATTCTAAGATTTCGCATCTAGAATTCGCAAATTTATTGTTTTCGCATAATATTTGATTATGAAAATATTCAAGTGTAGAATTCGCAGATGGGTATTGTGTGAATTGCATAGATTTCACATGTTTGTGTATTGAGAAATCATCAGAATTCGTATAGCTTTGTTTTGCGAAAAGTCAGAATTCGCATAATTTGTTTTGTGAAAAATGGCAAGGATAGAATTCGCATAAGTCATTTGTGCGAAAAGCTTTTGTGAAATTTTCAAATGACAGAATTCGCATTTGTGTAGTGTGCGAAAAGTAAAGGTTTCGCATCTGTGTGACATACGAATTTTTTGAATTCGCATAAGTGTGTGTGCGAATTGCTTAGTTTGAAAAATTTTCTCAAGTATATAATTCGTTTGATCATGTTGTGCGAAAAGTTTGACTTTCAAAATTTTCTAAGTCTAGAACTCGCATAGAGTTGTATGCGAATTCTTAGAACTCGCATAACACTTCATGCAAATTCTGGTTGCATGTGAATTCTATTTCTTTTAGTGTGCGAATTCTAAGGTTGGTGTGAGTAGTGCGCAAATTTTGTAGTTGTGCGAATTGTTTTGTGCGAATCCTATGTACTTCACTATATCTTGCGAATTCCATACTTGTGATTTTTGGAAATTTCATTTCTGAAAATTTCTTTCTAATATTTTTCTGTATTGCTTGATTTCACTTGGACTAACGGTCATTTTTCAAGTTCTTATTGTAAACTTTTGAAACAGGATGACTTCCAAGGACACGCTTTCCATTGGTACTGATGTCAAACCCCCTGTTCTGTTCAAAGGGAAATATGAACAGTGGAAGGACTGATTCCTTGACTTCGTTGACCGACATGCAAACGGAGAGAACATTCTCTTATCTATCATGGAAGGTCCAATGGTTCTCCCTACTATGGAAATACCTGATGAAGAATCATCGGACAGTGAAGACGGGAATATTGACAGAGCTCAGAAAACAAAGATTGTTCTGAAAGTTCCTTCACAGTACACTGAGGAACAAAATAACAGACACAAGGATGATAAACAAGCACAATCTCTTCTCTTACAGAGCATTCCTAATGAGATCTACATCAAGATCGACAGCTACAAAGCCAATGCTAAAAAGATGTGGGATCAACTCCAGAAGATGATGATGGGGTCAAAAGTCGGAAATCAGATGAAAGTAGCCAACTGCATAAACAACTACGAAGAGTTTAAGGCTAAAGAGAATGAGAGCCTTGAGGATACATACGAGAGATTTGTTCTTCTTCTGAATGAGTTGTCAAAGAACAACGTTAAAAAGAAGCAAATCAAGAACAACGTCAAATTCCTCAGCATTCTTCAACCGGAGGGGAAGAAACACACAAGACGAATGAAACAGATGAAAGACCTAAGTGGTATTCCACTCCATGAGGTGTATGAAACGTTAAGGCAGAACGAGGAAGAGGTTGAAGAGAAAAGAAGTGAGAAGAAGAAGACTGAGAAAACTATTGACCCGATTGCTTTAGTAGCTGGTCAGAAAGAGAAGGAGAAGAAAGAAAAGAAGAAGAAGAAGATTGTGATTCCAAGCTCAGATGATTCTACTGATTCTAATTCTGATAGTGACGACGGAGATAATCTCAAGCAAGCCATGTTGTTTTTGACCCGTGAATTTCAAAAGATGTTCTACAAGAAGCTGGGTTCAAACTCTCAGAGATATTCGTCTGGATCAAAGAATCACGAACATAGAGAAAGAGTTGAAGGAAAGAGATTTGAGGAGAAGAGGTTTGGAGAAAAAAAGTCGGGAGAGAAGAAAAGGTTTGTAAATGATTATGATACTGAGAAGAAGACGGAGGATATGGTTAAGTGCTACAACTGCGGAAAGGTTGGTCATTTTGCCAAAGACTGCCGAAAGCCTACTGTAAGAAATTCTAATTACTACAAACAGAAGATGCTCTTAGACAAACAGAAGATGCTCTTAGACAAACAGAAGGAAGCGGTAAAGGCACTAATGGTTGAGGAGGAGTTTTGGCTAGACCATTCTGACGAGGATGAAAAAGAAGAGACAACACACATGTGTTTAATGGGCAAAGAGGTGAAGTTTGATTAATCAGATGAAGAAACATCCGATGAGGTACATAATTTTTCTGAATCTGAATTTTTAACCAAAATGGAAGCCATGATGATAGAACTTCAAGATCTTCAATCTAAACTGAAAAAGGAAAAGAGCAGAGTTGCAAAGAAACGTCAAAAGATTTTTGAACTCAACAAGGAACTAGTTGGGAACAAAAGTTTGATTGACTCTCTAAACAAATCTTCTTCTAATTTTAAAATGCAAAAAGATGGTTTTGAAAATAAGATTTATGAATTTGTTACTAAGCTTTCAAAGTCTGATTTTGAAAAGCAAGAATGTGTACTAAAAGATCACAAATTGCAGGTTGAAAACAAGAGCTTAGAGAAAAAGGTAATATGGTTTTGAAGCAAAATTATATGCTAGAGGACAAACAAATCAAACCATTTTCTTAAACACACCTAATGAGGAAGCTGATGTGAAAGAGAAGTGGGGACTTGGTAACCCCCACTACTTAACGAAAGCAATCAGAAAACAATCAGCATTATATAATTTTGATTTTCTATTTGCGGCCGGTAAATATCCTCATTTGAAACCCAAATTTGTTACCACTTCACCTGATAAGGTAGAGGCCAAAGAAGATGTAAATAGAAAGAATACAAAGAACATGTAGCAACCATTCTGCTATCAAAAGGTGAATGATAGTTATCTTTCAGAAAAACCAAAGTTTCTTTCAAATGATTATTTTGCTAGTTATTCTACTTCAGAGTTGGAGGCTAAACCGATTAAAGCTAAGATTTACATTCCTCCACTCGTATTAGAAAGCAAAATAATAGATCTTGAAAATGTTTTATCTGATGAAAGAATTTTGGTTGACATTGAACAAAATGTGTTTTTTATTGTAATGAAGAACACCGTTTTTAAAACTGAATCCAATGAGTGTTCAAAATCTTCTAAGGCACCTCAAACTTCAGAAGTTGATTTTGATGACTTATTTGTGTCTGCAAATGATTTTCTAAATTCTGATGATGGGTGTGTTGAAGAATGTATTGATATGTTTGACTTTAATGCTAAACTTTTAGATCATTCTGCTTTTATAATTAACTCTGAAGCTTTACCAAGTGTATATGAAGTTGGTGAATCATCAACTAATGTTGGTGAATCAGTTTCTATGAGTACTGATTAATATGAGAAAGGTAAGAAGCAAAAGAAACGACGCTCACAGAAACGGACTAACACTAGTAAGCTCAAGAAAAGACAAACTCAGAAATCTGTTTTTCCTAACAAATCTAAATCTTTTGTTTCAGATTTGAATAAGAAAAGGTCGGAATAACCAACTGAGTGGCGACCAAAACGGAAGATTGATGAGAACTCAAACTCATGTCCTAATAATGTTTGTAATAGATCGACTGATAGTAGTTCTGATGTAGTTGGTACTATTGCTTCTAATAAACAAAAACTTGTAATTCCTTACAAGAAATATACAATAAAGCATTTACTCCAATTATCTCAGTCTACTACTAAGTCTTCTACATATAGACGGAATGATTTTTTTCTCACCGATATTCTGATGATTGGTTTGGTACTTATCATGTCTATTCTTATAATTCATATGCTTCAAATGTTTCAAAGGCTTTTCAAAAGATCATAGGGTCCATATACAAATGGATGCCAAAATCATATGCTAACAATGTAGGACCCAAATTTAAATGGGTACCTAAAGTTATTGTTCCCTGATTTCTCCTGTGCAGACCCGTCATATGTGGTACTTGGATTCTAGTTGCTCCACGCATATGACTGGGCAGAAAGATAGTTTGTCTAATTATACAGAGAAATACTGCGGGAACATGCGATTCATAAATGATCAGTTTTCACCAATTTTAGGCTAGGGTGATGTAATTCAAGACAACGTGACGATTACAAAGGTGAGCTACGTGGAAGGTTTAGGACATAACCTATTCAGCATTGGACAGTTCTGTGACAAAGACTTAGAGGTAAATTTCAAGGCCAAGAGATGTTATGTGCGTACTGAAGATGGTAAGGAACTCTTGGTCGGCACGAGAAAGTCTACCCTCTACACGATTAATCTGTCAAAAGTCCAGATTGACAATGAGGTTTGTCTACTGTCAAAAGCCTCGCTGCAACAAAGTTGGTTATGGCACCGAAGGCTTTCTCACCTGAATTTTCGTTACATCAACAAACTGGTCACGGGAAAATTAGTCAAAGGACTTCCTGAGCTTAAATACGAAAAAGAAAATCTATGCGTAGCGTGCGAGAAAGGTAAAATGAAGAGAGTTGCTCATAAGCCGAACCCTGAACCTAGTACAAGTTCTCTACTTGAGTTGTTGCATATGGATCTCTGCGGTCCAATACGTACACAAAGCATTAACGGCAAGAAATACGTGTTAGTTATTGTGGACGATTATTCGCGATACACATGGGTCAAAATTTTGAGATCAAAGGATGAGACGCCTGAAGTCATCATCAATTTCTTAAATACTACCCAAGTGAATCTGCAAAAGCCACTCAAGCTTCTTCGAACAGACAACGACACAAAATTCAAGAATAGCATTGTAGAAGATTATCTCAAATCGGTCGGGATAACGCATCAATATTCTACTGCCAGAACGCCAGAACAGAACAGAGTAGTAGAGAGACGTAACCGAACGCTAGTCGAGGTCGCTCGAACTATGATAAGCCAATCGGATCTACCTCTGTTTTTATGGGTCGAAGCTGTATCGACTGCGTGCTATACTCAAAATCGCTCCATAATACACCGTCGGTTTGGTAAAACTCCATATGCTTTGATAAATAATCGTACACCTAGCATTAAACACTTCCATATTTTTGGATGCAGGTGCTTCGTACTAAACAACAAAGAGAACTTGAACAAGTTTAGTCCAAAGGCTGACGAAGGCATGTTAGAGCATAAATCTGTTGGATACAAGATCAAGAATACTGAAGGTCAAAGTTGAGAAAGTCAAAGCTGCTAAAGTCAAATTTCATTCAAAGTCAAAGTCTATTTGTAATAAGTCAAATGTATTTTGTACTTTCCTTGTAATTAGTAGTTAGTATAAATAGTTTCTTTCCTTTGTTGTTGAAAAGATGAACTAAACTGGAAAAGTCATTCTGTTGTATTCTAGAGAGAAAAAGAATACGTAAAGAGAGAGAAAGAGAGTTCTAGAGAGAGTCATTGTAATTGTGAATTGAAAGAGTAATCAAACAGGTAATTGTTTGTTAATCTTGTTGTGTTTGATTAATATTGATTAGAAACTAGCATCTGGAACACTCAATTGGTATCAGAGCAGATCCAAAAGGTGAAATCGATTTAAGAAAATCAAGAAACGAGTTCGTCACTGTTCAAAATAGAATTCTGAGTTTCAGAGTGTTTTTGGAGCAAATTTGTGTTAGAAAGTGGTCGAAAAATGTACTAGATCGAGTCTATGTTCTTAAATTTTCGTTTTGCACTGTAATTTCACTCGAATTTGTGATTTTTGTTAAGTTTTTGTTCACGAGTCTACAGTCACTGTTTCATAGATCTTTTGGATTGTAATTGTTTAATTGTGAAATTCATGTATTGTAATATGTTCTTTGATTGATTACAAAGGATTCTGCAAAGTTACAGTTCGATTGGACAAGGTTAGATCGATTTTCAGATGAAAAAGTTAGTTTTTTGGGTCGACAGGATGAAGAACGCGCTAGATCGCTAGAACACGCAAGTTCATCGTTCAAACGCGCAAGGTTCATCCGCAAGAACGCGCAAGTCGAAGAAAGTTTTTGGTCAAAACGCGCAAGCAATGACTAGCGAGTTTTAGAAACACGCTAGTTGGATTCTGCGAGTTTGGAAAAGTGAGAAAATTTTTCTAAGGACCAGAACGCGCACGTAGTTATTTGCGAGTTCTACAAACGCGTTAATCAAAGGGTGCGAGTTTGAGCTGAAATAGTGTTTAGCGAGTTCTTTGACGTGCGAGTTTGGTGGTTTGCGAGTTCATCGACCTGCGAGTTTGAAACTTCAAGACGCAAGCTTCGATCTGCGAGTTTGGGAAACGCGCACATCACAGTTAGCGAGTTCTAGTGTGAACAGTGCTTAGCGAGTTCAGGAGTTTGCGAGTTTCGTCGATCTGGGAGTTTCATCTGCGTGTTTGCTTACGAGTTTCTCAAAACGCGCAAATATCTGCGAGTTTACTTGCGAGTTTGTCTTCGCGTTTGGTTGAGAATTTATAGAACGCGCAAGTCTAAGTCTGCGAGTTCTTCAGTCTGCGAGTTTAGGGCTTGCGAGTTCTGACACTTAGTCAAATTTTTCGAATTTTCTGATTTTTCTTTTCAAGATTTTTCTTGTGATTTCATATTTTGGACTAACGATCAGTTCTAGTTTCTTATTGATATATTTATCAAACAGGTTTAAACAAGATGACTTCCAAAGATGCACTCTCAATCGGAACAGATGTCAAGCCTCCAGTTTTATTCAAAGGCGAATATGAGCAATGGAAAGACAGATTCCTGGATTTCATATATCGACATTCAAATGGAGAGAATATTTTACTGTCTATCACTGAAGGTCCAATGGCTCCAATTACAGTTCAGATACCTGATGTTGATTCTTCTGATAGTGAAGATGGAACTGAAGAAAGAGAGCAAAAGATGAAAACAGTGACAGTAGATATTTCTCAATATTCTGAAGAGCAGAAAAGCCGATACAAAGCAGATAAACAAGCGAGATCATTACTTCTTCAAAGTATCCCAAACGAGATCTACATCAAGATTGACAGTTATAAAGCCAATGCAAAGAAGATGTGGGATCAATTACAAAAGATGATGATGGGATCAAAGGTCGGAAACCAGATGAAAGTGGCAAACTGCATAAATAGCTATGAGGAGTTCAAAGTCAAGGAGAATGAGAGTCTGGAAGATACTTATGAGAGGTTTGTGTTGCTTCTGAACGAGTTAACAAAGAACAAAGTTAAGAAGAAGCAACTGGAAAACAATGTCAAATTCTTGAGTATCTTACGTCCAGAATGGAAGAAGCATACAAGAAGAATGAAGCAGATGAAGGATTTAAATGACATTCCACTACATGAGGTATTTGAAACCTTAAAGCAGAATGAAGAAGAGGTTGAAGAGAAAAGAGTTGAAAAGAAGAAAGCAGTACAAGCTTCTGATCCTATTGCCTTAGTAGCTGGAGAGAAGTTGAAAGAAAAGAAAGAGAAGAAAGAAAAGAAAAAGAAGATAGTTTTTACAACTTCTGAGTCAGATTCTGTTTCAGATAGTGATGATGGCAAGAGTCTGAAACAAGCTATGATTTTGCTGACCCGTGCCTTTCAGAAGAAATTTTATAAGAAGCCGGGATCAAATTCTCAACGGTATTCTTCTTCAAGTTCAAAGAATCACGAGCACCGAGAGAGGGTAGAAGGCAAGAGATTTGAAGAGAAACGGTATGGTGAGAAGAAACCAGATGAGAAGAAGATGTTTGTGAATGACTACACTGCTGCTGAAAAGCCCTCAACTGATTCAATCAAATGTTATAACTGCGGCAAGTTGGGTCATTATGCCAAAGATTGTCGGAAGCCAAAAGTACGCAACTCTCAGTATTATCAGAACAAGTTGCTTTTGGCAAGACAACAAGAAGCTGGTGTTGCTTTAATGGCAGAGGATGAGTTTTGGTTGGATCATTCCGAGGATGAAGGAGAAGATAAAGAAGAAAATGCTCATATTTGTCTAATGGGCAAAGAGGACAAGAATGACGAGTCAGATGATGAAGAAGTGAATGAGGTATTAAACTTAACTCCAAAAGATTTTATTACCAAGTTGGAAACCATGGTGGTTGAGCTACAAAATTTACAAAATAATCTGAAAAATGAAAAGGAAAAGGTTGCTAAAAAGAACAAGAAGATCTTTGAACTTAATACTTCTGTTATTTCAAACAAAGATCTAATTGATTCTTTATGCAAATCTGATTCTGATTCTAAATCTAAAGTAGATAATTTTGAAAAGAAGATTTCTGAGTTTGAAGGTAAAGTAAATAGATATGAGTTTGAGAAAAATGAATCTGCACTAACTATTTATAAACTGCAGGTTGAAAACAAGAATTTGAACAAAAAGGTAAATGGTCTGGAAGTTAAACTTTATAAAAGAGATCAAACAGATCAAACCATCTTTCTTAATGCTCCTAATGATGAGGTTGATGTTAAGCAAATATGGGGACTTGGTTTAACAACCCCCATTATCTTAAGAAAGCTATCAGAAAACAGCCGACACTTTATAACTATGATTTTCTTGCCTGTGCTGGTAAACATACTCATTTGAAACCCAAATTTGTTACCAAAGTGTCAGACGAAGATGAGGCCAAAGAAACTGAAAATAGAAAGAATAAAAAGAAAATGCAACTACCATTTAACTACATAAATTTAAATGATAGTTATCTTTCAGAAACACCGAAAGTTCTTTCAAAAGACTATTTTGTTAGTTATTCCGCATCTGAGATGAAGGCAAAACCTGCAATTGCAAAGATTTATGTTCCTACATCTATTCTTGAAAGCAAAATAGTCAAGCTTGAAAATGTTTTATCTGATGAAAAACTTTTGGTGGATATTCAACAAAATGTATTTTCTACCGTTTTAAAGAACACTGTTTTTCAAGTTCAATCAACAAAGTGTTCTACAGTTTCAAAGGCACCTCAAACTTTCTCTGATAATTCTGATGACTTATTTGAGTCTGCAAATGATTCTTTTAATTCTGATGATGGTAGCATGGAAGAATCTGATATGTTTGACATTCATTCTAAACTTCCTGATCATTCTACTTGTCTTGAAAATGACAAAGTGTTACCAAGTGGTGTTAGTAATGACAAAGTTTCTGTAAATGCTGATTACTATGCTAATTTTAAGAAACATAAGAAGCAGCGATTACAGAAACAGAAATACACTGGTACACAAAAGAAACCTCAGTCACAGAAATCTATTTTTCCAAATAAATCTACATCTTATGTTTCAGATTTAAGGAAGAAAAAGTTGGAAGCTCAATCCAAATGGAGACCAAAACAGAAGGATGCTGAGATAGCTGAATCAGTTACTGATAATTTTTGTACTAAATCTGTTAGTAGTGATTCTGATGTAGTTGATCAATGTGCTTCTCGTAAACAAAACCTTGTAACTTCTTACAAGAGTTATTCAATAAAGCAGTTGATTCAATTATCTCCTATTACTACTAAATTTTATCATAATTATCGGAAAACTGAGTTTGCTTATTCTCATGATTCTTCTGATTGGTATGGATCTTATCATGTATATTCTTCTAGATCAAATGATTTTAAAGGTTTTCAAAAGAACAGAGGGTCCATTTTCAAGTGGATGCCAAAATCTTGTGCTAATCTGTTAAGGCCCGTTTTTAAATGGGTACCTAAAACTATTATTGCCTGATTTCTCTTGCAGACCCGGCATATGTGGTACTTGGATAGTGGATGTTCCAAGCATATGACTGGGCAAAAAGCTTTATTGTCTAACTATACAGAGAAATTCAGTGGTAATGTCAGATTCGGAAACGATCAGCTTTCACCTATTCTAGGATATGGTGACATCATTCAAGACAAGATAACGATCAGTAAAGTGAGCTATGTCGAAGGTTTGGGGCACAACTTATTCAGCATAGGTCAATTCTGCGATAAAGGGTTAGAGGTCAACTTCAAGTCTAAGAGTTGCTCAGTTCGTACTGAAGACGGAACAGAACTCTTGGGTGGACATAGAAAGACAAACCTCTACACCATCAAATTGTCCAAAGTTCAGATTGACAATCAGGTATGCTTGTTGACAAAAGCTACACAGCAACAAAGTTGGCTCTGGCATAGACGGTTATCTCACTTGAACTTTCGTTACATCAACAAGCTGGTTCGTGGGAAGTTAGTAAAGGGACTTCCTGAACTGAAATATGAGAAAGAACACTTATGCGCAGCATGTGAGAAGGGTAAGATGAAGAGAACCGCACACAAACCGAAGCCTGAACCAAGCACTAGTTCTCCGTTAGAACTTATACACATGGATTTATGTGGACCAATGAGAACTCAGAGTTTGGGTGGTAAGAAATATGTGTTGGTAATTGTGGACGATTACTCCAGATACACGTGGGTCAAATTTCTTCGATCAAAAGATGAGACACCTGAAGTACTCATTTCATTCTTAAAGACGACCCAGGTGAAACTGCAGCGACAAGTCAAGTTCCTTCGAACTGACAATGGCACAGAATTCAAGAATAAGATTGTTGATGAATATCTCGAATCAGTTGGGATTTCACATCAGTATTCTGCTGCTAGAACGCCTCAACAAAATGGAGTAGTAGAAAGACATAATCGGACACTAGTCGAGGCCGCTCGGACTATGCTTAGCCAATCGGATCTACCTCTATTCTTGTGGGCGGAAGCTGTGTCGACTGCATGCCATACGCAAAATCGTTCCATAATACACCGTCGATTTCAAAAGACTCCATATGAGTTGATCAACAACAGAACACCTACCACCAAATACTTTTACATATTTGGGTGTAAATGTTTTGTGCTTAACGATAGAGAGAGTCTGAATAAATTCAGTGCTAAGGCGGACGAAGGCATTTTTATCGGTTATTCTTTAACTTCTGCAGCATATCGTGTTTATATAAAGAAGTCAAAGACAGTTGTGGAGAGCGTCAATGTTACATTTGATGAAGAAATGGCTTCTGATCAAATCAATTCAGAACCCGTTATCACTGGTGTATTAGCTTCTGGGCAGATCAGTCCAGAACCTGTGTCTACAGCGATAAATTCGGATAACGCTTCTACATCTACTTCACATTTAACTGATTTAGATTTGTTATTTGAATTCTTTTATGATGAGTTTCTAGGATCTAATATATCTAAATCTGCTGTAACTGACAGGTCTGAAGATACAAGTTGTAATCATCCAGTCACTTCAGAGGTCATTACTGAACAAGTATTCCCCGTTCAGTCTGAAACTCATATTCCTATTGTTACTCCTACAGTTGAAGATGCACAAGCAAATATTGAGCCAGAAGTAACTATTTCAGTTGGGTGTAATACTTTGTCTACTCAACAGCCTGAATTTGTTGTTCCCACTGATACTTCTGCACATGAAACTTCAACTGACAACCCCCCTCCTGTAATTCAAGCTGAAGATTTTGAAAGTGGATTTCAAGATGATGATCATGTTCAGAATTTATCTATTCCACTCCCACATGAGCATCGCTGGACCAAGGACCATCCATTACATCAAGTAATTGGAGATTTTGACAAGCCTGTTCAGACAAGGTCAGCGACTATTAATCAGTGTATGCATGACTCGTTCCTAAGCAAGATTGAGCCAACACGAGTATCCGAGGCTCTTGCTGATTCGGACTAGGTATCTGCAATGCAAGAAGAGCTCAATCAGTTTGAAGCCCTAAAGGTTTGGAGATTAGTTCCTAAGCCTGAAGGAAAGACCGTGATAGGAACTAAGTGGGTATTCAAGAACAAAAAGGATGAAGATGGTGTCGTCATCAGAAACAAAGCTAGACTTGTTGCCAAAGGCTATCGGCAAGAGGAAGGCATTGATTATGATGAGACGTATGCTCCAGTAGCGCGCATAGAGGCAATCAGAATGTTTCTCGCCTACGCCGCTCATAAGAACTTCACAGTCTTTCAGATGGATGTGAAAACAGCCTTTCTGAACGACATTCTTAAAGAAGAAGTGTACGTGTCTCAACCAGAAGGGTTCGTTAATCAAGACAAGCCAGATCATGTCTATATCTTGGACAAAGCCCTTTATGGATTAAAGCAAGCCCCTCGAGCCTGGTATGATGTATTATCAAAATTCTTGGTCAAGTCTGGTTTCTCTAAAGGTAAGATCGATACCACTTTATTTATAAAGGAGGAAAAAGTTGATATTATTCTTATTCAGATTTATGTTGATGATATAATATTTGGTTCTACTAATCCAAAATATTGTAAAAACTTTTCTAACCTCATGGTGTCATGTTTTCAAATGAGTATGATGGGAGAGATGAATTTCTTTCTCGGATTACAAGTTAAACAACTTTCTACGGGGATTTTTATCAATTAGTCTAAGTACATTTTGGACATTCTTCGGAAGTACAAAATGGAAGATTGCAAATCTATTGGCACCCCGATGGCACCAGGAACTAAGATTCACGCGGATCCTTCGGGTACAAGTGTTGATCTTAGAACTTATAGAGGTATGATTGGTTCTTTGATGTATCTTACATCGAGTAGACCAGATATTATGTTCTCAACATGTCTATGTTCTAGATATCAAGCTGCTCCCAAAGAATCCCATTTGGCTGCTGTCAAACGGATTTTTAGATATCTGAAGGGGACTGCAGACCTTGGTTTGTGGTATCCTAAAGATACTGGGTTTCAACTGACTGCATATTCAGATGCAGATCATGCAGGTTGTATGTTGGACAGAAAGAGTACTTCTGGTCACGTACAATTCCTTGGAGACAAGCTCGTTAGCTGGGCTTCAAAGAAACAGTTATGCGTTTCCACATCGACTGCTGAAGCGGAGTATGTAGCTGCTGCTAGTTGTTGTTCTCAAGTCTTGTGGATGCGAACACAGCTACGAGATTATGGCTTTAAGTATGATAAAATCCCAATATATTGTGACTCGAAGAGTGCGATTGCCATATCTGCTAATCCTGTCCAACACACCAAAACCAAACACATTGATGTAAGGTATCATTTTATAAAAGATAATGTTGAAAAAGGAACAATTGAACTTTATTTTGTAAAAACAGATTATCAACTTGCAGATTTATTTACCAAACCCTTAGATGAAAAGAGATTTAATTTTCTTGTCTCTAAGCTTGGTATGTTAAATCTTAAGACATAATCGGTTGTTACATACTAAAGTTACAAATTGTTATTTTTTATCATTTTCTTTATTATTTTTATTTCTGAAAGATACCTGCACTTTAATGGTTTGCTCATGATCTCAGGGGGAGTATGAGAAGATTGTTAGATGATCTATATTCATTTGAGGGGGAGTAAAACTAATTTCTGCATTTTGCTTAACTGACAAACTTTTTGCAATGCATGGTTTTAGGGGGAGCTTATAAGTAACAAGGAGTAAGACAATGATTTCTGATTACTTCTGATCAGAACTTGTTCTATAATTGTTTTACTGTTTTTCCGTCGTTTATTTTCGAATAAATTTTGTGAATAAATTTTGACTAGACTTTGAGACTTACAGGATGAGAGAAGCTGACACGATCATATTTACATGACTACAGCTGACTTTCTGAGATTTAAGATTGAGCGACAAGGTAAATTTCTTATCTTAATCTTACATATATCTGAAAGAAGGACAACTTTCAGGTATAGAAAACATGTTCTTAAATGTTCAAACCACTTCCTAATTCTTAAAACAGATTTTATAATTTGGAAGTGTGATTTTAAATGTTTTCATTTTATTTTTGTGCGTAATTGATAAACAAACCGTGTGTTTTCAAAGATAAATACTTGAGTATTGTCTTGTCTATATACTTTCAAGTATTCACACACACCGGTTTGAATTTGTTCAACATGTTCTTACCATGTCTCTAAATTGAAACTATTTTTCTTCGATGGTAAGACACCCCGTTTGTATTTCAAAGAATTTTGAGCGATATTTCATTTCGAAACGGTCATTTCAAGAATGTCTATATCTTGTTTCGTATAGACAAATATCAATTTTTCTTGACCTTAAGCTTTAATTGATATATCATTCATTTCTGATCATTTTATACAATGTCAGATTTTCAAACAAGTTTATTGCATTCATGTTCATTCATTCAATTTCCTTGTTTGAAAATACTTCAATGATTTAAAATGCTCATATTTTCATGATTATATCACTGAGCATACTTATATCTGACATTTGTATATGAGCTTTAACTGATATAGTTAAACCATTTGAACAACTCATGTTTTATAGGACTGGGTTCTTTGTGCTCGGACTTATCTGAAGCTTCTATGGATTCACGTTAACCAGTGTTTCCTACCCATGAAGTTAATCCTTTAGTGATTGAGTGTGAGGAGTCAAAAAGAAATGAGTGTGGGTGTGATGAGGTAAAATGGAAAAGAGAGTTTGGTTAGTAGTGAGCTTATTGATTAAAAAGAAAGAGGGTGTGAGATCAGAGTAAAAGAATATCAAACTCTGCACCAACTATTTTCTGAGTCGGGCAGCCACATTACTAATGCTTCACAATTCTTGGTGAACATTATTGAAACAGGCAAATAGCCCATGCCAACTCTTGCTTAAACCCCACCAACTACTCATTTTCTTCTCAAAAAGAAAATGTTTTACATTTTCAAGGGGACGCATCATATAATCTATCTGGTTTTTCATTTGGAAAATCTGGATATTGAAAAAGAAGGAAGTCTGCCCCGCCTTCGCACTTCAATCATGCACATAGAGTCTGTGTTTATCTACTGTTGTTTCAGTGGTTTACACTATGTTGAGCCTTATAAAAGCAATCATCGTGCTTAATTCTTTCTACACTTGCACAAGCACACAAAGAATTTGTTTCTTTGTCATAACATTCATAGAAATTGCCTTTGTGGTATTTCGATGATTAGATGGAAGCCCTGGGGGAGTGAACATCAAAAAACTCCTTTATATTGTGTATTCGTTGCACACAGTGACTTTGTGTTACTGACAGGCATATTAACTGATTCATCTGTTGATTCAGGAGTTACATGTTCTTATTTTGTCTGGATTTGAAAAGATCTAGATGAATATCTTGGAGAGTTGACAGAATCAGAGGCTCAGTATGACAGATCAGAATGGTAAATGACATTTCTTGGAGAAAAGTTTTGATGATATAGATGCTCAAATCATCAAAAAGGGAGAGATGGTATGAAGAAATGTTAAAGATTGGAGATGGTATGCAGAAATGTTAAAGTTTTTCAAGTTTGGAGGAGATTATTTTTTCTGAAATGCTCAAATCAGAAAAGTTCAAAGTAAAGATTTTAAAGTTTTGAAGACGATCAAAGAATTTCTGAAGGTTTCTTTGAAGATTATTTGCTGAAGCAATCTGAGTTGAATTTGTAGATAATTTCTTTCCAAAGTCTGAAAGCGTCTTTATGTAAGCATTGGGGAGATTGTTAATTGTTTGAAGACAGTTTTGGAAAGAAGATCATTAATGAAAAAGGGGAGTTTGCTTTGACAGAGCTTAAAGTGAAGACTGAATTACTAGATCTTTCAACAATGGTCTTGAATCCAAAGGGGGAGATTGTTAGAGCATAAATCTATTGGATACAAGATCAAGAATACTGAAGGTCAAAGTTGAGAAAGTCAAAGCTGCTAAAGTCAAATTTCATTCAAAGTCAAAGTCTATTTGTAATAAGTCAAATGTATTTTGTACTTTCCTTGTAATTAGTAGTTAGTATAAATAGTTTCTTTCCTTTGTTGTTGAAAAGATGAACTAAACTGGAAAAGTCATTCTGTTGTATTCTAGAAAGAAAAAGAATACGTAGAGAGAGAGAAAGAGAGTTCTAGAGAGAGTCATTGTAATTGTGAATTGAAAGAGTAATCAAACAGGTAATTGTTTGTTAATCTTGTTGTGTTTGATTAATATTGATTAGAAACTAGCATCTGGAACACTTAAGGCATCTTCATTGTATACTCTCAAACGTCTATAGCATATAGAGTTTATCTAAAGAAGTCAAAGACTGTGAATTCAAAATCCCAAACAATCAAGCTTTTCTCATACAAATTAACAATCAAGAACTAGAGAGAGAGTAGAGAGAGAAAGTAGATCTTGAATAACCACATGTCTCTGAATTATTACAATGAAAGTGCTTAACAAAACTACAAAGCCTAAACCTATTTATACCCACTAAGTAATACAAAGACTTAACAACTAAGGAAACTAAACATACTTTGACTTTCTATGACTTTGACATTGTTGACATTACAAGATTGACTTTCTAATTAAATCTTGGATACAATATTTTGACTTAACAATCTCCCCCTTTGTATTCAAGATTTAATAAAAATTTGACACTAGTCTTCAGCACTTGATTCTTCAACTTTTGTCTCTGACAACATTGAACTTTGAAGCTTTAACAATCTTCAGTCTTTCAGCCTTTGAAGAATCTTGAAAAGTCTTTTGCACTTTGAAGCTTTGAAAGTCAACATGTCATGAACACGAATCTGGAATCTTGAAACTTTTGAAAAGTCTTTGAAAAATTGTATCTTCATCTCTTGTGATCTCTGAACCGTGTTTGGAAAAACAAACTTTCACGAACCATCTTGATTTATCTTTGAATCATCTTCAAAACTTTCTCGAATCATCTTCATTCGGAAATTGAATCATCTTGAAATGATTTCTTTTCACCAATCTTGAAAAACTTTGACAGAACTTTCAGAAATTTCTCCACAAATCTTTTCACTGAACCTTCTTTCTTTATTACTGTTAGCCCAATATTCTAGTTGATAGATTAACACCCAAACACAATATAGATCAAGAGATATAAAGATTAGAATAACATACCAATCCCTTGAATAATCAATGAAAACCTTGTGTGTTCTTGATACCTTTAATGTAGGATTAAGAGAAAACGTACGGCTACTATTTAGAAAATTATCAGAGTTAAACCTAAAACCTAATTAAACAAAACTATATATACTTAGGCCATATGGGCTTTAAGCTTAATGCTTAATGGGCTTGGGCCCAATTACAAAATAACTATTAACTAAATACTAATTAGACCCTCTAATTAACTTTAACATAATTACAGTTTAAACCCTTAACTTTAACTTTAATCTTGAATACAATTTATGATCCAACAATCTCCCCCTTTGGATTCAAGATTAAAAAAAATTTGCAACTGTCTTCGGGTCTTCACTTGTCTTCACTTTTCTTGAAAACTTCAGAAACAGTCTTCATCTTTATCTTTGAAACTTTGAAATCTTCAGCAACCTTTATTTCAAAATTCTTGAAATCTTATTTTTATTCTCCTTCTTTGATTATTCTCCCCCTTTTTGTATATTCTCCCCCTTTTTGATGAGTGGTGAGAATCATCATCATCATCAAAACTTTGCAAAACAATCTCTCTTTTGAATATGGTCATCAATTTAGCACTATCTTCATGTATAGATCCCTGTGTGGAAATAAGAGCAGTCTCTCCTAATGGAGAAAGTGATTATTTCAATCTTTTCAGATTCAAATTATTAAAAATGGTAACCCTGAATCAACAAATGACTCAGTTAAAATGTCTGTCAGTAACACAAAGTTACTATATAAGGAGTTGGTTTGATGTTGGCTCTCCAAGACTTCCATTCAATCATCGAATAACACAGGGTTATCTATGAACGTTCTGACAGAAAACAAATTTCTGTGTGCTCATGCATGTGTATGAAAGAATTAATCATAGATGATTGCTTTTCATTATAGGCTCAAAGTATGTAAACTTGTTGAGACAACAACAAATTATACAAAGACTCAATGTGCATGAGAAAGGGTTCAAAGGTGGGGCAACTTTCCTTCTTTTTCAATATTAGTATCTTCCAAATGAAGAACCAATAGCGTATGTGTTGCTTCCCCCAGAAAATGTGAAAGATTCTCTTTTTGAGAAAAAAAATGAGTAGCTGGTGGGGTTGTATGCGAGAGATGGCATGGGCTAGATGCCTATTTCAATGATGGTCACCAAAGAATGTGAACCAATTAGATTATGTGGTTGTCCGACTCAGAAAGAAGTTTAGTGCAGAGTTTGATATTCTTTTACTCTGTTCTCTCACCCTCTTTCTTTTAATGCTCGCTTCTAACCAATCTCTCTTTTCCATTTTACCTCTTCACACACCATCACTCAATGCTTTTGACCCCTCTCCCCTCAATCACTCAGGGAATACCTCCTGGGTAGGAAACACTGGTTATCGTGAATCCATGGAAGTTCTTAAAAGCTCACACACTGAATCCCATGTATTTTCCTAAAAGAACATACTGTTCAACAATCTTTTGTACATGAAAGCACAAAGGAATACAGTTGCATGAAGAATAAAATTTGTAGAAGTCAAAACATTAGGTGTTTGACAATACGATTCTCCCCCTCAAACTAAAAGAGGTAGATGGCAATTAAGCTTCTAAAAATCATTTAAAATCTCACTTCACAATTCAGGAAAATCTTTGAAGAATAGGAAGTGGTTTGAACATTTAAGAAACCATTTTTCACAAGTGAAAGTTGTTCATCTTTCAACAAGTGATAGAGTATAAGGATTAGAAATATATATCTGTAAATCAGAATCCTTAACTCCCCCTGAAATGAATATTTTCAATGAAATATCCTTGACAAAACTCAGAATCCTCCCCCTTGATACCTGTAAAAAGTCAATTAAATCAGAAAAGTATATCAGTAGAAATATTTAAAGCATATAAGCTCCCCCTTAATATGTGCATAATCCTTAATCATGAAACCGAGTTCTGAATTACTAGGATTAAAGTAAATTCAGAAGTCAAACTCTTTGACATTGAAGTCTGAGTCCTAAGTTGTTGTACTTAGAAGTCATCTTTTCGACAATGAGGCAAGAGTCCTGATCTGTAGTAATCAGAAGTCATTGTTCTTTCTCCCCCTTAAACCTTGGGTGCCTGCAACACAGATTTAGCTTTTGGTACCCACTGGTATTTGGGTCCTAATAGGTTAGTTGTAGTTCTAGTAGGAGAGATAAAATAAGAACCATACCAGTTATTCACATAATCTTTTCTTACAAAATCATTTGAGCCATAGTAGGAACAACTAATTTTATTTTGTGCTAACATGATCAGTTGATTGATAGTGTAAACCAGATCAGGTTTGCCAAAAGTTTTACCTTTTGAGGCATAGTTCCATTTTGCATTTGATGTATGCACAAATGATTTGTTGGTCTTCTTTTCCTCTGAAGATCCTTTAACTTTCCAGATCCAATTTCCTCTACCTTTCTCATCATCCTTTCTCCATAAGCTTTTCTTTCGAGACTTATTTTTCTTGAAGTTACCTGAACCATCAACATTTTTGTCATAGAAAAGGTTAGAAAGACAAATCTGATCTTTATGTTCAGACGTATGATCATCAATTACATCAAACAAAGGATTATTAGAAACATTAGTAAAGCTTGAACTTGCTGCTGAATTGAATGGGCATTCAAATGCAGTTAGATCATCTCTCGGTGATTGAGCTATTGACTCTGGCGTCTTGTGCTCTGTTGGATCATAATTGTATTCAAGATTAAAGGGTCTAAACTGTATTTACTTGATAGTTAAAGTTAGAGGGTTTATTGTGTAATAAGCTAATAGTTTAGTTACTATTGGGCCTCAAGCCCATAAGCCCATTAGGCCTAAAAGCCTGGGTATTTAATGTTTTAGTTAATAGGTTTTTAGGTTAAGATCCTCTCATTAGTATCATTATCATAATTATTGTTTAGAGAGAAGTAACAAGTTTTCTCTGTATTCAAAGGGTATCAAGAACACTCAAGGTTTCATTGTTTATTCAAGGGATTGGTATGTTACTCTAATTTATATATCTCTTGATTATTATTGTGTTGCTTGATTACTTGATTGATTATTTACCAACTAGATTAAACTGGGATAACAATTGGTATCAGAGCCAAAAGGATCAAAAAAAAAATTGATTTCACTGTTCATCGAAAAAAAAATCTGATTTCATGAATTTATGTGCTTTTATGCTTAAAGTTGATTTGATTAATTGAGATTTATACTTCTAAATACTATCTAATTGATTAATTGCATTGAGAATTAACAAAGTGAGTGAATTTGTGATTTTTAAGTTTTCTGGGTTCGATAAAAGCTAACTATCGGTTGTTACTGTGCTTATCAAATCGAATGCCTAAAAGTTGAAATTGATCTCTGAGTTTGATTGTATTGTGATTGGTTTATGTTTCTAAGTACAAAGGACTGATTTTTGAATCTGATTTTGAGTTCGTAATTGATTTCTGGGTTAATTATTGCATATGTTCATCGTCTTCTGGGCTGGTTAAGAACATACCGGTCGAACACCATATAGGTCGAACATTATATCGGTCTTGCATATTATCGGTCAAATCACTTCACCGGACTTTACAAGTTCCCGGTCGAACCTAATACCGGTCTAATCAATCTATCGGTCTAATCATCTTACCGGTCGAACACTACATCGGTCCTTAGCACCATATCGGTCCTTACTCTTCCGGTCGAATACCATTTATCGGTCCTTAGCATTCGACCGGTACACTCTCAGCTCACCCCGGTCTAAGGAAGTCCCGATCGAAGACCCTTACCGGTCAAAGACCTCTATCGGTCTAAGCATACTTCCGGTCGAACAAGTTACCGGTCTAAGCATTATCGGTCTAAGCATTAGTGGGACCCCCGTGCTAAGTCTGCGAAGGGGGACAAAGTTCTGTTCGAGATCAACTGTTTCTTTTTGTTCAGTATTATTTGAAGTTTTATACTGATTGAAAGGACTGCATTTAATTATTTTCGGGAATTTATTTTTCTGAAAATTTTTTAGTGTGGTTTTCATTTTGATTCTAACGATCTCATCTAGTTGGTTGTCTTGGTACAGATAAGTTTAATTACTAACAAGTGGTACAGCTAAGATGTCGAACCAGCTTCTCTCGATGGGTTCTCAAGTCAAACCTCCTGTCCTCATAGCTAATGAGTATCAGCAATGGAAGATCAGAATGATCCAGTTTCTGAATCACAAGAACAGAGACTTCATGAAAGCAATCATTGAAGATCCACAAACTCCAATGATCACAGTAAAGGGTCAACCTGCTATAGATTCCTCTCCAGAAATCCCTGACAGAGAGATTCCTAAACCTTATCAGTTCTTCAATGAAAAGCAGAAAGAACAGTATAAGACAGAAGAAGAGGCTCTAATCTATCTGACAATGGCAATTCCAAATGACATCTACAATCGTGTCGACAGTCAGAGCACTGCTAAAGGCATCTGGGATGAACTAGCAAGGCAGTTTGAAGGAAGTGAAGCCTCCATACAAGCTAAGCAGAATCTATGCATAAATGCATACGAGGGATTTCATGCAAAAGAAGGAGATTTGCTATTAGATACCTACAACAGATATAACATCATCCTCAATGACTTGCGGAGAAACAATATCTCTAAATCTGCTTCTGAAATAAATTACAAGTTCATCAAGAATCTGAATCCAGAATGGAAGAACTTTGCTATCAACCTCCAGATGTCCAAGAATATGGCTCGAGAAAATGTCACTGATATCTTCTCTACTCTTGCTCAACATGAGGATGAGGTGAGATCAATTAATAATGAGTCTAATCATCTGAAGGATTCTGTGGCTCTCATAGCAGGCAAAGGTTCTGTATCCTCTGCAAGGTCGAAGAAAAAGGTGTATAAAGCTCTAGTTATAGAAGTTACTGACTCTGACTCTGATTCGAGCAATGAAGAACTGGAAGTTGATTCATATCCTGATATTCAAAAGTTCTCTGAAGACTTGGCTCTCATTACGCGATGATTCAAGAAGAGCTTTGGCAAGAAAAGATTCTACTCAAAGCCAAAGTATGATGGATACAAGAAAGAGAAGTCTTAGATGCGATACAAGCCGAGGCATGGAAAGAGAGAGGAAGGACGAGAAGACAGGAAGGAAGATAGAAGAGAAGGAAAGAGAGAGGAGAAGCGAGAGGAACGAAAGGATGAACCAGGAAGATGCTACAACTATGGTAAATTTGGGCATTTCTCGAGGGACTGCAAGTTCAAGAAGGTAAATAACTCAGAGTACTACGCAAGAAAGTCACTTATTGCCAAGAAAGTTGAAGAAGGAAAAGTGCTAATGGCTGAAGAAGAGAACTGGCTGTATCAAAGTTTCGATGACGAGGAGCAAGCTCACTTCACCCAAGTCCCTTATATGGCAAAGCTGGAAGGTGACGATGAAGACTCTGAGACACAATCCGAAGATGCAAACTCTGAGGTAAGTGACAATTCTGAGCTTATTGAATCTTTAATGGACCAAGTACATGGTATGAAAGATGAATTTGCTTTACTGAAAGGCAAACTTAGCTCTGCACATCAATCTGCATTAAGCTTTCGTGATGAAAATGCTATTTTAAAAGTTGTCGTGGAAGAAAAAGAAAAGGAAAAAGACGATTTAAAAGCTGAAAAAGCGTCATTAAAAGAAAAAATATCTGGTTTAGAAACAGATCTTGTGAATCTTAATGCTGAAAAGGGTGAGTTTCAAATAAAATTTGAAGTTTGTTATAAAGAAAGAAATGAAGCTTACACCAAAATCAAGCAACTGGAGAACATTAATATGAAACGAGGTCAGACTGAACAGACATTAAATCTGTTGACCAATAAACTCCAAGACGAAAGGTTTTATAAACTAAAACCAGGTTTGGGGGTGCCAACTAATGAGATTTTGAAAAAGGCACCGGAGCATCTATATAATTTTGATAAATTCGGCTCCGCAATAAAACCCATTCCTGACATTCGTGCAACTTTTGTTGAAGCAAGTACTCCTAAACCTTCTAAAGAGACCAAAGGTCTAGAAGAAATGGGAAAGAACAAGTCTGGTGACACTAATTCTCAAAATCTTTTTAAATCAGTTGGTTTTACATATGGTGATTTGAATAAAAGCTATGAGACTCGAAAGATCGAATTTACTGAATTTGAATCACTATTTACCACACCTTCCAAAGAATCAGTAAGCACCAACACAGTTCCATCTGAGACTGCATGCAAATATGATGAGTATGAATCGGATGTTGATCCATCTACTATACCATCAGTCTCAAATCCCACTGCTTCTAAACCTTTACTTATTGAAGAGGTTGAAGAAGAAACTGCTATCACGAATGAATCCTGTGTTCAAAATGATAAAACGGAGTTTATTGAGTCCATGACAGAAGAATTATTTTCTGAAATGATGAATGCTTCAGACTCTGATCCTGTTTCTATTCCAAAGGAGTCAAATTCTGTGAATGATAATACATCTGAATTGATGAAGCAAATTGATATGTTGCAACAGTCTCTTGATGAGGTTGAAGATGAAAACTTTGATCTCAAACATAAACTTGAAAAGTCTTTAAAAGTAAATCAAGAGCTTTGCACTGAGATCAATGATTTGAAAATTACTTTGTTTAAAAATGCTTCAAATGATAAACAAATGTTCAATGATCTAAGCTGGAAGGTAAGAACCAATCCAGAATTTGATGCTCCTGCAAAACCTTCAGTTGTTTACTCTGACTGTCCTGAATATCCACCGAGCATATTTGAGAAAGGTGAAACTTCAACTAATTCTAGAAAAGAATCACCTTCTAAGCATGAGACTAATGAGATTCCTATTTCTATTTCAGATATAAAAGGAAATGGAGTTGGGAAGAGTAAGAACAATAAAGATCTTAGTTTGAATAAAAAGAATAGTTTGAATTCTAGTAGTTGTCCTACAGACAGTGTTATTTTGAATAGTACTTCTTTTGATAAACATGAATGTAAGATTTGTTCCGATAAATCTAAGTTTATGAATTTTGCTCGAAAGAATCTTTATTGCAAACACTGTTGGGATAATTCATTCAAATACTACTCCCCTCCTAAGTCCAAAAAGAATAAAAGCAAAGCTAAGTTGAACTCTAAGTCTAATTCTAATTCTGATTCTTCTACACAACCCAAAGTGTATCGAGCTAAGGTTGCAAATCCTACTTCTAAAAAGCACTTTCAGGAATTAAATGTTAAGATGGTTTGGAAATGGGTTCCAAAACCGCGTTATGAATGGAGAGTGAAAGTCAAACCAGATGATATTCCTGAGTTGCTTGATGCTAACCACGAAGGACCCATCCTGATATGGGTGCCTAAGCAAAACTAATTGTCTCTTTTGCAGGCCTGTCGATTGTGGGTAATAGATTCCGGATGTTCACGCCACATGACAGGATTCAAGCACCTCTTGCCTAAATGTGGAGGAGCCTGTCGGAGCAATTAGATTTGCCAATTCTGAAGCCGAAGGCCACGTCAGAGGATATGGAATGCTCGATAACGGTGTTGTGAAGATTCAAAAAGTGTTATATGTTGAAGGACTTGATCACAATTTGTTCAGTACCAGTCACTTCTGTGACATGCAATATCAAGTCCGTTTCACACCCACTCATTGCTATCTAGAAGATCACGATGGTTACGAAGTCTTTAAAGCTGAGCGTCATGGAAATCTATACTATGTAGATTTTCCTACACTGTATGCCACACGTCCAGTATGTCTACTAGCCAAAGCTTCTAAAGCACAATCATGGACGTGGCATCGACGCTTGTCTCATCAGAATTTCCGATCTATAGCGAAGCTACAAAGACAAGTTCTGGTTAAAGGTCTACCAGAAATGAGGTTCGAAAAAGACTCACTATGTTCCGCATGTGAGTTGGGCAAAATGAAGCGTAGCTCATTCAAGTCCAAATCTGAATCATCGACCTCATCTGCACTGGAACTTCTTCATATGGATCTTTGTGGCCCAATGCGCACAGCATCTATCAACGGAAAGAAATATGTGTTGGTAATGATAGATGACTACTCAAGGTATACATGGCTCGAGTTTCTTCGCAACAAGTCAGATGCGCTAGAGTTGATTATCGCTTTCATCAAGGGCATTCAAGTACGTCTTCAACTGCCAGTAAGAACCATTCACAGTGATAATGGCATGGAGTTCAAGAATGACACCCTGAAGAGTTATCTTACTTCTGTGGGTATTTCACACAATTTCTCTGCAACCTACACTCCACAGCAAAACGGCATTGTTGAACGGAAGAACCGCACTCTGGTTGAAGCAGCTCGTACTATGCTTGCTTACTCGAATCTACCCATGTACCTTTGGGCTGAGGCAGTCGCCACAACATGTTTTACACAAAACCGTACCATTGTGGTCAAGCGCTTTAATAAGACAGCATATGAGTTAATCAACAATAGTACACCTAACATCAAGTTCCTTCGTGTTTTTGGTTGCAGGTGTTACATTCTAAAAGAGCGTCAAGGATTATCAAAGTTTGATAAGAAAGCGGATGAATGATATCTCGTTGGATACTCTCTGACATCCAAAGTTTATCGAATTTACATTATTCGAACTAAGACGGTTGTTGAGAGCATGAATGTCTACTTTGATGAGAATTCAACTAGGACTTCTGGACACAACAGTTCAGAACTCGTAATTAAGGACAAAGCTTCTATTCAATCTCGAATAGAACCAGCTTCTCAAGGATCCACTTCTACTAACTCTAACTCTACTTCATCTGAGTTAGATTTACTGTTTATTGATGCCTTTGATGATATATGTGCAGATTTTGAAAAAGGCATATCAACATCAATAACAAGTGGTACAGGCTAGGAGGTCCCTACTATATTTCAAGACATGTCTGGACCTTCCGAAGAAGTCACTGAAACTTCATCTCCATCAAGTACGACTACAAAGTTAGTTTCTGACTCTACTAATGTTGAATCTGTCTCTACAGATAGTTCTTCCGGAAACGAAGTCCCGAGTACTTCAAATGCTAGTCCGGAAGCCTCAGTATCAGAAACACCAGTACAAGATGTCCCGAGTACATCCATGGAGCAACCTGCCGTGCAAGATGAAAATGATGCGTCAAATACGCAACAAACAGTTGAAGCTCTACCAAGCACACATCGTTGGACTAAGGATCATCCCCTGGAAAACGTGATAGGTGACGTACAATCTGGTGTCACAACAAGATCTGCAACAGCTAACTTCTGCATGTTTTCAAGCTTCCTCAGTTCCTTAGAGCCAAAGAAAGCGGCTGAAGCTCTACGTGATCCATTCTGGATTTCTGCTATGCAAGAAGAGCTTCTACAATTCGAAAGGAACAAGGTATGGCGCTTGATCCCACTACCTAAAGGTAAATCCGTTATTGGAACAAAGTGGGTGTTCAGAAATAAGAAAGATGAAGTTGGAGTAGTCGTGAGAAACAAAGCTCGACTGGTCGCCAAAGGGTATTGTCAACAATAGGGCATTGAATATGATAAAACATTCGCCCCGGTTGCAAGGATCGAAGCCATCAGAATTTTCCTAGCCTATGCAGCGCACAAAAACTTTACAATCTATCAGATGGATGTAAAGTCGGCTTTCCTGAACAGTGTTCTGCACGAGGAGGTCTACGTGGCTCAACCTGAAGGTTTTGTTGATCCTTATCACCCTGATCATGTCTATGTTTTAGACAAAGCGCTTTATGGTCTTAAACAAGCACCGCGAGCCATGTATGAAACTCTCACTAAATTTCTCCTAGCTTCCGGTTTCAAGAAAGGTACAGTTGATACTACACTATTTCTAAAAAAGCAAGGTGACGACTTGATTCTCATTCAGATTTATGTTGACGACATAATATTTGGGTCGACAAATCCGAAATTTTGTAAGAACTTTTCAAAGATAATGGAAACAAAGTTTGAGATGTCGATGATGGGTGAATTAAATTTCTTTCTTGGTCTACAAGTAAAGCAATTATCCGACTACATATTTATTAATCAAGCTAAATATATAAAAGATATTTTGAAAAAGTTCAACATGTCAGACAGTTCAGTCATGAAAACACCAATGGCTACTGGTACACTCTTAGACGTAGATCCCTCCGGGAAACCTGTTGATCAAAAGGTGTATCGTAGCATGATTAGATCTTTACTTTATCTGACTGCAAGTCGCCCAGATATAATGTTTGCCACATGCTTTTGTGCGAGATATCAGTCTAATCCTAAAGAGTCGCACTTATCTGTTGTTAAGCGAATCCTTAGATATCTTAAAGGCTCGCCCAATTTAGGCCTTTGGTATCCAAAGGATTCTCGTTTTGAACTAACTGCCTTTACAGATGTTGATCATGCAAGATGTAAGCTAGACCGGAAGTGCACCTTTGGGTCATGTCAATTTATAGGTGACAAACTTGTAAGTTGGACTTCAAAGAAACAAAACTGTGTTTCAACATCCACTGTCGAGGCTGAGTATGTAGCTGCTGCTAGCTGTTGTTCTCAAGTCCTCTGGATGACGACACATTTAAGGGACTTTGGATACAACTACAAGCGTGTTCCTATTTATTGTGATTCCAAGAGCGCAATATCTATAACTGCTAACCCGGTACAACATTCGAAGACCAAGAATATCAACGTACGCTATCATTTCATCAAGGATCATGTAGAAAAAGGTAATATTGAAATGCACTTTGTTCAAACTGACTTCCAGTTAGCTAAACTTTTCACCAAGCCATTGGATGAAAAGCGTTTTCAATTTCTCATCAGCAAACTTGGTATGTTGAACATGTCTTAAACCTTACTCATGATTCTAGGGGGAGTATTCCAAGTTTTGATCTTGTGTGTTATTTTCCAACTGTTGTTAACGAGAGAAGAATCATTTTCATAAATGATTACCATTATTTCTTTTATTTATGCAGGTTTGGTCAAGTGACAATGGCTTTTAATCACATCGGATTAGAACCCGCACTTCAGTGCCTTATTTTTTCTGTTTTTTTTCTTAATCTTAAAAAAAAGTTAAGCGAGAGAATATCTGTGATGCTAACAGATTTTTGGATACTTAAATGTTTATCTGACTGTGTGTTCTTAAAGATAAATACTTGTGTTTTATCTTGCCAATATACTTTGTCAAGTATTCATACACATAACGGTTCAGAACATTCTATTTGACTTTGTTATTACCATGTATCAAGAGTTAAATCTTTCTATGGTAATACTCACGTTCTTTGTATTCACTATTGATTGAATCAAACGTCATTTCATGTGCTTTCATTGAAAATATGATTATATATTGTTCATATGAACAATATTCGTTTTTGATTCTCCAAAATCTTATTCTTCATGATAAAATGATATGAGCTTAATTGTCAAACTCTTTTAGTTTGAGGGGGAGAATTGCATCGTCAAACACAACTGTTTTGACCTCTCCGAAATTTTTATTCTTCTTGTAACAAGTGGTATTTGTGCTTACATGTACAAAAGACTGTTGAACAACATGTTCTATTAGGAAAATACATGGGATTCAGTGTGAGAACTTAACAGAATTCCATGGATTCACGATAACCAGTGTTTCCTACCTAGGAAGTATTCGCTGAGTGATTGAGGGGAGAGGGGTCAAAAGATTTGAGTGTTGGTGTGTAAAGAGGTAAAATGGAAAAGAGAGATTGGTTAGAAGTGAGATTTAAAAGAAAGAGGGTGAGAGATTAGAGTAAAAGAATATTAGACTCTGCACCAAACTTCTTTCTGAGTCGGGCAGCCACATAATCTGATTGATTCACATTCTTTGGTGACCATCATTGAAATAGGCAACTAGCCCATGCCATCTCTTGCATACAACCCCACCAACTACTCATTCTTTTCTCAAAAAGAGAATGTTTCACATTTTCTGGGGAAGCAACACATATGCTATTGGTTCTTCATTTGGAAGATACTAATATTGAAAAAGAAGGAAAGTTGCCCCACCTTCGAATCCTTTCTCATGCACATTGAGTCTTTGTATAATTTGTTGCTGTCTCAACAAGTTTACATACTTTGAGCCTAAAATGAAAAGCAATCATCTATGCTTAATTCTTTCATACACATGCACGAGCACACAGAAATTTGTTTTCTAGTCAGAACGTTCATAGATAACCATGTGTTATTCGATGATTGAGTGGAAGACCTGGGGAGCCAACATCAAAACCAGCTCCTTATATAGTACCTTTGTGTTACTCAGTGACTTTGTGTCATTGACATGCATTCTAACTAAGTCATTTGTTGATTCAGGGTTACACTTATTAACTGTTTGAATTTGAAAAGATTTGAATGGTTACTACTTTCTATTTTGATCTGAAAAGATTGAAATAATCACTCTTTCCATTTGGGAAGACTGCTCGTTACATGATGAAGACTGTGCTTACGTGATCATACACAATGGGGGAGATTGTCTTGAAAAGGGGGAGATTGTTTTGCAAAGTTTTGATGATGATGATGATTCTCACCACTCATCAAAAAGGGGGAGAAGATACAAAAAAAGGGAGAATACAATCTGAAGATCTGAAGATTTCAAAGATTTTAAAGATTTTAAAGTTTTTAAAGATATGAAGTTTTGAAGCGATCAACGATATATCTGAAGAAAAGATAATACAAGTGAAGACCCGAAGACAATTGCAATTTTTTTTTAATCTTGAATCCAAAGGGGGAGATTGTTGGATCATAATTGTATTCAAGATTAAAGGGTCTAAACTGTATTTACTTGATAGTTAAAGTTAGAGGGTTTATTGTGTAATAAGCTAATAGTTTAGTTACTATTGGGCCTCAAGCCCATAAGCCCATTAGGCCTAAAAGCCTGGGTATTTAATGTTTTTGTTAATAGGTTTTTAGGTTAAGATCCTCGCATTAGTATCATTATCATAATTATTGTGTAGAGAGAGGTAGCAAGTTTTCTCTGTATTCAAAGGGTATCAAGAACACTCAAGGTTTCATTGTTTATTCAAGGGATTGGTATGTTACTCTGATTTATATATCTCTTGATTATTATTGTGTTGCTTGATTACTTGATTGATTATTTACCAACTAGATTAAACTGGGATAACATGCTCAGTCAGCTTCACTTTGAATACGATCTCTTCAAGTTCCTTTATCTTTGACGATAAATTGTTTCTTTCCTTTGCAATCAGATCAAACTTCTTATGCAACTCAGATTTTGCATTCTTCTCCTTCAAGATGTTTGTTGACAACTCAGATAACTTTCTTGTCAGCTTAGCTATCTCAGTCTCTAGATCTTTCTTTTCTATAGAAAAGTCTTTATTGACTTCCTTCTGCTCAGCTTTTTTCTTTTCTTTCTCAGCCTTATCTCTCTCAAGAATGATAACCTTTTCAAAGTTTGAAACTTGTTGAGAAAGCTTAACACATTTCAGCTCTAATGATTTCTTCTCTTCAAAGGCTTTTCTGGAGAAATCAGAGAATTTCTTAGCAAGTTCTTTTCTCTCTTTCTCAATCTTCAACATCTCATCTTGGACTTTTGTGTTGTCTCTGTCTTGGGTTGCCTTTTCTTTCAGCATATTAATCTCAACCTCAAGACTAAAGACTTGATATTTCAGTTTATCTCTTTCCGCAAAGACTTGAGAATTTGTCTTTCTAAGCCCTTCAGATGTTTCTCTAGCAATGTTTGCTCTCCTTCTAAGCTCATCAAGCTCTTTTTGCATTAACTCCTTCTTTGACCATGTAGAGCTTGAATTAAGACTTTCAGATTTTTTCAGCTTTGCTTGAAGATTTAAGATCTCTTTCTCTTTCAACTCAATAATTCCTGCATAATTAATTTTAGAATTATTAATGCATTCTGGGCAAACAAAATCTTTCTCTGAATCTTTTGAATTTTCTTTTAAAACATTGATCTGAGTAAGAAGAGATGAGTTCTGAATCTTTAAATCCTTGTTCTCAGCTTTGAGAGGTAACATCTCGGATTTGAGCTTTTTATTCTCCTTTACACAATCATAAGCCATGCTTGTATATATTGACAACTGTCCAGCAAGACGTTTAGCATTTGCTTTTGCTTCAGAAAGTGTCATCTTGTCAAAATCAAGGCTATAACCTTCAAACATCTTTAGCTGTATGGTTAGAAGTCAAACTTGTCTGTACCAAAGGAATCAACTAGATGAGATCGTTAGAATCAAGAGTAGGATAAAGACTACACACAAAAATTTTCAGAAAAATAAATTTCCAAAAATAATTAAATGCAGTCCTCTCACACAGTATAAAGCACAAATAGATTAAACACAGTTAAATCTGGAGCAAAAATCAGATATATGCCAAGGACAGTGGCGCAAAGGACGGTTTACGCGAGAAGCAGGTCGCGCAAAGTGAGGTTTGCGCTAGACACGGGTGGCACAAAGCAGAGGTTCGCGTGAGATGTGGGTCGCGCAAAGTGAAGTTTGCGCGAACCGCAGGTGGCGCAAAGTACGACTTCTCGCGAGTAGGCAATGGCGCAAAGTGAGAATTGCGTGTGATGTGGGTCGCACAAAGTGAGGTTTGCGCGAGCCTCGTATGGCGCAAAGATGGTCGACCGGGGTCTTGCTTGGACCGGTACCTTGCTCGACCGGGAACTTGTCCGACCGGTAAGTTGCACGACCGGTAGGGTCGACCGGTAAAGTCTTCGACCGGTAAGGTGCTATGACTAGTAATGTGGACCGGTATTGTAATTCGATCGATAATACTTTACTTTGACCGGTAAAGGTATTGTGAGAGGACCGGTATGGTGTGGACCGATAAAGTGTATGGACCGATAAGATGTGGACCGATATTCTGACCGACCGGGGTGGTGTGTTTGTAAGGAGACCGGTATGGACGGTGAGTGGGCTGACCGGTATCTTGTATTCGACTGGGGTGGACTGTGTGTTAACCGGGCGACCGAAGTGAACCGAGGTCGATCGGGATTGTGTATTGACCGATGTGATGCGGTCGACCGGGATACTGAAGACTTAAATATCGACCGGGATGGAGTACTAAACACTCGACCGGTATGTTCTTCACAGGTCGAACCAGAACGACGAATGACAGTCCAGAAAACACACCAATTGCATAAATTCAATGCAAAAAACGAACTTTTATACCCACTAGCATGTATCGATCAATACCCGAATGAACTTAATGATCAAAATCAATTTTTAAGCAGTCAATTTGAAGAACACAGTATCGATATTTATGCGAACCCAAATAACAGCCAAAATCAAAAAATCAATCAATTGATGATTTACAATGCAATTAATCAATCAGATGATATTCATGAGCATAAAAAGCATCTAATCAAACCAATCTTACGCATAAAAACTCATTAAATCAAGAAATTGATTTTCACTTGAAGAACCCAGATAAGTCGATGAACAGTAATATCCAAAAATCGATGAACACAGTTTATAATCCAATTAACTTGATTCTTTAGGCTCTGATACCACTTGTTAGCCCAATATTCTAGTTGATAGATTAACCCACAAACACAATATAGATCAAGAGATATAAAGATTAGAATAACATACCAATCCCTTGAATAATCAATGAAAACCTTGTGTGTTCTTGATACCTTTAATGTAGGATTACAGAGAAAACGTACGGCTACTATTTAGAAAATTATCAGAGTTAAACCTAAAACCTAATTAAACAAAACTATAAATACTTAGGCCATATGGGCTTTAAGCTTAATGCTTAATGGGCTTGGGCCCAATTACAAAATAACTATTAACTAAATACTAATTAGACCCTCTAATTAACTTTAACATAATTACAGTTTAAGCCCTTAACTTTAACTTTAATCTTGAATACAACTTATGATCCAATAATAACTTTGAAATTGAATTTTTGTAAAATTCTCCCCCTTTTTGATGATTGTGAGCAACATGATCGTAAAAACTTCTTCAATTTCAGCACAATCTTTGATTTCCCCCTTTGTAAGGACTAACAATCTCCCCTTCATAATAATTTGACATTCTCCACCCATTGATCTGATAATCTGTCAATTCATAAAATGTATATATCCGAATCTTTTCAAATTCAGACATAATGAACATGTAACCCTGATTCAACGGATGAAACCGTTAGGAATGCTTGTCAGTAACACAAAGTTACTATGTACAACGAATGTACAATTGAAGGAGCTGGTTTGATGATGACTCCCCAGGACTTCCATTCAATCATTGAAAAACACAAGGTTAATCTATGAATGTTCTGACAGAAAAACAAATTTTCTGTGTGCTCGTGCTTGTGTATGAAAGAATTTAGCACAATGATTGTGTTTCATAAGGCTCAAATTGTGTAAACTATTGAGATAACAACATGTATTACACGGACTCAATGTGCATGAAAGAGGTGCGAAGGTGGGGCAACTTTCCTTCTATTTTAATATCTAAATCTTCCGAATGAAGATTAGATAGCAGATATGTTGCGTCCCCAAAGAAAATGAAACATTTCTTTGTTAAGAAAGAAATGTGTGGCTGGTGGGGTAAATGCAAGAGTTGTCATGGGCTCACTGTCTGTTTCAATGATGGTCACCAAAGAATGTGAACCAATCAGTAGATGTGGCTGCCCGACTCAGAAAGTGGTTGGTGCAGAGTTCTGATATTCTTTTAACTTTGTTTTTACACCCTCTTTCTTTTTATCATTTAAAGCTCACTTCTAACCAAACTCTCATTTCCATTTTTCCGCTCCACACAATGAGAAAAACTCAACCGGATGAGTTATCTACCCCACTCTTTGATTTTGACCCCTTACCCCTCAATCACTCGAGGATAACTTCCTGGGTAGGAAACACAGGTTAACGTGAATCCATGGAAGTACTATTTAAGCTCACACACGAATCCCATGTAAGACCTAAACAAAATGGTTGCTCAACAGTTTAACTTGAACAGTTAAGTACAAAGTGTATGAAAACACTGTCAAAATGTATTCTCATGAGATTTGAGCAATTGAACTTTGAAGATTTCTCAAAACAAAGATATTGAATGAATAAAATGAAATCAAGAGAATTGTTTTGAGAATCTGACAATGTATCAATCAGATCAAATCAAATGGTTAGAGTATCAAAGAATTGGACGGTTTGTTTATATGAACGAATATAAACAATTTAAGCAATGAAAGCACAAATATTGAAATGATGATTGATGCTCAACAACATTTGAAATCAAACGGGAGTATTACCATCGAAAAATTTGTTCGTTATGAGACATGGTAATAACAAATTCAAATGAAGTACCGAACCTGTGTGTGTGAATACTTTACAGTATATGGATAAGATAATACACAAGTATTAATCTTTAGAAACACACGGTCAGTTAAACAATAACGCTCAAAATTGAAAAACATTTAAAATCACACTTCTAAATTCATGAAACCTTTTGAGAATCAGAAATGGTTTGAACATTTCAGAAACTGTTTTTCATGCTTGAAAGTCGTTCTTCTTTCAAACAATCAGAGATCTAGGATTAGAAGATACTTACTTTTTAAGCTCCCCCTGGATATTAGCAAAATATCCTTATCTGAACTTTGAAGAATGGGTTCTGATCTGTCATGTGATCAGAAGCCATCACCTTTACTCCCCCTATAAATTATGCATAATTAGATCTATCAATGAAAAAGAACAAGATAGAGATCCACAACTCCTTTTGGAATGTAGTCCGTCATATCAGTAGAATTATCAGTGAAAAAGTACAGGATAGAGATCTACAATTCCTTCTGGAATGTAGTCCGTCATATCTATCAGATGCAAAATAAGAAAAAAGAATGTACTCCTCCTTGATGGTTGATTTTCTCATTCGAGTATTTGAGTACAATCTCTTATCATGACAGGAGTAAGGTCTTTTGTTCACTGAAGTACGAGTCCTAAAATGTTGTGTTTAGAAGTCAAACTCCGTTGAATTACGGGTCCTAAGCTGATGTACTTAGAATCCTTGGTTCTTCTACTCCCCCTTGACTTGAGGTGCCTGCAACACAGAATCAGTTTTCGGCTTTGGTACCCACTGGTATTTGGGTCCATGAATGTTAGTTGCTGTTCTTATGGGAGTAACGGAATAAGAACCATACCAGTAATGATCACTAGCTTTGTGAACATGATCATGTGTACGACAATAAGAACAATAGTGACAACCTGATTAATTGATCTCTCGAGTAGATATGATCAGGTTTACCTTTACGCGCAATGTTCTTCTTGGCTTTGTATGAGTGGACACATGATTTCTTTCCTTTCAGCTCATTTTTCTTCTCATCTTCAACTGGTTTCTTCTTCCAGACCAGTTCCTCTCCTTTGTATCTCATTCTGCTTTGATGTGTACCTGAACCATCTATATTTCTGTCATAGAAAAGGTTAGTACTACGAATCTGATCATAAGATTTAACTGACATCTTGGAAGAAACAGTTTTCTGATTTGAACTTGATGCTGTCTTTTCAAATTCTTTAATCTTTGAAGCAAGACTGTCTCTTTCTTTGACAAGAAGGTCAATCTTTGTCTCAAACTCAGACTTCGCTTTCTGCTCTTTCAGTGCATTCTCAGATAGTTCAGATAACTTGACAGTCAGCTTTTTAATCTCTGTCTCAAACATGCTTCGTTCTTCTTCAAATCCCTTCTCAGCATCGTTTCTCTGACCGGATATTTCCTTAAAGAATCCAACGTTCTTCTGTTCAATGGCCTTCTTTTCCTTGGCAAACTTCTCTCTTTCCAAGATGAGTACTTTCTCAAAATCAGAAACTTGTTGAGAAAGTTTTATACACTTAAGCTCAACAGTTTTCTTCTCATCAGCATTCTTCCTGGAAAATTCTGAAAATTTCTTAGCAAACTCTTGCTTTTTACTCTCAAAATCAGATTTGTCTTTAACCATCTTTTGCTCTAAATCAGATATTCTCTTTTGAAGATCAGCATTTGCACTTTCCAAATCCTTAACTTTTTGCTCATTGCTCTCAACAGAGACTGCTTGTTGAATCTTAACTTCCAACTCAGAAATCTTTCCTTTTAGCTCAGACACAACATTTGGCCCTAACATTGTCCATTCAAGATAGTCCCATATCTCCTTTCCTGTCGACTTGTATAAATCTTTTCCTGTCAACTGATAGGTATTTATGTGACCATTAATATCATAACGAATACTATTAAACACAAAAGTTCGGGCTAAAATATCAGCTCTCTTTCTTTTCTCCTGTTCCTCAGAACAATCTTCTGTTGGAGTTTGAGGTTTCATCTCTCCTTCAGACAATGATAATCTGATATAGCAACTCAGCTCATGTTTATCTACAAAATTGAAAAAATCAACTTTCCACTGTTCGTATCTTCCTCTGAGTAATATTGGTGAACTCATCCTGTTTCAAACAGAATTTGAAAAAATGATCGTTAGTCGTAATGAATGCAAATACAAAAATCAAACAGTCTAACTGAAAGTACAGAATTTCCTCCCTCAGAAAATATTGAATGAGAAATCAGCTTGATAAGAATGATCGTTCCCAAACAATTAAGAAATTTTGACTGAAAGTCAAAATCAGATCAGCACAACAAAAATAATCTCAGAAAAAATCAATCTCTGAAATTCTCAAAGCACTGGAATTTCTCTCAAATTTCTTAAACTTGAACTCGCAGAACACCTGTAAAACTCAATCTGTGAGTGGCGCAAAATTTTGAATTCAACTTATGTCTTGAAAGCTAATCAATGCAATATATTGGCACAAAGTTTTGTTTAGGTTGGCGCAAAACAAAAATTAAACTCCAATTTCAATTACACCAAATCTCCACTAACAAAACAAATTTTAAATCCCAATTATGAATGTATGGTAGAACTAGTCTTGTGATTTCCAATTTACATCACAACATCATCGTCCCATTATTAATTTGACATCCAATCAGAATTTGCAAGTCAAATTACCACCACCAACGATTGATTGTTAAAGGCACAAAAGAAATTAATGGCACAAACTTCAAATTTTGCGTTAAACAGCACTGGCGCAAAGTTTATAATGATGATGGTGACTGCTGAAAAATGAATCTGGTTCAATTGATATTCAGGTGGCGCAAAATTGGAGGTTTGCGCCATTACCTTATGGCGCAAAAGCCATGAAGAAGGAGGCGCAAAAAACCTGCAATCTCTTAACAATTGAACAAACCTGCAAATCCACTAATTTATATTCTCCACAAATTCATCCACTAACTCACAAATTTGATGATGATGGTGTTTGAAATCCACCGTCCCACTAATTCCTAACAACCAATCACAATCAAACCAATTCTCAATTAATCAATCCAACACAAAACTAGAATGAGGTTTGCGTGAGTTTTGCGTGGCGCAAAGGATGAGTTTTGCGCGAGTCACGAGTGGCGCAAAACTACAGCCACCGATTTCAATTCATAAAAAAACAACTCGTCGGACACAATTTCAACTCACTGCCGCCGATTACTCATCAATTCACCATCAATTTGAAGCCACCGTCCCACTAAATTTCAGCAACCAATCACAATCTGCAAACAAAACTTGTGTAAATGATGAACTGGCGCAAATCCAATTATGAACTGGCGCAAAGTTGTTGTGATGATGGCACGAATTGATTTACTTGAAAAACCTACAAATCGATTCTCAAAAACGTATCAATACCAACGAAAATCAATACTAAACACATATCTAATATCAATTTCAGATTAAAAACAACAAACCACAAAAATTCGATTCAACCAGTGTTCGTACTCATTTTTCAAGAAAATTCCAAAATTCAAAAAATTGACAACGATTTAGTTTGAATTTCATGATGTAATCAATACAAGAAACAATCCAAAACACAAATCGAATCTAATGGAACCAATTTTACAATCAATGAACAACAAATCACAGAAAAATTGATTTAACAGAGAAGAATATGTGTTCTTGAAAAATTTCAAGAAAATTCAACTTTTTGATCCAAAATTCCAGATTTCAATCCATCTTTCTGTGCAAATCTTTTCTGAAAATCGTTTGGTACGGCTCTGATACCAATTGTGAATTCGAAATCCCAAACAATCAAGCTTTTCTCATACAAATTAACAATCAAGAACTAGAGAGAGAGTAGAGAGAGAAAGTAGATCTTGAATAACCACATGTCTCTGAATTATTACAATGAAAGTGCTTAACAAAACTACAAAGCCTAAACCTATTTATACCCACTAAGTAATACAAAGATTTAACAACTAAGGAAACTAAACATACTTTGACTTTCTATGACTTTGACATTGTTGACATTACAAGATTGACTTTCTAATTAAATCTTGGATACAATATTTTGACTTAACAAAGACTGTAATAGAAAGCGTAAACGTTACATTCGACGAGGAGTTGGCTTCGGAACAACACAGTTCAGAACCCGTACTTACAGGAGTATTAGCTTCTGGACAAATCAGTCCAGAACCTGTGGTTAATGCTACTGATTCTGATAAACCATCTACTTCTACATCTCATTTATCAGAATTGGATTTATTGTTTGAATTCTTTTATGATGAGTTTCTTGGATCTAAATTGCCTAAATCTGTTGAGATTGACAGACCTGAAGAGTCAAGCGGTCATCTTCCATTCACTTCATATGTATCTACTAAATTCGTTCCCCCGGTTCAGCAAGAAACTCAAGTTCAAACAACTACTCCTTCAGTTGAAGCTGTAATTGAAAATGTTGAGACAAAAGTTGCTGACTCAGTTGGTTGCATTGTAACGTCTACTTAACAGCCAGATACTGTTGTACCAACTGATGCTTCTGCATCAAATACTTCAACTGAACAACTCCCTGAACAAGAAGAAACTGGAAGTGGATATCTAGATGAGAATCATGATCAATCTACATCAAATCTACTCCCTCATGAACACAAGTGGACCAAAGAGCACCCGATAAGCCAAATCATTGGAGATCCATCTAAACCGGTGCAAACTAGGTCTGCTACATTGAACATGTGTATGCATGACTCATTTCTGAGCAAGATAGAGCTAACACGCGTATCTGAAGTTCTAGCTGACTCATATTGGGTAATTGCGATGCAAGATGAGTTGAATCAGTTCGAAGCATTAAAAGTCTGGAGACTTGTGCCTAAGCCTGAAGGAAAAACTATAATCGACATGATATGGGTATTCAAGAATAAAAAGGACGAAGATGGTATCGTAATCAGAAATAAAGCAAGACTAGTGGCTAAGGAATATAGGCAAGAGGAAGGTATTGACTATGATGAGACTTATGCTCCAGTGGCGCGCATCGAAGCTATCAGAATGTTTCTAGCATATGTCGCTCACAAGAACTTCACCGTCTATCAAGTGGACGTGAAGACTGCCTTTCTCAACGACATTCTCAAGGAGGAAGTCTACGTCTCTCAGCCTGAAGGCTTTGTCAATCCAGAGAAACCAAACCATGTGTATATTCTAGACAAAGCTCTTTATGGACTGAAGCAAGCCCCTCGAGCCTGGTACGAAGTATTATCTAAATTTGTAGTCAAGTCGGGCTTCTCGAAAGGTAAGATCGATACTACTTTGTTTATTAAAAATAAAAAAGCCGATATCATTTTAATTCAGATATATGTGGTTGATACTATATTTGGCTCCACAAATCCAAAATATTGTAAGAATTTTTCTAACCTCATGGTGTCAAGATTTCAGATGAGTATGATGGGAGAGATGAATTTCTTTCTCGGATTACAAGTCAAACAATTTTCAACAGGGATCTTTATTAATCAATCAAAGTACATTTTCGATATTCTTAGAAAATTCAAAATGGAAAATTGTACACCTATTGGAACCCCGATGGCATCAGGAACTAAGATTGGCAGTGATCCTTTGGGAAAAGTTGTCGATGTTAGAACCTACAGAGGAATGATTGGTTCTTTGATGTATTTAACTTCTAGTAGGCCAGATATAATGTTCTCTACATGTCTATGTGCTCGATATCAGGCTAATCCAAAAGAATCCCATTTGTCTGCGGTCAAAAGGATTTTTAGATATCTGAAGGGCACTGCAGATCTTGGCCTGTGGTATCCTAAGGATACTATTTTTGAACTGACAGCATATTCAGATGCAGACCATGCAGGTTGTATGCTTGACAGGAAAAGTACGTCAGGACACATACAATTTCTGGGCAATAAATTCGTGAGTTGGGCTTCAAAGAAACAACTTTGTGTTTCTACATCAACAGCTGAGGCAAAATACGTCGCTGCGGAGAGCTGTTGTTCTCAAGTGTTGTGGATGAGAACACAACTCCGAGATTATGGCTTCAAATACAACAAAATCCCGATATATTGTGATTCGAAGAGTGTCATTGCGATATCTGCGAATCCTGTTCAACATACAAAGACCAAACACATCGCCGTACGATATCATTTTATCAAAGATAATGCCGAAAAAGGTACAATAGAACTTTATTTTATAAACACTGATTACCAACTTGCTGATTTATTTACCAAGCCTCTCGATGAAAATAGATTTAATTTTCTTGTTTCAAAACTTGGTATGTTAAATCTCAAGACTTAATCTATGATTACCTACTAAAGTTCAGTTATTGTTATTTTTCTTGTAATCCCATATTACTAGCTATCAAATCATGCACAAAGATTATCAAGAAGTCATCATCATTTATGTCACAAGATTACAATGTCACATATCTAGATGTCACATATCTAACTTGACATACAAGTTCTGTATTCTCTCTGAGTATACAAACCTCTTGTGTTCTATGGAATGTATGTGTGTGTCTACAAAATTACAACAAGACAAACCTATTTATACTAAGTCAACATTAGTTGACTTTTACAACACAAACCCTTAACTTTCAAACTATTACAACTTTGACCCTTTATTTTAATCTTGAATACAATTCTAATCTAACAATCTCCCCCTTTGGATTCAAGATTAAATTTTTTTTGACAATAATCTCAGGTCTTCTTATCTTCAGAAATGATCTTCAGCAAAAATCTTTTTCAGCTTTAAACCTTGAAAACTTTGACATTTTCAGCAAACTTTGTCACTTTGATCAAATTTCAATCTCCTCTTTTTCTTCACTAAAATTGCATATTCTTCAAAAAGCTTTTCTTCAAACTCAGACTTTGATGTCGCTTTCAAAAATTATCTTTGAAACTTTGTATGAACTTTGACATCTTTGAACACTTGAAGTAAATCTTCCCTTTGACCTTTTCAATCAACTTTAACACCACTTTCTTCACAATCATTGAAATCTTCAGAACTCTGACTTTGAAATTCTGAAATTCTCCCCCTTTTTGATGAATTTGAGAATCAGAATCATCAAAACTTTTTCAATGTCAGCATAGTCTGTTAATGAACTCCCCCAAATTATCTGATAAGCACAATCTTCATGATTAACAATCTCCCATGTTGGTAGGATAAGAACATTCTCCCCCAACTGATCTGATAATGAGCCTACCGTCAATTCATGAATGTATTTATCCGAATCTTTTCAAATTCAGACAAATTATGAGTTGTAACCCTGAATCAACAGATGAAACAGTTAGGAATGTCTGTCAGTAACACAAAGTTACTGTGTACAACGAATGTACAATGTAAGGAGCTTGAGATAATGTTCACTCCCCAGGACTTTCATTCAATCATTGAAAAACACAAGGTATTTTCTATGAATCTTCTGACAGAAAAACATATTTTTTGTGTGTTCGTGCTTGTGTTATGAAATAATTAGCACAATGATTGTTGTTAAGGCTCAAAAATTATGCAAACTATTGAGACATCAATGATTATATATAGACTCAATGTGCATGATAAAGGGTCGAAGGTGGGGCAACTTTCCTTCTTTTTCAATATCAGTATCTTCCAAGTGAATAACCAATAGAGTATCTGCTGCTTCCCCAGAAAATGTGAAACATTCTCTTTTTGAGAAAAGAATGAGTTAGCTGGTGGGGTGTTTGCAAGAGCTGGCATGGGCTCACTGCCTTTTTCAATGATGTTCACCAAAGAATGTGAACCAATCAGTAGATGTGGCTGCCCGACTCATAAAGAATTTGGTGCAAAGTTTAATATTCTTTTACTCTGATCTCACACATTCTTTCTTTTAATCTTTTAAGCTCACTTCTAACCAATCTCTCTTTTCCATTTTACCTCTTCACACACCAACACTCAAATCTTTTGACCCCTCTCCCCTCAATCACTCTTAGGATTACTTCCAGGGTAGGAAAAACTGTTATCGTGAATCCATGGAAGTTTTGTTAAGCTCACACATTGAACCCCCATGTATTTTTCCTAAAAGCAAGTGTTGCTCAATGATTTTCTTGACATTAAAGCGCAAGAAATCAATGTCAGTGTATATATGGTCAAGAATGATAATAGTGAAAATTTGAGCAATTGAAACATTTAAGATCTCTGAAAGCATTAAAGTGAATAAATGAAATGAAATCAATGTAAATGCTTTGAGAATCTGACAATGATAAAATCAGATCAAATATTTCATGAAGAATTATAATAAGGGATGTCAAATACGAATGTTGTTTATATGAACAATATATAAACATGTTAATCAATGAAAGCACATATAATGAAATGACGTTTGATCTCAATCAATTTTGAGTACAACCGGGAGTATTACCATAGAAAGATTAATCATTTGATACATGGTAATAACAAGTTCAATAAATGTACTGAACCAATATGTGTATGAATACTTGACAAAGTATATGAAAAGAAAAATACACAAGTATTATTCTTTAAGAACACACGGTCAGATAAGCTTCAAAGTATCCAAAATAAAATCATTTAAAATCACACTTTGAAATTCATAAATCAGTTTGAGAACGCGAAGTGGTTTGAACATTTAAGAAAAGCATTTTGCATAAGTGAAAGTTGTTCATCTTTCAACAAGTGTTAAAGATTAAGGTAAAGAAAATATACCTGTAAGCTCCCCTTAAAATGAATGTTCTCACTTAAGCTTCCTTGAAATCTGTAACAATTCAAATTATCAGAAAAATATAACAATGAAAATATCTCCTCCCCCTAAAAGATATGACAATATAATTTCAGTAATTCCCCCTCAAATGAAAAAACTTCTTGAAAAGACGTAATCTTTTAAGTATCCTTCAGAAGAAAAACATTTAAGTTCGAGTTCTGAACTAGAATATTCAGAAACCATGATTACATATTCTCCGGTGAGAATAGTAATATTCATTTTTACCACTTAAGAACGGGTCCTGATCTGATGTAACCAGAAACCATAATTCTGAAACATTGAGGAACGAGTCTTGAACTGTTTTATCCAAGAGCCATAGTTCTTTCTTTGAAGTACGAGGCAGTCTAGAAGTCAATGTTCTTTGAAGAACGAGTTCTAAACTATTTTATTCAGAAGTCTTAGTTCTTTCTCCCCCTTAGTCTTTATTTGTCTTCAACACAGGTTTAGCTTTCGGTATCCACTGGTATTTGGATCCTGAATTATTAGTTGCAGTTCTAGTAGGAGAAATAAAGTAAGAACCATACCAGCTATATTCAAATTTTTTTCTTACAAAATCATTTGAGCCACAGTAAGAACAACTAATTTTCTTTTGTGCTAACCTAATTAATTGATTGATAGTGTAAACCAAATCAGGTTTGCCAAAAGTTTTACCTTTAGAAGCAATGTTCCTTTTAGCATTGGATACATGTTCAAATGATTTATATTCCTTCTTCTCTTCTGAGGAACCTTTCACTATCCAGCTCCACTTTTCATTATCATTCTAATCTTTCCTTCTCCAAAATCTTTTCTTCTGAGACTTATCCTTCTTGATATTACCTGAACCATCAACATTTTTATCAAAGAATAGGTTAGAAGGACGAATTTGATCTTTAGATTTAGAAGTTTGACTATTATCAGAATCAAATAAAGGAGTATTAGAAACATTTGTAAAATGTGAACTTGAAGTTGTTTTAAATGAACACTCTGAATCAACTTGATCATCTCTTGGTGATTGGACAATTGATTCTGGAGTCTTTGACTCAGTCAGCTTCACCTTGAACATTATATCTTCAAGTTCCTTTATCTTTGATGACAAGCTGTTTCTTTCCTTTGATATTTGATCAAACTTCTTATGCAACTTAGATTTTGCATTCTTCTCCTTCATAATATTTGTTGACAGCTCAGATAATTTCTTGTTCAATTTCTCTATCTCAGTCTCAAATACTCTTCTTTCTTCCTCAAAGTCTTTTTCAACAATCTTTCTTTGACCAAAAATTTATTTGAAGACTCCGACATTCTTTTGTTCAATTTTCTTCTTCTCTGTCTCAAACTTATCTCTCTCCAGAAAGATTACTTTCTCAAAGTCTGAAAGTTGTTGAGAAAATTTTATGCATTTCAGTTCCACTAATTTCTTCTCTTCAAAGGCTTTTCTGGAGAATTCAGAAAATTTCTTAGCAAATTCTTTTCTTTCTTTTTCATTCTTCTTTTCCTCTTGAGAAAGCTTTTCTTTCAGTTCATTGATCTTCTTCTGAAGCTCAGCATTATCTCTTTCAATTTCCTTTCTCTTCTTCTCAATCTTCTTCATCTCATCTTGAGCTTTTATATTGTCTCTGTCTTGAGTTGCTTTTTCTTTCATCATATTAATCTCAACCTCAAGACTGAAAACTTTATCTTTCAAAGAATCTCATTCAGCAAAAATTTGAGAATTCATTTTTCTCAGCTCTTCACAAGTTTCACTTGAAATGTTTTCTCTTCTTATCAGTTCATCTAGTTCTCTTTGCATTTATTCCTTCTTGGACCATGTTGTATTTTCATTTAAACCTTCAAACTTTTTCAGCTTTGTTTGCAGAGTAGAAATCTCTTTTTCCTTTGATTCAATGATTCCAGCAAAAATTAATTTTGGAGTTAGATATGCATACTGAGCAAACAAAGTCTTTCTTTAAATCTTTACCATTTTTCAATCTATTAATTTGAGCAAGAAGAGATGAATTCTGAATTTTCAGATTTTTGTTCTCAGCTTCAAGTGCTGGAATCTCCGGCTTGTATGACAATAAAGAATCTTTGTTGATTAGAACTCTGTTTCCCTTCTCGTCAATATATGGCGTTTTGACAATCTGCACAACACAAAAAATTAACTAGTAATGATCTTTTAATTCAACAATTTGAGCAAGACTTAAAAAAAATTCATAAACTGAAATTTCTAAAAACCTTAAGTCCAGAATTCGCATGCACCACTATCAAAGAGAAATTCGCATACAAAAATCAATAGAATTCGTATAACACTTGGAATTTGTAGAAGCAAGCCAACAATTCGCACAAGTCAGGAATTCGCACGTAAGAGACAACAAAAATCAAGAAATTCGCATGAGCTTATATGCGAATCCTTAAGAATTCGTATAAAGCATTTTGCGAGTTCTTCACAATTCGCACATCACTCTTATGTGAATTCTATCCTTAGAAACATTTGAAAGCTAAAGTTTTCGCACAAAAAGCTTTTCGCAAGCATAATTCGTATAACATGAGGATACGAATTCTTTACTTGAACAAATTTTCGAGAAATCACCAACTTTTCGTATCTCGTACGAGTTCTGAACTTAGAAAGAATCTTTGAAAAACTATGCGAAATCTATGAGAATTCGTATGAACACTATGCGAAACCTTAGCAATTCGCACCACTCTACTAAGCGAATTCTACACAATTCGCATTACTCAGGTATGCGAATTTTGTGCAATTCGTATAATGTCCCCTGTGAATTCTTGCCTTAATATTTCAAAAAATCAACTTTTCGCAAAACACACTTCTGCGAATCCTTGCTTTTTGGATAATGAGATATACGAATTCCAACACTTATATATTTTCAAGAAAATTCTATGCGAATTCTACGACATTTCGTATGCTACTGTGATACGAATTCTTTACTTAAAGATTTTAGATGAACTTTTAGGCGAATTCTTCTTATTAAAATCAGAGTAAATTAAAACCTGAAATCCTGGCAATATGACGAAAGTATTTCAATTAACTTCCCATAAATGGGATCAGTCCTTAAGACTATACAAACCTATACAAAGATTTCACCAGCAGGCAAACCATAATTTATCAAAAGAATGGGACTTAACAAATGCCCAGATACAATACTAAATATCTCCAAAAACCTCGAGACTCAAAACTCGTCTCTCCAAAAAACCCGGCAACCCACCGCTAATGGAAACCTGTTACACATACCATTTGAGAAAAAGTGTCAGACTTAAAGCCTGGTGAGAACATACAGTTTATAAAGCTCAAAAGATATAAACATTTGTATCATAAGATAATATTTCCAAAGAGGTTAAATTTATAATTTAAGCCTTTGCCACAACCGGGCTTTTCCATTATAAACATGTCATATAGAAGGACCGACAATAAAACATTTTACCAAGGATTATGGCTTAACACAAAGTAGGCCAAAATCCGAATTACGAGCTAAACAATTGGAATCCGCGGATACGAACACAAAAGTCCGTGCTTCAACGTGAGATCAAGCCCCAAGCGCAAAACCAATGTATACTCCTTCGCTAGGATCACTATGAACCATGGCTAGTATCTGGCCTCACATAACCGTACCAAGTTGCCCCCGAGGAACATATGATCCATAGCTACGAACTTTGGGGAATATGACATCCCAACAATATAGTCGACTCAAAACCTAGGGATCCGCTAGTAATGGTACAGACTCGTCACAACAACATATGTGACCAACCATAAATAAACATATGGTATAAATACATTTTATAAACAAAATGTTATTTCCAGTTCAACTTCTGGTAAGAATGAAAATCATTAAAAGAAGCTCTTAAATATTCTTTTCGCATAATCGCATAACGTGTAAGTAAAACATCATGTTACTTTAACAGGATAAGATCGAAAAGGTAACTTTTGATATGTGTAAAGTTTAAAATGATGGTAGGAACTCACCTCTGTTTCCTTCTTCTTAAATAATGCTACCTATGACAACACCGAAAGAATCGGTAAGTCGAAGCACAGATAACTCACCCGCTACCTGACTAAAACACCGACAACAGAAACTAACCGACGGAGTAAAGAAGACTTGAGCGCGAACAGAAGGGTACGCAGACCACTCTATGCATTTCCCACAGGGAACGCAAGGTACACTATGCGTGTTCCACAGGGAACGCATAGCACACTATGCGTGTCCCACAGGGACACGCATAGTGAGGGAACGCATAGCTCACTATGCGTGTCCCAAAGGGAACGCATAGTACCCTCCAGCCTTCTCTTTTTCCGGTCGAACTATTCAACCAGAATCTCGCCGGAGCTCCGGCCCAGATTCCGGTCGAACACCAAAAACGGAAAAACAGGATTTTAATCGGATGGAAAGCTTCCTAATACAAATCTATACGGCTAAAACATAACGAAACACAAGAATAAGCAAGAACAAACCTTAAAAGAGGAGAAGAATAAAACCCACAAAAGCTTCCTTCCAAAGCTTCTCTCTTCCAAAAGCAAATAAACCCACTGGATCTAGATTTTACAATTATGAGAGATATTTACAAAATATCTCACAACTTTGTATTTATTAAATCCAAGTTACAAATTACCCCCCGAACTTTGGAAAATAATTAACTTTTTACCCGAAGTTAAAAAATGCGGGTGTTACAAACCTCCCCAACATGGAAATGATTTCGTCCCCGAAATCCAACTACATAAAGAGATGAGGATATCTTCGCTTCATATCCTCCTCAGCTTCCCAAGTCACATTTGCTCCCTGGTGATGCTTCCACTGCACCTTGACCAAGGTGACTTCTTTGTGACGCAACTTCTTAGACTTTCTCTCTAAGATGGCGTCGGGTTCTTCCACACAACGGTTTCCCTCGTCTACCTTTAACTCTGAAAGGGGAATGACGCTGTCTTCTACCGCCAAACATTTCTGGAGGTAGCAAACATAAAACGTGTTGTGTATTCTGCTCAACTCCGGTGGCAGTTCCAACTGGTAGGCTTGCAAACCCACTCGCTTAAGTACTTTGAAAGGTCCGAGGAAACGGGGACTCAGCTTCCCACGTTTTCCGAACCGTATAATGCCCTTCCATGGTGACACCTTAAGCATAATGTGGTCGCCTACTTGGAATTCTATCGGTCGCCTCTTCTTATCGGCATAGTTTTTCTGACGTTCCTGAGCCGCTTTCATTCTTTCACGAATGCACTTGACTTTATCGGCAGTCTCTTGCACAATTTCAGGCCCGGCGAACTGCTTCTCTCCCGCTTCAAGCCAACACACGGGAGTCCGAAATTTTCGCCCATACAATGCTTCAAAAGGTGCCATACCAATACTCGAGTGGTAGCTATTGTTGTAAGCAAACTCCACCAAAGGCAGGTGAGAGTCCCAACTACCCCCCGAAATCGATGACACAAGACCTCAACATGTCTTCCAAGGTTTGGATCGTTCGTTCGCTCTGCCCGTCGGTCTGTGGATGGTAAGTCGTACTCAACTTAACTCGTGTACCAAGCTCTTTCTGAAATCCATCCCAGAAGTTCGAAGTGAACCGACTGTCGTGATCCGACACGATCGACAAAGGTATCTCATGCCTCAAGACCACTTCATCGATATAAAGCTTCGCCAACTTATCCATTGGTAAAGTCTCGCGCATAGGCAAAAAGTGAGCGCTCTTTGTCAATCTATCCACTATCACGCAGATGGTATCGTGTCCCCGAAGAGTTTTAGGCAACTTCGTCACGAAGTCCATGGTGATATGCTCCCACTTCCACTCGGGAATTTCTAAGGACTGAAGACTCCTATACGGTCGCTGATGTTCGGCTTTAACTTGCGAACACGTCACACAACGCTCAACGTAACGCGCCACATCAAGCTTCATTACCGGCCACCAATAGTGAAACTTCAAGTCCCTGTACATCTTTGTACTTCCCGGATGAATGGAATACTTGGACTTGTGTGCATCTTCTAACAACAACTCACGGTTTCCCCCAATCTTGGGCACCCACACACGACCGTTAAACGGTTTCATTCCACGGCTATCTTCTGTCAAAAGCAAACGCTGTTTTGTCATGACTTCCTCTTTGAGATTCTCTTCCAACAATGCTTCCATCTGTGATGTCTTGATCTTCTCAACAAGACTAGACACTAGCTCGATTCTCGAATGGGTAGCCTGAATACTCCCGCTATAGTCCTTCCGACTTAGCGCGTCGGCCACCACGTTCGCCTTACCGGGATGGTAAAGCAATTCACAGTCATAATCTTTAAGCAACTCGAGCCACCGCCTTTGCCTCATATTCAGCTCTTTCTGATCAAAGACATACTTCAGGCTCTTGTGATCCGTGTAAAGAGTACATTTCGTGTCGTATAGGTAATGTCGCCAAAGCTTCAAAGCGAACACCACCGCCGCTAACTCCAAATCATGAGTTGGATAATTCTGCTCGTGTATTTTAAGCTGCCTCGAGGCATAAGCGATAACCTTGCCTCATTGCATCAACACACATCCCAGTCCCATTTTTGAAGCGTCGCTGTAAACCACGAAATCTTCCGAACCTTCAGGTAAATTCAAGATCGGAGCTTCACACAACTTCTTTTGAACGATCCGGAACGCCTTCTCTTGGGTTTCGGTCCATTCAAACTTCATATTCTTCTGAGTCAGAACTGTCAAGGAAGAAGCGATCTTCGAAAAGTCTTGGATGAATCTCCTGTAGTATCCCGCCAGACCCAAGAAACTTCGGATCTTCGACGGACTCTTAGGAGGCTCCCAATTCATCATAGCTTCAATCTTGGAGGGGTCTACTTTCACTCTGTCCCGAGTGACTACGTGCCCCAGAAATTGTACTTCTTTAAGCCAAAAGTCGCACTTGGAAAACTTGGCGTACAACCTCTCTTTTCTCAACACTTCCAGAACTTCACGTAGATTTCGCTCGTGCTCTGACTCACTCCTGGAGTACACGAGTATGTCATCAATGAATACAATGACCGACTTGTCGAGGAATGGTCGGCACACTCTATTCATCAAGTCCATAAACACTGCTGGTGCGTTCGTCAGGCCAAATGGCATTACGAGAAACTCATAATGGCCGTAACGCGTTCTGAAAGCCGTCTTCGGAACATCTTCTTCTCTTACCTTCACTTGGTGATAACCTGAACGTAAGTCGATTTTGGAAAAACAACCCGCTCCTTGAAGTTGGTCGAACAAGTCGTCTATTCTCGGAAGCGGATACCTGTTCTTCATTGTAGCTTTGTTCAACTCACGATAGTCAATGCACATTCTCATTGTGCCATCCTTCTTCTTGACAAATAAGACCGGAGCTCCCCAAGGTGACGAACTCGGTCTTATAAAACCTTTCTCCAATAGCTCTTGGAGTTGTGCTACCATCTCTTGCATCTCCGATGGCGCTAAACGATAAGGTGCTTTAGCGATTGGTGCAGCGCCAGGTACAAGATCAATCCGAAACTCTACCTGACGATCGGGCGGCAACCCGGGCAAGTCATCCGGAAAGACATCTGGATACTCACGCACGATCTTCACATCTTCCAGCTTTGACTTCTCTAACTTGGCATCGATCACATAGGCTAGGAAAGACGAACATCCTTTTACTAAACAGTTTTGTGCTCTTTCCATTGTGATTATTGCCACTTCACCCTTTCTCTTTTCACCATAGATGACAACGACCTCTCTAGAGGGGTTGGGAACATCAAAACCTCCGATTAACATCGGCAGTAGATCGATCGGGAATTCTCTCCCTTCAATACTAAGAGTACACTGCTTCAGAATTTCGCGGATCAGAACTTGTCTACCATCAGCTACTTCTACTACTAACGCATCCTCAAGACTAGTAGTGGGCATAGCAATTTTCTGACGGAACAATTCAGATACGAAAGAGAAACTAGCACCCGTATCGAATAAAATACGAGCAGGTACAGAGTTTATAAGAAAAGTACCCGATACCACATCAGTGGATGCCATGGCCTCTTCGGCCGTCATCTGAAAAGCTCGACCCTGAACCTTAGGAGGGTTCTCCTTCTTTGCTGGCGTGCTACCCGACATAAGCTTCGGGCAATCTCTTCTCACGTGCCCCGGTGCCTTACACTCATAACAGACGAGTCCTCTGACCGGGTAATCTCTGACAGTGTGACCAGGCTTCCCACACTTATAACAAGTTTGAGAATTGGTGTAACAGTTACCGTGATGCTTGGTTCGACACTTCGGGCACCACTTTGCTTCCTGATAACTACTGAAGTTGCGGTTTCCAACAAAAGGTCGGGCCCGCTTGGGAGGTATTGAACTGCTCTCTTATCAGATACTACCACCGATTTCTCAGATTTGCTTTTTGCGAACATCTCCTCCATGAACTGAGCTTCCTCAACCATCTCTCGGAGGTTAGAGGCTTTGAAATTGTGGACCATAGATTGCATGTCCGCTGGCAAGCCATTGAGATATGCTTTCATCTTGTCTTTCTCTGTTGGGGCAGCGTGCCCCACCAGACCAAGTTTATCCATAAACTGACGGGTGTACTCTCTCACCGTCAGGTTTCCCTTCACCAGAGACCGGAATTCTTTCTCGATTCGGTCCATTGTTCTCTCGTTGCAGAATTCTTCTAGCAACTTCTTCTTGAACTCGGCCCAAGACAACTGAGCCAACACTTCAGGAGAAAGAGTGGATTGGATGATATTCCACCAAATGAGTGCAGTGTCCCTCAACAGTTGGGTACCGAACCGCACCCTCTGATCATCCCCGCATTCGGAAGAGCCAAAATCTTGCTCAACCGCTCGGATCCACTTTACGCACACTGCCGGGTTATCAGAACCGAAGAATTCTGGCGGTCCGCAACCCATAAAGGACTTATAGGAACAACTCTTCCTATTCCCTGGAGCACCAGGAATCCTGCGCTCTTCCGCCGTGACCCTTATACCATCGCCTCCAGAACCTGCTACGACGTTCTCCACAACCGTCTCACTTCTCCGATTGTTTATGTCGCGGTCCTCCATCGCTTTCAGCAGAAACTCTTGCTGCTTTGCCATCTCTTCCCTCATTGCCAACATCACGCTGGACAACAACTCGGACTGGGGATTAGCATCCCCGATGACTGGGTGAGACGAAGCCAGGTCTACTCGCGGAATGACCTCTGGCCCCCCACCTAGCCTTTGCTGAACGGGTGGTCGTACAACAACCTCAACTCCTTCCGGCTGACCCGCTGTAGAGGCTGTCGCTTCAAGACCATCAACACGAGTACGCGGTCTTCCGTGCGTACCTACCATATTGAACTGCTACACAGAGCAGAGGAAGAGATAAGAGAGAGATAGAAAAACACGAAAGGAAAACGTACTACCACATTACCAATTGTCATATTAACAGCAAATCAAGCACTCTTACGTACAATATCCTCATAATAACATTAGCTAAGTGAAATTATGAACATATAACACATAATGGTTCTTGTCACCACTACTACAATGTTTGATAAACGTACTTTCCGTCGACTCTAAGACTAACCCAACTTAGAAGCTCTACCCAATTCTCGCGGATCAATTCTTAGTATATTTAGTCTAAGTCTAGACATCTTACAATCATGCCTAGTTCACTTAAACTAGATCTCTGATACCAACTTGTAACACCTCAAAAATCAGAGTAAATTAAAACCTGAAATCCTGGCAATATGACGAAAGTATTTCAATTAACTTCCCATAAATGGGATCAGTCCTTAAGACTATACAAACCTATACAAAGATTTCACCAGCAGGCAAACCATAATTTATCAAAAGAATGGGACTTAACAAATGCCCAGATACAATACTAAATATCTCCAAAAACCTCGAGACTCAAAACTCGTCTCTCCAAAAACCCCGGCAACCCACCGCTAATGGAAACCTGTTACACATACCATTTGAGAAAAAGTGTCAGACTTAAAGCCTGGTGAGAACATACAGTTTATAAAGCTCAAAAGATATAAACATTTGTATCATAAGATAATATTTCCAAAGAGGTTAAATTTACAATTTAAGCCTTTGCCACAACCGGACTTTTCCGTTATAAACATGTCATAGAAGGACCGACAATAAAACATTTTACCAAGGATTATGGCTTAACACAAAGTAGGCCAAAATCCGAGTTACGAGCTAAACAATTGGAATCCACGGATACGAACACAAAAGTTCGTGCTTCAACGTGAGATCAAGCCCCAAGCGCAAAACCAATGTATACTCCTTCGCTAGGATCACTATGAACCATGGCTAGTATCCGGCCTCACATAACCGTACCAAGTTGCCCCCGAGGAACATATGATCCATAGCTACAAACTTTGAGGAATATGACATCCCAACAATATAGTCGACTCAAAACCTAGGGATCCGCTAGTAATGGTACAGACTCGTCACAACAACATATGTGACCAACCATAAATAAACATATGGTATAAATACATTTTATAAGCAAAATGTTATTTCCAGTTCAACTTCTGGTAAGAATGAAAATCATTAAAAGAAGCTCTTAAATATTCTTTTCGCATAATCGCATAACGTGTAAGTAAAACATCATGTTACTTTAACAGGATAAGATCGAAAAGGTAACTTTTGATATGTGTAAAGTTTAAAATGATGGTAGGAACTCACCTTTGTTTCCTTCTTCTTAAATAATGCTACCTATGACAACATCGAAAGAATCGGTAAGTCGAAGCACAGATAACTCTCCCGCTACCTGACTAAAACACCGACAACAGAAACTAACCGACGGAGTAAAGAAGACTTGAGCGCGAACAGAAGGGTACGCAGACCACTCTATGCGTTTCCCACAGGGAACGCAAGGTACACTATGCGTGTCCCACAGGGAACGCATAGCACACTATGCGTGTCCCACAGGGAACGCATAGCTCACTATGCGTGTCCCAAAGGGAACGCATAGTCTACTATGCGCTTCCCAAAGGGAACGCATAGTCTATTATGTGCTTCCCAAAGGGAACGCATAGTACCCTCCAGCCTTCTCTTTTTCCGGTCGAACTGTTCAACCAGAATCTCGCCGGAGCTCCGGCCCAGATTCCGGCCGAACACCAAAAACGGAAAAACAGGATTTTAATCGGATGGAAAGCTTCCTAATACAAATCTATACGGCTAAAACATAACGAAACACAAGAATAAGCAAGAACAAACCTTAAAAGAGGAGAAGAATAAAACCCACAAAAGCTTCCTTCCAAAGCTTCTCTCTTCCAAAAGCAAATAAACCCACTGGATCTAGATTTTACAATTATGAGAGATATTTACAAAATATCTCACAACTTTGTATTTATTAAATCCAAGTTACAAATTACCCCCCGAACTTTGGAAAATAATTAACTTTTTACCCGAAGATAAAAAATGCGGGTGTTACATGAAATCTAGTCCAAAAATATATCGATAACTTCACAGAATCAATCAGGTTAGTACAATGATCAATCCAATTATAAATCAAACTCTAAAACACACTCAAATATCCAAATTCATGATCACACAGTAACCAACATTCGTTCGAACAAAACTTATGAAAAATCACAAATCGACTATCAAGAATTGTTTTTTTGTGAAATTCAATTGCACACAAATGATTTAAAACATTTTTCGACCACAAATCTACCAAACATTTACCAAAAACACATTTTTATCACAAAAATCACATCAAGAACCCAAGAAACAGAATACAAACTCGTTTTTCAAAAATTGTTGAATCCTACGCTCTGATACCAAATGTGATCCCAGATTACTAGCTATCAAATCATGCACACAGATTATCAAGAAGTCATTATCATTTATGTCACAAGATTACAATGTCACAGATCTAGATGTCACAGATCTAACTTGACATACGAGTTTTGTGTTCTCTCTGAGTATACAAACCTCTTGTGTTCTATGGAATGTATATGCGTGTCTACAAAATTACAACAAGACAAACCTATTTATACTAAGTCAACATTAGTTGACTTTTACAACACAAACCCTTAACTTTCAAACTACTACAACTTTGACCCTCTATTTTAATCTTGAATACAATTCTAATCTAACATTTCTTCATTTCTTTATTTTTTAATCTGAAAGATATCTGCATTTAAGGTCTGTTCATGATCTCAGGGGGAGTGTGAGAAGATGAAAATATGATCTATATACATTTGAGGGGGAGTTCATATTTTTGCATATATTTTTAACTGATAAATTTTCTGATGCATAATTGCAGGGGGAATACGTGATAAGGAGTACTGGATATGACTTCTGATTATATATGATCAGAACTCGTACATTCAAAGTTTTACTGCTTTATGTCATTTTATTTTTCAATAAATGTTGTGAATAAAGCTTTGTACTTTGACGACTTTTTTATTTTTGCAGAATTGAGAGAGCTTAAACAATCATATCAAATATGATTTTGAGCTGACTTGATGGGATTTAAGACTAAGCGAAAAGGTTTATTTCTAATCTTAATCTCATACGTATCTGAAAGAAGGACAACTTTCAGATATGAAAACATGTTCTTAAATGTTCAAACCACTTTTGATTCTTAAAATGATTTCATGAATTTAGAAGTGTGATTTTAAATGTTTTCATGATTATTTGTGCTTCAATGTTTAACAAACCGTGTGTTTCCAAATATTAATACTTGCATATTATCTTTTCCATATACTTTCAAGTATTCACACACACCGGTTTAATTTTTGTTGTAAATGTTATCACCATGTCTCAAATTGAACAAAAATATCACCCGCTTGTTATTCAATGTTTGAGCGTTGATTTCATTTCAAAACGTTTCATTCGAGAGTGTCTATATTTTGAATTGTATAGACAATATCCAATTTTTGCTGACCTAAGTCTTAACTGATAAATCATTCCGATATTGATCTTTTCATATAATGTCAGATTTTCAAACAAGTTTCTTGTATTCATTTCATTCATTCAATATATACTTGTTTTGAAATATCTTCAATGTTTAAAATGCTCAAATCTTCACGATTATCTCATTGAGCATACAGATATCTGACTTGTATATATTTGTGCTTTAACTGCAAAGTTAAACCTTTTTGAGCAACATATTCTTATAGGATTACATGGGTTCATTGTGTGAGCTTAATTGAAACTTCTATGGATTCACGTTAACCGGTGTTTCCTACCCAAGAAGTTAATCCTTGAGTGATCGAAGAGTGAGGTGTCAAAATAACTGAGTGTGGGTTGAGTGATGAGGTAAAATGAAAATGAGAGTTTGGTTAAGATGTGAGCTCGATGATTAAAAAGAAATAGGGTGTGAGAACAGAGTAAAAGAATATCAAACTTTGCACCAACTTTTTCTGAGTCGGGCAACCACATTGCTAGTGTTTCATAATTCTTCGTGAACATTATTGAAACAGGAAACTAGCACATGCTAACTCTTGATAAAAACCCCACCAACTACTCATTTTCTTCTGAACAAGAAAATGTTTCGTATTTCAAGTGGATGCAACATATAATCTATCTGATTTTCATTTGGAAAATCTAGATATTGAAAAAGAAGGAAGTCTGCCCTACCTTCGCACTTCGATCATGAACAATCGAGTCTGTGTTTAACTGTTGTTGTCTCAATGGTTTACACAATTTTAAGCCTATTAAAAGTAGTCATATGTGCTTAATTCTTTCAAACACAAGCACGAGCACACAAAGAATTTGTTTTTCTGTCAAAATGTTCATAGAATAAACTTGTGTCATTCGATGATCGAATGGAAGACCTGGGGGAGTGAACATTAAAAAGCTTCTTTCCAATGTGTATTCGTTACACAAAGTGACTTCATGTTCCTGGCAGACATTTTAACTGATTCATTTGTTGATTCATGTGTTATACTCACAATTTGTCTCAATTTGCAAAGATTCGAATGAATATATTTTTGGATCGATGAATAGTCAGTGGTTCAGTGATAAAATGTCAGTGGTCAGACCAGATTACGGACATTTCTTGTCAAAGTTTTGATGATTTCATGCTCCAATCATCAAAAAGGGGGAGAAACATTCAAGAAATATTAGAGATGGAAGAAATGGTCAAGATTTGATTGTGAAAGAAAGTTGTTAAAGAAAGTTTGAAAAGCAAGCTGTTAAAGAAAGTTTGAAGAGAGTTAATTGCAAGTGTTTGATTCAGATTGTTAAAGATAGTTCAAAGTTGAAACAGAAAGTTCAAAGATTTCTGAAAGCGAGCAAAGATTACTGAAATTTTTCTTTGAAGAAATTTTGCTGAAGCAGATTGAGCAAAACCTGAAGATAATTTCTTTCCGATGTCTGAAAGAGGTTTTACAATCTTGGAGGAGATTGTTACTATTCTTGAAGACAGACTTTGGAGAGATTGCTAAGTAAAATGGGAGATTTAATCTGATGATATTCTGACGAAAGGGGGAGATTGTACAAATAGAGCTTAAGGGGGAGATTGTATTGCAAAATCCTTTAGAGATGATCTTGAATCCAAAGGGGGAGATTGTTAGTGCACATATTTGTTGGATACAAGATCATGATTACTGAAGCTGAAAGTAAAGCAAGTCAAAGTCAACTCTCAAGTGAAAGTCAAAGTTAATTGTAATAAGTCAATAGTCAAAGTCTTTTTGTTTTGTGTTTTGTTAAAAGCCCGTGTGTCTTTGTAATAGACATATGACTAGTTAGACGTTGTAAGAACAGTTGCAAGTTAGAGAGAGAAAGTTTGGTTGTATACGAATCCTTGAATTGAATCATATAAACAGGTTGAGTAATTGAATCATCTTGTGGTTGTTAATTGTTTGTACTTAAAACTTGATAATTTGGGAATTAACAGACTATAATTCAAATAAGGTTTAATAAGTATCTGTAATATTTAAATTCAAATTCAAATATATATAATTATCATTTAAACTTTAAATATAATTATATATATAATTACAGATAACACCACCACGTAATTAACATAATTACGTTTTCACCCTGTAATTATCATAATTACAATTTAACACATATTTTCACAATTATCTTTCAAAAATAATTATTTCCTCAATCAACTTGATTTAATCCGGATTTTTAAAGATGGAAACAAACGTATTCTTTGTGTGCGACCCTATAGGTTTACATAATCCTTAGCAGTATCCCTGTGTGACACGTGTCGTGGGCATATAATAACTTACAACTACAATATCCAAGGTCCGGATGTCTGATTCTACACGAGTACCCAACGTAATACACAACATGATCTTGGTGCCTTCTTGTCCACAAGTTGAGTTACATCCTTAAAGCCATTGGTCCTGGGCTCAATTCCACACCAGTTCATCCCCGCAATACCCCTAATGACTTAGGGGGCTTTTGGTTCGTTTCAAGGAATGAAAATAGGAATGATAATGGAAATAAAATATAATAGGAATGATTGTCTTTTATTATTAATGATTTCCTTCCATTATCAGTGTTAAAAATAAACCCTCATCCTCCAAGACAAAAAAGTTGGACATCATCTTTATATAAAGCATCTTCATCTCCATCATGGGGAGCTTCTCCAACACATCTCCTTCTTCATTTCCATCAAGTCTCCTCTACATCACAGTAACCCAGTAGTAAGCATATTTCACATATCTGTCTGTTTTCCATCTCCTAACCTAAAATCAAAATCGTCTCCAGAACCAAAATCAAAATATCTCCATATCCTATTTCATTTCTGAACACAAAAATCTACTCCATCTCCTATTCATCTCGAAAAAACGAAGGGATGTTTTCATCCCTCATGAGATTTATGGTTGGAGGTGATACGAGGGGTTGGGCTAGGGTTCAAGAGAGAAATGAAGGGGGTACTTAAATTTGCAGGTCGTCGGTGATAGGGTTGCAGAGGAGGTCGCCAGTGATGTGTGAGACGAGAGGAAAGGGGATATGGCTGCCATGGAGACGGGAAGAGGAGGGGATAGCCACTGATCTATTAGAAGAAGAAGGTTCTATTCCCCCCAGTTTGTTGAGGAATGATTTTTACTTAAAATATATTATAATGAATGATTAATTTTCAGAAACTAAACACCACTTTTTATTCCATTTTCATTCCCGAATTAAACCAAACATTAGCAATGATAACCATTTCCATTGATTACCTTATAGTACCTCCAACCAAACGCCCCTTAGTATCTATGTGTTTTTTTGAAGTATATAATAAATAGAGAAAATTACAAATTTGGTCCCTATGGTTATTGAAAATTTTGAATTGGGTCCCCCGAATGAATTAATTACAGTCATGGTCATCGTGATTTTATTTTTGTTTCGGATTGAGTCCCTTGTCCTAACTTCACTAATTGATGTTTTGTTAAGTAAGGATAATATTGTCTTTTACAATTTATTTATTTTCTTTTTATGTGCTTATAATATATATCATCGTCCCTAACCTTACCCTTCCCTCGACGCCTCTATTTTTCCGGCAGGATCTAACACCGCTGGCTTCCCCCCTCTCCCCCATCGGCTACACCTTCTCTAGCGACCCCTCTCCCTCACTTGTATGTTCGACAACCCCACCGATACTCTCTTTCTCTCTCTCTCTATCTAAATCCACCATGTTTCATTGTTTAGAAAAAGAAAAACCCAACTCCCATGGTGTTTTGGTTTTAATGATCTTTCGCCTGCAACGTCTGTGTTTTAATTCAAACCATTTCCAGATCTTCAACATCTGGGTTTTGATATAAACTCATTTCTCAATCTTCAACTGTTGGGCTTCGATTCAAACCTATTTTTTGATATTGAACTTTAACTGAGAAGGGGAAAGAGAGGGCTGAGAGGGGCGGTGAGGTAGGGGGTCGCTGGTAGTGGTTCATGGTGGTTTCATAGAGGAGATCGAGAGCGCCACCCAGATACCGGAAACCACACTCTCGAAGTCTTGTCGAAAATGTTCTCCTGCTGCGGCTATGTATATGGTCAGGGACGAGCAACAGAGCTCAGGACCGAGTCCTATCCCGTTGGTACTCCAACGTGCTAGAAGGAACACAGGTGATCGGTCACCATTTAACCTTGCCATCGTCCTCTGAGGACACACTAGCAAGTAGCAACGGTGGTGGGTTTGAGTTGTATAACGACGACGATGGAGTTGGGTGTGGTTCGAGGCCATTTCTCATCCAATGGCCGATGGAGTTGGGTGAGAAATGTCGGAATTTTTGTTGGGTTTTGGGTTCTGGTGCATCTCGGTGCATCTCATCCTAATGTGCGTCTATTTGTCATCCAATGGCCGATAAACACGCTCATCACCATTAACTCAACTTCTCACCGGAACCCAACCCTATATATATATGTGTGTGTGTATGTGTGTAATGATTTGAAATCTAAATTTTGAAGATTTTTTTTGGAAGGCATAGCGGCATCGAACCAACGAACGACTACCACGAACACACGCACGCATACCTCCCCGGCGGTATCGGGCATCCACGGGCAACCCACTAATCCGCCGCTGTCCCGGCCCAGCTTACGCTGAACCTATAGCCCAACCACAGTCTAAGGCTGGGCTGGGGGGCAACCCAGTCAACGACTGGACTGGCTCAAGGACTGGGTACTCCTCATGCCCTCAAATTGACTCCCCTTGGATTCGAACCCGGGTAGATTGGGATACCATCCACAATCCCCTCAGGATGTTACCGCCCTTGGGGAAACCAACTGAGCTAGACATGATTTGTCTAAATTTTGAAGATTGATGAACATAGATGTTAATTACCTGCAACAGAGACAAGATGTAGATTAAAGATAGAAGGCAACCCATATTGGAGCTAGTTTTTTTATTGTTAAAGTTACAAGAAATTAAATTGTTCAGATTTGAATGTGTAAAACTGGAGAATATCAAGTATTGTATATATCGGTGCACGAAGGTAGAATGGCATTAATTTCGAATTTATTAAATGATTAAATATAATTTAGAAATGGATTTAGTTTATTGGTTATCAATATTATAATTGTAGGCATTGAAGTATAGTCAAACACGTAATAATAATAATCATAAAATTTAAAATTTTCATTAAAAATGAAAAAATGTCAAATTACCAAAATACCCATTATTTAATAGAACATAGGTTAACAAAGTTAGAAGAAGGGACCCAATCGATAACAAATATCATACCACAATGACTATACATGTAATAAATTCATTTGAGGGGCCTAATCCAAAATTTTCCATAACCACAAGGACCAAATTCATAATTTACTCTAATAATTATATACGGCAAATGCAACAAATAAATTAAACACCATCCTCACCTTTGGTGAAGTTTGAACCTCTTACCTCCCAAAGGCTTCGATACTGCTTGGCCAAAGGCCCTTTGTCTGAATCAATACTAGTTCATCAACGCAATACCTAGGGTCCCAAAGTCCAACTCATTTGAGATCATCTCCGCAATACCCACAGTCCCGAAGTCCCAATCATAAGAGTTCACCTTTGTTATACCGAGACGACCATAGGGCCTACTTGAGCACTACTTACAAAAGTGAGGACATCAAGACTCCTCACTTACCAAACGATAAAAAAGTCCATTAAACCTTGGATTTGTTCCGTATCAAATTGTGATTATGTTAACTTGATCGTCCAAAACAACAACCCACCCTTTTCTTCTCTTGTTCCGGCTATGAACTCGTCCTTGGATGCTCAAAATCCCACTCGTGGAGAAAGAGAAAGAGTGAGGAGAGAAAAATTACGAGACATGACGGAGGTAGCTGGAGAAGAGGGGCCGATAGGGGGAGGGGGATGATGGGGGGGAAGGGGTGGATTTTGTTTTGTTTTATATACTTGTATGCTAACTTTTTTTAACTAAAAAATTAAAATGATCGAAATGTCCATCAAGTTAACGGATATACTTAGCGTCCATGAGGAGTATGTAGAAATGTTATATAAAATTGAAATGATAACGAGTGTGGTGTAATTTCAAAATTACAATGACAATTTTTTCTCAATTAATACATAATTTTAACATATTTTCTTATTTTAAACCTATTTTACTCGATAAACATACTTAAGGGGGTGTTTGGGATTGCTTATTTAAAACAACTTATGTGTTTTTCTTAAAAGTGTTTATCAACTTATGTGGTGACAAAAAAGAGTTTTATAAAAAGTGTTTGGATTAACTTATTGTGGTACTAAAACGTAATAAACTAATAAGTTGTTATTTAGGGGTGTTTAAGATTACTTATACATATAAAATAACCAAAAAATCATAAGTTGTTTCAAATAAGTTGATAAGTTAGAACCAAACGACTTATGGAAAACTCATTTTCATCGGTTTGACACCGCTATAAGCACTTTTATTTTTTCTTCATCCAAACACTAAAAAATCCTTATATCCAATACCATACCAAATAAGTTAAAAAACCCAAGCAATCCCAAACACCCCTAAGGGGCTGTTTGTTTGGTTTTCCATTAAGTTCTGTATGGATAAAGTTGTCTGTGTGGATTAATCTGTTTGTATAGATTTAGAAGGTTATAATTTGAGAGAGTTTTTTCATAGATGGAAGGAACGTGTTTTTTAATGAAAATGACTGGTTTGGAAAAAACTTAGCTTTCTGCATAAAGCTCCCCCTTGAAATCTTACTGAATAAGCCACTTTCTATATCATTAAGCCACTACCAAACAATCATATATAGCTGACTGAATAAGTTGTAAGTCTCATTAAGCTCATTAAGCTGCAAACAAACATGCCCTAAGTTTGATAATTGGGATACCTTTTCAACCTTGTTTTCCATCATTTGTATGAAGGCATTGCTTTTTCCTTTAGAACAAATGTGGTAAAAAGAAGAAATAGACCTCAGCAACCCAAAATCAGCAGAAGTCCATCTTGTCCAAAGTGCCATGCCACCCTTTCAACCAAACCAAACCAAATATAAATAAAGGTCCACTATGTGTGTGGTAGAAATTAAAAAGAGAGCACGAAAAAAGAAAAGCAACAGAGCCAAATGGAATGATAATCCAAAAATGGTCTCCTCCTGTCTCCTATTTGGGGTTCCCCTTTGACACCAATCCTTCTCCCCCTTGATAATCCTCACAATTTCACATACCCAAGAAGGATTTGATCAAAAACTACAACTTGGGTTTCTTTTAATTTATTAAAATTTGTGGTTGGTTTGTGTAAATATTGAGTGATCCGATAATGGAAGATCTGCATTTCGTGCTTGGAGCTGCGTGGTTGTGAGGGAAATTCATAACGAAAAGTAGACAAGAACAAGGGTAAACGACAACGTTGCACATCAAAACAAGGTATTTGTAATTCGTAATAGTAATCTCTCTCTATCAGACTATTGCTTGGTCAATAAGCATTTTGGAAAATCTGTATTAGCTTCAGACACAAGCTCCACCAAATGCTCAACACTTATCTTTACTTTATATTTCCAATATATATATATATATATATATATATATATATATATTATATTGATGATATGATACGAATGTTTTTTCTTTTTTTTGCTTTGATCAAATATAGTATACACATGTTTTTTGCTTTTGCTCTTCATAGTTCATATGCGTGTTCAACAATCCCAGAGAATTTGTTTGATTGAAGTAATAGGTGTTTGTTCACTTAGGGTTTTAATTTATTTGACTAGTTTTATCGGTGTCAGATTTCTTGATGGAAATTAGTAGGTGTTTTTCCATCTGGGATTTTCAAGTTGTTGGATTTTCTTGGAAAATTGCGATGGCATCTTGATAGAATTTAGTGCTGAAAAGAAAGGGTTTTCAATTAAGTTTTGTAATAGGATTTAGTCCTTAGATTAGATGCTTGTTATGTGTTCCTAAGAAACAAGTCAAACATAGGGGTGTTTGAATAATCAAAAAGCCCTTTTCTTGTCAAATTTAGGGACTAGGGTTCTTCCTTTTAACTGAAATCATCATTTATTATAGAGTCATGATGATGGTAACATCGGCCTGCAAAGAGGACAAGATGGGGATGGATAACGGTAAATATGTTCGATACACACCAGAGCAGGTTGAAGCTTTAGAGAGGTTGTACCATGATTGCCCCAAACCTAGCTCCATTCGCAGACAACAGCTTATTCGTGAGTGCCCCATTCTCTCCAACATCGAGCCCAAGCAGATCAAAGTCTGGTTTCAAAACCGAAGGTACCAACAAACTCAAAAGCTTTTCATTTGTATGAATTCTTGAATTTTGTTAGGAAACAAAAGATCAAGCACCATATTTTATGTGGTTAGCAATTAGATTACATCCATTTTAGATGTTATTGTATCTTGTGAATTTTCTCTAGTACCTACAAAGAAGAAGGCTGTCCCCAGTCCCCCACTTATGAAAATAGAGAACCAATAAAATAGGACAACTGTCAAGTCTGTCATTTTACCGTCTAAATCAGACTCCATAAACCCATTTCTCAACTGGTAAGACCTTGGGCCTGCTCCCCGAAAGTCACCGGTTCAAGTCCCCAAGGTGCACGCAAGCTGACTCGGACACCCATAGTTACTATATCAGACTCCATAAACCCTCTAAACCGGTAAGAACTTGGGATTGCTCCAGTTCAAGTCCCCTTAGGGCCACAAGGGGGGGTTTGGCTAACTACTAACTTTAGGGCTCCATAAAATTAGTCAAGGTAAGACCCACAAAATGGGTAAATCGGACTCCATAAACCCTCTCAATTGGTAAGACCTTGGGTTTGCTCCGGTTCAAGTCCCCTTAGGGCCGTCAGAGGGTTTACCATACAATCATACTCCATATGCAACCCCTATTTCATCTAGAGTGCGTTGCTAGGTTGTACCATACAATCATGGCAATGCACTTCTGGATGGTATTGTGTAATCAGTTTTAGGGACTGCTATAGTATCTTTATTAGCAATGCATTGTTGGTCGTATCGTGCATACAGATGTAGGGAGAAGCAGAGGAAGGAGGCATCGAGGCTACAAGCTGTGAATAGGAAGCTAACAGCAATGAATAAGTTGTTAATGGAGGAGAATGATAGGCTGCAGAAGCAAGTTTCTCATTTTGTGTACGAAAACAGCTACTTCCGTCAACAAACTCAAAATGTAAAAAAGATTACTTATTTTCATAAAGTTTCATCTTTTCCATCTGGGATTTGAAATTTAATTTTTGAAATTCCATCGTTTTCTGTCATTTATCATTTGCAGGCGACACTCGCCACCAGAGACACAAGCTGTGATTCAGTGGTGACGAGCGGGCAACACCACTTAACTCCTCAGCATCCACCAAGGGATGCAAGCCCGGCAGGGTTAGTTGTAATTCACACAATACATTTGCACTGTCGAGGTTTTTTTTTAATTTAATTTCTGAGGTTTCTTTTGGTATGTTTCTTAGGCTACTGTCGATTGCAGAGGAGACTTTAACAGAGTTTCTATCAAAGGCTACTGGGACAGCAGTGGAATGGGTCCAAATGCCTGGGATGAAGGTTTGCACTTTCTTTAATTAGTGTTTTAGATACTTTTGATTGTGTTAATCATCATTCCATTAACACTTAATTAATATTATCTTCTAATCAATTAAATAGAAAATGTTAAAGAAAGTTGTCAACCTTCTAAAAGCAGATTAGAATCTCATCATTTCAATCACTACCCCCCATTCCCACTTCTTTTACTCCTTCCATCCGATGAAAATTTTGCAGCTTTTGGCATTTGATAATTAGTCAAATGTCTTAAATACCCTTTAATGACGACATAACGATGTCATCAATTCCTTACCTTCATGATGATGGGCAAATTGTGAGACATTCCGAAAACGGAAAATGTTCCCATTTTCATGGGATAAAGATTGTATAAATCTTTTTCTTCTGTTTTCAGTTTCTTTTCTTTTTATTTCCATGTTTGATCTCGAGACCTGATAAAAGCAAGTTCATTAATCTAGAATTGGAAGTAAAATACTGTTCTTTCGAAGCATATTTGGTGGTTTGTTGGCTTATTTAGGAAGGAAAACAGGTTGCTTCATAAGACTGTAAATTTTTTCCTAACAAACTTTGTTTTATTTTCTCTAATTTGAATTTTGTTAATTGTGTAGCCTGGTCCGGATTCCATTGGAATCATCGTTATTTCTCACGGTTGCACTGGTGTCGCATCACGTGCTTGTGGTCTGGTTGGTCTTGAACCCACAAGAGTAAGTTCTTGCTTCCAATTACTTGGTAAAAACCAGAGGGTTTGCCAGACTGTTAAATTCATACTGTTCTTTCTTCATAAAGATTATCTAGCCAATTGAAAATTTCTTGAAAAGTTAAAAAATTCCCATGTCCGTTCTGAAGATGAAAAACAGTTCCCTTGACTCCGTTAGTCAAAGAATACTAATCTATGAGGTTCTGTCCAGGTTGCAGAAATCCTTAAAGATCGATCATCGTGGTTTCATGACTGCCGAGCTGTGGATGTTCTCAATGTGCTTTCGACTGCCAATAATGGGACAATCGAGCTGCTTTACATGCAGGTTGGAGAATTTCTTCGATACAAATTATGCATAGACCTGTCTTCCTAATTGTCTATAATAAATGCCTTTGCTTTTATAGCTTTATGCACCTACTACTTTAGCACCGGCTCGAGACTTCTGGTTACTGCGCTATACATCCGCTATGGAGGATGGTAGCCTAGTGGTACGTGTTAAATATATTTATATACATATATATAGAGGTGAGATCCAGGGAGAACCCCCCCAAAAAAAAGGGAACCGAAGAACCAAGAAAAACCACATGGAAAAAATATATCAATATGGATGTCAAATTAAAGAGAACAAATGACCGTTTCTTCGCTGTAATTTGTTTCGCTTCAATTTTGAATATATTTTGCCCATTTTTGATTAAAAACAGGGGAGGGATATTTTTTATTTTATTTAAAAAAAGGTGGTTATAACCATCTTTTTAATCACAATCGTTAGATTATCTCAACCTAACAGTTTGAGTAAGTTCTTCGATTTTTTTTTCGGGGTTCTCTCAGGATCTTTTCCCTCTCTCTCCATATATATATATACATATTATATATATATATATAGAATCAGGATCGCGTAGGATTTTTTTTTTGTATGAACCACTTTGTTAGCGGAGGTTCACATAAGTTCACATACTCACATACGTTAACCTATGTTAACATGGACGTTAAGGTATTTGAGGATGTTAACTTAAGTCAATCTCCGTTACCATAGTGGTTCCTACTAGCTTTTTAAGTTCCTACCAGAACCCAACCATATATATATATATATATATATATATATATAGGGGAGCGATCTTTTGCAAACCACATTTATTTTACAAACTCTACAAACTAAAATCAACCAATCAGATTTTTTCATTTAATTTTTATATAATTTCAATTTGGAGGGTATAATTGACAATCCACATTACACGGTTATATTTATGGAAATATTTTATTTTTGAATTTATCTATAATTATAGACGGTTATGTTTATGGAAGTATTTTATTTTTAACTTTATCAAAATCATTGTATCCAAGAAAATTAAATTCTAGTTTTTATAAATTTTTTTTACCTAATTACGGTTTTATTCTCTATATTTTTTAATTACGATTTTATTTTTTTAATTATTTCTAAACAATTTGTTTTCTTTTAATTACGGTTTTATTTTGTTTTAAATAAAGTTTTATTATGTTTATCATGGTTTTAATAAGGTTTCATTATGGTTGCAATAAAATTTCATCTAGATGATGAAATATGTTTTAGAGCTTTGTACGGGGGTGAAACTGTTTCAATATATTTCACTATGATTTTAATAAGGTTTCACTATGGTTTCAATAAAGTTTCACTACGGCTTCACTATGGTTTCTCTATTATTTCACCATGTCAATAATGAAATAAGGTTTCATTATGCTTCACTATATTTTTAATAAGGTTTAATTATGTTTTACTATTGTTTCAGTAATATATTAGTAAATTTATAATATAGTAAAAAAAATATTATCATTATCATCAAATATTCTTCATGGTTTTGATAACCTCCCTAAAATAGCCCAATTTAATGCTCTTTCCGGCTTTCATGATGTATTTTCCCTTTTTGCCCTTCTAATACAATTTTATCAATTTAAGAAAATAGTTTTTAATTTTTATTACCTAAAATAACACAATTTAGATCTTGACCGTTGATTGATAAAATCTATGGTATGTAGGTGGGTTGCAAAGTTTGTAAAATAAACATGGTTTGCAAATGAAACCACCTCTCTCTCTCTCTCTCTCTATATATATATATATATATATATATATGTATATATATATATAGGGAGAGGTTCATTTGAGAAATGGTACATATATGAGAAATAGAGAAGTAATCTTAGCCATTCATCTGGTCAACATTTGCGGCTTTGACCGCGAAACACCGGATAATTCCTTGTGTGGTCTATAGAAGGTAGAGGGGTAATTTTATAAAATACACGGGATGAGTTCATATATGAATCTGTATGAATCACAAAGATTCATATATGAATCTGTTAATTAGTTCAACTGATTCATATATGAATCTTTGTGATTCATACAGATTCATACATGAATCTTTGTGATTCATACAGATTCATATATGCAAAAGGTTCATATATGAATCTGTTAGTTAGTTCAACTGATTCATATAAGAATCACAAAGGTTCATATATGAATCAGTTAAAAAGTTCAGTTGTGAATTGCACTGGTTCATATATGAACATATAGTTCATATGTGAATTATACATGTTCATATATGAACACAGCCCGTGTGTTTTGTAAAATTTACGAAATTGTCCTTCTATTTTTGGGATAGCCGCAACTTTTGACCAGTCAAAGCCGCAACTTTTGACCGGTCAAAGCCGCAATATTTGACTAGTCAAATCCGATCTTGACCATATGAATGACTAGGATTACTTCTCTATTTCTTATATATTTACCATTTCTCAAATGAACCAAACACTATATATATATATATATATATATATAGGGGCAGGTTCAAACGAGAAGCTAAACATTTTGCGAGAAGGCGAGAAGTGTGTAATCATATATGATACACAAGCTTAATCATATATGATTAAACACATATTATATTGATAATACATAGACGTTTAATCATATATGATTAAACACGCCCACTGGTCGTGTAATCATATATGATATCACACTTCTCGCCTTCTCGCAAAATGTTTAACTTCTCGCATGATCCTTCCTCTCTATATATATGTATATGTTTGTTTTTCCATTAACTTTTTGTAGTCTGTTACATGATAATGCTGTTATTCTGATTTCAGATTTGTGAAAGATCGTTGAATAACACTCAGAACGGTCCTAGTATGCCACCGGTACCTCATTTTGTCAGAGCAGAAATGCTGCCAAGCGGTTACTTGATACGACCATGTGAAGGTGGTGGCTCAATAATTCACATAGTTGATCATGTTAATTTAGAGGTACTGAAAAGAAGTTAGTTTTGGCTAATATAACGAGTAATGAGATCTTTCAACGACTGTACTTGGTTTTTTGTTGAAAAACCAACCATCGTTCTTGCAATAACGCCAAAAACCATTATACTTAACAAGAATGAGCAATTTTGGACAAACTATAACATACGAATGCAAAATATACCAAACTTCTGTCTAGAATCGTTCACTCTCCCAGAGCGTAGTGGTATTTTTCTTTTATATTCCTTGCGGTTTCACAAGAACGAAAGTTTGTTTTCAACAAAAAGGAAAGTTCGATGCTTTGGAAAGTTATGCACTCTTACAAAACCTTGCATTTTGTTACGTAACGTGTAGCCGTGGAGCGTTCCCGAAGTTTTGCGCCCTTTGTACGAGTCATCCACTTTACTTGCTCAGAGGACGACATCAGCGGTAGGATCATATATTTGAATAATTGATATGTTCGTTTCTTATATGTTCGTTTCTTATATGTTCTTGTATGTCTTTCTCTCTTTCGCACACTTTTCACAAGTCTTCACGGAAACATCCTCTCTACTCTTTGGGCAGAGGTCAGGTCTGCGTACATCTTAACACCCCCCACTCCCCACCTCTAGGTGGGATATACTAGGTTTGTTTGGTTTGGTTATATGTTCCTTTCTTGCACAAAATAAGTATTCGATATCCTTTTTCGGTTTTGCAGGCTTATAGCCATTTGAGGCAGATTTCACAAGAGATCACTCAGCCAATGGTCACGAGTTGGGGAAGAAGACCAGCTGCTCTTCGTGCACTAGGCCAGAGAATGAACAAGTCCGGGTTTTTTTCATGACATTTTATGAATTTTAGTATTTTACGCTCCTTTTCATGTGTTGAAACCTTAAATATTTTTTGTTTTGACAGAGGTTTTAATGAAGCCGTGAATGGTTTCACCGACGAGGGCTGGTCTGTAATGGAAAGCGATGGCATTGATGACGTCACTGTTTTTGTCAACTCGTCTCCAGCAAAGGTGATGGGTGTGAGTCAGATGTATGCCAATGGATTTCCGGTGGTCAGCAATGCCGTGTTATGTGCTAAAGCCTCGATGCTCTTGCAAGTAAGTGTTGATGAACCGTTAAATGTTGCTCCACTGTTTGACTTTTGAAGTCTAAACGGACTAATTTATTACTAGAAAAATATACAAATTTGTCGATTTTCGATGAACAATTGAAAGATACAGCGATACTTATAATGTATGCTAATCATAGATTCACTCCTATGATTAGACTCCCGATGCTTTGGAAGGTTCAAAGACTGTTGTTGAAAAATACAAAGTTGACTCCGTATTTGACTGAAAAAAATCTCATGTTACCCCTTCCCTTTTCCTTTCCATGTCCCTCCAATAAGACTTCTACACGTCTTATTCTTTTTCTCTCCCACGACCATTTAATTTAAATATGCACCCCCTACATTTACATAACAACCCCTACAGTCATGTATTGGCCCCCTACCTTTACACATATCGAAGTTTGATTGGAGGATCTGCAAAGGAAACAGGGAAGAGGTAACTGGTTATTTTTATTCGCATTTGACACTTAAAAGTCGATATTGGGCTCGGTCTTACAGAAGAATGCATGTTGTTTAGTTTGTAAGTAATGCTGCATTTGACCTTTAAAGTCAAAGGGGTGCTTTCTGTTTGGACGGTAATCGTGTTGATGATTGATTAATTCATTGCTGTTTTTTGGCAGGATGTGTCTCCGGCAATGCTTACGAGGTTTTTGAGAGAATACCGTTCAGAATGGGCAGACAGCAGTATCGATGCTTACTCGGCTACATCGGTCAAAGGTGGTGGTGCCTCTAGCATACCAATGGCTAGGAGCGGGAACTTTGGTGGTCAAGTTATTCTTCCGTTAGCTCACACCGTTGAGCACCAAGAGGCAAGTTGTATATTGTACCTCATGATGCATATATGTTGAGTTTTTTTATATCTTATGTGCTTTTTCTTCAGCGATTCGGTTTTCTTTATGCTCGTAAAAGTTCAAAGGGTTTATTTCCATTTTAATTTTCGATGCAGTTCATGGAGGTTATCAAGCTCGAAAACATGGGCCATTATCAAGACAACATGATGATACCTGGTGACATCTTCTTTTTGCAAGTAAGTAGCGTGCTCTCTTATTCTCCAGGATAGGGGATAGGGGCTAGGTGTGCGTATGTCTCACCCTCCCAGACCCCACCTCCGAGTGGGGTATACTGGGCTTGTGTAGTTTGATTTCGTTTGCTTTATTGTTTCCTCTTATAATCTGATCATGCTGCACATTTCGGTTTGGGGTGTAAGGTGGTGTTTGTTTTTTAAGAGGGGTTTTTTTACTTCTTATTGATAAGAGGCGGTGTTGAAGTCTGAAAGCTGAATCAATAAAACCGTTTGTTTTTGTAATCTAATAAAATGTCTGAATTTGTAAGCAAAATCAAAGTTAACGATATTAAAAGAAACTATTACCAACAAAAGAAAAAAACATAAATACTGATTAAAACTAATAGAAAATAATATTTTAATTATTTTTAAAAATCAAAATAAAAAGTGTTGGTATTTTTTTTTAAGAGTTTTAAGCTTTGTGCAATTGAGACTTGTGCATCTTAAATGTTCTCAATTATCAAAGGTTCTATTGTCATGGTACAAGTCATAAAGCTCGAGTTTGTTGTCCACCATGATCGTCCTTAGGTAGCATTTGGAACGCAGAAAAAATTGGATCAGACTGGACATAACATATTTGGAATAGTACTAGACAAGTTGGTCCTAAAAAAGTTGCTTGCTGATTTTATATATATCATATAATAGTTATAAATGATAAAAGTCAAGTAAATATATGAATAATTTAATTTATAAACATGGTAGAATAGAAGACATGAAGATTTTGGACAGTGGTGGATATGGAGGTGGTAGTTGTGGGGGAAATGGAGGTGGTGGCAGTGGTAGCCGATGGTGGTGGAGGTGTTTAGTGGTCCTGGTGGCGGCGGGGATGGGTGGTGGCAACCATTAAACCAAATACCGTATTAGGGTTAAATATCTAATGAGGGTAAAGTTGTTTTAAGGAAATAAGAGGACAGTAAGAGGATAATAAGACATGTGTTTACGTCACTGGACGGTAAGAGGTTTTAAGCTCTTATCATAAATAAAAGAACAATCTTACAAGTCTAACATCTTATCCTGTAAGACATAAGTGCTTTCAAATAGGAGTTATTTGTTTTCACAGCTTTCATGGTTTGATTTGGTTCAGAAAGCCTCGAACCGAATTGGGGTAGTTTTGTTCATGGTCTAGGCCAATAATGAACCTGTTTAGACTCGGAATTTGGTTGACCAAAGTTGGCAAAGGTCAAACAGTTCGTCATGACTTAGCAAATTGCTTGTGTTTGCTCTTTTGTTTTTCAGCTTTGTAATGGGGTCGATGAGAATGCAATTGGGACCTCGGCTGAACTAATTTTTGCGCCAATTGATGCCTCGTTCACCGATGATGCCCCTCTCCTACCATCCGGTTTTCGTGTAATCCCACTAAATAACGGGCCGGTAAAAGTTTCACCATCATCATTTGTGTGTATTCTCTCTCTCTTTTTTGCGTCAAGTTCCAAAATTTGTTTCATTAACATGCAGAGTCAAAATCCGACACGTGATCTGGCATCAACTCTTGAGGTGGGCCCACCTCGGAATCTAACATCTTCTGATCACTTGGGCCCCACAAAGTCGGTTATGACCATAGCATTTCAATTTGCTTTCGAGATTCACCTTCAAGAAAACATAGCAGCCATAGCTAGGCAATATGTGCGCAGCATCATATCATCGGTCCAGAGAGTCTCTTTGGCTCTTTCACCTTCTCCGTTTGGTCCTCGAGGTCTGCAGGCCACACCTGAAGCTCACACGCTCACTCGTTGGATCTCTCAGAGCTATAGGTGTGCACCCGCTTAAACTTTCTTCGTATTATTTATTAAAGTATATAATATTTAGAGTAAGATACGTTTTTGATCTCTGTGGTTTGTTAAAAATTGCATCTTTCACCCCTGTGCTTTCAAAATTACGGTTTCCGTCCCTGTGGCTTGCAACTCATTGCTGCTTTCATCCCTGAGGCAAACTCTGTTAGTGGTTTCCAGTTAAGTATGAGGGATGAAAACAACAATCATTTATAAACCACAAGGACGAAAACAACAATCTATTGTAAACCAAACAACAATGCATTTAAACCACAGAGACAAAAATAGGTATGAATTCTACACCACAAGGACGATAGCAATTTTCAACAAACCACAGGGACGAGAGACGTAGTTTACTCTAATATTTATATACGGTAAATACTCACGCACACTCACCTCAACTTTGGTGATATTTGAACCCTTGACCTCCTATGATACCGTTGGGCGAATGACCCTTTGGTTGGTCTTTTTATTTCTTAAAACTTCTAATTGTTTTCTGCGGACAGTTGCTTTCTAGGTGAAGAACTTATTAAAACCGTCATTGAACGAAGTGAATCCATTCTTAAAACACTTTGGCAACACACGGATGCCATAACATGTTGCTCTCTAAAGGTATTACTTTGATACCTGAGTCTTTGGCTGATTACTGTTTTTGTTAAGTGGATCCTATCTAATAATAGATCCGTTTACGGAGATGAGGGGAAAAAATCACTCGTGACCACTTTCTATTCCTCCAATCAAATTTCGATATGTGTGAACGACTTATTGAAGGAACATGGAGGGAACACGGAAGTGGTAACAGGAGATATATTTTCCCAAAGATGAGACCCACAAACTGAATGAAAATGTTGTTTGAAATGTTCTGATTCTGCAGGAGTTGCCGGTATTCACTTTTGCGAATCAGGCGGGGCTAGATATGCTTGAGACAACGCTAGTTTCACTTCAAGATGTTGCGTTGGAGAAGATTTTTGATGACAATGAAAGAAAGAACATTTTCTCTGAGCTCCCACAGATTCTGCAACAGGTTTGACATGTTTTTTTTTTTTTTTTTTTTTTTAATGTTTTTATCCATCAACACTCGCACGACATCAAACGCTACTCCCTTCTCTCATGAGGTCAAAGTGTCCCTCAAGTGAACAATACAAACGTTCGTCATTTCGATCACCTCCGGGTGGCATATATTGGGCTCGTCTGATTTGCTTTGGTCAACAAACATTGACTTTACCACAACAAAATTGGTTTGCTAAGACACCCAACCGTCCTTGGACGTCCTAATAGAGTATTTAATTTGACTTTAAGTTCATAGCACCAAAACCCGGTGTCTTGCCTGAAGGCGTTACAATAAGTTGTTAAAGACGGAGTTAGACGACCAAACAAGTTCTATCGATGAACTTGGACAAATAAAAAGTAAATTGATCCTATTAAATTTTTTATAGGCCATTTCAAAAAGTATCTTATTAGCCTTTCACATATAATAGGACACTCTTCATAAATGTTATAAAAAGGCTAATAGGACGATTTTTTTGTGTCATAGTAGGTTGCCCAACTTCGTTGACACAACTTGTTAGGTCGTCTTAACTTCGTCATAACAACTTATTGTAATGTCTTTAGATAGGATAAATTTAAAGATCTATTAAATAATCTATCAGGTTACACTTAGACGAGGTTTTTTTTAGTTGTATAATGAATGCTAATGGTTTGTTTGGTGGTAGGGTTTTGCTTGTCTTCCGGGTGGCTTATGCTTGTCGAGCATGGGGAGACCCGTGTCGTATGAACGAGTAGTGGCGTGGAAAGTGTTGAATGACAATGAAACTCCTCACTGTATTGCTTTTATGTTCATGAATTGGTCTTTTGTTTAGTTCTCAGAAGGAAAGGAAAGGAAACGAAACGAAACTTAGCGTCGTCATAGAACAAGAAACATCCTCGATACCGTTCGAATATCAAAATGGGATGAACATTGGTCTACTTGTTTGTATAGTTGTTAGGCTTGTTTGTTTGTTTGTTTGTTTGTTTGTTTTGTTGCTCAAATTTAAAGATAGAGGTTAGTTTCAGGGTTCAAAAATATCACGGTTCCAACCAATCAAGTATTTACACATCACCATTTTTTCGCTGCAAAGGGTACCACGATCGCATGCTTTCACTTTTGCGTAACTTTTTTTTTATTATTAATAATCTACTTATGCTTTCACATTAAAAATAATCAAATCATTGTAACTGAACATAATTTGTTTTTAACTGATAAATAATCAGTTCCACAAAAACAATGTTACATTCACAAAAATGGCACATGAGGTTCCTTTGTGATTTGAAGAAAGGGATACCAAACAACGGCAGAAGCTGAAGAAGAGAAATATGCAGACAAGAGGTTTCTGCCACGTCTGTGAGACCTTTTTTCTTGTGTGTGTTGATATCCGTTTCGATTCCACTGATTTGACAGATTGAAATTTGCACGAACATGCCCCTTATAATGGTCGTATCATGTGATAAATATGGAGAACCTTGTTTTTGGCATTTAGGTCATATGGGGACTCTTTGTATTTGTTATATAAATAAAACCTACGTGTTATGGTCTTATAATCATAAAAAAAATTAAAGAGAAACAGGTATCAACCCCTGAGCTTTAGTGGTTTGAATAACAATTTATGATTTTGGTTTGTAATTCTCTTTTAGTTTTTTAGTCTCATTAGTGAATAAGATCCTTTATTGTGTGTGTGGAACCATCTTTCTGATGGTGGAACAACGTTAATTCATGAGTTTTTTTTTTTTTTTTTTTTTGGTTATTTAATACATAATATGTTAATCATCTTGGTTTCTTTATCTATTTGTTTTGCAAGGTTGTTAGTAAATATCATATTTTTATTGTTGGATTTGAACAAAGATTATTTTATGATTCGAAACATGTTAATGACCATGATCGAGAACGCATGCCCGGAGAGCTAAATTGACCTACCAAAGTTGAGGAAATTAGTATTTAGGATGGCTCAATCTTGACATTATAAGGATTTTATATTTATTACATGTTTTTTTGTGTAGGTTTATTTTTATTTACAAGTAATTTAATTATGAGGCTAAAGTGAAGAAAAACAAAGTTGATGGCTAATTAAAGGTGAATATATTTAACACTACAAAAAGGTTATTTAACTAAGGGATGTTTACAAAACGCTTATCGGGTAAGCGTTATTAGTAAGAGTGATCATCCTTACTTACTTTATTGGACATTTACGGCTATCAAAACGGATTGTTGGTAAGCGTCTATCACCCAGTAAGCGTTTACCGAGTTAGAGTCACCACCCTCACTTGCCCTGTAAGACTCTCTATCCTTCCCTTGACTTGTTTCTTACCAGGTAAGATTCTTGGTTCTTGGCGCTACTGTGTTCTCCGAACCCTTTTTATCTAAAATTTCCAATTCAAACTCTTAGAGTAATACCACCCAACGGATAAGCCTTGGTTTCACATCTTTCTTTGTCATAAGATATTTCAAAGTTGAATGATCTGTGTATACTATCACTGTGGCTCCAACTAGATATGACCGGAATTTCTCATAAGCATAAACAATTTCTAGTAACTCCTTCTCGGTTGTTGCGTAATTTACTTGGGCCTCATCAAGCGTCTTGCTGGTGTAATAGATGACGTGCATCTTTTTATCTTTCTTTTGGCCCAAAACTGCTCCCACTGCAATATCACTGGCATCACACATAAGTATGAATGGAAGATTCCAATCTGGTGCTGTAAGGATTGGTGCCGAAGTTAATTCTGTCTTCAACCTGTCAAAAGCAGCGATACATTCATTAGTAAATTCGAATTTTGCATCTTTAATAAGTAAAGAACACGAAAGTTTAGTGATTTTAAAAAAAATCCTTAATGAATCGCTAGTAGAACCCAGCGTGGCCCAAGAAACTTCTGATGCCTTTGACCAAAGTTGGATAAGGAAGATTCTCGATCACCGCCACCTTTGTTTTGTCTACTTCTATCCCGGATTTTGATATCTTGTGTCCGAGCACTATTCCTCCCGTCACCATAAAGTGACATTTTCCCCAGTTTAGCACTAAACTTGTCTCCTTGCATCTTCTTAAAACAGCTTCCAAACTTAACAAACATGCATCAAAAGAATATCCAAATACCGAGAAATCATCCATGAATATTTCTATGCTTCGCTCCACCATGTCAGAGAAAATGGCCATCATGCACCTTTAACGTTGCTGGAGCATTACATAGTCCGAAGGGCATCCGCCGATAGGAAAAAGTACCATATGGGCATGTGAAGGTCGTTTTAGCTTGGTCCTCGGGTGCAATTGGTATTTGATTATATCCAGAACAACCGTCTAAAAAGCAGTAGTATTCATGTAATCATGTCCATATAATCGCTCAAGCATCTGGTCAATGAATGGTAGAGGAAAATGATCCTTTCGGGTTGCATCATTCAACTTCCTGTAGTCGATACACACTTGCCACCCGATAACTGTCCGTGATGGAATTAACTCGTTGTTGTTGTTCTTGACCACGGTAATGCCTCCCTTCTTTGGTACTACTTGTACCGAACTCACCCAAGGGCTGTCAGAAATTGGGTAAATTATTCCAGCATCAAGAAGCTTTAGAATCTCCTTCCTGACCACCTCTTTCATATTTGGGTTTAATTGCCGCTGGTGCTGAACCACTGGTCTGTGACCTTCTTCCAAATTGATGCGATGAGTGCAAAAAGTTGGACTTAAGCCTTTTAGATCAGCTATTGTCCACACGATTTCCGTTTGATGTTCTCTGAGAACTCGGAGGAGTTTATCTTTATTCTCTGTCGTCAGCTTAGCAGAAATGATCACTTGCAATGTCTCCTTCTCTCCCAGATAAGCATACTCCAAGTGTGCGGGTAACTGCTTTAACTCCAACCGAGGGGATCCTTTTGAAGATGGTTGAGATTTTGGAAATGGTGCCCCCAAGTCCTCAATTGCTGGCTTTCGATGACCTTATAGTTGGGTAAAGCATTTAAATACAGTATACCTTCGCTTTCTTCATTGGAATCAACACCGGTGAGTGTTTCTTGTAACATATCTGAAGATATCACCATGCTACCTTCTTCCCGAATCATTTCTTCCATAATATCCACTCGGTAACATTCATTTGATGCTGACTTGTGTTTCCCTGCTCGGAAGACATTGAACACCGCTTCTTCTCCGACTTGAAGGGTGAGTTTGCCACCCTTTACTTCTATCAATGCTCTTCTCGTGGCCAAGAATGGTCTGCCAAGGATTAAAGGTATCTCCTTGTCTTCGTCCATGTCCAGAACCACGAAATCTACTGGGAAGTAGAACTTTTCTACCTTGATGAGCACATCCTTGATCACACCATAAGGAAATTTTATTGATCGATCAACAAGTTGTAAGGTGACATTTTTTGGCTGCACCTCTCCAAGACCGAGTTTCCTGAAAATTGACAAGGGCATTAGGTTAATACTTGCTCCAAGGTCACATAAAGCTTTACTAAACTCTGAATTCCCATTATGAACAGGGATAGTAAAACTCCATGGATCTTTGAGTTTCGGTGGAAGTTTGTGCTGTAGAATAGCACTGCACTCTTCAGTAAGTGCTACTGTTTCTTGTTCCTCAATTATTCTCTTGTTAGAGAGAATGTCCTTTAAAAACTTCATATGATGGCATTTGTGCTAATGCATCTGCAAAAGGTATGTTAATATGCAACTTTTTGAATACTTCTAGAAATTTTGCAAAATTAACATCGTCCTTATGCGTTTTCAGTCTTCCTGGAAATGGTACCCTTGGTTCTACCGGTTTCACTTGTTCCGGGCTTCCGACTCCTTCCTTTCTGTCTTTCCATCTGGGCTTTCCATCTCCACCATTTCATCCACTTTTTCTTCGGCGTCTTTGACCCCTACTATCGAATCCGGTTCTTTCATCTTTTCAACTTCTGGTGTGATATTTGACTTAGCTTCTAGTTCCTTTCCACTTCTCAATTTGATTGCGTTGCAATCTCCCTCGTTTGCTTGACTGGTGGACTTAGCCAATGGCCTTGGATTTGCGTTTGTAGTGCTTCAGTAAGTTGGCCCATTTGCTTTTCTAAAGTTTGAATGGACGCCGTATTCTACACAGTGGCCACCTTCATCGTGCTCACTGTATCGGCTAGCGAGCCTACAGATGATGTTATCCCATCAACAGTTGAATCCATTTTTGTCAGGAATTTCATCATCATTTCCTCCATTTACAATTTTTTTATTGGAAGTTTGGCTCTCATCATGTCTCCGTGGTTGGTTACTGTTGATCCATGCTCTTAGTGATTTGATAAAGACCCTTTTCTACACTTAGTGAAAATTACGTTTAATATATATGTATTAGTGTTTCATCATCAGCGATCAAATTGAGTCTGTTCAATTATCACTGATGATCTTTCTTATAAACATTCATATGTATGTGTTTCACTATCAGCTGTTAAATACTGAGTATGTTCAGTATCGCTGATAGTTTCTAATGTAAACAGCCAAACGTAATCCCTGAAGACAAGTTTCGCGTCAACAGATGTTCAAAGCTGAATCGAAGACGAAGCTGCTGAACAAAGATAAGTCTACTAGTGACCTGATGCGGATATCAGTGAAGCAAAGACAAATCTACACACGCGAAGAAACCTGAGGACAAGCTTCAGCGATAGTTGAATTTCTTTGTATCTCTGAAGGAAGAGATATTCAGCGATCGATGATCATTTAGCTTATGCCTCAAGTCTCTTTTGTCTTTCCCTTGCACAACCAGTACGATATGTCATAACGGACATACCTCTGCCACAATTCATACAACAACTTTGTCCACTACAATGTTCATGATACGGCCGAAAACATGTCTCCCAAAGTCAGACCCTCTCAGCCAATCAATGAAGGACACGTGTAAAGTGCTCTGCCATGCATTTAATGCATAGGGTATAAATAGAAAGATCAACTCTCCTTTTGAAGAACCCCGAGGTCTTCATCTTTCTAAAAATATAGAAACCCTTGTTTTCTATACTTTCCAATCTCCCATTCTCTATTTTCTTGTGCAACCATCTTAGTGTTTCTTAAGTTTGTTTAGATTAGGTTCTACTTAATCTTTTTCCGCAACAGACTTGTAAATTGTGTTTGATTTATCAATAAACAATTTATTAAACTTTATAAACTTGTGTTTGTATTCAACCCCCCCCCCCCTTCTACAAACTTGTTAAGCACCTTCGGGACCAACAAGTGGTATCAGAGCGGACTGTTTAATCTAATAAACAAGCTCTTGCTTTATTTTCTTCCTTGCTATTCTAAATGGAACTTAACACAAATACAAACTACTATGATAATGGTTCACTTTCTAAACCTCCTCGATTTAACAGAGATAACTTTGCTCTCTGGAAGAATCGAATGATGCTATTTCTAGAAGGTGTAGACCCTACTATATCTGATTACGTAGCACATGGACCTTATGAACATTTCTCTATCATAAGCGTTGTTCCCGCTACTGCCACCAATCCTGTTATCCCTGAGCGCTATGCTCTTAAGGAGATAAGACAGTGGAGTGATGAAGATAAAAAGAAAGTCGGACTAGATGCAAAGGCAAAAACCATTATCTCTATGGCTCTGCCTGATGAAGCTTTCCATTCCGTCATGCATCTTAAAACATCTAAAGAAATGTGGGAAACAATCTGTGTTCAATATGAAGGCACCACTGAAATCCAAGAAACTCGAAAGATTAACTTGGTAAGACAGTATGAAAGTTTTATCGCTGGTAAGAACAAATCTCTCTCTAACATTCATCAGAGGTTTAACTGTTTAATCATTGATCTAAGCACCGTGGGTATGACCTATTCTAATTCTGAGGTCTTAACTAAATTCTTAGAATGTCTTCCTGAAAGCTGGGACAGTTATTCAATATGTCTCAAGCTGACAAAAGACTTAAATTCTCTCTCTCTCTCTCTCTCTCTCTCTCAGCACCTTATATGGAATATTACTCAACTATGAGCAATCAAATCTCCTGAAGAAGAATCTTGTAAAAGATTCTAAAGACTCCAAAAGCACTCCTGTTGCTTTAATCTCTCCAGAGATAATTCCATCTCAACGATCTACTCTCACTATCACTGAGTTAGATTCTGAATCTGAGGAACTATCAGACACTGATCTTTCAGAGTTTGATGAGTTCTTAGCACTCTTGACAAACTCTTTTAAGAGATTTGCAAGAAAGAGCAATTTCAGAAGAAATAAGCCTCTCTCTCTCACTGACAAGCCAAAATCAATCCCTGTTGATAAGGCTACTGCTACTTGCTTTAACTGTGAAAAGATTAGACACTTTGCAAGTGAGTGCAGGTCGAAGAAAGTCTTCAAACCTTCTACCTCCAGAAGATCCAGCGATTACAAATACCTTAAACTGAAAGAAAAATATCAAAAGTTGAAAAACTTTAAGCAAAAAGGTAAAGGTCTCATCGCTGAAGAACACGACTGGGCTGAATCAGAAGAATCAAGTTCTGATGAAGAAGAAGTCGCTAATCTTTGTTTTATGGCCGAGATTAAAGAAGAAGTGGAAGAATCTCCATAAACTTCCATGAGCTATATATCATCTCAGGTATCTATCTCTACTAATCCCTCTCTATCTAAAGCAGAGAGAAGTCGCGTTGTTGATGTGTTGACGATTGATCTATACAATGCTCTAAACGGCAAAACTCTAGCTGAGAGCAAAAACATTGATTTAACTGAACAACTAGAGAAATGTCATGAAAAGATCAGAGAATTGACTCTTTTAGAGGAAAGTTTGAAAGATCAAGTCATTGTTATCATCAACATAGAACGCAAACAAGCCATCGCTGCTTTAAAAGCAGAAAAGGCTACTGTTGATGGATGGTGCAAATCCTCAACCAAGACCACTGAGATTATAAGTGCTTAGATCCCTGCCAGTGATAGAACTGGTCTTGGTTTTTGGAAACCACAGGATGAGCATAAAGAAGACAGCTCCAGGCTTAAGTTTGGAATGTTTGTCTCTTCTATCCTTGACACTTCTTATGCTCAGTGCTCTTCTTCATCTTCTTCTAATCCCATCCCTGAGGAAATATCTACAGACTCTAAGCCTGTAGATAAAGAAAAATCCATTTCCCATTATTAGCCCAAGATCAATGAATCTATAGAGAGAGAAAGTAGAGAGAGAGACATGTAAGCGCAAAGTAACTGTGTATTGATGTATGCGTGAAATGAGTTACAAGGAACCAAGACCAAAGGGACTTAAATACCCTTGGTCAATACTACACAGTATAAAGCTTCTAGACACTATATTTGACCAAGCCTATAAATACAATGATTACTATAAAATCAGACCTAACAATCTCCCCCTTAGTAATGATTGGCGCTTTGGTCTTAAAAAAACATATTCTAAATCAGCACAGACCATAAAAGCTACTTTACAAAGCATTCTGACTTTTAAAGAAAATTTCTTCTCATCATCTTTGAAGATCTGTTGTCTTTACTGCCTTGACAAGACTGGACCGGTTTGAAATAAACTTGAAAGAACAGTCGGTTCATCAGCTTGTGCTCTAGACGATACACCTCTTTTAAATGATCTTGAAGAAGTTGTGGTGATCGGAGCATAAACAACAAAAGACAATTAAAATTGAAGAAATTTGAATCTTTGAGCGAATCTTGATCAGCAGATAAACATTTGATCTCTTTGTCTCTTTATCATCTCCTTAACTTCTCTTAATTCTCCCCCTCTCATGACCTTGATGATCTGAATCAACTTGGTCATGCAAATGTTGAAGACGAGACAGCTTAAAATCTGCAAAATCAAATAAAACGGAGAAAACAGGAGAGGTTTGCGCGACACGTTGGTGGCGCAAAGTGAGGTTTGCGCGAGCCGAAGGTGGCGTAAAGTGAGGTTTGCGCGACCAACTATTGGCGCAAATCTGACTTAAACTCAGAAAATTTTACCTTTTTAAGCTCTTTGACTCCCCCTACACAAATGCACTAGATATGACAATTCAAGTTAGCATTCATGTAAAGAAAATTAGATACTCCCCCTCAAAAACAGATATGATCATTAAGAAAATTCTCCTTTTTCACTCCCCCTTGAATAATGCTCAAACCCATTTGAAAAGATATATGAGAACACAAGCATTGAAACATCAAAGAAAAAGAAAAATATACTGAAAATGAAATTTGAAACAACTAAACAAGTAAAAAATTTTAAATACTAAACAAATAAAATTCTACTTAGTAAAATATCACAAATTTATCAATCTGTTGAAATCAAATATATGTTGTTGGATACAGAAACAAGTTTCATTGCATATCAAGTTAAAACATGTTCAGTTTCAAAAACTTTCATCAATCTATTCAGTATGCAAAAATGCGAACTTCGACTAACTTCAAGAAAATGCAATTCTAAAAATATAATAGAGAACTTTGCATGTAATCACACTAAGCCATCAAAAATTCAGACTTTCACAAATTTACAGGTTTATTGCAACTCAGAAATATATAACCAAGTATCATGAGATGTGTGCTCATTGGCATCTTTTAGCATTGTGCACTATGGCATTTTTACATGAGTGTGCTCTTTGGCATCTTTTAAACGTGTGCACTTTTGGCATCTTTTTAATCAAAAAGTTTATTAAGTAAAGAACATGCCGTAAACATAACTTTCTATCTGACCCTATTGCAGGATTTGGGTCAGCCGCTCCCAGACCAGTTGGCCTTAGGGGACTAGGTGTCAAGCACCCCTTGGAACTTACTTTCCCGGATCAGAAAGGCTACATCGACATATCCTAAACCCATTCATACCAGTAGAACATGAATTTCGATCTGATTCTATAGAAGGATTTGAGTTCGATCACTCCCAGATCAAATGACCTTAGGGGACCAGATGACAAGCATCCCACATAACTTACTTTCCCAAACCAGAAAGGTCACAGGTACAAACTTTGAAACTTAGAGATTTCTGTATTTTAAGAATTTAATAATCATCTCAAACACTAGGTTTTACGTCTAAGAGCTTAGCCCATATTTTCATTACAATATGAAATTCCGACTTTTTAGGTTGTCTAAGCATTGTAAACTATAAATATTCCGAATCACACAACTTTAAAGCAATATCAAAAGCTACAAACATGTTGCTGACTTTTCGAAATTTGTTAGAGTTGAAATTTGAACATATAAAAAAAACTTTAATATAAACAAACAACTTGAAAATTTATCCTAGACACACATTTTATTCAAAAGAAATAAAATTGTAAAACTTTTACTTTATAGAATAAAATCTGTAAAGATTTAAACTTTTTTTTATAACATGTGTCTCAAAAGAAATATTGGGATGAAGAGAATTCAAACGAGATTGAAAATGCTCAGATTCATGAAAATAATTTGAGAAAACTGGAATAACATCATAAACAGAGAAATATGCAGCGGAAATTAAGTAGATGTACTCACAGTTCTTCTTTTAGTCAGAAGCTAAAAGCATTGAAGAATGAGTCCTAGACTGACATGTCTAGAAGTCATAGTCGTTGAAGCACGGGTTCTGAGCTGAAGTACTCAGAAGCCAAATTTCTCTTACTCCCTCTTAACGTGAGGTGCCTGCAACTTTGAATCAGATTTAAATTTGGGAACCCACTTGAATTTGGGCCCGTGTTTGTTAGTTGCAGTTCGTATGGGGAAGTAATTATAATATTTGACATTAGAAGCACGAGAAAGATCATCAGAATAATAAGCACAATCATCAGATGAATACAAAGCATAATCATCTGAACTAGAATCAGAAGAAGAATATGAGACATTTTTGGAAATTTGAAACATTTGCTTTATAGAGTATTTTGAAACTTTATTACATGAAGCAAATGAATCACTATTATAAAGTCTGTCTACATATCTATCTCCATCAAACATAGAATCAATAGATGTCCGCTTTGCTTTCCAAATCTGCTTCTTTGATGACTTGCTCAAAGTCCTATCTGAAATATTAGAATCAGAAGAATTAGAACTGTCAGAAATAACTTTAGCTTGTTTCTTCGACTTCTTTGAACGTCTTATTTTACGCTTAGGTTTATAATATTGATCATTGAGCGTAAAAGAATCATCAAGAATTTTAGACGAAATATTTAAATCAGAAGAAATAATTTTACCTAAGCAACCAATCTGATCAACTAATAAATCTGAATTCACCTCGGAGTCTGAAGTATTTTGAGAAAAGATTTTAAAATTTGAAACTTCCTTTTTGTTTTCTTGAAAATCAGAAGAAAGGTTAGAAATGGAATCTGATTTTTGAGAAAATAATTTTTCTTCAAGACTAGACGTCATGAAAGAAAGAATAATATCAGATTCAATTTTCTTTAAAATATTTTGATCTTCTATCTTTTCTTCAAGATTGATGATTTTGCTTTCTAATACTAAGGGAGGAGTATATTTCTTAGAATCATAAATGATTGGAGAAATATTTTCCTTATCAGAATTAGGAGCATAAGGATCAAAAAAATCATCAGACATTGAAGATTTGATAGGAGATATATCATTTAAAGTTCTTCTTCCTCTCCTTGATTTTTCAGGAAAATATTTTACATTTTCGCATGTGTAAACAAAAGGAATTTCCTTTTTCTTGTTATTTGTCCTTTTCTCATTTTCGAGTTCTAACACTTGCTTTTCACTAGTCCAATGAAATTTGAACCGAGGAGCATAGTGTGCAAGAGTTAGATAATCGTATTTATATAAAGTAGGAACTTCGTTTATCACTTTGTTTAAACATTGAGGATTGTCAAAACCAAGTCCCCACCTTTGTTTTAAAGCTTCTTCACTCATCGGTTTGTTCATAAAAATTGTTTGTTCAGACTGGTTCCTTCGATAAAGCTTTTCTTCTAACTTATTTATTTTATCTGAAAATTCATCTTTTAAAGTAGTCATTTTAGTCAAAAACTCAAGACAAGTCTTATTTGAATTTTCCAAATCATCCAATTTCTTTTGAAATATGTCTTTTGTGTTTTCCAAAATAGATTTTTCATCTTTCAAAGAAATTTTCAGTTTGTCAATCAAATCTGACTTTTCATAATTTAAATTCTTTCAGATAAAAGCTGTGAACGCAAATCAGATAAAGCAGTTATAATAATATTCATCTGAGAGGCAATAAAGTTGTAATCAAAATCAGAATATACCTCATCTTCATCAGTATCAAAATCGTCTGACTGATCATATCCAACCAAGCACATCTGAGCGATCTCTACGTTTGCAGCTTCATCGTCAGAGTGATCTAGCCAAAACTCTTCTTCGGCTAGCAAAGCTATTCCACTCTCTCTCTTCTCAGCAAGTTCCAGCTTCTTTCGATAATAAGCTGAGTCCCTAACTTTCTTCACTCTACACTCCTTAGAGATGTGGCCCGATTTTCCACAGTTGTAGCATGCAACAGTCTTTGGCTCGGGCACTTTGACTCTTGAACCGGAAGTGAAGCGAGAAGTGTTGGAACCTGACTTTGGTTGGAACTTTTTCTAGTAATTCTGAGAGATAAGGATCATTGCTTTCTGCAGTGCCTCACCATCATCATCAGTTGACCCGTTGTAAGCGTTATCAGACAACGCTTGTTCAGCCAGTTGGCTCGTGAGGAGTGCAACCGGGTCTACTGATTTCTTGTTCTTCTTATCCAGTTTGGCCTTCTTCTCAAGCACCAAGCTCTCATCAATCATCAGAATTTCATAAAGTTCTTGGATTTGCATAGTGGAGATTCTGACATCGTTCCTCAGTCCGTGACAAGTTTTGTTCCATTCAGGCTGAAGAGCATTGAGAAATTTCAGATTCGTCTCAAGCTCAGTCTTTTCCACTTTTATTTTTCTTAAGTCATTGATCACGGCACAAAATCTGTCGAAAACACTCTTTAAATACTCGCTGTCTTTGGCCTTGAACTCCTCAAAGTTGTTCATGAAGCGTGTATGTCTAAGTTGAGTTGCAACTGATGAGCCAAGCATAATCTTTTCCAACTGTGTCCACATCTGATTTGGATAATTCTTGTAATGATCAACACGGCTGTATACAGAATTTGGTAATGCTAGCATTAGATTAGCAGATAATTCTCGATCAACTTTCATTCTCAAAGCCTCTTCGGGTGTTGCTGGAGTCTCTTTGTTAGTCTTTATGAATGGTCCTTCATTTAGAGACTTCATCATGTTGGCTCCATTAACTTGTCGTTCAATGAAGTTGAGAAACCGATCTTGCCATTGAGTGAATTCGTTTTCATCTATCAGTATTGGAGGACGAGTGTCTGTACCCAATGACATCATGAGGTCATTCTTGTAGAACTGAGCTTGAAAGGCTAACTTTGTAGAATCCATGTTTCAGATAATCCAAGAAAAAATTCAAGTCTGAGCTTGAAAGGCTTTTGAACACAACAGTTCAAAACCCGGACTTCAAAGTTGAAAGAAAAAGGCTTTTGAACACAGCAGTTCAAGACCCGCACCTCAATGTCAAAATTATGGCTTTTGAACATAGCAGTTCAAAACCCGCACCTCAATGTCAAGATTATGGCTTCTAAGCACATCAACTTAGGACCCGTTCTTCAACGGAGTTTGACTTCTAAACACAACAGTTTAGGACTCGGACCTCAGCGATCAAAAAGACCTTTACTCATGTATTTTTGCATCCGATGGATATGATGGTCTACATCCCAAGAGAATTGATCTGATCTCTATCCTGTACTTTTTCACTGATAGATTTTACTGATATGATGGTCTACAATTCAAAAGGGAGTGTCTGATCTCTATCCTGTTCTAACTGACATATTTCAGATGCCTAATTTAAGGGGGAGTAAAGGTGATGAGTTATGATTAATTCAGATCAGAACTCATACTATAATCTGTTTTACTGCTTTCTGTCCTTTTATTTTTGAATAAATAATGTGAATAAGATGGCTTCTGATCACATGACAGATCAGGACCCGTTTTTCAATGATCAAAGAAGGATATTATGCTAATATCCAGGGGGAGCTTAAAAGATATAAATCATTCTATCATGATTTGAGGGGGAACTTAAAGGTAAATATCTTCTGATCCTAGATCTCTGATTGTTTGAAAGAAGAACAACTTTCAAACATGAAAAACAGTTTCTTAAATGTTCAAACCACTTCTTATTCTCAAAAGATTTCATGAATTTAGAAGTGTGCTTTTAAATGTTTTTCAAAATTTTGATCTTAATGTTTAACTGACCGTGTGTTTCTCAAGATCAATACTTGCGTATTATCTTATCCATATACTGTCAAGTATTCATACACACCGGTTCAGTACTTTATCGATTTGTTATTACCATGTCTCATATCGAAACAATTTTTTTTCGATGGTAATACCCCCGTTTGAAATTCAAAGTTGTTGAGCATCATTCATCCTTTTCATATTTGTGCTTTCATTGATATATTGTTTATATTCGTTCATATAAACAAATTTCCAATTCTTTGATACCCTAACCATTTGATTTGATCTGATTGATACATTGTCAAATTCTCAAAACAATTCTCTTGATTTCATTTCATTCCTTCAATATCCTTGTTTTGAGAAATCTTCAGCGTTCAATTGCTCAAATTTCATTCATAATTTTAAATGAGCATACATTCTGACATTGTTATCTTTGTGCTGAACTGTTCAGTTAAACTGTTGAGCAACGATTCTTCTTAGGAATAACATGGGATTCGTGTGTGAGCTTAAACAGAACTTCCATGGATTCACGCAACCTGTGTTTCCTACCCAAGAAGTTATCCTTGAGTGATTGAGGGGTGAGGGGTCAATATCAAAGAGTGGGGGAGATAACTCATCCGGTTGAGTTATTCTCATTGTGTGGAGCGGAAAAATGGAAAAGAGAGTTTTGTTAGAAGTGAGCATAATGATTAAAAAGAAAGAGGGTGTGAGAACAGAGTTAAAAGAATATCAGAACTCTGCACCAACTACTTTCTGAGCCGGGCAGCCACATTTCTGATTGCTTCACATTCTTTGGTGACCATCATTGAAACAGGCAGTGAGCCCATGCCAACTTTTGCTATTACCCCACCAACCACTCATTTCTTTCTCGAAAAAGAAATGTTTCATTTTCATTGGGGACGCAACACATCTGCTATCTAATATTCACTCGAAAGATTTAGATATTGAAAAAGAAGGAAAGTTGCCCCACCTTCGCACCTCTTTCATGCACATTGAGTCCGTGTAATACATGTTGCTGTCTCAACAGTTTACACAATTTGAGCCTGAAAAAGCCTAAGTAGCTTCAATCATTCTACATGTAACACCCCGAATTTCGTTTAGCCGTTTTACGAGGTTGTTTAGAGAAAAAAATGAAGTTTTGGGGCTGTCTACAGGACGCACGGGTCGTGCGTCCTCCTTCAGAAAAAACGCACGAGTCGTGCGTAGGATCCAGGGCCGAGGCACAGTGCTAGCGCACGGGTCGTGCACATTTCCTTCTTTGGGGCTGTCAGAATGCTTTTTGAGGATTTCCTTAAATATCTTTTTGAGAGATATTTTCATAATATCTCTCAAATCTCAAATATCTCTCTCTCTCTTCTTTCTTTCTTCTCTCTTTTCTCTTTCGATCTTCAAAGGCTGGTTTAGTTGCTAGTGTTCGGTGTTTCTAGCAAGAGGTCGATGTTTTAAGCTTCACCTCTACGTCGTGATTGTTATCTGGTTTTCCGGGTTTTATTCTGAAAACCTACAGGTGAGTTCCTACTACCATTTTACAAACTTTATACATGTCAAAACTCTTATTTGCGAAATTTGAAGTATTTCTACGGTATGATTTCATGTTCTCTACATTTTAATATAAATGAAGTTTTTGGTGATTTTCGGGGTTCCCGATCAGTTTTGACTAAAATGACTGGTTCCGCCTTATTAAAAGTAAAATGATGTTTTACTTGCACTTTATGTGGATATGTGAAAAGAATGATTATGAACTCATTTTAATGGTTTTCGTTCTTACCAGAAGTTGAACTGGAAATGACATTTTGGTTATAAAATGTGTTAATACCATATGTTTATTTATGGTTGGTCACATATGTTGTTGTGACGAGTCTGTACCATTACTAGTGGATCCCTAGGTTTTGAGTCGACTGTATTATTGGGAGGTCATATTCCCCATTTTGTAACTATGGATGCATATGTTCCTAGAGGGCAACTTCGTACGGTTATGTGAGGTTGGATACTAGCCATGGTTCGTAGTGATCCTAGTGAAGGAGTATACATTGGTTTTGCTTGGGGGCGCGATCTCACATCGTAGCACAGACCTATGTGTTCGTATCCTTGGACTCCAAATGGTTTAGCTCATAACACGGATTTGTGGTCTACTTTGTATTACACTACAATCCTTGGTAAAATGGTCCTTTTGTCATCGTATATTGAGTTTTGGACCGAAAAGGCCCGGTTGTGGCGAAATGTTATCTTTTATAAACTAAACCTTTATGAAAAGATTTTCCTTATGATACTGATGTTTATATCTCTGATTTGGAATAAACTGTATGTTCTCACCAGGCTTTAAGTCTGACACTTTTTCTAAAATGATGTGTATAACAGGTTTCCCTTAGCGGTGGGTTGCACAGGGTTTTTGAGAGTCGAGCGTGGACTCGAGGCATATTTTGAGATGTCTAGTATTTTGGTGTTGGGCATTGTTTAAGTCCCATCTTTTAGTGAATTTTGGATTGTCAAGTGTTGAAGTATAGACGGTTATGTTTAGATTAGTATTGTTGTTAAATTCTATATCCGTATGAGTTTTGTATAGTCTTAAGGACTGATCCCCTTTATGGGAAGTGTATATCATTACGGATGTCTTGTTGCCATATTTCCAGGTTTTAATTTACTCTGAAATTTTAGAGTGTTACAAGTTGGTATCAGAGCTCTAGTTTAATCGAACTAGGCATGAATGTAAGATGTCTAGACTTAGACTGAGTTTGATAGGCATTGATTGTGAGATTGGGTAGAACTTCTAAGATGGGTTAGTCTTAGAAACGACGGAGGTTATGTTAATCAAGCGTTGTGATGATGGTAACAAGAACCCTTATGTGTTATATGTTCATAATCTCACTTAGCTAATGTGATTATGAGGATATTTTACGTGAGTGTAATTGGTTTGCTAATGTTGTGACAATTGGTAGACGTAGCGGTACGTTTCTTTCGTGCGTGTTTCAATTAAACTCTTCCTTACCCTTTCTCGTGCTTGTGTTTGTCTGCTCTACCTTAGTGTGTTGACCGTTAGAGTAGTGCGAAGGTTTCTAAGCGAGTAAGCTAAGGAATGATTGCTGTTTATAGCAATGTCTCTTCGGGATAATAGTAAGTGCGTAGAACGCATTAAGTTAATCATCTTGAGCCAGATTCGTTGGTGGAATTGGAGCTGTATCTTGTTATATCGATTCTATTTCGAGGAGATTTGTAAGTTAATAAATGGGATGGTTGCCCTATGATGCCTAAGGCATCCGGTTGATTATAGAACGTCGGAATTTTGGGAAGCGTAGTATTAAGATGTGAGTGCCGACCGAATTCATGTATTTAGTTTATTTCTAAAATAAGGTTGCCTAAATTGCTTTTCATGAGCGTCAACCATGAAGTAAATTACATTATAACGTTTTGGCAAGACATTTAGCACTCATCATATTTTAAACTATGAGCATAAGCATGCTTAAATTGGTTTTGTTGCACCTGATTTCAAATTATTATCAAAACTCTATTTATTCAAGTCTAGTGTTTAAATGCTATTTTTGGATGTCGAAATATTTGTGTTTTAACGCTTGTTGAGTTAATGGGTAAATAGTTGTGGAATTTTGACCTTGACATTGGAGCTCTTCCACGTATGTCAATGGTTTAAAGGAAAAGTTATTCCCATACTTTTGAGTCGGAGTTCTTGGAAAATTTGGTTTGTGTGAGTCTTGTTGAATTGCATGGAGTATTGTTTTACGAATTCTTGTAACGCGTGCGTATATTTTGAGATGCGTAAGTTAATTTTAAATTGTGTGCAATTTATGAGTTCTTTGTGAATCGTGTCTCATAAAAAAAAATCTCTTCAAAATGGTCACCTTACCCTGTGTTGGAAAATGGAAATTTGGATACCACTTGATTTTTTTAGCGTTAATGAGTTTTATAAAATCCAGTTGGATTATGGTATCTCATCTTACGACTTTTGCGTCGCGTAAATAATTTTGAGAGGCATGTGCGTGTGCATCATTGTGTGTGTTAATTTCGGGGTCTTATTATCAAGTGTCATCTGTCGTGTGCTATGTGCATTGGATTTAAGTATAACGTTGGTGTGAATGATTGCATAAACGATTTATATTTTTTTAAAAAAACAGGACTTTCATTCTGATCGTATTCCATCATTAACTCTTAGTGTTAAAATTTCCGCAAAGCATTTAGCGAGTTAGCGGTATTTTGTCGTTGTAGTTTTTATTTTGGTCAAATATGTTTATCTTTACAACGTTAAGCTTTAAACTTGATTCGAAATCTTATTTGCATCCCCGTTATTTTACCGCCTTGGGGAATGATTTGTTGCATATGGGGTGAGTTGAAAATTCTTTTGTTGCAACGTCACTTGGTTATAGAGAAGGAATTTTAAAGGTAAAATTGTGATTTTTCCCTTTTTGGAGTTGTACGAACAATTGTTGCACATGTTGAAGTGCAAGAACCTATTTTCACGTTTATGGTATAAACTATTGGGTATGTTTTACTCGGTATTTCTCAAGGTGCGAGTATTTTGTTAAGTTTTCGTATTCGGTAACTTGGATTGTTTTAACATCATAAATTGCTCATGTCGAGCTTGAATATTTCAAACAAGTAAATAGTGTGATTTACATATTCTGGGTGATTTTGTACACGTAAAATCTACGTTATGATTTATGCATCCTTGATGATTTTGTGCATCTTAGTATAATTGCATTCATAAACTTTTGGAAAATCTTTTGTCTCAATACGTGTTGAGTTTTGAGAAATCATGTCTTAGTGGTGTGTGTTTTCATAAACATTGTTTAAAGATATTTCATTATTTGGGGAAACGTTAAATGTCGGTTAAATATGTTTTAAGGTTTACGAGACTTTCATTGGAAATTTACGTAAAGTGTCGGGCCTTTGGCTCGGGTTTTGACTAAATGGAGTCTTGAGGACATTTGTAGGGTTTAAAAACAGTTGTGGAATTTTGGAGTATGATGGCGATTATTCTATGCCATTAGGAGTCACATGTTTTGGGAGCTTTGGTTTTTTTTTTCATTTGGAGTCGTGTAGCGTTGTAGACTGTAAAGCTGTAGATCCTTAGACAGTCTGTCTGGTTTGTAAAGCCTGAGGTTTTGGGTTACACTTAGTGACCGCTCGGGTTTACTAGCGAGTAGACAATAGATGGCACGAGCCACTGAGTTGGAACTCGTCTAGATTGGGTAGACACCCGTGTCCGTAAGCCCTTGAGATGGAACTCGACGGAGTATGGCTAGAGGCGACAAACGATTTGAAGTTGTGATGTCTGGTATGACATGGGAACTAAATCGGGATACGTGGTGAAATCCAATAACATCACGGGTGGCCCCATTCATTTGTTCTCGCCACCCAAGATGGAAACGTTTAGAGGTCATGTGAGGAAGTTGTATGGGCGGCCTACTTGCGTGTCCTTCTATTCTTTTGTGTACGGGTCTATCCGTCGTAGACCCGGGGTATTTTAAACACTAATGTCATATTTTTACCAGCTTTGGTTATGTGGAGTCGACGGTAAATGATGGATTTAATATTGGGTTTTCCCCACGTATATTAAGGTTTGAATGAAATGTGTTATTCGTGCATGTTGATATTTAGTTTTCTTTTGTTTTTGGTCGTGTGAGTATTGGGCCTAGTGTCCATGTTTTCGGACGTACGATTTGGATAGTGTTACTAATATTTCATACTTCGAGTTATACAAATTGTGTCAATTTATAAAACGTATTTGCAATGAAGTATCCGTCTTTGAAAGTGCATGACTTTGAAAAGGAGTTGTTTCTATGTTTTAAGGTTCATCATTTGAAAGGTTCTGATTTAAAGAGAAGTTCATCAATTTAAATGCTTTTACTTATGTAAAACTCTTGAGCTCTCTAGGCGTTACGCTTAAACTTTTATTTATTTATTTATCTTCGTGTGCATCATTTCCTGTTGGGAGTTCGGTTCTAGCAATGCTTTGAGGAGTCGGGCCTTAGCCTTGAGCTAGAGTAAGTGGTTGGTGAAGTCTTCCACAGGTTGGAGATAGTGGCTACACATAAGTTACTGTAGCGCCCGTCCCTTATAGTCCGAATGTGTAGATTGGTGGTATGTTTAGAGGTAAATCTTTATAAAGTAGTTGTAGACGAAGTATTTAGGGATGTATTAAGAAATTCGAATAAGGGCTATTTCCAGATTTGGAGTCGGATTGGAGTTGAATGATAACATAATCTATGTTAACCGCTTACCGGAAAGACGCCTTAGTACGCCTTGTAAGAATACCTTTATCAATATTAGGAATGGATCAATGAAATCTGAGAGTTTTGGGAAGATTAGCGTCGACCGTTGACTTTGAGTTCGGAACCGTGCAGTTTGAAAGAAAATTTGTAAGTGGAAAGTTAAGGTCGCTAATTTCATGGAGGTAGTAATTGTCACCTAAGGTTGGGAGGCAACCGTAACCTTGGGAGTAAAGGTTACCTTGAAGTGTCGAGTGTTCGCTCGGTTTGGAGTAATTGGTACCCAAGAAGGGTAGCTAGTATGGATGTCGGTATTAGGATCTCGTTAATGTTTCTGGTATCTAGGTTTGAGGCGATATTCTCTGCGATCAGTATTCCATTGAGAAGATTAGATTTCGAGGACGAAATCATTCTAAGGTTGGGAGAATTGTAACACCCCGAATTTCGTTTAGCCGTTTTACAAGGTTGTTTAGAGAAAAAATGAAGTTTTGGGGTTGTCTACAGGACGCACGGGTCGTGCGTCCTCCTTCAGAGAAAACGCACGGGTTGTGCGTAGGATCCAGGGCCGAGGCACAGTGCTAGCGCACGGGTCGTGCGCATTTCCTTCTTTGAGGGCGCACGACCTGTCAGAATGCTTTTTGAGGATTTCCTTAAATATCTTTTTGAGAGATATTTTCATAATATCTCTCAAATCTCAAATATCTCTCTCTCTTCTTTCTTTCTTCTCTCTTTTCTCTTTCGATCTTCAAAGGCTGGTTTAGTTGCTAGTGTTCGGTGTTTCTAGCAAGAGGTCGATGTTTTAAGCTTCACCTCTACGTCGTGATTGTTATCTGGTTTTCCGGGTTTTATTCTGAAAACCTACAGGTGAGTTCCTACTACCATTTTACAAACTTTATACATGTCAAAACTCTTATTTGCGAAATTTGAAGTATTTCTACGGTATGATTTCATGTTCTCTACATTTTAATATAAATGAAGTTTTTGGTGATTTTCGGGGTTCCCGATCAGTTTTGACTAAAATGACTGGTTCCGCCTTATTAAAAGTAAAATGATGTTTTACTTGCACTTTATGTGGATATGTGAAAAGAATGATTATGAACTCATTTTAATGGTTTTCGTTCTTACCAGAAGTTGAACTGGAAATGACATTTTGGTTATAAAATGTGTTAATACCATATGTTTATTTATGGTTGGTCACATATGTTGTTGTGACGAGTCTGTACCATTACTAGTGGATCCCTAGGTTTTGAGTCGACTGTATTATTGGGAGGTCATATTCCCCATTTTGTAACTATGGATGCATATGTTCCTAGAGGGCAACTTCGTACGGTTATGTGAGGTTGGATACTAGCCATGGTTCGTAGTGATCCTAGTGAAGGAGTATACATTGGCTTTGCTTGGGGGCGCGATCTCACATCGTAGCACAGACCTATGTGTTCGTATCCTTGGACTCCAAATGGTTTAGCTCATAACACGGATTTGTGGTCTACTTTGTATTACACTACAATCCTTGGTAAAATGGTCCTTTTGTCATCGTATATTGAGTTTTGGACCGAAAAGGCCCGGTTGTGGCGAAATGTTATCTTTTATAAACTAAACCTTTATGAAAAGATTTCCTTATGATACTGATGTTTATATCTCTGATTTGGAATAAACTGTATGTTCTCACCAGGCTTTAAGTCTGACACTTTTTCTAAAATGATGTGCATAACAGGTTTCCCTTAGCGGTGGGTTGCACAGGGTTTTTGAGAGTCGAGCGTGGACTCGAGGCATATTTTGAGATGTCTAGTATTTTGGTGTTGGGCATTGTTTAAGTCCCATCTTTTAGTGAATTTTGGATTGTCAAGTGTTGTAGTCTAGACGGTTATGTTTAGATTAGTATTGTTGTTAAATTCTATATCCGTATGAGTTTTGTATAGTCTTAAGGACTGATCCCCTTTATGGGAAGTGTATATCATTACAGATGTCTTGTTGCCATATTTCCAGGTTTTAATTTACTCTGAAATTTTAGAGTGTTACACTACACTTGCACGAGCACACAAGGAATATGTTTTCTTGTCATAACATTCATAGAAAATTCCTTTGTGGTTTTTCGATGATTGAATGGAAGCTCTGGAGGAGTGATCATCACAAAAGCTCCTTTCCAATGTACATCCGTTGTACAAAGTGGCTCTGTGCTACTTACAGGATGCTAACTGTTTCATCTGTTGAATCAGGGTTACACTGTTCATTATGTATGAATTTGAAAAGATTCGGATATATACATTTCATGAATTGACGGCTCTCAGATCAAAGCGCGCCATCTGTCAAAGGGGAGATTGTTATTTGAATACAAAGGGGTGATCAAAGTTTGTGCTGAAATTGATGAAATTTTGATGATCATGATGCTCTCAATCATCAAAAAGGGGGAGAATTTTACAAAGATCAATTTCAAAGCTATGAATTTTTGTCAAAGTGAAAAATGCATCCGCTTATTCAAAAGTCAAAATCAATTTCAAAGCTATGAAGATTTGTCAAAGTGAAAAATGCTTCCGCTTATTCAAAAGTCAAAAGACTTTGAAGAAGGTTTGTTCAAAGATAAATCAATATGATTTGTGAAAGATTGTTTTCTGAAGACAGTCCAGAGATCAAAGTGATGAAGATATAATTTTGCTCAGAGATGAAGATTCAAGTTTGTTCGAAGATCTGTTGTTTCAAAGTTGTCAATGTTTTTCAAAAGTTTCAAGATTTCTGTTTCACGTTCAAGGCATGTTGACTTTCCAAAGCTTCAAAGTGTTGACTTTTCAAGATTCTTCAAAGGCTGAAAGATTGAAGATTGTTAAAGCTTCAAAGTTCAAAGTTGTTAGAGACAAAAGCTGAAGAATCAAGAGCTGAAGACTAGTGTCAAATTTTTATTAAATCTTGAATAAAAAGGGGGATATTGTTAAGTCTAAATATTGTATCCAAGATTTAATAGGAAAGTAAAACCTGTAAAAGTCAAGAATGTCAAAGTCTTGTAAAAGTCAAAGTTGTATTAGTTTTCTTAGTTGTTAAGTCTTTATTAGTTTGGTGGTATAAATAGGGTTGCTTTGTTTGTTTGTTGTATGTTTGTAAGGGATAGTAGTAAGCTTGTAATTGTCATATTCAGATTTGTGATTGGAATTCAAGATCTACTTTCTCTCTCTAGTTCTTGATCTTAATTGTCATATTATTGTGTAATTGCTTGATTGATTGGGATTTTATTGATTAACACCCATCCTCAGAAGGCTTCCAAGAAAGCAAAGCTGAAAGTTCCTTCTAAACTTTCAGTAAATCGATCTTCTAGCTCTATGACAGAAATCTTTGATATTTGTCCTCCAAAACTGAAGATTGATCTTAAGCCTAAGAGATCTGAAGAAATGAAAGTTCCTCCCAGATCTTATGCTAAAGGCATTCTTGGAGCTGGCTCTACTCATCTCAAATTCTCAAATTCTACTACTCATGGTCCTAAAACCAGCTTCAAATATAGAAAATGCTATTATTGTGGGTTTACTGACCATATTGCTAGTAAATGTCCAACTGCCACTAAAGCTGGTAAAACAACTAAAGTAAAGATGAATGCCTCCAAGGCTGAGAAGGTCACCAAAGTTGAGAAATCGACCAAAGTGAAGAATACCACTAAGGTTAAGAAATTAACCAAAGTGAAGGTTACCACTGAAACTGAATCTTCATCTGCTGTGAAGATTGCTGAACCTTCCATCTCGACTAACCCTAAAGGACCCATTGAAAAGTGGGTACCAAACAAAGCTTAATCTTCCTTATGAATTCAGGGATCAAAGGGCATCTAGTATCTTGATAGTGGATGCTCTTGTTACATGACAGGAGAAGAAGACCTGCTCATTGAATACAAGGAAGAGAAAGGTCCTTCAGTGACTTTTGGTGGAAATGGAAAAGGATATACCCGAGGGTTTGGTGTCCTCAGCAATGGGACAACTACCTTCAGAAGAGTCGCGTACGTAGATGGACTGAAGCACAATCTTCTGAGCATCAGTCAGCTATGTGACAAAGACTATGAAGTACGCTTTACCAAGAAAGCATGTTCAGTGGTAAATGAGAATGGAAAACTTGCCCTCAGTGGTTATCGTAAGGAAAATGTCTATGTAATAGATATGGACTCTACTACCACTGAAAACATATGTTTTCTTTCTAAAGCCCCTTCTGATGTCAACTGGCTATGGCATAAAAGGCTTTCTCATCTAAACTTCAAAACCCTGAATTCTCTCTCATCTAAGGAACTAGTTTCTGGTCTTCCTCAGCACTCATATGCTAAGGAATCTCTATGCTCAGCATGTGAAAAAGGAAAATAGACAAAAACTAGTTTTAAATCTAAACAAGTTTCCTCAGTAACAAGTCCTCTTCAACTCTTGCATATGGATCTGTTTGACCCTGTCAATATCCAATCCATAGCTGGAAAGAAATATACACTTGTCATTGTAGATGAATACTCTCGCTACACCTGGGTTATCTTTCTTTGCTGCAAGAGTGATACTCCAGAAGAACTAATATCTTTTGTTAAAAAGATGGAAGTGCTGAATAATCTTACTATTCGTTCAATAAGAAGTGATCATGGAACTGAATTCAAAAACAGTTCTCTGAAAAATTTCTTTGAGAACAAGGGAATTTCTCACAACTTCTCCTCAGTAAGAACGCCTCAGCAGAACGGAGTCGGCGAGTCGCTGAAAGAAGAAACAAAACGATCATTGAAGTTGCTAGATCAATGCTCAGTGATTCTGACCTCCCTACTCAATTTTGGGCTGAAAGCTGTGAACACTACATGCTTTACTCAAAACAGATCGCTGATAGTAAAGCGATTTGGAAAGACAACTTATGAACTATTTTGTTAAAGCACAGTTTTATTGGATTCAAGATCATCATTATCTGAAGATGGAAATCTGAAGTCAAAGCTGATAAAGTCGACTCTCAACAAATAGTCTAGGGTCCTTTGTAATAATAGTCAAAGTTTATTTTTCTGTATTTTCATTATTAGTCTTTAAATATGTTTATTGTTAATAGCTATTGGGCCCAAGCCAAGCCCATTTGGCTATAAGCCTTTGTTTAAATTAGTTTATTTAGTGTTAATTAGGTCTAGTTGAGAAAGAGAGAGTTTATGTGTGTGCGTGTGAGCCGTATACAGAGAGATCGAGAGAGAGAAAGCAGAGGCATGGAAGAGACAGGGAGATAGATTCATCATTCAACCTTGTAATCGTTTGAATCGTTTGTGAAATCAATACCAGGTTTGAATAATCGTATTGTGTTTATTGTTTGCTTGATTGAATCATGAATCACAGGGACACACATATTTCATGGAAGAAAACCCTCTATCAGTTTTCTTGATTGGGTACTGTTTGATTTGAGTATTGCATCGATTTTGATTGCTTATTTGATGATTTTGAATCTGTTCGGTCGTCACGAGCACATCACTGTCTCATTCATTGATTTTTCATAAAAGTGCTAGTTTTTGAAATTAATCATTTGCAATCTGTTCTAGTTGATTAAAAGGTCGGTTTGGCAAAGTTTTGTAGTTTAATTTTGTGTTTTCAATTGGTTTCTGGGTCGATAATCATCAAGAACATATCGGTCGATATTCATCCAGACCTTCCCGGTCGACCTCATAATACCGGTTGATATACCGGTCACCCGGTAAACTCACAGTCAACATCGGTCAGTACCTCGTACCGGTCGACCACATTATACCGGTTGACATACCGGTCGAGTAAATTCTTGTCATCTTCGATACCGGTCGCTCGATCATCTCTAAGTTGATACCGGTCGACTGGACACCTGCCTTACTAAATTACCGGTCGACATTCTATCGGTCCATACCTTATCGGTCGAATTTCCTATATCGGTCCATACCTTATCGGTCGAATATTCTATATCGGTCCATACCCTATCGGTCGAATATCCTATATCGGTCCATACACTTTACCGGTCACGTACTCCTTATCGGTCCACATTAGTGTACCGGTCGACCCATCTCATATCGGTCTCACTGTTTTACTATCGGTCCAAGCAACATATCGGTCGACAAGTTTTCGGTCAACAGTGTTTGCGCCATGACCTTGTCACGCGAACCACACTTTGCGCCATCCAAGGCTCGCGCAAATCCTACTTTGCGCGACCCACATATCGCGCAAACCCTTTATTGCGCCACCCACGTGTCACGCAAAACCTCTTCTTTGCGCAAACTGACACTTTGCGTCACATGCTGCTTCATGCAAACCTCTTCTTTGCGCAACCCTCTTCACACGTAAATCTTACTTTGCGCCATCTGATTCTCGCGCAAAGCTCAATTTCTGCGCCAGCTTCTCTGAGTATTTTACCTGTGATTCATACTGTGCTAGTATTGCAATTAAATTATTTTTGGAAATTTTTTTTTCTGAAAAGTTTTGAGTGTAGTTTTATCCAACTCTTACGCCTAACGATCTCATCTAGTTGATTGTCTTTGTACCAGATAAGTTTGATTACTAATCATACCGGTAAGAATGTCATCTCGGGAAGCTCTTGCTATTGGAACCGACGTTAAGCCACCAGTACTCTTCAAGGGGGAGTACGAGCAATGGAAGGACAGATTCTTGGATTTCATCGATCGAAATGATCTGGGAGATTACATCAGAAAATCTCTAAAAGAAGGAATCATGACACCTCCAACCAAGGTTCTCACTAGAGCTGGAGAAAATGGTGAAGAAGAAGAGAAAGAGTATAAATTACCGATTGATGAATACTCGGAAGAACAGAAGAAGAGACACAAGGGTGACAAGCTAGCAAGATCATTTATTCTCCAAGGCATACCGGATGAAATATATGTCAAGATTGATAGCTACAACGCTACCGGCAAGCAAATGTGGGATCAATTGGAGAAGATGATGATTAGATCTAAAGTTGGCAACCAACTCAAAGTCTCCAACTGCTTGAACAATTATGAAGAATTCAAAGCCAAAGGTGGAGAATCACTAGAAGCCACCTAGCTATGACAAATTTGTCACATTGCTGAACGAGGTAAGTAAGAACAAGATCAGCAAATCTCAAGTTGAGCTGAATGTGAAATTTCTCAGCAACCTTCAGCCTGAGTGGAAGAGATTCACCAGATAGATGAGGCTGTTGAAAGATCTGAACGACATTCCACTTCATGAAGTTTATGAAATCCTCAGACAGAATGAGGAAGAGGTGGATGAGATCAAGGCTGAGATGAAGAAGGTTGACAAAGCAGTTGCTGATCCAGTTGCACTTGTGGTCAAGAAGAAGTCTAAGAAGAAGAAGGTGATAACATCTGAATCAGAAGAGGCTGATAGTGAGGCGAAGTCTGACTCTGACGATTGTGAACAACTGAAGGAAGCCATGTTAATGTTAACCAAGGCTTTCCAAAAGAAGTTCTATAAAAAGCCAAACTCCAACAGTCAGAGGTACTCGTCTGGTCCGAATAACTACAAACACAAGGAGAAAGTTGAAGAAAAGAGACTAGAAGAAAAGAAGAAGGAAGGAGCCGAAGAGCCCAAGAAGGAAGAACCGATAAAGTGCTACAACTGTGGCAGACTCGATCATTTTGCCAAGGACTGCCGTAAACCAAAAGTCCGAAACTCCGACTATTACAAGAATAAGATGCTTCTAGCCAAGCAACAAGAGGCTGGAAAAGCATTAATGGCCGAGGATGAATACTGGCTCGACCATTCGGATCAAGAATCTGAAGAAGGAGAGAAGGACGAGACAACACACCTGTGCTTGATGGGTAAGCAGCAGTCAGAAGCTGAAGTTGATTATGATGATGGAGATAATGAAGAGGTATGTGACTTAACTGAATTTGATTTTTTGAATCAAATGCATGCCGTGATGTCTAAACTCCAAGAATTAGAGTCTAAATTGAAGAGTGAGAAAGGTGTCATTAATGAGAAAAATCAATCTATACATAAACTTGTGTGGTCCAGATTCTAGTTCCTATTTGATTACAATCAAACAAACAAGATTTAACAATCAAATTACCTGTTTGATTTCTTTCAATTCAATTCTTTACACTTTCTCTCTCTAGAAATCACTCTCTCTCTCTCTACGTATTCTCTCTCTAACTGAATTCGTAATTCTACTTACTTTTGAAAATACAAAGAAGAAAATGTATTTATACTAACTACTAATTACAAGGAAAATACAAATACAAAAACAAATACAATTGACTTTTATTAAGAGACTTTGACTTTTAATGAGATTTGACTTTCTTCAGCTTTGACCTTCACAACTTTGACCTTCAGTATTCTTGATCTTGTATCCAACAGATTTATGCTCTAACAATCTCCCCCTTTGGATTCAAGATCATTGTTGAAAGATTTAGCATTAAGTCTTCACTTTAAGCTCTGTCTGAACAATCTCCCCTTTTTCTTTAACGGTCCTCTTTCCAAAACTTTCTTCAAACGAGTAACAATCTTCCCAAAACTTTCACACAACACTTTAAGACTTTGGAAAGAAATTATCTTCAGAATCAGCTCGAATGCTTTAGCAAATAATCTTCAAAGAAAATTTCCTTAAAACTTCAAAAATTCTTTGATCATCTTCAAATCCTCAAATCTTTATCATTTCTTTGAAACCATCTCCTTTTAACTTCAAAAACTTTAACATTTCTTCATACCATCTCCCCCTTTTTGATGATTTGAGCATCTAGATCATCAAAACTTTTCGTCTAAGAAATGTCTTTGACCATTCTGATCTGACATACTGAGCCTCTGATTCTGTAACCACAACCAGCATTCATCCAGATCTTTTCAAATCCAGACAAAATAAAAACATGTAATTCCTGAATCAACATATGAATCAGTTAATATGCCTGTCAGTAACACAAAGTCACTGTGTGTAACGAATACACAATATAAAGGAGCTTTTTGATGTTCACTCCCCCAGGGCTTCCATCCAATCATCGAAATACCACAAAGGCAATTTCTATGAATGTTATGACAAAGAAACAAATTCTTTGTGTGTTCGTGCAAGTGTAGAAAGAATTAAGCACGAATAATTGCTTTTAATAAGGCTCAACATTGTGTAAACCACTGAGACAACAGTAGATAAACACAGACTCTAAGTGCATGATTGAAGTGCGAAGGTGAGGCAGACTTCCTTCTTTTTCAATATCCAGATTTTCCAAATGAAAATCAGATAGATTATATGCTGCGTCCCCTTGAAAATGTGAAACATTTTCTTTTTGAGAGTTAGCATGGGCTATTTGCCTGATTCAATAACATTCACCAAAGAATTGTGAAATGCTAGTAATATGGCTGCCCAGCTCAGAAAGTAGTTGGTGCAGAGTTTGATATTCTTTTACTCTGATCTCACACCCTCTTTCTTTTTAATCATTAAGCTCACTACTAACCAAACTCTCTTTTCCATTTTACCTCATCACACCCACACTCATTTCTTTTAGACTCCTCACACTCAATTACTAAAGGATTAACTTCTTGGGTAGGAAACACTGGTTAACGTGAATCCATAGAAGTTTAGTTAATTCCTAGCACAAAGAACCCAGTCCTATAAAGCATGAGTTGCTCAAATGGTTTAACAGTGACAGTTAAAGCTCATATACAAATATCAGATGAATGTATGCTCAAAAAGTAATCATGAAAATATGAGCATTTTTAAACATTGAAGTATTTTCAAACAAGTATATTGAATGAATAAACATGAGTGCAAAAGACTTGTTTGAAAATCTGACATTATATGAAAATGATCAGAAATGAATGATATAGCAATTAAAGCTTATGGTCAAGAATAATTGATATTTGTCTATACGAAACAAGATATAGACATTCTTGAAATGACCGTTTCGAAATGAAATATCGCTCAAAATTCTTTGAATACAAGCGGAGTGTCTTACCATCGAATAAAAATTGTTTCAATTTAGAGACATGGTAAGAACATGTTGAACAAAAATTCAAACCAGTGTGTGTGAATACTTGAAAATATATAGAAAAGACAATACTCAAGTATTTATCTTTGGAAACACACGGTTTGTAAACATGTAAGCACAAAATAAAATTGAAAACATTTAAAATCACACTTCCAAATTATAAAATCTGATTAAAAATCGGGAAGTGGTTTGAACATTTAAGAACATGTTTTCTATACCTGAAAGTTGTCCTTCTTTCAGATACATTTGAGATTAAGATAAGAAATTTACCTTTTCGCTCAATCTTAATTCTCAGAAAGTCAAGCTATCGTCATTAATATATGATCGTGTCAGCTTCTCTCATCCTGTATAAGTCTCAAAGTCTAGTCAAAATTTATTCACAAAATTTATTCGAAAATAAACAACGGAAAATAGTAAAACAATTATAGAACGAGTTCTGATCAAAAGTAATCAGAAATCATTGTCTTACTCCTTGTTACTTATAAACTCCCCCTTAAATCATGTATTGCAAAAAATTTGTCAGTTAAGCAAAATGCATAAATTAGTTTTACTCCCCCTCAAATGAATGTAGATCATCTAACAATCTTCTCATACTCCCCCTGAGATCATGAGCAAACCATTAAAGTGCAGGTATCTTTCAGAAATAAAAATAAAGAAAATGATAAAAAAAAAATAACAATTTGTAACTTTAGTAGGTAACAACCGATTACGTCTTAAGATTTAACATACCAAGCTTAGAGACAAGAAAATTAAATCTCTTTTCATCTAAGGGTTTGGTAAATAAATCTGCAAGTTGATAATCTGTTTTTACAAAATAAAGTTCAATTGTTCCTTTTTCTACATTATCTTTTATAAAATGATACCTTACATCAATGTGTTTGGTTTTCGTATGCTGGACAGGATTAGCAGATATGGAAATCGCACTCTTCGAGTCACAGTAGATTGGAATTTTGTCATACTTGAATCCGTAGTCTCGTAGCTGTGTTCGCATCCACAAGACTTGAGAGCAGCAACTGGCAGCAGCTACATACTCTGCTTCAGCAGTCGATGTGGAAACGCATAACTGTTTCTTTGAAGCCCTGCTAACGAGCTTGTCTCCAAGGAATTGTACCTAACCAGAAGTACTCTTTCTGTCCAACATGCAACCTGCATAATCTGCATCTGAATATGCAGTCAGTTGAAATCCAGTATCCTTAGGATACCACAGACCAAGGTCTGCAGTGCCCTTCAGATATCTAAAAATCCGTCTGACAGCAGCCAAATGGGATTCTTTGGGAGCAGCTTGATATCTAGAACATAAACATGTTGAAAACATAATATCTGGTCTACTTGATGTAAGATACATTAACGATCCTATCATACCTCTATATGTTCTAACATCAACACTTTTACCCGAAGGATCAGTGTGGATCTTAGTACCTGGTGCCATCGGGGTTCCAATTGATTTACAATTTTCCATTTTGTACTTCCGAAGAATGTCCAAAATGTACTTAGACTGATTGATAAAAATCCCCGTAGAAAGTTGTTTAACTTGTAATCCGAGAAAGAAATTCATCTCTCCCATCATACTCATTTGAAAACGTGACACCATGAGGTTAGAAAAGTTTTTGCAATATTTTGGATTAGTAGAACCAAATATTATATCATCAACATAAATCTGAATAAGAATAATATCAGCTTTTTCCTTCTTTATGAATAAAGTAGTATCAATCTTACCTTTAGAGAAACCAGACTTGACCAAGAATTTGGATAAGACGTCATACCATGCTCGAGGGGCTTGTTTTAATCCATAAAGGGCTTTGTCCAAGATATATACATGATCTGGCTTATCTGAATTGATGAACCCTTCTGGTTGAGACACGTACACTTCCTCCTTAAGAATGCCGTTCAGAAAAGCTGTTTTCACATCCATCTGAAAGACTGTGAAATTCTTTTGAGCGGCGTAGGCGAGAAACATTCTTATTGCCTCTATACGCGCTACTGGAGCATACGTCTCGTCATAATCGATGCCTTCCTCTTGCCGCTAGCCTTTGGCAACAAGTCTAGCTTTGTTTCTGATGACGACACCATCTTCATCCTTTTTGTTCTTGAATACCCACTTAGTGCCAATCACGGTTTTGCCTTCTGGTTTAGGAACCAGTCTCCAAACATTTAGGGCTTCAAACTGATTGATCTCTTCTTGCATTGCAGATACCCAGTCCGAATCAGCAAGAGCCTCAGATACTCGAGTTGGCTCAATCTTGCTGAGGAACTAGTCATGCATACACTGATTAATAGTCGCTGACCTTGTCTGAACAAGCTTGTCAAAATCTCCAATTACTTGATGTAATGGATGGTCCTTGGTCCAGCGATACTCATGTGGGAGTGGAATAGATGAATTCTGAACATGATCATCATCTTGAAATCCACTTTCAAAATCTTCAGTTTGAATTACAGGAGAGGAGTTGTCAGTTGAAGTTTCATGTGCAGAAGTATCAGTGGGAACAGCAGATTCAAGCTGTTGAGTAGACAAAGTATTACACCCAACTGAAACAGTTACTTCTGACTCAACATTTGTTTGAACATGTTCAACTGTAGGAGTAACAACAGGAATATGAGTTTCTGTCTGAACTGGGGATGCTTGTTCAGTAATGACCTCTGAAGTGACTGGATGATTACAACTTGTATCTTCAGACCTGTCAGTCACAACAGATTTAGATACATTAGTTCCAAGAAACTCATCATAAAAGAATTCAAATAACAAATCTAAATCAGTTAAATGTGAAGTAGATGTAGAAGCGTTATCCGAATTTGACGCTATAGATGCAGGTTCTGGACTGATCTGCCCAGAAGCTAATACACCAGTGATAACGGGTTCTGAATTGATTTGATCAGAAGCCATTTCTTTATCAAATGTAACATTGACGCTCTCCACGACTGTCTTTGACTTCTTTATGTAAACACGATATGCAGCAGAAGTTGAAGAATAACCGATAAAGATGCCTTCATCCGCTTTAGCACTGAATTTATTCAGACTCTCTCTGTCATTAAGCACAAAACATTTACACCCAAATATGTGAAAATATTTGATAGTTGGTGTTCTGTTGTTGATCAACTCCATATGGAGTCTTCTAAAAACGGCGGTGTATCATGGAACGATTCTGAGTATGGCATGCAGTCGACACAGCTTCTGCCCACAAGAATAAAGATAAATCTGATTGGCTAAGCATAGTCCGAGTGGCCTCGACTAGCGTCCGATTTCGCCTTTCGACTACTCCATTTTGGTCAGGCGTTCTAGCAGCAGAATACTGATGTGAAATCCCAACTGATTCGAGATATTCATCAACAATCTTGTTCTTGAATTCTGTACCGTTGTCAGTTCGAAGAACCTTGACTTGTCGCTGCATTTTCACCTGGGTCATCTTTAAGAAAGTAATGAGAACTTCTGGCGTCTCATCTTTTGATCGAAGAAATTTAACCCACGTGTATCTTGAGTAATCGTCCACAATAACCAACACGTATTTCTTTCCTCCCAAACTCTGAGTTCTCATTGGACCACATAAATCCATGTGTAGCAATTCTAACGGAGAACTAGTGCTTGGTTCAGGCTTCGGTTTGTGAGCGGCTCTCTTCATCTTACCCTTCTCACAAGCTGCGCATAAGTGTTCTTTCTCGTATTTCAGCTCAGGAAGTCCCTTTACCAACTTCCCACCAACCAGCTTGTTTATGAAACGAAAGTTCAAATGAGATAAACGTCTATGCCAGAGCCAACTTTGTTGCTGTGTAGCTTTTGTCATCAAGCATACCTGATTGTCAATATGAACTTTGGAAAGATTGATGGTGTAGAGGTTTGTCTTTCGATGTCCACCCAAGAGTTCTGTTCCGTCTTCAGTACGAACCGAGCAACTCTTAGACTTGAAGTTTACCTCTAACCCTTTATCGCAAAATTGACCTATTCTGAATAAGTTGTGCCCCAAGACTTCGACATAACTCACCTTAGTTATCGTTATGTTATCTTGAATGATGTCACCATATCCTAAGATTGGTGAAAGCTGATCGTTTCCAAATCTGACATTTCCACTGAATTTCTCTATAAAGTTAGACAATAAAGCTTTTTGCCCAGTCATATGCTTGGAACATCCACTGTCCAAGTACCACATATGTCGGGTCTGCAAGAGAAATCAGGAAATAATAGATTTAGGTACCCATTGAAAAACGGGTCCTAACATTTTAACACAAGATTTTGGTATCCACTTGAAAATGGACCCTCTGCTCTTTTGAAAACCTTTAAAACCATTTGATCTAGAAGAATATACATGATAAGATCCATACCAATCAGAAGAATCATGAGAATAAGCAAAGTCAGTTTTCCGATAATCATTATGAAATTTAGTAGTAATAGGAGATAATTGAATCAACTGCTTTATTGAGTAACGCTTGTAAGAAGTTACAAGGTTTTGTTTATGAGAAGCACATTGATCAACTATATCAGAATCACTACTATCAGTTTTAGTACAAGAATTATCAGTAACTGATTCCACTATCTCATCATCCCTCCTTTTTGGTCTCCATTCAGATTGAGCTTTCGACTTTTTCTTCTTTAAATTTGAAACATAAGATATAGATTTATTAGGAAAAGCAGATTTCCTAGATTGAGTTTTCTGATGTATACTAGTGTATTTCTGTTTCTGTAATCGTTATTTCTTATGTTTCTTACCATGAGCATAGTAATCAGCAGTTACAGAAACTGAATCACCAACCTTAGTTGATGTTTCACCAATATGAACAGCACTTGGTAACACTTTGTCATTTTTAAGACAAGTAGAATGATCAGGAAGTTTAGAATGAATGTCAAACATATCAGATTCTTCCATGCTCCCATCATCAGAATTAAAAGAATCATTTGCAGACTCAAATAAGTCATCAGAATTATCAGATGAAGATTGAGAAACCTTAGAAACTGTAGAACACTTTGTATATTTAGATTGAAAAACAGTGTTCTTTAGAACTGTAGAAAACACAATTTGTTGTATATCACCCAAAAGTTTTTCATCAGATAAAACATTTCAAGCTCGACTATTTTGCTTTCAAGAATAGATGTAGGAACATAAACCTTTGCAATCGCAGGTTTTGCCTTCATCTCAGAAGCGGAATAACTAACAAAATAGTCATTTGAAAGAACTTTTGGTGTTTCTGAAAGATAACTATCATTTAACTTTACATAGTTAAAACGGTAGTTGAATTTTCTTTCTATTCTTTCTGTTTTCAGTTTCTTTGGTCTCATCTTCTTCTGACAATTTGGTAACAAATTTGGGTTTTAAATGAGTATGTTTACCAGCACATGCAAGAAAATCATAGTTATAAAGTGCCGGCTGTTTTCTGATGGCTTTCTTAAGATAATGGGGGTTGTTAAAACCAAGTCCCCATCTTTGCTTAACATCAACCTCTTCATTAGGAGCATTAAGAAAAATGGTTTGATCTGTTTGACCTATTTTATAAAGTTTAACTTCCAGATCATTTACCTTCTTGTTCAAATTCTTGTTTACAACCTGCAATTTATAAACAGTTAGTGCAGATTCATTCTTTTCAAACTCATATTTATTTACTTTACCTTCAAACTCAGAAATCTTCTTTTCAAAATCATCTACTTTAGATTTAGAATCAGAATCAGATTTGCGTAAAGAATCAATCAGATCTTTGTTTGAAATAACAGAAGTATTAAGTTCAAAGATCTTCTTGTTCTTTTTAGCAACCTTTTCCTTTTCATTTTTCAGATTATTTTGTAAATTTTGAAGCTCAACCACCATGGTTTCCAACTTGGTAATAAAATCTTTTGGAGTTAAGTTTAATACCTCATTAACTGCCTCATCATCTGACTCATCATTCTTTTCTTCTTTTCCCATGAGACAGATATGAGCATTTTCTTCTTTATCTTCACCTTCATCCTCTGAGTGATCCAACCAAAACTCATCCTCGGCCATTAAAGCTACACCAGCTTCTTGTTGTCTTGCCAAAAGCAACTTGTTTTGATAATACTGAGAGTTGCGAACTTTCGGCTTTCGACAATCTTTAGCATAATGACCCAACTTGCCACAATTGTAGCATTTGATTGAATCAGTTGCTGGCTTCTCAACAGCAGTGTAGTCATTTGCAAACTTCTTCTTCTCATCCGGTTTCTTCTCACCATACCTATTCTCTTCAAATCTCTTGCCTTCTACCCTCTCTCGGTGCTCGTGGTTCTTTGAACTTGATGACGAATAGCGTTGAGAATTTGATCCCGGCTTCTTATAAAATTTCTTTTGAAATGCACGGGTCAGCAATATCATAGCTTGTTTCAAACTTTGGCCATCATCACTATCTGATACAGAACCAGACTCTGAACTTGAACTTACTATCTTTTTCTTCTTCTTCTCAATCTTCTCTTTCTTTTCTTTCTTCTTTTCACCAACAACCAAAGCTATAGGATCAGGAACTTGTATTGACTTCTTCTTCTCAGCTCTTTTCTCTTCAACCTCTTCTTCATTCTGTTTCAGGGTCTCATAAACTTCATGAAGAGGGATTTCATTCAAATCTTTCATTTGCTTCATCCTTCTTGTGTGCTTTTTCCATTCAGGACGAAGGATGCTCAAAAATTTCACATTGTTTTCCAACTGCTTCTTCTTGACTTTGTTCTTAGTCAGCTCATTTAGAAGCAATGTAAATCTTTCATAAGTGTCTTCAAGACTCTCATTCTCCTTAGCCTTGAATTCCTCATAGTTATTGATGCAGTTGGCCACCTTTATCTGATGCCCTATCTTTGATCCCATCATCATCTTTTCCAATTGATTCCACATCTGTTTAGCATCATGTTTGAAGCTATCTATCTTGATGTAGATGTCATTTGGAATGCTTTGGAGTAAAAGAGATCTCGCTTGTTTGTCAGCTTTATCTACTCTTCTGTTCTTCTGAGTACTGAGAGAAGTAAACTTTAACTGGTTTTGTCTTTATTTCTTTTTCCACATCTTCATCATCACCATCAATATCATTACCATCAACATCATCAGCAGGTACATGAATTATGATTGGTTTCATGGGACCTTCGGTGATAGATAGAAGTATATTCTCTCCATTTGAGTGCCTGTCTATGAAGTCCAAAAATCTGTCCTTCCATTGTTCATATTCACCTTTGAACAATACCGGAGGCTTTACATCAGTGCCGATTGAAAGTGCATCTTTGGAAGTCATCTTCTTTAAACCTGTTTGAAAAATATATCAAATAAGAAACTAGAATTGATCGTTAGTCCAAAGTATGAAATTACAAGAAAAATCTTGAAATCTAGAAAAATCAGAAAAATCGAAAAAATTTGACTAAGTATCAGAACTCACAAGTCCTAAAACTCGTAGGCTGAAAAACTCGCAGATTAAGTCTTGCGCGTTCTATAAATTCTCAACCAAACGCGCAGGAAAACTCGCAAGCAAACTCGCAAGTAAACTAGCAGATATTTGCGCGTTTTGAGAAACTCGTAAGCAAACACGCAGATCAAACTCTCAGATAAAACTCGCAGACAACCAAACTCGCAAGCGCCTAAACTCGCTAACCACTGTTCACACTAGAACTCGCTAACTGTGAAGTGCGCGTTTCCCAAACTCGCAGATCGAAGCTTGCGCGTTTGAACTAAACTCGCTAGCCACTCTTGCGCGTTTCAACACTTAGAATTATTTCCTTAAGTTTCAAACTCACAGGTCGATGAACTCGCTGAACACTATTCCTTCTCAAACTCGCAACCAACGCCTTGCGTGTTTCGACCAAAAAACTTCCTTCGACTTGCGCGTTCTACCCTGATGAACCTTGCGCGTTTCACTATGAACTAGCGCGTTTTACGAAGAACTTGCGCGTTTGAGGGATCTAGCGCGTTCTTCCTCCTGTCGACCCAAAAACCATCTTTTTCATCTGAAATCGATCTTTTCTTGATCCAAAAGATCTGAAACTCTGGATTGATGTTCTAATACAACTCAAGAAATTTACAAATCGACCACTTACAACTCAAAAATCAATGAAACAGTAACTTTACAACTTCGAAGAAAAACTTAACAAAAACTTCAAAATCAAATGAATTACAGTGCAAAAACTAAGAATTGATTACAAGAACTCGATCTAATACACTTTTCGACCAAATCCTAACACAAATCTGCTTCAAAAACACTCAAAAATCCAAACTTCGAAATTTCTTCCATGAACAGTGACGAAAAACCAAAAACTTTGATTTTCTTGATTCAATTTCACTTTGGATCTGCTCTGATACCAATTGTGTGTTCCAGATTCTAGTTCCTATTCGATTACAACCAAACAAACAAGATTTAACAATCAAATTACCTGTTTGATTTCTTTCAATTCATTTCTTTACACTTTCTCTCTCTAGAAATCACTCTCTCTCTCTCTCTACGTATTCTCTCTCTAACTGAATTCGTAATTCTACTTACTTTTGAAAATACAAAGAAGAAAATGTATTTATACTAACTACTAATTACAAGGAAAATACAAATAGAAAAACAAATACAATTGACTTTTATTAAGAGACTTTGACTTTTAATGAGATTTGACTTTCTTCAGCTTTGACCTTCACAACTTTGACCTTCAGTATTCTTGATCTTGTATCCAACAGATTTATGCTCTAACAAAACTTAGTAATGATATTGCTGAGAAAAATGTATTAATTGAAACTTTGCACAAAAATATAGACACCTGCGCTAAATAAAAGACTATAATTCATAAAGAGTTATCTGAAACTGTTTCAAAGTATAGAGAATGTGAGTTTAAGTCTAAAGAGCATTCTAAAATGTACTCTTCGACTTCAAAAGAAGAAATCTTTAATTGAAAAGGTGAATGCTTTGGAAGAGAAATTATATACTATGGGTCAGTCTGAACAAACCATTCATTTAATCAAACCCAAAGAGGATAAAGAGAATTGGGGACTCGGTTACGAGAACCCACAATGTCTCAAAAAGGGTATATCTGAAGTGCCTGCTCTTTATGATTTTGGATTTATGAAACTGGCACCTGAATACCCTGAACTTCAAGTTTTCTGGACTAATCTGTATGAAGAAGATAAAGCCAAGGAATATGCTAAAAGAAAGAACAAAACTAAAGTCCAACTTCCGTTTCATTATGAGAGGTTGAATAATAGTTATAGTTCTGATAAATCAAAATATCTTTCAAATGACTATTTTGACATTTATTCTGTAAAAGAAATGGAGGCTAAGCCCATAGAAGGAAAGCTTTACGTCCCTCCTCTAGTTTTGGAAAGTAAAATTTCTGGACTCGAGAATACTCTTACAGAAGATAGAATTTTGATGGACTTAGAACAAACTGTATTTTCAACAGTGTTCAAAAATACTGAGTTTTCTAAACTTTCCAAGGCTTTAAAATCTGATGATTGATCTGGTTCTCTTAAAAATGAGCTTAATTTCTTAAACTCTGATGGTGTTCTAAATGATTGGGTTGCTCAGTTTGATTTTACTTCCAAACTTCCTGATCATTCATCTTGTGTTGTTAATTCTTTCGGATTACCTAGTGTGTTTGAAAAAGGTGAAACATCAACGAAAGTTAACAAATCAGTTTCTGTGAAATCTAAGAATGCGAAAGGTAAGAAAAGAAAATCTCAGCATTCACAGAAACCGATCACCACGGGTAAGTCAAAGAAGAAGAACTCTTTTGATTCTCATCATTCTAACTCTAAAGTTTCAAATGTTTCAGATGTGAGAAAACAAAGGCTTGGGGTTAAGTCAGCATGGATACCGAAACAGAAGATAGACGAGAAAGCTAAATCTAGTTCTAGTTTTAATTTGAATAAAAAGACTTCTAGTAAAGATGAATTGATTGTGAATGTTGCTACTTTTAAATCTAATCTTGTTGATTCTCGCAAGAAATATTCCATAAAGCAACTATTCCAGTTAGCTCCTTCTAATAAAAAGTTTTCAAATTCTGGTGGATTGGATTATTCTTCTCGTAAATATTCTGATGTTTGGTTTGGTTCATATAATGTTTCATCTTATCATCATCATTCTTCTCATCATGCTTATGATTTTCAAAGAAAAAGTGGGCCCAAATTTAGATGGGTGACAAAACCATGTACTGACAATGTAGGACCCATTTATAAATGGGTACCTAAACCTCTTATTTCCTGATTTGTTTTGTGCAGACCCGTCATATGTGTACTTGGATAGTGGGTGTTCCAAGCATATGACCGGGTAGAAGAGTATGTTGTCTAACTACACAGACAAATACTACGGCACAGTTCGTTTTGGAAATGATCAGTTTTCACCAATTCTGGGATATGGTGATGTTGTACATGAAAATCTCACGATTAAAAAGGTGAGCTACGTTGAAGGCTTAGGGCACAACCTTTTCAGCATTGGCCAGTTCTGCGACAAAGATTTAGAGGTTAATTTCAAGGCCAAGACATGTTCAGTACGTACTGAAGAAGGGAAAGAACTCTTGGTCGGCACTCGCAAGTCAAACCTCTACACCATCAACTTGTTAAAGGTCTAGGCTGACAATCAGGTATGTCTACTATCAAAGGCCTCGATGCAACAAAGCTGGTTATGGCATCGGCGACTTTCTCACCTCAACTTTCGGTACATCAACAAGCTGGTCAGTGGAAAGCTAGTGAAAGGACTTCTAGAACTGAAGTATGAAAGAGAACACTTGTGTGTAGCGTGTGAAAAGGGAAAGATGAAGAGAGCCCTACACAAACCAAAGCCTGAACCGAGTACCAACTCTCCATTAGAGTTGTTACGTATGGATTTATGTGGTCCTATAAGAACGCAAAGCTTAGGCGGAAAGAAGTACGTGTTAGTTATCGTGGACGACTTTACGCGATACACTTAGGTCAAGTTTCTACGGTCTAAAGATGAGACGCCCGAAGTTCTCATTACATTTCTGAAGACGACCCAAGTCAATCTGCAGAAACAAGTCAAGATTCTAAGAACTGACAACGGCACAGAGTTCAAGAATAAAATAGTTGAAGAATATCTCGAATCGGTCGGGATATCACATCAATACTCTACTGCTCTCACGCCTCAACAGAATGGAGTCGTCGAAAGGAGAAATCGTACACTTGTCGAGGCCGCTCGAACTATGCTCAGCCAATCTGAATTACCTCTATTTTTGTGGGCTGAAGTTGTATCGACTGCGTGTCACACTCAGAATCGCTCCATGATACACCGCTGATTTCAGAAAACTCCGTATGCGTTAATCAACAATCGGATACCTACTATCAAATACTTTCATATATTTGGGTGTAAGTGTTATGTTCTTAATGACAGAGAGAATATGAACAAGTTCAGTACTAAGGCAGATGATGGCATCTTCGTTGGTTATTCCTCTACATCTACTGCATATCGTGTTTATTTGAAGAAGTCGAAGACTGTGATCGAGAGCGTCAATGTTACATTTGATGAGGATATGGCTTCTGAGCACGTCAGTTCAGAACCCGTAATTACCGGAGTACTAGCTTCTGGGCCAACCAGTCCAGGACCTGCACCTCAAGAGAACAAATCAGATGGCGCTTCTTCGTCTTCCTCTAAATTATCTGATTTGGATTTATTATTTGAACTGTTTTATGATGAATTTCTTGGATCTCGTATGCCTAAATCTGTTATGGTTGACAGGATGGAAGACTCGATGACTACTCAACCAACCACTTCCGATATCTCTACTGAATCCAACTCCCCGATTCGGCAAGAAGTTCCAGTGCAAATGCCTACTCCTATTGTTGAAGTTGTGACCAACACTGACAAGACAGAAGTAGCTGACTCAGTAGGATGTACTGTAAGGACTGATCAACAGATTGTTCAAGCTGTACCTACTGCAACTTCTGCGACTACTATTTCAACTGAACCCCCATTCATTCTGAACCATCTGAAGGAGACAACAGTGTATTTCTAGATGCTGAACATGACTAATCTATATGTAATCCACTCCCTCATGAACATAAGTGGACCAAAGAGCACCCGGTACATCAAATTATTGGAGATCCTTCTAAACCGGTGCAAACAAGGTCTGCAACATCAAATCTATGTATGTATGAATCCTTTCTGAGGAAGATCGAGCCTACTCGCGTATCTGAGGCCCTTGCCGATTCAGATTGGGTAACTGCGATGCAAGATGAGCTGAATCAGTTTGAAGCACTAAAAGTCTGGAGACTCGTACCCAAACCGCAAGGTAAAACCATCATTGGTACGAAATGGGTGTTCAAAAACAAGAAAGATGAAGATGATACCGTTATCCGTAACAAAGCACGACTTATTGCCAAAGGGTATAGGCAAGAGGAAGGGATAGACTACGATGAGACTTATGCTCCAGTGGTGCATATAGAGGCAATCCGGATGTTCTTAGCCTACGCAGCCCACAAGAACTTCACTGTTTATCAAATGGACGTGAAGACAACTTTTCTGAATGGAGTACTCAAGGAGGAAGTCTACGTCTCGCAGCCAGAAGGGTTTGTAAATCAAGATAAGCCTAATCATGTTTACATCTTGAATAAATCTCTTTATGGACTGAAACAAGCTCCTCGCGCCTGGTATGATATCCTATCTCAGTTCTTGGTTAAGTCAGGTTTTACAAAAGGTACGGTCGATACCACTCTTTTCATTAAAAAGGATAAAGGAGATATCATTCTTATTCAAATATATGTGGATGATATTATTTTTGGTTCTACAAATCCTAAGTAATGTAAGAATTTTGCAAACCTCATGGTGTCACGTTTTCAGATGAGCATGATGGGAGAGATTAATTTCTTTCTTGGATTGCAAGTCAAACAATTTTCAACGGGGATATTTATCAATCAATCTAAATACATTCTTGATATTCTTCGGAAGTTCAAAATGGAAAATTGTAAACCGATTAGTACCCCGATGGCACCTGGTACTAAGATTGGCACCGATCTTTCGGGAAAGGATGTTGATGTTAGGAATTATAGAGGGATGATAGGTTCTTTAATGTATCTTACTTCCAGTAGGTCGGATATAATGTTTTCTACATGCTTATGTGCTAGATGTCAGGCCAATCCTAAAGAATCCCATATGTCTGCTGTTAAGCGGATTTTTAGGTATCTGAAGGGGACTGCATATCTTGGTCTATGGTATCCTAAAGATACTAGCTTTGAACTAACAGCTTATTCAGACGCAGATCATGCTGGTTGCATGTTAGACAGGAAGAGCACCTCGGGTCATATACAATTTCTCGGAGATAAACTCGTCAGTTGGGCCTCAAAGAAGCAATTATGTGTCTCCACATCAACGGCCGAAGCAGAATATGTAGCTGCTGTTCTCAGGTCTTGTGGATGAGAACACAACTGCGAGACTATGGATTTCATTTCAATAGAATTCCGATCTATTGTGATTCGAAGAGCACTATTGCGATTACCGCTAACCCTATTCAGCATACTAAGACCAAAAACATAGATGTCATGTATCACTTTATAAAAGATAATGTGGAAAAGGGAACAATTGAACTTTACTTTGTAAAAACTGATTTTCAGCTTGCAGATTTGTTCACCAAACCTTTAGACGAAAAGAGATTCAATTTTCTTGTCTCTAGGCTTGGCATGCTAAATCTTAAGACCTAATCGGTGGTTACCTATTAAAGTTTCTTATTGTATCTTTTCATCATTTCTTTATCATTATTTCCGCAAGATATCTGATCTTTAATAGTTTGTTCATGATCTCAGGGGGAGTGTGAGACTTCCTTTATAGATGGTCAATGTTACTTTGTGGGGGAGCATATTTAAATGCATTGTGTTTACTGATGACTTATTAGTGATGCATGTTTTTAGGGGGAGCGTTCAAGTCAATTGAGTATGGCTATGACTTTTGATTGTCTCTGATTAGAACTCGTACATTAATTGTTTTACTGCTTTATGTCATTTCAATTTCAGTGAATAAAGTTTCTTTGACTAGACTGTTAGACTTTTGTAGGTTGAGAGATGCTTACAAGATCATATCTTTATGACTTTAAGCTTGACTTCGTGAGATGTAAGACTGCATTCAAAAGGTATAATTCCTTATCTTCATCTCATTTATGGTTGAAAGAAGGACAACTTTCAATCATAAGAAAACATGTTCTTAAATGCTCAAACCACTTCCCGATTCTCAAACAGATTTCTTGAATTGGAAGTGTGATTTTAAATGTTTTCTGCTTCATCTATGCACTTTAACTGATAAAGTTAAACCATCTGAGCATCATATGCTTTATAGGATAACATGGGATCAGTGTGCTAGGACTTAACTGAACTTCTATGGATTCACATTAACCAGTGTCTCCTACCCATGAAGTTAATCCTTAGTAATTAAGTGTAAGGAGTCAAATGAAATGAGTGTGGGATGTGTGATGAGAGAAATTTTAAAAGAGAGTTTGGTTAGATGTGAGCTTAATGATAAAAAGAAAGAGGGTGAGAGATCAGAGTAAAAGAATATTAAACTCTGCACCAACTACTTTCTGAGTCGGGCAGCCAAATTACTAATGTTTCACAACATCTTCGTGAACATTATTGAAACAGGCAACTAGCCCATGCCAACTCTTGCCATTACCCCACCTACCACTCATTTTCTTCTCAACAAGAAGATGTTTCATTTTCAAAGGGGACGCAACACATATGCTATCTGATTTTCATTTGGAAAATCTGGATATTGAAAAGAAGGAAGTTTGCCCCACCTTCGCATTTCACTAATACTCATTGAGTCTGTGTTTAATTACTTGTCTCAGTGGTTTACACATTTTGAGCCTTATAAGCAATCATCATATGCTTACTTTATTCTATCACTTGCACGAACACACAAAGAATTTGTTTCTTTGTCATAACGTTCATAGAAATTTCCTTTGTGGTATTTCGATGATTGAATGGAAGCCCTGGGGGAGTGAACATCATAAAAGCTCCTTTATATTGTGTATTTGTTACACACAGTGACTTCGTGTTACTGATAGACAATTTTAACTGGTTCATTTGTTGATTCAGGTGTTACCTTTCTATTTTTGTCTGGATTTGCAAAGATCTGGATGCACAACTTTATGAATTGATGGATAATCAGTTGTTCTGTTTGCATGATAAGTGGTGGACTACATTTCTTGAAGAAAAGTTTTGATGAACTCTTTGTTCTTTTCATCAAAAAGGGGGAGAAGCGTCAATCAAGAAATGGGGAGAAGATTGAAAGTTTTTGAAATAATTTCTGAAGATATGCTGAATTGAAGAATTGAAGATATTTTCTCTAAAGATGTTTTGCTGAAGCATTCCGAGCTGAAACTGGAGATAATTTCTTAATTTCTTTCCAGGAGATATTCTCATTGTTTCGAGAGATTGTTACATTCTGAAGACAAAGAAGGAGATTACATATTCTGAGCTTAAAAGAGAAGGATTGAATTGCTGAATCTGTTTATGATCTTGATCCAAAGGGGGAGATTGTTAAAGCATAGTTTTATTGGATTCAAGATCATCATTATCTGAAGATGGAAATCTGAAGTCAAAGCTGATAAAGTCGACTCTCAACAAATAGTCTAGGGTCCTTTGTAATAATTGTCAAAGTTTATTTTTATGTATTTTCATTATTAGTCTTTAAATATGTTTATTGTTAATAGCTATTGGGCCCAAGCCAAGCCCATTTGGCTATAATCCTTTGTTTAAATTAGTTTATTTAGTTTTAATTAGGTCTAGTTGAGAAAGAGAGAGTTTATGTGTGTGTGTGTGTGAGCCGTATACAGAGAGATCGAGAGAGAGAAAGCAGAGGCGTGGAAGAGACAGGGAGATAGATTCATCATTCAACCTTGTAATTGTTTGAATCGTTTGTGAAATCAATACCAGTTTTGCATAATCGTATTGTGTTTATTGTTTGCTTGATTGAATCGTGAATCACAGGGACACACATATTTCATGGAAGAAAACCCTCTATCAGTTTTCTTCATATCTTTGGTTGTCAGTGCTTCATTCTAAACAACAAAGATCTACTTGGAAAGTTCAATCCAAAAGCTGATTACGGAATATTTTTTGGATATTCCTCTATCTCCAAAGCCTACAGAGTTTTCAACAAGAGAAGACAAAATATAGAAGAAACAATTCATGTCACCTTTGATGAAACTCGATCAGCGAACTCTAAACCAATCGCTGACAATGAAGAGCTAAATGCTTAGATGTTTTCTCATTACAGAGAAACGAAACCTTTCTTCTCAAACCATCAGCACACTGATTCTCCAGCTGCTGATGATGATCCAAAACATCATACCTCCTAACGTTGAATCCACCTCACGGGTTTCAACCGAGCCTCTAAACACATTCCCTCCATCAGATCTTCCTTCATCTCAGAAAACAATGGACTGTTTGACTCTCAACAGTTAATTGTTGATGAACCTCAAGCTTCTTCATCAGTGAACATTCCTATTGTTGATCCAACTCCTGAAGTGAGCGATCATGCTCCTGCTCAGCGATGGACAAAAGAACACCCCATAGATCAAATTCTCGGTGATCCCTACGCTTGTATTCAGACTCGACAAAGTTCAGGTAATATCTGTCTCTTTGTCAACTTTATTTCCTGAATAGAGCCAATGAAGACTAAAGATGCCCTTAGAGATCCAAACTGGGTTAGCGCTATGCAAGAAGAGCTGACTGAGTTTACTCGTAACAAAGTTTGGAATCTCGTTCCTAGACCATCTGATAAAACTGTTATAGGCATCAAATGGGTGTTTAGAAATAAGTTAGATGAACATGGAACTGTAACCCGTAACAAGGCCAGACTTGTTGCTCAGGGATACAGACAAGAGGAAGGCATATACTATGATGAAACCTTTGCCCCTGTGGCTAGGCTCGAAGTAGTTCAACTCTTCTTAGCTTATGTTGTTTACAAAGACTTCATTGTATATCAAATGGATGTAAAATTAGCGTTCCTAAATGGAAAGCTGAATGAAGAAGTCTATCTACACAACCCCTAGGGTTCTCTGACCTTAAGCATACAAATTATGTTTCTAAATTGGATAAGGCTCTATATGGTCTAAAACAAGCCCCTCGTGCTTGGTATGACACTCTCTCATCCTTTCTTATCTCTGAAAATTTTGAACGTGGTAAAATTGATAATACTTTGTTTTTCAGAAAGATAAAAGGTCATATTATTCTTGTACAAATATATGTCGATGACATAATATTTGGTTCTACTAACCCATCACTGTGTACTCGTTTCGCTGAAAGAATGAAGAAATAATACAAAATGAGTATGATGGGCGAGCTAACGTACTTTCTTGGTCTTCAGATTAAACAAACTGAAAAAGGTACGTTTATCAACCAAGGTAAGTATGTTAAAGATATGCTGAAAAAGTTTGATCTAACTCAAACTTCAGCGATGAAAACTCCTATGGCACCTCCTCTGACATTAAACAAGGATCCAGCTGGAAAACCTGTTAATGTCACTGCCTATAGAGGAATAATAGGCTCCCTGCTGTATCTTACAACAAGCCGACCTGACATCATGTACTCTACATGTCTGTGTGCACGCTATCAGTCTGAACCCAACGAATCCCATCTGATCGCTGTCAAGCGAATCTTCAGATATTTGAAAGGAACTCCTAACCTCGGTCTTTGGTATCCCAAAGACTCAGGGTTCTATCTAATAGGATATTCAAATAGTGATTTTGCAAGTTGTAAACTTGATAGAAAGAGCACCACTAGTGGATGTCAACTTCTGGGAGGAAAGCTGGTAAGTTGGACGAGTAAAAAGCAAAATTCAGTGTCCACTTCCACAGCTGAAGCTGAATACGTAGCCGTTGGAAGTTGTTGTGCTCAAGTCTTATGGATGAGAAATCAACTATTAGACTATGACCTTCAGCTATCAAAAATTCCAATCTATTGCGACAGCACTAGTGCTATCGCTATAGCAAATAATCCAGTACTACATTCAAAGACAAAACACATAGAGATCAGATATCATTTTATTAGAGATCATGTGATGAATGGTGATATTGAACTTCACTTTATCCCCACTGACTATCAGCTCGCTGATTTATTCTCCAAACCTCTTGATGAGACAAGATTCAACTTTCTCATCAGTGAGCTTGGAATGCTAAATCTTGAAGAGTGACTCTTCATCTCTCATGCATTATGTCAGTAATACTGAGTTCCCCTTCATCCTTACTCTCTAAACAAATATGTCTGACTCTTAGGTATGTTCTCTCACTCTCAATCATTGAATACCCATTCAGTAAGACGTTTTTCAAAATCAAATCTTTAATCAATGATTTTTCTTTAAATGATTAAAAGATTTTTGATAAAAAACATCTATCACTGATATTTCTCATCAGTGATCCTTTAAAAAGAAAACTGATCTCTGAATTTTTATCAGCGACTCTTTCAAAAAGAAAACCTATCTCTGACTTTTCTTCAGAGATAATTTCAAAAAGGGACAAATGAAACGTTTTTTTTCTCTTTCCTATGACGTCATTTGAACCGACAATCCACGACATGCCTTTTTCTCTGACACGTTCGTCTGTTGCCATTCTATCCAATCAACTTCGTAGGACGTGTCCATGTCATGATGAGCATTCGTTTTCCCGCCTCACACATTCTCTCTTTCTCTCCTCATATAAAAAGAATGCCTTTTTCATTCTTATCTTTTTACGCTTTCTGAAAAGCTTCTCAAGCAAGAAAAACACTCTCAAGGCATTCAAGCAAACAAAAACTAGTCAAATCTTCAAATCTGCATATCTTCAAAGATTAACAGGTTCTTGTTCTTCCCATTTTCATCATATTTTTAATCCTTAATATTCTTTTATCATGGATTTTAAAATATTTTTCTTAACTCTAAAATCATTTCTTTTGATTTTATTTTCTCTAAAACTTTTGGTTTTTTTTACATGTTCCTTCATCTTCCCAAGGAACACTGTTTTACTCTAAAAATAACTTTGTTTTTTCTATGTTTCTTTCTAAATATAGAAACTGGTAAAAAATTTAATTATTTTTGGACTCTAAACCTTTCTTTCAAATCTATTTCTTTCTATATTCAGAAATGGCCCAAGTATCGTTCATTGCTTCCAAGAATGTCAAGTTCAACATCTATGAATCCGAGGTACCAAAGAACAACCATCTCGCCAGGTTGGACTTCGATACTGTGAAATACCCACACTTGGTGGATGCAGCTGCCTTTCTGAAGCAGTCTTGCCTTGCTTACGCTCTCACTGTGGACCCAAGACCTTCCAAAACACTTCTGCAACAGTTTTGGTTCACTGCTGATGAAACCACCATCACCAACAAATAGGGTGAAGTGGTCTCTGCTATTTCCTTCACTACTGAACTGAGTTCATTACTACTCACTGCCTATGGTCTCAGGCAGGTACTTCGATTCCCTGAAAAGACCAAATATGTATTTCATGCACTCCCCACTGACGCTGAGCTCATCCAATTCTTGGATGATAAGGAATACTGTTGGGATAACAAGCCTCGCTCCACCATTCCCAACAAACGCCTGACCAAGATCCAAAAGGCAAAAATGCCTTCCCAACTTAACTACATCTTCTCCCACATAATTTAGAGTATGAGTAGGAAGATTGGCTCCCTGGATCAGGAGAACAAAGTTCAGCTCCAGATGGGCTACTCGGTCATCGCTGGTAAACACTTCGATTATGTTGGAGCCATCTTTGACGATCTAAGTCAAATATAGAGAAGACGGAGAAGGATCCCAAGATCCCATACGTACGCTTTATCTGCGCGTACCTACACTTTCTCTACGCTGACAAGTACCCAACTTCTCCTGATGGTACTTTTTCAAAAGTGGGTCAGCGAACGCTAGATATCAAGCCGGTTTCAAACGAGGTAAGTCTTTCAACTCTACGCACCCGTCTCTCTCTACATTCATCATCTTCAGCGGCCATGCAGGGGGTTCCTTCTCCTGCTATCCCTGCCGCTACCACCGCTCTCAAACGACCATCAACTGCTCTTCCTGGTCCCTCTAAGAAGGCCAGAAAGACCAAGGAGATCGCCCCTTCTGGTTCTATTCCTGAGGTAGTTTCTCAACAAGCTACCTTAGTTGCTTTTGTGGGTCTCTCCTCCACATCATCTGCAGTTACTTCAACAACCATGCCAGTGATGACAATCACTGACACTGTCCCTGTGACGACCCCCATCTCCTCAGTTCTTTAACAACCACCTGAGGTAATTATTTCTTCTATCCGCATTACTCCTCCTACTATTTCTTTGGTCTCTAACCCTTCATCTCTTTCACAGCAACCTCAAGTTGCACCCATAGGACCTGATAATCAAAATTTTGAAGGATATTTGCATTTCTTCAACATGTTTGATAATTCAGGTACTCTTAAAAACCTATACACACCTACCATCTCTCCATATAAGCCTGAGCAACGTTGTGCTCATCCACTAACTTTACTTGCAGGTCCTAATTTGACAACTATTGACACTCATGTCAACAACCTTGCTGAAAAGGTGGAATCTCTCACCACCTCCGTCAACGAATCCACTGGTGTTGTGAATCTCACTGGTGAAAAGCTGAAAAGGTTGACCGTTGCCTCTTCCTCAAAGGCTGATTCTTCTCAAGTCACAGTCATTCAGGAAGACATTGTCAAGATTAAGGAAGACCTTGTTGGAACTCATCAATAGGTTCAACTCCTTTAGGGACTTTACGACACCCTCAGGAATGATGTTCGGGACCTTTCCCGTAAGGTTGACTCCTGTACCACGGTACTTCAGCAAGTTCTCACCAAGCTGAATGAACCAGCTCCAGCGCCCACACCATCTTTCATAGATAATTACTGCACCTCACTGAACATAGCGGTTGAATTCATTCAAGCTACTTCAGACATTCTTGTCATCGAAGGCCGTCTTGAGCGTTTGGAGGCTGAAGTCCAGTCTCTGGCTACTGCAAAAGCTGCCCCTTAAACCGTTGAACTCTCCCTCGCTGATAATGACAAAGAGGGGGAGAAAGAACTTAATGAAGAAAATATTTAGGAAGCTGCTGCTGAATTCCATGCGGAAGAACCTCCCTCTCATGTTGAGGGGGAGAAGGTTGCTGACCAAGCTCCTCCCTCTTCTACACTCGCTCAAATTCTAAATGAAGAAGAAGAGGAGGAGGACGAAGAAGATGATGAAGATCTTGATCTTCATGATCAAGAGAAGGAGCAACAAGATGATGATGATGAGGACGATGATGAGGAGGACCCATCTCTTTAGTTATCAGCAGCTAATGTCACTTCAGGGACAACTTCGAAAGGAGTTGTCACAAAAGAAACGGAGGGAGAGATGAAACATCTTCAGGTACTCCTTCCCAAGGCAAGCAGAAAGGTATAGTTGCCGAGGGAAATCTGAATATTGTCTCACAATATGAGGGGGAGAATCCTTCTCAGGTATGTCTTTCCATCGTACCCATCTCTTTCTATACCTACCACACCCTTGTCTCTTTCTAAGCCTTTCTCTTTCTCTTTCCTAAAAATATACACTAACTCCTTTTCACTTCTTGTCCAGACAGTTCTCTCCCCTGCTTAAGGGATCCGAACTACAAATAATCCCAGCTCCTACAGCTGAAGAACAAATAATCCCAATCTCATTCAGTGAGATTGATGAACAATAACAAGAAGAAGAAGAAGAAGAAGAAGAAGAAGAAGAAGAAGAGGAAGAAGAAGAAGAAGAAGAAGAAGCACTGATCCACCCAGGAAGGCCCTCTAGACCAGCTCATTGGTTAGAGGAAGAACTGAACAAAAGAACAGAGATGATCTCTCATCTAGAGAGTCAACGGCTGAAAATCCCTCTTCAACAATCATTAAGTGAGATTGAATTCCTTACTGAAGCTGAGATAGAAGAATCCACCAGGGTTGAGAAGCTGATTGCTGAATGCCAACAAGACGCAACTCTTGCTCTTAAGGTTCAATCTTCTAAGGTCAAAGACAAAAGATTAAAGAAGAATCCAGTGGAAGTTCAAGCTGCACTTTTAAAATAAAATGAAGAGGAGCGCTCAAGAGAACAAGAGGTCAGCGATAACTCAGTCGAATGGTGTAAGCAAAAAGTCGACCATCGCTCCGACCCACAGAAAATAACAGCCGTTGTCATCTCTAGAAGATAGAAGAAGGACCGAATTTCTATAACCATGGAGATAACCAGAGAGGATGCAAGCTCAAAGGCAATGTTCATTTCAAAGCTTGAAAGTTTTGGCTACATGGAATGGCTAGAGTTCAAAGATGCGCTGAAGAAATCAAAGTCAATCTACAGAGGCCATGTCGAAGGCATCCTAGACACCCTCATCAACAGAGTCACTGCAGTCTTAAAGGTGCCATCTGCTCTTCCTTTTAATCCAAGGCAAATCAAAAGAAAGCCTGCTTCTTCCTCCTCTGAAAATGTCGTTGCTATCAGAAACTACATCGCCATCAAATTTTCAAAGGAAGCATTGTTCGGACCTCCTCCTGATCTCTCAGTTCTAGACCTATCCCTGCCTCCTGGTGGACCATATATTCCCGGGCAAGTACTCAACAATCCTCATGGAATCTTCTTCAGAGATGATGAAGGGGTACTCAGATTTTAAAGAGTCTATGAGATTCCCATCTGTCATCTAAATCATCTCAAAGATATTTTGTGTCTATGGTGTGACTTCTCTCCATCAGCTGATTTGATAAAATCAATCATTCGTCAAAAATCATCAGATCGAAGGCAAAGAGGAGAAGAAATACCTGACTATATGATCAATATTCCAAAGTCTTATCTAGATAGCTGATAGGTTAGTCTCTTATTTCTTGTAATCTATTAATTAGACTTACAGTAGTTAATTCTTCACTTGTACTTTATATTTTCATCTCTTGTAATTCTTTCTTTGAATTAATGAAAATTTCAGTGAAATACTGAACCCTATCAGTACTGTAAAAGATCCCTCAAAATAGTAATTGGGACATGTATGTTATGAGTCCTAATTATTTCTTATTTTGAATTAAAAGTAATTTTCTTCAGTTACTTTGTCATTATCAAATAGGGGGAGATTGTTGATCCATGCTCTCTCAGTGATTTGATAAAAACCCTATCTACACTTAGTGAAAATTACGTTTAAATTTATGTATTAGTGTTTCATCATCAGCGATCAGACTGAGTCTGTTCAGTTATCACTGACGATCTTTCTTGTAAACATTCATATGTATGTGTTTCACTATCATCTGTTAAATACTGAGTATGTTCAGTATCGCTGATAGTTTCTGATGTAAACAGCCAAACGTAATCCCTGAAGACAAGTTTCGAATCAACAGATGTTCAAACCTGAATCGAAGACGAAGCTACTGAACAAAGATAAGTCTACTAGTGACCTGATGCGGATATCAGTGAAGCAAAGACAAATCTACACACGCGAAAAAACCTGAGGACAAGCTTCAGTGTTAGATCAGATTTTATAGTAATCATTGTATTTATTTTACTGTTTTATTAGTGTTATCTGTTTTGTTAATGCCTTGGGGTATTTAAGTCCCCTTGGCTTGTTAGTTGGATAACGAACGTACTTGGATTAATCTAAATATACTGTTGATTTCAAGAGATCACTTTCTCTCTCTAGATTCTCTCTCTACGATCTTGTGATCTTGTCTCATCAATTGGTATCAAAGCGAGGTCGCGGGTTCGAGTCTCCCAGTGTGCAAATGCTGGGGGGGGATTGTTGAGGAGAAATCCCAACATTTGCTGGGAATGCCACAAGCATCCATCGCCCTCACTTTCGACTCGGGAGTACGTAACTGGCCGGGACTAACAGCCCGACCCGCTGGCTCCACGAAAGTGGTGCAACCCCTCATGTCCGCCTGTCGCTTAGTACGGGGCTTTGCGCTACCATGGTTTAAGGAAATAAAGTTGCGCCTTCACCACCAGCAATTGCTTTTGGTGTAGTGGTAAGCGCTTGATCCTAACAAGTTAAGCGTGCTCGGGCGAGAGCAATCGTAGTATGGGTGACCTCCTGGGAAGCTCAAGCATTGGGACCTAACAATTGGTATCATAGCCTCCAAGATCTTGAGAGGATTGAGATTTAGTGTAATTACTACTGTTTTGTGTGATTAATTCGGAAAACTTGATCGAATTTTTTTGTTTTTCAAGAATATTCTCGTTTTCTGGATTTTCATTAATTTCACTCTGTTTTGTGATTGAATTCATTCGAAATTGATGTTTTTAGATGTGTTTTATATAGTCGATCTAGTTTGTTTCTTGTTGATTTGCATAAAAACGTGATTTGATGCTTCGATTTTAAGTTTGAATATATTCTGAAAAGTTCGAGTTCTGTTGTCTGTTCTATTTTGATTTTGAAGATTCAGTGTGTTTTGATTGATATTGTCATATGAATTATATTAGAAACTTGTTTTCGTTCAATTCTGTGCAATCTGTTTGGATTTAATTCATTGTTATAATTGAATTAGAAGATTTATAGTTTAGTGTTGAAATGCGGGTCACTTATCTGAAATGCGGGTCACTCATCTGAAACGCGGGTCACTCATCTGAAATGCGGGTCATTCATTCTTATGTGCATGTTTGTTATAGATTGTGAAGTATGCGTGTGTTTAATGAAGAATGCGGGTTATTCATTTTCATATTTTTAGAATGCGTTTTCATCATTTCTTCATTGTAAAACTAATGTTTGAGTGTTAGTTTTTTTTTCTCAGGGTGTAAATTCTTTGGACACGCGTTTCTACAATTGCGTATCATCCTTAACACGCGTTTCTACAATTGCGTATCAGCCTTAACACGCGTTTCTACAATTGCGTGTCAGCCTTAACACGCGTTTCTATAATTGCGGATCATTCTGGACGCGCATTTCTCTTGGACGCGCATTCTTGAACACGCATCTCTAAGGAAAGCTTTGAGCATCTTTCTGGACACGCATTTCTTAGTAGTGCGTTTCATCTACGACCCGAATTTCTTAGGAGTGCGGGTCATCTTCACTTGGTCAATTTTTCTGAATTCCTGATTTCATCAATTATGTCTCTACAAGCTCAACTTTATAAGAACGATCTCATGATGTCGTTGGGATCTGAAACACGTCCACCTGTTCTGATTAATGAGAACGAATTTGAACAATGGCAGGACCGGTTTGTTAATTTCATCGAAAGGCAATCAAATGGTGAAAATATGATGAAAGCCTTGACTGAAGGTCCCATGGTCAAGCCAAGGAAAGTGATACCAGCTGTTGGAAACACTCCTGCCACTGATACAGAAAAATCCCTGATAGAATATGATGCTGATGAACTTCTGAGATACCAAGCTGACAATCAGGCCAAGTCTAATTTGATTCTTGCTCTACCAAATTCCATTTACAACAGAATCGATTGTTTCAAACACAATCCTATGCTAATGTGGACACAACTGGAGAAAATCATGCTTGGTACTGCTATGTCAACACAGCTTCGTCAGACAAGATATATGAATAACTTTGAAGAGTTTAAAGCAAAAGATGGGGAAAGTCTGAAAAGTGTCTTCGACAGATTTTGGACTGTTATTAATGATTTGTATAAGATCAAGGTGATAAAGAATGAGTTGGAGACCAATCTGAAGTTCCTTAATGCACTCAAACCAGAATGGGAAAAATCATGTCATCGCATGAGGAATGATCCCAGAATTTCCAAAATGCCCATTCAAGAAATGTTTGAAATTTTGATGTCTGATGAAGCAATGGTTCTGAAGAAGAAAGTTAAGCTGGATAAGCAGAAGCCAAAGACTGTGGATCCAATCGCTCTTTTAGCTAGCCAAATGGCTGAGCAAGCCTTAACTGAGTCTGCTTATGATGGATCAACAGATGATGATGGCGAAGCATTAGAAAAAGCCATGATTCTTCTGAGTCAGCATTTTCAAAAGAAATATCAGAAACGGACAGGATCAAACAATCTTCGTTTTTCTTCTGGATCAAAAAAGATAGAACCCAGTTCTACATCAAAGCCTTTCTTTCCCAAGTATGAGTCTGGTACAACAGCTGAACCAAAGAAAGAAGAGAAAAAGGCTGTGACTTGCTACAACTGTGGCAAACCCGGGCATATTTCAAAGGATTGCAGAACGAAGATTGTGAAATATGTGGATTTCTATAAGAAGAAATTAGCATTGGCTGAAAAGAAAGCAAGCGGAACAACTTTGTTGGCTGAGGAAGAATATTGGTTAGATCACTCAGATAACGAAGCTACCAATGTTGAGACTGCTGCGATGTGCTTCATTAAAGACGACAACAGTGATGATGAGGATGAGGACCCATCAACTGATGAATCTGAGGTACCATCTAATTTTGATTTTAATTTCATTTCTTCGCAATTGAATGTCATCACAAATGCTTTACATGACTTTCGTTCAAAGCTTTTATCCGAAAAATGCGAAAATCAAGAAAAGTCTGTTCAAATTGAAAAATTGAATATTTCTCTGAGTGATGAAAAAGCAATTTTAAAATTTACAAAAGAGAAATTTCAAGAAAGAATAGAAGATTTAGAAATTGAAAAACAGATTTCTCATGATTCTTTGACTGAATTGTCTAGTTTAAATCAAGAGTTTTCGGATAAAATTTTTGAATTAGAAGGAAAGTTATGTAAACAAAATCAAACTGAACAAACAATTCATATGCATAAACCAAGGAGCTATGAGTCGATAAAAGAAAATTGGGGTCTTGGATTTAAAAATCCTCAGTTTTTAAAGAAAGCTAAAATTGAGATTCCCAATTTTTATGATTACGACTGTCTTGGTCTTTCACACTATGGTTCTCAATACAAACCTTTTTGGACAAGTGCTAAAGAGACTACAGTTGAGGAAGATAAAAAACGGATGAACAACAAGAGAATGGAAGTCTCTTTTGTTTATACTCAAGAAAATGCAAAATATTTTCCAGAAAAGTTAAAAAAGGGAAGACAAAAGTTAAACATTGGTTCTTTAACTAAATCTTATAAGTCGAATGATTTCTTTGATTTAAATGCATCTAATCCCAATAAGGATAATATATCTCCAGTACCTTACGATACTAAGAGATATATACCTCCATTAGTATTAGAATGCAAAATATTAGATCTGGAAGAACAAATGGAAGAACAAAAGATTTTGAGCAAAACTGAAAACGATGTCATTTTTTCTTTTATGACATCTCATTTTAAAGAAAATAATTCTGGTCTTCTCAATTCTTCCATCAACTTGTGTTCATCTGATGCTTCTAGCTCTGAGGTTTATACAAATGAATTATCTGATCAGTTTGGTTTTATCGATAAAACTTCTTCTTCTAAATCAAATATTTTATCTAAAATTGTTGATGACACTTTTACGCTAAATGATCATTTTTATAAAACAAAGCGTAAAAGAAGAAGGTCAAAGAAGAAAAAGAAGAAATAGTTTGATATTTCTGAAAATTCTAATTTTTCTAATTCATCTATTACAGATAGGCCTTTGAAGAAGTCTATGAAGTCTGTTTGGCAAAAGAAACAGAGATCTGAAGAATTTGTTTCTGTAGAGAATAAATGTGTAGATTATCTTTGTAAACAAGACTCATTTGCCATTTGTAATAAAACTACAAAATATTCTGTAGAGCAAATGGTTCAAATTTCAAAGAATATCTCATATTGTCTCTCTAGTTTTGATTCTGATGATTGTGTTTCTTCTTTAATATGTGATGATGTTCATGCTTTATTTGATCAATCTCAGATGTTTTGGAAAAATAAATTTTTGAAAAAGAAAAAGGAAAGGACTAACAAGAAGGGACCCATATTTATATGGGTACCTAAATCTCAGTAATTGTTGATGGTGCAGCTAAATCAATTATGGTATCTGGATTCGGGGTGTTCCAAACACATGACTGGCAACAAATCTCTACTTTCAAATTTTAAAGAAAAATGTTGCGGTCGTGTCAAATTTGGAAACTGCGAGACGGCTCCCATTCTTGGTTATGGTGATCTTATTCAGGGTAACATAACTGTCAAAAGAGTAAGCTATGTCGAAGGTTTAAGTCACAATCTCTTCAGCATCGGAAAGTTCTGCGACAAAGATCTTGAATTCAGTTTCAAGTCAAAAAGGGTTGCTGTAAAGAATAGTAGCGGCATGGATTTACTTGTTGGAAAGAGACGATCAAATCTATATACCATTAATCTTTCCCAAGTAAAGGTTCCATCAGATGTTTGTCTTTTATCAAAAGCTTCTATTCATGAAAGCTGGGTGTGGCACCGTCGACTAGCTCATCTCAATTTCAAATATATGGATCGCTTGGTCAAGAATGATTCAGTGAGAGGTCTTCCAATCCTCCGTTTTCAGAAAGACCATCTCTGTCAGGACTGCGAGAAAGGAAATATGAAGAAAGCATCTCATAAACCAAAGGTTGAACATTGCACTGCGGACATTCTAGATATAATTCATGTTGATTTGTGCGGACCAATGAAGACAAAGAGTATTGGGAAGAAGAAATATGTTTTGGTTGTTGTTGATGACTACTCCAGATACACATGGGTGAAATTTCTCAAATCTAAAGATGAGACACCTGAAATTCTCATCAACCTCATCAAAACAATTCAGACAAATAAGCAAAAGCAAGTCAAAGTTGTGAGATCAGATAATGGCACAGAATTCAAGAATTCAACTCTTCAAGCATTCTATGATAATCAAGGTATACAACAACAGTTTTCTGCTGCAAGAACACCGCAACAGAATGGAGTTGTTGAAAGAAGAAACAGAACGCTTGTAGAAGCTGCTAGATCTATGCTTGCTTATTCAGTTCTTCCTTTGTCTCACTGGGCCGAAGCCATTTCAACTGCTTGTTATACTCAAAACAGATCGATTCTACACCGCCGGTTCAACAAGACTCCATATGAATTGATGAATGGTATCAAACCCAACATCAAATATTTCAAGTCTTTTCGGGTGTAAATGCTATGTTTTGAATGATAGAGATAATCTGAACAAAATTAGTCCAAAGGCAGATCAAGACATATTTCTGGGCTATTCTTCTAACTCTGCTGCTTACAGAGTCTTTCTTCTCTCGGCAAGAAAAGTGATAGAATCAGTAAATGTCAAATTTGATGAAGCTGCCAATTTGGTTTCTGGACAACACAGTTCAGAACCCGCTATTACTGGAAATTCAGCTTCTGAACAAATTAGTACAGAACCTGCACTTCAGTCGACAAATCAGGATCCTTCTATTTCTTTGTCTAATTTTTCTGATCTTGATTTTCTGTTTGAAATTTTTTATGATGATGTTCCTAAACCAAACACTGATAATGTGTCAAATGTTTTGAATCAGGAATCTGTGAGTGCATCAAATCCTAATTCCGCTGCATCAATCTCTGAACCTGATGCTTCTTCAGAATCTCCTGAAATTCAAGATATACCTGCTGAACATCATCTGGATCAAATCATTAATGAACCAGAAAATTCTGAAACTATTCATGAGGAATCTGTAGAAGATGAAGTTGTTCCAGAAGAGAATGTTCAACAAGAAGTACAAACTTCATCTGGTCAACAAGAGCCTGAATCTGATTTCATGGAAATACCCCCTCCACCAGTTGAAACTATATCTGTGTCATCTTCTGACATTATTCCTTCTGAAGATACTCCTCAACAAATAGAAGTGGTTCAAGAAATTATTGATCCTCTCCCTCATACAACAAAATGGACAAGATCTCATCCAATCCATCAAATAATTGGGGATCCTCAAGCTAGTGTTTCTACACGCTCCAAGTCGGCTTCTTCCAACGAATGTTTATACACTTGTTTTTTAAGCAAGATTGAACCTAACAAAGTATCTGAAGCATTGGAAGACCCGGACTGGATTTTAGCAATGCAAGAGGAACTCAATCAGTTTGACGCGCTCAAAGAATGGAGACTTGTACCACGGCCAAAGGCTAAAAGCATAATTGGTACAAAGTGGATATTCAAGAATAAAAAGGACAAAGATGGTATCGTCGTGCGGAACAAAGCAAGGTTAGTAGCCAAAGGATATCGACAAGAAGAAGGTATTGACTATGATGAAACCTTTGCACCTGTCGCCAGATTGGAAGCTATCAGAATGTTTTTAGCCTTCGCTGCTTATCGCAATTTCACAGTATATCAAATGGACGTCAAGACAGCATTTCTCAATGGCAAATTGAAAGAAGAAGTATATGTATCTCAGCCAGAGGGATTTGTTGACAAAGATCGCCCTGATTACGTTTATTTTCTCGATAAAGCTTTGTATGGTCTGAAACAAGCTCCAAGGGCATGGTATGACGAGTTGTCAGCTTTCTTGGTCAAATCCGGCTTCACCAAGGGCTCGATAGATACTACTCTTTTCATTTATAGAACTAATCTAGATATTTGCTTAGTACAGATATACGTAGATGATATTATTTTCGGTGCGACTAACAAATCTCTGTGTAATTGGTTTTCTGATTTAATGACCTCTAGATTTCAGATGAGCATGATGGGAGAAATCAATTTCTTCCTCGGCTTACAAGTGAAGCAGCTTCCAGATGGAATTTTCATCAATCAGTCAAAGTACGTATTTGACATTTTGAAGAAATTCAAAATGGACAAGTCTACTTCTATTGGCACGCCTATAAAGTACGTATACTTTAGGATACGCATTACTCAGAAATGCGTTTCCTTCTTCACCCGCAATCCTTGTAATGCGGTTCATGAAGGACCCGCATTCCTCGTAATGCATTCCTTTCTTCTCACGCATTTCTCAAATGCGTTTCCTGAAGGACCCGCATTTCTTCCTTAGTGTCTCCTTAAGGACCCGCATTCCATACTTAGTTTTTTTTTCTTTCTTTCTTTTTTTGTTAATCTTTGAAATGTCTTTTGTTTCAGGATATCATGACTTCTCAAACAAATACTGATCCAATGATTCAAGATGAGAATGTCATTCTTCAGGATTCGGCAGATCAAGCATCTCATGATATTCCAATGCCGTCTGTTCCATCTGTTGGGGTTGATTTGTCTATATCAAGGCGAAATCCAAATGATGTATTCCCGAATGTCATGTACATGCCTTATAAGCATAACAACTACTTTGTTGATTTTGATCGCATCAAGATTCATCCTGTCATACGCACTATTCTTCGTGGACATCCGCTGTCTCAAGCTCTTTGTTCAGTTGCAGATGTTCCAGAAGTCTACGTACAGCAAGTATGGAATACCATCACTAAGAATGAACGGGCACGTCCTCATCGATTTGATCTTCAAATTGATCAATTTGATTCATATCTGTCATACAAGTGGTTAAGATTGATTCTTGAGCTTCCTGAGCCTGATTCTAGTCCTGGAAGGACAACATATGATCAGTTTCCATCTGAAGAAGAAGTGTATGAAGGCATCAAACGACTAGGATATGTTGGTCAACTGAACAGGGTTGTAGACTTTGACAAGTCTAATCTTCCTCCTGTCTGGTATTCTTTATTTTCGGTCATCAACAGGTGTTTAACGTCTAAACATACCGGCACGGACAGTTCTAGTCTTCACTATCTTCGACTGTTCCATGAAGTAGTCTATGACTTGCATGTCGACTATACGATTATTTTCTGGAACGAGCTGTCTGAAATAGTGCAAGACAAGTTAACCAACAAGCGATGGAAGTTCATTCCTTTTATCAGGTTTTTAAAACTGATCATTAGAAGCATGTTTAGAAGCAATCTGGCAATTCCTCGAAGATTATCTTGGCCGCAAGTTCAGGATACTGAGATGCTTTTTCTTAAGAAACAGAAGAAGTCATTCACATTTTCTATGACCATTCCTTATGGTCTTATTGCCAATTATGCTGACATGACCGATCCCAGTGTCATTGAGTATTGTTTAGAAAATGACTTTGAAGAGGCTGAACAGGAAGTACCTTCTTATGGCACTCCAGCTGGTACTACTCATGAAGAGCAAATTGAAGCTTCTACTCAGGAAATAGTTACTACTGTTGTAACTACCATGGTGACAGATGTTGATCCTTCTACAATTCTACAAGATGTTGCTACACTTCACATAGAATCTGTCATTGCTGATATTGAATCTGAAGATAATGCTGATAATAGAGGAAATGTTTCTATTGATGAAACAGTTGTTGCGAATGATGATGTGACAAATCCTGAGGTTGCTGATGATGATATGATTGATGTTGATCATGCTGATAATGATGCAACAAATTTTGATTTTTCTGATAATGGTGATAATTCAACCAGTGATTCAGATGCTGGTGATGATGATGATGATCAATTGCGCTTGAAAGTGAATGAAAGGAAGTCCAAGACACCAGAAATGCTTGTTTCAACAGAAGTTCTATCTGATGATGATTCTGTTCCAGTTAATCCATTAATTGCACATATTCAAGTTGATGAATTGGATACAGCTTTTGATCAAGCCACTGAATTGGTTCAAAGTCAAGATCCAGCAACTACAATTGCAGATATTCATTCTACCTCAACAGCTGTAGAGCTTACATCTGATCAAGCTCGGGTTTCCACTGATAAATTCTCAACTCTGAATAATGTAATTCGGCAATTATCGGAGAAAATGGATACTGAAAAGGAAGCACAAATTCTGAAGTTAAAAGCTTTTTTCAAAGGGAAGATGCCTGAGATTGATACTTCAGTGATTCCTACAGAGATTCCATTCAGACGCCCATCTAGGGTTGTTCTACGAGAGCAGTCTTCTGTTGTTCAATCTTCTGCTCCAGCAATCATGTCAATTCCTCTACCACCGTTGTTTACACAGTCAATTGGGATATCTTCATCTTCTAGTATACCTGTGTCTTCTTCTACAACTACAGATCTTCCTATTTCAGAGTTGAAAGATTTGCTCTATGCTCGTCTTATTTCTCTTTCGCCACCAGAACATCAGGATCAAGATCTCATTTCTCTGCTTCGAAACTTTCAACCTACGCCTCCTCCAGTATCTTCATCTGAATCTGACAGGGTCTATGTTTCATCTACTGAATTTCAGGAATTCAAATCAGAAGTTAGATCCAGTCTATCTGATCTTCGTTCTTTCATGACACAGGCTTTTTCAGATCTATCTAACAAGATTGATCATCTAGATCAATCATGCAGGACTGAGGCTGGTCCGTCTCTTAAACGCCGACATGACCAAGATGATCCCGATCATCAAGGCCATGAGGGGTAGATGGCAAAGAAACAAAGAACAGAAGGTTCTTCTGAAGCACAAGAAGTTGGTCAAGAAGGAGTAGTTGGAGATAGAGAAAAGAATGCTGATACTGTTCAAGATTGCAGTATTCAAGACTTAATAGATGTCATGATTGACAATGTTGATGTATCTGTCTTGCATAATGAATTTAATTTGTCTGAAGCAAATTTTAACAATTTGCAAGTTGTAGTTTATGTGGATCCAGATGTCTCAGGTAGAGCTAATGAAGTTGAAGAATCAGAAGTAGCAAATGATATGAGATCTTTCTTCGCAAACTTCATTGAGATAAATTCAGATGATGATGAAGAAGTGAGATTTGAGAAAGTTGCTCAAGTTAAAGAAGAAGATTGCGACAATATCATTATCTTATCTGATACAGAGAATGATAATGTTTTCATGGATGCAACAGATACAAAAGAGGCTGAATTGTTATATGCTGATCTTCCAAGTCAAGGTGAGATTCCAGAAGTTGATCAACCTTTGTCTACTCCTGTAACTACTTCTTCTCCGACAACCAAAATTCCATCAAGTGCATTTGAAGTTGGTGAGTCGTCTAGAGCTCAAGCAGTTATTCCGTCTTCCGAACCGATAATTCCTCCATATCTTCTAAAAGAAGAAGAAGCTTTATCTAGGCAACAAAGACAGAGAAATCTACATCAAAGATATTTGGCTTCTAGACTCAGAACTGCATTTCTTGAAGATATCCAAAGCAATATCTTTGTTTCTAGTAGAAGGACACTCAATATATATCCCATTCTTGGTGTAGAAAAAGAATCAGAAGCTTATCAGCATGAGTACTTAACATTCATCAAGTGCCAGCGTAAAAGGAATAACTCTGTTGCTTCTCCTCATTTAATTGTTCGAGTTATCAGCGTCACAATTAATAAGTTCATGAACATATGGTATCCAGACCTTAAAGTGGAAAGAAGAGACTGCAATCAGTACAACTTTTCAGAAGCTGATTTCGTTGATCTTTCAATTGATGATATTGAATTCTTATATGATCATTTCAGGAATCTTTATCACCGGACTCAGGATATTTCTCAAACTCTTTTTGTCATTAAACGGTTCATTCGACGGCAGATCCGTTTTTTTCGTGTGTTTGATTTCCAGATGGCAGTCGAAAGTTTTCAGCCTGTGGTTAATCTTGAAAGGCCCAACAGAAGTTTGCAGAATCTAGAGTCATATCCATTATTCACCATTATTGAAGATCCATTCGGAGTAGTTTACAAGAATAACTCAAGTGAAAAATGTTTTCTACGATTTGATGAAGTTGGATATTACTCTGATGGAACTCTAAAGGTGGTCAAACTTCAGTTGGAACGTCGTTTGCAAGAGGCTAGAAGAAAGTTTTTGGAATCAAGAAGAGAATTATATATTCTTGAAAATTATGAAATTCATCTGATCCGTAGATCTCTGAACACTATTCAAGATAGACTGAATCTCCGTTCAACTCTGCGACGTTTGGAAGTGTTAGTTGGGTTGAACAGATTACGTCAACGAGAAGAACGCCAATGATCTTTCAAGTCGTCTAGATGGTCAATTTTTTTTTTGAAAACTTTTTTTAAGACCTCGGCGCCAATGATTACTAAGGGGGAGATTGTTAGATCAGATTTTATAGTAATCATTGTATTTATTTTACTGTTTTATTAGTGTTATCTGTTTTGTTAATGCCTTTGGGTATTTAAGTCCCCTTGGCTTGTTAGTTGGATAACGAACGTACTTGAATTAATCTGAATATACTGTTGATTTCAAGAGATCACTTTCTCTCTCTAGATTCTCTCTCTACGATCTTGTGATCTTGGCTCATCATTCAGCGATAGCTGAACTTCTTTGTATCTCTGAAGGAAGAGATATTCAGCGATCGATGATCACTTAGCTTATGCCTCAAGTCTCTTTTGTCTTTCCTTTGCACAACCGTACGATATGTCAGAACGGACATACCTCTGCCACAATTCGTACAACAACTCTGTCCACTACACTGTTCATGATACGGCCGAAAACATGTTTCCCAAAGTCAAACCCTCTCAGCCAATCAATGAAGGACACGTGTAAAGTGCTCTGCCATGCATTTAATGCATAGGGTATAAATAGAAATATCAACTCTCCTTTTGAAGAATCACGAGGTCTTCATCTTTCTACTAATATAGAAAACCTTGTTTTCTATACTCTCCAATCTCCCATTCTCTATTTTCTTGTGCAACCATCTTAGTGTTTCTTAAGTTTGTTTAGATTAGGTTCTACTTAATCTTTTTCCGTAACAGACTTGTAAATTGTGTTTGATTTATCAATAAACAATTTATTAAACTTTATAAACTTGTGTTTGTATTCACCCCCCCCCCCTTCTACAAACTTGTTAAGCACCTTCGGGACCAACAGTTACTTGAAACATAATAAAAGTTGTTAGAATTAAATGATGACTTCAAATTAGATTCACTACTGAAGTCTTGATGAATGCCCATTGAGGAGTATGGGTACTTCCTCCAATCCTCATTGTATATATTCAAAAAGGACTCTTTTCGTTGACGATTATTGTCTTGAAGAAAGTTCACTTGCTCTATCGATTCGAATAGCATAAACTGATCTTGTACTCTGTCGCTTGTCAATTGGTTACAGAAGGAAGTGCCTTTTAACCGTTGAGTGATTTCGGCTAATTGTGCTTTTAATTTCCGAATCTCATCAGATTCAGTGACACTAGCTATCTTTCGGATATTGGTTCTTGGCGTGGTATAACTGTGCTCAACCAAGTTTTCAATTAGTTCCCATGCTTCCTCATATGTCTTGTTCTTTAATGCTCCACCAGCAGCAGTGATGTCATTTTTAAACTTGGAATGTAGTCCTCCAAAAATGTTTAGATAACTACCCACCCTTGTAAACTATAATGTGGACATCTTTTCAGCATGCTCTTGTACCGCTTCCAAGCTTCATACAAGGTTTCTTGATCCCATTGCACAAAATGGGTGATTTCGGCAAGTAGTTGTGCGGTACGTCTGGGAGGAAAGAACTTGTTGAGAAATGCGGTAACTAATTCTCCCCAAGTGTTAACTGAGGTTTGTGGTAGGTTTTCTTCCCAAATTGCTGCTCTCCCACGGAGGGAGAATAGAAAGCACCTTAACTTGATAGTATCCTCAGATTCTACATTCCAATTAAAAGTGTTGCATATCTTTTCGAAAGAGCGGAGATGATCATGAGGGTCTTCAGTTGGCCCACCTCCAAATTGATAAACTTGGAGTAACTGAATCGTTCTATGCTTGATCTCGAACGAATTTGTCACCACAGTTGGAGCTTGTACTCCTCGTGGGACTGTTACCACCGATGAAATAGCAAGGTTCCTCATGGGAATTCGTTGTTGTAGAGGATCATTCCCATTGTGATTGTTCATGCTTCGAGAATTTTGAAACCTACGATTAAAACATGAACTGCAAAAAAATTGGGAAATTAAAAATGTCTGATCTAATAGTCTCTATAGACTATAGTGATATCAACACAAAAACAAGTTCCCCGACAACGGTGCCAAAAACTTGATAGGCCGGGTTTACACCCTTCCCACACGGACCGCAAGTATACGGTGTCGTATCAAGTAATACGTACGGAAGTACGGGTATAAAACCGTAGGAACTTGGTGTTGAGTACTACAAATCTATATTAACTATTAACTAGACTATTAGAAAGTTGAATTGTTGGTTTGAGTGATAGAGCTTTAAGAAAAATAAGACAGAAAACTAGATCTGAAAACTGGTTTGGTTAACTGTTGATAAGATAAGCTGGGGGTTGGTGTCATATTCAAATCAATCCTTTTCAAACCATGAATGAATTTGGGTTTTAACAAATGGTTCAATGAATTTAATCTCAAAGGATACCATTACACTATCTCAATCTATAATGATATTAGCATTTAATAGGGACTTTTCATCTTTCGATCTCAAAATCGAGTTACAATACTTATGAAAAACAGGATTAAAACATCTATGGTGGAATCGGTATATCTCTATCCAATTCACACCATATGTTTATGATAAACACATCGAATCATTTAACTCTTCTCTCGAAGATGCAAAATAATCAAGATATATCCAAATAGTTGATCAGACGTAAAGGATTCCATAAAAACTTATCATAAACATTCATTGATAAATCATTCAACAAAACCCAATCTCAAATCACAAGTTTAACAATAACATCACCAAATATTCATCCAACCCCCAACATGAGAAGATTAGCTCATGTTGAAGTGAAAGAGAAAACGACTTCTGCTTTAGAACATGTCGAGGATGACGTGGAAAAGAATAAGAAAAGACACTTGAATGTGTTATTCATCGGTCACGTTGATGCTGGAAAGTCTACCATTGGAGGCTAAATACTATACCTCAGTGGCCAAGTTGATGAGCGCACAATCCAAAAATATGAGAAAGAAGCTAAGGATAAAAGTAGAGAGAGCTGGTATATGGCATATATTATGGATACCAATGAAGAGGAGAGGGCAAAGGGGAAAATAGTTGAAGTTGGACGAGCACATTTTGAGACAGAGATGACACGATATACCATATTAGATGCACCGAGCCATAAAAGTTATGTACCTAATATGATTAGCGGTGCTTCTCAAGTAGATATAGGTGTACTGGTCATATCTGCTCGAAAGGGGGAATTTGAAACTAGATATGAGCGAGGTGGGTAAACTCGTGAACATGTTCAGCTTGCAAAGACTTTGGGTGTTTCAAAACTACTGGTTGTTGTCAATAAAATGGATGATCCAACTGTTAACTGGTCAAAGTTGTAATAGGTTGAAAGTTAAGGGGTCTTGAGTTGTAAAGTCAACTATGTTGACTTAGGTGTCGTTTGTTTTTAAGAGGTCTAAAGTCTGAAATCTTATTTTAGTTATGATTAATAAGAAGTGGTGTGTAAAAAGGTCTGAATGATTCAGACTTAAGAGCCATTAAGAGGTTTTTAAAAAAAAACAAACAACCCCTTAGTATAAATATGTTTTGTTTTCTTTGTAATCAAGTAAGTACGCATATTAGATTCATTCTGAGAAGGTTGGTAAGAACTCGCACACATATACACAGAACACTACGTGAGATCTGTAGCACAATGTTAGATCTATGACTTCGATGTAATCTGTGATTAAAATCAATAAAGATTGTTTTCTAAATGATTGTGTGAATTATATGCTAGTAATTCTGGGTCACAATTGGTATCAGAGCTCGAGATTCATCAATTTGAAAGTGTTTGAGTTCGTTTTTTGTGTTTGAGTTTCTTGAGCGGATTTTTGAGTAAATACAAGTTTTTGGTAAAATTACTTGTTGATTTGTGATCGAAAAAGGTTTTAGAACATCTTTCTTGAATTGGATTGGGTTTGAAAACTGTTTTTGATCATTAATTTGTCGATTTATATGTTTTGAGTTCGAAAATAGTCGAATCACTGTTTGATTAAAATGGATGTGATAACACGCAAATTTGATAGTAATATTGCATTGGATTGATCATTGTACTAACTTGATTGATTTTGTCAAGTTACAGCATCAGATTTGAAGTTTTGGATCGATTTCTGGATTGAAATTGAATATTTTAGTCTTAGAACTCAAGAACTCGCAAGATCTACGTATTTCGTATGAAGAACTCGCAGAACTCAGTTTAAGCAGAAAAAATTCGCATAATAGTTAATCTGAATTCATTAAGTAGATAATTTGCATATCTGTTGTATACGAAATGTTGTAGAATTCGCATAGAATGTTTCTTAAAATTTCTAAGTGTTGGAATTCCTACACATCATTATCCTAAATGCAAGGATTCGCATAAGTGTGTTTTGCAAAAAGTTGGATTTTGAAATATCAAGGCAAGAATTCGCAGGGTTTTTGATACGAATTGTACAAAATTCGCATGCATGTGTAGTGTGAATTGTGTAATTTTCACATACTTGAGTGGTGCGAATTGTAGGTTTTCGTACAAGTGTTTATACGAATTATTGTTAGTTTTCGTATAGAGCTTCAAAGATTATTTCTAAGTAAAGAATTTGTATCTTGTTGTTATACGAATTCTACTTGCGAAATGCTTGTATGCGAAAAGATTTCCAAGAAAAGATTTTCCAAGGATAAAATTCGCATCTTAGAGACGTGGGAATTGTAAAGGATTCGCAGAAGGCTTTATACGAATTCTTAAGAATTCGCATATAAGTCATGCGAATTGCTTTAATTTTTTGTCTTTCTTGTCTGTGAATTCTATACTTTGTGAATTGTGAATCTTGCTTTACGAATTTCAAGTGTTGTGTGAATTCTAATACAAATTTTCATGCGAATTGTTACATGTCTATAGTGTATGCGAATTCTAGACTTAAGGTTTTTAGAAATTTCAGTTTCTGAAAAAATTTCAAGTCTTGTTCAAATTGTTGAATCAAAAGATCATTACTAGCTAATTTTTCTTTGTGTACAGATATTCTCATCATGTCAAAAGAATTACTTTCCATGGGTTCCCAATCAAAGCCTCCTGTTCTGTCTATCGGCGAATATTCTCAATGGAAAAGGAGGATGATTCAGTTCTTGAATCACAAGAACAGAGATTACATGACATCCATAATAAATGGTCCAATTGAACCAGTTGTTACAGTACCTGGACAAGCGGCCACAGAGACTTCTCCAGAAATTCCAGTGCGATATGTGCCTAAGCGATATCAATACTTCAGTGAAAGAGAGAAGGAACTCTACAAGATCGATGAAGAGGCCCTTATCTACCTCACAATGGCAATTCCAATTGACATCTACAACAGAGTAGATAGTAGAGAATCTGCTAAAGCCGTGTGGGATGAGCTGGAAAGACAGTTCCAAGGTACTGAACGATCCATACAAGCCAAGCTCAACCAAAGTATCAATGCATACGAGGGCTTTCATGCTAAGGAAGGGGAAGCACTTCTTGACACATACACAAGGTTTAATGTGATTCTGAATGATTTGAGAAGAAACGGCTTGAACAAATCAGTGTTTGAGATCAGCTACAAGTTCATCAAGAACTTGAATCCTGAATGGAAGAGCTATGCCATAAATATTCAGATGACAAAAGATATGGCATTAGAGGACGTTAATGACATCGTCACTACTCTTGCTCAGCATGAAGATGAGGTAAAAGCACCGAATGAAGAAAAGAAGATTGTCAAGGATTCTCTAGCTCTTTTAGCTGAAAAGAAAAAGGGATCAAGTTCCAATACCGTTTCTTCATCAAAATATAAGTCAAAGAAGTCCAGAGCTTTCCTACAACCACAATTTAATATTTAACCTCAACACACACATTCATTCTATACATACGGTTTATAATAAGGACGGGTGCTACTAAAACCCAATAAAAGTCACTATCTCCAAACTGCGGAAGTCTTCACTAACTTACACTCGGGAGAACTAAGCACATCTCTTCTTGGGACAACTAGGACCAAACCCCCCATCTGGAACCTGATGCACATGCCGACAAATAAAAAGGTTAGGCTTAACGCCTAGTGAGTTCAAGAGTTTATATCATGATTATAAAGAAAGCGTAAAATGAAAATATTGTAACTTAAAATCATGATCCTTTAAAATGATTTACTTTAAAATAATGGGACAACTCATTTACCAATAATATGCATTTTATAGATGGTCGTCGAAACGCCAAAACACTCTTTCATGAAATGATGCTATCCAACACTTAATTGAAACGGGAATAATGGTAATGCTCAATTAAGGAAATTTTGAGTAAGCTTTATAAAACAAACGACCAAAATATGATTTAAACTCAAGTCTCCAAAATTATAGCATAAGGGAGATAACACAAACTCAAAACGTGGATATAAAATGACTCCCAATTTATGATAATGTAAATAATACTTTATATCCCAAAACATCCCAAAACACGGATAGGATTAATACTCGACCCATAAAAGATGGAATAAATTCATGTATGAAAATGTCATCGAAAACAAATAATAAACGACTCAGCCCAAAAATAACACCTTTCGGTGACGAGGGAAAACCCGATTCCGCATAATGTGACGTGCACAGAGTAAGCCACACATTACGTTAAAGTGGTATAGCCACACATTACGTTAAAGTGGTATAAGTATCGGGCTCAACATCTTTCAGAATACACCCATAGATACTAGCACGGAGGACTTACACCATACCAAAGAAGCCCACCGCGCCTCAATGGGGAAAACTAATCGTTCCACCATCGGATAAAGCAATAAATGTATCAATCTCAGCATCTTTCAGCATACACCCATTGATACGAGCACGAAGGACTTACATCACATCCAATGCCGAACGTGCCTCGATGTGGAAAACTAGTCGTCCCAACACCGGATAAAATACAAAAGTGCTCATGGATCCATAGAAGACGGGGCTGAAACATTACATGACTCAAAACGAATGAACTAACGCATTCAAAACATGTAATTCCCAAATAAGATGCAATAAATGAAAATCATAACCAAACGCTCTATAATGAGCTACCAAAACTGGACAAGTGTCCCCAAGACCCAACAAAGTCCAAACTAAGCTATAAGCTCAACCAATCCAAAGACCCAACGTGGAAAAATCATAAAATGAAATCAAACGTAAACGACCCGAAATAATGCAACCCATGTTTCAAAACACACAAATAACTCCAACATAATTTAGATTGGGACAAAACATTTTCCAAATGAGTTTATACCATTTATCCTTTCAAATCATCCCATGACACCCAATAAAATGCATTTATACTCGAAATTATACTCTATGAAATAAATCATTTAGATACCCAAATATATGATTATTTATCAAAATGCACAAAATCCCAAAATGGGTGTCTCAACATGTTTATAAAACTAAACATTTCAAAATAACTAAAACTTATCGGCAGTTAACAAATTAAGGTAAAACGCAAACATTTTAAAATAAACATTTTGGCCTGTACACCGTTTTCACAAATCAACTTGAACTCACCTTGCTAGATTTAGGCTAAATCTAGATTTCACCCAACGAGCTCTTTTGAAAGCCGCTTGAATCCTCAAGCCGAGAACTTCCAAAACCTAGATCCATACATACCGAACCATAAATATCCATAACCAACCACATAGAAACATTCCCCAACATAATATACTAAAATCCCACAACAAGGTCAAAACCCTAGTTTCTCCAAAACTAACAAATCCGAGATTTGATAAACCAAACACTAGGGAAACACCCAAAGAACATATATAACCTTAAATCAAAGAAGCTTACCATTAAAGATGACGAGACTTTCCGAGAACACCCAATCCAACACTTCAACCCGAGCTCCCAACCGTTGAACTTGATGAGGAAGATGGAGATAGCGGTTTTGTGACTCAAACTCCCAACTAGTTAGATGGTGATTAATCATGTGGTTTGGGGAGGAAAAAACCTCAAAATAGGTTAGGGTTCGGTTTTGGGGTTTGGGAGAGAAAAAGGGAGAAGATAGAAATGAGAAATGAGGGAAATGGGTGAAAATCGCACATTTAACCCACTGTTACACGCAGGCTATAGCGCTAGGCGATTATGCCAGTGGCACAATCGCCAAGCATGTACCGTGAGCTCCTCAGCTTCGGCGATAGCGCTAGGCTATTGTGCCCTTTGGCACAATCGCTGGCATGGTCTGGGTGACATTTACTTACCGAAAATATGGGCGTTACAATCCTCCCAACCTTAGAATGATTTCGTCCTCGAAATCTAGATTCCCATGAAACTTTGCCAGCAAAAGGATTTCCCTGAACCCTTCTTTCGGCACCACTAACATGACCCTTATACCGATACTCGCCAATTGTCCCTCATGGGCAAGTTACACCCATAGCCAAGCGAACACTCAATTTTCCAAAGTAACCTTTACCCACAAGGTTATGGTCGTCTCCCAACCTTGGATTACAATTACTACCTCTAAGAAATTTTATGATCCCAACTTTACACTGACCGATTCCCTTCGGATCTATACGGTTCCGAACTCAATCGTAACCAAACTTCCAAAATCCTCGGAGTTCAACTGATCTATTCCTAATATCTACAAATATATTCTTCCAAGGCGCACTAATGCGTCCTTCAGGTAACTATTTAGCCTAGATTCGGTCAACACTGACTCCGTTCCAACACCAACCTCATAGCATTCTCCAACATAAAGTCCTCATCACCACAAGAATGCTTAAACACATCTGTTCTTGCTCATCCACACCTAATCTTCTTTCAAATTTCCATCACCGCAAGGTCATTATTTCCCATGCTCCAACCGGGATATTTCTGAATATCGCAAGATCTTTTGGCTTCAAGAACACAAGTCGACACCTAGGACTAAACGGTGATCTCGAACACGTGGGCATCCCACCCAAAATTTCAATCCAGATGGATGGATGCACTAAAAAAAGGTTTAATGGCAGGGACCCAAGGCCCTGTGGTCCACTTTTGTGGACCCTACATACCCTAGCCCCTTAGGTATGCACCAGAAAAGTCCTCCTGTCCCCCCCATGATTCGAACACTAGGCCTCTTCACATGTAGGAGGTATTTACGGAGTAGAGTTGGCCACCAGGCCAAAGACCTGATGGTTGGATGGATGCACTAAAGATGACACCAAACAGGGTGCTAAAAAATCCCAAGTCTTACATTTCTAACAAACGGGCTGCAAAAATTTCCTTTGATTGTGAAGTCCACAAGGACGGTACACCATCACATAAACTATGATGTCACACCGACGAGCAGTCCACCAAAACGAACCCAGTCTAATCGCAGACAATCACCTAAGACCTTATCCCGCATGATTACCGAAATATAATATCACCACTTAATTAACTGGAAAAGCTTAAACATACCATCTCCATTAACCATGCGTACCCAGATTCAAAACTGAAAGCCAAAATTCAAGACTGACCGCGAGTCGGATCCTCCGACGCTTCAATCCTCAAGGACTCCCTTAGTCCCTAATCATAACTGCTCTCATGACAGGGTTTAAATATACAGGACTAATGAGTTCAAGGTTTTCCAATTACTATGCCAATTTAATTTTATAAAACTTTCCAATACGTAAGCCCTTTTAACGATCAAACGTGCGGTAAGGATACACTACTGTTCATTTGATAGAGTTTAAAATTGATCAACAACACAACGCATAAGAAACCATTTCCAAAATTCGAACTGTTCAATGCTTACATTTATAAAGTCAGTAATAAAACATGCGCACAATTTACACTATATACATGAAGATAGGTTCTTGCACCACAACACGTGTAATAAATGTTTGTACATTCCAAAAGAGAGGTTCGCAATTTTAACTTTAAAAAAAATTCTTTCTCTTTAACCAAAAGACGTTGTGGCAAAAGAATTCTCAACAATCCCATAAGCAACAGTTTAATCTCCAAAGTTCGGTAAAATGGTGGAAATACAAATAAAATTTCAAATAGAGTTTAAAGCTTTAGGTCGTAAAGATAAACACATTTGACCATAACAAAAATTACAATGGCATGGATGTCGCTAACTCGTTACAAGCATTGCGGAAATTACTTAGCAGTAAAAGTTGATGATTGAAATACGATCAGAACAAACGTCATGTTTTAAAATAACGTAAATCGTTTATGCAATCACTCACACCAACGTTATACTTAAATCCAATGCACAAAGCATGCGACGATTGACGTTTGCATAAAGCCAAATATAATTTACATGATAATGAACCCCCCCCCCCCCCCCACCCAAAACAACATGTGGGATGACGTCAATTAACAATATTCATAAAATAACGCACACCATGATGCACAAGTACATGATCCCAAAATTATTTACGCGACGCAAAAGACGTAAGATGAGACATCATAAACTCAACTGAATTTTCGCAAAACTCATAAATGCTAAAATCAAGTGGTGTCAAAATTTCCATTTTTCAACAAAGTGTGCAAGACGACAATATGGCTAGAATATTAAACTTTTAAGAGTTTCCTCTTTTGAATGCAATGAAAGGTAAGTGACACTTTTGACAAAATTTACATGGGACACGACGCCGAATAAACTCGCAAGTTTATATGAAACAAAAATTAAAACTCACGCATCGAAATAGACATGCAAAACAATACTCGATGAAATTTAACAAAAATCGTACAAACTAAAATTCTCAAGAAATTCCGACGCCACACATGGGATTAACTTTTCCTTTAAAACCATTGACATACGTGGAGGAGATTCAATGTCTAGGTTAAAATCTCATAGTTGCTTGCCCAATACCCAAACGACATTAAAACATGGACATTTACAATATCCGGAAATAGCATTAAACATGAGGCGTGAAAGAATAGAATTTAGATAACACTTTACGTGCAACAAACAATTTTGTGCATGCTTAAGCTCACAATTCAAAATCTGATGAGTGCTAAATGTTTTGTCAAGACTTTAGAATATAACTCACTTTATGTTTTGAGAAGATAAGAAACAATTGATGCAAACTTATTTTAGAAATAAATTTAGTGCATGAAATTTGGTCGGTACTCAATATCTTAGGACTACGCTTCTCAATTTCCCGTCATACTATTGTCATCCGGATGCACCAAACATCTTAGAGCAACAATCCCACTAATTTGGGTAACTTACAATTTCTCCTCGAAGTAGAATCGGTCTAACCATCTTATAGCTCTAATACAATCGATAGCTCTGACCTCAAGATGATCAACTTAGTGCATTCACCATGCTTACCGTCACTCCAAGTGACGAAGACTAAAATCATCAACTCCTTCTAATGGCTACCCATATAGAAACTATTTCACTACCCCGACGGTTATCGTACCAAGGCAGTTCAAGCATACACACGTAACTCGTAGGTTCACCATATCACTGGCCAGGTGCTATTATGAACGTACTGTACATGATCATCCTTGCCATTTTCGACGTGATTCCCGTTCTTAGTGGTTCCACTCACCTCGACTCATCAAATCTTAAAGTTCCTAATGGTGTGATCTCACATTCAACGCTTATAAAAAATTACGATAGTTTGAGTCTAGGCATTCTAAATCAACACCTAATTCTCTCAAACTTAAGCTCTGATACCAACTTGTAACACCCTGAATTCTGGAAATAACAACTAATTTAAAATTTTCTAAATACACCAATAAAAGAATCATCTACAACCACAATTTAATATTTAACCTCAACACACACATTCATTCTATATATACGGTTTATAATAAGGACGGGTGCTACTAAAACCCAATAAAAGTCATTATCTCCAAACTGCAGAAATCTTCACTAACTTACACTCGGGAGAACTAAGCACATCTCTTCTTGGGACAACTAGGACCAAACCCCCATCTGGAACCTGATGCACATGCCGACAAATAAAAATGTTAGGCTTAACGCCTAGTGAATTCAAGAGTTTATATCATGATTATAAAGATAGCGTAAAATGGAAATATTGTAACTTATAATCATGATCCTTTAAAATGATTTACTTTAAAATAATGGGTCAACTCATTTACCAATAATATGCATTTTATTGATGGTCGCCGAAACGCCAAAACACTCTTTCATGAAATGATGCTATCCAACACTTAATTGAAACGGGAATAATGGTAATGCTCAATTAATGAAATTTTGAGTAAGCTTTATAAAACAAACGACGAAAATATGATTAAACTTAAGTCTCCAAAATTATAGCATAAGGGAGATAATCCAAACTCAAAACGTGGATATAAAATGACTCCCAATTTATGATAATGTAAATAATACTTTATATCCCAAAACATCCCAAAACACAGATAGGGATTAATACTCGACCCATAAAAGATGGAATAAATTCATGTATGAAAATGTCATCGAAAACAAATAATAAACGACTCAGCCCAAAAATAACACCTTTCGGTGACGAGGGAAAACCCGATTCTGCATAATGTGACGTGCACAGAGTAAGCCACACATTACGTTAAAGTGGTATAAGTATCGGGCTCAACATCTTTCAGAATACACCCATAGATACTAGCACGGAGGACTTACACCATACCAAAGAAGACCACTGCGCCTCAATAGGGAAAACTAGTCGTTCCACCATCGGATAAAGCAATAAATGTATCGAGCTCAGCATCTTTCAGCATACAGCCATTGATACGAGCACGAAGGACTTACATCACATCCAATTCCTGTCACACCCCGCTAAAGCGGAAACACGAGGCGCAACAGCTCCGATGCCACAGCACAAGATTATAAACATACCAACATTTACTTAACCACCAAAATACATTAGATTTTAGAGAACATAATATCGTTATCGTTTACAAATTCCAAGTCTTTTAAACATAAGATACGCTTAAAGCGAACATAGTCTTGTGCTTGAAAATACGAGTACGCTGATAAAGCATCATGGGATTACCTTCTAAATTCCTGAAAAGCATGAATAAAAACCAAGGTCAACTACAAAGAGTTGGTGAGTTCACAGGTTTTGAATATGCACAAATCATTTTTATATGCAAGTTAACATTCGTAGAGCGTACGTAAAAATCAACTTCAATTCTTTGATTCAAGAGTACCACAACTTAAATTTCTTTATGATGAGTGTAAGCAAAGACGAATTTTACGTTGAGCCACTACTAAGCCGTCCCTGACCAATTACAACGCCCCCGATGGACTAACTCAGCGGTGGCTCGTGCCACATGTTTAGCCATCTTCTCTAGTATAGTGCACCCCTGCTCGTCAGCATTAAAGTGGGCTTGTCACACCAAATAGCGCTATCCACTAATACTATAGGCCCGATTTTCTTTGAGTTAATAGTAGTGTCACGGGGTCTTAACATTAAAAACTCAACACATCAATTGCATACTCATCATAAGCTTAATTTTCCAAACGCTTTTAACAAAGCCTTATAAATTGCCAATTCGCAATTCTTTTAAACAATTCTCATGAATCCTTAAGTACGCAATTTAAACATGCTTTTCACCCCAAAATACGTAAAACGATAAAAGTGGGGCTGTGAATACTCACCTTGATGCAAGCAACGAGTGAAGTTTTACTTTAAACTTAATGAGTTTTGTCACGCCTTAACTTTCCCTATATAAGAGTTGCCATAAGAAACACATTAATACCCTATTCCGATGTCCAACCAATATGTCCAATTGTCCCATGAAATGCCATCAAATAAGTTTCTTAGTCCTTAATTATTTTGTCTAAACAAAGTTCCAAAATATAATAAGGCATTACTTAAACTTGATAACACAACTTTTCTGGATTCAGCACATGCTGTCCAGAAAGTTATCCGGTAATTTCAACATGGAAACTTAACTTCTCAAGAGAATTATTTAATCACAAATTTTAGGATGGAACTATGGTATGTTTAGATTAAATCTGCACTTTTTCATAATTTTTGAATAAACTTAGGTACATCAAATCATTTTTATAAAATAAAGTGTCACTGATTTTTGGATCAGTGACTTACCTCACTTTTAACAGGTTTTTGAGGTATCAAATCTTGGAATTAGCTAGTGATCCATATATGGATGCAAACCTAACTCAAAATCCTAACATTTGGAAAAAGATTCACTTAATTTGGATGAGTAGTGAGGGAGCTATGGCCTCTACAAAATAGGTGTATGAATCTGTCTTCACTGGACAGATTGCACCATTTTCTTATAAAATCCATTTAAGTGCTCAAATCATCTCCAAATTCTATGTTTTTGGACTTTTTAGAAAGCTAACACTCTAAACTGAAGTTTAGAAGCAAAAACCCCAAATTTGGACATGTGGTTTGTGAGTTGTGTAAGCTAGAAGTGAGGTCCATTTTCTGGACAGATTCTAGAAAGATGTGAATGCTAATTTAACTCACAAATAATGATCATTAGACATGGTTTTTGGTTAAAAAAAAAGAAAACATGTCTTCACCTTTCAACACATGATAAACTAACACATGCATCATGGATTCATGGAAATCTAAATGCTCATCCAAATGCATGCATGAACACAAAATAAAGAAGATAAGACATTAATATTGATACAATGTTCTTAATCATGTAGAACTTAGAAAATTCCTTCATAAGAACATTTTTATACTAACACTCAATGTATCAAGAGTCAAAAACTCATATTATATAAATATCAAAGGTAAACCATCTTATTAACAAGTTTTCACCCACATGCAAGATAACATAAACACTAGATTAGTGATTTAACATTATATAGAACTCTTAATCATATGAGATTGAACAATCTCATCCTAAGAGTTTATTTATACACAAAATTGATATAAATACATGAATTTCAATCCAACCTTAATAAAATTTTGTGGACCAAGAACCACATTTCATAAAATCATCATCTCTTTGACAAAATCTCAAAGTAACACACATGGAAACCCTAGTTTCATTGGAAGATCATTAAATGGTTCATTAGCAAATGTATTGATACTAATGCATCCCATTTCACTTCCACAACTTGGATTATACAACATTTACATAAAAGATATGAAAACATACCACTTTTGATTATAAACTTGAAGGAATATGGAGGGTTAAATGATTACCTTTAACAAAAGAGATGAAGACTTGGATTCCAACTTCAAAATGGGGATAGATGCTTGGTTGGATTCTTGAATCTTAGCAATGGAAGGAGAAAATGAAGAAAGAAAAATGAAAATGGTGGTGGTGGTGGTGGTGGTGGCTTTTTCGGCCGAAAATGAGAGAGAGGAGAGGGAGAGGAGGTGAGGAGTTAATCTTGAAAAGTGAGAAGTGTGGATAGTTTTTAAATTGGGTTTTTAATTAAAGATAATGATTAAAGTAAGTCGGTTTAGGACAAGTGTCCTAGTGACTCATTAACAATTTTTTTTAATTTAATACCATTAATTGAATTACTAGCTTTAAACTATACAATGTCAGATATATTTGAGAACCAAAATACCCGATTCTCAATTTTTGCTAAATAATTGACAAATTTGAAAATTTTGCAATGCAAGAGAAATTAATATTTTAATTTTTATAATTTAAGAATTTTGGACTTTTATCCACTTATTTGGCATTTCTGGACAGTGACGGTCAGATGCGGAACTGTTCCGGGTCTTTAACGCAACTTCTAAATTTTTCGGGGAAACTTTTTATCTTAAAGGCTTTTAATAAAATTTAAAAAGTGACAAGACTTATAAAATTATTCTGAGGGTGCTGACCTCATTACTCAAAATTTGACAGTTGTCACAATGCCAAACGTGCCTCGATGTGGAAAACTAGTCGTCCCAACACCGGATAAAATACAAAAGTGCTCATGCATCCATAGAAGACGGGGCTGAAACATTACATGACTCAAAACAAATGAACTAACACATTCAAAACATGTAATTCCCAAATAAGATGCAATAAATGCAAATCCTAACCAAACGCTCTATAATGAGCTACCAAAACCAGACAAGTGTCCCCAAGACCCAACAAAGTCCAAACTAAGCTATAAGCTCAACCAATCCAAAGACCCAACGTGGAAAAATCATAAAATGAAATCAAACGTAAACGACCCGAAATAATGCAACCCATGTTTCAAAACACATAAATAACTCCAACATAATTTAGATTGGGACAAAACATTTTCCAAATGAGTTTATACCATTTATCCTTTCAAATCATCCCATGACACCCAATAAAATGCATTTATACTCGAAATTATACTCTATGAAATAAATCATTTAGATACCCAAATATATGATTTATCAAAATGCACAAAATCCCAAAATGGGTGTCTCAACATGTTTATAAAACTAAACATTTCAAAATAACTAAAACTTATCGGCAGTTAACAAATTGAGGTAAAACGCAAACATTTTAAAATAAACATTTTGGCATGTACACCGTTTTCACAAATCAACTTGAACTCACCTTGCTAGATTTAGGCTAAATCTAGATTTCATCCAACGAGCACTTTTGAAGGCCGCTTGAATCCTCAAGCCGAGAACTTCCAAAATCTAGATCCATACATACCGAACCATAAATATCCATAACCAACCACATAGAAACATTCCCCAACATAATATACTAAAATCCCACAACGAGGTCAAAACCCTAGTTTCTCCAAAACTAACAAATCCGAGATTTGATAAACCAAACACTAGGGAAACACCCAAAGAACATATATAACCTTAAATCAAAGAAGCTTACCATTAAAGATGACGAGACTTTCCGAGAACACCCAATCCAACACTTCAACCCGAGCTCCCAACCGTTGAACTTGATGAGGAAGAAGGAGATGGAGATGGAGGTTTTGTAACTCAAAATCCCAACTAGCTAGATGGTGAGTAATCATGTGGTTTGGGGAGGAAAACCCCCCAAAATAGGTTAAGGTTCGGTTTTGGGGTTTGGGAGAGAAAAGGGGATAAGATAGAAATGAGAAATGAGGGAAATGGGTGAAAAATCGCACATTTAACCCACTGGTACACACAGGCTATAGTGCCAGGCGATTATGCCAGTGGCACTATCGCCAAGCATGTACCGTGAGCTCCTTAGCTTCGGCGATAGTGCCAGGCTATTGTGTCCTCTGGCACAATCGCTGGCATGGTCGCCCGGGTGTCCCCGAACTCCAAAAATCCGACTTTTCAACGCCCAAACTCCCGATACTCCGAGGGACTTTAAACAATACATTCCCAACAAAACCCCACTGTTTACTAGTCATAGAAATGTCCGGGTGACATTTACTTACCAAAAACTACGGGCGTTACACATTCAGATGAAGATTTACAAAAGTTTGTTGATCATCTGTCCCTCATCACAAAGCAATTTCAGAAAAGCTATGGCAAGAAGAGATTTTCAAAGTCAAAGTATGATGGGTAAAGAAAAGACAGATCAGAGAAATACAAGCCGAGGTTTGGAAAGAAGGAAGGAAAGAGATAAGAGAAAAGAGAAGAGAAGAAAGAAGAGAAATTTGAGCCTAAGTTTGGCAGGTGTTACAATTGTGGTAAGCCTAGTCACTTCTCCAAAGATTGCAAGTTCAAACGGGTGAAAAATTCAGAGTATTATGCCAAGAAATCTTTACTGGCAAAGAAGGCAGAAGAAGGGAAAGAGCTTATGGCAGAGGAAGAAATTGGCAAAAGTTCTGATGAAGAATCAACACACTTCACACAAGTGTGTATGATGGCAAAAGTTGAAGATGGAGCTGAAACTTCTTTTGACCGCTCTGACTGTGAATCTGAAGTAACTACTCTTTATAATTCTGAACTTGTTGAATCTCTTATGGCTCAGATTCAAAATATGGAAAAAAGGTTGAGAATTTAAAAGGCAAACTTAGCAACGAAAGACAATCAATGATGAGTTTTCGTGATGAAAACGCATTATTGAAAGTTGTTGTTGTGGATAAAGAGTCAGAAAAAGATGCCTTGAAGAAAGAGAATGAAGTTTTAAAATCTAAAATAACTGAGCTGAAAAGGAATCTTGTTAATTTAAATTCTGAAAAAGGTGAATTTAAAATTAAGTTTGAAGCTTGTTTTCAGGAACGGAATGAGGCTTATTGCAAAATTAAGCAACTAGAGGATTTGAATCTAAAGAGAGGACAGACTGAGCAAACATTGAATTTATTAACGAACAAACTCCAAGATGTCTGTTTTTATAATGCTAAAACGGGTTTAGGTTTTGAAGAAAATGATGTTTTAAAAAGAGCCCCAGAAAACTTGTATAAGTTTGAGAAATTGGGGTCAAAACCTAAGAAAATCCCGGATATTCATGATACGTTTGTTAAAGCTGAAACTCTTAAGTCTGACATCTCTTCTAAAGGTAAAGAAGTGATTGATGATGATACATCAAGTTGTGCTGATTCAATTTCAAGTTTTAAATCTGTTGGTTTTTCTTATAATGAATTGAACAAAATCTACAAAACCAGAAAACCTGAGTTTGTTGAGTTTTAATCATTATTTTCTACATTTACACCAACAGAATCAGCCAACACTGAGACAGATATACCTGAAACTCAATGTCAGTATGATGAGTATGAATCAGACACAGATGTTGAGAATTAGACTCCAATATCTGAATCAGTCATTTCTGAATCTCCAAAAGAGGTTAAGACTGATGAGTGTATAAATGTCATGAATAATAGCATTAAAACTGATTTTTCAAAGAAAATGACTGAGGAGATTTTTGAAAACATGATGAATGCTTCAGATCATGTTCCTATTATTGAGAAGTTAGAATCAAACTCTGAGCTGAATCAAACATCTATTTTTGAGAAGCAAATCAAAGATCTTCAAAAGATTATTGAAGAGTTGGAAGATGAGAATTGTGATCTCAAATTCAAACTTGACAAATCTTTTGAGGAAAACAAAGAACTCTCCAAAGAGTTACATACTTTGAAAACTGATTTGTCTAAGCAAAATCTTGATGAGAAAAAGATGTTTGAATCTTAGAAATGGAATGTTCATTCAAACCCAAAGTTTGAGACTATCACTTCCAAAACCTCTGTTGTTTATACTGAAACTCCTGAATATCCTCCAAGCGTTTTTGAGAAAGGAGAGTCTTCTGGAACTTTAAAGAAAAGTTCATCTTTTAAGAAGAAAACTGACAAGGTTTCATTTCTTGTTTCAGATATAAGAAAACAAAAAGATAAAGGAGAATGGGTGAAGAAGAAGTCTGAAAAGAAAGTTGTTGAGAATAAAAGTAGTGTTAATGATAGTGCTAGTTTGAAATGTAAAAGTTCCAACGATCCAAAATGTCAAAAATGTATGAATGTTTGTACTCAAATTGATAACTCAAAACTTTTGACATTTGCTCGTAAGAACTTTATTTGCAAACACTATCATGACAATGCTTTCACGATTCACACCATTCCTCCTAAATCTAAAGTTGCTAAAAAGGCATCTTGAGCTAAATCTATATCTAAATCCTCAGCACAACATGCTAAAGTTTTTCATACTAAGAATGCTTATTATTCTAGAAAACAGAGATTTAATGAGCTTAATGTAAAAATGGTTTGGAAATGGATACCGAAGCCTCGTTATGAGTGGCGAATCAAGGCTAAGGTAGAAGATTTAAATAAATTGCATAAAGCTAACCAAGAAGGACCCATTTGGATATGGGTACCTAAGAAGAAGTGATTTGTTCTTTTTGCAGGCCTCTCATCTGTAGTACATAGATTCAGGATGCTCGTGTCACATGGCTGGATTTAAGCATCTGTTACATAACTATGTTGAGGAACCTGTAGGGACAGTCAGTTTTGCAAATTCATAGCTTAATGGAATCATTAGAGGACATGGTTCATTGAAAAATGGCACCGTCACAATCAAGAAAGTACTTTTTGTATCTGTTACATAACTATGTTGAGGAACCTGCAGGGACGGTCAGTTTTGCAAATTCAGAGCTTAATAGAATCATTAGAGGACATGGTTCATTGAAAAATGACACCGTCACAATCAAGAAAGTATTGTTTGTATATGGACTTGATCATAATCTTTTCAGTACAAGCCAATTCTACGACAGTCATTTCCATGTTCGGTTTACTGTTGATAGTTGTTTCATTGAAGATAAGGACGGTTGTGAGATTTTCAAAGCAGAGCGACATGGCAATTTATATGCAGTGCACTTTCCAGCACTTTTTGCAACTAGGTCTGTTTGTCTAATTGCCAAAGCTTTAAAAGCTGAATGTTGGATTTGCCATAGGCATTTGTCTCACCAGAATTTTCAAGCGATAGATCAATTGGCGAGACATGGTTTAGTCAAAGGTCTACCAGAATTGAGGTTTGAGAAGAATTCACTTTGCCCTGCCTGTGAGATGGGAAAAATGAAACGCAGTTCACATAAAGCAAAGACAGAATTTTCTTGTTCATTATCTCTTGAGCTTATTCACATGGACCTTTGCGGCCCTATGAGAACTTAGTCTATTAATGGGAAGAAATATATAGTCGTAATGATAGATGAGTACTCCAAATACACATAGCTGGAACTTCTGCGAAACAAATCAGACGCGTCAGAGTTAATCATTGCCTTTATTAAAAAGATCCAGGTTCGACTTCAACTGCCGGTAAAGACATTGAGAAGTGACAATGGCACAAAATTCAAAAATGATACTCTTCAGAGTTATCTCGTATCAGTCGGGATTTCAAATAATTTTTCTGCTGCTTATACTCCTCAACAGAACGATGTGGTCGAAAGGAAAAATCGAACTCTAGTTGAGGCAGCGAGAACGATGCTGGCATACTCTGGTCTTCCATTGTATCTGTGGGCTGAAGCCATAACTACTGCATGTTTTACACAAAACCATACTATTGTGATCAAAAGACATAAGAAAACAACATATGAGCTTATAAATAAGAGAAAGCCGAATATTAAATTTCTTCGTGCTTTTGGTTGTAGGTGTTACATACTTAATGATCGTGATAATCTTGGTAAATTCGACAAGAAGGCAGACGAAGGCTACTTTATCGGATACTCTTTGACGTCAAAAGCCTATCGGGTTTACAACAGACGAACCAAGACTATCATGGAGAGTATGAACGTGTCTTTTGATGAATCATCCACGTTGACTTCTGAACACAGCAGTTCAGAACTCAAGCTGAAACAGAAGGCTTCTATTCAAGACGGAATAGAACCTGAACCTTCACAGACTAAGTCTTCTAACTCACTTAATGTTTCATCTGAGTTAGATTTACTGTTCTTTGATGCATTCTTGGATATATGTGCAGATTTTGACAAATCAAACATATCCACATCAACTTCAGAGGTCTCGGTCATAACTACAGACATTTCTGGACCTTCTGATATTGTCACAACAACCTCATCAAGTACATCTACACCAGTTATTTCTGATAATACTAATTCAAACTCTGCATCTACAGATACAGTTTCTGGAAAAGAAGTCCCGAGTACTTCTTCTGTTGCACCAGAACTACTTCAATCAGAAACAAATTTACAAGATGTCCCGAGTACATCTGAGGTTGAGCCTGCAATTTATGATGAATATGATGAAGACAACACGCAGATCTCTGTTCAACCACTTCCAAGCAATACAAGATGGACAAGAGATCATCCCCTACATAACATAATAGGTGACGTACACAGTGGAGTAAAAACGCGGGCGACATCTGTAAATTTTTGTCTTTACTCGAGTTTCCTTAGTTTTCTTGAGCCGAAGAAAGCATCAGAAGCCTTGCACGATCCTGATTGGATTTTATCCATGCAAGATGAGCTTCTACAATTTGAGCGGAACAAGGTCTGGCGACTTATCCCACTACCTGAAGGAACATCGGTAATTGGTACAAAGTGGGTATTCAGAAATAAGAGAGATGAATCATGAGTTATGGTTCAAAATAATGCTCGCCTTGTTACAAAAGGGTATTGCCAACAGGAGGGAATTGATTATGATGAAACATTTGCTTCTGTAGCAAGGATTGAAGTTATTCGGATATTTTTATCCTACGCAACCCACAAGAATTTTGCAGTCCATCAGATGGACGTAAAATCTGCATTCTTGAATGGGAATTTGCATGAAGAAGTTTATGTTGCTCAACCCGAAGGCTTCGTCGATCCAAAACACCCGGATTATGTCTACGTATTAGACAAGGCATTATATGGACTAAAACAGGCACTGAGAGTTTGGTACGAAACGTTAACCCAATTTCTACTTGCTTCAAGATTTAAGAAAGGTATTATCGATACTACTCTCTTTCTGAAGAAACAAGGTGAAGATATGATCCTAATTCAGATTTATGTGGATGACATTATTTTCGGTTCTACAAATCCTAAATTTTGTAAAAAAAATTCAAAAATTATGGAATCTCGATTTGAAATGTCGATGATGGGTGAACTGACATTCTTTCTTGGTCTTCAAGTAAAACAGTTACCCGAAGGCATTTTCATCAATCAGTCAAAATATATTAGAGATATCCTGAAAAAGTTTAACATGACTGAAAGTTCAGTAATGAAAACACCAATGGCAACGGCTACACTTTTAAATGCTGATCTTTCTGGTAAATCTGTAGATCAAAAAGTGTATTGTAGCATGATTGGTTCATTATTGTACTTAACAGCAAGTAGACTAGATATTATGTTTGTCACGTGTTTTTGTGCTAGGTATCAAGCTAACCCGAAGGAATCACACCTAGTCACTGTGAAACAAATTCTTAGGTACCTCAAAGGCACTCCCGAGTTAGGCCTTTGGTATCCTAAGGGTTCGAGTTTTGATCTAACTGCCTACACAGATGCTGATCACGCAAGTTGCAAGCTGGATCGCAAGATCACATCAGGATCATGTCAGTTTTTAGGTGACAAGTTGGTTAGCTGGACGTCAAAGAAGCAGAATTGTGTATCTACATCTACCGCCGAGGCTGAATATGTAGCCGCTGCAAGCTGTTGTTCACAAGTCCTTTGGATGCGAACACAATTAAAAGATTTTGGCTATTCATACCAACGAGTTCCTATTTACTGCGACTCAAAGAGTGCGATAGCAATAACAGCTAATCCAGTGCAACACTCAAAGACTAAACACATTGATGTACGATACCACTTCATCAAGGATCATGTAGAAAAAGGCGATATAGAAATGCATTTCGTTCAAGTAGACTACCAGTTGGCTGACCTTTTCACCCAACCGTTGGGTGAAAAGAGGTTTACCTTTTTAGTCAGCAAATTAGGTATGTTAAATTCCAATCCATGATTCAAGGGGGAGTATATCTTACTTTGTGCTTAAATTGATTATGTCTTGGAAATAATGAACATTGTCTATTATTCATCATTTACTGACAAAGGCAGAATCATTTTTACAATGATTACCAAATTCTTTTATCTTGCAAGTTATCTTTCAAGTGACATTGGTTTCTGGTTACATCAGATCAGGACCCGTTCTTCATTGGTTAAAATGAATATTACTATTCTCATCAGAGAATATGTAATCATGGCTTCTGAATACCACTGTTCAGAACCCGATCTCAGATTTTTTTTCTTCTGATGGATGCTTAATTGATAACATCTTTTCTAGAAGTGTTTTGATTTGAGGGGGAGTCAATTGCTATATCTTTTAGGGGGAGGAGATAATAGTTAGTTATACTTTCATTGTTATATTTTTCTGATAACTTGACTTTTTAACAGATATTAAGGGGGAGAATATCTGTGGTTTTTGTCTAAGTGAGCTTACAGGTATATTTTCTATTTCTTAATCTTTATCACTGGTTGAAATATGAACAACTTTCACTTGTGAAAAATGATTTTTTTTAAATGTTCAAACCACTTCACATTCTTAAAATATCTTCATGTATTGAGAAGTGTGATTTTAAATGATTTTGGATACTTTGATGCTTATTTGGCCGTGTATTCCTAAAGAAAAATACTTGTGTATTTTCTTTTCATATACTTTGTCAAGTATTCATACACATAACGGTTCAGTACATTCATTTCTTGACTTTGATATTACCATGTCTCAAAAGTTTAATCTTTCGATGGTAATACTCCCGGTTGTATTCTATGTTGTTTGAATCAGACATCCTTTCATTATATGTGCTTTCATTGATAAACTGTTTATATATTGTTAATATAAACAACATTCGTCTTTGATATCCCTTATTCTTTTTCTTCATGATAATTTTGTTAAGTCTATTTTTAGTAGTAATCAATGTATTTATACCTTGTGCTAATTGTGCTTAGTTTGACTTTATCTTAGTCAAGGGTATTTAAGTCCCTTTGTGCTTTGTCTTTGTAACTTTGGAGCTCATTTTGAATACATCAGTTTACATTTGGCGCACAATCTTTCTCTCTCTACGATTTAGTTGATCTTGGTTTATCAATTGGTATCAGAGCCATCCTAAATCTGAGAGGATTGAGAGAAACGATTTTTGATTCTGAATTTGTGTTTTAAATCAGAAAATTTGATTGATTTTCTTGATTTTTTCAAGAAAATCTCATTTTTTGATTTTACATCAAAATCAGACTTAAATCTGATCAATTTTCTTGTATATTGGTTTGTTGGATTCGTTTTTGATAGTAGAACATATTTGATTCACATCATTTTGCAAGAAATTCACATTTTGAAGTTCAATTTTGAGAATTTTTGTTTTTCTGGAAAAGTCATTCAACGAACTGTTCATTTCAAGAATTCTCAATTTTGTTGTTTTTGATCGAATTGTTTGATTGAAAAGTGTTAGAAAACTGTTTTCGATCAATTGTGTGTAAGAAAATTTCTTTAATTTCGTATATGTAATCGATTTTAGAAGTTTTTTCTTGATTCTCTGAGTTTTGCGCCAGATCTTGTTTTTGCGCCAGTTCATATTTGTTTTGCGCCAGTTCATATTTTTTTTGCGCCAGTTATTCATGTTTGATATTTCATCTGATTTTTGCGCTAGTTGATATAAACTTTGCGCCAGTTTATCTTAGGTTTTCATCAAGTTCAGATCTCTTCTCACGAAAAGTTCAAGTTTACTTCATCAGTTCATCACGCAACGAGCAATTTGTGCCATCTTAGTTTCGCGCAAATCACGTTTTGCGCCATCAGCACATCACGCAAAGTAAATTTTGCGCCATCCTTATCTCACGAGAAGTTCAGTTCAGAGTGCGCAAGTGATCTTTTGCGCCACCAACATCTCACGCAAAAAAATTTTTGCGCCATCAACGCTTCGCGTAAATCTAAGTTTGCGCCAGCTTCTACTCACGCAAACCTTCAGTTTGCGCCAGATTATCTGCTTCCAGACTTGGATTATTTCTGAACTTTTTGACTTTGTGATTCTATAAAGATGTCTCTACAAGCTCAGTTTTACAAGAATGATATAATGACGTCTTTGGGGTCAGACACTCGTCCTCCAGTTCTGATAAATGAAAATGAATTTCAGCAATGGCAAGACAGATTCATCAATTTCATAGAGAGACAAGTTAATGGTGACAATATGATGAAGCCTCTTACTGAAGGTCCTATGGTAAAGCCTATGAAATAAATTCCAGCCACTGCAACTACACCAGCTATAAGGGTTGAGAAGCTTTTACATGAGTATGATGCTGATGAGGCTTTGCGATATCAAGCAGATAACCAAGCAAAGTATAATCTGATTCTCGCACTGCTAAATTCCATTTATAACCGAATTCACTGTTTCAAGCATAATCCAATGCTAATGTGGACTCAGTTAGAAAAGATAATGCTTGGATCAGCAGTTGCCACTCAACTCCGTCAGACAAGATACATGAACAATTTTGAGGAATTTAAGGCAAAAGATGGAGAAAGTCTGAAAAGTGTGTTTGACAGATTTTGGGCAGTGATAAATGATTTGTACAAGATTAAGGTGACAAAGACTGAACTGGAAGCCAATCTGAAATTTTTGAATGCTCTTCAACCAGAATGGAGCAAATCTTGTCATCGAATGAGGAATGATGTCCGGATCTCTACAATGCCGATACAGGAACTTTATGAGATCTTAATGGCTGATAAAAATATGGTGCTAGAATAAGAAGCAAAGATTGATAAGAAAAACAAGTCGAAGTCAGTGGATCCAATTGTTCTTCTAGCAAGTCAGTTGGCAGAACAAGCTTTATCTGAAAATGCTTATGATGGGTCAACTGATGATGATGGTGAGGCTTTGGAAAAGGCAATGATCCTTCTCTCTCAACATTATCAGAAGAAGTTCCAACACAGATCAGGTTCAAACAACCTCCGCTTCACTTCCGGTTCAAAGAAAGTGGAACCCGGTGCTCCCTCAAAGCCATTTGTTCCAAAGTATGAGCCTGTTAAAGTGGCAGAACCGAAGAAGGAAGAGAAGAAGGCTATGGACTGCTTCAACTGTGGGAAACCCGGACACATAGCAAAGGAGTGTCGAGTGAAAGTTGTTCGGGATTCTGCGTTTTACAGGAAAAAGATGGAGCTTGCTGAAAAGAGAGAGAATGGAATAATTCTGTTAGCTGAAGAGGAATATTGGCTTGATCACTTAGACAATGAAGCATAGACTGAGGAAACAGCTGCTATGTGTTTTATTGGGGATGATAAGTGTGATGATGAAGATGAGGATACCTCCACTGATGAATCTGAGGTACCATCTGAATTTGATTACAACTTTATTTGCTCTCAAATGAACGTCATAATAACTGCCCTACATGACTTACGTTCGAAGTTCCTATCTGAAAAGCAAATTAATCAAGAAAAATCTGTCATGATTGAAAAATTGCAATTTTCATTGAAAGATGAAAATATTATTTTGACAGATACAAAAGAGAAGTTTCAAAAGAAATTGGATGAATTAGAAAATTTAAATAAGACTAATCTTGAATCTTTGACAGATTTGACCAAATTAAATCAAAAATTTTCTGATAAAATAATTGTTTTAGAAGGAAAATTATATAAGAGAGAACAAACTGAGCAAACAATTTATATGAATAAACCAAGGAGTGATGAGGCAATAAAAGAAAGATGGGGACTTGGTTTTGAAAATCCACATTGTTTAAACAATGTTATAACAAAAACTCCCACTTTATATAATTTCGATTATCTAAATCTTGCACAATATGCTCCTCAATTTAAAATTGAGTGGATGAATGAAAAGCAAGAATTAGAAATTGAAAATGAGAAAAGAATGAACAACAAGAAAATGGAAATGCCATTTGTTTATACTCGTGAAAATGCCAAATATTTTCCTGAAAAATCAAAGAAGTTCAGAATATCTCAAAATGTTTTAAATGTCAATTCTTCCATTAAATCTTCATTACCAAATGATTATTTTGATATATATGCCAATAGCAGTAATAAGGAAAATATATCTCCGGTTTCTTATTATTCTAAGAGATATATACCCCATTAGTATTAGAGGGCAAAATCATTGATCTTGAAGATAAAATGGACGAACAAAGTCTTCAAAATGATTTTGAAAATAGTTTATTTCTTTTTATCATGAAATCTAGTTTTGAAGACAAAATCATTTCTCACAAACAAGACTTTGATGACAAAATAAATTATGGTTTTTTTTATCGATTCTAAGGAAAATACTCAAAAAGTTCAAACAAGTGAAAGTTTGCGCCAACCACAGGTAGAGCAAACTGAAGGTTTGCGCCAGAAGTTGGTAGCACAAAGTTCAGTATGCGCCACCAATGGGTCGCGCAAATCTCTTCCAGACTTGTGTTTTTCTGAAAATCATAACTCCAAGGCAAGTTCAACAATGATGAATGCTCAGTTTGATTTCTTATATAAAATTTCTTCTTCCAATTCAATTGTTGATGATTCTTTTATGCTAAATGATCAGTATTATAAACCAAAGCGTAAAAGTAGAAGGTCAAAGAAGTCAAAGAAACAAGATACTGTAATTTCTGAAAACTCTAATTCTTCTGATTCTACTGTTTCAGATCGGACTTTGAACAAGTCGACAAGGCAGATATGGAGAGTCAAGAAGAGATCAACAGAATCTGAAACTTTAGAGGATAAATGTGTAGATCGTCTTTGTAAAACGGATACATTTGCATTTTGTAATAAAAACACAAAATATTCAATAAAGCAAATGATTCAAATTACAAAGAATGTCTCATATTGTTCTTCTAGTTCTGATTCAGATGATTATGTTTCTTCCTCCATGGATGATTATGTTCATATTTTTTCTAAAAAGAGAGTTTTGAAAAATAAGAGGCAAAGGACTAACAAGTAGGGACCCATAAGCATATGGGTACCTAAATCTGTGTAATTTCTGAATGTCCAACTTACTCAATTATGGTATCTGGATTCGGGGTGTTTCAAACACATGACGGGCAACAAATCATTACTTTTAAATTTTAAAGAAAAATGTTGCGGTCGTGATAAGTTTGGAAACTGCGAGACTGTTCCTATTTTAGGTATGGTGATCTTGTGCAAGGAAATATCACTGTCAAGCGAGTTAGCTATGTTGAAGGTCTTAGTCACAATTTATTCAGCATCGGCCAAGTTTGCGACAAAGATCTTGAAGTCAGCTTCAAATCCAAACGAGTTGCAGTAAAGAATGACAGTGGTCAGAATTTATTTGTCAGAAAGAGAAGATCAAATTTATATACTATTGATCTTTCCAAGGTTAAAATTCCATCAGATACTTGCTTGCTATCTAAAGCCTCTGTTCATGAAAGCTGGATATGGCACTGACGACTAGCTCATCTCAACTTTAAATACATGGATCGCCTTGTCAAGAATGATTCCGTACGAGGTCTCCCAGTACTCCGATTTTAGAAAGACCACCTTTGTCAAGACTGTGAGAAAGGAAAGATGAAGAAAGTTCCGCATAAGCCAAAACCCGAAGCCTGCACTTCGGACATTTTTGATATCCTACATGTTGACTTATGTGGACCAATGAAGACAAAGAGTATTGGGAAGAAAATATATGTTTTGGTGGTTGTTGATGATTATTCACGTTATACATGGGTCAAGTTTCTCAAGTCCAAAGATGAAACTCTTGACATTCTCATCAACCTAATCAAAACAATTCAGACCAACAAGCAAAAAGCGGTCAAAGTTGTCAGATCAGATAATGGTACAGAATTCAAAAACAGCACTCTTCAAGCTTTCTACGAAGATCAAGGCATTCAACAATAGTTTTCTGCTTCTCGAACACCGCAACAAAATGGTGTTGTTGAACGAAGAAATAAAACGCTTGTCGAGGCTGCCAGATCGATGCTTGCTTATTCCGGTCTTCCTTTGTCACATTGGGCTGAAGCGGTATCTACTGCATGTCATACTCAGAACAGATCCATTCTACATCGCCGATTCAACAAAACACCTTATGAGCTTATGAATGGCATCAAACCAAATGTCAAATATTTCAAATCATTTGGGTGTAAGTGTTATGTTCTGAATGACCGCGACAATCTGAACAAATTCAGTCCAAAGGCAGATGAGGGTATTTTTTTGGGTTATTCTTCTACTTCTGCGACTTACCGTGTCTTTCTTACTTCATCCAAAAAAAGTGATAGAGAGTGTCAATGTTAAATTTGACAAAGTTGCAGCTTTGGTTTCTGGTCAAATAGGTCCAGAACCCGCACTTTCAGGGAATTTAGCTTCTGGACAAACCAGTTCAGAACCTGCACTACAACAGACAAATCAGGATCCATCTTCTTCCTTTCTTAATCTTACTGATCTTGATTTTCTTTTTGAGCATTTTTATGATGATGTGCCTAAATCTAACACTGTGAGTGCATCTACTTCCAATTCCACTGCATCTATCTCTGAAACTGATGTTGTTCCAGTAACTTCTGAATCTCAAAACATTCTTTCTGAACTTCATCCAACTCAATCAGAACCTGAACAAGTGAATACTGAATCTGTTCAAGAAGAACTTGTTCAAAATGAATCTGTTCAAGAAGCACTTGTTCAAGAAGAATCTGTTCAAACAGAACCAGTTCAAGAAGAAGAACAAACTGCTGATATTCAACCAACCATTCCAGAGTCTGATTCTGATGTTGTTGAATTACCCCCTCCTCCAGTTCAAACAATTATGTCTTTTCATCTGATATAGAAGTATCTGAAGCTCTCTCTCAACAGTTAGAAGTTGTTCAAGAGATAATAAATCCTCTCCCTCACACCACTAAATGGACAAGATCTCATCCTATTCATCAGATTATTGGTGATCCTCAAGCAAGCGTATCTACTCGTTCTAAGACGGCAACTCCAAACGAATGTCTATTCACTTGCTTTCTAAGCAAGATTGAACCAACCAAAGAATATCAGAATATCTGCGTTATATGACGAATTCACTTCTTTCAGATCTGAAGCTCGGAAAAAAATTTCTGATATCAAAGAAGGTTTATCTCTCATGACTCAAGCCTTAACTGATCTATCTAACAAGTTTGATCTTCATGAACAGAGTTGCAGAACTGAAGCATGCTTGTCTCATAATAGGAGACATGACCAAGATGATCCGGATCATCAAGGTCATGAGGGGGAGATGTCGAAGAGACAGAGGGTGGAGAGTTCTTTAGATAGAGAAGATCAAACTCAATCTGAGGTTGTGGATAGAGAAAAGAATGCTGATAATGTTCAAGATTGTAGTGTTGAAAATCTTGTGAACATTTTGATTGATAATGTTGATTTATCCTCTATGACTAATGTTTTGAACATTTCTAAGCAGAATGTTGAGAACAATATGCAGATTGTCGTATATGTTGATCCAGACACTGCAACAAGGTCAAATGAGTTAGATGATTATGAAGTCGCGAATGACATGAGATTTTTCTTTGCAAACTTCATAGAGATCAATTCTGATGATGATGATGATATTAGATATGAGAAGCTTTGCAAAGTTAAAGAAGAAGATCTTGATGATATAATTGTCATTTATGATATTGAAGATAGTACTTTCTATCTTGACGTAAAGGATGAAGAGATAACTGATACTTTGTACGGAGACTTACCTTAACAATATGACATTCCTGAAGCTACTCCAGTCACTTCTAGTCCTGTTGTTGTTCAAGCTCCGACTCCCACTTCTCCCTCAAGTACATTTGACATAGGTCAGTCGTCCAGAGCTCAAGCTGATATTCCTTCTTCTGATCCTGTGATCCCTCCGTCTATCCTAGAAGAAGGTCCAGCTTTGACTAGACAGTAGAGACAAAGAAGTTTACAAGAAAGGCATATGGCTTCAAGGCTTAGATATGCTTTTCTCGAGGACTCTCAAAGTAATATTTTCGTTTCTAGGAGAAGACAGATCAACATACATGCTATTCTTGGTGTTGAAAAGGAGTCGGCAGATTATCAGTACGAATACTTGATGTTCATCAAATGCCAACGCCGTGGAAAGCATCTCGTTTCTTCTCCTCATCTGATAGTACGGGTTATCAGCGTTTCGATAAAGAAGTTTGTTCATATCTGGTATCCTGTATTTGAAGTGGAAAGAAGAGATTGCATCTTATATACTTTCTCGGAGGCTGATTTTAATGATTTATCTATTGATGACGTTGAGTTTCTGTACAATCATTTCAGGAGTCTTTACCACAGAACAGAAGATGTCTCTCAAGCATTGTTTGTGATTAAAAGATTCATTCAACGTCAAATCAGATTTCACAGAGTATTTGACTTTCAGATGGTTGCTGAAATCTTTCAGCCTGTGGTGAACCTTCAAAGACCCAATCGTAGCTTGCCGAACATCGACTCATATTCTTTATTCACTATTCTTCAGAATCCATATGGAGTTGTTTACAGGAATGCTTCTGGTCAGAATTGCTTCCTAAGATTTGAAGAGATTAATCATTACTATGATGGAACGTTGAAAGTGATCAAGCTACAGTTGGATCATCGTTTAAAAGCCGCTAAAAGAAGATTTTTGGAAAAAAGAAGAGAATTGTTTCAGCTCGAGAATGAAAAGATTCAACTTCTCAAGAAAGCATTGAATACCATTGATGAGAGGTTGATCTTACGTTCAACTCTAAGACGCTTAGAAGTTTTGCTTGGACTGAATCGACTCCGTCAAAGAGAAGAGCGCCATTGATTACTAAGGGGCAGATTGTTAAGTCTATTTTTAGTAGTAATCAATGTATTTATACCTTGTGCTAATTGTGCTTAGTTTGACTTTATCTTGTATGTCTTAGTCAAGGGTATTTAAGTCCCTTTGTGCTTTGTCTTTGTAACTTTGGAGCTCATTTTGAATACATCAGTTTACATTTGGCGCACAATCTTTCTCTCTCTACTTTCTCTCTCTACGATTTAGTTGATCTTGGTTTATCAAATTTGATCTAATTTTATCATTATCAGATTCTCAAAACATTTCTATTCATTTCATGATATTCATTCATTCAAATTATTTTGAGAAATCTTAAATGCTTAAAATGCTCAAATTTCATTCTGATTTTTGATGAGCAAAAATATACTGACATTGATTTCTTGCACTTTAATGTCAAGAAAATCATTGAGCAACGCATGCTTTTAGGACAAATACATGGGATTCGATGTGAGAGCTTAACAGAACATCCATGGATTCACAATAACCAGTGTTTCCTACCCCGGAAGTATTCCCAAGAGTGATTGAGGGGAGAGGGGTCAAAAGATTTGAGTGTTGGCGTGTGAAGAGGTAAAATGGAAAAGAGAGATGGGTTAGAAGTGAGCTTCCATGGTTAAAAGAAAGAGGGTGTGAGATCAGAGTAAAAGAATATTAGACTTTGCACCAAATTCTTTCTGAGTCGGGCAACCACATCTACTGATTGGTTCGCATTCTTTGGTGACCATCATTGAAAAAGGCAGTGAGCCCATGCCATCTCTTGCATACAACCCCACCAACTACTCATTCTTTTCTTAAAAAGAGAATGTTTCACATTTTCTGGGGAAGCAGCACATACTCTATTCGTTCTTCACTCAGAAGATATTGATATTAAAAAAGAAGGAAAGTTGCCCCACCTTCGACCCTTTATCATGCACTTTGAGTCTATGTATAATCATTGTTGTCTCAATGATTTGCATAATTTTGAGCCTTAACAGCAATCATTGCGCTAATTCTTTCATAACACATGCACGAGCACACAAAAAATGTGTTTTTCTGTCAGAACATTCATAGAAAATACCTTGTGTTTTTCGATGACTGGATGGAAGTCCTGGGGAGTGAACGTCATCTCAAGCTCCTTAAATTGTACATTCGTTGTACACAGTAACTTTGTGTTACTGACAGGCATTCCTAACTGTTTCGTTTGTTGATTCAGGGTTACAACTCTTAATTTGTCTGAATTTGAAAAGATTCAGATGAATATATTCATGAATTGACGGCTCATTCAGATCAGACAAAAGATTATTTCCTATTATTCTTTGGGGGAGATTGATCATTTATTGTCAAAGGGAGAGATTGTTAATCATGGAGACTGTACTTATCAGATGATTTGGGAGAGATCTTTCAAAGATTGTGCTGACATTGAAACAGTTTTGATGATTCTGACAATTCATCAAAAAGGGGAGATATATAAAAGTTTCAAGTCATGAAAGGGGGAGATATATAAAAGTTCCAAGTCAGAACAATGTTGATATTATTAAGAAGTTAAAGGAGATGTAATGAAAGGGGGAGACATTTATATCAGACAGATGGTTGATTGTCAAAGTGAAAGCCAAAGCCAAAAACATCAAAAGAAAAAGAAAAAGAATGACAAAGTTTTGAAGATGTAAAGTTCTTTTGAAGATTTCAATGATTGTGAAGAATGTGTTATAAGTTGTTGGAAAAGCTAAAGAGGGAGATTTATTTCAAAGGTTGAAGAATGTCAAAGTTTCAAAGTTTTGTTGAAGATGTTAAAGTTTTCAAAATTTAAAGCTGAAAAAGATTTTTGCTGATGATCATTTCTGAATACAAGAAGACCTGAAGATAACTGTCAAAAAAAAATTTAATCTTGAATCCAAAGGGGGAGATTATTATACTAGAATTGTATTCAAGATTAAATAGAGGGTCAAAGTTGTAATAGGTTGAAAGTTAAGGGGTCTTGAGTTGTAAAGTCAACTATGTTGACTTAGTATAAATATGTTTTGTTTTCTTTGTAATCAAGTAAGTACGCATATTAGATTCATTCTGAGAAGGTTGGTAAGAACTCGCACACATATACACAGAACACTACGTGAGATCTGTAGCACTATGTTAGATATATGACTTCGATGTAATCTGTGATTAAAATCAATAAATATTGTTTTCTAAATGATTGTGTGAATTATATGCTAGTAATTCTGGGTCACACAAACATAAAACTAAATCGTGGAAATAAAACTATTGTAGCAAAAGATAGAAATACTAGAACTCCCTGAAGAAGGATTTCGATAGCCTTCTGTACCCGTCGTATGTGGATTGCTTCATGTCAATCGTCGATTCCTACTCTTCTTACTCCAATCTCCCTCGTAGTCTCCCAAGACGGCTTCTTTTCTCCCTATTTTCATAGGTTAAAACTCTGATATCATAGCCTCCACGCAAACCCCTAGTTATAGGAACAAAAATGTAACATTCAGGGCATCGGCGCGGTCGACCGCGTGACTGGACTCGCGCCGAGAGTCGCGCGCAACACTGTATCTTTTCCCGCATTAGTGACCGCGCGGCTAGATCCACGCCGCCATCCGCGCGGAGCACTGTTTCTCAATTCCTTGTTCTCTTCAGTTTGGGCTAATCTCGCTACCACCCTTCACCATTTTTCTTGGAACTGCTCGGGCTTGATCCTTACTCCTCTTCCTGTACTTTTCCTCTCAAAATAACTAGTTTTACCGCTATTTTACTCGGGATTTAGGCAATACTTTCCCCATTTTTTATTACGAATAACGTCCAAAAATGACGTTATCAGCTGCATCAAAACACAACCCAATCCCATCTTAGATGTGTCGCTATAAACCACGAAATCTTCCATTCCTTCGGGAAGGGTTAGAATTGGGGCTTCAATGTAACACCCGAATTTTCGATATGTTTATTTCACGGTCCATATTTATATTTTGTTATTCCCAGATTTGAACAAGTAACAATGATTTCAAACAACATCTTTGTATTGATTTCTTGAGAGAGAAAGTTTATATGAGAGTTCTTCACAAATTCTCTCTCTAAACTCGAACTATGAATATTACAAATGAGAAGCTTACTTACGAAGCAACTAGACAAGGTATTTATACCTACCACTAATAAATCACTTAAAACAATTAAACTCTTCATCTTTGACTTTCTTTGACTTGGTGACTTTTCAGCTTTGACCAATCTTCATCTCTTTAATCTTCAAGCTTTATGATCTTGGATACAATATATTTTACCTAACAATCTTCCCCTTTGTATTTGAGAGCACAACTTATTATATCAAATCCCTTTCTCTTCTCTTAAAAAATATTTGACCTCAACAAACTCCTCTTATGAAGATAATCATACTTTGTCAACCTTTAAACAAGACATTCATTTAAACTATCTTCAGAATAAAATCTTCACAATCATCAGAAGCTTCTCATTTAAACTTCAACAAACAATATATCTTCAAAAAATAAACCTTTTTGATTCCATAATTAAGCTTTAGATATTCAGGCTTAGAGTTTTGATACTACGTACACTAAGCTCATCACTTTTACATCTATCAAAAAAAGAATTCCAGTTCATCAAGAAGCTTTCCAAACAACTTTGACTTGTAAAACTAATGAATAATTCACATAATATATCAACCAAGAATATAACCAATTCAGCACCAATTTTTTCACCATTACTACAATCTTTTGAATCCAACAACTTTTCAACCTTAGATTCAAGAGATTTAGATATTGTCCTTCTCTTCCACAAACAAATTCAATCAAAATACCAGATAATCAAACTTGATTTTTAACTCCCCCTTAACTATTGCTAACTCCCCCTCAGCATTTGCTTCAAATATCTGAATATCATTTATCCCCCTCAATATGATCTCTTATGTCTTTGAATATTGATATTTTATATCATTTATCCCCCTCGTGATGATTAGGAGAATCCTAAGCATCATGTATCTTCAAATACTAGATGGATGAGTAGCAAAATACCAAATAAAACTCTGAATTATCTCTGTTTCATTCCTTTCTGAAAACCATACATCTCTTTCAAGTTTGTCTCTAACATGTTTGAGTAACCAAGATGGGTAATCAACTAACACGGAAACACATTTAGTAATTGTTATCACAACAATTGAAACAATTATGTGGCCTAATTTCGGAGATGGCATCGGTGTATCTCTAATAGGACTTCCAATTATCACAGAAGTAAAATTTTAAAACTTACTTCTCAAAGTGTTCTGGCATTATCACAAAAATAAGCAATTGGAATCACAAAGATTCGTGAATGAGTGAAATAAATATAATCATATAGATTTGGCTCAAAGATTGATTCAATCTGGGACGCAGGTTAAAAAACAATAAACACGGTGATTTGAATATGAAGTTCGGAGAACGGAGGTGATGTCTTCTTTTTTCAATATCTAAAACCTCCGAATGAGGAATAGATAGATTATATGCTAATTCTCCATGAATATATGAAACAAGCATTTTTTGTGAGATACTTGAGTAGCTAGGTGGGGTGACACGAGTTATCAACACTGGGTCCATGTTAGTTTCAATACTCATATCCAAAGAACGAGAATGAACAAATTGTGTGGTAACCCGGATAACTGACTCAGTTTGGACCAACTTTTTCTTTAAGTCTTGTCACACTCTCACTATATTCTTTTCACTCTGAACTCATCTATGTATCTAGACCCCTTACTGATATATATGAATATGATGTGTTTCTTAGGTAGGTCCTTCCGGTTCTGGATTGACCATAAAAACTTTAGAAGCTCTAACACTCCTTTAATGCACCATATATAACAGGTTCTGAACTTTCATGTTCATAAGCTAAATATTTGAAATACGAATTATGAACTATTTTGTCCATAAATGATATATCTGTGAAATGGTTCTGTTTGAAATGTCATAAAATGATGATGAATTTCAATGAACAAATTCAAACGTTAAACAAAATGACTCAATTCGCACAGTGTTTAAATCAGATGAATCAATGATTAGAATGATTAATTGTGAAGAACAAGTCACAATTAATATTGCAAATAAGAATTGAATCATTAAGGTGAATTGAAGTCAATTGAATATAAGCAAAGCAATGAGATTTCAAACGAGTGTATTTCCACCGAAAATGCAACAAATATTTGAGACATGGAAATAACTTCTTCAAGAAAAATATAACATGTCGCACTTATAGAATTGATGTATTATCGGAGAAAAACAAACACGAGTAATTTTTTCGCATTGAACTACCATGGTTATTTGAAAAAAAAAAAAAAAAAGTGGTACTCCCCCTCAAAAATAGTATAACCTTTGTTTATCAATCATGTGACATGAATATTCTGAATAAGCTCACACATGACATTCCTGCAAAACAAATTAGAAAGATTTTGGTACCCATGCTTTAATGGGTCCTTGACAGTTAGATGTCTTAGCATTAAAGTTGTTAAATTGAGAGTCGGGGATACTATAAATACCATACCATCTATTCACATACCTTTGATTCACAAAAAACATTTGTTCCACATGTAGAACAACAGATCTTTTCCCTACTAAGACTGATCAACTGTGTTGTAGAATAGACAAAACAAGATATATCAGTCTTGGAACCAAATGATTTTGTATTGACTACAGGAGATTCATGTAACTTGTCTCCAACACACTCCTCTATAGTTGATTTTCTTATCCAAACCCTCTTAATTAGCTTAAAAACAAGATTATTTGAACCATCAATAAGATCATTGTAGAAAAAGATTATAAGTATGTGTAACATCCCGAATTTCAGTTGAACGACTCCTTTTGCTTTTATAGGAAACTCGTATAGTGACCCTTAGTTATATGTATATGTTTTGTACGAGTATATAATGTGGTCATGTGGTGTGAGTTTTAGTGTGAAGTAATTAAGTTTGGATCATATCAAGTTTAACCGCGAAATTTCAGGCTCGGTAACTACGGGGCGAGTATGCCCAGCGTGTATGCTCAAGGCATACTCGCAGTGTCACTGTTGCGGGGGTCTCATCCCCTTCGGTACGCCTGCAGCGATTGTGCCCGTCAAAAGTGACAATGTTATAATCGCCGAGGACACTGTCGCGGGAAGACCTTCAACCGCAGTACCTTTGGGGTGACTTTGCCCGGTGATTATGCCGTGACACTCTCACCCAGGCATTGTCGGGTGTAGCCCCCAAGGTTAAAAAAAACCCAACGCGTTTCCTTTGCGACCCATTCCATTTTCATTGTTAGCAATCTTTAAGGCTTCATTTCTCTCAAAAAGGTCTATTTTTCACCTTTCCTCCCTCACTCCACATTTATTGCAAGAGCTTCCAAGATCCATCAAGCATTTAATGTTCATCTCCTAAAGTTTTGTGGTCAAATCAAGCTACTAAATGTGTACCAAGCTTCAAGTCATCTACCTTCATCTCAAGGGTTTTCGTACATTTATAGGTTTTTTCACTACAAATATAATAGGTGAGTTTTATACACTTACCCTTCCATAAATATGCTTGTTTCATGATTATGTGATATTTACATGATGATCCTACTTTATTTGACCTAATATAGAGACTTTGAGTTCTTGAGGCATTGTTAGCCTAGAAGAGAAATGGTGAGTTGTGGAAGGTAAGGGACCTAAAGTGGAGTCTAAAACATTTGTGTGATGATTATTTGGTGACCGTAGGAGATTATACATGTTGAGATGCTAATACATGGTTAAAGTAAATTGTTGAGTTCATGCTAATTAAAATGGAACTTCATGAGTATTAAGTATATGTATGATGGAGTAAATTATGTGTGTAAGACATGATTTCATTCTAACCTTTGAACTTTTTTTTGAAGTATATAATATTTATATACGGAAAAGGCAATAAATAAACTCACACACCCTCCTCACCTTTGGTGAGGTTTGAACCCCTAACCTCCTAGGAGGCCAAAGGCTCCGATACCGCTAGGCCAAAGGCCCTTTGATTTCTAACCTTTGAACTTGTACATATGTGAATATGATTCTAGATCCTTATGCATGAGGAATTAGAATATGAGATGCACTATATTTGTGTAGGCCAAATGTTAGGCCACTAGAGAGTAGACACTAAAGGACCAAGGATCCTTGAGGTGGAACTCGTCTAGATTGGATACGCACTAAGGTTCATTTAAGCCTTGAGGTGTAACTCGATAAAGTAAGCACTAAAGGTGTGTGAGGGTTTGAGGTGATGTGATATAGCAAGTGCACTAAGACCAAGAACCTGAGGTGCAATTCCAATAACATCAATTGGTGACCCCACTCTCGTGTTCTCGTCACCTTGATGGAAACGGGTCTCGACCGTATGGAAATTTTTGTTGTGTAAGTATGTTCAGGTGTGGGACATTGAGCACCATTGGGACTATGGTAAGGTGAAACTATTGCAGACGGATAACATCTATTCGTGTATTAATGTTTTCTCATAAATGATATTTGTGATAAATCTCACTAGGCTCCTAGCCTAACACTTGTTTGTTGTGCATATGTTCTGCAGGTCCTCCTAGTGATGGATCTAAGAGTTTTTGAGATGTTGACCGGTGCAATTAGGAGCACTTATGGAACCAGGACTTTTAGAAACCTTTGTGAAGAGTGATTATTTTGGAGGAATAGTGACACCCATTTTAGTCTAGCGGCTACTTGTCTAGATTAAGTAGGTTGTTATTGTTATGTCTTATTAAATTGATAGGTTGGGTGTACAAACTTCCCCATCTTGGGTAAAAGTCATTTATGGTATATGTAAGTTTTATGTATTTCCTCTAGAAGCATCGTATTTTTGCAAATGAAAAGTTTTAGGATGTTACAGTATGAGTCTGATATTTTGAAAATTCATTTTATTTGTAATTTCTGTTCGAGTAACTGTTTGATTTGACACTTGAAGAAGAATTATTGTTACAGAAAGTACGTGGAGAAATAGAATCATCTACATTAATTGAACTTGAACTATTTTTGGAAATTATCTCTTCAAGTTCCTTGATTTTAGCATACAATATCATTTTTTCGTTAAAAATCAAATTATATTTCTTTTGTAAATAAAAACTCATTTTCTGATCAGTCACAAAATATGTTTCTAGTTCAGATATTTTCTTTGAAAGTTCATCAGTTTTCATTTCAAATGATATTCTTTCAATTTCAAATTTGTACTTTAAACATTTCCATTCATTAGATAGTTGCTTGAAAACCTCAATACTTTTCTTCCTAAAAACTTTCTTTCAGTTTCACAAACTTTCCATTCATTTTCTAAAACTTTTTCAAGTTCTGAAAATTATTTGAAAGTTCAACATTTTTAAGCTCAAAAAATTTTCTTTCACTTTCAAAAATATTTCTTTCATCAAATATTTTCTTCGAAAGATCAAGAATTTTTCTTTCAAAACATTTTCTCTCATTTTGAAAAACATTCATTTCTTGCTCAACTTCTTTTCTTTCTTTTTCAATCTCCTTCTCAAAATCGAAAATATTTTGTTTGAGTTCAAGATTGCTTTTCTCTAAAACATTGATTTCATTTTTCACATATTCTTCTGAATCTTTTCTTTTCTTTTCAAGCTCATCCTGATCTTGTTGAAGATAAACGTTGTCACAACTCAATTTGTCAATAAGTTTCAAGTTGTTCTTTTCTCTTGCATCAAAATCTATAAACTTGTCATTCATTTCTCTCGCTCTCTTTGGGTAATCAGTAAATGAATCATTAACTGATAGATAAGGCATTGTTAACTTAACAAAATGACCGTCAGTCGGTATTGATTTGAAAAAAGAATTGACACTTTGATCACAAATCAAATTTTGAACAAAAATTCAAATTCAGACAGTCTAACTCTGAAAAATAGACAAATGTTTTCTTTGTCTCTTGAATCCTTGAAAATCAACTCACAAAAATTAAATCTTAAAATCAAAGTTGAAAATTTGTTATAAAAAATCAACTATGGAAATTTACTCTGGAAGATCAACCCTTAAAATTCAAACATGCAAGTCCACACAAAATAGTTAATTAGTGAAATTCAATTAAGATAAATTACACATAAAATTATGAAATCAATTCTCGAAAGTCGAAACTGAAAGTCAAGTCTTGAAGTCAATTCTTATAATCAATATGAAAATCAACGCAATATATAGTCAGACATTGAAAGTCAAACTGAAAATTATATCTCAAAGTCAATCTCTCGAAAAATCAATCCTAAAAGTCAAGTCAAACATATCACATGAAATGATAACCGTCGGAAATAAAGCAAACTATCACAAATGATCAGAATCTGTCGCGAACGATCTTAATATTTTTCATGCATTCCATGCAAAACATGCAACGTGTGTGAACCAACTCAATCAACAACAAAATCTAAATCGTGCAATAAGATGATAATTACCGGTCAACTAACACAAATTGAACTTGTAAAAACTATCGTGGACATCTTGGTCAACTATCATCCATATAAAATCAAAGACAACAATCTCAAGCTTTGAAAAATATGGTCAACTATGCATGGCCTTAAGCAAAGTCAACTAGCCCAGCTTACTTTGTATCTTCTTTGTGCAATAGTTTTAAATTAAAGAGTGAGGTGTGCGATAGTTATAAAATGAAATGGTGAGCGATATACTAACAGCAGCAGCTCCACCGTCCATATTGAATCAAATGAAATCAAATAGCATCAATTCACAGCCTCCAATCTTGACCACCGAATTCTTTGATTATGAAAGCACAGCATGCATCGATTCGAATATGAATATGAATATGAATGGAGACTATGAATCCACGTACCATGCACCACCAAGTACGAATCACAATTAAGCACTCAAACTGATTAGCATCTTTGTTCTTGTGATATGTAATTAAAAAAATGCAGCACCGATTGAACAAACAAAATCACAGCCACAATCTTTTGAGCTGTCAAACACTATCACATACACGTGGTTTCATCACTTAAATTGAAGTACAGCCGTATCCCAAGAACGTGTGATAGATCACACTGAGCTGTGCCATACTTGCTTCTGATTTGCCTTCATTGTGCGATAGATGCCTCCTTGCTTTTTGCGATAGTTAAGAAACACGACAGCCTTTGAGCACCGACTTGATTCAATAATATGAACAATAATAAATCATGTTCAGCCACGTAATCTTTTTTATATTGAATCCTGCAGCACACATAGGTTGACTACAATTGAATGAGTTTGTTGTGCGATAGTTGGGAAGAACATGCGAAAGTTTGGAGGAAAAACCCACTATCGATCCAACTTTTTTTAAAACACAACAATTCTTAATGAAACCTTGAAACTTGAATTGATTTGTGTTTATAAGCACAAAAAATGAAATTTTGTTCTACCAATATAGATCAAAAACTCAAAATCATCAAGAATTTCAAGAATTTTTCAAGAACATTGAACCTTTTTAAAAACACACAAATTTAAAAAAAAAAAAAATTGATCAAATTTTAATCGTTGAAATTTTATTAAGAAATTGATATAAATCAATCCATTGATGAACAATGAATCAATCTGACACAATCAATCAAGAAAAACTTCAAATCGCCAAAAAATTGAATGAACCAATCAACTTTTCCATGAACACATTGAACATCAAAATCTTCAAGAATTTCTTCAAATTCTTCAAGTTGTAGCTTCAGATCTCTTCCAAATTTGGAAAGTATTATATTGATGTTAAATCTTAGATTGTCATTGTTAAACCCAGAATTCGATCAAGTTCTAATCTAAACAAACAATCAAGATGAACAAATCTGGAAATCATAAGTCATTGATATTGAAATCAAAGAATACAAACTCTCACTTTCTCTCTCTACATACTCTCTCTCTCTCTAGAATGATATATTTCAATCTTCTCTTCTCTAATCAGCTCACAATGAATAATAATGAACGACTTACTTCTTACAAGGAAAACAAAGACTATTTATACCTACACACAATAACAAAGAAACAAATACAACAATATTGACTTTGACTTATTACACTTGACCTTGACTTTGATGCTTGAGAGTTGACTTTGAGCTTTTACATCATGAACTTTTAAATTCAATCTTTATGATCTTGAATCCAACAAATATATGCTCTAACATTCTCCCCCTTTGGATCAAGATGATCTCTAAAAAGATATTGCAATTCAATATTCTCTTTTAAGCTCAATTTGTATCTTCTCCCTTTGATGTAAACAAGATATTCTCAAGCAAACAACATTCTCCCCCTATTCATATGAAAAATTGACATTCTCCCATTTCTTTGATAAATTCAGTATCTTCAAAAACTTTCATCAATCTTCTCAAAGTCTTTTCTTCAAGAATATTAACATTCTCCCCCAAGGTTGTAAACAAACATCTTTCAGACTTGGAAAGAAATTATCTTCAGAATTCAGCACAATTTGCTTCAGCAAACATATCTTCAAAGAAAATTTCATTAAGATCCTCAACAAATCTGAAATCTTTGAATTCTTTCAGCTTTGAATAAAACTTCGAAAATCTTGAATATTTCTTGATCTTCTCCCCAACTTTAACATTTATGACTTCAAAAAATTCTTGAACTCTTCAAACATATCTGATACAAACTGTTCTTTCCGGACATTTCTTTAACATTGTTTTCTCCCCCTTTTTGATGATTGCAGCATAGAGATCATCAAAACTTTCTCCAAGAAATGTCTTTATCTATTCTGACCACTGATCTTTTGAAAACCTAGCCTCTGATTTACCGTTAATCCACAAAGATATTCATCTAGATCTTTTCAAATCTAGACAAATTAAAGAGTAACACCTGAATCAACAAATGAACCAGTTAATATATTTGTCAGTAACACAAAGTCACTGTGTGTAACGAATACACATTGTAAAAGGAGCTTTTTGATGTTCACTCCCCTAGGGCTTCCATTCATTCATCGAAACACCACAAAGATATTTATATGAACGTTATGACAAGAAAACAAATTCCTTGTGTGTTTGTGCAAGTGTTAGAAAGAATTAAGCACATGATGATTGCTTTTTATAAGGCTCAACTTTGTGTAAACCACTGAGACAACAGTAGTATAACACAGACTCTATTGTGCATGATCGAAGTCCGAAGGTGGGGCAGACTTCCTTCTTTTTTCAATATTCAGATTTTCCAAATGAAAACCAGATAGATTATGTGTTACGTCCCCTTGAAATATGAAACACTTCCTTTTTGAGAAGAAAATGAGTGGTTGGTGGGGTTTTAGACAAGAGTTGGCATGGGCTAGTTGCCTAGTTCAATAATGTTCACGAAGAATTGTGAAACACTAGTAATGTGGTTGTCCGGCTCAGAAAAAGTTGGTGCAGAGTTTGATATTCTTTTACTCTGTTCTCTCACCTTCTTTCTTTTAATCAATGAGCTCACTTCTAACCAAACTCTCAGTTACAGTTTACCTCATCACACAACCCACACTCAGTATTTGACTCCTCACACAATTGATCACTCAAGGATTAACTTCTTGGGTAGGAAACACTGGTTAACGTAAATCCATAGAAGTTTCATTTAAACTCACACAAAGAACCCATGTTTTCCTATAAAAATCAATGTTGCTCAATATGATTTAACTAAAACAGTTACAGCACAAATACAAATGTCAGATGTCTGTATGCTCGTAGATATAATCACGAAGATTTGAGCATTTTAAACAATGAGGATATTTCAAACAAGTATATTGAATGAATGAACATGAATACATGAAACTTGTTTGAAATTCTGACATTGTATGAAGGATCAAATCAAATGATTTAACAATTAAAGCTTCGGTCAGCAAAAATTAGACAAGAAAACAAATTCCTTGTGTCTTACCATCGAAACACCACAAAGATATTTATGTTGAAAAAAGATATAGACAAGTCTTAAAAGAACGTTTTGAAATGAAATCACGCTCAAAATTCGTTGAATAACAATCGGAGTGTCTTACCATCGAAATTTTGTTGCAATTTGGAGACATGGTAAGAACAATTTCAACAAAAATTAAACCAGTGTGTGTGAATACTTGAAAGTATATAGAAAAGATAATATATAAGTATATATCTTTGGAAACACACGGTTTGTGGTTATTTAAACACAAGTAATAATGAAAACATTTAAAATCACACTTCTAAATCATGAAATCTACTTAAGAATAGTGGTTTGAACATTTAAGAACATGTTTTCTATGATTGAAAGTCGTCCTTCTTTCAACCATATATGAGATTAATAATAGAAATAAATCTTTTGGTCCATCTTAAATCTCATGAAGCCAGCTTAAAGTCATAAAGATATGATCTTGTAAGCATCTTCTCAATTTGTATGTGACAACCGTCAAGATTAGTGCTCAGGTTAATTTCTAAGTTAATGAAAATTAAGATTTAAGTATTTGTCACTCCTTAAATTGCATAAAATTTTAAGATAAAAGTTTCCTGAAAATTTAGGAGGTTGCGTAGAATGCCTGGAACAGTTCCATGTCTGACCGTCACTGTCTAGAAATGCCAAAAAAATAAAATAAAGAATTAAGTCCAAAATTCATAAAATTTTTAAGTTTATATTATTTAATTGAAATACTTTCATTTTTATATATATAGAATGTGTTCAGCAAAAAAAAATTGAGAATCGGGTATTTCGGTTCTCACATATCTGATTTAATTACCTATAATAACCATAATTCATTATTTTAATTTCAATATATGTGTCATATGGACACATGTCACATGGAGGCTTAACTTTAATATTTAAAACTAATTTAAAAATTTAAATAAAACTCATTTTGAACTCATTTTCATTTCAAAAATTAGATCACCTCTTCATTTTCCTCTCTCTCTCTTCTTCCTCACCTAGTTCGGCCGAAGTTACCACCACCACCCTCAATTTCGAAATTTTGGAACAAATTAGGAGAAGAAACAAGGTTTTTGGATTATCAATAGAAGATTAGTATCAAGTTTTGAACAACAATTTCACTAGGTAACATCTAAATTTCATTTTTTGTTTGCATGTTTATACACTTTCGATTTTTGGAGTTCATAAGCAAAATTCTACATTCAAATGTGTATAAAACTTGTTTTTGATGATAGAAGAGATCACATTTGATATATATAGAGTTTTGTTTCAAGATTATGATCTCCATTTCAAAGAAACATGGAAATTTTATCAAGGGTTTAACTAAAGTGTTCATGCATGTAGAAATTGGGTACTTTGATGGATTGAACCAAGAAATTGTGGTGATTATGAATTAAAATTCTTATTATTTCAATAATTTTTTATTATTAGAACTCTTAGGATGAGGTATTACAAACCTCACATGATTAAGAGTTTAAAAAGTGGTGAAAATCACTTATTTGTCCTCTTAATAGCAATGCATGTATGAATAATTTGCACCCTTGTTACTTTGGTATTTTGGTATTAGTGGTACAAAAGGAAGTTTAAACTAAAAGTGTTCTTAAGATGGAAATTATAATCTCCATATGATTAAGGACAAATTTTGAAGTAATTTTTAACATTTGAATGGTTGAATGATTCATGCATAAGTATAGATGAGCACATTTTAATGCTATGAGTCCAAGAATATTAAAGTATACTATAAAGTCTTATTACAATGTTTAATGATGTGAAGACATGATTTATACCAAACACCATGCTATAATGATCATCATTTTTTACTTAATAGAGATGTTTTGGTACTTTGAAATCTGTCCAGAAACTAACCTTCACTTCTAGCATGCACAACTCTTAAACCACATGTCCAAAATTGGGTTTTTTGCTTCTAGACTTTAATTTAGGGTGTTAGCTTTCTAAAAAGTCCAAAAACACTAATTTTGGAGATGATTTGAGCACTTAAATGGATTTTACAAGAAAATGGTGCAATCTGTCCAGTGAAGACAAATTCATACACCTATCTTGTAGAGGCCATAACTCCCTCATTTATTATCCCAAATTAAGTGAATCTTTTTTCCAAATGATAGGATTTTGAGTTAGGTTTACACTCATATAAGGATCATTGGCTAATTCAAAGAATTGATACCCCAAAAGCATGCTACAAGTGAGGTATGTCACTAATCCGGAAATCAGTGACACACTGCTTTGTGGAAATTATTTAAGGTATCAAAACTCATCCAAAAATTATGAAAAAGTGCAGATTTACTCTTTACACACTATAGTATTACCACAAAATTTTTGGTGAATTCATTCCTTTGGGAAGATATGTTTCTATAGTGGTTTTGTTGACTAAAATTTGGACAGCTACTGCTGAATTTTCAGAAAAGTGATCATAATGAGATCTAGACTTGTGTTAAGACATAATAAGACTATAATTGATCTAAATATATGGTTTTGGACATTGACACCTACTTAATGGCATTTCATAAGTTATTTGAACGGGTCATTTGGACATAGGAACGGGTATTAACGTATTTCCACTATGGCAACCTTCACTATAGGAAACCAAGGAAGCGGCACCTATTTTGAGCACTATCGTTAAGTTTCCAAGTTCACTCTCAAGGTGAGTATTCACAGCCCCATTTTACTTGTTTTAAATGATTTTGGGGTGAAAAACATGCTTAAGTACGATTATAATGATTCATGAGTTAATTGAAATATTTTGCGCTGTTAAGTCGCCAAGGCTTGTTCTCAAACATTTTAAAAAAGTAAGATGTATGACGTTAAATAGTTGGTATGTTGAGTATTTAAGAGTTAGTCCCCAGACGACACTACTATTAACCCAGAAAATTGGGCCTATAGTATTAGTGGATAGCGCTATTTGGGCTTGACCAACCCCACTTCTTACAGCTGACGAGCTAGGAGTGCACTATACTAGAGAAGTGATTGACCATGTGGCGCTTGAGACCACCTCTGAGTCAAGGTACATGGGGCAAAAACAAGGGTCCGGGACGGTTTAGTAGTGGCTCAACCAAGTTTAAGTTATACCGACTCAAGTCATACGTAAAGCAATACTCATGAAATTTTCAAGTTAAGCTAATGAGCACGGATATGTTCCAAGTATTTGAGCACGTATAGGCTCCAAGTATTCAAGTTAAGCTTTTGAGCACGAACATGCTCCAACTATCCAATTTTTGCATATAAAATGTTTTGCACATCTTTAAAACCTGTTAACTTGTTAACTCACCAACTCTCGTAGTTGACCATATTTTTGTACATGCTTTTCAGGTAATCAAGAAGGTAAACTTTAAGGGCCGTTTTGCGTATAACATGAATATGCTTGGGGGATGTACAAACTTTTGGACAATGCTATCTTGAATTATCTCGGGATTGTAATTTCACGGTAAATATTCTACTATTAAATTTTGTAATGTATTTTTATTAAATGTATGGTGGTTGAACTTTATGCTTGTGGATTGTTTATCGGAAACTGTTATACCCCGTGTTTCCGCTTTAGCGGGGTGTGACACTGTAGAAAGTCCGTCAAAGTACAAAATTTATTCACAAAAATTTATTGAAAAGTAAATGACAGAAAGCAGTAAAACATTGAATGTACGAGTTCTGATCTGAAATAATCAGAAGTCATATTTCTTACTCCCCCTGAAAATATGCATCTAAAATATGTCAGTGAAAAAGCACATGATAGAGATCTACAACTCCCCCTGAAGTGTAGTTCATCATATCTTTCGAATGCATATTTTTCAGAATATATATATATATATATATATATATATATATATATATATATATATATATATATATATATATATATAGTACAATCTCTTATCAGCCCGGGAGTATCATGTCTTTCATCGTTGAAGTACGAGTCTTAAACTGTTATGTTTAGAAGTCAAACTCCGTTGAAGTACGGGTCCTGAAATGACTTATCCAGAAGCCTCGGTTCTCTTACTCCCCCTTGACTTGAGGTGCCTGCAACACAGATTCAGCTTTCGGCTTTGGTACCCACTGGTATTTGGGTCCATGTTTGTGAGTTGCAGTTCGGTTAGAAGTAATAGAGTAAGAACCATACCAGTAATGATCACTAGCTTTATGAACAAAATCATATGTATGACAGTAAGAACAATACATTTTTCTAGACAACCTGATCAATTGATCTCTTGGGTAAGTAAGATCAGGTTTACCTTTCTGCACTTTATTTTGTTTAGCCTTTGATGTATGTACATATGACTTGTTTCCTTTCTTTTCTTCTTTCTTTACTTTTTTTTCTTCTTTCTTCTCATCATTCTTTTCTTCATCAGCTAGTTTCACCTTTCAGACCAACTTTTCTTCTTCATATCTCCTTCTTCTTCTTCTGTATGTATCTGAACCATCTACATTTCTATCATAGAAAATGTTAGTAGAACGAAACTGACCAAATGAGTAAACTGACTTTTTTGAAGAAACAGTTTTCTGATGTCAACTTGAGGCAGTCTTGTTAGAACTAGCTGAACTATCTCTTGGTATGTGGATTTGTGACTCTGGAGTCGTTTGCTCAGTCACCACCACCTTGGAAATAATATCTTCAAGCTCTTTAATCTTTGAAGAATAATTGTCTCTTTCTTTGACAAGTTGATCAATCTCTTTATTGAATTCAGACTTCGTTTTTTGCTTTTTCAATGCACTTTCAGATAGTTCAGATAGCTTCTCAATTAGCTTCTTGATTTCTATCTCAAATATATTTCTTTCTTCTTCAAATCCATTCTCAGCATTCTTTCTTCCATCAGATATCTCTTTAAAGAATCCAACATTCTTTTGCTCAATTAACTTCTTTTCTTTTGCAAACTTCTCTCTTTCAAGAATAATTATTTTCTCAAAGTCTGAGATCTGTTGAGAAAGCTTTATACATTTCAGCTCAACTGTTTTCTTCTCTTCAGCACATTTCCTTGAAAAATCTGAAAATTTCTTTACAAATGCTTTCTTTTCAATCTCAAAATTATCTCTGTCTTTGACTATCTGCAGCTCCAGATCAGTAATCTTCTTGGTCAGCTCTTCATTAGCATCTTCCAGACCCTTTACCTTGTCCTCAGAACTTTCAACAGATGCTTCTTGCTGGAATTGCACAATCTGATTTTCAAAGTCAGAGATCTTTCTTTTCAGCTCAGAATTTTCAGATTCCAAAATCTTTACTTTTTCTCTTGAAGACAACTTTGATCTAAGTTCAAGTTGATCCCACAACTGTTTTGCTATAGCCTTTTTACTATCTAAATTGATAGAAATTTCATCTGAAATTCTTTGCAAAATAAAAACTTTGGCCAATTTGTCAGCTTCATATCTTCTTCTCTACTCATCTGTGTATTCCTTAAGAGGTAGTGGAAACTCTCCTCGTTCCGTGAATCCATATTCTCCCATATAAGAGTAAATCTTTGTTGGAGTTTTCATCTTTCCTTCCTTCAAAGATAGTCTGATATATTTTCCCAAATCATGTTTATCTATGAAATCTAGAAAAATAATCTTCCACTGCTCAAACTCTCCTTTACCTAAAATAGGAGGTTTCACATCAGTTTCAATTGCAAGAGCTTCTTTGGAAGTAGAAATCTTATGCTCTTGACTTTTCACTTTACGCTCTTCAATAGTATATTCTTCAACAAAGAAATAATCATCCATGATTCCTGTTTCAAAAAGAACTTGAAAATGATCGTCAGAAATTCAGAAATAACCTGGAACTACAAAAAAATCAAATTTGGTTAAATTTCAGAAAACTCATAAAAATTCGAAGTATGGAACTCGCAGGTCAAAGGAAATAAGCTTCGCGCAAAAAACAGTATCGTGAGCGTTTAGAGGTTCGCGCACACAGAAGACAACAAGTTCTTGGTTCGCGAACAAGGGGTCGTGTGTGTTCTTACTTCACGCACAAAGAAAGATGCGTGAACTCAGCTTCTCGCACACTGGATCGTGCGAGTTTAGTCTTCGCGCAGGAACCTTCGTCCGTGTTCTTGACACTTCATGCAAAGCACTTCGCGCAATTCTTTTGCGAGTTCAAGACTTAGAAATGTTTTCAATCGTTACTTCGCGCTAAATGCAAACTCACAGACTTCACTTCTCGCACAACTAACTTCTCGCAGATCAAAGCAAGTGAATAGTATAAACGCGCACAAAGGGTTTTGCATGTTCTTACTTCTTGCATTTCATAACTTGCGAGTTCTTCATGTTCTTGTGAGTTTAAGCTTTGTGCGTGTTCTTTAGTGAGTTTGCGTGTTCTTCGTTTGCGCGTTTATCAGATCTTGCGTGTTCTTCACTTGTTTAACCAAAAACTCGAATTTTTCCTCTGATTTTGATCCAAATCTTTACCAATTGACTTGTAACTCTGCAGATCGCTTCTAAATCATGTTTCGAACAGACTACAAGCAATGAATTTCAGACTAAAACATCACAAGTTCAAACTCGATCTTGATACAGTACATTTACAAACTCGAACTCAAAAATTTTCTAAAGATCCAAAATTCACACGAATTGATCTGAATTGGACTAAACAATGCAAATAATGTTCTATATGAAAAATCAGATCAAAAACATCACTGAAACTCGAAAATCAAATCTTGAACAGTGTTTAGCGAGTTCTTGAAAATGTTGAAACCAAATCTTGAAATTTAATCCGTTTCTGAATCTCTTCTGCTCTGATACCAATTGCTAAACCCATAATTCAAGTTCTAATCTAAACAAACAATCAAGATTAACAAATATGGAAATCACATGTCATTGATATTGAAATCAAAGAATACAAACTCTCACTTACTCTCTTTACATATACTCTCTCTCTCTCTAGAATGATATATTTCAATCTTCTCTTCTCTAATTCAACTCACAATGAATAATAATGAACGACTTACTTCTTACAAGGAAAACAAAGACTATTTATACCTACACACAATAACAAAGAAACAAATACAACAATATTGACTTTGACTTATTACACTTGACCTTGACTTTGATGCTTGAGAGTTGACTTTGAGCTTTTACATCGTGAACTTTTAAATTCAATCTTTATGATCTTGAATCCAACAAATATATGCTCTAACAGTAATCAATTGTTGACTTTTAAGAAATGAACTTATTCCTTATTTGGTGTTTTATTGAAAATTTTAAATTAGTCGTTTTTTCCAAATTTGGGGGTATTACAATCAAATGCTGCAAATGAAGCTATTTGGATGATAAAAACTCATCACAAACCTATGTGTGGTTCTTATCATATGTAACCCTGTCGAGATTTTTTGTGACAATGAGGGTGTCATAGCACAAAGAAAAGAGCCAAGGTTACATCAGCGCTCCAAGCATATTATGAGGTTGTATCACCTGATTCGAGAGATCCTTGATTGAAGTGACGTGAAGATATGTGAAGTTCCATCAGAAGACAATCCAGCAAATCCTCTCACTAAGCCTATGAGTCAAAGCAAGCATGATGTTCATACTAGTTATAGGTTTGAGGTTTTGTAATCCTTTATTTTGATATGTAATTTTTTTGTAAATTTTAAACTTATTTGGTACCTTAAATAGTTATTTTTTATCTGTTATGGCATACTCGGTATGAGTGTTTACATTTAACATATATTGTATTATATATTAGCATGTTTAGTTATCCTTAATTAATGTGATGATCATATTATTTTAAATTGTCCTTAGTTAATTATTACTAGGGGACTAGTTTTAAATTAAGATCATTGTGAAGTCTGGTCATAGTCCAAGCTAGAAGAGAATTGAGTGCAACCAGAGTCACTTGCACTTGTCGGCACAAGTGTTGGACAAGAGCAACTATCAGGATCAGTTCATAGATCGGCATCATATAGTGAGTCCTGAGATGGTGACAGTGTTCAAAAAGGCGCACAATGCAGCCGCCAGAGTGAGATATGGATCAAGACGCCTCTCTGCCGTTACGAAATGACCCATAACGTTTCTGTAAGGTATGACTCACGCCATGGCGCGTCGCAGCGCACGTTTTTTGTAAGACTTTACTTCTTTTTTAATTTTTAATTTTTTATTTTTTGTGTTTTTACACTTTTAACTTTAGATTTTATACTTTTCTAGATTTATCTAATCACATCACTCCTAATTTTAGGAATTCATAAACATTATGAACTCACGACTAAAACAAACTGTAAAATTACCTTTCTAAGTTCTATTTTAAATATTTAATCAAAAACTATTTTTGTAACAATAGTCTATATGATTTTTCTTCTTCTAATATGAATGTACATTTTTTAATATCATTTTCTAATTAGATAATTTATAGAAAACATATGTGTGTGTGTATATATATATAATTCTATATATGATTTATAAATTTGTCGCCTTATGTCATGCCTTGAAAAATGCCACGTCCTCGTTGTGGTGTGTAAGGCTTAAGGCTTGACCTCTCCGCCACGCCACGCCTCACGCCATTTTGAACCTTGGATGAACCTCTAATGACAAACCATTTCAATAGTACGGGTGCTGTTATGCCACGAGGCACGACCATGAAAGTAATGAAAAAGAAAAGCTATGCAGTTGGACCATCTGTTTCTATCTGTTCGAGTTTTTCTTCTATAGAGAAGATAGACACTCAAAATGGAAGTGTTCGCAACGCATACCGAAAGGGTACCAATGAAGCCGACCATTAATGACTAGTTCGAAGACGAAGAGCGGTCTGACCCAAAAAGACCCTTAAGGTAGGGGTAATCCCAACTTAAGGCGAAATACCTCATCGGCAAAGTGGGAGTAATATTCACGGTAGATTTGTAAATATCTACCGTTCAGGTTTAAATCCTGAATAAAGAAATTGAGGGTCCCCTCCATGATATTTCGCTGAAAGGAATGCTACAAAGAGCCCTTCGGCTCCACCTTACCTTCAAGGAAGTTACGCCTCCCTCCAGATGTTAGTATTTGGAGAAAACACTCTTATATGTTAGACCTAAGATATGAATTGAAATATAATGCACAAGAAGTATTATGGTTTGATGTAGTCTAACGTCTTTATTAACCAGACAATCATAAGAACTATGTTGGGTATAACATAAATTTTGTATGAGTCAGTTCTGCGACAAAGGATTAAAGGTAAATTTCAAGGCTAAGAGTTGTTCTGTACGCACTGAAGATGGTAAAGAACTCTTGGTCGGCACTCGAAAGTCCAACATCTACACGATAAGTTTGTCAAAAGTCTAGACTGGCAATCAGGTTTGTCTACTAACAAAAGCCTCGATGCAGCAAAGTTAGCTTTGGCCCCGAAGGCTGTCGCACCTGAATTTTCGATACATAAACAAATTGGTCAAAGGCAGATTGGTGAAAGGTCTTCTTGAGCTGAGATATGAAAAAGAACAGTTGTGTGCAGCATGTGAAAAGGGTAAAATGAAGAGGGCAACTCACAAGCCTAAACCCGAACCGAGTACTAGTTCTTCACTTGAACTTTTGCATATGGATCTTTGTGGTCTTATGCGTACTCAAAGCATAGGAGGAAAGAAGTATGTTTTGGTAATAGTGGATGGTTATCCGCGTTACACATGGGTACAGTTTCTAAGGACAAAAGATGAGACGCCCGAAGTACTCATCAACTTTTTGAAGACTACCCAGATGAACTTGCAGAGGTCAGTAAAGCTTCTAAGGACGGATAACGACACAGAGTTTAAGAACAAAGTTGTTGAAGATTATCTCGAATTGGTCGGGATAACACATCAATTCTCTACTGCTAGGACGCTAGAACAAAATGGAGTAGTAGAAAGACGCAATCGAATGCTAGTCGAGGTCGCTCATACTATGCTCAGCCAGTCGGATCTACCTCTGTTTTTGTGGGCAGAAGCTGTCTCTACTGCATGTTATACGCAGAATCGCTCCATTATTCATAGACGGTTTGGTAAAACTCCTTATACATTAATTAATAATCGTACACCTAACATTAAGCATTTTCATATTTTTGGTTGCAGGTGTTTTGTGCTTAATGATAGGGAGAACTTGAATAAGTTCGGACCGAAGGCTGAAGAAGGAATCTTTATTGGATATTCCCAGACATCTGCTACATATAGGATATATATGAAGAGCTCAACGACTGTTATCGAAAGCGTTAATGTAACATTTGATAAGGAAGTGGCTTCTGAACAACACAGTTCAGAACCCGTGATTACAGGAGTCTTAGCTTCTGGACAACTCAGTCCAGAACATGCGGTTAATGAGACTAATTCGGATAAAGCATCTATTTTTGCATCTCATTTATCTGAATTAGATTTATTGTTTTAATTCTTTTAGGATGAGTTTCTAGTACCTAACTGCCTAAATCTGTTGTGATTGAAAGGTCTGAAGAATCAAGCTATCAACATCCAATCACTTCAGAAGTATCTACTGAACTAGTTCCCCCGGTTCAGACAGAAACTCCAATTCAAACAAATACTTCTTCAGTTGAAGTTGCACCTGAACATGTTGAACTAGAAGTTCCTACTTCAGTTGGATGTACTGTGATGGATAATCAACAGACTGAACAAGATGTCCCAACTGAAACTTTTGTATAAGACACTTCAACTGCACCCCCAAACAATGTTGAACAAGAAGAAACTGATAGTGGATATCTAGATGAGAGTTATGATCAATCTACATCGACTTCGCTCCCTCACGAACATAAGTGGACCAAAGAGCATCCGATAAGCCAGATAATTGGAGATATATCAAAACCGGTGCAAACTAGGTCTGCGACATTAAACATGTGTATGCATGATTCCTTTCTGAGCAAGATAGAGCCCACTCGAGTATCTGAAGCTCTAGCTGACTCGGATTGGGTTACTGCAATGCAAGAGGAATTGAACCAATTTGAAGCTTTGAAAGTCTGGAGACTTGTAACAAGACGGCAAGACCTGAAGGTAAATCCATAATTGGTACAAAATGGGTATTAAAAAATAAGAAGGATGAAGACGGTATCGTAATCAGAAATAAAGCACGACTTGTCGCACAAGGCTATAGGCAAGAGGAAGGCATTGATTATGATGAGACTTACGCTCTAGTAGCACGCATTGAAGCGATCAGAATGTTTCTTGCGTACGCTGCTCATAAAAACTTCACCGTCCACCAGATGGACGTGAAGACTGCCTTTCTGAACGACATTCTTAAGGAGAAAGTATATGTCTCACAACCTGAAGGCTTTGTGAATCCAGATAAACCAGATCATGTCTACATCTTCGATAAAGCACTTTACGGTCTTAAACAAGCGTCTCGAGCCTGGTATGAGGTGTTATCAAAGTTTTTGGTCAAGTCAGGCTTCACAAAAGGTAAAATCGATACTACTTTATTCATCAAAAAGGAAAAAGACGATATTATTCTTATTCAGATATATGTGGATGACATTATATTTGGCTCAACTAATCCTAAATACTGTAAGAATTTTTCAAACCTCATGGTGTCCAGATTTCAAATGAGTATGATGGGAGAGATGAACTTCTTTCTCGGATTACAAGTAAAACAATTTTCAACGGGGTTTTTTATAAACCAAGCTAAGTACATTTTTGATATTCTTCGGAAATTCAAAATGGAAACTTGTAAACCTATTGGAACCCCGATGGCATCGGGAACTAAGATCGGCATGGATCCTTCGGGAAAATTTGTTGATGTGAGAACCTATAGAGGGATGATTGGTTCTTTAATGTATTTAACTTCAAGTAGGCCAGATATTATGTTCTCTACATGTCTATGTGCAAGATATCAGGCTAATCCAAAAGAATCCCATATGTCTGCAGTTAAGCGCATATTTAGATATCTGAAGGGGACTGCAGATCTTGGTCTGTGTTATCCTAAAGATACTGATTTTGAACTAACAGCTTACTCAGATGCAGATCATGCAGGCTGTAAGTTAGACAGTAAGAGCACATCGGGTCATATACAATTTCTTGGAGATAAACTCGTAAGTTGGGCATCAAAGAAACAACTGTGTGTTTCCACTTCAACGGTTGAGGCAGAGTATGTTGCTTTCTGCAAGCTGCTGCTCTCAGGTGTTGTGGATGAGGACGCAACTACGAGATTATGGCTTCAAATTTGACAAGATTCCGATATATTGTGACTCTAAGAGCGTTATTGCAATATCAGCAAATCCTGTACAACATACAAAGACAAAACACATAGATGTTCGATATCATTTTATCAAAGATAATGTCGAAAAAGGTACAATAGAACTTTATTTTGAAAACACTGATTATCAGCTTGCTGATTTGTTTACCAAGCCTCTCGACGAAAAGAGATTTAACTTTCTTGTCTCGAAACTTGGTATGCTAAATCTAAAGACATAATATGTGATTACCTATTAAAGTTTTCCTTATTGTTATTTTTCTTCATTTCTTTATCTTTATTCTGAAAAGATATCTGCACTGAAGGGTATTCGTGTTTTCAGGGGGAGTGAGTGTGAGATGAAAAGATGGTCTACATTCATTTGAGGGGGAGTTCACAATTTATGCATATGTTTAACTGATAAATTTTTATGATGCATAAATGCAGGGGGAGTTAGAGTATGAAAGATAAGGAGTAAGAATTATGATTTCTAATTATTTCAAATCAGAACTCGTACATTCAATGTTTTACTGCTTTATGTCATTTTATTTTTCAATAAATGTTGTGAATAAAGTTACTTTGACGGACTTTTTGTCTGATGCAGATTGAGAGGATGCTTACACGATCATATCATTATGACTTTAAGTTGATTTCGTGAGATTTAAGACTAAGCGAAAAGGTTTATTTCTATTCTTAATCTCAAATATGGTTGAAAGAAGGACGAATTTCAATCATAGAAAACATATTCTTAAATGTTCAAACCACTTCTGATTCTTAAACGATTTCATGAATATAGAAATGTGATTTTAAATGTTTTCATTATTACTTGTGCTTCAATGATCAACAAATCGTGTGTTTTCAAAGATTAATACTTGTGTATTATCTTGTCTATGTACTGTCAAGTATTCACACACACCAGTTTAATTTTTGTTAAATTCGTTCTTACCATGTCTCTAAATTGAAACAATATTTTTCGATGATAAGACACCCCGTTTGTTATTCAAAGTTTGAGCGTGATTTCATTTCTAAACGTTCTTTCAAGAATGTCTATATTTTTTGTTCATATAGACAATATCCGATTTTTGCTAACCTAAACCTTAATCGATAAATCATTTGATCTTGATCTATTTAATATAATGTCAGAGTTTCAAACAAGTTTCTTGTATTCATTTCATTCATTCAATATACTTGTTTTGAAAAGTCTTCAATTTTTAAAAATGCTCAAATCTTCTTGATTATATCTATGAGCATACAGACATCTGACTTGTATATTTGTGCTTTAACTGATAAAGTTAAACCATTTTTGAGCAACATTGTGCCTTAATAGTAAAATATGGGTTCATTGTGTAGGACTTAATTGAAACTTCTATGGATTCACGTTAACCAGTGTTTCCTACCCAAGAAGTTAATCCTTAGTGATCGAGTGTGAGGAGTCAAAAAGAAATGAGTGTGGGTTATGTGATGAGGTAAAATGTAAATGAGAGTTTGGTTAGAAATGAGCTTAATGTTTAAAAAGAAAGAGGGTGTGAGAACAGAGTAAAAGAATATCAAACTCTGCACCAACTTTTTCTGAGTCGGGCAGCCACATTACTAGTGTTTCACAATTCTTCGTGAACATTATTGAAACAGGCAAATAGCCCATGCCAACTCTTGATAAAAACCCCACCAGCCACTCATTTTCTTGTTAACAAGAAAATGTTTCATATTTCAAGGGACGCAACATATAATCTATCTAGTTTTCATTTGGAAAATCTGGATATTGAAAAAAAAGGAAGTCTGTCCCACCTTCGCACTTCGATCATGCACAATCGAGTCTGTGTTTAATTACTGTTGTCTCAGTGGTTTACACAATGTTGAGCCTGTATAAAAACCAATCATCATGTGCTTAATTCTTTCTAACACTTGCACAAACACACAAGGAAATTTGTTTTTCTTGTTATAACATTCATATAAATATCTTAGTGGTGTTTCGATGATTGAATGGAAGCCCTGGGGGAGTGAACATCAAAAAGCTCCTTTCCATTGTGTATTCGTTACACACAGTAACTTTGTGTTACTGACACGCATATTAACTGATTCATTTGTTGATTCAGGTGTTACACTCTAGTTTATATGGATTTGAAAAGATCTAGATAAATACCTTATTTTGGATCGACGGAGAATCAGAGGCTCAGTATGAAAGATCAATGGTCAATTTATCTCAAAGACATTTATTGTTCAAAGTATTGATGATTTCAATGCCGCAATCATCAAAAAGGGGGAGAAGATAAAGTTTATGAAATGTCAGAAAAGAAAAGTTTGTATCAAGTTATGGGAGAAAAGTTCAGAGAATTGCAAAGATTGAAAGTTTGAAAGAGAAAAAGTTCAAAGTTTTCTCAAGATGTGCTGAAGTTTACAGAAATTTTCTTTGAAGATAATCTCCTTGAAGCAAACTGAGCAAATTCTGAAGATAATTTCTTTCTGAAGTCTGAAAGAGGTTTGAGATAACCTTGGGGAGATTGTTGAAGAGCAAATCTACCATTTTTGGGGGAGATTGTTATTTGTTTAAAGACAAACTTTGGGAAGATTACAGATTGTTATAGATCAAAGAAATAAAAGATTGTTTTTCAAGCATAAATAGAAGACTGAAGTTTAAATGCTAAAGTTGATCAAAGGAGGAGATTACATTTACTAAGCTTAAAGAGAGAAGATTGTTCTGCAAAATCTTTTTGAGATGATCTCGATCCAAAGGGGAGATTGTTAGAGCATAAATATGTTGGATACGAGATCATAGAAGACTGAAGATTGAAGTCAAAGCTGAAGTCAACTCTCAAGAATCAAAGTCAAAGTCATTGTAATAAAAGTCAAATTCAAATATTGTATTTTGTGTTTTTCTAGTGTTGTAAGCGTTTTAGTTTTTGTACGCCTTGTAAATAGGTATATAACTAGCTTTTTCTTTCTTTGTGTGAATGCAACCGTAGAAGTACTTTCCAGAGGAATTGCGCGTATTAGAAAAAACAGATTGTAGAGAGAGAAAGAGTTGTGACTAGAGAGAGAAAGTCATAAACAGTTTGTAATCTTGATTCGTGAAATTGAATTTGAAACAGGTAGATTACATTTCTTGTTTGTTTGATTGTCTTTGATTAGAACTTGATAGATTTGGACATAACAATGATTTCCTCCTCTCATGTAGCAAATGGATAATAAGTGATTCTACCATATCATTGATTAAATCAATGAACTGCTTATGAAAACACATTTTTGCATAGCTTTGGGGAGGTGACATGTTGTTAGACACTTACCACCGTGTCTCTATGTGTCGTGTGAAAGTGGGAGAATGTAAGTTTTATATACCCACGACACGTGTCATATAGTGATACTGTTGTAGAGTATGTAAATTTATAGGGTCGCACACAAATAATACATATGCTTCGATATCATTATTGGATAATCAGAAACTCAAATAATATCATGCGTTTATGATACTGATAATTAATTATTATTCTAGTAGAATAATTAAAGTATGTGTTAAGATGTAATTATGATAATTACAGTATTTTATGTGTAAATGTATTTACATATAATTTTTATAAAATAATAAAATTAATTAAAGCCCATCATTAAGAGAAATGGATAGTTTACCTATAATTCTAGTCCAACCTATAAATAAGGTGATAGGACCTAAGCCCAAAGGTTAATCCGATTAGAATACAATCTTAGATTATTAGTTAAACATGAAAAAACCTTATTTATTTTGTGTAAAACACATACTATATTAGAAATCAAAATAAAGAGTTTGGAGCTATGACTCTATGTAATGTAGCCAAATCTTGTTCGCTTATGGATCTTGTTAGAGGAGACTACATTGGTTTCTAAGGCACGTTTGGTTTGCCGGAATGGATTGGAATTGGAGGGATTTGGATTTCAAATCCATTCAATTGGTTTGCAGGATTGTCGGGTTTTGAAATCCCTCCAACATAGGATTTTGAAATCCCAAGGAGATGGCTAGGATTTCAAGGGATTTTGTAGGATTTTTATATAACAATGTTTAAAAATATGTTAAAAACATTTGTTTTCTAATAATCAGTTAAATAAAAGATAATTTAATTATTATTATAAATTTTTAATGATTTTTTTTTATAAATAATGAAATTCAAATTCATTCCAATCCTACAAACAAAACACACAAAAGGATTCCAAATCCCTCCAAATCCAAATCCCTATATGAAATCCAATTCATTCCATTCCTACAAACCAAACAGCCCCTAAGTGCTTCGTTCAAATTCCGCTTACAAACCCCAAAAGGTAATCTCCTAAACACCCTATGTATTGTATTATTTAATATTATGTATCTTGAATCTGTTATGGGTTTCGGTTTTAAGAAAAAAATTCTAAAGAAAAAGTAACTTACTTTGATCAAATTTAAATTTTGCGCTACATTTTGATTTGGTTATTTTTAAACGAAACCCTACATGGATTCGATACCTCAACAACTTAAACCTCAATATTAGCAAGAAGCGACCTGATGGTAGCAGTATAAGTATCAATATGATAGACATGGCTAACATGATCAACCATTAGACCTTCAACACTTGTAGTTTGTGTGATCAAATTACAAATCAGTTAAGGTTCGTTTGGTTTGCAGGAATAGAATGGATTTTGGGGATTTAGATTTCAAACTCATTCTAATCCAACGCTTGGTTTGCAGGATTGTCCGAATTTAAAATCCCTAGGATTTATTTGAAATCCCTCAAACATAAGATTTTGAAATCCCAAGGGGTAGTTAAGATTTTAAAGGATTTCGTAGGATTTGTATACAATGGTGTTTAAAAATATGTTAAAACATTTGTTTTCTAATAATCAGTTAAATAAAAGGTAATTTAATTATTTTTATAATTTTTTATAATTTTTTTCTATAAATAATGGAATTCAGATCAATTCCAAATCCTACAAACCAAACATAAAAGGATTCCAAATCCCCAACTCCAAATCCAAATTTCCACATGAAATCCAATCCGTTTCATTTCATTCCATTCCACTTGATACTAATATTTGTATGTAAACTAAGGGGGTCTTTGGTTCGTAGAATTCCGATGGAATCTGAAGGAATTGGAATGATCAATTTCATTGACCAGATTCCATTCATGTGTTTGGTTTACCTATGGAATGGAAATTGAATTCCACACATTCCACCATTCATGGATTTGGTCATTCCATCACTATTGAAAAAGAATTTAATTCCATTCCATCCCATTTCTCAAAAAGACAAAACCACCCTCATCTTTCCTACTTGATTTACCTAGACCTATATGAACCTATGCTGACTACCCTCAATCTGAACCACCGTTCTGAACTACCACCAACCACCGCAGACCACCACTGCTTTGAACTACTACCGACCACCACCGCTTTGAACTACCATGACCACAACCGACCACCGCCAACCACCACCGATCTGAACCACCACCGACCATCACCGATCTGAACCACCTGACCACCACCGTTCTGAACCGCCGTCGACCACCACCGATCTGAACCGCCGCCGAACATCACCGATCTAAACCGCCTGACCACCACCGTTCTGAACCGTCGCCGACCACCACGCGATCTGAACCGCCGCCGACCATCACCGATCTAAACCGTCGCCAACCACCACCGTTCTGAACTACCGCCGACCACCACCGATCTGAACCGCTGTAACACCTGGATTTTCGCCTAGTAAGTTTCCGTTCATCCCCAACCATCTCCTCACCTTTCGTCTGTCTTTTGGGGTGAAATGAGTTGTACTTTCGAACCTTAAATCAACCCATGCGAAAATCTCGAGTTTTGGACATTTTTGGGCTTCAGTGCATGTGGCGCGAGGTGACTCGCGATAGTGACATGTGTCACTATCGCGTGGCACAATCGCCGGAGGCATACCACTTGCGGTACAATCTCCGTGAGAGTGCCCTCGCGATAGTGACAATGTCACTATCGCGTAACAAGGTCGCTCGCGATGCCTGGTTCCCTAAATGCCCAAATTCTCACCATTTCTTCTCATTTCTCATTCCTATCTTCTCCCCTTTTCTCTCCCAAACCCAAAAACCGAACCCTAACCTATTTTGGGGGATTTTCCTCCCCAACTCACATGACTGCTCACCATCTAACTAGTTGGAATCTTGAACCACAAAACCTCCATTTTCATCTCCCTCATCAAGTTCATCGGTTGGGAGCTCGGGTTGAAGAGTTGGAGTGGGTGTTCTCGGAAAGTCTCGTCATCTATAATGGTAAGCTTTCTTGAAATAATATTATAAATACTCCATTGGTGGTTTCTTAGTGTTTGGTATCTCAAATCTTGGTTTGATGGTTTTGGGAAACTAGGGTTTTGATCTTGTTGAGGATTTTAGTATGTAAAGGTTGGAGAAATGTTTCTATATGATTATGTATGGGTATTTATGGTTTGGATTTGTATGGATCTAGGTTTTGGAAGTTTTCGGCTTGAGGATTCAAGCGGCCTTCAAAAGAGCTCGTTCGGTAAAATCTAGATTTAGCCTAAATCTAGCAAGGTGAGTTCAAGTTGATTTGTGAAAACGTTGTACATGCCAAAATGTCTATTTTAAAGTGTTTATATGTTTTACATGAAATTATCAAATGTTGGGTTATTTTCTAATCCTTGATTATTTGAAGTATTTAACTTTACAAACTTTGTATAACACCCATATTTGGGATTTTTGGGCATTTTGATAAATGTGTCACCAATGAATGTGTTTTGAGGTCTTATTGCATAAATAGATCTTTGGTCAAAGAAATACACTTTTAAAAGTTTGACGGGTTTTATGCATCATTCATGAAATGGAATGTTTTATAAAGTATTACTTGCACTTTTATGTGAGGTACTTGAAAGAATGTTTATAGTCTCATTTTATGATTTTCATTCTGATCAGCAGTTAAATTTGAAAAATGCATATTTTGTGTTGTGAGGTATTTGGAAAGTATAAGAGTTTGTGAAATGATTTAAAGTACAGTTCTGCCCTCTGGCGGCAGTTAAAAAATTGGAAGAAGAGTTTTTGGATTTAGAGCAGAAGGGGATGTCAGTTCGAGAATATGCCACAAAGTTTATTGAAAAGTCTCAATTTGCAGGAATTTATGTACCTAATGAAGAAAGACGAGTAGAACGTTTCGTCTTTGGATTAAGAAGTGATATTCGGGAATTTGTCTCGAATAAGGAACCATCTACTTTTCAAATGGCAGTAAATGCAGCTGAAATGAGAGAGAAAGAAAAGAATAGGCAAGCTACTGAAAGAAGTGGAGATAAAAGAAAGTGGGAAGGAACAGTTCGTGATTCCAAACCGTTTAAGTCTGCAAAGTTTGATCAGTGTTCTGTTAATAAGTTTGAAAATAAGCCCTGTAGCAAGTGTAACCGAAGGCATAAGGGAGAATGTAAGATTGATCAAGAGGGTTGTTATAAATGTGGGAAGGTTGGGCATTTGGCTCGGGATTGCCAGAATTTGAGGTCTTGTTATCAGTGTGGATCTCCTGATCATATCAGGACCAATTGTCCACAGTTGAAAAAGGGATCGATCGGAGGAAATGTAGAAAAGGGAAATGAGAAAAAAGGTGGAGCCAGCTAAAGCGAGGGCTAGAGTTTTCAATATGTCAGCAGAAGAAGCGGCGGAGACACCTGATGTAGTGACAGATACTTTATTTATAGATTCGAATTATGCAAAAGTATTGTTTGATTCAGGTGCAAATCGTTCGTTTGTGTCTCCAAATTTTGTGCATAAATTGATTGAGAAACCTAAGAAGCTTAGGCATGAATTGAAAGTAGAAGTGGCTGATAATAGTCAAATCTTAGTGGAAGAAGTGTATGATGGGAGTAGTATTGTCATTGATGGACAATCATTTCCACTTCGACGGTACCCGATGGGTATGGGAGAATTTAATGTTATTGTGGGAATGGACTGGTTGGCGTCTAATGATGCTCATATAGTATGCAATAAGAAATTGATTCGTATAGCGCAGCCAGGAAAAGAAGAGATAGTAGTATTTGGAGATCGAAGGGATAGAAAGTCATGTTTGATTTCTATGATTAAGGCTAAGAAATGTTTAGTAAAAGGGTGTGTGGGGTTCTTAGCTTATGTAATAGATGCTAAGAAGGAAAAGAAGGGATTAGAGTCAGTTCCGGTAGTCAGTGAATATCCAGAAGTATTTCTGGAAGACTTAACCACTTTGCCTCCTAATCGGCAAGTGGAATTTCGTATTGATTTAGTACCCAGAGCAGCGCCGATTGCAAGAGCACCATATAGACTGGTGTAACACCCGACTTTTCGTAAGTAAGTTTCCGTCTTTCTTTGGTAATCTCTTCGCCTTTCGCCTATCTTTTGAGTGGAAAACGGTGTGCCTTCGAATCTTAAATCGACCCATGCGTGAATAGCGAGTTTTTGGACTTTTCGAGCCTCGGTACCTTTGGCGCAATTGTGCCACGCGATAGTGACAATGTCACTATCTCCAGGACACTATCGCGGAGGGGGGGTGTTAGCCGCGGTACACTACGCGCGATTGTGCCACGCGATAGTGACAATGTCACTATCGCCAGGCACTGTCGCGTGCGGAGTCTGACCGAATCAAAATCGGATTTTAGCCTCATTTCTCATTCAAAACTCATTCTCTTCTATTGTTATTCTCTCCCAACCTCTCCCTTTCATAAAGACCGAACCCTAACCCATTTTGGTGGTTTTTCTCTCCCCAAACCTCATGATTCTCAATCATCTAGCTGGTTGGAACCTTGAACCACAAAACCTCCATCTTCATCTTCCTCATCAAGTTCTTTTGATTGGGAGCTCGGGTTGAAGTATTGGGTTGGGTGTTCTCGGAAGTCTCTTTGTCTTCAAGGGTAAGTTTTCTTGTGATAAGGTTATAAATGCTCCATTGATGGTTTCTTAGTGTTCGGTTTCTCAAATCTTGGATTTGTTGGTTTTGGAGAAATTAGGGTTTTGATCTCATTTGGGGATTTTGATATATATGTTTGGGAAATGATTCTAAGTGATTGATTATATGTTTTGATGGTTGGAAACTTATGGATCTAGGTTTTGGAAGTTTTGCTTGAAGATTTAAGTTTCTTCAAAGGAGCTCAAAGTGGGGTAAAATCTAGATTTAGCCTAAATCTAGCAAGGTGGGTTCAAGTTGATTTGTGAAAACGGTGTACATGCCAAAATGTCTATTTTAAGTGTTTATGTGTTTTACATTAAATTATCAAATGTTGGGGTATTTGTTAATCTTTGATTAGTTGAAGTATTTAACTCTATAAACTTTGTATAACACCACATTTGAGATTTTTGGGCATTTGATATATGTGTCATAAATGAACGTGTTTTGAAGTCTTATTGCATGAATGGATCTTTGGTCAAAGATTTACGCTTTTAAATGTTTGTCGGGTTTTATGCATCGTCATGAAATGGAGTGTTTTATAAAGGATCACTTGCACATTTATGTGAGGTAACTTGAAAGAATGTTTATAGTCTCATTTTATGATTTTCGTTCTTATCAGCAGTTAAATTTGGGAAACGCATATTTTGTGTTAGGAGTTCATTAGGAAAATGGATTGTCCCAACTAATGTTGAGCTTTGAACTAATCTCACTTTTGGTCGTGATGTTTGCATATCCGTTGGGTGAGTGCGTTTTATCGTGTTTTTATTCCATTTATTAATGAGTCAATGGGTTGCTAAGTCTGCGGCTTGGCATTGTTATTTTGATGGGGGGTTTTGGACAATAGTCCAGTTTTGGTAGCTGGACTTCGAGCCTTGTTGGGCCTTATGTGTATTATTTGGCTTATTTGATGCATTGGGAGTCATGATCCCGTATTTGATTTATTATTGTCCGGCGTTGGGACGATTAGTTTTCCACGTCGAGGCACGTTAGGCACCGGATGTGGGTGTAAGACCTTCGTGCTGCACGTTAAGGTACCGGATGTGGGTATAAGTCCTTCGTGCTCAAGTATTACGATATTGGATGAGGAGCTCGACCTAGCAATCCCTCGGGGTTGAACTTGAGTTTCCGTGGGTGTATGTTTAAAGTCACTGAGCCTGACATCCCTTGCGTGTACTTTTGTTTATATGACTAGTCATAACAACATAAAATTGGCTTACTTTGTGGACCGTCACATTTTATGGAATCGGGAATCCCCCGTCACCGAAAGGTGTTGTTTTTGGGTATTGAGTTTTATTATCCAAGTTTTCGGTGACGTTTTGTATATTTGGGTTTTACCCTTGATTTATGGGTTGAGTATTATGCCCCACCCGTGTTTTGGGTGTTTTGAAATATAAGGTTTAACCGTACCTTCTTAAATGGAGAGTCCAATTTATATTTACGCTTTGAGTGAGTTTTGGGTTGAAGCTAATTTATGAAGGGGCGGTTTACATTGGTATCATCATTTTGTAGTAGTTTGATTTGGAGAATGTCCAAATTGGTGTTCTCCGTCTAAAATGCATATTATTGGAAAACGAGTCGTTGGCATATTCAAAGCATACCTTTTGAAAGATTATGAATTAAACTGCATTATCTATTTTCACAAACATCTTTATTTATGTTGAAAACTCTTGAGCTCACTAGGCGTTAAGCCTAACCTTTTTATTTGTCGGCATGTGCATCAGGTTCTAGTTGGGTTTTCGTTCTGGCAGCCATGAAGAGTTGAGCCATAGCTTTGTGCAAATGTAAGTAGTTGGTGAAGTCTTCCGCAATTTTGGAGATAGTGACTATTATGGGGTTTTAGTAGCACCCGTTATTATCATAGGCTTTTGTATAGAATGAATGTTTATATTGAGGTTAAATCTTAATTTGTGGTTGTAGATAATTCCTTTATTAATGTATTTAGAAAATTTTAAATAAGTTGTTATTTCCAGATTTGAGGGTGTTACAAGTTGGTATCAGAGCTTAAGTTTGAGAGATTTAGGTATTGATTTTTGGATGCCTAGACTCAAACTAGTGTACCGGTAGGTGTTTGAAAGTGAAGTTGCACATTAGGCGCCTTAAGATAAGATATCTTGGAGTTGATCGGGTCGCTAGAAACGGGAAATTGTCAAGGGTCTCAAGGATGATCATGTATGGTGCGTTCATAATGGCACCTGGCCAGTGTTATGGTGAACCTACATATCACATGTGTATACTTGAAATACCTTAGTATGATGACCGTTGGGGTAGTGAGAAAGTTTCTAAGCGAATAATTTAAGGAAGGATCGATGGTTATAGCAATGTTACTTTGGAGTGATAGTTAAACACGTTGAACGCATTAAGTTGATCATCTTGAGTAAGAATTATTGGTTGGATTAGAACTATAAGTTCGTTAGACCAATTTTATATCAAGGAGAATTCGTAAGCTTATCAAATTATTGAGAGTGTGGCCTTAAGATGTTTGATGCTTCCAAATAACAATAGTGTGTCGGGTCATTGGGAAATGTAGTCCTATGATGCCAAGTGTCGATCAAATTCATACACTAAATTTATTTCTGAAATAAATTTGCATAAATTGTTCTTATGTTCGTAAAACATAAAGTGTTTGTGTTTTGCATAATAAGGTTTTGGTAGAGCATGTAGCATTCACCAGAATTTAAACTGTGAGCTTAAGCATTCATGAAAATGTTTTGTTGCACATAATTGCAAATTGTTATCAAAAATCTCTTTATTCACGTCTCCTGTTTAACGCTATCCGTGGATATTGTAATATCCATATTTTAATGTCATTTGAGTGTTGGGCAAGTAACTATGAGATTGTAACCTAGACATTGGATCACCTCCACGTATGTTGATGGTTTTAAAGGAAAGGTTAATCCCACGTTTTGAGTCAGAATTTCTTGAGGATTTTTAGTTTGTGTGAGTTTTGTTGAAATTTCATGGAGTATTGTTTTATGCGATGTCTTTTCATGCGTGAGTTTTAATTTTGCTTCTGTTAAGCTTGCGAGTTATTTGGCGTCGTGTCCCATGTGAATTTTGTTAAAGGTGTCATTTTACTTTTCATTGCATTAAAAGAGGAAACTCTTAGAAGATTAACATTTTAAACATATAGTCGTCTTGCACACTTTGTTGAGAGATAAAAATTTGACACTACATGATTTTAGCATTAATGAGTTTTGTGGAAAATTCAGTTGGGTCCATGGTGTCTCATTGCACGTCCTTTTGCGTTACATAAATAAGGTTGGAGCATGTGTTCATACATTTATGCATGCGTCTAAATGTAGATTTATTAATCGATGTCATCCCACATGTTGTTTTGGGGAAATTCCCTTATCATGCAATTTATCTTTGGGCTTTATACAAATGTCAATCGTTGCATACTATTTGCATTTGAGTTTAATTATAACGTTGGTATGAGTAAATATATAAAGGATTTACATCATTTCAAACAGGACTTTTGTTCTGTTCATATTTCAATCAATTACTCTTACCGTTAAAAATTTCCGCAATACATTTATTGAGTTAGCAATGTTTATATCGTTGCAGTTACTTTTTGGTCAAAGGTGTTTATCTGTACGATTTGAAGCTTTAAACTCGATTTGAAACTTTATTTGTTTACCACTATTTTACCAAGCTTTGAGGATTAAACTAATGCGTTTGGGATCGTTGATAATTTTAGGCCACAACGTCTTTTGGTTAAAGAGGAAATATTTTAAAATTAAAGTTGTGAATTTCTCTTTTGGAGTTGTACAAACCTTTATTGCACGTGTTGTGGTGCAAGAATCTATTTTCTCTTATATGATGTAAATTGTTGCGCATTTTTATTGTTGTCTTTACTAACGTAAGTATTGCACGAACGAGTTTTTGGAAATGTTTTCATATGCGCTGTGTGGTTAATCAACTTTGAAACCTATCGCATGGACGGTAGTGTATTTTGCCGCACATCTAATTGTTATAAAACTTGTGTATTTGAAAGTTTATAAAAGTTTAAATTGGCATATTATTTGAAAAAAACCTTGAACTCATTAGGCCTATAGGTTTAACCCCTGTCGTGGAAAGAAGTTGCAATTAAGGGACTAGGGGAGTCCTTGAGAATTGAAGCGTCGGATGATCCGACTTGCGGTCAGTCTTGATTGTTTGAGGTTTCGGTTTGTGAATCTGCGCGCGTTTGTATTAATGGAATTAGTAAATTTAAGTCTTCCCAGTTAATTAAGGAAGTAATGTTATACCTCGGTAATCATGCGGGATAAGGTCTTAGGTGATTACCTGCGATTAGATTGGGTTCGTTTTGGTGGATTGCTCGTCGGTGTGACACCATGGCTTATATGGTCGGTGTACCGTCTTAGCGGGTTCCGCGATTAAAGGAAATTTTGGTGATCTGTCTGCTAGAGTTGTAAGATTTGAAATTTTAGCTCTCTGATTAGGTGTCAACCTTAGTGCGACAACCCGTATGGAATGGGATTTTGGGCGAGATGTCCACATTTTCGAGGTCACCGTTTAGTCCTAGGCGTCGACTTGTTTTCTTAAGGTCAATGGATCTTGGAATGGATGTATGCAACCCGGTTGGATTATGGAAAATAGTGACCTTTCAGTGATGGATTTTGAAAGGAGTTTGGGTATTGAGGATTGAGTATCGATGTGCCCAAGCATTCCTGTGGTGATAAGGATGTTACTTTAGGAATGTTGTGAGATTGGTGTTGAGTCGGAGTTGAGTGACAGTTGAATCTGTGTTAACCGGTTGCATGAAGGACGTTTTGGTGCGCCTTGGAAGAATGTCTTTATAGATATTAGGAGTGGATCACTAGGAATCTGAGGATTCATGGGAGTTCGGTTGCCATCTTTGACGTTGAGTTCGGATCTGTGATGCTCCGAAGGGAATTGATTGGTGAAATGTCAAGGTCACGGAACTACCCCAGTGGTAGTAATTTTCATTCTAAGGATGGGAGACGACCGTAACCTTGTGGGTAAAAAGTTACTCTGGAGAGTTAAGTTTTCACTCGGTTATTAGTATATTGTGCCCAAGCAGAGCAGCTGTTGTGAGTATCAGTGTAAGGGCCTTGTTAGTGGTGCTAGCAGAGGGCTAAGGGTAATCAAAGTGGGTAAGGTTTCGTGGGAACCTAGATTTCGAGGACGAAATCATTCTAAGGTTGGGAGGATTGTAACACCCGACTTTGGTTTTGGACAATAGTCCAGTTTTGGTAGCTGGACTTCGAGCCTTGTTGGGCCTTATGTGTATTATTTGGCTTATTTGATGCATTGGGAGTCATGATCCCGTATTTGGTTTATTATTGTCCGGCGTTGGGACGATTAGTTTTCTACGTCGAGGCACGTTAGGCACCGGATGTGGGTGTAAGACCTTCGTGCTGCACGTTAAGGTACCGGATGTGGGTATAAGTCCTTCGTGCTCAAGTATTACGATATTGGATGAGGAGCTCGACCAAGTAATCCCTCGGGGTTGAACTTGAGTTTCCGTGGGTGTATGTTTAAATCCACTGAGCCTGACATCCCTTGCGTGTACTTTTGTTTATATGACTAGTCATAACAACATAAAATGGGCTTACTTTGTGAACCGTCACATTTTATGGAATCGGGAATCCCCCGTCACCGAAAGGTGTTGTTTTTGGGTATTGAGTTTTTTTATTATCCAAGTTTTCGGTGACGTTTTGTATATTTGGGTTTTACCCTTGATTTATGGGTTGAGTATTATGCCCCACCCGTGTTTTGGGTGTTTTGAAATATAAGGTTTAACCGTACCTTCTTAAATGGAGAGTCCAATTTATATTTACGCTTTGAGTGAGTTTTGGGTTGAAGCTAATTTATGAAGGGGCGGTTTACATTGGTATCATCATTTTGTAGTAGTTTGATTTGGAGAATGTCCAAATTGGTGTTCTCCGTCTAAAATGCATATTATTGGAAAACGAGTCGTTGACATATTCAAAGCATACCTTTTGAAAGATTATGAATTAAACTGCATTATCTATTTTCACAAACATCTTTATTTATGTTGAAAACTCTTGAGCTCACTAGGCGTTAAGCCTAACCTTTTTATTTGTCGGCATGTGCATCAGGTTCCAGTTGGGTTTCGTTCTGGCAGCCATGAAGAGTTGAGCCTTAGCTTTGTGCAAATGTAAGTAGTTGGTGAAGTCTTCCGCAATTTTGGAGATAGTGACTATTATGGGGTTTTAGTAGCACCCGTTATTATCATAGGCTTTTGTATAGAATGAATGTTTGTATTGAGGTTAAATCTTAATTTGTGGTTGTAGATAATTCCTTTATTGATGTATTTAGAAAATTTTAAATAAGTTGTTATTTCCAGATTTGAGGGTGTTACAACTGGCACCGGCAGAGATGAAGGAAATGATGACTCAACTGCAGGAGTTGTTAGACAAAGGGTTTATTTGCCCTAGTACCTCACCTTGGGGAGCGCCAATATTGTTTGTTAAGAAGAAAGACGGGTCTATGAGAATGTGCATAGACTACCGTGAGCTTAATAAGTTGACTGTCAAAAATAAGTATCCACTTCCCAGGATTGACGATCTTTTTGATCAACTTCAAGGAGCAAGTTACTTCTCAAAAATAGATTTACGATCTGGGTATCACCAGTTGAAGGTGAGAGAGGAGGATGTGCCTAAGACTGCATTTCGTACGAGGTACGGACATTATGAGTTTCTAGTTATGCCATTTGGTTTGACCAATGCGCCAGCAGCTTTCATGGATCTGATGAATAGAGTGTGTAGTCCGTTTTTAGATAAGTATGTCATCATCTTTATAGATGATATACTGATCTATTCACGTTCCAAAGAAGATCATGAAACTCATTTGAGAGCGATTTTAGAATTGCTTAAGCGTGAGAAGTTGTACGCCAAGTTTTCAAAATGTGAATTTTGGCTGAAAGAAGTTCAGTTTTTAGGGCACATGGTGTCAAAAGATGGGATTAAGGTTGATCCAGCTAAGATTGAAGCCATAAAAGGGTGGGAAGCACCGAAATCACCATCTGAAGTAAGAAGTTTTCTTGGATTGACTGGTTATTATAGAAAGTTCATCCAGGACTTTTCAAGGATAGCTACGCCACTAACAACATTAACCAGAAAGAATGTCAAGTTTGTCTGGGCAGAGGCTCAGAAAGAAGCGTTCGGTAAATTGAAAGAGAGTTTAAGTAGTGCTCCTGTTTTGTCTCTACCCAACGGAACGGAAGGATTCGTAATTTATAGCGATGCTTCAAAGTTGGGTCTGGGATGTGTGTTAATGCAAGAAGGCAAGGTAATTGCTTATGCATCTCGATAGCTGAAAGAACATGAAAAGAATTACTCGACACATGATTTAGAGTTGGCAGTTGTAGTCTTTGCTTTGAAATTTTGGAGGCATTACTTGTATGGGATCAAGTGTCAGATTTACACAGATCATAAGAGTCTTCAATATCTTTTCAATCAGAAGGAGCTTAATATGAGGCAGCGTAGGTGGATGGAGCTATTAAGCGATTATGACTGTGATATTCTGTACCATCCCGGCAAGGCCAATGTGGTAGCAGATGCTCTAAGTCGTAAGGAGCATGGAGAAATAACAGAAGTTGTAGCATTTCGAATTGATGTTGTTTCTAATTTCTTAGAAGAAGTTTTAAAGTATCAAGAAAAAGCAGCGTCAAAAGAAAATTTGAAAAGTGAAAGAATAGTTGGGAATGTTAACTCGTTAATAGTTGACAATCGAGGAGTAAAGTGTTTCAATAAGCGAGTATGGATCCCAAAAGCAGGAGATCTGAGGCAGAAAGTGTTGGAAGAAGCGCATAGATCCCGTTATTCAGTTCATCCTGGAACCAACAAGATGTATAGAGATCTGAAACAAAGCTATTGGTGGCCAGGTTTAAAGAAAGATATTGCTCACTTAGTTGAACGATGTCTGACATGTTTAAAGGTTAAAGCTGAGCATCAGAGACCTTATGGGGAGCTTCAGTCGTTAGAAATTCCAGTTTGGAAGTGGGACGAGATTACGATGGATCTTGTTACTGGATTACTGCGATCACCTAAGGGGCATGATGCCATTTGGGTGATAGTGGATAGACTCACAAAGTCATCTCACTTCCTACCGATCAAGGAGACGTACTCACTAGAAAAATTGGCTCGATTGTATATCGACGAGATAGTAACCAGACATGGAGTACCGTCGTCCATTGTGTCGGACAGGGATGCTCGTTTTACATCAGCTTTCTGGAGAAGTTTGCAAAGGGAATTAGGCTCTCAACTTAAGTTGAGTACGACCTATCATCCGCAAACTGATGGTCAGAGTGAGAGAACTATTCAGACATTGGAAGATATGCTTCGTGCATGTGTTATCGATTTCAAAGGTTCGTGGGAAATTCATTTGCCGTTGATTGAATTTTCCTACAACAAGTTATCATGCTAGCATACAAGCGGCCCCGTTCGAAGCTTTATATGGTCGAATATGTAGAACACCTTTATGTTGGAATGAGGTGGGTGAAAGACAGCTAGCGGGACCAGAAATTGTACAGGTGACAGCTGATAAAGTCGATTAGATTAGAGCAAGATTAAAGAGTGCTCAAGATCGTCAGAAAATGTATGCTGATAAACGAAGGAAACCGATAGAGTTTCAGATAGGAGATAAGGTAATGTTGAAAGTTTCGCCATGGAAAGGGGTAGTCAGATTTGGAAAGAAAGGAAAGTTGAGACCAAGGTTTGTTGGACCATTTATCATCACGGGACGTGTTGGTGAAGTGGCCTACGAACTTGATCTACCAGAAAGTTTGCGTAGGATTCATCCCACATTTCATGTGTCAAACTTGAAGAAGTGTTTGGCAGAAGCAGATATAGTTGTTCCTTTAGAAGATATTCAGGTAGATGAAAAACTAAGTTATATTGAGGAGCCCGTAGCGATTACGGACCTCAAAATAAAGAAGTTGAGGAACAAGGAGATTCGTTTAGTAAAGGTTCAGTGGAAATTTCACCAAGGACAAGAGTCCACGTGGGAAGTAGAAGCAGATATGAAATCTCAGTATCCCCATTTGTTTAGCAATAGAATTCCGGGGACGGAATTCTCTTAAGGGGGGGGGGGGAGATTGTAATATCCGAATCCGAAATTTTTATTTATTTTAGAAGTTGGGTGAAAAGTGAAACGAGACCCAAAGTGCAGGGGGGTTATTTGAAACATTGGTTATATAAAACCTAAATATCAAGATATTTGAGATTCATATCTCATACTAATATTGTTTTGAGAACCGACTTTTAGAGAGAAAGAGAGAAAACAAAGAAGGCAGAGAAAGAGAAAAGAGAAAGAGGTCTTGATCAATCGATCTGTTTTTGTCAAAAAGAGGTATGATTTTAGCTTAATACTTCTATCTGCATGTTATAGTCGGTAAATAGTTTTGTTAATCAAGCTTTTAACCGTGTATTTGATCGATTTAATGATCAAAAAGTTTTCTGGGTTCGAACTGTTAGTCGCCGACTCAAGTATGAACTCGACCGGGAAGATGATGTGTATCGATCGACCGGTAAAGTGTAAAGGACCGGTAGTTGTATTCGACCGGTAAAGTGTAAAAGACCGGTAGTTGTATTCGACTGATAAAGTGAAAGGATCGGTATGTTGTTTGACCGGTATGTTGTTTGACCGGTAGGTTGTAAGGACCGGTATATTGGCTCGACCGGTATAGTGGTTCGACAGGTATTTTGTTAATCGGTCCTAAGAAGTTTTGATGAGTTTTTAGAAAGAAAGAGTATTAATAGTGAGTTAGCTTACCTTTGTTTTAATATCATCGTAGGTGGTGTTAATCAGTAGAAGTCAGAGTTTAATCCAGAAGAATCAGAGGTGAGTCTTTCAAACTAAATCTTTTATGATTTTGACAGTTATTTGATAAATGTGGGTTTTATAAACTGCACGTTTATAGTATTGAAAGTTATGCAGATTTATTGAAAAATGTTGGTTTAATCAGTTTGGCATTTTATGCTCAGTTTATATAAACTTGTTTTATATATAGTCAGGACTAAGTGTATGCATACATTTGAGTCAGAAGTCTGACCTAAGTCGGGAAGTGTGACCCGCCTGCTCGTACCGGGGAGTGTGGCCCGTTTATGCCATTAGGGTGTTTCCCTAAAATAAGGCAGTGCAAGACAGACATACCGTCTTTAACGGAAATGTTGGTCAGTAGCTTAAGGTATGCTTGCGAAACGTAAAAAGTGGTCAGTGATGGCCAGTAGATTGAGTTATACCTGCGTAGCATAAAGTGTTTTAAAGTTTGATTAAAAGAGCAGGTTATGTTTTGAGATATAAAGTTTTGTTTAAAAGTTTTAATTAATATTTGAACTGTTGCAGTAGTGATTTGAGGGGACTCACTAGACCATTGGTCTAACCCTCGCTCTTTCACAATTTTAATACTGTTTCAGGTTATCGCAAAGTAGCAGGTACAGATAAGGGTAAAGAAAAGATGTGAGCTATTTTCAGGAGATAGAAGATTTCCTGCAATAGTTTACTTTTTGAACTCAGTTGTGTAGTAAGAGATAGTTGTAAACCTTGTACTCTGAAAATGTAAACCTGGGGCAGTATTTATTAAGAAATGTTATTTTTTAATGTATATATATGTTCAGGTTGTTACATTTACCCCTAAACATCTTAAAATTAAAAACTCTATTTAATATGAGTTGTTAGATCAATAGAGATTGAGTAACTGAGATTTGTTCTCACGTGCACAATGAAAATTGAGTTTTCATTTGAATTTTCCTCTCTCTCTCTCTCTCTCTCTCTCTCTATATATATATATATATATATAGGGAGATGTTCATTTGAGAAATGCTAAATATATTAGAAATAAAGAAGTAACCTAGCCTTTTATTCGGTCAAGATCGACTTTGACCGGTCAAATATTGCGTCTTTGACTGGTCAACAATTACGGCTTTAACTGGTCAAAAGTTACGGATATTCCAAAAATAGAAGAACAGTTTCGTAATTTTTACAAATACATGGGACGAGTTCATATATGAACATGTATGATTCACATATGAACTATATATTCATATGTGAACTAGTGTAATTCACATATGAACTCTTTTAACTGATTCACATATGAATCTTTGTGATTCATATATGAACCAATTAACTGACACACATATGAACTAATTAACCGTAGGTTCATATGTGAATCAGCTGAACTAATTAACAGATTCATATATGAATCTTTGTGATTCACATATGAACTAATTAACTGATTCATATATGAATGTATAGTTCATATATAAATCACAAAGGTTCATATATGAATCAGTTAAAAGAGTTCATATGTGAATTACACTGGCTCATATATGAACATATAATTCATATGTGAATCATATATGTTCATATATGAACTCGTCCCACGTATTTTACGAAACTACCCCTCTATCTTTTATAGACCACACAAGGAATTATCCAGTGTTTCACGGTCAAAGACGCAAATGTTGATCAGATAAAGGGATAAGATCATTTCTTTATTTCTCATAGGGGTGTTCACCCAAACCGCCCACACCGCACCGCACTGCAAAACGCGGTTTAGGACTTTCGCGGTGCGGTTTGCGGTTTGCATTTTTACCAAACCGCACTATGCGGTGTGGTTTGCGGTTTTGAGTTTTCAAACCGCTGTTCAAACTGCACCACACCTTTTATATTACTTTTAAATTTTTAATTTTAAACATATATATATATATATATATATTATATAATTTAATTTAATTTAATATATATATAATTGGGCTTGTGTTTTTAAATTTTAATTATGAACTTTAAGTATTTATAAGCTTTCTTAAAAGTTTAAGGTCCAACAAATTAAAAAAATTGGGTATTGGCAATTGGGAGTCAAGATGAAGACAAAAAAAAAAGTTGGAGACGTAACTTTATCCGTTTATCGTATTGAAACAATTTAATTTTTTAGACTATTTCTTTGACTATTTTTAATTATGCATTTTGAGTTGGATATATTCAAACTCTTTAATTTTTGGACTACGGTCACTAAATCGTTGATTTTCTAATGTATTTTAAACTTATAACTTTTTTTGATTGTATGCATAAAGTGCGATAGGAACAAACCGCATAAACCGCACCGCATTTCGCGGTGCGGTTTGAGGTATATGTGGTGCAGTTTGCGGTTTGGGAAAATGCTCAAACCGCACATGTGGTGCGATTTGCGGTTTTACCCTAAACCGCACCCCGAACACCCCTAATTTCTCATATTTTTAGCATTTTAATATCTTAGGTGAGATTTATATGCTTGTGTTATATATTGTTATACTATTTATCCAACATTCAAAATAACCGAACAAATTTTATTATCAGTAAAGCTAGTACAGAGTTGGCGCCTTTTTTACAACATCCCGGACCTATACAAATTTATAATCGGGGCATGCCATTGCTGTTCAATGCTATCATATAGCAATATCGAGTTTGCTTCGTTTTTTTTTTTACATTTACTACCGCTTGTGCATTACATTGTTTATCGGTTTTACAGCCAATAAAAAAAGATATTACGAGCCTACGTCAAACCCTGGAGTGTACAGGATATCAATTGGCAGCATACAAATACGAGCACCGTAGAAACCATTTAAGGATGAGATCTTCCCGATTATTTTCTGTTTTCGATTCAGTTCACTGTGTTTTTTCGAGTTGCTTCCTATCCACCGTTCTCATCGGTTTTTTGTTCAAGTACTAGTAGATCTATATAACTTATAAACCGCAAGTTCAATTGAAAATATCGATTTCCATGGCACCGGACATGATCATGGTTAAAAATGTTCAATTCTTTGGGGTGATTTTGAGATCAATTCACATTGGACATATTGATACTATATATAGACGATGGTACTATATAATGTATATGCATGCAAAATGTATTAGGATCAATCCTTTTTCTTTATAGTCTTATCTTTTATGATAAACAAATGAGTCTTTTATCTTTTATTATATAAATAAAAGTTGTCAATTTAGTTCGGTAGAACACCGGTCTACAAAACTCAATGTTGTAGGTCCAAATTCTACACATGAATGAGCGAACATTCAGTAAATAATTGTCTGAAAGATTAATGGTTTTAATTTGACATGGAGATAAAAATAATTTACCAAGCTTATTCCATATCCATCATAATTTTTATTGCACTATTTTTGTTCAGCTAAGCCCTGTCTGGACACCAAGTTTTTGTTCATTTCTATCTTGTATTGTTCTGTAGAACAAAAGCACATTAAGAAGCATTTGGTATGCAATAGATTAGATTGGATTGGGAAAAAAAATTCCTAGACATGACAAATTCTCTCTCTAGCATTTGGCATGATTATGAATCGACATAACAAGTTGCTCCTAAAAGGTTGTTTGATAATTTTACATACTCCCTCCGTCTCAAATTAAGTGTCCATATTTCTATTTTAATTTGTCCAAAATCAAGTGTCCACTTTTTCACTTACGCTTAATTTTGAGATGGTGAAAATTCTCTATTATTAAAGGGTAAAAGTTTCATTTACTTATTCAAAAAGTGTAGTATTTAAACAGTCCTAAAATTCTCATTTTCATTGTGAACGATTATTTTAGGACAGAGGGAGTAACATATAATAGTTATATGAATGATGGGGGGTAGTCGATGGTTGGTGCAGGTGGTGACAACAATGGCCTATGGTTATGGTGCAGGTGCTAGTTGTGGAGGACGTATAAATGGTGAACAGTGGTGGGGTGGGTATGGGGGTGGAGCCAGTAGGTATTAAGAAGGCAGAGGTAGTCGTAGGCGACAATAGTGGTAGCTGATGGTAGTGGATGTGGTGATCACGTAGGTGGTCGACAATCGGTCGCCGCCTGTGTTGGTGGTGACGGCGACGAGCAGTGGTAACCATCAAACCATTTAGATTACATCAAATGAGGATATACCAATTTGTAGTTCTATCACATCCTTGTCTCATCTTGTTCTACCTAAGAACAAACATTTTTTGTCCCATCCAATCTCTGCACCGGTCGTAGAAGATATAGTTTTGGTCCTATTTTATGTCATACCAAACAAGGAATAGTGAGTTTTATCATGTCCTGTCTAGTCCCATGTACCAAAATGCAGCCTTAATGAACAACTCCATCTTACGCCAATAGAGGCCTTTAACAATACTACTAGGCTAACAGGTGATAACCAATTCTCAAGCGAAAGAACCTAAGTTCCTAACCAACCATGTGATCCAAACGCAACGATCTTGAAACTAACTTGGGCCCCATAAGCAGCTGGTTCGAACCTCTTCAAGCCCAATGAGGACTCTCCAGGCTATTCCTGCCGTGAGATCAGGTTAAAATAATAGTCCAATAACATAAGAAGTTGAACCAAACGGTAAAGAGAGCATGTGCACAATCCTTCGACGATATGGCTGGCTATTGTTCAAAAGGATATGTACAAGTTTGTGCCATAAAAAATGTACCCACTGGCAGAGCTACCTAAGAAGCATATCTAAACAATTGAAAAACAAGACCCAATTATGTTAGTGCTCCCTACTACTTCACTTCATACATCAACTGACAACCGTAACAACTATTTGGCAAATAGAGATTGAAAAAAGAAGTAGATGGTAGGTTAATTGATTACTCACTGGAGAAGAGTGTGCACAAGTGACTGCTAGGAGGAACTCATGAAACAGTTCGACCGTAACACACAGAAGCAATGTACAGATTCTTTGCCCATTTTTCCTGCAGCAGACCAAAACAAAGGTTAAGATATGAAGCCCAATAGTCACAAAGGAACATATATTAACATACCAAAGGGACTTTGGCCCAATGGTATCTACACTAACCCAACCTTCTTAAAGGTTCAGCGTTCAAGCCTCACCAAAGTAACAAGTACATGTGGGTTCAATTTGCCATACATAAATATTATATACTTCCAAAAAAAAAAGAAACCTAACCTTAACATGTGTGCTAGGAAATGCTGAAGTCCGCAGCGTTTCTTGTGTCTCATCTGCAGGTCTTCTTCTTGGCACACTAAGAACAAAAGCCGCTTGGTCCCATGTAGCTGCAGTTGATGTTATCCTATAACCAGCATCCCATCTTCTATGAATACCTTCACTTGGATACAGAAAGTCTAGTTCCACAACCTGGGATCACATATAAAAAATCTAGATTAATAGAATCACTACAGATGTACCTATGCAATGCAGCAGAATGTAAAATTTAATCATAAACCGAAAATTGAATTGTATTAAATTTAATTTTTATGATGTTCTGTTTTTTGGAAATGGATCAATTATTAAGTCTATTTTTTTTTTACTTTTCACTTGGTTGATTGACCTCGTATTCAGAAAGAGTACAAGTTTCCAAAAAGTCTCTTCTTAAAAATTAAAGAAGGGCAATATAGAAATATTTTAAAAACTCAAAGCTTTTGTCATGCATTAATAAATTATACTTGAAGTTTTATAAGTTGAACTCTTGAAAATCAAGGGGTTTTAAGAACAAAAACCTAAGTGCGTTGTAAATTATAATATAGTATAAATAACGGATATAACCTGATCAACAAATCCAGCACCACGTGACATAACGATTGCCCATCTACTTCCTGCAGTTGCCATAGCAGTGACATGGAACCCCTCTCTCCATTTTTTATTTATCCACTTAAACGGAAATGATTCGCTCACTTTATATGACTGCTGAACGTACTGGGTACCTACATGATTTAAGTTTAGAAGATGAACACTTGACTTCAGGTAGTCTAATATATATAAATTCCCTTACCCTTTGACATTACGACCAAGGAGCTCCCATTGTTAGCACCTGCTATTGCACTAATGTAGTAGTTTTTCTCCCATTGTTCCATAATCCATTCCTTCAACAACAAACAAACGAAAAGCTCAGTTTGCTCAAGTAATAAAACATGCATAAATGGTGAAAAGTGAAATAAAATCTCATCAATGAACAACCTTGTGAAGGAACATAGGGGAGAGTTCGTAAACTTGAGACGTGAATCCAGTTCCTGCATCCATAATAAGAGCCCATAGGTTTGAGCAAGAAGCCACACTGCTGATGAATAACCCATCTTCATTTCCTTTCTCAATATGTTGAGGAAGTCTTGCATCTGCCACATTATAATGATATCTACAACACCACAGTTACATGTGAATCCCCCACTCATTGTCATAAATATTTATGGTTTACATCCAATAAAGCCAGTGCAAGAATACCAGCAAAAGTATACAAGGAAAAAAAGATTTAGTGTCCTACCTCTGCTTCATTGGGCGACGAGCATTATAAACACTTATCCACTGAGTTGCAGGCATTCCCATGCGAACCTTCTTCTTCGGTTGTTCATCATCTTCTTCCTCCATCGTCAATCTTCCTCTCTTGTGTCCAACTTGATACATGAGCTAACAGAGTATACATAGAAACATGTCAAAAACAGAAAGTCCATACAACATTTCAGGTTCAATTAAAGCTCAACATACGAGCATCATATTCACACATACCTTTTGAGCACCATCAGTGTTGATCGGCCTAATATCCGGATTCGGACCAACAATTCCATCAAAAAGTGAAATATACTTTGCATAATTAGGTTCCTCGTCAAACTTCAGATTGACAACGTGTTCAACAAAATGCCGAAATGGGGCAGGACAGAAGCAACAAAGTGTTTCTGGAGAAGTTGCCATCTTCTTCTTGCACACAAGGAACCCTTTATTTTCGCCCTAAACATACCACCGTGTAAGAATAGCAAGAACCTACAAATAAAAAGCAAGAAACACCCAAGGTTGAGAGTCAACCTGGAATCCTTGCCAAGGCAACCGACCACGAAGAAGAAATACAAGTGTATAAGCAAGAGATTCCAAATCATCCCGTCGGCTTCCTGTTCTTCCAAGATGAGCATGTACACTTGCATAGCGGACAGTTCCCCTTCATTATAAGAGTGATGCAATACATAAAACGAGGATTATGAATGAATGGTAGGAAGATATAGCAAGAAGCAAACTGAAAAACCACATAAAAATTGTCACCAATATACCTAAAAACGTCTGGTCTTTGATCATATTCAACATGCAAACCACTTGCAGTATCCCGCCACCTAGTGGCTGGCACGTGGCAAATGTTTTAGATAATTATTTCATCAATAAAAGACATGGTGAAAAATAAACAAAAACGATTCATAATATACCTAAACCAAGATCAACAAGAAATAGTTTCTTCTCATCCGATGTTCCTGGAGAACCAAGCAAGAAATTCTCAGGTTTAACATCACCATGTACATACCTGCAAAACACAAATAGCATCACATTATATTCAATATGTTCCCACTGCAAAACGTCAATTACTAACCACATGTACATAATCAACACACATACTGCACATTTGCTACTTGAAACTGAAGTGCATGTATAATTATACCCAGCACAATATTCATCGTTTTAGCAAAAATGGAGAAGGTACACAATTTATGAACTTCCGTTCACTTGAGCAGACAACAAAATGATACCAATTCCTTGGTTGTACATGAGCTCAAGCTTTCAAGCTGAGAAGCAATCGTCTTATAATTTGCATTTCCATGATTTAGTAATAGATGAAAGGAAGAGGATTTGCAGGGACTAGGAAAAAAAATTTATATGCATACAACAAATAGTTAAGAGCTGAAAATAAAGAACAAAGGATGCATACCCTCTAGAGTGCATCTTCTCTAATATAGAGATGGCTTCAATGGCAATGCAGGCAACCATTTCAATTGACATCCTATAGATGAGTCGTGAACAAGACTGCAACCGATTAGTGGTTTACCAACAAACATAAACTTAATATGTTTTAAGCCAATAAAATGAGACTTACGTGTGGGAGTTGTTATTCCAAACATCCCATAAGCTAGGTCCAAGCATATCCATGACCTTCAAAGAGTATCAATGTTAGCTAGAATCCACTTGACAAGGGTAGATATTGTAGAACATTTTAATTTAAAAATGAACACACAGCAGAGAAAGGCATACCATTATGTAGTAATCACCTTGCCTGCCCTTATAGTGTACACGCGGCACACCATGACTTCCACCGAGCACACTGAAAAATTCCTCAATTTAGTCACCTAAGACCCCCAGAATGTCAAAGCATACAAACATCAGATAGACAGATGAATCGACTTACTTGTAAACTTGCCATTCATACGGTGGTCCGTAGTTGCATCCTTTGCTGCTTCTGTGTTCAAATTTCAATGCCACCTACATATTTTGAATGCCAAGCAATATTAAATGACACATTCATACTTGCCATCACTGTAAAATAACATGAAACAAAAAAGTGTTAATACCTCTACCGCACCAGAACCAGTTCTTTCATGAGGAACTGGTGCATTAATTCGGCGCCCAACATATACTTGCCCAAACCCCCCTTTTCCAAGTTTTTTCTCAATCTTATATGATGGGGAACCACCAACCTGGACCTGTTCTTGAAGGAAAACCAAATTGACAACAGCATCATTAATCACAGGATACAGAATACCAGCTACGTTGAAAAATTAAACAGAGAAATATAGTTTATTAATTAATTAATTACAATCCTATGGATGGAGTTATCTTCACAAAGAAAAAACCAACTTACCCAAGAAAATTAGAGGGAATATTGTAAAATCAAAATTGAATAGATTTCGCCTATAAATAATGTCTCTTAAAGCTCCAAGAAGTGAAAACGAACCCTTTTTCTTATACCTAAATCCACCTGTGCTTGTATATAATACCAACATATATGTGGTGTTCAAATATATTTACTTAAACCATCACAGACAGAATCATGTAAAAACCCACAATTGCCTTCATAACAAAAGAACCAATTCAACATAATGCTAAACAGAAAACAGCACCAAGAATCATGGCTTGTTTGTTTCAGAGAACAAGAAGAAATTACCCATATAAACACAAAAGCCAGTGCTTTACAGAAAGTATATCTCAAACTAGTTCTCGTCCATAGACTGACATTTCATCTTTGACTACTCAAGAATAGCTAGACTTGAAGCATCTGTTAAATAAAAAGAGATTTACAAAATTTAAAGAAAGAAGCATGAAAACCAAACCCCAAAAACACAAGAACAAACGGAATAAACACAAGCTTAACTTTAAAATATTGAACCCTCTAAAATCATCATTAAAGAATCTATAAAGTTATAACAGATCCTAAAAATACATCAAATAGTATTTAAATATTTCAAGCATCAATGTATTGAATATTAGCAAAAATCTAATTTAAGATGAGACGCTATATAACCCTTCTACGTATTACTTTAACCCATAAAATGAAGTCGTTTAAAGCTAATTTTAGCACAAGTTCATATGGGTAGACTACTTACCCTTTCTGGGAGTGGAGCAGTGCTGCCTTCGTCTTCAGCACCCAAACCCTTATCGCCGCTCGGGGCTACGCTGTCGTTGTCATCCATCTTAACTTTCTCCTCTTCTTTCTCCTTATCAGCCGCCAATTCTGGCTTCTCTTGTTCCTCTGGCGTCGTCCTTACAGCATTGACATCTTCATCAGGCACCACTACCGGTTTTTGCACCGCTTTCTTCCTTCCCCTCCCGTTCTTCTGATTAACCTGTCCTGTTTTGTTATTAACTTTCCTCCCCCTTTTTCTCACCGCTTCTTCGACTCCCTCCGGTTCAGTTTTCTCAGCAGCAATCGGTTGCTTCGACGGTCTCCCTCTGCGTACTCCGCTACGCAGTTGAGGCATTATCGATCATCCATCAATCAAAATTGAATAAACAAAAAAAACCTAAATCCATCACAACCACCAAATCGATCACTATATCAAATTGAACAAAATCAAATTTCGAATCGGCTACGTCAATATACGTATGGTGAAAATTTCACTCCAATTACGGTTTCGATCCAGGGATTTTCAGAGATCTGTGGAGGGAAACGAAAAAAAGCTTCAAATATACCGAAAAACAGAACTGGAAAAAAGGGATGTCTGTGTGCGTAATACTACAGTATGCATAAATAATTATCGTTATTTATGCATTCTAGGGTTTTTCCCTTAAAATTTGACTTGGAGAATTCTAGTGAGATTTCACACGAGGGAAGAAATGGTGGTTTCAATCGCTCTGTGGCGAGTGTGGCGGTGATTTATCGTTGTTTCCATGAACAAATAAGAAATTTCCAGAACTAAGCGGAGGTGGAAGCTTGAAAGGCAATGTCATCGTAGGTTTGTAATCTTTTCAATTGAGCCACTAAACTTTATTTTCTTCAAAAATTGACACCAAAACGTACTACTTTTGTCTTCCTAGTCCACCGGTTAAAGTTTTACAAAATGTATTGAAAATTTAAAAAGATGGTTTGATGAGATTGAGTGTAAGATTGTTAGGGTTTTGAATACCACGAAGGTCTCGAAAACAAATAAAGTAATGAACTTTATTCAACGGCAATTAAGAATGTGATGTCAACCAACAACTAATGCCAAAAAACAAAGTAGGATTAAAAGTACAACAAATAATCAACCAAAGAATTAAGAAAGACACACATAAAACAGAAGTATATGTGATTCCACCACCGGTATGGTGATGTACATCCACAGGGAAGATGATGTACTTTTATTGATGAAAAACATAGAAGAGAAATAAAAAACTGAAACACTAAATTGTGTATAATTTATCTCAATCTTTTCTCAACTCAAGCTAGTGTTTCTAAGCTCTCAATTTCTTTCTTTATCTGATAGGAACTCAAGGGGTTTATACTAATCCATAGGTGGAATTTCTATTTGATCTTAATGCTAAAAACTATGAAAAACATAATTATCTTCGCGCACAGTTGGGGTTAATTATAACGTGTGGTCGTGCTTGAAGACCCAAAATTTTCTATGCACAAAATAACACTATGCCCGCCCATGCTTGATCAAAAGGTGTGGCCGTGTCAGAACACCCAAAACTTTATGTTTTGCAAAGTATCATTACGCACACTCGTACGTGAATATAAGGTGCGGTCATGCCAGAAACTCCAGAAGTTTTTGTTTTGCATATCCTTGTTTCATATCATAATTTTCAACATTCCACCTTGATACAAAACAATTATATGCTTATCAAAACGAGGTTTGAACGAGTCTCGAGACAAGTTTGGCTTTACTAACAATTAGCTTATGCTTGGCCATCACCCGTTACCAATAAAGTGTCAACTTTATATGCCAAGACCTTATCTTGTTGTTCTCGTTGGTTTCAATGTCATCTTCTTCCCAAATTGCGCGAAGGCACTTTACACATCTTAAGTTATATTAGATTCGAACAATGCTTGATCTTGTTAATCGACAATGATTTGGTGAGCATGTCTGTTAACATTTGTCATTTATGTGGATCTTTTTCAAAGCTAGCTCATTTTCTTCATGTAGAGCCACCAGGAATGACTCTCTCACTTGGACATGTTTGGTTCTCAAACTAAAGGCCAAGTTTCGAGCCAAGTGAATGGCACTTTGACTATCACATTAAACTTTTACACTTTCTAATTTCAACCCCAAATTTTCTATGAGATGCTTCAAGTATAATGCTTCTTCATTCGCCTCTACTCCTACGATTAAGTCAATTTCTGTAGTAGACAATGCTACTACCCTTTGTAGTCGTGATCTCCAACTAATTGTTGTTCCACCTAGAACAAATACGTAGTTGCAGTTTGTAGTCGTTTTTACACAACCTCAAAATACGTGTAAATAGATCTCAACGCAAGTGTACATCTTGGTCAACTGTCATCTTTTAACAAGTAATAATGGTACAAAGTACCGAATATCGATCCACAGGGAAGCGTGTAAAAGTTCCTCTTAAAGTCCAGTCTGTAAAAACAAGTCTTAGATGGCGAATTCGAAGAAAATATTTTGGTTGGGGTTCTGACTTTCACTAGTGGAAATCAGTTAAGGAGCAAAGGGTACAAAGATCCATTAAGACAAAGCAGAATGATTAGGTAGCATTCATTTGTTATCTTAGAATCGATATTTTATGAAACTTGAAAATTTTTCATACATATAATTAGTTGTCAAGTGACTAGATGTATTCTCCCATAAAATATAATTTTGATTTAAATAACTTGGGCAATCATGCTACCACGAAACACCTTTTTACCCTTTCACCAGTCGGCCCAAATTTCACCTCATACTCTAAGCTAAGGAGTTTAGCCCATCATTATTTGGTTTCTAATTATAAAAAATGTAACAACTTTGAAAACAAATAATGGAGATGGAAAATACATGAAATTAATTGCAAGTGCTTAAAATTATGAAGGGAAACTTGTTGCGCAAGTAACGAAATCTTTTGAGAAATTAAAGTGCATGAAATTCTAAATGACAATAATTGAATTGCGATAAAATAAATTGCAGAAGTGTAAATGATAATAGAAGTAAATTTGCGGAAAGTAAAATTGCAATAACATAAATTAAATAAATTAAATAACTAAAAAAGTAAAGACAAGAAAGAAATCGTAATCTGTGCACCAAGTATCAACTTGTAATTTAAATACTTGCTTATTTCTTCTGAGAAAACCATACTTCGGCTTTTTGAGTGATGCTAAATTTGTGGAAAAGATGAGGAATATTATAAAGAGTTGGAAAGATAATCACGAGATATGCAAGAAGATTGGTGGAACTTGTCGGTCCACAATACTATATCAAGTTCTTACAAAAACAACATTATAGGATTACCAACCTGTATTGATTAATAACAATGGTTACAAGGTTTGATCTTTGAAGCTCTCGTGTGTGTTCTCTCTGTATTACACCTTTTTTGTGTGTTCTTGTGTGTTTTTCGATAATAGAGAGAGTTGTTGAGATCTGATATTGATCTCAAGCTTCTTAGACACACTACCTTAATAATAATAAACTAATAATAATATCTAACACTTAGATATTATCTAACAAATATAATAACTAACAACTAACTAAAATTTAGATATTTAGTTATGCTAAATATCTAATTACATAAAATACAAATAAACAACTTTGACATTTTATTACAAACTGACTTTTAGACTAATATCGAGAGTCGACGTTTCGGCTTTAGCTTCAGATTGGATCTTCATATTGGATGATCTTGAATCCAATGAGACTGTAAATCTCCCCCTTTGGATCAAGATCATTACTAAAAAGATTTTAGCAATTCAGTCTTCTTTTTCAGCTCAGAAGATGCAATCTCTTTCTCTAGCTCAGAATGCTTTAGCAAAGTATCTTCAAAGAAAATCTATCTGAAATCAGCATGTCTTCAAAATACTTTGATCTCGCATTTCTTTGTTAGCTTTTCTCTTCTTTCATCTTGTGATGTAATAGACTGGACATTTCTTCAAGCTTTAGATTCTCCCCCCTTTTTGATGAAAAGTGTAATGACTTCATCAAAACTTGTAGGTCACTTGGAGCCTCTGATCCATCAATTCAAAAGATATTCATCCAGATCTTTTCAAATCCAGACAAAATAGTCGTGTAACACCTGAATCAACCAATGAATCAGTTAACATGCCTGTCAGTAACACTAAGTCACTGTGTGTAACGAATACACAATGTAAATGAGTTGTTTGATGTTGACTCCCCCAGGGATTCCATTTAATCATCGAAACACCACAAAGGTAATTTCTATAAACATTATGACAAAGAAACAAATTCCTTGTGTGTTCGTGCTTGTGATAGAAAGAATTAAGCACTTGATGATTGCTTATAGGCTCAAAATTTGTGTAAACCACTAAGACAACAGTAAGTTAAACACAGACTCAATGTGCATGATTGAAGTGCGAAGGTGGGGCAGACTTCCTTCTTTTCAATATTCAGATTTTCCAAATGAAAATCAGATAGTAAATGTGCTGCTTCCCCTTTGAAAATGTGAAACACTTTCTTGTTAAGAATAAAATGAGTAGTTGGTGAGGTTTGATCAAGAGTTGGCATGGGCTAGTTGCCTGTTTCAATAATGTTCACCAAAGAGTTGTGAAACACTAGTAATGTGGCTGCCTGACTCAGAAAAAGTTGGTGCAGAGTTGTGATATTCTTTTAACTCTGTTCTCACACGCTCTTTCTTTTAAACAGCAAGCTCACTCTAATCAAACTCATTTATTTTCGACTTCTCACACTCAATCACTATGGATTAACTTCTTGGGTAGAAATCACTGGTTGAGGTGATTTCATAGAAGTTGTGTTAATTCTTAGCACAATGAAATTCATGTTTTCCTATGATTCATATGATGCATATGATTCATATTTAATTTCATAGAAGTTGAGACTCTCTCTATCGTTTAGAACGAAACACTTACACCCAAATATATGGAAATATTTGATTGTCGGTGTTCGGTTGTTGATCAACGCATAAGGAGTCTTCTTGAATCTGCGGTGTATCTCATGGATCGATTCTGTGTGTAGCACGCAGTCGATACAGCTTCAACCCATAAAAAGAGAGGTAAGTCTGATTGATTTAGCATAGTTCGAGCAGCCTCGACTATCGTACGATTTCTTCTTTCGACCACTTCATTTTGTTAAGGCATACGAGCAACAGAGTATTGATGTGAAATCTTGACAGATTCGTGATATTCTTCATCCTTCTTGTTCTTGAACTCAGTGTCGTTGTCTGTTCTTAGAAGCTTGACCGGTTTCTGCAGATTCACTTGGGTCGTTTCAGGAATGTGATGAGAACATCTGGTGTCTCATCCTTTGAACGTAGAAACTTGACCCATGTGTATCGCGAGTAATCGTCCACGATAACGAGTATATATTTCTTTTCGCCTAGACTCTGAGTTCACATCGGACCGCATAAGTCCATATGCAATAACTCTAACGGAGCGCTTGTACTCGGTTCAGACTTTGGTTTATGTGGAGCCCTCTTCATCTTTCTCTTTTCACATGCTGCACAAAGATGTTCTCTTTCATACTTGAGCTCTGGAAGTCCTTTGACGAGCTTTCCACTGACCAGATTGTTGATGTACCTGAAGTTGAGGTGAGAGAGCCTTCGATGCCATAACCAGCTTTGTTGCATCGAGGCTTTCGTCAGTAGACAAACCTGCTTGTCAGTCTGGACTTTTGACAAAATAATTGTGTAGAGGTCTGACTTTCTCGTGCCGATCAAGAGTTCTTCGCCTTCTTCAGTGCGAACTGAACACGTCTTGACTTTGAATTGACCTCTAAGCCTTTGTCACAGAACTGGTCGATACTGAACAAGTTGTGTCTTAAGCCTTCAACATAGCTCACCTTCTTGATCATGACATTGTCATGTTGTACATCACTATATCCCATTATTGGTGAAAACTGGTCATTGTCGAATCTAACTGTTCCGCAATACTTCTCTTTAAAGTTGGACAACATCTCCTTTTGTCCAGTCACATGCTTGGAACATCCGCTATCCAAGTACCACATATGACGAATCTGCACAAGAGAAATAACGAAACAATTGATTTAGATATTCTTAAAACAAAGATTGAGTTAAGACTTTTTGAGCATTGAAGTGTGGGTCTTGAACTGATTTGTTCAAAAGCCATATTCTCTTCTTAAGTACGGGTTCTGAACAGACGTGTTCAGAAACCATTGTTTTATCTTTGAAGTGTGGGTCTTGAACTGTTGTATTCAAGAACCTATGTTCTTTGAGGTACGAGTCCTAGACTGATTTGTCTAGAAGTCATATCCGAAGCTCCTCTTTAAACGTTGGGTGCCTGCAACACAGATTTAGCTTTTGGTATCCACTTGAAATTAGGTCCAACTGTGTTAGCACTAGATTTTGGTACCCATTTGAAATTGGGTCCTCTTTTCATTTGAAATTTATTTGAAGCATTATAATGAGATGAATGCACATGATAATTGCCAAACCGAATCTCATAATCTTGACAAGAATTAGAAACATGTTTATCATAAAAGGAAGACTTTCTAGCAGATTTAGATAATTGGAATAGTTGCGTAAAAGATATTTCAAAATAGAAGCAACATTCGATTTCAAAACATCTTTACTAGGTAAAGTCTTATTACAATTAACACTACAAAAAGATGCATCAGCCTTGTCACGCTTCTGTTTCGGTTGCCACTGAGATTTAACTTGTGGCTTTCGAAACATGTGAAACTCGTGAGTTAGACTTCTAAGCAACAAACGAATTCTTCTTTTTCAGATTACCAGTAGTGTTCGGTTTCTGTGAATACTTAGATTTAATCTTACCTTTAGTATTTTTAGCTTTCACAGAGACTGAGTTATCAACTTTCGTTGATTTTGCACTGTTAACAGGCATACTGGTTTTTCCCAAAGATTGCTCAAGAAAAGATGAATGGTTAAGAAGTTTCGCATTAAAGTCAAATTGATTAAAACAATCATCTAAACCACCGTAAGAGTTCAGAAAATCAAACCCTTTATTTGCTAGACCAAACATATCCTCAGAGTTTGAAGCCTTATAAAGAACAATATCTTTGAACACAGTTGAAAAAACTTTTTGTTCAATATTCATCAAAAGTCTTTCATCTGTTAAAGAATTCTCGAGTTCAGAAATTTTACTTTCCAAAACGAGAGGAGGGACATATAGTTTACCTTGAATAGGCTTCACCTCCATTTCTTTGACATAATAACTCTGAAAGAAGTCATTTGAAAGAGTTTTCTTGTGATATATTGGATCATCATTATAATTATTATTCAACTTCGCATAACGAAATGGAAGTTGAACTTTAGTTGTGTTCTTTCGTTTTTCCGTTTCCTTGGCTTCATCCTCTTTTGACAATCCAGTCCAGAAAACTTTAAGCTTAGGGATTCTTCGAGCTAGTTTTAAAAATGTAAGATCATAAAGTGCATGCACTTCAGATTTACCCTTTTTAAGATAGTGAGGATTCTCATACCTGAGTCCCCATTTCTCTATTTCCTCGTTGGGTTTGTTTAGATGAATAGTTTGTTCACTTTGACCCATTTTGTATAACTTCTCTTCCAAACTTTTTAATTTACCAAGTAAAGAAATGTTTTCTTTGGTACATGAAGAATGCAATTTCGTAAGCTCATATATATCAAGCTCACTCTTTCTTAGTTTAGTCTTAACTTCAGAATTCTCTTTAAGAATTATAGTCTGTTCTTTCGCGCTGGTGTCATTGTTTCTATGTAAAACCTCAACCAATACTTACTTCTCAGCAATTTCATCGCTAAGTTTTTGTATTGATTGGTTTTTGTTTGTAATTACACCCTTTTCTCGCTTAAGCTTTGACTTTAATCCTTGGAGTTTTAAATTCATGGCATGCATTTTATTTATGAAACCTGAATAAGATAAATCACATACCTCCTCTTCTTCATCATCTGAATCAACTTCATCTTCTGATTCCTGCTTTCCCATCAAGCACATGTTGACTGCTTCATCCTTCTCTTCATCCTCTTCTTCCTCGTCTGAATGATCAAGCCAGTATTCATCCTCTGCCATCAGTGCCTTACCAGCCTCCTATTGCTTTGCAAGAAGCATCTTGTTCTTGTAATAATCGGAGTTTCTTACTTTTGGTCTTCGGCAGTCTCTGGCAAAGTGACCTGTTTTGCCACAGTTATAGCACGTTGGTGGTTCTGACTGACTGGATTCTTCAACTTTAAACTTTCTCTCTTCCGGTTTCCTCTCCTCTATTCTCTTTCCTTCAGCATGATACCTTCTCTCTTCAGGCTTCTTCTCCTCTATTCTCTTCCCTTTAGACTTCTTTTCTTCATATCTACTTCTTTCAACCCTTTCCTTATGGACATAGTTGTTAGGACCAGAAGAATACCTCTGGCTGTTTGAACTTGGCTTCTTGTAGAACTTTTTTTGAAAAGCATTTGTCAGCATAAGCATTGGTTGCTTCAGTTGTTCATTTTCATCCGAGTCAGAGTTTGCATCAACTTCAATTTCTTCTGATTCATACACAATTGTCTTGTTCTTCTTCTTCTTGACAACAAGAGCAATTGTGTCTTCAACTGTCTTCACTTCCTTCCTCTTCTCATCTAGAATTTCATCCACCTCTTCTTCATTTTGTTTGAGGGTTTCATACACCTCATGAAGTGGAATCTCATTCAGATCCTTGATCTGCTTCATCTGTCTGGCAAATCTCTTCCATTCAGGCTGGAGAATGATGAGGAATTTGACGTTCAGCTCTATTTGAGATTTGATGACCTTGTTCTTGCTTAGTTCATTCAACAAGGTCACGAATCTATCATAAGTTCCTTCTAGAGACTCTCCACTTCTGCCTTTAAATTGTTCATAACTGTTTAGGCAGTGGGAAAGTTTGAGCTGATTCCCAACCTTTGAACCCAACATCATCTTCTCTAGCTGATCCCACATTTGTTTGCCCGAGGCCTTGTAGCTGTCAATCTTTACATAGATTTCGTTTGGAATTCCTTGTAGAATGTATGACTTAGCTAATCTGTCGCCTTTCGCTCTTTTTAGGTTATCACCTTCTAGTTCATGATACTTAAGTTCATATTCTGTTTCCACAGTTCCTTCCATATGAGTCTCATAAGCTGGTGCCATAATACCATCTTCTAACGATTTCTTGATGAATTCACCCAACTCATGTCTTTCTATAAAGTTCAGGAACCGATATTTCCACTGTTTGTATTCTCCTCTAAAGAGAACTGGTGGTTTGGTGTTCCGATTGCAAGGGCTTCTCTGGATGTCATTCTGAATAAAAAGATCTAAGTCTGGAAAACTTTGCGTTTATAGAAGGTGGCCCAAATGAGGTTGGCGCAAAGGATGGTTTGCGTTTCGCGAGGCTGGCGCAAGATGAGATTTGCGTGAAGAGTGGGTCGCGCAAACTGAAGCTTTGCGTTTCAAGTTGATCGCGCAAATTTGAAGTTTGCGTGTGCTGTACGTAGCGCGAAGTAGAGTTTTGCGTTTCAAGTTGATCGTGCGAATTTGAAGTTTGCGTGAGTTGTACGTAGCGCGAAGTAGAGCTTTGCGTTTCAAGGAGTTGGCGCAAAGTGAAGTTGTGCTTTTCGTGAGGAGTTGATCACGCGAACTAAGGTTTGCCTGATGAGTTGGTAGCGAGAGTTAAGGTTTTCGTGATAAGAGGGTTGCGCAAACTGAGGTTTGCTTGATCCGTTGGTCGCGCAAAGTGGGCTTTGCGTGATCAGTGTGTGGCGCGAAGTGGGTCTTGCGTGAGTAGCGTGTGGCGAGAGTTGGACTTTGCGTGAAGCGTCTGTTGCGCAAAGTGTGTCACGCAAAGTGGGCTTTGCGTGAGTTCTTCCCTGTGTTTGCGTGAGTTCGTCCTGTACTTTGAAATTCAACTGAAAACCTGTTTCTTCGTCGATTAGCAGTATCAAACTCTACCAATATGACTAAAAACACTTCTAGTACAGATTGTGACCACTTGATCTCGATAAAAATCACTTTTTGACAATATGATTGATGGCACAGTAACTTTTTCAAACGACTTTCAGACCACAAAATCACTAAATTGGAACTCGATTTAAGCTTTAAACTGAAATCAAACCACAACAACTCGATCTAGCACCCTAATCGATCACAACCTGATCGATTTCCACACCTAAAACACTCAAAATCTTGAAAATGATTTTGAAAATAAGAACACAGAGTCGGTTTTTGAAAACTTGATTTTGAATAACTTATCAGGCTCTGATACCAATTGTCGGTCCACAATACTATATCAAGTTCTTACAAAAACAACACTATAGGATTACCAACCTGTATTGATTAATAACAATGGTTACAAGGTTTGATATTTGAAGCTCTCGTGTGTGTTCTCTCTGTATTACACCTTTTTTGTGTGTTCTTGTGTGTTTTCTGATAATAGAGAGAGTTGTTGAGATCTGATATTGATCTCAAGCTTCTTAGACACACTACCTTAATAATAATAAACTAATAATAATATCTAACACTTAGATATTATCTAACAAATATAATAACTAATAACTAACTAAAATTTAGATATTTAGTTATGCTAAATATCTAATTACATAAAATACAAATAAACAACTTTGACATTTTATTACAAACTGACTTTTAGACTAATATCGAGAGTCGACGTTTCAGCTTTAGCTTCAGATTGGATCTTCAGATTGGATGATCTTGAATCCAATGAGACTGTGATATAACAGAACTACAACTTGATTTTTTCTACTAATTAAAAACTTCTTAGATTAATCGTGATCACTTGAACAATTCGGCCTATAAAGAGAAAAAAAGAGCTGAAATTGAACTTCTTCAAACTAACAAGCTTGGAGTACAAGATTTGAAGTTAAGCTTCAAGTGCAAAAAGACTAAGAAACATAGTGGAATTTGTGAGTTGTTGTTTTTTTGGATGATTCTAATAGGTGTCCAAAAATCCTTATTTAAACAAAAAACAAGGATGGATTGTTGGCCTATGGTACTAATTTAAACTAACATGGCTATCAGGATAATTAGCCCCCAAAAACACAAAAAGAAGGACAATGTATTGGTTTTTAGCACTTGGCCTAGATAATGGCCCAAAAGTAACAACAAAAAGTTCTCCAGAGATTGGTCCAGAAGTTCAGCCCAATTGAGTCCAAAAGCTTGTCAGCCCTTCCTGTGGCCTCCTATCCTGTAGGTATATGTAGGAAACACCAGAAGTGAGTTAATTCGATTAACCTGGTTTTTCAAGACTCACTAATTTAAAAGATTCAGCCATGGGTTCATTGAGTGGCTCCATGACTGACTCACTAAGTTGCTCACTAATGTATGAAGAATGAGTTTACTTAGCGATTGACTTACTGAGCACTTCAATGATTGACTCTTGGAAGACATCAGTGATGGATCTAGTGATGTTTTTAAGAGAGGAAATGCCATTTTAAGTCCAATATTATCATCATCACTAGAAACTAAAGTAATGTAACAAAAGGAACAAAAGACTCATTGATTTAAACTAATTTGATGCTAGAAAGAAAAGAAAAGTGATGTAAATAAGGTTAGTAAATTAACTTTATCACACCCCCAAACTTAAATTGTTGTTTGTCCCCAGGCAACTTAAAATGCCAAAACAAAAGACTCAAAAAATATTTTCAAAAATTAAGCTAAAGATCATACATATTACAAAATGCAAACTTTATTTTCTTACATAGATGCTCATTAACCTCTTAGAAAAATTTATGCATTAAATTATTTTCATAATCTGTTAGCATAACTAGTCTCTGACGTGCATCAAACCATAGGCTAGCCTAGTATGTTCAATTAGATCATCAAAGTGTTGGGCATTTAACTGGAATGCATGTGGCTTTTTCATTCATTTTTCATGCAAAGCCTTTTTATCTCATGACACTATTTTTCTGTCATCTTTGGCCACTTTTGTGTATTTTGTGTGTCTTTGACATAACTGCATGCAAATAGGAGCTTTGCCCCTTAATATGTTTTTATGTTTGGTTTGCGTAAATTTGAACTTTCAGCACATATGAAAGACATGTACATTGTGACTTTGTATCATTGATGTAGGCTAAATTACCTCCCCCAAACTGGAGGGATCATAACAAATAGTCTTTGGTGAATGAATTCCCAGTGATGATACACTTGATGAACTTAACAAAAATTGGTGGAACATTGAAACTCATAGCTAGTTCTAGTGATGAAGTCCAAGAAGAAGTGTAAACATCAATATTCAAGGTTTATGCAATATAATCCAAGAGATATCTGTTGGGTCATCTAAGATTTAAAGATAACCTCTCCTTAGTCTTTATTGATGTTTGATCTTTGTACTTTGATTTATGGTTCTTTGTAATAGCTTATTTATGGTTAAACATATCGGTGAGTCGAAGACAAACCGAATTCAACATGAAGGAAATCTACTGCGGATTGAGATGAACTTCAAAGTGAACTAAGCCTAGTCTATCGATTTCCTATTCGGTATATCCTTCCCTTATTGCCGATTCATCCTTGTTCGGCAGATCTCTCATCTGCCGAATCATCCTTGTTCGGCATCACTGTCACCTCTTCGGCAGTTTCCCTTCTTACCGATTTCTCCTTTATTTGTAAGATCATTTATGTCAAACCCTCTTGATTTGACATACTTTCTCATTTCCAATGATCTTCTGACAATGGGAATGGAAGCTTCCTTCTTTGAGAAGATATACACTTGGTCTAAATGTGATTGAGACGTTTATTTTCTAATAGATCTCAAAAAGATTTTCTCAAGTATATTTTATTTAGATATTGTACTTTCATAGTACAAAACTTACCTTTTGTATTGTGATAAGTCACATCAAATATCTTATAATTTTTTGACAATATCTCAACCACACATGCCTTTATTGTTCCATGTTCTTTGCACTCATTACATTGGATAGTATATAAAGGATGGAGGTAGCACCTTGCTACTCACAATTTCAGCTCAAGATTTCTCTCTAACAAGATTTCAAGCAGGTTGATAGCTTACTTTTTCTCTTCTAAGATTTAGTCTTTGTGTTCTTTAAAAGTCTTCTTAGTGTTAGATTGTTTTGAGTAGTTCTTAGCTATTCTTTTCCGCAAAAAATCTTTATTTCTCTTTGTGTAATTCTTGATATTTTATATCAATAAAAGAATTAAATTTAAGTAAAATTGTGTGTATTGTATTCAATCCCCCTTCTACAATACTTGTTTTGCTAACTAGGGACCAACAAGTGGTATCAGAGCGGTTGGTTTAACCTAATAAACCAGATCCGCAATGGCTTCTCCTTCTACAAAACCTGAGTCTTCTTCTCAAAACTCTTTCCATTCATACAATGGATCTACTGTCAAACCTCCTAAGTTCAATTCGAACAACTTCTCCTTATGGAAAAGTAGGATGATGCTCTTCTTGGAAGGAGCTGACAGTCGTTATCTAACCATTCTTAGTGAAGGTCCTCTAATCCCAAAAGTCTGGGATAAATTTGTCAAAACCCCTAAGAATAAAGAAAAAGAAAAGGACATTCTTTTTCAAATTTTCGATGACTCTTCAGAGGAGGAAAGAACTTCTGTCACTGGTCGATATGTTCTAAAAAGGACAAAAGAATACACGGATGAAGATAGACGCACTATTGGACTCGACTCCAAAGTGCGAGCCATTATCGCTCAATCTTTTCCAGATGAAGTGTACCACTCTCTTGTCAGCCTTAAAACTACAAAAGAGATGTGGACGACGCTATGTGTTTTGTATGAAGGTACAAATGAAGTTAAGAAATCTAAGAAAATCTCTCTTGTTCGTAAATACGAATTCTTATCTCATGAAAAGGGAGAATCTCTTCCCTCCTACTACAACCGTTTTAATAGTCTTTTAAATGAGTTAAAACATGTTGGAAAACTTTATGACAACGAGGAAGTCTTATGCAAATTTATGGATGGTCTTCCAGAATTCTGGAATAACCTTTCCACTTGCATCAAGACATCTAGGGACTTAGAAAGTCTTCCTCTCACTTCTCTCTTTGGTATGTTCCATAATCACGAACAAACCCATCTTCAAAGGAAGGCCATTTTCAAATAGATAAGAGCCCCTTCCATGGCCCTTATCAGTGATGGCTTCAAGAAATCTACGTATGTTCCTCGTATAACCTACCCTTATGATGATTCAGATAGAGAAAGTCATGATAATCTAAATCACTCCTCGGAGGCTTATCTTAGTGAAGCCGATGATGAAGGAAAATATCCCTTTGTCGATCATTTGACGGAGGAGATGAGTATGCTTGCGAATTTCTCTAAGTTCAAAAAGAACTCTTCTAACAATTTTTAAAACAACAGAAAATTTCTTCTTCCTCTAGAAACTCCTTGAACAAATCCAAGGAGGATTGCTACGCATGTGGTAAGAAAGGCCATTTTGCGTCTGAGTCTAGAAGCAATCCTCCTAGGATCTCTAAATCTAATTTTTCTAACTCTTCTAAAAGAAGAAATCTCAGATCTATTTCTACAGGTAGATCGCATCCTAGAAAACCTTCTCCTTCTTCATCATTCAAATAGCTCTCCGATAAAGCTGACAAATATAAAGCCAAGTACAAAAGAGAGAAAGAAAGAAATTTCAACTCTTAAAGAAGGGGTAAAGGCTTAATGGCAGAAACTCTTGACTGGGCAGACGAACCTACCTCCGACAGCGAAAAGGAAGTATCAAGTAAATGCCTTATGGCTAAACTTGATGAAGAAACAAAAGACTCCTGCTCAAGGATGGACTTCACAGCTGAGTGCTCCTCCTCTTCTTCTCAGGTACATCCCTTCTACTCTCTCTCTGATGAAGAGAAAACTGAGGCATTTGACTCTCTAACTGTACTTTTTCATAACGAAAAAGATGCAAAGAAAAGAGCCAATGCTCAAATTAAGTCTCTCTCTTCTCAACTCTAGGACTCTCTATCCCAGCTAAATCTTTTTAATAAACTAAAAGCTGAGGTAGAAGACTTGAAGAATATAAAGTATGTGTTAGCCAAAGAGAAGAACAATCTTCTAAAGAAACTTCAGAAAGAACAAGAAACCGTAAACAAATGGAACGCCTCTTCTAAAAACCTTGAGAAAATTTTTCAAGATCAAGTTGTTGGTGAAAATTTTGGCTTAGGTTACTGGAAAGAGGATGTTATTTATATTCCTTCAGAAGACATTCACTCTCCTTCTCAAAATCTTCCTCTGTCTTCTAAACTACCCTCTTATTCTTCTGATTGGAATGATTCTAACTCAAAAGATTCTAACTCGGTGTATTCCATGGATCTTCGCGATTCAAGAAAGTTTGGCATCTTCGTGTCTGCCAAATCATCCAAGCCTCTTCTAAAAGAAGATCAAGACTCAAATGAGTTTGTCAAGCTTATAAATGATCTTCTTATGTCCTTAAAGATAAAAGAGGTTTCTTCTTCTTCTTCTTCTTCTTCTTCTTCTTCTTCTTCTTCTTCTTCTTCTTCTTCTCATTCTCCTAAAAAGGCTCCTCTTCTTTCTAAAGAAAAAACCGTTGTTGTTGACCTTCCCAACAAAAGAAAGATTACACTTTCTTCAAAAGGTAAATCTCCCATGAACTCAACGGAATTCATACTAGAGCCTTAAAAATAAAGAAGTCTAAAGGAATCTCTATCAACCCTTCTTCCTCATCTGAAAAGGGAATCCTTGGACCAGTACCCCATAACCCTCACGTTCCGTACAACTATCCTATTCCTCCTCACTTTTCTAAACTTCTTAAATCCAAACCTCAAGGAAAGGTAAAAGCTTCCTCTCTTGAACCAAAGAAAATATTCATCTACAAAAAGTGTTACAACTGTGGTGACACTTTTCATCTTGCCAAAGACTGTCCTAAAGACCGTATCGAAAGATATAGTCAAACTAAGTCTTCTTTCTCTTCTTCTTCTTCTAACCCTAAAGGACCCACCTCAAAGCGGGTTCCAAAGGACTAATTTGTTTATGTCTGCAGGTCTATGGGCATCATCAAACTTGGTATCTTGATAGTAGATGCTCACGACATATGACTGGAAAAAAATCTCTTCTTCTAGACTTTGTGAAAGAAAAGGGACCAACCGTAACTTTTGGTGACAGCTCTCGTGGTTTCACTAAAGGTTATGGGACTCTTTCTAATGGTTCCATTACTTTCAACAAAGTTGCCTATGTGGAAGGGCTAATGCATAATCTTTTGAGCATTAGTCAACTATGTGACTTAGGTTACTATGTGATTTTCAGAGAAAATGATTGCCTTATCACTGATAAAAGCTTTCACACTGTCCTATTTGGCTTTAGAAAGGACAATGTGTACGTCATCAATATGAGTGTCAAATCATCTGAAAATGAAAGCATCTGCTTCATTTCTGAAGACTCAGACAAGAAGAACTGGCTCTGGCATAAACGTCTTTCTCATCTTAACTTCAAGACGTTGAATGTTCTCTCTAACAAGGAGCTTGTTGTCGGGTTACCAAAAATCTCTTTCTCAAAAGAGAAGCTATGTGCTGCTTGTGAGAAAGGGAAACTGACAAAATCCTCTTTCAAGTCAAAGCAGTTTTTCTCAATTTCTACTCCTCTCCAGATGTTGCATATAGATCTTTGTAGGCCTGTCAGCACACTCAGCCTAGGTGGAAAAAGGTACATTCTTGTCATTATTGATGAATACACATGTTATACTTGGGTATTCTTTCTCAGGTACAAAAGTGATACTCTTGAAGAAATCATCAATTTTATCAAGAAATCTGAAGTTCTCAACGGTCAACTAGTCAGATCTATCAGAAGTGACAATGGGACTGAATTCAGAAATGCTACCTTAGATGTCTTTCTCAGTGACAAAGGTATCTCTCAAAACTTTGTAGCAGTCAGAACTCCACAACAAAATGGTGTTGTGGAAAGGAAGAATCGTACACTATGTGAAGCTGCAAGGTCTATGCTAAGTGAATCAAATCTACCACCTATTTTTGGTCTGAGGCTGTCAATACAACCTGTTTCACTCAAAATCAATCTATTATTGTGAAAAGACACAATAAGACTTCCTATGAAGTCTTTTATGGCCAAAAACCAAACATTGGTTTTCTTCATGTTTTCGGCTGCTTGTGTTTTATCTTGAATAATTTTGATTCCAAGGCTGATGAAGGTATATTTATGGGCTATTATCTCATTTCTAAAACCTACAGAGTATACAATCTAAAGAGAAAATGTATTGACGAATCAATACATGTGAAGTTCGATGATGACAAGACATCTTCCTTATCTTGTGATGATACTGAGCTTCAAGAATGGATCATTTCGTGTGTTGGTGAAGATTCTACAAATCTTCTGTCTTCAGGACCTCCATATGTTCCATTCTCGGTACCCTCTACTTTCCTCCATCATGGTTCGACAGTTACCCTTACCAACTGCCGAACCCGCAGGTCCTACCGAATCCATAGCTCCTACCGAACCCACCTTTCATACTTCTCCTCTTCATCATATTCATCCTATACCTACCGATCCTTCACCTTCATACTCTCCAAACACATTTCTTGCACCTCTTCCCCCAACTCTCAAATGGACCAAAGATCATCCAATTAATCAAATTATAGGTGATCAGCAAGCAGGTGTCCAAACTAGAAGATGTATTGGAAATAATTGTCTCTATGTGAATTTTCTCTCCATTATTGAGCACAAGACAATTGAGGAAGCTCTAGCAGATTCTTGTTGGGTCACTGCCATGCAAGAAGAGTTGTCTCAATTTGAAAGAAACAAAGTCTGGAGACTTGTGCCTCGACCTTTCGGTAAGACCATTATCGGTACTAAGTGGGTTTTCCGAAATAAAATGGATGAAGTCAGTACTTTTATCCGGAACAAAGCTAGACTTGTTGCTCAAGGATATAGGCAGGAAGAAGGTATCGATTATGATGAAACCTTTGCTCCTGTTGCTAGACTTGAAGCAATAAGAATCTTTCTTGATCATGTTGCTCACAAAAACTTCCGGGTCTTTCAAATGGATGTTAAGAGTGCATTTCTCAATGGAGAACTTGCTGAAGAAGTCTATGTGAAACAACCTCCTGGTTTTGAAGATTCAGCTCATACTTACTATGTGTTCAGACTTGATAAGGTTCTCTATGGTCTGAAACAAGCTCCTCGTGCTTGGTATGATACTTTGTCTGACTTTCTTCTCTCCAACCGATATACCAGAGGTAAAATTGATAATACTCTTTTTCTCAAGAAAACTAAAGGTAATATCATTCTTGTTCAAATCTATATGGATGCTATCATTTTCGGTGCCACAGATGAAACTCTTTGTCAGGAATTTGCTTCTCTCATGAAAAGAAAACATGAGATGAGTATGATGGGTGAGCTCACTTTCTTTCTTGGTCTTCAAATTAAACAATCTTCTGAAGGTATTTTCATAAATCAAAGTAAATATATTCGTGATCTTTTGAAAAAGTTTGATTTTGAAAATTGCTCTCCCATGAAAACTCCAATGGCACCTCCTCTTAAGATTCATGCTGATTCAACTGGCAAGTCGGTTGATATCACGAATTATAGAGGGATGATAGGGTCTCTTCTTTATCTAACTGCTAGTAGACCTGATATTATGTATGCTACGTGTCTATGTGCGCGTTATCAAGCCAATCCCAAGGAATCTCACTTGGCGGTTGTGAAACGTATTTTTAGGTATCTAAAAGGTACAATGAATCTGGGTCTTTGGTATCCCAAGGACTCAGGTTTTGATCTAATTGGCTATTCAGATTCTGACTTTGTAGGGTCTAAAGTTGATAGGAAGAGTACAACTGGCAGCTGTCAATTACTAGGTGGAAACTTGGTCAACTAGTCCAGTAAGAAGCAGAATTCGGTATCTACCTCTACTGCTGAAGCTGGATATGTTGCAGCTGGAAGTTGTTGTGTCCAGATCTTATGGATGAAAAATCAACTACAAGATTATGACAAGTTCTATTCTCATATACTGATTCTATGTGACAATTCTAGTGCTATAGCCATTGCCAACAATCCAGTGCTGCACTCCAGATCTAAACATATTGATATTCGGTATCACTTTATAAGAGATCATATCTCTAAGCGTGATATTGAATTTCACTTTATTCCTACAAATCTTCAACTTGCAGACCTTTTTACAAAACCACTGGATGAGGCACGATTCAACTTCCTTGTGGGATCCTTAAGTATCTCTCATACTTCGGTATTCTCTAACTCTTCCCTATTCGGTATCTTTAATTCCGAACGCTTCTTACCGAAATATCTCTCATATGTCAGCACTTCTCCCTTTCGGTATAGTGGATGATGTGTCATTCTTATCCATATCCTTCATACCGAAAACCCTTTGACACCTCATCTTCCTCCAATCAAATTATGCCACGTGGCATAACAGGGTACGTGCGTCAGTTGATGGGACGTCCACGACCTGACACTTAGCCGTTTTTCGGCCCTTATACTTCTCAATGACGCACGTTTGTGTCGTACCATCATTACCCTTTTTATTTATTTATTTTTTAAAATCTCGACTTTCCCTCTTCTTTTCTTAACCTATATATACTTCCACTTCGCTTTTCTTTCATTCTTTACCATCTTCTTCATCTCTTAAACCCTGAAACCTGCAACTACCAAACTCTCTTTTTTTCTTCAATGGCGTCTTCAAAATCATCAAAGGCTTCCAAGCTTACTTCTTTCACTCGGGAATCCCTTGTTTTCCCTCCATGAAACCAGGTTGCTAGCCTCTCTGCGGATGTCGATCATCCCGAGTTCAACCAAGTCTCTATCTTCCTTCAACGATCTCCATTCCGCCATGCTCTCACTGAATCGACCAAGATGAGGAAAATGCTCCTTGGTAACTTTTGGCTTACCTGTAAGTACGACTCTGATACTCATCAGGTTTCAGCTTCTATCTTATCTTCTAAAGAACATCCTGACCTGTCTTTTGGGGTGCATGACGTTCGCGTAGTTCTGAAAATTTCAAAATTTAATGCGTATGCTCCATTCCCCACTAAGCAAGAGCACGATGAGGTAGTTACAGCACTCAACTATGTGCACGAAGGCAAATCCAAGGGTTCCAGCACTCTCCTTAGAAAGAATATGGGTGTAGTATGGAACTATTTCTTTTCTCACCTCCTCTACTGTCTTTCCCACAAGACATCGGGGTGGGATCAATCTCCTGCTGCCATCACTCGTCTGGCTCATGCCCTCATCTTTATGAGGCGCATTGATTTCACTCAGGTAATTTTCGACTCTTTGATCACTGCCATATCGCCACCCAGAACTCATAATGTGGCTCTTCCCTGATTCATCTCTCTGATCATCAACCACAAGCTATCTGCACAACTAAGTGCCGATGCAGCTCTACTTGAACTGAAGATTAAGTTTGACTTGCCTATTTCTCAAATAAGCAAGCAAACAATCTTTAAGCCAGTCAAGTCTACCGACGCTCCGCTCACCCCAGGTATGCTTTCTTTTATCTCTTCTCCCAATCCGATTTGGGGTACGCTTGCTGAAGGTGAATCTGCAAGGTCTTCACCTTCTCCCAAGTCATCCAAATCGGTGGCCCCCTCTTCCCCTAAAACTTCTCGAGCTAAATCAGTGGTCGTTAAAAAGAAAAAGGCCACCGGAACCGTCGCACTTGCTTTGATGACTCTGCCACCGACCAAACCTTCGGTGGCTACCCCGATCATTTCCCCTTCTCATTCTATTAAGCGACGGGGCTCAAAATCCCCTCCTAGGTCTCGTTCTAAGAGACTTAGGAAACCTATGGCCGAGCCTTACTCACCTTCTACCGATTCTTAAAAATCGGCAGAAGTTGAAATTCCCCCAGTAGGGCCACGGGGATCTGCAGAAGCCCATCCTACCTCCTCCAAATCCTCTCCAAAAGATTTGGTTGATTTTTTGGAGACCTTTATTATGCCTTCTCCTCAGTTTAAACTGACGGATGTAGATGAGCTGGTTTTCTCTCCGGACCAACGCTCCTCTTCTCCACTGCACAACCTATCACCCGGGGTCACACCCGAAGATATTGCACATATCGGTGGGAACACCGAGGATTTTTTGGCTAGTTTATTTTCAGATGGAGAGTCTCCTCAACCCTCGCCCAAGCCTTCGCCAAAGAAAACACCCTCCCCATCTCCTAAACACTCACCCCAACGGTCACCAAAATCTTCACCGAAACCTTCACCTAAACCAACACTGAAACACTCTCCCAAACAACCTTCTCCTCATGCCGACAACCCTGGACCATCGGCATCTACTTCTTCGGCTCCTCATCCCCCCATCTCTTTACCTGCCGATGTGCTTGCCGATATTCTGGATACAAATCGGTAGGTACGTTTTCTTGGCACTCAGTATGAGTTGCTAAGGAAAACAATGAGGGATCCAAAGATTTCGGCCTCTCTGGACACTCAAAACTCTCTCCTTGACGGTCTTCTTCAGCTTATCAAGGAGAAAAATTCTAAGTGTGTCGACCTCAACAAAGACATCTTTCGGTGTTTAGATGTTATGCACCGACAGATCGACAACCTACGTGCTCCTCTCCCTGATTCTCTCGATGCGGTGCTTAAGGAGGTTATCAGGTTAAATGATAACAATACCTCCTTCACAATGTCAGTGGCAGCTCTCAAATCCGCTTTGGATGCACGGGATCATGATCTCATTGCTTTTCGACATCAGGCCTCGGCACAGGAATCTATTAACTCTCAGGTTCTAAGTGTCCTGCAGATTATTAATCGGCGTCTTGACAACCTCCCTGTTGCGGTGGCTCAGTACTGTGCTGGGTCTCTAGACATCGATATCACTGAGTCCGCCTTCACGCCAGACGACCGAACTACTTTGGATCGGATTGATAGGCGTCTTGGCCGTGTGTCGGCTAAGGCTAGTCTGTCCTCCCCGACACGTACTGAGGGTGAGAAACTTACCCCTCAAATTATCATTTCCAGTACGAGTCAGGGAGAACCTTCTACTGCTGCTCCTGCCGACCAACCTTTTACTACTGCTCCTAGCGATACCGAAGTGGAGACCACCGAAGAGAAGGGAACCGACCACCCTAAGGTGGTCGAAGAGTGTGAGGGGGAGAAACTTCCCAAGAAAGATAAGGGCCAAACAAAGTTAACACAGGATGAAGTAGCTGATGAAGAAAAGCGTTTCAAAGATGCTCTCATCAAGAAAGCTGCCGACGGTGGTGGTATTTATCTCGCTCCCCCAAAGACTACCTCTCCTGAATTGGGCTTATCCGAAGAAGAACTCAAAGCTGCTAAATTAGCCCAAATGGCTCGTGATAAAGATATCGAGCTAGCTTTAAAGTTGGCTGAGGAAGAAGCCAAAAGTACAAAATCTCCTGCCGATGCAATCAAAGCTCAGCTGAGTGCTCTGGAGGTTTCGGCAAAGAAAAATGAAGAGATTAAATCTTTGTGTATCGATTGGTAGCACAAAGCTCTCACCAAACGCCGATCCTCTGGAAAAATCACAAATGTTAAAATCATCAAACCCTCTTCAAGCTGCAAAGTCATTCGGCTGATGATTACAAGGGATGATGCTTCAAAATCTGTGGACATACTGGATTCTCTTATTCGGTTTGGAGTATCGGAATGGATGGAAATTGGTATCTGCTTGAATAACAGCCGAAATGCTCTCTGGTCTTCCTCCTCCCAAATCGAAGCCGAGATCTAAAAAGGAAGATGTGTTTGTTCAGATGGCCAAAGAAGGAAAGGTTCCAAATACTTCAAATCTCGATTTATCCTTACCGACTCTGGTTCCTCTTCCTTCCACCACTGTGATTACAGAGCCTACTCACAGAATATTCTTCAACGACGCTTTTGGGCAGATCTCTTTCTTTAGAACAAGTCAAATTTCTCTTGTCGACACCATCTTTCTCCATGGGATTATTCAAATAATCTCAGTTTCGGCAAAGGATCTCTATGTGGCTGTAACCGATGAACTCAAGAAAATAGTGGCAATCCTCTCAGTAAGCTTAGATCATATCTTGCCTAGATTTGCCTATAGATCTTGTCTTTCTCCTGATCATAGGCTCTAATTTCTTCTATTTCCTTCCTTAATTTTAGCATTCTCCTTCCTCAATTTCTTCACTTCTCTTAACAGGGAATTATGGATCACATTCTGCTCTTTGACATATTTAGTAAATTCCAAGTGAAAACTATGAAGGTATATGTTAGGACACAGTCTCATTGGATTCAAGATCATCCAAATACAAAGATCGCAATCTGAAGTTAAAGCTGAAAGTTACTCTCAAACAATAGTCTAGGGTCTATTCTGTAATAAAGTCAAAGTTATAATATCTAGATATTATTTAGATATTATTTAGTTTAATATTAGTTTTTTATTAAGTTTTGATAATATCTATTTATTAGATATTATCTCTCTCTATCTAAAATACACATCGATCAGATAAACAAGAACACACACAACACATACATTCAAGGTGTAAAACAGAGAGAGCAAAACTGATCAACATTATCGACCCTTTGTAATCCGCGTTTATAATCTAAACAGGTTGGTAATCGTTATTGTTTTGTTGTTTGATTTATCTGGTAACGATCACGGACTCACAATTGGTATCAGAGCCTCTACCAGGATCAAAATCAAAATTTTCATCTCTGTGTTCTTCATTTTTGAAGAACACTGTGTAATAAATCAAAACTTGATTTTACGGTTATTTTCGAAATCAAAAAGTTGTGTCTTGTTCTAATTGATAAGGATATCGTTGTGTCAAAATTTGGTGTGGTAAATCAACCTCTAGCTTGGTTAATTTTAGAGTTACAGTCGATTTAATCGGAGAAGACGACGTATCGGTCTTAAGCGTACCGGTCGAACCTTAGTTTTTACATTCTATCGGTCTTAAGCATTCGACCGGACCCTCACTTCCCCGGTCGAATCTCACAAAGTTTGTACCGGTCTAATATTTTTTTTATCCGGTCGAGTATTTTTTTTATCCGGTCAAATCCCACTTTTCCAACTCACTTCCCCGGTCGAATAAAACTTTTCCACTGCACTTCCCCGGTCAAACAACTCTTCCAGTCGAATTCTTTTATCCGGTCGAACTTGAAAACCACCTCCGGTCAAATCCAAATCAATCCCGGTCTTCAATTATCCGGTCTTCTATCTCTATCGGTCTTCTATTCTCTCTTTGTTCAATATTTCGGTCCACTCACAAATTCAAATCCGGTCGAATCACATCCTCACTTACACTCTTCCGGTCAAACCCACTCCACTCACATTTGTAAACAACTCACTCTCAAATTCCATTCACTCTCACGTATCCAATACTACTCACACACAACTCACACTCTAATTAATTGCCACGAATCACACACTCCCTTTCATGCAAAATAATTTCCTCCATGCAAAACTCTTTAAAATTTGATCAACTCTCTCACAATTAATCAATCTATCGGTCCTATTGCACGTGTCCATTTTTTAAAATCAAACACATTTCAAACACACGTGGTTGGCATTAATTTTTGGAAATCAAAGAATATATTTTCGAAATTAATTTTCGAAAAAAAAAAGGAAAGTTCACGTGGCATTTAATTGGAATCCAATCTTTTTACTGTTCAATCAGTTTTACCGGTCGAAAATTTTATCGGTTCTTACATCTTACCGGTCAAACCTCACTTTACGCAATCAACCTCTCGCGCAAACCTTCTCAAAAACGCAAAGTTTTTCCAGACTTCGAATTTTATTCAGGATGACTTCAAAAGACGCACTTTCCATTGGCACATATGTCAAACTCACAGTTCTGTTCAAAGGGGATTACGAACAATGGAAAGACAGGTTTCTTGACTTTGTGGATCGATACTCAAACGGAGATAACATTCTTTTATCAATAAAAGAAGGTCCCATGGCACCACTTTCTGTCCAAGTACCTGATGATGATGATGATGATGATGATGAAGATGATTCTTCTGACAGTGAGGACGGGAACGTGGAAAGAGAACAGAAGATGAAAACTGTTACGCTATAGTATGCCCAATTTTATGAAGAACAAAAGAACCGTTTCAAAGCTGATAAACAAGCAAGATCTTTACTTCTTCAGAGTATCCCAAATGATATCTACATCAAAATAGACAGCTACAAAGCTAATGCTAAGAAGATGTGGGATCAACTTCAAAAGATGATGATGGGATCTAAGGTTGGGAACCAGATGAAAGTCGCAAACTGTATAAACAGTTACGAAGAATTCAAAGCCTTTGAAGATGAAAACCTAGTTGACACTTATGAACGATATGTTCTGCTTCTGAACGAGCTGTCAAAGAATAAAGTTAAAAAGAAACAGATAGAGAACAACGTCAAGTTTCTCAGTGTCCTTCAACCAGAATGGAAGAAGCATACACGAAGAATGAAACAGATGAAAGATCTGTTTGACATTCCACTCCACGAAGTGTATGAGACACTAAGGTAGAACGAAGAGGAAGTAGAAGAGAAACGGAATGGAAAGAAGAAAAAGGAAGTTGAGAAAGTTCCTGATTCCGTTGCACTTGTTGTGAAAGATAAGAAGAAGAAGAAGAAAGTAATTACAAGTTCAGAATCAGAAACTGAATCTGATGGAGATGATGGAGAAAGTCTCAAGCAAGCACTGCACTTACTGACCCGTGCATTCCAAAAGAAATTCTACAAGAAACCAGGATCAAATTCACAGAGATATTCTTCATCAAGCTCCAAGAACCGTGAGCATAGAAAAAGAATAGAAGGAAGTAGATCTCAAGAGATGAAACCAAAAGAAAGGAATCAATCTGGGAATGACTACACCAGTACAGACAAGAAAGTTGATGTCCCAATCATATGCTACAACTGTGGCATGACTGGACATTACGCCTCAAACTGTCGAAAGCCAAAGGTTCGCAATTCGGCGTATTACCAGAACAAACTAATGCTAGCCAAGCAACAGGAAGCCGGCAAAGCATTAATGGCTGAAGACGAATTCTGGTTAGATCATTCTGAAGAGGAAGAAGAAGAAGAGAATGAAAAAGCTGCTAATATGTGCTTGATGGCCAATCATGCAAAGTATGATGATTCAGATACTGAAGCAGCTGAAGAGGTAATGAACTTAACCGAGAATAATATTATGATTAAAATGGATGCGATGATGGTCGAACTTCAAGACCTTCAGTCAAAACTGAAAAGAGAAAAAGGTAGAGTTGCTAAGCGTAATCAAAAGATCTTTGAGCTAAATACGTCAGTTATTGGGAATAAAGATCTCATGGATTCCCTACGCAAATCTGCTTCTGATTTTAATCTTGAAAATGTTTGTTTTGAAAAGAAGATTTCTGATCTTGTTTCACAATTATCTAAGTCTGATTCAGAAAAGCAAGAATGCGTTCTGAAAGCATTTAAACTTCATGTTGAGAACAAGACTTTAGAGAAAAAGATAACTGGTCTGGAAGCCAAACTCTATACAAGAGGCCAAACAGATCAATCTATTTTCTTAAATACACCAAATGAAGAGGCTGATTTTAAAGCAAAATGGGGATTAGGTTGTAATAATCCTCATTACCTGAAACATGTTATCAGAAAACATCCTGGTTTATATAATGCAGATTATATGTATACTGCTCGTAAACTTTCTCATTTGAAACCCAAATTTGTTACCAAAGCATCAGAAGAAGTCGAGGCAAGAGAAGATACAAAAAGAATGAATTTGAAGAAAATGCAACTACCATTCTGTTATGAAAGACTGAATGATAGTTATCTTTCGGACAAACCAAAAGTTCTTTCAAAAGAATATTTTGCTACATATTCTTCTACTGAGATGGAGGCAAAACCTGTTCGAGCTAAAACTTATCTACCTCCACTCGTATTAGAAAGCAAAATAATTGAGTTAGAAAATATCTTATCTGACGAAAGAATTTTGGTGAATATAAAACAAGATGTGTTTTCTACTGTTATAAAGAACACTGTTTTTCATTCTAAATCTACAAAGTGTTCTACAGTTTCAAAAGCACCTCAAACTTCGACTGATAGTTTTGATGATTTATTTGAGTCCACAAATGAATTTCTTAATTCTGATGGAGGGTGTATAGAAGGAGTAGATATGGTTGATTTCAATGCTTCACTTCCAGATCATTCAATTTTTCTTGTAAAAGGAAAAGCTTTACCAAGTGTTTCTAAACATCAGCGTTCAAAGAAACAGAACACCTCTGGTAATAGCAAGAAAAGCCAATCTCAGAAATCTCATTTTCCTGATAAATCTAAATCTTCAAATCAGATTCATACTACTAACCTTCCTTTTCACAGAAAGTTAGATGGTTCAGGTTCACCTCCGAGAAGGAAGAGTTACAAGGAAGAAAATCTTTTCTGGAAGAAGAAACCAGTTAAAGATGAAAACTCATGTGTACATACGCCTAATGCCAAGAAGAACGATGCGCCTAAAGGTAAACCTGATTTTGTTTACTCTAGAGATAAATTAATCAGTTTGTCAGGTAAGGAAAATTCTTGTTCTTATTGTCGTACACATGATCCTGTTCATAGAACCAAAGATCATTATTGGTATGGTTCTTATTCCATAACCCCCATACTAACTGCAAATAACACATATGGACCCAAATACCAGTGGGTACCAAAGAAAACTAAACTTGTGTTGCAGGCACCTACTGTCAAGGGGGAGTAGGAGAACGAAGGCTTCTAAATACTTCAGTTCAGAACCCGGACTTCAATGTCAGAACAAAGGTTCTTGAATAACCCAGTTCAAGACCCGCACTTCAAAGAAGAATGGTTCTTGAGTAAATCAACTCAAAACCCGGACATCAATGTCAACAACGACTTCTGATTATGTACAGATCAGGACTCGTTCTTCAAAGATCAAAAGACCTTACTCCAATGCTGATATGAGAGATTGTACTCCGATACTCCAACGAGAAATTCAACCTTCAAAGGGAGTACATATTTAATTCTAAAATTTTAAATGCATATATTTTTAATGATAATTTTTTCAAATGCATAATTTCAGGGGGAGTAAGAGAAGTTCATAGTTTTACTGCTTTTTGTCTTTTTAATTTAAGTGAATAAATTTGCTTTGACATAGACTTAAGACTTTTGCAGAATTTTTGAGAAGAGCTTACACGATCATATGTTTATGACTCTAAGCTAAGCTTCATGAGATGTAAGATCGCACGTTAAGGTATATTCCTTTATCTTAATCTCATATGTGATTGAAAGAAGGACAACTTTCAATCATTGAAAACATATTCTTAAACGTTCAAACCACTTCCTGATTTTTCATAAGATTTTATATTTCGGGAGTGTACTTTAAATGGTCTACATGAGCTTACATGATTATAAATCATTTTGAGCAACATATTCTGTATAGGATATACGGGATCAGTGTGCTAGGACTTAACAACTTCTATGGAATCACGTTAACCAGTGATTTCTACCCATGAAGTTAATCCATAGTGATTGCGTGTGAGGAGTCAAAAGAAATGAGTGTGGATTGGATAATGAGCTATCATGAAAAAGAGAGTTCGGTTAGCAGTAAGCTAAATGTTTAAAAGAAAGAGGGTGTGAGAACAGAGTTAAAAGAATATCAAAACTCTGCACCAACTTTTTCTGAGCCGGGCAGCCACATTTCTAGTGTTTCACAACTCTTTTGTGATCATTATTGAAAAAGGCAACTAGCCCATGCCAACTCTTGAATTTACCCCACCAGCTACTCATTTTCTTCTCAACAAGAAAGTGTTTCACATTTTCTAAGGGGATGCAACACATATGCTATCTGATTTTCATTTGGAAAATCTGGATATTGAAAAGAAGGAAATCTGCCCCACCTTCGCACTTCAATCATGCACATTGAGTCTGTGTTTAACTTACTGTTGTCTCAGTGGTTTACACAATTTCGAGCCTTATAAGCAATCATCAAGTGCTTAATTCTTTTAACACAAGCACGAACACACAAGGAATTTGTTTCTTTGTCATAACGTTTATAGAAATAACCTTTGTGGTGTTTCGATGATTAAATGGAAGCCCTGGGGGAGTCAACATCAAATAACTCCTTTCCATTGTGTATTCGTTACACACAGTGACTTAGTGTTACTGACAGGCGTCTCTAACTGATTTGTTTATTGCTACAGGTGTTACATGACTATTTTGTCTAGATTTGCAAAGATCAGGATGAATAACTATTGAATTGACGGATCAGAGACTCCAAGTGGTTGACATTTCTTACTCAAAGTTTTGATGAAGTCGTTGCACTTTCCATCAAAAAGGGGGAGAATCTAAAGCTTGAAGAAATGTTCAGTCCATTACATTACAAGACCAAGAACTGCGAGATCAAAGTATTCTGAAGACATGCTGATTTCAGATAAATTTTCTTTGAAGATACTTTGCTAAAGCATTATGAGCTAGAGAAAGAGATTGCATCTTCTGTGCTGAAAGAGAAGATCATATTGCCAAATCATTTTCGTAATGATCTTGATCCAAAGGGGGAGATTGTTAGGACATAGTCTCATTGGATTCAAGATCATCCAAATACGAAGATCGCAATCTGAAGTTAAAGCTGAAAGTTACTCTCAAACAATAGTCTAGGGTCTATTCTGTAATAAAGTCAAAGTTATAATATCTAGATATTATTTAGATATTATTTAGTTTAATATTAGTTTTTTTATTAAGTTTTGATAATATCTATTTATTAGATATTATCTCCCTCTATCTAAAATACACATCGATCAGATAAACAAGAACACACACAACACATACATTCAAGGTGTAAAACAGAGAGAGCAAAACTGATCAACATTATCGACCCTTTGTAATCCGCGTTTATAATCTAAACAGGTTGGTAATCGTTATTGTTTTGTTGTTTGATTTATCTGGTAACGATCACGGACTCACAGTATATGCCAAGGGAGGCTAAGTCATTGAGTGGTGCTGGTATGGGATCCTTCACCTTGTTCCTTAACAACCTTTCAATGTTAAGTCTATCCATTACCATTTTTTCATTTCAAAAGTGACCAGTAGGTAAGACTCTCACATGAGAGACAACTAACAACTTGTGGATAATGGCAGGGTAGGGAAATCTAGCATTTGATTTTCACTATAATGCTTGATGTTATTAGCAATCAACTTTCCTATATCAAATGGTAGGCCCAAGAGTATGCAATAGATCAGGTATGCCTTTTCTATGCATACATCTGCATCGTGACAGGTAGGGTGTAGTGTGTGTCTTATAAAGTAAAAGCATACATTAGCCTCTGGTTTTAGGAAATGAGACCTCAAAATCCATGTTTTTCCTTTGAATGACCATTCTGCTCCATCTTGGGTAATGGTAGAAAGGATATCAAATAAGTCTTGATCAGAGGCTATTGTCATCATTTTATCTAGAGTAGACCTATGGGGTCGTACAATGCCTGAAAGGTTATTCAGTGTTTGTTGATCTAAACTCTCTCAGTGATTTGATAACGACCCTCTTCTATACTTAGTGAAAATTACGTTTTAATATGTATTAGTGTTTCACCATCAGCGATCAGACTGAATCTGTTCAGTTATCGCTGATAGTCTTTCTTATAAACATTTCTATGTATTAGTGTTTCACTATCAGTGATCAGACTGAGTCTGTTCAGTTATCACTGATAGTTTCAGAAGTAAACAGCCAAACGTAATCCCGAAGACAAGTCTCGCGTCAACATATGTTCTTAGCTGAATCGAAGATGAAGCTGATGAACAAAGAGAAGTCTACTAGTGACCTGATGCGGATATCAGTAAAGCAAAGACAACTCTACTTATACGCGAAGGAACATGAGAAAAAGCTTCAGCGATAGCTGAACCTCTTTATCTCTGAACTTAGAGATACTCAGCGATCAATCGATCACAAAGCTTATGCCTCAAGTTTCCTTTTGTCTATCCTTGCACAACCTAGTACGATGTGTCAGAACGGACAAGTCTCTGCAACCATTCGTACAACAACTCTGTCAACTACACTGTTCATGACCCGACCGAAAGCATGTCTCCCAAAAGTCAGACTCCCAAAGCCATTCTGTGAACGCCACGTGTAAAGTACCCTGCCATGCATTTAATTCATAGGGTATAAATAGGAAGTTCACCCCTTCATCTGAAGGAGTGCTCAATCCTTGAACTCCATATAGAAACCCTTGTTTTCTATATCTCTTAATCTCCCATTCTCTGAATTTCTTATGCAATCATCTTAGTGTTTCTTAAGTTTGTTTAGATTAAGTCTGTCTTAATCTTATTCCGCAACAAACTTGTAAATTGTATTTTTGATTTATCAATAAACAATTTATTAAACTTTAATTTCTGTGTTTGTATTCACCCCCCCCTTGTACAAACTTATTAAGCACCTCCGGGACCAACAGTGTTTGTGGAGAATAAACCATTGTGGTTCTTCTCATAGGGATTGACAAGAGTTTGATATGGAGACTTCTGTATAGAAGTCTCGCATCCAATCTATGTTAAGATTAAAGGGTTTTAAATGTAAAGTTTGTATAGTTGTGTTTGTAAAAGTCAAGGTGTTTGACTTTTCTTTAATAGTCTTGTCTTGTAGAGTCAAATAGGTTGACTAGGTATAAATACCTTTGTGTCTTTTGTAATATTGTGTGAAGAAAAACAGAGAGAACCACACACATAGATTAAGAGAGATATAGACTTGTGGTTAGAGAGAGAGAGAGAGTCATTGAGCTTTAGAGAAAGAAAACATTGTAAATCATTCCATATCAATACCTATGACTTCTTGATTAAATCTCTGTTTGTAATCTAATTAAGCTTATTAACTGGAACAATAATCAGTATCAAAGCAGATCAAAGATTTCATAAAATGGTCAAGATTTGGTGAAAATTTGAAGAACTCACAAGTCGACTGTGGAGGAATCGATTTCTACAAATTCAGAGTTGTTTGGATTGAGAATTGATAATATGATATTCGTTTGATGTTGTAGATCAATTCCTGTTCAGATATCATAGCCTAATTCGAAGCAAAATCGATCAATTTTAAGTTTTTGTTGATTTTTTGTTCAAAAAAGTTGGTATACTGTGATCAGATTAAGTTAGATCTTTGGTTATTTTTGATCGAAAAAGTTTCCAACAAATATGTTCAGAAACTGATCGAGAGTAATCCTGCAAAATTTCAAAGCAATTGGTCGAGATTTGAAGAAGTTATGGCAAATTTAGTGATTTGAAGTTCGGTTGTCGCAAGATCTGAAGAACTCGCAACATTCTTCAAGAACTCGCAAGCTTCAAGCTACTTGACACAAGACTCATCCGAGTTTTCAGGATTTTGTGAATTTTTGCTAAGGAGAGAACTCGCAGAGGGTTGTCTACGAGAAGTTACTTGTCGCAAGTAAAGGCATACGACAAGTAAGGAATTCACAAACCTCAGCCTACGAGAAGTAAAGAACTCACAAGTGTCTTTGTACAAGAAGTTACTGTTCACAAACTTATCACAAGCTTCGACATACGACAAGCTTAGTTCTTGTAGAGTATTCTTTACGACAAGTTTGATTTTTGCAAGCCTCGATTTTTGCTAAGTGAAGAATTCGCACACTATTGTTTACGATAAGTCAAGAACTCGCAGAGTGAAGGTTGCGACAACTAACAACTCGCAAGCCGAAGCTTACGATAAGTGCACAACTCGCACATTTTGGTTTACGATAAGTTGGTTCTCGCAAGTTGTTGCTTACGACAAGTGGTTCTCCTTTGATCTGTGACAAGTACATATGACAAGTTCACTTCTTTGTTTCTGCGACTAAGTATAGAACTCACAACTTCACGACAAGTTCTCCTTTGGTCTGCGACTTCCATACTTAGAAAATTTTGGAGAATTTTTCTGTTGACCAAGTTTGACTTTTTAGTCAAAGTTTTCTAATTTCTTTGCTAACGATCATTTCAAGTTCATACCTTTACAGATGTAGCCATGTCTAAAGACTTGTTAATCATGGGTTCTCAGTCAAAGCCTCTAGTCCTATCAATTGGAGAGTATCCTTAGTGGAAAAAGAGAATGATCCAATTCCTGAACAACAAGGACAGGGATTTGATGAAATCTATTATGAATGGCCCAGTTAATCCTCAAATCAGAGTACCTGGTCAGCCAACTACTGTTACCTCACCTGATATACCTGACAGATATATCCCGAAACCTTATGAGTACTTTAGTGGAGCTGAAAAGGCACTGGCTAAGATTGATGAGCAAACTCTTATCTTACTGACCATGGCCATCCTGAATGATCTGTACAATAGAGTTGATAGTAGGGATTCAACAAAGGCTATGTGGGATGAGTTTGGAAAGGCAACTTCAGGGTATAGAGAGGTCTATCAAGGCAAAGCTGAACCAGAGCATAAATGCCTATGAGGGATTTAAGGCTAAAGAAGGAGAATCTTTGACAGACACTTACAAAAGGTCAAAGCACAATCGCGAAATGTCAAAGCACGATCTGTTAAAGCGGGAAAAAGGAAAGCTACATCAAGTCTTCATCCTTTTTTTACAGAAGGTATAAATGATCCTTCTCAATCCACTATTAAATCTGCCATGCAAAGTAAGGAAAAACTACATGATATCGATTTAGCTATTGCTATGTGGTTCTATGATGCATGTGCACCTATTAGACCTGGTAAACGTGCCGTGTCGGGTTCAAAGTTAAATGGGTTGAGATTGTCTAACCCTAACCCGACCCGTTTAATAAACGGGTCAAAAAATCTCAACCCTAACCCGACCCGCCTAACCCGTTTAACATTTATAAAACTAAAAATAAAAAATTCACAAAAAATACAAATCCAAAATTCAAATGAAAGCATTAGAAATCCAAATTTTATAGATCAAACTTATAAGTTATAACCAAATCTAAAACATTAAAAATTCAAAACATTAAAAAGAAAACTTGTAATATTATATATATATATATATATATATATATATATATATATATATATATATATAGGGGGCCTTTCATGGGAGACCCTAGTATTTTGTGGTAACCATGAGATTCAATCTCATCCATCCATCTTAGTAATCAATGGTTTGAAATAAATAAGAGATATATTAATTAAAAACACAATTTTAGGTCATTAAAATAGGTAAAAAGGGTAAAATTGTCAAAAAAAACTTTATAATTCATTGTGATCTAATTTAGGCGGGTCCGATAATTTTGGAATGAAATCAGATAAGATTATCTCAAAATATTGAAACTTATCATTCAATCAAACTTTATCCCGATGAATACCAAAAATACAGTGTAACACACTGTGATACACTCAAAGTATATTGTGTTACACTATGATTACTATTGTGATGCACTCAAAGAACATTTGTTACACTATGATTAACATCGTGTTACATTGTGATTACTATTGTGATGCACTCAAAGAACATTGTGTTACAATGTGATTAACATCGTGTTACACTGTGATTAACATCGTCTTAGAATGTGAACGATGGAAAGGATGCATAATTTAAAATTTCATACGACCAAATCAAAAAGTAAACAGAATATCTCATAATCAGTTGGTTGAGAAATTTTAGGAAACAATATATTTAATTTATAAATGATTGATTTTTTCAGTTACAATTTTGTTTTTAATATTATTTAATTTATCAAATGACCAAAATATCCTTCATTATTAATAAATAAAAAAATAAAATAATAAAATAATATTAGATGGATGGATGAGATTGGATCTCATAGTTACCACAATCTAATAGGGTCTCATATGATTAGGCCCCTATATATATATATATATATAAACGGGTTATTCGGGTCATTTTCGAGTTGAAATTTTTGACCCTGACCTTACCCGTTTAATTTTCGTGTCGTGTCGTGTCGTGTCAACCCGTTTACTTAAACGGGTTGAAATGTATTACCTAAACCCGTTTATTTCGTGTCGAGTTCGTGTCGGGTTAGCGTGTCGTGTCATTTTTTGCCAGGTCTAGTACCTATGAATGCTTGCAACTCTCCTTATTTTCAACATATGGTAGATAAAATAACGAGTATTGGTCATGGATACAAAGCACCTAATTATCATGCCTTGAGGGTCAATTTATTGACAGATGCAAAGAATTCAGTTTCTCTGTTAATTGATTCATATAGAAGTCAATGGATTGAAAGTGGTTGCACGATTATGAGTGATGGGTGGAGGGATATTAGGCAACGACATTTGATTAATTTCTTACTTTATTGTCCGAAAGGGATACCATTTCTTAAATCTGTTGATGCATCCGATATAGAGAGCAATGCTTCAAATTTGTGCAATTTGTTTGCTGAGATTGTTGAAATGCTAGGAGAAAAGAATGCGGTTCAAATTGTTACTGACAATGCTGCTAACTACAAACTTGTTGGTACTAAGTTATGTGAAAGATATACTTCTATTACTTGGTCTCCATGTGCCGCACATTGTCTTAATCTTGTGTTAAAGGATGTTTCAGAATTGGACAACGTCAAAAGTTTGGTCACTCTTGCATCTAGGGTTACTGTTTTTATTTATAATCATAAGTGGCCCTTGAATTGGTTAAGAAAAAGACAAGGTTGGACATAAATCATCCGTCCAGGTGCTACTCGTTTTGGTATCGCATTTATTGCATTAAAAAGTTTGTATGACCATAAAGTCGATTTACAAGTAATGGTCATATCTAAAAGTTTTTGGAGGAATTGTTTGATTACGATGAAAGTGATGACTCCTTTGTTAAGGCTTTTGCGGTTATGTGATTCAGATGAAAAACCTGCATTGGGTTATGTTTATGAGGGAATGCATCGGCAAGGAAAGGGGTTAAGGAATTGTTTAAAAAGAAGAAAGAATTATACTAGCCTTATACTGACATAATTGATCGTCGTTGGGATAGGATGTTAAGAAAAAGTATTCATTGTGTGGCTTATTGGTTAAATCCAGCTTTTCAGTATGATCGTGAGAATCTTTGTTATAAGAGAGAGGTGTTTCAAGGTGTTCTTGATATGGTTGAGAAGAATTTTTCCAGTAGGGACGTTTTGGATCTTACAATGTCCTTAGGCAAGTTTCGTGACAGTGAAGGCACTTTTGGTAGATCTAGTGTCGTTGCTTCTCGTACTATTACTCGTCCAGGTAACATTTAAGTATTTAACTTTTTTACATTATTATTAAATATATTTTTTTTGCTAACCATTTCTTTTATAGATGAGTGGTGGAAGTTATTTGGCGGAGATACTCCGATATTGCAAAGGTTTGTTTGCTATTAGAATATTAAGTCAAACGAAATTGGAGTGTCTTTGAGAGGATTCACACGAAAAGGAGGAATAGGTTGGAACATCAAAGGCTAAATGATCTTGTATTTGTTCATTACAACTTGCGTTTACAAAATAGGTACGCTATATTGTAGTAAAACATTTAATAATAGCAATGTCATTTTATTTTTACAAGTTAAGTTTTATTTTCTTTGTGAATATTTTTGTAGACTTAAGGTTGAGAAGAGGTCTTATGATCCTATTTATTATGAATGCATTGATAAGACGAGCCGGAAGGAGAACTTGATTACAATGACTTGGAAAATATGCTTGATGAGCAAGAGCACGAACCGACTTCTCAAACGCAAGGTGACATTTTTTTATTTCTATATATATATATATATATATATATATATATATAATAATTTGGTGTTGTTAGTTTACTATTAGCTTTTTATGTGACATTAATATTTTTTTATTTGATATTGTAGAAAGTGACGATGTTGTTGATGACCATGAAGTTGACAGTGAATTTCAATTACTAAGCGATCGTGAGCTTGATGCATTTAACACTCCAATGTCTCAAGATCCATGATTTGCTATGAACGTTATGTTTTGTTTTGATATATTTGGATTGATGTAAAACTTGTTATGTGTTTTTTTTAATATTTTTGGATTGATGTAAAACCTTTTATTATGTGTATTTTTAATGTTTTAACTTCTGGACATCAAATTCTTGGTTATATATATATATGTTATATATATATATATATATATGTAGGAAAATGAAAATTACATAGAATTTCTTGAAACCGGGTCAACCACCCGGTTGAACCGTGACCCGGTCACCACACCGGGTCAACAAAAAAATCGGGTTTTAAAACATTGCTAAAGACCGTGATAAATCCAAGTTCTACCAAATCCAAGCTTAAGGCGTCATTTCTGACAAAATTACCTGATATTGTCAAAGACTCACCAAGTGAAGAAGAGGATGAGGATACAGATAAGGATGTTAAGAGATTTGCTGAGAATCTGACACTGATTACTAAACAGTTCAACAAGAGGTTTGGAAAGAAGAAGTACTACTCAAAGAGCAAACCTGATCTTTACAAATCAGACAAGTCAGAAAAGTATAAGGCCAAGTAAATTTTAAAAGAAGAAGTACTACTTAAGACTTTAAATTTTAAAAGAAGTCAGACTGAACAAACTTTGAATCTTTTGACCAATAAACACAAATATGTTAGATTTTATAATACTAATATGGGTTTGGGTTTATTAGAAAACAATATTTTGAAAAGTGCTCCTGAAAACCTTTATAATTTTGATAAAATGGGGCCAAATTCACAAAAGATTCCAGATATCCGAGAAACGTTTGTCAAAGCTGGAACTCCGATATCTGAAACTTCTAAAAAAGGAAAGGAAAATGTAGATGAAGATTTATCTGATGACAGTGCTGATTCACGAAATTCAAGTTTTAAATTAGTGGGATTTCAGTACAATGATTTAAGCACAAGCTATAAGAGCAGAAAGCTTAAGTTTGTTGATTTTGAATCATTATTTTCCACACCAAATTCATATGTTGAATCAGTATCTGAAGATAGGGATAACACTGAAACCAACTGTCAATATGATGATTATGAGTCTGATTCTGATACTTGTGTTCAGAATACTAAATCTGAATCTACTGCTTGTAATTCTGATAAGAAGTGTAAGATAGAAGATTCTGCTACTTTTGAGGAATATGAGAAAAAGTCTGAATTCATCAATAAAATGTCTAAAGAATTTTTTTAATGAATTGATGAATGCTTCAGATTCTGAGCCTGATTTTCATTAATCAGAGTCAAACTCTGAGACTGACAAAATTTCTGATTTGCAAAAAGAACTCTCAAATTTGCAAAAGCTTCTTGAAGAAGTTGAAGATGAAAAGTTTGATCTTCAATTTAAACTTGAAAAGTCTTAAAATGAAAACCAAGAGCTTTGTAAAAAGATTTCTGAGTTAGAGAGTTTGAATTTTAAAAGAAACTTAAATGATCAGAAATGTTTTGAAAGTCAAAAATGGAATGTCTATTCCAATCCAGAGTTTGTCTCTTTAGCAAAACCCTCAATTGTTTTTATTGACAAAATTTTGAAGTCGGAGAAACTTCAGGTACTAAAAATTTTAATTCATCTTCTAAGATTTCTGTTAACTCGAATTCTTGCGGTGTTTCAAATTTGAGAGGCAAGAAAGGTGAGAAGTTGAAGAGAAAGGATTCTAAACAGAATGGAAAACAAAATGTTTCAAAACCTTGTACTTCTGTTAAGAATGTTTTGAATGTAAAGGCACACAATGGTGATTGTAAAAACAGTTGTATTTCCTTTGATGCTAATAAATGTCAATTTTGCTTGAATAAATGTAATTCTTTTGATAAATCAAAGATGTTGACATTAGCTCAAAAGAATCTTCGTTGTAATCATTGTGAGTGTAATTCATTCTCTTTCAACTCCACCCCTTTAAAGAAAAAGAATGCTAAAAGCTTTTCTCAGCACATATCATTTTCCAAGGACTCAACTCAACACATTCATGTTTTCAAAGCTGAAAAGGATAAATTTTAAAAGAAGAATTCTTTCAAAGCTGTTGATGTTAAGTTTGTCTGGAAATGGTTACCTAAGCCCAGATATGAATGGAGAATTAAAGGCCCGATAATTGATATTAAGAAATTGAAGGACACTAACCAAAAAGGACCCATCTGGATATGGGTACCTAAAGCGAAGTAATTATTCTTTTGCAGGAATGTCATATGTGGTTCATTGACTCCAGATGCTCAAGACATATGACAGGGTTCAAGCACTTACTGATAATTATATGGAACATCCTTCTAGAATAGTTGGCTTCAGGAATAATTCGGTTAAAGGTTTTGTCAAAGGTTACGGAATGCTAACAAATGGAACCATCACCATCCAAAAAGTACGGTATGTTGAAGGATTAGATCATAATCTTTTCAGCACCAGTCAATTTTGTAATGGACATTTCCAAGTTAGGTTCAATATCACAAGTTGTTCAATTGATGATAAATATGGTAATGAGGCCCAAAGCGCCTAAACCGGTCAGACCAGACCGCTCTTTTATGGTCAGGTTTGACCGCTTCGGTCACTTGCTACCAAACGCTTGGTTTGAAAATTTCCTAAACCGTCATTTGTGGATTTTTTTTTTGTGATTTGGGGGGTTAAACCACCCAAACCAGACCGCAAACACCCCTAGTTTCAAGTTGACCTTGGGGGTATACGGTGGTGTAGGAATGGAGGCCGACCGTCATCCTTTAGGTGCTTGTAGGAGCGAGTTTAGAGAGATGAGAGGAGAGGGTCAATGGAGTGTCCTTTCATATCCTGCATGGAGTACATAAACCATAAAATCTAACTTCAATTTAGGCACACTTAATTTTTATTTAATTAATAAATTAACTAAATAAAATCTGAAAGTGTACTTGCTCCAATTAGTTGTCCCCTAATATTCCAACTACACATATGGCCCGATTTCAAGAAATAACAACTTGGAATTGGGCTTAATTTATTAAAAACCGAAAATTCGGGTTGGGTTTCAAGAAGGTGACTCAACAAAATTTAAATTTGACTTATCAACTTTATAAGCCAAACTTTAAAAATATAAGTTAGATTTCTAAATTTGTAAAATTAAAAATCAAACTTATAACTTTAAAGAATAATAAAAAAATTATGATGGAACATGAATTTTCAATTTATGATGGCTTAAAAATTTATAGGTCACTTTTATTTATTTACACATGATTTTGGACTTTTTAAGAGTCCAACAACTTTCAGATTTATTCATTCTACGAAATTAGCAACCTCGAGAGGTTGTTGTGTTTGCATCATAGGGTCGTAAAATGATTTTACCCTCTGACCGTTGACTTTGAAAGTATCACCATTATTTGGGTCAATCAATTCGATGACACCATAGGGGTAAACTTCACTTTCTAGATTGTTATAGATGCCATTAATGGGGCTATTTATTTTTTACACACTGAACTTGAACTAAATGATTGCGACTTCAATAATACAATATTACAAGTTTTCATGTATTTAAACTAAATGAAGCTATTTATTTTGCTATTATTCATTTTTGTATTCACTTGCTTAATCTGTCTATTGTGAGATATGAAAGAAGTATAATAATTAAGTTTGTGGAGTAGGTGGTGATTATTTATTATCTATCTGTTGGAGATTACTTCACAATTTTTGCAGTGAACAAAACGTCTTGACTTTTTTCCTCTTTTCTTTGACACAAAGTGTTCCATATTAATTGCATACAACTACTTATACATGTCAACAATGTCTTCTGATCAAATGAATACCCATCTGTGCAGGTTACCAATTCATCAAAGGAAAATGCTACACATATATAACTATTCATTTGATGCTGATCATCACCTTGTTGGTGGTAATATGACATTAAACCAAAAAACTTCTATCTGAATATACTTACATGCATCAATTCTCATTTTATTTATGGGGTTTAAACTCCAATTTTCTTTATAGTTTAATTTTTTTATAGTCACATAATTGATATTTTGCTCAGTGATGATGAATTCAAGAATTTTGATAGCAACACATTAAGAGCAACTCCATTTGTTTATATTAAATGAAAAGTTGGCATCTAGATACATACATTAGTTCGATTTGTTGTTGTACAAACACACATCTGTAGGCATTTGTTGTTACCGGTAGTAGTCCATGCTTTATGATGCTTTATGAGTGTAGTCTCATTGGTGCATTATATTGGTACATAGTAAGTGAAAGAATTGAGCATGGTAAGTATTTTGAAGAAGAAAATATTAGATTGGATTGGATTGGATTTGATTTGATTTGACTGAACCAGGTCGGTATGTTAACGCTCGGAGTGGTCTAATTCAATCTGTCTCTCCTTGATCAGAATATGATCGGCCTGTTAAAGGCCGATAAGGGCTTGTTTGGACTTTTGGCTAGGCTTTGACCAAACTGGGTTTCTTCTTTGGTTTCGATTATTTATTTATGCCTAAAATATTACACAATTTTTGATATTTGGTGTTCAAGATTTCTTAGTTTTCACTCGTTTTTTGCCTTCATATAGAACTTTACTTTTTTGATTTCATGTTAGTTTACATTTACATTCTTATATCAAATATTTACGCTATTTATTGTATAGATATAGATATATTTTTGTCATTTTTAGCACAACCTTGTAACTAGAATCCCTGCACCTAAAATTGATCTAGATATGAATGAGGGAGTTAGGACCAATAGTTGCTCGTTGATATTTCATTTGTTTGGGATTGACTTAAATTGATTGCTTTCATTTGGTTGCAATTTACTTTTGCTTTGCTTTGCTAAATTATTTGCCTTTTCTTATAGGTACCGTAAAAAACTTCTGATTATCATAATGAGAAGCAGAAGACAAAGAAAAAATAATTATACAACTATTAATTAGATGTTGAAGGCACCGAAGCATACAAGAAATACTGTTAAAGAAAAACATTGTTTTAGGGGACGAGTAGGTTTATTGCAAGTGTTTAGAAAAAAATTATAGTTGACGAATGAAAACGTTAGTTATTGGTGTTCTTGTACACTATTACTTAATATTATTTTATGTTCTTTTATATAATCTTAATGATTTGATTATTATTTTGAAAATTTTAATATTGTAATTATTCCCACTCATAATAAATAACTTTGCTTAAAGCTAGTTTATGGCTATGGTGACAATTTAGAAAAATAAACGGCACCATAAGTCATGCTATGTTGACGGTTTTGAAAAATAAATGTTACCCTACGTCATGTTATTGTGATGGTTTTGAAATTAAACGTTATCATACGTCATGCTATGGTGACAGTTTTGAAAAATAAATGTCATTGTATGTCATGATATAATGACAGTTTTAAAAACTATGTCACCCTACCGTGACGGTTTTGAATGATAATCATCACTATATGTCACTCTACGGTGACGGTTTTGAATAATAAATGTCATTGTACGTCACTCAACGGTGATGATTTTGGAAAGTAAACGTCATGTATGTCATGCTATGGTGACACTTTTGAAAAATAAATACCACTGTATGTCATACTACGGTGATGATTTTTAATAAGAAATGTTACTGTATATCATGTTATAGTGTTGTTTTTGTAAAATAGATGTCGCCATAAGTCATACTATGATCACGATTTTGTAAAATGAACGCCATTGTATGTCATGCTAAAGTGACAATCTTGAAAAAATATGTCACCGTATGTTGTGTTACCGTGACGATTTTGAAAAATAAATGTGACCGTATGTCGTGCTACTGTGACGATTTTGAAAAATAAACGTCACTATATGTCGTGCTAGAATGACGATTTTGAAAAATAAGCATCACCATATGTCATAATATGGCGACGATTTGATATATAAACGTCACTGTAAGTCATTCTATGATGATGGTTTTGCAAAGCAAATATCACTGTATGTCATGATAACGTGAGGAGTTTCAAAAATAAACAGTCACTGGATGCCATGCTATGATGACGGTTTTAAAAAATAAATGTAACTGTTATGTCGTGCTACTGTAACAATTTTGAAAAATAAACGTCACCATATGTCATGTTAGAGTGACGATTTTCAAAAATAAACGTCATTGTATATCATGATATGATGACAGTTTGAAGAATAGACGTCACCGTAAGTCATTCTATGATAACGGTTTCGATAAATAAATGACACCATATTGTTAGTGTATAAATTGTATCCAAGATTTAATGTAGAAAAGTCAAAGTCTTGTATGGTCAAAGTCTTGAAAGTCAACCCTTGTTTATATATTCTTTAGTATGAAAGTTTGTAGTGTGATAGGTATATAAGTAGTCTTGTGTTGTAAGAGTTGAGAAGTACGTACTTGTAATTGACACATGTTGAAATACGAATTGTGATTTCTCTCTCTGTAGAATATCATTGTCAAATCTTGAATGGATTGAAATTGGGATCATACATTTTCACATATGTCATGATAACGTGACGGTTTTGGAAAACAAACGTCATCGTATGTCATGCTATGAGGAATTTTTAAAAAATAAACGTCACCGTATGTCATGCTACGGTGAGAAGTTTAAATGATAAATTCACTGTATGTCATGCTATGGTGACTGTTAATCATAAAATTCCAATCACTCAAGCTAATTACTCAATAATATTCAATAAAGATCAAGAACTAGAGAGAGAAAGTCTAGAGAGAGAAAGTAGATATTGAATTACATCAACTCTAGAATTACAATATGCAAAGACTCAAGTTCGTTATTACAAGATTAGAAGACAAAACCTATTTATACTCACTATCTAATACAAAGACTTAATGACAAAGTAAACTAAACTAGCTTTGACTTTAACAACACAAAGACTATGTTGACTTTTACAACTTTGACTTTCTATATTAAATCTTGGATACAATATTTAGACTTAACAATCTCCCCCTTTGTATTCAAGATTTAATAAAAAATTGATACTGAACTTCAGCTCTTGATTCTTCAGCTTTTGTCTCTCTGAAGCTTTCACAGTCTTTACTCTTTCATCTCTTGAAAAATCTTGGAAAGTCTTTTTCTCTTTAAAACTTTGGAAAGTCAACATGCCTTGAACAAGAATCGAAAAACTTTAAAACTTTATCTCTGAAAAACTTGTCTTCAATCAAAATTGTATCTTCATCACTTTGATCACTGAATCGTCTTCGGAAGAACAAACCTTCTTGAAACTTGAAATTCTTTATCAGAAACTTTTGACTTTGAATCAGTCTTTGAAACAGCAGCGGAAACATTTTGAATTTAAGGCTTGAACTTTGAACTCGAACTCGAACTCTGAAATTGATCTTTGTATAATTCTCCCCCTTTTTGATGATGTGAGCATCAGATCATCAAAATTTCTTCAATTTCAGCACAGACTTTGATAATCCCTTTGAAACAATCTCCCCTTTGATAGATGTTGTACTTTGATCTGAAGAGCCGAATCATGAACTGTTTATATCCGAATCTTTGCAAATTAAGACATAATAAGCGTGTAATCCTGATTCAACAAATGAAACAGTTAGAAGTGCCTGTCAGTAACACAAAGTTATTGTGTACAACGGATGTACAATGTAAGGAGCTGGTTTGATGATGACTCCCCAGGACTTCCATTCAATCATTGAAAAACACAAGATAATTCTATGAATGTTCTGACAGAAAAACATATTCTCTGTGTGCTCGTGCTTGTGTTTTGAAAGAATTAGCACAATGATTGTGTTTCATAAGGCTCAAAGTATGTAAATCACTGAGACAACAATGATTGTACATGGACTCAATGTGCATGAGAAAGGGTCGAAGGTGGGACAACTTTCGTTCTTTTTCAATATCAGTATCTTCCAAGTGAAGATTCGATAGATTATGTGTTGCTTCCCCAGAAAATGTGAAACATTCTCTTTTTAAGAAAAGAATGAGTAGCTGTTGGGGTTGTATGCAAGAGATGGCATGGGCTATTTGCCTATTTCAATGATGGTCACCAAAGAAATGTGAACCAATCAGTAATGTGGCTGCCCGGCTCAGAAAATGGTAGGTGCAGAGTTCTGATATTCTTTTAACTCTGATCTCACACCCTCTTTCTTTTTATCATTATACTCACATCTAACCAATCTCTCATTTCCATTTTACCTCTGCTCACTCCCACACTCAATTCTTTTAGACCCCTCTCCCCTTAATCACTCAAAGGATTTCTTCCGGTGTAGGAAACACTGGTTGTCGTGAATCCATGGAAGATCTATTAAGCACTCACACTGAATCCCATGTTCCTAAAAACTACATGCTTATCAATGATTTTCTTGACATGTAAAGCACAAGAAATCATATGTCAGTGTATGTATGCTCATTTAAAAATATGAATGGAATTTGAGCATTTGATCTTTGAAGATTTCTCAAAACAAGGATATTGATGAATGAATATGAAGTCAAGAGAATTGTTTTGAGAATCTGACAATGAATCAATCAGATCAAATCAAATGGTTAGGGTATCAAGGAATTGGTAATTTTGTTTATATGAACGAATATAAACAATTTATCAAAGAAAGCACAAATATGAAAAAGATGTATGATACTCAACAATTTTGAACTTCAAACGGGGGTATTACCATCGAAAAATTGGTTCGAATTTGAGACATGGTAATAACATTTTCAAATAAAATACTGAACCGGTGTGTATGAATACTTGACAATATATGGACAAGATAATACACAAGTATTGATCTTTGGAAACACACGGTCAGTTAAACAATAAGCTCAAAAATTTTAGACAAACATTTAAAAGCACACTTCTAAATTCATAAAACTTTTGAGAATAAGAAGTGGTTTGAACATTTCAGAAATTGTTTTTCATGTTCGAAAGTTGTCCTTCTTTCAAACAATCTGAGATCTAGATCAGAAGATATTTACCTTTTCAGCTCCCCCTCAAATCATGATATAAAAATTTGATCTTTTGAGCTCCCCCTGGATATTAGCACAATATCCATCTTTAATCATTGATGAACGGGTCCTGATCTGTCATGTGATCAGAAGCCACTTTATTCATATTATTTATTTAAAAAATAAAAGACAGAAAGCAGTAAAACGGTTTTCTAGAATGAGTTCCGATCTGAAATAATCAGAAGTCATCACCTTTACTTCCCCTTAAATTAAGCATCTGAAATATGTCAGTTAAAACAGGATAGAGATCAAACACTCCCTTTGAATTGTTAGACCATCAATATCAGAAAAATCTAGCAAAGAAAAAGTTTAGGATAGAGATCAGATCAATTCACTCGGGATGAAGACCATCAATATCCATCGGATGCAAGCATACATGAGTAAGGTCTTTTTGAACGTTGAGGTACGGGTCCTAAGCTGTTGTGCTTAGAAGCCATAATCTTGACATTGAGGTTCGGGTTTTGAACTGCTGTGTTCAAAAGCCATTTTGACATTGAAGTCCGGGTCTTGAGCTGATTTACTCAAGAGCCATTTTATTTCTTACTCCCCCTTGGAGTGAGGTGCCTGCAACACATATTCAGGTTTCGGTTTTGGTACCCATTGGTATTTGGGTCCAGAAATGTTAGTTGCAGTGCGTGTGGGGGATACAGAGTAAGAACCATACCAGTAATGATCATTTGTTTTGTGAAAATAATCATGTGTACAACAAATAGAACAATAATATTTCTTACTGTTAGGTGCTTTGTTCTTCTTTGCTTTGTGTACATGTACACATGAATTCTTCTCTTTCAGCTCATCAGTCTTGTCATCTTTGACTGATTTCTTCATCTAGACCAGTTTCTCGTTCTTGAAACTTTTTCTCCTTGGATAAGAATCTGAACCATCTAAATATTCATCAAAGAAAAGGTTAGTGCGACGAATCTGATTAAATGATTTGACTGACCTGTTTGAAGAGATGAATTTATGATTTGAACTTGAAACAAAATTTTCAAGTTCTTTGATTTTTGACGCAAAATTATCTCTTTCTTTCACTAGCTGGTCAATCTTTGTTGTGAATTCAGACTTCGTCCTTTGCTCTTTCAGCGAAGCTGCAGACAGTTCAGACAACTTAAAAGTTAGCTTCTTGATTTCAGATTCAAAAATGGATCTTTCTTCCTCAAATCCTTTTTCTGACTCTGTTCTCTGACCAGATAATTCTTTAAAGAACCCTACATTCTTCTTCTCTATGACCTTCTTCTCTTTATCAAACTTCTCTCTTTCCAATATCAGTACTTTCTCAAAATCTGAAATTTGTTGAGAAAGTTTAAGACATTTAAGCTCCACTGACTTCTTTTCATCAAAACAGTTCTTTGAGAAATCTGAGAACTTCTTTGAAAAATTTTTCTTTTCAGTTTCAAAATCAGCTTTATTTGCAACAAACTGTTTTTCCAAATCAGATAAATTCTTTCTAAGCTCAACGTTCTCAGATTCCAATCTCTTTATCTTCTCTTCATTCTGCCCAGCACTGATATTCTTTAAGGTACTGAGTTCTTCTTTCAGTGATATGACTTCAGTAAAATACTCTCTTGACTTTTGTGAATGAAAGTCAACTACATGATTCAGATTAATCTTCTCTAATTCCACTTTTCTAATCTTCTCTTCAAGTTCAGCAAAATATCCCATCTTGAATGAGTACATCAGCTTGATATGAATGATCGTTCCAAACTGTATATCAGAAAATCAGAAATCAAATTGAATTGAAATCTTAAAAAAAATATTTCGTGAAAAATGAAATTTGAACAAAACTTGATATTTCGCAGTGTAGAAAAAATTATTTCCAAAGATGACCAAATTTTTTTTCCAGGTATTCGGGTCACAGAGATATTCGGGTCACAAAGGAATTTGGATCACAGAGGAATTCGGGTCACACTACACGAGCAAAGTAGAGGTTTGCGGGTGGTGAAGGAGACGCATAGGAGGAATGCGTGTCATGAAGGGAACGCATAATAAGGAATGCGTGTCATGAAGGGAACGCAATATAAGGAATGTGTGTTCAGAGAAATGCGTGTCTAGAGTGACCCGCACTTGAAGAAATGCGTGTTCAGAGTGACCCGCACTTGTAGAAAAGCGTGTTCAGAGTGACCCGCACTTGTAGAAATGCGTTTCCAAAAGAAAATCAAAAACGCATAATATGATGAATGACCCGCATTTCAGGATGAATGACCCACACACCTCAGATGAATGAAACACATATCTTATGAATGAAACGCATATCTATAAAATCAACAAATTTGCACCAAAAACACATCTAGACTTCGAATTTCAATCTGAAAATTTGACAATTCACTCACCTACACAATTCGAACACAATTCTAGCAAGCAATTTCGATTAAAAAACACAGAAATCAACAAATATGATTCAAGAACAGTGACAGAACACGTTTTTCACGAAAAACTCAAAAATAAAAAATTGAAACCGATTTTGATCGAATTTCGAGATGGAATCAAAACAACAAACAATCACCAACACTAATCGATCACAATGAAACCAATTTCTTGCATTAAAAATGATTTTTCACTGAAAATTCGAATGAACAGTAACAAACTCGTTTTCTTGAAAAACTTTTGAAAAATTCAAATTTTCGATCCAAAAACACCAAATTTCAATTCAAATCATGATAAAATCTTTTCTGAAAAGTTTGGTTCAGCTCTGATACCAATTGTTAATCATAAAATCCCAATCACTAAAGCTAATTACTCAATAATATTTTCAATAAAGATCAAGAACTAGAGAGAAAAAGTCTAGAGAGAGAAAGTAGATCTTGAATTACATCAACTCTAGAATTACAATATGCAAAGACTCAAGTTCGTTATTACAAGATTAGAAGACAAAACCTATTTATACTCACTATCTAATACAAAGACTTAATGACAAAGTAAACTAAACTAGCTTTGACTTTAACAACACAAAGACTATGTTGACTTTTACAACTTTGACTTTCTATATTAAATCTTGGATACAATATTTAGACTTAACAGTGACAGTTTTGACAAATAAGCGTCACTGAATGCCATGCAACAGTGACTATTATTGAATATAAATGTCAAAGTTTGTCATGCGACGATAACATTTTAAAAAATAAATGTCATTGTATGTCATTCTATAGTGACGGTTTGTATACTAAGCATCACCATATGTCATGTTATTGTAATGGTTGCTGAGAAAAACAACCTTTTTTTACACCCTAAGGTGACGGTTTTAGCCAATGGTAATGTTTTTTGATGTGATATGGTGATATTTTTTAAACGTAACCAAAAGTGTATCAAAAGTGATGGCAAAATAGGTGACGATTTTTATGTCCACATAAACCGTTACCATATACCTACGGTAACAGTTTTTAATCGTCACTTTTGACCATTTTTGTACTAGTGTTGGAGTTCAGTTTTCCAGGAAATAATTTTAGTCTGGAATTAAATAGTAGAACTTGTTGTCCCTCAATGAATTATTTTGGAAGAATTTTTCTGTCATGCCACCTTTTAGTATGTTCCTTATAAACCTCAGCATTTTCATAGTATAGATTCCTATGTTCTTCAAGTTCACAGAGTTGTCTTTTTTCCGGTCTTATCCAAACTCAATGTTAAGCTCTTTTATGGCCCAGTAGGCCTTGTGCTCTAACTCTACAGGCAGGTGACAGGCCTTACCAAAGACCAACTTATAAGGGGATATTCTAATAGGGGTTTTGTATGCTGTCCGTTAGGCCCACAAGGCATCATATGATTTGGAGGCCCAATCCTTTCGATGTGGCTTGACTACCTTGGCAAGAATTCTCTTTATCTCCCTATTTGACAGTTCAACCAAAACATTGGTTTGAGGGTGGTAAGCAGTGGCCACCCTGTGTTGAATGTTATATTTATCAAGAAATTCCTCTAATAAGTTGTTTATAAATTGAGTGCCTTCATCACTAATTAAGGCACAGGGTGTACCAAATATAGTGAATATCTGCTTGTGCAAGAATTTGACAACTTTCCTAGCATCATTAGAATTGCAAGCTTTGACTTCCACCCACTTGGACACATAATCTACAATAGCCAGTATGTAAGTACAATTATTGGAGAGTGGAAAAGGTCCCATAAAGTCTATGCCCCAAACATCAAATAATTCTACATCTAGAATTCCATTCAAGGGCATCCATTCCTCTGAGAGATATTTCCACTTCTTTGACACCCATTGCAACTTTTTGCAATCATGAGCATCACTGTTCAAAGTAGGCTAATACCACCCTGAATGTAAAATCTTTGTTGCTGTCTTATATCCTCCAAAATGTCCTCCACATGATTCTGAATGGCAATGTTGCAAGACTAATGTCAATTCTTCCTTTGCTATGCACCTTCTTATCACCTGATCTGCACAAATTAAACAGAAATGGATCATCCCATAGATATTTCTTGGAGTAAAAAATGAGCTTTTTCCTTTGATGTTTATTTAGCTCCTTGGCATGATCCCATAAGCTAAATATTTTACAAGATCAGCAAGCCAGGGTATTGTAGAATGTTGGACAGCCAAAAGTCTTTCATCTGGGAATACTTCACAGATGTCACCACTTTGCACTGGTTTGTCTTGTTTTTCCAGCCTAGATAAATGGTCAGCTACTTGATTATCCACACCCTTCCTATTAATGATCTCCAAATCAAATTCTTGTAGCAACAAGATCCACCTTATTAGCCTTGGTTTTGCATCCTTTTTAGAAATGAGATATTTGATGGCAACATGATCAGTATGAATAACTACCTTGGTTCCCATCAAATATGATCTGAATTTTTCGAAAGCAAAAACCGCAACTAATAATTCCTTTTCAGTAGTGGTATAGTTGATTTGTGCTTCATTGAGAGTTATACTAGCATAGTAAATAGGGTGGAATATTTTATTTCTTTTCTGACCTAACACAACTCCACAACCTAGTCACTAGCATCACACATTATTTCAAAAGGTTGGGACCAATCAGGTGTTACTACTACCGGGGTAGTGATCAATGCCTTTTTCAGAATTTGAAAAACATCTGTACAATCTTTATTAAAATTAAAGACATGGTCATGTTGTAGTAACATACAAAGAGGTTTTGATTTTTTGAAAAATCTTTGATGAACCTCCTGTAAAAACCTACATGTCCTGGAACACTTATGATTCCTTTCACTGTTGTTGGTTCAGGTAATTTTTCAATAACTTCTAACTTTGCTTTGACAACTACAATGCCTCTTTTGGAAATGAGATGCCCTAGCACTATGCCCTCTTTGACCATAAAGTGGCACTTTTCCGTGTTTAAAACCAAATATGTTTCTTCACATCTTTTAAGACTTTTCTCAAGGTTTTGTTAACGTAAATCATATGATGTCCTATATACAGAAAAATCATCCATGAAAATTTCCATGGAGTGTTCCAACATCTCAGAAAAAATTGACATCATACATCTTTGGACAGTGGCAGGGGCATTACAGAGTCCAAAATGCATAATTTTAAAGGAAAAAGTTCCATATGGATAGGTGAAAGCGGTATTTTCTTGGTCATCTAGTGCAATGGAAATTTGGTTGTATCCAGAGTAACCATCTAAGAAACAATAAAACTCTTTTCCTGCTAGTCTGTATAGCATCTGGTCAATGAAGGGTAATGGGAAATGGTATTTTTGGGTAGCTTTTTTAAGCCTCCTATAGTCCATGCATATCCTCCAACCTAACTCTATTCTAGTAGGTATAAGTTTATTCTTCTCATTGGTTACCACAATAACTCCAACCTTCTTGGGTACACATTGAACTAGACTGACACAGGTACTACTTCCAATAGGATAGATTATGCCAGCATCAAGCCATTTTAAGATTTCCTTTTTAACAACCTCTTTCATCACAGGATTGAGTCTTCTTTGAGGCTCAACAGAGGTGAAATCTTTATCTTCCAAAATGATCTTATGTTGACAAATGGTAAGGCTTCTGTCCTTTAAAGCAGCAATGGTCCATCCTATGGCTTTGGTGTGTAATTTTATTGATCAGATTCCAATGATGATGAAATAATGACTGGAAACTTCCCTAAATCTCCTAAAAAGGCATACTTCAAATGTGTGGGAAGTTGTTTCTGATAATCTAAGAATCCTCTAAATCTAGAAAGAGAAAGTAGAGAGAGAAACAATGTAAAGCGCAAAGAGTGTAATTCAAAAGAATGAGCGTGAATCCTTACAAGAACGAAAGCCCAAAGGGACTTAAATACCCTTGGCTTATACAACAGAGAATGTGACTCTAAACACAGTATAAGACAAAGCCTATAAATACAATGATTACTATAAAATCATACTTAACAATCTCCCCCTTAGTAATCATTGGCGTTGTGGTCTTCAAAAACAATCTTCTAAAGCAGCATGAACCATCTAAGCGACTTTGTGAAATAGTTTCTTGACTTAAATAAATTTTCTTCTCAGCATCTTTCAGGCTCAATTGCTTTTGCTGTCTTGACAAGACTGGACCTGTTTGTAATTATCTTGAAAGAACAATCGGTTCATCAGCTTGTGCTTTAGATGATTCACCTCTTTCAAATAAACTTGAATGAACTGTGGTGATCGGAGATGGAACAACAAAAGACTAGTATGACTGAGAAAAATATAATCTTTGAGCAAATCTTGATCAACAGATAAACTTTTGAGCACTTTGTCTCTTTAACTTCTCCTTAACTTCTCCCCCTCATGACCTTGATGACCTGGATCAACTTGGTAATGCAAATGTTGAAGACGAGACAGCTTAAGATCTGCAAAATCAGAATAAAGGAGAAAGAGGAGAGGTTTGCGCGACACGTTGGTGGCGCAAATTGAAGTTTGCGCTAGACGAAGGTGGCGCAAAGTGAGGTTTATGCTACCAACTGTTGGCGCAAAGCTGACTTAAAATCAGAAAATTTTACCTGATTATCTCTTTGACTCCCCCTACACAAATGCACTAAATTTGACAATTCAAATTAGCATTTCCATAGTGAATCAGATACTCCCCCTCAAAAACAGATATTATCTAATCAGAATATTCTCCTTATTCACACCCCTTGAATAATGCACAAACTCATTTAAAAAAAATATGAGAACACAAGAATTGAAACATCAATGTAGAAAGAAAAATATACTGAATATGTATTTTGAAACGACTAAATATATAAAAATTTAAACAGAAACAAATAAAATTCTACTTAGTAAAATATCACAATAAAATCCATCAGATGAAATCAAATGTATGTATTTGGATACAGAAACAAGTTTGATTGTATATCAAGTTAAGACATGTTCAGTTTCAAAAACTTTCATCAATCTATTCAGTGTGCTCGCATGTGAACTCCAATTAGCTTCAAGAAAATGCAATTCTAAAAATATAATAGAGAACTTTGCATGTAATCACACTAATCCATCAAGAATTCAGACTTTCATAAATTTACAGGTTTATTGAAACTCAAACATATCACTAAGTAAGTATCATGAGATGTGTGCTCATTGGCATCTTTTAGCATTGTGCACTATGGCATCTTCACATGAGTGTGCTCTTTGGCATCTTTTAAGCTTGTGCACTTTTGGCATCTTTTTAATCAACAAGTTTATTAAGTAAAGAATATGCTGTAAACGTAACTTTCTATCTGACCCTATTGTAGGATTTGGATCAGCCACTCCCAGACCAATTGGCCTTAGGGGACTATGTGTCAAGCACCTCTTGGAACTTACTTTCCCAGATCAGAAAGGCTACATCGACACATCCTAAACCCATTTATACCAGTAGAACATGACTTTCGATCTGATTCTATTGCAGGATTTGGGTTCGATCACTCCCAGATCAAATAACCTTTGGGGATCAGATGACAAGCATCCCACAGAACTTACTTTCCCAAACCAGAAAGGTCACAGGTACAAACTTTAAAACTTAGAGATTTCTGATTTATAAGAATTTAATAATCATCTCAAACACAAGGTTTTACGTCTAAGTGCTTAGCCCATATTTTCATTACGATCCAAAATTTCGACTTTTTAGGTTTTCTAAGCATTGTAAACTATAAATAGTCCGAATCACACAACTTTAAAGCAATATCAAAAATTACAAACATGTTGCTGACTTTTCGACTCTTGTTAGAGCTGAAATTTGAACATATAAGAACTTCAATATAAACAAAGGAACTTGAAAATTTATCCTAGACACACATTTTATTCAAAAGAAAGAAAATTGTAAAACTTTTACTTTATAGAATAAAATTTGTGAAGGTTTAAACTTTTAAATTCAACATGCCAAGATTTGAAAATAGAAACATTTGATCGGCAAGTTTATATTCAGTTGAAACAAAATAGAATTCAATCATACAATTTTCCACATAAAATATAAAGAAACTGTGACTCATTTGAAAAATTGGGTTGAAGAAATTCAGGAGTTTGAATAAAATAGCTTAGATTCTTTTAAAGAATATGAGAAAACTGGAACAACATCATTATCAGAGATAAATGTAGCGGAAATTAAGTAGATGTACTCACAGTTTCTCATTAGTCAGAAGCTTAAAGCATTGAAGAACGAGTCCTAGACTGACATGTCTAGAAGTCATAGTCTTTTAAGTACGGGTTCTGAGCTGATGTACTCAGAAGCCATTTTTCTCTTACTCCTCCTTGACATTAGATGCCTGCAACTTAGAAGCAATTTAAGATTTTGGTACCCACTTGAATTTGGGCCCATATTTGTTAGTTGCAGTTGTTATGGGGATAAACTTGTTAGATTTAACATATAAAGCACGAGAGAGATAATCACAAGAATGAACAGAAGAATCAGAAGAAGAGAAAACATAATCATCTGAACTAGAATCAGAAGAAGAATATGAAACATTTTTGGAAATCTGAATCATTTGCTTTATAGAGTATTCTGAAACTTTATTACAAACAGCAAATGAATCACTTTTATATTGTTTGTCTATATATCTATCCTCATTAGTCTGAGAATCATCTGATGTCCGCTTGGCTCTCCATATCAGCTTGGAATGAGTGCTCAAAGTCCTATCTGAAATCATTGAAGTACAAGAATTAGAATTATCAGAAATGACTGACTCTTGTTTCTTTGACTTCTTTGACCTTCTTCTTTTACTCTTAGGTTTATAATAATCATCATTTAGCGTAAAAGAATCATCAAGAATTTTCGTTTTAAGATTGGCATCAGAAGAAACAATTTTACCTAAGGTACCCAACTGTTCAAACAATAAATCTGAACTAACCTCGGAGTCAGAAAAAATTTGAGAAAGGTTTTCAGATTTTGGAAATTCCGTTTTGTTTTCTTGAAAAACAGAAGAAAGACTAGAAATAGAATCTTGATTTTGAGAAAATAATTTTTCTTCAAGATTTGACATCATGAAAGAAAGAATAACATCAGATTCAATTTCTTTTAGAATATTTTGATCTTCCATTTTATCTTCAAGGTCAAAGATTTTGCCTTCTAATACTAAAGGAGGAATATATCTCCTAGAATCATAAGAAATCGGAGATACATTTTTCTTATCAGAATTATTGGCAAAAATATCAACAAAATCATCAGACACCGAAGACTTGACGAGAGACATATCATTTAAACCTTTTATGCCTCTCTTTGATTTTTCAGGAAAATATTTTGCATTTTCGCTCGTATACACAAAAGAAATTTCCTTTTTCTTGTTATTAGTCCTTTTCTCATTTTCGATTTCTAACACTTGCTTTTCATTCATCCAATCAATTTTAAATTGAGGAGCATATTTAGCAAGAGTTAGATAATTGTATTTATATAAAGTTGGGGATTTTTCAATCGCATTGTTTAAACAATGAGGATTTTCAAAACCAAGTCCCCATTTTTCTTTTATAGACTCATAACTCCTCGGTTTGTTCAAATAAATAGTTTGTTCAGATTGGTTCCTTCGATATAATTTTTCTTCAAACTTATTTATTTTATCCGAAAAACTGTCTTTTAAAGTGGTCATTTCAGTCAAAGACTCAAGATAAGACTTATATGATTTTTCCAAATCAACTAATTTCTTTTGAAAGACATCTTTTGTATTTTCCAAAATATATTTTTTATCTTTCAAAGAAATTTTCAATTTGTCAATCAAATCTGACTTTTCAGAATTTAAATTCTTTTCAGATAAGATCTGTGAACGAAGATCGTGTAAAGCAGAAATCATAATATTGAACTGTGAAGAAATAAATTTGTAATCAAACTCAGAGATTACCTCATCTTCATCAACATCAGAATCATCATCATTTGACTGATCATCTCCGATGAAACACATGTGAGCGGTTTCCACATTTGTAGCTTCATCATCGGAGTGATTCAACCAATATACCTCTTCTACAATCAAAGCTGTTCCGTTCTCTCTTTTCTCGGCAAGTTCCATTTTCTTCCTATAGTATGTTGAATCCCGAACTTTCTTCACTCTACACTCCTTTGAAAAATGACCTGGCTTTCCACAGTTGTAACATGCGACATCTTTCTTAGCCTCGGGCACTTGGACATTCTTTGACCCAGAAGTGAAGCGCAAATTGTTGGAACCCGACCGAGATTGGAACTTTTTCTGATAATGTTGTGAGAGAAGGATCATTGCTTTCTCAAGAGCCTCACCATCATCATTAGTGGCCCCGTTGTAAGCATTATCAGACAATGCTTTATCTATCAGTTGTTTCGTGAGGAGAGAAACCGGGTCCACTGATTTCTTGTTCTTCTTATCCAGTTTGGCCTTCTTCTCAAGCACAATACTCTCATCAGTCATCAAGATCTCGTACATCTCTTGGATTTGCATTGAAGAAACCTGAACATCGTTTCTCAGTCTCTGACAAGATTTGTTCCATTCTGACTGAAGAGCGTTAAGAAATTTCAGATTTATCTCAAGCTCTGTCTTGTTCACATTTATCTTGTGCAGATCATTCAGTACTGTGCAAAATTTGTCGAAGACACTCTTTAGATACTCAGATTCTTTGGCTTTAAACTCCTCAAAATTGTTCATCTAACGTGTATGGCGGAGTTGAGTTGCGACCGATGAACCAAGCATAATCTTTTCCAATTGTGCCCACAACAGATTTGGATAATCTTTGCAATGATCAACCCAGTTGTATACAGAGTTTGGTAAAGCTAGCATCAGATTAGCTTTTAATTCTCGACCAACTTTCATTCGTGAAGCCTCTTCAGTTGTTGCAGGAGTCTCTTTATTAGGCTTTACGAAAGGTCCTTCAGTTAGAGACTTCATCATGTTATCTCCATTAGCATGACGCTCGATGAAGTTCAGGAACCAATCTTTCCATTGCGTGAATTCGTTCTCGTCAATCAGAACTTGAGGACGATTTTTGTACCCAATTGCATCATAAGATCATTCTTGTAGAACTGAGCTTGAAAGGCAAACTTTGCAGAATCCACAGATGACAATCTTAAAAAAATGCTAAGTCTTGAAACAGTAAAGAGCTGGCGCAAATCGAAGGTTTGCGTGAAAGGCAGAAGGCGCAAACGAAGATTTGCGTGAGCAGTGATTAGCGCAAACTGAGATTCGCGTGAGGTGAAGCTGGCGAGAATCTGACTTTGCATGAATTAGAGGTGACATAAACTGAACTTGATCACAAACAAACGTAAACTTGATTTTGCGTGAGATAAAGTTGGCGAGAACTACTGTTTGAGTGAGACTTAGTTGGCACAAACTTAGCTTTGCGTAAAGAACTGATGGCGCAAACTTGTGTTTGCGAGATGAACTGAAGACGCAAAGAGGACTTGCGTGATACAAAGGTGACGCAAAAGAGTTTTGCGTGATCCGAAAGAAACACAAATATCAACTTTGCGTGAAGAGCTAATTACTCAAAACACCCTTTGTCGCAAAAAGCTTGTGACGAAAATCTGAATAAGAACCTCTGGCACAAAGCTTGATGAACTCGCGCAAACCTCGAAGAACTCGCGCAAAGATGAGATCTAGCGCAAACCGCCTGAAAATCAATAAAAAACACCAAAAACGATTATAGCCATGAATTTGATAAAGCTTTTTCACACAGAATTGATCGAAAAACAGAATCTAATACTTTTCAACAAACAATTTCGATCAAAAACCATAAAATCGAAATTTCAAGATATGAACAGTACGTGAAAAAATCGTTTTCCAGAAACCGAAAATCTTCAAAATCAACCAACAAAATTTGATTTTCTTGAAAAAAGATGTGAATAAAAAATTATTTACTTGAAAAATCGGATCCAACAAACCAAAATTCAGAGAAATTCGATCAAAAACAAAGCCGAATTTGATGAAAAATCCAAAAACGAGATTTTCTTGAAAAAATTCAAGAAAATCAATCAAATTTTCGGATTAATGCACAAATTCAGATACGAAAAACAATTCTCTCAAATCTCTCAGATTTAGATTGGCTCTGATACCAATTGATAATCCAAGAATCCTCTAAATCTAGAGAGAGAAAGTAGAGAGAGAAACAATGTAAAGCGCAAGAGAGTGTAATTCAAAAGAATGAGCATGAATCCTTACAAGAACAAAAGCCCAAAGGGACTTAAATACCCTTAGCTTATACAACAGAGAATGTGACTCTAAACACAGTATAAGACCAAGCCTATAAATACAATGATTACTATAAAATCAGACTTAACAGTTTCAACTCTAACTCTGGGGCACACTCTAAGGAAGGAACAAGGGTTTTCCTATCCCCACTTTCTAAAATCCCAAAAGCAGCAGTTTCCAGTGGTTCTTCCAAATCCTTAAAATATGCTTCCTCCTTATCACAATCAGACCGTCTATTCCTGGGATCTCCCCCAAACTTTTTTCTTTTCACCAGGATTCAATTAGGCTCAAGGTAGAACACTCTTCTTTCTCATCAGGGTACTTAAGGAAATTTAACACATTAAAAGTCACTGTTTGGTCTTGGACTCTCATGGTCAGTTATCCCTTTTGGACATCTATTAAAGTTCTGTCAGGATCGAATTCTCAACAAGAATTAATTCTCAGAAACAATATCAAAGAAGTTTGCGGAATAACACTTTGATATTCAATGAAACAGTAATCACAAACAGTAAATATGAATAACAAACTGTAAACTTGTATTGAATGATTAAAATCACAAGATTACACACTCAACCTCAATCTTGAAGAACAGACTCTTTCAAGACGAATTCTACTTCTCTAGAATTAGGATCTATGCCTTGAGGTTGATTTTTCTCTAGAACTTAGAATGAATAATTAATTTTCTAAACTATTCTATACATTCTATACATATACTAATCAAAAGATATTTACAATAAATAAAAATATCTTCAGTATATCTTCCATGTATATCTCTAAGCCTTCCATAATCTTCAGTCCATCCAGCTGTTATCCTTCCATGCGAATCTCTATCATATAAGCAGTATTAATCTCTTCTAGCAGCATTAACTACTAAGCAGCACTAACTACTAGCAGTATTAACTAGCTAAGCAGTACTAACTTTGTTCAAGCAGCACTAACTATGACTAGCAGTATTAATTCTACTAGCAGTAGTAATACTCAGCAGTATTAACCTTGAAGTCTTCTAGCAGTAGTAACTCTGAACCAGCAACATTAACCATACTTGGTAAATTCTTCAGTTCCCAACAATCTCCCCCTAACTTGACTTTTAGGAAAAGAAGTCAAGTTCTTCAGATGCTCTTCAAGATGCTTTCAACACCTCAGGTTCAATTTCCCAAATTTAGATCTAGGCCCAAACTTTGATTTACAGTTCTTCTCACCACAATCTTTGCCATCTCTGAATCCTTTGTACATACCAGTGTAGCTTTAAGCATCCCTTCTAGCTTCTCCTTGCTATGCTCATAGATTTTGTCCACCAGGTAGTATTCATGATAACAGTTGTCAATAGTAATCATGTATACTCCACAGTTTTCAAACAGTATCCATTTATCAATCTTCTTGAATATGAACTCATGCTTATGATCTTTGATCCTGTAATTCACTCTTTCTGGATCAAACATCATGCACAAGTATTCCAATGTCACTTTGAGAAGATTCTCTTCAGTACCTTTCAACACAGGTTCATAAAGTTTCATCCCCACTTTATATAATTCTTCTATATCAGCTCTTGAACAACTTCTGATAACTCTCCCCCATGTTGAATAAGCTTCAAATGAACCATCAGCTCTCTTGATTCTGAAGAAAGTCTTTCCACTGTCTCTTAGAATATCCCAAAAGATGATCTCTGGAGCTTGCATAGAGATTGGAACAGCCTTCAAAGGTTCCACTATTGTTATGTACAGATCCATACTCTCATCTGTTGGCTTACTTGACTGTTCTGGAAGTTGTACTGATTCTGCTATAGGTACCTCTGAATGCTCTGCTGTAGAACCAACTGTTTCTTCCACTATGGGCCTTTTAGACTGCTTTTTGGAAGCAATTGTCTTCACCCTTTTTCCAGCTTTAGCTTCTACACCAACACTCTCTGAGTCTTCCTTATTCTCTTTTGTAGGTGTGACTTCCTCAGGGAATGGTTGCTGAATGTTTAGATCATGTCTCTCCTTCATTCTTCTTTCAACCTCTTCCCTTTGTGAGGAGTCCCCTTGGAGCTTTGCCATTTCCTTCCTGTAGAGCTCCTCAACTTGACTGTATGCCATGTTGGTAAACATCTCCCCCTTGACTCCAATTACACCTTTCAGGAAATTTATCATCTTTCTTCTTTCCTGATTGGCCAAAAAGGTCTTGGAGGGTTGTCTTTTCTGCTTCATCACTGGCATTTTCTGCTTAGACACTTTCACAGAGCTTTTCTTGGCTTCAGATTCTGCTTTTAAACTTTCTTGATATTCTGCATTGAGTTTTCTGGCCATTATCCTTGCAAGCTCTCTATCTGTTTCTGTTTGAATTTGCTCCTCCTTTTCCATTTGCTCTTGAAGTTGCTTTGCCATCTCCTCATCCATTTCAATCTGACTCCTCTTCTTTGAAGGTTGTTCAGGTTCAACCATCTTTCCTTTTCCTTTTATATCCTCCTTCATTCTCTTCTTTTGAGGTTCTCCTTCATTGATGACCACTCCTTTGGCCTTTTTAGTAGTCTTAGGAGTGTCATTCTTAGCTTTTACCAGAGTTTCTGCTATCTCCAATTCTTCTACAGAAAGCCCTGTTACTGCTGCTTCTGTTACTGCTGCTTCAGCAGTATTAACAGTTTCTGCTGCTTCAGCAAATTTTGTTTCTTTTTCTTCCTCTTCCTCCCCCTCAACCTTAAATGGCCTCTCAGCTGTACTTTCTTTCTCTGTTTCTGCCTCTTTCTCCCCCTTGTTGGAAGCATCTTTATTGGTTGACCTCTTCTTTAAGACAAACTGCTTCCTCTTCTTCCTCTGTACAAGCCTGGTCACCATCTTCTTCAATTTAGTAATCTGGATTTGTTGTGACAGGATCACCAGCTTCATCTCCTCTATGTCTTTTCCTTGTTTCATAACATCTAGGTTGATGTTTCCCATTGTATCCATCAATTCCTGGTAGTTATATCTGTCCTCACCTTCTCTAGAAGTGTTACCCTCTTTTGAAGGATCATTGGATCTTTTAGTAGTGGAAGTCTTCTGCCTAGCAAAAGCACTATCCACCCCCGTGGTTTCTTGGCACCAGGGACCTTTGAATGATTTCTCATTCAAAGTTGCCATGGGGGAGGTCTTATTGATGTTACCACTTTCCTCCTCTGTGCTAGCAGGAGTAGTGGCAGCCTCATCACCCATATGCTCTTCCCCTCCTCAGAGAGCACCTCCTTGGGGTTGGGAGACACCCCTTTGGTTTCCCTATTGATATTCCCTAAAGGAGAATTCTCCCATAGAGGGCTTAAAGGCTTGGGGGTTGATGGTACAAGAAGGGAAGGAGCCTTCTTTACCTGTTTCCTCTTATATGTTTGGGTGATAGGTGAGGTTGGTTTTTCAAGAAGGGACTGGGGGATAGATTTAGAGTGGGAAGGTTGGGATTGGCTAGCAGTAGGATGGTCTAATGGGGGCCTTGACCCTGCTGCCATACCTTCATTGGTTTGGGACACCACCATCATTGTAGAGAACAATGGGGTGTCAACTCCTTCCGAGTCCCTAGCAGATCTTCTCATATTTGAGAAAACCTTGCCTTTGGGGGTTTAGGTACATATATTCCAGCAGAATGAGGAATATCCGTCAATTCATGGTTGATTACTGCTTGAACAAACCTGGGATACATATAAAAGCTCTTTTTGTTTCCCATGTTTGAAACAAGATCATTGAAAAGCATTTGTGAAAAATTGTACCTTCTGGCAGTGGCCAAACAGACCAAAGCATAAGCAATGGGACTGCTGAACTCACTCCATCCAGTAGTCTTTTTAGAGATGGAATGCATCAGGGTATGAACAAGAAAACGCCATTGGGGTGAGAATTTAGCTTTTGAGAACTTAAAAACACCCAATGGGCCTCCATATCCCATTCTTGTAAGATTAGAGAAAAGTTCATCGTTTGGGATAGAAGTTATACCAGAGGCATCGTCTAGACGTAGACTGATGCGAATAACCTCTTCAGTAACTGTTAGTGGTTTTTCACAGACCCTTGTCTTGATCATTTGCACACCATTCTCAGCGACAATGGTGGCATTAGCCCAGAACTGCCTTTGATGCTCGATATAGATTGAAGGCGATACAGTAAGAGCATGAGCAATATGGCTTGACTTGAGGAAATCCACAATCTGATGAAATCCTGCAGCTTGCTTTGGCTTTTGTAGCATCGCGATCTCATTGTGTTCATCGATGAATGCCATATATTGTCTCTCAATGCCTAGGAGTCCTAGGAGCACTATATTGTCTCTCAATGCCTTTTTCTTCACAAAAGGTGTTTAGATCAAGATTTTTGAATTCAGTCCCATTATCTGATCTAATGACTTTTACTTTTTGATTAGTTTGGTTTTCAATTCTCAGGATAAAGGATTTGATCAGTCCACTTGTTTCATCCTTAGTCCTTAGAAAATATACCCAGGTAAATCTAGAGTAATCATCAACAATAACCAAGCAGTAAGATTTCTTGCCTATACTCATAACATTTGTAGGACCAAACAGATCCATATGCAGTAACTGGAGACAAGAAGAAATTGAATTTATCTCTTTGGTCTTATGAGAAGTTTTGTGCTGTTTGCCTTTAAGACATGCAACACAATGATCATCACATGAAAATACTTTTGAAGGTAAACCTCTTACAAGATTGTTTTTGACAAGTTTGTTCATAGTTTTGAAGTTCATGTGACACATCCTTCTGTGCCAAAGAGAGGATTCATTTACAGAAGCTTTTGAAACAAGACAATTTAGAGATGAATCACTATCAACATTGTCCATATCTAGACAGTAAACATTGTCCTTTCTTGGAGTTCTAAATAGTATCATGCTTTCATCAACTACCTTGAACCCTGGAGCAAGGATCATACACTCATTATTTGTAAATAATATACTATGTTGTTTGTCACATACCTGTGATACACTTAACAAGTTGTACTTCAATTGATCAACATAGTAGACATCCTCAAATGTCATCTTACCTTTGGTGACATTACCTTTTCCACTTATTTTACCACCAGTAAGATTATCTCCAAATGCAACATGTCCTCCATTGATATGCTTGAAATCCTGAAGGCATGACATGTTGCTTGTCATGTGCCTAGAGCAACCACTATCAACATGCCATATGCTCTTTCCCTTGAGCTGTTGGTTGTCCTGCACATAAGATAAAACATTTAGTATGATTTAGGAACCCAAGCCAAAGTGGTCTTGGGTACCCCTTTCTCATCAAAATACTTGCATTCTTTCTTGACAAGATTTTTGAACTTTAACTCCTCATTCTTGGAGTACTTTGTCACAATAATAGGCTTGGAAACATTTTTGCTAGAAGCAGTACTGGTTTTAGAAGTACTAACTGCCTTAGCAGCACTTGCATGCTTAGCAGTACTAACCTTGTTAGAAGTAGTAACTGTGTTAGCTACAGTAACTGTGTTGGCAGTATTAACCTTTGAAGAGGTACTAACAGTATTAGTAGCATTAATATTTTCAGCAGTACTAACACAGGTAGCAGCAGTAATACTTCCAACAACACTAACCCTGTCAGCAGTACTAACAGTTTTAGTGCTTCTAGGCACCCACATTTTGACACTTTCTTTTAAAATCCTTTTCTTCATGGGGCCTTTACTTTCACCATGTTTCTTTATCACATGTTTCTTTCCATCCTTCCTATAACCAACAGGTTTTTGCACAAATCTTTGAAAGGTCATCTGTTGGTTAGTAGGGTTAAAGAAGCAATATTTAGCCAAATGATTTAACTTTCCACATATGAAACAAGGTTTTGGTCTATTGATTTTACTCAGATCAACTCCTTGCTTCTGAGCCCATTGATTATTCCAGTTTCTTTGATTTCCTCTTTTTAAACCAGAATTTAGGCTCTTGGCTTTACTGCAAGCACACTGTTTACAAGATCCAGGATTCACAACCGTGGTTTGTTTGTAATGGACCTTGTTATCCTTTCCTTTGGTCTTCTCTATCTCCTTGGACTTGACCCAGATTTTCCCACATCCCTCATTGGTGATAATGTTGTTTTCTAATGGGATCTCTTTACTCACATCATTATCCCTATACTCACTGGCTTCTTTCTCAATCAAATCCTTAATTACTACCTCATCCAAAGGATCTATCTTAAAAGCTTTCTCAGATAAGTCCTTTTTCTCCTTAGTTTCTAACAAGTCTGAAGTAGGAGAGATATAGTTGTTGTTGTAAGGTGGAGGTGTATTGTTGTATCCAATACCAGGCTTCATCTTATCATGAATCTGAGCCTTTAGAAGAGAATCCATTGCTTTTGAAGCATATGAAAACTTTTCTATGTCAAGTTTAACTTTAGACAGTTCCTCTTTCAGCCTATCACTCTCTTCTAAGGATTTAGACAGTTTGGTCTCTAACTCATTCTTTTCCCACTTCCAATAGTTTGTGTCATAAGAGTGTTGAAGTTCATTAGCTTGAAAGCCTTTGATTTGCTCTTCAAATCTCTCTACTATCAACACATAATCTCTTCTGTCCTTTTCTAATCTTTTGAGGTCATCACACATACTTTGATTGTGATCCCTGTATCTTTTGACAGTGTCTCTGCAGGATTTAGTGCAAAGATTAGAAATTACCTCAGAGGGGAGATCAGACACTTCTGCCATAAGAGCTTGATTCTGAATGGCTTCCTCAGCTTGATCACTCCAGTCAAATCCCATTCCTTGTTGAGAAACAAGAGCTTGAGCAGGATTCTTGTTCTGATTGTAGCCTCCATTCTGAGCTTGTTGGTGGTTGTTGTTTGGAACAACACTCCTACATTCTCTAGCAAAGTGTCCTTTCATGTGACACTTATAGCATTCCACCTTAGTCTTGTCAAAACCAGCTACATCTTCTCTTCTTTGAGAGAAGTTATTCCTTCCTGTTCTTTTAATAAACTTCTTCACCCTCATGGATAGCATGGCCATCTGCCATTTAATATCCATCTCCTCCAGGTCATCAGGGTGAAGTTGATCCACATCATCATTAATCAATGAATTGTTGCTATGACTGGACAAAAAGGCTTCAAAGATAGTTTCAGTGCCTTTTTCTGAATTTACTCCACTGGCAGTACTAACTGCTTCAGGGTTGGTAGTAGTATCAGTGGATGCTGAAAGAAGTGCAACATTGTGGATATAATCAGTGGGCTTCTTCTTCGTTTCTACCTCAGTTTCAAAAACTCTTAGATCATTGTATAGATCATCAAGTTCTTTCTCTTCCAGATTGTCACTATGTCTATATGAGACAGTGTACATAGTCCATTCATCCCCAAGAGATCTGAGGAACTTTCTGTTGACATCATCTTGTTCCATCTTCACTCCTACAGTAGCCAGTTCACCAATGAGTTTGTTGAACCTATCAAAAGTTTGAGTCATAGACTCATTCTTTGAGGAAGTGAAGTTCTCATACTGCTGCTTTAGAACATCTCTTTGATTTCTTTTGATGCTCTTAGTTCCAGCAAATCTTTTCTCTAGAGCATTCCAGAGAATCTGAGCATCAGTGCAGTTGCAAAATTGATGCTGATATTCATTGGGGATGGCCAGGAGCAGAGTGCTCAAGGCCTTCATCTCTGTCTGTCTGATCTTCCTCTCACCATCTGTCTTTGGTGGAGGTCTTTTCCCATCTGGTCCTATCCTTCCAGCTTCAGAAGGACCATTCTCAATGATATCCCACATTGAGTAGTCAGTGAGAAGAATATATTGTCTGATTCTGATCTTCCACATGTCAAACTCACTGGGTTTGAGCATTGGAACCTTAGAGACCAAAGTACTGCTTGATTCTGTAAGATTTTCCATGATGAATAGATGTTTCTGAGAGAGTTTGGCTCTGATACCACTTGTCAGGATCGAATTCTCAACAAGAATTAATTCTCAGAAACAATATCAAAGAAGTTTGCGGAATAACACTTTGATATTCAATGAAACAGTAATCACAAACAGTAAATATGAATAACAAACTGTAAACTTGTATTGAATGATTAAAATCACAAGATTACACACTCAACCTCAATCTTGAAGAACAGACTCTTTCAAGACGAATTCTACTTCTCTAGAATTAGGATCTATGCCTTGAGGTTGATTTTTCTCTAGAACTTAGAATGAATAATTAATTTTCTAAACTATTCTATACATTCTATACATATACTAATCAAAAGATAATTACAATAAATAAAAATATCTTCAGTATATCTTCCATGTATATCTCTAAGCCTTCCATAATCTTCAGTCCATCCAGCTGTTATCCTTCCATTCGAATCTCTATCATATAAACAGTATTAATCTTCAGCAGCATTAATCTCTTCTAGCAGCATTAACTACTAAGCAGCACTAACTACTAGCAGTATTAACTAGCTAAGCAGTACTAACTTTGTTTAAGCAGCACTAACTATGACTAGCAGTATTAATTCTACTAGCAGTAGTAATACTCAGCAGTATTAACCTTGAAGTCTTCTAGCAATAGTAACTCTGAACCAGCAGCATTAACCATACTTGGTAAATTCTTCAGTTCCCAACAAGTTCTTCTAGTAGCTAGGAAAGGTCTGCCTAAAATGATGGGGACATCTATGTCAGCTTCAAAGTCTAAGATGATAAAGTCTGCTGGAAAAATAAACTTATATACCTGAACCAAGACATCCTTAATTTTTTCTTTGGGATAGACTATGGACTTATTTACCAATTGGAGAGTAATTGTGGCGTGTCTAGCTTCTCTTATGCCTAAAGTGTTAAAAACCGATAAAGGCATAAGGTTTATACTAGCACCTAAGTCACAAAGGACATTTCCTATTTCTTTCCATCCTATTGAACAAGAGAATGTAAAACTTCCTGGATCTTTCATCTTAGGAGGGATCTTATTGGACAATAAAGCACTACAACCTTCAGTGAGAGCTACAGTTTCATACTGTGTGAACTTTTTCTTTTTGCTCAAAATATCTTTAAGAGACTTTGCATAACTTGGCATTTGTTCAATGGATTCCACCAAAGGTATATTGATATGCAACTGTTTAAAACATCTAAAAACTTTTTAAATTGTAACTCATCCCTTTGATTCCTTAATCTCTAGGAATAAGGAATGTAGAGAGGGACTGGAGTAGGAGATGTAGTCTTTTGAACAGTAGGTGCTGGAATTTGTTGTAAGACTGGTTCTACTTCAATGAATGGTGTGATCTTAATTGGTTTTAAAGGTGTGGTGTAATAAGGAACTTTGGGATTGTCACCAAATTCTGACACATCCACCACAATTACTTCTTTAGGCTTCTGGATTTCCTTCGGTTCATTTTGAAACAAAGTTGGAAAGTCTAAACTTTTTGGTATGAGTGTGGTATCAATGGGCCCAACCTTGTTTATAGGCCCAGTAGTATCACAAGACTGTTTTAAAGGTACTGTAACAGAAGTTGATGTTGTAGGATTCTTTTCAGGATCAACTTTGTTTGATTCCTCTAACTCTTTCAGTGTGTTTTCTGGTAAATTCTTTCCATTCCTCGAAGTTTACAACCTTAACATACTCTTTCCCATTCCTCAGAGGTATCTCTGTGCATGTCACTAGGTAGAGAACTTGTTGGCCTTTTCCTAATTCCAAAGCCATTTGACCCATTTGTGTCTCAAGATTCTTGATTGAAGCCTGAGTTTGGGACATAAACCCTTTCATCATGGCTTCCAAAGAAGTAGATGATTCAACATGCTGGCTGGACTTGTATTGGAAAGAAGGTTGGTGATTTTAAAAATTCGCCTGTTGGTTGTTTTGAGAGTTGTGGTGTGATTGTGGATGAAAATTCACTACCAAAAACACAGAAATTTCCGACGGCCCAAACCGTCGGTAAACGGTAAAATTCGTCGGTAATCCGTCGGTAATCAACGTCGGATATTATCTCGTAGGAACTTGATTTACCGACGGATTTTAGCGACGGATTACCGACGGTCAATATACCGACGGATAAGTGACGACGATATTTACCGACGGAACGTTATTTACCGACGGATTACCGACGGCTTGATTTTACCGACGGATTACCTACGGCCTTACTTTACCGATGGATTACCGACGACCTCACTTTACCGACGGACTTATGTACCGACGGAGTACCGACGAACTTATGTAGCGACGGATTACCGACGGACTTATGTAGCGACGGATTACCGACGGATTAGCCGTCGGTAAAGTTATTTAAAATAAATTAAAATTAAATTATTTTAAATATTAAATTATATTATTTAAACATACCGACGGATTATCCGTCGGTAATCCGTCGGTAATTGATATTTTAATTTAAAAAAATAATTAAAAATACAGAAAATCTATATAAAACCCTGTTCAAAAACATTGGTAAATCCTATGCAAAAACCATTACAAAACACTATAGGAACACTGTAACAGAGTAGAAAGTAAGTACAAAGAAGAAGGTGCTTTTCTATAAATCATATGCATGCATACAACAGATACATACATTGTCCATAGCCTCTTTTGCTTTGATTCCAAGAGGGGTTTTAGCAACAACAACAACTCTTAGCATATCACCAGTGGCCAAGTGGCACATACAGTACTCATCCTTGATAATTGGTGACTTGGTGCCTTTTCTAGATCCAGGGGACCTGCAGAATAGAGCATGTTTAGTTATGTCATCCTTGATAATTGGTGACTTGGTGCCTTTTCCACCACCAAAGTAAGGCATGCATGCTAATCAATGGTGAAGTTTCGAAACAATGACAATTGCATCAAATGCAATATATTTAACGAGTGTTCCTAAAAATCAATCTTGTCTTTTTTTTTTTCTAAATCGGAAAAACAGTTATGTCTAACCGGTAAAATTGAGAAAGCCTGTATCCAAATTGTTACAGAAGAACATGGCTTAACAAAGGGACGGACAACAGACATTGAGATCAACATATAACGTACTAGAATAAAACAGAAAGTAATATGACAAGGCTATTGAGCAGACGCAATGTTAAATCTTGATAGAACCCTAAACTATTTAACATTATAGCTTACTCCCTAGCAAACCATGAGCAACATAAATCAAATTCCATCTACCATCTATATCTGTATCAATAACTCTTTAACTTGTTGAATGAAATTTTTTTAAATGGAAACTCTTTAGCTATTCTTAGATTTACATACCACGAGCTATCCAGAAATGGGAACTCCATCCGTCCACAAACCGAATGAAGAATGCAAGTTTCTTGCATCCATGTATTGACCTCCAACATAATTACTTTCAAGATCCACTTTCAACTATCAAATCCTTAGACAAAGCTCGGCTTAGTCATGGGGTGATCACTTCACCTTAAAGTCGAGCATCTCTCCTCCTGTACAACACAAGGGCACAGGGGACAAATGGTTATGCCATTGTCAAAGTTCAACTACCACTAGAACTAATCAACTGTTGCAACACCAACCAAATGCTCAAGCTATTTGAAAGTTATTTTTATTTTATTTTTTTAACAAAATATCTCATATAAATCCTTTAACCTAATAAAGCACGTGTAGATGAAAAGTACCTGTGCTACTATTGAGTTGCCGTTATAAATAGTACATGATCTATAGAAGGGGGAACCTCTCATCTTGAAATCAGACTCGTTGTTAGGATTACCATAACCATTGGTAAGGAACACTTGAAACTCAAATCTCGTAAGTGTGTTGGTCGTCCTCTCTACTCTGAACATAAGATCCTTCTCTTCACTACTGTTTTTCCTAAAACCCTGCCAAGTTCCTTTCTGCACAACAATAATCAACCACATTAAAAATAGGTTTATACCAACCATTGTGAATATCATCAGAATCAAATTTTTGCCTACACTTGTGGAGACAAGGAAGTGTTGATCCAAACTCTCTCAATGATTTGATAAAGACCCTCTTCTATACTTAGTGAAAATTACGTTTTAATATGTATTAGTGTTTCACCATCAGCGATCAGACTGAGTCTGTTCAGTTATCACTGATAGTCTCTCTCATAAACATTTCTATGTATTAGTGTTTCACTATCAGTGATTGTTGGGAACTGAAGAAAAGATCAAGTATGGTTAATGCTGTTGGTTCAAAGTTACTACTGCTTGAAGACTTAAAGGTTAGTACTGCTGAGTATTACTACTGCTAGTAGAATTAATACTGCTTGAACAAAGTTAGTACTGCTTAGCTAGTTAGTACTGCTAGTAGTTAGTACTGCTTAGTAGTTAATGCTGCTAGAAGAAGTTAATGCTGCTGAGCATAGTTAGTGCTGCTTATAAGATCTGTATGAAAAGAATGACAGCTGGAAAGAATGAAGATATTCATGGAAGCTTAGAGTTATACATGGAAGATATACTGAAAATTTGTTTATTTATTGTAATTATCTTTTTCTTTCAGTATATGTATAGAAGTTATAGGATAGTTTATTGATTAAGTTTTTTTTAGAGATATCAACCTCAAGGCATAGATCCTAATTCTAGAGAAGTAGAATTCGTCTTGAAAGAGTCTTTTCTTCAAGATTGAGGTTGAGTGTGTAATCTTGTAACTTCAAAGCATTCAATACAAGTTCACAGTTTGTTATTCATATTTTCTGTGTTGATTTACTGTTTCATAAATTATCAAAGTGTTATTCCGCAAACTTCTTTGATATTGTTTCTGAGAATTAATTCTTGTTGAGAATTCGATCCTGACAAGTGGTATCAGAGCAAGAACTCTCTCAGAAACATTTATTTATCATGGAAAATTTTACAGAATCAAGCAGTTCTTTGGTCTCCAAGGTTCCAATGCTCAAACCCAGTGAGTTTGACATGTGGAAGATCAGAATCAGACAATATATTCTTCTTACTGACTACTCAATGTGGGATATCATTGAGAATGGTCCTTCTGAAGCTGGAAGGATAGGACCAGATGGGAAAAGACCTCCACCAAAGACAGATGGTGAGAGGAAGATCAGACAGACAGAGATGAAGGCCTTGAGCACTCTGCTCCTGGCCATCCCCAATGAGTATCAGCATCAATTTTGCAACTGCACTGATGCTCAAATTCTCTGGAATGCTCTAGAGAAAAGATTTGCTGGAACTAAGAGCATCAAAAGAAATCAAAGAGATGTTCTAAAGCAGTATGAGAACTTTAATTCCTCAAAGAATGAGTCTATGACTCAAACTTTTGATAGGTTCAACAAGCTCATTGGTAACTGGCTACTGTAGGAGTGAAGATGGATCAAGATGACATCAACAGAAAGTTCCTCAGATCTCTTGGGGATGAATGGACAATGTACACTGTCTCATATAGACAGAGTGACAATCTGGACGAGAAAGAACTTGATGATCTATACAATGATCTAAGAGTTTTTGAAATTGAGGTAGAGATCAAGAAGAAGCCCACTGGTTATATCCACAATGCTGCACTTCTTTCAGCATCCACTGATACTACTGCCATCTCTGAAGCAGTTAGTACTGCTAGTGGAGCAAGTTCAGAAAAAGGAACTAAAACAATATTTGAAGCCTTCTTGTCCAGTCATAGTAACAATTCATTGATTAATGATGATCTGGATCAACTTCACCCTGATGACCTGGAGGAGATGGATATTAAATGGCAGATGGCCATGTTATCCATGAGGGTGAAGAAGTTCATTAAAAGAACAGGAAGGAATAACTTCTCTCAAAGAAGAGAAGATGGAGTTGGTTTTGACAAAACCAAGGTGGAATGTTATAAGTTTCACATGAAAGGACACTTTGCTAGAGAATGCAGAAGTGTTGTTCCAAACAACAACCACCAACAAGCTCAGAATGGAGGCTACACTCAGAACAAGAATCCTGCTCAAGCCCTTGTCTCTCAACAAGGAATGGGATTTGACTGGAGTGATCAAGCTGAGGAAGCCATTCAGAATCAAGCTCTTATGGCAGAAGTGTCTGATCTCCCCTCTGAGGTAACTTCTAATCTTTGTACTAAATCCTGCATTGACACTGTCAAAAGATACAGGGATCACAATCAAAGTATGTGTGATGACCTCAAAAGATTAGAAAAGGATAGAAGAGATTATGTGTTAATTGTAGAGAGATTTGAAGAACAAATCAAAGGCTTTCAAGCTAATGAACTCCAACACTCTTATGACACTAACTATTGGAAGTGGGAAAAGAATGAGTTAGAGACCAAACTGTCTAAATCATTAGAAGAGAGTGATAAACTAAAGGAGGAACTGTCTAAAGTTAAACTTGACATAGAAAAGTTTTCATATGCTTCAAAAGCAATGGATTCTCTTCTAAAGGCTCAGATTCATGATAAGATGAAGCCTGGTATTGGATACAACAGTACACCTCCTCCTTACAACAACAATTATATCTCTCCTACTTCAGACTTGTTAGAAACCAAGGAGAAAAAGGACTTATCTGAAAAAGCCTTTAAGATAGACCCTTTGGATGAAGTAGTAATTAAGGATTTAACTAAGAAAGAAGCCAGTAAGAATAGAGATAATGATATGAGTAAAGAGATCCCAGTAGAAAACAATATTATCACCAATGAGGGATGTGGGAAAATCTGGGTCAAGTCCAAGGAGATAGAAAAGACCAAAGGAAAAGATAACAAGCTTCATTACAAACAAACCACGGTTGTGAATCCTGGATCTTGTGAACAGTGTGCTTGCAGCAAAGCAAAGAGCCTAAGTTCTGGTTTAAAAAGAGGAAATCAAAGAAACTGGAATAATCAATGGGCTCAGAAGCAAGGAGTTGATTTGAGTAAAATCAATAGACCAAAACCTTGTTTCATATGTGGCAAGTCAAATCATTTGGCTAAACATTGTTTCTTTAACCCTATTAATCAACAGAGGACCATTCATAGATCTGTGCAAAAACCTGTTGGTTATAGGAAGGATGGAAAGAAACATGTGATAAAGAAACATGGTGAAAGGAAAGGCCTCATGAAGAAAGAGTTTTTAAAAGAAAGTATTAAAATATGGGTGCCTAAAAGCACTAAAACTGTTAGTACTGCTGACAGGGTTAGTGCTGCTGGAAGTATTACTGCTGCTACCTGTGTTAGTACTGCTAAAAATATTAATGCTGCTAATACTGTTAGTACCTCTTCACAGGTTAATATTGCCAACACAGTTACTACTGATAACAAGGTTAGTACTGCTAAGTATGCAAGTGCTGCTAAGGCAATTAATACTTCTGAAACCAATACTACTTCTAGCAAAAATGTTTCCAAGCCTATTATTGGGACAAAGTACTCCAAAAATGAGGAGTTAAAGTTCAAAAATCTTGTCAAGAAAGAATGCAAGTATTTTGATGAGAAAGGGGTACCCAAGACCACTTTGGCTTGGGTTCCTAATTCATACTAACTGATCTATCTTATGTGCAGGGCAACCAACAACTCAAGGGAAAGAGCATATGGCATGTTGATAGTGGTTGCTCTAGGCACATGACAGGTAACATGTCATGCCTACAGGATTTCAAGCATATCAATGGAGGACATGTTGCATTTGGGGATAATCTTACTGGTGGTAAGATAAGTGGAAAAGGTAATGTCACAAAAGGTAAGATGACATTTGAGGATGTCTACTATGTTGATCAATTGAAATACAACCTGTTAAGTGTATCACAGGTTTGTGACAAACAACATAGTATATTATTTACAAATACTGAATGTATGATCCTTGCTCCAGGGTTCAAGGTAGTTGATGAAAGCATGATACTACTTAGAACTCCAAGAAAGGAAAATGTTTATTGTCTAGATTTGGACAATGTTGATAGTGATTCATCTCTAAATTGTCTTGTTTCAAAAGCTTCTATAGATGAATCCTATCTTTGGCACAGAAGGATGTGTCACATGAATTTTAAGACTATGAACAAACTTGTTAAAAACAACCTTGTAAGAGGTTTACCATCTAAAGTCTTTTCATGTGATGATCATTGTGTTGCTTGTCTCAAAGGCAAACAGCACAAAACTTCTCATAAGACCAAAGAGATAAATTCAATTTCTTCTTGTCTCCAGTTATTACATATGGATCTGTTTGGTCCTACTAATGTGATGAGTATTGGCAAGAAATCTTACTGCTTGGTTATTGTTGATGATTACTCAAGATTTACTTGGGTATATTTTCTAAGGACTAAGGATGAGACAAGTGGACTGATCAAATCCTTTATCCTAAGAATTGAAAACCAAACTAATCAAAAAGTAAAAATCATTAGATCAGATAATGGGACTGAGTTTAAAAATCTTGATCTAAACATCTTTTGTGAAGAAAAAGGCATTGAGAGACAATATAGTGCTCCCAGGACTCCTCAACAGAATGGTGTTGCTGAAAGGAGAAATAGGACACTAATAGAGGCTGCTAGATCTCTGTTGGTTGATTCAAAACTGCCAATTACCTTCTGGGCTGAAGCAGTTAATACTGCTTGTTATGTCCAAAACAGAGTTCTAGTGGTCAAGCCTAAGAACAAGACACCATATGAGCTTTTAAATAAAAGAAAACCCTTTATTGGCTTTTTCAAACCTTTTGGGTGTCCTTGTACAATTCTCAATACCAAAACTCACTTAGGTAAGTTTGATAGCAAGGCAGATGATGGATTTCTTGTTGGGTATTCATCTCAGAGTAAGGCCTACAGAGTTTTTAACTCATCTTCTAGAATAATTGAAGAAAGTGACAATGTCAAATGCAATGAGAACACATCAAATCCTATTGGGTCTGGTCCTCAGTGGCTATTTGACATTGATTCACTAACTAACTCTTTTGGTTTCAGTAGTGATGATTATGCAGGTTCAGGATGTGAAGGATCAGGGACTACACAGGTTCAAGAAAGTATATCTAAATCTGTGATCTTTCCCATACCCACAGTGAATTCCTTTGAAGACTGTGAAAAGGAACCATCTACTGGACCAAGTCAGAGTGAAGAAGAAGGTAGAGATATGGAGACTCCAGAAAATAAAGAATCAGAAGTGACTGCTGACAACATGTCAGTTGAGGTGAATGGCTCTAATCTAGAAGTAGGACTCAATGAAGAACCTAGTCATAACACCAGAGTACAAAAGAATCATCCTCCACAACTGGTAATAGGAGATATATCTTCTCCTATGATGACTAGACATCAAAGCAGGCTTCAAGAAATGCAAGATCAACAACATACAGTGCTTTCTTGTTTTCTATCCCAGCTTGAGCCTAAAAAGGCACATGATGCTCTGAAAGAATCCAGCTGGATAGAAGCAATGCAAGAAGAACTGTTACAGTTCAAACTACAAGATGTATGGGATCTAGTAGACCTTCCTAAAGGTCATAGAGCAATTGGCACAAAGTGGATCTTCAGGAACAAGAGAGATGAAAGAGGAATTGTCATAAGGAACAAAGCAAGGCTAGTGGCTCAAGGGTATACTCAAGAAGAGGGTATAGATTATGAAGAAGTTTTTGCACCTGTGGCTAGGATAGAAGCAATCAGATTATTCCTAGCCTATGCTTCTTACATGAACTTCAAAGTCTATCAAATGGATGTAAAGAGTGCTTTTCTCTATGGTTCAATTGAAGAAGAGGTATATGTCTGTCAACCACCAGGGTTTGAAAACCCAAGCTATCCAGACAGGGTATACAAATTGAAGAAAGCTCTTTATGGACTACATCAAGCTCCAAGAGCATGGTATGACACTCTGTCATCCTATCTCTTGGAAAATGGCTTTGAAAGAGGAGTCATTGATAAGACTCTATTTATCAAGAGAAAGAAGAAGGAGATCTTGCTGGTCCAAATCTATGTTGATGACATTATCTTTGGATTCACAAGAGACAGCATGTGCAAGGAGTTTGAGGACCTAATGCATCAAAGGTTTAAAATGAGTTCCATGGGGGAACTTACTTTCTTCCTTGGACTCCAAGTTCAACAGAAGTCAGATGGTATCTTCATCTGTCAATCCAAGTATGTGCAGGGCATTCTAACCAAGTTTGGTTTCTCAGAATCAAAACCTTCCAGCACACCTATGGAGACACACAAACAGATAACAACAGATCTTGAGGGGGAGGATATGGATGTGCATCACTACAGATCCATGATTGGCTCTCTCATGTATCTCACATCATCAAGGCCAGATATAATGTTTCCAGTCTGTGTATGTGCAAGATTCCAAGTTAGGCCAAAGCAATCTCACTTTCAAGCTGTTAAGAGGATATTCAGATATCTCAAAGGGCAACCCAGATTGGGACTTTGGTATCCTCATGACTCACCCTTTGACCTAATAGCATACTCAGACAGTGATCTAGGTGGGGCAAACTTGGACAGAAAATCAACTTCTGGAGGATGTCAGTTTTTGGGTGCTAGACTAGTTTCATGGCAGTGCAAGAAACAAACCACAGTGTCCACATCTACAACAGAGGCAGAGTACATAGCAGCTGCAAGTTGCTGTTCTCAAGTCTTATGGATTCAGAATCAAATGCTGGACTATGGGGTAACCTTTCTACACACTCCCATTTTTATTGATAATAGCAGTGCTATCAGCATTGTGAATAATCCTGTCAAGCACTCTAAGACAAAGCACATTGAGATCAGGTATCACTTCATAAGAGACTGTAATGAAAAGAAACTTGTTCAAGTTGTGAAAGTTCATACTGACAACCAGTTTGCTGATCTATTCACCAAAGCTTTTGATATGGGTAGATTCACTTTCTTGGTAACAAGTGTGGGAATGATCAACTCTGAATAAGCTTTCTCTCAAAAAGTGGTTAAATTTCTGAATATTATAGATTCTTGGTGTTACTAATCTATCTTTCCAGGGCATACATAGCAGTACTCAATTCAGCCTAAGCTTCAATGAGTAAGCGTGGTTAATACTGCCAGTTTGTTAATACTGCTCTCAGTTAATACTGCTCGCAGTTAATACTGCTCGTGGTTAATACTGCTCGCCGTTAATACTGCTAGTTAGTTAATACTGCTAGTTAGTTAATACTGCTCGCGGTTAATACTGCTCCCAGTTAATACTGCTAGTTAGTTAATACTGCTCGCAGTTAATACTGCTAGTTAGTTAATACTGCTCGCGGTTAATACTGCTCGCAGTTAATACTGCTAGTTAGTTAATACTGCTCTAGGTTAATGCTGCTTATGTTACAAATACTATAAATACCCTTTGCCCGCCTAAACGTTCATAACGACTCTTTGCATACTGTTCACTTGCGCTCTAAACCTTTTCTCTCAAGTACCAAGTCTTTCAGGCAAGAACATCCCAGTTCAATGGCATCCATGGCATTCATCGACGAGCACAATGAGATCGCAATGCTACAAAAGCCGAAGCAAGCTGCAGGATTTCATCAAATTGTGGATTTCCTCAAGTCGAGCCATATTGCTCATGCTCTTACTGTTGCTCCTACAATCTATATCGAGCATCAAAGGCAGTTCTGGGCTAATGCCACCATTGTTGCTGAGAATGGTGTGCAGATGATCAAGACAAGGGTGTGTGACCAACCCTTAACAGTTACTGAAGAAGTTATTCGCATCAGTCTATGTCTAGACGATGCCTCTGGTATAACTTCTATCCCAAATGATGAACTGTTCTCATCCCTTACAAGAATGGGGTATGGAGGCCCATTGGGTGTTTTGAAATTCTCTAAAGCCAAATTTTCACCCCAATGGCGTTTCTTTGTCCATACTCTCATGCACTGCATCTCCAAAAAGACTACTGGATGGAGTGAGTTCAGCAGCACCATTGCTTATGCTTTGGTCTATTTGGCCACTGCCAGAAGGTACAATTTTTCACAAATGATCTTCAGTGATCTTGTATCAAACATGGGAAACAAAAAGACTTTCTTTATGTATCCCAGGTTTGTTCAAGAAGTTATTACTCATGTATTGACGGATATACCTCAACCTGTTGGGGTATATGTACCTAAACCCCCCAAAGGCAAGGTTTTCTCAAACATGAGAAGATCTGCTGGGGACTCTGAAGGAGTTGACACCCCATTGTTCTCTACAATGATGGTGGTGTCCCAAACCAATGAAGGTATGACAGCAGGGTCAAGGCCCCCATTAGACCATCCTACTGCTAGCCAATCCCAACCTTCCCACTCAAAATTAATTCCCCAGTCCCTTCTTGAAAAACCAACCTCTCCTATCACCCAAACTTACAAGAGGAAACAGGTAAAGAAGGCTCATTCCCTTCTTGTACCATCATCCCCCAAGCCTTTAAGCCCTCTAAAGGAGAATTCTCCTTTAGGGAATATCCATAGGGAAACCAAAGGTGCGTCTCCCAACCCCAAGGAGGTGCTCTCTAAGGAGGAGGAAGAGCATATGGGTGCTGAGGCTGCCACTACTCCTGCTAGCACAGAGGAGGAAAGTGGTAACATCAATAAGACCTCCCCCATGGCAACTTTGAATGAGCAATCATTTGAAGGTCCCTGGTGCCAAGAAACCAAGGGGGTGGATAGTGCTTCTGCTAGGCAGAAGACATCCACTTATAGAAGATCCAATGATCCTTCAATAGGGGGTAACACTCCTGGAGAAGGTGAGGACAGATATAACTATGATGAATTGATGGAAACAATGGGTAACATTAACCAAGATGTCATCAAACAAGGCAAAGAGATAGAAGAAATGAAGCTGGTAATTCTGTCACAACAAGTACAGATTGCTAAGCTAAAGAAGATGGTGATCAGTATGGTACAGAGAAAGAAGAGAAAGCAATTCCAACTAAGGAAAAGGAAACCTGAGAAAGATGCTCCCAAAAAGGGGGAGATCAACATGGAAGAAGCCACAAGAGAGGGGGAGCTTGATGGAGAGAAATTTGCTGTTGAGGGGGAGCAAGAAGCAGAAACTGTTAGTGCTGCTGAAACCTCACAAGCAGCAGTAACAGAGTTATCACCAACAGAAATTGAAGTAGCTGAAATGCTAATCAAAGCAAAGAATGACACTCCCAAAGCAAAGGGAGTGGTCATAAATGAAGGGGGAGATAAGAAATCAGAACAGAAAGACATGGCTGCAGAAGCAAAGAATAAGGGAAAAGCAAAGATGATGGAATCTGATCAACCTGTCAAAAGGCAATGGTTAGTTAAATCAGATGAAGTCTTAGCCAGGAAGATGCAGGAGGATATTGAAAAGGAAGAAAGAGTTCAGGTGGAAAAGGACAGGGAGATGGCAAAGGCTCTAGCTGCTGAATTAAATGAATCATATCAGAAAGGGCTTGAAACTGAGAAATCTAAACAAAGGGCCATAAGCTTGAGAAAGGCTATGATAGCAAAATCAAGTGCAAAGAAAAGAAGACCTTCACAAACTTACCTTGCCACTCAGGAAAGAAACAAAATGATAACTTTCTTGAGGAGTGCAATTGGGGTAAAGAAAGAAATGTTTGTGAAGATGACTTTTGATCAAATCAAGGATCTTTATGAAAAAGAAATGGGGAAGCTGAAGAGTAATGAAAAGGATAGAGTAGAGTTTGAAAAGAAGGCCCAGGAGAGTAATGATGTGAATATCAATCAACCATTCCCTGAAAGTGAAGAGGGGACTCCTATCAAAGAGAGGGCAGAGAACAAGGAAGAAAAGAAGAAGGAAACTACTTTAGTGCAGGTTCAAAAGACTTTGAAAAGAACCAAAATGATGGCCAAAAGAAAGAAAAGTGTAAAGAAGCCTAGAGTAGAAGAAGAGCAAAAGGTTGCTGAAGAAGAAGAGGCACCTCAGAATGAGGCTACATCTCAGGAAGTACCACAGAGTTCAAATGTAAACATGTACATGGTGGTAATGGATAAAATTCCAAAGCCTATTTCAGCAGAACCTGTTGGTATAAAGCCTCATGAGGTCATTCACTGGGATACATTGACAGTGGATGGAAAGGAGTACATCAGGCTGAAGAGAAAAGATGAGAAATATGAAGTGTACAGCACTTGGAGTAAGATTGTCAGAACCTGTTCAAGGTCTGATATTGAAGAAATGTTTGCAATAGGGATGAAGTCATATGCAGATGAACTAAAAGCTCCAGAGATTTCAATTAAAAAGCTGGTAATGGAGTATCTGTGTATGATGTTCAAACCTGATGAAGTAGAGGAGGTAATAAGAAATGTTTTTCAAACAGTGAATAATTGGACTCTATATGAAACTAGTGGAGTATATGCAGTGACTTTGGATTTAAATCACACTGAGTACTTCCTAGTGGATAGAGTGTACAATCATAGCAGATTGAAGCTTCATGCCATGCTAAAGAAAAAGCTAGGGTGTATTCCAGATTCAGAGATGGCTAAATACTTGATCCAAAGAACCATCAATCAGAGTTTGGGATTGGATGCAAATACTGGAATGTAGACCATTATGAAGTTTTGGAAGCATCATAAAGAGTATCTTGAAGATTAATTCTGAAGAACTTGACTTCTTTTCCTAAAAGTCAAGTTAGGGGGAGATTGTTGGGAACTGAAGAAAAGATCAAGTATGGTTAATGCTGCTGGTTCAAAGTTACTACTGCTTGAAGACTTAAAGGTTAGTACTGCTGAGTATAACTAATGCTAGTAGAATTAATACTGCTAGTCATTGTTAGTACTGCTTGAACAAAGTTAGTACTGCTTAGCTAGTTAGTACTACTAGTAGTTAGTACTGCTTAGTAGTTAATGCTGCTAGAAGAAGTTAATGCTGCTGAGCATAGTTAGTGCTGCTTATAAGATCTGTATGAAAAGAATGACAGCTGGAAAGAATGAAGATATTCATGGAAGCTTAGAGTTATACATGGAAGATATACTGAAGATTTGTTTATTTATTGTAATTATCTTTTTCTTTCAGTATATGTATAGAAGTTATAGGATAGTTTATTGATTAAGTTTTTTTTTAGAGATATCAACCTCAAGGCATAGATCCTAATTCTAGAGAAGTAGAATTCGTCTTGAAAGAGTCTTTTCTTCAAGATTGAGGTTGAGTGTGTAATCTTGTAACTTCAAAGCATTCAATACAAGTTCACAGTTTGTTATTCATATTTTCTGTGTTGATTTACTGTTTCATAAATTATCAAAGTGTTATTCCGCAAACTTCTTTGATATTGTTTCTGAGAATTAATTCTTGTTGAGAATTCGATCCTGACAGTGATCAGACTAAGTCTATTCAAGTTATCACTGATAGTTTCTGAAGTAAACAGCCAACGTAATCCCTGAAGACAAGTCTCGCGTCAACATATGTTCATAGCTGAATCGAAGACGAAGCTGCTGAACAAAGAGAAGTCTACTAGTGACCTGATGCGGATATCAGTGAAGCAAAGACAACTCTACATATACGCAAAGGAACATGAGGAAAAGCTTCAGCGATAGCTGAATCTCTTTATCTCTGAAAGAAGAGATACTCAGCGATCAAAAGATCACAAAGCTTATGTCTCAAGTTTCCTTTTTGTCTCTCCTTGCACAACTTAGTACGATGTATCAGAACGGACATGTCTCTGCCACAATTCGTACAACACCTCTGTCAACTACACTGTTCATTGTCCGGCCGAAAGCATGTCTCCCAAAAGTCAGACTTCCAAAGCCAATCAGTGAACGCCACGTGTAAAGTGCCCTGCCATGCATTTAATGCATAGGGTATAAATAGGAAGTTCACCCCTTCATCTGAGAAGTGCTAATTCCTAAAATCCATATAAAAACCCTTGCTTTCTATATCTCTAAATCTCCCATTCTCTGAATTTCTAGTGCAACCATCTTAGTGTTTCTTAAGTTTGTTTAGATTGAGTTTGTCTTAATCTTATTCCGCAACAAACTTGTAAATTGTATTTGATTTATCAATAAACAATTTATTAAACTTTAATTTCTGTGTTTGTATTCAACCCCCCCTTCTACAAACTTGTTAAGCACCTTCGGGACCAACAAGTGGTATCAGAGAAGTTTGTTTAAACTAATAAACAAGATCTTGCTGAATACTCTTCCTTGCTATTCTAAAATGGCACTAAACACAAACACAAACTACTATGATAATGGTTCACTTTCTAAACCTCCTCGATTTAGCAGAGATAACTTTTCTCTATGGAAAAATCGAATGATGCTATTTCTTGAAGGTGCGGATCCTACTATACCTGAATTTATAGAAAACGGACCCTATGAACCTGTTAGAATTATAGCTGCGGTTCCCGCTACTGCCACCACTGAAGCTGTCCCTGAACGATATGTCATTAAGGAAATAAGACAGTGGAGTGATGAAGATAAAAAGAAGGTAGGCATAGATGCAAGAGCAAAGACCATTATCTCAATGGCTCTGCCTGATGAAGTTTTCCATTCCATCATGCATCTGAAAACTTCTAAAGAAATGTGGGAAACCATATGTGTTCAATATGAGGGCACCACTGAAATCCAAGAGACTCGAAAGATTAACTTGGTAAGACAGTATGAAAGTTTTATCGCTGGTAAGAATGAATCTCTTTCTGACGTTCATCAACGGTTTAACTGCCTAATCATTGACCTAAGAACTGTTGGTAGGACCTATTCTAATTCTGAGGTGCTAACAAAATTCTTGGAAAGTCTTCCTGAAAGCTGGTACAGTTATTCAATATGTCTTAAGCTGACAAAAGACTTACATACTCTCTCTCTAAGCACTTTATATGGAATATTGCTCAACTATGAGCAATCTAATCTCCTGAAGAAGAATCTTGTAAAAGATTCTAAAGACTCCAAAAGCACTCCTGTTGCTTTAGTCTCTTCAGAGATAGTTCCATCTCAAAGATCTACTCTCACCATCACTGAGTTAGATTCTGAATCTGAGGATCTATCAGACCCTGATCTTTCAGAGTTTGATGAGTCATTAGCACTCTTGACAAACTCTTTTAAGAGATTTGCAAGAAAGAGCAACTTCCGAAGAAGTAAACCTCTCTCTCTAACTGAAAAGCCAAAATCAACTCCGGTTGATAAGGCTACTGCCACTTGCTATAACTGCGAAAAGATTGGACATTTTGCTAGTGAGTGCAGGTCTAAAAAGGTCTTCAAAACTTCTACCTCAAGAAGATCCAGTGATGACAAGTACCTAAAGCTGAAGAATAAATATCAAAAACTGAAAAGCTACAAGCGAAAAGGTAAAGGTCTCATCGCTGAAGAACATGACTGGGCTGAATCAGAAGAATCAAGTTCTGATGAAGAAGAAGTCGCTAATCTTTGCCTCATGGCTGAGATTAAAGAAGAAGTGGAAGAACCATCTGAACCTTCTATGAGCTACATATCATCTCAGGTATCTATCTCTACAAATCCCTCTCTGCCTTAAGCTGAGAGAAGTCGCGCTGTTGATGTGCTGACGATTGACCTTTATAATGATCTAAACGACAAAACTCAAGCTGAGAATAAAAATGTACATTTAACTCAAGAGCTAGAGAAATGTCATGAAAATATCAGTGAACTAAATCTTTTAGAAGAAAAGTTGAAAGATCAAGTCATTATAAATGAAATCATCAGCATTGAACGCGAACAAGCCATCGCTTCTCTAAAAGCAGAAGAGGCTCATGTTGAAAAATGGTGCAAATCATCAACTAAGATCTCTGAGATAATAAATGCTCAAACTCCTGAAAGTGATAGAACTGGTCTTGGTTTTTGGACACCACAAGATGATCCTAAAGAAGAAAGTTCCTCGCTTAAGTTTGGAACTTTTGTCACATCTTTCTTTGACACGTCTTATAATCAATTCTATCCCTGTTCTTCTTCAAATCCCATCTCTGAGGAAAAATCCAAAGACACTAAGTCTACGGATAAAGGAAAGTCCATTCTCCTTCCTCAGAAGGCAACCAGGAAAGCAAAGCTGAAAGTTCCTTCTAAACCTTCAACTAAGCAATCCTTTAGCTCTGTGATAGAAATTTTTGATCTCTGTCCTCCAAAGCTAAAGATTGACCCTTAGACCAACGAAATCTGAAGAAATGAAAATTCCTCCCATATCTCATGAGAAAAGCCTTCTCGGACCTGGCCCTGCTCATCTTAAACTTGCAAAACCTTCTACTGATCCTAAAACCGTTTTCAAATACATAAAATGTTATCATTGTAGTTTTACTGATCATATTGCAAGCAAATGTCCAAATGTCACTAAAGCTAATAAAACAGCTAAAGTGAAAAATCAACCAAATGTCTCTAAGGCTAAGAAAGTCACCAAAGTTGAAAAATCAACCAAAGTGAAAAATACCACTAAGGTTAAGAAATTAACCAAAGTGAAGATTACCACTGAAGCTGAATCTTCATCAGCTGTGAAGACTGCTGAACCTTCCTTATCCACTAACTCTGAAGGACCCATTGAAAAGTGGGTACCAAACAACGCTTAATCTTCCTTATGTGTGCAGGGATCAAAGGGCATCTGGTATCTCGATAGTGGATGTTCTCATCATATGACTGGACAAAGAGACCTGCTCACTGAATACAAGGAAGAAAAAGGTCCCTCTGTGACCTTTGGTGGAAATGGAAAAGGATTTACCCAAGGGTTTGGTGTCCTCAGCAATGGGACAACTACCTTTCAAAGAGTCGCTTATATAGATAGACTGAAGCACAACCTTCTAAGCATCAGTCAGCTATGTGACAAAGACTACGAAGTTCGCTTTTCTAAGAAAGCATGTTCAGTGGTAGATGAAAAAGGAAAACTTGCTTGCAGTGGTCATCGCAGAGAAAATGTCTATGTAATAGATATGGACTCTACTATCACTGAAAACTTATGTTTTCTCTCTAAGGCCTCTTCTAATGTCAGCTGGCTATGGCATAAAAGGCTCTCTCATCTAAACTTCAAAACCCTGAATTCTCTCTCATCTAAGGAACTGGTTTCTGGTCTTCCTCAGCACTCATATGCTAAAGAATCTCTCTGCTCAGCATGTGAAAAAGGAAAACAAACAAAAGCTAGTTTCAAGTTGAAACAAGTTTCCTCAGTGACAAGTCCTCTTCAGCTCTTGCATATGGATCTGTTTGGCCCTGTCAACATCCAATCAATAGCTGGAAAGAAATATACGTTTGTCATTGTAGATGAATATTCTCGCTACACCTGGGTTATCTTTCTTCGATGTAAGAGTGATACTCCAGAAGAACTAATATCTTTTGTTAAAAAGATGGAAGTGCTGAACAATCTTACTGTTCGTTCAATAAGAAGTGATCATGGAACTGAATTCAAAAACAGTTCCCTGAACAATTTATTTGATAACAAGGGAATCTCTCACAACTTCTCTTCAGTAAGAACACCTCAGCAAAACGGAGTCGCTGAAAGAAGAAACAGAACGATCATAGTAGCTGCTAGATCAATGCTCAGCGATTCTCATCTCCCTACTCAATTTTGGGCAGAAGCTGTAAACACTGCATGTTTTACTCAAAACAGATCGCTGATAATAAAGCGATTTGGGAAGACAGCTTATGAAATTTTTCTTGGAAGGAAGCCTTCTATCAACTTTCTTCATATCTTTGGTTGCCAGTGCTTTATCTTAAACAACAGAGATCAACTTGGAAAGTTCGACCCAAAAGCTGATGATGGAATATTTCTAGGATATTCCTCCATCTCCAAAGCCTATAGAGTCTTCAACAAGAGAAGACAAACCGTAGAAGAAACAATTCACGTCACTTTTGATGAAACTCGCTCAGCGAACTCTAAACCAATCGCTGACAATGAAGAGTTAAATGCTTGGATGCTTTCTCACTACAGAGAAACATAACCTTTCTTCTCAAACCATCAGCATTCTGATCCTCCAACCGCTGATGATGATCCGAACATTATACATCCTACCGCTGAATCCACCTCATGGGTCTCAACTGAACCTCTAAACACACTACTACCATCAAATCTGCCTTCGTTTGAAAACCTCTCTAGTGAATCTACTCAACAGTTAATCGCTGATGAACCTCAAACGTCCTCATCAGTAAACATTCCAATTGTTGATCCAACCTCTGAGTTAAGCAATCATGCTCCTGCTCAGCGATGGACCAAAGATCACCCAATAGATCAAATTCTTGGTGATCTCGAAGCAGGTATCCAGACACGACGAAGCTCAGGTAATATCTGTCTCTCTGTAAATTTTCTCTCTTTTATAGAACCAAAGAAGACTGATGATACCCTCAGAGATCCAAACTGGGTCAGCGCTATGCAAGAAGAGCTGACTGAATTTTCTCGAAACAAAGTTTGGAATCTCGTTCCTAGACCATCTGATAAAACTGTAATAGGCACCAAATGGGTGTTTAGAAACAAGTTAGATGAACATGGAACTGTAACCCGCAATAAGGCTCGACTTGTTGCTCAGGGATACAGACAAGAGGAAGGCATAGACTATGATGAAACCTTTGCCCCTGTGGCCAAGCTCGAAGCAATTCGACTATTCTTAGCTTATGCAGTCTATAAAGACTTCATCGTTTATCAAATGGACGTAAAATCAGCGTTCCTAAATGGAAAGCTGAATGAAGAAGTCTATGTAGAACAACCACCAGGGTTTTATGACCCTAAGTATCCAAATTATGTTTATAAATTGGATAAGGCTCTCTATGGTCTAAAACAAGCCCCTCGTGCTTGGTATGACACTCTCTCGTCTTTTCTTATATCTGAAAATTTTGAACGTGGCAAAATTGATAATACGTTATTTTTCAGAAAGATAAAAGGTCATATAATTCTTGTACAAATATATGTTGATGACATAATATTTGGTTCTACTAACCCATCTCTGTGTACTCGCTTCGCTGAAAGAATGAAGAAAGAATATAAAATGAGTATGATGGGTGAGCTGACATATTTTCTTGGTCTTCAGGTTAAACAATCTGAAAAAGGTACTTTTATCTGCCAAGGTAAGTATGTTAAAGATATGCTGAAGAAGTTTGATCTCACACAAACTTCACCGATGAAAACTCCTATGGCACCACCCCTGACACTTAACAAAGATCCTTCTGGAAAACCTGTTAATGTCACTGCCTATAGAGGAATGATAGGCTCCCTGCTATATCTTACAGCGAGCCGACCTGACATTATGTACTCTACTTGTTTATGTGCACGCTATCAATCTGAACCCAAGGAATCCCATCTGATCGCTGTAAAGCGAATTTTCAGATATCTGAAAGGAAATCCTAACCTCGGTCTTTGGTATCCAAAGACTCAGGGTTCGATCTAACTGGTTATTCTGATAGTGATTTTGCAGGCTGTAAACTCGACAGAAAGAGTACCACTGGTGGATGTCAACTCCTGGGAGGAAAGCTGGTAAGCTGGACAAGCTGTTGTTCTCAGATCTTGTGGATGAGAAATCAACTATTAGACTATGACCTTCAGCTGTCAAAGATTCCCATCTATTGCGACAGCACTAGTGCTATCGCTATAGCAAATAATCCAGTGCTACATTCAAAGACGAAACACATTGAGATCAGATATCACTTTATCAGAGATCATGTGATAAATGGTGATATTGAACTTCATTTTATCCCTACTGACTTTCAGCTTGCTGATCTATTCACCAAACCTCTTGATGAGACAAGGTTCAACTTTCTCATCAGTGAGCTTGGAATGCTGAACCTTGAAGAATAATTCTTCAGCATTCATGTATTGTGTCAGTAATCAAAAGTTCCCCTTTTCCTCATTCTCTCTGATAAACATTCTGACTCCCAGGTATGTTTTTTTTTTTCTACAACTGAATCTTCATTCAGTTGAGATGTTTTTCAAAATATAAACCTTAATCACTGAATCTTTCTTCAAATGATTAAAAGCTTTTTGAAATTAAGTTTATCACTGATATTTCTTGTCAGTGATCCTTTTAAAAGAAAATCTATCCCCATCTTTACTAACAGGGATACTTTTAAAAGAAAATCTATCGCTGACTTTTCTTTAGCGATAATTTCAAAACGGACAACTGAACAGTCTCTCTTCTATGACGTCATTTGAACCGACAATCCATGACATGCCTTTTCTGATACGTTCGTCCGTTGCTCTTCTATCCAATCAACATCGTGGAACGTGTCCATGTCATGATGAGCATTTGTTTTCCCGCTTCTCTTACACTCTCTCTCCTCTCTCTCACGTATAAAAAGAATGTTTTTTCCATTCTTATCATTTTTACGCCTTCTGCAAATACTTTCAAAGCAAGAATTCTCTCTCAAGCATTCTAGCATTCTCTCAAGATTTTGCATCATCTTCTTCAAAGATCAACAGGTTATTCTTGATCTTATTCTTTTTCTTTACTTAAAATCTTTACATAAACTCCATTTAAGGGTTTATAAGATTCTAATCTCATAAAATCATTTTCATTTTTGATTTTATTCTTTAAAAACCATTTTACCTTGATCTTCTTTACTCCAAATCTTTGGTTTTTCTTCTTGTTCTCAAATCTTGTTATAAGATAAACTGTTTTAAATCTGCAAATATGTTGATTTCCTACATTTCTTTCCTCAAATAGAAACTAGCAAATCTTCTTTATTTTTAGACTAAATTTCTTTTCTACTCGTTTATCTACTCCTAATTCAGAATGACTCAATCTGCACTTGTCGCCTCAAAGAACGTCAAGTTCGCCATTTCTAACTCTGAGCTCCCAAAGAACAATCATCTTGCTCGCCTCGAATTTGACGGTGTCAAATATCCTCATCTGAAGGAGGCCGCAATGTTTCTGAAGCAATCCTGCATTGCTTACGCTATCACTGTGGATCCAACACCCTCCAAAGCTCTTCTCCAGCAATTCTGGTTTACTGCTGATGAAACCTCAATCACCAACAAAAATGGTGAACAGGTTCCTGCTATCTCCTTCAGCACTCAACTTGGCTCAGGGATGATGATTGCCCTAGGCCTGAGGAAAGCTCTGCGTTTTCCCAACAAACCCAGGAATGGATTCGACGCCTTGCCAACTGACGTTGAACTCATCCAATTCCTGGATGCCATGGAATACGCTTGGGAACCCAAACCAAGGACGACTATTCCAAACAAGAAGCTGACTATTGTGAAGAAGGCACTTATGCCTTCCCAGCTAAACTTCATCTTCTCACACTTCATTCAGTGCATGAGTGGGAAGAGTGGGTCACTGGACCAGGCCATCAAGGTTCAGGTCCAGATGGCTTACTCAGTGATAGTTGGACGCAACTTTGACTACGCAACAACTATCTTTGACCACCTGAAGTCAAAGATAGAGAAGACCGAGAGGGATCCCAAAGTTCCCTACGTACGCTTCATCTGCGCGTACCTGAAGTTTCTCTATCCTACCACTTACCCCACCAACTCGGATGCATCTTTTCCGAAAGTGGGTCAGCGATCCTTGGAAGTCAAGCCGCTCCCCAATGAGGCAAGTATCTCTGAACTTCGCTCCCGTCTCTCTCTCCTCACTTCTTCTTCTTCAGCGGCCACGCAGGAGGTTCCTTCTTCTGTTATCCCTGCCGCTACCCCTTCCAAATGACCATCAACTGGCTCCCTTGGTCCTTCGAAGAAGGCCAAGGTGACCAAGGAGAAAGCTACTTCTAGCTCTATACCTAAGGACATTTCTCTACAAACTTCCTTGGATGCTTTTGTGGGTCTCTCCTCCACATCATCAGCGACAACCACCTCAACCGTGCCAGCGATCTCGGTCGCTGTCACAACAATAGTAACGCAACCTACGATCTCAGCTCAACAACCTGAGGTAACTACCCCTATCCCTACATCTTCTATCCCCATCTCTAGTCCTTCTATTTCTTTGATCTCTAACCCTCCTTCTATCTCTACTCCACAGTTTGGACCCTTAGGACCTGAACATCAATCTTTTGAGGAATCTTTACAATTCTACAAAATGTTTGATAATTCAGGTATCCCTATAACCTTAAACACTTCTCCCAACTCACCATATAAGCCTGGTTCTGAAAAACTAACTTATCTTTCAGGTCCTAGTTTGAAGACTGTTGACACCAATGTCAACAATCTGAGTGCAAAGGTGGACTCTATGACTGCCTCTCTCAACAACACCACCAACGCTGTTCAATCAGCTGGTGAAGAATTGAAGACGCTGACTGCCACCTGCGCCTCCAAAGCTAACGTTTCTCAACTCGCTACTCTTCAAGAAGCGATTGACAAAGTCAAGGAAGACTCCCAGCAACAGTTTGCAGCTCTGTCTACAAAGATTGATGCCTGTGAAGTCCTTCTTCAGCAGATCCTTTCCCGGCTGAAGGAACCAGTTCCAACTCCCGCTCCCTCATTTACGGAAGACGATAGAACCACTCTAGACGTAGCTGTGGAGTTTATTCATCAAGCTACGTCCGACATCCCTGTACTTGAAGATCGGCTCAAAGGACTGGAAGCTGACGTCCACAAGCTGTCCAACGCTGAGACCTCTACTCCTTTCAAAGATCTCTCCCTTTGTGTTAATGACAAAGAGGGGGAGAAGGCATCTGAAGAAAATAAGGAGAAAGAAGCCGAAGTTGAGGAACAACTGAAGGAAACTCCCTCTCATGTTGAGGGGGAGATAGCTGCTGAAAAAGCCCCTCCTTACATCGCTGATCTAGTATATGATGAAGATGAAGAAGAGGAAGATGAAGATGAAGACCTTGATCTTGAAGATCAAGAGGAACATCCTCATCAAGATGATGATGATGACGATGAAGAAGATCAATCTCTCTGGTGTTCTTCAGCCGCCACATCATCAACGATAGCTTCGAAAGAAGTTATCAAAGCAAGGGGGATACAAGAGACATCTTCAGGAACCCTTTCCCAAAGCAAAGGTGCATCTGCTGAGGGAACCCTGAAGATAATCTCACTACCTGAGGAGAATCCTTCTCAGGTATGCCTTACTCTTGTTCCCTTATCTTTCTATAAAAATCCAACCTCTGTTTCTTTCTAGCCTTTATCTCTCTTCTTTCCCTAAAATAATCTAACCTTTTTCATTTTCTGACCAGATAGTTCTCTCCCCTGCTTAAGGGTAAAGAGCTCCAAATAATCCCAGTTGCTGAAGCTGATGACCAAATAATCCCAGTCTCTGACAGAGAGATTGATGGAGATGATGAAGAAGAAGAAGAGTCCTTGCAACATCACAGAAGGCCTTCTAGACCATCTCACTGGTCTGAGAAAGAGAAAAGAACAGAGATGATCTCTCATCTGGAGAGTCAACGACGAAAGGTCCCTTCTCAATCATCAGAACTGCAATTTCTGACTGACGCTGAAATTGAAGAATCTGTCAGGGCTGAGAAGCTGATTGCTGAATGTCAAAGAGATGCCTCTCTGGCTCTCAAAATTCAGTCTTCTCAAGTCAAAGACAAGAAGCTGAAACGCAAACCAGTAGAAGTCCAGGCAGCTCTGTTGAAAGAGATTGAAGAGGAACGCTCCAAAGAAAAATCGGTCAGCGATAAGACAGTCGATTGGTGCAAACACAAAAGCGACTATTGCTCTGACTCACTGAAGATCGTAGCGGTTGTTATCTCTGGAAGAAAGAAGAAGGATAAGCTCTCTGTCACCATGGAAATTACCAGAGAGGATGGAAGCTGCAAGGCAATGTTCATTTCAAAGCTGGAAGACTTCGGCTACATGGAGTGGCTTGAGTTCAAAGATGCGCTGAAGAAATCAAAGTCAACATACAGAGGCTACGTTGAAAGGGTAAATGATGCTCTCATCAACAAAGTCGCTGCTATACTAAAGGTGCCATCTACTCTTCCTTCAAGATCCATGCAAGTCAAGAGAAAGCCTGTCTCCTCCTCTTCTGATAATGTCGCAGTGATCAGAAATGAAACCTCCATCAAATTCTCAAGAGAAGCTTTGTTCGGTCCTCCTCCTGATCTTTCTGTTCTGGATCTATCTCTGCCTCCTGGCGGACCATATGCTGCAGGACAAGTTCTTGAAGAACCTTTTGGAATCTTCTTCAGAGATGACGAAGAACAACTCAGATTTCAAAGGGTCTCTGAAATCCCTATCTGTCCCCTCGCTCTTCTCAAGGATCTCATGTGCCTATGGTGTACTCTCTCTCCTGCTGCTGAGCCAATCATAGCTATCATCTGCAAAGAATCTTTAGAGCGAAGGCAAAAAGGAGAAGAAATACCTGAGTATTTGATCAATCCTCCTAAACCCTCTTTAGATAGCTGATAAATTAGTCTTCTTTCTTGTAATCTATTAGTTTAACTTACAGTAGTTAGTACATCACTTGTACTTGTAATTTTCATACCTTGTAATTCTTTTCTTGATTTAATGAAAATGTCAGTGAAGTACTTAACTCCATCAGTGTTGTAAAAGATCCCTCAAAATAGTAATTGGGACATGTATGTTACGAGTCCTGATTATTCCATCATTTTGAATCATAAAGTAATTTTCGTCAGTTACTTTGTCATTATCAAATAGGGGAGATTGATGATCCAAACTCTCTCAATGATTTGATAAAGACCCTCTTCTATACTTAGTGAAAATTACGTTTTAATATGTATTAGTGTTTCACCATCAGCGATCAGACTGAGTCTGTTCAGTTATCGCTGATAGTCTCTCTCATAAACATTTCTATGTATTAGTGTTTCACTATCAGTGACCAGACTGAGTCTGTTCAAGTTATCACTGATAGTTTCTGAAGTAAACAGCCAACGTAATCCCTGAAGACAAGTCTCACGTCAACATATGTTCATAGCTGAATCGAAGACGAAGCTGCTGAACAAAGAGAAGTCTACTAGTGACCTGATGCGGATATCAGTGAAGCAAAGACAACTCTACATATACGTGAAGGAACATGAGGAAAAGCTTCAGCGATAGCTGAATCTCTTTATCTCTGAAAGAAGAGATACTCAGCGATCAAAAGATCACAAAGCTTATGTCTTAAGTTTCCTTTTCGTCTCTCCTTGCACAACTTAGTACGATGTGTCAGAACGGACATGTCTCTGCCACAATTCGTACAACACCTCTGTCAACTACACTGTTCATTGTCCGGCCGAAAGCATGTCTCCCAAAAGTCAGACTTCCAAAGCCAATCAGTGAACGCCACGTGTAAAGTGCCCTGCCATGCATTTAATGCATAGGGTATAAATAGGAAGTTCACCCCTTCATCTGAGAAGTGCTAATTCCTAAAATCCATATAGAAACCCTTGCTTTCTATATCTCTAAATCTCCCATTCTCTGAATTTGTAGTGCAACCATCTTAGTGTTTCTTAAGTTTGTTTAGATTGAGTTTGTCTTAATCTTATTCCGCAACAAACTTGTAAGTTGTATTTGATTTATCAATAAACAATTTATTAAACTTTAATTTCTGTGTTTGTATTCACCCCCCCCTTCTACAAACTTGTTAAGCACCTTCGGGACCAACAGGAAGGTTCCAACGTATATTGAATAGAAATGGTAGCAGACGTGCCCTCAAATAAAAGATTGTCTGTTGAGAGGTGGCTTGACAAAGGAAAGGAGGTTTCAACATGTATCAATGGTTAAAGATGTGGGACTCCAACGAGCATAAGGGAAAACACATACAATTGCATTCTTCTCTATGTTCTAGCTGTGTAAATAGAGCTCATTTATGCAATCTTACACTTTTAGTGCTCATTTCATTTTATTGGTTATTAACATTTAAAGCTTAAATGTTTGGAAGTCAAGAAACATGGGTTTTTGTGGCTGATAATGGTACCGTTACCGCTACCATTATCACTATCCACTAGAACTAATCAACTGTTGCACCCTAAAGGTTTACTCCTATAAGCAACTTATTTACATCTTACTCCTATATATTCATGAACAATCTGTGATTAGACTACCAAAACCAAACAGGTTATACAAGGTTTCTCTTTATCAGCTTCACCTGCAAAAGTCACAGAAATTTGCCACATCACAACAGATATCAGCACAACAATTGATATGTTAATATATGGAAATTATCTTAGAACACCATTATAGAAGGAACTCCATAACAAAATCTAGTACACACTATAAGCAAGACAAACAGAAATCAAACTTAAGAAGCAAATGATTAAGCAACTCTAGGTTGGAGAAATACCTTAAAACAGTTTGATAGAGTTGAATTTACAACTGCAGAAGTGAGATATTGAAAAGAAAACAGATTATGAATCGATTACAACTTTAATGCAACTCAAATGCATCAACAAATAAACTGTTATCAGAGACTTAAACCACAGATTAGGAATCGATTTCAACAATCGATTTCACATATTTTCAACTGCATTTTCAACAAACCACATATTATGAATCGATTTCAACAATAGATTTCAGCATTTTTTTAACTTTTGATGTCGATTTCAACAATGGATTTCAACTGTTGATGCATTTGACATAAGAAGAAGTCGACCAAAAAAAACCTAAATCAAACCCAGGCAAGAACAAAGTCGACCAAAAAACCCTAAATCGAACCCAACGATTGAAACAAACCAAAAATCGATTACAGATCTGGACTAAACACCCATAATCGATCATAGAAACATACTCGATTACCTTTCACCTTCTGACAAAACAAGGAAGAAAACAAATCAAAACAGGTAGTCGATTGGTGGTGGTCGATTACTTGCAGTAATGGAGTCTATTGGTGGTGGTGGTCGATTGGTGGTGGTGGTCGCCTGGTGGTGGTGCCGTGATGGTCGATCGTTGACTGGTGCCTGGTGGTGGTGGTTCATGCCTCGTGGACCGTGGACCATGGTGGACTGGTGGTGGACTGGTGGAGTGGTCGTCGTCGGTGGCGGTGGTGACTTGGTGAGGAAGTCCGATATCGACGATGGAGGTCGTGAACTCTGGATATCGACGGATTACCGACGGATTTTTAATCTAAAAAAAATAATAACAATTTAATTATTTACCGACGGATTACCGACGGAATATATAATAAAAATAAATAAAAATTAAAATATTAAAGGGTACCGACGGATTACCGACGGATTTTTAATCTAAATAAATAATAACAATTTAATGATTTACCGACGGATTACCGACGGAATATATAATAAAAATAAATAAAAATATTAAATATTAAAGGGTCCGTCGGAAACCATTATTTTACCGACGGATGGGATTTTTTCTGACGGATTACCGACGGCAAAAAAAATCGTCGCTAAAATTCAAAATCCGTCGGTATTCCGTCGCTATTTACCGACAGTTTTTTTCCGTCGGTAATTTTCGTCGGAAATTTCGATTTTTCTAGTAGTGATTGGACTGTCCTTGTGATTGAAAATTGAACGGTCTGTGTTGTTGTGACTAATGCCTTGAATGCCCTTGTAGTCTTGGTAATTTTGGGTTAAGGGTGGGACTATTCCATGAAAAATTAGGATGATTTCTCCATCCTGGATTATAAGTTTGAGAAAAAGGTCCACTCTTGTTGTTACTGACATAGCTCACTTGTTCAGGATTTCCAGGATAGGGTTCAAAAGAATGACCATCACCACAGTAAATACATTGTACAGAGTTGACAGTAGGGATATAGGTGGTGGTATTTGATTATACAACTTGATTGGCAGTGAGATTTTTAATTAAAGAAGCCATATTAACAAGTTGTGCAGTCAATGTTGTGTAAGCATCAAACTCATGTACTGTTAGAGCAAATATAATTGTATCCGATATCACCGAATGAGGATACTTTTTTAAAGATTTAAATGTGAAAGCTTGATGATCAAAAGTCAAAGGATGAAGTCAAAGTCAAAGTGTAAATAGAAAGTCAATGTTACTTGTAAAAAGTCAATGTTAGTGTTTTATTCCTTCTAATAGATTGTAGGTATAAATAGATTGTGTCCTTGTAATTCTAGAGTAGAGGAGACTAATAGATTCATTTTCATACGTTCTTGTTGATCATATAGAGAGCATTTTAGAGAGAAAGTAGATCTCAACTCTTAATCTTGTAACTTTCTCTCAATTTCAATAAAGAAAGTGATAGCAATACATTGTTATTTGATCTCAAAGGGAATAACAATTGGTATCAGAGCTTGGAACGAATCGGATTGTGCAAAATTTTTGAATTTTTTTTTGAGATCTCTTGGGGTTTTCTTGAAATTTTTCGAAATTTTTCCAAATCTTCAAATTTTTGTTTGGAATATGGTTGGAGATGATGATTTGATCATTGTTGATCAACGTTAAATCGATTTCTTCCATTGATTGCGTTGATTAAACCGTTTTTTTATTCTTAGATGTTTGGAATTTTTTTTGTTCTTCAAATTTTGGTCGATTATGGAAGTCTTAATGTTCGTTTGATGAAATCGTTTCCACAGATTGGTGTTTTCATTGATTTCCAACAGATTGAATAATAAAGAAAATAAGAAATTTGAAGTTTTTTTTAATTTTTTTTTGTGATTTGGAAATGCTTGTGCCGATAGAATTCAATGTTCATACTTATTGTTTTGGTCACAAATCCACGACCACGACGAGAAACATTAATGATAAGCTTTATGCACGATTGATCTTGTATTAAGATAAAGTCCTGTTGACCATGCATATTTACAACACTCGTCGACACTTTTGTGGACGACAGTCGAGCGTTAGTCGCACGACTATCGCAAGATTATACTCGACCACGATTATACTAACGTATGATCAAACGTTCTTTTATTGTTTATTCAATGTAGGTATAATGCTCTTAAAAGCCAACAGATATAACTGACAGAGAACATTAAGATCATTGAAGGAGCTTCGACCGTTACTCAAGGATTCAATGACACATTAATGACAATCAAGATTATCAATACCGAAGACATATACTTCACTGAAAACACACGAGAACTCAGAGATTACAAGCTACGCAAAGAATTCTTACAACTTTCCTTCTTTAAACACACGATTAGAGTGCAATATGCACGACTGAAGTGTTTTACACACGACATTTGACTATTACTTGCTCCTGCATTTGTTTCTTGTATTTATCCTGTAAAACATTGTAGTACGTAAGGACGTCGCACCTGTTTGGCGATCATAGTGAACTGAAGACTTCTCTTTGTCATCTGCCGTTTTTTCCTCGTTGAGGTTTTTATGCATCACCAAATCCTTTGTCTCTTTATTTTAATCTTTATCACACGTCTTGTCACCTGGTTACTTTCTTTAGTTGGATAAAACTCCACATCGACCTTAAGTTATCCTTGGGTAATTTTTGGCATTAACAGTTATCGCATCCTTTTTCTTTGAAACTTCATACTTGTCACGCGGTCCTTGTGATCAATTGATTACATATGGTGTCAAACTTGATGGCTACTATGAGAATATTTTTCTAAGAAAAGAATTATCGTATATAATTGATTTACTGTTATCACAAGATGAAGGAGACTAGTTATCGTATGAAGTGAGAATAAAAAAGTTGCTAAGTATAAAATGTTATCGCACGAGTCATAGTACTATCCCTGTTATCGCACGTATAGTGATTCAAGTTTGTCGCATGAGCCTGGACTGAAGGTTTTGTCGCATGCTGAGTTGTTCATCTTTATCGCATGGCATGATTTTTTTCTAAGTCAAATTTTTTGTCGCGCGAAGACTTTCCCCATGTTATCTCATGTAGTTCTTTGGTTGTCGCACGTAACTTTCTCTCATGTTATCACATGATATGTGATTCATGGTTGTGATTGTGTTCATGGGTTCATATGTCTTTTGATGCCACCGTGATTAATGGGATTTCATGATTTTTGCAGATTCTATCGTGAGGTTGAAGATGATGAACAATATCATCATTGTTTAGTTAGTTGTCCGTTAATTTTCTTACATTTTAGTCCTTTTTCTGTTAAGTCTTTGTTAACTCAATCAGGTTTTTGTTCATTTAAATGTCTGTTAGTGTCCGTTAGTTTTTGTTACATTTTTTGTCCTTTTCGGTTAAGTGTTCGTTAAGTCCGTTAAGTTTGAAATTCCAATCCAAGCTTATAGAATAGACACTGATTATGTAGAAATCATTCTTTGATTAATCAAACAACAATTACAATGATTCCTTGAGTCACAGATCTCACAGTGCCATATACCTATTTCTCACAATGTATTCTCTCTCTAATTTGTATGCACGTGTGTGTTCTTAATGAATATGAACTTTGACTCTTCTATTTATATGGTCAACATGACCTCTCACAACTAGCTAAAGTCAAAGTCAATCACTTTGACTTACAGCAAAACTACTTGTATTTTTACAACTTTACACTTTGACCCCTCATTTAATCTTGAATACAATCTTGACTTAACAATTTCCCCCTTTGGATTCAAGATTAAAAAAAGTTTGACGATAATCTTCATGTCATCTTCTAGTAGAAAAATCTTCAATATAGAATTTTTAATAGCTTTAAATCTTGAACAACTTTGTCTTTCTTCACAAACTTTGAAAACTTCAAATCTTTAATATCTAATTCAATCTCCCTTTTTTATCACAAATATGTAACAATCTTTCAAATGATTTCTTCAGCTTGATAATCATCAGACCTTGCTTTGACTTGAAATACAAATTCTCTCCACTTTACAACTTTCTCTTGACTTTGCTTTCTTCAGAAATTTAACTTTGAATCATCTCCCCTTTCAGATACGATCAGTGTAATTCTGACTTTGAAACTCTTGAAATATCTCCCCTTTTTGATGAATGATGAGAAATCAGAATCATCAAAACATTTCAACGTCAACTCTATCTTTAATAATATATCCCCCTTTTAGCAAAATAAGCACAATCTTCATGAGAAACAAAAATATTCTCCCCCAATCAAGAAAATAAACAATCTTCCCAAAAGAGAATATGATCTCCGACCGATCTAGTATGAACATTTTGTCGTCAATTCATAAAATGTATTCATCTGAATCTTTTCAAATTCAGACAAATTAAGATTGGTAATCCTGAATCAACATATGATCAATTATCATGCCTGTCAGTAGCACAGAGCCACTGTTTACATCGAATACACATTGGAAATGAGCTTTTTGATGTTCACTCCCCCAGGACTTCCATTCAATCATTGAAAAACCACAAAGGAATTTTCTATGAATGTTAATACAAGAAAACATATTCCTTGTGTGCTCGTGCATGCGTAGAATGATTGAAGAATTTAAAGCTTGAACAAGATCAAAATATGTAAACCATTGAGACAACAACAGTATTACAAAGACTCAATGTGCATGAATGAGGGTCGAAGGTGGGGCAACTTTCCTTCTTTTTCAATATCAACATCTTCCAAATGAAGATCTAATAGGTTATGTGCTGCTACCTGTTTAAAATATTAAACATCTTTTTGTTGAGAAAAAGATGAGTAACTGGTGGGGTTATAGCAAGAGTTGGCATGGGCTAGTTGCCTGTTTCAATGAAGTTCACGAAAAATTGTGAAACAACAGATTATGTGGCTGCCCAGCTCAGAAAAAGTTTGGTGCAGAGTTTGATATATCTTTTACTCTGATATCTCACCTGATTTGTTTTAATCATTTGAGCTCGCTTCTAACCAAACTCTCTTTCACATTTTACCTCAGCACACACCCACTCTCTATTCTTTTGACCCCTCTCCCCTCAATCACTCGGGATAACTTCTTGGGTAGGAAACACAGGTTAACGTGAATCCATAGAAATTCTTTGAAGCACACACACTGATTCCCATGTAATTTTGTCCTAAAAGAAAATGTGTTGCTCAATAGTTTATTTTTGACAGATAAGTACAAGATATCATTATCAGAAAATGTATGCTCATTAAAAATAAGAATGAGATTTGAGCATGTTGAACATGTAAGGTCTCACAAAACAATGAAATTGAATGAATGAAATGAAGTCAACTGAAGTGTTTTGAGAATCTGACAATGATTCGATCAGATCAAATATCATGAAGAAAAATATATTGGGATATCAAAGACCGAATATTTGTTTATATGAACCAGATATAAACATATTAACATTGAAAGCACAATTATTAAGAAATGGCGTCTGATTTCAAACAATTTAGAATACAAACGGGAGTATTACCATCGAAAGATGTATCTTTTTGAGACATGGTAATAACAAAGTCAATAAAAGTACTGAACCGACGTGTGTAAGAATACCTGACAATATATGAAAAGACAATACACAAGTATTTATCTTTAAGAAACACATGGTCAGTTAATCATGAAAGTATCGATATGAAAAACATTTAAAATCACACTTCGAAATTCATAAAACGTTTGAGAACACGAAGTGGTTTGAACGTTTAAGAAAACATTTTTCACATCCGAAAGTCGTTCTTCTTTCAAAATATGGTAGAGATTAAGATTCATAATGATATACCTTCAACATAGAAATCTAAACTCCCCATAAAATGAATATTTATCTTTTAAGCTCCCTTTGACAAAAACATCAGATACACCCCCTTTGTATCTGTAAAAAGTCAAATATTAGACAAAAACAATATGAATACGACAGTGAAATATATTTGTCTTTCTCTTATTCCTTTTAAAAATATGACAGTGAAAACTTTACTAACTCCCCTAAAACAAACAATAAAACTTCCTAAAAAAGATGTATCTTTTCAGCATCCTTAAGAATGAAAAGTCTTAAGTACGGGTTCTAAACAGAATTATCCAGAAGCCAATGTCATGATCCTTTAACATGCAAGATAAGAAAGATTTTGGTAATCATATAAAATGATTCCACCTTCGTCAGTAAATCAGAAAAATATAAGAAGATGTTCTAACTCCCCCTAGACATATACAAACATTAAGATCTATTCCCCCTATAATCATGAAATAGATGTTAACAGACTTTAAGAAGACATATTTAGCATATCTAGTTTGCTGATAAGAAACTTAAAATGTTTTTCTTCTAAAGGATTAGTAAACAAATCAACTAACTGGTAATCCGTCTGTACAAAATGCATTTCGATATCACCTTTCTCCATGTGATCCTTTATAAAGTGGTAACGGATCTCTATATGTTTCGTATTGGAGTGTTGAACTAGGTTAGCTGTTATAGCTATAGCGCTCTTCGAGTCGCAATAGACAGGGACACTCTTGTAGGTGTACCCAAAGTCTTTTAATTGCGTCTTCATCCACAAGACTTAAGAACAACAACTCGCGGTAGCAACATACTCAGCCTCAACAGTGGATGTGGACACACAATTTTGCTTCTTGGAGGTCCAACTTACAAGTTATCACCTAAAAATTGACATGACCCAGACGCGCTTTTCCGATCTAGCTTACATCCTTCTTGGTCAACATCAGTAAAAGCAGTTAAATCAAAAGCAGAATCCTTTGGATACCAAAGGCCTAATTCAGGGGTGCCTTTTAAATATCTAAAGATCCGTTTTACAGCCACAAGATGAGATTCCTTTGGATTTACTTGATATCTAGCACAGAAACAAGTAGAAAATATAATATGAGATCTACTTGCCGTAAGATACAATAATGATCCGATCATATTACGGTACGTTTTCTGATCAACAGATTTACTAGCTAAATCTACATCCAGTAGCGTTCTAGTAGCCATGGGCATTTTCATTACTATACTATCGATCATGTTAAACTTTTTCAAAATATCACGAATGTATTTAGACTGGTTGATAAAGATACCATATGGGGGTTGTTTTACTTGAAGACCAAGGAAAAATGTCAGTTCACCCATCATACTCATCTCAAACCTAGTCTCCATAATCTTTGAAAAGTTTTTACAAAATTTAGGATTTGTAGACCCAAATATAATGTCATCTACATATATTTGTATTAAGATCAAGTCCTCACCTTGTTTCTTTAGGAATAAGGTAGTATCAATCGTACTTTTCTTGAAACTTGAGGCAAGTAGGAATTGCGTTAAAGTTTCATACAATGCTCTCGGGGCTTGTTTGAGACCATATAATGCCTTATCAAGAACATAGACGTGGTCAGGGTGTTGTGGATCTATGAAGCCTTCAGGTTGTGCAACATAAACCTTTTCATGCAGTATGCCACTTAAGAATGCGGATTTCACGTCCATTTGATAAACCGTGAAATTTTTGTGAGATGCATATGAAAGGAATACCCGAATTGCCTCGATCCTTGCAACAGGGGCGAAGGTTACATCATAATCAATACCTTTCTGTTGACAATAACCCTTGGCGACCAATCTTGCTTTGTTTTGCACAACAATCCCAGTGTGATCCTTTTTATTCCTAAATACCCACTTAGTGCTAATCACTAATTTATCCTTAGGTCATGGGATTAGCCGCAATACCTTATTCCGTTCAAATTGGAGTAGCTCATCTTGCATAACAAGTATCCAGTCAGGATCTTGAAGCTCCTCCGAGACCTTTTTAGGCTCTAGGGAACTTAGGAAGTTGGAATATAAGCAAAAATTAGTTGATGTTGCATGGGTTGTAACTCCACTGTTGACGTCACCAATTATGTTATAAAGGGGGTGAACTCTAGTCCATCTAGTGGTACTAGACAGGGGTTGAACAATTTCTCTGTTGTTCAGCTCATTATATTCGTCAACAATTGTAGGAACAACTTCAGATGTTGTTGGAACTTCATTCACAGGTGAGTCTGATTGAGGTAGTTCTGGTACAACAGAAGAAGTACTTGGAACTTCTTGACCAGGATTAGAATCTGCAGAAATAGAACCATGATTAGTGTGATCAGAATCAGTAGGCGTTGTTATACCTGATGAAGTTGTTGTGACTTGTTCAGATGGTCTAGAGATATCTTCAGTTGTAATAGGGACCTCTGATGTTGATGCTGATGCACTAGATTTATCAAAATCTGCACAAATATCCATGAATGTATCACAAAATAATAGATCTAACTTAGATGTAGGCAGTTGAGAGTTAGAAACAGAAAACTTGTTCTCTTTTGATACGGGTTCTATTCCGTCTTGAATAGAAGCCTTTCCATTAAGTTTGAGTCCTGAATTGTGTTGTTCAGAAGTCAAAGTCGAATTTTCATCAAACGATACATGAATGCTTTCCATAGCAGTCTTGGTATGATGGTTGTAGATACGATAGGCCTTTGAAGTCAAGGAATATCTAAGAAAGTAGCCTTCGTCTGCCTTTTTATCGAATTTTCCAAGATTGTCACGGTCGTTCAAAATGAAGCACCTGCAACCAAAGACACGAAGAAATTTAAAATTAGGTTTTCTATTATTTATAATCTCATACGCTGTCTTATTCAAACGTTTACTAATTATGGTTCGATTCTGAGTGAAGCATGCGGTGGCAACGACCTCATCCCAAAAAGACAATGGTAATCTAGAGTAAGACAACATAGTCCTAGCAGCTTCGACCAAAGTGAATCTTTTTGCGCTCGACAACTCTATTCTGTTGTGGCGCACGAGCGACAGAAAAGTTGTGAGAAATCCCTACGGATTGTAAATATCCTTGTAGAGTCTCATTCTTAAATTCAGTGTCGTTGTCACTTCTTAGTTTCTTGATTGGAAGTTGTAACAGAACTTGGACTTTCTTGATGTAGGCAATAATCAACTCTGGTGCATCTGATTTTCCTCTCAAAAACTCTATCCATGTGTATATGGAGTATTCATCAATCATGACTAAGACGTACTTTTTGCCACTGATTGTTTGAACTCTCATTGGGCCACAAAGATCCATGTGTATCATTTCGAGCGGCGATTTACAAGAAGATTCTATCTTAGCCTTATGGGAACTTCGTTTCATATTTCATCTTTCCCATTTCACATGCATAACATAAATAATCCTTCTCGAATCGAAATCCTGGAAGACCTTTTACCATGTCTTTACTCACCAAAGTATTTATAGTTTTAAAGTTTTGGTGAGAAAGACGACGATGCCAAATCCAACTTTCTTCTATTGAAGCTTTAGCAATTAAGCAAACTGATCGAGTTGCTAAAAGAGTTGGAAAATTGACCGCATAAAAATTTCCATATCTTTCTGCTTTAAATATCTCAGAACCGTCCGGATCTTCTATATGACAGTGTGTGATTGTGAACCTGACTTGGTAAAGGCTATCACAAAATTGGCTCGTACTGAAAAGGTTGTGATCAAGCCCTTCCACATAAAGAACCTTCTGAACGGTCACAGTACTATTTTTAAGCATTCCGTATCCTCTGACGTAACCTTTTAGCTCAGAATTTGCAAATCCAACTGGTCCAGCAGGATGTTCAACATATTCATGCAGTAAGTGCTTGAACCCTGTCTTGTGCCTTGAGCATCCAGAATCTATGAACCATAGATGATGGGCCTGCAAAAGAAACAAACTTACTTTGCTTTAGGTACCCATATCCAGATGGGTTCTTTGGTGTTAGCGTCTTTCAACTTTTGGAAATTATCAACCTTGCCTTTAACTCTCCATTCAAATCTCGGCTTAGGCAACCATTTCCAAACCATATTCACATTCAAATCATGAAAATCTTTCTTGTTTGAGAAATTGTTTGACTTATCCTTGAATATATGAATTTGTTGTGTTGAGGATTTAGGAAAAGATTTAGCTTTAGAAAAGCTTTTGACATTCTTCGACTTAAGAGCTATGGAGTGAAGCGAGAAAGAATTGATACCACAATGATTGCAAATAAAGTTCTTTCGAGCAAATGTCATGACTTTTGATTTATCAAATGTTTTACAGTTATTGAAACAAAATTGACATTTATTGTTCTCAGAACTATTACAATTCAAACTATAATCACTAGCATTCACAGTACAATCCTTTTCATAATTTTCAGAAACATTTTCACAAAATTTCTTTTTACAAACTTTTCTCCTCCATCTCCTTTCACCTTTCCATTTAGATCTGAAAAACCAAAAGAAACTTTGTTAGTTGATTTCTTAGAGAGTGAATTTCTTTTCTTAACTCCAGAAGTTTCACCCTTCTGCTGGGCTGCTTTTCAAAACAAGATGAATAAACAACTGTAGATTTTGCAAGTGTCGCAAACTCTAGGTTTGATCTTACATTCCACTTTTTATCATCAAACTCTTTTTGTTCAGATAAATTCTTTTTGAACAAATCATTTTTCAAAACATTAATTTTTTTTACAAAGCTATTTATTTTCTTCCAAAGATTTATCAAGTTTGAAACGAAGATCACAATTTTCTTCTTCAACTTCTTCAAGTGTCTTTTGTAAATCAGATATTTCCTTTTCAAAATTGGATGTTTGATGAACCATGGAGTCAGACTCAAGCTTGTTCAAAATAGGGACAGGATCTGAAGAATTCATCATTTCTTCAAAAAAAAAATTCAGACATATTCTCAACAAACTCAGATTTTTCATCAGAATTCGTGACATGTGGAGACTCTTCTACCTTTGCTCCATTTAGAGATTCAGAAGCAATAGATTCAGAAATAATAGTTTGATCACAAGTATCAATATCAGAATCATACTCATCATACTGACACTTGGTCTCAGGTAAGATTTTATCTTCGTTGACTGATTCAGTAGATGATGTGGAAAATAATGATTCAAACTCTACAAATTCCAATTTTCTAGTTTTGTAGCTCGTATTCAAATCATTATATTTGAATCCCACAGATTTAAAACTAGATTGTGAATGAATACAACTCGATTGATCATCATCTATCACTTCCTAACTTTTTGTGGAGTTTCAGATATAATAGTCTCAACTTTTATGAACGTGTCGTGAATATATGGAATCTTCTTAACAGTTGAACCCAATTTAACAAAATTATATAAATTCTCAGGGGATCTTTTTAAAACATTAGTATCCGACAAACCTAACCCCAGTTTTGGATTGTAAAAACGAACATCTTTGAGTTTGTTTGTAAGAAGATTCAGAGTTTGTTCAGTCTGTCCTCTTTTTAAGTTTAAGTCCCCCAGTTGCTTAATTTTACAGTAAGCCTCATTGCGCTCTTGAAAGCAAACTTCAAATTTAATTTTAAATTCACCCTTTTCAGAATTCAGATTCACCAAGTTCTTTTCAAGTTCGGTGATCTTAGATGTCAATTCAACTTTTTCCTTTTTCAAATAATCTTTTTTCCTTTTCTTTGTCTTCGATTACAACTTTCAACAATGCATTTTCATCATGAAAATTCATCATTGACTGTCGTTCAAGGCTTAGTTTACTTTTATGCACATTAAAATCATTTTCCATATTCTGAATTTGAGCAAGTAAGAATTGAACTACTTCAGTATTATCAGAATGGTTACTTACCTCAGAGTCTGCGTCAGAGTTATCAGAAGGCAGTGCATCTTCCTCTACTTTTGCCATCATGCAAATGTGTGTTAAATGAGCCTCTTCCTCATCCGAACTCTCACACAACCAGTTCTCCTCTTCTGCCATGAGAACTTTTCCTTCCTCCTATTTCTTTACAAGCATTGACTTCTTTGCGTAATTCCGAGTTGTTAATATTCTTGAACTTGCAATCCTTAGAGAAATGCCCAAATTTTCCACAGTTAAAACATCTTCCGCTTTGCAGATCTATCTTCTCTTCCTTCCTCTCTTCTTTCTTTCCAAGTCCTTTGTCATATCGGGGCTTGTATTTCTCAGTCCTGTCTTTCTTGTATCCTTCAAACTTTGGCTTCGAATAATTCTTTTTCTTGCCAAATCTTTTGTTGAATTGCTTCGTGATGAGTGCAAGATTCTCCGCAAATCTCTTGATATCCTCACCAGCTTCCTCATCCTTCTCTTCAACAGACGAATTAGAACTAGATGTTGTTAACTCCGTCAAATAAGCTTTAGACAACTTTGATTTTGACTTTGATCCGAAACTTGAACTTGCTCTCACAGACTTTTTCTCAGCTAGAAGTGCCAGTGACTCTTTTACCATTTTCTTCTCTTCACTAAGTACTTTCACTTCATCCTCGTGTTGACACAAAGTAGTGAAATTATCATTTACATCCTCTAAGTCCATGTCCTTTGACATCTGAAGATTAATGGCATAACTCTTCCACCCTGGGTTGAGATTCTTGATGAATTTGTAATTAATCTCAAACACAGACTTATTCATCTCGTTCCGACTCAAATCATTCAAAATCACATTAAATATGTTGTAGGTGTCTACCAATGCTTCACCCTCCTTTGCTCAAAACCCCTCATAAGCATTAATACTCTGATTCAGCTTAGCTTTTATGGATCGGTCAATGCCTTGGAATTGTCTCTCTAGCTCATCCCACATAGCCTTGGCTGAGTCACGACTGTCTACTCGGTTATACATGTCGTTGGGGATAGCCATAGTCAAATAAATGAGAGCTTCTTCATTGATCTTTGCTTGTGCCTTCTCCTTCTCACTGTAATACTCGTATGGCTTTGGCACATATTTGACCAATATCTCAGGAGAAGTCTCTATTGCTGGTTGACTGGGTACTGTAACAACCGTGCTGACAGGGCCACCTATGATTGATTGCATGTATTCTTTGTTCTTATGATTCAAGAATTGAGTCATCTGCTTCTTCCATTGCAGATACTCTCCAATGGAAAAGACACGAGGTTTTGATTGTGACCCCCATAGAAAGCAAATCTTTAGACATCTTAGAATCTGTAGAATAAGAGTTTGGAATGATCATTAGTTCGAATAATCAACAAAGAACAACTCAGAAAAAAAATTCAGAAATTTTCGAAGTCAGAAATCCTCACACCACTTTACTTCACAAAATTCGCACAACAAATGAGTTACTTTTCGTACACCCACAACAATTCGCATGCCAAGTGGTTCAAAATTCGCACATCCAATGAAATTCGCACGCCTCTATGTACGAATTATATCTTTTCGCACGCTTTGAGATGCGAGTTGAGGCTTTTCGCACGTCTCTGTATGCGAATTCTTGACTTAGAAAAGTTTTCAGCTTCAAACTTTTCGCACGAAGATCTTATGCGAATTCTATACTTAGAAAAATTCACAACACCAAACTTTCCGTATCGATACGGATTCTATACTTAGAAAAATTTCAGCTTTGCCATTCGAAATTAATCTTCAGAATCCGTATGATGTAAGATGCGAATTTCAAGAATTCGTATCCTTCACAGTGCGAAAACCTCACTTCTCGTATGAAGGCAGATGCAAATTCCACACTTCTCGTACACAACGCTATGCAAATTCCACATTTCTCGTATGAAGGCAGAAGCGAATTCCACACTTCTCGTACACAACTCTTTGATATGTTTTTGTCTTTAATCATTAGGTAAGAAGGTTAGAAGAAACTCTTTGATATTTTCATACTCTTAGAGAGAGGAATTGTAGAGAGAGAAACATTCTTGTAGAGAGAGAAAGTTCAAGATCAATGAAATAAATGTTAGATTTGTGATTGAATCTTGTTTGTGTGGACCTAGCAAAGTTCTTTTCAATTTTAGTTTTTTTTTTCTGTTCTCAGTTAGGGTTAAGTTTCTGTTTAATTTCCTTTCAAAGTTAGTCCGTTTCTGTTATCTCAGTTAGTTTCAGTTTCATTTTCGTCAGTTTTGGTCCCTGAACTTTAAAGTTTCAAAGATTGTCAATTTTGACCCTTAGACTTTCAAGTTTCACAGTTTTTTCACTTTTGGTCCTTTGCACTTTAAAGTTTCAAAATTTCTCAATCTTAGTCCCTAGACTTGAAGTTTAAAAACTGTACATTTTATGTCCTTGTACTTTCATAAGTGTGATTTTGTGTTACTTGTTTGTGCACACTTCAACTTCTAATCGAAGTGTCTGTTTAACTATCATTTGTGTCAGGTAACAATGAGCTCTCCTTTCTATACGATTGAAACTCCTAAGAAGAATTGAGGAAAATCATTGACAAGTTACATTCTGATTTTTATGATTATCTGGAGAAGACAAAAGCCTTAATACTTAAATATAATGTGTTAGAGGAAACTAATCTGAATCTTGTGAAATCTTTTAAATAGGAATTAATATTTTAATAGAAATATTAAATTATAATAGTTATAGGGAAATATCTTATATATATTATTTAATATCAGAACCAGAAAAAGAAATTGCTGAGGAGAAAGAAGGAAGAAAAACTTTTGAACTTAAAAATTTAAAACTTCTACAGCAAGTTTGTGATTTTGAGAAGGTTTTCATAATTGAAAGACATAAGTTTGAGAAGGAAAGACATAGTTTTGATGAAGAAAGAAAACTTCTTGAATCAAAGTCTGCTAAACTTTCATTGAAATTATTTGATCTGGAAAAGATGTTAGAAAAAGAAAGAAAGAAATTCGAGAGTCAGATAAAGATTTTTGAGAGAGAAAGAAGATGAAAATGTTGGATTCTTTAAAGAGATATCTGATAAGAAAAACAACATAGAAAAAAAGTTTGAGACTGAAAGACAGATGTTTGAGACTGAGATATGGAAGCTTTCAAAAAGATTATCTGAGTTATCAACAGAAGCAATGAATGAACATATTTACAAAATAAGATTGATATACTTGTTGAAGAAAGAGACAGTTTGTCTACCATTTTCCAAAGAACTTGAAGAAGTAACTTTCAAGATTGAGTTGACTGAATGAAAAGGTCTTGATATAATTGTACAATCACCATTTGATGATTTAACTGACTCTGAATGTTGTTTCAAGACTGCTTCAAGTTCACATTATTCAACTATTTCTTCCCAAAGGTTAATCAAGTCTAATGATCATATTTGTTCTTCTAATATCTTCTATAATCATTATGTTGATGGTTCAGGTAACATTCTAGCCTTTAAGCCTCTCAAGATGGTATGGAAGTTTAAAGGATCTTCACCTGAAAAGGATGTTTTAAAGCCATTTATTTCCAAACCAAATTACAATAAGAACAATGTTTTTCATGCAAATTCTTTTGTTAAACCTGATGTCATTTATTCTACAAATCATTTGCTCAAGTTAGTTCAAAAGAAAATTTGTTGTTCTTACTATGGGACAAATGAATTTGTAAATAGATATCAAGTTCAAAATTGGTATGGTAGATATAGAGTTTCTTCAAATGGAACTACACCTAACAAGCCAAGACCCAAGTTCCATTAGGTACTGATATCTACTTAATCAGTTTTGCAGCTTCCTCATGTGTAGTGCTGAATGCCAGAAGTATTACAGACACATGACTGGAAAATAGAATAGAAGTGTGCAGAATGTGATGAGGACTACCAGTGCTTTCAATGTTTTTATCTACCAATGAACTTTATACATATTTTCAGGGGAAGAGATTCATATTTTTGGCTTATAACTATGCTTATTGTTAAATTATTGTTTCTACATATTTGTAGGGGAACAAGATATTCAGACTTCTTGACAAATCAGTCTAGGACTCCATCTTCAGAGATTTTGACTTTTGATCATTTCAGATCAGGACTTGTTCTTCACCTATGACTTATGAATTTACTTTTCAATTCCTAGTAATTCAGAACTTGTTTTTACTGATTAAGGATGTTTTTGTCTAAGTCTTGTTATTTGTGAAGATTTTGTCAAGATAAAGATATTTTGCACATTTTAAGGGGGAGATTATATGATTTTAAACAATTTTTTTCATGATTTGAGGGGGAGTTATGAGATTTATGCTAAATGTATGTATCTACTGATCTTAAACTCAGATTACTTGAAAGAAGAATAACTTTTAAGTATGAAAACATTTTTCTAAATGTTCAAACTACTTCTCTATTTTCAAACAAATTTTATGAATTTAAAAGTGTGATTTTAAATGTTTTCATATATGAGCTTTATTGATTCTTCTGACTGTGTGTTTGCAAAGACTAATACTTGTGTATGACCTTTTCTATACTTTCAAGTATTCATATACACCGGTTTAGCTTCTTATGGTTCTTTGTTATTACCATGTCTCAAAAGGAAACATTTTTCGATGGTAATACTCATGTTTGTATTCCATGTTTGTTGAGTATCATAAAGTTTTTCAACTTAATTGATTCTTTCATGATTGTATATATTTGTCCATATAAACAACCAATTTTTGATGGCCTAAGCCTTTCATGCTTATCATTCATAATATTTGGTTTTCTTGATACATTATCAGATTTAAAAACAAGTCTTTCGAATTCGTTTCATTCATTCAATATTCTTGTTTTGAGAAATCTTCTATGTTCATGATCAAATAATGATGATATTTTTGCGGAGCATACATTCATTTGACATTGTGATTCATATTATGATATTTAAATTTGTTCAAATTAAACTGTTGAACAACATAATCATTTTGGGAGAAAATGTCATGAGATTAGTGTGAGAGCTTAACATACTTCTATGGGCTTACATCAACTGGTGTTTCCTACCCAAGAGGTTATCATTGAGTGATTGAGGGGTGAAGGGACAACATCAAAAAGTGGGGGAGGAAGTTCATCCGATTGAACAACCTCATTGTACTGAGCGGAAAAATGAACATGCGAGTTTGGTTAGAAGTGAGCATATTGAAAATAGACAAAGGTTGTGAGAACAAAGTTAACAAAGAAATGTTTCAATTTTTATAGGGACGTAGAGTTAACAAAGAAATATTGAAAATAGACAGAGGGTGTGAGAACTCTGTACCAACCACTTCTGAGTCGGGCATCCACATTACTGATCGACCCACATCTCTTTGGTTACCATCACTAAACAAGGCAGTGAGCCAATGCCAACTAATGCTTTAACCCCCCAACTACTTATTTCTTTCTTAACAAAGAAATGTTTCAATTTTTATGGAGACGCAACACATAATGTATCTAATCTTCATTCGGAAAATTTGGATATTGAAACAGAAGAAAGTCTGCCCCACCTTTGCACTTCAATCATGCACATTGAGTCCATTGAAAACTTGTTGTGTCTCAACAGTTTACACAATTTGAGCCTGATAAAACACATATTGCTTAAATTCTTTCATACACAAGCACATACACACAAAGAAAATCTTTTTCTGTCATAGCGTTCATTGAAATTCCTTATGTTTTTCAATGATTAAATGGAAACCCTGGGGGAGTGAACGTCAATAAAAGTCCTTTCCAAAGTACATCCATTGTACTAAGTGGCTTTGTGCTACTTATAGGCGTATTAAGTGTTTCAATTGTTGATTCAAGGTTACAATCGTTTATGAATTTGAAAAGATTCGAAATTATATATTTGGAATTGATGGATGGCTCTTGTGTCAAAAGGAAAAGATTATATGTTCATTCAAAGGTGAAAGTGGTTCTGATCAGAAATTGATAAAATGATTTTATTTTGAAGTTTTGATGATTTTGATGCTCATAATCATCAAAAAGAGGGAGACACAAAGATACATACAGAAAAGAACTCTGATTGTTCCAATTTCAAGTTGTGGGGAGACACAAAGATATAAGAAGATAAGGTTCAAGAAGAGATGAAGCAAAGTTTGTTGAAAGATACAGTTGAAGAAGACAAGACTTGTGGCAAAGACTAAATATATCAAAGAGAAGGATACATAAATTTTCCGAAGATGATTTCAAGCTGAAGATTTCATTTCTGATGATGATTCTTGTTAAAACGGGAGATAGTTTTTGTCAGGATCTGATTCTTAACAAGAATAATGAAACTCAGAAACAATATTAAAGAAGTTGCGGAAAAACACTTTAATATTCAAATATCAATGTAACAGTAAAGTAGAAATCACAACTTGTAAACTTTATTGAATGGTTAAAGTTACAAGCTTTCACACAAAACCACAATCTTGATGAACAGGCTCACCAAGACGAATTCTACTTCTCTAGAACTAGGGTTGTAAACCTTGAGGTTTATTCTCTCTCAAAACTTAGAATTACTCTATCCCAAACTATTCTTAATACTTCTATACATATACTGAAAATAAAAGATAATTACAAAACATAAAAAGATCTTCAGTATATTCTTCCATAACTATCTTCAACCTTCCATGATTATCTTCAAATCTTGATCTACTCGGCTTACCAGGATTATCACATAAGCAGTATTAAGTCATAGCAGCATTAACACTCTGAGCAGTATTAATCTTCAGCAGTACTAACTACTAGCAGTACTAACTCTCCAAGCAGTACTAACTATTCAAGTAGCAACACTAACTTTTCAAGCAGTATTAATTCTACTAGTAGTAGTAATCTTTATATCCTGGCAATAGTAATCACTTAGACAAATCTTCAGTTCCCAACGAGCTCCCCCTAACTTGACTTTTTAAAGAAAATAAGTCAAGTTCTTTAGATGTGGTCTTCATGATGCTTTCAACACTTCAGCTCAGTTGCCCAAATTTGGATCCAGTCCCAGACTTTGATTGATTATCCTGCTAACCACAATCCTTGCCATTTCTGAGCCTTGAGGACAAATTAATTTGGCTTTCAGCATCCCATGAAGCTTAGCTAGGCTGTGATCATATATCTTATCCACCAGATAATATTCATGAAAGCTTTTATCTATGGTCAAGATATACACCCCACACCTTTCTATTAGCATCCAGTTGTCCACAGACTTGAATACATCTTTGATGACATGCTTGACAAGATCTGGACTGAACATCATATATAAATACTCCATTGCTAGTTTCTTGATGTTCATCCCTCGAGTCTTCAGCACATCCTCATACAGATTCATTCCCACTTTAATCATTTCTTCCAAGTCTGACCTGGAACAACATCTGACTATCTTCCTCCAAGTAGAGTGGACTTCAAAGTGATCACCCATTCTTTTGATTCTAAAATATTCTTTGCCTTGATCTTCAAGAATATCCCAGTGGATGATTTCAGGGGCTTGGACTGAAATGGGATCTGCCTTCACTGGTTCACTATCTGTTACAGTCATGTAGAGTTCAAAATGCACATTAGACTGACTTGATTGTTGTGCACTTTGAATTGCAACAGATGGTTCTGCCTCTTTTTCTGCTTCTTCAACCCTTGGCTTTTTGGACTGTTTCTTGGAAGCTAGAGGTTTCACGCTCTTTGCATATTTGACTTCCACAGCAACAGGTTCTCCCTTCTTTTCTTGAGCCTTTTCTTTTGAAGGAGTGGTTTCTTCACTCTCAGGGAAGGGTCGTTGGATATTGAGATCATGCCTCTCTTTCATCCTCCTTCCAGCTTCTTCCCTTTGAGTGGAATCCCCTTGAAGCTTTGCCATCTCCTTTGAATACAACTCCTCTATCCTACCATAGGCCATGTTAGTAAACATTCCTTCAAGAACTCCAAGAGCTCCTTTCAAGAAGTTTATCATATTCCTCCTTTCTTGATTGGCCAGGAAGGTCTTTGAGGGTTGTCTTTGTCTTTGCTTTAATGCCAGCCTTTGCTTGAAGACTTCTTTGTAATTATTTTGGCAGCAGTTGCATCTTTCAAATTCTTTTGATATTCTTCATTGAGCTTTTTTGCCATATCCAATGCAAGCTCTCTGTCTTTGGCAGATTGTATTTCTTCTTCCTTTGCCAACTCTGATTGAAGTTGTTTTGCCACTTCTTCATCTAGCTCTATCTGATTCTTTTTCTTTAAAAGTTGCTCAGATTCAACCATCTTCTCCTTTCCCTTCTTCTTTGCATCCTCCATACTGACCTCTTTTTCTTTCTTTTCTGAACCTCCTTCTTTGATTATTACCCCCTTAGCCTTTTGAGTGGCTTTGGAAGTATCATTCTTTGCTTTGACCAAGGTTTATGCAATTTCTATCTCTTCAACAGATAGCCCTGTTACTGCTGCTGACTCTGTTACTGCTGCTTGTGCCTTTTCTGATGCTAGTTTACCTGTTTCTCCTGCTTTTGAACTTTCTGCTTTTGTACTTTATTTTTCTGTATTCAGCTCCACCTCAAACTGAGTTTCCATTCCAATGGGACTGTGTTTCTCCCTTTCATCTTTATTCTCCCCCTTGTTGAAAGCATATTTTCTTTTCTTCAAAACAAACTGCTTTCTTTTATTTTTCTGCACCAACTTCACCACCAGCTTCTTCAATTTGGTAATCTGCACTTGTTGAGACAAATTTACCAATTTCATCTCCTCTATATCTGAGCCTTGCTTGATGACATCCAGATTTATGTTTCCCATAGTTTCCATCAATTCATTGTAGTTATATCTGTCCTCACCTCCTTTGGGTGTGTTTACCACCCTTGGAGGATCCTTGGATCTTTTAGTAGTAGAGGTCTTCTGCCTAGCAGAAGCACCCTCCACCTACTTGGTTTCTTGGCACTTGGGACCTTTGGATGATTGCTCACCCAAAGTTGCCATGGGGAAGATCTTAGTGATGTTACCACTGGCCTCCTCTGTGCTAGCAGGAGTAGTGGCAGCCTTCTCACCCACATGCTCATGCATCTCTTTAGTGAGAACCTGCTTGGGGTTGGGATACACCCCAGTGGTTTCCCTATGGATATTCTCTAATGGAGAATGCTCCATTAGAGGGCTTTGAGGTTCTGGGTTTGTAGGAGGTACAACAAGGGAAGGAGCCTTGTGTACCTTTCTTTTAGTATAAGTTTTGGAAATAACTGGGGTTGGCTTATGAACAAGGGACTGAGGGAGTGATATAGTGATTGAAGGTTGGGTTTGGCTATCAGAGGGATGGTCTAGTGAGGGCCTTGACCCTGATGCCATACCTTCTTGGTTGTGGGACACCACCATCATTGTAGAGAACAATGGGGTGTCAACTCCTTCCGAGTCCTTGGCATATCTTTTCATATTTGAAAAGACCTTGCCCTTAGGGATTTTAGGTACATATACCTCATTAAACTGAGGTATATCCGTCAATTCAGAGGTGATAATTGGCTGGACAAATCTTGGATACATATAGAAACTTTTTTTATTCTCCAAGTTTGACACAAGGTCATTGAAAATCATTCGTGAGAAATTGTACTTTCTGGTAGTGGACAAGCAGACCAAAGCATAAGCAATGGTACTACTGAACTGAATCCATCCAGTAGTTTTTCGAGAAATACAGTGCATAAGAGTATGAACAAAGAAACGCCATTGGGGATAAAAGTTAGCTTTGTAAAATTTGAAAACACCCAGTTGGCCTTCATATCCCATTCTTGTGAGATTGGAAAACAAATCCTCATTAGAGATAGTGGAAATACTTGAGGCATCGTCTAGTCGTAGACTGATGAGAATGACCTCTTCAAAGACTGTCAAGGGTTTGTCACACACCCTTGTCTTGATAAACTGCACACCGTTTTCAGTAACAGTGGTGGCATTCGCCCAAAATTGCTTCTGGTGCTCGATGTAAATTGGTGGTGACACTGTAAGAGCATTAGCTATATGACTGGTCTTGAGAAAATCAACTATTTGATGAAATCCAGTAGCCTGCTGAGGCTTTTGAAGCATCGCGATCTCATTGTGTTAATCAATAAACGCCATGGATGCCATCGGACTTGAGGATTCTTGACTGAAATACACTGGTTGCTTGAGAGAAAAGATTTAGAGAGAAGACGAACAATATTCAAAGAGTTGTTGTGAGATTTTTGGCGGGCAAAGAGGATATTTATTAAATTTCTGAAAGAAGCAGTATTAACTCTAATTTCAGTTAAAGCAGTATTAACTGAGAGCAGTATTAACTGAGAGCAGTATTAACTGAGAGCATTATTAACTGAGACCTGAAGTAGTAACTCAGACTAGCAGTAGTAACTTTGCACTGGCAGCATTAAAACTGCACTTGCAGTAGTAACTATACTTACAATGTTAAAGCTTGTGTTAGTCTAAGCAAGGCAATAACAGGTATACAAACACTTTTTACACATGAGCTCATTCAGAGTTGATCATGCCCACACTTGTGACCAAGAAAGTGAATCTACCCACATCAAAAGCTTTAGTGAATAGATCAGCAAACTGATTATCAATATGAACTTTAGCAACTTGAATAAGTTTCTTTTCATTGCAGTCTCTAATAAAGTGATACCTGATTTCAATGTGCTTTATTTTAGAGTGCTTGACTAGATTGTTAACAATGCTAATAGCACTGCTATTGTCAATGAAGATTGGAGTGTGAAGAAAGGTTACCCCATAGTCCAGCATTTGATTCTGAATCCATAGAACCTGAGAGCAGCAACTTGCATCAGCAATGTACTCAGCTTCTGTTGTGGATAAGGACACTGTGGTTTGCTTCTTACACTGCCAAGATACTAGCCTTGCACCCAAAAGCTGACATCCTCCTGAAGTAGACTTTATATCCATATTAGCACCACCCAAGTCACTGTCTGAATATGCAATCAAGTCAAAAGTAGATTCATGAGGATACCAAAGACCTAAGCTAGGTTACCCTCTTAAGTATCTGAAAATCCTCTTAACTGCTTGAAGATGTGACTGCTTTGGCTTGACTTGGAATCTGGCACACACACACACACACTGGAAACATGATATCTGGTCTTGAGGCTGTGAGATACATGAGAGATCCAATCATTGATCTATAAAGATGGACATTAACATCCTCCCCCTCGAGATCAACAGTGATCTGTTTGTGTGTTTCCATTGATGTGCTTGTTGGCTTTGAGTCTGATAAACCATACTTATCCAGGATGTCTTTCACATACTTTGATTGACTTATGAAAATCCCATCTTTCTGCTGTTTCACTTGAAGCCCAAGGAAGAAAGTGAGTTCACCCATTGAACTCATTTTGAAGCTCTTGTGCATCAACTCTTCAAAGTCTCTACACATCTGATCTTTTATGGATCCAAATATGATGTCATCCACATAGATCTGAACAAGTAGGATGTTCTTCTTACTTCTTTTAATGAAAAGGGTCTTGTCAATGATTCCCCTTTCAAACCCATTTTCCAAGAGATAGGTAGACAGAGTATCATACCATGCTCTTGGGGCTTGATGTAGACCATAGAGTGCTTTCTTAAGTTTGTATACTCTGTCAGGATATGTTGGATTTTCAAATCCAGGGGGTTGACAGGCATATACTTCTTCATCAATTGTTCCATATAGAAAGGCACTCTTCACATCCATCTGATATACCTTGAACTTCATATATGAGGCATAGGCTAGAAACAGCCTAATTGCCTCTACCCGTGCAACTGGAGCAAAAACTTCCTCATAGTCTATGCCTTCTTCCTGAGTGTACCCTTGTACCACTAGCCTTGCTTTGTTCCTGATTACTATTCCTCTCTCATCCTTTTTATTTCTGAAAATCCACTTGGTGCCAATTGCTCTATGACCTTTTGGAAGGTCCACCAAGTCCCAAACATCTTGCAATTTAAACTGTAGCAAATCTTCTTGCATGGATTCTATCCAACTTGAATCTTTCATTGCATCATAAGCCTTCTTAGGCTCAATCTGAGATAGAAAGCAAGAGAGTAATGTATGTTGATGATCATGCAAATCTTGAAGTCTGCTTTGATTCCTAGTCATCATAGGAGAAGTGAGGGGATCTCATCAGCTACTTCTGGCTCATTAATTCCCTCATCTAAATTCTCTCATCTAGGTTCTTCATTAATTCCCTCATCTAAATTCCCTCATCTAAATTCCCTCATCTAGGTTCTTCATTACTAGGTTCTTCATTAATTCCCTCATCTAAATTGGAGTCATTTAAGTCAGCTGAGGGGATCTCATCAGCTACTTCTGGCTCTTCATGCTCTGGATTCTCCTCGTCTCTTCTTTCTTCTTCACTCTGAATTGGTTCAGTAACAGTCTCCTTTTCACAGATTTCAACAGGGTCCATTGACGGTATGGGAAAGATCACAGACTGAGGAATAATATCTTGTATTTGTTCATCCCCTGATCCTCTACTTCCTGATCATGCATGATCATCACTACTGAAACCCAAAGAGTTAGTAAGTGAATCAATGTCAAATAACCACTGAGGACCAGAACCAATAGGATTTGGTGAGTTCTCATTGCATTTGACATTGTCATTTTTCTCAATTATTCTAGAAGAAGAATTAAACACTCTGTAGGCCTTACTCTGAGATGAGTAACCAACAAGAAAACCATCATCTGCTTTGCTATCAAACTTTCCTAAGTGAGTTTTGGTATTGAGAATGGTACAAGGACACCTAAAAGGTTTGAAAAAACCAATAAATGGTTTTCTTTTATTTAAAAGCTCATATGGTGTCTTCTTCTTAGGCTTGACTACTAGAACTCTGTTTTGGACATAGCAAGCAGTATTAACTGCTTCAGCCCAGAAAGTAATTGGAAGTTTTGAATCAGCTAACAGAGATCTAGCAGCCTCAATCAGTGTCCTATTCCTTCTCTCAGCAACACCATTTTGTTGTGGAGTCCTAGGAGCACTGTATTGCCTCTCAATTCCTTTTTCCTCACAAAAGGTGTCTAGGTCAAGATTTTTAAATTCAGAACCATTATCTGACCTAATGACTTTTACCTTTTGATTTGTTTGGTTTTCAATTCTTAGAATAAAGGATTTGATCAGTCCACTTGTATTAGAGCATAAATCTGTTGGATACAAGATCAAGAAGACAAAAAGTCAAACTTCAAGAAATCAAAGCTGAGAAAGTCGAATCTCATCAAAGTCAAAGTCTTTTGTAATAAAAGTCAAAGTATTGTATTTGTTTGTTTCCTTGTTGTAATTAGTTATAGGTATAAATAGTTTTCTTTTCTTTGTAATTAGTAGAGAACTTAATTGAAGCATTATTCAGTTGTATTTTAGAGGGAGAAAGAGAGTTCGTTAGAGAGAGATTGTAGAGAGAGAAGGTGTAATCTTGAGATTGAAAGTGAAATCAAACAGGTAATTGATTCGTATTTGTATCTTGTTTGATTAATCTTGTTTAGAAACTAGATTCAGGGACACACAATTGGTATCAGAGCAGATCCAAATCGAAATTTCAAGAAAAGTCAGAATGTTCGTATCTGTGTTCTTCGATGTTCAGATTTGATTTTGAGTTTTAGTGAGTTTTTGGAGTTGTAATCGATTAGATTTTATTAGGAAAGTGAAATCGATCGAGTTTGTATAGAAAGATTTATCAATTGCACTATAATCAATTCGAATTTTCGAATTTTTGTGGTTGTTGTGTTCACGAGTTCTTGACACTGTATGTGTATCAAATTTGTAATTTTTGTGTATTTGATCGAAAATCAGTGTTAGTTTTGTGTTCGAATTGGTCAGACGGGTGAATTGTCGAAGTATAGAGTTGAATTTCTAGGTTTAAATGAGTTTTTGGTGCGATTTTGTTCGGTTTTAGAGGTTTGCGGGTGTTCTTCAAGTTTGCGTTTCATTCAAACAGGTTTGCGGGTCTTTCATCAAGATTTGAGTAAGTTCTTCAGAGGTTTGAGGGTCATTCATAAAGATATGTACAAGTTCTTCAGAGGTTTGCGGGTCATTCAAAGTTTGCGGGTGTATTCAACAAGACACGCAAAGTGAGATTTGCGTTTCTTCGAGAATCGAGAAGCTAAGTTTTGCGGGCTTAATGACAAACGCGAAGTAGAAGGATTTGAGTTCAGAAGACAAAATTGTGGTTTGCGTTTGTAAACGAGACACGCAAAGTTTATCTTGCGGGTGTAACTAGACACGCAAAGTTTATCTTGCGGGTGTAACTTGACACGCAAAGTGTGTATTGTGTTTGTAATGTGAAACGCAAAGTTTATCGTTTATGTACCGTTGACACGCAAAGTTCATGACAAACGCAAAGTTGTCAAACGCAAAGAAGAAGTATATCTAGAAACGCAAAGTGATTTGTTGATCAGTGAAGTAGTGGTTTGCGTTTCCTTCTTGAACCGCAAAGTGGTGGTTTGCGTTTCCCATATGAACCGCAAAGTATAGGTTTGTATTCCCCATATGACACGCAAATTCAAGATTTGTGTTTCCCACTTGAAGCGCAAAGTGTGGAGGACTTAGACAATTTTTTCAAAACTATAATATGCCCTTTAATAGTGAAATTTTTTTTGATTAAAAATTCTGATTTTATATTTCAAAGTTTTTTGTATTTTCTTGATTGTTTCATTTGGACTAACGATCAGTTCAAGTTTCTTATTGATATATTTTTCAAACAGGTTATACAAGATGACTTCCAAAGATGCACTTTCGATTGGTACTGATGTTAAGCCTCCAGTTCTATTCAAAGACGAGTATGAACAATGGAAGGACAGATTCTTGGATTTCATAGATCGGCATTCAAACGGCGAGAATATTCTTCTGTCTATCACTGAAGGTCCAATGGCTCCAATAACAGTTCAAGTACCTGATGTTGATTCTTCTGATAGTGAAGATGAGACTGAGGAAAGAGAGCAAAAGATGAAAACAGTGACAGTGGATATTTCTCAATATTCTGAAGATCAGAAAAGCAGATACAAAGCAGATAAACAAGCGAGATCATTACTTCTTCAAAGCATTCCAAACGAGATCTACATCAAGATTGATAGCTATAAAGCCAATGCTAAGAAGATGTGGGATCAGTTGCAAAAGATGATGATGGGATCCAAGGTTGGAAATCAGATGAAAGTGGCAAACTGCATCAATAGTTATGAGGAATTCAAAGCTAAGGAGAATGAGAGTCTGGAAGATACATATGAGAGGTTTGTATTGCTTCTGAATGAGCTGACAAAGAATAAAGTCAAAAAGAAGCAGTTGGAAAACAATGTCAAATTCCTGAGTATCCTACGTCCGGAATGGAAAAAGCATACAAGAAGGATGAAACAGATGAAGGATTTGAATGAAATACCACTACATGAGGTATTTGAGACCTTGAGGCAGAATGAGGAAGAGGTTGAAGAGAAAAGAGCTGAGAAGAAGAAGGCAGCACAAGTTCCTGATCCTATTGCCTTAGTAGCCGGAGAGAAGAAGAAAGAAAAGAAAGAAAAGAAAGAGAAGAAAAAGAAGATAGTTCTTATCAGTTCTGAGTCAGATTCAGTTACAGATAGTGATGATGGCGAAAGTCTGAAACAAGCCATGATATTGCTGACCCGTGCATTCCAGAAGAAATTTTACAAGAAGTTGGGATCAAATTCTCAAAGGTATTCTTCATCTAGTTCAAAGAATCACGAGCATCGACAGAAAGTGGAAGGAAAGAGGTATGAAGAGGATAGATATGTGGAGAAGTAACCGGATGAGAAGAAGAAGTTCGTGAATGACTACACAGTTACTGAGAAGCCAGCAATAGATTTCATCAAATGCTACAGTTGCGGCAAGATGGGTCATTTTGCAAAAGATTGTCGAAAGCCGAAAGTTCGCAACTCTCAGTACTATCAGAACAAGTTGCTTTTGGCAAGACAGCAAGGAAGCGGGTGTCGCTCTAATGGCTGAAGATGAGTTTTGGCTGGATTACTCAGAAGGAGAAGAAGAAGTGAAAGAAGAAACAACTCATATCTGTCTCATGGGCAAAGAAGTACAGGATGACGAGTCAGATGATGAGGCAGTTAATGAGGTATTAAACTTATCTAAAAAAGATTTTATTACCAAAATGGAAACCATGGTGGTTGAGCTACAAAATTTACAAAATAATCTGAAAAAGGAAAAAGAAAAAGTTGCTAAAAAGAACAAGAAGATCTTTAAGCTTAATACGTCTGTTATTTCAAACAAAGATCTGATTGATTCTTTACGCAAGTCTGATTTTGATTCTAAATCTAAAGTAGATTGTTTTGAAAAGAGGACTTCTGAGTTTGAAGGTAAAGTGTCTAAATATGAGTTTGAGAAAAATGAATCAGCACTAACTGTTTATAAATTGCAGGTTGAAAATAAGAATTTGAATAAGAAGGTAAATGGTCTGGAAGCAAAACTTTATGCGAGAGGTCAAACAGATCAAACCATTTTTCTCAATGCACCTAATGAAGAGGCTGATGTCAAAGAGAAATGGGTACTTGGTTTTGAAAACCCCCATTATCTTAAGAAAGCTATCAGAAAACAGTCGGCACTTTATAACTATGATTTTCTTGCTTGTGCTGATAAACATACTCATTTAAAACCCAAATTTGTTACCAAATTGTCAGAAGAAGTTGAGGACCAAGAAACCGAAAATAGAAAGAATAAAAAGAAAATGCAACTATCGTTTAACTATGAAAAATTAAATGATAGTTATCTTTCAAAAACACCAAAAGTTCTTTCAACTGACTATTTTGTTAGTTATTCCGCTTCTGAGATGAAGGCAAAACCTGCGATTGCAAAGGTTTATGTTCCTACATCTATTCTTGAAAGCAAAATAGTCGATCTTGAAAATGTTTTATCTGATGAAAAACTTTTGGTTGATATACAACAAAATGTATTTTCTACAGTTATAAAGAACACTGTTTTTCAAAGTAAATCTACAAAGTGTTTTACAGTTTCTAAGGTATCTCAATCTTCATCTGATAATTCTATTGACTTATTTGAGTCTGCAAATGATTTTTTAAATTCTGATGATGGGTGCATGGAAGAATTTGATATGTTTGATGTTAATTCTATACTTCCTGATCATTCTACTTGTCTTACAAATGACAAAGTGTTACCAAGTGGTGTAAATACTGTTGAATCATCAACTAAGGTTGGTGAATCAGTTTCTGTAACTGTTGATTACTATGCTAATGGTAAGAAACATAAGAAACAGCGATTACAGAAACAGAAATACACTGGTACACGAAAGAATATTCAGTCTCAGAAATCTACTTTTCCTAATAAATCTATATCTTATGTTTCAGATTTAAGGAAGAAAAAGTTGAAAGCTCAATCCGAATGGAGACCAAAACGGAAGGAGGATGAGATAGACGGATCAGTTTCTGATAATTCTTTTACTAGTCAAGTTAGTAGTGATAATGATGTAATTGATCAATTTGCTTCAAATAAACAAAACCTTGTAACTTCTTACAAGAAATATTCAATAAAGCAATTGATTCAATTATCTCTTATTCCTACTACATTTTATTCTAATTATCGGAGAACTGTTTTTGCTTATTCTCATAATTCTTCTGATTGGTATGGATCTTATCATGTTAATTCTTCAAGATCAAATGTTTTTCAAAGTTTTCAAAAGAACAGAGGGTTCATTTTCAAGTGGATACCAAAATCTTGTGCTAAACTGTTAGGACCCGTTTTTAAATGGGTACCTAAATAATCTATTGTCTCCTGATTTCTCTTGCAGACCCGACATATGTGGTACTTGGATAGTGGATGTTCCAAGCATATGACTGGGCAAAAAACTTTATTGTCTAACTATATAGAGAAATTCAGTGGAAATGTCAGATTTGGAAACGATCATCTTTCACCTATCTTAGGATATGGTGACATCATTCAAGACAAGATAATGATTAGTAAGGTGAGTTATGTCGAAGGCTTGGGGCACAACTTATTCAGAATTGGTCAATTGTGCGATAAAGGGTTAGAGGTCAACTTCAAGTCTAAGAGTTGCCTAGTTTGTACTGAAGACGGAACAGAACTCTTATCTGGAAATCGAAAGACAAATCTCCACACCATCAATTTGTCCAAAGTTCAGATTGACAATCAAGTTTGTTTGATGACAAAAGCTTCAACGCAACAAAGTTGGCTCTGGCACAGACGTTTATCTCATTTGAACTTTCGTTACATCTACAAGTTGGTTCGTGGGAAATTGGTAAAAGGACTTCCTGAGCTGAAATATGAACGAGAACACTTATGCGCAGCGTATGAAAAGGGTAAGATAAAGAGAGTCGCTCATAAACCAAAGCCTGAACCAAGCACTAGTTCTCCGTTAGAATTGTTACATATGGATTTGTGTGGTCCAATGAGAACTCAGAATTTGGGAGGAAAGAAATACGTATTGGTTATTGTGGATGATTATTCAAGATACACGTGGGTCAAATTTCTTCGTTCAAAAGATGAGACACTGGAAGTTCTCATTACTTTCTTAAAGACGACCCAGGTGAAAATGCAGCGACCAGTTAAGTTTCTTCGTACTGACAATGGCACAGAATTCAAGAACAAGATTGTTGATTAATATCTCGAATCAGTTGGGATTTCACATCAGTATTGTGCTGCTAGAACGCCTTAACAAAATGGAGTAGTCGAAAGGCGAAATCGGACGCTAGTCGAGGCCGCTCAGAGTATATACGATAAATCACATACCTCCTCTTCTTCATTTTCTAAATCAGCTTCAGTATCTGATTCGATTTTGCCCACCAAGCACATATTGACGGCTTCATCCTTTTCTTCTTCTTCATCTTCTTCTTCTTCATCTGAGTGATCCAACCAGTATTCATCTTCAGCCATCAGCGCCTTGCCTGCCTCCTGTTGCTTTGCAAGAAGCATCTTGTTCTTGTAGAAGTCGGAGTTTCTAACTTTTGATATTCGGCAATTCTTGGCAAAGTGACCGATTTTGCCACAGTTGTAGCACATGGGTGGTCCTGGCTGACTTGATCCTTCAGCTTTGTACTTCCTTTCTTCCGGTTTCTTCTCTTCCAATTTGTTTCCTTCTGTCTGATATCTTCTCTCATCAGATTTCTTCTCCTCTTGACTCTTCCCTTCAAATCTCTTCCCTTCAAATCTTTTCCCTTCATACCTATTTCCTTCATATCTGCTTCCTTCAATTCTTTCCTTGTGAGCATAGTTGTTGGGTCCAGAAAAGTACCTCTGACTGTTTGACGTTGGATTCCTGTAGAACTTTTTCTGAAATGCATTTGTTAGAAACTGCATTGCATGCTGCATTTGTTCATTTTCATCCGAGTCAGAGACAACATCAACTTCAGCTTCTTCTGATTCATACACAATCGTCTTGTTCTTCTTCTTCTTCACAACAAGGGCGACTGTGTCTTCAACTGTCTTTCCTTTTCTCTTTTCTGCTAGAATTTCATCCACCTCATCTTCATTTTGTCGGAGGGTTTCATACACCTCATGAAGTGGAATCTCATTCAGGTCTTTTATCTGCCTCATCTGCCTGGCAAAACTTTTCTATTATTGTTGTATAATACTCAGGAATTTGATATTCAGCTCGATTTGAGATTTGTTGACCTTGTTCTTGCTCAATTTGTTTAGCAATGTCACAAACCTATCATATGTTCCTTCTAGAGTTTCTCCAGTTCTGCCTTTGAATTCTTCAAAACTGTGCAGACAGTTAGAGATTTTCAGTTGGTTCCCAATTTTTGAACCCAGCATCATTTTCTCTAGTTGATCCCACATTTGTTTGGCTGAGGCTTTGTAGCTGTCAATCTTTACATAGATTTCATTTGTAATCCCTTGTAGAATGTATGACTTGGCTAACCTGTTGCCTTTTGCTCTTAGCTTAGCATCACCTGTTAGATATGTATAAGAAAGTACAATTCTTACTTCTTGAGTTCCTACTGCTGGCTCCCTACACTGTGTTTCCAGTAGGCCTTCTTCTAGGGATTGTATAATGAAATTACCCAAATCCAATCTTTCAATGAAGTTTAGAAACCTATCCTTCCACTGTTCGTATTCCCCTCGAAAGAGAACTGGTGGCTTGGTATCGGTTTCTATTGCGAGAGCTTCTTTGGATGTCATCCTGTATTGAATAAGAGAAAACTTGATAGATATGATCGTTAATCCAAATAAAATTTGATCACACAAGAAATTTTGTCCCCCTAGGCAGACTTAGCCTTAGGGCCCCTAGAGAAAAATTTATGACAATTAAAGACCCTATTGCAGTTTTGAAAAATTCTCAGAAAAATATTCTAAGTATGAAAATTGGAGCTTTGCGTTTGAGAAGGTTTGCGTTTCAAGTGAGGAGCGCACAATGAGGTGTGCGGGTCTTGTGGGAAGCGCACAATTGAGGTGTACGGGTCTAGTTGGATGCGCACAATGGAGTTGTGCGGGTCTGGTTAGGAGCGCACAATTGAGGTATGCGGTCTAGTTGGACGCGCACAATGGAGTTGTGCGGGTCTGGTTAGGAGCGCACAATTGAGGTGTGCGGGTCTAGTTGGACTCGCACAATGGAGTTGTGCGTTTCAAGAAGGAACCGCACAATTGAGATATGCGATTCAAATGGGACACGCAAGGTTGACTTGTTCTTTTTAAGAGATGAACTTGATGTCTTGAGGTATGCATGTCTGAGGTATGCGTGTGCTTTGGAACCCGAGAAGTAAGGAATGCGTTTCCTTTGGGACGCGCACAATAGAATATGCGATTCCTATGAGACGCACACTGTAAGGTATGCGGGTTATTCTTCCTCTGTTGTGCGGGTGTTCGTCCTGTACTTCTGAAAATCGACTGAATCTTGTTCCTGAAACGATTTAGCAATACCAAACTCTACCAATATGTCTAGAATTACTTCTAGAACTGAATGTAAGCACTCGATCTCACTAAAACACTCTTTTTAGAATTTAATCTGATCGCACAGTGACTTACCCACTTCGACTGTTTTCACTCAAAATCCACAAATTGGAACTCGATTTAAGCTTAAAAGTGAAATTAAATAGCAACAACTCGATCTAGCATGTAGTACGATCACACTCTGATCGATTCTAACACCTAAAACAGTTTAAATCACAAACTCAAATTTTCTTGAAGAACACAGAGACGTTTTTCTTTTATAAAACTTGTTTTGATCTTAACCAGGCTCTGATACCAATTGTCGGTCCTTTAACAATACTACTACTATCAAGTTTTATAGAAACAACAACACAATAACGATTACCAACCTGTATTGAATATATCAAACGATTACAAGGTTGATCGATTAAGTTCTTGATGTGTTCTCTATGTTTTTCTCTCTTTTTCACCTTGATGTGTGTGTTTGTGTGTGTGAAATTAATTATCTGATCTAATCTGATTGTGAGAGAGATATCACAAAGATATTATCTCTAGCTTCTTAGACACACAATCAAATAACTTGCAAATAGAAAACTAATATAAACTAACTAACTAATATAATATCTAACAAACTAAACTAACCTAACTAAACTAATAGATAATATCTAAATATCTATTTATAAGATATTTAGATTAAACATAAAATACAATTACATTGATTACATTGACATTTATTACAAACGACATAGACTTTAATATCAAGAGTCGACTTTCCGGCTTTAGCTTCAGATTGCGATCTTCAGTTTGGATGATCTTGAATCCAATAAGACTGTGTCTTAACAGCTGCGTAGGGTAGAAACATTCTGATTGCCTCTAATCGCGCCACAGGAGCATATGTCTCGTCATAGTCAATTCCTTCCTCTTGTCTGTATCCTTTGGCTACTAGTCTTGCCTTGTTTCGGATAACGGTACCATCTTCGTCATTCTTTATCTTGAAAACCCATTTCGTACCTATAATTGCTTTACCTTTAGGTTTCGGTACGAGTCTCTAGACTTGAAGTGCATCGAATTGATTTAGCTCTTCTTGCATTGAGATCACCCATTCTGGATCAGCAAGTGCTTCTAATACGCGTGTTGGCTCGAACTTGCTTAGAAAGGAGTCATGCATGCACATGTTCATTGATGCTGACCTAGTTTGCACTGGTTTTGATGGATCGCCAATAATTTGGCTTAGCGGGTGCTCTTTGGTCCATTTTTGTTCATAAGGCAATGGATTAGATGATTGTATGTCTGTTGTGTCATCTATGAATCCACTTGTACCTTCTTCTGTTTGTGCAGGAGGATTGATGATTTCAGTTGAAGTGGCAGGTTTAGAAGACTCAGCAGGTGCAGCTTGATCTGGCTGTAGATTGATCTGTACAGAATCTCCTACTATTTCAGCTACTTCTGTCTCTTTATCATTTGTCACTTCTTCAACTGTTGGAGTCGGCATTTGAATTGGAATCTCTTATTGAATTGGGGCGTTTGATTCAATAGAGTCATCTGAACTGGTTGGATGAGTAGTCGTTAAGTCTTCCATCCTGTCAACCACAACAGATTTCTTTACATTAGATCCAAGAAATTCATCATAAAACAATTCAAATAATAAATCTAAATCAGATAAATGGTTAGTAGAAGTTGATGCTTCATCTGATTTATTCTGTTGAGACGTAGGTCCTGGACTGAGTTGCCCAGAAGCTAGTATTCCTATAATAATGGGTTCTAAACGTTGTTGTTCGGAAGCCATCTCTTCATCAAAGGTGACGTTGATGCTTTCAATCACCGTCCTTGACTTCTTTAGATAAACACGGAATGCAGTTGATGTCGAGGAATAGCCAATGAAGATTCCTTCATTCGCCTTAGCACTGAACTTATTAAGATTCTCCCTATCATTTAGAACGAAACACTTACACCCAAATATATGGAAATATTTGATTGTCGGTGTTTGGTTGTTGATTAATGCATAAGGAGTCTTCTTGAATCTTCGATGTATCATGGATCGATTCTGTGTGTAGCACGCGGTCGAAACAGCTTCTGCCCACAAAAATAGAGGTAAGTCTGATTGACTTAGCATAGTACGAGCAGCCTCGACTAGCGTTCGATTTCTTCTTTCAACCACTCCATTTTGTTGAGGCGTACGAGCAGCAGAGTATTGATGTGAAATCCCGACAGATTCGAGATATTCTTCAACTTTGTTGTTCTTGAACTCTGTGCCGTTGTCTGTTCGTAGAAACTTGACCGGTTTCTGCAGATTCACCTGGGTCGTCTTTAGGAATGTGATGAGAACATCTGGCGTCTCATCCTTTGAACGTAGAAACTTGACCCATGTGTATCGCGAGTAATCGTCCACGATCACGAGTATGTACTTCTTGCCGCCTAAGCTTTGAGTTCGCATCGGACCGCATAAGTCCATATGCAATAACTCTAAAGGAGCATTGGTACTTTGTTCAGGCTTCGGTTTATGAGGTGCCCTCTTCATCTTGCCCTTTTCACAAGCTGCACAAAGATGTTCTCTTTCATACTTGAGCTCTGGAAGTCCTTTGACGAGCTTTCCACTGACCAGATTGTTGATGTACCTGAAGTTGAGGTGAGAGAGCCTTCGATGCCATAACCAACTTTGTTGCATCGATGCTTTTGTCAGTAGACAAACTTGCTTGTCAGCCTGGACATTTGATAAATTGATTGTGTAGAGGTCTGATTCTCGAGTACCGACCAAGAGTTCTTCGCCTTCTTCATTGCGAACTGAACATCTCTTGGATTTGAAGTTGACCTCTAAGTCTTTGTCACAGAACTGGCCTATACTGAACAAGTTGTGTCGTAAGCCTTCAACATAGCTCACCTTCTTGATAGTGACATTGTTCTGTTATACATCACCGTATCCTATGATTGGAGAAAACTGGTCGTTGCCGAATCTTACTGTTCCGCAATATTTCTCTTTAAAATTTGACAGTATCTATTTTTGCCCTGTCATGTGCTTAAAACATCCGTTGTCCAAGAACCATGTATGACTAGTCTGCATAAGAGAAATTACAAATTTAGAGATTTATATGACAACATTGGAATAAGCACTTTTGATTATCGAAGTGCGGGTCTTGAACTGATTTGTTCAAAAGCCTATTTTGACTTTGATGTTCGGGTTTTGAACTGCATTATCCAAAAACCTATTTTGACATTGAAGAACGAGTCCTGATCTGTACATAATCAGAAGTCGCATTCTCTTTAAGCTTTGTGTGCCTGCAACACAGATTTAGCTTTAGGTACCCATTGGAATTTGGGTCCTGCTGTGTTAGCACAAGATTTTGGTACCCATTTCAAATTGGGTCCTTTTTTCTTTTGAAATGTATGAGAAGGATTAGTATGAGATGAATGCACATGGTAATTTTCAAACCAATCTCCAGAATCTTGACAAGAGATAGAAACATGTTTATCATAAATAGAAGACTTTCTAGCATATAAAGATAACTGAAATAATTGCTTCATTGTATATTGTTTACGAGAAACAGCAAGTTTTGAGTTCAAAAGAGCAACATCAGCAATTAAGACATCTTTACTAAGCGAAGTCTTACTACAATTAACACTACTAAACGATAAAACAGTCTTATCAAGCTTCCGTTTGGGATGCCATTGAGAATTTACGTCTGACCTTTGCTTGCTCAGATCTGAAACATGTAAAGCTGGTGAGTTAGACCTTTGAGCAACAAGCGATTGCTTCTTCTTCGGATTACCAGTAGTGTTCGATTTCTGTGAATGCTGAGATATTTTCTTACCTTTAGCATGTTTAGCTTTCATAGAGACTGAATTATCAACTTTCGTTGATTTTGCACCGTTCACAGGCATACTGGTATTTCTTGAAGATTTCTTAACAAAAGATGAATGGTTAGGAAGTTTTTCATTAATGTCAAATTGATTAGAACCATTATCTAAACCACTGTCAGAGTTCAAAAAATCAAATCCTTTATTTGATGAACCATACAAATCCTCAGAGTTTGAAGTCTTTGAAAGAACAGAATTTGAAAACACGGTTGAAAAAACGTTTTGCTCAATAAATATCAAAAGTCTTTCATCTGACAAAAAATTCTCGAGTTCAGAAATTTTACGTTCTAAAACGAGAGGAGGGACATATAGTTTACCTTGAATAGGCTTCGCCTTCATTTATTTTTCAGAATAACTTGGAAAGAAATCACTTGAAAGAGTTTTCTTCTTTTGATATATAGGATTTTCGTTATAACTATTATTCGTCTTCGCATAATTAAATGGAAGATGAACTTTAGCTGATTTCAACCGTTTTTCCGTTTCATTTGCTTCATCCTTTTCCGATAGTTTAGTCCAAAATGTTTTAAACTTAGGGATTCTGCGAGCTAATTGCATTGAAAGATGATCATAAACTCCAGTCACTTCAGACATCCCTTTTTGTAGACAGTGAGGATTCTTATAACCGATTCCCCATCTCTCTATTTCTTCTTTGGGTTTGTTTAGAAAAATAGTCTCTTCAGTTTGACCCATTTTATATAACTTCTCTTCCAAACTTTTTAATTTTCCCAGTAAAGAAAAGTTTTCTTTGGTACAAGAAGCATGCAATTTTGTAAGCTCATAAATATCTATCTCACTTTTTTAGCAGTTTAGACTTAAGATCAGAATTCTCTTTATGAATTATTGTCTTTTCCTTAGCGTTGGTGTCATTATATTTATGAAGAATCTCAACTAATACTTTCTGCTCAGCAATTTCATTGCTAAGTTTCTATATCAATTGGTTTTTGTCAGTTATGACACCATTATCTTGCTTAATCAGATTCTAACTCTTTTTGTTTTAAACTCATGGCATGCATTTTATTCATGAAATCTAAATCTGATAAATTACATACCTCCTCTTCTTCATTGTCTGAATCAGCTTCAGCATCTGATTCTATCTGGCCCATCAAGCACATGTTGACGGCTTCATTTTTCTCTTCATCCTCTTCTTCTTCTTCATCTGAGTGATCGAGCCAGTATTCATCCTCAACCATCAGTGCCTTGCCAGCCTTCTGTTGCTTTGCAAGAAGCATCTTGTTCTTGTAGTAGTCGGAGTTTCTGACCTTTGATTTGCGGCAGTCCTTGGCAAAGTGACCTAATTTGCCATAGTTGTAGCACGTAGGTGGTTCTGGCTGACTTGATCCTTCACCTTTGAACTTTCTTTCTTCCGGTTTCCTCTCCTCTATTTTCTTTACTTCAGGCTGATACCTTCTCTCTTCAGGTTTCCTTTCTTTTTCTCTCTTTCCCTCAAACCTATTTCCTTCATACCTACTACCTTCAACCCTTTCTTTATGGATGTAGTTGTTCGGACCAGAAGAGTACCTCTGACTGTTTGATGTTGGCTTTTTGTAGAACCTTTTCTGAAAAGCATTTGTTAGCATCATCATTGCTTGCTTTCGCTGATCATTTTCATCTGTTTCAGAGTTTGCATAAGCTTCATCTTCTTCTGATTCGTACACAATTGCCTTGTTCTTCTTCTTCCTGACAACAAGAGCAACTGTGTCTTCAACTGTCTTTCCTCTCTGTCTCTTCTCATCTAGAATTTCATCCACCTCTTCTTCATTTTGTCGGAGGGTTTCATACACCTCGTGAAGTGGAATCTCATTCAAGTCTTTTATCTACTTCATCTGCCTAGCAAATCTTTTCCATTCCGGTTGAAGAATACTTAGGAATTTGACGTTCAGCTCAATTTGAGATTTGTGGACTTTGTTCTTGCTAAGTTCGTTCAGCAAAGTCACAAACATGTCATAGGTTTCTTCTAAAGTTTCTCCCACCCTGCCTCTAAATTCTTCATAATTATTTAGGCAGTTGGAGATTTTCAGCTGATTCCCAACTTTCGAACCCAACATCATCTTTTCGAGCTGATCCCACATTTGTTTGCCGGTGGCCTTGTAGTTATCAATCTTTATATAGATTTCGTTTGGAATTCCTTGTAAAATGTATGACTTAGCTAATCTGTCGCCTTTGGCTCTTCTGAGGTTATCATCTCCTAGCTCATGAAACTTGAGTTCAACTTCAGTCGGCACATTATCAACTACACGAGTCATCGTGACTGGTTTCATAACCCCTTCTTCTATAGATTTCCTGATGAAATCACCCAGCTCATGTCTGTCAATGAAGTTCAGAAACCGATCCTTCCACTGTTCGTATTCTCCTTTAAAGAGAACTGGTGGCTTGGTGTCAGTTCCTATTGCAAGAGCTTCTTTGGATGTCATTCTGTATTGAAATAAGAAAAAGACTTATCATATATGATCGTTAAACCAGATAAAATTTGATCACACAAGAAATTTTTGTCCCCCTAGGCAAACTTAGCACAGGGGTCCCGCTACCCGGTTAGCGGGTGGGGTCAAGGGGCAACGCCCTTGCGGGGGTATGGGGGCAACGCCTCTAGAGAAAAAATTTATGACAATTAAAGATCCTATTACAGTTTTCAAAAATTTTCCTAAGTGTGAAATTTGAACAAAATTCAGGTTTGCGTTTGAAGAAGGTTTGCGTGTCACGTGGGAGACACAAAGTTGAGTTTGCGTTTCACATGGGAGGCGCAAAGTTGAGTTTGCGTTTCACGTGGGAGGCGCAAAGTTGAGGTTTGCGTTTCTGAGGTTTGCGTTTCTTCCTTGATCCGAGAAGTGTGCTTTGCGTGTTGTTTGAGAAGCGCAAAGTGGGCTTTGCGTTTCACTTGGGACGCGCAAAGTTGGACTTTGCGTTTGTTCTTCTTTTGCTTTGCGTATGTTCGTCCTTAAACTTCGAAAGTCGACTAGAACTTGTTCCTGAAACGATTAGCAGTACCAAAACACTACCCTTATGTCTAGAAACACTTCTAAAACTGAAAGTAAGCACTTAATCTCAATAAAACACACTATTTGAAGAAAAATTTTATCGCACAGTAACTTTCTTCCACTCGACTGCTTTCTCACTAAATCCACAAATTGGAACTCGAATAAAGCTTAATACTGAAATTAATCACACACAACTCGATCTAGCATGTATTTCGATCACAACCTGATCGATTTTAACACCTAAAACAGTTTAAATCTCGAAATCGATTTTCAATAAGAACATAGAGACGTTTTTCAGAAAACTTGATTTGATCTTTATTAGGCTCTGATACCAATTGTCGGTCCACACAATGTTTATATCAAGTTCTTAGAAACAACACAATAACGATTACCAACCTGTATTGATTATAACAACGGTTACAAGGTTGATCGATTCAAGCTATGTTTGTGTTCTCTGTTTTTCTCTCTGAATTACACCTTTTAGTGTGTGTTTTTGTGTGTGAATTATGATGTGATTATTGAGAGATGAGATACTAGAGATACACAAAAGATCTACCAAGTGTGTCTAACACACTACCTTAGATAATATCTAGATATTAGACCTAAATATTATTTTCTAATATAAAGTAAACTAGAAAGCTAACTTAGAAACTAATATAACTAACTAAGTTACCTAAGTTAGCTAATACCTAACATACTAGATATTAAGTTAACTTTTACAATAATAAACAAATACATTGACATTTATAACAAACGACATAGACTTTAATATCGAGAGTCGACGTTTCGGCTTTAGCTTCAGATTGCGATCTTCAGTTTGGATGATCTTGAATCCAATGAGACTGTGGTCTAACACGTTGCAAGTGATGAGGATATCCTTTTTGGAGGCATGACTACATAGCTTTGAGGAGACGATAGTTAGATTCGCCCCCTACATTATGTGTATTTGTACATGAAAATGAGTTAATTTAATTTTCTTTTTGAATTTATAGCAGGGTCTGTATAAAAGTACAAGAAATGCATCATTTTTTTTAAATCACCGGATTTTCCGTGATGGGTTCGATTTTTATAGTGGGAATTACCAACGTTTATGCACAGGGTTTTTAAGGGTTTTTCCTCGTTAATCCGTTGGTAATTCGTCGTTAAAATCCTTCGGTAAATCAAATGCTTACCAGATAATTTTCGACGACGATTACTGACGGATTACCGACGGATCTTACCCATCACCGATGGATTATCGACGGATCGGGCCGTCAGAAATTATTGTTTTTTTTTTGTGTGTAGTGATGAACCAATTTAGGCTATCGAGCCATACCACACATGTTGAAATAGCACCATGTCATGTAGCAAATTTTGGAAAAAATTGTTTCTAAGAAGTGCAGAGTATGGAGTTGTTGTGAAGATTCAATAAAATTATATTTAGATCTACATTAAAGTTTTTTAATTATTTGATAATAACATGTTAGTGCACAAATATGTTGGATCCAAGATCATGAAAGTCAAAGTCAAAGCTCAAGTCAAACCTTCAAGCAAAAGTCAAAGTCTTTTGTAATAAGTAAAAGTCAAAGTCAACTTGTTTTAGTTTTTGTCTTTGTATTGTACCTTAGTATAAATAATTTTGTTCGTTTGTGTGTATCAAGTGCAATCTTGTAGAACTAAGTGGTACGCATCCTAGAGAGAGAAAGCATTATGTGTTCGTATCTTGTAAACTATGGAATCTAATCAATGCCATATGACGATTTGATCTGAGTTTCTTGTTATTGATCTTGTTTAGAACTTGTATTGTGGGACACACAATTGGTATTGGTTACGATAACCCACATTATTTGAAAAAGGGCGTTTCCAAAGTGTCTGCTTTGTATGATTTTGGATTTCTAAAATTGGCACCTAAATATCCTGAACTCAGAGTTAAATGGACAAAACTATCAGATGAGGAAGAAGCTAAGGAAGATGAGAAAAGGAAAAATAAAACTAAAATGCAACTTCCATTTCGTTATGAGAAGTTGAATTCTAGTTACAGTTCTAAACAGTCAAAATTTCTTTCCAACGATTATTTTCAAAGTTATTCTACAGAGAAAATGGAGGCAAAACCGATTGAAGAGTTTGATTTTCTAAACTCTGATGGTTGTTTTGATGATTGTGTTGATCAATTTGATTTTAATGCAAAACCTCCAGATCATTCTCCATTTATTGTGAATTCCAAAGGTTTACCAAGTGTATCTGAAAAGGGTGAATCGTCAACGAAAGTTGATAAACCAGTTTATGTTAATACCAATCATGCCAAAGGTAAGAAGAGAAAGAATAGGCATTCACAGAAACAGATTAACAGAATAACATTGGTAAATCTAGGAAAAGATCATCTTTTAAATCTCACAGTTCTAACTTTCAAAATTCATATGTTTTAGATGTGAAAAAGAAAAAGCCTGAAGTGAAATCAGAATGGAGACCAAAGAAGAAAGTTGATGAGAATACAAAATCATGTTCTGATATTGACTGTAGTAGGATTCCTGTTAGTGATAGTGATGTAATTGGTAATATTGCTTCTCATAAACCAAAACTTGTATCTTCTTACAAGACATATTCAATAAATCAATTACTCCAATTATCTCCGTCTACTTATAAGTCTTCCACATATCGTCGAAATGATTTTGTACTTCGACAATATTCTGATAATTGGTTTGGATCATATCATGTCTATTCTAATAATTATGTTTCAAAAAAATTTCAAAAGATTAAAGGGTCCAAATTCAAATGGATGCCAAAATCATGTGCTAACTTGCTAGGACCCATCTATAAATGGGTACCTAAACCTGTTGTTCCTTGATTTCTCATGTGCAGACCCATCATATGTGGTACTTGGATTCTGGTTGCTCCAAGCATATGAATGGACGGAAATATATTTTATCTAATTATACAGAGAAATTCTGCGGGAACGTCAGATTTGGGAATGACCAGTTTTTACCAATCTTGGGATATGGAGATGTCGTGCAAGAAAATGTAACGATTAAGAAGGTGAGCTACGTTGAAGGATTAGGACACAACCTATTCAGCATTGGTCAGTTATGTGACAAGTATTTAGAGGTTAGTTTCAAGGCCAAGCGATGTTGTGTGAGAACTAAAGATGGTAAAGAACTCTTGATCGAAACGCGAAAGTCAAACCTCTACACAATCAATCTGTCAAAAGTCAAGACTGATAATGCGGTGTGTCTACTTACTAAAGCCTCTATGCAACAGAGTTGGTTATGGCATAGAAGGTTATCTCATCTCAACTTCCGATACATCAATAAGTTGGTGACTGGTAATCTGGTTAAGGGTTTACCTGAACTGAAATATGTCAAAGAACATCTGTGTGTTACGTGTGAGAAAGGTAAGATGAAAAGAGCTTCTCATAAGCCTAAGCCTGAACTAAGCGTAAGTACTCTTTTAGAACTGCTGCATATGGATCTCTGTGGTCCAATGCGAACTCAAAGCATCAACAGAAAGAAATATGTGTTGGTGATTGTCGATGATTATTCAAGATACACTTGGGTAAAATTTCTAAGATCGGAAGATGAGACGCCCGATGTCATCATCTCATTCTTAAAGACCGTTCAAGTGAACTTGCAGAAGATAGTTAAGCTTCAAATAACTGATAATGGCACAGAATTCAAGAACAAAACGGTTGACGATTATCTTGAATTGGTCGGGATAACACATCAATTTTTTGCTGCCAGAACTCCGGAACAAAATGGGGTAGTTGAACGACGAAATCGGACTCTTGTTGAGGTTGCACGAACAATGTTGAGCCAGTCCGATCTACCTTTATTTTTGTGGGCCGAAGATGTCTCTACTGCATGTTATACGCAATATCGCTCAATCATTCATCGTCGGTTTGGTAAAACACCATATGCTTTGATAAATAATAGAATACCTAGCATTAAACATTTTCACATTTTTGGATGCAGGTGTTTTGTGCTGAACGACAAGGAGAACTTGAACAAGTTCAGTCCGAAAGCTGATGAAGGCATTTTCATTGGATATTCTCAAACATTTGTTGCATACAGAGTTTACATGAAGAAATCCAAGATAGTTGTGAAGAGTGTAAATGTCACATTCAATGAAGAAATGGCTTCTGATCAAAACAGTTCAGAACCCGTTATAACAGGAGTTTTAGCTTCTGGGCATATCATTCCAGAACCTGCGGTTAATGTTTCTAACTCTGATAAAGCGTCAACGTCTACATCTCATTTAACATAATTAGATTTATTGTTTGAATTTTTCTATGATGAGTTTCTTGGTACTAAATTGACTAAACTTGTTGTGATTGACAGATCTGAAGATTCAAGTAGTAATCATCCAATCACATCAGATGTCTCAACTAAATCCGATCCCCCGATTTAGGAAGAAACTCAAATTCAAACACCTACTCACTCAGTTGAAGTTTCTATTGAAACTGTCGAGCCAGAAGTTACACATTCAGTTGGATGTACGGTAATGCCTACTCAACAGACATCAAATGTCCAATCCACTAAAACTTCTGCACCGATTACTTCAACTGAACCCCATATTAAACAAGAAGAAGAAAGTGGATATCTAGATGTTCAACATGATCAATCAACATCTAATCCACTTTTCGTGATCCAAATTGGGTTACAGCCATGCAAGAAGAGCTCAACCAATTTGAAGCGCTTAAAGTCTGGCGATTGGTGGCCCGACCTGAAGGAAAGACAATCATTGGCACCAAGTGGGTATTCAAAAATAAGAAGGATGAAGATGGTGTTGTTATTCGAAACAAAGCAAGACTTGTAGCCAAGGGATACAGACAAGAGGAAGGCATTGATTATGACGGGACGTATGAACCAGTTGCGCGTATTGAGGCCATTAGGATGTTCCTAGCCTACGTTGCACATAAGAACTTTACGGTCTATCAGATGGATGTCAAGACAGTCTTTCTGAATGGATTATTAAAAGAAGAGTTGTACGTTTCTCAATCAGAAGGATTAGTAAGTGCAGACAAACCAGATCATGTCTATATTCTAGACAAAGCACTTTACGGACTCAAACAAGCCCCTCGAGCCTGGTATGACGTATTATCCAAATTCCTTGTCAAGTGTGGTTTCTCAAAAGGTCAAATCGACACCACTTTATTCATTAAAAAGGAGAAAGTTGATATCATTTTAATTCAAATATATGTGGACGATATCATATTTGGTTCAACCAATCCAAAATACTGTAAGAATTTTTATAACCTCATGGTGTCACGTTTTCAAATGAGTATGATGGGAGAGATGAACTTTTTTCTCAGATTACAAGTTAGACAATTTTCTACGGGGATTTTTATAAATCAAGCGAAGTATATTGCTGACATTTTAAAGAAATTTAATATGTCAAATGATACTCCAATTTCAACCTCGATGGCACCAGGAACTAAAATCGGAGTTGATCTTTTGAGAAAAGTTGTTGATGTTAGAACCTATAGAGGAATGATTGGTTCTTTAATGTACTTGACGGCTAGTCGGCCAGATATTATGTTTTCTACATGCTTATGTACTAGATATCAAGCTTCGCCTAAAGAATCTCGCTGTAAAGCAGATATTTAGATATATGAAGGGAACTGCAGATCTTGGTTTGTGGTATCCTAAAGATACAGATTTTGAGCTAACAACGTATTCAGACGCAGATCATGCAAGTTGTATGCTAGACAGGAAAAGCACATCGGGTCACATTTAATTTCTTGGAGAAACGACTTTGTGTTTCCACTTCGACTGCTGAAGCAGATTATGTAGTTGCTGCTAGTTGCTACTCTTAAGTGTTGTGGATGAGAACACAACTTCAAGACTATGGATTCCAATTCAACAAAATTCCAATATATTGTGATTCGAAGAGCGCCATTGCAATATCAGTTAATCCTGTTCAACACACAAAGACTAAACATATTGACGTGAGATATCATTTTATCAAAGATAATGTCGAAAAAGGTACAATTGAACTTTACTTTGTAAACACAGATTATCAACTTGCAGATTTGTTTACCAAGCCATTAGACGAAAAGAGATTTAATTTTCTCATTTCAAGACTTGGCGTGTTAAACTTCAAGACTTAACCTGTAGTTACCTAGTACAGTTTATTTTTGCTATTTTTCTTCATTTCTTTATTTTTAATCTGAATGATATATGCACTGAAAGGTTATGTTCATGTTTTCAGGGGGAGTGAGAGATATCTTAGATGATCTACATTCTAGAGGGAGTTATAAATTTTGTTGCATATTATTTTTCACTGACATATCTTATGATACATATGTTCAGGGGGAGTAAGGAATTTGATTTCTGATTACATCTGATGAGAACTCGTTCTTAAAAGTTTTATTGCTTTCATGTCATTACTTTTCAATAAAGTTTGTGAATAAGACTTTGTACTTTGACGATTTTTTTTGACTAAATGCAAATTTTGAGAGGGAGCTTACATGATAATATCAATTATGACTTTGAAGTTGACTTTATGAGATTCAAGCTGAGCGTAAGGAATATTCTATTCTTAATCGCATTGTGTTTGAAAGAAGGACAACTTTCAAACATGGAAAACATGTTCTTAAACGTTCAAACCACTTCTCGATTCTTAAAAAGATTTCATGAATTTAGAAGTGTGGTTTTAAATGTTTTCGTTATTATGTGCTTTATTGTTAAACAAACCGTGTGTTTCCAAAGATATATACTTGTGTATTATCTTTTCCAATATATTGTCAATTATTCACACACACCGGTTTAGTATTTTTAGTTGACTACGTTCTTACCATGTCTCAAAATTGAACATAATTTTCGATGGTAAGACACCCCGTTTGAACTTCATTAGTATTTGAGCGTGATTTCATTCAAAGCGTTTCTTTCAAGAATGTCTATAATTGTTCTTATAGACAATATTCAATTTTTCATGACCTAAGCTTTTAATGATAAATCATTCATAATTGATCTTTTCAATACATTGTCAGATTCTCAAACAAGTCTTTTCTATTCATTTCATTCATTCAATATCCTTGTTTTGAAAAAATCTTTCATGTTTAAATGCTCAAATGTTCATGATTATCTTACAGAGCATACATATATCTAACATGTATTTCATTTTGTGTTTTAACTGAAAAGTTAAACCAATTGAGCAACATTTTGCTTATAGGACAAATACATGGTAATTGTATGAGCTAAATAGAACTTCTATGGATTCACGATAACCAGTGTTTCCTACCTAAGAAGTTATTCTTGAGTGATCGGAAGGCGAGGAGTCAATATCTGAGTGTGGGTGTGTGTTGAGATAAAATGAAAAGAGAGTTTGGTTAGAAATGAGCTTAAATGTTAAAAGAAAGAGGGTGAGAGATCAGAGTAAAAGAGTATCAAACTCTGCACCAACTTTTTCTGAGTCGGACAACCATATTACTGTTGTTTCACAATTCTTTCGTGAACATCATTGTAACAAGCAACTAGCCCATGTCAACTCTTGCTTTAAGCCCCACCAGCTACTCATTTCTTTCTTAACAAAGAGATGTTTCAATTTTTCTTGGCGACGCAACACATAATCTATCTGATCTTCATTCGGAAGATGTGGATATTGACAAAGAAGGAAGTCTGCCCCACCTTCGCACTTCGATCCTACACAATTGAGTCCGTGTATTATTGTTGTTGTCTCAATGGTTTACACATTTTGAGCCTTTTATAAACATTCATGTTTTAATTCTTTTATACACAAGCACATTCACATAGAAAATTTGTTTTTCTGTGAACGTTCATAGAATTACATTGTGTTATTCGATGATTGAATGGAAGACCTGTGGAGTGAACATTAGGGCTGTAAACGAACCGAACATTCAGCGAACCGTTCATGAACTGTTCGGCAGGAAGTTCGTTTATGTTCGTTTATTTAATAAATGAACGAACATGAACACATTTTTTTGTTCATTTAGTTAAATGAGCGAACATGAACAATGGTCTCGTTCGTTCATTTACGTTCGTGAACGTTCGTTCATTTATGTTTGTTTATGTTCGTTCATTTATGTTCGTTTACGTTCATTTATGTTTGTTTATATATATAAATATATTATGACATTAATGTGTCAAAACATTAATTAAATTAATTTTTTAAAATTCCTTTTTATAACTCCTAAGTTTATCCCTTTTTTTATTTGTTATGTTATTTTTTACGAACGAAATGATGAGTAACGGTGTTTGTTTTTTATTCATTTGTGTTCGTTTATGTTCATTTATGTTCGTTCGTTTACGTTCGTTTATGTTCATTTATGTTCGTTCGTTTACGTTCGTTCGTTTACGTTCGTTTAACTCTTAATGAACGAACACGAACAAACATATTTTCTTAACGAACGAACACGAACACAAAAAATTTTGTTCGTTTACCGTTCGTGTTCGTTCGTTTGTTCGGTTAAATTAAACGAACGAACACGGACAAGCCTCCGTTCGTGTTCGTTCGGTTCGTTTACAGCCCTAGTGAACATCAATAAAACTCCTGGTACAGTACATTCGTTGTACTAAGTGACTTTGTGTTACTTACAGGCATATTAATTGATTCATTTGTTGATTCAGGGTTACATTCTTATTTGTCTGAATTTGAAAAGATTCAGATGAATACTTTATGAATTGATGGATGTTCAGTGGCTCTTGTGGAAAGATCATGGTCAGAAAATTATGACATTTCTTGAAGAAGTTTTGATGATTTCCATGCTCTACATCATCAAAAATGGGGAGATGATCAAGAAATATTTGGAATATGGGAGAAACAATATGAACATATGATGTCTAAAGTTCAGATGGTGAAAGTTTGAAAGATTTATTGCCGAGTTATGGGGAGATTGTTCAAGATTTGAAAGAAAGTTCAAAGAATTTGGAAAGTTTGTTGAAGATGTACAGAAATTTTCTTTGAAGTTTGATTGCTGAAGCAAAGTGGGCTAAATCTGAAGACAATTTCTTTTCTGAAGTCTGGAAGAGGTTTTTAGTACCTTGGGGAGATTGTTAAAGATTCTTACAAAAGACATTTACAGACTTTGGAGGAGATTACAGAAGGGAGAGAAAATGTTCTTGAAAAAGGGAGAACGTGCTTTAAAGATAGAATTCATTTGAAGAGAAGTACAAGTTTATCCGAAAGGGGAGATTGTTCTTTGATGCTGAAATTTGTTTTTGCTTATCCAAAGGGGGAGATAATTTGTTTCTAAATCCAAAGGGGAGCTTCAATGCATATCTTGTTGAAGATGATCTTGAATCCAAAGGGGGAAATTGTTAGTGCACAAATATGTTGGATCAAAGATCATGAAAGTCAAAGTCAAAGCCCAAGTCAAACCTTTAAGCAAAAGTTAAAGTCTTTTGTAATAAGTATAAGTAAAAGTCAAAGTCAACTTGTTTTAGTTTTTGTCTTTGTATTGTACCTTAGTATAAATAGTTTTGTTCCTTTGTGTGTATCAAGTGCAATCTTGTAGAACTAAGTGGTATGCATCCTAGAGAGAGAAAATAGAGAGAGAAAGCATTTTGTGTTTTTATCTTGTAAACTGTGGAATCTAATTAATGACATATGACGATTTGATCTGAGTTTCTTGTTATCAATCTTGTTTAGAACTTGTATTGTGGGACACACATAACACTTAAAAACCATAAACTCACTACACCATAAATTTAACTCAACTATCATGCATCTCAGTTATAGATCAAGAATTTAGGCTTGATAGGAGTTGAAAAAGAGCTTGAAACTTCATCTTAGGAGTTGTGCAAAATATTGAAGAAGTAAACTCGCTCTTTGTTATATTTTGGAAAATGAGACGTGTTAGAAGATGAATATGGTTAAAGAACACGATGAATATGCTGAAGGTTTGAAACCTCGATATATTGATTGAGAGAAAACGTACAGTATGAAAATGAAAATTATGAAAAGTAATCTAACCTAAACTACAATATACAACACATATATACTAGGCTAAAAGAGCTTGGGCCCAACATGGGCCTGGGCCTCTATATACATTAACATCCCCCCTCAAACTCAATCGGGAGAAGAATGAGCCAGATGGAGTTTGGAAACTAGATCACGAAACCGTCCTGGTAAATGAGCTTTAGTGAAAATATCAGCCGGTTGATCAAGAGTCGAAATAGGGAGAAGCTGAATGGTCTTACGAGTCACATGTTGATGAACAAAGTGACAGTCAATTTCAATATGCTTCGTTCGCTCGTGGAAGACATCATTATGGGCAATCTGAATAGCACTGTTGTTGTCACACCACAATGGAGTTGGAGACGGTTGAGGAGCCCCCATGTTAGAGAGAAGCCAGCGTAACCACACAAGTTCTTGAGCTGTATCAGCTAGCGCTCGATATTCAGCTTCAGTACTGGATCGAGCTGTGAGAGATTGTTTCTTGCTTCGCCAGGATATAAGAGAGTCGCCAAGAAAGAAACAGTAGCCAGTAGTGGAGCGACGATCAGTCATGTCACTGTCCCAATCAGCATCAGAAAAACCGCGCAAAATCAACGATGAGGTGGAAGGAAAATGAAGACCATGAAACATGGTCCCTTTTAAATATCGAAGAATGCGCAGGACAGCAGCATAGTGATCAGATCAAGGTGCAGACATGAACTGGCTAACAGTGTAAACAGCATAGGCAATATCAGGTCGAGTCACTGTCAGATAGACAAGTGACCCCACTAACTGGCGATATAAGGTAGGATCACATAGAGGTGGACCAGCATTTGGAGCCAAATGAAGATTGTGTTCAAGAGGAGTGGATGTTGTTTTGTTGTCAGTAATCCCAACTTTTGACAAAAGATCTGAGGTGTATTTGGCTTGACACAGATAAAGACCCGATGGATCAGAGAGCACCTCAAGACCAAGAAAATAGTGTAAAGAACCAAGATCCTTCATCTCAAAACAGGAGCTAAAAGATGATTTCAGATTGGCTATGCCTGTAGAGTCACTGCCAATAATAATCATATCATCCACATACAGGAGAAGTAAGATTGTGCCAGCTTCAGTTGTCCGAGTAAACAGTCCTGAATCATAGTTGTTGGGTGAGAAGCCCAAAGAGGTGACAGTGGAACTGCATTTCTCAAACCAAGCTCGCGGAGCTTGCTTGAGGCCATAAAGAGCCTTCCGAAGACGACAAACATGACCTTGTGGAAGTCGAACTCCTGGAGGAGGTGTCATGTAGACTTCCTCAGATAGGTCACCATTCAAAAAGGCATTCTTAACATCCATCTGAAAAAGAGGCCATTGTTTTGTAGCGGCAATGGCAAGAAGACTGCGAACAGATGTGACGCGAGCAACAGGTGCAAAAGTCTCCTCATAATCAATACCATATTCTTGATTGAAGCCCTTGGCCACAAGCCGAGCTTTGTACCGATCAATAGAACCATCCGATTTGGTTTTGATTTTGAACACCCATTTGGAGCCAATGGGTTTCTTGCCTGGTGGAAGAGGGACAGAATCCCAAGTTTGAGCTTTGTCAAGTGCCTGAAGTTCCTCATCCATAGCTTTCTGCCAATCAGAGTTAGAAGAGGCTTCCTTGTAGGAAGTAGGTTCGTGATTTGATAGCAAAGTAGCATAAACATGATAATCACGAAGATGAGAGGGAACTTGTCTTACCCGTTCTGATCGTCTAACATTCTGAGATTGAGAAGTTTCAGGAACCAAAGACTCAGCAGGTACCTCAGATATTGGCTGTGCGGAAGAAGCAGATGATTGATGATGATCAGGAAAGCTAGGAGAGGCTGACTCAGAAGGAGTTGGAACAATAGGTGGGGGTGATATAATGTCAGATTGGAGTGAGTCCAATGAGACAGAAGCATCAGTGAAAAACGGAGGTGTGAGATTAGGAGACTCACGAAACTTGGATATAGAAGAGAAAGGAACATGTTCCCAGAAGGTAACATGTCGAGAAATATGAAGACGCTGGGAGATAGGATCCCAGCAGCGATAGCCCTTGTGCTCAATACCATATCCAAGAAAGCAGCACAGTCTGGAGCGAGGTTCAAGTTTGGTATGTTCATGAGATTGCAGTTGAACAAAGCAAGCACTACCCCAAACTTTTAGAAGTTCATAGGCAGGAGTGACCTCATAAAGAGCCTCATAAGGAGACTTGTTTTGAAGGATGGGAGTAGGGTGACGATTGATAGTATAAACGGCAGTAAAAGCAGCTTCACCCCAAAAGCGTTATGGACATTTCGCAGAGATGAGAAGAGTGTGAACTGTATCAAGAATATGACGGTGTTTGCGTTCAACACGACCATTTTGAGGAGAAGTGCCAGGGCAGGAGTACTGAGAGAGAGTCCCCTGAGAGTGAAGAAAGGAGAGAAGGGATGACTCTTTGTATTCCATAGCATTATCAGCTCGAAGAATCTTTATAGATTTTGAGAACTGAGTGTGAATCATCCGAGCAAACATAATATAGATTTGAGGTAATTCCGAACGATGTTTCATAAGATATATCCATGTGAAACGAGTGTGGTCATCAATAAAAATAACAAAATATCGAGCACCACCCATGGATGGATGTGGTGCTGGTCCCCATACATCAGAATGAATAATATCAAAAGAAGAAGTAGAATTAGATTCATTCAATTCAAAAGGTAAAGCATGATGTTTGCCAAGTTTGCAAGATAAACAAGAAAGATTGTCAGTTGATACACAATTTCCTAACACACCTAAATGAGCTAATGACTTTATTTTGGCTAGAGATAAGTGACCCAGTTGGGCATGCCACAACTCAATGGAAGAAGTGCTAGAAACCGAGGCAACAAAACTTGAAGAGGGTAAAGGAAGACGCAGGTAGACCACTTCAATCATCCGTCCAACTTTACGGCCGAGTCCAAGGATCTGCTTGGTCTTTGGATCCTATACAACACAACCAGAAGAATGAAATAAAATGATCAAATTAGATTCAAGAAGTTGAGCAATCGAAACTAAGCTCAGAGATAGCTTTGGAACATTTAGAACATCCGGTAATTGTATAAGAGGAGTGGAAACATTTCCACTAAAGGATACCGGTAGACCAGTGTTGTCAGCAGTTCTTACTGACGTAAATTGCTGAGGTGGTTTCTTAGAAGCGAAACCATCAGGGCAAGGTGTCATATGATTGCAACACCCAGAATCAAAAAGCCATACATTACCTGATGCAGCTGAGTGTGGAGAGTTCATACCCATAGCACCAGACATGATCTGTTCCATAATGTTGGGAACTAAAGAAAAGATCAAGTATGGTTAATGTTGCTGGTTCAAAGTTACTACTGCTTGAAGACTTAAAGGTTAGTACTGCTGAGTATTACTACTGCTAGTAGAATTAATATTGCTAGTCATTGTTAGTACTGCTTGAACAAAGTTAGTACTGCTTAGCTAGTTAGTACTGCTAGTAGTTAGTACTGCTTAGTAGTTAATGCTGCTAGAAGAAGTTAATGCTGCTAAGCATAGTTAGTGTTGCTTATAAGATCTGTATGAAAAGAATGACAGCTGGAAAGAATGAAGATATTCATGGAAGCTTAGAGTTATACAAAGTGGATCTTCAGGAACAAGAGAGATGAAAGAGGAATTGTCATAAGGAACAAAGCAAGGCTAGTGGCTCAAGGGTATACTCAAGAAGAGGGTATAGATTATGAAGAAGTTTTTGCACCTGTGGCTAGGATAGAAGCAATCAGATTATTCCTAGCCTATGCTTCTTACATGAACTTCAACGTCTATCAAATGGATGTAAAGAGTGCTTTTCTCTATGGCTCAATTGAAGAAGAGGTATATGTCTGTCAACCACCAGGGTTTGAAAACCCAAGCTATCCAGACAGGGTATACAAATTGAAGAAAGCTCTTTATGGACTACATCAAGCTCCAAGAGCATGGTATGACACTCTGTCATCCTATCTCTTGGAAAATGGCTTTGAAAGAGGAGTCATTGATAAGACTCTATTTATCAAGAGAAAGAAGAAGGAGATCTTGCTGGTCCAAATCTATGTTGATGACATTATCTTTGGATCCACAAGAGACAGCATGTGCAAGGAGTTTGAGGACCTAATGCATCAAAGGTTTAAAATGAGTTCCATGGGGGAACTTACTTTCTTCCTTGGACTCCAAGTTCAACAGAAGTCAGATGGTATCTTCATCTGTCAATCCAAGTATGTGCAGCACATTCTAACCAAGTTTGGTTTCTCAGAATCAAAACCTGCCAGCACACCTATGGAGACACACAAACAGATAACAGCAGATCTTGAGGGGGAGGATATGGATGTGCATCACTACAGATCCATGATTGGCTCTCTCATGTATCTCACATCATCAAGGCCAGATATAATGTTTCCAGTCTGTGTATGTGCAAGATTCCAAGTTAGGCCAAAGCAATCTCACTTTCAAGCTGTTAAGAGGATATTCAGATATCTCAAAGGGCAACCCAGATTGGGACTTTGGTATCCTCATGACTCACCCTTTGACCTAATAGCATACTGAGACAGTGATCTAGGTGGGGCAAACTTGGACAGAAAATCAACTTCTGGAGGATGTCAGTTTTTGGGTGCTAGACTAGTTTCATGGCAGTGCAAGAAACAAACCACAGTGTCTACATCTACAACAGAGGCAGAGTACATAGCAGCTGCAAGTTGCTGTTCTCAAGTCTTATGGATTCAGAATCAAATGCTGGACTATGGGGTAACCTTTCTACACACTCCCATTTTTATTGATAATAGCAGTGCTATCAGCATTGTGAATAATCCTGTCAAGCACTCTAAGACAAAGCACATTGAGATCAGGTATCACTTCATAAGAGACTGTAATGAAAAGAAACTTGTTCAAGTTGTGAAAGTTCATACTGACAACCAGTTTGCTGATCTATTCACCAAAGCTTTTGATATGGGTAGATTCACTTTCTTGGTAACAAGTGTGGGAATGATCAACTCTGAATAAGCTTTCTCTCAAAAAGTGGTTAAATTTCTGAATATTATAGATTCTTGGTGTTACTAATCTATCTTTGTAGGGCATACATAGCAGTACTCAATTCAGCCTAAGCTTCAATGAGTAAGCGTGGTTAATACTGCCAGTTTGTTAATACTGCTCTCAGTTAATACTGCTCGCAGTTAATACTGCTAGTTAGTTAATACTGCTCGCGGTTAATACTGCTCGCCGTTAATACTGCTAGTTAGTTAATACTGCTAGTTAGTTAATACTACTCGCGGTTAATACTGCTCGCGGTTAATACTGCTAGTTAGTTAATACTGCTCACAGTTAATACTTCTAGTTAGTTAATACTGCTCGCGGTTAATACTGCTCGCAGTTAATACTGCTAGTTAGTTAATACTGCTCTAGGTTAATGCTGCTTATGTTACAAATACTATAAATACCCTTTGCCCGCCTAAACGTTCATAACGACTCTTTGCATATTGTTCACTTGCGCTCTAAACCTTTTCTCTCAAGTACCAAGTCTTTCAGGCAAGAACATCCCAGTTCAATGGCATCCATGGCATTCATCGACGAGCACAATGAGATCGCAATGCTACAAAAGCCGAAGCAAGCTGCAGGATTTCATCAAATTGTGGATTTCCTCAAGTCGAGCCATATTGCTCATGCTCTTACTGTTGCTCCTACAATCTATATCGAGCATCAAAGGCAGTTCTAGGCTAATGCCACCATTGTTGCTGAGAATGGTGTGCAGATGATCAAGACAAGGGTGTGTGACCAACCCTTAACAGTTACTGAAGAAGTTATTCGCATCAGTCTACGTCTAGACGATGCCTCTGGTATAACTTCTATCCCAAATGATGAACTGTTCTCATCCCTTACAAGAATGGGGTATGGAGGCCCATTGGGTGTTTTCAAATTCTCTAAAGCCAAATTTTCACCCCAATGGCGTTTCTTTGTCCATACTCTCATGCACTGCATCTCCAAAAAGACTACTGGATGGAGTGAGTTCAGCAGCACCATTGCTTATGCTTTGGTCTGTTTGGCCACTGCCAGAAGGTACAATTTTTCACAAATGATCTTCAGTGATCTTGTATCAAACATGGGAAACAAAAAGAGTTTCTTTATGTATCCCAGGTTTGTTCAAGAAGTTATTACTCATGTATTGACGGATATACCTCAACCTGTTGGGGTATATGTACCTAAACCCCCCAAAGGCAAGGTTTTCTCAAACATGAGAAGATCTGTTGGGGACTCTGAAGGAGTTGACACCCCATTGTTCTCTACAATGATGGTGGTGTCCCAAACCAATGAAGGTATGGTAGCAGGGTCAAGGCCCCCATTAGACCATCCTACTGCTAGCCAATCCCAACCTTCCCACTCAAAATTAATTCCCCAGTCCCTTCTTGAAAAACCAACCTCTCCTATCACCCAAACTTACAAGAGGAAACAGGTAAAGAAGGCTCCTTCCCTTCTTGTACCATCATCCCCCAAGCCTTTAAGCCCTCTAAAGGAGAATTCTCCTTTAGGGAATATCCATAGGGAAACCAAAGGGGCGTCTCCCAACCCCAAGGAGGTGCTCTCTAAGGAGGAGGAAGAGCATATGGGTGTTGAGGCTGCCACTACTCCTGCTAGCACAGAGGAGGAAAGTGGTAACATCAATAAGACCTCCCCCATGGCAACTTTGAATGAGCAATCATTTGAAGGTCCCTGGTGCCAAGAAACCAAGGGGGTGGATAGTGCTTCTGCTAGGCAGAAGACATCCACTTATAGAAGATCCAATGATCCTTCAATAGGGGATAACACTCCTGGAGAAGGTGAGGACAGATATAACTATGATGAATTGATGGAAACAATGGGTAACATTAACCAAGATGTCATCAAACAAGGCAAAGAGATAGAAGAAATGAAGCTGGTAATTCTATCACAACAAGTACAGATTGCTAAGCTAAAGAAGATTGTGATCAGTATGGTACAGAGAAAGAAGAGAAAGCAATTCCAACTAAGGAGAAGGAAACCTGAGAAAAATGCTCCCAAAAAGGGGGAGATCAACATGGAAGAAGCCGCAAGAGAGGGGGAGCTTGATGGAGAGAAATTTGCTGTTGAGGGGGAGCAAGAAGCAGAAACTGTTAGTGCTGCTGAAACCTCACAAGCAGCAGTAACAGACCAACAGAAATTGAAGTAGCTGAAATGCTAATCAAAGCAAAGAATGACACTCCCAAAGCAAAGGGAGTGGTCATAAATGAAGGGGGAGATAAGAAATCAGAACAGAAAGACATGGCTGCAGAAGCAAAGAATAAGGGAAAAGCAAAGATGATGGAATCTGATCAACCTGTCAAAAGGCAATGGTTAGTTGAATCAGATGAAGTCTTAGCCAGGAAGATGCAGGAGGATATTGAAAAAGAAGAAAGAGTTCAGGTGGAAAAGGACAGGGAGATGGCAAAGGCTCTAGCTGCTGAATTAAATGAAGCATATCAGAAAGGGCTTGAAACTGAGAAAGCTAAACAAAGGGCCATAAGCTTGAGAAAGGCTATGATAGCAAAATCAAGTGCAAAGAAAAGAAGACCTTCACAAACTTACCTTGCCACTCAGGAAAGAAACAAAATGATAACTTTCTTGAGGAGTGCAATTGGGGTAAAGAAAGAAATGTTTGTGAAGATGACTTTTGATCAAATCAAGGATCTTTATGAAAAAGAAATGGGGAAGCTGAAGAGTAATGAAAAGGATAGAGTAGAGTTTGAAAAGAAGGCCAAGGAGAGTAATGATGTGAATATCAATCAACCATTCCCTGAAAGTGAAGAGGGGACTCCTATCAAAGAGAGGGCAGAGAACAAGGAAGAAAAGAAGAAGGAAACTACTTTAGTGCAGGTTCAAAAGACTTTGAAAAGAACCAAAATGATGGCCAAAAGAAAGAAAAGTGTAAAGAAGCCTAGAGTAGAAGAAGAGCAAAAGGTTGCTGAAGAAGAAGAGGCACCTCAGAATGAGGCTACATCTCAGAAGTACCACAGAGTTCAAATGTAAACATGTACATGGTGGTAATGGATAAAATTCCAAAGCCTATTTCAGCAGAACCTGTTGGTATAAAGCCTCCTGAGGTCATTCACTGGGATACATTGACAGTGGATGGAAAGGAGTACATCAGGCTGAAGAGAAAAGATGAGAAATATGAAGTGTACAGCACTTGGAGTAAGATTGTCAGAACCTGTTCAAGGTCTGATATTGAAGAAATGTTTGCAATAGGGATGAAGTCATATGCAGATGAACTAAAAGCTCCAGAGATTTCAATTAAAAAGCTGGTAATGGAGTATCTGTGTATGATGTTCAAACCTGATGAAGTAGAGGAGGTAATAAGAAATGTTTTTCAAACAGTGAATAATTGGACTCTATATGAAACAAGTGGAGTATATGCAGTGACTTTGGATTTAAATCACACTGAGTACTTCCTAGTGGATAGAGTGTACAATCATAGTAGATTGAAGCTTCATGCCATGCTAAAGAAAAAGCTAGGGTGTATTCCAGATTCAGAGATGGCTAAATACTTGATCCAAAGAACCATCAATCAGAGTTTGGGATTGGATGCAAATACTGGAATGTAGACCATTATGAAGTTTTGGAAGCATCTTGAATATTAATTCTGAAGAACTTGACTTCTTTTCCTAAAAGTCAAGTTAGGGGGAGATTGTTGGGAACTGAAGAAAAGATCAAGTATGGTTAATGCTGCTGGTTCAAAGTTACTACTGCTTGAAAACTTAAAGGTTAGTACTGCTGAGTATTACTACTGCTAGTAGAATTAATATTGCTAGTCATTGTTAGTACTGCTTGAACAAAGTTAGTACTGCTTAGCTAGTTAGTACTGCTAGTAGTTAGTACTGCTTAGTAGTTAATGCTGCTAGAAGAAGTTAATGCTGCTAAGCATAGTTAGTGTTGCTTATAAGATCTGTAAGAAAAGAATGACAGCTGGAAAGAATGAAGATATTCATGGAAGCTTAGAGTTATACATGGAAGATATACTGAAGATTTGTTTATTTATTGTAATTATCTTTTTCTTTCAGTATATGTATAGAAGTTATAGGATAGTTTATTAATTAAGTTTTTTTTTTAGAGAAATCAACCTCAAGGCATAGATCCTAATTCTAGAGAAGTAGAATTCGTCTTGAAAGAGTCTTTTCTTCAAGATTGAGGTTGAGTGTGTAATCTTGTAACTTCAAAGCATTCAATACAAGTTCACAGTTTGTTATTCATATTTTCTGTGTTGATTTACTGTTTCATAAATTATCAAAGTGTTATTCCGCAAACTTCTTTGATATTGTTTCTGAGAATTAATTCTTGTTGAGAATTCGATCCTGACACATAAGTTCCTGATTGCGACGCATCAGTTCCATTAGATCAGGTGAGGAGGCTGTAGAAGCCTCAGTATCAGCAATAGTAGGTCCAGCAACAGCATGAGTCCGATTCTGAGAACTAGTGTGCTTTGAGTTCTTCGGACAGTCAGTCTCATAGTGGCGCGGATACGTGATGCCACACTTACGGCACTTACGGATAGGACAATCAAGAAAAAGATGAGCAGGAGAATGACAGAAGGCACACTCTGATGTGTTCGTCTTGCCCACAGACCTGGAATGATTGTTATTGGTCCATTTGCCTTTTGGCTTGGAATGAGACGTGTAGAGAACACTATCAGTAGCAGGCACTGGTGACCGCATGCCAAGACGAGTTTCTTCACTTAGCAATTCTGAGATTGTTTCTTCAAGAGTAGGTAAAGGTTGCCTATGAAGAAGTGAAGCACGAACATTCTCAAATTTATCAGTCAAGCCCATCAAAATGGTGATCAGGTGCAGCTGGTTGAAGTAGGCGGTGAACTGTTGAGCGGTTTCATCAAAAATCTGAGGTGCTCCAAGACTGATATGATCTCTGAGAGACTGCATTTCAGATATATAAGAATTGATGGATTGATCAGGAAGTTGACGTTTGCTCTGAAAAGTGGTCCAGAGTTGATACTGATGAGATAGACCAGATGATGTATACCGCTTGGCGAGAAAATCCCAGAGACTTTTGGCTGTAATGTAACCAAGGAACTGTTGGTTAATATCAGGAGTAGTAGAGGCATTAATGAAGCCCAAGATACGAGCATTATTAATATCCCACTCGTTCATTCGTTTGGCAAAGTCAACAGCATTCTCAGGTGTTTCTTGAACTGGAGCTTTAGATGCGCCAGTAACATAGGTGTAAAGACCATGAGACTTTAACAGAATTGTCATATGATGATGCCAAAGAATATAGTTGCTACCGTTGAAAACAACGGAGATGGGATTTGAGTGACTGAAATTTGTAGCCATGAAATAAGGAAAAGATGAGAAACAGAATTAAAGACCGAAGGAATGCTCGACCGGAGGAAGTCTTCGACCGGAGAGGTTCGACCGAAGGGGGTTCGACCGAAGGGGTTGAGTCGACCGAAGGGGGTTCGACCGAAGGGGTGACTTGACCGAAGGGGGTGACTCGACCGAAGGGGTGACTTGACCGAAGGGGTGACTCGACCGAAGGAAAAGCTTCGACCGGTAAAGATTCGACCGATATAGAAATTCGACCGAATAAACAGGGTTCAGCGGCGGCGACAATAAAACAATCGATTATTGAAATCGATTATCAAAAAAAATTCGACAGGAACAATTCAACAAGCAACGGCGATCGCTTATTGAAAACGATTATCAAAACAACAATCGATTAAATCAACGGCGGCGAGAGGTGAAGGCAGCGAGATGCAACGGCGGCAAGAACAGTGCGATGAATAGGTAATCGAAGAATAAACCTACAGCTCTGATACCATGTTAGAAGATGAATATGGTTAAAGAACACGATGAATATGCTGAAGGTTTGAAACCTCAATATATTGATTGAGAGAAAACGTACAATATGAAAATGAAAATTATGAAAAGTAATCTAACCTAAACTACAATATACAACACATATATACTAGGCTAAAAGAGCTTGGGCCCAACATGGGCCTGGGCCTCTATATACATTAACAAGACGAATGGGTAAATATATATGATGCAATGAGCAAGTACATAACTTTATATAATACAATGCAAGAACTGTACACGGTAATTTCCTTGCAAACTAGCTATTACATTGCTAAAATACAAAGAAGAACGTATAGTACATCATAGGAAGAATCGTATAGTACATCATAGCCAGTAAAAATTGACACTTTGGAGTATGGTTTATGTTGTAACGATGGTTAGTTTACACGAAGCAAATATGATGATCAGAAAACTAGTTCATTGTATGTAAACCCTATCAAGAGAACACTTGTATCATCATTTGAATACCATTGTACAATTCTTAATACACATAACTTTAAGCCTAATAAACTACTAAAAAGAATCAATCAAACAAATTTAACCTAAAAACGTTAACGATAATTACGATAGTTGAGAGAATACATGCAACTCTCTGCGAATTTAATAAGATCGCTAGGCCGAGGGAGATGAGATGCCAAACCTGAAAGTAATACAAAAAAAATGACATATTTGGTGAGAATGGTTGAATCTGAAAGTCATTCAGATTTGTGACGAGGAATACTTACCAAGTTCATACGCCCTGGCAGCAACCTTTGCAGCAATATGCGCTGAAATCTTTCTGATATTCTTGAAACGTGGATATATAATACCCTTGGCATAGTCTTCTTCGGTCACTTGAGATGCCAAAGCTTCCGCTGTTTGTTTGCATATGTGTACATAGTCAGTAGAGACAAATTGTTTATTTCTTTTTCATGGGTCCCATCTGATAAACGATGATGGGACCCATGAAAATGGAGATAAATAGAAAAAATGATGCATTCAATTGAATATTTTTTCAGTTAAATAGTTTAAAGTATAGTTTCCAAATGATTAATGGAAATGAGACCCACAACATGCTCACTTATTTGACAAAAGCCATGCATGTTAATTAGGAAATGACCTTGTTGCAAAACTTACAGAGGCGGATTAGATCATAGAGGGTGGCAATATGGTCTTGCAAGTTTATAAGATTACCATCTAACTGACTGCAGTTGTAATTGCTAGGTCTTATATTAATTATATCTTATCCATTTAGTTATTTTACAATGATTGTTTTGTTAAACTACTTTAATATATTATTTATTAAAATATGATTAAATTAAAATTTAATATATATTTTATATAGTATATATCATATATCAACCACTTACGCTTTGTTCTCTAATCTGGAGAGAAAAGAAAAGAAATGGATGGAAAAGAAAGAGAGAGAAAAGAAAGAAAAATAAAATTTTCATTTGTGTTCTCGAAATGGAAGGAAAGGAAAGAAAATAGTTTTTCATGTTCTTGAACAGGAGAGAAAGGAAAGGAAAAATGTCATATTTACAAATATACCCTTATAAAAATATATTCTTTATAATGAAAATTGGGTAGTTTAGTAATTTTAATAATTTCAGTAATTTTTTAAATAGTTTTAATTTTCTTTTCTTTCCTTTCCTTCCCTTTCCTCCCACATTTGGGAGGAAAGGTTTGGGAGGAAAGTTATCAATTCTTTCCTTCCGTTTCCTTTCTTTTCTCTCCTAAAAAAGTTTCGGGAACACGAGTTTTTTTTACTTCCCTCCCATTTCCCTCCCTTTCATTCGTTAAATGAGTTTCGAGAACACAGTGTTAATGATGACATTTGATATTACTAGAAATTGTTTCATATTTTCGTTCATTTTTTTATTTATCACATTATATATTTTGATACATTTATAATTTAACAAACGTTGTGCCTTTAATATTTGTATATATATTATTTATCATGGAATAACTGAGAGAGAGATGGGTCTTCCAAGCAAAGTTAGGTGTACTATCACTGAATAATTGAGAGATGGATGATTGTGGTGGTTTAGACACGTTCATAAGAGACAAATTTCGGCGGCACCAGGTAGGGGGGTGGGGAGGATGTGGGATGAACAACTTAGACAGAACATGACGGCTTTAGGCATTTAACAAAGAAGTGGCCTCCGCTAGTAATCTGTGAATGCGGTATTAATTAGACTAGAGGATTTTGTGTAAAGACATTGTGGTGGGAGGAGCTACGAGTTCTATCGAGACGGTGCCTTTTGTTCACTTACGTGTTACGTTAATTGCCTAGTACTTCCTTTTGCTTCTGATGATGTTGTTACTTGTTTTAATCATGTTAAATGTTATTGACCCTGCTTACTTGTTCAATCTTGTTATTTAATTTGTACTTGGTTTGCTTCAAGCTTTTCATCAACTCTTCAAAACTTATTTTCTTGCATTTGTTGGACTTACTTTTAACACAACCTTTTTGCAAGACGTGGGTCTTCATAGATATATATATCTTCTTTGCCTCTTGGTGTAGCAAAAAGGTTTGATACATCTTACCCTTCCCAATCCCACTTTGCATGGAATACCTATTTTTGTGTTTGTTTTGTTTATAATTAAATAAAACTACATTAACTAAATACTTTTAATAAACAAAACCATTTCAAGTTTTATGATTGTCAAAATATACTCCCTCCGTCCAAAATAAGTTTTCAATGTCCTCAATAGAAATGACACACAGTTTTAAACATGCATGATAATTACTTTTTCAGTTAATCGAATGACAAATTTACCCTTAATTTATTTCTCTCTTTTCACAACTCTAAAATATTTGAGCATTAATTAAAGGTAAACACCATTCACCGCCACCTACCATCAAAGCTCTAAAATCCACAATACATTCGCCATTTGCACTCCCCTCCTCTCACCATCTGCCATCCCCACCCCTCGTCTCGTTGTCAACCACCTACATTCCCCTCCTCTCTTCAAAACCATACAAATCCATGTTTTCCTTATATTTGCAGTTATTTCGTCAGTTCTCCTTTGCTTGATTGGAACTATATATGTTTTTTTCCTTGATTGGAACTATGTTATGTTAACCACAAGGGTTGTGGCGTACTAGTTAAGGCCCTGGGGGATGTGGTGGAATATCCCATCTGTCCAGGGTTCGAATCCAGGCGTACACAACAATTGTGGTCCCGGGCTGATGTTTTACGGTCATAATTTGCCAAGGGATTAGTCTAGGCATAGCTTAGGACACCCTTCCAAAAAAAAAAAACTATGTTATGTTTTTAAAGCACCAACACTTGCTCTTAACAAATTTGAACCCTAGTGCAATTTCTTCTAAAAGGACTTAATTGAGAGATGGATCCTTCAACATATATAGCAATCTAATTAAGTCCTTAAGCTGCCTATCTGAACTAGCTATTCTTCATGTCCTAGACAACACCTTCCTAAGCAATGTGGTTCTTGATTTATAGAATGAAACACTCGAACGTGTCTTCGGTTTATGAAGAAATGGGGTTTTGTATGGTCTTTGGTTTTGCATATACTCATTCTTTAATACAGTACTATCAACTTAGATTCAATTAGTGTGATAGAAAAAGAGAAGCAGAAATATCCCACAATTAACGATATTTAACAAAATATTTTAACGACCATTAGTGTGGGACGAAATCCAAAAAGTTTTTGCAAACATCAGGACCAAATTTGTAATAGAAAAATTGTAGAAACCAATTTAGTATAAAGCAACAAACGAAAAATGTAATTTACACTATTCTTATTTAAATTATAAATTAGTTGTTGTAGTGGCTGTAAAAACTATTTTAAAGATAATAAGGCAAGTATTTTCTATTTGATTTTGGGGGTCCCACTCAATACATGATAAATGGTATCGGGACCCACAAAACAAAGAGAATGGCCCCGGATCGAGTCCTCTACAAGGCCACTGGGATTTTTCTGGTTGTACATGCCCCTAGTATTAGTCGAGGTGCGTGCAAGCTGACTCAGACACCCATGGCTAAAGAACAGAAGAGAGAGAGAGAGAGAGAGAATGGCCCCCATTTTAAAAGAAAATGTTGCAAAATGAAAGATACATGGTTTTGAACTTACAGGCTGCCAAAAGGAACTCATCGTGCACGCGAATCGCACCACACATGATCAATCCCAAACCAAATCCCGGAAATATGTAAGCATTGTTTGCCTGCATTTCAAAACAAAACCAGAGCAAGGTATGAACAACGATTGATCTAGTATAAAAAAAAAAGTGAAATCCAATTATACGAAATAAAAACCAAACCAATCCAACGAACCCTGTAAATCCCAAATAGACTATGGTAGGGTCCGGTGAAGGTAAATGTACACAAACCTTTCCTTTATCCCAAGGGATAGAGAGTCTATGTCCAAGAAGATTTCTGAGAGCATCTTTAATAGCTTTGAGAATATTTGAAAATTGTAATAGAGAGAAATTCTCTCTCACTTTCTCTGTATCCCACTAAGGGATATGTATCTATATATATATATATGAAAAATATTTACAATTATGGAATCTTCAAACAGTCCCTTGTTTAACTAGGAATTTGAGATTTCCTAATCATGTTACAAGTCTATCACTAACACCCCCCCTCAAGCAGACGACGGTTGTGGTCCGACGGTAAGCTTGGTACGAAAAAGTAAAAACAGAGTTCGTGATAGACTCTTTGTAAAGATGTCAGCAACATTGAGGTGGCTCGGTACGAACTGTGTGATGAGAATTCCTTGCTGAACCAGCTCTCGGACAAAATGGTAATCGAGGGCAATATGTCGGGCACGTTTGTGAGCAACCGGATTTGAACTGATGAATAACGCACTTTTATTGTCGATTAAAATCGTTGGTGGACGTTGAACATGGATATGAAGTTCCTTAAGCAGATGCGTAGTCCAGATAACGTCGGCCGCAGCATTTGCAAGTGCGCGATATTCAGATTCACAACTCGAACGGGCAACTGTTGGTTGTTTCTTAGAGCTCCACATTATAAGATTCGGTCCTAGGAAAATGGAATAACCCGATGTGGAGCGCCATGTATCCGGACACCCTCCCCAGTCGGCGTCGGAGTAGGCAAGTATGTCATAAGACGGCTCATGAGAGAAGGTAAGACCGTAATGTGATGTGCCTTTGACGTAGCGGAGGATTCGTTTGACGGCCTGAAAGTGGTGGGTCATGGGTTGATGCATGAATTGGCTTACGGTATTCACGGCATGCGATATATCCGGTCGTGAAATGGTGAGGTACTGGAGACCACCCACTAGAGAGCGATAAAGGGTGGTGTCATCAAACGGCTCGCCGGAGAGTTTGAGATGAAGGCCGACAACCATGGGGGTCGATATAGGTTTGCTCTCGTGCAAATTTGCTCGTAATAGGAGATAGTGGGCATATTTCTGCTAGCTTAAAAACAGGTCGTTGGAAGTATATGTAGCTTCGAGGCCGAGAAAGTAGTTTAAGCGGCCGAGATCTTTGATTGCAAAGGTTGTATGAATACGTTGGATGAGATTTTCGAGGAGACGATTATTGTTACCTGTAACAATTATATCATCAACGTATACGAGCAAGTAAACAAGTGAGGGTCCTTTAGAAAAAATGAACAGAGAAGTATCAGCTCGACTGTGTTTGAACCCGATGCTCAGAAGGAAGGTGCTAAAGCGTTGAAACCAGGCACGAGGGGCCTGTTTTAGACCGTAAAGAGCCTTTTTGAGCTTACAGACGTGGTCAACTTTTCTTGGATCGACATATCCCGGTGGTTGTTCCATGTAAACAGTTTTCGTAAGCACGCCATTTAAAAAAGCGTTTTGACATCTAATTGACGTAATGGCCATTTATTCATGACTGCGATTGACAGGATGATCCGTACGGTTGCAGCTTTGACAACAGGGCTAAAAGTGTGTGTAAAGTCTAAACCGGGTATTTGGGAGTAGCCTTGAGCAACGAGGCGTGCTTTGAAGCGTTCAACAGTACCGTCCGATTTATACTTGGTCCGATAGACCCATTTTGCACCGACGACATTAGAGTTAGATGGTCGAGGAATGAGTTCCCAGGTTTGATTTTGTTGGAGTGCGGCTATCTCTTCATCCATAGCTTGGACCCAGTGAGGGTGTTTAGCTGCCGATTTGAACCCTTTGGGTTCGGTTGAACTAAGTAAGGCAGAAAGAAGGCCGGTAGTTTGGTCGGCTAAATATGTTGGATACTTCCGTTTGATAATCCCAGATTTCGCTCTTGTTTGCATGGGATGCATGGAATAGACAGGTTGTTCGTTGGTGGAGGCACAGCTGGGGAAGATACGGGAGGAGTCACGGTGACCACAGATGGTGTCGGAACAGGTGTTGACGGACATCCCATAGAAGGGGAGGATTGCCTGTGAGTCGATGATAGGGTTGTCGAGGTGTCGGAGGAGCAAATCGTACAGGGGGACGAAGAAGGTAGGTCGGGACATGCGGTTGCTAATGGGGCAGTTTGTTCATATGGGTCTAAAAATTTACTATATTCCAACGCGGATATGGGTGTTGGGTTAGTTCTAGTATCAAGTGGAAAGAACGTCTCATCAAATTTAGCATGACGTGTAATGTAAAGACGTTGAGCAGATTCATCTAGGCAAAGAAAACCTTTGTATTGAGAACTGTACCCCAGAAATAGGCACGGTCGACTACGAGGGATAAACTTGTGTTGAGTGTAGTCTCGTAGGCATGGAAAGACGCGACACCGATAGGGATGGAACATATCGTATGTTGGGGCACGCTTGTGTAGTGTTTCATACGGTGATAAATCGTTCAAAATTGGTGTAGGAAGGCGATTTATTAAAAATACAGCAGAGGCAAAGGTTGTAAACCAATAGCGTAGGGGCACTTTGGAATGGAACATCATGGCAAGTGTCGTCTCAGTGATGTGACGATGCTTGCGTTCTGCACGACCGTTTGGTGATGGTGTGTAGGGGCATGAAAGTTGATGAAGGATGCCGTGAGTGTGGAGAAGATTTTTGAACCGATGGCTAGTGAACTCGGCTCCACCATCACTATGAAAAAGTTTGATTTTTCGCATAAGTTGGGTTTCGGCAAGTACCCGGAAGCGGCAAAAAATATCGTAAGTCTCACTTTTTAGTTTCATTGGATACATCCAAACAAAACGGGAGAAATCGTCAACGAAAATAATATAGTACCGATATCCTTTGGATGAAGTAACGGGAGTCGGGCCCCAAATGTCACAGTGAACGATGTCCAATGCATGAGACGAACGTTTAGTGTCCGGTGTGAAAGGTAGTTTGTGACTCTTGGCGAGTTCACATGATTCACAAATAGTGGGTGTTGGTAAAATTGATGAAAGAGAGACATGTTTTTGTTTATTCAATATTGAGATAAGACGTGGATGTACATGACCAAGCCGCTCGTGCCACAATTTGAAAGAGCCTTTTCTAGGTACAACGCGTAAATATGAAAGAAGTGCCACATCTATAGTCCGTAGCGTATACAAGTCACCACTACGTCTCCCGATTGCCAAGATTGTGCCGTCCCGTCGGTTCTGAATAGAGAAGGTATTTTCAGAAAAAATAACATCAACAGGTAAGTCTCGTGTAAGGCGACTTATGGAAAGAAGGTTCCGCATGAGTTGTGGAACCACAAGTATATCACGTAAAGTGATTTCTGTATTTATACGACGTGTGCCTGTGTGAGTAATTGGAAGAGAGTGGCCATTGCCAATAATAACACGACAATTACCGTGGTAGGAGGTGGAGGCATCCGTTCTAGCCGAGGATGAAGTCATATGGGCCGATGCGCCGGAGTCCATGTACCAGTCTGAGACATCGGAGCCAGCAAGGGAACACGAGCTGTTAAAAGCTTCGGCAAAATTGGCATTCGTGTTCCGTCGAGTCAAAATATAATCGGCACACTGATTTGCTTTGTGGCCCTCATTACCGCAAAGTTGGCATCGTGGGGCATATGAACGGCGTATGTTACCACGTTGATTTGAAACACGGTAGGAACCTCGCCGTCCAGAAGAGGTGCGACGGGGGTATTGACTGCGATTAGAGCCTCGTGAAGGTGTTTGGGCGGTAAAAGCAACATTGCTTGGTGTTGCTGGTGTGAGAGATTTCTGAAAAATCTCATGGGCTTCCGCTCGGTGAACAAGATCCGGAAGCGAAGGAACGGGGGTAAGAGCCATTTGTGCCGTAGAGAAGGTCGAAAAATCTGCCCCTAATCCTTGAAGGAACCATTGGGATTTATATGAATCAAGAACAGTTTCCCAATCGAAGCTAGTTGATCACAGATTTTCTTGAAATTTCTTGCAAATTCTTGGACACTGGTTGAGCCTTTCGTGAGAGATTGAAGATCAGCGCGCAGACTCAGTTCCCGAGATTCCGATGAATGACTGAAGGCAGATTCGAGTGATTTCCAGGTTTCGCAAGCGTTGGTGCAGCCTACGACGATTGCCATTGCTTCTTCGGTGAGAGACGAGTGTAGAAGCATACGTAATTGTTGATCGGTTTGCTGTGACGGTGGGTTGGAAGATCCATCAACATATTTCAATAGATCTTGAGATTCAAGAATGGGAACTAATTGGCTTTTCCATAAAAGATAATTGGTAGATGAGAGTTTGATGGTGATCATATGGATTAGGGTGGAGAAGGGAAGACAGAGTCATCAGAGGTGGTGGCTGGAGCCATGATCGGCCGGAAGAAAAGAGAAGAAGAAAAAAAAAAGAGTGATTTTTGCAGAGGAACGTAGGATCTTGATTTGGGGTGTAACCCTAGATAGCTCTTGATACCATGAGAATATTTGAAAATTGTAATAGAGAGAAATTCTCTCTCACTTTCTCTGTATCCCACTAAGGGATATGTATCTATATATATATATATATATATATATATGAAAAATATTTACAATTATGGAATCTTCAAACAGTCCCCTGTTTAACTAGGAATTTGAGATTTCCTAATCATGTTACAAGTCTATCACTAATAAGCTTCTCCAAGATGAAAAAATAAATGGTTAACCGTGGGTGCCCAGGCCTGCTTGCGTGCACCTCGACTAATCTCAAGGCCCTGGAGAGTGGAGAACAGCCAGGAAAATCCCAATGGCCTCATAATATTGAATAGTTTAGTAACATAATTAATGTTGAAATCTCCAAAATGGAGAAGTTATTGGAGTTGGATGTAATTTTATGATAGACTTCTTTTCTTTTTCTTTCCTTTTTGGTGTAATTGTGAATAACTGTTGGAGATCCCAAAAATCTCTCTTTTACGAAAAAGGTTTTGCAATAAATTTGAAATTCTGTTGTTAAATCGTAGAATTGATTTCTAGTGTAAGCTTCAGACCTGGCCAGGCACGAACTCTTTGCCATCATATGTAACGGGATCAAACGGGCTTCCGCTAGCAAATATTGCATGACCCTGCAAATATTTCAAACTCGTATGAGGATTTAATCATGGAATCATGCCGATGTGGTTGTGGGAACTATTTACTTGACGCGAAAAGAAATGAAGATCATACCCACTGTTTAACCGAACAAGGAATTATAACCGAACCATTTAACCCAAACTTCCTATAATGCAGGTGGGTTATTCGGTTTCGGTTTTATCCGACACCCCTAGTACGAAAAAAATGATTAAGCAGATGGTTAACTTAGGAGTTGTTTACATACAACTTAATGAGCTTAATGGTCTCGATGGTGTATTTGCTAACCATACAGGAGTGTTTCTATATAGCTTAATCGTTAAGTAATTAAGCTAAAATGGCTACATTGGAATAAGTCGGGACCCTCACTTGTCCCATAAGGCCACCTCAAGCAAATTAATACCAGAAATAATCCAACCCTCTCTCTTGCCTCCCTCAAACACATTGGTCTCCTGTCTCGTGGGGAGACAGATTTATCCAGACAGACAACTTAATCTATATATGACTTAACGTAAATATATATATATATATTGGAGTAAACCGCCCCTTACTTGACTCCACGTATAAGCTTCTTCAGCAGTACACTCTGATTGTGATGTCGGATTAGATAGAGCCATAATGAGCGGTTTCTACAAGCAAAGCAATCGTATAAATATCGTATTTTAAGTAAAAAAAAAATAACAAGAATTGTTTGTGTTGATGCGAGAACTAACCGCATTTATAGATGCCATGGCCTCGATGACTTCTTTTGTAAATTGCTTCCCGGCTCCTGATGTTCCTATTAATATCGTTGGCTTGATTGCCTGTGTTAACATATATACTTAATGTCAACTAACGAATTGAAGGAAGGGATGGAAATTAATCTTCGTAAATAGTCTAAAAATTGATATACCTTGACAGCTTCCAAGAGTCCCGTTACTGGTGCATGGTCATGAGCCCATGGTTGTTTGAAATGTTGAAGGGAGTCTTTTCGTGAGCTCACGAGCAATCCCTATATCAATGGAACACGCATTTAATGCTCATACTATAATCCAGATTAGAGTTGTTCATGGGCGGTACGGCTAGCTAGACCCAGCCCGTCCAGCCCGTTAGAAGAGCGGGCTTGGACGGACCGTTCAAGTTAACAGGCGGGCTCAGGCAATGAAAAAGGAAACTTGGACAGGCCCAACCGGCCTGTTATATAATTATAACCAATTAAATTTTTTTTAATTAATATTGTTTTAAAAAAGTTCACAAGTGGTTTTGGGTTGGACTCCCTCTGCTAAGTACAACTACCTCCTAAATATATATACTATGACATATGTCATATAGTACATTTAAGATCTCGATCTTAAAATATTAGGTGGTTAAATATTTTGTTGTTGAGGAATCCGAGATTCAAAGGGCGATAATCTTTGTAGAGAAAAAGTCCATACTTTTTTTTCTTATGTTGTGTACATTAGTATATTTACGTTTTTTTAGTTGGAAAAAAAATTATGTATTTTGGATAATTTTACATAACTTACCATTTTATATAAAAAAATTTTAAATGTAAATTTTCAGGCCCGTTAGCCCGTTGGCAAGCCCGGCCCGTTTATAGGACGGGTATGGACAAGTTTTCAGGCCTGTAAAAGCGGGCTTCGGTTTGCTATATTAGGCCCGTTGGACAAGAAAAATATGTTAGGCCCGGTCCGTGACCCACCCAAACCCGTAAATAATCACCTCTAATCCAGATATCAGGACCAATGTTGGGACTCGGACCAATAAGGCCCACTTGTTAAGGCCTAGTTAAAAGTGGGACCAATCTTTTTAAAAAATTTATAATATTTTAAGTGTATTTCAATGCCCAATTTCATAAAACCATAATTATAAAACCTTGTATAACATTTTTGTGTAAAAAGATTTTAAAGGTTTGAATTCCAGGCCGGGCCAGGACCGGTTACACAAGTTACATTCAGTCCCACTTTTTTTTGTTCGGGCCGGGAGTGGAAGGCCCGCACTAAGGACCAAAACCGGTTCGTGCAAGAGTTCTTGGAAAAAGGAACGCTTGATAATCTTTCTAGTACCTTGGAGTCAACGAGCCAAATTTTCTTTCGGGACTCTTCCACGGTCGCTTTTGTCTGTGAACAACAATTTAACGATTTAGATTAAAAAAAAAACCAAACCAAACCAAACAAACCCAATAAATCCTATACAAATAGGGTATAAGGGATACAGTTTCAACTAGCATCTAATCGCTAAGTTAAGCGTTTAAAAATCAGAGTTACATGGAGCTCTTACCTTCTTCAATATCTCAAGCGAAATAAGCTCCGCTATGCCGGTACCAGCCTTTAGAACAAAAAAATACAAAGATTGGCTGAAGCCAAATTACGAGTATCAAACGAAAAATATGAGAAAAGATTTAGGAATATATGATGCTCACCTCTCCGGCACCAAGAAATAAGAATGTGTGATCAGAAAGAGTCCCCCCAATTAACTTCAAAGCCGAAAGCAAACCACCCAAAACAACACATGCCGTACCCTGAATCACATCGATCAAAAGAGAGATTAATACGTTTTGGCCATTTAAGTGAATCATCAGGCTATTTTGTGTAGTTATGTTCACAAGAGAATGAAGATATAATACGGATTAGGAGGTGCAGAACACACACTCGTACCAAGCTTTATTACCTGAATATCATCATTGAAAACAAGATGACTTGTTCGGTATTTGATCAGCAAATCAAATGCATTGTGGTTGGCAAAATCTTCAAACTGGAAACAGACTGTCTTTAGATCACCAAGATATAAAGCCCAAAAGTTGAAGAAAACCGCCAACAGACCTGAATGAGGACTTTTTCTCCATAGTTGTTCTTCACCGCAGTCATGAATTCCTCTAACAAATTGTCGTATTCCTAAAATAACCAGGTTTACGTGAATAGATCATCATCAAATGAAAGAACCGAAAGGAATGATGTTAATGCGATGAGACCTCGCCGGTTGCTCTTTTTTGTTTGAGACCAATGTAGAACTCATCCTTCAACAAATTCTCGTTTTTGGTGCCAACGTCGATGGTTACGGGCAAGCACTATAACGAATATGAGGTGAACATGGTTAGCTTTTACATTGTACCCCTTTATTCTTTCTTGGGCTATTTAACTAAACGAGCTCCTCATTTTTACAAACTAATTAACCTGTATTTTCAAGGTTTTATGGGATTTAAAAGGTAATGCTAATAACTGAAAACTCATCATTTAACTAACTCACCTGCCGGATGCATCCATTACATCAGAATCATGTTTATAGGAAGCACAAAAGATCTAAATGTCATAACTTTACACCAACCTTGGCACAATAAAAAAAAAATACCAAATCTGATGGACCCATTAACACCAAAAAAAAAAAAAATTAACTCCACCTACAGTCTAAAAAAATACCAAATTTGTGGGTCTCATAGTAAAATAACATATTTTATTTACCATCAAACCATATTTAAATACAATAATTGTGATTTGTAAATATATATTATAATAATTAATAATTAGTAATTAATTTATTTAATGAAGACTTGTTAAAATAAAATTGACAATTTTTTAATTAATAAATTTTACATTATAAGAAAAAATAAAATTAATTTAAATAACACAAAATAAAAACATAATTAAATAACACTAATTCTCTGAGTATTTTTTAAATATAATATATATATATATATATATATATTAATTTATATGATAAATATAAAAAAACAATAAAATTTAAAGAAATGTATTTAAAATTGAATATTAGAAAATTATTTTTTAATAAAATGATAATTATCTATACTATATTATAAAAGAGACATAAAAAACTCTTAATTGCAACATTTTAAGCACAAAATACAACTAATTAAAGTCAATTACTTAATTTACAATTTCATAATGCTTTGGTACAACTTATATTTTATTATAAAGATATAATTTATTTTAATTTTAGTTATGATCTGTTTATAAAGATAATGATAAATTATTTTGTTATGTTATTATATTTAAAATTATTGATAATATATTTTAATAAAAAATAAAATAGGTAGTTTATCTCATAGTGTTTATCCTGTATTTAATATGTTTATTTGCAGTTAGTTATACAAATAAAAACATGAGACTTTAATAAGTTATAATTATGTTAATTAACTTGTAATTTTGAATTTTAACTAATATATCTATACTATATTATAAAGCATTTAAGCTAAACTCTTAAAAACTAATTTTTATGCATTAGGTACCACTTATTAATGCATATTACTCAAGGTTCTAAATGGCGTGAGGCGTGGCGTGGCGGCGAGACCAAGCCTCAAGCCTTAGGAGCCACGGCGAAGCCATGGCGTTTTCAAGGCGTGACTTATGGCGTCAAATTTCTATTTCATATATAATATTATATATAAAAACGTATGTTTTGTAGTGTTACTCAGTGAGTCAATATTAATAGGGAAGTTAAATTAGGTTGTATATATAAAAAACTTGCAAATAAGATATTAAAAACGTAAAGAAAATCAAATATCTCATTACAATAACCGCGCATTAGGCCATGGCGTGCCATGGGCTTAACGTGGCGTGACACACAAACCTTGGTGCCATGGCGCGCCATGGCGGCTGTACGGCGAGTTTTTTAGAACATTGATATTAGGCATGGAAATGGGCCCCGACCCGTCGGGGAACCCGGTCCACCCACCCCGATCGGGGATGGGGATTCCCCGCTAAACCGGGGATGGGATGGGGACGGGGATCCCCGTTTGTCTCAAAGCGGGGATGGGGACGGGGATGGGTATCGCACTCCCCGCCCCGCCCCGTCCCCGTTATATATTTTAATTAATATTTAATATATATTATTTATTTAAACTAAATCGGTAATTCATAATTTCCTATTTCCTAACTAGGTTTATAATATAAAATTGTTATTTTTTGGATGTTAGTATGTATTTTGGATGTCAATCAAAATACAATTACTCGATATGATTTTGAATATTACTCGATATCTTTTGGTACGTGTGAAGTTATGTTTTTTTTTTTCGAATTCGGTTGAATTTCTTTTGGTTTTAAGTTATTAACTATTATATGATGTGATTTTTTTATACTAAATTAAATTTGTTTCGATTTTAAGTTTATTGGAAATATGTGATATTTAAACATGTATGGTGTCTCATATATTTGATTTAAATAGCTTACATAAACGGAAAAGAAAATCCCCGTTTCCCCGATGGGGATCCCCGTTCCCCGTTGGGGATGGGGATGGGATCATATTCCCCGGTGGGGACGGGGATGGGGACGGGGATGAAGATGAGGGATTGGGGACGGGGATGGGGATTGAGGTCCCCGCCCCATCCCATCCCCACCCCATTTCCATGCCTAATTGATATTACTTAAAATCCAAAAATACAAAGTGATTAAACATAAGTACAGTTTATAAAAGCTCAATATTTGAATTCGTGTAACTAATTGCAGATAAGCACTTATTTTTATTTTCTAAAATATCTAAAAATTTTAACTATTGATATAACTAACCGATAAATATAAGAAAATTCGAGATAAAGCACCTTATTTTTATTTTTTATTGAAGTATGTTATCTTTTTAATTTTAAATATAAAATATCTTAAATATAGTTATCATTTAAATTAAACATTTTTTGACCCGTAACAAAATACTTTATTATTATTTTTTATAAAAAACCATAATTAAACTAAACTAAAATATATTTTTGTTTTAAATCTAGGTTTCTCAAAATCGTAAAATAAAATCAAAAAGACTAACAAAAAGTATGAATAATGATCGAGGGTTCGAGTTCTATATTTCAGAAACCCGCTGCATTGCGAGGGTACATTTCTAGTTAGTAAATAAATATAATATAAATTGAATTAAGAAGTTACATTTATATTTTTGCCGACGGCATTATTGCCGTGCAAATTCTGCGTCCCGCAATTACTTGCCAAGTTTAGCAGCTCCAACCCCACAAATTCGGAAAGTTGCCTTGTAGTTGGAGATACTCTTATAGGGGTTGTTTGTTTTTTTAAAAATATCTCTTAATGACTCTTAAGTCTGAATCATTCAGACATTTTTACACATCACCTCTTATTAATCATAACTAAATTAAGACTTCAGACTTTAGACCTCTTAAAAAACAAACGACACCATAGTAATATAGTACATTAGTTTATAAAACTAAATAATTTTGAGTCCTATGTTATAATCTTATAGGACATTTTTTAGCATCTTAACAACACTCTTTCAAAAACAAATATTAGCTTTTGGGGTCCTATAAATTGCAACGTTTTTACATATGACTAACAATTGTTTGGTCCTATTATCTTAAGTAGTATAAAGTAGTCTATTACTCTATTAGACACCTAATACATATTTCACGTCCTATAAACCCGATTTCGAACATTTCTATTGAACTACGAGTAAAATTTCATGAGCCAGTAAAGTTCAGTGCATGGAAATGAAGAAGACTTACAACCGAAGGGCGAACACCTCCGAGTGCAGTATACAGAGAAAGTTTTCCAACGGGTATCCCCATCCCCTATGATATTTTAAACATTACAAAATCATCAAAATTGAGAAAAAAATTATGATATAATTCACAACAAAAATACAAAGTGCATGTCAAAATATATACATAGTCCATTAAAAAATGCATGTCTTAAAGCACCCTAAGGGCGAGTGCTGATGAGATTTTACCTGGCAACCAAGGTCACCTAGCCCCAATATCCGCTCGCCATCGGTTACAACAATAACTTGGATGTTCCTCTCCGGCCAATTTTTCATCACGTCATGGATCTTCCCCCTGATAATTCAATTACTGTTAGCATCATCTTAAATCAAACCAAACAAAACCAGTATATTCCTCCACCTGAGAGTAGGGTCTGGGGTAAGATGTATACATAGACATTTCCTCTGTCTCAAGAGATTGAGAGGCTAGCTACCATTAGCACATTGAGTATTAGAAACACCAACATCCGTTCTATGGGGATAAAAATGTCAATTTACAAAGGAAGAACAACCAACAACCATATAGAATTAGAGTTTGTATTTGAATTTCTTGAACATAAAAACGTACTTGTCTTTCAAACTGATGTAAAGCCCCTGTGGCCTCCGGTAAATGCTGCCATATTTCTGGCAAGCTTCACCCACCGTTGGTGTGTAAACGATTGGGAGTAGTTCCTCAACGTTTTCCACAAGAAGCTTGTAAAATAGTCTTTCGTTTCTCTCCTACTCAAAATTGAACATTTTAGAGATCAAATGATATTCCAAGTCTCATGTCATTATTTTACAAAAATATTAGATCTATGGATACCTGAAGATCCATCATTGCTATGTATCTATGCAACGGAACTTGGTATTGGCGGAGTATGTGCAACGTTCTTTTTTCCTAATCACCATGATCAAGAAAATTAGATCCAATTGAATAGATAGAATTGCTATCGTCTAAACATGCTGGATTGCGGAGTTCTGATGGAATTCATTGGTATGATCAAGAAACTTAGATGGTAAAAATGTTCTCATCTAAGCATGCTTAGCTGCGGAGTTCTGATGGAATCTATTCCATGATCACATCCTAAAGTCAAGAAAAATACTGAAAGAAGATGACTTTGGATTATAAGCTTACTTGAAGTTCCGGAGTGAATACTGCCGGAGGCAAAAGCCCTCGCAAGTAATGAGCATCTCTTTCCTTCTCGGTGAAAGCAAGCCCTTTGTTATAGTGCGGATCGCGCAACAACATGTGACCACTGAAACACAAAGTTGATATTGATTTCATTCAAAAGAGATATATTTTGACTTTTTAATTTGTGATGGAAAAACAATAATAAATTTATCGTCGATATTTTAAAATTTGTACAAGTTTTTTTGAAATTCTATATTGCCATCGATTGTTTTACAAAAAATTTAAACTTTGAGGAGTGATTCCACTTTTCTAAACATCATACTTGGTAATAAAACCAAACCAAACGAATCCGGTATATCCCACGTGAAGGTGGTTTTTGAATGTTGATAACAATTATTCTAGACAAAGAGTGTAAATACGGATGGTTAATTTATCGTTCCCATTTCCGTAGGGTCTTTTCTTACCGATATTCTTTCAGGAAAGATGACCGGAAAACTACGAAATGAGAAAGTTAGAATCACCTAGCAACAGATACAATCCAAGGAGTAAACGGCTGATCATCAATGGTAGAATTATCATCATCTTCATTACCGCTCATCACCGATAGATTCTTCTTGTCTCCTCTATCCCCCAAACCACCAAGCAATTGTCTCTGCAAATAAGACAAGCTCAAGAACATGGAAAGTGCAATTTCACCAACTCAAAGCAATCAAGAAACATAACCCAAGGACAGATTGATAACAATAATGTATGATCTACCCACTGAAAATTGACATTTATATGACTACTTTTATAGAAATACAAGGAATGTATTGCCTAATCAAACACAAAATTCCAAATTATTTTACTTACTTTACACAAGTTCAAGTTTATAGAAAGTGGGTTTGGGTCAAAATTTATAAAAACACCTAAAATCTGTATCTGCAAATGAGTCAAATTCAAGAACACAAAACAAGCACATTGCAATTGAAGATAATAACCACAGCGCAAGAAACATAACGATTGACAAATCTTTAATATATAAGGAATTAACGGTCAATATACGGACGTACCCACTTAAAAATGACATTTTTTTGACTCTTTTTACCGAAATGTATTGCATAACCAAGCACAAAATTCCAAATTCTTTGACTTACTTTACACAAATTCAGCTTTATATAAAAAGTGGGTTTGGGTCAAAATTAAAGAATTCTTTATATAGCACCGAAAAATGTGTATCTAGCCAAATTCTAGAAAGACAAAACAACAAGCAAATTGCAATCTAAGATAATACCCACAAAGCTGGTGTCACATCGAGATCTTCAGACAAACATAACCCAACAGAATATTGAATTAAAACCCATTCAGATCAAAGGAAATACGACAGCCAGATTAAATTCAAGCAATGTACCATTCAGCCATGAAAAAGGATTCCAAATTCAACCAATGCACCATTCAGCCATGAAAAAAAGGATCAAATTAAATGACTTTTTTACGGAATTCAAGTGTTTATAAAGTTGGTTTGAGCAATTACAGAATTGTTTATCAAGAACAGTAACATAATATAAAATGAAAGAAATGGGCGTACCAGAGAATTAATTCTCTTGAAGGATGATGATGAGGTGAGCATCAAGAACTGCAAGGTATTGACGAATTAGAGAGTTTTTGTCTTTGTTTTATGTTTGGAAGTAATTTTCGTATAACTTAGAGAGAGAAATTAGGAGGGAGAATTTTCTTCTTGTTGTTATAATAACAAGAGTTGAAGGGTTCTTCCATTTCTTTCTCCTCCTGTTCTTTCTCTGTGTCTCTCGGTCGGTAGATAGATAGATAGATTGCATATTGAAAAGGGTTGGACCATATGTTAGCCAAGTGTAATTCCTTTTTCTTCTAAGAGTTTTTATACATTTATTTAATTTAATAGAATTTTCATGTTCAATGAACATCATGTCTTAATTCAACCGTTCCTAATTGCTATCAAAATTTATACTTTTTATATATTAATATCAAATTTTAATTCTATATTTTCAATAGTTATAACTAAAAGAGATCAAATATAACATCCTTTTTAATATTATTAGGGTCTATTTGTTAGTAGCTTAATGAGTTTAATGAAACTCACAAAACCGATTCAACAATTAGACATGATAGTTTGGTAGTTGCTTATAAGTATAGACAGTGGCTTATTCAGTAACTTTTTAGGGGAGGGGGGGGGGAACCTTAAGTAAACATGTTTCGTCCATCTAAGAAAAACCCTCCAAACAAAAATCATATCAACCTATATAGACAGATTAATTCATACAGACAACTTTATCTCTATAAAAATTAATAAAAAAACTAACCAAATAACCCCTTAGATTATAAAAGGGAAAAGTATCAATAATAATAATCTTTGATTTGAAATAGAATTAATAGAAGGTTTAACTAAAGGGGTGTTAAAATGCAACTTTTTTTAATGGTGTAACTCCATGCAACTCACCTATCTACTACTCATTTTGTTTTCACCTTTTTAATTAAAAAAAGTGAAAATAGAATGAGTGGTAGATAGGTGGGTTGCATGGGTTGCACCATTAAAAAGGTTGCACAATAACTCACCTCTAGTAATATTTGTTTGTTATAAAAACAAAAATATAATATTTATGTGTAATAGAATTTATTAAATTAATAATTGAATATTTTACATACTTGCTTGATTTTAAATAATTAGAATCATAATTGGTTTATCCATTTATTTACAACTAGAAGCGTACTCGCGCAATACATCGAGATACATCACGATTTTAATGTTTCCTTTATTTTTTGTTTTTTCATCGATTTACAGTACGATTTTAGAAGAAAAACCCAAAACTTAGACTTGAACATTTGGGGAAGATGAAGATTTTGAAGGATGCTTTAATGAAATCACTTGGAAGAACCTTCTATGATGATTTAATACTCTTATCAACCCAAAATCTAGAAAATATAAGGTAGGAGACGAAAACCCCAAAATCAAGCTTTTGGATACTTGAAGAAGATGAAGATGGAGATGGTGGTGAATCTTCCAAACCGAAACCTTGGATCATGTTCTTAACTCTAGCAATGCATGGTGATGATTTAGTGGTTGAAAGAACCTTAGAAGAAGTAGGTGAAGAGGGAGGGTTTGGGAGAGAATGCTTGAAATGAATAAGATGAGAAATGAATGAGATTTGGGAAAAACTCATTTAACCCCGAATCTGGGCTTCTGCCCCTCACGCACGACCCGTGCGCTTTTAGTGAAGGAGGGCGCACGGGCCCAACAACTTGCTTCTTCTTCTTATTTGGTTAAATACCGATTTGATCATAACTTCTTCGTTATAGCTCCGATTTTGCTTCGGAAAGAACCGTTGGACTCGTAATTGAATCCTTTATCCATCAAGACTATAAAATCTAGGATTCAATTCCAAAATAAAATATCTTATTATTCCTTAATATATCGGTTTCCGCATAAACTTGAACTGATACCTTTTGAAGATCGGGGTGTTACAATCCTCCCAACCTTAAAAGAGATTTCGTCCTCGAAATCTAGAACCACCAAGCACCCAACATCATACTTGTAAAGATCGATTGGTTTCCTATCCCAAAAGGAATGCTTTCACTAAACTTCACCTCATATTCGATCCCAATTACATCCCGTTGGCGTTGCCACTGAATTCCACATAACAAGCCGCCATGAACTCAAATTATAAGGTTCAATGCACCTTTCCGATGACGTAAAGAGCATCGAGTCCTTATCAATTCATTTTCCCCATCAATAAATATTCGGTTGCCTTCCAACCTTAAATCGAACATAACACCTCAAGATAACTTACGACTCTGAGCTAACCACTCTCACCAATGGTACCCCAGAGTGAAATTGACCTTACACACCTCTAATAGCCCTTCATTGAAACACATTACACTCTTTTCTTGCTTTTTTTTTTACTAATACAGCAAATTATGTAGAAACGATCCAACTATTGATTAATCAGCTTCTTAATCGCTAAATCTCGGTTGTCTCCCAACCTTAGATTGCTCATGATATTCCGAAAGAAATTTACGATCTTATCTAGTCCTTTCCACCGAAAATACTCCAAGGCCAACAATTCCCTTAGATACCTCTAAATACGACGCATCAAGGTCTCTTCAGTAATTGATTTATACTTTAAAGTCTACTTCGACATTCTCACCAAATGTCGCCAATAAACATAACTACCAAATAGCTATTGTCCTTTGACGAAATTTCCTAACGAATAGTTTGGTCCGCACCATCGCAACCTCAAATTTCGTTCCTCAAAACTGACCCAGACACCAAGTCTGCAAGAGCTCCCACACTTCCATAGACCCAAACATTGTATTTCCACCTGGAACATACCATTACGCTCTACCGATAGCCGCTTAACCCCAAACTCCTAGGTTACACAACACCCGCCATTCACTCAAGCATCGATTGCCAAATCAATGAAAGTCTTGACAACTATCAACACACCAATGATTGATTCTTAATCAACCACATCTAATTTCCATAATGTTACCGCTTGATCTGCAGACACACTATATCTAACGGAAGTACACTGAAGCACACCAACAATCATTGTCCTCAAAATAGAGTGTAGACACCTAACCTCGGAATGACCATTCTACAAATGTGGGTATACTACCAAACATTTCATTCCCGATTAACAATGTTGAATCAAAGTTGACACCTACTCTTGGAAGTAATCACCCAAATCCAACATCCTTACCAGTCAACCATAACATCATCATAACTTACAAATACCCAACCATATAGTACACTACCGTCACATAGCATGCCGTCGTACCAAAATCCCACAAATCCAAAACCAACCATACCCAAACAACCGAACATGATTTTAATCCGTAGGTTTAACAAAGTATAAAGATCGTTACTTAACTAACTGGGAGAAAGTACATGACTAACGCCTCAAACTCCGAGGACTCTTTTAATCCTTAATATCGACTTCTAACACGAGGGGGCCTACACCTATAGCCCAATGAGTTCAAGGTTTTTGACACTACTATGCCAATTTGAAATTTATAAAACTCTCAAATACATAAGTTTCACAACAATTAAACATGCGGTGAAAATACACTATCGTGCATTCGATAGGTTTCAAAATTGATCACCAATGCCACGCATATAAAACCATTTTCAAAACTCATTTGATCAATCCTTACGCTAATAAAACGATAACGAAAGATGCGTAACAAAATTTTCAAACGGACTACCATGGTCTTAGTATGCATCAATTTATGCCATGCATATGAAAATAACTTTTCGTCCTATAACATGTGTAATAACAGTTTGTACAACTCCCAAAAGAGGGTTTCACGATTTCAACTTTAAAATCTTTCACTTTAACACCCGACGTTGGAAGATAAAATTTCCATCAAGACCTATATACGTCCGATCATTTCCCAGAATTTAGTAAAGGCATATGCATGCTATTTGAGCAATTGCAAGAGCAATTTAGTTTAATTCCAAACTGTATAAATAAAATGTTTCCAAAACCCAAGACAATATGCTCATAATATCGAACTCTTAAAGTTTTCTCTCTTTTATTCACAATGCGGTACGAAATAAGATTTCACAACAAAACTTGCATGCGACCATTTATTTCACAAAGCTAGCAGATTGATATGTGAATGCACCTGGTTAAAACATGAAATAATTTATGTCAGTTTCGAGTTCAAAGAAAATTATAAACATACTCTCATCGTTCTAAAACATTGGCTGAAATACCATGATGGAAATTTCCAATAAAGTATGCATACATGATATGTGCAACTGAACTGCTCCCACTAAACTCAAAGGGAAACAATACCACTGTTTTTAAACCGGACCAATTTCCTCAAGACCCCATTTAGTTAAAACCGAGCCAACGACCCAACAATTTACATAAATACCCAATGAAAGCCAGTAGAGGCATCGAAATACGTTTGACCAATAATTATGCAACTACTACGACCCAAAAAAGTAATTAACCAAAAACTTCTCATTGGTTGAAACAAAATGTTTTCCAAAGGAACTCTTTCTCTTCATTCTTCCAAAACGACCCATAGTTCAATGACATGCATTTTCCAACGGTTTATAAAATCGTATGCACCAAATGGGCAATTATATAAATGACCTCCATTTATGTATTACATCGTCAAAGGAATATATCAAAATGATTCATTTAACAAAATAAGAGAACAACACATTTACTACTAATATGCATTTTATAAATGGATGCCTCAACTCAAAATATTCTTTTATGGAATAATGAAATCCCACACTTATTCAAAATGAGAATATTGGTAATGCTCGAATAATGAAATTTGAGTAAGCTTTATAAAATAAACATCAAAATATAAGTAAACTCAAGTTTCTAAGATTATAACATAAGAGAATAATCTCAGACTCAAAATGAATGAACCAACGCATTCCAAAATATGAAATTCCCAATACGATGCAATAAATACAAATCATAACCAGGCGCTCTACAATGAGCTATCAAAACAGGACAAGTGTCCCCAAGACCCAACAAAATCCAAAGACCCAACGTTGAAAATCATAAACTTAATCAAAAGTAAATGACCCGAAATAATGCAACCCATGCTTCAACACACACGAATAACTCCAACATGATTTAGATTGGAACAAAACATTTTCCAAGTGGGTTTATACCATTTATCCTTTCAAATCATCCCATGACCCCCAATAAAATGCATTTATACTCAAAATATGCTCCATTCAATAAATCGTTTAAATACCCAAATTATATGATTTATTTATCAAAATGCTCAAAATCCTAAATGTGGGTGTGTTTATAAGTTTATAAAGTTGAATACTTCCAATTAACCAAAACTTATCAGATGATTAGCAATTAACAATTTTCACATAAAAATGCAAACACTTTAAAATAGACATTTTGGCATGTACACCGTTTTCACAAATCAGCTTGAACTCATGCTCCTTGATTTCTCTAGTTAAACTATCGTCCTCCAGATGCTCAACATCTTAAGGTAAAGATCACGGACTTCATAGGTTCACTTCACAATTTCTCCTCGAATACATCGATTCAAAAAGTCTATGGTTCTAATCCGACCCGAAGCTGACCACTTAATGCGATCACCATACTTACCGTCACTCCAAGTAATGAATAATAAAATCATTAACTTTTCTAACAGTTACCCATTCAGAAACTTTCTTACCTCCCCTATGGTCGCCATACCAAGGCAGTTCACGTAAGCACGAGAATGAATAAGGAGGAGATTAACAGAATTGATCACGAAGGATACGTACTACTACATCTACCAAATATCATAACATTAGTAAACCAAGCACAAGAGAACGTACCACTACATTACCAATTGTCACATTAACGACACTTCAAGCACCATCACGTATAAATATCCTCATAATAACATTAGCTAGGTGAGATTATGAACATATAATACATAAAGGTTCTCGTTACCATCGCCACAATGCTTGATAACCATAGTTTCCGTCGACTCTAAGACTAACCCATCTTAGAAATTCTACCCATCTCGCAATCATTGCCTAACATACTCAGTCTAGGTCTAGACATCTTACATTCATGCCTAGTTCACTTAAACTAGGGCTCTGATACCAACTTGTAACACCCTAAAAATCAGAGTTAAATAAAACTTCGAAAATATAGGCAATAAGACTTCGCACTTGATATAAAACTCCCAAAAAGGGGTATAGTACTAAACCTTTACAAAACCTGAGAACGGATATGGAAATCAACAACAAACTAATCTAAATACATCTATCTAGATTACATCGGTTGTCGATCCAAAATCACCAAAAGATGGGACTTAAACAATGCCCAACAACGACTACAAGTCATCTCAAAAAATGCCTTTAAGACATGCTCGTCACTCACGACCATGACACCCCACCGTTAAGGGAACCTGTTATACATATCATTTGAGAAAAAGTGTTAGGCTTAAAGCCTAGTGAGAACATATGGTTTATATTCAAGAGATAGAAACAATTATAACATAAGTAAATCTTTTCAAGAATTTTAGTTCACAAAGAAGATCTTTATCAATAAAGGACAATCGGTCCAAAAGTTCATCTCGGGATGACGGGGGATACCCGATTTACCAAGGGTGGTGACGGAACACAAAAGTAGGCCACGACCCGAGTTGTGAGCTTACTTGGAATCCATGGCCACGAACACTTCGGAACGTACTAAGATGTGAGAGAGTTCCCCCGTGGAAACCAAGTCATACTCGTTCACTAGGACTACATTTGATCCATGACTAGTAACCGGTCTCACATAACCGTACCATAAAGGCCTCCGAGGATCAAATGCATCCATAGCTACAAAATGGGGAAAAGACATCCCAATAATATAAGTCGACTCAAAACCTAGGGATCCACTAGTAATAGTCTAAACTTGTCACAATAACATGTGTGACTAACCAAAGCTAAACGTATAGCTTCCAAAAACATTTATAACCAAAATGCCTTTTTCAAGTTTAACTGCTGATAAGAATGAAACCACAAAATGAGATTTATATACATTCATTCCGGTAAATCACATAAATGTGCAAGTAAATCTCCATTTTACTTTCAATAAGATCAAACCCTTTATATTTCAAGAAAATGATTAGGAACCCTAAAATATCCTAAAAACTCAAGTTAGGTCAAAATGCCATAAACTTAAATCCAAAACCATGGAGATATATAGGAGTTAAAAATGTAACCTTTGATATGTATAAAGTTTGTAAAATGATAGTAGGAACTCACCAAGTAGGTTTTTAGAAGAAAACCCAAAACTTAGACTTGAACACTTGGGGAAGATGAAGATCTTGAAGGATGCTTCAATGAAATCACTTGGAAGAACCTTCTATGATGATTTAATACTCTTATCAACCCAAAATCTAGAAAATATAAGGTAGGAGACGAAAACCCCAAAATCAAGCTTTTGGATACTTGAAGAAGATGAAGATGGAGATGGTGGTGAATCTTCCAAACCGAAACCTAGGATGATGTTCTTAACTCTAGCAATGAATGGTGATGATTTAGTGGTTGAAAGAACCTTAGAAGAAGTGGGTGAAGAGGGAGGGTTTGGGAGAGAATGCTTGAAATGAATAAGATGATAAATGAATGAGATTTGGGAAAAACTCATTTAACCCCGAATCTGGGCTTCTGTCCCTCACGCACGACCCGTGCGCTAGCCCAACAACTTGCTTCTTCTTCTTATTTGGTTAAATACCGATTTGGTCGTAACTTCTTCGTTATAGCTCCGATTTTGCTTCGGAAAGAACCGTTGGACTTGTAATTGAATCATTTATTTATCAAGACTATAAAATATAGGATTCAATTCCAAAATAAAATATTTTATTTTTCCTTAATATATCGGTTTCCGCATAAACTTGAACTGATACATTTCGAAAATCGGGGTGTTACATTTTGTGATGATTATTAACTTGTTTTTTTGTTAATGGTTGCAGAAACTAGATTAATTGAAGACTTCAAGTATTCAATTATTTATTATTCAGCTTCTAATTTTCATCAAGTTTGACAATTGACAATTTCACCAACCACGACTAAATCAGGTGTTATCCTAATCTCTATTCCTCTATATCACGTGTTTAGTTGTTTAAGATATTAGATATGTATCCTCGATCACAACCCTCGGATGCTCAAAATCGAAAACGAAAAAAAAAAGACAAGAAGAAATTGCTCAATCTATGCAAGGGTCTTTAAATAAGTTTATTATTAGACAATGTCTGTGATGCGAATTCCTGTGATGTGAACGTTTGTGATGAAAAATACTTGTGATGCAAATACTTGTGATGAGCCGCCTAGATTGACTAGGTTCCAAACCCTTTAAATTGATTTTCGTTTGCGTAATAAAGGGCATTTTTTTGCCTCTCGCCACGGGCATCCAAAATGTCAGGACCGGCCCTGACAGGCATATAAATGGATCAAGCATCTTGATTGCAAATTATTAATTTGCTTCATTTTGTGAGACATTCCGCCATGTATATATTTTGACGAGTTAAAATTCTATCAACTAATTATAATAGTAATCCTAAACATTTTATGTTCTCTAAAATGTTTGAGACAGGCTGAGAGTGTGTATATGTCCTAGGGCAGGTGAATAGTGTCTAGAGTCTAACTACAGACCTCTCACGCATTCTCTGTAAGAGTGTTCATCTCCTTATGGCTAGGTCAAATCAGAGACTAAGTATTAAATGTTTGACTTAAATGAAATTGAAATTTTCTGATACATGCAATTCATTAGATTTAAATTGGTTTGATCTTGCAAATTTAGTTTTCGGTTGTGATTCAAAATCCAAAAATAAATATTCTATGTGTCCATTATAACTATGGTCAAATGTGGTATTTAACATGTAAAAGGTTTTGTCATTATGAGCCACATGGTGTTGTATTCTTTGTATGAATCCTTCTGAATGACAATTAATAGAAATTTAAATACCATATAGTTAATTTTCAAAAATCTAGAAACCCCATAATTCAATCAAGTGTTTATTAAGAGGAATTATAAAGGAATACAACCTACATTCTCACTTTCTAATTTTAAAAATTATATATATGAATTCAGAATGTACCTTTAAAAGCCAACGTATAAAATTGATAACGAGTCGATAATACATGATGATCAAAGAAGATATTAGAGGTGTGAATTATTGGTTATTTACAAAGAAAAAAAATTATTATGGGAGATATAGTGAAAGTCTATGTAGAAGGTGTTATATATGTATTAATATATACCATGAATGATAATGGAAGACCTTTAAAGGCAAAGAATGGAGTATGGAATGGGAATTAGGGCTCCCAAAGTAAGGAACATTATTCCTTTCTTTCCTTATTGTTTTATTTATTTTGTAGGGTCAAGTTTGATTTCTCAAAATAATTAGAAGAAAAAGTATATTATGTTGTAGGATAAGTGTGTCATCGTCTAAAGGATATGACGATAGAGATAAAGCTAGAGATATAGATAGAGATAAATATAGCAGAGTTAGATTAGAACTAAAATATCTCGTGGTTATCTACTTGTATCTCATTCCTATATAAAGGGCTTTTGATTAATGAGAATTACAGATTCATTCTCTCCGTATATTGTTGTTCTATTATGTTTTTCCTTTAACACGTTATCAGCGCGTAAGCTCAAATATATCCGGTTTCCGTTGTTGGACAACTCGTATCCTCCTACCAAATACAAATACACATTTTTCAACTCTTTATACATATGAACAATTAAATAATTGTGCTAATGATGTGGATGAATTTGTTTTAATGATTTATTTTGCTTTTTTGCCCTTCATATGGATTTGGTCACCTTAGTTTCGCTATTTTTTTATTTATTTAAAAGGAAAATATACACTTTTTTTTGTGTGTTTTAACCTTTCATGTGGATTTGGAATCGTATTTTATATATTTTAAACAATTAATTACTGACTCAATTTTTGTTATAGTTATTAATTTAGGTATTCTTAAATAAGTTTATAATATTGCATATATTTAGTTAGTTAACTTAATCATGTTATTATTATTTATTTATTTAAATTAATTAATTTGTTACAACTCATTATTATAACGATTAATATGTTAGTAATCTTTGATGTTGTAAATTTCAATTTCAAATCAATCTTATAGTTGAAATTAATATTTGTAGATTTAGTTCTGAACCCTAAAAAAAAAAGTTATTATTGGATTTGTTAGAATTATCTTTTATCTAGTTTTTTCTTGGACTTATCAACATTTAATTTTGCTATTTGTTTAATTTGCATTTAACCTAAAATTTGTCATTATCTATCGGATCATTATTATTTTAATTGTTTTATATATGATTCTATTTTATCCTATTGTTATTGATAATATACATTGAAGTGGACAACTTAATTTGTATTTATTTATCTGAATCAATTGTTTTAATTTGGTATTAAAATGTTTAGTAATTCTTTTATAGATTTTTATGCCTTATCCACATAATATTCAAATGTTTATCTTGTTTATGAGTTCCTACCCATTAATTTCAATCTTATAAATTATATTTAGAATTTACACTTTCAACCCTCCATAACTTTTGTTATTTTGCTAAAAGCTCCAAAAATAACATTAAAATGTTTATAAAAAAAATATCCAAATACTTATCTTGATTATGGGTTTCTACTCATTATTTTTAAACTATATAATTAATCTTTGGAAGTTACACTTTCAACCTCATATATTTTGGTTTTTACCAAAAGCTCCAAAAATACTATTAAAATTGGCTTCTATGCCAAACTCATAGTCATTTTGGCATCTTTCCAAATGCTCTATAATAAATGTTATATTTAAATTAACTAAATCACAAGATATCGACTGGATTTTGTCAAACGGGTGTAAACAGCCTTAAGGTTTGTAGGGATTTAAGAAATCCATGTGATTCCCCTACTACCTGGAAATCCAATAGATTGAGTGATTTCTTTTTCGCAAATTGAAATATTGATGAAGTATTATCAATAAAATTAAAGAATACAAAAATCCAATATTATTATGATAATGAAATTTCATAACCAAAATCTATTTCCTTATCAAAAAGAAAATCATATATTATCCTTTATATATGTAAATGGTTGAAACAACTCATCCCAAAATCAACGTCGTAAACTCAAAAGAATCTGAGTATCATAAATGAGTACATAAACCTCCTTTTGAAAAGGTACAAGAAAATGTCTAAAGTCCATCAACTCTTCATTGACTCTAAAACCAACATCTTGAAAAGGTACAAACAAATACCCTAATGTTCTGAGACGACATATAAATCCTTAGTTTCATAGGATACCTTTACTAGAAACCCCCCAAAGAAATGTGGGATGTTCCGAAAGGGATAATCGGGAGTACTTATGAATATGTACTTCCCGAACTAATCGTACAGTGGAATGAAACCCACTTACTCGATTACAAAAAGGTAACTGATTTCAACAAAGAAATGTTATATCCAAAACGCGTCTCAATCTCTATGGCAAGGAACTCACAGAAGATGACATGATTCCTAATATTATTTCCACTTTTCATATATAAGTAAATATTAATGAACCAATATAAGTTGGAATGTAACATTTAGACAAACTCATCAACCTACTGCATAACAAGGTTCTTTCGAATAACACCACATATGTCGGGATAAAGAAAATTCCTGATATCAATAATACAAGTGTTAGAGTTGGAAATAACTCAAAAGGATTGTGAGTTAAAAACAATTTCACACATGTGATATTTCTGCACCATGTGGACGATACCCTAGAAAGGGTTAGGGTCTTGGTAAGAGTCAGGAAGGAATGGACAATCAAATAAGAAATGCACTAAAAATGCCTCTATAAAAAAAGGAAATGCGTTGAAAATGAACTATAACATATCAATTTAATATTTAATATTGATTAAGCATATGCTTATTTGAAATTAATTTTGAGTACCAAAATTAATTTCTTTGCTAAAGTAAAATCGAATATGTAACCATTATAGATGTAAAGAAATACATCAAAACAAATACAAAAAATTTCAATATTTTCCGTTCCGTGTAGGAATGTATCGAGGAGAATTGTTTTTTTTTTTGACCTATCACACAATCGAAAAAAAGATAGACTCATACTTGTTTTATAATACATCCAACCAAATTACTTAGACGATGGACTGTCACTTTCTTGGTGGAACAACTTTAATAGGAACCTTGTAAAGATATTTGTATCAAATGGAAATGAAAATGAGCATATATACATAAATTCCAATGAATATGAAAGGAAACATATATCATGGAAACTAATGTGTCAAACTAGTAGATTATTGGGTCATCGGAACATATTTTGTCACCAATAAAGAAATTTTGGGGGCAATAACACATATATGTTTCGACATAACCATGTGGGACACCGTGGTTATGACATGGTGATCCGTGTATTGCAAAATACACATAGACACATTCTCTTTCGAGTGAAAGACAAAACAAGGCAAATTGCAACTGTTGACTTCTGCAACATAAGAAACAACATTGCTATCATAATATGCCCTCTCGAATACATAAAACTTTTGTATATACCCTAATCCTTAGTCAATACAGGAATGAGATCATACTAAAGCTAAGAACATTATACAAAAATATTCCATTGTTACAATGAATACAAGGTGATATTTATGGACATAAACATCCAGAATGCGGACCATTAAAGTACTTTATGGTTCTGGTTTCGACACGATGAACGCATGTCGTATTATTGTCCACATGAAATACTGCACTCCTAGCACTAGTTATACATTTAAGGGCTCACCACCCTTATTATTTCATCAAGTCTACATGACTTGGAATGCTGGAGAATTTACATCATAAGGATTTGATGTTAATTGCATATGTATTAGGATCAATGTAGAGTTTCCTATACCCCATGTGTATATATAAAATGGTTTCATAGAAGTTGTTATCAAAAGAATATGATGACATCTAGGGTATTAGTAATGCGCACCAATTTACCCACATCTACCTTGGATTATGCAATTATTATATGCAGTTTTTTTTCGTTTTTAGACCCACTGCTTGCTAACCAGTCTCATGCGTACCAGTTGGTAACTGGATATAAGCCTGATACTTTAAATTTACGCATGTTTGATTATATGTGCCAATTGCGCCCCCACAGCACATCGAAATGGGTCCTTAAAGACGATTTGGTAAATGTTGGATATGAACCCCCAACAATTATCCGCTAATTAGAATATTTGACTAGTGATCTCTTTACCGCTAGATTTGCGGGTTGTCACTTTTATGAGACAGTCTTCCTGTCGTTAGGGGGAGATAGGAAAAAGGATTTTCCATGGGAACGACAGGAAGTGTCATTGAATATTCTCACTTTGTCTCATTTTGATCCCCAAAACTTCACAACGTAATGTTGAAGTGAAACGAATCAAACTCGATACCTGATACGTTTAATATTCCAAAAGTGACAATATCACATATACGAGTTGCAAATATACTCGCAAGGTTAAAAAGTCCCCAACAGGGGCACAACGCCACTGGAAAGTGCATTGCAATCACACATAGTGGAGGTGTGGTTGAGGTCGTAGCTACCAAATGGAAGTGGTGGAAGCTACTTGGTTCGATGGATACTATTTCTAAAAGAAGAGAATAGTTAGGCACATCCATTTATCATCAATACATAAAACTCTCATGAGACTGTCTCTAATTATAATTATGTCCATGAATCATCACTGGAGGACGCTCCGAAGTTAATATTGATTCGAGAGATGAATATTAATCTCAAATGAACTATGAGAGTACATATGAGTCGATGGACATATCATATATAATCATTGATGATTTATTCGCATATACAATGGCTCATAAAATGATCGAGCACGACGATATCGAACAGGCTCAGTTGAATAATATCAACAAAGAGCATATTGGCCTAAATGTAAAGAAACAATCCAGAAAGAATTCTATTATTTGACAAATGATCGGGTATTTGGTCAGGTAGTGCTAACCTACCAAGTGTAAAGCCCGTAGGACATAACTGAGTCTTTGTCAGAAAGCGTAATGAGAATAATGAAGTCCTAATATGTAAGGCTCTCCTTTAGCGCAAGGTTTCTCACAACGCCCTGGATTGACCATGAGAAGACTTACTCTCTCGTGATGGACGTTATAACGTTCTGCCAAATAATTAACCTAATAGTTTCCGAAGGACTGGAAATGTAGCTCATGAATGTGGTTACCACATATCTCTACGGGGATCTAGATTTAGAGATATATAAAAGAACTTGATGATATTACATTACCAAAATCAAGTAACTCTAAACCACGAAATGCGTTTGCAATAAAATTGAAATGCCCACTTTATAGATTAAAGTAATCTAAGCGTATGTGGTATACCCGCCTAATGGAATACTTGATTGGGAAAGGATATATAAGAACGATGAACTGTTCTCTTGCATATTTATTATGGAAAACAAGTTCCAGATTTTCAAAGTAGCTCTATATGTCAATGTTATGAACATAATAGGCACTCTTGATGAAATGAGAGAAACCACAAGCTACTTGAAATCTGATTTTGAGAGGAAAGATCTTGGGAAGACTTGGTTTTGTCTAGATATTTGAGCTAGGACACCGAGTTTGTGAAATATTAATTCACCGATCGCAAATGTCCAGAAAATAATCAGGAAATTTAATATGGACAAAGCGAATCCGGTTAGCACTCCCATGATCGGTCAAAGTGTCGGATATAAAGAAAGATCCATTTCGTCTAAAGGATGATGACGAAAAATGTTGGGAGTTAGAATTCCCTATCTAAGTACAATATGCGCATTATCGTACTTAACATAATACACTTGACCATATATTGTATTTCTCAGTGAACTTGTTAGCTAGATTTAGCTCAGTGCCAACGCAAAGTCATTGGAATGATATCAAATTAATATTTTGGAACCATTGACATGGGTTTATACTTTCCCTATAGAAAGAAAAATTGGATTGATAATGGAATTTCAATACCTACTTAGAATGTAAGCAACAAAAGTACTAGCTCTTATAGAAAAACACCAAACAATGCCTTGGTATGTGTTTGCTGATATTAGGTATCTGTCTGACCCATACAAAGGTTGTTCCCAAACTGGATAAAGAATTACCACAAGGAACACGTCGATTGCTTGGAAGTAAACTAAGCAATCCTTTGTAACTATCTCCTTGAACTAATCCAAGAATATTACTCTCCATGAGATAATAAAATAATGTATATGATTAAGGACTATCATTACATATATTAGAGGAGTTAGTAATTTTGGGTTCAACTAGTATCCTACTTGCATATATGAAAATGATGCATCATATATTGAAGAAATGAACATAAGATACATCAAGGTAATAACACAAAGCATATTATGCTTAAGTTTATATACAATCAGCAATAAAATAGTCTCTTTTAGATTCAAGTGAATCAAGTAAGGTGTCAAAAGAATGTGACATATTTTACCAATTCATTACCATAAAACCATATATTGGAAAAAATGTAGAAAGTAAATGGAAATGTTTTCCAAACTCCTTTGATTAATGCACGAATCAGGGGAAGTAGTAGACAAAAGGGGGAGTCTACTATATTTGTGATATTGGTATGTTGTGCTCTTTCCTTCAACCAAGGTTTTATTTTTACCATTGGGTTTTGTTCCTTGGTGTAAGGTTTTAGTGAGACAACTGTTTATATACCATCATGCTTTCCTAACTCTCAAGATTAAAGTATGAATCTAAGAGAAAATTAGACTGAAGGATAAGTCTATGTATTGCAAAGAAGCTGGTGCGTTGTACTCTTTCCTTCGTCATATTTTTATTTTTTCCCACTGGGTTTTATTTTGACGTAAGGTTTTAACGAGGCAACAACTGTGCACCACCACTCCTTTAACTCGACACAAGGGGGAGTGTTGTAGGATAAGTGTGTCATCGTCTAAAGGATATGACGATAGAGATAAAGATAGAGATAGAGATAAAGATAAATATATCAGAGTTAGATTAGAACTAAAATATCTCGTGGTTATCTACTTGTATCTCATCCCTATTTAAAGGACTTTTGATTAATGAGAATTACAGATTCATTCTCTCCGTATATTGTTGTTCTATTATGTTTTTCCTTTAACATATTATATAAAAAATAAAACTTTATTGTAATTCCTATTTTGGATAATATTTTTTATGCTTTCATTTTTATAGATGAAATACGACATCTTAAATGTATGAAATAACAATCTATTTTTATCATTTTCTTATTATAGGATTATGCTTTAAATTTTTTATTACACTAATGTAGATTCAAATTATTTTTTATTATGGCATTACATTTTGATAAATCCACCTATCATAACAATGAGTAACATATTACATTTTAAACCAATTGACCCCTTATTTCTTTTTGCTTACATGGCTTAAATGAGCTGATGTGGATGACATTATTCTAATTACGTGACATAAACAAAAAGTATATCTTTCAAGTTTTTTATTGGTTTTCTCACTATCCCTCCTCGACAATTCATATCTCACATAGAATATGGTTTTCATCCATATCTTTAAGAATAAAATATGCTTTCAAAAAATCACGCTTTCTTGTTAAGTTGTATGCAAATTAAATATTCTGGAGTAATTTCTTTTAAACAAACAAGAGATATTCTTTCCAAGATAAATATTTTTTTTTGTAAAAAAATGTAACATTTCTTATTTTCTTTGTTCAATAAATAGCTACTTTTTATTTTTTAATAGTTTTTAACGTCAGCAACATAGATTTTGTTTTACAAGTCTTTTTAATATTGATATATTAATGAATAATTTTAAAATTTTCTAATTAATTTAATATATTTATTAAATAATGTATCAAGTAAAAAACATAACTGGGTAAATTACAAATTTGACTATTCGACTCATATTCAACTTGCATGTTTTTTCTCTTTTCCTTTTTACATGATTAATTTACGAAATAATATATGTTTTTTTAATAAACATGTTTGATTCAATGTACTATGTCTTAATAAGAAAGAAAAAAGTGACTGCAGGATGTTGTAATAAAAACTAACGCCACTATAATAAGATAGGTTTGAAAGTACAATGTTGTAATAATAAATGTACGTCAACAATATGTTACATGTGGACGTCTTACATGGACAATGACGTGACATGAAAACCTGATAAATTGTATCATGTCATCTTAATGTAAATTAAAAGGTTACTTATTGTTATAATTGGTAAAATTTTCAAAGTATACAGTACACTAATTAAAAATAATTGAAAGTAATAAGGAAAAACGAAAGTACAATGTTATAGTAAGGAATTTTATGAAAGTATGTCGTTATTTTGTGTATTTAGCCCAAAAAATATTTAAAGATAGTTAATTGTTTTTCCTAAGAAAAAGAGTATTCATACCACTAATCTTTTTATTCTTCGATCTATAAGCAGCACCGTCATAACTCATAAGCATTGGAAAGTGACAGACATGATCCTATATTTCATCGACATCAAACTCTATGGTGGTCCCAAAAGCACAACGTTCTAATCCGAAAGATGTTTTTATCACGAATGAGGGGATTTGGACTAGGTAAATGTTTTTATGACAACCAAACCAACATGTACTAGATCTAGAAGCACTGTATGTTCTAATGTAAAAGTATTGAAAAAAAAACAAGTGTTGGCTTCTAATTATAAGCAAACTCATAATCCACTTCAAAAAGGCTCTGTTGCTTTTGAATAAGCCAACTAGAGCGAAGCCTCCTTCAAAGTCTACTATACCAGAGAATAACCAACACTTGAAGATACATTTTAGGTTGTTCCCCAAAAGCGATTATCTACATTTACACGTGTATAATGCCCATTTGATTTGAGCATGCTTTGAATTTGCTTTTGGCACGTATAAATACCTACACCTTATTTATTATGATACCTCATTTGTAAGTTTTAAATCAATCTTGTTAGAACAATTTCAGTACCTTTAATTTGTAGAGCTTACTGTGCGTAATTCTTGATGTAGTATTTCTCTTCTACAATTGGAATTCAATCTCTTTATAAGATTTGTGACTAGGGCTGTAAACGAACCGAATGAACACGAACGGAGGTTTGTTCGTGTTCGTTGGTTTAACTTAACCGAACAAACGAACGAACACGAACGGTAAACGAACGAAATTTTTTGTGTTAATGTTCGTTCGTTAAGAAAATATGTTTGTTCGTGTTCATTTATGTTCGTTCATTAAGAGCTAAACGAACGAACATAAATAACATAAACGAACACAAATGAATAAAAAACAATCACCGTTACTCATCATTTCGTTCGTAAAAAATAACATAACAAAATAAAAAAAACGGATAAACTTAGGAGGTATAAAAAAAGAATTTTAAAAAATTAATTTAATTAATGCTTTGACACATTAATGTCATAATATATATATATATATATATATATATATATATATATATATATATATATATATAACGAACATAAATGAACGAACGTAAACGAACATTAATGAACGAACGTTCACGAACTTAAATGAACGAACAAGACTATTGTTCATGTTCGTTCATTTAACTAAACGAACAAAAAAATGTGTTCATGTTGGTTCATTTATTAAATAAATGAACATAAACGAACTTCCTGTCGAACAGTTCACGAACGGTTCGCTGAACGTTGGGTACGTTTAGCCTTATTTGTGACTCAATTAATGGTATGATTTCTTCATCATTACATATTGTTCTTTGTGTTAATTGACTGTGATACTACTCTTGTTATCCGTTGAATATCATATCAATTGAGAATCTAGGAACCTACGATTGGTATAAGAGAAGATTGATTTTTACCCTAAATCAAATTATGAGGATTTTATCTCTCCATTGAACGATGAATTTCTTCGTCTTGTATATATTTGAAAACCCCTTGTTTTTCGTTGTTCTTCAAAATTAAATAAGTCTGTTGGTTAATCATTTATGTCGAAGATGGGATCTACAGTTTTCAGTTCATCAAAACACGAAACTAAGAATGGATGCATCTACTTTTGCCTCTCATGTATCTACCCTCATTTCAACTAATTTGACTTCAACTTCTCCACTATCTACAACTCAAATGCCCTCTGAACATGATTGTGTCTGCTACTTCTGATGCTCCATTCTCTACTGCTGCAACTATTATCATTCAGAGTATCTAAGTTCTCATGCCTACTATTGATGTTGTTATTTCTACATCTGGTACCACTAAAATCTTTGAGATTCCAATTATTATTACCTCTGTCCAACTGAAGTCATCAATTGTTCATCTTCTGACTCTGCAAAATCCTCTAGATCTTGGTTATCCGCGATTGTTGGTTCATTTGTTGTTGATGTTGATCCTCTCTCCAACCGCAAGGGTTGTGGCGTAGTGGTTGAGGCCCTAGGGATGTGATGGAATATCCCATCTGCCCAGGATTCAAATCCATGCGTACACAACAATTGTGGTCAATGGGCTGATTTCTTAAAGTCAAAATTTGCCAGGATTAGTCTAGGAAACTATCAAACACTACTCCAGAAACCATAAGTTTTGATTCACTCAAATAAATTTTCCTCACAAAGCCTGTTGCTAATTTTGTTGTATCCTGACCATCCGCTACCGAAGTGTTTAAGCCGCCAACGCCAAGAAGAAAATTTCATTTGGTGATCCTACAAAGCCCAATCTTCTAACAAACATTCCCAAGGTGCCCAAGTTCATAAACCAATGGTGTCTCTTAACCACTGATGAACCCAAATCTGATGTTGAAGTTATCAAGTCCTCTGATCCTTCATCTAAAGCCAAGGATCAACCTTTAGAAGATCATGTGAAAGAAGTCCTATATCAAATGGACTCACTGAAGCGAAAGGTTGATGCCTCTGCACATTCAAAGCTTGAATATAAGAATCAGATACGCCCACTTAGTCTTCGTAAGTCATCTTTTGTTGTTCCACCTTTTGAACCTACTACCGAAGTTACTCCTTCTTATATGAACTCGCATCTACTGAACCAAGGGCTACATCTGATATATCTTCTGTCTCTGAACCTAAACGACCAACTGAGTACTTCTTTATGGAGAAAGTTCATCAGTACATGTAACAAGATGAGGAGAACCTACTGATGATCCCCTTATTTCTGAAGAAGAATACGATGGCATTCATACAAAGTATGATTGGATGGTACCTCCAGTAGAAAAGTGTGGTTAGTTCATGGAATAGACCATGTTATTGTACTCAAAACCAGAATGTTCACCCATAAAGCAATAACATAATTTGAATACATAGTCGAGAGATCAAATAGTGAAATCTCTATATTCTATGAGAACAATCTGGTCAATCTAAATCCATGGGATCTTCCTGCTTTTCTAGTATATTACACTACTAATTTTGATAAGGGTAATAGGTTCAACATTTCTCAAAAGAAGATTAGTGATGCAGTGGGAAATAGGGTGAAGAGGAGATCATCTGTTGACCTACACATCGCTTTAGAACCTGATCTAAATAAGTTTAAGTATGGCAGCTTTGAACGAAAGTCTTGAGAACCTGGATGAACACACGTCTAGAACTATCTTGAAAGACCCAGAACTTGGTTTGATTTATAGAGATGAAGACAAGTTAAAAAGATTCTACATAGTATCAGAAAGTTGTAAATATTCAAATCGAACTCTGCAACGGCTAATCAGACAGGTGGTAAAGAGAATTCAGCAAGGCAAGATTTAGAAAGAGATTGGTGATGAGTTCGTAACTGAAGTCAAAAAGTGCTTGATTTACAAAGGTGTAACATTAGATTTTTGGAAAATGTACACAATGGATCTAGATGTCAATATGTGGCTAATCTCTGATTGTAATTTCAGTTAATGTAACCTTTCTTTAAAGTACTTGATGAATATTTTTTGTTGAGGAACCTGTTTATCCTCTTTCTTCTAAATGCACATTGTTTAGATTTCTTCATTCATTACTTAGAAGAGAGCTTGTTAGATCTAGAAGCCCCATATATTCTGAATGTAACAATATTGAAAAGAAAACATTTTCGTGAAGAAAATCCAAGTGTTGGCTTCTGATCAAACCAATCTTAGAATGCACTTTAGAAGGCTTAGAAGCATATGTTGCTTTTGAGTAAACCAACTAGAGCCCAAGCCTCCTTCTGAGTCTACTATCCGTAAATGTCCAACATTTGAAGATATTTGGAGATACATTTCAGTTGGTTCCCCAAAAGCGGTTATACCTTAATTTACATGTGTCCAATGCCCATTGGAGCATTCTTTGATTTTGCTTTTGACGCCTATAAATTTGTGATCCATCATTTGTAAGTTTTTGATCAATCTTGTTAGAACAATTTCAATACCTTTGTAGAGCTTTCTTTGTGTAATTCTTGATGTAATATTTATTTCTCTTCTACAATTGTAACTTGGTCTCTTCAATAGATTTTTGACCCAATAAATAGTATTATTCCTTGATCATTACCTATTGTTCTTTGTGTTAATTGACTGTCATAAAATAGCTTCCGCTACTCTTGTTTATCTATTGAATATAATATCAATTGAGAATCTAGGAACCTACAACATGGTTTCCCTCTATTCTGTAACCGAAAGGAACACGTATTGTCCTTAAAGTATATAGGAAAGCTAACTTCATATGTGTGCTCCAACCCGCCAAAATTGCATAAACGGGAAAGTCAGTAATTGTCTATAAAAGTATAACTCTCATGGTGAAATTATTCCTACGACAAAGTCGTAAGTTGTTGCCCTCCTCATACAATATCTTCAGCTCTTCTATTAATGGACTAAGAAACACATCCAGATTGTGATCAGGATCATTTCTCCCAGAATGATTAAGGAAAGTTTAATGTGTAACTCTTTCAAGCACATCCAATGATGTAAATTATATTTTGTAAGAAATACGGGACATAAAGAATATGTATTAGAGTTCGAGTTGTTTGGATTGAAACCATTAGTGCAAAGCCCAAGACGAAAATTACAAATCTCTTCCGCAAATATAGGATCTTTCATGTCAAAATGCTTTCAAGCCTCACCGTCACTTGGATGTACCATCAACCCCCGTTTTGTTTGATGATAGTAGTACCACATCATCTATTTGGTCGTCTTTCTTGACATAAAAAAAACCTATGAAATCTAGAAGCAACTGACATATATGTCATAAGCAAATTAGGTACCTTGTTTTGTTCACTATTCTAGTAACAATATTCCCCGCACACTCCACAGTTGGTCAGGTAAGAATCATGCTTGTAGAATAGCATGCAAGGATTTTGCATGCATCAATCTTTTCATTCGGGATAACCAAGTTTCTTCAACATCTTATTTGTCCATAGAAGTTTGAAACTAGTTGATACTAGTCCGGTTGCATATCTTTAATGATGGGAAGTATTCCATTGAAGGTTGACTCAGGTAAGTTAAGTCTGACTTCCAACTCAACAACCTTGTGTTGGCTTGTTAAACAGTGTTCAAAAAGGCACGCCAAGGCGCGATATGACGCAAGATGCATGCGCCGTTACGAAATGACCCATAACGTTTATGTAAGGCGTGGCTCACGCTATGGCGCCTTTAGGCGCGCCGCGGCGCACATTTTTTCTAAGACATGAATTTTTTGAAATATATATATATCTTTTGTGTTTTTACATTTTTAACTTTAGATATAACACTTTTATAGATCTATCTAATCACATCATTCACAGTTTCACGAAGTCATAAACGTTATGGAAACACGATTAAAATGAAGTTGTAAAATTATTTTTATAAGTTCTATTTTAAATATTTAATCAAAAACTATTTTTGTACTAGTAATTTATATGATTTTCCTTCTTCCGAATGTACATTCTTTAATATCATTATTTGATTAGAATAATATATATAAAACATATACGTATATATATATATATATAATTTTGAATATGACATACAAATTTGTCGTCTTATGTCACGCCTTGAAAAATGGCGCGTCCTCACCGTGGCGTGTAAGGCTTAAGGCTTGAACTCGCCGCCATGCCACGCCTCACGCCATTTTGAACATTGCTTGTAAATTTGAATAATTCTGACACCCATTCCACAAAAGCTCGTCAGTAGCTTGTAACTTATCATGGAATCCCTCTATGACGTACGAAGGCACAATATCAACCACTAAGGGGCTGTTTACCAACTCTTTATGGGTAAGCGTTGTCCCGGGTAAGAGCTGTCCGGATAAGAATGTTTACCAAGTATTTTGTTGGTAAGTACTAAGTACTTACCAAAAGAAAATGACCATTTTAACCTTTTCATATTGATATGTAAAATTATTTCTATTACTAATAATTTAACGGAAGAAAAAAAGAAATTTTCATAATTCAAAAGATTTTTCAACCAATGGCAGAAAAACAACACATTTTGTCACTTTCTCCCATTGTTTCCACTTTCCATTAACAAATACTGTGTTTCTTCCTTTATCCCCCATCTTCTTCTTCTCACCCTAACCACCACATACAAAATCATCTGCAAAACCCCAAAATCAACCAACTTCGATCCGAGTTTCAGGTTTTTTCAGATGAGTTTCATCGTCGGAAGATTAGTGGCAGGTAAAGAAGGTGCTTACTTCTTACAAGAATCCAAGCACGTTGTCAGTCGTCTCGTTGAACGAACCAATAAGCCCACCGTCGCCGCCACTAATCGTCCTCCAATTCACCAGACCCTCGACAACGAAGCCGATATCCTCCCGGAGATTTTGAAGCACAGTTTACCATCCAGAATTTTCCAGCCACCTTCCGACTCGACTCTAACAACTGGAAGAAAGGAAGGGCGTCTTGTGGAAATAAAGAATTTGACTGGGGTAAGCATGATTTTGATGCTGGCCGGGTAAGTTTTCGGTCAGCACTTCAGTCAGATTTCGGTCCGATCAGATATTTGGTAAACACGCTGGCCGCTGACCGAGTCAGATCTGCTGACCGAGTCAGTCCAGTCAGCAGCTAGTAAACAGGGCCTAAGGCTCGCTATGTCCCCTTAACAACCCACTAAGACCTACAAAAGCACATCTAGACTAATTACGACTCACTAAGATTCATTATGATCCATTTAGAATGGTTGTGACACATTTAGCACTAGTGTAACCCGTTGACCCACTACGACCTTGCTAAGATTCATGATAACCTTCTAACACAACACACGACCCATTTGGAACAAATATGATCCATTTTGACCAAAAAGGGTGCAAAAAAACATCTTATATAAATATCCGTCGTCGATAATATTTACCTTAATTGTCAGACATTTTAAAATTTTAATTTTGAGATTGTTCATCGACAAACTGCCAGTAATATATGAACATCTTCGTCAGTTTATCAACGATCTTTACCTTTTTAATTAAAAAAAAATCTCTCTAAAAGAAATGGTTGTCGATAAACCATCCGTAATTTTCAACATCTTACTGACGATGTTTTATAAATAAATAAAAAATGTAAATATTTTACATTTATCGATGGTTTATTGACTGTTTGCTTGGTCGTTGATTAATTCTTTACCAAGATCGATATTTAACGACAGTTTCCATCTTCACATCAGTGGTCAATAAACCATCGATAAGTTGTCAAAAAGTTGTGTTATCAACTTTACTATCTCATTGATAAACACTCAGAAAACCATCGGAAAACGACCAACGACTTTTGTCTTCGGTAATGGTTGTCGGTCATGCTCATTGTTTCAGTAGTGGTTAACTTTTTCTCCATTGAACCCTTATGTGCCCTTCACATGAAGGGAATTTTTGTCATTTTTTTCTTTTCTTTAATAATATTTAAAAAAAAATTATATGTTGTCTGTACAAGTTTCTAACGCATTAAAGAAAAAACAACCTAAATTTAAATTACTCCCTTCACCGACCCCCACTACCCTATATCCAGCCAACACTCCCTTCTATGGCCTTCTTCCTTAGAGCCAACTAAATCAAAGTTTTCTTCTTCATCTTTCATATTGTATCTTCACCACTCCTGATCAAAGTTTTCATATCAAATACAAAGAACAAAAGACTGTTAGAGCACAGATTTATTGGATTCAAGATCATAAAGATTGAAGATCAAAGTTCAAGAAGTCAAAGCTGGAAAGTCAACTCTCATGGTAAGTCAAAGTCATTTTGTAATAAAAGTCAAAGTCAACATATTGTATTGTTTTGTTTCCTTTGTTTGTGAAAGGGTATAAATACCTTGTGTCTTTGTATTCTTTGTAAATATGTAATTTTGTGAGATTGTAGAGAGAGAGAGCAGATTAGAGAAGAGGTTACTGTTACATCATCCTAGTGAGAGAAAGTAGAGAGAGAATGTAACTGTGAGATTTGTAACTTGTGATTATGATCAATGCATATGACTTTCTCATCTTGATTGTTTGTTATGATTAGAACTTGATAAATTGGGAATAACAATTGGTATCAGAGCAGATCCAATTTTGAAATCTGATCAAGAAATGTCTCGACACTGTGTTCTTTGATTTTGAGTCGAAGTTTGAGATTTAGTGCGAATTTGAAGTTGAAATCGATCAGGATTTGTGTGATTAGTAATTTCGATCGAGTCTGTATAGTTTAATTCGTGAATTACACTGCAATAGATTTGTAATTTTGGATTTTGTCGAAGTTTTTGTCACGAGTTTCATACGCACTGAAAGTGAATCAAAATGGTTCAATTTGTGTTTGGTTGTCAAATTTAAGTGTTGTAATTTGTTCTAATATTGAAATCGAGCATCCCTACAAAGTTTCGAATCAATTGAAGAAGAATTGAATCGAAATCGATGAAAAATTGAAGTTTTTAGTCGATATACTGAAGAACACGCAAGATCCAAGAAACGCGTTAGTTCTTCTGAGAAACACGCAAGATTCATCGGGTAGAAACGCGCAAGTCAAAGTGCGAGCTTGAAATTCTCGAAATATTTTCTAAGTGTTGGAACGCGCAACACCTGCGAGTTCTAAATTTGCGCTAGCTTCATTTAGCGTGTTTCATATTTCGCGCTACCTTCGTCCTGCGAGTTTCAAGTTTTGCGCGAACTTCAGCTAGTGAGTTTCAAGCTTTGCGCCATCAACTTCCAACGCGTTTCATACTTTGCGCTAGCTTCGTTTAGCAAGTTTTGTAACTTTGCGCGAACAATGTTTAACGAGTTTAAGTTTCGCGCAAGCCGTGGTTAGCGAGTTTCTTATTTCGCGCAAATAGGCATATGCGAGTTCTACAAACGCGCACGTCTCTTTTAGCGCGTTTCTTTGTGAACAGTGTTTTGCGTGAATAGGCATCTGCGAGTTTCACGGAGAATAGTGCTTTGCGAGTTTTGGGAATAGTGATCTGCGAGTTTCAGGACTTAGTCAAATTTTTCAATTTTTTTTTCAGTGTCAATTTCTATATTCTTGTGATTTCATAACTGGACTAACGATCATTTCAAGATTCTTTTTGTTAACAGATATTCAAGATGAGTTTTTCAGCTGCAGAGGTAAAGGATTTCACTGTAAATGATTTCATGATCACAATGGAAGCTATGATGGTTAAAGTTGAAGACCTTCAAGATAAATTGATAAAGGAAAAGGACAGAGTTACTAGAAGAAATGAAAAGATCTTTGAACTTAATAAGACTGTCATTGAAAACAAAGATCTAATTGATTCTCTACGTAAATCTGCTTCAGATTTTAAATATGAAAAGGATTGTTTTGAAAAGAAGATTTATGATGTTGAATCTAAATTTTCAAAGACTGATTTAGAAAAGAAAAAATCTGTACTAACCGTTTGTAAATTGCAGGTTGAGAACGAGAGCCTAACGAAAAAGGTAAATGATTTGACAGCTAAACTTCATGTGATTGGTCAAACAAATCATACCATTTTTCTAAATACACCCATTGAAGAGACTGATGTTAAAGAGCAATGGGGAATAGGTTATGATAATCCTCATTACTTAGAAAAAGCTATCAGAAAACAGCCAGGTCTATATAATGTAAATTATATGTATCATGCTGATAGACATCCTCATTTGAAACCCAAATTTATCACTAAAGCATCAAAAGAAGTTGAGGACAAAGAATATGCGAAAAGAATGAATTTAAAGAAAATGCAACTACCATTTTGTTATGGAAGACCGAATGATACTTATCTTTCTAAAACATCAAAAGTTATTTCAGATGACTATTTTGTTACCTATTCTGTTACCGAGATGGAGGCAAAACCTGCAACTGCAAAAGTTTATCTTCCTCCACTCATTCTAGAAAGCAAAATAGTTGAGCTTGAAAATGTTTTATCTGAAGAAAGAATTTTGGTTGATATAGAACAAAGTGTATTTTCTACAATTATAAAGAACACTGTTTTTCAATCTAAATCTACAGAGTGTTCTAAATTTTCAAAGGCACCTCAAACTTCAACTGATAACTTTGGTGATTTATTTGAGTCTGAAAATGATTTTCTTAATTATGATAATGGGTGTGTTAAGGAAATTGATATGTTTGACTTCAATGCACCACTTCCAGATCATTCTCCTTCTATTCTTAATGATGAAAGCTTTGAAGACAAGGAACAGAGTCTGATAACTAAGAACTCTGAGCTTCAGAAGAAAATATCAGATTTGGAGATAAAAATGGCTAAGGACAAAGATGAGTTTGAAAAGAAGTTTTCAGAACTTTCCAAGAAGAGTATTGAAGAAAAGAAGACTCTTGAGCTTAAGTGTATAAAACTTTCTCAGCAAGTTTCTGATTTTGAGAAAGTAATAATCTTGGAAAGAGAAAAGTTTGTCCAAGAGAAGAAGGCCATTGAACAAAAGAATGTTGGATTCTTTAAAGAAATATCCGGCCAGAGAAATGATGCTGAGAAGGGATTTGAAGAAGAAAGAAATATGTTTGAAGCAGAGATAAAGAAGCTGACAGAGAAGTTATCTGAACTATCTGAGTGAGCACTAAAAGAGAAGAAAATGAAGTATGAGTTTGAGATGAAGATTGACCTTCTTGTCAAAGAAAGAGACAGTTTTGCTTCAAAGATAAAAGAGCTTGAAGGTATCATTTCTAAGATGGTGGTGGTGACTGAGTTCAAGACTCCAGAGTCAATTATCCGTATACCTAGAGATGATTCAGCTGATTCGGAATGCTCATTCAAGACAGCTGCAAGCTCATATCATAAGACTATTTCTTCCAAAAGGTCAGTTAAATCTTCTGATCATATTCGTAGTACTAACATTTTCTATGATAGAAATATAGATGGTTCAGGTACACATCGAAGACGAAGGATATACAAAGAAGAAAATCTGGTCTGGAAAAAGAAACCAGTTAAAGATGAAAAGAAAGATGAGACAAAAGATGAGCTGAAAGGAAAGAAATCATGTGTACATGAGACAAAAGCAAAGAAGAACAAAGCTCGAAAAGGTAAACCTGATCATATCTACACGAGAGATCAATTAATCAGGTTTTTAGGTAAGAAATACTATTGTTCTTACTGTTGTACACATGATCATGTTCACAAGACAAATGATCATTTCTGGTATGGTTCTTACCCAGTTACTCCCATAAGAACTGCAACTAACATTCATGGACCCAAATACCAGTGGGTACCAAAATCGAAAGATGATTCTATGTTGCAGGCACCTACAGTAAAGGGGGAGTAAGAGAACGAAGACTTCTAAGTAAATCTTCTAAGTAAATCAGCTTAGAACCCGTACTTCAACGGAGTTTGACTTCTAAACACAGCAGTTTAGGACTCGTACTTCAGTGATCAAAAGACCTTACTCCTATGCTGATAAGAAAATTGTACTCCAATACTCGAATGAGGAAATCAACCATCAAGGGGGAGTACATACTTTTCTGAAATATTTTGCATCTGATAGATATGATGAACTACATTTCAAAATAGGAGTTGTAGATCTCTATCATGTGCCTTTTACTGACAAATTTCAGATGCATATTTTCAGGGGGAGTAAAGAATCATGATTTCTGATTATTTCAGATCAGAACTCGTACTTTAATCGTTTTACTGCTTTATGTATTTTAATTTTTTGTGAATAAAGTTGTTTTGACATGACTTTGAGACTTTTTCAGAACGAGAGAAGCTGACACGATCATATCTTTATGACTTCAGCTGACTTCATGAGATTTAAGAATGAGCAAAAAGGTAAATTTCTTATCTTAATCTCAAATGTATCTGAAAGAAGGACAACTTTCAGTTATGGAAAACATGTTCTTAAATGTTCAAACCACTTCCCAATTCTTAAACAGATTTTATAATTTGGAAGTGTGATTTTAAATGTTTTCATTTTATTTTGTGCTTAACTGATAAACAAACCGTGTGTTTCCAAAGATAAATACTTGCGTATTGTCTTTTCTACATACTTTCCAGTTTTCACACACATCGGTTTAATTTTTGATCAAATTGTTCTTACCATGTCACATATTGAAACATAATTTCGATGGTAAGACAAGCCGCTTGTATTCAAAGAATTTTGAGTGTCATTTCATTTCGAAACGTCATTTCAAGAATGTCTATATCTTGGTTCTTATAGACAATATCCATTATTCTTGACCATAAGCTTCAATTGCTATATCATTTGTTTCTGATCATTTTCATACAATGTCATATTTTCAAACAAGTCTCTTGCATTCATATTCATTCATTCATTATACTTGTTTGAAATTTCTTCAATGTTTAAAATGCTCATATCGTCATGATTATATTCTGAGCATACAATTTATCTGACTTGTATATGAGCTTTAACTGATAAAGTTAAACCATTCTTGAGCAACTTCATGCTTTATAGGAAAAACATGGGATTTCATTGTGTTAGGACTTACATGAAACTTCTATGGATTCACGTTAACTAGTGTTTCCTACCCAAGAAGTTAATCCTTAGTGATTGAGTGTGAGGAGTCTAAAAGAAATGAGTATGGGATGTGTGACGAGGTAAAATGGAAATGAGAGTTTGGTTAGATGTGAGCTTAATGATTAAAAGAAAGAGGGTGTGAGATCAGAGTAAAAGAATATCAAACTTTGCACCAACTACTTTATGAGCAGGGCAACCACATTACTAATGTTTCACAATTCTTTCGTGAACATTATTGAAACAGGCAAATAGCCCATGCCAACTCTTGATTATAACCCCACCAACCACTCATTTTTTTCTCAAAAAGTAAACGTTTCATATTTTCTGGGGAGGCAACATATAATCTATCTGGTTTTTCATTTGGAAAATCTGGATATTGAAAAAGAAGGAAGTTTGCCCTACCTTCGCACTTCAATCATGCACATTGAGTCTGTGTTTATCTACTGTTGTCTCAGTGGTTTACACAATTTGAGCCTTTATAAGTAATCATCCGTGCTTAATTCTTTCTATCACAAGCACGAACACACAAGGAATTTGTTTCTTTGTCAAAACGTTCATAGAAATTGCCTTTGTGGTGTTTCGATGATTGGATGGAAGCCTTGGGGGAGTGAACATAAAAAAAGCTCATTTCCTATGTGTTAGGTCTGATTTTATAGTAATCATTGTATTTATAGAGTTTGGTCAAATATTGTGTTTAGAGTCTTATCAATGTTGTTTCTGACCAAGGGTATTTAAGTCCATTTGGTCTTGTTCCTTGTAAGAAACACACGCACTCTTTTACTGAATACATACTTTGCGCTTCCAAGTCTTTCTCTCTCTACTTTCTCTCTCTAGGATTTAGAGATCTTGGACTTTCAATTGGTATCAGAGCAATATGAATCTTGAGAAGATTGAGAGATTTGTGATTTAGAATATGGATTTGTGAATTGAAGCAGAAAACTCGATCGATTTTCTTGATTTTTCAAGAAAATCTCGTTTTCTTGCTTCTTCATCAAATTTGGACAGGATATTGGTCAATTTGATTTGATATTGGACTTAATTGATTCGTTATTGCTAATCGATCATATTTGTTTCTTTGTGTTTCACATAAAAATCTTGTTTGGATCATCAATTTGCAGATCTTGTATTTTCTGGAAAAATACGGTTCACGTTCTGTTCTTTGTCAAATTTGTGAATTTGTTGATTTTAATCAATTTTGGTTATTAAAAGTTGTTAGAATTGTGTTTTCGAAAATCAGTATGTGATTTTCTTGGTTAAATTTCAAAGTTGTAGATCTTACGTAAATTGTGTGTTTTTTAAGTTTGCGCCTCATTCATAGTAGTTTGCGCTTCATTCATGCTACTTTGCGTTTCATTCTTATACTTTGCATAAGGTTCATTGTGGTCTAATTTGGATGTTAGTGAATTTTCAGGTTTTCGGATCTAGTTTGAAACGCAAAGCTTCTCTTGCGTATCAAGAAAGAAAGGATTTGAAGTTTGCAGTTCTAGCTTCATACGCAAACCTCAGTTTGCGTATCACTCAGTAAACGCAAAGTCTTCTTTGCGCTTCTCTCGCCAAACGCAAAGCTTACTTTGCTCTTCTCACCTCACCCGCAAAGTCTACTCATGCAAAGCTTCATCTTGCGAACTAAGCAAACGCAAAGTTCAGTTCGCGGTTCTCTCTTGAAACGCAAACCTCTTGTTTGCGTTCTCTTCCTGACACGCAAAGTTCTACTTTGTGCAAGCTCCAGACTTAGAATATTTTTTGAACACCTGCAATGGATTCTGCCAAATTTGCGTTCCAAGCTAGGTTCTACTCCAATGATCTGATGATGCAATTGGGAACAGATACTCGTCCACCAGTTTTAATCAACGAAGAAGAGTTTACACAGTGGCAAGATAGGTTCATCAATTTCATTGAGCGTCAGACTAATGGTGAAAATATGATGAGATCTTTATCTGAAAGAACCATTTGTCAAACCGAAAAATGACATTCCTTTGACTGCTGATGAAATCAAACGCGAAAAAGCCGATAGAGAAGCAAAGTCCAATTTGATGCTAGCTTTGCCCAACACAATCTACAATCGAATTGATTGTTTCAAACATGATCCAAATATGTTGTGGACTCAGTTAGAAAAGATCATGCTTGGGTCATCAGTTGCTACTCAAATACGCCAAACACGCTTCATGAATAACTTTGTGGAATTTAAGGCAAAGGACAATGAATCTCTGAAGGTGACTTTTGACCGGTTTTGCACCGTGATTAATGATTTAAGAAAGATTAAAGTGGAAAAGACTGCTCTTGAGACGAATATGAAATTCCTTAATGCTCTTCAGCCTGAGTGGAATAAAACTTGTCATAACTTGAGGAACGATGTTCGAATCTCAACAATGCAGATTCCAGAACTGTATGAGATTATGCTAACTGATGAGAGCTTGGTGATAGAGAAAAAGGCCAAGCTGGATAAAAAGAAGAAATCAGTAGACCCGATTGCTCTCCTCACGAAGCAATTATCTGAACACGCATTGTCTGAAAATGCTTACACTGGGTCAACTGAAGATGATGGCGAAGCTTTACAAAAAGCGATGATCCTTCTCTCCCAACACTATTAGATGTTACACACAGTAACTTTGTGTTACTGACAGGCGCATTAACTGATTCATTTGTTGATTCAGGTGTTACGTTCATATTTTGTCTAGATTTGAAAAGATCTAGATGAATATCTTGGAGGATTGACGGTGAATCAGAGGCTCTTGGACATATCAGAATGGTCAACAACATTTCTTGGAGAAAGTTTTGAGGATATCGATGCTCTAATCATCAAAAAGGGGTAGAAGATAAAGTTTGAAGAAATGTCCATTACAAGTTTTGTTTCAAGAGATGTTTGAAAAGGATAGTTTAACTCAGAAATGGGAAGATAAAGAAAAAGAAATGTCCGCATCAAGAGTTTGTGTTAAGAATGGGAGAAGAATTCAAGAATTGTAAAGTTTAAAGATAATTTATTGAAGAACAAATTATTGAAGATTGTGTTTATCAAAGAAAGAGGAGAATGTCAATCCAAATTGAGAATGTTTCATATTGTTAAGGGGAGAATGTGGATTGTTTGAGAAAATCATTTTTGTATCAAAGGGGGAGTTTATTTCAATCGAGCTTAAACAAAGAAGATTGAATTGCTAAATCTTTTTAGTAATGATCTTGATCCAAAGGGGGAGATTGTTAGAGCACAGATTTATTGGATTCAAGATCATAAAGATTGAAGATCAAAGTTCAAGAAGTCAAAGCTAGAAAGTCAACTATCATGGAAAGTCAAAGTCATTTTCTAATAAAAGTCAAAGTCAACATATTGTATTGTTTTGTTTCCTTTGTTTTGTGAAAGGGTATAAATACCTTGTGTCTTTGTATTCTTTGTAAATATGTCATTTTGTGAGATTGTAGAGAGAGAGCATATTAGAGAAGAGGTTACTGTTACATCATCCTAGTGAGAGAAAGTAGAGAGAGAATGTAATTGTGAGATTTGTAACTTGTGATTACGATCAATGCATATGACTTTCTCATCTTGATTGTTTGTTACGATTAGAACTTGATAAATTGGGAATAACAAAGACCTCAAATCAAAATCTCAATCTCACTATAAGGAACTTGAAATCGATCTCCAAGATTTAAATATGAGGAATTCAATATAGAGACGAATAAATCCAGATCTAAAACAGAAGCATAGATGAATAAACCCCAAAAGAATCCAAAAAAAAAAGAAACCAAAAAAAAATCTTGAGAAGATGGTGATGGTATGTGTGTCCCACAATACGTGCAAATCAATCAAGCTGAACAACAAATCAATTCAAGATGCCATATGTATTTCTTGAATCCAACAATTACAAAATGCTCTCAATCTTTCAATATTTCTCTCACTACAATTATTCTTCCTTCTAGTCATCAGAGTCTACTAACAAAAACAATCTATTTATATCTACAACTAATTACAAGACAAAAACTAAAAACTTTGACTATTACAATGACTTATTACAAAGACTTTGACTTTTGCTTGAAGGTTTGACTTGAGCTTTGACTTTGACTTTCATGATCTTATATCGAACATATTTGTGCACCAACATGGTACAATAGGATGATGGTGGTGATTGATGGAAATCCAGAAAGAGAAACCTAATTCTGAAATAGGAGAATCAACTAATAAAGAAACCCAAATTGATGAAGAAACCTAGCCATTTTTTAGCACAATATGACATTCTCGACGGATTGGGAGGAGGAGATCAACAGAAAGAGTATCGGAGCCTCAATATGATGTCATTCTCAATGAAAAAATCTAAATCGATTAAAGGAACACTAGAGCTTAACGACCTTGCCTTGGGGAATGGTCGTGCCCTCTGTTCCAAATCGGTGTGTATGGTTGTAACACCCAAAAAATAGGGGTAAATTTAAACTTGAATAAATACGAGAATGACATTCTAATATAAATAAATCACCCAAGAATGGGGAAATAGTAAGGCGTTTACAACTATGATAAAAGAGATAAGTTAGACAACCTACTAATCTAAACTACTCTAGTCTAGATTATAGACGGGTGAATATATCTCTCTTTAAAAGAATTCTGTCGTAACAAAGATAGCCAACGCTACACATCGCCAAAAAGGCTATATTCGGCCATATGACTCTTCACTCAATCCCGAGGAGTCCCACCACTAGAATGACCTGATATACATGTCATTTAAGAAAAAGTGTTAGGCTAAAGCATAGTGAGAACAAACAGTTTATAAAATGAAACGAGAAATAAATAGCGGTATTATTTCATAAACTTGGTAAAGCCCAAACCTCTTTTACACCATAAAAGACCAATGGTCCAAGGTACCATTGGACGTGGCGGAACACAAAAGTAGGCCACAAGTCCATGTTTATAGCTTTCATTATAGTGTATTAATCATCGAGTTCAACCACCCACAGTCTTTAGTTCGAGTCATACACTAAGATATGCTCCTTGGCTAGAATTAAATCATTATGGGTCACACAGTCATCAAGATCAACCATCCACGGTCTATAGTTTGAGTCCTCCATTCATTCGTTACCCATATCTAGCAAATGAGTGAAAACAACCATCTACTTGTATATATAATAATTAAAACTCGACCTTTATGCCTATGGATCCATAACATAAGTCTAACATCAAATGCTTTCCATATATGCATCTCTAAATATCCAATGCACCAATGTGTAAATTCCATGAAGACCATACACACAATTACCAAAATATACCAAAATATGTTGAATATAGAGAATACCCATTTCTTTCCAAAACTCAATAATACTTGAGAAATAAGATTTTGTAAGCACAAAGCCCCTATCCACATTGGCTTCATCAAATATTCAAAAGTTCCCAAACCTTAGTTTAACCTAGGTTTTTCCTAAAGTTCATAAACATGAGTAAAATGGTTATAAACACTTACATAGTCATAACTACTCATTTCAAATGCTCATTTGAACCCTACACGGGATAATATTAACAAGATCTTTAAACCCTACAATGAACTATGGAAAGTTAATCCAACATTTAGCCATGAATGTATAAATAACATGTTATTTGTCAATGTAACCAAGATTACATAACATTAAATCCCAAAATAAGGTTAGAACCCTAAAATCTCCAAAAACCCACTTTAGGTCAAACTTTGTAAGTAATAGAAATGTACATAAGGATATGTCTATAGGTTTAAAATATAGGTTTTGACATGTATAAAGTTTAAAAGAGGTGAATGAACTCACAATTTAGGTTTTGATGAAAACCTAGAAAACCAAGTATGATGAGAAGAGAATGAAGATCTTCATTTCCCCAACAAAGCTCCTTGGATCTGGAGGCCAAATATGAATTCAATGTTTCTTAAATATCTAAAGTATCAACCTAGGATTTTCCTAATTTGAATTTATGAAGAGAGAAAGAGAAGAATGAGTAGTAAATGAGGAAAGGGCTTGAAATCTCTCTTTATGACCTGCAGGTGGTTTCCCACGACTTTAATCGCGGCTTAAGGCCGCACCATAGCCTGCGCGTGTTTCTGAGACCCAAATCCAACAACGAGTTCTGCGACTTTGGCCGTGGTCTCAAGCCGCCCAGGATCCCACGTAACTCGCTGTCCACAGCCAATTCCATTCTTTGATTCTATATCCAATTTACAATCCCACTTTCTAATATTCATAATGAATCTATAACAAGAGAAATACCAAGGTTAACAAATAGACCCGTAAGCAAGATCTATAAAGTACAAGAAATTTTACGGGTGTTAAAATGGTAGAGGGTGATGGTGAAATTGTTTCAGAGAAGTGTAGTGGAGTGCTGAAGATGGGAGATGTAACACCCGCGATTTTTGTAGAGGTTCACATTTATGATTATTAGAGGTCGTTTGACCATTAAGAGAGAAATAATGAGGTTTTATATATTTATGAGGTTTTAAGAATTCGGGGCAAGAAAATTGGGAAAAACACGTTAAACAGTGACTTACGTGACTTAGTGTGCGACCCAGGGTTGCGAATAGGTTGCGCAAGCCACTGAGCTTGTGAGAGAGACAACGAACACGAATGACCTACCACGTGACCTAAGGTCGTGGACAAGGTTACGTAGAGCAGTCTGCAGCCCTAAAATGTGCGATTTTTGGGGTTTTCTCACTTTTTCTTTCCCAACTCTCTCCTCATCCATTCTCTCTTTAGATTTTGGGACTTGAGGCTCGATTTTGAAGGTCTTTAGGAGCATTCCTCGGCAATTTTAAGAATCGATTGTTGAAGGTAACCATCTAACTTTTTCTTTCAAGATCTAGGGTTTGGTTCTTTTCACCCTCAACCCTCAAGCTTATCTTGGGTTTATTTGTGTGTGATTTTTGGAGTAAGGGAAGTGTTCTTGAGAGCTTTTCACCATAGATTTAAAGTTGTAGCTTAAGGATTCCAAGTCTTCACCAAAGAAAGCTTACAGTTTGGTTTGAAACCTAGATTTAGCATAAATCAAGCGAGTTGAGTTCAAGTTGCTTCATGAAAATTTTGTACATGCCAAAAATGTATATATTGGAGTCTTAAAGTGTGTTCCTTATATTTATCAAATGTGTTGATTATTTGATGAAGTTTTCATATTTGGTACATTTGGTTTAATAAAACTTGAAAATGCATATATTTGGGATATTTGGGTATTTTGATAAATAAATCATGGGAATGTCTTGGTGATTTATTTTAGAAATGAAGTTTATTTGATGGTAATGCACTTTAGTGTATTTGAGTTGATAAACCATTTTAGAAAATGCATTAATAAACTTCTGTTGGCTTTTATTGAGTAGTCACATAAGTGTGGATTTTACTGGTTGTATGGCTCAAATGATTTTTAGGGATAATTATCTAGTTTAAATTGCTCAATGTTGAGCTTTAAACATGTTTTGCATATATTGCACATTAATTTGAGAATCACGTATTTTGAGTGAGTTGGTCATTCATATAGTGTCATGTAATTAGACTGTAATGCATTGGATCCATAAGCATATGAGTCAGACGTATTTGATAAGTGAGGAGTCTTGATGTTCTCACTTTGTGACCAATGCTCGAGCAGGCATTATGGTCGTCCCGGTATTGCGGAAGTGAACTCTTATGGGTCAGACTCTGGGATTGTGGTATTGTAGTTTCAAAGCTTTAACGAATGCTCCAGTATGTGATATATATATTATTCAATCAAAAGAGTAAAAATTTATTTCGGAATTATTTGGCTAAGTGAGCCTAAATAATGCCTAAGAAATAAACTGGGGAAATTAACTAGATCCATGTGATTAATTAATTAAATGATTTTATTATTTAAAAAAGTTTAAATAGTAGTTATATGCTTAATGATTTATTTATTTGGATTAAATAAAAGAAGGGCTTTAAAGCCTATAATTAATTAAAGCCCATAATGCTTCACATAAAAAGGAAAGGATTGGGAGATTAGGGTTTGAACCTAATCTCCTCCTCCTCCCTCTAAAAATTGTACTCCCCTCTCCATGGAATCTATTATTGTTCTAGGAACAAAAATTGATAGTTTTGATTAAAGAATGAACTAGCACTGGATTCGTATTGCTTGTGTGGATATCCATAGAGGTGTTTTAACTTGAACACTCGGTTCTGCATCAACTCTTCATCGATTTAAGGGGTAAAAATTGAATCTTGATGTTTTTTAGTTTTTCTTTTGGTTGATCTATTTTACTCAATTAGATCATGGCTTTTGGACATCCTTTTACATATGTTTTTTGTTTTTCCATTGCACATGGTTTTATGTTGTTTGTTTAAAATCGATTTTAAACATACCCATGATTTCCAGCATGTTAATAGTTATATATAGTTATTAATTGGACGATAGTTGGATGATAATTAGATTGATAATTGGATGGTTATTGGATTGGATCAGTTCGGTTTTATTGGATTATATATTGCGATCCAAGAACTGTCCGATCCAATTTGGATGTTGAAATTGTGGATCTGTTCCAAACTAATTACGATCACTCGGTTCTAATTAGATTGGTCGGTTTAAATTGGACCAGATGGTTTTCTGCACACCCCTACTCTTATCTGCTCTTCTGCGCCTTGTTTTCGTTTTTTTTTGTGTGTGGTCTTCCCTTTTAAGGGTATATGAGTAATTGGCTTGATCTAGAACCTTGGAGTGTTTTAAGAATCTTGATGTGCAGTTAAGATCTTTTACCATTGTGTGTTTGTTTTTTGCTTGTAGTTTTTCAGAATGCCATAATATGGTTGCTACACTACTCCTAGTGCTACTAGGAAGTCTCAAATTGCCAAGCTTGAGTTTGGTGATCCTTTGTACTTACACCTAAGTGACAGTAGTGGTGCATATATCCTAAACCTATAATTGATTGGAACTGAAAACTACAAGGTCTGGTCTTGTGCTATGGTCCTTTCTCTTGAAACTAAAACTAAATTAGGTTTCATTGATGGTACTTGTGTTAGACATGCTGCAGACCCTGTGCTAACAAAGCAATGGGATAGATGTAGTTCTGTTGTTTTATCATGGATTTTGAGTTCTATGATAGAAGAGTTGTTCTAGAGGCAAGTTTTTTCTAAGGTTGCTTTTGAAGTTTGGCAAGAATTTAAAGAAACATATGATAAGGTTGACGGGCCTGTCACCTTAATTTGCATCAAAAAAGTCAACTTAAGTCAAAATGGGTCACCATTTTCTGATTATTATCATAAGTTGAATTCTCTTTGGAAACAATTTGATGTTTTGTTTAAGTTGCTTACATGTTCTTGCAATGCGTCACAAAGAGTTTTTAAAACACAGTTAACTGTTAAAGCTCATATAGTATTTAATGGGATTAGATGAGATTTATTTGCCTATTAGAAGCAGTATATTTACCATTAACCCTCTTCCCGTGGTTAAAACTGCTTTTTCTCTTGTATCAAGGAAAGAATCTCATCGAGGTATTTTGGTTCTTTAACTAGTAAGAGTCAAATTTATGTTTTCCTTAGCAAAGTGATTGAGACTAAAAGAAGGAATCAAAATCAAGACCTTCAAATTTGTCTTGTAAACACTGTGGTTGGACTAGTCACACCATAGATATGTGTTTCAAACTCATTGGTTTTCCAAAGTATTTTCAACAAAGGTCGTTAAATCAAAATTTTAAAACTCCTATTAGCAATGTTAGCTCTTCTAAGAGCTCTAGTTGAAGCCAGACATTCAACCCCCCCGGTTACTCTTACTGAGGATAAGATGTCTAAACTTCTGGAAGCTTCTCCAATATGGCAGGTATGTCTTAGGGCTTGTTTGGTAGGAGCTTAATGAGCTTAATGAGGTCTATAGCTTATTTGGTCAGCTATACATGAATGTTTGGTAGCGGCTTAATGGTATAGAAAGTGGCTTACTCAATAAGCTTCTAGGGGGGGGGAGCTTTATGCATAAAGCTAAGTTTTTTTTTCCAAACTTGTCCCTCCAAAATAAGAAGCACGCTCCTTCTACGTATGAAAAACCCTTCCAAAGAATTTTTTTTCCCAATCTATGTAGACATATTAATCCACACAAACAAATTTATTCATACAGGACTTAATGTATACCAACCAAACAACCCCTTACTCTAGCTGGATCATTGATTCTGCAACAAATTAACATACGACATCTTATGTTTCCAACCTTGAAAATGTTGTAGATATTTCTGATCTAGATTTTAAAAGTAAATCATCCAATGGTATTGAGGCAAGAATAAGCAAGTTTGGTAATTTAAAACTGACCAATAATGTGCCTTTATTTGATGTCTTAGTTGTCCTAGGTTTTAATGTTAAATTGTTATATGTTCATAAGTAGACTTATGATAGTAAAGTGTTTGTTGGATTTAACTAGTAATGATGTTATGTCTAGGATTCTCATAAAAAGAGCATTGTAGAGACTAGTAGTGAGGAGGTGGTCTTTATTTTTTTATGTTACTTCTTGTGGTGAGTGTGTTAGCTCAAATGTGTCCATTGCTCGTTTTGTTTCTCGTTAGTTGTGGCATAGTCATCTTAGTTGATCTTGTTCTAAGCGTTTTGAAAGAAAGATTACAAATAAGCAGTGATGTTTCACCTCCCTGTGAGGTATTCTTTAAGGCCAAACAGTCTAGAAATAAGTTTGGTTTCAGTGAGCATAAATCTAGTTCTTTGGGTGAGGTTGTTCATCTTGACTTATTGGGTCTATAGGGTAAGCAATACAGAAGGGTTCAAGTACTTTCTTACTATTGTTGATGACTTTACTAGATCTATGTTGGTTTACCTTTTAAAAGCAAAATATGAAGTTTATGAAAATATTGTGAATTTTTGAAATCTATCCAGTTTGGAAAAAATGTAAAGGTTTTTCGTAGTGACAAGGGATTTGAGTTTGTAAATAACAAGCTAATAAGTTTTTCCAAAACAAATGGTATTGTTCATCAAACTTCATGCATATACAAACCTCAATAAAACGGGGTTGATGAAAACATGGATAAAGGCATTAATGTTTCAGGGAGTGATTCCTTTAAACATGTGGAGTGAATGTATTATGACTACCACATGTGGAGTAAATGTATTCTGGCTACCACATATATCATAAATCGGACTCCCTCGTCTGTTCTTAACGGTAAATGCCCTTACAAGTTAATTTATGGATTTGTTCTCGTTCTTACTCATATAAGGAAATTTTGTTGTTTGTGTTTTGCTGTTAGCCTAAAGTTTTCAATGTGTTCTGCTTAGATATTCTAAGTCAAAGAAAGGTTACAAGCATTACAGACTTGACACAAAACAAAGTTTGGTTTCTAGAGATGTAAAGTTCTATGAAAACATTTTTCCTTTTAATATGAGTGGTGATAAACATGTTCCAAACTCAAAAAACTTAAACTTTTTAAATTTCTTTGATAATGTCTTTTTTCATGATTTTTCTGATCCATTGCCCTATGATGATATTAGGGATAGACCTGGGGACTCTAGTCAAATTAGTGGCCCTAGCTCTCTTGACTCTTGGTATCCAGAATGAAGTTTCTAGTATGCCGGCTCTAAGTAGCTTTTACTTGGCTGCCAAAGATCAGTGTGCCATTGGTTTTTAAAGTTCTATGAACAGAGATATGTTCCCCTCCTAAGGGCATTTTTCTTGAAAACTCACCTGTTACTATTAGAAAGTCCATTAGGGTTTCTAGCTTGCTCGAAATTTTTATGACTTTGTTGTAGACACAGAATAGAAAAAGTTGTGAATTATTCTATTCTTAATAGTGATAATTTTTATTTTATCTATAATCTGAATAAATCCATTGAACCTACAAATCATTTAATACTTCTAAAACTCCTAATTGGGTTAATGTATGAACAATGAAATGGAAGCATTATATAGAAATGGAACTTGGGTTGTTGTTGGTATTCCTCTAGGAAGAAAACGTGGATTCATAAAATCAAGTATAAGTCTGTGTTGATCCAAACTCTCTCAGTGATTTGATAATGACCTTTAGAAATACTTAGTGAAAATTACATTTAATATTTGTATGTATTAGAGTTTCACCATCATTGATCATGTACTAAGTTTGTTCAGTATCACTGATGAATTCTAATATATTCTGTTAAATGTAATCCCTGAAGACAAGTTTCATGACAAAGACGTTCATCACTGACATCGAAGACAAAGCTGATGAACAAGTGACAAGTCTACTCATGATCTGATGTGTATATAAGTGAAACCAAGATAAGTCCACAACACACGAAGAAAAGCTTCAGCGATTGCTGACCTTCATTCAGCTTCCCTGAAGAAAGATCCCCTCAGCGATCGATGATCATAAAGCTTACGCTCCAAGTTTCTTTTGTCTTATCCTTGCACAAAAACTACGATGTGTTAGAGGAGACATACCTTTGCTGCAAATCGTACAACAACTCTGAAGGCTACATTGTTCACCACTCGACCAAGAGCATGTCGCTAAAAGTCAGATCCATGCATTTAATGCATAGGGTATAAATAGAAAGGTTGAACTTCACTTTGAAGTGTTACCTTCTATCCTTTCTCTCTTAGTGAACTATATAGAAACCCTTGTTTTCTATATTTTTTTAACCTTTCTCTCTTTTCTAAGTTCAGACATCTTAGTGTTTCTTAAGTTTGTTTAGATTAGGTTTACTTAATCTTATTCTACAACAAACTGTAAATTGTGATTTGAGTTATCAATAAACAATTTATTAAACCTTAAAACTTTGTGTTTGTATTCAACCCCCCCTTCTACAAACTTTGTTAAGAACCTTCGGGACCAACAAGTGGTATCAGAGCAGATTGTTTAATCCATAAACAAGATCTTGCTTTAATTCTCTTCCTTTATATTCTTAAAAATGGCACTAAACACAAGGTCAAACTATTATGATAATGGTTAACGTTCTAAACCTCCTCGATTTAGCAGAGACAACTTTGCTCTCTGGAAAAATCGAATGATGCTCTTTCTAGAAGGTGCAAACCCAACTATACCTGAATATGTAGCAAATGGACCCTATGAAGCTTTTGTTATCATAGTTGCAATCCCTTCCACTACTAATATACCTGTTGTTCCTGAAAGATATGTTCCCAAAGAAATAAGACAATGAGGCGATGAGGACAAAAAGAAAGTAGGACTGATGCAAAGGCTAAAACCATTATCTCTATGGCTTTGCCTGATGAAGCTTTCCATTCCATCATGCATCTAAAAACTTTTAAAGATATGTGGAACACTATATGTGTTCAGTACGAAGGTACCACTGAAATCCAAGAAACCCGAAAGATCAACCTGGTAAGACAGTATGAAAGTTTCATATGTGGTAAGAATGAATCTCTATATGATGTTCACCAATGATTTAACTATTTAATTATTAATCTAAGGACTGTTGGTAGGACAGTTGGTAGGACCTATTCTAATTCTGAGGTCCTTAATAAATTCTTGGAATATCTTCCTAAAAGCTGGGACAGTTATTCAATGTGTCTCAAGCTGACCCAAGACTTATATCACCTTTCACTCAGCACTCTTTATAAGATTTTTCTCAATTATGAGAAATCAAATCAACTAAAGAAGAATCTTGTCAAATATTCTAAAGACTCCAAAAGTACTCCTGTTGCTTTAGTCTCTTCAGAGATCATCCCATCTCAGTGATCTACTTTCACTATCACTGAGTTAGATTCTGACTCAGAGAATCTTTCAGACATTGACCTTTCGGAGTTTGATGAATCTTTAGCACTCTTGACAAACTCTTTTAATAGATTTGCAAGAAAGAGCAATTTCCGAAGAAATAAGCCTATCTCCCTATCTGATAAGCCTAAATCAACACCTGTTGATAAGGCAACTGCTACTTGCCACAACTGCGAGAAAGTTGACCATTTTTCTAGCGAATGAAGGTAAAAGAAAGTCTTCAAACCTTCTTCGTCAAAAAAATCCACTGATGACAAATACCTCAAGCTGAAAGAAAAATATCAAAAGCTGAAGGGCTTCAAGCGAAAAGGTAAAGGTCTTATCGCTGATGAACACGACTGGGTTGAATCAAAAGAATCAAGTTCTGATGAAGAAGATGCCGCTAATCTCTTTCTTACGGCTGAGATTAAAGAAAAAAAAATGGAAGAACCATCTGGAACATCCACTAGCTATATCTCCTCTCAGGTATCAATCTCCACTGATTCCTCTCTTTCTGAAGCTGAGAGACGTCGCCCTGTTGACTTGTTGCGATCGACTTGTACAATGCACTAAGTGGTAAAACCTTAGCTGAAAACAAAAATATTGATTTAACTGAACAACTTGAAAAATGTCATTTAAAAATCAAAGAACTAACTCTTTTAGAGGAAAGTCTAAAAGATCAGGTCATTGTCAATGAGATTATCAACATTGAATGCGAACAAGCTATCACTGCTCTCAAAGCTGAAAAGGAAACAGTTGAAGGATGGTGTAAATCCTCAAATAAGGTCTCTGAGATCTTAAGTGCTCAAATCCCTGCTCATGATAAAACCGGTCTCGGTTCTAAATCTGATAAGGATGAACCTAGCAGAGATTGTTCCATGCTTAAGTTTGGAATATTTGTCTATTGTATCCCTGACACTTTTTCCTCTCAGTGCTCCTTGTCTTCCAAACCTATCCCTGAGGATTTATCAAAGAGCACTAAACTCTCTGATAAAAAGAAATCCATTTCCCATCACCCTCAAAAGGCTACAAAGGTAGCAAAGCTGAAGAAAGTCTCTTCTAAACCTTCAGCTAGTCAATCCGCTGGCTTTGGATCTCAGATCACTGGTAAAATTCAGAGATCTACTCCAAAGCTGAAGATTGACATCAAGCCTAAGAAATTAGAAGAACTGAAAGTTACTCCGAGATCTAATGCTAAGGGCATTCTTGGAGCTGGCCTGACTCATCTCAAGTTTTCTAATGCTCCTGGTTTTAAAGCCACTTTCAGCTATAGAAAATGCTACCACTGTGGACTTACTGACTATATTTCCAGTAAATGTCCCAATGCCACAAAGGCTGAAAAGATAACCGAAGTGAAGATGAATGCCTCCAAGGCTAAGAAGGTCACCAAAGCTGAGAAATCTGCCAAGGTGAAAAATGCCACTAAAGTTAAGAAATTAACTAACGTGAAGGTTACCACTGACACTGAATCTTCAGATGCCGTGAAGTGTTCAACCTTCCATCTCCACTAACTCCCCTGGACCCATTGAAAAGTGGGTACTAATCAAAACTTGATCTTCTTTATGTTTGTAGGTCTCGAAGGGTAGATAGTGGATGCTCTCGACACATGACTGGCCAAAAGGACCTGTTCACTGAATATAATGAAGAGAAAGGCCCCTCAGTGACCTTTGGTGGAAATGGAAAAGGTTATACCAGAGAGTTTGGTATACTCAACAATGGTACAACTACCTTTCGAAGAGTCACTTACGTAGATGGACTGAAGCATAATCTCATCAGCATTAGTCAGCTATGTGATAAAGACTTCAAAGTGTGCTTTTCTAAAAAGGCATGTTCAGTGATGGACCAAAATGGAAAACTTGCTCTCATCGGTTATTGTATGGAAAATGTTTATGTAATAAACATGGACTCTAAAAGCACTAAAAGCATCTATTTTCTGTCTAAAACCTCATCTGATGTCAACTGGATATGGAATAATAGGATCTCTCATCTCAACTTCAAAACACTAAACACTCTATCCTCAAAGGAACTAGTCTCCGGTCTACCTCGACGTTCATATGCCAAGGTATCTCTCTGCTCAGCGTGTGAAAAGGGAAAGCAGACAAAAGCTAGTTTCAAATCAAAGCAAGTTTCATCAGTGACAAGTCCTCTTCAACTCTTGCATATGGATTTATTTGGCCATGTAAATATTCAATCCATTGATGGAAAGAATATACTCTTGTCATAGTAGATGAATACTCTCTCTATACCTGGGTGATATTTCTCCTCTCTAAGAGTGACACCCCAGATGAACTTATATCCATTGCTAGAAAGATGAAAGTGTGGAATAACTTAACTATTCGCTCAATAAAAAGTGATCATGGAACTGAATTAAAAAAAAATAGTTCCCTGAACAAAAATTAAGGTAATCTATCACAAATTCTTAGCTGTGAGAACTCCTAAGCAAAATGGAGTCGATGATAGAAGAAATTGAACAATCATTGAAGCAGCTAGATCAATGCTCAGCGATTCTCATCTTCCAAATCAATTTTGGGCAGAAGGTGTCAATACGGTTTGTTTCACTCAGCTAGATCTAATTTGTATACAATTGATCTTTCCAAAGTTAAGACCTCATCAGATTTGTGTTTACTATCCAAAGCCTCTATCAGTGAAAGTTGGATTTGGCATCTTCGACTGGCTCATCTTAACTTCAAGTATATGGATCGTCTGGTAAAAAATGATCCAGTGAGAGGTCTTCCAGTTCTCCGTTTCCAGAAAGACCATCTATGCCAAGATTGTGAGAAAGGAAAAATGAAGAAAGCTCCTCACAAGCCTAAACCTGAACACTGTACATCAGCTATTCTTGATCTTTTGCATGTTGATATGTGTGGTCCAATGAAGACGAAGAGTTTAGGACATAAGAAATATGTTCTGGTGATTGTTGATGACTACTCCAGGTATACTTGGGTAAAATTTCTGAAGACAAAAGACGAGACTCCTGAAGTTCTCATCAATCTTATCAAGTCAACTCAGACAAATAAGCAGAAGCAAGTGAAAGTGGTAAGATCTGACAATGGTACTGAATTCAGAAACAGTACTCTTCATTCTATGAGTCTCAAAGAATACAACAACAATTTTCTGCTGCACGTACTCCGCAACAGAACGGTGTTGTTGAAAGAAGAAACAGAACGCTTGTTGAGTCCGCCAGATCAATGCTCGCTTATTCAGGTCTACATTTGTCTTACTGGGCTGAAGCAGTGTCAACTGCCTGTCATACACAGAACAGATCAATTCTGCATCGTCGATTCAACAAAACACCGTATGAACTCATGAACGGGATCAAACCGAACATCAAGTATTTCAAGTCATTCGGGTGTAAATGATACGTTCTGAATGACAGGGAGAATCTCAACAAGTTTAGTCCAAAGGCAAACGAAGGAGTATTTGTGGGTTATTCTTCAAACTCTGCTGCCTATAGAGTTTTTCTGATCTCTGTAAGAAAGGTCATAGAGAGTGTCAATGTAAAGTTTGACGAAGCTGCTGATTTGGTTTCTAGTCACTCAGACTCAGAACCCGCACTTACTGGAAATTCAGTTACTGAACAAATCAGTTCAGAACCTGCTCTTTCACCAAATAACCAGGATTCTTCTTCTATCTCTCCTAATCTTTCTGATCTTGATTTTCTTTTTGAAAATTTTTATGATGATGTGCCTAAAACTAATTATGAATATGTTTCTAATGTGTTGAATCAGGAAACTGAGAGCTCATCTATTCCAAATTCCGCTGCATCCATCTCTGACAATGATGCTGCTCCAGTCTCTCCTGTTCAACAAGAACTGACTCAACAAGAAATGAATCAATCAGACAATGTTCAATCAGAAACTGAGCCAATTCTTGAAGAACCTATCCAAGAAGAATCTATTCAAGATCAATCTGTTCAAGAGGAATCAGTTCAGGAGGAAGCACAGAATGATGTTATTCAACAAATAGTTCCCGAATCTGATTCAGAGATTTTTGAGATATCTCCTCCTCAAGTTGAAACTATTTCTATTTCATCTTCTGATGTAGAAGTTTTTGAACCTCCCTCTCATCAATTACAAGTGGTTCAAGAAGTAATTGATCCTCTCCCTTATGCAACAAAATGGACAAGATCTCATCCAATCTATCAAATCATTGGGGATCCTCAAGCTAGTGTTTCTACACGCTCCAAGTCGGCTTCTTCCAACGAATGTTTGTACACTTGTTTTTTAAGCAAGATTGAACCTAACAAAGTATCTGAAGCATTGGAAGACCCAGACTAGATTTTAGCAATGCAAGAGGAACTCAATCAGTTTGACGCGCTCAAAGTGTGGAGACTTGTACCACGACCAAAGGGTAAAAGCATCATTGGTACAAAGTGGATATTCAAGAATAAAAAGGACAAAGATGGTATCGTCGTTAGGAACAAAGCAAGGCTAGTAGCCAAAGGATATCGACAAGAAGAAGGTATTGACTATGATGAAACATTTGCACCCGTCGCCAGATTGGAAGCTATCAGAATGTTTCTTGCTTTCGCTGCTTATCGCAACTTCACAGTATATCAAATGGACGTCAAGACAACATTTCTCAATGGCAAGCTGAAAGAAGAAGTATATGTATCTCAGACAGAGGGATTTGTTGACAAAGATCGTCCAGATTATGTATATTTTCTTGATAAAGCATTGTACGGCTTGAAACAAGCTCCACGAGCGTGGTATGACGAGTTGTCAGCTTTCTTGGTCAAATCCGGCTTTACCAAAGGCTCGATCGATACTACTCTTTTCATTTATAGAACTAATCTTGATATCTGCTTAGTACAAATATACGTAGATGATATTATTTTTGGTGCGACTAACAAATCTTTGTGTAATTGGTTTTCTGATTTAATGACCTCTAGATTTCAAATGAGCATGATGGGAGAAATCAATTTCTTCCTTGGATTACAAGTAAAGCAACTTCCAGATGAAATCTTCATCAATCAGTCAAAGTATGTATTTGACATTTTGAAGAAATTCAAGATGGACAAATCTACTTCGATCGGCACGCCTATGGCTCACGGTGCCAAACTCGGATTGGATCCAGATGGAAAAGCTGTGGATCAAAAGACATACAGAGGGATGATCGGATCACTGATGTATCTTAATGCAAGTCGCCCGGACATAATGTTTTCAACGTGCCTGTGTGCCCGCTTTCAAGCAAAACCAAAAGAATCTCATCTTTTAGCAGTCAAACGCATCTTTAGATATATTAAAGGAACTCCTTATTTAGGATTATGGTATCCTAAAAGTTCTGATTATAGTTTGATTTCTTATTCTGATGCAGATTATGGTGGTAATCAATTGGACAGGAAGAGTACTTCTAGTCATCTCCAGTTTCTGGGTGACAGACTGATAAGCTGGGCGTCGAAAAAGCAAAACTGCGTGTCAATATCAACAGCCGAAGCTGAATACGTCGCTGCAGCTAGTTGCTGTGCTCAAGTGCTTTGGATGAAAACACAACTTCGCGATTACGGGATGCTATACAAGACTGTGCCAATTTATTGTGACAGCAAGTCCACAATTGCTATTTCAGTCAATCCTGTCCAGTACACCAAGACCAAGCACATAGACATGCGATATCATTTTATAAAGCATCACGTGGAAGAAGGTACTATTGAATTATATTTTGTACCAACTAAATATCAACTTGCTGATATATTTACAAAAGCTTTAGATGAAAAACGATTTAATTTTCTGCTTTCAAAACTTGGCATGTTGAATTTAAAAGTTTAAATCTTTACAAATTTTATTCTATAAAGTTTAATATTTCAGATTTTCTTTCAGTTGAATAAAATGTGTGTCTAGGATCTTTGACAAGTTGCCTTGTTTATATTTAAAGTTTCATATGTTCAATGTTCAAATCTTTTAAACATCGAAAAGTCAACAAGATGTTTGACGCTTTAGATACTACTTTAAAGATATGTGAGTCGGCATATTTATGGTTTACTTTGCATGAACAACCTAAGTGATCAAAATTGTAGATTGTAATGAAAATATGGGCTAAGCTATTCGATATAGATCTGAGTTATTGAGATGATTTTATTTTTAAGCATTTAAAATACAGAAATCCTTGAGTTTAAAAGTTTGTACCTGTGACCTTTCTGGTTTGGGAAAGTAAGTTCCGAGGGATGCTCGACATCTGGTCCCCTAAGGTCAATTGATCTGGGAGTGATCGAATAGAAATCCTGCAATAGAATCAGATCGAAAGTCATGTTCTACTGGTATGAATGGGTTTAGGATATGTTGATGTAGCCTTTTTGATCCGGGAAAGTAAGTTCTAAGGGGTGCTTGACACCTAGTCCCCTAAGGCCATCTGGTCTGGGAGCGGCTGACCCAAATCCTGCAATAGGATCAGATAGAAAGTTACGTTTACGGCATGTTCTTTACTTAATGAATTCTTTGATTAAAAAGATGCCAAAGTGTACAACGCTTAAAAGATGCCAAAGAGCACACTCATGTGAAGATGCCAATGAGCACACAGCTAAAAGATGCCAATGGGCACACATCTCTTGATATTTGGTGATATATTTTGAGCTGCGATAAACCTGTAAATTTGTGAAAATCTTAATTCTTGATGACTTAGTGTCTGTACATGCAAAGTTCTTCATTTTATGTTTATAATTACATTTTTTAAGCTAATCAGAGATCGCATGCGAGCACACTGAATAGATACCTGCAAGTGTTTAACTCTGAACATGTCTTAACTTGATATACAATGAAACATGTTTCTGTATTCAACAACTCCCGTTTGATTTCAACTGATTGATAAATCTGGGATATTCTACTGAGTAGACTTTAATTTGTTTAGTGTTTAAAAATTTATATATTCAGTTGTTACAAAATTTATATTCAATATGATCATCTTTTAATATTGATGTCTCTATGTTTGCTGTCTGTGTTTTTTTGTCATATGGTTTGTGCATTTTTCGAGGGGGAGTGTATATCTGAGTTCTTTATCTGAGAATATTCTATTTTTGAGGGGGAGTGAATGATGCTGGTAAAATACTTCTTGTGCTGATCAGAAATTTATCAAGTAAGTATTTCTGAAAATTACTATGCAAATGCAAAACTAATTTGATAAAATTTGTGCATTTGTATAGGGGGAGTAATGAGGGCTTATCAGATATTTTTTTATCATAGTTATTTTTTTTATGTGTTTTTAGAATATATAGAAGTAAGAGTGTGTATTTTCTTTATTCCATTTGAACTTGTTTGACTTTTCCTCTTCCCTCCATTCTCTCTCTATCTGCGTGTTCATCTTCTTCACTTTCATCTGATTCTTTTTCAGATTGCTATTTTAAAATTTCAGGTATGTTTGTATTTTCCATTCTATGATTCTCGTTTGATAGTATTCTATATCTTTGTTTTGTTTTCATTCTTTGTTCATTGTTTTTATCTGACTTGCGTTTTTGTTACTGTTCATCGTTCTCTAAACTCCAGATTCGTGGTGTTTTTGATCGATTTACATATTGGGTTTTGTTTAGACCTGTTAATCGACACTCAGGTATGTCTTATTATGGTTTAATTTCGTGTATTTTGCTTTAATTTTTGTGTTTTTGTGTTTTCGGGTCCGAAGAATCGCGAACCCTAGTTTTTGCAAGGTTGATAGACCCGCAAAGTCTACTTTGCGCGTCTAGTTAGAACCGCAAAGTTAACTTTGCGGGTCTAGCTAGAAACGCAAAGTAAACTTTGCGTGTCTAGTTAGAACCGCAAAGTAGTGATAGACCCGCAAAGTCTACTTTGCGCGTCTAGTTAGAACCGCAAAGTTAACTTTGCGGGTCTAGCTAGAAACGCAAAGTGAACTTTGCGTGTCTAGTTAGAACCGCAAAGTAGTCTTTGCGGGTCTAACTAGAAACGCAAAGTTTACTTTGCGATTCTATCTTTGTGTTTCTCTTTTTGTTATTTGTCAAGGTTTTTGTATCAAGTATTTTTTTGACCCGCAAAGTGATCTATGCGAGTCTAGTTAGCAACGCTGTCACACCTCGCTAAAGCGGAAACACGGGGTATAACAGTTTCCGATAAACAATCCACAAGCATAAAGTTCAACAACCATACACTTAATAAAAATACATTACAAAATTTAATAGTAGAATGTTTATCGTGAAATTACAATCCCGAGATAATTCAAGATAGCATTGTCCAAAAGTTTGTACATCCCCCAAACATATTCATGTTATACGCAGAACGACCCTTAAAGTTTACCTTCTTGATTACCTGAAAAGCATGTACAAAAATATGGTCAACTACGAGAGTTGGTGAGTTCACAGGTTTTAAAGATGCACAAAACATTTTATATGCAAATATTTGATAGTTGGAGCATGTTCGTGCTCAAAAGCTTAACTTGAATACTTGGAGCATATACGTGCTCAAATACTTGGAGCACATCCGTACTCATTAGCTTAACTTGAAAATTTCATGAGTATTGCTTTACGTATGACTTGAGTCAGTATAACTTAAACTTGGTTGAGCCACTACTAAACCGTCCCGGACCCTTATTTTTGCCCCGTGTGCCTTGACTCAGAGGTGGTCTCAAGCGCCACATGGTCAATCACTTCTCTAGTATAGTGCACCCCTAGCTCGTCAGCTGTAAGAAGTGGGGTTGGTCAAGCCCAAATAGCGCTATCCACTAATACTATAGGCCCATTTTTCTGGGTTAATAGTAGTGTCGTCTGGGGACTAACTCTTAAATACTCAACATACCAACTATTTAACGTCATACATCTTACTTTTTAAAATGCTTGAGAACAAGCCTTGGCGACTTAACAGCGCAAAACATTTCAATTAACTCATGAATCATTGTAATCGTACTTAAGCATGCTTTTCACCCCAAAATACGTAAAACGATAAAAGAGGGGCTGTGAATACTCACCTTGAGAGTGAACTTGGAAACTTAACGATAGTGCTCAAAATAGGTGCCGCTTCCTTGGTTTCCTATAGTGAAGGTTGCCATAGTGGAAATACGTTAATACCCGTTCCTATGTCCAAATGACCCGTCCAAATAACTTATGAAGTGCCATTAAGTAGGTGTCAATGTCCAAAACTATATTTAGATCAATTATAGTCTTATTATGCCTTAACACTAGTCTAGATCTCATTATGATCACTTTTCTGAAAATTCAGCAGAAGCTGTCCAAAATTTTAGTCAACAAAACCACTATAGAAACATATCTTCCCAAAAGAATGAATTCACCAAATTTTTTGTGGTAATACTATAGTGTGTAAAGAGTAAATTTGAACTTTTTCATAATTTTTGGATGAGTTTTGATACCTTAAATAATTTCCACAAAGCAGTGTGTCACTGATTTCCGGATCAGTGACATACCTCACTTGTAGCATGCTTTTGGGGTATCAATTCTTTGAATTAGCCAATGATACTTATATGGATGAAAACCTAACTCAAAATCCTATCATTTGGAAAAAGATTCACTTAATTTGGGATAAGAAGTGAGGGAGTTATGGCCGTTTGAATTAGGGTGTACTAATCTGTCAGTTTGAGACAGATTGCACCACTTTCTTCAAAAATTCAAATGAGTGACCTAAACCCCATAATTTTGAGTGATTCATAGAGCAATGGAAAGCTAACTCAGTAAACTAGAGTCTAGAAGAAAAAGACCAAATTTTTATTGTGTAAATAATGAGATACACAGCTTGGAAGTGGGAGTTCCATTCTTGACAGCAAGCTGTGTAGTACAAGTTTTTGTATTAAACATTAAGAGGTCCATTTTCCATGGTTTCTTGTGAAACCATTTGGATTTAAACACCTTTTTACAACATAATGATCTAAGAATGAAATATATACTTTTGAACACATATAAAACTACAAAATTTTCATCGAAAGTGAGTTGCATGAAACCAAAAACACCTAAATAAGTGATTTTCATCACTTATAAATTTTCAAGACTCTTAATCACACAAGATTGAACAATCTCATCATAAGAGTTTGTTTAAACTTGAAATTATTACTAGAATGTTAAATATAAACCAACTAAAACATCAAAATTTTTATACACAAGGTTGTACTTATGATAAAATCAACATATTCATCAAGAACTCAAATTTTCACTATTTAACTTGGTTTTTCATGGAAGATCATTTTATGGCATCACTTTATGAATGTTTTATTCATCAATGATGTACATTTCACTTCTAAAACCATGAATGAAATACTTCTACACATGCATGAGGGTTTTATAAAGTTCAAACATCAAACTTGAATAAACATGAAGAAATGATGAAATAGGGTTTTGTACCTTGTGTAGATGATGAGATAAACTTGGAATCCTTGATTTGAAGATGATTTTAACCTTGGTAAGTCTTATATTTTCTAGAAATTTGGAGATGAAAGTGTGTGTGTGTGTGTGTGAGCCGTTTGTAGAGAGAGAGAGAGAAAGAAGGTGATGAGTCAAGATTGAAATGAGATTATGAGATTTCAAAATTCAAGTTTTGTTTTTAAAAAAAAATTAAGAGGGAGAGGGAGAGGGAGGCCGGCCACATGGCCTCTCCAAGCCCAACCCAAAAAGTTTTTTTTTTAATTTAAAATATCTCAATTTCTCAATTAAATCAGATAAATTGCGAACCGAAAATTTTCAAATTTTCAAATCTCTCTAGTTTGAGTAAATTTTTACAAATAAATATGTATTCATCTAAATAAATATAAACCTCATAATTTTATGTATTTTAGACTTCCAACATGATTTTTGGCATTTCTGAGATGTGACGGTCAGACACGAAACTGTTCCGGGCATTCTACGCAACCTCCTAAATTTTCAGGAAACTTTTATCTTAAATTTTTTTTATGTAATTTAAGGAGTGGCAAATACTTAAATCTTAATTTTCATTAACTTAGAAATTAACCTGAGCACTAATCTTGACGGTTGTCACAGTCTCCCCTACTTCGAGAAATTTCGTCCCGAAATTTAAAGTTTGTCACTTCTGGACCGCCTCTTGATTAAACAAGTGAGGATACTTGCGCTTCATAAGATCCTCTCTTTCCCACGTAAATTCAGGTCCGTGACGCGACTTCCAGCGAACCTTTAAAATAGGAATTTTACTTCTCCTTAGTCGCTTAACTTCGCGACCCAAAATTTCAACCGGCTCTTCTCTGAAAATAAGCCGTTCGTCCACTAGGATTTCATCTGGGGGTACAATCGCCAACTCGTCAGTTATACACTTCTTTAAATTTGACACGTGGAACGTGTCGTGAATGGCACTCAACTCTTGTGGCAACTTAAGCTTATAAGCTACTGGTCCAATTCTTTCTAATACTTCATATGGACCAATGAATCTTGGGCTTAATTTACCTTTTTTCCAAATCTCACAACTCCTTTCCATGGAGACACTTTCAGAAGAACCTTGTCACCCTTTTGGAATTCTAAGGGTTTTCTGCGATTATCTGCATAGCTTTTCTGTCGATCTCTTGCAGCTTTAAGCCTGTCTTGTATGGTCGATATTTTGTCGGTAGTCTCCCGTATAATATCAGGCCCAAACAATTGACTGTCACCAATTTCCACCCAACTAAGTGGAGATCGACACTTACGTCCATAGAGAGCTTCGTATGGCGCGCATTGAATACTGGTATGGTAGCTGTTGTTATAAGAAAATTCAATCAATGGTAAGTGCTTATCCCAGCTACCTCCGAAGTCTATAGCACAAGCGCGTAACATGTCTTCCAGAGTCTGAATGGTTCTTTCAGATTGACCATCCGTTTGTGGATGATAAGCAGTGCTCAAATCCAACCTGGTACCCAGAGCTTTCTAAAATGCTTGCCAAAACCGAGAGGTGAAACGACTGTCTCGGTCTGATATAATGGATAGTGGTACTCCATGACGAGAGACAATTTCATCAATGTATACTTGTGCCAATCTTTCCATTTTGAAATCCTCTCGGATAGGAAGAAAATGCGCGGATTTTGTAAGTCTATCCATAATAACCCAAATTGCATCATTACCTCTTCCTGTTCTGGGTAACTTTGTGATGAAATCCATGGATACTTGATCCCATTTCCATTGAGGTATCTCCGGTTGCTGCAAAAGTCTAAATGGCTTTTGATGCTCTGTTTTGACTTTAGCACAAGTCAAACATTTACTCACAAATTCAGCAATGTCCTTCTTCATTCCCGGCCACCAATAATACTCTTTTAGCTCCTTATACATTTTGTCGGCTCCCGGGTGAATCGAATACTTCGATTGGTGCGCTTCTTCCAAGATTGACATCCGGAGACCTTCCACTTTTGGTATCCAGACCTTATTCTTGAAATATTGTACCCCATCTGATCGGGTTTCAAATTCTTTTTCTGACTGATGAAGTACCTCATTCTTTAGATTCTCCTCCTTCAGTGCCTCTTTTTGAGCTTCACAGATTTGTGTTTTGAGGCTCGTTTGTACCAACATTCCCATAGTTCGTACTCTTGTTGGTTTTACCTTCTCCTTCCTACTCAATGCGTCTGCTACTACGTTGGCTTTTCCGGGATGATACTTTATCTCACAATCGTAGTCACTGAGTAGTTCCACCCATCTTCGTTGTCTCATGTTTAACATTTTCTGATCAAAGATATGCTGGAGGCTTTTGTGATCAGTGTAAACGATACACTTGGTACCATAAAGATAATGTCTCCAAATCTTTAAAGCGAATACCACTACTCCTAACTCCAAATCATGAGTGGTATAATTCTTTTCATGAACTTTAAGTTGTCTTAAGGCATAAGCTATAACTTTATCTCTTTGCATCAATACACATCCCAAACCTTGATGTGATGCATCGCAATATACCACAAAATTTTCTGTACCTTCTGGTAACGCTAGAATTGGCGCGTTGCATAACTTATGCTTCAGCGTTTGAAATGCCTCCTCCTGTTTTTCTCCCCAATCAAACTTCTTATCTTTTTGGTTTAGCGACGTGAGTGGTTGAGCGATCTTGGAAAATTTTTCGATAAATCGTCGATAATAACCTGCCAGGCCAAGAAATTGACGAATTTCCGTCGGTGTCTTAGGAGTTTCCCACTTTTTAATGGCCTCAACCTTTGCTGGATCAACATGAATCCCTTTCTTATTAACCACATGACCCAGAAAATGTACTTCTCGAAGCCAAAATTCACACTTGGAGAACTTGGCGTACAATTTCTGTTCCTTAAGCAATTCCAACATCAACTTCAGGTGTTGTTCGTGGTCCTCCTTGCTTCGCGAATAAATCAGAATGTCATCTATAAACACGATCACGAACTTGTCCAAGTATAGTCGGCAGACTCTGTTCATCAAGTCCATGAAAACTGCTGGAGCGTTTGTCAGTCCGAAGGGCATAACTAGAAATTCATAGTGACCGTAACGAGTTCTAAACGCCGTTTTGTCGATGTCTTCTTCACAAACTCTCATTTGATGATATCCGGACCGTAAGTCAATCTTTGAAAAGTACGATGCGCCTTGCAATTGATCAAATAAATCATCGATTCAGGGAAGAGGATATCGATTCTTTAAAGTCAGCTTATTGAGTTCCCTATAATCAATACACATTCGGAACGTCCCGTCCTTCTTTTTAACAAAAAGTACTGGTGCTTCCCAAGGTGAAGAGCTAGGACTAATAAATCCCTTGTCGAGTAGCTCTTGTAGTTGTTCTGACAGTTCTTGCATCTCCGAAGGTGCCAAACGGTACGTTGCCTTGGCCACCGGTGCAGCTCCTGGAATCAAATCGATACGGAATTCGACTTGTCTCGGTGGAGGTAATCCAGGTAACTCCTCGGGAAATACTTCAGGAAATTCTTGGACTACCGGAATATCTTGCAAACGCTTCTCCTTAGGTTCTTTACTTATTACATGCGCCAGAAATGCGTCACATTCTTTCCTCAGGTACTTCCGCATTTTCATACAAGACACCATCTTCAGTTTTCTCTTAGATTTTTCTCCAGGTACTATAAGTACTTCTCCTCCCGGTAACGGGATTCGGAGAATCTTCTCGGAACAACTTATCTCCACGTGGTTCTTTGACAACCAATCCATGCCCATGACTATATCAAAGCTACCTAGCTTTATTGGGATCAAATCTATTTTGAAATCCTTTTCAGCTAGACTTAGAGTACAATTTGGAAGTACATCTTTGACCCTAATTTCTTGCCCATTAGCAAACTCAATGACATAGTCTTCTTTTAATTTTTGTGTCATTTGTTTAACTTTCGGTCTAAAATTTAACGACACAAAACTTTTATCTGCTCCAGAATCAAATAGTACAGATGCGGAGTGATTGTTTAAGAGAAACGTACCTGTAATCACATTTGGGTCCCGCCTTGCTTCTTCCGCCCCAATTTCAAACACTCGACCTCTTGCTTGGCCCCTTTGATCCCTCTGTCCAACTGGTCGAAACTGATTCGCATTCGCCCTTCTGTTCACCCTGGGATAGTTGTTTTTAAAATGATCCGGGCTCCCGCATTCAAAACAAACTCTCCTTCCTCCAGCCTTGCAATCCTTCTCGTAATGACCTCCTCTGTGGCACTTGCGACATATAATACAGTTTCCGAAATGTGGCCTATTACACTTGTCACGTCTCGGATATGTCCCTTTTCCCTTATCGGCTGCCTGCACCTGAACTCCATAGTTACCCATGATCCTCCGATCCTTTCCCCTCCTTCGGTCATCCTGCCTCCTTAAACCCTCTTCAACTTTCCTCTTTCCTTTGGCTTTGTCACTAGAGAAAAGTCCTGAACGAATTGCATTATTGGTGAGCTTCGTTGCTAAATCCACAGCCTCTTGAAGAGTTTTCGGTTTTCCCGAAGTTACATCTCCTCTAATTTCCGGTGCTAATCCCCAGATGTACCTGTCAACTCGATTTTCTTCCGGTGTCACCAGATGTGGTACAATTTTCGCCAACTCATTGAATCGTGCCGTGTATGTATCTACATCATTGCCTTTCATCTCATGATCCCAGAATTCCGCCTGCAACTTCTGCATTTCACTCCTTGAACAATATTCCCCTTTTATCATCTCTTTGAACTCGTCCCATGTCAATCCATTTGCTGCATCTCTTCCTCTTGTTTGCACTTGGGTGTTCCACCAAGTCAGTGCTCTCCCTTGTAATAAACAAGTTGCAAATTCTACCTTCTTAGTTTCCGGACATTTACTGATATGAAGGACAGACTCCATTCCTTCTATCCAAGACAGTAATCCAACCGCTCCTTCAGTACCATGGAATTCCTTTGGATTACAAGTCCTGAAGGTCTTATATGTACACTCTCTTTCAACGTTAACACCAGCTCCTGGTTGGTTAGGTGGATTTGCATTTAATCCCGTTGTTATCTGGCTAACTATGGCAGGGAGTGTTGCAAGAATTTGTTCGTTTACAAGCCGAGCAATCTCGGGGTCTTCCCTTCTTGGCGGCATAGTTCTAATTGCAATTTTTTTTTAAAGTCTAATTAAATTCCATTCCATCATACAAACATGATACGATATTTAAATCCTAAAGAATACATTCTTAAAGACTTAGAATCATGCATAACAAAATATATCATAAGCATCCATCATCAAGACATACATCATCCAAACGTTTACAAAATGTGACAATCCAAAATGAGTCAAGTGTTTTAAAGTCACGGGCTACAAGCCCCAAAATAAAGTTTTTAACAACCCAAATCATGCATCAATCACAAACTACAAACGCCAATAGTGCACCATCACCAAAGCCACAATCACTACCAAGAATCCCATCACGGTCGACAAACAAGTGTGCAGCCAGGTCACCATCGCTCTAGTCTCCGCTAGCTCTCCAAATATCTTCCCTATCATCTCATCACTAGTTCCCATCATCGATATCATCCCCTTTGTAATATTGTCAGTCATACTCATCATTTTCCTAAGTGAGTCAATGGAATGCTCATGGTAATCAACTTGCAACCTACACCGTTCCATACTCCGAGACAAACTCCTAACCCAGTATGTCTTGGCCTCAGTCATGCCGGCTAGTGGTAGTGCCGGTATCCTAGCAGGCGAAGGGGGTGATAACCTCAGACCCTGGGCCGAGAAGGCCCTGCCTCATCTCTAACTGGTATAGGAGTCTTCTCACACTCAGGTGTAGCACATGATGTCGGATCAGGTGTGGGCATAGCGGATCTTACTGGTGTATGCTCGGAATCGGAATACTCATGCTTAGAAGGGTCATACTCTTCACTAGGAGGAGAATTTCTCCCGGGTATGTGGGTGAAATAACCTGATTCGTCGGGTGATTGCTCTCTAGGTGGGGAACGAGACATGCCGACTGCGATAATTAACAAAGTTTAATTATTAAGCACATGATAATATCCTTTAATAACCAAAAATGTCATGCGAACTCACAAACAAAACATGCTTTATGTTTTTGAATTGAAAAGTGTCTATTTTTAGTAACTTTTAGCATACCCGATCCATGGCTCCATTATGCACACTCAAATTAAACAAAGGTGATCAAGCTTTGCCTAAGTTAGGGTGTGATTACAAAAGACACATCTTAGTCATGCTAGGGATGTACTCGGGTTCGTAATTTCGTTTGTAATTTTTTTTATAGGGTTATAGTGTATGGTTTTGTATAAAACCGGTATTCTCTATAACCTGTGGCTCTGATACCAAATCTGTCACACCCCGCTAAAGCGGAAACACGGGGTATAACAGTTTCCGATAAACAATCCACAAGCATAAAGTTCAACCACCATACATTTAATAAAAATACATTACAAAATTTAATAGTAGAATGTTTATCGTGAAATTACAATCCCGAGATAATTCAAGATAGCATTGTCCAAAAGTTTGTACATCCCCCAAACATATTCATGTTATACACAGAACGACCCTTAAAGTTTACCTTCTTGATTACCTGAAAAGCATGTACAAAAATATGGTCAACTACGAGAGTTGGTGAGTTCACAGGTTTTAAAGATGCACAAAACATTTTATATACAAATATTTGATAGTTGGAGCATGTTCGTGCTCAAAAGCTTAACTTGAATACTTGGAGCATATACGTGCTCAAATAATTGGAGCACATCCGTGCTCATTAGCTTAACTTGAAAATTTCATGAGTATTGCTTTACGTATGACTTGAGTCGGTATAACTTAAACTTGGTTGAGCCACTACTAAACCGTCCCGGACCCTTATTTTTGCCTCGTGTGCCTTGACTCAGAGGTGGTCTCAAGCGCCACATGGTCAATCACTTCTCTAGTATAGTGCACCCCTAGCTCGTCAGCTGTAAGAAGTGGGGTTGGTCAAGCCCAAATAGCCCTATCCACTAATACTATAGGCCCAATTTTCTGGGTTAATAGTAGTGTCGTCTGGGGACTAACTCTTAAATACTCAACATACCAACTATTTAACGTCATACATCTTACTTTTTAAAATGCTTGAGAACAAGCCTTGGCCACTTAACAGCGCAAAACATTTCAATTAACTCATGAATCATTGTAATCGTACTTAATCATGCTTTTCACCCCAAAATACGTAAAACGAGTAAAGAGGGGCTGTGAATACTCACCTTGAGAGTGAACTTGGAAACTTAACGATAGTGCTCAAAATAGGTGTCGCTTCCTTGGTTTCCTATAGTGAAGGTTGCCATAGTGGAAATACGTTAATACCCGTTCCTATGTCCAAATGACCCGTCCAAATAACTTATGAAGTGCCATTAAGTAGGTGTCAATGTCCAAAACTATATTTAGATCAATTATAGTCTTATTATGCCTTAACACTAGTCTAGATCTCATTATGATCACTTTTCTGAAAATTCAGCAGAAGCTGTCCAAAATTTTAGTCAACAAAACCACTATAGAAACATATCTTCCCAAAAGAATGAATTCACCAAATTTTTTGTGGTAATACTATAGTGTGTAAAGAGTAAATTTGAACTTTTTCATAATTTTTGGATGAGTTTTGATACCTGAAATAATTTCCACAAAGCAGTGTGTCACTGATTTCCGGATCAGTGACATACCTCACTTGTAGCATGCTTTTGGGGTATCAATTCTTTGAATTAGCCAATGATCCTTATATGGATGAAAACCTAACTCAAAATCCTATCATTTGGAAAAAGATTCACTTAATTTGGGATAAGAAGTGAGGGAGTTATGGCCGTTTGAATTAGGGTGTACTAATCTGTCAGTTTGAGACAGATTGCACCACTTTCTTCAAAAATTCAAATGAGTGACCTAAACCCCATAATTTTGAGTGATTCATAGAGCAATGGAAAGATAACTCAGTAAACTAAAGTCTAGAAGCAAAAGACCAAATTTTTATTGTGTAAATAATGAGATACACAGCTTGGAAGTGGGAGTTCCATTCTTGACAGCAAGCTGTGTAGTACAAGTTTTTGTATTAAACATTAAGAGGTCCATTTTCCATGGTTTCTTGTGAAACCATTTGGATTTAAACACCTTTTTACAACATAATGATCTAAGAATGAAATATATACTTTTGAACACATATAAAACTACGAAAATTTCATCCAAAGTGAGTTGCATGAAACCAAAAACACCTAAATAAGTGATTTTCATCACTTATAAATTTTCAAGACTCTTAATCACACAAGATTGAACAATCTCATCATAAGAGTTTGTTTAAACTTGAAATTATTACTAGAATGTTAAATATAAACCAACTAAAACATCAAAAATTTTATACACAAGGTTGTACTTATGATAAAATCAACATATTCATCAAGAACTCAAATTTTCACTATTTAACTTGGTTTTTCATGGAAGATCATTTTATGGCATCACTTTATGAATGTTTTATTCATCAATGATGTCCATTTCACTTCTAAAACCATGAATGAAATACTTCTACACATGCATGAGGGTTTTATAAAGTTCAAACATCAAACTTGAATAAACATGAAGAAATGATGAAATAGGGTTTTGTACCTTGTGTAGATGATGAGATAAACTTGGAATCCTTGATTTGAAGATGATTTTAACCTTGGTAACTCTTATATTTTCTGGAAATTTGGAGATGAAAGTGTGTGTGTGTGTGTGTGAGAGCCGTTTGTAGAGAGAGAGAGAGAGAAAGAAGGTGATGAGTCAAGATTGAAATGAGATTATGAGATTTCAAAATTGAAGTTTTGTTTTTAAAAAAAAATTAAGAGGGAGAGGGAGAGGGAGGCCGGCCACATGGCTTCTCCAAGCCCAACCCAAGAAGTTTTTTTTTTAAAATTTAAAATATCTCAATTTCTCAATTAAATCAGATAAATTGCGAACCGAAAATTTTCAAATTTTCAAATCTCTCTAGTTTGAGTAAATTTTTACAAATAAATATGTATTCATCTAAATAAATATAAACCTCATAATTTTATGTATTTTAGACTTCCAACATGATTTTTGGCATTTCTGAGATGTGACGGTCAGACACGAAACTGTTCCGGGCATTCTACGCAACCTCCTAAATTTTCAGGAAACTTTTATCTTAAATTTTTTTTATGTAATTTAAGGAGTGGCAAATACTTAAATCTTAATTTTCATTAACTTAGAAATTAACCTGAGCACTAATCTTGACGGTTGTCACAAACGCAAAGTGTACTTTGCGTATCTAACTAGAAACGCAAAGTGAACTTTGCGAGTCTAGTTAGAACCGCAAAGTGTACTTTGCGTGTCTAACTAGAAACGCAAAGTGTACTTTGCGATTCTAACTTGATACGCAAACCTTCGTGTTTAGTGTTTGTTTTTCTTTTGAATTTCCAAGTATAGTGTTAAGATCATGTTAGACTCGTAAAGTCTACTTTGCGTGTCTAACTAGAAACGCAAAGTGTACTTTGCGCGTCTAGTTAGAAACGCAAAGTCTACTTTGCGCTTCTAACGTGACCCGCAAACCATACTTAGAATTTTTTTTTATTTTATTTTATTTTATTTTTTTGTTTGTTTTGTTTCTTTCTTATTTTCATCTAATTCTTTTTCATTTTATTTTTCAGGTCTTTTATGGCTTCCAAAACTAATACTGATCCCATGATTCAAGATGAGAATGCTCTTCTCGACGATCCATCTGATCGAGCTTCTTATGACACCCAATGCTGTCACATCCTTCTGTAGGAGCCGATCTTTCTGCCTCAAGACGTACACCTAATGATGTATTCCCAACCATCTTGTACATGCCATACAAGCCAAACAACTATCACGTGGATTTTGACAGAATCAAGATTCATCCCGTGATACGAGAAATTCTCAAAGGACATCCGCTTGCCCCTGCTCTTTCATACTGTGCTGATGTTCCTGAAGTATATCTACAACAGGCTTGGAATACTATAACAAAGAATGAACTGGCTCGTCCGCATCGTTTTGAGCTTCAAGTGGATCAGTTTGAATCTTTCCTTTCTTAAAAAAGACTGAGATTGATATTGGAGCTTCCTGAGCCGAACTCCAGACCAGGCAGAAATACATATGACACTTTTCCATCTGAAGAGGAAGTCTATGAAGGGATTCGGAATCTTGGATATGTGGGTACTTTGAGCAAACCTACAGATTTTGACAAGTCAAATTTACCTCCAGTTTGGTACGCACTGTTCTCTGTTCTCATCAGGTGCCTAACTTCGAAGCATTCTGGCACTGACAGTGCGAGTCTACTGTATCTCCGATTGTTCCATGATGTCGTCTATGATTTTCATGTCGACTATACGTTTATCTTTTGGACAAAACTCTCGGAGGTAGTACATGACAAGTTCACCAACAGGAAAAGAAAGTTTATTCCGTTTGTCAGATTTATGAAGCTTATTGTTCGAAGCATGCTCCGTAGCAATCCTTCTATTCCTCGAAGGTTGTCTTGGCCACAGGTTCCAGACTCGGAAATGCAATACATTTAGAAGCAAAAGAAAACGTTCAACTATTCTATGACTATCCCATACGCTCTTATTGCAAACTACGCTGATGTTGCAAATGAGGATGTCATAGAATATTGTATGGACAATGAATTCATGGAAGTTGTACAAGAAGAGCCTTCTCATGATAATCAAGCTGCTGAACAAGATATTGAAGTTGAAGCAATTGTATCTGAAAAAGAGCCTGAAGTTGAAAAAGAGGCTGAAGTTGAACAAGAAGTTGAAGATGTTCAAGAAGTTGCGGTTATTGTTGAAACAGAAGTAGTTCAGGAGGATGCTGCTTCTCCCCAAATTGAGAATGTTTTTGCTGATATTGGAACTGTAGCTTCTGATGCTATTGTTTTTGATTTTGAAAATGTAGATGATAATGTTGCTGATGTTAACAAAAATGCTAATCCTGATGATGCTGGTCTTTCTAATGATGGTGAAAATACATCAAGTGCTTCAGATGATGGTGATGATGGTACTAATCAACCCAGCATGAAGATATATGCAAGGAAGTCCAAGTCACCGGAAGTGGTTGTATCAACAGAAGTTATCTCTGATGATGATTCAGTTCCAGTTAATCCCTCAGTTGCTCATCTTCAAGTAGATGAATTGGATACAGCTTTTGCTCAAGCCACAACATCAGTTCAAAGTCAAGCTCCAGCTTCTACACTTGCAGTTATTCAGTCTACTTAATCAGCTGTTGAGCTTACTTCGGATCAAGCTCGAGTTTCAACTGACAAATTTTCTGCTTTGAATGATGTAATTCGACAGTTATCGGAGAAAATGGATGCTGAAAAGGAAGCACAGGTTCTGAAGTTAAAAGCTTTATTCAAAGGGAAGATGCCTGAGATAGATACTTCAGTAATTCCTACAGAGATTCCGTTCAGACGCCCATCTGGGGTTGTTCTAAGAGAGCCGTCTTATGCTGTTCAATCTTCTGCTCCAGGGATCATGTCTATCCCTCTACCTCCGTTGTTTACACAGTCCGCTGGTATCTCTTCATCTACTAGTATACCTGTATCTTCTTCTAGCACTCCAGTATCAGATCTTCCCATTTCAAAGTTGAAAGATTTGCTCTATGCTCGTCTTATTTCTGTATCGCCACCAGAACATCAGGATCAAGATCTTCTATCTCTGCTTCGGAATTTCCAACATTCACCGCCTCCAGTTTCTTCATCTGAATCTGACAGGATCTATGTTTCATCTACTGAGTTTTAAGCATTCAGATAGGAAGTTCATTCAAGTTTTGCTGATCTCAAATCGTTTATATCTCAAACTTTCTCTGAGTTATCTTCCAGGCTTGATATTCACGAACACAGCTGCAGAACTGAGGCCGGTCCGTCTCTTAAACGAAGACATGACCAAGATGATCCGGATCATCAAGGCCATGAGGGGGAGATGGCAAAGAGACCAAGAGTTGAAGGATCGCCTGAAGCAAGAGAGGATATTCAGGAAGAAGCAACTGGTGATAGAGGAAAGCATGGAGGATCTGTTGAGGACTGCAACATTCAAGACTTAGTGAATCTTATGATTGAAAATGTTGATATGTCTTCTTTGCATAATGAATTGAATTTGTCTGAAAGCAACATTAATGATAATATGCAAATTGTTGTCTACATGGATCCAAATGTTTCTCCAAGTGTTCATGAAGTGAAAGACTCTGAAGCAGCAAATGACATGAGATCATTCTTCGCTAACTTCATTGAGATTAATTCTGATGATGATACAGATGTCAGATTGGAAAAGATATGTCAAGTAAATGAAGAAGACTGTGATGACATCATCATCATATCAGACACAGAAGATGACTCAATGTTCATGGATGCGAAGGATGAAGAAATATCAGATATGCTGTACAGAGACCTTCCTGAAACTACTATTCCTGAATCTACTGCACCTGAAACTAATGTTCCTGAATCTACCGTTCCTGAAGCTACTCCTGTTCTTTCATCTCATGTTGTTGCTAATGCTCCGGCTACCTCTGCTCCTTCAGAAACATTTGAAGTAGGTCAGTCGTCTAGAGCACAAGCTGTTGATCCTCCTGCTGAACCTGTAATTTCTCCAAGTATTTTAGAAGAAGGACCAGCTTTGTCAAGACGGGAGAGACGAAGAAACTTACAACAACGTTATATGGCTTCACGTCAAAGATCTGCCTTCCTTGAAGATTCCCAAAGCAATATATTTGTTTCAAGAAGAAGACCGATCAACATCCATGCTATTCTTGGTGTAGAAAAGGAATCAGATGCTTTCAAATATGAGTATGTAATGCTTATCAGATGTCAACGTCGTGGAAGGGATTTGGTTTTCTCTCCTCATTTGATAGTTCGGATTATCAAAATTGAAATTCAGAGGTTGGTTAATATCTGGTATCCAGTTTTCGAGGTTGAAAGAAGAGACTGCAACCGTTATATCTTCTCAGAGGCTGACTTTAATGATTTATCCATTGACGATGTTGAGTTTCTGTACAATGAATTGAGGAATCAATACTACAGGACAAATGATATTTCTCAAGCCTTGTTTGTAATTAAAAGGTTTATAAGGCGTCAGATCAGGTTCTTCAGGGTTTTCGATTTTCAAATGGCAGCCGAAAGCTTTCAGCCAGTGGTGAATTTCCTAAGACCTAACCGTAGCCTACCAAACATTGATTCTTACTCATTATTCACTATTCTTCAGGATCCACATGGAGTTGTATACAGGAATGCATCTGGTCAAAAGTGCTTCCTCAGATTTGAAGAGATAAGTCATTAATCCGATGGAACTTTGAAAGTGATTAGGCTTCAGTTAGATCAAAGATTGAAAGATGCTGTTAGAAGATTCATGGAGACACGAACAAACAGGGCTCTGATAACAAATGATGAGATTCAACTTCTACGGAATGCATTGGATAAAATCAATGAGAGGTTGAATTTCCGTTCTACTCTGCGACGATTAGAAGTGTCACTCGGGTTGAATAGATTGCGTCAAAGAGAAGAGCGTCAGTAATTCTTCAAAGTCGTCTGGATGGTCTATGCTGTTATTGAAGATTGTTTTTGAAGATCTCGGTGCCAATGATTACTAAGGGGGAGATTGTTAAGTCCAATTTTGTAGTAATCATTGTATTTATTCTATAGCTTTTACTGCTTTTAGTAGTGTTTACTGTTTGTAAGGGCTAGGGGTATTTAAGTCCCCTTTGTGCCTTTGTCTTGTAAGTTTTGGCACTCGCATAATCAATTGAATCTGTTACTTTGCGCTTCACTTTATCTCTCTACTTTCTCTCTCTAAAAGAATCAGAGATCTTTGGAATCTCACAATTCTATCCTTGCTCTTCTTCAAATCCCATCCCTGAGCAAAAATCCAAAGAAACTATGTCTACGGATAAAGGAAAGTCCATTCTCCTTCCTCAGAAGGCAACCAGGAAAGCAAAGCTGAAAGTTCCTTCTAAACGATCAGCTAAGCAATCCTCTAGCTCTGTGATAGAAATTTTTGATCTCTGTCCTCCAAAGCTAAAGATTGACCTTAAACCTACGAGATCTGAAGAAATGAAAATACCTCCCAGATCTCAAGAGAAAAGTCTTCCTGGACCTGGACCTCCTCATCTTAAACTTGCAAAACTTTCTACTTCTGGTCCTAAAACCATTTTCAAATATAGAAAATGTTATCACTGTGGTTTTACTGACCATATTGCAAGTAAATGTCCAAATGCCACCAAAGCTGATAAAACAACTAAAGTGAAGAAAAATGCCTCTAAAGCTGAGAAGGTCACCAAGGTTGAAAAATCAACCAAGGTGAAAAATACCACTAAGGTTAAGAAATTAACCAAAGTGAAGATTACCACTGAAGCTGAATCTTCATCTGCTGAGAAGACTGTTGAACCTTCCTTATCCACTAACTCTGAAGGACCCATTGAAAAGTGGGTACCAAACAACGCTTAATCTTCCTTATGTGTGCAGGGATCAAAGGGCATCTGGTATCTCGACAGTGGATGTTCTCGACATATGACTGGACAGAAAGACCTGCTCACTGAATACAAGGAAGAGAAAGGTCCATCTGTGACCTTTGGTGGAAATGGAAAAGGAATTACCCGAGGGTTTGGTGTCCTCAGCAATGGGATAACTACTTTTCGAAGAGTCTCTTATGTAGATGGACTGAAGCATAACCTTCTGAGCATCAGTCAGCTATGTGATAAAGACTACAAAGTTCGCTTTTCTAAGAAAGCATGTTCAGTGGTAAATGAGAAAGGAAAACTTGCTCTCAGTGGCTATTGCAGAGAAAATGTCTATGTAATCGACATGGACTCTACGACCACTGAAAACTTATGTTTTTTTATCAAAAGCCTCTTCTGATGTCAACTGTCTATGGCATAAAAGGCTTTCTCATCTAAACTTCAAACCCCTGAATTCTCTATCATCTAAGGAACTGGTGTCTGGTCTTCCTCAGCACTCATATGCTAAAGAATCTCTCTGCTCTGCATGTGAAAAAGGAAAACAAACAAAAGCTAGTTTCAAGTCTAAACAAGTTTCCTCAGTGACAAGTCCTCTTCAGCTCTTGCATATGGATCTGTTTGGCCCTGTCAACATCCAATCAATAGCTGGAAAGAAATATACGCTTGTCATTGTAGATGAATATTCTCGCTACACCTGGGTTATCTTTCTTCGCTGTAAGAGTGATACTCCAGAAGAATTAATATCTTTTGTTAAAAAGATGGAAGTACTGAACAATCTTACTGTTCGTTCAATAAGAAGTGATCATGGAACTGAATTCAAAAACAGTTCCCTGAACAATTTCTTTGAGAACAAGGGAATATCTCACAACTTCTCTTCAGTAAGAACACCTCAGCAAAACGGAGTCGCTGAAAGAAGAAACAAAACGATCATAAAAGCTGCTAGATCAATGATCAGCGATTCTCATCTCCCTACGCAATTTTGGGCAAAAGATGTAAACACTGCATGTTTTACTCAAAACAGATCGCTGATAATAAAGCGATATGGGAAGACAGCTTATGAACTTTTTCTTGGAAGAAAGCCTTCTATCAGCTTTCTTCATATCTTTGGCTGTCAGTGCTTTATCTTAAACAACAGAGATCAACTTGGAAAGTTCGACCCAAAAGCTGATGATGGAATATTTCTAGGATATTCCTCCATCTCCAAAGCCTACAGAGTCTTCAACAAGAGAAGACAAACCGTAGAAGAAACAATTCACGTCACTTTTGATGAAACTCGCTCAACGAACTCTAAACCAATCGCTGACAATGAAGAGTTAAATGCTTGGATGCTTTCTCACTACAGAAAAACAGAACATTTCTTCTCAAACCATCAGCATTCTGATCCTCCATCCGCTGATGATAATCCAAACATTATACATTCTACCACTGAAACCACCTCATGGGTTTCAGCAGAACCTCTAAACACACTACTACCATCAAATCCATCTACGTCTGAAAACCCTTATGAAAGCATTGGTGTATCTAATGTTCAACAATTACTAGCTGATGAACCTCAAACATCTTCATCAGCGACTGCTCCTATTGTTGATCCTATCGCTGAAATAAGAAATCTTGCTCCTGCTCAGCGATGTACCAGAGATCACCCCATAGATCAAATCCTAGGTAATCCCGATGCAGGTATTCAGACACGACGAAATACAGGTAATATCTGTCTCTTTGTTAACTTTATTTCATTAATAGAGCCAAAGAAGGTTGATGATGCCCTCAGAGATCTAAACTAGGTCAGCGCTATGCAAGAAGAGCTGACTGAGTTCTCTAGAAACAAAGTTTGTAATCTCATTTCCAGACCATCTGACAAGACTGTTATAGGCACTAAATGGGTGTTTAGAAACAAGTTAGATGAACATGGAACTGTAATCCGCAACAAGGCTCGACTTGTTGCTCAGGGATACAGACAAGAGGAAGGCATAGACTATGATGAAACCTTTGCCCCTGTGGCCAGGCTCGAAGCAATTCGACTATTCCTAGCTTATGCAGTCTATAAAGACTTCATCGTTTATCAAATGGATGTAAAATCAACGTTCCTAAATGGAAAGCTGAATGAAGAAGTCTATGTAGAACAACCTCCAGGGTTCTATGACCCTAATTATCCAAATTATGTTTATAAATTGGATAAGGCTCTCTATGGTCTAAAACAAGCCCCTCGTGCTTGGTATGACACTCTCTCATCTTTTCTTATCTCTGAAAATTTTGAACGTGGCAAAATTGATAATACGTTATTTTTCAGAAAGATAAAAGGTCATATAATTCTTGTACAAATATATGTTGATGACATAATATTTGGTTCTACTAACCCATCTCTGTGTACTCGCTTCGCTGAAAGAATGAAGAAAGAATATAAAATGAGTATGATGGGTGAGCTGACATATTTTCTTGGTCTTCAGATTAAACAATCTGACAAAGGTACTTTTATCTGCCAATATAAGTATGTTAAAGATATGTTGAAGAAGTTTGATCTTACACAAACTTCAGCGATGAAAACTCCTATGGCACCACCCCTGACACTTAACAAAGATCCTTCTGGAAAACCTGTTAATGTCACTGCCTATAGAGGAATGATAGGCTCCCTACTGTATCTTACAGCGAGCCGACCTGACATCATGTACTCTACTTGTTTATGTGCACGCTATCAATATGAACCCAAGGAATCCCATCTGATCGATGTGAAGCGAATTTTCAGATATCTAAAAGGAACTCTTAACCTCGGTCTTTGGTATCCCAAAGACTCAGGGTTCGATCTAACTGGTTATTCTGATAGTGATTTTGCAGGCTGTAAACTCGATCGAAAGAGTACCACTGGTGGATGTCAACTCCTGGGAGGAAAGCTGGTAAGTTGGAAAAGCAAAAAGCAAAACTCAGTGTCCACTTCCACAGCTGAAGCTGAATACGTCGCCGTTGTAAGCTGTTGTTCTCAGATCTTGTGGATGAGAAATCAACTATTAGACTATGACCTTCATCTGTCAAAGATTCCCATCTATTGCGACAGCAGTAGTGCTATCGCTATAGCAAATAATCCAGTGCTACATTCAAAGACCAAACACATCGAGATCAAATATCATTTTATCAGAGATCATGTGATGAATGGTGATATTGAACTTCATTTTATCCCTACTGACTTTCAGCTTGTTGATTTATTCACCAAACTTCTTGATGAGACAAGGTTCAACTTTCTCATCAGTGATCTTGGAATGCTGAACCTCGAAGAATAATTCTTCAGCGTTCATGTATTGTGTCAGTAATCAAAAGTTCCCCTTTCATCATTCTCTGATAAACATTCTGACTCTCAGGTATGTTCTCTCCATCCCCACAACTGAATCTTAACTCAGTTAAGATGTTTTTTTTAATATAAACCTTAATCACTGAACCTTTCTTCAAATGATTAAAAGCTTTTTGAAAATAAATTTATCACTGATATTTCTTGTCAGTGATCATTTTAAAAGAAAATCTATCCCCATCTTTACTAACAGGGATACTTTTAAAAAGAAAAATCTATCGCTGACTTTTCTTTAGCGATAATTTCAAAACAGACAAATGAACAGTCTCTCTCTCTCTTCTATGACGTCATTTGAACCGACAATCCACGACATGCCTTTTTCTGACACGTTCGTCCGTTGCTCTTCTATCCAATCAACATCGTGGGACGTGTCCATGTCATGATGAGCATTTGTTTTCCCGCTTCGCTCATTCTCTCTCCTATCTCTCACGTATAAATAGAATGTTTTTCTATTCTTATCATTTTTACGCCTTCTGCAAATACTTTCAAAGCAAGAATACTCTCTCCAGCATTCTATCATTTTCAAGCATTTGCATCACCTTCCTTAAAGATCAACAGGTTATTCTTAATCTTCTTATTCTTTTCTTAAATCTTTTTACATAAACCTCCATTTATGGGTTTATAAGATTCTAATCTAATAAAATCATTTTCATTTTTGATTTTATTCTTTAAAAACCATTTTATTTTGATTTTCTTTATTCAAAATCTTTGGTTTTTCTTTCTTGTTCTAAGATAAACTGTTTTAATCTGCAAATATGTTGATTTCCTACGTTTCTTTCCTCAAATAGAAACTAGCAAATCTTCTTTATTTTTAGACTAAAATTTCTTTTCTACTCGTTTATCTACTCCCAATTCAGAATGACTCAATCTGCACTTGTCGCCTCAAAGAACGTCAAGTTCGCCATTTCTGACTCTGAGCTCCCAAAGAACAATCATCTTGCTCGCCTCGATTTTGACGATGTCAAGTATCCTCATCTGAAGGAGGCCGCAATGTTTCTGAAGCAATCCTGCATTGCTTACGCTATCACTGTGGATCCAACTCCATCCAAAGCTCTTCTCCAGCAATTCTGGTTTACTGCTGATGAAACCTCTATCACCAACAAAAAGGGTGAACAGGTTCCTGCTATCTCCTTCAGCACTCAACTTGGCTCAGGGATGATAACTGGCCCTAGGCCTGAGGAAAGCTCTGCGTTTTCCAGACAAACCCAGGAATGGATTCGACGCCTTGCCAACTAACGCTGAACTCATCCAATTCCTAGATGCCATGGAATACGCTTGGGAACACAAACCAAGGACTACGATTCCAAACAAGAAGCTGACTCTTGTGAAGAAGGCACTGATGCCTTCCCAGCTCAACTATATCTTCTCTCACATCATCCAGTGTATGAGTGGGAAGAGTGGGTCACTAGACCAAGCCAGCAAGGTTCAGGTCCAGATGGCTTACTCAGTGATAGCTGGACGTAACTTCGACTACGCAACAACTATCTTTGATGACTTAAAGTCAAAGATAGAGAAGACCGAGAGGGATCCCAAAGTTCCCTACGTACGCTTCATCTGCGCATACCTGAAGTTCCTCTACCCTACCACTTACCCCACCAACTCGGATGCATCTTTTCCGAAAGTGGGTCAGCGATCACTGGAGGTCAAGACGATCCCCAACGAGGTAAGTATCTCTGAACTTCGCTCCCGTCTCTCTCTCCTCACTTCTTCGTCTTCAGCGGCCACGCAGGAGGTTTCTTCTTCTGCTATCCCTGCCGCTACACCTTTAAAAGGACCATCAACTGGTTCTCCTGGTCCTTCAAAGAAGGCCAAGGTAACCAAGGAGAAAAATTCCACTAGTTCAAGACCTAAGGATGCTTCTCAACAAACATCCTTAGATGCTTTCGTGGGTCTCTCCTCCACATCCTCAGCGATACCCACATCAACCGTGCCAGCGACTACGGTCGCTGTCACAACAACAGTGACATCGCCAATCGTCTCGGTTCCTCCTCCAGAGGTAACCCCTACGGTAACTACCCCTATCCCTACTTCTATCACCAGCTCTAGTCCTTCTATTTCTTTGATCTATAACCCTCCTTCTATCTCTACTCCACAGTTTGGACCCATAGGACCTGAACATCAATCTTTTGAGGAATCTTTACAATTCTACAAAATGTTTGATAATTCTGGTATCCCTATAACCTTAAACACTCCTCCAAACTCACCATATAAGCCTGGTTCTGAAAAACTAACTTATCTTTCAGGTCCTAGTTTGGCGACTGTTGACACAAATGTCAACACTCTGAGTGCAAAAGTGGACTCTATGACTGCATCTCTCAACTACACCACCAACGCTGTTCAATCAGCTGGTGAAGCGCTGAAGACGCTGACTGCCACCTGCACCTCCAAAGCTGACGTTTCTCAACTCGCTACTCTCCAAGAAGCGATTGACAAAGTCAAGGAAGACTCACAACAACAGTTTGCAGCTCTGCAAAAGTTGATGCATGTGAAGCCCTTCTTCAACAGATCCTTTCCCACCTGAAGGAACTAGTTCCAACTCCTGCTCCTTCATTTACAGAAGACTATAGAACTGCTCTATGCGTAACTGTGGATTTTATTCATCAAGCTACGTCTGACTTCCCTGTACTTGAAGATCGGCTCAAAGGACTGGAAGCTGATGTCCAGAAGTTGTCCACCGCTGAAACCTCTACTCCTTCCAAAGATCTCTCAGTTCGTGATAATGACAAAGAGGGGGAGAAAGCATCTGAAGAAAATAAGGAGAAAGAAGCTGATGCTGCTGAACATCTAAAAGAAACTCCCTCTCAGGTTGAGGGGGAGATAGCTGCTGACAAAGCCCCTCCCACCATCGCTGATCTAGTCGATGATGAAGAGGAGGAAGAAGACGATGATGAAGACCTTGATCTTGAAGATCAAGAGGATGATTCTCATCAAGATGACGATGATGACGATGAAGAAGATCAATCCTTATGGTGTTCTTCAGCCGTCACTTCATCAGCGATAGCTTCGAAAGAAGTTATCAAAGCAGGGGGAGACAAGAGAAACCTTCAGGAACCCCTTCCCAAAGCAAAGGTGCATCTGCTGAGGGAACCCTGAAGATGATTTCACTACCTGAGGAGAATCCTTCTTAGGTATTCCTTACTCTTGTTCCCTTATCTTACTATAAAAATCCTACCCCTGTTTCTTTCTAGCCTTTATCTCTCTCCTTCCCTAAAATAAATCTAACCTTTTTCTTTTTCTGACCAGACAGTTCTCTCCCCTGTTTAAGGGTAAAGATCTCCAAATAATCCCAGCTGCTGAAGCTGATGATCAAATAATCCCAATCTCTGTCCGAGAGATTGATGAAGAGGATGAAGAAGAAGAAGAGTCCCTGCAACATCATGGAAGGCCCTCTAGACCATCTCACTGGTCAGAGGAAGAGAGAAAGAAAAGAACAGAGATAATCTCTTTTATGGAGAGTCAACGACGAAAGGTCCCCTTTCAATCATCAGATCTGAAATTCCTGACTGAAGCTGAAATTGAAGAATCCGTCAGGGCTGAGAAGTTGATTGCTGACTGTCAAAGAGATGCCTCTCTGGATCTCAAAATTCAGTCTTCTCAAGTCAAAGACAAGAAGCTGAAACGCAAACCAGTGGAAGTTCAGGCAGCTCTGTTGAAAGAAATTGAAGAGGAACGCTCCAAAGAAAAAGCGGTCAGCGATAATACAGTCGATTGGTGCAAACAAAAAATTGACTATCGCTCTGATCCAATGAAGATCGTAGCGGTCGCTATCTCTGGAAGAAAGAAGAAGGATAAACTCTCTGTCACCATGGAGATTACCAGAGAGGATGGAAGCTGCAAGGCAATGTTCATTTCAAAGCTGGAAGACTTCGGCTACATGGAGTGGCTTGAGTTCAAAGATGCACTGAAGAAATCAAAGTCAACATACAGAGGCTACGTTGAAAGGGTAAATGATGCTCTCATCAACAAAGTCGCTGCTATACTAAAGGTGCCATCTACTCTTCCTTCAAGATCCATGCAAGTCAAGAGAAAGCTTGTCTCCTCCTCTTCTGATAATGTCGCAGTGATCCGAAATGAAACCTCCATCAAATTCTCAAGAGAAGCTCTGTTCGGTCCTCCTCCTGATCTTTCAGTTCTGGATCTCTCTCTGCCTCCTGGCAGACCATATGCTGCAGGACAAGTTCTTGATGAACCTTTTGGAATCTTCTTCAGAGATGACGAGGAACAACTCAGATTTCAAAGGGTCTCTGAAATCCCTATCTGTCCCCTCGCTCTTCTCAAGGATCTCATGTGCCTATGGTGTACTCTCTCTCCTGCTGCTGAGCCAATCATAGCGATTATCTGCAAAGAATCTTTAGAGCGAAGGCAAAAAGGAGAAGAAATACCTGAGTATTTGATCAATCCTCCTAAACCCTCTTTAGATAGCTGATAGATTAGTTTTCTTACGTGTAATCTATTAGTTTAACTTACAGTAGTTAGTACATCACTTGTACTTGTAATTTTTCATTCCTTGTAATTCTTTTCTTGGATTAATGAAAATTTCAGTGAAGTACTTAACTCCATCAGTGTTGTAAAAGATCCCTCAAAATAGTAATTGGGACATGTATGTTATGAGTCCTGATTATTCCATCATTTTGAGTCATAAAGTAATTTTATTCAGTTACTTTGTCATTATCAAATAGGGGGATATTGTTGATCCAAACTCTCTCAGTGATTTGATAACGACCCTCTTCTATACTTAGAGAAAATTACGTTTTAATATATATTAGTGTTTCACCATCAGCGATCAGACTGAGTTTGTTCAGTTATCACTGATAGTTCTCCTTATAAACATTTCTATGTATTAGTGTTTCACTATCAGTGATCAGACTGAGTCTGTTCAGTTATCGCTGATAGTTTCTGAAGAAAACAGCTAACGTAATCTCTGAAGACAAGTCTCGCGTCAACATATGTTCATAGCTGAATCGAAGACGAAGCTGCTGAACAAAAAGAAGTCTACTAGTGACCTGATGCGGATATCAGTGAAGCAGACACCTCTACATATACGCGAAGGAACATGAGGAAAAGCTTCAGCGATAGCTGAACCTCTTTATCTCTGAAAGAAGAGATACTCAGCAATCGAATGATCACTTACCTTTTGTCTCAAGTTTCCTTTTGTCTCTCCTTGCACAAACTAGTACTATGTGTCAGAACGGACATGTCTCTGCCATCATACGTACAACACCTTTGTCAACTACACTGCTCATTGTCCGACCGAAAGCATGTCTCCCAAAAAGTCAGACTTCCAAAGCAAATCAGTGAACGCCACATGTAAAGTGCCCTGCCATGCATTTAATGCATAGGGTATAAATAGGAAGTTCGCCTCTTCATCTGAGGTGTGCTAATCCTTGAACCTCATATAGAAACCCTTGTTTTCTATATCTCTAAATCTCCCATTCTCTGAATTTCTTGTGCAACCATCTTAGTGTTTCTTAAGTTTGTTTAGATTGAGTCTGTCTTAATCTTATTCTGCAACAAACTTGTAAATTGTGTTTGATTCATCAATAAACAATTTATTAAACTTTAAATTTCTGTGTTTGTATTCAAACCCCCCCCCCCCCATTTCTACAAACATGTTAAGCACCTTCGGGTCCAACAAATTTGTTTTATGACAAATCTGTTGATAGTTCAACAAGCTTTTATGTAAAATCTCTTTAAAAGAATATTTCTAAGAAAGTTCAGATGGTCTGGAGAGTGAAAGATTCTCCTGATGACAAGAAGAATGACAAATCATTCGCATCCACAACAAAAGCCAAGAAGAACAGTGCACATTAAGGTTAATCTTTTGCTAAATATGATGTGTTTTATTCTACTAATCAATGGATCAGGATTGCTCAAAAGAAAATTTGATGTTCTTACTGTGGAGAGAATGATTTTGTTCAAAGAGAATCTACTCATCACTAGTATGGAACTTACAGAATTACTTCTCAGAAAAGTAAACTTAAAAGTTTTAAATATAATGAGAAATGGATTCCTAAATCTAACCAACCAGGACCCAAATACCAGTGGGTACCAAAACCTGTCAAATATATTTTGCAGGTACCACAGGTTTAGGGGGAGCAAGAATATAGACTTTTGAACAAAGCAATTCAAAACCCGGACTTCAAAGTCAAAGAGATAGGCATCTGAATACTTCAGTTAAGAACCCGATCTTAAATGTTAAAGGACTTAGACTTCTAAACACATCAGTTTAGGACTCGATATTCAATGTTTAAAGATAAGGATATCATGCAAATATCTTATCAGAATATAAATCATTTTATCATGATTTGAGGGGGAGCTTAAATGTAAGTATCTTCTGATCTAGATCTCTGATTGTTTGAAAGAAGAACAACTTTCAAGCATGATAAATGTTTTCTTAAATGTTTAAACCACTTCTGGCTCTCAAAAGATTTCATGAATTTAGAAGTGTGATTTTTAAATGTTTTTCATACTAGAGCTTTAATGTTTAACTGACCGTGTGTTTTCAAAGATCAATACTTGTGTATTATCTTGTCTATATACTATTAATTATTCATACACACCGGTTCTATACTTCATTTGAAATTGTTATTACCATGTCTCAAAACGAAACAATTTTTCGATGGTAATACCCTCGTTTGATTTCACTGTTGTTGAGCATCAATCATCATTTCAATCATTGTGCGTTCATTGCTAAATTGTTTATATTCAATCATATAAACAAGCTATCAAGTTCTTTGATACCCCAACCATTTCATGTTTATACTCATTTGATCTGATTGATACATTGTCAGATTCTCAAAACAATTCTCTTGATTTCATTTCATTCATTTAATTTCCTTGTTTTGAGAGATCTTCATTGTTCAAATACTCAAATTTCATTCATATATTTGATGAGCATACATTTTGAGAATGTTATCATATTTTTCCTTAATTGTTCAAGTTAAACTGTTGAGCAACCATTCTTTTTAGGATAAAATTACATGGGATTAGTGTGAAAGCTTAAACAGAACTTTTCTGGATTCATGTTAACCTGTGTTTCCTACCCTGGAAGTTATCCTAGAGTGACTGAGGGGTGAGGGGTTTTAAATCAAAGAGTGGGAGAGAGAACTGATCCGATTGAACCACTAAGATCACTAAAGATCAACAACCCATCTGAGTGTTGCCTTCATCTTTCTAAATATATAGAAACCCTTGTTTTCTATATTCTCCCAATCCTCTATTCTCTATTTCTAGTGCAACCTTCTTAGTGATTCTTAAGTTTGTTTATATTATGTTTTACTTAATCTTATTCTGCAACAAACTTGTAAATTGTGATTTGATTTATCAATTAACAATTCATTAAACTTAAAAATTTTGTGTGTTTGTATTCAACCCCCCCTTCTACAAGTTTGTTAAGCACCTTCGGGACCAACAAGTGGTATCAGAGCAGATTGTTTAATCTCATAAACAATATCTTGCTTTATTCTCTTGCTTGCTATTCTTAATATGGCACTAAACACAAACACTAACTACTATGATAATGGTTCTCTCTCAAAACCTCCTCGATTTAGCAGAGATAACTTTACTCTCTGGAAAAATCGAATGATGCTATTTCTTGAAGGTGTAGATCCCAGTATACCTGAATATGTAGAAAATGGCCCTTATGAACCTTTCACAATCATAGCTGCCTTTCCAGCTACTGCCACCACTCCTGCTATCCCTGGACGTTATGCTATTAAGGAAATTCTGTGTAAATTGTGATTTGATTTATCAGGGTAAGTATGTTAAAGATATGCTGAAAAAGTTTGATCGTACTCAAACTTCAGCGATGAAAATCCCTATGGCGCCTCATCTGACATTAAATAAGGATCCAACAGAAAACTTGTTAATGTCACTGCCTATAGAGGAATGATAGGCTCCCTATTGTATCTTACAACAAGTCAACCTGACATCATGTACTCTACATGTCTTTGTGCACGCTATCAATCAGAACCCAAGGAATCTCATATGATCGCTGTAAAGCGAATCTTCAAATATCTTAAGGGAACTCCTAACCTCGGTCTTTGGTATCCCAAAGATTCAGGGTTCGATCTAACTGGATATTAAGATAGTGATTTTGCAGGTTGCAAACTTGTTGATCCCAATAACGATGTTCTTTACTTGATGGAATTTTAACTACACACTGATTTAATAATATGAGTGCGGAAACGTTTATAGTATGTAGAAAAGTGGTGCATGCAAGGTAGTAGATACACAAGCAATCAACAAACAAAATCGAAAAATATAACAAGAATTTTACTCAAGACACTGTTTCATTGATTTTCTGAAGAACACCAAGAACACACACTAGTGTGTGCAAATATTCTCAGGGAAATACAATCTTTATTCAGACTAGTGTGTGTGCTCGCATGCAAAAATCTAAGGTGGTGCTCCTATAATATACAAGGAGGATGCACCCCGTAGTACAAGACAAAGGCTGACATTCCATAAACGGAATGCCACATGGAAAGTAAAACCATCGTGCGCCGCTCCAAGGTGATCTGGAAATATTCGTACAGCAGGCATCACGTGATCTGCATGTGACCTTGTCTTGAACTGAGTTTGCTAAAAATGTCGAAGTCTCTAGAGGATAGCCATCATAGAGGCTCTGTGATCTGAAGAGCATTATCGGGTTTCGTGTCCTCTGGTAGAGTGTCGACAGATGTCTTCTGAGATTACATCTTCTGTGGTACACTTGAATGTTCTGAGCGAACTTCTGCAGTTTCTATACTTAGCCTATTTTTCAATACTTCTATACATTATGATTGGAGCTAACAATCTCCCCCCTAAGTATGGAAAAATAAAGAAGTGAAAATTTGGGAGCTTGGCTAATTTAGAAACAAAAAGAGGTGAAAGGAACTCAACCTCTGTCTACTTACTTTCATTAAAAAAATTCCAGAAGGCAATTACATTTAAGTACAATAAATGAAAGTAAATAAAATACATATCTTCAGAGCCTATACTTTGGCGTCTGGAAAATCATCTATTTTTCTTCAAATCCCACCTTCCTTCTTCAGCTCTCTGTAGTAAAACACGCACAAGTCTCTGAAGTTTATGGTTGCACTTATATTTTCTAGAAGAACATTTGTAGCTTTTATGGGTACAAGTGGTGTGCCTCTGTGTTTGATGATTAGGTCTTGGATGAATAGCAGAGACTGAGTTGAGTACTTGTGACTTTCAATCCCCATAAAAATCTTCTTTTTGCCTTTGGGGTTTATGTACACGAAGCTAAAGGAAGGTGAATTGATTATTGAGTTCGAAAGAATTGTGGCAGAAGGTGGTGGACTATCCTCTGGTGGAGGAAAGTTCACTTTCTTGACCCCCAGATCAAGTGCCACTTGAAAATCCACTACACTGTAGAAGAGTAGTTTTTCCCTCATTGTTCTCTTGATTGTAAGGTGGGCTTCTTGGTACTCTTTCTTCCATCCGAACTTGTCTTATGTCCATTTGAATAGCTCTGGGAGATAGTGGGGATGGAGATTTGTCACATCTGCATCGGTGAACGTCCAAATTTCCCCATCATCTCTCTTCACTGCATACTCGTTGAACCAAAAGTTTTTGCACTTTGTATGGCCAAGCTTGATTGTCCGAACCTCTGCGATTTTGGCCATGGAGAAGACTTTCAGTCTTGGCTTGGATTTGTCTTTGTAGAATCTTCTCCTCTCCTCTGAAACGATTTGCTCTGAGAGTTTGACAGAAGGCTGATCGTAGACCCCTCGGCTGTAGAGGTACTTGTAGACATCTTCTTCTATGTTCTTCTTCTGAGGAATAGAGAAGGGTCTTCTCAAGCTCTCAAAGCCTTGTATTACTTTTGTAACTCTGTCCTTCGAAGGTTTTTCAATTGAGTCAAGGATAGGGAGTTCAAAGAGGGGTTGTAGATCGAACGCCCAGTCTTCCTCTTCGGGTTTTATACCTCTTAGAGCTTCACTTTTGTGGGCATCAAAGGAGCTTTTTAGGAGCTTCTCTGTTCTAGGAGAAGGTGATTTCTTCTTCAGAGGCTCTGTGGCAATAACCTTGCCTTTGTCTTTGGCAGTTGGTGGTGCCTTGATTTGGATTGTCGTGATTTGGACTGTGGGAGATAAAGCTGCAGAGGTCTGTGGTTGATTTGACTTCTGAGGTCCAGTCTCTGAGCTTATAGGGATTTGGTTCAGGGGTTCTGATTGAATTTGTCTTGTAGTCTCTATCTGCAAAGTCTCCCCCTCATGAGGACCAGAGGCATCAGGATCCTGGTCCTCATGTCGTTCCCTCTTCTGCGCTGCCTCTGCTTGGCAGGTCGCTGGTACCTTCCTCTTCCGCCTCTTGCAGAGGTGATCTTCAGCATGCTTGGTGATCTTCTTTAAAACGTCCTCTTTAGCAAACGATAGTCTGTTGACTTCAAGATCAGACTTAAATTTTATCGTGGCTATAGTGTTCTTCAGATCCTCTGCCACCTTTTTTCCTTGATGAGAGATATCAACTTCAATGAGGTTGAGATTTCTCAGGACCATTTTCCCCATTGTTTCTAACTTTTCTTTTGTTACGAGGCCTGAAATATATGTGGCAGAGGTGGAGGGTGGAGGTGTAGAAGTGGACGCCTGAGGTTGGAAAGGAACCATAACACTGCGAGTTAGGTCCTTGATTTCATCTCGAAGTTTGGTCAGATCATCCACCCTGACTGAACGACTTTTGCCGCAAATGTACCCATTTCCTCCATCCATATATCCCCAGGGCCTGAACTGCATCTGTCTGAACGTTGATCGATCTACCGCATTCTTGAATATCTTGCCTTGTCACAGAGTTCTCTGTCAGCTTCTTTATCTCTGAAGTATGTTGTTCGGAGGTTCGGCAGAGAGCGTTCAGAGCTTTTGTGTTGGCTTTGAAAGCCTCTGCAAGGACGTTGGATCTCTGTTGGGAGTCAGAAAGGACAGAGCTTTTCAACTCTTCAAGTTGTTGGAACACCATGTCAGCAAAGGCTTTAAACTCGCCCTTTGTGACGAAGGTGTTCGTGGTGACCTCTGGAACAACACATGTTCCAGATTGAGCCAACGAGTGTTTGGCACCTCCAGAGACCGAGATGATGTTGAGATCTGGAGGGTTTCTTTCCAATCCTCGATGTTCCACAAAGGAATCATCTATGGAAGTTCTGTCAGTAGGTCTCTTGAGGAAGGGTACAGAGGCTTTCCCAAGAGTCCTTGTGATCAAGTTATGTGGTTGTTCTAGAACCACATAACTGGTGTGTTCTCTCTGCCAACTCTGAAGCAGTTTGGATTTCACTCAAGTGTGTGACAGAGGCAACAAATGCCTCTGTGTATGGGGGTGTCGTGTCCTTGGGCAAATGGACACTTATAACAACATTTTCACCCTTTTGAGAGAGTGAAGTGGATTTGGCTTCCCCGGATGGTGGTATAGAGGATGAAGGAATATCCTCTGTCTGGTTGGCTTGGGTTGGGATCGGACTATGCAGTCCTTTTTCAATACCTTTCTACTCTAGAACTGCAGAGGTAGTAGTGTGGGTTACACGGGGAGTTGGTTCAGGTTGTATGCTCAATGCATCTTTTATTCCACTCTCCTCCTTCGATTTTTTGTTCTCTTCTTCCTCTTCACTTTTTGACTTTTCTGTTACATCTTCAATCTCTATAGCCACGGTTTCACCCAAATCCCCTAAGTACCTAAGAATGACCTTTTTAGCTATTTCAGAGGCCAATTTCAAAGGGCTCTGAGGTCTTTCCTCAGGGGTTTCTTCAAAGATCAAGGCTCTATTTCTTGTCTTCTGCAGAGGTTTTCCGTTACCCTCTGCAGGTTCAGTTCTCTCACTTAGAGCCTCAACCTTGGCTTCAGCAGATTGCTCTTTCTCTGCGAGCGTACGCAGTTTCCTCTTTTTCTTTTTCTCAGAGGATTTGACAACCTCTGTCGTTTCTTCTGCAGTCTTCTCCTTGGATTGTGGAACCTCTACTTCTGCGGTTCTCTTTTTATTTTTTTTATTTTTCTCCTTTTTCGCACTGCCCTCCCCTCTAGCTAACTCTCCTTTACTCTCACTCACTACTTGTGTCTCTATGGCCACAACTTCAGTCTCCCTCGCACCCTCATCTCTCAAGTATACAACTATATCTCCTACATGGAAACCTACATGAGGGGGGGGGGGGTGCAGGACTCGGTGCGGGAGTCCTGTGCCCTCGTATGTAAGCCCTAGTTCCCTCTTCACTACCCAGATAAGTTAACATGCGTACTGATAGAGGTATGGCGTTCAGGTAACCAGTTTTGAGAGTAGTTGGTTTGTGAGACTTCATCTCATGTAGCTTGATCGTCTTGCCCTCTGCTGGTAATTTATCCTCCCCAATCAAATCGTCTCCCAGAAGTAGTCCTAGGAAACGTCCAAAAGCAATATTCTTGGGCTCTATGCCCCTATCTTGGTCCTGTTGCTTGGTTATTACAACATTCTTTATCTCTCTGAAGATTAGTCCTGCGTAGTCAAGCGGTAGGTCATAGTATATCCTATACATGATAGCCAGAATTGTATGGATCGACTGATCTGGGCTCCCAACCTTTGATATTAGGCATCTGTTCAGAATTGAGAAGAGCACGTTCCAAAAAGGGGGTAGATTCTGTCTTCTGAAGTTTGTTCTTTTGGAGATTGGAACTGCGTATCCAATGAACCTCAGAAACTCCAAGAGTTCTTCCTCTGTGGGTTCTTCTGAGAATTTGCGAAGGTTGAGGTCTTCGTTGGTGGGGAGTTCGAAGACATCTGACAATTTCCTTCGATTGATGCCCAAATCCAGAACTTAGCCAGAACTGTTGAATGTATGATTCAGGGATGTCATTCCTCTTCATAGTTAGGGCTTTGACAAGAAAATGGTTTTTGAGGATCTTGATTAGGGGTTCGACTTCAGCAGGGAATCCAGAGGGATTCAGGGTGACAAAGTGATTGTTTGGCTTGTTGTTCATCTGAGTTAAGTGATAGTCGTGCTTAGTAAAGGAAAGCATTATGCTTGTGAGAACTTGTTCTTGACCAACAGAGTTCGAATCAGCTTTTTGTGCTTTAGAGTGAAGAGATTTGTTGGAGTGTTTAGAGCCATTGGAGTTCTTGGAAGAGCTGGAGTGGGAAGCCATTGTTGAAATAGTGAAAGATTCTTGCAAAGGATTCCTTGAGAGCAAAAATTGCAGGTAAAAAGAAAAGAAGAGGTATAGAAGGGTTTATATACTGAGAGGGGTGAAAAGAATTAGCGGTAAAAAGAATAAATATTTGAAATCCGTAATGAGTGCTAACGGATAGGGAGCCATTTTCAAAAACGACGGTACAGATACGAACCAATAGAAATGGGCCACATCAGGATAGGCGGTGCACGATCGAGTACGTGTGCCTCCCTCTTATGCGCGTGGCAGTTACTATTCCCACATGACAGTGATTTTGAAAAAATAACCCGCACATAATGACCGAATGGTAAAAAATGCTGAAGTTAAAATTGGCAGAAGCTCTGTGGGTCAAGAGCTTCTGAGGTCATTATGAGGTTCCAAAATACTAAGAAGACCAACACTTTCGAAAGAACGTATGACTTGCTCGAATACAGACTCGATCATGTGAGTAATGGACCTGAGACTCCTTTTGTGAGGTACATAAGCTCTGTAAAGGGTCACAGAGGCTCTGTGGAGGACCTCAAAGGCTCTGAGAACCAAAACTTCTAATTTAGGAAATAATCTGGGTTGGTGATCACTCAATAGTTGTGAAAGTACTTTTGAGGGGCAGAGAGACATACTTGGTAAAAGATGTCGAGCTCCCCCTTGAGATGTCAAGGTCTTCTATTTCAACTCCCCCTTGATATGTGCTTGGGTTTTTTTAGAAATCAACATTGAGCAAGACACAGAGAAAGAGAGCCATCTAACAAAAGTTTTTTTTTAACAAGACTACAAAGAAAAGAAAATATGTACGGTTATACAGTATGTACTGCAGAGGCTCTGTGCAAGGGTACAGAGGCTCTGTGAGTCAACTCATGTTTAGCATGCCAATCTTGCCAACAAGAAAAGTGAACCTTTTCAACAAGAAAAGTGAACCTTTTCTCATCTAATGCCTTTGTGAAAAGATCAACAAGCTGGTAATCTTTGGGGACAAAGTACATTTCTATCATCCCATGCTACACATGATGTTTCAAAAAGTGATACCTGATGTCGATATGCTTTGTCTTAGAGTGCTTAACAGGATTGGCAGAGATCGCGATGGCGCTTTTGGAGTCACAGAGGATGGGGATTTTTTCGATGTCAAATCCATAATCTCTGAGTTTGGTTTTCATCCACAGAACCTGTGAGCAACAACTGGCGGCAACAACGTATTCTGCTTCTGCCGTAGAGGTCGAGACATAATTCTGCTTCTTAGAAGTCCAACTCACTAGTTTCCCTCCAAGGAATTGACAACTCCCAGAGGTACTCTTTCTGTCTAACTTGCATCCTCCGTAATCTGAATCTGTATAAGCCACAAGATCAAATCCCGAGTTCTCCGGATACCAAAGGCCAAGATTCTTGGTCCCTTTTATGTATCTGAAGATCCTCTTGACAACATGAAGATGAGATTCTTTAGGGTTAGCTTGAAATCTTGCATAGAGGCATGTGGCGAACATTATATCCGGTCGTCTTACGGTTTAGTACAACAGAGACCCTATCATACCTCTGTAGAGTTTACACTCCACAGATTTACCCTCTGGGTCTGCATGAAGCTTAGATCCAGTGGCCATAAGGGTTTTCATTGGTGAAGAGTCAGAGAGCTTGTATTTTTCATGTATGTCAGAGACATATTTAGATTGGTTTATGAAAATGCCCTCTTTGGTTTGTTTGACTTGCAATCCTAGGAAGATGGTAAGTTCTCCCATCATGCTCATCGCAAACTCACTCTTCATCAATGACTCAAACTTTTTGCAATAAGATTCATTTGTGGACCCAAAAATAATGTCATCAACATAAATCTGTACAAGTAGAATCTCACCTTTTCTCTTTTTATAAAATAAGGTGGTATCAGTTGTACCTCTTTCGAAACCATTTGCAAGTAGGAAGTTTGAAAGTCTGCCGTACCAGGTTCTTGGGGCTTGCATGAGTCCGTATAGAGCCTTGTCCAAGAAATACACGTGATTTGGGTACTTGGAACTTTCAAACCCTGCTGGCTGCTGGACGTATACTTCTTCTTGAATTTGTCCATTTAGAAAGGCTGATTTTACATCCATTTGAAACACTTTGAAACCTCTGTGGGATGCGAAGGCAAGAAATATTCTTATTGCCTCAAGCCTTGCCACAGGGGCGAAAGTTTCTTCATAGTCAATTCCTTCTTCTTGGCAATAACCCTTGGCCGCCAGTCTTGCTTTGTTCCTGATCACCACACCATCCTCGTTCTTTTTGTTCCTAAAGACCCATTTGGTCCCTATTGCGGTTTTGCCTTTTGGTAGAGGCACTAGGGTCCATACTTCATTTCTTTCAAACTGCAGAAGCTCTTCTTGCATGGCCTCTACCCAGTTTGGGTCTTCAAGAGCTTCAGAGACCTTTTTGGGCTCGATGATACTCACAAAATTTGTATAGTAACAAAAATTTGCAGTACTGGTTCGAGTTTGGACTCTGTCAGAGGGGTCACCTATTATTTGGCTCTGTGGGTGACTTCTTGTCCACTTTGTCATATGTGGTAGGTGATCATTGGAACCTTCTGGAATTTCTGGAGGAGCATGTTCGGTTTCTTGGATTTGATCACCCTCTGTAGAAGGGAAATCATTTGTACTTGTCACGGGAATTTGATCATTTTGAGTTGATATTATGAGCTCTGTGGTTCCTTGTTCAGAGTTCTCTGATTGATCTGGTGTTGACCCTGCAGTGATATCTTGTAGATGACCAAGTTATTGATTAAGCCTGGAGCCTTGGTCAGTATTAGTCTCTGAGTGCTCCCCCTCGACATTTGCACCTGCAAAAGTGTTGGAAGAGGGTGAAGTATTGGTAGGACCTGATAGAGACGTACCTGATTGGTCTACAGAGGCTTCAGCTCCAGAGGCTCTGTGGTCATCCTCTGAGGGTCCATCATCGAACATCTCTTCAAAAAGATGATGAAGTTCATTTGTTCTTGTTGAGTCACCAGTTTCCTTATCTTGGAGATTGAGTCCTGAGCTGATTTGCTCAGAAGTCACCTGAAACGAGTCATCAAATGAAACATTAATACTTTCAAGTATATGTTTTGATTTGAGCACATAGACTCGGTAAGCCTTGGAGTTTGATGCGTAGCCAACAAATATGGCCTCATCAGCTTTGGGACTAAATTTCCCTATTTGCTATCTGTCGTTCAACACAAAGCATCTGCAGCCGAAGACATGGAAGTACTTGATATTTGGCTTTCTTTTATTGAGTAGGTGGTAAGGGGTCTTTGCATGTCTTTTTACCACCAATGATCGATTTTGGGTGAAACATGCGGTGGAGATGGCTTCTGCTCAAAAGGAAATTGGAAGTCCTGAGGCAGTGAACATGGCTCTTGCGGCTTCCACAAGTGTTTGGTTTTTGCGTTCAACAACACCGTTTTGTTGTGGAGTCCTTGCAGCAGAGAAGTTCTGTGAGATGCCTTCTGTCGTGAGATAGGCTTCTATTGTTGAGTTCTTGAACTCTGTCCCGTTGTCACTTCGAACTCTCTGAACCCTGCAATCATGAAGAACTTGTATCCTCTTAAGAAGATTGATTAGTACCTCAGGAATATCTGATTTCTTTCGAACGAAATCCACCCAAGTATATCTAGAGAATTCATCTATGAGTACAAGAATGTACTTCTTTCCACCTAGACTCTGCACAAGTATAGGATCGCAGAGGTCTAGTGCAAGATATGTCTGTTTTTGGTCTTATGGGCAGCTCTTTTGAGTTTGCCGATTTCACATGCAGAGCATAGATGATATCTGTCGAATTTGATACTTGGTAGCCCCTTTACCAGATCTAGTTTCACAAGTTTGTCCAAAGAATAAAAGTTTAAGTGACAGAACCTGTTGTGCCAGAGCCAAGCTTCTTCGTTCTTACTTGAGACCAGACAGAGCTTTTCGTCTCTGTTGATGGACTTGAAGTCCATGAGGTATAGATCACCTCGTCTCTTGTCCCGTAGAATCTCTGTAGTTGTGTCTTCTTTAAACAAGGAGCAATATTTCTTTTTGAACATCACATCGAGTCCATTGTCACAGAGTTGACTAACACTTAGCAGGTTGTGCTTAAGGCCATCCACATATGCAACTCTGTTGACATCGATGTCTCTATTGGCAATGACTTCATATCCTTTAATTTGACCCTTCTTGTTGTCTCCTAAGGTCACAGAACCACCACCAAGTTTATCTTTGTAAGCGGAGAGCAACCCTCTGTCCCCAGTCATGTGCCTTGAACACCCGGAGTCTAGGTACCAAATAGGCGCATGTTGTTTCTTCTGTGTACAGATTAAGAGGATTTAAGTACCCATTTCCAAATGGGTCCAGGTTTGTTAGGAGTCTTTAAAGATGCCTTAACATCTTTGATTTTGGTTTTATCCTCCTTATTAAAGGTACCATTTTGTCCTTTCTCACCCTTGAATTTGGCATTCATTGGCTTCGGGTGAGATATAAGACAAGAGGGCCTAGAGAAGTGTTGATTTAATGCATGCACAAGATCAAAACATTTGCAATGAGGAACCTTGGAAGCAAACTTCTTAAATATTTCATTGAAATTGTCAAAGGAGGGTACAGAGCAACTTTTACAACAACCCATTTTAGATTTGGGTTTCTTTTTACAGGAAACTTTGTCTAATCTAGGTTGTCTTTTGTCAAAAACTCCACTTGGATGGCTCTCTAAGTGTACTCTCCCTCGACGATCTTCCTTTCGTGCATTCACTGCCACAGAAGCATTTCTTTTGTCAATTTTGGGCCATTTTGCCTTCTGTTGCCAGGTGAGCTTTTCTTGAAAAGTTTTTGTTGCATTAACAGGTTTTGGAACTTTGGAAGTTTGAGTGATCTTGATCTTTTCATTTTTCAATTTTTCAAGCTCAAGAGAAGTCTTTGCTTGAAGACACATGTCCAAAAAGTCAGGGCATATAGGTTTTCCTGTGGTTCTCCTTTTGGGAGCGACTATCCTGTTAAGGATGCAATAGGGTAACTTATTCTCCTCTCGACCATAGGTGGCTATTTGAAGTTCCACAGAACTTGTCTCATCTTCGACAGAGGACTCAGATTCATATTCAGAATCTGTATCAAGAATATCCTTGTGAATGAGAGCATGGCTTTCTGGAAATGCGTCACTTTGTCCATATGTAGTGTCCTTGGGAATGTTTATATCTTTTGAAATACAGGGAATAACCATAGGAACACTAAGACAATTTAGAAGATCTTGCTCAAAGATTTCTTTTATTTCAGAGGTTAAATCAGGATGGTTGAGAAAATGATTTTCATAGGTCCTTCTCAAGTCACTTTCCAAAAACCTTTTATAGAGTTTTTCTTCCACAGAGGCTGGAACAAACTCTGGCGCATCAGAGGATAGTTCCTTTTCAGGAACCATTATGCACATAAAATCCATTTCAGTGTGTGTTTCTGGGTGACCAAATCTGAAGACTCCTATCTGCTTTTGAGACAGATATTTCTTTGGAATAGATTTTCTCTTCGATGAGAGTGCAGATGGTAAATCATTATTTTCATACCATACATTCGCCATTTGCAGAGGTTTCCTCAGATGTGGTCATTCAAAGGTTATGCGCCTCTTAAACATGGATAATAGGTTTGGAAGACTTGGTTTTAGAAATTGTCCAGGGCAGAAGATATTTGCTAAAGATTTGTTCCTTTTGTTTCCAGTGTAGGGATCAATATCATCGAACCCTATGCCTCTTCTGCCAATCTGGGTGTTGACTTTTTCATGAACCTTTTGAGCATCCTGATACCTTTTAATTAGGAGATCTCTGTCGAACATATCTTGATGAAGAACTTCTCTTTCTTTTTGAAAAAAGTTTTTCAAGGAAATGGCATTTAATCGATCACTCTCACTGTTCTTTAGCTCTTTCACCTTGTCTTTCAGGGCTTTATCAAGTTTGAAATTTTTTTCTTTTAACCCTTTCTTTTCACCAATATGCTCAGAGACGATAGATTTTCTTTCAAGATAGAGCTTGTCCTTTTCTTGAGTAAGAAGCCTTGTTTCTCTCTCAAAGAAGGACAATTTCTTTTCAAGCTCTGAGCACATGTTTTTATAAGCAAGAAAATCATTTTGTATTTTAAGAAGTTTGATTTCAGAGTCAGAGTTATAAGAGCTAGAAGTAGATACCTCACTCTTGTCGTCAGAAGAGTGGACTTTTGCCATTCCACAGAAGAGTGCATTGTTGTCCCCTTCATCAGAGGATTCATCAGTCTCAAGATTCTGTTGTTCTGCCATTAGGGATCTCCGAGTATAGTACTCTGCTTTCTTTTTGTAGAAAGCAACGTCTCTTGTGGGTTTCCCTTTAATGGCAGAGGACCTGCATTCTACGGCGAAGTGGCCTGGTTTCCCACATTTGAAGCAACCTTCAGTTTGCTTGGGGATTTTATCACCACCTCTGTCGTCTGACCTCTGTCCACTCCTTTTTTCTTCTTGCCTCTACTCCTCAAATTCTTCTCTCCCATACTTCCTCACCTTACCATACCCTCTGCTTCTCTCGTCTCTTTCCTCTCTTTCTCTGTACTCTGGCTTCTTTTTGGGACCACGATTGAATTGTCGGGTCATGAGTGCAAGTGTTTTGGCCAGAGCAGCCATATCAATCTCCTCCTCAGATCCTTCCTCACTCTCACCCTATGCCACGAGAACTTTCTTCTTCTTCTTCTTCTTCTTCTTCTTTTTCTTCTTTTGAGCATCCTCAGTCACTTTCTCCTTCCTTTTGTCCTGACCCTCTATGGTACTTCCAATAAGTGCCAGAGGGCCACCGACAGGGGTCATCAACTTCGTCATCCTGTTCTCTTGGCTTATCAATGTTCCGAAGAGGTAAGAGATAGACCAAACATCAAGATCCAATGTAGCTTGCATGGACATGGTTAGATGAAGCCATTCGTCATTCAGGCTCTGAAGGAATCTGACATTGTTTTCTTCAGAGGTTCTATGGATGCCATACCTCTTGCACTTGTTTATCAAGGAATTGTATCTGTTGTATGTGCTTTGTATGGATTCACCCGGCAGATCCTTAAATGCAAAGTATTCATTTATGCATAAAGCCCTGTTGTTCTTGAGGGTTTTAGCACCACCCTCAAGCTGTTTTTCTAGCTCCAACCATAAGTCCTTCGATGTTTCACAGGAATCAAGGGACTGAAAGATGTCGTTTGGTATAGCCATGATGAGTAGTCTTTTGGCTTTCTTTTCAAGTTCATGTAATGCACTTTCTTCTTCAGTCCATTCATTGATGGGCTTGGGATTCTGATATTCAGGAACTTCAGGGGTGTTTGCAGTGGCAGGGACACGAGGAACTGTAGTCATTGGAATGAAAGGGGGATTGTGAAGTAACTCAACCAAACCAGGATCCACACCTTCGATAAAGTGCACCATCCTGATTTTCCACTGAGGATATTCATCCCTCAGTAGAGTGGGAGGTTTCGATTGAGATCCTGCACTAAAATAGTTAACAGGGTTCGCCATTTTTAGAAAAAGAGAAAAACAGAGTATGAAGAGTTCTTTTGAAAAGACAACGAATGTGCCTAACATGGATGAGTATTTGGTATGAGAGAGATGACAATCAATCAACTAAGCTTTGAATTTGTCTTCAGCGGTTCAAACACACTTGCTTTTGAATCTACGTCAAACAGGTTGAAGTAGCTCCAGAAAACAGAGTATGTTTCTGAGTGGGTATCGAGGCAAAGAAAAAGACTTCAAACTACTACCTAGAACGTGGGAATCAAGTATAGAACAAGATCCTTTGCTATTAAGAATCAAAGTCTGCTCTGATACCAATTGTTGATCCCAATAACGATGTTCTTTACTTGATGGACTTTTAACTACACACTGATTTAATAATATGAGTGCAGTAACGTTTATAGTATGTAGAAAAGTAGTGCATGCAAGGTAGTAGACACACAAGCAATCAACAAACAGAATCGCAAAATATAACAAGAATTTTACTCAAGACACTGTTTCATTGATTTTCTGAAGAACACCAAGAACACGCACTGGTGTGTGCAAATATTCTCAGGGAAATACAATCTCTATTCAAACTAGTGTGTGTGCTCGCATGAAAAACTCTAAGGTGGTGCTTCTATAATATACAAGGAGGATGCACCCCGTAGTACAAGACAAAGGCTGACATTCCATAAACAGAGTGCCACCTGGAAAGTAAAACCATCGTGCGCCGCTCCAATGTGATCTGGAAATCTTCGTACAGCAGGCATCACGTGATCTGCATGTGACCTTGTCTTGAACTGAGTTTGCTAAAAACGTCGAAGTCTCTAGAGGATAGCCATCACAGAGGCTCTGTGAGTGATCACAGAGGCTCTGTGATCTAAAGAGCATTATCGGGTTTCGTGTCCTCTGGTAGAGTGTCGACAGATGTCTTATGAGATTGCATCTTCTGTGGTGCACTTGAATGCTCTGAGCGAACTTCTGCAATTTCTATACTTAGCCTATTTTTCAATACTTTTATACATTATGATTGGAGCTAACAAAACTCGATAGAAAAAGCACCACTGGTGGATGTCAACTTCTAGGAGGAAAGATGGTAAGTTGGACAAGTAAAAAGCAAAATTCAGTGTCCACTTCCACAGCTGAAGTTGAGTATGTAGCCACTGGAAGTTGTTGTACTCAAGTCTTATGGATGAGAAATCAACTATTAGACTATGACCTTCAGCTATCAAAGATTCCAATATATTGCGACAACACTAGTGCCATCGCTATAGCAAACAATCCAGTACTACACTCAAATATAAAACACATCGAGATTAGATATCATTTTATCATAGATCATGTGATGGATGGTGATATTGAACTCCACTTTATCCCTACTGACTATCATCTCGCTGATCTTTTTACCAAACCCCTTGATGAGACTAGATTCAACTTTCTCATCAGTGAACTTGGAATGTTGAATCTTGAAGAACCTTTCAAGCATTATGTCAGTAATACAAAATTTCCCCTTCATCATCTGCTCTCTACTAAATATCTCTGACTCTCAGGTATGTTCCCTCATTCTGTATCACTGAATAATATTCAGTAAGTTTTTCAAAAACCAAAACCAAATCACTCACTTTCCTCAAGTGGTTAAAATATTTTTGAAAATAAAATTTATCACTGACAATTTCTTATCAGTGATTCTTTCAAAAGAAAACCTATCTCTGAATTTTCTTCAAATATACTTTCTAAAAGGCAAATGAACCGATTTTTTCTCTCTGCTATGACGTCATTTGAACCGGCAATCCATGGCATGCCTTTTTCCAGACACGTTTGTCCATTGCACTTCTATCAAATCAACTTCATGGGACGTGTCCATGTCATGATGAACATTTGTTTTCCCGCCTCATCCCTTTCTCTCTCCTCATATATTAGGAATGCCTTTTTCAATTCTTATCTTTTATGCTCACTTAAAACTTCTAAAGCAAGAAAAAGCATTCAAGGCATTCAAGCAGAAAAAAACACTCTAATCTTCAAATCTTCAAGATCATCAGGTTTTTGTTCTTCACATTATCTTCTCTTAAAAAAACACTCTTGAATCTTAAATATCATCCTATTTTGGAATTAAAAAGTGTTTCTTACATTAAAATCGTTTCTTTTGATTTTAACTTGTTAAAAACGTTTGATTTTAAGACTATTCTTTCGTTTTCATAAAGAACATTGCTTTACTCTAAAAACAACTTTATTTTTCTATGTTTCTTTCCAAAAAGAGAAACTGGTAAAATGTTTTAATTGTTTTTAGACTTTAAACCCTTTATTCTACTCTACTTATTTCTATTCAGAAATGGCCCAAACTATACTCATTGCTTCCAAAAATGTCAAGTTCGCAATCACTGACTCTGAAATCCCCAAGAACAACCACCTGGCTCGATTGGACTTTGAAGCTAACAAATACCCACATCTGGTGGAAGCTGCTGCATTTCTGAAACAATCATGCATTGCCTATGCTCTCACTGTGGATTTCAAGCCATCCAAAACACTACTTCAGCAGTTCTGGTTTACTGCTGATAAGAGCTCTGTGACCAACAAGAAAGGAGAAATGGTCCCTGCCATCTCCTTCATGAGTGAACATGGCTCCGGAATTCTTACTGCCTTTGGTATTCGCAAGGCTCTTCGATTCCCTACCAAGACCACCGCTGGTTTCGACTCTCTTCCCACTGATGCTGAGCTCATCCGAGTTTTGGATGACATGGAATACTTATGGGACAACAAACCGTGCTCCCAAATTTCCAACAAAAAGCTGACTAAGATTCAAAAGTCTAACATGCCTTCACAAATCAACTACATCTTCACTCATATCATTTAGAGTATGAGTGGCAAGATAGGATCACTGGACCAGGCCAGTAAGATGCAACTCCAAATAGGATATTCAGTTCTCGTTGGAAAGCACTTTGATTATGCTGGAGAGATCTTTGACAATCTCTTGTCAAAGATCGAGAAGTCTGAAAGGGATCCCAAAATTCCCTACGTTTGCTTATCTTCAGTTTCTCCTAGATGAGAAGTACCCCACCTCAAATGATGGTACTTTCTCAAGGGTTGGCCATCGAGCGTTGGAAATCAAACCCTCGGAAAACAAGGTAAGTCTCTCTACTCTACACTATCGTCTCTCTCTACTCTTCGAATTCAGCGGCCACGCAGGAGGTTCCTTCTTCTGCTACCCCTACCACTACAACCCTTTCAAAGAGACCATCTACTACTTCTTCTGGCCCTGCTAAAAAGGTCAAAAAGACCAACGAGTCAACAGTAAGTCCAGATTTCAAGCCATGATGAACAATTCAATCAAATCAACATAAAATGTAGAAAGAGAATCTAGAAAGAGAATGATGAAGTCATATATCTCACTTAGTGCCAAATGATTGCAAACTCTCAAAGTACAAGGTCTCACAACTCTCAAGACATTACAATCTATTTATATGAATGTAAAACTCTCACAAGGTAGAAACTCTCAAAGACTTATAAAGATAAAGTCAAACATACAAAAGTCAAGCAATTGATCTAAACAAGATACATTTACAATCTCCCCCTTTTAGATCAATTCAGCAAAAGATCTATCTACCCCATCTTGAGTAGCTTCCTTGTCTAATCTCGAGCAGTGACTCAAATATCCTTATTCCCCGCCTGAAATGAAGTCTATCATCTAAAGCATCCAATAATCGGATCAAATCAAGTCTGTCAAATTTACCAAGTCCTTTATCTTTTTTATTGACTTTCTCTTCATTCTCTTTAAACCTTCGATTCAACTGGAGTCTGACCACTTTCAGTGTTCCATCTGAAAACTTGGCAATTTCAGATATCCTCATGAATATTTTCTTGTTCTCCCCATTCTTGTACACCACTCCAAGCTCAAGTTGATCAATGATTGTCAACAGATCATAGTTCTCCAAATCTTCCAACTCCAAATTAGGCTTTGTCATATTCACTCTTTTCTGATTGGTTTCAATAGCAAGCTGGAAATCATAACAATAAGTGTAATTGACATGTCTTCTCATGAATCTTTTGACATCTTTCTAGGCAAAGACAATGTTCTCTGGACGGACAGTCATGTTTCTGAATAAGTGGTAGAGGTACTCAATGTCATCCACATACAGATGTTGAAAATCAGCTTCTGTAAATTCACAGTGAGTAAGATCCCTTCTTTGCACATAAAATACTGGGTACCAGATCTTTCTATGAAATTTCCTCATTCTGACTTCTTTAACAGTTACAATTCCTGACTTGTTCTTTACATACTTCTACGCTTTTATCTCCCAACTTATAAACCTGGCATACTCCTCCTGTATCTCTAAAGGCAAATGAGTAACACCTAGAACCTTGTGAATGTCTAACATCCTGAGCCTGTGCACAAACATTTTCTTCTTCTCTACTTCCAGAAAAGGTTCTCTCAAAGCATTTCTCATATGTCTGATTTGAGCTTCAGTGGGTATAAGATGTGTTTCAGGTTGTTCTGAGGGGTCGACTTGGGCTTCAACTGGGTTAGAAGGAAAATAGGTTTCAGGTTCGGCTTCAGGATTGGTTTCAGGTTGGTTATTAATAATTGGGCTAGGGATTCTGTTTGGGCTAGGAAGGTTTGTTTGGCTAGGTGGGTTTTGTGGGCTAGGAATTTGTTGGTTTACTGGGCTAGGTTGTTTTTCTGGGCTAGATAGGTTAATTGGGCTAGAGATAGGTTGGTTAACTGGGCTAGGTATGTTGAGTGGTTGTTTGGTAGGTTCAGAGAGGTTTATTTCTTTGAATGATGGTATTTTTGGTGGGGTTCTGGTAGTTTCTGGAAGTTCATACTGCACAGGACTCAACTGGATGTCATCTGGAGTTCCCTTAAGAATATCCAGAATGTTCTCATTTTCTTCTTCATCTGATCCCATCAGGCTATCTCTTTCCTCCTCCATCAACTTCCAAAAGTTCTCATATTTCTCATTGGTTGTCTCTTCTTCATCAGATGAAAGATCAACTATATCAATTTCTTGCATCCCAGTAAGCATTATGATCTCCTCTCTTGTAGCAACCTTAGGCTTTGCAACCGTAGGTTCTACCTCCTCATTAACATATAACACAATTTCATTTCTTTCCTCATCATCAACTGCCTCATCACTTCTCACATCAGTCATCACCACATCTTCTCCTTCTTGAGTACCACCCTGAGCAGGTTCAGATTCAATTGCAGTTCTTTGTCTCTTAGTCATCTCCCCCTCATGATCTTAATCAGAATCATGATCATGTATTCTTTTGGTAACTGCTTGAGCTTTAGAAGATTCCTGAACTGCTCTGGTAAGATCTTGAAGATGTTGTACCACTTCAGACTTGAATGCGTTGAATTTTGAGACTGATACTGTTTCTGAAGGAACTATAGCATGTTGAGATCTAAGCAACCCAACTAAATCTGCATCCGTATCGTCAGCTGGAGCCTGGGATAATAACTTTGCATATAGTAGGGATTTCAGCTCCTCCATAGATAGATAAGCTTGTTGTACTGGTGTTGATGGAGATGGCTGAACAGGCATATCTACAGCTGGTCCTTTTCCCTTCAACAAACTCTTCACCTTCCTTAACTCCTCCTCAAACTTGGTGGATAAACGCTCTTCACCAGCCTTTAAGGAGCCGTTGAGAAATTCCTTTGACACGAAGTCAGGTAAGCTAACACCGGGGTCACTTAGACTTCCCATTAACACAACAGTTGAAGATTCAACTGTGTGGCCTGTGTTCAAAGCTGGCATGGTGTAAGCAATCACAAAACTTCTATCTGATCCACATAGACCGGATTGCGGTTCTACTACAGATGTTCCGATCGGGTCACTTAGATGTCCGATGGTAGCAGATTGTACAAGTGTCATAGGAATAGAAGATGGTAGTTCAAGGGGCGCTAGACTCGACTGTGCACAAAATGGTATTGAGCTATGGGGTAGCTGAGCTCTATTTTCAATATCCATGCTTTCCAAATGAAAGTTGGATAGAGTATGTGTTATATCCCCGTGCAAAAGTGAGACTATAGCCTGTTGAGAGGCAATAGAATGGGTGGCCTGGGTGTGCGTTTGCATAAGTGGGCTACTAATGTCTTGAATAACCGCATGCAACACATGCGGCTGAGTATGAGATGTGGTTGCCCTTTTGGAACGGTAGGTAATGGTACACACACTCTCCCCATGTTCTTTTTCTTCAATCACTCTTTGCCTCACATTTTCTGAGTTTTCTACTTGAACTCCCTCATTCATCCTCATATCTTCCAAAACATTCTGTATGTTTGTTGCAGTTGTATCTATTTCCATATCCTCATGGTGTAAATAGACATCATCCAGGAAACCAAAAATGTGTCCCAAATCATTATTGTTGAGCTCATCAATTTCTTGTCCTTCATGTGGTCCTGGAGATGCAGATGGTACTAAATCTGTTAAACTGGCATGCTGATCCGACTCTGTTTCAGAGTTCTGACCATCATCAGCAATCCCTTCCTGAGAGCTCAAAGTATGAGAAGTAGCTCTATCAGGTCGAGATGTGGAAACTACAAGATGAGTGGCATCAAGTTCTTGAGTTTCCACAGCTTCAGGTTCAGAATCCTGACCCCCTCCAATACCCCTCACAACATTTTCTCTCTACTCTTCCTGTTCCTGGACTCCCGCAACCTCAGGAACCCTCACCGACTCCACTCGTCTAAGGTTGGAGTCTTGGGTAGGGATAGCCGGTTCTGGAAATCCCATAGACTCTCTGTAATCCCTAAGACACTCTGAGTTCGGATTAGCATAAGCCAGTAGATCTGCTGGAATGGGCATAGAGTAGTTGAACGTCTTCTTTTGCTTTTGGAGATATCTCATTTCACATTCAGTAGCAACCTCATGATGAGATCCCTTTGGGATATCTCTGTTTGAGCGGATCATACTCCAGACAATGAGCTGAAGGAATCTTTGATAGGGAACATATAACGGTTTCTTGGACGTGCGCTTGTTGATGACTTTTTCATACAGTTTCGTCTAGAATGCCACCGATTAGTCTACGTGCAAATTGTACACGATAGCATGGAATAGTCTCAAGGTGTGCATATTGGTGTTGTCGAGGCCTGAGTGCCTTGAGGTCAAGCAGCGATTGATTACTGAGAACATCTGATAATAAAACGGCGGTAGATTTGTCTTCTTGAATTCACTAATCTTGGTTAGTTGACCCACATACCCTAAGGCTCGGATGCCTTCAAAAACTTCTGAATCCATAGGGTATGGGTCAAAAGAAGTTCTCCCCTCTCTAGCATTGGCTTCTGGTAGATCCAATATGAGTCTGAGTGTCTGATATGTCAGAATAGAAGTGAAGTTGTCAATTCTGATACTGAAATACTTGACAGTGTTGCTCTCCACCACATATTCTATGGTCTTCCAGGCTTGCTGCAGATATATCAATGGGACATTTGTTGTATCTGTTAGAGCTTTATTTAGAGGATGACCTTTCAGAATCTCTATGACCAGTGAATTGACATTTAGAACATCAAAGTCCACGTGGTGGTTGTTCGGAGACAATAGTAGATACTCAGTAGGATTTATGAGGGCAAGATCAGGATCACCACCGATAGCTGACTGTACGTGTGATCAGGAAGATGGCATTGTTGCTTCCTTAGACACATATGGATCATTCTCATCCATTTCAACAATGGGGTCATGAGAATGTTCATCTGCCATGTTGTAGATGAAATAGAAAGAAAGTATTGGATAAAATCCAATATGTTAGCAATAAGCACAAAAACTTGTTTTCAGAAAACCATTTGATACAGAGTATCAAAGTACAGAAAGATTGTACTTTTAAGCACACAAGGATAGCACAAAGTGTTGCAAGGTTCAAGATGAAACATCATACAAAAAAAACTGACCAAAACACTTGTTGTTTTGATTTTGTTCTAAAATATGAAGTAGTATTGCATGAACTCTCAAACATCTGAAAAGTTTCAAAAAAAGAATTAACACAAAGAAAAATTCTAAGTCCAGAACTCTCAAAACACTGAGATGGACTTGAAAACTCGCACAATACTTAGAATGTGACAGAAACTCACATGATACTGAGATTTTAGCAAGAACTCGCATTAACTTCAAATTTTGGCAAGAACTCGCATGAACTTGTTTTCAACCAAGAACACGCAAAATCCATGTGTTCTTATGAAGAACACGCAAGAAACTGTTCCCTTCAAAAATTTGAAATTTTGTACTTTTAATCCCAAAAATAATCTTTTAATCTGAAATTTTTGTTCTTGTTATAATCGATTAGGGTTTAATTCCATATACATTAAAGTCCAAAATTTCATTACTTGAGTGATATTGTATTTCCCAATCAATTCAAGCAAATCTAAACAATTAATCTCAATCTAACAATATGACAATGTTAATTCTAGAGAGAGAGTGTAGAGAGAGAAACATTCATGTCATTGATCTAACAATCTTGAGTACAATCCACTAGCCAAATGATTTACAAGGCAACATGGTATTTATACCAAGGATTAAAACTACAAGCTTAATGACTAAGTAATCTCATATTGACTAAACATACATTGACTTTGTTGACTTTACTTTACTTGACTTTTCCTATTAAATCCTGTATACAATAATACACTAACAATCTCCCCCTTTGTATTCAAGATTTAAAAAAAAATTGACATAAGTCTTCAGCACTTGATTCTTCAATCTTTTGTCTCTGACAGTCTTGAACTTTGAAGCTGTTTCTGAAGTCGTTGAAGAATCTTGAAAAGTCTTTTGCACTTTACAGCTCGGAAAGTCAACAAGTCTTCAAAAACAAAACCTTTATAGTCTTGAAATCTTTTGAAATTTAAAACTTTGAGCTTTGAAACTGCTTTGAGGAATCTCTGATCTTTGTATATTCATTTCTGCAATCTCTGATCATTCTTCAGAAAAACAAACTTTCTCGAATCATCTTCAAGACTTGAATCTTCTGTCTTCAGAAATCTTTGAGAATGATTTCTTTTCATCTGATTTGAACTTTTCAGAAAATTCTCCACAAGTCATGACTTTAAACATTCTTCAGAACTTTGAAATTGATTTGAAATTGATTTGAAATTGAACTCTGTATATTTCTCCCCCTTTTTGATTATTGTGAGCTTCATAATCATCAAAACATCTTCAATTTCAACATAATCTTTGATTCTCCCCCTTGAAAATACATTCTCCTCCTTTTTGATCTGCACTGAATCATGAACTGTATATACTCGAATCTTTTCAAATTCAGATATAATGAACGTTGTAACCCTGATTCAACAAATGAAACAGTTAGAAGTGCCTGTCAGTAACACGGAGTTACTGTGTACAACGAATGTACAATTTAAGGAGCTGGTTTGATGATGACTCCCTAGGACTTCCATTCAATCATTGAAAAATACAAGGTTTATCTATGAATGTTCTGACAGAAAAACAAATTTTCTGTGTGCTCGTGCTTGTGTATGAAAGAATTTAGCACAATGATTGTGTTTCATAAGGTTCAAAATGTGTAAACTGTTGAGACAGCAACATGTATTACACGGACTCAATGTGCATGAAGGAGGTGCGAAGGTGGGGCAACTTTCCTTCTTTTTCAATATCTAAATCTTCCAAGTGAAGACTAGATAGCAGATATGCTGCGTCCCCAAAGAAAATGAAACATTTCTTTGTTAAGAAAGAAACGAGTGGCTGGTGGGGTTAATTGCAAGAGTCGGCATGGGCTCACTGCCTGTTTCAATGATGGTCACCAAAGAATGTGAACCAATCAGTAATGTGGCAGCCCGACTCAGAAAGTAGTTGGTACAGAGTTTTGATATTCTTTTAACTCTGTTCTCACACCCTCTTTCTTTTTAACATTTAAGCTCACTGCTAACCAAACTCTCATTTCCATTTTACCTCAGCTCAATGAGAAAAACTCAACCGGATGAGTTATCTCCCCCACTCTTTGATTTATGACCCCTCACCCCTTAATCACTCTAGGATAACTTCCTAGGTAGGAAACACAGGTTTACGTGAATCCATGGAAGTTCTGTTTAAACTCACACACGAATCCCATGTAAGTCCTAAAAGAATAGTTGCTCAACAATTTAACTTGAAAAGTTAAGCACAAAATGATAACAGTGTCAGAATGTATGCTCATGAGATTTGAGCAATTGAACTTTGACGATTTCTCAAAACAAAGATATTGAATGAATGAAATAAAATCAAGAGAATTGTTTTGAGAATCTGACAATGTATCAATTAGATCAAATGAAATGGTTAGGGTATCAAGGAATTGGAAATTTTGTTTATATGAACGAATATAAACAATTTTGCAATGAACGCACAAAGAATGAAATGATAAAAGATGCTCAACAACAGTGAAATCAAATGGGAGTATTACCATCGAAAAATTGTTTCGTTTTAGAGACATGGTAATAACTGATTCAAATGAAGTACTGAACCGGTGTGTATGAATACTTGACAGTATATGAAAAGATAATACACAAGTATTAATCTTTGGAAACACACGGTCAGTTAAACATTAAAGCTCAAAAATGAAAAACATTTAAAAACACACTTCTTAATTCATGAAATCTTTTTGAGAACCAGAAGTGGTTTGAACATTTCAGAAAGTGTTTTTCATGTTCGAAAGTTGTTCTTCTTTCAAACAATCAGAGATCCAGGTCAGAAGATATTTACCTTTAAGCTCCCCCTAAAATCATTATAGAATGATTTAAGTCTATTAAGCTCCCCCTGGATATTTTGCATAATATCCTTATCTTTAAACATTAAAGAACGGGTCTTGATCTGTCATGTGATCAGAAGCTACAATCCTTTACATTAAATTTCGGGTTTTGAACTGTTTTGTTCAAAAGCCATAACTCTTTGACTTTGAAGTCCGAGTCCTGAGTTGATTTACTCAGAAGTCATCATTTTGTACTTTGAAGTACGAGTCCTGATTTGTACATGATCAGAAGTCAAACATCTTGCTCCCCCTATACCTGTGGTACCTGCGAAACAGATTTAACAGGTTTTGGTACCCACTGGTATTTGGGTCCTGGTATGTTAGATTTAAGAATCCACTTCTCATTAGATGTATATCTTTTAAAACCAGAATTCTGAGAAGTTATTCTATAAGAACTGTACCAGTTATGAGCAGATTCTCTCTAAACAAAGTCATTCTCTCCACAGTAAGAACAACAGATTTTCTTTTGAGCAATTCTGATCAAATGATTAGTCGAGTACTATATATCAGAATTACCAAACGATTTACCTTTGTGCACATTGTTCTTTTTGGCATTTGTTGTGGATTTGAATGATCTGTCATTCTTCTTCTCTTCATCAGAATCTTTTACTCTCCAGACCATCTGATTTTTCTTAGATTTCTTTCCAAGATATTTAACATAGAAGCTCGCTGGTCCATCAACAGATTTGTCATAAAATAGATTTGATGGTTTGATCTGATTTGATTTGACAATTTGTGGTTTGACACTTTTCTTTTTGAAAACATTTTTATCATGAATAGAACTTGAAGCTGTTTTGAAAGAACATACTGATTCTGTTGAGTTATCAACAGGTGATTGGCTAATCACATCAGCTGTTACTTTATCTGATAATTCAATGTTTGCAGCTTCTAAGTCATTTATCTTTGCAGCTAAAATGTTTCTTTCAGAATTTAGTGTGTCAAACTTGTGTTTCAAATCAGATCTGGCCTTCTGTTCTTTTTGGTAATATGATGACAGAACAGTTAATTTGGATGTGAGCTTAGATATTTCAGATTCAAAATGTGAACGTTCTTGCTCAAAATCCTTTTCCAAGTTCTTGGTTTTCTCTGAAATATCCTTGAAAATCCCTGTATTTCTCTTTTTTGCGTTTTTCTTTTCAAGCTCATAAGACCTCTTGTTTTCTTTAAAGCATTTTCTTTCTTTTTCAAGTAGGTCTTGTAAAGTGGAAATCTGGTTGGAAAGTTCAGTAATTTTATTTTCAAGAACTTGTTTCTCTTTAGCAAATATATCCCGTTCAGTTATCAAAATCTTTTCAAAGTCAGACACTTGCTTGGAGAGTTTTACGCATCTAAGCTCCAGATCCTTTTTCTCTTGGTTAGCTTTCTTAGAATTCTCAGATGATTGTTGAGTTGAAGATATCTTCACGTTTTCTTTTTCTTTTTCTGCTTGGAGACTTGTTTGGAGTTCAGCATTCTTGTTCTCCAAAGCAGATATCTTCTCTTCAAAAGCCATAATCTTTTGTTGAAGCTTGACTGACTCATCTTTCAGCTCAGATGATTTCTTTTCAGTCGTCTTTAGTTGACTTTGAAGCTTCTCTTTGACTTTATCTTCTTTAATGCTTTTTAACAATTCAACATTTTTCTTTTCCAGAACAGATATATGATCTTCAAAAGCCTTAAACTTCTGTTGAAGCTTAACTGATTCATCTTGTGATTCTGATGACTTCTGTTCAGTCGTCTTCAGTTGGCTTTGAAGTCTCTCAATCTTTCTCTCTTTTAACTTTAATTCTTTCTCACATGTTACAATTGTACTTTCTTTTAAAGCAATGATGGTCTCTTTCTCTTTAATCTCTTTCTCTCTTTCCTTTATAACACCTGCAAAATCAGATTTATCAAGATTAGTACATTTTATACAATCAGGAGTTTTATTAAAATTTGACAATTTAGATTTGAACTCCTGAATCTGATTTAGAAGCTTTGAATTATGATTCTTTAGCTTGTCTAATTCAGCTTCCATCTTTGGAATTTCTGGCATGTACAAAACAGCCATATCTCTTGCAGATAAAATGATATTTCCTCTCTCATATGTAACAGGCATATTGACAGATTAGTTTAAAAAATGATCGTCAAAAATCAAAAAATTATGACCACTATCAAAATATGTTCCCCTCCGCAGACTTAGCGCCCCTAGAGAAAAAATTTCTGACATATTTTTCTCTAGAAAGAAATGCTTGAAAAAAAAATGATCGTTCCCAAACAAATCAGAAATGTTGACTTAAAAAGTCAAACTTGGATCAGGAAAAAAAATTAATTTTCGAAAAAAAATCTAAGTCTTGAAACTCGCAGTTCACTGTACTCGCAGATCACTAAACACGCTAAACACTGTTTCGAGAAAACTCGCTAGCTGAACCGTGCGCGTTTAGCAAACTCGCAGATGATAACTTGTAGACAAACTCGCAAACAAACTCGCAGATGTACGGAACTCGCTGACTTTGACTTGCGCGTTTTAGAAACTCGCTAACTTCGACTAGCGCGTTTTAGAAACTCGCTAACTTCGACTAGCGCGTTTGAGAAACTCGATAACTTCGACTAGCGCGTTTGAGGCCGAATCTCCAACTTGCGCGTTTTAGCGACTTGCGCGTTCTAACGATGAAGCTTGCGCGTTTTATGATGAACTTGCGCGTTCTAACGATGAAGCTTGCGCGTTTTATGATGAACTTGCGCATTTTCTGTATCTTGCGCGTTTTGACAGATATGTTCACGAAATCACTCCAAATCGTTCTCAAACCTGCAATTGATTCTCAAAATGCATCAGTGTGCTCGAAAAACATATTATAACACTTTTCCATCAACACGATTTCCATTAAAAACATAAAAATCAACTATTTGAATCAAGAAACAGTGCTCGTTTTCAACTTTTCAAAAAATCAACAATTTGATCAAAATGATCGATCTAGACTTGGAATTTGACATTGTGATTTGAACAAATGTTGATCCTTATGATAAAACGTATACAATCAAATCAATTTCTTGATTTAATTGTACAAAAACATGAAAAATCAAGATCAAACAGTAACATTTTCGAAAATAACAACTTTCTTGAAATTTTCAAGAATCTGAATCTGATTTGGGGAAGAAATCTTTCTGAATTTGTTTGGTGTGCTCTGATACCAATTGATATTGTATTTCCCAATCAATTCAAGCAAATCTAAACAATTAATCTCAATCTAACAATATGACAATGTTAATTCTAGAGAGAGAGTGTAGAGAGAGAAACATTCATGTCATTGAACTAACAATCTTGAGTACAATCCACTAGCCTAATGATTTACAAGGCAACATGGTATTTATACCAAGGATTAAAACCACAAGCTTAATGACTAAGTAATCTCATATTGACTAAACATACATTGACTTTGTTGACTTTACTTTACTTGACATTTCCTATTAAATCTTGTATACAATAATACACTAACAATGAGTTCGATTCAGTCCAAGTCTTATCCAACAGTTCAACAGTTCATCTTATCCAAGAGTTCATGACTTCAACAGTTTGACGAGTCCAAAATAGTTCATGAGTTCGATTCCAAATCCAAAGTTAAGGTAACCTTCAAAAATTAACAATCCAAACAAAACCCAAAAGGTATTTCGAGTTCTAACAACACATAACATTTTATGATTACAAACTCAAAACCCAAGTGTTCTCAGTCAAGAACACGAACAGACACTAAGAAAAAATTCGAACATAAACCCTAGAAATTTGAAAAAACAAATCTGCAAACACAAAAATAACATACAAGAAACATAAACGATTATTAAACAAACATTGAAAGTAAGAAACCTACACTAAATCAAGGTTGAAGACCAAGAAAACGAAAGTCGCAAGGGTTTGTTTGAGAGAAAAAAATGAACGAAGTGATAAACTCGCAAGAAGATATGAGTGAAGTGAGCAATGAACTGAGATACCATCGAATTTATACCCTGAATACTCGCTGACATGTGGCACGGTTATATTGGGTGCTCACTTCGAGCAGACCAAAGCAAAGACACTTGTCGCACAACAAAGGCAAGTAGGTATGTGCACTTCGCGCATGAAGCAATGTGCGCGAAGTGGTGTGGACATGAGAACTCGCATACAGGGACATGAGAAGTAGGAACTCGCACGACATTATGTGCTTGTTTCGAGCTTCGCGCAATCTATGCTATGCGCAAAGTGAGAACTCGCACGACACAGTGTGCACGTTCTACACTTTGCACATGCAATGGTGTACGTGAATCTCAAACTCGCAAGACACTATGTGCGCATTTTATACTTAGAAAAATTTTGAAATTTTTTCAAAAATGGAAACTTTCCAAAAATAATTTGTCCCACTTTCTAAAAATAGCAAGTTCATTAAAATCACTTTTAAGCATAGAAATCTTTCTTTTTCTCTTAAAAATTCTTTCAGATTTCCAAAAATCTTTTGAAACACAGACTCACACACACACTTACAGACTTTGCAAATATGCGTCCCCTTGAAGTGTGCATTGATCTGTTTATTCCCCCTTGATTTATACATTATGCTCAGCATACTGAAGCACGAGTCCTGATCTGTCTTGATCAGAAGTCAAAGTCTTTCACTTTGAAGTTTGGGTTCTGATCTGATATAACCAGAAGCCATCTTGCCTGCTCCCTCTAAACCTGTGCATCCTGCAAAACAGTTTTCACAGGTTTTGGTACCCATTGATACTTGGGTCATGGTTTATTAGATTTACGAATCCACTTCTCAATAGATTTATGCCTTTTAACTACATTATTTTGAGAAGTTATTCGGTAAGTGCCATGCCAGTTATGAGTAGACTCTTTTTGCATAAAATCATTCTCACCACAATAAGAACAGCAGATCTACTTTTCAGCCAACCTGATAATGTGATTAGTAGAATAATACATATCAGGTGGAGCAAAAGATTTACCTTTATTAGCTTTAGATGTGGAAGGAAATGATTTCTGAACAACTTTGCCATCTGAAGAGCCTTTAAGAACCCAAACCATCAGATCTATCCTTGATTGCTTTCCAGGAAATTTATTGTTAGATCTAACTATGCCCTCAACAGAATGATTATAAAACAGATTGGTAGGACGGATCTGACTTGTATCAACAACTTTTATTTTGACACTGTTCTTTTCTTGAAAATTTTTCATTTATAAAACTGGAAGCAGTTTTAAAAGAGCAAACTGATTCAATTGACTTGTCAAGAGGTGATTGATCAATCACTTCTGCAGAAATCTTTTCTGACAACTCAACGTTTGTAACTTCCAGATCTTTTATCTTTTTAGATAAAAGATTCTTTTCTTCAAGAACTGTATCAAATTTCATCTGTAAATCAGATCTGAACTTCTATTCATTTAATATGTTTGATGATCAAACAGTTAGTCTTTTAGAGAGCTTAGAGATTTCATTTTCAAAATTTTGGTGTTCTAGCTCAAAATCCTTTTCCAAGTTCTTGTTCTTTGCAGAAGTTTCATTGAAGATCCCAACATTTTTCTTTTCAGATTTTTTTCTTTTCAATCTCAAAAGACTTCTTCTTTTCATGAAAAATTTTCTTTTCCTTTTCAAGCAAGTCTTGTAAAACAGAGATTTGTTTGGGAAATCCAGTAACTTTTTCATCAAGAACTTTTCTGTCCTTTGCGAAAGTGTCTCTTCAGTAATTAAAATCTTTTCAAATTCGGACACTTCCTTAGAGAGTTTCAGGCATTTATGCTCTAAGTCTTTCTTTTCCTATAAAGCTTTCTTGAAAAAATCAGACAATTTTTTGTTGTAAATTTTCTACAGATTAGCTTTTTCTTCAACTTTCTCTTTTTCTGCTGGAACACTTTTCAGTAGCTCAACATTCTTTGCTTCCAAAGCAGAAATCTTCTCTTCAAACTCTTTCAACTTGCTGAGTAGACCAACTGATTCAGCTTTAATTTCTAAAGAATTCTTCTCAGTTGTCTTTAGTTTGGTTTGAAGAAGATTTATCTCTCTTTCTCTCAGTTTAATTTGTTTCTCTTTAGTGTTGAGAATACCTGCAAGATCAGATTGAGAATTATCAGTACATTTAGCACATACAGAAGTTTTATCAGAATTTAACAATTTAAATTTAAAATCCCGAATCTGTTTTAGAAGAGATGAATTATGATCCTTCAGTTTATCTGTAACACCCTCAAATATGGAAATAACAACTAATTTAAAATTTTTTAAATACATTGATAATTGCTTCATCTACAATCATAATTTAAGATTTAACCTCAATACACACAATATATAATAAAGATGGGTGCTACTAAAACCCAGTAACAGTTACTATCTCCAACATGCGGAAGACTTCATCAACAACTTACTCTGGTATATAGCTAAGGTTCAACTCTTCATGAGGCTATTAGAGTCCGAACCCCCAACTGGAACCTGATGCACATGCCGACAAATAAAAAGGTTAGGCTTAACTGTTGGGAAATTCAGAAATATACAAGTACAGTTAATGATGCTAGAAGAATCTTGATTACTACTTCTGAGATTAATGCTGCTCAGTGAAGTTAATACTGCTGAACAAGATTACTACTGCTAAGCAATTTTAGTACTGCTAGTAGTTAGTACTGCTGAACATTAATACTGCTCAAAGTATTAATATTGCTGAAGACTTAGTACTGCTTATAAGAAGACTGTTGAAGATTATGGAAAGCTTGAAGATAAAGATGGAAGATTATTTTGAAGATCTTTTATTATTTGTAATTATCTTTTATCTTCAGTATATATAGAATAGTTTAGAATTGATAGATAATTAATTTTTAGAATTCTGATTTTTAGCAACCTCAAGGTTTGTAATCCTAATTCTAGAGAAGTAGAATTCGTATTGGTGAGCCTGTTCATCAATATTGAGGTTGAGTGTTGAATCTTGTAGCTTTATAATCATTAAATAAAGTTTACAAGTTGTTCTTCTGATTCACTGTTCCATTGATTCTTGAATATTAAAGTGTTATTCCGCAAACTCCTTTAATATTGTGTCTGAGTGTTTATTCTTGTTTAGAATTAAGATCCTGACAAGTGGTATCAGAGCAAGTATTCTCAGAAATCTTATTCATCATGGAAAACACAGCTGAATCAAACAGTACTCTGGTCTCAAAGGTTCCAATGCTCAGACCCAATGAATTTGACATGTGGAAGATTAGAATCAAGCAATACATTCTCCTCACAGATTACTCCATGTGGGACATCATTGAGAATCACCCATCTGATGCAGGAAAGATTGGTGAAGATGGCAAAAGAACCCCTCCAAAGACGGATGCAGACAGAAAGACAAGGTAGACAGAGATGAAATCCTTGATCACATTGCTCTTGGCCATTCCCAATGAGTATCAACACCAATTCTGTAATTGCACTGATGCACAGATGCTCTGGAATGCTCTAGAGATAAGATTCTCTGGTACCAAAAGTACCAAAAGAAATCAAAAGGCAATCCTGAAACAACAGTATGAAAACTTTATGTCAACCAAGAATGAGTCCATGACTCAAACTTTTGACAGGTTTAACAAACTGATTGGTGAACTGGCTACTATGGGAGTACAGATTGATCAAGATGATGTGAACAGAAAGTTCTTAAGGTCCCTTGGAGATGAATGGACCATGTACACTGTTTCATTCAGACAGAATGATCATTGGAAGAGAAAGAACTTAATGATCTGTACAATGATCTTAGAGTATTTGAAGCTGAAGTGGAGGCAAAGAAGAAGACTTCTGGATATATTCATAATGTTTCACTCCTATCAGCATCAATTGATTCTACTGCTAACCCTGAATCAGTTAATGCTGCTAATGGAGCCAATCAAGAAAATGGCACTGAGTCTGTGTTTGAAGCCTTTCTTTCTAGTCATGGAAATTCCTCTCTGATTAATGATGATTTGGAACAACTTCATCCTGATGATTTGGAAGAGATGGATATTAAATGGCAGATGGCCATGCTTTCCATAAGGGTGAAGAAGTTTATAAAGAGGACTAGGAGGAACAACTTCTCCCAAAGAAGAGAAGATGGAGAAAGGTTTGATAAATCAAAGGTGGAGTGCTACAAATGACATCTGAAGGGACACTTTGCCAAAGAATGCAGAAGTGGAGTGTCTTACAACAACAACCACCAACAAGCACAGTCTGAAAACCTCAATCATAACAGAAACTCTGCTCAAGACCTTGTTTCTCAACAAGGAATGGGGTTTGACTGGAGTGATCAAGCAGAAGAGGCTATCCAAAATCAAGCTCTTATGGTTAAAGTTTCTGATCTCCCATCTGAGGTAAGTTCTAATCTATGTTCTAAAACTTGCATAGACACTGTTAAAAGGTACAGGGATCACAACCAGAAGATGAGTGATGACCTTAAGAGATTAGAAAAGGATATCAAAGATTATGTGAGAATTGTTGAGAGGTTTGAGGAACAGATTAAAGTTTTTCAAGCCAATGAACTCCAACACTCATATGACACCAATTACTGAAAGTGGGAGAAAAAGGATCTAGAACTTAAACTGACCAAATCTAAAGAGGAGAGTGAGAAGTTGAGAGAGGAGCTAACCAAGGTTAAACTTGATGTAGAAAAGTTTTCCAATGCCTCTAAAGCAATAGACTCTTTACTACAAACCCAGATTCATGACAAATTGAGAAGAGGAATTGGGTACAATGCCACACCTCCACCATATAACAACAATTACATTCCTCCTACTTCAGACCTGTTAGAAACCAAAGATAGGAAGGACTTGCCTGAGGAAGCCACTGAGATAGATCCCTTAGATGAGGTAGTTGTTGAGGATAAGACTGAGAAAGAGGTTGGAAAGAGTAAGGAGAACAAGGTGAGTGGTGAGATTCCCCTAGAGAATAACATTATCACCAATGAGGACTGTGGAAGGGCTTGGATCAAATCCAAGGACATAGAGAAGATAGAGGGAAAGTCTGGTAAGGTTCATTACAAACAGGCCACAGTTGTAAATCCAAGTCCTTGCAAACAGTGTGCATGTAAGAAGAATGAGCCCCTAAAACATGATAAAAAGAGGGGAAATCAAAGAAATTGGAATAATCAGTAGGCACAAAAACAAGGGGTTGATCTGAGTAAAATCAATAGACCAAAACCGTGTTTTATCCGTGGCAAATTGAATCATCTTGCCAAATTCTGTTATTTCAATCCTATGAACCAAAGGATGAATTTTCAAAGATCCATGCAAAAACCCTTTGGTTATAGGAAGGTTGAAAAGAACCATGTGGCTAAGAAAACTGTTAAATCTAAAAGCCACATGAAGAAAAAGTCTGTTAAAGAAAGTATCAATATGTGGGTACCTAAAAGCACTAAAACTGTTAGTACTGCTACCACAAATAGTGTTGTTGACAATGATAGTGCTGCTAGAAGTAATACTACTGCTAACAATGTTAGTGCTGCTGACATTGTTAGTACTTCTTCAAAAGTTAATACTGCTAACCCTGTTAGTGCTGCTAACAAGGTTAGTTCTGCTAAACCTGTTAGTACTGCTAACTCTGTTAGTACTTCTAAGGTTAGTACTGCTTCTAGTGTTTGTGCTGCTAAGCCAATCATATTGACAAAGTACTCAAATAAAGAGTGCTCTAAGTTTAAAAACCTCATAAAAAAGGAATGTAAATACTTTGATGAGAAAGGGAGACCCAAGACCACTTTGGCTTGGGTCCCCAATCAATACTAATTGCTTAATCTTATGTGTAGGGCAACCAACAGCTCAAGGGGAAAAGCATCTGGCATGTTGATAGTGGTTGCTCTAGGCACATGACAGGGAACATGTCATGCCTCAAGAATTTCAAGAAAATTGATGGTGGACATGTTGCCTTTGGTAATACTTCAGATGGAGGTAAGATAAGTGGTAAGGGGGATGTAACCAAAGGTAAAATGACCTTTGAAGATGTATTTTATGTTGAGCAGTTAAGGTACAACCTGTTAAGTGTATCACAGGTTTGTGACAAACAACATAGCATATTATTTACAGATTCTGAATGTATTATCCTTGCTCCTGGATTCAAGGTAGTTGATGAAAAGATGATACTACTAAGAACTCCCAGAAAGGATAATGTTTATTGCTTAGATATGGAAAGTGTTTCAATTGATTCATCCCTAAACTGTCTTCTTTCAAAAGCTTCTTTGGATGAATCATCACTTTGGCACAGAAGGATGTGTCACATGAACTTTAAAACAATGAATAAACTTGTTAAAAATAACCTTGTAAGGGGTTTACCTTCCAAAGTCTTTTCATGTGATGACCATTGAGACAGACAACATAAAACTTCTCATAAGACCAAAGAGTTGAACACAATCTCTAATTCTCTTCAGTTGTTGCATATGGATCTGTTTGGTCCTACAAATGTTATGAGTATTGGTAAGAAATCATACTGCCTAGTTATTGTTGATGATTACTCTAGATTTACTTGGGTATATTTTCTAAGGACTAAGGATGAGACAAGTGGACTGATCAAATCCTTTATTCTAAGAATTGAAAACCAAACTAATCAAAAGGTAAAAGTCATTAGGTCAGACAATGGTACTGAATTTAAAATTCATGACCTAAACACCTTTTGTGAGGAAAAAGGAATTGAGAGGCAATACAGTGCTCCTAGGACTCCACAACAAAATGGTGTTGCTGAGAGAAGGAATAGGACACTGATTGAGGCTGCTAGATCTCTGTTGGCAGATTCATAACTTCCAATTACTTTCTGGGCTGAAGCAATTAATACTTCTTGCTATGTTCAAAACAAGGTTCTAGTAGTCAAGCCTAAAAACAAGACACCTTATGAGCTTTTAAATAACAGAAAACCTTTATAGGATTTTTCAAACCTTTTGGGTGTCCTTGTACCATTCTCAATACCAAAACTCACTTAGGAAAGTTTGATAGCAAGGCTGATGATGGTTTTCTTGTTGGTTACTCATCTCAGCCTAAGGCTTACAGAGTTTTTAATACTTCTTATAGAATAATTGAAGAAAGTGACAACGTCAAGTGCAATGAGAACACACCAAATCCTATTGGGTCTGGTCCTCAGTGGTTATTTGACATTGATTTACTAACTAACTCTTTGGGTTTCAGTAGTGATTATCATGCAGGTTCTGGAAGTGGAGGATCAGGGGATGACCAAGTACAAGTACAAGACATTATTCCTCAGTCTGTGATCTTTCCCATACCTATAATCCAGTCTGTTGAGGTATGTGAAAAGAAGAATGCTACTGAACCAATTCAGAGTGAAGAAGAAAGAAGAGATTAAGAGAATCAAGTGCATGAAGAGCCAGAAGCAGCTGATGAGATCCCCTCAGCTGACTTAAATGATTTCAATCTGGATGTAGGAATCAATGAAGAACCTAGTCATCAGACTAGAACTCAAAAGAATCATCCTTCAGAGCTGGTCATAGGAGACATCTCTTCTCCTATGATAACAAGGAATCAAAGCAGACTTCAAGAGCTGCAGGATCAGCAACACACAGTACTCACTTGCTTTCTATCTCAGATTGAGCCTAAGAAGGTATATGATGCAATGAAAGATTCCAGTTGGATAGAAGTTGTGCAAGAAGAGTTACTACAATTCAAGTTGCAAGAAGTGTGGGACTTGGTGGACCTTCCAAAAGGTCATAGAGCTATAGGCACCAAGTGGATTTTCAGGAACAAAAAGGATGAGAGAGGTATTGTGATAAGCAACAAAGAAAGACTGGTGGCACAAGGGTACACTCAAGAAGAAGGCATTGACTATGAAGAAGTGTTTGCTCCAGTGGCAAGGGTAGAAGCAATTAGGCTATTTCTAGCCTATGCATCATACATGAAGTTCAAGGTATACCAAATGGATGTGAAGAGTGCCTTTCTTTATGGTACAATTGATGAAGAAGTATATGTTTGTCAGCCCCCTGGATTTGAAAATCCATCATATCCAGACAGAGTATACAAACTGAAGAAAGCACTGTATGGTCTTCATCAAGCCCCAAGAGCATGGTATGATACTCTGTCTACCTATCTCTTGGAGAATGGGTTTGAAAGAGGAATAATTGACAAGACCCTCTTCATTAAAAGAAGTAAGAAGGATATCCTATTGATTCAGATTTATGTGGATGATATCATCTTTAGATCCACAAAAGATCAAATGTGTAGAGACTTTGAAAAGTTGATGCACAAGAGCTTTAAAATGAGTTCAATGGGTGAACTTACCTTCTTCCTTGGGCTTCAAGTGAAACAAAAGAAAGATGGGATCTTCATAAGCCAATCAAAATATGTGAAAGACATCCTGGATAAGTATGGTCTAACAGACTCAAAGCCAGCAAAACACACCTATGGAGACTCATAAACAGATTACTGCTGATCTTGAGGGGGAGGATGTTGATGTCCATCTATACAGATCAATGATTGGATCTCTCATGTATCTCACAACCTCAAGACCAGACATCATGTTCCCAGTGTGTTTGTGTGCCAGATTCCAAGTCAAGCCAAAGCAATCACATCTGCAAGTTGTTAAAAGGATTTTCAGATACCTAAGAGGGCAACCTAGATTAGGTCTTTGGTATCCTTATGTGTTAAGTCTAAATATTGTATCCAAGATTTAATAGGAAAGTCAAATATGTAAAAGTCAACATTGACCTTCTAATAGTTAGTTTTGTAATGTTTTACTTTCCTTAGTAGTTAAGTCTTTGATTAGATATGTGGATATATATAGGTTTGCCTTTGTAATCATGTAGTAACAAACTAGAGGCATTTTGCATATTGTAATTCTAGAGTGTGGCTAATCAAGATCTACTTTCTCTCTCTAGATTCTCTCTCTAGTTCTTGAGCTTATTTGACATATATTGAGTAATTAGCTTGTTGTGATTGAGATTTTATGTTTAACAATTGGTATCAGAGCTATACCAAACTTTTCAGAATTGATTTGATCATCATTTGAATTGAATTTTGTGTGATTTGGACTGAAAATCGTTATTTTCGAAAAAATTTCAAGAAAACGTGTTTTTTACTGTTTCATCCGATTTTTTTTGTGAAAAATCATTTTTAATGCAAGAAATTGGTTTCATTGTGATCGATTAGTGTTGGTGATTGTTTCTTGTTTTGATTCTATATCAAAATTCATTCTAATTCGATGTCAATTTTCAATTTTTGTTATTTTTTTAAAACGAGTTCACACACTGTTCTTGAATTAAAATTGTTGATTTCTGTGTTTTTAATCGAAATTGCTTGCTAGAATTGTGTTCAAATTGTGTAGGTGAGTGAATTGTCAAAAAAATTCAGATCAAAATTTGAAGTCTAGATGAGTTTTTGGTGTGATTTTGATCGAGTTTAGAGGTTTGCGTGTGTTCATCAGAGTTTGCGGGTGTTCATATTGGTTTGCACATACTTCATCCTGGTTTGCGTTTCATTCATCGTGATTTTCTTAAAATTTGACCTGAACTTTGCGGGTTCTACTGGAATCGCAAAGTGTGGTTTCAATAGTTTGTATTTTTTTTTGCGTATCATTCCACAAACGCAAAGTTAATGTTTGCGCTCCACGGTACAACCGCAAAGTAAAGTTTACGGTTCACACTACAACCGCAAAGTAAGGTTTGCAATTCACACTACAACCGCAAAGTAAGGTTCACGGTTCACACTACAACCGCAAAGTGAGTCTTGCGCTTCAAAGCACAAACGTAAAGTTACGGTTTGCGTTCCTCAGCACAAACGCAAACCTCAGCTTAAAAAAAAATTAGTGTGACATATATTATTTTCTGTTAAACTTTGTGTCATTTCTAGTGTTTTTCAAATTTTCATTTTTTAATATTTTTTTTCTTTCGAAAATTTTCAATTCAATCTGATTTTTGATTTTCTGATACATAGTTTGGAACGGTCATTCACTTCAAGTTGATTATTTTTTCAAGATGTTCATTCTGTACAAGCCTGATATATTTGTAATAGAAGCTGAACGAAGGACTCTGCAATTTAAAAATTCAGAGTATCTCAGAAGAATTCAGGAGTTGGAACTGAAATTGTACAACTGTGTTAAAACTCCTGAATGTATAAATTGTACTAAAAATAGTTCTAATTTTTCAGGTATCCTTTATGAGAGGGATAAAGAGATAAAGGAGAAAGAGAGAGAGATTATAACTCTTCAAATCCAACTAAAGACAACTGAACAGAAATCACCTGAGCTACAAGCAGAATCAGTTGAGCTTCAAAACGAGTTGAAGGCTTTCAAAGAGAAGACGAAGGGATTAGAATCTGAGAACTTTGAGCTTAGAAAGAATTTATCTGATTTGGAAAAACAGCTTGTTGCAAATAAAGTTGATTTTGAAAGTGAAAAGAAAAATTTTTCAAAGAAGTTCTCAGATTTCTCAAAGAAGAATTATGAAGAAAAGAAGTCAGTGGAGCTTAAATGCATCAAGCTTTCTCAACAAATCTCCGATTTTGAGAAAGTACTGATCATGGAAAGAGAGAAGTTTGATAAAGAAAAGAAGGCCATAGAACAGGAAAATGTAGGATTTTTTAAAGAATTATCTGGCCAGAGAAATGAATCAGAAAAAGGATTTGAGGAAGAAAGATCCATCTTTGAAAATGAAATTAAAAAGTTGACTTCTAAGTTGTCTGAACTGTCTGCAGCTGCGCTGAAAGAGCAAAGGACGAAGTCTGAATTCACAACAAAGATTGACCAGCTTGTGAAAGAAAGAGATAATTTTGCATCAAAGATCAAAGAACTTGAAAATTCTGTTTCAAGTTCAAATCAGAAATTCATCTCTTCAAACAGGTCAGTCAAATCCTTTAATCAGATTCGTCGCACTAACCTTTTCTATGATGAGTTTTTAGATGGTTCAGATACTTATCCGAGGAAAAGTTTCAAGAAAGAGAAACTGGTTTGGCAAAAGAAACCAGTCAAAGATGATAAGCAAAATGAGCTGAAAGAGATGAAATCATGTGTACATGTACACAAAGCAAAGAAGAACAAAGCACCTAAAGGTAAGAAATTTTATTGTTCTATTTGTTGTACACATGATCATTTTCACAAAACAAATGATCATTACTGGTATGGTTCTTACTCCATAATCCCCATACGCACTGCAACTAACATTTCTGGACCCAAATACCAGTGGGTACCAAAACCGAAACCTGAATCTGTGTTGCAGGCACCTCACTCCAAGGGGGAGTAAGAAAGACAATGGCTCTTGAGTAAATCAGCTCAAGACCCGGACTTCAATGTCAAAATGGCTTTTGAACACATCAGTTCAAAACCCGCACCTCAATGTCAAGATTATGGCTTCTAAGTACATCAGCTTAGGACCCGGACTTCAATGGAGTTTGACTTCTAAACACAACAGTTTAGGACTCGGACCTCAGCGATCAAAATACCTTACTCCTGTATTTTGCATCCGATAAGATATGACGGTCTACACTTCACAAGGGAGTTGTCTTGATCTCTATCCTGTACTTTTTCATTGCAATATACTTACGATATGATGGTCTACACTTCAAAAGGAAGTTGTATTGATCTCTATCTTGTGTTTTAACTGACATATTTCAGATGCCTAATTTAAGGGGGAGTAAAGGTGATGGCTTCTGATCAAATAACAGATCAGGACCCGTTTTTCAATGATCAGAGAAGGATATTCTGCTAATATCCAGGGGGAGCTTAAAAGATCAAAATCATTCTATCATGATTTGAGGGGGAGCTTAAAAGGTAAATATCTTCTAATCTAGATCTCTGATTGTTTAAAAGAAGAATAACTTTCAAGCATGAAAAACAGTTTCTTAAATGTTCAAACCACTTCTAGTTCTCAAAAGATTTCATGAATTTGGAAATGTGACTTTTAAATGTTTTTTTAATTTTGAGCTTTAATGTTTAACTGACCCTGTGTTTCCAAAGATCAATACTTGTGTAATATCTTGTCCATATATTGTTAAGTATTCACACACACCGGTTCAGTATTTTCTTTGAAATTGTTATTACCATGTCTCAAATTCGAACCAATTTTTCGATGGTAATACCCCCGTTTGAAATTCAAAGTTGTTGAGCATCATTCATCTTTTTCATATTTGTGCTTTCATTGATAAATTGTTTATATTTGTTCATATAAACAAATATCCAATTCTTTGATACCCTAACCATTTGATTTTATCTGTTTAAGTCATTGTCAGATTCTCAAAACAATTCTCTTGACTTCATTTCATTCATTCAATATTCTTGTTTTGATAAATCTTCAAAGATCAAATACTCAAATTTCATTTATATTTTTCAATGAGCATACATACACTGACATATGATTTCTTGTGCTTTACATGTCAAGAAAATCATTGATAAGCATGTACTTTTAGGAACATGGGATTCAGTGTGAGTGCTTAATAGATCTTCCATGGATTCACGATAACCAATGTTTCCTACCCCGGAAGAAATCCTTTGAGTGATTGAGGGGAGAGGGGTCTAAAAGAATTGAGTGTGGGAATGAGCAGAGGTAAAATGAAAATGAGAGTTTGGTTAGATGTGAGCTTATATGTTTAAAAGAAAGAGGGTGTGAGAACAGAGTTAAAAGAATATAAGAACTCTGCACCAAACATCTTTCTGAGCCGGGCAGCCACATTACTGATTGGTTCACATTTTTTTTGGTGACCATCATTGAAATAGGCAAATAGCCTATGGCATCTCTTGTATATAACCCCACCAGCTACTCATTCATTTCTTAAAAAGAGAATGTTTCACATTTTCTGGGGAAGCAACATATAATCTATCGGATCTTCTTTTGGAAGAAACTAATATTGAAAAAGAAGGAAAGTTGCCCCACCTTCGACCCTTTCTCATGCACATTGAGTTCATGTATAATCATTGTTGTCTCAGTGATTTACATACTTTGAGCCTTATGAAACACAATCATTGTGCTAGTTCTTTCAAAACACAAGCACGAGCACACAGAGAATATGTTTTTCTGTCAGGACATTCATAGAATTACCTTGTGTCTTTCAATGATTGAATGGAAGTCCTGGGGATTCAACATCAAACCAGCTCCTTACATTGTACATCCGTTGTACACAGTAACTTCGTGTTACTGACAGGCATTTCTAACTGTTTCATTTGTTGAATCAGGGTTACACACTCATTATGTCTGAATTTGCAAGGATTCGGATATATACAGTTCATGATTCGGCTGTTCAGATCAAAGTGCGGAAATTGTCAAAAGGGGAGATTGTTAGTTGATCTCAAAGGGGAAAATCAAGTCTGAGCTGAAATTGATGAAGTTTTGATGATAATGATGCTCACATCATCAAAAAAGGGGGAGAATGTTACAAAGATCAATTTCAAAGATGAAGAGTTGTCAAAGTTTGTCAAAGTTCAAGTCAGAAATTCAAATTGCTTCCGCTGTTTTAAAGTTCAAGTCTGATGATTCGTGAAAGCTTGTTCTTCCAAAGATGATTCAGAGATCAAAGTGATGAAGATACAATTTTGATCGATGTCGAAAGATTTTTTAGAGTTAAAGTTTCAAGTTTCGAAGAAGTTTCAAGTTTTTCGTTTCTGTTAAAGACATGTTGACTTTCCAAAGCTTCAAAGATTAAAAAGACTTTCCAATATTCTTCAAAAGCTGCAAAAGAGCAAAGTTTGTGAAAGCTTCAAGAGATGAAAGATGAAGAATCAAGAGCTGAAGATCTGCATCAAATTTTTATTAAATCTTGAATACAAAGGGGGAGATTGTTAAGTCTAAATATTGTATCCAATATTTAATAGGAAAGTCAAATATGTAAAAGTCAACATTGACCTTGTAATAGTTAGTTTTGTAATGTTTTACTTTCCTTAGTAGTTAAGTCTTTGATTAGATATGTGGATATATATAGGTTTGCCTTTGTAATCATGTAGTAACAAACTAGAGGCATTTTGCATATTGTAATTCTAGAGTGTGGCTAATCAATATCTACTTTCTCTCTCTAGATTCTCTCTCTAGTTCTTGAGCTTATTTGACATATATTGAGTAATTAGCTTGTTGTGATTGGGATTTTATGTTTAACATTATGAATCCAACTTTGACTTGATTGTCTATTCAGATAGTGACTTTGGAGGTGCTAACATGGACGGAAAGTCTACTTCAGGTGGATGTCAACTTTTGGTTGGAAGACTAGTGTCTTGGCAGTGTAAGAAACAAACCACAGTGTTCTTATCAACAACAGAAGCTGAGTATATTGCTGCTGCTAGTTGCTGCTCTCAAGTTCTATGGATTCAGAATCAGATGTTGGACTATGGGGTAACATTTATTCACACTCCAATCTTCATTGACAATAGCAATGCTATAAGCATTGTTAACAATCCTGTCAAGCACTCCAAAACAAAGCACATTGAGATCAGGTATCACTTTATCAGAGATTGTAATGAAAAGAAGCTAATTCAAGTTGCTAAGGTTCATACTGACAACCAGTTTGTTGATCTATTCACTAAAGCTTTTCATGTGGGTAGATTCACTTTCTTGGTCACAAGTGTGGGCATGATCAACTCTGAATGAGCTCATGTGATTAAAAAGTGTTTTCATACCTGTTATTGGTTTATTCTTTGGTGTTACTAACATCTTTTTTAGGAAGTTATTACTTTGATCAGAGTACCTCAAGCTTCAAAAAGTGTAAGTCTAGTTAATGCTGCCAGTGCAGTGTAATACTGCCAGTGCTCAGTTAATACTGCTAGTGGTTAATACTGCTCACAGTTAATACTGCTAGTTAGTTAATATTGCTCTCAGTTAATACTGCTAGTTAGTTAATACTGCTAGTGGTTAATACTGCTAGTGGTTAATACTGCTCTCAGTTAATACTGCTAGTTAGTTAATACTGCTAGTAGTTAATACTGCTTATGTCCCGAACTACATAAATACCCTGTTTGCCCGCCCAAAAGTTCATAACGACTCTTTGATTCCTATTCATCTGTTCTCTAACCCTTTTCTCTCAAGAACAAGTGTTTCAGTCCAGCATACTTAAGTTCAATGGCATCCATGGCTTTCATTGATGAGCACAACGAGATTGCGATGCTACAGAAGCCGAAACAAGCAGTTGGATTCCACCAGATTGTGGATTTTCTCAAGTCCAGCCACATTGCCCATTCTCTAACTGTGTCGCCAACAATCTACATAGAGCATCAATGACAATTCTGGGCGAATGCCACCATAGTCATAGAGAATGGTGTGCAGATTCTGAAGACAAGGGTGTGTGACAAACCTTTGTCAGTTTCTAAAGAAGTGATACGCATCTGTCTACGTCTAGACGATGCTGCAGGTATTACTTCTATTCCAAATGAGGACTTGTTCTCAAATTTGTCAAGAATGGGGTATAGAGGCCAATTGGGTGGTTTCAAATTCTCAAAAGCAAAATTTTATACCCAATGGCGTTTTCTTGTTCATACCCTGATGCACTGTATTTCCAAAAAGACTACTGGATGGAGTGAGTTTAGCAGTACCATTGCTTATGCTTTGGTCTACTTGGCCACTGCCAGAAAGTACAATTTCTCAAGAATGATTTTCAGTGATCTTGTATCAAACTTGGGAAGCAAAAAGAGTTTTTATATGTACCCAAGGTTTGTACAGGAAGTTATAACCCATGAATTGACGGATATGCCTCCCTTTGATGAGGTATATGTACCCAAAATTCCCAAAGGTAAGGTCTTTTCAAATATGAAAAGATCTCCATTGGACTCGGAAGGAGTTGACACCTCATTGTTCTCTACAATGATGGTGGTGTCCCACAATGAAGAAGGTATGGCAGCAGGGTCAAGGCCCTCATTAGACCATCCCACTGCTAGCCAATCCCAACCTTCACCCTCCATATCAATCCCTCAGTCCATTGTTCAAAAGCCAACTTCTCCAATAACCCAAACTTACTTAAGGAAAAAAGTAAAGAAGGCTCCTTCCCTTCTTGTACATTCACCCACTGAGCCTTTAAGCCCTCTAATGGATAACTCTCCATTAGAGAATATCTAAAGGGAAACCACAGGGGTGTCTCCCAACCCCAAGGAGGTGCTCACTAAGGAGATGTTTGAGCATATGGGTGCTAAGGCTGCCACTACTCCTGCTAGCACAGAGGAGGTCAGTGGTAACACAAATAAGACCTTCACCATGGCAACTTTGGGTGAGCAATCATCCAAAGGTCCCAGGTGCCAAGAAACCACGGGGGTGGAGAGTGCTTCTGCTAGGCAGAAGGCTTCCACTACAAAAAGATCCCATGATCCTTCAAAAGAGGGTAACACTTCGGGAGAAGGTGAGGACAGATATGACTATAATGAATTGATGGAAACAATGGCCAACATCAACATGGATGTACTCAAGGAGGGACAAGAAATAGATGAGCTGAAACTGATAGTTCTGTCTCAACAAGAACATATTGTCAAGCTGAAGAATATGGTGAAGAGATTGGTCCAGAAGAAGAAAAAGAAACAGTTTGTACTCAAAAGAAGGGAACCAGTGACTGATGCTCCCAAAAAGGGGGACTCAGAAGCTGAAGCAAACATGGAAGATGCTAAAGACAAGGGGGAGCAAGAAAAAGTTGATTTTGAGGGGGAGCATCAAGCTGAAACAGAAACAGAACAAGCAGTAGTAAAAGAGCAAGCAACAGAAACTGTTAATGCTATTGGTTCAAGCAAAGCAGCAAAAATAGTTAGTATTGCTGAACTAAATAAAGCAGCAGAAATAGTACAAGAGGTACTAACAGATCTTGAAATTGCTGAAACTCTAATCAAAGCCAAGCATGATACTCCCAAGGTCACCTCAAAGGCCAAAGGAGTTGTCATCAAAGAAAGAGGTGAGGCTATAAAGAAATCAAGCATTGAGAAGGTGATGAGCAAAGATAAAGGCAAAGTTAAGCTAGTGGAATCTGATCAACCAATCAAAAAGAAAAAGTTGGTTGAGTCAGATGAAGCTTTGGCCAGGAAGATGCAAGCTGATCTTGAGCAAGAAGAGAGGGTTCAAGTAGACAAAGATAGGGAGATGGCAAAGGCTTTAGCTGCAGAACTGAATGAAGCTTATCAACAAAGCTTGGCAACTGAAATGGCTCAGAAGAAACCTGCAACTCTTAAAAAATCTATGGTGGTCAAGAAGGCTGCAAAGAAGAGACAACCCTCAAAGACTTATCTTGGTATCCAAGAGAGAAACAAGATGATTACATTTCTCAAAGGTGTTGTAGGAGTCAGAAAGGAGATGTTCTCAACAATGACATTTGAACAGATTAAAGAGTTGTATGATTCAGAAATGCTAAAGCTTCAAGGAAATGAAACTGCTAGGGTGGAAATGGAGAAGAGAATGAAAGAAAGCAATGACTTCATGATAGAAAAACCTTTTCCAGATGAACAAGAAACACCACCAAAGAAAGAAGCCACTCTTGGTGAAAGTCTAAGGACTTTAAAAAGAACCAAGATGGTGGCAAGAAGAAAGTCAACCAAGAAGCCTAGAATAGCTGAAGGAGAAGCTGAGAATGTTGTTGAAGAAGAAGGGGCACCTAAGCCATCTGAATAGAAAAAACCAGCAAGAACTGATGATGTAAATATGTACATGGTAGTGATGGACAAAGTGCCTGAACAAATTTCAGCTGAACCTGTTGGAGTTAAACCTCCTGAAGTTATTCTATGGGACACAATGAAGGTGGATGGCAAGGAATACATAAGGCTCAAGAGGAAGGATGAAAAGTATGAAGTGTATAACACTTGGGCAAAGATTGTAAGAACATGCTCCAGGTCAGATCTTGAAGAGATGTTTGACATAGGAATGAAGTTGTATGCAGATCAACTGAAAGCTCCAGAGATTTTAATTACAAAATTAGTGATGGAGTATCTGTGTATGATGTTCAAGCCTGAAGAAGTGGAGCATGTAATCAGGAATGTGTTCAAAACTGTCAACAATTGGACTCTATATGAAACTAGTGGAGTATATGCATTAACTATGGACTTAAATCACATAGAATACTTCCTAGTGGATAGAGTATACAATCACATCAGACTGAAGCTTCATGCAATGTTGAAGAAGAAGCTTGGATGTGTTCCAAATTCAGAAATGGCTAAGTATCTGATCCAAAGAACTATCAATCGGAGTTTGGGGTTGGATGCAAATACAGGAGTATAAGTCATAAGGTTTTGGGAACATCTTAAAGACTATCTGAAAAACTTGACTTCTCTTCCTAAAAGTCAAGTTAGGGGGAGATTGTTGGGAAATTCAGAAATATACAAGTACAGTTAATGCTGCTAGAAGAATCTTGATTACTACTTCTGAGATTAATGCTGCTGAGTGAAGTTAATACTGCTGAACAAGATTACTACTGCTAAGCAATTTTAGTACTGCTAGTAGTTAGTACTGCTGAACATTAATACTGCTCAAAGTATTAATATTGCTGAAGACTTAGTACTGCTTATAAGATTACTGTTGAAGATTATGGAAAGCTTGAAGATAAAGATGGAAGATTATTTTGAAGATCTTTTATTATTTGTAATTATCTTTTATCTTCAGTATATATAGAATAGTTTAGAATTGATAGATAATTAATTTTTAGTTTTGATAGAGAGAATCAACCTCAAGGTTTGTAATCCTAATTCTAGAGAAGTAGAATTCGTATTGGTGAGCTTGTTCATCAATATTGAGGTTGAGTGTTGAATCTTGTAGCTTTATAATCATTAAATAAAGTTTACAAGTTGTTCTTCTGATTCACTGTTCCATTGATTCTTGAATATTAAAGTGTTATTCCGCAAACTCCTTTAATATTGTTTCTGAGTGTTTATTCTTGTTTAGAATTAAGATCCTGACAAGTGGTATTAGAGCAAGTATTCTCAGAAATCTTATTCATCATGGAAAACACAGCTGAATCAAACAGTACTCTGGTCTCAAAGGTTCCAATGCTCAGACCCAATGAATTTGACATGTGGAAGATTAGAATCAAGCAATACATTCTCCTCACAGATTACTCCATGTGGGACATCATTGAGAATGGCCCATCGGATGCAGGAAAGATTGGTGAAGATGGCAAAAGAACCCCTCCAAAGACGGATGCAGACAGAAAGACAAGGTAGACAGAGATGAAATCCTTGAGCACATTGCTCTTGGCCATTCCCAATGAGTATCAACACCAATTCTGTAATTGCACTGATGCACAGATGCTCTGGAATGCTCTAGAGAAGAGATTCTCTTGTACCAAAAGTACCAAAAGAAATTAAAAGGCAATCCTGAAACAACAGTATGAAAACTTTATGTCAACCAAGAATGAGTCCATGACTCAAACTTTTGATAGGTTTAACAAACTGATTGGTGAACTAGCTACTATGGGAGTACATATTTGATCAAGATGATGTGAACAGAAAGTTCTTAATGTCCCTTGGAGATGAATGGACCATGTACACTATTTCATTCAGACAGAATGATCAGTTGGAAGAGAAAGAACTTGATGATTTGTACAATGATCTTAGAGTATTTGAAGCTGAAGTGGAGGCAAAGAAGAAGCCTTCTGGATATATTCATAATTCTGCACTCCTATCAGCATCAATTGATTCTACTGCTAACCCTGAATCAGTTAATGCTGCTAATGGAGTCAATCAAGAAAAAGGCACCGAGTCTGTGTTTGAAGCCTTTCTTTCCAGTCATGGAAATTCCTCTCTGATTAATGATGATTTGGAACAACTTCATCCTGATGATTTGGAAGAGATGGATATTAAATGGCAGATGGCCATGCTTTCCACGAGGGTGAAGAAGTTTTTAAAGAGGACTGGGAGGAACAGCTTCTTACAAAGAAGAGAAGATGGAGCAGGGTTTGATAAATCAAAGGTGGAGTGCTACAAATGCCATCTGAAGTGACACTTTGCCAGAGAATACAGAAGTGGAGTGTCTCACAACAACAACCACCATGCAACCCATAACTCATCCAAACGGGATTATAATTCGACCCCCAATTTATAAAGATGTAAATAATACTTCACATCCCAAAACACGGATGGGGCATAATACTCGACCCTTAAATAACGGAAGACAATCCATATAAATATGATACGCTATTGAAAACATGGAACTGAAACATAATACTCCCACAACCATAAAATGAAATGAAATCCAAATATTAAATCATGGACAATTAAATATCCAAAATACTGCGGGCCGACAACGGGGGATACTTGTACCCGTTGAGGGTGGAGGAAACACAAAAGTATACCACCCATACAACGTTAATCGTATGAAACCTCACGACATAAATGCCCAAGTGTCCCTACGAATTCTTGACAAGTTTCACCCAAAGAGACAGCTGACCTTAGCGGATACTACTGGGAATACCGCCCAAAGGCTCGGCACACGGGGGATACAACAAAGTTATTGCCCCACACGGCGAAGGCCCTAAACACCCATCAGAGGACTACCCACAGTCATAATAGCTTAACCTGACTCAGCCCTCCTAGTGCCTACTTGTAAAGACAAGGTCAGAAACCATGAGTCCCGGAGTCCAACCTCGTACCACCCAATTGACCATCAAATAAGACTGACTTACGTGCCTATGGATCCAATGCAACACAGTCTAATATTACATGACTACACATGAATAACTAAAGCACTCGAGCCTGTAATTATCAATAATATGCAATAAAATGCATTAAGATGTAAATCGTAATTTGGACTCTAAATCGAGCCATTAAAACCGGACAAATGTCCTCAATACTCTTTAAGTCGACACCGAGAGCTAAAATGCTCAAAATCCATTTGACCGACAATTAACGTTCCCTAAATAATGAAATGTCTTTAAACAACGTTTATGAAGACACATACCTCAAAGACGTGATTAACCCAAAACTCAACACGTATTGGGACCAAAGATTTTCCAAAGGGTTTATGAATGCAAATACACCAAAATGCATATAACATGAAATAGACTTCGTTTGTACAAAAATCATCAAATATGCATAAATTATAAACTAGTTTTGACTTGTACAAAATCACCAAGAATGCGTAAATCATGCTATTTAGTTGTTGAAATATTCAAAACCCAATATGAGCATTTTAGGAGGTTAAAACAACCCAAGTTTACCAAATATGAAAACTTATCAAAATACTCACACATTGACAAATACCAAGTAAAACATACTTTTACTTCAAAATACACATTTTGTCATGTACACCGTTTTAACAAATCAACTTGAACTCACCTTGCTAGATTTAGGCTAAATCTAGATTTTCCCCACTTTGAGCTCCTTTGAAGAAACTTGAATCTTCAAGGTCAAAACTTCCATAACCTAGATCCACAAGTATCCAACTGTAAATAACTATATTCAACCATATAGAAACATTCCCCACACACTTAGCATCAAAATCTCCATTTTGGGTAAAACCCTAATTTTGACCCAAGACTTCCAAAATCTTCCAAACCGAAATTAAAGAAATCAAACACTAGGAAACCATCAATGAAGCATCAATAACTTATATTAAGGTTTAGAAATTGGAGGGATACACTTACCACTGAGGTTTTGATGAAAACCTAGAAAACCCCAAAATTCTTGAAGATGGAGGTGAAGATGATGAGCTCTTGACCATTGCTTCCAATCCACCACCAAATACTCTTTAATCCTCTCACAACTAACAATTCAGACTTGAAAACATCTCAAAAACAAAACCATAGCATTTTGAATCACCCAAAACGGAGTAGAAATGTGCAAGATATGACCAAATGAAGAAAAATCCCGATTTTATGCGCTATGAGATTGGTGCGACCCTGCCACGCGACAGTGACATTTGTCACTATAGTGGGCACTGTCGTGCGAGATGTACCGAAAGTATTTTGCCCCGCACGAGCCTGCCATGCTACAGTGCCATTTGTCACTATAGCGGGCACTGTCGTGTGAGATGTATAAAGGGTCTTTTCGACCGCTTTCTCGACGACTTTCCCGACCGTTTCTCGACCGTTCTCCTAGCCATTCCTCAACTGCTCTCTCTGAACATTTGATGCTATTATGCCAGATATCCTGCCATTGTCATAATTACATGGTACATTCATTGGGACGACCAACCACTTGGTAATTGTTGTTGCTATTGTGACATAGGTCATAACTGCATGGCACTATAGTCGGGACTACCACACTTTCAATACCATTGGTGCTACTATGAAAGATGTCACAACCACATGTCACTATTGCCAAGACGACCATACTCTTAGTACCGTTGGTTTTATTGTGACTAATGACACAACCACATGGCACTATAGCCGAGACGACCATACGTGGTTCTTCCTTTACATACTCACCCCGTTCAACACTTTTCTTCAATTGGGATAGAAATCTGGGGTGTTACAATCCTCCCAACCTTAAAAGAGATTTCGACCTCGAAATCTATATTCCAATGGATTGTTTCCCACGGGATAGATTGTCCCTATTCCACTTTCCAGATCCACTGCCATAACTCTTGTGTTGATACTCCTGACAGCAACCTCCTTAGCACATTACACCTATATCCAAGTGCACACTTAATTTACTAAGCAGTCTTTACCCACAAGACTACAGTCATCTCCCAACCTTGGGTGACAATTACTACCTCCAGGGTAGTGTGTGATCTCAGCTTCTCACCGGCCAATTCCCTTCGGATCTACACGGTTCCGAACCCAAAGTCAAAGATCGTAACCAAACTCCCATGAATCCCCAGATTCCTACTGATCCAATCCTAATATTGATAAAGTTGTCCTTCTAATGCGTACCAATGCGTCCTTCAGGTAACCGGTTAACACATATTCGACTATCACTCAACTCCGTTCCAACCCCAACGTCACAATGGTAATTAATCATCAACACCTAACCTTCTTTTAAATTCTATCACCGAAAGGTCAATATTTTCCTTAATCCAACCAGGATACTTCCAAACATTCCAAGGTTCATTGACTTCAAGAAAACAAGCCGACGCCTAAGACCAAACGGTGATAACGAGAACGTGGACCTCCTGCCCAATAATTCATTTCAGAAGGATTGTCGCTCAAAGGTTGACACCTAACAGAATGCTAAAATCCCAAATCTTACATTTCTAACAAACGGACCACAAGGATTTCCTTTGATCGCGGAACCCACTAAGACGGTACACCATTAACATATACCATGATGTCACACCAACGAGCAACCCACCAAAACGAACCCAATTTAAGCGCAAATAATCACATGAGACCTTATCCCGCATGATTACCGAAGTATAAAATCACCCCTTAATTAACTGGGAAGGCTTAAATCTACTACCTCCAATTATACAAGCGTGCACGGATTCAAAACTGAAACCCAAAATTCGAGACTGACCGCAAGTCAAATCATCCGACGCTTCAAATCCCAAGGACTCCTCTAGTCCCTAAATATAACTCCTTTCACGCCTGGGGTTTAAATCTATAGGCCTAATGAGTCAAGGTTTTCAGTTGCTATGCCAATTTAAACTTTTACAACACTTTCAAATACATAAGCTTTATAACGATTAATCGGGCGGTAAAAATACACTACCGGTCGATCGATAGGTTTCAAAATTGAATTATCGATACTACGCATGTAAAACCATTTCAAAATTTTGTTTAATCAAAGTTTACATTAATAAAATGATAATAAAAGACGTGCAACAAAATTTATATTATAAACATGAAAATAAATTCTTGCACCACAACACGGGTAATAAATGTTTGTACAACTCCAAAAGAGAACTTCACAATTTTAACTTCGAAATGTTCCTCTGTAACCAAAAATGTTGTAGCATAAAATTTTCAACATGTCCCATATGCATCAGTTTAGTCCCCAAAACTCAGTAGAACGATGGGAATGAAAATAAATTTTAAATCGAGTTTAAAGCTTTGAGCCGCACAGATAAAACACATTTGTCCAAAATGGTAACTACAACGATTAATACTTGTATAAAGCCCAAAGATAAATCGCATGATATTGAAAATTCTGCAAAATAACATATGGGGTAACATCTATTAACAAAACCATTAAATTAACGCATGCAATAATGCATGCACACACGTTCCAAAATTTATCCACGTGACGCAAAAGTCGTACGATAAGACACCATAAAACCCAACTGAATTTTCATAAAACTCTAACACTAAAATCAAGCGGTGTCAAAATTTTCATTTCCCAACACAAAAGCATAAAACGACAACAAGTCCAAAATGTTAAAATTCAAAAACCACAACGTAAGGTAAAGTGACCATTTTCAATAAAACTCTCATGAGATACGGCACCCAAAAGCTCGTAAAATTACACGCAATAAAATTTAACCCACGCATCTCAAAGTTTATTTACGCGTCGAAAAGAACATCGCAAAACAATATTCCATGAAATTTAACATAACTCGTACAGACTAAAATTCCCAAGAAAACTCCGACCCAAGAACATGGGAATAACTTTTCTTTTAAAACCATTGACATACGTGGAGTAGATCCAATGTCAAGGTTAAAATCTCATAGCTACTTGCCCAATACCCAAATAGTATTAAAACACAAATATTACAATTTTCGAAAATAGTGTTAAACACGAAACGAGGTGAAGAGATTTTTCCAACAAAAATATTTGCAACCACGTGCAACAAAGCAATTTCATGCATGCTTAAACTCAAAGTTTTAAAATCTGATAAGTGCTAAATGCTTTACCAAGACTTTATAATGTAATCAATTTATGTTTAGCGATCATGAGAAACAATTTATGCAAACTTATTTTAGAAATAAATTTAGTGCATGAACTAGGTCGGCACTCACATCTTAGGATTACGCTTCTCAATAACCCGACATACTATAGTCAACGAGACTCATCAAACATCTTAGAGCAACAATCTCATTAATTGGTTAACTTACAATTTCTCCTCGAAATAGAGTCATTCTAACAAACTAATGGTTCTAACCCAAACAATAAATCTGACTCAAGATGATCAACTTAATACGTTCATCGTACTTAACTATCACTCCAAAGTGACATTGCTATAAACATCAACCCTTCCTTATAGCATTCGCTTAGAAACTTTCTTACTACCCCAACGGTCGTCGTACCAAGGTAGTTCAAGTTTACATATGTAGCATGTAGGTTCACTATAACACTGGCCAGGTGCCATTATGAACGTACCGTACATAATCATTCTTGCGACCCTCGACAAGCTTCCCGTCTCTAGCGACTCGCTCAACCCCAAGATATCTTATCTTAAGGTGCCTAATGTGCAACTTCACTTTCAATCACTTATAAGAACGCTAGTTTGAGTCTAGGCATCCAAAAGTCAATACCTAATTCTCTCAAACTTAAGATCTGATACCAACTTGTAACACCCTCAAATCTGGAAATAGCAACTAATTTAAAATTTTATAAATACATCGATAATTGCTTCATCTACAATCATAATTTAATATTTAACCACAATACACACAATCTATAATAAAGACGGGTGCTACTAAAACCCAATAACAGTTACTATCTCCAACCTGCGGAAGACTTCATCAACAACTTACTCTTGTATATAGCTAAGGTTCAACTCTTCATGAGGCTACTAGAGTCCGAACCCCCAACTGGAACCTGATGCACATGCCGACAAATAAAAAGGTTAGGCTTAACGCCTAGTGAGCTCAAGAGTTTTAACATGAATGAATATATCTTTAAAAGAAAGGAATTCAGTTCAAATCAAGATCTTTCGAAATGGTTTACTTTAGGAATGAAAACAATGCATTTTCCCATAATATGCACTTTTAAAGACAATGCTCCTAAACACACATTCTTTATAAAACCATGCAACCCATAACTCACCCAAAATGGGATTATAATTCGACCCCCAATTTATAAAGATGTAAATAATACTTCACATCCCAAAACACCCAAAACACGGGTGGGGCATAATACTGACCCTTAAATAACGGAAGATAATACATATAAATATGATACGCTATTGAAAACATGGAAGTAAAACATAATACTCCCGTAACCATAAAATGAAATGAAATCCAAATATTAAATCATGGACAATTAAATATCCAAAATACTGCGGGCCGACAACGGGGGATACTTGTACCCGTTGAGGGTGGAAGAAACACTAAAGTATACCACCCATACAACGTTAATCGTATGACACATTACGACATAAATGCCCAAGTGTCCCTACGACTTCTTGACAAGTTTCACCCAAAGAGACAGCTGACCTTAGCGAATACTACTAGGAATACCGCCCAAAGGCCCGGCACACGGGGGATACAACGAAGGCATTGCCCCACACGGCGGAGGCCCCAAACACCCATCAGAGGACTACCCACAGTCATAATAGCTCAACCGGACTCAGCCCTCCTAGTGCCTACTTGTAAAGACAAGGTCAGAAACCATGAGTCCCGGAGTCCAACCCCGTACCACCCAATTGACAATCAAATAAGACTAACTTACGTGCCTATGGATCCAATGCAACACAGTCTAATATTACATGACTACACATGAATAACTAAAGCACTCGAGCCTGTAATTATTAATAATATGCAATAAATGCATTAAGATGTAAATCGCAATTTAGACTCTAAATCGAGCCATTAAAACCGGACAAATGTCCTCAATACTCTTTAAGTCGACACCGAGAGCTAAAATGCTCAAAATCCATTTGACCGACAATTAACGTTCTCCAAATAATGAAATGTCTTTAAACAACGTTTATGAAGACACATACCTCAAAGACGTGATTAACCCAAAACTCAACACGTATTGGGACCAAAGATTTTCCAAAGGGTTTATGAATGCAAATACACCAAAATGCATATAACATGAAATAGACTTCGTTTGTACAAAAATATCAAAGATGCATAAATTATAAACTAGATTTTACTTGTACAAAATCACCAAGAATGTGTAAATCATGCTATTTAGTTGTTGAAATATTCAAAACCCAATATGAGTGTTTTAGGAGGTTAAAACAACCCAAGTTTACCAAATATGAAAACTTATCAAAATACTCACACGTTGAAAAATACCAAGTAAAACATACGTTTACTTCAAAATACACATTTTGTCATGTACACCGTTTTAACAAATCAACTTGAACTCACCTTGCTAGATTTAGGCTAAATCTAGATTTTCCCCACTTTGAGCTCCTTTGAAGAAACTTGAATCTTCAAGGTCAAAACTTCTATAACCTAGATCCACAAGTATCCAACCATAAATAACTATATTCAACCATATAGAAACATTCCCAAAACACTTAGCATCAAAATCTCCATTTTGGGTAAAACCCTAATTTTGACCCAAGACTTCCAAAATCTTCCAACCCAAAATTAAAGAAATCAAACACTAGGAAACCATCAATGGAGCATCAATAACTTATATTAAGGTTTAGAAATGGGAGGGATACACTTACTACTTAGGTTTTGATGAAAACCTAGAAAACCCCAAAATTCCAATCCACCACCAAATACTCTTTAATCCTCTCACAACTAACACTTTAGCCTTGAAAATCTCTCAAAAACGAAACCATAGCATTTTGAATCGCCCAAAACGGAGTAGAAATGAGCAAGATATGACCAAATGAAGAAAATCCCGATTTTATGCGTTGTGAGATTGGCGCGACCCTGCCACGCGACAGTGACATTTGTCACTGTAGCGGGCACTGTCGCTCGAGATGTACCGAAAGTCTTTTGCCCCGCGCGACCCTGCCATGCTACAGTGCCATTGTCACTAGTGGGCACTGTTGTGCGAGATGTACCGAGGGTTTTGTCGACCGCTTTCTCAACGACTTTCCCGACCGTTTCTCGACCGTTCTCCCAACCATTCCTTGACTGCTCTCTCGGAACATTTGATGCTATTATGCCAGATATCCTGCCATTGTCATAATTACATGGCACATTCGTTGGGACGACCAACCACTTGGTAATCGCCGTTGCTATTGTGACATAGGTCACAACTGCATGGCACTATAGCCGGGACTACAACACTTTCAGTACCATTGGTGTTATTGTGAAAGATGTCACAACCACATGTCACTATTGCCAAGATGACCATACTCTCAGTACCATTGGTGCTATTGTGACTAATGACACAACCACATGGCACTATAGCCGAGACGACCATACGTGGTTCTTCCTTTACGTACTCACCCCGTTCAACACTTTTTTTCAATTGCGATAGAAATATGGGGTGTTACATTATCACGTTCAACCTCTATTGCAGGTATTTCAGGCATGTATAAGACGACAACATCTCTTGCTGACAATACAATATTTCATTTTTCATCGGTAGTAAGCATCTTGAATGAAAAGGTTAGCTTGAAATGATCGTTCCCAAAATATTCAGAAAAAGTTGACTAAAATAGTCAAACTTGAATCACCACTTGAAATAGAACAGAAAAACTTTCTAACTCCAGAACTCGCAGACGACAGAAACACGCACACCAAAGAAACTCGCAAAGAACTGTTCACTGAACTTCCCGCAGATAACTTTGTGCGCGTAACTACTTCTCGCAGATAACTACGTGCGCGTTTCTCAAAACTTGCAAGCTTTTACGTGTGTGTTTGTTCTTCTCGCAAAACACTACTTGCGTGTTTTATACTTGGAAACTTTTTCACACTATCAATTATCGCAAGCAAATGCAAACTCGCAGATCAACCAATCTTTGCGTGTTCCATACTTAGACAAATTTTGAGAAAAATAAAACTCGCAAAACGTGAACTCGCAAGCAATGACTTCTCGCAGAATAAAATACTCGCAGATTAGACAAGAACTTGCACCAAGAGGTTTGCATGTTTTGACTTCCCTTAGATCACTATATGCGCGAACTAGACATAAACTCGCAGACAACACATAGAATTCCCATGTTTTTCCTTGTGCTTGTTCTTCAAGTTTGTGTGTTCTTTCTTAGCGAGAAGTGTAGATCTAGCGCGTTCTTTCCTTAATCACACGAATTCGATCCAAAAACTTCGTAGACCTGCAAATTCCTTATCAAATGGAACCAATGTGATCGAAATTATATACTGAACACTTTTCTAATTAACAATTATTACTAAAAACACAAAAATACAATGCATCAATCCAATTTACAGTGTTTGACAAACTTTTTCAAGAAAATCCAAAAAATCCAAAATTCGAACTATTCTAATGATTAATTCGTGAATTAGTGTGAACAAGAATGATTCTATTACATCAAACGAACCCTATGGAACCATTTTTACATTCAAAAACTAATTATCAAATGTGAATTTGATCCAACAGTGTTCTTTGAAAAACGATTGTGCGAGTTCTTGAAAAAATCAAGAAATTCGATCCAATCCAAGTGAAATAATCCTTCTGAATGATTATGGGTAGGCTCTGATACCAAATGTAAGTCCAGATTTCAATCCATGATGAACAATTCAATCAAATCAACATAAAATGTAGAGAGAGAATCTAGAGAGAGAATGATGAAGTCGTATATCTCACTTAGTGCCAAATGATTACAAACTCTCAAAGTACAAGGTCTCACTACTCTCAAGACATTACAAGCTATTTATATGAATGAAAAACTCTCACAAGGTAGAAACTCTCAAATACTTATAAAGACAAAGTCAAACATACAAAAGTCAAGCAATTGATGTAAACAAGATACATTTACATCAACCCTTTCTGGAATAATACCTGAAGTAGTTTCTCAACAAACTACTTTGGACGCATTCGTGGGTCGCTCCTCCACGTCAGCTACCACATCAACCGTGTCAGTGATGCCAATATCTGCCACAGCACCGGTGACAACCCCATTTTTCTTCGTTCCTCAAGACCTACCAACTGAGGTAATTTCCACTATCACCAGTGTTCTCTCTACTTCTATCCTCGTTACTAATTCTTTTTATACTATTTCTTTGGTCCTTAACCCTCCCAACATTTTGCAACAACATCATACCATTGCGTCCATAGGACCTGTTACTCAAACAACTCCTCCAAACTTTGAAGGAGACATACAATTTTTTAACATGTTTGATCTATCTGGTGTTCCTAAACCCATGTACACTTCTCCCACCTCTCCATATAAGCCTGAGCATTCTTTTGCTCAACCACTAACTTTTGTTTCAGGTCCTACTTTGGGAACTGTTGATGACAGCGTCAATAAACTCTCTGACAAGGTGGACTCTCTCTCCACCTCCCTCAACACCACCACTAAAGCTGTCAACCAAGCTGGTGAGGAGCTGAAAAGACTTACCACTGCTTCTACTTCCAAGGCTGAAGCTTCTCAAGTCATGGCTCTTCAAGGAAAGATTATCAAAATAAAGGAGGACTTAGTTGCTAATCATCAACAAGTTCAACATATACAAGGAAGACTTGGCTCTCTCACAACTGAAGTTCGGGGTCTCTCTTCAAATATTGACTCATGCATAGACCTGCTGACTCAGGTCCTGACAAAGTTGAATGAACCAACTCCTGCTCCGACACCTTCCTTCACTAAAAATGATCGTACTTCGCTCAATATCGCCGTTGAAATTATTCATCAGGCCACTTCCCAAATCCCATATATTGAAGGTCTTCTTGAAAGATTGGAGGTTGAAGTCCATTCTAAGCCTACTGCTGAGGCTATAACCAACGTTGCGGAACTCCCACATGATGATAATGACAAAGAGGGGGAGAAATCAAATGAAGAAAATTTAGATGCAGTTGAGGTTCAGGAAACAGAAGAACCTCCCTCTCAAGTTGAGGGGGAGAAGGTCGCTGAGGTTTTGTCAATAGCTCCTCCCTCTTCTTCCCTAGCTCTAGTTGATGAACAAGAGGAGGAGGAGGAAGAAGAAGAAGATGATGAAGAAGATCTTGATCTCCATGATCAAGAAAACAACAATGTCGCTGACGCTGATGATGATGATGATGATGAAGAGGATCAGTCTCTTTGGTTCTCAGCAACAAACGTCCCTGCTATGAAAGGCATTGTTTTCTCTGAAGCAGGGGGGAGACAGAAGGATAAAGCTTCAGGTACTCCATCCCAAGGCAAGCAGAAAGGAATAGCTGTCGAGGGAAACCTGAAACTCTTATCACCATCTAAGGGGGAGAATCCTTCTCAGGTATGCCTATCCATTGTCCCTCTCTCCTTCTTTTCCTGCCAAACCCCTCTCTCATTCTAGCCTTTATCTTTCTTCTTCTATAAAAAAGACTAACTCCCTTTTTCATTTTTGATCAGTCAATTATATCCCCTACTTAAGGGGACTTCACTTCAAATAATCCCAACTCAATCAACTGAAGAACAAATCATCCCATCCTCTTTCAATGAGGTTGATGAACTAGAAGAAGAAGATCAAGCCCTGTTCCATCCAGGAAGGCCCTCTAGACCAGCTCAATGGGTAGAGGATGAACTCAACAAAAGAACAGAGATGATTTCTCACCTATAGAGACAGCGGCTAAAGATCCCTCTTCAATCCTCATCTAAAGAGCTTGATTTCCTGACCCAAGCTAAAATCGAAGAATCTGTCAGAGCTGAGAAGCTGACTGCTGAAATGCCAAAAAGATGCTAATCTAGCTCTTGAGGTTCATTCATCTCTTTTCAAGGATGACAAGATGAAGAAAAATCCAGTGAAGGTTCAAGTTGCTCTGCTAAAAGAGATTGAAGAGGAGCGCTTAAAAGAAAAGGAGGTCGGCGATAAAACACTCGAATGGTGCAAACAGAAGATTGATTATCGCTCTGACCCAATGAAGATCATATCTGTCATCATCTCTGTGAGAAAGAAGAAGGACCGAACGTCAGTGACAATGGAGATAACTAGAGAGGATGGAAGCTCAAAGGTCATGTTCGTATCAAGACTTGAAATTTTTGGCTACATTGAATGGTTAGAGTTTAAGGAAGCACTGAAGAAATCAAAATCAACCTACAGAGGCTATGTTGAAGGTATATTTGGATCCCTCATCAATAGAGTCACTATTGTATTAAAGGTACCTTTTGATCTTCCTCCAAAGCCAAGACAAACCAAAAGAAATATTGCCTCCTCTTCCTCTGATAATGTCGCTGCAATCAAGAATGACACCTCCATCAAATTCTCAAAATAAGCATTGTTCGGGCCTCCTCCTGATCTCTCAGTTCTTGATCTATCCCTGCCTCCTAGTGGACCATTCATTCCAGGACAAGTTCTGAAAAATCCTTTTGGAATCTTCTTCAACGATGATGAAGGTCAGCTCAGATTCCAAAGAGTCTCTGAGATCCCTATATGTCCTCTGAATCATCTCAAGGATCTTCTGCGCTTAGGGTGTACCTAATCCCCTTTAGTTGAACCGATCAAAACAATCATTAGACAAGAATCAGCTAATCGAAGGCAAAAAAGAGAAGAAGTGCCTGATTACATGATCAAGGTTCTGAAATCCTATCTAGATAGCTAATAGATTTTTTTTTCTTTCTTCTTGTAATCTGTTAGCTAGACTTACAGTAGTTAGTTCTTCACTTGTACTTCAAGTTTTCATCTCTCTTGTAATTCTTTCTTTGTATTAATGAAAATTCAGTGAAGTACTTAACTCTATCAGTATTGTAAAAGATCCCTCAAAATAGTAATTGGGACGTGTATGTTATGAGTCCTGATTATCCTTTATTTTGACATTAAAGTAATTTTCTTCATAGTTACTTTGTCATCATCAAATAGGGGGAGATTTTTGATCCATACTCTTTTAGTGATTTAATAATGACCCTTTTCTATACTTAGTGAAAATTACATTTAACATTATGTATTAGTGTTTCATCATCAGCGATCATACTGAGTCTGTTCATTTATCACTGATGATCTCTCTTATAAACATTCATATGTATTCTTGTTTTACCATCAATGATTTAATACTGAGTATGTTCAGTATTGCTGATAATTTCTAATGTAAACAGTTAGACGTAATCCCTAAAGACAAGCTTCGCGACAAAAGATGTTCACTGGTGAATCGAAGACAAAGCTGCTGAACAAAGACAAGTCTACTCATGACCTGATGCGAATATCAGTGGAGCAAAGACAAGTCTACATACGCGAAGAAACCTGAGGAAAAGCATCAGCGATAGCTGAACTTCTTTATATATCTGAAGGAAGAGATATTCAGCGATTGATGATCACATAGCTTATGCCTCAAGTATCTTTTGTCTTATCCTTGCACACATAGTACGAGTGTCAGAATAGACATACCTCTGCAGCAATGCGTACAACAACTATGTCAACTACATTGTTCATCATACGGCCAAAAGCATGTCTCCTAAAGTCAGACTCATGCAAGCAACCAATGAAGGACATGTGTAAAGTACTCTACCATGCATTTAATGCATAGGGTATAAATAGAAAGATTAACACTCCATCTGAGTGTTGCCTTCATCTTTCTAAAATATAGAAACCCTTGTTTTCTATATTCTCCCAATCCTCTATTCTCTATTTCTAGTGCAACCTTCTTAGTGATTCTTAAGTTTGTTTAGATTAAGTTTTACTTAATCTTATTCCGCAAAAAACTTGTAAATTGTGATTTGATTTATCAATAAACAATTTATTAAACTTTAAAATTTTGTGTGTTTGTACTCACCCCCCCCCCTTCTACAAACTTGTTAAGCACCTTCGAGACCAACACTTTCTTCTGACACGTTCGTCCGATGCACTTCTTGACCAATCAAATTCAAGGGACGTGTTTGTGTCATAATGAGCACCTTTTCCCGCTCAACATTCTCTCTCTCCTCACTCTCCAGTGTATAAACCTCTCATGTTCATATTTTTACCTTTTACGCGCATATAACACTCTAAAGGAAAAAAATTACTCTCAACGTTCAAAAGAATTCTAGGAACTCAAGAACCTAACAATTTCATCTTCTTCCTTAACTTCTTCCTAAAAACTCTTGTTTGATCTTTAAAACTCATTATTTTTCTTATGAAAAACTGTTTTTCTCTCTAAAATCATTTCTTTCATGATTTTCATTCAAAAGCCTTTTGGTTTTTAAGGCTTAAAATTGTTTTCTTTAAGATTGTTCATGTTTCTTTCTTAAAAAGGAAACTGGCCATATTCTTATTACCTCTTTTTCAAATCCTCAAATAGTGGACATCTTCTTTTACAAGTTTTTTTCTTAAAAAAACCTGGTAACCATTGCATTATTCTTTTTCTCTAAAAAATATTTGTTCTATTACTCTTTGGTATTTCAAAAATGGCATCTCAAACCACCCCGATCAAATAAAAAAATGTCAAATTCGATATCTCTGTCGTTCAGCTCTCTGGCAACAATCATCTGCCTCTATCGGAATTCCCCAAGAAGAAGCCCTCCACTCATCTTCTTGAGGCTTCAGCATTTCTAAAGGCATCTCTCTGTCGCTCCTCCTCCATGCAACGCTCTCCTTCAGCAGTTTTGATTCACTGCTGAAAAGGGACAAGTGACCACTAAGCAGCGCAACCCACTGATGGTCATTGCTTTCCCGACGCAACACAATGTAAGGGTCATTACTCCCAATGCCATCTGCACCACTCTCCGCTTCCCTTTAAAAACCAAGGAAGGATTTGATGCCCTCCCCACAGATGAAGAACTGATCAAATTCCTTGACTTGATGGAATATCAGTGGGACCTAAAGCCAAGGTCAACGGTGCCTGGCAAGAGATTAACAATGATCTTGAAGGCCACGATTCCTTCCCAACTGAACTACGTCTTTTCGCATGTGATTCAATGCATGAGCGGGAAGACAGGATCGCTGGATCAAGCCAGCAAGGTACAGCTGCAGATGGATTTATCCCTCTTCTATGGGAGAAACATGGACTATGCAGGGATGATTTTTGAAGACCTGATGACCAAGGTCGAGAAGCCTAATAGGGAAACCAAAGTCCTTTATGTCCGCTTGATATCGTCCCTACTGAAGTTCGTTTTGGGGGATCTCTACCCCAAAGAGGGTGATTGTCAACTCTCCAAGTTCGGGGTCCGAATCCTCAACATTGAGCCCACTGAAAATGAGGTAAGTCCTTGTAACCTTCGCGCTCGTCTATCCTCTCTTTCTTCGCCTTCAGTGGTCACGACGGTGGTTTCCTTCAAAGGCTATCCCTGCCGCTACCACCTCTTCAAAACAAAAGTCTACAGTGCTTCCTGGCCAATCTAAAAAGGCCAAGAACACTGCAGAGCAAACCCCTCAACAATCATTAACAACAGGGTTTGTCTCTCAACAGATAACCCTGGACGCCTTCGTGGATTGCTTCTCCACAACCTTCGTTGCTACTGCATTGGTGCCTATCATCACTGAATCAATGTTGGTATCTACCCAAGTACGCTCAGCGCCTCAAAACACTGCTGATGTAAATTCGAGTAACATCAGTGCTCACTCCTTAAATCTCTTATCCCTTACTTCTTCTTCCTTGGTCTCTAACTCAGTTGTCTTACAGCTACCCGAGACGTCAAACATTTCCTTAGGACCTAGTGGCCTCCCTCTAGGAGTGTCTCAGCAGATACCCATCTCCCAGTCTCTCTTTGAGCGGGATATGAACTTTTACAACCTCTTTCCTACTCCATCAGGTATCCCCCTATCTCACACACTATATCCTCTCTACTAACTAAGCCCGAGCGACCTATTTCTCTGTACTTACCATGTTTTACATGTCCTACTTTGGCGACAATCGACACCTCCCTCAGTGAGGTAAGCAAGCAGGTGGACTTTCTCTCCACCACCATCAGCGCCAACACCACAACAATCAACACTGATCGTGATGCCTGAAGGATCTTACCTACTCCCTCTCTTCGAAAGTTGAGGCTTCCCAGCTATCAGTTCTCCAAAAGGAGGTGAAAATGTTGAAGACCGACGTGGACAACAATACTACAGTACTTCAATTTCTCAACGGCCATGTCAACAGACTTATTGGGGAAGTAAAGACCCTCAGTGACAAGGCTGATGCCACCAATCGACTCTTAGCTAATATTTTGACCAAAATCAGGAACCAGTTTCAACGCCCGCTCATTCTTTCACTGAGGACGATCGACTTAACCTCAAGGTTTCTGTGGATTTTGTCTACGAGGCTACATTGACCCTCCCCAACCTGGAAGACTGAGTCAAGGCTTTGAAAGCTAAAGCCCCAGTGACTACTGCTGTTGCTGCTACCTCCCCCTGTGATGATGACAAAGAGGGGGAGAAGAATGTTGATGATACAGAGGTTAATATGGAAGACCCTCCTCATGTTGAGGGGGAGAAAACCGCTGATGAGCAAGCCCCTTCCTCCTCTCCAGTGATTGTCAAAGAGGTTAATGATGAAGAAGAGGATGAAGAAGAGCTTGATATCAAGGATCAAGGCTCTAAAGGAGTTGATGATGAAGATGATAATGACGAGGATGATCCATCGCTATGGTTCTGTCCAGCCAACATCAGCGTCCCTGCTAAAAAAGGCATCGTCATAATGAAGCAGGGGCGAGAAAGGATACGACTTCAGATCCTTCAACCCAAGGCAAGAAAAAGAGGATTGTTACCGAAGGAAACCTAAAGGTCTTATCACCATGTGATGGGGAGAATCCTTCTCAGGCATGTCTCTCCAATCGTTCCCTTATTCTTCTTTTCTCACCTTAAACCCCTCTCACATTTATAGCCTTTATCTTTCTCTTTCCAATAAATAAACACTGACTTACTTTTTGATTTTGATCAACTACTTTGTTGGGTCTGAAATATGCCAAACATGGTTACTACTTCTGAAGTTAATATTCATCATGGTTACTACTTCTAGTTCAACATGGTTACTACTTCTGTGGTTAATGTTGCCAGTTGTAGTTAATGCTGCTGGAACAAAGTTAATGCTGCTAGAAGAAAACAGTTAATACTTCTAATTAGTACTTTTGTGATTAATACTGCTAGTTGATGATTAATGTTGCTCAACAAGATTAGTACTGCTAGTTCAAAGTTAGTACTGCTTGAAGAGATTAGTGCTGCTGAGCATGGTTAGTACTGCTAGAGTTAATACTGCTCAGAGTATTAATGCTGCTGAAGAATAATGCTGCTTATGTGATAAAGAATTCGCATGAAAGGATGACAACTGGATGGACTGAAGATTATGGAAAGCTTGGAGATAATGATGGAAGATATTCTGAAGATATTTTATTAATTGTAATTAGCTTTTATCTTCAGTATATATATAGTATTGTTTAGAATAGATTATAATAATTATTATTATTCATTCTAAGTTTTAGAGAGAATCAACCTCAAGGCATAGATCCTAATTCTAGAGAAGTAGAATTCGTCTTGAAAGAGTTTGTTCTTCAAGATTGAGGTTGAGTGTGTAATCTTCTGATTTTAATCATTCAATACAAGTTTACAAGTTGTCAATCATATACTGTTTGTTTACTGTTACATTAAATATCAAAGTGTTTTTCCGCAACTTCTTTGATATTGTTTCTGAGAATTTATTCTTGTTAAGAATTCGATCCTGACAAGTGGTATCAGAGCAAGTATTCTCAGAAACCTGCAATCATCATTCTTCCTTGAAATCAGAAATCATCAATGGCTAAAGTTTCAGATTCTTCAAGCACAGAAATCCCCACAGAGGTAATGTCTAATCTTTTCTCAAAAACTTGTATGGAAACTGTTAAAAGGTACAGGGATCACAACCAGACAATGAGTGATGACCTTAAAAGATTAGAGAGAGATATAAAAGACTATGTAAGAATTGTTGAGAGTTTTGAGGAACATATCAAAGTTTTCCAAGCCAATGAACTTCAACATTCTTATGATACAAATTACTGGAAGTGGGAGAAGAATGGCCTAGAACTTCAGCTGAAAAAGTCTAAAGAGGAGAATGAGAAGATAAAGAGTGAGTTTGAGAAAGCCAAGCTGAATATTGAGAAATTTTCCAATGCTTCTAAAGCAATGGACTCTTTGCTCCAAACTTAAATCCATGACAAACTTAGAAGAGGAATAGGCTATAACACCACACCACCACCATACAACAACAATTACATCCCTCCTATATCAGACTTGCTAGAGACCAAGAATAGGAAGGAATTGTCTGATGAAGCCACTAAGGTAGATCCATTAGACAAAGTGGTGGTTGAAACAGACTCTGAAGAAGAGAACTCTAATGATAAGAGTAAGGAGAACACTGTAGGTGGTGAGATTCCTCTAGAAAATCACATTATCACCAATGAGGGATGTGGAAAGACTTGGGTCAAATCTAAGGACATAGAAAAGACAGAGGGAAATTCTGGTAAGGTCCACTACAAACAGACAACAGTTGTGAATCATGTCCCTTGCAAACAGTGTACTTGCAATAAATCTGAGCCCCAAAAACATGATAAAAGGAGGGGAAATCAAAGAAACTGGAATAATCAGTGGGCACAAAAACAAGGGGTTGATCTTAGTAAAATCAATAGACCAAAACCTTGTTTTATCTGTGGAAAGCTTAATCATGTTGCCAAATACTGTTATTTCAATCCTATCAACCAAAGAGTTAATTTTCAAAGACAAACTCAAAACTCCTTTGGTTATAGGAAGCAAGGAAGGAATCAAATGGCTGAGAACAGAGCACCTAAAAAGTCTCATGTTCAAAACAAGTTTGCTAAAACTAAGAAAAATTCATCAAATAAACAAAGGAGTAACTTAAAGACAAAGAAAGCAAACAACTTTGTTCAAGTTTGGGTTCCAATTGTAAAGAAACCTGTTAGTACTGTTATCCCAGATAGTACTGCTAACAGAAATAGTGCTGCTGCAACCAATACTACTGCTAACAAGGATAGTGCTTCTACTAGTATTAATGTTGCAAAGCCTATAATCTTGACAAAGTATTCCAGCCATGAGATTCCTAAACAGCTCATCCAGAACAAACTGACAGATTATATAAATGAGAAAGGTCAACCCAAGACCACTTTGGCTTGGGTTCCCTCAAAGACTAACTGATTTATCAAGTGTGCAGGGCAATCAAAAGCTCAAGAGGAAGAGCATTTGGAATGAAGATAATGATTGCTCTTGGCACATAACAAGGAACATGGACTGCCTTCAAATTCTTTAAAAGATTTGATGGAGGACATGTTACTTCTGATCCAGCAGAAGGTAAGAAAAGTGAAAAAGGTATAGTTTCAAAAGATAAAGTAACTTTTGAAAATTTTATGGTATATGGTACTACTAACCTTGTGTCTGTAAGTGTTTCAGGTTGCTAATACTGAAAGGTAGTTAGTACTTCTAGTTCAATGAATACTGTCAGACTGTGTTAATACTGTTGGTATGTGTTACTACTGCCAGTCTGTGTTAATGCTGCTGATAAGTGTTACTACTGCTAATGTAAGTTTTCTATACCTAAAAATGATCTTCAATGATTTAATGTCAAACCTGGATATCAATCAAAAAGCTTTTATCTGTATCCAAGGTTTGTACAAGTACTTAATAATGAATTGACGGACATACCTCACTTTGATGAGGTATATGTACCTAAACCCCTTAAAGGCAAGGTTTTCTCAAACATGAGAAGATCTGCTGGGGACTCGGATGGAGTTGACACCCCATTGTTCTCTACAATGATGGTGGTGTCCCACACTGATGAAGGTATGGCAGCAGGGTCAAGGCCCCCATTAGACCATCCCACTGCTAGTCAATACCAACCTTCCCACTCTAAATCAATTCCCCAGTCTCTTCTTGATAAACCAACTTCACCAATCACCCAAACATACAAAAGGAAACAGGTAAAGAAGGCTCCTTCCCTTCTTGCACCTTCACCCACTCAGCCTTTAAGCCCTCTAAGGGAGAATTCTCCTTTAGAGAATATCAATAGGGAAACCAAAGGGGTGTCTCCCAACCCCAAGGAGGTGCTCTCTGAGGAAGAGGAAGAGCATATGGGTGCTGAAGTTGCCACTACTCCTGCTAGCACAGAGGAGGACAGTGGTAACATACCTAAGACCTCCCCCATGGCAACTTTGAATGAGAAATCATTCAAAGGTCCCAGGTGCCAAGAAACCACGGGGGTGGATAGTGCTTCTGCTAGGCAGAAGGCTTCCACTACAAAAAGATCCCATGATCCTTCAATAGAGGGTAACACTTCTGGAGAAGGTGAGGACAGATATAACTACTATGAATTGATGGAAACAATGGGCAACATCAACCAAGATGTTCTTAAACAAGGGAAAGAAATTGAAGAGATAAAGCTGGTAATACTGTCACAACAAGTTCAGATTGCCAAATTAAAGAAGATGGTGACAAAGCTTTAACAGAAGAAGAGGAGAAAACAATATGTGTTGAGGCAGAGGAAACCTGAAAAAGATGCTTCCTACAAGGGGGAGAATAAAGAGAAGGAAAGACATTCTGAGGAGAGATTTGATGGTGAAGGGGATAAAGAAACAGTTGAGGGGGAGCAAGATTCAAGAACTGAAATAGAACAAGCAGCAGCAGAAACTGTTAATACTGCTCAAGCAGTAGAAACAGTTAATGCTGTTGAGATAAAAGAAACAGCAGGGCTTTCTGTGGAGGAACTGGAGATTGCAGAAACACTAGTTAAAGCCAAAAATGACACTCCTAAGGCTACTCAAAAGGCCAAGGGAGTAGTCATCAATGAAGGAGGAATTCAACAGAAGGAAACTGAAAAGGCAAAGGAGTCAAAAGGAAAAGGAAAGGAGAAGATGGTTGAAGCTGAACTGCCTGAAAAGGAGAAGTCCCAGATTGAAATGGATGAGGCAATTGCAAAGCAGCTTCAAGACCAAATGGAAAAGGAGGAACAGTTGCAAACAGAAACAGACAGAGAACTTGCAAAGATCATGGCCAGAAAGTTGAATGCAGAATATCAGAAAAGCATCAAAGAAGCAGCTCAAGCCAAGAAACTTCAAGTCAAAAAGATGCAAATTCAAAAACAGAAAAGATAACCTTCCAAAACATTTTTGGCCAATCAGGAAAGAAGAAAGATGATAAATTTTCTGAAAGGTGCAATTGGTGTCAAAGGGGATTCGTTCACCAAGATGGCATACAATCAGGTTGAAGAACTGTACCAGAAAGAGAGGTCTAAGCTTCAAGAGGATTCAGTTCAAAGGGAAGAGGCTGAGAGAAGAATGAAGGAAAGGCATGATCTGAATATTCAGAAACCATTTCCTAAGGAGACCACACCCTCAAAAGACAAAATTAAAGAGATGAAAAGGTGATCACTTCTTATCACTAGCAGATAGATCATATCAAGAAGCTGGTACTGAAAAAGAAGAAAATTAAAGTTTGTATTGATATGAAATCTTATTTTAAGGGGGAGATAAGTGAAGAAGCTGAAATAAAGCAGTAACTACATCAGAAACAGAAAAGAAGATAACAGCAGAAACTGAATCAAGAAGAACTAGTAATTGCAGAAAGTTTTGAAATTATCATAAAGACCCTATGTTGAAGAACTTAACTTCCTAGTTTTGAAAATTTAAGTTAGGGGGAGATTGTTGGGTCTGAAATATGCCAAACATGGTTACTACTTCTGAAGTTAATATTCATCATGGTTACTACTTCTAGTTCAATATGGTTACTACTTCTAGTTCAACATGGTTACTACTTCTGTGGTTAATGTTGCCAGTTGTAGTTAATGTTGCTAGAACAAAGTTAATACTGCTAGAAGAAAACAGTTAATACTTCTAGTTAGTACTTCTGTGATTAATACTGCTAGTTGATGATTAATGTTGCTCAACAAGATTAGTACTGCTAGTTCAAAGTTAGTACTGCTTGAAGAGATTAATGCTGCTGAACATGGTTAGTACTGCTAGAGTTAATACTGCTCAGAGTATTAATGCTGCTGAAGAATAATGCTGCTTATGTGATAAAGAATTCGCATGAAAGGATGACAGCTGGATGGACTGAAGATTATGGAAAGCTTGGAGATAATGATGGAAGATATTCTGAAGATATTTTATTAATTGTAATTAGCTTTTATCTTCAGTATATATATAGTTTTGTTTAGAATAGATTATAATAATTATTATTATTCATTCTAAGTTTTGAGAGAGAATCAACCTCAAGGCATAGATCCTAATTCTAGAGAAGTAGAATTCGTCTTGAAAGAGTCTGTTCTTCAAAATTGAGGTTGAGTGTGTAATCTTGTGATTTTAATCATTTAATACAAGTTTACAAGTTGTCAATCATATACTGTTTGTTTACTGTTACATTAAATATCAAAGTGTTTTTCCGCAACTTCTTTGATATTGTTTCTGAGAATTTATTCTTGTTAAGAATTCGATCTTGACATACTTCTCTCCACTGCTTAAGGGAGTAGCTCTTCAAATAATTCCAGCGACCTCAGCTGAAACCTGTCAATAATCCCAGTCTCAGTTCAAGAGACTGATGAACAAGAAGAAGAAGAAGAAGAAGAATCACTGAGCCATCCCAACAGACCCTCTCGACCTCTCAAAAGGTCGAAGGATGAAAACAAGAGGCGGTCAGAGGTGATTCTTCATCCTGAAAGTCAAAGGCTGAAGATCCCTCCTCAAGACACCTCCGAAGAACTTGTCTTTTTATCCCCGAAAGAAATAGAAGAATCGATCAGGGTTGAACGTCTCTATGCTGATTGCCAAAAGGATGCCTCTGTTAGCTCCAAATCTTATGTTTGTTAAAGTGTTGAAAATACCCAAGTCCTATTTCAGAGGACTTCCAAAGATAGACCTCAGAGGGCATAGACTTCAGAGGACGAAGAAATCAGAGATTGCAACTTTCAGCAGAAGACATCAGAGATGGCTTCATCTGAGGCTCTGAAGACAACGTCAGAGATCTGAAGACATTCTCTCTGAAGATGGAGCTGAAGACTCCTGAAGTATCATAACAGATAACCAATCACTTAGTGATAAGATTTACTTTATAGAGTAGGTTATTGTTCAAGCATGTATTGAGCTTACCTATTAGGTAAGACATTGTTCAAGCATACTTCTATTTGTCAGAATAGTACACTGTTTACTTTATGGTCCTATAAATAGGACCATCACTCCTTTGACAAAAGTGTGCTTTTTGATATCTTGTATAAGAAGAATCAACTGAATATATCTCACGAAGATCTTTTTCTTTCTACTTGCTTTATATATGAACTGTGATATTTAAATCTGCTTTTGATATTAAACGATATTGCTTCCGCTTTTTTATACTCTTGTTGTTTATATCATTATTGTTATAAGATTAAATCTGGGATCCAACAATTGGTATCAGAGCCTCCTTTGTTTTCTAAAACAAAGAAAGATCATATCTGCATACTCGGATAGATTTAATTGTTACTGATTCAAGCTTTTATTATCTGTGCATGTTTGTGTAAACCCTGGTTTATTAAACTTTATATGCTCCATATTTAAAAGTAAATCACAGTTACATCACTTAATAGAAAGATCTTCATAGAAAAGCATCAGTTCTTCAAATCTTCATCCTTTCTTCACAAAAATGGCAAACTCAAGCATAAGTGCCATTTATACAGCCGGATCATTAACCAAACCTCCTACACTTCTAAGGGATGAATATCCTCAATGGAAGATAAGGATGGTAAATTTCTTAGAAGGCATGGACAGGGATCTGTTAAGATCAGTAAATGATGGACCTCACCAACCAATGGTGTTAGTACCAAGAGTTCCAGCAACAGCAGATACTGCTGAAATCCCTGCTTACTATGAAAAGAAAACTTCAAACTTTACGGATGAAGAAACTAACATGATGAACAATGATTCAAAGGCTGTTAGATTACTTATAATGGCCATTCCCAATGATATCTTTCAAGAACTTGATTCTTGCGTAACTGCAAAAAGAGATATGGGATCAGTTGTTAAATCAACTTGAAGGAGGCCTACAAACTCAAAAGAACAGGAGAAATCTTTGTATCAATGACTATCATGATTTTCATGCATTACCCAAAGAAACCTTACATCAAACATACTCAAGGTTTAACATCATCATCAACAAATGCAGAAAATTTGGGGTCATGAGAACAAAAGAAGAAAACAATGTTCTCTTTCTTAAAAGTCTAAATGAAGAATGGTCACAACTGTCAATGTCGATACAAGCCAATCAAAATCTTGAATCATGGTCATTAACTGACATTTATGGTACCTTGGTAGCACAGGAAAAAGAAGTTGTTAAACAAAAATCAAAAACCTCTTTAGGTGGTCCACTTGCACTCATGTCAAAACAGAAGGGTGTATCATAAGAATGCAGAAATGCAGAAAAAGACAATTGTTCAAAAAGGGAATCTAAAAGAAAATCCAAAAAGGTTCTGATGTCTGAAGAAGTTGAACACTCAGATTCTGACTCAGATGATGACATCAATGCCTTTGCCAAATCTCTTGCATTAATCACCCATCAATTTAACAAGAAATTTGACAAGAAAGTCTTTGAAGGAAGAAGAGATGATGAAGAAAGAAGAGGAAATCCAGAAAGAAGATTTCAGAAAACTGAATATCAACAAGAGCCCAGATCTACTCTGCATAGTGATCAAAAGGGCGTTCATTTCACCAATCATGATTCTACTCCACAATCAAGATCTCAACAATCATTTCAGCCGAGGTATCCTCAACCTCAGAGGTACTTCAAGCCACAACCACAAGTACAAGCACAGATAACAGAATCAGACACTGATCTTCCATCAAACCAAAACGATGGAAGATGTTCACATGTTTTCGAATGCATAAAATAGTTTTCATGCAGAATTTAGCGTCAAATTTAAATATTAAAGCTCATGGGCATTTTCACAGTGAATGATGTACAACACGATGTTTAACTGTTGAGCCACTACTAAGCCTTCTGACAACCTACGCCCCACGAACTACCTTAGCGGTGGTATTTAAACCACATGAGTAGAACATTAGTTATTGGTAAAGTGCACCCCTACTCGTCAGTCAAAGGTGGGTTCGTCAAACCAAATAGCGCTATCCACTAATATCATCGGCTCATAATGAGTTAATAAGTAGTGAACCGTTTGGGACTTAACGTTTTCTTTTTAACTCAACACATTAATCTGTGTACATGCCTTAGTGCCCTTATCAACAATTTCACGTTCTTTTACACTTGATGACGTAAATCAATCAAGATTTAATTCAACATTTCAAAATTTAACGAACGATCATTTGATAGCGAAGATATTTAGCAAATTCAACATGCTTTTCACCCCAAAACGTATAAAAACGGTAAAAGAGGGGCTGTGAATACTCACCGATTTTAGCAGCTGCTCGGGAATATCTTCTAGGTTGCTTAAATCTTGGTACTACGCCTTTCCTATGAAAGTGGAGCACATCATCAGTTCGGACCTATTTTTACGTTTTCGGACACTACTTAGGTCACTATGCCTTATAAAATGCCTTACATGATTTATTTTATGTAGGAGTAGCGAGTACTAATCCTACTTGACATAATTTCGGCTCTTCGGATCAAATTTTTAAGGCTTTTAGGTTGACAAATTTTACTTGAAGTTCGATTACATAATAATATTTATATTAAAATTAAAATCTTCATTTTTAATTATTATTATGCCCAAAAGTCCAAAATAATCATTTTAAGAAGGTTCATTAGCTACTGTTTGCTGTCAGAAACTTTAAGTCATAAAATCTTTGTATTATGAATAATTTCCCCAATTTATTATTTTACCAAGTTTTTATATGACTTATTTTAATGCATTAGGGAACTTTTGGCATAGGTAACACCATTTTTGGAGTTGATTAGATAGGCCAATGATGTCCTTAAAGTTTATTGGTCACATGCACACATGCAATCTGCAGCTCTAGATTGTCACAGTCATTTTGAGGGTCTAAACTCATCATTTGTGAGTGAATCAAATTTTGTTCAACTCCTAACTCATAAAGGTAACTTCCAGAAAAAGATTCACCCCTTTTGAATTAAAAATGAGTGAGTTATGTTCTTTTTAAATCAAGAGTTCCAATCTGACAGAAAGTTGCTTTTTGCACACTCAACTTGTTAATGATGGTTGAGTACTCATTTCTTCATATTTTTGGGTGAATCAAATTTTATTTGATTCCCAACACATTAAAGTTACTTTCAGAAAAGAACTCATTAGTTTTTATGGATTTAGATGATGGATAAGGTTGATTGATTGAAACTTTTTGTCCAGCCGGATTCTATTTACACCACAAACTTTAGAGAATGAGGTTGAGGGGTCAAAACTCAATATTTTTGAGTGATTCCAGTGGGGTTTGATTGGTATTTCATTATATTAAGTTTCAAAAGAAGATTCATAGCATTTGGTTGAATATTTTTCATGTTATGGTCGTAGTAAAAATATGCATGAAATCTGCCAGACTCTAAAAATGAAGTAATAAGATTATATGAACATTCTATCTCTTTTTGACCCATATATTGGAGTTTCTTGATAAAAATTGTTTTGATCAACCAAATATCTCAAGTTTTAGTACCAAAATCAATATGTATAAACTAGATATAAATCTCCACATGCATGCACTTCACCATCTTAGATAGTGAGAAAAATGTTCATGCATGTTCAAAAATCCCTCTTTTCTTATGTTTTTGGTATATGAATCATGGGTTATCACCATTTCTTGGTGTTTAACCAAGTTTTGAATGTATAACCTACCATTTAGAACCCCTTAAAGGTTCCATTCCAAAAACAACAAGAAAACATGTAAAAAGTGGGGAAAACTTGATATTTAAGAAGATTTTCAAAAAAAAGATGCATGAGTTCTAAAAGGAATGATGAAAAATATAAAGAAAAACATCTTACCTTGATGAAGAGGGGTTGTTTGCTCTTCAAAATCTGAACTATAAAAGTGTTTGGGGATGATTTTTAGTCAAAATAGAAGGAGGGAGGAAGAAAGAAAATGAAGCTAGAGAGAGAGTAGGGAGGAGAGAAATGAAGAACCTTGAATGTACAACAATTATGAGGATTTTTTTAAAAAAATAAAAGGATGGCATAGAGGGGGGGGGATGGGCCGGCCAACTAGGCCCTTATTCTCCAAATTTTTTATTTTTTTTTTAATAAAAATTATTAATGTTAGATATAATTGGTATTTTACATTTTCTTTAAACAAAATTTGATTAAATGATAATATTAGGACTTTAATTTTATGGAATAGTAAAGTGTTTTGGATTTTTAAATTTTTTTTGAAGATTAGGTTATTTAATGGTCCTAATTAGTGTTTTTAATACACTTAGATGTTAATTTTATCAGTTTGGCACTTTATAAGACAATGTATCCGTTACGGGCGGTAACCGAATATTCTAAGTATACTGTCGGGATTCTTAGGAAACTACAACCCTTGCCTATAAAATTAGGTCATAATAGGGTGTTCCTATATATTTATTCATGTATGGCACTATTCGAGTGCTAACCTGGAGGTTCCGGTAGACAGATGTCACAAGATTCTTGAAACATTGAGAAAAACTGGAATACCATCATTATCAGAGATAAATGCAGCGGAATTAAAATTGATGTACTCACAGTATCTCATTAAGTCAGAAGCTTAATCATTGAAGAACGAGTTCTAAACTGTTGTGTTTAGAAGTCGATGTCTATGAAGTGCGGGTCCTGAGCTGAAGTACTCAGAAGCCAACTTTCCCTTACTCCCCCTTAACATGTGATGCCTGCAACTTTAAATCAGATAAAGATTTGGGTACCCACTTGAATTTGGGCCCGTGTTTGTTAGTTGCAGTTCGTATGGGAAAACAATAATTGACAGAATTGACATTAGAAGCACGAGGAATATTATCAGAAAAATAATCACAACCATCAGAAGAGAAAGCATAATCATCTGAACTAGAATCAGAAGACGAATATGAGACATTTTTGGAAATTTGAAACATTTGCTTTATAGTGTATTTTGAAATTTTATTACAATAAGCAAATAAATCACTATTGTAAAGTTTGTCTACACATCGATCTTCATCAAACATAGAATCAGTTGATGGCCGCCTAACTCTCCAGATTTGCTTCTTTGACCGGCTCACAGTCCTATCTGAAAGAATAGTATTGGAAGAATTAGAATTGTCACTAAGAACTGTATCTCGTTTCTTCGACTTCTTTGACCTTCTTCTTTTACGCTTGGGTTTATAATATTGATCATTGAGCGTAAAAGAATTATCAAGAATTTTAGACGAAATATTTAAATTAGAAGAAATAACTTTATCCAAGCAACCAATCTGATCAACTAATAAATCTGAATTCACCTCGGAGTCTGAATTATTTTGAGAAAGGATTTTAAAATTTGAAACTTCCTTTTTATTTTCCTTAGAATCAGAAGATAGGCTAGAAATAGAATCTGATTTTTGAGAAAATAAATTTTCTTCAAGACTAGAAGTCATAAAAGAAAGAATAATGTCAGATTCAATTTTCTTCAAAATATTTTGATCTTCTATCTGATCTTCAAGATCTATGATTTTTCCTTCTAATATTAACGGAGGAGTATATTTCTTCGAATCACAAATAATTGGAGAAATATTTTCCTTATCAGAATCAGGGGCATAAGAAGGAATAAAATCGTTAGACACTGAAGATTTAACAGAAGATATATCATTTAAAACTTTTCTTCCTCTTCTTGATTTTTTCGGAAAATATTTGGCATTTTCCGACGTATAAACAAAAGGAATTTCATTTTTCTTTTTATATATCCTTTTCTCATTTTCGAGATCTAACACTTCCTTTTTCAATAGTCCAATGAAATTTGAACTGGGGAGCATAATGAGCAAGTGTCAGATAATCGTATTTATATATGGTGGGAACTTCGTCTATTACTTTGTTTCAAAATTGAGGATTATCAAAACCAAGTCCCCATCTCTGTTTTAAAGCCTCTTCACTCCTCGGGTTGTTCATATAAATTGTTTGTTCAGATTGGTCTCTTCGATAAAACTTTTCTTCTAACTTAATTATTTTATCTGAAAACTCATCTTTTAATTTGGTCATGTCAGTCAAAGATTCAAGATAAGTTTTGTTTGAATTTTCCAAAGCATCCAATTTCTTTTGAAAGATGTCTTTAGTATTTTCTAAAATAGATTTTTCATCCTTCAAAGAAATTTTCAGCTTTTCAATTAAATCTGACTTTTCAGAATTTAAATTCTTTTCAGATAAAATCTTTGAGCGCAAATCAGACAAAGAATTCATTATGATTTTAAACTGAGAGGTAATAAAATTGTAGTCAAATTCAGAATATACCTCATCCTCATCAATATCGGAATCAGAATCGTCTGACTGGTCATCTCCAACTAAGCACATGTGAGCGATCTCGACGTTTGATACTTCATCATCGGAATAATCCAGCCAGAATTCATCTTCTGCCAGCAAAGTTGTTCCATTCTCTCTTTTCTCAGCCAACTCCAATTTCCTTCGGTAATAAGCTGAGTCCTTAATCTTCTTTGCTCTACATTCTTTTGAGATGTGACCCGGCTTTCCACAGTTGTAGCAAGCAACAGTCTTTGTCTCGGGTACTTTGGTTTTAAACCCAGAAGTGAAGCGAGAAGAATTGGAATAAAATCTTGGTTGAAACTTCTTCTGATAATGCTGAGAAAGAAGGATCATCGCTTTCTGTAATGCCTCGCCATCGTCATCAGTTGACCCGGTGTAAGGGTTATCATACAACGCTTGTTCATTCAGTTGCTTCGTGAGAAGAGCAACCGGATCAACAGTTTTCTTGTTCTTTTTATCCAGTTTGGCCTTCTTTTCCAGTACCAAACTCTCATCAGTCAGCAAAATCTCATACAGTTCTTGGATCTGCATAGTTGAGATTCTGACATCGTTCCTCAATTTGTGGCATGATTTATTCCATTCTGGTTGCAATATGTTGAGGAACTTCAGATTTGTCTCAAGCTCAGACTTTTCAACTTTTATCTTTCGAAGATCATTGATGACGGCACAAAAACGGTCAAACACAGCTTTCAGTGACTCCCTGTCCTTGGCTTTGAATTCCTCAAAATTATTCATGTATCGAGTATGCCTGAGTTGAGTAGCTACTGAAGAACCAAGCATAATCTTCTCAAGCTGTAGCCACATCAGGTTAGGATGGGTTTTGAAACAGTCAACCTTGTTGTATACGGACTTTGACAATGCCAGCATTAGATTTGCTTTAATATCCCGATCAGCTTGATAAGTAGTCAACTCTTCATTAGTGTACTCTTTAGTAGACTTGTAAAATCCAGAAGCCAATTTGGGTTTGTCGAATGGTCCTTCAGATAAAATGGTCATCATATCATTTCCATTCTTTTGTCGTTCAATAAAGTTCAAGAACCGATCTTGCCACTGTGTAAATTCATTTTCATCGATCAGAACTGGTGGACGAGTTTCTGTGCCCAATGACATCATGAGGTCACTCGTGTAGAACTGAGCTTGAAAAGCAAATTTTGCAGAATTCATTGCTGATGTATCTGAAAAACAAAAATCAGATTGAATTAAAAAAAATTCGAAAAAAATATTAAAAAATGTAAATTTGAAAAGCACTTGAAATGACACAAAGTTTTAAAAAAATAAAGATGACACACAAAAAAAAAATCCAGGTTTGCGGGTGAAGACAGAAACGCAAACTAAGATTTGCGGGTGCAGAGAGAAACGCAAAGTGAAGCTTTGCGGGTGCCTTGAGGAACGCAAGATGGAACTTTGCGGGTCACACTAGAAACGCAAAGTGAAGCTTTGCGGGTCTAACTACAAACGCAAAGTGAAGCTTTGCGGGTGTAGTAAGATCCGATAACCTGACTTGCGGGTATAATGTGAAACGAAAACCTGAAAAAGAACAAAAAATTAGTAGAAAATGCAATTCAACAATGAAGCAAACGCAAAGTGTGATGAATGAGGCGCAAAGTTGAAGAATGAAACGCAAACTTCAAGAATGAAACACAAAGTTCAGAAAACCTCTAATTTTGTGTAAAATCGATTCTAACACTGAATTTTAAACAAGAAAATCACACTATGAGTTTCAAACATCTTTAAAACAACTTTTAACAAACAATTTCGATTAAAACACACTAATACTCAAATTCTTGAATCGAGCAGTAAAGAAACCCGTTTTTCCAGAAAATCACAATTTTTCAAAATCGAAGATCAAAACAATGTTTTTAAGCAAAACACTATGAATCAAACAAGATCGAATATCAAAAACGAAGCAGAAGATCACAAAATTAACACAATTCAAACCAGAAACAATCCAAATTTTGTGAGAAATCAAGAAAACGAGATTTTATTGAAAAATCAATAAAATCGATCAAATTTTCGATTTCAATCACTAAAACAGATTCTAAGAATGCAATCTCTCAATCCTCTCAAGATTCAGTTGGCTCTGATACCAATTGATAAACCAATATCTCTAAATCCTTAGAGAGAGAAAGTAGAGAGAGAGTAACAATGGAGCGCAAAGTAGTAAATCTCAATAATGTGCATGTAATTCTTACAAAGAACAAGACCAAAGGGACTTAAATACCCTTGGTCAAATACACTACTGATAAGCACTAAACACAGTATTGACCAAGTCCTATAAATACAATGATTACTATAAAATCATACCTAACAAAAAACTTGTTGAGGAAAAAGAAAAAGCAAAACAAATGACAAAAGATCTTAATTTTTACAAAAGGGAAAAAGATCTTCTTGAATCTTAAAAGAGAGATATTTTTTTTGAAAAATCTGATCTTGAAAAAGCTCAGAAACAAATGGAAAAATCATTTTCAGAAAAATTCAAAGAACTTTAGAATGTTTTAAAAGTTAAAGAAGAAGAAGTAAAAAAAATCTGAGTATGAAAGACTCAATTATGTTGCCTTAACCAATTTTTTCCAAAAAGAAAGGGAAATCTTACATCAATCTCTGGAAAGGAAAGAACTTCAAATCAAAAGTTATCTTGATGCTCAGGATGTTCATATAAAGATAAACTCTCAAATGGATACTCAAGGGCTTGGATTCAATGAATTGGATCCATTCACTGGATTGAAGAAACTTCACTTTCTTCCACTTTCTGTAAAGGAAAGGTCCAGAGCCCTGACTATCCATCACTAAACAATTTCAAAAGAATAAAAACCTCAGAGAGATAAAAAATAAGGGCTCTGAACTTTAAAAATGTAGCATACTCTGAAGTACAAAGCTTTCCAAATTCCATCTTAAAAATAGAAAAGGAAACTTCAGAGGTATTTTTCACAAAACCTCAGAGCAATGATCCTAAAGAGATTTTTAAGTTTAATGCATTCATCAAAGATGAATCTGAGACATCTGAACAAAGTACCTCTGAAGCAAGTACTTCTGAAGATGAACCTCATAGTTCACTTAATCCAAATGCCCCTTTGTATTCACCAATCTCTGATGAATGCATCAGAACTACATTTGCGGATGACATCAAGAAAATAAATCAAGAAAACATCATAGCTGATTTAGAGAAGAAAGAAAGCATGAAAAGAATCATCAAAGTCTCCAGACCTAAGAAAATTGAGAAACCATCAAAGGTAGTTGTCTCTGGTAAAACTGAACGAGACTTTCTTGACTCTGATTCTGAATCTGATCCAGAGGTAGATGAACAGATTTTCTACAAACCAGAGAAAGTAATTCATAAAAAGATAGATACCGTTCGTTCTGGAATTTTGAACATTCCTATTTCTGTTTTAAAAATTAAACCCAGAATACCAATATGTCCTGACTTTGCAGAAATGTGTCTTCAAGCAAAAACTTCTCTTGAACTTGAAAAAGAATTACAAGAAAAGGCAAAGAATAAAACTATCACTTCTCAACTCTATACTTATAAACCAATCAAGTTTACTCCTGGACAAAATAGAAAATGGCAAGAAATTAACCATTCTGATCCTGTTTGTGCAGTGAGCAACAAAGAGAAGAGGATGTTTCTGAACAAGAGAAGGCAACTTGAAAAGAAGGTTGTCTCTCAAGCTAAAAGAAAAGCAGTAGTTAGGAATACTTGTAATATTCCTAGTACTAATTCAAAAAGGAATCATAATGTACCGAATGCATTTAATGAAATGAAATCCTTTGCTTCTACTTCTTCTTGTTCTGTAAAGTGCAATTGCATCCAACTCTTGATGAAACTAAAAAATCACTTCAAAGGTTCTCACTGTTTTCTTAATCAATCTCTGAATAAAAATTCAGAGACAACGCCTCAAAAGAAAAAGGATAATTCTGCCAAAACATCAAAAGATAAGAAGGCAAAACTTCAAAACGATAATCATAAGTCTAACAAAATAGGACCCATAATGAGATGGGTACCTAAGAAAATCTAATCTGTCTTGCAGAAACAGTCAATGCCGATCTGGTACTTAAATTCTGGGTGTTCAAGGCATATGACTGGAGATAAAAAGTTACTATCCTCCTTCAAAGCTAAATCTGGAGGAGCAGTAACTTTTGGAGACAATATGCAAGGACAAATTAAGGGTTATGGTGAGCTTATAAGATGTAATGTTTCAGTATCAAAGGTTGCTTATGTTGATGGTTGATGGGTTAAAGCATAACTTGATCAGCATAAGTCAACTTTGTGACCATGGTTTTGATGTGAAATTTCAAGAAAAACATTGTTCACTACTTCACTCAAAAACAGGTCAAGAAATGCTCAGAGCTGACAGAAAGGGAAATTTATACAGAATGAATTTTTCCAAACACATAAAAACTGACTCAGAGAAACTCTGTCTAGTATCTCTGAACAATGAAGATGTTTGGCTGTGGCATAAAAAGTTCTCACATCTAAACTTTTCTTCACTTGATAAATTGGTCAAACTAAATCTGGTTAAGGGATTGCCATCTCTGAAGTTTAACAAAGATCATCTTTGTTCTGCTTGTGAAATGGGAAAAATGAAAAGATCTTCCCACAAGACCAAAAGTGATAATAATTGTCCAAAACCTCTGCATATGCTTCATGTGGACCTCTGTGGTCCTATCTCTGTACAGAGCTTGTCAGGTAAAAAGTATATACTCGTTTTGATTGACGAATACTCTAGATATAATTGGATAGAATTCATCAGAGACAAGTCTGATGTCCCTGATATTTTAATAAGATTGTTAAAAAGATTGCAGGTTCTGTTTGATACCAAAGTTCAGAAACTGAGAAGTGATAATGGAACAGAGTTCATAAATGCAAAAATCAACTCATATCTTTCAGAGGAAGGCTCTCCGAACTTCTCTGCAGCTAGAACACCTCAACAAAATGGTGTTGTTGAAAGGAAAAACAGAACACTGGTTGAAGCTGCAAGAACTATGCTTGCAGGATCAGAACTTCCCACAAACTTTTGGGCAGAAGCAGTGGCAACAGCCTGTTTCACGCAAAACAGAGCTACAATTGTCAAAAGATTCAAGAAAACATCTTATGAACTCATTAACAACAGGAAACCTAATGTTAAATATTTCCATGTTTTTGGATGCAGATGTTATAAACTAAATGATAGAGAGTCTCTTGGAAAGTTTAACAAGAAAGTAGATGAAGGCAAATTCATTGGCTATTCATTAGTCTCAAAAGCTTTCAGAGTGTTCAATCAAAGAACCAGAACAATCCAAGAGAGTATCAATGTGTCTTTTGATGATGACAAAAGTCTGGCCAGCAAAGATATCAATCAAATTGCCAAAAATATCTCTGAATCATCAAAGATAAGAGAATCCGAACTCAACAAAATTTTCGAAGACTTCTTTGATGATGAAAACTCAGAGTTTCTTTTCAGAGATATTCATAGAGCAACTTCAGAGGAACCACAAACGTCAGGTACAAACCTCTCTGGTCCCTCTGAAGTTACAACTTCTGCTTCCTTGAATGCAGGTCCAAGAACTGAATCAATTTCAGAGCCTCCGAAATCAACTTCAGAGTCTCTTGAATCAAATCATGAGCCTCTGGATTCAACATCAGAGCCTCTGCTGAGCACAACAGAGATGTCTCCAACGGTCATCTCTGAAGCTCAAACTCCACCTCATGATCAGATCATTGGATCACCTTCAGAGGGTGTCAAAACCAAATCAGCCATAATCAATGAATGCTTTTTTGTAAATTTTTTAAGCATCATTGAACCAAAGAAGGTAAATGAAGCTCTTGAAGATCCTCATTGGATCTCTGCAATGCAGAATGAGCTTCAAGAGTTTGAAAGAAACAAAGTCTGGACCTTAGTTCCCCTTCCTAAAGGAAAATTTGCAATTGGAACTAAATGGGTCTTCAGAAATAAAAAGGATGAGGATGGCATTATAATCAGAAACAAAGCTAGGTTGGTTGCTAAGGGATATTGCCAAGAAGAGGGCATTGATTATGATGAAACATTTGCACCTGTGGCTAGGCTAGAAGCAATTAGAATCTTCTTAGCCTATGTTGCACACAATGGGTTCAAAGTATATCAGATGGATGTTAAATCTGCCTTTCTGAATGGTAAATTAAATGAAGATGTTTATGTCCAACAACCACCTGGTTTTGAGAATACAGAGTTTTCAAACCATGTTTATTATCTTGATAAAGCTCTATATCGACTTAAACAAGCTCCAAGAGCATGGTATGCTACTCTATCCACATTTCTGATAAATAATGGTTTTGAAAAAGGTACAATAGATACAACCTTGTTCATAAAATGGTACAAAAATGAGATGCTCTTAGTACAGATATATGTTGATGACATTATATTTGGCTCTACAAATCAAAAGTATTGTGTTAAGTTTTCAGAGTTGATGAAGAGTAAATTTGAGATGAGTCTTATGGGAGAATTAACATTCTTTCTAGGCTTACAAGTAAAGCAAACATCAGAGGGTACTTTTATAACTCAATCTAAGTATGTCTCTGACATTTTGAAAAAATACAGACTCAATGATTCAACCTCTATGAAAACCCCTATTGCCACAGGAGTCAAGCTTGACTCTGATCTTTCGGGAAAATCTGTAGATGTCAAAACCTACAGAGGCATGATAGGTTCACTATTATACTTAACTGCAAGTAGGCCTGACATAATGTTTGCAACATGTCTTTGTGCTAGATATCAAGCAAATCCAAAAGAATCTCATTTGTTTGCTGTCAAAAGAATTTTCAGATACCTGAGAGGGTCACCCTCATTAGGCCTCTGGTATCCAAAACTTTCTAGTTTTGATTTAACAACTTACACTAATGCAGATCATGCAGGATGCAAGCTTGACAGAAAAAGTACCTCTAGGTGCTGTCAGTTATTGGGAAATAAGCTGGTAAGTTGGACATCCAAGAAGCAAAACTGTGTTTCAACTTCCACAGCAAAGGCAAAATATGTTGCTGCTGCTAGTTGTTGCTCTCAAGTCATATGGATGCAAACTCAGCTCCGAGACTATGGCTTACAATATGACAGAATTCTAATTATGTGTGATTCAAAAAGTGCCATAGCCATCTCTGCCAATCCAGTACAGCACTCCAAAACAAAGCACATTGATGTAAGGTACCACTTTCTGAAAGATCATGTTAAAAAGGGAACAATAGAGATGTATTTTGTACCAACTGATCTTCAACTTGCTGATATTTTCACAAAAGCTTTAGATGAACGAAAGTTGAATTTCTTAATTAGCAAGTTGGGTATGTTGAACATGTCTGCCTCACACCGGAAAACATCAGAGTCTCTGATCCATTCATCAGAGCCTCTGGATTTTTTTTTTCTCAAATGGTAAAAATCATTCTTTTGTATCTCCAAGCATGTGTCAAGGGGGAGAAGATAAAGACTTCATTCTTTGGTCAAGGGGGAGACAAAGAACCTTTCATCTTTCAAGGGGGAGAAAGTGAGCTTCTCTGATACTCATATCAGAGACTCTAATCTTGTCTCTGATATTTATATCAGAGCCTCTGATCTTGTCTCTGATATTTATATCAGAGCCTCTGATCTTTTCTCATTAAACGAATATTCCAGGAAATTCTTTTAATAATAAATCTTTTGGATAACTATTCGTTTATTTTCAAAAACCCAACTGGCGGTTTTCTGACACCAAGTGGCTCTCCCCTACACACCTCAACGTGTCATCTATTAATTAGGGGATGATGGAACGTCCTTTCTGACATAGGAACTCTCAATCGCCGTATCCATAACCTCTCCCTCTACCTTTTTTTCTGTCCATAAAAACCCTTTTTCTCTTTTCATTATTCTTTACGCTCTCAGAATCCAAAATCCCAAATCTCTCTTTCTAAGCTCTCATCTTTCTCAAAAAAACCTGCAACAATGGCGGCTCATTCCCAAACCTCAGATAACTCCAGCAAACTTGTTCCAAGCTTGAATATGGCACAGTTCGATGTTCCAGTAAAAGGTAACAACTATTTTCTGGACGTCACCCCAACCAAATACGACGAGCAGTTTCGCGCAATCCTCGACTTTTTGACCAACTGCGAACTCAACGATGTCCTCACCAAACATGCCTCAGATATTCCTCTATGCTTTGTCCAACAATGGTGGTATTCAAGTGAATACGATTATGAAAAGGAAGGACTGGTTGGGTACATTGACCTAGGTGAACAAAGCATGAACATAAGAATCACCCCACAAACCCTAACTCGCCGATTCAACCTGCTCACAAAAACTGATTTTCAAATAGAAACCTTTGAGAAACCACCAACTCAAGAAGTTCTTCTTCAGTACCTCCACCACTTAGGCTACAACAAGGAGATCACACGCCTAAGTCAATTCAGACGTCAGTACCTGCCTCCTAAGTGGAACTTTATGTTTAGTGTTCTCAACCGAACAATTACCTGCAAGATTGGAAGCCAGGATCAGACCCATCCAGCAATTCTAGCCATAATGTATGCTCTCTTCTTCAACAGAAGAATAAATATGGCTCACATTCTCTTCTGTGAGATGCTGACGGCGGTGGACAAGAAGAACAAAGACTTGGCCAAAGGAAAACAACCAATTTCGGTATTGTTTCCCAGATTCATCTCTGTGGTCATTCAACGAGCAATGGAGAAATTCTCCATCACTAAGGAGGGCCCAAGGACACCTCTGTTTATGATGAACTCGTTCAAAGCTACAGAGGTTCCTCCTTATCCAAATGACGACGTTTCCCATACACCATGATTGAGATAATTCCTGCTAACTCTACCACCCACCTCCTACTTAGTCGTGTTGCCCAATCATCAGAACCAATGATGGGATCCCCAACACACTTAGGTTCTGAGCCTGAGCCTGAATCAGAGAGTGATATCTCTGATACTGCTCAAAACGTTAACAGAGCGCAACCAAAGGGTGGCTCTGAGAGAGTAAGGAAGAGAAACAAGAGAACCCTCCCTCTGACGAAGAGAATAACTTTGTCAGAGCAGAGGAAGGTGAGGAAGAGAGAATTCCAGAGGGTGAGTTTCTAAGCTTAGAATCTGAGGGTGGTGAGGTAGAAAAAGATGTCCTTGTTGGCACACATGAGAGATTCCAAAGCCCAAATCCCCGTGCAAACACATTTACTGTCCAAGGTTGTCCAGCATCAGTGGACATTGAAACAGAGGTGCACACCTCGAACCCTTCCCATCCTATCCGCTCAGAGGCATCTACTTCTGCCTCTGAAGCACGCACCAAAGGGGAAACCTCTGATACGGCTAAGTCCTCCCAACAGGACTTAGACCAAGATAAAAATACTCATTCACCCCAGAGTATGTCACCTCCACACACACATGATGCCTTTGTGGCTCATAAAAAGTTGGAACCATCCCTTAGATCAAAAGAGACCTACGATCTCTCGTAAGGATTGCCTGTCAAAAAAAGAATGGCATGACCTTCTTGCACATGGACTCCTTAGCCTGGACAGCAAGGTTTCCACCCACATTCGTTTCTCATCATCAGATTCTGACTCTGATGATCAGAGACCAATCGGAACCATTATAGGGACATCCTTAATAAAGGGTCCCCAAGGATTAATGGGAAGTTCTTCCGGAGTCAATATCAAGACAACTCCGAAAGAAGGCCCCTCTGAACTCGAGGGAAACTTAGAATCATGTGTTGATCCTAAGGTCACCCCCTCTGATTACGTTACCAAAGAGGAGTTTAGAATCTTTGGTGATGAAATCAGAGAATCTCTGAAGGAGATTAAACTTCAAATGAAGAAGACCTCAGATGCCTCTGCCTCTAACTCTGAAGTTGCAAAGCTCACTTCAGAGGTCTCTGAGCTGCACACGACCATTATTTCTCAGAATGCTAAAATGGATGCTCTAGAAAGCCTGGTCATCAAAAATGACTCGGTTTTATCCAGAGAAATTCAGAACTCCACAACAGAGATTCTCAAGATAATTCCAACTCCTTCTGCCCCAACTCCAACACAGACAGACTTCTCTCAATTCAAAAAGGAAGTCTTGCAGTCTTTGGCAGAAGTGATTGCAAAGATCCCTACCTTTTCTATTGTTGCTCCTGCTACCTATGAATTCATTACAAAGGCTGACCTCCACAACTTCTCCAAGAAGATCACCAACAATGTAATAAATATCTCCAGCAAGTTCGTCTCCAAAGCCATTCAGCAAAACAAAAGGATTGAAGACCTTCTGAAGGATGTGAAATCTTCACAGGGATCATTGAAGAGGAAGGAACCAGAGGTCGCATGCTCTGAGGAGGCCCGAAAGAAAGCCAGGTATGAAGACTCTGATGACCATGATGACCAACCTCAGGGGTCATCCGATCTTCATAAGGGGGAGAAGACTCCTACACCAAAAACTGTTGAAACACAAAAGGAGTCCACTCCCTCTGCAAGAAACCAAAGCAAGGAAAAAGGAACAGACAGACGTTCAACCTCAACTTCTGCTGAAGATAACCAAACCACTATAAAGTATCCAGTACTTATTATCTTTCTAGCACCATCTACTTCGAGTGCTCTAATAGTTCCAATAATAGCTGCAACTCCAGAAACTATTGGAGCTCTGGAAGAAGATGAAGACGAACAGCTAGTAGACTTCTATACATCAGAAGATGCATTCTCATCACCAGAAAGACCAACTTATGTGATGAGAGATGCTTACGAATCAGAGGCTGAAAGAGCAGAACCAGAATCTGAAAAAGAAGAAAAATCAGATTCTGGAAAAGAAGTTGCTGAAGAACAAATTGAAGTAATTGATGTTGAAGAGTATGTATTCAAGAATGCTCAACCACATCATACTTCAACAGCAACAGAGCTAAGGGTCCTCTTTGATAAAACCTTTGTCAGAGATAAAACCAGACCAAGAGCACAGGTCCTCTTTGATGATCCAATCATCAATATCAACAAAATCTCAGAGAAGACCTTTGCTTACAACAAGATCATCTATAGGCACTATGTGGTAACTCGATCTGATCAGAAGATTTATGAGTTCAATGATAATGATCTCGTAAATCTAAATCCATATGATTTACCACATTTATATGCCTATTGCTCTGCCAGATATGATCATGGAAGAAGGGAAATCAGGATGGGCATGGTTGAAGTCAGACGGGCAATGGAGGCCTATGTCAAACACAGAGCAAAACGTGACTTCCAAATTGCTCTGAACCTAGGGGAAGAAAAGCTGGAGGTAACTGAACCTGTGGAGTCGTTCGATAAACTTGAGGAACAGAAGATTGGATCAATCGTTGCAAAACCTCTGGGTTTCGTCTACAGAGTAAACCAAGTAAAGAAGATCTTTCTAGCTTCGGAAGTTTCGAAGTACTCTGTTGAAACCTTGAGAGGTATAAAGAAAATGATCCATGTGAAGGAAGAAAGGCACAGAGCAGATTTACTTGCAAAACTTGACTTAGAGATTAACTCGATGATCAACTTCAGAGCTCTGATCATGAAATTCCATGGAATATGTTCAAGTGACAAATTTTAGTTTGTTTCTTTATTTTTGAATATTACTTTCTCTATATTAAAACTTCCAAATGTTTAAGAAGTAATATTTAAGAGGATGTTTTTCTCCTCTACGCTTTCTAGTTTAAATCTCCAAATCTTATGTTTGTTAAAGTGTTGAAAATACCCAAGTCCTATTTCAGAGGACTTCCAAAGATAGAACTCAGAGGGCATAGACTTCAGAGGACGAAGAAATCAGAGATTTCAACTTTCAACAGAAGACATCAGAGATGGCTTCATCAGAGGCTCTGAAGACAACGTCAGAGCTCTGAAGACATTCTCTCTGAAGATGTCGCTGAAGACTCCTGAAGTATCAGAACAGATAACCAATCACTTAGTGATAAGATGTCAGGATCGAATTCTCAACAAGAATTATGAATACTAAGAAACAATATCAAAGAAGTTGCGGAATAACACTTTGATATTCAATGTAACAGTAAACAAACAGTATATGATTAACAACTTGTAAACTTGTATTGAATGATTAAAAACACAAGATTACACACTCAACCTCAATCTTGAAGAACAAGCTCTTTCAAGACGAATTCTACTTCTCTAGAATTAGGATCTATGCCTTGAGGTTGATTCTCTCTAACAAAGATTAACAAAAGTTCTATATTCTATATACTAAACAATGCTATACATATATTGAAAATAAAAGATAATTACAGTTAATAAAATATCTTCAGAATATCTTCCATCATTATCTCTATAAGCTTCCTTGAATATCTTCAGTTTATCCAGCTGTCATCCTTTCCATACTGATCTCCATCTCATAAGCAGTACTAATCATAAGCAGCATTAATACTCTGAGCAGTACTAAGTTCAGCAGCACTAACCATACTCAGCAGTATTAATCTCTTAGCAGTAGTAACTCCAGCAGTACTAATAATGAAGAGCAACATTAACTTTGTTCCAGCAGCATTAACTTCTACTGGCAGCATTAACCACACTTGGTAAATTCTTCAGTTCCCAACAATCTCCCCCTAACTTGACTTTTAGGAAGAGAAGTCAAGTTCTTCAGATCTTCTTCAAGATGCTTTCAACACCTTATGTTCAGTTTCCCAAATTTGGATCTAGCCCCAGACTTTGATTTACAATTCTTCTCACCACAATTTTAGCCATCTCTGAATCCTTTGTGCATACCAGTGTAGCTTTAAGAATCCCTTCTAGCTTCTCCTTGCTATGCTCATAGATTTTGTCCACCAGGTAGTATTCATGATAACAGTTGTCAATAGTAATCATGTATACTCCACAGTTTTCAAACAATATCCATTTATCAATCTTCTTGAATATAAACTCATGATTATGATCTTTAATCCTATAAGCCACTCTCTCTGGGTCAAACATCATGCACAAGTATTCCATTGCCACTTTGAGAAGATTTTCTTCATTACCTTTCAACACAGGCTCATAGATTTTCATCCCCACTTTGTACATTTCTTCTATATCTGCTCTTGAACAGCTTCTGATAACTCTCCCCCATGTTGAAAATGCTTCAAATGAACCATCAGCTCTTTTGATTCTGAAGAAATCCTTTCCATTATCTCTTAGAATGTCCCAAAAGGTAATCTCAGGAGCTTTCATGGAGATTGGAACAACCTTCATAGGTTCTACTATGGTCATGTACAAATCCATACTCTCAACAGTTTGCTTATTGGACTGCTCTGGACTTTGCACTGATTCTGCTAAAGGTACATCTGAAGGTTCTGCTGCAGTTTCTGCTGTTTCTTCCATTCTAGGCCTTTTAGTCTGCTTTTTGGAAGCAATTGTCTTCACCCTCTTTCCAGATTTGGCTTCTACACCAACACTCTCTTGTTCTTCCTTCATCTCTTCAGCTTTTTCTTTTGAGGGTGTGGTCTCCTCAGGGAATGGTTTTTGAATATTAAGATCATACCTCTCCTTCATTCTTCTCTCAGTCTCTTCCCTTTGAGATGAATCCCCTTGAAGTTTTTCCATCTCTTTCTTGTACAACTCTTCAACCTGATTGTATGCCATGTTTGTGAACATCTCCCCCTTGACTCCAATTGCACCTTTCAGGAAATTTATCATTTTTCTTCTTTCCTGATTGGCCAAAAAGGTCTTGGAGGGTTGTCTTTTCTGCTTTTGAATTGGCATCTTTTTGACTTGAAGTTTCTTGGCCTGAGCTGCTTCTTTGATACTTTTCTGATACTCTGCATTTAGCTTTCTAGCCATGAGCTTTGCAAGTTCTCTATCTGTTTCTGTTTGAAGCTGCTCCTCCTTTTCCATTTGATCTTGAAGCTGCTTTGCTATTGCCTCATCCATTTCAATCTGGGTCTTCTTCTTTGCAGGCAGTTCAGCTTCAACCATCTTTTCCTTCCCTTTTTCCTTTGTCTCCTTTAAAGTTGCTTTTTCTTTTCCCTTCTGTGACATTCCTCCTTCATTGATGACTACTCCCTTGGCCTTTTGAGTAGCCTTAGGAGTATCATTCTGGGCTTTAATCAAGGTTTCTGCTATCTCTATTTCCTCTACAGAGAGCCCTGTTTCTGCTGCTTCTGTTTCTGCTTCTATTCCTCCCTCTTTCTCCCCCTCAACTTCAACTCCCTCAGCAGCTTTTTTAGAAGACCTTTCTTTCTCTTTTTCAGTCTCTTTCTCCCCCTTGTTGGAAGCATCTTTATCAGTTGGCCTCTTCCTCAACACATACTATTTTCTCCTCTTCTTCTGCACAAGCCTTGTCAACAATTTCTTTAACTTGGCAATCTGTACTTGTTGTGACAAGATCACCAGCTTCATCTCTTCTATGGCTTTTCCTTGTTGAATGACATCAAGATTGATGTTTCCCATAGCATCCATCAATTCCTGGTAGTTATATCTGTCCTCACCTTCTCCAGAAGTGTTACCCTCTTTTGAAGGATCATTGGATCTTTTTGTAGTGGAAGCCTTCTGCCTAGCAGAAGCACTATCCACCCCCTTGGTTTCTTGGCACCTATGACCTTTGGATGATCGCTCACCCAAAGTTTCCATGGGGAAGGTCTTAGAGATGTTACCACTGTCCTTCTCTGTGCTAGCAGAAGTAGTGGCAGTCTTCTCACCCATATGCTCTTCCATCTCCTTAGAGAGCACCTCCTTGGGGTTGGGAGACACCCCTGTGGTTTCCCTGTAGATATTCTCTAAAGAAGAATCCTCCCTTAGAGGGCTTAAATGCTTAGTGGGTGAAGATACAGGAAGGGAAGGAGCCTTCTTTACTTGTTTTCTTTGATAAGTTTGGGTGATTGGTGAAGTTGGTTTATCAAGAAGAGACTGGGAAATTGATTTAGAGTAAGAAGGTTGGTATTGGCTAGCAGTGGGATGGTCTAATGGGGGCCTTGACCCTGCTGCCATACCTTCTTGTGGTTGGGACACCACCATCATTGTTGAGAACAATGGGGTGTCAACTCCTTCCGAGTCCCTAACAGATCTTCTCATATTTGAGAAAACCTTGCCTTTAGGGGGTTTAGGTACATATACCTCATCAAAATGAGGCATATCCGTCAATTCATGGGTGATAACTTCTTGGACAAACCTGGGGTACATATAAAAACTCTTTTTACTTCCCAGATTTGAGACAAGATCATTAAAAATCATTTGGAAAAATTGTACTTTCTGGCAGTGGCCAAACAGACCAAAGCATAAGCAATGGGACTGCTGAACTCACTCCATCCAGTAGTCTTTTTAGAAATGCAGTGCATCAAGGTATGAACAAGAAAACGCCATTGGGGTGAGAATTTAGCTTTTGAGAACTTAAAAACACCCAATGGGCCTCTATACCCCATTCTTGAAAGAGTGGAAAACAGTTCATCATTAGAGATAGATGAGATACCAGAGGCATCGTCTAGACGTAGACTGATGCGAATTACCTCTTCAGTAACTGTCAAAGGTTTTTCACAGACCCTTGTCTTGATCATTTGCACACCATTCTCAGTAACAATAGTGGCATTAGCCCAGAACTGCCTCTGATGCTCTATGAAGATGGTAGGAGACACACTATGCGCATGAGCGATGTGACTTGTCCTCAGAAAGTCGACTATCTAGTGAAACCCTTCAGCTTGTTTTGGCTTTTGGATCATAGCGATCTCATTGTGCTCGTCGATGAATGCCATTGAAGCCATTGAACTTGAGTGTTCTTGCCTGAAAACTTGGTACTTGAGAGAGAAAGGGTTTAGAGCGCAAGTGAACAATATGCAAAGAGTCGTTATGAACTTTTAGGCGGGCGAAGGGTATTTATAGTATTCGGATTATAAGCAATATTAACCTAGAGCAGTATTAACTAACAAGCAGTATTAACCACTAGCAGTATTAACTACCAAGCAGTATTAACTAACAAGCAGTATTAACCACTAGCAGTATTAACTACCAAGCAGTATTAGCCACTAAGCAGTATTAACTAACTAGCAGTATTAACTGAGAGCAGTATTAACCACTAGCAGTATTAACTGAACTAACAGTATTAACTGAGAGCAGTATTAACTGAACTAGCAGTATTAACTGAGCACTTGCAGTATTAAAACTGTACTGGCAGTATTAACCATACTTACTCGTTTAAGCTTGTGATGAACTGAGTACTGCTGTGTATTCCCTGAAAAGGAAGATTAGTAACAACAAGAATAAAGGATATATAGGTATTTATCCACTTTTTGAGAAGGGGCTTATTCAGAGTTGATCATTCCCACACTTGTTACCAAGAAAGTGAATCTACCCACATCAAAGGCTTTGGTGAATAGATCAGCAAACTGGTTATCAGTGTGAACTTTTACAACTTGAATAAGTTTCTTTTCATTATAGTCTCTTATGAAGTGATACCTGATCTCAATGTGCTTTGTCTTTGAGTGCTTGACAGGATTATTCACAATGCTAATAGCACTGCTATTATCAATAAAAATTGGAGTGTGTAGAAAGGTTACCCCATAGTCCAACATTTGATTTTGAATCCATAAGACTTGAGAACAGCAACTTGCAGCTGCTATGTACTCTGCCTCTGTTGTAGATGTGGACACTGTGGTTTGTTTCTTGCACTGCCATGAAACTAGTCTTGCACCCAAAAACTGACATCCTCCAGAAGTAGATTTTCTGTCCAAGTTTGCTCCACCTAGATCACTGTCTGAGTATGCAAGTAGGTCAAATGGTGAGTTATGAGGATACCAAAGTCCCAATCTGGGTTGCCCTTTGAGATATCTGAATATCCTCTTAACAACTTGATAGTGAGATTGTTTTGGCCTTACTTGGAATCTTGCACATACACAGACTGGAAACATTATATCTGGCCTAGAGGCTGTAAGATACATGAGGGAGCCAATCATGGACCTATAATGATGAACATCCATATCCTCCCCCTCAAGATCTGCTGTTATCTGCTTGTGTGTTTCCATAGGTGTGCTGGCAGGTTTTGAATCTGAGAAACCAAACTTGGTTAGAATGTCCTGCACATACTTGGACTGACAGATAAAGATTCCATCTGACTTCTGTTGAACTTGAAGTCCAAGGAAGAAAGTAAGTTCCCCCATGGAACTCATCTTAAACCTTTGATGCATTAGTTTCTCAAACTCCTTGCACATGTTGTCTCTTGTGGATCCAAAGATAATATCATCAACATAGATTTGGACCAGCAAGATATCCTTCTTCTTTCTCTTGATAAATAGAGTCTTATCAATGACTCCTCTTTCAAAGCCATTTTCCAAGAGATAGGATGACAGAGTGTCATACCATGCTCTTGGAGCTTGATGCAGTCCATAAAGTGATTTCTTCAATTTGTATACCCTGTCTGGATAGCTTGGGTTTTCAAACCCTGGTGGTTGACAGACATATACTTCTTCTTCAATTGAGCCATATAGAAATGAACTTTTTACATCCATTTGATAGACTTTGAATTTCATATAGGAAGCATAAGCCAGGAATAATCTAATTGCTTCTATCCTGGCTACAGGTGCAAATACTTCTTCATAATCTATTCCCTCTTCTTGTGTATACCCTTGAGCCACCAGCCTTGCTTTATTCCTTATTACTATTCCTCTTTCATCTCTCTTATTCCTGAAGACCCATTTTGTTCCTATTGCTCTTTGGCCTTTAGGAAGGTCTAAAAGATCCCAAACATCTTGCAGCTTGAATTGCAGTAGCTCTTCTTGCATGGCTTCTATCCAACTGGACTCTTTCATAGCATCATGTGCCTTCTTAGGCTCAAGTTGGGATAAAAAGCAAGAAAGCACTGTATGCTGTTGGTCTTGCATTTCTTGAAGCCTGCTTTGATTTCTAGTCATCATAGGAGAAGATATATCTCCTATTACCAGCTGTGGAGGATGATTCTTTTCCCTTTTTCTTTGCATCTGCATCCATTTCTTTATTCTCTATTTTCTTTGCTCCCCCTTCATTTATGACCACTCCCTTTGCTTTGGGAGTGTCATTCTTTGCTTTGACAAGCATTTCTGCTACTTCAATCTCTGTTGGTGTTAATTCTGTTACTCCTGCTTGTAAATTTTCAGCAGCACTAACAGTTTCTGCTGCTTGTTTTGGCTCAGCTGTAGTAACAAATTCTGCTTCTGGGGTTGTAACTGTTGCTTGTGTTGTTTCTGCTGCTTTCTTTTCTTCAACAAACTCCCCCACAATCTGTTGATCTATCTGTTCTGAGCTTGAATTCTCCCCCTTTTTGGAAGCATTCACATTTTCCTTATTGGTTGCCTCCTTTCTCCTTCTGAGAACAAACTGACCTCTTCTTTTCTTGGCCATAAGCTTTCCCACCAGTTGTTTGAGTTTGGAAATCTGCTGTTGTTGGGAGATGATCACTTGCTGCAATTCTTTGATATCCTTTCCTTGATTAACCACATCAACATTAATGTTGGCTAATGCTTCAATCAATTCCCAGTAAGTACATCTATCCTCACCTTCTTTAGGTGTTTTACCCACCCTTGAAGGATCCTTGGAAAGTTTTGCCATCAATTCATCAGTGTCAGTTCTGTCCTCACCCTTTTTGGATGCTCTGATACCACTTGTCAGGATCAAATTCTCAACAAGAATTATGAATACTCAGAAACAATATCAAAGAAGTTGCGGAATAACACTTTGATATTCAATGTAACAGTAAACAAACAGTATATGATTAACAACTTGTAAACTTGTATTGAATGATTAAAAACACAAGATTACACACTCAACCTCAATCTTGAAGAACAAGCTCTTTCAAGACGAATTCTACTTCTCTAGAATTAGGATCTATGCCTTGAGGTTGATTCTTTTGAGTTCTGGTGTGATTACTAGGTTCTTCATTAAGTCTCACCTCTAGATTAGAGTTATTCAATTCAACTGAGGTATTTTCAGCAGCTACTTCTGGTTCTTTATTTTCTTGACTCTCCTCATCTCTACTTTCTTCTTCACTTTGATTTGGTCCAGTAGGATGGTTCCTTTTCACAGTTTTCAACAGGATCCATTGTAGGTATGGGAAAGATCACAGATTGAGATATACTATCTTGAACTTGTGTAGTCCTTGATCCTCCACTACCTAAACCTGCATAATCATCACTACTGAAACCAAAAGAGTTAGTTAGTGAATCAATGTCAAACAGCCACTGAGGACCAGACCCAATAGGATTTGGTGTGTTCTCATTGCATTTGACATTGTCTCTTTCTTCAATTATTCTAGAAGAAGAGTTAAAAACTCTGTAAGCCTTACTCTGAGATGAATAACCAACAAGAAATCCGTCATCTGCTTTGCTATCAAACTTACCTAAGTGAGATTTGGTATTGAGAATTGTACAAGGACACCCAAAAGGTTTGAAAAATCCAATAAAGGGTTTTCTATTATTTAAAAGCTCATATGGGGTCTTGTTCTTTGGCTTGACCACTAGAACTCTGTTTTGGACATAACAGGCAGTATTAACTGCTTCAGCCTAGAAGGTAATTGGCAGTTTTGAATCAGCCAACAGAGATCTAGAAGCCTCTATTAGTGTCCTATTTCTCCTCTCAGCAACTCCATTCTGTTGAGGAGTCCTAGGGGCACTATACTGTCTCTCAATTCCTTTTTCTTCACAGAAGGTGTTTAGATCAAGATTTTTAAATTCAGTCCCATTGTCTGATCTAATGACTTTTACTTTTTGATTAGTTTGGTTTTCAATTCTTAGGATAAAGGATTTGATCGGTCCACTTGTCTCATCCTTAGTTCTTAGAAAATATACCCAAGTAAATCTAGAGTAATCATCAACAATAACCAAGCAGTAAGATTTCTTGCCTATACTCATAACATTTGTAGGACCAAACAGATCCATATGTAATAACTAGAGACAAGAAGAAATTGTATTTAACTCTTTGGTCTTATGAGAAGTTTTGTGTTGTTTGCCTTTCAGACAAGCAACACAATGATCATCACATGAAAAGACTTTTGATGTTAAACCTCTTACAAGGTTGTTTTTAACAAGTTTGTTCATAGTCTTGAAGTTCATGTGACACATCCTTCTGTGCCAAAGAGAGGATTCATCCACAGAAGCTTTTGAAACAAGACAGTTCAGGGATGAATCACTAGAAACATTGTCCATATCTAGACAATAAACATTGTCCTTTCTTGGAGTTCTCACTAGTATCATGCTTTCATCAACTACTTTGAACCCTGGAGCAAGGATCATACACTCTGTATTAGTAAATAATATGCTATGTTGTTTGTCACAAACCTGTGATACACTTAACAGGTTGTACTTTAACTGATCAACATAGTAGACATCCTCAAATGTCATCTTACCTTTTGTAACATTACCTTTTCCACTTATTTTACCACCAGTAAGATTATCTCCAAATGCAACATGTCCTCCATTGATATGCTTGAAATCCTGAAGGCATGACATGTTGCCTGTCATGTGCCTAGAGCAACCACTATCAACATGCCATATGCTCTTTCCCTTGAGCTGTTGGTTGCCCTGCACATAAGATAAATCAGTTAGTATGAATTAGGAACCCAAGCCAAAGTGGTCTTGGGTACCCCTTTCTCATCAAAATACTTGCATTCTTTCTTGACAAGATTTTTAAACTTTGACTCCTCATTTCTGGAGTACTTTGTCACAATGATAGGTTTGGAAACACATTTGCTAGAAGCAGTACTGGTTTTAGAAGTACTAACTGGAGCACTTGCATGCTTAGTAGTACTAACCTTGTTAGAAGTAGTAACTGTGTTAGCAGCAGTAACTGTGTTAGCAATATTAATCTTTGAAGAGGTACTAACAGTATTAGCAGCATTAAAATTTTCAGCAGTACTAACACTGGTAGCAGCAGTAATGCTTCTAGCAGCACTATCTCTGTCAGTAGTACTAACAGTTTTAGTGCTTCTAGGCACCCACATTTTAATACTTTCTTTTAAAACCTTTTTCTTCATGGGGCTTTTGGTTTCAATAGATTTCTTCACCACATGTTTCTTCCCAGCCTTCCTATAACCAACAGGTTTTTGCAAAAATCTTTGAAAGTTCATCTGTTGGTTAATAGGGTTAAAGAAACAGTGCTTAGCCAAATGATTTAACTTTCCACATATGAAACAAGGCTTTGGTCTATTGATTTTACTCAGATCAATGCCTTGTTTTTGTGCCCATTGATTGTTCCAGTTTCTCTTGTAACACCCCGAATTTCGTTGTTTTGAGAAGATGTAAAGAAAAAGGAAGTTTATGGAGCTGTCTAGAGGACGCACGGGTCGTGCGTCCTCCTTCAGAGAAAACGCACGGGTCGTGCGTAGGATCCAGGGTCGAGGCATAGTGCTAGCGCACGGGTCGTGCGCATTCCTTTCTTTGAGGGCGCACGAGCTGTCAGAATGCTTTTTGAAGTTGCTTTAATATCTTGATTTAGGAGATATTTCTCAAAGAAATATCAAATCTCAGTTCTCTCTCTCTTCTTTTCTCCTTTTTATTCTTTTGATCTTCAAGGCTAGTTTAGTTGCTAGTTTCTGGTGTTTCTAGCAAGGGGTCGGTGTTTTAAGCTTCACCTCTACGTCGTGGTCATTATCTGGTTTTCCGGGTTTTATTCTGAAAACCTACCGGTGAGTTCCTACTATCATTTTACAAACTTTATACATGTCAAAACTCTTATTTGCGAAATCTAAAGTATTTCTACGGTATGATTTTATGTTCTCTACATCTTGCTGTAAATGAAGTTTTTGGTGATTCTCGGGGTTCCTGGTCAGTTTTGACCAAAATGACGGGTTCCGCCCTATTGAAGTAAAATGATGTTTTACTTGCACATTACGTGATTATGTAAAAAGAATGTTTATGAACTCATTTTAATGATTTTCATTCTTACCAGAAGTTGAACTGGAAGTAGCATTTTGTTTATAAAATGTACTTGTAACCATATGTTTATTTATGGTTGGTCACATATGTTGTTGTGACGAGTCCTTACCATTTTTAGTGGATCCCTAGGTTTTGGAGTAGACTGTTTTGTTGGGAGGCTATATTCCCCAAATATGTAGCTATGGATCACATGTTCCGTGATGAGTTATGGTACGGTTATGTGAGGCCGGTTACTAGCCATGGTCCATGATGATCCTAGTGAAGGAGTATACATTGGTTTCCCTTGGGAGCGCGATCTCACCTCGTAGCACGGACTCTGGGTTCATTGCTGAGGACTCCAAGTGTTTAGCTCATAACTCGGATTTGTGGTCTACTTTGTGTTACACCACTCTCCTTGGTAAAATGGTCCTTTTATCACCGTTTAAGAGTTTTGGACCGAAGAGGCCCAGTTGTGGCGAAATGTTATCTTTACGAACTAAACCTTTATGAAAAGATTTCTTTATGATATTGATGTTTATATCTTTTGAGCTTTATAAACTGTATGTTCTCACCAGGCTTTATAGTCTGACACTTTTTCTCAAATGATGTGTATAACAGGTTTCTATTAGCGATGGGTGTCGGGGTTTTTGGGAGAGACGAGTTTTGAGTCTCGAGGTTTTTGGAGATGTTTTAGTATTGGTGTTGGGCATTGTTAAGTCCCATTCTTTTGATGAAATCCTTGTATAGAATTGTATAGTCTTAAGGACTGACCCCATTTAAGGGAAGTTAATGGATTTACCTTTGTCATTTGTCAGGTTTTAAATGTTTTAATTTACTCTGAAATTTTAGAGTGTTACAAGTTGGTATCAGAGCTCTAGTTTAAGCGAACTAGGCATGAATGTAAGATGTCTAGACTTAGACTGCGTATGCTAAGAATTGATCCACGAGAATTGGGTAGAACTCTTAAGATGGGTTAGTCTTAGAGTTGACGGAAAGTACATTTATCAGGCGTTGTAATAGTGGTGACAAGAACCGATATGTGTTGTATGTTCATAATTTCACTTAGCTAATGTTATTATGAGGATATTGTATGTAAGAGTCCTTGATTTGCTATTGATATAACAATTGGTAATGTGGTAGTACGTTTTCCTTTGTGTTTATCCAATCTCTCTCTTATCTCTGTCTCTGTTCTGTGAAACAGTTCAGTATGGTGAATACGCGTGGTAGACCGCGTACTCGTGTTGACAGACTGGAAGCGACAGCCTCCACATCTGATCAGCCGGAAGGAGTTGAGGTTGTCGTGCGTCCGCCAGTTCAGCAAATACTAGGTGGAGGGCCAGAGGTCATTCCGCGTGTGGACCTGGCTTCGTCCCACCCAATAATCAGGGATGCTAGTTACCCTTCTGAGATGATGGCCAGCATGATGTTGGCAATGAGGGAAGAGATGGCAAAGCAGCAAGAGTTTCTGCTAAAAGTAATTGAGGACCGTGATGTGAACAATCGTAGAAGTGAGACGGTTGTGGAAAACATCGTAGCAGGTTCTGGAGGCGCTGGTACGGGGGTCAGGGCTGAGGAGAACAGGATTGTTGGTGCTCCGAGAGATAGGAAAAGTTTTTCCTACAAATCCTTTTTGGGTTTCGGACCGCCAGAGTTCTTTGGTTCTGACGACCCGGTCTTGTGTGTGAAATGGATCCGAGCGGTTGAGCAAGCTTTTGGCTCTTCCGAATGTGGTGATGATCAGAGGGTGCGGTTCGGTACCCAATTGCTGAGGGACACTGCACTCATCTGGTGGAATATCATCCAATCCACTCTATCTCCTGAAGTGTTGGCCCAGTTGTCTTGGGCCGAGTTCAAGAAAAAGCTGCTAGAAGAGTTTTGCAACGAAAGAACGATGGACCGAATTGAGAAAGAGTTCCGGTCCTTGGTGAAGGGAAGCCTGACGGTGAGGGAGTACACCCGTCAGTTCATGGAGAAGCTTGGTCTGGTGGGGCACGCTGCCCCAACAGAGAAGGATAAGATGAAGGCCTATCTGAATGGCCTACCTGTGGACATGCAATCGATGGTCCATAATTCCAAAGCTTCTAACCTCCGAGAGATGGTGGAGGAAGCTCAATTCATGGAAGAGATGTTCGCGAAGAGAAAATCTGAGAATTCTGTGATAGTGTCTGATAAGAGAAAGTGGGAGAGCAGTTCAGTACCTCCCAAGCGGACCCGACCTTTTGTTGGGAACCGCAACTTCGGTAGTTATCAGGAAGCAAGGTGGTGCCCGAGGTGTCGAACCAAGCATCACGGTAACTGTTACAACAATTCTCAAACTTGCTTCAAGTGTGGGAAGCCTGGTCATACTGTCAAAGATTGCCCGGTCAGGGGGATCATCTGTTTTGAGTGCAAGACATCGGGACACTCGAGGAAGGATTGCCCGAAGCTCGTGTCGGGTAGCGCGCCAGCAAGGAAGGAGAACCCTCCTAAGGTTCAGAGTCGAGCATTTCAGATGAAGGCCGAAGAGGCTAGAGCATCCGCAGATTTGGTATCGGGTACTTTTCTTATAAACTTTGTACCTGCTCGTATTTTGTTCGATACGGGTGCTAGTTTCTCTTTCGTATCTGAATTGTTCCGTCAGAAAATTGCTATGCCCACTACTAGTCTTGAGGATGCATTAGTGGTAGAAATAGCCGATGGTAGTCAAATTCTGATCCGCGAAGTTATGAGGCAGTGTACTCTTTGTATCGAAGGGAAAGAATTCTCGATCGATCTATTACCGATGTTAATCGGGGGTTTTGATGTGGTAATCGGTATGGATTGGTTGTCAGACAATCAGGCCGAGTTCGTGTGCTCCAAGAAGATGATTCGACTTCCCAACCTCTCTGGAGAGGTCGTGGTCATCTATGGTGAAAAGAGGAAAGGTGAAGTGGCAGTTATCACAATGGCAAGAGCACGCAAGTGTTTAATAAAGGGATGTTCGTCTTTCCTAGCCTATGTGATCGATGCTAAGTCGGAGAAATCAAAGCTGGAAGATGTGAAGATCGTGTGTGAGTTTCCAGATATCTTTCCGGACGACTTGCACGGGTTACCACCCGATCGTCAGGTAGAGTTTCGAATTGATCTTGTGTCTGGCGCTGCACCGATCACTAAAGCACCTTATCGTTTAGCGCCATCGGAGATGCAAGAGATGGTAGCACAACTCCAGGAGCTATTTGAGAAGGGATTCATAAGACCGAGTTCGTCACCTTGGGGAGCTCCAGTCTTATTTGTCAAGAAGAAGGATGGCACAATGAGAATGTGCATTGACTATCGTGAGTTGAACAAAGCTACAGTGAAGAACAGGTATCCGCTTCCGAGAATAGACGACTTGTTCGATCAACTTCAAGGAGCGGGTTGTTTCTCCAAAATCGACTTACGATCAGGTTATCACCAAGTGAAGGTAAGAGAAGAAGATGTTCCGAAGACGGCTTTCAGAACGCGTTACGGCCATTACGAGTTCCTTGTAATGCCTTTTGGCCTGACGAACGCACCAGCAGTGTTTATGGACTTGATGAATAGAGTGTGTCGACCTTTCCTCGACAAGTCGGTCATTGTATTCATTGATGACATACTAGTGTACTCCAAGAGTGAGTCGGAACACGAACAACATCTACGTGAGGTTCTGGAAGTGTTGAGAAGAGAAAGATTGTACGCCAAGTTTTCCAAGTGCGACTTTTGGCTTAAAGAAGTACAATTTCTGGGGCACGTAGTCACTCGAGAAGGAGTGAAAGTAGATCCCACCAAGATTGAAGCTATGATGAATTGGGAGCCTCCTAAGAGTCCGTCCGAGATCCGAAGTTTCTTGGGTCTGGCAGGATACTACAGGAGATTCATTCAAGACTTTTCCAAGATCGCTTCTTCCCTGACAGTTCTGACTCGGAAGAATGTGAAGTTTGAATGGACCGAAACCCAAAAGAAGGCGTTCCGGATCCTTCAAAAGAAGTTGTGTGAAGCTCCGATCTTGACACTACCTGAAGGGTCGGAAGATTTCGTGGTTTACAGCGACGCTTCAAAGATGGGATTGGGTTGTGTGTTGATGCAACGAGGCAAGGTAATCGCTTATGCCTCGAGACAGCTCAAAATACACGAGCAGAATTATCCAACCCATGATCTGGAGTTAGCAGTGGTGGTGTTCGCTTTGAAGCTTTGGCGACATTACCTCTACGGCACGAAATGTACTCTGTATACGGATCACAAGAGCCTGAAGTATGTCTTTGATCAGAAAGAGCTGAATATGAGGCAAAGGAGGTGGCTCGAGTTGCTGAAAGATTACGACTGTGAATTGCTTTACCATCCCGGTAAGGCGAACGTGGTGGCCGATGCGCTAAGTCGGAAGGACTATAGCGGAAGCATTCGAGCTACCCATTTAAGAATCGAACTTGTGTCTAGTCTTGTTGAGAAGATCAAGGCATCACAGGTGGAAGCATTGTTAGAGGAGAATCTCAAAGAAGAAGTCATGACAAAACAGCGTTTACTCTTAACGGAAGATAGTCGTGGAGTGAAACTGTTCAGCGGTCGTGTGTGGGTGCCCAAGATAGGGGGTAACCGTGAGCTGTTGCTAGAAGATGCACACAAGTCCAAGTATTCCATACATCCGGGAAGCACAAAGATGTACAGGGACTTGAAGTTGCACTATTGGTGGCCGGTAATGAAGCTCGATGTGGCACGTTACGTTGAGCGTTGTGTGACGTGTTCGCAAGTTAAGGCCGAACATCAGAGACCATATGGGAGTCTTCAGTCTTTAGAGATTCCCGAATGGAAATGGGAGCATATCACCATGGACTTCGTGACAAAGTTGCCAAAAACTCTTCGAGGTCACGATACCATTTGGGTGATAGTTGACAGATTAACGAAGAGCGCTCATTTATTAGCCATGCGCGATACTCTACCGATGGATAAGTTAGCGAAGCTTTATATCGATGAGGTGGTCTCGAGACACGACATACCATTGTCGATCGTGTCGGATCGCGACAGTCGGTTCACTTTGAACTTCTAGGATGGATTTTAGAAAGAGCTAGGTACTTGAGTGAAGTTGAGTACGGCTTACCATCCGCAAACCGACGGGCAGAGCGAACGAACGATCCAAAATTTGGAAGACATGTTGAGGTCTTGTGTCATCGATTTCGGGGGTAGCTGGGACACTCACCTGCCTTTGGTGGAGTTTGCCTACAACAATAGCTACCACTCGAGTATCGGAATGGCACCCTTTGAGGCTTTGTATGGGCGGAAGTGTCGGACTCCCGTATGCTGGCTTGGAGCGGGAGAAAAGCAGTTCGCTGGACCTGAGATCGTGCAAGAGACTGCCGATAAGGTCAAGTGTATTCGTGAAAGAATGAAAGCAGCTCAGGATCGTCAGAAAAGCTATGCCGATAAGAAGAGGCGACCGATGGAATTCCAAGTGGGCGACTGCGTTATGCTTAAGGTGTCATCGTGGAAAGGTATTATACGATTCGGAAAGCGTTGGAAGCTGAGTCCCCGTTTCCTCGAACCTTTCAAAGTACTTAAACGGGTGGGTTTGCAAGCCTACCAGTTGGAACTGCCACCGGAGTTGAGTAGAATATACAATACGTTTCATGTTTGCTACCTCCGGAAATGTTTGGCGGTGGAAGACAGCGTCATTCCCCTTTCAGAGTTAAGGGTTGACGAAGGAAATCGTTGTGTGGAAGAACCCGACGCCATCTTAGAGAGAAAGTCTAAGAAGTTGCGTCATAAAGAAGTCATTTTGGTCAAGGTGTAGTGGAAGCATCACCGGGGATCAAATGTGACGTGGGAAGCCCAGGAGGATATGAAGCGAAGATATCCTCACCTTTTTGTGTAGTTGGGATTTCGGGGACGAAATCATTCCCAAGTTAGGGAGGATTGTAACACCCCGAATTTTGTTGTTTTGAGAAGATGTAAAGAAAAAGGAAGTTTATGGAGCTGTCTACAGGACGTGCGTCCTCCTTCAGAGAAAACGCACGGGTCGTGCGTAGGATCCAGGGCCGAGGCATAGTGCTAGCGCACGGGTCGTGCGCATTCCCTTCTTTGAGGGCGCACGAGCTGTCAGAATGCTTTTTGAAGTTGCTTTAATATCTTGATTTAGGAGATATTTCTCAAAGAAATATCAAATCTCAGTTCTCTCTCTCTTCTTTTCTCCTTTTTATTCTTTGGATCTTCAAGGCTAGTTTAGTTGCTAGTTTTCGGTGTTTCTAGCAAGGGGTCGGTGTTTTAAGCTTCACCTCTACGTCGTGGTCATTATCTGGTTTTCCGGGTTTTATTCTGAAAACCTACCGGTGAGTTCCTACTATCATTTTACAAACTTTATACATGTCAAAACTCTTATTTGCGAAATCTAAAGTATTTCTACGGTATGATTTTATGTTCTCTACATCTTGCTGTAAATGAAGTTTTTGGTGATTCTCGGGGTTCCCGGTCAGTTTTGACCAAAATGACGGGTTCCGCCCTATTGAAGTAAAATGATGTTTTACTTGCACATTACGTGATTATGTAAAAAGAATGTTTATGAACTCATTTTAATGATTTTCATTCTTACCAGAAGTTGAACTGGAAGTAGCATTTTGTTTATAAAATGTACTTGTAACCATATGTTTATTTATGGTTGGTCACATATGTTGTTGTGACGAGTCCTTACCATTTCTAGTAGATCCCTAGGTTTTGGAGTAGACTGTTTTGTTGGGAGGCTATATTCCCCAAATATGTAGCTATGGATCACATGTTCCGTGATGAGTTATGGTACGGTTATGTGAGGCCGGTTACTAGCCATGGTCCATGATGATCCTAGTGAAGGAGTATACATTGGTTTCCCTTGGGAGCGCGATCTCACCTCGTAGCACGGGCTCTGGGTTCATTGCTGAGGACTCCAAGTGTTTAGCTCATAACTCGGATTTGTGGTCTACTTTGTGTTACACCACTCTCCTTGGTAAAATGGTCCTTTTATCACCGTTTAAGAGTTTTGGACCGAAGAGGCCCGGTTGTGGCGAAATGTTATCTTTACGAACTAAACCTTTATGAAAAGATTTCTTTATGATATTGATGTTTATATCTTTTGAGCTTTATAAACTGTATGTTCTCACCAGGCTTTATAGTCTGACACTTTTTCTCAAATGATGTGTATAACAGGTTTCCATTAGCGATGGGTGTCGGGGTTTTTGGGAGAGACGAGTTTTGAGTCTCGAGGTTTTTGGAGATGTTTTAGTATTGGTGTTGGGCATTGTTAAGTCCCATTCTTTTGATGAAATCCTTGTATAGAATTGTCATTTGTCAGGTTTTAAAAGTCTTAAGGACTGACGCCATTTAAGGGAAGTTAATGGATTTACCTTTGTCATTTGTCAGGTTTTAAATGTTTTAATTTACTCTGAAATTTTAGAGTGTTACATCTTTGCTTTCCCCTTGGTTTATCATGTTTTTGGGGCTCAGATTCATTGCATGCACACTGCTTGCAAGGGATAGGATTCACAACAGTGGTCTGCTTATAGTGAACCTTCTTGTTCTTTCCCTTAGTCTTCTCTATCTCATTGGACTTTACCCAATGCTTTCCACATCCCTCATTGGTGATTATGTGGTTTTCTATAGGAATCTCACCACTCACAGTGTTGTCCTTATCCTTGACAACTTCTTTCTCAGTTTTATCCTTGACAACTACTTCATCTAAGGGATCTATCTCAGTGGCTCCCTTTGGTAGGTCCTTCCTATCCTTTGTTTCTAACAAATCTGAACTAGGATGGATGTAGTTGTTGTTATAGGGTGGTGGTGTGGTCTTGTACCCTATTCCTCTTCTCAGTTTATCATGAATATGAGTTTGTAGCAAAGAATCCATTGCTTTGGAAGCATTGGAGAACTTTTCTACATCTAGTTTGACTTTAGCTAGCTCTCCTCTTAGCTTTTCACTCTCTTCTTTGGATCTGGTCAGTTGAAGTTCTAAGTCATTCTTCTCCCACTTCCAGTAGTTTGTGTCATAAGAGTGTTGAAGCTCATTAGCTTGAAAACCCTTAATCAGCTCTTCAAATCTCTCAACAATCCCCACATAATCTTTTATGTCCTTTTCCAATCTCTTAAGGTCATCACTCATGTTCTGATTGTGATCCCTATACCTTTTAACAGTGTTAATGCAATTTGGAGAACAAAGATTGGAAGTTACCTCTGTTGGGAGATCAGACACCTCTGCCATAAGAGCTTGGTTTTGGATGGCCTCTTCAGCTTGATCACTCCAATCAAACCCCATACCTTGTTGAGAGACTAGGGCTTGTGCAGAGTTTCTGTTATTATTAAAGCTTCCAGATTGAGCTTGTTGGTGATTGTTATTTTGAGACATTCCACTTCTGCATTCTCTAGCAAAGTGTCCCTTCTGATGGCATTTATAGCATTCCACCTTTGACTTGTCAAATCCTGCTCCATCTTCTCTTCTTTGGGAGAAGTTGTTCCTCCCAGTTCTCTTGATAAACTTCTTAACTCTCATAGAGAGCATGGCCATCTGCCATTTAATGTCCATCTCTTCAAGATCATCCGGATGGAGTTGTTCCAAGTCATCATTAACTAGAGAAGAGTTTCCATGACTGGACCGAAAGGCTTCAAATATAGTTTCAGTGCCTTTCTATTGATTTGCTCCATTGGCAGGACTAACTGATTCAGGGTTGGAAGTAGAATCAATTGATGCTGAAAGGAGTGCAGCATTGTGAACATACCTAGAAGGCCTCTTCTTAGCCTCTACCTCAGATTCAAAAACTCTTAGATCATTATATAGATCATCAAGTTCCTTTTCTTCCAGTTGATCATTCTGTCTGAAAGACACAGTATACATGGTCCATTCATCACTCAGGGACCTTAGAAACTTTCTGTTCAGATCATCTTGATCAATTTGTACTCCCACTGTAGCTAGTTCACCAATAAGCTTGTTGAACCTGTCAAAAGTTTGAGTCATGGACTCATTCTTGGTTGACATAAAGTTCTCATATTGTTGCTTCATAATGGCTTTCTGATTTCTCTTGGTACTTTTGGTACCTGAGAATCTCTTCTCTAGAGCATTCCAGAGCATCTCTGCATCAGTGCAGTTGCAGAACTGATGTTGATATTCATTGGGAATAGCTAAGAGCAAGGTGCTCAAGGCTTTCATCTCTGTCTGTCTAGTCTTTCTTTCTGCATCAGTTTTTGGTGGAGTTCTCTTTCCATCTGCACCAATCTTTCCTGCTTCAGAAGGACCATTCTCAATGATGTCCCACATAGAATAAGTCAATGAGGAGTATGAACTGCTTGATTCTGATCTTCCACATATCGAATTCATTGGGTCTGAGCATTGGAACCTTTGAGACCAGAGTACTGTTTGATTCTGCAAGGTTTTCCATTGATGAATGAATAGATGTTTCTGAGAGAACAGGCTCTGATACCACTTGTCAGGATCGAATTCTCAACAAGAATTATGAATACTCAAAAACAATATCAAAGAAGTTGTGGAATAACACTTTGATATTCAATGTAACAGTAAACAAACAGTATATGATTAACAACTTGTAAACTTGTATTGAATGATTAAAAACACAAGATTACACACTCAACCTCAATCTTGAAGAACAAGCTCTTTCAAGATGAATTCTACTTCTCTAGAATTAGGATCTATGCCTTGAGGTTGATTCTCTCTAACAAAGATTAACAAAAGTTCTATATTCTATATTCTAAACAATGTTATACATATATTGAAAATAAAAGATAATTATAGTTAATAAAATACCTTCAGAATATCTTCCATCATTATCTCTATAAGCTTCCTTGAATATCTTCAGTTTATCCAGCTGTCATCCTTTCCATACGGATCTCCATCTCATAAGCAGTACTAATCATAAGCAGCATTAATACTCTGAGCAGTACTAAGTTCAGCAGCACTAACCATACTCAGCAGTATTAATCTCTTAGCAGTAGTAACTCCAGCAGTACTAATAATGAAGAGCAACATTAACTTTGTTCCAGCAGCATTAACTTCTACTGGCAGTATTAACCACACTTGGTAAATTCTTCAGTTCCCAACATAAGATTTACTTTATAGAGTATGTTACTGTTCAAGCATGTATTGAGCTTACCTATTAGGTAAGACACTGTTCAAGCATGCTTCTATTTATCAGAATAGTACACTGTTTACTTTATGGTCCTATAAATAGGACCATCACTCCTTTGACAAAAGTGTGCTTTTTGATATCTTGTATAAGAAGAATCAACTGAATATATCTCACGAAGATCTTGTTCTTTCTACTTGCTTTATATATGAACTGTGATATTTGAATCTGCTTTTGATATTAAACTATATTGCTTCCGCTGTTTATACTCTTGTTGTTTATATCATTATTGTTATAAGATTAAATTTGGGATCCAACAGCCTCCTTGACCCTTAAGGGTATAATCAACCCTGGTCAAAGATAAAAAGATGAAGAAAAATCCGGTTAAAGTTCAAGAAACCCTTCTAAAGGAAATTAAGGAGGAGAACCGAAAAGCAAAATAGGCTAGTGATCATGACTTAGCTTGGTGTAGAAAGAAGCTTCATCATCGATCTGACCCATTAAGGATCTTAGCGGTGACTATCTCAGGGAAGAGCAAGAAGAATCAACTCATTGTTACAATGGAGATTTTCAAAAGAGATGGCACGTCAAAAGCTATGTATCTTTCAAAGGTGGAAAACTTCAGATTCTATAAATGGTTGGAGTTCAAGGAAACACTGAAGAAATCAAAATGAAAGCACAGAGGCCATGTTGAAGATCTGTTCTAAGCTCTCATCAATAGGGTCACTTCTAGAATGAGTGTGCCCTCGGCTCTACCACAGAAACCAAGGACAACTAGAAGGAATATTGCCTCCTCATCTGATAATGATGCAGTGATTAGAAATGAAACAAGCATCAAATTATCCAGAGATGCAGTGGTTGGACCTTCACCTGATCTCTCTGCTCTAGACTTATCACTGCCCCCTGGTGGACCCTTTGTAGCTGGGCAGGTGATAAGTCATCCCTATGGAATAATCTTCTGTGACAAGGATGAAATCATTAGGTTGTCATGATTGTCAAAGATTCCACTCTGCCTTGTTGCACATCTAAAGGACCTTCAATACATCTGGTGCAATAACTCAGCATCAAAGACCCTCATCAAATCTCTTATCAAAAGGAGGCAGCGGATCAAAAACAGAGAAGAGAAGAGATACCTGATCATATGATAGCAAAAGAAGAATTCCAAGTCAAGGAAGAACCAATTTAGCTGATAGATTGTCTTTTGTCTCTTGTAATCTATTAGTTAGGCTTACAGTATTAGTTTAGGACTTCACCTGTACTTGTAATTTTCATATTCCCTGTGTAATTCTTTTATGAATCAATGAAAATTTCAGTGAAGTACTTTACTCCATCAGTACTGAAAATATCTCTCAAAATAGTAATTGAGACATGTATGTTATAAGTCCTGATTAACCTTGTATTTTGAAACATAAAGTAATTTTCTCTTATTGCTTTGTCATCATCAAATAGGGGCATATTGTTGATCCAAACTCTCTCAGTGATTTGATAATGACCCTTAGAAATACTTAGTGAAGATTATATTTAATATATTTATGTATTAGGGGTTGTTTGTTTACCTCTTAATGGTTCCATTAAGAGGCAACCTATGAATCGTTAAGAGATAAATCTTGTTTGGCAAAAAAAAGGTCTACCTCTTAATGGTTCCAAAACTCTCTGAATGATTTAGTGTCTTGACCCTGTCTTAACCATTCAGAGCCTTGATTTCATCCTGAACAATTAGTAAACAACCATATTTTATTTCGCATTATATCATAAGAGCCTCCAAATCATCCTGACCACTTAATCATTCTGCACCTAACCATTCAGCAATTGCCAACCAACCCCTTAGGGTTTCACCATTAGTGATCATATATGGAGTTTGTTCAGTATCGCTGATGAATTCTAGAATGTATTCTATTAAATGTAATCCCTGAAGACAAGTTTCGCGACAAAGACGTTCATCGCTGACATCGAAGACAAAGCTGATGAACAGGTGACAAGTCTACTCATGATCTGATGCGGATATCAGTGAAACCAAGACAAGTCCACAACACGCGAAGAAGTGCGAAGAAAAGCTTCAGCGATTGTCGGCCTTCATTTAGATTCCCTGAAGAAAGATCCCCTCAGCGATCGATGATCATAAAGCTTACGATCCAAGTTTCTTTTGTCTTATCCTTGCACAAAAAGTACGATGTGTCAGAGGAGACATACCTTTGCTGCAAATCCTACAACAACTTCGAAGATTACACTGTTCACCACTCGGCCAAGAGCTTGTCGCTAAAAATCAGAGGCATGAAACCAACCAAATGATGACACGTGAAAGTACCCCTGTCATGCATTTAATGCCTACGGTATAAATAGAACGGTTGAACTTCACTTTGAAGTGTTACCTTCTATCCCTTCTCTCTCAGTGAACCATATAGAAACCCTTGTTTTCTATATTTTCTTAATCTTTCTCTCTTATTCTAAGTGCAAACATCTTAGTGTTTCTTAAGTTTCTTTATATTAGGTTTACTTAATCTGTAACACCCTCAATTCTGGACATATCAACTAATTTAAAATTTTCTAAATACATCGATAATTGCTTCATCTACAATCACAATTTAAGATTTAACCTTAATACATACGTATCATTATATACATACGATCTACAATAGGGACGGGTATTACTAAAACCCAATAATAGTTACTACCTCCAAGCCACGGAAGACTTCAACAACTACTTACACTTGTATAAAGCTAAGGCTCAACTCTTCATATCACTGCTAAGACCAAACCCCTTGTTGGAACCTGATGAACATGCCGACAAATAAAAAGGTTAGGATTAACGCCTATTGAGCTCAAGAGTTTTAACATGAATGAATATATATTTAAAGAAAGGAATTCATTTCAAATCTAGATCTTTCGAAATGGTTTACTTTAGAAATGGAAACGACCCGTTTTCCCCATAATATGCATCTTTAAAGACAACGCTCCAAAATAAACCTTCTCTATAAAACGATGCAACCCATAATTCACCCAAAACGGGATTATAATTCGACACCCAATTTATGAAAACGTGAATAACACTTCATATCCCAAAACACCCAAAACACGGGTGGGACATAATACTCGAACCTTAAATGACGGAAAACAACCCATATAGATATGATATGTCATCGAAAACATAGAACTGAAACTTAATACTCACGCGACCATAAAATGGGATGAAATCCAAACATTAAAGCATGGACAATTAAAATATCCAAAATACTACGGGCCGACAACGGGGGATACCCGTATCCGTTGGGAGTGGAGGGAACACAAAACTATGCCACCCACACAACGTTAATCGCATGACACCTCACGACATAAACACACAAGTGTCCCTACGACTTCTTGACAAGTTTCACCCAAAGAAAAAGTTGACCTTGGTGACCGTTACAAAGAACTCCACCCCAAGGGCTCGGCATACTTAAAGACTACCTCTCAGGCATTACTTCAAGCGGCGGAGGTCCTAGTGCCTACCTCCCCGGTAGCACCTCCAGACTCAACCCTCTTAGTGCCTACTTGTAAAGTTCCGGTCGTAAAACATGGGTATCGGAGTCCAACCCTGAAATACCCAATTGACCATCCAAAACAGACTTACTTACGTGCCTATGGATCCAATGCAACACAGTCTAACATTACATGACTACACATGAATGACCAACGCACCCGAGCATGTAATTGTCATAAATATGCAATAAAATGCATTAAGATGTATATCGAACATGGGCTCTTCAAAGAGCCATTAAAACTGGGACAAATGTCCACGAGACTCTTTTAAGTCAAAACCGAGTTTAAATGCTCAAAACCCATGTGACCAACAAATAACATTTTCCCCAAATAATACAACATATCTAAACATCATTTATGCACACACATACTCCAAAGATGTGATTACCCCCAAAACTCTACACGGATTGGGACATATCATTGTCCATATGGGTTTATGAAATCAAGTACACTAAAGATTCATATATCATGAATTAGACTTCATTTGTACAAAATAACTAAAGATGTATAACTCATAAAATAGACTTTACTTGTACAAAATCACCAAAATTGCATAACTCACACTATTACTTGTCAAGATATCAAAATCCCAAATATGGGCATTTTATGAGATTAAAACAACCCAAGTTTATCAAATATGAAAACTTATCAAAATACCCAACACATTGAAAATTACCAAGTAAAACATATTTTTACTTCAAAATACTCATTTTGGCATGTACATAGTTTTCACAAAGCAACTTGAACTCACCTTGCTAGATTTAGGCTAAATCTAGGTTTTACCCCTAAAACTTGAATCACCATTGATGAAGTCTTGAAATCTCCAAGAAAACTCCCTAGATCTTAGATACAACACATCTACAAGGTCACATTCACCACACAAGACATCAAAATCACACCCAAAATGAAGGATGAAAGGAAAAAGGGCGAAACCATCAAACCCTAGCTTAACATTGAGAGATATAAGGGACTTACCACCACAAAATACCCTTGGTTATTACAATAGACTCCAAATATCTTGCTAGATCCTTTAATATCTCTCAAAAACGAAACCATGGCAATTTGAATCACAGAAATCGGAGCTAGGATGATAAAGTTATGAGGAAATGAAGTTAGACCTCCAAAAATCGCGTATAAAATCCTCATATTGCTTCCTGCGGTTTGGATCACGGTTTGGAAGCCGCGGGGTAAGACACACGCTTCCCCAACACCCATCCAGAGGGTTCCGCGTCCTAGGTCGCGGCCTAGGGTCGCCCACCAATCTGCAGGCCTCCGAAAACCCCATTTCTCGCGTCTGATCACTGTTTTGGCCATAACTTCTTTGTTATAGCTCCGTTTTCGCTCCGGAAAGGACCGTTAGACTCGTAATTGAATCCTTCATACATAAAGACTATAAAATATAGGATTCAAGTCCAAAATCAATTATCTTATTTTTCCTTAATATATTGGTTTCTGAATTAACTTGGAATGATACCATTCGAAAATCGGGGTGTTACAATCCTCCCAACCTTAAAAGAGATTTCGTCCTCGAAATATGGCACCACCAAGCATCCAACATAAGCAATTGGAAAGATTGATTGGTTTCCTATACAAAATAAATTCCTTCATGAACCCTCACCTCATATACGGACCCGATTACATTCCGGTTGAGGTTGTCGTTGTGTTTCTCATAACGTGCCGTTACAACCTCAATCTCAACGTTCGATATATTTCACCGATGTCGGGATGAACGTTGAGTCCTTACTTAATCATTTTCTTAATCATTAAATCTTGGTTGTCTCCCAACCTTATGTTGCTCATATTACCTCAAGAGTAACATACGACCTTAATCAGTCATTTCCACCAAGAATACCCCAAAGCAAACTTTTCCCTTAGATATCTCTAAATACGACGCAACAAGGTCTCCTCAATAATCGATTTGTACTTAAAGTTTACCTTGACCTTCCAACCAAATGTCTCAAATAAACATTACCACCAAAGAGTTATCGTCCTTCGACGAAATTTTCTACCGACTAGTTTGGTCTGAACCAACACAACCTTAAATATGTTCCTCAAAGCTGACACAGACACGATGTCTGCAAGGGATCCCAAACTTCTATAGATCCTATCATTGGTCTGATGTTTCCCCCAGAAACGTACGAACACACTCTACAGATAGTCGCTTATCCCAAACTCCAAGGTTACACAACTCCCGCCATGCACTCAAGCATCGATTGCCAACTCAACGAAAGTCTTGACAATTATCAAAACACCAATGATTGATTCTTAATTAACAACATATAATTTTCTTAAGGTTACCGCTTGTCCTGCAGACACACCAGATCTAACGGAAGTACACTGAAGCACACCAACAGTTATTGTCTTCAAAATAAAGTGTTGACACTTATCCTAGGAATGACTATACTGCCGCGTGGGTATACTACCAAATTCCATTCCCGATTAACAATGTCGATTCGAGGTTCACACCTACTCTTGGAAATAATCACCCAAATCAAACATCCTTACTAGCCAACCATAACATTATCATTATTCACAGATACCCATTAAGGTGATATGTCATAGACACATAGCATGTCGTCGTACCATTAACCCAAAAATTCAAAACCCAAACACACCTAAGCAACCACACATGGTTTTAACCCAAATACTTATCGAAATGGGAAGATCGTCACCCAATTAACTAAGAGAAGGCACAAGCCTAACGTCTCCATTACTTCTGCGCGAGCCAATCCAATAAACCAAATACCCAAAATTCGGACTGACCATAGGTCGTCTCATCCGACACTTCAAATCCCAAGGACTCCTTAGTTCCTTAATTACAACTCCCTTCACAACAGGGTTTAAATCTATATGCCTAATGAGTTCAAGGTTTTCAACTAACATGTTGATTTAAACTTTTATAAAACTTTCAAATACATAAGCTTTATAACAATTGGTCGTGCACTAAAATCCACTACCGATCACTCGATAGGATGAAAATTGATCACCGACGCTACACATATAAAACCATTTCCAAAATTCTTTTGATCAATATTTACGTAAATAAAACAGTAACAAAAGGTGTGTAGCAAAATTCACACTATAAACATGAAAATAAATTCCGGTACCCCAAACACGTGAAATAAATGTTTGTACAACTCCAAAAGGGGACTTCACAACTTTTAACTTTAACTTTTCCTTCTTTAACCAAAAACATTGTGGCATAAAATTCTCAACAAACCCCTTATGCATCAGTTTATTCCCCAAAGCTCGGTAGAACGATGGGAACGCAAATAAATTTTCAAATTAAGTTTAAAACTTTGAGCCGCACAGATAGAACACACTTGACCAAAATAGTAACCATAACGACATGAATGTCGATGCCTCATTTAAGTGCATTGCGGAAAATTTATAACAGTAAAATCAATAACTGAAATATGCTCAGAATAAAAGTTTTATCTGAAATAACATAAATCTTTTATATATTTACTCACACCAACAGTAAAACTTAATCCAACTACAAATAGTATACAACGATTAACAATTGTATAAAACCCGAAAGAGTAAAACACGAAGTTTTTCAAACTTCCCAAAAGAGCACATGGGATGACATTTATTAACAAAATATATAAATGAACGCACGCAATAATGAACGTATACACATTCTAAAATTTATTTACGTGACGCAAGGTGTCATAAAATAAGACACCATAAAACCCAACTAAATTTCCATAAACTCATTGATGGTAAAATCGAGCGGTGTCAAAACTTCTATCTCCCAACTTAAAAGCGTAAGACGACAATAAGTCTAAAAATGCCAAAACTCTAAAACTACCTGTTATTCCCAAATCTGTTCAAGTTCTAATTGTAAAACAACAATCAAGATCATGAATCGTAGTCACATATCATTGATTCAATATTCAACAATTACAAATCTCATAACTTTCACTTTCTCTCACTACTTTCTCTCACTAAAATAATGTTCTAATCGACTCTTCTCTAATCTGCTCTCTCTAACAATCTGAATACTCACAATGACTTACTTGTTACTACCTGATTACAAGGACACAAGGTATTTATACCCTCACGCAATTACAAAGAAACAAAAACACAATACATTGACTTTGACTTTATTCACAAAATGACTTTGACTTTCACTGAGAGTTGACTTTCAGCCTTTGACCTCTTGAACTTTCATCTTCAATCTTTATGATCTTGAATCCAACAAATCTGTGCTCTAACATTCTCCCCCTTTGGATCAAGATCATTACTAAAAGATTTTAGCAATGCGATCTTCTCTCTTTAAGCTCATTTTGAACAAGCACCCCTTTGATCAACCTTTATCTTTTCTTGTAATCTTTCCTTAGATACAAAAATGATTTTCTCAAACAATCCACATTCTCCCCTTATTCATATGAAAATTTAGACATTCTCCTCTTTCTTTGATAAGCACAATCTTAATTACTTTGTTCTTCAAGAATAATTACATTCTCTCCCAAAATTATAAAACCTCTTTCACAAATAGAATTTCAAAAAAAATTCAAAGTCTTTCAGCTTTCAATCAAATCTTGAACAACTCTCCCATATCTTGAATTTCAGACATTTCTTCAAACTTTTCAACCAACATTATTTCTTGATATGAACTTTTCTCCCCCTTTTTGATGAATAGAGCATCTATAGCATCAAAACTTCCTTCAAGAAATGTCTTTGAAACTCTTTTCTGACCACTGATCTTTCAAAATCTGAGCCTCTGATTCGTTGCCAATTCGAACAATGTATTCATCCAGATCTTTTCAAATCTAGACAAAATAAGAATGTAACGCTTGAATCAACAAATGAATCAGTTAGTATGTCTGTCAGTAACACTAAGTTACTGTGTGTAACGGATACACATAGGAAAGGATCTTTTTGATGTTCACTCCCCCAGGGCTTCCATCCAATCATCGAAACACCACAAAGGCAATTTCTATGAATGTTATGACAAGAAAACAAATTCCTTGTGTGTTCATGCAAGTGTAGAAAGAATTAAGCACTTGATGATTGCTTATAAAGGCTCAAAATTGTGTAAACCACTGAGACAACAGTAGATAAACACAGACTCAATGTGCATGATTGAAGTGCGAAGGTGGGGCAGACTTCCTTCTTTTTCAATATCCAGATTCTCCAAATGAAAACCAGATAGATTATGTGTTGCGTCCCCAGAAAAATATGAAACATTTTCTTGTTCAGAAGAAAATGAGTGGCTGGTGGGGTTAATGTCAAGAGTTGGCGTGGGCTATTTGCCTGTTTCAATAATGTTCACGAAGAATTGTGAATCATTAGTAAAGTGGTTGTCTGACTCAGAAAGTAGTTGGTGCAGAGTTTGATATTCTTTTACTCTGATCTCACACCCTCTTTCTTTTTAATCATTTAAGCTCACATCTAACCAAACTCTCTTTTCCATGTCACCTCAACGCACAACCCACACTCATTTCTTTTCGACTCCTCACATTCAATCACTATGGATTAACTTATTGGGTAGGAAACACTGGATAACGTGAATCCATAGAAGTTCATTTAAGTCCTAGCACAAAGAACCCATATTGTCCTATTAAGCATATGTTGCTCAGAATGGTTTAACTTGAACAGTTAAAGCGCAAATACAAATCAGATGTTTGTATGCTCAGAATATAATCATGAAGATATTAGCATTTTTAAACATGGAAGTATTTTCAAACAAGTATATTGAATGAATAGAAAAGAATGCAAGAGACTTGTTTGAAAATCTGATATTGTATGGAAATGATCAGAAATGAAATGATATATCAATCAAGGCTTATGGTCAAGAATAATGGATATGTGTCTATACGAACCAAGATACAGACATTCTTGAAAGAAAGTTTAGAAATGAAACATCGCTCAAAACTCTTTGAAATACAAGTGGGGTGTCTTACCATCGAAAAATATGTTTCAAATTTGAGACATGGTAAGAACATTTTGAACAAAAAGTCAAACCGGTGTGTGTGAATACTTGAAAGTATAAAGAATAGACAATACGCAAGTATTTATCTTTAGAAACACACGGTTTATAATCATGTAAGCACAAGTAAATCTTGAAAACATTTAAAATCACACTTCCAATTCATGAAATATGTTTAAGAATCGGGAAGTGGTTTGAACATTTAAGAACATGTTTTTCTATGATTGAAAGTCGTCCTTCTTTCAACCATATATGAGATTAAGATAAGAAATTTAACCTTTCTATGCAGTCTTAAATCTCATGAAGTCATCTGAAGTCATAAAGATATGATCTTGATAGCTTCTCTCATTCTGCACAAGTCTCAAAGTCATGTCAAAGCAACTTTATTCACAAATTTATTCAAAATTAAAAAGACATAAAGCAGTAAAACATTGAAAGAATGAGTTCTGATCTGAAGTAATCAGAAATCATCACCTTTACTCCCCCTGAAATTATGCATCTAAAATATGTCAGTGAAAAAACACAAGATAAAGATCTACAATTCTATTTTGAAATTTAGTTCATCATATCTATCGGATGCAAAATATTTCAGAAAAGTATGTACTCCCCCTTGATGGTTGATTTCCTCATTCGAGTATTGGAGTACAATCTCTTATCAGCACAAGAGTAAGGTCTTTTGATCACTGAAGTACGAGTCCTAAACTGTTGTGTTTAGAAGTCAAACTTCGTTGAAGTACGGGTTCTAAGCTGATTTACTTAGAAGCCTTGGTTCTCTTACTCCCCCTTGACTGTAGGTGCCTGCAACACAGAATCAGCTTTCGACTTTGGTACCCACTTGTTGGGAACTGAAGAGTTTACCAAGTATGGTTAATGCTGCTAGTATAAGATTACTACGGCCAGAGGACTTCAACAGTTAGTATTGCTAGGTATTACTGCTGCTAGTAGAATTAATACTGCTAGTCAAAGTTAGTGCTGCTTGAACAAAGTTAGTACTGCTTAGCTAGTTAGTATTGCTAGTGGTTAGTGCTACTTAGTAGTTAATGCTGCCAAGACTCAGTTAATGCTGCTTCTAAGATAATATGAAGATAATGATGAAGAGATCGTGGTTAAAGATAAACATGGAAAGCTGAAGATATTCATGGAAGATATACTAAAGATATTTTATTTATTATAATTATCTTTTATTCAGTATATGTATAGAATGTATAGAATAGTTTAAAAATTATTATTCATTCTAAGTTTTTTGTTTTAGAGAGAATCAACCTCAAGGCATAGATCCTAATTCTAGAGAAGTAGAATTCGTCTTGAAAGAGCTTGTTCTTCAAGATTGAGGTTGAGTGTGTAATCTTGTGATTTTAATCATTCAATACAAGTTTACAAGTTGTTAATCATATACTGTTTGTTTACTGTTACATGGAATATCAAAGTGTTATTCCGCAAACTTCTTTGATATTGTTTCTGAGTATTTATTCTTGTTAAGAATTCGATCCTGACAAGTGGTATCAGAGCCTTTTCTCTCAGAAACATCTATTCATTCATCATGGAAAACTTTGCAGAATCAAACAGTACTCTGGTCTCAAAGGTTCCAATGCTCAGACCCAATGAATTCGATATGTGGAAGATCAGAATCAAGCAGTTCATACTCCTCACTGACTATTCTATGTGGGACATCATAGAGAATGGTCCTTCTGAAACAGGAAAGATTGGTGCAGATGGAAAGAGAACTCCACCAAAAACTGATGCAGAAAGAAAAACTAGACAGACAGAGATGAAAGCCTTGAGCACCTTGCTCTTGGCTATTCCCAATGAATACCAACATTAGTTCTACAACTGCACTGATGCAGAGATGCTCTGGAATGCTCTGGAGAAGATATTCTCAGGTACCAAAAGTACCAAGCGAAATCAGAAAGCCATTCTGAAGCAACAATATGAGAACTTTATGTCAACCAAGAATGAGTCCATGACTCAAACTTTTGACAGGTTCAACAAACTTATTGGTGAACTAGCTACAGTGGGAGTACAAATTGATCAAGATGATCTGAACAGAAAGTTTCTAAGGTCCTTGAGTGATGAATGGACCATGTATATTGTGTCTTTCAGACAGAATGATCAACTGGAAGAAAAGGAACTTGATGATCTCTATAATGATCTAAGAGTTTTTAAATCTGAGGTAGAGGCTAAAAAGAGGCCTTCTGGGTATGTTCACAATGCTGCACTCCTTTCAGCATCAACTGATTCTACTTCCAACCCTGAATCAGTTAGTACTGCCAATGGAGCAAATCAAGAGAAAGGCACTGAAACTATATTTGAAGCCTTTCTGGCAAGTCATGGAAATTCTTCTCTCATTAATGATGACTTGGAACAACTCCATCCAGATGATCTTGAAGAAATGGACATTAAATGGCAGATGGCCATGCTCTCTATGAGAGTTAAGAAGTTCATCAAAAGAACTGGGAGGAACAACTTCTCCCAAAGAAGAGAAGATGGAGCAGGTTTTGACAAGTCTAAGGTGGAATGCTATAAATGCCATCAAAAGGGACACTTTGCTAGGGAATGCAGAAGTGGAGTATCTCACAACAACAACCACCAGCAGACACAGTCTGGAAGCTTCAATAATAACAGAAGCTCTGCACAAGCCCTAGTCTCTCAACAAGGTATGGGGTTTGATTGGAGTGATCAAGCTGAAGAGGCCATCCAAAACCAAGCTCTAATGGCAGAGGTGTCTGATCTCCCAACAGAGGTAACTTCCAATCTTTTCTCTCCAAATTGCATTAACACTGTTAAAAGATATAGGGATCACAATCAGAACATGAGTGATGACCTTAAGAGATTGGAAAAGGACATAAAAGACTATGTGAGGATTGTTGAGAGATTTGAAGAACAGATTAAGGGTTTTCAAGCCAATGAGCTTCAACACTCTTATGACACAAACTACTGGAAGTGGGAGAAGAATGACTTAGAACTTCAACTGACCAGATCCAAAGAAGAGAGTGAAAAGCTAAGAGGAGAGCTAGCTAAAGTCAAACTAGATGTAGAAAAGTTTTCCAATGTTTCCAAAGCAATGGATTCTTTGCTACAAACTCAGATTCATGATAAATTGAGAAGAGGAATAGGGTACAAGACCACACCACCACCCTATAACAACAACTACAACCCTCCTAGTTCAGATTTGTTAGAAACAAAGGATAGGAAGGACCTATCTAAGGGAACCACTAGGATAGATCCCTTAGATGAAGTAGTTGTTAAGGATAAAACTGAGAAAGAAGTTGTCAAGGATAAGGACAATACTGTGAGTGGTGAGATTCCTATAGAAAACCACATAATCACCAATGAGGGATGTGGAAAGCATTGGATCAAGTCCAATGAGATAGAGAAGACTGAAAGAAAGAACAAGAAGGTTCACTATAAGCAGACCACTGTTGTGAACCCTATCCCTTGCAAGCAGTGTGCATGCAGTAAATCTGAGCCCCAAAAACATGATAAACCAAGGGGAAATCAGATTAACTGGAATAACCAATGGGCACAAAAACAAGGCATTGATCTGAGTAAAATCAATAGACCAAAGCCTTGTTTCATTTGTGGAAAGTTAAACAATTTGGCTAAGTATTGTTTCTTTAACCCTATTAACCAACAGATGAACTTTCAAAGATTTGTGCAAAAACCTGTTGGTTATAGGAAGGCTAGAAAGAAACATGTGATGAAGAAATCTGTTGAAACCAAAGGCCCCATGAAGAATAAGGTTTTAAAAGAAAGTGTTTTAATATGGGTGCCTAGAAGCACTAAAACTGTTAGTACTGCTGACAGAGATAGTGCTGCTAGAAGCATTACTGCTGCTACCAGTGTTAGTACTGCTGATAATTTTAATACTGCTTACCCAGTTACTGCTGCTAACACAGTTACTACTTCTAACAAGGTTAGTACTGCTAAGCATGCAAGTGCTGCTAATGCAGTTAGTACTTCTAAAACCAGTACTGCTTCTAGCAAGTGTGTTTCCAAACCAATCATTGTGACAAAGTACTCCAGAAATGAGGAGTCAAAGTTTAAAAATCTTGTCAAGAAAGAATGTAAATATTTTGATGAGAAAGGGGTACCCAAGACCACTTTGGCTTGGGTTCCTATTTCATACTAACTGAATTACTTTATGTGCAGGGCAACCAACAGCTCAAGGGAAAGAGCATATGGCATGTTGATAGTGGTTGCTCTAGGCACATGACAGGCAACATGTCATGCCTTCAGGATTTCAAGCACATCAATGGAGGACATGTTGCATTTGGAGATAATCTTACTGGTGGTAAAATAAGTGGAAAAGGTAATGTTACAAAAGGTAAGATGACATTTGAGGATGTCTACTATGTTGATCAATTAAAGTACAACCTGTTAAGTGTATCACAGGTGTGTGACAAACAACATAGCATATTATTTACTAATACAGAGTGTATGATCCTTGCTCCAGGGTTCAAGGTAGTTGATGAAAGCATGATACTACTTAGAACTCCAAGAAAGGACAATGTTTATTGTCTAGATATGGACAATGTTGATAGTGATTCATCCCTGAACTGTCTTGTGTCAAAAGCTTCTGTGGATGAATCCTCTCTATGGCACAGAAGGATGTGTCACATGAATTTCAAGACAATGAACAAACTTGTTAAAAACAACCTTGTAAGAGGTTTACCTTCAAAAGTATTTTCATGTGATGATCATTGTGTTGCATGTCTTAAAGGCAAACAGCACAAAACTTCTCATAAGACCAAAGAGATAAATACAATTTCTTCTTGTCTCCAGTTATTGCATATGGATCTGTTTGGTCCTACAAATGTTATGAGTATAGGCAAGAAATCTTACTGCTTGGTTATTGTTGATGATTACTCTAGATTTACCTGGGTATATTTTCTAAGGACTAAGGATGAGACAAGTGGACTGATCAAATCCTTTATTCTAAGAATTGAAAACCAATCTAATCAAAAAGTAAAAGTCATTAGATCAGACAATGGGACTGAATTTAAAAATCTTGATCTAAACACCTTTTGTGAAGAAAAAGGAATTGAGAGACAATATAGTGCCCCTTGGACTCCTCAACAGAATGGAGTTGCTGAGAGGAGGAATAGGACACTAATAGAGGCTGCTAGATCTCTGTTGGTTGATTCAAAACTGCGAATTACCTTCTGGGCTGAAGCAGTTAATACTGCCTGTTATGTCCAAAACAGAGTTCTAGTGGTCATGCCAAAGAACAAGACCCCATATGAGCTTTTAAATAAAAGACAACCCTTTATTGGATTTTTCAAACCTTTTGGGTGTCCTTGTACAATTCTCAATACCAAATCTCACTTAGGCAAGTTTGATAGCAAAGCAGATGATGGATTTCTTGTTGGGTATTCATCTCAGAGTAAGGCTTACAGAGTTTTTAACTCTTCTTCTAGAATAATTGAAGAAAGTGACAATGTCAAATGCAATGAGAACACACCAAATCCTATTGGATATGGTCCTCAGTGGCTGTTTGACATTGATTCACTAACTAACTCTATTGGTTTCAGTAGTGATGATTATGCAGGTTCAGGGAGTGGAGGATCAGGGACTACACAAGTTCAAGACAGTATATCTCAATCTGTGATCTTTTCCATACCAACAGTGGATTTATGTGAAAAGGAACCATCTACTGGACCAAATCAGAGTGAAGAAGAAAGTAGAGATGAGGAGAATCAAGAAAATCAAGAACCAGAAGTAGCTGCTGAAAACACCTCAGTTGACTTGAATGACTCTAATCTAGAGGTGGGACTTAATGAAGAACCTAGTCATCACACCAGAATTCAAAAGAATCATCCTCCACAACTGGTAATAGGAGATATATCTTCTCTTATGATGACTAGAAATCAAAGTAGGCTTCAAGAAATGCAAGACCAAAAGCATACAGTGCTGTGCTTTTTATCCCAGCTTGAGCCTAAAAAGGCACATGATGCTATGAAAGAGGCATAGTCATAAAAAACAAAGCAAGGTTGGTGGCTCAAGGGTATACACAAGAAGAAGGAATAGACTATGAAGAAGTATTTCCACCTGTGGCTAGGATAGAAGCAATTAGATTATTTCTGGCTTATGCTTCTTATATGAAATTCAAAGTCTATCAAATGGATGTCAAAAGTGCATTTCTTTATGGCTCAATTGAAGAAGAAATATATATCTGTCAACCACCAGGGTTTGAAAACCCAAGCTATCCAGACAGGGTATACAAATTGAAGAAAGCACTTTATGGACTACATCAAGCTCCAAGAGCATGGTATGACACTCTGTCATCCTATCTCTTGGAAAATGGCTTTGAAAGAGGAGTCATTGATAAGACTCTATTCATCAAGAGAAAGAAGAAGGATATCTTGATGGTCCAAATCTATGTTGATGATATTATCTTTGGATCCACAAGAGATAACATGTGCAAGGAGTTTGAGGAACTAATGCATCAAAGGTTCAAGATGAGTTCCATGGGGGAACTTACTTTCTTCCTTGGACTCCAAGTTCAACAGAAGTCAGATGGAATCTTTATCTGTCAGTCCAAGTATGTGCAGGACATTCTAACCAAGTTTGGTTTCTCAGATTCAAAACCTGCCAGCACACCTATGGAGACACGCAAGCAGATAACAGCAGATCTTGAGGGGGAGGATATGGATGTTCATAATTATAGATCCATGATTGGCTCTCTCATGTATCTTACAGCCTCTAGGCCAGATATAATGTTTCCAGTCTGTGTATGTGCAAGATTCCAAGTTAGGCCAAAGCAATCTCACTATCAAGCTGTTAAGAGGATATTCAGATATCTCAAAGGGCAACCCAGATTGGGACTTTGGTATCCTCATGACTCATCCTTTGACCTACTTGCATACTCAGATAGTGATCTAGGTGGAGCAAACTTGGACAGAAAATCTACTTCTGGAGGATGTCAGTTTTTGGGTGCAAGACTAGTTTCATGGCAGTGCAAGAAACAAACCACAGTGTCCACATCTACTACAGAAGCAGAGTACATAGCAGCTGCAAGTTGTTGTTCTCAAGTCTTATGGATTCAGAATCAAATGCTGGACTATGGGGTAACCTTTCTACACACTCCAATTTTTATTGATAATAGCAGTGCTATTAGCATTGTGAATAATCCTGTCAAGCACTCAAAGACAAAGCACATTGAGATCAGGTATCACTTCATAAGAGACTGTAATGAAAAGAAACTTATTCAAGTTGTAAAAGTTCACACTGATAACCAGTTTGCTGATCTATTCACCAAAGCTTTTGATGTGGGTAGATTCACTTTCTTGGTAACAAGTGTGGGAATGATCAACTCTGAATAAGCCCTTTCTCAAAAAGTGGTTACATACCTGTATATTGTTTATTCTTGGTGTTACTAATCTTCTTTTTCAGGATATGTATAGCAGTACTCAGTGTATCACAAGCTTAAAAGAGTAAGTATGGTTAATACTGCCAGTACAGTTTTAATACTGCCAGTGCTCAGTTAATACTGCTAGTGGTTAATACTGCTCTCAGTTAATACTGCTAGTGGTTAATACTGCTCTCAGTTAATACTACTAGTGGTTAATACTGCTCTCAGTTAATACTTCTAGTGGTTAATACTGCTCTCAGTTAATACTGCTAGTTAGTTAATACTGCTAGTGGTTAATACTGCTCTCAGTTAATACTGCTAGTTAGTTAATACTGCTAGTAGTTAATACTGCTCTCAGTTAATACTGCTAGTGGTTAATACTGCTCTCAGTTAATACTGCTCTCCATTAATACTGCTAGTTAGTTAATACTGCTCGCAGTTAATACTGCTCGCAGTTAATACTGCTCGCAGTTAATACTGCTAGTAGTTAGTATTGCTTGCCGTTAATACTGCTCTAGGTTAATATTGTGTATGTCCCGAATACTATAAATACTCTTTGCCCGCCTAAAAAGTTCATAATGACTCTTTGCATACTGTTCACTTGCGCTCTAAACCCTTTCTCTCTTAAGTTCAAAGTTTTCAGGCAAGAACGTCCAAGATCAATGGCATCAATGGCTTTCATAGACGAGCACAATGAAATCGCGATGCTACAGAAGCCCAAACAGGCCGCTGGTTTCCACCAGATTGTGGATTTCCTCAAGACAACCCACATTGCCCATGCTCTCACTGTCTCGCCATCAATCTTTGTCGAGCATCAAAGACAATTCTGGGCACATGCCACCATTGTTACTGAGAATGGTGTGCAAATGATCAAGACAAAGGTGTGTGGCAAGCCATTGACAGTTACTGAAGAGGTAATTCGCATCAGTCTACGTCTAGACGATGCCTCTGGTATAACTTCTATCTCTAATGATGAACTGTTTTCTACTCTTACAAGAATGGGGTATGGAGGCCCATTGGGTGTGTTCAAGTTCTCAAAAGCCAAATTTTCACCCCAATGGCATTTCTTTGTCCATACCCTTATGCACTGCATCTCTAAAAAGACTACTGGATGGAGTGAGTTCAGTAGCACCATTGCTTATGCTTTGGTGTGCTTGGCCACTGCCAGAAAGTACAATTTTTCTAAAATGATTTTCAATGATCTTGTCTCAAACTTGGGAAACAAAAAGAGCTTTTATATGTACCCCAGGTTTGTTCAAGCAATTATCACCTACGAATTGACGGATATGCCTCATTTTGATGGGGTATATGTACCTAAACCCCCTAAAGGCAAGGTTTTCTCAAATATGAGAAGATCTGTTGGGGACTCGGAAGGAGTTGACACCCCATTGTTCTCTACAATGATGGTGGTGTCCCACACTGATGAAGGTATGGCAGCAGGGTCAAGGCCCCCATTAGACCATCCCACTGCTAGTCAATCCCAACCTTCCCACTCTAAATCAATTTCCCAGTCTCTTCTTGATAAACCAACTTCACCAATCACCCAAACATACAAAAGGAAACAGGTAAAGAAGGCTCCTTCCCTTCTTGTACCTTCACCCACTCAGCCTTTAAGCCCTCTAAGGGAGAATTCTCCTTTAGAGAATATCAATAGGGAAACCAAAGGGGTGTCTCCCAACCCCAAGGAGGTGCTCTCTGAGGAGGAGGAGGAAGAGCATATGGGTGTTGAGGCTGCCACTACTCCTGCTAGCACAGAGGAGGACAGTGGTAACATACCTAAGACCTCCCCCATGGCAACTTTGAATGAGAAATCATTCAAAGGTCCCAGGTGCCAAGAAACCACGGGGGTGGATAGTGCTTCTGCTAGGCAGAAGACTTCCCCTACTAAAAGATCCCATGATCCTTCAATAGAGGGTAACACTTCTGGAGAAGGTGAGGACAGATATAACTATTATGAATTGATGGAAACTATGGGAAACATCAACTTAGATGTTATTAAACAAGGAAAAGACATAGAAGAGATGAAGCTGGTGATATTGTCACAACAAGTCCAGATTGCAAAAATAAAGAATATGGTGACCAGGCTGATACAAAAGAAGAGAAGGAAACAGTTTGTGCTAAAGAGAAGGGAACCAGTGTCTGATGCTCCCAAAAAAAGGGAGTCAAAGGCTGAAGTAAACTTGGAAGATGAAAAAGAAAAAGTTGAGGGGGAGCATGAAGGGGAAAAACACAATGTTGAGGCAGAGAAAGAAGCAGAAAGAGATACAAAAGATCAAGCAGCAGAAACTGTTAGTGCCGCTGAAACTTCACAAGCAGCAGTAACAGAGTTAACACCAACAGAGATTGAAGTAGCTGAAATGCTCATCAGAGCAAAGAATGACACTCCCAAAGCAAAGGGAGTGGTCATAAATGAAGGGGGAGCAAAGATGATAGAGAAGAAAGGAGTGGCTGCAGAAGCAAAGAAAAAGGGAAAAGAAAAGATGATAGAATCTGATCAACCATCCAAACAGCAAAAGATGATTGAGTCATATGAAGCATTAGCCAAGAAAATGCAAGAAGAGTTAGATCAAGCAGAAAAGGAGCAGGTTGAAAAAGAAAGAGAAATGGCCAGAGCACTTGCAAATGAGTTAAATGAAGCATTCCAGAAAGGGCTGGAAACAGAGAAGGCAAAGCAAAGAGCAATGAGCTTGAGAAAGGCTATGATGGCCAGAACAAGTGCTAAGAAGAGAAGACCTTCACAAACTTACCTTGCCACTCAGGAAAGAAACAAAATGATAACTTTCTTGAGGAGTGCAATTGGTGTAAAGAAAGAAATGTTTGTGAAGATGACTTTTGATCAAATCAAGGATCTCTATGAGAAAGAAATGGGGAAGCTGAAGAGTAATGAAAAGGATAGAGTGGAGTTTGAAAAGAAGGCAAAGGAGAGGCATGATGTGAATATCAATCAACCCTTCCCTGAAAGTGAAGAGAGAACTCCAACCAAAGGAAAGGAAGAGAAAAGGGAAGAAAAGAAGAAGGAAACTACTACAGGGCAAGGTCAAAGGAATCTGAAAAGAACTAAGATGATGGCCAAGAGAAAGAAGATTGTCAAGAAGCCTAGAATAGCTTCAGAAGAAGGGGCTGAAAAGGTTGCTGAAGAAGAAGAGGCACCTGAGTCATCTACAATGAAAGAACCTGCTAGCACTGATGATGTAAAGATGTACATGGTAGTGATGGACAAAGTGCCTGAACCAATTTCAGCTGAACCTGTAGGAGTTAAACCTCCTGAAGTAATTAACTGGGATATTTTGGAGGTAAATGGCAAGGAATATATTAGACTAAAGAGAAGTGATGAGAAGTATGAGGTATATGCTACTTGGAACAAAATTGTCAGAACTTGCTCAAGGTCTGATCTGGAAGAAATGTTTGAGATAGGAATGAGATTGTATGCAGATCAACTGAAATCTCCTGAAGTGTCAATCAAGAAACTAGTGATGGAGTATCTGTGTATGATGTTCAAACCTAAAGAAGTGGAAGAAGTGATCAGAAATGTCTTCCAGACTATAAACAATTGGACTTTATATGAAACTAGTGGAGTATATGCTATAACTATGGATTTTAATCATGTAGAATACTTCCTAGTGGATGGAGTCTATAATCATAGCAGGCTAAAGCTGCATGAAATGTTGAAAAAGAAGCTTGGATGTGTACCAGATTCTGAGGTGGCAAAGTACTTGATAAAGAGAATCATTAATCAGAGTTTGGGGTTGAATCCAGATACAGGAGCATGAACTATGAGGTTTTGGGAGCATCTGAAGAACTTGACTTCTCTTCCTAAAAGTCAAGTTAGGGGGAGATTGTTGGGAACTGAAGAATTTACCAAGTATGGTTAATGCTGCTAGTATAAGATTACTACTGCCAGAGGACTTCAACAGTTAGTAATGCTAGGTATTACTGCTGCTAGTAGAATTAATACTGCTAGTCAAAGTTAATACTGCTAGTAGATTATTGGTATTTGGGTCCATATGTGTTAGTTACAGTTCGAATGGAAGTAACGGAATAAGAACCATACCAGAAATGATCACTTGTTTTATGAACATGATCATGTGTACAGCAATAAGAACAATAGTATTTCTTACCTGATAACCTGATTAATTGATCTTTCGTGTAGATATGATCAGGTTTACCTTTACGTGCATTGTTCTTCTTGGATTTACGTTGATGTACACATGATTTCATTCCTTTCAGCTCGTCTTTCTTCTCATCTTTCTTCTCATTTTCAACTGGTTTCTTCTTCCAGACCAGTTCTTCTTCTTTGTATCTCCTTCTTCTTCTTCTTCTTCCTTTGTATGTATATGAACCATCTACATTTTCATCAAAGAAAATATTAGTAGTACGAATATGATCAAATGAATTGACTAATCTTCTTGAAGAAACAGGTTTCAAGTGTGAGCTTGAGGCTGTCTTTTTGAAGTCAGCTGAATTATTTCTAGGTGTGTGGATTTGTGACTCTGGAGTCGTGTGCTCAGTCACCACCACCTTTGAAACAATATTTTCAAACTCTTTTAACTTTGATGAATAATTGTCTCTTTCTTTGACAAGAAAGTCAATCTTCGTCTCGAATTCAGACTTCGTTTTCTTCTCTTTCAGCACACATTCAGATAGTTCAGATAACTTCTCTGTTAGCTTCATAATCTCAGCCTCAAACATGCTTCTTTCTTCTTCAAATCCCTTTTCAGCATCCTTTCTCTGGTCGGATATTTCTTTGAAGAATCCAACATTCTTTTGTTCATTGGCCTTCTTTTCCTTGGCAAACTTTTCTCTTTCCAAGACTATTACTTTCTCAAAATCAGAAACTTGTTGAGAAAGTTTTATACATTTCAGCTCAACTGTCTTCTTCTCATCAGCACATTTTCTGGAAAATTCTGAGAAATTTTGTGCAAACTTTGATTTTTCTTTTTCAAAATCAGATTTGTCTTTAGCAATCTTTTGCTCTAAATCAGATATATTCTTCTGAAGCTCAGCATTATCATCTTCCAAACTTATAATCTTCTCCTCATACCTTTCAACGGATGCTGCTTGCTGGAATTGCACAATCTAATTTTCAAAGTCAGAGATTTTTCTTTTCAGCTCAGAATTCTCATATTCCAAAATCTATACTTTTTCTCTTGGAGACAACTTTGATTTAGATTCAAGTTGATCCCACAACTGTTTTGTTGTAGCTTCTTTTATATCTAAATTGATACAAATTTCATCTGAAATTCCTTTCAAAATAAACACTTTGGCCAATTTATCAGCTTTAAATCTCTTTATTTGCTCATCTGAGTATTCCTCAAGTGGTAATACACACTCTCCTTTTTCTTTGATTCCATATGCTCTCGGATAATAGTAAAACTTTGTTGGAGTTTTCATCCTTCCTTCCTGCAAAGATAGTCTGATATATTTTCCCGACTCATGTTTATCTATGATATCTAGAAAACTAATCTTCCATGACTCAAACTCTCCTTTGACTAAAACAGGAGGTTTCACATCTGATTCAACTATGAAAGCTTCTTTGGAAGTAGAAATCCGATCTATTTTATGTTGTTTTTGAAATTCTAAAATTTCTGTTTCAGAATTATCTCTTTACGCCTTGCAGAATTATCTTCCTCAAAATAATCATCCATGATTCCTGTAACAAAAAGAACTTGAAATGATTGTTAGTCCAAATGAAATCAATCAAATCATAAATGAAATTTTCAAATTTTAACTAGTCTGAAATTCTTAAACCAAAGAAAATCAAGGAATTCGTAAATAACTCTGAAACACACAGAAATTCGTAAGCCTATACAAAGAATAGCAAGGAATTCGCAGGCTATATAAACACACATAGAATTCGCACCCTACACAAAAACACACAGAATTCGCAGGTTTCAAAAATTGCAAATCCTTGTACACATTGCGAATTCTGTCACTTTTCGCAATGAACACCTTAACGAATTCTCTGGTTTTCGCAACACAGAGATCTGCGAATCTTGTCCTTGAATTTCAGAAAATGTCAAAACAAATTCTAATCGATCTGCGAATCCTTGTCTCAAGCCTCTGCGAGTTCTTGGATAACCTTGCGAGTTCTTGAAGAATTAGCGAATTCTTCAGATGTTAGCGAATTCTTCAGATCTGGTTGCGAGTTCTTGAGACTTACGACTAAAAACTTCTCTGAATCAACTGAAAATGCACCTAGACCTCAAATCTCGATTTAAAACTTTGACATTTTGATCACATACACATCTAGAACAACTTCCTAACAAAGAATTTCAATCTAAACCACAGATTATTACAATTCGATTCAATACAGTGCTCGATAACTCGTGTAAAACAAAAACAACCAAATCATCAAATTAACTAAGAATTACAGTCCAAAACATAAATTAAACTACACAAATTCGATCTAAAACATGTTTTGATCATAACCTGATCAATTACAACTCGAAAAATACACTAAAACTCAAAATCGAATTTGAAAAACAATGAAACAGTGTCGACAAAAACTTTTTTGATTTGATTTCGATTGAATCTGCTCTGATACCAATTGTTATTCCCAAATCTGTTCAAGTTCTAATTGTAAAACAACAATCAAGATCATGAATCGTAGTCACATGTCATTGATTCAATATTCAACAATTACAAATCTCATAACTTTCACTTTCTCTCACTAGAATAATGTTCTAATCGACTCTTCTCTAATCTGCTCTCTTTATCAATCTGAATACTCACAACGACTTACTTGTTACTACCTGATTACAAGGACACAAGGTATTTATACCCTCACACAATTACAAAGAAACAAAAACACAATACATTGACTTTGACTTTATTCACAAAATGACTATGACTTTCACTGAGAGTTGACTTTCAGCCTTTGACCTCTTGAACTTTCATCTTCAATCTTTATGATCTTGAATCCAACAAATTTGTGCTCTAACACTACCACGTAAGATAAAGTGACCATCTTAAACACACTCTCATGAGATGTGACACCCAATATGCCCGCAAATTTACACGCCATATAATTAAAACACACGCATTTCGAAGTACACTCAGGCGCCCAAAACGTCGCAAAACAATATTCCATAAAATTCAATGTAACTCGTACGGACCCAAAATTCCCAAGAAAGTTCACACTCAAAAACATGGGAACAACTCTTCCTTTAAAACCTTAACATACGTGGAGAAGATCCAATGTCAAGGTTAAAAATTCTACAGTTACTTGCCCAATGCCCCATATGGCATTAAAACACGGATCTTATGATGTACCAAAAATAGCGTTAAACACAGAACAGGGACGGAGAGATTTTCAATATAAATTTGCAATCACATGCAATAAAACCATTCCATGCATGCTTAAGCTCACGGTTTAAAAATCTGATGAGTGCTAAATACTTTACCAAGGCTTCGCAACATAATTCCCTTTATACTTTAAAAACAGGAGAAACAATTTATGCAATCTTATTTAGAAATAAATTTTGTGCATGAATTTGGTCGGCACTCAGCATCTTAGGATTACGCTCCTCAATTTCCCGCCATACTTTTGTCATCCGGGTGCATCAAACATCTTAGAGCAACAATCCCACTAATTTGGTTAACTTACAATTTCTCTTCGAAATAGAATTGGTTCAACAACTTATAGTTCCAATCCCAACCAATAGTTCTAACTCAAGGTGGTCAACCTAATGCATTCATCGCACTTAACTATCACTCCAAAGTGACTTTTCTATACACATCAACCCTTCCTTAGATTACTCGCTTAGAAACTTTCTCACTACCCCAACGGTCATTATACCAAGGTAGTTCAAGCATACATATGTAGCATGTAGGTTCACCATAACACTGGTCAGGTGCCATTATGAACGTACAATACATAATCATCCTTGCGACCCTTGACAAGTTTCCCGTTTCTAGCGACTCAATTAACCCCAAAATATCTTATCTTAAGGTACTTAATGTGCAACTTCCCTTATAATCACTTATAAGAACGCTAGCTTGAGTCTAGGCATCCAAAGGTCAATACCTAATTCTCTCAAACTTATGCTCTGATACCAACTTATAACACCCTCAATTTTGGAAATAGTAACTAATTTAAAATTTTCTAAATACATCGATAATTGTTTCATCTACAATCACAATTTAAGATTTAACCTTAATACATACGTATCATTCTATACATACGATCTACAATAGGGACGGGTATTACTAAAACCCAATAATAGTTACTACCTCCAAGCCACGGAAGACTTCACCAACTACTTACACTTGTATAAAGCTAAGGCTCAACTCTTCATATCACTGCTAAGGCCAAACCCCTAGCTGGAACCTGATGCACATGCCGACAAATAAAAATGTTAGGCTTAACGCCTAGTGAGATCAAGAGTTTTAACATGAATGAATATATCTTTAAAGAAAGGAATTCAGTTCAAATCTTGATCTTTCGAAATGGTTTACTTTAGAAATGGAAACGACTCGTTTTCCCCATAATATGCATCTTTAAAGACAGCGCTCCAAAACAAACCTTCTTTATAAAACGATGCAACCCATAATTCAACCAAAACGGGATTATAATTTGACACCCAATTTATGAAAACGTGAATAACACTTCATATCCCAAAACACCCAAAACACGGGTGGGACATAATACTCGAACCTTAAATGACGGAAAACAACCCATATAGATATGATACGTCATCGAAAACATAGAACTGAAACTTAATACTCACACGACCATAAAATGGGATGAAATCCAAACATTAAAGCATGGACAATTAAAATATCCAAAATACTACGGGCCGACAACGGGGGATACCCGTATCCATTGAGAGTGGAGGGAACACAAAACTATGCCACCCATACAACGTTAATCGCATGACACCTCACAACATAAACGCCCAAGTGTCCCTACGACTTCTTGACATGTTTCACCCAAAGAGAAAGTTGACCTTCGTGGCCGTTACAAAGAACTCCACCCCAAAGGCCCGGCACACTTAAAGACTACCTCTCAGGCATTACTTCAAGCGGCGGAGTTCCTAGTGCCTACCTCCCCGGTAGCACCTCCAGACTAACCCTCCTAGTGTCTACTTGTAAAGTTCCAGTCGTAAACATGTGTATAGGAGTCCACCCCTGAAATACCCAATTAACCATCCAAAACAGACTGACTTACGTGCCTATGGATCCAATGTAACACAGTCTAACATTACATGACTACACATGAATGACCAACGCACCCGAGCATGTAATTGTCATAAATATGCAATAAAATGCATTAAGATGTATATCGAACATGGGCTCTTCAAAGAGCCATTAAAACTGGGACAAATGTCCACGAGACTCTTTTAAGTCAAAAACGAGTTTAAATGCTTAAAACCCATTTGACCAACAAATAACGTTTTCCCCGAATAATACAACATATCTAAACATCATTTATGTACACACATACTCCAAATATGAGATTACCCCCAAAACTCTACACGGATTGGGACATATCATTGTCCAAATGGGTTTATGAAATCAAGTACACTAAAGATGCATATATCATGAATTAGACTTCATTTGTACAAAATAACTAAAGATGTATAACTCATAAAATAGACTTCATTTGTACAAAATCACCAAAATTGCATAACTCACACTATTAATTGTCAGGATATCAAAATCCTAAATATGGGCATTTTATGAGATTAAAACAACCCAAGTTTATCAAATATGAAAACTTATCAAAATACCCAACACATTGACAATTACCAAGTAAAACATATTTTTACTTCAAAATACTCATTTTGGCATGTGCATAGTTTTCACAAATCAACTTGAACTCACATTGCTAGATTTAGGCTAAATCTAGGTTTTACCCCTAAAACTTGAATCACCATTGATGAAGTCTTGAAATCTCCAAGAAATCTCCCTAGATCTTATATAAAACACATCTACAAGGTCACATTCACTACACAAGACATCAAAATCACACCCAAAATAAAGGATGAAAGGAAAAAGGGCGAAACCATCAAACCCTAGCTTAACATTGAGAGATATAAGGGATTTACCACCACAAAATACCCTTGGATATTACAATAGACTCCAAATATATTGCTAGATCCTTTAAGATCTCTCAAAAACGAAACCATGGCAATTTGAATCACAGAAATCGGAGCTAGGATGAGAAAGTTATGAGGAAATGAAGTTAAACCTCCAAAAAATCGCGTATAAAACCCTCAGATTGCTTCCTGCGGTGTGGCTCACGGTTTGGAAGCCGCGGGGTAAGCCACACGCTTCCCCAACACCCATACAGAGGGTCCCGCGCACTAGATCACGGCCTAGGGTCGCCCACCAACCCTCGGGCCTCCGAAAACCTCATTTCTCGCGTCTGATCAATGTTTTGGCCATAACTTCTTCGTTATAGCTCCGTTTTCGCTCCGGAAAGGACCGTTGGACTCGTAATTGAATCCTTCATCCATCAAGACTATAAAATATAGGATTCAAGTCCAAAATCAATTATCTTATTTTTCCTTAATATATTGGTTTCTGAATTAACTTGGAATGATACCATTCGAAAATCGGGGTGTTACATAATCTTATTTCGCAAGAAAATGTAAATTGTGATTTGATTTATCACTAAACAATTTATTAAACCTTAAAAACTTGTGTTTGTAATCAACCCCCCACCCCCTTACAAACTTGTTAAGCACCTTTCGGGACCAACAATCTGTTGGTGAAATAGAAAGATATAAAGCTAGATTAGTTGCAAAAGGTTTTAGTTAAAGAGAAAGGTTAGATTATGAGGATAATTTTTCACCCGTTTTTGTGATGGTTACTATTAGGTGTGTGATTGCTTTATTTGTTCAAAATAATTGGATTTTATGTTCATTGCATGTTGACAATGCTTTGTATATGAGAATTTATCTAAAGAAGTTTATATGAGTCTGCCTCAAGGTTATTTTTGTCCTAATGATAACCATTTGTAAATGTATTAAGTTTCTGTATAATTTAAAGCAGGCTCCTAGGCAATGGTATGAAAAGTTGTCTGAGTGCTTGTTTAGTTTTTGTTTAGTTCAAAGTAGTATTGACCATTCTTTGTTTATTCTTTTTGTTGATTTTGTGTTTTTAGTGTTGTTAGTTTATGTTGATCATATTGTCCTTACTGGTAATAATGATGAGATTATTAAAGTTAAAGATCATTTAAAAACTAATTTTCTAATTAATGATTTGGGAAATTTTCATTGTTTCTTGGGTATTGAAATTCTTAATACTAGTAAGGGTATGTGTATGTCACAAAGACAATATTGTTTGGAGTAGTTAAACGATTTTGGATACCTAGGTTGCAAACCTATTAGTACTCCAATTGATATGAATCTTTTTATTATGACAGACTCAACAAGTTCTGCTTCTTCAAATCCTCCTTTATTAGTGTAACACCCTTAAATCTGAAGATAGCAACTTATAAAAATTTTCTAAATACATCAATAAATACTTCGAACTACAACATAAATTGAGAATTAACTTCAACGCTCACATTCATCCCATACATACATTCTATGAAAAGGACGGGTGTTACTAAACCAAATAAAAATTACTAACTCCAACCTGCGAAAGACTTCACCGACTACTCACTCTTGTAAGGCTAAGGCTCAACTCTTCAAAGCACTGCTAGAAGAAGGGAAACGATTTTGGGAGAGAATAGAAGAAGTTTGGATGAAAGTGAATGAGAAAAGGCTGAATTTTCGCGACTTAATAGCAGTTGGGTGCCCTGGTGCGACATTGACCAGCGACAATACACAGGGCAATGTCGCCAACTCCCCTCAGGCCACGGTACATTGCATGCGACTGTGACAGTGCGACTATGACACTGTCATAGTCACCGAGGATTGTCGCGGGACCTTTCTGGAGCCCCGAAACCCTACTTTTCCAATGCCAACAACCCCAATACTCTAAGGGACTTTAAACAAAACATTTCCCAATGAAACCACACTATTTACAAGTCACATAAACGTCCGGGTGACAATTACTTACCGAAAATTACGGGTGTTACAATCCTCCCAACCTTGGAATGATTTCGTCCTCGAAATCTACTCTTCTCAAAGGAACGTTGCCCGCAGGATAGATTGTCTTTAATCCATTTGCCAGAACCATTCCCAAGACCCTTATACTAATACTCATGACAGTCGTCCCCCTAGGGCACATTACCCTCATAACCGAGCGAACACTTAGCTCTCTTAAGTAACCTTTACCCACAAGGTTACGGTCGTCTCCCAACCTTGGATGACATTTACCACCTCCAGGTAATTTATGACTCCAACTTCTCACCGAACAATTTCCTTCGGATCTACACAAGTCCGAACCCAACATCAAAGATCATAACCAAACTTCCAAAATCCTCAGACTTCAACTGATCCATTCCTATTGTTGATCCAGTTGACCTCTCAAGGCGCATCAATGCGTCCTTCAGGCAACTGGTTAACCCAGATTTGGTTAACTCTTAACTCCACTCCAACCCCATCCTCACAATAATCCTCTAATACAACCTTTATCACCCTGGAAAGCTTATACACATCGGTACTTAATCATCACCGTCTATCCTCTTTATAAATTCCATCACCGAAAGGTCAATATTTCCCACGACCTACCCGGGATACTTCCAAATTCCGGGATTCATTAACTTCAAGAAACGAGTCGACGCTTAATACCCAAAATGGTGACATCAAAACGTGGACATCCCGCCCAAGATTTCATTCCAGAAGGATGGTCGCACTAGGGTTGACACCTAACAGAGTGCTAAAATTCCAATTCTTACATTTCTAACAAACGGACCGTAAGAATTTCCTTTGATCACGGAACCCACGAGGACGGTACACCATCACATAAACTATGATGTCACACTGACGAGCAGTCCACCAAAACGAACCTAATCTAACCGCAGATAATCACCTAAGACCTTATCCCGCATGATTACCGAAGTATAAAATCACCCCTTAATTAACTGGGAAGACTTAAATCTACTATTCCCAATAATACAAACGCGCACAGATTCGAAAACCCAAGTCCAAAATTCAGGACTGACCGCAAGTCAGATCATCCGACGCTTCAACTCCTAAGGACTCCCTTAGTCCCTAATTACAACTCCTTTCACGACGGGGGTTTAAATCTATAGGCCTAATGAGTTCAAGGTTTTTCAACCAGTATGCCAATTTGAAATTTGTAAAATTTTCAGATACATAAGCTTTTGAACGATTAACGTGCGGCGAAAATACACTACCATTCATCCGATAGGTTTCAAAATTGATCATCAATACAACGCATATGAAACCATTTCCAAAACCCGTTTGTCCAATCCTTAAATTAATAAAGAAAATAATAAAATATGCGCAACAATTTACACTATACGTGAAAATAGGTTCCTGTATCACAACACGGGCAGTAAATGTTTGTACATTCCAAAGGAGAAGTTCGCAGCTTTAACTTTAAAATCCTTCCTCTTTAACCAAAGGACGTTGTGGCAAAAGAATTCTCAACAACCCCATAAGCAACAGTTTAATCCCTAAAGTTCGGTAAAATGGTGGGAATACAAATAAAATTTCAAATGGAGTTTAAAGTTTCAGGTCGTAAAGATAAACACATTTGACCAAAATAGGAATTATAACAACATGAGTACTGCTAATTCGTTAAATGCATTGCGAAAATATCTAACAGTAAAAGTCAATGATTGAAATATGATCAGAACAAAAGCTCTGTTTTGAAATAGCGTAAATTTGTTATACAATTACTCACACCAACGTTATACCTTAATCCCAATGCAAATAGTATGCAACGAGTGACATTTGTATAAAGCCCATAAATTGACGCACGCAATAATGCATAGGCACATGTTCCCAAAACTATTTACGTGGCGCAAAATGACGTAAGATGAGACACCATAAACCCAACTGAATTCTCGCAAAACTCATTAATGCTAAAATCATGTGGTGTCAAGATTTTCATTTCTCAACAAAGAGTATAAGACGACAATATGTCTAAAATATTAAACTTCTAAGAGTTTCCTCTTTTTATTGCAATGAAAGGTAAAGTGGCACTTTTCAACAAAATTTACATTGGACACGACGCCAAATAAACTCACAAGTTTAGACGAAGCAAAAGTAAAACCCACGCATCAAAAGACATCGCAAAACAATACCCCATGAAATTTAGCAAAGCTCGTACAAACTAAAATTCTCAAGGAATTCCGACTCAAAACATGGGATTAACTTTTCCTTTAAAACCATTGACATACGTGGAGGTGATCCAATGTTTAGGTTAAAATCTCATAGTTACTTGCCCAATATCCAAATGACATTAAAACATGGACATTATAATATCCGGAAATAATGTTAAACACGAGGCGTGAATAAAGAGAGTTTTGATAACAATTTGCAATCATGTGCAACAAAACAATTTCATGCATGCTTAAGCTCACAGTTTAAAATTTGATGAATGCTAACTGCTTTACCAAGACTTTATAATGTAAATCACTTTTTGTTTTGCGAACATGAGAAACAATTTATGCAAATTTACTTTAGAAATAGGTTTAGTGCATGAACTTGATCAGCATTCACATCTTAGGATTACGCTTCTCAATAACCCGACATATTATGGTCATCCGGATGCATCAACATCTTAGAGCAACAATCTCATTACTTTGGTTGTCTTACGATTTCCCCTTGGGATAGAATCGGTATAACGAACTTATAGTCCTAATTCAACCAATAAATCTAATTCAAGATTATCAACTTAATACGTTCATCGCACTTAACTACCACCCTAAAGTGACATTGCTATAAACATCAATCCTCCCTTAACTTACTCGCTTAGAAACTTTCTCACTACCCCAACGGTCATCATACCAAAGTAGTTCAAATATATACACATGTAGCATGTAGGTTCACCATAACACTGGCCAGGTGCCATTATGAACGTACCGAACATGATCATCCTTGCAACTCTCGACAAGTTTTCTGTTTCTAGCGACTTGCGCAACCTCAAAATATCTTATCTTAAGGTACCTAATATGCAATTTCACTCACAATCTATTATAAGAACGCTAATTTGAGTCTAGGCATCCAAAAATCAATACCTAATTCTCTCAAACTTAAGCTCTGATACCAACTTGTAACACCCTTAAATCTGAAGATAGCAACTTATAAAAAATTTCTAAATACATCAATAAATACTTCGAACTACAACATAAATTGAGAATTAACTTCAACGCTCACATTCATCCCTTACATACACTCTATGAAAAGGACGGGTGTTACTAAACCAAATAACAATTACTAACTCCAACTTGCAGAAGACTTCACCGACTACTCACTCTTGTAAGGCTAAGGCTCAACTCTTCAAAGCACTGCTAGAACTGAACCCCCGAAAGGAACCTGATGCACATGCCGACAAATAAAAGGTTAGGCTTAACGCCTAGTGAGCTCAAGAGTTTTAACATGAATGGATATATCTTTAAAAGTAAGGAATTTAGTTTAAAGCAAGATCCTTCGAAATATTATACTTCAAAAGGGAAACGACACATTTTCCCGTAATATGCACTTTTAAAGACGATGCTCTCAAACACACATTTCTTATAAAACGATGCAACCCGGAACTCGCCCAAACGGGGTCATAGTTCGATACCCAAATTCGTGAAAATGTAAATAATACTTCATATCCCAAATCACCCAAAACACGGGTGAGACATAATACTCGACCCTTAAATAACGGAAAACAATCCATAAAAATATGATACGCCATTAAAACATGGAACTGAAACTTAATACTCACGCGACCATAAAATGGAATGAAATCCAAATATTAAAGCATGGACAATTAGATATCCAAAATATAGCGGCCGACAACGGGGGATACCCGTATTCGTTGAGGGCAGAAATACACAAAGTATGCCACTCCTACAACGTTTATCGCATGACACCTAACGACATGAAAGTCCACGTGTCCCTGCGAATCCTTGACAAGTTTCACCCAAAGAGACGAGGTACCTTGATGCCAAAAAGGACACCCGAAAGGCCCGGCACACCCGGGGACTACATTTGAGGAAATTCCCCGACGACGGAGGTCTAGGCACACACCCACACAGTGGCGCCCAAGACTACATCCTCCTAGTGCCTACTTGTCAAGTTTTGGTCATAAAACATGAGTCCCGGAGTCCAACCCCGTACCACCCATTTGACCATCAAATAAGACTGACTTACGTGCCTATGGATCCAATGCAACACAGTCTAAAAATATATGACTACACATGAATGACAAAAGTACTCGAGCCTGTAATGATCATAAATATGCAATAAAATGCATTAAGATGTAAATCATAAATTGGACTCTACATCGAGCCATTAAAACCGGACAAATGCCCTCAAGACTCTTTTAAGCCAACACCAAGCTAAAATGCTCAAAATCCATTCGACCAACAATTACTGGTCCCCCAAATAATGAAATGTCTTTAAACAACGTTTACGAAGACACATACCTCAAAGACGAGCTTAACCCAAAACTCAACACTTAATGGGATCAAAGATTTTCCAAAAGGTTTATGAATGCAAATACACCAACATGCATATAACATGGAATAGACTTCATTTGTACAAAATCATCAAAGATGCATAAATCATAAAATAGATCTTACTTGTACAAAATCACCAAGAATACGTAAATCCTGCTATTTAGTTGTTGAAATGTTCAAAACCCGATATACGCATTTTAAGAGGTTAACACAACCCAAGTTTACTAAATATGAATACTTATCAAAATACTCACTCTTTGACATACAACGAAGTAAAATATATTTTTACTTCAAAATACACAAAACTTATCAGCAATTAACCATTTCATGTAAAACACAAAACACTTTAAAATAAACATTTTGGCATGTACACCGTTTTCACAAATCAACTTGAACTCAACTTACTAGTTTAGGCTAAATCTAGATTTCACCCAACGAGCTCTTTTGAAGGCCACTTGAATCCTCAAGCCGAGGACTTCCAAAACCTAGATCCACACATACCAAACCGTTTAGAAATATTCCCCAAACATTATTTACTAAAATCCCCAACGAGATTAAAACCCTAGTTTACCCAAAACCACCAAATCCGAGATTTGAGAAATCAAACACTAAGAAACCATCAATGGAACATTTATAACAGCAGTTGGGTGCCCTGGTGCGACATTGACCAGCGACAATGCCCAGGGCATTGTCGCATGGCAATGTCGCCAACTCCCCTCAGGCCACGGTACATTGCATGCGACTATGACACTGTCATAGTCGCCGGGCATTGTCGCGGGACCTTTCCGGAGCCCCGAAACCCGACTTTTCCAACGCCATCAACCCCAATACTCTAAGAGACTTTAAACAAAACATTTCCCAATGAAACCCCACTGCTTACAAGTCACAGAAACGTCCGGGTGACAATTACTTACCGAAAATTACGGGTTGTTAGGTCTGATTTTATAGGCTTGGTCAAATACTGTGTTTAGAGTCTTAACCTGTGTTGTATTGACAAAGGGTATTTAAGTCCCTTTGGTCCTTGTGTCTTGTAACACTTCACGCCACTTCAATACAGACTCTTACTTTGTGCTACATTATCTCTCTCTCTACTTTCTCTCTCTAGGATTTAGAGATCTTGGATTATCAATGGGTATCAGAGCCAATCTAGATCTTGAGAGAATTGAGAGATTTGATTTTCGTTTCTGTTTTTGTAGATTAATCAGAAAATTTGATCGATTTTCTTGAATTTTTAAGAAAATCTCGTTTTCTTGATTTTTCATCAAATTCGGATGTGTTTTTGAACGAATTTCATTGTAAATTGGTTTGTTGGATTAGATTTTGATTGCTAAACTCTTTTAATTCACATCAATTTGCAAGAAAAACAAGTTTGGGTGTTCAATTTTGAAAAAATTTGGTTTCTGAAAATCGGTTTTTGACGTACTGTTCCATTCTCAAAATTTTGAAATTGTGGTTTTTAATCGAAAAGTTTCATAGAAAAGTGTTAGAATGTTGTTTTCGATCATATTTGTGGAAGAATTAATCTGAAAATTATAATTTGTAATCGATTTTTGGTGATTTTTCTTGCTTTTTCAGCGGTTTGCGCCAGATTCAAAGTTTGTGCGAATTCTTCACGGTTTGCGCGAGTTCTTCATTCTTTGCACCAGTTCGTCTTTTGAGTTCAAAGTATCACGCAAAGTCAAGTTTGCGTCACATTCATATTATGTAAAGTGAGCTTTGCGTCTCCTTTAGCTCGAGAAAAGATCAGTTCTCGCCATCAACAGCTCATGCAAAGAACAAGTTCTCTTCTTGAATTCTTCACGCAAAGTAGCATTTGCGTTACTCGTGCATTACGAAAAGTATACTTTGCGTCTTCAGCTCATCACGCAAACCTCATTTGCGGCATTCACTATTCACGCAAAGTCTCGTTTGCGCCTTTGGTTGCTTACGAGAAGTTACTTTTGTGCCTCAAGTATCTCACGCAAAGGTTGATTCTCATTACACATTGATCACGCAAAGCATAGTTTGCGTCACTCATATCTTGCGTAAATCTCGTTTGCATCTTCCCCTGCTCGCGACAATCATATTTTGCGTCTTCTATCTCTCACGCAAACCTCAAGTTTGCGCCAGCTCAGTCTATACTTAGAATTTTTCTGGATTTCTGCCATGGATTCTACAAAGTTTGCTTTCCAAGCTCAGTTCTACAAGAGTGATCTTATGATGCAATTGGGAACAGACACTCGTCCACCAGTTTTAATCAATGAAGATGAGTTTACACAGTGGCAAGATCGGTTCATTAATTTCATTGAGCGTCAGGCTAACGGAGAGAATATGATGAAGTCATTTTTTGAAGGACCATTCATCAAACCGAAAAATGACACTCCTTTGACTGCTGAAGAGATTAAACGTGAAAAAGCCGACAGAGAAGCAAAGTCCAATTTGATGCTAGCACTACCTAACTCTATTTACAATCGAATTTATTGTTTCAAGCATAATCCAAATATGATGTGGACTCAATTAGAAAAGATCATGCTTGGTTCATCTGTTGCTACACAAATATGCCAACCACGTTTCATGAATAGTTTTGAGGAATTTAAGGCAAAAGACAATGAATCTCTGAAGGTTACATTTGATCGGTTTTGCACTGTTATTAATGATCTGAGAAAGATTAAAGTGGAAAAGACTGATCTTGAAACAAATCTGAAATTCCTCAATGCACTTCAACCAGAGTGGAATAAATCTTGTCACAAACTGAGGAATGATGTTAGAATTTCCACTATGCAGATCCTGGAATTATATGAGATTCTTATGACTGATGAGAGCTTGGTGCTAGAGAAGAAAGCCAAACTAGAGAAGAAGAAGAACAAGAAATCAGTATACCCGGTTGCTCTTCTCATGAAACAACTAACAGAACAAGCATTGTCTGATAATGCTTACAACGGGTCAACTGAAGATGATGACGAGGCGTTAGAGAAAGCTATGATCCTTCTCTCTCAACATTACCAGAAAAAGTTCCAACCACGGTCGGTTCCAACACTTCTCGCTTCACTTCTGGGCCAAAGAATGTTCAAGTACCCGAGACTAAGAAAGCGGTTGCTTGCTACAACTGTGGTAAGCCGGGGCACATTTCAAAGGAGTGTCGAGCAAAGGTCGTTCGGAATTCGGCATACTACAGAAAGAAACTGGAACTAGCCGAAAAGAGAGAGAATGGAACTGCTCTTCTTTCTAAAGAAGAATTCTAGTTGGATCATTCTGACGATGAAGCTGCAAATGTCGAGATCGCTCAGATGTGTTTAGTTGGAGATGATCAGTCAGATGATGATTCTGACATAGATGAAGATGAGGTATATTCTGAATTTGATTTCAATTTCATTTATTCTCAGATAAATATCATGATTACTGCTTTATCTGATCTTCGTTCAAAACTCTTATCTGAAAAGAATTTAAATTCTGAAAAGTTAGATTTGATTGATAAATTGAAAATTTCTTTGAAAGATGAAAATTCTATTTTGGAAAATACAAAAGACATCTTTCAAAAGAAATTGGATAATTTGGAAAATTCAAATAAGACTTATCTTGAGTCTTTGACTACTATGACCGAATTAAAAGACAATTTTTCGGACAAAATAAATAAGTTAGAAGAAAAGTTGTATCGAAGAAACCAATATGAACAAACAATTTTTATGAAAAAACCAAGGAGTGAGGAAACTTTAAAAGAAAAATGGGGACTTGGTTTTGAAAATCCACATTGTTTAAACAATGCGATTGAAAAATCTCCAACTTTATATAAATACGATTATCTAACTCTTGCTCATTATGCTCCTCAGTTTAAAATTGATTGGATGAATGAAAAGCAAGTGTTAGAAATCGAAAATGAGAAAAGAACAAAAGGAAATTCCTTTTGTTTACACAAGCGAAAATGCAAAATATTTTCCTGACAAATCGAGGAGAGGCAGAAAAGGTTTAAAAGATATATCTCCTGTCAAATCTTCAATGTCTGATGATTTTGTTGATGTTTATGCTTCTGAAACTAATAAGGAAAATATTTCTTCAATCATTTATGATTCTAAGAAATATACTCCTCCGTTAGTATTAGAAGGCAAAATCATTGATCTTGAAGATAAGATAGAAGATCAAAATATTCAAAAGGAAATTGAATCAAATGTTATTCTTTCTTTCATGACTTCTAGTCTTGAAGAAAATTTATTTTCTCAAAAACAAGATTCATTTTCTACTTCTAACCTTTCTTCTTTTAAGGAAAACAAAAAGGAAGTTTCTAATTTTAAAATCTTTTCTCAAAATAATTTTAACTTCGAGGTAAATTCAGATTTATTGAATGATCAGATTGGTTGCTTAGGTAAAATTATTTCTTCTGATTTAAATATTAATTCGGAAATTCTTGATGAATCTTTTACGATAAATGATCAGTATTATAAATCTAAACGTAAAAGAAGACGGTCAAAGAAGTCGAAGAAACAAGATAAAGTTCTTTCTGACAGTTCTAATTCTTCTGATTCTAATCTTTCAGATAGGACTTTGAGCAAGTCATCGAAGCATATTTGGAGAGCGAAGCGGATATCTGATGAATCTCAGACTGATGGGGATAGATATGTAGACAAACATTATAAAAGTGATTCATTTGCTTCGTGTAATAAAATTTCCAAATACTCAATAAAGCAAATGATTCAAATTTCAAAAGATGTCTCATATTCTTCCTCTGATTCTAGTTCAGATGATTGTGCTTTATATTCATCTAATGATTATGCTTATTTTTCTGATCATCTTTCTCGTGCTTCTCATGTCAAATCTTTTAAATATTTCCCCATAAGAACTGCAACTAACTTTCATGGGCCCAAATACAAGTGGGTACCAAAATCTCAATCTGATTCTAAGTTGCAGGCACTTCATGTCAAGGGGGAGTAAGAGAAAATTGGCTTCTGAGTAATTCAGCTCAGAACCCGTGCTTCAAAGACTTTGACTTCTAGACATGTCAGTCTAGGACTCGTTCTTCAAAGCTTTTAAGCTTCTGACTAATGAGATACTGTGAGTACATCCACTTTATTTCCGCTGCATTTATCTCTGATAATGATGTTATTCCAGTTTTTCTCAATATTTTTCAAGAATCTGAGCTTGTTCAACTATCTCCTGAATTTGTAAAACCCAATTTTTCATTTGAGACACAAATTTTTTTTATAATGTGAAAGATCAAATTATTGAATTTTATTTTGTTCCGACTAAATATCAATTTATTGAATTCTTTACATTTTGTCTTTAATGAAAATTTTTAAAATCGGCATATTGAATTTAAAAGTTTAAATCTTTACAAATTTTATTTTATAAAGTAAAAGCCTTACATGTTTTTGTTGGGAAATTCAGAATTTCACAAGTACAGTTAATGCTGCTAGAAGAACTTGGTTACTACTTCTGAAGTTACTACTTCTGAAGTTAATGTTGTTGAACAAGATTAGTACTACTAAGTCAAGATTAATACTGCTAAAGGAGATTACTACTGCTAAGCAATTTTAGTACTGCTAGTAGTTAGAACTGCTAAATGTTAATACTGCTCAAAGTATTAATATTGCTGAAGACTTAGTGTTGCTTATAAGATCAAGTTTGAAGATTATGGAAAGCTGGAAGATAAAGATGGAAGATTATTTTGAAGATCTTTTATTATTTGTAATTATATTTTATCTTCAGTATATATAGAATTAGTCAGAATAGTTTAGAGTTAACTTTAGAATTCTGAATTTTTGTTTTTATAGAGAGAATCAACCTCAAGGTTTGTAATCCTAATTCTAGAGAAGTAGAATTCGTATTGATGAGCTTGTTCATCAATATTGAGGTTGTGTGTTGAATCTTGTAACTTTATAATCATTCAATAAAGTTTGCAAGTTCTTATTCTGATTTACTGTGTTCTATTAATTATTGAATATCAAAGTGTTATTCCGCAAACTCCTTTGATATTGTTTCTGAGTGTTTATTCTTGTTTAGAATTAAGATCCTGACAAGTGGTATCAGAGCTAGTATTCTCAGAAATCTCATTCATCGTGGAAAACACAGCTGAATCAAACAGTACTCTGGTCTCAAAGGTTCTAATGCTCAGACCCAATGAATTTGACATGTGGAAGATCAGAATCAAGCAATACATTCTCCTCACAGATTACTCTATGTGGGACATCATTCAGAATGGCCCATCTGATGCAGGAAAGATTGGTGAAGATGGCAAAAGAACCCCTCCAAAGACGGATGCAAACAGAAAGACAAGGCAGACAGAGATGAAAGCCTTGAGCACACTGCTCTTGGCCATTCCAAATGAATATCAGCACCAATTCTGCAATTGTACTGATGCACAGATGCTCTGGAATGCTCTAGAGAAGAGATTCTCTGGTACCAAAAGTACCAAAAGAAATCAAAAGGCAATCTTGAAGCAACAGTATGAAAACTTCATGTCAACTAAGAATGTGTCCATGACTCAAACTTTTGATAGGTTTAACAAACTGATTGGTGAACTAGCTACTATGGGAGTATAGATTGATCAAGATGATGTAAACAGAAAGTTCTTAAGGTCCCTTGGAGATGAATGGACCATGTACACTGTTTCATTCAGACAGAATGATCAGTTGGAAGAGAAAGAACTTGATGATCTGTACAATGATCTTAGAGTATTTGAAGCTGAGGTGGAGGCAAAGAAGAAGCCTTCTGGATATATTCATAATCCTGCACTCCTATCAGCATCAATTGATTCTACTGCTAACCCTGAATCAGTTAATGTTGCTAATGGAGCAAATCAAGATAAAGGCATTGATTCTATGTTTGAAGCCTTTCTTGCCAGTCATGGAAATTCCTCCTTAATTAATGATGATTTGGAACAACTTCATCCTGATGATCTGGAAGAGATGGATATTAAATGGCAGATGGCTATGTTGTCCATGAGGGTAAAGAAGTTCATAAAGAGGACTGGGAGGAACAACTTCTCCCAAAGAAGAGAAGATAGAGCAGGGTTTGATAAATCAAAGGTGGAGTGCTACAAATGCCATCTGAAGGGACACTTTGCCAAGGAATGCAGAAGTGGAGTGTCTCACAACAACAACCACCAACAAGCACAGTCTGGAAACCTCAATCATAACAGAAACTCTACTCAAGCCCTTGTTTCTCAACAAGGAATGGGGTTTGACTGGAGTGATCAAGCAGAAGAGGCTATCCAAAATCAAGCACTTATGGCTAAAGTATCTGATATCCCATCTGAGGTAAATTCTAATCTTTATTCTAAAACTTGCATAGACACTGTTAAAAGGTACAGGGATCACAATCAGAAGATGAGTGATGACCTTAAGAGATTAGAAAAGGATATCAAAGATTATGTGAGAATTGTTGAGAGGTTTGAGGAACAGATTAAAGGTTTTCAAGCCAATGAACTCCAACACTCATATGACACCAATTATTGGAAGTGGGAGAAAAAGGATCTAGAGCTTAAACTGACCAAATCTAAAGAAAAGAGTGAGAAATTGAGAGATGAACTAACCAAGGTCAAGCTTGATGTAGAAAAGTTTTCCAATGATTCTAAAGCAATGGACTCTTTACTACAAACTCAGATTCATGATAAGCTGAGAAGAGGAATTGGATACAATGCCACACCTCCACCATATAACAACAATTACATTCCTCCTACTTCAGATCTGTTAGAAACCAAAGATAGGAAGGACTTGCCTGAGGGAGCCACTGAGATAGATCCCTTAGATGAGGTAGTTGTTGAGGATAAGACTGACAAAGAGGTGAGTGGTGAGATTCCTGTAGAGAATAACATTATCACCAATGAGAACTGTGGAAGGGCTTGGATCAAATCCAAGGACATAGAGAAGACAGAGGAAAAGTCTGGTAAGGTCCATTACAAACAGACCACAGTTGTGAATCCAGGTCCTTGCAAACAGTGTGCATGTAAGAAGACTGAGCCCCAAAAACATGATAAAAAGAGGGAAAATCAAATAAACTGGAATAATCAGTGGGCACAAAAACAAGGGGTTGATTTGAGTAAAATCAATAGACCAAAACCTTGTTTTATCTCTGGCAAATTGAATCATCTTGCCAAATTCTGTTATTTCAATCCTATGAACCAAAGGATGAATTTTCAAATATCAATGCAAAACCCTTTGGTTATAGGAAGGTTGAAAAGAACCATGTGGCTAAGAAATCTGTTAAATCTAAAAGCCACATGAAGAAAAAGTCTGTTAAAGAAAGTATCAATATGTGGGTTCCTAAAAGCACTAAAACTGTTAGTACTGCTACCACAAATAGTGCTTCTGACAATGATAGTGCTGCTAGAAGTAATACTACTGCTAACAATGTTAGTGTTGCTGACATTGTTAGTACTTCTTCAAAATTTAATACGGCTAACTCTATTAGTGCTACTAACAAGGTTAGTACTGCTTCTACTGTTTGTGCTGCTAAGCCAATCATATTGACAAAGTACTCTAATAAAGAGTGCTCTGAGTTTAAAAACCTCATCAAAAAGGAATGTAAATACTTTGATGAGAAAGGGAGACCCAAGACCACTTTGGCTTGGGTCCCCAATCAATACTAATTGTTTAATCTTATGTGCAGGGCAATCAGCAGCTCAAGGGGAAGAGCATCTGGCATGTTGATAGTGGTTGCTCTAGGCACATGACAGGGAACATGTCATGCCTCAAGAATTTCAAGAAAATTGATGGTAGGCATGTTGCCTTTGGTAATACTCTAGATGGAGGTAAGATAAGTGGTAAGGGGGATGTAACCAAAGGTAAAATGACCTTTGAAGATGTATTCTATGTTGAGCAGTTAAGGTACAACCTGTTAAGTGTATCACAGGTTTGTGACAAACAACATAGTATATTATTTACAGATTCTGAATGTATTATCCTTGCTCCTGGATTCAAGGTAGTTGATGAAAATATGATACTACTAAGAACTCCTAGAAAGGATAATGTTTATTGCTTAGATATGGAAAGTGTTTCAACTGATTCATCCCTAAATTGTCTTGTTTCAAAAGCATCTTTGGATGAATCATCACTTTGGCACAGAAGGATGTGTCACATGAATTTTAAAACAATGAATAAACTTGTTAAAAATAACCTTGTAAGAGGTTTACCTTCCAAATTCTTTTCATGTGATGATCATTGTGTTTCCTGTCTCAAAGGCAAACAACACAAAACTTCTCATAAGACCAAAGAGTTGAACACAATCTCTAATTCTCTTTAGTTGTTGCATATGGATCTGTTTGGTCCTACAAATGTTATGAGTATTGGTAAGAAATCATACTGCCTAGTTATTGTTGATGATTACTCTAGATTTACTTGGGTATATTTTCTAAGGACTAAGGATGAGACAAGTGGACTGATCAAATCCTTTATTCTAAGAATTGAAAACCAAACTAATCAAAAGGTAAAAGTCATTTGGTCAGACAATGGTACTGAATTTAAAAATCATGACCTAAACACCTTTTGTGAGGAAAAAGGAATTGAGAGGCAATACAGTGCTTCTAGGACTCCACAACAAAATGGTGTTGCTGAGAGAAGGAATAGGACATTGATTGAGGCTGCTAGATCTCTGTTGGCAGATTCAAAACTTCCAATTACTTTCTGGGCTGAAGCAGTTAATACTGCTTGCTATGTCTAAAACAAAGTTTTAGTAGTCAAGCCTAAAAACAAGACACCTTATGAGCTTTTAAATAATAGAAAACCTTTTATAGGATTTTTCAAACCTTTTGGGTGTCCTTGTACCATTCTCAATACCAAAACTCACTTAGGAAAGTTTGATAGCAAGGCTGATGATGGTTTTCTTGTTGGTTACTCATCTCAGCGTAAGGCTTACAGAGTTTTTAATACTTCTACTAGAATAATTGAGGAAAGTGACAATGTCAAGTGCAATGAGAACACACAAAATCCTATTGGGTCTGGTCCTCAGTGGTTGTTTGACATTGATTCACTAACTAACTCCTTGGGTTTCAGTAGTGATGACAATGCAGGTTCAGGAAATGGAGGATCAGGGGATGCTCAAGTACAAGATACTATTCCTCAGTCTGTAATATTTCCCATTCCTACAATAGAGTCTGTTGAGTTCTGTGAAAAAGAGATTGGTGCTGAACCAATTCAGAGTGAAGAAGAAGGAAGAGATGAGGAGAATCATGTGCATGATGAGCCAGAAGCAGCTGATGAGATCCCCTCAGCTGACTTAAATGATTCCAATCTGGATGTGGGAATCAATGAAGAACCTAGTCATCATACTAGAACTCAAAAGAATCATCCTCCAAAACTTGTCATAGGAGACATCTCTTCTCATATGACAACAAGGAATCAAAGCAGACTTCAAGAGATGAAGGATCAGCAACACACAGTACTCTCCTGCTTTCTATCTCAGATTAAGCCTAAGAAGGTCTTTGAAGCAATGAAAGATTCCAGTTAGATAGAAGTTATGCAACAAGAGTTACTGCAGTTCAAGTTGCAAGAAGTTTGGGACTTGGTGGACCTTCCAAAAGGTCATAGAGCTATAGGCACCAAGTGGATTTTCAGGAACAAAAAGGATGAGAGAGGCATTGTGATAAGAAACAAAGCAAGGCTGGTGGCACAAAGGTACACTCAAGAAGAAGGCATTGACTATGAAGAAGTGTTTGCTCCAGTGGCAAGGGTAAAAGCAATTAGGCTATTTCTAGCCTATGCATCATACATGAAGTTCAAGGTATACCAAATGGATGTGAAGAGTGCCTTTCTTTATGGTACAATTGATGAAGAAGTATATGTCTGTCAACCCCCTGGATTTGAAAATCCATCGTATCCAGACAGAGTATACAAACTGAAGAAAGCACTGTATGGTCTTCATCAAGCCCCAAGAGCATGGTATGATACTCTGTCTACCTATCTCTTGGAGAATGGGTTGGAAAGAGGAATAATTGACAAGACCCTCTTCATTAAAAGAAGTAAGAAGGACATCCTATTGGTTCAGATTTATGTGGATGATATCATCTTTAGATCCACAAAAGATCAAATGTGTAGAGACTTTGAAAAGTTAATGCACAAGAGCTTTAAAATGAGTTCAATGGGTGAACTTACCTTATTCCTTGGGCTTCAAGTGAAACAAAAGAAAGATGGGATCTTCATAAGCCAATCAAAATATGTGAAAGACATCCTGGACAAATATGGTTTATCAGACTCAAAGCCAGCAAGCACACCTATGGAGACTCATAAACAGATTACTGCTGATCTTGAGGGGGAGGATGTTGATGTCCATCTATACAGATCAATGATTGGATCTCTCATGTATCTCACAGCCTCAAGACCAGACATCATGTTCCCAGTGTGTTTGTGTGCCAGATTCCAAGTCAAGCCAAAGCAATCACATCTGCAAGCTGTTAAAAGGATTTCAGATACTTAAGAGGGCAACCTAGATTAGGTCTTTGGTATCCTTATGAATCCAACTTTGACTTGATTGCTTATTCAGATAGTGACTTGGGTGGTGTTGTCATGGACAGAAAGTCTACTTCAGGTGGATGTCAACTTTTGGGTGCAAGACTAGTGTCTTGGCAGTGTAAGAAACAAACCACAGTGTCCTTATCAACAACAGAAGCTGAGTATATTGCTGCTGCAAGTTGCTGCTCTCAGGTTCTATGGATTCAGAATCAGATGTTGGACTATGGGGTAACCTTTCTTCACACACCAATCTTCATTGACAATAGCAGTGCAATAAGCATTGTTAACAATCCAGTCAAGCACTCCAAAACCAAGCACATTGAGATCAGGTATCACTTTATTAGATATTGTAATGAAAAGAAGCTCATTCAAGTTGCTAAGGTTCATACTGACAACCAGTTTGCTGATCTATTCACTAAAGCTTTTGATGTGGGTAGATTCACTTTCTTGGTCACAAGTGTGGGCATGATCAACTCTGAATGAGCTCATGTTTTAAAAAGTGTGTTCATACCTGTTATTGGTTTATTCTTTGGTGTTCCTAACATCTTTCTCAGACAGCTATTACCTTGCTCATAGTACCTCAAGCTTCAAAAAGTGTAAGTATATAGTTAATGCTGTCAGTGCAGTTTTAATATTGCCAATGCACAGTTAATACTGCTCTCAGTTAATACTACTAGTTAGTTAATATTGCTAGTGGTTAATACTGCTCTCAGTTAATACTGTTAGTTAGTTAATACTGCTAGTGGTTAATACTGCTCTCAGTTAATACTACTAGGTGTTAATACTGCTTATGTCCCGAATCGTATAAATACCCTGTTTGCCCGCCCAAAAGTTCATAACGACTCTTTGATTCCTATTCATTTGCTCTCTAATCTTTTTCTCTCAAAGCACCTAGTGATTTTCAGTCCAGAATATTCAAGCTCAATGGCGTCTATGGCATTTATTGACGAGCACAATGAAATCGTGATGCTACAAAAGCCAAAGCAAGCTGCAGGATTTCATCAGATAGTGGATTTTCTGAAGTCTAGCAATATCGCCTATGCTCTGACAGTGTCTCCATCAATCTATATCGAGCACCAACAACAATTTTGGGCTAATGCCACCATTGTTATTGAGAATGGTGTGCAAGTGATCAAGACAAGGGTGTGTGGCAAACCCTTAATTGTATTTCCAAAAAGACTACTGGATGGAGTGAGTTCAGTAGCACCATTGCTTATGCTTTGGTGTGCTTGGCCACTGCCAGAAAGTACTCTCTAAAATGATTTTTAATGACCTTGTGTCAAACTTGGGAAACAAAAAGAGTTTTTATATGTACCCAAGATTTGTCCAGGCAGTTATAACCAATGAATTGACGGATATGCCTCACTTTGATGAGGTATATGTATCCAAAATCCCCAAAGGTAAGGTCTTTTCAAATATGAAGAGATCTCCATTGGACTCGGAAGGAGTTGACACCCCATTGTTCTCTACAATGATGATGGTATCCCACAATGAATAAGGTATGGCAGCAGGGTCAAGGCCCTCATTAGACCATCCCACTGCTAGCCAATCCCAACCTTCACCCTCCATATCAATCCCTCAGTCCCTACTTCAAAAGCCAAATTCTCCAATCACCCAAACCTACATAAGGAAAAAGGTAAAGAAGGCTCCTTCCCTTCTTGTACCATCACCCACTGAGCCTTTAAGCCCTCTAATGGAGAATTCTCCATTAGAGAATATCTACAGGGAAACCACAGGGGTGTCTCCCAACCCCAAGGAGGTGCTCACTGAGGAGATGTTTGACCATATGGGTGCTAAGGCTGCCACTACTCCTGCTAGCATAGAGGAGGTCAGTGGTAACATAAATAAGACCTTCCCCATGGCAACTTTGGGTGAGCAATCATCCAAAGGTCCTTGGTGCCAAGAACCCAAGGGGGTGGAGAGTGCTTCTGTTAGGCAGAAGGCTCCCACTACAAAAAGATCCCATGATCCTTCAAAAGAGGGTAACACTTCTGGAGAATGTGAGGACAGATATAACTATCAATAATTGATGGATGCTATGGGTAACATAAACATGGATGTCATCAAGCAAGGGAAAGATATTGAAGAGATGAAAATGGTGATTCTATCTCAACAAGTACAGATCACCAAACAAAATAAAATGGTGACAAGATTGGTACAAAAAAGAGGAGAAGGCAGTTTGTGTTAAAGAAGAGGAAAGGTGATCAAGATGCTTCCAACAAGGGGGAGAATCAAGAGAATGAAACAGAGAAGAAAAGCAAATCTGAGATGGGATTTGATGTTGAGGGGGAGAAAGAAGCAGAAATAGAGAAAGAAACAGAATTTGCCCAAGCAGCAGAAACTGTTAATGCTGCTGAGGTAAAAGAAGCAGCAGTAACAGGGCTTTCTGTAGAAGAATTGGAAATTGCAGAAACGTTGGACAAAGCCAAGAATGACACTCCTAAGGCTTCTCAAAAGGCCAAGGGAGTGGTCATAAATGAAGGAGGCCTTCAAAAGAAAAGAAAAGAAAGAAGTGAGGCAGGTTTGAAGGATACAAAAGGAAAAGGAAAGATGGTTGAACCTGATCAACCTTCAAAGAAGAAGAGTCAGATTGAGTTAGATGAAGAAGTGGCAAAGAGCTTCAAGCTGAGATGGAAAAAGAGGAACTGCTACAATCTGAGAAGGATAGAGAGCTTGCACTGAATATGGCCAGAAAACTAAATGAAGAGTATCAGAAAAGCTTGAAAGCAGCAGCTCAGGCCAAGAAAGTACCAGTCAAAAGAATGCCACTCAAAAAGCAAAAAAGACAACCTTCTAAGACCTTTTTGGCCAATCAGGAAAGGAGAAAAATGATAAATTTTCTGAAAGGTTCAATTGGGGTCAAAGGAGAGATGTTCAATAATATGGCATACAGTCAAGTTGAGGAGCTTTATAGAAAGGAAATGGCTAAGCTTCAAGGGGACTCCTCACAAAGGGAAGAGGCTGAAAGAAGGATGAAGGAGAGACATGATCTCAACATTCAACAACCATTCCCTGAGGAAGTCACGCCTACAAAAGAAAATAAGGAAGAGCCAGAGAATGTGGGTATAGAAGCTAAATCTGCAAAGAGGGTGAAGACCATAGCTTCAAAGAAACTGTTCAAGAAACAAAGGGTTGAAGAAGCTGGAAAAGAGGCAGAACCTTCAGTTACACCTTCAGCAGAATCTGTGTAGAACCCAGAACAGTCCAATAAGCAATCTAATGTGCATCTTGAGCTTTATATGACTATAATAGATGATGAACCAGTTCAAGTTGATCCCATTTCTATGAAAGCACCAGAAGTCATCTTTTGGGATATTCTGGAAGATCAAAGAAAGAAATACTTCAGGCTTAAGAGAGTGGGAGATATATATGAAGTGTACTCTACTTGGGGTAGACTCATCAGAAGCTGTTCAAGATCAGATTTAGAAGAGATGTTTAAAGTTGGATTGAGTCTCTATGAAAAGGAGCTGACAGGAGAAGGAATGAGCTTAATCAGATTAGCCATGGAGTACTTGTGCATGATGTTTGATCCTAGCAAAGTTAAACATGTGATCAGAGATTTGCATCTACAGAATAAATTCCAAAGAATAGAAAACTGGATGATATTTGAAAGGTGTGGAGTCTATGTCATCACTGTAGACAGATCTTATCATGAGTACTACTTGGTTGATAAAATCTATGATCACAGCAAGGGTAAACTGCAAGCAATGTTGAATGCCAAGCTTACATATGCAAAGGAATTAGAAATGGCCAGAATTGTGGTTAGAAGAACAATCAATCAAAGTCTGGGTCTGGATCCGAATTTGGGCAACTAAGTTGCAGTGTTGAAAGCATCTTGAAGATAATCATTGAAGAACTTGACTTCTCCTCCTAAAAGTCAAGTTAGGGGGAGATTGTTGGGAAATTCAGAATTTCACAAATACAGTTAATGCTGCTAGAAGAACTTGGTTACTACTTCTGAAGTTACTACTTCTGAAGTTACTACTTCTGAAGTTAATGCTACTGAACAAGATTAGTACTACTAAGTCAAGAGTAATACTGCTAGAGGAGATTACTACTGCTAAGCAATTTTAGTACTGCTAGTAGTTAGTACTGTTGAATGTTAATACTGCTCAAAGTATTAATACTGCTGAAGACTTAGTGTTGCTTATAAGATCAAGTTTGAAGATTATGGAAAGCTGGAAGATAAAGATGGATGATTATTTTGAAGATCTTTTATTATTTGTAATTATCTTTTATCTTCAGTATATATAGAATTAGTCAGAATATTTTAGAGTTAACTTTAGAATTCTGAATTTTTGTTTTTATAGAGAGAATCAACCTCAAGGTTTGTAATCCTAATTCTAGAGAAGTAGAATTCGTATTGGTGAGCCTGTTCATCAATATTGAGGTTGTGCGTTGAATCTTGTAACTTTATAATCATTCAATAAAGTTTGCAAGGTCTTATTCTGATTTACTGTGTTCCATTAATTATTGAATATCAAAGTGTTATTCCGCAAACTCCTTTGATATTGTTTCTGAGTGTTTATTCTTGTTTAGAATTAAGATCCTGACAGTTTTCTTTCTTTTGAATAAAATGTGTGTTTAGAATAAATTTTCAAGTTGACTTGTTTATATTAAAGTTTTATATGTTCAACTTTCAAGTTTTACAAAAGTCGAAAAGTCAGCAACATGTTTGAAGCTTTTGATATTACTTTAAAGATATGTGATTCGGAATATTTATAGTTTACAATGTTTGGAAATCCTAAGAAGTCAAAATTATGGATTGTAATGAAAATATGGGCTAAGCACTTTTATGTAAAACTAAGTGATTGAGATGCAATATATATATATAAAATACAGAAATCTCTAAGTTTAAAAGTTTGTACCTGTGGCCTTTCTGGTTTGGAAAAGTAAGTTCCGTGGGATGCTTGTCATCTGGTCCCCTAAGGTCAATTGGTCCGGGAGTGATCGAACCCAAATCCTTCTATAGAACCAGATCGAAAGTCATGTTCTACTGGTATGAATGGGTTTAGGATGTGTCGATGTAGCCTTTCTGATATGGGAGAGTAAGTTCCAAGGGGTGCTTGACACCTAGTCCCCTAAGGCCAACTGGTCTGGGAGCGGCTGACCCAAATCCTGCAATAGGATCAGATAGAAAGTTACGTTTACGGCATGTTCTTTACTTAATAAACTTGTTGATTAAAAAGATGCCAAAGTGCACGAGCTTAAAAGATGCCAAAGAGAACACTCATGTCAAGATGCCAATGTGCACACTACTAAAAGATGCCAATAAGCACACATCTCATGATACTTGGTGATATGTTTGAGTTGCGATAAACCTGTAAATTTGTGAAAATCTTAATTTTTGATGGCTTAGTGTGAGTACATGCAAAGTTCTCTATGATATTTTTAGAATTGCATTTTCTTGAAGCTAATCGAAGATTCGCATCCGAGCACATTGAATAGATTGTTGGAAGTTTTTGAAACTGATTATGTCTTAACTTGATATGCAATGAAACTTGTTTCTGTATCCAACAACACATACTTAATTTCATTTGTTTGATAAATCTGTGATATTTTACTAAGTAGAATTTAATTTGTTTAGTGTTTAAAATTTTATTTGTTTAGTTGTTTCAAAATTTATTTTCAGTATATTTTTCTTTCTACATTGATATTTGATCATTGTGTTCTCATAAATATATTTTAATGGGTTTGTGCATTAGTCAAGGGGGAGTGAACAAGGAGATAATTCTAAAAAGATCATATCTGTTTTTGAGGGGGAGTATCTGATTTTCTATATGAATGCTAACTTGAATTGTCAAATTTAGTGCATTAGTGTAGGGGAGTCAAAGAGCTTAACAGGTAAAACAAATTTCAGACTCCAAGTCAGATTTGTGTCACCAGTTGGTAGAGCAAAGCTCAATTTGCGCCAACAGCTTCTAGCGCAAAACAAGCTTTGCGTCTCCTGCATGTCGCGCAAAACATGCTTTGTGCTTCCTTCTGTTAGCGCAAACCTTACTTTGCGCCACCAATGGTTAGCGCAAACCTCTCATGTTTTCTCCGTTTCTTTGATTTTGCAGATCTTAAGTTGTCTCGTCTCCAACATATGCATGACCAAGTTGATCCAGATCATCAAGGTCATGAGGGGAAGAAGTTAAGAAGATGATAAAGAGACAAAGAGCTCAAATGTTAATCTGCTGATCAAGATTCGCTCAAGATTCAAAATTTCTTCAACTATACTTGTCTTTTGTTGTTCAAGCTCCGACCATCACAGATTCTTCAAGTTCATTTAAAAGAGGTGTGTCGTCTAGAGCACAAGATGTTATCCAGTCTTGTCAAGGCAGCAAAGACAACAGAGTTTAAAAGAAGATGAGAAGAACTTTTTTTTTAGTCAAGAAGTTGCTTCGCAAAGTCGCTTAGTTGGTCCATGCTGATTTAGAAGATGAATTTTGAAGACCAAAGCGCCAATGATTACTAAGGGGGAGATTGTTAGGTCTGATTTTATAGTAATCATTGTATTTATAGGCTTAGTCAAATACTGTGTTTAGAGTCTTAATTTGTGTTGTATTGACCAAGGGTATTTAAGTCCCTTTGGTCCTTGTGTCTTGTAACACTTCACGCCACTTCAATACAGACTCTTACTTTGTGCTACATTGTCTCTCTCTCTCTCTCTACTTTCTCTCTCTAGGATTTAGAGATCTTGGATTATCACGGGTGTTACAATTAGATTTTGTTACTCGGTACGATATTGCATTTGTTGTTCACTTTCTGAATCAGTTTATGCATTCACCATGACATTCACATCTTACGATTGCTTTTAGAGTTCTCGGGTATTTGAAGCTATCGCCTGGGAAAGGTATTAATTTTTCTTAGTTTGAGCTTAATGCTTTTGTTGATGTTGATTAGGGTAAATGTCTTTCTACTTAGAAGATCTGTCACCGGTTACTATTTATGTTTAGGAGATTGTCTAATCTCTTGGAGAAATAAGAAACTAATTATTGTTTCTAGATCTTCAGTTAAATCTGAGTATAGAGTTATGGTTTCAGCTACTTGTGAAGTTCTATGGGTTCTTAACATGTTGTCTGATTTACATGTAAAAGATTTATTTCTTGTAAATTTATAATGAGATAACACATCAACAATTTAGATGGCTAATAATCCTAAGTTTCATGAAAGAACGAAACACATATAAAGTGGGGGGGGGGGGGGGGAATTATATAGGAGATTTAAAAATTGTGAAAATAGATTCCTCTAAGTAGTCTGTAGATATATTTACAAAATCACTTGGTGTAACTTAACATATTGTTTGTGTTCGAAATTGAACATGGTTGATATGTTTAGGTGTCAAAATTGAGGGAGGGTGTTAAAACTCAATCTTAATATTGCAATCTTGACACTTTCAATCATATTGAATTAATATTGTTTTTTGTTGTTATTTTGTAGTTTTATATTTGTTGAAGAATTGTTTGGTATTCTCTTGAAAGCTAAGGGTTACGAAGGACTGCACTTAAAAGCAGGTGAAAGTGCGAGGTTAGCGGAGTGAGTGTATTAAATATTGGAGGACTCATTTTGTAATTATGAGATATATATTGAGAGGGGTCCGATGAGTTTCTCATTGTTCATATCATTTTCTTTTGTTATCTTTAATTATGTTTTACTTTTCTATATACTAGAAGGTACTTTAGTCTTTTTACTCATTTTTTAGCAAAAGAAAAAAAATACATTGTAACTTCCAATAAGATAATGCCAAGTGCTATAAGGCTCAACATCCACTCCCTCATGAACGTACGCCTTCCTTCCTATACTTCTTTGGCACCAGACGTCTTCTCCGATGTTGCAGGTGACCAAGGGACGTGGTCTACCTCCTCTGCATCCACACCAAAATATATTTAATCCCTGTTATGCTTGTTGCAACTAGCGGATTCAAAAATAGAACAAGAATCACCTACTAGTATTAACGCTTTTGAACTCGTTGGAATGTCGTCCTAGTTGGATCTCAATGGGTTTTTTTAGAAAGAGATAAGAGATTTTTTAAGAAGCATTGAAAGTTTCTTTCTTTTTCATTTATCTACAAAGACTGGAATTGATGATATGGAACAATCTGACTTTGGGTTTATTTCAGGATGTGTTGGAGAGAAAGGTTACATTCACATCCACTTTGTAACACCCTGAATTTTTGCCCAATGTGTCACGTCATAAATATTAACAATCCTTCATTTAAATGAGATCCTAAACTCCTTAACTGAAAAATTCTTACAACAGAAGCTTAAATAAATTATCACGCTAGGATGTCTTAAATCAAAAGTCTATCCTATACCTTGACTAAGACATAAATATGTGTAAACTTAAGCTTGCTCCTACTCGTGTCCCTTACCGGTACATATCCTAGAAGCACATGCCCCTTAGATGTATACACTAGTCAACTATAACACCAGGGAATTTGTAAGAATATTAAATAAATGAATTTGGTAAAAGAGTTGTAGTTATTATATTTTGATGAGTATTGGGTTGTCCATAACCCGATTTAAGGTTGAATGCGTGAAGTAAAAATATGTATAACCTTATAAGTATGAGTTATGATTGAGATATAGTTAAATATGAGTAAGGAATGATTTAAGTTATGAATAAAATGGTTATGCCAAAGGTACAAGTAGTTGAAGCACAAAAGTAAATTTCAAGGAAACGATGGACCAATGTTGTCTAAATTTGGGTTTTAATTGTAAGACTTTTATATAAGTTGAAGGAACTTATTGTGGATAGATTTAAGCCCAATTAATATTACAATTTTGATATTTAAGTTGGGCCCATGAGTGTGGTGGTATAAAGGGGGAATTCCCTTTATTTCTCTTTCAGTTGGAAGCATGAAAGATGTAGGTGTTTGTGTATGTTGCTCTTTTCTTCCCCAAATTGATTCCCAACCCTAAAACTTCTTAACATCTCAAATAATAAGCCTAAAATTAGTAGCCAAATGAAAAGGGAAAGCATTTTTGATGGGCTTTAATACATGAACAACAAAGTTCTTGAAGGAAGCTTGAAGAATTTTAAGTTCTAGAGAGAGATTCAAGTTGGGGAATGAGGGAAGAGGAAGTGGAGCTTTAACATTTCATCATCTCCATCATTTTTCTACAATTTTCCAGAAGGTACGATTCTTTACTTTATGATTTTGATGTTCATTATTAAGTGGTTTAGAGAAGAAAAAGTTAGAAGGGTTATATTGTTTTATAAGAGGGTTTAGTTGTTAAAACACCTATAGATCATCATAAATCCGTACATGTAATGAGGGTTGTTGTTAGTTAACATTGTGGAATGTTTTTAGGTTAAAAACATGAGTTTGATATGATTTTTGGTGGGAATTGTGCGAATTTCATTTTTTGATGGAAATTGTAAAAATGATATAAAATCAACTATAACTCGTTATGGGCATGTAATCGGTTGTTTTAAAGGTACAAGATTCTAGTTTAAAATTATAATGGTTTAATTGGATAATAAAGATCAAGAAGATATTCAATTTCTGTTTTAGTGGCAAGGGGCCAGCATATTTGAAGTATAATTTGGGGAAATGGTATTGTATTAATTAGTTGTAAGGGTATGAGACTAGGTGAATCACACTCTAAGGTGAATTTTTAGATAAAGTAGAGTGTGGTAAAGTGTATCATATGGTTAGAAGTCAATATTAGAATGTGATGTTCAGTTTGTGAAATAATAACCGAATAATGAAATCTTTAGGTGTTCGGTCAAAGGTTGGTGATCAAACTATTGTAGAAATACATAGAGGACTACAAGGTGAGTATACAAAGATTTTAAGGGAAATCATAGCTTGTTATGAATATGTCTTGTGATTTATAAGTGTGTTGGGTAGAATTTGTCTTGTAATAAGGCATGGGCACGTCTTATTCAAGAAATACTCTTAATATGGTTAATTGTTGGACAGGAGATATTTTTTTATAAGTCGTGGGCACACCTTATGCTTGGAGAACTTTCTGTTTCTTCTACTCTATTTCCGCTAAGCAACATGATTTTTAAATTATGGTCTAATGAATTTATAAAACTTGATAAGTGAAATAATTGCTTATCTATTGTTGTTATTATGTGGTGTAGAATCCATATACTAGCATAGGTTCTTAACATTATGCTTGTAAAAATATGGCGACAAATGCCAAATGCCCTACCATTTATGCACAAATGCCCTACCATTTATACAATCAAATTCGTCAACTATTGGCTAAAACATAAGTTGGTCCCACATAAAATAAACAACCAATGAGTGCTTGCCACCTCAAACTTGAACTGACACAATCATGAGGGTGGACCTCACCACTGACACGACCCCCGACTCCTCACAATATGGCGACACCTGTTTCGCCAAATCCCTTTAGCCATTGGCGAAAATGGGGTGGGTCCCACCTGTTTGACCACCAATTAAAAAATGTCACATTTCCTATTGTTTTGACCAATTTTTTTATGTATTTCGACAAAAAATAGATATAATTTTCTTGAAATTTATTATAAACTTTCTTGAAATTTGTGATAAATTTTCTTGATACTAGTGGCAACCCCGTGCGTTGCACGGTAGCGATAAATTTTTTTAAAGAAGTATTTGATCGAGTTAAAATAGAACATAATTTCTTACTTAATAATTAATGAGATACAATTTAAAAGGAAAAATGTATTTACATAAGCGGTTTATTTTCACGTATCGATAACCTTTTATTGTTACGAAGAGTTTGACACGTATTGACATTAACTTTTTTGTTATGTTATTTAGAATAAAACAACATGTCATACACCCATATCATTATTGTTGTTACGAAAGTTTTGAGGAATCACCGTCTGGCTCAAATTTGAGTTTGATAATTTTGAAGTTTGAACTTAAAAAATGTTGTTTATTATTTTAATGACTCAAACTTATAATGGGCTAATATGATATTCAACTTGATTCGTTCCAAAAGTTCGTTTGATGCTCTTGAGTTTATATATAAGGTGACATATAATAAAAACACTCTAACAAACATGTTGACATTAAGTTTTAAACTTAAGGCCTAAAGTAGATGTATAGATTTTTTGAAAAATTATTGTTGGCCAATATATTTAGTCAAACCTATTTTTAAAATTTTCAAGCCAACTTATACTCATATATAACCATCTATTTTTAATTTTTATCATTTCATAGTAATGTGAGATAATTTAACCAAACCATAATTTAACGTTTAATAATACTCGAACTTGGTTAGGCCACATCATCAGTTGTGGCGATAATTATTTCAGGAAATATATGTATCGAGATAAGATATATAAAACATAATTCGTCAGTTAACAGTTAATTGAATACAATATAAAATAATTGATGTGTTTCAATGAGTGGTTAATTATATATATATATATATATATATATATATATATATATATATATATAATTTTTTTTGAAAAATGAGAGTTGCCAGCCAATATCAACCCTCTCTTCCAAATCCTACTTTCTTGCTAATTTATTATGGGATTTCAATCGTGAGGTAAAACATATTTATCCAACTAAAATTTTGATTATCAAAATCAACCCTTGTTTCTTACAGTCATCTTCATTCTCCAATCTTGCACCTTGCATCAAGGTGGGATAATTGAACTACAACACAATGCAATATTTTAGAATACTGAAATCTCACAATGTCATCTCATTATTTATGGTTGTTCTTTTTTATATAAATAAAGTCACATAAAGATTAATATTTTATAAAATTTGATTTTTAGCGAAAGAGGTCAACTAAAATGAGACAACCACATAGGTTGCCACAAACTTTTAAACTTGTAAGTCATATTATCCGCCTTTTCTTTTGTTTACCTCATCTTCCAAATTTATTATCTTTACGTTGATGTGGATTAACCAAATAAAACAGCTCATGCACCTTTTATATACTAACCTCTTCTTTTAAATCTATCTTTTTTATCGATGTGGGATAAATAAATAAGACATTTCATCCAGCTTTTATAGACTAACATCTTCTTCCAAATCTATTGTCTTTATGTCGATGTGGGACAACCAAATAAGACATCTCATTCAACTTTTACATACTCATCCATTCTTCCAAATTTATTTTCTTTCTATCAATGTGGGATAACCAAATAACATCACAATTCAAGATTTGAGAATACTTAAATCTTCTTGTGACTTGTGAGAAAATAAAAAGACATCAAGGTTCAACATTGATAATATTGTATAAATTGATGAAATATGATGATTTGTATACATTTGTCTAACGATTTATTTGCTTATATAAATGGGTATTTTTAACAAAAATAGGGGTCGGCCAAAAAGAATATTTAGCCAAGTAATTCTTTAATTTATCAAAATCTAAATCTTTGTGTTTCTACAGGTATATCTTCATTCTCCAATCTTATATTCACTCATCAATGTGAGATGTGTAAAACACCACCAGAATATAGTAGTATTTGAGAATACTCATATCTCATATCAAATCCAAATGTCCTCGTTTCTTATAGGTACCTACAGTACTCAAATCTCACAATGTCATATCATTCTCTATGGTTCTTTCTTTTATATATATATATATATATATATATATATTAGATTTCTTAATCCACATCATGATATGTCATTTTGTCTTGTTTTTCATTTTATGTATACAAAGACAAAAAGATATAAAAAATAAACAAATTAAATGAAATAAGTGTATTTTATTAGTTGTAATACAATATATATCAACACTAATAAATTTGTAACTAAAAATCAACTCTTTAATCCAAAATGGATTAAAACAAATCATAAATCATGTAAAAAAGAAGTTGGCATACCTTTCCTTTTATAATCATCTTCATGTTCCAACATTTCATCTTTCTATCAATGTAGGATAACCAAAGTTAACCACAATCCAATATTTTAGAATTCTCAATCCACATTGTACCATGTCATTTATCTTGGGTTTTGCTTTTATATATTTAAAGATAAAGATAGTTGTAATACAATATATAATATATATTCAACATCAACAAATTTGTAACTAAAAATAAACTCTTTAATCCAAAATGGATTAAAACAAATCATAGGTCATGTCAAAAAAGTTGGAATTTTTATCTTTTTATAATCAACTTCATGTTTCAACATTTCATTATTCTATCGATGTGGGGTGGCCAAAGTTAACCCACAATCCAATATTTTAAAATCTCAATCCACATTATGCCATGTCATTTCTCTTGGTTTTTGCTTTATTCTATCAATGTGGGATGACCAAAGTTAACCACAATCCAATATTTTAAAATTCTCAATCCACATTGTGCCATGTCATTTCTCTTGGTTTTTGCTTTTATATATGTAAAGATGTATAAAAATAAAGATAGTTGTAATACAATATATAATATATATTTAACATCAACAAATTTGTAACTAAAAATAAACTCTTTAATCCAAAATAGATTAAAACAAATCATAGGTCATGTAAAAAATGTTGGCATTCTTCTCTTTTTATAATCAACTTAATGTTCTAACATTTCATTATTCTATAAATGTGGGATGGCCAAAGTTAACCACAATCCAATATTTTAGAATTCTCAATCCACATTGTGTCATGTCATTTCTTTTGGTTTTGTTTTTATATATATAAAGATATAAATAAACATAAAGATATTGATGATTAACTGATTTTATATAATAAGATTTGTTTTATAAAAATAACGTCATCCAAATAAGATAACTTTATGACCCAAACTCATGAGTTGACACAATAACATCATATCTATTGCAATATTTCAATCTCTCACCAATGAGGGATATCTCAAATCAACCACAATTCATCAATACCCCAATACTCAAACCACATGATGTCACATCATTCACCTTCGTTGTTGTTTTAATATATATAAAGATTGTTATTATAATATTCACATGATACCACATCATTCACCTTGGTTTTTGCTTATATATATATATATATATATATATATATATATATATATATATATATATATACATAAAGAAATTGATGATTAATTGATTTTATATAATAAAATTTGTTTTATAAAAATAGTGTCATCCTAATAAGATAACTTTATAACTCAAACTCATGAGTTGACACACACAATAACATCATATCCTTCTCTTTTATACATGTCACTCTATTGCAATATTTCAATCTCTTACCAATGTGGGATATCTCAAATCAACCACAATTCACCAATACCCCAATAATCAAACCACATGATGTCACATCATTCACCTTGGTTGTTGTTTTAATATATATAAAGATAGTTAGGGGGCGTTTTGTTCAAAGAAATTCTCTAATGGAATTCAAAGGAATTAAAATGATCAATTTCATTGATCAAATTCCGTTCAGGTGCTTGGTTTGCCTATGGAATAGAATTGAATTTCATAGATTCCACCATTCATGGATTTGGTCATTCTATCACAATTAAGAAATAATTCAATTCCATTACATCCCATTTTCTCAAAAAGGCAAAATTATCTCCATCTTCCCTACTTGATTTACCCAGACCACCGTCGCCGACAACCACCAATTTGAACCGTCGTTGACCACCGCCAATTTGAACCGCCGCTGACAACCACCGATCTGAACCACCGTGGACCACCGATATGAACCATTGTCAACCACCATCGATCTAAACCACCGTTCTGAACCACCGCAGACCACCACCAATCTGAACCATCATGGACCACCATCGATGAACAACTGTCAAACACCTTAACCACCGATCTAAACCACCGTTCAACATGGTTACTACTTCTAGTTCAATATGGTTACTACTTCTAGTTCAACATGGTTACTACTTCTAGTTCAACATGGTTACTACTTCTAGTTCATCATGGTTACTACTTCTGAAGTTAATATTCATCATGGTTACTACTTCTGTGGTTAATGTTGCTAGTTGTAGTTAATGCTGCTGGAACAAAGTTAATGCTGCTAGAAGAAAACAGTTAATACTTCTAGTTAATGCTGCTAGAAGAAAACAGTTAATACTTCTAGTTAATGCTGCTAGAAGAAAACAGTTAATACTTCTAGTTAGTACTTCTGTTCTTTAATGCTGCTAGTTGATGGTTAATGTTGCTCAACAAGATTAGTACTGCTAGTTCAAAGTTAGTACTGCTTGAAGAGATTAATGCTGCTGAGCATGGTTAGTACTACTAGAGTTAATACTGCTCAAAGTATTAATGCTGCTTATGATTAATATTGCTTATAAGATGGAGATCTGTATGGAAAGGATGACAGCTGGATAAACTAAAGATTATGGAAAGCTTGGAGATAATGATGGAAGATATTCTGAAGATATTTTTATTTCTTGTAATTATCTTTTGATTAGTATATGTATAGAATGTATAGAATAGAGAGATAACTTTTGATAATTATTCATTAAAAAACATAGAGAGAAAAACAACCTCAAGGCATAGATCCTAATTCTAGAGAAGTAGAATTCGTATTGGTGAGCCTGTTCATCAATATTGAGGTTGAGTGTGTAATCTTGTAAATTCAAAGCATTCAATACAAGGTTATAGTTTGTTATTCATACTTACTGTGAGTTGATTTACTGTTTCATTGAATATCAAAGTGTTATTCCGCAAACTTCTTTGATATTGTTTCTGAGAATTAATTCTTGTTGAGAATTTGATCCTGACAAGTGGTATCAAAGCAAGTATTCTCAGAAACCTGCAATCATCATTCTTCCTTGAAATCAGAAATCATCAATGGCTAAAGTTTCAGATTCTTCAAGCACAGAAATCCCCACAGAGGTAATGTCTAATCTTTGCTCTAAAACTTGTATGGAAACTGTTAAAAGGTATAGGGATCACAACCAGACAATGAGTGATGACCTTAAAAGATTAGAGAGAGATATAAAAGACTATGTAAGAATTGTTGAGAGTTTTGAGGAACAGATCAAAGTTTTCCAAGCCAATGAACTTCAACATTCTTATGATACAAATTACTGGAAGTGGGAGAAGAATGACCTAGAACTTCAGCTGAAAAAGTCTAAAGAGGAGAATGAGAAGATAAAGAGTGAGTTTGAGAAAGCCAAGCTGGATATTGAGAAATTTTCCAATGCTTCTAAAGCAATGGACTCTTTGCTCCAAACTCAAATCCATGACAAACTTAGAAGAGGAATAGGCTATAACACCACACCACCACCATACAACAACAATTACATTCCTCCTATATCAAACTTACTAGAGACCAAGGATAGGAAGGAATTGCCTGTTGGAGCCACTAAGGTAGATCCTTTAGACAAAGTGGTGGTTGAAACAGACTCTGAAGAAGAGAACTCTAGTGAAAAGAGTAAGGAGAACACTGGGAGTGGTGAGATTCCTCTAGAAAATCACATTATCACCAATGAGGGATGTGGAAAGACTTGGGTCAAATCTAAGGACATAGAAAAGACAGAGGGAAATTCTGGTAAGGTCCACTACAAACAGACAACGGTTGTGAATCCTGTCCCTTGCAAACAGTGTTCTTGCAATAAATCTGAGCCCCAAAAACATGATAAACCAAGGGGAAATCAGAGAAATTGGAATAATCAATGGGCACAAAAACAAGGGATTGATCTGAGTAAAATCAATAGACCAAAACCTTGTTTTATCTGTGGAAAGCTTAATCATGTTGCCAAATACTGTTATTTCAATCCTATCAACCAAAGAGTTAATTTTCAAAGACAAACTCAAAACTCCTTTGGTTATAGGAAGCAAGGAAGGAATCAATTGGCTGAGAAAAGAGCACCTTTAAAGTCTCATGCTCAGAACAAGTTTGCTAATACAAAGAAAAATGCTCCAAATAAGCCAAGAAGTAATTTAAAGACAAAGAAAGCAAACAACTTTGTTCAAGTTTGGGTTCCAATTGTAAAGAAACCTGTTAGTACTGTTATCCCAGATAGTACTGCTAACAGAAATAGTGCTGCTGCAACCAATACTACTGCTAACAAGGATAATGCTTCTACTAGTATTAATGTTGCAAAGCCTATAATCTTGACAAAGTATTCCAGCCATGAGATTCCTAAACAACTCATCCAGACCAAACTGACAGATTATATAAATGAGAAAGGACAACCCAAGACCACTTTGGCTTGGGTTCCATCAAAGACTAACTGATTTATCAAGTCTGCAGGGCAACCAAAAGCTCAAGAGGAAGAGCATTTGGAATGAAGATAATGATTGCTCTTGGCACATAAAAAGGAACATGGATTGCCTTCAAATTCTTTAAAAGATTTGATGGAGGACATGTTACTTTTGATCCAACAGAAGGTAAGAAAAGTGAAAAAAAAAAGGTATAGTTTCAAAAGATAAAGTAACTTTTGAAAAATTTATGGTATATGGTACTACTAACCTTGTGTCTGTAAGTGTTTCAGGTTGCTAATACTGAAAGGTAGTTAGTACTTCTAGTTCAGTGAAAACTGTCAGACTGTGTTAATGCTGCTGGTATGTGTTACTACTGCCAGTCTGTGTTAATGCTACTGATAAGTGTTACTACTGCTAATGTAAGTTTTCTATACCTAAAAATGATCTTCAATGATTTAATGTCAAACCTGGATATCAATCAAAAAGCTTTTATCTGTATCTAAGGTTTGTACAAGAAGTACTTAATAAGGAATTGACGGATTAACCTCATTTTAATGAGATATATGTACCTAAACCCCCTAAAGGCAAGGTTTTCTCAAACAAGAGAAGATCTGCTAGGGACTCGGAAGGAGTTGACATACCATTGTTCTCTACAATGATGGTGATGTCCCACAATCAAGAAGGTAAGGCATCAGGGTCAAAGCCCTCATTAGACCAACCCACTGATGACCTATCCACACCTTCCACTACCAAGCATAAATCTTCAGATTCCTTTTATCAAACCAACATTCCCCATTACTATATTATATAAGGAAAAGATACTGAAGGTTCCTTCCCTTCTTGTATCTTAAACCTCAAAACCTACAAGCCCTCTGATGGAGCATTTTTCATCAGAGAATATCCAAAGGGAAACCATAGGGGTGTCTCCCAACCTCAAGAAGGTGCTCAATAAGGAGATGCAAGAGCATATGGGTTGTAAGGCTCACACTACTGACTTTGCACAAAGTGCAGGACAGGACAGTGTGAACATATCTAAGACCTTCCCCATGGCAACTTTAGATGAGTAATTGTCTAAAGGTCCCAGGTGCCAAGAAACCAAGGGAGTAGAAGGTGCTTCTGCTAGGCAGAAGATCTCTACTAAAAGATCCAAGGATCCTTCAAAGGTGGTAAACACACCTAAAGAAGGTGAGGACAGTTTAACTACAAAGAATTGATGGATACACTTGGTACAATTAGTCTGAAAGTTTACAATCAAATTATGGAGATAAAAGAGATGAAAAGGAGCACAGATCATGATTATTTCAAAAAGGGGGAGACTTAAACAACTGAACTTGAGAAGACATGAGAAGGAGAATCAAGTTGATATGAAATCTTATTTTGAGGGGGAGATAAGTGAAGAAGCTGAAATAAAGCATTAACTACAGCAGAAATAGAAAAGAAGATAACAGCAGAAACTGAATCAAGAAGAACTAGTAATTGCAGAAAGTTTTGAAATTATCATAAAGACCCTATGTTGAAGAACTTAACTTCTCAGTTTTGAAAAGTTAAGTTAGGGGGAGATTGTTGGGTCTGAAATATGCCAAGGATGGTTACTACTTCTAGTTCAACATGGTTACTACTTCTAGTTCAACATGGTTACTACTTCTAGTTCATCATGGTTACTACTTCTGAAGTTAATATTCATCATGGTTACTACTTCTGTGGTTAATGTTGCTAGTTGTAGTTAATGCTGCTGGAACAAAGTTAATGCTGCTAGAAGAAAACAGTTAATACTTCTAGTTAATACTTTTAGTTAATGCTGCTAGAAGAAAACAGTTAATACTTCTAGTTAGTACTTCTGTTCTTTAATGCTGCTAGTTGATGGTTAATGTTGCTCAACAAGATTAGTACTGCTAGTTCAAAGTTATTACTGCTTGAAGAGATTAATGCTGCTGAGCATGGTTAGTACTACTAGAGTTAATACTGCTCAAAGTATTAATGCTGCTTATGATTAATACTGCTTATAAGATGGAGATCTGTATGGAAAGGATGACAGCTGGATAAACTAAAGATTATGGAAAGCTTGGAGATAATGATGGAAGATATTCTGAAGATATTTTTATTTATTGTAATTATCTTTTGATTAGTATATGTATAGAATGTATAGAATAGAGAGATAACTTTTGAGAATTAATCAAATTCTAAGTTTTGTTCTAGAGAGAAATCAACCTCAAGGCATAGATCCTAATACTAGAGAAGTATAATTCGTCTTGAAAGAGTCTGTTCTTCAAGATTGAGGTTGAGTGTGTAATCTTGTGATTTCAATCATTCAATACAAGTTTACAGTTTGTTCTTCATATTTACTGATTGTGATTACTGTTTCATTGAATATCAAAGTGTTATTCCGCAAACTTCTTTGATATTATTTCTGAGAATTAATTCTTGTTGAGAATTCGATCCTGACATACATTAAAATCAAATGCCCCTTTATAAAATTCTGATTTAACACTCCTTTTTGAAAAGTGTGGTTTACATACAAGCTTGCTTCAAGTATACACGCCAATTTGTAGTAGCCAACCTTTAACCAAAAGGGTGTTGAAACTTTTTTACTTGGCTTTCAGTTTTGTCGCTTTGGCTACTATTCACTTTTCTGAGTCGATTTTCCCATAAAAAAAAGTATACTATTATTTCTTATATTTTATACTTATTAAACTTTAAAAATATTAATTACAGTTTTTTAAGTTTTAAATTCCTAATTTTATTTAGAACATTAAATATATGTAATTTTATAAATTATTTTAAAATTTAGAGTAGACAACATTTGATTTATCAAAATTATTATTATTTATATTCTTATGTGTTCACAATTCATTGATGTATTCTTCAACCCTCATGTTTAATTGCAAACCACATAAACGAAAAATGTACTTGTACTCTAAATTGGTAGTAGCAGCTTTGGTCAAACCAACCTCCATTGCAGACAAGAAACAATGGTTATCCAGATTAGATTAAAAACATACACAAAACAACAACCAGCAACACAAACTACATCAAATCAAATCTAGTTTTCCAAGTTATCACTTCCAAAGTTTTACGATTTTATCATGGCTAGCCGAAGCTACCAAACCCGTAACCGTTGACAATGCCAAACCCGCAATTAGCCCGTCATGCGCCGACAGTGTCATTGTCTTGTTCTCCGACATGTTCCATAGCTCCAAAGACTGAAACAATCACACATATTATGAGAAATCAACATATGAAATTGCAATGTGCTTTCCATTCTGGCACCTCAGTTGTGATATCTCAATCATTAATACCAAAGTACGTAGGGGAATTTGACCAAAAAAGGGTAAAAGTTATGACCAAGAATCGAAAAGAAAGCTAACCTGGTAACAGCCGATGACCAATAACGAAGCATAACTAGGATGAAAAACACAAGAATGGAACTTGTTCCCATTACAGCTAAGGTCATGTATACACTCCCCTTCGTTACCCGACATAAGGGACCAAACTCTGACAGAGTCCTCGCTAACAGACGCCAAATACTCGCCTTTTGGGTCCCAGCAAACAGAATGAATCGGTTTTGTATGCCCCTACCATTGCAACATCCAACCCAAAATCATCAGCAATGTTGTAAATAAATATAAAAAAAACAAACGAACCCAGTATATCCCCCACACAAGGTATATCAGAAAGTTTATTTAGCTGACAGGTTTTTAGGCAATTTTTGTGTATGGAAGTAGTTCTTCTGTATAAAAATCCTGTCATTTAACCAAAGAAACCCGCAGAAGGGGGGGGGGGGGGGTGTGAGGATGTACGTAGATCTCGCACCGACTCCATAAAGACCCCCGGCTTGCAAAACAAAGATACTGTAAAAAGAATATAGAAATGCCTAAAGATAAAATACGTAAAAGAATAACCTGTAATGAATGTCGACAAGCTTGTGTCTCCACATCCAGTATTGATACGATGTTCTCTGCAGCTGCTGCAAGGTACCTTCCGTGACGTGGCTGGAATCTCACTTGAGCCGTCCCACCCTGATCCATCAAAATAATACAAGATTAGATTCAAAGTAAACCGTGTTTTACGTCCATGAGGTTTGTTGAAGATTACTATTTTCGTCCTAGTGCTTTTGAAATTACGGTTTTCGTCTTCCTAATTTACAATTCATTGTTGTTTTCATCACTGTGCTTTACAATTCATTGTTGTTTTCATCTCTCATGCTTAATGGTAAACCACTAACAGAGTTAGCCTTAGGGACGAAAATAGAGATGAATTGCAAACCACAGGGACGAAAACCGTAAATTCGAAAGTCGCAATTTTTTAACAAACCACGGGGATGAAAACCTTAGTTTACTCTAAGATTTATATGCAAGACTTGTCCCAAAACACCCAGTCTTTTTGGACCCGGACCTGAGCATGACCAGTCTTTGGTTGCAATCTTGAGTAACCTCGTTTCGTTGTAATTCTTTTTAGCTTAGATGTAGTTTACTTTACTATGTAAAAAATTTATATATAATTTACTTTTTAGTTATTAAAATTAGAAACATACATCAATATCAAAAATAACTAAATAGTATATTCAACACTGGTCTCAACGAGATCTTTGTTTCGATGCATTTTGTCGTGTGACGGATAAAAAATATGAGAGGCATAAAAGGAATATGCAATTAAGAAAAGGGTCAAAAATGCAGTTTTCTGAACTTTTAATGCAAGAACAGTAACCCACCGGATTTGGTACTTTGGTGCCTTGGCTGGAGATGCCCTAATAACGAAAAAAAAAATACAGAAATCATGTAACCCATAATCAATGGCATCAACAAGTTCAATATGCAAATAGATACTTCGACCTCAATACTTTGCCAAAAACTGAAATTATGTGTCTTTCACTGACCATCCCAAAATGAAAATTGTAGCAGAAACGCCAAAAAAAACTAATTTAAACTGAACCAAACAAGTCCACCTATCAGGCCCGACGAGCAGTCCACGGAGCTGCATCCCTACTCACCTGGTCACCCAGCGATGGGGTCGGAGGGTGGAACGTATGCAGACCTAACCTCTATCCCAAGGAGTAGAACGGTTATTTCTGTGAAGACTCCCCTCCCCCCACCCAAACACCCGCTTGGGTAAAGTGTGCCCCAAAACTACTTTGTATAGATTTTATGGGATGGATGGAGTGTTCATATTTTTAGTCGGCAAAGGAGACGGATTCGAATTTCCAACACACAATGTGCAAATCATGAACAAGTATATGATGGCTGTAAATTATATACCTTGAATACACGTGCACAACTACCATTATTTATGCTCCAGTATCTTATCTCCCCATCCCCGTCACACGAGCAAATGATGTCATCTTTATTCGGGTGGAAATCTAATGACATCACAGATGCAGAATGCCCGATAAATGTACGTAAGGAAAACCCAGGCTGCAGTTCAAAGTCAAAATGCAAATCAAGCAATGGATTAAATAAAATCTTAAATAAATCCAAACATGAAATCAAGAGGTAAGATTTTCACCAGTACATTCATTTTCAATCGGATAGAATGCAACAAAATTTAGTTTCACTCATAATTAGTGTAACGAATCATTCATTTTCTCGATCGATATAACAAAGTTATAAAATTTCTTATTTTGTACCCATTTTTGACCGCTAACTTGCTGATCTTGTAACATTTAATGACATGAATACCCGTTTACAAAAAAATTACGAAAGGGTTACAATAAATAGGATGATAAACTTGGCATCCATGTCATCAAGTGTTACAAGATTAGCTGGATGCCGGTTAAAAAGGGTACAAAACAGAAAAAAATAAAGAATTCGTTACATTGATTGGGGAAAAAAGAAAAGACTTCTTTGTTGCATTAAATAGTAACTAATGCAAACTTTGTTGCATTTTGATGCCATTTTGCCCTTTTGGAGCAATGGGAGAAAGGTAACTAACATTATCAGCGTCCCAAACACGGACTGTTTTATCAAATGATGAGGTTGCAAGGCGTGGCATGCTTGGGCTGAAACGCACATCTGTGATCAATGAGGAATGTTCTTCAAGAGTGGTCTTTGGCTTTAAAGAATCCGTGTACCACAATACGGCCTGCAAAACAAAACATTCCAAGGAACCATTGTCTTTTTTTATTATGGATCTCATATTATGCAATCCCTTGGTGCTTATATATTACAAAAATCATCTTGGTATTTTTACCTTTTTATCATGACCACCACTCGCAAGAAGTTTACCGTCAGAGGAGAAGTGGCAACAGACTACCTTGCTTGCACTAGCACGAACAGAATTGACCTCCGTAAATGTGAACTCTAAAATTAGACAGAACTCTAAAATTAGACAAAAAAGAATGAGAACTCATAATAAGAAATGGCGACAACATTTTGAGGTGATCCTAGTAAACCAAGACTCATTGACTTCGACATAGTCGAGGACATAAATCTTTGGGCAAAATGCAACAAAGTTTGGTTTAGTTCCCTTATAGTGTGTAACGAATATTTTTTTCTCGGTCAATGTAGAAAGTTTCAAATTTTCCTATTGTGTGCCCAATTTGACCGTAACCTACTGATCTTGTGTAACATTTGATGACATAGATACCCATTTACGAAAGGGTTCGGCAAAGTAGACCATAAAATTGACATCCAATCATCATATACGAAGTAGACCAGAAAACTTTGAAAATTTGTTACACTGATTGAGAATAAAAGAATCTTTGTTACCCTAAATAGGTACTAAAGAAAGCTTGGATGCATTTTGAAGCAACTTCCCCTAAATCTTTTATACGAAGTCCTTCCTTTTGCATTTTTCTAAAGTCTTGCACAAAATAGGAACCAGACCAAAGAGGTTGTTTTACCATCCCCATGGAGTAACCTATTAAGTTGCTCCAGAACTACATGCCCTCTGTATGACCACAGACAATGACAGGACCATCAAGGCATTATATAACACATACAAATATATAGATTAATGTAAGAGTTAAGTTAAAATAAAATGAAAATTGCATGAAAATGCAACACACTTTGATCTGATTCCTATTTTGTGTAAAGTACATTCAAGACCTTCATTTTGGTACCTTTGATGTGATATCTCATAAACGTTTTAGACCAAAGTATGCTACATAAAATAGAAATCGAACCAAAGTTTATTGCATTTTCATGCATTCTCATATGTAAACTAGATAACTTGAAGTACCAAAATGAAGATTTTGAGATCATGTTACACAAAATAAGAATCGGACCATCGTTACACTGTATTTTCAGGCAATTTCCCCTAAATAGAACATCAAATTGCAAGCAATTTGCAGTATGCAAATTTCCCATAGTTGGATTCGCGGTTACCTTTTTGAACCGTCATAGTTAACTTTTTCTTGCAAACTATAGTTCTTGCAAAAATGTCAAAACAGCAGTATAGTTTGCGTCATAGTTAACTTTTTCTTGCAAACTATAGTTCTTGCAAAAATGTCAAAACAGCAGTATAGTTTGCAAGAAGGAGCTGTAATGGAAAAATTGTAGAACCATAAAAGCAAAAAAGAACCATTCGACATAAACCTTTTTGTCCCAAATTGCTCATTCTTTGCATTCTCAAAAGAACAATGATTCTTTTGGAATGAAAAACCAAAGTCAACTAGAATGGTTCGAAAAGTCAGGTATCTAGCAAGCAAGGGGGGTAGAGGAGTAAATACAACAATACCAAGAAACTCTTTTATTTAGGGCCTACAACTTAATAGCAAAAGAAAGCCAACTTTCACCACAACTTTCGAGCAGGGATATATTTATAGCAACAGTGCATCATGCGACTCACCTTTGCTTACATCCATACAACGACCAACCGTATCCCTTGGATCTGTGTCATCATGAGATAAAAAAGACTCGACATTATCATCAAGAGATCCGTCCTCCACAAAACGATCCATATCAGCCTGCACAATGTCTTTATCATCCCACTGCAAAATTATAGTGTCGATAAGAACTAAAAAAGAAAATTCACCTTAAAGGTCTCACCACTTTTAAACGTTACTTCACACTCACCAATTGATTTGATGGGGAGGTAAGAGTGGTGGGGCCATCAGCACCAAACATCAACAAAGACTTGGAAGAAGTGCCATTATGTGGCAAAGCAGGCATTGAGATCACATCTCCAGGTGTATGAGTTGATGGTGTCGAAGGTGCTGAACTTGGTGATGGTCCAGCAGTGTTTGCAGTTCCGGTACTGTTTGCAGGTCCCGACGATGTCACCGGCTGCTTTCTCTTTCTTCCAGTCTGGTTTTTTGAAGCCTTAGAATGCATTAGAAACCATGTCACACAGATAAATGTTTTAAACTTACAATTTCCATTCCTATTCCCGTTGCCATTCACATTCCCTAAAATTAACCAAACGCACCCAAAGTATAAATTGTTAATGCATACAAAATCTTTCAATTTCCAAAATATTTCTATTTTGCACTTTTTTAAATATTAAGAACAGGCCTTTTGGAAACCTCTACTACCCTTCCCTTCCCAAATATAAGGTCAATAAACCAAATAAACAACAAAATATTTAAGATTTTTGGAAACCTCATCTCACAATCGATCCACTACCAAAAAACAAAAAAATCATTAAAATCGTTTTCGAGACAATTCAATTTTCGGTTCACAATTAAATTTTACATTATGCTGGCTGCATTGTACAGGTAACACTTCTAGTAGAAATTAAATGTACTGCGTTCCAAATGCAAGTGAAACAGGGTTTGTACATTATCAGATAACAAGCCAGAATGAACTGACCTGATCGTTTCCTCTAAAGGAGTTTGATATGCTTCCATCCCCAGTTACGCTGCTTGTTCCCAATATCTTTTCTTGCTGAAGATTGAGATTTGAATTTTGAATCAATGGAGCAGAAAGAGAATGTTGAAGATGCTGCTGCTGATGTTGTTGTTGGTTACCATTCTGCTGTTGCTGTTGTTGCTGCTGCTGCAGCTGCTGAGCCATTTTTAACTACAAAACCCACACTTGATTTATTTAAAAGACATTATATGATCCACTTTTTGAACTATCGTACTTGCCTAAGGAAAGGCACACACAAAAACTCTAGTTCGCTTTGAGGGTGTCCAGGATAGCTTGTGGCACCTCGACTAATTTGGGGCCCTAAAGTTAACAGCCTGGCAAACCCTCCATGTGCCCTAAGGGGACTTGAACCTGTGACCGCGCCGGGGGGGGGGGGGGGGGGTATTTTGGACAAATTATAGACACGTAAATGAAAAAAAGGCCATCATCCTTGACAGTTTTTGTCCAAAATCACAATTCGATAAATTAATGGCTCAAATACAAAGTATACAATCTCAAGTAGTTGCACCCTAAGAAAAAAGGTAACTAAAAGAAGAAAGATTAAAAAAAGAAAGCACCTTGAGTAACATATCTGGATCTCCACGAGGTAGAACAGGCATAGATGATCCAAGATTTGGAACCACATCACCGACCGAATTAGAAAGACCATCTTTACCCATGCTTATACTTCGATTATTAAGAAGCATCCTCAGCCTTCTGCTTTCATCATTAGCTGATTGTGACGTCATGTTGTGCTGTGCTAACAGAAGCTGTTGCTGATGCTGTGGTGTGAGCATTTGTAGCTGATGAAGGGGTTGGGAACCCTGCATATACGACTTCTGCTGCTGTAGTAAACCAGGCCGCAGCTGATCTAAACCCTGTGGAACCCAATTAAAGATACAGCAAAAATACAAAACATTGAGAATTTTTTGAATCAAATTTACAGGTGGGCCGTATGTACAAGTCATTAATGCATTGATGAGAGTTGTGCCATATTGAAACGTCAACGTGTTTTCCAATAGGAAGCTATGAAGTTAATTCAAGTACAACGAATCATTCATGAACTCACCGTTAGGGGCCATCCTTTCAATGTCAAGTTATTACCACCTTGATTTGATCCTGTAAAAAGGAACTTGGTTAAACAAAGTGAAAGCATAGTTTTCTTAACATAAAAGAAGTTGTGATTTTTGTTACAATAAAATCAAAATGCAATCAAAAACAAAAAAGTGTTCTGTTGGATATTGAGGTTCAATCTTATTATCATCGCATGTCTTTATGTAAATCTTGAAAACATCAGTTTATAATTGCAATTTAAAAAATTTTGTAAATTGATTTTGGTTGTTAGAATACATCGCTGTCTGACATACACAGTTTTCTGTTCAGTTTTCACTTTCTTTAGAAAGTGAACATAAAAATAGAAAACACAAGTGCCACCAAACAAGGCCTAAGCAAATGGTAAATGGTGGTTGGATATCATCAATTCAATGATATGATGCTTTGAAGACATAATTTAACGGCTTAAACCAATATTACCAGGAATTCCAATCAATGACCCTTCAGGACCTGCAGCTCGGGGATTCAATATTGGATTCATCTCTGTCTTTATCTCCTGTTCGAAATAGATTAGTGCAATATGAGAATATATCACATGTAAGATAGTAGTAATTGATGGAAATATAACTGAAAGACTTGAAATTTAATTCAGAATCTGTGGTTTTTATATAGTGTAAAGAAACAAATGGAAATGATGATCACAAAATTAGCACATTTTGACCTCTTAAATCGGTATCTTTACTCACCGGTGCAGACCCTGGAAGTTGTTGGTTCCGTCCTTGAACTTGAGGCGACATGCTGCCAGATGTACCATGCAACACTTGCCTGTAAAAGCATTGGTTCTGAATTCTAAGTTTCGGGAAAAAACTTAAATAAGAATTGTGGCTAGCGTCTAATAATTAATGAAGGGTCTATTTGTAATCAATTCCCTTTTTCTTCACTTATTAATTAAATTGGACGGCGAAAGGGACGCTTTCAGTCTAAAAGGTCACCATGAAGCACCTACACTTGAATGATGTCAAACAGGAAACGAATATTTTAAACGAAGTCATGGTTCCATAAGAACCAAAAGAAGTTTCTTAGGAATTCTATTGAATAGATAAACATACATTACAGACGCAAGATCTTGAAAATATAATAGGGTTCCCGTTTAAAGAAACATAAAGTAATGTAATAGCGTCAGCCAAAGTTGATAAGGATGGGTTTACGATGGTTTATAACTAAGACTAAATATTCTTTAACGTAAAAAGGGTATGAGCAACCCATCTGGAGTGCCCTAACCAGGGGCCACAAGATTCTTCTATTCATCTATATGAAGAGCATTTTATATGTTTGGCAACCAATCGGATATTTTAACTTAAACTATCTGTCAAATTAGATGTTGCAATTTCATGGAATGTGGAGTACAAATGCGTGAAACAAGAAATGGGCGGTCAACCATAAAGAACCATGAGGAGTGCCTTCGATTGTTCTACCTACGTTACTTGCTACAAAATATGGTGTTTTCGGATGGTTTTTTCTCTAACTGAAAGAAACAAAATTACCCTGAAGGTTGCCCAGCTGCAGCTGATTTTAAAATCGATGCATGTTTCGTGTCCAAAAGTTGGCCAACATTCTCACCGTATCTTTGCTGAATAATAGAAAAAAAGAAAAAGATCAGATATTTCAGATAACAATCAATATTTTTGTATCAGCAAAAGTCGGCATGCAATAAATGTTAAATACTCCCACCGTTTTAACCAAAACCTGTACACTTAAACTTTTGATGTAACGGAATACTTACCATTTAAAGATTGAAATAGATTTTTAAGAAAATTGAACACCACCATCTTTCTAATTGTAGCATGTTGTTATATGGTTTTGTGCCATTACCGCAATTATTGTCCAAGATCTTATCAGTTTAGCTAAAAGATGCTTGAACACAAAACCCAACAGTCAACAGACTAATTACCAATTCCATAGTACGTTGTCATAAAACGTTATGCCAAAAACCACGTTTTTTTGTTGACGATGTCAACAATTCGTATAGGTAAAGTTAAAAGCTGCTCAGTTTAACCTCAAAAGCAAACCATTAATCTAATATATGAAAAGATATTACAAAGATATACCTTCATAGCTGCATCATCTAAAGAGTCCCTTGAAAGTGGCACTTTCAAATTCTCCTCGTACATTTTTGTAGCCATGGCATTAGCAGTCCCGGGATTTTGTCTCATAAGAGGCTCGTTTCCAGCAAGCCCATTTGAAGTTCCGTTGAGTAGGTGGGCCCCTTCTCTCCTCTGTTGCTGCTGCTGCTGATGTTGCGCTTGTTGTTGTTGTTGTTGTTGTTGCTGCTGCTGCTGTTGTTGTTGATGTTGCTGTTGTTGTTGCTGTTGTTGGTGTTGCTGTTGTTGTTGCTGCTGCACCTGCTGTGCCTGACGCTGCTGCAACATCAGCTGTTGCATCTGCATCTGTTGATGCTGCTGCTGCTGTTGTTGTTGTGGATGAGGTGTTTGTTGCGATTGCTGTTGTTGTTGCTGCTCCCTTGCTTTGATGAGCTGCGTCTGGAGTTACGAAAAGAACATAATATTAGCTTAAATAATCCAAATAGACCCGATATATCCCACCTGAACGTAGGGGCTGTTTGGTTAGTTTCTCATTAAGTCCCGTATGGATGTATAGATTGGGAAGGTTTTTCCATAGAAGGAACTTGGAAGGAGGGTGTTTTTTTAACTGACGGGCAGGTTTGTGAAAAAAAAAAACTTGCTTTTTGCATAAAGCTCCCCCCCTAGAAGGTTACTGAATAAGCCACTACCAGACAATCATGTATAGCTGACTGAATAGGTTGCGAGTCCCATTAAGCTGCTAACAAACAGGCCTAGAGTTTGTTACTCTGTTTCCTAGAAAACCCTTGGCTTGCGAAAAAAGAATAAGAACTAACCCAAATGAAAACCCGATATACCACACTCAAAAGTAGGGTCCAGAGGTAGGGTTTGGGGGGTAAGATGTAGGCAGACCTTACCTTTGTACTAAGAGATAGAAAGTTTGTTTCCAAAAAACCCTGGGTTGCGAAAAAGAATAAGAAGCAAACCAAACAAAACGGACCCGGTATTTCCCACTTGAAAGTAGGGTCTAGGGGTGGAATGTAAGTAGACATGTCCGCTTACCCCAAAGGGTAGAGCGGCTGTTTCCGTGAAGACCTCTGGCGTGTGCAAAAGTGTGAGTTAGAAGGAAATAAAATATGTAACTATAAAGCACAAATATAGGCCACATATAAGCTTGAATAATAGATGTGGATCAATTGAGGTGATTGATTTGACGTAATCAATTGCAAGACAATGAAGTTTTAAAACCATTATAAGTATACTAATTAGCCATAACATAAACAATGTGCACAAGTACCATAAGGACACAACAAACGGAACAGATCGTTAAAGAGAAATTAATCAAGAACTCAAACTGACCTCAATATAGGAAGCTGCGACCTCCGAGTGCTTTTCATTAGTCCTTGCTATAAAGATGTCCCAAAACACCGACCACCACTCAAAAAGAAAGCCACCAGGGGCGTCGATAGCTAGATTTTATCACGAAAATAACAAAAAAAATGATAAAAACTACAGGAACTAACAACAAAACCTTAATTTCTTATTGTCACATAATCTTTTTAAGAAATTCATACATACCAACAGGGTCAGATGAGACTTTTCCTTCAGCTTGAAACGCCTGAGCAGAGGCTTTCAGATCCCTCTTTACCAAGTAATCATGTATATAAACATCCAACCTGTTAATCAAACCGAAAAACAATAATCGGAATCAGTCAAAAAAAAAAAAAAGAATACACAAAGTTTGAATCTTTACACATGAAATAGCTAATTCAATCTCAGTACAAGCAACATGAATCAGATTCTATAGAAATACCAGCCACAACCTCAAAACCGATTGAAGTTTGGGAAGTTGAGCAAATAAAGGGTTAATCAAGCTTAGGGTGGCAGCAAAATCCGAATTAACAAATACCCAATTGAAAACAATAAACGATGAAAGTTAAGACAAAAAAACATGAGACATAAAAGACCATTATTTCCTTTTTCCATTTGTTATTCTTGAAAATGTAGTAATAGTGAATCTATCAAGTAAACCCAAGTCACTAAATAAAACAAATTGGTGAGTAAAAAGTAAGGTGGATGGACGCACAAACCCTAGAACAACCAAAGGGGCAAGATTACAAAAAAGACCGGTAAAGATGAAAAAGAGATTCAGTAAAAGAACAAAATCAAGAAAGATGAAAGATACCCACAACACAAATCTAGCAAAAAAAATAAAGATTGCTACAAAAATTGAAATTTAGAAAAAAGGGGCGTACATTTTATCAGCTTCCCAGTTAGCCTGAGACATTTTTCCTCCGACGATCAAATATTCCTCAAGCAACAAAGCTCAAGAAAAACAAAAGTGTTAGATCTTCTTCATATGATAAAAACTTGGGGTTTTAACAATCTACAGAAAATTCTGGAATATTATTTTTATTTACTAAGTAGAAGACAAGATCCCTGAGAGGAAAAGCGGAGAGAGAGAGAGAGAGAGAGAGAGAGAGAGAGAGAGAGAGAGAGAGAGAGGCCTGTTTACTGACTCAAGAGAATATCAAGAATTATGGTACTACTGTTACGTTTATATAGGACTGCACAAAACAAAAGACGGAAAAGAGAGAGATGGAGGAGATAGCTATAGCCCAAGAACGAAAAGCTCGGTTGCAAACAACAACAAAAAAGAATCCATAGATTGATTAACTTTTTAATATTCAACAGATTGTACTTTTATTTTATCTTGGTTTTAGTTTTTTTTAATGGTATTATGAATTTATAAATTAAGTAATTGTCTTTAATTAGTTTTATTTTGTGCTTAAAATGTTGTAATTAAGAGTTTTTTATGTCTCTTTTATAATATAGTATAGATATAGATTACTAGAAGCGTACTCGTGTAATACAGCGAGATGCATCACGATTTTAATGTTTTATTTTATTTTTTTGTCGATTTATTTTTCTTATCATAATAAGACACAAATTAGGCAAAATGACTAAAATGGTCCCTGATTTAATGGAGTTAACGGATGCGTTAGTCAGAGGGACCATGACCAAGATAAATTGAATAGCACAGGAACCAAATCCACAATAAACATACTATAGGGACCGTAGTCAAAGAAAGTAACAAAACACAATGACCAAATCCACAATTCACTCTAATTTTTATTTAAGAGTTTTTTATTCGTGCTTTATAATATAGTATAGATATATGGCTTTTATAAAAAAAAAACTCTTAAAAATAATTAGTAAAGCTTATTTTGATGTTTATTTTATAAAAAAAAAATTATATTATTAAACCTAAAATAAATTACATCTATACTATATTATAAAAGAGAAATAAAAAAACTCTTAAAAACAACCCCATTAAGCATTATGTACTATTATTTAATGATAATCTACTTAAAATCTCTTAAAAACAACTAATGAAGCAATATGTGCTACTTTTAAATGCTTTTAACCCTAATTAATAAATTTCATCCTTATCCCCAAAATCCTTATCTCTCAAAATCCTTATCAATAATCCCCAAACCCTAAAATTATGAAATTTGAATTCTGATAAACATAATCAAAACAAGATAAACATCTCAATTTAAATATAAAAAATTTAAAATATATAAGATAATTAATGAACTTTAACAAACTACTTAATTTTTTTTATATAAAAAACATTACATTATTAAGTCTAAATTAAACAAATTTATAAAAAAAAAAACATTATCACTCTCTAAAAATCATCTAAAATTGAACTGTAAATCGATAAAAAACAAAAAATAAAAAGAAACATTAAACTCATGATGTATCTCGCTGCATTGCGCGAGTACGCTTCTAGTTATTATTAAACTATCGAATAAATTCTTAAAAACAAGCTTTTATGCATTAAATACAGTTTATTGATACATATTATTTAAAATTCAAGATTACAAGTTATGATGCATTAGTACAAATTTTTAAAGTTATATGTTTGAATTCATAACTAACTGATAAACATAATCAAAACAGGATAAACATCTCAATTTAAATATAAATAATTTAAAATATATAAGATAATCTTTAAATTCTAACAAAATACTTAATTCTTTTATATAAAAACATTATATTATTAAGTCTGAATTAAACAAATTTATAAAAAAAAATCATTATCACTCTCTCAAAACCATCCAAAATCGTACTGTAAATTGATAAAAAAACAAAAAATAGAAGGAAACATTAAAATCATGATGTATCTCGCTGCATTGCATGAATACGTTTCTAGTTTTAAAATAATCGTTACAAAAATTAAAAATTTAAAAGCTTACTTGGTTGGCTTTGGGTTAGAAGCTCCCTACTCTGTATCAACCATCTTTCAAATATATATGTATATATATGATATGTTATATAATACATTTTGAATCAGAAATCTTTAAATAATAATAGATGGTGAAATATGAGGATAATCCTTGAAAATGAATTGTCTATACTTTTTTAATCGTGGTTGTTCAGGCCAGTCTGCAGCGCAACTTGACTAATCTCAAGGCCTCGAAAAACAACCAAGAAAATCTCTGGCCTTGCACGACTCGAACCAGTGACATTCGAGAAGAATCCCCAAAGGCCCAGGGTTTATTGTCAGTTGAGCACTTGAGTTAACCCTACAAGGTTGAATTATCCATACTTCATATTCATATGTTGTGAAACTATTTTCTTCTTAAGTTATGTACATTGATATATTTTTACGACTTGTTTTAAGTTGAAAAAAATTGTACATTTTGAATTATTTTACATAATTTATGATTTTATATAAGTTTTGTTTTTTAAATGTAAAATTTTTTTTGGTTCGTTAGCCCGTAAGCAAGTTTGACTCATTTAAGGGGCTACATACAAGTTATCAAGCCCATAAAAACGGGTTTAAGTTTGCTATATTAGATCCATTAGACAACAAAATTAGGTTAAACCCCGTCCATACCAAACAGAATCCCGCAAATGATCATCTCTAAAAATTATTATTATTCAAGCTATTTACCAAATACTTATCGGTTAAGTGCTTATTGGGTGTCACTTACCTTACCGGGTGAGCATGACAAGGATCAAGAATCTTACTCGGTAAAAAAACATACCAAGGATTGAAAATCTTACCTATTAAGTAAGGAAGAAGACTCTTATCCAGCTAGTGTTTACTGGGTAAGTGGCGCTTACCAACATCCATTTTAATAGTCGAATATGTTACCTAATAAGGTAAGGAGCTGTTTTACCAAACTCTTATCCAGTAAGTGCTTACCGGATCAATTACCTTACCAGATGTACATGGCAAGGACGTTGAATCTTACTCGGTAAGAGCCATGACAAAGACTGAGGGTCTTACCCGGTAAGTGAGGGAGACGACTCTTACCTGGTTAGCGCTTACCGCATTAATTATTGCACATGATGTTGTTTTGATTGACTAGAATCTTACTCGATAAGTTAAACAACAGATTCTCACTGGGAAACGCTTATCCAGTAAACATTTGGATAAACGACCCCTAAGTAAAGTTATGACTCTTGCTAATACCAATAAGCATTGACCGATAAACATTTGATAAATAGGTCCTTAGTTAATAAGTTGGGATTTTTTTTCCATGAAAATTATCAATATTGAAATAATACATTGTTTTAGTTGCCGTTCTAAAATCTGATTACCAAATTAAAATTGAAATTAAGGTAGATTGTCATTGATTTCAATTTGTTATTCAATTAATCCATTTGATTATTATGTTTTTATTAGAACTGTACCCTCGCAATGCAGCGGGTTTCTGAAATCTAGAACTCGAACCCTCGATCATTATTCATACTTTTTGTTAGTCTTTTTTTATTTTATTTTACGATTTTGATAAACCTAGATTTAAAACAAAAATATATTTTAGTTTAGTTTAATTATGGTTTTTTATAAAAAATAATAATAAAGTATTTTGTTACGGGTCAAAAAAATGTTTAATTTAAATGATAACTATATTTAAGATATTTTATATTTAAAATTAAAAAGATAACATATTTCAATAAAAAATAAAAAAAAGATGTTTTATCTCGAATTTTCTTATATTTATCGGTTAGTTATATCAATAGTTAAAAATTTTAGATATTTTAGAAAATAAAAATAAGTGCTTATTTGCAATTAGTTACACGAATTCAAACATTGAGCATTTATAAGTTGTACTCATGTTTAATCAATTTGTACTTTTGGATTTTAAGTAATATGTATTAATAAGTGATACCTAATGCATAAAAATTAGTTTTTAAGAGTTTACCTTAAATGCTTTATAATATAGTATATATATATATATATATATATATATTAGTTTAAATTCAAAATTACAAGTTAATGAAACATAATTATAACTTATTAAAGTCCCATGTTTTTATTTGTATAACTAACTGCAAATAAACATATTAAATACAGGATAAACACTATGAGATAAAATACTTGTTTTATTTTTTATTAAAATATATTATCAATAATTTTAAATATAATAACATTTATATTTATCGGTTAGTTATATAAATAGTTAAAAATTTTAGATATTTTAGAAAATAAAAATAAATGCTTATCTGCAGTTAGTTACACGAATTCAAACATTGAACTTTTATAAGTTGTACCAAAACATTATGAAATTGTAAATTAAGTAATTGACTTTAATTAGTTGTATTTTGTGCTTAAAATGTTTTAATTAAGAGTTTTTTATGTCTCTTTTATAATATAATATAAATATAGATATAGATAACTGCAAATAAATATATTAAATACAGGATAAACACTATGAGATAAAGTACCTGTTTTATTTTTTATTAAAATAGATTATCAATAATTTTAAATATAATAACATTTATATTTATCGGTTAGTTATATCAATTATCTGCAGTTAGTTACACGAATTCAAACATTGAACTTTTATAAGTTATACCAAAACATTATGAAATTGTAAATTAAGTAATTGACTTTAATTAGTTGTATTTTGTGCTTAAAATGTTTTAATTAAGAGTTTTTTATGTCTCTTTTATAATATAGTATAGATATAGATATAGATAACTGCAAATAAATATATTAAATACAGGATAAACATTATGAGATAAACTACCTGTTTTATTTTTTATTAAAATATATTATCAATAATTTTAAATATAATAACATTTATATTTACCGGTTAGTTATATCAATTATCTGCAGTTAGTTACACGAATTCAAACATTGAGCTTTTATAAGTTGTACCAAATAATTATGAAATTGTAAATTAAGTAATTGACTTTAATTAGTTGTATTTTATGCTTAAAATATTGTAATTAAGAGTTTTTTTATGTCTCTTTTATAATACTAGAAGCGTACTCGCGCAATGCAGCGAGATACATCACGATTTTAATGTTTATTTTTATTTTTTATTGATTTACAGTACGATTTTGGATAATTTTTATTGAGTGATAATGGTTTTTTTATATATAAATTTGTTTAATTTAGGCTTAACAATATAATGTTTTTTATATAAAAAAAATTAAGTAGTTTGTTAAAATTCATTAATTATCTTATATATTTTAAATTTTTTATATTTAAATTGAGATGTTTATCCTGTTTTGATTATGTTTATCAGAATTCAAATTTCATAATTTTAGGATTTGGGGATTAGAGATAAGGATTTTGGGAGATAAGGATGGAATTTATCAATTAGGGTTAAAAACATTTAAAAGTAGTACATATTGCTTCATTAATTGTTTTTTTAAGAGATTTTAAGTAGATTAATATTAAATAATAATACATAATGTTTAATACATCATGATTTTAATGTTTATTTTTATTTTTTGTTTTTTATTGATTTACAATACCATTTTGGATTATTTTTATTGAGTGATAATGGTTTTTTATATATAAATTTGTTTAATTTAGGCTTAACAATATAATGTTTTTTATATAAAAAAAAATTAAGTAGTTTGTTAAAATTCATTAATTATCTTATATATTTTAAATTTTTTATATTTAAATTGAGATGTTTATTCCCTTTTGATTATGTTTATCAGAATTCAAATTTCATAATTTTAGGGTTTGGTGATTAGAGATAAGGATTTTGGGGGATAAGGATGAAATACATTAGGCTTTAGTAGTTATTTTTAAGAGATTTTAAGTAGATAGTTTTAAATGATAGTACATAAAGCTTAGTGAGTTGTAATTAAGCGTTTTTTATACCATATTTATAATATAGTATAGATAGATAGTATAGATATTTAAATTAAAAGTAAATTATAAATTCTGTCCCTATGGTTTGTCAATAATTTTGTTTTTCATCTGTATGGTTCATCTATATAGTTTGCAATTTATTGTTATTGTCATCCATATACTTATTTCTACCCTTAAGTACAAGGGAGTAAACACTAAAGAATTGTAAACCATAGGGACCAAAACAACAATAAATTTAAATCATATGGATGAAAATAATAATGAATTACAAACCATAGGAACGAAAGCAATCTATACTTACTATATTATAAAAACGACATAAAAAACTCTTAATTACAACATTTTAAGCACAAGTTACAACTAATTAAAGCCAATTACTTAATTTACAATTTCTTAATGCTTTGGTACAATCTTTTCAAGCACAATATCTCACATAATCATCTATTTGTGGAATTGATACTCATTTATTAATATAATTATTTGTTTTTTTGGTGGAGGATTTTATAAAATATATTTTATATTAGAATAATCTATTTTAAATGTAGATTTTACATTTAAATCTATATTAATGAGATGTAATATAAAATCTTTTTTTCTTCCGTATTTTTTTATATTACATCTCATAATGATTTTTCCATATTTTATTTTATAAAATCTTTTTCCATATTTTATTTTATAAATTTTTTTTACATAATGAGATGTAATATAAACTCTTTTTTTTCCGTATTTTTTTTGCTAATATAAAATCTATTTTATTTTATAAAATCTACACGTATTTTATATTAGCATAATATAAAATCTACACGTATTGTTTTTTGATAATATAAAATCTACACGTATTTTTTTTCACGAGCATTAAAAGAAGAAATAGAGATCGAATTCAAATACAATGTAACATAAAACTTAGAAATTATATATTACTTTGTTATGTATTTTTGCAGTACTAAATGAGGATTGTAAATGAGGATGTATACGAAGAAAGTGAGGATGATGTTGTTACACAAGTTGATGTAGATATGAAAAAATGTATGTTTAAAATATTTTATTAAACATTTTTACTTATATATTACTAAAGCTTATGCATATTATGCACAATAATATGCTGCCAATAATTGAAAATAGTGATATCTCTCAAATTGTTTTAGATATACAAAAAGTTAATTGTAATATATGAAACTCATTTATACTCTACATTTCATTAAAATACATTTGTTACAGAAAAAAGAGAACAATACAATTGAGAATACTATGCACGGCAAAAGGAGCTTAAAAGGCGAAAAATAGCCATCGGTGAAGGAAATAGTCGATCTACAACACTTGTCACCAATTCCACTACAGCGGATACAACTCAAACAAATGTCGAACGATCAGAAGAGCTACGAACTGGAACATCCCAAGAACATATTACACCATCCGTAACACAAGTTCATAATGATTTGGTTACCCACGAGACACCGGTTAGAGCATTACTTCTTGTTGAGAAGAGGATAACTTATAATAGAAATTACTATCAACGAAGAAAGGAAAAAAACATTGCGAGAACAGGCGTTAACTCACAAGGAAGCACTGTAGGAGAATCTACTGAGGTCATTGTCAATTCATCGAACCAAAACGACATCATCCAGGACGATCCATACGATCATATTTACGAGGGTATGCCTAGGGAACATCGTGTTTTGATTGAACAGCTTGCATGTACTCATTGTGGAGCAAGACGATTCGAATTTGAATTCTCTTCTTTCTGTTGCATGAGTGGGAAAACAAAGTTAGCGTACTCTCCCATTCCCGAAGAACTATATAATCTCTTCACATCGCAATCTGAATTAGGTGAAATGTTCAGGCACAACATATGTGCATACAACACGAACTTTTCTTTCACATCAATGGGTGTAAATTTGGATGAGACGATGAACAATATGAAATCCGAAGTATATACTTTTCGTGCACATGGAGGAATATATCATAGAATCGATCATTTAGTTCCAAGGGATGGACAACCTAGGTATTTACAGCTGTATTTTTATGATGCTGAATCTGAGTTTTCCCTTAGACTCCAATGGCCCAATCTTGATAGAAATATCATTAAAATTCTGACGCGTGTTCTTGCTACGAACCCGTACGTGAGAACTTTTCGAAGACTTGGAGAACTAGGACCGCTCGACAACTATAGAGTCACTTTGAATGCATCGGTGGAACTTGACCAGAGGGTATACAACGGACCAACCACATCTGAGGTTTGAATACAAATATTTGTTTTTATCTTATGTGTTTTTAATCAAATGTATCATATGCGTTTTACACATATACATATTATACGTATTATACACCATTCAATTATGTTATTATTTAGGTGGCTGGTATTTGGGTTGAAGGGAATGACAACATCACTGCATATAAAAGAAGTATTATTGTGTACGGGAGGTCCGACTATAGCCAAGAAATTCAATCTCACCTCGGTTATTATGATCCATTGTCTTATCCTTTATTCTTTCCGAACGGTGAGTCTGGGTGGCATTCTAAAATTCCGATGCATGGAGTGTCTATTAATGAAGTTGTTGATGACAACGACTACATGGAGGATGATTTAGAAGGTACAAATGTCATCACAAATTGTAATATATATATATATATATATATATATATATATATATAACACATCTATACTATAAAGAATATAAATATTTTTCAAAGTATACATATCATCAGTCTAGATGTTCCAAAATTTTTGTAGAGACTGGTTCGAGAAGGGGTAGGAATACTGTAACTATGCGGCAATACTATTGTTACAAGTTCCAGATCCGTTCGAATGATAATGTGATTCTATTGGGTGGAAGATTACTACAACAATTCGTGGTAGATACCTTACATCAAGATTGAGACTTCACGTTTGCTATTTTGTCAACGTAATCAAACCAAAATAAGAGCAGATTTATATCAGGGTGTTGTGGATTGTGTTAATGCCGGTGAGGTTCAACCAAGTAGAGTTGGGCAACGAGTTGTGTTGCCTGCAAGTTTCATAGGAGGCCCACGTGACATGCGACGACGATTTTTGGATGCCATGACTTTAGTTCAAGATGACGGGAAACCTGATATATTACTTACAATGATGTGCAACCCAAAATGGTCTGAAATTCTCAGAGAGTTATTGCCCGGTCAGACTGCACCAGATCGACCAGACCTTGTTGCAAGAATTTTTCATGCAAAATTAGAGGATCTCAAAGACCAACTCTTCAAGAATAACATCATTAGCACTGTCACGGCATATGTATATGTCATCGAGTTTCAGAAGCGTGGTTTGCCACATGCTCATTTCCTCCTGATAATGAGACCCGAGGACAAAATGACCAATACAGATCATTACGACAAGATTGTGTGTGCTGAAATTCCAGACCCGACAAAGTATCCAGAAATGCACCAGTTGGTTGTCCAACACATGATGCATGGTCCTTGCGGTCATTTACGACCGTCAAGTCCATGCATGCAAGGTGAGCCGAAAAGATGTCGTTTCCGATATCCTAGGCAATTCAATGATAAAACAACACAGGCTGAGAACTCATATCCGTTGTATCGGAGGAGAAATAATAGAAGAGATGTGAATGTACGGGGCAATACCCTGGATAATAGATGGGTGGTTCCATATAACCCAAAGTTGTTAATGATGTTCAACTGCCATATTAATGTTGAGGCTTGCTCGAGTATAACATCTGTGAAATATCTCTTCAAGTATGTTTATAAGGGTCATGATAGACAAGTTATGCATATCGATCCAGACGAAGGAGGAATTGTTATTAATGAGATTTCAAGATTTCAAGATGCACGTTATGTCTCCCCCCCGGAAGCAATATGGCGTATTTTTAGCTTTCAACTTTCTCAAATTCACCCTCATGTGTTGGCTTTGCAACTCCATCTCCCTAATAAGCAGATGGTTAGGTTCAGAGATGATGATACAATGACAGATATTGTTGCAAGAGAGAGCGGTAGACGAACAATGTTGACTGCGTTTTTCGAAAGAAACAATGTTGATGAGAATGCAAGACAATATTTGTACAAAGACTTCCCAAAACATTTCACATGGAATGAGAGCTTACGTCGTTGGAATCCAAGGAAAAAGGGATCAACGATAGGCCGACTTGTTTATGCTAACCCTGCGGAAGGAGAACGGTATTACCTACGTCTGCTTTTGTCTCATGTGAGTGGGCCTACATGTTTTGAAGATCTATACAGTGTAAATGGCATATTACACCCAACATTTCGAAAAGCGGCTCTTGAAAGAGGCTTAATAGAGACTGACAATAACTTGTCACAATGTCTTGCGGAGGCTTCCTTGTTTCAGTTTCCAAATGCTCTAAGGAGGCTATTTGCTACGTTATTAATTTATTGTGAGCCAGGAGATGTTCGCAAGTTGTGGGATGATCATTACGATTCACTCTCAGAAGATTATAGACGACAATACGAAAGTGTTGACCGAGTTCAGAATAAGGTCCTGAGTGACATCACAACATTACTACAATCCATGGGTAAAAATCTTGATGATTTCGATCTCCCGAAGATAAATGCAGATGGTAACATACAATTTGATAGTTTTCGTGAGGTAGAAGAGGAATACTCCATAGTTGTGGAAGAAGAACACTTACGTGCCCGAGACTCCCTCAATTTCGACCAAAAATACGCATATGATGAGATCATGAGGCACGTAGATAATGATTGTCCAGGCGTGTTCTTCATAGATGGTCCAGGTGGGACTGGAAAAACTTATTTGTACAAGGCATTGCTTGCCAACATTCGTTCCCGTGGTCTTATTGCACTTGCGACTGCTTCTTCGGGTGTTGCAGCTAATAATATTCCTGGAGGGAGAACAACTCACTCTCGATTTAAGATTCCCCTCAATGTTGATAACAACTCAATGTGCAACATAAAGAAACAAAGTGGGACTGCTCAATTGCTTCAGGATGCAAAAATAATAATCTGGGATGAAGCGTCGATGGCTAAGAGGCAGGCGGTGGAGGCGCTTGATCGAACAATGCAAGACATCACAGGGGTGACACTCCCATTTGGTGGAAAGATAATGGTTATGGGAGGTGATTTTCGATAGGTGTTACCCGTCGTGAGACGTGGAACCCGAGCACAAATTGTAGATTCTAGCCTACGGATGTCACCTCTTTGGTCTTCGATTAAAAAGATACGGTTAACTCTAAATATGCGAGCAAGAGCTGATCCATGGTTTTCAGATTTTCTATTACGAGTTGGTGACGGAGATGAAGAAGCGGTGGAAGAAAGCTTTATACGCATACCCGATAACATGGCCATTACCTATACTAATAAAGATAAGTCGAAGGATGATTTGATTGACGCAATATTTCCATCTCTGCAAATCAACGGTGTTGATTCAGATTATATCGTTTCGAGAGCGATATTATCAACTAAAAATGATAATGTCGATGAGATTAATGACCAGTTAATTGATAGATTCTGCAGAGAGGAAAAGGTTTACTACAGTTTTGATGAAGCAGAAGATGACAGGTATAACCTTTATCCAATGGAGTTCTTAAACTCACTAACCGTCAGTGGTTTGCCTCCTCATTACCTCTGGCTCAAAATTGGATGCCCAATAATACTATTACGAAATATCGATCCCTCTGACGGCTTATGTAATGGCACCAGATTGATATGTAGAGGTTTTCAGCAGAACGTAATCGATGCAGAAATAGCCGTTGGTCAACATTCTGGAAAAAGGGTATTTTTGCCGAGAATTCCTCTTTGTCCATCTGAAGATAACATGTTTCCCTTCAAATTGAAGAGAAAACAGTTTCCAGTCCGGCTTAGCTTTTCTATGACAATCAATAAAGCTCAAGGACAGACCATTCCGAATGTTGGTGTTTATCTACCAGAATCGGTATTCTCGCACGACCAACTTTACGTGGCATTGTCAAGAGGGACTTCGCGTGAAAATACGAAGGTATTAGTAAAGCCTGCCAAAAAATTCAATCATGGCGGAGTCTACACATCAAATGTGGTGTATCAAGAAGTTTTATGCGATTAACAAGATACAAACGACTACTTATTATTATACATTTGTTACAACTACATTTGGTTTGTATCTATTATAATCATATGACATTTCTTACAGGGCAAGTCTACAGATGGATGCTCCGAGTGATATCTTATCGTTTTCTATGTGTACAAATGTATTGTCGCATATGATTATAATTCTATTTTGCTAAAACATACATATCGGGTTTTATTTGTTAATTATGGGTTGCATTATGGGGTTTAGTTGTAAATCTCGAAATCAAGATGTATCCCGCCGCTTTGCGCGGGTACACAACTAGTATTATCTAACACACAAAGAAAAAAATCAAAATTTCTAACAAACCACAGGGATGAAAAATGTAATTTACTCTTAAAAAATAATATTCGATCCTAATAGGTTAGTGGTAGCCTAGTAGAGATGCATCTAAATCTGACCACCTAACTCAATCCAAAAATAGCTCAAGTGATCAACTTGAACTAACTAAAAATCTAATCGATCTCTAAAATATACAAATCGATATGGATGGATTGAGTTAGGTTAGGTCCAAATCATCCCAACCCCCATCTGTGTGACCCAACGAATGAAATTCAAAATGCAAATCATCCCTCTTAATTTAACAATTCAATTCAAGTTTTCATTGTATTTCTTCTTGATATCTTAATTTTAAACCATTAATATATAATTTTCTTCTTTAAATGTTCTAAATTTTAATTAACCGTCTATTTAAAATTATGTTTGGCCCAACTCAACTCGAACGGGTTGACTTATACATAAAAAAGCAATGCGTTTGGATTTTTATACAAAATTAGTTGGGTCTAGATATGCACAAGGCCATAGGCTTCTAAGCCATTCTTCAATAAGCAAAAAAATTTCAGGACGAGTCGGGATTTTGGGTTAAAAAAGAGTCGGAGCCAGCTTTTCAGGTTGGACGTTTTCCAGGTTAATCAGGTTTTTCCGATTCGAGCTTTAACAGGGCCTTAAAAAATATGGCATAGTTGGTTGTAAGGTCGCTCGGGCTCACTAGGTTCGGGCTTTCGGGCCAGGCCAACTAGGTTCGGGCTTTCGGGTCAGGCTAGGGATTTTTTGTGGATCTCAAGTTGAGCTAGATTATTCAAATGCTCTTAATCCAACTAAGACAACTCATGTATGCCAGATATTTCTTATATGATCTTGTATTCAATATAACATGAAGTTTCCAGCTAAGATTACAAATAGGTATTATTAGATTTTTAGGGATTATACGCATAAAATTTTTATTGAAGAAACATATTCAAACATGGAAACTTTTGAATTTAATTCTTTACCATGTTCTCGAATTTTGGAAGAAAAGAAATCGAAGGAAAAGGAAAGGAAAGAAAATGAAAATTTATAATTGTGTTCTTGAAAAGGAAAGGAAAGAAAAAAGGAAATAAAATAAATTTTCATATTTTTGAATAGGAGAGAAAGTAAATGAAATATGTCATATTTATAAATACAACCCTGATTTATTTTACAACGATTTGTAATTGTGTAACACCCTCATATTTGGAAAGAACAACTATTTTAAAATTTTCAATAATACCTCAAAGAAGGATAAAATCTCTTATGACAAGTTCACACCTGGAATACGATTCTAGATTTAACCGTCGACAAAATAAAAAAAAAGGTCTTTCATAAGGCCCAATTAAAGTCGGGTGTTACTAAAACCCAATGACAGACACTATATCCAAAGTGCAGAAGGCTTTACGCAAACTTCTCTCTCTCTCTTGTGCATATATCTAGCACTCATCTCTTCCCAGTAATGCTAGTACCATTCCCCAATCAGAACCTGATGCACATGCCGACAAATAAAAAGGTTAGACTAACGCCTAGTGAGTTCAAGAGTTTTCAACATGAATAAATATATTGTCAAAATGAAAGAATGCAATTTATATCGTAATCTTCCAAAATGATTTACCTTAAATATTAAACAACTCATTTTCCAATAACACGTATTTTTAAAGACGAATACCCCAACATAAAACATTCCTTCGTAAAGTAAATTCAACCCGAAAACTCACTCAAAAGTCAAAACGTGAATACAAATTGAACTCCCAATTTATAAAACGCGGATAAAATTTTATTTCCCGAAACACCCAAAACACGGGTGGGTATAATACTCAACCCATAAATCATGGATATAAATCCATATATATAAAACGTCATTGAAAACATGGATACTAAAATACAATACCCAAAACAACACCTTTCGGTAACGGGGGAGACCCGATTCTATCGAATGTGGTGGGCACACAAAGTTAAGCCACTTATCAACGTTCTCGAGATTCACATAGGACCATGGACCCCCCTATACGGCTCCTCTGAGCAACCACTGCAAGATACCCAAATGACCCTAGTGTCTACTCGACCTTTAGATGCGTGTCACCACAAAAGCCAAAAGTCCCCGTATCCGGCTCACCATGGCACCACCGCAAGACTTAGCTCCGTATACGGCTCTGCAGAGCACCACTGCAAGCTTACATACAAACATGACTTGGGGACCACTCACTAGACTCAAACATGGACATCAAAACTCCATGATGAATAAATAGACTGGATTACATAGCAATCGAGTTCAACCATACACGATCTATAGCTCGAGCCCTTTACTAAAGGTTACACGGTCATCGAGTTCAACCACCCACGATCTATATCTCGAGTCGCCGCTAGCCATAAATAATTTCCAGTTTCCAAAACAGGTATAAAGTTCCCAATTAAATCGACTGACTGACTCGTATGCCTATGGATCTAATGCATTATAGTATAAAACATTACATGACTTAAATGAATGACAACGCACTCAAAACATGTAATTCCCATCAAATCGCAATTAAATGCATCATAAAACCAAAACTCCTCATTGAGCCAATACAATTAGGCAAATGCCTACAAGATCATTTAAGTTACAACTGAGCTAAAGCTCCACAAATCAATTGACCATTTGTCAAAAGTCATAAAATGCAATAAAATGCAACTGACCCACGCTTATGCAAACACACGCTCCAAAATACATGAATAAACTCCATCACAGTTTCGATCGGGACAAATCATTTTCCAAATGAGTTTATACCATTTATTCTTTCAAAAACGTCCCATAACACCAAATCAAACATTTCTCTAAAACACACATTAAAGGTGCATTTATACTCAAAAGATCTACTTCCATAATATAAATCATTAAAATACCAACACTTATGATTTATTTATCAAAATGCCTAAAATCCCAAATGTGGGTATTTTGCAAAATTTATAAAGTTAAACATTTCAAACAATCAAAACTCACCAAATAACACAACAGTTGATGAATTCATGCAAAACATTTACATTTTAAAATGAACATTTTTGGCATTTACACCATTTTCACAAATTGAACTCGCCTTGCTAGATTTAGGCTAAATCTAGATTTTTACCCCAACTTGAGCTTCCATGAAGAAATCTGAATCCTCAAGCCAAATCTTCCAAAAACCTAGATCCGTAAGTTTTCAACCATAAATACTATTTAGAATCGTTCCCCAAACATTTTACATGAAGATCTCAATTTATACCAAAACCCTAATTTCCATAAATGGAGAAAAGAGAAGATTACCTTAACCGTAACTTCAACCCACCAACCAAAATACCTTTAGGTCACCAAGATGAGCCACAAACTCCCAAAATTCAAAATGGTGAAAAGGGTTGGATGAAACCCTAGATTGATGAAGAAGATGAAGATGAGAGGATTCTAGTTCTAGCTTCCAAAACCTTGCTAGATGGTGAAGAATCACTTGGAATTCTAAGTCTTGGTGCCTCAAATGCTCAAAATCACAATGGAAGCAAAAGGGTTCGGTTGAGAGAGTTTTAGGAGAAAGTGGGTGAAAGATTGAATGAGAAAAAGCCCCCAAAATCCGATTTATTGAAGCCTGCACCCCGTCGGCGACTGTACCATGCGATAGTGACCATAGCATGTAAAATGACCAATAACTACTATAAGTAATAAGTAATATTAATAAAGGTATAATTGAAAAAGGTCACAAAAAAAATCATAATAAGCTACTCCAAGTAGCTTATCAATAGGGAAATTGACCCAAATAACCATTTCACACCAATGAATTGGTCTCCTTGCCATTTCTCTCCCATTTTGACTCAAATATCACTACGTCCACAAAATATAGGTCCACAATTGCGGACCATGGTAAAAGACACAAACAATTTGCGGAAGTGATTGTAACACCCTAAAAATTTAATTACGAAAATATACAGAGCCACTATAAGAAATACATAGATTCCCAATTCCTGCAATTAACTTTAACCCGAAGATGGGGAAGTTTATACAATCAATCTATCAATATGACAAGATATGACGATAACAACCTACTTAAACTAGACAAGTAAACATTAGATTAATAGGGGTGTCACTATGTCTCTAAAAGAATCACTTTTCACAAAATCTCCCACGTGCCCGATCTCTTGGGTGCTCCTAACCGTACCGATCGACATCTCAAAGTCGCTTAGATTCAAGACTATAGGGATCTGCAGAACATGTGCACAACAATTAAGTGTAGGCTTGAAACCTAGTGAGATTCACCAAAATATTCATTTATAAGAAAGCATTAATAAATGATTAGATGTTACCCGATTCGCCACATTTGACTTTACCATGTTTCAATGGTGCACAATATTTCCACACCTGAACATACTCACACAACAACTAATCCCTTACGGGGGAGACCCGTTTCCATCATGGTGAGAGTGGGGTCACCATATGATGTTATTGGACTTACACCTCAAGTTCTTGGCCTTAGTACACATACCAATTGACATCACCTCAAGCCCTCACACGCCTTTAGTGCTTACTCCATCGAGTTACACCTTAAAGCTAAACTGAACCTTAGTGCGTGTCCAATCTAGAAAAGTCCCATCTCAAGGATCCATGGTCCTTTAATGTTTACTCTCTAGTAGTCCAACAATTTCCCAACACAATTATATTTCATAACATACATTAGATCCTCATGCACAAGGATCTAGTCTCATAATCACATAGGCATGAATTCAATGTTAGATCACAATACATTTTATTCACACTTGTTACTATCACATATGTTTATTCTCAAACCCATAAAACTCATTTCTATTAGTAAAACCCAAGATTCTACCTTTATCAATATACAAGCATTTCAACACGTATGACTACCAAGGGTTACTAAGAATTACCACAAATGATTGGGACTCCATAAGTTATCACATACAATCTATAACACTCATCTCTTTCTATACACTCATCTCTTTCTATACTAGGCATGGCCAAATCTCGATGTCTCCATTTTAGGTCAAATAAATTAGGATTACCAAATAATGCCAATAAATCATAAATCAAGCATATGTATGAGAAAATAAGCACATATAACTCACCTATTAGGTTTGTAGGGTGAAAACCTAAAAATAGGGAAAAACCCTAAAAGTGAAGATGTGATATCTTAGAGCTTGGTACCCACATTTTCTAGCTTGACTTGACCCTCAAAACTTCAATGGAGGAACATTAAATGATTGATGATTCTTGGAGGTTTGCAATAAATGTGGAATGAAGGTAGAAGGTGAGAAATTCGCCTTTGAGAGAGAGAGAGAGAGAGAGAGAGAGAGAAGGAGAGTTTCAATAAAAGTAAATATAAAAGTAAACTGAACCTTAGTGCGTGTCCAATCTAGAAAAGTTCCATCTCAAGGATCCATGGTCCTTTAATGTTTACTCTCTAGTAGTCCAACAATTTCCCAACACAGTTATATTTCGTCACATAAATTAGATCCTCATGCACAAGAATCTAGTTTCATAATCACATAGGTGTGAATTCAATGTTAGATCAAAATACACTTTATTCACACTTGTTACTTTCATATATGTTTATTCTCAAACCCATAAAGCTCATTTCTATTAGTAAAACCCAATATTCTACCTTTATCAATATACAAGTATTTCAACACGTATGACTAACAAGGGTTACTAAGAATTACCACAAATGATTGGGACTCCATAGGTTAGCACATACATTCAATAACACTCATCTCTTTTTATTCTAGGCATGGCCAAATCTCGATGTCTCCATTTTAGGTCAAATAAAATAGGATTACCATATAATGCTAATAAATCATAAACCAAGCACATGTATGAGAAAATAAGCACATAGAACTCACCTATTAGGTTTGTAGGGTGAAAACCTAAAAATAGGGAAAAAAACCCTAAAAGTGGAGATGTGATATCTTAGAGCTTAGTACCCACACTTGCTAGCTTGACTTAACCCCAAAACTTCAATGGATGAACATTAAATGCTTGATGATTCTTAGAGGTTTGCAATAAATGTGGAATGAAGGTGGAAGGTAAGAAAATCTCCTGAGAGAGAGAGAGAGAGAGAGAGAGAGAGAGAGAGGAGAGGAGAGTTTCAATAAAAGTAAATCTGAAAGTGGAAGGAACCTCAAAAATGCGTTGGGTTTAAACACCCCTGGACAACGTGCGTGACAATGCCCATGCGAGAGTGCCATGACCCAATCGCAGGGCAAAGTCGCCCATATGTACCATGATCGAACCACTCTCCACGAGAGTGCCCTCGGCGACTGTGACATCTGTGACTTTCGCACGGGCACAATCACCATATGCGTACCGTGGGGGTGTGTGACCCCTACGACTATGACATTGTGAGTATGCCAATGGCATTCTCACCAACATATTAGCCCCGTGAGCCCCGATTCTAGATATTCATGAAAAGATTTGATAAACTTCGAACTCAAATACATCACATGAACCCACACCCCAAGATACACACCCATCGACAAAAGTATACGTACAAAATTAAGGGTCGATACACTAGATTCTTAAAGGAAAAAAGAAAAGAAAAGTTGAATAAGATTTAGGGAGTTACAATCCTCCCCCTGGATTAGATTTCATCCCCGAAATCCTATATGGACTCAAAAAGATGTGGATAACTCTTTTTCATATCTTCCTCCACTTTCCACGTCACATTTGCACCCCGATGATGCTTCAATTGAACTTTTACCATGATTACTTCCTTGCAACGGAGTCTTTTGGACTTCCTTTCTAATATGGTATCGGGTTCTTCTACACAACGATTGTTATCCACTTGAATCTTCGATAATGGAATGACGCTCTCCTCTTATGCCAAACACTTCCGCAAATAACAGACGTAGAAGGTATTGTGGATCCCATTCATCTCTGGCGGTAATTCTAATTTGTAGGTTTGAAGTCTGATGCATTCTATAATGGTGGAGGGTCTAAGAAAATGGAGACTGAGTTTCCTTCGTTTTCCAAATCTGATGATTCCTTTCCAGGCGATAATTTCAACATCACACGATTGCCCAATTGAAATTCTATAGGCCTTCTCTTCTTATCTGCATAGCTCTTCTGGCGGTCTTGGGCTGCCTTCAACCAGTCTCGGATGCCTTTCACCTTATCGGCTGTCTCCTGCACGATCTCTGGATTGGCAAGATGTTTTTCACCCGCTTCCAACCAACATAATGGATTTCTATGCTTTTGACCATAGAGGGCCTCAAATGGCGCCATGCCAATGCTCAAATGGTAGCTATTATTATAGGCAAACTCTACCAACGGTATATAAGAGTCCTAACTACCCCCAAAATCGATGACACACGACCGAAGCATGTCTTCTAACTTTTGGATGGCCCTCTCGTTTTAGCCATCCGTCTGGGGATGATATGCAGTACTTAGGTTTATCTTCATGCCCAATTCCTTTTGCAACCCATCCTAAAAATCGAAAGTAAAATGACTATCATAATTAGATACAATGGATAACGGTACCCCGTGTCTCGAGATTACTTCGTCGATGTATAACTTAGCTAACTTATCCATTGGAAAAGTTTCCTACATTGCCAAGAAATGATCGTTCTTGGTCAATCTATCCACCACTACCCAAATAGTGTCGTGACCTCTCAATGTCTTTGGTAGCTTTGTTACAAAGTCCATGGTGATATGCTCCCATTTCCATTCTGGAATTGCGAGAGACTGCAAACTACCATAGGGTCGTTGGTGCTCGGCCTTTACTTGCAGACAAGTGATGCACTTTTCCACATAACCCACCACATCGAGCTTCATCACCGGCTACCAATAGTTCAACTTTAGGTCTCAATACATCTTGGTGCTCCCAGGATGGATCGAATATTTTGACTTATGGGCGTCTTCTAGCAATAACTCCTACACCCTCCAATATTGGGTACCCAGATCCAACCTTAGAAGATTTTTAACCCTCTATCGTGTTCAGTTAAAAGAAGGTGCTGCTTGGTCATGATTTCTTCCTTGAGGTTTGTTTCTATTAAGGCTTCGGCTTGCGACGTCTTGATTCTTTCAAGTAGACTCGAGACCACTTCTATCCGAGAGATCGACGCTCGAACGCTCTTACTATATTCTTTCCGGCTTATGGCATTCGCCACGACATTTGCCTTTCCCGGATGGTAAAGAAATTCACAATCGTAGTCCTTAAGTAGCTCTACCTATCTCCACTGATGTATGTTTAGTTCTTTCTGACCGAATTCGTATTTCAGACTCTTATGGTCAGTGTAGAGTGTACACTTTGTGCCGTATAAATAATGTTGCCATAACTTCAACGCGAACACTGCTGCCGCCAACTCAAGATCATAGGCTATCACTTTGCCCCTTTGTTATTCCCAATATCAAGTTCTAATTCAGTAACAATTACTCAAGATGAGATTTCGTAATCATATGTCATTGATCTCAATCACAACTATTACAAACTCTCAACTTTATCTCTCTAAACTCTCTCACTAGAATGATATGCTTTATGCTCTTCTCTAATCAACTCACTTTCTTACAAAATGACTTACTTTCAAATGGAACAAGGAAACAAGGTATTTATACCTCACAACAAATACAAGAAAACAAATACAAATACATTGACTTTGACTTTATTAACAAAAGACTTTGACTTTGATGAGAGTTGACTTTTCCAGCTTTGACTTCTTCATCTTTTATCATCAATCTTTATGATCTTGAATCCAACATATTTGTGCTCTAACAATCTCCCTATTTGGATCAAGATCATTACTAAAAGATTTAGCAATGCGATCTTCTCTTTGATTAAGCTCGATTGAATAAACTCCCCCTTGGATCAATCTGTATCTTCTCTTAAAAACTCCCCTTTTGATACAAACATAACTTTCTCAACCAACTTTCATACTCCCCCTATTTGTATGAAATCTTTACAATCTCCCCTTCTCTGATAAGCACAGTATCTTCAAATACTTTCAGCAATCTTCCCAACGTCTGATCATAAAAAATAGTAACAATCTTTCCCAAGGTTGTACGCAAACCTTTTTCAGACTTGAAAAGAAAAATATCTTAAGATTTTCAGATTTAGCACACTTTGCTCCACCAAATTATCTTCAACAAACTGAAATCTTTCATCTTTCAACAATCTTGAATAATTCTCCCATATCTTGAATTTCGGACATTTCTTCAAACTTTTCAACCAACATTTCTTCAAACTTTTCAACCAACATTTCTTGATTTGAACTCTTCTCCCCCTTTTTGATGAATTGAGCATCAACATCATCAAAACTTTCATCAAGAAATGTCTTTGACCATTCTGATCTGAGCCTCTGATTCTTTGCCAATTCGAACAATGTATTTATCCAGATCTTTTCAAATCCGGACAAAATAAGAATGTAACACCTGAATCAACAAATGAATCAGTTAAAGTGCCTGTCAGTAACACAAAGTCACTGTGTGTAACGAATACACAATATAAAGGAGCTTTTTGATGTTCACTCCCCCAGGGCTTCCATCCAATCATCGAAATACCACAAAGGCAATTTCTATGAATGTTATGACAAAGAAACGAATTCTTTGTGTGCTCGTGCATGTGTATAAAGAATTAAGCATGAATATTGCTTTTATAAGGCTCAACATAGTGTAAACCACTGAGACAACAGTAGATAAACACAAACTCTATGTGCATGATTGAAGTACGAAGGTGGGGCACACTTCCTTCTCTTTCAATATCCAGATTTTCCAAATGAAAACCAGATAGATTATATGCTGCATCCCCTTGAAAATGTGAAACATTTTCTTTTTGAGAAGAAAATGAGTGGCTGGTGGGGTTTTAAGCAAGAGTTGGCATGGGCTATTTGCCTGTTTCAATAACATTCACCAAAGAATTGTGAAATGCTAGTAATGTGGCTGCCCGACTCAGAAAGTAGTTGGTGCAGAGTTTGATATTCTTTTACTCTGATCTCACACCCTCTTTCTTTTTATCATTAAGCTCACGACTAACCAAACTCTCTTTTCCATTTTACCTCATCACACCCACACTCATTTCTTTTAGACTCCTCACACTCAATCACTAAAGGATTAACTTCTTGGGTAGGAAACACTTGTTAACGTGAATCCATAGAAGTTTAGTTAATTCCTAGCACAAAGAACCCAGTAATCCTAAAAGAACGTGTTGCTCAAATGGTTTAACTGTATCAGTTAAAGCTCATATACAAATGTCAGATATAAGTATGCTCAGTGATATAATCATGAAGATATGAGCATTTTAAACCATTGAAGTATTTTCAAACAAAGAAATTGAAGGAATGAACATGAATGCAAGAAACTTGTTTGAAAATCTGACATTGTATAAAATGATCAGAAATGAATGATATAACAATTAAGGCTTATGGTCAAGAATAATGAATATTTGTCTATATGAAACAATATACAGACATTCTTGAATGAAACGCTTTGAAATGAAATATCGCTCAAAATTCTTTGAATACAAGCGGAGTATCTTACCATCGAAGAAAAATTGTTTTAATTTAGAGACATGGTAAGAACATGTTGAACAAAAATTCAAACCAGTGTGTGTGAATACTTGAAAGTATATAGAAAAGACAATACGCAAGTATTTATCTTTGGAAACACACGGTTTGTTTATCAATGAAGCACAAAAATAGAATAAAAACATTTAAAATCACACTTCCAAATTATAAAATCTGTTTAAGAATTGAGAAGTGGTTTGAACATTTAAGAACATGTTTTCTATACCTGAAAGTTGTCCTTCTTTCAGATATATGTGAGATTAAGATAAGAAATTTATCTTGTCGCTCAATCTTAAATCTCAGAAAGTCAGCTGTAGTCATGTAGATATGATCGTGTCAGCTTCTCTCATCTTGTAAGTCTCAAAGTCTAGTCAAAAAATTTATTCACAAAATTTATTCGAAAATAAATGACGGAAAACAGTAAAACAATTATAGAACGAGTTCTGATCAGAAATAATCAGAAATCATTGTCTTACTCCTTGTTACTTATAAGCTCCCCCTAAAATCATGCATTGCAAAAAGTTTGTCAGTTAAGCAAAATGCAGAAATTAGTTAATACTCCCCCTCAAATGAATGTAGATCATCTAAAATCTTCTCTTACTCCCCCTGAGATCATGAGCAAACAATTAAAGTGCAGGTATCTTTCAGAAATAAAAATAAAGAAAATGACGAAAAATAACAATTTGTAACTTTAGTAGGTAACAACCGATTATGTCTTAAGATTTAACATACCAAGCTTAGAGACAAGAAAATTAAATCTCTTTTCATCTAAGGGTTTGGTAAATAAATCTGCAAGTTGATAATCTGTTTTTACAAAATAAAGTTCAATTGTTCCTTTTTCAACATTATCTTTTATAAAATGATACCTTACATCAATGTGTTTGGTTTTGGTGTGTTGGACAGGATTAACAGATATGGCAATCGCACTCTTCGAGTCACAATATATTGGGATTTTATCATACTTAAAGCCATAATCTCGTAGCTGTGTTCGCATCTACAAGACTTGAGAGCAGCAACTAGCAGCAGCTACATACTCCGCTTCAGCAGTCGATGTGGAAACGCATAACTGTTTCTTTGAAGCCCAGCTAACGAGCTTGTCTCCAAGAAATTGATCGTGACCAGATGTACTCTTTCTGTCCAGCATACACCCTGCATGATCTGCATCTGAATATGCAGTCAGTTGAAACCCTGTATCTTTAGGATACCACAAACCAAGGTCTGCAGTCCCCTTCAGATATCTAAAAATCCGTCTGACAGCGGCCAAATGGGATTCTTTGGGAGCAGCTTGATATCTAGAACATAAACATGTTGAGAACATAATATCTGGTCTACTAGATGTAAGATACATTAACGATCCTATCATACCTCTGTAAGTTCTAACATCAACACTTTTACCCGAAGGATCAGTGTGGATCTTAGTACCAGGTGCCATCGGGGTTCCAATTGATTTACAATTTTCCATTTTGTACTTCCGAAGAATGTCCAAAATGTACTTAGATTGATTTATAAAAATCCCCGTAGAAAGCTGTTTAACTTGTAATCCAAGAAAGAAATTCATCTCTCCCATCATACTCATTCGAAAACGTGACACCATGAGGTTAGAAAAGTTTTTGCAATATTTTGGATTAGTAGAACCAAATATTATATCATCAACATAAATCTGAATAAGTATAATATCAACTTTTTCCTTCTTTATGAATAAAGTGGTATCGATCTTACCTTTAGAGAAACCAGACTTGACCAAGAATTTGGATAATACATCGTACCAGGCTCGAGGGGCTTGCTTTAATCCATAAAGGGCTTTGTCCAAGATGTATACATGATCTGGCTTGTCTTGATTGACGAACCCTTCAGGTTGAGACACGTACACTTCCTCTTTAAGAATACCGTTCAGAAAGGCTGTTTTCACATCCATCTGAAAGACTGTGAAGTTCTTATGAGCAGCGTAGGCGAGAAACATTCTTATTGCCTCTATACGCGCTACTGGAGCATACGTCTCGTCATAATCAATGCCTTCCTCTTGCCTGTAGCCTTTGGCAACAAGTCTAGCTTTGTTTCTGATGACGACACCATCTTCATCCTTTTTGTTCTTGAATACCCACTTAGTTCCTATCACGGTCTTTCCTTCAGGCTTAGGAACTAATCTCCAAACCTTTAGGGCTTCAAACTGATTGAGCTCTTCTTGCATTGCAGATACCTAGTCCGAATCAGCAAGAGCCTCAGATACTCGAGTTGGCTCAATCTTGCTGAGGAATGAGTCATGCATACACTGATTAAGAGTCGCTGACCTTGTCTGAACAGGCTTGTCAAAATCTCCAATTACTTGATGTAATGGATGATCCTTGGTCCAGCGATACTCATGTGGGAGTGGAATAGATGAATTCTGAACATGATCATCATCTTGAAATCCACTTTCAAAATCTTCAGCTTGAATTACAGGAGGGAGGTTTTCAGTTGAAATTTCATGTGCAGAAGTATCAGTTGGAACATCAGATTCAGGCTGTTGATTAGACAATGTAGTACACCCAACTAAAACAGTTACTTCTGACTCAACATTTGTTTGAACATCTTCAACTGTAGGAATAACAATAGGAATATAAGTTTCTGTCTGAACTGGGGATGCTTGTTCAGTAATAACTTCTGAAGTGACTGGATGATGACAACTTGTATCTTCAGACCTGTCAGTCACAGAAGATTTAGATACATTAGTTCCAAGAAACTCATCATAAAAGAATTCAAATAACAAATCTAAATCAGTTAAATGTGAAGTAGATGTAGAAGCGTTATCCGAATTTATCACTGTAGACACAGGTTCTGGACTGATCTGCCCAGAAGCTAATACTCCTGTGATAACGGGTTCTGAATTGATTTGATCAGAAGCCATTTCTTCATCAAATGTAACATTGACGCTCTCCACAACTGTCTTTGACTTCTTTATATAAACACGATATGCTGCAGAAGTTGAAGAATAACCGATAAAGATGCCTTCGTCCGCTTTAGCACTGAATTTATTCAGACTCTCTCTGTCGTTAAGCACAAAACATTTACACCCAAATATGTGAAAATATTTGATAGTTGGTGTTCTGTTGTTGATTAGCTCATATGGAGTCTTCTGAAAACGGCGGTGTATTATGGAACGATTTTGCGTATGGCATGCAGTCGACACAGCTTCCGCCCACAAGAATAGAGGTAGATCCGATTGACTAAGCATAGTCCGAGCGGCCTCGACTAGCGTCCTATTACGTCTTTCTACTACTCCATTTTGTTGAGGGGTTCTAGCAGTAGAATACTGATGTGAAATTCCAACTAAATCGAGATATTCATCAACAATCTTGTTCTTGAATTCTGTGCCATTGTCAGTTCGAAGGAACTTGACTTGTCGCTGCAGTTTCACCTGGGTCGTCTTTAAGAATGAAATGAGAACTTCCGGTGTCTCATCTTTAGATCGAAGAAATTTGACCCACGTGTATCTTGAATAATCATCCACAATGACCAACACATATTTCTTACCACCCAAACTCTGAGTTCTCATTGGACCACATAAATCCATGTGTAGCAATTCTAACGGAGAACTAGTGCTTGGTTCAGGCTTCGGTTTGTGAGCGGCTCTCTTCATCTTACCCTTCTCACAAGCTGCGCATAAGTGTTCTTTCTCGTATTTCAGCTCAGGAAGTCCCTTTACCAACTTCCCACGAACCAGCTTGTTGATGTAACGAAAGTTCAAGTGAGACAACCGTCTATGCCAGAGCCAACTTTGTCGCTGTGTAGCTTTTGTCATCAAGCATACCTGATTGTCAATCTGAACTTTGGACAAGTTGATGGTGTAGAGGTTTGTCTTTCGATGTCCACTCAAGAGTTCTGTTCCATCTTCAGTACGAACTGAGCAACTCTTAGACTTGAAGTTGACCTCTAACCCTTTATCGCAGAATTGACCTATGCTGAATAAGTTGTGCCCCAAGCCTTCGACATAACTCACTTTACTTATCGTTATGTTATCTTGAATGATGTCACCATATCCTAGAATAGGTGAAAGCTGATCGTTTCCAAATCTGACATTGCCACTGAATTTCTCTGTATAGTTAGACAATAAAGCTTTTTGCCCAGTCATATGCTTGGAACATCCACTGTCCAAGTACCACATATGCCGGGTCTGCAAGAGAAATCAGGCAATAATAGATTTAGGTACCCATTGAAAAACGGGTCCTAACATTTTAACACAAGATTTTGGTATCCACTTGAAAATGGACCCTCTGCTCTTTTGAAAACCTTTACAAACATTTGACTTTGAAGAATATACATGATAAGATCCATACAATCAGAAGAATCATGAGAATAAGAAAAGTCAGTTTTCCGATAATTATGATGAAATTTAGTAGTAATAGGAGATAATTGAATCAACTGCTTTATTGAATAACACTTGTAAGAAGTTACAAGGTTTTGTTTATGAGAAGCACATTGATCTACTACATCAGAATCACTACTAACAGATTTAGTACAAGAATTACCAGTAACTGATTCAGCTATCTCAGCATCCTTCTGTTTTGGTCTCCATTTGGACTGAGCTTTCTGCTTTTTCTTCCTTAAATCTGAAACATAAGATGTAGATTTATTAGGAAAAATAGATTTCTGTGACTGAGGTTTCTTTTGTGTACCAGTGTATTTCTGTTTCTGTAATCGCTGCTTCTTATGTTTCTTGCCATGAGCATAGTAATCAGCAGTTACAGAAACTGAATCACCAACCTTAGTTGATGTTTCACCAATATGAACAGCACTTGGTAACACTTTGTCATTTTTAAGACAAGTAGAATGATCAGGAAGTTTAGAATGAATGTCAAACATATCATATTCTTCCATGCTCCCATCATCAGAATTAAAAGAATCATTTGCAGACTCAAATAAGTCATCAGAATTATCAGATGAAGATTGAGAAGCCTTAGAAACTGTAGAACACTTTGTTGATTTAACTTGAAAAACAGTGTTCTTTAAAATTGTAGAAAATACATTTTGTTCTATATCAACCAAAAGTTTTTCATCAGATAAAACATTTTCAAGTTCAACTATTTTGCTTTCAAGAATAGATGTAGGAACATAAACCTTTGCAATCGCAGGTTTTGCCTTCATCTCAGATGCGGAATAACTAACAAAATAGTCTTTTGAAAGAACTTTCGGTGTTTCTGAAAGATAACTATCATTTAACTTGACATAGTTAAATGGTAGTTGCATTTTCTTTTTATTCTTTCTGTTTTCAGTTTCTTTGGCCTCATCTTCATCTGACAATTTGGTAACAAATTTGGGTTTCAAATGAGTATGTTTACCAGCACAGGCAAGAAAATCATAGTTATAAAGTGCCGGCTGTTTTCTGATAGCTTTCTTAAGATAATGGGGGTTATTAAAACCAAGTCCCCATCTTTGCTTAACATCTACCTCTTCATTAGGAGTATTAAGAAAGATGGTTTGATCTGTTTGATCTCTTTTATAAAGTGTAACTTCCAGACCATTTACCTTCTTGTTTTCAACCTGCAGTTTATAAATAGTTAGTGCAGATTCATTTTTCTCAAACTCATATCTATTTACTTTACCTTCAAACTCAGAAATCTTATTTTCAAAATTATCTACTTTAGATTTAGAATCAGAATTAGATTTGCGTAAAGAATCAATTAGATCTTTGTTTGAAATAACAGAAGTATTAAGTTCAAAGATCTTCTTGTTCTTTTTAGCAACCTTTTCCTTTTCCTTTTTCAGATTATTTTGTAAATTTTGTAGCTCAACCACCATGGTTTCCAACTTGGTAATGAAATCTTTTGGAGTTAAGTTTAATACCTCATTCACTTCTTTATCATCTGACTCGTCATTCTTGTCCTCTTTGCCCATTAGACAAATATGAGCATTTTCTTCTTTCTCTTCACCTTCATCCTCAGAATGATCCAACCAAAACTCATCCTCTGCCATTAAAGCAACACCAGTTTCTTGTTGTCTTGCCAAAAGCAACTTGTTCTGATAATACTGAGAATTGCCTACTTTTGGCTTCCTACAATCTTTGGCATAATGACCCAACTTGCCGCAGTTATAACATTTGATTGAATCAGTTGAAAGCTTTTCAGCAGCATGTAGTCATTTGCAAACTTCTTCTTCTCATCCGGTTTCTTCTCACCATACCTATTCTCTTCAAATCTCTTGCCTTCTACCCTCTCTCGGTGCTCATGGTTCTTTGAACTTGATGACGAATAACGTTGAGAATTTGATCCCGGCTTCTTATAAAATTTCTTCTGAAATGCACGGGTCAGCAATATCATGGCTTGTTTCAGACTTTCGCCATCATCACTATCAGACACAGAACCAGACTCTGAACTTGAACTCACTTTCTTTTTCTTCTTCTTCTCAATCTTCTCTTTCTTTTCTTTCTTTGTCTCTCCAACCAAAGCAATCGGATCAGGAACCTTCTCAGTCTTTTTCTTTTCAGCTCTTTTCTCCTCGACCTCTTCCTCATTCTGACGTAATGTTTCATAAACTTCGTGAAGAGGGATTTCACTTAAATCTTTCATCTGCTTCATCCGACGTGTGTGTTTCTTCCATTCAGGGCGTAAGATACTCAGAAATTTTACATTGTTTTCCAGCTGCTTCTTCTTGACTTTGTTCTTTGTCAGCTCATTAAGAAGCAAAGTGAATCTTTCATAAGTGTCTTCAAGACTCTCATTCTCTTTTGCCTTGAATTCCTCATAGTTATTGATGCAGTTGGCCACCTTTATCTGATTCCCTATCTTTGATCCCATCATCATCTTTTCCAATTGATCCCACATCTGTTTAGCATCATGTTTGAAGCTATCAATTTTGATATATATGTCATTTGGAATGCTTTGGAGTAAAAGAGATCTTGCTTGCTTGTCAGCTTTGAATCTACTCTTTTGTTCTTCTGAGTACTGAGAGAAATCAACTTTAACTGGTTTTGTCTTTATTTCCTTTTCTCCATCTCCATCATCACTTTCACCATCAACATTATTACCATCATGATCATCAACAGGTACATGAATTGTGATTGGTTTCATGGGACCTTCAGTGATAGATAGAAGTATATTCTCTCCATTTGAATGTCTATCTATGAAATCCAGGAATCTGTCTTTCCATTGCTCATATTCGCCTTTGAACAATACCGGAGACTTTACATCAGTGCCAAATGAAAGTGCATCTTTGGAAGTCATCTTCTTTAACATGTTTGAAAAATATATCAATAAGAAACTAGAACTGATCGTTAGTCCAAAATATGAAATCACAAAAAAAATTGAAAACTAGAAAAATCAGAAAATTCGAAAAAAATTGACTAAGTATCAGAACTCGCAAGTTACTATTGAACTCGCAAGCCCTAAAACTCGCAGACTGAAGAACTCGCAGACTAAGACTTGCGCGTTCTAAAAATTCTCAACCAAACGCGCAGACAAACTTGCAAGCAAACTCGCAAGTAAACTCGCATATATTTGCGCCTTTTTGAGAAACTCGTAAGCAAACACGCAGATAAAACTCGCAGATCGACGAAACTCGCAAACGCCTGAACTCGCTAAGCACTATTCACACTAGAACTCGCTAACTGTGATGTGCGCGTTTCCCAAACTCGCAGATCGAAGCTTGCGTGTTTGAACAAAATTCGCTAGCTACTCTTGCGCGTTTCAACACTTAGAATTATTTCTTGCATCAAAACACATCCCAATCCCATTTTGGACGCATCACTGTAAACCACAAAGTCTTCCATCCCCTCGGGTAGGGATAGGACTGGAGCCTTGCACAATTTCTTTTGTAGGGTCTTGAAGGCTTGATCTTGAGGTTCGGTCCAAAGAAATTTCATATTCTTCCTCGTTAGAGAAGTCAACGGGGAGGCAATCTTTGAAAAGTCCTTGATGAATCTTCTGTAGTAACCAACAAATCCCAAGAAACTCCGAATTTCGGTTGGGATCTTGGGTGGTTCCCAATTCGTCATTGCTTCAATCTTTGATGGATCTACTTTTACTCCCTTACTACTCACCATGTGACCTAGGAATTGGACTTCACGCAGCCAGAATTCACATTTGGAGAATTTGGCGTATAATTGTTCTCTTCTTAGAACTTCCAACACTTCTCTGAGGTGTTTCTCGTGCTCACTCTCGTCTTTAGAATAGACGAGTATGTCGTTGATAAAGATAATCACTGATTTATCCAAGAATGGTTGACAAACTCGGTTCATTAAATGCATGAATACCTCTGGGGCATTAGTTAGTCCGAATGGCATAACCAAGAACTCGTAATGTCCAAAGCGAGTCCTAAATGCAGTCTTCGCGACATCCTCCTCCCTTACCTTCACCTAATGATAGCACGAGCGAATGTCTATTTTGGAAAAAACAAACGCTCCTTGTAACTGATCAAAGAGGTCGTCAATTCGGGGAAGGGGGTACTTGTTTTTCACCGTCACCTTATTTAGCTCCCGGTAATCAATACACAAGCGCATTGTGCCATCTTTCTTCTTGACGAAAAGCACCGGAGCTCCCCAAGGTGAAGAGCTCGGTCGCACGAAACCCAATTCTAGTAGCTCTTGCAATTACTTCATCATCTCTTGCATTTCTATTGGTGCGAGACGATACGGGGCACGACTATCTGTGCCTCTCCCAAGACTAAATTGATCCAGAACTGTTGGTCCTAAGTAAGCAAACCAAGTATTGTAGAGGGGGGGGGGTTGAATACAATACACAAATTTTACTTAATTTTTAATTCTTTATTGATATAAATATCAAGAATTACACAAAGAAAATAAAGATTGTTGTGGAAGAGAATAGCTAAAAACTACTCAAACAATCTAACAAAAAGAAGACTTATAAATCACAAAGACAAAATCTTAGAGAGAAAGTAATAGCTAACAACCTGCTTGAAATCTTGCAAAGGAGAAATCTTGAGTTAAAAGCGTGAGTTGCAAGAAGCCTTCTCCACCCTTTAAATACTATCCAAAGCAATGAGTGCAAAGGACATGGGTCATTTAATGCTTGGGTGGTTGAGATATTGTCAATAAATTATAAGATATTTGAGGTGACTTATCACAACACAAAAGGTAACTTTTGTACTATGAAAGTACAATATCTTAATAAAATATATTTGATTCAAATTTTTTTGAGATCTTTTAAGAAATAAACGTCTCAATCAAATCAGAACTCGAGTGAATATCTTCTAAGAGAATGAAACTTCCATTCCCATTGTCAGAAGATCATTGGGAATGAGGAAGTATGTCAAATCAAGAGGGTTTGACATAAAGGGAGTTGCCGACGTAAAGAGAGATCGACAAGGATGAAATCTGCCGAAAAGCTGGCAGAGGGATGCCGAAAGAAAGAAGGTTCAACATGGGGTTAGTCTGCCGAATATGATTTCAGCAGAAGGGGATTAGTCTTTGAAGTTCATCTAAATCTGAATAGTAAACTTCCTTCATGTTGATTTCGATAGGTCTTCGACTTACCAATCTGTTTATGCATAAGTAAGCTATTACAAAGAACCATACTAATTCTAAGATGTACAATCATTTACAGAAGAGTAAACACAAACTAAAGGAGAGGTAATCTTCAAATCTTAGATGACCCAACAATCTCCCCCTATTTGATGATGACATCTCATACTTAGAATTAAAAAGATAAAACATGAGTAATGCATTTTGACCCTGTTCATACTCTTTTGCGTTCTTTTTCACATAGACCATTCATTTTGTTTCTTTTTGGATTTTTTAGAGTATCTGACATTTACAAGTATAAAAGAATGAAATAATGATTTGTACACGCTATTTATGTTAAACTAGGAAAGCACATTGTATTAATATTGTGAGAAGATTACAATACAAGTTAAAAGAAAATTTGTACAATAAACTAAACAACAAAGAACTTATTCAAAAGGTAGATGAGGATCAACATGGCAGCCACATAGAGATCCTTTGCAGAAAGTGGGATGATTTGAATAATCTCATGAAGAAAGACAGTATCGGCAAGACGGATCTGACTTGTTCTGAAGAAACGTATCTGACCAAAGGCGTCCTTGAAGAAGATCCCTTGAGTAGGCTCATTAATCACAGTGGTGGAGGGAAGAGGGACCAACGTCGGTAAAGAAAGATCGAGATTTGAAACATATGGAACCTTTCCTTCCCTTGTCATTTGCACAAACACATCTTCTTTTTTAGATCTCGACTTTGATTTAGGAGGAGGAAGACCAAAATTTAGATTCTTGATGAGCTCTTCTTCGGCTGGAGTGTGGAAAATGTTGTAGGACTTTCGGTAGGTTCTGAACTTTGTTTGTAGATCTGCAAGATATTTATCAACATCAGGCTTGAGAGCATTTCTGCTGTTCTCCAAGCAGATACCAATTTCCAACCATTCCGAAACCCCAAACCGAACAAGAGAATCTAACCTGTCAATCGATCTTGCCGCATCATCCCTTGTAATCGTCAGCCAAATGACTTTGCAACTGGAAGATGGTTTGATGATTTTTACATCTGTGATTTTGGTGGAGGATCGGCGTTTGGTGAGAAATTTGTGATACCAATTGATACACAAAGATTTGATCTCTTCATTTTTCTTTGCCGAATCCTCCAGAGCACTCAGCTGAGCCTTGATAGCGTCGGCGAGAGATTTGGTGATTTCGGATTCTTCCTTTTCTAACTTTAAGTCTAGATCGGAATCTTCATCTCGATCCATTTGAGCCAGCTTTGCAGCCTTTATTTCTTCTTCGGAAAAGCCCAAATCTAGAGAAGTAATCTTCGGGGGAGGAAGATAAATTCCACAACCGTCGGCAGCTTTCTTTATCATAACATCTTTACGACGCTTTTCTTCTGCAGCTACTTCATCCGGTGTTAGTTTATTTTTTCCCTTATCTTTCTTGGGAAAAAGCTCCCCCTCGGAATCTTCGACCACTTTAGGGTGGTCGGTTCCCTCCCCTTCGGCAGATGCCGAAACTCTGGCAATTTCGGTTTCGGTAGGAACGGCGACAGTAGAAGTTTCTCCCCGACTCGTACTGGTAATTATGATCTGAGGGGTAATTTGCTCCCTCTCAACCTGTTTCTCCCCCTCAGTACGTGCCGGGAAAGAAATACCAGCCTTAGTCGACACACGGCCGAGACGTCGGTTTATCCAATCAAGAGTGCTTCTGTCATCTAGAGTGAAGGCCGACTCCGTGATATCTATATCAAGTGACCCAACACAGTACTGAACCACTTCGGCAGGTAGCGAATAAAGGCGTTGATTTATACTCTACAGAGCACCTAGAATCTGAGAGTTGATAGAGGTTTGATCCGAAGCCTGCTGGCGAAGACGAATAAGATCCTGATCCCTTGCATCGGATGCGACCTTGAGAGCGGCCACATAAAGAGTCAAAGAGGTATTGTTATCAATTAACTTGATAACCTCTTTGAGAACAACATCAAAAGCATCGGATAGAGGGGTACGAAGACCATCGATTTCATGATGCATAACATCCAAGCACCGAAAGATGTCTCTGTTCAGATGGATACATTCAGAATTCTGCTCTTTTACTAGCTGCAAGAGCTCAGCTAGTGAAGTGTTGTTAATGTCCAGAGAAGTCAGCATCTCAGGCTCACGCAAATATTTGCGCACCACTTCATATTGAGTAGCGAACATCCTTACCTACCGATTGGTATCAAGAACTTCGGTAATGAAGTCGGCAGGCAGGGAGATCGGCACCTGTTGGGCTGAAGAAGAATATGCCGAAGGGCCAGCCTTGGCTGCAGTGGGAGTAAGGGGATCATGAGGCAAAGTTCTCTCCTTCGGTGGAGATTGCCTCTTCGGTAGACAATCTGGATGGAAGCCATCCGAAGAGGAATCTGAGGAAGAGGGTGAGTGTTTGGGAGAAGGAGAAGAAGTTTTCTTTGGTGAAGGTGGGGGTGAGTGTTTAGGAGAGGGAGATGGTTTTGGGGAGAGGGAGATCTTCGATGAGGGTATATTTTCGGTAGGAGATGGAAAATTGTCCCTTGTATCAGAAAATAGAAGATCAAAAATATCTACGGTATTTCTACCGATATGTGCAAAATCTTCCGGTGTGACCTCGGGTGATAGGCTGTGTTGTGTGGAAGAGGGTCATTGGTCCGGAGAGGAAACCAACTCATCTTCATCTCTTAATTTAAATTGAGGAGAAGGGATAACATGGGTCTCCGTTTGTACAACCAAACCTTTTGGAGAAGACTTGGAGGAGGTAGGATGGGTTTCAGCAGATCCCCGTGGCCCAAATAGGGGAATTTCAACTTCCTCCGATTGTTGAGAATCGGTAGAAGGCGAGTGTGGTTCGGCCAATGGTTTCCTAAGTCTCTTAGGACGAGACTTAGGTGGGGATTTTGAGCCCCGTCGCTTAGAAGAAGGAGAAGAAATGACCGAGGTAGCCACCGAAGGTTGTTTCGGTGGCATAGTCAGAGAAGCGAGTGCGAAGTTACCGGTGGCCTTTTTCTTTTTAATGGCCACCGATTTGGCTCGGGTAGATTTGGGGGCATAAGGGACCACCGATTGGGGATCACTTTGAGAAAGTGGAGGCCTTTCGGTACCACTCTCCAAAAGAGTACCCCAAATCGGATTGGGAGATGTAATGAAAGAGATCATACCTGTGGTGATGGGAGTGTCGGTAGGCTTGACCGGCTTAAAAATGGTCTGCTTGCTTATATGAGAAATAGGCAAGTCATATGCTATGATCGGTTCAGATAGACCTGCATCGGCACGAAGCTGTGCAGAAAGCTTCTCATTGATGATGAGAGAGATGAATCGTGGAAGGGTCACATTGTGAGTCCTAGGTGGCGTGATTGCGGTGACCAAAGAATCAAAAATCACCTGGGCAAAGTCGATGCGCCTCATAAAGATGAGGGCATGTGCCAACCTGGTGATAGCAACAGGTGATTGATCCCACCCAGACGTTTTGTGGGAAATGTTGTATATCATATGAGAGAAGAAGTAGTTCCACACAACACTCATGTTCTTGCGAAGGAGAGTGCCAGAACCCTTAGTTTTTCCTTCATGCACATAGTTGAGTGTAGCAACGACCTCCTCATGTTCCCGACCAGTGGGGAACAGAGCGTAAACATCAAACTTCGGAATCCGAAGAATCGATTGAACATCCTCGACCCCAAAAGAAAGGTCAGGGTGTTCTTCAAAGGAAAGGATGGAAGCAGATACCTGGTGAGTGTGAGGATCATACTTGCAGGTAAGCCAGAAACTGCCAAGTAGCATCTTGCTCATCTTGGTAGACACCGTGAGAGCATGTTGTAGTGGGGTTTTATGAAGAAAAGGGAGACTTGGTTGAACTCCGGATGGTCCACATCAGCAGAAAGTCGTGCAACCTGATTGCATATGGGAAATGAAAGAGTTTCCCTAGAGAGAGTAGTGGTCTTGGAGGACTTAGACGTTTTTGAAGAAGCCATTGTTGAAGAAAGAGAGGTGCTTCAATGGAGTTGCAGGTTTTGAGAGAGATAGAAAAACGAGAGTTGTAAAAGTAAAGAAAGGAAGAAGATGAAGTTATATATATATATATATATATATATATATATATATATATATAGGGTAAGAAATTTGGAGGGAAAGATTGGATTTCAAATGAAATTAAATATTATAAATGGTAAAGATGGACTGCGAAAACGTGCATCATGGAGAAGTGGAAAGACCGAAAACGACTAATGTCAGAATCGTAGACGTCCCATCAACTGATACACGAACCCTGTGAAGCCACGTGGCATGATCTGATAGGTGGAGGGAGAGGTGTCGAAAGGTTTTCGGTTTGAGAGATGTGGATAAGGATGACACATCAGCTACCGAAATTGAGGAAGAGTTCGGTAAACGAAATTCGGTATGAAAATGGTGAGAGGTACCGAAATAGTGTGAGAGTTGCTTCGGCAAGGAATACTTAGGTAAGGGAAAAGAGGTTCGGTAGTCGTGAGGGCCACCAAAATGAAAGACAAGTTTCGGTATAGGAGGGATATGAGAGAAGTTTTGGTATACGAGAGGTTTACCGAAAGAAGTCGATAAAAAGAGAGATATACCGAATGATCTGGGTTTTTTTTACTTAATAAAAATTTAACATACCTAAGGATCCAATGAGAAAGTTGAATCTGGCCTCATCCAGTGGTTTAGTGAAGAGGTCTGCAAGCTGAAGATCTGTAGGGATGAAGTGAAGTTCAATATCACCTTTAGAGACATGATCTCTTATAAAGTGATATCGAATATCAATGTGTTTAGATCTGGAGTGCAACACCGGATTGTTAGCAATTGCTATGGCACTGGAATTGTCACATAGAATCGGTATGTGAGAATAAAACTTGTCATAGACTTGCAGTTGATTTTTCATCCACAAGATCTGTGCACAACAACTGCCAGCTGCAACATATTCAGCTTCAGCAGTAGAGGTAGATGTTAAGTATGATTTTATAGTAATCATTGTATTTATTGGCTTGGTCTTATACTGTGTTTTGAGTGCATATCAGTTGTGTATAAGCCTTGGGTATTTAAGTCCCTTTGGTCTTTGTGTCTTGTAAGTCTCACATGCTCATTCTAATACAGTTTATTCTTTGCGTTTTACATTGTCTCTCTCTCTCTCTCTACTTTCTCTCTCTAAGATTTAGAGGATTCTTGGATTATCAATTGGTATCAGAGCCAATCTATATATGAGAGATTTGAGAGAATTGATTTTCGTATCTGAATTTGTGCATTAATTCGAAAATTTGATTGATTTTCTTGAATTTTTTTTTCAAGAAAATCTCGTTTTTGGATTTTTCATCAAATTCGGCTTTGTTTTTGATCGAATTTCTCTGAATTTTGGTTTGTTGGATCCGATATTACAAGTAAATAATTTTTGATTCACATCATTTTTCAAGAAAATCAAGTTTTGTTGGTTGATTTTGAAGATTTTCGGTTTCTGGAAAACGATTTTTTCACGTACTGTTCATATCTTGAAATATCGATTTTATGGTTTTTGATAGAATTTGTTTGTTGAAAAGTATTAGAATATGTTTTTTGATCAATTCTGTGTGAAAAAGTTTTATCAAATTCATGGCTACAATCGATTTTGGAAGTTTTTCTGGATTTTTCAGCGTTTTGCGCGAGATCTGAACTTTGCGCCAGTTCGTCGTGGTTTGCACGAGTTCATCATTTGGTTTGCACGAAGTTCATCAGTTTTGCACTAGATCTACCTAATTTTGTATCTTTTATTTTAGGTGGTCATCAAGTACAGATCTCTTCTCACGCAAAGTCTGCTTTGCGCCACCTCTTACTCATGCAAAGTTAGTTTGCGTCATCTTCTTGTCACGAAAAGTCAAGTTCTCGCCATCCACTTCAAACGCAAAGCTTCATTTGCGTCAACTGCCTCTCACGCAAAGTTGTTTTACGCCATCAAAGCCTCACGCAAACTTAAGTTTGCGCCATCAGGGCTTCACGCAAACCTAGTTTGCGTCATTCTCGGCCCTCGCAAATCTTAGTTTGCGTCTTCAGTGTATCATGCAAAGATCAGTTTGCGTCACTAGATCTTCACGCAAAGCTTAATTTGGGTCTTCTTCTGCTCGTGACAACCTCAGTTTGCGCTACATTCTGCTCACGCAAACTTCCAGTTTGCGCCAACTCTTCTGTGTTCCAGACTTAGAATTTTTCTGACAATATGGATTATGCAAAGTTTGCTTATCAAGCTCAATTATACAAGAACGATCTCATGATGTCATTAGGCATAGAAAATCGTCCTCCAGTTCTGATAGATGAAAACGAGTTTACACAGTGGCAAGATAGGTTTCTGAATTTTATAGAGCGTCAAAAGAATGGAAATGACATGATGAACATTCTTTCTGAAGGACCTTTTGAAAAACCCAATTTGGCTTCTGGATTATATAAGCCTACCAAAGAATATACTCCCGATGAGTTATCACAGTATCAAGCTGATCGTGATATAAAGGCAAATTTGATGCTAGCCTTGCCAAATTCAGTCTACAACAGGATTGATTATTTCAAAAATCATCCTATTCTTATGTGGCAGCAGCTAGAAAAGATTATGCTTGGTTCTTCAGTTGCTACTCAACTCCGACATACTCGTTATATGAATAACTTTGAAGAATTCAAAGCCAAGGATGGGGAGCCATTGAAAATTGTGTATGACAGATTCTGTGCTGTGATTAATGATCTGAGAAAGATAAAAGTTGAAAAGACTAAGCTTGAGACAAATATGAAATTCCTCAATGCACTTCAACCAGAGTGGAACAAATCTTGCGATAGATTGAGGAATGATATCAGAATATCTTCTATGCAGATCCAAGAAATGTATGAGATTCTTCTGACAGATGAGTGCATTATAACCGAGAAAAAGGCCAAACTGGACAAGAAGAACAAGAAGTCTGTAGACCCGGTTGCTCTTCTCACAAGCCAACTGGCTAATCAAGCATTGTCTGATAATGCTTACAACGGGGCTACTGATGACAATGGCGAGGCGCTCGAGAAAGCAATGATCCTTCTCTCACAACATTATCAGAAAAAGTTCCAACCTCGGTCGGGTTCCAACAATTTGCGCTTCACTTCTGGGTCAAAGAATGTCCAAGTGCCTGAGGCCAAGAAAGATGCCGCATGTTACAATTGTGGTAAGCCGGGTCACATCTCAAAGGAGTGTAGAGTGAAGAAGATTCGGGATTCGGCATACTATCGGAAGAAACTGGAACTTGCCGAGAAAAGAGAGAACGAAACAACTTTACTTGCTGAAGAAGAGTTTTGGCTGGATCATTCTGAAGACGAAACTGATACTATCGAGACTGTTCAGATGTGCTTTATTGGAGATGATCAGTCTAATGATGATGATTCTGACACTGATGAAGATGAGGTATATTCTGAGTTTGATTTCAAATTCATTTCCTCTCAGATGAACATTATCATAACTGCTTTGCATGATCTACGCTTAAAGTTATTATCTGAAAAGAACTTTAATGCAGAAAAGTCAGATTTGATTGACAAATTGAAAATTTCTTTGAAAGATGAAAAATCTATTTTGGAAAATACAAAATACATCTTTCAAACGAAATTAGATGATTTGGAAAAATCAAATAAGTCTTATCTTGAATTTTTGACTGAAATGACCTCTTTAAAAGACAGTTTTTCGGATAAAATAAATAAGTTAGAAGAAAAGTTATATCGAAGAAACCAATCTGAACAAACAATTTTCATGAATAAACCAAGGAGTGATGAGGATTTAAAAGAAAAATGGGGACTTGGTTTTGAAAATCCTCATTGTTTAAACAATGCAATTGAAAAATCCTCAACCTTATATAAATACGATTATCTAACTCTTGCTCAATATGCTCCTCAATTTAAAATTGATTGGATGAATGAAAAGCAAGTGTTAGAAATCGAAAATGAGAAAAGGATGAATAATAAGAAAAAGGAAATTTCTTTTGTTTCTACGAGCGAAAATGCTAAATATTTTCCTGAAAAATTAAGGAAAGGCCGAAAAAGTTTAAATGAAATAACTCCTATTAAATCTTCAGTATCTGATGATTTTTTGATATTTGTCATACTAACACTAATAAAGAAAATATATCTCCAGTATCGTATGATTCTACGAGATATATTCCTCCGTTAGTGCTAGAAAGCAAAATCATTGATCTTGAAGATAAAATAGAAGATCATATTTTTCAAAGAAAAATTGAAACAAATATAATTTTTTCGTTCTTAACTTCAAGTTTTGAAGAAAAATTATTTTCTCAAAAACAAGATTCTGTTTCAGGCATTTCTTCTGATTTTCAAGAAAATAAAAAGGAATTTCTAAAATCTGAAAACCTTTCTCTAAATTTTTCTGACTCCGAGGTTAGTTCAGATGTATTGATTGATCAGATTGGTTGCTTAGGTAAAATTGCTTCTTCTAATTCTGATATTAAATCGAAAATTCTTGATGAATCTTTTACGCTCAATGATGATTATTATAAACCTAAGCATAAAAGAAGAAGGTCAAAGAAGTTGAAGAAACAAGATAATGTCATTTCTGACAGTTCTAATTCTTCTGATTCTATTATTTCAGATAGGACTTTGAGCAAGTCTACCAAACAGCTATGGAGAGTCAAGCAGAAATCAAATGATTCTCAGACTGATGAAGTTCGATATGTAGACAAACAATATTAAAGTGATTCATTTGCTTATTGTAATAAATTTCAAAATACTCTATAAAGCAAATGTTTAAAATTTCCAAAAATGTCTCATATTCTTCTTCTGATTCTAGTTCAGATGATTATGCTTTCTCTTCTGATGATTGTGTTTATTTTTCTGACTATCTGTCTCATGCCTTGTATGTTAAATCTTACAAATATTTCCCCATAAGAACTGCAATTAACAAACATGGGCCCAAATTCAAGTGGGTACCAAAATCTCAATCTGACTCAAAGTTGCAGGCACCTCATGTCAAGGGGGAATAAGAGAAATTTTGGCTTCTAAGTACTTCAGCTTAGAACCCGTGCTTCAAAGTCTTCGACTTCTAGTCATGTCAGTCTAGGACTCGTTCTTCAATGCTTGTTAGCTTCTGACTAATTTAATGAGAAACTGTGAGTACATCTACTTTATTCCGCTGCATTTATCTCTGATAATGATGTTGTTCCGGTTTTCTCAAAAGATTTTAAAGAATCTGAGCTATTTTATTCAAACTCTTGAATTTGTTCAACCCAAAATTTTCAAATGAGTCACAATTTCTTTATACATTATGTGAAAGATAATATTATTGAATTATATTTTGTGTCAATTGAATATAAACTTGCCGATCAAATGTTTCTATTTTCAAATCTCGGCATGTTGATTTTAAAAGTTTAAATCTTCCCAAAATTTTATTCTATAAAGTTAAAGTTTTACAATTTTCTTTTTTTTGAATAAAATGTGTGTCTAGGATAAATTTTCAAGTTGCTTTGTTTATATTAAAAGTTTTTATATGTTCATTTTTCAAGTCTAACAAAAGTCGAAAAGTCAGCAACACGTTTGTAACTTTTGATACTGCTTTAAAGATATGTGATTCGGAATATTTATAGTTTACAATGCTTCGAAAACCTAAAAAGTCAGAATTTTGGATTGTAATGAAAATATGGGCTAAGCACTTAGATGTAAAACTGAGTGATTGAGATGAATATTATATATCTAAAATACAGAAATCTCTAAGTTTAAAAGTTTGTACCTGTGGCCTTTCTGGTTTGGGAAAGTAAGTTCCGTGGGATGCTTGTCATCTGGTCCCCTAAGGTCAACTGGTCTGGGAGTGATCGAACCCAAATCCTTCTATAGAACCAGATCGAAAGTCATGTTCTACTGGTATGAATGGGTTTAGGATGTGTCGATGTAGCCCTTTTGATCTGGGAAAGTAAGTTCTAAGGGGTGTTTGACACCTAGTCCCCTAAGGCCAACTGGTTTGGGAGCGGCTGACCCAAATCCTGCAATAGGGTCAGATAGAAAGTTACGTTTACGGCATGTTCTTTACTTAATAAACTTTTTGATTAAAAATATGCCAAAGTGCACAACCGTAAAAGATGCCAAAGAGCACATTCATGTAAAGATGCCATAGTGCACAATGCTAAAAGATGCCAATGAGCACACATCTCATGATACTTGGGGATATGTTTAAGTTGCAATAAACCTGTAAATTTGTGAAAGTCTGAATTCTTGATGAATTAGTGTGATTACATGCAAAGTTCTCTATTATATTTTTAGAATTGCATTTTCTTGAAGTTAATCGAAGTTCCCATGCGAGCACACTGAATAGATTGATGAAAGTTTTAGAAACTGAACATGTCTTAACTTGATATGCAATAAAACTTGTTTCTATATCCAAAAGCATATATTTGATTTCATCTGATGGATTTTATTGTGATATTTTACTAAGTAGAATTTTATTTGTTTATGTTTAAATTTTTATATATTACTCATTTCAAAATATATATTCAATTTATTTTTCTTTCTACATTGATGTTTCAATTTTTGTGTTCTCATATCTTTTTAAATGGGTTTGTTCATTATTCAAGGGGGAGTGAATAAGGAGAAATTTTTTAAAAGATTTTATCTGTCTTCGAGGGGGAGTATCTGATTCTGTATATGAATGATAACTTGAATTGTTATATTTAGTGCATTTGTATAGGGGGAGTCAAAGAGCTTATCAGGTGCTATTTTTCAGATTCCAAGTCATGTTTGCGCCACAAGTTGGTAGAGCAAAGCTTAGTTTGCGCCAACAGCTTCTAGAGTTTTGCGCCTCCTTCGGCTAGCGCAAAACAAGATTTGCTCTTCCTTCTGTTAGCGCTAATCAAACTTTGCGCCACCAGTGTGTAGCGCAAATCTTCCCTTTTTCTCCTTTACTCTGATTTTGCAGATCTTAAGCTGTCTCGTCTCCAACTTTGCATGACCAAGTTGATCCAGATCATCAAGGTCATGAGGGGGAGAAGTTAAGGAGATGTTAAAAACACAAAGAGATCAAACGTATATCTGCTGATCAAGATTCGCTCAAAATTCTATTTTTCTCAGCCATACTAGTCTTCTGCTGTTCAAGCTCCGATCACCACAGCTTCTTCAAGTTCATTTGAAAGAGGTGAATCGTCTAGAGCACAAGCTGATGAACCGATTGTTCTGTCAAGCTAATTACAAATAGGTCCAGTCTTGTCAAGACAACAAAAGCAATTGAGCCTGAAAGATGCTGAGAAGAATTTTTTTTAAGTCAAGAAGCTGCTTCGACAAAGTCGCTTAGATGGTTCATGCTGATTTAGAAGATTGATTTTGAAGACCACAACGCCAATGATTACTAAGGGAGAGATTGTTAAGTCTGATTTTATAGTAATCATTGTATTTATTGGCTTGGTCTTATACTGTGTTTAGAGTCGTATACTGTATTGTATTGACCAAGGGTATTTAAGTCTCTTTTGGTCTTTGTCTTTGTAAGAAGTCTTTCACGCACATTTCATTGAATTAACATACTTTGCGCCTACTTGTCTCTCTATCTACTTTCTCTCTCTAAGATTTAGAGATCTTGGATTATCAGTAGATACCGAATTCTATTTCTTGCTGGACCAGCTGACCAAATTTCCACCTAGTAATTGACAGCTGCCAGTTGTACTTTTCCTGTCTACCTTAGACCCTGAAAAATAAGAATCTGAATAGCCAATAAGATCAAAACCCGAGTCCTTGGGATACCAAAGACCCATATTCATAGTACCTTTTAGGTACTGAAAAATGCGTTTCACAACCGCCAAGTGAGATTCCTTGGGATTGGCTTGATAACGCGCACACAGACACGTAGCATACATGATGTCAGGTATACTAGCAGTAAGATAAAGAAAAGAACCTATCATCCCTCTATAATTCGTGATATCAATTGACTTACCAGCTGGATCAGCATGAATCTTAAGAGGTGGTGCCATTGGAGTTTTCATGGGAAAGCAATTTTCAAAATCAAACTTCTTTAATAAATCACGAATATATGTTGATCCAAACTCTTTCAGTGATTTGATAAAGACCCTCTTCTATACTTAGTGAAAATTACGTTTATTAATATGTATTAGTGTTTCACCATCAGCGATCAGACCGAGTCTGTTTAGTTATCACTGATGATCTTTCTTATAAACATTCATATGTACTAGTGTTTCACTATCAGCGATCACACTGAGTCTGTTCAGTTATCGCTGATGGTTTCTGATGTAAACGTAATCCCTGAACAAGTTTTGCATCAACAGATGTTCATAGCTGAATCGAAGACGAAGCTGCTAAACAAAGACAAGTCTACTAGTGACCTGATGCGGATATCAGTGAAGCAAAGACGACTCTACTCATACGCAAAGAAACCTGAGGAAAAGATTCAGCAATAGCTGAACTTCTTTGTATCTCTGAAGAAAGAGATATTCAGTGATCGATGATCACTTAGCTTATGCCTCAAGTCTCTTTTGTCTTTCCCTGCACACCCAGTACGATGTGTCAGAACGGACATACCTCTGCCACAATTCGTACAACAACTCTGTCAACTACACTGTTCATGATACGACCGAAAGCATGTCTCCTAAAGTCAGACTTTCTCTACCAATCAATGAAGAACACGTGTAAAGTGCTATGCCATGCATTTAATGCATAGGGTATAAATAGAAAGATTACCTCTCCATCTGAAATGCGCTCACCTCTAGCCTTTATTTTTCTAAAATATAGAAACCCTTGTTTTCTATACTCCCTAATCTCCAATTCTTTATATTCTTGTGCAACCATCTTAGTGCTTTCTTAAGTTTGTTTAGATTGAGTTTTACTTAATCTTATCCCACAACAGACTTGTAAATTTTGTTTGATTTATCAATAAACAATTTATTAAACTTTAAGTTCTGTGTTTGTATTCAACCCCCCTTCTACAAACTTGTTAAGCACCTTCGGGACCAACAAGTGGTATCAGAGCAGACTGTTTAATCTAATAAACAAGATCTTGCTTTATTCTCTTCCTTGCTATTCTAAAATGGAACTTAACACAAACACAAACTACTATGACAATGATTCACTCTCTAAATCTCCTCGATTCAGCAGAGATAACTTTGCTATCTGTAAGAATCGAATGATGCTATTTCTAGAAGGTGTAGACCCTACTATACCTGATTATGTAGCACATGGACCTTATGAACCTTTCACTATCATAAGCGCCGTTCCCGCCACTACCACCACTCCTGCTGTCCGTAAACGATATGCTGTCAAGGAAATAAGACAGTGGAGTGATGAAGACAAAAAGAAAGTAGGTCTAGATGCAAAGGCAAAAACTGTTATTTCTATGGCTCTGCCTGATGAAGCTTTCCATTCCATTATGCATCTTAAAACTTCTAATGAAATGTGGGACACCATATGTGTTCAATATGAAGGAACCACTGAAGTCCAAGAAACTCGAAAGATTAACTTGGTACGTCAGTATGAAAGTTTCATCTCTGGTAAGAACGAATCTCTCTCCGATGTTCACCAGAGGTTTAACTGCTTAATCATTGATCTAAGAACTGCTGGCAGGACCTATTCTAATTCTGAGGCCTTGACTAAATTCTTAGAATGTCTACCTGAAAGCTGGGACAATTATTCAATGTGTCTCAAGCTGACAAAAGACTTAAATTCTCTCTCTTAGCACCTTGTATGGAATATTGCTCAACTATGAGCAATCAAATCTCCTGGAGAAGAATCTTGTAAAAGACTCTAAAGACTCCAAAAGCACTCCTGTTGCTTTAGTCTCTTCAGAGATAATTCCATCTCAGCGATCTACTCTTACTATCACTGAGTTAGATTCTGAATCTGAGGAACTATCAGACACTGATCTGTTAGAGTTTGATGAGTCCTTAGCATTCTTGACAAACTCTTTTAAGAGATTTGCAAGAAAGAGCAATTTCCGAAGAAATAAGCCTCTAAGCCAAAATCAAACTCTGTTGATAAAGCTACTGCTACTTGCTTTAACTGCGAAAAGATTGGACACTTTGCAAGTGAGTGCAGGTCGAAGAAAGTCTTCAAACCTTCTACCTCAAGAAGATCCAGCGATGACAAATACCTTAAAATGAAAGAAAAATATCAAAAGTTGAAAAACTATAAGCGAAAAGGTAAAGGTCTCATCGCTGAAGAACACGACTGGGCTGAATCAGAAGAATCAAGTTCTGATGAAGAAGAAGTTGCTAATCTCTGCCTCATGGCTGAGATTAAAGAAGAAGTGGAAGAATCTTCAGAAACTTCCATGAGCTATATATCATCTCAGGTATCTATCTCAACTAATACCTCTCTATCTGAAGCAGAGAGAAGTCGCGCTGTTGATGTGCTGACGATTGACTTATACAATGCTCTAAATGGAAAATCTCTAGCTGAAAGCAAAAACAGTGATTTAACTAAACAGCTAGAAAAATGCCATGAAAAGATCAGAGAACTGACTCTTTTAGAGGAAAGTTTTAAAGATCAAGTCATTGTTAATGAAATCATCATCATTGAACGCGAACAAGCCATCGCTGCTCTAAAAACAGAGAAGGCTACTGTTGAAGGATGGTGCAAGTCCTCAACAAAGATCACTGAGATTATAAGTGCTCAGATCCCTGCCAGTGATAGACCTGGTCTTAGTTTTTGGAAACCACAGGATGAACCCAAAGAAGACAGTTCCATGCTTAAGTTTGGAACGTTCGTATCTTCTATCTCTGACACTTCTTATGCTCAGTTCTATTCTTCATCTCCTTCTAATCCCCTCCCTAGGAAATATCTAAAGGCTCTAAACCTGCAGATAATGGAAAATCCATTTTCCATCCTCAGAAGGCATCCAAGAAAGCAAAGCTGAATGGTCCTTCTAAAGCTTCAGTAAATCAATCTTCTAACTCTGTGATAGAAATCTTTGATCTCTGTCCTCCAAAGATGAAGATTGATCTTAAGCCTAAGAGATCTGAAGAAATGAAAATTCCTCCCAGATATCATGCTAAAGGCATTCTTGGAGCTAGCCCTGCTCATCTTAAATTTTCAAAACCTACTACTAATAGTCCTAAAACCACATTCAAATATAGAAAATGCTATCACTGTGGATTTACTGACCATATTGCTAGCAAATGTCCAAATGCCACTAAAGCTGATAAAACAACTAAAGTGAAGATGAATGCCTCCAAGGCTGAGAAGGTCACCAAAGCTGAAAAATCGACCAAGGTGAAAAATACCACTAAGGTTAAGAATATAACCAAGGTGAAGGTTACCACTGAAGCTGAATCTTCATCTGCTGTGAAGATTGTAGAACCTTCCATCTCCACTAACCCTAAATGAACCCATTGAAAAGTGGGTACCAAACAAAGCTTAATCTTCTTTATGTTTGCAGGGATTAAAGGGTATCTGGTATCTTGATAGTGGATGCTTTCGACATATGACAGGACAAAAAGACCTGCTCACTGAATACAAGGAAGAGAAAGGTCCCTCTGTGACCTTTGGTGGAAATGGAAAAGGATATACCCGAGGGTTTGGTTTCCTCATCAATGGGACAACTACCTTCAGAAGAGTCGCTTATGTAGATGGACTGAAGCACAATCTGTTGAGCATCAGTCAGCTATGTGACAAAGACTATGAAGTTCCCTTTACCAAGAAAGCATGTTCAGTGGTAAATGAAAGAGGGAAACTTGCTCTCAGTGGTTATCGTAAAGAAAATGTCTATGTAATAGATATGGACTCTACTACCACTGAAAACATGTGTTTTCTCTCTAAAGCCTCTTCTGATGTCAAATGACTATGTCACAAAAGGCTCTCTCATCTAAACTTCAAAACCCTGAATTCTCTCTCATCTAAGGAACTGGTTTCTAGTCTTCCTCAGCACTCATATGCTAAAGAATCTCTCTGCTTAGCATGTGAAAAAGGAAAACAGACGAAAACTAGTTTCAAGTCTAAACAAGTTTCCTCAGTGATAAGTCCTCTTCAACTCTTGCATATGGATTTGTTTGGCCCTGTCAACATCTAGTCAATAGCTGGAAAGAAATATACACTTGTCATTGTAGATGAATACTCTCACTACACCTGGGTTATCTTTCTTCGCTGCAAGTGTGACACTCCAGAAGAACTGATATCTTTTGTTAAAAAGATGGAAGTACTGAATAATCTTACTGTTCGTTCAATAAGAAGTGATCATGGAACTGAATTCAAAAACAGTTCTCTGAACAATTTCTTTGAGAACAAGGGAATTTCTCACAACTTCTCTTCTGTAAGAACACCTCAGCAAAATGGAGTCGCTGAAAGAAGAAACAAAACAATCATCGAAGCTGCTAGATCAATGCTCAGCGATTCTCACCTCCCTACTCAATTTTGGGCTGAAGCTGTGAATACCGCATGCTTTACTCAAAACAGATCGCTTATAGTAAAGCGATTTGGAAAGACAACTTATGAACTTTTTCATGGAAGAAAACCTTCTATCAGATTTCTTCATATCTTTGGTTGTCAGTGCTTCATTCTAAACAACAAAGATCTACTTGGAAAGTTTGATCCAAAAGCTGATGATGGAATATTTCTTGGATATTCCTCTATCTCTAAAGCCTACAGAGTCTTCAACAAAAGAAGACAATCTGTGGAAGAAACAATTCATGTCACCTTTGATGAAACTCACTCAACAAACTCTAAGCCAATCGCTGACAATGAAGAACTAAAGCTTGGATGTTCTCTCATTACAGAGAAACAAAACCTTTCTTCTCAAACCATCAACACACAAATCCTCCAGCTGCTGATGATGATCCAAACATCATACCTCCTAACGCTGAATCCACCTCATGGGTTTCAGCTGAGCCTCTAAACACACTTCCTCCATCAGATCCATCTTGGTCTGAAAACCTCTTAGAAAACAATGGTCTGTCTGACACTCAACAATTATTAGCTGATGAACCTCAGGCTTCTTCATCAGTGAACATTCCTATTGTTGATCCAACCTATGAAATGAGCGATCATGCTCCTGCTCAGCGATGGACCAGAGATCACCCCATAGATCAAATTCTTGGTGATCCCGATGCAGGTATCCAGACACGAAGAAGTTCAGGTAATATCTGCCTCTTTGTCAACTTTATTTCTTTAATAGATCCAAAGAAGACTGATGATGCCCTTAGAGATCCAAACTGGGTCAACGCTATGCAAGAAGAGCTGACTGAGTTTACTCATAACAAAGTTTGGAATCTCGTTCCTAGACCATCTGATAAAACTGTTATAGGCACCAAATGGGTGTTTAGAAATAAATTAGATGAACATGGAGCTGTAACCTGCAACAAGGCTTGACTTGTTGCTCAGGGATACAAACAAGAGGAAGGCATAGACTATGATGAAACCTTTGCCCCTGTGGCTAGGCTCGAAGCAATTTGACTCTTCTTAGCTTATGCAGTTTACAAAGACTTCATTGTATTTCAAATGGATGTAAAATCAGCGTTCCTAAATGGAAAGCTGAATGAAGAAGTCTATGTAGAACAACCCCCAGGGTTCTATGACCCTAAGCATCCAAATTATGTTTATAAATTGGATAAGGCTCTCTATGGTCTAAAACAAGCCCCTCGTGCTTGGTATGACACTCTCTCATCCTTTCTTATCTCTGAAAATTTTGAACGTGGTAAAATTGATATTACATTATTTTTCAGAAAGATAAAAGGTCATATTATTCTTGTACAAATTGTTAGTGCATTAATTGTATACAAGATTTAATTTCGAAAGTCTTGTAAAAAGCCTTGTATTTGAGAAGTCAATGAAAGACTTTGAATATCAAATCTTGTTTAGATTGATAGATTGCTTGATTGTGTTTGGGAAATTTACAATATCAATTGGTATCAGAGCATACCAAACTAATTCAGAAAGATCACTGAATTAGTTTTTGGATCAAATTCTTGAAAATTCAAGAAAATTGTTGTTTCTGAAAAACTCACTGTTTGATCCGTGGTTTTATTGTTTTTGTACAATTAAATCAAGAAATTGATTTGATTGTGTACATTTCATCCATTGGATCAACTTTTATTCAGATCATATAGTCTAATTCGAACATTAGATTGATCAATTTGATCAAATTGCTATTTTTGTAAAACACGAACTCGAACACTGTTCTTGAATCAATTTGGTGCATTTTGATGTTTTAATCAAAATCTTGTGTTAGAATAATGTTCTAATTGATAAATCGATCATTTCTATGGAATTTCATGTTTAAATTTGCAGGTTTAATCGATTTGGATCGATTTTGTGATCATCTGTGAAGAACGCGCAAGATTGGAAAAATGCACAAGTTCTTCCTTAGAACGCGCAAGCTACATCATCAAGAACACGCAAGATTCAAGCCTGAAGAACACGCAAGCTAAGCCTGCGAGTTTAAAATCTAAGTGTTAAAACGCGCTAAACATGTCTGCGAGTTTGAGCTTTGCGTGACAAGTAAAACGCGCAAACTGCGTCTTGAGTGAGCCGTGTAACACGCAAACATCGTCTTGCGCGAGTGCTGAAATGCGCAATCTTCATCTTGCGCGAGCCGTGTAACGCGCAAACCTTTTTTTGCGTGAGCTGTGTAACGCGCAAACGTCATAAAACGCGCACGTAGCGTCTAGCGAGTTCCAGAAACGTGCGAGTGCCTACTAGCGAGTTTCAGTGTGAATAGTGCTTTGCGTTTTCAGTGCCTTGCGAGTTTTGAGCTTTGCGTCTCTAGTGCCTTGCGAGTTTCATCCTTTGCGTGACCAACGTCAAACGCGTTTTGTTGTGAACAGTGACTAGCGCGTATAGTGACTTGCGAGTTTCAAGACTTAATTTTTTTTTTCTGAAAATTAAATTTTTTTTGTGATCCAAGTTTGACTTTTTAGTCAACATTTCTGATTTGTTTAGGAACGATCATTCACATCAAGCTAATCTGTCAAGATGCCTACTGTTGATGATAAGGGAAATACAGTACTATCAGCCAGAGATTGTGCTATCTTGTATATGCCTGAGACACCTGTTCTAGAAGCAGAAAGAGACAAACTGAAAAATCAGAATTCAAAGCTTCAAAAGCAAATTCAGGAGTTGAAATTTAAATTGTCAAATTCTGATAAAACTCTTGTTTGTACAAAATGTACTGATCATGCTAAATCCGATTGTGCAGGTATCATCCGTGCAAAAGAGAACGAGATAAGAGAGAAAGAGAAAGACATAAGAGAGAAAGAGACAGACATAAGAGAAAAAGAGAAAGAGATAAAAGAGAAAGAAAAAATCATTGTTCTAAAAGAAAAAAACAATTGTCAAATGTGAAAAGGAATTAAAATTGAAAGAGAGAAAGATTGAAAATATCCAAAGCCAACTGAAGACAACTGAACAAAAATCTTCAGAACTGTTAGGTCTGATTTTATAGTAATCATTGTATTTATAGGACTTGGTCAATACTGTGTTTAAAACTTATCAGTATTGTATTTGACCAAGGGTATTTAAGTCCCTTTGGTCTTGTTGGTTGTAAGAATCACACACGCACATTAATCAGAATTATACTTTGCGCTCCTATTGTCTCTCTCTCTACTTTCTCTCTCTAAGGATTTAGAGATTCTTGGGTTAACAATTGGTATCAGAGCAAGCTAGATCTTGAGAGAATTGAGAGATTGCATTCTTCTAATCTGAATTGGTGATCGAAATCGAAAATTTGATCGATTTTCTTGAATTTTTCAAGAAAATCTCGTTTTCTTGATTTCTCATCAAATTTGGATGTGTTTGTGATCGTTTTTGTTTGCATTTGATCTCATTAGTTTCGTTTTTGATAATCGATCACATTTGTTTCAGGTTGTTTTTCAAGAAAAACAGTGTTGGATCATCGATTTTGAGTTTTAAAATTTTCTGGAAAAACGAGTTTGGTTACTGTTCTATCATCGAAATCTCATTTTTATGGTTTTAATTGAAATTGTTGGTTGATTTGAGTGGAAAAGGTGTTTTCGATCTTATTTGTAAAAGGAAAGTTCATCAAATTTGGTGTTGAAATCGAGTTTTTTAGAAGTTTTTGTGTTTTGCGTTCGGTTTATTCAAGATCCACACTTTGCGTTTCATTCAAAACACTTTGCGTTTCATTCATGTTGCTTTGCGTTTCCCTCTACAAACGCAAAGTTTGATTTGCGTTCCTGCCTTCGACCGAAAAATTCTTGGTTCGCGTTTCAAGTTCAACCCGCAAAGTTTACTTTGCGTTTCCCACTACACCCGCAAAGTTTACTTTGCGTTTCCTTCTTCATCCGCGAAGCTTAACTTTGCGTTTCCTTCCACACCCGCAAAGCTCAACTTTGCATTTCCTTCTAGACCCGCAAAACTCTTGTTTCCTGTCTTAGTTAAAAAAAAAAAAAAGTCTGGAATTTTTTTTTGTGTGTCATCTAAATTTTTTTCCTTTTTAATCTTTGTGTCATTTCAAGTGTTTTTCAAATTGTCAATTTTTAATATTTTTTTTTCTTCTTCGAAAATTTTCAATTCAATCTGATTTTGTTTTGCAGATACATCAGCAATGGATTCTGCCAAGTTTGCTTTCCAAGCTAGGTTCTACTCAAATGATCTAATGATGCAATTGGGAACAGATACTCGTCCACCAGTCTTAATCAACGAAGATGAGTTTACACAGTGGCAAGACAGGTTCATAAATTTCATTGAGCGTCAGAGTAACGGAGAGTACATGATGAAATCTTTGTCTGAAGGACCATTTGTCAAGCCAAAAGATGACATTCCTTTGACAGATGATGAAATCAAACGTGAAAAAGCCGATAGAGAAGCAAAGTCCAATTTGATGCTAGCTCTACCTAACACGATCTACAATCGAATTGACTGTTTTAAACATAATCCGAATATGATGTGGACTAAGTTAGAAAAGATCATGCTTGGGTCATCAGTTGCTACTCAGATTCGCCAGACACGCTTCATGAACAACTTTGAGAAATTTAAGGCGAAGGACAATGAATCTCTGAAGGCTATCTTTGACCGGTTTTGCGCTGTGATTAATGATCTTAGAAAGATTAAAGTGGAAAAGACTGCTCTGGAGACGAATCTGAAGTTCCTTAATTCTCTTCAGCCTGAATGGAATAAATCATGTCATAGACTGAGGAACGATGTCAGAATTTCCACGATGCAGATTCAAGAGCTGTATGAGATTATGCTAACTGATGAGAGCTTGGTGATAGAGAAAAAGGCCAAGTTAGACAAAAAGAACAAGAAGACAGTTGATCCGGTTGCTCTTCTCACGAAGCAACTGAATGAACAAGCGTTGTTTGATAACGCTTACACCGGATCAATTGATGACGATGGAGAGGCCTTACAGAAAGCTATGATCCTTCTCTCCCAACACTATCAGAAGAAGTTCCAACCTAGATCGGGTTCCAACTCTTCTCGCTTCACTTCCGGTCTTAAAGTAAAAGTACCCGAGCCAAAGACTGCTGCTTACTACAACTGCGGAAAGCCGGGTCACATCTCAAAGGAGTGTAGAGCAAAGAAAGTTAAGGACTCAGCTTATTACAGAAGGAAATTGGAGCTGGCTGAGAAAAGAGAGAATGGAACAGCTTTGCTGGCAGAAGAAGAATTCTGGCTGGATTATTCCGATGATGAAGCATCGAACGTCGAGATCGCCCATTTGTGCTTAGTCAGAGATGACCAGTCAGATGACTCTGACACTGATGAGGATGAGGTATATTCTGAATTTGACTACAACTTTATTACCTCTCAGTTTGATATCATGATTAATGCTTTGTCTGATTTGCGCTCTAAATTTTTATCTGAAAGAGTTTTAAATTCTGAAAAGTCAGATTTAATTGAAAAGCTGAAAATTTCTTTGAAGGATGAAAAATCTATTTTAGAAAATACTAAAGACATATTTCAAAAGAAATTGGATGCTTTGGAAAATTTAAACAAAACTTATCTTGAATCTTTGACATCGATGGCTACTTTAAAAGATGAATTTTTTGATAAAATAATTAAGTTAGAAGAAAAGCTTTATCGAAGAGACCAATCTGAACAAACAATCTATATGAACAAGCCGAGGACTGAAGAGGCTTTAAAACAGAGATGGGGACTTGGTTTTGATAATCCTCAATTTTTAAACAAAGTAATAGACAAAGTTCCCACCTTATATAAATACGATTATCTGACACTTGCTCATTATGCTCCTCAGTTCAAATTTCATTGGACTAGTGAAAAGGAAGTGTTAGATTTCGAAAATGAGAAAAGGATATATAAAAAGAAAAATGAAATTCCTTTTGTTTATACGTCCGAAAATGCCAAATATTTTCCGGAAAAATCAAGAAGAGGAAGAAGAGTTTTAAATGATATATTTTCTGTTAAATCTTCAGTGTCTAATGATTTTATTCCTTCTTATGCCCCTGATTCTGATAAGGAACATATTTCTTCAATCATTTATGATTCAAAGAAATATACTCCTCCGTTAATATTAGAAGGAAAAATCATAGATCTTGAAGATCAGATAGAAGATCAAAATATTTTGAAGAAAATTGAATCTGACATTATTCTTTCTTTTATGACTTCTAGTCTTGAAGAAAATTTATTTTCTCAAAAATCATATTCTATTTCTAGCATATCTTCTGATTCTAAGGAAAATAAAAAGGAAGTTTCAAATTTTAAAATCCTTTCTCAAAATAATTCAGACTCCGAGGTGAATTCAAATTTATTAGTTGATCAGATTGGTTGATTGGATAAATTTATTTCTTCTGATTTAAATATTTCTTCTAAAATTCTTGATAATTCTTTTACGCTCAATGATCAATATTATAAACCCAAGCGTAAAAGAAGACGGTCAAAGAAGTCGAAGAAACGAGATACAATTTTTACTGGCAATTCTAATTCTTCCGATACTATTATTTCAGATTGGACTGTGAGCCAGTCAAAGAAGCAGATCTGGAGAGCTAGGCGGACATCAACTGATTATATGTTTGATGGAGATCGATGTGTAGACAAATTTTATAATAGTGATTCATTTGCTGTTTGTAATAAAGTTTCAAAATATTCTATAAAGCAAATGTTTCAAGTTTCCAAAAATGTCTCACATTCGTCTTCTGATTCTAGTTCAGATGATCATGCTTTCTCTTCTGATGGTTGTGATTATTTTTCTGATAATATTCCTCGTGTTTCTAATGTCAATTCTGTCAATTATTGTTACCCCATAAGAACTGCAACTAACAAACACGGGCCCAAATTCAAGTGGGTACCCAAATCTTTATCTGATTCAAAGTTGCAGGCATCACATGTTAAGGGGGAGTAAGAGGGTTGTGGCTTCTAAGTATTTCAGCTTAGAACCCGTGCTTCAACGACATTGAATTCAAAACACATACAGTTTAGAACTCGTTCTTCATAGTTAAGCTTCTGACTAAAGAAATACTGTGAGTACATCAATTTTATTTCCGCTGCATATATCTCTGATTATGGTGTGTTCCAGTTTTTCTCAATGTTTCAAGAATCTGAGTTTGTTTATCTATCTCATGAATTTATATTACCCAAAATTTTCTTTTAATATGAGACACAAATTATTTTTATAATGTGAAAGATGAAATAGTTGAATTTTATTTTGTTCCAACTAAATATTAATTAAAAGTTTAAATCTTTACAAATTTTATTCTATAAAGTAAAGTTTTACATTTTTTCTTTCCTTTGAATAAAATATGTGTCTAGGATAAATTTTCAAGTTCTTTTGTTTATATTAAAGTTTTTATATGGTCAAATTTCAAGTCTTACAAAAGTCGAAAAGTCAGCAACATGTTTGAAACTTTTATTTCTGCTTTAAAGATATGTGAGTCGGAATTTTTATAGTTTACTTTGCTTAGACTACCTAAACGATCAAAATTTTAGATTGGAATGAAAATATGGGCTAAGCATTTAGACGTTGATCTGAGTGATTGAGATGAATATTAAATTCTTAAAATACAGAAATCTCTGAGTTTAAAAGTTTGTACCTGTGACCTTTCTGGTTTGGGAAAGTAAGTTTCTCGGGATGCTTGTCATCTGGTCCCCTAAGGTCAATTGGTCTGAGAGTGATCGAACAGAAATCCTTCAATAGAATCAGATCGAAAGTCATGTTTTACTGGTATGAATGGGTTTAGGATATGTCGATGTAGCCATTCTGATCTGGGAGAGTAAGTCCAAAGGGTGCTTGACACCTAGTCCCCTAAGGCCAACTGGTCTGGGAGTGGCTGACCCAAATCCTGCAATAGGGTCAGATAGAAAGTTACGTTTACGGCATGTTCTTTACTTAATAAACTTTTTTGATCAAAAGATGCCAAAGTGCACGCTCTTAAAAGATGCCAAAGAGCATACTCATGTTAAGATACCAATGAGCACAATGCTAAAAGATGCCAATGAGCACACATCTCATGATACTTGGTGATATGTTTGAGTTGCGATAAATCTGTAAATTTATGAATATCTTAATTCTTGATGGCTTAGTGTTAGTACATGCAAAGTTCTCTATAATATTTTTAGAATTGCATTTTCTTGAAGCTAATCGAAGATTCGCATGTGAGCACACTGAATAGATTGCTGGAAGTTTTGAAACTGAACATGTTTTAACTTGATATGCAATTAAACTCGTTCTTTTATCTTACAACATATGTTTGATTTCAAATGATTGATAAATTTGTGATATTTTACTCTGTAAAATTTAATTTGTTTTGTGTTTAAAATTTTATATGTTTAGTTGTTTCAAAATTTACATTAAGTATATTTTTCTTTCTACATTAATTTCTGATCACTGTGTTCTCATAAATATATTTTAACGGGTTTATGCATTATTCAAGGGGGAGTGAACAAAGAGATGTATTTCAAAGATTATATCTGTTTTTGAGGGGGAGTGTCTGATTTTCTTTACATGAATGTTATCTCGAATTGTCTTATCTAATGCATTTGTGTAGGGGGAGTCAAAGAGCTTTCAAAGGTAAAATTTTTCTAAGGCAGCTTTGCGCTTCACACATGGCCCGCAAAGCTTGTTTTGCGCATCAAGCATGAAACGCAAACCTTGCTTTGCGTATCAAGCATGGCACGCAAACCTTGCTTTGCGTCTCCCATGTGGAACGCAAACCTTAGTTTGCGCTTCCTGCATGGAACGCAAACCACCCCTGTTTTCTCTGTTTCTTTGATTTTGCAGATCTTTCGTTGTCTCGTCTCCAACATTTGCATGACCAAGTTGATCAAGATCATCAAGGTCATGAGGGGGAGAAGTCAAGGAGAAGTTAAAGAGACAAAGAGCTTAAATGTTTACCTGCTGATCAAGATTCGCTCAAAGATTCTATTCTCTCAGCTACAACAAAATCTTTTGTTGTTCCTGCTCCGAACACCACAGTTCATTCAAGATCATTCAAAAGAGGTGTATCGTCTTGAGCTTAAGCAGCAAAGAAAATTTTCAATCTGCAAGATGCTGAAAAGAAATTTTTTCTTAAAAGTCAGAAAGCTTCTGAAAGTCGCTTTGTTGGTCCGTGTTGTTATAGAAGATATTTTTTGAAGACCAAAGCGCCAATGATTACTAAGGGGGAGATTGTTAGGTCTGATTTTATAGTAATCATTGTATTTATAGGACTTGATCAATACTGTGTTTAAAACTTATCAGTATTGTATTTGACCAAGGGTATTTAAGTCCCTTTGGTCTTGTTGGTTGTAAGAATCGCACACGCACATTAATCAGAATTATACTTTGCGCTCCTATTGTCTCTCTCTCTACTTTCTCTCTATAAGGATTTAGAGATTCTTGGGTTAACAAGAACTACAAGCTGAATCAGTTGATCTTCAACACAAGTTTAAGGCTTTTGAAGATAAGATATCTGCCTTGGAAATACAGAATGTTGAACTGTCAAAAAGCATCCAAGTAGAGAAAGAAAAATCAAAACTGGAGACATCTTCAACTCAAAAGATATCTGACTTTTCAAAGAAAACACTCCAAGAGAAAAAGGATTTGGAGCTTAGATGCATAAAACTTTCCAAGCAAGTATCCGACTTTGAAAAGATTTTGATAACTGAACGGGATATATTTGCTAAAGAGAAACAAGTTCTTGAAAATAAAATTACTGAACTTCCCAATCAGATTTCTACTTTACAAGACTTGCTTGAAAAAGAAAGACAAATTTTCAAAGAAAAGAAGCAGTCTTATGATCTTGAAAAGAAAAATACTAAAAAGAGAAATTCTAGGATTTTCAAAGATATATCAGAAAAGAACAAGAACTTGGAAAAAGATTTTGAGCTTGAACGTTTACATTTTGAATCTGAATTATCTAAGCTTCAATCCAAAATCACTGTTCTATCATCAGATGTGAAAAAAGAACAGAAGGCTAAATCTGATTTGAAACAAAAGTTTGACACACTTAATGCTGAAAGAAACATTTTATCTGAAAAGATAAAAGACTTAGAAGCTGCAAACGTTGATTTGTCAGAAAAGATTACAACTGATGTTATTGATCAATCACCTGTTGATAATTCAACAAAATCAGTCTGTTCTTTCAAATTAGCTTCAAGTTCTATTCATGATCAAAATGTTTTCAAAAAGAACAGTGTCAAACCTAAAATTGTCAAATCAAATCAGATTCGATCATCAAATCTATTTTATGACAAATCTGTTGATGGACCAGCGAGCTTCTATGTTAAATCTCTTGGAAAGCAATCGAAGAAAAATCAGATGGTCTGGCGAGTGAAGACTGCTGATGAAGAGAAGAAGAATGACAGATCATTCAAATCCACAACCAATGCCAAAAAGAACAGTACACATAAAGGCAAATCTTTTGGTAATTCTGATGTATATTACTCGACTAATCATTTGGTCAGAATTGCTCAAAGGAAAATCTATTGTTCTTACTGTGGAGAGAATGATTTCGTCCAACAAGAATCTGCTCATAACTGGTACAGATCTTACAGAATTACTTCTTAGATTTCTGATTTTAAAAGATATAAATCTAATGAGAGGTGGATTTCTAAATCTAACATACCAGGACCCAAATACCAGTAGGTACCAAAGCCTGTTAAATCTGTTTCGCAGGTACCACAGGTATAGGGGGAGCAAGATGTTTGACTTCTAAGTACTACAACTTAGAACTCGGACTTCAATGTCAAAGACTAAGTCTTATAAACACTTCAGTTTAGAACTCGAATTTTAATGTAAAGACTGTGGCTTCTGATCACATTACAGATCAGGACCCGTTGTTCAATGTTCAGACTTGGATATTTTGCAAATATCCAGGGGAAGCTTAAAAGAAAACAAATCATGAACATGAAAAATGTTTTCTGAAATGTTCAAACCACTTCTGGTTCTCAAAAGATTTCATGAATTAAGAAGTGTGATTTTTTTAAATGTTTTTCATTATTAAGCTTTAATGTTTAACTGACCGTGTGTTTCCAAAGATCAATACTTGTGTATTATCTTGTCTATATACTGTAAAGTATTCACACACATCGGTTCACTACTTCATTTTAATTTGTTATTACCATGTCTCTAAACGAACCTATTTTTCGATGGTAATACCCCTGTTTGCTTTCAATTATTGTTGAGCATCATTCATCATTTCAAATTTGTGCTTTCATTGCTACATTGTTTATATTTGTTCATATAAACAAATTATTCAGTTCTTTGATACCCTAACCATTTCATTTGATCTGATTGATACATTGTCAGATTCTCAAAACAATTCTCTTGATTTCATTTCATTCATTCAATATTCTTGTTTTGAGAGATCTTCATTGTTCAATTGCTCAAGTCTCATGAGCATACATTTTGACAATGTCATCATGCATTTTTGAACTTAATTGTTAAAGTTAAACTGTTGAGCAACTATTCTTTTTAGGACTTACATGGGATTCATGTGTGAGCTTAAATAGAACTTCCATGGATTCACGTTAACCAGTGTTTCCTACCCAGGAAGTTATCCTAGAGTGATTGAGGGGTGAGGGGTCATAAAATCAAAGAGTGGGGGAGATAACTCATCCGGTTGAGTTTTTCTCATTGTGTGGAGCGGAAAAATGTAAATGAGAGTTTGGTTAGAAGTGAGCTTTAATGTTAAAAAGAAAGAGGGTGTGAGAACAGAGTTAAAAGAATATCAGAACTCTGCACCAACCACTTTCTGAGCCGGGCAGCCACAAAATCTGATTGGTTCACATTCTTTGGTGACCATCATTGAAAAAGGCAGTGATCCCATGCCAACTCTTGCATTAACCCCACCAACCACTCGTTTCTTTCTTAACAAAGAAATGTTTCAATTTTCTTGGGGATGCAGTACATCTGCTATCTGATCTTCACTCGGAAGATTCAGATATTGAAAAAGAAGAAAGTTTGACCCACCTTCGCACCTCTTTCATGCACATTGAGTCCGTGTAATACCTGTTGCTGTCTCAACAGTTTACACAATTTGAGCTTTATGAAACACAATCATTGTGCTAAATTCTTTCATACACAAGCACGATCACACAGAAAATTTGTTTTCTGTCAGAACATTCATAGATAAACCTTGTGTTTTTCAAAGATTGAATGGAAGTCCTGGGGAGTCATCATCAAACCAGCTCCTTAAATTATACATTCGTTGTACACAGTAACTCCGTGTTACTGATAGACACTTCTAACTGTTTCATTTGTTGAATCAGGGTTACCAAGTTCATTATATATGAATTTGACAAGATTCGGGTATATACAGTTCATGATTCAGATACTCAGATCAAAGGATGAAAACTGTCAAATTATCATAAAGGAGGAGATTGTTAGTTGAATACAAAGGGGGTGATCAAAGATAATGTTGAAATTGAAGATGTTTTGATGATCATGAAGATCACAATCATCAAAAAGAGGGAGACATTTACAAAGATCAATTTCAAACAAAGACTTGGAGAGAAATGCTTCAAAAGTCTTTCTGATGAAAATGGTGAAGATAATTCTGATAGTCAAAGTTAGATGAAAGTTTGTTTGGATCAAGAAGATTCAAAAAGATTCTGAAGAAAGACAATTCAAAGACAAATGGTGAAGATAATCCTGAAGAGATAATTCTGAAAGTTGAAGACAATTCAGATGCTTACTATGTTTCAGAGACAGATTCTGAAGATGATTTGAGAAAGTTTGTTTTTCTGAAGACTGATCAGAGATTACAGAGATAAAGATACAGTTTTCAAAGATCCCTAGAAATTTCAAAGAAGTTTTCAAAGATTTCAAAGATTCATTCAAGACATGTTGATTTATAAAGATGCAAAGTGCAAAAGACTTTTCAAAGATTCTTCAAAGACTGAAGATTGTTAAAAGCTTCAAAGTTTTAAAGATGTGAGAGATAAAAGTTGAAGAATCAAGCGCTGAAGACAAGTGTTAAATTTTTTTTAAATCTTGAATACAAAGGGGTAGAATGTTAGTGTATTAAATTGTATAGAAGATTTAAGTGAGAAAGTCTTGTAAAAAGCCTTGTATATTGAGAAGTCAATGAAAGACTTTGAATGTCAAATCTTGTTTAGATTGATAGATTGCTTGATTGTGTTTGGGAAATTTACAATATCACAAATATATGTTGATGACATAATATTTGGTTCTACTAACCCATCTCTATGTACTCGCTTCGCTGAAAGAATGAAGAAAGAATACAAAATGAGTATGATGGGTGAGCTAACTTACTTTCTTGGTCTTCAGATTAAACAATCTGAAAAAGGTACTTTTATCAGCCAAGGTAAGTATGTTAAAGATATGCTGAAGAAGTTTGATCTAACTCAAACTTCAGCGATGAAAACTCCTATGGCACCTCCTCTGACATTAAACAAGGATCCATCTAGAAAACCTGTAAATGTCACTGCCTATAGAGGAATGATAGGCTCCCTACTGTATCTTACAACGAGCCGACCTGACATCATGTACTCTACCTGTTTATGTGCACGCTATCAATCTGAACCCAAGGAATCCCATCCGATCGCTGTAAAGCGAATCTTCAGATATCTTAAAGGAACTCCTAACCTCGGTCTTTGGTATCCCAAAGACTCAGGGTTTGATCTAATTGGATATTCTGATAGTGATTTTGCAGGATGTAAACTCGATAGAAAAAGTACTACTGGTGGATGTCAACTCCTAGGAGGAAAGCTGGTAAGTTGGACAAGCAAAAAGCAAAATTCAGTGTCCACTTCCACAACTGAAGCTGAATATGTAGCCGCTGGGAGTTGTTGTGCTCAGGTCTTATGGATGAGAAATCAACTATTAGACTATGACCTTCAGCTATCAAAGATTCCAATCTATTGCGACAACACTAGTGCTATCGCTATAGCAAATAATCCAGTGCTACATTCAAAAACGAAACACATAGAGATCAGATATCATTTTATCAGAGATCATGTGATGAATGGTGATATTGAACTTAACTTTATCCCTACTGACTATTAGCTAGCTGATTTGTTCACCAAACCTCTTGATGAGACAAGGTTCAACTTTCTCATAAGTGAGCTTGGAATGCTGAATCTTGAAGAGTAATTCTTCATCTTTCACGCACTATGTCAGTGATTCTAAGTTCCCCTTTATCAATTAATCTCTGAATAAATATCTGACTCTCAGGTATGTTCTCTCATTCTCAATCACTGAATGTGGATTCAGTAAGTCATTTTTTTCAAAATCAAGACTTTAAGTACTGATTTTTCTTCAAATGATTAAAAGCTTTTTGAAAAACAAACACTATCTCCGACATTTCTTATCAGAGATTCTTTCAAAAAGAAAACCCATCTCTAACTTTTCTTCAGAGATAATTTCAAAAAGGACAAATGAAACGGTTTTTCTCTCTCCTATGATGTCATTTGAATCGACAATCCACGACATGCCTCTTTCTGACACGTTCGTCCGTTGCCCTTGTATCCAATCAACTTCGTGAAACGTGTCCATGTCATGATGAGCATTTGTTTTCCCGCCTCTCTCTCTCTACGTATAAAAGGAGCGCCTTTTCATTTTTACCTCTTTACTCTTTCTGGAAATCTTTTCAAGCAAGCATCTCTCTCAAGGCATTTCAAGCAAACAACTCCTTCAAGCATTTGCATCTTTTTACCTCCAAGATTAACAGGTTACTTTGTTCATCTTTTCTTATTAAAATTTTGTTACAAAATCCTATATATGTTCCATCATTATGGGTGTTTTCCAAGATTTTTCAACATTAAAATCATTTTTTTGATTTTATTGATTCAAACCTTTGGTTTTCTCATTGTTCTTTCTTCTTCAACAAAGAACACTGTTTTATTCTTAAATATTTTAAGTTTTTCCATGTTTCTTTCTCCAAATAGAAACTGGTAAAATTTTCTTTATTTTTGGACTCTAAACCTTTCTTTCTATTCTGATTCTTTCTATATTCAGAAATGGCACAATCATCGTTCATTGCTTCCAAGAACGTGAAATTTGCGATCACTGACTCTGAACTCCCAAAGAACAACCATCTCGTACGGTTGGACTTTGAAGTTACGAAATACCCCCACATGGTGGATGCTGCTGCATTCTTGAAGCAGTCATGCTTGGCCTACGCTCTGAATGTGGATCCCAAACCATCAAAGGCTCTTCTACAACAATTCTGGTTCACCGCTGACGAAAGCACCATCACCAACAAGAAGGGAGACGTGGTTCCTGCTATCTCTTTTGTCACTGAACTAGGCTCAGGCATGCTCACTGTAACACCCTAAAAATTGGGGTAAAATAAAACTCAAAATTTCTGCAATATAACGCCTAAAATATGGCGAATCCAAAACCTGTAAACATGGTGACTATAACCCAAAAGAGTTGGGGTAGTTCTATAATGAAGTAGCGGAATAAATAAGACATATACATGACAACCTATTTAATATAGAACAATTAACAACTAGATTAAGATGGGTGTCACTATGACTTCAAAACGCTCTTTTTCGATTTCCTAAAAATGCCCGGTCCAAGGAGGAATCCTAGGTGCGATCCCGACGAATCAAGGTGCCCTACTCACACCACTAGCGGAACCTGTGAACCAATTAAACATGAACACAAGTGTTAAAACAAAGTCTAACGGTTATTACGCCGGTACTAGTTATAATGTAAATAAGAACAATAATTAAATGTTACCAGCGCCCATGCATTGAGATCAATGCCAAAACCTCCCAATCGGGACATTGAAATTTCTTGTACATTTATAACACATATATTTTCCAAAATAAAACGGGGAAATCTCGCGATGTATATTGAATTTCACCGTCCAACCCCGGTTCTAGTTCCCATGCCACACCGGACATTACAATCCTCAAACCGTCACTGCCTCTAGCGTTTACCCCGTCGGGTTACACCTCAAGGTCTTACAGGCAAGGGTGCCTATCCAATCTAACCAAGTTCCAACTAAGGGACTTGCGTCCCCTATTGTCTACTCGCAAAGCCCAAGACAATAAACATGCAATATACTATGCATACCATCTAAATCCTCGTGCACAAGGAAATAGATATAAAACTTCCAACACGAATTATGAACAATTACATATGATAATCTTCATGTAAGTATATTGATGGCACATTAACATGATTATGCTTGCTACATATTCACCATGAGAAGAATACAACTCATTTAGCCACATATAAGTTCCCAAATAGAAAATAACTCCAACTGCTGATAAGAATTTATATATTTGACTTTCAATATGTAGAGGTGTAGACCTTCACCATAATTTGCCCTTTTTCTAAGAGACATACAAATAAGAACTTTACAATATGGTTACACACTTCCACCAACCCCAAAAGTCTCATTTAATGAAGATAAGTAAAACCCTAACTTTTAGGTTAATAGCATACATTTCATTAATGACATATAAACAAATAATGATACAAGTATGGATGTACATAAGTTGAGAAAACTTACCTAGAGGTTCAATAACCAAACCCTAGAAGGTTAGAGTTGAGAATGTAGGTGATGAGAACCTTGACCCTCAAGACAATGGAGCTAGTTTACCAAATGAGAGGAACCCTAGTTAGCATTAAATATACCTAACCAAGATTCTAGAGAGGAGTAAATGTGGAAGAGATGAAGATTGAGAGAATGAACTTTACCTGGTTGAGAGTACAAATCGGCTGTCCAAACCCACAAAGTGAAATAAATGAACTCTCCTCATGAAATCAGACTTTTAATGCCCTTTATCCCCTGAACCAACTCCATCGCCAAAACCTTCTTTCACTGAAAATGATCGGACATCTCTAAACATAGACGTTGAATTCATTCATCAGGCTACTTCAAATTTTCCCATCATTGAAGAACGTCTTGAGCGACTGGAGGCTGAAGTACGGTCCCTGGCAACTACAAAGACTACTCCTTCCATCACTGAACTCCCCCATTCTGATAATGACAAAGAGGGGGAGAAAGAGCGTTATGAAGAAAATATTGAGGAAGCTGCTGCTGATGTCCAGACGGAAGAACCTCCCTCTCATGTTGAGGGGGAGAAGGTTGCTGACAAAACTCCTCCCTCTGATTCTCTCGCTCAAATTCTAGATGGAGAAGAAGAGGAAGAGGAGGATGAAGATGAAGAAGAACTTGATCTCCAAGATCAAGAAAAAGAGCAACAAGCTGACGATGATGACAAAGAGGGCCAATCTCTTTGGGTCTCAACAGCGAACGTCTCATCAGCGACAACGTCGAAAGGAGCTGTCACAACAGGGGGGAGAAGTGAACCTACTTCAGGTACCACTTCCCAAGGCAAGCAGAAGGGTATAGCTTCCGAGGGAAACCTGAATATAGTATCACAATCTGAGGGGGAGAATCCTTCTCAGGTATGTCTTTCTATTGTACCCCTATGTTACTATACTTTTCCCACCCCTGTCTCTTTCTAAGCCTTTATCTTTGTCCTTCCCAAAATAAACACTAACTCCCTTTTCACTTCTTGACCAGACAGTTCTCTCCCCTGCTTAAGGGAAATGAACTTCAAATAATCCCAGCTTCTACAGCTGAAGATCAAATAATCCCAATCTCCTTCGGTGAGATTGATGATCAAGAAGAAGAAGAAGAAGAAGCCCTTCTCCATCCAGGAAAGCCCTCTAGACCAACTCATTGGTCAGAGGAAGAATTTAATAGAAGAACGGAGATAATCTCTCATCTGGAGAGTTAGCGGCTGAAGATACCTCTTTAAAATCCATCTACAGAGCTAGACTTCCTGAATGAAGCTGAAATTGAAGAATCTGTCAGAGCTGAGAAACTGATCGCCGAATGTCAAAGAGATACTTCTCTAGCTCTCAAGGTTCAATCTTCTCAGGTCAAAGACAAGAAGCTAAAGAAGAATCCAGTGGAAGTCCAGGCTACTCTACTCAAAGAAATTGAAGAGGAGTGCTCAAAAGAACAAGCGGTCAGCGATAACACTGTCAAATGGTGCAAGCATAAAGTCGACTATCGCTCTGACCCAATGAAGATTACAGCTGTTGTCATCTCTGGAAGAAAGAAGAAGGACAAAACTTTTGTAACAATGGAGATAACCAGAGAAGATGGAAGCTCAAAGGCAATGTTTGTCTCAAAACTTGAAAGCTTCGCCTACATGGAATGGCTAGAGTTCAAGGATGCACTGAAGAAATCGAAATCAACTTACAGAGGTTATGTTGAAGGGATCAATAATGCTTTCATCAACAGAGTCGCTGCTATTTTAAAGGTGCCATCTACTCTTCCTTCTAAGCCAAGGCAACTCAAAAGAAAGCTTGTCTCCTTCTCATCTGAGAATGTCGCTCCTATAAGAAATGACACCTCCATCAAATTTTCAAAGGAAGCTTTGTTTGGTCCTCCTCCTGAACTCTCAGTTCTAGATCTATCCCTACCTCCTGTGGACCCTATATTACCGGGAAAGTACTCAAAGATTCTTTTGGAATCTTCTTCAGAGATGATGAAGAACAACTCAAATTCCAAAGAGTCTCTGAAATACCTATCTGTCCTCTTAGTCATCTCAAGGATCTCTTATGCTTATGGTGTGACTTCTCTCCTTTAGCTGAATCAATCAAGTCAATCATTAGTCAAGAATCTTCAGATTGAAGGCAAAGAGGAGAAGAAATACCTGACTATATGATCAATCCTCCAAAGTCTTCTCTAGATAGCTGATAGATTAGTCTCTTAATTCTTGTAATCTATTAGTTAGACTTACAGTAGTTAGTTCTTCAGTTGTACTTTATATTTTCATATCTTGTAATTCTTTCCTTGAATTAATGAAAATTTCAGTGAAGTACTTAACCCTATCAATACTATAAAAGATCACTCAAAATAGTAATTGGGACATGTATGTTATGAGTCCTGATTATTCCTTATTTTGAACTAAAAAGTAATTTTATTCAGTTACTTTGTCATCATCAAATAGGGGGATATTGTTGATCCAAACTCTCTCAGTGATTTGATAAAGACCCTCTTCTATACTTAGTGAAAATTACGTTTATTAATATGTATTAGTGTTTCACCATCAACGATCAGACTGAGTCTGTTTAGTTATCACTGATGATTTTTCTTATAAACATTCATATGTATTAGTGTTTCACTATCAGCGATCAGACTGAGTCTGTTCAGTTATCGCTGATGGTTTCTGATGTAAATGTAATCCCTAAAGACAAGTTTTGCATCAACAGATGTTCATAGCTGAATCGAAGACTAAGCTGCTGAACAAAGACAAGTCTACTAGTGACCTGATGCGGATATCAGTGAAGCAAAGACAACTCTACTCATATGCGAAGAAACCTGAGGAAAAGCTTCAACGATGGCTGAACTTCTTTGTATCTCGAAAGAAAGAGATATTCAGTGATCGATGATCACTTAGCTTATGCCTCAAGTCTCTTTTGTCTTTCCCTACATACCCAGTACGATGTGTCATAACGGACATACCTCTGCCACAATTCGTACAACAACTCTGTCAACTACACTATTCATGATACGACCGAAAACATGTCTCCCAAAGTCAGACTTTCTCTACCAATCAATGAAGGACACGTGTAAAGTGCCCTGCCATGCATTTAATGCATAGGGTATAAATAGAAAGATTACCTCTCCATCTGAAATGCGCTCACCTCTAGCCTTCATTTTTCTAAAATATAGAAGACCTTGTTTTCTATACTCCCTAATCTCCAATTCTCTATATTCTTGTGCAACCATCTTAGTGCTTTCTTAAGTTTGTTTAGATTGAGTTTTACTTAATCTTATCCCATAACAGACTTGTAAATTGTGTGTGATTTATCAATAAACAATTTATTAAACTTTAAATTCTATGTTTGTATTCAACCCCCCCTTCTACAAACTTGTTAAGCACCTTCGGGACCAACAATATATTTACTCTGATTTATGGAAATACCTTCAGAAGTTTGTTTAATTTGAAGACCAAGAAAGAAAGTAAGCTCACCCATCATACTCATCTCATATTTGCTTTTCATGAGAGAGGCAAACTCCTGACAAAGAGATTCATCAGTGGAACCAAAGATGATGTCATCTACATAGATTTGGACAAGAATTATATTACCTTTGGTTTTCTTGAGAAAGATAATATTGTCAATTTTACCTATGGTATATCGGTTTGATAGAAGAAAATCGGATAGGGTGTCATACCAGGCACGAGGAGCTTGCTTCAGACCATAAAGAGCTTTGTCTAGTCTGAACACATAGTGAGGATGAGCTGGATCTTCAAAACCCGGAGGTTGTTTCACATAGACTTCTTCAGCAAGTTCTTCATTGAGAAATGCACTTTTAACATCCATTTGGAAAATCCGAAAGTTCTTGTGAGCAGCATGAGCAAAAAAGATCCTTATTGCTTCAAGTCTAGCAACAGGGGCAAAGGTTTCGTCATAATCGATACCTTCCTCCTGTCTATATCCTTGAGCAACAAGTCTGGCTTTGTTCCGAATAATAGTGCCGACTTTATCCATCTTATTTTGGAAGACCCACTTAGTGCCAATAATAGTCTTACCAAACGAACGAGGCACAAGTCTCCATACTTTGTTTCTTTCGAATTGAGACAACTATTCTTGCATGGCAGTGATCCAACAAGGATCTTCTAGAGCTTCCTTAATTTTCTTGGGCTCTATTATGGAGAGAAAGTTAACATAGAGGCAAATGTTTCCAACACCTCTTCTAGTTTGGACACCTGCTTGCTGATCACCAATAATCTGATCAATTGGATGATCCTTGGTCCATTTTAGAGCTGGAGGAAGAGCTGCAGAAAATGTGCTAGGAGAATATGAGGGTGAAGGATCGGTAGGAATAGGATGAGTATGATGAATAGGAGAAGAATGTAAGGTTGGTTCGGCAGGGGCAATAGGTTCGACAGTCGGTAGGGAATCTGCCGAACTATGGTTAAAGGAAGTGGAAGATGCCGAGAATGGAACATAGGGAGGTCCTGCAGAGAAAAGATTTGAGGAATCTTCACTAACACACGAAGTGATCCACTAATGAAGTTCATTATCATCACAAGATAAGGAAGATGTCTTATGATCATCGAACTTTACATGTATTGATTCGTCAATACATTTTCTCCTTAGATTGTAGACTCTATAGGCTTTAGAAGATAGAGAATATTCCATAAAGATACCCTCATCAGCTTTGGGATCGAATTTCCCAAGATGTTCTCGATCATTTAAAATGAAACACAAGCAACCGAAAACATGAAGAAAACTGATGTTTGGTTTTCGGCCATAGAAGACATCATAGGAAGTCTTGTTGTGTCTTTTCACAATGATAGATCGGTTTTGAGTAAAGAAGGTTGTATTGACAACCTCAGCCCAAAAGTAGGTAGGGAGGATTGATTCACTTAGCATAGACCTTGCAGCTTCACATAGTGTACGATTCTTTCTTTCCACAACACCATTTTGTTGCGGAGTTCTGACTGCTGCAAAATTTTGAGAGATACCTTTGTCACTGAGAAAGGCATCTAAGGTAGTATTTCTGAATTTGGTCTCGTTGTCACTTCTGATAGATCTGACTAGTTGACCGTTGAGAACTTCAAATTTCTTGATGAAATTGATAAGTTCTTCAGTTGTATCACTTTTGTACCTGAGAAAGAATACCCAAGTGTAACGTGTGAATTCATCAATGATGACAAAAATATATCTTTTTCCACCAAGACTAGGTGTGCTAACTGACCCACAAAGATCCATATGCAGCGTCTGAAGAGGAGTAGAGATAGAGAAACACTGCTTTGACTTGAAAGAGGATTTTTTTCAGCTTGCCTTTCTCACATGCAACACATAGATTCTCTTTAGAGAAAGAGATTTTCGGCAAACCGACAACTAGATCTTTGTTAGAGAGAGCATTTAATGTCTTGAAGTTGAGATGAGAGAGATGTTTATGCTAGAGCCAGTTCTTCTTTTCTGAGTCTTCAGAAATGAAACATATGCTTTCGTCTTCAGTTGATTTGACACTCATATTGATGACATACACATTGTCCTTTCTAAAGCCAGATAGGACAGTGTGCAATTGTTTATCAGTAATGAGACAATCATGTTGTTTGAAAATCATGTAGTAACCTAAATCACATAGTTGACTAATGCTCAGAAGATTATGCATTAGTCCTTCCACATAGGAGACTTTGTTGAAAGTAATGGATTCATTAGAAAGAGTCCCATAACCTTAGTGGAACCACGAGAGTTGTCACCAAAAGTTATGATCGGTCTCTTTTCTTTCACAAAGTTTAAGAGAAGTGATTTGTTTCCTGTCATATGTCGTGAGCACCCACTATCAAGATACCATGTATGATGATGCCCATACTTGCAGACACAAACAAATTAGTCCTTTGGAACCCGTTTTGAGGTGGGTCCTTTAGGGTTAGAAGAAGAAGAAGAAGCAGGATTATTTTGACCATATCTTTCAATACGGTCTTTCGGACAGTCCTTGGTTAGATGAAAAGTGTCACCACAGTTGTAGCACTTTCTGTAGATGAATTTTTTCTTGGGTTCAAGGGAGGAGGCTTTCACTTTTCCTTGGGTTTTAGACTTTAGGGGTTTAGAAGAGTGAGGAAGAATGGGATAGCTGTAAGGAATGTGAGGGTTTCGAAGCACTGGTCTAAGAATTCCTTTTTCAGAGGAGGAAGGAGGATCTATGGAGATTCCTTTGGACTTCTTTATTTTCAAAGCTCTAGGAATAAATTATGTTGTGTTCATGGGAGATTTACCTTTGGAAGAAGGTGTAATCTTTCTTTTGTTGTGGAGATCAACAACAACATATTTTCCTTTGTTAAGAAAAGGAGCTTTCGTAGGAGAAGGAGAAGAAGAGGAAGAGGAAGAACATTCTTTTGGTTTTAAAGATTTAAGAAGATCATTAACAGGTTTGACAAACTCATTTGAATCTTGATCTTCTTTCAGAATGAGTTTAGATGGTTTGGCAGACACAAAGATACCAAATTTCCTTGAATCTCGAAGATCCATGGAATAAAAGAGTTAGAATCTCTTGAATCGGTATCATTCCATTCAAAAGAGTAAGAGGGAAGTTTAGATGAAAGAGGATGATTTTGAGAAGGGGAAGGAACGTCTTCAGAAGGAGTATAGTCAGCGTCCTCTTTCAAGTAGCCAAGTCCAAATTTTTCGTCACCAATTACTTGGTCTTTGAAAATTTTCTTAAGGTTTTTGGAAGAGGTGTTCCATTTGCTTACTATCTCTTGTTCTTTTTAAAGACACTTGAGAAGTTTGTTCTTTTCTTTAGCCAACACATAGTTTATCGTTTTCAAGTCTTCCAACTCAGCTTTTATTTTGTCAAAATGTTTTAGTTGAGAGAGAGAAGCCTGAAGTTGGGAAGAGAGAGATTTGATTTGAGCATTGGATCTTTTCTTTGCATCTTTATCATTGTGAAAAAGTACAGTCAAAGAGTCATACACCTAAATATTTTCTTCATTAGGGAGATAGTAGAAGGGATGTACCTGAGAAGAGAAGGAAGAACACTCAGTTGTAAAGTCCATCCTAGAGCAGGAGTCTTTAGCTTCTTCATCAAGTTTTGCCATAAGGCATTTACTTGACACTTCTTTCTCGCTGTCGGAGGTAGGCTCATCAGCCCAGTAAAGAGTTTCCGCCATTAAGCCTTTTCCTCTTCGTTGAGAGTTGAAATTTCTTTTCTTCTCTCTCTTGTACTTGGCTTTATACTTATCGGCTTTGTCAGAGAGCTTTTTGAAGGAAGAAGAAGGAGAAGGTTTTCGAGGATGCGATCAACCTGTTGAAACAAATTTGAGATTTCTTCTCTTAGAAGAATTAGAAGAGTTGGACTTAGAGATCCTAGGAGGATTGCTTCTACACTCAGAAGCGAAGTGGCCTTTCTTACCACACGCGTAGCAATCCTCCTTGGATTTGTTCAAAGAATTTTTAGAAGAAGAGGTAGAAAATTTCCGGTTGCCTCGAAAACGGTTGGAGGAGGGGATTTTCCTATACTTAGAAAAGTTTGCAAACATACTCATTTCCTCCGTCATTTGATCAACAGAGATGTCTTCTCCTTCATCATCGGCTTCACAAAGATAAGCCTCCGAGGAGTGATTTATGTCATTATGACTTTCTCTTTCTGAGTCATCAGAAGGGTAAGTGATACCAGGAATACACATAGATTTCTTGGAGCCATCACTGATAAGGGACATAGAAGGGGATTTTATCTCTTTGACGATGGTCTTCCTTTGAAGACGACTTTGTTCATAATTGAAGAAAGTTCCATAGAAAGAAGTAAGAGGTAGGATTTCCAAGTCCCTGGTTGTCGTTTATGCAAGTAATGAGGTTCTCCCAGAAATTTGGAAGACCATTGATAGCGGAAAGTCGTATAGGTCCACAACGTGGCCACTATGTTGCCACAGTGGCGGTGCAAGTGCACACCGGACACTATGATCACTATAAGTAATAAAGTGGTAGAGTACTGAGATTGTTTCCACAGGGACTAGTCAACTAAGAATCAGAGAACTTTTCATGAACTTCTAGTGCTTGTTTGAGTTTTGAGAACAATATCAATATTTGTGAGTTTTAAGCAAACTAAACAACGATTAAAAGGAATTAATAAGATAAAAGGTAGGATGTGGGTACAAGCATTAACTAAGACTGATGTAGTAACAATATGATCAGAAACAAAATGACACATAATAGCCTTAAAACCCCTTTCTCTCGAAAGTGAGTTTCCTCGGAACGTGGCCACGTTGCACCCACAAAGTCACCACTCTCGCCAACTCAAGACTTGCCGACTTTACTAAGTAAACCTCTAAGGATTTCAGTTCCACCAGTATGGATATAGCAGCCAAAATCTCTTTGTGACACCCATATCGACCGACATTTTGAACCTTAGTTAAAGTCATGTAAGAACCCGTATCTCTATGTGGTTATAAAAGACTTTCTCAAATCTTCTTTGCATCACTCAAGCCGTATTTTGGATCCGCCCCTCTCGAGGTTTAAGATCTAATATTAACACTAACAAGTGATCGGCTTGTCCGCGTTGAGTTGAATTCCCGACTCGAGCAACCAAGTCTAAGAGTTAGCAAGAATGGCAACACCCAAGTGTTGCCTACTACTCTTAGCCTTGGCTCATACCCACACCCAAGGGGGTGTTTAGATCATGATAACAGTAAAATACATTAAAGTAGAAGGAGAGAACATGAACATAAATTGCATAAATGAAACTTAAAGGCTATCGCCAACGTGGTGACAACGTGGCGACAGCTGATACAAGAAATTAAACTTACAAAAATTAAATGCAACTACACTTCAAGCTTTAAAGAGAGAATGAAAACTAAATGCTAATATCCAGATGATATTGAATGCTCCTCGAAGTGATGATCTTGAAATAGTGCCTCCAAACCTCAATTTATAGCCCAAGGAAGAAGAAGTGTTGACCAAACATAAAAAGTAGCTTTAAGGAAGAGTATTCAACCTTCCTTTGAGTTACACCTTTTGTCTTCTTCCTTGATTATTCTTGTGAAAGAGCAGAAAGTTCTTTAATCTTCTTCAAAATGCAATCTTTCCAGAATTTGCTAAAACTTATCCATAAATTTTCAGCCTATACCGCAACTTGGTGACAAGGTAGCGACGTTCTGCACAAAAAGTTAGTAAAACCGAAATTTTTGCAATCTTGAGACTTCGTCACCATGTTTGAATAATTAAGACCAAATGAAGGGGGTAAGGGACAAAATGGGTGAAAATGTGGTAAAATGAATATGAAAATAGAGGAATTAACTCTCAAGATTTGAGAGTTATCACACCTCCTTTCATGCATCCCATAATCTTGACTTTAATAAATAGGGCTTGCTTTGGGCTTGTGTATTTGGGTTTTTAATTTAAATTTCTCGAAATAACCCCCAAACTTGTCTTTTTGCACGATTCCAATTTTCTTTGGTATTTGACTGTTTATTTTTTGTATTGTCTTAAACCATTTGACTTTTGACTGATCCCATTTGGATTTATCTTTCATTTTTGTGCTTGCTGCCAAAGTGGTGACAAAGTGGCCACTTTGGCTTTGGGTTATCAGAAAAAAATTGTTTCTGTTTTTGCAACAGCCCCCACCCCAAATAGAAACCTTCAATGTCCCCATTGAAAAAATGCAAGACATGTTGATAGTGAGAATATGCTAGACTAGGTTTCAAGTGGAAAAGTGTTTGGGCTAAAAAAACGAAATAAAGGCCTAAATCATTTTAAAGTAAAAAAAATGGTATAAATCCAGTAAGCGGTCCTGCAAAATAGATGAACAACGAGCGAAAAATACATGAAACAAGAAACCTTCAAATATGAAGCATCCAAGAGTACGATGATTAGCACAAGCACACAACCCATAAAGTACGAGTTAGAACAAAGAAATACCACAAAACCCAAAAGAAATAACCAACGAAAAGTTCAAACATAAGTGATGACGAACCAAGAATGTTCACGGCTTACCGACCTCAACAGAAGGGCCAGCCTCGGACACCGTGGTGGCATGCAAAACGGTAGATGAAGGGGCAGTGGTGATTATGGTAGAAACCGGCGACGGTAATCGATGGTGTGGAGGTCGAAGCTTCCACCGCTGACTGTCGGTGACTCCTCCGGGTATTCAGAAACGGGTGCAAACCTTTTTGTTTTTTTTTTGTTTCCATGGCTTCAAGTTACATCTGAAAAAATAAAATAGAAGTGTGGAAAAAAGGGGTGATGAGTAAAAAGAAAGATAAAGGGGTTGATGGGATTAGAGAGGGCGATGATGGCTAAAAAGATAGGATGATAAGTTTTTTTTTTTTTTTTTTTTTTGGGATTCTTGGGAACCAAAGCCCCCCCCCCCCTTTTTTTTAAAGTTGATAGTGGTAACCATTGAGAGAGAGAGAGAGAGGGAGCTAAGGGGGTTGTAAGAGGTAATGATGGGTTTTGAAAAAAGTAATGGGTAAAAGGATGACAAGAGGTTTGGAGAGGTGTGATGGTTAAAGGGTTGAGGCAAGGTGATGGGACAAGAAGGGGACTTTTTTTTTTTTTCCAGATTTGAAAAGGCTTGTCACCTTTCTTGGAAAACCAAATTTTTTTTAAGGGAAAACCTTTTTAACCGCCAGATCTTTGGACCAATTATGAAAAAGCACCTACACAAGAAACAAATATAAAGTAAAAAAAAATAAAGGACAAAGTACTTAAAAATACACAAAGGATAAAAGAGGACAAGGACTAAGTTTTGACTTTTGAGAGTTGCATGGGAGGACTAGTGGACAAAAAGGAATTTTTCCATCCATGCATAAAAATTTTGAGAACAAGTTTGGAATTTAAATTTCACAGATTCCTCCAACAGCTCAGTCCCCAACGTGGCAACAAGGTGGCCACTTTGCATAACTTCGAAAATTTCCTTTTTTTTTTTGCAACGAAAATTGAAAGTTGCTAATACTACAAAAAAAACAATTATTGAAGAGGCTATTTCTATCCTTCTCGATACTCAACAAGAGGGTTTTGAGGGTGATGACATACCATTGGAGAAAAAAATATTTTTTCTTGTGTTTATGGTGGCTCAATCTTACATCTTTCAAACACGGTTTCCCTCTTATTGGTGGTTGGATTTTCTTTGGAATCTCAAACTGAAGCTCATTATCGCTTTCTTTCCAAACTTCTCACCACACATTTCAATATCTACACCTAGATCATCACTCGACAGATTAATGGCCGGATAATCTTCCACTTCATCATGGAACTTAAGAGAATTGAAAACGTTAAATGTCACTTGTTAGTCATTTACCCTCATAGTTAACTCACCCTTTTGGACGTCGATCAAAGTTCTACCCGTGGCAAGAAATGGTCGTCCTAAAATGATGGGGACGTTCTTATCGGCTTCATAGTCTAAAACTAAAAAGTCGGGCGGGAAAATGTATAATACCTCCATATATGTGCTATATATATATATATATATATATATATATCTTATATGTATATATACAAGGTGGGAATAGAAAAAAAAAAGAATTTTTAAGGGATAATTATGGGTGTACGTATGGCTTAAAAAAAAGAGGTAAATGAATTATTTTTGGTGGGTTGAATTTGGATTTAGATCATTCTTGAGGGTTAAAATTGCATAACTCATATTAAGTTTCCAATTTAGAATTGGATGAGTCTTTGTTTTAGATGCAGTTATTCGACCCCCATTTTTTTTACCCTAAACCCTTTTCACCTTGTTTCAATCGGTAGAGAAGAAAAAAAAAACCTCAACGGTTAGAGAGAAATAAATTGGCAACGGAGGAGAGGAATCGGTGACGAAGGCAAACAAGGTTCCGTTATCATCGTCGTCTTGAGGTAAGTCCCATTGATAAGCTCGAACCTGTATATTTTCATTTATTTGTTTGGGACTGCATTTTGAGATCGTTTGGGGTAGAAACGGAGTTGTTTTTGTGGCTCGAAAGTCACCGATTCGGTTAAAGAAATCAATGGCAGCAGTGGGGACGTTAAAATCGTCATTGGAACCCCAAAATTCTGCTCGTTTCCATCTCGAAAATAGTCCTAAAATTTCTTATGGTTCGTAGTTATAGTTGTCGTTGCATGATTGCGTAAGAGAGGTGCAAATTGCCGGAAAAAGGGACCAAAACGACTATTTTTAGTGAAATTGCTGCTGTGTTTTTAACCATTTTTAGTCGTTTTTGGTCAATTTGAGCTGCCGTGTTTTAGTGTATTTTTAGTCGAAATCGTTGCTGCATTTTTGGGTGATTTATTAGTCGATTTCGCTACTGTCTTTTTAGCCATTTATTAGTCGTTTTAGCCGTATTTTTGCTGTTGCGTTTTAGTCGTTTATTAGTCATTTTTTAGCCGTCATTTGTTGTTATATTTTGGCCGTTTATTAGTCGATCTTAGCGTGTTTTGCTGCTGCGTTTTGGAGGTCGTTAAGTAGGATTAATATCAAGTTTTTGGGTATTTTTAGGTCGGGATTAAAGGAGTAGACGACTGGTGAATTGATAAGGTTTGGGTGAAGTTTTAAGGTACGGATTCCTAATTGTATTTGGCTATTTGATTTGTTCACTTATATAAAGATTCGATTCATTAAACTTTCTTTAACTTGCTTCCTTAACTTACCTTGATTTACTCACGATCGTTCAATTCGTCCGTTACCCATCGTTTATTCACTTGTGACGTTTTACGTCATATTTTATTGTAAAAGCGTATTGTCCTAAACTTGTTATTTACATTGTTCAAATTGGTAAAAATATGTGTTTCCTTTAAAGCATCACGTCAGTTGTTCATTAGCATTTTATTATGGTTATGTCTCTAAATGTACATTCGTAGACATTTGTGATTGATTGTGATCTATCTGATTCGAGCCTTTTTAATGCTACTCATCTCACAATTGGCATTCGTATGTTGGACTATTCATTCGATTTTGATACGTTTCACTTATATTTGAGAATATATGTCGTCACATGTGTTGTGACGATTTACTTCAGGTAAGTCGAGCAGCTAAACACCTATGGGGGTACCATAGGCACGTCATTGTGGCACCGATGGCGTGACACTAACCGTGGCGGTGTGATCAGACCACGACGTCTCCTCTTTTGTGCTGTTGTGAGAGCTATATTTGGTGTGACGGAGATTTGATTTAGGAGGCGTATGGGTCGGCCCTAGCATATGTCATTTGTTGTAGGGTGAGTGTCGGTGTAGTGCCCAACACCGTATCTCACATTAGTACGTGTGGATCTGCAGGCCAGCGTACGGGCCTGTGTAGCTATATGTCTGACACTTGTCACGTCGGTAGATATGCAAGTGTATGCGTTTTATTTTTGAGCTCGATTTAACATATCATACGTTATTTGCTTATTTATGACATTGTTCTTTAAGATTTTTGTCCCATCGCATGTTATCCGTTGAAGTTGTTAATTGCCGTCTTCGCTAAAATTTTGAATCCGTTATGCCTAATATCTTGAGATCAGTTCTTACATTGTGGTATTATTTTTGTTCGTTGTTATTATATATCCGTTCACTGGGCGTTTGGCTCAACCGTGTTTTCTTTTTCTTTCTCACGATAGGTGATCAAGGGGGTTGCTAAGGCATTGTGATAGAAGTAAATAAGGATTTTGATCGCAAAGAGGTTACGAGCGAATCATGGCAATTTTAGGCATTATTTAGTTTATTTCATTGTTTTTAGAATAGCTCTCTTTTGCAAAGGGTTATGTTTGGTTTTTTTGTTGGTTGTTGGGAGCTTTAGAATTATTGTTTGGATGATATTATTTATTTATTGGTGACTCTTTAATTTGGGAGTTTTATATATAACCGTTTGTTATGTTTGGTGTAACCTCCCTTCCTTTGGAATGGGGGTGTTACATTTATGGTATCAGAGCCCTAGGTTTAATTTTGTAGAAAGCCAAATAGGTTTGACCTGTGAGTGTTGGGTAGAACTGGGTTAAAAGTTTTTTTTAGTTAGGTTTATTGTTTTTCTTTTATTCGTTTTATGTGATTTTTTTTTCTTTTAATTTAGGATGGCTCGTCGATCGCAACGTGTAGCTAATAGGCGTGGTCGTGCTTCAAGGGGAGACCCCATAGACCCTAATTCTGATGTTAATCATAGTGATGTGGACCTAGCTATTTTGGCAGCGGTGAATCAGGCGGTTTCAAGTTTGTTGCCTACTATTGTGGCCCAAGTAGTTGGGGCAACTCAACAACATAATACTGGGGGACTTCAGTCGAATACAGAAACAGCGGGGGGTGGTAATCCAAATCAGACTGGAGGTGCTAGCGGGGCAACACCGGATGGGGCTATCCATGTGTGGCTTGAGAGATTCCAGAAACAAAAGCCTAAGTCTTTTAGCTCGGCACCGACTCCTGTTGATGCAGAAAACTGGATTGCCCACATACAAAAGATCTTCGAGGTTCTTGGCTGTCCGGAAGTGCATAAGGTGAAATTGGCAGCTTACAAGCTTGAAGGTGATGCTCATAGATGGTGGTATGCGATCAAGCAAGCCAAAGGTGATGCGTATGTTGATGCTCTTTCTTGGGTGGAGTTCCGTGAAGCATTCTATCAGCAGTATTTCTCAATTGCGGATAAGAGTGCGTTTGTGAGAGAATATAACTCAATCCGCCAAAAGGATGACGAGTCTATGTCAGAATATTTGGCGAGATTTGTGAGACTCGCAGGTTTTGCAGGGTCGTTAGCTGGGACAACATTTGAGCAGGCGGAAAAGTTTAAGTGGTCCATTCATTACAGGTATCGTTCTAAGCTGATCAATGACAAGTTTAATGATGTGGCAGAGGCGGCAAATGCTGCCAAGAATATTGAAATGGAGCGGCAAGACTACTTGGCATCCAAATCAGATGGGAGTAAGAAAAGAAGTCGGGATGGTCAACAGATTCACCAGGTGGGGCAACAAAATCAGCAAGAAGGAGGTAACCGGGGAAATCAGTGGGGTCAAAGTAGTAATAAGCGTCAGGGATAGTGGCAAGTCCAGAATCAGGGTCAGAGACAGTCTTATCGTCAACATGGTCAGGGGCAAGGATAGAATCAGACTCGTTCACAAAAGCCAGGCGACAAGGCAAATTATGATTCAGTCTCTCAGTGTAATTATTGTGGAAGGCGCCATCCGGGGAATGTTTGTTATAGGGCTTCGGGAGCTTGCTTTCTGTGTGGTCATATGGGACACTTGGCAAAGGATTGCAAGAACACTCGTACTACCGATAAGGGAAATGACTCAAAGACAACCAGTGGAGGCAGGGTGTTTGCTTTATCAATTACTCAGGCAGCAAATTCAGGTATGATTTCGGGGATTCTTTTGATTGGCACGCATGATGTTTATGTTTTATTTGATACGGGGGCAACCCATTCCATGGTCTCTTTGATTTTTTCTAGCCATCTTAAAGTGCCTTGTACATTGTTAGAGTCGCCTTTATCTATTGCCACTCCTTTAGGTAATTCAGTTGTTATATCCCGAGAATATAAAGGGTGTCCTTTAAAGGTAGGAGACCAGATTCGTGAAGACGATTTACTTCCCATTAGTATGACCGATTTTGATGTCATTTTGGGTATGGATTGGTTGTCTAAGCACCAAGCAACAATTGAGTGCCAAACTAAACAAGTAATCTTCGGCGATAAAGAGAAGCCTGATTTTGTGTATCAAGGGTCTCAACCAAAAAGAGGAGTGAAGATTATATCTTCCTTGAAAGCTCAAAAGTTATGTTCTCACGGGTGTCAAGGTTTTCTAGCATCAGTTAGAGATATGTCTGTGGAAGAGCGTTCCCCTGAAAGCCAACCTGTTGTCAGAGAATTTGTTGACGTATTTCCGGACGAACTTCCGGGGGTACCTCCAGTTCGTGAGGTCGAGTTCACCATAGATTTGATCCCTGGGGCGGAACCCATCTCGAAAGCACCGTATAGAATGGCACCGTTAGAATTGCAAGAACTTAAGGAACAATTGCAAGAGCTCCTCAGGCGTGGATTCATAAGGCCGAGTGTGTCTCCTTGGGGTGCTCCAGTATTGTTCGTGAAAAAGAAAGATGGCTCGATGAGGCTATGTATCGATTACAGGGAATTGAGTCGGGTCACTATCAGAAACAAGTATCCGTTGCCTCGCATAGATGATTTGTTCGACCAGCTTCAAGGAGCTAAGTACTTCTCGAAGATAGACCTAAGGTCAGGCTACCATCTGTTGAGGGTAAAAGAACAAGATGTGTCAAAGACCGCATTCCGCACTAGATACGGCCATTATGAATTTTTGGTGATGCCTTTCGGCCTGACCAATGCTCTAGCCGTTTTTATGGACCTCATGAGCCGGGTATTCAGTGCATACTTATACAAGTTTGTCATCGTATTTATTGATGATATACTTGTATTTTCTAAGTCTAAGGAGGAGCATGAACACCATTTGCGCATTGTCTTGGGAACTTTGCGGGATAAACAGTTGTATGCCAAATTTTCTAAATGCGAATTTTGGCTCGAACAGGTAGCATTTTTGGGCCACGTTGTGTCAGCTAAGGGCATTACGATGGATCCTACAAAGGTTGAGGCCGTGGCTAATTGGCCAAGACCTACTACAGTGACCGAAGTCCGAAGCTTTTTGGGACTTTCAGGTTACTATAGGAGGTTTGTTGAAGGGTTTTCCTCCATAGCACTGCCTTTGACCCGACTGCTACGAAAGGGTGTGAAATTTATGTGGGAAGCTGATCAAGAGAAAAGCTTTGAAGAGTTAAAAAAGAGGTTGGTTTCTGCGCTTGTGCTCACTTTGCCATCGGGAACAGGAGGATACCAAGTCTATAGCGATGCTTCTAAAAATGGTCTCGGATGTGTACTAATGCAACATAGAAAGGTTGTTGCTTATGCCTCTAGACAACTCAAGCCATATGAAGTGAACTACCCCACTCATGATCTAGAGTTGGCGGCCGTGATCTTCGCTTTGAAAATATGGAGGCATTATCTTTATGGAGAAACTTGTGACATCTTCACAAATCACAAGAGTCTCAAGTACATCTTCACTCAGAAGGAACTTAATATGAGACAGAGGTGTTGGCTAGAGCTCCTTAAGGATTATGATGCAAAAATCCAATATCATCCCGGAAAAGCCAATCTAGTCGCAAATGCCCTCAGCCGGAAGAATTCGGGAAGCTTGTCATGTTTAATTACCTCTCAGTCGCATATTCTCTGGGATTTGGAAAGCATGGGTGTTGAGATTTGTGCTAAACATTAAGATGGGTATCTGGCAACTTTTATGGTTGAACCCACTCTAGTTTCATGGATCAAAGAAGCCCAGAAGCAAGATGGAGAATTATGGGCCATATTGCAAAAGATAAGCGATGGTAAGCAAGTTGACTTTCGGGTTGATGCAGACGATGTGATATGGTTCAAAAATAGGCTATGTGTACCCGATGACCCAGAAATCCGTGAGGCACTATTGAATGAAGCTCATAATTCGCCATTCTCTATTCATCCAGGTTCCACAAAGATGTATAGAGATCTGAAGCAAAATTTTTGGTGGAATGGAATGAAGCAAGATGTGGTTAACTTTGTAGCGAGATGTCTTACTTGCCAGAAAGTTAAGATCGAGCATCAGCGAGCTAGTGGATTTCTGCAACCATTAGAGATCCCAGTATGGAAGTGGGAGGATATCTCAATGGATTTTGTAACTGGGTTACCGAAGACGCTTAAGAAGAACAATGCTATTTGGGTGGTAGTCGATCGGTTGACTAAGTCGGCTCACTTTCTCCCTATTCAGGAAGGGTATCCGATCGGTAAGTTATCAGAACTCTTTCAGCAGGAGATTATCAGGATTCACGGCACACCAGTATCGATAGTATCTGACAGAGATCCTCGTTTTACTTCACGATTTTGGAAAGGTTTTCAAAATGCATGGGGTACCAGACTCAAGTTTAGTACGGCTTTTCACCCGCAAACGGATGGACAATCCGAGAGAACAATCCAAACGTTGGAGGATATGTTGAGATCGTGTGCTTTGGAATGGTCTGGAAGTTGGGACGAATATCTGTGTTTGGTAGAGTTTGCTTATAATAATAGCTGGCAAGCAAGCATTAGTATGGCTCCATTTGAGGCTCTGTATGGCCGGAGGTGTCGAGCACCGGTATGTTGGAACGAGGTTGGTGAGGCAGTTATTGAAGAGCCAGAGCTTGTGAGAGTCACTAATGAAAAGGTGGCAGTGGCTAAAGAAAAACTAAAAGAAGCTCAATCCCGTCAAAAGAGTTACGTAGACTGTCACAGGAGAGCTTTAGAATTTCAACCAGGGGGTCACGTGTTTCTCAAGGTTTCTCCTGTTTGAGGTGTCCGATGGTTTGGATTAAAAGGGGAAGCTTAGTCCAAGGTACATCGGTCCCTTCGAGGTTTTAGAAAGGGTTGGTGAGGTTGCTTACCGGTTAGCTCTTCCACCTCAACTTTCTCACGTGCATAATGTGTTTCACGTTTTGGCGCTTCGAGGATACAATTACCATCCGTTGCATGTGGTGCAATATCCTTTAGATAAGATCCATGAAGATCTCTCGTGCGAAGAAGAACCTGAAGCTATATTGGATAGGCAGGATCGGGTTATGAGGAAGAAATCTATACCATTTGTCAAGGTGTTGTGGAGAAATCATTCGGAACGTGAGGCCACTTGGGAGATGGAAGAATCTTTACGTTCAGAGTATCCGCATCTTTTTGAAAAGCTGTAAGTACTACCGTTATGTATTTACCTTTCGGTTTGATTTCGAGGACAAAATCTTCTCTTTTGGGGGGAAGAATTATAATACCTCCATATATGTGCTATATATATATAGATATATATATATATATATAGATATATATATATATATATATATATATATATCTTATATGTATATATACAAGGTGGGAATAGAAAAAAAAAGAATTTTTAAGGGATAATTATGGGTGTAGGTATGGCTTAAAAAAAAAGAGGTAAATGAATTATTTTTGGTGGGTTGAATTTGGATTTAGATCATTCTTGAGGGTTAAAATTGCATAACCCATATTAAGTTTCCAATTTAGAATTGGATGAGTCTTTGTTTTAGATGCAGTTATTCGATCCCCATTTTTTTTTACCCTAAACCCTTTTCAACTTGTTTCAATCGGTAGAGAAGAAAAAAAAAACCTCAACGGTTAGAGAGAAATCAATTGGCAACGGAGGAGAGGAATCGGTGACGAAGGCAAACAAGGTTCCGTTATCATCGTCGTCTTGAGGTAAGTCCCATTGATAAGCTCGAACCTGTATATTTTCATTTATTTGTTTGGGACTGCATTTTGAGATCGTTTGGGGTAGAAACGGAGTTGTTTCGGTGGCTTGAAAGTCACCGATTCGGTTAAAGAAATCAATGGCAGCAGTGGGGACGTTAAAATCGTCATTGGAACCCCAAAATTCTGCTCGTTTCCATCTCGAAAATAGTCCTAAAATTTCTTATGGTTCGTAGTTATAGTTGTCGTTGCATGATTGCGTAAGAGAGGTGCAAATTGCCGGAAAAAGGGACCAAAACGACTATTTTTAGTGAAATTGCTGCTGTGTTTTTAACCATTTTTAGTCGTTTTTGGTCAATTTGAGCTGCTGCGTTTTAGTGCATTTTTAGTCGAAATCGTTGCTGCATTTTTGGGTGATTTATTAGTCGATTTCGCTGCTGTCTTTTTAGCCATTTATTAGTCGTTTTAGCCGTATTTTTGCTGCTGCGTTTTAGTCGTTTATTAGTCATTTTTTAGCCGTGAATTGTTGTTATATTTTGGCCGTTTATTAGTCGATCTTAGCGTGTTTTGCTGCTGCGTTTTAGAGGTCATTAAATAGGATTAATATCAAGTTTTTGGGTATTTTTAGGTCGGGATTAAAGGAGTAGACGACTGGTGAATTGATAAGGTTTGGGTGAAGTTTTAAGGTACGGATTCCTAATTGTATTTGGCTATTTGATTTGTTCACTTATATAAAGATTTGATTCATTAAACTTTTTTTAACTTGCTTCCTTAACTTACCTTGATTTACTCACGATCGTTCAATTCGTCCGTTACCCATCGTTTATTCACTTGTGACGTTTTACGTTATATTTTATTGTAAAAGCGTATTGTCCTAAACTTGTTATTTACATTGTTCAAATTGATAAAAATATGTGTTTCCTTTAAAGTATCACGTCAGTTGTTCATTAGCATTTTATTATGGTTATGTCTCTAAATGTACATTCGTAGACATTTGTGATTGATTGTGATATATCTGATTCGAGCCTTTTTAATGCTACTCATCTCACAATTGGCATTCATATGTTGGACTATTCATTCGATTTTGATACGTTTCACTTATATTTGAGAATATATGTCGTCACATGTGTTGTGACGATTTACTTTAGGTAAGTCGAGCAGCTAACCACCTATGGGAGTACCATAGGCACGTCATTGTGGCACCGATGGCGTGACACTAACCGTGGCGGTGTGATCAGACCACGGCGTCTCCTCTTTTGTGCTGTTGTGTGAGCTATATTTGGTGTGACGGAGATTTGATTTAGGAGGCGTATGGGTCGGCCCTAGCATATGTCATTTGTTGTAGGGTGAGTGTCGGTGTAGTGCCCAACACCGTATCTCACATTAGTACGTGTGGATCTGCAGTCCAGCGTACGGGCCTGTGTAGCTATATGTCTGACACTTGTCACGTCGGTAGATATGCAAGTGTATGCGTTTTATTTTTGAGCTCGATTTAACCTATCATACGTTATTTGCTTATTTATGACATTGTTCTTTAAGATTTTTGTCCCATCACATGTTATCCGTTGAAGTTGTTAATTGCCGTCTTCGCTAAAATTTTGAATCCGTTATGCCTAATATCTTGAGATCAGTTCTTACATTGTGGTATTATTTTTGTTCGTTGTTATTATATATCCGTTCACTGGGCGTTTGGCTCAGCCGTGTTTTCTTTTTCTTTCTCACGGCAGGTGATCAAGGGGGTTGCTAAGGCATTGTGATAGAAGTAAATAAGGATTTTGATCGCAAGGAGGTTACGAGAGATTCATGGCAATTTTAGGCATTATTTAGTTTATTTCATTGTTTTTAGACTAGCTCTCTTTTGCAAAGGGTTATGTTTGATTTTTTTTGTTGGTTGTTGGGAGCTTTAGAATTATTGTTTGGATGATATTATTTATTTATTGGTGACTCTTTAATTTGGGAGTTTTATATATAACCGTTTGTTATGTTTGGTGTAACCTCCCTTCCTTTGGAATGGGGGTGTTACATTTATGGTATCAGAGCCCTAGGTTTGATTTTGCAAGTGAGGAGGGCACTACTCTCTTTTGTCAAAGCTACCATTTCAAATTCACTCAACCTTTTCTTTTTGTTAAGGATGTCTTTCAAAAATTTAACATTGCTTGGCATTTGCTCAAGAGCTTCTACCAAAGGTATGTTAATATGGAATTGTTTAAAAATGTCCAAAAACTTTTTGAAATGATTATCGACATTTTTATTCTTCATCCTACCGGAAAAAGGGAGGTCTCTTAAGTCTAGCTCCAGTTGGCTAGGACTTGCCTTTTTGTGCTGTGAAGTGGGCACTGTCTCACCACTGTGGTGAGGTTGTGCTGATGGCAGAACAGTCCGTGAAGGACCTGGTGCATTCTATCCCAAAGGTGGGCACGTTCCAGCCACGTTGGATGGAAAAAGTGTCGGAAAATTTTCTTTGTCAAAACCATGTGTGGTTTCGTCTTACACAATGGTATCGATTAAGACTTCATCGTTAGGTTTAGATGTGCTTGTCTCACTCCTTATCGTCACGGCATTAATGTGCTCCTTGAGATTACCCTTAGGGGTTTCGGTGTCACTAGGTAATGTGCCCATTTGTATTCCCTTTAACTCAGCGGCAAATTGCCCTAATTGTGTCTCAAAACCTATCAAGGTTGCATTGGTTTGGTTTATGAAACCTTTGAGTAAAGATTCAAGCGAACTATTACTCTCCGATGCATTTTGTTGTCTCGGTGCATACGGTTGTGAGGATTGCCCACTTTGGTACGTATGAGACGGTCCTTGTTGAAATCCCGGGGGATTTGGTGGTCGGTTTGGAACTTGATAAACCCCGGGGGGTTGAAGTCCTTGATTTCCCGACCATGAGAAGTTCGGGTGATTTCTCCAATTTGGGTTGTATGTTGGAGAAAATGGGCTATTCCTTGAATGGTTTCCTACATAATTGACCGAAGCGGGATTACCGGGACAACATTCAAAAGCATGATTCTCACCATAAAACACACAAGATTCATTTACAGCTTGGACTTGGTTCTTTTCTCCATTTAAATTCATGTTATTTTTTTCCAAGTTAGTTAAAGCTACAATTTGGGCGTTTAAGGCGGTGATGGCATCAATTTCATGAACACCAGATGCATTTTTAGGAGTGAGAGCATGAGGGTTTGACCAATCGGTGTTATTCTTGGCCAGTTTCTCCAAAATGTCATATCATTCGTTATAAGTCTTAGAGGTGAAAGTGCCGCCGGCCGTAGCATCAAGAATAATTTTAGCGGAATTAGTGAGGCCATTATAAAATGTCTCTAATTGGATGCAATGAGGGATTCCATGATGAGGACATTTTCTAATTAAGTCTTTGAATCTCTCCCATGCATCCGAAACCGCTTCATCCTCCTCTTGTCGAAACATCAAAATTTCATTTCGAAACTTCACATTTCTAGTTGGAGGAAAATATTTTTTTAGAAATTTCTCGGCCAAACTTGTCCAACTATCAATGGAGTGAGGAGGTTGAGAATTTAGCCAAGCTTTGGCTCTATCTCTCAATGTGCAAGAGAAGAGCGTAAGCCGTAAGGCTTCTACCGTAACACCTTAAATGCGAAAATGATCCATCATTTCTAAAAATGATTTTAAATGTGAGTGCGGATCTTCCGATGGTAACCCTCCAAATTGACCCATTGCTTGGATCATTTGAAACATTACCGGTTTTAGTTCAAAAGTTTGTGCCGCAATGTTGGGCCTAAGAATACCCGATTTTAGTTGATCAAATTCGGGTGTTGCATAGTCCCGTATTCCCCGTTCTTTATCGTCGGCAATTCTTATGGTTGTTTTATTAGGTGGTGGTGGAGGATCTCCACTATTTCCAGCCATGTTTTGATTTTGCCGACCTCTTCTACCTCTTCTTCGTCTTTTAACGGTTCTTTCAATTTCGGGGTCAAAAGGTACAAGTTCACCGTGTTGTAGCCTTGGCATACAACACGGAAAATACTAAAAAACAGAAAAAGAAACAAACAACTCAGGCTCGAATGAAAGTCAATATCTTAGGATTTAAAATCGCGCTGGTCCCCGACAACGGCGCCAAAAACTTGATAGCGGAAAGTCGTATAGGTCCACAACGTGGCCACTATGTTGCCATAGTGGCGGTGGAAGTGCACACCGGACACTATGATCGCTATAAGTAATAAAGTGGTAGAGTACCGAGATCGTTTCCATAGGGACTAGTCAACTAAGAATCAGAGAACTTTTCATGAAATTCTAGTGTTTGTTTGAGTTTTGAGAACAATATCAATATTTGTGAGTTTTAAGCAAACTAAACAACGATTAAAAGGGATTAATAAGATAAAAGGTAGGATGTGGGTACAAGCATTAACTAAGACTGATGTAGTAACAATATGGTCATAAACAAAATGACACATAATAGCCTTAAAAACCCCTTTCTCTTGAAAGTGAGTTTCCTCGGAACGTGGCCACGTTGCACCCACAAAGTCACCACTCTCGCCAACTCAAGACTTGCCGACTTTACTAAGTAAACCTCTAAGGATTTCAGTTCCACCAGTATGGATATAGAAGCCCAAATCTCTTTGTGACACCCATATCGACCGACATTTTGAACCTTAGTTAAAGTCATGCAAAAACCCGTATCTCTACGTGGTTATAAAAGAACTTCTCAAATCTTATTTGCATCACTCAAGCCGTATTTCGGATCCGCCCCTCTCGAGGTCTAAGATCTAATATTAACACTAACAAGTGATCGACTTGTCCGTATTGAGTTGAAGTCCCGACTCGAGCAACCAAGTCTAAGAGTTAGCAAAAATGGCAACACCCAAGTGTTGCCTACTAGTCTTAGACTTGGTTCATACCCACACCCAAGGGGGTGTTTAGCTTATGATAACAGTAAAAGACATGAAAGAAGAAGGAGAGAACATGAACATAAATTGCATAAATGAAACTTAAAGGCTATCGCCAACATGGTGACAACGTGGCGACAGCTGATACAATAAATTAAACTTACAAAAACTAAATTCAACTACACTACAAGCTTTAAAGAGAGAATGAAAACTAAATGCTAAGCTCCAGATGATATTGAATGCTCCTGGAAGTGATGATCTTTAAATGGTGCCTCTAAGCCTCAATTTATAGCCCAAGGAAGAAGAAGTGTTGATGTGACCAAACATAAAAAGTAGCTTTAAGGAAGAGTATTCAACCTTCCTTTGAGTTACACCTTTTGTCTTCTTCCTTGATTATTCTTGTGAAAGAGCAGAAAGTTCTTTAATTTTCTTCACAATGCAATCTTTCCAGAATTGGCTAAAACTTATCCATAAATTTTCAGCCTATACCGCAACGTGGTGACAAGGTGGCCACGTTCTGCACAAAAAGTTAGTATAACCGAAAATTTTGCAATCTTGAGACTTCATCACCATGTTTGAATAATTAAGACCAAATGAAGGGGGTAAGGGACAAAATGGGTGAAAATGTGGTAAAATGAATACGAAAAGAGAGGAATTAACTCTCAAGATTTGAGAGTTATCAACCATCCATAAACTTACATAAGATTTCCTCGTTGTCATAAGGATTCCCAAGGAGTTTAAGATCGTTTAAAAGACTATTGAAACGGTTATAGTAGTTAGAAAGAGATTCTCCCTTTTCATGAGAGAAGAATTCGTATTTACGAACGAGAGAGATTTTTCGAGACTTCTTGACTTTATCTGTACCTTCGTACAGAACACATAGAGTTGACCACATCTCTTTAGCAGTAGAAAAGTTAACAAGATAGTGGTACACTTCATCTGGAAGAGACTGAGCAATAATTGCTCGCACTTTGGAGTCAAGTCCAATGGTGCGTCTATCTTCATCAGTGTATTCTTTTTCTAGCTTCAGAATATTTCGACTAGTAGCAGAATTACGTTCCTCATCAAACGAGTCATCGGAAACTTGAAAAAGAGGATCTTTTTCATTATCTTTCTTTTTGGAGGTTTTGATAAATTTGTCCCATACTTTAGGGACAAGAGGACCTTCACGAAGAATGGTCAGATAACGACTGTTGGCCCCTTCTAGGAATAGCATCATCCGAATTTTCCATAAAGAAAAGTTGTTCGGATTAAACCTAGGAGGTTTGACAATCGAACCATTGTCAAGATGAAAAGAGTTTGAGACGACAAGGAATCAACTTTAGTGTTGGAAGGTGATGCCATGACGGATCTGGTTTATTATATTAAACCAACCACTTTGATACCACTTGTTGGTCCCAAGTAAGCAAAACAAGTATTGTATAGGGGGGGTTGAATACAATACACAAATTTTACTTAATTTTTAATTCTTTATTGATATAAATATCAAGAATTACACAAAGGAAATAAAGATTGTTGCGGAAGAGAATAGCTAAAAACTACTCAAACAATCTAACACAAAGAAGACTTATAAATCACAAAGACAAAATCTTAGAGAGAAAGTAATAGCTAACAACCTACTTGAAATCTTGCAAAGGAGAAATCTTGAGCTGAAAGCGTGAGTTGCAAGAAGCTTTCTTCACCCTTTAAATACTATCCAAAGCAATGAGTGCAAAGGACGTGGGTCATTTAATGCTTGGGTGGTTGAGATATTGTCAATAAATTATAAGATATTTGAGGTGATTTATCACAACACAAAAGGTAACTTTTGTACTATGAAAGTACAATATCTTAATAAAATATACTGGCTTCAAATCTTTTTGAGATCTTTTAAGAAATAAACGCCTCAATCAAATCAGAACTCGAGTGAATATCTTCTAAGAAAAGGAAGCTTCCATTCCCATTGTCAGAAGATCATTGGGAATGAGGAAGTATGTCAAATCAAGAGGGTTTGACATAAAGGGAGTTGCCGACGTAAAGAGAGATCGGCAAGGATGAAATCTGCCGAAAAGCTGGCAGAGGGATGCCGAAAGAAAGAAGATTCGACATGGGGTTAGTCTGGCGAATATGATTTTGGCAGAAGGGGCTTAGTCTTCGAAGTTCATCTAAATCCGCATAGTAGACTTCCTTCATGTTGATTTCGGTAGGTCTTCAACTTACCGATTTGTTTATGCATAACTAAGCTATTACAAAGAACCATACTAATTCTAAGATGTACAATCATTTATAGAAGAGTAAACACAAACTAAAGGAGAGGTCATCTTCAAATCTTAGATGACCCAACAGGAACCCACTTGATGATCGTGTGGTAAGCCCGGTAAGTCATCGGGGAAAACATCTGGGAATTCATTAACGACCTTTACCTCCTCTACCTTCTTCTTCTCTGATTTAGCATCGACCACGTACGCTATGAAGGAGGGGCACTTTTTCGTTAGGTACTTTCGTGCCTTAATAGAAGAAATTATCGCTACCTCACCCTTCCACTTCTCTCCTTAGGCCACGACGAAGTCCCCATTTGCAAAGGGTACCTTGATAATCTTCTTTGAACACAAGATCTCGGCTTGGTACTTTGCTAACCAATCCATGCCTAACACAACGTTGAAACTCCCAATTGCCATTAGAAGTAAATCCACCTCAAAGCATTCACCTTCAATTTCGAAGCGACATCGTTCTAGCATTTCACGTAACATTACTTGTTAGAGGGTCACTAAGAGGGCTAGAGGGTACTCCTAAAAATATACAAAAAGTAGTCGCCACAAAAGAGATCCCAATACTAGCAAACAATTGAAGAACTCCATAAAATATACATATAAGAGAGAAAGAAAGAAGAATAATCATCATAAACTCATTTCATATGCTTTGATTGATGATCAATGGAGAGGATTTGGGGAAGAACACCACACTAAATATTTAAGCGACTCTCATGAAATTTACCTAGTCTATGTCTGTAAAGTGTATTCTCTCCCAAAATCACTAATGAGAAAATGAACCATATACACCTTTTTATAGGGTCCATTTACAAATAATAATCCTAAGCCCATAAACTAATTAAAAAGCCCAAAATACAATTTCTTTATAAAACATTCAATTAAATTGGGGGCTAATTTAAGCTAACAATCTCCCCCTAATGTTTTATAAAGAAAACGTCATCATAAAGTCTCCCCCTTGATTTTTTTAGAAACTTTGGTGTGCCATTCTTCGAGTCTTCAAAACATCACAACCTACCCCCTCAAATGTTGGCCCATCTTCTTGAAAGACTTAGACAAATTACCCCATTATGTCCAACTTTCATGTCTTAACTTCACCGTTGTTTTTACCATCAAGAAGCCTGATTGAGAGAAAACATAAAGCATGCACATTGAACTCCAGCCTCTTAGATTTCCAACGAGCTTTGATTCATCCATTTTGGATGAAAATGAGTGAGTTGTGCACGTTTTCCCTTAGTTGCGCAGAATGGTCATCAAAACAGAAAATTTAACTCTTAAAATCCCGTTGAGTAAGCGTTCAGTACCGAGCCTGAAACTTGAATAATAGAGGAGGGAGTGACAATCAGTATGTCACATATGTATCTTGAAGCCATGAAGAACCGTCGAGAGAACACTGTTCTTGAAAGCGGAAAGAGCACGAGTGAAGTGCAATGCTTTCAGTCTAGCACTCTAATGCAGACTTTGACACATATTTTGGCATATTAGCTCATGGAATTTGAGAAAACTCAAAACATCAAAGTCACATGTCTGTGTTTTATAAATTCAACGCAACTGGGATCATGTAAATTGGAGCTTCGAGTACAAAGTTGTGCATGAGTTTCTAAAATAGCGCAAAGCTGTTAGAAAATTAAAAAATTCGGGCTAAGGGCTCTTGGCTCATTGCGACCTTTGGACCATCGACCTCTGATATTCGTGTTTAGGTCTACCTCTGGTCCCCCTCTTCGTTCACTGCTCTTCAGAGGTTTTGGTCCACAGAGGCTCTGTGGACAACTTAAGAGCCTCTCTGAATATTAACTTCTACACGTGTTAGATCATAGTTTTGAGTCAATTTGTTTAGTATGTTTACCTTTAGTATGTCGAATTTTCTTGTATGCTTGTATAGATGTCAAGGCTTGTTTGACTCTATATATAACCTTTTATGTCTTGTTTTTGTAAGCATGTTAGTACGCTTGTCATATTGTAATTCCATGTTAGACATATGAATAGGACAAGACTTGTGACTAAAATCTCTCTCTAAATCTCATCTTTGATTTCATTGTGTTTGATTGTATTTGTCATAATAGCTTGAAACCTGGGATCACAATTGGTATTAGAGCTAGATCAGAAAATTCAGAAAGATTAACACCATGATTTGAAGCAGAAAGATCAGAATTTCCAATTTTGGAAAGTCATTGTTCCATTGAAATCAAGATTTTGATTTCATGATATTTTTTATGTAAATTTGGTATTACAGTGATCGCACATAGTAGGGGAACAATTCTTGTTTGAAGCAGAAATCAAATTGACCAACAGATTGATGAAATTTGATCAATCTTTCTAGTTTTAGAAGGTTTCCATTCGCGGACTGTTAAGAATTGAATCCCACGAACATGTTTGTTCTTGATGAAATTCACTTCACAGGGTTGTTCTTGATGTCAAAGTGAGTGATTCTGCAAATTTTCAGAGTCAAACATCAAGATTTGATTGGAAATCAGTGTAATTTTGTGAAAATCGACTCAAGATCTAAAGAATTCGCATACTTGATGATGAACTCGCACAAAGAACTCGCAGAGCAAAGGAATTCGCACATCACAGAGAACAAAAATGTTTAAGGAAGGAATTCGCACAAGAGTTTGTACGAAAAGCAAAGGATTCGCACAAGAGACATATACGAATTGCTTGGAATTCGCATATGAGCCTTAGAAATTATTTAAGGGAGGAATTCGCATACAAAGTCATACGAGAAGCTCAGAATTCACATCTTACCTTATGCGAGATGTTCAGAATTCTCACATTAGTATATTGCGAAAAGCTCAGATTTCGTATCCTTTTAGTATCCTTTTCATACGAATTGTGTCCATACGAATTCTTGCTTACGAATTCTTACTTGTGTGTGCCTGCGAATTGTGTTCTGTCGGTCCACAATATATATATATCAATTTCTTATCGACTCATACACATAAACAATTACCAACCTGTTTGATTAATAACAATGGTTACAAGGTTGATCGATTGAAGCTTTTCTGTGTGTTCTCTCTAGTTTACACCTTGAGTGTGTGTGTTTTTGTGATCTGATTTCTGGAACAACTCTAACTTCTCTTACACACAACTCTACTAATAATCTAAGATATTAAAACTAATATCTAACTAATATCTAGATATTAATCTAAACTAATATCTAATTTAGATATTAACAAACTATAATATCTAAAACTAACATATTTAATCTAATAACTAATATCTAAATAACTTAGATATTAAAACTAATTAAACTTAATACTAAATTACAATAAACAATAATTTACTTCGACATTTATTACAAACGACATTAGACTTAATATCGAGAGCGACTTTTCAGCGATAGCTTCAGATTGGATGATCTTGAATCCAATGAGACTGTGGTCTAACAATCTCCCCCTTTGGATCAAGATCATTACTAAAAAGATTTTAGCAATTCAGTCTTCTTTTTCAGCTCAGAAGATGCAATCTCTTTCTCTAGCTCAGAATGTGTCAGGATCGAATTCTCAACAAGAATAAATTCTCAGAAACTAATATCAAAGAAGTTTGCGGAATAACACTTTGATATTCAATAAAACAGTAAAACAAACAGTATATGATCAACAACTTATAAACTTGTATTGAATGCTTGAAATTACAAGATTAAACACACAACCTCAATATTGATGAACAGGCTCACCAATACGAATTCTGCTTCTCTAGAATTAGGATCTATGCCTTGAGGTTGATTTTTTCTAAAACTAAGAATGAATGAATTATCTCCAAACTATTCTATCAAATCTATACATATACTGAACAAAAAGATAATTACAATAAATACAATATCTTCAGTATATCTTCCATCATTATCTTTAAGCCTTCCATGAATATCTTGATTCTTTCCGGCTGTCATCCTTTCCATCCGAATCTTCAATTCATAAGCAGTACTAATTATGCTCAGCAGCATTAATTTCTTCAAGCTGCATTAACTTGGTCTTAGCAGCATTAACTACTAAGCAGCACTAACCACTAGCAGTACTAACTAGCTAAGAAGTACTAACTTTGTTCAAGAAGCACTAACTTTGACTAGCAGTATTAATTCTACTAGCAGTAGTAATACTCAGCAGTATTAACTTTGAAGTCTTCTAGCAGTAGTAATTCTGAACTAGCAGCATTAACCATACTTGAGCTTTTCTTCAGTTCCCAACAATCTCCCCTAACTTGACTTTTAGGAAAAGAAGTCAAGTTCTTCAGAATTGATCTTCAAGATGCTTTCAACACTTCAGATTCAGTTTCCCAAATTTGGATCTAAGCCCAAACTTTGATTGACAGTTCTTCTCACCATAATCTTGGCCATCTCTGAATCCTTTGTGCATACTAGTGTAGCTTTCAGCATCCCTTCTAACTTCTCTTTGCTATGCTCATAAATTCTGTCTACCAGGTAGTATTCATGATAACAATTGTCAATAGTAATCATGTATACCCCACAGTTTTCAAAAAGTATCCATTTATCAATCTTCTTGAATATAAACTCATGCTGATGATCTTTAATCCTATAAGGCACTCTTTCTGGATCAAACATCATGCACAAGTATTCCATTGCTATCTTGAGAAGATTCTCTTCAGTACCTTTCAACACATGCTCATAGAGTTTTATCCCCACTTTGTATAATTCTTCTATGTCAGCTCTTGAACAACTTCTGACAACTCTCCCCCATGTTGAATATGCTTCAAATGAACCATCAGCTCTTTTTATTCTGAAGAAGTCCTTTCCATTATCTCTTAGAATGTCCCAAAAGGTAATCTCAGGAGCTTTCATAGAGATTGGAACATCCTTCAAAGGTTCTACTATTGTCATGTAGAGATCCATACTCTCAGTAGTTGGCTTACTTGATTGTTCTGGAATTTGTACTGATTCTACTATAGGTACCTTTGAATGCTCTGCTGCAGATTCTGCTGTTTCTTCCACTCTAGGCCTTTTAGACAGCCTTTTGGAAGCAATTGTCTTCACCCTTTTTCCAGCTTTGGCTTCTACACCAACACGCTCAGGTTCTTCCTTCTTCTCTTCTACTTTATCTTTTGAGGGTGTGGTATCCTCAGGGAATGGTTTTTGAATATTCAGGTCATGCCTTTCCTTCATTCTTCTCTCAGCCTCTTCCCTTTGTGCTGAATCCCCTTGAAGCTTAGCCATTTCCTTTTGATACAACTCTTCAACCTGAGTGTATGCCATGTTGGTAAACATCTCCCCCTTAACACCAATTGCACCCTTCAGGAAATTTATCATTTTTCTTCTTTCCTGATTGGCCAAAAATGTTTTGGAGGGTTGTCTTTTCTGTTTCTGTTTTTGAGTTGGCATCTTTTTAACTGGAAGTTTCTTGGCCTGAGCTGCTGTCTGAGCTGCTTCTTTTAAGCTCTTTTGGTATTCTACATTTAACTTCTTGGCCATAATCTTTGCAAGTTCTCTATCCTTTTCTGTTTGCAACTGTTCCTCCTTCTCCATTTGGTCTTGAAGCTGCTTTGCTATTTCCTCATCCATTTCAATCTGAGACTTCTTCTTTGCAGGCATTTCAGCTTCAACCATCTTCTCCTTTCCTTTTCCCTTTGACTCCTTTGCCTTTTCTTTTTCCTTCTGTTGAATTTCTCCTTCATTGATGACTACTCCCTTGGCCTTTTGAGTAGCCTTAGGAGTATCATTCTTGGCTTTTACCAATGTTTCAGCTATTTCCAATTCTTCAACAGATAGCCCTGTTGCTGCTGCTACCTATTCTGTTACTACTGCTGCTTGAACATTATCTGTTTCCACTGCTTGTGCTTCTGTTTCTGCAGCTTTCTCCCCCTTATCATCAAATCCCATCTCAGAAATACTCTCCTTTTCTGCTTCAGCCTTTGAATTCTCCCCCTTGTTGAAAGCATCATTAGCAGTTTTCCTCTTCTTCAAAACAAATTGCCTTCTCCTCTTCTTTTGTACCAATCTTGTGATCATTTTCTTCAATTTGGTAATCTGTACTTGTTGAGACAGAATCACCATTTTCATCTCTTCTATGTCTTTGCCTTGTTTGATGACATCCATATTGATGTTGCCCATTGTTTCCATCAATTCATTGTAGTCATATCTGTCCTCACCTTCTCCAGGAGTGTTACCCCCTTTTGAAGGATCATGGGATCTTTTAGTAGTGGAAGCCTTCTGCCTAGCAGAAGCACTATCCACCCCCTTGGTTTCTTGGCACCGGGGACCTTTGAATGATTGCTCATTCAAAGTTGCCATGGGGAAGGTCTTAGAGATGTTACCACTATCCTTCTCTGTGCAGAAGTAGTGGCAGCCTTCTCACCCATATGCTCTTCCATCTCCTTAGAGAGCACCTCCTGAGGGTTGGGAGACACCCTGTTGGTTTCCCTTTGGATATTCTCTAAGGGAGAATTCTCCCTTAGAGGGCTTAAAGGCTTAGTGGGTGAAGGTACAAGAAGGGAAGGAGCCTTCTTTACCTGTTTTCTTTGATAAGTTTGGGTGATTGGTGAAGTTGGTTTGTCAAGAAGAGACTGAGGAATTGATTTAGAGTGGGAAGGTTGGGATTGGCTAGCAGTGGGTTGGTCTAATGGGGGCCTTGACCCTGCTACCATACCTTCATTAGTTTGGGACACCACCATCATTGTAGAGAACAATGGGGTGTCTACTCCTTCCGAGTCCCCAACAGATCTTCTCATATTTGAGAAAACCCTGCCTTTAGGGGGTTTTGGTACATATATTCCATCAGAATGAGGAATATCCGTCAATTCATGGGTGATAACTACTTGAACAAACCTGGGGTACATATAAAAACTCTTTTTACTTCCCAGATTTGAGACAAGATCATTAAAAATCATTTGAGAAAAATTATACTTTCTGGCAGTGGCTAAGCATACCAAAGCATAAGCAATGGTGCTACTGAACTCACTCCATCCAGTAGTCTTTTTAGATATACAATGCATAAGGGTATGGACAAAGAAACGCCACTGAGGTGAAAATTTTGCTTTTAAGAACTTGAACACACCCAATGGGCCTCCATACCCCATTCTTGAAAGAGTAGAAAACAGTTCATCATTAGAGATAGAGGTTATACCAGAGGCATCGTCTAGACGTAGACTGATGCGAATTACCTCTTCAGTAACTGTCAATGGCTTGCCATACACTGTCGTCTTTATCATTTGCACACCATCCTCAGTAACAATGGTGGCATGTGCCCAGAATTGCCTCTGATGCTCTATATAGATTGATGGAGACACTGTTAGTGCATAGGCGATATGACTAGCTTTCAGAAAATCCACTATCTGATGAAATCCTGCAACTTGCTTTGGCTTTTGAAGCATTGCGATTTCATTGTGCTCGTCAAAGAATGCCATTGATCTTTGAGAGTTCTTGACTGAAAACTTGATACTTGAGAGAGAGAGAGAGTTTAGAGCGCAAGAGAATAGTATGCAAAGAGTCGTTATGAACTTTTAGGCGGGCAAAGAGTATTTATAGTATTCGGGACATAAGCAGTATTAACCTAGAGCAATATTAACTGAAAGCAGTATTAACCACTAGCAGTATTAACTAACTAGCAGTATTAACTGAGAGCAGTATTAACTGAAAGCGGTATTAACCACTAGCAGTATTAACGAACTAGCAGTATTAACTGATAGCAGTATTAACTACTAGCAGTATTAACTAACTAGCAGTATTAACCACTAGCAGTATTAACTAAGAGTAGCATTAACTGCTAGCAGTATTAACTAACTAGCAGTATTAACTGAAAGCAGTATTAACGACTAGCAGTATTAACTGTGCACTGGCAGTATTAACACTGTACTGGCAGTATTAACCATACTTACTCTTTTAGGCTTGTGATACACTGAGTACTGCTATACCTATTCTGAAAAAGAAGATTAGTAACACCAAGAATAAACAATATACAGGTATAGAACCACTTTTTGAGAAGGGGCTTATTCAGAGTTGATCATTCCCACACTTGTTACCAAGAAAGTGAATCTACCCACATCAAAAGCTTTAGTGAATAGATCAGCAAACTGGTTATCAGTGTGAACTTTTACAACTTGAATAAGTTTCTTTTCATTGCAGTCTCTTATGAAGTGATACCTGATCTCAATGTGCTTTGTCTTTGAGTGCTTGACAGGATTATTCACAATGCTAATTGCACTGCTATTATCAATAAAAATTGGAGTGTGTAGAAAGGTTACCCCATAATCCAGCATTTGATTCTGAATCCATAAGACTTGAGAACAGCAACTTGCAGCTGCTATGTACTCTGCCTCTGTTGTAGATGTGGATACTGTGGTTTGTTTCTTGCACTGCCATGACACTAGTCTTGCACCCAAGAACTGACATCCTCCAGAAGTAGATTTTCTGTCCAAGTTTGCTCCACCAAGATCACTATCTTAGTATGCAAGTAGGTCAAAGGATGAGTCATGAGGATACCACAGTCCCAATCTGGGTTGCCCTTTGAGATATCTAAATATCCTCTTAACAGCTTGATAGTGAGATTGCTTTGGCCTAACTTGGAATCTTGCACACACACAGACTGGAAACATTATATCTGGCCTCATGTAAGATACATGAAAGAGCCAATCATGGATATATAATGATGAACATCCATATCCTCCCCCTCAAGATCTGCTGTTATCTGCTTGTGTGTCTCCATAGGTGTGCTAGCAGGTTTTGAATCTGAAAAACCAAACTTGGTTAGAATATCCTGCACATACTTGGACTGACAGATGAAGATTCCATCTGACTTCTGTTGAACTTGGAGTCCAAGGAAGAAAGTAAGTTCCCCCATGGAACTCATCTTGAACCTCTGATGCATTAGTTCCTCAAACTCCTTGCACATGTTGTCTCTTGTTGATCCAAAGATAATATCATCAACATAGATTTGGACCAGCAAGATATCCTTCTTCTTTCTCTTGATGAATAGAGTCTTATCAATGACTCCTCTTTCAAAGCCATTTTCCAAGAGATAGGATGACAGAGTGTCATACCATGCTCTTGGAGCTTGATGTAGTCCATAAAGTGCTTTCTTCAATTTGTATACTCTGTCTGGATAGCTTGGGTTTTCAAACCCTGGTGGTTGACAGACATATACTTCTTCTTCAATTGAACCATAAAGAAATGCACTTTTCACATCCATTTGATAGACTTTGAATTTCATGTAGGAAGCATAAGCCAGGAATAATCTAATTGCTTCTATCCTGGCCACAGGTGCAAATACTTCATCATAGTCTATTCCCTCTTCTTGTGTATATCCTTGAGCCACCAGCCTTTCTTTATTCCTTATCACTATACCTCTTTCATCTCTCTTATTCCTGAAGACCCATTTTGTTCCTATTTCTCTTTGGCCTTTAGGAAGGTCTACTAGATCCCAAACATCTTGCAGCTTGAATTGCAGTAGCTCTTCTTGCATTGCTTCTATCCAACTGGACTCTTTCATAGCATCATGTACCTTTTTAGGCTCAAGCTGGGATAAAAAGCAAGATAGCACTGTGTGTTGTTGGTCTTGCATTTCTTGAAGCCTACTTTGATTTCTAGTCATCATAGGAGAAGATATGTCTCCTATTACCAGCTGTGGAGGTTGATTCTTTTGTATTCTGGTGTGATGGCTAGGTTCTTCATTAAGTTCCACCTCTAAATTAGAGTCATTCAACTCAACTGAAGTGTTTTCAGTAGCTACTTCTGGTTCTTTATTGTCTTGAGTCTCCTCATCTCTACTTTCTTCTTCACTTTGACTTGGTCCAGTAGATGGTTCCTTTTCACAGTCTTCAACAGGGTCCACTGTGGGTATGGGAAAGATCTCAGATTGAGATATACTTTCTTGAACTTGTGTAGTCCCTGATCCTCCACTCCCTGAACCTGCATAATCATCACTCCTGAAACCAAAAGAGTTAGTTAGTGAATCAATATCAAATAGCCACTGAGGACCAGACCCAATTGGATTTGGTGTGTTCTCATTGCATTTGACATTGTCACTTTCTTCAATTATTCTGGAAGAAGAGTTAAAAACTCTGTAAGCCTTACTCTGAGATGAGTAACCAACAAGAAATCCATCATCTGCTTTGCTATCAAACTTACCTAAGTGAGATTTGGTATTGAGAATTGTACAAGGACACCCAAAAGGTTTGAAAAATCCAATGAAAGGTTTTCTTTTATTTAAAAGCTCATATGGGGTCTTGTTCTTTTGCTTGACCACTAGAACTCTGTTTTGTACATAACAAGCAATATTAACTGCTTCAGCCCAGAAGGTAATTGGCAGTTTTGAATCAGCCAACAGAGATCTAGCAGCCTCTATTAGTGTCCTATTTCTCCTTTCAACAACTCCATTCTGTTGAGGAGTCCTAGGAGCACTATATTGTCTCTCAATGCCTTTCTCTTCACAAAAGGTGTTTAGATCAAGATTTTTAAACTCAGTCCCATTATCTGATCTAATGACTTTTACTTTTTGATTAGTTTAGTTTTCAATTCTTAGGATAAAGGATTTGATCAGTCCACTTGTCTCATCCTTAGTCCTTAGAAAATATGCCCAGGTAAATCTAGAGTAATCATCAACAATAACCAAGCAGTAAGATTTCTTGCCTATACTCATAACATTTGTAGGACCAAACAGATCCATATGCAATAACTGGAGACAAGAAGAAATTGAGTTTATCTCTTTGGTCTTATGAGAAGTTTTGTGTTGTTTGCCTTTAAGACATGCAACACAATGATCATCACATGAAAATACTTTTGAAGGTAAACCTCTTACAAGGTTGTTTTTAACAAGTTTGTTCATGGTTTTGAAGTTCATGTGACACATCCTTCTGTGCCAAAGAGAGGATTCATCCACAGAAGCTTTTGAAACAAGACAGTTCAGGGATGAATCACTAACAACATTGTCCATATCTAGACAATACACATTGTCCTTTCTTGGAGTTCTAAGTAGTATCATGCTTTCATCAACTACCTTGAACCCTGGAGCAAGGATCATACACTCAGTATTTGTAAATAATATGCTATGTTGTTTGTCACAGACCTGTGATACACTTAACAGGTTGTACTTCAACTGATCAACATAGTAGACATCCTCAAATGTCATCTTACCTTTGGTGACATTACCTTTTCCACTTATTTTACCACCAGTAAGATTATCTCCAAATGCAACATGTCCTCCATTGATATGCTTGAAATCGTGAAGGCATGACATGTTGCCTGTCATGTGCCTAGAGCAACCACTATCGACATGCCATATGCTCTTCCCCTTGAGCTGTTGGTTGCCTTGCACATAAGATAAATCAGTTAGTATGAATTAGGAACCCAAGCCAAAGTGGTCTTGGGTACCCCTTTCTCATCAAAATACTTGCATTCTTTCTTGACAAGATTTTTAAACTTTGACTCCTCATTCTTGGAGTACTTTGTCACAATGATAGGCTTGGAAACATTTTTGCTAGAAACAGTACTGGTTTTAGAAGTACTAACTACCTTAGCAGCACTTGCATGCTTAGCAGTACTAACCTTGTTAGAAGTAGTAACTGTGTTAGCAGTAGTAACTGTGTTGGCAGTATTAACCTTTGAAGAGGTACTAACAGTATTAGCAGCATTAATATTTTCAGCAGTACTAACACTGGTAGCAACATTAATGCTTCCAGCAGCACTATCCCTGTCAGCAGTACTAACAGTTTTAGTGCTTCTAGGCACCCACATTTTAATACTTTCTTTTAAAATCTTTTTCTTCATGGGGCCTTTACTTTCAACAGATTTCTTTATCACATATTTCTTTCCAGCCTTCCTATAACCAACAGGTTTTTGCACAAATCTTTGAAAGTTCATCTGTTGGTTAATAGGGTTAAAGAAACAATACTTAGCCAAATGGTTTAACTTTCCACAAATGAAACAAGGCTTTGGTCTATTGATTTTACTCAGATCAATGCCTTGTTTTTGTGCCCATTGATTGTTCCAGTTTCTCTGATTTCCCCTTGGTTTATCATGTTTTTGGGGCTCAAATTTATTGCATGCACACTGCTTGCAAGGGATAGGGTTCACAACAGTGGTCTACTTATAGTGAACCTTCTTGTTCTTTCCCTCAGTCTTCTCTATCTCATTGGACTTGATCCAATGCTTTCCACATCCCTCATTGGTGATTATGTGATTTTCTATAGGAATCTCACCACTCACAGTGTTGTCTTTATCCTTGACAACTTCTTTCTCAGTTTTATCCTTAACAACTACTTCATCTAAGGGATCTATCTCAGTGGCTCCCTTAGGTAGGTCCTTCCTGTCCTTTGTTTCTAACAAATATGAACTAGGAGGAATGTAGTTGTTGTTATAGGGTGGTGGTGTGTTATTGTACCCTATTCCTCTTCTCAGTTTATCATGAATCTGAGTTTGTAGCAAAGAATCCATTGCTTTGGAAGCATTGGAAAACTTTTCTACATCTAGTTAGACTTTAGCTAGCTCTCCTCTTACCTTTTCACTTTCTTCTTTGGATCTAGTCAGTTGAAGTTCTAAGTCATTCTTCTCCCACTTCCAGTAGTTTGTGTCATAAGAGTGTTGAAGCTTATTGGCTTGAAAACCCTTAATCTGCTCTTCAAATCTCTCAACAATCCTAACATAATCTTATATGTCCTTTTCTAATCTCTTCAGGTCATCACTCATGGTCTGGTTGTGATCCCTGTACCTTCTAACAATGTTAATGCAATTTTGAGAACAAAGATTGGAAGTTACCTCTGTTGAGAGATCTGACACCTCTGCCATTAGAGCTTGGTTCTGGATGGCCTCTTCAGCTTGATCACTCCAATCAAACCCCATGCCTTGTTGAGAGACAAGGGCTTGTGCAGAGTTTCTGTTATTATTGAAACTTCCAGATTGAGCTTGTTGGTGGTTATTGTTTTGAGGCATTCCACTTCTGCATTCTCTAGCAAAGTGTCCCTTCTGATGGCATTTATAGCATTCCACCTTAGACTTGTCAAAACCTGCTCCATCTTCTCTTCTTTGTGAGAAGTTGTTCATTCCAGTTCTTTTGATGAACTTCTTAACTCTCATAGAGAGCATGGCCATCTGCCATTTAATGTCCATCTCTTCAATATCATCTGGATGGAGTTGTTCCAAGTCATCATTAATGAGAGAAGAGTTTCCATGACTTGCCAGAAAGGCCTCAAATACAGTTTCAGTGCCTTTCTCTTGGTTTGCTCCATTGGCAGCACTAACTGATTCAGGGTTGGAAGTAGAATCAGTTGATGCTGAAAGGAGTGCAGCATTGTGAATATATCCAGAAGGCCTCTTTTTAGCCTCTACCTCAGATTCAAAAACTCTTAGATCATTATAGAGATCATCAAGTTCCTTTTCTTCTAGTTGATCATTCTGTCTGAAAGACACAGTATACATGGTCCATTCGTCACTCAGGGACCTTAGAAACTTTCTGTTCAGATCATCTTGATCAATTTGTACTCCCACTGTAGCAAGTTCACCAATAAGCTTGTTGAACCTGTCAAAAGTTTGAGTCATGGACTCATTCTTGGTTGACATAAAGTTCTCATATTGTTGCTTCAGAATGGCTTTCTGATTTCTCTTGGTACTTTTGGTACCTGAGAATCTCTTCTCCAGAGCATTCCAGAGCATCTCTGCATCAATGCAGTTGCAGAACTGGTGTTGATATTCATTGGGGATAGCCAAGAGCAAAGTGCTCAAGGCTTTCATCTCTGTCTGTCTAATCTTTCTTTCAGCATCAGTTTTTGGTGGAGTTCTCTTTCCATCTGCACCAATCTTTCCTTCTTCAGAAGGACCATTCTCTATGATGTCCCACATAGTATGTCAGTGAAGAGTATGTACTGCTTGATTCTGATCTTCCACATATCGAATTCATTGGGTCTGAGCATTGGAACCTTTGAGACCAGAGTACTGTTTGATTCTGCAAAGTTTTCCATGATGAATGAATAGATGTTTCTGAGAGAGTTAGGCTCTGATACCACTTGTCAGGATCGAATTCTCAACAAGAATAAATTCTCAGAAACTAATATCAAAGAAGTTTGCGGAATAACACTTTGATATTCAATAAAACAGTAAAACAAACAGTATATGATCAACAACTTATAAACTTGTATTGAATGCTTGAAGTTACAAGATTAAACACACAACCTCAATATTGATGAACAGGCTCACCAATACGAATTCTACTTCTCTAGAATTAGGATCTAAGCCTTGAGGTTGATTTTTTCTAAAACTAAGAATGAATGAATTATCTCTAAACTATTCTATCAAATCTATACATATACTAAACAAAAAGATAATTACAATAAATACAATATCTTCAGTATATCTTCCATCATTATCTTCAAGCCTTCCATGAATATCTTGATTCTTTCCAGCTGTCATCCTTTCCATCCGAATCTTCAATTCATAAGCAGTACTAATTATGCTCAACAGCATTAATTTCTTCAAGCAGCATTAACTTGGTCTTAGCAGCATTAACTACTAAGCAGCACTAACCACTAGCAGTACTAACTAGCTAAGCAGTACTAACTTTGTTCAAGCAGCACTAACTTTGACTAGCAGTATTAATTCTACTAGCAGTAGTAATACTCAGCAGTATTAACTTTGAAGTCTTCTAGCAGTAGTAATTCTGAACTAGCAGCATTAACCATACTTGAGCTTTTCTTCAGTTCCCAACAGAATGCTTTAGCAAAGTATCTTCAAAGAAAATTTATCTGAAATCAGCATGTCTTCAGAATACTTTGATCTCGCAGTTCTTGGTCAGCTTTTCTCTTCTCCAATGTCTTGTAATGTAATGGACTGAACATTTCTTCAAGCTTTAGATTCTCCCCTTTTTGATGAAAAGTGCAACGACTTCATCAAAACTTTGAGTAAGAAATGTCAACCACTTGGAGCCTCTGATCCGTCAATTCAAAAGATATTCATCCAGGTCTTTTCAAATCCAGACAAAATAGTCGTGTAACACCTGAATCAACTAATGAATCAGTTAACATGCCTGTCAGTAACACTAAGTCACTGTGTAACGAATACACAATGGAAAGGAGTTGTTTGATGTTGACTCCCCCAGGGCTTCCATTTAATCATCGAAACACCACAAAGGTTATTTCTATAAACGTTATGACAAAGAAACAAATTCCTTGTGTGTTCGTGCTTGTGTTGAAAGAATTAAGCACATGATGATTACTTATAAGGCTCAATATTGTGTAAACCACTGAAACAACAGTAAGTTAAACACAGACTCGATGTGCATGATTGAAGTTCGAAGGTGGGGCATAGTTCCTTCTTTTCAATATCCATATTTTCCAAATGAAAATCAGATAGCAAATGTGCTGCTTCCCCTTTGAAAATTTTGAAACACTTTCTTGTTAAGAAGAAAATGAGTAGTAGGTGAGGTTTGATCAAGAGTTGGCATGGGCTAGTTGCCTGTTTCAATAATGATCACCAAAGAATTGTGAAACATTAGAATTGTGGCTGCCCGACTCAGAAAAAGTTGGTGCAGAGTTGTGATATTCTTTTAACTCTGTTCTCTCCACGCTCTTTCATTTAAACATTAAGCTCACTCTAATTAAACTTTCTTTCTTTGTTTGACACACTCATTTATTTTCGCTTCTCACACTCAATCACTATGGATTAACTTCTTGGGTAGAAATCACTGGTTAAGGTGATTCCATAAAAGTTGTGTTAATTCCTAGCACAATGAAATTATGTTTTCTTATGATGCATATGATGCTCAGATTGGTTTAACTATTTCAGTTAAAGCACAAAATTGATCTTGAAAACATTTAAAGTCACACTTCCAATTCATGAATTCGGTTTGAGAATCGGGAAGTGTTTTGAACATTTAAGAACATGTTTTCAATGATTGAAAGTTGTCCTTCTTTCAAATATATATGAGATTAAGATTAAGGAATATACCTTTTCGTGCGATCTTACATCTCATGAAGCTAAGCTTAAAGTCATAAAGATATGATCATGTAAGCTTCTCTCAAAAATTCTGCAAAAGTCTTAAGTCAAAGTCAAAGTAACTTTATTCACTTGAATTTAAAAGACAAAAAGCAGTAAAACAATTTAAAGTACGAGTTCTGATCAGAAATAATCAGAAGTCATATCCGTACTCCTTTGACTTGAAGAGCTCCCCCTAAAATCTTGCATTACAAAAATTTGGCATAAAAGGTAAATGTAGAAATCTTATGAGCCCCCCCTCAAAATAATATTGACCACTTGTCAATTTCTTCTCATACTCCCCCTTGGATCATGAACAGAACATTGAAGTGCAAATATCAATCAAAATTAAGAATGAAGAAAGACGAAAAAGTATACAATTAGAAAACTTTGATAGGTAACTACTGATTAGATCTTAAGATTTAGCATACCAAGCTTAGAGACAAGAAAGGAAAACCTCTTTTCGTCTAAAGGTTTGGTAAACAAATCGGCAAGCTGATAATCAGTTTTTACAAAGAAAAGTTCAATTGTTCCTTTTTCGACATGATCTTTAATAAAATGATACCTGACGTCTATGTGTTTAGTCTTTGTGTGTTGAACAGGATTCGCTGTTATTGCGATGGCGCTCTTGGAGTCATAGTATATTGGGATTTTTTTGAATTGGAAACCGTAGTCGCGTAATTGAGTTCTCATCCATAAGACCTGAGAACAGTAGCTAGCAGCAGCTACATATTCTACTTCGGCCGTGGAAGTTGAAACACAAAGTTGCTTCTTCGATGCCCAACTTACGAGCGTATCACCGAGGAACTGTACATGTCCTGACGTGCTCTTCCTGTCTAACATACAACCAGCATGATCTACATCTGTGTAAGCTGGTAGTTCAAAACTTGTATCTTTAGGATACCACAGACCAAGATCTGCAGTCCCCTTCAGATACCTAAATATGCGCTTAACTGCAGACATATGGATTTCTTTTGGATTGGCCTGATATCTTGCACATAAGCATGTTGAAAACATTATATCTGGCCTACTAGAAGTAAGATACATTAAAGAACCTATCATCCCTCTGTAAGTCCTAACATCAACAGCCTTTCCCGAAGGATCAGTGCGAATTTTAGTACCTGGTGCCATTGGGGTACCAATCGATTTTGAATTTTCCATTTTGAACTTCCGAAGAATATCCATAATGTATTTTGATTGATTGATAAAAATCCCCGATGAAAACTGTTTGACTTGTAATCCGAGAAAGAAATTCATCCCTCCCAACATATTCATCTGGAATCTGGACACCATAAGGTTTGAAAAATTCTTACAGTACTTTGGATTTGTAGAGCCAAAAATAATATCATCTACATAGATTTGAATTAGAATGATATCATCTTTTTCCTTTTTGATAAACAAAGTGGTATCTATCGTACCTTTTGAAAAACCAGACTTGACTAGAAATTTGGAAAGGACATCATACCAGGCTCGATGAGCTTGTTTCAGACCGTAGAGTGCTTTGTCGAGAATGTAGACATGATTCGGATTCTCTTGATTGAGAAAACCCTCTGGCTGAGAGACGTAGACTTCCTCCTTCAGAATGCCATTCAGAAAGGCAGTCTTTACGTCCATTTGAAAGACCGTGAAGTTCTTGTGGGTTACGTAGGCTAGAATCATTCTAATTGCCTCTAATCGCGCCACAGGAGAATAAGTCTCGTCGTAGTCAATTCCTTCCTCTTGTCTGTATCCTTTGGCTACAAGTCTTGCCTTGTTTCGGATAACGGTACCATCTTCGTCCTTTTTGTTCTTGAAAACCCATTTCGTACCTATAATTGTTTTACCTTGAGGTTTTGGTACGAGTCTCCAGACTTGAAGTGCGTCGAACTGATTCAGCTCTTCTTGCATTGAAATCACCCATTCTGGATCAGCAAGTGCCTCTGATACGCGAGTTGGCTCAAACTTGCTCAGAAAGGAGTCATGCATGCACATGTTCATTGACGCTGACCTAGTTTGCACCGGTTTCGTTGGATCGCCAATGATCTGGCTTGTCGGGTGCTCTTTGGTCCATTTGTGTTCATGAGGCAGTGGATTATATGAATGTATGTCAGTTGTATCATCTATAAATCCACTTGTACCTTCTTCAGTTTGTTCTGGAGGAATGATGATTGCAATTGAAGTGGGAGGTGCAAAAGGCTCAGTAGGTACAACTTGTTCTGGCTGTAGATTGATCTGTACAAAACAACCTACTATTTCAGCTACTTCTGTCTCTTCTTGATTTGTCACAACTTCAACTGTTGGATTCAGCATTTGAACTGGAATTTCTTGTTGAATCGGGGTGTTGGATTCAATATGAATATCAGAACTGGTTGGATGAGTAGTCGTTAAGTCTTCTATCCTGTCAACCACAATAGATTTCTTTACATTAGATCCAAGAAATTCATCATAAAACAATTCAAATAATAAGTCTAAATCATATATATGATTAGTTGACGTTGATGCTTCATCTGATTTATTGTTTTGAGACGCAGGTTTTGGACTGATCTGCCTAGAAGCTAGTACTCCGGTTATAACGGGTTCTAAACTGTGTTGTTCGTAAGCCATCTCTTCATCAAACGTGACGTTGATGCTTTCAATAACCGTCTTTGACTTCTTCAGATATATACGGTATGCAGTTGATGTAGAGGAATAACCAATGAAGATGCCTTCGTCTGCCTTGGCACTGAACTTGTTGAGACTCTCTCTATCGTTTAGAACAAAACACTTACACCCAAATATATGGAAATATTTGATTGTCGGTGTTCGGTTGTTGATCAACGCATAAGGAGTCTTCTTGAATCTGCGATGTATCATGGATCGATTCTGAGTGTAGCATGCAGTCGATACAACTTCAGCCCACAAAAATAGAGGTAAGTCTGATTGACTTAACATAGTACGAGCAGCCTCGACTAGCGTACGATTTCTTCTTTCAACCACTCCATTTTGTTGAGGCGTTCGAGCCACAGAGTATTGATGTGATATCCCGACAGATTCGAGATATTCTTCAACCTTCTTGTTCTTGAACTCTGTGCCGTTGTCTGTTCGTAGAAGCTTGACCGGTTTCTGCAAATTCACCTGGGTCGTCTTCAGGAATGTGATGAGAACATCAGGTGTCTCATCCTTTGAACGTAGAAACTTGACCCATGTGTATCGCGAGTAATTGTCCACGATAACGAGTATGTACTTCTTTCCGCCTAGACTCTGAGTTTGCATCGGACCGCATAAGTCCATATGCAATAACTCTAACGGAGCACTTGTACTCAGTTCAGGCTTTGGTTTATGTGGAGCTCTCTTCATCTTTCCCTTTTTATATGCTGCACAAAGATGTTCTCTTTCATATTTTAGCTCTGGAAGTCCTTTGACGAGCTTTCCACTGACCAGATTGTTGATGTACCTAAAGTTGAGGTGAGAAAGTCGTCGATGCCATAACCAGCTTTGTTGCATCGAAGCTTTCGATAGTAGACAAACCTGCTTGTCAGTCTGGACATTTGACAAATTGATTGTGTAGAGGTTTGATTCTCGAGTACCGACCAAGAGTTCCTTGCCTTCTTCAGTGTGAACTGAACACTTATTGGCTTTGAAGTTGACCTCTAAGTCTTTGTCACAGAACTGACCGATACTGAACAAGTTTTGTCTTAAGCGTTCAACATAGGTCACCTTCTTGATCGTGACATTGTTGTGTACTACATCACCATATCCCATTATTGGTGAAAACTGGTCGTTGTTGAATCTAACTATTCCGCAATACTTCTCTTTAAAGTTAGACACCATCTCTTTTTGTCCAGTCATATGCTTGGAACATCCGTTATCCAAGTACCATAAATGACGGATCTGCGTAAGAGAAATAACGAAACAAGAGATTTAGATATTCATTTGACAACATTTGGAGTTAAAACTTTTGAGTAGTGAAGAGCGGGTCTTGAATTGATGTGTTCAAAAGCCATAATTTCTCTTAAGCACGGGTTCTGAACAGACGTGTTCAGAAACCATAATCAGATTTCTCCTTCTTAAACGTTGGGTGCCTGCAACACAGATTTAGCTTTTGGTACCCACTTGAAGTTGGGTCCAACTGTGTTAGCACTAGATTTTGGTACCCATTTGAAATTGGGTCCTCTTTTCTTTTGAAAATCAAATGAATTAGATGAATGATATGAATGCACATGATAATTTCCAAACCAAACCTCAGAATCTTGACAAGAAGTAGAAACATGTTTATCATAAAAAGAAGACTTTCTAGCAGATTTAGATAACTGGAATAGTTGCGTAAAAGAGTATTTCAAAATAGTAGCAACATTCTATTTCAAAACATCTTTACTAGGTAAAGTCTTATTACAATTAATACTACAAAACGATTTATCAGCCTTGTCAAGCTTCTGTTAACAGGCATACTGGTTTTTCCCAAAGATTGCACAAGAAAAGATGAATGGTTAGGAAGTTTCGCATTAAAATCAAATTGTTCAAAACAACCATCCGAACCACCGTTAGAGTTAAGAAAATCAAACCCTCCGTTTGATAAACCAAACATGTCATCAGATTTAGAAGCCTTTGAAATAACAACATTTTTCAGCATGGTTGAAAAAACTTTTTGTTCAATCTCAATCAAAAGTCTTTCATCTGATAAAGAGTTCTTGAGTTCAGAAATTTGACTTTCCAAAACAAGACGAGGGACGTAAATTTTACCTTTAATAGGCTTCGCCTCCATCCCTTTTACAGAATAACTTTGAAAGAAATCATTTGAAAGAGATTTCTTTTGAGATTTTTGATCATAACTATTATTCAGCTTCGCATAATAAAATGGAAGGTGAACTTTAGATGATTTCAATCATTTTTCAGTTTCCTTGGCTTCATCCTTTTCAGACAGTCTAGTCTAGAAAACTTGAAGCTCAGGGATTCTTGGAGCTATTTTCAAAGAAGTAAGATCATAAAGTGCAGGCACTTCAGATATACCTTTTTGAAGACAGTGAGCTTAAGTTAACCTAACAAAGCCATCAAATTCCAAACACTCAACCTGAGCCTACCCAACAAAGCCAGCAAATCCCAAACACTCAACCTGCTGACCTATCCATTGATGAGCTTAAGTCTTTGTTGTTTGCAAAACTTCTATCCCAACCTCCGGATAATCAGCAAGATGCATATCTTCTTACCCTTCTGCAATCCCACCATGATAGTCAACCGCCACAATCTGTGAAACCAACAGATTTGGTTAGTGCCTCAGAGTTTAATTCTTTTAAATCTGACATTTTGTTTGCTCTATCTGATCTTAAACAGGTAGTTCAAACTTCTTGCAAAGCCCAGGCAGTTGTTCTACTAAGAAGCATGATCATGATCTAAATAATGATCATGAGGGGGAGATAAGTGAGAAACAAGCAACTGCTAGTGGTTCTGGTGAAACAATGTTGGTGGAAGAAAGAGCTGAAAATGTTGAAAGTGTGGGAAGGGAAGCTGATCAAGGTTCTGAGCAAAATGATCAATTGGAGTTGGTTTTGTATGTTGGAGAAAGTGTTGAATCAAGGGTTGAAAAGGCTAAGATTGCAACAAGGCAAGAGATTTTGGAGATAACAGGTTTGCCAAATCCTGATATCATTGCTCTTGAAGATGATTCTTTTGCTGAAGTTAATGCAAAATATGAGATGTATTGGAAAATCAAGGAAGAAGGGCAGAAAAGTGATTTTGTTGAAATTGCCTCGGATGATGAAGTGGTGGAGGTAACTGAGATTGTAAGAAGAGCTGAGGAAGTTCCAGCTTATGGTGAAAGTGTACTGGATGATATTTTTAAGGACAGAGATACAAAAGCTTTAAATGCTATGTTTTCTCAAAGTACTCCTGATGAGCTTCATCTAAGTCCTGTTCATGTTCAACTGCCTGAACCAAGTGTTGTTCCAGTTGTTCCATCTTTTAGCGAGTTTGAGTTTCCTGATCCCAATGTTCTTCAACCTGATGATGTTGATCAAAATGTCAATCTGAATGCTGATGTAACTGATGAAGATGAGTTGCCATATCAGAAAAAGCCTGGAAGTCCTGAACATCAAACGAAGTTTGTTAGAGAACCACTACTTGTGCCAGAGTTTCCAGAAACTGAAGCAAGTACTTCAGGTACTCCGTAGTGGGTTCTACTCCTTTCACTGGCTATGACGAGTTTGGTCCTATAATTGAAGAGATTAAAAGAATCAGATGAGCTCTATGTCTTCCATATCTTAAGGAGGGAGTCAAGATTTTTGTGAGCTATATTAGACAGATTGATCAAGCTCAACTCTTGGGGATTCAAGATAAGTCTCCAGAGTATCAGAAAGATTATATCAGAATGCTGCAAATTATGGGGAGAACATGCAAGGATGTTGGAAGCAAATATGAAAATTTGGAAGTTTTTAGGGTAACTATGAAGCAATACAAGAAGATTTGGTATCCTGAGTTCATTGTTCAAAGAAAGAATTTGAAGACTTATACCTTCAATGAAGCTGATTTTGCCAATTTGAACTTCAGAGATATTGAATTCATGTACCATGATTTCAGAGATAGAACCATCAGGCACCCTGAAATAGTGTTTGCTCTAGACACTATTAAGAGATTTATCAAAAGGCACATCTACTCAACATATCTCTATGACTTCAAGTTGGGCATAGAGACAAATAAGAAGAGAATCAACTTGCTCAATCCTGACATGACTCATCCTCTGATTGAAGATACTCCACTCTACATAGTTCTAAGAGAACCAGAACTTGGAGTTGTGTATGAGAATGTAGATAAAAAGGAGAAAAGATTTATGAAAGCTGCTGAAATTCTAAAGTATTTAGATGGTACTTTATAAGATGTTGTTAAACAGCTGCAAGCTAAGCATGAAGAGAGTGAAAAGCATAGATTAGTTGAAAATGATCATATGCCAAGGTTGGAGAGAATTTGGACAGAACATGTCATTGATGCTATCAAGGACAAAATCAGATTCAGACAAGCCATCAGAAGGTTTGAAGGGTATATGGGAATAAGGAGAACTTGCATGAAGAAATGGACAAGTTGAAGACTTTCAAATTGGTCAAAAAAGGGGGAGAATGTTAGATCATAGTTTTGAGTCAATTTGTTTAGTATGTTGACTTTTCTTGTATGCTTGTATAGAGGTCAAGGCTTGTTTGACCCTATATATAGCCTTTCATGTCTTGTTTTTGTAAGCATGTTAGTACGCTTGTCATATTGTAATTCCATGTTAGACATATGAATACGACAAGACTTGTGACTAAAATCTCTCTTTAAATCTCATCTTTGATTTCATTGTGTTTGATTGTAATTGTCATAATAGCTTGAAACCTGGGATAACAGCACACTCTGGACAACCTACAGAGGCTTTGTGCATCAGCCTCTGGTGTTCATATTCTACACTTCTGATCTTCTGTGCCTGTTTGGACAGCTTCTGGACTACTTCTGCATTTATCACAGAGGCTCTGATCGTTTCCTGGACAACTTTTGTAGAGGTTCTGCGTAGCTTCTGCAGATCAGCCTTACAGAGGCTCTGAAAACAGCCTCTGTATCATATATTTTGCATCTCAAACTCTGCTGCACATTAGATCTACATTTCTGTTTTGATCTGTTGTTGCACAGACTCACGAGCAGTCCTGATACAGCAACATCAAAATTTTCCGTAATTTGTTGTACTTCAAGCAGCAACAATCTTTTTAAAATAAGATCCTGAAGGCTCACGAAGTCAGGACAACTTTGATTGAATTCTGGATCAACAAGATCATAATTCTGAAGGCATTTTTTGAACCCTTTAAGCACATCCGTAACTCTGCTGTCCCAACTAAGTTCATATTAAAATCTAGTAGCTTTTTCTAACAGTATGCACCTGAACATACTTTAATCACTGCACATAACTTTCACCATGCCTTGATTGAGCTCTGTAAATCCTCTGCGTTTCTCTGTATGCACAAAAGTTCTGAACTACAAGCTTCTGTATCCACAGAGGCTCTAGGAGCCTCTGCACATAGCTTTGATTCAAAACAGCAGAAAACTCCCTTGTAAACATTCTCATTGATGGTACCATCTCCATTTACCCATGGCAATATTGGCTTATAACAAGGAGAATCACCAATACGTAATTCACACTCTGGATCCATTCTAGGTCGAGGAATCTCTTCCGGGTATGCACCTCTATGCAGGTTATCGGTACTTGTATGCACCTCTGTGCATTGCACACTGTCATTTTCTGTTGGGTCAGACCACAACAAATCCATATCTTCCAGGTAACCTCCCTACCTATACATTGGATGATGTAGCGGCAGCAGCTGCATGTGATGCTGTAGATGTAGGTTCAGCAGTGCTAAATAGGATTCCCAGTAAATCAGTAGCAGCTTCTTCGGTGGCCTTTTGGGGACCAAGTGAAAGATACTTTATTAATGCTTCCGAAGTACGAGACTCAACCATAACAATCTTCTTTGAGGGACTGTCATTTCCAAGCTGAATCAGAAGCCCAAGTGCCAGAAAAGGTGCCCCTGGATGATCTGGGATTGGCTTGAGTAGATCGAAACTCTGCTGGCATGATCTGGCATGGTTTTGTTTTTAAATGTTTCTGATCAAAATTCTGGATTCACGAAACAATATGCACAACAACCACTTTCTGCCGCATACTTCGAATTCCCTTTTGACTACTTCAAATCGAATACTGCTGCACATCTTTGGGCAATCTTTGAACCACCTCTACACATTACTGTCATAAATCTGAATTTACTGTTTTAATTCTGCACAACATAAGAATGAATTCTGAAGCGTTACGTAGGAATCAAAGATAGAAATATGGAAGTGAACTCTAATTATGCTAAATTCGAACATGAACACAATAGCAACAATCTGGTTGAATTTATCATAACTCTGGATTGTTACTTGGAACACAACAACTAAAATCTAGATCATGATTTAGATTTATGATATAGCACGAACAAAATTTATGCACAAGGATAGGCTGCACTTTTCGAATCTGCATCATCATAAAAGACAACAACAATCAACTCTGTTTGGACAGCAGCAAACACTGTTTCACTTTGAATGGACAACATATTTTGAACTTGGACAAACATCGGCTTCTGTTAGCTATCACATTATACTATATAACATTTATCAGGAACGATTTCACTGTTCATGAACAGTAAATTACAGCTTTGGTCCTTGAGGTTTTTAGTAACTTACCGATTTGGTCCTTCAGCTTTTATCTTTTTTTTTTCTATGTTTGTAGAGTTACAGATTTGGTCCCTATAGTATTATTTTCCTCTTGGATTTAGTCCCCATAATTTGTTGATTCCAAAATAGACTTTCGATTTTGCATTTGTGTAACGTTTTGGTCCTCGAAACCAAAAGTTTTAAGCTCCTGACCGTTAAGTAAATGACATTTCGATCATTTATAACTTTTTCATTTTCTAATTTAAATAAATAAAAGTTATATTATAAAAATTATTTTTATTATCTAAGCATAAAATAAAGATCCCTTAACATGCATCGCATCTCAATGACTGTGTCTTCTCCAAACCAAAACCTATGTAAAATTTGTTTAATTTATATTTTTATTATAATTTAATTTAGTCCCCATAATTTGTTGATTCCAAAATAGACTTTTGATTTTGCATTTGCGTAACGTTTTGGTCCTCGAAACTAAAAGTTGTTAGCTCCTGACCGTTAAGTAAATGACATTTCGATCATTTATAACTTTTTAATTTTCTAATTTAAATAAATAAAAGTTATATTATAAAAATTATTTTTATTATATAAGCATAAAATAAAGATCCCTTAACATGCATCGCATCTCAATGACTGTGTCTTCTCCAACCCAAAACCTATATAAAATTTGTTTAATTCATATTTTTATTATAATTTAATTTAGGTTTAATAACAATGTAACTTTGTTTAAGTTTAATGATGTAATGTACCATTTGCCAATTTATTTTCGCTTCCTATCATACACACACATCATCCTCATAGGGCATTTTGTAAATTATACTGATGCTGCTAACAGACACAAAATGTTTTGTTCTCATAATTGGTGATGCTCAAATTTATGGTCTTAATATTTCTTTCCATCCGCAGCAACGCGCGGGCATTAATCCCACCTCGTTCACTAACAACACTTTGGAAATAAAATTTGTTTTGTATTAACATCTTAATCAAAGTATGTTGCTTCAATTCAAATTTGTTCATAATCTACTGTCACCAGAACTCTGATCAATCATAAAATTCAAACATCGAATCAAAATAGGAAGAAGCTTCTGTTGCCGCTCTTCGAAATTGACCAACATGAACATAAAATTCCATTTTCGAATACATAATTAACAGATTTTGAATCTGTCATGCAAGCTGCTGTATCAAAAACCAAACTAACAGCCTTGTGCAGATACACATTAACAGGTACTATTGAAAATGGATAGAAGTCTGTATCAACAGTAACAATCATCTCAGGTGAACCTTCGAACATTATCAATCATAAACAGATCTGCACTTTTTGAAATCAAATAAGTTTCTGCGATGTTTTGTCATATCGGGTTCCGAAATAACAAGGGTTGAAATCTGGATGCAATTTCTAGAGACATTTTGTGTCTATTTGTTCATATTGAGCCTTCGAGCATGTTGTCATAACTTGGTATAAGCTGTTAATCCAAATTAAATTTGTTCGCAACCATGTCCATCTGAACAAATGAATGCATTCCATGGCCTTTGCTCGAACTTCATATTCACAATTGTAGTGTAACCAGACATCCAAAACAGTAACAACGTAAATCACATATCAGAATCATGAACACAGTTCCCTACATAACAAATACCATATCGAAGTCCTTGATGCCAGTTCTCCTTATTTGATACACATTAAAACCATTGGCTTTAAATATGCATTGTTCGTAAGTGTGTGCACAAATCTGAATGTAATCATGTCAGATCCACCATAGTACATTCTGGAACACATCTTGATCACAATTTCATTTTAATTTTGGCTTTGAGAAACACAAATTGAAACCATATTAAATAACAAATGATGGTTGATTTAAGCATTATTGGTCAATCCCAAACATATCTAAAATCTCAAAAACCAAAATCTGAGGAAAAAGAGAGTCCAATCTCAGATTAAAATAAAGCCAGATGAAAGATCAACAACCTTGCATCCAAGATGCCATAAAGGCTATGAACTAAAGCACACACAAGGATGGGATCATAGATCAACCATCTACTTAGTGCTATCAAATATTAGACTAATAAATGAGAGAGATCAAAGACACTCACGTGTAATAAAACTGATCAAATTTAACCAAAATAAAATTAAATCTTCACATAGGCATTTCATCAAACATGTGGTGTGCAGAATTCAGATTTTGTGTTGAATCAAACATCTAGTTTATCAAGAATCATCCAAATCACATCTAAATCAAAAAACTAGATATCAAATAAGCACAAAACATTGAATAAATCACAGAAATGATATTTGGGGTTAAGGATCATGTGATTGAATCAATCTAAGCACCAAAACCACAAAATAATCATATAATCTCCAATTGTTGCCATAGATGACTGAATTGAAGAAAAGTTTCTTCAATTGGCTCTGATACCAATTGTTAGATCCCAATACTAGCAAACAATTAAAGAACTCCATAAAATATACATATAAGATTGAAATAATGAAGAATAATCATCATAAACTCATCTCATATGCTTTGATTGATGATCAATGGAGGGGATATTGGGAAGAACTCCACACTAAATATTTAAGTGACTCTCATGAAATTTACCTAGTCTATGTGTGTAAAGTGTATTCTCTCCCAAAATCACTAATGAGAAAATGAACCATAGACACCTTTTTATAGGGTCCATTTACAAATAATAAACCCAAGCCCATAAACTAATTAAAAAGCTCAAATTACAATTTCTTTATAAAACATTCAATTAAATTGGGGGCTCATTTAAGCTAACAACGGTTCACACTAGAATCACAATACTCTAGAGGGTTTAGAGTTGAGTAAAAACGTACTCGACACAACATCAACGACCTCCTTTGCTTCCTCAGTTGTCATTTGGAAAGATCTCCCTTGAGCTCTTGGAGCAACTTCCTTCCTTTGTTGACTTCCCACGCTTGACCCCTTTGGATTGCCCTTCAACTTGGGGCATTCACCTCTCATGTGCCCAATCTCTTTGCACTCGTAACATACAGTTCCTCGGATGGAGCAGTCACGACTAATATGCCCCCGATTTCCCACACTTGAAGCAACCAATTGGGTTTGGGTTACAAGGTCCAAAGTGTTTGCACTTGCACTTGGGGAACCATTTCGCTTCCTGCCGAGTGTCCACCCCCTTTCCGCTCGTATTGAACTTTGGCTTCTTGAATGAGCCTTGTGGGCTCTCCCACTTTCTCTTTTCCTCAACACTTGATCTCTCCTCTTTGCCCCGTACATAAACATTATCCATGACTGTGTGTCCCACAATCAGTATAAATCAAGATTATATCACTCAATTTCCAAATCAAATTCTTTATTGATCTTGATTAAACGATTACAACTTTCTCTCTCTAAAATCTCCTTCTCTCTTTACAAAACTCTCTCTGGATCACCTATAATATTTCAACTCATCTATCTATTAAAAAGCAAAAACAAGTATTTATACCCACTACTAAAAACAAAGAAACAAAAACAAATACAAGATAACTTTGACTTTATTAACACATAGACTTTGACTTTTAATGAGAGTTGACTTTCAACATTGACTTTCTTGAACCTTTGACCTCTAGTCTTCATGATCTTGTATCCAACATATTTCTGCCCTAACAATCTCCCCCTTTGGATTCAAGATCATCTTTGAAAGATTTAGCAGTTCAATCTCCCCCTTTGGTTCAACCTGAACAATCTCTTCCTTTTGTTTAACTTTATTCTTCCCAAGTATGTTTTTGAACAAAATTAACAATCTCCCCCAAATATGGTAGAAACGATCTTCAATAATCTCCCAAAATTATCACAAGACTCTTTCAGACTTCGGAAAGAAATTATCTTCAGATTTAGTTCGACTTGCTTCAGCAAATAATCTTCAAAGAAAATTTCAGAAAATCAGCACATCTTCAAACAACTTTGACTTTGCTTGAACAATCTTTCAAACTTTCAAACTTTGAACTTTATCTTCTTCAACTCTTTATACAAACTTTCAAACTTTCAAATCTTTGAAATTTCTGATCCGAACATTTCTGTAAATCATCTCCCCCTTTTTGATGAATAGAGCATCTATAACATCAAAACTTCTCCAAGAAATGTCTTTGCCCATTCTGATCTGGCCAAGAGCCTATGATTCACCGTCAATCCTCCAAGATATTCATCTTGATCTTTTCAAATCCAAACAAATTAGGAATGTAATACCTGAATCAACACCTGAATCAATTAATATGCCTGTCAGTAACACAAAGCTACTGTGTGTAATGGATACACAAAGGAAAGGAGCTTTTTGATGTTCACTCCCCTAGGGCTTCCATTCAATCATCGAAACACCACAAAGAAAATTTCTATGAATGTTATGACAAGAAAATAAATTCCTTGTGTGTTCGTGCAAGTGTAGAAAGAATTAAGCACTTGATAATTGCTTTTAATAAAGGCTCAAAATTGTGTAAACCACTGAGACAATAGTAGATAAACACAGACTCAATGTGCATTATTGAAGTGCGAAGGTGGGACATACTTCCTTCTGTTTCAATATCCAAATTTTCCAAATGAAAACCAAATAGATTATATGTTGCGTCCCCAGAAAATATGAAACATTTTCTTTTTAGGAAGAAAATGAGTGGCTGGTGGGGTTAATAACAAGAGTTGGCATGGGCTATTTGCCTATTTCAATAATGTTCACGAAGAATTGTGAAACATTAGTAATGTGGCTGCCCGACTCAGAAAGTAGTTGGTGTAGAGTTTGATATTCTTTTACTCTGATCTCACACCCTCTTTCTTTTAATCATTAAGCTCACATCTGACCAAACTCTCATTTCCATTTTACCTCAATGCACAACCCACACTCATTTCTTTTCGACTCCTCACACTCAATCACTATGGATTAACTTCTTGGGTAGGAGACACTGGTAATCGTGAATCCATAAAAGTTTATTCTAAGTCCTAGCACAAAGAACCCATATTCCTATGAAGCAAATGTTGCTCAATATGGTTTAACTATATCAGTTAAAGCTCAAATACAAGTCAGATATGTATATGCTCAGAATATAATCCTGAAGATTTGAGCATTTTTAAACATTGAAGTATTTTCAAACAAGTAAATTGAATGAATAGATAAGAATGCAAGGGACTTGTTTGAAAATAAGACATTGTATGAAAAATGATCAGATAAGAAATGATATATCAGTTAAGGCTTATGGTCAAGAATGATGGATATTGTCTATATGAATCAAAATACAGACATTCTTGAAATGAATGTTTCGAAATGAAATGACGGTCAAAATTCTTTGAAATACAAGCGGGGTGTCTTACCATCAAAAAATATGTTTCAAATTTGAGACATGGTAAGAACTTTTTGAACAACAAGTCAAACCGGTGTGTGTGAATACTTGAAAGTATATAGAAAAGACAATACGCAAGTATTTATCTTTGGAGACACATGATTTATAATCATGTAAGCACAAGTAATTTTTGAAAAAAAAAACATTTAAAATCTCACTTCCAATTCATGAAATCTGTTTAAGAATCGGGAAGTGGTTTGAACATTTAAGAACATGTTTTTATGATTGAAAGTCGTCCTTCTTTCAACCATATATGAGATTAAGATAAGAAATTTAACCTTTCTATGCAGTCTTAAATCTCATGAAGTCAACTGAAGTCATAAAGATATGTTCTTGATAGCTTATATCATTCTGTACAAGTCTCAAAGTCATGTCAAAGCAACTTTATTCACAAAATTTATTGAAAAATTAAAATGACATAAAGCAGTAAAACAATTAGAGTACGAGTTCTGATATGAAGTAATCAGAAATCATATCCTTACTCCTTTTGTTGTACGCATAAACTCCCCCTAAATTCATGCATCACAAAAAAACTTAGCAGTTAAATTCTATAAACTCCCCCTCAAAAAAATATTGATCATCTTAGAATCTTGTCTCACTCCCCCTGAGAACATGAACAACATGTTAAAGTGCAGATATCCTTTCAGAAATAATGATAAAGAAATGATGAAAAATTACAATAAAAGAAACTTTAATAGGTTATTACTGATTAGATCTTAAGATTTAGCATACCAAGCTTAGACACAAAAAAATTAAATCTCTTTTCATCTAAAGCTTTGGTAAACAAATCTGCAAGTTGATAATCAGTCTTTACAAAGTAAAGTTCTATTGTACCTTTTTCTACATTATCTTTTATAAAATGATACCTAACATCAATGTGCTTTGTTTTAGTGTGCTGCATAGGATTAGCTGATATTGCGATAGCACTCTTCAAGTCACAATAGATCGGTATTTTGTCAAACTTGAATCCATAGTCTCGAAGCTATGTTCGCATCCACAAGACCTGAGAGCAGCAACTGGCAGCAGCTACATACTCTGCTTCAGCAGTCGATGTGGAAACACATAATTGTTTCTTTGACGGCCAACTAACGAGCTTTTCTCCAAGGAATTGAATATGACCTGAAGTGCTCATCCTGTCCAGCATGCACCCTTCATGATTTGCGTCTGAATAAGCAGTTAGTTCAAACCCTGTATCCTTAGGATACCACAGACCAAGATCTGCAGTCCCCTTCAGATATCTAAAAATCCGCTTAACAGCAACCAAATGGGATTCTTTAGGGTCAACCTAATATCTTGCACACAAGCATGTTGAAAACATTATATCTGGTCTACTTGAAGTAAGATACATTAAAGACACTATCATACCTCTATAAGTCCTAACATCAACAGCTTTTCCCAAAGGATCAGTGTTAATCTTAGTACCTGGTGCCATTGGGGTTCCAATTGATTTGCAATTTTCCATTTTGAATTTCCTAAGAATATAAAAAATGTACTTAGATTGATTAATGAAAATCCCCGTTGAAAACTGTCTGACTTGTAATCCGAGAAAGAAATTCATCTCTCCCATCATACTCATCTGAAAATGTGACACCATGAGATTTGAAAAGTTCTTACAGTATTTAGGATTTGTAGAACCAAATATAATATCATCTACATATATTTGAATAAGAATGATATCAGCTTTTTCCTTTTTAATGAACAAAGTGGTATCAACTTTACCTTTTGAAAAAGCCGACTTAACCAAGAATTGAGATAGAACATCATACCATGCGCGAGGTGCTTGTTTCAGACCATACAAGGCTTTATCCAAGATGTAGACGTGATTTGGCTTATCTGGATTAACAAACCCTTCTGGCTGAGAGACGTAGACTTCCTCCTTAAGGATGCCATTCAGAAAGGCAGTCTTTACATCCATTTGATAGACAATGAAGTTCTTGTGAGCTTCGTAGGCTAGAAATATGCGGATTGCCTCTATACGCACTACTGGAGCATACGTCTCGTCGTAGTCTATGCCTTCCTCCTGCCTATATCCCTTGGCAACAAGTCTTGTTTTGTTCCTTATAACAATACCATCTTCGTCCTTTTTATTTTTGAATACCCATTTAGTGCCGATAACAGTCTTTCCTTCTGATTTTGGCACTAGTCTCCAGACCTTCAAGGCTTAGAACTGGTTTAACTCTTATTGCATAGCAGACACCTAATCCGAATCAGCTAGAGCCTCTGATACACGAGTGGGCTCTATCTTGCTGAGGAATGAGTCATGCAGACATTGATTCAAAGTTGCTGACCTAGTTTGCACCGGTTTGTCTAAATCTCCAATAATTTGGTGAAGAGGGTGCTCTTTGGTCCAACGATGTTCATGAGGGAGTGGAGTAGATGAAGATTGATCATGATTATCATCCAAAAATCCACTATCAGCTTCTTCAATTTGAACATCATGAGGGGGGGATTCAGTTGAAGTAATTAGTGTAGAAGCTTCAGTAGGTACAACTTGTTCAGTCTGTTGATCTGTCCTTACAGCACATCCTACTGACTCAACAACTTCTAGCTCATCATTAGTAGATACAACTTCAACTATAGGAGTAGGCATTTGAACTGGAATATCTTGCTGAATCAGGAAATTTGATTCAGTAGAAACAACTGAAGTGGTTGGATGAGTAGCCGGTGAATCTTCCATCCTGTCAACCAAAACAGGTTTATGCACATTAGATCCAAGATATTCATCATAAAACAGTTCAAATAAAATATCTAAATCAGATAAATGATTAGTAGACGTTGATGCTTCATCTGATTTGTTCTTTTCAGGTACATGTTCTGAACTAATTTGCCCAGAAGCTAATACTCCAGTTATCACGGGTTCTGAACTGACTTGTTCAGAAGCCATATCCTTATCGAATGTGACGTTTACGCTCTCGACAACAGTCTTCGACTTCTTCAAATAAACTCGATATGCAACAGATGTAGAAGAATATCCAATAAAGATGCCTTCATTTGCCTTAGCACTGAACTTGTTCAGACTCTCTCTGTCGTTTAGCACAAAACACTTACAACCAAAAATATGAAAATATTTGATGGTTGGTGTTCGGTTTTTGTTCAAAGCATACGGAGTCTTTTGAAATCTGCGGTGTATCATGGAACGGTTTTGAGTGTAGCACGCAGTTGAAATTGCTTCTGCCCACAAAAATATAGGTAAGTCTGATTGGCTGAGCATAGTGCGAGCGGCCTCGACTAGCGTTCGATTTCGCCTTTCGACTACTCCATTCTGTTCGGGCGTACGAGCATCAGAGTATTGATGTGATATCCCGACCGATTCGAGATACTCTTCAACAATTCTGTTTTTGATCTCTGTGCCGTTATCAGTTCTGAGAAGCTTGACTGGTTTCTGAAAATTCACCTGGGTCGTCTTCAGAAATGTAATGAGTACTTCGGGCGTCTCATCTTTTGACCGGAGAAATTTGACCCACGTGTATCGCGAATAATCATCCACGATAACTAGAACATATTTCTTTCCGCCTAAGCTTTGCGTTCGCATCGGACCACAAAGATCCATATGCAACAACTCTAATGGAGAACTGGTACTAGGTTTAGACTTCGGTTTATGTGGACCTCTCTTCATCTTCCTTTTTTCACACGCTGCACACAAGTGTTCTTTTTCATATCTCAACTCAGGAAGACCATTCACTAATTTTCCACTGACCAGCTTGTTTATGTAACGAAAATTCAGATGAGATAACCTTCTATGCCAAAGCCAACTTTGCTGCATCGATGCTTTTGTCAATAAGCAAACCTGATTATCATTCTAGACCTTTGAAAGATTGATGGTGTAGAGATTGGTCTTTCGAGTGCCAACTGAGAGTTCTTTGCCGTCTTCAGTACGTACCGAACATCTTTTAGCTTGGAAATTTCCCTCTAACCCTTGGTCGCAGAATTGACCGATACTAAACAGGTTGTGCCCTAAGCCTTCAACATAACTCACCTTCTTAATCGTTATATTGTCTTGAATGATGTCACCAAATCCTAAGATCGGTGAAAACTGGTTGTTCCCAAATCGAACATTACCACTGAATTTCTCTGTATAATTAGACAATAAAGCTTTCTGCCTGGTCATATGCTTGGAACAACCGCTATCCAAGTACCACATATGCTGGGTCTACAAGAGAAATCAGGAAACAACAATTTTAGGTACCCATTTAAAAACGGGTCCTAACAGATTAGTACAAGAGTTTGGCATCCATTTGAATATGGATCCTCTTTTCCTTTGAAAACTTTTGAAAACATTTGGTTTAGAAGAATAAACATGATAAGATCCAAACCAATCATTAGAATTATGATGATGAGCAAAATCATTCCACTGATAAGAATAAGATTTAGTAGTAGGACGAGATAATTGGAACAATTGCTTTATTGAGTATCTCTTGTAAGATGTTACAAGGTTTTTATTTGAAGAAGCAATAGAACCAACTACATCACACACACTACTAGTTGATCTATTACAAAAACTATCAGTAATTGATTCTGCCTTTTCATCACTCTTCCTTTTAGGTCGCCATTCAGATCGCTCTTCCGACCTTTTCTTTCTTAAATCTGAAACACCGAATTTAGATTTATTAGGAAAATCAGATTCCTGAAATTGATTTTTACTTGTATTTACCAGTGTTGTTCTGTTTCTTTGAGCGCTGTTTCTTATGTTTCTTACCCTTTGCATAGTAATCAGCATTCACAGAAACTGATTCACCAACCTTAGTTGATGATTCACCTTTTTCTTGAACACTTGGTAAAGCTTGTCTATTTATCACAAAAGTAGAATGATTTGGAAGTAGAACATTAAAGTCAAACATATCAATTTCCTCTATACACCCTTCATCAGAATTTAGAAAATTATTTGCAGACTCAAATAAATCATCAAAAACAGTCTCAGAAGTTTGAAGTAGTTTAGAAGATGGAGAACACACTTTAGATTTAAAATGAAAAACTGTGTTCTTCAACACTGTAGAAAATACATCTTGTGTTAGATCACCCAAAATTCTTTCATCAGATAAAATATTTTCTAATTCAATTATTTTGCTTTCTAAGATGAGTGGAGGTACATAAATTTTAGCTTGAACAGGTTTTGCCTCCATCTCAGTAGAAGAATAACTAGCAAAATAATCATTTGAAAGAAATTTTGATGTTTTAGCAAGATAACTATCATTCAGTCTTTCATAGCAGAATGGTAGTTGCATTTTCTTTAAATTCATTCTTTTCTCATCTTCTTTTTCCTCAACTTCATTTGATGATTTGGTAATAAATTTGGGTTTCAAATGAGGATATTTATCAGCAGCATACATATAATTTGCATTATATATAGCTGGCTGTTTTCTGATAGCTTTTTCTAGATATTGAGGATTATCATAACCTTGTCCCCATTTTTCTTTAAAATCAGCTTCTTCATTAGGTGTATTCAAGAAAATCGTTTGAGCTGTTTGGCCTCAAACATATAATTTTGCTTCCAGACCATTCACCTTTTGCTCTAAAGTCTTGTTCTCAACCTGCAGTTTAAACGCTTTTAGAACACATTATTGTTTTTCAAAATCAGACTTAGACAATTGTTTTTCAATATCAGAAATCTTACTTTCAAAACAATCCTTTTCATTTTTAAAATCAGAGGCAGATTTGCGTAGAGAATCAATTAAATCTTTGTTCCCAATAACTGATTTATTAAGTTCAAAGATCTGTTGATTTCTCCTAGTAACTCTGTCTTTTTCCTTTTTCAGTTTGGATTGAAGGTCTTGAAGTTCGACCATCATGGCTTCCATTTTGGTCATGAAATCATTTTCAGTTAAGTTCATTACCTCGTCAGCAGTCTCATCATCCGAATCATCATCTTTCACCTCTTTTCCCATCAAGCATAAATGAGCCGACTCTTCTTGTTCTTCCGCCACATCAGAATGATCCAACCAGAATTCGTCTTCTGCCATTAATGCCTTGCCAGCTTCCTGTTGCTTGGCCAAGAGCATTTTGTTTTTGTAGTACTCCGAGTTACGAACTTTTGGCTTCCGACAATCTTTTGCGTAATGTCCGACCTTGCCACAGTTGTAGCATTTGATCAGACCATCACCTTTCTTTTCAGTACTGGTGTAGTCATTCACAAACTTTTTCTTTTCTTCTGGATTCTTCTCAACAAATCTACTTCCTTCCACTCTTTCTCTATGCTCGTGGTTCTTTGAGCTTGATGAAGAATATCTCTGAGAATTAGAACCCGGTTTCTTGTAGAATTTCTTTTGAAAAGCATGGGTCAATAACAACATTGCTTGCTTTAGATTCTCTCCATCATCTCCATCATATTCAGATTCTGATTCAGAACTGGACATCACTATCTTCTTCTTTTTCTTCTTCTCTTTCTTTTCCTTTTCCTTCTCTCCAGCCACCAATGCTATGGGATCAACAACCTTCTCAACTTTTTTTTTTCTCAGGTCTTTTCTCCTCAACCTCTTCCTCATTCTGTCGTAGAGTCTCGTAGACTTCATGTAGTGGAATCTCACTCAAATCTTTCATCTGCTTTATTCGACGAGTGTGGTTTTTCCACTCAGGTTGCAATATGCTAAGAAATTTCACGTTGTTCTCAATCTCTTGCTTCTTAACCTTGTTCTTGGAAATCTCATTTAGAAGCAGTACAAATCTTTCATAAGTATCCTCCAAACTTTCATTCTCTTTAGCCTTGAATTCTTCATAATTGTTGATACAGTTGGCCACTTTCATTTGATTCCCAACTTTAGAACCCAACATCATCTTTCTTAGCTGATCCCACATAGATTTTGCAGATGCATTGTAGCTGTCTATTTTCACATAGATCTCATTGGTCATACTTTGTAAAAGCAAAGATCTGGCCTTCTTATCAGCATCAAACCGATTCTTTTGTTCATCAAAGAAGTTTGCATAATCTTTCTCAACTCTCTTTGTTTTCGGAGCTCCATCTGAATCATTACCTTCAGCAGGAATCTCCTCAGTAATTTTTGGCATTGGACCATCTTCTATTGATGCTAAAATGTTCTTTCCATTCGTTTGCCGATCAATAAAATCGAGAAATCTGTCTTCCTATTGCTCATATTCCCCTTTAAACAATACTGGGGGCTTGACATCTGTGCCAATTGAGAGAGCGTCTCTGGAAGTCATCTTGATCTACACTGTTTACTTGATCGTCAAAATTCAGAAAGTAAAGTTGGATCTACAAAAATCAAACTTAGTTAAATTTAAAAAAAAAATTCAGATTTTTTTTTCTAAGTATAAAACTCGCAAACCAAATAAACCTAAACAAAACACGCAAATGCCTCTATGCGAGTTTGAGAAATGCACAAGAGCCTACCTGCGAGTTTGAGAAACACGCAAGAGCTTATCTGCGAGTTTGAGAAACACGCAAGAGCTTATCTGCGAGTTTGAGAAACACGCAAGAACCTATATGCGAGTTTAAGAAACGCGCACAATGCACTCTGCGAGTTTTGACACTTAGAATATTTTTCGAAATTTAACTTCGCGCTAAAAGTAAACGCGCAAGATCCAAAAATTGCCAGTTATAGACTTAGAAAACAAAAAAATAATCCAAGGATACGTCACTAAACGCGTAAACACCAAACACGCAAACACTAAACATGCAAACACCAAACGCGCAAACACCAAACGCATAAACACCAAACGTGCACAATACTATTTCTCGCAGATGAAACTTCGTGCACAACAATGATGTTGAACAGTAGAAACTCGCACTTAGTTATGTGCGAGTTTTAGCTTCTCGCACGACTCGATTAGCGAGTTCCTCACTTCAAACTCAAAATAGTTCTTTGAGAGTTCTTCGAAGCTTGCGAGTTCTACCTTCTGCGAGTTCTTGACTTAGCGAGTTCTTTCTTCAGCGAGTTCTTCCTTAGCGAGTTTTGTGGATCTTGCGAGTTCGTCACTTTTCGAACTCGAAACTTGATTTTTCCATTGAAATCAATTGAAAACTTTATCAATTGACTTGAAACTTTGCAGGGATCTTCGAAATCAATATTAGAACAGGTTACAGTAAAAGAATTACAAATACAAACACAAATTGATACATTTTAATCCTATCACAGGCTTACAGACTCGAGTTAAAAAATTTAACAAAAATCCAAAATTCACCCTCAATTTGTGTGAATTAGCCTAAGTAACCTGAATCAAACTTGTTCTATACATCAAGTCGATTCTATTACCAACAAGTTTGCATTCAAAACAACTGAAAATTAATGAAATCAAATCCAACAGTACATCTAACGAGTTCGTCCACTTTCGATCTGAAATTCACAAAATCGATCCAATCTTTCTGAATTTTGATCTGCTCTGATACCAATTGTGTGTCCCACAATCAGTATAAGTTAAGATTATATCACTCAGTTTCCAAATCAAATTCTTTATTGATCTTGATTAAACGATTACAACTTTCTCTCTCTAAAATCTCTTTCTCTCTTTACAAAACTTTCTCTGGATCACCTATAATATTTCAACTCGTCTATCTATTAAACAGCAAAAACAAGTATTTATACCCACTACTAAAAACAAAGAAACAAAAACAAATACAAGATAACTTTGACTTTATTAACACATAGACTTTGACTTTTAATGAGAGTTGACTTTCAACATTGACTTTCTTGAACCTTTGACCTCTAGTCTTCATGATCTTGTATCCAACATATTTCTTCTCTAACAATGACTTTAGCCTCTTTGATTGCTTCTCGAAGAGTAGCGGCCTTTGCATTTCGGACCATGGCCATCATATCGGTCGGTAGTCCCTTGAGGTATGCCTTCACCTTTTTTTCCTGTTGGGGCTACGTGACCCACTAGGTTTAGCTTCTCCATAAATAGTTGGGTGTAGTCCCTCACCGACAGATCTCCTTTCTTGAGCGTTCGCAACTCCTCTTCAATCCGGTCCACTTCTCGCTCGTTACAATACTCCTTTAAAATCTTATTCTTGAACGAGGCTCAAGACAATCGGGCCAGCACAAACTCTTCAAGAGTAGAGGTGGTAACGTTCCACCATTGAAGAACTGGTCCTCTTAACATTTGGGAGGCGTATCTTACCTTCAGGTCTTCTCCACATTTACTTGATCTAAAGGCCTGATCCGTCTCTCTTATCCAGTTCATGCACTTGACTGGATTATCCGATCCTGCAAACTCTGGTGGCTTGCTGCACAGAAAGGTCTTGTATGAGCAAACTCTTCCACCCCGCCTCCCATCAATAACTGCTTGGTCTTCATTCCTGACAACGTTTCTGGTACCTTCAGATCCCAGAATTATATTATCTGTTATAGTCTCGTGTCTATAGTTACTGGCATTCTGATCATCCAACATTTTCATTAACGTCTCATGCTGTTTTTCCATGGCCGAGTTGACCATCTGCATCATACTCGCCAACATCTTAGTCTGATGGTTTACCTCTTGTATAACCCGGTTAGAAGAGGCCAAATTGGTTTTTGGTATGTGCTTCGGCCCTCCACCCAACAATGGTGGTGGGAGCGGACCAACAATATCTTCCACTCTTTCAGTCTGATTAGGTGTCGACACGCTAGCCTCCTGACCAACAATCCTTGTCCGCGGTCTTCCATGTGTGTTAACCATCTCAGGCTGCCATACACACACGAGAACGAAGATGAGAGATCACAAATATATATAACATTACGGGGAATGTACTACTACATTCATCAATCATTGTAATAATATGGAAATCAAGCATGCTCATGTAAAAAGATATTCATAATAACATTATCTAAGTGAAATTATGAACATATTATATGCAAGAATTCTCGTTACCATTACCACAACTCTCAATTAGTGTAATTTACGTCGACTCTAAGACCATCCTATCTTAGAAGTTCTACCCAAATCTCACAAATCATAACTTATTATCTCAGCTTAAGTCTAGGCATCTACATTCATGCCTAGTTCACTTAAACTAGAGCTCTGATACCAACTTGTAACATCTTAAAAATTTAATTACGAAAATATACGGAGCCGCTATAAGAAATACATAGATTCCCAATTCCTGCAATTAACTTCAACCCGAAGATGGGGAAGTTTATACAATAAATCTATCAATATGACAAGACATTACGATAACAACCTACTTAATCAAGACAAGTAAACACTAGATTAATAGGGGTGTCACTATGTCTCTAAAAGAATCACTCTTCACAAAAATCTCCTACGTGCCTGATCTCTTAGGTTCTCTTAACCGTACCGGTAGACATCTCAAAGCCGCTTAGATTCAACACTACGGTGACCTACAGAACATGTGCACAACAATCAAGTGATAGGCTTGAAGCCTAGTGAGATTCACCAAAATTTTCATTTATAAGAAAGCATTAATAAATGATTAGATGTTACCCGATTAGCCACATTTGACTTTACCATGTTCCAATGGTGCACAATATTTCCACACCTGAACATAACTCACGCAACAACTAATGGTGGAGACCCGTTTCCATTATGGTAACTAGAACATAAGAGTGGGGTCACCATATGATGTTATTGGACTTACACCTCAAGTTCTTGGCCTTAGTGCACATACCAATGGACATCACCTTAAGCCCTCACACGCCTTTAGTGCTTACTCCTTCGAGTTACACCTTAAGGCTAAATTGAACCTTAGTGCATGTCCAATCTATAAAACTTCCATCTCAAGGATCCATGGTCCTTTAATGTTTACTCTCTAGTAGTCCAACAATTTCCCAACACAATTATATTTCATCACATACATTAGATCCTCATGCACAAGGATCTAGTCTCATAATCACATAGGCGTGAATTCAATGTTAGATCACAATACACTTTATTCACACTTGTTACTTTCAGATATGTTTATTCTCAAACCCATAAAACTCAATTCTATTAGTAAAACCCAATATTATACCTTTATCAATATACAAGCATTTCAACACATATGACTACCAAGGGTTACTAAGAATTACCACAAATGATTGGGACTCCATAAGTTATCACATATAATCCATAACACTCATCTCTTTCTATGCTAGGCATGGCCAAATCTCGATGTCTCCATTTTAGGTCAAATAAATTAGGATTACCAAATAATGCCAATAAATCATAAATCAAGCATATGTATGAGAAAATAAGCACATAGAACTCACCTATTAGGTTTGTAGGGTGAAAACCTAAAAATAGGGAAAAAACCCCCTAAAAGTGGAGATGTGATATCTTAGAGCTTGGTACCCATACTTGCTAGCTTGACTTGACCCCAAAACTTCAATGGAGGAACATTAAATGATTGATGATTCTTGGAGGTTTGCAATAAATGTGGAAAGAAGGTGGAAGGTGAAAAATTCGCATTTGAGAGAGAGAGAGAGAGAGAGAGAGAGAGAGAGAGGGAGAAGGAGAGTTTCAATAAAAGTAAATATGAAAGTGGAAGGAACCTCAAAAACACATGGTGTTTAAATACACCTGGACACCTTACGCAACAATGCCCATGCGAGAGTGCCATGGCACAATTACAGGGCAAAGTCGCCCCATATGTACCATGGTCGAACCTCTCTCTACGAGAGTGTCCTCGGCGATTAGGACATCTGTCACTTTCGCCGGGCATAATCGTCGTAGGCATACTGTGGGGGTGTAACCCCCGCGATTATGACACTGTGAGTATGCCAATGGCATTCTCACGAGCATACTCACCTCGTTAGCCCCGATTATGGAATTTCATGAAAGGATTCGATAAACTTCGAACTCAAATACATCGTATGAACCCACACCCCAAGATATATACCCTTCGACAAAAGTATACGCACAAAACTAAGGGTCGGATACACTAGATTCTTAAAGAAAAAAGAAAAGAAAACTTTAATAAGATTTGGGGTGTTACAGTGATTTTAAAACATAAACATGAGGAGGTGGGTCTTGAAAAATGGGGAGTGGATCTTCAAAAGTGGCCATGTGGCCATGTGTGCCATAAAAGCTACATCCATAATTCATTCAAGAAATATAAACTTTCTATTTTAAAATGTGTCCCACCACTTTAAAGAAAACTTTCTATGGAAATAGTAATTATGACCAAATACTATAAACTCTTTTTTCTTGGAAATTGTTACCTTCGCAATTCATTCAAGAAGAATAAAGCCTATATTTTCTATTTAAAGTTACTTCTGCAAATTGTTTGTTACCTCCGCATTTTTTTTGTCTTTTAGCTAGGTCCACGATTGCTGACCTAGATTTTGCAAACGTAGTGATATTTTGGTCAAAATGGGAGAGAAATGGTTAGGAGACCAATTTACACTAATGAAATGGTTATTTGAGTCAAATCCCATATCAATAAGCTAGCTTATGTCCATTCAAATATGTACTCAAAAAAATAAGGGTTGTTTGATTTTTTAGCCATTAAGTTCTAAATCTATTAAGTTGTCTTTAAGCATTAATCTATCTGGATAAATTAAGATAAGTTGTTTGATTTTTATTATGAATGAATAGTCCGAACAACAAAAATTACTATTTTAACCTTATCTACACAAGTGTTGAATGAAAATAAATTGTTTGATAAATATTTAAGATGACAAAAATTTATAATAATGTGAACTATTTAAAATAACATAATAATATGAATTCAACGAGTTCATAACATAGTACTTAATAACTTAACCAATTAAGCTAACCACCCATTAAGCTTATTGAGTTGAACTCAAATACCCCATAAGTTAGCTTATAAGCTAGCTTATTTTTGCCAAACGATGCCAAACTTGGAGTAGTTGAGCTTGCTAGATATTAATGTTTGTAATCCGTAAGTGAGGCTTATATAACATGAAATGTGGCTTACTTTTGTATTCCGCCACTATACTTGGTAAATCAGGTCTCCCATGTGTTGTGCCCTTCTAAGGGCAAAGATGATTTAAATGGTATAATTGTTTAGATTAAAGCTATGTTTTCGATTTTAATGCTTTATAGCTTTATTCTTTAACTGGTTGAACTCACTAGGAGTAAGCCTAACACCTTTTCTTAAAATAACATGTATATCAGGTTCTCTTAGCGGCGGGGCTCAGAAGTCTTGAGCAGAGTGTTTGGTTGCAGGTAGAGCACTTTTGGAATATATAGCTTTTTGTCAATTTGGAGATTTACATGGACAAGATTCTTTTGGTGATGATAGTAACACCCCTCTGTAACATGAACATTGACTAGTTTAAATTAAATAGCTTGTTAATTATTATCTTACTTCTTGGGTTGTAAACGCTTTACAATTTCCCCATCTTGGGTGATTTCTATTTATACAAGTATTTCTATGTCGACTTTTCAGTTTAAATTTACTCCTATTTTAGGGGTGTTACAAGTTGGTATCAGAGCTCTAGTTTAAGTGAACTAGGTATGAATTTAAGATTCCTAGACTTAAGTTGAGACTTTTGTCAGGATCTGATTCTTAACAAGAATAATGAAACTCAGAAACAATATTAAAGAAGTTGCGGAAAAACACTTTAATATTCAAACTATCAATGTAACAATAAAATAGAAATCACAACTTGTAAATTTTATTGAATGATTAAAGTTACAAGCGTTCAAACAAAACCTCAATCTTGATGAACAGGCTCACCAAGACGAATTCTACTTCTCTAGAATTAGGATTGTAAACCTTGAGGTTAATTCTCTCTCTAAAACAAAAACTCAGAATCCGTATCTGTGATTCTCTTAGAATGTACTATATAAGCTATAACATCTAAACTATATTTACATCATAGATTACAAGATAATTATTAAAATAAACTTGATCTTCAATATCAATCCCATAATTATCTTCAGCTTGTCTTTATCTCCAATGCATCTTTATCGTTAAAAGCAGCACTAATAATCTTCAGAAGTATTAATCATCACCAGCAGCATTAACCCTTTGAGCAGTATTAATCTTCAGTAGTACTAACTACTAGCAGTACTAACTCTCCAAGCAGTACTAACTATTCAAGTAGCAGCACTAACTCTTTAAGCAGTATTAATTCTACTAGCAATAGTAATCTTGAAAGCCTGGCAGTAGTAATCACTTAATCAAATCTTCAGTTCCCAACAATCTCCACCTAACTTGACTTTTAGAGAAAAGAATTCAAGTTCTTCAGATGCTCCCAAAACTCCATACCTTATAATCCTATATCAGGATTCAACCCCAAACTTTGATTAATAATTCTCTGAATCAAATATCTTGCCATTGAAGAATCTGGTGCACAACCAAGCTTCTTCTTCAACATAGCATGCAACTTTAACCTGCTATGGTTGTAAACTGTATCCACTAGGAAGTATTCAAAGTGACTTGTATCCATATCCAGTGCATATACTCCACTTCTTTCATACAGAGTCCAGTTGTTGATGGTTTTGAAAACATTTATGATAACATGTTGAACTTCCTCTGGCTTGAATAACATACACAAATATTCCATCACAAGTTTTGTAACTGGTATCCCTGGAGCTTTCAGCTTGTCAGCATATAGTTTCATCCCCACTTCAAATATTTCTTCTAAATCAGATCTAGAGCATACTCTTACTATCTTGGCCCAAGTAGGATACACTTCAAACTTTTCATCTTTCCTTTTCAGCCTGATATACTCCTTTCCATCTACTTCCATGGTATCCCAGTGAATAATCTCAGGAGGCTTGACACCAACTGGTTCAGCTGTTATAGGCTCATGCATCTTTTCCATCACCACCATGTACATATTCACATCATAAGTACTTGATGGTTCTTCCTGAGATTGAGCTTTCTTTTCTTCAGACTTAGGAGCCCCTTCTTCTTCAGCTACCTTTTGTTTAGCTTCTTCCTCAGCAATTCTAGGTTTCTTAACAAGTTTTCTTCTTGCCATCATTTTTGTTCTTTTCAAAGTCTTCAAACTTTCACCTAGAGTAGCTTCCTTCTTTGGAGTTTCTTGATCATCAGGAAAGGGTTTTTCTATTAGAAGGTCATGTCTTTCTTTCATCCTCTTTTCCACTTCAACTCTTGCTTGGTCATTCCCTTGTAGCTTAGTCATCTCTGCATCATACAACCCTTTGATTTGCTCAAATGACATCTTTGAGAACATCTCCTTTTTGACTCCCACAACACCTTTGAGGAAAGTGATCATCTTCTTTCTCTCTTGAGTACCAAGGTAGGTCTTTGAAGTTTGCCTCTTCTTTGCAGCCATTTTGATCATCACAGGCTTCTTTAGAGTTGCAGCTTTCTTCTATGCTATCTCTATTGCCAAGCTCTGTTGATATACTTCATTAAGCTCTGCAGCTAGAGCTCTTGCCATCTCTCTATCTTTCTCCACTTGAACTGATTCTGCTTGCTCAAGTTCTGCTTGAATCTTCTTAGCCAAAGCTTCATATGACACAATCAACTTTTGCTTTTTAAGTGGTTGGTCAGATTCCACTATCTTGGTTTTGCCTTTGTCCTTGCTTACTACCTTCTCAACACTTGCTTTCTTGATCACCTCACTCTTTTCTTTGATGACAACTCCTTTGGCCTTTGAAGTGACCTTGGGAGTATCATGTTTAGCTTTGATTAGAGCTTCAGCTATCTAAATTTCTTCCAGATTTCTGCTAATGAGGTTAGATAATACCTCTTGAACAATTTCTGCAGCTTCTTCTTCTTTTGAACCACCTTCTGAACCAACTTCTTTAAGCTGCTGATCTCTTCTTGTTGGTTGATGATGACTTTCTTGAGCTCATTGACAACCTACTTTTGAGCATCCAGTTCAGTTGCCATTTTGGACATGGCAGAAATCAATTCATGGTAGTCATATCAATCCTCACTTTCTCCAGGAGTGTTACCCTCTTTTGATGGATCATTGGAACTTTTAGTAGTAGAGGTCTTCTGCCTAGCAGAAGCACCCTCCACCCCCTTGGTTTCTTGGCACCTGGGACCTTTGGATGATTGCTCACCCAAAGTTGCCACGGGGAAGGTCTTAGTGATGTTACCACTGTCCTCCTCTGTGCTAGCAGGAGTAGTGGCAACCTTCTCACCCACATGCTCATACATCTCCTCAGTGAGCACCTCCTTGGGGTTGGGAGACACCCCAGTGGTTTCCCTATTGATATTCTCTAATGGAGAATGCTCCATTAGAGGGCTTTGAGGTTCTGGGTTTGTAAAAGGTACAACAAGGGAAGGAGCCTTGTGTACCTTTCTCTTAGTATAAGTTTTGGTTAAAACAGGTGTTGGTTTAAGAACAAGGGACTGAGGAAGTGATATAGTGGTTGAAGGCTGGGTTTGGCTCTCAGTGGGATGGTCTAGTGAGGGCCTTGACCCTGATGCCATACCTTCTTGGTTGTGGGACACCACCATCATTGTAGAGAACAATGGGGTGTCAACTCCTTCCGAGTCCTTGGCAGATCTTTTCATATTTGAAAAGACCTTGCCCTTAGGGATTTTAGGTACATATACCTCATTAAACTGAGGTATATCCGTCAATTCAGTGGTGATAACTGCCTGGACAAATCTTGGATACATATAGAAACTCTTTTTATTATCCAAGTTTGACACAAGGTCATTGAAAATCATTTTGGAGAAATTATACTTTCTGGCTATGGACAAGCAGACCAAAGCATAAGCAATGGTATTGCTGAACTGACTCCATCCAGTAGTTTTTCTAGAAATACAGTGCATAAGGGTATGAACAAAGAACTGCCATTGGGAAGAAAAGTTAGCTTTGTAAAATTTGAAAACACCCTGTTGGCCTTCAAACCCCATTCTTGTGAGATTGGAAAACAAGTCCTCATTAGGGATAAAAGTAATACCTGAGGCATCGTCTAGTTGTAGACTGATGCGAATGACCTCTTCAGTGACTATCAAGGGTTTGTCACACACCCTTGTCTTGATGAACTGCTCACCGTTTTCAGTAACAGCGGTGGCATTTGCCCAAAATTGCTTCTGCTGCTCGATGAAAGTTTGTGGTGACACAGTAAGAGCATAGGCTATGTGACTGGACTTGAGAAAATCAAAGATTTGATGAAATCCAGCAGCCTGCTGAGGCTTTTGAAGCATTGTGATCTCATTGTGTTCATCAATAAACTCCTTGGATGCCATCGGTCTTGAGGATACTGGACTGAAACACACTTGTTGCTTGAGAAAAAAGAGTGAGAGAGAAGATGAACAGTATTCAAAGAGTCATTGTGAGTTTTTAGGCAGGAAAAGAAGGTATTTATATGATTCGGGAAAGAAGCATTAACCTTATTTTCAGCTAAAGCAGTACTAACCCACTGGCAGTATTAACTGAGAGCAGTATTAACTGAGAGCAATATTAACTGAGAGCAGTATTAACTGAGAGGAGTATTAACTACCTAGCAGTATTAACTAACAAGCAGTATTAACACATACCTGAAGTAGTAACTCAGACTAGCAGTAGTAATAATGAACCTGCAGTAGTAACTTTGCACTGGCAGCATTAAAACTGCACTGGCAGCATTAACTATACTTACACTGTTGAAGCTTGTGTTAGTTTCAGCAGGGTAATAAACTTCCTGAGAAAGATGATTAGTAGCACACAAAAAAAAATAACAGGTATACAAGCACTTTTTAAACTTGAGCTCATTCAGAGTTGATCATGCCCACACTTGTGACCAAGAAAGTGAATCTACCCACATCAAAAGCTTTAGTGAATAGATCAGCAAACTGGTTATCAGTATGAACTTTAGCAACTTGAATAAGCTTCTTTTCATTGCAGTCTCTAATAAAGTGATACCTGATTTCAATGTGCTTTGTTTTGGAGTGCTTGACTGGATTGTTAACAATGCTAATAGCACTGCTATTGTCTATGAAGATTGGAGTGTGAAGAAAGGTTACCCCATAGTCCAACATTTGATTTTGAATCCATAGAACCTGAGAGCAGCAACTTGCAGCAGCAATGTACTCAGCTTCTGTTGTGGATAAGGACACTGTGGTTTGCTTCTTACACTGCCAAGATACTAGTCTTGCACCCAAAAGCTGACATCCTCCTGAAGTAGACTTTCTATCCATATTAGCACCACCCAAGTCACTGTCTGAATATGCAATCAAGTCAAAATTAGATTCATAAGGATACCAAAGACCTAATCTAGGCTGCCCTCTTAAGTATCTAAAAATCCTCTTAACAGCTTGAAGATGTGACTGCTTTGGCTAGACTTGGAATCTGGCACACACACACACTGGAAACATGATATCTGGTCTTGAGGCTGTGAGATACATGAGAGATCCAATCATTGATCTATAAAGATAGACATCAACATCCTCCCCCTCAAGATCAGCTGTGATCTGTTTGTGTGTTTCCATTGGTGTGCTTGCTGGCTTTGAGTCTGATAGACCATATTTATCTAGGATGTCTTTCACATACTTTGATTGACTTATGAAAATCCCATCTTTCTGTTGTTTCACTTGAAGCCCAAGGAAGAAAGTAAGTTCACCCATTGAACTCATTTTGAAGCTCTTGTGCATCAACTCTTCAAAGTCTCTACACATCTGATCTTTTATGGATCCGAAGATGATGTCATCCACATAGATCTGAACAAGTAGGATGTCCTTCTTTCTTCTTTTGATGAAAAGGGTCTTGACAATGATTCCCCTTTCAAACCCATTTTCCAAGAGATAGGTAGACAGAGTATCATACCATGCTCTTGGGGCTTGATGTAGACCATAGAGTGCTTTCTTAAGTTTGTACACTCTGTCAGGATATGATGGATTTTCAAATCCAGGGGGCTGACAGACATATACTTCTTCATCAATTGTTCCATACAGAAAGACACTCTTCACATCCATTTGATATACCTTCAACTGCATATATGAGGCATAGGCTAGAAACAGTCTAATTGCCTTTACTCATGCAACTGGAGCAAAGACTTACTCATAGTCTATACCTTCTTCTTGAGTGTACCCTTGTGCCACTAGCCTTGCTTTGTTTCTGATTACTATTCCTCTCTCATCCTTTTTATTTCTGAAAATCCACTTGGTGCCAATTGCTCTATGACCTTTTGGAAGGTCCACCAAGTCCCAAACATCTTGCAATTTAAACTGAAGTAACTCTTCTTGCATGGCTTCTATCCAACTTGAATCGTTCATTGCATCATAAGCCTTCTTAGACTCAATCTGAGATAGAAAGCAAGAGAGTACTGTATTCTGTTGATCCTGCAAATCTTGAAGTCTGCTTTGATTCCTAGTCATCATAGGAGAAGAGATGTCTCCTATTACCATCTCAGGAGGATGATTCTTCTGAATTCTTGTTTGAAGACTTGGTTCTTCATTAATTCCCACATCTAAATTGGAATCATTTAAGTCAGCTGAGGGAATCTCATCAGCACCCTGAATTGGCTCTTCATGCTTTTCATGCTTGGTAAATCAGGTCTCCCATTGTGGTGACACAGTAAGAGCATAGGCTATGTGACTGGACTTGAGAAAATCAAAGATTTGATGAAATCCAGCAGCCTGCTGAGGCTTTTGAATCATTGCGATCTCATTGTGTTCATCAATAAACTCCATGGATGCCATCGGTCTTGAGGATACTGGACTGAAACACACTTGTTGCTTGAGAAAAAAGAGTGAGAGAGAAGATGAACAGTATTCAAATAGTCATTATGAGTTTTTAGGCAGGCAAAGAAGGTATTTATATGATTCGGGAAAGAAGCATTAGCCTTATTTTCAGCTAAAGCAGTACTAACCCACTGGCAATATTAACTGAGAGCAGTATTAACTGAGAGCAGTATTAACTGAGAGCAGTATTAACTGAGAGGAGTATTAACTACCTAGCATTATTAACTAACAAGCAGTATTAACACATACCTGAAGTAGTAACTCAGACTAGCAGTAGTAATAATGAACCTGCAGTAGTAACTTTGCACTGGCAGCATTAAAACTGCACTGGCAGCATTAACTATACTTACACTGTTGAAGCTTGTGTTAGTTTCAGCAGGGTAATAAACTTCCTGAGAAAGATGATTAGTAGCACAAAAAAAAAATAACAGGTATACAAGCACTTTTTAAACATGAGCTCATTCAGAGTTGATCATGCCCACACTTGTGACCAAGAAAGTGAATCTACCCACATCAAAAGCTTTAGTGAATAGATCAGCAAACTGGTTATCAGTATGAACTTTAGCAACTTGAATAAGCTTCTTTTCATTGCAGTCTCTAATAAAGTGATACCTGATTTCAATGTGCTTTGTTTTGGAGTGCTTGACTGGATTGTTAACAATGCTAATAGCACTTCTATTGTCTATGAAGATTGGAGTGTGAAGAAAGGTTACCCCATTGTCCAACATTTGATTTTGAATCCATAGAACCTGAGAGCAGCAACTTGCATCAGCAATGTACTCAGCTTCTGTTGTGGATAAGGACACTGTGGTTTGCTTCTTACACTGCCAAGATACTAGTCTTGCACCCAAAAGCTGACATCCTCCTGAAGTAGACTTTCTATCCATATTAGCACCACCCAAGTCACTGTCTGAATATGCAATCAAGTCAAAATTAGATTCATAAGGATACCAAAGACCTAATCTAGGCTGCCCTCTTAAGTATCTAAAAATCCTCTTAACAGCTTGAAGATGTGACTGCTTTGGCTAGACTTGGAATCTGGCACACACACACACTGGAAACATGATATCTGGTCTTGAGGCTGTGAGATACATGAGAGATCCAATCATTGATCTATAAAGATAGACATCAACATCCTCCCCCTCAAGATCAGCTGTGATCTGTTTGTGTGTTTCCATTGGTGTGCTTGCTGGCTTTGAGTCTGATAGACCATATTTATCTAGGATTTCTTTCACATACAATGATTCCCCTTTCAAACCCATTTTCCAAGAGATAGGTAGACAGAGTATCATACCATGCTCTTGGGGCTTGATGTAGACCATAGAGTGCTTTCTTAAGTTTGTACACTCTGTCAGGATATGATGGATTTTCAAATCCAGGGGGCTGACAGACATATACTTCTTCATAAATTGTTCCATACAGAAAGACACTCTTCACATCCATTTGATATACCTTCAACTGCATATATGAGGCATAGGCTAGAAACAGTCTAATTGCCTTTACTCATGCAACTGGAGCAAAGACTTCCTCATAGTCTATACCTTCTTCTTGAGTGTACCCTTGTGCCACTAGCCTTGCTTTGTTTCTGATTACTATTCCTCTCTCATCCTTTTTATTTCTGAAAATCCACTTGGTGCCAATTGCTCTATGACCTTTTGGAAGGTCCACCAAGTCCCAAACATCTTGCAATTTAAACTGAAGTAACTCTTCTTGCATGGCTTCTATCCAACTTGAATCATTCATTGCATCATAAGCCTTCTTAGACTCAATCTGAGATAGAAAGCAAGATAGTACTGTATTCTGTTGATCCTGCAAATCTTGAAGTCTGCTTTGATTCCTAGTCATCATAGGAGAAGAGATGTCTCCTATTACCAGCTCAGGAGGATGATTCTTCTGAGTTCTTGTTTGAAGACTTGGTTCTTCATTAATTCCCACATCTAAATTGGAATCATTTAAGTCAGCTGAGGGAATCTCATCAACACCCTGAATTGGCTCTTCATGCTCTTCATGCTCATCAGCACGTCTAAATTGGCTCTTCATGCTCTGGATTCTCCTCATATATTATTTCTTCTTCACTCTGAATTGGTTCAGTAACAGTCTCCTTTTCACAGATTTCAAAAGGGTCCATTGTAGGTATGGGAAAGATCACAGACTGAGAAATAATATCTTGTACTTGTTCAACCCCTGATCCTCTACTTCTTGATCCTGCATGATCATCACTACTGAAACCCAAAGAGTTAGTTAGTGAATCAATGTCAAATAACCATTGAGGACCTGGACCAATAGGATTTGGTGTGTTCTCATTGCATTTGACATTGTCACTTTCCTCAATTATTCTAGAAGAAGAATTAAACACTCTGTAGGCCTTACTCTGAGATGAGTAACCAACAAGAAAACCATCATCTACTTTGCTATCAAACATTCCTAAGTGAGATTTGGTATTGAGAATGGTACAAGGACACCCAAAAGGTTTGAAAAATCCAATAAATGGTTTTCTTTTATTTAAAAGATCATATGGTGTCTTGTTCTTAGGCTTGACTACTAGAACTCTGTTTTGGACATAGCAAGCAGTATTAACTGATTCAGCCCAGAAAGTAATTGGAAGTTTTGAATCAGCTAACAGAGATCTAACAGCTTCAATCAGTGCCTTATTCCTTCTCTCAGCAACACCATTTTGTTGTGGAGTCCTAGGAGCACTGTATTGCCTTTCAATTCCTTTTTGCTCACAAAAGGTGTTTAGGTCAAGATTTTTAAATTCAGTACCATAATCTGACCTAAAGACTTTTACCTTTTGATTTGTTTGGTTTTCAATTCTTAGAATAAAGGATTTGATCAATCCACTTGTCTCATCCTTAGTCCTTAGAAAATACATCCAAGTAAATCTAGAGTAATCATCAACAATAACTAAACAGTATGATTTCTTACCTATACTCATAACATTTGTAGGACCAAACAGATCCATATGCAACAACTGAAGAGAAGAAGAAATTATGTTCAACTCTTTGGACTTATGAGAAGTTTTGTGTTGTTTGCCTTTGAGACAAGCAACACAATGATCATCACATGAAAAGACTTTTGAAGGCAGACCTCTTACAAGGTTGTTTTTAACAAGATTATTCATTGTTTTAAAGTTCATGTGACACATCCTTCTGTGCCAAAGTGATGATTCATCCAAAGAGGCTTTTGAAACAAGACAGTTTAGGGATGAATCATTTGAAACATTTTCCATATCCAAACAATAGACATTATCCTTTCTAGGAGTTCTTAGCAGTATCATCTTTTCATCAACTACCTTGAATCCAGGAGCAAGGATAATGCATTCTGAATCAGTGAATAATATACTACGCTTTTTGTCACAAACCTGTGATACACTTAACAGGTTGTATCTTAACTGCTCAACATAGAAACCATCCTAAAAGGTCATCTTACCTTTTGTAACATCTCCCTTACCACTAATCTTACCTCCATCTGGAGTATTACCAAAGGCAACACGCCCTCCCTCAATTTTCTTGAAATTCTTGAGGCAAGCCATGTTCCCTGTCATGTGCCTAGAGCAACCACTATCAACATGCCAAATGCTCTTTCCCTTGAGCTGTTGGTTGCCCTGCACATTAGATAAACCAATTAGTATTGACTGGGAAACCAAGCCAAAGTGGTCTTGGGCCTCCCTTTGTCATCAAAGTACTTACACTCCTTTTTGATGAGATTTTTAAATTTAGAATCCTCTTTGTGTGTTCCAGATTCTAGTTTCTAATACAAAACAACCAAACAAACAAGATTCAATTCAAAGATTACCTGTTTGATTATTCTTTAATTCTCAATTTACACTTTCTCTCTCTAGAACTCTCTCTCTCTCTCTCTACGTATTCTCTCTCAAATCTCAATTCTAACTCTTTGATATTACAATACGTACATTCCTTGTCACACCTAAAATACAAATAATTTTTTTTATACTACCATCTAAAACAAGGAAACAACAAATACAAAGACATTGACTTTTATTAAGAGACTTTGACTTTTAATAAGATTGGACTTTAGCAACTTTGACTTTCTCAACTTTGACCTTCAGAATACTTGATCTTGTATCCAACAGATTTATGCGCTAATAATCTCCCCGTTTGGATTCAAGATCATTGTTGAAAGATTTAGCAAATCAGTCTTCACTTTAAGCTCTGTCAAAATAATCTCCCCTTTTTCTTTTGACTGTTCTTTCCAAAAATATCTTCAACGATGAACAATCTGCCCAAATCTTTCACAAAATACTTTTAGACTTTGGAAAGAAAATTATCTTCAGATTCAACTCACCTTGCTTTAACAAATAATCTTCAAAGAAAATTTCCTCAAAACTTCAGAAATTCTTTGATTGTCTTCAAATCTTCCCTTTGAACTTTCTGACCTGAACATTTTAGAAAATCAACTTCAAAAAACATTATCAGATCTTGATATCATCTCTTCCAAACTTCAAAAACTTTAACATTTCTTCATATCATCTCCCCCTTTTTGATGATTTGAGCATCTATATCATCAAAACTTTTCGTCCAAGAAATGTCTTTGACCATTCTGATCTGTCATACTGAGCCTCTGATTCGGTAACCATAACCAAGTATTCATCTAGATCTTTGCAAATCCAGACAAAATAAGAATAGGTAACTCCTGAATCAACAGATGAATCAGTTAAAATGCCTGTCAGTAACACAAAGTCACTGTGTGTAACGAATACACAATATAAAGGAGCTTTTGTGATGTTCACTCCCCCAGGGCTTCCATCCAATCATCGAAATACCACAAAGGCAATTTCTATGAATGTTATGACAAAGAAACGAATTCTTTGTGTGCTCGTGCAAGTGTAGAAAGAATTAAAGCACAAATGATTGCTTTTTAATAAGGCTCAAAGGTGTGTAAACCACCGAGACAACAGTAGATAAACACAGACTCAATATGCATGATTGAAGTACGAAGGTGGGGCAGACTTCCTTCTTTTTCAATATCCAGATTTTCCAAATGAAAATCAGATAGATTATGTGTTGCGTCCCCTTGAAAATATGAAACATTTCCTTTTTAAGAAGAAAATGAGTGGTTGGTGGGGTTTAAGCAAGAGTTGGCATGGGCTATTTGCCTATTTCAATAACATTCACCAAAGAATTGTGAAATGCTAGTAATGTGGCTGCCCGACTCAGAAAGTAGTTGGTGCAGAGTTTGATATTCTTTTACTCTGATCTCACATCCTCTTTCTTTTTAATCATTAAGATCACTACTAACCAATCTCTCATTTCCATTTTACCTCATCGCACAACCCACACTTATTTCTTTTTGACTCCTCACACTCAATCTCTATAGATTAATTTCTTGGGTAGAAATCACTGGTTAACATGATTCCATAGAAGTTCAGTTAAGTCCTAGCACAAAGAACCCATATTTTTCCTAGAAAACATGTGTTGCTCAAATGGTTTAACTATAGCAGTTAAAACTCAAATACAAATGTCAGATATAAGTATGCTCAGTAATATAATCATGAAGATATGAGCATTTTAAACCAATGAAGTATTTTCAAACAAGTATATTGAATAAATGAATATGAATGCAAAAGACTTGTTTGAAAATCTGACATTGTATAAAAATGATCAGAAATGAATGATAGAACAATCAAGGCTTATGGTCAAGAATAATTGATATTTGTCTATACGAAACAAAATATAGACATTCTTGAAATGACCGTTTCGAAATGAAATATCGCTCAAAATTCTTTAAAGTACAAGCGGGGTGTCTAACCATCGAAAAATTGTTTCAAATATGAGACATGGTAAGAACAATTTGAACAAGAAATGAAACCGGTGTGTGTGAATACTTGAAAGTATATGAAAAGACAATACGCAAGTATTTATCTTTGGAAACACACGGTTTGTAAACATATAAGCACAAAATAAAATAAAAAAATTGAAAACAATTAAAATCACACTTCCAATTCATGAAATCTGTTTAAGAATCGGGAAGTGGTTTGAACATTTAAGAACATGTTTTCTATATCTGAAATTTGTCTTTCTTTCAGATATATTTGAGATTAAGATAAGAAATTTACCTTTTAGCTTCGTCTTAAATCTCATGAAGTCATGCTGAAGTCATTAAGATATGATCTTGTCAGCTTCTCTCATCCTGCATAAGTCTCAAAGTCTAGTCAAAATTTATTCAAAAAGTAAATGACATAAAGCAATAACACGATTAATGTACGAGTTCTGATTTGAAGTAATCATAAATCATAGTCTTACTCCTTTTGACTTATAGGCTCCCCCTAAAATCATGCATCACAAAAAATTTGTCAGTTAAGTATAATGCAGAAATTAGTTTTGCTCCTCCTCAAATGAATGTAGATCATCTAAAATCTTTTCTTACTCCCCCTGAGATCATGAGCAAACAATTAAAGTGCAGATATCTTTCAGAAATAAAGATAAAGAAAATGATGAAAAATAACAATTTGTAACTTTAGTAGGTAACAACCGATTACGTCTTATGATTTAACATACCAAGCTTAGAGACAAGAAAATTAAATCTCTTTTCATCTAAGGGTTTGGTAAATAAATCTGCAAGTTGATAATCTGTTTTTACAAAATAAAGTTTAATTGTTCCTTTTTCTACATTATCTTTTATAAAATGATACCTTACATCAATATGTTTGGTTTTCGTATGCTGGACATGATTAGCAGACATGGCAATCGCACTCTTCGAGTCACAGTATATTGGAATTTTATCAAATTTGAATCCATAGTCTCGTAGCTGTGTTCGCATCCACAAGACTTGAGAGCAGCAACTGGCAGCAACTACGTACTCTGCTTCAGCAGTCGATGTGGAAACGCATAATTGTTTCTTTGAAGCACAGCTAACGAGCTTGTCTCCAAGAAATTGAACGTGACCAGAAGTACTCTTTCTGTCCAACATACAACCTGCATTATCTGCATTCGAATATGCAGTCCGTTGAAACCCAGTATCTTTAGGATACCACAAACCAAGGTCTGCAGTGCCCTTAAGATATCTAAAGATCCGTTTGACAGCCGCCAAATGGGATTCTTTGGGAGCAGCTTGATATCTAGAACATAAACATGTTGAAAATATAATATCTGGTCTACTGGATGTAAGATACATTAATAAACCTATCATACCTCTATATGTTCTAACATCAACACTTTTACCCGAAGGATCAGTGTGAATCTTAGTACCAGGTGCCTTCGGGGTACCAATTGGTTTACAATTTTCCATTTTGTACTTCCGAAGAATGTCCAAAATGTACTTAGATTGATTTATAAAAATCCCCGTGGATAATTGTTTAACTTGTAATCCGAGAAAGAAATTCATCTCTCCCATCGTACTCATTTGAAAACGTGACACCATGAGGTTAGAAAAGTTTTTGCAATATTTTGGATTAGTATAACCAAATATTATATCATCAACATATATCTGAATAAGAATAATATCAGCTTTTTCCTTCTTGATGAATAAAGTAGTATCAATCTTACCTTTGGAGAAACCAGACTTGACCAAGAATTTGGATAAAACGTCATACCATGCTCGAGGGGCTTGTTTTAATCCATAAAGGGCTTTGTCCAAGATGTAAACATAATCTGGCTTATCTGGATTGACAAACCCTTCTGGTTGAGACACATACACTTCATCCTTAAGAATGCCATTCAGAAAGGATGTTTTCACATCCATCTGATAGACTGTGAAATTCTTATGAGCTGTGTATGCTATAAACATGCGGATTGCTTCTATACGAGCTACTGGAGCATACGTCTCATCATAATCAATGCCTTCCTCTTGCCTGTAGCCTTTGGCAACAAGTCTAGCTTTGTTTCTTATGACGATACCATCTTCATCCTTTTTATTTTTGAATACCCATTTAGTGCCGATCACGGTTTTACCTTCTGGCTTAGGAACAAGTCTCCAAACCTTTAGAGCTTCAAACTGATTGATCTCTTCTTGCATTGCAGATACCCAGTCCGAATCAGCAAGAGCCTCAGATACTCGTGTTGGCTCAATCTTACTGAGGAATGAGTCATGCATACATTGATTCAAATTCGCTGACCTAGTTTGTACAGGCTTGTTAATATCTCCAATTACTTGATGTAATGGATGCTCTTTGGTCCAGCGATGCTCATGAGGGAGTGGAGTAGATGAAGTTTGAATATGATCATCATCTAGAAATCCACTTTCAGAATCTTCAGTTTGAATAACAAGAGGGGGGTTTTCAGTTGAAGTCTCAGTTGCAGAAGTATCAGTTGGTACAACAGATTCAGGCTGTTGAGTAGATAATGTATTACACCCAACTGACACAGTTACTTCTGGCTCAACATTTGCTTGTGCATCTTCAACTGTAGGAGTAGATGTTGGAATGTGAGTTTCTGTCTGAACAGGGGATGCTTGTTCAGTTATGACATCTGAAGTGACTAGATGATTGCAAGTTGTGTCTTTAGACCTGTCAGTCACAGTAGATTTAGATACATTAGTTCCAAGAAACTCATCATAAAAGAATTCAAATAACAAATCTAAATCAGTTAAATGTGAAGTAGATGTAGAAGCGTTATCCGAATCTTTCGCTGTAGAAACAGGTTCTGGACTGATCTGCCCAGAAGCTAACACTCCAGTAATAACGGGTTCTGAACTGAGATGATCAGAAGCCATAACTTCATCAAATGTGGCATTGACGCTCTCGATAACTGTCTTTGACTTCTTTATATAAACACGATATGCTACAGAAGTTGAAGAATAACCGATAAAGATGCCTTCATCTGCCTTAGCACTGAATTTATTCAGACTCTCTCTGTCGTTAAGCACAAAACATTTACACCCGAATATGTGAAAATACTTGATTGTTGGTGTTCTGTTGTTGATCAGCTTATATGGAGTGTTTTGAAAATGGCGGCGTATCATGGATCGATTTTGAGTATGCCATGCAGTCGACACAGCTTCTGCCCACAAAAATAGAGGTAAGTCCAGATGGCTAAGCATAGTCCGAACAGCCTCGACTAGCGTTCGATTTCGCCTTTCGACTACTCCATTTTGTTCAGGCGTTCTAGCAACAGAATACTGATGTGAAATCCCAACTGATTCGAGATATTCATCAACAATCTTGTTTTTGAACTCTGTGCCATTATCAGTACGAAGAAACTTGACTGGTCGCTGCATTTTCACTTGGGTCGTCTTTAAGAAAGTAATGAGAACTTCCGGTGTCTCATCTTTTGAACGAAGAAATTTGACCCACGTGTATCTTGAATAATCATCCACAACAACCAACACGTATTTCTTTCCTCCCAAACTCTGAGTTCTCATTGGACCACACAAATCCATTTGTAACAGTTCTAATGGAGAAGTAGTGCTTGGTTCAGGCTTCGGTTTGTGTGCGGCTCTCTTCATCTTACCCTTCTCACAAGCTGCGCATAAGTGTTCTCGTTCATATTTCAGCTCAGGAAGTCCTTTGACCAATTTCCCACGAACCAACTTGTTGATGTAACGAAAGTTCAAGTGAGATAAACGTCTGTGCCTGAGCCAACTTTGCTGCGTTGAAGCTTTTGTCATCAAACATACTTGACTGTCAATCTGAACTTTGGACAAATTGATGGTGTAGAGGTTGGTCTTTCGATTTCCAAATAAGAGTTCTGTTCCATCTTCAGTACGAACCAAGCAACTCTTAGACTTGAAGTTGACCTCTAACCCTTTATCGTAGAATTGACCTATGCTGAATAAGTTGTGCCCCAAGCCTTCGACATAACTCACTTTACTGATCGTTATGTTGTCTTGTATAATGTCACCATATCCTAGGATAGGTGAAAGCTGATCGTTTCCAAATCTGACATTTCTACTGAATTTCTCTGTATAGTTAGACAATAAAGCTTTTTGCCCAGTCATATGCTTGGAACATCCGCTGTCCAAGTACCACATATGTCGGGTCTGCAAGAGAAACCAGGAGACAATAGATTTAGGTACCCATTTAAAAACGGGCCCTATCAGTTTAGTACAAGATTTTGGTATCCACTTGAAAATGGATCCTCTGTTCTTTTGAAAACTTTGAAAAACATTTGATCTCGAAGAATTAACATGATAAGATCCATACCAATCAGAAGAATTATGAGAATAAGCAAAATCAGTTTTTCGATAATTAGGACGAGATTTAGTAGTAATAGGAGATAATTGAATCAATTTCTTTATTGAGTAACGCTTGTAAGAAGTTACAAGGTTTTGTTTATTAGAAGCACATTGACCAACTATATCAGAATCACTACTAACAGATTTAGTACAAGAATTATCAGTAACTGATTCAACTATCTCAGCATCCTTCTGTTTTGGTCTCCATTCGGATTGAGCTTTTATCTTTTTCTTCCTTAAATCTGAAACATAAGATATAGATTTATTAGGAAAAGTAGATTTCCTAGACTGAGTATTCTTTCGTGTACCAGTGTATTTCTGTTTCTATAATCGCTGTTTGTTATGTTTCTTACCGTGAGCATAGTAATCAACAGTTACAGAGACTGAATCACCAACCTTAGTTGATGTTTCACCAATATGAACATCAATTGGTAACACTCTTTCATTTTTAAGACAAGAAGAATGATCAAAAAGTTTAGAATGGACGTCAAACATATCAGATTCTTCCATGCACCCATCATCAGAATTAAAAGAATCATTTACAGACTCAAATAAGTCATCAGAATTATCAGAGAAAGTTTGAGGTGCCTTTGAAACTGTAGAACACTTTGTTGATTTAACTTGAAAAACAGTGTTCTTTAAAACTGTAGAAAACACATTTTGTTCTATATCAACCAAAAGTTTTTCATCAGATAAAACATTTTTAAGCTCGACTATTTTGCTTTCAAGAATAGATGTAGGAACATAAACCTTTGCAATTGCAGGTTTTTCCTTCATCTCAGAAGCGCAATAACTAACAAAATAATCGTTTGAAAGAACTTTTGGTGTTTCTGAAAGATAACTATCATTTAACTTTACATAGTTAAACGGTAGTTGCATTTTCTTTTTATTCTTTCTATTTTCAGTTTCTTTGGCCTCAACTTTGTCTGACAATTTGATAACAAATTTGGGTTTTAAATGAGTATGTTTACCAGCACAAGCAAGAAAATCATAGTTATAAAGTGTCGGCTGTTTTCTGATGGCTTTCTTAAGAAAATGGGGGTTTTCAAAACCAAGTCCCCATTTCTCTCTAACATCAGCCTCTTCATTAGGTGCATTTAGAAAAATGGTTTGATCTGTTTGACCTCTCGCATAAAGTTTTGCTTCCAGACCATTTACCTTCTTATTCAAATTCTTGTTTTCAACCTGCAATTTATAAACAGTTAGTGCAGATTCATTCTTCTCAATCTCATATTTAGACACTTTACCTTCAAACTCAGAAATCTTCTTTTCAAAACAATCTACTTGAGATTTAGAATCAAAATCAGACTTGCGTAAAGAATCAATCAGATCTTTGTTTGAAATAACAGATGTATTAAGCTCAAAGATCTTCTTGTTCTTTTTAGAAACTCTTTCTTTTTCCTTTTTCAGCTCAACCATTATGGTTTCCATTTTGGTAATAAAATCTTTTTCAGTTAAACTTAATACCTCATCAACTGACTCGACATCCTTTACTTATTTTCCCATTAGACATATATGAGTTGTTTCTTCTTTCTCATCACTTTCATCTTCAGAATGATCAAGCCAAAATTCATCCTCGGCCATTGGAGCGATTCCTGCTTCTTGTTGTTTGGCCAAGAGAAGTTTGTTCTGGTAGTATTGAGAATTTCGAACTTTTGGCTTTCTACAGTCTTTTGCAAAATGACCAATCTTGCCACAGTTGTAGCATTTGATTGAGTCAGTTGCTGACTTTGTAGTAACAGTGTAGTCATTCACGAACTTCTTCTTCTCATCCGGTTTCTTCTCCACATATCTATCCTCTTCATACCTCTTTCCTTCCACTCTCTGTCGATGCTCGTGGTTCTTTCAACTGGATGAAGAATAGCGTTGAGAATTTGATCCCGGCTTCTTATAAAAATTTCTTCTGAAATGCATGGGTCAGCAACAGCATAGCTTGTTTTAGATTCTCTCCATCATCACTATCTTCTTCAAAATCAGACTCAGAACTTGAACTCACTTTCTTCTTCTTCTTCTTCTTCTTCTTCTTCTTCTTTTCTATCTTCTCTTTATTTTCTTTCTTTTTCTCACCAACAACCAAAGCAATCGGATCAGGAACCTTCTCAGCCTTCTTCTTTTCAGCTCTTTTCTCCTCTACCTCTTCCTCATTCTGACGTAAGGTCTCATAAACTTCGTGAAGAGGTATTTCACTTTAGTCTTTCATCTGCTTCATCCTACGAGTATGTTTCTTCCACTCTGGTCGTAGGATGCTCAGGAATTTGACATTATTTTCCAACTGCTTCTTTTTGACTTTGTTCTTTGTCAGCTCATTCAGAAGTAAAGTGAATCTTTCATATGTGTCTTCTAGACTCTCATTCTCTTTAGCCTTGAATTCCTCATAATTATTGATGCAGTTAGCCACCTTTATCTGATTCCCGATCTTTGATCCCATCATCATCTTTTCCAATTGATTCCACATCTGTTTAGCATCATGCTTGTAGCTATCAATCTTGATGTAGATGTCATTGGGAATGCTTTGGAGTAGAAGAGATCTCGCTTGCTTGTCAGCTTTATATCGACTCTTCTGTTCTTCAGAATACCGAGAGAAATCAACCTTAACTTGTTTTGTCTTTTCTTCATTTTCCACATCACCATGTCCACTATCAGAAGAATCATCATCATCATCAGGTACATTAACCATGATTGGTTTCATAGGACCGTCTTTGATTGATTCCAGAATATTTTCTCCATTTGCATGTCGGTCTATAAAATCCAGAAATCGATCCTTCCATTGCTCATACTCTCCTTTGAATAGAACTGGAGGTTTGACATCAGTGCCGATTGAAAGTGCATCTTTGGAAGTCATCTTCTTTAAACCTGTTTGAAAAATATATCAATAAGAAACTAGAACTGATCGTTAGTCCAAAATATGAAATCACAAGAAAAAATCTTGAAAAGAAATTCAGAGATTTTGAACACAGAAAGAACTTTTGTCCCCCTCCGCAGAAAATATTCTAAGTATAGAAACTCGCAAGTCCCTATTCAAGCTTAAAACTCGCAGACTAAGAAACACGCAGATCGAGATTTGCGCGTTTGATAAACTCTCAAGCAAACTCGCAAACAAACTCGCAAGCAAACTCGCAAGAAAACTCGCAGATGATGAAACTCACAAGTGCCTAAAGTCGCTAAAAACTCTTCACGCTGAAACTCGCTAACAGAGGTGTGCGCGTTTTCCAAACTCGCACGTCGAAGATTGCGCGTTTGAACAAAACTCGCTAGCTTCACTTGCGCATTTCTACTATTCCTCTTCAAACTCGCACGTCGAAGAACTCGCAAACAATTGTTCCTTTCAAACTCGCTAACTTCGATTAGCGAGTTTCTAGAACTTGCAGATAGCCTTGCGCGTTTGAAACCAAAAATAACCCTTCGACTTGCGCGTTCTAGCTTATGAATCTTGCGCGTTTCACGACGAACTAGCGCATTTCACGAAGAACTTGCGCGTTTGAGAGATCTAGCGCGTTCTTCCTTCTGTCGACCCAAAAACTAACTTTTCCATCTGATTTCGATCTTTTCTTGTCCAAACGATCTGTAACTTTCAACGAACCTTTGGAATCTACCCAAGAAGAAGTTACAATACACGATTTTTACAATTAAACACTTACAAATCACATAGATTGATGAAACAGTGACTTACGACTTTGTGTACAAAACTCAACAAAAATTACGAAATACGTGTGATTTACAGTGCAAAACTAAAATTTGATTACAAGAATTCGATCTATTACACTTTTCGACCACTTCCTAACAAAAATCTGCTCCAAAAACACTCTGTAATTCAGAATTCACATTTTCTTGAATGAACAATGACGAACAATCCAAAACTTTGATTTTTCTTGATTCGATTTCAATTTTTAATTCTGCTCTAATACCAATTGTGTGTTCCAGATTCTAGTTTCTAATACAAAACAATCAAACAAACAATATTCAATTCAAAGATTACCTGTTTGATTATTCTTTAATTCTCAATTTACACTTTCTCTCTCTAGAACTCTCTCTCTCTCTCAAATCTCAATTCTAAATATTACAATACGTACATTCCTTGTCACACCTAAAATACAAATAAAAAATCTATTTTTATACTACCATCTAAAACAAGGAAACAACAAATACAAAGACATTGACTTTTATTAAGAGACTTTGACTTTTAATAAGATTGGACTTTAGCAGCTTTGACTTTCTCAACTTTGACCTTCAGAATACTTGATCTTGTATCCAACAGATTTATGCGCTAACACTCTTGACTGGAGTACTTTGTCAAGATGATTGGTCTAGAAGCACAAACACCAGATGCAGTACTAATTTTAGAAGTACTAACAGAGTTAGCTGCACTAACAGGTTTAGCAGTACTAACCTTGTTAGAAGCACTAACAGAGTTAGCAGTATTAACATTTGAAGAAGTACTAACAATGTTAGTTTTAGAAGTACTAATATTCTCAGCAGCACTAACATTAATAGCAGTAGTATTGCTTCTGGCAGCACTATCTTTCTCAGCAACACTATTTGTGGTAGCAGTACTAACAGTTTTAGTGCTTTTGGGAACCCACATCTTGACATTCTCTTTTACAGTCTTTTTCTTCATGTGGCTTTTAGATTTAACATGTTTCTTAGCCACATGGTTCCTTTCATTCTTCCTATAACCAAAGGATTTTTGCATAGATCTTTGAAAATTTATCCTTTGGTTAATTGGATTAAAATAACAGTGCTTGGCAAGATGATTCAATTTGCCACATATGAAACAAGGTTTTGGTCTGATGATTCTACTCAGATCAACTCCTTGTTTCTAAGCCCACTGATTATTCCAATTTCTTTGATTTCCCCTCTTTTTATCATGTTTTTGGGGCTCAGATTTATTACCTGCACACTGTTTGCAAGGAACAGGATTCACAAATGTAGTCTGCTTGTAATGGACCTTTTTAGACTTTCCCCCAGTCTTCTCTACACCATTAGATTTGACCCAATCCCTTCCACCACTCTCATTGGTAAGAATGTTATTTTCTAAAGGAATCTCACCACTCACAGTTTTATCCTTACTCTTACCAGCTTCTTTCTCAGTCTTGTCCTCAACAACTACTTCATCTAAAGGATCTATCTTAGTGGCTCCCTCATGCAAGTCCTTCCTATCCTTGGTCTCTAGCAAGTCTGATTTAGAAGGGATGTAGTTGTTGTTGTATGGTGGTGGTGTGGTATTGTACCCAATTCCTGGTTTAAGCTTATCATGGATTTGGAACTTTAGAATTGAATCCATGGCTTTAGAAGCATATGAAAACTTTTCCACATCTAGCTTAACCTTGGCTAGCTCTCCTCTTAACTTTTCATTCTCCTCTCTAGACTTTGTCAGTTGGATTTCTGAATCATTTTTCTCCCACTTCCAGTAATTTGTATCATATGTGTGTTGAAGTTCATTGGCTTGGAAACCTTTAATTTGTTACTCAAACCTCTCAACAATTTTCACATAGTCTTTTCTATCATTTTTTAACCTCTTAAGGTCATCACTCATACTCTGGTTGTGATCCCTGTACCTTTTAACAGTGTCTATGTAAGTTTGAGTACAGAGATTAGAAAGTACCTCAGTTGGGAGATCAGATACCTTTGCCATGAGAGCTTGATTTTGAATGGCCTCTTTTGCTTTATCACTCCAGTCAAAGCCCATTCCTTGTTGAGAAACAAGAGCTTGAGCAGAGTTTCTGTTCTGGTTGAAGCTTCCAGTCTGAGCTTGTTGGTGGTTGTTTTGAGACATTCCACTTCTGCATTCCCTGGCAAAGTGTCCCTTCATGTGACACTTGTAGCACTCCACCTTTGACTTATCAAAGCCTGCTCCATCTTCTCTTCTTTGGGAGAAGTTGTTCCTCCCAGTCCTTTTGATGAACTTCTTCACCCTCATAGAAAGCATGGCCATCTGCCATTTAATATCCATCTCTTCCAGATCATCAGGATGAAGCTGTTCCAAGTCATCATTGATTAAAGAAGAGTTACCATGACTGGAAAGAAAGGCTTCAAAAACAGATTCATTGCCTTTTTCTTGATTTACTCCACTGGCAGCATTAACTGATTCAGGATTAGCAGTAGAATCAGTTGATGCTGATAGAAGTGCAACATTATGAACATATCCAGTAGGCTTCTTCTTTGCTTCCACCTCAGATTCAAACACTCTCAGATCATTATACAGATCATCCAGTTCCTTTTCTTTCAACATGTCATTTTGTCTGAATGAGACAATGTACATGGTCCATTCATCTCCAAGAGATCTGAGAAACTTTCGGTTGACATCATCTTGTTCCATATGAACTCCAACAGTAGCCAACTTACCAATTAGCTTATTGAATCTATCAAAAGTTTGAGTCATAGACTCATTCTTTGAAGATGTAAAATTCTCATATTGCTGCTTAAGAATATCCCTTTGATTCCTCTTAGTGCTCTTGGTGCTAACAAATCTCTTCTCTAAAGCATTCCATAGAATCTGAGCATCAGTGCAGTGGTGAAACTGATGTTATTCATTAGGGATGGCCAAAAGCAGAGTGCTTAAGGCTTTCATCTCCAATTGTCTCACTTTCTTCTCAGCATCAGTTTTTGGAAGTGGTCTTCTTCCATCTTGTCCAATTTTACCTTCAGCAGAGGGACCATTCTCAACAATGTCCCACATAGAAAAGTCTGTAAGGAGGATGTGCTGCTTGATCCTAATTTTCCACTTGTGAAACTCATTGGGTTTGAGCATGGGAACCTTTGAAACAAGAGTACTGGTTGATTCAACTGTGTTGTCCATGATGAATGAAGGTTTATGAGAATACTAGGCTCTGATACCACTTGTCAGGATCTGATTCTTAACAAGAATAATGAAACTCAGAAACAATATTAAAGAAGTTGCGAAAAAACACTTTAATATTCAAACTATCAATGTAACAGTAAAATAGAAATCACAACTTGTAAACTTTATTGAATGATTAAAGTTACAAGATTTCAAACAAAACCTCAATCTTGATGAACAGGCTCACCAAGACGAATTCTACTTCTATATAATTAGGATTGTAAACCTTGAGGTTAATTCTCTCTCTAAAACAAAAACTCAGAATCCGTATCTATGGTTCTCTCAGAATGTACTATATAAGCTATAACATCTAAACTATATTTACATAATAGATTACAAGATAATTATTAAAATAAACTTGATCTTCAATATCAAGCCCATAATTATCTTCAGCTTGTCTTTATCTCCAAGGCATCTTTATCATTAAAAGCAGCACTAATAATCTTCAGAAGTATTAATCTTCACCAGCAGCATTAACCCTTTGAGCAGTATTAATCTTCAGCAGTACTAACTACTAGCAGTATTAACTCTCCAAGCAGTACTAACTATTCAAGTAGCAACACTAACTCTTTAAGCAATATTAATTCTACTAGCAGTAGTAATCTTGAAAGCCTGGCAGTAGTAATCACTTAATCAAATCTTCAGTTCCCAACAACTTTAAGTGATGATTTGCGAGATGTGGGTATAACTCTTAAGATAGGAAAGTCTTAGAGTCGACGGAAGTGCTCAAATTGAGAGTTGTGATGATGGTAAAGAAATTCTTATGTATAATATGTTCATAACTTCACTTAGCTAATGCTATTATGAATATATTGTTACGTGAGTGTGCTTGACATTACTACTGTTGCGATGATTGATGAATGTAATAGTACATTTATATTGTTATTTGGTATTAGTATTATCTCATATTCTCATTCTTTTGTGTGGCAGTCTGAGATGGTAAATACGCAGAGTAGACCACCGACTCAAGGGGATGGTCAAGAGGGGAATGTTTCGAATCCAAATGAAATCGAGAGGGCCAACAATGCAATACTCCCACCTCTACCACCATTGTTGAGCAGGTACCAGAGCATGTAACAAGAGTTGATTTGGTCTCCACCAACCCGGTTATTCAAGATGTGAACCCTCAGACTGAACTGTTGGCCAACGTTATGCAAATGATGACTTTGGCCATTAAAAAGCAAGAAGAAAGAAGTATGAAGATTTTGGAAGATAGATATGCCAGTAATCGAAGGCGTGAAACAATTGCTGAGAATGTTGTGGTAGGTTCCGAGGGCACCGACTGAAGAGCAGTTTGTTGCCGATGCCAGGCGAGGTGGGAAAACTTGCTCATACAAAACTTTTCTGTGTATCAAGTCGTCGGAGTTTTCGGGAAATGACAAGCCAGTTGTATGTATGAACTAGATACAAGAGACTGAGCAAACATTTGACTCCAAGGAGTATGAAGAGGGACAAAATGTGAGATTTTCTTCCTAGATGTTGAGGGCCAAGGCTCTTAGGTGGTGTAATGTCACTAAGTCCACTCTTGGAGCTACAATTATCCCACCGCTGACCTACGATATGTTCAAGAAGAAGATGATGGATGGATATTTCAATGATCGATCAATTGACTGAATAGAAGAAAAGTTCTAGGCTCTTAAGAAAGGGAATATGACTGTGAGAGAGTACTATAATATCTTCATGGAGAAGTTGGATTTGGTGGGGTATGTGTCCCCAAATTAAAAGAAGAAGGTCAAGGCTTATCTCAAAGGATTGCAGGCTGATATGAAGGTTATGGTCCAGAATTCTAGGGCCTCTACCATCCAAGAAATAACTGAGGAGGCACAACTCATGGAGAACGTCTAGGCTCAGAGTAAGGAGGAGAGATCTATGGTCGGAGATAAGAGAAGATGGGAAGGGAAAGTGGAGCCCTTCAAGAAGCTGAAACCATTCGTAGAGCTAATCCTAGACGAGAAGCTAGTTGTTGCTTCAAGTGCCAAAGCAAACATTTTGGCCTATGTAACTTTACTCCCGTAAGTTGTTTCAAGTGAGGGAAGCCTGATCATACCACCCGAGACTGCCTAGTAAAAGGTCCCATGTGATTCGAGTGTCGGGAACCAACCACTTCCGTAACAAATGCCCGAAGCTAAAGTCGGGAGGAAATCCAGGAAAGAAAGAGAACTCCTTGAGGGTAGCAGGGTGGGAATTTCAAATGACGTCCAAAGAGGCAAAAACAATTGGCATATGTAGTTTCTGGTACGTTCCTCGTTAACTCCATACCTGCTCTCATCCTATCTGACTCTGGCATAAGCTATTCCTTTGTATCAGATTATTTTTTCAAAAATCTATTTGTGCTTTCTAGTTTGTTAGATGATGCTTTGATAGTAGAGGTAACAAATGGTAGTCGAATTTTGGTTCGTGAAGTTCTGAAGGACTATACTGTTGAAGTCAGGGGGAACAAGTTTCAGGCCAATTTACTGCCGATGCCTATTGGTGGTTTCGATGTGGTGCTCATAATGGATTGGTTGGAAAAAAACCAAACCAAGATCATATGTTTCAAAAAGTTAATTTGAATTCCCATGGCTAGTGGTGACGTCGTATGCATATATAGGGAGAAGAGGATGGGAAATGTCGTAGTCATTTCTATGGCAAAGACACGTAAGTGCATGGTGAAAGGATGCTCATCCTTTTTGGCATACATGATAGATACCAAGCTAGAAAAGAACAAGCCTAACGTAACACCCTAAACTTTAAACAATAAAAATAGAGATTTTTCCGGAAAGTAGATAAAGTTAAAACTTCCAAATGCAATAAACAACTATAACGCATTAAATGGGGAAGTTTGTACAATCAATGTTAACAAAGAATCAAGACATAACAATAATAACCTACTTAATCTAGACTTTACTAGCTAGATTAATGTGGGTGTTCATATATCTCTAAAATATCGCTCTAGACAAAAATCCCAAAAGACCAACTATCTGGGTGCTCCTAGTTGCACCAAGCGGCACATCAAACCGTCCTAGACCCGCCGCTAGTGGGACCTGTAAAACAATGTACATCACAATAAGTGTTAGGCTAGATGCGTAGTGAGATGTTATATAAGTATTTTATACATGAATAAGTAACAAAGCTCAATTTAAAGTTATCGGAATCCCCATTTATTGCACATTACCATGAGTCTCAACCTTTCACATGATGTCCCATACCTGAACATGTTTATATACAATAGATGACCCTTGAAGTACAGGGGATTCCTGTTTCCATCAAAGTGATGAGTACACGAGAGTGGAGTCTCTAATGATGTTTATGGGTTACACCTCAAGTTCCAACTTTAGTGCACATACTGTTTTCTCCATCTGCAATGTATAGAAGTATTGAAAAATAGGCTAAGTTTAGGAACCACAAAGAAGACTTCTGCTTTACACCAAGACTCAACAAAAGTGCAATGCTCAGAACCTCTGTCGACCATCATCCATAAAGAACTTAACCAGAAGACGATCTTCAGACCGCAGAGCCTCTGTGACCTTTCACAGAGCCTCTGTGGTGGCTACCTCTGGAAGATGTAAGACTTTTGAAATTCATGGAGAAACAAGACCATGCACAGGTCGCATGCCTCCTGCTGCACGAAGATTTACCATATCAATAGTACACACACGTTGTTTCTACTTTTCAGGTGGCATTCTATTTATGGAATGCCAACCTTTGTCTTGTACGTTTGTGTGCTCCACTTTCTGTATAGGTAGGGAGCACTTCCTGAATTCACAATGCACGCGCACACAAATCATCCATGCTTGTCTAGTAGTGAGAAATATGTTGAGAGAAAATATTATACACACAACTACGTATTCGTGGTGTATTTGGCAAGATCAATGAAGATGAACTTTCAGTGAATCATTCCTGTTGTTTTATAGTCATCTTTATTACTTGTTTGTGCGTGCTTATTACCAATCAAACCATTCTCTTGCATTAAATCACTTCTGCATATCTTTCTGTTTGCATTTGTTTTGGTTGAATCATTGTTAGACCCAAACTAGGAACCAATAATTGGTATTAGAGCAAACTTTGATGCTCAATATCAAAGGATCATGTTTTGCAATGATTCAAAGTCGTTTTGGTAGTATTTTGAACTGATTTTAGCCTTGCATCTAATTGTAAAGTGACTGTCCTTGCTTTCTGTGTTTTCATCAACAAGTTTGATTTGAACATAGATAATTAGATATAGGAAAGTTTCTTATCTCAAATCATTCAAAAGTGTGTGTTAAGTGTTACAATACTCTTTTCTTTCTTATTTGAACTAAATATCTTCTTATTTCATCCATGGTTCATCAAAATCTTTTGTTATAGTATGTACTCTTTTTTCACTTCAAAACACTTCGTCTGTTTCAAAATGGAAAATACTGTTAATTTCTTCACAACTGGGTCTCAAACAAAACCCCCCCACTCTACCGAGGGATGAATATCCTCAGTGGAAGATTCGTATGGTCCATTTCCTGGAGGGGGTTGACCAAATGGTTGTTGAGTACCTTCACAACCCACCATATGTGCCAATAGTCACTGTTCCCAGAGTTCCAATAACTACTACTACCCTTGAAGTTCCTGAATATCAAAAACCCAAACCAATCGATGAATGGGGAGAACAAGACGGGGAAAAACATGAAATGGTCTTGAAAACCAAAAGACTACTCATTATGGCCATTCCCAATGACAATTTCCAATCTTTTGACTCATGTGAAACTTCCAAGGACTTATGGGTGGAACTGGAGAAACAGTTGGAGGGGGGAGCTAAAACTCAAAAGAACAATCGAGCTCAATGCATCAATGAATACTATGCATTCAAGACTCTGCCAAGCGAACCCCTACAATGCACCTATAACATATTCAACTCTCTTATCAACAAGTGCAGAAAGTTTGGGATCCAAAGAACTTCAGAGGAAAACATTGTCATTTTTCTTAAGAGCTTGAATGATGAGTGGCTCCAACTATCTATGTATCTCCAAACAACACAAGATCTAGATACTTGGACCCTGTCAGACCTCTTTAGCACTCTAGCTGGTCAAGAACATTGCATAGTCCAGGCCAAAACCCAAGCGGGTGGGCCTCTGGCACTGGTAGGCAAGTCCACAGAGGTTCATGACAAGCCTCAGAAGGACAAGGTTGTGGAAGAAGGAGTTGAACATGGCGTCCCTTGCCAAGACTCTGGCACTGATAACAAAGAAGTTCAATAGAGGATTCAAAAGGAAGCCCATGTTCAACAGAAGACAGGATGAAAGAGAAGAGAGAAGGGGTCAGTTCCAGGGTCATGGACCACAGAATGATAGAACTTTCTATGACCAGAGGGGATATGGACCACCACAGGGTTTTGAGCAAAGAGGGTATGGAAAGGAAGAGTTTGTGGATCAACACAGGATGCATGAGCAGAGAGGAGACAAGATAAGGATGGTGGATCATCAACAGAGAGGCACTCAGAAAGATGATGGTAGAGGAGGAGAGAAGACAACAACAAACACCCCACATAACAATGGTTGATTCAAGTGTGGAAAGCCCGGACACTACGCTGCAGAGTGTCAAAGTCAAGCCTCCAGAAGTCATCCAGTTAAAGACTCTGCTTTTTACAAGAAGAAGGCAGAGTACTACGCTCATAAGTCCTTGATGGCTGATCAGAGCAACTGGGTCTCTAACGAAGGGGACATAAATGCTTTGTTCTGTGGAATGGCAGAACTCAACTCCTCTAATGTTGATAGTGAGGTATCAACATCTAACTCAAACTCTCATGACACAGAATGTAAACTGTTTAAACTAACAGAGGAATTCCAAGCCTTCAAAGTTACATGCTCAGATCTTGAAAAGAAGCTTGCCTTTTATGAACGAGAAGTTGGACTTCTCACTCAAGAAAAGGACAAGTTGTTCCTTGAAAAAACAAATCTTGAGGTCGAGCACATTAAAGAAAATAAATCTTTAAAAGAAAATATCATTTCTCTTGAACAAGCTTTGAAAATTAAGATCAAGGAGCTAAAGGACAATGAAAGTGACAGATTAAATGCACTTGCTCTGAAAAACTTTTTCCAAAAGGAAAGAGAAGTCTCCCATCAGGATTTTCTCGATAGAGATATGTTGATTAGGAAATATCTGGATGTATAGAAGGTGCATGATAAGGTCAACACCCAAGTCGGCAGAAGGGGTATAGGGTTCTGTGACAAAGATTCTTATATCGGAAGTAAACGAAATCAATCCTTATCTAACCTCTTCTGCCTTGGGAAGGTTCAGAAAACAGGATTTCCTAACTTAACTTCTACTTTTAAGAGGCGCAGAATCTCTGGAGAACCACATGAGAGAAATTCATTGATTATGAAAAATGTTTAGTATGAAAACAAAGATTTGTCATCCTTAACTTCAGTCAAGAGGAAATCTATTCCAAAGAAGTATCTGTCCCAAAAACAGATAGGACTCTTGAAATTTGGTCATCCAGAAACACAAACTCAAATGGCCTTTGTGTGCATGATAACTCCTGAAAAGCAACTGTCCTCTGAGGCACCTGAGTTTGTTCTTGCCTCTGCAGACGGAAACTAGGTTAAACTTTATGAAAGAGATTTAAAAGATACCTATGAAAACCACATTTTCAATAGTCCTAATATGACCTATGTCGTACATAAAATATTTGAGAAAGATTTCATAAAGAGCTTTAGTGTTCCTAAAGTTGTCCCATGCATTCTAAAAGATTTAAATACCTTAAGGAACAATGATGATGGAAAAAGTAGTACATATCCAGAAGATCATGCCTCAAGTCACAGAGATTTTCTTGATTCAGACTCTGAATCTGAGAATGAAGCATCCTCTGTCGACATAGAGACTGGCTATGTCAAGCTAGAAATAGTCCCTTGCAAACTGTAGGGTTCTAGACTACCTTCTGGCATTCTTAACAGAATGGTTTCTCTTAAAGTGAGCACTACAAGGATTCCTAATCTCCCTGATTTTATTGATATGTGTCTACAAGCTAAGACTTCTCTTGAGCTTGTAAAGATAAATAAACAAAAGGAATTGTCACCTCAGAATCCTAAAGCTCAAAGACCTTCAAGAAAAGTTCACTTGGCAACAAAAGTAGAAATGGGTTAATAACGACAAATCCTTTACTTCTGTGGCAATGAATCCAAAGGAAGGATCCCATAGAGGAAGGGTACAACCTAAGAGCCATCCGAAGAGGATTTTTGATAAACATCAGTCTAGCCTAGATAGGAATTTATGTAAAAAGAAGTCCAATGCTAGGAGAGATTGTAATAAAAATTGCCCTGTACCCAATTTTGATGATTTCAACGAAAAGTTTAAACAACTTGCTTCTGGTGTCTCAAATTGCAAATGTTTCCATCTCATGCATGCTTTAAGCCAACATTTTTCAAGCCCTCACTACTTCCTCTCTCAACCCAAAGCTAAGAATGCAAAATTCAAGGGTGAGAAGAAGCAAAATGGTTTTTTACTTCATATGGTAAAACAAACCCTAAGAATGTTAAGGCAACCTTGAAGACCCCTAACAAGAATGGACCCATTTGGAAATGGGTACCTAAATCTCCTTAATCTGTGCAGCAGAAGCAACGTGTGTCCATATCGTATACCTAGACTCCGGGTGCTCTAGGCACATGACTGACGACAGAAGGTTACTCTTCTCATACAAAGAAAAATATGGAGAAGGCTCTGTAACCTTTGGAGACAACAAGAAGTGGTAAATCAAAGGATACAGAGTTATAGCCAAAGAGGACGTTGATGTCTGTAGGGTTGCATATGTGGATGGCCTTAAACACAATCTGCTTAGTGTTATCCAACTCTGTGACAATGGCTTCGATGTTATGTTCAAGCGGAAATACTGGTCTCTACTTAGTGAAGGAATGGGCACAAAGCTTCGTCGTGCCAACAGAAGAGGTGACCTATACCTCATGAACTTTAAAGCCATCAACAAAGAAGAAAAGCTTTGTTTGGTCTCAACTAAGAACGAAGAAGCTTGGTTCTGTCACAACATGTTCTGTCATCTAAAATTTCATACTCTTGACAAGCTTGTTAAATTGAATTTGGTGAGTGGTTTTCCCAATATTAAGTTTGACGGAGATCATCTATGCTTTGCTTGCGAAATGGGAAAACTCAAAAGAGCCGCCCACAAGACCAAGTCAGATGTATCGTGCACTAGACCTCTGTACATGCTTCATGTTGATCTATGCAATCCAATTTTAGTACAGAGCCTAGGTGGAAAAGAGTACATTCCTGTACTTATAGATGACTTCTCTCGATATACTTGGGTTGAATTTGTCCGAAAGAAGTACGATGTTCCTTTAGTACTAATCAATCTTATGAAGAGAATACAAGTTCTTTACGACAACAAGGTTTAGAAGCTAAGAAGTGATAATGGCACAAAGTTGAAGAACTCAACCATTAAAGCATATCTTTCTGAAGAAGGCATATCATAGAACTTCTTTGCCACAAGGACTCCACAACAAAATGGTGTTGTTCAACGCAATAATCGAACACTTGTTGAGGCTGCATGAACTATGCTCACTGATTCAGGATTATTCACTTCTTTCGGGGCAGAAGCCATATCAACAACATGTTTCACTCAGAACAGGTCTCTAATAGTGAAGAAGCAATCAAAGACCCCCTACCATCTAATCAACAAGAGGAAATCGAACATCAAGTTCTTTCACGTATTTGGATGCAGATGCTTTGTCCTAAACGACAGAGAGCATGCTGGGAAGTTTAATCACAAGGTTGATGAAGCCAAATTCATTGGATACTCAACAATCTCTAAAGCCTACAGAGTCTATGTACTAAAATCAAAACTTATACTTGAAAGTATTAATGTTTCTTTCGATGACTCTTTTCAGGTGACTTCTGAGCAAATCAGCTCAGGACTCAGACTACAACTGCATGACTCTGGTGAATCATCTACTCGAACAAATGACTTACATATAGGGGTGCTAAAAAACCCGACCAACCCGGAAAAAATCAACCCGAGGTAACCCGACATATAATCGATACAAAATTAGGACAACCCGAATCTATTGGGTTGATATCGAGTTAGGCTCAAAGTAACCCGACCAACCCGATAACCCGATAAACGTTTTACGACTTCTCTAAAATTATTTATATTTCTCTTTTAATAAGTATAAGTTACCAAAAATAACTCGACAATAACGAGCAATGGAACTAATAAGAGGATATTGTTGGAAAGCTATATGTAATACTTAAATATTTGATGAACTCGTATATATTATTTTGAATGATGGATCATATTTGAAAGAAAAATTTTCTTATTTTTATGTTTTCAATACTGTTTTTAGTTTGTTTAAACACAACTCGACCAAACCGAACGGGTTGGGTTGGGTTGGGTTGCACTTTTTTTTGGGTTGGGTTGGGTTGAAAATTCTCAAACTACCAATATTGAGTTGGGTTGTTGAAATGCCTTCAACCTGATCAACCCAATCCATGAGAACCCCTAGTTACATCACTTATTCGAGGAAATGTTTCATGATGACCCCTCTGAAGATGATCATGGAGCCTCTGGAGTCGAGGTTTCTGCGGACCAAATAGGTACATCCCTTACCGGCCCCAATGTTACTTCACCCTCTTCCACTTCTTGTATAGAAGCAACTGTTGAAGGGGAGCAAGCAGAACATGCAGAGAATGAAGACTCTATGCCAACTCAAGCCAATTATCATACTTCATCAAAACAGAGAAGTCAACAACAGAGCAAGCCGAGAACTCCAACCAAGGCACCACAAAGGCTTTTATATCAACTCAAGAAGCAAGCTCTACACCTGTGATGAGCATGAACGATCCACTCTCTATTTTAGTTGTCCAAAAACCCGAAGATCTATCTACAGAAGTTCAATATGATGCTTCCAATGACCATCTCCCAAGAATGACAAAATGGACCAAAAGTCACCCACAAAGCCAAATCATTGGTGACCCATCTAACAAAGTCAAGACTCGCTCTGCAACTGCAAATTTTTGTTTATTTACAAACTTTGTTAGTATTATCGAGCCCAAGAAGGTTTCTGAGGCCCTTGATGATCCAAACTGGATAGAGGCTATGCAAGAGGAGCTTCTGAAGTTTGAGTGCAATAAGGTATGAACCCTAGTGCCTCTGCTGAAAGGCAAAACTGCAATAGGGACCAAATGGGTCTTTAGGAACAAAAAGGATGAAGATGGGTTGGTCATTCGGAACAAAGCAAGACTGGTGGCCAAGGGATATTGCCAAGAAGAGGAGATTAACTATGAAGAAACTTTTTCCCCTGTTGCACGACTCGAAGAAATTAGGATCTTCCTAGCCTTCGCAACCCACAGAGGTTTTAAGGTATATCAAATGGATTTCAAGTTAGCCTTTCTGAATGGAAAAATACAAGAAGTTTATGTCCAACAACCACCAGGGTTTGAAAGCTCGAAGTATCCAAACCATGTATTTTTCTTGGACAAGGATCTATATGGACTCAAAAAGGCCCAGAGCATGGTATGATAAGCTTTCCAACTTTCTGCTGGCCAACAATTTCGAAAGAGGTACAACTGATACAACTTTATTCATTAAGAAGAGAAAAGGTGATATTCTGCTTGTGCAAATATATTTGAATGATATTATCTTTGGTTCTACTAATGAATCCTACTGCAAAAAGTTTGAAACATTGATGAAGAGTGAGTTTGAAATGAGCATGATGGGAGAACTAACATTTTTCCTCGAGCTTCAAGTCAAACAAACCACAGAGGGTATTTTCATAAAACAGTCCAAATATGTCTCTGTTAGCTTAAATTAGTCCCCGTTTAATTGAATGTTTTATAAAGAAATTGTATTTGGGCTTTTTAATTAGTTGTGTGGGATTGAGCCTTTTTATTGTAAATGGGCCCTATACAAAAACAGACTAATGAGAGTCGTTTACAAGTTTACTGTGGTGTTCTTCCCAATATCCCCTCCATCTATCAATCTAAGCATATGAGATGAGTTCTTGATAATTATGTTCTTAATTTTCATCTTATCTCTATATTTCTACGGTGTATCTTCATTTGTTGCTGGAAATGGGATCTAACAATTGGTATCAGAGCCAAATGAAGAAACTCTTCTTCATTTCGGTCATCTATGGCAACAATTGAAGATTGGATGATTATTTGTTGTTTTGGTGCTTAGATTGATTCAATCACACGAGTCTTGACACAAATATCATTTCTATGATTTATTCACTGTTTTATGCTGATTGGAAATCCATTTCTTTGATTTAGATGAGATTTGGACATCTTTGATCAAATATTTGTTTGTTTTTACACAAAATCTGTTTCTGCACACCACATGTTTGATGAAATGCCTATGAGAAGATTTAATTTCATTTTGGTTAAATCTGATCAGTTTTATTACATGTGTGTGTTCTTGATCTTTCTACTTTATTGGTCTGATTTGATAAGCACTAAGTAGATGGTTGATCTTTGATCTCATCCTTGTGTGTGCTTTAGTCCATTGCTATTTTAGCATCTATATAGTTAGGTTGTTGATTTCAGATCTGACCTTGATATCATTCGAGATTGGACTCTCTTTGATCCAGATTTTGTTCAAAATTCCGCTGCTCATAATCGATTAAATGAAAGACTAATACTGTTGGGTATTGGAAAATGGAGATTTAACCCTGTACCAGGTTTCATAGCACAAAACAGATTGTTATAATCTGTGTTTTTATTGAAGTTTGAGGTTTTTCTTCCAATTCAGATCTGTGCAGAATTGATCATGAGGATATCTAATTTCTATTGGTTATGTTCGAATTCAGGCAAAATAGAAAGTTTTTTTTTGGCTGCTGTTGATATGCTTATTGTGATCGATTCTAGAGTTAATGTCAAACAGATTGGAAGCAGATCATACTTTCAGATGTTGCAATCAACAAAGCTGGAGTTCGGACACATAGCAAGAATGAAGTGGAGTCTGCAGCAGAGTTGTTTTTTTTGTCAACCAGAATAGCCTGTTTTGCTAAGTTAATGATGGGTGGCATGATACCATTGGCTGCTACATTGGCGACAAATGCTGTTTTTGAATCATTTGTTGGAGATTCAAAGCTAAAGGCTCTACACATACAATCCTTTTGTTGGAAAAGTGATTCCAGAGGTGTGATGTTAATCTATCCATTGTTATTCAATCAAAGTTTCAAGTGCACAATCATCGAAACAGTATACTTGATCCAAAGTTCTTGTCATAAGTTGGGCAAAAGTGATCAATGAGTTTGAAGATGACTAGATCTGTAAATCAAATGCTACTGATTCTATGTTTCAATCGCTCAGATTTTAATCACATGCAACAGTCGTATGGTTATTGATAGATGTGCAGCAACTGGTGTGTTCATAACGTGTAAGCAGCAGAAAGGTGTTACTGCCATGTTGATTTTGTACAGTTTAAATTTGCTTCTTGGATACAAAAAACATCTCCTCTACATCTGTCATCTGATGTTATAAGGCCAAGTTCGACACACCTCTGTAGCCTCAGAATGGACAAGACCTGTCCATGCTTGATTCCAGACTTCGATGACTGTCCAAAGTTTGCAAAGTATCTTGTTTATGTTGATCTTGCTGATTCGATTTATGCAGCAGATTAACAGATTCGAAAGGCTCATAAATCTTTTGTCTATTTGAACAGATTTAATCAAACAGATTGGTTTTCGAATGTGCAATGTTGCTGTCGTGAAAAAGAATTAGTGATGTTGTACAGAAGAAGATCGTAGAGCTTCTGTAGACTGTCCAGAGCTCTCTGCAGAAGTGACTCCAATGTGCTATCCATAATTTGCAAAGGTAGAATGTCGATCATGATTCAGACTTGGATTTATGTGTTTGCTGCTGTTTTGATGTGAATTCTAATTCAGAGGTTGGAAGTTCATATCAGAAGGAGATCACAAAGCCTCTGCAGGCTATCCAGAGTTCGAACTTCCAGACTTCAGAGGACGAAGCCTTCAGAGGACACACCTGTCTCTGAAGTACCTATCAGAGGAACTCAACATACATCAGAGATGGCTTCATCAGAGGCTCTGACGTTCTCATCAGAGGCTCTGAAGACATTCTCTGAATACAAAATTGAAGAAACAAGCTCAAAACTGACAGAGCTGTTGTGTTCTTCCAGATTTGTGCAAATGGAATTTGATTATGTTGATTAGTCCAGATTTCAACCAAGACTTACTCCAGAAGTTGATTCAAACGAGTTTGTTGCTGTCATGATTTCAGTCCATAATTAGTTTCAAAATCGCAGAAGTGTTGTCACATTTGTGCAGCTGTAGTATTTTGAACATATCTCTCTCATTATAGCTCCAAATTTCATCATTCTGGATGCTTTGGAAACCTAAGACACAGTTGCACAACTTTTATGTTTTGCGTCTTCTCAAAATAAAGCTTCTTGCATGTCAAAAACTGTGTTGAACTCAGGTGATAGCTGCTGGACAGAAAATTGCTGTTATCTCTAAAACAATTTTGGTTCCAAAGATGTTAACAGCAGCGAAGAACAGAAAAGTGCAGCATATCGATCAAGTTATTTTTTCAACTAGATTTGACAATGGGTGCAGCAAATTAACAAATTTAAAAGTTAGTTCTTTGTGCTTGAAACGTGTAGAAGAAAGTGTTTGTTTTACAACCCAATCGAAATCTGAATCAAAGAAGTGAATATGTGCAGAAAGTGTTTCAAAGATGTTTCATGGTTAAAACTTTTTTACAGATCCAGAGGTGGCTATTCAGAGACTTCTAATTACAAAACGATCAGAGCTAAATGTTGTTACTTATTATGATGCAGATTTTTTTTACAACTAAATGTTTGCTGTTAATGAAATTAATTTGGCTTTGTGACAGCAGCAGAATTCGATTTTAAGTTGTCAAAAGGGATGTTTGTTGTTGTCAACATCGATTGTGCAGAGTCGAATAAATTGCTACTGATGTGCAACAAAAGAGTTCAAAAACGTGCAGATTTACAGTCGTTGTTCTGTCCAGGAAAATATGCAGATTCAAGTATGCAAAAGAAAGTTATGGGACAGAACACTTGACTGTCCAAATCATCTAGGGGCAGTAGAAGCATGCTGTTGTGTTCATGTCTAGAAGTTAGTTTTGAGAAGCTCTGTGCATGAGCAGAAGTTGTCAGAGGGTGCACAAAGGATGTTGCTATACAGAGCTCTGGAATACAGAGCTTGATCAAAGGCTGATCAGAGACCTGTGCAGAGCCTCTGTGAAGATATTCAGAGATGTGTGCTTTATCAGTTTCATCTAAGGCTGATCAGAGTTGGTTCAAGAGATCAAAATTTTGATCATGTGTGTTCAGAGATCTGATCAAGGCCAATCAGAGTTTACACTTAGCCATTTTGGTGTTAAAGGGATTTCTTGACAGCTTTGCGTACCTGTCATATTTTGCTCATATATCCCTCCTCGAAGCTCCAAATTTGACGAGTCCAGATGTGTTGGATTCCTAAGAGACAGTTGAACATTTTTCATGTTTTGAGATTACTCAAAATCAGTGTGCTGATTGGTCAGAATCTGCGTCAAAGTCAGTACATAGTTGCTGGACAGAAACCGCTGTTTGAACCAGAAGCTATGCGCAGAGGTTGATAAAGGCTGCGCACAGAGGCTGTTTGTGCAGAGCCTCTGTAAGGCTGACCAGAGCCTGTGGAAATGCAGAAGTTCTGAAATGCAGAGCTTAATCAGAGGCAGATCGTAGAGGGCAAATCACAGAGCTTCTGAAGATTGTCCAGAACCTCTGAAAGTTGTACAGAGAGTCCAGAAGTAACAATGCAGAAGTGTCCATAGATTGATCAGAGATGGGTAGAGGTTGTCATGCATAGAGGCATGCACAGAACCTCTGTCAATGTGCAGAAGCTCAGGAAGAAAATACACATCAGAGGCAGATTGCAGAGCCTCTGAGGCTGTCCAGAGCATGCAAAAGTAAAATTCAGAGATGCTCTTAAGTTGTTCACAGAGCCTCTGTGGAACAAAAGCTCTGAAGAGCAGCAATCAGAAGGACCAAAGGTAGACCATAGGATGCGTATCAGAGGTCGATGGTCTAGAGGTCGCAATGAGCCAAGTGCTCGAAGCCCGAAATTTTCGAATTTTCTGACAGCATTGCGCTGTTTCAGAAACACGCGCACAACGTTTTACTCGAAGCTCCGATTTACACGAGTCCAGTTGCGCTGAATCGCTAAAACACAGACGTACGACTTTGATGTTTTGAGTTTTCTCAAATTCCGTGAGCTGATATGCCAAAATCTTTTCAAAGTCTGCGTTAGAATGCTGGACCAAAAGCATCGCATTTCACGCATGCTTTTTCCGCTTTCAAGAACGGTGTTCTCTCATCGGTTCTTTATGGTATCAAGCTACATATGTGACACATTGTTTTTCACTCCCTCCTCCGTTATTCAAGTTTAAGGCTCGGTGCTTAACGTTTACTCAACGAGGTTCGAAGAGTCAAATTTTCTGTCTTGACAACCATTTTGCGCAGCTGAGGAAAATCTTACACAATTCACTCAGTTTTCATCCAAAATGGATGAATCAAAGCTTGCTGAAAATCTATGAGGCTTGAGTTCAATGTGCATGCTTTATGTTTTCTCTCAATAAGACTCCTTGATGGTCAAAAACAGTGGTAAAGTTGAGACATGAAAGCTGGACAAATTAGGATAATTCGTCTAAGTCTTTCAAGAATATGAGCCTACATTTGAGGGGGAGCTTGTGTTGCTTTGAAGACTCGAAGAATGACACACCAAAGTTTCAAAAGAAAGCAAGGGGGAGACTACAATATGATGCTTTCTTTATAAAACATTAGGGGGAGATTGTTAGCTTAAATTAGTCCCCATTTAATTGAATATTTTATAAAGAAATTGTATTTGGGCTTTTTAATTAGTTGTGTGGGATTGAGCCTTTTTATTGTAAATGGGCCCTATATAAAGGTTCCCATGGCTCATTGTATCATTAGGTTTTGGGAGAACACTTTTCACAAAAATAGACTAATGAGAGTCGTTTACAAGTTTACTGTGGTATTCTTCCCAATATCCCCTCCATCTATCAATCCAAGCATATGAGATGAGTTCTTGATATTTATGTTCTTAATTTTCATCTTATCTCTATATTTCTACGGTGTATCTTCATTTGTTGCTGGAAATGGGATCTAACAGTCTCTGACATACTTTCAAAACACAAACTCTCTATCTCTTCTGCAATGAAAACCCCCATGGACACTGGATCTAAGCTCTATGTGGATCCAGGGGGTAAATCTGTGGAGTGTAAGCTCTATAGAGGCATGATTGGGTCTCTTCTATACTTAACTGGTAGTAGACCAGATATAATTTTTGCCACATGTCTCTATGCCAGATTTCAAGCTAACCCAAAGGAATCTCATCTTTATGCTGTGAAGAGGACCTTTAGATACCTTAAGGGAACCAAGAATCTTGACCTCTGGTATCCAAAGAACTCTATCTTTGATCTTATGGCTTACACAGATTCAGATTACGGAGGATGTAAGCTAGACCGAAAGAGCACCTCAGGGAGTTGCCAAATGCTAGGAGGAAAAATCGTAAGTTGGACTTCTAAGAAGCAGAACTGCACGTCTACTTCTATGGCAGAAGCTGAATACGTAGCTACCGCTAGTTGTTGTTCACAAGTTCTGTGGATGAGAACCTAACTAAGGGACTACGGTCTAGATATCGAGAAGATTCCCATCCTCTGCGACTCAAAGAGTGCCATTGCGATCTCTGCCAATCCTGTTCAACACTTAAAGACAAAACACGTTGATATCAGGTACCACTTTCTTAAGCATCATGTAGAACAGGGCACAATAGAGATGTACTTCGTGTCCACAGATTACCAGCTTGCCGACTTGTTCACTAGAGCTCTAGACGAGAAGAGATTCTCATTTGTAGTTTGCAAGTTGGGCATGCTTAACTTGAGTTGATCCAAGCTTGGGCATGCTTAACCTCTGCACCTTGTCTCAGAGCTTCTATTGTACATATTTTTACCTCAGTATGTATAGTTTCATTTATGCATTTATAGTTTTACTTCTGCCTGTATAGTTGTTTCTTTTTCTTTGATCTTGTCATTCCTTATATATCGTGGTTCTTTGATCAATGTCTTGTGCAAAACTTATCACACTTGATCCAAGCATAGGTCAAGGGGGAGCAAAAGGAGACCTTGAATATGATCACAGAGGTTGATCATTCTAGGGGGAGCCAAAGAAGCCATCTCTATCGAGAAGATTGCAATGTATGGTAAGCTCTTCGCACAACCAAGTTTCAAAAATACTTTTCTCGGACACCAATGTTTAAATATGTCCAAAATTACGAGAATAAACAAATCAAACCCTTGATTGGTCAAAATCTCTCATAATCCTTCTTTTATTAAAATGTTTTGGTCTTAGAGCCTCTGTGAGATGTAACAGAGTCTCTATGCCCAAAAGAGACTTATTTGATCACATCATTGTCTTTCAACCATTCTGGTAACGAAAAGTTTTTACTCTGTCGATGTTCATTTACCACCTCCAGATAGCATAAGCTCTTGAACCTATAGAGCCTCTACAATACTCAACACTTGTTCAAAATTTTCAAATGCTTTCTGGGGTGCGGGCTATTTTGAAAATCACAGGCATTTGGGTATAGCAAATGCCAAGCGCGTCAGAATAGTTGGAGGCGCACGTACTCGATCGTGCACCGCCCTAAATGACGTGGCAACATACCATTGGGCCGTAACTGTACTGTCATTTTTGAAACGTTTATTCAAAACGACTATGTACTCATCACAGGCCCCAAAAATTTATATTTTACCGCCTAATTTTTTACTCCTCTCATCATAAATACCCAAACCCTTTCACTTTTCCATTTTAACCTGCAATCTTTCTCTCTCTAGAACTCGAGCAAAATACCTGCAATTCTTTTCTTCTACATTCTTCTTCAATGGCTTCCCACTCTATCTCTGCACAAAACTCCAACAACTCTGAATTAAGAAGCCACGACAACAACTCTGATTCGATTGACCAAGAACCCATAACAAGCCAAATAGTCTCATTTGCTCGCCATGAATATCATCTGAAAAACCTCCCATTAAAGCCCAACAATCACTATGTTGTTCTCGAACCCAAAACTTTCTCTAAGGACTATGAGCCCCTCATTCTTCTTCTAAAAAACCACTTTCTAAACAAAGCCCTAACCATGACCGGAACTGACATACCTGAAACCTATGTCCAACAGTTTTGGCAATCGTGCAAATATGAAAAACATGAGAAGTTTGGACCTTCAATCATGGGATTTGCCACTGCACCTAATGTAAATGAAGTTCTTGAACTTGGAATTAACAAGAAAGTCATTTCCACTATTTTCGACTCCCCACCAAAACTCAGTTGAACCTAATCAGATACTCAGATGAACCCTATGATGAGGAAATTGTGGATTTCTTGATCTTTATTGTCTATGGCAAGCTAATAACTAAAAGGACTGACTTCAGAAGACAGTTCCTTCCACCTTTGTGGAACGTGTTATTCTCCCGTTCAAAATAGAACCCTGACTGGAAAGATAGGTAGGCCAGACCAATCAAGCCACAACATACTTTCCATCATATATGGAATTTACTTTGACCTCCCTTTGAACTACGCTAAGCTCATTATGAGGGAGATGATCAACACCGTGGTGAAGAAGTGCGAAGAACAAAGCAGAGACAGCCCTCTGTCATCACTAGTCTACAATCGACTCATTGCAGTACTGTTGGGAGATGCGTTGATTGGGCCGGACAAACTACCTGCAGAGGGCAAGCTCATCAAGCTCTACATTATGAACACTCACAAGCCAACAAGTATGCCCTCTGGATATCCAAATGCCAGACCTCTGCCAGCCAAACTACTAACCTACTTGGGTAGTGAAGTTAGGATGTGATACATACGTGGAAGCATGACTCTAGAACCGAGTTCTGCAGCCCCTCTAGAAATAGGAGCCACAGAGGTTGAGATGGTAATTTTTCTTAGGCCTTGTGTAGAAGAGGGAGAATAAGGAGGAGGTCCAAGTGAGGTGAGAGTAGAACGAGGGGAAAAACCAGAGAGTGGGGAAGGGGGTGAGAGACCCAAGGAGAAAAAGAAAAGGAAACACAAAAAGAGGACTGTAGAAGTAGAAGTTCCAATCCCTACAGAGGTTCAGACGGAAGAGGTTGGAGAACCTCCAAAGAAAAAGAAGAGGAGATTGAGGAAGATGGTAGATATAGAAGTAGACCAAGAAGCTCAGGCCTCTGTACCCACTCCACAGGTACATGCCTCCTTTAATGAACATACAGAGGTTGATGATGCACCTCTGCAGAGGAGAAGAAGAAGACGGGTAATCATCAATGAAGCCCAGAACACAGAGACTGTGGCAAGAGCTGAAGAGCAAAGGCCTCAGAGCCTCTTGGAAATGGCAGATGATATATCCAAATAAGTGGTGGAGAGATTAAGTCCCCCTGCCACAGAGGCCACTCAGTGTCACACTCCAAAGGACCTAGTTGCAATGACCTCAATGGTCGACCACTTTTGCTCACCACCAAGGACCAAAACCACAGAAGCCGAAGAGGTTATGGTGGAAGATGTGAACAAGAATGAGAGAAGTGATGGTGAGGAAAGAGAAAAAGAGGAGGCAGAGAAAGGAGAAAAAGATGCCAATGGCAAACCAACCAACCCCCCTCCCTGTGCGAATCACCCCTCTACCTCTGCAGGTCTAGTGCAACAAGGTATTGAAGAAGGAGTGCATACTTCGAACCTAACCCCACCCAGCTGAACAGAGGAACCTTTTTCCTCCTTTGTGCCACTTATATCCGGGGAAAACCAAGCAACCACATCCTCTCAAAAGGATGTTGGTGGTGATATAAATGCTCACTCGCCCCAGAGCATGCAAGTTCAAAACACGGAGGCATTTGTTGCCTCTGTCACACACGAGGGAACAACCCGTGGTCGTTCAGAGCGACTTGAGAGACCACTTGCACACGAAGAGGTTCTAGACCAACCTCTGAGTAAATCTTTTATCACTCTGCAGAAGGACTCTGAATCCCCTGTAGATGATGATATGGACGAAACGTTCGCAGACAGCTCTCCTTTTGGAAGCTTGGCTGCATCGGACGGAAAACCTTAAGAGCCTAATCTCAACACAAGCTCTTTAGGTGCCAAATTTGACTTGGCCTAATATGGACCATGTGTTGGTCTAGAGGTTGACCCCTCTGCACATGTCACAAGGGTTGAATTTAAAGCCTTTGCTGACATTGTGTATTCTTCACTTGGCGAGTTGAAAAGCTTGGCCCCAGATACTGAAGGCAAGGTGAAGCACTCAGAGATCCTATCCACCAGGATCACTAACGTATACTCTAAGATCTGCTCCCTATGCAAGATCGAATTCAAGACCACCATAGAGAACATTAAGAACCTCACGAAGACTATCACTCAGAACTCTGTGGATAATCAGAAGCTTGTCAACGCCTCTGCTGGATAATGTCACCAAGGCAGAATTCAATCAACAGGGAGAGATGGTCAAAGCCAACACTGAGGCTCTGAGGTGCTTGGCTGAGATCGTGAATCAACAAAGACAATCCCCTCCTACTCCAGCTAACACTTCACCCTCTGTAGAGGAATCGCTAGTGGCTCTGAGAATAGAAATTAAGGACATGGTTCGCAGTACCATGGTCCCTCTTCCATCTACATTTCAACCGCAGAATATGACCGAAGTGAGCCTCCCATCCAATCTAGCCACCAAAGTTTAACTGCATAAAATGGGTGAGCCTCTGATGAATCAAGTCCACAAAATTGGTGATGACTTCACAGCCGAAGCAAAAAAGGCTGCAGAGGATGTAAAAAAAATATAGCCTTAATGAAGTTCAACACAGATTACATGGTCGAAAAAGTAACTATGGCCGCTCATGATATCGTTGCACTCATCGAATACCATGCCAAAAGGATCCTCAAGTCGAAGAAGAGAAGGAGTGCACCTTTTTCATTCCAAACAAAGGCCTACGGAAAGAAGAGGAAGCACGATCACCAAGGGACAGATTGGTCTCATCCTTCTGGCCATCGTGAGGGGGAGAGTCTACTTGCATTACCTGTAATTCTAGTATCCAAAACTCCCCAAAACCAAGTTTCAGTGAGCTTAGAGGCTAATACTCAACATAAGACATAAACCACCTCTATAGCTTACTCTCCCACAAATGTCCAAGTATCAAAGTCTGCAGAAGATCAGAAAGCAAAAGCTACTGAAGCCCCCAAGAACATGCCTTTTGCCAAAGACAAAGGCAAAGCCATAGCTACCTGCAATTCCAGTATCCGCAGCTCCCTAAAACCAAGTTCTAGTGAGCTCAGAGGCCAATACTCAACAGAAGACATAAGCCACCTCTGCAACTCACTATCCCACAAATGTTCAAGTACCAAAGTCTGTGGAAGTTCAGAAAGCAAAAGCCACTGAAGCCCCAAAGAACATGCCTTTTGCCGAAGACAAGGGCAAAGCCATAGCTACAGAGTTCTTAAAGTGTCAGGATCTTAATTCTAAACAAGAATAAACACTCAGAAACAATATCAAAGGAGTTTGCGGAATAATACTTTGATATTCAATAATTAATGGAACACAGTAAATCAGAATAAGAACTTGCAAACTTTATTGAATGATTATAAAGTTACAAGATTCAACACACAACCTCAATATTGATGAACAGGCTCACCAATACGAATTCTACTTCTCTAGAATTAGGATTACAAACCTTGAGGTTGATTCTCTCTTTAAAAACAAAAATTCAGAATTCTAAAGTTAACTCTAAACTATTCTGACTAATTCTTTATATACTGAAGATAAAAGATAATTACAAATAATAAAAGATCTTCAAAATAATCTTCTATCTTTATCTTCAAGCTTTCCTTAAACTTCAAACTTTATCTGCACGAATCTTGATTATCTCATAAGCAGCACTAAGTCTTCAGCAGTATTAATACTTTGAGCAGTATTAACATTCAGCAGTACTAACTATTAGCAGTACTAAAATTGCTTAGCAGTAGTAATCTCCTCTAGCAGTATTAATCTTGATGAGCAGCATTAAGTTGTATCAGCTGCATTAACTTCACTTAGGTGCTGTTTGGCAGTTGTTGAATGATTTAGTGCAGAATGATTAAGTGGCCTGAATGATTAAGAGGTTTTTATGATATAGTGCTAAATGAAATATGGTTGTTTGCTAATTGTTCATAATGAAATCAGGGCTCTTAATGGTTAAGTGAGGGTCAGGATACAAAATCATTAAGAGGATTTTGGAACCATTAAGAGGCAGCCTTTTTTTTGCCAAACAAGATTTACCTCTTAGCGATTCAGAGGTTGTCTCTTAATGGAACCATTAACAAACAACCCCTTAGCAGCATTAACCTCAGAAGTATCAACCAAGTTCTTCTAGCAGCATTAACTGTACTTGTGAAATTCTGAATTTCCCAACAATCTCCCCCTAACTTGACTTTTAGGAAGAGAAGTCAAGTTCTTCAATAATTATCTTCAAGATGCTTTCAACACTGCAACTTAGTTGCCCAAATTCGGATCCAGACCCAGACTTTGATTTATTGTTCTGCTTACCACAATCTTTGCCATTTCTGAATCTTTTGAACATGTAAGCTTGGCATTCAACATTGCTTGCAGTTTACCCTTGCTGTGATCATAGATTTTATCAACCAAGTAGTACTCATGATAAGCTTTGTCTACAGTGATGACATAGACTTCACACCTTTCAAATATCATCCAGTTTTCTATTCTTTGGAATTTATTCTGTAGATGCAAATCTCTGATCACATGTTGAACTTTTCTAGGATCAAACATCATGCACAAGTACTCCATGGCTAATCTGATTAAGCTCATTCCTTCTCCTATCAGCTCCTTTTCATATAGACGCAATCCAACTTTAAACATCTCTTCTAAATCTGATCTTGAACAACTTCTGATGAGTCTACCCCAAGTAGAGTACACTTCATATATATCTCCCACTCTCTTAAGCCTGAAGTATTTCTTTCTTTGATCTTCCAGAATATCCCAAAAGATGACTTCTGGTGCTTTCATAGAAATGGGATCAGCTTGAACTGGTTCATCATCTGTTATAGTCATATAAAGCTCAAGATGCACATTAGATTGCTTATTGGACTATTCTGGGTTCTGCACAGATTCTGCTGAAGGTGTAACTGAAGGTTCTGCCTCTTTTTCAGCTTCTTCAACCCTTTGTATCTTGAACAATTTCTTTGAAGCTATGGTCTTCACCCTCTTTGCAGATTTAGCTTCTATACCAACATTCTCTGGCTCTTCCTTATTTTCTTTTGTAGGTGTGACTTTCTTAGGGAATGGTTGCTGAATGTTGAAATCATGCCTCTCCTTCATCCTTCTTTCAGCCTCTTCCCCTTGTGAGGAGTCCCCTTGAAGCTTAGTCATTTCTTTCTTATACAGCTCCTGTACTTGACTGTAAACATCTCTCCTTTGACACCAATTGAACCTTTCAAGAAATTTATCATTTTTCTCCTTTCCTGATTGGTCAAAAAGGTCTTAAAAGGTTGTATTTTCTGCTTTTTGAGTGGCATTCTTTTGACTGGTACTTTCTTGGCCTGAGCTACTGTTTTCATGCTCTTCTGATACTCTTTATTTAGTTTTCTGGCCATATTCAGTGCAAGCTCTCTATCCTTCTCAGATTGTAGCAGTTCCTCTTTTTCCATCTCAGCTTGAAGCTCTTTTGCCACTTCTTCATCTAACTCAATATGACTTTTCTTCTTTAAAGGTTGTTCAGGTTCAACCATCTTTCATTTTCCTTTTGTATCTTTCAAACCTGCCTCACTTCTTTCTTTTCTCTTTTTTTGAAGGCCTCCTTCATCTATGACCACTCCCTTGGCCTTTTGAGAAGCCTTAGAAGTGTCATTCTTGGCTTTTACCAACGTTTCTGCAATTTCCAATTCTTCTACAGAAAGCCCTGTTACTGCTGCTTCTTTTACCTCAGCAACATTAACAGTTTCTGCTACTTGGGCAAATTCTGTTTCTTTCTCTATTTCTGCTTCTTTCTCCCCCTCAACATCAAATCCCATCTCAGATTTGCTTTCCTTCTCTGTTTCATTCTCTTGATTCTCCCCCTTGTTGGAAGCATCTTGAGCACTTTCCCTCTTCTTTTACACAAATTGCTTTCTTTTCCTTTTCTGTACCAATCTTGTCACCAATTTCTTCAGTTTGGTAATCTGTACTTGTTGAGACAGAATGACCAGTTTCAGCTCTTCAATGTCTTTCCCCTGCTTGATGACATCCATGTTTATGTTACCCATAACATCCATCAATTCTTGATAGTTATATCTGTCCTCACCTTCTCCAGAAGTGTTACCCTCTTTTGAAGGATCATGGGATCTTTTTTTAGTGGGAGCCTTCTGCCTAACAGAAGCACTCTCCACCCCCTTGGGTTCTTGGCACCAGGGACCTTTGAATGATTGATCATTCAAAGTTGCCATGGGGAAGGTCTTATTTATGTTACCACTGACCTCCTCTATGCTAGCAGGAGTAGTGGCAGCCTTAGCACCCATATGCTCAAACATCTCCTCAGTGAGCACCTTCTTGGGGTTGGGAGACACCCCTGTGGTTTCCCTGTAGATATTCTCTAATTGAGAATTCTCCATTAGAGGGCTTAGAGGCTTTGAGGGTGAAGGTACAAGAAAGGAAGGAGCCTTCTTTACCTTTTTTCTTGTATAAGTTTGGTTGATTGGAGAAGTTGGCTTTTGAAGTAGGGACTGAGGGATTGATATAGAGGGTGAAGGTTGGGATTGTCTAGCAGTGGGATGGTCAAATGAGGGCCTTGATCCTGCTGCCATACCTTCTTCATTGTGGGACACCACCATCATTGTAGAGAACAATAGGGTGTCAACTCCTTCCGACTCCAATGGAGATCTCTTCATGTTTGAAAAGACCTTACCTTTAGGGATTTTGGGTACATATACCTCATCAAAATGAGGCATATCCGTCAATTCATTGGTTATAACTGCCTGGACAAATCTTGGGTACATATAAAAACTCTTTTTGTTTCCCAAGTTTGACACAAGGTCATTAAAAATCATTTTAGAAAAATTGTACTTTCTGGCAGTGGCCAAGCACACCAAAGCATAAGCAATGGTGCTACTGAACTCACTCCAGCCAGTAGTCTTTTTGGAAATACAATGCATAAGGGTATGGACAAGGAAACGCCATTGGGGTGAAAACTTATCTTTTGAGAACTTGAAAACACCCAATGGGCCTCCATACCCCATTCTTTTAAGAGTGGAAAATAGTTCATCATTAGAGATAGATGAGATACCAGAGGCATCGTCTAGACGTAGACTGATGCGAATTAGCTCTTCAGTAACTGTCAAGGGTTTGCCACACACCCTTGTCTTGATCACTTGCACACCATTCTCAGTGACAATTGTGGCATTAGCCCAAAATTGTTGTTGTTGCTCGATATAGATTGATGGAGACACTATCAGAGCATAGGCGATATGGCTAGACTTTAGAAAATCCACTATCTGATGAAATCCTGCAACTTGCTTTGGCTTTTGTACCAACGCGATTTCATTGTGCTCGTCAATAAATGCCATAGACGCCATTGAGCTTGAATATTCTGGACTGGAAATCACTAGGTGCTTTGAGATAAAAGGGTTAGAGAGCAAATGAATAGGAATCAAAGAGTCGTTATGAACTTTTGGGCGGGCAAACAGGGTATTTATACGATTCGGGACATAAGCAGTATTAACACCTAGCAGTATTAACTAACTAGCAGTATTAATTGAGAGCAGTATTAACTAACTAGCAATATTAACTGAGAGCAGTATTAACTAACTAGCAGTATTAACTGAGAGCAGTATTATCCACTAGCAGTATTAACTGTGCACTGGCAGTATTAAAACCGCACTGGCAGCATTAACTATACTTACACTTTTTGAAGCTTGAGGTACTCTGAGCAAGGTAATAACTGTCTGAGAAAGAAGTTAGTAGCACCAAAGAATAAACCAATAACAGGTATGTAAACACTTTTTAAAACATGAGCTCATTAAGAGTTGATCATGCCCATACTTGTGACCAAGAAAGTGAATCTACCCACATCAAAAGCTTTAGTGAATAGATCAGCAAATTGGTTGTCAGTATGAACCTTAGCAACTTGAATTAGATTCTTTTCATTAATATCTCTAATAAAGTGATACCTGATCTCAATGTGCTTGGTTTTGGAGTGCTTGATTGGATTGTTAACAATGCTTATTGCACTGCTATTGTCAATGAAGATTGGAATGTGAAGAAAGGTTACCCCATAGTCCAGCATCTGATTCTGAATCCATAGAACCTGAGAGCAGCAACTTGCAGCAGCAATATACTCAGCTTCTATTGTTGATAAGGACACTGTGGTTTGTTTCTTACACTGCCAAGACACTAGTCTTGCACCCAAAAGTTGACATCCACCTGAAGTAGACTTTCTGTCCATGATAGCATCACCCAAGTCACTATCTGAATAAGCAATCAAGTCAAAGTTGGATTCATACGTATACCAAAGACCTAATCTGGGTTGCCCTCTTAAGTATCTGAAAATCCTTTTAACAGCTTGCAGATGTGATTGCTTTGGCTTGACTTGGAATCTGGCACACAAACACACTGGAAACATGATGTCTGGTCTTGAGGCTGTGAGATACATGAGAGATCCAATCATTGATCTGTATAGATGGACATCAACATCCTCCCCCTCAAGATCAACAGTAATCTGTTTATGAGTCTCCATAGGTGTGCTTGCTGGCTTTGAGTCTGTTAGACCATACTTATCCAGGATATCTTACACATATTTTGATTGGCTTATGAAGATTCCATCTTTCTTTTGTTTCACTTGAAGCCCAAGGAAGAAGGTAAGTTCACCCATTGAACTCATTTTAAAGCTCTTGTGCATCAACTTTTCAAAGTCTCTACACATTTGGTCTTTTGTGGATCCAAAGATGATATCATCCACATAAATCTGAACCAATAGGATGTCCTTCTTACTTCTTTTAATGAATAGGGTCTTGTCAATTATTCCTCTTTCAAACCCATTCTCCAAAAGATAGGTAGACAGAGTATCATACCATGCTCTTGGGGCTTGATGAAGACCATAAAGTGTTGTCTTCAGTTTGTATAATCTGTCTGGATATGATAGACTTTCAAATCCAGGAGGTTGACAGACATATACTTCTTCATCAATTGTACCATAAAGAAAGGCACTCTTCACATCCATTTGGTATACCTTGAACTTCATGTATGATGCATAGGCTAGAAATAGTCTAATTGCCTCTACCCTTGCCACTGGAGCAAACACTTCTTCATAGTCAATGCCTTCTTCTTGAGTGTACCCTTGTGCCACCAACCTTGCTTTGTTTCTTATCACAATGCCTCTCTCATCCTTTTTGTTCCTGAAAATCCACTTGGTGCCTATAGCTCTATGACCTTTTGGAAGGTCCACCAAGTCCCAAACTTCTTGCAACTTGAACTACAGTAACTCTTCTTGCATAACTTCTATCCAACTAGAATCTTTCATTGCTTCAAAAACCTTCTTAGGCTCAATCTGAGATAGAAAGCAGGAGAGTACTGTGTGTTGCTGATCCTGCAGCTCTTGAAGTCTGCTTTGATTCCTTGTTATCATAGGAGAAGAGATGTCTCCTATGACCAGCTCTGGAGGATGATTCTTTTGAGTTCTAGTCTGATGACTAGGTTCTTCATTGATTCCCACATCCAGATTGGAATCATTTAAGTCAGCTGAGGGGATCTCATCAGCTGCTTCTGGCTCATCATGCACATGATTCTCCTCATCTCTTCCTTCTTCTTCACTCTGAATTGGTTCAGCAACAGTCTCTTTTTCACAGAACTCAACAGGCTCTATTGTACGAATGGGAAATATTACAGACTGAGGAGTAGTATCTTGTACTTGAGCATCCCCTGATCCTCCATTTCCTGAACCTGAATTGTCATCACTACTGAAACCCAAGGAGTTAGTTAGTGAATCAATGTCAAACAACCACTGAGGACCAGCCCCAATAGGATTTGGTGTGTTCTCATTGCACTTGATATTGTCACTTTCCTCAATTATTCTAGAAGAAGTATTAAACACTCTATAAGCCTTACTCTGAGATGAGTAACCAACAAGAAAACCATCATCAGCCTTGCTATCAAACTTTCCTAAGTGAGTTTTGGTATTGAGAATGGTATAAGGACACCCAAGAGGTTTTAAAAATCCTATAAAAGGTTTTCTATTATTTAAAAGCTCATAAGGTGTCTTGTTTTTAGGCTTGACAACTAAAACTCTGTTTTGGACATAGCAAGCAGTATTAACTGCTTCAGCCCAGAAAGTAATTGGAAGTTTTGAATCTGCCAACAGAGATCTAGCAGCCTCAATCAGTGTCCTATTCCTTCTCTCAGCAACACCATTTTGTTGTGGAGTCATAGGAGCTCTGTATTGCCTCTCAATTCCTTTTTCCTCACAAAAGGTGTTTAGGTCATGATTTTTAAATTCAGTACCATTGTCTGACCTAATGACTTTTACCTTTTGATTAGTTTGGTTTTCAATTCTTAGAATAAAGGATTTGATCAGTCCACTTGTCTCATCCTTAGTCCTTAGAAAATATACCCAAGTAAATCTAGAGTAATCATCAACAATAACTAGGCAGTATGATTTCTTACCAATACTCATAACATTTGTAGGACCAAACAAATCCATATGCAACAACTGAAGAGAATTAGAGATTGTGTTCAACTCTTTGGTCTTATGAGAAGTTTTGTGTTGTTTGTCTTTGAGACAGGCAACACAATGATCATCACATGAAAAGACTTTGGAAGGTAAACCTCTTACAAGGTTGTTTTTAACAAGTTTATTCATTGTTTTAAAATTCATGTGACACATCCTTCTGTGCCAAAGTGATGATTCATCCAAAGAAGCTTTTGAAACAAGACAGTTTAGGGATGAATTAGTTGAAACACTTTCCATATCTAAGCAATAAACATTATCCTTTCTGGGAGTTCTTAGTAGTATCATCTTTTCATCAACTACCTTGAATCCAGGAGCAAGGATAATACATTCAGAATCTGTAAATAATATACTATGTTGTTTGTCCCAAACCTGTGATACACTTAACAGGTTGTACCTTAACTGCTCAACATAGAATACATCTTCAAAGGTCATTTTACCTTTGGTTACATCCCCCTTACCACTTATCTTACCTCCATCTGGAGTATTACCAAAGGCAACATGCCCACCATCAATTTTCTTGAAATTCTTGAGGCATGACATGTTCCCTGTCATGTGCTTAGAGCAACCACTATCAACATGCCAGATGCTCTTCCCCTTGAGCTGTTGATTGCCTTGCATATAAGATTAAACAATTAGTATTGATTGGGGACCCAAGCCAAAGTGGTCTTGGGTCTCCCTTTCTCATCAAAGTATTTACATTCCTTTTTGATGAGGTTTTTAAACTCAGAGCACTCTTTATTAGAGTACTTTGTCAATATGATTGGCTTAGCAGCACAAACATAAGAAGCAGTACTAACCTTAGAAGTACTAACAGAGGTAGGATTACTAACAGGTTTAGCAGTACTAACCTTGTTAGCAGCACTAACAGAGTTAGCCGTATTAACTTTTGAAGAAGTACTAACAATGTCAGGAGTACTAACATTGTTAGCAGTAGTATTACTTCTAGCAGCACTATCATTGTCAGTACTACTATTTGTGGTAGCAGTACTAACAGTTTTAGTGCTTTTAGGAACCCACATATTGACACTTTCTTTAACAGACTTTTTCTTCATGTGGCTTTTAGATTTAACAGATTTCTTAACCACATGGTTCTTTTCAACCTTCCTATATCCAAAGGGTTTTTGCATGGATCTTTGAAAATTCATCCTTTGGTTCATAGGATTGAAATAACAGAATTTCGCAAGATGATTCAATTTTCCACAGATAAAACAAGGTTTTGGTCTATTGATTTTACTCAAATCATCCCCTTGTTTTTGTGCCCACTGATTATTCCAGTTTCTTTGATTTCTCCTCTTTTTATCATGTTTTTGGGGCTCAGTCTTCTTACATGCACACTGTTTTCAAGGACCTGGATTCACAACTGTGGTCTGTTTGTAATGGACCTTACCAGACTTTCCCTCTGTCTTCTCTATGTCCTTGGATTTGATCCAAGCCCTTCCACAGTCCTCATTGGTGATAATGTTATTCTCTACAGGAATCTCACCACTCATCTTGTTCTCCTTACTCTTGTCAACCTCTTTGTCAGTCTTATCCTCAACAACTACCTCATCTAAGGGATCTATCTCAGTGGCTCCCTCAGGAAAGTCCTTCCTATCTTTGGTTTCTAACAGATCTGAAGTCAGGGGAATGTAATTGTTGTTATATGGTGGAGGTGTGGCATTGTACCCAATTCCTTTTCTCAGCTTATCCTGAATCTGAGTTTGTAGTAAAGAGTCTATTGCTTTAGAAGCATTGGAAAACTTTTCTACATCAAGCTTGACCTTGGTTAGTTCATCTCTCAATTTCTCACTCTCCTCTTTAGATTTGGTCAGTTTAAGCTCTAGATCCTTTTTCTCCCACTTCCAGTAATTGGTGTCATATGAGTGTTGGAGTTCATTGGCTTGAAAACCTTTAATCTATTCCTCAAACCTCTCAACAATTCTCACATAATCTTTGATATCCTTTTCTAATCTCTTAAGGTCATCACTCATCTTCTGATTGTGATCCCTGTACCTTTTAACAGTGTCTATGCAAGTTTTAGAACAGAGATTAGAATTTACCTCAGATGGGAGATCAGATACTTCAGCCATAAGTGCTTGATTTTGGATAGCCTCTTCTGCTTGATCACTCCAGTCAAACCCCATTCCTTGTTGAGAAACAAGGGCTTGAGCAGAGTTTCTGTTATGATTGAGGTTTCAAGACTATGCTTGTTGGTGGTTGTTGTTGTGAGACACTCCATTTCTGCATTCCCTGGCAAACTGTCCCTTCAGATGGCATTTGTAGCACTCCACCTTTGATTTATCAAACCCTGCTCCATCTTTTCTTCTTTGGGAGAAGTTGTTCCTCCCATTCCTCTTTATGAACTTCTTTACCCTCATGAACAGCATGGCCATCTGCCATTTAATATTCATCTCTTCCAGATCATTAGGATGAAGTTGTTCCAAATCATCATTAACTACGGAGGAATTTCCATGACTGGCAAGAAAGGCTTCAAACACAGAATCAGTGCCTTTATCTTGATTTGCTCCATTAGCAGCATTAACTGATTCAGGGTTAGCAGTAGAATCAATTGATGCTGATAGGAGTGCAACATTATGAATATATCTAGAAGGCTTCTTCTTTGCCTCCACCTCAACTTCAAATACCCTAAGATCATTGTACAGATCATCAAGTTCTTTCTCTTCCACCTGATCATTCTGTCTGAATGAAACAGTGTACATGGTCCATTCATATCCAAGGGACCTTAAGAACTTTCTGTTTACATCATCTTGATCAATCTGTACTCCTATAGTAGCTAGTTCACCAATTAGTTTGTTAAACCTGTCAAAAGTTTGAGTCATTGACTCATTCTTAGTTGACATGAAGTTTTCATACTGTTGCTTCAAGATTGCCTTTTGATTTCTTTTGGTACTTTTGGTACCAGATAATCTCTTCTCTAGAGCAATCCCGAGCATCTGTGCATCAGTACAATTGCAGAATTGGTGCTGATATTCATTTGGAATGGCCAAGAGCAGTGTGCTCAAGGCTTTCATCTCTGTCTGCCTTGTCTTTCTGTCTGCATCCGTCTTTGGAGGGGTTCTTTTGCCATCTTCACCAATCTTTCCTGCATCAGATGGGCCATTCTCAATGATGTCCCACATAGAGTAATCTATGAGGAGAATGTATTGCTTGATTCTGATCTTTCACATGTCAAATTCATTGGGTCTGAGCATTGGAACCTTTCAAACCAGAGTACTGTTTGATTCAGCTGTGTTTTCCATGATGAATGTGATTTCTAAGAATACTAGCTTTGATACCACTTGTCAGGATCTTAATTCTAAAAAGAAGAAACACTCAGAAACAATATCAAAGGAGTTTGCGGAATAACACTTTGATTTTTCAATAATTAATGGAACACAGAAATCAGAATAAGAACTTACAAACTTTATTGAATGATTATAAAGTTACAAGATTCAACACACAACCTCAATATTGATGAACAGGCTCACCAATACGAATTCTACTTCTCTAGAATTAGGATTACAAACCTTGAGGTTCATTCTCTCTATAAAAATAAAAATTCAGAATTCTAAAGTTAACTCTAAACTATTCTGACTAATTCTATATATACCGAAGATAAAAGATAATTACAAATAATAAAAGATCTTCAAAATAATCTTCTATCTTTATCTTCAAGCTTTCCTTAATCTTCAAACTTGATCTGCACGAATCTTGATTATCTCATAAGCAGCACTAAGTCTTCAGCAGTATTAATACTTTGAGCAATATTAACATTCAGCAGTACTAACTATTAGCAGTACTAAAATTGCTTAGCAGTAGTAATCTCCTCTAGCAGTATTAATCTTGATGAGCAGCATTAAGTTGTTTCAGCAGCATTAACTTCACTTAGAAGCATTAACCTCAGAAGTATTAACCAAGTTCTTCTAGCAGCATTAACTGTACTTTTGAAATTCTGAATTTCCCAACACAAAGTCAAAGTTCAAGCCTCAACCCAACAATGAAAACCTTACGAAGAGTGCCTTTGACTCTTTCATATGCCCAAACCTGAAGAAGATGACTAGGCTTTCGATCTAGAGCCTCTGTCGAAGTTACCAATCCTAGACCCTCTGGTGAAACCCACTCAGGATCGGGTAGCTCAAATAATCCAAGGCATGGAAGCTCTGAGAGAACCAATTCCACCATCCCTTCCAAAGAAGGATCTGGAATAGGTTTTATAGAAATACCTATATAGTCGAGGTTTAAATGATCTACTACCAGAATCTACACTCTTAGAAGAAATCATCTCAGAGGAAACCAGAAGGTTCTACAAAGAAATGGCACAACCCAAGGCAAACGTTTTCTCTATGGAAAATATCATAGAAGTTCTGAGGTTAAAGCTTCAACACACTATGTGTAAGAACTTCGGGTACAATCTATACGTTGTTCAGAGGGAAGATGGGAAGAAGATGAAGTTCACAAAGATAGACTTAAGAAAGCTTCACCCTTTCGACCTCCATGAGCTTTACAAATGAACAAGGGAAAGATTTAACTGGAGACAAGGGAATCAAAAGGCACATTTGGCAATAAGAAACGTCATGCGGGAAAAGCTTCTCTACTACAGCCTAGTCAAGTTTTAGGTCGCTCTGGACTTGGAAGTAAAAAGGATAAATCTGACAGCCCCTGATGACGACTGTCCTACCTCTGCTAACATCTTACCAAACTCCATCATCATCCATCCCAAATTTGGCTACGTGTACCTAAACTCTCAAGGCGAAAAGAAGTTCTTCATGGGTTACGAAAGCCAGAAGTACTCCATTGAGTCTCTTCTGTTCTTTCAACATGAAATTTGGAGTCACAGAGGCACAAAACTTGTTAACCCTGAGGTCGCAGATCAACTTCTCGTGAATATAGAGGCGTCCATCAGATTTCGAGACATGTGTGCTTTCTTTTACAGAGAGCTGAATAAGGATGGAGGCTATGGAAAGAAGATAAATTATTTCCCAGACGCCAAGATATAGGCTCTGATGATATGTAATCTTTTTGTTTTTCATTCATATATTGTCCTTTAAGCTTATGCTCTGTAAATGCCTTTCGAATTATTTTATTATGAATTAAATCTAGTCTTCATAGGATGAGTTCCTTTCACCTCTTTTTGTTTCCTACTTAACCATACACTCAAAATTTCATATTTTTTATTTTTCAATACTTAGGGGGAGATTGTTAGCTCCATTTGCAATGTATAGAAGTATTGAAAAATAGGCTAAGTGTAGGAACCATAGAAGACTTCTGCCGTACACCAAGACTCAATAGAAGTGCAATACTCAGAACCTCTGTCGACCATCATCCACAAAGAACTTAACTAGAAGATGATCTTTAGATCACAGAGCCTTTGTGACCCTTTGCAGAGCCTTTGTGGTGGCTACCTCTAGATGATGGAAGACTTGTGAAATTCATGGAGAAACAACACCACGTGCAGATCACGTGCCTCCACCTGTATGAAGATTTACCATATCAATAGTACACACACGTTGTTTCTACTTTCCAGGTGGCATTCTGTTTATGGAATGTCAACATTTGTCTTGTACGTTTATGTGCTCCACTTTCTGTATATGTAGGGATCACCTCCTGGATTCACAATGTCCACGCACACAAATCACCCACGCTTGTCTAGTAGTGAGAAATCTGTTGAGACAAAATATTTCACACACAACTACGTGTTCTTGGTGTATTTGGAAAGATCAAAGAAGATGAATTTTCAGTGAATCATTCCTATTGTTTTTATAGTCATCTTTATTACTTGTTTGTGTGTGCTTACTATCAATCAAACCATTCTCTTGCATTAAATCGCTTCTGCATATCTTTTTGTTTGCATTGGTTTTGGTTGAATCATTGTTAGACCCAAACTGGGAACCAACACATACACAACCTCAAACCGTTTCACACCTTTATTTCCTTCTCCATAGAGTTACACCTCAAGGATTTATCAAACTTTATTGTTCACCCAAGCTAGACAAGTTCCACCTCAAGGACATCAATTTCCTTTATTGTATACTTGCTAACGGCCCACAAAGTTGGCCTTCCCAATACCAAACTTGATACAAATACTAAGTCCTCAGGCACAAGGATTTAGAAATGAATTCTCATTTATAAATCATAATCACAATTGATATATTGACAAGTTCTATATCGAACAAATCTCCATATTCCCACATTTACCACCTCTCAAGACTTTTGATTTCTCAACTCCATTTAGACATGTAGTTCCAAATTACCCATCTTAGCATTTAGAGTTATAGAATGAACACATATACTAAATCCATGGTTTCCATTTGTTTTCAACACAAAAGACAAATCATCTTCCAAAACCCTACAAAAGTATATAACTCCCCTTTTTGACAAAAAAACACCATTTATGTAAGATTAAGATGTTTACAATCCACGTATATTCACATCTAGCACATATTACCATAAACCCATAAAACCCTCATTTTAGGTCAAAACCCAACGTGTTAGCAAATACACAATTTCATCATATAAGGAGCATTTAATGGAAAAAACAGTGATAAGAAACCCACCAAGAAGGTTTGTAAGTGAAAACCCTAGAGATAGACGGAAACCCTAGAAATAAGGAGGTAGAGACTTGTAGCTTTGAGAACCCTTGAGATCTTCACTCAAGATATAGGTAAGAGTTAATCTTGGATCACCACCAACCTTAGTAGTTGTGGATCTTGAAATAAATGAGGAGAGATGAGAGGAGGTCTGAAAATTTCTTATTGGTAGAGAAATATCACAAAAACTGAGTTGAGATGTGTTTTTTCTTTCAAATCGGGATTGGCTAAAACAACCTTCTGCTGGGCATCGGCGATTATGCCCCAACGACTATGCCACGACACTGTCACTGGGCATACTCGGCCAGACTGTACCGCGGCTAAACTTTCGCCTGCAACTATGCCTCCCGCGACTGTGCCCCGAGCAATCTTGTCGGGCACAATCGTTCAGTGTGTACCGAAAGGGGGTCCGTCCCCGCGACTGTGACATCGTGAGAATGCCCTTGTCCCGAATGTCCAAAACGCTCCCGAATGCTCCCTTTCCAAGTTCTAATCCAGTTTGGCCCTAAATACTTCTTATTTCACGATAGGACCCATAACCTCAAATGATTATACATAAAAGATGTATATGCATAAGTTATTATTCATTTGTTAACAAGGTTTAATGATTTCGAGCTACTATTAAACAAGGAGCGTTATCTGATAGAAATTGGGGTGTTACACCTAAGGACATGAGAGTCTTTCACGAGTTTCCGGATGTTGTTAGTCCAAGATTTCAAGCAAATCAACCAAATAAGCACTCAAGATTAAGCACAAAGAGAGAATTTCTAGAGAGAGAAATATTGTGTCATTGATCTCACAAAAGTCACAAGATTACAACTCTCTTACACAATGACTTACACAAAGAAACGACAAGGAAGCAAAGCTTATATATAGGTCAAACAAGCCTTGACCTCATATTAAGCAACGTATTGAAAAAGTCAAACTATTACAAGCCAAATTATCTAAACTCAATACATTAACAATCTCCCCATTTTAGATCAATTTTGTCAATCTTCACCTGTCCTATCTACCTGAACTGGTTCTCCTAATCCCCAAGAATGATTCGAACCTCCTGATGCCTTTCCTGAACTCAATCATGTCATCAATTGCTTTGAGAATCTTTAGCATCACCAATTTGACTCTCCTTGGCAAGTGCTCTTCACCTTGTTGTCTCTGGTGTTCACTTTCTTTATACCTGTCATTGAGCTGTAGTCTAATCACCTTAAGAGTTCCATCAGAAAACTTTGCTATTTCAGACACTCTAAAGAACTTCTTCTCATTTTCTCCATTTTTGTAGACTACACCCAACTCAGGTTCTTCAAGCACAGTGAATAGATCATAGTTATCAATATCAGACATAGTCAAATTTGGCTTGATCATGTTGACCTTCTTCTTATTGGTCTCAATGCCTACTAGAAATAATAACAGTACGTGTGAAAGATATGTCTCCTTATGAACCTCTTAATAGCTTCCATGGCAAATACAATGTTTTCCTTCCTGATAACCATGTTTCTGAAATGATGATACATGTACTCAAGGTCATCAACATTCAAAAAACAAAAACCATCTTCCGTAAACCTACATTCGCTTAGATCTCTTCTTTGCACATAGAAATCAGAAAACCAAATATGCATAAACTTCTTCATTCAGACCCCCTTGACAGTGACAATTCTAGACTTGTTCTTTATAACTCGCTCTGTCTGTCTTAACCAGTTAATCATATTGGCATATTCTTCCTGATATTCTTTAGACTGATTTGAGACTCCCAACACCTTGTTTTTATCCATAGGTTTGATCCTATGAACAAATATTCTCTTCATCTGTTCTTCCAGAAAAGCAACTCTGAGTGCATGTCTCATATGTCTGATTTCAGTTTCTGAAGGAACAAGTGGTGCTTCTGGGGCATTTGAAGGACCTGCTTCACTTTCAAAGGATTAACTTGTCACAGAGAAAACAGGTGTATTCCCCGATAACTTGTCAGGTTTGTCACAGAGAATACATTAACAGATGTATTCCCCGATAACTTGTCCGGTTTGTCACCCGATGGGAAAGTAGAGTTTCCAATCGTTCTCATCTTGGGGGCAGCTCCAATCGCTAAATCTCCTTACCGGTTGGCTCCTTCTGAGATGCAAGAGATGATGGCCCAACTGTAGGATCTTCTCGAGAAGGGATTAGTGGGACCGATCTCGTCACCTTGGGGAGTTATGGTCTTCTTTGTGAAGAAGAAGGATGGCACCATGAGGATGTGCATCGATTATCGAGAGTTGAACAAAGCAACAATAAAAAAAAATATCCACTCCCGAGGATCGACGACTTGTTTGATCAACTTCAAAATCGATATTCGTTCAGGATATCACCAAGTAAGGGTGAAGAATGATGACATCCCAAAGACGACTTTTAGGACGTGTTATGGCCATTATGAGTTTTTACTAATGTCGTTTGGCTCAACTAACGCACCAGCGGTGTTTATGGATCTGATGAATCGAGTGTGTCGACACTTTCTTGATAAGTTGTTAATCGTGTTCATCAACGATATACTTGTCTATTCCAAGAGCTAGTCGATCACGAGCAACATCTTCGGGAAGTCCTAGAAGTACTAAGGAAGGAAAAGTTGTATGCAAAGTTCTCCAAGTGTGACTTGTGGCTAAATGGACTTATTCGCACAACCATATTGGTTTATTCGGTTAGTTAGGTAGGGTTTATTATCCACATTCAACCATAAAAATAACATCCTAAACCATTGTCTTCATCTCTATCGTATGTATCTCTCAACACAACATCTATCCATCTATAATCTATCTATAAATCTATAATAGAAAGATGATATATGCATGAGGTGGCATCATATTATTTGAGTATTTCAAATCTTGAATCGTATTTTTTTTGGTCATCCCACATCGGTGGTAAGATGATAGATTGGAGAATATATGTGAGTATATAAAAAGAATAAGGATGTTCTTGAAATGTGAAAACGTGAATTGGCTAAATATGTTTTTTGGCCGCTCTTCTACTTGAAAAAATATATTTATATAGATGATGAAGGGTGTCTTGATAAGTAAAAGGGTTCATTGGTTAAATATGTATTTTTTCCAACTCTTCTTTTACATTTAGATTTATCTATATAAAAACTAAAGAGAAAAATAAATTATTACGTAAGATGTATGGGGTAACTATCAAGGATATAAATTGATTAGGCATAATTTTAGGAATCAATATTCTTTGTGTTGGGTCTGAAATGTGCTAAGTCCAGTTAGTACTGCTAAGTATTGAAGATTACTACTGCTGAAGACTTTAGTACTGCTACTTGAATATTACTACTGTTAGTAGTATTAGTGCTGCTTGAAGGATTACTACTGCTAGTAGTTAGTACTGCTTGAATAGTTTATACTGCAAGTCAGAAATTACTACTGCAAGCATTGTTAGTACTGCTACTGAAGATTAATGTTGCTTATGATGATAAAGATGGATTGGTTGTTTAAAGCGAAAGACAAGTAGATTGAAGATAGTTATGGATTGGATGTTGAAGATCAACTTTAATTTAATAATTATCTTGTAATCTGTTTTGTATATATAGTCTAGAAGTTTTTGTTCTAGATATACAGAGAATAAGCATTGTTTTGTTCTAGAGAGAGTTAGCCTCAAGATTCTTAGAAATCCTTTCTTTAGAGAAGTATTGAACGTCTATTGAGCCTGTTCAACAGATTGAGGCTTTGGTTGTAATCATTAAGTTAGTTCAATATAACTTGTGATTTGATCTCATATACTGTTTCATTGATTTACTGTTAAAGTGTTTTTTCGCAACTTCTTGAACATAGTTTCTGAGTGTTTAGTTTAAATTCTTGTTTCGAATTTCGATCCTCACAAGTGGTATCAGAGCAAAAGGAACTCAAAAATCAATAATCATCATGGACGGATCACATGACAGTGTTCTTGTTTCAAAGGTTCCCATGTTCAAACCTAATGAGTTTAACATGTGGAAAATCAGGACCAGACAGTATATCCTTCTTACAGATTACTCAATGTGGGATATCATTGAGAATGGTCCCTCCAATGTAGGAGAGATTGGAGCAGATGGCAAGAGACCCCCACCAAAGACTGATGGAGAAAGAAAGATGAGGCAGATTGAGATGAAAGCCTTGAGCACTCTGCTCTTGGCAATTCCTAATGAATATCAACATCAGTTTTGCAACTGTGCTGATGCCAAAATCCTGTGGAATACTTTGGAGAAGAGGTTTTTAGGCACCAAAAGCACTAAGAGAAATCAGAAAGCAATTCTCAAGCAACAATATGAAAATTTTATGTCTACAAAGAATGAGTCTATGACTCAAACCTTTGATAGGTTCAACAAGTTGATTGGAGAATTTGCCACTGTTGGTGTCAAGATGGACCAGGATGATGTCAACAGAAAGTTTCTAAGATCTCTTGGTGAAGAATGGGTAATGTATACTGTATCATTCAGATAGAATGATAATCTGGAGGATAAGGAACTAGATGATCTCTACAATGATCTCAGGGTGTTTGAAGCAGAAGTTGAATCTAAGAAGAAGCCATTTGGATACTCTCACAATGCTGCTCTCTTATCATCTACTACTGATTCTTCTGCAAACACATAGTCAGTTAGTGCTGCTTATGGCTCAAAACAGGATGGACTCAATGATTCTGTTTTGGAAGCCTTTCTTGCTAGTCATGATAAATCTTCTCTTATTAACGATGATCTGGAGCAGATCAATGTTGATGACCTTGAAGATATGGATATCAAGTGGCAAATGGCAATGCTCACCATGAGAATCAAAAGATTCATTAAAAGAACAGGAAGAAACAACTTTTCCATGAGAAGAGAAGATGGTGCTGGATTTGACAAATCCAAAGTGGAATGCTACAAGTGTCATAAACTAGGGCACTTTGCAAGAGAATACAAAGGAGGAATCTCTCAACAGCATGGAAGCAACAATCAACAATCAAAGTCCACCAGCTACAACAACAACTGGAACCCATCTCAAGCACTTGTCTCACAAGATGGAATGGAATTTGATTGGAGTGATCAAGCAGATGAGGCAATTCAGAATCAAGCATTGATGGCTGAGGTTTCAGAGTCTTCAAGCACTGCAATTCCCACAGAGGTAAAATGTAAACTTTGCTCTAAAGCTTGTCTTGAATCTGTTAAGAAGTATAGGGATCACAATCAGAGCATGTGTGATGATCTTAAAAGGTTGGAGAAGCATAGGAGAGAGTCTAATTTGATCATTGTGAATTTTGAAGAACAAATTAAGGCATATCAGGACAATGAACTTCAACATTCATATGATCAAAACTATTGGAATTGGGAGAAGAAGGAGTTAGAGATTAAGCTAGAAAAGGCTAGAGAAGAATGTGAGAAAGTCATAAGTGAATTTGAGAAGGCCAAATTAGACATTGAGAAATTTTCCAATGCCTCTAAAGCAATGGACACTTTACTCAAATCTCAAGTTCATGACAAACTGAAGAGAGGTATAGGATATAATAACACCCCTCCACCTTACAACAACAATTATATTCCACCCACTTCAGACCTCTTAGAAAGGCAAGATAAGAATGACTTACCTGCAGGAGCCACAGAGGTAGATCCACTAGACACTGTAGTGTTTGAGGCAGAATCTGAAGAAGAGAACAATGAGGATAAGAATAAGGAAGACCAGAAAGAAATTCCCTTAGAAAACCATATTCTTACAAATGAAAGGGGAGGTAAACCATTTGTCAAGAGTGAGAAAGTGGAGAAGTCTAAGATTGGGGAAGAGACTGTTAAGAGTGAGAAAGCTGAGACCTCTAGGAAAGGGAAGGAAAAGGTACAGGGAAATCACTATATGCAAACTACTGTTGTAAATCCCTGTACTTGTCAACTGATCAAGCCCCATCAACATGATAAAATAAGGGGAAATCAGAGAAACAGAAATAACTAGTGGGCTCAAAAACAAGGAATTGATCTAAGCAAAATCAATAGACCAAAGCCTTGTTTTATTTGTGGCAAGTTAAATCATTTAGCCAAACACTGTTATTTCAATCCTGTTAACCAAAGAATTACTTTTCAAAGAAAAATACAAAATTCTGTTGGTTATAGGAAGCAATCAAGAAGATCAAGGAATCACATGACTGAGAATGTGAGAACAACACCAATGAAAACTGGTACTGCAAAATCTCATATTCAGAATAAGTTTGCTAAAACAAAAGAAGATATTCCAAGCAAATCAAGGAGTAACAAAAAGAATAGGAAAGCAAACAAATGTGTCTTAATCTGGGTCCCAAAAGAAACTAAACCTGTTAGTAATGCTACCTTAAATAGTACTGCTAACAGAAATAGTGCTGCTGATAGCAATACTACTGCTGACCAAGTTAGTACTGTTAATAAAGTTAGTACTGCTGACCAAGTTAGTACTGCTAATGGGACTAGTACTGCTAACAAAGTTAGTGCTGATTACCAAGTTAATACTGCTAACAAGGATAGTACTGCTATCATTGTTAATACTGACAAGCCTATAATTCAGACAAAGTATTCCATCCATGAGATTCCTGACTCTGATCATCTCATCAAGACTAAGCTTAATGAATATGAGTATGTTGATGAGAAAGGGAAACCCAAGACCACTTTGGCTTGAGTTCCCTCCAGAAGCTAACTGTTTTATCTTATGTACAGGGTAACCAATAGCTCAAGGGGAAGAGCATTTGGTATGTAGATAGTGGTTGCTCTAGGCACATGACAGGTAACATGTCCTGCCTTCAAAATTTCAAAATGTTTGATGGAGGACGTGTTGCTTTTGGTGACAATCCAGTAGGAGGTAAGATAAGTGGTAAAGGTATGCTTTCAAAAGGTAAGATGACTTTTGAAGATGTTTACTATGTTGAACAATTGAGATACACCCTGTTAAGTGTATCACAGGTCTGTGACAAGAAACATAGTGTATTATTTAGTGATACTGAATGTATTATCCTTGCTCCAGGATTCAAGGTAGTTGATGAAAATATGATACTACTTAGAACTCCTAGAAAGGATAATGTTTATTGTTTGGACTTAGAGAATGTTTCATCTGATTCATCATTAAACTGTCTGTTTTCAAAAGCTTCTTTAGATGAATCTTCACTTTGGCACAGAAGGATGTGTCACATGAATTTTAAAACTATGAACAATCTTGTGAAAAACAACCTTGTGAGAGGTTTGCCTCAAAAAGTGTTTTCATGTGATGATCATTGTGTTGCATGTCTTAAAGGCAAGCAACACAAAACTTCTCATAAGTCTAAAGAAATAAATACAATCTTTTCACCCCTTCAGTTATTACATATGGATCTCTTTGGTCCTACAAATGTGATGATTTGTGGTAAGAAATCCTATTGCTTAGTCATTGTTGATGACTTCTCTAGATTTACTTGGGTATATTTTCTGAGGACTAAGGATGAGACAAGTGGACTGATCAAATCCTTTGTTCTTAGGATTGAAAACCAAACAAATCTAAGAGTAAAAGTCATCAGATCTGATAATGGAACTGAGTTTAAAAACAGTGACTTAAACAACTTTCGTGAGACTAAAGGTATTGAGAGACAATTCAGTGCTCCTAGGACTCCTCAACAGAATGGTGTTGCTGAAAGGAGACATAGGACATTGATTGAGGCTGCTAGATCTCTGTTGGCAGATTCAAAATTACCAATTACCTTTTGGGCAGAAGCAGTTAATACTGCTTGTTATGTCCAAAACAAAGTTTTAGTTGTCAAATCCCAAGGTAAGACACCTTATGAACTTTTCAAAAAGAAGAAAACTTTTATTGGATTTTTCAAACCTTTTGGGTGTCCTTGCACAATCCTCAATACCAAATCTCATTTAGGCAAGTTTGAAAGCAAAGCTGAGGATGAATTCCTTGTTGGATACTCCACTTAGAGTAAGGCATATTGAGTATTCAATAGTTCTTCCAGGATTATAGAGGAAAGTGACAATGTCAAATGCAATGAGAACACACCAAATCCAATTGGTGCAGGTCCTGATTGGCTATTTGACATTGATTCACTAACTAATTCTTTGGGTTTTAGTAATGTACAAATTGCAGGAACAAGTTCAGAAAAGATACAAGCACAGAAACCAAAGTTTGTGCTATTCCCTATACCTACAGTTGATCCAGTTGAATTTTGTCAACAAGAAATGAAGGATGATTCAGAAACAGAGGATTCTGAACCAGAACAGGATGAAGATGATAAAGGTGATGAAGAGGATAAAGGTGATGAAGAGGACAAAGGTGATGAACAGGATAAAGTGATAAAGAGAATGCTCATCCATCAGGTTCAGGAAACACAGGTCCTTAAATGCCCACATTGTCAGAAGATGATACTGATGAAGAAAATTCTTCAGTATTTGGTGGAAGCACTCCTGAAAAGAAAGACTCTAATCTGGATGCAAACATTAATGAGGAGGTTGCCCATCAAACAAGAACTCAGAAGAATCATCCTCCTCAGTTGGTGATTGGTGATATCAATTCTCCCAGGATCACAAGGCATCAAAGTAAGTTAGGAGGATTGAAAAACTTGCAGTCAGGTTTGTTATCTTGTTTTCTGTCTCAGATTGAACCCAAGAAGGCCTATGATGCAATGAAAGAACCAAGCTGGATAGAAGCAATGCAAGAGGAGCTGCTGCAGTTTGAGCTGCAAAATGTGTGGGATCTAGTTGACCTTACACAAGGACAAAGGGAAATTGGAACTAAATGGGTTTTCAGGAATAAGAAAGATGAGAGAGGTATTGTGATAAATAATAAGGCCAGGCTTGTGGCACAAGGGTATACATAAGAAGAGGGGATAGATTATGAAGAAGTGTTTACACCAGTAGCCAGAATTGAGGCAATTAGGTTGTTTCTAGCCTATGCTTCTTTCATGCAGTTCAGAGTATTTCAGATGGATGTTAAGAGTGCATTTCTATATGGGAAAATCGATGAAGAAGTGTATGTTTGCAGCCTCCAGGGTTTGAGAATCCTAACTTTTCTGACAAAGTATACAAATTAAAGAAGGCACTCTATGGGCTACATCAAGCACCAAGAGCATGGTATGACACTCTGTCTACCTATCTCTTGGAAAATACATTTGAAAGGGGAATCATTGACAAGACCCTTTTCATTAAAAGGAAGAAGAAGGACATCCTACTTGTTCAAATCTATGTGGATGATATCATCTTTGGATCCACAAAAGATTATATGTGCAAGGAGTTTGAGGAGCTGATGCACAAAAGATTCAAGATGAGCTCTATGGGTGAACTCACATTCTTCCTTGGGCTACAGGTTAAACAGAAGAAAGATGGCATTTTCATAAGTCAATCCAAGTATGTGCAGGATATACTTACAAAGTTTGGATTTTCATATGCAAAGCCTGCAAGCACACCTATGGAAACTCACAAAAAGATCACTACAGATCTTGAGGGGGAGGATGTGGATGTACATCATTATAGATCTATGATAGGCTCTCTCATGTATCTAACAGCTTCAAGGACATACATTATGTTTGTTGTATGTGTGTGTGCCAGATTTCAAGTGAGACCTAAGCAATCTCATTTTCAAGCAGTCAAAAGGATCTTCAGATATCTCAAAGGACAACCTAGGTTGGGTCTTTGGTATCCTCATGACTCACCATTTGATCTACTTGCATATTCAAATAGTGATTTGGGTGGTGCAAACTTGGATAGAAAGTCTACATCAGGAGGATGTCAGTTTTTGGGTGCAAGACTAGTGTCATGGCAGTGTAAAAAGCAAACCACAGTGTCCACCTTTAAAACAGAAGCATAGTATATAGCTGCTGCAAGCTGCTGATCACAGGTACTATGTATTCAGAATCAGATGTTGGACTATGGTATTACTTTTCTTCACACTCCCATCTTCATTGATAACAACACTTCTATAAGCATTGTTAATAATCCAGTCAAGCACTCTAAAACCAAGCATATAGAAATCAGGTACCATTTTATTGGAGATTGCAATGAAAAGAAGTTAATTCAGGTTTTGAAAGTACACACAAGTAACCAATTTGCTGATCTATTCACCAAAGCTTTTGATGTGGGTAGATTCACATTCTTGGTCACAAGTGTAGGCATGATAAACACTGAATAAGCCTCTTTTGATTTTCTTTATGTACCATTTCTGTATAGCTTCTTTCATGTTTACTTTCTCATATTGTATTGTGCATGGTGCTGCTAACTATTTGTGTTTAAGTGTTTCAGATTACCTTGCTGATTAGAAACTTGGTACTTCTGGTTAAGTTAATACTGCTCTCACTATTAATCCTGCTGCCAGTTCAAATATGGTTAAGTATGGTTACTACTTGTCAGGATCTAATTCTTAACAAAAATAATGAACTCAGAAACAATATTAAAGAAGTTTGCGGAATAACACTTTAATATTCAGAATATCAATGAAACAGTGAATATGAATCACAACTTGTAAACTTTATTGAATGCTTAAAGTTACAAGATTTCAAACAAAACCTCAATATATGGGTGAGTAGGCTGCCACTACTCCTGCTAGCATAGAGGAGGACAGTGGTAACATCAATAAGACCTCCCCCATGGCAACTTTGAATGAGCAATCATTCAAAGGTCCCAGGTGCCAAGAAACCAAGGGGGTGGAGGGTGCTTCTGCTAGGCAGAAGACTTCCACTACTAAAAGATCCCATGATCCTTCAAAAGGGGGTAACACTCCTGGAGAAGGGGAGGACATATATGACTATAATGAATTGATGGAAACTATGGGCAACATCAATCTGGATGTCATCAAACAAGGCAAAGACATAGAAGAAATGAAAATGGTGATTCTGTCTCAACAAGTACAGATTACCAACTTGAAGAAAATGGTGAAGAGATTGGTACAGAAAAAGAAACGGAAATAGTTTGTGCTCAGAAGAAGGACACCAGTAGATGATGCTCCGAAAAAGGGCGAGTCAGAAGCTGATGTAAACATGAAAGATGCTAAAGATAAGGGGAGAAATTTGATTTTGAGGGAGAGCAAGCAGTAGAAACAGAATCAGAATTTGTACAAGCAGCGGAAACAGAACAAGCAGCAGTAACAGTTAATGCTACTGAAACAAGCAAAGAAGCAGAAACTGTTAATACTGCTGAATTGAATGAAGCAGCCGAAATGGTTCAAGAGGTATTAACAGACCTTCGTAGCAGCAGTATGGAAGAACTTGAGATTGCTGAAACTTTAATCAAGGCTAAGCTTGATACTCTCAAGGTCACTTCAAAGTCCAAAGAAGTTATCATCAAAGAAAAAGGTGAAGTGATCAAGAAAGCAAGTGTTGAGAAGGTGGTAAGCAAAGACAAAGGCAAAGCAAAGATAGTGGAATTTGACCAACCACTTAAAAAGCAAAAGATGATTGAGTTAGATGAAGCTTTGGCTAAGAAGATTCAAGCTGAACTTGAGCAAGCAGAATCAGCTCAAGTGGAAAAAGATAGAGAGATGGCTAAGGCTCTAGCTGCAGAGTTAAATGAAGTTTATCAACAGAGTTTGGCAACTGAGATAGCAAAGAAGAAAGCTACAACTCTAAAGAAGTTTGTGTTGGTCAAAATGGCTGCAAGGAAGAGACAACCTTCAAAGACCTACCTTGGTACTCAAGAGAGAAAGAAGATGATTACTTTTCTCAAAGGTGCTGTAGGACTCAGAAAGGAGATGTTCTAAAAGATGTCATTTGAACAGATCAAAGGGTTGTATGATACAGAAATGACTAAGCTTAAAGGGAATGACAAAGCCAGAGTTGAAATGGAAAAGAGGATGAAAGAGAGTAATGACTTTCTAATAGAAAAACCGTTCCCTGATGATCAAGAATCACCAAGGAAGAAAGCTACTCTAGGTGATAGTTTGAGGAAGTTAAAAAGAACTTAAATGATGGCAAGAAGGAAACTAGCTAAGAAACATAGAGTAAAAGAAGCTGAGAAAGAACAGAAAGAAGCTGAAGAAGAAGGAGCATTTAAATCTGTTGAACAAGAGGCTGAAATTCAGGAAACACCATCAAGTTCTTCTGATGTGAATCTGTACATGGTGGTGATGGAAAAAGTGCCTGAGCCTATAACAGCTGAACCTGTTGGTGTTAAGCCTCCTGAGATCATTCACTGGGATACAATTGAAGTTGATGGAAAAGAGTATATTAGGCTCAAGAGGAAAGATGACAAGTATGAAGTATAACATACTTGGGCCAAGATTGTTAGAACATGTTCCAGATCTGATCTAGAGGAGATGTTTGAAGTGGGAATGGAATTGTATGCTGATCAACTAAAAGCTCCAGGGATACCAATCACAAAACTTGTGATGGAGTATTTACGTATGTTGTTCAAGCAAGAAGAAGTGAAGGATATTATCAGAAATGTGTTTCAAAAAATTAACAACTGGACTCTATATGAAATTAGTGGAGTATATGCTCTAACTATGGAAACAAATCACATAGAATACTTCTTAGTGGATAGAGTTTACAACCACAGCAGGTTAAAGCTTCATGCTATGTTGAAGAAAAAGCTTGGTTATGCACCAGATTCTGAAATGGCAAGGTATTTGATCCAAAGAACAATTAATCAAAGTTTGGGGTTGAATGTTGATACAGGGCTATGAATAATGGAGTTTTGGGAGCATCTGAAGAACTTGACTTCTCTTCCTAAAAGTCAAGTTAGGGGGAGATTGTTGGGAATTGAGAATTGCACAAGTATGGTTAATATTGCTAACCAAGATTACTACTGCTTGATGAAGTTACTACTGCTATGCAAAGTTAGAACTGCTAGTAGTTAGTACTGTTGATGTTAGTACTGCCAGATCAAAGTTAATACTGCTAGTGGTTAATACTGCTCTCAGTTAATACTGCTAGTTGGTTAATACTGTTAGTGGTTAATACTATTCTCAGTTAATACTGCTAGTTAGTTAATGAACTCAAGATCTAATTCAGTACAAGTGGTATAAAAGTCATTAGGTCAGACAATGGTACTGAATTTAAAAATCATGACCTAAACACCTTTTGTGAGGAAAAAGGAATTGAGAGGCAATACAATGCTCCTAGGACTCCACAACAAAATGGTGTTGCTGAGAGAAGGAATAGGACACTGATTGAAGCTGCTAGATCTCTGTTAGCTGAATCAAAACTTCCAATTACTTTCTGGGCTGAAGCAGTTAATACTGCTTGCTAACTCCAAAACAAAGTTCTAGTAATCAAGCCTAAAAACAAGACACCTTATGAGCTTTTAAATAAAAGAAAACCATTTATTGGATTTTTCAAACCTTTTGGGTGTCCTTGTACCATTCTAAATACCAAAACTCACTTAGGAAAGTTTGATAGCAAGGCAGATGATGGTTTTCTTGTTGGTTACTCATCTCAGAGTAAGGCCTACTGAGTTTTTAATTCTTCTTCTAGAATAATTGAGGAAAGTGACAATGTTAAATGCAACGAGAACACACCAAACCCTATTGGTTCTGGTCCTCAGTGGTTGTTTGACATTGATTCACTCACTAACTCTTTGGGTTTCAGTAGTGATGAGCATGCAGGTTCAGGAAGTGGAGGATCAGGGAATGTACAAGTACAAGACATTATTCCTCAGTCTGTGGTCTTTCCCATACCTACAATGGAACCTGTTGAAATCTGTGAAAAGGAGACTGCTACTGAACCAACTCAGAGTGAAGAAGTTAGAAGAGATGAGCAGAATTCAGAGTATGAAGAACCAGAAGTAGCTGATGAGATCCCCTCATCTGACTTAAATGATTCCAATCTAGAAGTGTGAATCAATGAAGAACCTAGTCATCAGACTAGAACTCAAAAGAACCATCCTCCAGAGCTGATAATAGGAGACATCTCTTCTCCTATGGTAACTAGGAATCAAAGTAGACTTCAAGAGCTGCAGGATCAACAACATTCAATACTCTCTTGCTTTATATCTCAAATAGAGCCTAAGAAGGTTTATGATGCAATGAAAGATTCCAGTTGGATAGAAGCCATGCAAGAATAGTTGCTACAGTTTAAGTTGCATGATGTTTGGGACTTGGTGTACCTTCCAAAAGGTCATAAAGCTATTGGCACCAACTGGATCTTCAGAAATAAAAAGGATGGGAGAGGAATTGTAATCAGAAACAAAGCAAGGCTAGTGGCACAAGGGTACACTCAGGAAGAAGGCATAGACTATGATGATGTTTTTGCTCCAGTTGCAAGGGTAGAGGCAATTAGGCTATTTCTAGCCTATGCTTCATTTATGCAGTTCAAGGTATACCAGATGGATGTAAAGAGTGCCTTTCTTATGAAACTATTGATGAAGAAGTATATGTCTGTCAGCCCCCTGGATTTGAAAATCCATCATATCATGACAGAGTATACAAACTGAAGAATGCTCTCTATGGTCTACATCAAGCCCCAAGAGCATGGTATGATACTCTGTCTACCTATCTCTTGGAAAATGGGTTTAAAAGAGGTATAATTGACAAAACCCTTTTCATCAAAAGAAGAAAGAAGGACATCCTACTTGTTCAGATCTATGTGGATGACATCATCTTTGGGTCCACAAAAGATCAGATGTGTAGAGACGTTGAAGAGTTGATGCACAAGAGCTTTAAAATGAGTTCAATGGGTGAACTTACTTTCTTCCTTGGGCTTCAAGTGAAACAGCAAAAAGATGGGATCTTTATAAGTCAATCAAAATATGTGAAAGACATCCTGGACAAATATGGTTTATCAGACTCAAAACCAACAAGCACACCTATGGAAACACACAAACAGTGCAGTGATCTTGAGGGGGAGGATGTTGATGTCCATCTTTATAGATCAATGATTGGATCTCTCATGTATCTCACAGCCTCAAGAACAGATATTATGTTTCCAGTGTGTGTTTGTGCCAGATTCCAAGTCAAGCCAAAGCAATCACATCTTCAAGCTGTTAAAAGGATTTTCAGATACTTAAGAGGGCAACCTAGATTAGGTCTTTGGTATCCGTATGAATCTACTTTTTAATTGATTACATATTCAGACAGTGACTTGGGAGGTGCTAATATGGATAGAAAGTCTACTTCAGGGGGATGTCAACTTTTGGGTGCAAGACTAGTATCTTGGCAGTGTAAGAAGCAAACCACGATGTCCTTATCTACAACAGAAGCTGAGTGCATTGCTACTGCAAGTTGCTGCTCTCAGGTTCTATGGATTCAGAATCAAATGCTGGACTATGGGGTAACCTTTCTTCACACTCCAATCTTCATTGACAATAGCAGTGCTATAAGCATTGTTAACAATCCAGTCAAGCACTCCAAAACAAAGCACATTGAGATCAGATATCACTTTATTAGAGATTGTAATGAAAAGAAACTTATTCCAGTTGCTAAAGTTCATACTTACAACCAGTTTGCTGATCTATTCACAAAAGCTTTTGATGTGGGTAGATTCACCTTATTGGTCACAAGTGTGGGCCTGATCAACTCTGAATAAGCTCATGGTTAAAAAGTGATTGTATACCTGTTATTTGGTTGTTTTTATTGTTACTAATCATCTTTCTCAGGAAGTATATTGCCTTGTTCAGACCAACCCAAGCTTCAAAAGTGTAAGTGCAGTTAATGCTTCCAGAGCAGTTTTAATACTGCTAGTGGTTAATACTGCTCTCAGTTAATACTGCTAGTTGGTTAATACTGCTAGTGGTTAATACTACTCTTAGTTAATACTGCTAGTTAGTTTATACTGCTAGTGGTTAATACTGCTTATGTCCCGAATTGTATAAATACCCTTTTTGCCCGCCTAAAAGTCCATAACGACTCTTTGATCACTATTCATCTGCTCTCTAACCCTTTTTCTCTCAAGCTCCAAGTAAGTTTCAGGCAAGAACACTCAAGCTCAATGGCAACCATGGCGTTCATTGATGAGCACAACGAAATCGCGATGCTTCAAAAGCCAAAGCAGGCTATTGGATTTCACCAGATAGTCGATTTTCTCAAAACAAGCCATATCGCGTATGCCCTTACAGTGTCACCATCCATCTACATTGAGCACCAAACACAATTCTGGGCAAATGCCACCATTGTTACTGAATATGGTGTGCAAGTTTTCAAGACAAGGGTGTGTGACAAACCCTTGACAGTTTCTAAAGAGGTAATTCACATTAGTCTACGTCTAGACGATGCCTCAGGTATCTCATCTATGTCTAATGATGAATTGTTTTCTACTCTGACTAGAATGGGGTATGGAGGCCTATTGGGTGTTTTTAAGTTCTCAAAAGCTAAATTTTCTCCCCAATGGCGGTTCTTTGTTCATACCCTGATGCACTGTATTTCTAAAAAGACTATTGGATGGAGTGAGTTCAGCAGTACCATTGCTATGCTTTGGTTTGCTTGGCCACTGTCAGAAAGTACAATTTTTCAAAAATGATTTTCAATGACCTTGTGTCAAACTTGGGAAACAAAAAGAGTTTTTATATGTACCCAAGATTTATACAGGCAGTTATAACCAATGAATTGACGGATATGCCTCAATTTGATCAGGTATATGTACCCAAAATCCCCAAAGGTAATGTCTTTTCAAATATGAAGAGATCTCCATTGGACTCGGAAGGAGTTGACACCCCATTGTTCTCTACAATGATGGTGGTGTCCCACAATGAAGAAGGCGTGGATTCAGGGTCAAGGCCCTCATTAGACCATCCCACTGAAAGCCAATCCCAACCTTCAATCAGCATATCAATCCCTCAGTCCCTTCTTCAAAAATCAACTTCACCAATCACCAATACATACATCAGGAAAAAGGTAAAGAAGGCTCCTTCCCTTATTGTACCTTCACCCTCAAAGCCTTTCAGCCCTCTAATGGAGAATTCTCCATTAGAGAATATCTACAGGGAATGCACAGGGGTGTCTCCCAACCCCAAGAAGGTGCTCACTGAGGAGATGTATGAGCATATTGGTGAGCCTGTTCATCAATATTGAGGTTTTGTTTGAAATCTTGTAACTTTAAGTATTCAATAAAGTTTACAAGTTGTGATTCATATTCACTGTTTCATTGATATTCTGAATATTAAAGTGTTATTCCGCAAACTCCTTTAATATTGTTTCTGAGTTCATTATTCTTGTTAAGAATTAGATCCTGACAAGTGGTATCAGACAATGGTACTAAATTTAAAAATCATGACCTAAACACCTTTTGTGAGGAAAAAGGAATTAGGTCAACTTTTGTTGTGGAGTCCTAGGAGCACTGTATTGCCTTTCAATTCCTTTTTCCTCACAAAAGGTGTTTAGGTCATGATTTTTAAATTCAGTACCATTGTCTGACCTAATGACTTTTACCTTTTGATTTGTTTGGTTTTCAATTCATAGAATAAATGATTTGATTAGTCCACTTGTCTTATCCTTAGTCCTTAGAAAATATACCCAAGTAAATCTAGAGTAATCATCAACAATAACTAAGCAGTATGATTTCTTACCTATACTCATAACATTTGTAGGACCAAACAGATCCATATGCAACAACTGAAGAGAATTAGAAATAGTGTTCAACTCTTTGGACTTATGAGAAGTTTTGTGTTGTCTGCCTTTGAGACAGGCAACACAATGATCATCACATGAAAAGACTTTTGAAGGCAAACCTCTTACAAGGTTGTTTTTAACAAGTTTATTCATTGTTTTAAAATTTATGTGACACATCCTTCTGTGCCAAAGTGATGATTCATCCAAAGATGCTTTTGAAACAAGACAGTTTAGGGATGAATCAGTTGAAACATTTTCTATGTCCAAACAATAGACATTATCCTTTCTGGGAGTTCTTAGTACTATCATCTTTTCATCAACTACCTTAAATCCAGGAGCAAGGATAATGCATTCTGAATCTGTGAACAATATACTATGCTTTTTGTTACAAACCTGTGATACACTTAACATACACTTAACAGGTTGTACCTTAACTGCTCAACATATAACACATCTTCAAAGGTCATCTTACCTTTTGTCACATCTCCCTTACCACTGATCTTACCTCCCTCTGGAGTATTTCCAAAGGCAACATGTCCTCCATCAATTTTCTTGAAATTCTTGAGGTGTGACAGTTGTCAAATTTTGAATAATGAGGTCAGCACCCTCAGTATAATTTAAAAATTTTGTCACTTTTTAAATTTTATTAAAAGCCTTTAAGATAAAAAGTTTCCCCGAAAAATTTAGAAGTTGCGTTAAAAACCCGGAACAGCTCCGCATCTGACCGTCACTGTCCAGAAATGCCAAATAAGTGAATAAAAGTCCAAAAACTCTCAAATTATAAAAATCAGAATATTAATTTCTCTTGCATTGCAAAAATTTTCAAATTTGTCAATTATTTAGCAAAAATTGAGAATCGGGTATTTCGGTTATCAAATATATCTGATAATGTATAGTTTAAAGCTAGTAAGTCAATTAATGGTATTAAATTAAAATTATTTTTTTTATGTGTTGGTGAGTCACAAGACACTTGTCCTAAATCTACTAATTATATTATTTATTTTCTTTAATTAAAAACCATATTAAAACCAATTAACACTCCTCATTTTCAATATCAACTCCTCACCTCCTCTCCCTCTCCTCTCTCTCTTCTTCGGCCGAAAACCCCACCACCATCACCATTTTTATTTTTTTTTCTTCTTCTTCTTTTCTTCTCATTGCTAAGAATCAAAGATCCAAACAAGAATCCATCACCATTTTGGAAGTTAGAATCCAAGTCTCCATCTCCTATTGTGAAGGTAATCAGTTAACACTTTCATTTTTCAAGTTTATAATCAAAAGTGGTATATTTCATATCTTTTATGTAAATGTTGTACAATCCAAGTTTTGGAAGTGAAATGGGATGCATTAGTATCTATATATTTGCTAATGAACCATTTAATGATCCTCCAATGAAACTAGGGTTTCCAAGTGTATTATTTTGGAGATTTTGTCAAGAAATGATAATTTTATGAAATGTGGTTTTTGGTCCACAAAATTTTAATAATGTTGGATTTAAATTTATGCATTTATATCAATTTTGTGTATAAATAAACTCTTAGGATGAGATTGTTCAATCTCATATGATTAAAGAGTTCTAAATAGTGTTAAACCACTAATCTAGTGTTTATGTTGTCTTGCATGTGGTTGAAATTTTGTTAATAAGATGGATTACCTTTGATATTTATATAATATGAGTTTTTGACTCTTGATACAATGAAGTGTTAGTATAAAAATGTTCTTATGAAGGAATTTTCCAAGTACCACATGATTAAGAACTTGTCAATAGTGTTAATGTCATTTTATATTATGTTATGTTCATGCATGCATAAGTTAGTTTATTTTGTAATGAGGAGTGAAGACATGGTGTATATCTAAAAACCATGTCTAATGATCAACATTTGGTAGCATAAAATGGTATTCATTTCATTTTAGAATCTGTCCAGAAAATGGACTCCACTTCTAGCTTGCACAACTCTCAAACCACTTGTCCAAATTTGGGGTTTTTGCTTCTAAACTTTAATTTAGAGTGTTAGCTTTCTAAAAAGTCCAAAAACATTGAATTTGGAGTTGATTTGGGCACTTTAATGGATTTTACAAGAAAATGGTGCAATCTGTCCAGTAAAGACAGATTCATACACCTGTCTTGTAGAGGCCATAACTCCCTTATTACTCATCCAAATTAAGTGAATCTTTTTCCAAATGTTAGGATTTTGAGTTAGGTTTGCATCCATATATGGATCACTGTCTAATTCCAAGAATTGATACCTCAAAAACCTGTTACAAGTGAGGTATGTCACTGATCCGAAAATCAGTGACACTTTATTTTACAAAAATTATTTGATGCATCAAAAGTTATTCAAAAATTATGAAAAAATGCAGATTTAATCTAAACATATCATAGTTTCATCACAAAATTTGTGATTAAATAATTCTCTTGAGAAGTTAAGTTTCCGTGTTGAAATTACCGGATAACTTTCTGGACAGCATGTGCTGAATCCAGAAAGGTAATTTATCAAGTTTAATTCATGTCTTATTATATTTTGGAACTTTGTTTAGACAAAATAATTATGGACTAAGAAACTTATTTGATGGCATTTCATGGGACAATTGGACATATTGGTTGGGCATCGGAATAGGGTATTAATGTGTTTCTTATGGCAACTCTTATATAGGGAAAGTTAAGGCGTGACAAAATTCATTAAGTTTAAAGTAGAGCTTCACTCGTTGCTTTCATCAAGGTGAGTATTCACAGCCCCACTTTTATCGTTTTAATTGATTTTGGGGTGGAAAGCATGTTTAAATTGCGTATTTAAAGATTCATGAGAATTGTTTGAAAGTATTGCGAATTGGCAATTTATAAGGCTTTGTTAAAAGCGTTTGGAATTATAAGCTATATGATAAGTATGCAATTGATGTGTTGAGTATTTAATGTTAAGACCCCGTGACACTACTATTAACTCGAAGAAAATCGGACCTATAGTATTAGTGGGTAGCGCTATTTGGTGTGACAAACCCACCTTAATGCTGACGAGCAGGGGTGCACTATACTAGAGAAGATGACTAAACATGTGGCATGAACCACCGCTGAGTTAGTTCATCGGGGGCGTTGAAATTGGTCAGGGACGGCTTAGTAGTGGCTCAACGTAATATTGTCTTTGCATACACTTATCATAAAGAAATTTAAGTTGTGGTACTCATGAATCAAAGAATTGAAGTTGGTTTTTACGTACGTTCTACGAATGTTAACTTGCATATAAAAATGATTTGTGCATATTTAAAACCTGTGAACTCACCAACTCTTTGTAGTTGACCTTGGTTTTTATTCATGCTTTTCAGAAATCGAGAAGGTAATTCCATGATGCTTTATCAGCGTACTCATATTTTGAAGCAAGACTATTTTCGCTTTAAGCGTATCTTATGTTTATAAGAATTTGGAATTTGTAACGATGACGATATTGTTCTTAAAAATGTAATGTATTTTGAATGATAAGTAAATGTTGGTATGTGTATAATCTTGTGCTATGGCATCGGAGCTGTTACGCCTCGTGTTTCCGCTTTAGCGGGGTGTGACAGATTTGGTATCAGAGCCATAGGTTATAGGGAATACCGGTTTTATTTTAAAAACCACACACTATAACCTTTTACAAATAAAGTTTTCAAAATTAAGGTACGCTGTAGTATAACTAAGATGTGTTTCACATTATCATATTTTAACTTAAACAAAGCTTGATCACCTTTGTTTAATTTAAGTGTGTATAAAGGGGGCATGGATTGGCTATACTAGGAATTACTAAAAATAGAAACTTTTTGATACAAAAATGAGAAGCATGATTGTTATGTGAGTTTGCATGGTACTTTTGATTATTAATAAAAAATTATAGCATGATTGACAATTAAACTTTATTAATTATCGCAGTCATCATGTCTCGATCACCATCACACCGAGATCAGTCGCTTGACGATTATGACCCATCCGAGCACGAATACACTGATTCTGATCGATCACCGGAGAGATCGGTCACCCCCACTTTGGAGCCGACTTCACCCGTTCCACGTAGGGACGAGGCGGGGCCTTCTCGACTTAGGAGTCGGAGGGTATCGCCACCGCCATGCGCTAATATACCAATGTCTCAACCAACTGGTATGACAACATTAGAACACTACTGGGTTTCAGGTATGGCTCGAGAAGTAGAGAGGGTTAGAATGGAAGTAGACCATCATGAGCATTCCATCGATGCACTCATGATGATAATGAATTCAAGTGATCAAATCCTAAATGGACTTATATCAATGGTGAGTGCGGACGATCAAGCTATAAGTGGAATTATGAGAGAACTAGTGGAAACTAGGGCGATGGTAGCCTGGTTGCACACTTGCTTATCGGTGGTGATGGGACTTTTAGTGGTTGTGATAGCGTGGATGATGGTGTCATTTTTCGGACATTAGTAGCGTGGTTTACTTATGGATATTTGGATAACTAACTTTCTTTTGAAGATGTGTAACTCGTCATATTAGTACATTATTAAATAGCTTGACTATTATTTTTGGATGAATGTTGAATGTATGGCGTAGTTTAGAAGTACTAATAGAGTTAGCAGCACTAACAGGTTTAGCAGTACTAACCTTGTTAGCAGCACTAACAGAGTTGCAGTATTAATATTTGAAGAAGTACTAACCATGTTAGCAGCACTAACATTGATAGCAGTAGTATTGCTTATAGCAGCACTATCTTTGTCAGTAGCACTATTTGTAGTAGCAGTACTAACAATTTTAGTGCTTTTGGGAACCCACATCTTGACATTCTCTCTTTCAGTCTTTTTCTTCATGTGGCTTTTAGATTTAACATGTTTCTTAGCCACATGGTTTCTTTTCATTCTTCCTATAACCAAAGGGTTTTTGCATAGTTCTTTAAAAATTCATCCTTTGCTTAACAGGATTAAAGTAACAGTGCTTGGCAAGATGATTCAATTTGCCATAAATGAAACAAGGTTTTGGTCTGATGATTTTACTCAGATCAACTCCTTGTTTCTGAGCCCACTAATTATTCCAATTCCTTTGATTTCCCCTCCTTTTATCATGTTTTAGGGGCTCAGACTTATTACCTGCACACTGTTTGCAAGGAACAGGATTCACAACTGTGGTCTGCTTGTAATGGACCTTTCTAGACTTTCCCTCAGTCTTCTCTATGTCATTGGATTTGATCCAAGCCCTTCCACAATCCTCATTGGTGATTATTTTATTCTCTACGGGAATCTCACCACCCACATTGTTCTCCTTACTCTTACCAGATTCTTTCTCAGTTTTGTCCTCAACAACTACTTCATCTAAGGGATCTATCTCAGTGGCTCCCTCACGCAAGTCCTTCCTATCCTTGGTCTCTAGCAAGTCTGATATAGGAGGGATGTAGCTGTTGTTGTATGGTGGTGGTGTGGTATTGTACCCAATTCCTCTTCTCAGTTTGTCATGAATCTGAGTTTGTAGTAAAGAGTCCATTGCTTTAGAAGCATTGGAAAACTTTTCTACATCTAGCTTAACCTTGGCTAGCTCTCCTCTCAACTTTTCATTCTCCTCCTTGGACTTTATCAGTTGGAGTTCTAGATCATTCTTCTCCCACTTCCAGTAGTTGGTATCATATGTGTGTTGAAGTTCATTGGCTTGGAAACTTTTAATTTGTTCCTCAAACCTCTCAACAATTCTCACATAGTCTTTTATATGCTTTTCTAACCTCTTAAGGTCATCACTCATATTCTGGTTGTGATCCCTGTACCTTTTAACAGTGTCAATGCAAGTTTGAGAACAGAGATTTGAAAGTACCTCAGTTGAGAGATTAGATACTTCTGCCATGAGAGCTTGATTTTGAATAGCCTCTTCTACTTGATCACTCCAGTCAAACCCCATTCCTTGTTGAGAAATAAGGGCTTGAGTAGAGTTTCTATTCTGGTTGAAGCTTCCAATCTGTGCTTGTTGGTGGTTGTTGTGAGACACTCCACTTCTGCATTCCCTGGTAAAGTGTCCCTTCAGATGACATTTATAGCACTCCACCTTTGACTTATCAAAGCCTGCTCCATCTTCTCTTCTTTGGGAGAAGTTGTTCCTCCCAGTCCTCTTGATGAACTTCTTCACCCTCATAGAAAGCATGGTCATCTGTCATTTAATATCCATCTCTTCAAGATCATCAGGATGAAGTTGTTCCAAGTCATCATTGATTAAAGAAGAGTTTCCATGGATGGAAAGAAAGGCTTCAAAAACAGATTCAGTGCCTTTTTCTTGATTTACTCCATTAGCAGCATTAACTGATTCAGGGTTAGCAGTAGAATCAATTGATGCTGATAGGAGTGCAGCATTATGAACATATCCAGAAGGCTTCTTCTTTGCGTCCACCTCAGATTCAAACACTCTAAGGTCATTGTACAGATCATCAAGTTCTTTTTCTTCCAATTGTTCATTCTGTCTGAATGAAACAGTATACATGGTCCATTCATCTCCAAGGGACCTTAAGAACTTTCTGTTTACATCATCTTGATCAATCTGTACTCCCACAGTAGCTAGTTCACCAATCAGCTTATTAAACCTGTCAAAAGTTTAAGTCATGGACTCATTCTTAGTTGACATAAAGTTTTCATAATGTTGCTTCAATATTGCCTTCTAATTTCTCTAGGTAATTTTGGTACCAGAGAATCTCTTCTCTAGGTCATTACAAAGCATCTGTGCATCAGTGCAATTACAGAATTGGTGTTGATACTCATTGGGATAGCCAAGAGCAGAGTGCTCAAGGCTTTCATCTCTGTCTGCCTTGTCTTCCTTTCTGCATCCGTCTTTGGTGGGATTCTTTTTCCATCTACACCAACCTTTCCTTCATCAGATGGGCCATTCTCAATGATGTCCCACATAGAATAATCTGTGAGGAGAATGTATTTCTTGATCCTAATCTTCCACATATCAAATTCATTAGATCTTAGCATTGAAACCTTTGAGACAAGAGTACTGTTTGATTCAACTGTGTTTTCCATGATGAATGAAGGTTTCTGAGAAAATTTGCTCTGATACCACTTGTCAGGATCTAATTCTTAACAAGGATAATGAACTCAGAAACAAAATTAAAGGAGTTTGCGGAATAACACTTTAATATTCAGAATATCAATGAAACAGTGAATATGAATCACAACTTGTAAACTTTATTGAATGCTTAAAGTTACAAGATTTCAAACAAAACCTCAATATTGATGAACAGGCTCACCAATACGAATTCTACTTCTCTAGAATTAGGATTATAAACCTTGAGGTTAATTCTCTCTATCAAAAACAAAAACTCAGAATAATGTCTAACTTAATCTTCTAAACTATTCTCAATAAGTCTATACATATACTAAAGATAAAAGATAATTACAAAATATAAAAGATCTTCAGTATAATCTTCCATAGATATCTCCAAGCTTTCCATGATTATCTTCAGTCTTGATCTGCACGTATCTTGATTATCTCTTAAGCAACATTAAGTTGTAGCAGTATTAACACTCTGAGAAGTATTAATCTTCTTCAGCAGTAGTAACTGTGCTCAGCAGTATTAACTTTGATCTGGCAGTATTAACATCAGCAGTACTAACTGTGCTCAGCAGTATTAACTTTGATCTGGCAGTACTAACATCAACAGTACTAACTACTAGCAGTACTAACTTTGCATAGCAGTAGTAACTTCATCAAGCAGTAGTAATCTTGGTTAGCAGTATTAACCATACTTGTGCAATTCTCAATTCCCAACACTACTGCTAAAGTAGTTTATACTGCCATTGCAAAGTTACTACTGCTTTCCTTATTTCTACAGCCAGACAGTGTTAATGCTACTGGTATGTGTTAATACTGCTAGTCTGTGTTAATACTGCTAGTCTCTGTTAATGCTGCTGGTATGTGTTACTACTGCTTATATGGGTTAGTACTGCGGGCTTGTTAATGCTACTAGGGTACTTAGTACTACTTTTAACTGAAACCCTTCACCTATAAATACCCTCTCAGACCGCAAAAATCCAAACGTCTTTTTGAATCTCCAGCGAGTTTTCATCCTCTCTCTCTCTCTCTTGAATTATTGCTTCCCAGTGCGTAAACCCTAGTGTTGATTCGAACCCAAGAACGATGGCAGGACTGAATTTTGTTGACGATCACAATGAGCTAGCAATGCTGCAAAAACCCAAACAAGCTGAGTGTTTTCATGAGATTGTGGATTTCCTAAAATCCTCACACATCGCCTATGCGTTAACTCTCAATCCCACCATCTATGTGGAACATCTGCGACAATTCTGGACCAATGTCTCCATTCAGACGGTTAATGGCAATCAGGTCATCCAATCCAGGGTCTGTGATAATCCTATCACAATTACAGAAGCCTGCATTCGCACTCATCTATGTCTAGATGATGCCTCAGGTATTACTACTCTTTCAAAGGAAGATCTCTTCCAAGAAATAGGTAGAATGGGGTATGAAGGTCCTACTGAGGTTTACAAGTTTTTCAAAAGCAAATTTTCACCTCAGTGGAGATTCTTTGTTCATACTCTTTAACATTGTCTATCTCGTAAAACAACTGGATGGAGTGAGTTTAGCAGTTCAATAGCTTATGCTCTTGTATGCCTAGCTACCTCCAGAAAGTTTAATTTCTCTCAAATGATTCTGAATGATTTGCTGTCAAACCTGGATACCAAAACCAAAACCAAAAGATTTTATATGTATCCAAGGTTTGTACAAGAAGTACTAAACCAGGAATTGACGGATTTACCCTATTTTGAAGAGGTGTATGTTCCTAAACCTCCCAAAGGGAAGGTGTTCTCCAACATGAAAAGGCCTAGTAAGGACTTTTCTGGAAAAGACACACCATTGTTCTCTACAATGATGAGTGTGTCTCATTCCCATGGTGAGGCATCAGGGTCACAACCCACATCTAACCAACCCATTGATGATACTTAGCAGTAGTAATCTTCAATACTTAGCAGTACTAAGTGTTAGATCCCTGTTGTGAAGCCAATTTCCCCAATCACTCAAACATATGTAAGGAAAAAGGTACATAAGGTTCCTTCCTTTCTTGTATCTTCACCCCAAAAGCCTGTAAGCCCTCTGATGGAGCATTCTCCATTAGAGAATATCCAAAGGTAATCCAAAGGGGTGTCTCCTAACCCCAAGAAGGTGCTCTCTAAGGAGAAGGATGGGCATGTGGGCAGTAAGGCTCACACTATTGATTCAGCACAAGGTGTGGATCAGGACAGTGTGAAGATCACTAAGACCTTCCCCACGGCAACTTTGGATAAGAAATCATCTAAGGGTCCCAGGTGCCAAGAAACCAAAGGGGTAGTAGGTGCTTCTGCTAGGCAGAAGGCCTCTACTAATAGTTCCAAGGATCCTTCAAGGGTGGTCAACACACCTAAAGGAGGTGAGGACAGATATAACTATGATGAATTGATGGAAACAATCGACAATGTCAACCTGGATGTACTCAAACAGGGTTCAGAGATAAAGGAGTTGAAAAAGGTGATCATTTCTCAACAAAGCCAAATAGACAAACTCAAGAAGTTGGTGTTGAAATTAGTGCACAAAAAGAAGAGAACCCAGTTTATCTTGAAGAAGAGGAGAAGTGGTCATGATGCTTCCAAAAAGGGGGAGAATCAAGAAGATGAATGTGAGAAGGAAAGCCCAGTTGATATGGAATTTCATTTTGAGGGGGAGATTAATGTTGAAGCAGAAATAGAAAAAGAAGCAGAAACAGTGGAAGCAGCAGTAACCAATGAACCAGAAGTAGTAACTGAACCAGCAGCAGAAACAAAGAAACCAGCAGCAGAAACTGAAATGTCCAGAGAAGAAATAGAGATTGCATAAACTCTTGTTAAGGCAAAGAATGACACTGCCAAGGCTAGTCAAAAGGCTAAGGGGGTGGTAATTAAAGAAGGAGGAACAGAGAAGAAATGGAAAGAGATAAGCATGACAGAGTCCAAGAAGAAAGGAAAAGAAAAGATGGTAGAGCCTGTAAAAGCATCAAAGAAGCAAAAGCAAATAGAACTGGATGAAGAATTGGCAAAGAAGATGCAAAAAGAGCTTCAAAAGGAGAATGAGATTCAAACTGCCAAAGACAAAAAGCTTGCCTTAGATCTGGCAAAAAGGCTCAATGAAGAATATCAGAAGAGCTTAAAACTGGATGCAAAGAGGGTTACAATGAAAGCTTCAAAGAAAAGACAACCTTCAAAGAAAAGACAGCCTTCACAGACCTTCCTAGCCACACAGGAAAAGAGAAAAATAATACACTTCCTGAAAGGATCAGTTGGAGTTCCTGAAGGGATGTTTACCAAAATGGCTTTTGGCAGGATAGAAGAATTATACAAGAAGAAGATGGCCAAGCTTCAAGGAGACTCCAGTCAGAGGGTTAAATTTGAAAGAAAGATGAAAGAAAGACATGATCTGAATATTCAACAGCCTTTTTCTAACAGTGAAGAAGGCACTCCTACAAAAGAAAATAAAGAAGTCAAGAAGACAGAGACTTTAGCTCAAAAGATTGGAGCTATTAAAAGAATGAAGTCAATTGCTTCAAAGAAACAGGCAAAAAGGCCAAGGACTGAGGAAGGTGAGAAAGAGCAGGAAAGTGAAAGAAAGGAAGTTGAATCATCAAGACCTACTGCTGCACCTCCTGTAGAGCAGCAGAAACAAGCTGAGAAGGTTGAAAATCAAGAGAAAAGTCAGGAGCAATCAAGTAAACAATCATCAGAACAACCAAGACAACCTGAGCAGTTTGATTTATATATGACAGTGACAGATGAAGAACCTCTGAAAGTTGATCCTATCTCAGTGAATGCTCCAGAAATCATTCATTGGGATACTCTGTTGGATAAAAGAATGGAGTACTTTAGAATAAAGAGAATGGGTGACAAATATGAGGTATATTCAACTTGGGGTAAGATAATCAGAAGCTATACCAGAGCTGATTTAGAAAATATGTACAAGGTTGGACTAAAACTGTATGGTGATTTGTTGAAAGGAGCGGGGATGAGCCTAACAAAGATGGCTATGGAATATTTGTGCATGACCCTGTTAAGGTTGAATATCTTATCAAAGATGTGCATCATGAAAATGGATTTAAAAGTATTGATAACTGGATGCTTTTTGAAAGATCTGGAGTCTATGTCATAACCATTGACAAAAGCTTCCATGAATACTACTTGGTTATGAATACTACTTGGTTGATAAGGTGTATGACCACAACACAGTAAAGTTGCAGAGGATGCTGAAAGCAAAGTTGGTCTGCCCTAAAGGTTCAGAAATGGCAAGAAATGTGATCAGAAGAACCATCAATCAAAGTTTAGGTTTGGATCCTAATCTGGGAAATTGAGCAGTTATTTTGAAAGCATCATGAAGACCTTTATTTTGAAGAACTTAACTTCTTGTTTACAAAAGTTAAGTTATGGGAGATTGTTCGGTCTGAAATGTGCTAAGTCCAGTTAGTACTGCTAAGTATTGATGATTACTACTGCTGTGCATCATCAATGGGTTGGTTAGATGTGGGTTGTGACCCTGATGCATCACCATGGGAATGAGACACACTCATCATTGTAGAGAACAATGGTGTGTCTTTTCCAGAAAAGTCCTTACTAGGCCTTTTCATGTTGGAGAACACCTTCCCTTTGGGAGGTTTAGGAACATACACCTCTTCAAAATAGGGTAAATCCGTCAATTCCTGGTTTAGTACTTCTTGTACAAACCTTGGATACATATAAAATCTTTTGGTTTTGGTTTTGGTATCCAGGTTTAGATCTAGACAATTAGTACTGGTTTAGATCTAGACATAGATGAGTGCGATGACTAATTCATCTCTAAATTGTCTTGTTTCAAAAGCTTCTGTAGATGAATCCTCTCTTTGGCACAGAAGGATGTGTCACATGAATTTTAAGACTATGAACAAACTTGTTAAAAACAACCTTGTAAGAGGTTTACCATCTAAAGTCTTTTCATGTGATGATCATTGTGTTGCTTGTCTTAAAGGCAAACAACATAAAACTTCTCATAAGACCAAAGAGATAAATTCAATTTCTTCTTGTCTCCAGTTATTGCATATGGATCTGTTTGGTCCTATAAATGTTATGAGTATTGGCAAGAAATCTTACTGCTTGGTTATCGTTGATGATTACTCAAGATTTACTTGGGTATATTTTCTAAGGGCTAAGGATGAGACAAGAGGAAACAGGTAAAGAAGGCTCCTTCCCTTCTTGTACCATCATCCCCTAAGCCTTTAAGCCCTCTAAGGGAGAATTCTCCTTTAGGGAATATCCATAGGGAAACCAAAGGGGTGTCTCCCAACCCCAAGGAGGTGCTCTCTAAGGAGGAGGAAGAGCATATGGGTGATGAGGCTGCCACTACTCCTGCTAGCACAGAGGAGGAAAGTGGTAACATCAATAAGACCTCCCCCATGGCAACTTTGAATGAGCAATCATTCGAAGGTCCCTGGTGCCAAGAAACCACGGGGGTGGATAGTGCTTCTGCTAGGCAGAAGACTTCCACTACTAAAAGATCCAATGATCCTTCAAAAGAGGGTAACACTTCTAGAGAAGGTGAGGACAGATATAAATACCAGGAATTGATGGATACAATGGGAAACATCAATCTAGATGTTATAAAACAAGGAAAAGACATAGAGGAGATGAAGCTGGTGATTATGTCACAACAAGTCCAGATTGCAAAATTAAAGAAAATGGTGACAAGGTTATTGCAAAAGAAGAGGAGAAGGCAGTTTGTCTTAAAGAAGAGGTCAAAGAATAAAGATGCTTCCAACAAGGGGGAGAAAGAGGCAGAATCAGAAAAAGAAAGTTCAGTTGGAAAGGGAGTTGAAGTTGAGGGGGAGACAGAGGAAGAAATGGAAAAAGAAACAGTTAATGCTGCTAAAGTAAAAGTAGCAGCAGAAACTGAAGCAGCAGAAATAGGGCTCTCTGTGGAAGAAATAGAGATAGCAGAAACTTTGATCAAAGCCAAGAATGATACTCCTAAGGCTACTCAAAAGGCCAAGGGAGTAGTCATCAATGAAGGAGGAAGTGAAGAGAAGGAGAAAGAAAAGGAAAAAGAGTCAAAAGGAAAAGGAAAGGAGAAGATGGGTGAAGCTGAAATACCTGCAAAGAAGAAGTCCCAAATTGAAATGGATGAGGCACTTGCTAAACAACTTTAAGACCAAATGGAGAAGGAGGAACAGTTGCAAACAGAAAAGGATAGAGAACTTGCAAAGATTTTGGCTAAGAAGTTAAAAGCAGAATACCAAAAGAGCTTAAAAGAAGCAGCTCAGACAGCAGCCCAGGCCAAGAAACTTCCAGTTAAAAAGATGCCAACTCAACAACTAAAACAGAAAAGACAACCCTCCAAAACATTTTTGGCCAATCAGGAAAGAAGAAAAATGATAAATTTCCTGAAATGTGCAATTGGTGTTAAGGGGGAAATGTTCACCAATATGGCATATGCTCAAGTTGAAGAGTTGTATCAAAAGGAAATGGCTAAGCTTCAAGGGGACTCAGCACAAAGGGAGGAGGCTGAGAGAAGAATGAAGGAAAGACATGACTTGAATATTGAAAAACCATTCCCTGAGGAGACCACACCCTCAAAAGATAAAGTAGAAGAGAAGAGAGAAGAATCTGAGAGTGTTGGTGTTGAAGCCAAAGCTGGAAAAAGGGTGAAGACAATTGCTTCCAAAAGGCAGTCTAAAAGGCCCAGAGTAGAAGAAACAGCTGGTACTACAACAGAGCATTCAGAGGTACCTATAGCAGAATCAGTACAACTTCCAGAACAGTCTAGTAAGCCAACTGATGAGAGTATGGATCCGTACATGACAATAGTGGAACCTTTGAAGGTTGTTCCAATATCTATGCAAGCTCCAGAGATCATCTTCTGGGATATTCTAAGAGACAGTGGAAAGAATTTCTTCAGAATCAAGAGAGCTGATGGTTCATTTGAAGCTTATTCAACATGGGGGAAAGTTATCAGAAGCTGTTCAAGAGCTGATATGGAAGAACTATACAAAGTGGGAATGAAACTTTATGAACCTCTGTTGAAAGGTACTGAATAGAATCTTCTCAAAGTGACATTGGAATACTTGTGCATGATGTTTGATCCAGAAAGAGTGAACTATAGGATTAAAGATCATAAGCATGAGTTCATATTCAAGAAGATTGATAAATGGATATTGTTTGAAAACTGTGGAGTATACATGATTACTATTGACAACTGTTATCATGAATACTACCTGGTGGACAAAATATATGAGCATAGCAAGGAGAAGTTAGAAGGGATGCTTAAAGCTACACTGGTATGTACAAAGGATTCAGAGATGGCAAAGATTGTGGTGAGAAGAACTGTAAATCAAAGCTTGGGCCTAGATCTAAATTTGGGAAATTGAACCAGAGGTGTTGAAAGCATCTTGAAGATTAATTCTGAAGAACTTGACTTCTTGTCCTAAAAGTCAAGTTAGGGGGAGATTGTTGGGAACTGAAGAATTTATCAACTATGGTTAATGCTGCTGGTTCAGAGTTAATACTGCTAGAAGACTTCAAGGTTAATACTGCTAAGTATTACTACTGCTAGTAGTTAATACTGCTAGTCAAAGTTAGTGCTGCTTGAACAAAGTTAGTATTGCTTAGCTAGTTAGTACTGCTAGTAGTTAGTGTTGCTTACAGTTAATGTTGCTAGAAGAAATTTAATGCTGCTGAAGATTAATACTGCTTATATGATGAAGATTCGCATGAAAGGATATACATGGAAGCTTAGAGATATACATGGAAGATATACTGAAGATATGTTTATTTTTTTGTAATTATCTTTTTGTTTAGTATATGTATAGAAGATACAGAATAGTTTTAGAAGAGATTAATTCTAAGATTAAGAGAGAAATCAACCTCAAGGCATAGATCCTAATTCTAGAGAAGTAGAATTCGTATTGGTGAGACTGTTCATCAATATTGAGGTTGAGTGTGTAATCTTGTAACTTCAAAGCATTCAATACAAGTTTACAGTTTGTTCTTCATATTTTCTGTATTGATTTATTGTTTCATTGAATATCAAAGTGTTATTCCGCAAACTTCTTTGATATTGTTTCTGAGAATTAATTCTTGTTAAGAATTCGATCCTGACAAAAAAGATATTCTGATGAAAGGAAGATAATGAGAGAAGAAGTCAGTGCATTAAAGACCATTAATGAAGATCTTTTGAAACAAACTTCTGGGCTTAGTGAAGATAACGTAATGAGTTTGTAAACTGAGAACACTGAGCTGAAAAATAAAATCTTTGACTTGGAATATCAGATGATCCAAATCCAGCAAGCATCTGTTGAAAGGTATGAGGAGAAGATTAACAGTCTGGAAGATGCTAATGTTGAGCTTCAGAATAATATATATATTCTTTGGAGCAAAAGCTTGCCAAAGACAAATATGATTTTGAAAAAGAAAGATCAAAGTTTGCACAAAAGTTCTCAGAATTTTCCAGAAAATGTTTTGATGAGAAGAAGACAGTTGAGCAGAAATGTTTAAAGCTTTCTCAACAAATTTCAGTTTTGAGAAAGTCATTATTTTGGAAAGGGAAAATTTTGCCAAAGAAAGGAAGGCCATTGAACAAAAGAATGTTGGATTCTTCAAAGAAATATCCGGCCAGAGAAACAATGCTGAAAAGGGGTTTGAAGAAGAAAGAAATATGTTTGAAGCAAAGATAAAGAAGCTGACAGAGAAGTTATCTGAACTATCTGAGTGTGCACTGAAAGAGAAGAAAATGAAGTCTGAGTTTCAGACAAAGATTGAACTTCTCGTCAAAGAAAGAGACATCTTTGCTTCAAAAATTAAAGAGATTGAAAAGATTGTTTCAAAGGTGGTGGTGACTTAGCACACGACTCCAGAGTCACAAATCCACACACCTAGAAATAATTCAGTTGACTTTAAAAAAACAGCCTCAAGCTCACATTTGAAATCTGTTTCTTCAAGAAGGTTTGTCAATTCATTTGATCAGATTCGTACTACTAACATTTTCTTTGATGAAAATGTAGATGGTTCAGATACATAAAAAAAAAGAAGAAGAAGAAGAAGGAGATACAAAGAAGAAGAACTGGTCTGGAAGAAGAAACCAATTGAAGATGAGAAGAAAGATGAGAAAAAAGGAAAGAAGTTGTTGGATCCCATATTTAATCTCACAACAATGATATGAACAATAAGAGTAATAACAGCGGAAGCAATATAGTTTAATATCAAAGGAGATTCAAATATCACAGTTCATAAAGCAGATAATAGATAAACAAGATATTCTTGGAATAAAATATTCAACTTATATTATCAGATATAAGACTTCTTAAGCACACTTTGAACAATAAGGTGATGGTCCTATTTATAGGACCACAAAGTAAGCAGTGTACTTATCTGACAAATAGAAGCATGCTTGAACAGTGTTTTACCTAAAATGTAAGATCAAGACATGCTTGAACAGTGACCTACTCTAGAAAGTAAATCTTATCACTAGGTGCCATGTCATTTGTTTTTCTTTGTCATGAAATTCAGAGTGAACATCTTCAGAGCTCTGAAATAGGATCTCTGATGAGGAGCTCTCTGATGTCTTTCCGTGAGACTGTCTCTGAACTGACTTCAGAGACAGACTTGCTTTCTCCGAGACTGACTCTGAACTGACTTCAGAGACAGACTTGCTTTCTTCAGACTGACTCTGAACTGACTTCAGAGACAGACTTGCTTTCTCCGCTGATGTCCCTTGAAAGTCTTTAGATGAAGACTGAGTTATTTTCAATACTTTCATTGGTTCAGATTTGGGGCTAACAGAAGTCATGTGTACATACACATCAAGCCAAGAAGAACAATGTGCGTAAAGGTAAACCTGATCATATATACACGAAAGATCAATTAATCAGGTCATCAGGTAAGAAATACTATTGTTCTTATTGTCGTACACATGATCCTGTTCACAAAACAAGTGATCATTACTGGTATGGTTCTTATTCAGTTACTCCTATTCGAATTGTAACTAACACACATGGACCCAAATACCAGTGGGTACCAAAGCCGAAAAGTGAATCTGTGTTGCAGGCACCTACTGTCAAGGGGGAGTAAGAGAACCAAGGCTTCTAAGTAAATCATCTTAGGACCCGTACTTCAACGAAGTTTGACTTCTAAACACTACAGTTTAGGACTCGTACTTCAGTGATCAAAAGACCTTACTCCTGTGTTGATAAAAGATTGTACTCCAATACTCGAATGAGGAAATCAACCATCAAGAGGGAGTACATAGTTTTCTGAAATATTTTGCATCCAATAGATATGATGAACTACATTTCAAAATAGAATTGTAGATCTCTATCATGTGCTTTTTCACTGACATATTTTAGATGCATATTTTCAGGGGGAGTAAAAAATTATGATTTCTGATTATTTCAGATCAGAACTCGTACATTCAATGTTTTACTGCTTTAAGTTTTTTACTTTTTAATAAATTTGTGAATAAAGTTGCTTTGACATGACTTTGAGACTTTTGTAGATTGAGAGGATGCTTACAAGATCATATTTTTATGACTTTAAGCTTGATTTGATGAGATTTAAGACTGTGCGATAAAGGTTAAATTTCTTATCTTAATCTCATATATGGTTGAAAGAAGTACAACTTTCAATCATAGAAAACATATTCTTAAATGTTCAAACCACTTCCTGATTCATAAACAGATTTCATGAATTGGAAGCATGCTTTTAAATGTTTTCATTTTATTTGAGTTTGAATGTTTTACAAACCGTGTGTTTCTAAAGATAAATACTTGTGTATTGTCTTTTCTTGTGGCATCCGTCAGAAATCAAAATCTTCAAGGTTAGAATCCTTTAAGATATTAGAGTATAGTTCATAGAATTTATTTTCTCTAGAATTTAATTAGATTGGTTAGGTTATAGTTTTTCCAAAATATTTCAGTAGTCGTTTAGAAAGCCGGTTCGGATCAGTAACTGACTAAAACGTCCCATAAAATGCCAAATATTATGTCACCTGTCTAAAATACATAAAATAATGAGGTTTATATTATTTAGGTAAATATATATTTATTTGTAAAAATTTACTCAATTTAGAGAGAATTGAGAATTTAAAAATTGTCGGTTCTCAATTTATCTGTTTTATTTGAGAGTTTATGTTGTATTCTTTAAAAAAAAAAAAGTTGAGATGGGCTTGGAGAGGCCACATGGCCGGCCCTCCACCCTCTCCCTCTCTTATTTTAAAAAAAAAAATTCATTTGAAACACTCACATCAAACTCTAAAAATTGGAAGATTAACTCTTCACCTCCTCATTCCCTCTCTCCCTCTCATTTTCGATTTTTCCTTGAAACACCATCAAGAATTCAAGTTTCCAGCAAATTAAAGATTGTTTTAAGATCAAATCATCAAGATTATTGAGGATTTCCAAGTTTACTTCATCATCTACACAAGGTACAAACCCTATTTCTTCATTTCTTCAAGTTTTATTCAAGTTTTAGGTTTTGAACTTTATAAAAATCCTCATGCATGTGTAGAAATATTTCATTTATGGTTTTAGAAGTGAAATGGACATCATTTATGAATAAAACATTCATAAAGTGATGCCATAAGATGATCTTCCATGAAAAACCAAGTTAAAAAGTGAAATTTTTGAGTGTCTTGTTGATTATGTCAATTTTATCATGGGTGCAACTTTGTGTACGAAAATTTTGATGTTTTAGTTGGTTTATAATCAACATTTTAGTAGTAGATTCAAGTTTAAACAAACTCTTATGATAAGATTATTCAATCTTGTGTGATTAAGAGTCTTGAAAATTGTTAAGTGATGAAAAATCACTTATTTAGTGTTCTTTGTCACATGCAACTCACTTTGGATGAAATTTTGTAGTTATAAATGTGTCCAAGATGTATGTTTTCATTCTTAGATCATTATTTAGTGAAAAAGGGTTTAAATCCAAATGGTTTCACAAGAAACCATGGAAAATGGACCTCTTAATGCTTAATACAAAAACTTTGTTCTACACAGCTTGCTGTCAAGAATGGAACTTCCACTTCCAAGCTGTGTATCCCAATATTTACTCCATGAAATTTGGGCTTTTTGCTTTCATACACTAATTTAATGAGTTAGTTTTTAAATGAATCAAGAATCACTAAAAATTATGAGGTTTTGGTCATTCAAATGTATTTTAGAAGAAAGTTGTGCAATCTGTCCCAAGCTGACAGATTAGTACACCCTACTTCTAACGACCATAACTCCCTCATAAATCATTTAAATGAGGTAAATTCTTTTTAGATATAGTATATTTTTGAGTTAGCTTTGCATCCATATATGGATCACTGAATTATATTGAGTTTTGATCCTCCAAAAGCATGCCACAACAGAAGTGCGCAACTGATTCAAAAATCAGTAACCTACTGTTTTGTAGAAATTATTTGGGGCATCAAAACACTTCCAAAATTCATGAAATTTTACCTTAGAGTTCTTAATTCAGTATTTTAGCTCTTATAAAAAAATGGTTAGGATTGTCAATTGGGAAGTTGTATTTTGAAAGCCATTTTGTGAATATAATTTCTGGACAGCAAGTGCTGAATCCAGAAAGATAATTCTAAAAACCTCAAACTTATGTATTATGGTATAAGGACGTTATAATGATCATCAATTCTTATTTTTGACAATAAAATACATATATTGGCATTTTATAAGACGTGGGATTAGTTAGTTAGGCTTAAGGGCTGGATTTGACATTTAGCACTCTTTGTACATCTTCCTCTATAGGAATTTAGAAGCTCTGAGCTAGGGGAAATTGCTACTGCTTATCTTGCGTCATTATTCGAGGTGAGTATTCACAGCCCCACTTTTATTGTTTTGATTGAACTTGGGGTGAAAAGCATGTTAAAATTGAATATTTAAAGATTCATGAGGCTTTGTTATAAAGCGTTATGTATTGAAATTTATGAGGCTTTGTTGTAAAGCGGTTGGTGTAGAAGTTATATGACATGTATGCCAATGATATATTGAGTTTTAAAAATAGTTAAGTCCCCGGGTACACTACTAGTTAACCCAGAAATGGGCCTATAGTATTAGTGGATAGCGCTATTTGATCTGACAAGCCCACCTTATACTGACGAGTAGGGGTGCACTGTACTAGAGAAATATGACTACACTTGTGGTTAAAGCCCACCTCTGAGGTAGATCATGAGGCGTTGATTTGGTTCGGAAAGGTTTAGTAGTGGCTCAACGTGGTTGTATCAATGCATACCTCTTGTCATATAAGCTAAATTATGATACTCATGAATCAATGAATTGAAGTTTGGTTTATGCGTATGATTTTCAAAAGACAACTTTCATATAAACTTGATTTGTGCATATTTAAAAACCTGTGAACTCACCAACTCTCGTAGTTGACCATATTTTGAACATGCTTTTCAAGGAACAAGAAGGTACTTGGAAACGATTAAAGTTTATCTCTTGTGTAAACCGCATGCAATACTTTTATAATAGAGATTTTTGTACTTCAACTTTTGAAGATGTAATAGGAATGTAAACTTTTGGAACTTGTTGTAAACAATGGTTGAATGTATGGTGGTATTTCTTTCAGTATCCTAAAGCTATGCCTATCGAACTGTCATGTTCCGTGTTTCTGCTTTAGCGGGGTGTGACAGATTTGGTATCAGAGCCATAGGTTATAGAGAATACTGGTTTTACTATAAAACCATACACTATAACCACTATTTTCAAAATTACTTTTGTAAACAAGTCTCGAGTTTGAGCATATTACTAGTATAACTAAGATGGGTGTCGGCTTAGCATATTACAATTAGGCAAAGCCTGATCACCTATGTCTAATTTAGTATGCATAAGAAGAGACTCTAAATGGTTATATTAAGAGTTACTAAAAATAGAAACTTTTTGTTCAAAAATGAAGAGCATGAGTCAGTATGTGAGTTCACATAAGTATTTTGTGATTTCAACGTCTATCTAGCATACTAATGTTTAAAAACTTATTATTTACCGCAGATATCATGTCTCATTCGTCGTCACACTCTGAGTCGTCCCCAGACGAGTCCGGATATATCACAGGCCGACCTAGGAGGGCACGTGTTAGTGAAGACTACGACCCATCCGAGCATAGTTACTCGGGGTCCGGACATTCACCAGCTAGGTCGTCTACTCCCATGTTTGCGCCCTCACTGCAGTCGGTGCCCCGACCTAGAGTCCGGGCGACCGCGCGGATCAGTGTTCCGATGCCGGTCAGGGAGACCTTCATCATTCCACCTAGGAATGAGGCGGGGCCCTCCCGACTGAGGGTTAGACGAGTTATGCCACCACCACAGGTTGAGGAGCCGGCAGGACAGCCGACTGGTATGACATCACTTGAGAGTTTATGGGTCACAGGTTTGTCCCAAGATGCGGAGATGTTTAGGGCTAGACTAGACCATTTTGGTCAGTCTCTCGACGGGTTGATGGGGATTTTGAGCACACACGATCAGACCATGAGCGGAGTCTTGGCTATGCTTGCGAACACCAGAATGGAGGTTCAGAGGCTATACATAGGTTTAGCCTTGATGTTAGGAGCGATGGTAGTTGTTTTGGGATGGTTTATCTTGTACTTCATGCGTTAGGTGTTGGTTATCCGATGATATTTTGGGAACTTTAAAACTTGTTTCTTTTGGGAGCATATAGCTCATGAATTTGAAAATATTTTATGCTTGATGGTAAACTTATGAAATTAATGGTTGATATTTTGGAATTATAAAGTTTGGATGTTATGATGAAATTTTAACTGCAATATCTAATGTTTCGTATAATTGAAATATATGTTATCATTGTATGGTATGTTGAATGTATGATTAATTATTAGATAAGTATTGTATGATGCGTGATGCATAAATATATTGCTGGTTCAGACAAATAATTAGATTCCGATTTGGAAATTTTGTAGTAGAGTTATGCCTCCAAGAAGGGAAGACCCAGAAATTGCACGATTAGTGTCCGAGCAAATTCTTGCTGCCCTCCCCAATATAGTTAGTCAGGTAGCAGCAGGCCTGAATGTTAATCAAACTAACAATCCTAGAGTCGGTGTAAATGAGAACAGAGAATGTACGTATAAGACTTTTAGATCTTGCAACCCAAAGGAGTTCCATGGTACCGAGGGAGCCGTTGGGTTATTGACTTGGTTAGAAGGAATGGAGTCCGTCCTGCATATTAGTAAGTGTACAGAAGCAAACAAGGTGGAGTTTGCAGCCTGTTTACTGCAAGGGCGAGCTTTAACCTGGTGGAATACTCAAGTACAAACGCGAGGACGGGAAGTAGTTAGTAGACTCACGTGGGACGAGTTCAAAGAGATGCTTAATGAGGAGTATTGCCCGAGGAGTGAGATTCAGAAACTCCAAGCAGAATTGTGGAATCATGAGATGAAGGGAAATGATATAGACTCTTACACTGCTCGATTTCATGAGTTGGCAAAGTTAGTACCCCATTTAGTGACACCGGAGGAAAACAGAATTGACAAGTACATTTGGGGCTTAGCTTCCGAAATACGGGGAGATGTGACTTCGGGAAATCCAAAAACGATGCAGGAAGCAGTGAGTTTAGCAACCAAACTTACTGACAATGCAAACCGTTCAGGGTTGTTTTTAAATGTCAAAGCCAAGGGCAAGAGAAGGATGGAGGAACCCATGAGAAGACAATTTGATGGGAGGAAGGGTAAGGAGCAAAGAGTGGCGGGTAATTATGGAATCCAGGCACAGGGTGCGGGTAAAGGGAAGGAGGTACGTCCTAAATGTGACAAGTGCAACTACTATCATCAGGGGCGATGCGTCATATGTTATAAATGCAACAAGGGAGGACATTTTGCAAGGGATTGCAAGGATGCACCAAGAAGAGTGTGTTACGAATGTGGAAGCCCGGATCACGTAAGGAGCTCTTGTCCTAGATTTAATAAGAGGGTGAATGCTAATAAAGGCCGACCAGTTAATCAAGGGAATCCAGGGAGACCAGCACGAGGGCGAGTGTTTGAGATCGGGGCAGAAGAAGCAAGACAGAACCCGGATGTAATTACAGGTACGTTTCTCTTGAACAAGCATTATGCATCTGTATTGTTTGATTCTGGAGCAGATAGGAGTTTTATATCATTAGACTTCAGGACTAAAATTTGCCTAAAGTCTCAAAAACTAAAAGAAGACTATGTTGTCCAATTTGCTAATGGGCAAGAGGTTAGGGCCAAGGACGTAATTTCAAACTGTACTTTAGAATTTGCTGAAAAGGAGTTCATTATAGATCTAATTCCAATCAGATTAGGAAGCTTTGACATAGTAGTGGGTATAGATTGGTTATCTGTAAACCGAGTAGAAATTTGTTGCTCCGAGAAAATTCTCCGAATTCCATTACCGGAAGGAGGGATACTTCTAGTACAAGGAGAAAAGTCAAGGAGGAATTTAAAAATGGTGTCGTGCATGAAAATGCGGAAATATTTGAGGAAGGAGTGTGTTGCGTTTCTGGCTCATGTGGTAAATAAGAATATCAAAGGGAAGCGCATTCAGGACATTCCAATAGTTCGAGATTTTCCAGAAATATTCCCAGATGATTTACCAGGATTACCCCCACCGAGGCAGGTTGAATTCCACATTGATTTAATTCCTTGAGCTGCACCAGTAGCTAAAGCACCATACCGTTTAGCACCGTCGGAAATGCAGGAATTGTCCGAACAACTTCAAGAACTTCTCGACAAGGGATTCATCAGACCTAGTTCTTCGCCGTGGGGAGCTCCAGTTCTCTTTGTCAAGAAGAAGGATGGAACCTTTCGAATGTGTATTGATTATAGAGAGCTTAATAAACTAACTCTCAAGAATCGATATCCACTTCCCCGAATTGATGATTTGTTTGATCAATTACAAGGAGCAACGTATTTTTCAAAGATCGATCTCCGATCCGGATACCATCAAATGAGAGTCTCTGAAGAAGATGTTCACAAAACGGCATTTAGAACTCGATATGGACACTACGAGTTTCTAGTTATGCCCTTTGGACTGACAAATGCACCAGCGGTTTTCATGGATTTGATGAATAGAGTTTGCAGAACATACTTGGACAAGTTTGTAATCGTATTCATTGATGATATATTGATATACTCCCGAAACAAAGAAGATCATGAGCAACATCTAAAGTTGATACTAGAATTGCTCAAGGACCAGAAATTGTACGCCAAATTTTCTAAATGTGAATTTTGGATTCGTGAAGTACATTTTCTTGGTCATGTGGTCAACGAGAAGGGAATTCATGTTGACCCGGCGAAGGTCGAGGCCATTAAAAAGTGGGAAACTCCGAAGACACCAACTGAAATTCGTCAATTTCTCGGCTTAGCAGGATATTATCGACGATTTATCGCCAATTTTTCCAAGATTGCGCAACCTCTAACAACTCTGACACGAAAAGATGAGAAGTTCACTTGGGGAGAGAAACAGGAGGAAACATTTCAGTTACTCAAGCATAAGCTTTGCAATGCACTAGTTTTAGCTTTGCCAGAGGGAATTGAAAACTTCGTGGTCTATTGCGATGCATCACGTCAAGGCTTGGGATGCGTATTAATGCAGAAGGATAAAGTCATCGCATATGCGTCCAGACAACTTGAAACCTACGAGAGAAATTACACCACTCATGATTTGGAGTTGGGAGCTGTAATTTTTGCTCTAAAAATCTGGAGACATTATCTTTACGGCACAAAATGTACAATCTTCACCGATCACAAAAGTCTTCAGCACATTCTTGATCAGAAGATGCTCAATATGAGGCAACGAAGATGGGTCGAGTTGCTTAACGACTATGACTGTGAGATAAAGTACCACCCAAGAAAAGCTAATGTGGTAGCGGATGCGTTAAGCAGAAAAGAAAGAATAAAGCCCGTAAGGACACGAGCTATGGGAGTAATTGTCCAGACAAGCCTTAAGACGCAAATTCTCAAAGCTCAAGAAGAAGCATTAAAGGCGGAAAATTTGAATGGCGAAACTTTACATCATCTGGAAAAGGAATTTGAAATAAGATCTGATGGAGTGTGTTATTTTAAGAATAAGGTTTGGATACCAAAGGTTGACAACCTGCGGTCCACAATTATGGAAGAAGCACACAAATCAAGGTACTCGATTCACCCAGGAGAAGACAAGATGTATCAAGATTTAAGAGAGGATTATTGGTGGCCAGGAATGAAGCGGGACGTTGCCTTGTACGTAAACAAGTGTTTGACTTGTGCAAAAGTCAAAGCGGAGCATCAGAAACCTTCAGGACTTCTTCAACAACCAGAAATACCCCAATGGAAATGGGAGCAATTATCAATGGACTTTATAACCAAGCTACCCACGACTAGAAAAGGTCATGATGCAATCTGAGTCATTGTAGATCGACTCACAAAGTCCGCACATTTCCTACCAATTCGAGAAGATTATAAGATGGAAAGATTAGCACAGATGTATATTGATGAGATCGTTTCCCGACACGGAGTACCTGTTTCTATCATCTCCGATAGAGATAGCCGTTTCACCTGCAGATTTTGGCAGTCACTTCAGAAGGCTATGGGACTAGGTTGGATTTAAGCACAACTTATCATCCACAAACAGATGGGCAGACGGAGAGAACTATTCAAACGTTGGAAGATATGTTGCGCGCATGCACGATAGACTTTGGCGGTAGATTGGATCAGCACTTACCGTTAGTCGAATTTTCGTACAACAATAACTATCACGCCAGTATTCGATGTGCTCCATACGAAGCTTTATATGGACGTAAGTGTAGGTCACCACTTGGATGGATAGAAGTTGGAGATAATCAATTGATCGGGCCGGACATCGTTCAGGAGACCACGAATAAGATATCAACCATTCGGGATAGACTCAAGACAGCAAGAGATCGTCAGAAGAGTTATGCTGATAATCGAAGGAAGCCGTTAGAATTTCAAGTGGGTGACAAGGTACTTTTAAAAGTATCACCCTGGAAGGGAATAATACGTTTTGGGAAGCAAGGCAAACTGAGTCCAAGGTATATTGGTCCATTTGAAGTGTTGGAAAGAATTGGACCAGTCGCATACAAACTCAAGTTACCACAGGAGTTGAGTGCTATCCACGACACCTTCTACGTGTCGAATTTGAAGAAGTGTCTGACCGATGAATCACTAGTCGTATCACCGGAAGAAGTCAAAGTTGATGAACGTTTGTGTTTCAGGGAAGAACCGATCAAAATACTCGATCGAGATGTCAAACAATTAAGACGATGCAAAATTCCAATTGTGAAAGTCCGATGGAACTCGAGGCACGGTCCGGAATACACTTGGGAGCGAGAGGACTATATGAGAAATAAGTATCCTCAACTGCTTGTAAAGAATTCCTCTGAGGAAAGCAAAATGTGAATTTCGGGACGAAATTCCTTAAACGGGGGGAAACTGTGGCATCCGTCAGAAATCAAAATCTTCAAGGTTAGAATCCTTTAAGATATTAGAGTATAGTTCATATAATTTATTTTCTCTAGAATTTAATTAGATTGGTTAGGTTATAGTTTTTCCAAAATATTTCAGTAGTCGTTTAGAAAGCCGATTCGGATCAGTAACTGACTAAAACGTCCCATAAAATGCCAAATATTATGTCACCTGTCTAAAATACATAAAATAATGAGGTTTATATTATTTAGGTAAATATATATTTATTTGTAAAAATTTACTCAAATTAGAGAGAATTGAGAATTTAAAAATTGTCGGTTCTCAATTTATCTGTTTTATTTGAGAGTTTATGTTGTATTCTTTTAAAATAAAATAAAAATGTTGAGATGGGCTTGGAGAGGCCACATGGCCGGCCCTCCACCCTCTCCCTCTCTTATTTTAAAAAAAAAATTTCATTTGAAACACTCACATCAAACTCTAAAAATTGGAAGATTAACTCTTCACCTCCTCATTCCCTCTCTCCCTCTCATTTTCGATTTTTCCTTGAAACACCATCAAGAATTCAAGTTTCCAGCAAATTAAAGATTGTTTTAAGATCAAATCATCAAGATTATTGAGGATTTCCAAGTTTACTTCATCATCTACACAAGGTACAAACCCTATTTCTTCATTTCTTCAAGTTTTATTCAAGTTTTAGGTTTTGAACTTTATAAAAATCCTCATGCATGTGTAGAAATATTTCATTTATGGTTTTAGAAGTGAAATGGACATCATTTATGAATAAAACATTCATAAAGTGATGCCATAAGATGATCTTCCATGAAAAACCAAGTTAAAAAGTGAAATTTTTGAGTGTCTTGTTGATTATGTCAATTTTATCATGGGTGCAACTTTGTGTACGAAAATTTTGATGTTTTAGTTGGTTTATAATCAACATTTTAGTAGTAAATTCAAGTTTAAACAAACTCTTATGATAAGATTATTCAATCTTGTGTGATTAAGAGTCTTGAAAATTGTTAAGTGATGAAAAATCACTTATTTAGTGTTCTTTGTCACATGCAACTCACTTTGGATGAAATTTTGTAGTTATAAATGTGTCCAAGGTGTATGTTTTCATTCTTAGATCATTATTTAGTGAAAAAGGGTTTAAATCCAAATGGTTTCCCAAGAAACCATGGAAAATGGACCTCTTAATGCTTAATACAAAAACTTTGTTCTACACAGCTTGCTGTCAAGAATGGAACTTCCACTTCCAAGCTGTGTATCTCAATATTTACTCCATGAAATTTGGGCTTTTTGCTTTCATACACTAATTTAATGAGTTAGTTTTTAAATGAATCAAGAATCACTAAAAATTATGAGGTTTTGGTCATTCAAATGTATTTTGGAAGAAAGTTGTGCAATCTGTCCCAAGCTGACAGATTAGTACACCCTACTTCTAACGACCATAACTCCCTCATAAATCATCTAAATGAGGTAAATTCTTTTTAGATAAAGTATATTTTTGAGTTAGCTTTGCATACATATATGGATAACTGAACTATATTGAGTTTTGATCCTCCAAAAGCATGCCACAACAGAAGTGCGCAACTGATTCAAAAATCAGTAACCTACTGTTTTGTAGAAATTATTTGGGGCATCAAAACACTTCCAAAATTCATGAAATTTTACCTTAGAGTTCTTAATTCAGTATTTTAGCTCTTATAAAAAAATGGTTAGGATTGTCAATTGGGAAGTTGTATTTTGAAAGCCATTTTGTGAATATAATTTCTGGACAGCAAGTGCTGAATCCAGAAAGATAATTCTAAAAACCTCAAACTTATGTATTATGGTATAAGGACGTTATAATGATCATCAATTCTTATTTTTGACAATAAAATACATATATTGGCATTTTATAAGACGTGGGATTAGTTAGTTAGGCTTAAGGGCTGGATTTGACATTTAGCACTCTTTGTGCATCTTCCTCTATAGGAATTTAGAAGCTCTGAGCTAGGGGAAATTGCTACTGCTTATCTTGCGTCATTATTCGAGGTGAGTATTCACAGCCCCACTTTTATTGTTTTGATTGAACTTGGGGTGAAAAGCATGTTAAAATTGAATATTTAAAGATTCATGAGGCTTTGTTATAAAGCATTATGTATTGAAATTTATGAGGCTTTGTTGTAAAGCGGTTGGTGTAGAAGTTATATGACATGTATGCCAATGATATGTTGAGTTTTAAAAATAGTTAAGTCCCCGGGTACACTACTAGTTAACCCAGAAATGGGCCTATAGTATTAGTGGATAGCGCTATTTGGTCTGACAAGCCCACCTTATACTGACGAGTAGGGGTGCACTGTACTAGAGAAATATGACTACACATGTGGTTAAAGCCCACCTCTGAGGTAAATCATGGGGCGTTGATTTGGTCCGGAAAGGTTTAGTAGTGGCTCAACGTGGTTGTATCAATGCATACCTCTTGTCATATAAGCTAAATTATGATACTCATGAATCAATGAATTGAAGTTTGGTTTATGCGTATGATTTTCAAAAGACAGCTTGCATATAAACTTGATTTGTGCATATTTAAAAACCTATGAACTCACCAACTCTCGTAGTTGACCATATTTTGAACATGGTTTTCAGGGAACAAGAAGGTACTTGGAAACGATTAAAGTTTATCTCTTGTGTAAACCGCATGCAATACTTTTATAATAGAGATTTTTGTACTTCAACTTTTGAAGATGTAATAGGGATGTAAACTTTTGAAACTTGTTGTAAACAATGGTTGAATGTATGGTGGTATTTCTTTCTGTATCCTAAAGCTATGCCTATCGAACTGTCATGTTCCGTGTTTCCGCTTTAGCGGGGTGTGACATTTCTATATACTTTCAACTATTCACCCACACCGGTTTGACTTATTGTTCAAAATGTTCTTACCATGTCTCAAATTTGAAACATATTTTTCAATGGTAAGAAACCCCAACTTGCATTTCAAAGAATTTTGAGCGTAATTTCATTTCGAAACGTTCATTTCAAGACTTGTCTATATCTTGGTTCGTATAGACAATATCCATTATTCATGACCATAAGCTTTGATTGTTATATCATATCATTCTGATCATTTTTCATACAATATCAGATTTTCAAATAAGTCTCTTGCATTCATATTTATTCATTCAATTTACTTGTTTGAAATATCTTCAATTTTTAAAAATGCTCAAATCTTCATGATTACATTTCTGATCATACATATATCTGACTTGTGTTTCATACTTTGTGCTTTATTTGATAAAGTTAAACTATCTTGAGCAACATATGTTTCATAGGAAAATATGGGTTCTTTATGCTAGGACTTAAATAAACTTCTATGGATTCACGTTAACCAGTGTCTCCTACCCAAGAAGTTAATCCATAGTGATTGAGTGTGAGGAGTCAAAAAGAAATGAGTGTGGGTTGTGCATTGAGGTAAAATGGAAAAGAGAGTTTGGTTAGGTGTGAGCTGAATGATTAAAAGAAAGAGGGTGTGAGATTAGAGTAAAAGAATAACAAACTCTGCACCAACTACTTTCTTAGCAGGGCATCCACTTTACTAATGTTTCACAATTCTTGGTGAACATTATTGAAACAGGCAAATAGCCCATGCCAACTCTTGTTAAAAACCCCACCAGCCACTCATTTACTTCTTAAAAAGAAAGTGTTTCATATTTTTCTGGGGACGCAGCACATTATCTATCTGGTTTTCATTTGGAAATTCTGGATATTGAAAAAGAAGGAAGTCTGCCCCACCTTCACACTTCGATCATGCAAATTGAGTTTGTGTTTAACTGTTGTCTCAATGGTTTACACAATTTTGAGCCTATTATAAAAAGTAATCATCATGTGTTTAATTTTTTCTAACAATTGCATGAACACACAAGGAAATTTGTTTTTCTTGTCATAACATTCATAAAAATTCATTTGTGGTGTATCAATGATTGAATGGAAGACCTGAGGGAGTGAACATCAAAAAGATATAAACAATAAGAGTAATAACAGCGGAAGCAATATAGTTTAATATCAAAGTAGATTCAAATATCATAGTTCATAAAGCAGATAATAGATAAACAAGATATTCTTGGAATAAAATATTCAACTAATATTATCAGATATAAGACTTCTTAAGCACACTTTGAACAATAAGGTGATTGTCCTATTTGTAGGACCATAAAGTAAGCAGTGTACTTATCTGACAAATAGAAGCATGCTTGAACAGTGTCTTACCTAAAAGGTAAGATCAAGACATGCTTGAACAGTGACCTACTCTAGAAAGTAAATCTTATCACTAGGTGCCATGTCATCTGTTCTTCTTTTCATGAAATTCAAAGTGAACATCTTCAGAGCTCTGAAATAGGATCTCTGATGAGGAGCTCTCTGATGTCTTTCCATGAGACTGTCTCTGAACTGACATCAGAGACAGAGTTGCTTTCTCCGAGACTGACTCTGAACTGACTTCAGAGACAGACTTGCTTTCTTTAGACTGACTCTGAACTGACTTCAGAGACAGACTTGCTTTCTCCGCTGATGTCCCTTGAAAGTCTTTAGATGAAGACTGAGTTATTTTCAATACTTTCATTGGTTCAGATTTGGGGCTAACAGAAGTCATGTGTACATACACATCAAGCCAAGAAGAACAATGTGCGTAAAGGTAAACCTGATCATATATACACGAAAGATCAATTAATCAGGTTATCAGGTACGAAATACTATTCTTCTTATTGTCGTACACATGATCCTATTCACAAAACAAGTGATCATTAATGGTATGGTTCTTATTCAGTTACTCCTATTCGAACTGCAACCAACACACATGGACCCAAATACCAGTGGGTACCAAAGCCGAAAAGTGAATCTGTGTTGCAGGCATCTACTGTCAAGGGGGAGTAAGAGAACCAAGGCTTCTAAGTAAATCATCTTAGGACCCGTACTTCAACGAAGTTTGACTTCTAAACACAACAGTTTAGGACTCGTACTTTAGTGATCAAAAGACCTTACTTCTGTGCTGATAAGAGATTGTACTCCAATACTCGAATGAGGAAATCAACTATCAAGGGGGAGTACATAGTTTTCTGAAATATTTTGCATCCAATAGATATGATGAACTACATTTCAAAATAGAATTGTAGATCTCTATCATGTGCTTTTTCACTGACATATTTTAGATGCATATTTTCAGGGGGAGTAAATAATTATGATTTCTGATTATTTCAGATCAGAACTCGTACATTCAATGTTTTACTGCCTTATGTTTTTTAATTTTTAATAAATTTGTGAATAAAGTTGCTTTGACATGACTTTGAGACTTTTGCCGATTGAGAGGATGCTTACAAGATCATATTTTTATGACTTTAAGCTTGATTTGATGAGATTTAAGACTGCACGATAAAGGTTAAATTTCTTATCTTAATCTCATATATGGTTGAAAGAAGGACAACTTTCAATCATAGAAAACATATTCTTAAATGTTCAAACCACTTCCCGATTCTTAAACAGATTTCATGAATTGGAAGCGTGCTTTTAAATGTTTTCATTTTATTTGATTTTGAATGTTTTACAAACCGTGTGTTTCTAAAGATAAATGCTTGTGTATTGTCTTTTCTATATACTTTCAAGTATTCACACACACCGGTTTGACTTATTGTTCAAAATGTTCTTACCATGTCTCAAATTTGAAACATATTTTTCGATGGTAAGACACCCCACTTGCATTTCAAAGAATTTTGAGCGTAATTTCATTTCAAAACGTTCATTTCAAGACTTGTCTATATCTTGGTTCGTATAGACAATATCCATTATTCATGACCATAAGCTTTGATTGTTATATCATTTCATTCTGATCATTTTTCATACAATGTCAGATTTTCAAATAAGTCTACTGCATTCATATTTATTCATTCAATTTACTTGTTTAAAATATCTTCAATTTTTAAAAATGCTCAAATCTTCATGATTACATTTCTGATCATACATATATCTGACTTGTATTTCATACTTTGTGCTTTATTTGATAAAGTTAAACTATCTTGAGCAACATATGTTTCATAGAAAAATATGGGTTCTTTATGCTAGGACTTAAATGAACTTCTATGGATTCACGTTAACTAGTGTCTCCTACCCAAGAAGTTAATCCATAGTGATTGAGTGTGAGGAGTCAAAAAGAAATGAGTGTGGGTTGTGCGTTGAGGTAAAATGGAAAAGAGAGTTTGGTTAGGTGTGAGCTTAATGATTAAAAGATAGAGGGTATGAGATCAGAGTAAAAGAATAACAAACTCTGCACCAACTACTTTCTTAGCCGGGCATCCACAATGTTTCACAATTCTTGGTGAACATTATTGAAACAGGCAAATAGCCCATGCCAACTCTTGTTAAAAACCCCATCAGCCACTCATTTTCTTCTTAAAAAGAAAGTGTTTCATATTTTTCTGGGGACGCAGCACATTCTCTATCTGGTTTTCATTTGGAAAATCTGGATATTGAAAAAGAAGGAAGTCTGCCCCACCTTCACACTTCGATCATGCACATTGAGTTTGTATTTAACTGTTGTTGTCTCAATGGTTTACACAATTTTGAGCCTATTATAAAAAGTAATCATCATGTGCTTAATTTTTTCTAACACTTGCACGAACACACAAGGAAATTTGTTTTTCTTGTCATAACATTCATAAAAATTCATTTGTGGTGTTTCAATGATTGAATGGAAGGCCTGAGAGAGTGAACATCAAAAAGATATAAACAATAAGAGTAATAACAGCGGAAGCAATATAGTTTAATGTCAAAGTAGATTCAAATATCACAGTTCATAAAGCAGATAATAGATAAACAAGATATTCTTGGAATAAAATATTCAACTAATATTATCAGATATAAGACTTCTTAAGCACACTTTGAACAATAAGGTGGTGGTCCTATTTATAGGACCATAAAGTAAGCAGTGTACTTATCTGACAAATAGAAGCATGCTTGAACAGTGTCTTACCTAAAAGGTAAGATCAAGACATGCTTGAACAGTGACCTACTCTAGAAAGTAAATCTTATCACTAGGTGCCATGTCATCTCTTCTTCTTTTCATGAAATTCAGAGTGAACATCTTCAGAGCTCTGAAATAGGATCTCTAATGAGGAGCTCTCTGATGTCTTTCCGTGAGACTGTCTCTGAACTGACATCAGAGACAGACTTGCTTTCTCCGAGACTGACTCTGAACTGACTTTAGAGACAGACTTGCTTTCTTCAGACTGACTCTGAACCGACTTCAGAGACAGACTTGCTTTCTTCAGACTGACTCTGAACTGACTTCAGAGACAGACTTGCTTTCTCCGCTGATGTCCCTTGAAAGTCTTTAGATGAAGACTGAATTTTTTTAAATACTTTCATTGGTTCAGATTTGGGGCTAACAATCTCCCCCTAAGTACTGAAAATAAATAAAGAACACAGAGAATATTTAAACTAGAAAGCGAAGAGGAGAAAGTTATCCTCTGTAAATATTACTTCTCATAATAATTTGGAATTACAAAAGAGAATAATATTCAAAAATTAATCAGAACCTATCACTAGAACATATCCTATGAAACTTCATGATGAGCTCTCTAAAGTTAATCATTGAGCCAATTTCCAAGTCTAGTTTTGCCAGTAGGTCTGCTCTGTGTTGTTCTTTCTTTACTTGAGTCAACCTTTGTATGCCTTTCAAGGTTTCATCAGAATACTTTTCTACTTGCGAAGCTAGAAAGATTTTCTTCTCTTGGTTCACTCTGTAGATGAAACCTAGAGGTTCTTCAATGATTGATCCAGTCTTCTGTTTGTCCTGGTTTTCGATGGTTTCCACTGGTTCAGTCACTCCGAGCTTTTCTTCACCCAAGTTTAGAGCAATCTCAAAGTCACGTTTGGCTTTGTGTTTGATATGAGCTTCCATTGCCCGTCTTACTTCAACCATGCTCATTCTTATCTGCCTTCTTCCTGAATTGTATCTCGCAGAGCAATAGGCATATAGATGAGTGAGATCATATGGATTTAGATTTACGAGATCATTATCATTGAACTCGTAAATCTTCTGATCAGATCGAGTCACCACATAATGCCTATATATGATTTTGTTGAAGGCGAATGTCTTTTTAGTGATTTTCTCAACTTTTATTATGGGAGCATCGTTGAGGACCGCCATTCTTGGTGATGTCTTTGCCTGTATGAATCTTCGTTCGTAGTATGGCATATCTTCTTTGATTCTTGGATTCAGAGGGATTACTTGAGTGTCTCCCATATTGAACTCGCAGTAGATTTGCCGAAAGTGATCTTCTATCGATGCTTCAGGAGTGGATTCTAAAAATGTGGGAGGTTGAGTGAATACTTTGGCTGGTAAACCGATGCTTATCTTCTGAACAAGATTCTCTTGAGGAGTCTGTTCATCAACAACCATGGTTTCTTTGTCCTTGGGCTGTGACTGAGTTATCTCTGAAGGTTGCTCAGAGATATATCCATCTATCTCTGGTGATTCTCTTAATTCTGAAGCTGTTGAGGTATGATGAGGTTGAGCGTGTTTGAAAACATATTCTTCGACATCAATTACTTCGGTCTGATCTCCAGCAGCTTCTTCCGCTCTGTCAGAATCTGAGTTCTGTTCTTTCTCAAACTCTGAGTTGAAGGCATCTCTTATCACCATTGGTGGTCTTTCGGGTGATGAGAATGCATCTTCAGAGGACGTAGAGAAGTCTACAAGTTGTTCGTTTTCTTCCTCTTCCAGAGCTCCAATTTTCTCTAGAGTTGCATTGGTTACTGGAGTGATTGGAACACCTGGTGTTGATGATGCGAAAAGTATTACCGGTGTTGTGAATGTTTGCAAAGTTTGGTTGTCATCAGAAGAGGTGGTGTTCCTCTATGGTTCCTTCTCTTGAACTCCTTTGGTTGTTGGAGCAGAGGCACTTTCATTTACTGGTGCAGAGGGAGCAACTTTAGAGGTGTGTTCGGTTGTATCTCTGATCTCCCTATCGTGTGATTCAGAGGCCTCATCATCATCTGAGTCCTCAGAATCATTAAATCTAGCTTTCTTCGCTGCTTCGCTACAAGTCCCACCAGAAAACTTGCGTTTGTATTTGGGAGAGTCTGGTTCAGCGATTCCTTTTCCTTTGGGGTCAAGAAGAGCCTTCTGAATGGATTCAATTGCTTCTGAAGCCGCAGTTCTGATTTCAGCAACCTGGTCCTCTGATTTATAGTGATGAAGTTTCAGAGTATCTTTGACCTGCTTCTGAGCAGTAGTAGAGATCTTGGAAGAATATGTTAGCATTCTACTCATGATTGCGGATTTGAATGAGGCCAGATCACTTTTGGTGATGAGGTCTTCAGTAGTCCGGGGTGGTGGTTGTGGTGTTGCTTATGGTGCGCTGACTGCTGGAATAGAGGCTTGAATTGTTGTTTTGATGAGGTCAGAGATAAAGGCCATTTGATCTGTTGAGAGTGAAGATGATCTGGTGGCTACTACCTCATCCCTTAGTTCTTGTATAGCCTTCTCAACATCAATGGTTGTAGTTGCTTGATTTTTAAGAGCAGCATTATGAGCTTTAAGAGCGGCTACTTCCAGGGATGATTCAGCCTTCTGTGTTGAACAGTTCTTGTTCCAACTCTTGGATTCTGTTTGAGGAGTCCAAAAGTTGGGTCTTCAGAGTGGAAACCTCTGCTCTGAGGTTGGTGTTTTCAGAGCGAAGAGCAGAGGTCTCTGAACCGTCAATTCGCTGAAAGTTATGCTCTTTCATGGAGCCTTTGACTTCCTCACAGAATCTCTGGAACTCAGATTTTGTGAGAAGTTCAGAGAGGGGTACATTGGTTACAACACATGTAGCCAATTTTTCCTCGAGTTCAGAGGAGCCTTCGTTCAGAGCTGTTTTGATGTTGTCTCTGGAAGGACTTCCACTCAATCCTTGATGTTCCAGAGAATCATCTCTGAGTGTTCTTTTCCCAACCAAGCCCTCCTCTTCAGATTCAGAGGACTGGAAGTGAATGTGGGAGTTGAGCTTGCGATCCAGGTAAGTCAATTCTTGTTCTTGTAGGTCAAACCATTATCCCTGAGTTAGACAGCTACTTCGGGATATCCTGAAGGGTGAGTGATGAGCCACAGAGGCATCATTATGTGTAGGAATTGTTGATGTACTCTGAGGCAACTGAGTACTGAATGTATTGGCTAAGTCCTCTGAAGAGGACTTATCCATAAATTGAGTTTCCTCAGTTATGTGAACTTCAGAGGTGGAAAAAGGTACCTCTGAAGTGGCTGGCTGGTTTGGGTTCGAGGTGTGCACCTCTGATTCAATAACCATTACCTCTGGATTAGGTAGGTTAGATTGTGTGGTTGCACTGGGAGATGGGGTTGGTGTTCTAAAATATATGTGCCTTGGGGCATCTTTTTGTGTGGAAGGGGAAGAACTCTCAGGTTTCTCTATGTCCTTAAATGACTTGCTCTCTTCTCTCTGAGAATCTTCAGAGATAGTCTCTAAAGATTCATCCTCACTTTCCTTAGAGCTAGTAGAGCTATCCTCTTCACTAGCAGATGAGGTTTCTTCCATAACTCCCTCATTGACAGCCCCTTCAAGTGCTCTGTCATCTCTCTCAACTTCGGTTTCTCTAGAAAGAGTACCCTCTAGTTCACTCTTGTGAGAGCTCTGAACTTCAGGGTCCTCTGATCCCTCTGAAGCCGAGTTGCTCTTACTCTCCATTCCAGGTTCAGGACCTAAGTGTGTTGGGGTTCCCAGAAGTGGTTCTAGTCCTTGGGCAACACTGAGATAAGAAACTAAGGCTAAAGATTGAGGATTTACCTGATTCAGCATGTGGTGAGGGATCCGCCTTGCTTCTGGATATCCTTTAGAGAGAATCGTCGGTTTTAAGCTATTCATTATGTAGAAAGGAGTTTTGGGTTGTTCAGTGGCGATCAAAATATGAAGCTTCTCGATCGCCACATGGATGATTAGAGACTGAAATCTAGGGAATGTTATTGAAGGAACTTTGGATGATTGGGTCGTTTGTTCAGAGTCCTTTGACAAGTATTTGTTCTTCTTCTCTATGGATGTCAGAATCATATCAAAAATTATGTCGACCATGTCCAAGTTGCGATTGAAGAATAGGGCATACATGATTGACAGAATTTCGGGTGTTGCTTGATCCATGCTCCCCAGTTTACAGGTGAGAGTGTGGTTTAGTACTGAGAACATGAAGTTCCAGATTGGTGGTAGGTGTTGTCGTCGGAAGTTACTCAATCTGGTGATTTCAGTGTTGTAACCTAGCATTCGGATGAACTGGAGCAGGGTTTCGGAAGTTGGGCGTTCTTCAAAACGCGTGATTTGAAGTTCCTCAGTTGTTAGGAGAGGGAGAACTTCTCGTAGAACAGAAGGAGTGATGAGTATTCGACATTTTACCATTTGAGATATGTCGAATTCGCCGATTATTCCATTATGTTCATCACTGTAATGACTGAAAGAATACCATTCTTGAACAAACGAGAGCGGACATTCATTGGTAAAGGCAGTTAAGGCTTGAGTCAGTTCATAGTTGGAGAAGAACTCGCAGATTATTCCGTATTGTTCCTTAAACTTGGGAGAATCAAGCTGAATCTTGTTATTTTTGTCTTCGATTGGAAAACGATACAGTCTTGAAGATTCGCTAGATTTGGGAAAAAGCTTGCACCATTCATTTGACGACGCCATTTTTGAGTTGAAGTGAAGAAGATGAAGTTCAAATTCTATTTGGAGAGAGAAAGAGAGAGAGAGAGAGAGAGAGAGTGCTCGAGAGTAATTTCTAAAAATGAATATCCGGACGTAAAGTTGGTTTTGTATCCAAATTTAGAAAAAGATACATGTTGGGAACTGAAGAATTTAACAAGTGTGGTTAATGCTGCCAGTTCAATTTAATGCTGTTGGAACAAAGTTAATGCTGCTCTCCAAATTTGTACTGCTATAGTTACTACTGCTCAGAGTATTAATGCTGCTTATGATTAGTACTGCTTATGAGATGGAGATCCGAATTACAAGAATGACAGCTGGATAGACTGAAGATATTCATGGAAGATATTCTGAAGATATTTTATTAGATGTAATTATCTTTTATCTTTAGAATATGTATAGAATGTATAGAATAGTTTTAGATTGTTTTGAATTCTATGTTTTTGTTCAAGAGAGAAAATCAACCTCAAGGCATAGTTCCTAATTCTAGAGAAGTAGAATTCGTCTTGAAAGAGTCTGTTCTTCAAGATTGAGGTTGTGTGTGTAATCTTGTGATTTAAAGCATTAAATACAAGTTTGCAAGTTGTTCATCATATTTACTGTTTGTTTACTGTTACATTGAATATCAAAGTGTTATTCCGCAAACTTCTTTGTTATTGTTTCTGAGTATTTATTCTTGTTAAGAATTCGATCCTGACAATACACTTGAGTGCATAAGGTGAAACGGCAGTGATTTGACCCTTTTGATAAAGCCGTTTGACCTTTCACTCATCCCTCTTGTGACACGTGGCCTTGAAAACTGTTGTACCTACGCGTGTAGGTTACAAGAAAATAGGAATGGGGCGCCATTTGTCAATATTAAATTGAATAACTTCTTTTTGCTGACTAGACAAACCTTTCGCCTTGAGAAGTAATTTAAGATATCACTTGTAATAAAAAGGTTCAGATAATCTGAAATTTTAATTTCAAATGATATCAAAAATTGCTAATTAATTAAAAAGTTCTTGTTTGAGGAATGACTAGTCTGAATGTTGTTGACTCCCCTTGACAGATGATTAGTGAGACATAAAAAAATGAGAATCCTCAATTTCAGAGACTCTGAGATGAAATTCAGAGACTCTGAGATGAATTTCAGAGATTCTGAGATAAAATTCAGAGACTCTGAGATGAATTTCAGAGATCTGAGATAAAATTCAGAGACTCTGAGATGACAGTTAAAAAGTTCTTTTTCTCCCCCTTGACAAAAGAACAACTTTTTATTTTTCTCCCCTTGTCATGTGTTTAGAGAACATTCAGAGACTGATATTGAAATATGCTACTTGGTCCAGAGGCTCTGATAATTTGATCAGAGACTCTGAGTTTCTTCCTTGTTAGGTAGACATATTCAACATTCCTAAATTGCTAATTAAAAAATTGAACCTCCGTTCATCTAAAGCTTTTGTGAAAATATCAGCAAAGTTGACTTATGCTGATCAGATTCTTTTTTAATCCATCCACATAAGCAACCTTTTATACTGAAACATTTCCTCTTGATAACTCACCATATCCTTTAATCTGTCCTTGAATATTGTCTCCAAAAGTAACTGCTCCTCAAGATTTTCCTTTGAATGAGGATAGCAGTTCCTTATCTCTAGTCATATGCCTTGAACATCCAGAATCTAAGTACCAGATTGGCGTTGACTGATTCTGCAAGACAGATTATTGTTTCTTAGGTACCCATCTCATTATGGGTCCTTTTATGTTAGACTTTGGTGGATTTGTATGACTTTTTGGCATCTCATCTTTTGATGTCTTGCCTTTACTTGTCTTCTTTTGAAATTTTGTCTCTGAGATATTTTTCTGATATTGATTCAAAAGACAATGCAATCCTCTAAAATGATTTTTCAGTTTTATCAAGAGATGAATGCAGTTGCAATTAATAGAAAAAGAAGAAGTAGGAGCAAAGTTTTTCTTTTTATTAAAAGCATTTGTTACATTTTGACTTCTTTTGAAACTAGCACTAGGAATATTACATGTATCCCTAACTACTTCTTTCCTTTTTGCTTGAAAGACAGTCTTCTTTTCAAGTTGCTTTTTCTTGTTCAAAAACATCTTCTTTTCTTTGCTGCTTACTGCACAAACAGGATCAATATGGTTAATTTTTGTCCATTTGCCTTTTTTTTCAGGAGAGAATTTTATTGTTTTATAGGTGTAAGATCTAGAAGTGTTTGTTTTATTCTTTGCCTTTTCTTGTAACTATTTTTCAAGTTCCAGAGACGTTTTTGCTTGAAAACACATATTTTCAAAATCAGGACTTATTGGTATTCTGGTTTGGTTTTCAAAATTGAAATTGGAACATTCAAAATACCAGAGCCAACAGTTTCTATCTTTTTGTGAATTACATTCCCTGGTTTACAAAAAATTTGTTCATCAATCTCTTGATCAGATTCTGAATCAGAGTCAAGAAAATCTCTCTTAGTTTTAATAGAGAAAACTACCTCTATTGGTTTTTTAATTTCTTTTGTTCTAGAGAATTTAATGATCCGTTTCATGCTTTCTTTTCTTTTTAAGTCCTCCATGACATTTTCTTTTCATATCTTTTTAACATCATCTTCAAATGTAGTTCTGATGTTTTCATCTGAACTTGGTGAATACAGAGGAGCATCCGGATTAAGTGAACTCTGAGATTCATTTTCAGAAGTACTTGTATCAGAGGTACTTGGTTCATATGTCTCTGATTCATTTGATATGAAAGCATCAAATCTGAAAATTTCTTTGGGATCATTGCTTTGAGGTTTTGTGAAGAGTACCTTTGAAGTTTCTCCGTTTATCTGTAACACAGACTTTTGAAAGTTTTTTACTTCAGAGTATGTAGTATTTTTGAAATTCAAAGCTCTTGTTTTTTATCCCTCTGATGTTTTCATTCTTTTGAAATTATTCAGAAATGGACCTTCAATGCTTTGGACCTTTCCCATACAGAAAGTGGAAGAAAGTGAAGTTTTCTCCAATCCAGTGAATGAATTCAACTCATTGAATCCCAGCCCTTGAGAGTCCATTTGAGTTTTTATTTTGTCGAAAACACTTTGTGCATTAACATAGCTTTTGATTCGAATATTTTTTCTATCTAGAGATTGATGTAGGATTTCTCTTTCCTTTTGAAAAAATTTGGTTAAGGCAATAGAATTGAGCCTTTCATACTCAGATTTCTTTACTTCTTCTTCTTTTCCTTTTAAAACTTTCTCAATTTCTCTTATTTTTTCTAAAAATGATTTTTTCTTTTTGCTTGTGAGTTTCTTCAAGTTTGGTTTTTTCAAGAAAAATTTCTTTCTTTTCTGATTCCAAAAGATTCTTTTTTCTTTTGAAAAAAATGAGCTCTTTTGTCACTTGCTCTCTTTTCTTTTTTTCTTCAAGAAACTTTTGCTCTAGATCCTGAAGTTCATTAATTAGTTTAAAAGCATCTATTTCAGGATCACTGTCAGAGGTGTAAAGAGAGTTTACCTTTTCAGAGTTGTCTTCTGATGCTCCATCAGTTTGATTTCCATCTGAAAAAGCCATACCACAGAGATTGGTAGGCTCTTCCTCACCATCACTTGTTGAGTCTGATAGCTAGTCTTCCATTTCTGCTACAAGAACTCTTTCTTTTACATTGTACTTGTATTTGTTCTTGTAGTAATCTTGATCTTTGACAAGTTTTCCTCTACAGTTTGCAGAGAAATGGCCTAGTTTTCCACATCTGAAACATCTTCCATCATTTTGATTTGTTGGAAGAGTGGCAGTACTTGTCTCTGGCTTCTGTTCTTGAGGTTTGAAGTATCTCTGTGGCTGTGGATACCTTGGTTGAAATGGTTGTTGAGATCTTGATTGTTGTGTTGCATCATTATTGTTGAAGTTTGTACCCTTTTGATTACTATATGGAGTGAATCTGGGTTCTTGTTGAAATCTTCTTTCAGGATTTCTTCTGTCTTCATTCTCTCTCCTTTCTTCAAATACTTTCTTGCCAAATTTCTTGTTAAATTGATGAGTGATTAATGCAAGAGATTTGGTGAAGGCATTGATATCATCTTCTGAGTCTGAATCTGTATGATTTTCTTCTACCATTAAGACCTTTTTGGATCTTCTTTTTGTTTCCAAACCTTTTTGTGACTCTTCACAGTTGTTTTCTTTCGATATTTGTTTTGAAACAAGTGCAAGGGGTCCACCTAAAGAGGTTTTTGATTTTTGCTTCATAACTTCCTTTTCATGTGCAACAAGAGTACCATAAATGTCAGTTAATGACCATGACTCAAGATCTTGATTGGCTTGTATAGACATGGACAGTTGTGACCATTCCTCATTTAAGCTTTTCAAGAAAAGAACGTTGTTTTCCTCTTTTGTTCTTATCACTCCAAACTTTCTGCATTTGTTGATAAGAATGTTGAATCTTGAGTAAGTTTGGTGTAATATTTCTTCTGGTAGAGCATGAAAATCATGATATTCATTGATGCATAGATTTCTTCTATTTTTCTAGGTTTGTAGGCCTCCTTCAAGTTGATTTAACAACTGATCCCATATCTTTTTTGCAGTTTTACAAGAATCAAGTTCTTGAAAGATACTATTGGGAATGACCATTATAAGTAATCTAACATCTTTTGAGTCATTATCCATCATATTAGTTTCTTCATCAGTGAAGTTTGTGGTTTTCTTTTCATAATATGCAGGTATTTCAGCAGTATCTGCTGTTGCAGGAACTCTTGGTACCAACACCATTGGAATGTGAGGTTCAACGTTCACTGATCTAAAAATATCCCTGTCCATACCTTCTATGAAATTTACTATCCTTATCTTCCATTGGGGATATTCATCCCTTAAAAGTGTAGGAGGTTTTGTTAATGACCCAGCTGTATGAATGACACTTGTGCTTCAGTTTGCCATTTTTGAAGAAAAAGATGAAGATTTGAAGAACTGATGCCTTTTGTATTGCACAGTGATTTACTATCAAATCTTGAGCATATGGTGTTCTTTAATAAACCAGGTTTATATGAACATGCACATATATTGAAAGTTAGAATCAATGAGATGTAAATCTATCCGAGTATGCAGATGCGATCTTTCTTTGTTTAGAAAACAAAGGAGGCTCTGATACCAATTGTTGGATCCCAGATTTAATCTCACAACAATGATATAAACAATAAGAGTAATAACAACGGAAGCAATATAGTTTAATATCAAAGGAGATTCAAATATCACAGTTCATAAAGCAGATAATAGATAAACAAGAAATTCTTGACATAAAATATTCAACTTATATTATCAGATATAAGACTTCTTAAGCACACTTTGAACAATAAGGTGATGGTCCTTTTTATAGGACCATAAAGTAAGCAGTGTACTTATCTGACAAATAGAAGAATGCTTGAACAGTGTCTTACCTAAAAGGTAAGATCAAGACATGCTTGAACAGTGACCTACTCTAGAAAGTAAATCTTATCACTAGGTGCCATGTCATCTGTTCTTCTTTGTCATGAAATTCAGAGTGAACATCTTCAGAGCTCTGAAATAGGATATCTGATGAGGAGCTCTCTGATGTCTTTCTGTGAGACTGTCTCTGAACTGATTTCAGAGACAGACTTGCTTTCTCCGAGACTGACTCTGAACTGACTTCAGAGACAGACTTGCTTTCTTCAGACTGACTCTGAACTGTCTTCAGAGACAGACTTGCTTTCTTCAGACTGACTCTGAACTGATTTCAGAGACAAACTTGCTTTCTCCGAGACTGACTCTGAACTAACTTCAGAGACAGACTTGCTTTCTTCAGACTGACTCTGAACTGTCTTCAGAGACAGACTTGCTTTCTTCAGACTGACTCTGAACTGACTTCAGAGACAGACATGTTTTCTCCGTTGATGTCCCTTGAAAGTCTTTAGATGAAGACTGAGTTATTTTCAATACTTTCATTGGTTCAGATTTGGGGCTAACAGAAGTCATGGTACATACACATCAAGCCAAGAAGAACAATGTGCGTAAAGGTAAACCTGATCATATATACACGAAAGATCAATTAATCAGGTTATCAGGTAAGAAATACTATTGTTCTTATTGTCGTACACATGATCCTGTTCACAAAACAAGTGATCATTACTGGTATGGTTCTTATTCAGTTACTCCTATTCGAACTGCAACTAACACACATGGACCCAAATACCAGTGGGTACCAAAGCCGAAAAGTGAATCTGTGTTGCAGGCACCTACTGTCAACGGAGAGTAAGAGAACCAAGGCTTCTAAGTAAATCAGCTTAGGACCCGTACTTCAACGAAGTTTGACTTCTAAACACAACATTTTAGGACTCGTACTTCAGTGATCAAAAGACCTTACTCCTGTGCTGATAAGAGATTGTACTCCAATACTCGAATGATGAAATCAACCATCAAGGGGGAGTACATACTTTTCTGAAATATTTTGCATCCATTAGATATGATGAACTACATTTCAAAATAGAATTGTAGATCTCTATCATGTGCTTTTTCACTGACATATTTTAGATGCATATTTTCAGGGGGAGTAAAGAATTATGATTTCTGATTATTTCAGATCAGAACTCGTACATTCAATGTTTACGGCTTTATGTTTTTTACTTTTTAATAAATTTGTGAATAAAGTTGCTTTGACATTACTTTGAGACTTTTGCAGATTGAGAGGATGCTTACAAGATCATATTTTTATGACTTTAAGCTTGATTTGATGAGATTTAAGACTGCACGATAAAGGTTAAATTTCTTGTCTTAATCTCATATATGGTTGAAAGAAGGACAACTTTCAATCATACAAAACATATTCTTAAATGTTCAAACCACTTCCCGATTCTTAAACAGATTTCATGAATTGGAAGCGTGCTTTTAAATGTTTTCATTTTATTTGATTTTGAATGTTTTACAAACCGTGTGTTTCTAAAGATAAATACTTGTGTATTGTCTTTTCTATATACTTTCAAGTATTCACACACACCGGTTTGACTTATTGTTCAAAATGTTCTTACCATGTCTCAAATTTGAAACATATTTTTCGATGGTAAGACACCCCACTTGCATTTCAAAGAATTTTGAGCGTAATTTCATTTCAAAACGTTCATTTCAAGACTTGTCTATATCTTGGTTCGTATAGACAATATCCATTATTCATGACCATAAGCTTTGATTGTTATATCATTTCATTCTGATCATTTTTCATACAATGTCAGATTTTCAAATAAGTCTCTTGCATTCATATTTATTCATTGAATTTATTTGTTTGAAATATATTCAATGTTTAAAAATGCTCAAATCTTCATGATTACATTTCTGATCATACATATATCTGACTTGTATTTCATACTTTGTGCTTTATTTGATAAAGTTAAACTATCTTGAGCAACATATGTTTCATAGGAAAATATGGGTTCTTTGTGCTAGGACTTAAATGAACTTCTATGGATTCACGTTAACTAGTGTCTCCTACCCAAGAAATTAATCCATAGTGATTGAGTGTGAGGAGTCAAAAAGAAATGAGTGTGGGTTGTGCGTTGAGGTAAAATGGAAAAGAGAGTTTGGTTAGGTGTGAGCTTAATGATTAAAGGAAAGAAGGTGTGAGATCAGAGTAAAAGAATATCAAACTCTGCACCAACTACTTTCTGAGCTAGGCATCCACATTACTAATGTTTCACAATTCTTGGTGAACATTATTGAAACAGGCAAATAGCCCATGCCAACTCTTGTTAAAAACCCCACCAGCCACTCATTTTCTTCTTAAAAAGAAAGTGTTTCATTATTTTCTGGGGACGCAGCACATTATCTATCTGGTTTTCATTTGGAAAATCTGGATATTGAAAAAGAAGGAAGTCTGCCCCACCTTCACACTTCGATCATGCACATTGAGTCTGTGTTTAACTATTGTTGTCTCAATGGTTTACACAATTTTGAGCCTATTATAAAAAGTAATCATCATGTGCTTAATTTTTTCAAACACTTGCACGAACACACAAGGAAATTTGTTTTTCTTGTCATAACATTCATAAAAATTCCTTTGTGGTGTTTCAATGATTGAATGGAAGACCTGAGGGAGTGAACATCAAAAAGCTCCTTTCCTATGTGTATCCGTTGCACACAGTAACTTCGTGTTACTGACAGGCATTCTAACTGATTCATTTGTTGATTCAGGTGTTACATGAATATTTTTGTCTGGATTTGAAAAGATCTAGATAAATACTTGGTTACGGATCAGTGAATCAGAGGCTCTTAGACAGATCATAATTGTCAAAGACATTTCTTGGAAAACGTTTTGATGATATCGATACTCAAATCATCAAAAAGGGGGAGATGGTATCAAGAAATGTTGAAGTTGGGAGAAAAATGTTCAAGAATTGAGTGTTAAAGAAAGTTTGCTGAAAGACTTCAGAGATATTCAGAATTGTTGAAGATAATTTGCTGAAGGGATCAGAGTTTTAGTCTGATAGAGGTTTGGTTACAACCTTTGGGAGAGAATGTTAATAATCCTTGAAGAACAAATTTTTTGGAAGATTGCTGAAAGTTTTTGAAGACACAGAGTTTATCAAAGAAAGAGGAGAATGTCAGAATTTTCATATGAATAGGGGGAGAATGTGGATTGTTTGAGAAAATCATTTTTGTATCAAAGGGGAGATTCCAAGAAATGATAAAGGTTGATCAAAGGGGGAGTTTATTCAAATTGAGCTTAAAGAGAGAAGATCGCATTGTTAAATCTTTTAGTAATGATCTTGATCCAAAGTGGGAGAATGTTAGAGCACATATTTGTTGGATTCAAGATCATAAAGATTGAAGACCAAAGTGAAGAAGTCAAAGGCTGGAAAGTTAACTCTCAGTGAAAGTCAAAGTCATTTTGTAATAAAGTCAAAGTCAATGTTTTGTATTTTGTTTCCTTGTATTTGTGTGAAGGTATAAATACCTTGTGTCCTTGTAATGCTTTGAAGTAAGTAAGTCATTGAAGAGTGGTAACATTCATATTGTAGATGTAAGCAGATTAGAGAAGAGGTCAATTGAATATCATTTTAGAGAGAGAGAGTGTGTTTGTAGAGAGAGAAAGTAAGAGTTGTAATATTTGTGATTCATATCAATGACATTTGATTTTCATATTGATTGTTTTGTATTGATTAGAAATTGAATCTGGGAATAACAGTTTGGTTTCCATCAAAAGTTTAAAACCCATCAGTGATCAGATTATGAAGAACTCAATAGAGGGAGAAAGAAGTAGAACTTACATAAAGCAAGAAGAAGTGATTATGAAGAACCGTGGGAGTGGGAGGACACCTGCGATGGCCACCGGTGGCTGGTGTCGAGAGAGAGGCCTCCAGTGGCTAGAGAGTAGTCGAGAGAGAGGTCGTTGTGCCGTCAGTCGTGTCTGGTGGTGAATAGTCGAGAGATTTAGACATGGAACAAAGACATGGAAGTTGTAAAAGTCTTCGATCTACAAAAATACATGGGCAGATGGTACGAAATAGCTTCATTCCCATCCATATTTCAGCCCAAAGATGGCATCAACACTATGGCAACTTACAAATTGAACGAAGCTGGCACTATCCATGTTTTGAATTTCAGAGAGACAACAGAGAGAGAGGTTGAGTCGAGTAGAGGGATTTGATTTCAGATTTGGTATTTAGGTATTAGGTTTAATGGTTTACATAAACAGATTTGTATTTCAGATATTTCGGACGGATCGGGTGATGGAAAGGGATACCCACCCCGATCCGTAATACCCACAAAAAAGATCGAGTTCGGGTGGTCGGGTGGCCGGGTGGCCGGGTATCGTTTTCTCGGGTAGTTCGGGTAGGCGGGTCCGTTGGGTTTTTCGTGTCGGTCGGGTTGTGCTCACCCCTACACTTGGTTATCCACAGTTTTCTGTCAATGATTTCCAAATCAAACTCTTGTAGTAACAAGACACATCTTATTAGCCTAGGTTTTGCATCTTTTTTAGAAATAAGACACTTGATGGCATCATGATCAGTGTGAACAATCACTTTGGTACCCATCAAGTATGATCTGAATTTTTTAAAAGCACAAAACCACATCTAAGAATTCCTTTTCAGTAGTGGTGTAATTGATTTGGGCTTCATTTAGAGTCTTGCTAGCATAATAAACAGGGTGGAATATTTTATTTTTCTTTTGACCCAAAACTGCTCTAACTGCCCAGTCACTTGCATCACACATAATTTCAAAGGGTTGGGACCAATAAGGTATTATTACTACAGGAGCAGTGACCAATGCTTCCTTCAAAGTGTTAAAAGCCTTTTTATAGTCTTCATTAAAATCAAACACTTGATCATGTTGTAGCAATAAACAAAGAGGCTTTGAAATTTTAGAAAAATCTTTTATAAACCTCCTGTAAAAACTTGCATGACCCAAAAAACTTCTAACCCCTTTGACAGTTGTTGGTTCAGGTAATTTCTCAATTACTTCCAACTTTGCTTTATCAACCTCAATTCTCCATTTGGAAATGAGATGTCCCAACACAATTCCTTCTTTCACCATAAAGTGACACTTTTCCCAGTTTAAAACTAAGTATGTTTTTTCACATCTTTTAAGACTCTTCTCTAGGTTTTGTAAACATTGATCATATGATGTCCCATAAACTGAAAAATCATCCATGCAAATTTCCATGGAGCGTTCTAACATGTCAGAAAAATAGACATCATACATCTTTAAAAAGTGGTTGGGGCAATACATAATCCAAAAGGCATTCTTCTAAAAGAAAAAGTTCCATATGGACATATGAAGGTGGTCTTTCCTAGTCATCCGGTGCTATGGCAATTTGATTGTAACCAGAGTAGCTATCTAAGAAATAGTAGAACTATTTTCCTGCTAATTTGTCTAACATCTGGTCAGTGAATGGTAATGAAAAATGGTCTTTCTGTGTGGCCTTGTTCAACCTCCTAAAGTCCATACATATCCTCCAACCTAAAACTATCCTAGTAGGTATAAGTTCATTTTTTTCATTTGGTACAATAGTTACCCCAGACATCTTGGTTACATATTACACTGGACTAACACATGTACTACTTGCAATATGATAAATTATTCATGATGAAACTATGACAGGCAATTTCCTTGGGTCTCCTAAAAAGGCATATTTCAAATGTGCGGGAAGTTGTTTTAATTCTAAGTCTGGTGCAGTTTCTAAGGATAGAACAAGAGTTTTCTTATCCTCATTTTCTAAGACTTCAAAAGCAGTTATCTCTGGTGGCATTTCTAAGTCCTCAGAGTCTTTCTCTTCCTCACCACTATCAGCTTCTTCTATTCCTAAAATCTCCCCCAAACTTTTTTATTGGCACCAAGTCTCAATCAAGCTTAAGGTAGAACATTTTTCTTTTTCTTCTAAGTACTTGAGGGAATCAAACACATTAAAATTCACTTCCTGATCTTGGACTCTCATGGTTAACTCACCTTTCTGGACATCTACCTGGGTTCTTCCAGTGGCTAGGAAAGGTCTGCCTAACAGGATGGGAACTTCTTTGTCAACTTCAAAGTCTAGGATGATAAAGTCATCTGGGAAAATAAACTTGTCAACTTGGACTAGGACATCCCCAGTTTTTCCTTTAGGCCAGGCTATGGACTTATCAACTAATTGGAGAGTAACAGTAGTGGGTCTAGCTTCACCTATACCTAAGGTGTTAAAAATAGATAGAGGCATGAGGTTTATGCTAGCATCTAAGTCGCATAGGGACTTTGCTACCTCTTTTCCTCCTATGGAACATGGGATTGTAAACCTTCCAGGATCTTTCAGCTTTGGAGGGATTTTACTGGATAACAGAGCACTACAACCTTTGGTCAGGGCTACAGTCTCATATTCAGTCCACTTTTTCTTTTTGGTCAAAATGTCTTTTAAAAACTTGCATAACTTGGCATCTACTCGATGGCTTCAACCAGAGGTATGTTTATGTATAACTGTTTAAAAACATCAAGAAACTTTTTAAACTGTATTTCTTCCTGTTGATTCCTTAACCTTTTAGGATAAGTGATGTAAGGAGTGACTAAAGTAGAGGGAGTAATCTTGTGATAAGTAGGGGTTTGAATGGGTGCTTGAAGACGTTGTAAAACAGGTTCCAATATAGGTTCATTTTCAGTCCTACAGGGTCCTATAGGATTGGACTAAGTTGGTAAGTATGACTGTCACCAGATTTTGACACATCAACTATAGTACCTTCCTTAAGTTTCTGGACTTTCATAAGTTAATTAGGGAATAGTGATGGAGAATCTGATCTACTTGGAATGGTTGGACTATTAATGGGCCTATCAACATTCATGGCCCCACTAGTACTACAGGACTAGTTTACAGGTAATGTACTTGTAGACACTGGTCTCATCTTTTTTTTTTCAGGCTCTACTTTGTCTGATTCTTTTTGGATGTTTTCCACTAAAGGCTTTCCACTTCTTAGAGTCACAACCTTGACATGCTCTTTTCCAGCTCTCTGAGGCATCTCAGTATCACTAGGCAAATATCTTGTGGGTCTTTTCCTTAATTCCAAAACCATTTGTCCCATTTGAGTCTCAAGATTCTTGACAGAATCCTATGTTTAGGCTTCAAGATTTTTTATGGATGTCTGAGTTTGGGTTAAGAACCCTTTCATCATTGCTTCCAAAGAAGTAGATGAGTCGGCATGAGGGTTGGTCTTGTTTTGGAAAGAGGGTTGATGATGTTGAGCATGGGAATTAGCATATTGGTTGTGTTGGGACTTGTGATGGGAATGTGGGTGAAACTTTTGACTGTCCATGTGATTGTAAGTGAAAGTTGGATTGGCCTTGCGGCTTTGGTAGCAATGGGTTAAGAGTAGGACTGTGCCAGAAGAAATTGGGATGATTCCTCCATTCAGGATTGTACGTTTGAGAAAAGGGTCCACTCTTGTTGTTATTCACATAACTGACATGCTCAGGATTTCTTGGACAATGCTCAAATGCATGACCATCACCACAGTAAGTACATTGCACATTGTTGACAGTAGGAGTAGAAGTATTAGACTGCATAGTTGGATTAGTGAAATTTTTAAGCAAATATGCCATATTGGCCATTTGTGTAGTTAATTCTTTGTATGCATCTATTTCATGTACTCCTGTTGTATTTCTAGGTGCAACCGCACGTGGATCAGACCATTGTTCGTTGTTGTTAGAAATCCTTTTAAGTATGTCATAACCTTCATTGTAAGTACCAACTGTGAATGCTCCGCCTACAGTAGCATCAAGCATTTGTTTAGCAGTGGTATATAAACCACTGTAAAACGTCTCTAGCGTTATGTAGTTCAGAATGCCATGGTGAGGGCATTTTCTCAGTAGCTCTTTGTACCTTTCCCATGCAACAGGAACTTCTTCATCATCCAGTTGTTTAGGAGTACATATTTCATTTTAGGACTTAGCATTCCTCGTGGGTTGAAAATATTTTTTTAGAAAAACTTCAGCCATTTGCTTCCAATATCTCATAGAATCAGGTTGTAAAGAATTATACCAAGACCTTGCTCTGTCCCTTAGAAAATATGGAAAAAGTTTTAGTTTCAAAGCATTGTCTGGTACTATAGGAATATGTGATTTCCATGAAAGATCTCAAGTAAGAATGAGGATCTTCGGATGTAACACCCCGATTTCTGGGTAAACAATTATCACCTTAAATTCGTGTTTCGCTTGTAGTATAGTTTTAGTTCTTAGTTTTTCCTTGAAATATGTCTTTTGAGAGGGTTGAGTGTGTTAGCCAGAAAAGAGGGCAAAAAGAAAAACAGTGCTCCGTGCAACTCGAGTCGCACCGCACCGTCATCCGCGTGGGGCTCTGCCCTCGTGCGACTCCAGTCTTTGGCACACCTCTCTGCGCTGGTCCAGCCGTGCGGGCATCCGCGCGCGATCACTGGGTGATTAAAAGGGGGAAATCGGTCCCCAAATCTCATATTCCCCAAAATCACTTCTCAAAAGCTCTCTTTTCTTCTCCCTCTTCATTAAATCCTACTTACAACATTTATCACTACATTCTTCTTCAAATCTTCAAGTTGGAATCATCATTTAAATGTTTGGAAGTCTAGGGTTCAAAGGTCTACCATCTCATCATCTTCATCTTCAACCTCAAGACTCCGTCTCCATTTCTAGGGTTTTGCCATTTTAGGGTTTTTACATCACAAACTCATTTAGTGAGTCTCCTAACCCTTATCTTACTATAAATGTGTTATTAATTGCTTATGTGAGAGTTGTAGACACTTTGGAGTTACATAAATTTGGTGGATTTTTCTAGAATATGGATATTTTTCATCTTGAATGCTTTAAATGTCATGAGGATTCCTATGTGCATATAGAAATGTAAAATGAGCCATGTGTTGGAGGAGATTCATTTCTTATGAAAGTGGTTTTCAACCCAAGTAACCATGCTTGTAGCTAGACCTGTTACAATAGTCTATTTGTGTCCCTTATTGGTAGTGAAGGTTATTCTTATATAAATGTGAAATGTGCATTATAGTGTTTTAGAATAGAATGCATTATACATGAAAAATGTTATTCTTATTAGTGATGACCATAAATGTGAAGTTTAATGTCTAATTCCTTGTGCACGAGGATTTAGATGGAATGATATATTTGGTTATAACTGTTGGCCAAGTGTGGTCACTAGCGAGTAGGCAATGGGGGACTTTATAGTCCTTGATGTGTAACTTGTCTAGATTGGATAGGCAATAATGTCCGTAAGTCCTTAAGGTGTAACTCGATGTAGTAGGCAATAAAGGCACAAACAGTTTGAGGATTGTGTTGTCTATATGGCATGGAAACTAGAACCGGGACATGAGGTGTAATCCAATAACATCACGGGTGACTCCATTCATGTGTTCTCGTCACCCAAGATGGAAACGGGTCTCCCCCATATTTCAAAAGATACCTCTTGTGTGTATTTGTTCAGGTGTGGAATATCTTTTCCATGTGAGGGTTGGCATTGGTTCAACCCGTAGGCGTATCAGTAACAATTAATATGATGCAATTGTCTAAATTATAAACTATTAAATCTTACGACCTCACTAGACTATTGGTCTAACACTTGTCTGGTATTTTGTTGGCTCACAGGTCCTACTTTCGTTGTGCATAGGGCACCTTGATTCACCGGTCGTGTACCTAGGAGTTTCGAAGGACCGGGCTATTGGGGAATCTTTTGAGAAGAGCATTTTGGAGCCATAGCGACACCCACATTAATGTAGTCTTAATTATCGTTCTAGATTAAATAGGTTGTTGTGTTTATGTCTCATTCATTCATTGCTATATTTGATGTAAACTACCCCAACTTTATTGGGTTTTATTTGTCTATATTTACAGGGTTTATAAACCTTCTTATTTTATACGTCATATTGTTCCCAGATGTGTTCTAATCAAGATGAATAACAATGAATTCAATTCCAAGTAAACGTATATTGATCAATGAATCCACAGTACACGATGCTCTCTCAATTACAATATTTCTCTCTCTAGAATTAGCCTCACTCTTAGTCATACGAGTCTACAAAAAAAAACAAAGTATTTATACCTACATGTTACAAAGACAAAACAATTAACACTAGACAAGTTGACTTTCAATTAGACTTTGACTTTTCTTTATTATACATGACATTGACTTTGCAATGAGGATTTGACTTGAACATTTACTTTCCAATCTTCATGATCTTGGATCCAACACATTTGTGCATTAACAATCTCCCCCTTTAGATTCAAGATCACTTTCAAAACAAAATCTTCTCCTTTGAATTTAGAAATAAATGGTCTTCCCCTTTGGATAAACAAAAAATGAATTTCAGCATTCACGAACAATCTTCTTTGTATGATCTATGCATATTCAATCTCTACCTTTATCATCTTCACAAGAATAAGCCTTTCATCTCCCCTTTCTTTAAACTTACTTCAGATTTTCTATATTCTCTCCCACAGTTTGTGAATATCTTCTTCAAGAATCATTAACAATCTTCCCCAAGGTAATAAAAACCTCTTTCAGACTTCATAAACTGAAATTGTCTTCAGATTTATCTCACTTTGTTTCAACAAATAATCTCCAAAGAAAATTTCAGCAAATTTCATCAAGCTTTCAGAATTCCTTGAACTTTCTCTATTATTCTGACCATTCTCCCCATAAGTCGGACAATAAATCTTTCAAACTCTGTCATATCTTGATCATCTCATTTTTTGAATATAATTCTCCCATATTCCAAACAAGTAACTTCCTCAAATTGAAACATTTCTTGATCATCTCCCCCTTTTTGATGATGTAGAGCATAGAAATCATCAAAACTTCTTCAAGAAATGTCATGAATCTATTTCTGACCATTGATCTTTCAAAAAATGAGCTTCTGAACCATCCATCAATTCATAATGTATTTATCCAAATCTTTCCAAATTCAGACAAATAAGGGTGTAACCCTGAATCAACAAATGAATCAGTTAAAATGTCTGTAAGTAGCATAAAGCTACTTAGTACAACAAATATATTGTACAAGGAGTTTTATTGATGTTCACTCCCCAGGTCTTCCATTCAATCATCGAATAACACAAGATTATTCTATGAACGTTCCGACAGAAAAAAAAAATTCTATTTGGTTGTGCTAATGTATGAAAGAATTTAAACATGAATGTTTATAAAAGGCTCAAAATGTGTAAACTATTAAGACAACAACATTAATGCACGGACTCAATTGTGCATGATCAAAGTGTGAAGGTGGGGCAGACTTCCTACTATTTCAATATCCACATCTTCCAAATGAAGACAAGATAGATTATGTGCTATGTCCCCAATCAAAATATGAAACATTTCTTTGTTAAGAAAGATATGAGTAGCTGGTGGGATTATAGCAAGAGTTGGCATGGGCTCACTACCTATTTCAATGATGTTCACGAATAAATTGTGAAACAACAGTTATGTGGTTGGCCGACTCAGAAAAAGTTGGTCTAGAGTTCTGATATTCTTTTAACTCTGTTCTCACACCCTCGTTGTTTTTAACATTTAAGCTCACTTCTAACCAAACTCTCTTTTACATATTTCCTCATCACACAGCCACACTCAAATATTGACACCTTGCCTCTCGATCAGTCAAGGATAACATCTTGAGTAGTAAACACTGGTTATCGTGAATCCATAGAAGTTCTTTTAAGTCCTCACACTGATCCCATGTGAATTATCCTAGAAACAAAAATATTGCTCAACGGTTTAACTTTAACAGTTAAAACACAGTACATATGTTAGATGAACGTATGCTCAATAAGATAATCATGGGGATTTGAGCATTTTAAACATGGAAGATTTTCTCATAACAAGTATATTGAAAGAATGAATTGAATACAAAAGACTTGTTTGAGAATCTGACAATGTATGGAAAAGATCAAATAAGAATGATTTAGCATTAAAAGCTTAGGTCACGAAAAATTGGATATTGTCTATATGAAGAAAATATAGACAAGTTTTGAAAGAAACGCTTTGAATGAATTAACGCTCAGTTATCAATGAATTTCAAATGGGGTGTCTTACCAACGAACATTAGTTTCAATTTGAGACATGGTAAGAACATAGTCAATAAAGTACTAAACCAGTGTGTGTGAATACTTGATAGTATATAGTGTTAGGACTGAAAGTCCTAGTGCGTTGAAAGTTGTATAACGCATTTATAGGGTATGAATTATAATTGTTTAAAAGTGTTTGTAAATGGGCTTTGAGGCCCATTAGGCTTTATGCGTTTGATATTTAATGTTGTGTTAACCTAGGTTTTAGGTTAATGGTCATCCATAGGTTTAGTTAGCCGTATCAGATATTATCTCTGTAAACCTTAAACCCTTTACTGATAAATCTAATCATATGACCAGCAGTTGTGGTTCAATCTTTGTTCGTTATTGATTATTATTGTTGTTAATTGCACTGTTTTGGGATCTACAATTGGTATCAGAGCAAGATCGAATTAATCTTCATTTGATACGATCAAAAGGTTTGTCTAAACTCCTATCTTTTATCGAATTCTAGTTTGATACGACGCTTACTGTGTTCATCAATTTCTAGAAATTTTTCGTGAAATCTCTTGTGTTTTGATCCGTTTATTTGCAAAAGATTGATTGGTTTGTGGTTGGATACATATTTCAATCATCAATTTTTTGTCAAATTGATTAATTTGGAGTATTTAAAGTTTTTTGACCGACGGATGTTAATTGTTAGAAGGATTGGTCGGTGTTCCAATTAGTGAGAATCGGTGGTGTGGTTTACTTTTTCTTAAAGAGCTTTGCAATTACATTAGTGGATCGATGGAGAGAACCTTATTGCCGGTGGGCTGTTAATTTGTTTTTGGTTGTCGGTGGTTCCAATTGAATTTGAGTGGTGGCTGTGAATACCTAATTGGCTTCCTGTTTTGAATTTTTTTACTTGATGATCGATTCAATCCATAATCCTAAAATTAGCCACACTTGATCCATCCATCCATAAATTTAATAATAAAATGTGTTTGAGAAGCTTGTGTATTGGGAACAAGCCGAAACTTAATTCCATCTGGGAAAAAATCTACCGGGACTTGACTTCATCCGGGAGTTCACCCCGGGAATTCCATCCGGGACTTGATTCAATCCTGGTTTTAAAACCTTGTCTACATGGAGATTGCTTTAGGTCCGGGGCTTGCCAACAATTGCAACCGGAAGTTAGACTTGATTCGGGTATTGATCCCTTGAGAAGCGAGAATTGATACCACAACCGGTTTTTGAGACTCGTATAGCAACCTTGCGCATCCGGGAGTTGTAGGCTTGATATATATATATATATATATATATATATATATATATATATATATATCGTAAGCTTCTGAATTTTTTCGTCGGTTGAATCAGTTACGACAAGTTTTCAAGTTTTGATCCGTTTTCGAAAAGTTTATCGGTTGATTCGGGTGTGATTGTGGAATGAATTTTTCAAGTTTGAACTATTAACGGTTGTTTACGGTGCTTAAACAGTTGATTACGTTCGAAAATTTTTAACCCATGTCGAGTTTTTAAGTTTTCGTTCGGTTTCCGAAAAAATTTCAGTTGCTTCGTTCGAGAGTTTGAGAGATTGTTTTGGGTTCTAATCAGTTGAGAGAGCTTAAGGGAACATAAACGATCTATTTTGGTCAAAAAAATTTAACCCATACGGTGTTTTGGAGTTTTTTATCGTTTTCCGTAAAGTTTTCGGTTGGTTCGTTTGTGATCGTAGGTTGACCGTTTGAGTATTAATCAGTTGAGAAGTAATTAGGGAACTCTAATGATCGTTATGCATTAAATATTTCTAACCGTTTCGTGTTTTTGCAGGTGTGGTAGAGGTAGGAGATGATGAATAGTATATTCGTTAACTCTCCGTTAATTTCTTTACATTTTTGGTCCTTTTTTCGTTAAGTGTCCGTTAGTCCAGTTAGTTTGTTAGTTTGGTTAGTTTTATTTCATTTTTAGTCCATTTTCAGTTAGAGTCCAGTTAAGTCCGTTAGTAGCTTTAAATTTTACACGTCTAGTCCCTCTAGTTAGTAGTTTTAATTTATGTCATTTTTGGTCCTTCTACCTTTAAGTTTTACTTTCTATCATTTTTAGTCCCTCTAGTTTTAAGTTTTTGTTAGTGTCACTTTTGGTTCTCGTACTTCAAAGGTTTCAAAGTTTTTCAAGTTTAATCCCTAAACTTTCAAGTTTCACTCGTTGTCACTTTTGGTCCCTGCACTTTAAAGTTTCATCTCTTATCAAGTTTAACCCATGGACTTCAAGTTTTTCAGGTAACAATGTCTCATCCAACTTATTCTGAGCTAAAAGAGAAAGTTTCTCGTTTAGAAGCTAGGGATGAAGCTCAGCGTAAGAAGCTTGAGGATCTACTTGTAGAAAATGCTGGACAATTGTGCGAAATTTCAAGTCTAAAGGAACAACGTGAGATCTTTTCAAAAGAGTCCAAGGAGTTAAAGACGATTGTAGATGAACTGACTAACAAGCTTTGTATGTCAGAAAATGAGAGGACTGAGAGTGTCAATAAAAGCATCTTTTTCAAAAATGAAAACAAAAAGTTGACCGACAAGTTAAAGGATCTCGAACTTCAGTTTTACAAACGTGGTCAAACTAATCAAACATTCCATATAAACACACCCAAAGAGTTCAAGGACTCCAATCCCGAATGGGGAATCAGATATGACAACCCTCATTATTTGAAAAGAGCCTTGTCCAAAGTACCCACTTTATATGCTTTCGAATTTTTGGATTTGGACAAGACTTATCCAGAGTACAAAATCAGATGGACCAAGTCACTTGATGTTGAGGATCCGGAACTGGAAACTTTGAGAATGAAAAATACTGTCACTATGCAACTTCCTTTTGTGTATGACTCATTGAATGTGTCATATGACACCCATAAACCCCTTTTCTGTCAAATGACTATTTTCGAAGCTATTCTCAGGCTGAACTCGATTCAAAACCCATTGAACTTGAGGAGGAATCGATGGATCACAAGATCTATGTTCCACCCCTGATTTTAGAAAAGAAAATTGTTCATCTGGAAGAGTCATTTGAACAGGAAAGAATCAATTTTCAAAAGAAAAAAAACATGAGTTGTTATCCTAACTCGAGTGCGTCAATTCCAATCAAAAGGAATCTGGATCTAGGAGGAAAAAGAATAGTTTCTGACAGAGGTAAACAAACTCACTTCTCAACTGTCTGCCTTAGAAGGAGATCTGCTGAAAAAATAACTTCACAAAGCTGAGCTTCAAGCTAAGCTTGACTTACTCCAAGGTGAGAAGATTAATCTGTCAGAACATTCTTCTCCACCCTTAGATACCTCTTCCTGTAAAGCTTTTCTGGGTGGTTTTTCACCAAATTCTTTTGATAAAGGAAAAGAGCCTCAGTTGGAGTTTTTCAAAAAGGATCGTCGTTCTGATTTTCAAAATGCTTCCGCAAATGATCCTTTGAAAAGCGTAAATCCATCAAGTTTCCCGACTCCCACAAGTGATAATGTCAAACCTGATGAGGAAATGGAATTCTCAACGTTCTTGAATTCAGAGGTATGTTCAGACATTAAGTTAGACCAATTTGATTTCGATCCGAAACTTCCAAGTCATGTTGATTTTTTGGATTCAACTGGTGAGCCACCGGTCAAATTTTATAAAGGAGAATGTTCAACATCTGCCTCTCAAAAGGTTTCTGTGAATAAATGTTCAAAGCAAAAGTCTAAAAGACGTTCACAGAAACAAAGAAAGACCGACACCTCTAACAAAAGACATACTTACTACTCCAGTTCTTCTGATTGCGAGTTTAATGATTCTTCAGATAATCATTTTTTCAGAAAAGTAAATATGGTTTGGAGAAAGAAACCAACTACAGAAGACAGTGAAGGAAACAAGTCTCATGATTCTCCTATAGTTGATACAAAGTCATCTGTTTCCAAGACTGATTCACCCACTTATGTTTATTCTACAAGAAAGTTGATCAGTCTAAACCGAACATAGATCTGTTGCACTCACTGCGGAAATAGTGACTTTGTGGATTAAAGGTATGTTAATAATTGGTTTGGTACTTATAGCATCCCCAATCCTCAGTTTAATAGCTTAAAAGCTAAGGCAACTAACCCTCAAGGATCCATCACAATATGGATACCAAAACCAAAATCTTCCTAATTTGTTTTGTTGGAAGGTCATGTGTGATTTAATTCAGATTATTCACGTCACATGACTACAATCAAGGGTTATAACATCCTTTGAGGGGGAGTACCATGTTATTTATTTTTTCAGATCGACTTTTGAACACTTCAGTTCAAGACTCGTTCTTAAATGCTTTTGACTTCTGATTCTCTCAAATGAGAAATTTTACTTCAATGTTCTATCTTGGTGAGTTAAAGGAGTGTTAGTTCTCATAAAGTTTCTATGGTCAATCCGGAACTGGAAGGACCTACCCAAGAAACACACCACATTCATAGATATCAGTGAGGGGTCTAGATTGATAGATGAGTTCGAAGTAAAAAAAATGGTCTGGATGTGATAGGACTTAAAAGAATTATTGGTCCTTACCAAACTGAGTCATTTATCCGAGTTACCACATAATCTATTCATTCTCGTTCTTTGGATATGGATATTGAAACAGACATGGACCCAGTGTCGATAACTCGTGTCACCCCACCCAGCCACTCAAGTATCTCTCAAAAGATACTTGTTTGATATATGCACGAAGATTTGGCACATAATCTATCTATTCCTCACTCGGAGGTCTTAGATATTGAAAAAGGAAGACATCAGTTCCGGTCTCCGAACTTCATTTCATCTCACTGTGTCTATTGATTTCTAACCTGCGTCCCAGGTTGAATCAATTTTTGAGCCTAATCGATATGATTTATACTTTTTGCACACACACACGAACCTTTGTGATTCCCCTTGCATATCTTTGTGATATTGCCAGAACAGTTTGAGAAGTAATTTTTAATATTTTACTTCAGTGATAACTGGAAGTCCTATCACAGATACATCGATGCCAACTCTGAAAATAGGCAACACAATTTTAATTGGTGTGATAACATATACTATTGTGTATCTGTGTTAGCTGTAACCCTTGGTTACTGAATCGTTTTATCTAATCTTTTGCTACTCATCCGGTTAGTTTTTGAAGATACATGATGCTCAGGTTTCTCCTAATCATCATGAGGGGGAGAATGTCACACAATTCAAAGACACAGATCTTTATGTTGGAGGGAAATTTGAGGGTGAGTAACAAAATTTCTTAAATCAGAGGTTGAAAAGCCTTTGGATTCAAAGATTGCAGTCTTCTATCCCATATCAAGTAGTGTTTGCTACAAGTTGATTCCTCCTACGAGCTGATTGAAAACAAGTTCTAAAGCTGAAAGCATATTCAACTCGCGATTCAAAGACAAATTCTTTGTTTTTAATCTGAAGTTGCACCATAGAAAGTCACGTAACTCACACATTATCTTTCTTGTGTGCTAATCCGATGTGTTGAGTTCCTATAGTTGAAAGCTGCTCAGTAGTGCATTCAATAGAGGCTATTGTACAATGAATCTGGTTACAAAGTTGAAACTATGAAGACCAAGAGCTTTATTCAAGGGGGAGTTTGGAAAGACATGAAGACATGCAACACCAAAGTTTTCAAAGATTCAAGAGGGAAAGAAGATCAAGCTTGAAGATTTCAAGATGATAAATGGCTTATTCAACTTTAGGGGTCATACAACAATATTTCGGCACATTAATCATACAACAATAGGTTTAGGTACCCATTTATAGATGGGTCCTTTCGTGTGAGCACAAGATTTCGGCACCCATTTGAATTTGGGTCCTCTTTGTTTTTCAAAATCATTAGAATGATGTATATAATAAGTACCAAACCAACAATCAGAATATTGTCGAGTCACAAAATCATTTTGACCATATGTGGAAAACTAAGTAGTAGACGGAGATAATTGGATCAATTGCTTTATTGAGTAAGTCTTGTAAGAAGTTACAAGTTTTATTTTATGAGAAGCAATTTGACTAAGTACATCAGAAACACTACCAGTATCCCTACTACATTTTGAATCAGAAAATGATTTTGTAGTCTCTTCAATCTTCCTTTTTGGTCTCCATTCCAATCTCGCGTCAGGCTTTTTCCATTTCAATTCTGAAACACAAGATTTAGCTTTGTTAAGAACATGAGATTTAAGAGTCTATGTTTTCATGTGCTTAACTGTGTTGGTCCATTTCTGTGAGCGCCTTTTCTTCTGTTTCTTACCTTTATAATAATAGGTACTCACAGGAACTGAATCATCAACCTTAGTTGATACTTTTTTTTTTCAAAAACACTAGGTAAAGCAACATTATTAATCACAGAAGCAGAATGACCTTGATGTTTAGCATTGAAATCAAACTTATCAACACTTTCATCCAAACAATCATCAGAATTTAAAAAATCATTTTCAACCGCAAACAAGTCATCAACATCATCATCAAATTGTTGTGCCTTGGAAGAGTTTGAAAATTTTAAATTATTTGTATTTTTAGAACACTTCTTTTGATAAGACATTTTAGCACAATCTGAAGATTTAGGATTAGTAAAAACATTTCCCATGAAAATTTTACAAGATGATGCATCTGAATCAGTGGAGTTGTTTTCACAAACTCTTTCTGATTCGGATTTACCATTTGTAACTTCAGATTTGAAACTAGTGTTCATTATGACAGTAGAAAACACAATCTTCTCAAGATCAACCAAAATTCTTTCTTCCGCTAAGATGTTTTCAAGCTCAGATATTTTGCTTTCCAAGACGAGTGGAGGAACATAAATCTTTGCTTTAACAGGTTTGGCCTCCATCTCCTCAGTAGAATAGCTTTGGAAATAATCATTTGACAGAAACTTTGGTTGCTCAGAAATATAACTATCATTCAACTTTTTATAGCAAAATAGTAGTTGCATTTTTGTTTTGTTCTTTCTATTCTCATCTTCCTCAACCTCAACCTCAACCTCAACCTCATCAGATGATTTTGTAACAAATTTGGATTTCAAATTAGGACATTTATCAGCCACTTGTAATAAATCAAAGTTATATAAAGTTGGTTGTTTTCTGATAGCTTTCTTCAGATAATGTGGGTTATCGTAACCAATACCCCAATTATATTTGAAATCAGTAACTTCATTTGGTTTGTTTAGATAAATGGTTTGATCAGTTTGACCTCGAGTATAAAGTTTTGCTTCCAAACCATTAATTTTTTTCCAGCAAATATTTGTTTTTAGATTGCAATTTATTATAATTGACAACAAACTCTTTCTTCTCAAGTTCAGATTTATTAAATTTAGAAACTCTTTCAGAAATTTGAGTTTCCAAACAAGCTTTTTGTTTTTCAAAAACAGTAGCAGATTTGTTCAAAGTGTCAATCAAGTTTTTATTCCCAACAATTTCCTTGTTGAGATCAAAAATTGTTTGACGTTTTTTTGCAACTCTATTTTTCTTTTTTTTGAGCTTAACTTGTAAGTCCTGAAGCTCAACCATCATGGTTTCCATTTGCTTTAAAAAATCAGGTTCACAAAAAATTTGTACCTCTTCGGAAGTCTCTTCATCAGATTTATCGTATTTGACTTCCTTGCCCATTAAGCACATATAAGCAGTCTCTTCTTTATCCTTCTCATTATCTGAATGATCCAACCAGAAATCATCTTCAGCCATCAGTGCTTTGTCTGCCTCTTTTTGCTTGGCCAGAAGCATCTTATTCTTGTAGTACTCAGAATTTCTAACAATCGGCTTCCGGCTGTCCTTGGCAAAGTGGCCTATCTTACCACAATTGTAGAACTTGGCTGGTTCCTCAGTCTTGTTCTCTCCATAATCATTCACATACCTTCTCTTTTCTTTCGACTTCCTTTCCACATAACTATTGCCTTCAAATCTCCTTCCTTCCACTCTTTCCTTATGTTCATAGTTTCTTGATCCTGATGAGTACCTCTGACTATTTGAACCCGACTTCTTATAAACTTTCATCTGGAAGGATCGGGTAAGCAAAATCATGGCTTTCTTAAGGTTCTCTTCATCATCAGAATTTGAACTGTTACTCTCAGAGTCACCAGAACTAGAAATCACAATCTTCTTTTTCTTACTCTTATCTTTCTTCTCTTTCTCTTTCTTCTTCTCCACCACCAAAGCAACAGGATCTTCAACTTTCTTTTCAGTCTTCTTTTTCTCTTCTCTCTCCTCTTCTACTTCCTCCTCATTCTACCTCAGAGTTTCATAGACTTCATGTAAGGGGATCTCACTAAGATATTTCATTTGTTTCATCCGTCTGGTATGTTTCTTCCACTCAGGCTGCAAGACACTGAGAAATTTGACATTATTCTCAATCTGCTTCTTCTTAACCTTGTTCTTGGCTAGCTCATTCAGTAGAGAAACAAATCTTTCATATGTGTCCTCCAGACTTTCCCCAGACTTAGCCTTGAACTCTTCATAGTTGTTTATGTAGTTGGCCACCTTAATCTGATTACCAACCTTTGATCCTATCATCATCTTTTCCAACTGATCCCACATCTTCTTAGCAGTAGCCTTGTAGCTGTCAATCTTTATGTAGATTTCATTTGGAATGCTCTGAAGAAGTAGAGATCTAGCTTGTTTATCTGCCTTATGTCTTTTCTTCTGCTTAGGTGTATAGCTTGAAAAATCCACCACAATCTCTTTAGTCTTTATCCTTCTGTTTTCAGTACCATCTTCACTATATGAACTTTCATTATCCTCATCAGGCACTATAACAATTACTAGTTTCATCAGACCCTCATCAATTGCCTGTTTAGTGTATTCTCCATTATCATGTCTGTCAATGAAATCCATAAATCTGTCCTTCCATTGCTCATATTCACCCTTGAACATAACAGGTGGTTTGACATCAGTATCGATAGAAAGATCATCCTTTGAATTCATCTTGATCAAACACAGATCTTTAAACACGGAAACATATATTTTTCAAAATCCTGAAAATACCCAAAACTTGACTAAGTACAGAAGTCGCAGACCACAGAGGAACATTTGTCGCAAAACCCATTGAACCTACTTATCACAAACCCTTGCACCCAAGAAGTGAGGAACTCGCAGAATAAAGCTTGCGAGTTCTTACTTGTCGCAGGTTGAGGCTTGCGAGTTATTAGCTTCTCGCAGGCTAAAGCTTGCGAGTTCTTAACTTGTTTCTACTTGCGAGTTCTACACTTAGAAAATTTTCAGCCAACTAACTTGTCGCAAGGTATACGAGTTCTATACTTAGAAAAATATCGAACAAACAACTTGTCGCAGACACTTGTCGTAAGCTTTGTCTTACGAGTTCTTGAACTTGACACAAACCAAAGGCTATGAACAGTAACTTGTCGCAGATAGTGTCTTGCGAGTTCTTGGTTGTCACAAGCTGAAGGATGCGAATTCTTGAACTTGTCGCAGGTAGAACTCTACGAGTTCTTGCCTTAGAAAAATTTCAACACACTAAAATCCAAGTAGCTTGCGAGTTCTTCAGAATCCGTATACCACAGTCTGTGAGTTCTTCATATTAGAATCTTGCGAGTTCTCTGAATCTAGCGAGTTCTTCAATATTATGAGTCTGTAATCACTGATTAGGCCCTAAATCCTTCAAATCTGAGAATGTGAGCACCAAGTTTTGCATATGTCTTCTTGATCACACTTTGAACAACTTTGTAATTCATGATTTCAACAAACAAACACTTAAAAACAGAATTCGATCGATACACAGACTATCCAAACTTTCGAACAAAAAGTTACAAAAATCCAAAATTCACACAGATTTGATGTGAATTGGACTATGCTCAACAAACAAAAACCGAGTACAATGCAACTAAATTCAGATAAAAAACATCAAGAAAACATCAACTTCGAATCTTGACAGTCAACTTTGCGAGTTCTTGAAAAAATTGACAAACAATCAAGATTCTTGATCCATTTCTGATTCTATGCTTGCTCTGATACCAAATATTGTTCCCAGATGTGTTATAATCAAGATGAATAACAATGAATTCAATTCTAAGTAAACGTACATTGATCAATGAATCCACAATACACGATGCTCTCTCAATTACAATATTTCTCTCTCTAGAATTAACCTCACTCTTAGTCATATGAGTCTACAAACAAAAACAAAGTATTTATACCTACATATTGTAAAGACAAAACAACTAACACTAGACAAGTTGACTTTCACTTTGACTTTTTCTTATTATACTTGACATTGACTTTGCAATGAGGATTTGACTTGAGCATTTACTTTCCAATCTTCATGATCTTGGATCCAACATATTTGTGCACTAACAAGTCATATTGCCAAAATTTTAATTTTTAAATTTACCCAATTTTTAGGGTGTTACAAGTTGGTATTGGAGCTCTAGTTTAAGTGAACTAGGTATGTAAATTCGATGCCTAGACTTGAGCTGAGACCATTAGGTGATGAATTGTGAGATCTAGGTAAAACTTTTAAGATGGGACAGTCTTAGGGGGTGTTTGGGATTGCTTATTTGAGGTGCTTATTAACTTATTGCGTTTTCAAACAGCTAATAAGCTGTTTTGAGTGTTTGGATTGGAAACTGCTTATGACTTCTCCACTTCGCTAATAAGCAGTTTTTGATAAGTTATTCTCAACTGACTTATTTGAAACTCCTTATTAACTTATTTAACCAAATTACATATTTTCCCCTTCTTCCTATAAGTTAATAAGCACTTTACAAATAACCATAAGTTAGTAAGCACTTTTGCAAATAAGCATAAGTTGTTTTAAATAAGCAATCCCAAACACCCCCTTAGTGTTGACGGAAACTACACCGTTAAGAATTGTAAAAGTGGTAGTGAGAATCCTTATATAAAGTATGTTCATAATCGCACTTAGCTACTGTTATTATGAATATATTTTTATGTGAGTATGCTTGAATTACTATGATTATGGTGATCGATGAATTGTAGTAGTACGTTTCTTGTGTATAATCTTGTGTAGCCTATCTCTTACTCTCTCTCGATCTTGTGACAGATTGAGATGGTAAACACTCGGAGTCATCTTCAATCATCATCGAAGGGCCAAGCCGTGACCTATTCCACAACCGATCGGCCAAATGAAACCGTAACGGTTGTGCCTCCTCAACTTCTGCCCTTGACTGGTGGAAGGGTGGAGCAAATTCCAAGGAAAAATATTGCCACCGTCGATCCAATTATGACGGAGGTAACTCCGCAAACGCAAATGATGGACATGATGAGGGCCATGAACGATACTATGGTAAAGTAACAAGAGTTGTTTATGAAGTTATTGGAGACAAAGATGTCACCCACTGCCGACATGAGACTATAGAGGAGAATGTGGTCGTTGCGGGGTCTGGGTGTACTGGGGATGAGAACCGCATTGAAGGACCGGTAACCTTAGAGACAAGACAACCGGGAAGAGGTTGTTCGTACAAGTGTTTCCTTTGTTGCAAACTGCCGGAGTTTACCGGATCAGACGACCCCATGGCGTGTATGAATTGGCTTAGAGAGATTGAGCATGCTTTCAGAGCTTGCGACTGCGAGGAAGACCAGAAGGAAAAATTCGGCTCGCAAATGCTTAGAGGTTCAGCTTTGACATGGTGGAACGTCTTCACCTCGACTCCAGAGGACTCGGTTTTAGCCAAAATGAATTGGGAGGCATTCAAGAAGAATATCTTGGAAGAATACTGCAATGAACAAGAGATGGATTTGATAGAGGAGGAGTTCCGCGCACTAAAGAAAGGAAAATTGTCAGTGAGAGAATACACCCGACTTTTCATAGAAAAGTTAAATCTAGTAGGGCATGTGGCTCCAACCAAGAAGTAAAAAGTGAAGGCTTACTTGAAGGGTTTGCCGGCGAACATGATGTCGATGGTCCGCAATTCCAAAGCTACCAACCTTTGAGAGACAATAGAGGAAACCAAGATCATGGAAAGGGTCTATGCCAGAGACAAGGAGGAGAAGACCGAGGTGGTGGAGAAGAGAAGGCGGGAGAGCCCGCCGAGTTTGTTCAAAAAGTCGAGGTTCCAACCAAGCGGTAAAATTTTTGATAATTGTCATGAGGGGAAGTGATGCCCCAAGTGCAAAAGCAAGCACTTTGGTTTTTGTAACCCCAACCCAAACACAATTTCATGCTTCAAGTGCGGTAATCCAGGACACACCAGTCTGGATTGTCCCATTAGAGGGGTGATTTGTTATGAGTGCAAAGAGGTGGGGCACGTGAAAAGGGAGTGCCCCAAACTGAAGGTATTTGCAAATGGAGGTATCTCAATGAATCAACTGAAGAAGGAGGTCATCCCTAAAGCTCAAGGGAGGGCCTTTCGAATGATGAGAGGGGAAGCAAATGAAATCGCCAACGTAGTGTTGGGTACGTTCTTACTCAACTCCTACCGCTAGAGTACTATTTGATTTCGGTGCCAATTTATCTTTCGTGTCTATTGAGTTTTGTAAAGCCTTGAAATTGCCCACTAGCACTCTTAGTGACGTGTTGGTAATAGAAGTAGCAAATAGGGAGCAAGTAATTATGTGGGAAGTTTTAAAAAATGCCACCTAGAGATTAGTGGTGAGCTCTTTGAAGTCGATTTGCTTCCCATGACAATTGGAAGTTTCGACGTGGTGATCGGGATGGACTGGCTGGCGAAATATCAACTGGAGATCTTGTGTTCGAAGAAACTCATAAGAATACCCATCTAGGATGAAGATTTCATTTTTATTTATGGAAAAAAAACGAAAGGGCAAAGTGGCCATCATCTCATCCATTAAAGCAAGGAAGTACTTGGTGAAGAAATACCCTTCGTATCTAGCATTTGTAGTGGATACCAAGGCGGAGAAAAAGAAGGTAGAAGACGTGAAAGTTTTCAACGAATCGATTTGATTCCCGAAGATTTACCAGGATTTCCACCAGACCGACAAGTGGAGTTTCAGATCGATTTGATTTCGGGGGAGGCATCGATAGCTCGTGCACCGTACCGCCTCGTGCCAACAGAAATGCAAAAGATGTTGACTCAGCTGCAAGAATTGCTAGAGAAGGGGTTCGTGATACCGAGCTCTTCGCCGTGGGGAGCTCTGGTGCTCTTTGTGAAGTGGAAAAATGGGTCGATGCATATGTGTATCGATTACCAAGAGTTAAACAAGGTGACTGTGAAGAATAAATACCCGCTACCCCAAATAGACGATCTTTTTGATCAACTAAAGGGGTTGGATGTTTCTCAAAGATCGATCTTCGATCTGGCTATCATCAAGTGAAGGTTAGAGAGGAGGACGTCTCGAATACGACATTTAGGACTCGGTATGGGCATTACGAGTTCCTAGTCATGCCATTTGGATTGATGAATGCGCCAACGATATTTATGGACTTGATGAACCGTGTATGTCGGCCGTTCTTGGATCAGTCAGTCATAGTGTTCATCGACGACATCTTAGTATACTTCAAGGACGATTAGGAACATGAACAACACTTGAGGGAAGTGTTGGAGGTGCTAAGAAGGGAAAAATTGTACGCCAAATTCTCCAAGTGTAAGTTTTGGTTACGCAAAGTTCAATTCCTTGGTCATGTGGTGGCTCGAGTAGGAGTAAAGGTAGACCCATCGAAGATTAAGGCAATGATGAATTTGGAGCTTCCAAAAAGCCTAACCGAAATTCGTAGTTTTTTGGGACTTGTCGGGTACTATAGAAGATTTATCCAAGACTTCTCCAAGATCGCTTTGTCATTGACCGCGTTGACTCAGAAGAATGTGAGGTTTGTGTGGACCAAAACTCAAGAGAAAGCGTTCGCACTTTGCAACGGAAACTTTTTGAAACTCTAATCTTATCCCTACCTGAGGGGACGGAAGATTTCGCCGTTTATAGCGATGCATCCAAGATGGGACTGGGTTGCATCCTAATGTAGAGTGGTAAAGTGATAGCATATGTGTCAAGATAATTGAAGGAGCACGAAAAGAATTACCTAACTCATGACCTCGAGCTAGCAGCAGTAGTGTTCACATTGAAGCTATAGCGGCACTACTTATATGGTACAAAATGTACACTCTACACCGACCACAAGAGCTTGAAATATGTTTTTGATCAGAAAGAGTTGAATATGCGACAACAGAGGTGGTTAGAATTGCTTAAGGATTACGATTGCGAACTTCTATACGACCTAAGAAAGGCTAATGTAGTGGATAACGCGTTAAGCCCGAAAGAATATAGCGGAGCGATGCAAACATCGTTGGCAAGGATTGAAATTATTTCAAACCTTATGGACATGATAAAGACCGCTTAAGCCGAAACGTTACTTGATGTGAACCTCAAAAGATGAAGTTATGCCAAAGCAACACCTTAACTTGACGGAAGATGGGAGAGGGTTAAAACTCTTCCAAGGACGAATTTGGGTGCCTAAGTTGGGAGGGTGTATGAAGTTACTTTTGGAGGAAGCACACAAATACAGGTATTCCATTAACCCCAGAAGCACCAAGATGTACAACGATTTAAAGTTGAATTATTGGTGGCCAATTATGAAAATCGATGTGCCGAGATTTGTGGAGAAATGCCTTACTTGCTCCTTAGTGAAGGCCGAACATCAACGACCTTATGGAAGTTTGCAATCTTTGGAGATACCTAAGTGGAAATGGTATCACATCACGATGGATTTCGTAAGGAAACTACCAAAGACGTTAAAGGGCCACGACACTATTTGGGTAGTAGTGGATCAGTTGAAGAAGAGCGCATACTTCTTGGCCATGAGGGAAACATTACCCTTGGACAAGCTTGCAAGATTATACATCAACGAGGTGGTCTCGAGGCATGGAGTACCACTATCCATCGTTTCCGATCGGGATGGTCGTTTCACCTCTCGTTTCTGGAATGCCTTTAAAAGAGAATTGGGGACAAGAATAAAGTTGAGTATGGCGTATCACCCCCAAACGGATGGATAAAGCGAACGGACCAACCAAACGCTAGAAGATAATGCTGAAATTGTGCATCATCGACTCAAAGGAAATTGGGACTCGCACCTCCCATTAGTAGAATTCACCTACAACAATAGTTATCACTCAAGTTTGGGCATGGCATCATTTGAGGCCTTGTATGGTCGGAAGTGTAGAACACCGACATGTTGTTTCGAAGCAGGTGAGAAATAATTCGCTAGACCGAAAGTGGTCCAAGAAACAGTGGACAAAGTAAAGACCATCCGAGAACGTTTGAAGGCGGCCCAAGATCGCCAAAAGAGCTATGCGGACAAGAAAAGAAGGTCGGTAGAATTTCAAGTGGGTGGTCAGGTAATGTTGAAGGTATCGCTTTGGAAGGGGATCATTAGTTTTGGAAAGTGGGGAAAGCTCAGCCCTCGTGTTATCCCAGATAACAATGTAAATCAAGATGACAACAATTAAACTCAACAACTGATTTCAATTTCAATGCTCAATTTGATTACAAAGAAGTTCTCTCAGGATATTTCTCTCTCTAACACGTGAAAGCGCACACTTCTAAACCGATGAACTACTCTCATAACATAAGTCATATCCCTATTTATACAAAGGGACAAAACACTCACAACACTATAATTTGCACAATACAAAACACGTACAAAACACTCACACAACTAGCTTTGACTTTTATTACAAAAAGGACTTTGACTTGCTGCTTAAGAGTTGACTTGAGCTTTGACTTGCTTGATTTTCAGTCTTCATTATTTATGATCTTGTATCCAACAAATATGTGTACTAACATTCTCCCCCTTTGGATTCAAGATCATCTCCAAAAATATTTTGCAATACAATCTCCCCCTTTGTTCAATTTCTGTCAAATAGAATTAATTTCAGAAATGCAACCACTTAAGCAATCTCCCCCTTTGTTAGAATATAAACAACTTCAATCTCTTCTTTGATTAATCTTTAGTTGCTTTAATCTCCCCTTTAAGTTCAAAAACAATCTTCAAGAAACTATATCAATCTCCCCCAAGGTTGTAAGAACCTCTTCAGACCTCGGAAAGAAATTATCATCAGATTCAGCTCAGTTTGCTTCAGTAAATTGTCTTCAAAGAAAATTTCAGTAAAATTCAGCTCGTCTTCAGAAAACTTTGAATTATCTATTTCAGTTCTGAACAATCTTCTTACAAAATTGCATTTATTTGACTGAATCTTGTCCATTTCTTGAATCTCTCCCCATAACTTTTACAAACTCTTCTTTATCAAACATTTCTTGAAAAACATCTTCTCTACTTCAAACATTTCTTGGAAAACATCTTCTCTACTCAAAACATTTCTTGATCCTCTCTCCCCCTTTTTGATGATAGAAACATGAGATCATCAAAACTTTCACAAGAAATGTTCGATCTGTCCTGACCACTGATCTTTTACAAGAGTCTCTGACTATTTATCGATCCAAAAAGATATTCATCCGAATCTTTGCAAATTAAGACAAAATATGAGTGTAACACCTGAATCAACAAATGAATCAGTTAAAAATGACTGTCAGTAACACGAAGTCACTGTGTGTAACGAATACACATTGGAAAGGAGCTTTTTGATGTTCACTCCTCCAGGTCTTCCATTCAATCATCGAATAACACAAGGTTAAACTATGAACATTTAGACAGAAAAACGAATTTCCTGTGTGTTCGTGCTTGTGTATGAAAGAATTAAGCTTGATGATTGCTTTTGATAGGCTCAAAATTGTGTAAACCATTGAGACAACAACAGTAATACACAGACTCAATTGTGCATGATCGAAGTGCGAAGGTGGGGCAAACTTCCTTCTTTTTCAATATCCAGATTTTCGAAATGAAAATCAGATAGATTATATGTTGCGTCCCCTGGAAATATGAAACATCTTCTTTTTTAGAAAAATATGAGTAGCTGGTGGGGTTTTTATCAAGAGTTGGCATGGGCTAGTTGCCTGATTCAATAATGTTCACGAAGAATTGTGAAACACCAGCAATGTGGTTGCCTGACTCAGAAAAAGTTGGTGCAGAGTTTGATATTCTTTTACTCTGATCTCACACCCTCTTTCTTTTTAACATGTAAGCTCGCTTCTAACCAAACTCTCATTTCCATTTTAACTCATCACACCCACACTCATATATTGACTCCTCGCTCTTCAATCACTCAATGATTAAGTTCTTGAGTAGGAAACACTGGTTAATGTGAATCCATAGAAGTTACAGTTAAGCTCACACAATGAACCCATGTAATCCTATAAGCATAATGTTGCTCAAACAGTTTAACTTTGCAGTTAAAGTACAATGTGAAATACATGTCCGATATTTGTGTGCTCATAAAGATAATCATGAATATTTGAGCATTTTTAAACACTGAAGATATTTCAAACAAGTATATTGAATGAATGAAATGAATACAAGAAACTTGTTTGAAAATCTGACATTGTAGAGAAAAGATCAAATAGAATGATTTAGCAAATAAAGCTTAGGTCAGCAAAAATTGAATATTGTTTATATGAAACAAGATATAGACATTCTTGAAAGAAACGTTTTGAAATGAAATCAACGCTCAAACTTTGAATATCAAGCGGGGTGTATCACCATCAAAAAATTTATTCAATTTGAGACATGGTGATAACATTTACAACAAAAATTTAAACCGGTGTGTGTGAAAACTTCACAATATATGGAAAAGATAATACACAAGTATTTATCTTTGGAAACACACGGTTTATTAAACATGAAAGCACATATAGATGAAAACATTTAAAAATCACACTTCTATATTCATGAAACCTGTTTAAGAATTAGAAGTGGTTTGAATATTTAAGAAAATGTTTTCATATCTGAAAGTTATCCGTCTTTCAGATACGTAAATAAACCTTTTGCTCAGTCTTAAATCTCATCAAGTCAGCTCTAAGTCTTATATGATATGATCATGTAAGCGCTCTCTCAATTCTTCAAAAAAAACACAAGTCTGTCAAAGTACAAAGCTTTATTCACAAAATTTTTATTGAAAAGTAAAATAACATAAAGCAATAAAACTTGGAAATTACGAGTTCTTCTCACATGTAATCAAAAGTCATATTCCATACCCCTTATCTCTTACTCCCCCTGAATAATGCATCAGAAAATTTATCAGTGATAAACATATGCAAAATTTATGAACTCCCCCTCAAATATATGTAGATCATCTTGTCTTGTATCATCTCACACTCCCCCTGAGATCATGAACAAACTTAATTGCATATATCTTTTTAGAATTAAAAATAATGAAATGAAGAGAAAAAAACAATAACAGAACTTTAGTAGCTAATCACAGATTAAGTCTTGAGATTTAACATACCAAGTTTTGAAACGAGAAAATTAAATCTCTTTTCATCAAGAGGCTTGGTAAATAAATCAGCAAGTTGATAATCAGTGTTTACAAAATAAAGTTCGATTGTACCTTTTCCCACATTATCTTTGATAAAATGATATCAGACATCAATGTGTTTGGTCTTGGTATGTTGAACAGGATTCGCAGATATAGCAATCGCGCTCTTCGAATCGCAATATATCGGGATCTTGTTGTATGTGAAGCCATAATCTCGTAGTTGTGTTCTCATCCATAAAACTTGAGAATAGCAGCTCGCCGCATCGACGTACTCTGCATCGGCTGTTGATGTGGATATACAGAGTTGTTTCTTTGAAGCCCAACTCACGAGTTTATCGCCCAAAAATTGTATGTGACCCGATATACTTTTCCTGTTAAGTATACAACCTGCATGGTTTGCATCTGATTATGCTGTCAGTTCAAAACCTGTATCCTTAGGATACCACAGACCAAAATCTGTTGTGCCCTTCAGATATCTAAAAATTCGTTTAACTGCAGACAAATGGGATTCTTTTGGAGAAGCCTGATATCTAGCACATAGACATGTAGACAAATGGGATTCTTTTGGAGAAGCCCGATCTTAGTTCCCGGTGCCATCGGGATTCCAATAGATGTATAATTTTCCATTTTAAATTTCCTAAGAATATCGAAAATGTACTTTGATTGATTAATAAAGATCCCCGTGGAAAATTGTTTGACTTGTAATCTAAGAAATAAATTCATCTCTCCCATCATACTCATCTGAAATCTTGACACCATGAGATTAGAAAAATTCTTACAGTATTTTGTATTAGTTGAGCCAAATATGATATCATCCACATATATCTGAATTAAAATGATATCGGCTTTTTCCTTTTTGATAAAAAGAGTAGTATCGATCTTACCTTTAGAGAAGCCAGACTTGACTAGGAGTTTAGATAAAACTTCATACCAGGCTCGAGGGGCTTTCTTCAGACCATAAAGAGCTTTGTCTAGAATGTAAACATGATTCGGTTCCTCTGGATTGACAAAGCCTTCAGGATGAGAGACGTAGACTTCCTCCTTTAAGATGCCATTAAGAAAAGGCGGTCTTCACGTCCATTTGGTAGACGGTGAAGTTCTTGTGGGCGACATATGCAAGAAACATGTGAATAGCCTCGATGCGCACTACTGGAGCATAAGTCTCATCATAGTCAATACCTTCCTCTTGCCTATACCCTTTAGCCACTAGTCTCGCTTTGTTTTGAATCACGATACCATCTTCGTCTTTCTTATTCTTGAATACCCATTTTGAGCTAATAATTGATTTACCTTCAAGCTTAGGCACCAGTCTCCAGACTTTTAATGCTTCAAACTGATTCAACTCTTCTTGCATTGCAGTTACCCAATCTGAGTCGGCTAGAGCTTCAGATACGCGTGTTGGCTCTATCTTACTCAGAAATGAGTCATGCATACACATATTTAATGTAACAGACCTAGTTTGCACCGGTTTGGATGGATCTCCAATGATTTGATGTATCGGGTGCTCTTTGGTCCACCTATGTTCATGAGGGAGTGGATTTGATGTAGATTGATCATGATGTTCATCTAAGAATCCACTATCTTCTTCTTCTTGTTGAGGGAGGAGTTCAGTTGAAGGATTATGTGCAGAAATTTTAGTTGGTACAACATTATCTGGCTGTTGATTAGTCATTTCAGTGCAACCAACTGCATCAGCAACTTCTATCTCAACAGTGTTATGTACAACTTCAACTGAAGGAGTAGTTGTTTGAATCGGAGTTTCTTGCTGAACCGGGGAAACAGTTTCAGTAGACACATCTGAAGTGATTGGATAATGATTGCTTGAATCTTCAGGTCTGTCAATCACAACAGATTTAGGCAATTTAGAACCAAGAAACTCATCATAAAATAATTCAAACAATAAATCTAATTATGATAAATAAGATGTAGAAGTAGATGGTTTATCAGAATTAGTGTCTTTAACCACAGGTGTGGGACTGATTTGTCCATAAGCTAGTACTCCAGTAATTACGGGTTCTGAATCGTGTTGTTCAGAAGCCAACTCCTCATCTAATGTTGTTAGATCATAAATATGTTGGATACAAGATTATAGAAGACTGAAGATTGAAGTCAAAGTTGAAGTCAACTCTCAAGCATCAAAGTCTAAGTCTATGTAATAAAAGTCAAAGTCAATATTGTAATGTATTGTAATAGTTTTATTTTCCTGTGCGTTCCTATGGTGTGTGTGTTTTATTGTTTGTATAAATAGTGTGTTATGCATGTAGTTCATGTAGTCGCTTAACAAATAGCATCATATGAGTTCCAAAGTTAGAGAGAGAAAGTATTGAGTGTTTTGTAATTGAAATATGTGATTGAAATAAAAGTGAGATTCATTGAAATTGATTGTCATCTTGAGATTTACATTGTTATCTGGGATAACAATTGGTATCAGAGCAGAAGAAATTCATAAATTGGATTGATTTCAAGAATCTTGGTCGACATTTCAAGAACTCGCAAGAACACTTTTCAGAATCAATTTTTGCAATCTAGTGATGTTTTTTATCTGAGTTTGACTTGTTTGTACTCGATTGGATGTTTAGAACAAATTACGTTTGATTTGCTTTGCCAAATTCACAACTTTTTAGTTTGAATTTTAGATTTTTCTTGAAATCATTTTTGAGCCTGTATATGTTATGTAAATCGATCGAATTTGGTTTGTTGTTGTTTTAGATTGAAATTAATCGATTGTAATTGGTTCGAATTATGTTCGAGATGATTTCTGCAAGATTTCAAGTCAATTGAAGAAGGTTTGAATCAATTTCAAGTTGAAAATTCATGTTTCAGTTCGAACAAGTGAAGAACTCTCAAGCAGATTTCAAGTTGAAAATTCATGTTTCAGATTATCCAAGTCCAGCAAGCAGATTATGTGGAAAGTTATGAGAAGAAGATTAAGAATCTGGAAGATACTAATGCTGAGCTTCAAAAGAAAATATCTGTATTGGAACAAAAGATGGTCAAAGATAGAGATTATTTTGAGAGTGAAAAGAAAACATTTTCAAAGAAGTTCTCAGATTTTTCTAGGAAAAGTGCTGAAGAGAAGAAAGCGGTTGAGCTCAAATGTATAAAACTTTCTCAACAGATTTCAGATTTTGAGAAAGTAATAATTCTAGAAAGGGAAAAGTTTGACAAAGAGAAGAAGACCATAGAACAGAAAAATGTTGGATTCTTTAAAGAAATATCCAATGAAAGAAAGAATGTGGAGAAAGACTTTGAAGAAGAAAGACAGATGTTTGAGGAAGAAATTAAGAAGCTTTCGGAGAAGTTATCTGATCTATCAGAGAGTGCATTGAAAGAGGAAAAAGCGAAGTCTGAATTCAAGAAAGAGATTGACCGGCTTGTCAAAGAAAGAGACAGTTATTCTTCAAAGATAAAAGAGCTTGAAGACATTGTTTCCAAGGTGGTGGTGACTGAGCAAAAGACTCCAGAGTCACAAATCCACACACCTAGAGATGATTCAGCTTATTCTGAATGTTCATTTAAGACAGCTGCAAGCTCACATCAGAAAACTGTTACTGCAAGAAGGTCAGTTAAATCATTAGATCAGATTCGTACTACTAACATTTTCTATGATAAAAATGTAGATGGTTCAGATATATATAGAAGAAGAAGAAGAAGAAGAAGAAGAAGAAGAAGAAGAAGAAGAAGAAGAAGAAGAAGAAGAAGAAGAAGAAGAAGAAGAAGAAGAAGAAGAAGAAGAAGAAGAAGAAGAAGAAGAAGAAGAAGAAGAAGAAGAAGAAGATGAAGGAGGAGGAGGAGGAGGAGGAGGAGGAGGAGGAGGAGGAGGAGGAGGAGGAGGATGAGGAGGAGGAGGAGAAGCTGGTCTAGAAGGTAAAACCAGCTGATGATGGAAAGGATGGAGAAAAGAATGATGAGAAGAAAAGTAACCAATCATTTGTACATGAATCAAAAGCCAAAAACAACAATGTGGGGAATGGTAAACCTGATTATGCTTACTCGAGGTATCAATTGATCAGGTTGTCTAAAAAGAGGTATTGTTCTTATTGTCGTACATACAATTTTGTTCATAAAGCTAGTGATCATTACTGGTATGGTTCTTACTCTATTACTCCAATTAGAACTGCAACTCACAAACATGGACCCAAATACCAGTGGGTACCAAAGCCAAAGAATGATTTTGTGTTGCAGGCACCTCAAGTCAAGTTCAGGACCCGTACCTCAATGTCTAAGGAGTTTGACTTCTAAACACAACAGTTTAGGACTCGCTCTTCAATGATCAAAAGAAATGATGCTCCCGTGCTAATAAGATATTGTACTCCGATACTCAAATAAGGAAATTAACCTTCAAAGGGGAAGTACATATTTTTTTCTGGCAATATGCATTCGGAAGATATGATGATCTACACTTCAGGGGGAGTTGTATCTGATATCTATCATGTTTTTCACTGACATATTTTAGATGCATATTTTCAAGGGAGTACTGAATATGATTTCTGATTATATCTGATCAGAACTCGTACTTTAACCGTTTTACTACTTTATGTCATTTTATTTTTCAATAAATTTGTGAATAAAGTTTTGCACTTTGACGACTTTGTGACTGTTTGCAGATTTGAGAGTGAGCTTACAAGAGCATATCTTATATGACTAACAACTTGACTTCATGAGATTTAAGACTAAACAAAAAGGTTTATTTTTATTCTTAATCTCATACGTATCTGAAAGACTGATATCTTTCAGGTATGAAAACATGTTCTTAAATGTTCAAACCACTTCTGATTCTTAAACGATTTCATGAATATAAAAGTGTGATTTTAAATGTTTTCATCATTACTTGTGCTTCAATGATCAACAAAATGTGTGTTTCCAATGATAAATGCTTGTGTATTATCTTTTCCATATACTGTCAACTATTCACACACACCGGTTTGATATTTTGTTGAATATGTTCTTACCATGTCTCTACATTGAAACACATTTTTCGATGGTAAGATACGCCGATTGAACTTCAAAGAGTTTTGAGCATTCATTTCCTTTTGAAACGTTCTTTCAAGAATGTCTATATCTTGTTTCGTATAGACAATATCAACTTTTTGTTGACCTAAGTCTTAATCGATACATCATTCTATTTGATCTTTATCATACAATGTCAGTTTTTCAAACAAGTCTCTTGTATTCATTTCATTCTTTCAATATACTTGTTTGAAATATCCTCAATATTTAAAAAAAATGCTCAAATCTTCATGATTATCTCATTGAGCATACAGGCATCTGACTTGTATATATGAGCTTTAACTGTGAAGTTAATCCACTTTGAGCAACATGTTCTTTTAGGATAATACATGGGTTCATTGTGTGAGGACTTAACTGAAACTTCTATGGATTCACGTTAACCAGTGTCTCCTACCCAAGAAGTTAATCCATAGTGATTGAGTGTGAGGAGTCAAAAAGAAATGAGTGTGGGTTGTGCGTTGAGGTAAAATGGAGAAGAGAGTTTGGTTAGGTGTGAGCTTAATGATTAAAAGAAAGAGGGTGTGAGAACAGAGTAAAAGAATATCAAACTCTGCACCAACTTTTTCTGAGCCGGGCAACTACATTGCTAGTGTTTCACAATTCTTCGTGAACATTATTGAAACAGGCAACTAGCCCATGCTAACTCTTGATAAAAACCCCACTAGCTACTCATTTTCTTCTTCACAAGATAATGTTTCATATTTCAAGGGGACGCAACACATAATCTATCAGATTTTCATTTAGAAAATCTGGATATTGAAAAAGAAGGAAGTCTGCCCCCCCTTCACACTTCGATCATGCACATTGAGTCCGTGTTTAACTATTGTTGTCTCAATGTTTTACACAATTTTGAGCCTATTATAAAAAGTAATCGTCATGTGCTTAATTTTTTCTAACACTTGCCCGAACACACAAGGAAATTTGTTTTTCTTGTCATAACGTTCATAAAAATTCATTTGTGGTGTTTCAATGATTGAATGGAAGACCTAGGGGAGTGAACATCACAAAAGTTCCTTTCCAATGTGTATTTGTTACACAGTAACTTTGTGTTACTGACAAACATATTAACTGATTCATTTGTTGATTCAGGTGTTACATTCCAAATTTGTCTGAATTTGCAAAGATTCGGATAAATATCTTTTGGATCGATGGAGAATCAGAGGCTCTTATGTTAAAAGATCGGTGGTCAAAAGAGATTTCAGAGACATTTCTTATTGAAAGTTTTGATGATTTCATGCCTCATTCATCAAAAAGGGGGAGAAAAATTCAAGAAATGTATGATTCATAAATGTTATAGATGGGGAGATGACAAAGTTTAAAGAAATGTCTGACAACAACATATGTCAGAAATTTCAAGAATTGTTGAAGATGAAAGAGAAAGTTTAAAGATTTCTGAAGATGAGCTGATTTTACAAAAAAAATTCTTTAAAGATAAGTTTGCTAAAAGCAAATTGAGAATGCAAAATCCCTATCAAATCAAGCTAATCTCAAACAAGATCTAACATCTATCAAGAACTAGAGAGAGAGATAGTAGAGAGAGAAAGTAGATCTTCCAAATTCATATATCTCACAATCTGAAAATGTTTACAACGATGTTCTTACAAGATTTACAAGATAAACTCCTATTTATACCCATATCTAAACACAAAGACTTAATAGCTAAGGAACTAAACAACATTGACTATTTTGACTTTGACATTGTTGACTTTACAACTTTGATTTTCCTATTAAATCTTGGATACAATATTTTGACCTAACACAAATTGAGCTGAAACTGAAAATAATTTCTTTCAAGTGTCTGAAAGAGGTTTATACTATCTTTGGGAGATTGTTGTTATTTGGTTGAAGACAGAATTTTGGAAGATTACAAAATGTTAATGATCAAAGAAAGAAGAGATTGTTTCAAGCATAAATAGAAGACTGAATTTTCAATGCTAAAGTTCTACAAAGGGAGAGATTACATTTACTGAGCTTAAAAAGAGATGATTATACTGCAAATTTTTTTGAGATGATCTTGAATCCAAAGGGGGAGATTGTTAGATCATAAATATGTTGGATACAAGATCATAGAAGACTGAAGATTGAAGTCAAAGTTGAAGTCAACTCTCAAGCATCAAAGTCAAAGTCTATGTAATAAAAGTCAAAGTCAATATTGTAATGTGTTGTAATAGTTTTATTTTTCTGCGCGTTCCTATGGTGTGCATGTTTTATTGTTTGTATAAATAGTGTGTTGTGCATGTAGTTCATGTAGTCGCTTAACAGATAGCATCATACGAGTTCCAGAGTTAGAGTGAGAAAGTATTGAGTGTTTTGTAATTGAAATCTGTGATTGAAATAAAAGTGAGATTCATTGAAATTGATTGTCATCTTGAGATTTAAATTGTTATCTGGGATAACAAATGTCACATTTACGCTCTCAACCACGATCTTTGACTTCTTCAAATACATCCTGTAGGCAGCAGATGTTTGAGAATAGCCGATGAAAATGCCTTTGTCAGCCTTTGGACTGAACTTGTTCAAGTTATCTTTATCGTTCAGGACAAAACACCTGCATCCAAAAATATGAAAGTGTTTAATAGTAGGTGTATGATTATTTATTAAAGCATATGGAGTTTTACCAAACCGACGGTGGATTATGGATCAATTTTGCGTGTAGCAGGTAGTCGATGTAGCTTCAGCCCATAGAAACAGAGGTAGATCCGATTGACTCAACATAGTTCGAGAAGCCTCGACTAGCATTCTGTTACGTCTCTCTACGACTACGTTCTGTTCAGGCGTTCTGGCAGCAGAGAATTGATGTGTTATCCCGACCGATTCGAGATAATCTTCTATAATTTTGTTCTTGAATTATGTGTCATTGTCAGTTCGAAGAAGCTTGACTGAATTTTGTAGATTCACTTGGATAGTCTATAGAAAAGTGATGATGACTTCGGACGTCTCATCCTTTGTTCTCAGAAATTTGACCCAAGTGTACCGCGAGTAATCGTCCACAATCACTAATACGTACTTTTTGCCGTTTATGATTAGTGTACGCATAAGACCACAGAGATCCATATGCAATAGTTCAAGTGGAGAACTTGTACTAGGCTCAGGCTTTGGCTTATAAGAAGCTCTCTTCATCGTGCCCTTCTCACACGCTGCGCACAGATGTTCTTTCTCGTAATTAAGCTCAGGAAGTCCTTTGACTAATTTTCTCGTGACCAGTTTGTTGATGTAACGAAAATTCAGGTGAGAAAGCCTTCGATGCCATAACAAGCTTTGTTGCAGCGAGACTTTTGATAGTAGACACACCTCATTGTCAGTCTTGACTTTTGAAAGATTTATCGTGTAGAGGTTTGACTTTCTCGTTCCGACCAAGAATTCCTTACCTTCTTTAGTACGCACAGAACATCTCTTGGCCTTGAAATTAACCTCTAGGTTTTTGTCACAGAACTGTCCAATGCTAAAGTGGTTATGTCCTAAACCTTCAACGTAGCTCACCTTCGTAATCGTTACGTTGTCTTGAATAACATCACCATATCCCAAAATTGGTGAAAATTGGTCATTCCCAAAACGCACGTTCCCGCAATATTTCTCTGTATAATTAGATAAGATATCTTTCTGCCCGGTCATATGCTTGGAGCAATCAGAATCCAAGTACCACATATGACGGGTCTGCACAGGAGAAATCAGGGAACAACAACTTTAGGTACCCATTTATATCTGGTTCCTTTTAGATTATGTTGGGAAATTCAGAAATGCACAAGTACAGATACAGTTAATGCTGCTAGAAGAATCTTGATTACTACTTCTGAAGTTAATGCTGCTGAACAAGATTAATGATTCTAAGTCAAGATTAATACTGCTAGAGGAGATTACTACTGTTAAGAAATTTTAGTACTGCTAGTAGTTAGTACTGCTGAACATTAATACTGCTCAAAGTATTAATGCTGCTGAAGACTTAGTCCTGCTTATGAGCTAATCAAGATTCGTGCAGAAGATTATGGAAAGCTTGGAGATAAAGATGGAAGATGTTTTTGAAGATCTTTTACTATTTGTTATTATCTTTTATCTTCAGTATATATAGAATAGTTTGTAATTGATAGAAATATATAACTTTTAGAATTCTGAGTTTTTGTTTTAATAGAGAGAATCAACCTCAAGGTTTCTAATCCTAATTCTAGAGAAGTAGAATTCGTATTGGTGAGCCTGTTCATCAATATTGAGGTTGAGTGTTGAATCTTGTGGCTTTACAATCATTCAATAAAGTTTACAAGTTGTTATTCAGATTCACTGTTTTTCACTGTTTCATTGAATATTAAAGTGTTATTCCGTAAACTCCTTAAATATTGTTTCTGAGTGTTTATTCTTGTTTACAATTAAGATCCTGACAAGTGGTATCAGAGCCAATATTCTCAGAAATCTTATTCATCATGGAAAACACAGCTGAATCAAACAGTACTCTGGTCTCAAAGGTTCCAATGCTCAGATCCAATGAATTTGACATGTGGAAGATTAGAATCAAACAATACATTCTCCTCACAGATTACTCTGTGTGGGATATCATTGAGAATGGCCCATCTGATGCAGGAAAGATTGTTGAAGATGGAAAAAGAACTCCTCCAAAGACGGATGCAGAAAGAAAGACAAGGCAGACAAAGATGAAAGCCTTGAGCACACTGCTCTTGGCCATTCCCAATGAGTACCAACATCAATTCTGTAATTGCACTGATGCACAGATGCTCTGGAATGCTCTAGAGAAGAGATTCTCTGGTACCAAAAGTACCAAGAGAAATCAGAAGGCCATCTTGAAACAACAGTATGAAAACTTTATGTCAACTAAGAATGAGTCTATGACTCAAACTTTTGACAGGTTTAACAAACTGATTGGTGAACTGGCTACTATGGGAGTACAGATTGATCAAGATGATGTAAACAGAAAGTTCTTAAGGTCCCTTGGAGATGAATGGACCATGTACACTGTGTCATTCAGACAGAATGAACAATTGGAAGAAAAAGAACTTGATGATCTGTACAGATCTTAGAGTTTTTAAAGCTGAGGTGCAGGCTAAGAAGAAGCCTTCTGGATATATTCATAATGCTGCACTCCTTTCAACATAATTGATTCTGCTGCTAACCCTGAATCAGTTAATGCTGATAATGGAGCAATTCAAGAAAAAGGCACTGATCCTGTGTTTAAAGCCTTTCTTTCCAGTCATGGAAATTCCTCCTTAATTAATGATGATTTGGAACAACTTCATTCTGATGATCTGGAAGAGATGGATATTAAATGGCAGATGGTCTTGCTTTCCATGAGGGTGAAGAAGTTCATAAAGAGGACTGGGAGGAACAACTTCTCCCAAAGAAGAGAGGATGGAGCAGGGTTTGATAAATCAAAGGTGGAGTGCTACAAATGCCATCTGATAGGACACTTTGCCTGGGAATGCATAAATGGAGTGTCTCTCAACAACAACCACCAACAAGCACAGTCTGGAAACCTCAATCATAACAGAAACTCTACTCAAGCCCTTGTTTCTCAACAAGGAATGAGGTTTGACTGGAGTCATCAAGCAAAAGAGGCTATCCAAAATCAAGCACTTATGGCTGAAGTATCTGATCTCCCATCTGAGGTATGTTCTAATCTCTGTTCTAAAACTTGCATAGATATTGTTAAAAGGTACAGAGATCACAACCAGAAGATGAGTGATGACCTTAAGAGATTAGAAAAGTATATCAATGATTATGTGAAAATTGTTGAGAGGTTTGAGGAACAGATTAAAGGCTTTCAAGCCAATGAACTCCAACACTAATATGACACCAATTACTGGAAGTGGGAGAAAAAGGATCTAGAACTTAAACTGACCAAATCTAAAGAGGAGAGTGAGAAGTTGAGAGAGGAGCTAACCAAGGTTAAGCTTGATGTAGAAAAGTTTTCCAATGCTTCAAAAGCAATGGACTCTTTACTACAAACTCAGATTCATGACAAGCTGAGAAGAGGAATTGGATACAATGCCACACCTCCACCATATAACAACAATTACATTCCTCCTACTTCAGACCTGTTAGAAACCAAAGATAGGAAGGACTTGCCTGAGGGAGCCACTGAAATAGATCCCTTAGATGAGGTAGTTGTTGAGGATAAGACAGAGAAAGAGGTTGGTAAGAGTAAGGAGAACAAAGTGAGTGGTGAGATTCCTCTAGAGAATAACATTATCACCAATGAGGACTGTGGAAGGGCTTGGATCAAATCCAAGGACATAGAGAAGACAGAGGTAAAGTCTGGTAAGGTCCATTACAGACAGACCACAGTTGTGAATCTAGGTCCTTGCAAACAGTGTGCATGTAAGAAGAATGAGTCCCTAAAACATGATAAAAGGAGGGGAAATCAAAGAAACTGGAATAATCAGTAGGCACAGAAACAAGGGGTTGATCTGAGTAAAATCAATAAACCCAAACCTTGTATTATCTGTGCCAAATTGAATCATCTTGCCAAATACTGTTATTTCAATCCTATAAACCAAAGGATGGACTTTCAAAGACCTATACAAAAACCCTTGGGTTATAGGAAGATTGAAAAGAACCATGTGGCTAAGAAATCTGTTAAATCTAAAAGCCAAATGAAAAAAAGTCTGTTAAAGAAAGTGTCAATATGTGGGTTCCTAAAAGCACTAAAACTGTTAGTACTGCTACCACAAATAGTGCTGCTGATAATGATAGTGCTGCTAGAAGTAATACTACTGCTAACAATGTTAGTGCTGCTGACATTGTTAGTACTTCTTCAAAAGTTAGTACTGCTAACTCTGTTAGTGCTGCTAACAAGGTTAGTACTGCTTCTAGTGTTTGTGCTGCTAAGCCAATCATATTGACAAAGTACTCAAAGAAAGAGTGCTCTGAGTTTAAAAACCTCATCAAAAAGGAATGTAAATACTTTGATGAGAAAGGGAGACCCTAGACCACTTTGGCTTGGGTCCCCAATCAATACTAATTGTTTAATATTATGTGTAGGGCAACCATCAGCTCAAGAGGAAGAGCATCTGGCATGTTGATAGTGGTTGCTCTAGGCACATGACAGGGAACATGCCATGCCTCAAGAATTTCAAGAAAATTGATGGTGGGCATGTTGCCTTTGGTAATACTACAGATGGAGGTAAGATAAGTGGTAAGGGGAATGTAACCAAAGGTAAAATGACCTTTGAAGATGTATTCTATGTTGAGCAGTTAAGATACAACCTGTTAAGTGTATCACAGGTTTGTGACAAACAACAAAGTATATTATTTACAGATTCTGAATGCATTATCCTTGCTCCTGGATTCAAGGTAGTTGATGAAAAGATGATACTACTAATAACTCCCAGAAAGGATAATGTATATTGCTTAGATATGAAAAGTGTTTCAACTGATTCATCCCTAAACTGTCTTGTTTCAAAAGCTTCTTTGGATGAATCATCACTTTGGCACAGAAGGATGTGTCACATGAATTTTAAAACAATGAATAAACTTGTTAAAAACAACCTTGTAAGAGGTTTACCTTCCAAAGTCTTTTCATGTGATGATCATTGTGTTGCCTGTCTCAAAGGCAAACAACACAAAACTTCTCATAAGTCCAAAGAGTTGAACACAATCTCTAATTCTCTTTAGTTGTTGCATATGGATGTGTTTGGTCCTACAAATGTTATGAGTATTGGTAAGAAATCATACTGCCTAGTTATTGTTGATGATTACTCTAGATTTACTTGGGTATATTTTCTAAGCACTAAGGATAAGACAAGTGGACTGATCAAATCCTTTATTCTAAGAATTGAAAACCAAACTAATCAAAAGGTAAAAGTCATTAGGTCAGACAATGGTACTGAATTTAAAAATAATGACCTAAACACCTTTTGTGACGAAAAAGGAATTGAGAGGCAATACAGTGCTCCTAGGACTCCACAACAAAATGGGGTTGCTGAGAGAAGGAATATGACACTGGTTAAAGCTGCTAGATCTCTGTTGGCAGATTCAAAACTTCCAATTACTTTCTTGGCTGAAGCAGTTAATACTGCTTGCTATGTCCAAAACAGAGTTCTAGTAGTCAAGCCTAAAAACAAGACACCTTATGAGCTTTTAAATAATAGAAAACCTTTTATAGGATTTTTCAAACCTTTTGGGTGTCCTTGTACCATTCTCAATACCAAAACTCACTTAGGAAAGTTTGATAGCAAGGCTGATGATGGTTTTCTTGCTGGTTACTCATCTCAGTTCTTCTAGAATAATTGAGTAAAGTGACAATTTCAAGTGCAATGAGAACACACAAAATCCTATTGGGTCTGGTCCTTAGAGGTTATTTGACATTGATTCACCAACTAACTGTGTGCTCCAGATTCTAGTTTCTATTCAGATTAATCAAACACAAACACAAATTAACAAACAATTACCTGTTTGATTTCATTCCAATTCAATCTTTACAATTTCTCTCTCTAGAACTCTCTCTCTCTACGTAATCTCTCTCTAATATCAACTAACTTCTTTTTAACTTCCAATCTCCTTTCTAAAATACAAATAGAAAAACTATTTATACTAACTACAAATACAAGGAAAATACAAAATACAAAATACAACTAAGTTTGACTTATTACAAAATAGACTTTGACTTTAATGAGATTTGACTTTAGCAACTTTGACTTTCTCAACTTTGACCTTCAGAATTCTTAATCTTGTATCCTGTTTTATGCTCTAACAATCTCTCCCTTTGGATTCAAGATCATTGTTGAAAGATCTAGCAATTCAATCTTCACTTTAAGCTCTGTCAAAGCAAACTCCCTTTTTCATTGATAGTCTTCTTTCCAAAACTACCTTCAAACAATTAACAATCTCCCCAAATCTTTCACATAGAACGCTTTTAGACTTGTGGAAAGAAATTACCTTCAGAATCAGCTCCAATTGCTTTAGCAAATAATCTTCAAAGAAAATTTGCTCAAAACTTCAGAAAATCTCTGATCGTCTTCAAATCTTCATCATTTCTATGCTATCCTCTCCCTTTAACTTCAAAAACTTTAACATTTCTTCATACCATCTCCCCCTTTTTCGCCAAAAAAATGTATATGACCATTCTGATCTGAGCCTCTGAATCTGTGATCCAACACCAGGTATTCACCTAGATCTTTTCAAATCCAGACAAAATAAGAACATGTAACTCCTGAATCAACAAATGAATCAGTTAAAATGCCTGTCAGTAACACAAAGTCACTGTGTGTAACGAATACACAATATAAAGGAGCTTTTTGATGTTCACTCCCCCAGGGCTTCCATCCAATCATCGAAATACCACAAAGGCAATTTCTATGAATGTTATGAAAAAGAAACAAATTCTTTGTGTGTTCGTGCATGTGTAGAAAGAATTAAGCACGGTGATTGCTTTTAATAAGGCTCAACATAGTGTAAACCACTTAGACAATAGTAGATAAACACAGACTCTAAGTGCATGATTGAATTGTGAAGGTGGGGCAGACTTCCTTCTTTTTCAATATCTAGATTTTCCAAATGAAAACCAGATAGATTATATGTTGCGTCCCCAGAAAATATGAAACATTTTCTTTTTGAGAAGAAAATGAGTGGTTGGTGGGGTTTAAGCAAGAGTTGGCATGGGCTAATTGCCTGTTTCAATAACGTTCACCAAAGAATTGTGAAACACTAGTAATGTGGCTGCCCGGCTCAGAAAGTAGTTGGTGCAGAGTTTGATATTCTTTTACTCTGATCTCTCACCCTCTCTCTTTTTAATCAATAAGCTCAATACTAACCAAACTCTCTTTTCCATTTTACCTCAGCACACCCACACTCATTTCTTTTGACTCCTCACACTCAATCACTAAGGGATTAACTTCATGGGTAGGAAACACTGGTTAACGTGAATCCATAGAAGTTTAGTTAATTCCTAGCACAAAGAACCCAGTCCTATAAAGCATATGTTGCTCACAATGGTTTATCTTGAACATTTAAATAATAGGAAATATGGGTCAGATAAATGTATGCTCAGAATATAATCATGAAAATATGAGCATTTTTAGGCATTGATGTATTTTCAAACAAGTATACTGAATGAATGAACATGAATGCAAAAGACTTGTTTGAAAATCTGACATTGTATGAAAAATGATCAGAAATGAATGATAAAGCAATTAAAGCTTATGGTCAAGAATAATTGATATTTGTCTATACGAAACCAAATATAGACATGCTTGAAATAACGTTCCGAAATGAAATATCGCTCAAAATTCTTTAAAATACAAACGGGGTGTCTTACCATCGAAAAAAAAAATTGTTTCGATTTAGAGACATGGTAAGAACATGTTGAACAAAAATTCAACCGGTGTGTGTGTGAATACTTGAAAGTAGAAAAGACAATACGCAAGTATTTATGTTTGGATACACACAGTTTGGTTATCGATTAAGCACAAAAATAAAATGAAAACACTTAAAATCACACTTCCAAATTATAAAATCTGTTTAAGAATCGGGAAGTGGTTTGAACATTTAAGAACATGTTTTCTATATCTGAAAGTTGTCCTTCTTTCAGATATATTTGAGATTAAGATAAGAAATTTACCATTTCGAGCAATCTTAAATCTCAGAAAGTCAGGCTATTGTCATTAATATATAATCGTGTCAGCTTCTCTCATCCTGTATAAGTCTCAAAGTCTAGTCAAAATTTATTCACAAAAATTTATTCAAAACTTAAAAGACATAAAGCAATAGAACTTTTAAGATACGAGTTCTGATCTGAAATAATCAGAAATCATTGTCTTACTCCTTGTTACTTATAAGCTCCCCCTAACATCAGGCATTGCAAAAATTTTGTCAGTTAAGCAAAATGCAAAAATTAGTTTTACTCCCCCTGAAATGAATGTAGATCATCTAACAATCTTCTCATACTCCCCCTGAGATCATGAGCAAACCATTAAAGTGCAGGTATCTTTCAGAAATAAAAATAAAGAAAATGATAAAAAATAACAATTTGTAACTTTAGTAGGTAACAACCGATTACGTCTTAAGATTTAACATACCAAGCTTAGAGACAAGAAAATAAAATCTCTTTTCATCTAAGGGTTTGGTAAATAAATCTGCAAGTTGATAATCTGTTTTTACAAAATAAAGTTTAATTGATCCTTTTTCTACATTATCTTTTATAAAATGATACCTTACATCAATGTGTTTGGTTTTCGTATGCTGGACAGGATTAGCAGATATGGCAATCGCACTCTTCGAGTCACAGTAGATTGGAATTTTGTCATACTTGAACCCGTAGTCTCGTAGCTGTGTTTGCATCCACAAGACTTGAGAGCAGGAACTGGCAGCAGCTACGTACTCTGCTACAGCAGTCGATGTGGAAACGCATAATTGTTTCTTTGATGCCCAGCTAACAAGCTTGTCTCCAAGAAATTGTACGTGACCAGAAGTACTCTTTTTGTCCAACATACAACCTGCATGATCTGCATCTGAATATGCAGTCAGTTGAAACCGTGTATCCTTAGGATACCACAAACCAAGGTTTGCAGTCCCCTTCAGATATCTAAAGATCCGTTTGACAGCGGCCAAATGGGATTCTTTGGGAGCAGCTTGATATCTAGAACAAAGACATGTTGAGAACATAATATCTGGTCTACTAGAAGTAAGATACATCAAAGAACCAATCATACCTCTATATGTTCTAAGATCAACACTTGTACCCGAAGGATCAGCGTGAATCTTAGTTCCTGGTGCCATCGGGGTGCCAATAGATTTGCAATCTTCCATTTTGTACTTCCGAAGAATGTCTAAAATGTACTTAGACTGATTGAAAAAAATCCCCGTAGAAAGCTGTTAAACTTGTAATCCGAGAAAGAAATTCGTCTCTCCCATCATACTCATTTGAAAACGTGACACCATGAGATTAGAAAAGTTTTTGCAATATTTTGGATTAGTAGAACCAAATATTATATCATCAACATAAATCTGAATAAGAATAATATCAGCTTTTTCCTTCTTTATGAATAAAGTAGTATCAATCTTACCTTTAGAGAAACCAGACTTGACCAAGAATTTGGATAAGACGTCATACCATGCTCGAGGGGCTTGTTTTAATCCATAAAGGGCTTTGTCCAAGATATATACATGATCTGGCTTATCTGAATTGACGAACCCTTCTGGTTGAGACACGTACACTTCCTTCTTAAGAATGCCGTTCAGAAAAGCTGTTTTCACATCCATCTGAAAGACTGTGAATTTCTTATGAGCGGCGTAGACTAGAAACATTCTGATTGCCTCTATACGCGCTACTGGAGCATACGTCTCGTCATAATCGATGCCTTCCTCTTGCCGGTAACCTTTGGCAACAAGTCTAGCTTTGTTTCTTACGACGATACCATCTTCATCCTTCTTAGTCTCGAATACCTATTTAGTTCCTATCACAGTCTTTCCTTCTGGTTTAGGAACTAATCTCCAAACCTTTAGGGCTTCAAACTGATTGATCTCTTCTTGCATCGTAGATACCCAGTCCGAATCAGCAAGAGCCTCAGATACTCGAGTTCGCTCAATCTTGCTGAGGAATGAGTCATGCATACACTGATTAAGAGTCGCTGACCTTGTCTGAACAGGCTTGTCAACATCTCCAATTACTTGATGTAATGGATGGTCCTTGGTCCAGCGATGCTCAGGTGGGAGTGGAATAGATGAATTCTGAACATGATCATCATCTTGAAATCCACATTCAAAATCTTGAGTTTGAATTACAAGAGAGGAGTTGTCAGTTGAAGTTTCATGTGCAGAAGTATCAGTGGGAACAGCAGATTCAGGCTGTTGAGTAGACAAAGTATTACACCCAACTGAAACAGTTACTTCTGGCTCAATATTTTCTTGTGCATCTTCAACTGTAGGAGTAACAATAGGAATATGAGTTTCAGACTGAACGGGGGATACTTGTTTAGTAATGACCTCTGAAGTGACTGGATGATTGCAAGTTGTATCTTCAGACCTGTCAGTCATAGCAGATTTAGGTATATTAGATCCTAGAAACTCATCATAAAAGAATTTAAATAACAAATCTAAATCAGTTAAATGTGAAGTAGATGTAGAAGCGTTATCCGAATTTTTGGCTGTAGACACAAGTTCTGGACTGATCTGCCCAGAAGCTAATACTCCAGTGATAACGGGTTCTAAACTGTTTTGATCAGAAGCCATATCTTCATCAAATGTGACATTGACGCTCTCCACAACTGTCTTTAACTTCTTTAGATAAACCCGATATGCAGCAGATGTTGAAGAATAACCGATAAAGATACCTTCGTCCGCCTTAGCACTGAATTTATTCAGACTCTCTCTATCGTTAAGCACAAAACATTTACACCCAAATATATGAAAGTATTTGATGGTAGGTGTTCTTTTGTTGATCAACTCATATGGAGTCTTTTGAAATTGACGGTGAATCATGGAACGATTTTGCGTATGGCATGCAGTCGACACAGCTTCCGCCCACAAGAATAGAGGTAGATCCGATTGACTAAGCATAGTCCGAGCGGCCTCGACTAGCGTCCTATTACGTCTTTCTACTACTCCATTTTGTTGAGGGGTTCTAGCAGCAGAATACTGATGTGAAATCCCAACTGAATCGAGATATTCATCAACAATATTGTTCTTGAATTCTGTGCCATTGTCAGTTCGAAGGAACTTGACTTGTCGCTGCAGTTTCACCTGGGTCGTCTTTAAGAATGAAATGAGAACTGCCGGTGTCTCATCTTTTGAACGAAGAAATTTGACCCACCTTTATCTTGAATAATCATCCACAATAACCAACACGTATTTCTTTCCTCCCAAACTCTGAGTTCTCATTGGACCACACAAATCCATATGTAACAATTCTAACGGAGAACTAGTGCTTGGTTCAGGCTTCGATTTGTGTGCGGCTCTCTTCATCTTACCCTTCTCACAAGCTGCGCATAAGTGCTCTTTGTCATATTTCAGTTCAGGAAGTTCTTTTACCAATTTCCCACGAACCACCTTGTTGATGTAACGAAAGTTCAAGTGAGATAACCGTCTATGCTAGAGCCAACTTTTTTGCTGAGTAGCTTTTGTCATCAAGCATACCTGATTGTCATTCTGAACTTTGGATAAGTTGATGGTGTAGAGGTTTGTCTTTCTATGTCCACCCAAGAGTTCTGTTCCTTCTTCAGTACGAACCGAGCAACTCTTAGACTTGAAGTTTACCTCTAACCCTTTATCGCAGAATTGACCTATGCTGAATAAGTTGTGCCCCAAGCCTTCGACATAGCTCACTTTACTGATCGTTATCTTATCTTTAATGATGTCACCATATCCTAAGATAGGTGAAAGCTGATCGTTTCCAAATCTGACATTGCCACTGAATTTCTCTGTATAGTTAGACAATAAAGCTTTTTGCCTAGTCATATGCTTGGAACATCCACTGTCCAAGTACCACATATGTCGGGTCTGCAAGAGAAATCAGCAAATAATAGATTTAGGTACCCATTGAAAAATGGGTCCTAACATTTTAACACAAGATTTTGGTATCCACTTGAAAATGGACCCTCTGCTCTTTTGAAAACCTTTAAAACCATTTGATCTAGAAGAATATACATGATAAGATCCATACCAATAAGAAGAATCATGAGAATAAGCAAAGTCAGTTTTCCGATAATCATTATGAAATTTAGTAGTAATAGGAGATAATTGAATCAATTGCTTTATTGAGTAACACTTGTAAGAAGTTACAAGGTTTTGTTTATGAGAAGCACATTGATCAACTATATCAGAATCACTACTATCAGTTTTAGTACAAGAATTATCCGTAACTGATTCCACTATCTCATCATCCCTCCTTTTTTGGTCTCCATTCAGATTGAGCTTTCGACTTTTTCTTCTTTAAATCTGAAACATAAGATATAGATTTATTAGGAAAAGCAGATTTCCTAGATTGAGTTTTCTAATGTATACCAGTGTATTTCTGTTTCTGTAATCGCTGTTTCTTATGTTTCTTACCATGAGCATAGTAATCAGCAGTTACAGAAACTGAATCACCAACCTTAGTTGTTGTTTCACCAATATGAACAGCACTTGGTAACACTTTGTCATTTTTAAGAAAAGTAGAATGATCCGGAAGTTTAGAATGAATGTCAAACATATCAGATTCTTCCATGCTCCCATCATCAGAATTAAAAGAATCATTTGCAGACTCAAATAAGTCATCAGAATTATCAGATGAAGATTGAGAAACCTTAGAAATTGTAGAACACTTTGTATATTTTGATTGAAAAACAGTGTTCTTTAGAACTGTAGAAAACACAATTTGTTGTATATCACCCAAAAGTTTTCATCAGATAAAACATTTTCAAGCTCGACTATTTTGCTTTCAAGAATAGATGTAGGAACATAAACCTTTGCAATCGCAGGTTTTGCCTTCATCTCAGAAGCGGAATAACTAACAAAATATTCATTTGAAAGAACTTTTGGTGTTTCTGAAAGATAACTATCATTTAACTTTACATAGTTAAACGGTAGTTGCATTTTCTTTTTATTCTTTCTATTTTCAGTTTCTTTGGTCTCATCTTCTTCTGACAATTTGGTAACAAATTTGGGTTTTAAATGAGTATGTTTACCAGCACATGCAAGAAAATCATAGTTATAAAGTGCCGGCTGTTTTCTGATGGCTTTCTTAAGATAATGGGGGTTTTCAAAACCAAGTCCCCATTTCTCTTTAACATCAGCCTCTTCATTAGGAGCATTAAGAAAAATGGTTTGATCTGTTTGACCTCTTTTATAAAGTTTAACTTCCAGATCATTTACCTTCTTTTTCAAATTCTTGTTTTCAACCTGCAATTTATAAACAGTTAGTGCAGATTCATTTTTCTCAAACTCATATTTAGAAACCTTAACTTCAAACTCGGAAATCTTCTTTTCAAAATCATCTACTTTAGATTTAGAATCAGAATCAGATTTGCGTAAAGAATCAATCAGATCTTTGTTTGAAATAACAGACGTATTAAGTTCAAAGATCTTTTTGTTCTTTTTAGCAACCCTTTCCTTTTCCTTTTTCAGATTATTTTGTAAATTTTGAAGCTCAACCACCATGGTTTCCAACTTGGTAATGAAATCTTTTAGGGTTAAGTTTAATACCTCATTAACTTCTTCATCATCTGACTCATCATTCTTGTCCTCTTTACCCATGAGACAGATATGAGCATTTTCTTCTTTCTCTTCACCTTCATCCTCAGAATGATTAAGCCAAAATTCATCCTCGACCATTAAATCAACACCAGCTTCTTGTTGTCTTGCCAACAGCAACTTGTTCTGATAATACTAGGAGTTGCTAACTTTCGGCTTTCGGCAATCTTTGGCATAATGACCCAACTTACCGCAATTGTAGCATTTAATTGACTCAGTTGTTGGCTTCTCAACAGCAGTGTAGTCATTTGCAAACTTCTTCTTCTCATCCGGTTTCTTCTCACCATACCTATTCTCTTCAAATCTTTTGCCTTCCACCCTCTCTCGGTGCTCATGGTTCTTTGAACTTGATGACGAATAGCATTGAGAATTTGATCCTGGCTTCTTATAAAATTTCTTTCGAAATGCACGGGTCAGCAATATCATAGCTTGTTTCAAACTTTCGCCATCATCACTATCTGATACAGAACCAGACTCTGAATTTGAACTTACTATTTTTTTCTTCTTCTTCTCAATCTTCTCTTTCTTTTCTTTCTTCTTTTCACCAACAACCAAAGCTATAGGATCAGGAACTTGTATTGACTTCTTCTTCTCAGCTCTTTTCTCTTCAACCTCTTCTTCATTCTGTTTCAGGGTCTCATAAACTTCATGAAGAGGGATTTCATTCAAATCTTTCATTTGCTTCATCTTTCTTGTGTGCTTTTTCCATTCAGGACGAAGGATGCTCAAAAATTTCACATTGTTTTCCAACTGCTTCTTCTTGACTTTGTTCTTAGTCAGCTCATTTAGAAGCAATGTAAATCTTTCATAAGTGTCTTCAAGACTCTCATTCTCCTTAGCCTTGAATTCCTCATAGTTATTGATGCAGTTGGCCACCTTTATCTGATGCCCTATCTTTGATCCCATCATCATCTTTTCCAATTGATTGCACATCTGTTTAGCATCATGTTTGAAGCTATCTATCTTGATGTAGATGTCATTTGGAATGCTTTGGAGTAAAAGAGATCTCGCTTGTTTGTCAGCTTTAAATCTACTCTTCTGTTCTTCTGAGTACTGAGAGAAGTCAACTTTAACTGGTTTTGTCTTTATTTCTTTTTCCACATATTCATCATCACCATCAATATCATCACCATCAACATCATCAGCATGTACATGAATTATGATTGGTTTCATGGGACCTTCGGTGATAGACAGAAGTATATTCTCTCCATTTGAGTGCCTGTCTATGAAGTCCAAAAATCTGTCCTTCCATTGTTCATATTCACCTTTGAACAATACCGGAGGCTTTACATCAGTGCCGATTGAAAGTGCATTTTTTGAAGTCATCTTCTTTAAACCTGTTTGAAAAATATATCAAATAAGAAACTAGAATTGATCGTTAGTCCAAAGTATGAAATTACAAGAAAAATCTAGAAAAATCAGAAAATTCGAAAAAATTTGGCTAAGTATCAGAACTCGCAAGTCCTAAAACTCGCAGGCTGAAAAACTCGCAGATTAAGTCTTGCGCGTTCTATAAATTCTCAACCAAACGCGCAGGAAAACTCGCAAGCAAACTCGCAAGTAAACTCGCAGATATTTGCGTGTTTTGAGAAACTCGTAAGCAAACACGCAGATAAAACTCGCAGATCGACGAAACTCGCAAGTGCCTAAACTCGCTAAAGACTATTCACTATGAAACTCGCAGACTGAAATGTGCGCGTTTCCCAAACTCGCACGTCGAAGCTTGCACGTTTGAACAAAAACTCGCTAGCTACTCTTGCGCGTTTCAACACTTAGAATTATTTCTGGAATCTTCAAACTCGCAGGTCGATGAATTCGCTAACCACTGTTTCTCCTCAAACTCGCAAGATGAATAACTCACAAATCACTATTCCTTCTGAAACTCGCTAGCTTCAATTAGCGAGTTTGTAGAACTCGCTGGTCACTACTAGCGCGTTTCCTTGAAACTCGCAGGTAACCTTGTGCGTTTCAAGATGAACGTGCGCGTTTGATTTGAACAAATCCTTCTTTCGACTTGCGCGTTCTACCCTGATGAAGTTGCGCGTTTCACGAAGAACTTACGCGTTCTAGCCATCTAGCGCATTCTTCCTTCTGTCGACCCAAAAACCATCTTTTCAACTGAAAATCGATCTAACGTTGTTTCAAATGATCTGAAACTCTGGATTGTGGCTCGATTACAACTCTAGAACAGATTACAACTCAAGAATTTTACAAACAAACACTTACAATACAAAAAGATTGATGAAACATTGAAAAACAACTCGTGTAACAAAACTCGACCAAAATCACAAATTCGATTGAAATTACAGTGCAATACGAAAATTAAAGTACATAGACTCGATCTAGTACACTTTTCGTACAATTCCTAATCAAAATCTGCTCAAAAACACTCAAAAATCAGAATCTTGATTTTCTCTTCGATGAACAGTGACGAACCACCTTTTCTTGATCTGATTTCACCTTTGGATCTGCTCTGATACCAATTGTGTGTTCCAGATTCTAGTTTCTATTCAGATTAATCAAACACAAACACAAATTAACAAACAATTACCTGTTTGATTTATTTCAAATTCAATCTTTACAATTTCTCTCTCTAGAACTCTCTCTCTCTCTACGTAATCTCTCTTTAATATCAACTAACTTCTTTTTAACTTCCAATCTCCTTTCTAAAATACAAATAGAAAAACTATTTATACTAACTACAAATACAAGGAAAATACACAATACAAAATACAACTAAGTTTGACTTATTACAAAATAGACTTTGACTTTAATGAGATTTGACTTTAGCAACTTTGACTTTCTCAACTTTGACCTTCAGAATTCTTGATCTTGTATCCAACAGATTTATGCTCTAACACTAACTCTTTGGGTTTCAGTAGTGATTATCTTACACGTTCAGGAAGTGGAGGATCAGGGGATGAACCAGTTCTAGTACAAGACATTATTCCTCAGTCTGTGATCTTTCCTATACCTACAATAGAGCCTGTTGATGTATGTGCAAAGGAAACTATAACTGAACCAATTCAGAGTGAAGAAGAAGGAAGAGATGAGGAGAATCAAGTGCATGATGAGCCAGAAGCAGCTGATGAGATCCCCTCAGCTGACTTAAATGATTCCAATCTGGATGTGGGAATCAATGAAGAACCTAGTCATCAGACTAGAACTCAAAAGAATCATCCTCCAGAGCTGGTCATAGGAGACATCTCTTCTCCTATGATAACAAGGAATCAAAGCAGACTTCAAGAGCTGCAGGATCACCAACACACAATACTCACTTGCTTTCTATCCCAGATTGAGCCTAAGAAGGTATATGATGCAATGAAAGATTCCAGTTGGATAGAAGCTATGCAAGAAGAGTTACTGCAGTTCAAGTTGCAAGAAGTTTGGGACTTGGTGGACCTTCCAAAAGGTCATAGAGCTATAGGCACCAAGTGGATTTTCAGGAACAAAAAGGATGAGAGAGGCATTGTGATAAGAAACAAAGCAAGGCTGGTGGCACAAGGGTACACTCAAGAAGGAGGCATTGACTATGAAGAAGTGTTTGCTCCAGTGGCAAGGGTAGAAGCAATTAGGCTATTTCTAGCCTATGCCTCATACATGAAGTTCAAGGTATACCAAATAGATGTGAAGAGTGCCTTTCTGTATGGTACAATTGATGAAGAATTATATGTCTGTCAGCCCTCTGGATTTGAAAATCTATCATATCCAGACATAGTATACAAACTGAAGAAAGCACTTTATGGTCTGCATCAAGCCCCAATAGCATGGTATGATACTCTGTCTACCTATCTCTTGGAGAATGGGTTTGAAAGAGGAATAATTGACATGACCTTCTTCATTAAAAGAAGTAAGAAGGACATACTATTGGTTCAGATTTATGTGGATGATATCATCTTTGGATTCACAAAAGATCAGATATGCAGAGACTTTGAAAAGTTGATGCACAAGAGCTTTAAAATGAGTTCAATGGGTGAACTTACCTTCTTCCTTGGGCTTCAAGTAAAACAGAAGAAAGATGGGATCTTCATAAGCCAATCAAAATATGTGAAAGACATCATGGACGAATATGGATTATCAGACTCAAAGCCAGCAAGCACACCTATGGAGACTCATAAACAGATCACTGCTGATCTTGAGGGGGAGGATGTGGATGTCCATCTATATAGATTGTGTGTTCCAGATTCTAGTTTCTAAACAAGTTTAATCAAACAAACAAGATTTAACACAATGATTACCTGTTTGATTTCATTCAATTCTCAAAGTTTACACTTTCTCTCTCTAGAACTCTCTCTCTCTCTCTCTCTAAAACATATTCTCTCTTAAAATGTCAACTAACTTCTTACACTTGTAACTACTGAAAATACAAAGAGAAAAAGTATTTATACCTACAACTAATACAAGGAGAATACAAATACAAAATACAACTAAGTTTGACTTATTACAAAATAGACTTTGACTTTTAATGAGATTTGACTTTAGCAGCTTTGACTATCTCAACTTTGACCTTCAGTATTCTTGATCTTGTATCCAACAGATTTATGCTCTAACAATCTCCCCCTTTGGATTCAAGATCATTGTTGAAAAATTTAGCATTAAGTCTTCACTTTAAGCTCTGTCTGAACAATCTCCCCTTTTTCTTTGACGGTCTTCTTTCCAAAACTGTCTTCAAACGAGTAACAATCTCCCCAAATCTTTCACAGAATGCTTTCAGACTTTGGAAAGAAATTATCTTCAGAATCAACTCGAATTGCTTTCAGCAAATAATATTCAAAGAAATTTCTCAAAAATCAGCACATCTTCAGAAATTCTTTGATCATCTTCAAGTCTTCAAATCTTTACTTTGAACTTTTCTGACTTTAACATTTCTGAAAATCATCTCTCAAAAACTTTATCATTTCTTGATACCATCTCCCTCTTTTTGATGATTTGAGCATCTATATGATCAAAACTTTTCTCTAAGAAATGTCATTTACCATTCTGATCTGTCATACTGAGCCTCTGATTCTGTCAATCCTCCAAGATAATCATCTAGATCTTTTCAAATCCAGAAAAATTAAGAACATGTAACTCCTGAATCAAAAGATGAATCAGTTAAAATGCCTGTCAGTAACACAAAGTCACTGTGTGTAACAAATACACAATATAAAGGACCTTTTGTGATGTTCACTCCCCCAGGGCTTCCATCCAATCATCGAAATACCACAAAGGCAATTTCTATGAATGTTATGACAAAGAAACGAATTCTTTGTGTGTTCGTGCACGTGTAGAAATAATTAAGCACGATGATTTCTTTTATAAGGCTCAACATTGTGTAAACAACTGAGACAACAGTAGATAAACACAGACTCTAAGTGCATGATTGAAATGCGAAGGTAGGGCAGACTTCCTTCTCTTTCAATATCCAGATTTTCTAAATGAAAACCAGATAGATTATATGTTGCGTCCCCTTGAAAATGTGAAACATTTTCTTGTTGAGAAGAAAATGAGTGGTTGGTGGGGTATTAAGCAAGAGTTGACATGGGTTATTTGCCTGTTTCAATAACATTCACCAAAGAATTATGAAATGCTAGTAATGTGGCTGCCCGGCTCAGAAAGTAGTTGGTGCAGAGTTTGATATTCTTTTACTCTGATCTCACACCCTCTTTCTTTTAATCATTAAGCTCACTACTAATCAAACTCTCTTTTCCATTTTACCTCGTCACACCCACACTCATTTCTTTTAGACTCCTCACACTCAATCACTAAGGGATTAACTTCTTGGGTAGGAAACACTGGTTAACGTGAATCCAAAGAAGTTCAGTTAATTCCTAGCACAAAGAACCCATAATTTCCTAAAATAACGTGTTGCTCAATATGGTTTAACTTTATCAGTTAAATCTCAAAATACAAGTCAGATAAATGAATGCTCAGATGATATAATTATAAAGATTTGAGCATTTTTAAACACTGAAGTATTTTCAAACAAGTATATTGAATGAATGAAAATGAATACAAAAGACTTGTTTGAAAATCTGACATTGTATGAAAATGATCATAAATGAATGATATAGCAATTAAAGCTTATGGTCAAGAATAATTGATATTTGTCTATACGAAACAAGATATAGACATTCTTGAAATGACCGTTTCGAAATGAAATATCGCTCAAAATTCTTTGAATACAAGCGGAGTGCCTTACCATCGAATAAAAATTGTTTCAATTTAGAGACATGGTAAGAACATGTTGCACAAAAATTCAAACCAGTGTGTGTGAATACTTGAAAGTATATAGAAAAGACAATACTCAAGTATTTATCTTTGGAAATGCACGGTTTGTAAACATGTAAGCACAAAATAAAAATGAAAACATTTAAAATCACACTTCCAAATTATAAAATCTGATTAAAAATCGGGAAGTGGTTTGAACATTTAAGAACATGTTTTCTATACCTGAAAGTTGTCCTTCTTTCAGATACATTTGAGATTAAGATAAGAAATTTACCTTTTCACTCAATCTTAATTCTCGGAAAGTCAAGCTATCGTCATTAATATATGATCGTGTCAACTTCTCTCATCCTGTATAAGTCTCAAAGTCTAGTCAAAATTTATTCACAAATATTTATTCAAAACATAAAAGACATAAAGCAATAAAACTTTTAAGATACGAGTTCTGATCTGAAGTAATCAGAAATCATTGTCTTACTCCTTTTGTTAAGCTCCCCCTAAAATCATGCATCACAAAAATTAATCATTTAAGTAAAATGCAGAAATTAGTTTTACTCCCCCTCAAATGAATATAGATCATCTAACAATCTTCTCATACTCCCCCTGAGATCATGAGCAAACAATTAAAGTGCAGGTATCCTTCAGATATAAAGATAAAGAAAATGATGAAAAATAACAATATGTAACTTTAGTAGGTAATAACTGATTATGTCTTCAGATTTAACATACCAAGCTTAGAAACAAGAAAATTAAATCTCTTCTAATCTAAGGGTTTGGTAAATAAATCTGCAAGTTGATAATCTGTTTTTACAAAATAAAGTTCAATTGTTCCTTTTTCAACATTATCTTTTATAAAATGAAACCTCACATCAATGTGTATGGTTTTCGTATGCTGGACAGGATTAGCAGATATGGCAATCGCACTCTTCGAGTCACAGTATATTGGAATTTTATAAAATTTGAATCCATAGTCTCGTAGCTGTGTTCGCATCCACAATACTTGAGAGCAGCAACTGGCAGCAGCTACATACTCTGCTTCAGCAGTCGATGTGGAGACGCATAACTGTTTCTTTGAAGCCCAACTAACGAGATTGTCTCCAAGAAATTAAACATGACCAGAAGTACTTTTTCTGTCCAACATGCAACCTGCATGATCTGCATCTGAATATGTAGTCAGTTGAAACCCTGTATCCTTAGTATACCACAGACCAAGGTCTGCAGTCCCCTTCAGATATCTAAAAATTTGTCTGACAGCAGCCAAATGGGATTCTTTAGGAGCAACTTGATATCTAGAACATAGACATGTTGAAAACATAATATCTGGTCTACTGGATGTAAGATACATTAACGATCCTATCATACCTCTATATGTTCTAACATCAACACTTTTACCCGAAGGATCAGTGTGGATCTTAGTACCAGGTGCCATCGGGGTTCCAATTGATTTACAATTTTCCATTTTGTACATCCGAAGAATATCCTAAATGTAGATTGATTTATAAAAATCCCCGTAGAAAGTTGTTTAACTTGTAATCCGAGAAAAAAATTCATCTCTCCCATCATACTTATTTGAAAGCGTGACACCATGAGGTTAAAAAAGTTTTTGCAATATTTTGGATTTGTAGAACCAAATATTATATCATCAACATAAATCTGAATAAGAATAATATCAGCTTTTTCCTTCTTTATGAATAAAGTAGTATCAATCTTACCTTTTGAGAAACCAGACTTGACCAAGAATTTGGATAAGACGTCATACCAGGCTCGAGGGGCTTGTTTTAACCCATAAAGGGATTTGTCCAAGATATATACATGATCTGGCTTGTCTTGATTAACGAACCCTTCAGGTTGAGACACGTACACTTCTTCTTTAAGAATGTCGTTCAGAAAGGCTGTTTTCACATCCATCTGAAAGACTGTGAAGTTCTTATGAGCTGTGTATGCTAGAAACATGTGGATTGCTTCTATACGAGATACTGGAGCATACGTCTCATCGTAGTCTATGCCTTCCTCTTGTCGGTAACCTTTGGCAACAAGTCTAGCTTTGTTTCTTATGACAATACCATCTTCATCCTTTTTATTCTTGAATACCCATTTAGTTCCTATTACGGTCTTTCCTTTTGGCTTAGGAACTAATCTCCAAACCTTTAGGGCTTCAAACTGATTGAGCTCTTCTTGCATTGCAGATACCTGGTCCGAATCAGCAAGAGCCTCGGATACTCGTGTTGGCTCAATCTTGCTGAGGAACGAGTCATGCATACATTGGTTAAGTGTCGCTGACCTAGTCTGAACAGGCTTGTCAAAATCTCCAATTACTTGATGTAATGGATGGTCCTTGGTCCAGCGATGCTCATGTGGGAGTGGAATAGATGAATTCTGAACATGATCATCATCTTGGAATCCACTTTCAAAATCTTCAGTTTGAATTACAGGAGGGGGTTTGTCAGTTAAAGTTTCATGTGCAGAAGTATCATTGGGAACAACAAATTCAGGCTGTTGAGTAGACAAAGTAGTACACCCAACTGAAATAGTTACTTCTGACTCAACATTTGCTTGTGCATCTTCAACTGTAGGAGTAACAATAGGAATGTGACTTTCAGACTGAACTGGAGATGCTTGTTCAGTAATAACTTCTGAAGTGACTGGATGATGACAGCTTGTATCTTCTGACCTGTCAGTCACAGCAGATTTAGATACATTAGTTCCAAGAAACTCATCATAAAAGAATTCAAATAACAGATCTAAATCAGTTAAATGTGAAGTAGATGTAGAAGCGTTATCCGAATTTGTCGTTGTAGACACAGGTTCTAGACTGATCTGCCCAGAAGCTAATACTCAAGTAATAACGGGTTCTGAACTGATTTGATCAGAAGCCATTTCTTCATCAAATGTAACATTGACGTTCTCCACAAATGTCTTTGACTTCTTTATAAAAACACGATATGCTGCAGATGTTGAAGAATATCCGATAAAGATGCCTTCATCTGCCTTAGCACTGAATTTTTCAGGCTCTCTCTGTCGTTAAGCACAAAACATTTACACCCAAATATGTGAAAATATTTGATAGTTGGTGTTCTGTTGTTGATCAACTCATATGGAGTCTTCTGAAAACGGCGATGTATCATGGAATGATTTTGAGTATGGCATGCAGTCGACACAGCTTCTGCCCACAAGAATAGAGGTAAGTCTGATTGGCTAAGCATAGTCCGAGCGGCCTCGACTAGCGTTCGATTTCGCCTTTCGAATACTCCATTTTGTTCAGGCGTTCTAGCAGAAGAATACTGATGTGAAATCCCAACTGATTCGAGATATTCATCAACAATCTTGTTTTTTAATTCTGTGCCATTATCAGTACGAATAAACTTGACTGATCGCTGCATTTTTACCTAGTTCGTCTTTAAGAAAGTAATGAGAACTTCCGGTGTCTCATCTTTTGAGCGAAGAAATTTGACCCACGTGTATCTTGAATAATCATCCACAATAACCAACATGTATTTCTTTCCTCCCAAACTCTGATTTCTCATTGGACCACATAAATCCATGTGTAACAATTCTAACGGAGAACTAGTGCTTGGTTCAGGCTTCGGTTTATGTGCAGCTCTCATCATCTTACCCTTCTCACAAGCTGCGCATAAGTGTTGTCTTTCATATTTCAGCTTAGGAAGTCATTTGACCAATTTCCCATGAACCAGCTTGTTGATGTAACGAAAGTTCAAATGAGATAAATGTCTGGGCCAGAGCCAACTTTGCTGCGTTGAAGCTTTTGTCATCAAACATACTTGACCATCAGTCTGAACGTTGGACAAATTGATGGTGTAGAGGTTTCTCTTTCGATGTCCACTTAAGAGTTCTGTGCCGTCTTCAGTACGAACTGAGCAACTCTTAGACTTGAAGTTGACCTCTAACTCTTTATCGCAGAATTGACCTATGCTGAATAAGTTGTGCCCTAAGCCTTCGACATAGCTCACCTTACTTATCGTTATGTTGTCTTGTATAATATCACCATATCCTAAGATAGGTGAAAGCTGATCGTTTCCAAATCTGACATTTCCACTGAATTTCTCTGTATAGTTAGACAATAAAGCTTTTTGCCCAGTCATATGCTTGGAACATCCACTATCCAAGTACCACATATGCCGGGTCTGCAAAAGAAATCAGGCAATAACAATTTTAGGTATCCATTTAAAAACGGGCCCTAACAGATTAGCACAAGATTTTGGTATCCATTTAAATATGGATCCTCTTTTTCTTTGAAAGCTTTGAAAAACATTTGATTTTGAAGAATTAACATGATAAGATCCATACCAATCAGAAGAAGTATGAGAATAAGCAAAATCAGTTCTCCGATAATTAGGACGAGATTTAGTAGTAATGGGAGATAATTGAATCAACTGCTTTATTGAGTAACGCTTGTAAGAAGTTACAAGGTTTTGTTTATGAGAAGCACATTGACCAACTATATCAGAATCACTACTAACTGATTTAGTACAAGAATTATCAGAAACTGATCCAGCTATCTCAACATCCTTCTATTTTGGTCTCCATTCAGATTGAGCTTTTGTCTTTTTCTTCCTTAAATCTGAAACATAAGATATAGATTTATTAGGAAAAGTAGATTTCCTAGATTGAGTTTTCTGATGTATACCAGTGTATTTCTGTTTCTGTAATCGCTGTTTCTTATGTTTCTTACCATGAGCATAGTAATCAGCAGTTATAGAAAATGAATCACCAACCTTAGTTGATGTTTCACCAATATGAACAACACTTGGTAACACTTTGTCAATTTTAAGACAAGTAGAATGATCAGGAAGTTTAGAATGAATGTTAAACATATCAGATTCTTCCATGCTCCCATCATCAGAATTAAAAGAATCATTTGCAGACTCAAATAAGTCATCAGAATTATCAGAGAAAGTTTGAGGTGCCTTTGAAACTGTAGAACACTTTGTTGATTTAACTTGAAAAACAGTGTTCTTTAAAACTGTAGAAAATACATTTTGTTCTATATCAACCAAAAGTTTTTCATCAGATAAAACATTTTCAAGCTCGACTATTTTGCTTTCAAGAATAGATGTAGGAACATAAACCTTTGCAATCGCAGGTTTTGCCTTCATCTCAGAAGCGGAATAACTAACAAAATAGTCGTTTGAAAGAAGTTTTGGTGTTTCTGAAAGATAACTATCATTTAACTTTACATAGTTAAACGGTAGTTGCATTTTCTTTTTATTCTTTCTGTTTTCAGTTTCTTTAGCCTCATCTTCTTCTGACAATTTGGTAACAAATTTGTGTTTTAAATGAGTATGTTTACCAGCACATGCAAGAAAATCATAGTTATAAAGTGCCGGCTGTTTTCTGATGGCTTTCTTAAGATAATGGGGGTTGTTAAAACCAAGTCCCCATCTTTGTTTAACATCAACCTCTTCATCAGGAGCATTAAGAAAAATGGTTTGATCTGTTTGACCTCTTTTATAAAGTTTAACTTCCAGATCATTTACCTTCTTTTTCAAATTCTTGTTTTCAACCTGCAATTTATAAATAGTTAGTGCAGATTCATTTTTCTCAAACTTATATTTAGAAATCTTACCTTCAAAATCAGAAATCTTCTTTTCAAAATCATCTACTTTAGATTTAGAATCAAAATCAGATTTGCGTAAATAATCAATCAGATCTTTGTTAGAAATAACATACGTATTAAGTTCAAAGATCTTTTTGTTCTTTTTAGCAACCCTTTCCTTTTCCTTTTTCAGATTATTTTGTAAATTTTGAAGCTCAACCACCATGGTTTCCAACTTGGTAATGAAATCTTTTGGAGTTAAGTTTAATACCTCATCATCTGCCTCACCATCTGACTCGTCATCTTTTACTTCTTTGCCCATGAGACAGATATGAGCATTCTGTTCCTTTTCATCTTCTTCTCCTTCTGAATGATCCAACCAAAACTCATCTTCAACCATTAGAGCTACACCTGCTTCTTGTTGTCTTGCCAAAAGCAACTTGTTCTGATAGTACTGAGAGTTGCGAACTTTCGGCTTTTGACAATATTTAGCAAAATGACCCAACTTGCCACAATTGTAGCATTTGATTGAATCAGTTGTTGGCTTCTCAACAGCAGTGTAATCATTCACAAACTTCTTCTTCTCATCCGGTTTCTTCTCACCATACCTATTCTCTTCAAATATCTTGCCTTCCACCCTCTCTCGGTGCTCGTGGTTCTTTGAACTTGATGACGAATAGCGTTGAGAATTTAATCCCGTCTTCTTATAAAATTTCTTTTGAAATGCACGGGTCAGCAATATCATAGCATGTTTCAAACTTTCGCCATCATCACTATCTGATACAGAACCAGACTCTGAACTTGAACTCACTATCTTTTTCTTCTTCTTCTCAATCTTCTCTTTCTTTTCTTTCTTCTTTTCACCAACAACCAAAGCTATAGGATCAGGAACCTTCTCAGCCTTTTTCTTTTCAGCTCTTTTCTCCTCTACCTCTTCCTCATTCTGCCGTAATGTCTCATAAACTTCATGAAGAGGTATTTCATTCAAATCTTTCATTTGTTTCATCCTACGTGTGTGTTTCTTCCATTCAGGACGTAGGATGCTCAGAAATTTCACATTGTTTTCCAGCTGCTTCTTTTTGACTTTGTTCTTAGTCAGCTCATTCAGAAGCAATGTGAATCTTTCATAAGTGTCTTCAAGACTCTCATTCTCTTTTGCCTTGAATTCCTCATAGTTATTGATGCAGTTGGCCACCTTTATCTGATTCCCAATCTTTGATCCCATCATCATCTTTTCCAATTGATTCCACATCTGTTTAGCATCATGTTTGAAGCTATCTATCTTGATGTAGATGTCATTTGGAATGCTTTGGAGTAAAAGAGATCTCGCTTGTTTGTCAGCTTTAAATCTACTCTTCTGTTCTTCTGAGTACTGAGAGAAGTCAACTTTAACTGGTTTTGTCTTTATTTCTTTTTCCACATCTCCATCATCACTATCACCATCAACATCATTACCATCAACATCATCAGCAGGTACATGAATTATGATTGGTTTCATGGGACCTTCGGTGATAGACAAAAGTATATTCTCTCCATTTGAGTGTCTGTCTATGAAGTCCAAAAATATGTCCTTCCATTGTTCATATTCGCCTTTGAACAATACCGGAGGCTTTACATCAGTACCGATCGAAAGTGCATCTTTTGAAGTCATCTTCTTTAAACCTGTTTGAGAAAATTAATCAAATAAGAAACTAGACTTGATCGTTAGTCCAAAGTATGAAATTACAAGAAAAATCTTGAAATCTAGAAAAATCAGAAAATTCGGAAAATTTGACTAAGTATCAGAACTCGCAAGTCACTATTGAACTCGCAAGCCCTAAAACTCACAGACTGAATGTTGCGCGTTCTATAAATTCTCAAGCAAACTCGAAAGCAAACTCGCAGATATTTGCGCGTTTTGAGAAACTCGCAAGCAAACACGCAGATAAAACTCGCAGATCGACGAAACTCGCAAGTGCCTAAACTCGCTAAAGACTATTCACGCTGAAACTCGCAGATTAATGCGTGCGCTTTTCCCGAACTCGTACGTCGAAGCTTGCGCGTTTGAATAAAACTCGCTAGCTACTCTTGCACGTTTCAACACTTAGAATTATTTCTTGAAGTTTCAAACTCGCAGGTCGATAAACTCGCTGACCACTGTTTCTCCTCAAACTCGCAGGCCGAAGAACTCGCAAATCACTATTCCTCCCGAAACTCGCTGGCTTTGATTAGCGCGTTTGTATAACTCGCAGATCACTACTAGCGCGTTTAATCCTTAAAAAAATTCCAACTTTTTCAAACTCGCAGACTTGATTAGCGAGTTTCTAGAACTCGCAGATAACGCCTTGCGCGTTTGAGACTAAAATTTATCCTTTGACTTGCGTGTTCTTGCGGATGAACCTTGCGCGTTTCACGATGAACTTGCGCGTTCTAGCGATCTAGCGCGTTCTTCCGTTTGTCGACCCAAAAACCATCTTTTTCAACTGAAATCGATCTTTTCTTGGTCCAAATGATCTGAAACTCTTGATTGTTGCTCGATTACAACTCCAGAACAAATTACAACTCAAGAAACTTACAAACAATCACTTACAATACGAAAAATCGATGAAACAGTGACTTACTACTCAAGAACAAAAACTCAACAAAAATCACAAATTCGATTGAAATTACAATGCAATACGGAAATTAAAGTAGATATACTCGATCTAGTACACTATGCGATCAAAACCTAATAAAAATCTGCTCCAAAAACTCACAACAACCCAAAATTCGATTTTCTGCTCAAGAACAGTGACGAACCAACAATTTCTTGAATTTCTTGATCAGATTTCACTTTGGATCTGCTCTGATACCAATTGTGTGTTCCAGATTCTAGTTTCTAAACAAGTTTAATCAAACAAACAAGATTTAACACAATGATTACCTGTTTTATTTCTTTCAATTCTCAAAGTTTACACTTTCTCTCTCTAGAACTCACTCTCTCTAAAACATATTCTCTCTTAAAATGTCAACTAACTTCTTACACTTGTAACTACTGAAAATACAAAGAGAAAAAGTATTTATACCTACAACTAGTACAAGGAGAATACAAATACAAAATACAACTAAGTTTGACTTATTACAAAATAGACTTTGACTTTTAATGAGATTTGACTTTAGCAGCTTTGACTATCTCAACTTTGACCTTCAGTATTCTTGATCTTGTATCCAACAGATTTATGCTTTAACATAGATCAATGATTGGATCACTCATGTATCTCACAGCCTCAAGACCAGACATCATGTTTCCTGTGTATTTGTGTGCCAGATTCCAAGTCAAGCCAAAGCAATCACATCTGCAATCTGTTAAAAGGATTTTCAGATACTTAAGAGGGAAACCTAGATTAGGTCTTTGGTATCCGTATGAATCCAACTTTGAATTGATTGCTTATTCAGATAGTGACTTGGGTGGTGCTAACATGGACAGAAAGTCTACTTCAGGTGGATGTCAACTTTTGGGTGCAAGACAAGTATCTTGGCAGTGTAAGAAACAAACCACAGTGTCCTTATCAACAACAGAAGCTGAGTATATTGTTGCTGCAAGTTGCTGTTCTCAGGTTCTACGGATTCAAAATCAGATGTTGGACTATGGGGTAACCTTTCTTCACACTCCAATATTCATTGACAATAACAGTGCTATAAGCATTGTTAACAATCCAGTCAAGCACTCCAAAAACCAAGCACATTGAGATCAGGTATCACTTTATCAGAGATTGTAATGAAAAGAAGCTAATTCAAGTTGCTAAAGTTCATACTGACAACCAGTTTGCTGATCTATTCGCTAAAGCTTTTGATGTGGGTAGATTCACTTTCTTGGTAACAAGTGTGGGCATGATCAACTCTGAATAAGCTCAATTTTCTTAAAGTGTTTTCATACCTGTTATTGGTTTATTCTTTGGTGCTACTAACATCTTTTTCAGGAAGTTATTACCTTGCTCAGAGTACCTCAAGCTTCAAAAAGTGTAAGTACAGTTAATGCTGCCACTGCAGTTTTAATACTACCAGTGCACAGTTAATACTTCTAGTTAAGTTAGTACTGCTAGTGATTAATACTGCTCTCAGTTAATACTGCTAGTTAAGTTAATACTTCTAGTGGTTAATACTGCTCTCAGTTAATACTGCTAGTTAGTTAATACTGCTAGTGGTTAATACTGCTCTCAGTTAATACTGTTAGTTAGTTAATACTGCTAGGAGTTGTTGGATTCCAGATCTAATCTCATAACAATGATATAAACAATAAGAGTAATGACAGCGGAAGTAATACAGTTTAATATCAAAGGAGATTCAAATATCACAGTTCATAAAGCAGATAAAGATAAACAAGATATTCTTAGAATAAAGTATTCAACTTATATTATCAGATATATATATCTTCTTAAGCACGCTTTGAACAATAAGGTGATGGTCCTATTTATAGGACCATAAAGTAAGCAGTGTACTTGTATGACGAGAAAGAGCATGCTGAACAGTGACTTACTCTAGAAAGTAAATCTTATCACTAAGTGACGTGTCATCTGTTCTTCTGTTCATTCTCTGAACTTCAGAGAATATCTTCAGAGAATGTCATCAGAGCCTCTGACATTGTCTTCAGAGCCTCTGATGAAGCCATCTCGTCTTCACACTAGAACATCCAGAGAGAATGTCTTCAGAGCTCTGACGTTGTCTTCAGAGCCTCTGATGAAGTCATCTCTGATGTCTTAGTTGCTGAAAAGTACTTCAGAGGCAGGTGTGTCCTCTGAAGTCTTCATCCTCTGAAGTCTTCGTCCTCTGAAATGTATCTTCTTGAAAGTCCTCTGAAATAGGACTGGTATTTTCAACACTTTAACAGATGATTTGGAGCTAACAGGAGTTAATACTACTTATGTCCCGAATCGTATAAATACCCTTTTTGCCCGCCCAAAAGTTCATAACGACTCTTTTCTCTCTATTCATCTGCTCTCTAACCCTTTTCTCTCAAGTACCAAGTGTTGCAGTCCAGAATACTCAAGCACAATGGCATCCATGACATTCATTGATGAGAACAACGAGATTGCGATGTTACAGAAGCCGAAACAAGCTGCTGGATTCCACCAGATTGTGGACTTTCTCAAGTCCAGCCACATTGCCCATGCTCTCACTGTGTCACCAACAATATACATAGAGCATCAAAGACATTTCTGGGCGAATGCCACCGTAGTGACAGAGAATGGTGCACAGATAATCAAGACAAGGGTGTGTGACAAACCCTTGTCAGTTACTGAACAGGTGATACGCATCTGTCTACGTCTAGACGATCCTGAAGGTATTACTTCTATTCCTAATGAGCACTTGTTCTCAAATTTGTCAAGAATGGGGTATGGAGGCCAATTGGGTGGTTTCAAATTCTCAAAAGCAAAATTTTATACCCAATGGCGTTTTCTTGTCCATACCCCGATGCACTGTATTTCCAAAAAGACTACTGGATGGAGTGAGTTTAGCAGTACCATTGCTTATGCTTTGGTCTGCTTGGCCACTGCCAGAAAGTACAATTTCTCTAGAATGATTTTCAGTGATCTTGTATCAAACTTGGGAAGCAAAAAGAGTTTTTATATGTACCCCAGGTTTGCTCAGGAAGTTATAACCCATGAATTGACGGATATGCCTCACTTTGATGAGGTATATGTACCAAAAATCCCCAAAGGTAAGGTCTTTTCAAACATGAAAAGATCTCCATTGGATTCGGAAGGAGTTGACACCCCGTTGTTCTCTACAATGATGGTGGTGTCCCACAATGAAGAAGGTATGGCAGCAGGGTCAAGGCCCTCATTAGACCATCCCACTGCTAGCCAATCCCAACCTTCACCCTCCATATAAATCCCTCAGTCTCTTGTTTAAAAGCCAACTTCTACAATAACCCAAACTTACATAAGGAAAAAGGTAAAGAAGGCTCCTTCCCTTCTTGTACCTTCACCCACAAAGCCTATAAGCCCTCTAATGGAGAATTCTCCATTAGAGAATATCTACAGGGAAACCATAGGGGTGTCTCCCAACCCCAAGGAGGTGCTCACTGAGGAGATGGTTGAGCATATGGGTGCTAAGGCTGCCACTACTCCTGCTAGCACAGAGGAGGTCAGTGGTAACATAAATAAGATCTTCCCCATGGCAACTTTGGGTGAGCAATCATCCAAATGTCCCAGGTGCCAAGAAACCATAGGGGTAGCAGGTGCTTCTGCTAGGCAGAAGACCTCTACTACAAAAAGATCCAATGATCCTTCAAAAGAGGGTAACACTTCTGGAGAAGGTGAGGACATATATAAGTACTATGAATTGATGGAAGCAATGGGAAACATAAACATGGATGTGATCAAGCAGGGGAAAGAAATAGAAGAGCTAAAACTGATAGTTCTGTCTCAACAAGAACAGATTGTCAACTTGAAGCAAATGGTGAAGAAATTGATTATGCAAAAGAAGAAGAAACAGTTTGTTCTAAGAAGGAGGAAACCAGTGACTGATTCTCCCAAAAAGGGGGAGTCAGAAGCTGATGTCAACATGGAAGATGTCAAAGAAAAAGGGGAGAAAGAGAAAGTTGAGTTTGAGGGGGAGCAACAAGCAGGGGAAACTGAGTTGGTACAAGAAGTAGAAATAGTACAAGAAGTAGATAAAGAGAAAGAAGTAGTAACAGTTAATACTGCTGAGTCAAGCCAAGCAGCAGAAACTGTTACTACTGTTGACCTGAAAAAAGCAGTAGAAACAGTGCAAGAAGTACTAACAGGTCTTGAAATTGTTGAGACCTTAATCAAAGCCAAACATGATACTCCCAAGGTCACGTCAAAGGCCAAAGGAGTTGTCATCAAAGAACAAGGTGAAGTGATCAGGAAAGAAAATGTAGAGAAGAAGGTGAGCAAAGACAAAGGCAAAGCTAAAATGGTGGAATCTGATCAACCAATCAAAAAGCAAAGGTTGGTTGAATCAGATGAAGCTTTGGCCAGGAAGATGTAGGATGATATTTAAAAAGAAGAAAGGGTTCAGGCTGAAAAGGACAAAGAGATGGCTAAGGCTCTAGCTACTGAACTGCATGAAGCCTATCAACAAAGCCTGGCAACTGAACTTGCACAGAAGAAAGCAGCCTCTCTGAAGATATTTGTGGTCAAAACAGCTGCAAAGAAGAGACAACCCTCAAAGACCTTCCTAGGTACCCAAGAGAGAAACAAGATGATTACATTTCTCAAGGGTGCTGTAGGAGTCAGAAAGGAGATGTTCTCAAAGATGACATTTGAGCAGATTAAAGAGTTGTACAATTCTGAAATGACAAAGCTTCAAGGGAATGAAACTACAAGAGTGGAAATGGAGAAGAGAATGAAAGAAAGCAATGACTTCATGATTGAAAAACCTTTTTCAGATGAGCAAGAAACACCACCAAAGAAAGAAACAACTCTTGGTGGAAGTCTAATGACTTTAAAAAGAACCAAGATGATGGCAAGGAGAAAGTCAACCAAGAAGCCTAGAGTAGCTGCAGAAGAAGTTGAGAAGGTTACTGAAGAAGAAGGGGCACCTAAGTCATCTGAACAGAAAGAGCCATCGAGAACTGATGATGTAAATCTATATATGGTAGTGATGGACAAAGTGCCTGAACCAATTTCAGCTGAACCTGTTGGAGTTAAGCCTCCAGAGGTTACTCTATGGGATACAATGAAGGTGGATGGAAAAGAATACATCAGGATAAGAAGAAAGGATGAGAAGTATGAAGTTTTTAACACTTGGGAAAAGATTGTCAGAACATGCTCCAAGTCAGATCTTGAAGAAATGTTTGACATAGGTATCAAGTTGTATGCAGATCAACTGAAAGCTCCAGAGATTTCAATTACAAAATTAGTGATGGAGTATCTGTGTATGATGTTCAAGCCTGAAGAAGTGGAGCATGTCATAAGAAATGTGTTCAAAACTGTCAACAATTGGACTCTATATGAAACTAGTGGAGTATATGCACTAACTATGGACTCAAATCACATAAAGTACTTCCTAGTGGATAGAGTATACAATCACAACAGACTGAAGCTTCATGCAATGTTGAAGAAGAAGCTAGGATGTGTTCCAGATTCAGAGATGGCTAAGTATTTGATTCAAAGAACAATCAATCAGAGTTTGGGGTTGGATGCAAATACAGGAGTATAAGCCATGAAGTTTTGGGAGCATCTTGAAGACTAACTGACGAACTTGACTTCTCTTCCTAAAAGTCAAGTTAGGGGGAGATTGTTGGGAAATTCAGAAATGCACAAGTACAGATACAGTTAATGCTGCTAGAAGAATCTTGATTACTACTTCTAAAGTTAATGCTGCTGAACAAGATTAATGTTGCTAAGTCAAGATTAATACTGCTAGAGGAGATTACTACTGCTAAGAAATTTTAGTACTGCTAGTAGTTAGTACTGTTGACCATTAATACTGCTCAAAGTATTAATGTTGCTGAAGACTTAGTGCTGCTTATGAGATAATCAAGATTCGTGCAGAAGATTATGGAAAGCTTGGAAATAAAGATGGAAGATGTTTTTGAAGATCTTTTTATTTGTAATTATCTTTTATCTTCGGTATATATAGAATAGTTTGTAATTGATAGAAATATATAACTTTTAGAATTCTGAGTTTTTGTTTTAATAGAGAGAATCGACCTCAAGGTTTCGAATCCTAATTCTAGAGAAGTAGAATTCGTATTGGTGAGCCTGTTCATCAATATTGAGGTTGAGTGTTGAATCTTGTAGCTTTACAATCATTCAATAAAGTTACAAGTTGTTATTCAGATTCACTGTTTTTTACTGTTTCATTGAATATTAAAGTGTTATTCCGCAAACTCCTTTAATATTGTTTCTGAGTGTTTATTCTTGTTTAGAATTAAGATCCTGACAGATTAGCGCAAAATTTTGGCACCCATATTGTTGGGAACTGAAGAATTTACCAAGTATGGTTAATGCTGCTAGTTCATCATGGTTACTACTTCTGTGGTTAATGCTGCCAGTTGAATTTAATGCTGTTGGAACAAAGTTAATGCTGCTATTCGAAATTAGTACTGCTAGAGTTACTACTGCTCAGAGTGTTAATGCTGCTTATGATTAGTACTGCTTATGAGATGGAGATCCGAATTACAAGAATGACAGCTGGATAGACTGAAGATATTCATGGAAGATATTCATGGAAAATATTCTGAAGATATTTTATTAATTGTAATTATCTTTTATCTTTAGTATATATGTATAGAATGTATAGAATAGTTTTGATTTGATCGATTGATTCTAAGTTTTTTTGTTAGAGAGAAAATCAACCTCAAGGCATAGTTCCTAATTCTAGAGAAGTAGAATTCATCTTGAAAGAGTATGTTCTTCAAGATTAAGGTTCTGTGTGTAATCTTGTGATTTAAAGCATTCAATACAAGTTTACTAGTTGTTCATCAAATTTATATTGTTTGTTTACTGTTACATTGAATATCAAAGTGTTATTCCGCAAACTTCTTTGATATTGTTTCTGAGTATTTATTCTTGTTAAGAATTCGATCCTGACAAGTGGTATCAGAGCCTGTTCTCTCATAAACATCTATTCATTCATCATGGAAAACTTTGCAGAATCAAACAGTACTTTGGTCTCTAAGGTTCCAATGCTCAAACCCAGTGAGTTTGATATGTGGAAGATCAGAATCAGGCAATACATTCTCCTCACTGACTACTCAATGTGGGATATCATTGAGAATGGTCCTTCTGAAGCAGGAAAGATTGGACCAGATGGGAAAAGACCTCCACCAAAGATAGATGGTGAGAGGAAGATCAGGCAGACAGAGATGAAGGCCTTGAGCACTCTGTTCCTGGCCATACCCAATGAATACCAACATCAATTTTGCAACTAAACTGATGCTCATATTCTCTGGAATGCTCTAGAGAAAAGATTTGTTGGAACTAAGAGCATCAAAAGAAATCAAAGGGATGTTCTAAAGCAGCAGTATGAGAACTTCACTTCTTCAAAGAATGAGTCTATGACTCAAACTTTTGATAGGTTCAACAAGCTCATTGGTGAACTGGCAACTATAGGAGTGAAGATGGAGCAAGATTATATCAACAGGAAGTTCCTCAGATCTCTTGGGGATGAATGGACTATGTACACTGTCTCATATAGACAGAGTGACAATCTGGAAGAGAAGGAACTTGATGATCTGTATAATGATCTAAGAGTTTTTGAAACTAAGGTAGAAACCAAAAGGAAGCCCACTGGGTAGATTCACAATGCTGCACTTCTATCAGTATCTACTGATACTACTGCCAACCCTGAAGCAGTTAGTACTGCCAGTGGAGTGAATTCAGAAAAAAGGCACTGAAACTGTCTTTAAAGCCTTTTTGTCCAGTCACAGCAACAATTCCTTGATTAATGATGATCTGGAACAACTTCACCCTGATGACCTAGAGGAGATGGACATTAAATGGCAGATGGCCATGTTATCTATGAGGGTGAAGAATTTTATTAAAAGAACTGGGAGAAACAACTTCTCTCAGAAAAGAGAAGATGGTGCTGGTTTTAACAAGACAAAGGTGGAATGCTATAAGTGCCACATGAAGGGACACTTTACTAGAGAGTGCAGAAGTGGTGTGCCAAACAACAATCATCAACAAGCTCAGAATGGAGGCTACAATCAAAACAAGAACTCTGCTCAAGCCCTTGTCTCTCAACAAGGGATGGGATTTGACTGGAGTGACCAAGCTGAGGAAGCTATTCAGAATCAAGCTCTTATGGCAGAGGTGTCTGATCTCCCCTCTGAGGTAATTTCTAATCTTTGCACTAAATCTTGCATAGACACTGTCAAAAGATACAGGGATCACAACCAAAGCATGTGTGATGACCTCAAAAGATTAGAAAAGGACATAAGAGATTATGTGTTGATAGTGGAGAGGTTTGAAGAACAAATCAAAGGCTTTCAAGCCAATGAACTTCAACACTCTTATGACACAAATTACTGGAAGTGGGAAAAGAATGAGTTAGAGACCAAATTGTCTAAGTCCAAAGAAGAAAATGATAGGGTGAGAGAAGAATTAGATAAGGTTAAGCTTGATATAGAAAAGTTTTCATATGCTTCCAAAGCAATGGATTCTCTTCTAAAGGCTCAGATTCATGATAAGATGAAGCCTGGTGTTGGATACAATAACACACCTCCTCCTTACAACAACAATTATATCCCTCCTACATCAGATTTGTTAGAGACCAAGGAGAAAAAGGACTTGTCTGAGAAAGCATTTAAGATAGATCCTTTGGATGAGGTGGTGGTTAAGGATTTGACTGAGAAAGAAGCCAGTGAGAATAGGAATAATGTTGTGAGTAAAGAGATACCCTTAGAAAACAACATTATCACCAATGAGGGATGTGGAAAAATCTGGGTCAAGTCTAAAGAGACAGAGAAGACTAAAGGAAAGGCTAAGAAGGTTCATTACAAACAGACCACGGTTGTGAATCCTGGCCCTTGTAAACAGTGTGCTTGCAATAAATCTGAGAGCCTAAATTCTGGTATAAAAAGAGGTAATCAAAGAAACTGGAATAATCAATGGGCTCAGAAACAAGGAGTTGATCTGAGTAAGATAATCAGACCAAAACCTTGTTTTATATGTGGCAAGTTGAATCATTTGGCTAAGTATTGTTTCTTCAATCCTATTAATCAAAGGATGAACTTTCAAAGATTTTTGCAAAAACCTGTTGGTTATAGGAAGACTGGAAAAAAACATATGGCTAAGAAATCTGTTGAAACCAAAGGCCAAATGAAGAAAAAGGTTTTAAAAGAAAGTGCTTTAATGTGGGTGCCTAGAAGCACTAAAACTGTTAGTGCTACTAACATGGATAGTGCTGCTAATAGCAATACTGCTGCTACCAGTGTTAGTACTTCTGAAAAGATTAATTCTTCTAACACTGTTAGTACTTCTTCAATGGTTACTACTGCTAATACAGTTACTGCTGCTGACACAGTTACTACTTCTAACAAGGTTAGTACTGCTAAGCATGCAAGTGCTGCCAATGCAGTTAGTGCTTCTAACACCAGTATGCTACTAGCAAACGTGCATCCAAACCCATTATTGTGACTAAGTACTCCAGTAATGAGGAGTCTAAGTTTAAAATCTTGTCAAGAAGGAATGCAAATATTTTGATGAGAAAGGGGTACCCAAGACCACTGTGGCTTGGGTTCCTAATTCATACTAACTGATTTATCTTATGTGTAGGGCAACCAATAGCTCAAGGGGAAGAGCATATGGCATGTTGATAGTGGTTGCTCTAGGCACATGACAGACAACATGTCATGCCTTCAGGATTTCAAGCATATCAATGGAGGACATGTTGCATTTGGAGGTAATCTTACAGGTGGAAAAATAAGTGGAAAAGGTAATGTTACAAAAGGTAAGATGACATTTGAGGATGTCTACTATGTTGATCAGTTAAAGTACAACTTGTTAAGTGTATCACAGGTTTGTGACAAACAACATAGCATATTATTTACCAATACAAAATCATTTCGTTTATATTTAGATGACTTAGTAGTAGACCGAGATAATTGGGGTAATTGTTTTATTGTATATTTCTTGTAAGGAATTACAAGTTTTTGTTTATCAAAAGCAACTGTACCAACTACATCAGAGATATTACCAGTCTTTCTATTACAAACACTATCAGAACATGATTCTGCTTTCTCATCAACCTTCTGTTTTGGTCGCCACTCAGTTCGTTCTTCAGACCTTTTCTTTTTCAACTCTGTAACACAAGATTTAGATTTGTTAGGAAAATCAAATTTCTGAATTTGTCTTTGCTTAAGCTTACCAGTGTTGGTCCGTTTCTGTGAGCGTCGTTTCTTTTGTTTCTTACCTTTTTCATAATATGCAGTACTCACAGAAACTGATTCATCAACCTTGGTTGATGATTCACCTACTTGATATACACTAGGTAAAACTTCAGAGTTAATGATAAAAGCAGAATGATCTAGAAGTTTAGCATTGAAGTCAAACATATCAATTTCATTAACACACCCATCATCAAAATTTAGAAAATCATTTGCAGACGCAAATAAGTCATCAAAATCATCTTCCGAAGTTTGAGGTGCCTTAGAAGATTTTGAACACTCATTGGATTCAGTTTTAAAAATAGTGTTCTTCAATACAGTAGAAAATACAACTTTTTCAATATCAACCATAATTCTTTCATCAGATAAAGCATTTTCAAGATCAATTATTTTGCTTTCTAAAACAAGTGGAGGAACATAAAATTTTTGCTTTAATAGGTTTTGCCTCTAACTCTTGTGTAGAATAACTTGCAAAATAATCATTTGAAAGGAATTTTAGTTGTTTTGAAATATAACTACCATTCAGTTTTTAATAGCAGAATGGTAGTTGCATTTTCGTTGTTTTCTTTCTGTTCTCATCTTCTTTGGCCTTAACGTCATCAAGTGATTTGGTAACTAATTTGGGTTTCAAATGAGGATGTTTGGTAGCCGCTTGTAGAAAATCAAAGTTATACAATACTGGTTGTTTTCTGATTGCTTTCTTTAAGTAGTGAGGGTTATCGTAATCGAGTCCCCACTTCTCTTTAACATCAGATTCCTCATTTTGTGTGTTTAAGAAAATGGTTTGATTTGTTTGTCCTCTAGCATACAGTTTGGCTTCCAAACCATTTACCTTTTTCTCCAGATTCTTATTCTCAACCTGCAATTTATGAGTTTTTAGCACAAATTCTTGTTTTTCTAGATTAGATTTTGAAAGTTTAGACACAACTTTAGAAATCTTAGTTTCAAAACAATCTTTTTCTTGTTTAAAAACAGTAGCAAACTTGTTCAAAGAGTCAATCAAGTGTTTGTTCCCAACAAGTTCCTTGTTGAGATCAAAAATTGTTTGACGCTTCTTAGCAACCTTGCTTTTCTCCTTTTTCAGTTTATTTTGAAAGTCTTGAAGCTCAATCATCATGGCTTCCATTTTGTTTAAAAAAATCAGACTAAGAATTTTTTTTATCTCATCAGATGTTTCTTCATCAGTCTCATCATACATGACCTCTTTACCCATCAGACACATGTGTGTTATTTCTTCCTTTCCTTCCTCCTCAGAGTGGTCAAGCCAAAACTCATCTTCAGCCATTAGAGCCTTACCTGCTTCCTTCTTCTTAGCCAATAGCATCTTGTGCTTATAGTAGTCAGAATTTCTGACGGTAGGCTTGCGACAGTCCTTGGCAAAATGACCCACCTTGCCACAATTGTAGCACTTGATCATATCATCAGTCTTCTTCTCACTGTAATCATTAACATATTTCTTCTTCTCTTCTCGCTTTTTGTCCCCTAACTTCTTTTCCTCAAACCTTCTTCCTTCCACTCGTTCTCTATGCTCATGATTTCTTTACCCTGACGAGTACCTTTGAGTGTTTGAACCCGACTTCTTGTAAAATTTCTTGTGAAAGGGTTTTGTAATGAAAGGTATAAGGTTTTGTCACCTCTCCAACTATCTCGCCATTAGGCAGGATTTTTTTGGACCAAGTACTTATTTGTTGAGGAGAAACTAATCCAATTCGGAGTTGTTGATGTGTATATCGATCGATCATAGAAGAAGAATTCTGCTTCCGTTTGATTAAGCTTCCTTCCTATTAATCTGGGAAGTCGTCTCAGATACAAGAAAATGATTCAGTTCCAGAGCTAAAGATCGTAGTTCTCGAACGAGCAACCGAAAAGATTCTGGAGCATCCTCAGGAGTCGGTATTGTTTCTCCAAAGATTATACTACCAAGTACTTCCTGGCGAGCTCTAATATGATCAGATTTATAAGTAAGCATCTCTTGTAAAATATAACCCGACTTCTTGTAAAATTTCTTGTGAAAGGCACGAGTCAGCAGTAACATTGCTTGTTTGAGATTCTCTCCATCGCCATAGGCAGAATCAGAATCATCAGAGTCATCAGAACTTGGAATCACCACTTTTTTTTTCTTCTTCTCTTTCTCTTTCTTTTTCTCAACCACAACCAAAGCTATGGGATCAGCTACTTTCTCTGCATTTTTCTTCTCACTTTTTTTCTCTTCTACCTCCTCCTCATTCTGTCTCAGTGTTTCATATACTTCGTTCAAAGGGATATCACTGAGGTCTTTCATCTGTTTCATCCTTCTTGTGTGTTTATTCCACTCTAGTTAAAGAATGCTGAGAAATTTAACATTTTTCTCTATTTGCTTCTCCTTGACTTTATTCTTTGCAAGCTCATTCAGTAGAAGAACAAATCGCTCGTAAGTTTCCTCAAGGCTCTCATTCTCCTTAGCCTTAAATTCCTCATAGTTGTTTATGCAATTGGCAACCTTCATCTGGTTCCAGTCTTTGATCCCATCATCATCTTTTAAAGTTGATCCCACATCCTCTTGGCAGTTGCTTTGTAGCTATCTATTTTGATGTAGATCTCATTGGGTATGCTTTGCAAGAGTAGAGATCTAGCTTGCTTATCAGCCTTATACCTTTCCTTTTCTTTTTCAGAAAATTGAGAGAAATCCATTGGAACTTTCTTCGTCTTTTGAACTATAGGTCAATTCTCATCTTCATCGTCAGATGATCCATTATTCTCATCAAGAATTTCCAATGTGGGATGTATCATTGGACCTTCCATGATGGACATCATAATGTTCTCCCCGTTGGCATGTCTGTCAATGAAGTCGAGGAACCGATCTTTCCACAGTTCGTATTCTCTCTTGAATAGAACAGGTGGTTTGACGTCCGTACCGATCTCAAGAGCATCCTTTGAAGTCATCTTTGACTTTACACTGCTTTAAATGATCGTCAAAATTCAGAAATAAACTAGATCTACAAAAATCACACTTTTTTCAAATTTCAGAAAAATCAGAAAAATTCGAAGTGTAATACGCGCATAACAAAGAAAGAAAAACTACGCTCAAAGCTATTTATGTGCGTTTGTACTTCGCACACAAAAAAGGCAACTTGAACTGAACTTCTCACACATAGGGTTGTGCGAGTTTGGGTTTTGCGCACGATGAAGGATGCGAGAATTCGGGTTCACGCAAACAAGCTTGTGCGAGTTTTTAGTTCTCGCACACTACCACGTGCGAGTTCTTGATACTTCGCGCAAGACTTTTGCGAGTTTTGCACAAAAAAATTTTCAATTTTCTCTTCGCGCTAAATGAAAACTTGCAAAGCAACCACTTCTCGCTGACCTTTTTAGCTAGTTTGATACTTAGAAAAATTTGAGAGTTTTTACTTTATGCTAAATGAAAACGCGCAAACAAAACTCGGGCCAACTTTGCGCAAACCACAGAAGATGAACAGTGATCACTCGCACCAAGCTTCTTGCGAGTTCTGACTTCTTGCACACTTAAGCTTGCGAGTTCTTCACCTCAAACGAATTTTAGGCCTTTGCGAGTTCTTCCTCTGTATGTTCTTCCTTTGCGCGTTTGGTAGATCTTGCGAGTTCTTCACTTATATGTTCAAAAAATTGATTTTCTCATAGAAATCGATTCAAACCTTCACCAATTAATCTGAAAACTTGCAGAATTACTCTAAACAATCCACGAACATATTACAAACACTTAATTTCTACCTAATACAACAAAATTACAGATTTGATCTTAGAATAGTGCGTATGAACTATTTCGAACAAAACATAAGAAAAATCAAAATTCAATCGATTCCGATGTGAATTTTGCTAATCGATACACATGATATATGTTCTAAACATAAATTTGAGTATCACAATACAAAATTCAAGTAAAAAACACCACTAAAATCAAAAATTGAATCTGCCCATGTCGTCTTGCGTGTTCTTGAATCTGTCGACCAAGAAATTTTCGAATTCAATCCTTGTTTTCCGAATTTCGATTTGCTCTGATACCAATTGTTATCCCAGATAACAATGTAAATCAAGATGACAAGAATTAAACTCAACAACTGATTTCAATTTAAATTCTCAATTTGATTACAAATAATTTCTCTCTCTAACACATGAAAGCGCACACTTCTAAACTGATGAACTACTCTCATAACATAAGTCATATCCCTATTTATACAAAGGGACAAAAAACTCACAACACTAAAACTTGCACAATACAAAATGTGTACAAAACACTCATACAACTAGCTTTGACTTTTATTACAAAAGAGACTTTGAGTTGCTGCTTGAGAGTTGACATGAGCTTTGACTTGCTTGACTTTCAGTCTTCAGCATTTATGATCTTGTATCCAACAAATATGTGCACTAACACCTCGTTTTCTTGAGCCTTTCCCTATTATGGAGCGGGTGGGACTTCAAGCTTACAAGATAGAGTTATCACCAGAGATGAGTGGAATTCACCTAACATTTCCATGTGTGTTATCTATGAAAGTGTTTAGTGGAGGAAGAAATCAACAACCGATTTTCCGAAATTCGAGTAAACAATGACCATTGTGTGGAGGAACCGGAAACTATTTTGGAAGGAGAGACGAAGAAACTTTGCCATAAGGAGGTGGTCATGGTGAATGTGCAATGGAAGCATCATAGAGGCACAAATGTGACTTGGGAGGTGGAAGAGGACATGAAGCGACGCTACCCTCATTTGTATGAATGACGTAAGATTTCGAACACGAAATCTTTTCTGGGGGGGGGGGAGGATTGTAACACCCTGATTTATGGGTAAGCAATTATCACCTTAAATTCGTGTTTTGCTTGTAGTATAGTTTTAGTTCTTAGTTTTACCTTGAAATTTGTCTTATGTGAGGGTTGAGTGTGTTAGCCGAAAAAAAGGGCAAAAGGAGCAACAGTGCTCCACGCGGCCCTCCACGCGACTCGAGCCGTGTCGTCATCTGCGTGGGGATCTACCCTCGCGTGACTCCAGTCTTTGGGACGCCTCTCCTCGCGGGTAGTCGCACGGGCATCCGTGCGCGACCACTGAATGATTAAAAGGGGGAAATCGGTCCCCAAATCTCATATTCCCCAAAATCACTTCTCAAAAGCTCTCTCTTCGTCTACCTCTTCATTAAATCTGAACTACAACATTTATTACTACATTCTTCTTCAAATCCTCAAGTTGGAATCATCATCTAACGGTTTGGAAGTCTAGGGTTCAAAGGTCTACCATCTCACCATCTTCATCTTCAATCTCAAGACTCCATCTCCATTTCTAGGGTTTTGCCATTTTAGGGTTTTTACATCACAAACTCTTTTAGTGAGTCTCCTAATCCTTATCTTACTATAAATGTGTTATTAATTTCTAATGTGAGAATTGTAGACACTTTGGAGTTAACATAAAGTTAGGGTTTGGTGGATTTTGCTAGAATATGGATATTTGTTTATCTTGAATGCTTTAAATGTCATGAGTATTCCTATGTGCATATATAAATGTAAAATGAGCCATGTGTTGGAGGAGAATCATTTATTACAAAAGTGGGTTTCTACCCAAGTAACCATGCTAGTAGCTAGACCTGTTACAATAGTCTATTTGTGTCCCTTATTGGTGGTCAAATGGGTTATTCTTATATAAATGTGAAATATGCATGATCATGTTTTAGAATAGAATGCATTATACATGGGAAATGTTATTCTTATTTAGTGATGATCATAAATGTGAAGTTTAATGTCTAATTCCTTGTGCACGAGGATTTAGATGGCATGATATATTTCGTTATAACTGTTGGCCAAGTGTGGTCACTAGCGAGTAGGCAATGGGGGACTTTATAGTCCTTGAGGTGTAACTCATCTATATTGGATAGGCAATAAAGGCATAAACGGTTTGAGGATTGTGATGTCTATATGGCATGGGAACTAGAACCAGGACATGAGGTATAATCTAATAATATCACGGGTGCTCCATTCACGTGTTCTCGTCACCCAAGATGGAAACGGGTCTCCCCCGTATTTCAATAGATACCTCTTGTGTGTATTTATTCAGGTGTGGAATATATTTTCCATGTGAGTGTTGGCATTGGTTCTACCCATGGGCATATCGGTAACAATTAATATGATGCAATTGACTAAATTATAAACTGCTAAATCTTACGACCTCACTAGACTATTGGTCTAACACTTGTTTGGTATTTTGTTGGCTCACAGGTCCTACTAGCGTTGTGCATAGGGCACCTTGATTCACCGGTCATGCACCTAGGAGTTTCGAAGGACTGGGCTTTTGGGGAATCTTTTGAGAAGAGCGTTTTGGAGACATAACGACACCCAAATTAATCTAGTCTTAATTATCTTTCTGGATTAAATAGGTTGTTGTGTTTATGTCTCATTCATTCATTGTTATATTTAATGAAAACTACCCCAACTCTATTGGGTTTTAGTTGTCTATAACAGGGTTTATAAACCTTCTTATTTTAGAGGTCATATTGCAAAAATTTTAAGTTTTAAATTTACCCAATTTTTAGGGTGTTACATCAGATGGCATCCCACCAAACTGGCCATTGGTTTGCAACATCTGAAACATTATAAGTTTAAAATCAAAATGAGCAGCAGTAATAGTGGGTTTAAGTATCCCTAAATGTAACTGGGTTAAATTAGGGATAACATAATCCATAATACGCTCATTTTTAGAATATGCAAGCCTAAAGATAACTTGTTCCTCATCTTCAAATTGATCATTTTGTGGCACATTTTCTGGATCATCATTAGGATCTTCATTGATATTCCTAGGGTCACCCCTAGGATTACCATTATTATTTCCAGAAATTGCACGGTTGTTCCTGAGATCAGCATTGGCATTCCCAGGGTCTCCCCTAGGATTACCATTATTATTCCCAGTAAAAGCCTCGGGATTAACTTCTTCGTCTAACATATCTTCATAATCAAACATTACAGGAGAGTGTTAGAGCACAGATTGTTGTCTGCAAGATCATCTGGATTGAAAGTAAAACGCCCAATTCAAAGCCTTCAAATGCAAAGTCAAAGTCACTCAAAGTGGAATGTCAAAGTCAATCTAATTCAACCAAAGTCAACTTTATCAAGCTTGTTAGTTTAGTGTGTGTTCCTTTGTAGTTGTTGGTAGTATAAATAGGTTACCTTGTCTTTGTATTAAGGAGAGAGATCTTAAATGTGTGCGTATTGAGAATCATATTGTACATCCTAGTGAGAGAAAGTAGAGAGAGATGTTGTAAACTGTATACTTTGTGATTAATGCATATGAGATATTTGATTGAAACCCATTGTTAATCTTGCACAAACTGGGAATAACAGAGAGTTTAAAGTTGTAACAACTCTTTTCACTCTTCTTCTTCGTCTAAAAGTTCTTTCAATGTCAGGGTCGAATTGGAAAAATTTCCTGTGTGGCAATCTTGGCATATAATGATTTTCAAAAAAGTGGTAGAAAAATCAACTTTTATAAACTTTACTTTAAACAGAAAAACTTTCAGCTTGCTTCCCCAGTGTCGGTCCACAATATATATCAAGTTCTTATCGACTCATACACATAAACGATTACCAACCTGTTTGATTAATAACAAAGATTATAGGATTGATCGATTGAAGTTTTTTGTGTTTTCTCTCTCTAGTTTTTCACCTTTTATGTGTGTGTGTATGTGTTCTCTTATTGATATCTTCCTCAACACACTAACACTAATATGTAACTTAGATATTATAACTATAATATCTAAAATAGATATTATTACTAAAACTAACTAATAACTAATAACTAGATATTGAAACTAATTTAAACTAAATACTAAATTACAATAAACATTAATTAACTTCAACATTTATTACAAAGTAACATTACGCTTAATATCGAGAGTCGACTTTCCGGCTTTAGTTTCAGATTGGATCTTCAGATTGGATGATCTTGATTCCAATGAGACTGTGATCTAACACCCGGCAACGACGCCAAAAACTTGTTGTGTGGTTTATGCAACCTCAGAGATTCACTTAAAATAGAACTTGGCGCAAGTATACACCTTGAACTATTATCGTCTCGTAACAAGTAATAATGGTAAAAGTACCAGATACCGATCCCACAGAGAAGGTTTGTGAAAGTCTTTCAAAAGTCCAGTATTTAAAATTTGATTTTAGATGGCGAATTCGAGGAAATCTTTATGTTGGTTTGTTTGAGTTATCAACTAGAAAATCAATCGTAAAAGAGGAAGCAAAAGGTGCAAATCTTTGTTAAGATTAAAAATAGGTGTTTTGATAAAAAGATGATATAGCAAGCTGAACAGTCCTATAGTACTTGAATGGTCCTATAATACTGTCACATTTTTCAACTATCGGTTCAGACGGCCTCCCAAGAGTACCCACCGGCCCACTACTATCGATACGATATCACTTATGTTAGACCTCGTGAATCCTAGCGCGACACAATGTTACCTCCCTACACCGTAGGAGTATAGCACTTGTCAGGTACTATAGCTAGTTATAGCCTTCTCATATTAAATCAAGTTTTCTTATTTGTCTTAACTCTGAAAGTTAATGCATTTTCACATATAAAGTTAGTTGTCAATTAATTAAAGGGAAAAGTCTGAAAAAACACAACAAACTATCTGATTTTGAATGATTAAGTCCCTAAACTATTTTTTTGAATGATAAAACCCTTAAACTTTCTAAAACCGGTTAAATACATCCTTGCAACCTGTAAAAACAAGTTAATGTAATAAAAATTTGGGAAAAGTCTAAATAAACCCAACAAACTATCTGATTTTGAATATTTAAGTACCTGAATTTTTTTAACAAATAAATCTCTAAACTTTTTCCTCAATTTTTTACCAAATAAGTTATTGAACTTTTTTAAACAAATAAATCCCAAACTATTCTTGAAGAAACAAAATCATGACCTTAAATTTGAACAAATAAATCTATTTTTTTTTTGCATGAACAAAAATAATATATATAATTCCTCTCACCGACAATATAGCAAAATGAACCAATTAAAGAGAGAAAAAAAAATATACATTTTTAATTCCGAATCATTCAAAACTTATGCCTAAAAGTCTAAAACATAAATAGATACGTATAATTGTACAAAAATTATTCTCATCCTTTCACAAAATATATAACAAAAAAAAAACGTCAATCCTTTTACAAAATATACCAAAAAAACGTCAATCCGTTCACAAATATACCAAAAAAAACTCCAGTAGGTGCTTACTGGCTCGTTTACCTTTCCGGATGAACATCGCAAGGGCCGAGAATCATACCCGGTAAGAACGATATAAGGATGGAGAGTCTTACCCAGTAAGTGGAGGTGACGACTCTTACTCGGTAAACGCTTACCGGGTAAATTGTTGCACGCGATAGCTTTTTGATAGACTACAATCTTACCCGGTAAAATAAGTTAGGGTGTCGATTTTTACCGGTAAGCAATTACCGGGTAAATGTTTGGATAAACGACCCCTTAGTTAATGGTATACATTAAAGTCAAGCGGTTGATTAGACTCTTACCTTAAATTAAACATTACTTTGTTATTATTATTAATGAGATAACTTTTAATATATTCTTGTTAGAAGGATAAACATATAGGGCATTTTTTTATATATTTGTGAAGGGATAAGCGTTTTTTGGTATATTTCATGAAAAGATATGTGTTTTTTGGTACATTTTATGAAATGATTGACGATTTTTTGGTATATTTAGTGAAAAAATTAATATAATTTTTGTATGTATCTATTTATATTTTAGGCATAATTGAATTATTCGGAATTAGTAATAAAAATGATATACGTTTTCTCTCTTTAATTGTTCATGGCTTTATTGTCGATGAGTGGATTTGTATATATTTTTCTGTTCATGCAGAAAAAAAATGGATTTATTGGTTTAAAATTAAGTTCATGATTTTGTTTCTTAAAAAAAGTTTGGAATTTATTTCCTTAAAAAATGTTCAAGAATTTAATTGGTAATAAGATTTAGTAAAAAATTTAGAGATTTATTTGCTAAAAAAATTCAGAGACTTAATCATTCAAAATCAGATAGTTTGTTGGGTTTTATAGACTTTTCCTAAATTTTTATCATATTAACTTATTTTTACAGGTTACAATGATGTATTTAACCGTTTTTAGAAAGTTTAAGGGTTTAATCATTCAAAAAAATAGTTTAAGGACTTAACCATTCAAAATCAGATAGTTTGTTGGGTTTTCTCAGACTTTTCCCTTAATTAAATATGATCTTCAATGAAACAGTAATCACCTTAAATAAATAGTCAGAAAAACATTGCTATAATAGATACATCTTTTTATTTTCACACCGATTTCGGTCTTAACTCTGCCTTACACCCCAAGCTCAGGCTATTAGCCCATCATTGTTTGGTTTCTTCTTTAGAATGATGTAAGGATTGGAAATGTAAATAACATAAAAGTGAAGTACTGAAAGTAAAAATTGCTGGAATGTAAATAACGGAAATGTAAAACACAAAAATGTAAATTGCTGGAAAGTAAATCATAGAAAAGTAAATTGTGGAAATTAAAGTAAATAAATGTAAATGACGGTAAATTAAAGTGCAGAAAAGTTAAGACAGAAAAATAAATTGCAGAAAACTAAATAATAGTAAAGAAAATTGTAGAATGGAAAGTACAGAAATATAAAAGGGAATTTAAAAGTAAACTATAAAGCACTTGGAAATAGGATGTAGGACTTGGTAACTTGACTGTCAATTTATGAAACTTGCCTCTCAAATTATGTCATAAAAATCAACACATGGAAACTTTGGTACTTAGAAAACAACTTTTTGTACTTGGAAGGAAATTTAACTTACAGGGATGAAAATCCAAAGTAAAGTTAAAGATTAATTCCAAACAATTTCTTTACCCAAAAGTGAAATAATTTTGAGATTGTAAAAATTCTTGCTTTGAACACAATTGAAAATTTTGAGATCTGGAAACATGGAAATTGTAACTTGTGTAATTTAAGAATCAAGGAGCAAAAAACGATTGGTGAGAATCCCTTGCAAAATCTCGAATATTAAATTTCACAAATTGATTTTTAAAGAAAACGTAGCTTGGAAAATGAAGAACAAAGAAACAAGAGAGATGAACTTGAAATCCAAAAATGCTTACATTAATACTTGCAAAATAAACCAACCATAAGCTTAGGGTACGTTTGGTTTGCGGGAATGGATTGGAATGGATTGGATTTCAAGTAAGGATTTGGATTTGGGGGGATTTGAAATCCCATCCCATTGCAAAGGATTTTCAAATCCATCAACTTAAGGATTTTAAAGAGGTCAAAGGATTTCAATCCGGTCAACAAATTCCTTTCCTGCAAACCAAACAAAGGATTGGAATGGATTTGAAATCCAAATCCCTCCAAATCCATTCCAATCCCGCAAACCAAACGGACCCTTAGAATATTTTATTTCTTGAAGAACAAGTAAAAACTAAAATATTTAAGCTTAATATTACAAAAGAAAACTAGAGAGAATAATTAAAACTCAAAGATTTGTGTCTTCCTAAGGTTACATATGGTACATATTTATAGTGTTTAGAAAAGTATCTAACAAGCCAAAAGAGTACAGTGATGATGTAAGCCCTTTATTGGCCATAAAGTCTTCAAAATATGAGCTTCCAAACCCGAACCAAGTAGTAATCTCGGCTACAACAATCATCAGCTAGTCTTACAACATCATGTCCCAGTCCTATAGAAATCTACAAAAAGGTTCAAATTAGCATCAAAATAATGGAAATGCATAACAAAACATAAAAACATGATAAAAGCTATAATTTGGTCTAAACCACACTAAAAATAGAGTTTGGGCAAATAAAACAACTGTAATAGGGTTAATTTATTAACACCTATCACATCCCCAAACTTAAACTGTTGTTTGTCCTCAAACAACTAAAATGAGAAAATAAAGACTCAAATAGCTAATCAAATTAAAAAAATTTGAACATGCACACCACATAGCCAACATATACTTTGATTTTGTTATTTTTGAAAATTTTTGCTCATATCCTACTTGATACTTGAATTCCATAGCCCTTCATAAACCATCATCCCCAAACTTAATCCTTTAAGAATGCCAAACTAAAAATTAGCCAAACATTTTCTTTGTTAAACTAGACTCAGTATATGTGTTGGGACTTGATTGGGTTTTCTTGCATTTGGACATTTCTTTTCAATGCTTAGCCTTTTACCTCATTTATCATTTCACTCCATAGCACCATTTTTCTGCTTTGCATCTCATATTGAGGTATGTTTGGACCTTTTGGTCCTTTTCAAATAATTGGTGCACATTGGCATTTTTTTGTGCACAAGACATGGAACTTTGTTCTTGAATTTTCTTTTAGTCTTAGTGCATGTGTTTCAGGTGTATAACTCTATTGTTTGAGGCTTTTAAGACACCCATTCCCAAACTTTGAAGGAAACAATGTCCTCATTTTTTAAATGTGTATAACAAGGCTACAAAACGGGTAATTGAAAAGAGGGCCCAATAGAATCTAGCTAAGTTTATAGCCCAAAAATGGTTGTCTATTCTTAGAGGTAAATGATAAGGACATCAAGTGACTGAAACATGGATTATTGTGGCTATAGTATCAAGTCAAACAATCTAGGAGCAATTTTATTGTGTTTTTGGTGTATAAGTGGCTAAGACAGGGTATGTTCAGGAAATCAGTTCCCAAAATGACATTGAAGCAGAAAAGCAAAGATGAGAATGAGATCCAAAGATCTGCTATATTATCTTTGTGAAAGAAAAAGACTCAATAGGCTCTTTTAAAACTAAAGACAGCAAAACCAAAGTAGGCAAATATCAAAAATGACTAAAAAGACACAAATATGAAAGACTCAAACTGGAAAATAGGGATTGCCCAATACATAAAGAAAATAACCAAAGGTTTGAGCATCAGAGAGGGATTGTTTCCATAACTGACACACAACAAGAATTCCAAATTGGAATAACAGGGAAATGTGCAAGGGATTGGTCCACACAGGGTTAGAAGGATTGCCCCTAATTTGGACCATGAATTTAACAGGGATAGGCATATTGTGGTGATGAATGCTTCAACAAGAATAGAGGGATTGCCTCTATGAATTAGAGTAGTCCTTCTAACGTACCTAATTAAGCACAAAAGAGAGGGATTGCCTCTATACAAGCAATTTGAAACAACCAAGCCCATGGATATTCATAGCATGCTAAAAACAGAAACAACTTTGTGGCAGGCCTGGACTGGGAAAAAACATAGAGGGAGTGCCTATATTGATCTCACTAGCTAAATATAAGGTATTTACAGAGGGATTGCCTTTGTGTGCATCAGTGGTTGCAAATAAATGATGATCAAAACAGTTAAAGAGGCTAGTGCCTAAACTGTTAATCAGAAACATAGAGGGACTTCCTCTATGCACTCTATTTATAGTCATTCAAATAAACATAGAGGTACTCCCTCTGTGTGTTTTATCACCATATTATTCAAACCAGCATAGAGGGGTTGCCTCTATGTGTGATAATGGTCAAAACAGAAAACAAAATAAAGCAACACTGGATCAACATCAACAGTGGGTCAAAATCAGGGATTAAGTCCCAATGATATGTTCTAAAAACATCAACTATGCTTGTATGCTAAACATGTTAGAACAATAAATAAAAACAAAAGGTAACAAGAACAAAAATCAAGGATAAAATAAAAAAGGAAGAGGTAAAACCTGTCCTACTCAGATTGAGTAGGGGTTTGATTCTCTTGCAGAAGAACATAAGTGGGAACAGGCGACAAGTCCACAGCCTGGTTACCCTTCTTCCATGCAACTCTTATTACCAACTCCTTCTTCGTGATCTTTTTGGTTTTTCTTTTTCAGACTCTTTTTAAGGGTGGTAGTGTGCTCATCCAAGGCTTTCAACAACTCAAATTTTAGGGACTTAATTGTTGTGCTAGGTGTGGGTTTGTCGTTGAGCCTCGTCAATCTCACCAGGTTCCTTTTATCCATGTCAGTTTTGTCATTACAGAAGACATCGTTCGGAAGTTGTACAACCTGTGCTTTCTCTAAGAGGCTTTCAATGATGGATGGGTATAAGAGTTTCCTATTTGACCTATCTACACGAGTCTTTATGTTTGCACAGATCAGCCTACCCACATCAAATTTCTTGCACTCAAGTATGAAATATAGGATGTACACTCTTTCTAGGCTTAGGTTTGAGTCATGGCTGGTGGGATGGAGGGCATGCCTCCAAAAAGATAACCACAGGTTGGCCTCTGGGTTCATAAATTTGGTTCTCAGCAACCTCGCTTGACCTTTAAAGGTCCATTCAGCCCCCTCTTTAGTTAATATTTGGAAGAAGACCTCTAAATCCTCATCTGAACACCCCTTAGCTAGTTTATCCAGGTCTGAGTTCTATGGAGGATCAATCTCTAATAGATCATTTAAGGCTTGAGGTGAACAAAACAATTTTTTACCCCTCACAGTTACCTCCACTCCCTTAGTCATAAACACTTGAATGTAAAATTCTCTCAACCAATTAAGGTTATACCGTTTAGGCACCTCACATAGCTTTTCCTAGCATAACTCTTCTATGACTGCCTTGATACAGGGAGTGGCTAAGACTAATTGTTGGGGGAATCCTTTAGGAGGGACCCCGGTCTTTTTGGCAAACGCATAATAGTTGTTCTTAGCGAGACTAGAACTAAACAAGTGTTTAAGCTTCACATAGTTGGAGATACCTTCCTTGGATAATTTTTTCTTTTTTCTTGTGGCTATCTGAGGTTGTTCTTGCTCATCACCAACGTGATCTTCTTGTTCTTCCATATTGGGTTCCTCTTGGTGTTCCACATTGGCCTCTTCCTTGTGTTGCTCACTGCCATTCCTCTTTCTTTTACTCCTTGTCTTTGTCCTTGTGATCCTATTCTTGACCACTTCAGCCTTGGTCTCCATATTCATAGCACCATCCACGTGTTCTTCCTTTTCCTGCACAGTGTTAGCAAAATTTGTGGTGTGTACAGGTGATGACACTACCTTTGGTCATTCAACATGGTTTCCAACTGGTTCTGAATTTACAGTGACCTCATCCTCACTGTCACTCTAGATTTGTGCATCCAGATTTAGTTCAAAGGAGTTATGCACATGGGAATGAGGGCCTTAGCTAGATGGGTTGCACTATGGGTTTCACTAGGTTAGGATTCCGTTACCACATCATCATGCATACTGGTTTCTTTATTCCCACTCTCTTGGACAATTTCTATTCTCTCAGGCTTTTGTTAAGAAGGCTTAGGCTCAGTTGTGGTGATCACAGGTTGATCAATGTTGGTTTTGGGGGTTGTACTAGAATTATCAACAAGGGATGTGATCACAGGTGTGGGTGTGGGTTTAGGTGGGATGTTGAGACCCAAGAGTTGGTCCAAATCTGCTAGTGCTAATGTAACATTTTGCCTCAAAGAGGGTCCTAGCCTTGTTCTTGGCTTAGTGACCCTATATAGATCAAATGAAGGTGTTGGTGCCATAAAATGTTTTAGAGGTGGTTCAACCTCTACCAGGGTGATTGGGGGAATAGGGGCGTTAGATCATGTTTGGATCAATTTGTATTTTAGTTGTTTGACTTTTTCTTGTAAGTATTGTATGAGGTCAAGACATGTTTGACCCATATAAATACCTTTGCTTTGTTTGTTTCCTTGTAAGTAAGCCATTGTAAGAACTTTCATTGTATGCTCAAGTCTTGTAACCATTGATTGTGACATATATGACATGAGACTTGTGAAAAAAATTCTCTCTCTAGATATTCATTGATTCTTGATTTGTTTCTTAATCTTTAATTGTCAAATACTTGTATTTGGAATCACAATTGGTGTCAGATTCTGCCCGGATTAATTAGACCAATCAACATGCAACAAGATTGAAGAATTTGCTCCAAAGATCAAAAATATGACTTTTCATCATGAGGAGTTCGCACCTCACTGTTTCATAGATTGTTTTTTTGTTTTAGTGTTGTTTTTGTCAAATTTTTTGTTTCATTGTATGCTTATGGTGTTCAAGAACTTATTTGATTCACAATGTATTCACAAATTCACTGATTTTGCGTGTCACATTCTCAAGTTTGTGAGTTTTTAAATTTTCAAGTCTATCGCACTGTAATTTGATCAAATCATGTTGATCATATTGGTTCTTGGTGAAATTGATGCAAATAAATTGTTCTCAATGATATTGTGAGCAAATTCAAAAAGTTTCATAGGCCAATTCAAAGAATTGAAGGGAATTCAGTGGATTAAAATGGTTTTTGAGTCGACAACTTCAGAATCCTCAAGATCTGAAGAACTCGCATATTCTTGGGAAGAATATGCATGCAACTGAAGGAAAAGAGTTGATAAGGATAGAATTTGCATCCCTCATATACAAAAAGAATGTTTTTCGCATCATGCTTTATGCGAAAAGGTGAAATTCACATGAAGTTTTGTACGAGAAGTTCAAAATTCGTATGTTGAAGACCTGGATTTTTTTCTAAAGGAGGATTTCGCATCAATACATGAAGTTGAGAAGGATAAATTTGACTAAGTGAGAAATTCCTATCACATTAGTGTGCGAAAATTTCAAGGTTGAAAGGAATGAAAATTTTCCATGTCAAGAATTTGCACCCTTCTCTGTGCGAAAAGTAGGAACTGCATCCTACATTGTGCGAAAACTCAAAATTTGCATCGAGCTATGTGCAACCTTGAAAAGTAAAGTAGGAACTGCATCCTACATTGTGCAAAAAGTGAAGGATTCTTAATCTCTGAAAGAGATATCTTTGAAAAAGAAAAGAGAAATGCTGAAAAGAGAAATGTTGTTCTTTTCAAAGAAATTTCGTAGAAAAATACAAGTTTGGAAAAGGATTTTGAATTAGAAAGAAAAGTTTTTGAAATTGGGATTTCAAAACTAACAAGCAAGCTAGCTACTTTATCTTCTGATATCTTGAAAGGACAAAGGAGTAAGTATGATCTGCAAAACAAGTTTGATAAGCTTTGTAATGAAAAATCTAAATTGACTGATAAAATCAAATAGCTAGAGATAGGCAATGTTGATTTGTATGATAAAATAACAGCTGATACAAATGACTTATCTTCTTATGATGATGATTTAGCTGAATCATTTTGTTCATTTCAATCTGTTTCTAGCTTATTTTAGAAAATGGTTTTCAAAAAGAAGAATGTTAAATCAAATAGATTAAATCTCTAAGTTCATTCTATGTCAAGTCTGTAGATAAAAAAGCTACTTACTTTTCAAAATCTGGAAAGAAAGCATCTGGGATAGATCAAATGATTTGGGTTGTAAAGGGATCTCCAGAAGCTGACAAATACCAGAAATCAAGTACATCTACTTCAAAGATACAAAAGAACAAGTAATCTAACGGTAAATCTTTTGCTAAACCTGATTTCATTAAGTGTGCAAACCATTTAATCAGATTAGCTAAAAAAATATGTTGTTCTTATTATGGCACTGATGATTTTGTACACAAAGTACATATTCATAACTGGTATGGATCATATAGAGTTTCAAATGATTCTGCATATCACATAAGTGGAAACTATTCTAAGATGTTTCCAAATACTAACAAAGAAGGACCTAAGTTCATATGGGTACCAAAACATGTTGAACCTGTGATGCAAGAATCTACAATCTAAGGAGAGTGATGACTTCTGGATAAAGCAACTCATGAGTTAGTCTTCAATGTCAAAGAAAGATTGACTTCTAATCAATTCAGATTAGGACTCATGCCTTAAAGACTACCACTGGAGGATTCTTTGACCTGTCAAATGTTTCAAAGGGACTATTTCTACCTTTGAATATTAAATAATTGGGGGAGAATGTAAAATTGTTATATTTTTGAAAGGATAAAAATATCATATTTTGGGGGAGAATGTAAATGTTAAGTTTCAAGAACACTAAATGAGTTGAATGAATTCAGGTATGAAGGGGGAGCATATATGTTCAAAATCAAAAAATTCATCTCAAGTCAAGGGGGAGCAAATTAGAAATCATTGTTCAAGGGGGAACACATATAAAGGGGGAGTAAGTGTGTTGTGTGTGTTTAAATGTTTTTCAAAATAAAATTGAGCTTAAATGTTTCCATTTTTGGAAAATTTTCCTTTCTAGGAAAGTTTCTATTTTTAGAATTTTGGAAAATGATTCTATTTTTGGCAAATTTCCTTGTTTAGAATGTTTTTGAAAATGTTGGAAATTTTGCTAAGTCCAGAATTCGCACATAGTGGCATGCGAATTTGTGGATTTCGCATCCTTTGGCATGCGAAAAGCCACTTCTCACATCCTTTGGCATGCGAAAAGTAGCAATTCGCATGCAGGGTCGTGTTAATTGTTCATTACGCACAACAATCCGCATCTTGTGCCATGCGGATTGTGCACACACATTGTTTTTTTTTTTTCAAAGACAATTCGCTTCTCAGTGCCATGCGAAAAGTGATACCCACTCAATTCGTGCCACGTGTCTTTTTCACTCTTGGGTATAAATATCAATGTTTTCTCAGATTATAATCACTTTTTTCATTTGGCCTCTCCTACATATTTTGCACTTAGAACTTTTCCAAAACCCTCCTCTACGACTCGTGACTTTCAGACCTCAATTCTTCGAGTTTTTCAGAATCAAAGGGTAGGTTTGCTTCTTGTTTTGATTGTTTGTTATCTTTGTTGTTATTTGTTTCGATTCTTGCAAGTTTACCTTGACTGGATTGTTGGATTAGGGTTTAGATTCAAAGGACTGTTCATATTCGAACCTTCATCAACTGAAAATTTTGAATATTTGATCTTTAAATATGGAATTAATCTTTGATGTTAAAATCAAGCTTAATAACATTCTTTTGGTTGTGATTTCGAACCCTAATGGTAGATTTTTATGGACAAATTTTTGGTTTTTGGTTTGAATTTTTGATTGAGACTCTTTGAACATTCATAATCTGTTCTTGATGTTCTTGAGGTTCTTGAACCATAATCGATAAATATTGTTAAAATGAGCTTTAATCTGGAAATTAATGGTTAAATAATGATTTTTAAGTATTATCTATTAAATCTGAGAAGAAATTTTGAACTCTAATTGCAAATATAAAAGTTGTAATCTGGCCTTCTGTTGAAATTCATGAGTTTTGGATGAACACCATGAGTGTTCTTGAGTTAAAGTTTAACACTTAGAATATTTTCAGGTTTGAAAATTCACAAATTCAAAGGCTCATGCGTATTCTTTGAGTTGTCAATTTTTTTTGTTAAGTCAAGAATTCGCACCTTAACCATGTGAAATCTGTGGTCAATGTTTAATTCTTTCAAGTGAGGAATTCGCACCTTGTTCCATGCGAATTCCATACTTAGGAAAATTTTCAGAAAATTTTTCAAAAATAAATTTTGGGTTTTAACCGACAAATTGGACAACTGTCCATATTTTTCACTTTTCAGGTATTCCAATGGCTAATAGCCAATCTGTTGAGCAACAAGTCCAGATGGATGAAAATTCACCTCAGGAATCAAGGGAATATCCTATGCCTTCATCTAGATCTGACTACCAGCCTCAACCTGGTGTCAATCCTGATCTTATCTTGATCATACCATTAGAGATGAAGTAGTTGTCACCAAACAATCATTTTGTGGACTTTCAGCACCTAAAGATAGATCCACTTGTTCGTGGTATACTACAGAACCACCCACTCAGATATGCACTAAATGTTCAAGCTGTTGTTCCTGAACTATACTTGTAACAAGCTTGGAAGACTGCTAGATTCCTTACCACACAAGTTAGAAATGACAGAGTTCCTCAGTTTGAACTACAGATGGATCACTTTACATCAATCCTGGATTATCAAAGGCTCAGATATGTGTTGAATATTCCAGAATCCAATTCTAGACAAGGAAGAGATACTTATGATGAATTCCCAACTAACACTGAAGTATTTGAGGGAATCAGAAACATGGGGTATGTTGGACAACTGACACAAGTCAACCACTTCAAAAAGAACAAGGTAATTGTCTAGATCTCTGTTGTGAAGCAGAGGGTTCATTTTCATGATCTGGACAATTAAACAGTACTTTTAGATCAAATGGTTTTAAAGGTTTTCAAAAGAGCAGAGGGTTCATTTTCAAGTGGATACCAAAATCTTGTGTTAAAATGTTAGGACCCGTTTTTCAATGGGTACCTAAATCTATTATTGCCTGATTTCTCTTGCAGACCCGACATATGTGGTACTTGAATAGTGGATGTTCCAAGCATATGACTGGGCAAAAAGCTTTATTGTCTAACTATACAGAGAAATTCAGTGGCAATGTCAGATTTGGAAACGATCAGCTTTCACCTATCTTAGGATATGGTGACATCATTCAAGATAAGATAATGATCAGTAAAGTGAGTTATGTCGAAGGCTTGGGGCACAACTTATTCAGCATAGGTCAATTCTGCGATAAAGGGTTAGAGGTCAACTTCAAGTCTAAGAGTTGCTCAGTTCGTACTGAAGACGGAACAGAACTCTTGGGTGGACATAGAAAGACAAACCTCTACACCATCAACTTGTCCAAAGTTCAGACTGACAATCAGGTATGCTTGTGGACAAAAGCTACACAGCAACAAAGTTTGCTCTGGCATAGACGGTTATCTCACTTGAACATTCGTTACATCAACAAGCTGGTTCGTGGGAAATTGGTAAAGGGACTTCCTGAACTGAAATATGATAAAGAGCACTTATGTGCAGCTTGTGAGAAGGGTAAGATGAAGAGAGCCGCTCACAAACCGAAGCCTGAACCAAGCACTAGTTCTCCATTAGAACTGATACACATGGATTTATGTGGTCCAATGAGAACCCAGAGTTTGGGAGGAAAGAAATACGTGTTGGTTATTGTGGATGATTATTCAAGATACACGTGGGTCAAATTTCTTCGTTCAAAAGATGAGACACCGGAAGTTCTCATTTCATTCTTAAAGACGACCCAGGTGAAACTGCAGCGACAAGTCAAGTTCCTTCGAACTGACAATGGCACAGAATTCAAGAACAAGATTGTTGATGAATATCTCGATTCAGTTGGGATTTCACATCAGTATTCTGCTGCTAGAACCCCTAAAAAAATGGAGTAGTAGAAAGACGTAATAGGACGCTAGTCGAGGCCGCTCGGACTATGCTTAGTCAATCGGATCTACCTCTATTCTTGTGGGCGGAAGCTGTGTCGACTGCATGTCATACGCAAAATCGTTCTCTGATTCACAGAACACCAACTATCAAATACTTTCATATATTTGGGTGTAAATGTTTTGTGCTTAATGACAGAGAGAGTCTGAAAAAATTCAGTGCTAAGACGGATGAAGGCATTTTTATCGGTTATTCTTCAACTTCTGCTGCATATCGTGTTTATATAAAGAAGTCAAAGATAGTGGTGGAGAGCGTCAATGTTACATTTGATGAAGATATGGCTTCTGATCAAATCAATTCAGAACCCGTTATCACTGGTGTATTAGCTTCTGGGCAGATCAGTCCAGAACCTGTGTCTACAGCGATAAATTTGGATAACGCTTCTACATCTACTTCACATTTAACTGATTTAGATTTGTTATTTGAATTCTTTTATGATGAGTTTCTTGGAACTAATGTATCTAAATCTGTTGTGACTGACAGGTCTGAAGATACAAGTTGTAATCATCCAGTCACTTCAGAGGTCATTACTGAACAAACATCCCCAGTTCAGACAGAAACTCATATTCCTGTTGTTACTCCTACAGTTGAAGATGTTCAAACAAATGCCGAGTCAGAAATAACTATTTCAGTTGGGTGTAATACTTTGTCTACTCAACAGCCTGAATCTCTTGTTCCCACTGATACTTCTGCACATGAAACTTCAACTGACAACTCCCCTCCTGTAATTCAAACTGAAGATTTTGAAAGTGGATTTCAAGATGATGATTATGTTCAGAATTCATCTATTCCACTCCCACATGAGCATCGCTGGACCAAGGACCATCCATTACATCAAGTAATTGGAGATTTTGACAAGCCTATTCAGACAAGGTCAGCGACTATTAATCAGTGTATGCATGACTCGTTCCTCAGCAAGATTGAGCCAACTCGAGTATCTGAGGCTCTTGCTGATTCGGACTGGGTATCTGCAATGCAAGAAGAGATCAATCAGTTTGAAGCCCTAAATGTTTGGAGACTAGTTCCTAAACCAGAAGGCAAAACCGTGATTGGCGCTAAGTGGGTATTCAAGAACAAAAAGGATGAAGATGGTGTCGTCATCAAAAACAAAGCTAGACTTGTTGCCAAAGGCTACCGGCAAGAGGAAGGCATCGATTATGATGAGACGTATGCTCCAGTTGCGCGTATAGAGGCAATAAGAATGTTTCTCGCCTACGCCGCTCATAAGAATTTCACAGTCTTTCAGATGGATGTGAAAACAGTTTTTCTGAACGGCATTCTTAAGGAGGAAGTGTACGTGTCTCAACCAGAAGGGTTCGTCAATTCAAATAAGCCAGATCATGTATAGATCTTAGAGAAAGCCCTAACCAGTACTAATTGTCTAGATTATTAGTAAAGTGATCAAGGTGACCATTTGATCTTGGAACAAGGTAACCATTTGATCTAGAAGAATATACATGATAAGATCCATACCAATCAGAAGAATCATGAGAATAAGCAAAGTCAGTTTTCCGATAATTATTATGAAATTTAGTAGTAATAGGAGATAATTGAATCAACTGCTTTATTGAGTAACGCTTGTAAGAAGTTACAAGGTTTTGTTTATGAGAAGCACATTGATCAACTATATCAAAATCACTACTATCAGTTTTAGTACAAGAATTATCAGTAACTGATTTCACTATCTCATCATCCCTGCTTTTTGGTCTCCATTCAGATTGAGCTTTCGACTTTTTCTTCTTTAAATCTGAAACATAAGATATAGATTTATTAGGAAAAGCAGATTTCCTAGATTGAGTTTTCTGATGTATAGAAGTGTATTTATGTTTCTGTAATCGCTGTTTCTTATGTTTCTTACCATGAGCATAGTAATCAGCAGTTACAGAAACTGAATCACCAACCTTAGTTGATGTTTCACAAATATGAACAGCACTTGGTAACACTTTGTCATTTTTAAGACAAGTAGAATGATCAGGAAGTTTAGAATGAATGTCAAACATATCAGATTCTTCCATGCTCCCATCATCAGAATTAAAAGAATCATTTGCAGACTCAAATAAGTCATCAGAATTATCAGATGAAGATTGAGAAACCTTAGAAACTGTAGAACACTTTGTATATTTAGATTGAAAAACAGTGTTCTTTAGAACTGTAGAAAACACAATTTATTGTATATCACCCAAAAGTTTTCCATCAGATAAAACATTTTCAAGCTCGACTATTTTGCTTTCAAGAATAGATGTAGGAACATAAACCTTTGCAATCGCAGGTTTTGCCTTCATCTCAGAAACGGAATAACTAACAAAATAGTCATTTGAAAGAACTTTTGGTGTTTCTGAAAGATAACTATCATTTAACTTTACATAGTTAAATGGTAGTTGCATTTTCTTTTTATTCTTTCTATTTTCAGTTTCTTTGGCCTCATCTTCTTTTGACAATTTGGTAACAAATTTAGGTTTTAAATGAGTATGTTTACCAGCACATGCAAGAAAATCATAGTTATAAAGTGCCGGCTGTTTTCTGATGGCTTTCTTAAGACCCCATCTTTGCTTAACATCGACCTCTTCATTAGGAGCATTAATGTTAGATCACAGTCTCATTGGATTCAAGATCATCCAATCTGAAGATCGTAATCTGAAGCTAAAGCCGGAACGTCGACTCTCGATATAAAAGTCTATGTCTATTTGTAATAAATGTCAATGTAATTGTATTAGTTTACTTAGATTAAATATCTAAGTTATAAGTATTGTAATAAGTAACTTAGTTAACTTAGTTTGTTAAAGTTAGTTATTAGTTAGATAAAATTAAAGTTAGTTTCTAGTTTACTTTATATTAGATTTAATATCTAGATCTAATATCTAGATATTAACTTAGATTGTGTGTTCAACACACTTGGTAGATTAAGATGTATCTCACTCTCTCAAGATCAGATTAAAATTCACACACACAAAAACACACTAAAAGGTGAAAAAGAGAGAAAACATAGAGAACACATCAAAAGCTTAATCGATCAACCTTGTAATCATTTGATATATTCAATACAGGTTGGTAATCGTTATTGTGTCGTTGTTTCTATAAACTTGATAAGTATTGTTGGACCGACAATTGGTATCAGAGCCTGATTAAGATCAAATCAAGTTTTAAAAGAAAACGTCTCTGTGTTCTGTGTGAAAATCATTTTCGAGATTTAAACTGTTTTAGGTGTTAGAATCGATCAGATTGTGATCGATTTACATGCTAGATAGAGTTGTATGTATTTAATTTCACTTTAAAGCTTAAATCGAGTTCCAATTTGTGGTTTTTGTGAGAAAAGAGTCGAGAAGAGTAAGTCACTGTGCGATCAGATTAATTTCTAAAAAGAGTGTTTTAGTGAGATCGAGTGCTCATAATCTGTTCTAAAAGTGTTTCTTGACACAGTGGTAGGGTTTGGTATTGCTAAATCGTTTCAATACAGATTTTAGACGAATTTTCGAAGTACATGTCGAATAACGCGCAAACCAGAGGAAGAATAACACGCAAAGTCCCACTTTGCGCGTCCCACTACAAACGCAAAGCAGACTTTGCGGCTCCCACTACAAACGCAAAGCTTACTTTGCGGTTCCAACATCAATCGTAAAGTCTACTTCTCCGCTTCCCAAAGCACCCGCAAACCTCAACTTTGCGCTTCCCAAAGCACCCGTAAACCTCAACTTTGCGCTTCCCAAAGCACCCGCAAACCTCAACTTTGCGCTTCCCACTAGACCCGCAAACCTCCATTTGCGCGTCCCATTAGAAACGCAAACCTCAACTTTGCGTTCCTAACTTGAAACGCAAACCTTCTCAATCGCAAAGCTCCAATTTACAGACTTAGAATTTTTTTCTGAGAATTTTTCGAAACTGATGACATCCAGAGAAGCCCTTGCAATAGGAACTGACACCAAGCCACCAGTTCTCTTCAAAGGAGAATACGAACAGTGGAAGGATCGGTTTCTAAACTTCATAGACAAACATGATCTTTGTGAGTTCATCAGACAGTCATTTGCAGAAGGAAATATGCAACCAATAAAGACAACTCGTCTAGTTGGAACAGTGCCAACACAAGTTGAACTGAAGTACCATGAGCTTGACGGTGACAACCTAAACAGAGCTAAAGGTGATAAGCTAACTATGTCATACATTCTTCAAGGAATCCCCAATGAAATCTACATAAAGATTGACAGCTACAAGGCCTCAGCTAAGGAAATGTGGGATCAACTGGAGAAGATGATGTTGGGTTCTAAGGTAGGAAATCAACTGAAGATCTCCGACTGCCTAAATAACTATGACGAATTTAGAGGTAGAGCCGGAGAAACCTTAGAAGAAGTACATGACAGGTTTGTGACCTTGCTGAATGAGCTAAGCAAGAACAAGGTCCACAAATCTTAAATTGAGCTAAACATCAAATTTCTAAGCGTTCTACAGCCAGAATGGAAGATATTTGCGAGGAAGATGAAGCAGATTAAAGATCTGAATGAGATTCCACTTCATGAGGTGTATGAGACCCTCAAACAAAATGAAGAAGAAGTGGATGAAATTCTAGAAGAGAAAAGGCAGAGAGGAAAGAAGGTTGAAGACACAGTTGATCTTGTTGTCAAGAAGAAGAAGAACAAAGCGACTGTGTATGAATCAGATGAAGATAAAGCTGAAGCAAACTCTGACAAAGATGAATGTGAACAACTAAAGCAAGCATTGCTTTTGTTGACTAAGGCTTTCCAGAAGAAATTCTACACAAAGCCAAGCTCAAACAGTCAGAGGTATTCGTCTGGTCCAAACAACTACGCTCATAGAGAAAGGGTCGAAGGAAGTAGATTTGAAGGAAGAAGGTTTGAAGGAAGGAGAATGGAGGAGAGAAAACCAGAAGATAGAAGAGATCTTGCTGAAGGAAAGAGATCAGAGGAAAGGAAACCTGAAGAGAGAAGGTTTCAAGCAGAAGGATCAGGTCAGACAGAACCTATAACGTGCTACAACTGTGGCAAAACCGGTCATTATGCCAGAGATTGCCGAAAGCCAAAAGTCAAGAACTCGGAATACTACAAGAACAAGATGTTGCTTGCAAAGCAACAAGAGGTTGGGAAGGCATTGATGGCTGAAGACGTTTTCTGGCTCGATCATTCTGATGATGATGAAGAAGATGAAGAGAAAGATGAAGTTGTCAACCTGTGCTTGATGGGAAAGCATGAATCAGATGATGAAGCTGATTCAGAGAATGAAGAAGAGCTATGCAACTTATCATATGCTGAATTCATAAATCAATTGCATGCCATGAATGATAAACTCAAAGAGTTAGAGTCGAACCTAAAGCGTGAAAAGGGTGTCATTACTGACAAAAACCAATCAATACAAAAACTTAGCAATGAAATTGCTGAGAAGAAAGTACTGGTTGAGGTTTTACATAAAAACAATGATACCAACGCAACGGAGAAGACAATAATTCTTAGTGAGAATTATGAACTCAAGTCTAAACTGCTAAAACGTGAGATTGACTTATACGAGGTTAAACAAATGCATTCTTCGTCTATCGAAGAAAACAAATCTTTAATTGCAAAAATGGATGCTTTGGAAAAGAAGTTGTACTCATTAGGTCAAACTGAGCAAACCATTCATCTTAACCAACCAATAGAGAACAAAGAAAGATGGGGAATCGGCTATAAGAATCCTCACTATCTTCAAAAGGGAATGTCTGAAGTGCCTGCACTTTATGATATTCTTTCTATGAAGTTAGCTAGAAGAATCCCTGAACTTAAAGTTTATTGGACTAAACTATCTGAAGAGGATGAAACCAAAGAAACAGAAAAACATTTAATATCATCTAAAGTTCATCTTCCATTTTATTATGCGAAGCTGAATAATAGCTATGATAAGAAACCTGAAAAGAAGAAAACTCTTTCAGATGACTTCTTTCTAAGTTATTCTGAAAAGGAAATGGAGGCGAAACCTACTCAAGGTAAACTATATGTCCATCCTCTCGTTTTAGAAAGTAAAATTTATGAACTCGAGAATTCCTTGTCAGATGAAAGACTTTTGATAAACATTGAACAGAATGTTTTTACAACTGTGTTTACAAATTATGTTCTTTCTAAGGCTTCAAACTCTGAGAATATGGTTAGTTCATCAAATCAAGGTTTGATTTTCTGAACTCTAAGGGTGGTTTAGATGATTGTCTTGAACAATTTGACTTTAATGCAAAACTTCCAAACAATTCATCCTTTCTTAAGAAATCTGTTGGATCAACCAGTAAGCCTATTAACAGTGCAAAATCAACGCGAGTTGATAACTCAGTCTCTGTGAAAGCTAAAAATGCTAAAGGCAAGAAGCATTCACAGAAGCCGATCAATACTGGTAACCCAAAGAAAATGCATTCAGTTGTTTCTCTAATGTCTAACTCAAAAGTTTCAACTCTTTCAGATATGACCAAGAAATGGCAACCCAAACGGAAGCTTGACAAGACTTTTAAATCTTTTGATTCTGTTTATTGTAATAAGAATATGTCTAGTTCAGATACTTTGAATATGAATGTTGCTCCTAAACTGAAATACTCTTTTAAGCAACTATTCCTGTTATCTAAAACTGCTAGACAGTCTTCCTTTTATGATAAACATGCTTCTAATTTCTGTCAAGATTATGCTATGCGGTTTGAATCATCTCATGTGCATTCTTATCAGTATCCTACTTCATATCTATTTCAAAAGAAAAGAGGACCCAATTTGCAATGGGTACCAAAATCAAAACCTTGTGCTAACACAACAGGACCCAAATTCAAGTGGGTACCAAAATCTAAATCTGTGTTGCAGGCACCCAATGTTTAGCAAAACATGTGGCTTCTGATTACAAGAGATTAGAACCTGTACCTCAATAGAGAAAATGGTTCTTGAGTAAGATAGCTCAAGACTCAGACTTCAAAGACAAGACAATGGTTTCTGACACGTCTGTTCAGAACCCGTGCTTAAGAAAAATAGGCTTTTGAATTCATCAGTTCAAAACCCGCACTTTAATATTAACGCTCCAACGTCTTACTCATTAATAATGCTTAAATTCTAAATCAGTGTTTCGTTATTTCTCCTATGCAGATCCATCATATGTGGTATTTGGACAGCGGTTGCTCCAAACACATGACAGGACAGAAAGATATGCTGACAAACTTTACAGAGAAATACTGCAGAACAGTCAGATACGGAAATGATCAGTTTTCACCAATATTGGGCTACGGTGATATACAACGGGAAAATTTAACGATCAAGAAGGTGAGCTACGTAGAAGGGTTAGGACACAACCTGTTCAGCATAGGTCAGTTCTGTGACAAAGACCTAGAGGTCAACTTCAAAGCCAAGAGGTGTTCTGTTCGCACAGAAGAAGGTGAAGAACTCTTGGTCGGCACTCGAAAGTCAGACCTCTACACGATCAATTTATCAGACGTCTAGACTGACAAGCAGATTTGTCTACTATCTAAAGCATCGATGAAGCAAAGCTGGCTATGTCATCGACGGCTCTCTCATCTCAACTTTCGCTACATCAACAAACTGGTCAGTGGCAACTTAGTCGAAGGACTTCCAGAGCTCAAATATGACAAAGATCATCTGTGTGCAACCTGAGAGAAGGGCAAGATGAAGAGGGCTCCGCATAAACCGAAGCCTGAACCAAGTACAAGCGCTACGCTAGAGCTATTGCATATGGATCTCTGTGGTCCAATGCAAACTCAGAGTCTAGGAGGCAAGAAGTACATTCTAGTGATCGTGGACGACTACTCACGATACACCTGGGTCAAGTTCCTACGATCAAAGGATGAGACACCTGATGTGCTCATCACTTTCCTGAAGACGACCCAGGTAAATCTGCAGAAACCGGTCAAAATTCTAAGAACAGACAACGGCACAGAGTTCAAGAACAACAAAGTTGAAGAATATCTCGAATCTGTCGGGATTTCACATCAATACTCTGCTGCTCGTACGCCTCAACAAAATGGAGTGGTGGAAAGAAGGAATCGGACGCTAGTCGAGGCAGCTCGCACTATGCTAAGTCATTCCGACCTACCTCTATTCTTATGGGCAGAAGCTATATCTACTTCATGTTATACGCAGAACCGGTCTATGATTCACAGACGATTCAAGAAGACTCCTTATGCGTTGATCAACAACCGAACACCTACAATCAAATACTTCCATATCTTTGGATGTAAGTGTTTCGTTCTAAACGATAGGGAGAATCTCAACAAGTTCAGCGCCAAGGCAGATAAAGGAATCTTCATTGGATACCCCTCATCATTAACTGCATTCAGAATCTACTTCAAGAAGTCAAAGACGGTGATTGAAAGCGTCAACGTCACCTTTGATGAAGAGATGGCTTCTGAACAATACTGTTCAGAACCCGTTTTAACCCGAGTATTAGCTTCTGGGCAACTCAGTCCAGAACCTGCGTCTCAACAGAACAAATCAGATGAAGCTTCAACATCAACTAACCATTTATCTGATTTAGATTTATTATTTGAATTGTTTTATGACGAATTTCTTAGAACTAACATAAAGAAATCTGTTTTGGTTGACAGGATAGAAGAGCCAACGCCTACTCATCCAACCAGTTCAGACATTTCAAATGAATCAAGTACCCCGATTCATCAAGACGTCACAATTCAAATACCAACTCCTACAGTTCAAGAAGTGCCAAGTCATGCAGAGTCAGAAGAAGCTGAACCAGCAGGATGTACCGTACAGATTCAACTACAGCCGGACCAAGCTGTACCTGCTGAGTCTTCTGAACCAACAACTTCAACTGAAACAACTATCATAACTCCTCCCAATCAAAATGAAGAAGGTGCAAGTGGATTTATAGATGACACAACTGACATTCATTCCTATAATCCACTGCCTCATGAACGTAAATGGACCAAAGCGCACCCTGCAAGTCAGATCATAGGTGATCCATCCAAGTCGGTGCAAACTAGGTCAGCGTCAATCAACTAGTGCATGCACGAATCCTTTCTAAGCAAGATTGAGCCAACTCGAGTATCAGAGGCTCTTGCGGATCCAGATTGGGTAGTCTCTATGCAAGAAGAATTGAACTAGTTCGACGCACTGCAAGTCTGGAGACTCGTACCAAAGCCTAAAGGTAAAACAATCATCGGTACGAAGTGGATCTTCAAGATTAAAAAGGACGAAGCTGGTACCGTCATCAGAAACAAGGCGAGACTAGTAGCCAAAGGATACAGACAAGAGGAAGGATTAGACTATGATGAGACATACGCTCCTGTGGCGCGTTTAGAGGCAATCAGAATGTTCTTAGCCTACGTTGCCCACAAGAACTTCACGGTCTTTCAAATGGACGTGAAGACAGCATTCCTCAATGGAATTCTGAAGGAGGAAGTCTACGTCTCTTAGCCAGAGGGATTTGTCAATCAAGAGAAGCCAAATCACGTCTACATTCTCAACAAAGCTCTCTACGGTCTGAAACAAGCCCCTCGAGCCTGGTATGATGTCCTTTCCACTTTTCTAGTCAAATCTGGGTTTTCAAAAGGTACGGTGGATACCACTTTGTTTATTAAAAAGGAAAAAGGCGATATCATTTTAATTCAAATCTATGTAGATGATATTATCTTTGGTTTTACAAATACTAAGTACTGTAAGAACTTCGCAAACCTTACGGTGTCTAGATTTCAAATGAACTTGATGGGAGAGATGAATTTCTTTCTCGGATTACAAGTCAAACAGTTTTCTACGGGTATCTTTATCAATCAATCAAAGTACATTAGGGATATTCTTCGGAAGTTCCAAATGGAAAATTCAAAACCGATTGGTACCCCAATGGCACCAGGTACTAAGATTGGCACCGATCCTTCGGGAAAGGCTGTTGATATTAGGACTTATCGAGGGATGATAGGTTCTTTAATGTATCTTACTTCAAGTAGGCCAGATATAATGTTTTCAACATGCTTATGTGCAAGATATCAGGCCAATCCTAAAGAAATCCATTTGTCTGCTGTAAAGCGCATTTTCAGGTATCTGAAGGGCACTGCAGATCTCGGTCTGTGGTATCCTAAAGATACTAGTTTTGAACTAACAGCCTACACAGATGCAGATCATGCAGGTTGTATGTTAGACAGGAAGAGCACGCCAGGACATGTGTAGTTCCTCGGTGACAAACTTGTCAGTTGGGGATCAAAGAAGCAACTTTGTGTTTCAACCTCCATGGCCGAAGCAGAATATGTAGCTGCTGCTAGCTGCTGTTCTCAAGTCTTGTGGATGAGAACTCAATTACATGACTATGGTTTCCACTTCAACAAGATCCCGATCTACTGTGACTCCAAGAGCGCCATCACAATAACAGTGAATCCTGTTCAGCACACGAAGACAAAGCACATAGACGTCAGGTATCACTTTATTAAAGATCATGTTGAAAAAGGAACAATTGAACTTTTCTTTGTAAAGACTGATTATCAACTTGCCGATTTGTTCACCAAACCCTTAGATGAAAAGAGGTTCAACTTTCTTGTCTCTAAGCTTGGTATGCTAAATCTTAAGATATAATCGGTAATTACCTAACAAAGTTTTCTATTGTATACTTTTTCATCATTTCTTCATTCTTAACTCTGATTGATATCTATCATTCTATCAAAATGTTCATGATCCAAGGGGGAGAATGAGAAGAAATTGACACCTGGTCAATATTACTTCGAGGAGGAGCTCATAAAATGTTGCATGTACCTTTTAATGCCAATTTTTGTGTTATGCAAGATTTTAGGGGGAGCTCTTCAAATCAAAAAGGGAGTTCGGAAATGACTTCTGATTATTTCAGATCAGGACTCATACTTTACAAAGTTTTACTGCTTTTTGTCTTTTCAATATAAGTGAATAATTATTACTTTGACTTGACATTAGACTTTTGCAGAATTTTTGAGAGAAGCTTACAAGTTCATATGTTTATGACTTTACGCTTAGCTTCATGAGATGAAAGATCACACGTTAAGGTATAATCCTTTATCTTAAATCTCATATATGGTTGAAAGAAGGACAACTTTCAATCATAGAAAACATTGTTTTTAATGTTCAAACCACTTCCCTATTTTTCAACACATTTTATATTTTGGGAGTGTATTTTAAATGTTTTCATGATCTAAATTGTGCTTTAACTGAAATAGTTAAACCAATCTGAGCTTCACATGCATCATAGGAAAACAAGAATCATTGTGCTAGCAATTAACACAACTTCTATGGAATCACCTTAACCAGTGATTTCTACCCAAGAAGTTAATCCTTAGTGATTGAGTGTGCAAATAGAAAAGGAATGAGTGTGATTAGAGAAAGCAAAAAGTTTAAAAGAAAGAGCGTGTGAGAACAGAGTTAAAAGAATATCAAAACTCTGCACCAACTTTTTCTGAGCCGGGTAGCCACCATTCTAGTGATTCACAATTCTTTGGTGATCATTATTGAAACAGGCAAATAACCCATGCCAACTCTTGATCAAACCTCACCATCTACTCATTTTCTTCTCAACAAGAAAGTGTTTCACTTTTTCAAAGGGGATGCAGCACATATGCTATCTGATTTTCATTCGGAAAATCTAGAAATTGAAAAGAAGGAAGTCTGCCCCACCTTCGCACTTCAATCATGCACATTGAGTCTGTGTTTAACTTACTGTTGTCTTAGTGGTTTACACAATTTTGAGCCTATAACCAATCATCAAGTGCTTAATTATTTCTAACACAAGCACGAACACACAAGGAATTAGTTTATTTGTCATAACGTTTATAGAAATAACCTTTGTGGTGTTTCGATGATTAGATGGAAGCCCTGGGGGAGTAAACATCAAAACAACTCCTTTCTAATGTGTATTCGTTACACTCAGTGACTTAGTGTTACTGACAGGCATGATAACTGATTCATTAGTTGATTTCAGGTGTTACATATCTAATTTGTCTAGATTTGCAAAGATCTGGATGAATCTATTATGAATTGACGAATCAGGGGCTCTAACCGTCAGATTGACATTTCTTACCACAAATTTTGATGAAGTCGTTGCACTTAACATCAAAAAGGGGGAGAATGACTACAGAAGAAATGGCAAAGATCACATGTTTCAAGAATCACGTCTACTCTTCAAAAGGGGAGATTATTAGATTGAAGACATGCTGATTTCAGAGCTAGAGAAAAGAGATTGCATCTTCTGAGCTGAACAAGAAGACTGAATTGGATAAATATTTTTATTATATGATCTTGATCCAAAGGGGGAGATTGTTAGACCACAGTCTCATTGGATTCAAGATCATCCAATCTGAAGATCGTAATCTGAAGCTAAAGCCAGAACGTCGACTCTCGATATAAAAGTCTATGTCTATTTGTAATAAATGTCAATGTAATTGTATTAGTTTACTTAGATTAAATATCTAAGTTATAAGTATTGTAATAAGTAACTTAGTTAACTTAGTTTGTTAAAGTTAGTTATTAGTTAGATAAAGTTAAAGTTAGTTTCTAGTTTACTTTATATTAGATTTAATATCTAGATCTAATATCTAGATATTAACTTAGATTGTGTGTTCAACACACTTGGTAGATTAAGATGTATCTCACTCTCTCAAGATCAGATTAAGATTCACACACACAAAAACACACTAAAAGGTGAAAAAGAGAGAAAACATAGAGAACACATCAAAAGGTTAATCGATCAACCTTGTAATCGTTTGATATATTCAATACAGGTTGGTAATCGTTATTGTGTCGTTGTGTCTATAAACTTGATAAGTATTGTTGGACCGACAATTAAGAAAAATGGTTTGATCTGTTTGACCTATTTTATAAAGTTTAACTTCCAGATCATTTACCTTCTTGTTCAAATTCTTGTTTTCAACCTGCAATTTATAAACAGTTAGTGCAGATTCATTCTTTTCAAACTCATATTTATTTACTTTACCTTCAAACTCAGAAATCTTCTTTTCAAAATCATCTACTTTAGATTTAGAATCAGAATCAGATTTGCGTAAAGAATCAATCAGATCTTTGTTTGAAATAAAAGAAGTATTAAGTTCAAAGATCTTCTTGTTCTTTTTAGCAACCTTTTCCTTTTCATTTTTCAGATTATTTTGTAAATTTTGAAGCCCAACCACCATGGTTTCCAACTTGGTAATGAAATCTTTTGGAGTTAAGTTTAATACCTCATTAACTTCTTCATCATCTGACTCGTCATTCTTGTCCTCTTTGCCCATGAGACAGATATGAGCATTTTCTTCTTTCTCATCACTTTCATCCTCAGAATGACCTAACCAAAACTCATCCTCGGCCATTAAAGCAACACCAGCTTCTTGTTGTCTTGCCAAAAGCAACTTGTTCTGATAGTACTGAGAGTTGCGAACTTTCGGCTTTCGGCAATCTTTGGCATAATGACCCAACTTACCACAATTGTAGCATTTGATTGAATCAGTTGCTGGCTTCTCAACAGCAGTGTAGTCATTTGCAAACTTCTTCTTCTCATCCTGTTTCTTCTCACCATACCTATTCTCTTCAAATCTTTTGCCTTCCACCCTCTCTCGGTGCTCATGGTTCTTTGAACTTGATGACGAATAGCATTGAGAATTTGATCCCGGCTTCTTATAAAATTTCTTTTGAAATGCACGGGTCAGCAATATCATAGCTTGTTTCAAACTTTCGCCATCATCACTATCTGATACAGAACCAAACTCTGAACTTGAACTTACTATCTTTTTCTTCTTCTTCTCAATCTTCTCTTTCTTTTCTTTCTTCTTTTCACCAACAACCAAACCTATAGGATCAGGAACTTTCTCAGCCTTTTTCTTTTCAGCTCTTTTCTCTTCAACCTCTTCTTCATTCTGTTTCAGGGTCTCATAAACTTCATGAAGATGGATTTCATTCAAATCTTTCATTTGCTTCATCCTTCTTGTGTGCTTTTTCCATTCAGGACGAAGGATGCTCAAAATTTTCACATTGTTTTCCAACTGCTTCTCCTTGACTTTGTTCTTAGTCAGCTCATTTAGAAGCAATGTAAATCTTTCATAAGTGTCTTCAAGACTCTCATTCTCCTTAGCCTTGAATTCCTCATAGTTATTAATGCAGTTGGCCACCTTCATCTGATTCCCTATTTTAGATCCCATCATCATCTTTTCCAATTGATTCCACATCTGTTTAGCATCATGTTTGAAGCTGTCAATCTTGATGTAGATATCATTTGGAATGCTTTGGAGTAAAAGAGATCTCGCTTGCTTGTCAACTTTAATTCTACTCTTTTGTTTTCTGAATACTGAGAATAATCAACTTTAACTTGTTTTGTCTTTTCTTCCTTTTCTATATCCCCATGTCCACTATCAGAAGAATCATCAGCATTATTATCTGTTACATTGACAGTGACTGGTTTCATCGGACCTTCAGTAATAGACAAAAGTATATTTTCTCCATTTGAGTGTCGGTCTATGAAGTCCAAAAATTTGTCCTTCCATTGTTCATATTCACCTTTGAACAATACCGGAGGCTTTACATCAGTGACGATTGAAAGTGTATCTTTGGAAGTCATCTTCTTTAAACATGTTTGAAAAATATATCAAATAAGAAACTAGAATTGATTGTTAGTCCAAAGTATGAAATTACAAGAAAAATCTTGAAATCTAGAAAAATCAGAAAAATTCGAAAAAAATTTGACTAAGTATCAGAACTCGCAAGTCCTAAAACTCGCAGGCTGAAAAACTCGCAGATTAAATCTTGCGCGTTTTATAAATTCTTAACCAAACGCGCAGGAAAACTCGCAAGCAAACTCGCAAGTAAACTCGCAGATACTTGCGCGTTTTGAGAAACTCGTAAGCAAACACGCAGATAAAACTCGCAGATCAACGAAACTCGCAAGCGCCTAAACTCGCTAACCACTGTTCACACTAAAACTCGCTAACTGTGAAGTGCGCGTTTCCCAAACTCCCAGATCGAAGCTTGCGCGTTTGAACTAAACTCGCTAGCCACTCTTTCGCGTTTCAACACTTAGAATTATTTCCTTAAGTTTCAAACTCGCAGGTCGATGAACTCGCTGACCACTGTTTCTCCTCAAACTTGCAAGACGAAGAACTCGCAAATCACTATTCCTTCTGAAACTCGCTAGCTTCAATTAGCGAGTTTGTAGAACTCGTTGACCACTACTAGCGCGTTTCTTTGAAACTCGCAGGTAACCTTGCGTGTTTCAAGATGAACTTGCGCGTTTGATTTAAACAAATCCTTCTTTCGACTTGCGCGTTCTACCCTGATGAACTAGCGCGTTTCACGAAGAACTTGCGCGTTCTAGCGATCTAGCGCGTTCTTCCGTTTTTCGACCCAAAAACCATCTTTTTCATCTGCAATCGATCTTTTCTTGAACCAAAAGATCTGAAACTCTGGATTTAAGCTCGATTACAACTCTAGAACGAATTACAATCAAAGAATTTTACAAACAACAACTTTTTCAACTCAAGACTCGATGAAACAGTAACTTTACAACTTCGAACAAAACTCAACAAAAACCACAAAATCGAATGAATTAGAGTGCAAAAACTTGTAATTGATTACAAAGACTCAATCTATTACACATTTCGAACATATCTTAACCAAAATCTGCTCCAAAAATTCACTTAAATTCAGAATCGATTTTGCTTGCATGAACAGTGACAAACTTTCTTGAATTTCTTGAATTTTCACTTTGGATCTGCTCTAATACCAATTGTGTGCTCCAGATTCTAGTTTCTATTCAGATTAATCAAACACAAACACAAATTAACAAACAATTACATGTTTGATTTCTTTCAAATTCAATCTTTACAATTTCTCTCTCTAGAACTCTCTCTCTCTCTACGTAATCTCTCTCTAATATCAACTGAACTCTTACACTTGTAACTACTGAAAATACAAGAAGAAAAATGTATTTATACTAACTACTAATTACAAGGAAAATACAAAATACAAAAACAAATACAATTGACTTTTATTAAGAGACTTTGACTTTTAATGAGATTTGACTTTCTTCAGCTTTGACCTTCACAACTTTGACCTTCAGTATTCTTGATCTTGTATCCAACAGATTTATGCTCTAACATTATTTTTTTAAACCATTGAGAAGTAGGCTTGCTAGCAATTTAGGCCCAAGCTTCCTTAAAAAAATACACAAACACAGAAGAAGCCCACGTGTTCTCTTTTTCTTTGTTATGCAGGCCCAAATTTATTGGCCCATGTGAAGGCCCGGTGTGTGTTTCTAATGATAAAGTCGGTTCATGATGGGACGAATTACTAAGCCCAGGGGTGTACGGCCCCCTCTTTTTGTTAAGTGAAAGCCCAAAATCTTGAAATGTATTTTGCATCAGTGAGCAAAAGCTATGACCCGACTTGATTTTTGAATCAACCAGATGAAGGGACGCGCTGACAACCATTTGTCAGTTCTACTTTTTTCTTCAAACCCCAACTTGCAACAAAGAACATCATTGCATCTATCAACGTACACCTCTGAAATCCCACACTCACCATTGTCGTCGGCTAAATTAAGGTTGCAGAGAGAAAGGATGCCGATAATCCTAGATAAGTACAGTACCTTTGTACTTCAGAGAGTTCTTGCCAACCCCATGAAAGGATTTCATTTGACTTCCTCTTTCACATTACCATCATCATTGTACCACACCCTGAAACTTGCTCCCAACGTTTTATTACCCTCTAAAGAACCCTAATTTTTTCGATTCCAACCAGGAAAATGTTCAAAATGGCCATAAAAAATCAAAGCCAAGAAGAAGAGAGGAGTCTTCCACTCCCATTGTTTCATCATCTTCAGACCTGATTAACGCCATTCCTATCAGCCAAACACCTCCAGAACCTCGCCCTGAACCACCACCATCACCACCAAAGCCCACCAAAAGGTTCACAACAAGTCAAGCCCGAATGGTAACCAACACAATGACTGTTGATGAAGGGTCCGCCATTATAATTTCAGATGAGGCTTGTTGGATCCCAGATTTAATCTCACAACAATGATATAAACAATAAGAGTAATAATAGCGGAAGCAGTATAGTTTAATATCAAAGGAGATTTAACTATCACAGTTCATAAAGCAAATAATAGATAAACAAGATATTTCTTCAATAAAATATTTAACTTATATTATCAGTTATAAGACTTCTTAAGCACACTTTGAACAATAAGGTGATGGTCCTTTTTATCGGACAATAAAGTAAATAGTGTACTTATCTGACAAATAGAAACATGCTTCAACAGTGTCTTACCTAAGAGGTAAGATCAAGACATGCTTGAATAGTGACCTACTCTAGAAAGTAAATATTATCACAAGGTGACGTGCCAACTGTTCTTCTTTGTCAAGAGATTCAGAGTGAACATCTTCAGAGCTCTGAAGTAGGATCTCTAATGAAGGGCTCTCTGATGTCTTTCCGTGAGACTGTCTCTGAACTGACTTCAGAGACAGACTTGCTTTCTCTGAGACTGACTCTGAACTGACTTCAGAGACAGACATGCTTTCTTCAGACTGGCTCTGAACTGACTTCAGAGACAGACTTGCTGATGTCCCTTGAACGTCTTTAGATGAAGACTTAATTATTTTCAATACTTTCATTGGTTCAGATTTGGGGCTAACAATCTCCCCCTAAGTACTGAAAATAAATAAAGAACACTTAGAACAATTAAACTAGAAAGCGAAGAGGAGAAAGTCATCCTCTGTAAATATTACTTCTCATAAGAATTTGAAATTACAAAAGAGAATAATATTCAAAAAAATAATCAGAACCTATCACTAGAGCATATCCTATGAAACTTCATGATGAGCTCTCTGAAGTTAATCATCGAGCCATTTTCCAAGTCTAGTTTCGCCAGTAGGTCTGCTCTGTGCCGTTCTTGCTTTACATGAATCATCTTTTGTATGCCTTTCAAGGTTTCATCAGAATACTTTTCTACTTGCGAAGCTAGAAAGACTTTCTTCTCTTGGTTCACTCTGTAGATGAAACCCAGAGGTTCTTCAATGATTGATCCAGTCTTCTGTTTGTCCAGGTTTTCGATGGTTTCCACTGGTTTAGTCACTCCGAGCTTTTCTTCACCCAAGTTCAGAGAAATCTGAAAGTCACGTTTGGCTCTGTGTTTGATGTAAGCTTCCATTGCCCGTCTTACTTCAACCATGCTCATTCTAATCTTCCTTCTTCCTGAATCGTATCTCGCAGAGCAATAGGCATATAGATGAGTGAGATCATACGGATTTAGATTTACGAGATCATTATCATTGAACTCGTAAATCTTCTGATCAGATTGAGTCACCACATAATGCCTATATATGATTTTGTTGAAGGCGAATGTCTTTTCAGAGATTTTCTCAACTTTTATTATTGGAGCATCGTTGAGAACCGCCTTTCTTGGTGATGTCTTTGCCTGTATGAATCTTCGTTCGTAGTCTGGCATATCCCCTCTTATTCTTGGATTCAGAGGGATCACTTGAGTGTCTTCCATATTGAACTCACAGTAGATATGCCGAAAGTGATCTTCTAATGATGCTTCAGGAGTGGATTCTAAGAATGTGGGAGGATGAGTGAATATCTTGGCTGGCAAACTGATGATTGTCTTCTGAACAAGATTCTCTTGAGGATCCTGTTCATGAACAACCATGGTTTCTTTGTCCTTGGGCTGTGACTGAGTTATCTCTAAAGGCTGTTCAGAGATATATCCATCTATCTCTGGAGATTCTCTTAATTCTGAAGCTGTTGAGGTATGATGAGGTTGAGCGTTTTTGAAAACATACTCATCGACATCAATTACTTCGATCTGATCTCCAGCAGCTTCTTCCTCTCTGTTAGAATCTTTCTGTTCTTTCTTAGACTCTGACTCAAAGGCATCTCTCATAACCATTGGTTGTCTTTCGGGTGATGAGAATGCATCTTCAGAGGATGTTGAGAAGTCTACAAGTTGTTCTTCTTCCTCTTCCACAGCTCCAATTTTTTCTGGAGTTGCATCGGTAACAGGAGTGATTGGAACACCTGGTGTTGATGAGGCGTAAAGTATTACTGGTGCTATGAATGATTGTAAAGTACGGTTTTCATCAGAAGAGGTGGTGTTCCTCTCTGGTTCCTTCTCTTGAACTTGTGTAGAGGAAGCAGCATTAAAGGTGTGCGCGGTTGTATCTCTGATCTTCCTATTTTGTGAGTCAGAGTGCTCATCATCATCTGAATCCTCTGAATCATCAAATATGGCTTTCTTCACTGCATCGCTACAAGTCCCACCAGAAAACTTGCGTTTGTATTTGGGAGAATTTGGTTCAGCGATTCCTTTTCCTTTGGGATCCTGAAGTGTCTTCTGAAAATTTGATTGCCTCTGAAGCAGCAGTTTTGATTTCAGAAATCTGGTCCTCTGATTTATAGTTATGAAGTTCCAGAGTTGCTTTGACCTGCTTCTGAGCAATAGTAGAGATCTTGGAAGAACAAGTCAGCATTCTGCTCATTATTGCTGATTTGAAAGAGGCCAGATCACTTTTAGTGATGAGGTCTTCAGAAATTCGAGGTGGTGGCTGTGGTGTTGCTGATGGTGCGCTGACTGCTGGTACAGAAGCTTGAATTGTTTCTTTGATGAGGTCAGAGATAGAGGCCATTTGATCTGTTGAGAGTGAAGATGATCTGGTGGCTACTACCTCGCCCCTTAGTTCTTGTAGAGCCTTCTGGACATCGATGGTTGTAGATGCTTGATTTTGAAGAGCAACATTTTGAACTTTAAGAGCGGCTACCTCCAGGGATGATTCAACCTTCTGTTTGAACAGTTCTTATTCCAACTCTTGGATTCTGTTTGAGGAGTCCAAAAGTTGGTTCTTCAGAGAAGAAACCTCTGCTATGAGGTTTGTGTTTTCAGTGCGAAGAACAGAGGTCTCTGAACCATCAATTCTTTGAAAGTTATGCTCTTTCATGGAGCCTCTAACTTCTTCACAGAATCTCTGGAACTCAGATTTTGTGAGAAGTTCAGAGAGGGGTACATTGGTTACAACACATGTAGCCAATTTTTCCTCGAGTTCAGAGGAGCCTTCGTTTAGAGCTGGTTTGATGTTATCTTTGGAAGGAATTCCACTCAATCCTTGATGTTCCAAAGAATCATCTCTGAGTGTTCTGTTCTCATCCAAGTCCTCCTCCTTAGATTCAGAGGACTGGAAGTGAATGTGGGAGTTGAGCTTGCGATCCAGGCAAGTCAATCCTTGTTCTTGTAGGTTAAGCCATTTTCCCTGAGTTGGACAGCTACTTCTGGATATCCTAAAGGGTGAGAGATAAGCCACAGAGGCATCATCATGTGTAGGATTTTCTGATGTACTCTGAGGCAACTGAGTACTTAAAGTATTGGCTAAGTCCTGTGAAGAGGGCTTATCCAGAAATTGAGTTTCCTCAGTTATGGGAACTTTAGAGGTGGAAAATGGTACCTCTGAAGTGGCTTGGTGGTTTGGGTTCGAAGTGAGCACCTCTGATTCAATAACCATTACCTCTGGATCAGGTAGGTTAGATTGTATGGTTGCACTAGGAGATGGGGTTGGTGTCCTAAAATATATGTGCCTTGAGGCATCTTTTTGTTTGGAAGGGGAAGAACTCTCAGGTTTCTCCAAGTCCTTAGAAGACTTGCTCTCTTCTCTCCGAGGATCTTCAGAGCTAGTCTCTGAAGATTCATCCTCACTTTCCTCAAAGCTAGTCGAGCTATCCTCTAGCAGATGAGGTTTCTTCCATTACTTCCTCATTGATAGCCCCTTCAGGTACTCTGTCATATCTCTCAACTTCGGTTTCTCTACCAAGAGTACCCTCTGGTTCACTCTTGTGAGAGCTCTGAACTTCAGGGTCCTTTGATCCCTCAAAAGCCGAGATGCTCTTACTCTCCATTCCAGGTTCAGGACCTAAGTGTGTTGGGGTTCCCAGAACTGGTTCTAGTCCTTGGGCAACACGGAGATAAGAAGCTAAGGCTACAGATTGAGGATTTACCTGATTCAGCATGTGGTGAGGAATCCTCCTTGCTTCTGGATATCCTTCAGATAGAATCGTCGGTTTGAAGTTGTTCATTATGTTGAAAGGAGTTTTGGGTTGTTCAGTGGCGATCAAAATATGAAGTTTCTCGATCGCAGCATGAATGATTAGAGACAGAAATCTTGGGAATGTTATGGAAGGAACTTTGGATGATTGGGTCGTTTGTTCAGGGTCCTTTGCCAGGCATTTGTTCTTCTTCTCTATTGATGTCATAATCATATCATAGATTATGCCTGCCATGTCCAAGTTTCGATTGAAGAATAGGGCATACATGATTGACAGAATTTCTGGTGTTGCTTAATCCATGCTTCCCAGTTTGCAGGTGAGAGTGAGGTTTAGGACAGAGAACATGAAGTTCCAGATTGGTGGTAGGTGTTGTCGTCGGAAGTTGCTCAATCTGGTGATTTCAGTGTTGTAACCTAGCATTCGAATGAACTGGAGTAGGGTTTCAGAAGTTGGGCGTTTTTCAAAACGCGTGATTTGAAGTTCCTCAGCTGTTAGGAGTGGGAGAACTTCTCTTAGAACAATAGGATTGATGAGTATCCGACATTTTACGACTTGAGATATGTCGAACTCGCCGATTATTCGTTTATGTGCATCGCTGTAGTGACTAGAAGAGTACCATTCTTGAACAAACGAGAGTGGACATTCATTGGTAAAAGCAGTTAGGGCTTGAGTCAGTTCACAGTTGGAGAAGAACTCGCGGATTATTCCTTTTTGTTCCTCAAATTTGGGAGAATCAAGCTGAATCATGTGATTGTTGTCTTTGATTGGAAAACGATACAGTCTTGAAGGTTCACCAGATTTGGGAAAAAGCTTGCACCATTCATTTGAAGACGCCATTTTTGAGTTTAAGTGAAGAAGATGAAGTTCAAATTCTTTTTGGAGAGAAAGAGAGATAGTGCTCGAGAGTAATTTGTAAAAATGAATATCCGGATGTTAAATTGGTTTTGTATCCAAATTTAGAAAAAGATACACTCGAGTGCATAAGGTGAAACGGCAGTGATTTGACACTTTGGATAAAGCCGTTTGGCCTTTCACTCATCCCTTTTTGTGACACGTGGCCTTGAAAATTGTTGTACCTACGAATGTAGGTTCCAAGAAAATAGGAAAGGGGCGCCATTTTTCATTATTAAATTGAATAACTTCATTTTGCTGACTAGACAAACCTTTCGTCTTAAGAAGTAATTTAAGATATCACTTGTAAAAAAAAGGTTCATTTAATTTGAAATTTTAATTTTAAATGATATCAAAAATTGCTAATTAATTAAAAAGTTCTTGTTTGAGGAATGACTGGTCTAAAAGCTGTTGACTCCCCCTTGACAGATGATTTGAAAAAAAATCCAAAATTTCAGAGACTCTGAGATCAATTTCAGAGACTCTGATAAGACTACTGAGACCATTTTCAGAATCTCTGAAATAAAATTTAATTGATTCTGAGACAAAGTTCAGAGATTATGAGTTTACACTTTTTTCATTTTCAGAGACACTGAGTTGAAATTCAGAGACTGAGATTTCAGAGAATTTTTAGATGAAATTCAGAGACTCTGAGATGTCTTCTGAAAAGTTCTTTTTCTCCCCCTTGACAAAAGAACAACTTTTTATTTTTCTCCCCTTGTCATGTGTTTGGAGAACATTCAGAGACTGATATTGACATATGCTACTTGGTTCAGAGGCTCTGATAGTTTGATCAGAGACTCTGAGTTTCTTCCTTGTTAGGTAGACATATTCAACATTCCTAACTTGCTGATTAAAAATTGAACCTTCGTTCATCTAAAGCTTTTGTGAAAATATCAGCAAGTTGGAGATTAGTTGGTACAAAATACATTTCTATTGTTCCCCTTTCAACATGATCTTTTAAGAAATGATACCTTACATCAATGTGCTTTGTCTTTGAATGCTGTACTAGGTTGGCTGAGATGGCTATGGCACTTTTTGAATCACACAGAATGGGTATTCTTTCATATTGTTGGCCATAATCTTTGAGCTGAGTTTTCATCCATATTACTTGAGAGCAACAACTAGCCGCAGCAAAATATTTTGCCTCTGCAGTTGAAGTTGAAACACAGTTTTGTTTCTTGGATGACCAACTTACCAGCTTATTGCCCAGTAACTGACAGCACCCAGGGGTACTTTTTCTGTCAAGCTTACATCCTGCATGATCTGCATCAGTGTAAGTTGTTAGTTCAAAACATGATAGTTTTGGATACCAGAGGCCTAATGATGGTGACCCTCTTAGGTATCTGAAAATTCTTTTGACAGCAGATAAATGAGATTCTTTTGGATTTGCTTGATATCTAGCACAAAGACATGTTGCAAACATTATGTCAGGCCAACTTGCAGTTAAGTATAATAGTGAACCTATCATGCCTCTGTAGGTTTTTATATCTACAAATTGTCCTGAAGGATCAGAGTCAAGTTTGACTCCAGTGGCTAGAGGTGTTTTCATAGAAGTTGAATCATTGAGTTTGTATTTTTGTAAAATTTCAGAGACATATTTAGTTTGACTTATGAAAGTGCCTTCTAAAGTTTGTTTTACTTGTAAGCCCAGAAACAAGGTTAATTCTCCCATGAGGCTAATCTCAAATTCACTTTTCATCAACTCTAAAAACTTGTCACAATACTTTTGATTAATAGAGCCAAATATAATGTCATCAACATAAATATGTACTAAAAGCATCTCATTTTTGTACCTTTTGATGAATAATGTTGTATCAATTATGGCTTTGTCAAATCCATTTTTAATCAGAAAAGTGGACAGAGTTGCATACCAAGCTCTTGGAGCTTGTTTAAGTCCATATAGAGCCTTATCTAAATAATAAACATGATTAGGAAACTTTGTACTTTCAAATTCAGGTGGTTGTTGGACATAAACTTCTTCATTTAATTTACCATGTAGAAAGGCAGATTTGACATCCATTTGATAAACTTTGAATCCTTTGTGTGCAGCATAGGCTAAGAAGATTCTGATTGCTTCTAGCCTAGCTACAGGTGCAAAGGTTTCATCATAATCAATACCTTCTTCTTGGCAATATCCTTTAGCAACCAACCTGGCTTTGTTTCTGATTATTACTCCATCCTCATCCCTTTTGTTTCTGAAAACCCATTTTGTTCCAATTGCAAATTTTCCTTTGGGAAGGGGAACTAGGGTCCAGACTTTGTTTCTTACAAACTCTTGAAGTTCATCCTGCATTATAGAAATCCAATGAGGATCTTCAAGAGCTTCTTTTACCTTCTTTGGTTCAATAATGCTAAAAAAGTTTACGTAGAAGCATTTATTGATTGTGGCAGATCTTGTTTTAACTCCTTCTGATGAGGATCCAATGATTTGATCAATTGGATGATCTTTTGTCCATCTAGTGATTGGAGCAAAGATTTGGGATGGAGTTTGAGCTTCAGAGATGACAGTTGGTGACATCTCTGTTGTGTTGTTCAGAGTCTCTGAAGTTGTTTCCGGAGATGGTTAAGCAGATTCTTGAATGTCTTCACTATTTGTTTCTGGAGTTACTTCAGACACTGCTTGATCATCCTCCTTTTGATCTTCAACTTCTTCTGATTCACTTTGTTGATCTGAATTTGGTGAAACAGAAGGTGTTAATTCAGAGGGACCAGAAAGAGTTGTACCTGTTTCTTGGGGTCCTTCTGAATTCTCTCTTTGTCTATCTCTGAAGATTACTTCTGGGTTATCTTCATCAAATAAATCTTCAAATATTCTATTTAAATCAGATTCTCTTGATGATTCAGAGATAGGTGTTGAGAGACTTTCTTGTTGTTCAGAGCTTTTATTGTCATCCAAAGTGATATTGATGCTCTATTGGATGGTCCTTGTTCTAAGATTGAACACTCTGAAAGCTTTTGAGGCTAAAGAATATCCAATGATTTTGCCCTCATCAGCTTTCTTGTCAAACTTTCCAAGAGATTCTCTATCGTTCAGAATGTAACACCTGCATCCAAAAACATGAAAATATTTAACATTAGGTTCCCTATTGTTAATGAGTTCATAGGATGTTTTCTGAAATCTTTTGACAATTGTAGCTCTGTTCTGAGTAAAGCAGGCTATTGCCACTGTTCTTCCTTTCAACTACTCCATTTTGCTGAGGGGTTCTTGCTGCAGAAAAGTTAGGAGTAATGCCTTCTTCTGATAGATATGAATTGATTTTGTCATTTTTGAACTCTATTCCATTATCACTTCTTAGTTTCTGAACTTTGCTTTTGAATAGAACCTATAATCTTTTCAACAATCTTATCAAAATATCAGGTACATCTGATTTTGCTCTGATGAATTCTATCCATGTGAATCTGGAAAATTCATCAATAAGAACCAGAATGTATTTCTTACCTGCTAGACTCTGTACAGAGATAGGACCACAGAGGTCCACATGTAGCATGTGCAGAGGTCTAGGACAGTTGTTTTCACTTTTGGTTTTATGGGAAGATCTTTTCATTTTTGTTATACTTCAAAGATGGTAATCCCTTAACCAAATTAAGTTTAACTAATTTATCAAGTGAGGAAAAGTTTAGATGTGAAAACTTTTTATGCTAGAGCAGACTTCCACACTACTTAGAGATATGGGATAAAGTTTCTCTGAATCAGTGTCGTTTATTTTGGTAAAATTCATTTTGTATAGGTTACCTTTTCTGTCTTCTCTAAGTAATTTCTTGACTTGATTCTTTGAAATTTCACATCAAAACCATGATCACATAGTTGACTTATGCTGATTAGATTGTGTTTTAATCCATCCACATAAGCAACCTTTGATACTAAAACATTTCCTCTTGACAACTCACCATATCCTTTAATCTGTCCTTGCACATTGTCTCCAAAAGTAACTGCTCCTCCAGATTTTGCTTTGAACAAGGATAGCAGTTCCTTATTTCCAATCATATGCCTTGAACATCCAGAATCTAGGTACCAGATTGGCATTGACTGATTCTGCAAGACAGATTATAGTTTCTTAGGTACCCATCTCATTATGGGTCCTTTTATGTTAGACTTTGGTGGTTTTGTATGACTTTTTGGCATCTCATATTTTGATGTCTTGCCGTTATTTGTCTTCTGTTGAAATTTTGTCTCTGAGATATTTTTCAGAGATTGATTCGGAAGACAATGTGATCCTCTGAAATGATTTTTCAGTTTGATCAAGAGATGAATGCAGTTGCAATTAATAGAACAAGAAGAAGTAGGAGAAAAGTTTTTCTTTTTATTAAAAGCATTTGTTACATTTTGACTTCTTTTGAAACTAGCATTAGGAATATTACATGTATCCCTAACTACTTCTTTCCTTTTTGCTTGAAAGACAGTCTTCTTTTCAAGTTGCTTTTTTCTTGATCAAAAACATTTTCTTTTCATTGGTGCTTACTGCACAAATAGGATCAATATGGTTAATTTTTGTCCATTTGCCTTTTTGTTCAGGAGAGAATTTTATTGTTTTATAGGTATAAGAATTAGAAGTGTTTGTTTTATTCTTTGCCTTTTCTTGTAATTCTTTTTCAAGTTCCAGAGACGTTTTTGCTTGTAAACACATATTTGCAAAATCAGGACTTATTGGTATTCTGGTTTTGGTTTTCAAAAATGAAATTGGAACATTCAAAATACCAGAGCCAACAGTTTCTATCTTTTTGTGAATTACATTCCCTGGTTTACAAAAAATCTGTTCATCAATCTCTTGATCAGATTCTGAATCAGAGTCAAGAAAGTCTCTCTTTGTTTTAATAGAGATAGCTACCTCTATTGGTTTTTCAATTTCTTTTGTTCTAGAGACTTTAATGATCCGTTTCATGTTTTCTTTTCATTTTAAGTCCTCCATGACATTTTCTTTCCATATTTTTTTAACATCATCTTCAAATGTAGTTTTGATGTTTTCATCTGACTTTGGTGAATACAGAGGGGCATTCGGATTTAGTGAACTCTGAGATTCATTTTCAGAAGTACTTGTATCAGAGGTACTTGGTTCGGATGTCTCTGATTCATTTGAGATGAAAGCATCAAATCTGAAAATTTCTTTGGGATCATAGCTCTGAGGTTTTGTGAAGTGTACCTCTGAAGTTTCTTCTTTTATCTGTAACACAGATTCTTGAAAGTTTTTTACTTCAGAGTATGTAGTATTTTTGAAATTCAGAGCTCTTGCTTTTGATCCCTCTGATGTTTTCATTCTTTTGAAATTATTCAGAGATGGACCTTCAAAGCTTTGGACCTTTCCCATACGGAAAGTGGAAGAAAGTGAAGTTTTCTCCAATCTAGTGAATGAATTCAACTCATTGAATCCCAGCCCTTGAGAGTCCATTTGAGTTTTTATTTTGTCGAAAACACCTTGTGCATTAACATAGCTTTTGATTCGAATATTTTTTCTATCTAGAGATTGATGTAGGATTTCTCTTTCCTTTTGAAAAAATTTGGTTAAGGCAATTGAATTGAGCCTTTCATACTCAGATTTCTTTACTTCTTCTTCTTTTACTTTTAAAACATTCTCAATTTTTCTTATTTCTTCTGAAAATGATTTTTGTTTTTGCTTGTGAGTTTCTTCAAGTTTGGTCTTTTCAAGAAAAATTTATTTCTTTTCTGATTCTAGAAGATTCTTCTCTCTTTTGAAAAAGATGAGCTCTTTTGTCATTTGCTCTCTTTTCTTTTTCTCTTCAAGAAACTTTTGCTCTAGATCTTGAAGTTCATTAATTAGTTTAAAAGCATCTATTTCAGGATCACTGTCAGAGGTGTAAAGAGAGTTTACCTTTTCAGAGTTGTCTTCTGATGCTCCATCAGTTTGATTTCCATCTGAAAAAGCCATACCACAGAGATTGGTAGGCTCTTCCTCGTCGTCGCTTGTTGAGTCAGATAGCCAGTCTTCCATTTCTGCTACAAGAACTATTTCTTTTACGCTGTACTTGTATTTGTTCTTGTAGTAATCTTGATCTTTGACAAGTTTTCCTCTGCAGTTTGCAGAGAAATGGCCTAGTTTGCCATATCTAAAACATCTTCCATCATTTTGATTTGTTGGAAGAGTGGCAGTACTTGTCTCTGGCTTCTGTTCTAGAGGTTTGAAGTATCTCTGTGGTTGTGGATACCTTGGTTGAAATGATTGTTGAGGTCTTGATTGTTGAGTTGCATCATTGTTGTTGAAGTTTGTACCCTTTTGATCACTATATGGAGTGAAACTGGGTTCTTGCTGAAATCTGACACTATCTTGTTGAAATCTTCTTTCAGGATTTCTTCTTTCTTCATTCTCTCTCCTTCCTTCAAATACTTTCTTCCCAAATTTCTTGTTAAATTGATGAGTGATTAATGCAAGAGATTTGGCGAAGGCATTGATATCATCTTCTGAGTCTGAATCTGAATGATTTTCTTCCGCCATTAGGACCTTTTTGGATCTTCTCTTTGTTTCCAAACCTTTTTGTGACTCTTCACAGTTGTTTCCTTTCGAAATTTGTTTTGAAACAAGTGCAAGGGGTCCACCTAAAGACAGTTTTGATTTTTGCTTCATAACTTCTTTCTCATGTGCAACAAGAGTGCCATAAATGTCAGTTAATGACCATGACTCAAGATCTTGATTGGCTTGTATAGACATGGACAGTTGTGACCATTCTTCATTTAAGCTTTTCAAGAAAAGAACGTTGTTTTCCTCTTTTGTTCTTATCACTCCAAACTTTCTGCATTTGTTGATAAGAATGTTGAATATTGTGTAATATTTCTTCTTGTAGAGCATGAAAATCATGATATTCATTGATGCATAGATTTCTTCTATTTTTCTGGGTTTGTAGGCCTCCTTCAAGTTGATTTAACAACTGATCCCATATCTCTTTTGCAGTTTTACAAGAATCAAATTCTTGAAAGATATCATTGGGAATGGCCATTATAAGTAATCTAACAACTTTTGAGTCATTATCCATCATATTAGCTTCTTCATCAGTGAAGTTTGTGGTTTTCTTTTCATAATAGGCAGGGATTTCAGCAGTATCTGCTGTTGCAGGAACTCTTGGAACCAACACCATTGGAATGTGAGGTCCAACGTTCACTGATCTAAACAGATCCTTGTCCATACCTTCTAAGAAATTTACCATCCTTATCTTCCATTGGGGATATTCATCCCTTAAAAGTGTAGGAGGTTTTGTTAATGACCCAGCTGTATAAATGGCACTTATGCTTGAGCTTGCCATTTTTTAAGAAAAAGATGAATATTTGAAGAGCTGATTCTTTTTGTATTGAACAGTGATTTACTATCAAATCTTGAGCATATGGTGTTCTTTAATAAACCAGGTTTATTTGAACATGCACAAATTTTGAAAGTTAGAATCAATGAGATGTAAATCTATCCGAGTATGCAGATGCGGTCTATCTTTGTTTAGAAAACAAAGTAGGCTCTGATACCAATTGTTGGATCCCAGATTTAATCTCATAACAATGATATAAACAATAAGAGTAATAACAGAGGAAGCAGTATAATTTAATATCAAAGGAGATTTAACTATCACATTTCATAAAGCAAATAATAGATAAACAAGATATTCTTCAATAAAATATTCAACTTATATTATCAGTTATAAGACTTCTTAAGCATACTTTGAACAATAAGGTGATGGTCCTTTTTATAGGACCATAAAGTAAATAGTGTACTTATCTGACAAATAGAAACATGCTTCAACAGTGTCTTACCTAAGAGGTAAGATCAAGACATGCTTGAACAGTGACCTACTCTAGAAAGTAAATCTTATCACAAGGTGACGTGTCATCTGTTCTTCTTTGTCAAGAGATTCAGAGTGAACATCTTCAGAGCTCTGAAATAGGATCTCTGATGAAGGGCTCTCTGATGTCTTTCCGTGAGACTGTCTCTGAACTGACTTCAGAGACAAACTTGCTTTCTCTGAGACTGACTCTGAACTGACTTCAGAGACAGACATGCTTTCTTCAGACTGGCTCTGAACTGACTTCAGAGACAGACTTGTTGATGTCCCTTGAAAGCCTTTAGATGAAGACTTAATTATTTTTAATACTTTCATTGGTTCAGATTTGGGGCTAACAAGGCTGAATCAGTATCTGTGGGTTCTAAGCCTAAAAGAATGAACGACACAAGCACATCTTTCCCAAAGATGAGAGCACCCAGCCTTTTAGACACTTTTGTTGAAGCTGTAGAGGTGAGAGAAAGTGAAGATACTCCACATCAGTCCCATATTGTGCAACACAAAAAATAACCCCTCCACACTCTCCACCAGTACACGACAGAGGTACTCCACCATCATCTCCAACCCGTTTAGAGCAAGTAGTCGAAGACACACCCACTGCATCACCTCCACCCTCACCTCAACGCGTCAATAAAGCCCCATCTCAGCAAGTTGAAGGTACTAACCCATCTTCTCTCCCTTTGGCTGTAAATCTGATTTCAAGCTTCCCTGAGAACCCTGAAGCCAGTGTTAGGATTAGGTTGCAAGAATCCTTAAATGTGGCCATGGATGCCACTAATGAAATTTTAGGCATCACAAAGGATGCCCCTATGTCCCCAATCACCATGGTAGAGGTTGAACCACCTCTAAAACCTTTTATGGCACCAACACCTTCATTTGATCTACACAGGGTCACTAAGCCAAGAACCAGGCTAGGGCCTTCTTTGAGGCAAAATGTTACATTAGCACTAGCAAATTTGGACCATCTCTTGGGTCTCAACATCCTTTCTAAACCCACACCCACACCTGTGATCACACCCCCTGTTGATAATTCTAGTATAACCCCAACAACCAACATTGATCAACCTGTGATCACCATAGCTGAGCCTAAACCTTCTGAACAAGAGCCTAAGTGAATAGAAATTATCCAAAAGAGTGGGAATTAAGAAACCAGTATGCATGATGATGTGGTTATGGAATCCCAACCTAGTGAAACCCATGGTGACAAGCCATCTAGCCAAGGCCATTCTTCCCTTGTGCACAACTCCTTTAACCTCAATCGGGATGCATGAATCCAGAGTGACAGTGAGGATGAGGTCACTCTAAATTCATAACCTGTTGGAAACCATGTTGAATCACCAAAGGGAGTGCCATCACCTGTGCATACTACAGATTTTGCTAACACTATGCAACACAAGGAAGAAACTGTGAATGGTGTTGTGAATATGGAGACAAAGGATGAAGTGGTCAAGAAGAGGATCACAAGGAAAAAGACAATGAGTAAAAGAAAGAAGAAGGGTAGTGAGAAACACCAAGAAGAGGCCAATGTGGAACACCAAGATGAACCCAATATGGAAGAACAAGAAGAGCCCTTTGGTGATGAGAAAGAAAACCTCAGACGGCCACAAGAAAAAAGAAAAAAATTATCCAAGGAAGGTACCTCTAACTCTGTGAAGCCTAAACTCTTTTTCAGTTCCAGTATAGCTAAGAACAACTATTATGCCTTTGTCAAAAAGACTAGGGTCCATCCAAAAGGATTCCCCCAACAGTTGGTCTTAGCCAATCCTTGTATCAAGGAAATCACAGAAGAGTTAGGCTGGGAAAAACTATGCCAGGTTGCTAAACAGTATAACCTTAATTGGTTGAGAGAATTTTACACTGAAGTGTCTGTGACTGAGGGAGTGGAGGTAATTGTGAGGGGTAAAAAGGTGTCTTATTCACCCCAGGCCTTAAATGATCTACTAGAGATTGATCCTACATTGAACTCAAACCTGGATAAACTAGCTAAGGGGTGTTTAGATGAGGATTTAGAGGTCATCTTCCAAATATTAACTAAAGAGGGGGATAAATGAACCTTTAAGGGTTAACCCAGGCTACTGAGAACCCAATTTATGAACCTAGAGGCCAACCTGTGGTTCTATTTTATGAGGCATACCCTCCATCGCACTAGCCATGACTCAAACCTATGCCTAGAAAGAGTGTACATCCTATATTGCATACTTGAGTGCAAGAAATTTGATGTGGGTAGGCTGATATGTGCGAACATAAGGACTTGTGTAGATAAGTCAAATGGGAAACTCTTATACCCATCCATCATCCACATCCTCGTAGAGAAAGCCCAGGTTGTGCAACTTCCCAATGATGTCTTCTGTAATGACAAAACTGACATAGATAAAAAGAACCTGTGAGATTGATGAGGCTCAACCACAAACCCACACCTAGCACATCAATTGAGTCCCTAAAATCTGAGTTATTGAAAGCCTTGGATAAGCACACTGCCGCCCTCAAAAAGAGTCTGACAAAGAAAACCAAAAATATCATGAATAAGGTGGAAAAGTTGCAAGGGGTGGTTGCATTGATGAAGAATGAAAGGATGCAGGAGGCCAAGCACAAAGAAAAGAAGGAACTGGTAATAAGAGATGCATGGAAGAAGGGTAAATAGGCTGTACACTTGCCCCCTGTTCCCACTTCTGTTATACTGCAAGAGGATCAAACCCCTACTCAATCTGAGTAGGACAGGTTCTACCCTCTTCCCTTTTTATTTTATCCTTGATTTTTGTTCTTGTTAATTATTGTTTTTACTTATTGTTCTAACATGTTTAGCATGCATGCATAGTTGCTATTTTTAGAACTGGTCATTGGGACTTAATCCCTGATTTTGACCCACTGTTGATGTTGATCCAGTGTTTCTTTATTTTGCTTTCTGTTTTGACCATTATCACACATAGAGGCAACCCCTCTATGTTGGTTTGAATAATATGGTGATAAAACACATAGAGGCAGTCCCTCTATGTTCGTTTGAAATATTATAAACAAAGTGCATAGAGGCAATCCCTCTATGTTTTTGATCAATAATTTAGGCACTTGCCTCTATAACTGTTTTGATCATCATTTGTTTGCACCCACTGATGCACACAGAGGAAATTCCTCTGTAAATACTTGATGTTTAGCTAGTGAGATCAATATAGGCACTCCCTCTATGTTTTTTTCCCAGTCCAGGCCTGCCACAAAGTTGTTTCTGTTTTTAGTATGCTATGAATATCCCTGGGCTTGGTTGTTTTAAATTGCATGCACAGAGGCAATCCCTCTGTTTTGTTCTTAATTAAGTGCATTAGAAAGCCTACTCTAATTCATAGAGGCAATCCCTCTATTCTTGTTGAATCATGCATCACCACAGTAGGCCCTGTTGTTCCAATTTGGAATTTTTGTTGTGAGTCGGTTATAGAAACAGTCCATCTCTGATGCTCACACCTTTGGTTATTTTCTTTATGTAATGGGCAGTCCCCATTTTCCAGTTTGAGTCTTTCATATTTTTGTCTTTTGAATCATCTTTCATATTTAGTTTTAAAAGAGTTTATTCATTCTTTTTCTTTCACAAAGATAAGATAGCAGATCTTTGGATCTCATTCTCATCTATGCTTTTCTATTTCAATGTCATTTTGGGAACTGATTTTCTGAACATACACTATCTTAGCAACTTATACACCAAAAACACAATAAAATTGCTCCTAGATTGTTTGACTTGATACTATAGCCACAATAATCCATGTTTCATTCAATTGATGTCTTTTTCAGTAACTTTTAAGAATTAGACAACCATTTTTGGGCTATAAACTTAGCTAGATTCTATTGGGCCCTCTTTTCAATTACCCACTTTGTAGCCTTGTTATACACAACTAAACAATGAGGACATTGTTTCCTTCAATGTTTGGGGATGGGTGTCTCATAAGCCACAAACAATAGAGTTATACACCTGAAACACATGCACTAAGACTAAAAGAAAATTCAGAAACAAAGTTCCATGTCTTGTGCACAAAAAATGCCAATGCACACCAATTGTTTGAAAAGGACCAAAAGGTCCAAACATACCTCAATACGAGATGCATAGTAGAAAAATGGTGCTATGGAGTGAAATGAGAGATGAGGTAAAAGGCTAAGCATTGAAAAGAAATGGCCAAATGCAAGAAAACCCAATCTAGTCCCAACACATATAGTGAGTCTAGTTTAACAAAGAAAATGTTTGGCTAATTTTTAGTTTGGTATACTTAAAGGATTAAGTTTGGGAAAGATGGTTTATGAAGGGCTATGGAATTCAAGTATCAAATAGGATATGAGCAAAAAATTTGAAAAATAACAAAATCAAAGTATATGTTGGCTATGTGGTGTTCATGTTCAAAAACATTTTAGTTTGATTAGCTATTTGAGTCTTTATTTTCTCATTTTAGTTGTTTGAGGACAAACAACAATTTAAGTTTGGGGATATGATAGGTGTTAATAAACTAACCCTATTACAGTTGTTTTAATAGTATTTTACCCTTGTTTTATTTGCCCAAAGTCTATTTTTAGTGTGTTTTAGACCACATTATAGCTTTTATCATGTTTTATGTTTTGTTATGCATTTCCATTGTTTTGAAGCTAATTTGAACCTTTTTGAAGATTTCTGAATTTTTGGCAGTATTGTAGGATTTCTGCAGGAATGGGACATAATGTTGTAGGACTAGCTGATGATTGTTGCAGCCGAGATTATTTCTTGGGACGGGCTTGGAAGCTCACATTTTGAAGACTTTATGGCTTGTTAGATACTTTTTTAAACACTATAAATATGTACCTTATGTAACCTTAGGAAGACACAAACCTTTGGGTTTTAATTATTCGCTCTAGTTTTCTTTTGTAATCTTAAACATAAATATTTTGGGTTTTACTTGTCCTTCAATAACTAAAATATTCTAAGCTTAAGGTTGGTTTATTTTGCAAGTATTAATTTATGCATTTTAGATTTCAAGTTCATCTTTCTTGTTTCTTTGTTCTTCATATTCCAAGCTACGTTTTCTTTAAAAATCAATTTGTGGAATTTAATATTCAAGATTTTGCATGGGATTCTCACCAGTCTTTTTTTTCTCCTTGATTCTTAAATTACACAAGTTACAATTTCCATGTTTCTAGGTCTCAAAATTTTCAAATGTGTTCAAAGCAAGAATTTTTACAATCTCAAAATTATTTCACTTTTTGGTAAAGAAATTTTTTGGAATTAATCTTTAATTTTACTTTGGATTTTCATCCCTTGTATGTTAAGTTTTCTTCTGTAAGTGTATAAATGTTGTCTTCAAGATCATTAAAGCTAAAGCTCAAGTCAAAGCCTTCAAAACAAAAGTCAAAGTCAAACTATGCTATTAAAGGAAAGTCAAGAGTCAAGAAAAGTCAAAGTTAGTTTAGTTGTTAGTTGAGTTAGTTTGTTTTGTCTCTTGTAACTAGAAGGTATAAATAGATTCTTTGTTTTTAGAATCATAAGGCACCTTGATAGATCATATTGTTTAGAGAGAGAAATATTGTGATAGAGAGAAAGATTCATATGGATTGTAATATGTGAACTCTTAATCAATACATATGGCATTTGGCATCTACTTTGATTGTTAATATTGATTGAGTTGCATATCTTGGGACACACAATCGGTATCAGAGCAGACAAAGATCAGATTTATGTTCAAGAAATGAAGATTTAATTGAACTTCTCAAGAACTCGCAAGTCGCACTGCCTATAATCGAATTATGAGATTTTTTGTTGTTTTGATGTAATTCTTTGGTTCATTGTATTCGGTTGTTGTTATAGAATGTTTCTTGTTTGAGTTGTTTGTCGAAATTCACAATCAATTTCTGTGAATTTTTGAATTTTTGGTAAGTTTGTATTTGAAGTCTGTACATGTTGAGTTTTGATCAATTATTGAATTTTGTTGAAATCATGTATTAGAAAGTTGTTCAGAGTATCATCGAGATCAAATTGGCAAAGTTTCAGAAGCTAATTTGGAGCTTCGAATCGAATTTTGGGTGATTATGAGGATTTTGCATTCGATAACTCAAGAACTCGCAAGATATGAACAATCCCCAAGCATCAAGCTCAAGAACTCACATGCCTCCTTTACTTGGTGATTTTTTGTTGTTGATGAATTAGCCAACGCAAGAATTCGCAAGTCAAAGCGTACGTAAAGTGAAGAATCCGCATAACTCTGTTCACTTGTTTGTTCTTCGGAAAGCCCAAGAATCATCACATCGAACCTTATGATAAGTTACTCATTTTTTTCTTGAAATATTTCTAAGTCAGGAATTCGTAAGTCTTTCTTTGCGAAAAGTTCATACGACACGTTGGAATTCTGACTAAGGCAAGAATTCGTGTGCTTTGCTTTGCGAGAAGTAAGAACTCGCAAGCTTAAGCCTGCGGAAAGTGAAGAATCTGCACGACTCGGCTTGCGACAAGTGAGAATCCGCAAGCTATAGCCTGAGAATTCCACACTTCACTGATAATGTTCTCTTTGGATTGAGGGTTGTCTAGTGCCTTGCGGAAAGTGCTTCTTAGTGGTCTGCGACTTCCACACTTAGTCAATTTTTGACTATGTCGGTCCTTTAACAATACTACTATTATCAAGTTTTATAGAAACAACAACACAATAACGATTACCAACCTGTATTGAATATATCAAACAATTACAAGGTTGATCGATTAAGTTCTTGATGTGTTCTCTATGTTTTTCTCTCTTTTACACCTTGATGTGTCTTTTTGTGTGTGTTCTATGATCTGATTGTGTGAGAGTAGAGAGATACACTTGACAAAACTAGTGTGTTCAACACACTACCTAAACATAATATCTAGATTAATATCTAGATATTATACTAGATAATATCTAACAAACTAGAAAGTTGGTTAGAAACAAACTAAGTTAACTTTATCTAACTATTACAATATTATAACTTAGATATTAAATCTAAGTAAACTAAAACAATTACATTGACATTTATTACAAACAGACATAGACTTTTATATCGAGAGTCGACGTTCCGGCTTTAGCTTCAGATTGCGATCTTCAGTTTGGATGATCTTGAATCCAATGAGACTGTGTCTTAACAATCTCCCCCTTTGGATCAAGATCATTACGAAAGTCATTTAGCAATACAATCTTCTCTTTCAGCACAGAAGAAGATGCAATCTCTTTCTCTAGCTCTGAAATCAGCATGTCTTCAATCTAAGTTTGAAGAGTGGACGTGATTCTTGAAACATGTGATCTTTGACATTTCTTCTTGTAGTCATTCTCCCTCTTTTTGATGTTAAGTGCAACGACTTCATCAAAATTAGTGGTAAGAAATGTCAATCCTGCGGTTAGAGCCCCTAATTCCTCAATTTATAAGAGATTCATCCAGATCTTTGCAAATCCAGATAAATTAGATGTGTAACACCTGAATCAACTAATGAATCAGTTAGAATGCCTGTCAGTAACACTAAGTCACTGAGTGTAACGAATACACATTGGAAAGGAGTTGTTTTGATGTTGACTCCCCCAGGGCTTCCATCTAATCATCGAAACACCATAAAGGTTATTTCTATAAACGTTATGACAAAGAAACAAATTCCTTGTGTGTTCGTTCTTGTGTTTGAAAGAATTAATCACGGATGATTGCTTATTGGCTCAAAATTGTGTAAACCACTGAGACAACAGTAAGTTAAACGCAGACTCAATGTGCATGACTGAAGTGCGAACGTAGGGCAGACTTCCTTCTTTTCAATATCCAGATTTTCCAAATGAAATTCAGATAGCAAATGTGTTGCATCCCCTTAGAAAATGAAACATTTTCTTTTTGAAAAGAAAATGAGTAGATGGTGAGGTTTGATCAAGAGTTGGCATGGGTTAGTTGCCTATTTCAATAATGATCACCAAAGAATTGTGAATCACTAGAATGGTGGCTACCTGGCTCAGAAAAAGTTGGTGCAGAGTTGTGATATTCTTTTAACTCTGATCTCACACGCTCTTTCTTTTAAACTTTTTGCTTTCTCTAATCACACTCATTTCTTGTCTATTTGCACACTCAATCATAAGGATTAACTTCTTGGGTAGAAATCACTGTTAAGGTGAATCCATAAAAGTTGTGTTAATTCCTAGCACAATGATTCTTTATTTTTCCTAGATGCACGTGATGCTCAGATTGGTTTAACTATTTTAGTTAAAGTACAATTTAGATCATGAAAACATTTAAAATACACTCCCAAAATATAAAATCTGTTGAAAAATCGGGAAGTGGTTTGAACATTAAAAACAATGTTTTCTATGATTGAAAGTTGTACTTATTTCAACCATATATGAGATGAAGATATAGAATTATACCTTTACGTACGATCTTCCATCTCATGAAGCTAAGCTTTAAGTCATAAACATATGAACTTGTAAGCTTCTCTCAAAAATTCTGCAAAAGTCTTATATCAAGTCAAAGTAAAATTATTCACTTAAATTGAAAAGACAAAAAACAGTAAAACTTTTTAAAGTATGAGTCCTGATCTGAAATAATCAGAAGTCATAATCGTACTCCCTTTTTGACTTGAAGAGCTCCCCCTAAAATCTTGCATTACAAAAAAAAATTGGCATTAAAAGGTACATGCAATATTTTATGAGCTCCCCTTCGAAGTAATATTGACCAGATGTCAATTTCTTCTCATTCTCCCCCTTGGATCATGAACATATGATAGAATGGCAGATATCGAACAAAGTTAAGAATGAAGAAATGATGAATAAGTATATAATTAGAAAACTTTTATAGGTAATTACTGGTTATACTTTGAGATTTAGCATACCAAGCTTCGAGACTAGAAAGGTAAACCTCTTTTCGTCTAAAGGTTTGGTGAACAAATCAACAAGTTGATACTCAGTCTTTACAAAGAAAAGTTCAATTGTTCTTTTCTCTACATTATCCTTGATAAAATGATACCTGACATCTATATGCTTTGTCTTCGTGTGCTGAACAGGATTCGCTGTTATTGCGATGACGCTCTTGGAGTCACAGTAGATCGGGATCTTGTTGAAGTGGAACCCGTAGTCGCACAATTGAGTTCGCATCCATAAGACCTGAGAATAGCAACTAGCAGTAGCTACATATTCTGCTTTGGCCGTAGAAGTTGAAACACAAAGTTGCTTCTTTGATCCCCAACTTACCAGTTTGTCACCGAGGAACTGCACATGTCCTGACGTGCTCTTCCTGTCTAACATACAACCTGCATGATCTACATCTATGTAGGCTGTTAGTTCAAAACTAGTATCTTTAGGATACCACAGACCAAGATCTGCAGTGCCCTTTAGATACCTAAAGATGCGCTTCACAGCAGACAAATGGATTTCTTTAGGATTGGCCTGATATCTTGCACATAAGCATGTTGAAAACATTATATCTGACCTACTCGACGTAAGATACATTAAAGAACCTATCATCCCTCGATAAGTCCTAATATCAACAGCCTTTCCCGAAGGATCGCTGCCAATCTTAGTACCTAGTGCCATTGGGGTACCAATCGGTTTTGAATTTTCCATTTGGAACTTCCAAAGAATATCCCTAATGTACTTTGATTGATTGATAAAGATACCCATAGAAAACTGTTTGACTTGCAATCCGAGAAAGAAATTCATCTCTCCCATCATGTTCATCTGAAATCTAGACACCATAAGGTTTGCGAAATTCTTACAGTACTTAGTATTTCTAGAACCAAAGACAATATCATCTACATAGATTTGAATTAATATGCTATCGCCTTTTTCCTTTTTAATAAACAAAGTGGTATCCACCGTACCTTTTGAAAACCCAGACTTGACTAGAAAATTAGAAAGGACATCAAACCAGGCTCGAGGTGCTTGTTTCAGACCGTAGAGTGCTTTGTCGAGAATGTAAACGTGATTTGGCTTCTCTTGATTGACAAATCCCTCTGGCTGAGAGACGTAGACTTCCTCCTTCAGAATTCCATTGAGGAATGTTGTCTTCACGTCCATTTGAAAGACCGTGAAGTTCTTGTAGGCTGCGTAGGCTAAAAACATTCTGATTGCCTCTAATCGCGCCACAGGAGCTTATGTTTCGTCATAGTCTATTCCTTCCTCTTGTCTGTATCCTTTGGCTACTAGTCGTGCCTTGTTTTTTATGACGGTTCCATCTTCGTCTTTCTTTATTTTGAACACCCATTTTGTACCTATTATGGGTTTACCTTGAGGTTTCGGTACGAGTCTCCAGACTTTAAGTGCATCGAACTGATTTAGCTCTTCTTGCATTGAGATCACCCATTCTGGATCAGCAAGAGCTTTTGATACTCTTGTTGGCTCAATCTTGCTCAGAAAGGAGTCATGCATGCAAATGTTCATTGATGCTGACCTAGTTTGCACCGGTTTTGATGGATCGCCTATGATCTGGCTTATCGGATGCTCTTTGGTCCATTTATGTTCATGAGGTAGTGGATTATATGAATGTATGTCAAAGGTTTCATCAACATATCTACTTGTACCTTCTTCTGTTTGTTCATGAGGAGTGATTTCAGTGGAAGTGGCAGGTTCAGAAGGCTCAGCAGGTACAGCTTGTTCTGGCTGTAGATTGATCTGTACAGAACATCCTACTGTTTCAGCTACTTCTGTCTCTTTTTGATTTGTAACTTCTTCAACTGTTGGAGTCGGCATTTGAATTGTTATCTCTTGTTGAATCGGGGCGTTTGATTCAATTGTAACATATGAACTGGTTGGATGAGTAGTCGTTAAGTCTTCCATCCTGTCAACCACATCAGATTTCTTTACATTAGATCCGAGATATTCATCACAAAACAATTCAAATAATAAATCTAAATCAGATAAATGGTTAGTAGAAGTTGATGCTTCATCTGATTTATTCTGTTGAGACATAGGATCTGGACTGTGTTGCCCAGAAGCTAGTATTCCTGTTATTGCGGGTTCTGAATTGTGTTGTTCGAAAGCCATTCCTTAATCAAAGGTGACGTTGACGCTTTCAATCACCGTATTTGTCTTCTTTAGATAGACACGATATGCAGTTAAGTTGAGGAATATCCAATGAAGATTTCTTCTTTCAACCACTCCATTTTGTTGAGGCGTACGAGCAGCAGAGTATTGATGTGAAATCCCGACAGATTCGAGATATTCTTCAACTTTGTTGTTTTTGAACTCTGTGCCGTTATCTGTTCGTAGAAACTTGACCGGTTTCTGCAGATTCACCTGGGTCGTCTTCAGGAATGTAATGATAACATCTGGTGTTTCATCCTTTGTACATAGAAACTTGACCCATGTGTACCGCGAATAATCATCCACGATCACGAGTATGTACTTCTTGCCGCCTAAGCTTTGAGTGCGCATTGGACCGCATAGATCCATATGCAATAACTCTAAAAGAGCTTTTGTACTTGGTTCAGGCTTTGGTTTATGAGGTGCCCTCTTCATCTTCCCCTTTTCACAAGTTGCGCATAGATGTTCTCTTTCATATTTCAGCTCTGGAAGTCCTTTGAAGAGCTTTCCATTGACCAGATCGTTGATGTACCGAAATTTGAGGTGCGAAAGACGTCGATGCCATAACCAACTTTGTTTCATCGAAGCTTTCGATAGTAGACAAACTTGCCTGTCAGTCTGGACATCTGATAAATTGATTGTGTAGAGGTCTGATTCTCGTTTACCGACCAAAAGTTCTTCGCCTTCTTCATTGCAAACGGAACATCTTTTGGCTTTGAAGTTGACCTCTAAGTCTTTGTCGCAGAACTGGCCTATACTGAACAAGTTGTGTCCTAAGCCTTCTACATAGCTCACCTTCTTGATAGTGACATTGCCATGTTGTACATCACCGTATCCCATGATTGGAGAAAACTGGTTGTTGCCAAATCTTACTGTTCTACAAAAATTGTCTTTGAAATTAGACAGTATCTCTTTTTGCCCTGTCATGTGCTTTGAACATCCGCTGTCCAAGAACCATGTATGACAAGTCTGCATAAGAGAAAATAACGTAATTTAGATTTTTGCATGACAACATTGGAATTTACACTTTGATTCTCGAAGTGTGGGTCTTGAACTGATTTGTTCAAAATCCTATTTCGACTTTGATGTTCGGGTTTTGAACTGCATTATCCAAAAACCTATTTTTGACATTGAAGAACGAGTCATGATTTGTACATAATCAGAAGTCGCTTTCTCTTTAATCTTTGTGTGCCTGCAACACAAATTTAGCCTTAGGTACCCACTGGAATTTGGGTCCTGCTGTGTTAGCACAAGATTTTGGTATCCATTTCAAATTGGATCCTTTGTTCTTTTGAAAAAGCATGAGAGTTGGTATTAGATGAATGCACATGGTAATTTCCAAACCAATCTCCAGAATCTTGACAAGTAATAGAAACATGTTTATTATAGATAGAGGACTTTCCAGCAGATAAAGATAACTGAAATAATTGCTTCATTGTATATTGTTTACGAGAAACAACAACTTTTGGATTCAAAACAACAATTTCAGAAATCACAACATCTTTATTAAGCGAAGTCTTATTACAATTAACACTACTAGACGATAAAACGGCCTTGTCAAGCTTCCGTTTTGGTTGCCATTGAGAATGCGCTTCAGGTCTTGACTTGCTCATATCTGAAACATGTAAAACTAGTGAGTTAGACCTTTGAGCAACAACTGAATGCTTCTTCTTAGAATTACCAGTAGTGGTTGGTTTCTGTGAATGCTGAGAAATTTTCTTACCTTTAGCATGATTAGCTTTCATAGAGACTGATTTATCAACTTTCGTTGATTTTGCACTGTTCACAGGCAAACAGGTTTTTCTTGAAGTTTTCTTAACAAAAGATGCATGGTTAGGAAGTTTCGCATTAAAATCAATTTGTTCAAAACAACCATCTAAACCACCGTCAGAATTAAGAAAATTAAACTCATCGTTTGATGAACCAAACATGTCATTAGAAGTAAAAGCCTTTGTAAAAACAACATTTTTCATAACAGTTGAAAAAACCTTTTGTTGAATCTCAATCATAAGTCTTTCATCTGATAAAGAGGTATCGAGTTCAGAAATTTTACTTTCTAACACGAGAGAAGGGACATAAATTTTACCTATAACAGGCTTCGCCTCCATCTCTTTTTCAGAATAACTTTGAAAGTAGTCAGTTGAAAGAGATTTCTTCTCATCATTTGGAAAGTCATAACTATTATTCAACTTCGCATAATAAAATGGAGCGTGAACTTTAGTTGACTTCATTCGTTTTTCAAATTCATTGGCTTCATCCTCTTCTGATAGTTTAGTATTAAAAACTTTAAATGAGGCGATTCGGTGAGAAACAAGCATAGAGGTATAGTCATAAAGTGCGGGCACTTCTCTTATACCCTTTGTAAGACATTGAGGTTTCACATAACCGATTCCCCAATTTTCTTTATTCTTTTTCGGTTTGTTAAGATGAATGGTTTACTCACTTTGACCTAATGAGTATAGCTTCTTTTCCAAATCATCTAATTTAGCAATTAAAGTCTTGTTTTCTTTAATACATAAAGAATGCATATCAGTAAGCTTATAAAAATCAATCTCACTTTTTGTCAATTTAGACTTGAGCTCACTATTCTCTTTTAGAATTATAGTCTGTTCTTTTGCGTTGCTGTCAGCGTTTGTATGTAAAACCTCAACTAATACTTTCTTCTCAGCAAGTTCATCTCTAAGTTGTTGTATCAATTGGTTTTTATTAATAATAACACCATTTTCTCGCTTAAGATTAGATTCTAACTCTTGTTGTTTTAAAACCATAGCATGCATTTTATTCATTAAATCTTTATACGATAAATCACATACCTCCTATTCTTCATTTTCTGAATCAACTTCAGTATCTGATTTCATTTTGCCCATCAAACACATATTGACGGCTTCATCCTTTTCTTCTTCATCTTCTTCTTCATCTGAGTGATCCAGCCAGTATTCATCTTCAGCCATCAGCACCTTGCCTGCCTCCTGTTGCTTTGCAAGAAGCATCTTGTTCTTGTAGAAGTCGGAGTTTCTAACCTTTGATATTCGGAAATTCTTGGCAAAGTGACTGGTTTTGCCACAGTTGTAGCACATGGGTGGTCCTGGCTGACTTGATCCTTCAGCTTTGTACTTCCTTTCTTCCGGTTTCTTCTCTTCCAATCTGTTTCCTTCTGTCTGATATCTTCTCTCATTAGATTTCTTCTCCTCTTGTCTCTTTCCTTCAAATCTTTTCCCTTCAAATCTTTTCCCTTCATACCTATTTCCTTCATATCTGCTTCCTTCAACTCTTTCCTTGTGAGCATAGTTGTTGGGTCCAGAAGAGTACCTCTGACTGTTTAACGTTGGATTCCTGTAGAACTTTTTCTGAAATGCATTTGTTAGAAACTGCATTGCTTGCTGCATTTGTTCATTTTCATCCGAGTCAGAGACAACATCAGCTTCAGCTTCTTCTGATTCATACACAATCGTCTTGTTCTTCTTCTTCTACACAACAAGAGTGACTATGTCTTCAACTGTCTTTCCTTTTCTCTTTTCTGCTAGAATTTCATCCACCTCATCTTCATTTTGTCGGAGGGTTTCATACACCTCTTGAAGTGGAATATCATTCAGGTCTTTTATCTGCCTCATCTGCCTGGCAAAACTTTTCCATTCTGGTTGTAGAATACTCAGGAATGTGATATCCAGCTCGATTTAAGATTTGTTGACCTTGTTCTTGCTCAATTCGTTTAGCAATGTCACAAACCTATCATATGTTCCTTCTAGAGTTTCTCCAGTTCTGCCTTTGAATTCTTCAAAAATGTGCAGGCAGTTAGAGATTTTCAGTTGGTTCCCAATCTTTGAAGCCAACATCATTTTCTCTAGTTGATCCCACATTTGTTTGGCTGAGGCTTTGTAGCTGTCAATCTTTACATAGATTTCATTTGTAATCCCTTGTAGAATGTATGACTTGGCTAACCTGTCGCCTTTTGCTCTTAGCTTAGCATCACCTGTTAGATCCAAATCATGTCTTTCAATGAAGTTTAGAAACCTATCCTTCCACTGTTCGTATTCCCCTCGAAAGAGAACTGGTGGCTTGGTGTCGGTTCCTATTGCGAGAGCTTCTTTGGATGTCATCCTGTATTGAATAAGAGAAAACTTGACAGATATGATCGTTAATCCAAATAAAATTTGATCACACAAGAAATTTTGTCCCCCTAGGCAGACTTAGCATGGGGAAATTTATGACAATTAAAGACCCTATTACAGTTTTGAAAAATTCTCAGAAAAATATTCTAAGTCTGGAAATTGGAGCTTTGCGTTTCAAGTGAGGAGCGCACAATGAGGTGTGCGGGTCTTGTGGGAAGCGCACAATTGAGGTGTGCGGGTCTAGTTGGACGCGCACAATGGAGTTGTGCGGGTCTAGTTAGGAGTGCACAATTGAGGTGTGCGGGTCTAGTTGGACGCACACAATGGAGTTGTGCATTTCAAGAGGGAACCGCACAATTGAGATATGCGATTCAAATGGGACACGCAAGGTTGACTTGTTCTTTTTAAGAGATGAACTCGATGTCTTGAGGTATGCGTGTCTGAGGTATGCGTGTGCTTTGGAACCCGAGAAGTAAGGAATGCGTTTCCATTGGGACGCGCACAATAGAATATGCGTTTCCTTTGAAACGCGCACAGTAAGGTATGCGGGTTATTCTTCCTCTGTTGTGCGGGTGTTCGTCCTGTACTTCTGAAAATCGACTGAATCTTGTTCCTGAAACAATTTAGCAATACCAAACTCTACCAATATGTCTAGAATTACTTCTAGAACTGAATGTAAGCACTCGATCTCACTAAAACACTCTTTTTAGAATTTAATCTGATCGCACAGTGACTTACCCACTTCGACTGTTTTCACTCAAAATCCACAAATTGGAACTCGATTTAAGCTTAAAAGTGAAATTAAATAGCAACAACTCGATCTAGCATGTAGTACGATCACACTCTGATCGATTCTAACACCAAAAATAGTTTAAATCAGAAACTCAAATTTTCTTGAAGAACACAGAGACGTTTTTCTTTTATAAAACTTGTTTTGATCTTAATCAAGCTCTGATACAAATTGTCGGTCCTTTAACAATACTACTATTATCAAGTTTTATAGAAACAACAACACAATAACGATTACCAACCTGTATTGAATATATCAAACGATTACAAGGTTGATCGATTAAGTTCTTGATGTGTTCTCTATGTTTTTCTCTCTTTTACACCTTGATGTGTCTTTTTGTGTGTGTTCTATGATCTGATTGTGTGAGAGTAGAGAGATACACTTGACAAAACTAGTGTGTTCAACACACTACCTAAACATAATATCTAGATTAATATCTAGATATTATACTAGATAATATCTAACAAACTAGAAAGTTGGTTAGAAACAAACTAAGTTAACTTTATCTAACTATTACAATATTATAACTTATATATTAAATCTAAGTAAACTAAAACAATTACATTGACATTTATTATAAATAGACATAGACTTTTATATCGAGAGTCGACGTTCCGGCTTTAGCTTCGGATTGCGATCTTCAGTTTGGATGATCTTGAATCCAATGAGACTGTGTCTTAACAGACTACTTCTGATTTTTGAAAATTTCCATTTTTTGTTAACGGTCAGTGCAAGTATTATAAGTGACAATGGATGATTTGTATTTTGTTGAGGAATATACTTCTGAACCACATCACGAGAAAGATCTGAAATGTAAGATTTCAGAACTTGAAGATCAAAAGCAAGCAAATTTGCATATCATCAAAAGTTTGAGAGAAGATAATGATCAACTCAACAAGAGTTTAATTCGGTTCAAAAATAAAAAGAAAGAGAATGAAGGGAAGTTAAAGAGTGCGATAAGTACTTTGAAGAAAATTAATCAAGATCTCAAACAACATATTTTTGATTTACTACAAAATGATCAGATCAAGATGATTGAGGAGAAAGCAAAAGTCCTGGAGACTGAAAATGTATTTCTAAAGAAGAAGATCTCTGAGTTAGAAAAAGATGTTATCAAAAAGAATGAAGAGAGATCAAAGACATTAGATAGTGAAAATACTAAGTTAAAAAGGAAGATTTCTACATTGGAAGCTCAGATTGTTAGAGATAATAAAGTTGTTATCCAGAAAAGTGAAGAGAAATCTAAGGTTTTGGATAGTAAAACTGTTGAGATGAAAAAGAAGACTTTAGATTTGGAACAGCAGATTGCTAAAGATAGAGATGAGTTTGAAAAGGAAAAGACAAGATTTGCATATGAAAAGAAAATGTTTTCACAGAAAGTCTCTGATTTTTCCAGAAAATCATTTGAAGAAAAGAAAGTTGTTGAGCATAAATGTGGAAAACTTTCTAAACAAGTGTTAGATTTTGAGAAAGTTATCATTATGGAAAGAGATAAGTTTGAAAAAGAAAAGAATATAGTTGAACAAAAACATGTCGGAGTTTTCAAAGAAATATTAAATAAAAGAAAGAGTGTATAAAAGGAATTTGAAGAAGAAAGGAAGGTTTTTGAGACAGAGATCAAAAAGCTTACAAAGAAATTGTTTGAACTATCAACAACAGCTATGAAAGAAAAGAATGGGAAGTCTGAATTTTAGAAAAAGATTGATCTACTCACAAAAGAAAGAAACAGTCTGTCTTCAGAGATCACAAAACTTGAAGAGATCGTCATTAAGGTGAATTTGATTGAGGAAGAGACTACAGATTCAATTGCTCAATCACCTAGAGATGATTTAGCTGATTCAAAATGCTCATTCAAGACAGCTTCAAGTTCTTACCATACTCATGTTTCTTCAAAAAGGTCAGTCAATCCAAAAGAACAGATTCATACTACTAACCTTTTTTATGATAATAATGTTTGTTGATGTGTTATTCCCAGATACTCAAGTTCTAATCACTAACAAGTAATCAAGATGAGAATTCGTAAATCATATGTCATTGATCTCAATCGAATATTACAAACTCTCAACTTTCTCTCTCTACAAAATACAAAAACAAATACAAAGACACTTTGACTTTTATTACAAATAGACTTTGACTTTAAATGAGATTTGACTTTCTTCAGCTTTGACTTTCTCAACTTTGACCTTCAGTAATCTTGATCTTGTATCCAACAGATTTATGCTCTAACAATCTCCCCCTTTGGATTCAAGATCACTGTTAAAAGATTTAACAATTCAGTCTTCACTTTAAGCTCTGTCAAAATAACCTCCCCTTTTTCTTTGACGGTCTTCTTTCCAAAACTGTCTTCAAACGAGTAACAATCTCCCCAAAACTTTCACACAACACGTTCAGACTTTGGAAATAAATTATCTTCAAATTCAACTCAGATTGCTTCAGCAAATAATCTTCAAAGAAAATTTCTTCAAATCTTCAGAAATTCTTTGATTGTCTTCAAATCTTCCCTTTGAACTTTCTGACTTGAACATTTCAGAAAATCAACTTCACAAAACTTTATCAGATCTTGATATCATCTCTTCCAAACTTCAAAACTTTAACATTTCTTCATATCATCTCCCCTTTTTGATGATTTGAACATCTATATCATCAAAACTTTTCGTCTAAGAAATGTCTTTGACCATTCTGATCTGTCATAATGTGCCTCTGATTCGGTGATCCATAACCAAGTATTCATCTAGATCTCTGCAAATCCAGACAAAATAAGAATAGGTAACTCCTGAATCAAAAGATGAATCAGTTAAAATGCCTGTCAGTAACACAAAGTCACTGTGTGTAACGAATACACAATATAAAGGAGCTTTTGTGATGTTCAGTCCCCCAGGGCTTCCATCCAATCATCGAAATACCACAAAGGCAATCTCTATGAATGTTATGACAAAGAAACAAATTCTTTGTGTGCTCGTGCATGTGTAGAAAGAATTAAGCACGATGATTGCTTTTCAATAAGGCTCAAAGTTGTGTAAACCACTGAGACAATAGTAGATAAACACAGACTCTAAGTGCATGATTGAAGTGCGAAGGTGGGGCAGACTTCCTTCTTTTTCAATATCCAGATTTTCCAAATGAAAACCAAATAGATTATATGTTGCGTCCCCAGAAAAATATGAAACACTTTCTTTTCCAGAAGAAAATGAGTAGCTTGTGGGGTTTAGTCAAGAGTTGGCATGGGCTAGTTGCCTGTTTCAATAACTTTCACCAAAGAGTTGTGAAACGCTAGTAATGTGGTTGCCCGGCCCAGAAAATAGTTGGTGCAGAGTTTGATATTCTTTTACTCTGATCTCACACCCTCTATCTTTTTAATCATTAATCTCACTGCTAACCAAACTCTCTTTTCCATTTTACCTCGTCACACCCACACTCATTTCTTTTAGACTCCTCACACTCAATCACTAAGGAATTAACTTCATGGGTAAGAAACACTGGTTAACGTGAATCCATAGAAGTTTATTTAATTCCTAGCACAAAGAACCCATAGTTCCTATAAAGTATGTGTTGCTCAAATGGTTTAACTTTATCAGTGAAATCTCAAAATACAAATGTCAGATAAATGAATGCTCAGAGGATATAATCATGAAAATTTGATCATTTTTAAACATTGAAGTATTTTCAAAGAAGTATATTGAATGAATGAAAATGAATGCAAAAGACTTGTTTGAAAATCTGACATTGTATGAAAATGATCAGAAATGAATGATAAAGCAATGAAAGCTTATGGTCAAGAATAATTGATATTTGTCTATACGAAACAAAATATAGACATTCTTGAAATGACCGTTTCGAAATGAAATATCGCTCAAAATTCATTGAATACAAGCGGAGTGTCTTACCATCGAAGAAAAATTGTTTCAATTTTGAGACATGGTAAGAACATTTTGAACAAATATTCAAACCGGTGTGTATGAATACTTGAAAGTATATAGAAAAGACAATACACAAGTATTTATCTTTGGATACACACGGTTTATTTATCAATTAAGCACAAAAATAAAATGAAAACATTTAAAATCACACTTCCAATTCATGAAATCTTTTTAAAGAATCGGAAAGTGATTTGAACATTTAAAAATATGTTTTCTATACCTGAAAGTTGTCCTTCTTTCAGATATATTTGAGATTAAGATAAGAAATTTACCTTTTCGCGCAATCTTAATTCTCAGAAAGTCAAGCTGTAGTAATTTAGATATGATCTTGTCAGCTTCTCTCATCCTGCAAGTCTCAAAGTCTAGTCAAAAATTTATTCACAAAATTTATTCTAAAAGAAAATGACATAAAGCAATAAAACGATTAAAGAACGAGTTCTGATCTTAAGTAATCAGAAATCATAATCCTTTTACTCCCCCTGAAAATATGCATCTGAAATTTATCAGTAAAAGGCACATGATAGAGATCTACAACTCCATTTGAAGTGTAGTTCATCATATCTTCCGAATACATATTTCCAGAAAAATTTATGTACTCCCCCTTGAAGGTTGATTTCCTCTTCTAAGTATCTGAGTACACTCTCTTATCAACTCGGGAGTAGCATTTCTTTTTCATCATTGAAGAGCGAGTCCTAAACTGTTGTGTTTAGAAGTCAAACTCCGTTGAAACACGGGTTCTAAGCTGATTTACTTAGAAGCCTTGGTTCTCTTACTCCCCTTTAACCGTAGATGCCTGCAACACAGAATCAGGTTTTGATTTTGGTACCCACTGGTATTTGGGTCCATGTGTGTTAGTTGCAGTTCGAATGGAAGTAACTGAATAAGAACCATACCAGTAATAATCACTAGCTTTATGAACAAAATCATATGTATTACAATAAGAACAATACCTTTTCTTAGATAACCTGAACATTTGATCTCTCGAGTAAGCAAGATCAGGTTTACCTTTTAGCACTTTGTTCTTCTCGGCTGTTGATATATGTACAAATGATTTGTTACTTTTCTTCTCTTCTTTTTTTCCTTTCTTTTCTTTCTTCTTCTCATCTTCAACTGGTTTTACTTTCCATACCAACTTTACTTCAATATATTCCTTTCTTCTCCTTCTTTCTGTACCCGAACCATCTACATTTCGATCATAAAAGATGTTAGTAGTACGAATCGGATTTGAAAATTTAACTGACCTGTTTGTAGAAACAGTTTGCTGATGTGAGCTTGACGCTGGCTTGTTAGAACCAACTGAACTATTTCTAGGTGTGTGGATTTTTGAGTCTGGAGTCGTATGCTCAGTCACCACCACCTTTGAAACAATCTTTTCAAGCTCTTTTATCTTTAAAGATAAGCTGTCTCTTTCTTCAATGAGTAGGTCAATCTTCTTCTTGAATTCAGACTTCGTTATCTGCTCTTTCAGTGCACTTGTAGATAGCTCAGATAGCTTTGCAGTTAATTTCCTTATCTCCTCCTCAAAAATAGTTCTTTCATTTTCAAAACTCTTCTCAGCATCCTTTCTTCCATCTGATATCTCCTTAAAGAATCCAACATTCTTTTGCTCTATTAACTTCTTCTCTTTGGCAAAATTTTCCCTTTCCAGAATGATTACTTTCTCAAAATCAGCGATTTGTTGAGAAAGCTTAATGCATTTAAGCTCTACCTTCGTCTTCTCGTCAGCACATTTTCTGGAAAATTCTGAGAATTTCTTTGCAAATTCTTTCTTGTCACTCTCAAAAACATCTTTATCTTTGACCATCTTTTGTTCCAAATCAGATATTTTCTTTCGAAGCTCAGCATTAGCATCTTCCAGACTCTTAATCGTCTCCTCATAACTTTCAACAGATGCTTGCTGCTGGATTTGGATAATATGATATTCCAAGTCAAAGATTTTATTTTTCAGCTCAATGTTCTCAGTTTCCAAACTTATTACCTTATCTTCATTAAGTACAGAATTCTGTTTCATCAGATCTTCTTTTATTTTCTTTAACGTACTGACTTCTTCTCTTAGAAGCTTCCTTTCATCATTAAATCGTTTTGACCTCTTTTTGTAATAATCAACGAAGGAAGTAAGACTTTGATTCTCCATTTTGAGCTCTTTAATCTTCTTTTCATCATCATCAGAAAAATATCCCATCTTGAATACCTGTCACAAAAAGAACTTGACAAAAAACTTGTACGTATCTTAATGAATGATCCGCACAAACCGATGAATCAAACGCACAACTCGATGAATCACCCGCACACCTCTGAGATCGAACAAAATATCCCTAAAAACTCATATATGCCTAGAAATCTGATTCGAAACTTCGACAATTTTATCTTCTAAACAACTCGAACACAAAACTATCACTAATATTCGATCAAATACACCAAAATTACAATTTTGATTCAAGAACAGTGTCAAGAACTCGTGTACAAAAAAAAACCACAAAATTCGAAAATTCGAATTGATTACAGTGCAATTCTTGATAACACCTATACAAATTCAATCGATTTCACATTCCTTACAAAACCTAATCAATTACAACTCCAAAAACTCACTAAAACTGAAAATCAATCTGAACTTCGATGAACAGTAAGAACATACGCATTTCTTGATTTTTCTCGATTTGGATCTACGCTGATACCAATTGTTATTCCCAGATATTCAAGTTCTAATCACTAACAAGTAATCAAGATGAGAATTCGTAAATCATATGTCATTGATCTCAATCGAATATTACAAACTCTCAACTTTCTCTCTCTACAAACACACTCTCTCTCTAGAATGATTTTCTAATCACCTCTTCTCTGATTTGTTTACAATGAGTGTTCTACTGATTACAAAGACAACAAAGGTTTTTATACCCTTGGCAATTACAAAGGAAAACAAAATACAAAAACAAATACAAAGACACTTTGACTTTTATTACAAATAGACTTTGATTTTAAATGAGATTTGACTTTCTTCAGCTTTGACTTTCTCAACTTTGACCTTCAGTAATCTTGATCTTGTATCCAACAGATTTATGCTCTAACATGATGGTCCAAGTACATTTAGAAAGAGAAATGGTAAAGAACAGATGGTTTGGAGAGTAAAAGGTTCTTTTGATGAGAAGAATGTGGAAAAATCATTTTTGCACACATAATGACAAGAAGAACAATATTTCTCAAGGTAAATATTTTGGTAAACCTGATCTCGTTTACACTGTAAATCAATTAATCAGGTTAGCACAAAAGAAAATCTCTTGTTCTTAATGTGGTGCAAATGATTTTGTTCACAAAGATTATGCAGATAGTTGGTATGGATCTTATAGTATTACTTCCCATAGAACTACAACTAACAAACATGGACCCAAGTTACAGTAGGTACCAAAACCAAAAGCTCCATATGTGTTGCAGGCAGCTCAAGTATAGGGGGAGTAAATGGTTTTTGAACAATACAATTCAAAACCTGTACTTCAACGATCAAGGATGATGGTTTTTGAACAAAACAGTTCAGAACCCATACCTTAAAGATCAAGTTTGACTTCTAAACACAACAATTTAAGACTCATACTTCAAAGAAAAGAAGATTTTGTACCCCGATGCATAAGATGAGATGATCAACTTTCAAGGGGGAGTACATATTTTTCCTATTGGAAAATATTGTGAATGCAATATTTCAGGGGGAGTAAATGAATTCTAGATATATCAATCTAGAACTCAATATTTAGTGAAGTTATGACTTCTGATTAATTCAGATAATAACTCGTTCTTCAATGTTTTACTTTCATTGTTTTTACTTTCAATAAATTTGTTGAATAAGTTTTGAATAAGACTTTGATACTTTGATGACTTTTTGACTGAATGAAGTTTTTGAGGGGGAGCGAATAAGATTCAATTTTTATTGACTTTGAGGCGACTTCATGAGATTTAAGCTGTGTGTAAGGATTTTTTTAATCTTAATATCATACGTGTTTGAAAGATGGACGACTTTCAGACATGAAAACATGTTTTTAAATGTTCAAACCACTTCTCAATTCTCAAAAAGATTTTATGAATTATAGAAGTGTGATTTTAAATATTTTCATTCTATGAGCTTTCATGATTAACTAACCGTGTGTTTTCAAAGATAAATACTTGTGTATTATCTATTATATATACTGTCAAATATTCATATACATCGGTTTAGTAATTTTTCATTGACTTTGTTATTACCATGTCTCAAAATGACACAATTTTTGTATGGTAATACACCCGGTTTGTATATTCAATATTTGTTGAGCATTTCATTCATTCAAAACTAAGCGATTCTTTCAAGAAACGTCTATATTTGTTCATATAGACAAATTCCAATTCTTTCATGACCTAAGCTCTATATGATTATTATTCATATTTGATCTTTTCGATGCATTGTCAGATTCTCAAACAAGTTTTTTGTATTCACTTCATTCTTTCAAATATACTTGTTATGAGAAATCTTCAAAGATCAAAATGCTCAAATCTTCATGATATTTTTGATGAGCATACATATATATGACATATGTACTTCATATTTTTGAGCTTTAACTGTTCAAGTTAAACTGTTGAACATCATTCTTTTAGGACAAATTTCATGGGATCAGTGTGAGAACTTAAAAGACTTCTATGGATTCACGATAACCAGTGTTTCCTACCCAATAAGTTATCCTTGAGTGATCGAGAGGCGAAGGGTAAATATCAAAAAGTGTGGTAGATAACTCGAGGGGTTGAGTTTTTCTCATTGAGCTAAGAAAAAATGTAAAAGAGAGTTTGGTTAGATGTGAGCTTAATTGATAAAAAGAAAGAGGGTGTGAGAACAGAGTTAAAAGAATTTGAGAACTCTGCACCAATCACTTTCTGAGTCGGGCATCCACATTACTGTTGTTTTCACGATTATTTGGTGAACTTCATTGAAACAAGCACCATCCCATGCCAACATTTGAATTAAACCCCACTAGATACTCATCTTTTTCTCAACAAAAAAATGTTTCAATTTTTAATGGGGACGCAACATATAATCTATCTGATCTTCATTATGAAGATCTGGATATGGAAAAAGAAGGACGTTTACCCCACCTTCGACCTTCGATCATACACATTGAGTCTGTGAAATACTGTTATTGTCTCAACAGTTTACACACTTTGAGCCTAAAAAGCCTAAGTAGCTTCAATCATTCTACACTTGCACATACACATAAGGAATACGTTTTCTTGTCATAACGTTCATAGAAAATTCCTTTGTGGTTTTTCGATGATTGAATGTAATCCCTGGGGGAGTGAATATCAAAAAGCTCCTTTCCAACGTACATTCGTTGTACTAAGTGGCTCCATGCTACTTACAGGAAGTTTAACTATTTCATTTGTTGATTCAGGTTTACCATTCACTTCTGAATTTGAAAAGATTCAGAATCATTTATGAATTGACGGATGTTCAGAAGTTCATATGGAAAGATCAGTTGGTCAAAAATTGAAAGATTGCATTTCTTGCAAAGTTTTGATGAAGTAAGTGCTCACATTCATCAAAAAGGGGGAGAGTTTAACAAGAAATGAATCATGAAAAAGAAGTCATGGAGGAGAAAATCAAGAATGAAAAAGCAGTTTCAGAGTTATATCAGGAATTTGAGACAGTTCATTAAAGATTACCGAAATTTTATTTGAAGATTCTTTGAAAGAAGAAAATGAGCTATATCTGAAGATAATTTCTTTTCTGAAGTCAATATCAATTAAGAAATGGGGAAATTGTGTTTTTGCTTAAGATGATCTGAAAAGAAAAGTTTATTACTTTAATGGAGAGATTGTTAAAGGTCTTGAAGAAGATATTTACAGACTTTGGGGAGATTTTTGAAAGTCTGAAGACATTTCTAAGAAATGAGGAGATCGTTTCTAAAGACTAAAAGAGGTTACTATAAATCTTGGGGAGATTGTTAAAGTCTTTCAGAAGATTCATGTAAAAGAAGAAAGGGCGACATTGACTTTGAACATGTTTATTCTAAAAGAATAAATTGTATTTCAAAGGAAGAGATTATCAGTTTTCTCTACAAAAGGGAGAATGTTTGACAATGCTTAAAGAGAGAAAGTGTTCTTTGTTGCTGAATTTCACTTGAAGAAAGATCTCTACAAGTTTATACAAAGGGGGAGATGATTAGCTTATCTCTTTGGAGATGATATTGAATCCAAAGGGGGAGATTGTTAGTTCATAAATGTTGTCTTCAAGATCATGAAAGCTAAAGCTCAAGTCAAAGTCTTCAAGACAAAATTCAAAGTTAATATTAAAGGAAAGTCAAAAGTCAAGCAAAGTCAAAGCTAGTTTAGTTGTTAGTTAAGTTAGTTTGTTTTGTCTCTTGTAACTAGGAGGTATAAATAGATTCTTTGTTTTTAGAATCATAAGACACCTTGATAGATCATATTGTTTAGAGAGAAAAATATTGTGATAGAGAGAGAGAGAGATTCATACGGATTGTAATCTATGAAATCTTAATCAATACATATGGCATTTGGCATCTGTTTTGATTGTTAATCTTGATTGAGTTGCATATCTTGGGACATAAACCTTCCAAGTACAAAAGTTGTCTTCAAAGAACAAAAAGTTGTTTTCTAAGTACCAAAGTTTCCAAGTGTTGATTTTTGTGACATAATTTGAGAGGAAAGTTTCATAACTTGGTACTCAAGTTACCAAGTCCTACATCCTTTTTACAATAGCTTTCTAGTTTACTTTTAAATTCCCTTTTCTATTTCCGTACTTTCCGTCCTGCAATTTACTTTACTGTTATTTACTTTTCTGCAATTTATTTTTTTGTCGTTACTTTATTGCACTTTAATTTACCGGCATTTACAATTATGTACTTTAATTTCTGCAATTTACTTTTCTGTCATTTACTTTCCAACAATTTACATTATTGTCATTTACATTTCCGTTATTTACATTCCAACAATTTTTACTTTCAGTACTTTACTTTTATGTTATTTACATTTCCAATCCTTACATCATTCAAAAGAAGAAACCAAGAAATTATGGGCTAATAGCATGAGCTTGGGGTGTAAGGCAGAGTTAAGACCGAAATCGGTGTGAAAATAAAAGGGTGTATCTATTATAGCAATGTTTTTCTGACTATTTATTTAAGCTGATTACTATTTCATTGAAGATCATATTTGATTAATTGACAACAAATTTTATATGTGAAAATGCATTAACTTTCAGAGTTAAGACAAATTAGAAAACCTGATTTAATATGAGAAGATTATAAATAGCTATAGTACCTGACAAGTGTTATACTCCTACAGTGTAGGGAGGTAACACTGTGCCGCGCTAGGATTCACGAGGTCTAACATAAATGATGTCGTATCAATAGTAGTGGGACGGTGTGTACTCTTGGGAGGCCGTCTGAACCTGTAGTTGAAAATTGTGACAGTACTATAGGACCATTCAGGTACTATAAGACTGTCGAGCTTGCTATATCATCTTTTTATCAAAACACCAGTTTTTAATCTTAACAAAGCTTTTGCACCCTTTGCTTCCTCTTTTACGACTGATTTTGTAGTTGATAACTCAAACAAACCAACAATTAAGATTTTCTTGAATTCGCCATCTGAAATCAATTTTTAAATACTGGACTTTTGAAAGACTTTCACAAACCTTCTATGTGGGATCGATATCTGGTACTTTTACCATTATTACTTGTTATGAGACGATAGTAGTTCAAGGTGTATACTTGTGCCAAGTTCTATTTTAAGAGAATCTCTGAGGTTTCATAAACCACACAACATTGGGTAACAAGTTAGTCAATTGGACATCCAAGAAACAAAACTGTGTGTCTACTTCTACAGCAGAGGCAAAATATGTTGCTGCTACTAGTTGTTGTTCACAAGTAATCTGGATGAGAACTCAACTCAGAGACTATGGTCTTTTTTTTTTTTGATAAAATCCCAATTCTCTATGATTCCAAGAGTGCACTGTGATAGTCCCAATATGTGCAATATTCAATCAATATGAACAAGAATTTCCATCAAATGTGCCATATGATTTGATTTCAAATTAATGATTACAAATGCTCTCAATTACAAATATTCTTTCTCTAAGATACTCTCTGTTAAAGTGCTACACGCTTATAAGAAAAACAAAAACTATTTAAACCACCTAATATTACAAAGGAAACAAAACAAGCTAACTAAACACTTTGACTTTTCCTTTGAGCTTTGACTTTGATTTTAGCATAAAGGGCTTTGAATTTCAATCCAAATGATCTTGGATCCAACATTTATGTACTAACAATCTCCCCCTTTGGATTCAATATCATCTTCAACATGATAAGCAATTTAGCTCCCTCTTTGGATTCAAAAAGAATTTCACCATTAAAGAACAGTCTCCCTCTTTATGTCTATGAAAAACAATCTCCTCCTTTGAAAATCAATCTCACCCCTCTTTTGGAAATTACACTGATCATCTTCGAAGTTTATAACAATCTCTTCTTTTCTTTGAAATATCTTCAGATTCTCAATATTCTCCCTCAAATTCTTGGAATATCTTCTTCAAAAAACTTTAACAATCTCCCCCAAGGTGTATAGTAACCTCTTTCAGACTTCAAAAAAGAGATTATCTTCAGATTCAGCTCACTTTGCTTCAGCAATTAATCTTCAAAGAAAATTTCAGTAAACTTCATCAATTTTTTGTGAATTCTTTGAAATATCTCCAAAACAGCTTTGTCATTCTTGATTCTCTTCCCGTAACTATCACAACCCATTCTTCAATCAACATTTCTTATATACAATTCTCCCCCTTTTGATGATATAAAACATACAAATCATCAAAATTTTCTTCAAGAAATGTCAACTTTTCGGATTACTGGCCAACCGATCTTTCCATATAATCATCTAAACATCCGTCAATTCATAAATGTATTCATCCGAATCTTTTCAAATTCAGAAAAATAATAATGTAACCCTGAATCAACAAATGAATCAGTTAGAGATGCCTATAAGCAGCACAGAACCACTTTGTACAACGAATGTACATTGGAAAGGAGATTTTTAATGTTCACTCCCCAAGGGCTTCCATTCAATCATCGAAAATCACAAAGAATTTTCTATGAACGTTATGACAAGAAAACTTATTCCTTGTGTGCTTGTGCATGTGTAACAAAGATTGAAGTTATTTAGGCTTTTCATATAGGCTCAAATGTGTAAACCATTGAGACAACAACAGTATTACACGGACTCAATGTGCATGATCGAATTTCGAAGGTGGAGCAGACGTCCTTGTGTTTCAATATCCAAATCTTCCGAATAAAGATCAGATAGCATATGTGTTGTGTCCCCATGAAAATATGAAACATCTTTTAGTTGAGAAAAAGATGAGTAGTTGGTGGGGTTTAATACAAGAGTTGACATGGGCTAGTGCCTGTTTAAATGAAGGTCACCAAAGAATGTCAACTAACAGTAGATGTGGCTGCCTGGCTCAGAAAAGATTTGGTGCAGAGTTTTGATATTCTTTTAACTCTGTTCTCACACCCTCTTTCTTTTTAACCATTTAAGCTCACTTCTAATCAAACACTCTTTACATTTTACCTCATCACACACCCACTCTTTGATTTTGACCCCTCGCCTCTCGATCACTCAATGATAACTAATTGGGTAAGAAACGCTTGTTATCGTGAATCCATAGAAGTTCTTTTAAGTTCCCACATTGATCCCGTGAATATGTCCTAAAAGCACAATGTTGCTCAATCGTTTAACTTCAACAATTAGCACAGTAGTACGAATTACATATGTCAGATATATGTATGCTCAATAAGATAATCATGAAGATTTGAGCATTTTAAACGTGGAAGATTTTCTTAAAACAAGGAAATTGAATGAACGAAGTGAAATCAATATATATATGTTTTGAGAATCTAATGATGTATGGAGGAGATCAAATATGAATGTTTTAACAATAACAACTTAGGTCATGAAAAATTGGAATTTGTCTATATGAAACAATTATAGACACATCTTGAAAGAATCGCTTTGAATGAAATAACGCTCAACGAACATTGAAAATGCAAAAGGAATGTCTTACCATCGAAAAATAGTTTCAATTTGAGACATGGTAAAAACATAGTCAAAAGAAATACTAAACCGGTGTGTATGAATCTTTGACAGTACATGGAAAAGATAATACACAAGTATTTATCTTTGGAAACACACGGTTAGTTAATCATTAAAGTCATAACTGAAAAATATTTTCAAAAAATTCACACTTCTAGAAGTCATAAAATCATTTTGAGTATCGAGAAGTTGTTTGAACGTTTAAGAACATGTTTTAATGTATGAAAGTCGTCCATCTTTCAAACATTTACGAGATTAACGTTAGGATATTCCTGACGCTCAGCATTAACCTCATAAAATCAGCCTCAAAGTCATGATAGATAAGATCATGTAAGCTCCCCCTTAAGATCTGCATGTAGTCAAAAAAAAATCGTCAAACTACCAAAGTCTTATTGAAAGTAAAATAACAAAATTTATTTAAAGTAAAGACTTGAAAAGCGAGTTAAAACTATAAAAGTACGAGTTCTAAACTGAATGTTTAGAAGTCACTTATCCTTACTCCCCCTGAAATGATGCATTCACAACAATATGTCAGGACATATCAAATGCAAAAATTCTCGAACTCCCCCTAAAAATTAGATCACCTAATCTTTGTTTCACTCCCCCTAAAATCATTAGCAAACCTTCAGTGCAAATAACATTCAGACTAAAGATAAAGAAATGAAGAAAAGATATAAATCAAATTATACTAGGTAAATACGGATTATGTTTTAAGAATCAACATACCTAATTTCGAAATGAGAAAATAAAATCTCTTTTCGTCCAAAGCTTTAGTGAATAAATCAACAAGTTGATAATTCGTGTTTACAAAGTAAAGTTCAGTTGTACCTTTTTCAACATTATCCTTCATAAAGTGATATCGCACATCAATGTGCTTTGTTTTTATGTGTTGAACAGAATTTGCAGATATCACAATGGCGCTCTTCGAATCACAATATATTGGTATTTTGTTGAACTGGAATCCATAATCCCGAAGCTTTGTTCTCATCCACAATACTTAAGAGCAGCAGCTTGCAGCAGCTACATACTCTGCTTCAGTGGTTGATGTGGATACACAAATTTGTTTCTTTGACGCCCAACTTACGAGCTTGTCACCCAGAAATTGTATGTGGCCCGATGTGCTCTTCCTGTCTAGCATACAACCTGCATGGTCTGCATCTGAATATGTTGTGAGCTCAAAATCAGTATCTTTAGGATACCACAAACCAAGGTCTGCAGGCCCCTTCAGATATCTAAAGATGCGCTTTACAGCCGTGAGATGGGTTTCTTTAGGCTTAGATTGATATCTAGCACATAAACATGTAGAGAACATAATATCTGGTCTACTAGTTGTTAAGTACATTAAAGAACCGATCATTCCTCTATAGGTTCTAAGATCAACAGATTTTTCCAAAATACAAGCTCCGATCTTAGTTCCAGGTGCCATCGGGGTTGAAATAGGAGTACAATTTTCCATTTTAAATTTCTTCAAAATATCATAAAAGTACTTCGATTGGTTTATAAGAAACAAATTCATCTCTCCCATCATCCTCATTTGAAATATGGACACCATTAGAGCATAAAATTTCTTACAATACTTAGGGTTTGTTGAACCAAAAATTATGTCATCGACGTACATTTGAATAAGAATGATATCAACTTTTTCCTTTATAATAAAGAGAGTGGTATCGATTTTACCTTTCGAGAATCCTGAATTGACTAAAAACTTGGATAAAACATCGTACCAGGCTCAAGGAGCTTGCTTTAAACCATACAGGTCCTTGTCAAGGATGTAGACATGATCCGGTTCGTCAGCATTGACAAACCCTTCAGGCTATGAGACATATACCTCCTTCTTCAAGATGCCATTTAGAAAGGTAGTCTTCACGTCCATTTGGTAGACGGTGAAGTTTTTGTGTGCAACGTAGTCTAGAAACATCCTAATTGCATGCATACATGCAACTGGAGCGTATGGCTCATCGTAGTCTATTCCCTCCTCTTGCCGATATCCCTTTGCTACAAGTCGAGATTTATTTCTTACCACGATACAATCCTCATCCTTCTTGTTTTTGAATACCCACTTCGTGCCTATAATGGTGTTTCCTTCCGGACGAGGCACGAGTATCCAGATCTTGAGCGCTTCAAATTGGTTTAGTTCCTCTTGCATAGTTGTTATCCAATCTGGATCTGCTAGAGCTTCGGATATGCAAGCATGATCTATCTTACTCAGAAAGGAATCAAGCATGCACTCATTTGTAATAGCAGACCTAGTTTGTATCGGCTTTGACAGATCTTCGATTATTTGATGAACCGTGTACTCTTTGGTCCACTTGTTTATATGAGGGAGTGGATTAGATGTAGACTAATCATGTTGACCATCTAAGTATCCAGTATCTTCATGTTAGGATTCAGTTGAATTGGTAGGTGTCGAAACTTCAGTTGGTGAGTGTTAGTGCATATATCTGTTGGATACAAGATCATGAAGACTAAAGGTCAAAGTCAAGCAAGTCAAAACTCAAGTCAACTCTCAAGCATTAAAGTCAAAGTCTCATTGTTTCCTTGTCTTAAATAGGGATATGACTTTAGTTTTAGTAGTAGAGTTTTCTTGTAAGCGTGTGGTTAGAAGTTGTATTGTACGTGAGACAGATTCTAGAGAGAGAAAGTTTTGAGAGAGAGAGAGAGAAATTCACTGTGTAATCGAAATCTTGATTTGAATTGAAAATAGGTTAATTGCTTAATTGAAATCTCATCTTGTTGTTGTTTAAAATCTGTGAACTAGAACTTGAAATTAGGGAAATAATAATTGGTATCAGAGCAGAATTCAAGTTGAAATATTTCAAGAAAATGGAGTCGCACTGTGTCATCTGAGTTTGAATCGATTTTTGATCTTTTGAGTGTAATTGTGAGTGTAATTGGTTCAATTTAGTTCGTATCATGTATTAGAACAATCTTGTATTGATTTCTTGTGATATTGCACTGTAATTTTGGTTAATTTGTAAGATTTTACAAGTTTTAGATACACTAGATTGAAAACACTGTGTTTGAATCAATTTGTTCATTTGAGTGAATTTAGTTGAAATTCAATGGTTGTAATAGATTCTAGATGCATTAGTGAGTGAATTGTCAAAGTTTCAGATCGAAGGTCAAAGATTTGATGGGTTTTTGAGAAGATCAGAGTGAATTTTCGACGAGATCTCAAGAACTCGCATAACCTTGAAGAAGTCGCACCAAGAACTCGCATCAAAGAGGATTTCGCATAGTTGTTTTGTCTGAAAATTTTCTTAAGTATAGATTTAGCACATGTGTGTTATGCGAAATGTGTAGAATTTGCATGTGTGTGTGTGTTAAGAATTCCTCAGAATTCGTATAACCTTGTATGCGAAATATCAGAATTCGCATAAGCCCTTTATACGAAAAGCTTATTGAAAAATCTTCCAAGGAAATAATTCGCATAAGGCTTATATGCGAAAAGTATAGAACTCGTATAAGGAAGGATACGAAGTCTTAAGAATTCGCATCTAACTTCATAGGAATTCCTCAGAATTCGCATAAGAGTGTTATACGAATTGTTAAGATTTCTCATAAAAAAATTTGAAAGTTTTTCCAAGTACCGAATTCGTTTGATTCTATTGTGCAAAAAGTTTTATGCGAAAAGTTTGTTTATCAAAATTTTTCTAAGTCTAGAGTTCGCATAAGTGTTATATGCGAGTTCCTAGTACTCGCATATAACTCTGTGTGAATTCTGTGTGCGAATTCTGAAGTTTGCTTGTGTGCGAATTTTGAAGTTAGTGTGCGTGCGAATTATGTATGCGAATTGTGTGTGTAACAGTGACGTGCGAATTCCATACATATGAGATTTTTAGAAATTTTATTTTCTGAAAATTCTTTCTAAGATTTTTTTTTATCTTGTGATTTCACTTGGACTAACGATCATTTTCAAGTTCTTATTGTACATTTTTGAAACAGGATGACTTCAAAGGAAACACTTGTAACACCTCAAAAATCAGAGTAAAATAAAACCTGGAAACCTGACAATATGACGAAAGCAATTCCATTAACTTCCCATACATGGGATCAGTCCTTAAGACTATACAATTCAATACAATGATTTCATCAAAAGAATGGGACTTAACAATGCCTAGCAACAATACTCAAAACATCTCCAAAAACCCCGAGACTCAAAACTCGTCTCTCCAAAAACCCCGACACCCACCGCTAATGGAAACCTGTTATACATATCATTTGAGAAAAAGTGTCAGACTTTAAAGCCTGGTGAGAACATACAGTTTATAAAGCTCGAAAGATATAAACATCAGTATCATAAAGAAATCTTTTCATAAAGGTTTAGTTCGTAAAGATAACATTTCGCCACAACCGGGCCTCTTCGGTCCAAAACTCTTAAACGGTGATAAAAGGACCATTTTACCAAGGAGAGTGGTGTAACACAAAGTAGACCACAAATCCGAGTTATGAGCTAAACACTTGGAGTCCTCAGCAATGAACCCAGAGTCCGTGCTACGAGGTGAGATCGCGCTCCCAAGGGAAACCAATGTATACTCCTTCACTAGGATCACCATGAACCATGGCTAGTAACCGGCCTCACATAACCGTACCATAAACTCATCACGGAACATGTGATCCATAGCTACATATTTGGGGAATATAGCCTCCCAACAAAACAGTCTACTCCAAAACCTAGGGATCCACTAGTAATGGTAAGGACTCGTCACAACAACATATGTGACCTACCATAAATAAATATATGGTAATAAGTACATTTTATAAACAAAATGCTACTTCCAGTTCAACTTCTGGTAAGAACGAAAACCATTAAAATGAGTTCATAAACATTCTTTTTACACGACCACATAATGTGCAAGTAGAACATCATTTTACTTCAATAAGGCGGAACCCGTCATTTTGGTCAGAACTGACCGGGAACCCCGAGAATCACCAAAAACTTCATTTACAACAAAATGTAGAGAACATAAAATCATACCGTAGAAATACTTTAGATTTCGCAAATAAGAGTTTTGACATGTATAAAGTTTGTAAAATGATAGTAGGAACTCACCGGTAGGTTTTCAGAATAAAACCCGGAAAACCAGATAACGATCACGATGAAGAGGTGAAGCTTAAAACACCGACCCCTTGCTAGAAACACCGAAAACTAGCAACTAAACTAGCCTTGAAGATCAAAAGAATAAAAAGGAGAAAAGAAGAGAGAGAGAGAAACTGAGATTGATATTTTGAGAAATATCTCCTAAATCAAGATATTAAAACAACCCTCAAAGAAGGGAATGCGCACGACCCGTGCGCTAGCACTGTGCCTCGGCCCTGGATCCTACGCACGACCCATGCGTTTTCTCTGAAGGAGGACGCACGACCCGTGCATCCTGTAGACAGCCCCAAAACCTTTATTTCCTCAATACAACTTCACTAAACGGCTAAACGAAAATTCGGGGTGTTACAACACTAGCTATCGGAACCGACGTAAAGCCACCGGTATTATTCAAAGGCGAGTACGAACAGTGGAAGGACTGCTTCTTGGACTTCATTGATCGTAATGATCTGGAGGATTATATCATATTATCTCTCAAGGAAGGCGTCATGAAACCTCCCACATAGATCTTATCTACTAAGGGAGAGAATGAGGAATAAATTGTCAACAAAGAATACCTACTTCAACTGGAAGAGTACACAGACGAGCAAAGAAAGACAGTCAAAGCTGATAGATTGGCTAGATCATTCATATTACAAGGAATTTCGAATGAGATCTATGTCAAAATTGATAGTTATAATGCCACGGGCAAGGAGATGTGTGATCATCTAGAAAAGATGATGCTAGGATCCAAGATCGGCAACCAGCTCAAAGTCTCGAATTGTTTAAACAACTATGAAGAGTTCAAGGCCAAGGAGGGTGAATTTCTGGAGGCTACATACGATAGATTTGTGACTCTGCTGAATGAGCTCAGTAAGAATAAAGTCAGGAAATCTTAGATCGAGTTGAACGTAAAAATCTTGAGCATACTGCAGCCAGAGTGGAAGAGATTCACTAGGCAGATGAAGTAGATGAAGGATCTGAATGAGATTCCACTTCACGAGGTGTATGAGACTTTGAGACAAAACAAGGAAGAGGTTGAGGAGATCAAAGATGAAAAGAAGAAGGCTGAGAAAGTGGTTGCTGATCCAGTTGCCCTGGTAGTGAAGAAGAAATATGTGAGTCTAAAGAAGAAGAAGAAGAAGAAGAAGGTAATACTTTCTGAATCCGAGGAGGTGGATAGTGAGGAAGATTCTGATTCCGATGACTATTAGAATCTGAAGCAGGCAATGCTATTACTGACTAAAGCTTTCCAAAAGAAGTTTTACAAGAAGCCTGGATCTAACAGTCAGAGGTATTCTTTAGGTTCAAGGAATTATGAACATAAAGAGAGAATTGAAGGAAAAAGGATGGAAGAGAAGAGGCCTGAGAAGAAAAGATATAGATCCTAAGAGAAGAAAGAGTCAGATCCCACAAAGTGCTATAACTGCAGAAAGATCGGACATTTTACTAAGGATTGCCAAAAGCCTAAGGTCCAAAACTCCGAGTACTACAATAATAAGATGCTTTTGGCCAAGCAGCAGGAAGTTGGCAAGGCTCTTATGGCTGAAGACGAATTCTGGCTCGATCACTCTGATGAAGAAGGAGAGAAGGAGGAAAAAGCCCATTTGTTCTTTATAGGTAAAGAAGAGACTGAAGCAGAAGCAGATTCAAACTGTGAAGAAAACGAAGAGATAAGTGATATGTCTGAATTAGACTTTCTCATTCAAATGCAAGCTATGATGGTTCTACTCCAGGAATTAGAGTCTAAACTTAAGCGTGAGAAAGGTATCATTAAAGAGAAAAAACAATCACTACTGAAACTTAGCAATGACATTGCTGAGAAGAACGTATTGATTGATGCTTTACATAAAAAAATTGATACCAGCGCGAAAGATAAGACTATAATTCACAATGAACTATCATAAACTATTTCCAAATATAGACTGTGTGAATTTGAAGTAAAAGAGGTTGCCAACAAGTGTTCATCTTTAAAGAAATAGAACAAATCTTTATCTGAAAAAGTGAATGGTTTGGAGGAAAAACTTTACACTTTAGGTCAAACTGAACAAACCATTCATTTAAACAAACCTAAAGAGAGTAGTGAGTGTTGGGGTCATGGTTACGAGAACCCACACTACCTCAAAAAGGGTATTTCTAGAGTGCATGTGCTTTATGATTTTGGATTTTTAAAACTGGCACGACAATATCTCGAACTTAAAGTTAAGTGGACTAAACTTTCTGAAGAAGATGAAGCTAAAGAAAAAGAGAAAAGAAAGAACAAAACTAAAATGAAACTTCCATTTCGATATGAGAGGTTGAATTCTAGTTATAGTTCTGATAAATCAAAATTTCTTTCTAATGACTATTTTGAAAGCTACTTTTCAAAAGAGTTGGAGGCTAAACCAATTGAAGGTAAAATTTATGTACCTCCTCTCATGTTAGAAAGTAAAATTTCTGAACTCGAGAACACTCTGATAGAAGAAAGGATTTTGATTAATCTAGAACAAACTGTGTTTTCTACTGTGATTCTAAATTCTGATTTTTCTAAAACCTCCAAAGCTTCAAAACCTGATGATTTTAATGGTCTACTTGATGAAGAGTTTGATTTTCTTAACTCTGAAGGTCGTTTAGATGATTGCGTTGATCAATTTGATTTCAATGCAAAACTTACTGATCATTAACAGTTTGTTATTAATTCTTTTGGTCTACCCAGTGTGTGTGAAAAGGGTGAAACATCAACGAAAGTTGATATACCAGTTTCAGTGAATCCCAAGAATGCTAAAGGTAAGAAGAAGAAATCTAGGCATTCGCATAAACGAACAACCACTGGTAAATCAAAGAAAAAGCAATCTTTCAAATCTCACAGTTCTAACTCTAAAGTTTCAAATGTTTCAGATGTTAATAAAAGAAACACTAGAGTTAGATCAGAATGGCAACCAAAGAAGAAAATTGATGAGACTATGAAATCATTTTCTGTTTCTGATTGTAATAGAGTGACCAATAGTAATACTGATGTAGTTGAGAATGTTGCTTTTAATAAACAAAAACTCGTAACTTCTTACAAGAAATATTCAATGAAGCAATTATTCCAATTATCTTCGTCTGCTAGAAAGTCTTCTACTTATAATAGAAATGATTTTGCTTCTCGGAAATATTCTGATGTTTGGTTTGAAACATATCATGTCTATTCATATCATTCTCATGCTTCAAATGTTTTTCAAAAGATCAAAGGGTCCATATACAATTGGATGCCAAAATCTTGTGCTAACACTGTAGGACCCATATATAAATGGGTACCTAAACCAATTGTTTCGTGATTTCTCCTGTGCAGACCCGTCATATGTGGTACTTGGATTCTGGTTGCTCCAAGCATATGACCAGGCAGAAAGATTTATTATCTAATTATACAGAGAAATATTGTGGAACAGTGCGCTTCGGAAATGATCAGTTTTCACAAATTTTGGGTTATGGTGACGTGATTCAAGACAACGTAACTATTACGAAGGTGAGCTACGTTGAAGGATTAGGACATAACCTGTTCAGCATTGGACAGTTCTGTGACAAAGACTTAGAGGTCAATTTTAAGGCCAAGAGGTGTTCTGTACGTACTGAAGATGGTAAAGAACTCTTGGTCGGCACTAGAAACTCAAACCTCTACACAATTAACCTGTCAAAAGTCAAGACTGACAATGAGGTGTGTCTACTGTCAAAAGCCTCGCTGCAACAAAGTTGGTTATGGCATCGAAGGCTTTCTCACCTGAATTTTCGTTACATCAACAAACTGGTCACGAGAAATTTGGTAAAAGGACTTCCAGCGCTCAAGTATGTTAAAGAACATCTCTGTGCAGCGTGTGAGAAGGGAAAGATGAAGAGAGTCTCTCATAAGCCGAAACCTGAGCCGAGTATAAGTTCATCTTTAGAATTACTGCATATGGATCTCTGCGTTCCTATGCGTACTCAAAGCATACACGGCAAGAAATACGTTCTAGTGATTGTGGACGATTACTCGCGGTACACTTGGGTCAAATTTCTGAGAACAAAGGATGAGACGCCCGAAGTCATCATACATTTTTGAAGACTACTCAAGTGAATCTGCAAAAGGCAGTCAAGCTTCTTCGTATAGATAATGGCACAGAATTTAAGAATAAAATTGTAGAAGATTAACTCGAATCCAGAAATAGAAAGCTAGTCGAGGCTTCCAGAACGCCTGAACAGAAGGGAGTCGTAGAAAGACGTAACAGAACGCTAGTCGAGGCCGCTCGGATTATGCTGAGTCAATCAGATCTGCCTCTGTTTCTATAGGCTGAAGTTATATCGACTGCTTGCTATACGCAGAATCGTTCTATAATCCACCGCCAGTTTGGTAAAATGTCATATCCTTTAATAAATAATCGTACGCCTGGCATTAAACATTTCCATATTTTTGGATACAGGTGCTTTGTACTGAATGACAAGGAGAACTTAAACAAGTTCACTCCAAAGGCAGACGAAGGCATCTTTATCGGCTACTCTCAAAAGTCTGCAGCTTATAGAGTCTACCTGAAGAAGTCCGAGATAGTAGTTGAGAGCGTCAATGTTACATTTGTTCAGGAGATGGATTCTGTTCAAGATAGTTCAGAACCCGTTATTACTGGTGTATTAGCTTCTGGGCAGATCAGTCCAGAACCTGTGCCTACTGAAAAAAAAATCAGATGAAGCGTCATCGTCTAATTCGTATTTATCTGATTTTGATTTATTGTTTGAGTTGTTTTATGATTAATTTCTTGGTACTAAAGTGACTAAACCTGTTGTGGTTGACAAATCGGAAAATTCAACGCATAATCATCCAACCACTTCAGAGATATCTACTGAATCAAATTCTCCGGTTCAACAAGAGATTCCAATTCAAACGCCTACTCCAACAGTTGAAGCTGTGAACATTCATGAAGAGCCAGAAGTTGTTGAGTCAGTTGGACGCACTGTAAAGACTACTTAACAGTCATCAAATGTCCAACCAACTAAAGCTTCTCCACAAAATACATCAACTGAACCCCTCCCAAATACTGCACAAACTGAAGAAGTTGATAGTGGATTTTTAGATGAAAACCATGATCAATGTACATCAAATCCACTCCCTCATGAACATAGGTGGACCAAAGAGCACCCGATACATCAGATCATAGGAGATCCATCTAAACCGGTGCAAACTAGGTCTACTAGACTTAATCAATGTATGCATGGATCATTCCTGTGTAAGTTAGAGCCAACACGCGTATCTGAAGATCTAGCTGACTCAAATTGGGTAAGCGCGATGCAAGAAGAGTTGAATCAGTTCGAAGCATTAAAAGACTGGAGACTAGTGCTTGAGCCTGAAGGTAAAACTATTGTTGGCACAAAATGGGTTTTCAAGAACAAGAAAGACGAAGATGGTATCGTTATCAGAAACAAAGCAAGACTAGTGGCTAAAGGGTATAGGCAAGAGGAAGGTATTGACTATGACGAGACTTATGCTCCAGTGGCATGCATCGAGGCTATACGGATGTTTCTTGCATATGTCGCTCATAAGAACTTCACCATCTATCAAATGGACGTGAAGACTGCCTTTCTCAACGGCATCTTAAAGGAGGAAGTCTACGTCTCTCAGCCTGAAGGTTTTGTCAATCCAGAGAAACCAAATCACGTATATATCTGGACAAAGATCTTTACGGTCTAAAGCAATCCCCTCGATCCTGGTATGAAATGTTATCTAAATTCCTAGTCAAGTCTGGCTTCTCGAAAGGTAAAATCGATACTACTCTTTTTATCAAAAAGGAAAAAGCCGATATCATTTTAATTCAGATTTATGTGGATGATATCATACTTGGCTCAACTAATGCAAAATACTGTAAGAATTTTCTAACCTCATGGTGTCCAGATTTCAGATGAGTATGATGGGAGAGATGAATTTTTTTCTCGGATTACAAGTCAAACAATTTTCCACGGGGATCTTTATTAATCAAGCTAAGTACATTTTCGATATTCTTAGAAAAATTAAAATGGAAAATTGTACACCTATTGGAACCCCGATGGCACCAGGAACTAAGAGTGTCGTTGATCCTTCGGGTAAAGCAGTCGATGTTAGAACCTACCGAGGGATGATTGGTTCTTTAATGTATTTAACATCTAGTAGGCCAGATATAATGTTCTCTACATGTCTATGTGCTCGATATCAGGCTTCTCCTAAAGAATCTCATTTTTCTGCAGTTAAATGAATTTTTAGATATCTGAAGGGCACTGCGGATCTTGGTCTGTGGTATCCTAAGGATACAGGTTTTGAACTGACAGCATATTCAGATGCAGACCATGCAGGTTGAATGCTAGAAAAGAAAAGTACGTCGGGTCACATACAATTTTTAGGCGATAAACTCATGAGTTAGGCTTTAAAGAAACAACTATGTGTATCTACATCAACAACTGAGGCTGAGTACGTCACTGCGGCGAGCTGTTGTTCTCAAGTGTTGTAGATGAGAACACAACTCCGAGATTATGGATTCAAATTCAATAAGATCCAGATCTACTGTGATTCGAAGAGCGCAATTGCAATATCTGCGAATCCTGTTCAACATACCAAGACCAAACTATGTGCCCAGATTCTAGTTCTTAAATGCAATTAATCAAAACAAACACAAACAAGAATCAATTACCTGTTTGATTCGATTCAATAAACCACAAGATTACACTTTCTCTCTCAAGATTCTCTCTCTCTCTTTCTCTGTCTAAAATGTAACTGATAAAATGTACAACTGAAACTCTTCTGTTTATTGTTGCTGATTACAAAGCAAGGAAACCTATTTATACCTACAACTAATTACAACAAGGAAACAAACAAATACGATATGTTGACTTTTATTACAAAAGACTTTGACTTTAATGAGATTTGACTTTCTCAGCTTTGACTTTCTTGACCTTTGACCTTAAGTCTTCTTGATCTTGTATCCAACTGATTTATGCTCTAACAATCTCTCCCTTTGGATTCAAGATCACTGTTGAAAGATCTAGCAAATCAGTCTTCACTTAAAAAAATATCTTCAGATTCAGCTCAAATTGCTTCAACAAATAATCTTCAAAGAAAATTTCAGTGAAATCCACACATCTTCAAACCTTTACTTTGAACTTTTCTGACTTGGACATTTCTGAAAATTATCTGAAAACATTATCATTTCTTGATACCATATCCCCCTTTTTGATGATTTGAGCATCTATATCATCAAAACTTTTCTTCCAAGAAATGTCTTTGACCCATTCTGATCTGTCAAACTGAACCTCTGATTCTGTGATCCATAACCAAGTATTCATCTAGATCTTTTCAAATCTAGACAAAATAAGAAAATCTAACTCCTGAATCAACATATGAATCAGTTAAAATGCCTGTCAGTAACACGAAGTAACTGTGTGTAACGAATACACAATATAAAGGAGTTTTTTGATGTTCACTCCCCCAGGGCTTCCATCCAATCATCGAAACACCACAAACGCAATTTCTATGAATGTTATGACAAAGAAACAAATTCTTTGTGTGTTCGTGCAAGTGTAGAAAGAATTAAGCACGAATAATTGCTTATAAAGGCTCAAAGTTGTGTAAACCACTGAGACAACAGTAGATAAACACAGACTCAATGTGCATGATTGAAGTGCGAAGGTGGAGCAGACTTCCTTCTTTTTCAATATACATATTTTCCAAATGAAAACCAGATAGATTATATGATGCGTCCCCTTGAAAATGTGAAACATTTTCTTTTTGAGAAGAAAATGAGTAGCTGGTGGGGTTTAGTCAAGAGTTGGCATGGGCTATTTTCCTGTTTCAATAACGTTCACCAAAGAGTTGTGAAACGCTAGTAATGTGGCTGCCTGACTCAGAAAGTAGTTGGTGCAGAGTTTGATATTCTTTTACTCTGTTCTCACACCCTCTTTCTTTTGATCATTAAGCTCACTACTAACCAAACTCTCCTTTACATTTTACCTCATCACACCCACACTCATTTCTTTTTGACTTCTCACACTCAATCACTAAAGGATTAACTTCTTTGGTAGGAAACACTGGTAATTGTGAATCCATAGAAGTTCATGTAAGCCCTAGCACAAAGAACCCATGTATGATCCTAAAAGAATGTGTTGCTCATAATGATTTAACTTTATCAGTTAAAACTCAATAATACAAATGTCAGATGAATGTATGCTCAAAATATAATCATGAAGAAATTAGCATTTTTAAACATTGAAGTATTTTCAAACAAGTATATTGAATGAATGAACATGAATGCAAAAGACTTGTTTGAAAATCTGACATTGTATGAAAATGATTAGAAATCAAGACTTATGGTCAAAAATAATGGATATTGTCTATACGAAACAAAAATATAGACATTCTTGAAATAACGTTTCGAAATGAAATATCGCTCAAAAGTTCTTTGAAGTACAAGCGGAGTGTCTTACCATCGAAAAAAAATTGTTTCAATTTAGAGACATGGTAAGAACATTTTAAACAAAAAATTGAAACCGGTGTGTGTGAATACTTGAAAGTATATAGAAAAACAATACGCAAGTATTAATCTTTGGAAACACACGGTTTGTTTATCAATTAAGCACAAAAATAAAATGAAAACATTTAAAATCACACTTCCAAATTATAAAATCTGTTTAAAATTCATGAAGTGGTTTGAACATTTCAGAACATGTTTTCTATATCTGAAAGTTGTCCTTCTTTCAGATATATTTGAGATTAAGATAAGAAATTTACCTTTTAGCTTTGTCTTAAATCTCATGAAGTCATGCTTAAGTCAAAATGATATGATCGTGTCATCCTCTCTCATCCTGCATAAGTCTCAAAGTCTAGTCAAAAATTTATTCACAAAATTTATTCGAAAAATAAAAGAACATAAAGCAGTAAAACGATTAAAGAACGAGTTCTGATCTTAAGCAATCAAAAATCATAGTCTTACTCCTTTTGATATTATATGCTCCCCCTAAAATCATGCATCACAAAAGTTTTGTCATTTAAGCAAAATGCAAAAATTAGTTATGCTCCCCCTCAAATGTATGTAAATCATCTAAAATTCTTCTCTTACTCCCCATGAGATCATGAGCAAACAATTAAAGTGTAGATATACTTCAGACATAAAGATAAAGAAAATGATGAAAAATAACAATACGTAACTTTATTAGGTAACAACCGATTATGTCTTAAGATTTAACATACCAAGCTTAGAGACAAAAAAATTAAATCTCTTTTCATCTAATGGTTTGGTAAATAAATCTGCAAGCTGATAATCTGTTTTTACAAAATAAAGTTCAATTGTTCCTTTTTCTACATTATCTTGAATAAAATGATACCTGACATCAATGTGTTTGGTTTTCGTATGCTGGACAGGATTAGCAGATATCGCGATTGCACTCTTCGAGTCACAATAGATTGGAATTTTATCAAACTTGAATCCATAGTCTCGCAGCTGTGTTCGCATCCACAAGACTTGAGAACAGCAACTAGCAGCAGCTACGTACTCTGCTTCAGCAGTCGATGTGGAAACGCATAATTGTTTCTTTGATGCCCAGCTAACGAGCTTGTCTCCAAGAAATTGAACATGACCAGAAGTACTCTTTCTATCCAACATGCAACCTGCATGATCTGCATCTGAATAAGTAGTCAGTTGAAAACCAGTATCCTTAGGATACCACAGACCAAGATCTGCAGTCCCCTTTAGATACCTAAAAATCTGTTTGACAGCAGCCAAATGGAATTCTTTAGGAGCAACCTGATATCTAGAACATAAACATGTTGAAAACATAATATCTGGTCTACTAGATGTAAAATACATTGACGATCCTATCATACCTCTATAAGTTCTAACATCAACACTTTTACCCGAAGGATCAGTGCTAATCTTAGTACCTGGTGCCATTAGGGTTCCAATAGGTTTACAATTTTCCATATTGAACTTCCGAAGAATATCCAAAATGTACTTAGATTGTAATCCGAGAAAGAAATTCATCTCTCCCATCATACTCATTTGAAAACGTGACACCATGAGGTTAGAAAAGTTTTTGCAAAATTTTGGATTTGTAGAACCAAATATTACATCATCAACATAAATCTGAATAAGAATAATATCAGTTTTTTCCTTTTTGATGAACAAAGTGGTATCAATCTTACCTTTGGAAAAACCTGACTTGACCAAGAATATAGATAGAACATCATACCATGCTCGAGGGGCTTGTTTTAAACCATACAGGGCTTTGTCCAAGATGTAGACATGATCTGGCTTATCTGGATTCACGAACCCTTCTGGTTGAAACACATATACTTCCTCCTTAAGAATGCCATTCAGAAAGGTTGTTTTCACATCCATCTGATAGACTGTGAAATTCTTATGAGTTGCGTAGACTAGAAACATGCGGATTGCCTCTATACGCGCTACTGGAGCATACGTCTCATCGTAGTCTATGTCGTCCTCTTGCCGGTAACCTTTGGCAACAAGTCTAGCTTTGTTCCTTATGACGATACCATCTTCATCCTTCTTATTCTTGAATACCCATTTAGTGCCTATCACGGTTTTACCTTCTGGTTTTGGAACTAATCTCCAAACCTTTAGGGCTTCAAACTGATTGATCTCTTCTTGCATATCAGATACCCAATCCGAATCAGCAAGTGCGTCTGATACTCGTGTGGGCTCAATCTTCCTGAGGAATGAGTCATGCATACATTGATTAAGAGTCGCTGACCTAGTTTGTACAGGCTTGTTGAGATCTCCAATTACTTGATGTAATGGATGTTCTTTGGTCCAGCGATGCTCATGAGCTAGTGGAGTAGATACTGATTGAACATGATCATCATCTAGAAATCCACTTTCAGAATCTTCAGTTTGAATAACATGAGGGGAGATTGCAGTTGAAGTCTCAGGTACAGAAATGTCAGTTGAAATAGCAGATTGTGGCTGTTGAGTTGACAGTGTGTTACACCCAACTGAAACTATTACTTCTGGCTCAACATTTGCTTGTGCATTTTCAATTGTAGGAGTAACAGTAGGAATTTGAGTTTCTGACTGAACGGGGGATACTTGTTCAGTTATGACCTCTAAAGTGACTGGATGATTGCAACTTGTGTCTTCAGACCTGTCAGTCACAGCAGATTTAGATACATTAGAACCTAGAAACTCATCATAGAAGAATTCAAATAACAAATCTAAATCAGATAAATGTAAAATAGAAGTAGAAGCGTTATCCGAATTTTTCTTTGTAGAAACAGGTTCTGGACTGATATGCCCAGAAGCTAATACTCCAGTGATAACGGGTTCTGAACTGAGTTGATCAGAAGCCATGTCTTCATCAAATGTTACATTAACGCTCTCGACAACTGTCTTGGACTTCTTCAGATAAACACGATATGTTGCCGATGTTGAAGAATAAACAATGAAGATACCCTCGTCCGCCTTAGCACTGAATTTATTCAGACTCTCTCTGTCGTTAAGCACGAAGCACTTACACCCAAATATGTGAAAATACTTGATTGTCAGTGTTCTGTTGTTGATCAGCTCATATGGAGTCTTTTGAAAACGGCGGTGTATTATGGATCGATTTTGAGTATGACATGCAGTTGACACAGCTTCTGCCCACAAGAATAGAGGTAGATCGGATTGGCTGAGCATAGTACGAGCAGCCTCGACTAGCGTCCGATTTCGCCTTTCAACTACTCCATTTTGTTCAGGCGTACGAGCAGCAGAGTACTGATGTGATATCCCGACCGATTCGAGATATTCTTCAACTATCTTGTTTTTGAACTCTGTGTCGTTGTCCGTTCGAAGAAACTTGACTTGTCGTTGTATATTCACTTGGGTCGTCTTTAAGAATGTAATGAGAACTTCGGGCGTCTCATCTTTTGATCGAAGAAATTTGACTCATGTGTATCTTGAGTAATCGTCCACCATAACCAACACGTATTTCTTTCCACCTAAACTCTGAGTTCTCATTGGACCACACAAATCCATATGTAACAATTCTAACGGAGAACTAGTGCTTGGTTCAGGCTTCGGTTTATGCAGAGCTCTCTTCATCTTACCCTTCTCACATGCAGCACATAAGTGTTCTTTCTCGTATTTCAGCTCAAGAAGTCCTTTTACCAATTTCCCACTAACCAGCTTGTTGATATAACGAAAGTTCAGGTGTGATAAACATATGTGCCAGAGCCAACTTTGTTGCATTGAAGCTTTTGTCATTAAGCAAACTTGATTGTCAATCTGAACTTTGGACAGGTTGATGGTATAGAGGTTTGTCTTGCGATTTCTACCTAAGAGTTTTGTGCCGTCTTCAGTACGAACCGAGAAACTCTTAGATTTGAAGTTGACCTCTAACCCTTTATCGCAGAATTGACCAATGCTAAACAGGTTGTGCCCTAAGCCTTCGACATAACTCACCTTACTGATCGTTATATTGTCTTGAATGATGTCACCATATCCTAAGATTGGTGAAAGTTGATCGTTTCCAAATCTGACATTTTCACTGAATTTCTCTGTATAATTAGACAATATAGCTTTTTGCCCAGTCATATGCTTGGAACATCCACTGTCCAAGTACCACATATGTTGGGTCTGCAAGAGAAATCATGACACAATAACTTTAGGTACCCATTTAAAAACGGGTCCTAACAGATTAGCACAAGATTTTGGTATCCATTTGAAAATGGACCCTCTGTTGTTTTGAAAACCTTTAAAAATATTTGATCTTGAAGAATGCACATGATAAGATCCGTACCAATCAGAATAATTATGAGAATAAGCTAAATCAGTTCTCCGATAATTATAATAAGATGTAGTAGTAATAGGAGATAATTGAATCAACTGCTTTATTGAATAACGCTTGTAAGAAGTTACAAGGTTTTGTTGATGAGAAGCATATTGACCAACTACATCTGAATCACTACTAACAGATCTAGTACAAGAATTATCAAAAACTGATCCAGCTATCTCATCATCCTTCCGTTTTGGTCGCCATTCTGTTTGAGCTTTCGACCTTTTCTTGCTTATATCTGAAACACAAGATGTAGATTTATTAGGAAAAGCAGACTTCTGAAACTGAGTTTTCTTTTGTGTACCAGTGTATTTCTGTTTCTGTAATCGTTGTTTCTTATGTTTCTTACCTTGAGAATAATAATCAGCAGTTACAGAAACTGATTCACCAACCTTAGTTGATGATTTAACAGTTTTAAGAACACTTGGTAACACCTTTTCATTTAAAAGACAAGTAGAATGATCAGGAAGAATAACATTAAAGTCAAACATATCAATTTCGTCTATGCACCCATCATCAGAATTAAGAAAATCATTTGCAGACTCAAATAAGTCATCAAAACTATCAGACGAAGTTTGAGGTGCCTTAGAAACTTTAGAACACTTTGTAGATGTAGATTGAAAAATCGTGTTCTTTAATACAGTAGAAAATACACTTTGTTGAATATCAACCAAAAGTTTTTCATCAGATAAAACATTTTCCAACTCAACTATTTTGCTTTCAAGAATGAGTGGAGGAACATAAACCTTTGCAACTGCAGGTTTTGCCTGCATCTCAGAAACAGAATAACTAGCAAAATAGTCGTTTGAAAGAACTTTTGGTGTTTCTAAAAGATAACTATCATTTAACTTTGCATAGTTAAATGGTAGTCGCATTTTCTTTACATTCTTTCTATTTTCAGTTTCTTTGGCCTCAACTTCTTCTGGTAATTTGGTAAAAAATTTGGGTTTTAAATGAGGATGTTTACCAGCACAATCAAGAAAATCAAAATTATAAAGTGCTGGTTGTTTTCTGATGGCTTTCTTAAGATAATGAGGGTTTTCAAAACCAAGACCCCATTTTTCCTTAACATCAGCCTTATCGTTAGGTGCATTAAGAAAGATTGTTTGATCTGTTTGGCCTCTAGCGTAAAGTTTGGCTTCCAGACCATTTACCTTCTTATTCAAAAGCTTGTTCTCAACCTACAATATATAAACAGTTAGTGCAGATTCTTTCTTCTCAAACTCATATTTAGAAACTTTAACTTCAAAATCAGAAATCTTCTTTTCAAAACAATCTACTTGAGATTTAGAATCAGAAGCAGACTTGTGCAAAGAATCAATCAGATCTTTGTTCCCAATAACTGACTTATTGAGTTCAAATATCTTATTGTTTCTTTTAGCAACTCTTTCTTTTTCCTTTTTCAATTTATTTTGTAAGTCTTGATGCTCAACTATCATAGCTTCCATTTTGGTAATGAAATCTTTTTGAGTTAAGTTTAATACCTCATCAGCTGTCTCGTCATCTGATTCATCATACTTGACCTCTTTTCCCATAAGACAGAGATGAGCAGTTTCTTCCTTCTCTTCCTCTTCACCTTCTGAATGATCCAGCCAAAATTCGTCCTCAGCCATTAAAGTTATGCCCGCTTCTTGTTGTTTGGCCAGTAGTAGTTTGTTCTGATTGTACTGAGAATTATGAACTTTTGGATTTCTACAATCTTTTGCAAAATGTCCAATCTTGCCACAGTTGTAGCATTTGACTGGATCACTTGCTGGCTTTTCGGCAACAGTGTAATCATTCATGAACTTCTTCCTTTCATCAGGTTTCTTCTCAACATATCTGTTTTCTTCATATCTCTTTTGTTCCACCCTCTCTCGGTGCTCATGATTCTTTGAACTTGATGAAGAATACCTTTGAGAATTTGATCCCGGCTTCTTATAGAATTTCTTTTGAAAGGTACGGGTCAGTAACATCATGGCTTGTTTCAGACTTTCTCCATCATCACCATCTGATTCAGATTCTGACTCAGAACTCGTAAGCACTTTCTTCTTTTTCTTCTTCTCTGCCTTTTCTTTCTTTTCTTTCTTCTTGTCTCCAACAACCAAAGCAATCGGATCAGGAACCTTTTCAGCCTTCTTCTTTTCAGCTCTTTTCTCCTCAACCTCATCTTCATTCTGACGTAAAGTCTCATAGACTTCGTGAAGAGGTATGTCATTCAAGTCTTTCATCTGCTTCATCCTACGTGTATGTTTCTTCCATTAAGGTCGTAGGATACTTAGGAATTCGACATTGTTTTCCAGCTGCTTCTTTGTCACTTTGTTCTTTGTCAGTTCATTCAGAAGCAAAGTAAACCGTTCATAAGTATCTTCCAAACTCTCATTCTCTTTGGCTTTGAATTCCTCGTAGCTATTGATGCAGTTAGCTACTTTCATCTGATTTCCGACCTTGGATCCCATCATCATCTTTTGCAATTGATCCCACATCTTCTTAGCATCTTCCTTGTAGCTATCAATCTTGATGTAAATCTCATTAGGAATGCTTTGAAGTAGAAGAGATCTTGCTTGTTTGTCTGCTTTATATCGACTTTTCTGTTCTTCAGAGTACTGAGATAAATCCACTTTAACTGGTTTTCTCTTTTGTTCTCTTTCTTCATCACCATGTCCACTATCAAATGAATCATCATCAGCAGGTACTTGAACTATGATTGGTGCCATAGGACCTTCTGTAGATCACAATACAGTGCAATCAATAGTAAATATTCAATGTAGAACAATAATCAAGCCACAACTGCTAGTCATATGATTAATATGAAATCAAAGGGTTTAGGTTTATAGAGAGAATATTTGATCAGAATATGTAAACCTATACACTAGCAATCTAACAAATGACTTGAGTTACCTGAAATATGAACTAGAAAAGCCTTTATATATTCAGGCTTACAGACCTAATGGGCTTATGGGCTTTAGGCCCAACTATTAAAACAACTATTAAAGAATAACATTTTAAACCCTTATAAATACTTTATTCCACTTTCAACACATAGGACTTTCACTCCTAACAATCTCCCCCTAAAGTTGAATAAAGCATTTATCTTCTTGAAATCTTCAAACATTGATCTTCTTTAAATCTTCAGGTTTGATCTTCTTTCCCTCTTGAATCTTTGAAGAATTTTGGTGTTGCATGTCTCCATGTCTTTCCAACCAGATTCAATGTACAGTAGCCTCGACTGAATGCACTATCACGCAACTTTTAACTGTAGAAACTCAATCACATCGGATCAGCACACAAGAAAGATAATGTGAGAGTAACATTTTCCACGGTGCATCTTCAGTTTAAAACAAAGAATTTGTCTTTGAACCGCGAGTTGAATAGACTTTCAGCTAAAGAAACTTGATTCAATCAGCGCATAGGAGCAATGATAAACAAATTTGTAGCAGACACCACATGATACGGAAAAGAATCAATTCAAACTTCGAAATCTTCATATTTGAAAATCTTCACTGTCTTCAGACAAACAAATTTAGCATTAAACTCATGTCTTCATCTCTTTGAAAATCTTCACTGTCTTCAGACAAACAAATTTAGCATTAAACTCATATCTTCATCTCTTTGATCTCTAGGTTGTCTTCAGAAAAACACTCTTTCTCTTTTCACAGAACAAACTTTCTTTAAAACATTGAAATTGAACTTTGAAAAATTTCTCCCCCCTTTTTGATGATTGTGAGCATCAAGATCATCAAAACTCTTCAATTTCGACACATTCTTTGATCTCCCCTTGAGAATATGACATTCATGAAATGTATATATCCGAATCTTTTCAAATTCAGATATACTAGGAATTGTAAACCTGAATCAACAAATGATACAGTTAGTATGCCTGTAAGTAGCACAGAGCCACTTTGTACAACAGATGTTCATTGTAAGGAGCTGGTTTGATGATGACTCTCCAGGACTTCCATTAAATCATTGAAAAACACAAGGTTTATCTATGAATGTTCTGACAGAAAAACAGATTTTTTGTGTGCTCGTGCTTGTGTATGAAAGAATTTTAGCATAATGATTGTGTTTCATAAGGCTCAAATTGTGTAAACTGCTGAGACAGCAACAGATAATACACGAACTCAATGTGCATGAAAGAGGTGTGAAGGTGGGGCAACTTTCCTTCTTTTTCAATATCCAAAACTTCCAATTGAAGACTAGATAGCAGATATTTTGCGTCCCCAAAGAAAATGAAACATTTCCTTGTTAAGAAAGAAACGAGTGGTTGGTGGGGTTAATGCAAGAGTTGGTATGGGCTAGGTGCCTTCTTCAATGATGGTCACCAAAAAATGTGAACCAATCAGAATATGTGTCTGCCTGGCTCAGAAAGTGGTTGGTGCAGAGTTCTGATATTCTTTTAACTCTGTTCTCACACCCTCTTTCTTTTTAACATTAAAGCTCACTTCTAACCAAACTCTCTTTTTCATTTTTCCGCTCAGCACAATGAGAAAAACTCAGCCAGATGAGTTATCTCCCCCACTCTTTGATTTATGACCCCTCACCCCTCAAATCACTCTAGGATAACTTCCGGGGTAGGAAACACTGGTTTACGTGAATCCATGGAAGTTCTGTTTAAGCTCTCACACAAATCCCGTGTAAGTCCTTAAAAATAATTGCTCAACAGTTTAACTTGAACATTTAGGCTCAAATAAGATAACAATGTCAAAAAGTATGCTAAGGAGATTTGAGCAATTAAACTTTGAAAATCTGACAATGTATCAATCAGATCAACTAAACTGGTTAAGGTATCAAAGAATTGGATATTATGTTTATATGAACAAATATAAACAATTTAGCAATGAAAGCACAAATTTAGAAATAATGATAGATGCTCAACAACATTGAATATCAAACGGGAGTATTACCATCGTAAAATTGTTTCGTTATGAGACATGGTAATAACATATTTCAAACGATGTACTGAACCGGTGTGTATGAATACTTTACATTATAAAGACAAGATAATACGCAAGTATTGATCTTTGGAAACACACGATCAGTTAAACAGTAAAGCTCAAAATTGAAAAACATTTAAAAGTCACGCTTCTAAATTCATAAAATCTTTTGAGAAACAGAAGTGGTTTGAACATTTCAGAAAACGTTTTTCATGTTCGAAAGTTGTTCTTCTTTCAAATAATCAGAAATCTAGATTAGAAGATATTTACCTTTTAAGCTCCCCCTCAAATCATGATATAATGATTTAGGTCTCTTAAGCTCCCCTGGATATTTGCAAAATATCCAAGTCTGAACGTTGAAGAATGGGTCCTGATCTGTCATGTGATCAGAAGCCTAACTTCGTTGAAGTTCGGGTTCTAAGCTGGTTTACTTAGAAGCCATAGTTCTTCTACTCCCCCTTGACAGTAGGTGCCTACGCAAAGTGAGCTTTGCGGTTTCTTTGAGAGACGCAAGGTGATCCTTGCGTTTGCTGAGTAGAACGCAAACGGAGCTTTGCGTTTGCTTTGTAAAACGCAAAGTGAATCTTTGCGTGTGAGAACCTCTTGAATGAGATTCTTTGTGGGTGAGATACTTCGCGGGTCAGAAACTTCTTGGTTTACTTAAGAAACGCAAACTGATGGTTTGCGTGTTAGACTAGAACCGAGAAACAATCTTTGCGTTTCCAGAGAGAACCGCAAACCTGAAAACAATTTTCTAACACCAGAGTTAGATCTTTTTAACTAAGAAAGAAAGATTGAAACGCAAAGTATAAAAATCATACACATATAAGTTTGAATGACACGCAAACTAACACGAATAGAACGCAAACTTCATGAACATAACAGAATTCATGAAAACAAGATAGACACACAAACTTACATGAATGACCCGCAAACTTAAATGAATGACCCGCAAACAATCAAAAATGAAACGCAAACTTCCAAAAACTCTAATTCATGCAAGATCAGCTAAAATATCGAAATTAATCCAAGAAAAGCATTCATTCATCTTCGAAAACTATATTCTAACACATTTTATCAAACAATTTCAATTTAAAACAACAAGATCTAACAATTTGATAAGAACAGAACGATAAAGTCGTTTTTCCAGTAAAATGCTAAATCTACAAATTGAAGATCTAAACAAGATTTTTATGCTCAACTCAAAGAAACAAAAATGATCGATTTGCAGAAACGAAACAATTAAGATCAAAAACAACACAAAAAGATCAACAAACAGTCTAAATTCGATGAATAAGCAAAAAACGAGATTTTCTTGAAAAATCAAGAAAATCGATCGAGTTTTCTACTTAAATTCACAAATCCAGAAACGAAAACACTAATCTCTCAATCTCTCAGGATTCAGATTGCTCTGATACCAATTGAGAGTCCAAAGATCTCTGATTCGTTTAGAGAGAGAAAGTAGAGAGATAAAGTGAAGCGCAAAGTAACAGATTCTATTGATTATGCGAGTGCCAAATCTTGCAAGACAAAGGCGCAAAGGAGACTTAAATACCCCTAGCCCTTACAAACAGTAAACACTACTAAAAGCAGTAAAATCTATAGAATAAATACAATGATTACTACAAAATTGGACTTAACAAGCAATATAGATGGTTCAGGTACATTCCAAAGAAGAAGGAGACACAAAGAAGAGGAACTGGTCTGGAAGAAGAAACCAGTTGAAGATGAGCTGAAAGAAAAAGAATCATGTGTACATGCGTCCACTGTCAAAAAGAACAAACTGCATAAAGGTTAACCTGATCATATCTACTCGAGAGATCAATTACTCAGGTTGTCAGGTAAGAAATACCATTGTTCTTATTGTCATACACATGATCACATTCACAAAACCAGTGATCATTTCTGGTATGGTTCTTATTCTATTTCCCCCACAAGAACTGCAACTAACATTCATGGACCCAAATACCAGTGGGTACCAAAACCGAAAACTGATTGAAGAGATAAGTCATTACTCCGATGGAACTTTGAAAGTGATCAGGCTTCAGTTAGATCAAAGATTGAAAGATGCTGTTAGAAGATTCAAGGAGACACGAACAAACAGGGATCTAATAACAAATGATGAGATTCAACTTCTACGGAATGCATTGGATATAATCAATGAAAGGTTGAATTTCCGTTCTACTCTGCGACGATTAGAAGTGTTACTCGGATTGAATAGATTGCGTCAAAGAGAAGAGCATCAGTAATTCTTCAAAGTCGTCTGGATGGTCTATGCTGTTATTGAAGATTGTTTTTGAAGACCTCGGCGCCAATGATTACTAAGGGGAGATTGTTAAGTCCAATTTTGTAGTAATCATTGTATTTATTCTATAGCTTTTACTGCTTTTAGTAGTGTTTACTGTTTGTAAGGGCTAGGGGTATTTAAGTCCCCTTTGCGCCTTTGTCTTGCAAGATTTGGCACTCGCATAATCAATAGAATCTGTTACTTTGCGCTTCACTTTATCTCTCTACGTTCTCTCTCTAAACGAACCAGAGATCTTTGGACTCTCATTGCTATCATAGAAAAGGTTAGTTTTACGAATCTGATCAAAAGATTTAACTGACCTGTGTGAAGAGACATATTTCTTATTTGAGCTTGATACATTCTTTTCAAGCACTTTAATCGTTGATGCAAAGTTGTCTCTTTCATTAACAAGCAGGTCAATCTTCTTCGTGAACTCAGACTTCGTCTTCTGCTCTTTTAGTGCCTTCTCAGATAGTTCAGATAGCTTGGCAGTCATCTTTTTAATCTCAGTCTCAAAGATGCTTCGTTCTTCTTCAAATCCCTGCTCAACATCATTTCTTTGGCCGGATATTTCCATGAAGAATCCAACATTCTTCTGTTCAATGGTCTTCTTTTCGTTTGCAAACTTTTCTCTTTCAAGAATGATTACTTTCTCGAAAGCATAAACTTGCTGAGAAAGTTTTATGCATTTCAGCTCCACTTCCTTCTTCTCATCAACACATTTTCTCGAGAATTTTGAGAACTTCTTTGCGAAAGATTTCTCTTTAGTCGCAAAATCAGATTTGTGTTTAGCAAGCAGTTGCTCCAAATCAGATAAACGCTTTTGAAGTTCTGCATTAACATCTTTCAGATCAGAGATCTTTTCCTCATAGCTTTCAGCGGAGACTGGTTGCTGAGGTTTAGCTTCCAAAATAGAAATCTTTCCTATTAGCTCAGAGTTCTCAGCTTCCAATTCTCTTTCTTTTAAAATCTCATTTGGCCCTAACATCAACCATTCAGTACAATCCCACAACTCTTTTCCTGTCATTCTGTAGGTATTTATTTGATCAATAAGTTCACTAAAAATGTCACGAAAAAGTTCACAAGTAATACTATCAGTCATATAATTTCGAGCTATATTATTAGCCCTCTCTCTTTTCTCCTTTTCCACAGGAGAAGCTTTTGACTGAACTTGGGATTGCATCTCTCCTTTCGTCAATGATAATCTGATGTAGGGACCCACCTCATGTTCATCTACAAAAGACAGAAAATCAACTTTCCACCGTTCATAATCTCTTTTGGACCGCAGACTTGGTGTGTACACCATTTTGATCGATCCGGATAGAATGTATTCGCTCCGGCTTTGAAGAGAGATGAAACTTGAACGGGATTAAAATTAATCTTAACTGCACTGTAGTGATCGTGAGACAAACAGGATGATCCAAAAAAATGATATATAAAATAAAATAGTAAAAGACCCCGGGATGAATAGTGACCGGGATGAATAGTGATCGACCGATATGAATTGTACCGGATGAATAGTGACCGACCGGTATGAATAGTACCAGATGAATAGTGCCGACCAGATGAATAGTGTCGACCGGATGAATAGTTACTGGATGAATAGTGACCGGATGAATAGTGATCGACCGGTATGAATAGTACCAGATGAATAGTACCGGATGAATAGTGATCGACCGGTATGAAACCCTTATACTTACTGTGTTCCACTTTCAACACATAGGACTTTCAGTCCTAACACCTTCTGTAATTGACAGAAGAATATTCTCTCCATTTGTGTGCCAGTCCACGAAATCAAGGAATCTGTCCTTCCATTGTTCATACTCTCCTTTAAACAGTACAGGAGGCTTGACATCAGTGCCAATTGAAAGTGCATCTTTAGAAGTCATCTTGATAAAACCTGTTTGAAAAATATATGAAATAAGAAACCAGAAACTGATCGTTAGTCCAAATGAAACAATCAAGAAAATAAAGAAAACTTGAAATAAAAAATCAGAAATTTTGAACACAATTAAAACTATGTCCCCCTCGGCAGACTTAGCATGGGGGTCCCGCTACCCGGTTAACTGGTGGGGTCAAGGGGCAACGCCCTTGCGGGGTCGAGGGGCAGCGCCCCTAAAGGCCATATTACAGTTTTAAAAATTTCTCAGAAAAAAAAAATTCTAAGTAAACCAAGCTTTGCGCAACACATGGGGTACGCAAACCACTACTTTGCGTATCACGCTGAATACGCAAACCACACTTTGCGTATCACTCGACTTGCGCAAACTACACTTTGCGTATCTAACTGGTTACGCAAATCTCCCATTGCGTATCGAACTGGTTATACAAACTAAGTCTTGTGACGAGTAGCTTTGCGTGCTGAGAAGGTTACGCAATTCTGACTTTGCGAATCAATAAGCGTACGCAAACCTTACTTTGAGTATCAAGAAGTGTACGCAAATATTACTTTGCATATCTATATACTTGCGCAAAGTATACTTGTCTGAATTCAAACTCTCTTTTCAATTCAAGATGAATACGAAAATCTCAGAAAATCACTTGATGAAAACTTGATGAATCTTGCGCAAACCTCGATGAATCTTGCGCTAACCTCAGATCTTATGCAAACGACGAAACTCGATCAAAATTACACCAAAAACCTATCTAGACCTCAAATTACAGTACGAAGATTTGACAATTAGCTCGCCTAAACACCTAGAACACAATTCTAACAACTAATTTCGATCAAATACACAAAAATGTACAAATCAATATGAATACAGTGCATTTGACTCGTGAACTTCAAACTCACCAAAAACCAAAATCAACAATCGATTATAGTGCAAATTGATCAAAAACTTATATAGACTCGATCGATTACACTTTTCTAACAAAACCTAATCAATTACAACTCCAAAATCGCACAAAAATTCATATTTGATCTAGACACCGAAGAACACAAATACGAACTTTCTGATTTTTTCTTGATTTTTCGATTTGAATCTGCTCTAATACCAATTATGTGCCCAGATTCTAGTTCCTAAATGCAATTAATCAAAACAAACACAAACAAGAATCAATTACCTATTTGATTCGATTCAATAAACCACAAGATTACACTTTCTCTCTCTAGATTCTCTCTCTCTTTCTATCTCTAAAATGTAGCTGATAAAACGTACAACTAAAGTTGTTATGTTTGTTGTTGCTGATTACAAAGCAAGGAAACCTATTTATACCTACAACTAATTACAACAAGGAAACAAACAAATACGATATGTTGACTTTTATTACAAAAGACTTTGACTTTAATGAGATTTGACTTTCTCAGCTTTGACTTTCTTGACCTTTGACCTTAAGTCTTCTTGATCTTATATCCAACTGATTTATGCTCTAACACAAACACATCAACGTCAGATATCACTTTATCAAAGACAATGTGGAAAAAGGTACAATCGAACTTTATTTTGTAAACACAGATTACCAACTTGCTGATTTATTTACCAAGCCTCTTGATGAAAAGAGATTTAATTTTCTCGTTTCAAAAATTGGTATGTTGAATCTCAAGACTTAATCTGTGATTACCTACTAAAGTTTTGTTCTTGTTATTTGTCGGTGCACAATATATATCAAGTTATATCGATACAAACACATTAACGATTACCAACACATTAACAATGGTTACAAGGTTTGATCTATGAAGCTCTCATGTGTGTTCTCTCTGTATTACACCTTTTGTGTGTGTGTGCAAGTGATCTGATCTTGATCGTTGATTGAGAAAGTTGTTGAGATCTGATATTGATCTCAAGCTTCTTAAACACACTACCTTAATAATAATAAACTAATATCTAGATATTAAAACTATAATATCTAAAACTAACTAATATCTAATAACTTAGATATTTAACTAACTAACTAATATCTAACATAATTAGATATTTAAACTAATTTAAACTAAATACTAAACTTACAATAAACAATAATTTACTTCGACATTTATTACAAATGATATTAGACTTTATATCGAGAGTCGACTTTCCGGCATTAGCTTCAGATTGGATCTTCAAATTGGATGATCTTGAATCCAATGAGACTGTGGTCTAACAATCTCCCCCTTTGGATCAAGATCATTACTAAAAAGATTTTAGCAATTCAGTCTTCTTTTTCAGCTCAGAAGATGCAATCTCTTTCTCTAGCTCAGAATGCTTTAGCAAAGTATCTTCAAACAAAATTTATCTGAAATCAGCATGTCTTCAGAATACTTTGATCTCGCATTTCTTTGTTAGCTTTTCTCTTCTCCAATGTCTTGTGAATGTAATGGACATTTCTTCAAGCTTTAGATTCTCCCCCTTTTTGAGGAAAAGAGAAACACTTTCATCAAAACTGGTAGGAAGAAATGTATGTGATATGGAACCTCTGATCCGTCAATTCAAAAGATATTCATCCAGATCTTTTCAAATCCAGACAAAATAGTCGTGTAACACCTGAATCAACAAATGAATCAGTTAAAAATGCCTGTCAGTAGCACTAAGTCACTGTGTGTAACAAATACACAATGAAAAGGAGCTGTGTGATGTTGACTCCCCCAAGGCTTCCATTTAATCATCGAAACACCACAAAGGTTATTTCTATAAACGTTATGACAAAGAAACAAATTCCTTGTGTGTTCGTGCTTGTGATAAAAAGAATTAAGCACTTGATGATTGCTTATTGGCTCAAAATTGTGTAAACCACTGAGACAACAGTAAGTTAAACACAGACTCTATGTGCATGATTGAAGTGCAACGGTGGGGCAGACTTCCTTCTTTTCAATATCCAGATTTTCCAAATGAAAATCAGATAGCAAATGTGTTGCATCCCCTTTGAAAATGTGAAACACTTTCTTGTTGAGAAGAAAATGAGTAGTTGGTGAGGTTTGATCAAGAGTTGGCATGGGCTAGTTGCCTGTTTCAATAATGATCACCAAAGAATTGTGAAACATTTGAATTGTGGTTGCCCGACTCAGAAAAAGTTGATGCAGAGTTGTGATATTCTTTTAACTCTGTTCTCATACGCTCTTCTTTTAAACATTAAGCTTACTCTAACCAAATTTTCTTTCTTTGTTGGACTCACTCATTTCTTTTGACTTCTCACACTCAATCACTATGAATTAACTTCGTGGGTAGAAATCACTTGTTAAGGTGATTCCATAGAAGTTGTGTTAATTCCTAGCACAAAGAAATCCTTGTTTTCCTATTATGCATATGATGCTCAGATTGGTTTAACTATTTCAGTTAAAGCACAAATATGATCTTTGAAAACATTTAAAGGCACACTTCCAAATTATGAATTCGGTTTAAGAATCGGGAAGTGGTTTGAACATTTGATAACAATGTTTTCTATGATTGAAAGTTGTCCACTTATCAACCATATATGAGATTAAGATAAAGGATTATACCTTAACGTGCGATCTTACATCTCATGAAGCTAAGCTTAAAGTCATAAACATATGAACTTGTAAGCATCTCTCAAAAATTCTGCAAAAGTCTTATGTCAAGTCAAAGCAAATTTATTCACTTAAATTGAAAAGACAAAAAGCAGTAAAACTTTTGAAGTACAAGTTCTGATCAGAAATAATCATAAGTCATCACCTTTACTCCCCCTGAAATTATGCATCAGAACATTATCAGTGTTAAAGATATGCATAAAATTTCAGACAAATATGTACTCCCCCTTGAAGGTTGATTTCCTCATTCGAGTATCGGAGTACAATCCATTATCAGCACTGGAGTAAGGTCTTTTGATCTTTGAAGCTCTCGTGTGTGTTCTCTCTGTATTACACCTTTTGTGTGTATGTGAAAGTGATCTGATCTTGAACGTTGATTGAGAGAGTTGTTGAGATCTGATAAGAGATTGTACTCCGATACTCGAATGAGGAAATCAACCTTCAAAGGGGAGTACATATTTTTCTGAAATTTTATACATATCTTTAACACTGATAATGTTTTGATGCATAATTTCAGGGGGAGTAAAGGTGATGACTTCTGATTATTTCTGATCAGAACTCGTACTTTAAAAGTTTTACTGCGTTTTGTCTTTTCAATTTAAGTGAATAAATTTGCTTTGACTTGACATAAGACTTTTGCAGAATTTTTGAGAGATTCTTACAAGTTCATATGTTTATGACTTTAAGCTTAGCTTCATGAGATGTAAGATCGCACGTTAAGGTATAATCCTTTATCTTAATCTCATATATGGTTGATAAGTGGACAACTTTCAATCATAAAAAACATTGTTATCAAATGTTCAAACCACTTCCCGATTCTTAAACCGAATTCATGATTTGGAAGTGTGCCTTTAAATGTTTTCAAAGATCATATTTGTGCTTTAACTGAAATAGTTAAACCAATCTGAGCATCATATGCATAATAGGAAAACAATGATTTCTTTGTGCTAGGAATTAACACAACTTCTATGGAATCACCTTAACCAGTGATTTCTACCCACAAAGTTAATCCATAGTGATTAAGTGTGAGAAGTCAAAAGAAATGAGTGAGTCAAACATTATTTTTCTTCATTTCTTTATTTTTAATCTGAAAGATATATGCACTTAAGTTTGTTCATGATCTCCGGGGGAGTGTGAGATGATACAAGATAAGATGATCTGCATACATTTGAGGGGGAGTTAACAAATTTTGCATATGTTTATTACTGATAAATTTTCTGATGCATAATTTAAGGGGGAGTAAGAGTCAAGGAGTAAGGAATATGACTTCTGATTACATCTAATCGGAAATCGTACTTTCAAAGTTTTATTGCTTTATGTCATTTTATTTTCAATAAATTTTGTGAATAATGCTTTGTACTTTGATAGACTTGTGATTTTTTGCAGAATTGATAGAGAGCTTAAACGATCATATCTATAAGACTTAGAGCTGACATGACTTTGACTTTAATGCTTGAAAGTTGACTTGAGCTTTGACTTGTTTGACCTTCTGTCTTCAGACTTCATGATCTTGTATCCAACAAATATATGCTCTAACACAGCTTGTCAATAAAGATCAAAGAACTTGAAGAGATTATTTTCAAGGTGAATTTGACTGAACAAAAGACGCTAGAATCAATTGTTCAATCACCCAAAAATGATCTAGTTGATTCAGAATGCTCATTCAAGACAGCTACAAGTTCTCATTTTCTGAATGTTTCTAATAATTCTTTATTTGATTCAGATGATAATCATACTTCTAATCATAAAGATCAGATTCGTCCTTCTAACCTTTTCTATGATAAACTTGTTGATGGTTCAGGTACACATGAAAGGACAAATGGTAAAGAAAAGTGGATTTGAAGAGTGAAAGGTTCTTCAGATGAGAAGAAGGAACATAAATCATTTGTGCATGTATTGTAACACCCTAAATTTTTGTTGTATAAATTCTATCGTTAAGACTTCTAGCCTTCATTATTGTTTAATATTAGTTATCTTGCGTTTACCGTTAGTCGTTAGCACCGTGGTTTTGAGCCAAGTTTGAATGCTTAGATTAGGGTTTGGTGGTGAAACACGGAGGCTTGCGCAGGATACCCCGCGGCTTGGAAGCTGCAGCCTAAGCCTCGTAACCTTCTAGAGGCCTTCAGTCTCTATGGCACACTCGGGCTACGTCGCCTTCATTTCTCATCTACCTTCATTTATACTCTCTCTCAACTCTCCTCATTCAGTCATCCGAAAATTAAGGTTCCACCAACCAAATCTACCATATTTATTGCTAGAAGTTGAGTGCATCAACTAGGGCTTCAAGATTTGAGCATTTAATCACCTCCTCCATTGTCATCTTCTCCAAGAGGTTAAGCTAGGGTTTTGGGTTTTCTTCAAAAACTCACTTGGTGAGTTCATATCTCTTTTCTTTAAAACTTTATACACATAAAAACTAGATTTTTGAACCTATTATCATCTCCTTGTTTACATTATGTGGTTTATAAGATGTTAACCTAAAAATGGGGTTTTGGGAGATTTTAGGGTTTGTTAGGTCTGATTTTATAGTAATCATTGTATTTATAGGACTTGGTCAATACTGTGTTTAGTGCTGATCAATATTGTATCTGACCAAGGGTATTTAAGTCCCTTTGGTCTTGTGTCTTGTAAGAAGAATCACACGCACAATTATTGAAATCCTATCTTGCGCTTCACTCTTACTCTCTCTCTACATTCTCTCTCTAGAAGTTCTAGTGATCTTGGACTCACAATTGGTATCAGAGCCTGCTAGATCTTGAGAGGATAGAGAGATTGTTTGTATTGATCTGAATTAGTGATTGAAATCGAAAATTTGATCGATTTTATTGAGTTTTTCAATAACATCTCGTTTTCTTTATTTCTCACAAAATTTGGATATGTTTCTAGTTAATTTTGTGTGATTTTAATTGGTTTAGATTCGTTTTGAATTGTCAATCATGTTTGATTCTTATTGTTTTGCATAAAATTCATGTTTTGATCTTCGATTTTGAAAAATTGTAATTTTCTGAAAAAAAACGAGTTTCGGTACTGTTACATTCTTGATTTTGAGTTTTAGTGTGTTTTAATCGAAATTGGTTATTAATTGTTGTTAGAATTGTGTTTACGAAGTTCAGTAAATGCATTTCTTGCTTAAATTTCTTGGTTTGATCTGTTTTTGCAAAATTTTACGAGTTTATGAACTTTGTGTTTCATTCTTGAAGTTTGCGTTTCATTCTTCAGCTTTGCGTTTCATTCATATGCTTTGCGCCTCATTCATCATACTTTGCGTTTTCAATTCACATTAGACCCGCAAAGTTCATTGTGCGTCTCAAGTGTCACACGCAAAAGTCAGGTTCTCGGATCTTACTACACGCGCAAAGTTCACTTTGCGTTTCTAGTTAGACCCGCAAAGCTTCACTTTGCGTTTCTAGTTAGACCCGCAAAGTTCACTTTGCGTTTCTAGTGTGACCCGCAAAGTCCACCGTGCGTTTCCTTCTACACCCGCAAAGTTTAATTTGCATTTCCCTCTTCACACGCAAAGCTAACTTTGCGTTTCCGTCAACACCCGCAAACCTCAGTTTGTGTTTCTGTCTTCACCAGCAAAGCTCCACTTTGCCGGTCTCCCTGTCTTAGTTTAAAAAAAACAAAAAAAAAAGAGTCTGGAATTTTTTTTTTTAGTGTGTCTTCTAAATTTTTTTTCTTTTTAATCTTTGTGTCATATCAAGTGTTTTCAAATTGTCGATTTTTAATATTTTTTTTGAAAATTTTCAATTCAATCTGATTTTTGTTTTTCTGATATATAGTTTGGGACGGTCATTCACTTCAAGTTGATCATTTTCTCAAGATGTCTTTGCAAGCACAAATCTACAAGAATGACCTCATGATGTCTTTGGGGTCTGATACTCGTCCACCAGTACTAATCAATGAGAACGAATTCGAATAGTGGCAGGATCGGTTTATCAACTTTATTGAAAGGCAACCTAATGGGGATAACATGATAAAATCTCTGTATGAGGGTCCTATGGTGAGGAAAATGAAAGTGATTCCAGCTACTGCTACTACTCCAGCTACAGCAGTTGAAACACCTTTAAGTGAATATGACGAAAAAGAGTTATCAAGATATAAAGCAGACAGTCAGGCTAAATCAAATCTGATTCTTGCTCTTCCCAACTCCATCTATAACAGAATCGATTGCTTCAAATATAACTCTATGCTGATGTGGACACAACTTGAGAAGATTATGCTTGGTTCTGCAATGTCTACTCAGTTACGACAGACCAAATACATGAACAACTTTGAAAAGTTTCAGGAAAAGGATGGGGAAAGTTTGAAGAGTGTGTTTGATCGATTTTGGGCTGTTATCAATGATCTCTACAAGATTAAAGTCACCAAGACTAAGTTGGAGGCTAACTTGAAGTTTATGAACGCTTTACAACCTGAGTGGAACAAGTCATGCCATAGAATGAGAAACGATGTCAGAATCTCAATCATGCCAATTCAGGAGTTATATGAAATCTTGACGACAGATGAATCTTTGGTACTGGAAAAGAAGGCCAAACTGGATAAAAAGAACAAGAAAACAGTTGATCCAGTTGCTCTTCTCACTAAGCAACTGAATGAACAAGCATTGTCTGATAACGCTTACACCGGGTCAACTGATGACGATGGAGAGGCCTTACAGAAAGCTATGATTCTTCTCTCTCAACATTACCAGAAGAAGTTCCAACCTAGATCGAGTTCCAACTCTTCTCGCTTCACTTCTGGGTTTAAAGCCAAAGTACCCGAGCCAAAGACTGCTGCTTGCTACAACTGTGGATAGTCGGGTCATATCTCAAAGGAGTGTAGAGCTAAGAAGGTTAAGGACTTAGCTTATTACAGAAGGAAATTGGAACTGGTTGAGAAAAGAGAAAGTGGGTCAGCTTTGCTAGCCGAGGAAGAATTTTGGCTGGATCACTCTGACGACGAAGCTTCGACGTAGAGATCTCTCAGATGTGCTTAGTCGTAGATGACCAGTCAGACGATTCTGACACTGATGAGGATGAGGTATATTCTGAATTTGACTACAACTATATTACCTCACAGTTTAAAATCATAATTAATGCTTTGTCTGATTTGCGCTCAAAGATTTTATCTGAAAAGAATTTAAATTCTGAAAAGTCAAATTTAATTGAAAAGCTGAAAATTTCTTTGAAGGATGAAAAATCTATTTTAGAAAATACTAAAGACATCTTTCAAAAGAAATTGGATGCTTTGGAAATTTCAAACAAAACTTATCTTGAATCCTTGACTGACATGACCAAATTAAAAGATGAGTTCTCAGATAAAATAAATAAATTAGAAGAAAAACTTTATCGAAGAGACCAATCTGAACAAACAATCTATATGAACAAGCCGAGGAGTGAAAAGGCTTTAAAACAGAGATGGGGACTTGGTTTTGATAATCCTCAATTTTTAAACAAAGTAATAGACGAAGTTCCCACCTTATATAAATACGATTATCTGACACTTGCTCATTATGCTCCTCAGTTCAAATTTCATTGGACTAGTGAAAAGGAAGTGTTAGATCTCGAAAATGAGAAAAGGATATATAAAAAAAAATGAAATTCCTTTTGTTTATACGTCCGAAAATGCCAAATATTTTCCGGAAAAATCAAGTAGAGGAAGAAGAGTTTTAAATGATATATCTTCTGTTAAATCTTCTGTAGATCCCAGTACAGTGCAATCACAAGTAATAATGAACAATGATGAACAGATTATAAGCCACAGCAACTAGTCATATGATTAATAATACTTCAAAAGGTTAAGGTTTACAGAGAGAATTTCTGATTAGGGTATGTAAACCTAATGACTAGTAAACAGAATAATGAATTTCTAAACTAACAAATGAAATAGAAATAACTTTAAATACATAGGCTCGCAGGCCTAATGGGCTTATGGGCTTTTAGGCCCAACAAGCTTACAAGATTGAATAAATGACATAATATACCCTGAACTTCTATTTAACTATCAAAAAAGCCCTAACAATCTCCCCCTTTAAATAGAAGTTGAAACTCGCGCCAGTTAGGAACATAAATTTTTCGGAAACCAAAGCTGATCTCGAAATATCGAATCTGAGTCATGTACTCCAGTCGCTCTTCAATTACACCCAGTGCTTCAAGAACAAGTGGCTTGTATTTAGGATCCAAAGGCTGAACCCCTTTTTCATCTTTATCAAGTGCACGCTTCAACTTTTCTTTCAGCAACATCAACGTACCGTCACAGAATCTGGCAATCTGATTAAGACGAATGAATCGCCTAATTCCTTTGTCGCTCAAGTAGGTCATGCCAAACTCTGGAAGCTTTATCACAGTAAATGCAGGTACACTATGGGCATCAGACGAAATCTTCAGATCATGCTTGAGCAGATTAATCTTTGGCTGGTTGCTTTCTAACCCAATCTGAAAATCTTCCACCGAGGCAAGCTTCATTGCACACTTCATATATCTCTTTACTGTCTCAAGTGCATCAATGACTTCCCCGGGTCTGTTAGTTCTGGTCTTTAAGTCTCGAATAATGAACAGCAGATCTTGTGGCTCTAGACATGGAAAATCAGCATCAGAAAAGTAGTATTGTTGACCATCTTCTCTTGTAACCATAAAATCCGTATACCTAACCTTCATGAAGTAGGCAGGTATAATCTTATCAACTGATACAATCCTGAGCTTCGTCTTGGAGTACTTATGATGGAACTTTCTGTACACGAACACAAGTTCATGATGTTTTTCTTTGTTTTTCATTGACTGTAGACCATGTAGAATGACTTCATCATACTTTCTGATCCAGTGGGCAAAGATCTTTTTCTGGCTTTCTTCGAGGAAAGGAACTTTTATTCGTACTCTTTCCCACTTGGATGGACGAACTGGTGTAGTACTTTCCGTTCCCATAACTGGTGATGCTGGAGGATATCTGACGGGAATATCCGTTTCAGGAAGATCAGGATTAACAACAGAATAGGTCAAAAGAGGAACCGCAACAGAAGTCTGATCGTCTGGCTGATAGTCCGAATGAAGAATCTCATCTATTTCGGCTTGCATGACTACCAGCGCTCTTTCAGTATTCGCACATTCTTCCGTAGGTTCATAAACTTCATTAGGATCAAGTATTAATGCCCAGTCTTCAAGGACTATCGGAGAACCTTCGTCAAATTCCTCAGGATTTTCAACCCTTGGAATATCAATCAGCACTAAATCCATACACTGTTCCCGTTCCTGTCCCTGCCCTTCTGATCGAGTACCGAAACCCATACCCTGTTCACCCTATTCTGATTCCACTATGTGTGTCTCCGGCTCAGATAGGCGTTGGCGCTTCTCCCCCTCATGGTGATCAGGATCATCCTGATCATCATGTCGGCGCTTGAGCCGTTCTGTCTGGCTACGACAGGTATCCTCCACTGCTGATAGGCGTTCAGTCAAAATAGCTACGGTTTGCTGAAGTGACTGATGCATAGCTTGCTGGATCTGGAAGGCTTCAGTGGAGACAATAGGTTGGGGGGTGGTGGGGTAGGTGTGGATGCTTGAGAACGAAGTAGAGATATCAAATCGCCATCCTGGGTGGGTTTGCTAGAGACTGGGCTAGTAGTTTGGCAAGAAGGATGGATTTCAGCTCAGGTGTTGAAAGATCTGTGGCTGGTAGGGAAGGTGGAATGGGTATGGTCTCAGGCTCAGTCGCGGGACCTTTGCCTTTGATCAGTCGTTTGATGTTGTCCATCTCTTCCCTCATCATAGATTGGACAACCTTTAGGGCGCCGTCCATGTATTCCCTTGAGACAAACTCAGTTGGGGTAACTCTGGGGTCACTTAGACTTCCCATTGTAGCTACGACTGTAGAAGTCGAGCCGCCTACGATCACGGTTGGCGTGATGATAGCCGTGGTAGGACTTCCACCCAATCCTCGTAAACTACCCGAAGGCGGATTTACTATGGATGTTCCGGCCGGGCCACTTAGGCTACCGGTGATAGCCGAAAATGGAATCTGTGTCCTAGGAATGGCATGTATAACAAATGGCTCTAGACTCCGTGTAATCAAAGATGTCGAGAACGGGGGCAGTTGTTCTCTTGTTTCAATATCGGCACCCTCCAAGTGAGAGCCCGATTGCGGATGTGCTAAGTCCCCATGAGAATGTGAAACCACCATCTGTTGAGAGATGGTGGAGTGGCTTGGTGGGGTGTGCAAATGCGCCGCTAGGTCCACGATGGCTTCTTTAATACCCTGTCCCAACACATGAGACTGGGTAGCAGATGTGGCTACCTGGCTAGACGTGGCTAGGGGGGATACAACCGAAGATGGTTGTCCCGTCACTCGTGTACTCACAGTGTCATATTTTCTCTTTCTTTCCCTCTCTCGGCTCACTAGAATATCATCTTCATCCATAACTCCCTCCGCTCTCCTTATCTCTCCGGATGAGGGTTGATCATCGTCACCATCTGAGTCAGAAGACTCAGCTGATGTCGATGCTGCAATTTGGGTTTCTTCCGAGTCGAAATGGGCTGTCGTGTCTGCAGTAGCAGCGACAGAAGAGGACTGAACAAGAAAGGCTTCAGAATCTGTTGCCTCTTCTGCCATTTGAGTCTCGGTTGGCGGCAGCGAAGATGGTTGTCTTGAAGAACTAGACTGGCTCAGTCCAATGGCACTGCCCACGCCAGATCCCCTCACTATTATTGCTCTCGACACACCCTGTCCGGAAGCCCCAGCTATCCGGACGCTCCCGCCTCTCGTTCATGGACGCGGACCCTCACGTCGCTCAGGTCTTGCTCTCTGGGCAGGTCCTGCCGGTCCTGGCCGGACTATAGGAGCTGGAATGTTGTGTGTGTGCCTATAAGCTATCACACTCAGTGCCGTAGGACGAGCATGGTCTAGTACCCCAACTGGGATTTATCGGGCGACAACACCTTCTGGATCAGCCCGGGAAGGTATCTTTCGTGTAGGATGATGCGGGCAAGTCGGGTGCGTAGAGCGGCGCTGTATCTCGGAATACAGGTTCATGTAGTTCCGGATAACGATCTGTAGGAACCGCATGAATGGAATGAAGTTTGATCGGCGAGATGCAGTAGAACGAACTCTCTGAATGAGTTTAAACCAGAGAAAATCGGCAAAGTCTGCGTGGCGATTGAAGGCCACCGCGTGAAATATGCGAAGAATCGGGGCGCTCGTCTGATCAATGCCCTTCGTTATAGAGGAAAAGCACCGATTGATGTATGTGAACAACGTGTACCAGATCGTCGATAGGTATTTGCGGTTGAAGGTTGATGGGATGCGAAGTTCAGCGCCGTAGCCTAAAGAGAGAAGTTCGGTGCACAGTGTAGCATCAGTGACCATCGGGTCGAAGTTTTCTCGACCTGCTACGGATCCGGCGGTCGGTAACCGAAGGAATTGTCGGAAGAGATCACATGTGAGAAGCACTGGTGTGTGATCTCTCCGACCTTCAAGATGAAATCCACAATCGGCCTCTAACGCATGGAGAGAATGCCAGAACTGCTGTAAGTATAAGATTGGTACGGTTGCAGTTTCCGTTAGAGCATAAGAGATTGGATGGCCCCTGAGTATCTCGATGATGACCTGATATTGAATAGCAGGTTGGGTTACATCGAGATGGTAGTTATTGGCTGTAAGAGGGAGGAACTGATCCTCGGGAATCAGTTCCGCATCTGCGATTGGATCAATCGCAGGTGGCTGGTTTTGTGCCATTGTACCTGTGAAGAATTGATCGATTAGTACGCAGGTTTGGAAAAAGATAATCGCCGTTGGAGTTATACAGTCATGATTTAAATCACAACGGATAGTAACTCCAAAACTTGGAAGAACAAAACCCTATTCGTGAATTAGGGTCAGTCACCAAGGCGCATAGACTTGCACCAGCACATATAACCACCAACATCCCATAAACACACATATGAAAAGTTATAACTATAAGCACCATAAACTTGGATTCGACCGGATAAGATATTAGACCGGATAAGATTCCACCGGGGTTCTACTAAGACCGGATAAGTGTTCGATCGGATAAGGTCTTCGACCGGAGGTCACTTAGACCGGATATATGTTCGACCGGATAAGGTTTTTGACCGGAGGTCACTAAGACCGGAGGTCATTCGATCGGGCATTGTCTTCGATCGGAGGTCTCATAAGACCGGGGCATTTATTCGATCGGATAGGGTGTTCGACCGGAGGTCACCTAAGACCGGATATAGTCTTCAACCGGAGGAAACATTCGACCGGGGGTGAGGTCGACCAGGGCATAACCCTAGATCGGAGGAAAAACCACCGGAGAGTCGAATCGACAACAGATCGATTGAAGAACAAAACTTAAAATCGATCGATTACAATCGATCGATGAAACCTGAAAAACAACATATCAATTCACCTACCTGATCGATTAAAGATGATGAAGACGAAGGTGTTCGGTCGTTTGGGGTTCGGTCGAATAGGTTTCCGGGCGAGAGAAAGAGATAGACGATGAGAAAGAAAGTAAGAAGAGGGATTTGATCGAATGAGGAGGATGAGGAGGGTTCGACCGGGGTTATAAACCCCCGATCTTGGGCTTGGGCCTGGGAAGAGTGAACACCTGGGCCAACAAAAACAACCAAACAAACAAAAACAAAAAAAAAACAAAACCACAAAATCTTTTTGTATTTTTCGGTGAAATATATAAAATCTTTTTGTATTTTTAGTAGCTTGAGGAGTTCCATCGGCTCTGATACCAATTGTAGATCCCAGTACAGTGTAATCACAAGTAATAATGAACAATGATGAACAAATTATAAGCCACAGCAACTAGTCATATGATTAATAATACTTCAAAGGGTTAAGGTTTACAGAGAGAATTTCTGATTAGGGTATGTGTTGGATCAAATAATTGTATTCAAGATTAAAGTTAAAGTTAAGGGTTTAAACTGCAATTGTGCTAAAGTTAATAAGAGGGTTTATTATGTAATAAGTCAATAGTTATTAAGCTATTGGGCCCAAGCCCATTAGAAAGCCCATTAAGCTTAAAGCCCATATGACTTAGGTATTTAAAGTTTTGTTTAATTAGTTTTAGGGTTTAATCCTCACAATTACTTTCATAATCATAATAGAGTGAGGTGAAGTTTTCTCTGTATTCAAAGGGTATCAAGAACACTCAAGGGTTTCATTGTTTATTCAAGGGATTGGTACGTTATTATTAATCTTTATATCTCTTGATTATTATTGTGTTGCTTAATTACTTGATTGATTGTTTACCAACTAGAATAAATCTGGGATAACAATTGGTATCAGAGCCTAAAGAATCAAGTTTTAGGATTAAATCTATATTTTTTTTCGAATTTACTGTTCATCGAAAAATTTACTGTTCATCGAAAAAATACTGTTCATCCGATTTCATGAATCTGTTATCGCATCCGGTCAATTAGTAATTTGATTATTTGTGTTTTTGTGTTTCATTCGATCGAAGTTTCTGTGGTCTTTGTGTTTAATTGTGTTCATCGGTCGATTAAAGTTTCTGGGTTTGGTTTCGGTCGAATCCCAGAAACTCATCGTGTTCTTCGGTCATTCATCGTGTTTATCGATATTATTGTTTGACCGATACCTATTCGACCTGAGCCTTCGACCGGGTAGTTGTATCTCCGGTCTTGCACCTTCGACCGGGTAGTTGTAAACATCAGTCCTTACTTCGACCGGGTAGTTGTGATCTCCGGTCATTCCCTTCGACCGAACCTTAGTATTCCCCGGTCTTTCCTTCGACCGGATAGGAGCATCGACCGGACCTTAGTGGTTTCCGGTCTAGTATTCGACCGATACTTTGTTACTTCGGTCTTCGCCTTTCGACCGGATACCTTGTTACTCCGGTCTTGCCATTCGACCGGGTACTTGCATACTCCGGTCTTTCCTTCGACCGGTACAGTTCATTCTTCGAAGCACATCCCCGGTCGATTTTTGCAAACTGTGATAGGGTATCTAATTGTCAAAAAAAATTTCTCTAGGGGCGCTGCCCCCATACCCCCGCAAGGGCGTTGCCCCTTGACCCCACCCGCTAACCGGGTAGCGAGACCCCCGTGCTAAGTCTGCGAAGGGGGACAAAGATTTGCTCTTGATCAAAATCTTCTTAATTTTTCAGTATTTTATTCATAGATATTAGTGCTTTATACTGTGTGCGAGGACTGCATTTGATTATTTTTGGAAATTTATTTTTTCTGAAAATTTTTGAGTGTAGTCTTTACTTTTGATTCTAACGATCTCATCTAGTTGGTTGTCTTGGTACAGAAAAGTCTATTTACTAACCGTACAGCTAAGATGTCGAATCAGCTTCTCTCGATGGGTTCTCAAATCAAACCTCCTGTCCTCGTGGCAAATGAGTATCAACAGTGGAAGACAAGAATGATTCAGTTTCTAAATCACAAGAACAGAGAGTTCATGACAATAATCATTGAAGGTCCCAAAACTCCAATGATCACAGTAAAGGGCCAACCTGCTACAGATTCCTCTCCTGAAATCCCTGACAGAGATATTCCTAAACCTGTTCAGTTCTTCACTGAAAAGCAGAAAGACCAGCTCAAGTTAGAAGAAGAAGCTCTAATCTATCTGACGATGGCAATTCCAAACGACATCTACAATCGTGTCAACAGTCAGAGTACAGCTAAAGGAATCTGGGATGAACTAGCAAGGCAGTTTGAAGGAAGTGAAGCTTCTATTCAAGCTAAGCAGAATCTGTGCATAAATGCTTACGAGGGATTTCATGCAAAAGAAGGAGAGCTGCTTTTAGATACCTATAATAGGTACAACATTATTCTCAATGACTTGCGGAGGAACAAAATCGCCAAATCTGCTTCTGAGATAAACTACAAGTTCATCAAGAATCTGAATCCAGAATGGAAGAACTTTGCTATCAACCTCCAGATGTCGAAGAATATGGCTCGAGAAAATGTCACCGATATCTTCTCTACTCTTGCTCAACATGAGGATGAGGTGAGATCTATGAATAATGAGTCTAATCATCTAAAGGATTCTGTGGCTCTCATAGCCAGCAAAGGTTCTGTATCCTCTGCAAGGTCGAAGAAAAAGGCGTCTAAAGCTCTAGTTACCGAAGTTACTGACTCTGACTCTGATTCAAGTGATGAAGAACTGGAAGTTGAATCAGATCCTAATATTCAAAGGTTCTCTAAAGACTTGGCTCTCATTACACGACGATTCAAGAAGAGCTTTGGCAAGAAAAGATTTTACTCAAAGCCAAAGTATGATGGATACAAGAAAGAGAAGTCTGAGATGCGATACAAGCCGAGGCATGGAAAGAGAGAGGAAGGATGAGAAGATCGGAAGGAAGATTGAAGAGAAGGAAAGAGAGAGGAGAAGCGATAAGAGCGAAAGGATGAACCAGGAAGATTCTACAACTGTGGCAAATTTGGGCACTTCTCAAGGGACTGCAAATTCAAGAAAGTGAATAACTCAGAGTACTACTCAAGAAAGTCACTAATAGCCAAGAAAGCTGAAGAAGGAAAAGTACTAATGGTTGAAGAAGAGAACTGGTTGTTCCAAAGTTCTGATGACGAGGAACAAGCACATTTCACCCAAGTTTCTTACATGGCAAAGCTGGAAGGTGACGATGAAGACTATGAGACACAATCCGAAGAAGCAAACTCTAAGGTAAGTGAAAATTCTGAACTTATTGAATCTTTAATGGCCCAAATACATGGCATGAAAGATGAATTTGCTTTACTGAAAAGCAAACTTAGCTCTGCACATCAATCTGTTTTAAGCTTTCGTGATGAAAATGCTATTTTAAAAGTTGTTGTGGAAGAAAAGGAAAAGGAAAAGGAAAAAGATGATTTAAAAGCTGAAAAAGAGTCTTTAAAAGAAAACGTATCTGGTTTAGAAACAGATCTTGTGAATCTTAATGCTGAAAAGGGTGAGTTTCAAATCAAATTTGAAGTTTGTTATAAAGAAAGAAATGAAGCTTTCACCAAAATAAAGCAACTGGAGGACATTAACATGAAACGAGGTCAGACTGAACAGACATTAAATCTGCTGACCAATAAACTCCAAGACGAAAGGTTTTACAAACTTAAACCAGGTTTGGGTGTTCCAGTTAATGAAATTTTGAAAAAGGCACTGGAGCACCTATATAATTTTGATAAATTTGGCTCCGCAATAAAACCCATTCCTGACATTCGCGCTACTTTTGTTGAAGCAAGTTCTCCTAAACCTTCTGAAGAGACCAAAGGTCAAGAAGAAATGGGAAAGAACAAGTCTGGTGACACTGATTCTCAAAACCTTTTTAAATCTGTTGGTTTTACATATGGTGATTTGAACGAAAGCTATGCAACTCGAAAGATCGAATTTACTGAGTTTGAATCACTATTTACCACACCTTCTAAAGAATCAGTGAGCACCAACACAGTTCTACCTGAGACTGCATGCAAATTTGATGAGTATGAATCTGATGTTGATCCATCTACTATACCATCAGTCTCAACTTCCATTGCTTCTAAACCTTTACTTTCTGAAGAGGTTGAAGAAGTTACTGCTACTGCGGATGAATCTTGTGTTCAAAATGATAAAACGGAGTTTATTGAGTCCATGACTGAAAAGATATTCTCTGATATGATGAATGCATCAGACTCTGATCCTGTTTCTGATTTAAAGGGGTCAAATTCTGTGGATGGTAATACATCTGAATTGATGAAGCAAATTGATATGTTGCAACAATCTCTTGATGAGGTTGAAGATGAAAACTTTGATCTCAAACATAAACTTGAAAAGTCTTTAAAAATAAATCAAGAGCTTTGCACTGAGATCAATGATTTGAAAATTACTTTGTTTAAAAATGTTTCAAATGATAAACAGATGTTAAATGATCCAAGCCGGAAGGTAAGAACCAATCCGGAATTTGATGCCTCTACAAAACCTTCAGTTGTTTACTCTGATTGTCCTGAATATCCACCGAGTATTTTTGAAAACGGTGAGACTTCAAAGAGTACTAGAAAAGAACCACCTTCTAAGTTAGAGACTAACAAGGTTCCTATTTCTGTTTCAGATATAAAAGTAAATGGAGTTGGGAGGAGTAAGAAGAATAAAGATCGTAGTTTGAATAAAAAGAATAGTTTGAATTCTAGTAGTTGTCCTACAGACAGTGTTATTTTGAATAGTACTTCTTTTGATAAACATGAATGTAAGATTTGTTCCGATAAATCTAAGTTTATGAATTTTGCTCGAAAGAATCTTTATTGCAAACACTGTTGGGATAATTCATTCAAATACTACTCCCCTCCTAAGTCCAAAAAGAATAAAAGCAAAGCTAAGCTGAACTCTAAGTCTAATTCTGATTCTGATTCTTCTACACAACCAAAAGTGTATCGTGCTAAGGTTGCCAATCCTACATCCAAAAAGCACTTTCAGGAATTAGACGTTAAGATGGTTTGGAAATGGGTTCCAAAACCGCGTTATGAATGGCGAGTAAAAGTCAAACCTGAGGATATTCCTGAATTGCTTGATGCTAACCGCGAAGGACCCATCTTGATATGGGTGCCTAAGCAAAACTAATTGTCTCTTTTGCAGGCCTGTCGATTGTGGGTAATAGATTCCGGATGTTCACGCCACATGACAGGATTCAAGCACCTCTTGCATAACTATGTGGAGGAGCCTGCCGGAGCAGTTAGATTTGCCAATTCTGAAATCGAAGGCCACGTCAGAGGATATGGAATGCTCGATAACGGTGTTGTGAAGATTCAAAAAGTGTTATATGTTGAAGGACTTGATCACAATCTGTTCAGTACCAGTCACTTCTGTGACATGCAATATCAAGTCCGCTTCACAACCACTCATTGCTATCTAGAAGATCACGATGGTTACGAAGTCTTCAAAGCTGAGCGCCATGGAAATCTATACTATGTAGATTTTCCTACACTGTCTGCCACACGTCCACTATGCCTACTAGCCAAAGCTTCTAAAGCACAATCGTGGACGTGGCATCGACGCTTGTCTCATCAGAATTTACGATCTATAGCGAAGCTACAAAGACAAGGTCTGGTCAAAGGTCTACCAGAAATGAGGTTCGAAAAAGACTCACTCTGTTCCGCATGTGATTTGGGCAAAATGAAGCGTAGCTCCTTCAAGTCCAAAGCTGAATCATCGACCTCATCTGCACTGGAACTTCTTCATATGGACCTTTGTGGCCCAATGCGCACAACATCTATCAACGGAAAGAAATATGTGTTGGTAATGATAGATGACTACTCAAGGTATACATGGCTCGAGTTTCTTCGCAACAAGTCAGATGCGCCAGAGTTGATTATCGCTTTCATCAAGCACATTCAAGTACGCCTTCAACTGCCAGTCAGAACCATTCATAGTGATAATGGCACGGAGTTCAAGAATGACACCCTGAAGAGTTATCTTACTTCCGTGGGTATTTCACATAATTTCTCCGCCGCCTACACTCTGCAGCAAAACGACATTGTTGAACGGAAGAACCGCACTCTGGTTGAAGCAGCTCGGACTATGCTTGCTTACTCAGATCTACCCATGTACCTTTGGGCTGAGGCAGTCGCTACAGCGTGTTTTACACAGAATCGTACCATTGTGGTCAAGCGCTTTAATAAGACAGCATATGAGTTAATCAACAATCGTACACCTAACATCAAGTTCCTTCGTGTTTTTGGTTGTAGGTGTTACATTCTAAAAGAGCGTCAAGGATTATCAAAGTTTGATAAGAAAGCGGATGAAGGATATCTCGTTGGATACTCTCTGACATCCAAAGCTTATCGAATTTACATTATTCGAACCAAGACGGTTGTTGAGAGCATGAATGTCTCCTTTGATGAGAATACTACAAGGACTTCTGGACACAACAGTTCAGAACTCGGTCTTAACGACAAAGCTTCTATTCAAGCAAGAATAGAACCAGCTATAACAGGATCATCTTCTTCAAACTCTAACTCTACTTCATCTGAGTTAGATTTATTGTTTATTGATGCCTTTGATGATATATGTGCAGATTTTGAAAAAGGCATATCAACATCAATATCAAGTGGTACAAACTCGGAGGTCCCTACTATCTCTGAAGACATGCCTGGACCTTTCGACGAAGTCACTGACACTTCAACTCCATCAGGTACAACTACACCGTTAGTTTCTGACTCTACTAATACTGAATCTGTCTTTACAGATAGTTCATCTGGAAACGAAGTCCCGAGCACTTCAACCGCTAGTCCAGAAGCTTCAGTGTCAGAAACACCAGTACAAGATGTCCCGAGTACATCTGTGGAGCAACCTGCCGTACAAGATGACAACGATGCATCAAATACGCAACAAGCAGTTGATTCACTACAAAGCACACATCGTTGGACTAAGGATCATCCCCTGGAAAACGTGATAGGTGATGTACAATCTGGTGTCACAACAAGATTTTCAATAGCTAACTTCTGCATGTTTTCAAGTTTCCTCAGTTTCTTAGAGCCAAAGAAAGCGGCTGAAGCTCTACGTGATCCATTCTGGATTTCTGCTATGCAAGACGAGCTTCTCCAATTCGAAAGGAACAAGGTATGGCGCTTGATCCCACTACCTAAAGGTAAATCCGTTATTGGAACAAAGTGGGTGTTCAGAAATAAGAAAGACGAAGCTGGAGTAGTCGTGAGAAACAAAGCTCGTTTGGTCGCCAAAGGGTATTATCAACAAGAGGGCATTGAATACGATGAAACATTCGCCCCGGTTGCAAGGATCGAAGCCATCAAAATCTTTCTAGCCTATGCAGCGCACAAAAACTTTACAGTCTATCAGATGGATGTAAAGTCGGCTTTCCTGAACGGCGTTCTGCATGAGGAGGTCTACGTGGCTCAACCTGAAGGTTTCGTTGATCCTCATCACCCTGATCATGTCTATGTTTTAGACAAAGCGCTTTATGGTCTTAAACAAGCACCTCGAGCCTGGTATGAAACTCTCACTAAATTTCTACTTGCTTCTGGTTTCAAGAAAGGTACTGTTGATACAACCTTATTTCTTAAAAGGCAAGGTGAGGACTTGATTCTTATTCAGATTTATGTTGACGACATAATATTTGGGTCGACAAATCCGAAATTTTGTAAAAACTTTTCAAAGATAATGGAAACAAAGTTTGAGATGTCGATGATGGGTGAATTAAATTTCTTTCTTGGTCTACAAGTAAAGCAATTACCCGAAGGCATATTTATTAATCAAGCTAAATATATAAACGATATTTTGAAAAAGTTCAATATGTCAGATAGTTCAGTCATGAAAACACCAATGGCTACTGGTACACTCTTAGATGCGGATCCCTCCGGGAAGCCTGTTGATCAAAAGGTGTATCGTAGCATGATTGGATCTTTACTTTATTTGACTGCTAGTCGCCCGGATATAATGTTTGCCACATGTTTTTGTGCGAGATATCAGTCTAATCCTAAAGAGTCGCACTTAACTGCTGTTAAGCGAATCCTTAGATATCTCAAAGGTTCTCCTAATCTAGGCCTTTGGTATCCAAAGGATTCTCGTTTTGAACTAACTGCCTTTACAGATGCTGATCATGCAGGTTGTAAGCTAGACCGGAAAAGCACCTCTGGATCATGTCAATTCATAGGTGACAAACTTGTGAGTTGGACTTCAAAGAAACAAAACTGTGTTTCAACATCCACTGCTGAGGCTGAGTATGTAGCTGCTGCTAGCTGCTGTTCTCAAGTCCTCTGGATGACGACACAGTTAAGGGACTTTGGATACAACTACAAGCGCGTTCCGATTTATTGTGATTCCAAGAGTGCAATATCTATAACTGCTAATCCGATACAGCACTCGAAGACCAAGCATATAGATGTACACTATCATTTCATCAATGATCATGTAGAAAAAGGTAATATTGAAATGCACTTTGTTCAAACTGACTTCCAGTTAGCTGATCTTTTCACCAAGCCGTTGGATGAAAGGCGTTTTCAATTTAATCAGCAAACTTGGTATGTTGAACATGTCTTAAACCTTCCTCATGATTCAAGGGGGAGTATTACAAATCTTGATAGTGTGTTATTTCCCAACTGTTGTTAACGAGAAAGGAATCATTTTCATAAATGATTACCATTGTTTCTTTCACTTATGCAGGTTGGTTCAAGTGACTATGGCTTTTAATCACATCGGATTAGAACCCGCACTTCAGTGCTCTATCTATTTTTTATATGCTTTCTTTCCTTATTAATTAAAAAAAAACTATAGTGATTTAAGGGGGAGAATATATGTGATATTAACAGATTTTTGGATACTTAAATGCTTATCTGACCGTGTGTTCTTAAAGATAAATACTTGTGTTTTATCTTGTCAATATACTTTGTCAAGTATTCATACACATAACGGTTCAGAACATTCTATTTGCCTTTGTTATTACCATGTATCAAAAGTTAAATCTTTCTATGGTAATACTCACGTTAGTTGTATTCACTGTTGATTGAATCAAACGTCATTTCATGTGCTTTCATTGAAAATATGTTTATATATTGTTCATATAAACAAAATTCGTTTTTGATTCTCCAAAATATTATTCTTCATGATAAAATGATATGAGCTTAATTGTCAAACTATTTTAGTTTGAGAGGGAGAATTGCATCGTCAAACATCTTCTCTTTTGACACCTCCGAATATTATATTCTTCATGTAACAAGTGGTATTTGTGCTTACATGTACAAATCGCCTGTTGAACAGCATGTTCTTTTAGGAAAATACATGGGATTCAGTGTGAGAACTTAACAGAACTTCCATGGATTCACGATAACCAGTGTTTCCTACCCAGGAAGTATTCCCTGAGTGATTGAGGGGAGAAGGGTCAAAAGAATTGAGTGTTGGTGTGTGAAAAGAGGTAAAATGAAAAAAAAAAAGATTGGTTAGAAGTGAGAATTAAAAGAAAGAGGGTGAGAGAACAGAGTAAAAGAATATTAAACTCTGCACCAAACTTCTTTCTGAGTCGGGCAGCCACATAATCTGATTGGTTCACATTCTTTGGTGACCATCATTGAAAAAGGCAACTAGCTCATGCCATCTCTTGCATACAACCCCACCAGCTACTCATTCTTTTCTCAAAAAGAGAATGTTTCACATTTTCTGGGGACGCAGCACATATGCTATTGGTTCTTCATTTGGAAGATACTAATATTGAAAAAGAAGGAAAGTTGCCCCACCTTCGAACACTTTCTCATGCACATTGAGTCTTTGTATAATTTATTGTTGTCTCAACAAGTTTACATACTTTGAGCCTAAATTGAAAAGCAATCATCTATGCTTAATTTCTTTCATACACATGCACGAGCACACAGAAATTTGTTTTCTGTCAGAACGTTCATAGATAACCATGTGTTATTCGATGATTGAATGGAAGACCTGGGGAGTCAACATCAAACCAGCTCCTTATATAGTAACTTTGTGTTACTCAGTAACTTTGGGTTACTGACAGGCATTCTAACTGAGTCATTTGTTGATTCAGGGTTACACTTATTAACTGTTTGAATTTGAAAAGATTTGAATGGTTACTACTTTATATTTTAATCTGAAAAGATTGAAATAATCACTTTTTCCTTTTGGAGAGACTGCTCTTATTTCCATACAGGGCTCGTTACATGATGAAGACTATGCTTACATGATGATCATACACAAAGGGGGAGATTGTTTTGAAAAGGGGGAGATTGTTTTGCCAAGTTTTGATGATGTTGATTCTCACCACTCATCAAAAAGGGGGAGAAGATATAAAAAGGGGGAGAAGATACAAAAAGGGAGAATACAATCTGAAGATCTGAAGATTTCAAAGATTTTAAAGATTTGAAGATTGTTTAAAGATATCAAGTTTTGAAGCGATCAACGACATATCTGAAGAAAAGTGAAGACAAGAGAAGACCCGAAAACAATTGCAAATTTTATTTAATCTTGAATCCAAAGGGGGAGATTGTTGGATCAAATAATTGTATTCAAGATTAAAGTTAAAGTTAAGGGTTTAAACTGCAATTGTGCTAAAGTTAATAAGAGGGTTTATTATGTAATAAGTCAATAGTTATTAAGCTATTGGGCCCAAGCCCATTAGAAAGCCCATTAAGCTTAAAGCCCATATGACTTCGGTATTTAAAGTTTTGTTTAATTAGTTTTAGGGTTTAATCCTCACAATTGCTTTCATAATCATAATAGAGTGAGGTGAAGTTTTCTCTGTATTCAAAGGGTATCAAGAACACTCAAGGGTTTCATTGTTTATTCAAGGGATCGGTACATTATTATTAATCTTTATATCTCTTGATTATTATTGTGTTGCTTAATTACTTGATTGATTGTTTACCAACTAGAATAAATCTGGGATAACAGTATGTAAACCTAATGACTAGTAAACTGAATAATGAATTTCTAAACTAACAAATGAAATAGAAATAACTTTAAATACATAGGCTCGCAGGCCTAATGGGCTTATGGGCTTTTAGGCCCAACAAGCTTACAAGATTGAATAAATGACATAATATACTGTTAGAAAACAGTCTCATTGGATTCAAGATCATCCAATACGAAGATCGCAATCCGAAGCTAAAAGCTGACAAGTCACTCTCAACAATAGTCTAGGGTCCAAAATGTAATAATAGTCAAAGTTAGTTTGCTTTAATTATATTAGTTTTGTTATTATATTAGTTTTAAATATAATATCTAGATATTAGATATCTAGATATTATTAGTTGGAAGAAGTGTGTTGAAGAAGCTAAGTGATATAATATATATCACCATCTCTTGCTTGTAAAATAAATTAGATGAGAAGATGAGAAAATAGGACACAAAAAGAAACATCAGTCCATCAAGAACAAGAAGAGAGAAAGTGAGCTTAATCAGATCAATACCAACCTTTGTAATCCGCATTTTGTAATAGAAACAGGTTGGTAATCTTATATATCTGTTGTTTGATTTATCTGGTAAACGATCATGGACTAACAATTGGTATCAGAGCCAGTATCAGATTCAAAATCAAACTTTTAAGAACTCTCCGTGTTCTTCATTTTTCAAACCATTGTTCAATCGATTAAAATCTAAATCAGTGGTTGTTTTCGAAATCAAAAGGGTTGATCTATCAAAAGAAGAAACGATAGCGGTCGAAAATTTCACTATTCACTATTCACGTCGATACTATTCACGTTGGAGTTAAGAGCCTCTGACGTGAAGTTAAGAGCTCTGAAGAGTTAAGAGCTCTAACGTGAAGTTAAGAGCCTCTGACGTGAAGTTAGAGCCTCTGACGTGAAGTTAAGAGCCTCTGACGTGAAATTAGAGCCTCTGAAGTGAAGTTAAGAGCTCTGAAGTGAAGTTAAGAGCCTCTGAGGTGAAGTTAAGAGCCTCTGACGTGAAGTTAGAGCCTCTGACGTGAAGTTAGAGCCTCTGAGGTGAAGTTAAGAGCCTCTGACGTGAAGTTAGAGCCTCTGACGTGAAGTTAAGAGCCTCTGACGTGAAGTTAGAGCCTCTGACGGGAAGTTAAGAGCCTCTGACGTGAAGTTAGAGCCTCTGACGTGAAGTTAAGAGCCTCTGACGTGAACTTAAGAGCCTCTGACGTGAAGTTAAGAGCCTCTGATCTGAAGTTAGAGCCTCTAACGTGAAGTTAAGAGCCTCTGATATGAAGTTAAGCCTCTGAAGGCTGATCATCAGAGCCTCTGAAGGCTGAAGCTCAGAACCATCCGGTCGAGAGAATTATCATACCGGTCGCTCTTCACATTCTTCTTCAAGCGCAAATCAAAACTTATCTTTTCTAAAGAGATCAAATCAGATTCTTCAAGATGAATTTTTCTGATGATGAGTATATTACAATGCTTAAATTGGATCTTAAAAAACTTTATTCATCAGCGGATCATCATCTTAAACGCTCAAACAAATTAGATCCTGCTTTATTAAAAGCAAAAGAATTGGAAGCTGAGAACACCGTGCTTCAAAAGAAAATATCAGAGTTTGAGAAGATGTTCTCAGATCTTTCCAAGAAGAGTGTTGAAGAGAAGAAGATACTTGAGCTTAAATGTTTAATGCTTTCTCAAAAAGTTGAAGACTTTGAGAAAGTAATCATTTCGGAAAGAGATCAGTTTGTCAAAGAGAAGAAGGCAAATGATCTGAAGTCAGCAGGATTCTTAAGAGATATATCAGATGGAACGAAGGGTGCTAAGAAAGGATTTGAAAAAGAGAGAAGCATCCTTGAAGCTGCAATTAGGAAGCTTACGGCTAAGCTATCTGAATTATCTAAGCTTGCACAGAAAGAGAAGAAGAAGAGGTCTGAGCTTGAGATGAAGATTGACCTTCTTATCAAACAAAGAGACAGTTATTCTTCAAAGAATAAAGAGCTTACTACAAGCTCAACAATCAGAACTGTTTCTTCAAACAGGTCAGTGAAATCTTCTAATCATATTCGGAGTACTAATATTTTCTATGACAGGAATAGAGATAGTTCAGGTACAAATCTCAGAAAAAGAAGCAGCTTCAAAGAAGAAGAACTGGTCTGGAACAGGAAACCAGTAAAAGATGAGCTGAAAGGTAAAAACTCATGTGTTCATACGCAGACTGCCAAGAAGAACAATGCGCCAAAAAGTAAACCTGCTCATGTTTACACGAGAGATCAAATGATCAGGTTATCAGGTAAGAAATTTTATTGTTCTTATTGTCATACACATGATCCTGTTCACAAGACTAGTGACCATTACAGGTATGGTTCCTACTCAGTAACCCCCATACGAACTGCAACTCACACACATGGACCCAAATACCAGTGGGTACCAAAAAAGATAATTGATTCTGTGTTGCAGGCACCTACTGTCAAGGGGGAGTAAGAGAAGTGGCTTCTGATTACGACAGATCAGAACCTGTGCTGTTGGGAACTGAAGAAAAGCTTAAGTATGGTTAATGCTGCTGGTTCAAAGTTACTACTGCTAGAGATATTCAAGGTTAATACTGCTAAGTATTACTACTGCTAGTAGTTAATACTGCTAGTCAAAGTTAGTGCTGCTTGAACAAAGTTAGTACTGCTTAGCTAGTTAGTACTGCTAGTAGTTAGTGCTGCTTAGTAGTTAATGTTGCTAGAAGAAATTTAATGCTGCTGAAGATTAATACTGCTTATATGATGAAGATTCGCATGAAAGGATATATGTGACAACTGCCTAATAACCAGTATGTTAAGGTTAGCAATCTCTGACCTATTAGAATTTATTTATGAAGTTAAATCCCTTAATGTCTAGTTAGAATGATTAAATTAGAAGTTTATCCGAAAAATTTCGGAAGTCGCGTAAAAATACCCGGTTCGGACTGATAACTGACCGTTACATCTCAAAAATGCCAGAAATTATGTTGTGAGTCTAAAATACCTAAAATAATAGGATTTTATTATTTTCATAGTAAAATATATTTATCCATTTATAATGTTTATTTTTAGATGTAAACTAAGAATTTAGGGTTACAGTTCTCAAACTTATCTGATTTTTAAAACAAGTATACATCATAATTATATATGTATTTTTTTTATTTCTTTGAGGTGAGTCATTAAGGCCACATGGCCGAAAATATGACCTCCTCTCTCTCCTTTTCTTCATTTTAAAATTTAAAATTTTCCAAGATTGCGCAGCCTTTAACAACATTAACTCGAAAGGATGAAAAGTTTATATGGACAGATAAACAGGAAGAAGCTTTTCAGACGCTCAAGCAAAGACTTTGCAATGCTCCAATTTTAGCATTGCCTAAGGGCACTGACAATTTCGTGGTTTATTGCGACGCATCACGCCAAGGATTGGGGTGTGTTCTAATGCAAAAGGATAAGGTGATTGCGTATGCGTCTAGGCAGTTAAAAGTGCATGAGAGAAATTATACCACCCATGACTTGGAACTGGGAGCTGTAATTTTTGCACTAAAGATTTGGAGACATTATCTTTATGGGACAAAATGTACCATTTTTACTGATCATAAGAGTCTTCAACACATCTTTGATCAGAAGATGCTTAATATGAGACAACGAAGGTGGGTGGAATTGCTCAGTGATTATGAATGTGAAATAAAATATCATCCAGGAAAAGCTAATGTTGTAGCAGATGCGTTAAGTAGAAAGGAGAGAGTAAAGCCCTTGAGAATACGAGCTATGGGAGTAACTGTTCAGACAAATCTTAAGGCGCAAATTCTTGAAGCTCAGGAGGAAGGATTAAAGTCTGATAATTTGAGAAATGAGTCTCTTCATCATTTGGAGAAGGGTTTTGAAACAAGAGCGGATGGAGTACGTTATTTTAAGGATAAAATTTGGATACCAAAGGCTGACAACCTGCGGTCCAAAATTTTGGAAGAAGCTCATAAATCAAGATATTCGATTCATCCAGGAGCAGACAAGATGTATCAGGATCTGAGAAGCTATTATTGGTGGCCAGGAATGAAACGAGATGTTGCTATGTATGTAAGTGAGTGTTTGACCTGCGCAAGGGTGAAAGCAGAACACCAAAAGCCTTTGGGTCTTCTTCAACAACCCGAAATACCTCAATGGAAATGGGATCAAATTTCAATGGACTTTGTAACCAAATTACCCAGAACTAGGAAAGGTCATGACGCTATATGGGTAATAGTGGATCGACTTACAAAGTCTGCGCACTTTCTACCAATACGAGAAGATTTCAAAATGGAAAAGTTAGCGCAATTGTATATTGATGAAATCGTTTCTCGCCACGGAGTACCCATTTCTATCATTTCCGATAGAGATAGTCGCTTTACCTCCAGATTTTGGCAGATATTTCAAAAGGCTTTGGGCACTAGATTGGATCTAAGTACAGCTTATCATCCTCAAACGGATGGTCAAACGAAAAGGACCATTCAGACTTTGGAGGACATGTTGCGTGCATGCGCGATAGATTTTGGCGGAAATTGGGATCAACATTTACCATTGGTTGAATTCTCTTACAACAACAGTTATCACGCCAGTATCCAATGTGCACCATATGAAGCTCTTTATGGGCGAAAGTGCAGATCACCACTGGGATGGATAGAAGCCGGAGAAAGTAAATTGTTTGGACCGGACATTGTTCAGGAAACCACCGATAAAATATCAGTTATTCGGGATAGGCTTAAGGCAGCAAGAGATCGCCAAAAGAGTTATGCTGATAATCGAAGAAAGCCATTGGAGTTTCAAGTAGGTGATAAAGTGCTATTAAAAGTATCACCTTGGAAAGGCATCATTCGCTTTGTGAAGCGGGGTAAGTTAAGTCCAAGGTTTATTGGACCATTCGAAGTCACAAAGAGAATTGGATCAGTGGCATATAAACTCAAACTACCCCAAGAATTGAGTGCCATTCATGATACATTTCATGTATCAAATTTAAAGAAGTGCGTGACCAATGAATCATTGATTGTTTCACCAGAAGAAATCAAGGTCGATGAACGTATGTGTTTTAAAGAAGAACCCATTGAGATTCTCGATCGAGACGTTAAGCGATTAAAGCACCGCAAAATTCCAATCCTAAAGGTTCGATGGAAATCAAGATTCGGCCCGGAATATTCTTGGGGAAAGAGAAGATCTTATGAGGAACCAATATCCTCAGTTATTTGAAAAGATTTAATCAGAAGGAATTTAAGTATGAATTTCGGGACGAAATTCTTTTAACGGGGGGAAAATGTGACAACTGCCTAATAACCAGTATGTTAAGGTTAGCAATCTCTGACCTATTAGAATTTATTTATGAAGTTAAATCCCTTAATGTCTAGTTAGAATGATTAAATTAGAAGTTTATCCGAAAAATTTCGGAAGTCGCGTAAAAATACCCGGTTCGGACTGATAACTGACCGTTACATCTCAAAAATGCCAGAAATTATGTTGTGAGTCTAAAATACCTAAAATAATAGGATTTTATTATTTTCATAGTAAAATATATTTATCCATTTATAATGTTTATTTTTAGATGTAAACTAAGAATTTAGGGTTACAGTTCTCAAACTTATCTGATTTTTAAAACAAGTATACATCATAATTATATATGTATTTTTTTTATTTCTTTGAGGTGAGTCATTAAGGCTACATGGCCGAAAATATGACCTCCTCTCTCTCCTTTTCTTCATTTTAAAATTTAAAATTTGAGAGATTAGGGGTTATTAACTCATTTCATTTTTCAAGTAAACTCCTCAACTCCTCTCTTCTTCTTCCTCTCAATCGGCCACCATACACCCACCACCATCATCATCAAATTTTCAGAAAATATCATGGAAGAAAACAAGATTTAAACACTCTTTTACTTCAAGAATTCAAGTTCTCATCTCCAAGTAAGAAGGTAATCACTTTATATCTTCATTTTTCAAGTTTTTATTCAATATGTGAGGGTTTCATACCATCTCATGCAAAAGTTATAAAATCCTTGTTCTAGAAGAGAAATGGGATGCATTTGGTAAATATTACATTTGCCAAGTAAACCATTGAATGACCTTCCCATAAAACTTGGAATTTAAGTGAGATTTTTGAGATTTTATCAACATAATAGTGTTATGAAATGTGGTACTATGGTCCACGAAATTTTGGTGATATTTGGACTGAAATTTATATATTTACAACGATTTTGTGTATAAAGAAACTCTTAGGATGAGATTACTCAAATCTCATATGATTAAGAGCATCTAAAATGGTGTAATATCACTTATTTAGTGATTATGTTGTCATGCATGGGATTGGATGAGCACTTGTAGTTGCTATGAATCCATGATGTATATTTGTGTTATTAGAATCTTTTTATATTCACTTGAGATGTGAGGCCATGAGTTATTAAAGAAAACCATGCCAAATAATCATCATTTTATGTTAATACAAACTTCATCATGTCAACAGCTTGCTGTCATGGATTGTGCATTCACTTTCAAGCTTTATAAGTCAGTTTATACTCCTTAAAAATTTGGGCTTTTTGTTTCAAAACTTCAATTTAAGGTATTAGTGATTTATAGCATCAAGAATCACTCAAAATTATGGAGGTTTGGTCACTCATTTGTATTTTAGAAGAAAGTGGTGTAATCTGTCCAGAATTGGCAGATTCATATACCCAACTTTCAAAGACCATAACCCCCTCAATTATTGTCCAAATTGAGTGAATCTTTTTCCACATGTTAGATTTTTGAGTTAGTTTTACAACCATATATGGCTCAGTGCATAATTCTGAGATTTGATATCCCAAATGTAAGCTGCAAGTGAAGTGTGTCACTAATCTGAAAATCAGTGACAATCTGTTTTGTGGAATTTATTTGGGGCACCAAAACACTTCTTTAAATCATAAAATTTTGCAGATTAGTTCATAACTCAGTATATTGATTACTGTAAAAATATGGTTATTTTTGGTATTTGGGAAATGTTATTTTGAAACTTATTTTGAGATCACAAATTTTGGACAGCAAGTGCTGAATCCAAAAAGTGATCCTAAAACTTTAAAAGCTTATGTTTTGGTGATTAGTTTGGTATTGTAAATTCTAAAATCTTATTCTAGACAATAAGTTAAACATAATGGCATGTGTATATATATATATACATATTGAGATGTAAGAATGGTCGAGATAGGTTTTTGAGGATGGGAATTAATTTTTGGTACAATTACTCTATAGGGATTAAAGGTCCGGGCTAAAGAATTGTGTTGTTATACTTTTGCATCATCATAAAAGGTGAGTATTCACAACCCCTATTTTAATGTTTTATATATTTTGGGGTGAAAGGCATGTTATTTATTTCAATAATTCACGAAGTTCGTTTATGATTATCATGGATGATTTTGGTTGCCTTGGTAATAAAGCGTTTGTTTTGGACATTATATGATATATATGCGGATACTAGTATGTTGGATTGTTTCTTTAAGTCCCCGACTCTACTAGTTAACTCCTGCGGGAGCCTATAGTCTTAGTGGATAGCGCTATTTGGTGTGACAAGCCCACCTTATACTGACGAGTAAGGGTGCACTAATTCTAGAGAAATAGGGACTATCAATATGATTCATGACCACAACGGTATTTCTTTTTGGGGCATATTTGTTTGGTCAGTGGACGGTCTAGTAGAGGTTCAACATACAAAAGGTTATTGAGGCATATTTTCTGTCATATAATTTAAAATTTATAATCGTGAATTATGGTTCAAAGGGTTGATTTGATAATATGTTTTTAATTGGTCATTTCTGCATATAAAAATTTATTTTTGTGCATCTTTAAAACTTGTGAACTCACCAACTCTTTGTAGTTGACCTTGTTTTATACATGCTTTTCAGGGAACAAGAAGGTATCCGGATAATGATTGAGATTTAGATATTGCACTTTATCGTTTAATAGTATCTTGTAATTAAGATTTGGGTTATGTAAAGAAAGCTTATTTTGGAACATGATGTAAACTATGGTTGAAATGTATGGAGGTATTTTATCATTTCCTAATGCTATGTTTATCGAACTGTCATATTCCGTATTTCCGCTTTAGCGGGGTGTGACAGACTTGGTATCAGAGCCATAGGTTATAGAGAATACCGGTTTTTACTATAAAAACCATACGCTATAACCACTATTTTCAAAAATTATTTTCATAAACAATCTTGAGTTTGAGCATACTACTAGTATAACTAAGACGAGTGTCAGCTTAGCATATTACACTTAGGCAAAGCTTGATCACCTATGTCTAATTTGGTATGCTTAAGAAGGGACTTGAAATAGTTATATTAAGAGTTGCTAAAAATAGAAACTTTTGTTCCAAAAATGAAGAAGCATGATTAATAAGAGAGTCCACATAAGTATTTTGAAATTTCAATACTTATTTTAGCATGCTAATGATTAAAAATTTGTCATTTATTTGCAGTTACTATGTCGCATTCTTCTTCATCTTCTGAGTCACCTTCTGAAGAGTCCGGACATATTTCTAGTCAATCTAGGAGAGCCAACATGAGTGATAACTATGATCCATCTGAGCATAGTTACTCGGGATCTGAATTATCGCCAGCAAGGTCGTCATCCCTTGTGTCCGCACCTTCACAGTCGGCGTCTCGAGCTAGGGTTCGGACGACCGCTCGGATTAGTATTCCAGCACCAGTTAGGGAGACCTTTATCATTCCATCTAGGGATGAGGCGGGACCCTCCCGACTGAGGGTTAGGCGTGACGCACCTTCTTCTTCACAGGTAGCCAGGCCGGCAGGACAGCCGACCGGTATGTCAGCACTTGAGAGTTTTTGGGTTTCGAGTTTGTCCCGAGAGTTGGAGATATCTAAAACCAGATTAGACCACTATGGTCAATCTCTTGATAAAGTAATTGGGATGTTGCACATCCAAGACCAGACCATGAATGGAGTATTGATCATGCTTGCGGAGTCTAGAAGAGTGATTCAAAGGCTATACGCGAGTTTAGCCTTAGTTTTGGGAGCCCTGATAGTTATTATGGGTTGGTTTGTTTTATTCTATGTGCATTAGACATGTTTGTCTTCTTTGATAATATTCCGTAATCTTTAAAACTTATTTCTTTTGGGGATATGTATTTTGTGGATTTGAAGATATCATTTGTTTATGATGAACAATTATCATCTATAAAAAAAAAAATTGATAGTTTTGGTGGAATTTAATTATGATCGTTAGTATTATGCATGATTTATAAAATAAATGTTGTTGTTGTGCGTTATATAAATAAATTGCCGGATTAGGCGATTAATTAAACTCCAACCTGGAAATTTTGTAATAGAATTATGCCTCCTAGAAGAGAAGATCCCGATCTAGCACGTCTTGTGTCCGATCAGCTTATAGCGGCACTTCCAAACATCGTTAGCCAAGTTGCGGCAGGTTTAAATGTTAATCGCGAGAATAATTTAAGACCGACCGGAGAAAAGGAGTGCACCTATAAAACATTCAGGACATGTAATCCAAAAGAATTTCATGGAACCGAAGGGGCAGTTGGATTACTATCATGGATTGAGAGTATGGAATCGGTACTCCACATTAGCAAATGTTCAGAGGCAAACAAAGTGGAGTTTGCAGCTTGCCTACTGCAAGGGCGAGCGTTAACTTGGTGGAATACCCTAGTCCAAACTCGTGGACGAGAGGCAGTGAATAGACTTTCATGGAGCGAATTTAAAGAAATGCTCAAGGAAGAGTATTGCCCAAGGAGCGAAATGCAGAAGCTTCAAGCAGAATTGTGGAACCACGAGATGAAAGGGAATGATGTGGATACCTATACGGCTCGATTTCACGAATTAGCAAAGTTAGTTCCTCAATTGGTAACACCAGAAGAGAACAGAATTGATAGGTATATTTGGGGATTAGCACCTGAAATAAGGGGAGATGTGACTTCGGGAAGGCCGAACACTATGCAGGAAGCAGTAAGCTTAGCCGCTAAGTTGACTGATAACGCGACCCGTTCAGGACTGTTTTCAAACGAAAAAGCCAAAGGTAAAAGGAAGATGGAGGAACCCCGGAGAAGACAGTTTGATGGGAGGAAAGGTAAAGAGCAGAGAATAACAGGAAATTTTGGAATTCAGGCCCAGACTGCGGGTAAAGAAAAAGGGATGGTGCCAAAATGTGATTAGTGTAATTATTACCATCAAGGGCGTTGTATAATATGTCATAGGTGCAGCAAAGTAGGCCATTTTGCTAAGGATTGCAAGAGCACTCAAAAGCGGGTATGTTTTGAATGTGGAAGTATGGATCATCTAAGGAGTGCCTGTCCTAAATATAACAGAAGGATGCCTGTAAATCAAGGCCAACCAGCTAATCGGGGGAACTCAGGAAGGCCAGCAAGAGCACGAGTGTTCGAAATTGGAGCGGAAGAGGCAAGACAAAATCCGGACGTGATTACAGGTACGTTTCTCTTAAATAATCACTCTGCGTCCGTATTATTTGATTCTGGAGCAGATAAGAGTTTTATATCATTAGAATTCAGATCTAAAATTGGACAAAAGTCTCAAAAGTTAAAGGAAGATTATGTCATTAAATTTGCTAACGGTCAAGAAATTAGGGTTAGCGAAGTAGTTCCTAACTGTACATTAGTTTTGGCGGAAAAGGAGTTTAGCATAGATCTAATTCCAATTAAATTAGGAAGTTTCGATATAGTGTGGGTATGGATTGGTTATCCGAGAACCGAGCAGAAATTTGTTGTTCCGAGAAGAAACTTCGAATTCAACCATCAGAAGGAGGAATACTTTTAGTTTATGGAGAGAAGTCAAGAACAAGTTTAAAAATAGTATCGTGTATGAAAATGCGTAAGTATTTAAGAAAAGAGTGTGTTGCATTTTTGGCGCATGTAGTAGATAAGAAGTTAAAAGAGAAGCGCATCCAGGATATTCCAATAGTCCAAGATTTTCCAGAAGTTTTTCCCGATGAATTACCTGGATTGCCACCGCAAAGACAAGTTGAGTTCCACATTGATTTAATCCCTGGAGCTGCACCGGTAGCAAAATCTCCATATCGTCTAGCACCATCGGAGATGAAAGAATTGTCCGAACAACTCCAAGAACTTCTTGAAAAGGGATTTATCAGACCAAGTTCTTCGCCCTGGGGAGCCCCAGTTCTTTTTGTCAAAAAGAAGGATGGAACCTTCCGAATGTGCATTGATTATAGAGAGCTCAATAAGCTAACTCTCAAAAATCGATATCCTCTTCCCCGAATCGATGATTTGTTCGATCAATTACAAGGAGCTGCTTATTTCTCAAAGATCGATCTTCGATCAGGATACCATCAGATGAGAGTTCGTGAAGAAGATATTCCCAAAACAGCCTTTAGAACTCGGTATGGGCATTACGAATTTATGGTTATGCCTTTTGGATTAACGAACGCACCAACAGTTTTTATGGATCTAATGAACAGAGTATGCAGACCATACTTGGATAAATTTGTAATCGTGTTCATTGACGACATTCTCATCTACTCCCGAAGCAAAGAGGATCACGAGCAGCATCTGAAGCTGATACTCTAATTACTCAAGGATCAGAAACTATATGCCAAATTTTCCAAATGCGAATTTTGGATACGAGAAGTTCATTTTCTTGGGCACGTAGTTAATCAAGAAGGAATTCAAGTTGATCCAGCAAAGGTGGAAGCCATCAAGAAATGGGAGATTCCGAAGACCCCCACGGAGATTCGTCAATTTCTTGGTTTAGCAGGATATTATCGGCGATTTATTTCTAACTTCTCCAAGATTGCGCAGCCTTTAACAACATTAACTCGAAAGGATGAAAAGTTTATATGGACAGATAAACAGGAAGAAGCTTTTCAGACGCTCAAGCAAAGACTTTGCAATGCTCCAATTTTAGCATTGCCTAAGGGCACTGACAATTTCGTGGTTTATTGCGACGCATCACGCCAAGGATTGGGGTGTGTTCTAATGCAAAAGGATAAGGTGATTGCGTATGCGTCTAGGCAGTTAAAAGTGCATGAGAGAAATTATACCACCCATGACTTGGAACTGGGAGCTGTAATTTTTGCACTAAAGATTTGGAGACATTATCTTTATGGGACAAAATGTACCATTTTTACTGATCATAAGAGTCTTCAACACATCTTTGATCAGAAGATGCTTAATATGAGACAACAAAGGTGGGTGGAATTGCTCAGTGATTATGACTGTGAAATAAAATATCATCCAGGAAAAGCTAATGTTGTAGCAGATGCGTTAAGTAGAAAGGAGAGAGTAAAGCCCTTGAGAATACGAGCTATGGGAGTAACTGTTCAGACAAATCTTAAGGCGCATATTCTTGAAGCTCAGGAGGAAGGATTATAGTCTGATAATTTGAGAAATGAGTCTCTTCATCATTTGGAGAAGGGTTTTGAAACAAGAGCGGATGGAGTACGTTATTTTAAGGATAAAATTTGGATACCAAAGGCTGACAACCTGCGGTCCAAAATTTTGGAAGAAGCTCATAAATCAAGATATTCGATTCATCCAGGAGCACACAAGATGTATCAGGATCTGAGAAGCTATTATTGGTGGCCAGGAATGAAACGAGATGTTGCTATGTATGTAAGTGAGTGTTTGACCTGCGCAAGGGTGAAAGCAGAACACCAAAAGCCTTCGGGTCTTCTTCAACAACCCGAAATACCTCAATGGAAATGGGATCAAATTTCAATGGACTTTGTAACCAAATTACCCAGAACTAGGAAAGGTCATGACGCTATATGGGTAATAGTGGATCGACTTACAAAGTCTGCGCATTTTCTACCAATACGAGAAGATTTCAAAATGGAAAAGTTAGCGCAATTGTATATTGATGAAATCGTTTCTCGCCACGGAGTACCCATTTCTATCATTTCCGATAGAGATAGTCGCTTTACCTCCAGATTTTGGCAGATATTTCAAAAGGCTTTGGGCACTAGATTGGATCTAAGTACAGCTTATCATCCTCAAACGGATGGTCAAACGAAAAGGACCATTCAGACTTTGGAGGACATGTTGCGTGCATGCGCGATAGATTTTGGCGGAAATTGGGATCAACATTTACCATTGGTTGAATTCTCTTACAACAACAGTTATCACGCCAGTATCCAATGTGCACCATATGAAGCTCTTTATGGGCGAAAGTGCAGATCACCACTGGGATGGATAGAAGCCGGAGAAAGTAAATTGTTTGGACCGGACATTGTTCAGGAAACCACCGATAAAATATCAGTTATTCGGGATAGGCTTAAGGCAGCAAGAGATCGCCAAAAGAGTTATGCTGATAATCGAAGAAAGCCATTGGAGTTTCAAGTAGGTGATAAAGTGCTATTAAAAGTATCACCTTGGAAAGGCATCATTCGCTTTGTGAAGCGGGGTAAGTTAAGTCCAAGGTTTATTGGACCATTCGAAGTCACAAAGAGAATTGGATCAGTGGCATATAAACTCAAACTACCCCAAGAATTGAGTGCCATTCATGATACATTTCATGTATCAAATTTAAAGAAGTGCGTGACCAATGAATCATTGATTGTTTCACCAGAAGAAATCAAGGTCGATGAACGTATGTGTTTTAAAGAAGAACCCATTGAGATTCTCGATCGAGACGTTAAGCGATTAAAGCACCGCAAAATTCCAATCCTAAAGGTTCGATGGAAATCAAGATTCGGCCCGGAATATTCTTGGGAAAGAGAAGATCTTATGAGGAACCAATATCCTCAGTTATTTGAAAAGATTTAATCAGAAGGAATTTAAGTATGAATTTCGGGACGAAATTCTTTTAACGGGGGGAAAATGTGACAACTGCCTAATAACCAGTATGTTAAGGTTAGCAATCTCTGACCTATAAGAATTTATTTATGAAGTTAAATCCCTTAATGTCTAGTTAGAATGATTAAATTAGAAGTTTATCCGAAAAATTTCGGAAGTCGCGTAAAAATACCCGGTTCGGACTGATAACTGACCGTTACATCTCAAAAATGCCAGAAATTATGTTGTGAGTCTAAAATACCTAAAATAATAGGATTTTATTATTTTCATAGTAAAATATATTTATCCATTTATAATGTTTATTTTTAGATGTAAACTAAGAATTTAGGGTTACAGTTCTCAAACTTATCTGATTTTTAAAACAAGTATACATCATAATTATATATGTATTTTTTTTATTTCTTTGAGGTGAGTCATTAAGGCCACATGGCCGAAAATATGACCTCCTCTCTCTCCTTTTCTTCATTTTAAAATTTAAAATTTGAGAGATTAGGGGTTATTAACTCATTTCATTTTTCAAGTAAACTCCTCAACTCCTCTCTTCTTCTTCCTCTCAATCGGCCACCATACACCCACCACCATCATCATCAAATTTTCAGAAAATATCATGGAAGAAAACAAGATTTAAACACTCTTTTACTTCAAGAATTCAAGTTCTCATCTCCAAGTAAGAAGGTAATCACTTTATATCTTCATTTTTCAAGTTTTTATTCAATATGTGAGGGTTTCATACCATCTCATGCAAAAGTTATAAAATCCTTGTTCTAGAAGAGAAATGGGATGCATTTGGTAAATATTACATTTGCCAAGTAAACCATTGAATGACCTTCCCATAAAACTTGGAATTTAAGTGAGATTTTTGAGATTTTATCAACATAATAGTGTTATGAAATGTGGTACTATGGTCCACGAAATTTTGGTGATATTTGGACTGAAATTTATATATTTACAACGATTTTGTGTATAAAGAAACTCTTAGGATGAGATTACTCAAATCTCATATGATTAAGAGCATCTAAAATGGTGTAATATCACTTATTTAGTGATTATGTTGTCATGCATGGGATTGGATGAGCACTTGTAGTTGCTATGAATCCATGATGTATATTTGTGTTATTAGAATCTTTTTATATTCACTTGAGATGTGAGGCCATGAGTTATTAAAGAAAACCATGCCAAATAATCATCATTTTATGTTAATACAAACTTCATCATGTCAACAGCTTGCTGTCATGGATTGTGCATTCACTTTCAAGCTTTATAAGTCAGTTTATACTCCTTAAAAATTTGGGCTTTTTGTTGCAAAACTTCAATTTAAGGTATTAGTGATTTATAGCATCAAGAATCACTCAAAATTATGGAGGTTTGGTCACTCATTTGTATTTTAGAAGAAAGTGGTGTAATCTGTCCAGAATTGGCAGATTCATATACCCAACTTTCAAAGACCATAACCCCCTCAATTATTGTCCAAATTGAGTGAATCTTTTTCCACATGTTAGATTTTTGAGTTAGTTTTACAACCATATATGGCTCAGTGCATAATTCTGAGATTTGATATCCCAAATGTAAGCTTCAAGTGAAGTGTGTCACTAATCTGAAAATCAGTGACAATCTGTTTTGTGGAATTTATTTGGGGCACCAAAACACTTCTTTAAATCATAAAATTTTGCAGATTAGTTCATAACTCAGTATATTGATTACTGTAAAAATATGGTTATTTTTGGTATTTGCGAAATGTTATTTTGAAACTTATTTTGAGATCACAAATTTTGGACAGCAAGTGCTGAATCCAAAAAGTGATCCTAAAACTTTAAAAGCTTATGTTTTGGTGATTAGTTTGGTATTGTAAATTCTAAAATCTTATTCTAGACAATAAGTTAAACATAATGGCATGTGTATATATATATATACATATTGAGATGTAAGAATGGTCGAGATAGGTTTTTGATGATGGGAATTAATTTTTGGTACAATTACTCTATAGGGATTAAAGGTCCGGGCTAAAGAATTGTGTTGTTATACTTTTGCATCATCATAAAAGGTGAGTATTCACAACCCCTATTTTAATGTTTTATATATTTTGGGGTGAAAGGCATGTTATTTATTTCAATAATTCACGAAGTTCGTTTATGATTATCATGGATGATTTTGGTTGCCTTGGTAATAAAGCGTTTGTTTTGGACATTATATGATATATATGCGGATACTAGTATGTTGGATTGTTTCTTTAAGTCCCCGACTCTACTAGTTAACTCCTGCGGGAGCCTATAGTCTTAGTGGATAGCGCTATTTGGTGTGACAAGCCCACCTTATACTGACGAGTAAGGGTGCACTAATTCTAGAGAAATAGGGACTATCAATGTGATTCATGACCACAACGGTATTTCTTTTTGGGGCATATTTGTTTGGTCAGTGGACGGTCTAGTAGAGGTTCAACATACAAAAGGTTATTGAGGCATATTTTCTGTCATATAATTTAAAATTTATAATCGTGAATTATGGTTCAAAGGGTTGATTTGATAATATGTTTTTAATTGGTCATTTCTGCATATAAAAATTTATTTTTGTGCATCTTTAAAACTTGTGAACTCACCAACTCTTTGTAGTTGACCTTGTTTTATACATGCTTTTCAGGGAACAAGAAGGTATCCGGATAATGATTGAGATTTAGATATTGCACTTTATCATTTAATAGTATCTTGTAATTAAGATTTGGGTTATGTAAAGAAAGCTTATTTTGGAACATGATGTAAACTATGGTTGAAATGTATGGAGGTATTTTATCATTTCCTAATGCTATGTTTATCGAACTGTCATATTCCGTATTTCCGCTTTAGCGGGGTGTGACAATATACATGGAAGCTTAGAGATATACATGAAAGATATACTGAAGATATGTTTATTTTTTTGTAATTATCTTTTTGTTTAGTATATGTATAGAAGATACAGAATAGTTTTAGATGAGAATAATTCTAAGATTAAGAGAGAAATCAACCTCAAGGCATAGATCCTAATTCTAGAGAAGTAGAATTCGTATTGGTGAGCCTGTTCATCAATATTGAGGTTGAGTGTGTAATCTTGTAACTTCAAAACATTCAATACAAGTTTACAGTTTGTTCTTCATATTTTCTGTATTGATTTACTGTTTCATTGAATATCAAAGTGTTATTCCGCAAACTTCTTTGATATTGTTTCTGAGAATTAATTCTTGTTAAGAATTCGATCCTGACAAGTCGTATCAGAGCTGAACTCTCTCAGAAACATCTATTTATCATGGAAAATCTTACAGAATCAAGCAGTACTTTGGTCTCCAAGGTTCCAATGCTCAAACCCAGTGAGTTTGACATGTGGAAGATCAGAATCAGACAATATATTCTTCTCACTGACTACTCAATGTGGGATATCATTGAGAATGGTCCTTCTGAAGCTGGAAGGATAGGACCAGATGGGAAAAGACCTCCACCAAAGACAGATGGTGAAAGGAAGATCAGACAGACAGAGATGAAGGCCTTGAGCACTCTGCTCTTGGCCATCCCCAATGAATATCAACATCAATTTTGCAACTGCACTGATGCTCAGATTCTCTGGAATGCTCTAGAGAAAAGATTTGCTGGAACTAAGAGCATCAAAAGAAATCAAAGAGATGTTCTAAAGCAGCAGTATGAGAACTTTACTTCCTCAAAGAATGAGTCTATGACTCAAACTTTTGATAGGTTCAACAAGCTCATTGGTGAACTGGCTACTGTAGGAGTAAAGATGGATCAAGATGACATCAACAGAAAGTTCCTCAGATCTTTTGGGGATGAATGGACTATGTACACTGTCTCATATAGACAGAGTGACAATCTGGAAGAGAAAGAACTTGATGATCTATACAATGATCTAAGAGTCTTTGAAACTAAGGTAGAGATCAAGAAGAAGCCCACTGGTTATGTCCACAATGATGCACTTCTTTCAGCATCCACTGATACTACTGCCATCCCTGAAGCAGTTAGTACTGCTACTGGAGCAAGTTCAGAAAAAGGAACTGAAACAATCTTTAAAGCCTTTTTGTCCAGTCATAGTAACAATTCATTGATTAATGATGATCTGGATCAACTTCACCCTGATGACCTGGAGGAGATGGATATTAAATGGCAGATGGCCATGTTATCCATGAGGGTGAAGAAGTTTATTAAAAGAACAGGAAGGAATAACTTCTCTCAAAGAAGAGAAGATGGAGCTGGTTTTGACAAGACCAAGGTGGAATGTTATAAGTGTCACATGAAAGGACACTTTGCTAGAGAATGCAGGAGTGTTGTTCCAAACAACAACCACCAACAAGCTCAGAATGGAGGCTACACTCAGAACAAGAATCCTGCTCAAGCCCTTGTTTCTCAACAAGGAATGGGATTTGACTGGAGTGATCAAGCTGAGGAAGCCATTCAGAATCAAGCTCTTATGGCAGAAGTGTCTGATCTCCCCTCTGAGGTAATTTCTAATCTTTGCACTAAATCTTGCATTGACACTGTCAAAAGATACAGGGATCACAATCAAAGTATGTGTGATGACCTCAAAAGATTAGAAAAGGATAGAAGAGATTATGTGTTAATAGTAGAGAGATTTGAAGAGCAAATCAAAGGCTTTCAAGCTAATGAACTTCAACACTCTTATGACACTAACTATTGGAAGTGGGAAAAGAATTAGTTAGAGACCAAACTGTCTAAATCCTTAGAAGAGAGTGATAGGCTGAAGGAGGAACTGTCTAAAGTTAAGCTTGACATAGAAAAGTTTTCATATGCCTCAAAAGCAATGGATTCTCTTCTAAAGGCTCAGATTCATGATAAGATGAAGCCTGGTATTGGATACAACAGTACACCTCCTCCTTACAACAACAATTATATCTCTCCTACTTCAAACTTGTTAGAAACCAAGGAGAAAAAGGACTTATCTGAGAAAGCCTTTAAGATAGATCCTTTGGATGAAGTAGTAATTAAGGATTTAACTAAGAAAGAAGCCAGTGAGAATAGAGATAATGATGTAAGTAAAGAGATCCCATTAGAAAACAACATTATCACCAATGAGGGATGTGGGAAAATCTGGATCAAGTCCAAGGAGATAGAGAAGAACAAAGGAAAAGATAACAAGGTTCATTACAAACAAACCACGGTTGGGAATCCTGGATCTTGTAAACAGTGTGATTGCAGTAAAGCCAAGAGCCTAAATTCTGGTTTAAAAAGAGGAAATCAAAGAAACTGGAATAATCAATGGGCTCAGAAGCAAGGAGTTGATCTGAGTAAAATCAATAGACCAAAACCTTGCTTCATATGTGGCAAGTTAAATCATTTGGCTAAATATTGCTTCTTTAACCCTATTAATCAACAGATGACCTTTCAAAGATTTGTGCAAAAACCTGTTGGTTATAGGAAGGCTGGAAAGAAACATGGTGAAAAGAAAGGCCCCATGAAGAAAAAGATTTTAAAAGAAAGTATTAAAATGTGGGTGCCCAAAAGCACTAAAACTGTTAGTACTGCTGACAGGATTAGTGCTGCTGGAAGTATTACTGCTGCTACCTGTGTTAGTACTGCTGAAAACATTAATGCTGCTAATACAGTTAGTACCTCTTCAAAGGTTAATACTGCTAACACAGTTACTACTGCCAACACAGTTACTACTGCTAACACAGTTACTACTGCTAACAAGGTTAGTACTGCTAAGCATGCAATTGCTGCTAAGGCAGTTAGTACTTCTAAAACCAGTACTGCTTCTAGCACAAATGTTTCCAAGCCTATTATTGTGACAAAGTACTCCAAGAATGAGGAGTTAAAGTTCAAAAATCTTGTAAAGAAAGAATGCAAGTATTTTGATGAGAAAGGGGTACCCAAGACCACTTTGGCTTAGGTTCCTAATTCATACTAACTGATCTATCTTATGTGCAGGGCAACCAACAGCTCAAGGGAAAGAGCATATGGCATGTTGATAGTGGTTGCTCTAGGCACATGACAGGCAACATGTCATGCCTTTAGGATTTCAAGCATATCAATGGAGGACATGTTGCATTTGGAGATAATCTCACTGGTGGTAAGATAAGTGGAAAAGGTAATGTCACCAAAGGTAAGATGACATTTGAGGATGTCTACTATGTTGATCAATTGAAGTACAACCTATTAAGTGTATCACAGGTTTGTGACAAACAACATAGTATATTATTTACAAATACTGAGTGTATGATCCTTGCTCCAGGGTTCAAGGTAGTTGATGAAAGCATGATACTACTTAGAACTCCAAGAAAGGACAATGTTTACTGTCTAGATATGGACAATGTTGATAGTGATTCATCTCTAAATTGTCTTGTTTCAAAAGCTTCTGTAGATGAATCATCTCTTTGGCACAGAAGGATGTGTCACATGAATTTTAAGACTATGAACAAACTTGTTAAAAACAACCTTGTAAGAGGTTTACCATCTAAAGTCTTTTCATGTGATGATCATTGTGTTGCTTGTCTTAAAGGCAAACAGCATAAAACTTCTCATAAGACCAAAGAGATAAATTCAATTTCTTCTTGTCTCCAGTTATTGCACATGGATCTGTTTGGTCCTAAAAATGTTATGAGTATAGGCAAGAAATCTTACTGCTTGGTTATTGTTGATGATTACTCTAGATTTACCTGGGTATATTTTCTAAGGACTAAGGATGAGACAAGTGGACTGATCAAATCCTTTATCCTAAGAATTGAAAACCAAACTAATCAAAAAGTAAAGTCATCAGATCAGATAATGGAACTGAATTCAAAAATCTGGATCTAAACACCTTTTGTGAAGAAAAAGGCATTGAGAGACAATATAGTGCTCCTAGGACTCCTCAACAGAATGGTGTTGCTGAAAGGAGAAATAGGACACTAATAGAGGCTGCTAGATCTCTGTTGGCTGATTCAAAACTGCCAATTACCTTCTGGGCTGAAGCAGTTAATACTGCCTGTTATGTCCAAAACAGAGTTCTAGTAGTTAAGCCAAAGAACAAGACACCATATGAGCTTTTAAGTAAAAGAAAACCTTTCATTGGATTTTTCAAACCTTTTGGGTGTCCTTGTACAATTCTCAATACAAAATCTCACTTAGGTAAGTTTGATAGCAAAGCAGATGATGGATTTCTTGTTGGGTATTCATCTCAGAGTAAGGCCTACAGAGTTTTTAACACATCTTCTAGAATAATTGAAGAAAGTGACAATGTCAAATGCAATGAGAACACACCAAATCCTATTGGGTCTGGTCCTCTGTGGCTATTTGACATTGATTCACTAACTAACTCCTTTGGTTTCAGTAGTGATGATTATGCAGGTTCAGAATGTGGAGGATCAGGGACTATACAGGTTCAAGAAAGTATATCTAAATCAGTGATCTTTCCCATACCCACAGTGAATTCCTTTGAAGACTGTGAAAAGGAACCATCTACTGGACCAAGTCAGAGTGAAGAAGTAAGTAGAAATGAGGAGACTCAAGAAGATAAAGAATCAGAAGTAGCTGCTGAAAACACTTCAGTTGAGTTCAATGACTCTAATCTAGAGGTTGGACTTAATGAAGAACCTAGTCATAACACCAGAGTTCAAAAGAATCATCCTCCACAGCTGGTAATAGGAGATATATCCTCTCCTATGATGACTAGACACCAAAGCAGGCTTCAAGAAATGCAAGATCAACAACATACAGTGCTTTCTTGTTTTCTATCCCAGCTTGAGCCTAAAAAGGCACATGAAGCTATGAAAGAATCCAGTTGGATAGAAGTAATGCAAGAAGAACTGTTGCAGTTCAAACTACAAGATGTATGGGATCTAGTAGACCTTCCTAAAGGTCACAGAGCAATTGGCACAAAGTGGATTTTTAGGAACAAGAGAGATGAAAGAGGTATTGTCATAAGGAACAAAGCAAGACTGGTGGCTCAAGGGTATACTCAAGAAGAGGGTATAGATTATGAAGAAGTTTTTGCACTTGTGGCTAGAATAGAAGCAATCAGATTATTCCTAGCCTATGCTTCATACATGAACTTCAAAGTCTATCAAATGGATGTAAAAAGTGCTTTTCTCTATGGCTCAATTGAAGAAGAGGTATATGTCTGTCAACCACCAAGGTTTGAAAACCCAAGCTATCCAGACAGGGTATACAAATTGAAGAAGGCTCTTTATGGACTGCATCAAGCTCCAAGAGCATGGTATGACACTCTGTCATCCTATCTCTTGGAAAATGGCTTTGAAAGAGGAGTCATTGATAAGACTCTATTTATCAAGAGAAAGAAGAAGGATATCTTGCTGGTCCAAATCTATGTTGATGACATTATCTTTGGATCTACAAGAGACAACATGTGCAAGGAGTTTGAGGATCTAATGCATCAAAGATTCAAAATGAGTTCAATGGGAGAACTTACTTTCTTTCTTGGACTCCAAGTTCAACAGAAGTCAGATGTCATCTTCATCTGTCAATCCAAGTATGTGCAGGACATTCTAACCAAGTTTGGTTTCTCAGATTCAAAACCTGCCAGCACACCTATGGAGACACACAAGCAGATAACAGCAGATCTTGAGGGGGAGGATATGGATGTGCATCATTATAGATCCATGATTGGCTCTCTCATGTATCTCACAGCATCAAGGCCAGATATAATGTTTCCAGTCTGTGTATGTGCAAGATTCCAAGTTAGGCCAAAGCAATCTCACTTTCAAGTTGTTAAGAGGATATTCAGATATCTCAAAGGGCAACCCAGATTGGGACTTTGGTATCCTCATGACTCACCCTTTGACCTAATAGCATACTCAGACAGTGATCTAGGTGGGGCAAACTTGGACAGAAAATCTACTTCTGGAGGATGTCAGTTTTTGGGTGCTAGACTAGTTTCATGGAAGTGCAAGAAACAAACCACAGTGTCCACATCAACAACAGAGGCAGAGTACATAGCAGCTGCAAGTTGTTGTTCTCAAGTCTTATGGATTCAGAATCAAATGCTGGACTATGGGGTAACCTTTCTACACACTCCCATTTTTATTGATAATAGCAGTGCTATAAGCATTGTGAATAATCCTGTCAAGCACTCTAAAACAAAGCACATTGAGATCAGGTATCACTTCATAAGAGACTGTAATGAAAAGAAACTTGTTCAAGTTGTAAAAGTTCATACTGACAACCAGTTTGCTGATCTATTCACCAAAGCTTTTGATGTGGGTAGATTCACTTTCTTGGTAACAAGTGTGGGAATGACCAACTCTGAATAAGCATCCTCTCAAACAGTGGTTAAATATCTGAATATTATAGATTCTTGGTGTTACTAATCTTCCTTTGCAGGGAATACAAAGCAGTACTCAATTCGGCTAAGCTTCAAAGATTCGAAGTTTTCAGGCAAGCTTTTCACTAAGATCAATGGCATCCATGGCAGTCATCAATGAACACAATGAGATCGCGATGCTACAAAAGCCAAAGCAAGCTGCAGGATTTCATCAGATTGTGGATTTCCTCAAGTCAAGCCATATTGCTCATGCTCTTATTGTATCACCTACAATCTATATCGAGCATCAAAGGCAGTTCTGGGCTAATGCCACCATTGTTGCTGAGAATGGTGTGCAAATGATCAAGACAAGGATCTGTGACAATCCACTAACAGTTACTGAAGAGGTCATTCGCATCAGTCTACGTCTAGACGATGCCTCTGGTATAACTTCTATTCCGAACGATGAACTGTTCTCCAATCTTACAAGAATGGGGTATGGAGGCCCATTGGGTGTTTTCAAATTCTCTAAAGCCAAATTTTCACCCCAATGGCGTTTCTTTGTCCATACTCTTATGCACTGTATCTCCAAAAAGACTACTGGATGGAGTGAGTTCAGCAGCACTATTGCTTATGCTTTGGTGTGCTTGGCCACTGCCAGAAAGTATAACTTTTCTAAAATGATTTTCAGTGATCTTGTCTCAAACATGGGAAACAAAAAGAGCTTCTTTATGTACCCCAGGTTTGTTCAAGAAGTTATTACTCATGAATTGACGGATATACCATAACCTGTTGGGGTATATGTACCTAAACCCCCCAAAGGCAAGGTTTTCTCAAATATGAGAAGATCTGCTGGGGACTCGGAAGGAGTTGACACCCCATTGTTCTCTACAATGATGGTGGTGTCCCAAACCAATGAAGGTATGGCAGCAGGGTCAAGGCCCCCATTAAACCATCCTACTGCTAGCCAATCCCAACCTTCCCTTTCAAAATCTATTCCCCAGTCCCTTCTTGAAAAACAAACCTCTCCTATCACCCAAACTTACAAGAGGAAACAGGTAAAGAAGGCTCCTTCCCTTCTTGTACCATCAACCCCCAAGCCATTAAGCCCTCTAAAGGAGAATTCTCCTTTAGGGAATATCCATAAGGAAACCACAGGGGTGTCTCCCAACCCCAAGGAGGTGCTCTCTAAGGAGGAGGTTGAGCATATGGGTGATGAGGCTGCCACTACTCCTGCTAGCTCAGAGGAGGAAAGTGGTAACATAAATAAGACCTCCCCCATGGCAACTTTGAATGAGCAATCATTCGAAGGTCCCTGGTGCCAAGAAACCACGGGGGTGGATAGTGCTTCTGCTAGGCAGAAGACTTCCACTACTAAAAGATCCAATGATCCTTCAAAGGAGGGTAACACTTCTAGAGAAGGTGAGGACAGATATAACTACCAGGAATTGATGGATACAATGGGAAACATCAACCTAGATGTTCTGAAACAAGGAAAAGAAATAGAGGAGATGAAGCTGGTGATCCTGTCACAACAAGTCCAGATTGCAAAACTAAAGAAGATGGTGACCAGGCTGATTCAAAAGAAGAAAAGGAAACAGTTTGTGCTAAAGAGAAGGGAACCAGTGTCTGATGCTCCCAAAAAGGGGGAGTGAGAGGCTGAAGTAAACCTGGATGAGGAAAAAGAAAAAGTTGAGGGGGAGCATGATGGGGAGAAGAACAGTATTGAGGGGGAGTTAGAAGCAGAAACTGTTAGTGTTGCTGAAACTTCACAAGCAGTAGTAACAGAGTTATCTCCAACAGAAATTGAAGTAGCTGAAATGCTCATCAAAGCAAAGAATGACACTCCCAAAGCAAAGGGAGTGGTCATAAATGAAGGGGGAGCAAAAGGAGAAGTGAGCAAGAAAGATAACAGTAAGAAAGCAATGAACAAAGACAAAGGAAAAGCAAAGATGGTGGAATCTGATCAACCAGTCAAGAAGCAAAGGTTGGTTGAATCAGATGAAGCCTTAGCCAGGAAGATGCAGGAGGATATTGAAAAAGAAGAAAGAGTTCAGGTTGAAAAGGACAGGGAGATGGCAAAGGCTCTAGCTGCTGAATTAAATGAAGCTTATCAGAAAGGGCTTGAAACAGAGAAAGCTAAGCAAAGGGCAATAAGCTTGAGAAAGGCCATGATAGTCAAATCAAGTGCAAAGAAAAGAAGACCTTCACAAACTTACCTTGCCACTCAAGAAAGAAACAAAATGATAACTTTCTTGAGGAGTGCAATTGGGGTAAAGAAAGAAATGTTTGTGAAGATGACTTTTGATCAAATCAGGGATCTCTATGAGAAAGAAATGGGGAAGCTGAAAAGTAATGAAAAGGATAGAGTGGATTTTGAAAAGAAGGCCAAGGAGAGACATGATGTGAATATGAATCAACCATTCCCTGAAAGTGAAGAGGGAACTCCTATCAAAGAAAAGGCAGAGAACCAGGAAGAAAAGAAGAAGGAAGCTACTTTAGTGCAGGTTCAAAAGACCCTAAAAAGAACCAAAATGATGGCTAAAAGAAAGAAAAGTGTAAAGAAGCCTAGAGTAGAAGAAGAGCAAAAGGTTGCTGAAGAAGAAGAGGCACCTCAGAATGAAGCTAAATTTCAGGAAGTACCACAGAGTTCAAATGTAAACATGTACATGGTGGTAATGGATAAAATTCCAAAGCCTATTTCAGTTGAACCTGTTGGATTTAAACCTCCTGAAGTTATCCACTGGGATACTATGGAGGTGGATGGCAAAGAATACATCAGATTGAAAAGAAATGATGAGAAGTATGAAGTATACAACACCTGGAACAAAATTGTCAGAGAGTGTTCAAGATCTGATTTGGAAGAAATGTTTGAAGTGGGGATGAAAATTTATGCAGATCAGTTGACAGCTCCAGGGTTACCTATAGTGAAGCTGGTCATGGAATACTTGTGCATGTTATTCAATCCAGAAGCAGTGAAGCACTTAATCAGAGATGTGTTCAAAACTGTTAGAGGATGGACTCTCTATGAAAGGAGTGGAGTCTATGAACTAGCATTGGATACTTTTCACATGGAGTACTACTTGGTGGATAGGGTCTACAATCACACAAATCTAAAGCTTCATGCCATGTTGAATAAGAAGTTGGGTTGTGCACCAAATTCAGAAATGGCCAAGTATCTAATTCAGAGGACTATCAATCAGAGTATGGGACTGGATCCTAATATTGGAGTAGATCAATGAAGATTTTGGGAGCATCTGAAGAACTTGACTTCTTTTCCTAAAAGTCAAGTTAGGGGGAGATTGTTGGGAACTGAAGAAAAGCTTAAGTATGGTTAATGCTGCTTGTTCAAAGTTACTACTGCTAGAGATATTCAAGGTTAATACTGCTAAGTATTACTACTGCTAGTAGTTAATACTGCTAGTCAAAGTTAGTGCTGCTTGAACAAAGTTAGTACTACTTAGCTAGTTAGTACTGCTAGTAGTTAGTGCTGCTTAGTAGTTAATGCTGCTAGAAGAAATTTAATGCTGCTGAAGATTAATACTGCTTATATGATGAAGATTCGCATGAAAGGATATACATGGAAGCTTAGAGATATACATGGAAGATATACTGAAGATATGTTTATTTTTTTGTAATTATCTTTTTGTTTAGTATATGTATAGAAGATACAGAATAGTTTTAGATGAGAATAATTCTAAGATTAAGAGAGAAATCAACCTCAAGGCATAGATCCTAATTCTAGAGAAGTAGAATTCGTATTGGTGAGCCTGTTCATCAATATTGAGGTTGAGTGTGTAATCTTGTAACTTCAAAGCATTCAATACAAGTTTACAGTTTGTTCTTCATATTTTCTGTATTGATTTACTGTTTCATTGAATATCAAAGTGTTATTCCGCAAACTTCTTTGATACTGTTTCTGAGAATTAATTATTGTTAAGAATTCGATCCTGACACGTGCTTTAGAGAACAAATGGCTTCTAAGTACATCAGCTTAGAACCCGTACCTCAACGAAGTTTGACTTCTAAACACAACAGTGTAGGACTCGCACTTCAATGATCAAAAGACCTTACTCCTGAACTGATAAGGATTGTACTCTGATACTCCAACGAGGAAATCAACCTTCAAGGGGGAGTACATACTTTATTGAAATATATGCTTTGGAAAGATATGACGATCTTCACTTCAAAAAGGAAAGTTGTAGATCTCTATCATATGCTTTTATAACTGACATATTTTAGATGCATAATTTCAGGGGGAGTAAAAAGGTAATAACTTCTGATTATTTCTGATCAGAACTCGTACTTTAACTGTTTTACTGCTTTTTGTCTTTTTAATTTAAGTGAATAAATTTGCTTTGACTTGACCTAAGACTTTTTCAGAAGTTTGAGAGAAGCTTACAAGATCATATGACTTTAAGCTTAGCTTCATGAGATTTAAGATTGCACGTCAAGGTACAATTCTACATCTTAATCTCATATATGGTTGAAAGAAGGACAACTTTCAATCATTGAAAACATCATTCTAAAACGTTCAAATCACTTCTCGATTCTTCAAACAGATTTTATAATTCGGAAGTGTAACTTTAAATGTTTTCTTATTCAATTGAGCTTTAACTGCTAAGTTGAACCATTTTGAGCATTATATGCTTCATAGGAAAATATGGGATCAGTGTGTTAGGATTAACACAACTTCAATGGAATCACATGAACCAGTGATTTCTACCCAAGAAGTTAATCTATAGTGATTGGGTGTGAGGAGTCAAAAGAAATGAGTGTTGAATGAGTGATGAGGTATCATGAAAAAGAGAGTTCGGTTAACAGTGAGCTAAATAATTAAAAGAAAGAGGGTGTTAGAACAGAGTTAAAAGAATATCAGAACTCTACACCAACTACTTTCTGAGTCGGGCATCCACATTTCTAGTGTTTCACATTTCATTGGTGAACATTATTGAAACAGGCGACTAGCCCAAGCCAACTCTTGGAATTACCCCACCATCCACTCATTTTCTTCTTAAGAGGAAAATGTTTCATTTTCAAAGGGGACGCAGCACATTTACTATCTGATTTTCATTTGGAAAATCTGGATATTGAAAAGAAGGAAGTTTGCCCCACCTTCGCACTTCACTCATGCACATTGAGTCTGTGTTTAACTTACTGTTGTCTCAGTGGTTTACACATTTCGAGCCTTATAAGCGATCATCAAGTGCTTACTTTTTTCTATCACAAGAACGAGCACACAAGGAATTAGTTTCTTTGTCATAACGTTTATAGAAACTGCCTTTGTGGTGTTTCGATGATTAAATGGAAGTCCTGGGGGAGTCAACATCAAACAGCTCCTTTCCAATGTGTATTCGTTACACACAGTGACTTAGTGTTACTGACAGGTGTTTCTAACTGATTTGTTTATTGCTACAGGTGTTACATGACTATTTTGTTTGGATTTGCAAAGATCTGGATGAATATCTATTGCAGTGACGAATCAAAGGCTCCAACTGAATGACATTTCTTGAACATCAGACTTTGATGAATTCGTTGCTCAATCCATCAAAAAGAGGGGGAGAAGATCTACCCAAGAAATGGAGAAGAGTCAACTAAGTCACATGTTTCAAGAATCATGTCCAAGATTGAATTCTTCAAGATCAAAGTATTCTGAAGATATGCTGATTCGAAAGAAATTTCTTTGCAGATACTTTGCTGAAGCAATTCCGAGCTACAACTGAAGATAATTTCTCCCCATGAACTGAAAAAGATAATCTACATCTCTGGGGGAGTTTACTATATCTTGAAGACTAAGAGAGAGATGCATCTTCAGTGCTGAAAAAGAAAAGATCGTATTGCTAAATCATTTGAGTAATGATCTTGATCCAAAGGGGGAGATTGTTAGAAAACAGTCTCATTGGATTCAAGATCATCCAATACGAAGATCGCAATCCGAAGCTAAAAGCTGACAAGTCACTCTCAACAATAGTCTAGGGTCCAAAATGTAATAATAGTCAAAGTTAGTTTGCTTTAATTATATTAGTTTTGTTATTATATTAGTTTTAAATATAATATCTAGATATTAGATATCTAGATATTATTAGTTGGTAGAAGTGTGTTGAAGAAGCTAAGTGATATAATATATATCACCATCTCTTGCTTGTAAAATAAATTAGATGAGAAGATGAGAAAATAGGACACAAAAAGAAACATCAGTCCATCAAGAACAAGAAGAGAGAAAGTGAGCTTAATCAGATCAATACCAACCTTTGTAATCCGCATTTTGTAATAGAAACAGGTTGGTAATCTTATATATCTGTTGTTTGATTTATCTGATAAACGATCACGGACTAACATATACCCTTAACTTCTATTTAACTATCAAAATAGCTCTAACATCTTCAGTATCTAATGATTTTATTCCTTCTTATGCCCCTGATTCTGATAAGGAAAATATTTCTCCAATCATTTATGATTCGAAGAAATACACTCATCCGTTAATATTAGAAGGAAAAATCATAGATCTTGAAGATCAGATAGAAGATCAAAATATTTTGAAGAAAATTGAATCTGACATTATTCTTTCTTTTATGACTTCTAGTCTTGACGAAAATTTATTTTCTCAAAAATCAGATTCTATTTCTAGCCTATCTTCTGATTCTAAGGAAAATGAAAAGGAAGTTTCAAATTTTAAAATCCTTTCTCAAAATAATTCAGACTCCGAGGTGAATTCAAATTTATTAGTTGATCAGATTGGTTGCTTGGATAAATTTATTTCTTCTGATTTAAATATTTCGTCTAAAATTCTTGATAATTCTTTTACGCTCAATGATCAATATTATAAACCCAAGCGTAAAAGAAGACGGTCAAAGAAGCCGAAGAAACGAGATACAGTTTTTACTGGCAATTCTAATTCTTCCGATACTATTATTTCAGATAGGACTGTGAGCCAGTCAAAGAAGCAGAACTGGAGAGCTAGGCGGACATCAACTGATTCTATGTTTAATGGAGATCGATGTGTAGAAAAATTTTATAATAGTGATTCATTTGTTGTTTGTAATAAAGTTTCAAAATACTCTATAAAGCAAATGTTTCAAATTTCCAAAAATGTCTCATATTCGTCTTCTGATTCTAGTTCAGATGATCATGCTTATCTTCTGATAGTTGTGATTATTTCTCTAATCATATTCCTCATGCTTCTCATATCAAATCTGCTTATTGTTTCCCCATACGAAATGCAACTAACAAACACGGGCCCAAATTCAAGTGGGTACCCAAATCTTTATCTGATTCAAAGTTGCAGGCATCACATGTTAAGGGGGAGTAAGGGAATTTTGGCTTCTGAGTACTTCAGCTCAGGACCCGTACTTCATAGACTACGACTTCTAAACACAACAGTTTAGAACTCGTTCTTCAATGATTAAGCTTCTGACTTAATGAGATACTGTGAGTACATCAATTTTATTTCCGCTGCATTTATCTCTGATAATGATGTTATTCCAGTTTTTCTCAATGTTACAAGAATCCGAGCTTGTTTATCGATCTCATGAATTTGTATTACCCAAAATTTTCTTTTAATATGAGACACAAATTTATTATTTTCAATGTAAAAGATGAAATAGTTGAATTTTATTTTGTTCCAACTAAATATCTATTAAAAGTTTAAATCTTTACAAATTTTATTCTATAAAGTAAAGTTTTACAATTTTTCTTTCCTTTGAATAAAATATGTGTCTAGGATAAATTTTCAAGTTTTTTTGTTTATATTAAAGTTTTTATATGGTCAAATTTCAAGTCTTACAAAAGTCGAAAAGTCAGCAACATGATTGAAACTTTTATTACTGCTTTAAAGATATGTGAGTCGGAATTTTTATAGTTTACTTTGCTTAGACTACCTAAACGATCAGAATTATAGATTGGAATGAAAATATGGGCTAAGCTTTTAAACGTTGATCTGAGTGATTGAGATGAATATTAAATTCTTAAAATACAGAAATCTCTAAGTTTAAAAGTTTGTACCTGTGACCTTTCTGGTTTGGGAAAGTACGTTCCGTGGGATGCTCGACATCTGGTCCCCTAAGGTCATTTGGTCTGGGAGTGATCGAACAGAAATCCTTCTATAGAACCAGATCGAAAGTCATGTTCTACTGGTATGAATGGGTTTAGGATATGTCGATGTAGCCTTTCTGATCTGGGAGAGTAAGTTCCAAGGGGTGCTTGACACCTAGTCCCCTAAGGCCAACTGGTCTGGGAGTGGCTGACCCAAATCCTGCAATAGGGTCAGATAGAAAGTTACGTTTACGGCATGTTCTTTACTTAATAAACTTTTTGATCAAAAGATGCCAAAGTGCACGAGCTTAAAAGATGCCAAAGAGCACACTCATGTTAAGATGCCAATGAGCACACATCTCATGATACTTGGTGATATGTTTGAGTTGCGATAAATCTGTAAATTTATGAATATCTTAATTCTTGATGGCTTAGTGTGAGTACATGCAAAGTTCTCTATAATATTTTTAGAATAGCATTTTCTTGAAGCTAATCGAAGATTCGCATGTGAGCACACTGAATAGATTGCTGGAAATTTTTGAAATTGAACATGTCTTAACTTGATATGCAATGAAACTTGTTCTTGTATCCTACAACATATGTTTGATTTCAAATGATTGATAAAATTGTAATATTTTACTCTGTAGAATTTAATTTGTTTAGTGTTTAAAATTTTATATGTTTAGTCGTTTCAAAATTTACATTCAGTATATTTTTCTTTCTACATTAATATTTGATCATTGTGTTCTCATAAATATATTTTAATGGGTTTATGCATTATTCAAGGGGGAGTGAACAAAAAGATGTATTTCAAAGATTATATCTGTTTTTGAGGGGGAGTGTCTGATTTTCTTTACATAAATGCTATCTCGAATTGTCTTATCTAATGCATTTGTGTAGGGGGAGTCAAAGAGCTTAACAAGGTAAATTTTTTCTAAGTCTACTTTGCGCTTCAGGCATGACACGCAAAGCTTGTTTTGCGTTTCCTTCATGAACCGCAAACCTTGATTTGCGCGTCACATGTGAACCGCAAACCTTGCTTTACGCTTCACACATAGAACGCAAACCTTGCTTTGCGCTTCCTGCATGGAATGCAAACCTTCTCTGTTTTCTCTGTTTCTTTGATTTTGCAGATCTTTCGCTGTCTCGTCTCCAACATTTGCATGACCAAGTTGATCAAGATCATCAAGGTCATGAGGGGGAGAAGTCAAGGATAAGTTAAAGAGACAAAGAGTTCAAAAGATTATCTGCTGATCAAGATTCGCTCAAAGATTCCATTCACTCAGCTATTTCAAATTCTTTTGTTGTTCTTGCTCCGAAAACCACAGTTCATTCAAGATCATTCAAAAGAGGTGTATCGTCTTGAGCTTAAGCAGAAAGAAAATTTTCAATCTGCAAGTTGCTGAGAAGAAATTTTTTCTTAAAAGTCAGAAAGCTTCTGAAAGTCGCTTTGTTGGTCTGTGCTATTATAGAAGATAATTTTTGAAGACCAAAGCGCCAATGATTACTAAGGGGGAGATTGTTAGGTCTGATTTTATAGTAATCATTGTATTTATAGGACTTGGTCAATACTGTGTTTAGTGCTGATCAATATTGTATCTGACCAAGGGTATTTAAGTCCCTTTGGTCTTGTGTCATGTAAGAAGAATCACATGCACAATTACTGAAATCCTATCTTGCGCTTCACTCTTACTCTCTCTCTACTTTCTCTCTCTAGAAGTTCTAGTGATCTTGGACTCACAGGGTTCTTGCTATATTTTGCTAAAAGGAAGGGTTCCATTTGATATGTAGTAAAATAAAGTACTACTTGCACGTTTTTGGTGAGGTAATTGAAAGAATGTATATAATCTTATTTTATGATTTTCATTCTTATCAGCAGTTAAACATGGAAATGCATATTTGAAAGTAAATGGTATTGAGGACTATATGATTAACTATAGTTGGTCACAAATGAAATTGTGACAAGTCTAGACTATTACTAGTGGATCCATAGGTATTGAGTCGGCTTATGTTTGGGAGAACAATATCGTGGCAACGTAGACCTAAGTGAAGTGGTCATATTGGATCCTTGGGAACCATCACACCCCTTGTAGCTAGTTCAGACATTGGATCCTCGGGGCCACTTGGTAAGGTTATGTTGGACCGGTTACTAGCCATGGATCGTAATGTAATCCTAGTAAATGAGTATGACTTAGATTCCTCAGGTGCCCTCCCCACATCTTAGTACGAACCGGCGTTGTTCGTGGTCATGGTTTTCAAGTATTTAGCTCATAACTCGAATTGTGGCTTACTTTTGTGTTCCGCTACAATCCTTGATAAATCGGGTCTCCCCTGTCATCGCAAGATGTAATTTTTGGACCGAAAGGTTCTTTAACGTTTAGTATTTCAAACTTTAAACTTAACTTGTTTGAAAAGGTTCATTTCATTGTAACTGTTTTTATTTACTTGGATTATAAATTGTATTTTCTCACTAGGCTTTAAGCCTAACACTTTTTCTCAAATGATGTGTATAACAGGTTCCTTTAGCGGTGGGTTGCCAAAGGTCTGAGTGTCGAGCGTGGGCTTGAGGCATTTTTAAGATGACTAGACAATTGGTGTTTTGGGCATTTAATTGAGTTCCTTATTTTGGTGATTGTAGGTTGACAACCGATGTAATCTAGATAGTACATGTTTATATTAGTTTGTTGTTGATTTCCATATCCGTTAGCAGGTTTTGTAAATGCTTATACATTTCCCCTTTTGGGTGGTTTATTCCAAATACATCATCATATTTCCAAATTTTATGTTTTTAAATTACTCTAAATTTTAGGGTGTTAAAAGTTTGTATCAGAACTCTAGTTTAAGTGAATTAGGCATGAATGTAAGATGTCTAGACTTAGACTAAGTACGTTAAGCGATGATTTGCGAGTTTAGGTAGAGCTTCTAAGATGGGTTGATCTTAGAGTCGACGGAAATTATGTTTATTAAGTGTTGTGAAGATGATAACAAGAACTTTTATGTATTATATGTTCATAATCTCACTTAGCTAATGTTATTATGAGGATGTTTTACGTAAGTGTGCTTGAAGTGTCATTATTATGACAATTGGTAATGTGGTAGTACGTTTTCCTTCATGTTTAATCCTACCTCTCTCTTATTTTCTTCTCTGTCCAGTGTAGCAGATCAATATGGTGAGTACACGTGGTAGACCGCGTACACGAGTAGATGGTGTCGAGGCGTCATCCTCAACTTCTGATCAACCGGGTAGGGTTGAGGTCGTTGTACGCCCATCTGTTCAATCAGTGCTAGGCGGAAGGCCTGAGGTCATTCCGCAAGTAGACCTGGCTTCGTCCCACCCAGTCATTCGGGTGGTTACTCCCCAATCTGAGATGATGGTTTGTATGATGTTGGTGATGAATGAAGCTATGGCCAAGAAGCAAGAGTTTATTCTGAAAGTGATCGAGGATCATGATGTGAGCAATTGGAGGAATGAGACGATTGCGGAGAATATTGAGGTGATTGGATCCGGTGGTACGGGTCATGAGATCCTAACTGAGGAGCCAATAACTGTTGAGGTGAGGCAAGGCAAGAGAGCTTGCTCGTACAAGACCTTTTTGTGTTGTAGACCCCCGGAATTCTCTGGTTCCGAAGATCCGGTAGCGTGCATAAAATGGATTCAAGGAATCGAGCAAGACTTTGGCTCATCTGAGTGTGAGGATAATCAAAAGGTGTGGTTTGTCTCTCAAATGCTCAGAGACACGGCTCTCACTTGGTGGAACGTCGCCCAATCCACCCTCTCCCTACTGTTCTGGCTCAGTTGTCTTGGGTCGAGTTCAAGAGAAGGTGCTAGAGGAATACTGCAGTGAGAGGGCTTTGGATCGCATCGAAGCCGAGTTTCGAGCTCTTGAGAACAGAAACTTGATGGTGAGGGAGTATACCCGTCAATTTATGGAGAAGCTGGGATTAGTGGGGTAAGTGGCCCCAACGGAAAAAGAGAAGATCAAGGCCTACCTTAAGGGCCTGTCGGCGGACATGATGTCCATGGTAAGCAACTCGAAGGCTTCTAATCTTTGCGAGACGATAGAGGAAGCCCAGTTTATGGAAGAGGTTTATGCGAGGGGTAAACCGGAGAAAGCGGTGGTGGTCGGAGACAAGAGAAAGTGGGAAAGCAATTTTGTACCTCCTAAGAGGACTCGACCTTTTATCAAAAATCGAATCTTCAACAATTACCAAAAAGCTAGATGGTGCCAGAAGTGCCGAATCAAGCACCATGGTAACTGTAACCCCACTCCTCAACCTTGTTCCAAGTGTGGTAAGTCTGATCACGCCACCCGAGATTGCCCAATCAGAGGGCTTATCTGCTTTGAGTGCAAGGTACTGGGGCATATGAAGAGGGATTACTCGAAGCTCAAGACGGGTAGTGCGCCGGAGAAGAGAGAGAACCCATCTAGGGTTCCTGGTCGAGCTTTTCAGATGACGGACGAGGAGGCCAAGGCATCCACCGATGTGGTATCGGGTACGTTTCTTCTAAACTCCGTACCTACTCGTGTACTGTTCGATTCGGGTGCCAGTTTCTCTTTTATATCTGAGTTGTTTCGTCAAAAGCTTGCCATGCCCACTATAAGTCTAGAGAATGCGTTAGTGGTAGAGATAGAGAATGGTAGTCAAGTCCTAATCCGCGATGTTCTGAGGAAATGTATTCTTGGAATCGAAGGGAGAGAATTCCCGATCGATTTGATGCCGATGATTATAGGAGGTTTTGATGTGGTGGTCGGCATGGATTGGTTGGCGAACAATCATGCCGAGATCGTATGCTCCAAGAAACTAATCCGACTTCCCAATCCCAGTGGTGAAGTTGTTGTGATTTATGGTGAGAAGAGGAAAGGTGATGTGGCAATCATCACCATGGCTAAGGTGATGTGGCAATCATCACCATGGCTAAGGCGCGCAATCATCCTATCCTACGTAATCAATGCCAAGCTTGAGAAGTTAAAGCTTGAAGATGTCAAGATAGTGCGTGAGTTTCCCGACGTCTTTCCGGATGACTTGTTCGGGTTACCACCCAATCGTCAAGTGGAGTTTTGGATTTATCTCGTGCCGGGAGCGGCTCCTATTGCTAGAGCCCCTTACCGATTGGCACCATCGGAGATGCAAGAGATGATGGTTCAACTCCAAGAGCTTTTGGAGAAGGGTTTCATAAGACCGAGCTCGTCGCCTTGGGGAGCTCCGGTCTTGTTTGTCAAGAAGAAGGATGGCACAATGAGAATGTGCATCGATTACCGCGAGTTAAACAAAGCAACGGTGAAGAACAAGTACCCGCTTCCGAGGATAGACGGCATGTTCGGTCAACTCCAAGGAGCGGGGTGTTTCTCCAAGATCGACTTGCGTTCGGGTTACCACTAAGTGAAGGTGAGGGGAGAAGACGTTTCGAAGACGGCCTTTAGAACGTGTTACGGCCATTACGAATTCCTTGTAATGTCGTTTGGCCTAACGAATGCACCGACGGTGTTTATGGATTTGATGAATAGGGTGTGCCGACCATTCCTTGCAAAGTCGGTCATCGTATTCATTGATGACATACTCGTATATTCCAAGAGCAAGTTGGAACATGAGCAGCACCTTCATGAAGTTCTAAAAGTGTTGAGAAAGGAGAGATTGTATGCCAAATTCTCCAAGTGCGACTTCTGGCTAGAGCCTAGAAGAGGTCCAATTCCTGGGTCACGTTGTCACCCAAGACAGGGTGAAAGTGGAGCCCTCAAAAATTGAAGCCATGATGAATTGGGAACCTCCCAAGTAGGGGTGTACGCGGGTTGGGTTAGGCGGGTTGGAACGTTTTTACAACCCAACCCAATTATGGCGGTTTGGAAAATCTCAACCTAACCCAACCCATTCAAAAATATAACCCAACCCTTGTGGGTTATGGCGGGTTGGGTTGGGTTAGCGGGTTAGTAATATACATAAATTTGCCGATTGAAATACGATAAATAATACTAAAAGTATTCTCAACAAAGTTATTAGTTATTACAATTAGGGATGTAAACGAACCGAACGAACACGAACGGATACTTGTTCGTGTTCGTTTGTTTAACTTAACCGAATAAATGAACGAACACGAATGGTAAACGAACGGAATTTTTTGTGTTCATGTTCATTCATTAAGAAAATGTTTTTGTTCGTGTTCGTTCGTTAAGAGATCTAAACGAACATAAATGGACTTAAACGAACATAAATGTACTTAAACAAACATAAACGAACGAAATAAATAAATTTAAATGAACATAAACGAATGAACATAAATGAACAAAAAACAACCACCATTACTCATCATTCCGTTCCTAAAAAATAACATAACAAAATGAAAACATAAACGAATGCAAACGAACGAACATAAATGAACGAACGTTCACGAACATAAATGAACAAACGAGACCATTGTTCATGTTCGTTCATTTAATTAAACGAACAAAAAAATGTGTTCATGTACATAAACGAACTTCCCACTGAACGGTTCACAAACGGTTCACTGAACGTTCGGTTCGTTTACAACCCTAATTATAATCATCCAAATATAAATTAAAATCCATAAGTCTTAAAGTTAATTTGGGTTGTGAATAAACTGTATATTATATATATATATATATATATATATATATATATATTTTTAGAAAAAAAAATAGCGGCGGGTTAGCGGTTTGGGTTGGGTTGAGTTTTCCTAACCCAATTTCAACCCTTCTAATTAGCGGTTTCACGGTTTCACGGTTTCGCGGGTTGGGTTTAATTGGGTTGGAAGCGGGTTGGGTTGGTCGGGTTTCACGGGTTGACAATTTTCTGTACACCCCTACTCCCAAGAGTTCGTCCGAAATCTGAAGCTTCTTGGGTTTGGCGGGATATTATCGGAGGTTTATTCAAGACTTCACGAAAATTGCTTCTTCCTTGACAGCTTTAACTCGGAAGAATGTGAAATTCGTTTGGACCGAAACACAAGAGAAGGCGTTCCGGATCTTACAAAAGAAATTGTGCGAAGCCCCAATTCTATCGCTACCTGAAGGGTCCGAAGACTTCGTGGTCTATAGCGACGCTTCAAAAATGGTATTAGGATGCGTGTTGATGCAAAGAGGCAAGGTGATCGCTTACACCTCGAGACAACTCAAAATTCACGAGAAGAATTATCCTACCCATGATTTGGAGTTGGTGGCAGTAGTGTTCGCCTTGAAGCTTTGGCGGCATTACCTCTATGGCACGAAATTACACTCTACACGGACCATAAAAGCCTAAAGTATGTCTTTGATCAAAAATATTTAAATATGAGGCAAAGGCGGTGGCTCGAGTTGCTCAAGGATTACGATTGTGAGTTGTTTTACCATCCCGGTAAGGCGAACGTAGTGGCCGATGCGTTAAGTCGGAAGGACTATAGCGGAAGTATACGGGCTACCCTTTCGAGAATAGAGCTAGTATGAAGTCTTGTTGAGAAGATCAAGACATCTCAAGTGGAAGCCTTGTTGGAAGAAAATCTTAAGGATGAAGTTATGACAAAGCAACGTTTGCTCTTAACGGAAGATAGTTGTGGGGTAAAATTGTTCAACGGTCGTGTATGGGTGTCCAAAGTCGAGGGCAACCAGGAATTACTTCTTGAGGATGCCCACAAGTCCAAGTATTCCATTCATCTGGGTAGTACAAAGATGTACCAGGACTTGAAGTTGCATTATTGGTGGCCAGTAATGAAACTTGATGTGGCGCGTTACGTGGAGCGTTGTGTGACGTGCTTACAACTGAAGGCTGAACATCAACGACCGTGTGGGAGTCTTCAATCCTTAGAGATCCCCGAGTGGAAGTGGGAATATATTACCATGGACTTCGTGATGAAGCTACCTAAAACTCTTCGAGGTCACGATACCATTTGGGTAATAGTTGATCGATTGACTAAGAGCGCTCACTTTTTGGCTATGTGCGAAACCTTACCGATGGACAAGTTAGCAAAACTCTACATTGATGAAGTGGTTTCGAGGCAGGGGGTACCTTTATCGATCGTTTCGGATAGTGACAGTCGATTCACTTCTAATTTTTGGGATGGATTTCAGAAGGAGCTTGGTAAGCGAGTAAAGTTAAGTACGGCTTACCATCCACAAACCGACGGTCAAAGCGAGAGAACGATCCAAACGCTTGAAGACATGCTAAGGTCTTGTGTCATCAATTTTGGGGGTAGTTGGGACTCTCGCCTACCTTTGGTGGAGTTTGCTTACAACAATAGCTACCACTCAAGTATCAGAATGGCACCATTTGAGGCGTTGTATGGGCGGAAGTGCCAAACTCCCGTGTGTTGGCTGGAAGCGGGAGAAAAGAAATTCACCGGACCCGAAATTGTGCAAGAGACGGATGTTAAGGTTAAAGGCATTCGAGAACGGTTGAAAGCGGCTTAAGATCGGCAGAAGAGTTATGCCAATAAGAAGAGGCAGCCGATGGAGTTTCATGTGGGTGACTGCATGATGCTTAAAGTGTCACCATGGAAGGGCATTATCAGGTTCGGAAAGCGTGGGAAGCTGAGTCCCCGTTTCCTTGGACCTTTCAAACTGATTAAGCAGCTGGGTTTGCAAGCCTACCAACTAGAACTACCGTCGGAGATGAGCGGGATCCACAACACATTCCATATTCGTTACCTTCGGAAGTGTTTGGCGAAAGAAGAAAGTGTCATTCCTCTTTCCGAGATAAGAGTGGACGAGGGTAACCGATATGTGGAGGAACCCGACGCTATCTTAGAAAGGAAGTCTAAGAAATTGCGTCACAAAGAGGTCACTATGGTCAAGGTGTGTTGGAGGCATCATCGTGGGGCCAATGTGACGTGGGAAGCCGAAGAGGACATGAAGCAAAGATATCCTCATCTTTTAGAGTAATTAGGATTTCGAGGACGAAATCATTCCCAAGTTGGGAGGATTGTAATGCCCCGAATTTTCGTTGTATAAATTCTATCGTTAAGACTTCTAGCCTTCATTATTGTTTAATATTAGTTATCTTGCTTTTACCGTTAGTCGTTAGCATCGTGCTTTTGAGCCAAGTTTGAATGCTTAGATTTAGGTTTGGTGGTGAAACACAAGGGCTTGCACGGGATACCCCGCGGCTTGGAATATGTGGCATAAGTCGCGTAACCTTCTGGAGGTCTTCAGTCTATATGGCACGCGCGGGCTATGCCACGGCCTCATGTCGCGGCCAAAGCCGCGGGATTGCCCTGATGAACTCTTAGACGGGTTTCTTCCCCTTTTTCTCATTTATTTCTCATCTACCTTCATTTCTACTCTCTCTCAACTCTCCTCATTCAATCATCCGAAAATTAAGGTTCCACCAACCAAATCTACCATATTTATTTCTAGAAGTTGAGTGCATCAACTAGGGATTCAAGATTTGAGCATTTAATCACCTCCTCTGTTAGGTCCGAGATCTAGGCATTCATGTATGAGATTGATTAGGTAGGATAGGAGAAGGACTTTATTGTTTATTAGAAAATGAAAACCTAATCTAGAGAGAGAGAGAGAACTTTAGGAACTACATTTTGTAATATTGAATTATGAAATGAATTACAAGCTTAACACTCCTATTTATAGTCCAACATAACCTACCTACCACCTAATTACATCATTAAGCACAAGCCCTTTACAATTAATCCCTTTAAAATTACAATTTACAAAACTATTTAAATGCTATTTACTTTCCAACACTTTTTATACATTAACATTCTCCCCCTAAAGTTTTGGAAAGTAAGTCATCTTCAAGCTCAAATCTCCTAATGTTAATGTAATGTTTAGATCAAGTGTTTGACTTTTGTAATATTTGTCTTTGACTTTTTAGTCTTTGAGAGTTCCTTTGTTATGAGAGTTTGTGTGACATATAAATAATCTTTTGTCTTGAGAGTTCTTTGTAACTAGAGCATTGTACGCAAATCATTTGACATCAATACACATATGACTATTTCTCTCTCTAGTTTCTCTCTCTACATTGTGATCTGATTTGTGTTGTTTTGATTGAATATGGCTTGATTTTGGACTTACATTTGGTATCAGATCCTACCCATTCAAATTCAGACGAATTGATTGCATTACTTGGATCGAATTCTTGGATTATTCAAGAACACGCACACAGTTTCTGAGTTTTTTGTATTAGCTCAAATTCGTAATTGATTTCTGTGTTTTGAATGTAAATATGGTTAAGTAGTGATCGATTATTGATATAGATCACTTTGTATTCACATAATTTCTCTAATCATTCACTAGAACAGATTCAATTTTGGATTTTCTTGTTTTTTCTTGAAAAAGTTCACGAACACTGTAAAACCATGATTTGCACTGTAATTTCTTGCTTTTAGTCGTTTTAGTGCATTAAGAAAGTGTTCTATTTTGCATTACGGTCACATTGGTTCAGGTTGAGAATCAATTTGCAGGTTATTTGGACTTTTTGATCGATTCTGTGAGTATAAGTGAAGAACGCGCTAGATCCGCACTTCGTGCTAAGCAAGAACATGCATGCCCTAAAGAACACGCACGATGTTGATAATCATGATTTCTACGAGTTTTGTTCTGGTTCGCGCATAGAGTGTTTTGCGAGAAGATAATACGCGTATAGCGAAGCCTGCGAGTTTGGATTCTGCGAGTTTTTGTCTTCGTGAAATTTTTCTAAGTGTGGTTTGCGCACGAGAGTTCTGCGAGTTTCTCAACCTTGCGAGTTTACATTTAGCGAGTTTCAGATTACTCGAAAATTCTCTAAGTATGGACCATGCAAAGACTCGTGCGAGTTTTGGGTGATCTTCGAGTTTGTATTCACTTGCGAGAAGTTTTCTTGATCAAAATTTTCTAAGTTCGAAACGCGCACGAAGTACTCTGCGAAAAGCTACTTCGCGCACATCGTTGTCTGTGAGTTTCTCAAAACACGCTAATAGTTGTGTGAGAGTTCTACAAACGCGCATAAAGCTTTTAGCGTGAAGTTCAGTGAATAGTTATTTGCGAGTTTCAAGGGTTTGCGAGTTTCAGTAGTCCGCAAGTTCAAGACTTAGAATTTTTCTGAGATTGTTTCCAAGTAGAAGTCTGAGTTTGATTTTTCAAGTCAACTTTTTCTGATTTGTTTGGGAGATCTTGTGTATCAAGCCTTCAATCAGTTATCTTTCTCTAGTCAGCAATTATGTCTCGTGATCTTATGAGTATGGGTTCAAAGTCAAAGCCCCTGGTCCTTCAAGCGGACGAGTACCCTCAATGGCAAAAAAGGATGATCAATTTCTTGAATAATCAAGAAAAGAAATTGATGAATTCTATTATATATGGTCCTCACTTTCCTCATGTTACTATTGCCAGGATTCCAGCCACAGACACAAATCCTGAAATTCATGAGCGAATTGTGGCAAGAGACCCTCATCCAGTATAGTGATGTGAACAGAGATTTGGTTGAAAAATATGCTACAGCCTTGACTTTCCTTATCATGGCCATTCTGAATGATATCTTCAACAGGGTTGACAGCCGAGAATCAGCGAAGGATATCTGGGATGAGCTGGAAAAGCAGCGTTTGGGATCAGCTAAGTCCATAAAGACGAAGAGAAATCAAAGCATCAATGCTTACGAGGGATTCAAGGCAAAGGAAGGGGAATCTCTAAGGGAAGCATATGACCAATACAACATCATTTTGAACGATCTTAGAAGGAACGAAGTGCAAAAGTCTGAGTCTGAGATAAACTACAATTTTATTAAGAATCTCCAACCCGAATGGGACGTCTATACAATCTAAATGCAAATCAACAAGGATATGGACGAGGAGAAACTTAATGATTTGTTCTGTGTCTTGAACCAGCACGAAGATAAAGTGAAAGAACAAGTTGTTGTAAATAAGGAATTGCATCAACTCAAGGATAAGCAGAGAAAGGTTGAGGATTCCTTAGCACTTTTAGCTTAGGGTAAGGACAAATTGATCAAAGGAAGTTCTAGTTCTTCAAAGGGTTCAAAGAAGAAAGCTCTAATGACCAGCCTGATAGAGACTTCAGACAGTTTAGATGAAGAGGTCCAAGAAGAGTCAGAGGATGATGAGTTGTCGGAGTTTGCTCAAAAACTTGCACTGTTGACTTCGAGCTTTCACAAGAGAATTGGTAGGAAAAAGTTCTACAACAAGGCCGAAGTATGACTCATACAAGTCTAGCAAGTACAGAGGAAAATATGAGAAAGAGAATGAGAAAGAGAAAGAGAAAGAGAAGGAAGAGGAGAAGAAAGAAGAGAAGAGAGAAGAGAAAGAAAAAGAGAAGTCAGATAAATGCTTCAATTGTGGCAAGACTGGCCACTTCATCAGAGACTGCCTAGTGAAACGGGTCAAGAACTACGAGTATTATGCCAAGAAAGCCCATCTAGCTAAAGCAATGGAAAAAGGCAAAGCACTTAAAGTTGAGGAAGAGATCTAGTTCGAGTACTCTGATGAAGAAGAGAAAGAAGTGAAAGTGAATCTGACTCAGGTGCACTATAATCTGATGGCACATCTGAATGAAGAGTCAGATTCCGAGGAAAATTCTATGTCTGACAACTCTAATTCTTTTTGTGATAATGAAGAAGTGTTGAACTTGATGTCCCAGTTAAACTTGATGAACTCTGAATTTTTAAAAATGAAAGAAAATTTCAAACAACAAAAGAGAACCATTCAAGGACATCAAGATAAAGCATTGATTTATAAGACATTGGTTGAAGAAAGAGAAGAAAGAGAAGAAGAGAAAAATGTTCTAAAACTGGATAAATCAAAACTTCAAATTAAGATTTCTGAACTACAAAAGGAAATAGTAACATTAAAGGATAGAATCTTGAACTAACACTTCAGTATGATATCGTTTTGAAAGGCAGGAGTGAAGCTTACACCACGATTAAGGAATTGGAAGATCTTAACTTTAAGAAAGGTCAAACAGAACAGACACTGAAAATTTTGACCAATAATCAGAAAGATAACAGACTTTACAAGGCAAAACCTGCCTTGGGTCTATCAGATGTGGATGTTTTAAAGAAAGCACCCGAAAATCTTTATAGTTTTAAAAAGTCGGGTGATGAACCTATCATTTTGATACCCCACATCCTTGAGACTTTTGTCAGGCCATAGACTTCTTTACCTGAATCTCCTAAGATGAAGAAGGAGGAGTGTTAAGACACAGTCTCATTGGATTCAAGATCATCCAATCTGAAGATCGCAATCTGAAGCTAAAGCCGAAATGTCGACTCTCGATATTAAAGTCTATGTCGTTTGTAATAAATGTCAATGTAATTGTTTGTTTATTATATTAGTTAACTTAGTTTAAATATCTATTTCTATTAGATATTAGATCTAGTTTAACTTAGTTAGTTTAGTTATTTTAGTTATTAGAAATAATATCTAGATATTATTTCTAGATATTATTGTAGGAAGTGTGTTAGACACAATAAGTTAGATATCTTTATTGTGTTATCTCTAGTATCTCTCAATAGATCAGATATTATCAAGAACACAAAAACATACACTAAAAGGTGTAAATCAGAGAGAAAAACAGAGAACACAAAATAGCTTGAATCGATCAACCTTGTAACCATTTGTTATAATCAATACAGGTTGGTAATCTTATTGTGTTGTTATATAAAACTTGATATAAAGCATTGTTGGACCGACAATTGGTATCAGAACCTGATTAAGAACAAATCAAGTTTTTACAAAAACGAATATGTGTTCTATTTGAAAAAGTGATTTCGAGTGTTAAGGTGTTTTAGGTGTCAAAATCGATCAGGTTGTGATCGATTAGCATGCTAGATCGAGTTGTTGTTGTTTGATTTCACTATTAAGCTTTATTCGAGTTCCAATTTGTGATTTTTGTGAGAAAATAGTCGAGTTTAGAAGTTACTGTGCCATCAAATTTATTTTCAAAAAGTGTGTTTTATCGAGATCCAGTGGTCACATTCAGTTCTACAAGAGTTTCTAGACATAAGGGTAGAGTTTGGTACTACTAATCGTTTCAGGAACAAGTTTTTAGACAGTTTTTGAAGTACAGAACGAACTTGCGCAAACCAGAAGACGATCACACGCAAAGATTACTTTGCACATCTAACGTGATATGCAAACTTCACTTTGCGCATCACGCCTGATACGCAAACCCTACTTTGCGCATCTCAAACAACACGCAAAGTCCACTTCTCGCATCCAACGGCTTGCGCGAACCTCACTTTTCGCATCACACTTGGAACGTAAACCTCAAAGTACACTTCTCGTAACCTACAAGCAGCATTAAAGTCAAGTTTGCGCAACACTCTTGATACTCAAAATCAACTTTGCGCAACAAGCGTGATACGCAAAGCCTACTTTGCGCACCTCAAGCAATACGCAAAGCTCAGTTCTCTCAGTTCACATGTTAATCTCTTCACGAAAAGATCAAGTCCAGTTTGTACAACCCTCTCGAAACGCAAAGTTCACTTTGCGCATCTAACGAGATACACAAACCTCACTTTGCGCATCCCGCTTGATACGCAAACCTCAGTTTGCGCAACCTATTTGATACGCAAACCTCTCTTTGCTCCAATCCAGACTTAGAATTTTCTTCAAAATGACATCCTGAGAAGCCCTTGCAATCAGAACCGGCACGAAGCCACCTGTACTCTTCAGTGGAGAGTATGAGCAGTGGAAAGATCGGTTCATGGACTTCATTGAAAAACATGATCTGGGTATATTCATTAGAAAATCTCTGAGTGAAGGGAGTATGACAGCTCCAAGGACAATGTGTTATACTACAAAGAAGAATGGAGAAAGAGTAGATCTAGATTGTCCATTACCACTTCGTATGTACTCAGACGAGCAAAGAAAGAGATATGACGCTGACAGCTTAGCTTTATCTTTCCTACTAAATGGAATGTCTGAGGAGATTTCAAAAGAGATCTTTTTTACATTAGAAAGCAAAGAGACTAAAGGAAAGCTGTTATGGGAACATATTGAGAAGCTGATGAGAGGATCAACAGTGTCATCAAGAGTTAAGGTTTTGGATGCTGAGAACTCTAAGCTTCAAAAGAAAATATCAGATTTTGAAAAGAAGTTCTCAGACCTTTCCAAGAAGAGTGTTGAAGAGAAGAAGACACTCGAGCTTAAAAGTATAACACTTTCTCAACAAGTTTGTAACTTTGAGAAAGTAATCATTTTAGAAAGAGATCAGTTTGCCAAAGTGAAGAAGGCAACTGAACAGAAGAATGAAGGATACTTAAAAGAAATATCAGATGCAAGAAAGGGTGCTAAGGAGGAATTTGAAGAAGAGAGAAGCACCTTTGAAGCTGCAATTAGGAAGCTTAATGCAAAGCTATCTGAATTGTCTAAATTTGCACAGAAAGAGAAGAAAAAGAAGTCTGAGCTTGAGACGAAGATTGATCTTATTGTCAAAGAAAGAGACAGTTATTCTTCAAAGGTCAAAGAGCTTCAAGATATTATTTCAAAGATGGTGGTGGTGACTGAGCGAACGACTCCAGAGTCAAAAATCCACTCACCTAGAAATGATTCAGTTGGTTCTAACAAACCAGCCTCAAGCTCACATCAGAAAACTGCTCTTCTCAGAAGGTCAGTTAAATCTTCTAATCAGATTCATTCTACTAATCTTTTCTATGACAGGAATAGAGATAGTTCAGGTACTCATAGAAGGAGGAACAGCTTAGAAGAAGCTGAACTGTTCTGGAACAGGAAACTAGTTAAAGATGAGCTGAAATGTAAAGAGTCATGTGTACATACGCCTAATGCCAAGAAGAACAATGCGCTGAAAGGTAAACCTGATTTTGTCTACACGAGAAATCAATTAATCGGTTTGTCAGGTAATAAATTCCATTGTTCTTATTGTCGTACAAATGATCCTGTTCACAAGACTAGTGATCATTACTGGTACGGTTCTTATTCCATAACCCCCATACGAACTGCAACTAACACAAATGGACCCAAATACTAGTGGCTACCAAAGAAAATTAAACCTGTGTTGCAGGCACCTACTGTCAAGGGGGAGTAGGAGAACAAAGGCTTCTAAGTAAATCAGCTTAGAACCCGTACTTCAACGAAGTATGACTTCTAAACACAACAGTTTAGGACTCGCACTTCAATGATCAAAAGACCTTACTCCTGTGCTGATAAGAGATTGTACTCCAATACTCGAATGAGGAAACCAACCATCAAGGGGGAGTACATATTTGTCTGAAATTTTATGCATATCTTTTTCATATGATAAGTTTCAAATGCATAATTTCAGGGGGAGTAAAAAGGTGATAACTTCTGATTATTTCTGATCAGAACTCGTATTTTAAAAAGTTTTACTGCTTTTTGTCTTTTCAATTTAAGTGAATAAATTTTACTTTGACTTGACATAAGACTTTTGCAGAATTTTTGAGAGAAGCTTACAAGTTCATATCTTTATGACTTAAAGCTTAGCTTCATGAGATATAAGATCGCACGAAAAGGTATAATCCTTTATCTTAATCTCATATATGGTTGAAAGAAGGACAACTTTCAATCATTTGAAAACATTGTTCTACATGTTCAAACCACTTCCCGATTCTCAAACGAATTCATGAATTGTAAGTGTGACTTTAAATGTTTTCAAGATCTACATTGTGCTTTAACTGAACTAGTTAAACCAATCTGAGCATCACATGCATCATAGGAAAACAAGGAATCATTGTGCTAGGAATTAACACAACTTCTATGGAATCACCTTAACCAGTGATTTCTACCCAAGAAGTTAATCCTTAGTTATTGAGTGTGCAAATCGTAAAGAAATGAGTGTGATTAGAGTAAGCTAAATGTTTAAAAGAAAGAGCATGTGAGAACAGAGTTAAAAGAATATCACAACTCTGCACCAACTTTTTCTGAGTCGGGTAGCCACCATTCTAGTGATTCACAATTCTTTGGTGATCATTATTGAAACAGGCAACTAGCCCATGCCAACTCTTGATCAAACCTCACCAACTACTCATTTTCTTCTCAACAAGAAAGTGTTTCACATTTTCAAAAGGGGATGCAGAACATTTGCTATCTGATTTTCATTTGGAAAATCAAGATATTGAAAAGAAGGAAGTCTGCCCCACCTTCGCACTTCAATCATGCACATTGAGTATGTGTTTAACTTACTATTGTTTCAGTGGTTTACACAATTTTGAGCCAATAAGCGATCATCTGTGCTTAATTCTTTCAACACAAGCACGAACACACAAGGAATTAGTTTCTTTGTCTTAACGTTTATAGAAATTACCTTTGTGGTGTTTCGATGATTAAATGGAAGCCCTTGGGGAGTCAACATCAAACAGCTCCTTTCCATTGTGTATTCATTACACACAGTAACTTAGTGTTACTGACAGGCATGTTAACTGATTCATTAGTTGATTCAGGTGTTACATGACTATTTTGTCTGAATTTGAAAAGATCTGGATGAATATCTATTGAATTGACGGATCAGAGGCTCCAAGTGGTTGACATTTCTTACAAAAATTCCTGATGAAGTCGTTGCACTTATCATCAAAAAGGGGGAGAATGACTACACAAGAAATGGCAAAGATCACATGTTTCAAGAATCACATCCAAGATTGAAATCTTCAAAAGCAACTGTTCTGAAGACATGCTAATTTCAGAACTAGAGAAAGAGATTGCATCTTCTAAGCTGAACAAGAAGACTGAATTGCTAAAAATCATTTTCGTAATGATCTTGATCCAAATGGGGAGATTGTTAAGACACAGTCTCATTGGATTCAAGATCATCCAATCTGAAGATCGCAATCTGAAGCTAAAGCCGAAATGTCGACTCCCGATATTAAAGTCTATGTCATTTGTAATAAATGTCAATGTAATTGTTTGTTTATTATATTAGTTAACTTAGGTTAAATATCTATTTCTATTAGATATTAGATCTAGTTTAACTTAGTTAGTTTAGTTATTTTAGTTATTAGAAATAATATCTAGATATTATTATAGGAAGTGTGTTAGACACACTAAGTTAGATATCTTTATTGTGTTATCTCTAGTATCTCTCAACAGATCAGATATTATCAAGAACACAAAAACACACGCTAAAAGGTGTAAATCAGAGAGAAAAACAGAGAACACAAAATAGCTTGAATCGATCAACCTTGTAACAATTTGTTATAATCAATACAGGTTGGTAATCTTATTGTGTTGTTATATAAAACTTGATATAAAGCATTGTTGGACCGACAAAGAGTCAGTGGAAGTTAAGTCAGAAATTAAAACTGATTCATAAACTCAGAGTTTTAATTCAGTCAAATTTTCATATGATGAATTAAATTCTTCTTACGAAAGTAAAAAAGAATACATTTGTTGAATATGAAAATATTTTTCCAAAACAACCTGAGTCTTCTAAAACCAGTTCTAATTCTAACTCAAATGAAATTGTTCTGACTTGTTCAATCATAGAAGATAAAGATGAAGAATTAATTTCACACAAGTCTGTTTCTATAAATTCTTCAAAATTTACTGACCTCGAGCATCAAAAAGCTTTGGACAAAATTGATGAGTTAGAAAGGCAGATTTTACATCTCAACAATCTAATTGTTGAATTGGAAGAAGCCAATGAAAATTTTGGGATGGAACTAGACTCAAGTTTTATTCAAAATGAATCTTTGCAAAAATAGATCTGAAGTCTAGAATCTCAAATTTTCAAACTCTCAAAAAGTAAAGAGGCTTACATTGATAAAGATGCTTCAATTCCTATCAATCAAAATGTTGAGATTAAGTCCAAGTCTTCCAAAATAGATATTGCACCTCAAGTTGTTAAATCAGACTTGAAAAGTTTAAAATCATCTGAAAAGGAGGTGAGTATCTATGAAAAAGGTGAATGTTCTACATTATCATCTGTTAATGTTTCTAATTTTGATTGTCTTACAGATGAAAAAGTGAAGAAGGAAGCTTTCAAGAAGAAAAGGAAGAGTGAAGTTGACAAGACAGTGAATGATTCTGATAGTTGTGAATGTAATAGACTAGCCAATGCTTGTAATGATGACAGTCAACGTAGTTTTAATAAAACAAAAACCTTTACTCGAAAAGAGTTGTTGACACAAGCTGCTACTAGGTTGCAATGTTCATACTGTCTTAAAATTTCATTTTCTTTGAAATCCAAGTCTTCAAAGAAAAAGAAAAATATCCAGTTTAAGAACAAGAAATTTTCTGATCATTCTAAAGTTAATAAAGCTGAAATTTATTCTGTAAAGAAGAAAAACAGTGATTTTCAAGTTAATAAAATAGCTGATGTAAAGTTTGTGTGGAAGTGGATTCCTAAATCTGAAATTAAAGCACAAACTTTACCAAAAGGACCCAGATTTGAGTGGAGAATTAAAGGGTCATCAGCTAATTTGAAAACTGTTAAGGATACTAACAAGAAAGGACCCATATTCATATGGGTACCTAAATCTAAGTGACTGTTGCTTACAGGCGTGTCATATGTGGATCATTGACTCTGGAGCTTCAAGACACATGACAGCGTACAAGCACCTGCTATTCGATTATGTAGATCATTATGCGGGATCAGGCAATTTTAGGAACGAAATGAAAGGATACGTTAGAGGCTACGGCACAATCAGGAACAGCATGATTTCTATCTCAAAAGTACTGTACGTGGAGGGTTTGGCATAAAATCTGTTTTCTATCAGTCGGTTTGCAGAGAAGAAATGTAAGATTGAATTTGATGTTAACTATTGTTATATCAAAGATCATAGCGGAGCTGAGCTAATCAAAGCTGAGAGAATGGGGTTATTATATGGTGTCCACTTTCCAACACTTAAAGCTTCAAAGCCAGTATGTCTTATATCTAAGACCTCTACAGAAGAAAGTTGGTTGTGGCATCGACGTTTTTCTCATTAGCATTTCCGAGAATTGAATAAGCTAAGGACACAACATCTAGTTACTGGACTTCCTGATTTGAAGATAGAGCAAGATTCACTTTGTTCTACATGCGAAAAAGGAAAATGAAGAGAAGTTCACATAAGCTTAAGATGTTATCTACCTGCAACAAATGTTTGGAGCTTATTCATATGGATCTATGCAGACCGATGAGAACTCAATCCATCAATGGCAAGAAGTACATTCTGGTCATGGTGGATGAATACTCAAGATACACATCGTTTGAGTTCTTACGGAAGAAATCTGAGGCTCTCGATCTGATCATCAAGTTCATAAAGAAAATTCAAGTTCTTCTACAAAGCCCTGTACAACAATTGAGAAGTGACAACGGTACTGAGTTCAAGAACGCGACTCTGTAATCATTTCTTGACTTCGTTGGCATTTCACATAACTTTTCAGCGGCTATGACACCTCAACAGAACGGGGTAGTTGAAAGGAAGAACGGAACATTGGTAGAAGCTGCACAGACGATGCTTGCATATTCAAACCTACCTTTGTTTCTCTGGGCTGAAGCAGTAGCCACTGCCTGCTTTACACAAAACAGGACCATAATAAATAAGCGCTTTAATAGAACATCTTATGAAATTATTAATGGTAAAAAACCTTCGATTAAATTTTTTTGTGTATTTGGTTGCAGGTGCTACGTGCTAAACGATCGTGAGAACCTGTCCAAATTCCAACCTAAAGTTGATGAAGGAATATTCATCGGATATTCTCTTTAATCAAAAGCGTACAAAGTGTATAACATGCGGACAAAGACTGTGATTGAGAGTGCCAATGTGACCTTTGATGAACTGAAGACAAGGACTTCTGAACAAAGTAGTTCAGAACTCGGAACTAAAGATAAAACTTCTACATCAACAAGTGTAGAACCTGATCGTCAAAAGAATAAGAATTCTGAACCTCTCACTGAATCAGATCTTGATTTGTTATTTGTTGATGCATTTAATGATATTTCTAATGAAAATAACAATTAAGACAATATAATAAATACTGATTCACATCCTACAAGTGCAGACATCTCAGGACCCTCTGAAGCAATTGGTGAAGCCTCTACAAGTCAAAATCAAGTTGTTTCTAAACAAGCTACACCAGATAATACAACTGAAATGATCTCACCACTGGTTGAACCGGGATCTACATCAGCTGTATCTATAGAGCATCAGACAGAAACTTCATCAGAGGAGGTTGAACCATCACAAAGTGCAAGTAGTCCAACTGAAACAGAAGCTGATCTACCTGCAATACAAGATGAAATTGATACTTCAAATGATCAGACTGAGAGAGATGTATTGCCAAGCACACACAGATGGACAAAGAGTCGCCCCCCAGAAAACATAATTGGAGATCCGAATGCTAAGGTGTCTACAAGATCTGCTACTGCGTCTGTATCTGCAAATTTCTATATGTTCTCAAACTTCTTAAGCAGCATGGAACCAAAGAAGCCGTCTGAGGCACTTAAAGATCCAGATTGGATTAATACGATGCAAGACGAGCTGAACGAATTCAAGAGGAATGAAGTGTGGCGGTTAGTACTAAGACTCAAAGACAAAACAATAGTCGTTACTAAATGGGTGTTTCGAAACAAGAAGGACGAAGCGGGTATAATTGTCAGGAACAAAGCACGATTAGTGGCGAAGGGTTACAATCAGCAAGAAGGGATTGATTATAACGAAACCTACGCACCCATGGCAAGGATCGAGGCTATAAGGATTTTCCTTGCATACGCTGCACACAAAAACATCAAAGTATACCAGATGGATGTCAAATTGGCATTCCTCAACGGTATTCTACACGAAGAAGTGTATGTAAGTCAACCTGAAGGCTTCATAGATCCAAAGTTCCTAGATCATGTGTACGTGTTGGATAAATCACTCTATGGATTGAAGCAAGCACCATGCGCATGGTATGAAACACTGACAATTTACTTGACTGAGTCTGGGTTTCGAAAAGGTATTATCGACACAACTTTGTTTCTGAAAAAGAAAGGTGATGACTTGATCCTTCTACAAGTATATGTAGACATCTACGAACCCTGATCTTTGTGATGGGTTTCAAAACATCATGAAGAGCAGGTTTCAGATGTCAATGATGGGTGAACTGAATTTTTTCTTAGGCTTGCAAGTAAAACAAACCCCGCAAGGGATTTTTATAAACCAAGACAAATATATAAGAGACATGTTAAAGAAATTTGACATGAACTCTTCATCACCCATGAAGACTCCAATGCAATCTGGAAGTCTGTTGGACGTTGATATCTCTGGAAAATCAGTTGATCAACGGACCTACAGAAACATTATAGGATCTCTTCTTTACTTAACATCAAGTAGGTCTGACATAATGTTTGCTACCTGTTTTTGTGCACGGTATCAGGCTAATCCAAAAGAGTCCCATCTTGCTGTTGTTAAAAGAATCCTAAGATACCTTAAAGGCACACCAAATTTGGGCCTTTGGTATCCGAAAGATTCTGGTTCTACACATATGCAGACCATGCAGGTAATAAGATAGACAGAAAAAGCACCTCTGGAGCTTGCCAGTACTTGGGAGACAAATTAGTGAGCTGGTCATCGAAGAAACAGAACTGTGTCAACTTCTACAACTGAAGCAGAATATGTGGCAGCTGCAAGTTGTTGCTCACAAGTTCTGTGGATGAAGACACAACTAAAGGATTATTGATACACATTCAACAAAGTCCCCATCTACTGTGACTCTGAAAGCGCAATTGCAATAACTTCTTATCAAAGGGTTTATCAAGAGATACGTCGTTCAAACTTCTACTCTCTTGTATCTTCATGCTAAAACCCTGCTTCCAAATCTTTACCAAGGTACGTATCTTTTTTCATGTGGAAGAAAAAATACACACTTGTATATATACTATTGATTCAAGGGGGAGCAAAAGGTTTTCTACAAACTCATGTTCAGAGCCTCTGGCACAAATTGCTCAGAGTCACTCTGTCAAAGGTTCAAGATCTCTGATACAGATGATCATAAACTGGAAAAGACCAAGGGTCTCTGAAAAGTCTTTCAGACTCTCTGAAAACTATCCAGAGTCAATATAAACTTGTCAAGTTCAGTAACAAAAGGCTCAGAACCTCTGAGAACTTCAAATCTTTAAAAGGGCTTGTCATGATATGTTCAGAAGAAGAAAATGTTCACAAATCATCATATTTTATTCAAAGAAATTTCTTGTATTATTTTTTATAGGAATTCAGAGACTCTAACTTCATCAAAGCTCTGTAATGTCCCATACTTATGATATTTTAGATTACTCTTTCATCAAATATTTATTCTTTAAAAAGAGATAAGATGAAAGATTTATACAGTCAGCACGTATGGTAATATTTACCACACTGTCACTCAACCACTCCGAATTTTTTGTCAACTAAACCACTTGAGTGCTACAGTTTTCAAAAACACGTGTCACCATAGGGAGAGAGGTAAGGCCGAACGGCTTCACCCCAAACGGTCCTTTCATCGTGTTTCACTTTTTTCCACTCAAGTACTATTTTCCAAATTAGGGTATAAAATCAATTTTATATCTTGCATTTCATTCTTCACACACCCAAGTACTTTTGAGTGTTATTTCCCTCTCAACCTTCATCTTCTTCGCAAGAACTTTTTCAAAAACTTCACAATGGTCCAACCTATAACTTCATCTGAATGGAGAAAAATCATACCAAAGAATGTCGAACAAACCTAAATCACTCAATTTCCCATCAAAGACAACAACCTTATGGTCAACCAGGATTCCCCGAAGTTCGAAACCACTTATCGCATCATATGTGAGTTTTTCGCAAACTGCGAACTCACATATGCCCTCACCGCATCCACAACTGAAGTCCCTTTAACCTTTGTTCAAGAATGGTTCTACTCAAGCTACTAAAGCGAGGAACACGAAGGAATCATAGGTAAGTTTGAAATAGCTGAGGACTCTAACTGCCAAATTTGTGTGACCCCAGATGTTTTCATAAATGTGTTTTACCTTTTCAAAGTCGACGAACTCCAAATCCCTCATTTCGAACCAAGACCCTCTTCTGAAACCCTGATAGAGTTCCTAAACTTTCTAGAGTACAACACTAAGATAAATAGATTAACCAAGTTCAAATGCCAACACCTAGCCCCAATATGGAACTTTATGTTCTCTGTACTAAACCGAACCCTAACCTGCAAGTTAGGAAGCATGGACCAGACCACCCCAGAACTATTGACAATCATGTACAGACTCTTTTTCAACCGTAACATAGACATGGTCGAGATCCTCTATGAGCAGTTCCTCGCTGCTATAGAAAAGAAAAAAAATGTTTGGCAAAGGACCCAGAGCAAAATGCCTTTGCTACCATTGTACCCTCTATTGCATTCCTTATATTTCTCTCTCTGATAATCAAAGCAGCCATCGTTCGACTCCAGATCTAGACATATGTTGATATGTCTAAAAACCCTTTATATATTATGAACAACTTCAAGCCAACCATTCTACCAGAAGGCTACCCATCCACCAGAAAGGTTCCCCAATCGATGATGCAACAGGTATCATCTTCTTCTCAAGCCCTAGCTTCTTACCTCTGTGTTGCCCAAGCGCTAGAACCAGCACTGGGAACCCCAACATACTTAGGGCCAAACCCATTGAATGAAGAAGAGGACATCTCTACTTCAAAGGGACCAGAAGGCCCAGGAGTTCAGAGTGTCCAACAAGGGGAGGAACCAGAGGGTATCCCCTTGAGAGAATCCGTTGTTGAGATAAGAGATAATACATTTGAGGAGGCTGTATCAGAGGGAGAGAAGGAGAAATCTTCATATGCTAGGGAAGAGAGTAGCTCTTCTAGATCTGAAGAGAGTGGGGAAGAATCTAGTTCAGAGGCTAGCTCTAAAGATTCTGAGAGTAGAGAGTCCCTTATGGACTATGAGCTTCCTGAGATTTCTAAACCCTTAGGAGTCGAGAGTTCAGAGAGGCTAGAAAAATATGCTTCTAATAAGCACATTTATTTTAGGACTCCCTCCCCAACCCCCAGTGCAATCACATCATCTAGCCAGAGTGGTCCAGACTCTGAGGCTATTGAAGTAGAGGTGCACACCTCGAACCTCAACCATCTAGCCGCTTCAGAGGTATTTCTTTCCACCTCTAAAGTACACAAGCCAGAAGAAACCTCCCATATGGACAAGTCCTCTCAAAAGGAATTGGCCATTGAAAATAAAAGTGTTCATTCTCTCGGGAACACTTTAGAGTCCTCCACACATGATGATGCCTCTGTGGCTCATCGTTCCCCATCTGAAACCCATAGAATCCTGGGAAAATTCCATTTCTCACGTAGGGATTATCTAACTTAGGGACAATGGGAAACCCTAAAAGCACAAGGATTGACTTGCTTGGACCGCAACGTCAACTCCCACCTCTACTTCCATCTCTCTGAAAATAAGGAGGGACAATGTGTTGTTGCAAAGTTACCCCTCTCTTAGCTTCTCACAAAGACAGAGTTCACAGATTTTTGTGAGGAAACCAGAAACTTCTTGAATGAGTCTAAACTTATCAAAGCAGGAACCTCAGAGCCTTCTTCCCCTACCTCTGAAAATGATGATCCTAGAGCAGAGGTCTCTGCTCTGAAGACCTAGCTCTCTAAGTCACCAAATGGATTCAAGAGTTGGGACAACAACTGAGATAGAGTTCAGAATCAGTTTCCACAGAGGTGAAAGCTCTTAAGGACCAGATTGCAAATTTTCAGAGCCAACCCTCTCCAACGGCACCTATCTTTGAACTTCAGTCAACAGTTCAAGATTTGACGAACACTCTCTCTACGTCAACTAAACAGCTTCATGACTTGGAGGTTCAAGCCAAAGCCAGCTCAAAGCAAGTCATCTCAAAGCTTCAGGGATTCATAAATGAGCTTACAAATCTACAGAGACCCTCTGAATCCTTTGTTGCCCTCTCTTCAGAACAACTGGCAGCTCTGACTCAGTTGATTCAGAAAACTATTGTTGACTCAATCCCTGCACCAGCACCAGCTCCAGCAGTACCTCCACCACCTCCCAGAACGACCAAAAATTTGGTCGTCAAAGTTGTTCTTGTTGAATTCAAGCAAGGAATTATAAGCAGAATGCTCACCTGTTCTTCCAAGATCTGCACCAAGACTCAGCAGACTATCCAGGACAATCTGGATCTGTACAGATTTCATGCAGAGGATCAGGTGAGTGAAATTATGCAAGAAGTTGAAGATGCCACTGAGGAAATCAAGAAGGCTTATGTGGATACCAAAGGAAAGAGCACTGCAAGGGAACCAGAGGCCAAGCCCTCTGATGAAAATGCTTCAGAACCTCACTCTTCTGTTCTCTCCAAGAGGCCCATCACCATAGAAACATGCCAGGAAGAACTTAAGAAGTTCAGGTTTGACGACTCAGAGGACCCCGAAGGCGGTGGGGCCTCTAATCATCAAAAGGGGGAGTATCAGTTCAAAAATGCTCAGTCCTACCTCCAAGAAACAAACACCTCAAAGGCTGGCACTTTGACTCAATAGTAGAAAGATAAATAAGAACAAGTTGATGCCATGATTGCCTCTGCTGGCACTGAAACTTTATCAACCTTACCAACAGCTTAAAAGACTAAACTAGAGACGACAAAAACCCATCCGTCTGTTGATGATATCATTAAAGAGCCTCTATCAACCGATGGCATTTCTATGATGGAATCTGATCAAGTACCTCAGACAGAAGCTGCAAATCTAACTCCAGAGGTACCTCCTCAGAAACTAATCATAGGCATACCCTCATCATCATCATACCTGAATCCTCCACCAGAGTTTCTTTCCACCACTAAAGACAGAGTACCCGTGGAAGGCACCTTTAGATATATCTACTGCGAGTACAACACTGCTGACAAGCTCTCCTACCCTCTGAACCCAAGACTGAAGCCAGATATGACCGATGTATAGAGGAGATTCATCAGAGACAAGACCAGTCGTCGTCATGATGTCTTCTCCAATGATCGTATTATTGAGATCAGCAGAATAACAAAGAGAAAGTTCAGCTATGACAAGCTAAGTTATCTACATTTTAGAGTGATCAGAGCCGATAACAGGGTGTATGAATTCAACGACAACGATCTGATCAATCTAAATCCATACGATTTGACCTATCTATACGCACACTGTTTGGCAAAGGCAGAAAAAGGCAGAGTCTACAGAGTGGGTGAGTATGAGATAAAGATGGCCATGGAAGCCCACATAAAGCTTAGAGAAAAAATTGATTTCCAGATCGCTCTGAATCTTGGTGTTGACAGACTAGAGGTCACTGCTCCCATTAAAACCATAGAAGACTTAGACAAAATCAAGAATGGTTCAATTGTGGCAGAGCCTCTGGGATTCGTTTACAGGGTCTTAAATGAAAAGAAAATCTTTCTAGCTTCTGAAGTGGCAAAGTACTATGACGACACACTCAAAGGGATGATTAGGATTTTGGATTTAAGAAGAACCAAGTGCCCAACAGATCTGTTCGAACTTCTATATTTAGATATTAGCTCCATGATCTTATTCAAACGATTGATCATGACTTTTCACAATATCTGCTCTGGCACTAGATTATAAATTTTTGTTTGATAACTTCTTTTGTAATGTAACTTTAAATTTCAGCAAAAGAAGTATCATTTAACAGAGGATGATTTTCTCCTCTTTGCTTTCTAGTTTAAATCTCTACTATTTTGTAATTTTTTTATTTTCACTACTTAGGGGAGATTGTTAGCCTCATTTCAGAATGTAAAAGTATTGAAAATATTCCAAGTCTTGCTTAAAGACTTCCACAGATAGTTATCAAGAATACCAAGTCCACATTTGAAGACATTAGAGATAGTTTCATCATAGGCACTACTCTAGAGCTCTGAAGGCATTCTCTCTAAAGTTAATACTGAAGAAATCTTACAAGTCTTGACACAAATTCAGAAGACACGTCATCATAAAGATAAGATTTACCTTTTAGGTAGAGCACTGTTCATGGATGTCTTTTTGTGTCAGGTTAGTACATTGTTCACCTTTTTAGTCCTATAAATAGGACGTGTGCCCCATTTTTCAAAAGTGTGCTTTTCTTACCTGCTTGTATAAAGAATTAATCTTTAGTATGGTGAATTGGATAAGAAGATATTGTAAGATTTATTTAACCACCTTCAAGGTGTTCTTGATAATCTACAGTTTTATCCAGTGAATATAAGGCTTGTTCTTTTTTTATATTTTGGAAATATCTTCTTTACTTTGAGTACGAATCAGTTGTATGATTTAAACAATATTTGTTTCCGTTGTTACTACACATAATCGTTTGTTTAATCATCAAGAAGAGAATCTGGGATCCAACAAAACTCCAGCCTAAACTTACACCCTTGCTTTTGTTTTACTGTTTTAAATCATTTTCAAGTTGTTAACTCACTCAAGAGATCATTCCTTCCAAATCTCTTTCTGAAATCACTTTTTAAGTTGACTTAGATTAACTGCTTGTTTTAATTGTCCCTGTGGATCGATATTCAGTACTTAGTACCACTTTATTATTTGTTTCAAAACGATATTGGTTTATTATATATACTTGTGTGTTATTCCATTATCGATTTTCGGGTTACATAATCTACGAACCAATAATTATTCCAGATTATCACTAAAACCTTATTTGAGTTATGGACCAACTGTATGACAGTCCATATAAGTAAAGTGATAGGCTAAATTACTTCTAACTGATTAAATGAATTAGATTTAGCCTTCAGAAAATATACAGAAAAGAAACATTTTCTTTTCTGTAATACACATATAGATCTAGGATTCTTAGGCTAGCATCCGGTGAAAGTAATCAACGTGTTCGTGTGTGGATCATTTGTAGAGGAAATCTGCTTTGGTTTCTACGTGCTTAGGCGTTACCAACTCCGATCTATAAATGTACAATTCTAAACACCCTATGGTGTGTGATTAATTTAATTAAATACATCATTGGATTCGATTAGGTCTTTATCTAGAAAGTTTTCTAATTTTTTTCGTAACAAAAATTTTAATTTTTTGTTGCGTAAACGGTTACAAATCATATATAGACCCAACAAAATATAACCATACTTTCACATCAGGGTGTTAAATGATGTATGAGTGTTGGGCTTTTGTTCACTTAGCACCAGCCACCAGGCTATGCTAATACTCTTAAATTTTTGCAACATCCTCCTCCAATGCTTAGTTGACTCTTTGTGAATTCAGATGGAAAAGGGGGTTTGACACCAAAAATACTATAAATGACAACAGGTCCATACTTGACCTTTGTCTACGTAATTCTCACCACTTCTCCCTTAGTGACAACATCTTCTACATAGAATTCGCTAGCAACGGTGATGTTGTACCTTGTTGGAATTGCACAAAACTACTCCCAGCCAAGCTTTTGGATTCCTTCTTTTAGAATAGGGTAGTTAATTAGTTATTAATTTGTAAACCCTTTATCCGACAGCCCATTATTAGTTGCCAAAACTGCATGTTGTCTAGATGCATATTCACAACTAAAATGTCCAAAATAACTTTCTATTTGGGATGGCCCAATAGGAGTAAAGGTGGAGTTCTTGCATGCAATGATCTGGTTAATCTCTTTCTCCGGACTGGCATTATCTCAGGTTCTCTTTCTGACTCTGATGATGCATCCTTAGCATAAGTTGTTGCAGGATATTCCTCAACTCCAGCTTCCTTATTCTCATCATATCTCTCTTCCTAATTACTCATAGTTTCCTTACTTCCCGACTATGTGTTATTATAATCCTCATCATCAGCCCTATTTGTTTAATCAAACATTGTAGCCCTAACTCACTACTTTTCCCTATTTCTACCTCTCTCCACAACAACCTTCATAACATCAAATTTTGGAAATTGCTTCAGGTGGATATGGGCCATAACTAATTATAGGCATGATGTACTCACAAGAGGGGTGGCTAAAACATATATAGGTGTTGTCACTAGGATATCTTGTACAAGAGTGGTGTGAGGAATGATCACAAGTTGTGGTTGGGTTACAAGGGTGGTTTCAAGGACATGTTCTGTAATGGTGCTTTCATGAACTACTAATCTTAATCCCAAAATTTCGTCCACAATCTCAAATGTTATGTCTAAAATATGACGTTGAGAAGGGGTATTTGCACTTACAATGGGTCAACAATGGCTTTAGAAACACAATTACTTAGTGGAGTACCCAAAGGGAAATGTTTTCCCAATAGAAGAATTTAGGGTTCTTGGGGTTGATCTCTAGATGGTGTGACTGACTCCGTGTTGATATCAATGTCTATCAATTGATAACTTGATTAATCTATTGAAAGAGAGAGGTTAGAGAAGTTCCTTTTCCTTAGGTCTTTTCCTTTGTTCTTGGTCTCTTCGTTGGGCTAAAGATGGCACCTCTCCACTCTTTTGGGTCTCTGATTCCTCTCTAAGCCTTCATCTTCTCTCCCTTGTTTAGTTGGCTTCAAAGATCTCTCCTAAGCTAAGGAGTTAGATTGGATTCTTCATGCTCCACATTGCTCTTCCTTTTCTGAGACTTGCTCTTCCCCATTGTTGAATGCTCTATAAGATTAGTAGATGAACAATTATTAAGTGGGTGTTTGAATGAAGATGCCATCGGTTTCACTTAGAAAATGGAGAAAAGAATTCAGAGAGTTTCTTGGAGGGAAGACATGTAGCAACTGAATGGTTTATGGGGTAGTGGGATGGTTTGGTTAGGATTGGATTAGAATGGTATAATAGTAATAAGGGTTATTTAGGGATCATATGGTTTTTGAGTGATTTCAAATGACATCATATAAATGATATCCAACACTTTAACAGATAAGATAGATAGGTTTAAATATCAGCCTTTTGAAACTGCTTTTTATACTCGCCATGGAAAATACTTGAATATTTTGTCGGCTAAGAAGAAATGTAGGCCTAGTGACAGTTGCTATAACATGTATTCAACAATATTCCACTTGTTGCAGCAACCGTCGGTACTTCATCAAGTAGCTTCTTGTACAATAACAAACTGAATAACCATATGGACGCTTCCTGCATAATAACAAAGTGATTAACCATATCGATGATGAGGGAAGGTGTAACACCCCAAAAATGGGTATAACAAAATTCCGAAAAACGGAAATGCGGTATATAAAATTGTCATAGCCAGAGCCTCCCAAAAATGGGGAAATGTGTAAACCTGTTTAATTACAGCTTGTAATTTAACATTAATAAACAACAACCAACTATCTAATTTATATAATAGAAATAAGATTACAAAAAGGGTGTCGCCTATAAACCCAATAAAGTCTTCACAAAAAGTGCACCCAAATAGCACTATCCCCAAGCTCTCACCAAGTCCGCCTCGACCTTCTTAGGTGCGTCGCCACTAGAACATGAGATACATGTAAACAACAAGCAAGTGTTAGGACAAAAAGCCTAGTGAGGTTGATTTACAAGTAATACATGCATGATTATCAATTACATAATTCTTTACCAACAATAATTTACCGAATCCGGAATCAATGGGGGAGACCCATAACACCAATCAAATTTCACCGAAGAGCCGAGATACCTTAGTGCCCACTTCCACGAGTGACACCACAAGGCCCGACATACCCAAGGGTACAACACGGCATTGCCCCAAATGGCGGTGGTCTAGGTGCATACCAACACGGTGGCACCTAATACTATGTCCTCCTAGTGCCTATTTGACTTGGTTCATCCACACAACTCATTCATGACCAAGAAGCATGGTAGTGCTCACAATGTTTATTCAACACCCAGGCTTATCGTGTGGTTCAATAATTCATACTCAACAACAATAGGTGTAAGTAACATAGAGACCTACACATTGTGACCATTCATGCATATGACCATACAAGAGACTACCCATAATGGGGAACATTTCCCAATCACATAACCAACAATATCACAGATATGTATGAGCATAAATACAATTCTTTGGCATATCCATATCACCAACATATACATATTTCTTCCCTTCAAAACAAACCATTTATTTTCCAAGGTAACATTAGAACCAACAAAACCAATATGAGGAAACCCTAGTTTCATAGAATAAAGAAAAACAATATTTAAGCAGGTAAACACATGTATCTCATTTAAAAAGGTTTAGAACACTCACTATCTAGGTTTTGACAAAAACCTAGAAAAGTTGATAAAAACCCTAGATTTGATGGAGAAGGAGACTAGAGACTTGAAAACCTTGAATTCTTCACAATAAATGTCCAAATGCTAGCCTTGAATACCCCTTAAATGCCTCGAACAACCCAAAGATTGAAATTAAAGAGGGGAGAGACTTTGGAGGGAGAAAATTGTCTTCAAGGCATCCAAAAACGGTTCCTCAAGAGTTAAGATAGCTCAAAAAAAAGCTCAAATGGGTGAAAACCCGATTTTTGGACCTGCGGGTGGTTCCGCGGCTTTTGCCGCGTCTTAGGCCATGCTTGTGCCTCTAGCCCCGAACTCCAGCAAGTTCCGAGGCTTTGTCCGCGACCTAGAATTCGCGCAGAAGCCCGCGCAAGTCGCTGTTCACCCAAAACTAAGCTTCCAATCCCAGAGCACAGGTTTTCGGTCTCGCACGATGAGACCTACAACGAATCTACTTAGGAGGAGTTTCAGGGCTGCTAACGTGGCTCAAGAGATATAGGAATACATACATATATATATATATATATATATGTATAGATAAGTCCCAAACAAAAATGTGGGTGTTAAAATCCTCCCCACCTTGAAGAGTATTTTGTCCCCGAAATCTCATCCATCAAACAAATGGGGATATATTTTCTTCATGTCCTCTTCCGCTTTCCACACCACGTTGGCACCCCCGTGGTGCTTACATTGTACCTTGATCATGGTCACCTCTTTATGCCGCAATTTCTTCGTCTTTGATTCCAATATGGCTTCCGGCTCTTCCACACTTCGATTTCCATGGTCCACTCAATTTTTGACCAACGGGATGACGCTTTCCTCCTCGGCTAGACACTTGTGAAGATAGCATACGTGAAAAGTAGGGTGTATCCCATCCATCTCCGATGGTAAGTCCAATTTATAGTCTTGAAGTTCAATTTTCTCTAGGATGACGAAGGGTCCAAGGAAACGAGGTCTAAGTTTCCCACGTTTCCCAAAACGGATTATCCATTTCCATGGTGACACTTTCAACATCACTCGATCTCCTACTTGAAATTCGACCGGTCTTCTCTTTTTGTCCGCGTAGCTCTTCTGTCGATGTTGAGCCGGTTTTAAACGCTCTTGAATTTCCTTCACTTTATCTGTGGTTTCTTGTATGATCTTCGGTCCGACAAATTGCTTTTCCCCTGCTTCAAGCCAACAAGTCAGGGTCCTACACTTTCGGCCGTAAAAGGGCTTCAAATGGAGCCATCCTGATGCTCGAATAGTAGATGTTATTGTAGGCAAACTCCACTAACGGTAGATGTGAGTCCCAATTTCCCCCGAAATCGATGACGCACGATATCAACATGTCTTCGAGTGTTTGGATGGTCCTTTCACTTTGTCCGTTCATTTGAGGGTTGTACATCGTGCTCAGCTTGACTTTAGTTCCTAACTCTTTTTGTAGCCCGTCCCAAAACTTTGAAGTAAACTGGCTATCTCGATCTGACACAATAAATAGCGGAACACCATGCCTTGATACAATTTCATCAATGTACAACTTGTCTAGTTTGTCAATCGGCAACGTCTCATGCATCGCCAAGAAGTGCGCGCTTTTGGTGAGTCGGTCCACAACTACCCAGATCGTGTCATGGACCTTCAAGGTCCTCGGTAGTTTGGTGACGAAGTTTATTGTGATATGCTCCCACTTCCATTCCGGAATTGACAAAGGTTGCAAAATCTCGTAGGGTCTTTGATGTTCCGCCTTCACTTGTAAACAAGTGATACATTTCTCCACATACTTGGCCACGTCGAGCTTCATCACCGGCCACCAATAATTCAACTTGAGGTCTCTATACATCTTCGTGCTACCGGGGTGTATGGAGTATTATGATTTGTGGGCTTCTTCTAGGAGAAGTTCACGGTTTCCTCCCAACTTTGGTACCCACACCCGGCCTTGGAATAACTTCAAGTCGCGACCATCCTCTGTCAAGGAGTCTCATTGCTTTACCATGACCTCGGCTTTGAGGTTTTCTTCTCGAAGTGCTTCTGATTTACACCTCTTGATGTTCTCAACTAAGCTTGACACAACATCAATCCAAGTGAGTGATAAAACGGCACCGCTTCCATGACTCCGTCGACTCAAAGCATCCGCAACCATGTTAGTCATACCTGGATGGTAAAGCAGTTCGCAGTCATAGTCATTTAGTAGCTCAAGCCACCTTCTTTGTCGCATGTTGAGCTCTTTTTGATCGAAAATGTACTTCAAGCTCTTGTGATCGGTGAACAGTGTACATTTGGTTCCATAGAGGTAATGACGCCATAACTTTAACGTGAATACTACCGCCACTAGCTCCAAATCGTGGGTCGGATAGTTCTTCTCGTGATCCTTCAGTTGACGTGATGCGTAGGCTATCACCTTCCCCCTTTGCATAAGTACACATCTGAGACCCATCTTAAAGGCGTCACTATAGACAACAAAATCATCCGATCCCTCGGGTAGGGACAAGATCGGTGCTTCACGCAGTTTCTTCTTGAGAGTACGGAAAGCCTGTTCTTAAGTATCCGTCCAGAGAAACTTGACATTCTTCCTTGTCAATGACATAAGTGGCGAAGCGATGTTTGAAAAATCTTGGATAAACCTTCTGTAGTACCCGGCTAAACCCAAGAAATTCCGGATCTCCATTGGGTTCGTTGGTGGTTCCCATCCCATCATTGCCTCAATTTTGGTCGGGTCCACTTTCACTCCATCTTTAGACACCACGTGGCCCAAGAATAGGATCTCTTGCAACCAAAATTCGCATTTCGAGAACTTTGCGAATAACTTTTCTTTCCGAAGGACTTCCAATACTTCACTCATATGCTTTCCATGCTCCGCTTCGTCGCGCGAATAGATTAGGATGTCTTCGATGAAGACTATCACCGACTTATCCAAGAAAGGTCGGCACACCCGGTTCATCAGATCTATGAACACGGCGGGTGCATTCGTCAACCCGAATGGCATTACCAAGAATTCATAATGCACATATCTTGTCCGAAAGGCGATCTTCAGAACATCGTCTTTCTTCACTCTCACCTGATGGTATCCTGATCGCAAATCGATTTTTGAGAACCATCCCGCTCCTTGAAGTTGATCGAAGAGGTCGTCGATTCGGGGAAGAGGATACTTTTTTTTCACCGTGACTTTATTCAACTCCCGGTAGTCTATGCACATCCTCAGAGACCCATCTTTCTTCTTTACGGATAGGACTGGGGCTCCCCAAGGAGACGAGCTCGGTCGGATGAAACCTTTCTCTAATAGTTCTTGTAGTTGGGACATCATCTCTTGCATTTCCGTCGGCGCCAAACGGTAGGGAGCACGGGCTATCGGGGCCGCTCCTTGGGTGAGATCAATCTGAAACTCCATTTGACGTTCTGGCGGCAAACCGGGTAGATCTTCCGGAAAGACGTACGGATAATCTCGAACAATCTTCACATTTTCCAACGACTTCTTTTCCAATTTTGCATCCACGACGTAGGCTAAGTATGATGAGCATCCCTTCACTAGGTGCTTACGGGCCTTCAAGCATGAGATTGTGGGAGTGGATCCCTTCCTTTTCTCCCCATAAATGGTAACCGTGTCGCCATTTGCCACAAGCACTTTAATCATCTTCCTAGAGCAAATAATGTCGGCATGGTTCTTAGTCAACCAGTCCATGCCTATTACCACGTCGAAACCACCAATTGCCATTGGTAACAAGTCCACCTCGAAACGATGACCATTTACCTCTAAAGTACAATCGCGATGGTGTTCTCGAATCAACACTTGTTCCCCATTGTCTACTTCTACCACTAAGGGGTCGGAAAGGGTACTAACGAGAGTAGAAAACATTGCACAGAAAGAATTTGACACAAACGATCGGTTTGCACCCGAGTCCAATAAAACATGAGCAGGCAAGGAGTTCACGAGAAACATACCCGATACCACATCGACGGTCTCCCTTGCTTCCTCGGCGGTCAATAGGAAGGCTCAGCTCGGTACCCTTGGTAGGTTCTCTTTCTTCGGGGCTGGGCCGCTTAAAGGATTGCGGTTACTCCCAACCAATTTTGGACACTCTCTCTTCATGTGTCCCGGTTCGCGGCACTCATAGCAAACGAGTCCTCGGATAGGACAGTCACGGGTCATGTGGTCCCTCTTTCCACATTTGGCACACTCGAGAGGTCCCGAATAGATTCTTTGATTGCATGGGCCACTGTACTTGCTTTTACACCGGTGGCACCATTTCACTTCCCGTCGGGGGTTGTTTACCTTTCCCCCGAATGTCAGTTTGAACTGACGATTAGATTTGGATGACCCCTCCCACTTTCTCTTCTCTCCTACCAATCCCTTCTCTTCTTTCCCAGCAATCATGTCGTCTTCCACCAGCAAGGACTCTTCAATTACTTCTTGTAATGTCGACCCTCTAGCATTCCTCACGACCGTCCTCATCTCGGTTGGTAACCCATGCTGATAAGCTTTGATTTTTGATCGCTCATCGGGGGCCAGATGCCCCAATAGGTTCAGTTTCTCCAAAAAGAGCTTGGAGTAATCAGTAACCAACAAGGTTCCCTTCCTTATGTTTCTGAACTCTTCTTCAATTTTTTCCAACGACCGCTCACTACAATACTTGTCCAAAATCTTCTGCTTGAAAACCGGCCAAGTTAACTTAGCCAAAACTTCAGGGGCGAGGACGGATCGAGTGAGATTCCACCAAATCAAGGCCTCACCTATAAGCAGCTGAGAGGCAAATTTGACCCGTTGCGAGTCATCACAATCGCTTGACTCAAAGGCCATTTCCTCCTCCTTGAGCCAGTACATACAAGTAACTAGATTTGTAGAACCCGAAAACTCCGGTGGATGGCTCCCCAGGAAGGTCTTGTAAGTGCATCCTTTGTTCTTTCCCTTGTTTTCGACTACTGCATGTTCTTCGGTGTCGACGCCGTTTCCACCACCTCCCGACCCAAACACAACGTTTTCGCCACTATTTTGGTCGGCGGTGACTGGCGTCGCGATCTTCCAAAAGCTTCATAAAGAACTCTTGTTGTTGTGCCATGGCCGCGTTCATGGATTGCATCATGCTACCCATCATTCGGCTCTCAAGGGCTACCTCCTCGATAACTGGACCGACGGTAGCAATGTTATCCCTTGGAGTTTGCTCCACTCCTCCTCCCAACACTGGTTGTCTAGGCGGAGCAGTGGCAACCACAGTTGTTTTCGGTTGATCGGTCGTAGATGCCGATGCTTCAGTCCCTTCAAGAGGTGTTGGAAATGTACTCCGAGTGTTAACCATAATGGTCTGCCCACACATACAAGAAGAAGATGAGAGATAGACTAAATGTACGTACTACTGCATTCATTAAGTATCACAACAACAATGACTTAGCATACTCACATAACAATATACCCATAATTACAATAGTTAAGTGGAATTATGAATATATCATACATAAGGATTCTCAACATCGTCGCAATAATTCTCAATTTATACAATTCCGTAAGTCCTAACGCTCTCCCCACCTAAGAATTTTACCCATGGGTGGATGTCTCATTATAACCACCTACAGTTTAAGTCTAGGTATGCTAAGGTCACTACCTAGTTCACTTAAACTAGAGCTCAGATACTAAATTGTAACACCCCAAAAATGGGTATAACAAAATTCCGAAAAACGGAAATGCGGTATATAAAATTGTCATAGCAAGAGCCTCCCAAAAATGGGGAAATGTGTAAACCTGTTTAATTACAGCTTGTAATTTAACATTAATAAACAACAACCAACTATCTAATTTATATAATAGAAATAAGATTACAAAAAGGGTGTCGCCTATAAACCCAATAAAGTCTTCACAAAAAGTGCGCCCAAATTGCACTATCCCAAGCTCTCACTAAGTCCGCCTAGACCTTCTTAGGTGCGGCGCCACTAGAACCTGAGATACACGTAAACAACAAGCAAGTGTTAGACCAAAAAGCCTAGTGAGGTTAATATACAAGTAATACATGCATGATTATCAATTACATAATTCTTTACCAACAATAATTTACCGAATCAGGAATCAATGGGGGAGACCCATAACACCAATCAAATTTCACCGAAGAGCCGAGATACCTTAGTGCCCACTTCCACGAGTGACACCACAAGGCCCGACATACCCGAGGGTACAACACGGCATTGCCCCAAATGGCGAGGGTCTAGGTGCATACCAACACGGTGGCACCCAATACTATGTCCTCCTAGTGCCTATTTGACTTGGTTCATCCACACACCTCATTCATGACCAAGAAGCATGGTAGTGCTCACAATGTTTATTCAACACCCAGGCTTATCGTGTGGTCCAATAATTCATATTCAACAACAATAGGTGTAAGTAACATAGAGACCTACACATTGTGACCATTCATGCATATGACCATACAAGAGACTACCCATAATGGGGAATATTTCCCAATCACTTAACCAACAATATCACATATATGTATGAGCATAAATACCATTCTTTGGCATATCCATATCACCAACATATACATATTTCTTCCCTTCAAAACAAACCATTTATTTTTCAAGGTAACATTAGAACCAACAAAACCAATATGAGGAAAACCTAGTTTCATAGAATAAAGAAAAACAATATTTAAGCAGGTAAACAAATGTATCTCATTTAAAAAGGTTTAGAACACTCACTATCTAGGTTTTGACAGAAACCTAGAAAAGTTGATAAAACCCTAAATTTGATGGAGATGGAGACTAGAGACTTGAAAGCCTTGAATTCTTCATAATAAATGTCCAAATGCTAGCCTTGAACACCCCTTAAATGCCTCCAACAACCCAAAGATTGAAACTAAAGAGGGGAGAGACTTAGGAGGGAGAAAATCGTCTTCAAGGCTCCCAAAAACGGTTCCTCGAGAGTTAAGATAGCCCAAAAATAAGCTCAAATGGGTGAAACCCCGATTTTTGGACCTGCAGGTGGTTCCGCGGCTTTAGTCGCGGCTTCGGGGCCGCGTTGTAGGCCGCATGTGTGCCTCTAGCCCCGAACTCCAACGAGTTTCGCGGCTTTGGCCGCGACCTGGAACCCGCATGGAAGCCCGCGCAAGTCGTTGTTCACCCAAAACTAAGCTTCCAATCCCAGAGCACAGGTTTTCGGTCTCGCATGATGAGACCTACAACGAATCTACTTAGGAGGAGTTTCAAGGATGTTAACATGGCTCAAGAGATATAAGAATACATATATATATATACATGTGTGTGTGTATGTATATATATATATATATATATATATATATATATGTATGTATAGATAAGTCCCAAACTAAATGCGGGTGTTACAGAAGGCTATGTGCTCTATTATCATTTTTATATGTTTGTACACAAACTTTATATAATTATATACTATTTTTTTAATGGATAAACTTAATATCCGTTAGAGATAATTATGAATGATATAAGTAAAATAAAACGATAAAGATGTGATATAATTCCAGTACTACAAATTCAATAACATTAATGAAATTTGACATTTTTATGGCGTACTTTTAGAAATAACTAGAAGTGTACTCGCATAATGCAACACGATACATCTTATTTTAATGTTTCATTTTACTTTTTTTTTGTTTTTGTCGATTTTATAATACGATTTTGTATGGTTTTGGGAAAACGATATTGACTTTTTTATAAAAAAAATTTAATTTAATTTTTTATTTTAATTTAATTTAGATTTAATAATGATGTAATTTATTTTAGATTTAATAATGTAACTTTTTTATAAAATAATAATTAAGTATTCTGTTAAAATTCAATGATTATCCTAATTATATTTTAAATTATTTATATTTAGAATAAGATGTTTATCCTATATTTTTGAGGTGATCATTTACGGGCTTGGCCGGGCCACGGGCCGGGCCTAACATATTTTTCTTGTCCAACGAGTCTAATATAGCAAACCAAACCCGCTTTTACGGGCTTGAGAACTTGCTCATACCCGTCGTATAAACGGACCGGGCTTGCCAATGGGCTAATGAGCCTGAAAATTTACATTTAAAGAACATATATAAAATGGTAAGTAGTGTAAAATTATCCAAAATACATAATTTGTTTCCAACTAAAAAAACGTAAATATACTAACGTACACAACATAAGAAAAAAGTATTTTTCACAAAATATGGAGCATGGACTTTTCCTCTCCAAAAATTATCACCCTTTGAAGTTCGGATTCCTCAACAACAAAATATTTAATCACATAATATTTCAAGATCGGGATTCTAAACTACTATATGATATATCACATATAATATATAATCAGGAGGTGGTTGGTACTTAATAGAGGGATTCTAACCCAAAAATCACTTCTAAACTTTTTAATACGATATTAATTATAAAAAAAGTTAATTGGTTATAATTAAATAACGGGCCAGGCGGGCCTGTCCAAATTTATTTTTTCATTGCCCGAGCCTGCCCGTTAACTTGAACGGTCTCGTCCAAGCCCGCCCATATTTTCTAAAATGGTTGTCCAATCCCGCTTTTCTAACGGGCTGGACGGGTCGGGTCTAGCGGGTCATACCACCCATGAACAACTCTACTATATTTGATAGGGGTGTTCGCACAATCCAAACCACAAATGGCGGTTTAGGAAATTTTCAAACCGAGCGGTTTGGTAGCAAGTGAACGAACCGGTCAAACCAGACCACAAAAAGACGTTATGGTCTAACCGGTTTAGGCGGTTTGGGTCTCTTATGGGATTTAAACTAAAAAAACAAAAACTCTATATCCAAAACAAATTTTTTACCAATATAACATTATTAGAAAATAGTTTATCGAATTATAAAAGAACGTTTATATATTAAATTAAAAAGAAACATTGAGCAAGTTGAAAAAAAGTTAAACAAGTCCACCAAGAATGGTTGAATTTTAGAAAAAATATTGAGAAAGTCTAAGGACAATTTGGATTTAGATTTGAGTTTTTAACGAATCTTAATTTTTTTTTAATTTAGATAACACAATCAATTGATAAAATGAAAACTAAAGACATAATTCCTTGACGAACTTTTTTTAATTGAACCATAAAAGTTGAGCCTACAATATGGAAACTAAATATGATTAAAACATGCGTATTTTTGGCGGTCGGTTCGGTCCAGACCGCTCAAAAAAAGGGTGAAACCATAGACCAGACGGGATCGAGCAGTTTGACTATTTTTCAGACCAGACCGAATCGCCAGACCGCTCAAACCGTCAAAAACGGTCCAACTTGACTTGGTTCGACCGATCCAACGACTTTTTTGAATACCCTAAATTATTTGATTATGTTTATCAGTAAGTTATTTTTAAAAAATGTAGTTTTAAAAAGTTATACCCATACATCAATTATTTATAAATTAAATTTTTTTTAAGTAAAATGCATCAATAAAGAGTATTTTATGCATAAAAACCTATATCTATATCTATATATCTATATCTATATAAAAGCAAAACCCAAAGGCGATGATGTGGCATGCTCATGGCTTAGGAATTGGTGTAAGAAATTTTTTCAATTTTTTGATTTTTTTAATTGTTTAATTTGTTAAAGACTTTTTTGTCCCTATATAAAAAATGTAAGTTTTATTATGAGTGATGTTTTCTTGGTAATTTTATGTTACTCCAACCTATTCATCTCCTCTCTAATAATTGTTATTTTAATCTCTCAATAATTCCTCTTTATTTGGTTATAATTTTCATCTTCTCCTCATGGTAGACCTCTCTAATAATCGCTCTCTTAATCTCTCAATTCTACCTCTATATGCGGCTATAATTTTGTGGAGGCGGTTTGCATTTTTGTTGATTTGATGCATCATTCAAGAAGACAAATCATGGTATGAGTTTTTGCTAATGTAAGTATAGTATTTCGTTTTTAGATTCATTTCTAGACAATGTGTCCTCCCTTCTTGAAACCAAAAGAAATTTCAATGGAAGACATTCACATTAAAGTTGGAATTATGCAGTCATACGAATCTTTTTTTGTGCGGATTAAGTGGCATATATATGTTGAAGATAATAAGGTAATATTTTTAAGCATATGTAGAACATAAAAAAGTAATTATATTTCTGTTTGTTTATCCATGAACCTTTTTTTGAAGAATTGTTTATCCATGAACTTGATAAATGTTATGTTAGAATATTTTTGTATTGATGCTAGAAGAGTGAAGCAAAACCTAAAGGTGATGATGTGGCATGCTAATGGCTTAGGAATTGGTGTAAGAAATTTTCTCAATTTTTTGACTTTTTTAATTGTTTAATTTGTTAAAAACTCTTTTTTCCCTATATAAAACATGTAAGTTTTATTATGAGTGATGTTTTCTTGGTAATTTTATGTTACTCTATTCATCTTCTCTCTAATAATTGTTATTTTAATCTCTCAATAATTCCTCTTTATTTGATTAAAATTTTCATCTTTTTCTCATGCTAGACCTCTCGAATTGTTTCCATTATTTGATATTTTTTTCTTAATTCCTTTTACATAGTAAAAATTTTAGTGACACAATGTGGATTGAAAATCTTTATATAATTAAAAGGAAAACCAAGGTTGATGACATTGCGCAATGAGAATCAAATATTGATCAAATGGTGAATTGTGGTGAATTCTTGATTGTCCCACATTGCTGACAAAAGTGAAATGTTGGAATATATAAAGGACAAAGTATAGGTTGAATGTTCATCCAAAGTTTGATCTAATTTTGGGTTAAATAGTTATTTTTTATTTACATGACAAAACATTCATTTTCATTTCATGTAAACTAAATTTATATGAAAAAATCTCGAATTGTTTCCATTATTTGATATTTTTTCTTAATTCTTTTTATATAGCAAAAATTTTAGTGACACAATCTACATATTAATGTGGTATAACAAAATGTCCGTTACCATTTGATTTTAGCTATCATGTAAATTTTATACTTTAATTTTAAATAGAAAATATCCATATTATTCTTAATAAAATGAAAGAAATACTTATAACAATTAATGATAACTAAATAACCGCATTATCATTAATTATAATGAGTGATATACACTCATTGTATGGTTATCTTACAACAAGAGACAACAACCTATAAGAGAAAAACTATAACAATAACTAATAAAAATTAAATAAGTGGTAAAAATAGATTAAACAATGACACAAATATCTCAACTCACATGAAAGATGATTCCATGATATATAATACAATATAATAATAATTTTTAACAATATGATTCAATTCACATCATAAAAACTCATTATACATATTATTTAAATAATATTTTATCTTACTAAATGATCTTAATAACATTTTATATAATTATTTCTCTTGCATCAGAATCATTTTTTACGTTAAATATTATACCAAATTTATGATGATGGAATCACTATTCCAATTTATTTAATAAAACTATTTTGATCGTTTTCATTAATTATTATTTACAAAATACTCACGACAACCATTATACATAATATTAATTAAATGATAGTGATTACACATATTATTTACATAACACCCATATTGCATATTATTTATAAAAAAACTTTAACATTAAATAGTTAAAATTCATTATGGAAAAAACTTATTATAACCTGTCAATATATAAATGAAATTCTTATGACAATTGAATACACTTAAATAACAATTATGATTTACTATCAATTTATTATTTATTTACCTTATAATTGTATTTCAATTTTTCTTTATATAAAGTAGAATCATTGAGAGATGATGTGGCATATTGAGAAAGCTTGATTCATATTTTTATATTTTCTCATATTTTTTAAAAAAATTGTTATTAAATGAGCAAACCTTTTATTTTCTCTTTAGGTTTTGAACATTTTTAAATATTAAATAATAACAATCACTACAAGAAAAATGACCTTCAGAGAAGGTTTTCTTTTGTATTTAAAAGTTTGAAATACAAAACCTTTAGATTAACCTTTAGAGAAGCTTTTTTGGGCTTTAGATACGCTTCCAAACCTTATCTAAAGATTGACCGATTTATTTTGTAAAGTTTCTCTAAAAGTATGTTTTTAGTGACGTTATTTTAGTAGAGAAGGTTTATGGAAAAGCTTCTCTAAAGGTTTGAGTTTTATTGACACTTTTCGTAAACCTTCTCTAAAGGTATCATTTAGTTACACTTCTTAAACCTTCTCTAAATGTTATTTTTAGATACATATAATCTAAATCTTCTCTAAAAGTGTAGTTTTAGTGACGCTTTTTATAAACGTTATCTAAAGGTATTCTTTAGTTACACTTCAAAAAATCATTTCCTTCTCTAAAAGGCGTCTATATATACACACAAATATATATATATATATATATATATATATATATATATATATATTCCATATTTCAACAATATATATTATAATAAAATAAATAACAATACAAAACAAAACAAGAAAAACATCAAAATCCGAAAACAAATTTTTTTTTTATATTTGTCATAAAAGACCGAGTTTTTCGATACAAACCATAATGTTTCAATGAATCCACACATCTATTCAAATTTATCAAAAAAGAAAAAAAAAACACTCCTAAAATCATACTACAAACATCCAAGATCTTCAATGTGCAAAATCCTCTCTTTTACCTCCAACAAGTCAATAGAGCATCAAAGCAGCTTCATGGCATACCAACTCCGAGACCTGATAAACCAAAAGAAAAGTTTAAAACATAATTAGAACTTATTTTTGTTAACAATTATATTAAGCTACAAAAGGGTTCCATCCCAACCAAACAATTTCAAAACACATCAAAATATTCCCGAATATTCTCTGTCCCAATATAAATGTCCACAATGAAAAATACACAGGTTTAGAAATGTGTAGTCCTTACACTTTTTTAATTTACTAAATGACAATTGTACCCTTAATAATAGAGGGTGTAATGAATTTCTCTATATTGAAAGTGGACATATATATTAGGACAAACTAAAATAGATAACATAGGAGTAGTCGACAATCTGATTACCAGCTTCCGAACATACATCACTAAAAATCAGGGACAAAAATATCACTTTTTTAATAGAAAAATATCACTTTTTTGATCGGGTTGGTCGGGTTGTGTTTAAACAAGATGAAATCAAACTTAGAAATATAAACATAAAGGAAACATTTCTTTGAAATACAACCGAATGACCGATAATTCATGAGAGTATGTAAGTTCAATCAAAATTGAAGAAAATAAACAAATACAAATGAGACTTTACATACCTTCACGATTGTCTCATGTATGACCGGCTTATCAATATACTCTCTCGCTTTGAGTGCTGCATAAGGCTAATGAATTATATGATTAGAGTGAGTCCTACAACTTCAAAATGACTTGAATACATGTCCAACTATCAAATAATAGCAAGATATCAAGGTACCTGAAGGTCCTCATTGTTCGTCACAAACTGCACTACACGACAAATGTCATCATTGACAAAATCTCCTGCTTTGTCAATCAACTGAAGTATAACATCCACATACCTGAATGAAAATGATGAAAGTGAAAAACGGATACATATATGTAAAAGGATGAAGGTTTAGCCGAAGGGCAATGGAACATTCATGTATAGAATATATATTTTAAAAGAAAAAGTTTCTCAAATTTATGACAATCAAAAAGCAATCAAATTAGAACCAAATAGTCCATGTGAGTCACCTATGATATTCACATGATATTCTCCTCTGAGACAAAACACAGAGGCACCTGTGCAAAAGGTGAGCTTTGTTGTTTTTTATATATAATAAAATTTTGAACATCCTTTGCTATGACTAATTGCGATCGTGAAAAAGCAATAGGCACTAGGTTTCTCTTTGCTTTTACAGACTCTGTCTTTCTATCTATCAGCAACCACATTACTACTAGTTTTTAATATGTTATTGTAATTTCCAACAGATGTTTCGGCATTCAACTCTAGCATGCTTAGGTAGACAGATCTTAATATTTACAGTGGTCAAATTCCCATATGTGATTGACAACAAGCTTTTTATCCCAAATTGGGGATAGGTAGTATGCTAGAAATGAGAATAAACAGGTGTACTCCAACGAATTTGGAACATGGATCCTATTAAATCCACAAAATAAAAGGATCGGGTTCATCGGGTTGGGTTGGGTTCAAATAAAAGTAACCCGATATCAACCCAATACCTACGGTTTGAAGATTTTACAGCTCGATTAGACATCGGGTAGCTTCAGTTTGAGTTATTTCGCGTTGGGTTGGGTTGGGTTGATCGGGTTGGTCGGGTTGATCGGGTTTTTGAGCACCCCTACAGTCTTTGGATCAACAAGAGCAAGCTCAGCAAAAGAGTGGAGCGACTTCGCTTAAGTTCAAATCATGCGGGAGAAGAACTTGAACCCCTACGCTAGCCTAGTCAATAGGACAATACATCGAAATACAGAAGATTGTATTCCAAATGATATGATGATCAAATGTGTGTGTTAACTTTGAAGACAAGTTTGAGTTCACCACTAATTAGAGTCTAGAGATGCAGGTGGTTAAAATTGGAACAACAATCACGAAATTAACGCAACATAAGGATACAAGAGCACATATATAGAAATATAAAGTGTTGATAAAAATGTTATCGACATACCTTTTAACAACTTGTGAACTTTCACTGTTGTCTAAGGTCTGAAAAAGTGAATTCATAGATGAACATCATCTTATTTAGGGAGGCCATTTCTCTACAAATATTAGAGTAGATTAATAGATGAAAATCATAACGTGAAGATGAAAGCATAGAAGAATACCATGTTTTCCAGCATGTCTTCAAATGTGAACTTCTCCCAAACTTGGGGACCTACATATCTTTTTGAAAAAAAAGCCACATTTTAAACGATCCAACTCCCTTCCTCTCGTCTATGCTATCTACAAAACACCACCTCTGTTCTACTACCCTAATCATGCGTCTGCAAGAATTTCAAAATCATTATATCTAAAAGCATGCCTATCAATTACATTAAAGCCAAGCACTTCTAGCTAAAACCTGAATAATCACATAATCTAATCTAACATTTCTTAATATAACCACCAAAATTTGTGCACTAAATAATCCTAAGAAAACCCACATGAAAACGCATACGACCAACCAACATTTGGCTAACATTACAAGATCTTTGCAACCCAACACGATAAGAATTCAACGAAACCAGCCAACACTCATGCTTACTTTGTGAGTTTCAATGCGAGAATTTAGGGATTTTGAAGAGACTTGATACAAGGGAGTCCCTTCATGCTTATCAGTCTTATAATGTTATGATTCTAAGTTAGAAAGATTCTATCTTGATATCAAAATTCCCTACCAAATTCGCCACTTTTGTAGAAACAATTGATTACATAATCCTCCCTAACCTTAACTAATTCAATTACCTCAAAGATTTTCCATGTTAGCTTTGCCCAAATGAAGCTAAAGACACTCCAAAAAGCATATCATAAAACCATATAAATAATAAAATACACAAACAGTTGATATAAGAAAGAAATCAATCTCCTAAGTAAAGAAATTTCAAATCCTCAAATCAAACATCATATCAAAGCCATGAAATTTGGCCTAAACCAAAGTAAACTAACATTGCCTGTATTAGCAGCATCAAATTAGGGGAAATCAAAATTAAACAGGATAGCCAAGCAATCAATCATTTGGCTCTATAAGTATAAATGTTACTTAATTGAATTTATAGTAAACTTATATTTCTAAAATCATGTAACCGATTCTCAGCTTTCCTCGTAATTTACCTCAAAACTTCCCTTCAAAATCATTGATTTTCATGTTTATGTTTCTTCTCCTCTGAATCAGAAGTTGTTTCAATCAGAAGCAGATGAATAGCTTTAATCAATCAAAACATCAGTGTTTCAATTAGTATTGCACATTCAAAATAGATATTACTGCAGAAAAATTTCACCGTGGCCTTGGAATTAAAGAAAAATACAATCTAAATAGGTTACAAGTTACAAAATTTGAACAGAAACGACGATGATAAGGAAAATGAAGATGTCACCATTGATTTAAGATGAAAAATATGAGGCCATCAAATACCATAACTCGATGAATCCTCGAGCCCTAAATCGAAGATTTGAAGACAAATCGAACTCGAAGTCGGTTGAAAAACGAAATCAAATATCGAAATCAAGAGATATCAAAGAGGAATCATGAAATTGTAGAACTCTTGCACCCTAATTTGAAGAGAAATCGAAGAAAAATCGAACGGAAATCTATGAATCGTAGGACTTGTATGGTTAGAGCTCGTTGTCTGCTGATAGTTTTATTATATAATTTTGATTTTGTGAGTCCAAGATCAATGAATCCTAGAGAGAGAAAGTAGAGAGAGACAAGAAGCGCAAAGTAAGATGTAATATTGAATATGCGTGAAGTTCTTACAAGGAAACAAGACCAAAGGGACTTAAATACCCTTGGTCAATACAACACAGAATACGACATTAGACACAGTATTTGACCAAGCCTATAAATACAATGATTACTATAAAATCAGACTTAACAATCTCCCCCTTAGTAATCATTGGCGCTTTGGTCTTCAAAAATCATCTTCTAAAACAGCACGAACCATAAAAGCGACTTTATGAAGCTTTCTGACTTTTAAAGAAAAATTTCTTCTCAGCATCTTTCAGTTTGATTTGACTTTGCTTCCTTTGACAAGTCTGGACAGTAGCTTGTGCTCTAAACGACACACCTCTTTTGAAAGACCTTGAATGAACTGTGGTGGTCAGAGCAGGAACAGCAAAAGAAAATTTTGAAGCTGAGAGAATAGAATCTTTGAGCGAATCTTGATCATCAGATAAACTTTTGAGCTCTTTGTCTCTTTATCATCTCATTGACTTCTCTGATTTCTCCCCGTCATGACCTTGATGAACTGGTTCAACTAGGTCATGCCAATGTTAGAGACGAGACAGCTTAAGATCTGCAAAATCAAAGAAAAAGAGAAAACAGGAAAGGTTTGCGCTACACATTGGTGGCGCAAACTGAGGTTTGCGCGACACACTAGTGGCGCAAAGGGAGGTTTGCGTTACATGCAGGTTACATAAAGCGAGGTTTGCGTTACACGCAGGTTGCGCAAAGCGAGGTTTGCGTTACACGCAGGTTGCGCAAAGCGAGATTTGCGCGACCAACTGATGGCGCAAAGCTGACTTAAATTTAGAAAAATTTACCTTTTTAAGCTCTTTGACTCCCCCTACACAAATGCACTAGATATGACAATTCAAGTTAGCATTCATATAAAGAAAATCAGATACTCCCCCTCAAAAACAGATATGATCATTAAGAAAAAAAAATCTCCTTTTTCACTCCCCCTTGAATAATGCTCAAACCCATTTGAAATATATATATATATATATGAGAACACAATGAATGTAAACATCAATGTAGAAAGAAAAATATACTGAATATGTATTTTGAAACGGCTAAATATTTAAAAATTTAAACAGAAACAAATAAAATTCTACTTAGTAAAATATCACAATAAAATTCATCAGATGAAATCAAATGTATGTGATCGGATACAGAACCAAGTTTTATTGCATATCAAGTTAAGACATGTTCAGTTTCAAAAGCTTTCATCAATCTATTTAGTGTGCTCACATGTGAACTTCGACTAGCTTCAAGAAAATGCAATTCTAAAAATATAATAGAGAACTTTGCATGTAATCACACTAAGCCATCAAAAATTCAGACTTTCACAAATTTACGGGTTTATTGCAACTCAGAAATTTATAACCAGGTATCATGAGATGTGTGCTCATTGGCATCTTTTAGCATTGTGCACTATGGCATCTTTACATGAGTGTGCTCTTTGGTATCTTTTAAGCGCATGCACTTTGGCATCTTTTGAATCAAAAAGTTTATTAAGTAAAGAACATGCCGTAAACGTAACTTTCTATCTGACCCTATTGCATGATTTGGGTCAGTCACTCCCAGACCAGTTGGCCTTAGGGGACTAGGTGTCAAGCACCCCTTGGAACTTACTTTCCCGGATCAGAAAGGCTACATCGACATATCCTACTGTAACACCCTAATAATCAGAGTAAATTAAAACCTGGAAAACCTGGTAACATGACATTCGTATTGAAATAAACCTCCCATAAAGGGGATCAGTCCTTGAGACTTTACAAAACCTGTACAGATATAAGGTTCATCAACAAACTAATCTAGACACCTATATCAAGATTACATCAGTTGACAATCCATAATTCACCAAAAGAATGGGACTTAAAAAATGCCTAGATACAATACTAGTCATCTCAAAATGCCAAGAGACTAAACCCGTCTCTCCAAAACCCCGGCAACCCACCGCTAAGAAAACCTGTTATACACATCATTTGAGAAAAAGTGTTAGGCTTAAATCCTAGTGAGAACATACAGTTCATAAATCTCAAGAGATAAAATCAAATGCATCAAAGTAAATCCTTTTCAAAGGTTTAGTTATGCAAAATACAGTTCTTTGATTATAAATGGACAACCGGTCCAAAACACATCTTCCGATGACGAGGATTACCCGATTTACCAAGGATTATAGTGGAACACAAAGTAAGCCTCAAATCCGAGTTATGAGCTAAATACATGGAACCATGGCCACGAACGCTACGGTCCGTACTACGATGTGAGGGAGGCCCCCCAGGAACCAGTCATACTCGTTCGTTAGATACATTTGACCCATGGCTAGTAATCGGCCTCACATAACCGTACCAAGTTGCCCCCGAAGATCAAAGGTATCTAACTACAACAGAAGGGGCATATCCTTCCCAGCCATAAGCCGACTCGATACCTAAGGATCCACTAATATAGTCATGACTTGTCACAATATTTCATGTGACCATCAAAGCTAGATAAATAGCTATCAACACATTTATATTCCAAAATGTCATTTTCCAGACCAACTGCTGGTAAGAAAGATAATCATAAAAACCAGTTTATATACATTCTTTCAATAAGCCACAAACATGGGCTAGTAAAACATTATTTTACTTCAGATAAGGCGGAACCCGTCATTTCAGTCAATACTGATCGGGAACCCCGAAAATCACCAAAAACTTCATTTATATCAAAATGTAAAGAACATAAAATCATACTGTAGAAATACTTCAGATTTCGCAAATAAGAGTTTTGACATGTATAAAGTTTGTAAAATGGTAGTAGGAACTCACCAGTAGGTTTTCAGAATAAAACCCAGAAAACCAGATAACGATCACGACGAAGAGGTGAAGCTTAAAACACCGATCCCTTGCTAGAAACACCGAAAACTAGCTACCAACGAAGCCTTGAAGATCAAAAGAAGAAAAGAGAAAAAGAAGAGAGAGAGAACTGAGTTTTGAGATATTTTTAGAAAATATCTCTAAACTAGATATTTAAGCAATCTCCAAAAAGCATCCTCGTGCGCCCTCAAAGAAGGAAATGTGCACGACCCATGCGCTAGCACTATGCCTCGGCCCTGGATCATACGCACGACCCATGCGTTTTCTTTGAAGGAGGGCGCACGACCCGTGCGTCCTGTAGACAGCCACAAAAACCTCAATTCCTCCAAACATCTTCGCAAAACAACGAAATTCGGGGTGTTACAATCCTCCCCAACTTGGGAATGATTTCGTCCTCGAAATCCCAACTACTCAAAAAGGTGAGGATATCTTCGCTTCATATCCTCCTTGGCTTCCCACGTCACATTTGCTCCCCGGTGATGCTTCCACTGTACCTTGACCAAAGTGACCTCTTTGTGACGCAACTTCTTAGACTTTCTCTCTAAGATGGCGTCGGGTTCTTCCACACAACGGTTACCTTCGTCTACCCTTAACTCTGAAAGGGGAATGACGCTATCTTCTACCGCCAAACATTTCTGGAGGTAGCAAACATGAAACGTGTTGTGTATTTTGCTCAACTCCGGTGGTAGTTCCAACTGATAGGCTTGCAAACCCACCCGCTTAAGTACTTTGAAAGGTCCGAGGAAACGGGGACTCAACTTCCCACGTTTTACGAACCGTATAATGCCCTTCCATGGCGATACCTTAAGCATAACACGGTCGCCTACTTGGAATTCCATCGGTCGTCTCTTCTTATCGGCATAGCTTTTCTGTCGATCCTGAGCCGCTTTCATTCTTTCACGAATGCACTTGACTTTATCGGCAGTCTCTTGCACGATTTCAGGTCCGTCGAACTTCTTTTCCCCCGCTTCAAGTCAGCACACGGGAGTCCGGCACTTTCGCCCATACAATGCCTCAAAAGGTGTCATTCCAATACTCGAGTGGTAGCTATTGTTGTAAGCAAACTCCACTAAAGGCAGGTGAGAGTCCCAACTACCCCCGAAATCAATGACACAAGACCTCAACATGTCTTCCAACGTTTGGATCGTTCACTCGCTCTGCCCTTCGGTTTGCGGATGGTAAGCCGTACTCAACTTCACTCGAGTACCAAGCTCTTTCTGAAGCCCATCCCAAAAGTTCGAAGTGAACCGACTATCGCGATCCGACACGATCGACAATGGTATTCCATGCCTCGAGACTACTTCGTTGATGTAAAGTTTTGCTAACTTATCCATCGGTAAAGTCTCGCGCATAGGCAAGAAGTGAGCACTCTTTGTCAATCTATCAACTATCACCCAAATGGTATTGTGACCTCGAAGAGTTTTAGGTAACTTTGTTACGAAGTCCATAGTGATATGCTCCCACTTCCACTCGGGAATCTCTAGAGACTGAAGACTCCCATACGGTCGCTGATGTTCAGCCTTAACTTGCGAACACGTTACACAATGCTCAACGTAACGCACCACGTCAAGTTTCATTACCGGCCACCAGTAGTGCAGCTTCAAGTCCCTGTACATCTTTGTACTCCCTGGATGAATGGAATACTTGGACTTGTGAGCATCCTTAAGCAACAGATCACGGTTACCCCCTATCTTGGATACCCACACACGACCGCTAAACAGTTTTACTCCACGGCTATCTTCCGTTAAGAGTAAACGCTGCTTTGTCATGACTTCATCTTTTAGATTCTCTTCTAACAGTGCTTCCACCTGTGGTGCCTTGATCTTCTCAACAAGACTAGACACTAGTTTGATCCTCGAATAGGTAGCTCGAATACTTCCGTTATAGTCCTTCCAACTTAACGCATCGGCCACCACGTTCGCCTTACCGGGATGGTAAAGCAATTCATAGTCGTAGTCTTTAAGCAACTCGAGCCACCGCCTTTGCCTCATATTCAGCTCTTTCTGATCAAAGACATATTTCAAGCTCTTGTGATCCGTGTATAGAGTGCATTTTGTGCCGTAGAGGTAATGTCGCCAAAGCTTCAAAGCGAACACCACCGCCGCTAACTCCAGATCATGAGTTGGATAATTCTGCTCGTGTATTTTAAGCTGCCTCGAGGCATAAGCGATCACCTTGCCTCGTTGCATCAACACACAACCCAGTCCCATCTTTGAAGCGTCGCTGTAAACCACGAAATCTTCCGATCCTTCAGGTAACGTCAAGATCGGAGCTTCACACAACTTTTTTTGAAGGATCCAGAACGCCTTCTCTTGGGTTTCGGTCCATTCAAACTTCACATTCTTCCGAGTCAGAACCGTCAAGGAAGAAGCGATCTTTGAAAAGTCTTGGATAAATCTTCTGTAGTATCCCGCCAGACCCAAGAAACTTTGAATCTCAGACGGACTCTTAGGAGGCTCCCAATTCATCATAGCTTCAATCTTGGAGGGGTCTACTTTCACTCCGACCCGAGTGACTACGTGACCCAGAAACTGTACTTCTTTAAGCCAAAAGTCGCACATGGAAAACTTGGCGTACAACCTTTCTTTTCTCAGTACCTCCAGAACTTCACGCAAATGTTGTTCGTGCTCTGACTCACTCTTGGAGTACATGAGTATGTCATCAATGAATACAATGACCGACTTGTCGAGGAATGGTCGGCACACTCTATTCATTAAGTCCATAAACACAGCTGGTGCGTTCGTTAGACCAAAAGGCATTACAAGAAATTCGTAATGGCCGTAACGCGTTCTGAAAGCTGTCTTCGGAACATCATCTTCTCTTACCTTCACTTGGTGATAACCCGAACGTAAGTCGATTTTAGAAAAACAACCCGCTCCTTGAAGTTGATCGAACAAGTCGTCTATTCTCGGAAGCGGATATCTGTTCTTTACTGTAGCTTTATTCAACTCATGATAGTCAATGCACATTCTCATTGTGCCATCTTTCTTCTTTACAAACAAGATCGGAGCTCCCCAGGGTGACGAACTCGGTCTTATAAAGCCCTTCTCCAAAAGCTCTTGGAGTTTTGCCATCATTTCTTGCATCTCTGACGGCGCTAAACGGTAAGGAGCTTTAGCAATTGGTGCTGCTCCAGGCACAAGATCAATCCGAAACTCTACCTGCCGATCGGGTGGTAACCCGGGCAAGTCGTCCGAAAAGACATCTGGAAACTCCCGCACGATCTTCACATCTTCCAGCTTTGATTTCTTTAACTTGACATCGATCACATAGGCTAGGAAGGACGGACATCCTTTTACCAAGCACTTGCGTGCCTTTGCCATTGTGATTATTGCCACTTCACCCTTTCTATTTTCGCCATAGATGACAACGACTTCGCCAGAGGGGTTGGGAAGTCGAATCAACTTCTTGGAACATACGATCTCGGCATGATTGTTTGACAACCAATCCATGCCGACCATAACATCAAAACCCCCGATTAACATCGGCAGTAGGTCGATAGGGAATTCTCTCCCTTCGATACTGAGGGTACACTGCTTCAGAACGACGTGAATCAGAACTTGACTACCATCGGCTATTTCTACCACTAATGAATCCTCAAGACTAGTAGTGGGCATAGAAATTTTCAGACGGAACAATTCAGATACGAAAGAGAAACTAGCACCCGTATCTAACAAAATACGAGCAGGTACAGAGTTTATAAGAAAAGTACCCGATACCACATCAGCGGATGCCCTGGCCTCTTCGGCCGTCATCTGAAAAGCTCGACCCGGAACCCTCAGAGGGTTCTCCCTTTTTGCCGTCGTACTACCCGACTTGAGCTTCGGGCAATCTCTCTTCACATGCCCCGGTACCTTACACTCGTAGCAGACCATCCCCACGACGGAACAGTCACGGGCGATGTGATCATTCTTACCACACTTGAAGCAGAATCTAGAAGTGGAGTTACAGATACCATGGTGCTTGGTTCGACACTTCGGGCACCACTTTGCTTCTTGATAACCGCTGAAGCTGCGGTTTCCGACAAAAGGTCGGGTTCGCTTGGGAGGTACCAAACTGCTCTCCCACTTTCTCTTATCAGACACCACCACTGCTTTCTCAGATTTGCTTTTCGCGAACATCTCTTCCATGAACTGAGATTCTTCGACCATCTCTCGAAGGTTAGAAGCTTTGAAATTGTGGACCATAGATTGCATGTCCGCGGGTAAGCCATTGAGATATGCTTTCATCTTGTCTTTCTCTGTTGGGGCAGCGTGCCCCACCAGACCAAGTTTCTCCATGAACTGACGGGTATACTTCCTCACCGTCAGGCTTCCCTTTCCAGAGACCGGAATTCTTTCTCAATTCGGTCCATTGTTCTTTCATTGCAGAATTCTTCTAACAACTTTTTCTTGAACTCGGCCCAAGACAACTGAGCCAACACTGCAGGAGATAGGGTGGATTGGATGACATTCCACCAAATGAGCGCAGTATCCCTCAGCAGTTGGGTACCGAACCGCACTCTCTGATCGTCTCCGCATTCGGAAGAGCCAAAAGCTTGCTCGACCGCTCGAATCCACTTTACACACAAGACTGGGTCGTCGGAACCAGAGAACTCTGGCGGTCCGCAACTCAGAAAGGACTTGTAGGAACAACTTTTCCTATTTCCCGGAGCACCAACAATCCTGTTTTCCTCAGCCCTGACCCCTGTACCAACGCCTCCAGAACCTGCTACAATGTTTTCCACAACCGTCTCACTTCTCCAATTGTTCACATCGCGGTCCTCCATTACTTTTAGCAGAAACTCTTGCTGCTTAGCCATCTCTTCCCTCATTGCCAACATCACGCTGGCCAACAATTCGGACTGGGGATTAGCATCCTCGATGACTGGGTGGGACGAAGCCAGGTCTACACGCGGAATGACCTCTGCCCCCCCCCCACCTAGTATTTGTTGAACAGGTGGACGCACAACAACCTCAACTCCTTCCGGCTGATCAGCGGTAGAGGCTGTCGCTTCCAGACCATCAACACACGTACGCGTCCTACCACGTATATTCACCATACTGAACTGCTTCACAGCACAGAGAAAGAGATAAGAGAGATTGAATAAACACAAAGGAAACGTACTACCACATTACCAATCGTCATAGCAATAGAAATTCAAGCACGCTTACGTACGATATCCTCATAATAACATTAGCTAAGTGAGATTATGAACATATAACACATAAAGGTTCTCGTCACGATCACCACAGCGCCTGATAAACGTATTTTCCGTTGACTTTAAGACTAACACATCTTAGAAGCTCTACCCAATCTCATGGATCAATTCTTATCATACTCATTCTAAGTCTAGACATCTTACATTCATGCCTAGTTCGCTTAAACTAGATCTCTGATACCAACCTGTAACACCCTAATAATCAGAGTAAATTAAAACATGGAAAACCTGGCAACATGACATTCGTATTGAAATAAACCTCCCATAAAGGGGATCAGTCCTTGAGACTTTACAAAACCTGTACAGATATAGGGTTCATCAACAAACTAATCTAGACACCTATATCAAGATTACATCAGTTGAAAATCCATAATTCACCAAAAGAATGGGACTTAACAAATGCCCAGATACAATACTAGTCATCTCAAAATGCCACAAGACTAAACCCGTCTCTCCAAAACCCCGGCAACCCACCGCTAAGGGAAACCTGTTATACACATCATTTGAGAAAAAGTGTTAGGCTTAAATCCTAGTGAGAACATACAGTTCATAAATCTCAAGAGATAAAATCAAATGCATCAAAGTAAATCCTTTTCAAAGGTTTAGTTATGCAAAATACAGTTCTTTGATTATAAATGGACAACCGGTCCAAAACACATCTTCCGATGACGGGGATTACCCGATTTACCAAGGATTATAGTGGAAAACAAAGTAAGCCACAAATCCGAGTTATGAGCTAAATACATGGAACCATGGCCACGAACGCTACGGTCCGTACTACGATGTGAGGGAGGCCCCCAAGGAACCAGTCATACTCGTTCGTTAGATACATTTGACTCATGGCTAGTAACCGGCCTCACATAACCGTACCAAGTTGCCCCCGAAGATCAAAGGTATCTAACTACAACAGAAGGGGCATATCCTTCCCAGCCATAAGCCGACTCGATACCTAAGGATCCACTAATATAGTCATGACTTGTCACAATATTTCATGTGACCATCAAAGCTAGATAAATAGCTATCAACACATTTATATTCCAAAATGTCATTTTCCAGACCAACTGCTGGTAAGAAAGATAATCATAAAAACCAGTTTATATACATTCTTTCAATAAGCCACAAACATGGGCTAGTAAAACATTATTTTACTTCAGATAAGGCGGAACCCGTCATTTCAGTCAATACTGATCGGGAACCCCGAAAATCACCAAAAACTTCATTTATATCAAAATGTAGAGAACATAAAATCATACCGTAGAAATACTTCGGATTTCTCACATAAGAGTTTTGACATGTTTAAAGTTTGTAAAATGGTAGTAGGAACTCACCAATAGGTTTTCAGAATAAAACCCAGAAAACCAGATAACGATCACGACGAAGAGGTGAAGCTTAAAACACCGACCCCTTGCTTGAAACACCGAAAACTAGCTACCAACGAAGCCTTGAAGATCAAAAGAAGAAAAGAGAAAAAGAAGAGAGAGAGAACTGAGTTTTGAGATATTTTTAGAAAATATCTCTAAACTAGATATTTAAGCAATCTCAAAGAAGGAAATGCGCACGACCCGTGCGCTAGCACTATGCCTCGGCCCTGGATCATACGCACGACCCGTGCGTTTTCTTTGAAGGAGGGCGTACCACCCGTGCGTCCTGTAGACAGCCACAAAAACCTCGATTCCTCCAAACATCTTCGCAAAACAACGAAATTCGGGGTGTTACACATACCAGTAGAACATGACTTTCGATCTGATTCTATAGAAGAATTTGGGTTCGATCACTCCCAGATCAAATAACCTTAGGGGACCGGATGACAAGCATCCCACAGAACTTACTTTCCCAAACCAGAAAGGTCACAGGTACAAACTTTTAAACTTAGAGATTTCTGATTTATAAGAATTTAATAATCATCTCAAACACAAGGTTTTACGTCTAAGTGCTTAGCCCATATTTTCATTACGATCTAAAATTCCGACTTTTTAGGTTTTCTAAGCATTGGAAACTATAAATATTCCGAATCACACAACTTTAAAGCAAAATCTAAAGTTACAAACATGTTGCTGACTTTTCGACTTTTGTTAGAACTGAAATTTGAACATATAAAAACTTCAATATAAACAAATCAACTTGAAAATTTATCCTAGACATACATTTTATTCAAAAGAAAGAAAAATTTTAAAACTTTTACTTTATAGAATAAAATTTGTAAAGGTTTAAACTTTTAAAACAACATGACGAAATTTTAAAATTAGAAATATTTGATCGGCAAGTTTATATTCAGTTGAAACAAAAATATAATTCAATAGTATCATCTTTCACACAATGTAAAAAAAAAAATTGTGTCTCTTTTGAATAAATTGGGTTGAACAAATTCAGGAGTTGAATTGAAAATTGCTCAGATTCTTTAAAACATTTTGAGAAAACTAGAATAACATCATAATAAGATATAAATGCAGCGGAAATTAAGTAGATGTACTCACAGTTTCTCATTAGTCAGAAGCTTAATGCATTGAATAACAAGTCCTAGACTGATATGTCTAGAAGTCATATCCTTTGAAGCACGGGTTCTTAGCTGAATTACTCAGAAGCCAAAGTCTTGACATTTAAGACCGGGTTTTGAACTGTTGTGTTCAAAAACCATACTTTCTCTTACTCCCCCTTAACATGAGATGCCTGCAACTTAGAATTAGATTTAGACTTGGGTACCCACTTGAATTTGGGCCCGTGAAAGTTAGTTGCAGTTCGTATGGGGAAATAGTTATAAGATTTGATACGAGAAGTATGAGAAACATAATCAGAATGATAAGCACAATCATCAGAAGATAAAGCATAATCATCAGAACTAGAATCTGAGGAAGAACATGAGACATGTTTTGAAATTCGAATCATTTGTTTTATAGAGTACTTTGAAATTTTATTACAATAAACAAATGAATCTGTTAGGTCTGATTTTATAGTAATCATTGTATTTATAGGGCTTGGTCAAATATTGTGTTTAGAGCTTATATGTGTTGTATTTGACCAAGGGTATTTAAGTCCCTTTGGTCTTTGTCTTGTGTAAGTTTCACACGCACATATTGAATACTTTCTACTTTGCGCTCCTATTGTCTCTCTCTAAGAATCAGTGATCTTGGAATATCAATTGGTATCAGAGCCAACTGAATCTTGAGAGGATTGAGAAATTGTTTTTCTGTATCTGAATTTGTGATTGAAATCGAAAATTTGATCGATTTTCTTGAATTTTACAAGAAAATCTCGTTTTCTTGATTTCTCATAAAATTTGGATCTGTTTGTGATCGAATTTGTTTGTTTTTGGGCTCTTTAGTCTCGTTTTTAATAGTCGATCGTATTAGATTCACATAGTTTTCCATAAAAACCATGTTTTGATTCTCAGTTTGGTGATTTTGTGATTTTCTGGAAAACACGAGTTCATGTTCTGGTTATTTTTTGATTTTGAGTTTTTGCAGTTTTAGATCGAAATTGTTAATTGAATTGTGTAAGAAAGTTGTTTTCGTTCATCATTGAGTGAATTTCTTGTTTAAATTTCTTAGTTTGATTTGATTTTGCGAAAATATGTGATTTGATAAACTTTGCGTGTCATTCAAAGTTCTTTGCGTGTCCTTCAAAGAACTTTGCGGGTTATTCATAAACTTTGCGTTTCATTCATTGAATTTTTTTCAGGTTTTCGGTTCACTTTGAACCTGCAAAGTTCATTGTGCGTTTCAGGCTACACACGCAAAGCCTGTCTTGCGTGTCCTCAGTGACCCACAAAGTCATCTTGCGTTTCCCATTGCAAACGCAAGCCTCAGTTTGCGTTTCTATCTTCACCCGCAAAGCTCCACTTTGCGGTCTCCCTGTCTTAGTTTTAAAAAAAAAAAAGTCTGGAATTTTTTTTTTTGTGTGTCATCTTTATTTTTTTTTAAACTTTGTGTCATAACAAGTGTTTTTCAAATTTACAATTTTTAATATTTTTTTTCTAGTACATCACATATGGATTCTGCAAAATTTGCTTTTCAAGCTCATTTTTACACGAGTAACCTTATGATGTCATTGGGCACAGAAACTCGTCCTCCGGTCCTAGTTGACGAAAACGAATTCACTCAATGGCAAGATAGGTTCCTGAACTTCATCGAGCGTCAAGCCAATGGAGAAAACATGATGAAGTCTTTATCTGAAGGACCTTTCATAAAGCCTAATAAAGAGACTCCTCCAACACCTGAAGAGGCTTCACGAATGAAAGTTGATCGAGAGCTGAAAGCCAATCTGATGCTGGCTTTACCAAACTCTGTCTACAACCGGGTTGATCACTGCAAGGATTATCCAAATCTGTTGTGGGCACAATTGGAAAAGATAATGCTTGGTTCTTCGGTCGCAACTCAGCTCCGACATACTAGATTCATGAACAACTTTGAGGAGTTTAAGGCAAAAGACATCGAGTCTATAAAGAGTGTTTTCGACAGATTCTGCGCAGTGCTGAATGATCTCCGAAAGATAAATGTGATCAAGACAGAGCTTGAGACGAATCTGAAATTCCTTAATGCTCTTCAGCCTGAATGGAACAAAATGTGTCACAGACTGAGGAACGATGTTCTGATCTCCACAATGCAGATTCAGGAACTATATGAGATTCTGATGACTGATGAGAGCTTGGTGCTTGAAAAGAAAGCCAAACTGAAGAAAAGAAACAAGAAGTCAGTTGATCCAGTAGCTCTCCTCACTAAACAAATGGCTGAAAAAGCATTGTCTGATAATGCTTATACCGGGTCAACTGATGATGATGGAGAATCCTTACAAAAAGCTATGATTCTTCTCTCTCAGCATTATCAGAAGAAGTTCCAACCAAGATCTGATTCCAACTCTTCTCGCTTCACTTCTAGGTCTAAAGCCAAAGTACCCGAGCCAAAGACTGCTGCTTGCTATAACTGTGGAAAGCTGGGTCACATCTCAAAGGAGTATAGAGCAAAGAAGGTTAAGGACTCAGCTTATTACAGAAGGAAATTGGAACTGGCTGAGAGAAGAGAAAGTGGATCAGCTTTGCTAGACGAGGAAGAATTTTGGTTGGATCACTCTGACGACGAAGCTTCGAACGTAGAGATCGCTCAGATGTGCTTAGTCGTAGATGACCAGTCAGACGATTCTGACACTGATGAGGATGAGGTATATTCTGAATTTGACTACAATTTTATTACCTCTCAGTTTAAAATCATAATTAATGCTTTGTCTGATTTGCGCTCAAAGATTTTATCTGAAAAGAATTTAAATTCTGAAAAGTCAGATTTAATTGAAAAGCTGAAAATTTCTTTGAAGGATGAAAAATCTATTTTAGAAAATACTAAAGACATCTTTCAAAAGAAATTGGATGCTTCGGAAATTTCAAACAAAACTTATCTTGAATCCTTGACTGACATGACCAAATTAAAAGATGAGTTCTCAGATAAAATAAATAAATTAGAAGAAAAACTTTATCGAAGAGACCAATCTGAACAAACAATCTATATGAACAAGCCGAGGAGTGAAGAGGCTTTAAAACAGAGATGGGAACTTGGTTTTGATAATCCTCAATTTTTAAACAAAGTAATAGACGAAGTTCCCACCTTATATAAATACGATTATCTGACACTTGCTCATTATGCTCCTCAGTTCAAATTTCATTGGACTAGTGAAAAGGAAGTGTTAGATCTCGAAAATGAGAAAATGATATATAAAAAGAAAAATGAAATTCCTTTTGTTTATAAGTCCGAAAATGCCAAATATTTTCCGGAAAAATCAAGTAGAGGAAGAAGAGTTTTAAATGATATATCTTCTGTTAAATTTTCAGTGTCTAATGATTTTATTCCTTCTTATGCCCCTGATTCTGATAAGGAAAATATTTCTCCAATCATTTATTATTCGAAGAAATATACTCCTCCGTTAATATTAGAAGGAAAAATCATAGATCTTGAAAATCAGATAGAAGATCAAAATATTTTGAAGAAAATTGAATCTGACATTATTCTTTCTTTTATGACTTCTAGTCTTGAAGAAAATTTATTTTCTCAAAAATCAGATTCTATTTCTAGCATATCTTCTGATTCTAAGGAAAATAAAAAGGAAGTTTCAAATTTTAAAATCCTTTCTCAAAATAATTCAGACTCCGAGGTGAATTCAAATTTATTAGTTGATCAGATTGGTTGCTTAGATAAATTTGTTTCTTCTGATTTAAATATTAAGTCTAAAACTCTTGATGATTCTTTTACGCTAAATGATCAATATTATAAACCTAAGCGTAAAAGAAGACGGTCAAAGAAGTCGAAGAAACGAGATACAGTTCTTTCTGACTATTCTAATTCTTCCGATACTAGTATTTCAGATAGGAATGTGAGCCAGTCAAAGAAGCAAATATGGAGAAAGAAGCGGATATCTGAGGAATATATTGTTGATGAGGATAAATGTGTAGACAAACTTTATAACATTGATTCATTTGCTTCATGTAATAAAATTTCAAAATATTCTAGGAAGCAAATGTTTCGAATTTCAAAATATGTCTCATGTTCTTCCTCAGATTCGAATTCTGATGATTATGATTTCTCTTCTGATTATGATTATTTTTCTGATCCTATTCCTTGTACTTTAAATGTCAAATTTGCTTATTGTTTCCCCATAAGAACTGCAACTAACAAACATGGGCCCAAATACAAGTGGGTACCCAAATCTTTATCTGATTCAAAGTTGCAGGCATCACATGTTAAGGGGGAGTAAGAGGATTTTGGCTTCTGAGTAATTCAGCTCAAGACCCGCACTTCATAGACATTGACTTCTAAACACAACAGTTTAGAACTCGTTCTTCAATGATTAAGCTTCTGACTACTGTTAGTACATCAATTTTAATTCCGCTGCATTTATCTCTGATAATGGTGTTATTCCAGTTTTTCTCAATGTTTCAAGAATCTGAGCTTGTTTATCGATCTCATGAATTTGTATTACCCAAAATTTTTCTTTTAATATGAGACACAAATTTATTTTCTTCAATGTAAAAGAGGAAATAGTTGAATTTTCTTTTGTTCCAACTAAATATTAATTAAAAGTTTAAATCTTTACAAATTTTATTCTATAAAGTAAAGTTTTACATTTTTTCTTTCCTTTGAATAAAATATGTGTCTAGGATAAATTTTCAAGTTTTTTTGTTTATATTAAAGTTTTTATATAGTCAAATTTCAAGTCTTACAAAAGTCGAAAAGTCAGCAACATGTTTGAAACTTTTATTACTGCTTTAAAGATATGTGAGTCGGAATTTTTATAGTTTACTTTGCTTAGACTACCTAAATGATCAGAATTATAGATCGGAATGAAAATATGGGCTAAGCATTTAGTCGTTGATCTGAGTGATTGAGATGAATATTAAATTCTTAAAATACAGAAATCTCTAAGTTTAAAAGTTTGTACCTGTGACCTTTCTGGTTTGGGAAAGTAAGTTCCTCGGGATGCTTGTCATTTGGTCCCCTAAGGTCATTTGGTCTGGGAGTGATCGAACATAAATCCTTCAATAGAACCAGATCGAAAGTCATGTTCTACTGGTATGAATGGGTTTAGGATATGTCGATGTAGCCTTTCTGATCTGGGAGAGTAAGTTCCAAGGGGTGCTTGACACCTAGTCCCCTAAGGCCAACTGGTCTGGGAGCGGCTGACCCAAATCTTGCAATAGGGTCAAATAGAAAGTTACGTTTACGACATGTGCACGAGCTTAAAAGATGCCAAAGAGCACACTCATGTTAAGATGCCAATGTGCACAATGCTAAAAGATGCCAATGAGCACACATCTCATTATACTTGGTGATATGTTTGAGTTGCGATAAATCTGTAAATTTATTAATATCTTAATTCTTGATGGCTTAGTGTGAGTACATGCAAAGTTCTCTATAATATTTTTAGAATTGCATTTTCTTGAAGCTAATCGAAGATTCGCATGTGAGCACACTGAATAGATTGCTGGAAGTTTTTGAAACTGAACATGTCTTAACTTGATATGCAATGAAACTTGTTCTTGTATCCTACAACATATGTTTGATTTCAAATGATTGATAAAATTGTAATATTTTACTCTGTAGAATTTATGTAAGACTCGGTTTAAAAACGTATAATTATTTCTTACCCGAATTGAACCGTAATATAAATGTCAATCAAAGATAATTTGAGGGTTAAAACCGTTAATTATCCAAACTCTTTATAATTATTAAAGAAAAAAAAAGGTACGTGTATATATATATATAACAAACTATTATTAATAGTGCATATTTATAAATAATAATAAAAAAATAGTAAGAGTAGATTACATCAATATTTCGGCTCCCTAAATTCATATATTCATCACCGCCATAACTTCAATCTTTCTCATCTCTCTCTAAAAGAAAATCTTTGAAACTTCTCTCTAAAATATTTATTCATCCGTCGAAGTAATCACAGATTCAATTACATATTCGAAATCTACGCTTCGAGCCCTTCTTAGAGGTATAAATTTCTTGTTATGTTATTTAAGTTGGTAAGTTAGGGTAGTTGAAGTTGGTTGGTAGATTATGATTATATATTGTAAAGTTATAATCATTTACATATATAGGAATGTTTGTTTTTGTCAAAATTACAAACGGGTAAAGTTTAGAATCTAACCGGTTATATTTATATCTAGATGTTTAACCACACACCAAGTGATCGGTTTAATATCTAAGAGAATATAATTTCGTGATTAAGTTAGGATAATAAGCATTGAATTTTATGATATGCGAGTAATAGTAATTTATGGTTTAAATAGGCAATCGAACGGGTTAAACTTCATCCCGAGTCTCGATTGATCACGTGTTGCATCTCAATCCGATCAAGGTATGGATTTCATTTCTTTTGAATCGTGGGCAACTATTTGTTGTAGTTGACCCTTCCTAAAGGTGGTTCACCACCTTGTGATTGATCAACCGAACGTGATCAACAAATACGAAATTGTACACACACATACACATTGATTTTGGTTTATTGAATCAATTGTTTGAACATTTTGATGTTTTATTAAAATGCGTCTCGTATGAGATTGTGTATGAAAAATGTGAATTATATAGATTATAATTTATGTGATCGCCATTTGGGTAATTGGCATTTGTTTAGTTTTCGTTGATTTTAGAAGAACCCAATAAATGGGCACATTATTTGGGATGCCTTCTATGGCGGCTTTGTTATCATAGCATCCTGCAGATGACGGTCCACCAGAGTTAAGCCTATGTGGCTTACGTGAACCCACTCTGGGAGGACTTGGCTGACTTTGTTGGCTCCAGGGCGGATGAATCGATTCTAGATTTTACCCACAGAATATGTGACCGTGGTTAAATTCACGGGGGATCCGTTGTGTGTGCCCGCATGCCGACCCAGTTCGTATGGTTTGGCCACCCACGAACACAACGACAGGAATTGACGGACTTTATTTATATTACGTTTTGAAGTTAAAGTGTGAATTGTTCTTGAAATTATTGTCTTTGAAAATTACTGAACATCTCTTTTGTTATGAACTTGAGTTTCAAGAACTTTCATCGAATGAATTTTTAAGTCTTCCGCTTCGTTATTGATGTTTTCATTATTATTTACGAACTTATATTATAATCCATTCACTGAGTTATGTTCTCAGCCGTGTTTTTGTTTTCTAACACGGCAAGTTCGAAGTGAAGTTTACGGGTACGGGACTTGAGATCGATCGTGTTATTTTGGAGTTCTTAGAATCACTTTGTTTTATCTTTCTAAGTTTATAAAGACTTTTGAGGTATGATAGTTTGGATTGTAATATATGTTTAGAGTTTATTAATAGCTCTGAATTTAGATATGTATTTATGTTAAGTCTCGTATGTGACATCACCCGTTCCGGACCATGGGGACGGGGGATGTTACAAATATGGTATCAGAGCTTAGGTTACGACTTGTAGATTAAATAGGTTTGACCTGTGAGAATTGGGTAGACATTAGAATGGGTAGACTAGAATTTAATTCTATTTGCTGATTTTCAATCTGTAACTGTTTTGAATTCCGATCTTGATCTTGTTCTGTGTTAGAATGTCGAGACGTGGTCGCCTACGCAAATCCAAATGTTAACCTCAGGGTAACCCAAACCCCAACCCAGAAAGGGGTACAAGTGAGCCTAATATTGCTGATGTGGTTCGTCTGACCATGTCTAGTGTGATATCTGTTTATGTTTTGTTTGATACCGGGACAACACACTCTGTTGTTTCTGAACAATTAGAATCCCAGTTAAAACCTTATGAACAAACCACCGAATGTCCTGTCGTAATATCTACCCCAATGGGTGGTTCAATCTGTGTGTTAACTCGATTCTCAAATTGTCCGTTAATTATTGGAGATCGCATACGGGAGGTCACTCTACTTCCAATGCATATGTCCCACTTTCAATTAATATTGGGGATGGACTGGTTGTCACACCACCATGCAACTATAGACTGTAACGCCAAACAAATATTGTTTGGGGATGTTGACAAACCGGAGGCAATCTTTCAAGGAGGTACTCCAAAAGAAGATATTAGCGCTTTAACTTCTATTACTGTGAAGCAGTATACTTGGCAAAGTAGCGAAAGTTTTCTGGCCTCGTTACTAGATCTCGAACAGGTAATCCCTACTTCTTCACCCATATATGTTGTTTCCAAATATCTTGATGTGTTTCCCGACGATCTACCAGGTATACCACCAGTCTGGGAAGTCGAATTTACCATCGATCTAGTTCCAGGAGCTTCTCCTATTTCTAAGGCTTTCTATCGAATGGCCCCAACTGAAATGAAGGAACTCAAAACTCAACTCGATGATCTATTGAAGAAAGGTTTCATTTGACCCAACGTTTCACCCTGGGGAGCTTCGGTTCTCTTTGTCAAAAAGAAAGACGGTACGATGCGTCTTTGTATTGATTACCGAAAGCTTAATGAAGTAACGATCCGTAACAAGTATCCGTTGCCGAGAATCGACGATCTGTTCGATCAATTACAAGGGGCACGATACTTTTCCAAAATTGATATTCGGTCCGGGTACCATCAACTTCGTATCCGAGATTGTGATATTTAAAAAAAAACAGCATTCGGAACTCGCTATGGGCACTACGAATTCTTAGTAATGCCTTTCGGGCTAACTAATGATCCAGCGGTTTTTATGGATCTTATGAATCGGGTTTTCAAAGATTATCTCGACGACTTTGTTATCGTCTTTATTGATGACATATTGATATACTCGAAGTCAAGAGAGCAACATGATCAACATCTTCACATCGTTTTGGAAACTCTTCGAACGAAAAAGTTATACGCAAAACGTTCCAAGTGTGAATTTTGGCTTGATCAAGTATCTTTTCTCGGACACGTAATTTCTGCGGAAGGTGTCAAAGTCGATCCAACGAAAATTGAAACTATCACTAAATGGCCTCGACCTACGAACGTATCTGAAGTTCGTGGTTTTCTGGGTCTGGCCGGTTATTATAGACGATTCGTTGAAGGATTTTCTAAAATATCTCTACCGTTAACCCGATTACTCCGAAAAGGAGTCAAATTCAATTGGGGTTCCGAACAAGAATCCAGTTTCAAGGAATTGAATCGGCAGTTTTCAAGTTTACAGTGATGCTTCAAAGATAGGTCTCGGTTGTGTTCTTATGCAAAACGGTAGAGTGATCGCATATGCGTCACGTCAATTAAAGCCTTATGAGGTCAATTATCCGACTCACGATCTCGAATTAGCTGCGGTTATCTTCGCACTTAAAATTTGGCGTCATTATTTGTACGGTGAGACATGTGAAGTTTTCACCAACCATAAGAGACTTAAATATATATTTACTCAAAAGGAGTTAAATATGCGTCAACGGAGGTGCCTCGAACTTCTAAAGGATTACGATGTTCATAAACAGTTTCATCCGGGTAAGGCGAATGTAGTCGCCGACGCTTTAAGTCGTAAAGTTGTGGGACAGGTTTCCTCGTTACTTGTTCCTACAGAGTTAGATTTGGAGATTGAACGGTTCGGACTGGAAATCTATCCGAGTTCACAAACGGAAATTCTATCGAACCTGATGGTAGAACCGACTCTAATTTCTCGGATAAAAGAAGCCCAACAAGACGACGGTGAATTGTGGGCGAGCTTCCAGCAAGCAAAAGAGAACGTTAGTTTGGAATTCAGGATCGATGATGATAACGTGTTGTGGTTTCGGGATCGTCTTTGTGTTTTAAATAACTCGGAGCTTAAAGATCAAATTCTGACCAAAGCTCATACATCTATGTTTTCCGTTCACCCGGGTACAACAAAAATGTATCGCGACTTACAGAACCGTTACTGGTGGGTTGGAATGAAGAGAGATATCGTCGATTTTGTAGCTCGTTGTCTCACTTGTCAACAAGTTAAAAGTGAACATCAACGTCCGGGTGGTCTTCTCCAATCGTTGAACATTCCCGTGTGGAAATGGGAACACGTAACTATGGATTTTGTAGTCGGACTACCCTGCACGACCTTGAAACATGATGCAATTTGGGTAGTGGTTGACCGACTGACGAAATCGGCTCATTTTCTTCCTATCCGACAAACTTGGTCAATTGATAAATTGACAAAAGTATTCCAACGTGAGATTGTACGTCTCCATGGCACTCCTGTATCAATTACCTCCGATCGAGACCCACGTTTTACATCTCGATTTTGGGAAGGTTTACATAAAGCTTGGGGCACACGTTTGAATTTTAGTACAACCTTTCATCCGCAAACTGATGGGCAATCTGAACGTACGATTCAAACACTGGAGGATATACTCCGAGCATGTGCGATAGAATGGCATGGAAGTTGGGATAGTTATTTGTACCTAATAGAGTTTTCCTATAATAATAGTTGGCAGTCAAGTATCGGCATAGCCCCGTATGAAGCACTTTATTGCCGAAAATGTCGAACACCGACTTGTTGGAGTTGGAGAACGTATTCTCGAAGGCCCAGAACTGGTACAAGTTACTACCGAGAAGGTCGAAATTGCGCGTCAAATGATGAAAGAGGCTCAGGCTCGTCAAAAGAGCTACGCCGATAAACGACGACGACCTATCGAGTTCCAACCGGGAGATAAAGTTTTCTTAAAGGTTTCCCCAACTCGTGGCATCAAACGTTTCGGTCTCAAAGGAAAGTTGAGCCCGAGATATATTGGTCCCTTCGAAATTCTAGAAAGGGTTGGCGTTGTGACTTACAGGTTAGCCCTACCGCCGCAATTATCCCATATACATAATGTGTTCCATGTCTCTTCACTTCGAGGGTACAACTATCATCCTTTACATGTCATTGAATATCCCTTGGAACACATAGAACCTGATCTTTCTTATCGCGAGGAACCTAAAGCGATTATTGATCGTGATGAGAAAGGTACACGAAAGAGAGTGATTCCTTTCGTAAAAGTTCTATGGAAAAATCATTCGGAACGTGAGGCGACGTGGGAAACTAAGGAACACATGCGACGGGAGTACCCCGAGTTCCTTAATCGATGTAAGTTTCCTATCTAAATTCGATTTCGGGGACGAAATCTCTTTTAAGAGGGGAATAATTGTAAGACTCGGTTTAAAAAACGTATAATTATTTCTTACCCGAATTGAACCGTAATATAAATGTCAATCAAAGATAATCTGAGGGTTAAAACCGTTAATTATCCAAACTCTTTATAATTATTAAAGAAAAAAAAAGGTACGTATATATATATATATATATATATATATATATATATATATATATATATATATATATAACAAACTATTATTAATAGTGCATATTTATAAATAATAATAAAAAAATAGTAAGAGTAGATTACATCAATATTTCGGCTCCCTAAATTCATATATTCATCACCGCCATAACTTCAATCTTTCTCATCTCTCTCTCTAAAAGAAAATCTTTGAAACTTCTCTCTAAAATATTTATTCATCCGTCGAAGTAATCACAGATTCAATTACATATTCGAAATCTACGCTTCAAGCCCTTCTTAGAGGCATAAATTTCTTGTTATGTTATTTAAGTTGGTAAGTTAGGGTAGTTGAAGTTGGTTGGTAGATTATGATTATATATTGTAAAGTTATAATCATTTACATATATAGGAATGCTTGTTTTTGTCAAAATTACAAACAGGTAAAGTTTAGAATCCAACCGGTTATATTTATATCTAGATGTTTAACCACACACCAAGTGATCGGTTTAATATCTAAGATAATATAATTTCGTGATTAAGTTAGGATAATAAGCATTGAATTTTATGATATGCGAGTAATAGTAATTTATGGTTTAAATAGGCAATCGAACGGGTTAAACTTCATCCCGAGTCTCGATTGATCACGTGTTGCATCTCAATCCGATCAAGGTATGGATTTCATTTCTTTTGAATCGTGGGCAACTATTTGTTGTAGTTGACCCTTCCTAAAGGTGGTTCACCACCTTGTGATTGATCAACCAAACGTGATCAACAAATACGAAATTGTACACACACATACACATTGATTTTGGTTTATTGAATCAATTGTTTGAACATTTTGATGTTTTATTAAAATGCGTCTCGTATGAGATTGTATATGAAAAATGTGAATTATATAGATTATAATTTATGTGATCGCCATTTGGGTAAGTGGCATTTGTTTAGTTTTCGTTGATTTTAGAAGAACCCAATAAATGGGCACATTATTTGGGATGCCTTCTATGGCGGATTTGTTATCATAGCGTCCTGCAGATGACGATCCACCAGAGTTAAGCCTATGTGGCTTACGTGAACCCACTCTGGGAGGACTTGGCTGACTTTGTTGGCTCCAGGGCAGATGAATCGATTCTAGATTTTACCCACAGAATATGTGACCGTGGTTAAATTCACGGGGGATCCGTTATGTGTGCCCGCATGCCGACCCAGTTCGTATGGTTTGGCCACCCACGAACACAACGACAGGAATTGACGGACTTTATTTATATTACGTTTTGAAGTTAAAGTGTGAATTGTTCTTGAAATTATTGTCTTTGAAAATTACTGAACATCTCTTTTGTTATGAACTTAAGTTTCAAGAACTTTCATCGAATGGATTTTTAAGTCTTCCGCTTCGTTATTGATGTTTTCATTATTATTTACGAACTTATATTATAATCCATTCACTGAGTTATGTGCTCAGCCGTGTTTTTGTTTTCTGACACGGCAAGTTCGAAGTGAAGTTTACGGGTACGGGACTTGAGATCGAGCGTGTTATTTTGGAGTTCTTAGAATCACTTTGTTTTATCTTTCTAAGTTTATAAAGACTTTTGAGGTATGATAGTTTGGATTGTAATATATGTTTAGAGTTTATTAATAGCTCTGAATTTAGATATGTATTTATGTTAAGTCTCGTATGTGACATCACCCGTTCCGGACCATGGGGATGGGGGATGTTACAATTTAATTTGTTTAGTGTTTAAAATTTTATATGTTTAGTTGTTTCAAAATTTACATTCAGTATATTTTTCTTTCTACATTAATATTTGATCATTGTGTTCTCATAAATATATTTTAATGGGTTTATGCATTATTCAAGGGGGAGTGAACAAAGAGATGTATTTCAAAGATTATATCTGTTTTTGAGGGGGAGTGTCTGATTTTCTTTACATAAATGCTATCTCGAATTGTCTTATCTAATGCATTTGTGTAGGGGGAGTCAAAGAGCTTAACAAGGTCAATTTTTTCTAAGTCTACTTTGCGCTTCAGGCATGACACGCAAAGCTTGTTTTGCGTTTCCTTCATGAACCGCAAACCTTGCTTTGCGCGTCACATGTGAACCGCAAACCTTGCTTTGCGCGTCACACATAGAACGCAAACCTTGCTTTGCGCTTCCTGCATGGAACGCAAACCTTCTCTGTTTTCTCTGTTTCTTTGATTTTGCAGATCTTTCGCTGTCTCGTCTCCAACATTTGCATGACCAAGTTGATCAAGATCATCAAGGTCATGAGGGGGAGAAGTCAAGGAAAAGTTAAAGAGACGAAGAGTTCAAAAGATTATCTGTTGATCAAGATTCGCTCAAAGATTCCATTCACTCAGCTATTTCAAATTCTTTTGTTGTTCTTGCTCCGAAAACCACAGTTCATTCAAGATCATTCAAAAGAGGTGTATCGTCTTGAGCTTAAGCAGCAAAGAAAATTTTCAATCTGCAAGATGCTGAGAAGAAATTTTTTCTTAAAAGTCAGAAAGTTTTTGAAAGTCGCTTTGTTGGTCCGTGCTGTTATTGAAGATAATTTTTGAAGACCAAAGTGCCAATGATTACTAAGGGGGAGATTGTTAGGTCTGATTTTATAGTAATCATTGTATTTATAGGGCTTGGTCAAATACTGTGTTTAGAGCTTATCTGTGTTGTATTTGACCAAGGGTATTTAAGTCCCTTTGGTCTTTGTCTTGTGTAAGTTTCACACGCACATATTGAATACTTTCTACTTTGCGCTCCTATTGTCTCTCTCTCTACTTTCTCTCTCTAAGAATCAGTGATCTTGGAATATCAGAATCGCTTTTATAGAATTTCTCTACACATTTATCCCCATCAAAAGTAGATTCATCAGATGTCCGCTTCACTTTCCAGATCTGCCTTGATCAAGAGCTCAAAGTCCTATCTGTAAGAATTGAATCGGAAGAATTAGAACTGTCAGAAAGATCTTTATCTTGTTTTTTCGACTTCTTTGACCGTCTTCTTTTACGCTTAGGTTTATAATATTGATCATTGAACGTAAAATAATCATCAAGAATTTTAGACGAAATATTTAAATCAGAAGAAATAATTTTACCCAAGCAACCAATCTGATCAACTAATAAATCTGAATTCGCCTCGGAGTCTGAACTATTTTGAGAAAAGATTTTAAAATTTGAAACTTCCTTTTTATTTTCCTTAGAATCAGAAGAAAGGTTAGAAATAGATTCTGATTTTTGAGAAAATAATTTTTCTTCAAGACTAGACGTCATTAAAGAAAGAATAATATCATATTCAATTTTCTTTAAAATATTTTGATCTTCTATCTTATCTTAAAGATCGATGATTGTACTCTCTAATACTAACGGAGGAGTATATTTCTTAGAATCATAAAAGATTGGAGAAATATTTTTCTTATCAGAATTAGAAGCATAAGGATCAATAAAATCATCAGACATTGAAGATTTGATAGGAGATATATCATTTAAAACTCTTCTTCCTCTCCTTGATTTTTCAGGAAAATATTTTGCATTTTCGCTAGTATAAACAAAAGGAATTCCATTTCTCTTGTTATTCATCCTTTTCTCATTTTCTAGATCTAACACATGCTTTTCACTAGTCCAATGAAATTTAAACTGAGGAGCATAGTGTGCAAGAGTTAGATAATCATATTTATATAAAGTAGGAACTTCGTTTATCACTTTGTTTAAACAATGAGGATTGTCAAAACCAAGTCCCCACCTTTGTTTTAAAGCTTCTTCACTCCTCGGTTTGTTCATAAAAATTGTTTGTTCAGATTGGTTCCTTCGATAAAGCTTTTCTTCTAATTTATTTATTTTATCTGAAAATTCATCTTTTAAAGTAGTCATAACCGTCAAAGACTCAAGATAAGTCTTATTTGAATTTTCCAAATCATCCAATTTCTTTTGAAAGATGTCTTTTGTATTTTCCAAAATAGATTTTTCATCTTTCAAAGAAATCTTCAATTTGTCAATCAAATCTGACTTTTCAGCATTTAAATTTTTTTCAGATATTAACTTAGAGCGCAAATAAGATAAAGCAGTTATTATGATTTTCATCTGAGAGGCAATAAAGTTGTAATCAAATTCAGAATATACCTCATCTTCATCTTCATCAGAATCGTCTGACTGATCATCTCCAACCAAGCACATTCGAGCGATCTCTACGTTTGTTGCTTCATCGTCGGAATGATCCAGCCAGAATTCCTCTTCGGCTAGCAAAGCTAATCCACTCTCTCTTTTCTCGGCCAGTTCCATTTTCTGTCTATAATAAGCCGAATTTCTGACCTTCTTCACTCGAAACTCCTTTGAAATGTTACCCGACTTTCCGCAGTTGTAGCAAACATCAGTCTTTGGCTCGGGCACTTTGGATCTAGACACAGAAGTGAAGCGAGAAGAGTTGGAACCAGTTCTTGGTTGGAACTTTTTCTGGTAATGCTGAGAGAGAAGGATCATCGCTTTCTGCAGAGCCTCACCATCATCATCAGTTGACCCGTTGTAAGCGTTATCAGACAACGCTTGTTCAGCCAGTTGGCTCATGAGGAGTGCAACCGGGTCTACTGACTTCTTGTTCTTTTTCTCCAGTTTGGCCTTCCTCTCTAGCACCAAGTTCTCGTCAGTCATCAGAATCTCATATAGTTCCTGAATCTGCATTATGGAAATCCGAACATCGTTCCTCAGTCTGTGACATGATTTGTTCCATTCAGGCTGAAGAGCATTAAGAAACTTCAGATTCGTCTCAAGCTCTGTCTTGTTCACATTTATCTTTCGCAGATCATTCAGCACTGCACAGAATCTGTCGAAAACACTCTTTATAGTCTCACTTTCTTTGGCCTTGAACTCCTCAAAGTTGTTCATGAACCGCGTATGTCGGAGTTGAGTTGCTACCGAAGAACCAAGCATGATCTTTTCCAATTGTGCCCATAACAGATTTGGATAATCCTTGCAATGATCAACCCGGTTGTAGACAGAGTTTGGTAAAGCTGGCATCAGATTAGCTTTCAGCTCTCGATCAACTTTCATTAGTGAAGCCTCTTCAGATGTTGGAGGAGTCTCTTTATTAGGCTTTACGAAAGGTCCTTCAGATAGAGACTTCATCATGTTCTCTCCATTAGCTTGACGCTCGATAAAGTTCAGAAATCGATCTTGCCATTGAGTGAATTCGTTTTCATCGAAAAGAACTGGAGGACGAGTTTCAGATCCCAAGGACATCATCAAATCGCTTGTGTAGAACTTAGCTTGAAAGGCAAACTTCGCAGAATTCATATTTCAGAAAATCAGAAATATTCTAAGTCTGAGACTTGCGCAAAGTTGAGCTTTTCGTAAGCAGTATGAAACACAAACGAGGCTTTGCGTGAACAGGCTGAGGCGCAAAGTAGCATTGCGTTATGCGAAGGAAACACAAACCAAACTTCTCGTAACCAATGAGAGACGTAAACGAGATTTGCGTAAACCAAGTGATATGCAAAATGAGCTTTGCGTAAGCCTAGTGTTACGCAAACTGAAGTTCTCTCAAGCAAAAGGATACGCAAACGGTACTTTACGTAATACAAGGGATACGCAATCTGAGCTTTGCGTAAGAAACTTGAACTGCAAACTGAACTCTTGAGCTTTGAAATACACAAAGAAGCTTTGCGAGAGATGGATGATACGAGAACTGAGCTTTTCGGAAGGCACTGGATACGCAAAATAAACTTTGCGTGAATAGACCAATGCGCAAACCTGAAATACACTAACACAAGGATTAGTACTATATGAACTCGTGCAAAATAGTATGAATCTTGCGCAAACCAATAAGAACTTGCGCAAACCTACAAGAACTTGCGCAAACAGTAAAAAGTCGAATAAAACTCACAAGATCGATTATAACAATGAAAATAAACCAAGAAAATCACACACTGATTATCGAAAACAACTTTTTAACACATTTCCAACAAGAAATTTGATTAAAAACCACACAATCTCAAATACGATGATGAAACAGTACCCAACACAAGTTTTTCTAGAAAATCACAAAATCACAAAATCGAAGATCAAATATTGAATTTCATGCAAAATTATGTGAAGCAATTAAGATCGACAACTAATAACGAATCTAATGAAACAAATTTCACACAAAATCGTCCAGAAACCTATCCAAATTTGATGAAAAAGCAAAAAACGAGATTTTCTTGAAAAAATCAAGAAAACCGATCAAATTTTCTGCTTCAATCCACAAATTCAGAATCTAAAACAAAATCTCTCAATCCTCTCAAGATTCAGATGTCTCTAATACCAATGTGAGTCCAAGATCAATGAATCCTAGAGAGAGAAAGTAGAGAGAGACAAGAAGCGCAAAGTAAGATGTAATATTGAATATGCGTGAAATTCTTACAAGGAAACAAGACCAAAGGGACTTAAATACCCTTGGTCAATACAACACAGAATACGACATTAGACACAGTATTTGACCAAACCTATAAATACAATGATTACTATAAAATCAGACTTAACAGATTTTATTAAAAATAAAAAACCCTTTAGATACACTTTTAAAAATTATATAACCGTAACTAAAACTTTTTATTTAATATAAAAATTAAAAAAAATACTTTATCTTTTAGAGAAAGTTTTAAAAGCGTTTCTAAAACTTTTTAATCACTTTTAGAGACATTTTATGTTAAAAATGTCTCTAAAAGCTTTAGGGACAATTTTCGTAGCGTATTATTTTATTTGAAATCCATCTCTGAAAGTCACCTTGTCTTTTGTTACATTTCTCGTTTTTGTCATGTAATTCCTTTCCTAAAAATCACCTTTAGATACACATCTAAATCCTTCTCTAAAATTTCCTTCTCTAAAACCCTTTTTTCTTGTAGTGAATTTTATTCATTAACTATTAAATGATAACCCTTTTATTCATTAATAAAATTTATTTATGAAAACTAAAGAGAAAATGAGAAAGTCTTTCACTTTCTTCTTACTTATATACATAAATAGATAAATAGATAAATAGATAAAATTTGGAATTTATAAACATATAAAAAGTTTATTATAATCGATATATCTATATCTATTTATATCATTTATCATTTATATATATAAAAGGAAGAACCACATGTAATGATGTGGCAAATTGAGAGAGTATGATTTCTTCTAATTTTTTTTAATTTTTAATTTTAAAAAATGATTATTTTGTTAAAGACTTTTGGGTCCCTATATAAAATTTTATGGTACATTATGTGTGGGAGGTTTTTAGTAATTTTACCAACATCATGTAACTCTCCAACCTATTCATCTTCACCCTACCTATTCATCTTCATCTCTCACGCCCTTTCAAATTCTATCTCTATCTTATACATCTCTAAATTTCTTCATTTCAATTTATTTCTTTCTCTTTAGTTTCTCTTCTATTTTACTTTTGATATTCTTTATATATTCATAGTTTTTTGTTTTTGTTTTTTCATTTCTCCCATGATTTTATTTCTGTTCGTATCGTTATTTAAATCGCATTATAGTTTTTATGTATTAGGTCAAGAAGATTTGAAGAAGTTTGAATTTCGATGTGTCATTTTTTGGGTTAAGTAAAAGTTTTATATATGTTCGTTTCGTGATTTTGATCGCATTATAATTTTATGTATGTTTGTATTTTGATTTTGTTTGCATTATAATTATTATGTATTGGGTGAAGATTTGAAGTCTTCAAGTTTAGTATGTGATTTTTACTTATGTTGAGCGCTTTTTAATTTGCAAGCTCTAGGGTTCTTAACTTTTATGTATTAATTCGTGAAGATTTGAAGATTTAAAGTTTGGGTTTTGGGAGTTTGTGGTTATGATCTAAAGTAAGGATTTATGGAATTTTGTTTTGTGATTTAGATTGTATTATAATGTTATGTATGTTTGTATCATGATTTTGATTGCCTTATATTTTTAATTATGTTCTTATCGTAATCTTGATCGCATGATAATTTTATGTATGTTCATGTTGTGGTTTAATTGGATTATAATTTTTTTATCTATTAGGTCATGAAGATTCGAGCTGGTATGTGATTTTTTACTTATCGTTATATGGTTGGCCCATTCACTATTGTGTTTTTATAGTCCAGGTGTGTATTGAGAATGAACCGGTACATGTATATAATCCTTCATAGTGCTTATAAATCATAATCATCATCATCATGCAAAACAAAGTTTTTGTCGCTAAAACTAAGCCAATAATAATGACCCTGTCTTTGGCGAATCCAAATTAAATTTTCCATTGAAGTTGTTGTGTTTGTCACCAACAACGTTTAGCTATTGCTTATAACAACTGGTATGTCTCTAATATAATGCATGGTATTGCTTATATACCTTGCATTGTACAATTCCTTAAGATTAGAAAATATTACATTTCATTTCAACAATTAAATAAATACTCTTATTTTATTTCATATTGTTTAATTGTATTATAAATTTAATTATATCACTTAATTTATTGTGATTGCACATCTAATTATTCAGATGATTATATGTTTTGCATATACCCGCCATAATACTAATTGAAAATATTGATTTTGCATACTCCCACCAATGTTTCAAATTAAGCATACACTTGCGGCTAACAATGTTTATACAAATTGAACTTCAATATCGAATCATTGTTTTGCAACCAAAAAATATAAAAATGTATGAAGTTCTTTAGTTACAAGAAAAAATATCAATGAAAATAATTTACGTAAAAAACATCTCAATACAATCATCATTTTATGTTACAATTTATTATGAAATTACGTTTTATCTCAACTTAATTACGTGTTTCCTTCCTAACAAAATAAATTTCGTCACTGCACAACACGCGATGTCACACACTAGTTTGTTTTAAAAGAGTTTTTCTCAAAGGGAAAATTGTATTAAAATGGAACCAACTTTCGTTTGATTTCTATTTTAGGGAACCAACTTTTAAAATCATCGTTTAGGGGTCTAGATCAAACTTTTTGTTTATTTAAGGATTCGGTTAACTTATTGACCTGCTAATGATGACATCACCAAATTTTTTTGCCAACTAAGAATCCACGTCATTATTTTATAATAATTAATATAAAAAAATATTTAAAAACCTGAAAAGGCATGTCTACGTCATCATCCTCTACATTCACCCAAATCTGGTGAAGTTCAAACCATTCCTACCCCAACAAAACCCCATCACTCCATTTTAAAAATATATGCATAAGAAGAACTCCATAATACTATAATAGCACCAACTCAGATACCGCATCTATCTTCCCAGATGACACTCATACCCATCTTCTCCGGTGAAACCCACCTTCGTCTTCCTTCTATTTGGGTACAAATATGGGTTAAAATCTTTGTGTTTCGTATTAGATTCTCAGGCCTTACAACTCAACTGTGTCAGACAAATCAAACTTTTCCTTTAAGCCCAAAAAACTCATCTGAACAAAGCATATCGGAAACGAAATTGTACACAATACCTTTTAAGATTCATCACAAATTACAAATATGTACGAATTAGGTTTCTGTTCTCGGGTATTATATATAAACACTTCTTTGTGTGTGAGGGAACGAGGTGAACGAGGACGGGTTCTCTGGCGGTGTACGAGTTTTTGGAAGGGGAGGGTTTGCCGGAAAACTGGCGTTGCAACCAAGGGAGACTGTCAAACCGCTCAAGATTGGGAAACCGAGCGTGTGGGTTCTTCGATTAATGGTTTTGAGTTGCTTATTTTTTAATTTTTTTTAGTAATAATGATGATTTTGCCAAATGATATCCACCTAATATATATTTAAATTATAATTCTTCAAGTCATAATAAATTACCGGTTACCTGCTCAACAGGTTAACCAATCCCTTAAATAAATAAAAAGTTTCATCCAAACCCCTAAATGATGATTGTGAAAATTGATTCCCTAAAATAGTAATCAAACGAAAGTTGGTTATATTTTGATGTAGTTTTCCCTTTCTCAAATACAGAAAGATGTTTGTTTGATTTTTATGCTCAAATCAATTCACGAGAGAAAACACGTGTAGCCAAGAAAAGAACACGTGTATGATCGATGCGTCGTCGTTTCTTGATTGCAACGGCATTTCCAATTTCGTGTCGTAGTCTCTACCACAGACATCGGTTTTTGTTTCTGTACCGAGATCCTACGCCATAATCCCGCTAAAACCCTAAAACGGAGCCCGAGATCCCAAATCTAGCTAATTTTGAATCTAGTTGTACCCAATTTTTGCTATACATCTAGCAGAAACAGCAATAAATTTTGTCATAATATAATTTGGAAAGTTCCTGGAGATAGCTAGGGTTTTAATTTTGGAAAAAGTTTGGGAAGGAAAAAGAAGTGATGGTTGAGGATGAAAATGGAAGGAATTAAAAAAGTTGTGATTTTAGATAGTCGAGAAAATGGGAGTTCATCGTCATCAGCAGATGGCAAACCTCCCAATCCGCTCTCTACCACCCCAGGCTATCGCCGGAGCTTCAGTGGTCCAGGTGACGTCATAGATTCTTCGTCGATTAAGAAGTCTCTCGTTCGTCACCCATCTCTGGTAAGCTTTCCAATAATTTGGGGGGATTTAATGATTGGATTTTTGCAAATTTTTTGCTTTTTTGTTGATTTAGAATGTGATTTATAGATTAGAATTACTTTTGAGATATGGGGATTTTGTAGAGCTATAATTAAATTACCCTTGTTCGTGCCGAGAAAATAGATGCAGTATGACTTGCAGTTGGAAAGTGCCACATTTCAACTGAAAATTTACCTTCTAGAGAAAATTGATGGGTACATTACAGTTTATTAGCAAATGCGAACACAGTTATATCATTGTTGAATTTTGAAAGGTGATGATTTGATCTCTTTACGTAAAATGTGGATATAGTTTGTTTCAGACCAACAATTTTGTTGCTTGTATAGTTTGAAATGACTAATGAGAAGTTGTTAAACATCATATTGCAAGTATGGTTGTTCATTGTGGATGCTATTGCCACTTTGATATTTGTATCTGTAGTGTTGCAACTTGGAACCAGGAAAGACAGCTTATTTGTTGAACCATTTTGACATTTGTATCTGTAGTGTTGAAGCACTTTTATTCAAAATACAAAATCTGCCTTTAGGAATGCTATTAAATCATACAATGAATTGACAGTTTTTGTTCGACATTATGTTTGTTTTACTTTGTGGTCTTCTCTTCTACTTGTGCTTAATTTTCATTGTCTTCCAATCGGGACTCTACCATGGCATCATCCCAACTCTATCAAGTAATATGTCCTCCACCGAAATGGACCACTTCTTTGGCCTAGTTTGTTCCACTGTGATACATTTTCTTTGGAAACTATTTGTGTTGTGAAAGCTTTGCCACATTTTTTTCATCCTCATTCATTTTCCAGTGTTTTCATTTCCAAATAAACAAAGCTAATCATGTATTTTGTTGCCAAAAAGAACTCACTATAGTTCTGATAGCAGTCTTCATTGTTTTGGCAGTGTTTGGTCTTTCAAGATGAAGAAAGCTAATTATGTATTTTATTGTAAGAAAAAACTCAATGTAGCTTGCTTCAGCCCTTTTTTGACACATTGTCCAGAGCTCCAGTGTGGGTGCCAGCAGTCAAATGCGTGGAAACCAGTAGTGGTCACGGGAAATTATTGTGTGTCCTATTTTTATTTGCTCATTTCCATTAATCACACCTAGTTTTGGACTCCACAAAGAATATTTTGTCCAACATTTTAGCATGTCAAATCCCTGGAAATTTTAATTCTTGAAACTGTCTATGCTTGAATACACAAAACCTTTATGAATTTCAATTCGCATGTAACAGTATCTGTGAACGTGTTGCTCACTTGGCCCCAGTCCAGTGGATCATGTAATAACTTGATGTAAGTTAACTAGACTGTCCCTGTTTTCCTTAAAAGAACATACGACAGAGAACTGTTTTGAGTGGAATTGAGGATATATCTATTTTTTAAGAGAAACTATTTTGTGGTGTTGGTCCACAGATGCTTTAAAAGGAACTATATGTAAATGGATGAGAGCTTATAGATGGTTGTGATCAGTTTCTTGTCAACCACATCTGAGAGCACTTGTGTTCATTGAGCATTAATGCATACAATATTATGGAACTCCGTATATAGTATATCTCTTGTTTGATGGAAGTGGATAGTTATGTTTTCTGATGCGAACCTCGCCAAGAGTGACAGAACCGTCAACGAAAAGCTTTTCCCAAAATCGTTCTAGGATTAGATTGTGGATGGAAATCCTTAACCCATTGTTACATCAAACAAGAACCTTGGTAACCTATTCTTTATTGTGTAAGAAGGACCTCAGAATTAGGGAGATGCTACAGACAAAGGTGGAAATCCCTTTGATAAGTCAAAGATGAACACCACGGAAAATTCTGATAAGTTCAATTTGGTTCTACAAGGAACCAAGAGAATTCTCTCAAAATTTTGAATAATGATCTTCTTTCTCATAACTTAGATAACCCTTTAAATAGAACGAAAATTCGTGGCTAAGGCCTATAGGGCCACATTTAGATCAATAGAAGTTGATAAACCTTGAAAGTAAGAGAAATTAAAGTCTTGGCACGCAAGCCTTACAATTATACTCCAAACCATTGCAAAACGTGTTTCTGTAAACTTGCTGAATTATAATCAGGTTTGACCGCATTCTTCTAGAACTTGAATCATGTTGATGTGTCATTGTTGAATGGGTGGATCATGCTCAATGGGTCTCCACACATTTGCTTGAGCCCCAACCTCTTGAATCAGCCCATTGAGTACATCTTTAAACTTCTTTGCCCGTGCTAACCAGAAAGTGGAACTACTGCCAGATCCCATTACGTTGTGCTATGGTTTGCATCATTTTTCTCCTCTGGAAGGTTCTTTTAAGTTGGTGAATTGAGTTTGTAGGGAGTTGTTAGAGAGATTGATAACTATATTTGCCTTCCCCTTGTAGGGGTACTTGGCAAAAATGTTTCTCCTTGTTAAACACAATGAAGCAACAACAGACGGAACATCCCTGTATCAGGATCAATTAGCTCCCATTTCTTGTGAAGCACCTTAACTTCGTTACTAACATTTTGTTTAACTTTCTGACAAGTTGAAATGCTAACAAATAAGCTACAGTTTTAAAGTAGATGACAACTGTTGGTAGATACTCATACTTATTAACATGTTTACATGAACAACTGTTGTGGAAAGTTGTGTATCAGGAAACCTTGCATCTATAGAAGACGTTAGTGTTAAAAATTGATCTGAATTAGTTATGTCAAAAACATGTACTAGTTACTGGAGACATGATGAATGTTTATTCAAATATTTCATATGGGAGCATGATAACAACATATCTGTTTTTTTTTAAGTATATAATATTTATACACGGCAAATGAAACACAAACACGCCTCATCTTTTGTGAGGTTGGAACCATTGACCTCTACAAAGGTTGGGTTACCGAATATGCTGGCCAAAGGCCCTTTGGTATGTATCTGTTCTTTCTGGCATGCAAGTAACCTCTTCTGTATGCGGTATGCCTTAGCCTTATGTATGAGATTGCTAATATATTGGATCCTGTAATTTATAAGCATGAAGTAATTTTTTATGGTAACTTCATCAAGCTTCAAGATGTATCTTTGCTCGAGTTATTTGAGTGTCTTACTGTATTTGGATGTTGTTATCAAATACATATTATAAAATTGGTTGAACCAAAAACGCATGAGTTTTTGTGTCAAGTCAATAGGTAATATATTTGTGCTTTATATATGGATTTTGACCAGAACTTATATAGGTGAGGACAAGGATGTCAGATGCATCTGTTGGACCAATACTGAATCCAGAAGATTATAAACCTGAGTTTGTTCCATTTCTCCGGTCAGGAGCATGGGCAGATATGGGGGTACGTGGCAGCATGGAGGATGTATTTATATGTGCTGATAGTTTTGTGCATGACTACGGTGGGAAGAATCCTATTGAAGGACCCGGTGCCTTTTATGCGGTACGTACTCTGTCATGGTCATGACTGTATCTTTTCAAAAATTAGTTTCTTCTTTGAGTGGTTGTTATAGTTGAGTACTGAAGCTAGAAGCATTCATATTTACATATTTAGTGGATTAACCTTGTGTTTCGGCTAAGAATATAGTCGAGCAATAAATTAAGAATGCCTTGAAGCATGGCAGAAAGTCAAACACAAGGCCACATGATTGTGAGGTGCAACCAGTGGTTTGAAAGCAAAAGCAAAAGCCTTAACAAGTAACAATATTGATAACTAGTGATCTGTATCATATGTACCGTACAAAGGGGCTGTTTGGTTGGTTTTCCATTAAGTCCTGTATGGATAAAGATGTCTGTGTGGATTAATCTATCTCTATAGATTGAGATACCTTGTTGTTTGTTTGTTGTGCTGAATAAACGGTCTGAATGTCATAAATGACTATTTAGCCCTCATTGTATATTAAGCACCGGTTAACATAACTGTTTGGTAAATGTGCTGAATGGTTGATTCAGTAGTTGGCTCGGGATCATTGGATGATGGTCCGAAATGGTTAAACACATGGATTGAAGAAACATTATCCATAGGTTAAACATATGGATTGAAGAAGCATTTATCAGAAAGCATGGAAATGAATGGTCTCAATCTATACTGATCTGAAGCGTTAAACGAAGAACTGATAACAAAATTGATAAAAGAAAACCTTCAGAGAAAACTGATATGAATACTTAAGAGAAAACTGATATGAAGAACTCATTAAACAATTAGAACAAATCTTAAAAACAAAACATATCATAGGTTTCAAAACAGATCTTAAAACACAAAGAACATATCTGATTATCATAGATTCACGATGGAGAGAAGCAAAGCAAAACATATCATAGGTTTTAAAAAAGTTACCTCACGATGGGGAGAAGGAATGCAACTCTGTAATCGCCGGTCGAGCAACTCTAATCGCAAGAGGAAAGGGTGAGGTTTTCGTGGAAATGGTAGGGTTTTCTGGAAAGAGCGTATTTCTTGAGAGAATGAGAGCTGAGCGATTTTTTTTGTTTGGGTTGGGCGAGTATTTTTGGGAAGGGTATTGAGGGAAATAATAGGTCAATTCCCATAAAGCTTCCTCTCGAAAAGATTAAGTCACCATCCATTTGATTAAGCCAGTAACAAACAACACCCAACACCCTGATAGAGCTGAGCGAATACGCTGAAGCTTTCATTAAGCTCCTTAAGCCAGTACCAAATAGACCCTAATAGTGGTTACTCCTCTTGTGCTATATTCTACAGTTAGAATATTTTCGATGAATTTTGATATTGCATTATAGTACTGGTCACTCAATGTTCTATTCATATTGATACATTATTAAAAATTGCAATCTTGATGATTGTAGCAACCAATGTGGCAGTACTAATGTACTATCAGTGTCATGATAACAAGATTGAAAGCTTGAGGTGTGAAGGCGATATACATTGCATTTTGCACCTTACAACTTACAGGTTATAGTCTCCTTTCACAAGAAATATGTAAAGAGCTACCTAATCTATATTGTCAATTTTTATCACATTTTGTCCTTGGAATAATGTGGAAGATTATGGTGATAAAATATGAGAAATACTCTTCATCTGCTATCGTACTCCTTTGTGGCCAAAGAGCGGGTTCTTAGAAGTGCTTAAGCCATGTCTACAAGCCTCTAAGGTCTACCATTACTACTATGATGGACTAATAAAAAATAAGTAGGCCAGGAGGCAAAAGTAAAGCTTATGGATATGGTACTATTCTACATCTATTGTCTTCAACAGTCTCCTATTTTTGATGCAGCTGTTTGACGGTACCTTCTGTGATTGAAACAACCTACCAAAAACAATAACGCAAAAATATGGCATGCTTTGGTTATCTACCCAAGATCATTGTATCTAATGACAGTGCTGCACATGCGGTAGCTTACCTTGATAGTCAAAAGTAGATGGAGGCCAGTCAAATAAGAAGGGGATAGGTCCAACTCAATTTCAATGTCTATTATACTGGAGTTATGCGACTTTCCTAGAAATGATTCTAACTCGGCATACCTTTGGTCATAAGCAAGACATCGGCTCCTAAAAGGATTTCATTGGAAATAGCATGGAGCTAGTTTCTTGTATTTAGTGAAATCAAAAGAGTTCTTGCGGATTTGAACTCATTACTAGCTTTTCATGGCCCAAGATGATGTGTTTTATAATGTTTTGGCTTAAGTACTGAGGACCTGTAGTTGCAAGATTAATGTGTTACTGAAGGTTCCCTTAAAGGTCTTTCTAGAATATTGGTAGTGCTATTGTGGATAGTGGAACATGATTCGTCTAATTTATTCCAATCACATGTCAGTAATTATTTTTGTGGTTTATACTTCTACTTTAGAGGGGTAAGGCCGTAAGGGCTGGGTATGAAGGACATAACAGATATGCTTTGTAATACCCTACTTCTATATTAATCAAGTTTCAACATCTTAAGCCTTAAATACAAGTGTTATGATTTAATTAAGTACACAAAAGTTTTGAGCCGCTGTAGCATCTATTAAATAATCATATACTCAATGACAAGTGGCTTACAAGAGACTTACAAAGCAAATCATGAGAAATCATAGCTACCTAGATGACAAGGCAAGGCAAGCCTAAGAAGCACAGGTGTCGATCTCATCCTATAAGCACGAGGTGTCGATCTCATCCTATAAGCACGAGGTGTCGATCTCATCCTATAAGCACGAGGTGTCGATCTCATCCCATAAGCACGAGGTGTCGATCTCATCCCATAAGCACGAGGTGTCGATCTCATCCCATAAGCACGAGGTGTCGATCTCATCCCATAAGCACGAGGTGTCGATCTCATCCCATAAGCACGAGGTGTCGATCTCATCCCATAAGCACGAGGTGTCGATCTCATCCCATAAGCACGAGGTGTAGATCTCATCCCATAAGCACGAGGTGTCGATCTTATCCCTATAAGCACGAGGTGTCGATCTTATCCCTATAAGCACGAGGTGTCGATCTTATCCCATAAGCACGTGGTGTCGATCTTATCTAACCAAATCACGAGGTGTCGAGATTCTCTTATCCTACAAGCACGAGGTGTCGAGATTCTCTTATCCTACAAGCACGAGGTGTCGATCTCATCCTACAAGCGCGAGGTGTCGACATTCTCTTATCCTATAAGCACGAGGTGTCGACATTCTCTTATCCTATAAGCATGGGGTATCGAGTTCTTATAAGAGTGCAATCTTGAAAGCAATAGGAACAAGTTGTTGATGTCTTATGTTTAACTATAAATAGAGGTAGAAGCAAAGCATTTGAATTCATACCAAATCTCTCTCTCTCTCTCTCTTAATACACTACTAAGCTTAAAGTAAGAGATCAAGGAAAAACTAGGAATAATCAAGGTAAGTACGTTATGAGATTTACTGAGATACATATATGCTATATAAATGTATTTTATGCATTATGAAGAATTTGATAAAGATATTTTGATATGATTGTTGTACATAAAATTATGATACAATGAAATCATGATACATTTTTATGACCATATGGTGGCATGTTATGACACAAGCATATGCATTTGTGCATACAAGGCATGAAAGTTTTATACATGTTATGTATGACCATAACATCCAACGTACGGGATATAGAATGAAGGGACGTCTTGCAAACGAACCTTATGGGGCAGCCTTTTATGGACCCCGGGGTTATTGAACCTCAAAGAAGTATGGCATACTTACATGTGAGAAGTGAGATCTCAAAAGAATGTTTTATGCATGAGCATGACAAGTATTTTTCAAGCATTATGAAAGTTGTTTATTCATGAAACCATGACTACTTACTAAGCTTAAAGCTTATATACTTCGTGTATGTATATCAGGTAAGGAGTAAAGAGAGAGAGCATGGAGTTGTACTATTCTAGTCAACAACAAAGTTTGATGTGTTATAAGTTATGAATTACGATTCCGCTGATGTTTTAACTCTGATGTAATAGTTAGATTTGAAAGAAATAAAGTTCAATTTAGTTCACATGCAAGCCTTGGTAGTATCAAAGGTTAAAGAAGAAAGTAAAGGTCCGGTTTTGTAAGGATCTTTGCAAGGTGAAAGATTGTGTGAAAGCTCCATTGACTTGAGCATGAGAGAGACGGAAGGTAGCCAAGTGTTGGTGTAGAAGTATAGGAAATTTTTGACAGATTCACTACACAAACCAAATCAAATGTACCTGTATATGTAGACATTTCCTCTACCCCAAGGGGTAGAGAAACTGTTTAAAATCTCCGGCTTGTGAAAAAGTTTTGTAGAGACAACTTTTGTCAAAAAGTTATTTCTTTAAGTTGCAGAGTATTTTGACAAGACACCGGAGGGCACAAGGCATAGGAGAGAAGTACTAGAAAAGAGTGTGCAAGCACGCGACAAGGACAACAAACCATAACAGGCAGCATTAAGAACATGTTCTAGAAAAGAGTTACTAAAACACCAAAACTTGCAAAATGAGGTACTAGGACCGGATCTTCTTAGTCCAATCATGCCAGGTCTTTGTTGTCTGTCAACTCTGACAGATTCACTCTAATAACCAATTGAAGGATCATCAGAGAGGAAAGGAAGCTAAGCGAGATTGGAAAATGTTAAAACATAAGAAATAGAATCGTGTTTGCTTCTCCATTAGGACACATAAAATTTAAGTACAAAAGTCCATTTGTTGTTTAAAAGAAAGAAAGTTCATATTTGTGAAGGAGATTGTAATTTTTTGATTGAATGATGCATGGCCTCCAAAGCTGTGATTTTGTGTCTATGAAGGGATAGGATGATATACTTCCCTTCTCTCCTTGTATTGCATAAAATTTGTTTCTGTTTTTCTTTATTCTATAATCAAATGGTCATGTTATTTTTCCTTATCACATTCTTCTTTTGGAGAAGAATTGTTATTCCTTTCAAGAGTCAAGCAGTCATGTATTGAAAGACTTGGGAGTTTGAAAACCACATGTGGCTTTTCTTTCTTTGAAGCCAGTTGTGGATTCTCTTCAATCTTTACGCGTCTTTAGGGCAAAAGTCATCATTGTTTGATGGGTGCAAACATCTATATTTTACTCTCATACTATATACTGTTCTAGGTTTTCGATGGACATGGAGGAAAACATGCAGCTGACTTTGCATGCTACCATTTGCCAAGATTCATCTTTGAGGATAATGACTTCCCAATGGAGATTGAGAGGGTCATTGCTGCAGCCTTTGCACACACTGACACTGCTTTTGCGGAAGCTTGCACTTTGGATGCCGATCTTGCTTCTGGTACAACTGCATTGGCAGCTCTTGTTATTGGGAGGTTTGGTTTTTTAGTTGTTAATAGATTTCTACTTGCTTAATTATATGGCATATACTCTGTTTATCGGGAAAAGTCGCTCTACTCTACTCTTCAGGGTAGAGGTCATGTCTTCCTACATCCCACCCCCTAGACCCCACCTTCGGGTGGGACATACGGATTACAGAGTTTGTTTGGTTTGTTTATACTCTGTTTATTGGCAAATTATTTCGGAAGGTTGGCCTAGTCCTAAGATTCCATTTGTAGGAGTAAGGTGTTCCACCGGAAAAACTTTGGTTTTCCACTTGCTAGTTTGGTATCACAATTGGCAAATCAAGGTCGTTCCAATCTTTTTGGATGCCCTATTATACCTGTTCCAAACCTATAGATCGACTGGACGAGTAATAAGTAAAACAAAATCCAAAAGCTCATACCATATATTATATAGTAAACTATGATTTTCGTCCTTATGGTTTATTGTTTATAACGATTTTCGTCCCTGTCTTTGAAAATTGCTTTTCTGGTCACTGTGGTTTTAATTTTGTTTCTCTTTTCGTCCTTAAGACTAACTACGTTAAAAAAAGTCCATTAAGTTAGGGACAATTTGGTCTTCTAGCATTTTTTTTATTTTTCATTTCCATTAAATAATATTTTATTAAAAGAAAACAAAACCCCTGTCTTTGAAAATTGCTTTTCTGGTCACTGTGGTTTTAATTTTGTTTCTCTTTTCGTCCTTAAGACTAACTACGTTAAAAAAAGTCCATTAAGTTAGGGACAATTTGGTCTTCTAGCATTTTTTTTATTTTTCATTTCCATTAAATAATATTTTATTAAAAGAAAACAAAACCTAAACACCACACCTACCAAAAACAACCCACATGATGACGTGACCCTCCTCCCTAACCTCATATTTTCTTCCTCACGCCTATCACACTCTTTCTGCTCCACTCACACCCGGAAGAAAGCTAGCTCATCTCTCAGACTGGATCTGGCGGGAACTGGGCTTGGCTTGGTTAGTAGTGCCCGCCCATTCTGTCTCGCCCGCCTGCCGACCCATGAATTCTTCAGAGCTGGTCGGCAGGCCAGGCATATGGGAACCATCGAAGAAGTGCCTCAACGTGCCGCAACCACTATTTTACTTTGACTCATTTTTTGCAATTTTGAACTCCACGTAGCTTTATGGATTCCAAGGCAACTTATTCTTTTGGAGCTGATGTAACAAACTACGCAATCTTCCCAACGAAGCTAACATAAATCCAATCCAAATAAAAAAAATAAGTTATTTCTTCTACCCCACTGTAAGCCGAACCAACTACCTTCTTTTCGCGTCCCTTTGTCGTTTCTGTTAACCACCACCCCCAGCTTGCGATTGTTTTTTCTTGATCACCACCAGCTCCATATTCCCCCTTTATGTCTGTTTTCCATCGTTCTTCTCCCTGTTCCACCATCTCTCCATTGTTCCGAACACCCCCCCTCCTCCCTATCGCTCCTCCTCTTTGAAGCAGCTACCACCACCTTCTCGGATTAAAATACCTCAGTCGTACTCTAATAAGAAAGTAACAGTAGCGAAAGGGGTTGTTGGGTTTGTTGCTGGAACATTGTCTTAGCTCAATTTTTTGAAATGGCAGTTTATGATTGATTTTGAGTTTTGTTTTAGGGTTCTTGAATTTTATACTTTCAATTGTATTTAAGGTTCTTGAAGTTTCAATTGGATTTTTATGGTCGATTTTCATTTTGATTTTAAAGGTGAAATCACTGGGAGAGGAGAGGTCACAGACGAAAGGGATGGGGGTTGAATTTTTTTTTTTTTTGGGGGGGGGGGCGAAGCTGGAGGTTAAGGAAGCAGGCGGGGGGAGGGGGGTGGAGAAGTGGGAGGGTCGCCGTTCATCAAAGAAGGGAAGGGGGTGGCGTGGTGACGGGAGAAGGGAGGTAGGGGTTTTTTGTTCGCATGTGAGGTTTGTTGGGGAAGGAGACAAGCAGGTTGATGTGTAGACCGTGTGTATATATATATAGAATATCGCATGTTATATAATATAATAATATATACCTAGTATATTTTTTAAAACTTCAATGAAAAATCAATGGAAGAGGTTAAAAGACCAAAATACCCCTAACTTAATGATTTTTTTAACGCTGTTAGAGTGAAAGACGAAATAGAAACAACATCGAAACCATAGTGACGAAAAAAGCAAAATTTAAAGACCAGAGACGAAAGTCGTTATCTATGCTGTTATTGTTAATATCGCGATATATCGTGTATCGCTCCTAAACGAAATATCACTGGTCAAATATCGCTATTTGTATCGGATACCGATATATCGGCGATATTGACCGATATATTGACCAAAATATCGGCCGATAATACCGATATATCGTTTATGAACACTTTTCCTATATTTTGTTTTGTGAAACTTGTTTAAGTTGATGTTGAAACTATTTTAAGTTGATGTTTGATGTTGAAGCTATGTTTTTAGTTAATACATATGATATGTTCATGGATATATATATATATATATATATATATATATTGTTTGGTTCATTTGAGAAATGGTAAATATATGAGAAATAGAGAAGTAATCCTAGCCATTCATATGGTCAAGATCGGATTTGACTAGTCAAATATTGCGGCTTTGACCAGTCAAAAGTTGCGGCTTTGACTGGTCAAAAGTTGCGGTTATCCCAAAAATAGAAGGACAATTTCGTAAATTTTACAAAACACACGGGCTGTGTTCATATATGAACATGTATAATTCACATATAAACTATATGTTCATATATGAACCAGTGCAATTCACAACTGAACTCTTTTAACTGATTCATATATGAACCTTTGTGATTCATATATGAATCAGTTGAACTAACTAACAGATTCATATATGAACTATTGTGATTCATATATGAATCTGTATGAATCACAAAGATTCATATATGAATCAGTTGAACTAATTAACAGATTCATATATGAATATTTGTGATTCATACAGATTCATATATGAACTCATCCTGTGTATTTTACGAAATTACCCCTCTACCTTCTATAGACCACACAAGGAATTATCCGGTGCTTCGCGGTCAAAGCCGCAAATGTTGACCAGATGAATGGCTAAGATTACTTCTCTATTTCTCATATATTTACCATTTCTCAAATGAACCTCTCCCTATATATATATATATATATATATATATAGGGGAAGGATCGTGCGAGAAGTTAAACATTTTGCGAGAAGTGTTTAATCATATATGATTAAGCTTGTGTATCATATGTGATTAAACACTTCTCGCCTTCTCGCAAAATGTTTAGCTTCTCGTTTGAACCTGCCCCTTATATATATATAATTCTAAGAAATATTATATGAACCGATATTTCCGATATATCGTGTATCGGTCCCTGACCGATACACCACCGATATCCGATATTAACAGCATAGATCGTTATAAATAACAAACCACAGGGACGAAAATCGTAGTTTACTCTATATTATATATATATATATATATATATATATATATATTAAAATTCTTACAAATTAAAATAACAGAGCAATGTTTCGTCAAATTCACCATTGGGAAAACAGAGATGATTAAATAGGGGACTAGGGTAGTTCAATCTTTATGATACTTGATAGAATCATAGAATCATAGAAATTAGGATGCGTCCAGTGCGCAGACCGGATGAGACAAAAGAATAAGTCCTATATTTGGTATGGCATGGAACAAACATAATTTTGGGACAACATGGGACAAAAACTTGAGTTTATTGCTCCACCCAAAAAGGTGGAACAACCTTGGACAAAACCACAGATTACCATATTACCCTCATAACCCCAACCCTTTTCTCTAAACCATCATTGCACCGATCGTGACCCCCTTCCCTTCTCTGGTCACCATCTCTGGCTCTGGCTAAGATCCATCTCCGGCCAACCCTTCCCACCACTCCCTCTGTAAACTGAAATATCCGGCCATCCCTTACTCGTATCCACCCCCTGCACCCCTCCCCCTAACCTGTGCCAAACTGAGCAGACCAAGACCCATCGCGAGTGACCAAACACGACGACAACCGGATTCCACAGCAATGGCTACCGATGAAGAGAGGCAGGAAGCTTAGAGTTAGAGAAGCAGAAGCGGTTTCATGTGTTTGTTTTTGACGGCAACTAATGCTTAGTGTTTTTAGATTTTTCAAAGATATCAACTTTTTAGAGAAACCATCTTTTTAATCATTAAATTTTTTTATTAATGAAATAAACCTTTTAATTATTAGAGGACTTAATTGTTAGCAGTTGTAATTTTTTTATTTATTTTTGTTTAAAAAATCGACTTTTCATTTAATGAAAACTTTTAGTACTTGATCATTTTTAAGCTTTTTTTTTAGTTTCATGATATCAAATATTTTACTGAAATAATATATAAAATATTTGGTTGATTTGTGTCATTTTATAACTATTTTATGAATAAAATAAAGCAGTAAACAGCATTTTAGGGGCAATCTATTCATTTTAACAGTTTTAGTCGATTCCTGTATTAGTCATACCAAACGCAGGACAGACAACTTGTCCTGTCCTGTCCCATCCAGTTTGCGCACCAAAGTCTACCTTACAAATTAGAGAGCTAGGGATTGCAGGTGCCGGGACCCTAAAACATTATAATTGAGCTAAAACATGTATAATTTTGGAGCCCTATTTCAGATCTCAAATGGAGAAAATGTTTGTGCCCATGAACCGGCTGCCTGCACACTTCAATGTTTTGCCTGCACTACTAGCAACTTCTGTATCCTAGATATGTGTTGGGCCGACCTGAAAATATGACTGTCAGTTTGTGTCTGTTAAGAAATTTCAGAATACACCCCAACCATTATCCATACCTTACAAAGTACGACATGTATACCCACCCTAACATGTATATCTGCATCTGATTGCAGCTCTTTGGTGGTGGCAAATGCTGGAGACTGTCGGGCGGTTTTATGCCGCCGTGGCAAAGCAATAGAGATGTCTAGCGACCACAAACCTATCTGCATGAAAGAGAGGAAGCGTATAGAAGCTTCTGGAGGATACGTTTATGACGGTTATCTCAATGGACAACTTAATGTCGCTCGTGCTATTGGAGACTGGCACATGGAGGGGCTCAAGCACCAAGATGGTGGGCCCCTCAGTTGCGAACCCGAGTTCATGACGACAGAACTGACTGAAGAGGACGAGTTCCTCATCATAGGCTGTGATGGAATTTGGGACGTCTTCATGAGCCAAAATGCAGTCGACTTTGCTCGAAGGAAACTGCAAGAACACAATGATCCAGTTTTATGTAGCAAAGATCTGGTCAACGAGGCGCTCAAGAGAAAAAGCGGAGACAACTTATCTGCTGTCGTGGTCTGCTTCCAATCGCAGCCGCCCCCAAATTTGGTGGTTCCACGGGGGAGAGTGCAGAGGAGTATTTCTGCTGAGGGATTGAAAGAGTTGCAGAGCTTTTTGGATGGTTTGGAAACATGAGTCTGTTACACGGTATTTTTTTTCTTTTTCGTTTCTCCAGGATTTTTCTTTCAGTTTTCTTACTTATACTGCTTCTTGTTGTTAAATGTCAGAGAGAGAAATTTACTGTTGAACTGTAACATATGCGGCAAACATAGTTTTACCGTTGCTCCTGGAGTTTTGATATGTTATTCTGGGTACGAATGAAGTTCTTGTTGGTCTCAAATTTGGTTAAATGATCTCCATTTTTTCTTCTTAGTTTGAATCTTAAACCCCCAGTAGGTATCAGTTTTAAAAGGTTTATTCAGACATATTTTCTTTTAAATACATGATCATTTTGAGGCATTATTCTGTTACAGACTTATGTCTGTCATAAGGTCAAGCATTTAATAAATTTTGCATGCATTTAACAAATTTCTCCGAAGGTTATTCGTCTCAATAACCCCAGTTTTAACTTTGCTTGCTTGAATCTTGTATAGTTGTAATTTTGAATACCAAATGTGGTACTTCGTACCAAAATCACAATGCAATATACCTATTTAGTGGCCGTTTACTAAAACATTTCTCTTGGTAAGCTTACTAGTTCAATTACCTTGCTGGGTGAACTTAACAAGTACTGAGAATCTTACCCGGTAAGAGGGAAGGCAATGATCGAGTCTTACCTCTTACCGGGTTATAAACGCCAACCATCAATCCATTTTTTAGGTAAATGAGAATGTTGACTCTTGCCGGTAAGTGCTTACTGGGTAAGCGTTTGATAAACGACACCGTAGTTTCATATACACATGTAGTTGAGATATAAATTTGTGTTTTAAAAGCACTAAACATCCTTGTTAATGTACGCACTCACCATCTGTATGACATTTATGAATAATTTTTGACGAGCATTATGTAGGCTCAAAGACTCGCATCAGGTAAACAGTGAACTCACTTTGTTTTTAGTACCACAAACACTTGATATCGTTTTATTTTTTGAGCACCATTGATGCAACAACATTTTTATCAGAAATATCTTTGTAAATCTTACGTGTCATATCTTACTTTTAAGTGAGGTATATTGGTTTTGGTTTGGCTTAAATTTGAGCACCAAATTACCAATACAATAGTGTGGTATATTTTGGGGACCCAAAACCTTTTAGCCGTGAATTAACATATCTAGAGCCATGATAACACATCTAACTATATATGCTCTCTCTTGTACTTTTTAAAGATGCTAAAAATTCTTGGTCTTTCGAAGTTTTGGGAGCATCTAACTCGTCCTACCTTGGCCAATCTTGGGTCTCGAGGTCGTCCTAGTTGGGTCTTAGGCTTGGTCGATATTGCCCTAAGGTTGGCTTGATCGGGTTCTAGTACTGGTTGGTTTTTTAGTTTTATTCCATGTCTTTATCAAGAAATAAATTTAGGGGTCGCTTACCCAATCACTTACCCAGTAAGCGCATACCGGTAAATTCAACACGATCACTTACCTTACCCGTTAATATTTTAGTCCATGAAAAACGGCATCCTACGTAATAATTCATCCGGTAAGCGCTAACCGGGTAAGAGCCGTAACCATCACTTACCGGGTAAGACTCTTGGACCTTGCCATTGTTCTTACCGGGAAAGATTCATGGTCCTTGCTATGTTCATCGATAAGGTAACGTGACTTGGTAAGCACTTACCGGGTAAGCATTAGGTAAACGACCCCTTAGTCAGAGTTGTCGGAATGTGGATGTTCAACATGCTCATTAGGGTGTATTTTGTGATTTGAAATTTTACAAAGTTGTCAACCTCATTTTATATTCATTCTCACAAGATACACAACATCATCTATTATAGCGCATGTTATTTGCTCTGATATCAACTTGTAACACCCTCAAATATGGAAATAACAACTTATTTAAAATTTTCTAAATACATCAATAAAGGGATTATCTACAACCACAAGTTAAGGATTAACCTCAATACAAACATTCATTCTATACAAAAGCCCATGATAAGAACGAGTGCTACTAATACCCATGCATAGTCACTATCTCCATAATGCGGAAGACTTCCCCGAATACTTACTTTCAGAACTAGCTAAGACTTTACTCTTCACAGTATTGCTAGAACCAACTCTCAACCTTGAAACCAAATGCACATGCCGACAAATAAAAAGGTTAGGCTTAACGCCTAGTGAGTTCAAGAGTTTTAACATAAGTATATATCTTTAAAAGAAAAGAATTCAATTTAAATCATGGTCCTTCGAAATATTACGCTTAAAAATGGAAACGACACATTTTCCCATAATATGCACTTTTAAAGACAAAGCTCCCCAAACACACATTTCTTATATAACGCGCAACGCATAACTCACCCAAACAGGATCATAGTTCGACACTTATTTGGTAAAAACATGAATAACCGTTTATAACCCAAAGTACCCAAAACGCGGGCGGAACAGAATGCTCGACCCATAGATCGCTATCAAAACCACATATACCGTACGTCCGAAAACATGGACACTTGGTCCAATACTCACGCTACCGTAAGGAACTAATGACAATAAAATAAGACTTTCTTATATTTAACATACTGATAGCCAACAACGGGGGAAGCCCGAATCCGTTGAGGGTGGAGGGAACACAAAAGTATACCACCCAAACAACGTTAATCGCATGACACCTCCCGACATCCCAGCCCGGTGTCCCTACGAATTCTTTACAAGTGTCACCCCAAGTCAGTTGACCTTGATGGATCATTCCGAAGAACTCCATCCCGAAGTCCCGACACACTTAAAGACTACCTCCCAGACATTACTTCAAGCGGCGGAGGTCCTAGCGCCTACTATTCCGGTAGCACTAGCCGACTCAACCCTCCTAGCGATCACTTGTAAAGTTTCCGGTCATAAAACATAGGTACCAAAGTTCAACCCCGCAATACCCAATTGACCATCCAAGACAGACTGACTCACGTGCCTATGGATCCATTACACATTGTCTAATGTTACATGACTCCAATTGAAAGACCAAAGCTCCCAAAACATGTAACTCACCAATGACACAAATTAAGTGTCATCATATCCAAAACCCACGACGGTTAAAAATCCGGACAAATGTCCACACGACTCGTTTAAGCCAATACCGAACTAAAGAGCTCAAAATCCGTTTGACCAATAATTACCGGTCTCCACAATAGTGAAATGTCTTTAAATACCGTTTATGAAGACACGTACTTCAAAGACTAGATTTACCCAAAACTCCATACGAGATGGAACTTAAGATTTCCAAAGTGTTTATGAATGCAAATAGACCAAATGCATATAACATGAATTAGACTTTACTTGTACAAAATCACCAAGAATACGTAATTCATGTTATTTAGTTGTTGGAAACGTTCAAAACTCAATAGAAGCATTTTAAGAGGTTAACACATCCCAAGTTTACCAAATATGAAAACTTATCAAAATACTCACACTTTGACAAATAACTAAGTAAAACACATTTTACTTCTAAATACTCAAAACTTATCAGCAGTTAACCATTTCATGTAAAACACTTTAAAATACACATTTTGGCATGTACACCGTTTTCACAAATCAACTTGAACTCACCTTGCTAGATTTAGGCTAAATCTAGATTTCACCCAACGAGCTCTTTTGAAGACCACTTGAATCCTCAAGCCGAAATCTTCCAAAACCTAGATCCGAACATTTCAACCCATAAATACCCATAATCAACCACAAAGAAACGTTCTCCAACATAAAAATACCAAGATCCCAAACAAGATCAAAACCTTAATTTCTCCAAAACCATCAAATCCAAGATTTGAGATATTGAACCTTAAGAAACCACCATTGGAGCATTTATAACCTTATTACAAGAAAACTTACCATTGAAGACAAAGAGGCTTCCGAGAACACCCAATCCAACACTTCAACCCGAGCTCCCAACCGTTGAACTTGACGAGGAAGATGAAGATGAAGGTTTTGTGGGTTATCATCCCAACTAGCTAGATGATTAAGAATCAGGTGGTAGGAAGAAGAAAAGCCTCCAAAATGGGTTAGGGTTCAATTTTAGGGTTTGGGAGAGAAAAGGGAAGAAGATAGAAGTGAGAAATGAGTAGAATGGTGAGAAGTTCGGATTTAACAGCCTCTCAGCCCCCGTCCGCGACATTGCCACGGCGACTATGCCCTTGGCATAGTTGCGGGGCATAGTCGCCCGCTCCATATGGGTCGCGGTACCTCTCCCGCGAGAGTGACACGGCGACTATGCCCTTGGCATAGTCGCGGGGCATAGTCGTCCAACTTCTTCAAGTCCCAAAACTTGACTTCTTTCATGCCAACACTCTCGAAACCCTTAGGAACTTTCAACGAAGCATTTCCCAACAAAATCCCAAGGTTTACTGTTGGGAAATTCAGAAATATACAAGTATGGTTAATGCTGCTGGAACTAAGTGGTTACTACTTCTGAGGTTAATGCTGTCAGTTGAAGTTAATGCTGCTAATACAAGATTAATGTTGCTCATCAATATTAGTACTGCTAGTTCAAGGTTAGTACTTCTTGAAGAGATTAATACTGCTGAGTATAGTTAGTACTGCTGGAGTTAATACTGCTCAGAGTATTAATGCTGCTGAAGAATAATACTGCTTATGAGATGAAGATCCGTATGGAAAGGATGACAGCTGGATTGAAGATATTAATGGAAGCTTAGAGATAATGATGGAAGATTATACTGAAGATCTTGTATTTTTTTGTAATTATCCTTTATCTTCAGTATATGTATAGAATATCTTGTTTTATTTAGAGTTAACATTCATTCTAAGTTTTTAATTTTGATAGAGAGAATGAACCTCAAGGTTAGAACCCTGATTCTAGAGAAGTAGAATTCGTATTGGTGAGCTTGTTCATCAATATTGAGGTTGTGTGTTTAATCTTGTAACTTCAATCATTCAATACAAGTTTACAAGTTGTGATCATTGATTTACTGTTGCATTGTTTTTCAGAATATTAAAGTGCTATTCCGCAGCTTCTTTAATATTGTTTTTTGAGTGTGTGTTCTTGTTAAGAATTAAGATCCTGACAAGTGGTATCAGAGCAAGTATTCTCAGAAACCTACATTCAAAATCACATCATCATGGCTAAAGGTTCAGAGTCTTCAAGCTCAGAAATTCCTACAGAGGTAACATCTAATCTTTGTTCTAAATCATGTATTGAAACTGCTAAAAGGTACAGGGATCACACACTGAAGTAGGTATGGCAGCAGGGTCAAGGCCCTCATCAGACCATCCCACTGCTAGCCAATCCCAACCTTCCCACTCTATATCTATCCCACAATCCCTACTTCATAAGCCTACTTCTCTAATCACCCAAACTTATACAAGGAAACAGGTAAAGAAGGCTCCTTCCCTTCTTGTACCATCACCCACTGAGCCTTTAAGCCCTCTAAGGGAGAATTCTCCTTTAGAGAATATCTACAGGGAAACCAAAGGGGTGTCTCCCAACCCCAAGGAGGTGCTCACTGAGGTGGAGGTTGAGCATATAGGTGCTAAGGCTGCCACTACTCCTGCTAGCACAGAGGAGGTCAGTGGTAAAATAACTAAGACCTTCCCCATGGCAACTTTGGGTGAGCAATCATCCAAAGGTCCCAGGTGCCAATAAACCAAGGGGGTGGATAGTGCTTCTGCTAGGCAGAAGACTTCCACTACAAAAAGATCCAATGATCCTTCAAAAGAGGGTAACACTTCTGGAGAAGGTGAGGACAGGTATAACTACTTTGAATTGATGGAAACCATGGGAAACATAAACATGGATGTAATCAAACAGGGTAAAGATATAGAAGAGCTTAAAATGATAGTTCTGTCACAACAAGAACAGATTGTCAACTTGAAGCAGATGGTGAGGAAATTGATTCTGCAAAAGAAGAAGAGATAATTTGTGCTAAGGAGAAGGAAATCAGGGGTTGATGCTCCCAAAAAGGGGGAGTTTAACATGGAAGAAGTCACAGATAAGGGGGAGCTTGATGGGGAAAAACAAGATGTTGAGGGGGAGCCAGAAGCAGCAACAGAAATAGAAACTCAAGCAACAGTAACAAAAGAGCAAGCAACAGAAACAGAGCCAATAGCAGAAACCATTAATACTGCCAGTTCAAGTAAAACAACAGAAATGGTTAATACTGCTGAAATTAAACAAGCAACAGAAACAGTGAAAGAAGTATTAACAGAGCTTGAGATTGCAGAAACACTAATCAAAGCCAAGCATGATACTCCCAAGGTCATCTCAAAGGCCAAAGGAGTTGTCATAAAAGAAAGAAGTGAGGCTGCAAAGAAATCAAGCACTGAGAAGGTGATGAGTAAAGAGAAAGGCAAGGCAAAGCTAGTTGAAACTGATCAACCAATGAAAAAGCAGAAGCTGATTGAGTCAGATGAAGCTCTAGCTAGAAAGATACAAGCTGAACTTGAAGAGGCAGAAAATGTGCAAGTGGAAAAAGATAGAGAGATAGCTAAAGCAATGGCTGCAGAACTGAATAAAGCCTATCAACAGAGTCTTGCAACTGAAATAGCCAAGCAGAAAGCCACATCTCTGAGGAAGCCTGAAAAAATCAAAATGGCTGCAAAGAAAAGACAACTTTCAAAGACATACCTTGGTGCTCAAGAGAGAAAGAAAATGATTACTTTCCTCAAGGGTGCTGTAGGTGTCAAAGTAGAAATGTTTTCAAAGATGTCTTTTAAGAAAATCAAAGGGTTGTATGATGCAGAGATGACAAAGCTTCAAGGAAATGAAACTGCCAGGGTGGAGATGGAAAAGAGAATGAAAGAAAGCAATGATTTCATAGAAAAACCTTTTCCAGATGAACAAGAAACTCCAAAGAAAGAAGCCACTATTGATGAAAGTCTAAGGACTTTAAAAAGAACAAAGATGATTGCAAGGAGAAGGTCAACAAAGAAGCCTAGAATAAATGAAACAGAGGCAGAGAAGGTTGCTGAAGAAGAAGGGGCACCTGAGTCATATGAGAAGAAAGAGCCTTCAAATACTGATGATGTAAAGATGTACATGGTAGTGATGGACAAAGTGCCTGAACCAATTTCAGCAGAACCTGTTGGTGTTAAGCCTCCTGAAGTTATTCACTGGGATACATTGACAGTGGATGGAAAGGAGTATATCAGGCTTAAGAGGAAGGATGATAAGTATGAGGTATTCAACACTTGGGCCAAGATTGTAAGAACATGCTCCAGGTCTGATATAGAAGAAATGTTTGAAATAGGGATGAAGTTGTATGCAGATCAGTTAAAAGCTCCAGGGATTTCAATTACAAAACTGGTGATGGAGTATCTGTGTATGATGTTCAAACCTGAAGAAGTGGAGCATGTCATAAGAAATGTGTTTCAAGCAGTCACAAATTGGACTCTATATGAAACTAGTGGAGTATATGTAGTGACTTTGGATAGAAATCACATAGAATACTTCCTAGTGGATAGAGTATACAACCACAACAGACTGAAGCTTCATGCAATGATGAAGAAGAAGCTTGGATGTGTTGAAAACTCAGAAATGGCCAAGTATCTGATTCAGAGAATGATCAATCAAAGTTTGGGGCTAAATGTTGATACAGGGATCTGAAGAATGATATTTTGGGAGCATCTGAAGAACTTGACTTCTCTTCCTAAAAGTCAAGTTAGGGGGAGATTGTTGGGAAATTCAGAAATATACAAGTATGGTTAATGCTGTTGGAACTAAGTGGTTACTACTTCTGAGGTTAATGCTGTCAGTTGAAGTTAATGCTGCTAATACAAGATTAATGCTGCTCATCAATATTAGTACTGCTAGTTCAAGGTTAGTACTTCTTGAAGAGATTAATACTGCTGAGTATAGTTAGTACTGCTGGAGTTAATACTGCTCAGAGTATTAATGCTGCTAAAGAATAATACTGCTTATGAGATGAAGATCCGTATGGAAAGGATGACAGCTGGATTGAAGATATTAATGGAAGCTTAGAGATAATGATGGAAGATTATACTGAAGATCTTGTATTTTTTTGTAATTATCCTTTATCTTCAGTATATGTATAGAATAGCTTGTTTTATTTAGAGTTAACATTCATTCTAAGTTTTTAATTTTGATAGAGAGAATCAACCTCAAGGTTAGAACCCTGATTCTAGAGAAGTAGAATTCGTATTGGTGAGCTTGTTCATCAATATTGAGGTTGTGTGTTTAATCTTGTAACTTCAATCATTCAATACAAGTTTACAAGTTGTGATCATTGATTTACTGTTGCATTGTTTTTCAGAATATTAAAGTGTTATTCCGCAGCTTCTTTAATATTGTTTTTTGAGTGTGTGTTCTTGTTAAGAATTAAGATCCTGACATTTACGAGTCACAGAAACGTCCGGGTGACATTTACTTACCAAAATTACAGGTGTTACAAATGTGGAATAAACCCTTGTTGGACAAAATTTTTCCAACTTATATGAACCTTTGAGGATGTAAACAAACAGGGTATACTAAATGCAATGATAATCAGCCCCCAAAATCATATTTAAGCAATAAACAAAGCACACGCATAACACATTGATTTTAGCGTGTAAACCTTTCAAGGCGAAAGTAAAACCACGGGACCTTTCGGCCGCTTAAAGTCCACTACCACCAATAAACAACACAAAAATCTTCTCTAGATAAAACTAGAGGCACACAACAATCATCATACTCTTAGAACACATCATCAATAAGTAAGGAATCAAACAAAAAAGAAGAGGAAAAAAATCACCTAGAAATACTACAATATGTGAAACAACAAAAGAACGACTTCCAGAACTCCAAAAACGATATCTATCATGGAGAATATAGATAAAGATGTCATACCACATTTGTAACTGTTAGAATATTAAATGTTCTAAGTTTGGAAGTTTTGTGAAGTAATCATTAAGTTGTATTTTGGGCCTTGTAATAGCATTAGGTTTGGGCTTATTTGTAAATAAAGGTGATAGGGTATAAACAGGGACATGTGTTGTAATTTGTTTGTAACTTTCCATTCCAAAATGTAGCCGTATGCAATCAGTGTGTTTCTAGAGAGAGAAACATTTTGCTCTCTCTAGTTGTGTGAATAATACAGTGCAATTCCCTCCCAATTCATCTTTGTTAATCTTTTATCATTGATTTGATTGTGATCTACTGGACTTACAGTAACATCCCCCGTCCACGTGGTCCAGAACAGGTGATGTCACTAACAGGACTTACTATAAAGACCCAACTAAATTCAAAGCTAGTATCTCCAAACAGAGATTACAACTTCTAAAGCATGTTTTACAACCTAAAAATATTACATTTAAAAAAGTGTTTATAACTTAGAACATTGATAACCACAAGGGTTGTGGTGTGGTGGTAAAGGCTTGGGGAGTTCATAACGCTCAACCCGGGTTCGAGCCCCACTAGCAGCACTTGTGGCCACTGAGGATAAACTCAGGGCTGCATGCTTTAGCAGCTGGGCCAAAGACCCTAATTGTCAGGGATTAGTCTGGGCCATAGGCCCAGGATACCCTTTCCAAAAAAAAAAAAAAAACTTAGAACATTGATAGGGTAAATTTATTTACCCTATTTTTAGCCCTCTTTTTATAAATTTTGAGCTATTTTTCAATTTTCCATTGCGTCTTTTGATTTGTTTTTACGGTTTTATTGTTTAGATTAATATTTATCGCTTTCGGCTTAATAAATCCATTTTACACGGAAAATGCGGCAAAAACCTTGTGTATTTATATATGCATGTTTCAGGTTCGAGAAAAAGGCCGTGAAAAGTCCAATATTTAAGAAGCGGAAAAAAGGCGTGACTTCTATTTTGGGCCGACTTATGAACCGATGATAAACCAATTTTTGACAAAGATGGACTAACTTTTGGATTCCGGCAAACACACACTTGGGCAGAAATTTCTTGCTTTTGGATGACACAATTGTAGGCTAAAATTATGGGTATTAACTAAACATATGTATGGGCCGATTTTTTTGGCACTTTTGGTTGAGCCCATTTCTTTTTGTGAAGCCTATGGCCTTTCATTTGTGCTTGGCCTATAAATAGGGGATATTGGCCAAGTGATTAGGCATCACATTTTTTGTTACTAGTTGCTTGAGTACAAGTAATTAGGAAACTTTCTCCTTGTTGTTTACCATTAGCCAAGGTTAGGAGAAGTTTGGTAAGTGAGCCGTGAGGCTCCTAGTGCAACCAAGCCTAGGCTCACAAGTTCAAACTCCTCACTTTTTGGATTGATTCGATATATAGTTATTTTTCCTTTTAATTGTTGGTGTGTTAGTCTCTCATTACCATCTCGTTATTTCTACCTATTTCTTACGGTTCGATTGACCACGGTTTTTACTTGGTTTTCACTTACGATTTTAGTTCTATTACAAACCGGAAGTCCGATTAATCATTTCGGATTCTCAACCCTTTTTGGTTCACGGTTTGTTGTAGTCATTAAAATCGTTTCGTGTTTCCAGATTATAAAAACCATCGCACATATTTTACTAATTAAGGTTATAATTGTTAAAAATCACGAAAACGCCAAGGACTCTTCAAGTAAATTAGACATAAAAATCACATTTAAAACAAGACTTTCCATAGTTAGTTATAAATTAGTCGGTAAATTTTAATTTTATAATTCTCACATTACTTTAACGTCATTTAGTTAACAAAATTAAAATCTGACAGTTTGGTGTTCGTTATTTAACATAGTCATTGTTTTCAAGTAACTTAACTTTTTCATCCAAAAGCTTTAGTTACGTGCGCGGTTCGTTAAGATTTTTTAAGTAAAATTAATAATGGATAGTTAACGTATTTCCCTTTTTCTTTTAATTGCTTTTACAATCTTTAAAAATATAAACTAAAAAGATGATGGGCTAACCGTCTCAGTTCGGGGTATAAAGTGAAGTTGGGACCGAGACTGATAAAAGAATAAAAGGTGTACTGTATCGCATAATCGTCCAACGTTATTTAAATTAAAGCTATATTTTATGTCTGACTACAATTAATCACCTGACAACTGGTTCATTGTACGAAGGCTCCTTCAAGTTACATAAAATATCGACTTTGAGATAACGATGAAATGCGATCTCGTCTTTTATTCAATTATTAAATTTGCCTCAACGGATCTTTATACCATGCACTTCTTTTTAAAATTAACTTTTCAGTAATTGTTACTCATAACCCTCAAACAAAATATTTTTCGAATTCGTCATCCGAGACTCGCTTTTACAGACTCGATTTTCAAGAAAAACTTTTCCCAGCTTCCCTGTGGGATCGATATTCGGTACTTAGTACCATTATTACTTGTTAAAAACGGTAGTAGATTGAGATGTATACTTGCGTCGAAATCTACTTATTTGCATTTTAAAAAGGTGTAAACACGAAAAACCGCAACAAGTTTTTGGCGCCGTTGTCGAGGAAGCACGCCAAAAGTTTTTCTTTTTAAGTAAATTTTATAAAAGCAAGTTTTTCTACCATCTATTTGAAAAAAAAAAAGTGCATAGCAAGATTGCCACACGGTGAATTTTTCCAATTTGATCTCGATATTGAACGAACATTTAGACAACGAAGAAGAATCTAAAAGGCTAATTTAGTTTTAAATTTTTCCGAGATTTCTGAACGTGAATATATGACGGATGAGGAGGAAGTCCCTGAGGGAAATTGTTAGTGCACATATTTGTTGGATACAAGATCATGAAGACTGAAGATTGAAAGTCAAAGCAAGTCAAAGTTCAAGTCAACTCTCAAGCATAGAAGTCAAAGTTATTTTGTAATAAAGTCAAAGTCAAAGGCTTGTATTGTGTTTTAGTTGAGTAAGTGTTCCTAGTATAAATAGTTTTATTTCCTGTTAGTAGGTATATGGCTAGAAGTTAGATTGTAAGTGCGCAGACAAATTCTAGAAAGAGAAAGTGTCAGAGAGCTTTGTATACGAAATCCTTGATTTGAATCAAATAACAGGTTGATTGTTGAATTGATTCATATTATCTTTGTTGTTGTTAAATTGTGATTAGAACTTGAATTTAGGGAATAATAGAAATCTAAATGGGCATCCAAATAATCGAGAAAATCCAAATGAACCGCAAACAATAAATATTGATGATGAGGAACAAAACATTTTTCTGTTGACAAATTCCCAAGATGGTGGTATTATGTCTTATGTTGTTCCTGTTTTAACCCAATTACATTCAGGAATTCTTAAAACAACACTGCAAACCCACCATTTTGAACTAAAACCGATAATGTTTCAAATGTTGCAAACTAACGGCCAGTACGCTGGTTTGCCAGCTGAAGATCCTCATTTTCACCTCCGATCTTTCATGGAAATTACAAATTCTTTTAAAATGCCTGGTGTACAAGACGATGCTCTAAAATTAAAACTTTTTCCATACTCTCTAAGAGATAGAGCAAGGTCTTGGTACAACTCGTTGAAACCAGATTCTATAATAACATGGACCCAAATGGTGGAAATGTTTTAAAAAAAAATATTTTCCACCCACGAGGAATGCTAAGTATAGAAATGAAATCTACACTTTTAGACAATTGGACGATGAAGCAGTTCCTGATGCATGGGATAGGTACAAGGAGCTATTGAGAAAATGCCCTCATCATGGCATTCCGTACTGTATACAGCTAGAGAAGTTTTATAGTGGTTTAAATACCATTGCTAAACAAATGCTCGATGCTACTGCACACGGAGCTTTCACAACTTGTACCTATAATGAAGGATATGAAATCCTTGAAAGAATTTCAAACAACAATGGTCAATGGGCTAATCCACATGCATTACCTAGAAAAGCAGCAGGGGTACAAGGCACAGATGCATATGCACTATTATCTTCATAGCTGGCCGACATGGCATCTTTAATTAAAAATCTTAATGTTGTGCAAGTTAATACTGTAGCACCTACCCCTACTGTGCAATCTATACAATGTACCTACTTTGGAGAGGGTCATCATTTTGAACATTGTCTTGGAAATCCCGAAAGAGTTAATTATGTCAATAGTAATAACAAGGGTGGACCTTTTTCTCAAACTTACAATCCTGAATGGAGAAACCATCCGAATTTTTCTTGGCACAGTCCTGCTCAAAATCCACCACCACCAAAATTGCAAGGACAAATAAATTTCCACCAACAATCTCATCACATGCCTCAAAATAACCAACATGAAAATTTTCAACATCATCAACCTGGTTTTCAACAAAAGTCAAACCAACATACCGACTCATCCACTTCTTTGGAAGCAATGATGAAAGGGTTAATGACCCAAAAGCAGACATCAATTAAAAATCTGGAGACCCAAATGGGTCAATGGCTTTACAATTAAGAAAACGTCCTTCAGGTTCCCTCCCTAGTGATATAGAGATACCTCAAAGGACCGAAAAAGAGCATGTGAAAGCTGTGACATTAAGAAGTGGACAGGACTTGCCAGAAAATATTCAAAAAGATTTAAAAAAGACAAACAAAGCAGAGCCTGAAAAGAAAAACACAGTTTCAGATTCTGCTCAATCCAGTGTAAGCATTGTGCCTGAAAACATTGTTGGGCCCATTGATACCGTACCCATCCCAAAATGAACAGACTTTCCAACATTATTCCCAAATGAACCCAAGAAAGATAAAAGGACAAATGAACAGATCGTTGTGGATGTGTCACAAGCTGGTGATAGTCCCAAAGTTCCTGATAACACTAAGGTTGACAAAGTCTCACCAACAGTTCCAACACCTACTCCTCAAAAGACTACATCTTTTACTCCGGTCCCTCTTTATATTCCTTATCCCCAAAGATTAAGGAATCAAAGGGATGAACTGTAATTCAAAAAGTTTTTAGATGTTTTTAAACAGTTGCATATCAACATACCTTTGGTGGAAGTAGTGATGGTCATCTTGGCCCGGCCCGACCCGACCCGATCGGTTAACCGAGGCCGACCCGCCTGAAAGCCCGGCTCGGCCCGGCCCGATGCCAAACCGGTTTGAAGCCCGAAATCATGGATCGGTTTGGGTTTTTGGCCTTTTTGGCGGCCCGGCCCGGCCCGAGCCCGGTTCACGGCTCAGCCCGATCCGGCCCGATCCATACTTAAAAAAAAAGACATTATGTTACCGTTTATATACGTTTTTTTGACCTTTTTTTTGTATTTTTACCCCAAACCCTTATAAATATTTGTATTGTAAGTTTGTAACTTAAAATTATATATAAAACGTATTTTTAATGTGTATTTTAGTGATTTATTATAAATAAAACGTATTTTTAAAGTGTATTTTAGTGATCCATTACATAAATAAATTATTTAAAAAAAACGAAAAAATCATCGGCCCGATCACGACTCGGTTTTTATATAACCGGTTTACTCCCACCTTAAACGGGACGAACATTTTTGGGTGAAGCCCGTTCCGGCCCGGCCCGAAGCCCGATTGGCCCGGTTTTTAAAATCACTGTTTGGGCCCGAAGCCTGTTCTGGCCCGACCCGAGCCCGATTTTTGGCCATCATTAGGTGGCAGCCATTGACCAAATGCCAAATTATGCAAAAAATTTGAAAGATAATTTAAGCAAAAAGAAAAAGTTGAATGAGTATGAGACTGTAGCTCTAACTGAAGAGTGTAGTGCTATGTTGTCTAGCAAAATCCCTCCAAAACTAAAAGATCTAGGGACTTTCACAATCCCATATTCTATATGAGGAAAAGAAGTAGGAAAAGCTCTATGTGACTTAGGTGCTAGCATAAATCTTATGCCCTTCTGTTCAACACTTTAGGCATAGGTGAGGCTAGACCCACCACTGTCTCACTCTTATTAGCAGACAAGTCCATAACTTGGCCTAAGGGTAAGATTGAAGATGTCCTAGTCCAAGTTGATAAATTTATTTTTCCAGCAGACTTTATCATCTTAGATTTTGAAGCCGACAAAGACATTCCCATTATCTTAGGAAGACCATTCCTGGCAACAGGAAGAACTCTAATAGATGTCCAAAAGGGTGAACTTACCATGAGAGTTCAAGACCAACAAGTGACTTTTAATGTGTTGGATTCCCTTAGGTTTCCTGAAGAGAGATAGAGGAATGCTCTACCTTAGGTTTGATTGTGAAATTGTATTCCCAATCAATCAAGCAATCAAAACACACAATCTCTATTAAGATTATGACAATATCAAGATTCTAGAGAGAGAGTGTAAAGAGAGAGTGTAGAGAGAGAAAGAGTAATAGTCATTGATCTCACAAAATTTCAATGAAGGTCTTAGTTACATGATTTACAAAGCAACATGGTATTTATACCAAGGACTAAACCACATGCTTAAACCACAATGTTATACAAGATAATCTCACATTGACTTAGACTTAGTTGACTTTACTTGACTTGACTTTTCCTATTAAATCTTGGATACAATAAAATACACTAACAATCTCCCCCTTTGTATTCAAGATTTAATAAAAATTTAACACTAGTCTTCAGTTGAAGAATCTTGAAAAGTTGTTTCTGAAGTTGTTGAAGAATCTTGAAAATTTAACACAGCTCTTTCTGAAGTTGTTGAAGAATCTTGAAAAGTCTTTAACACATTGTATCTTTGGAAATCAACAAGTCTTGAACAAACCTTTGAAAATTTTGAAAAACTTTGAAACTTTGAGGGATCTTTTGAAACTTTGAGGAATCTTTGAACTTTGTATCTTCATCTCTTTGATCTCTTGACCGTCTTCGGAAAAACAAACTTTCTCGAATCATCTTAATTTGGACTTGTCTTAAGAATCTTTTGAGAATGATTTCTTTTCATCTGATTTGAACTTTCAGAAATTCTCCACAAGTCTTGACTTTATAACTCTGAAATTCTTTGAAATTGATCTCTGTAGATTTCTCCCCCTTTTTGATGATTGTGAACATCATAATCATCAAAACTTTCAAAAAAATCAATTTCAGTACTTTCTTTGAATCTCCACCTTTTACAAATAATCTTTCCCTTTGAGATACATTTGACATTCTCTGCCCTTTGATCTGAATAGTTGAATCATGAACTGTATATACCCGAATCTTTTCAAATACAGATATAATGAACGTTGTAACCCTGATTCAACAAATGATACAGTTATAATGCCTGTAAGTAGCACGGAGCCACTTTGTACAACGGATGTACATTGGAAAGGAGCTTTTGTGATGTTCACTCCCCCAGGACTTCCATTCAATCATCGAAAAACCACAAAGGAATTTTGTATGAATGTTATGACAAGAAAACTCATTCCTTGTGTGTACGTGAAAGTGTAGAAATGATTGAAGGTACTTAAGCTTTTTCAGGCTCAAATTGTGTAAACTATTGAGATAACAACAAATATTACACGGACTCAATGTGCATGAAAGAGGTGCGAAGGTGGGGCAACTTTCCTTATTTTTCAATATCTGAATCTTCCGAGTGAAGACTAGATAGTAGATATGTTGCGTCCCCAAAGAAAATGAAACATTTCTTTGTTAAGAAAGAAACGAGTGGCTGGTGGGGTAATTTCAAGAGTTGACATGGGCTCACTGCCTGTTTCAATGATGGTCACCAAAGAATGTGAACCAATCAGAAGATGTGGCTGCCCGACTCAGAAAGTGGTTGGTGCAGAGTTCTGATATTCTTTTAACTCTGATCTCACACCCTCTTTCTTTTTAACATTTAAGCTCACTTCTAACCAAACTCTCTTTTACATTTTACCGCTCAGCACAATGAGAAAAACTCAATCGGATGAGTTATCTCCCCCACTCTTTGATTTATGACCCCTCACACAAATCCCATGTAAGTCCTAAAAGAATAGCTGCTCAGCAGTTTAACTGAACAGTTAAGCACAAATAAGATAACACTGTCAAAATGTATGCTCATTAAATATATGAATGAAATTTTGAGCATTTGAACAATGAAGATCTCTCAAAACAAGGATATTGAATGAATTATTTGAAATCAATAGAATTGCTTTGAGAATCTGACAATGTATCAATCAGATCAAATAAAATGGTTCGGGTATCAAAGAATTTGATAGTTTGTTTATATGAACGAATATAAACAATTTAGCAATGAACGCACAAAGATTGAAATGATGAATGATACTCAACAACAATGAATTTCAAACGAGGGTATTACCATCGAAAAATTTGTTCGATATGAGACATGGTAATAACAAAATCAAATGAAGTATTGAACCGATGTGTATAAATACTTGACAGTATATAGACAAGATAATACACAAGTATTGATCTTTGGAAACACACAGTCAGTTAAACATTAAAGCTCAATAATGAAAAACATTTAAAATCACACTTCTTAATTCATGAAATCTTTTGAGAATCAGAAGTGGTTTGAACATTTCAGAAACTGTTTTTCATGCTTGAAAGTTGTTCTTCTTTCAAACAATCAGAGATCTAGATTAGAAGATATTTACTTTTAAGCTCCCCCTCAAATCATGATAGAATGATTTAGGTCTATTAAGCTCCCCCTGGATATTTACAAAATATCCTTATCTTACATAATTAAGAACGGGTCTTGATCTGTCATGTGATCAGAAGCCACAATCTTGACACTTAAGTTCGGGTTTTGAACTGTTTTGTTCAAAAGCCATCGTTCTTTGAACTTTGAAGAACGAGTCCTAGACTGTTTTGTCTAGAAGTCAAACATCATGCTCCCCCTTAAACTTTGGGTGCCTGCAACACAGTTTTAGCTTTTGGTACCCACTGGTATTTGGGTCCTGATATGTTAGTTGCAGTTCTTGTGGGGGTTACATAATAAGAACCATACCAGTAATTGACAAAATTCTTACTTACAAAGTCATGTGCTCCACAGTAAGAACAACAAATCTTCTTTTGAGCAACCCTGATCAAATGGTTAGTAGTATAATACATATCAGGATTATCAAAAGATTTACCTTTGTGTGCACTATTCTTTTTGGCTTTAGATGTGGATGCGAATGCTTTGTCATTCTTCTTCCCTTCATCTGAAGAACTCTTCACTCTCTAGACCATCTGATTTTTCTTTGAATTCTTTCCAAGAGATTTTACATAAAAGTTTGCTGAACCATCAATAGATTTGTCATAAAATAGATTAGATGGTTTGATCTGATTTGATTTGACAGTTTGTGATTTGACACTTTTGTTTTTGAAAACATTTTTATTATGAATTGAACTTGAAGCAGTTTTAAATGAGCAAACTGATTCGGTTGAATTGTCAACTGGTGATTGATTGATCACATCAGCACAAACTTTTTCTGACAAATCAACATTTGCAGCTTCTAAGTTCTTTATCTTTTCAGATAAAATGTTTCTTTCAGAAATAAGTGTGTCAAACTTCTGTTTCAAATCAGATCTAGCCATCTTTTCTTTTTGCACATCTGATGATAGAACAGAGATCTTGGACATGAGCTTAGATATTTCAGATTCAAAATGTATACGTTCTTGCTCAAAATCTTTTTCCAAGTTCTTTGTCTTTTCAGATATTTCCTTGAAAATCCCAGCATTTCTCTTTTCATATTTCTTCTTTTCAATCTCCAAAGACTTTTTGTTTTCTTGAAAAGCTTTTCTTTCTTTCTCAAGTAAGTCTTGTAGAATAGAGATCTGTATGGGAAATTCAGAATTTTTATCTTCAAGAACTTTTCTTTCTTTGGCAAAAGTGTCTCTTTCAGTGATTATAATCTTTTTAAAATCAGACACTTGCTTTGAAAGTTTAAGGCATCTAAGCTCAAGATCCTTCTTCTCTTGTAAAGTTTTCTTGGAAATTTCAGATGACTGTTGAATAGAAGATATCTTCACATTTGATCTATCTTTTTCTACTTGGAGGCTTGTTTTCAGTTCAACATTTTTCTTCTCCAGAGCAAATATATGATCTTCAAAAGCCTTAAACTTGTTTTGAAGCTTGACTTATTCATCTTGCAATTCTGATGATTTCTGTTCAGTCGTCTTCAGTTGGCTTTGAAGATATGCTATCTTTTTCTCTTTGAGTTTGATTTCTTTTTCACATGTTTGAACAATGTTTTCTTTGAAAGAAATCATTTTCTCTTTCTCTTTTATTTCTTTCTCTTTTGCATTGATGATACCTGCAAAATTAGATTTATCGGTATTAGTACACTTTATACAGTTAGAAGTTTTATCAGAGTATGACAAATTAAATTTCAACTCCTGAATCTGTTTAAGAAGCTTTGAATTCTGATTTTTCAGATTATCTCTTTCTGCTTCTATTTTCGGTATCTCAGGCATGTATAATTCAACCATATCTCTAGCTGAAAGTAATGTATTTCCCCTCTCATCTGTCTTTGGCATCTTGAATGATTAGCTTGAATGAATGATCGTTCCCAAACAATTCCGAACAATTGACTGAAAGTCAAACTTGGATTAGCACAAAAAAATAAACTCTGAAAAATTTACAAGTATAAAACTCGCAGACCACACAAACTCGCAAGGTACTAAACTCTCAAGTCACTGTTCATTAGACTTCGCGCTAAACGTTATGTGTGTGAAAGACAAACACGCATAACACTGCTTGCGCGAATGGAAGAAACTCGTTAAAGGGATGTGCGCGAAGATGCTTCTCGCAAGGTACTTCGTGCACGAAATGGACTTAGAATTATTTCGAACTTAAAACTTCTCGCAAAGGAAAGCAAACTCGCACGTCAAACGTTTCTTGTGCGTTCCATACTTAAAAAAATTGACAATCTGCTTCTCGCTAAATGGAAACTCGCAAATCAATAAAACTCGCAAGTCACTGTTCAGCGAGCTTCGCGCTAAGAGTGTTGTGCGCAAACGATGAACTCGCAAGATACCTGTGCGCGTTTTATCCACTTCTCGCAAACCCTTTATGCGCAAACCACACTTAACATTTTGACAATCAACATGCGTGTTCTTGAAAGCTTGCGCGAACTTCAGCATACGTGTTCTTCATTTGCACGAATCTCAGATCTTGCGCGTTCTTCACTTGATAGCACAGATTGATCCAAAAATCATTTTCACCTGCAATTGGCTTTCAACACTTGTACCACAATGATCAAAAATCAAATTTGAACACTTTTCTAAGCAACAAATCTATCTAAAAAACTAGAAATTGCAGTGCAATCGATCAATATACAGTGTTCAAGTCCATTTTCAAGAAAATCTACAAATTCAGAAATTGAATCTATTCCAATGATTAATTCGTGAATCTTGGTGAACATAATTGAATCTATGAAAAAAACGCATCTAATGAAACAAATTTTACAGTCTAATCACAACAAACATGTATGAATTCGATCAAACAGTAAAAGTCCAGAAAACGAGTTCATGAATCTAAAATTGTCAAGATCGAAAAATTCTAATGAAGAATTTAATATGGGTTGTAAGGCTCACCCTACTAACTTTGCACAAAGTGCAGGAAAGGACAGTGTGAACATATCTAAGACCTTCCCTATGGCAACTTTAGATGAGTAATTATCTAAAGGTCCCAGGTGCCAAGAAACCAAGGGAGTAGAAGGTGCTTCTGCTAGGCAGAAGATCTCTACTAAAAGATCCAAGGATCCTTCAAAGGTGGTAAACACACCTAAAGGAGGCGAGGACAGTTTAACTACAAAGAATTGATGGATACATTTGGTACAATTAGTCTGAAAGTTCACAATCAAATTATGGAGATAAAAGAGATGAAAATGTGATCACTTCTTATCACTAGCAGATAGATCATATCAAGAAGCTGGTACTGAAAAAGAAGAAAATTAAAGTTTGTATTGATATGAAATCTTATTTTGAGGGGGAGATAAGTGAAGAAGCTGAAATAAAGCAGTAACTACACCAGAAACAGAAAAGAAGATAACAGCAGAAACTGAATCAAGAAGAACTAGAAATTGCAGAAAGTTTTGAAATTATCATAAAGACCCTATGTTGAAGAACTTAACTTCTCAGTTTTGAAAAGTTAAGTTAGGGGGAGATTGTTGGGTCTGAAATATGCCAAGGATGGTTACTACTTCTAGTTCAACATGGTTACTACTTCTGAAGTTAATGTTCATCATGGTTACTACTTCTAGTTCAACATGGTTACTACTTCTGAAGTTAATATTCATCATGGTTACTACTTCTGTGGTTAATGTTGCCAGTTGTAGTTAATGCTTCTGGAACAAAGTTAATGTTGCTCTTCAAGATTAGTATTGCTAGAGTTAATACTGCTCAGAGTATTAATGCTGCTCAAAGTATTAATGCTGCTTATGATTAGTACTGCTTATGAGATGGAGATCTGTATGGAAAGGATAACAGCTAGATAAACTGAAGATATTCATGGAAGCTGAAGATATTCATGGAAGATATTCTGAAGATATTTTATTAATTGTAATTATCTTTTATCTTCAGTATATATATATATATAGTATTGTTTAGAATAGTTAGAGATAACTTTTGATATAGTTTTTATTCTAAGTTTTTTGTTCTAGAGAGAATCAACCTCAAGGCATAGATCCTAATTCTAGAGAAGTAGAATTCGTCTTGAAAGAGCTTGTTCTTCAAGATTGAGGTTGAGTGTGTAACCTTGTGATTTTAATCATTCAATACAAGTTTACAAGTTGTTAATCATATACTGTTTGTTTACTGTTACATTGAATATCAAAGTGTTATTCCGCAAACTTCTTTGATATTGTTTCTGAGACTTTATTCTTGTTGAGAATTCGATCCTGACAACGACAACTAGCAAAATTCGTACAGTAAAAATTTCAAATGGGCCACCATAGTCCCATGATACGTTTACTCACGCCAAGTAAGTTAATCAACTCAAGTACCAAAATAATGTGTAACAAAACATGTTCATGCACCGAGCAAAAGTTACACAACAATATGCTTTCAAAAAAATTCTCATTTTGCAACAAACTGACATTAAATAAAATTCACAATAAAATTTACACGCAAACATATACAATAAAATAGTTTCATGCATTTCAAAACTTGACCCAAAACTCACATGCATCAATCCATTTCTCCAACTTGTTACACAATATATGTATGCATTTTGAGTAAACATGTTTAAATTTTTAGATTTCACATTTGGTGAATTCATACGTTCGCTCAATTTTAATTCTCTCTTTGACGCTCTTGGTGCGAAATCATTGCAGTCCATTGGTATTTTGCCCTTATCTTCTTGTTTCGGCTCTTCAATTGGCTTCAAGGGACTGAAGCCAATGTTAAAACTAGGAGCTGGAATGTCTTCATCATGTCCTTGTTCAACACCCTCGTATGGAATTAATTCCATATTTGAAACAATATCATTTGATGTTTGCATCACATTACAAGGTTGTTGTGGGTAACATGATGATGTTACCTGCTGAATTTGTCCTTATGGTCTCGTCTATTATCCCTTACGTGCTTTGGCTATACCATATTTGACAACGGGGTTTGACTTTCCAATGATTCACCCTGTTAGAGCAGAAATATATTGGATACATGATCATGTAGACTGAAGGTCAAAGTACAAGAAGTCAAAGCTGAGAAAGTCAACTCTCATTAAAAAGTCAAAGTCATTTTGTAATAAAGTCAAAGTTACTTGTATTTGTTTGTTTCCTTGTTTTAGTTGGTGGGTATAAATAGGTTGATTTGTTGTTTAATAGATATATAACTAGAAAAGAGAGTTCATACGTAGAGAGAGTTTTAGAGAGAGAAACAGAGATCTAGTGAGAGAAAGTGATAAACTGACTTTGTAATAGTTTGATTTTGGATTTGAAATCAGTCAGGTAGTTTAATCATTTTGTTTGATTGATTGTTTATGTTTTAGAAACTTGATTTTAGGGAATAACAATTGGTATCAGAGCAGATCCAATTGAAATCAAATTGAAAAATGAAGTTCGTTACTGTTCATCGAGTTCATAGATTGAATCTGAGTTTTAATGCATTTTTTGAGTTGTAATTGATCAGGTTATGATCGAATCATGTTATCAATCGAGTCTGTATGATTTGATTCATCAATTGCACTGTAATTGATCATCAATTTTGATGAATTTGGTGTTTTAGAGTTCACGAGTTCAAAGCACTGTTTCATAGATCGATTTGTGCTTTAAGTGTTTGTTATTGAAATTCAGTGCTAGATTTTGGTTCTAGATGTGTTTGTGGTCGATTTCTCAATGTTTCGAGTTGTAATTCGAAGTCTAGTTAGGTTTTCAGTTGATTCAGAGACATGTTTAGTCGTAAGTCTCAAGAACTCGCAACCAATATGAAGAACTCGCAAGTTCTTCAAGAACTCGCAGAGGCTCGAGAAAAAGGATTCGCATATCGATAAGAATTTCTAAAATTCCAAGTGCAGGATTCGTTAATATGTTTATTGAGAATGTTATAGTTTTCGCAGGCTTATATGTTTGAGAAAAGTTGTCAAGGAAAGGTTTCGCAGGTGTGAGTATTGTGGATTCTCCAGGATTCGCAGAGTGCTATATTGCGAATTGTGAATATTTCGTAGGCTTAAGTGTTAAGAATTTCATGTTTTGGCATGAGAATGACTTGCGAAAACTTTAGGATTCGTAGGTGTTGCTTGCGAAATCTGAGTTTCTGAAGCTTACAAATTCTATAGGCTTACGAATTTCTGTGTGTTTCAGGGTTATCTGCGAATTCCTTGCTATTCTTTCTATTAGCTTGAGAATTCTGTGTGAATATCTGTGTTGTTTGCGAATTATTTGCATCTCTTTGTAGTTTGTGAATTCTAGACTTGAGAATTTTGGAAATTTCATTTCTGATTTTCATTTCAAGTTTTTCTGAATAGTTTGATTTCATTTGGACTAACGGTCAATTTCAAGTTTCTTATTGCATATTTTTTCAATCAGGATGACATCAAGAGAAGCTCTCGCTATCGGAACTGACACAAAGCCACCAGTACTTTTCAAAGGAGAGTACGAGCAATGGAAAGATAAGTTCATGGATTTCATAGATAGACACGCATTGGGTGAACTTATCAAGATATCTTTGGAGGAAGGAGTTATGCCAATTCCAATAACGACCCGTACTGTTGGAAATGAGCAGATAGAATATCAACTTAAGTTTAATGAATTCACTGATGAGGATAAAGATAGATCAAGAGCTGATAGATTGGCAAAGTCTTTCATTCTTCAAGGCATACCAAATGAGATATATGTTAAGATTGACAGTTACAATGCTACCGGAAAGCAAATGTGGGATCAATTGGAGAAGATGATGCTTGGATCAAAAGTTGGAACCAACTCAAAATATCCAACTGCCTCAATAACTATGAAGAGTTCAAGGCTAAGGAGGGTGAATCACTAGAGGCTACTTATGACCGATTTGTGACTTTGTTGAACGAACTCAGTAAGAACAAAGTGAATAAGTCACAAATTGAGCTTAATGTCAAGTTCCTTAGTATCTTGCAGCCTGAGTGGAAGAGATTTACTAGGCAAATGAAGCAAATGAAGGACTTGAATGAAATACCACTCCATGAAGTCTATGAAACTCTTAGACAAAATGAAGAAGAGGTTGATGAGATTATGGGTGAAAAGAAAAAGGCTGAGAAGGCAGTTGTTGATCTAGTTGCTCTAGTTGTGAAACAGAAGAGTGTGAGTCTTAAGAAGAAAAAGAAAGTGATACTTTCTGAATCAGAAGAGGCAGAGAGTGAAGATAATTCTGATTCAGATGACTGTGAAAGTTTGAAGAAGGTCATCCTGATGCTGACAAAAGCTTTTCAGAAAAAGTTTTACAAAAAGCCTAGCTCAAACAGTCAGAGATACTCTTCTGGGTCTAAGAACTTTGAACACAAGGAGAGAACTGAAGGAAAGAGAATGGAAGAAAAGAAGCCTGCAGAAGAGAAGAGACAGTCAAAATCCACAAAGTGCTATAACTGTGGCAAACTGGGTCATTTTGCTAAGAACTGTAGAAAGCCCAAAGTCAGAAACTCCGAGTACTACAAGAACAAGATGCTTCTAGCCAAGCAACAGGAGGCTGGAAAAGCATTGATGGCAGATGATGAGTTATGGCTTGATCATTCAGACCAGGAAGATGAGACAGAAGAGAAGGAAGAGACATTATTCAGGTGTTACATTCTTATTTTGTCTAGATTTGCAAAGATCTGGATGAATACATTGTTCGAATTTGCAACGAATCAGAGGCTCATTATCAAAGATCAGTGGTTAGATAGAATTTCAGAGACATTTCTTGGAGAAGGTTTTGATGATATCGATGCTCGTTTCATCAAAAAGGGGGAGATGATTTAAAGAAATGTTAGAGTCGGAAATTTCAAAGATAAAGAGTTGCAGAAAATAAAGTTCAAAGTTTGGAAGTTTTAAAGATTGCTCAAGCAAAGTCAAAGTTGTTTGAAGATGTGCTGATTTTCAGAAATTTTCTTTGAAGATTATTTTGCTGAAGCAAGTCGAGCTAAATCTGAAGATAATTTCTTTCCAAAGTCTGAAAGAGTTGTGTGGTAATTTCTGAAGAGATTATTGAAGATAGTTTCTACCATATTTGGGGGAGATTGTTAATTTTGTTCAAAGACAGACTTGGGAAGAATAAAGTTAAACAAAAGGAAGAGATTGTCCAGATTGAACCAAAGGGGGAGATTGAATTGCTAAATCTTTACAAAGATGATCTTGAATCCAAAGGGGGAGATTATTAGAGCAGAAATATATTGGATACAAGATCATGTAGACTGAAGGTTAAAGTACAAGAAGTCAAAGCTGAGAAAGTCAACTCTCATTAAAAAGTCAAAGTCATTTTGTAATAAAGTCAAAGTTACTTGTATTTGTTTGTTTCCTTGTTTTAGGTTGTGGGTATAAATAGGTTGATTTGTTGTTTAATAGATATATAACTAGAAAAGAGAGTTCATACATAGAGAGAGTTTTAGAGAGAGAAACAGAGATCTAGTAAGAGAAAGTGATAAACTGCATTTGTAGTAGTTTGATTTTGGATTTGAAATCAATCAGGTAGTTTAATCATTTTGTTTGATTGATTGTTTATGTTTTAGAAACTTGATTTCAGGGAATAACACACCCTCATCGAAGTTCAGCTTCATAGGTGTTATTATTCCCACCGCTTCTCCCAGAGCTTGTCCATATGCCATTTCCTCATTAGCAACATCTTCATTTTGTTCTTGTTGTTATTGTCCTCTTATCGGTTCGCCATCTCTGAAAATTGTCCCCAAGCTTTCTTTCTAGTGGTCGAATTCCTTTTCATTCGGAAATAAATCCTTTGCCTCGCCAATTAGTTCTTTTATGTCCCATTTTGTTGCGAATAACAACACGAATTTAGCATTTATCCTCGATATGTATTCCTGTAATTTTATTAACCAAGTGATTAATCAGCGATCACTCTAGCTTCTCTCTTTCCATAAAAGGTTGTAGGCTTTGGGACCTCGACCCTTGATGTAGGTGCACTAATGTTTATCCCGTTCGCCACGGCTTGCTTGCAAACCCCCGTGTCGGTTCGAACTTCTTCAAGTTGGTCACGAGTGATAGCTTGCTCCTTTCCACCCTCTCGACTTGTGCGCGCAAGGTAGCTAGCTCATTTTGAATGATGCCTCGAAGATCCTCAACTTCTCGGTGAAACTCCAACTTCAAGATATCAAGGGTGGCCTTGATATCTTCTCGAACTTCCGAGTCTTCCGCTTCCAAGACTCCAAGTTGTTGTTGGACATCTTCAAGGTGAAGTACAAGATCATCGATCATTACCTTCAAATCTCTGGTGGACTTCTCCACATCAACGACTCTAGCATCTAGGCTGGCCATCAACTCATTTGATTTCCCCCGACTCCTGCTTCGAGTCTTGACTCCCTCATGACGAGATTCTTCCCATCCTCGAGTTGCCTCCTTAACCTTAACATTCAACTCCACATTGTTTGCCATCGCCTCAAACATTCACTCTGATACCACTTGTCATAGAGTTGTCTTCACAAGCTCGCGTGCGGCCTTAGTTCTCAAACTAAGTTAGCCAATCTACGAGAATAACGAACAATGATGAGCAAACAAGAATGTTAAGAAGATTGGGAGAACTTTATGCTTCTATTACTCAAGTTGTGAAAATGTGGAGAGTGTTTTACAAATGAAAGACTACATCTATTAATACTACTCTATGGATCTTTCTAGAATTCTCTCTAGACCATTCTACTAGATATTTATAAGAAACTTCTAGCTACTCAAGGACTAGATATACATGGATCTTTCCGGAATATGCTTGGGCCCTCCTAATCCATGCTTGTTCCTTCTTGATCATTTTTCAAGGTTTCACCATTCTCTTGATTTATCCTGAATGTTTCAAATTTTCGGAGAACGACGTGACAGGGTGCATGAGACCCTGCTTGGTCCTTAGTAGGGTCCGCCCTTGACTACATTCAAATGTAGGATATTTCCCATTTTTATTGAAACTTTCGTACCATAAACAATAGTAAACCAGAATTAGCGTTTACTCTTAACAAAATTAACAACTAAGAAATTGAAATGGGTCTTGCTGAATAAATCCAAGAGAGAAGATTTAAGAAGGATTAAGAGAAAGAAAAAGTGAAATGCAAAGATTACATTTTTTGTTTTTTTAAATAAAAACTAGTAAATTACATTCCCGGTTCCTGTGGTTTGCTGATATTTTGGATATCGTCCCTAAACCGCATTTATTACACTGGGCATCCCTTTGGTATGCAAAAACGTACATAGAAGGTCCCTCCCTCTAACGAGATCAATTAGCCCAGACAACCGAATGGGCATTTGCGTTTTGTACTTTCTTTTTTGTATTTTTCTGTTTTGTTTATGAGTATTATTATAATATTACATTCACATAAAATTATATATATATATATATATATATAGGGGCGTAATCAAATGAGAACTGACTATTTTGTGGTAACCGTGAGATCCAACCACAACCAATCATTTAAGATAATTAATGTTGTTTACTAAAATAAAATAAAGGGTATAATGGTAATTTGATTTCAATTGACAACTCATTAAACATATCCCTGCGAACCTGCCGCCCCATGAAACCATTCTTTTTTGCTTTTTCCCTCTCTCTTTCTCTGGCTTCATCTTTTAATTTTCTTTTAAACTTGAAAATTTCATTCAGATCTCCTACATCCCAGCCATGAACCAATGGAAAAAACTCATTCAAATCTTCACCAGAAAAAATCGCCATAAACCAACGTCGACAAATACTCCTCTTCATTCAGATCTCCTACTTCCAACCACCAAAAGCCTCCTCAGACCTTCACTCTTCCTCCGCCTACAAAACCTCAGTCGCCTACGGTGGCGTATAGCAGATCGGCAAGGGAGGAGTCGGTGACCGGAGTTACGAAAGTGAGTCTTGACGGCGTGGAGAAGAGAGGTGGTGGTGGAGGAGAGAGGAGGTCGAGGACGGCGGCGAACAGATCGAGGAGGTCGAGAATAGGTATCACAAACAGATTGAGGAGGTCGAGAAGTTGTTCTCTATGATGGCGTTTTCCATGAAGGAGCCGACGTTATTGCCGTCGCAGTCGCCACCCACCGGTGTCCTCAAATCAGTCACCATGGTGAGTTTTTTCCGATATTTACAAAAGGGTATCATAGGGTGCTATCATGTATTTTTGATATTTTTTTTTGAAGTTTACAAAGTGTATCATGGTGTAACAGTAGGATATCTTGAGGTATCACACTGGTGGTATCACAATTGGGTATCACATTTGGTATAACAGTAGGGTGTCATAATGGGGTATCACATTTGGTGTAGGATATCACGAGGTATCACATTTGGTATCACACAGGTGGTATCACATTTGGTATAACAGTAGGGTCACAATGGGGTATCCAGTGTTCAAAAAGGCGCGCCATGGCGCGATATGGCGTAAGACGCGTCTCCGCCGTTACGAAATGGCCCATAATGTTTCTGTAAGGCGTGACTCACGCTATGGCGCCTTAAGGCGCGCCATGGCGCGCCGCGGCGCGCGTTTTTTCTAAGACGTGACTTTTTTTCAATTTTTTTTTAATTTTTCAATTTTTCAATTTTTTTATCTTTTGTGTTTATACATTTTTATATTTAGATTTAACACTTTTATAGATTTATCTAATCACATTACTCACAGTTTCATGAAGTCATAAACGTTATGGACTCACGATTAAAACGAAGTTGTAAAATTATTTTTCTGTGTTCTATTTTAAATATTTAATCAAAAGCTATTTTTATACTATTAATTTATATGATTTTTCTTCTTCCAATATGAATGTATATTCTTTAATATCATTATTTGATTAGAATAATATATATAAAACATATACGTATATATATAATTTTGAATATGACATACAAATTTGCCGCCTTATGTCACGCCTTGAAAAACGCCGCGTCCTCGCCGTGGCATGTAAGGCTTAAGGCTTGACCTCGCCGCCACGCCACGCCTCACGCTATTTTGAACCTTGGGGGTATCACATTGGTATCATACTGTATTTCCTTTGTTTTACGAAGTGTATCACAATGTATTTCCTTTGTTTTACGAAGTGTATCACAATGTATCAGGTGGTGGTGTTTTGCTTTTCTTTATTTTCATTATTTTGTTAAGGGTACCACAGAATGAATGTGTTTGCTAGAAAAAGATTTGCCGGAAAAAAAGTTCGTCGGTGAGAGAAGGTAGGAGAGAGGAGAGAGGAGAAAGGAGAGATCATATTTTTAAAATACCTAAATTGACCTTTAATTATAATTTAAATCATAATTACCAAAATTAATAATTTTCTAATTTATCATCTGATTTGTGGTTGCGATTGGATCTCACAGTTATCACAAATAACTCAGTTCTTCCTTGAAAGACCCCATATATATATATATATATAAACAGAGAGTCGTCCCTAATCCCCGCAACTCCGTTAACACCACCTCCGACCACCTCTCTTTACTTCTCCGGTGAACCACCTCCCTTCCCCTTTGTCTCCGTCCTCATCCACCTAAAACCCACATCGACCTCACATATCCACCATCGTCTTATCCTCTTCAACTTCACTTTTCTCCATCTCTATTTTGATCATCTCCGATACTCACCCAAACACCACAATCCCTTCCTTCGATCTTCCTCCCTCATAAATAGCACACAAAAACACCACCCAAACTGTCTACGTGAAGGTTGAAGGATGGTTGTAGATGGGTGTTCATAGGAGAAGTTGTACGATGGTGTTTTCATGGTGGGTGACCGCCCACATCCACCGTCATTTTGGTGTATATATGTATGTTGTGTGAGAGGAAGAGGGGGAGATGTATTTTGAGGGCTACCGACGGTAAGATGGGTCTCGATGGGAAGATGAAAGAATCCACCCCCACCATTAAACCCATCTCCGACCTCCCTCCTTCATGCACCTCCATTTACGATAGACTCACATTATAAACAACGAAAACAAAGGGGGAGGAGTTAATGGACGAAAATGGAGGTAGAGGTCGGTTACGAAATTAGAGGGGTACGTTAACTTACGGGTTATCATCCCTATGATCGTATATGTATGTATATGTGGTGTGTGTGTGTATGCGAGAGAGGGAGAGAGGGAGAGAGAGAGAGAGAGAAAGAAAGTAGTTGCAGGTAGTTATCGGAGGTGGCCGACGGTGAGGAAAGCGACGGTGACGGACACTGGAAAATTTGGGCCGATGATCAAAGGGTGGGTTAGGTGTGGGTTCAATAAAAAACAAAATTAATTAATATTTAATATGTTAGAGAGAATTGCATTTTTGGTTCTTGAGGTAAATGACAAAAAAATGTTGAAAAGACAAAAATAACCCCTCACTTAACTAAGTTAACGGAATCTTTTTGATTCCGTTAGACGAAGGGACCCGCAACGTGCGTTTTCTCATACCACAGGGACGCCTAATGTAATAAACGCATTTTAGGAACGATATCCAAATTATCAGCAAACCACAGGGACCGGGAATGTAATTTACTCGATGAAAAAATATGATTTAATTTATGGTTCTACTTTGAATCGGACAGGAGTAACCGAGTAAAAATGGGCCTGAAGACCGTTGGATACCTTTGTAATTTAGGGGGTGTTTGAGATTGCTTATTTAAAACAACTTATGCTTATTTTGAAAAGTGCTTATTAACTTATGCGGTGTCAAACCGGAGTTTTTAAAAAAATGTTTGGATTAGCTTATTGTGGTACCAAAACGTAATAAGCTAAAAATTGTTATTTAAAAGTGTTTGAGATTGCTTATACATAATAATAAGCACTTTTCAAATAAATTGATAAGTTAGAACAAAACAACTTATCAAAAACGGTTTTTCAACGGTTTGACACCGCTATAAGTTCTTTTCATTTTTCTCTATCCAAACACTTAAAAGTGCTTATCTTCGGTGTCAAATCGCAATAAAAAAGAAAACGCTTTAAATAAGCAATTCCAAACACCCCCTTAGAAAAATAACCCATTTGAGTCGTTACCGAGAATTTGTATCATGCAAGTTCGACCAAGTTTTGGGATGCAAGAAGTAACAATCTGGAACAAAACTCCTCTACAAAAGAGTTTGGAGAGAATTTCTCGCACATGTTTCATGGGCCTGGAAAATTTTCACAAACAGGGTATGGTCTCTTCGGTTAAATTATTAATGCCCGTTACATGTTTGATGAAATGTCTTCTACAGTTGCGATTTTGTTTTCTTTTACCCTGTTCTTCGCTTTCTTGATCATTGTTTTTCAATCATCCATTCATTTTCCAGTCCTGTCTAGGAGGTCCCATGACAGAGCTATACCTTGACATTTGGCTTTCGATGTCAAAAAGGTTGATTTTTGATTTCCGCAATTCAGTTGGGCTTCCATTATTTGAGGTAAATAAATTTGCTAATTGTGTTAATCTTCATAGCAAGTATTACATAGAGAAGAGTTGGTCTGGCATTTTGGACAAACTCTATATATATCAATTCCACATTTAAAAGTTCAACATCATCAATCAAAGTGTTACGGTTTTTGCTGAAGGAAGCATTTGCTTCTATGTCTAGCATTACTAAAACTACTGTAACATGCTCAAAGTTTCTGTAGTGCAATGCAATATACTGACACTTACTGCACAAAATTTGTCCTTCTCCTGATCTGCATACATAAAAGCACTCATGATTCATTGATCGTCTTGATTCATAGCTCGGTTAATCACCAAAATTATCTACCAGATAGGATGACATAAAAGAAATAATTTATGCATCGCCTGTTGTCTCTTGTACCTTCTTCTGGGAATCTGCTGATCAATGAATTGATGTTTGGACTTTATGGCTCTGATGATCTTTTTTTACCGTGTTTGGAAGTTAAATGCCTTGATGGAGTATGCAAAAATGAATCCAAAGAGGACAGTAAATCCAACGATGATTATTGCAACATACCCTATAAAGTCATGTTCAAACCCAAAATAACTGCTGACGAACTCTGAAACTGTTTGGCCTGATTCTAGCTTGTCATTTATATCAGCAAATTGTGAAGCAACCAACCCGTATAATGTCCAAGCAACAGGGCAAATGTAGTAGTACCATCTCCACCATATGGGGATCCTCTGTTTATTGTGGGGAAAAGGGAAAATGGTTTTAGTCTTTGTGGGTGATGATAAATCTATAAGTAGACTTAAGCAGTGGCACTTACTGTCCGTGGAACAATGAATCCCGAGAATAGGTTCCATAATGCATAAAAAGCAGATGAGATTATAGCAGCGATGTTGTGGTTAGGGGTGACCGCCACTGTCATCATCCCATAAAATGTGAAGTATAGTAATGTGAAGTACATAAAGAACAGATACCAAAAGAACTTGACTACTCTCCACTCGAATCCAATCATTGCGTATACAATAATGCCGTAGACAATGGTTTGGACAAAAACGTATGGTATCTCAATCATAATCTGCATAAGAGTTGAGCTATGAGTAAGAACATATTGTAGTCCATCATGCAAAAGATGATAAGAAGAAAAAATTTATTCTATTTTATTTCTAATTGTAACCCTAGTTTATGTGCATGATACAAATTCTAGGTAATAATGAATTTTTTATTGAAATACCAGTTACCATACCTGTCCAAAGGCGTATGGAAAAGCTGAGTACATCCCAGCAGCTCTTTCCCTGTAAAAGACTGTCCTCTCAATAGAAACAATGGGCTGGACTGATGCAGCATTTTGTACACCAATAAATGTTACAGCAGCGTACATAGAACCCATTGCATTGAAAAGATCTTGTTGCTTGTCCCTGGAAACCCAATAGTTCTATGAGTTAGGAATAAGAATAATGGAAGATGGTTTTGGTGTTAGGTCCATCCCTTTGCCTCCTTTTTGTTATTAGTTGCTAATCTTCTTATTAGCTTACCTTTTGGAGCCCATATCCCAGAAGATTGTGCCAAACATCAGGGCAATGAATGTTGTGAATAGGAACCTCACTGCAGAGTATGGTGGGTTTCGCCAATATGACCAATGTTGTTTCCATAGACATGCCATGCATTGTGTCCAAAACGATTGTGAATATTGAGTACGGAAATGTATATCAGAAGAACCAGGTATAGGTTGGCTAATTTCGTTTATCAACTCCTTATTTCTCCTGAATTAGTCACCGGAAGTAGTAATTAGTATACAGAATAAGTGCATCAACTGTAGATAGTATCAGGTGTTGTGGTATCCTACTTGTATAGTTCTGAGTTTGTGTATACTTCAGCAAAGTTAATGCCTAAAGCTGCTTCCTGTGCTTCGGAGGTCACTTCCAACATCCAAGTTGCCGGATTGTAACCATCTTTAATTTTATTCACTCCATCAATGTCCTTAAATTAATTGAGGTTGACTCATTGATGTTAATATTTGAACCGAAGATATAGAAAGATCAAATATTGGTATTTACTATTTACTCACCTCAAAGTACTTGATTAACTGAGAACAATGACGTCCTAATGGACCAAAGTATATTTGTTCACCTCCTCGTTTTAAAAGAAATAGCTGGCATATAGGAAAATCCTTGATCAATGTTTTTCTTTTTGTGTGTGTGTGTGTGTTAAGTTACAAAACAAAGCACTTTATTTGATTAAAACTTACCTCATCAAAAGCGTCAAAGATGTCAATATTTGGCTGATGTATCGTGCACACCACTGTTCTACCTGTGTCAACAGTGTTTCTCACTGTTCTCATGACTATTGCTGCTGCCCTTGCGTCTAATCCTGACGTAGGCTCATCCATAAAGATTATAGACGGGTTGGCCACTAGCTCAACTGCGATTGTCAGCCTCTTGCGCTGTTCAGTTGAAAGCCCATTCACGCCGGGCAATCCCACAAGTGCTTCACTCAGTGGAGTTAGCTCCACAAGTTCCATGACCTCCTCAATAAACATCTGCAGATCATAAGATATAACGCCGAATGTTCATCTATTAGTATTCCACAACTAAACATCACATTCACATATATGGAGGTCTCAGGCTATGTTTCTAGGAAATTTAAAAAAAATGAATATAACCATTTCTCAATAGTATTGGAGGAGTTGAAAAACATTTGCATTGGAGTATTATTAATACCGACTTCAAGAGGCTTTCTATTATTTTCACCTCTCTGGTTGCTGAATCAACTTCAGCAGGTAACCGAAGCCATGCAGAATATTGCAAGGACTCCGATACTGTGACATGCGGGGAGTGAATATCAGTTTGCTCACAATATCCTGCAATGCGAGCAAACGTTTCCTGCTTCTTTGGGTACCCAGAGATAGTGATCCTTCCCTTGGTGTACCCACCTGTTTTTCGTCCAGCTAATACATCCATTAAAGTGGTCTTACCAGCACCACTGATCCCCATTAAAGCTGTGAGAACTCCTGGCCTAAAACAACCACTAACACCCTTTAATAGTTCTAGCTGCTGTTGGGTGACACCTTCAGCTTTCATTTCCTGCAAATATGTTACTTTAGTATGAGAATGATGGAATTTTAGGTTCTAGCGATAAATGTGAATGGGAAATACATACTCCAGTGTAGGGAAGAGTAATATTTTGGTGCATTAACTCAACAATGAAACTGAACTATGTACATACTCCAAAATCTTTGATCGTTTGGAATTTTTTCAGACAGTATCTCAAGTTACCTGAGGCATATCAACTGCATATCTGATTTCGTCAAACGTAAGGGAAAGGGGAACAAAAGGTAGAACCATCCCACGCTTCTTTTTCTTATCTGCTTCTATTATACTGCCAACTCTTGATGACATTGACCTTGATGATACACTTCTTCCAACTTCATTCTTTGTTTCTGCATAATATTTTATGTATTTTAATTATGTTAACTTTACAATTCCAGTGACCTACGATGTACACTGGTTCTTGATGAACCCACCTGATGAAGCTCTCACTGATAATTCAATTGGATCTCCTGTTTTTATAGCATTTCTTGCAGCCACTGTTTCTTCAGATAGAACTGCCTGAGGCTTCCCTAAGGCTGCATTAGAGAACCCATTTCATCATAACAAGTTGAATTGTAGCTTGTGTTAATTTTTCACTTTCTTGGAGTATAAAATGATGATAATGTAGAAATAAGGTATAAATTGAATCCTTACGGTTGAGGTATGTGAGAGCCAAGATGAAGAAGATATTGAAGAGGAAAACATATCCAACTAAAGCACCTACGGAAATCCAATACCATTTTGCTTCTGGGAAAAGTCCTCGAGACTTTAGGACAGCAACACCCAATGATTCTGTGGAGTTTGGTAAAACCTGCCAGACAAAAGGCATTCCATGGTAGAACTACCAAAATAAATAGAAATCGGAGCTCTATATGATTCATTTTTTAATGTAAAAGCTAAGACTTTGGGTCCTTATATAACCTGACTCATTGAAAAATTATAGATCTTCAAGATAAAATATAGAAATACCACAAATAGAGCCTTTATGACAAACTATCAAAGGGGTCCTTTCCCACCTCGGAGCTACTTAGGTAATATTAGGTATTCATCGGTTTTAATAAGTCCCCTACAGTTGTTTGTCTTTTACCGGATCTAGAACCATTTTCAACAGTTTGTTGAGCCATAGTTCCCTCCATAACTGTAAGCCCAAGTGATGTATCTTTTACTTCATTTACATTGGAGGTGGCAAAATGGACGGGTTGGGTCACTTTTTGTCACTTTTTTGGTTTTTGTAAATAGTTAATGCGTTAGATGTGATTATAAAATTATTCTATTAGAATCATAATCAAATTTAAAAAACGATTTAAGAGGTTGTAAGCATTAAAATACACTTTGGTGAATTTTCTTCCCATTCGACCTGTGTCATTTTTACCTAAGTTTTCAAATTTACCACAACTCCTTTCAGAATTCACAGACTTTGTGTAAGCTTTAATTAAAGGGTTACCTGCCTCCAACTCTTTCCAAGAAATTCATTGACAGCCAGACCATTCTGCCCATACATCAGAGGTGAAAGCCAGTAACCCCATGCCCACCACTTCTTTATATCATCTGAGGTGAGAAAAGGTATTAATCATGTATAAAATTTTATATATTGAAAAGTATCTTGACAGTATATCTATATGCACATTCATGTGTATGTGTGTGTGCACGTGCAGATAACTTTGTAACACAGGCTGATCATGGAAGGATTCCTTCGAGGATATGATGGTATTATGGATATGTTTCAATGGATGATAGCTGACGCAGGGTGGAAGCACACACTTTGGTAGGAAAATAATATATTTTGAATGAATGTTCTAGGCATACAATGACTCATTTGTGAAGGACGGAGCTGAATTTTTGCAGGTTTGTCCCAAAGTTCAAAATCATGCTCCAAGATATTGAACTTCCCAACCTAAAATAGCTCATGATTGAAGGCACGCTGTATAAAATAAAAGCATAACATCTAGTAAATTAGGAAAATGTTGAAAATAAAGCCGTAACGCTACCGATGGATATTAGGCCTGACAGTAAGCCAAAAAGGGGTGTAGCCGCTTCAACACAGTCTGCACATTGTTGAGACATTTATATTGACTCGTCGCATGCAGGTCACCTAATTGCGCATGGTTTAAAAATTATGACCGCTTGAAGTTGATACGTTTTTTAATACGTTTCCAGTGTTCCTACTGTTCTATGTATGAATTGGCCAATTGTTCTATTTATTCCTCATCAATAGCTCATTAGGAAATGCACTAACTCAAGATTTCATGCTTTTCTGTTTCTATACACTCAAAAAATGCATAGGCATCTAAATAAGGCTCAGCCCGACCTAGTCCATTAAGGAGTTGTAATTTCTGGAAAACATTCTGTTTTGTAGAAAGAAAGTCTTCAGCAGAGTGAAAATTCACAAGTCGGATTCATTGTGAGCCATTTAATTTTCGATGGTGTGGTTTTTACAATCTGGACTAATATGCGTACCTCGGGACAAGATGAAACCACCAAGCACAAGAATGGCAAGAAATGCGAATGAGCCAATCGTGTTGGCCACAATGATATTCCGTCCTAAAGCTGCTATGAAACGAAATACTGCAGAAGCCATCTGTTGAATGCAGATGAGCAGAAGTAATTGTCTGAAAAACCTGCAAGGGTGAAAGTTCATGATATTGAAGCATGCACCAATTGCAAAATAGTAGACAGATAATCTAGATTCAATTAGAAACTATTACCTTCCAACATCTGGATCATATCCTGTCACATAATACGTCATGATTACCCAAGTGGCAGCTTCAACAATTGTCAGTGGGATCTTGAGAATCCATGTGGGTAGCGAGTATACCCAAGGAGGAAAGAAGAGAAGGTCTCTTTGCTTGTAGAACACAGGAAGTTTCATTATGCTTAATGCAAGCTCCGAGAATCCATTGAATGTTATTGTGAGTATTGTGAAAAACAGAGCACCCATGTAAACTGTTCCATCCACTATTGTTTTCTTTGGCATCTCTGTTCGTAGGAATAGTGTCATTGACGTAGTAGCCAAAAAAATAAGCTGAACAAGTAACAGGTAAAGTAGTTAAGAGTGATGAACATATAAGTGGACCTTTAACCAATGTTCTAAAAACTTTGAATTTTCTTTTACTATATATACTTAATTCACCTATTAGTTGCTAATTGAAGTGGTGCAGGTCACGTAAATCCGATTGGATGACGTTTTCAAAGTGACTATTGCGACTTGAAAAACTAGAATCAGATAATTAGGTGCTTAAACTTATAGATAGGTAAAATTTGATTTATCTTATTCCTCAATTTTCTTACAGTAATTCCTTGTCTGCTTCTCCAAATATGATTATTTATCCTAAATGATCAGAAAATCATAATCATAAAGCACACTATACTAATCAGTGCTAGTTCAAGTCCTAACAATCAGTTTAAACACACATCGGAACATCCCCTAAGTAATCTACATTATCCTGTATTTACTTACTTGTGCCATCTTGAATATGTACACAAAAGAGTTCCTTTTCATAAGCAAGTACTCTCTAGATACGCAAGCTTTCAAAAGTTCCTTTCTGCTAACACCATATTTCTTAGTAGTTAAAGCTGCAGGGTGGCTCTTGGTTCTGTCAAATGGAGCAGCAAGTTCATCACCAAGCCTTTTTCCCACATGGAACAACTGAAATGCTTCTGTGAATTCTTGTACAGTAACATAACTATAAGGTTCGTTAATTCTCGCCCAATATTGCTCTTGATCTTTTTTTGATGTTACCTACAGTTTCACGTATTGAGAGATCATAAGCTGAAAGTTCTGATTCCAGAACGAAATGTATCAGGAAAGGAACTTGAGAGGTAATATTACTTCTTGTAAAAAGTCGGCAACTGCTTTTCTCTCAGGACATTTGAAACCCATGTACTCAAAGAACACTAGCACATTTTCTCGTGGACCTTGGTATACAACTTGTCCATCCGAGAGAAGTATTATGTCATCAAATAGGTCATAAGTTTCTGGTGCAGGTTGGAGGAGTGAGATCACAGCAGTTCCTTGAAGAATGTGAATTGACTGCCTGATTGAATTTACTATTTGGAACGTCGTTGAACTGTCCAAACCCGTTGATATCTCATCCATAAATAGTGCCCTTGATGGTCCAACCATCATTTCCCCTGCAGTGACTCTCTTCTTTTGCCCTCCAGAAATACCTCTGAACATTTCATCTCCTACTACGATATCAGCACAGATTTCAAGACCTAAAATCTGCACAAATGAACATAAAAACCAGAAACTTAGCTGTGTTTTTCTCACAAACTCACTTCATATTCTACATTTATTAAGCTTTTACCTTCATAACATACTCGGTGACAACACTAGCTTCTTGCCCTTCTAGTGATGCTGCCTAAAGTTTGATCAAGAAATATCAAAGATTTAGTTAGGTAACTATGAATAGTTCTTATGATGATATGCATGTGCTTATAATCATGTATGTTGGTTAGTTTCCTTTCTCACCTTCATGTAGATGTCAAGATCAGGATCGGGCTTGATGTTTGCTTCCTTCTCTCTTCTAGACAGTTCTGCCAACATTTCTGCAAAGTTTCCATGATTATATGTACCATTTAAAACAGAGTCAACTGTCTTTCATATATGTAATCATGTGAAAGTTTGTCAATTCTATCTGGTGTACATATATTTCTGTTAAAGTTTGTAATACATTTACTGACCATAATTTGCTCCAACTCCTTGGCATCTGGCTGAGAAAGCTAATGTCTCTCTGACTGTCATTTCTCCAATATGGAGATCATATTGACTTATATAAGCAGATGTTCTTTGTGGGACAAACTCGCCCATTTCATGCCCATTGTAAGTCACTCTTCCGGATACCTGGAGTCATTTAAACATGAATGCATAGGACTATGTGGTGTTTCTTTTGACCTTTTACATGTAGCACTGTCATAGACGTGTGTACCTTCAGTTTCAGATGAATGAAAATTTGACTTAGGGACCATTTACCAACACAAATTGGGTGAGCGCTAAGCAGTCAGAGGGCGGTCTTTATAAGAAGTTCGGTCTGGGTAAACGCTGTATGAAAATGGTTGTTTATCAACTGTTTTGTAGCAAGTGCTTACCGATAAAAACAAATTGGGTAAGCACTGTCTGACTTGGCCAGTGATATCTTGGTGGTGGGTTGACTCGGTGAGCACCTCGGCCAGTCACAACTCAGAAGTGTAGTTAAACAACATCATATCTTTTCCGGTAAGAAGCAATCAACACTAAGGGGTCGTTTACCAATACAAATTGGGTAAGAGCTAACCAGGTAAGTGAGGCTCTTAATATGTTGCTTTGAAAATCATGGTTCAGTCTTGGTAAGTGCTAACCAAGTAAGTGAGGCTCTTAATATGTTGCTTTGAAAATCATGGTTCGGTCTCGGTAAGCTCTAACCAGTAAGTGAGGCTCCTGATACTTACCGGGACAGCATCTCTGTCAGTGACATTGTAGGTTAGAGGGTGTGGGTAAACAACATTATGATATGCTCACTTACTCGGTAAGAGTCTCACTCGGCAGGGAGAGGATATTGGTAAACATCATTTTGTCTAACCATGCGCTTACCCGGTAAGATCCATTAAGCATTTAGTAAGCGGGCCCTAAGCAACAGCTCCTTAGACTCTGTTCTCTTACCTGTAAATCTGACCCCAGTTTTCCAGCCAAAGCCAAAAGCAGTGTCGTTTTCCCGGAGCTTGGTGGGCCTAACAGCAATGTCATTCTGTGGAACCATAGGTATTGCGGTTACTTATCATGAGAAGTATTGGGGCATATATTTAAATGCAACTATTACTGTGCTAACTTACCTTCCAGGCTTAACAATACCACTCACATCATGAAGGATTGGCAATGATTTCTTTCTGCTGGGAAGAAGATGCAGAAAATTTAACGATCCCTGTGTGTTTGAGAGAGAAGATTGATTAGTTGAAATGAGATTAAACCTAGCTATATAATTCTTTTTGCAACCGTGGTATCTGACATATTTGGGCCAGCTAGTCCGAAAGTGAGCCTTCTACACAAAATGTGTGAATCTAAGGCCTTCTGGCCAATGGGTAAACCAAACCAAAACAAACCAAACAGGCGCAGTATATCCCACCCGAAGGTAGGGTATGGGGGATAAGATGTTCGCTGACGTTACCTCTATCCCGAGAGATTGTTTCCGAGAAAACCACTGGCCAGCGGGTGAGCCTTTTGTATAATGTGTAAATCAAAACAAGCATACCAAGTACATCCCACCCGAAAGTAGGGTCCCGGGGGTAAGATTTTCACTGACCTCTATCCCAAGAGACAAAGAGACTGTTTAGGAGAAAACCCGCGGCCAGTGGGTGTGAGCCTTAAAGAAACTAATAGCACTTAGCAGGAACCAAAACTTAGACCTCATGCCTTATTGTAACAAGACCCCAGAGGATTGACCCCTAAGTCAGCCTCTTGAGGTATAAAGCTAGAATCATGTTGATAATTAGAGGTGAAAGAAGAACAACCTCTAGGATGTTCACCAAGAAGTTGAATATGGTAGGCAATGCTCTGCCACCCACATAAGCTTCTGCATCAACATTCAAATGCTCAAAGCGGACCTCGATAGTCGGAAGTTGAAGTCCAACTCTGTATTTATTTCGATTTCAGATAAACATACAAATATTTCATACAAAATCATATGATGAGAAAAATATAAGTTGAAAGAAAGAATTACCGATCAATCCGTTCCTTTAACTTGAGCAAGAACTTTTCATTGTCTTCCTCGGCTATTCTAACAAGCCTATCTAGAAGATTCTTTTTCTCAACCAATCCGAGGTTCTTGATATTGATTTCTGTTAGTAGGCCCTTTTCTTCGGTTAGTATGCCTCTCTCTAATCGGAGATTTGTTGGCAGTTTCTGTATAGCAGCCCATTTTAGTGCTTCTTCATCATCTTCCTCAAATGAAGACCTTGAAAAGAAATCTCTACCACTGTTTCTCCATATGTTAGAACTGCTTATACGTGCACTGCTAACTCTAAATATCTCTTCACCCTCCATCACTACCACATGAAGCTGCTGAAAACTAGTAAGTTTTGATTCTCTGTGTTTATACTAGTTATCAGTTGGAGTTGGGTGACAATGCTGTGTCGTTATATATATATATGCTAGAAGATTGGTATGCTAATTTAAGATTCTGTTTTCTTTTCTGTAGGAACAAAGCATATTGGAATATTATATTTGAGAAATGCATATATATATATATATAGAATTTTAGTTAATAAAACGTGAAACTTGTATTACTGTTTTGATATAATGATGTCAGAAGTGATATCATATTTGACAAATTTATCTGAGTTAGGTCGGGTATAATTCACTTCGTCGGTTTATTTCTACGTCATCCTGAGTGCATAATTATTTCATCAACTGCTTTTTATTTTATTTTATTTTATTTTTTGCCAGCTTAGAGATCCATCCAACTGCATGTGGCTACCTTTTTGGTTTCAGTAGTGCGGTTCATAGGGGATGGCGGCCCCGACACATACCCACGCCTAACAGCTCAACCAACCATTTTTTTGAGCCAACGTATCATAGTCCCAATATTTTCCTCAAGGAATCATGTTTGCCACACATTCCCTCTAATCTATAAAACCAAGAATAAGATTTTAATCCTTAACCTAAATGTTTAAAAACAATAACCATTAACATGATGGTATCCGGGTTTGATTCCCTGCATTCGCAACTTTGTGGTCACGGGTTATAACCTCAGAGGTGCATGCTTTAGCAGTCGGTTTCATTGGCAAGGGATTAGTCTGGGCCAAAGGCCCAGGACACCCTTTCCAAAAAAAAAAACATGATGGTGATATATAAGTCAAATTATATGTATTGTTTCATACAAAGTGTAGGATGTCAAAATATATATAAAAGGTATATGTATGATAGTGTATCTTTTATGGTGGAACAAATTCGCAATGCTATGTAGTGAAAAGTATATGCTAGATAATGTTGATTTAGAAACTACACTTGATACTTTATCTAGGAATATTCGAACAATTGTTTTATATGATTTATTAAATATTTCATAGTTATCGAAGACCCATTTTTTATGTATGTCTAAGACCTATAAAATGTCAGGAACCTGGGTTGCAGCAGCATCACAAACAACTTATGACAAGGTACTGCCAAACGCACTTAAGAATATCAATTCCATTGTTATTCTTTAGTTTATAATCTTGAAAGTAAACATGTTCGATATTCACAAGGATGTATGAAAGTAAAAATGAGGTTGATGTTCACCAACATCATTTGTTGCTTTTATAAAATATATAGTCGGCTGGATTAATGCCGATACATTTTATGGTTTTGAGCAGCTGTTTATTTAGTGTATTTGGCTATATATGTTTCTACAAGACTCGTTGTCAGAATCCCACGTCAGCTAGACTCGGGCCCTTTCTCTTGTATATATGTTGAAACTCCTTTTCTCTTGTAAAGGGCTCTTTTAGAGGGAGATTTTATAGGAGTTCCACATATTCTAACACATTGTGACGTTACATCTATAGTGAGTAGAATATTTGTGTCTAAAATAATACCTGAAATACATCATTACTTGTACAACCCAACTGAATGAAGCATTTTAGGGTCCATCCTTCACCTACATGCATGCATATTGCATGTTTCTTTGATCTTCGAGTGTGTATGTGTGAAACTTTACTGGCATGCTGATGGTGTGTTCAATTCCTTACAATAAAGGGCCCTAGCTGTCTTTCTTTCTTTCTTTTACTTTGCATACCCTCATTATACTCTTTGGGTCCTACTGGTTCAACTCTTTTGAGTCAAATCATAACATTGAAAATATAAAAAAGAAAGTTTTGATGTTTATGTATGTAAGTATGAAATTGATAGAAGAGCTTAATTAGCACATAAAAAGGGTTAGGATCCCATCTTTTTTGTTGTTAACTCTGGTTTCGGGGCCAACTTGTGTATACCTTGATTAATTCCATATGGTCCTGAAGAATAGCCAAGAAAATCCTCAATGGCCTTGGAGGCAGTCGAACTTTTAACCCCATTTTTTTCAAGATACCCTATATATACATTAATTATGATATTTTCCTTTTGTTAACTGTGGGTGTCCAAGTCGGCTTACGCACACCTCGATTAATCCCAGACCCCAACCAGGAAATCCCCAATGGCTTGCAGGACTCGAACCGGTGACCTGAAAAATTCTCAAAGGCTCAAACTTTATTGTCGGTCGAGCTAACCCACAAAGTTATAGGTCTTAGCTAGAGAGGCATATTTGATTAAGATACTCGTTTCTTTATTGAAAATGCAAATAAAGACCAGTTGTTGAAAAATAGTTTATTATTTATATTTTCAAAATTTTGTTTTTGTTTTTGTTGAAATTAAAATAAAAACCCAAATCAATTTTAAACAATTGAGAGGTCAGCCACCAACCAAAGAAAGATTCGAACAGAAAATAATGGGTGAAAGGGAAATCATGATTGTTATTTAAACTTGAAACAAGGCTCCTTAAAATATCTACCTTTGAATTAATTAATGTACCGAAAGGTGATCATATCATCGTATTATTCAATCATAACCAGAGCCATCTGATCCAATCATGATTGGTCGAAATTGAATATTCAATTGTAATTGGACATGATTGGATTTAGAATCTCAATATCCAAATTAAACGAGTCAATTGTTAGATGGCATTTCAAAATCTAATAAAGTTGAACCAATTTAATCTAAGTAATCATGGATTTATGGGTCAGCTTACGCGAAATGAGTAATCCTCGGGGACCATGAATGGTCTGGAGTGATCGAATGTGAATCTCCATGGCCACAAGGGCTTATTCAAACACCACAACCCAATGAAAAAGGATTTGTTGTATGTGATATTTTTTGTGTTTTTTTTTTTACTTTATGCTTATAAATTACGTTGGTCGATCAATAGGTTTGTATGAATATTTATTTACATGTAATGCTTTTTAAGTGAAATGTGTGGTTCAAATATTGGACAAATACAATATGATCTATTCCCCAAAATCCATATTATGTGAACCGATAAAAGCCATTAATTAAATCATAAGTGTCTGTATCATATCCATTTAACTTTTTCGAAACTTTGAGGTAGCTATGAGAGGAGAGAAGATAAGACATCTAACTTACTTGAATATGTATGTAAGAAAATTCATGGTTTAATGTCAACATTTGGTAGGTTTAACCCCATGTCTCTCTCACTTGGAAAACAAAGCCTACGTAGTAATTCCTTATCGAATAAAATAAGCAAGCATTTGCTCACACATTAGACGTGTTGGAAAATTTTAGTAAAAAATGTGATTTTTTACTAACTTTGGACACAAATAAATACATGTATATGTAGAACAGAAATATGTTGGATACAAGATCATGAAGACTAAAGGTCAAAGATTCAAGAAGTCAAAGCTGGAAAGTCAACTCTCATGGAAAGTCAAAGTCATTTTGTAATAAAAGTCAAAGTTAATGTTTTGTATTTTGTTTTCTTTGTAATTGTGTGAGGGTATAAATACCTTCATGTCTTTGTAAGTGAGTGAGTAATATTCAGATTGTAGAGAGTGATGAGCAGATTGGAGAAGAGCAAATTAGAACATTATCCTAGTGAGAGAAAGTAGAGAGAGAAAGTGAGACTTGTAATTGTTGAGATTTGATCAATGACATGTGATTACGATTTTTGATCATATTTCTGTTTTACAATTAGAACTTGATGAAATTGGGAATAACAACCACCCCTATATATATATATATATATATATATATATATATATATATATATATATATATATATATATATATATAGGAAGGATCAATTGGAAACCAATATTACATTGGAAACTTTGGAAACCGAAATTAATCAATCATTGAATTTCCTTTTTTTATTTTTATTTTTAATTGATAAGGTTATTTTAGTCTTTTACGTAAATTCATAATATATATGGTAAGTGTTATTATTATTATAATATTAATTATTTAATTTTAATGTATTTTATATATGGTAATATTGATCCTTTATTAATTTAAACATGAAACATTTAATTTAGGTAAACACAAATTGATTCATACGCAAACTACAAACCAAATTATTTTTTCTGATTCTTATGAACCAGTGATTGATTCATCCAATGAATGAAAGTTTATATTCATATGAAATCTTCAATATTACTTCCAGGCACAAAATATTAATATAGTGAAACATAATGGATTTGATATAGTGAAACAAAATATTAATATAGTGAAACCTGACGAAACATAAAATGTTAATATAGTGAAACTGATGAAACATATTTGATATAGTGAAACATAATGGAAAGGTATTGAAACAAAATATTAATATAGTGAAACCTGATATAGTGAAACAAAATATTAATATAGTGAAACCTGATGAAACAGATTTGATATAGTGAAACATAATGGAAAGGTAATGAAACTTAATGAAACTTAATTGGGGTTTTACATACTGCATATTGATGAACAGGTAATAAAAAGGCAGTCTTGATATATTATTGTTATCTTTTATTAATAAATTAAATAATTTATTACCATATATAATTATTATCTTTTATTAATAAATTAATTAATTTATTACCATATTTCATCTTTGTTGCCAAATTTGAAACACAAAAGAAAAAGACACATTTACCCTTTTGACATATTATTATTATTATCTTTTATTAATAAATTAATTTATTTATTATCATATATAATTCAAATGAATCTTGACCATTGATTAAAATGATCAATGGTTGAAATTTGGTTTCCAAAGTTTCCAATGAAATTTAGTTTCCAATTGAAACCTCTACTACTCTAATACGCATTTTAACAAAAGTCTTAAAGACAAGTCTTAAAGCATTATGTACAATATCTTAAAGCATCAAAATCAAAAATCTCTTAATCATAATGTACAAATTCTTGATGCAAGGAATTTAAAAACCAATCGAACTCCAGACCATGCTTTTTTCTGATCGACCACCATCCCATAACTCCATTCTTTCTGACTGCCCCTTCTACCTCTACACGCTTCTACCTGCTCCACTAATAATTTTGAATTTCTTCATCTCCACTTTAAGCCCCCACTTAAACAAGAACAAATACACAGATCTATGGAAAGCGGTAAAACAAAAAACAATTAAACCCAATACTCCACTTTAAGCCCTCACTCCACCCACATATAGATGCAGATGCCGATGAACATGAAGATCTGAAGGTAATTTCTTCACCTTCTTCTTTTCCTGTTTTGTATGGATTTTGTTCTCAAGGTAATCATCAATTTCATGCTCTCCATGTTCTGTGATGATTTTTTAATTCTTTTGGTAGACAAAATTGACCCGGGGCTCAGGAAACGTTTCTTTTTTAGAATTGATTTCTTCTACATGATCGACCAACCCATGATTTTTGTTAATCGATTTCTACCACAGATTCTCTAATCGAGGTTTCTAATCGATTTCTTCTAACATCACAGTTTCTTCTCATCGATTTCTTGTAAAGCTCAGGTAACGATTTCTTCTGTTTGGTCGATTTCTGTAGTTTGGTCGATTTCTTCCACAGTTTATTCTCATCAATTTCTTGTAACAATTGATATCGATTTCTGTTTTAACACCACATTATACACCATCGATTTTCTATTTTAACATCATAGTTAATGTATTGGTAACATTGTATTTGAGTTCTTTTTGTAGGTGGCAATCATGAATGTCTTTCACTTTCACCAATGTTTGATTTTTTTTAGTGTTAGCCTTCTTTAATATAGGAACTGCACTTAAACTTTAAGTCAGAGGTAAGGTTACTTAAAAATGATGTTTTCATCTTGTTTGATGCTTGACATAATTTTAGTATATGTTTATCCGGTTTACTTTTAATAATTTTTGTTATTCCCTAATTTCAAGTTCTAATTCAGTAACAAACAAACAAGATGAATCTCGTAATCACATGTCATTGAATCATTCACAAGATTACAATCTCACAACTTTCTCTCTCTACTTTCTCACTCTAGAAAGATATACAAATAAGCTCTTCTCTAATATGCGTGTGTGTACTACTGATTACAAAGACAAGGACAAAGGTATTTATACCTCATAGCAATTACAAGTAAAGTAAAATACAAACAACATTGACTTTGACTTTATTAACAAAAGACTTTGACTTTGATGAGAGTTGACTTTTCCAGCTTTGACTTCTTCATCTTTTATAATCAATCTTTATGATCTTGAATCCAACATATTTGTGCTCTAACAATCTCCCCCTTTGGATCAAGATCATTACTAAAAGATTTAGCAATGCGATCTTCTCTTTTTAAACTCGATTGAAGTAACTCCTCTTTGAACAATCTGTATCTTCACTTGTCATTTCCCCTTTTATACAAACATAAATTTCTCAACCAATTCTCATGCTCCCCCTATTAATATGAAATCTTTACAATCTTCCCTTCTCTGATAAGCATAGTATCTTTAAAAACTTTCAGCAATCTTCTTCAAAAACTGATCTTCAAGAATATTAACAATCTCCCAAGGTTGTAACCAAACCTCTTTCAGACAAAACACACTTTGCTTCAACAAATAATCTTCAACACTTCTATTCTTTTTCATTCAAAAACTTTCAAACATTTCTTGTATTCTTCTTTGCTTTCTCAAACATTTCTTGAACTCTTCTCCCCCTTTTTGATGATTTGAGCATTAATATCATCAAAACTTTCTCTCCAAGAAATGTCTTTGACCGATCTGATTTGTCCAAGAGCCTCTGATTAATTGCCAATTCGAACAATGTATTCATCCAGATCTTTTCAAATCTAGACAAAATAGAAACGTGTAACTCCTGAATCAACAAATGAATCAGTTAAAATGCCTGTCAGTAACACGAAGTCACTGTGTGTAACAAATACACATTAGAAAGGAGCTTTTTGATGTTCACTCCCCCAGGGCTTCCATCCAATCATCGAAATACCACAAAGGCAATTTCTATGAATGTTATGACAAAGAAACAAATTCTTTGTGTGCTCGTGCAAGTGTAGAAAGAATTAAGCACGAAAATTGCTTTTATAATAAGGCTCAACATTGTGTAAACCACTGAGACAACAGTAGATAAACACAGACTCTAAGTGCATGATTGAAGTACAAAGGTGGGGCAGACTCCCTTCTTTTTCAATATCCAGATTTTCCAAATGAAAACCAGATAGATTATATGCTGCGTCCCCTTGAAAATGTGAAACATTTGCTTTTTGAGAAGAAAATGAGTAGCTTGTGGGTTTTTTTTTTCAAGAGTTGGCATGGGCTAGTTGCCTGTTTCAATAACGTTCACGAAGAAATGTGAAACATTAGTAATGTGGCTGCCCGACTCAGAAAGTAGTTGGTGCAGAGTTTGATATTCTTTTACTCTGATCTCACACCCTCTTTCTTTTAATCATTAAGCTCACTACTAACCAAACTCTCTTTTCCATTTTACCTCATCACACCCACACTCATTTCTTTTAGACTCCTCACACTCAATCACTAAAGGATTAACTTCTTGGGTAGGAAACACTGGTTAACGTGAATCCATAGAAGTTTAGTTAATTACTAGCACAAAGAACCCAAGTTCCTATAAAGCATGAGTTGCTCAAATGGTTTAACTATATCAGTTAAAGCTCATATACAAATGTCAAATATAAGTATGCTCAGTGATATAATCATGAAGATATGAGCATTTTAAACCATTGAAGTATTTTCAAACAAGGAATTTGAATGAATGAACATGAATGCAAGAAACTTGTTTGAAAATCTGACATTGTATAAAATGATCAGAAATGAATGATATATCAATTAAAGCTTAAGGTCAAGAAAAATTGATATTTGTCTATACGAAACAAGATATAGACATTCTTGAAATGACCGTTTCGAAATGAAATATCGCTCAAAATTCTTTGAATACAAGCGGAGTGTCTTACCATCGAAGAAAAATTGTTTCAATTTAGAGACATGGTAAGAACATGTTGAACAAAAATTCAAACCAGTGTGTGTGAATACTTGAAAGTATATAGAAAAGACAATACGCAAGTATTTATCTTTAGAAACACACGGTTTGTTTATCAATGAAGCACAAAAATAGAATAAAAACATTTAAAATCACACTTCCAAATTATAAAATCTGTTTAAGAATTGGGAAGTTGTTTGAACATTTAAAAACATGTTTTCTATATCTGAAAGTTGTCCTTCTTTCAGATACATTTGAGATTACGATAAGAAATTTACCTTGTCGTTCAATCTTAAATCTCAGAAAGTCAGTTGTAGTCATGTAGATATGATCGTGTCAGCTTCTCTCATCCTGTAAGTCTCAAAGTCTAGTCAAAATCAATTTTATTCACAGAAGTTAAAAGACATAAAGCAATAAAACGATTAAAATACGAGTTCTGATCTGAAATAATCAGAAATCATAATCTTTTACTCCCCCTGAAAATATGCATCTGAAATTTATCAGTAAAAGGCACATGATAGAGATCTACAACTCCATTTGAAGTGTACTTCATCATATCTTTCGAATACATATTTCCAGAAAAATTTATGTACTCCCCCTTTAAGGTTGATTTCCTCTTCTAAGTATCTGAGTACACTCTCTTATCAGCTCGGGAGTAGCATTTCTTTTTCATCATTGAAGAGCGAGTCCTAAACTGTTGTGTTTAGAAGTCAAACTTCGTTGAAGTACGGGTTCTAAGCTGATTTACTTAGAAGCCTTCATTCTTGACATTGAGGTACGGGTCTTGAACTGTGTTATTCAAGAGCCATTGTTCTTTTACTCCTCCTTTACTTGTGGTGCCTGCTGTCAATCTTCGGTTTTGGTACCCACTGGTATTTTGGTCCATTAATGTTAGTTGCAGTTCTTATGGGAGTAACTGAATAAGAACCATACCAGTAATGATCACTTGCTTTATGAACAAAATCATATGTATGACAGTAAGAACAATACCTCTTTTTAGATAACCTGAACATTTGATCTCTCGAGTAAGCAAGATCAGGTTTACCTTTAAGCACTTTGTTCTTCTTTGCATTTGATGCAGATACAAATGATTTGTTTTCTTTCTTTCTTCTTTCCTTTCTTTTCTTCCTTCTTCTCATCATTCTTCTCATCATCATCCACTGGTTTCACTTTCCATACCAGTTTCTCTTCATTATATCTTCTTCGTCTTTGTGTACCCGAACCATCTACATGTTGATCATAGAAAATATTAGAAGTACGAATCTGATTAAATGAATTGACTAACCTTCTTGAAAAAACAGGTTTCATGTGTGAGCTTGAGGCTGTCTTTTTAAAATCAGCTGAATTATTTCGAGGTGTGTGGATTTGTGACTCTGGAGTCGTCTGCTCAGTCACCACCACCTTTGAAACAATCTTTTCAAACTCTTTAATCTTTGAAGCGAAACTGTCTCTTTCTTTTACAAGAAGATCAATCTTTGTCTTGAATTCAGACTTCGTTTGTTGCTCTATAAGCGCATTCTCAGATAGTTCAGATAACTTTGCAGTTAATTTCCTTATCTCAGTCTCAAAAATAATTCTTTCTTCTTCAAAATCCTTTTCCACATTCTTTCTTCCATCAGATATTTCTTTAAAAAATCCAACATTCTTCTGCTCAATCTCCTTTTTATCCTTTGCAAACTTTTCTCTTTCAATAATGATCACTTTCTCAAAATCAGAGATTTGTTGAGAAAGTTTAACGCATTTAAGCTCAACCGTCTTCTTCTCGTCAGCACATTTTCTAGAAAAATCTGAGAACTTCTTTGCAAATCCTTTCTTTTTAGTCTCAAAATCAGATCTTTCTTCAACCATCTTTTTCTCCAGATCAGATATTTCCTTTTGAAGCTCAGCATTAGCATCCACTAGATTCTTAATCTTCATCTCATAACTATCAACAGAATCTACTTGCTGAATCTGGATTATTTGAGATTCCAAATCAGAAATCTTTTGCAGAAAATCAGAATTCTCAGTCTTTAATTTCTCAGCTTCCAACCATTTATCATCTTTCAAGACTTGAATAACTTCTTTTTCAAGTTGTTGAAAATGTTCCTTGTATTTGGCAAAAAATTCTGAATATCGACCTGAACCTGTTGTCTTCTTCAGGTAATCTATATGTGCATGCATCCACTCATTAAGCTTGTTATAACTGTCAACTTGATCATCATGTTTCTTCTTATAATATTCCAAATGACTTTTAGATACAACAACATTCATATTTAAATCTTTCAACTTTTTACAACTTTGTACAAATCGGCCTTCAAGATGAAGAATCTCTGCTTTAAGTTTAGCAATCTCTTCTTTTGATGACATTTTTCCTTGAGAAGGCATCCTGTTTCAATTAAAAAAAATTAGAACTTGAAAAATGATCGTTAATCCAAATTATGAAATCACAAGAAAAATTTTGAAATTAAATTTTAGAGTTTTGATCACAAAAAGAACTATGTCCCCCTAGGCAGACTTAGCACGGGGGTCCCGCTACCCGGTTAGCGGGTGGGGTCAAGGGGCAGCGCCTCTAGAGAAAAAAATTTCACTATTAAAGGGCATATTACAGCTTTGAAAATTTGTCAAAAAATATTCTAAGTATAGAAACTCGCAAGTCACTATTCACTGTGAAACACGCAGATCGAGACTTGCGCGTTTGATAAACTCTCAGGAAAACTCGCAGACAAACTCGCAAGCAAACTCGCAGACAAACTCGCAAGCAAACTCGCAGATCAAACTCGCAAGCAAACTCGCAGATCAAACTCGCAGATGATGAAACTCGCAAGTGCCTAAACTCGCTAAAAACTGTTCACGCTGAAACTCGCTAACAGAGGCTTGCGCGTTTACAAAACTCGCACGTCGAAGTTTGCGCGTTTGAACAAAACTCGCTAGCTTCACTTGCGCGTTTCAACTATTCCTCTTCAAACTCGCACGTAGAAGAACTCGCAAACCACTGTTCCTTCCAAACTCGCTAGCTTTGATGAGCGCGTTTGGAGAACTCGCAGATCGAAACGTGCGCGTTTTAGACCAAAATTTATCCTTTGACTTGCGCGTTCTAGCTGATGAACCTTGCGCGTTTCTCGACGAACTTGCGCGTTTGGACGATGAACTAGCGCGTTTTAGAGATCTAGCGCGTTCTTCAAGATATCGAACCAGAAATTGATTTTTCCATCTGTTTTCCGATCAAACCTTTGTCAATTGGCTTGAAACTTTGCAGAAATGATCGATTACAATACTAGAACATATTACAATGCAAGAATTTCAAAAACCAATACAAAAAGATACATTTTGGATCAATTTACAGTGCATTAAACTCGTGAACAAAAATATCAACAAAAATTCGAAATTTAGGAAAATTACAGTGCAATTGACAAATCAAATCATACAAACATGATCGATTATACTATATGAACATACTCTGATCGATTTCAACTCCTAAATCGCACAAAAACTCAAAATCGATTTGAACTTCGATGAACAGTAACCATGAACAGTAAAACGAACTTTTCTTGATTTCTTGACTTGATCTCACTTTTGATCTGTTCTGATACCAATTGTTATTCCCTAATTTCAAGTTCTAATTCAGTAACAAACAAACAAGATGAATCTCGTAATCACACGTCATTGAATCATTCACAAGATTACAATCTCACAACTTTCTCTCTCTACTTTCTCACTCTAGAAAGATATACAAATAAGCTCTTCTCTAATATGCGTGTGTGTACTACTGATTACAAAGACAAGGACAAAGGTATTTATACCTCATAGCAATTACAAGTAAAGTAAAATACAAACAACATTGACTTTGACTTTATTAACAAAAGACTTTGACTTTGATGAGAGTTGACTTTTCCAGCTTTGACTTCTTCATCTTTTATAATCAATCTTTATGATCTTGAATCCAACATATTTGTGCTCTAACAATTTTGAATGTGGTTGTTGACTACGATTGAATCTGTGTTAACATTAGATTTCTCTACATCTCTTTGAATAATTGAATATGATTGTTGTTTCATACACATGGATTATACATGATTGTTGTTTTGTGTTTTGTAGACATGGATCATACTCATCAATTTCATGCAAGTGTAAGTATTGATTTGTGTCTCATGCGACTGGTAGAGGATTGGTAGTTGATATTTAGGAGAGCTTTATTTGGTTAAGTTTTATTACTGGTGTTGTCAAGCTGGTACTGTGGTTTGCTTGAATTTTAGGTTTCAGTTTTGGAAGCTTTCAATAAAATTGTTGCTTTTACTTGATTTTTGCCGACTTTCATCAATGTTTTACAACATAATACATGATATATTGTTCATATAATAAGTCTTCTAAGTTTGAAAAATGATCTAAAAATTGAGCCTGTAAATGAGCATATAAAATTTGAACTTCGAAAAAAGTAACCAAAATCAAGCTTGAGCTCAAACATTGTGAAGAAACCACATAACTGGTTCTTGGTTAACTCCAGTTCAAAACACTACCAGAATAGAATAGGTTGTTGAAAGTTCTCAAAGAAAGAATTTGATTTTCTTAACTTATGTTGGACACTAAAAGAGGTTTAGTATTTAACAACTATTGGATTGATGCATTGTTTTTTATGATACTTTTAAAAACCCTCTCTTAACTTATTTTTGGATCTTTGAAATTTGCATTCCGTTTCATTGCTATTTTATTTTGGTTGTTTTCTTCAAGTGGTATTGTACTTAAAGTTAATAGATGTGCTTGAATATCCTCTGCAGTGCCTGCTTCCATCTGATTGATGTAACATTTGCTCTGAAGAGACTGCAAAAATCACGCAAGGAGGTTTGTAATCACGTGTAGATGCTAATTGTACCTATTGTTTATTATATTGCTTCTTATAAATATGTATTTGTCATTAATAAGTGGTTAGATTTCACTAATTTATTGTTTCTAAAGGTTTCTAAACTGAATACAATTAGAAAACTTTGATAGGTAACTACTGATTAAATCTTTAGATTTAGCATACACAACTTAGAGACAAGAAAGGTAAACCTCTTTTCATCTAAAGGTTTGGTAAACAAGTCGGCAAGTTGATAATCAGTTTTTACAAAGAAAAGTTCAATTGTTCTTTTTTCGACATGATCTTTAATGAAATGATACCTGACGTTTATGTGCTTAGTCTTGGTGTGTTGAACAAGATTCGCTGATATTGCGATGGCGCTCTTGGAGTCATAGTATATCGGGATTTTGTTGAAGTGGAAACCGTAGTCGCGCAATTGAGTTCTCATCCATAAGACCTGAGAACAGCAGCTAGCAGCAGCTACATATTCTGCTTCGGCCGTGGAGGTTGAAACACAAAGTTGCTTCTTCGATGCCCAACTTACGAGCTTATCACCGAGGAACTGTACATGTCCTGACGTGCTCTTCCTGTCTAACATACAACCTGCATGATCTGCATCTGTATATGCTGTTATTTCAAAACTAGTGTCTTTAGGATACCACAGACCAAGATATGCAGTGCCCTTCAGATACCTGAATATGCGCTTCACAGCAGACATATGGATTTCTTTAGGATTGGCTTGATATCTTGCACATAAGCATGTTGAGAACATTATATCTGGCCTACTAGAAGTAAGATACATTAAAAAACCTATCATCCCTCGATAAGTCCTAACATCAACAGCTTTACCCGAAGGATCGGTGCCAATCTTAGTACCTGGTGCCATTGGGGTACCAATCGGTTTTGAATTTTCCATTTTGAACTTCCGAAGAATATCCATAATGTATTTTGATTGATTGATAAAAATCCCCGTAGAAAACTGTTTGACTTGTAATCCGAGAAATAAATTCATCTCTCCCATCAAATTCATCTGAAATCTAGACACCATAAGGTTTGAAAAATTCTTACAGTACTTAGGATTTGTAGAGCCAAAAATAATATCATCTACATAGATTTGAATTAAAATGATATCGGCTTTGTCCTTTTTGATAAACAAAGTGGTATCCACCGTACCTTTTGAAAAACCAAACTTAACTAGAAATTTGGAAAGGACATCATACCAGGCTCGAGGAGCTTGTTTCAGACCGTAGAGTGCTTTGTCGAGAATGTAGACGTGATTCGGCTTCTCTTGATAGACAAAACCCTCTGGCTGAGAGACGTAGACTTCTTCCTTTAGAATTCCATTCAGGAATGCTGTCTTCACGTCCATTTGAAAGACCGTGAAGTTCTTGTGGGCTGCATAGGCTAGAAACATTTTGATTGCCTCTAATCGCGCCACTGGAGCATATGTCTCGTCATAGTCGATTCCTTCCTCTTGTCTGTATCCTTTGGCTACTAGTCTTGCCTTGTTTCGGATAACGGTACCATGTTCGTCTTTCTTTATCTTGAAAACCCACTTCGTACCTATAATTGTTTTACCTTGAGGTTTTGGTATGAGTCTCCAGACTTGAAGTGCATCGAACTGATTCAGCTCTTCTTGCATTGAGATCACCCATTCTGGATCAGCAAGGGCCTCTGATACGCGAGATGGCTCGAACTTGCTCAGAAAGGAGTCATGCATGCACATGTTTATTAATGCTGACCTAGTTTGCACCGGTTTTGATGGATCGCCAATGATCTGGCTTATCGGGTGCTCTTTGGTCCATTTATGTTCATGAGGCAGTGGATTATATGAATGTATGTCAATTGAATTATCTATAAAACCACTTGTACCTTCTTCAGCTTGTTCAGGAGGAATGATGATTGCAGTTGAAGTGGTAGGTTCAGAAGGCTCAGCATGTACAGCTTGGTCCGGCTGTAGATGGATCTGTACAGAACATCCTACTGGTTCAGCTACTTATGTCTCTTCATCACATGGAACTTCTTCAACTGTTGGAGTCAGCATTTGAATTGGAACTTCTTGTTGAATCGGGGCGTTGGATTCAATAGGAACATCTGAACTGGTTGGATAAGTAGTCGTTAAGTCTTCCATCCTGTCAACCATAACAGATTTCTTTACATTAGATCCAAGAAATTCATCATAAAACAATTCAAATAATAAGTCTAAATCAGATATATTATTAGTTGACGTTGATGCTTCATCTGATTTATTCTGTTGAGACACAAGTTCTGGACTGAGTTGTCCAGAAGCTAGTACTCCGGTTATAACGGGTTCTGAACTGTGTTGTTCGGAAGCCATCTCTTCATCAAACGTGATGTTGATGCTTTCAATCACCGTTTTTGACTTCTTCAGATAAACACGGAATGCAGTTGATGTTGAGGAATAACCAATGAAAATGCTTTTGTCCACCTTGGCACTGAACTTGTTGAGACTCTCCCTATCGTTTAGAACGAAAAACTTACACCCAAATATATGGAAATATTTGATTGTCGGTGTTCGGTTGTTGATTAAAGCATAAGGAGTCTTCTTGAATCTGCGATGTATCATGGAGCGATTATGTGTATAGCACGCGGTCGATACAGCTTCAACCCATAAGAATAGAGGTAAGTCTGATTGACTTAGCATAGTACGAGCAGCCTCGACTAGCGTACGATTTCTTCTTTCGACCACTCCATTTTGTTGAGGCGTACGAGAAGCAGAGTATTGATGTGAAATCCCGACAGATTCAAGATATTCTTCAACCTTTTGGTTCTTGAACTCTGTGCCGTTGTCTGTTCTTAGAAACTTGACCAGTTTCTGCAGATTCACCTGGGTCGTCTTTAGGAATGTGATGAGAAATCTGGTGTCTCATCCTTTGAACGTAGAAACTTGACCCATGTGTATTGCGAGTAATCGTCCATGATCACAAGTATGTACTTCTTTCCGCCTAGACTTTGAGTTCGCATCGGACCACATAAGTCCATATGCAATAACTCTAATGGAGCGCTTGTACTTGGTTCAGGCTTTGGTTTATGAGGAGCCCTCTTCATTTTTCCCTTTTCACATGTTGCACAAAGATGTTCTCTTTCATATTTGAGCTCTGGAAGACCTTTGACGAGCTTTCCACGGACCAGATTGTTGATGTACCTAAAGTTGAGGTGAGAGAGCCTTCGATGCCATAACCAACTTTGTTGCATCGAGGCTTTCGTCATTAGACAAACCTGCTTGTCAGTCTGGATTTTTGACAAGTTAATTGTGTAGAGGTCTGAGTTTCTTGTGCCGACCAAGAGTTCTTCGCCTTCTTCAGTGCGAACTGAACACGTCTTGGCTTTGAAATTGACCTCTAAGCTTTTGTCACAGAACTGACCAATACTGAATAGGTTGTGCCGTAAGCCTTCAACATAGCTCACCTTCTTGATCGTGACATTGTCATGTTGTACATCACCATATCCCATTATTGGAGAAAACTGGTCGTTGCCGAATCTGATTGATCCGCAATATTTCTCTTTAAAATTGGACAACATATCTTTTTGTCCAGTCATATGCTAGGAGCATCCGCTATCTAAGTACCACATATGACGCATCTGCACAAGAGAAATAACAAAACAAGAGATTTAGATAGTCATAAATCAAAATTTAAGACTTTTGAGCATGAAAGAGTGGGTCTTGAACTGATGTGTTCAAAAGGCATTATTTCTCTTAAGCACGGGTTCTGAACAGACGTGTTCAGAAACCATCGTTTTATCTTTGCAGTGCGGGTCTTGAACTGTTGTATTCAAGAACCTAGTTTCTTTGAGGAACGAGTCCTAGACTGTTTTGTCTAGAAGTCATATCTGTAAGCTCCCTTTTTAAACTTTGTGTGCCTGCAACACAGATTTAGCCTTAGGTACCCACTGGAAATTGGGTCCTACTGTGTTAGCACAAGATTTTGGTACCCATTTCAAATTGGGTCCTCTTTTCTTTTGAAATGCATTTGAAGAATTAGAATGAAATGAATGCACATAATAATTGCTAAACCAATCTTCAGAATCTTGACAAGAGATAGAAACATGTTTATCATAAATAGAAGACTTTCTAGCAGATAAAGATAACTGAAATAATTGCTTCATTGTATATTGTTTACGAGAAACAACAAGTTTTGAGTTCAAAATATCAACATCAGCAATTAAGACATCTTTACTAGGTGAAGTCTTACTACAATTAACACTAGAAAACAATTTAACGGTCTTGTCAAGCTTCTGTTTCGGTTGCCACAGAGATTTAACGTCTGGCCTTTGTTTGCTCAGATCTGAAACATGTGAAACTCTTGAGTTAGACTGTTGAGCAACAAACGAATGCTTCTTCTTCGGATTACCAGTAGTGTTCGGTTTCTGTGAATGCTGAGATATATTCTTACCTTTAGCATGTTTAGCTTTCACAGAGACTGAGTTATCAACTTTCGTTGATTTTGCACTGTTAACAGGCATACTGGTTTTTCCTAAAGATTTCTTAACAAAAGATGAATGGTTAGGAAGTTTTGCATTAAAGTCAAATTGATTAGAACAATCATCTAAACCACCATCAGCGTTCAAAAAATCAACCCATTTATTTGCTAAACCAAACACATCCTAAGAGTTTGAAGCCTTAGAAAAAATAACATTTTTGAACACAGTTGAAAAAACTTTTTGTTCAATATTGAATTCTCGAGTTCAGAAATTTTACTTTCTAAAACAAGAGGAGGGACATATAATTTACCTCGAATAGGCTTTGCCTCCATTTCTTTTTCAGAATAACTTTGAAAGAAATCACTTGAAAGAGTTTTCTTCTTTTGATATATTGGATTTTCATTATAACTATTATTCATCTTCGCATAATAAAATGGAAGATGAACTTTAGATGATTTCAACTGTTTTTCAGTTTCATTGGCTTCATCCTCTTCTGATAGTTTAGTCCAGAAAGTTTTAAACTCAGGGATTTGTCGAGCTAATTTCATAGAAAGATGATCATAAAGTGCAGGCACTTCAGACATCCCTTTTTGAAGACAGTGAGGATTCTTATAACCGATTCCCCATTTTTTTTTATTCTCTATTGGTTTGTTAAGATGAATGGTTTGCTCACTTTGACCTAATGAGTATAACTTCTTTTTCAAAGCATCTAATTTTGCATTTAAAGTTTTGTTTTCTTCGGTGCACGAAGAATGCAAGTTTGTAAGCTCATATAAATCAAGCTCACTTTTTATCAGTTTAGACTTGAGTTCAGAATTCTCTTTAAGAATTATTGTCTTTTCCTTTGCGTTGGTGTCATTATCTCTATGTAAAACCTCAACCAATACTTTCTTCTCAGCAATTTCATTGCTAAGTTTCTGTATCAATTGGTTTTTGTCAGTATAACACCCTTTTCACGCTTAAGATTTGACTCTAACTCATGTTGTTTTAAATTCATGGCATGCAATTTATTCATTAAATCTGAATACAATAAATCACATACCTCCTCTTCTTCATCATCTGAATCAGCTTCAGCATCTGATTCTTGTTTTCCCATCAAGCACATGTTGACGGCTTCATCCTTCTCTTCATCCTCTTCTTCCTCGTTTGAATGATCAAGCCAGTATTCATCTTCAGCCATCAGTGCCTTACCAGCCTCCTGTTACTTTGCAAGAAGCATCTTGTTCTTGTAATAATCGGAGTTTCTGACTTTTGGCCTTCGGCAGTCTCTGGCATAGTGACATGTTTTGCCACAGTTGTAGCACGTTGGTGGTTCTGACTGACTGGATCCTTCATCTTTAAACTTTCTCTCTTCAGGTTTCCTCTCCTCTGTTCTTTTTCCTTCAAATCTTTTTCCTTCATATCTACTTCCTTCAACCCTTTCCTTGTGGATGTAGTTGTTCGGACCAGAAGAATATATCTGACTGTTGGAACTCGACTTCGTGTAGAACTTTTTCTGAAAATCATTTGATAGTAGAATCATTGCTTGTTTCAGTTGTTTATTTTCATCCATGTCAGAGTTTGCATAAGCTTCATCTTCTTCTGATTCATACATAATTGTCTTGTTCTTCTTCTTCCTGACAACAAGAGCAACTGTGTCTTCAACTGTCTTTCCTTTCTGCCTCTTTTCATCTAGAATTTCATCCACCTCTTCTTCATTTTGTCTGAGGGTTTCATACACCTCATGAAGTGGAATCTCATTCAGATCCTTGATCTGCTTCATCTGCCTGGCAAATCTTTTCCATTCCGGCTGTAGAATACTCAGGATTTTGACGTTCAACTCTATTTGAGATTTTTGGACCTTATTCTTGCTTAGTTCGTTCAGCAAGGTCACAAACCTGTCATAGGTTTCTTCTAAAGTTTCTCCGACTCTGCCTCTAAATTCTTCATAATTATTTAGGCAGTTGGAGATTTTCAACTGATTCCCAACCTTTGAACCCAACATCATTTTCTCTAGCTGATCCCACATTTCTTTGCCAGATGCTTTGTAGCTGTCAATCTTTACATATATTTTGTTTGGAATTCCTTGTAGAATGTATGACTTAGCTAACTTATCACCTTTTGCTTTTCTTAGGTGATCATCTTCTAGCTCATGATACTTAAGTTCAACCTGTGTCGGCACAGTTCAAACCAAACGAGTCATCATAATTGGTTTCATAACCCCTTCTTCTATCGACTGTCTGATGAAATCACCCAACTCATGTCTGTCAACAAAGTTCAGGAACCGATCTTTCCACTGTTCGTATTCTCCTTTAAAGAGAACTGGTGGCTTGGTGTCAGTTCCGATTGCAAGGGCTTCTCTGGATGTCATTCTGAATAAAAAGATTTAAGTCTTGTATTGGCACAAAGAGAGGTTTGCGCGTGAGGTTGCTTGCGCAAAGGGAGGTTTGCGTGAGGCGATGGAAGCGCAAAGTAAGGTTTTCGCTACAAGAGAGTTACGCAAACTGAGGTTTGCGTGACTAGAAGGTTGCGCAAACTGAGGTTTGCGTTTCAAGTTGATCGCACGAAGTACAATTGAGCTTTTCGTGAGGAGTTGATCACGCGAACTGAGGTTTGCGTGATGTGTTGGTAGCGAGAACTGAGGTTTGCGTTGGCTTGTTTTTGCGAGAAGTGAGCTTTGCGTTTCAAGGGAGTTGTGCGAAGTGAGGTTTTCGTTTCAAGTTGATCGCGCAAAGTGAGTTTTGCGTGACTAGTGGGTTGCGCAAAGTGAGCTTTGTGTGATACGTTGGTCGCGCGAATTGATGTTTGCGCTACAAGAGGGTCGCGCAAACTGAAGTTTGCGTGAGCAGTTGGTGGCGCAAAGTAAGACTTTGCTTGAGTTCGTCTCTGTGTTTGCGCGAGTTCGTCCTTGTACTACGAAATTCGACCTAAAACCTGTATTGACGTCGATTAGCAGTACCAAACTCTACCAATATGTCTAAAAACACTTCTAGTACTGATTGTGACCACCCGATCTCGATAAAAATCACTTTTTCGAAAATGAAATTGATGGAACAGTGACTTTTTCTACTCGAACTCAGACAACAAAAATCACAAAATGGTACTCGATTTCAACTCTATACTGAAATCAATCACTCACAACTCGATCTAGCATGTATATCGATCACAACCTGATCGATTTTAACACTTAAAACACTCCAAAAACTCGAAATCGATTTTTCAAATGAAGAACACAGTGAACACAGAGTCGTTTTCTTAAAACTTGATTTTGATCTTTAATCAGGCTCTGATACCAATTGTCGGTCCAACAATGTTTATATCAAGTTCTATAGAAACAACACAATAACGATTACCAACCTGTATATTGATTATAACAACGGTTACAGGATTGATCGATTTAAGCTATAGATGTGTTCTCTGTTTTATCTCTGATTTACACCTTTAAGTGTGTGTTTATGTGTGTCGATTATGATATGATCTTGAGATTGAGATACACTTGCTTAAAAGATCTAGTGTGTCTAACACACTACCTAACATAATATCTAGATTTAATATCTAGATATTATTTCTAAATAATATCTATTACAAAGATATTAAATAACAAACTATAATATAACTAATAACTAACTAACTAGATATTAACTTAACTAATACAATAACAAACAATTACTTTGACATTTATTACAAACAAATATAGACTTTAATATCGAGAGTCGACGTTCTGGCTTTAGCTTCAAATTGCGATCTTCAGTTTGGATGATCTTGAATCCAATAGATATGTGATCTAACAAGGAGTATCCCAGACCACTTTGGTCCCGGACTAATCTCCTGGAAAACAGGCCTATGGCCCGCGAGCATTCATCACGTGGCCACAATGCTACGAGTGGGGCTCGAACCCGGGCAACCGCTATGAAGTCCCCAAGCTCTTACCACCACACCACAACCTTGTGGTTAATGTAATCATAGGTATGTAGAGATCCAAGACTATTTACGAGATTCATACGGAGTTTATTTGAAGGACTCTAAACTGAAAGCGTTAAAAAAATCTGAATAAATTAGATGTTTAGTTGGTGATTTTAGATCAATTATTATGCATTCGAGTTTAAACTATGATTTTAGTTGGTCAAAACTTGAAATGTTTTTGGCTCTACTGCAGAAGCGACTCCCAAGTCAGATCTGCAACTAATGAATGTGAGAGGACTAGGCATCGCTCATGTGAAAAGTCATTTGCAGGTAACTAAATTCAACATTGTCACGAGTTCTTAGCATTCTTCAATGTTCACCCATTTTGATTAAGATATCTTTTAATGCCAGATGTATAGAAGCAATAAGCTTGATGATTATCGACAAGGTAAGACGTGAATCTTGATTTAGGCACAAAAAATAACCATCTTAGAGGAAAGATAAGTAGTGGATTCACTTCCATGAATATGAAAACTTAAAGAGTCAACCAGTTTAAGGCTATAAGATTACAAATGCATATTATGGTCTTGTTTTTTTTATTGTTGTTGCAATTCTGGCGGGGCCCTTCGATTTGAATTCAGAGTTGAGCCTTGCAATGGCCATAAGCGAAATTGCCACTGGTCTGTTTTTTGAATTCTAAATCTTTCATTTTTGGTTATCAATTTAATTATATTTTTTTTGGTGGTCTTGATTTCAACTATGATATTGGTTTTGTTGAAATATGTTTGGTGATTCATAGCCTTCGATGGTCTAAATTCAATTTGGTCTAAAAAGCACCCATTTCCAAGTAAGAATCGTTATTTTCACAAGTTTCCTAATGCCCAAAATCCAAGATTATTGAAACTTTTCATCTTTATAAACCAATTTTTTGATCTTGGAAATAGGTGTTTTTTAATGTCATTATGAAATCTAACATTTTGATTTTGGATTTTTCCACTATCTTGATTTTGTAATTACTTCTTAATTAGATCTAGAATTTTTAGAATGTCAATATGAAGATTAAGATATAAACAAAATTTCCCTTTTAAGCGAAGTCTATAATCTGATCAATAACAAATCTGAAAAGCACTTGTGTTTCTTTGATTTGATTGAAACTAATATAATGTTTGGTTTGGTCTGGCAGAAGCAACCCCAAAGTTGGTGTTGAGATTGATGGGGTTAAAGGGGTTGACTTTGTATGATTTGTAGAGCCATTTGCGGGTAGATTATTAAACTTCAACTCAGTATTGTGATTTTTGTAATCTTAGTGTTTTTAGTTGGATCATGAACTCGACATTGCGATTTTATGGCATATTTCATTTGTATGTATCCACTCATTTCCATTGCATATTTGTAATCTTTCTATTCCTTCAAACATATGAAGGTTTTCTAGATCGATTGATATAATTTTGGGTTTCTTTTTAAAATAGAAAGCATAATCTATGGTAACATTTCATCATTTTTGTTAGAAATTATACATTTGTCAATTATAGAAGCACATGTTTGGCTATTTCTGCATAAGCTCTACATGATATGTAGATAAAGAGTTTATAGTTAATAATATATAGTTGACACATATTATCTGCAAGTATGTCCATGATTCATATCACAAGTTTTTGCTGGGTGTATGAATATGGTCCATTCAACACACTATTAATTTTAGAGATAAGAAGCAAAATCTAAATTTTGTAGTCTTAAATGTAATCAAAGTCATGTGTCAATATCAAGAAAGTGATTGTGTTGTATGTATGGTTGCGAATAGATTATGACACAAAATCCTTGGTAAACGACTAAAACTCTTCCAAGTCTCAACAAGTAGTGAACGTTACATATTTTGCATCCCGTCCCATTGTGTGGGTACACAACTAGTATATATATATATATATGGGTGGGTTCAAATGAAAACTCATTTTTCATTGTGCACATTAGGACAAATCTTAACCATTGATCAAAACTTAGAAAACTAATCAATGGTTAATACATAATAAGGTTAATTGAGAAATGATTAAGGACAAAATTGGAAATTTGAATAAGTGCCTACCTTGTTTGATTTTTTATTTATTTTTTAATTAATTTTTTTTACCCCCTTAAACTTTAAAACAAATTATCTTAAAAATTACTAATATTTTAATCAAACAAATTACATCAAAAAAACGAGAATTTCGTGCTCTTCGATATGACATTCATCTCGATATAGTTTATTTTGTTGTTTTAACCATTTTTTAAGTGAAATGTTATATATATGTTATATTCATCATGAATATTTGTGTACGTTCAAGTCTGTACAATACCTCGACACCATAAGTATGTAACTCGACATCACTTCTTCAACACTTTCTTCAACATCGTAAAGCATCGCGTTCTTCAGCATCGTAACCCAACACCTATCGAGACGAATCGAGAACCTCTTTAGTAATTTGGTTGTGAACCGGGGAACAAAAGATTGCGCGTCACGTCTCCACACTTTCACGGGTCATTCATGTATTATTCCTCATGAATAATGTATCATTCAGAATGAATATTACAGCATTCGAGGTGAATAATACACGATTCATGAATTCGTATATTATTCATCCTGAATGTTGTGTAATTCATCATGAATAGTGTATTATTCATCACAAATATTGAATAAACGTTCACCTTTGTTATTCATACTAAATGTGGGATATCTAAGGATATGTATACATATTCATAACGAATTAAACCAAATTTCGGTTGTGAATTAAGAAACAAAAGAGAGTGCGCCATGCGGCTACACATTCACGAGTCATTCATATATTATTCATCATAAATAATGTATAATTCAGGATGAATAATACACATTTAGGGTGAATAATACACGATTCATGATGAATAATACATGAATCATGAATTCGTGTATTATTCATCTTGAATATTGTATTATTCATCATGAATAGTGAATGAACGTCCACCTTTGTTATTCATACTGAATATGGAAATCTGAGGACGTGCACTACATATTCATAATGAATATAACACATATATAGAATTTGACATAAAAAACGGTTAAAACGAAGAAAAAAAACTATATCGAGATGGATGTCATATCGAAGAGCACGAAATTCTCGTTTTTTTTTATGTAATTTATTTGATTAAAATATTAGTAATTTTTAAGATAATTTATTTTTAAATTTAAGGGGTAAATATTTTTAATTAAAAATAAAATAAAAAGTCAAACAAGGTAGACGTTGATTCAAATTTCCAATTTTGTCTTTAATCACTTCTAAATTAATCTTATTATATTTTAACCATTGATTAGTTTCTAACTTTTGATCAATGGTTAAGATTTGTTTTCATATGCATAATGAAAAATGAGTTTTCATTTGACCCCACCCTATATATATATATAGGGAAAGGTTCATTTGAGAAACACTAAATATATGAGAAATAGAGAAGTGATCTTAAACCATTAATTCGGTCAAGATCGGCGGCTTTGACCGAGAATTAGGGGATAATTGCTCTCATGGTCCACTCCCGTGTTCCTCACATTGTTTATTATTCGAAGGGTATTTTTGTAAATTATCCAAACGCATTCATATATGAACGCAGATATGAATATCACTTTTTTTTTCTTTTTTTTTAGCCGTGTGTGTTCATATATGAATGCATGCAAAAAACAGAAGTTCATATATGAATGTTAGTAGACGTTCATATATGAATGTTAGTAGAATGTCACTATTTTTTTTGGACGTATTCATATATGAACGCATGCATTCATATATGAAGGCATGCAAAAAACAGGCGTTCATATATGAATGTCACTCTTTTTTTTTTGCATGCATTCATATATGAACGCATGTATTCATATATGAAGGCATGCAGTCAGTGTTTATGTAAAAATTATGAACATTCATATATGAACGCATGCATTCATATATGAAGGCATGCAGTCAGTGTTTATTTAAAATTACGAACATTCATATATGAACGCATGCATTCATATATGACTACATGCCTTCATATATATGAACACGCGCATTCATATATGAACGCATGCATTCATATATGACTGCATGCCTTCATATATATGAACATGCGCGTGTTTTTGTCAAAGTTACGTAAATACCCTTATATTTTTGGAAGAGCCGTAATTTTTGACCAGTCAAAGCCGCAATTTTTGACCAGTCAAAGCCGTAACTTTTGACCAATTAAATCCAATCTTGACCATATGAATGACTAAGATCACTTCTCTATTTCTCATATATTTACCATTTCTCAAATGAACCAAACACTATATATATATATATATATATATATATATATATATATATAGGGTTGGTTTCTTTTACAATCCTAGTATTTTGTACAACCTACACAACCTAATCAATACCATCCATTTTATTAATCAACAACCTTGATTAATTGAATGGTAAATTAGGAAGCCATGAATTTCTTTTAATTTTTATTTTTAATTTTTAGGCGATGGAGGGTAATTTTGGAAAAGAAAATAATGTATCATCTTCTCAAAATTGAAACTGATATGATGAGATTCATATCTTCCGAGAATAATTTCGACGAACAAGAGGAGAGTTGTGATTAACCAAATCAGCAAAGAATAAAGAGATCCGTTCGATATTATAGTCCATTTAGCGAATCTTTGATTTCCAGAAAAATAGCAATGCATATGCATCCGAATCGAGGTTTTTTTTCCTGCGATTTCAATCCTTTATACATTCATTTGTTTAAACACTTTACTAAAGGGTTTTTTGTTGCCTGTGTTTCATTTGGTGGTTATGATTAAGTAATCCTAAATATGTTTTGAGTTCATGAATTATAGTCGGTAGTGTAGAGTTTGAGTTCATGATCAACTCTTCATGATTAAGTGTTCATGAATTCACAGTTGTATTCGTTAAGTGTTCATTTGAAGTTTATTTTGTTGATTTTGTGTCCATGATTTTTGGTCCATGTTTTTCCTTTGGTGTTCATCACTAAGTAATCTCATGATTAAATTTTCATGAAATTAGGAAGTAGTGTAGATTTTGAGTTTATTTTGTTGATTTTGTGTCCCTGGTTTTTTTTCCTTTGTTTCATTTGGTGTTCATGATTATGTAATCCTGAATAAGTTTTGAGTTCATGAATTACGGTCGGTAGTAGAGTTCGAGTTCATGATTAACTGTTCATGATTAAGTGTTCATGAAATCACAATTGTATTCGATAATCACATTCGTGATGCGTCTATTCATGAATATTGGGATTAACAGCATCTTCTTCGTCGTCGGATAACGAATTTCTAATACGTTAAATACAAACAAAGGATATATTCACGATGCACCTCGATACAATATAAACACATTATGATTACGAAGTATAAACATATTACGATTACGAAGGATATATTCACGATGCACTTCGATACAATATTCATCAACACCGTTTTCATCTCCGCGCGACACCTTCATTCATCTGTAACATATGCCGTGACGAACCAACGTCGTTTACATCGCCGTCGATACCTTCATGCATCTGAAACAATTGTGTTGCAGCATCTAATTCACAAACGTATGTCTCACTCATCGGGTAACAATCATCGATCGTAAAACTTTGTTGCTCAATGGAAATTTTCTGCAAATCAACGTTAATCGAATATGTGATACATAATGCAAATCCATGTTAATCGATGAAGGTGATTGACATAATCTTATGAAATCAATAAATCGGTTGCAATCCCTAAAGATCTGCATTTCCTTAATTAAATTATTAATAAAATAATGTTTATTCATTTAAGAAATACAGATTTACATTAATACCCTTCATGCTTTTAATTAATTAATTACAAATTTAATTAAATGGTGAATTCTGATTGGTTGGAGAGAGTTTACAAAGGTTGTACAAATTAGTAGGGTTGCAAAAGAAACTCCCCTTATATATATATATATATATATATATATATAGAGAGAGAGAGAGAGAGAGAGAGAGGAGTTCAAATGAAAACTCAACTTTTCATTGTGCACGTGAGAACAAATCTCAGTCACTCCATCTCTTTTGATCCAATAACTCATATTAAATAGAGTTTTAAATTTTAAGATGTTTAGGGGTAAAAATGGAAGATAATTTAAACTCACGCTTATTATATTTGACTTTTTATTTTCTTTTTTAATTAAAAACTTTTACCCAATTAAAGTTTAAAATAAATTATCTTAAAAATTACTAATTATCAAACTTGAGACATTTTGAACACAAACACAATTTGAAAAATTCAAAGTCTAGATGTAATCTGGCGCAAACTTGAGGTTTGTGTGAGCAGTTGGTGACGCAAAGAGAGCTTTGCGTGAGGTGTTGATCACGCAAACTAAGCTTTGCGTGATAAACTTGAGACGCAAATCGAACTTTGCGTGAGACAAGGGAGACGCAAACTGAACTTTGCGTTAGTCGATGAAGACGAAAACTGAGCTTTGCGTGGAATGAAGAATACGCCAAGTAGCTTTGCGTGAGCTGAAGGATACACAAATTGTACTTTGCGTGATGCACTGGAGACGTAAACTTCACTTTGCGTGATGAACACAAAGCGAAAACCTGAAATACACTGGTGCAAAGATTAGAACAACAATAACTGGCGCAAACTAAGATGAACTCACGCAATCATAGATGAACTCGCGCAAACTACAGATCTGGCGCAAACCGAAGATGAAACACAAAAAAACTTCAAAAAAACGATTACAAAACTGAATTTGATGCAAATTTTTCACACAGATGAGATCGAAAACAGGTTTATAACAATTTTCAATCAAAAAATTCGATTAAAAACCACTAAATCACAAATTCAAGAATGTAACAGTTTGAAAAATGGGTTTCCAGAAAAAAATGCAATTTCTCAAAATCGATGATCAAATACAGTTTTTCTTGCAAAATTATATGAATCAATTATGTTCTACTAACAAAATCGAATCCAATGAATCAAATTACAACACAATTCGCCCAAAAAATAATCCAAATTTGATGAAAAAGCAAAAAATGAGATTTTCTTGAAAAATCAAGAAAATCGATCAAATTTTCTGCTTTAATCCACAAATTCAGAATCAAAAATGTAATCTCTCAGTCCTCTAAGATTTAGATAAGCTCTGATACCAATTGTTAATTACAAATCCCAAACAAGATCAAGCAATTTCTAAACAAGATCAAACATTCAAGAATTCTAGAGAGAGAGTAGAGAGAGAGAGAGAGTAAAGAGAGAAAGTAGATCTTGAATTCCAATCACAAGTCTTACAAAGAAACAATACGTGTTATCTGGAATCTTACCACTCTAGAAACAAAGCAAATGCTATTTATACCAACTATCTAAAACAAGACTTAATAACTAAGAAAACTAAACATACTTTGACTTTCCTAATACATTGACAATGTTGACTTTCTAACTTTGACTTTCCACATTAAATCTTGGATACAATATTTAGACTTAACATATGTGTTATATTCATTATGAATATTTATGTACGTTCATGTTTGTACAACACCTCGAAACCGTAAGTATGTAACTCGACATCATCTTCTTCAACACTTTCTTCAACGTCGTAAGACATCGCATTTCTTCAGCACAGTAACCTAACACCCATCAAGACGAATCGAGAACCTATCGAGTCATTCTATTGTGAACCGGAGAACAAAATAGAGAGTGTCACGTCTCCAGATCTTCACAAGTCATTCATTATTATTCATCATGATTAATGTATCATTCATGATGATTAATACAACATTTAGGATGAATAATACACGAATCCATGATTCATGTATTATTTATTATGAATCGTGTATTATTCACCTTGAATGTTGTATTATTCATCCTGAATGATACATTATTCATGATGAATAATATATGAATGACTCGTGAATGTGTAGATACATGGAGCACTATCTTTTGTTTCCTAATTCACAACCGAAATTTGGTTTAATTCGTTATGAATATGTATGCGTATCCTTAGATATCCCACATTCAGTATGAATAACAAAGGTGAACGTTCATTCATTATTTGTGATGAATAATACAATATCCAGGATGAATTACACAACATTCATGATGAATAATACACGAATTCATGAATCGTGTATTATTCACTTTGAATGCTGTAATATTCATCCTGAATGATACATTATTCATGATGAATAATACATGAATGACCCGTGAAAGTGTGGAGATGTGACACACTCTCTTTTGTTCCTCGGTTCACAACCGAATTACTCGAGTGGTTCTCGATTCGTCTCGATAGGTGTTGGGTTACGATGCTGAAGAACGCGATGCCTTACGATGTTGAAGAAAGTGTTGAAGAAGTGATGTCGAGTTACATACTTATGGTGTCGAGGTGTTGTGCAGACTTGAATGTACATAAATATTCATGATGAATATAATATATATATATATATATATCTATATCTATATCTATATCTATATCTATATATATATATATATATAACATTTCACGAAAAAATGGTTAAAACAACAAAAAAACTATATCGAGATAGATGTCATATCGAAGAGCATGAAATTCTCTTTTTTTATGTAATTTGTTTGAATAAAATATTTGTAATTTTTAAGAGAACTTATTTTAAAGTTTAAGTGGGTAAAAGTTTTTAATTAAAAAAGAAAATAAAAGTTAAATATGGTAGACGTGAGTTTAAATTGTCTTCCATTTTTACCCTTAATCATCTTAAAATTAAAAACTCTATTTAATATGAGATGTTGGATCAATAGAGATGGAGTGACTGAGATTCGTCCTCACGTTATATATATAGGAAAGTTCAAATGAAAACTCAATTTTCATTGTGCACGTGAGGACAAATCTCAGCCACTCCATCTCTATTGATCCAACATCTTATATTAAATAAAGTTTTTAATTTTAAGATACACAGGGGTAAAAATGGAAGATAATTTAAGCCACGCATACCATATTTGACTTTTATTTTCTTTTTTAATTAAAAAGTTTTACCCAATTAAAGTTTAAAACAAATTATCTTACAATTTACTAATATTTTAATCAAACAAATTACATAAAAAATCGAGAATTTCGTGCTCTTCGATATGACATCCATCTCGATATAGTTTTTTTTTTTGCCGTTTTAACCGTTTTTTACGTGAAATTCTATATATGTGTTATATTCATTATGAATATTTATGTACGTCAAGTTTGTACAACACCTCGACACCGTAAGTATATAACTCGACATCATCTTCTTCAACACTTTCTTCAACGTCGTAAGGCATCACATTTCTTCAGCATCGTAACCCAACACCCATCAAGACGAATCGAGAACCTATCGAGTAATTCTGTTGTGAACCGGGGAATAAAAGAGAGTGCGTCAAGTCTTCACATCTTCACTGGTCATTCATGTATTATTCGTAATGAATAATGTATCATTCAGGATTAATAATACAACATCGAGGGTGAATAATTCATAATTCATGAATTCGTGTATTATTCATCATGAATGTTGTGTAATTTATCTTGAAAACTATATTATTCATCATGAATAATGAATGAACGTTCACATGTCATTCATGTATTATTCATCACGAATAATGTATCATTCAGGATGAATAATACAACATTCAGGGTGAATAATTCACGATTCATGAATTCGTGTATTACTCATCATGAATTTTGTGTAAATCATCCTGAATACTATATTATTCATCATGAATAATGAATGAACGTTCACATTTTTATTCATACTAAATGTGGGACGTCTGGGGATGCGCATACATATTCATAATGAATTAAACCAAATTTCGGTTATGAATTGGGAAACGAAAGAGAGTGCACCATGTGTCTACACCTTCACGGGTCATTCATATATTACTAATCATGAATAATGTATCATTCAGGATGAATAATACAACATTGAGGGTGAATAATACACGATTCATGATAAATAATACATGAATCATGGATTTGTGTATTATTCATCCTGAATGTTGTATTATTCATCATAAATAATGAATGAACGTTCACCTTTGTTATTCATACTGAATGTGGACACCCGAGGACGTGCATGCATATTCATAATGAATATAACACACATATAGAGAGAGTGCACCATGTGTCTACACCTTCACGGGTCATTCATATATTACTAATCATGAATAATGTATCATTCAGGATGAATAATACAACATTGAGGGTGAATAATACACGATTCATGATAAATAATACATGAATCATGGATTTGTGTATTATTCATCCTGAATGTTGTATTATTCATCATAAATAATGAATGAACGTTCACCTTTGTTATTCATACTGAATGTGGACACCCGAGGACGTGCATGCATATTCATAATGAATATAACACACATATAGAATCTAACGTAAAAAATGGTTAAAACGAAAAAAAACTATATCGAGATAGATGTCATATCGAAGAGCACAAAATTCTCGTTTTTTTGATGTAATTTGTTTGATTAAAATATTAGTAATTTTTAAGATAATTTATTTTAAAGTTTAAGGGGATAAATTTTTTTAACTACAAATAAAATAAAAAAGTCAAACAAGGTAGGCGATGATTCAAATTTCTAATTTTGTCCTTAATCTCTTCTCAATTAACCTTATTATGTATTAACCATTGATTAGTTTTCTAAGTTTTGATCAATGGTTGAAATTTATTCTCATCTGCATAATGAAAGATGAGTTTTTCATTTGAACCCACCCCTATATATATATATATATATATATATATATATATATATATATATATATATATATATATATATATAGTGTTAGGTTCAATTGAGAAGTGCTAAAAATATGAGAAATAGAGAAGTGATCTTAGCCACCTATTTAGTCAAGATCGCCTTTAATTGGTCAAAAGTTGCGGCTTTGACTGGTCAAAAATTACGGCTTTGACTGGTCAAAAGTTACGGCTCTTCCAAAAATATAAGGGTATTTACGTAACTTTGACAAAAACACGCGCGTGTTCATATATATGAAGGCATGCAGTCATATATGAATGCATGCGTTCATATATGAATGTTCGTAATTTTTACATAAACACTGACTGCATGCCTTCATATATGAATGCATGCAAAAAAAAAGAGTGACATTCATATATGAACGCCTGTTTTTTGCAGGCATGCGTTCATATATGAATGTTCGTAATTTTTACATAAACACTGACTGCATGCCTTCATATATGAATGAATGCAAAAAAAAGAGTGACATTCATATATGAACGCCTGTTTTTTGCATGCCTTCATATATGAATGAATGCAAAAAAAAGAGTGACATTCATATATGAACGCCTGTTTTTTGCATGCCTTCATATATGAATACATGCGTTCATATATGAATACGTGCAAAAAAAAATAGTGACATTCTAATAACATTCATATATGAACGTCTACTAATATTCATATATGAACTTCTGTTTTTTGCATGCATTCATATATGAACACACACGGCTAAAAAAAAAGAAAAAAAAGTGATATTCATATCTGAACGCATGCGTTCATATATGAATGCGTTTGGATAATTTACAAAAATACCTTTTCGAATAATAAACAATGTGAGGAACACGGGAGTGGATCATGAGAGCAATTATCCCCTAATTCTCGGTCAAAGTCGCCGATCTTGACCGAATTAATGGTTTAAGATCATTTCTCTATTTCTCATATATTTAGTGTTTTTCAAATGAACCTTTCCCTATATATATATATATATATATATATATATATATATATATATATATATATATATATATATATTCATAACGAATTTATGCGTATGTCGAATAATGCATCTATCAATACGTTTGTTTTTATTAAAATACAAAAAATTATAAAAGTTTAAAGTTAAATATATCTATTTTGATTTAATACAAACAACTCATCCTCTTTAAAACTCAATCATTTCCACTTCTTCTCTTTTACTTTATGGTCACGACAACTCATAAATGTCATGCTCAAATATAGTGCATTTCCTTAGTCAAACACTCATACATGTTCTATGTCAAAAAGTATAGAGTATAACAATTGTTCTAGAATATTTATATATAGGGTTCAGTTTGAATCAGAACATCGTGAAATAAAAAAATAGGAGAATACTTATATTATATGTGATTTTAACTTAAAAATCACACTTGACCCAGGTTCATTCAATGTAGGGTCTTGTTTATGCCAAAAATTTTATTTGAAAATAATTTAAGGTTGTTTGTGGAGCTTTAACAACTAAATTCTCTTTTCTTCGAAATACAAACGACAATCGTAAGAAATTAAATAAGACAAACAATTTGGTGATGCGGAAAACCCCTTTCGAGGATAAGAGCTGTAGACGACAATAAAGGTCGTCAGTTCACCATGGACGTCAAACAAGGACGTCGTCCTTTAGGAACAACAATCATAAGTACAATGATTGCAATAATGGTCGTAAGTAAACATAACAATAGAAATCGTTAGTTGCAGAGAGCTTCTTGAATGTGCTTGCCACTTTTCTCCTTGTGTATTTTGGAATTCCTTTGGGTCCTTTATATATGTTTCTATTCTAAAAGCTATCTTGACTGTCTTTAATGGCATCAAGGGTTGTGTCATTAAATAGTCTTGAATTTGTGTCTTATCTTGGCCTTTAATGAATTGAATCCTACAATTTAAGCCATAAAACGTAATGACTATCATGAGTAATAGTAATAAATTTGTGTCGTTGGTTCATTGGTCATAAGTCGTATGTGGGAAGTTACTTACGGCCGTCGCCAGTAATGACGACCAATGGTCTTTTGGTCCTTGGTCGTTAATACTTGTTTAGTGAATATGTTTGGCCGTAAATTTTTTTTGGGTATAATTTACAAGTCACGACCGATGCAGGAAGACAAAACATTTCCAAACATAAGACAACTCTTGTATTAAGATAAGTCCTGACGACCACATACATCGAGAACCATGGTCGCTACTTATGGCGATGGTCGTAAGTTTCTCATGACCTACAATCAAAATCCCTCGACGGTTAACATCTTACGATTCCCGTAGGATATGTAACGATCGTGACTCATTAACTATTAGCAAGCGTTTTTCTCTATGTCTCTTTATTTCAGGTTAATGCACACTTATGAGCAACAGTCATAATGGAAGGACCTCATCAAGACCATTAAGCACGAAGACTGTTGGACATTAAAGGCTCATTTATGGCGACCCAAGCTATATATACAAGCTATGCAGAACTCAAACACAACTCAGACATACAATATTCAAGCATACTCAAGGCACTCAAGCTATTCTCTCTCAGGGAAACTCTCGACGACACTACATCAAACTTTATAAGACAACAATCTTACGATTTGTTTGCCTTTTACTAATATTATTGTTGATTGTACTCTCGACTACTCCTTCTAAAGGACGACGTCGTGTTTGACGTCCATAGTGAATTGACGATCTCTGCTATCCTCCGTGTTTTTTACCCACGACGTGGTTTTCCGCGTCACCAATTTATGTGTCCTTCTTTTATTTATTTCCTATCGCACGATTTATCGAAAGATCCTTTGCTTTAGTTGTTAAAAGCTCCACACTGACCTTAAGTTATGCTTTGGGTATTTTTGGCATAAACAAGATTCTTACATTAGTCATAACTTTGATATTTTTACCAAAACTGTTTGCCCCCGAAATTTAAAACGAGAGGGACCGGTTTTTTCAAATTTTGCTCCAAAGATATCTAACGTGTCGTTTATAGAAACTAAATTGGTTTCTTTGGAACCGAATCGGTTACCTCGATAACCGAGAAGGCGATTGGATTCATGATGTCATCATGTGTCAAGCGTGTGCCATAGCTATCGAGGACACTTGTTGTCCATCCAACGAGGGATGCAAAAGGCGTTGGATAGGTGTCGACCATTGGTCGAGCGACCTGACATAGAAAATCATATGAAAGGCAACATTTTTTTGATTTACTTTCCTTTTCATGCTTACAAGTTTTTAGAGAGAGAGAGAGAGAGAGAGAGAGAGAGCTTCCGAAAATCCTTTCCAAAACCTTGCAAAATTTTTTGTTATTCCTTGCACGAGGTTAGAAGCTATTTAAGGTACGATTTCCCCTCCCTTCACCATATGCATGTTAACTATTATGCTACAAAACATAGGAAGAACTAGGAAGCCTTCAATTTGTATAGGACTTCAGTGAACATCCCTGACTTTTCTATGGCATTGTATCTTTTGAGTACGATAGAGGATAGAGAGGACATCGAGGCCTTTAGGGCCTTGGTAGAGATTTCCGATGATATACATCTTCAATCTCCCGGTAATCTTAGGCTGGAAGAATGCCCGAGGGGGTGCTTCATGCTTTACGAGAATCCCTTCATGATAGGTTTTACCTTCTCCTATTCTCCTCTTTCGAGGTCGTTTCTCATGACCTTCGATCTTTCTCAGGGGTAGATGATGCCTCATTTTTGGAGAATTGTCAACATTATCGACAGCCTGACCAGTGAGGGGAATCACTATTCGCGATTCACGAGTTACTAACGACATATTAAACCCGATTTAAACAACTATTATAGCTATTTTACTCGAGACAGGGGCGCTCTAACCCTTGTCTAAGGCACTACGGTCAATGATCATAAATGGAAGATCAGGTATGTCGTTGGGAAACTGTCGTCTCTGGGAGAAGACAATTAGTGGTTGATATCTGGATAGAATATCGAGGGTAAGGTTTTGTCATAAGTTATTTATTTATTTTCCCATCGTTAATTTTTTTGAATGACGATTTGTTTTATTTCTATCAGATATCGACTTCTCGAGGATTTATGCTTTGTCAGATTCCCAAGATAAGGACAAGAAGTTCCTGCGCATCGCCGATTGAATCTTATAGCCTGTGTCAAAAGATAGGACATTGGAAGAGGAGTAAGACGACGTCACTTACTTGGGGACTTCTGAGGCCTCAGTCGAAAGAGAAGAGGAGGAGGATAAAGAAGAGGAAGAGAGAGAAGAGGAAGATATGACCGGTAAGGAAACATACCTTGTCATTAGTTTTCTCCATTCGTAGGTCACAATTTCTTTCTTCTGATTTTAAGTCATAAGCTATTTCCTACTTTATGTCGTAACTTACTTGATTTCTTTGTTTTAAGGAGAAATGACCGAGAAGTCATTGACTACCCTCTCCAAGAAGGAGAGCGGTGCATTCCTTGCTTGAAAAGGTAAGGAATTAAAGAGAAAGGTTGCGAGCGTCGGGTCTGGAGTGAAAAAGACGATGATGGAATCCCTGAGGGAACCATCTTCGAAAATTGACGACCAACCTCAAGGCAATATAGTGGGGGTGTCGAAGGCTAAATCCTCGACCACAAAAGACAAGGGGAAGACAATCACTGGGGATCGGGAGCCGACTTCGATGTTGATCAACATCAAACTTCCGACCAACTTTATGAAGTTGGATGCTTTAGACCGAAAGAATATGTTCCCACATATGAATAAGTTCCTCATCCCTACCTATCGTGAGAGCTACCAGGACGTTATGATAGATGACGCGAAAACATATGACGTGGATCTTTCCTTCATGGTAGGTCACTCATATCATGAGTTTATTATGTTACTTGTTTTAGTTTTATTGGAAAACCTTATATCGTTTTTCTTCTTAGGTGATTCAGTCTCGTTGTCTCTACACTTTAAAGATGGACCAGGTGAAGTACGTGATGTCCAAATCCCTCTTTAAAGAGAAAGAGGTTATGGAGAAGAGCAAAGCTCTTTCCATCCGTCTAGATGATGCTCTCAACCATCTGGAGGAGGAGAGTCAAGCCAAGGATGAGCTAAGAGGGCTACTTAAAGAGGCACTGGACAGAGCTTCTATGTTTGAGGTAGAGTCGTCATCAGCTAAGTTAGCCTTGACTACGAATGAAAAAGAAGCCGAGGCACTTAGGTCAGAGCTGGAGGAGACGTGAAAGAAGATTGTGGGCCTGAAGGAGGAGCTATCTGCTCTTGAGGCGTTTACATGTATCAAGACTCATACAGACATTAGGCGTCATGATCTGGCGAGTAGGATCCTTTAGAGGGTGCTGAGGAGGAACTTGGCTATTTCCTCCGAAACATCTGGATTGAGGCTGACCTCAATTCCGATGACGAAGAGGAGGTCGATTACCAAGCTAGCGATGAAGCCATTCCTACTAACGTCGCGACTGCTGAGGAGCCGACTGAGGGAGAGAAGCCTACTCCTTAGTTACTTTTTTCTTTATTTTAATTTTAAGGGCGACCGTTGGTGGTCGTGCCTTTTCACTTACAATTTTTTGAATTTTTATACATGTAAAACTTTCGTCATAAGATTTTATTATCGTGTGATAAGTCTCTCTTTTATTTATTAATTTCGATTTGAATCAATTATAGATCTTTCATCGATGACCTGAGATCACTGGTCATAGATTTCGGGAAAATAGATTTATATAAGAATTTTTTCTAAGAAACTTGGTACAATCGTAAAAAAATTGTTGTAAGCGTAAAATGTAAATCGGCAATGCCTTTATAATTAGAGTCTGCCACAAAGTAAAAGTCATAAGAACTTTTTTCAACCAAAATTTTGGTCATGAAATCCAACAACATTTGGAGTTTCAATCGTCTTATCCTTGTGACAAGTAGGTCGTGAGTTATCATCGACCGTACTTTTCAAATCGCGTGTTTCTGTGACAAAGCAATGTTAGCGGTGGTCATTGGCTAAGACAATGACTCTCTGATGCTTAAGTTAGTGACATTTTCGTAGGAAATAAAGATTATGTAATTCTAAAAGAAATACTTCTTTAAATGTAACGCATTACAGCTACGTGGGCCGTCTTGGCCGTCTTAAGTTTGCAGTCTGTAAGCTACTTTTCCTACAACCTCAGATATTCGGTATGGTCCTTCCTATTTAATAGCCAACTTACCTGCGTTCGACTCTATTTTATTTAGGAAGACACATCACAATACGTAGTCGCCTTGTTGGAAGATGTCGGTCCACAATATTATCAAGTTCTTATCAAAACAACAACACATATATTATCCAACCTGATTTGAATAACAAACACGGAATACAGATGGTTGATAGATTTCTCTTTTAGCTCTCTCTGTTTTTACACCTTTGAAATGTGTTAAGTGTTTTTTTTTTCTATATCTTACCTAACAACTAACTAGATAATATCTATAAAAGATAATATCTAACTAAATATCTAATAAAACATAATATCTAGATATTTAGGATTAAAACTAAAATACTTAGAAACAATAATTAACTTTGACATATTATTACAAACTAACATTAGACTAAACTTGAGAGCGACTTTTCAGCTTTAGCTTCAGATTGGATGATCTTGAATCCAATAAATCTGAGATCTAACAATCTCCCCCTTTGGATCAAGATCATTATTAAAATGATTTAGCAATTCAGTCTTCTCTTTCAGCTCAGAAGTTGGAATCTCTTTCTCTGTCTTCAATATGTAATAATATCCAGGTTTTAGCTTAGAATGCTTTAGCAAAGTATCTTCAAACAAAACTTCTCTAAAATCAGCATGTCTTCAAAATACTTTGATCTCTCGCATTTCTTGGTTAGCTCTTCTTTTTTCCAATCTTGTAATGTAATGGACATTTCTTCAAGCTTTAGGTTCTCCCCCTTTTTGATGAATAGAGAAACGATTTCATCAAAACTCTGAGTAAGAAATGTCTTTCATTTGGAGCCTCTGATTCGTCAATTCAAAAGATATTCATCCTGATCTTTGCAAATCCAGACAAAATAATCGTGTAACACCTGAATCAACAAATGAATCAGTTAAAATGCATGTCAGTAACATTAAGTCACTGTGTGTAACGAATACACACTGGAAAGGAGCTCTTATGATGTTCACTCCCCCAGGGCTTCCATTCAATCATCGAAACACCACAAAGGCAATTTCTATGAACGTTATGACAAAGAAACAAATTCCTTGTGTGTTCGTGCAAGTGATAGAAAGAATTAAGCACTTGATGATTGCTTATAAGTATCAATATTGTGTAAACCACTGAGATAATAGTAAGTTAAACACAGACTCAATGTGCATGAGTGAAGTGCGAAGGTGGGGCAGACTTCCTTCTTTTCAATATCCAGATTTTCCAAATGAAAATCAGATAGTAAATGTGCTGCTTCCCCTTTGAAAATGTGAAACACTTTCTATTTGAGTAGAAAATGAGTAGCTAGTGGAGTTAATCAAGAGTTGGCATGGGCTAGTTGCCTGTTTCAATAATGTTCACCAAAGAAATGTGAAACATTAGAAATGTGGCTGCCCGACACAGAAAGTAATTGGTGCAGAGTTCTGATATTTTTTTAACTCTATTCTCATACCCTCTTTCTTTTAGACATTAAGCTCACTGCTAACCAAACTCTCTTTTGCATTATTTCTCATCACACAACCCACACTCATTTGATTTCTCACACTCAATCACTATGGATTAACCTCTTGGGTAGGAAACACTGGTTAACGTGTATCCATAGAAGTTGTGTTAAGTCCTAGCACAATGAAATCCCATGTTTTCCTAGAAAGCATATGATGCTCAAAATGGTTTAACTATCTCAGTTAAAGCACAAATTAGATCTTGAAAACATTTAAATGTACACTTCCAATTCATGAAATCGGTTTGAGATTCAGGAAGTGGTTTGAACTTTTAAAAACAATGTTTTCTATGATTGAAAGTTGTCCTTCTTTCAACCATAGATGAGATTAAGATAAAGGATTATACCTTTACGTGCGATCTTACATCTCATGAATCTAAGCTTAAAGTCATAAAGATATGAACATGTAAGCGTCTCTCAAACTGCAAAAGTCTTATGTCATAGTCAAAGCAAATTTATTCACTTAAACTAAAAGACAAAAAGCAGAAAAACAATGAAAGTACGAGTTCTGATCTGAAATAATCAGAAGTGATATCCTAACTCCTTTGACTTGTAAAACTCCCCCTAAAATCATGCATCACAAAAATTTGACATTAAAAAGGTAAATGCATAAATTAGTGAGTCTTCTCCTCAAATTAATATTGACCATCTGTCAATTTCTTCTCATACTCTCCCTTGGATCATGAACAGAATATTTGAAGTGCAGATATCATTCAGAAATAAGAATGAAGAAATTATGAAAAAGTATACAATTAGAAAACTTTTATAGGTAACTACTGATTATGTCTTAAAATTTAGCATACCAAGCTTATAGACAAGAAAGGTGAACCTCTTTTCGTCTAAAGGTTTGGTAAACAAATATGCAAGTTGATAATCAGTTTTTACAAAGAAAAGCTCAATTGTTCCTTTTTCGACATTATCTTTGATAAAATGATACTTGACATCTATGTGGTTGGTCTTGGTGTGCTGAACAGGATTCGCTATTATCGCGATGACGCTCTTTGATTCACAGTAGATCAGGATTTTGTTGAAGTGAAAACCGTAGTCACGCAGTTGTGTTCTTATCCATAAGACCTGAGAACAACAGCTAGCAGCAGCTACATATTCTGCTTCGGCCATTGAAGTTGATACACAAAGTTGCTTCTTCGATGCCCAACTTACGAGTTTATCACCGAGAAATTGTATATGACCTGACGTGTTCTTCATGTCTAGCATACAACCAGCATGATCTGCATCTGTATATGCTGTTAGTTCAAAGCTAGTATCTTTTAGGATACCACAGACCAAGATCTGGAGTCCCCTTCAGATACCTAAAAATGCGCTTAACTGCAGACAAATGGATTTCTTTAGGATTGGCCTGATATCTAGCACATAAGCATGTAGAGAACATTATATCTGGCCTACTAGAAGTAAGATACATCAAAGAACCTATCATCCCTCTGTAAGTCCTAACATCAACAGCCTTTCCAGAAGGATCGGTGCCAATCTTAGTACCTGGTGCCATTGGGGTACCAATCGGTTTAGAATTTTCCATTTTGAACTTCCGAAGAATATCAAGAATGTATTTTAATTGATTGATAAAAATCCCCGATGAAGATTGTTTGACTTGTAATCCGAGAAATAAATTCATCTCTCCCATCATATTCATTTGAAATCTTAACACCATAAGGTTTGAAAAATTCTTACAGTACTTAGGATTTGTAGAGCCAAAAATAATATCATCCACATAGATTTGAATAAGAATGATATCAAATTTCTCCTTTTTAGTAAACAAAGTGGTATATACCGTACCTTTTGTAGAACCATACTTGACTAAAAATTGAGATAGGACATCATACCAGGCACGAGGAGCTTGTTTCAGTCCATAGAGTGCTTTGTTGAGAATGTAGTTATGATTCCGTTTCTCTTCATTGACAAAGCCTTCTGGTTGCGAGACGTAGACTTCTTCCTTTAGAAAGGCGGTCTTCACGTCCATTTGAAAGACAGTGAAGTTCTTGTGAGCTGCGTAGGCCAAAAACATTTGAATTGCCTCTAAACGCGCCACAGGAGCATAAGTCTCATCGTAGTCTATTCCTTCCTCTTGCCTGTATCCTTTGGAAACAAGTCTTGCTTTGTTTCTGATAACGGTACCATCTTCATCTTTCATGATTTTGAAAACCCATTTCGTACCTATAATGGTTTTACTTTGAGGTTTGGGTACGAGTCTCCAGACTTTAAGTGTGTCGAACTGATTCAGCTCTTCTTGCATTGTAGTCACCCAGTCTGAATCGGCAAGAGCCTCGAATATGCGAGATGGATCGATCTTGCTCAGAAAGGATTCATGCATACACATATTCATTGAAGATGACCTAGTTTGCACCGGTTTGGTTGGATCACCAATGATTTGGCTTATCGGGTGCGCTTTGGTCCATTTATGTTCATGAGGGAGTGGATTATATGAATATATATCAATATTATAATCTAAGAATCCACTTGTACCTTCTTAAGGTTGCTCAAGAGGAATGATGATTGCAGTTGAAGTAGTAGGTGCAGAAGGTTCAACAGGTACAACTTGGTCCGTCTGTAGATCAGTCTGTACAGAACATCCTACTGATACAATAACTTCTGTCTCTTCATTATTTGTCACAACTTCAACTGTTGGAGTCGGCATTTGAACTGGAATTTCTTGCTGAATCGAGGAGTTGGATTCAGTAGAGATATCTGAACTGGTTGTATGAGTAGTCGTTGAGTCTTCCATCCTGTCAAACACAACAGATTTCTTCACATTAGATCCAAGAAATTCATCATAAAACAGTTCAAATAATAAATCTAAACCATATAAATGATTAGTAGACGTTGATGCTTCATCTAATTTGATCGATTGAGACGCAGGTTCTGGACTGATTTGCCTAGAAGCTAGTACTCCGGTTATCATGGGTTCTGAATTGTGTTGTTCAGAAGCCATATCTTCATCAAAAGTAACGTTGATGCTTTCAACAACATTCTTTGACTTTTTCAAGTGTACACGTTATGCAGTTGATGTAGAAGAATAGCCAATAAAGATGCCTTCGTCCGCCTTGGCACTGAACTTGTTCAGACTCTCTCTATTGTTTAGAACATAACACTTACACCCAAATATATGGAAATATTTGATTGTCGGTGTTCGGTTGTTAATTAACGCATAAGGAGTCTTCTTGAATCTGCGGTGTATCATGGATCGATTCTAACTGTAGCACGCAGTCGATACAGCTTCAGCCCACAAAAATAGAGGTAAGTCAGATTGACTTAGCATAGTACGAGCAGCCTCGACTAGCGTACAATTTCTTCTTTCGACCACTGCATTCTGTTGAGGCGTACGAGCAACAGAGTATTGATGTGATATCCTGACCGATTCGAGATATTTCTGAACTGTTTTGTTCTTGAACTCTGTGCCGTTGTCTGTTCTTAGAAGCTTGACCAGTTTCTGCAGATTCACCTGCATTGTCTTCAGGAATGTAATGAGAACATCAGCTGTCTCATCTTTTGAACGTAGAAATTTGACCCAAGTGTATCACGAATAGTCATCCACGATAACTAAAATGTACTTCTATCCGCCTAAGCTTTGCGTTCACATCGGACCATAGAGATCCATATGCAACAACTCTAACGGAGAGCTTGTACTCGGTTCAGGATTTGGTTTATGTGGAGACCTCTTCATCTTTCCCTTTTCACATGCTGCACACAGGTGTTCTTTTTCATACTTCAACTCTGGAAGTCTTTAACTAGCTTTTCACTGACCAACTTGTTTATGTACCTAAGGTTTAGGTGAGAGAGCCGTCGATGCCATAGCCAGCTTTGCTGCATCGAGGCTTTAGAAAGTAGACATACCTGCTTGTCAGTCTGGACGTTTGACAAATTAATTGTGTAGAGGTCGGACTTTCGAGTGCCGACCAAGAGTTCCTTGCCATCTTCAGTGCGAACAGAACACCTCTTGGCCTTGAAATTTACCTCTAATCCTTTGTCACAGAACTGGCCTATACTGAACAAGTTGTGTATTAAGCCTTCAACAAAGCTCACCTTCTTGACCGTGACTTTGTCATGTACCATATCACCATATCCCAGTATTGGTGAAAACTGGTCGTTCCCAAATCTAACTGTCCCACAATATTTATTTGTATAATTGGACAACATCCCTTTCTGCCCTGTCATATGCTTGGAACACCCGCTATCCAAGTACAACATATGACGGGTCTGCACAAGAGAAATTACGAAACAAGAGATTTAGGTACCCACTTGTAAATGGGCCCTACAGTGTTAGTACATGATTTTGGTACCCATTTGAAATTGGGTCCTCTTTTCTTTTGAGAATCAAATGAAGAATATGAATGATAAGAATGAACATGATAATTTCCAAACCAAGCATCAGAATCTTTACGAGAAGCATAATCATGTTTATCATAATGAGAAGACTTTCTAGCAGACAAACGTAATTAGAATAATTGTTTCATAGAATATTTCTTGCGATAAACAAGAAGTTTTGGTTTCAAAATAGTAGCAACATTCGCATTCAAAACATCTTTACTAGTCGTAGTCTTATTACAATTAACACTAGAAAGGACAGTCTCGTCAATCTCCTGTTTTGGTTTCCATTAAGATTTAACTCCTAGCCCTTTCTTGCTCAGATATAAACATTTGAAACTTTTGAGTCAAAATTGTGAGTTTCAAACGAATGCTTCTTCTTTGGCTTACCAGTAGTGATCGATTTATGTGAATGCTGAGATTTCTTCTTACCTTTAGCATTCTTAGATTTCACAGAAACTGTTTCATCAGTTTTCGTTGATGATTTGCTTTTCAAAAACTTACTGGATAATCCAAAGGAATTCACAACAAAAGACGAATGGTTAGGAAGTTTGGCATTAAAATCAAATTGATCAATACACTCATCTAAAACACCATTGGAGTTTAGAAAATCAAACCCTCCATCAGTTAGACCAAACATATCATCAGATTTTGAAGCCTTTGATGATTTAGAAAGAACAGTACTCTTAAGCACAGTTGAAAAAACTTTTTGTTCAATATCAATCAAAAGTCTTTCATCTGTTAAAGATGTCTCAAGTTCAGAAATTTTACTTTCCAAAACGAGAGGAGGGACGTAAATTTTACCTTTAATAGGCTTTGCCTCCATTTCTTTTACAGAATAACTCTGAAAGAAGTCATTTGAAAGAGATTTCTTTTGATATATTGGATCATCATTATAACTATTATTCAGCTTCGTATAACGAAATGGAAGTTGAACATTAGATGTGTTCTTTCGTTTTTCTGTTTCCTTGGCTTCATCCTCTTTAGACAGTCCAATCCAGAAAACTTTAAGCTCAGGGAATCGTCGAGCTAGTTTCAAAAATGTATAATCATAAAGTGCAGGCACTTCAGATTTACCCTTTTTAAGGTAGTGATGATTCTCATAGCCAAATCCCCAATTCTCTTTATTCTCTTTGGGTTTGTTTAGATGAATGGTTTGCTCAGTTTGACCCAGTGAGTATAACTTCCTTTCCAATGCTTTTAATTTTTCAAGTAAAGAAATGTTTTCTTTGGAACACGAAGAATACATTTTCGTAAGCTCTTTGAAATCAAACTCACTCTTTCTCAATTTAGAATTTGTTTCAGATATCTCTTTGAGAATTATAGTCTTTTCTTTAGCGCAGTTATCAAAGTTTTTATGCATTGTCTCAATCAATACTTTCTTCTCAACAATATCCTCGCTATGTTTCTGTATTGATCGGTTTTTGTCATTGATAACACCCTTTTCTCTCTTAAGCTTCGACTCTAACTCTTCGAGTTTAGTCAACATGGCATGCATTTGATTTAAGAAATCTGATTGAGTTAAATCACATACCTCATTTTCCTCATCATCGGAATCAGCTTCAACTTCTGTTTCTAGCTTGCCCATCAAGTACATGTGTGCTGTCTCGTCCTTCTCTTCATTCTCATCTTCCTGATCTGAATGATCTAGCCAGTATTCATCTTCACCCATCAATGCCTTACTAGCTCTTGTTGCTTGGCTAGAAGCATTTTGTTTTTGTAGTAGTCTGAGTTTCCGACTTTGGGTCTTCGGCAGTCTTTAGCAAAATGACCTATTTTGCCACAGTTGTAGCACTTTGGAGGTTCTGACTGACTAGATTCTTCAGCTTTATACCATCTCTCTTCCGGCCTTCTTTCCTCTACTCTTTTCCTTTCAATCCTCTCTTTGTGAACATAGTTGCTTGGACCAGAAGAATACCTCTGACTGTTTGAGCTTGGCTTTTTGTAGAACTTTCTTTGAAAAGCCTTAGTCAGCATAAGCATAGCCTGCTTTAGTTGTTCACAGTCGTCAGAGTCAGAGTTCGCTTCATTTTCAACCTCATCTGATTCAGACATAATCATCTTCTTCTTCTTCTTTTTCACAACAAGTGCAACTGAATCAGCAACTGTCTTCTCAGACTCTCTCTTTTCATCCATGATTTCATCCACCTCTTCTTCATTCTGTTTGAGGGTTTCATATACCTCATGAAGTGGAATCTCGTTTAGATCCTTGATTTGCTTCATTTGTCTGGCAAACCTCTTCCATTCAGGCTGGAGAATGCTTAGGAATTTGACATTAAGCTCTATTTGCGATTTAGTGACCTTGTTCTTGCTTAATTCATTCAGCAAGGTCACAAACCTATCGTATGTTACTGCTAGTGACTCTCCAACTCTGCCTTTGAATTCTTCATAGTTGTTTAGGCAGTTGGATATCTTGAGCTGGTTCCCAACCTTTGAACCTAGCATCATTTTCTCTAGCTGATCCCACATCTCTTTGCCAGAGGCTTTATAGCTCTCTATTTCACATATATTTCATTTGGAATGCCTTGAAGAATATAAGACTTTGCTAATCTATCACCTTTTGCTCTTTTTAGGTTATCACCTTCTAGTTCCTCAAACTTAAGTTGAAACTCTGTTGCCACAGTTCCCTCCGTACGAGTCTCATAAACTGGTGCCATAGCTCCCTCCTCTATTGATTTCCTGATGAATACTCCCAAATCATGTCTTTCAATGAAGTCCATGAACCGATCTTTCCACTGTTCATACTCTCCCCTGAAGAGTACTGGTGGCTTTGTGTTAGTTCCGATAGCTAGAGCTTCTCTTGAAGTCATTCTGATTAAAAAAAAGACTAAGTCTGGTACTGGCGCAAAAAGCAAACTTTGCGCTAATAGAGGCTGGCGAAAAAGAGTTTTGCGCGAGGTATAGGTGGCGCGAAGTAACACTTTGCGCTAGAAGACGCTGGCGCAAAAGTCAAGTTGCGCTATAAGGAGTTGGCGTAAAAGTCAACTTTGCGTTATGAGGTGTTGGCGCAAAAATGACTTCGCGAACTTGTGATCTGTGAATTGCGCGAAATATTTGCGCGAGACAAAAGTGGCGCAAGCTGAGGTTTGCGCGAGTCAAAGGTCGCACGAATTGAGTTTTGCGTGAGTCGTTGGTCGCGCGAAATTGGAAGTTTGCGCGAAGTGTTGATGGCGCAAAAGTCAAGTTTGTGCAATACGTTGATGGCACAAAACTGACTATGAATTGGCGCAAATTTTGCACTCTCGCGAGTTCGTCCCTGCAGCTTCGAAAATCGACTAAAATCCACAATAAACCTATCTAGACTTCGATTTAGCAGTCCCAACTTTTAACAAAATGACCATTAACACTTCTAGAACAAATTACAACCCTTTGATCTCAATAAAAATCACTTTTTGAAAAAATAGATCGATGGAACAGTGGGTTTTTAGAAGTCGACCTTCAGACACCAAAATCACAAAATTTGAATCGATATTAGTGCTATACTGAAATTAAAGTATAACAACTCGATCTAGCACCCTATTCGATCACAACCTGATCGATTTCAAACCCAAAAACACACTTAAACTTGAAAATGATTTTGAAATGAAGAACACAGGGTCGGTCGTATAAAAACTTGATTTGAATCTGTTTTGAGGCTCTGATACCAATTGTCGGTCCACAATATTATCAAGTTCTTATCAAAACAACAACACATATATTAACGAACCTGATTTGAATAACAAACACGAAATACAGATGGTTGATAGATTTCTCTTTTAGCTCTCTCTGTTTTTACACCTTTGAAATGTGTTAAGTGTGTTTTTTCTATATCTTACCTAACAACTAACTAGATAATATCTATAAAAGATAATATCTAACTAAATATCTAATAAAACATAATATCTAGATATTTAGGATTAAAACTCAAATACTTAAAAACAATAATTAAGTTTGACATATTATTACAAACTAACATTAGACTAAACTTGAGAGTGACTTTTCAGCTTTAGCTTCAGATTCCAAACTTCAGATTGGATGATCTTGAATCCAATAAATCTGAGATCTAACAGAAGACTTTAGTCTTCACATTCTTATTGAAGTGTCGAGCAACGGTCTGTTGTTGGGATGTCATTTTTATCAAGGCTGGTTCCCTTAGTTCTTCGAGTGCGTCGAGATCATAACTTAGATCAACTAAGTTATGTTCGAAAGATGTGTATGGTGTGATAGGCAAACTAACTTTAACTGGTAATACAACTTCACACCCATAAACTAGAGAGAATGGTGTCTGACATATTGAAGTACGAGGAGTCTTACAATTAACCCAAAGAACCGAATGAAGTTCTTCGACCCATTTGCTTTTTGCAGCTCTAAGTCTTTTCTTGATGGAATTGATGATGACTTTATTGCTTGATTCTGCCAATCCGTTCAACAGTGGGTAATGGGGTATCGAAGTTGTAAGTTTTATGGGACGATCTTCACAGAATCATCGAGTTCGATCGCTGATGAATTGCAACACGTTATCACAGACGATTCAGATGTAATACCAAGCCTGCATATGATGTTAGTTTGGGTAAAATAAATAACCTCTTTTTCCCAAACTTGGGAAAAAGCGGCAACTTCTATCCATTTTGAAAAGTAGCTAGTAAGGACCAACAAAAATACTTTTTGCACTGGAGCAAGGGGTAACTTGCCGACTATGTCCATACCCCATCGCATGAAGGTCCCTGGGACTAACGACGTATGTAATGATTCAGAGGGTTGATGAGTTATACTTTAATCTCGTTGGCAAACATCACAACTTTGTACATACCTAATGGTGTCCTGTCGTAAGGTAGGTCAATAGTATCCTTGTCGTGATACTCTATTTGCTAGGTTTCGACCTACAGAATGATTACCACATTCCCTAGAGTGCATTTCTTAGAGGATTTGTTTGATTTGACTATTGGAGACGCACTGCAAGTTTAGACCTGTCGATGATCTTCTATACAACCTTCCAGAAATCACGACATACCTGGATGCTTTGAATCTAATTCATCGACCTTGTAGCTTGTCTTTAAGGAGTTGGTCGTGCATTAGATAATTGTTGATCCAAACTCTCTCAGTGATTTGATAACGACCCTCTTCTATACTTAGTGAAAATTACGCTTTAATATGTATTAGTGTTTCACCATTAGCGATCAGACTGAGTCTGTTCAGTTATCGCTGATAGTCTTTCTTATAAACATTTATATGTATTAGTGTTTCACTATCAATGATCAGACTGAGTCTGTTCAGTTATCACTGATAGTTCCTAAAGTAAACAGCCAACGTAATCCCTGAAGACAAGTCTCGCGTCAACAGATGTTCATAGCTGAATCAAAGACGAAGCTGCTGAACAAAGAGAAGTCTACTAGTGATCTGATGCGGATATCAGTGAAGCAAAGACAACTCTACTTATACGTGAAGGAACATGAGAAAAAGCTTCAGCGATAGCTGAACCTCTTTGTCTCTGAACTTAGAGATACTCAGCGATCAATCGATTACAAAGCTTATGCCTCAAGTTTCCTTTTGTCTATCCTTGCACAACCTAGTACGATGTGTCAGAACGGACAAGTCTCTGCAACCATTCGTACAACAACTCTGTCAACTACACTGTTCATGACCCGGCCGAAAGCATGTCTCCCAAAAGTCAGACTCCCAAAGCCAATCAGTGAACGCCACGTGTAAAGTATCCTGCCATGCATTTAATGCATAGGGTATAAATAGGAAGTTCACCCCTTCATCTGAAGGTGTGCTTCATCCTTGAACTCAATATAGAAACCCTTGTTTTCTATATCTCTTAATCCGCTCTCTCTCTGAATTTCTTGTGCAATTATCTTAGTGTTTCTTAAGTTTGTTTAGATTGAGTCTGTCTTAATCTTATTCCGCAACAAACTTGTAAATTGTATTTTGATTTATCAATAAACAATTTATTAAACTTTAAATTCTGTGTTTGTATTCAACCCCCCCCCCCTTCTACAAACTTGTTTAGCACCTTCGGGACCAACAAGTGGTATCAGAGCAGTTTGTTTAAATCTAATAAACAAGATCTTGCTGTATACTCTTCCTTGCTATTCTAAAATGGCATTAAACACAAACACAAACTACTATGATAATCGTTCACTTTCTAAACCTCCTCGATTTAGCAGAGATAACTTTTCTCTATGGAAAAATCGAATGATGCTATTTCTTAAAGGTGCGGATCCTACTATACCTGAATATATAGAAAACGGACCCTATGAACCTGTTAGAATTATAGCTGCGGTTCCCGCTACTGCCACCACTGAAGCTGTCCCTGAACGATATGTCGTTAAGGAAATAAGACAGTGGAGTGATGAAGATAAAAAGAAGGTAGGCATAGATGCAAAAGCAAAGACCATTATTTCAATGGCTCTGCCTGATGAAGTTTTCCATTCCATCATGCATCTGAAAACTTCTAAAGAACTGTGGGAAACCATATGTGTTCAATATGAGGGCACCACTAAAATCCAAGAGACTCGAAAGATTAACTTGGTAAGACAGTATGAAAGTTTCATCGCTGGTAAGAATGAATCTCTTTCTGACGTCCATCAGCGGTTTAACTGCCTAATCATTGACCTAAGAACTGTTGGTAGGACCTATTCTAATTCTGAGGTCCTAACAAAATTCTTGGAATGTCTTCCTGAAAGCTGGGACAGTTATTCAATATGTCTTAAGCTGACAAAAGACTTACATACTCTCTCTTTAAGCACTCTGTATGGAATATTGCTCAACTATGAGCAATCAAATCTTCTGAAGAAAAATCTTGTAAAAGATTCTAAAGACTCCAAAAGTACTCCTGTTGCTTTAGTCTCTTCAGAGATAATTCCATCTCAGCGATCTACTCTCACCATCACTGAGTTAGATTCTGAATCTGAGGATCTATCAGACCCTGATCTTTCAGAGTTTGACGAGTCCTTAGCACTCTTGACAAACTCTTTTAAGAGATTTGCAAGAAAGAGTAACTTCCGAAGAAGTAAACCTCTCTCTCTTACTGAAAAGCCAAAATCAACTCCGGTTGATAAGGCTACTACCACTTGCTATAACTGTGAAAAGATTGGACATTTTGCTAGTGAGTGCAGGTCGAAAAAGGTCTTCAAACCTTCTACCTCAAGAAGATCCAGTGATGACAAATACCATAAGCTGAAGAACAAATATCAAAAGCTGAAAAGCTATCAGCGAAAAGGTAAAGGTCTCATCGCTGAAGAACACGACTGGGCTGAATCAGAAGAATCATCTTCTGATGAAGAAGAAGTCGCTAATCTTTGCCTCATGGCTGAGATTAAAGAAGAAGTGGAAGAACCATCTGAACCTTCTATGAGCTACATATCATCTCAGGGATCAAAGGGCATCTGGTATCTTGATAGTGGATGTTCTCGTCATATGACTGGACAAAGAGACCTGCTCACTGAATACAAGGAAGAGAAAGGTCCCTCTGTAACCTTTGGTGGAAATGGTAAAGGATATACCCGAGGGTTTGGTGTCCTCAGCAATGGGACAACTACCTTTCGAAGAGTCGCTTATGTAGATGGACTGAAGCACAATCTTCTAAGCATCAGTCAGCTATGTGATAAAGACTATGAAGTACGCTTTACTAAGAAAGCATGTTCAGTGTTAAATGAGAAAGGAAAACTTGCTCTCAGTGGTCATCGCAGAGAAAATGTCTATGTAATAGATATGGACTCTACTATCACTGAAAACTTATGTTTTCTATCTAAAGCCTCTTCTGATGTCAACTGGCTATGGCATAAAAGGCTCTCTCATCTAAACTTCAAAACCCTGAATTCTCTCTCATCTAAGGAACTGGTTTCTGGTCTTCCTCATCACTCATATGCTAAAGAATCTCTCTGCTCAGCATGTGAAAAAGGAAAACAAACAAAAGCAAGTTTCAAATCGAAACAAGTTTCCTCAGTGACAAGTCCTCTTCAGCTCTTGCATATGGATCTGTTTGGCCCTGTCAACATCCAATCAATAGCTGGAAAGAAATATACACTTGTCATTGTAGATGAATATTCTCGCTACACCTGGGTTATCTTTCTTCGCTGTAAAAGTGATACTTCAGAAGAACTAATATCTTTTGTAAAAAAGATGGAAGTGCTGAACAATCTTACTGTTCGTTCAATAAGAAGTGATCATGGAACTGAATTCAAAAATAGTTCCCTGAACAATTTCTTTGAGAACAAGGGAATCTCTCACAACTTCTCTTCAGTAAGAACACCTCAGCAAAACGGAGTCGCTGAAAGAAGAAACAGAACGATCATAGAAGCTGCTAGATCAATGCTCAGCGATTCTCATCTCCCTACTCAATTTTGGGCTGAAGCTGTAAACACTGCATGTTTTACTCAAAACAGATCGCTGATAATAAAGCGATTTGGGAAGACAGCTTATGAACTTTTTGTTGGAAGGAAGCCTTCTATCAGCTTTCTTCATATCTTTGGTTGTCAGTGCTTTATCTTAAACAACAGAGATCAACTTGGAAAGTTCGACCCAAAAGCTGATGATGGAATATTTCTAGGATATTCCTCCATCTCCAAAGCCTACAGAGTTTTCAACAAGAGAAGAGAAACCGTAGAAGAAACAATTCACGTCACTTTTGATGAAACTCGCTCAGCGAACTCCAAACCAATCGCTGACAATGAAGAGTTAAATGCTTGGATGCTTTCTCACTACAGAGAAACTGAACCTTTCTTCTCAAACCATCAGCATTCAGATCCCCCAGTCGCTGATGATGATCCAAACATTATACATCCTACCGCTGAATCCAACTCATGGGTTTCAGCTGAACCTCTAAACACACTCCTACCATCAAATCTGCCTTCGTCTGAAAACCTCTCCAGTGAATCTACTCAACAGTTAATCGCTGATGAACCTCAATCGTCCTCATCAGTAAACATTCAAATTGTTGATCCAACCTCTGAGTTAAGCAATAATGCTCCTGCTTAGCGATGGACCAAAGATCACCCAATAGATCAAATTCTTGGTGATCCAGATGCAGGTATTCTGACACGACGAAGCTCAGGTAATATCTGTCTCTTTGTAAACTTTCTCTCCTTAATAGAACCAAAGAAGACTGATGATGCCCTCAGAGATCCAAATTGGGTCAGCGCTATGCAAGAAGAGCTGACTGAATTTTCTCGAAACAAAGTTTGGAATCTCATTCCTAGACCATCTGATAAAACTGTAATAGGCACCAAATGGGTGTTTAGAAACAAGTTAGATGAACATGGAACTGTAACCCGCAACAAGGCTCGACTTGTTGCTCAGGGATACAGACAAGAGGAAGGCATAGACTATGATGAAACCTTTGCCCCTGTGGCCAGGCTCGAAGCAATTCGACTATTCTTAGCTTATGCAGTCTATAAAGACTTCATCGTGTATCAAATGGATGTAAAATCAGCGTTTCTAAATGGAAAGCTGAATGAAGAAGTCTATGTAGAACAACCACCAGGGTTCTATGACCCTAAGCATCCAAATTATGTTTATAAATTGGATAAGGCTCTCTATGGTCTAAAACAAGCCCCTCGTGCTTGGTATGACACTCTCTCATCTTTTCTTATCTCTGAAAATTTTGAACGTGGCAAGATTGATAATACGTTATTTTTTAGAAAGATAAAAGGTCATATAATTCTTGTACAAATATATGTCGATGACATAATATTTGGTTCTACTAACCCATCTCTGTGTACTCGCTTCGCTGAAAGAATGAAGAAAGAATATAAAATGAGTATGATGGGTGAGCTGACATATTTTCTTGGTCTTCAGATTAAACAATCTGACAAAGGTACTTTTATCAGCCAAGGTAAATATGTTAAAGATATGCTGAAGAAGTTTGATCTTACTCAAACTTCAGTGATGAAAACTCCTATGGCACCACCCCTGACACTTAACAAAGATCCTTCTGGAAAACCTGTTAATGTCACTGCCTATAGAGGAATGATAGGCTCTCTGTTGTATCTCACAGCAAGCCGACCTGACATCATGTACTCTACTTGTTTATGTGCACGCTATCAATCTGAACCCAAGGAATCCCATCTGATCGCTGTAAAGCGAATTTTCAGATATCTGAAAGGAACTCCTAACCTCGGTCTTTGGTATCCCAAAGACTCAGGGTTCGATCTAACTGGTTATTCTGATAGTGATTTTGCAGGATGTAAACTTGACAGAAAGAGTACCACTGGTGGATGTCAACTCTTGGGAGGAAAGCTGGTAAGTTGGACAAGCAAGAAGCAAAATTCTGTGTCCACTTCCACAGCTGAAGCTGAATACGTAGCCGCTGGAAGCTGTTGTTCTCAAATCTTATGGATGAGAAATCAACTATTAGATTATGACCTTCAGTTATCAAAGATTCCTATCTATTGATACAGCACTAGTGCTATCGCTATAGCAAATAATCCTGTGTTACATTCAAAGACAAAACACATAGAGATCAGATATCACTTTATCAGAGATCATGTGATGAATGGTGATATTGAACTTCACTTTATTCCTACTGACTTTCAGCTTGCTGATATATTCACCAAACCTCTTGATGAAACAAGGTTCAACTTTCTCATCAGTGAGCTTGGAATGCTGAACCTTGAAGAATAATTCTTCAGCGTTCATGCATTGTGTCAGTAATCAAAAGTTCCCTTTCATCATTCTCTCTAATAAATATTCTGATTCTCAGGTATGGTTTCTCAATCCCTACAACTGAATCCTCATCCAGTTAAGATATTTTTTAAAATATAAATCTTAATCATTGAATCTTTCTTCAAATGATTAAAAGCTTTTTGAATTTAAATTTAAATTTATCACTGATATTTATATTCAGTGATCCTTTTAAAAGAAAATCTATCCCTATCTTTTCATAAGGGATACTTTCAAAAAGAAAATTCTATTACTGATATTTTTTATTCAGTAAAAAATTCAAAACGGACAAATGAACAGTCTCTTTCTTAACTATGACGTCATTTGAACCGACAATCCACGACATGCCTTTTTCTGACACGTTCGTCCGTTGTTCTTCTCTCCAATCACCTTCGTGGGACGTGTCCATGTCATGATGTGCATTTGTTTTCCCGCTTCTCTCACACTCTCTCTCCTCCTTCTCACATATAAAAGGAATGTTTTTTCCATTCTATCAATTTACGTTTTCTGGAAATACTTTCTAAGCAAGAATACTCTCTCAAGCATTCTAGCATTCTCAAGCTTTCTGTATCATCCTCTTCAAGATCAACAGGTTATTCTTGATTTCTTATCTTAAATATTTTCACATTAACCCCATTTATGGGTTTATAAGACTCAAATCTCATAAAATCATATTTTTTGATTTTATTCTATAAAAACCATTCTATTCTTTATTCAAAATTAATGGTTTTTCTTCTTATTCTTGAATCTTGTTCTAAGATAAACTGTTTTTCTCTAAAAATATGTTGATTTCCTATGTTTCTTTCCCCAAATAGAAACTAGCAAATCTTCTTTGTTTTACGACTAAACCTTTCTTCTACTCGTTTATCTACTCAAACAGAATGACTCAATCTGCACTTATCGCCTCTAAGAACGTCGAGTTCGCCATCACTGATTCTGAACTTCCAAAGAACAACCATCTTGCTTGCCTTGAATTTGATGGTGTCAAATACCCACATCTGGTAGAAGCTGCAACATTTCTAAGACAATCCTGCATTGCCTATGCTATCACGGTGGATCCCACACCTTCGAAAGCTCTACTCCAGCAATTCTGGTTTACCGCTGAAGAAACCTCTCTCCCCAACAAGAAGGGTGAACAGGTTCCTGCTATATCCTTCAGCACTCAACTAGGCTCAGGGATGATGACTGCCCTAGGCCTAAGGAAAGCCCTGCGTTTCCCCGACAAATCCAAGAATGGATTTGACGCCCTGCCAACTGACGCTGAACTCATCCAATTCCTGGATGCCATGGAATATGCTTGGGAACCCAAACCAAGGACTACTATTCCCAACAAGAAGCTGACTCTTGTGAAGAAGGCACTGATGCCTTCCCAGCTCAACTACGTCTTCTCACACATCATTCAGTGTATGAATGGGAAGAGTGGGTCACTGGACCAAGCCAACAAGATTCAGGTCCAGATGGCTTACTCAGTGATCGCTGGGAAAAATTTCGACTACGCAACAGCTATCTTTGACGACCTGAAGTCAAAGATAGAGAAGACCGAGAGGGATCCCAAGATTCCCTACGTACGCTTCATCTGCGCGTACCTGAAGTTTCTCTACCCTACCACTTACCCCACCAACTCGGATGCATCTTTTCCAAAAGTGGGTCAGAGATCACTGGAGGTCAAGACGCTCCCCAACGAGGTAAGTATTTCTCAACTTCGCTCTCGTCTCTCTCTTCTCACTTCTTCGTCTTCAGCGGCCACGCAGGAGGTTCCTTCTTCTGCTATCCCTGCCGCTACCCCTTCCAAACGACCATCAACTGGCTCCCTTGGTCCTTCGAAGAAGGCCAAGGTAACCAAGGAGAAAGCTACTTCTAGCTCAATACCTAAGGATGTTTCTCTACAAACTTCCTTAGATGATTTCGTGGGTCTCTCCTCCACATCCTTAGCTCAAACCACTTCAACCGTGCCAGCGATCTCGGTCGCTGTCACAACAACAGTGACAACACCTGCGGTAACTACCCCTATCCCTACATCTTCTATCCCCATCTCTAGTCCCCCTATTTCTTTGGTCTCTACCACTCCTCAGCTTGGACCAATAGAACCTGAACATCATTCTTTTGAGGAATCTTTACAATTCTACAAAATGTTTGATCATTCAGGTAATCCTATAACCTTATACACTTCTCCCAACTCACCATATAAGCCTGGTTCTGAAAAATTAACTTATCTTTCAGGTCCTAGTCTGGCGACTGTTGACACCAATGTCAACAGTTTGAGTTCAAAGGTGGATTCTCTCTCTGCTTCTCTCAACAACACCACCAGCGCTGTTCAAACAGCTGGTGATGCATTGAAGACGCTGACTGCCACCTGCGCCTCCAAAGCTGATCTTTCTCACATCGCTACTCTTCAGGCAACGATTGTCAAAGTCAGGGAAGAATCCAAGCAGCAGAATGATGATCTGTCTGCAAAGATCGATGCCTGCACTACGACTCTTCAGCAAGTCCTCGACAAGCTGAATGCACCAGCTCCAGTTCCTGCTCCATCATTTACAGAAGATGATCGTTCAGCCCTGACCATAGCTGTGGAATTCATTCACCTAGCTACGTCCGACATCCCTGCACTTGAAGGACGACTCACAGGTCTGGAGGCTGAAGTCCAGAAGCTGGCTACTGCAACAACTTCATCTCCAAAAGATCTCTCCCTTGTTGATAATGACAAAGAGTGGGAGAAGACAGCTGAAGAAAACACGGATGCTGAAGTTTGTGCTGAACCACCGAAGGAAACTCCCTCTCAGGTCGAGGGGGAGATAGTTGCTGATAAAGCCCCTCCCACCATCGCTGAAATAGTCAATGATGAAGAGGAGGATGAAGATAATGAAGAACTTGATCTTGAAGATCAAGTGGATGACTCTCATCAAGATGATGATGATGACGATGAGGAAGATCCATCTCTCTGGTGTTCTTCAGCCGTCACATCATCAGCGATAGCTTCGAAAGAAGTTATCCAAGCAGGGGGGAGACAAGGATCATCTTCAGGAACCCCTTCCCAAAGCAAAGGTGTATCTGCTAAGGAAACCCTGATGATGATCTCACTACCTGAGGAGAATCCTTCTCAGGTATGCCTTACTCTTGTTCCCTTATCTTTCTATAAAACCCTACCCCTGTTTCTTTCTAGCCTTTATCTCTCTTCTTTCCTTAAAAATAATCTAACTTCTTTTTCATTTTCTGACCAGACAGTTCTCTCCCCTGCTTAATGGTTCTGAACTACAAATAATTCCAGCTACTATCGCTGAAGAAATAATCCCAATCTCTATCGCTGAGATTGATGAAGAAGAAGAAGAAGATTCCCTGCTCCATCCAGGAAGGCCCTCTCGACCATCTCGTTGGTCAGAGGAAGTGATAAACAAAAGAGGTGAAATGATCGCTCAACTAGAAAGTCAACGGCTGAAAATTCCTCTTCAAACATCCTTCTCAGAGCTCGACTTCCTCACTGATGCTGAACGAGAAGAATCTGCCAAAGCTGAGAAACTGTTCGCTGAATGCAAACGAGATGCTCAACTCGCTTTAAAGATTCAATCTTCTCAAGTCAAGGACAAGAAGCTGAAAAGAAAGCCTGTGGAAGTTCAAGCTGCACTGCTGAAAGAAATTGAAGAGGAACGCTCCAAAGAACAAGAGATCAACGATAAGTCTATCGAATGGTGCAAACAGAAGATGGATTATCGCTCTGATCTTCTTCCAATAACAGCCGTGACTATCTCTGGTCGCAAGAAGAAGGATCAACTCTCAGTGACCATGGAGATTACCAGAGAGGATGGAACTCAAAAAGCTATGTACGTTTCCAAACTTGAAGGTTTCGGGTTTACAGAGTGGATAGAATTCTGGGATGCGCTGAAGAAATCAAAATCTACATACAGAGGCTACGTTGAAGGACTTCTTAAAGCTCTCATCAACAGAGTCACTTCTGTACTGAATCTGCCATCTCCTATCCCTCCCAATCCCAAGAAACTCAAGAGAAGAATTGGATCCTCCTCCTCTGAAGACGTCGCCATCATCAGGAATGAAACTTCTATCAAATTTTCAAGAGATGCACTGTTTGGTCCTCCTCCTGATCTTTCAGTTCTGGATTTATCTCTGCCTACTGGTGGTCCTTTCCAAGCTGGTCAAGTAATTGACAATCCTTATGGAATATTCTTCAGAGATGATGATGAGGAACTCAGATTTCAAAGAGTCTCTGAGATTCCTATCTGTCCTCTGAATCATCTCAAGGATCTCTTATGCTTATGGTGTGACTTCTTCCCTGCTGCTGAGAAAATCAAAGAAATTATCAGCCAAGAATCCTTGGAACAAAGACAGAAAGGAGAAGAAATACCTGAGTATATGATAAATCCTCCTAAATCTTCTTATAGCTGATAGATTAGTTTTCTCTTCTGTAATCTATTAGTTGTACTTACAGTAGTTAGTTATTTACTTGTAATTTTCATTCCTTGTAATTCTCTTCTTGAATTAATGAAATTTAAGTAAAGTACTTAACTTCATCAGTGCTGTAAAAGATCCCTCAAAATAGTAATTGGGACATGTATGTTACGAGTCCTGATTATTCCATCATTTTGAATCATAAAGTAATTTTCTTCAGTTACTTTGTCATTATCAAATAGGGGGAGATTGTTGATCCAAACTCTTTCAGTGATTTGATAACGACCCTCTTCTATACTTAGTGAAAATTACGCTTTAATATGTATTAGTGTTTCACCATCAGCGATCAGACTGAGTCTGTTCAGTTATCGCTGATAGTCTTTCTTATAAACATTTATATGTATTAGTGTTTCACTATCAATGATCAGACTGAGTCTGTTCAGTTATCACTGATAGTTCCTAAAGTAAACAGCCAACGTAATCCCTGAAGACAAGTCTCGCGTCAACAGATGTTCATAGCTGAATCAAAGACGAAGCTGCTGAACAAAGAGAAGTCTACTAGTGATCTGATGCGGATATCAGTGAAGCAAAGACAACTCTACTTATACATGAAGGAACATGAGAAAAAGCTTCAGCGATAGCTGAACCTCTTTGTCTCTGAACTTAGAGATACTCAGCGATCAATCGATCACAAAGCTTATGCCTCAAGTTTCCTTTTGTCTATCCTTGCACAACCTAGTATGATGTGTCAGAACGGACAAGTATCTGCAACCATTCGTACAACAACTCTGTCAACTACACTGTTCATGACCCGGCCGAAAGCATGTCTCCCAAAAGTCAGACTCCCAAAGCCAATCAGTGAACGCCACGTGTAGAGTATCCTGCCATGCATTTAATGCATAGGGTATAAATAGGAAGTTCACCCCTTCATCTGAAGGTGTGCTTCATCCTTGAACTCAATATAGAAACCCTTGTTTTCTATATCTCTTAATCCCCTCTCTCTCTGAATTTTTGTGCAATTATCTTAGTGTTTCTTAAGTTTGTTTAGATTGAGTCTGTCTTAATCTTATTCCGCAACAAACTTGTAAATTGTATTTTGATTTATCAATAAACAATTTATTAAACTTTAAATTCTGTGTTTGTATTCAACCCCCCTTCTACAAACTTGTTTAGCACCTTCGGGACCAACAATAATATTTTATTTCTTTCCACCAATCATCCCCTTCATTCATGGATTCGATCGCCGTCCTCAATAGATGAGGAGGACAAATAGACCAATGCGACAACGTCGAAAGAGGATTTCCTTAAGGCCGACAAGGATAGTTAGGGCATCGACTTGAGTATTGATCTCTTGGGATCCATCGTATGGAGAATTGATTGAACAATTTGGCCTTATCATCTTGGAATCTCTCATCTTGGAACGTTCGTCGCGAATTCTTCGTTCATTTGATTAACCACCAAAAGGGAGTTACTTTTGACTTGTAAGTCGGTTGCTCCAAGGTCTTTCGCCATATTCATACATGTGATTAAAGCTTCATACTCTGCTTTGTTGTTGGTTTCCTTAAAGTCTCAACATATTGAGTGTTTGGGTAAAAATTCTAAAGTCTCGACTGACGCAAGATTCTAACTACTGATTACATATTCAGGTAAAATTTTGACAACCACAAATATCTAGAACCATGATCGTAACTCTTTAGCGATGGTCGTAACTTAACCTCGACCCGTAACTAGCGACAAAGTATGTCCAGAACTTATTTCATCGATATTTAAAGAGAGTCGTAAGTTTTTATGACTCCAACTTATTAACGCACGACAAGCGTTAATTTTCTATCTCTTAAATGTAGGTCTTGATCTTTAATGCTCCGACGACTATAACCGAAGAAACATCATCGAGATCATTAAAAGCATGGACCGTTACTCACCATTAAGAGGCTCATGTATGACGATGAAGACAATATAAACAAGGGTCAAGAACACTTGAGACATGAAGCAATTATCAAAGCTCAATCAAACACTACAACAAGAAATCATATCCTCTTTTGAAGAGATCTCAAAACACTTTAGTTAAACTCGCGATGCACAAGCAATCTTACGAGTAGTTTACTTTTTTGTCTCATTGTAACTATGTGTACCTAGGATCATTGTTATCAAGGGTGACGTCCCTGTTTGACGTCCTTAGTGCATTGACGAAGTAATCTGTCGTCCGCGGTTTTTACCCTCGATGAGGTTTCCCCGTCACCAAATTCTTTTGTCTTGTCTTTTTTCCGTTGTTTGGAGTGTGTTTTGTCGAAGATCTCCATCTTTAGTTTTTAAGCTCCACACCGACCTTAAGTTGTCCTTTGGGTGATTATTAGCATTAACAGTTTGGCGCCCACCGTAGGGCCCCAACTAAGGAAAATCTTCGATAAACGTGTGTCTTGCTAACATCTTCTTCGAAAAGTTTTTGTTATCGATACAAATATGTTTGGACAAGAAGCAAATCTTAGCACTCTTGCTCAAATGCGCATGGAGTTGGAAGCAGCTCGCAATCATACCAATGCATTGGACGAGCAGAAACGAAAAGTTTCTCAGGAAATCGCACATCTTAGAGGCCAAAAATGCAAGAGGATCTTTGGGGAACCAATATGGTCCTATACCATCATTTAACGTGAATAATTTTGCAGGTCAATCATCGATGCACCTACCTCCGCAATTCACCTTTCCCAAGCCATTGCCAAGCACCTTCACCATGTAACATCCATCAACTGTCGTTACGATGCTCCCAATCCCATCGATGTCGATTCCATCGGTATCGACCCCATCTATGCTGGTCTCATTGATGCCGATCCCGTTGATGCTGATCCCGTCAATGTCTTTCCCCATACCAACTGCATTCCCATCCATGAGTTTCCCGATGGGTTGTGATGATACTGAATCGTCTTTGCGACATGGCCCTCATGTAACAATTAGGATGACAACCCAAGACTCAAGATTTATCCCCTAAATATGGCGATCCCTGCAATCCTGACGATCCAGTTACACGACGACTGAAGTTGTTTGAATAATAAAATGAAAATACGTTATTCTTACTTTCCAAGCTACCAGGGGCCGCTGTCCTTGTCGACATAGAACCCCCTACAGGTTACTAGGCATCACCTTTTGTCAACAATATGGACTTGGTTGATGTCCCAAAGCAGTATAACATCCCAGCCTTTTCGCCAAAATATTTGGGGGGTGGCAGACCCGATATAACATATAGCACAGTACAAGTAGTTGATGTGGATCGTGTCGATCCCTCATATAGCACAGTACAAGGGGCCCTCTAACGGTTGATTAACCTGAAACCAAAGTCCATCAGTACATTTGCTGAACTTGTCAATCAATTCTTTCAGCAATTTGCGAGTAGTCGCAAGATGGAGAAACAAAAAAGCGATCTCTACTATATCATTCAAAAAGTTGGAGAGTCAGTTTTCATTTATTTTAATCGTTTCAACTCTTAACAGATTAGAGTTCAACTTTGTGACATCAAAACCGCGATCGAAGCCTACAAAAGCGGTGTAGACGATTGTTCAGAGTTATATCTTGACCTGACAAAATATCCTGCCAAACTTTCGAAGACGTTATGGCGAGGACATTGGCTCACATGCGGTTCGAAAACGATGCGACCTTTCAACGGAAACATTCAGGCGACAGATGTTTCTTGGGTGTAAAGAAACCCGAATTCAATGTCAAGACAGTTCCCAAGATAGAATCGTCGCATAAAATCTTGAATGTTCGATTTGACAAGAAGAAAATGTTCCGACGACATCCAAATTCCTCCAACATCTCAAGGTCTCATCTTACGGGTTCAAAGGGACGTCGAAGGATTTGGTCGAAGCTCTTAAGAATGTGCAGTCAACAATTCGATGGCCAAAGAAAAAGGACAAAACTGACGAGAAGAAAGACAAGTCCAAATGGTGCGACTTCCATGACAATTATGGTCATGTAACGGATGATTGCATAGCCCTTCGCAAAGAGGTATCTTGGCTAGTACCGAAAGGTCACCTGCAGGATTTAATGAATAAGGACAACATAGAAAACAATGACATACGACGTAGAAAATAATGACGTACGACCCCATCACCTCTGCATGAAAAGGTCGTTAATTATATCACATGAGGTTCTGACATATGTGGAATTACATATTCGTCGGATAAGAGGCATGCTGTCGAACGATTAGATGAATCCCCAATTCTAAGGTTGCATAGACCAAAAGTAGAGTTAGTGTTATTTCCAATATTCAAGTTCTAATTGCTACAAACAATCAAGATGAGAATCGTAATCACATGTCATTGATTAAATCATCAAGAGTTACAAACTCTCTCACTTTCTCTCTCTATACTCTCTCACTAGAATGATATATCAAGGAACCTCTTCTCTAATCTGCTCACTTTCTACAATCTGAAATCTACTCACTTACATACACGCTTACTATGAATTACAAAGGACACAAGGTATTTATACCTCAAACAAATACAAGAAAACAAAATACAAATGTTGACTTTGACTTTTATTACAAATATACTTTGACTTTAATGAGAGTTGACTTTTCCAGCTTTGACTTCTTGAACTTTTGTCTTCAATCTTTATGATCTTGAATCCAACAATTCTGTGCTCTAACAATCTCCCCCTTTGGATAAAGATCATAACTAAAAAGATTTAGCAATTCAATCTTCTCTCTTAAGCTCAATTTGAATCTCCCCCTTTGATGTAAAAACAAATCTTCTCAAGAAATCAACATTCTCCCCCTATTCGTATGAACATTGACGTTCTCCCCTTTCTTTGATAAACATTGTCTTTCAAAAACTTTTAGAAATTTACTCAAAATATGATCTTCAAAAATAGTAACATTCTCCCCCAAGGTTATAAACAAACCTCTTTCAGACATTGAAAGAAATTATCTTCATTTTCAGCTCTGAATGTTCTATCCAACTTTCTTCAAATAAAATTTCTCCAAAATCTGCTTGCTTTCGATATTCTTTGAACTTTCTCTTATCAACTTAGAACAAACTTATCTTCAACAATTATGAAATCTTTTAATTCTTTCAGCAAACTTTCTTTAACAACTTTCTTTCACAACTTCAATATTGCTTTGAATCACACATTTCTTGAACTCTTCTCCCCCTTTTTGATGATTAAAGCATCAATATCATCAAAACATTTTCCAAGAAATGTCGTTGACCATTCTGATCTATCCAAGAGTGTTGGGAACTGAAGAAATACTAAGTATGGTTAATGCTGCTAGCTCAACAATTAGTACTTCTGAGTTAATGCTGCCAGTTGAAGTTAATGCTGCTGAAACATGATTAATGCTGCTCTTCAAGATTAGTACTGCTGGAGTTACTACTGCTAAGAGATTAATACTGCTGATCTTGATTAGTGCTGCTTATGAGATGGAGATCCGAATTACAAGAATGACAGCTGGATAGACTGAAGATATTCATGGAAGATATTCTGAAGATATTTTATTAATTGTAATTATCTTTTATCTTTAGTATATGTATAGTATTGTTTAGAATTGTTAAGTAATCTTTTGATTAGAATTAATTCTGAGTTTTTGTTCTAGAGAGAGAATCAACCTCAAGGCATAGTTCCTAATTCTAGAGAAGTAGAATTCGTCTTGAAAGAACCTGTTCTTCAAGATTGAGGTTGTGTGTGTAATCTTGTAACTTCAATCATTCAATACAAGGTTGCTAGTTGTTCATCAGATTTACTGTTTTGTTTACTGTTTTATTGAATATCAAAGTGTTATTCCGCAAACTCCTTTGATATTAGTTTATGGGAATTTATTCTTGTTGAGAATTCGATCCTGACAAGTGGTATCAGAGCTTGTTCTCTCAGAAACATCTATTCATTCATCATGGAAAACTTTGCATAATCAAACAGTACTCTGGTCTCTAAGATTCCAATGCTCAAACCCAGTGAGTTTGATATTTGGAAGATCAGAATCAGGCAATACATTCTTCTCACGGACTACTCAATGTGGGACATCATTGAGAATGGCCCCTCTGAAGCAGGAAAGATTGGACCAGATAGGAAAAAACCTCCACCAAAGACAGATGGTGAGAGGAAAATCAGGCAGACAGAGATGAAGGCCTTGAGCACTCTGCTCTTGGCCATTCCCAATGAATATCAAAATCAATTTTGCAACTGCACTGATGCTCAGATTCTCTGGAATGCTCTAGAGAAAAGATTTGATAGAACTAAGAGCATTAAAAGAAATCAAAGAGATGTTCTGAAGCAGCAGTATGAGAACTTCACTTCGTCAAAGAATGAGTCTATGACTCAAACCTTTGACAGGTTCAACAAGCTTATTGGTGAGTTGGCTACTGTTGGAGTGAAGATGGAGCAAGATGATATCAACAGGAAGTTCCTCAGATCTCTTGGGGATGAATGGACTATGTACACTGTCTCATATAGACAGAGTGACAATCTGAAAGAGAAGGAACTTGATGATCTGTATAATGATATGAGAGTTTTTGAATCTGAAGTAGAAGCTAAAAAGAAGCCCACTGGGTATATTCATAATGCTGCACTTCTATCAGCATCCACTGATACTGCTGTCAACCCTGAAGCAGTTAATGCTGCGAATGGAGTGAATTTAGAAAAAGGCACTGAAACTGTTTTTGAAGCCTTTTTGTCCAGTCACAGCAACAACTCCTTGATTAATGATGATCTGGAACAACTTCACCTTGATGATCTGGAGGAGATGGACATTAAATGGCAGATGGCCATGTTATCTATGAGGGTAAAGAAGTTTATTAAAAGAACAGGGAGGAACAACTTCTCTCAAAGAAGAGAAGATGGAGCTAGTTTTGACAAAACAAAGGTGGAATGTTACAAGTGCCACATCAAGGGACACTTTGCTAGAGAGTGCAGAAGTGGTGTGCCAAATAACAACCACCAACAAGCTCAGAATGGAGGTTACAATCAAAACAAGAACTCTGCTCAAGCCCTTGTTTCTCAACAAGGAATGGGATTTGACTGGAGTGACCAAGCTGAGGAAGCCATTCAGAACCAAGCTCTTATGGCAGAGGTGTCTGATCTCCCCTATGAGATAATTTCTAATCTTTGCACTAAATCTTGCATAGACACTGTCAAAAGGTACAGGGATCACAACCAAAGCATGTGTGATGACCTCAAAAGATTAGAAAAAGACATAAGAGATTATGTGTTGATAGTTGAGAGGTTTGAAGAACAAATCAAAGGCTTTCAAGCCAATGAACTTCAACACTCTTATGACACAAACTACTGGAAGTGGGAAAAGAATGAGTTAGAGACCAAACTGTCTAAGTCCAAAGAAGAGAATGATAAGTTGAGAGAAGAATTAGCTAAGGTTAATCTTGATATAGAAAAGTTTTCATATGCTTCAAAAGCAATGGATTCTCTTCTAAAGGCTCAGATTCATGATAAGATGAAACCTGGTATTGGATACAACAACACACCCCCTCCTTACAACAACTCCTACATCCCTCCTACATCAGACCTGTTAGAGACCAAGGAGAAAAAGGACTTGTCTGAGAAAGCCTTTAAGATAGATCCTTTGGCAGAGGTGGTTGTTAAGGATTTGACTGAGAAAGAAGCCAGTGAGAATAGAAACAATGATGTGAGTAAAGAGATACCCATAGAAAACAACATTGTTACCAATGAGGGTGGTGGAAGGATCTGGGTCAAGTCTAAAGAGATAGAGAAGACCAAAGGGAAGGCTAACAAGGTCCATTACAAACAGACCACAGTTGTGAATCCTGGCCCTTGTAAACAGTGTGCTTGCAATAAGACTGAGAGCCTAAATTCTAGTACAAAAAGAGGTAATCAAAGAAACTGGAATAATCAATGGGCTCAGAAACAAAGAGTTGATCTGAGTAAGATAATAAGACCAAAACCTTGTTTCATATGTGGCAAGCTGAATCATTTGGCCAAGCACTGTTTCTTTAATCATATTAACCAAAGGATGAACTTTCAAAGATTTGTGCAAAAACCTGTTGGTTATAGGAAGGCTGGAAAGAAACATGTTGAAACCAAAGGCCACATGCAGAAAAAGGTTTTAAAAGAAAGTATTAAAATGTGGGTGCCTAGAAGCACTAAAACTGTTAGTGCTGCTAATAGCAATACTGCTGCTACCAGTGTTAGTACTGCTGAGAATTTTAATTCTTCTAACACTGTTAGTACTTCTTCAAAGGTTACTACTGCTAACACAGTTACTGCTGCTGACACAGTTAATACTTCTAACAAGGTTAGTACTGCTAAACATGCAAGTGCTGCTAATGCAGTTAGTTCTTCTAAAAACAGTACTGCTTCTAGCAAATATGCATCCAAACCTATTATTGTGACTAAGTACTCCAGTAATGAGGAGTCAAAGTTTAAAAATCTTGTCAAGAAAGAATGTAAATATTTTGATGAGAAAGGGGTACCCAAGACCACTTTGGCTTGGGTTCCTAATCAATACTAACTGATTTATCTTATGTGCAGGGCAACCAACAGCTCAAGGGAAAGAGCATCTGGCATGTTGACAGTGGTTGCTCTAGGCACATGACAGGCAACATGTCATGCCTTCAGGATTTCAAGCATATCAATGGAGGACATGTTGCATTTGGAGACAATCTCACAAGTGGTAAAATAAGTGGAAAAGGTAATGTTACAAAAGGTAAGATGACATTTGAGGATGTCTACTATGTTGATCAGTTAAAGTACAACCTTTTAAGTGTATCACAGGTTTGTGACAAACAACATAGCATATTATTTACTAATACAGAATGTATGATCCTTGCTCCAGGGTTCAGGGTAGTTGATGAAAGCATGATACTACTTAGAACTCCAAGAAAGGACAATGTGTATTGTCTAGATATGGACAATGTTTCAAGTGATTCATCCCTGAACTGTCTTATTTCAAAAGCTTATGTGGATGAATCCTCTCTTTGGCACAGAAGGATGTGTCACATGAATTTCAAGACAATGAACAAACTTGTTAAAAACAACCTTGTAAGAGGTTTACCTTCAAAAGTCTTTTCATGTGATGATCATTGTGTTGCTTGTCTTAAAGGCAAACAGCACAAAACTTCTCATAAGTCCAAAGAGTTAAATACAATTTCTTCTTGTCTCCAGTTATTGCATATGGATCTGTTTGGCCCTACAAATGTTATGAGCATAGGGAAGAAATCATACTGCTTAGTTATTGTTGATGATTACTCTAGATTTACTTGGGTATATTTTCTAAGGACTAAGGATGAGACAAGTGGACTGATCAAATCCTTTATTCTAAGAATTGAAAACCAACCTAATCAAAAAGTAAAAGTCATTAGGTCTGATAATGGAACTGAATTTAAAAATATAGACCTAAACACCTTTTGTGAAGAAAAAGAAATTGAGAGACAATATAGTGCTCCTAGGACTCCACAACAAAATGGAGTTGCTGAGAGAAGGAATAGGACACTAATTGAGGCTGCTAGATCTCTATTAGCAGATTCAAAACTGCCAATTACTTTTTGGGCAAAAGCAGTTAATACTGCCTGTTATGTCCAAAACAGAGTATTAGTAGTCAAGCCAAAGAACAAGACCCCATATGAGATTTTTAATAAAAGAAAACCCTTTATTGGATTTTTCAAACCTTTTGGGTGTCCTTGTACAATTCTCAATACCAAATCTCACTTAGGTAAGTTTGATAGCAAGGCAGATGATGGATTTCTTGTTGGTTACTCATCTCAGAGTAAGGCTTACTGGGTATTTAATTCTTCTTCTAGAATAACTGAAGAAAGTGACAATGTCAAATGCAATGAGAACACACCAAATCCTATTGGGTCTGGTCCTCAGTGGCTGTTTGACATTGATTCACTAACTTACTCCTTTGGTTTCAGTAGTAATGATTATGCAGGTTCAGGAAGTGGAGGATCAGGGACTACACAAGTTCAAGAAAGTATACCTCAGTCTGTGATTTTTCCCATACCTAAAGTGGATCCTGTTGAAGATTGTGAAAAGGAGCCATCTATTGAACCAAATCAGAGTGAAGAAGAAAGAAGAGATGAGGAGAGTCAAGCAAATAAAGAACCTGAAGTAGCTGCTGAAATCACCTGCACTCAAAGACAAAGCACATTGAGATCCGATATCACTTTATAAGAGATTGCAATGAAAAGAAGCTTATTCAAGTTGTAAAGGTTCATACTGATAACCAGTATGCTGATCTATTCACCAAAGCATTTGATGTAGGTAGATTCACTTTCTTGGTAACAAGTGTGGGAATGATCAACTTTGTATAAGCCCCTTCTTAAACAGTGGTTCAATACCTGTATATAGTTTATGCTTGGTGTTACTAATCTTCTATTTCAGGAAATGTATAGCAGTACTAAGTTCTTCACAAGCTTAAAAGTGTAAGTATAGTTACTACTGCCAGTACAGTTTTAGTGCTGCCAGTACAGTTTTAATATTGCTCTCAGTTAATACTGCTAGTTAGTTAATACTGCTAGAAGTTAATACTGCTCTCAGTTAATATTGCTAGTTAGTTAATACTGCTAGAAGTTAATACTGCTCTCAGTTAATACTGCTAGTTAGTTAATACTGCTCTAGGTTAATACTGCTTATATCCCGAATACTATAAATACCCTTTGCCCGCCTAAAAAGTTCATAACGACTCTTTGCATACTGTTCACTTGCGCTCTAACCCTTTTCTCTCAAGTACCAAGTTTTCAGGCAAGAATATTCAAGTTCAATGGCATCCATGGCATTCATCGACGAGCACAATGAAATCGCGATGCTCCAAAAGCCAAAACAAGCCGAAGGTTTTCACCAGATAGTCAACTTTCTGAGGATAAGTCACATCGCTCATGCACTCACTGTGTCTCCTACCATCTTCATATAGCATCAGAGGCCATTCGGGGCTAATGCCACCATTGTTACTGAGAATGGTGTGCAAATGATAAAGACAAGGGTGTGTGAAAAACCCCTTACAGTTACTGAAGAGGTACTACGCATCTGTCTACCTCTAGACGATGCTTCAGGTATATCTTCTATTCCAAATGAGGATTTATTTTCAAACCTCACCAGAATGGGGTATGAAGGCCAATTGGGTATTTTCAAGTTTTTCAAAGCTCAATTTTCACCCCAATGGAGGTTCTTTGTTCATACCCTGATGCACTGTTGTTGGGTCTGAAATATTCATTATGGTTACTACTTCTAGTTCAACATGGTTACTACTTCTAGTTCAACATGGTTACTACTTCTGTGGTTAATGTGGCCAGTTGTAGTTAATGCTGCTGGAACAAAGTTAATGCTACTAGAAGAAAACAATTAATGCTTCTAGTTAGTACTTCTGTGATTAATACTTCTAATTAATGCTGCTAGAAGAAAACAGTTAATACTTCTAGTTAGTACTTCTGTGATTAATACTGCTAGTTGATGGTTAATGTTGCTCAACAAGATTAGTACTGCTAGTTCAAAGTTAGTACTGCTTGAAGAGATTAATGTTGCTGAGCATGGTTAGTACTGCTAGAGTTAATACTGCTCAGAGTATTAATGCTGCTTATGATTAGTACTGCTTATGAGATGGAGATCGGTATGGAAAGGATGACAGCTAGATAAACTGAAGATATTCATGGAAGATATTCTGAAGATATTTTATTAATTGTAATTATCTTTTATATTCAGTATATATATAGTATTGTTTAGAATAGTTAGAGATAACTTTTGAATTATTCATTCATTCTAAGTTCTAGAGAAAATCAACCTCAAGGCATAGATCCTAATTCTAGAGAAGTAGAATTCGTCTTGTAAGAGTCTGTTCTTCAAGATTGAGGTTGAGTGTGTAATCTTGTGATTTGATAATTGAATAGAAGTTTACAAGTTGTTGATTATATACTGTTTTGTTTACTGTTACATTGAATATCAAAGTGTTATTCCGCAACTTCTTTGATATTAGTTTCTGAGAATTTATTCTTGTTAAGAATTCGATCCTGACAACTGTATATGTACCTATGAATTGACGGATATACCTCACTTTGATGAAGTATATGTACCTAAACCGCCTAAAGGCAAGGTTTTCGGAAACATGAGAAGATCTGCTAGGGACTCGGAAGGAGTTGACACCCCATTGTTCTCAACAATGATGGTGGTGTCCCAACCACAAGAAGGTATGGCAGCAGGGTCAAGGCCACCATTAGACCATCCCACTGCTAGCCAATCCCAACCTTCCCACTCTATATCTATTCCCCAGTCTCTGCTTCATAAGCCCACATCTCCAATTACCCAAACCTATAAAAGAAAACAGGTAAAGAAGGCTCCTTCTCTTCTTGTACCTTCACCCACTAAGCCTTTAAGCCCTCTAAGGGAGGAGTCTCCTTTAGAGAATATCCAAAGGGAAACCAATAGGGTGTCTCCCAACCCTCAGGAGGTTCTCTCTAAGGAGATGGAAGAGCATATGGGTGAGAAGGCTGCCACTACTTCTGCTAGCACAGAGAAGGAAAGTGGTAACATCTCTAAGACCTTCCCCATGGCAACTTTGGGTGAGCAATCATCCAAAGGTCCCAGGTGCCAAGAAACCAAGGGGGTGGATAGTGCTTCTGCTAGGCAGAAGGCTTCCACTACTAAAAGATCCAATGATCATTCAAAAGGGGGTAACACTCCTGGAGAATGTGAGGACAAATATAACTATGATGAATTGATGGAAACAATGGGAAACATCAATATGGATGTGATCAAACAAGGCCAAGAGATTGAAGAGCTTAAACTCATAGTTCTGTCACAACAAGAACATATCCTCAACTTGAAGCAAATGGTAAGGAAATTGATTCTCCAAAAGAAGAAGAAGCAATTTGTACTCAGAAGAAGGAAACCTGTGTCTGATGCTCCCAAAAAGGGGGAGTCAGAAGCTGATGACAATATGGAAGATGCACAAGCAAAGGGGGAGCAAGAGAATGCAAAGTTTGAGGGGAAGCAAGTAACTGCAGAAAAGGTTGCACAAGAAGCAGAAACACAGGAAGCAGCAGAAACAATGAAAGAAGTGCTCACAGATCTTGAAATTGCAGAAACTCTAATCAAAGAAAAACATGATACTCCCAAGGTCACTTCAAAGGCCAAAGGAGTTATCATAAAAGAAAGAGATGATGCTGCAATAAAATCTAGGTCTTAGAAGGTGATAAGCAAAGAAAAGGGTAAAGCAAAGCTAGTTGAACCTGATCAACCAATGAAAAAGCAGAAATTGATTGATTTAGATGAAGCTCTAGCTAGGAAAATACAGGCTGAGCTTGAAGAAGCAGAAACCATGCAAGTGCAAAAGGATAGAGAGATAGCTAAAGCAATGGCTGCAGAGTTAAACAAAGCCTATCAACAAAGCTTAGCAACAGAACAAGCCAAGCAGAAAGCCACATCTTTGAGGAAGCCTAGTTAAACAAAGCCTATCAACAAAGCTTAGCAATAGAACAAGCCAAGCAGAAAGCCACATCTTTGAGGAAGCCTACCAAGATTAAAATGGCTGCAAGGAAAAGACAACCTTCAAAGACATACCTTGGTGCTCAAGAGAGAAAGAAAATGATTACTTTCCTCAAGGGTGCAGTAGGTGTCAAGGTAGAGATGTTCTCAAAGATGTATTTTGAGAAACTCAAGAAGATGTATGATGCTGAGATGATAAAGCTCCAAGGGGATGATATTGCAAGGGTTGAAATGGAGAAAAGAATGAAAGAGAGCAATGATTTCTTACAAAAACCATTCCCTGATGAGCAAGAAACTCCAGAGAAGGAAGCAACAATTGGTGAAAGTCTAAGGACTTTAAAAAGAACAAAGATGATTGCCAGGAGAAAGCCAACAAAGAAGCCTAGATTAGTGGAAGAAGAGGCTGAAAAAGTCGCTGAAGAAGAAGAGGCACCTGAGTCATCTACAATGAAAGAACCTGCAAGTACTGAGGATGTCAAAATGTACATGGTCGTGATGGACAAAGTGCCTGAACCAATTTCAGCAGAACCTGTAGGAGTTAAACCTCCTGAAGTCATGCACTGGGATGTTTTGGAGGTAGATGGCAAAGAGTATATCAGACTGAAGAGAAAAGATGAGAAATATGAAGTGTACAACAATTGGAACAAGATTGTCAGAACCTGCTCAAGGTCTGATATTGAAGAAATGTTTGAGATAGGGATGAAGTTATATGCAGATGAACTGAAAGCTCCAGTGATTTCAATCACAAAAGCTGATAATGGAGTATCTGTGCATGATGTTCAAACCTGATGAAGTGGAGGAGATAATAAGGAATGTCTTTCAAACAGTGAATAATTGGACTCTATATGAACTAGTGGAGTATATGCAGTGACTTTGGATTTCAATCACACTGAGTACTTTCTAGTGGATAGAGTATACAACCATAGCAGACTGAAGCTTCATGCCATGCTGAAGAAGAAGCTAGGATGTATTCCAGATTCTGAAATGGCAAAATATTTGATCCAAAGAACAATTAATCAGAGTTTGGGGTTGGATGCAAATACTGGAATTTAAGCCATGATGGAGTTTTGGGAGCATCTTGAAGAAAATCTGAAGAACTTGACTTCTCTTCCTAAAAGTCAAGTTAGGGGGAGATTGTTGGGAACTGGAGAAATACTAAGTATGGTTAATGCTGCTAGCTCAACAATTAGTACTTATGAGTTAATGCTGCCAGTTGAAGTTAATGCTGTTGAAACATGATTAATGCTGCTCTTCAAGATTAGTACTGCTGGAGTTACTACTGCTAAGAGATTAATACTGCTGATCTTGATTAGTGCTGCTTATGAGATGGAGATCCGAATTACAAGAATGACAGCTGGATAGACTGAAGATATTCATGGAAGATATTCTGAAGATATTTTATTAATTGTAATTATCTTTTATCTTTAGTATATGTATAGTATTGTTTAGAATTGTTAAGTAATCTTTTGATTAGAATTAATTCTGAGTTTTTGTTCTAGAGAGAGAATCAACCTCAAGGCATAGTTCCTAATTCTAGAGAAGTAGAATTCGTCTTGAAAGAGCCTGTTCTTCAAGATTGAGGTTGTGTGTGTAATCTTGTAACTTCAATCATTCAATACAAGGTTGCTAGTTGTTCATCAGATTTACTGTTTTCTTTACTGTTTTATTAAATATCAAAGTGTTATTCCGCAAACTCCTTTGATATTAGTTTCTGGGAATTTATTCTTGTTGAGAATTCGATCCTGACAAAGAGCCACTGATTCGTTGATCTGTAACCATGTATTTATCTAGATCTTTTCAAATCCAGACAAAAATAATAACATGTAACCCCTGAATCAACAAATGAATCAGTTAAAATACCTGTCAGTAACACAAAGTCACTGGGTGTAACAAATATACATTGTAAAAAAGCTTTTATGATGTTCACTCCCCCAGGGCTTCCATCCAAACATCGAAACACCACAAAGGCAATTTCTATGAATGCTATGACAAGAAAACAAATTCCTTGTGTGTTCGTGCATGTGTAGAAAGAATTAAGTCATCAAGTGCTTAGAAAGGCTAAAAAATGTGTAAACCACTGTTGTCACAGTAGTATAAACACAAACTCAATGTGCATAATTGAAATGCGAAGGTGGGGCAGACTTCCTTCTTTTTCAATATTCAGATTTTCCAAATGAAAATCGAATAGCATATGTGCTGCGTCCCTTTGAAAATGTAAAACATTTTCTTTTTGAGAAGAAAATGAGTGGCTGGTGGGGTTAAAATCAAGAGTTGGCATGGGCTAGTTGCCTGTTTCAATAACGTTCACCAAAGAATTGTGAAACACTAGTAATGTGGCTGCCCGACTCAGAAAGTAGATGGTGCAGAGTTTGATATTCTTTTACTCTGATCGCACACCCTCTTTCTTTTAATCATTATGCTCACTTCTAACCAAACTCTCATTTCCATTTTCCCTCAACACACAACCCACACTCATTTCTTTTAGACTCCTCACACTCAATCTCTAAGGATTAACTTCTTGGGTAGAAATCACTAGTTAACGTGATTCCATAGAAGTTCAGTTAAGTCCTAGCACAAAGAACCCATGTAATCCTATAAAGCATAATGTTGCTCAATATGGTTTAACTTTATCAGTTAAAACTCATATACAAATGTTAGATATGTGTATGCTCAGAATATAATCATGAAGATATGAGCATTTTTAAACATTGAAATATTTTCAAACAAGTACATTGAATGAATAAACATGAATGCAAGAGACTTGTTTGAAAATTTGACATTGTATGAAAAATGATCAGATAAGAAATGATATATCAATTCCAAGCTTATGGTCAAGAATAATGGATATTGTCTATATGAAACAAAATATAGACATTCTTGAATGAAACGCTTCGAAATGAAATGACGCTAAAAAATCTTTGAAGTACAAACGGGGTGTCTTACCATCAAAAAATATGTTTTAATATGAGACATGGTAAAAACAATTTGAACAAAAAATTAAACCGATGTGTGTGAATACTTGAAAGTATGTAGAAAAGACAATACGCAAGTATTTATCTTTGGAAACACATGGTTTATTAATCATTGAAGCTCAAAATGAAAAATAAAAACATTTAAAATCACACTTCCAATTCATGAAATCTGTTTAAGAATCGGGAAGTGGTTTGAACATTTAAGAAAATCCTGTTTTCATATCTGAAAGTTGTCCTGCATTCAGATACATATGAGATTAAGATAAGAAATTTACCTTTTCGCTCAATCTTAATTCTCATGAAGTCAGCTGTAGTCAATAAGATATGATCTTTATAGCTTCCTCTCATTCTGCACAAGTCTCAAAGTCTAGTCAAGGCAACTTTATTCACAAAATTTATTCAAACTTAAGACATAAAGCAGTAAAACGATTAAAATACGAGTTCTGATCAGAAGTAATCAGAAATCATAATTCTTTACTCCCCCTGAAAATATGCATCTGAAATTTATCAGTAAAAGGCACATGATAGAGATCTACAACTCCTCCTGAAATGTAGTTCGTCATATCTTCCGAATACATATTTTCAGAAACATATGTACTCCCCCTTGAAGGTTGATGTCCTCTTTTGAGTATCGGAGTACAATTTCTTATTAGCCCAGGAGTAGCATCTCTTTTTCATCGTTGAAGTACGAGTCCTAAATTGTTGTATTTAGAAGTCAAACTCCGTTGAAGTACGGGTCCTGAACTGATTTATTCGCCTTGGTTCTCTTACTCCCCCTTGACTTGAGGTGCCTGCAAAACAGAACCAGTCTTTGGCTTTGGTACCCACTGGTATTTGGGTCCATGTGTGATAGTTGCAGTTCGAATGGGAGTAACAAAATAAGAACCATACCAGTAATGATCACTTGTTTTATGAACAAAATCATGTGTACAACAATAAGAACAATAGTATTTCTTACCTGACAACCTAATTAAATGATCTCTTGTGTATATATGATCAGGTTTACCTTTCAGCACATTGTTCTTCTTGGATTTATGTGTATATACACATGATATCTTACCTTTCAGCTCATCTTTCTTTCCATCTTTCTTCTCTTCATCATCCACTGGTTTAACACTCCATACCAGTTTCTCTTCTTTATATCTCCTTCTTCTCCTGTGTGTACCTGAACCATCTATTTTCCAATTATAGAAAATGTTAGTTGTACGAATCTGATATGAAGATTTAACTGACCTTTTGGAAGAAACAGTCTTATGAAATGAGCTTGCAGCTGTCTTGAATGAGCATTCCGAATCAGCTGAATCATCTCTAGGTGTGTGAATAATTGACTCTGGAGTCTTAAACTCAGTTACCACCACCATTGTTAGCTCCAAATCTTATGTTTATTAAAGTGTTGAAAATACCCAAGTCCTATTTCAGAGGACTTCCAAAGATAGACCTCAGAGGGCATAGACTTCAGAGGACGAAGAAATCAGAGATTGCAACTTTCAGCAGAAGACATCAGAGATGGCTTCATTAGAGGCTCTGAAGACAACGTCAGAGCTCTGAAGACATTCTCTCTGAAGATGGCGCTGAAGACTCCTGAAGTATCAGAACAGAACCAATCACTTAGTGATAAGATTTACTTTATAGAGTAGGTTACTGTTCAAGCATGTATTGAGCTTACCTATTAGGTAAGACACTGTTCAAGCATGCTTCTATTTGTCAGAATAGTACACTGTTTACTTTATGGTCCTATAAATAGGACCATCACTCCTTTGACAAAAGTGCGCTTTTTTGATATCTTGTATAAGAAGAATCAACTGAATATATCTCACGAAGATCTTGTTCTTTCTACTTGCTTTATATATGAACTGTGATATTTGAATCTGCTTTTGATGTTAAACTATATTGCTTCCACTCTTTATACTCTTGTTGTTTATATCATTATTGTTATAATATTAAATCTGGGATCCAACAATTGGTATCAGAGCCTCCTTTGTTTTCTAAAACAAAGAAAGATCATATCTGCATACTCGGATAGATTTAATTCTTACTGATTCAAGCTTTTATTATCTGTGCATGTTTGTGTAAACCCTGGTTTATTAAACTTCATATGCTCCAGATTTAAAAGTAAATCATAGTTACATCACTTAATAGAAAGATCTTCTTAGAAAAGCATCAGTTCTTCAAATCTTCATCCTTTCTTCACAAAAATGGCAAACTCAAGCATAAGTGCCATTTATACAGCCGGATCATTAACCAAACCTCCTACACTTCTAAGGGATGAATATCCTCAATGGAAGATAAGGATGGTAAATTTCATAGAAGGCATGGACAGGGATCTGTTAAGATCTGTGAACGATGGACCTCACCAACCAATTGTGTTGGTACCAAGAGTTCCAGCAACAACAAATACTGCTAAAATCCCTGCTTACTATGAAAAGAAAACTTCAAACTTTACGGATGAAGAAACTAACATGATGGATAGTGATTCAAAAGATGTTAGATTACTTATAATGTCCATTCCCAATGATATCTTCCAAGAACTCGATTCTTGTGTAACTGCAAAAGAGATATGGGATCAGTTGTTAAATCAACTTGAAGGAGGCCTACAAACTCAAAAGAACAGGAGAAATCTTTGTATCAATGAATATCATGATTTTCATGCATTACCCGAAGAAACCTTACATCAAACATACTCAAGGTTTAACATCCTCATCAACAAATGCATAAAATTTGGGGTCATGAGAACAAAAGAAGAAAACAAAGTTCTCTTTCTTAAAAGTCTAAATGAATAATGGTCACAACTGTCAATGTCAATACAAGCCAATCAAAATCTTGAATCATGGTCATTAACTGACATTTATGGTACCTTGGTAGCACAGGAAAAAGAAGTTGTTAAACAAAAATCAAAAACCTCTTTAGGTGGTCCACTGGCACTCATGTCCAAACAGAAGGGTGTATCACAAGAATGCAGAAATACAGAAAAAGACAATTGTTCAAAAAGGGAATCTAAAAGAAAATCCAAAAAGGTTCTGATGTCTGAAGAAGTTGAACACTCAGATTCTGACTCAGATGATGATATCAATGCCTTTGCCAAATCTCTTGCATTAATCACCCATCAATTTAACAAGAAATTTGGCAAGAAAGTCTTTGAAGGAAGAAGAGATGATGAAGAAAGAAGAGGAAATCCAGAAAGAAGATTTCAAAAAACTGAATATCAGCAAGAGCCCAGATCCACTCTGCATAGTGATCAAAAGGGCGTTCATTTCACCATTCATGATTCTACTCAACAATCAAGATCTCAACAATCATTTCTGCCGAAGTATCCTCAACCTCAGAGGTACTTCAAGCCACAACCACAAGTACAAGCACAGAAGACAGAATCATACATTGCTCTTCCATCACACCAAAACGATGGAAGATGTTTTAGATGTGGAAAGCCAGGCCATTACTCCGCCAAATGCAGAGGTAGACTCATCAAGGATGAAGACTACTACAAAAACAAGTACAAATACAATGTCAAAGAAAGAGTACTTGTAGCAGAGATGGAAGACTGGCTGTCAGACTCAACAAGCGATGGAGAGGAAGAACCCACCAATCTCTGTGGTATGGCGTTCACAAATGATCAAAGTGACGGATCATCAGAGGACTACTCTGAAAAGGTAAACTCTCCTTCCACCTCTGAAAGTGATCTTGAATTGGATGTTATTAAACTAACAGATGAATTTCAAATCCTAAAACAAAAACTTGTTGAGGAAAAAAAAGGCAAAACAAATGACAAAAGATCTTAATTTTTACAAAAGGGAAAAAGATCTTCTTGAATCAGAAAAGAGAGATATTTTTGTTGAAAAATCTGATCTTGAAAAAGCTCAGAAACAAAAGGAAAAATCATTTTCAGAAAAATTCAAAGAACTTGAGAAAGTTTTAAAAGTTAAAGAAGAAGAAGTAAAAAAATTTGAGTATGAAAGATTCAATTCTGTTGCCTTAACCAATTTTTTCCAAAAAGAGAGAGAAATCTTACATCAATCTCTAGAAAGGAAAGAACTTCAAATCAAAAGTTATCTTGATGCTCAGGATGTTCATATAAAGATAAACTCTCAAATGGATACTCAAGGGGTTGAATTCAATGAATTGGATTCATTCACTGGATTGAAGAAAACTTCACTTTCTTCCACTTTCTGTAAAGGAAAGGTCCAGAGCTCTGACTGTCCATCTTTGAACAATTTCAAGAGAATAAAAACCTCAGAGAGATAAAAAACGAGGGCTCTGAACTTTAAAAATGTTGCATACTCTGAAGTTCAAAACCTTCCAAATTCTAACTTAAAAATAGAAAAAGAAACTTCAGAGCTACTTTTCACAAAACCTCAGAGCAATGATCCTAAAGAGATTTTCAAGTTCAATGCATTTATCAAAGATAAGTCAGAGACATCTGAACAAAGTACCTCTGAAGTAAGTACTTCTAAAGATGAACCTCAGAGTTCACTTAATCAAGATGCCCCTCTGTATTCACCATTCTCTGATGAATGCATCAGAACTACATTTGCGGATGACATCAAGAAAATAAATCAAGAAAACATCATAGCTGATTTAGAGAAGAAAGAAAGCATGAATAGAATCATCAAAGTCTCCAGACCTAAGAAAATTGAGAAACCATCAGAGGTAGTTGTCTCTGGTAAGACTGAATGAGACTTTCTTGACTCTGATTCTGAATCTGATCCAGAGGTAGATGAATAGATTTTCTACAAACCAGAGAAAGTAATTCATAAAAAGATAGATACGATTGGTTCTGGAATTTTGAACATTCCTATTTCTGTTTTAAAAATTAAACCCAGAATACCAATATGTCCTGACTTTGCAGAAATGTGTCTTCAAGCAAAAACTTCTCTGGAACTTGAAAAAGAATTACAAGAAAAGGCAAAGAATACAACTATCACTTCTCAACTCTACACTTATAAACCAATCAAGTTTACTCCTGGACAAAAAGGAAAATGGCAAGAAATTAACCATTCTGATCCTGTTTGTGCAGTGAGCAACAAAGAGAAGAGGATGCTTCTGAACAAGAGAAGGCAACTTGAAAAGAAGACTGTTTCTCAAGCTAAAAGAAAAGCAGTAGTTTGGAATACTTGTAATACTCCTAGTACTAATTCAGAAAGGATTCATAATGTACCGAATGCATTTAATGAAATGAAATCCTTTGCTTCTACTTCTTCTTGTTCTGTAAAGTGAAATTGTATCCAACTCTTGATGAAACTAAAAAATCACTTCAAAAGTTCTCACTGTTTTCTTAATCATTCTCTGAATAAAAATTCAGAGACAACGCCTCAAAAGAAAAAGAACAATTCTGTCAAAACATCAAAAGATAAGAAGGCAAAATTTCAAAACGATAATCAGAAGTCTAACAAAGTAGGACCCATAATGAAATGGGTACCTAAGAAAATCTAATTTGTCTTGCAGAAACAGTCAATGCCGATCTGGTACTTAGATTCTGGGTGTTCAAGGCATATGACTAGAGATAAAAAGTTACTATCCTCCTTCAAAGCTAAATGTGGAGGAGCAGTAACTTTTGGAGACAATATGCAAGGACAAATTAAGGGTTATGGTGAGCTTACAAGAGATAATGTTTCAGTATCAAAGATTGCTTATGTTGATGGGTTAAAGCATAACTTGATCAGCATAAGTCAACTTTGTGACCATGGTTTTGATGTGAAATTTCAAGAAAAACATTTTTCACTACTTCACTCAAAAAACAGGTCAAGAAATGCTCAGAGCTGACAGAAAGGGAAATTTATACAGAATGAATTTTTACAAACACATAAAAACTGACTCAGAGAAACTTTGTCTAGTATCTCTGAACAATGAAGATGTTTGGCTCTGGCATAAAAAGTTCTCACATCTGAACTTTTCTTCACTTGATAAATTGGTCAAACTAAATCTGGTTAAGGGATTGCCATCTCTGAAGTTTAACAAAGATCATCTTTGTTCTGCTTGTGAAATGGGAAAAATGAAAAGATCTTCCCACAAAATCAAAAGTGATAATAATTGTCCAAAACCTCTGCATATGCTTCATGTGGACCTCTGTGGTCCTATCTCTGTACAGAGCTTGTCAGGTAAAAAGTATATTCTCGTTTTAATTGACGAATACTCTAGATATACTTGGATAGAATTCATCAGAGCCAAGTCTGATGTCCCTGATATTTTAATAAGATTGTTAAAAATATTGCAGGTTCTGTTTGATACCAAAGTTCAGAAACTAAGAAGTGATAATGGAACAGAGTTCAGAAATGCAAAAATCAACTCATATCTTTCAGAGGATGGCATAACTCCGAACTTCTCTGCAGCTAGAACACCTCAACAAAATGGTGTTGTTGAGAGGAAAAATAGAACACTGGTTGAAGCTGCAAGAACCATGCTTGTAGGATCAGAACTTCCCACAAACTTTTGGGCAGAGGCAGTGGCAACAGCCTGTTTCACGCAAAACAAGGCTACAATTGTCAAAAGATTCAAGAAAACATCTTATGAACTCATTAACAACAGGAAACCTAATGTTAAATATTTCCATGTTTTTGGATGCAGATGTTATGTTTTGAATGATAGAGAGTCTCTTGGAAAGTTTGACAAGAAAGCAGATGAAGGCAAATTCATTGGCTATTCATTAGTCTCAAAAGCTTTCAGAGTGTTCAATCAAAGAACCAGAACAATCCAAGAGAGTATCAATGTGTCTTTTGATAAGGACAAAAGTCTGGCCAGAAAAGATATCAATCAAATTGCCAAAAATATCTCTGAATCATCAAAAATAAGAGAATTCGAACTCAACAAAATTTTCGAAGACTTCTTTGATGATGAAAACTAAGAGTTTATTTTCAGAGATATTCAAAGAGCAACTTCATAGGAACCACAAACGTCAGGTACAAATCTCTCTGGTCCCTCTGAAGTTACAACTTCTGCTTCCTTGAATGCAGGTCCAAGAAATGTATCAACTTCAGAGCCTCTGGTATCAACATCAAAGCCTCTGCTCAGCACAACAGAGATATCTCCAACTGTCATCTCTGAAGCTCAAACTCCACCTCATGTTCATGCTCCGCTCACAAGATGGACAAAGGATCATCCCAATGATCAGATCTTTGGATCACCTTCAGAGGGTGTCAAAACCAGATCAACCACAATCAATGAATGCTTTTTTGTAAATTTTTTAAGCATCATTGAACCAAAGAAGGTAAATGAAGCTCTTGAAGATCCTCATTGGATCTCTGCAATGCAGAATGAGCTTCAAGAGTTTGAAAGAAACAAAGTCTGGACCTTAGTTCCTCTTCCTAAAGGAAAATTTGCAATTGGAACTAAATGGGTCTTCAGAAATAAAAAGGATGAGGATGGCATTATAATCAGAAACAAAGCTAGGTTGGTTGTTAAGGGATATTGCCAAGAAGAAGGCATTGATTATGATGAAACCTTTGCACCTGTGGCTAGGCTAGAAGCAATTAGAATCTTCTTAGCCTATGCTGCACACAAAGGGTTCAAAGTATATCAGATGGATGTTAAATCTGCCTTTCTGAATGGTAAATTAAATGAAGAGGTTTATGTCCAACAACCACCTGGTTTTGAGAATACAAAATTTCCAAACCATGTTTATTATCTTGATAAAGCACTATATGGACTTAAACAAGCTCCAAGAGTATGGTATGCTACTCTATCCACATTTATGATAAATAATGGTTTTGAAAAAGGTACAATAGATACAACCTTGTTCATAAAAAGTTTGTACAAAAATGAGATACTCTTAGTACAGATATATGTTGATGACATTATATTTGGCTCTACAAATCAAAAGTATTGTGATAAGTTTTCTGAGTTGATGAAGAGTAAATTTGAGATGAGTCTTATGGGAGAATTAACATTCTTTCTAGGCTTACAAGTAAAGCAAACATCAGAGGGTACTTTTATAACTCAATCTAAGTATGTCTCTGATATTTTGAAAAAATACAGACTCAATGATTCAACCTCTATGAAAACCCCTATTGCCACAGGAGTCAAGCTTGACTCTGATCTTTCGGGAAAATCTGTAGATGTCAAAACCTACAGAGGTATGATAGGTTCACTATTATACTTAACTGCAAGTAGGCCTGACATAATGTTTGCAACATGTCTTTGTGCCAGATATCAAGCAAATCCAAAAGAATCTCATTTATTTGCTGTCAAAAGAATTTTCAGATACCTGAGAGGCTCACCCTCATTAGGCCTCTGTTATCCAAAACTTTCTAGTTTTTATTTAACAGCTTACACTGATGCAGATCATGCAGGATGCAAGCTTGATAGAAAAAGTACATCTGGGTGCTGTCAGTTATTGGGAAATAAGCAGGTAAGTTGGACATCCAAGAAGCAAAACTGTGTTTCAACTTCCACAGCAGAGGCAGAATATGTTGCTGCTGCTAGTTGTTGCTCTCAAGTCATATAGATGCAAACTCAACTCCGACACTATGGCTTACAATATGACAAAATTCCAATTCTGTGTGATTCAAAAAGTGCCATAGCCATCGCTGCCAATCCAGTACAACACTCCAAGACAAAGCACATTGATGTAAGGTACCACTTTCTGAAAGATCATGTTGAAAAGGGAACAATAGAGATGTATTTTGTACCAACTGAACTTCAACTTGCTGATATATTCACAAAAGCTTTAGATGAACGAAGGTTCAATTTTTTAATTACTAAGTTGGGTATGTTGAACATGTCTGCCTAACACAGGAAATCATCAAAGTCTCTGATCCATTCATCAGAGCCTCTGACATGCGTAGCATGTTCAACCAGAACTTCTGAAACTAATTTCAGAGCCTCTGGACTTTTTCACAAAATGATAAAAATCATTATTTTGTATCTCCAAGCATGTGTCAAGGGGGAGAAGTTAAAGACTTCATTCTTTGGTCAAGGGGGAGACAAAGAACTTTTCATCTTTCAAGGGGGAGAAAGTGAGCTTCTCTGACACTCATATCAGAGACTCTGATCTTGTCTCTGATATTTATATCAGAGCCTCTGATCTTGTCTCTGATATTTATATCAGAGCCTCTGATCTTGACTTTGATATTTATATCAAAGCCTCTGATCTTTTCTCATTAAACAAATATTCCAGGAATTCTTTTAATAATAAATCTTTTGGATAACCATTCGTTTATTTTCAAAAACCCAACTGGCGGTTTTCTGACACCAAGCGGCTCTCCCCTACACACCTCAACGTGTCACCTATTAATTAGGGGATGATGGAATGTCCTTTCTGACATTGGAACTCTCAATCGCCGTTTCCATAACCTCTCCCTCTACCTTTTTTTTCCGTCCATAAAAACCCTTTTTCTCTTCTCTTTATTCTTTACGCTCTCAGAATCCAAAATCCAAAATCTCTCTTTCTAAGCTCTCATCTTTCTCAAAAAAACCTGCAACAATGGCGGCTCATTCCCAAACCTCAGATAACTCGAGCAAACTTGTTCCAAGCTTGAATATGGCGCAGTTCGATGTTCCAGTAAAAGGTAACAACTACTTTCTGGACGTCACCCCAACCAAATACAATGAGCAGTTTCGCCCAATCCTTGACTTTTTGACCAACTGCGAACTCAACGATGTCCTCACCAAACATGCTTCAGATATTCCTCTACGCTTTGTCCAACAATGGTAGTATTCAAGTGAATACGATGATGAAAAGGAAGGATTGGTTGGGTACATTGACCTAGGTGAACAAAGCATGAACATAAGAATCACCCCACAAACCCTAACTCGCCGATTCAACCTCCTCACAAAAACTGATCTTCAAATAGAAACCTTTGAGAAACCACAAACTCAAGAAGTTCTTCTTCAGTTCCTCCACCACTTAGGCTACAATAGGGAGATCACACGCCTAAGTCAATTCAGACCTCAGTACCTGCCTCCCAAGTGGAGCTTTATGTTTAGTGTTCTCAACCGAACAATTACCTGCAAGATTGGAAGCCAGGATCAGACCCATCCATCAATTCTAGCCATAATGTATGCTCTTTTCTTCAACAGAAGCATAAATATGGCTCACATTCTCTTCAGTGAGCTGCTGACGGCAGTGGACAAGAAGAACAAAGACTTGGCCAAAGGAAAACAACCAATTTCGGTATTATTTCCCAGATTCATCTCTGTGGTCATTCAACGAGCAATGGAGAAATTCTCTATCACGGAGGAGGGCCTATGGACACCTCTGTTTATAATGTACTTGTTCAAAGCTACAGAGGTTCCTCCTTATCCAAATGACCGACGTTTCCCACACACCATGATTGAGATAATTCCTGCTGACTCTACTACCCACCTCCTACTTAGTCGTGTTGCCTAATCATCAGAACCGATGATGGGATCCCCAACACACTTAGGTTCTGAGCCTGAGCCTGAATCAGAGAGTGATATCTCTGATACTGCTCAAAACGTTAACAGAGCGCAACCAGAGGGTGGCTCTGAGAGAGTAAGGAAGAGAAAACAAGAGAACCCTCCCTCTGACGAAAAGAATAACTCTGTCAGAGCAGAGGAAGGTGAGGAAGAGAGAATTCCAGAGGGTGAGTTTCTAAGCTTAGAATCTGAGGGTGGTGAGGTAGAAAAAGATGTCCTTGTTGGCACACATGAGAGATTCCAAATCCCAAATCCCCGTGCAAACACATTTACTGTCCAAGGTGGTCCAGCATCAGTGGACATTGAAACAGAGGTGCACACCTCGAACCCTTCCCATCCTAGCTGCTTAGAGGCATCTACTTCTGCCTCTAAAGCATGCACCAAAGGGGAAATCTCTGATACGGCTAAGTCCTCCCAATAGGACTTAGACCAAGATAAAAATACTCATTCACCCCAGAGTATGTCACCTCCACACACACATGATGCCTTTGTGGCTCATAAAAAATTGGACCGTCCCTTAGATCAGAAGAGACCTACGATCTCTCGTAAGGATTGCCTGTAAGAAAAAGAATGGCATGACCTTCTTGCACACAGACTCCTTAGCCTGGACAACAAGGTTTCCACCCACATTCATTTCTCATCATCAGATTCTGACTCTGATGATCAGAGGCCAATCGGAACCATTATAGGGAAATCCTTGAAAAAGGGTCCCCAAGGATTAATGGGAAGTCCTTTCGTAGACAATATCAAGCCATCTCCGAAAGAAGGCCCCTCTGAACTCGAGGGAAACTTAGAATCATGTGTTGATCCTAAGATCACCCCCTCTGATTACGTTACCAAAGAGGAGTTCAGAATCTTTGGTGATGAAATCAGAGAATCTCTGAAGGAGATTAAACTTCAATTAGAGAAGACCTCAGAGGCCTCTTCCTCTCACTCTGAAGTTGCAAAGCTCACTTCAGAGGTCTCTGAGCTGCGCACGACCATAATCTCTCAGAACGATAAACTGGATGTTCTGGAAAGCCTGGTCATCAAAAATGACTCGGTTCTATCCAGAGAAATTCAGAACTCCACCACAGAGCTCCTCAAGGCGATTCCAACTCCCTCTGCCCCCACTCCAACACATGCAGACTTTTCTCAATTCAAATAGGAAGTCTTGCGTTCTTTGGCAGAGGTGCTTGCAAAGATCCCTACCTCCTCTGTTGTTGCTCCTACTACCTCCGAATTCATTACAAAGGCTGACCTCCACAACTTCTCCAAGAATATCACCAACAATGTATTGAATATCTCCAGCAAGTTCGTCTCCAAAGCCAATCAGCAAAACAAAAGGATTAAAGACCTTCTGAAGGATGTGAAATCTTCATAGGGATCATTGAAGAGGAAGGAACCAGAGGTCGCATGCTATGAGGAGGCACAGAAGAAAGCAAGGTATGAAGACTCTGATGACCATGATAACTAACCTCAGGGGTCATTCGATCTTCATAAGGGGGAGAAGACTCCTACACCAAAAACTGTTGAAACACAAAAGGAGTCCACTCCCTCTGAATCAAACCAAAGAAAGGAAAAAGGAACAGAGAGACGTTCAACCTCAACCGCTGCTGAAGATAACCAGGCCACTCTAAAGTCGCCAGTACCTGTCATCTTTCTAGCACCATCCACTTCGAGTGCTCAAATAGTTCCAATAATAGTTGCAACTCCAGAAACTATTGGAGCTATGGAAGAAGATGAAGACGAGCAACTAGTAGACTTATCTACATCAGAAGATGCATTCTCATCACCAGAAAGACCAACTTATGTGATGAGAGATGCTTACGAATCAGAGGCTGAAAGAGCAGAACCAGAATCTGAAAAAGAAGAAAAATCAGATTCTAGAAAAGAAGTTGCTGAAGAACAAATTGAAGTAATTGATGTTGAAGAGTATGTATTCAAGAATGCTCAACCACATCATACTTCAACAGCAACAGAGCTGAGGGAATCACCAGAGATAGATGGCTACATCTCTGAACCCACAACAGAAGATCCTCCACAGACGAAGGAACCAGAAACCATGGTTGCTGATGAACAAGCTCCTTCAGAGAATCCTGTTCAGAAGGCAAGCATCGGTCTACCAGCCAAAGTATTCACTAAACCTCCTACATTCCTTGAATCAAATCCCGAAGCTTCCATAGAAGACCACTTCAGATACATCTACTATGAGTTCAATATGGCTGACACTCTAGTCATTCCTCTGAATCCAAGGATCAGAGAGGACATGCTAGACTATGAGCGAAGATTTGTCAGAGATAAAACCAGACCAAGAGCACAGGTCCTCTTTGATGATCCAATCATCAAAATCAACAAAATCTCATAGAAGACCTTTGCTTACAACAAGTTTATCTATAGGCACTATGTGGTAACTCAATCTGATCAGAAGATTTACGAGTTCAATGATAATGATCTCGTAAATCTATATCCATATGATTTACCACATTTATATGCCTATTGCTCTGCCATATATGATCATGGAAGAAGGGAAATCAGGATGGGCATGGTTGAAGTCAGACGGGCAATGGAGGCCTATGTCAAACACAGAACAAAATGTGACTTCCAAATTGCTGTGAACCTAGGGGAAGAACATGTAGAGGTAACTGAACTTGTGGAGTCGTTCGATAAACTTGAGGAATAGAAGACTGGATCAATCGTTGCAGAACCTCTGGGTTTCGTCTACAGAGTAAACCAAGTAAAGAAGATCTCTTTAGCTTCGGAAGTTTCGAAGTACTCTGATTAAACCTTGAGAGGTATAAAGAAAATGATCCATGTGAAGGAAGAAAGGCACATAGCAGATTTATTTGCAAAGCTTGACTTAGAGATTGACTCGATGATCAACTTCAGAGCTCTGATCATGAAATTCCATGGAATCTGTTCAAGTGACAAATTTTAGTTTGTTTTTTATTTTTGAATATTACTTTCTCTGTATTAAAACTTCCAAATGTTTAAGAAGTAATATTTAAGAGGATGTTTTTCTCCTCTACGCTTTCTAGTTTAAATCTTCTAATCTCTGCTATTATTGTATCTTTTATTTTCAACACTTAGGGGGAGATTGTTAGCTCCAAATCTTATGTTTGTTAAAGTGTTGAAAATACCCAAGTCCTATTTCAGAGGACTTCCAATGATAGACCTCAGAGGGCATAGACTTTAGAGGACGAAGAAATCAGAGATTGCAACTTTCAGCAGAAGACATCAGAGATGGCTTCATCAGAGGCTCTGAAGACAACGTCAGAGCTCTGAAGACATTCTCACTGAAGATGGCGCTGAAGACTCCTGAAGTATCAGAACAGAACCAATCACTTAGTGATAAGATTTACTTTATAGAGTAGGTTACTGTTCAAGCATGTATTGAGCTTACCTATTAGGTAAGACACTGTTCAAGCATGCTTCTACTTGTCAGAATAGTACACTGTTTACTTTATGGCCCTATAAATAGGACCATCACTCCTTTGATAAAAGTGTGCTTTTTTGATATCTTGTATAAGAAGAATCAACTGAATATATCTCACGAAGATCTTGTTCTTTCTACTTGCTTTATATATGAACTGTGATATTTGAATCTGCTTTTGATATTAAACTATATTACTTCCGCTGTTTATACTCTTGTTGTTTATATCATTATTGTTATAAGATTAAATCTGGGATCCAACAACCATCTTAGAAATAACTTTCTCAAGCTGTTTTATCTTTGAAGAATAACTGTCTCTTTCTTTGATAAGTTGGTCAATCTTCGTCTTGAACTCAGACTTCGCTTTCTGCTCTTTCAATGCATTTGTAGATAGCTCAGATAGCTTTGCAGTTAATTTCCTTATCCCCTCCTCAAAAATACTTCTTTCATCTTCAAAACCCTTCTCAGCATCCTTTCTTCCATGTGATATCTCCTTAAAGAATCCAACATTCTTTTGTTCTATGGTCTTTCTTTCCTTTGCAAACTTTTCTCTTTCCAGAATAATTACTTTCTCAAACTCATAAATCTGTTGAGAAAGCTTTAAACATTTCAGCTCAACTATCTTCTTTTCGTCAGCACATTTTCTGGAAAACTCGGAGAATTTCTTAGCAAACTCTTTCTTTTCTTTATCAAAAACTGATCTTTCTTCAACAATTTGCAATTCTAATTCAAGGATCTTCTTTTCATTAGCACACCCTGTTTGCTGAAACTTGACAATGTGATCTTCTAATTCAGAAATCTTGTTCTGTAACTTAGTGTTTTCAGCTTCCAAAAACAAGACCTTTTCTTCATTAAGCCCAGAAGTCTGTTTCAGAAGATCTTCATTAATAGTCTTTAAAGCACTAACTTCTTCTCTCAGTATCTTCCTTTCATCATTGTATTTCTTTGATCTCTTTGAGTAGTAGTCAACTGAGGAAGCAAGATTTTTGTTCTCTAATTTGAGCTTTTCAATCTTCTTTTCATCATCATCAGAAAAATATCCCATCTTGAATTATCTGTTACAAAAAGAACTTGAACTTGATCGTTAATCGAAATGAAATCTCAAAAATACAGAAAAACTTGAAATAAAAATTCAGAGATTTTGATCACAAAAAGAACTATGTCCCCCTCCACAAACTTAGCACGGGGGTCCCGCAGACGCCTAAACTCGCAAAACACTGTTTACTGAGAAACTCGCAGATCGCTGAAACTCAATGATTGTTGAAACTCGCAAGTAATTATTCACGTTGAAACTCGCTAATGCCTAAACACGCAAGAAACTATTCACGTTGAAACGCGCTAATAGAGACATGCGCATTCCCAAAACTCGCTAGACACTACTTGCGCATTTGAGCAAACTCGCTAACCACTGCTTGCGCGTTCCAACACTTAGACAATTTTCTGAGTTTTTGAAACTGGCACGATGTATGAACTCGCAGAACCCTGTTCCTGATGAAACTCGCACACTTAGACTAGCGCGTTTGTAGAACTCGCTAATCACTACGTGCTTGTTTTGGTACATAGAAAAATTTCCCCTTTTTCAAAATTCGTAGACTTCAACCAGCGAGTTTCTAGAACTCGCTAATAATGCCTTGCGCGTTTTGGCCAAAAATGAAATTCTTCAGCTTGCGCGTTCTATCGAAAACTTGCGCGTTTCACAGATCTAGCGCGTTCTTCAAATTTCCTTGCGTGTTCTTCAGAAAGTCGACCAAAACTTCACTTTTTCATCGAATTTCGACTCAAAACTTCTTCAATTGCTTCAAAACTTTGCAGAAATCCTCGAATTTAACACAAGAACAGATTACAATGCATGAATTTCAATAACAAACACAAAATTATACACTTTGACTCGATTTACGGTGCATATTAACTCGTGAACTCAAAAACACACAAAATCATCAAATTGATGATCAATTACAGTGTAATTGCCAAAATAAACGATACATACTCGATCGATTATACTAAACTAACAACCCTGATCGAATTCACCTCGAATTACACCCTAAAATTCAGAAATTGAATCGAACTCGATGAACGGTAACAATGAACAGTGTCAACAAATTTCTTGATCTGATTCCACTTTTGGATATGCTCTGATACCAATTGTTATTTCCAATATTCAAGTTCTAATTGCTACAAACAATCAAGATGGGAATCGTAATCACATGTCATTGATTAAATCATCAAGAATTACAAAATCTCTCACTTTCTCTCTCTATACTCTCTCACTAGAATGATATATCAAGGAACCTCTTCTCTAATCTGCTCACTTTCTACAATCTGAAATCTACTCACTTACATACACACTTACTATGAATTACAAAGGACACAAGGTATTTATACCTCACAAACAAATACAAGAAAACAAAATACAAATGTTGACTTTGACTTTTATTACAAATAGACTTTGACTTTAATTAGAGTTGACTTTTCCAGCTTTGACTTCTTGAACTTTTGTCTTCAATCTTTATGATCTTGAATCCAACAATTCTGTGCTCTAACAGTTAGAGTTGGAAGCGTTGCCAAAAATGTTCGATCATGACGATCTTGACGATCCCTGGCAGAAACGTCTCGACAGGTTAATTATTCAGCTCACAATTGGGAATTGTTCGACCAAGAGGGTATTGATCGATGAAGGAAGCTCTGCCAACATCATCTTCTTCAACACAATTAAAGATATAGATATAGACAAAGTTGAAATTATCCGACTCTTGACCATCTTAGTCGGATTCAATGGAGATGCAACTAATACAATTGTAGAGATCATCCTCCCTGTCTATGCGAGAGGAATCAACAAGCAAACCAAATTTAACGTTGTCGATTGTTCTTCGGCCTACACGTCATGCTTGGACGCCCTCGGATTCATGTTATGAAGGTTTTCCCCTCAATGTTCCTGTAACACTCTAAAATCCATAGTAAATTAAAACCTGGAAATATGGTAACAAGACATCCGTAAGGATACAAACTTCCCATAAAGGGATCAGTCCTTAAGACTATACAAAACTCATACGGATATAGAATTTATCAACAATACTAAGCTAAACATAATCGTCTAGACTACAACACTTAACGAACCAAAATTCACATAAAGATGGGACTTAAACAATGCCCAACACCAAAATACTAGACATCTCAAAATATGCCTCGAGTCCACGCTCGACTCTCAAAAATCCTGTGCAACCCACCGCTAAGGGAAACCTGTTATACACATCATTTGAGAAAAAGTGTTAGGTTTAAAGCCTAGTGAGAACATACAGTTTATTCAAAATCAGAGATATAAACGTCAGTATCATAAAGAAATCTTTTCATAAAGGTTTAGTTTATAAAAGATAACATTTCGCCACAACCGGGCCTTTTCGGTCCAAAACTCATCATACGATGACAAAAGAACCATTTTACCAAGGATAGTGGTGTAACACAAAGTAGACCACAAATCCGAGTTATGAGCTAAACACTTGGAGTCCTCAACAATGAACCCAAAGTCCGTGCTACGAGGTGAGATCGCGCTCCCAAGGGAAACCAATGTATACTCCTTCACTAGGATCACCATGAACCATGGCTAGTATCCGGCCTCACATAACCGTACCAAGTTGCCCCCGAGGAACATGTGATCCATAGCTACAAATTTGGGGAATATAACCTCCCAACAAAACAGTCTACTCCAAAACCTAGGGATCCACTAGTAATGGTTCAGACTCGTCACAACAACATATGTGACCAACCATAAATAAACATATGGTATTAACACATTTTATAAACAAATTGCCATTTCCAGTTTAACTTCTGGTAAGAATGAAAATCATTAAAATGAGTTCATAAACATTCTTTTCACATATCCACATAATGTGCAAGTAAAACATCATTTTACTTTAATAAGGCGGAACCCGTCATTTTGGTCAAAACTGATCGGGAACCCCGAAAATCACCAAAACCTCATTTATAACAAAATGTAGAGAACATAAAATCATACCGTAGAAATACTTCGGATTTCGCAAATAAGAGTTTTGACGTGTATAAAGTTTGTAAAATGGTAGTAGGAACTCACTTGTAGGTTTTCAGAATAAAACCCGGAAAACCAGATAACGATCACGATGTAGAGGTGAAGCTTAAAACACCGACCCCTTGCTAGAAACACCGAAAACTAGCAACCAACGAGACTTTGAAGATCGAAAGAAGAAAAGAGAGAACAAAGAAAAGAAGAGAGAGAGAGAGATAACTGAGATTTGATAGATATTATGAAAATATCTCTCAAAAAGATATTTAAGGAAATCCTCAAAAAGCATTCTGACAGGGCGCACGGCTCAAAGAAGGAAATGCGCACGACCCGTGCGCTAGCACTGTGCCTCGGCCCTGGATCCTACGCACGACCCGTGCGTTTTCTCTGAAGGAGGACGCACGGCCCAAAACTTCCTTTTTCTCTAAACAACTTCGTAAAACGGCTAAACGAAAATCGAGGTGTTACAATACTCCCAACCTTAGAATGATTTCGTCCTCGAAATCTAATCTTCTCAATGGAACACAGATCGCAGAAAATATCGCCTCAAACCTAAATACCAGAATCATTAACGAGATCTTAATACCGACACACGAAAAGCTACCCTACTTGGTCATATTTCGCTCCTAACCGAGCGAACACTCAATATTTCAAAGTAACCTTTACTCCCAAGGTTACGGTTGCCTCCCAACCTTAGGTGAAAATTACTACCTCCAGGAAATTAGCGACCTTAACTTTCCATCTACCAATTTTTTTCAAACTGCACGGTTCCGAACTCAAAGCCAACGGTCGACGCTAATCTTCCCAAAACTCTCAGATTTCACTGATTCATTCCTAATATCGCTAAAGATATTCTTACAAGGCACACTAAAGCGTCTTTCCGGCAATCGGTTAACACAGATTCTGTTATCACTCAACTCCGATCCGACTCCAATTCTGGAAATACACCTTCTTCAAAATTATTAATACGTCCATAAATACTTCTTCTACAACCACATATGAAGATTAACCTCTAACATACCACCAATCTATATATTCGGGCCATAAAGGACGGGCGCTACTAAAACCCATGCGTAGTCACTATCTCCAACTTGTGGAAGACTTCGCCAACAACTTACTCTAGCTCAAGGCTAAGGCCCGACTCTTCAAAGCATTGCTAGAACCGAACCCCCAACAGGAAATGATGCACGTGTAGATAAAATAAAAAAAGGGTTTAAGCTTAACGCCTATAGAGCTCAAGAGTTTTACATACGTAAAAGCATTTAAATTGATGAACTTCTCTTTAAATCAGAATCTTTCAAATAACGAACTCTAAAACATGGAAACAACTCCCTTTTTAAGTCTTGCACTTTCAAAGACGGATACTTCATTTCAATTATGTTTTATAAATTGACACAACTCGTACAACTCGAAGTATGAAATATTAGTAACACTATCCATATCGTACGTCCGAAAACATGGACACTAGGCCCAATACTCACACGACCAAAAACAAAAGAAAACTAAATATCAACATGCAGGAATAACACATTTCATTCAAACCTTAATATACGTGGGGAGAACCCAATATTAAAGCCATCATTAACCGTCGACTCTACATAACCAAAGCCGGTAAAAATATAACATTAGTGTTTAAAATAACCCGGGTCTACGACGGAGAGACCCGCACACAATGAGAATAGAAGGACACGCAAGTAGGCCGCCCATACAACTTCCTCGCATGACCTCTAAACGTTTCCATCTTGGGTGGCGAGAACAAATAAATGGGGCAACCCGTGATGTTATTGGAGTTCACCACGCATCCCGATCTTAGTTCCCATACCATAACAGACATCACAACTTCAAACCGTTTGTCGCCTCCAGCCATACTCCGTCGAGTTCCATCTCAAGGGCTTACGGACACGGGTGTCTACCCAATCTAGACGAGTTCCAACTCAGTGGCTCGTGCCACCTATTGTCTACTCGCTAGCAAACCCGAGCGGTCACTAAGTGTAACCCAAAACCTCAGGCTTTACAAAACAGACAGACTGTCTAAGGATCTACAGCTTTACAGTCTACAACGCTACACGACTCCAAATGAAAAAACCCAAGCTCCCAAAACATGTGACTCCTAATGGTATAGAATAATCGCCATCATACTCCAAAATTCCACAACTGTTTTTTTTAAACCGTACAAATGTCCTCAAGACTCCATTTAGTCAAAACTGAGCCAACGACCCAACGGTTTACGTAAATATCCAAATGAAAGCCGAAATAAACATTGAAACACGTTTGACCAATTATTATTCAAACACGACCAAAAGTATGATTAACTCAAATCTCATCGTTGGTTGAAACAAACTGTTTTCCAAATGAACTCATACCCTTATGTTTTCGAAAGGCCTCATAACACAATAATATACATTTTATGAAAAAGGTTTATAAGATCAAATACACCAAATGACACTTACGTCAATTGAACTCCAATTATATATGTAAAATCATCAAAGAAACACTTCAACATGATTTATTTACCAAAATAACCAAAGATCCCAAAATGGGTGTCTCAACATGTTCATAAAACTAAAAATTTCAAAAATAACCAAAACTTATTAGAAGTTAACAATTTAATGTAAAATACAAACACTTTTAAAATAAACATTTTGGCATGCACACCGTTTTCACAAATCAATTTTTTTAACTCACCAAAAACACAATTAAACTCCATCATACTAAAATCCTTTATTGCGGTTATAAATCCGGACAAATGTCCACACGACTCATTCAGTCAAAACCCGAGCCAAAGGCCCAACACTTCACGTAAATTTCCAACGAAAGTCTCGTAAACCTGAAAACACATTTAACCGACATTTAACGGTTTTCCCCAAAAATGAAATGTCTTTAAACAATGCTTATGAAACCCACATCACAAATACATGCTTTCTCAAAACTCAACACGTGTTGGGACCAAAGATTTTCCAAAGGTTTCATGAATGCAAATATTCTAAGATGCATAATTCATAATGTAGATTTTACGTGTACAAAATCACCCAGAACATGTAAACCACACAATTTACTTGTTGAAATATTCAAGCTCGACATGAGCAATTTATGCTGTTAAAACCATCCAAGTTACCGAATACGAAAACTTAACAAAATACTCGCACCTTGAGAAATACCGAGTAAAACATACGCAATAATTTACGCTATAAACGTGAAAATAGGTTTTTGCACTTCAACATGTGCAACATTTGTTTGTACAACTCCAAAAAGGGAAAATCACAATTTTATTTTTAAAATTCCTTCTCTATAATCAAGTGACGTTGCAACAAAAGAATTTTCAACTCACCCTATATGCAACAAGTCATTCCCCAAAGGCGGTAAAATAACGGGGATGAAAATAAGATTTCGAATCGAGTTTAAAGCTTCACGTTGTAAAGATAAACACAATTGACCAAAATAGAAACTACAACGACCAAAATACCGCTAATTCGCTAAAATGCCTTGCGGAAATTTTTTAACAGTAAGAGTTAATGATGGAAATACGATCAGAGCGAAAATCCTATTTTAAAATAACATAAATCGTTTATGCAATCATTCACACCAACGTTATACTTAAATTCAATGCACATAGTACACGACAGATGACACTTGATAATAAGACCCCGAATTTAACACACACAATGATGCACACGCACATGCCTCTCAAAATTATTTACGCGACGCAAAAGTCGTAAGATGAGATACCATAATCCAACTGGATTTTATAAAACTTATTAACGCTAAAAAAAATCAAGTGGTGTCCAAATTTCCATTTTGCAACACATGGTAAGGTGACCATTTTGACAAGGTTTAGACACGACGCCCAATGAACTCATAACTTGCACGCAATGAAATTAAACTCACGCATCTCAACATATACGCACGCGACAAAAGAATCCGTAAATCAGAACTCCAAGAATTCAACAAAACTCACACAACTAAAATTTCTCAAGAAACTCCGACTCAAAAGCATGGGAATAACTTTTCTTTTAAAAAAACCATCGACATATGTGGAAGAGATCCAATTTCAAGGTCAAAATTCCACAGCCACTTGCCCATTAACTCAAAAAGCGTTAAAACACAAATATTACGACATCCAAAAATAGCATTTAAACACAAGATGTGAGTAAAGAGAGTTTTGATAACAATTTGAAATCAGGTGCAACAAACCATTTTAATCATGCTTATGCTCATAGTTTAAAATATGTTGAGTGCTAAATGTTTTTGGCCAAAGCGTTACAAGGTAAATCACTTTATGGTTGGCGATTATGAAAAGCAATTTATGCAACCTTATTTTAGAAATAAATTTAATGCATGAATTCGGTCGGCACTCACATCTAAATACTACGCTTCCCAACATCCTGACGCACTATAATCAACCGGATGCCTCAGGCATCATAGGGCAACCATCCCATTAATTAACTTACAAAACTCCTTGAAATAGAATCGATTTAACAAGATATAATCCTAATTCCACCAACGAATCTGGCTCAAGATGATTAACTTAATGCGTTCCACGCACTTACTATAGTTCTAAAGAGACATTGCTATAAACAACAATCATTCCTTAGCTTACTCGCTTAGAAACTTTTGCACTACTCAAACGGTCAGCATACTAAGGTAGAGCAGACAAACACAAGCACGAGAAAGGGTAAGGAAGAGTTTAACTGAAACACGCACGAAAGAAACGTACCGCTACGTCTACCAATTGTCACAACATTAGCAAACCAATTACACTCACGTAAAATATCCTCATAATCACATTAGCTAAGTGAGATTATGAACATATAACACATAAGGGTTCTTGTTACCATTATCACAACGCTTGATTAACATAACCTCCGTCGATTCTAAGACTAACCCATCTTAGAAGTTCTACCCAATCTCACAATCAATGCCTATCAAACTCAGTCTAAGTCTAGACATCTTACATTCATGCCTAGTTCGCTTAAACTAGAGCTCTGATACCAACTTGTAACACTCTAAAATCCATAGTAAATTAAAACCTGAAATATGGTAACAAGACATCCGTAAGGATACAAACTTCCCATAAAGGGATCAGTCCTTAAGACTATACAAAACTCATACGGATATAGAATTTATCAACAATACTAATCTAAACATAACCATCTAGACTACAACACTTAACGAACCAAAATTCACATAAAGATGGGACTTAAACAATGCCCAACACCAAAATACTTGACATCTCAAAATATACCTCGAGTCCACGCTCGACTCTCAAAAACCCTGTGCAACCCACCGCTAAGGGAAACATGTTATACACATCATTTGAGAAAAAGTGTTAGGCTTAAAGCCTAGTGAGAACATACAGTTTATTCAAAATCAGAGATATAAACGTTAGTATCATAAAGAAATCTTTTCATAAAGGTTTAGTTTATAAAAGATAACATTTCGCCACAACCGGGCCTTTTCGGTCCAAAACTCATCATACGATGACAAAAGAACCATTTTACCAAGGATAGTGGTGTAACACAAAGTAGACCACAAATCCGAGTTATGAGCTAAACACTTGGAGTCCTCAGCAATGAACCCAGAGTCCGTGCTACGAGGTGAAATCGCGCTCCCAAGGGAAACCAATGTATACTCCTTCACTAGGATCACCATGAACCATGGCTAGTATCCGGCCTCACATAACCGTACCAAGTTGCCCCCGAGGAACATGTGATCCATAGCTACAAATTTGGGGAATATAACCTCCCAACAAAACAGTCTACTCCAAAACCTAGGGATCCACTAGTAATGGTACAGACTCGTCACAACAACATATGTGACCAACCATAAATAAACATATGGTATTAACACATTTTATAAACAAATTGCCATTTCCAGTTTAACTTCTGGTAAGAATGAAAATCATTAAAATGAGTTCATAAACATTCTTTTCACATATCCACATAATGTGCAAGTAAAACATCATTTTACTTTAATAAGGCGGAACCCGTCATTTTGGTCAAAACTGATCGGGAACCCCGACAATCACCAAAACCTCATTTATAACAAAATGTAGAGAACATAAAATCATACCGTAGAAATACTTCGAATTTCACAAATAAGAGTTTTGACGTGTATAAAGTTTGTAAAATGGTAGTAGGAACTCACCTGTAGGTTTTCAGAATAAAACCCGGAAAACCAGATAACGATCACGACGTAGAGGTGAAGCTTAAAACACCGACCCCTTGCTAGAAACACCGAAAACTAGCAACCAACGAGACTTTGAAGATCAAAAGAAGAAAAGAGAGAAGAAAGAAAAGAAGAGAGAGAGAGAGAGATAACTGAGATTTGAGAGATATTATGAAAATATCCTTCAAAAAGATATTTAAGGAAATCCTCAAAAAGCATTCTGACAGGGCGCACGGCTCAAAGAAGGAAATGCGCACGACCCGTGCGCTAGCACTGTGCCTCGGCCCTGGATCCGACGCACGACCCGTGCGTTTTCTCTGAAGGAGGACGCACGACCCGTGCGTCCTGTAGACAGCCCCAAAACTTCCTTTTTCTCTAAACAACTTCGTAAAACGGCTAAACGAAAATCGGGGTGTTACAGTTCCATCAAACGATAAAGTTCCGGACACCTTGGGGTGTTCAAGAAATCAAAAGTTAGCAAAATGCCGCACATGATTGTTATAGGACGATGCTAAAACCTCAAAAGCAGGACATCTATAAAATTGGAGGAAGTCATCTCGGATTAGAGCAAGCCTGACCAATCCGTCTTTGTAGGGCATCACTAGACCCCATGGTAAAGACGAAGTTGATCGAGTTCTTAAAATAAAATGCTAACTGTTTCACCTTGACGCATAAGGACATGGTCGGTATAGATCCTAACATCATCTCGCACAAATTGAATATCGATCCTTCATTCAAACATGTCAAGCAGAAGTGTCAGAAGTTTGCTCTAGAGAAAAATAAAGTAATCAACGATGAAGCCTATAATTTGTTAAAGACTAGGAAAATCAGAGAGGTAAAGTATCCAGAATAGTTGGTGTTTGGGTAAAATTTCACAAGTCTCGACCGACGCAAGAAGACCAAATGTCTCCAATATTAAGACAACTCTTGTATTAAGATAAGGTCCTGACGACCACATATATCAAAGACTACGATTGTCACTTTTAGTGATGAACGTAAGTTTCTCACGACCTATGACCAAAGACTCTCGTCGACAAGTATCTTACGACCGTTGCAAGATATCTAACGACCGTGACTCATTAACTATCAACGAACGTTTTTCCTATGTCTATTTATTTTAGGTCGTAAAGAATTTATGGACAAACGGTCATAATGGAAGAACGTCATCAAAACCATTCATGCGAACACCGTTGTGTCACTTAAAGCTCATTTATGATTATATACGCTATATATAAGATACAAAGAACCCGGAGAGGTCACACAATATCAAAGTACTCACAAGTCATTTAAGCAGGTTTCTCTAAAAAAAATTCTCGATGAAGTGTTCTACTTTACGACGAACAAGACAATCTTACGACTTGTATATTTTTCAAGTGTATTATTGATCATTGTACTCTCGATTGATCCTTCTAAAGGATGACGTCCCTAATTGACGTCTATAGTGAATTGACGATCTCTGCTATCGTCCGTGGTTTTTACCCTCGACGGGGTTTTCCGCATCACCAATTTCTGTGTTTTCTCTTTTATTTTATTTATGTCACAAGATTTGTTGAAAGATTATTTACTTTAGTTGTTAAAAGCTCCATAGCGACCTTAAGTTATCTTTTGGGTAATTTTTGGTATTAACAGTTTGGCACCCACCGTGGGGCCCCAACTAGAGAAAATCTTCGACAAAGTGTGTGTCCTACTAACGATTTCTTGAAGTTTCTTTGATTGATAGGTGTTAGCTCCATTTCATTGTATAGAAGTATTGAAAAATAAGCTAAGTGTAGAAACTTCAGAAGACTGCCAAATACACCAAGATGCACCACATTAGTGCCAAGCTCAGATGCTCTGTCAACCATCAACCCGAGAAGTTCACAACCAAATCATTCTCAGATCACATAGCCTCTGTGAATGATCACAGAGACTCTGTGATGGCCATCCTATGGAGATGGAAGACAAGGATTTCAAGACACAAATGTCAAGAGAAGATCACGTGCATATCATGTGTGCCTGCTGTACGAAGATTCTCAAGATCATGGTGTACGGCTCCATGATGTTTCTACTTTCCAGGTGGCATTCCTCATATGGAATGTCAGCCTTTGTCTTGTACTATTGTGTGCTCCTTGTTCTATATGAGGGGAGCACTTCCTGAATTGTAATCACACGCGAACACACATATTAGAGAGAACCTTGTAATTTCAGTATCATCTTTTGAGAGATTTTTGCACAGACTTGTGCATGTTCTTAGTGTATCTTCCAAGTTAATAAAGCTTTTGATTCAGTGACTAAATCCTATCTTGTTTATTGATTGCTCTGTTAACTGCTTGTGTATTTACTACCAAACTAAACCATTCCACTATATCTAAAATTGCTTCCGCACTCTTACTACTATGGTTTATGTAGTTCAGTGGTTTATCATTTGAATAGAACACCGTATTGGGATCAACAACAGAAGCATGTCAGGACAAGAAGCTCAACTAAACGTTCTTGCTCAGATGCGCATGGAACTTAAAGTTGCCCGCAATCGTGCCATCGCACTGTATGAACAAAATACACTAGGTTTCATGCATCTCCTTTCATCGACGAGATAGCCATGATCGGCATCCCAAAGAAGTACACCATTCCCGCTTTCACTCCAAAGTATTCTAGAGTGATAGATCCAACGAAACACATTGCACAATACAAGCAATTGATGTGGATTGTGTCAATCCCCCACCAGTATCAAGAATTATGCATGTGTAAGAGTTTTGATGCGACTCTCACAGGTGCTGCTCTCTAGTGGTTGATCAATCTCAAGCCCAAGTCCATCAACAACTTTGCCAAGCTAGTCAACAAATTCTTTCTGCAATTTCCCAGCATTCACAAGGTGGAGAAGCAGACTAGAAAGCTCTATTAAATCACCCAAAGGACTGGCGAATTTGTTCGATGTTATGTCAATTGTTTCAACTCAGAAATGATTAATGTACGTAATTGCGACGTGAGGACTGAAATCAGAGCTCACAAGCGGGGTGTTGATGACAACTCAGACCTGTATGCGCGTCGAAGATGATGTGGCCTTCTGACGCAAGCACTCGAGCGACAAAAAGTTACTAAGTGTCAAGAAGCATGACTTCAATACTAAAGCAACTCCTAAGGTCGAGCCATCAAGACAAATTTAGAGCATAAGATTTGACAAAAAGAAAAATGTCTCGACACCCAAATTCCCTCAGTAACTTAATATCTCTTCTTACAGATTCAAGGGAACGTCTAAAGATGTGGTCTAGTCTCTCAAGAATGTATAGTCGAATGTCAAGTGGTCGTAGAAAAGCGATAAAGACGATACTAAGAAAGACAAATCCAAATGGTGCGACTTTCATAACGATCATGGACATATGTGGGATGAGTGTATAACCCTATGAAAATAACTAGCCTGGCTAGTACCGAAGGGACACCTTCAAGATCTATTGGGCACTAATGCACGAACGACTTCTCCATAACATACAAAGGTCGTGAAATTCCTGACTGGAGGTTTAGATATCTGTGGTCTAACCTATTCAGTAGCTAAAAGGCATGCTAGCGGAGGACCTGATGAACATCCGATCTCAAGGTCATCAATACCAAAGCATGATTTGGATTTGGGAGCTATGTGCATAACACTTGATCAAGATGAACTCAACGATCTATGGCAAAAACATCACGAAGGGTTGATCATACAATTCACGATCGGGAACTTGTTGGGAACTGAAGAATTTAACAAGTATGGTAAATGTTGTTGGTTCAGAGTTAATACTGCTAGTGATTAATACTGCTAGTCAAAGTTAGTGCTGCTTGAACAAAGTTAGTACTGCTAGTAGTTAGTACTGCTTGGTAGTTAATGCTGCTAGAAGAAGTTAATGCTGCTGAGCATAGTTAGTGCTGCTTAAGAGATCTGAATGGAAAGAATAACAGCTGGATGGATTGAAGATATACATGGAAGCTTAGAGATATACATGGAAGATATACTGAAGATTTGTTTATTTATTGTAATTATCTTTTGATTAGTATATGTATAGAATGTATAGAATAGATAGAATTAACTTTTGATAATTATTCATTAAAAACATAGAGAGAAAAACAACCTCAAGGCATAGATCCTAATTCTAGAGAAGTAGAATTCGTATTGGTGAGCCTGTTCATCAATATTGAGGTTGAGTGTGTAATCTTGTAAATTCAAAGCATTCAATACAAGGTTATAGTTTGTTATTCATACTTACTGTGAGTTGATTTACTGTTTCATTGAATATCAAAGTGTTATTCCGCAAACTTCTTTGATATTGTTTCTGAGAATTAATTCTTGTTAAGAATTCGATCCTGACAAGTGGTATCAGAGCTAAACTCTCTCAGAAACATCTATTTATCATGGAAAATCTTACAGAATCAAGCAGTACTTTGGTCTCCAAGGTTCCAATGCTCAAACCCAGTGAGTTTGACATGTGGAAGATCAGAATCAGACAATATATTCTCCTCACTGACTACTCAATGTGGGATATCATTGAGAATGGTCCTTCTGAAGCTGGAAGGATAGGACCAGATGGGAAAAGACCTCCACCAAAGACAGATGGTGAAAGGAAGATCAGACAGACAGAGATGAAGGCCTTGAGCACTTTGCTCTTGGCAATCCCCAATGAATATCAACATCAATTTTGCAACTGCACTGATGCTCAAATTCTCTGGAATGCTCTAGGGAAAAGATTTGCTGGAACTAAGAGCATCAAAAGAAATCAAAGAGATGTTCTAAAGCAGCAATATGAGAACTTTACTTCCTCAAAGAATGAGTCTATGACTCAAACTTTTGATAGGTTCAACAAGCTCATTGGTGAACTGGCTACTGTAGGAGTGAAGATGGATCAAGATGACATCAACAGAAAGTTCCTCAGATCTCTTGGGGATGAGTGGACTATGTACATTGTCTCTTATAGGCAGAGTGACAATCTGGAAGAGAAAGAACTTGATGATCTATACAATGATCTAAGAGTTTTTGAAACTGAGGTAGAGATCAAGAAGAAGCCTACTGGTTATGTCCACAATTCTGCACTTCTTTCAGCAGCCACTGATACTACTGCTATCCCTGAAGCAGTTAGTACTGCTAGTGGAGCAAGTTCAGAAAAAGGAACTGAAACAATCTTTGAAGCCTTATTGTCCAGTCACAGTAACAATTCATTGATCAATGATGATCTGGATCAACTTCACCCTGATGACCTGGAGGAGATGGATATCAAATGGCAGATAGACATGCTATCCATGAGGGTGAAGAAGTTCATTAAAAGAACAGGAAGGAATAACTTCTCTCAAAGAAGAGAAGATGGAGCTGGTTTTGACAAGACCAAGGTGGAATGTTATAAGTGTCACATGAAAGGACACTTTGCTAGAGAATGCAGGAGTGCTGTTCCAAACAACAACCACCAACAAGCTCAGAATGGAGGCTACACTCAGAACAAGAATCCTGCTCAAGCCCTTGTTTCTCAACAAGGAATGGGATTTGACTGGAGCGATCAAGATGAGGAAGCCATTCAGAATCAAGCTCTTATGGCAGAAGTGTCAGATCTCCCCTCTGAGGTAATTTCTAATCTTTGCACTAAATCTTGCATTGACACTGTCAAAAGATACAGGGATCACAATCAAAGTATGTGTGATGACCTCAAAAGATTAGAAAAAGATAGAAGAGATTATGTGTTAATAGTAGAAAAATTTGAAGAACAAATCAAAGGCTTTCTAGCTAATGAACTTCAACACTTCTATGACACTAACTATTGGAAGTGGGAAAAGAATGAGTTAGAAACCAAACTGTCTAAATCCTTAGAAGAGAGAGATAGGCTGAAGGAGGAACTGTCTAAAGTTAAACTTGGCATAGAAAAGTTTTCATATGCCTCAAAAGCAATGGATTCTCTTCTAAAGGCTCAGATTCATGATAAGATGAAGCCTGGTATTGGATACAACAATACACCACCTCCTTACAACAACAATTATATCTCTCCTACTTCAGACTTGTTAGAAACCAAGGAGAAAAAGGACTTATCTGAGAAAGCCTTTAAGATAGATCCTTTGGATGAAGTAGTAATTAAGGATTTAATGGAGAAAGAAGCCAGTGAGGATAGAGATAATGATGTAAGTAAAGAGATCCCATTAGAAAACAACATTATCACCAATGAGGGATGTGGGAAAATCTGGATCAAGTCCAAGGAGATAGAGAAGACCAAAGGAAAAGATAACAAGGTTCATTACAAACAAACCACAGTTGTGAATCCTGGATCTTGTAAACAGTGTGATTGAAGTAAAGCCAAGAGCCTAAATTCAGGTTTAAAAAAAGGAAATCAAAGAAACTGGAATAATCAATGGGCTCAGAAGCAAGGAGTTGATCTGAGTAAAATCAATAGACCAAAACCTTGCTTCATATGTGGCAAGTTAAATCATTTGGCTAAATACTGCTTCTTTAACCCTATCAATCAACAAATGACTTTTCAAAAATTTGTGCAAAAACCTGTTGGAAATAGGAAGGCTGTAAAGAAACATGGTGAAAAGAAAGGCCCCATGAAGAAAAAGATTTTAAAAGAAAGTATTAAAATGTGGGTGCCCAAAAGCACTAAAACTGTTAGTGCTGCTGACAGGGTTAGTGCTGCTGGAAGTATTATTGCTGCTACCTGTGTTAGTACTGCTGAAAATATTAATGTTGCTAATACAGTTAGTACCTCTTCAAAGGTTAATACTGCCAACACAATTACTGCTGCTAACACAGTTACTACTGCTAACAAGGTTAGTACTGCTGAGCATGCAAGTGCTGCTAAGGCAGTTAGTAACTCTAAAACCAGTACTTTTATAGCACAAATGTTTCCAAGCCTATTATTGTGACAAAGTACTCCAAGAATGAGGAGTTAAAATTCAAAAATCTTGTCAAGAAAGAATGCAAGTATTTTGATGAGAAAGGGGTACCCAAGACCACTTTGGCTTGGGTTCCTAATTCATACTAACTGATCTATCATATGTGCAGGGCAACCAACAACTCAAGGGAAGGAGCATATGGCATGTGGATAGTGGTTGCTCTAGGCACATGACAGGTAACATGTCATGCCTTCAGGATTTCAAGCATATCAATGGAGGACATGTTGCATTTGGAGATAATCTTACTGGTGGTAAGATAAGTGGAAAAGGTAATGTCACCAAAGGTAAGATGACATTTGAGGATGTCTACTATGTTGATCAATTGAAGTATAACCTGTTAAGTGTATCACAAGTATGTGACAAACAACATAGTATATTATTTAAAAATACTGAGTGTATGATCCTTGCTCCAGGGTTCAAGGTAGTTGATGAAAGCATGATACTACTTAGAACTCCAAGAAAGGACAATGTTTACTGTCTAGATATGGACAATGTTGATAGTAATTCATCTCTAAATTGTCTTGTTTCAAAAGCCTCTGTAGATGAATCCTCTCTTTGGCACAGAAGGACGTGTCACATGAATTTTAAGACTATGAACAAACTTGTTAAAAACAACCTTGTAAGAGGTTTACCTTCTAAAGTCTTTTCATGTGATGATCATTGTGTTGCTTGTCTTAAAGGCAAACAGCATAAAACTTCTCATAAGACCAAAGAGATAAATTCAATTACTTCTTGTCTCCAGTTATTGCACATGGATCTGTTTGGTCCTACAAATGTTATGAGTATAGGCAAGAAATCTTACTGCTTGGTTATTGTTGATGATTACTCTAGATTTACCTGGGTATATTTTCTAAGGACTAAGGATGAGACAAGTGGACTGATCAAATCCTTTATCCTAAGAATTGAAAACCAAACTAATCAAAAAGTAAAAGTCATGAGATCAGATAATGGGACTGAATTCAAAAATCTGGATCTAAACACCTTTTGTGAAGAAAAAGGCATTGAGTGACAATATAGTGCTCCTAGGACTCCTCAACAGAATGGTGTTGCTGAAACGAGAAATAGGACACTAATAGAGGCTGCTAGATCTCTGTTGGCTGATTCAAAACTGCCAATTACCTTCTGGGCTGAAGCAGTTAATACTGCCTATTATGTCCAAAACAGAGATCTAGTAGTTAAGCCAAAGAACAAGACACCATATGAGCTTTTAAATAAAAGAAAACCTTTCATTGGATTTTTCAAACCCTTTGGGTGTCCGTGTACAATTCTCAATACCAAATCTCACTTAGGTAAGTTTGATAGCAAAGCAGATGATGGATTTCTTGTTGGGTATTCATCTCAAAGTAAGGCCTACAGAGTTTTTAATACATCTTCTAGAATAATTGAAGAAAGTGACAATGTCAAATGCAATGAGAACACAGCAAATCCTATTGGAACTGGTCCTGAGTGGCTATTTGACATTGATTCACTAACTAACTCCTTTGGTTCCAGCAGTGATGATTATGCAGGTTCAGGATGTGGAGGATCAGGGACTTCACAAGTTCAAGAAAGTATATCTAGATCTGTGATCTTTCCCATACCCACAGTGAATTCCTTTGAAGACTGTGAAAAGGAACCATCCACTGGACCAAGTCAGAGTGAAGAAGAAAGTAGAGATAAGGATACTCAAGAAAATAAAGAATCAGAAGTGGATGCTGAAAACACTTCAGTTGAGTTGAATGACTCTAATCTAGAGGTTGGACTTAATGAAGAACCTAGTCATAACACCAGAGTTCAAAAGAATTCGATCCTGACAAGTGGTATCAAAGCATACTGCTCACAGTTAATACTGCTAGTTAGTTAATACTGCTCACAGTTAATACTGCTCGCAATTAATACTGCTAGTTAGTTAATACTGCTCGCAGTTAATACTTCTCGCAGTTAATACTGCTAGTTAGTTAATACTGCTCACAGTTAATACTGCTCGCAGTTAATACTGCTTGTCCGTTAATACTGCTCTAGGTTAATACTGCTTATGTCCCGAATACTATAAATACCCTTTTCCCGCCCAAACGTTCATAACGACTCTTTGCATACTGTTCACTTGCGCTCTAAACCTTTTTCTCTCAAGTACCAAGTCTTTCAGGCAAGAACATCCTTGTTCAATGGCATCCATGGCATTCATCGACGAGCACAATGAGATCGCGATGCTACAAAAGCCAAAGCAAGTTGCAGGATTTCACCAGATTGTGGATTTCCTCAAGACAAGCCATATTGCTCATGCTCTTACTATTGCTCCTACAATCTATATCGAGCATCAAAGGCAGTTCTGGGCTAATGCCACCATTGTTGCTGAGAATGGTGTGCAGATGATCAAGACAAGGGTGTGTGACCAACCCTTAACAGTTACTGAAGAAGTTATTCGCATCAGTCTACGTCTAGACGATGCCTCTGGTATAACTTCTATCCCAAATGATGAACTGTTCTCTTCCCTTGCAAGAATGGGGTATGGAGGCCCATTGGGTGTGTTTAAGTTTTCAAAAGCTAAATTCTCACCCCAATGGCGTTTTTTTGTTCATACCTTGATGCATTGCATCTCTAAAAAGACTACTGGATGGAGTGAGTTCAGTAGTCCCATTGCTTATGCTTTGGTCTGTTTGGCCACTGCCAGAAGGTACAATTTTTCACAAATGATTTTCAGTGATCTTGTATCAAACATGGGAAACAAAAAGAGTTTCTTCATGTACCCCAGGTTTGTTCAAGAAGTTATTAATCATGAATTGACGGATATACCTCAACCTGTTGGGGTATATGTACCTAAACCCCCCAAAGGCAAGGTTTTCTCAAATATGAGAAGATCTGTTGGGGACTCGGAAGGAGTTGACACCCCATTGTTCTCTACAATGATGGTGGTGTCCCAAACCAATGAAGGTATGGCAGCAGGGTCAAGGCCCCCATTAGACCAACCCACTGCTAGCCAATCCCAACCTTCCCACTCTAAATCAATTCCCCAGTCCCTTCTTGCAAAACCAACCTCTCCTATTACCCAAACTTACAAGAGGAAACAGGTAAAGAAGGCTCCTTCCCTTCTTGTGCCAACATCCCCCAAGCCTTTAAGCCCTTTAAAGGAGAATTCTCCTTTAGAGAATATCCATAGGGAAACCAAAGGGGTGTCTCCCAACCCCAAGGAGGTGCTCTCTGAGGAAGAGGAAGAGCATATGGGTGATGAGGCTGCCACTACTCCTGCTAGCACAGAGGAGGAAAGTGGTAACATCAATAAGACCTCCCCCATGGCAACTTTGAATGAGCAATCATTTGAAGGTCCCTGGTGCCAAGAAACCACGGGGGTGGATAGTGCTTCTGCTAGGCAGAAGACTTCCACTAATAAAAGATCCAATGATCCTTCAAAGGAGGGTAACACTTCTAGAGAATGTGAGGACATATATAACTACCAGGAATTGATGGATACCATGGGAAACATCAACCAAGATGTCATCAAACAAGGCAAAGAGATAGAAGAAATGAAGTTGGTTATTCTATCTCAACAAGTTCAGATCACCAAACTGAAGAAATTGGTGACAAGATTGGTACAGAAAAGGAGAAGAAAGCAGTTTGTGTTAAAGAAGAAGGCAAAAGCTCAAGATGCTTCCACCAAGGGGGAGAATCAAGAGAATGAAACAGAGAAGGAAAGCAAATCTGAGATGGGTTTTGATGTTGAGGGGGAGATAGAAGCTGAAATAGTCAAAGAAACAGAATTTGCACAAGAAGCAGAAACTGTTAATGCTGCTGAGGTTAAAGAAGCAGCAGTAACAGGGCTTTCTGTAGAAGAACTGGAGATAGCAGAAACTCTAGTTAAAGCAAAGAATGACACTCCTAAGGCTACTCAAAAGGCCAAAGGAGTGGTCATCAATGAAGGAGGACTTGAAAAGAAGAGAATGAAGCAGGATATAAAAGGAAAAGGAAAGATGGTTGAACCTGAACAACCTTCAAATAAGAGGAGTCAGATTGAAATGGATGAGGAGATGGCAAAGCAGCTTCAAGAGCAAATGGAAAAAGAGGAGAAAATTCAAACAGAAACTGATAGGGAGCTTGCAAGGATAATGGCCAAGAAGTTAAATGCAGAATACCAAAAGAGCTTGAAAGAAGCAGCTCAGACAGCAGCTCAGGTCAAGAAACTCCAAGTTAAGAAAATGCAAATTCAGAAACAAAAGCAGAAAAGACAACCCTCCAAGACCTTTTTGGCCAATCAGGAAAGAAGAAAGATGATAAACTTCCTGAAAGGTGCAATTGGTGTTAAGGGGGAGATGTTCACTAACATGGCATACACTCAGGTGGAAGAGTTGTATCAAAAGGAAATGGCTAAGCTCCAAGGGGACTCAACACAAAGGGAGGAGGCTGAGAGAAGAATGATGGAAAGACATGACCTGAATATTGAAAAACCATTCCCTGAGGAAACCATACCCTCCAAAGAAGAAGCAGAAGAGAAGAAGGAAGAACCTGGAAGTGTTGGTATAGAAGCCAAGTCTGGAAAAAGAGTGAAATCAATTGCTTCAAAAAGGCAGTTGAAAAAGCCAAGGGTGGAAGAAACTGAAAAGGAAGCAGAACCTTCAGTCACATCTCAAACAGAATCAGTACAACTTCCAGAACAGTTAAGTAAGCCAACAGATGAGAGTATGGATCCGTACTTGACCATAGTGGAACCTTTGAAGGCTGTTCCAATCTCTATGCAAGCTCCAGAGATCGTCTTCTGGGATATTCTAAGAGATAATGGAAAGAACTTCTTCAGAATCAAGATAGCTGATGTTTCATTTGAAGCTTATTCAACATGGGGGAAAGTTATCAGAAGCTGCTCCAGAGCTGATATGGAAGAACTATACAAAGTGGGGATGAAACTTTATGAACCTGTGTTGAAAGGTACTGAAGAGAATCTTCTCAAAGTGACATTGGAATACTTGTGCATGATGTTTGATCCAGAAAGAGTACACCATAGGATTAAAGATCATAAGCATGAGTTCATATTCAAGAAGATTGACAAATGGATACTATTTGAAAACTGTGGAGTATATATGATTACTATTGACAACTGTTATCATGAATACTACCTGGTGGACAAAATATATGAGCATAGCAAGGAGAAGTTGGAAGGGATGCTTAAAGCTACACTGGTATGTACAAAGGATTCAGAGATGGCCAAGATTGTGGTGAGAAGAACTGTGAATCAAAGCTTAGGCCTAGATCCAAATTTAGGAAATTGAACCAGAGGTGTTGAAAGCATCTTGAAGATTAATTCTGAAGAACTTGACTTCTTTTCTTAAAAGTCAAGTTAGGGGGAGATTGTTGGGAACTGAAGAATTTAACAAGTATGGTAAATGCTGCTGGTTCAGAGTTAATACTGCTAGAAGACTTCAAGGTTAATACTGCTAGTGATTAATACTGCTAGTCAAAGTTAGTGTTGCTTGAACAAAGTTAGTACTGCTAGTAGTTAGTACTGCTTGGTAGTTAATGCTGCTAGAAGAAGTTAATGCTGCTGCGCATAGTTAGTGCTGCTTAAGAGATCTGAATGGAAAGAATAACAGCTGGATGGATTGAAGATATACATGGAAGCTTAGAGATATACATGGAAGATATACTGAAGATTTGTTTATTTATTGTAATTATCTTTTGATTAGTATATGTATAGAATGTATAGAATAGATAGAATTAACTTTTGATAATTATTCATTAAAAACATAGAGAGAAAAACAACCTCAAGGCATAGATCCTAATTCTAGAGAAGTAGAATTCGTATTGGTGAGCCTGTTCATCAATATTGAGGTTGAGTGTGTAATCTTGTAAATTCAAAGCATTCAATACAAGGTTATAGTTTGTTATTCATACTTACTGTGAGTTGATTTACTGTTTCATTGAATATCAAAGTGTTATTCCGCAAACTTCTTTGATATTGTTTCTGAGAATTAATTCTTGTTAAGAATTCGATCCTGACAGAACTATTCTTCCAAATGGATCTTGATCGATGGAGGAAGTTATGCTAATATAATTTTCCTTTGCACGATCAAGGCTATGTGAATAGATAAAGAAGAAATGGTGTGACGATCGATAGTGTTAGTGGGATTCAATGGAGACATGGCCAATACATGCAGCGATATTATTCTTCCGGTATACGCCACAAGAGTCATCAAGGAAACCAAGTTTAGCATCATTGACTGCTCGTCCGCTTATAACCTCATACTAGGGCTACCATGGATTCACGACATGAAAGTTGTCCCCTCGACGTATCATCAGACAGTTACATTTCCAACGCCATGGGGAGTCTAGGAGATCAAAAGAGAGAAAAATATCGCAGTATATTATTACCAAGTTACGATGAAGCCTCGAAAGCAAAACATCTAACAATTACAGAACCAGGACGATCCTGAGACTGTTGATTACTATAGTCTAAAAGAAGTCATCTTAGATCAGAATAAGCCTGAAAGAATCGTCTTCATCAGGTCATCGCTTGACCCTACTATAAATAAATTGCTAATATCTTTTTTTGTAGGAACATGCCGATTGCTTCGCTTGGATGTACGAAGATATGGTTGGTATATACCTCGAAGTCATCTCACATCGCTTAAACTTCGATCCTTCATTCAAACCAATTAAACATAAATGACGCAAGTTTGCTCCAGAATGAAACAAAGTGATAAATGACGAGATCGACAATTTGCTCAAGACTGGAAAAATAAGGGAGGTCAAATACCTTGATTGGCTGGCTAACGTCGTGGTCGGGCAAAAGAAGAATGGAAAGTGGAAAGTATGCATAGACTTCACTGACCTCAACAAAGACTGTCTTAAAGACCCCTTCCCTTTACCACATATTGACGTTATGCTTGACGCGACAGAAGGACATGAACTTTAACATTTATGGACGCCTACTCTGGATACAATCAGATCTTAATGTATTGTGACGACCATGAAAATCCGCCTTCATGATATACAATAGTATTTATTGTTACAAAGTTATGCCTTTTGGTCTTAAAAATGTAGGTTCAACATACCAGTGACTAGTCAATAGGATGTTCAAAGAACATCTAGGTGGCACAATGAAGGTCTATATCAACGATATGCTTGTCAAATCAAAACAAGCGATGGACCTCAAAGATCACCTAAAAAAATCGTTCGACATCCTTAGAGAATACCATATGAAGTTGGAACCAATGAAGTACTCCTTTGGAGTAAGTGCAAGCAAATTCTTGGGATACATGGTCACATGATGTGGGATCGTGGCCAAGCCTGATCAAATCAAAATAATTATCAACATTAAGTCACCTCGAAACTTCATAAAGGTCTAACAACTTACTGGTCGTGTTGCGGCCTTGAACAGGTTTATCTCACGATCCTTAGATAAATGTCATTTATTTTACAATGTCTTAAGAAAAAACAGGGGCTTCGAGTGGACGGACAACCATGAGAACGCACTTCAAAAGATAAAAGAATACATGGCACCTCTACCTTTATTGTCGAAACCTAAGGATCATAAAGTCATGCAACTCTATCTAGCTCGTCTTAACTCGAGAGAACGAAAATCAACAATTATGATTTACTACATAAGTAAATCATTATTAGACGCTGAAACCAGGCACTTCCTCTATGGAAACACTATTACTGTCGCTAGTTACAACGGCTAAAAAGTTAAGACATTATTTAGAATCACATCCCATAATTGTAGTGACTAATTTCCCTCTTAAGTCTGTCTTAAGAAAACCAGAACTAACAGGTCGACTAGCAAAATGAAGTATCTACCTTAGCAGTTACGATATCAATTTCAAACCAAGGACGACCATCAAGTCGCAGGCTTTATTAGACATTGTCGCCGATTTCAGCCTAGCACTAGGAATACAAATGGAACCTGTGGCAACTCTCGACGACACGACCTGGAATCTACATGTCTATGGATCATCAAATGCCAGGGGGCACATCTTGTTGTCGTACTCAAGTAGCCACAGTGGGGGGGGTAACAAGACTACACATCAAAAGTGACTCCCTTGTAGTTGTGAATCAAACGAATAGGGAATTTACGGCTAAAGACTCCAAAATGACAACTTATTTGAAAGTGGATAAAAAAATTCGAAGCATTTAAGCCTTTCTCAATTGCATAGATCCCAAGGGATCAAAACACCCAAGCTGGTGCACTAACCAATCTTGGGTCGACACTCAGTCAATCTTCATTTGACGTCGTCCCAATAATCCATTTAGAAAAATCATCTATTGAAGGTGAAGATCACACGCATGTGGTGGATGAGGAAGATGATTGGTCAAGCGATATCAAGAATTTCCTAGCAAACGACCAACTTCTTGAAGACAAAATAGAACCTCGAAAAATCTAGTTTAGAGTATCCAGGTAAACTATGATCGGAGGAAGACTCTACCGATGATCATCAATAGAACTAAACTTGCATTGCATCATCGGTAAAGGTCTAGTCCATAATATTTTACAAGAAATGCACGATGGGGAATGTGGCAACTAGTCAGGTGGTTGCAGTCTAGCAAATAGAATTTCTCGACAAGGTTACTACTAGCCGACCATACGACAAGAGGCTATAAGGTATGTCCAAAGTTTCGACGCTTGTCAGCAGCTCTCAGGTGTGTCACATCAACCCTCAGAACCATTACACTTGACCTTAATTCCATGGACCTTCATGAGATAGGAATGGACATTGTCGACAAATTACCACCTACCCCAGGCAAAAGGTATTTCTCTTTGTCCTTTCGGATTATTTTTCCAAGTGTATAGAAGCAACTGCCTTCTCCCATGTTCGGGACAAAGAAGTTGTCTCTTTTATCCAGACTAACATTATTTGTAGATTTGGAATCCCTTCCGAAACCGTATTCGACAATGGATCATAATTCATAAGCGATAGGACTCGATAGTTATGTGAAGATCGTAATATAAAACTTACGACTTAAACTCCTCGTTATCCTCAGTCGAACGAACTTGTTGAGTCGAGTAATAATGTGATCATCAATTCCATAAGAAAGAGACTCAAAGAAGCAAAAGGAAAATGGGTCGAAGAACTTTCGACAGTTCTTTGGGCCAATCGCACGATGTCTCGTACATCTACAGGACAAACCCCTTCTCCTTAGTGTATGGTTGTGAAGCGGTCTTGCGGGATTGAGGCCCAATTACCAACCTCACGACACACGGTAGATCATGACTTAGTAGACCTAAGTTACGAACTCGACGCATTGGAAGAACTAAGGGAATCTGCACTAATCAAGATGGCATCTCTAAGACAAATTGTCAAACGACATTTTAATAAAAATGTCAAAGACAAAGTCTTGCAAGAAGGCGACTACGTCTTACGACGAGTGTTCCAAAACACTCATGAACGAAATGCAGGTAAGTTATCCACCAAGTGAGAATGACCATATCGCATATCTGAAGTCGTAGGAAAAGGCGCATATTGGCTACAAACCCTTGACAATCAGGACATCCCATGAAACTGGAACGTAGTACATTTAAAGAAGTATTTCTTTTAAATTTTTTTCCCTTACGATAATTTCATCATATCGACTACTGACTTAAGCGTTGGTGTAACACCCTAAAAAAATCAGAGTAAATTAAAACCTGAAAAACTTGGCAACATGACATTCGTATTGATAATAAACTCCCAAGAAGGGGATCAGTCCTTAAGACTTTACAAAAACCTGTATCGATATAGAGTTTGTCAACAAACTAATCTAGACACCTATATCAAGATTACATCAGTTGAGAATCCATAATGTACCAAAAGAATGGGACTTAACAAATGCCCTGAAACAATACTAGTCATCTCAAAATGCCTCGAGACCAAACCCGTCTCTCAAAACCCCGACAACCCACCGCTAAGGGAAACCTGTTATACACATCATTTAAGAAAAAGTGTCAGACTTAAAGCTTGGTGAGAACATACAGTTTATGAAGCTCAAAAGATATAAACATCAGTATCATAAGGAAATCTTTCCATAAAGGTTTAGTTTATAAAGATAACATTTCGCCACAACCGGGCCTTTTCGGTCTAAAACTCATTAAACGATGACAAAAGGACCATTTTACCAAGGATTGTGGTGTATAACAAAGTAGACCACCAAATCCGAGTTATGAGCTAAACACATGAAACCATGGCCACGAACTCTTCGGTCCGTACTACGATGTGAGGGAGGGCCCCCAAGGAACCATGTCATACTCGTTCATTAGACTACATTTGACCCATGGCTAGGATCCGATCTCACATAACCATACCTAAGTTGCCCCCGAGGATCAAATGTAACTAACTACAATGGAAGGGGCATATCCTTCCCAACCATAAGCCGACTCGATACCTGGGGATCCACTAGTACAGTCATGACTTGTCACAATATTTCATGTGACCAACAAAGCTAGATAAATAGCTATCAACACATTTATATTCCAAAATACCATTTTCCAGACCAACTGCTTGTAAGAAAGATAATCATAAAAAAATGAGTTCTTAAACAATCTTTTCACATAACCACATAATGTGCAAGTAAAACATCATTTTACTTCAATAAGGCGGAACCCGTCATTTTGGTCAAAACTGATCGGGAACCCCGAAAATTTCCAAAACTTCATTTATAACAAAATGTAGAGAACATGAAATCATACCGTAGAAATACTTCGGATTTCGCAAATAAGAGTTTTGACATATATAAAGTTTGTAAAATGGTAGTAGGAACTCACCGGTAGGTTTTCAGAATAAAACCATGAATACTTTACAAAACTTCTAAATAAAACATTTTATGTTCTAACATTCTCCCCCTAAGTTTTGTAAAGGAATCATCCTCTTCAAGCTTCAACTCTTCTCCCCCTTGATTTCTTTAGAAAACTTAGCGTTGCTTAAACTTCAAATAGCTCTAGCCCCCCTTAAAAATAGCTCTTATCCTTGAGGCTTCAACTTTAATATCAGATCTGATGTAGACAATAACCTCGACTGAGTGCACACAAAGACAACTTTTATCTCTTATAAATTCAACACATTCGTTATGCCCACAAGAAAGAAATGTGTGAATTATGATGTGATAACCAAAGTGCATCTTTTGTTTATAACACCGTATCTATATTTGAACCAAGAGTTGAATTGGATTTCAACTTAAGAACTTATTCTGATCAGCTTGCAGGAGGAAGCATCTTGTAGCAAACACTACTATGCAAGGGTTAGAAGATTATTTTGAAATCTATTCAACAACTGATGAAAGATGCTCATTTTTTAACAACTTTCCAGAACACTAAACGAATAAACTCAGACCTCTTTTCTTCACGAACAAACTGGATGATTATAAGCACTCAAAACACCGGAATAATGATTGCATATACTCAAGCAGCTAATCCAATCCAATCAGAGAGTAAATCCAAACATCTAGTATCTGAAAATATTGACTAGCATGAACACTCGTGAAAATTTAGATCAGTTGCTAAAAATATGTGACCAACAGAAGATAGGAATGATGTCACATATGCATTACGCGGAAAATCTTGGGAACATGGCAAACTTGTAGCAAAATGGGTTCAGAACAGTCACTTTTTGTATAACATACAAAAACTTTTCGCATAGCACACACAATTCATAGATCATTAAACATTAAGGGCACAATTTGCATGAGTCTTTAGCCAAAATCCCAACAATTTCATAGGCTTGTATGCGAAGCCCTCACATTTTGCATACGCCTATGTGTGATTTCCATGCAATTCGCATATAACTATAAGCGAATTCTGAACTTCTCGCATAACTCTTTCAAGCAAATTCTATCCTTAGAAAAAAAAGTTCACCTTGGAAGCCACTTCTCGCACATAACATCATGCGAATTCTTGACATTTCGCACCAAGTGGATTGTGAATTCTTCACAATTCACACACAACATAAGCACAGTAGTATGCGAATTCTTCACATTTCGCATAAAGCTACTTGCAAATTCCTGACTTAGAAAAATTGTTGTGTTCAAGGATAATGTATCATGCGAATTCTTCAAACTTTTCACCATGTGAATTCTTCAAACTTTTCACCATGCGAATTCTTCATGCGAGTTCTTCAATATTCATGTAAATTTTATAGATCCACGATTGTTTTCGACTTTAAACTTCAAAAATCTTCGATTTTTCCTTCAATTCTTCGAATTTGAGTCTGATATGCATGTTCGAAATCAACATCTGAGCACATTTGTAGTTGATGATTTTGTCTGGAAAAGTACTCTATAACAAAGTTCTATCTCAACACAGTGATATAATTATTTCGAACCAAAAATCCTCAAAATAGATCAATTAATCCACATCCGATGAGATTGAAACATGTAATTGATTCTTTGTGATTTGACTCTAATCTCTGAATCAAATTATCTTCATAGCTCGAACAATTACGCTCCAAAACTACGAATTCAAAAATTCACAGAGCGACAGTAAATTGTTCTATTGAAAAATCATGATCTCGATCGTTTCGAAGAAAGATTTCTTTGATTAGGCTCTAGTACTACATGATAGGTCCAACGAGATCATAATTCATTCAATGATAAAAGATTAACAAGAGGATTGGGAGGTATTTTTTTGTATTATTCACATAACACACAATCTAGAGAGAGGAAATGTTTCTCTCTCTAGAAACACTTACAAACACGTACTGTCTACATTGTGAATGGAAAACTTACAAAATAAATCCTATTTATACCCCTATCACCCTTGTATACAAATAAGGCCAACCCAAAGTACAAGGCCCAAATATAAAACCATGATTACTTTTCAAAACTTCTAAATAGAACATTTTATGTTCTAACATGACTTAAGTTTGATTCATATTATTCGACAAGTTTATCACTTGCCCTGGTATCAAATTCTTTGAACTAAGTTTGATTCAATTGTTTAACATATATGGTGTCGTGAGTTACTTTTAGAAAATTCTTATCGTTTTCTATTATATCTCGTCGTCTGTTTTTTATTATGTTTATCGTGAATGACTTATGATTTTCTATGCAAGTTATGTCATTCGATTGTTGTGATGAATGAAGTTACGATAAGTCAAAAAGCAAAAAATCTCTTGTATTAATTGAAAGGGATTACAAGACAAGGGCACAACCACCAACAGTCGCCCCAATTGAAAAACAAAAAATACAAAGAAAATAAATTAAGGACCAGGTTGGTCCTTCCCCTCCTGCTACTGCTGGGATGCGACCTTAGCATCTCCACCTTGGGAGGCGTCGTCCCCAGACTCGACTTCCAACTCATCGTCGGAATCGAGATATATCTCGAACCCGACAGACTGAAGAAAGAAGGCCAATTCTTCCTCTACCGATGCCATGGGATTCTTCCCCTTCAGGTGGCATCGCATTAGGGCCGTACGAACTTTGAGACGAGTGAATGCCTCTATGAATGCCACTTTCTCCTCCAAAGATGCGACCTGCTCCTTGGCTGCACCCAGCTCCGACCTAAGGGCCTCGACCTCTTTTTTCATTCGCAATCAAGGTGGCCTTAGTCTCCACGACCTCCGCCTCAATGGTGGTTTTCAGGCGCCCCCACAACTCCTCCCCAGACCATTGAGAGCGTCGTCAAGTCGATCAGATAACCCCTCATGTTTTACAGTTGCCTCCTTTTCTTTGGAGAAAGCTTCCTTATCCCTCGTGAGAGCTTTCTTATCCCTCTCCAAAGCTTTAGGGACAAGCTTTCTCACGTCGTCAAGACGCGAGTGGAGGACGAAGGAGGCCTGGAAGTCCTATAAATCACATGACAAAAAATTAGATTGTACGACAAAGTACATAAATAAACAAGTAAAGACAATTTACTTACCATGAATGAGAGCCATGTGAGTTTTGATCTCATGTCATCGATGGAGACGTCCTTAAAACGTTCTCGAAAGGTCGGCAATAGGGAGTTATTAAGATGCGGAAACATCTTCTTCCTTTCCATGTTACCTGCCGACATGAAGTCGACCGGTAACTTGAAGTTTACCAACATGAGACTCGGGTCCTCCTCGACCTCGGGAGCCTTCCCCTTCCATTTGTCTTGCGACAAGGGTACTTATATTCCCGATTGTGGTGCTGAAGAGACTGGCATGGCCTCAGTGATTAGAACTGGTACCGCCTTCTCAGAGACGACTACCTCAGGCTCGATGCCCTTCGAAGACGGTTCCTTCACAACCGCCTTAGTATTTTTAACCCCTGACCCTGCTGTCGGGGGAGCCTTTCATTTATTATCTCGACCCTTATAGGCAAGTTGGGCCAGTGCCTCTTTCTTGGAGAGTCCCGTCACCGACTTTTGAGTCGAACCTCTTGAAAAGATAAAGAACATGTAAGTTATGTCAGTCGACAATAAAAACTTGCTACAACATAAACTTACAACGATGACAAAAATGGGAATGTTCGACACATACCTATCATCGACGCCTCATCCTCCTTCTCTTCCTCTACGGTCGAGGCCTCAGATGTTACGATGTAGATCACCTCGTCGTCTTTGTCTTTGTCGACTAACGATTGGCTGATGGAGGACCACTCCTCAGCAGTGAACTCAAGGAACCTCTTGACTTTATCAGTAGAGACTGCGAGAGTTCCGACTTCCGTGAAGTCGATCGCTGGCAAAGCAAACACCAAAGTCATGATTATTAGACACAGTTCAAGAACTAACGATCAATAAACGAAAACGCTCAACTAGAGACTCTTACCTTGGGTATTTCACCCTGAGACGAGCCATTGGCTGTCTTCACCAAGTGTCGACAGCCGGCTAAAGACGTACCTCGTCTTCCATTTGTGGTCGTTGACCGCAGTAGCCTGAACCAAGGTACGAGCCCCTCTATATCGAGAGAAGAGGTTGTACCGATGGTTCACCTCCGCCTTGACCGAATAACCCAATAGGAGGTCATTGACAGTGAAGGGCGACGCTCAGTCAACTATCAATCATTCAATAACTTGAAGGATCCTCCAAAATTGGGGCATCATCTGCCGCGAAGAAAGCTTAAAGGTCGTCAAAAACGGTCTCTAGAGAGGAGAGTAAGGCCACGTAAACCCTATTTTAAAGGGATACTTGTATACTTTGAAGTATCCTCTCGGGCACTGCTCTGGCCTCAACTGGTCTGGAGCAATCAACCTCACATCGACCGGGATTCCGGCCATCAACCGGAATAACTCAATCTCCTCCTCCTTCTTGAGGGTGCTCTCAGGGTCTAAGGCCATCGAAAAATCGGGGATAGATGTTGTGGCTTTGTAAAACTCGAACAACTCCCAATTTTTTCTAGGATTTTGTGCTAAAGACTTAATTAGCATACATGGTAAATAAGATCGTATCTTATATAAACTCTAACATTGGCAAGGATGTTTTGCAGGTTTGGGAAGAATACAAAGGATATCTCTCTTTCTCTAAAAACTTGATCGGTAAAAAGGAAAGGATAGAGCAATATCGTTATTTATATGGACTACGATGTCAGGTCGAGTCGATCGATAGCCGAAACCTATCGAAACCCCATTTTACACGCCCTGTCGGATGGATGACAAGTGTCCCTACACCTGACACCATGCGCCTCACGTCGCCATGAGGTCACGGTTGTTTTGACCTTACGGTTCCCTACGCAAACGATTCGGTTTCTTTAATCGACACGTGTTGGTTTAGTTAGGGAAAATTTAAAACTTGGACTTGCCTCCTAAACTTCAATTTTTGGGGGCAAACTGTTTGGGTAAAGTTTCACAGGTCTTGACCGACGCAAGAAGACCAAATGTCCCCAATATTAAAACAACTCTTGCATTAAGATAAGGTCCTGACGACCACATACATTGAAAACTATGATTGTCACTTCTAGTGATGATCGTAAGTTTCTTATGACCTATGACCAATAACTCTCGTCGACAAGTATCCTAAGACCGCCACAAGATATCTAATGACCGTGACTCATTAACTATCAACGAACATTTTTTTCTATGTCTATTTATTTCAGGTTATCAAGCATTTATGGACAAACGGTCATAACAAAAGAACGTCATCAAGACCATTCAATGCGAAGACCGTTGTGTAATTTAAAGCTCATTTATGACGACATACGCTATATATATAAGCTACCAAGAACCTAAAGAGGACACACAATATCAAAGCGCTCACACGACATTAAAGCAAGTTTCTCTCAAGAAAAACTCTCTATTATCCCCAATATTATCAAGTTTTAATCACACAATCACAAAGAAAAATATGAATCAATTTGAACAATCAACCTGTTTCAATTTGATTCATGAATTCGTATACAATTGCTCTGGACACTTTCTCTCTCTAGAACTCAGTCCGCGTATTCTCTATTTTCAACGACTTCTAACAATTAACTATAGCCATATCCCTATTTAAGACAAAAGGGACAAAACCCAAAATACAAAATACAAGACTTTGACTTTTCTTATTACAAAGACTTTGACTTGCTTGAGAGTTGACTTGAGCTTTGACTTGGCTTTGACTTTCAGTCTTCATGATCTTGTATTCAACATATATGTGCACTAACAATCTCCCCCTTTGGATTCAAGATTATCTTCAAAATATTTAGCAATACAATATTCTCTTTTAAGCACAAAATTACAATCTTTCCCGTTTTTCAACTTTTGTCAACTCAGACCATCTTGAAGAAAAATAAGCATTTAAGCAGTCTCCTCCTTTGATTAATCTTTCAACATTCTCCCCTTTCTCAAATAAAAATTTCTTAAAAAACTTTTGGTAATCTCCCAAAAGTCTTTCTTCAAGAATAGTAACAATCTCCCAAGGTTGCAAATCCTCGTCCAGACTTCGAAAAGAAATTATCTTCAGATTTCGCTCAGTTTGCTTTAGCAAATTGTCTTCTAAGAAAATTTCAGTAAAGTTCAGCTTGCTTTAAGATTTCTTTGAAATTTGCTCGTTCAAACTTGAATAAACTTCAACAAAATTTGCAATCTTCAACAAACATTCTCAATGAACTTTCTTTCACAAAAATTTCTCCTTTAAGCTCCAACATTTCTTTATCACCTCTTTCTACTTTAAACATTTCTTGAAACTCTCTCCCCCTTTTTGATGGAATGGCATTGACATCATCAAAACATTCACAAGAAATGTCATTAATCTGAATTCTGACCATTGATCTTCCAACATAGAGCCTCTGATTATCCGTTGATTCAAGAAGATATTCATCCGAATCTTTGCAAATTCAGAAAAATTATGAGTGAAATACCTGAATCAACAAATGAATCAGTTATAAGTGCCTGTCAGTAACACGAAGTCACTGTGTGTAACAAATACACATTGGAAAGGAGCTTTTTGATGTTCACTCCCCCAGGTCTTCCATTCAATCATCGAATAACACAAGTTTATTTTATGAATGTTTAGACAGAAAAATGAATTTCCTGTGTGTTCGTGCTTGTGTATGAAAAAATTAAGCACATGATGATTGCTTTTATAGTAGGCTCAAAATTGTATAAACCATTGAGACAACAACAGTTATACACAGACTCGATTGTGCATGATCGAAGTGCGAAGGTGGGGCAGACTTTCTTCTTTTTCAATATCCAGATTTTTCAAATGAAAACCAAATAGAATATGTGTTGAGTCCCCAAGAAAAATTTGAAACATCTTCTTTTTGAGAAAAATATGAGTAGTAGGTGGGGTATAAGCAAGAGTTGGCATGGGCTAGTTGCCTGTTTCAATGATGTTCACGAAGAGTTGTGAAACAATCAGCAATGTAGCCGCCCGACTCAGAAAAAGTTGGTGCATAGTTTGATATTCTTTTACTCTATTCTCACACCCTCTTTCTTTTAATCATTAAGCTCGTTTCTAACCAAACTCTCTTTTTCATTTTATCTCATCACACCCACACTCATATATTTTGACTCCTCATACTCGATCACTCAAGGATTAACTTCTTGGGTAGAAAACACTGATTAACGTGAATCCAAAGAAGTTCAATTAAGTCCTCACACAATGAACCCATGTAATCCTAAAAAAATATACTGCTTAACTGGTTTAATCTTTTCAGTTAAAGCACAAAATACATGTCAGATGTTTGTATGCTCATGTGAATAATTATGAAGATTTGAGCATTTTAAACATTAAAGATATTTCAAAGCAAGTATATTGAAATGAATGAAATAAATACAAGAATCTTGTTTGAAAATCTGACATTGTATGCAAAGATCAAATATGAATGATTTAACATTAAAAGCTTAGGTCAAGAAAAATAGGAATTTGTCTATACGAATCAAAATATAGACATTCTTGAAAGAAACGTTCTGAAATGAATCAATGCTCAAACTTTGAATTTCAATCGGGGTGTCTTACCATCGAAAAAATTTGTTTCAATTTGAGACATGGTAAGAACAAATCAACAAAATATCAAACCGGTGTGTGTGAATACTTGAAAGTATATGGAAAAGATAATACACAAGTATTTATCTTTGGAAACACACGGTTTGTTAATCATTTATGATATTCCCAGATTATCAAGTTCTAATTACTAAAATCAATAACAAGATAACAATGACAGAATCAAAACTCAACCTGTTATCAATTCAATTACATAATTCGTACATAATATCTCTCTAGACATTTTCTCTCTCTAGATCATAGAATGTCAGCGTACAATGATAACTCTCTCTCACTAATACAACTGAAAACTACGAACTACCAACCAACTGAAACAAACTAGCTATATCACTATTTAAACAAACAACAAATGCGCTAAACTCTTAAAACAAATATATTGACATTTGACAATTATTACATTTTGACTTTGACTTTCACTTTGAGAGTTGACTTTAAGCTTTGACTTTGATCTTCAGACTTCATGATCTTGTATCCAACATATTTATGCTCTAACAATCTCCCCCTTTGGATGCAAGATCATCTTTAAAAGATTTTGCAATTTGATCTCCCTTTAAGTTCAATTAGTGCAATCTCCTCCTTTGTGCACAGAACAATCTCCCCTTTCTTGAAAAATTGTGTCTTCAAAATAATGACAACCTCTTTCAGACATTGGAAAAGAAATTCTCTTCAGATTCAACTCAGTTTGCTTTAGCAAATTATCTTCAAAGAAAATTTCATAAAAATCTGCTCATATTCTGAAATATTTGACTTTTTCTCTTTTCAGCTTCCAATAGTCTTCAACAAATTTTTTTGACACAATTTTCTTGAAACTTCCTCCCACTTAAAACATTTATTGATTCTGTCTCCCCTTTTTTGATGAATGAAGCATGAACTCATCAAAACATTAACAAGAAATGTCAGTAATCTGTTCTGACCACTGATCATGTAAACATTGAGCCACTAACAATTTACTGATCCAAAAGATATTCATCCGAATCTTTGCAAATTCAGACAAATTATGAGTATAACACCTGAATCAACAAATGAATCCGTTAAGATGTCTGTCAGTAACACAAAGTCAATGTGTGTAACGAATACACATTAGAAAGGAGCTTTTTAATGTTCACTCCCCCAGGTCTTCCATTCAATCATCGAAACACCACAAAGGAATTTCTATGAACGTTATGACAAGAAAACATATTCCTTGTGTGTTCGTGCTTGTGTATTGAAAGAATTAAGTACGGATGATTGCTTTTAATATAGGCTCAAAAATGTGCAAACCATTAAGACAACAACAGTTAAACACAGACTTTATTGTGCATCATCGAAGTGCGAAGGTGGGGCAAATTTCCTTCTTTTTCAATATCCAAATTTTCCAAATAAAAATCAGATAGATTATATGTTGCGTCCCCAAGAAAATATGAAACATCTTCTATATGAGTAAAAGATGAGTAGCAGGTGGGGTTTTTATCAAGAACTGGCATGGGCTAGTTGCCTGTTTCAATGATGTTAACCAAAGAATTATGAAACAATAAAAAATGTGGTTGCCCGTCTCAGAAAAAGTTGGTACAGAGTTTGATATTCTTTTACTCTGTTCTCACACCCTCTTTCTGATTTTCCACATGTCAAACTCATTGGGTTTGAGCATGGGAACTTTTGAAACCAGAACACTATCATGAGATCCGTCCATGATGATTTTTGATTTATGAGTTGAAGACTCTGATACCACTTGTCAGGATCGAAATTCTAAACAAGAATTTAAACTAAACACTAAGAAACTAATCTCTTTTAGTTGCATAAACCTCAAACTGATCACCCATTCTCTTGATTCTGAAATATTCTTTTTTGTTATCCTTCATAGTATCCCAATGAATAATCTCTGGTGCTTTCATTGAGATAGGGTCAGCTTGCATAGGTTTTTCATTGGTCACAGTCAAGTACAAATTCACCTGCTCATCTGATTGTCTAGGCTGATCTGAAGATTGTTGGCTGGTTTGCTCTGGTCTTTGTTCTTGATATTGAACCTCTGTTTCTGTTTGTTCTTGCTGCTCTACAGAAGGTTCAACTTCCATTTGTTCACTTCCCAGTTCTGTCTTTCCTTCTTCAGTTCTAGTTCTTTTTGCCTTTGGTTTTGTGGCAATGGATTTCTTTCTTTTTATAGCTCCAATTTTCTAAGCTAAGGTCTCTTCTTCCTTCACTCTTGCCATGTCTTTGGTAGGAGTGCCTTCTTCACTGTCAGGGAATGGTTGTTGAATATTCAAATCATGCCTTTCCTTCATATTTCTGTCAACCTCAACCCTTTGAGTGAAATCCCCTTTCAGCTTGGCCATCTCCTTCTTGTATAGCTCCTCTATTCTTCCAAATGACATGCTGGTAAACATTCCTTCAGGAACTCCAACATCTCTTTTCAAAAAGTTTATCATTTTCCTTCTTTCTTGATTGGCCAGGAAGGTTTTAGATGGCTTCCTTTGTCTTGTCTTTAATTACAGCCTTTGCCTTGATGTCTTCTTTGTAACTTTCTTAGCAGCAACAACAGTTTTCATACTCCTTTGAAATACCTCATTAAGCTTTGTAGACAATTCTAAAGCAATTTCTCTGTCTTTTGCAGATTGGATTTCTTCCTCCTTGGCCATCTCTTCTTGCAGCTTCTTTGCTAACTCTTCATCCGGAGCTATTTGAGATGATTTCCTTGATGGCTTCACATATTCAACCACCTTTTCTTTCCCTTTCCTCTTGATCTCTGCTTTACTGATCTTCTTCTTTTTTTGTTCTGATCCTCCTTCTTTGATTACCAATCCTTTAGCCTTTTGAGTGGATTTTAGGAGTGTCATGTTTTGCTTTAACTAGAGTTTCTGCAATTTCTAGTTCTTCTACTGTCAGATCAGTTTCTGCTGCTGGTTATCTGTTTCTGCTTCTTGTGTAGTTACTGCTGCTGACTCTGTTACTGCTTCTTTCATACTTGTTTCTGCTGCTTTACCTATTTCTGCTGCTTTGACAAAGGTTTCTGCTTCTGTACCAATCTCCTTTTCTTTTTCAGCACCAGTCTCCCCCTCAAACTGAAATTCCATCTCACTTGTACTCTCCTTTTCTATTTCAGCTTCTGACCTCTCCCCCTTTTTGGAAGCATCATTAGTCCTTCTCTTCTTTAATACAAACTAAGTTTTCTTCTTCTTGTGCACCAGTTTGAGCACCAGCTTCTTGATTTGGGCTATCTGCTCTTGTTGAGACAAAATTACCTTTTGCATATCTTTTATCTCCAAGTTTTTATTGTGAACTTCCAGACTTAATGTACCAAGAGTATCCATCAATTCTTCGTAGTTATATCTGTCCTCACCTCCTTTAGGTGTGTTTACCACCTTTGAAGGATCCTTGGATCTTTTAGTAGAGGCCTTCTGCCTAGCAGAAGCACCTTCTACCCTCGTGGTTTCTTGGCACCTGGGACCTTTAGATGATTGCTCATCTAAAGTTGCCGTGGGGAAGGTCTTAGAGATGTTCACACTGTCCTGTCCTACACTTTGTATAGAAACAGTAGTGTGAGCCTTTCTACCCACATGCTCATCCTTCTCCTTATGGAGCACCTTCTTGGGGCTGGGAGACACCCCTATGGTTTCCCTTTGGATATTCTCTAATGGAGAATGCTCCATCAGAGGGCTTGTAGGCTTTGGGGATGAAGATACAAGAAGGGAAGGAACCTTCTGTACCTTTTTACTAATATATGTTTTGGTGATGGGGGATTTTGTCTTGGCAATAGGGATCTGAGGAGTATCAATTGAACTGAATGGTGTGGGTAGGTCATCAGTTTGGTGGTCAGATGTGGGCTTTGACACTGATGCCTCACCATGGGAATGAGACATAACCATCATTGTAGAGAATAATGGTGTCTCTTATCCAGAAAAGTCCTTACTTGGTCTTTTCGTGTTTGAGAATACCTTCCCTTTGGGAGGTTTTGGTACATACACCTCTTGAATAGAGGGTAGATCCGTCAATTCATTAGTAGAATATCTTCTACAAACCTAGGATACATATTAAAGCTTTTGGTTTTGGTATCCAGGTTTGACATTAAATCATTGAAAATCATTTGAGAAAAATTAAACTTTCTAGAGGTGGCTAAGCAGACTAGAGCATACGCTAAGGTACTGCTGAACTCACTCCAACCAGTTGTTTTTTCTAGAAATACAATGCTGAAGGGTATGAGCATAAGCATACATCTTGCAGCACAAACTGCAGCAGCTCCTCTTGCATTGCTTCTATCCAGCTTGGGTCTTTTATTGCATCATAAGCCTTTTTGGGTTCAATCTGGGATAGAAAACAAGATAACAAGCCTGATTGTAGGTTTTTCAATCCCCCTAACTTGCTTTGTTGCCTTGTGATCATTGGGGAATTGATGTCCCCAATCACCAATTGAGGAGGATGATTCTTCTGAGTTCTTGTATGATTGACAACCTCCTCATTAAGATTTGCTTCGAGATTGGAGTCATTCTTCTCTGGAGTGCTTCCACCATACACTGAAGAATTTTTTTCATCAGTATCATCTTCTGACAGTATGGGCATCTCATGTCCTGTGTTTCCTGGATTATGATCATCCTCTTTATCACTCTTATTCTCTTCATCACCTTTGTCCTCTTCATCTGGATCAGAATCTTCTGAATCATCTTTCATTTCTTGCTGGCAAAATTCAACAGGATCAGCAATAGGTATGGGGAACAACACAAACTCTTGTTTCTGTGCTTGTACCTGTTCTGAAGTTGTTCCTGCAGTTCACACATTACTAAAACCCAAAGCATTAGTTAGTGAATCAATGTCAAACAACCAACCAGGACATGTACCAATTTGATTTGGTGTGTTCTAATTGCATTTGACATCGTCAATTTCCTCTATAATCCTTGAAGAACTATTAAATACTCTATATGCCTTACTCTGAGAGGAGTATCCAACAAGAAATCCATCTTCAGCTTTGCTTTCAAACTTACCTAAGTGAGATTTGGTGTTGAGAATTGTGCAAGGACACCCAAAAGGTTTGAAAAATCCAATAAAAGGTTTCTTCTTGTTAAAAAGTTCATAAGGTGTCTTGCCTTGAGATTTAACTACTAGAACCCTGTTTGGACATAACAAGCATTATTATCTGCTTCTGACCAAAAAGTGATGGGTAGCTTTGAATCTACCAACAGAGATCTAGCAGCCTCAATTAGTTTCCTATTTCTCCTCACAGCAACACCATTTTGTTGAGGAGTTCTAGGAGCACTGTATTCTCTCTCAATACCTTTAGTCTCACAAAAGCTGTTTAAGTCATTGTTTTTAAATTCTGTTCCATTATCAGATCTAATGACTTTAACTCTTAGATTAGTTTGGTTTTCAATCCTAAGAACAAAGGATTTGACCAGTCCACTTGTCTCATCCTTAGTCCTCATAAAATATACCCAAGTAAATCTAGAGAAGTCATCAACAATGACTAAGCAATAGGATTTCTTTCCAATACTCATCACATTAGTAGGACCAAAGAGATCCATATGCAATAATTGAAGAGGTGAAGAGATTATATTTATTTCTTTGGACGTATGAGAAGTTTTGTGATGCTTGCCTTTAAGACAAACAACACAATGATCATCACATGAAAACACTTTTTGAGGTAAACCTCTTACAAGGTTGTTTTTCACAAGAATGTTAATTGTTTTAAAATTCATGTGACACATCCTTCTGTTCCAAAGAGATGATTCATCTAAAGAGGTTTTTGAAAATAGACAGTTTAATGATGAGTCCGATGAAACATTCTCTAAGTCCAAACAATAAACATTATCCTTTCTAGGAGTTCTAAGTAGTATCATATTTTCATCAACTACCTTGAATCCTGGAGCAAGGATAATACATTCAGTCTCTCTAAATAATATACTATATTTCTTGTCACAGACCTGTGATACACTTAACAGGTTGTATCTCAATTGCTCAACATAGTACACATATTCAAAGGACATCTTACCTTTTGATACCATACCTTTTCCACTAATCTTACCTCCTGCTGGATTGTCACCATAAGCAACATGTCCTCCGTCAAACTTTTTAAAGTTTCGAAGGCAGACCATGTTACCTGTCATGTGCCTAGAGCAACCACTATCTACATGCCAAATACTCTTCTTCTTGAGCTGTTGCTTGCCCTGCACATATGATAAAACAATTGGTTTTTAGAGGGAACCCAAGCCAAAGTGGTCTTGGGTTGGCCTTTCTCATTAACATATTTATAATTAGTAATCTTAGTCTGGATGAGATGATCAGATTTAGGAATCTTATGGCTGGAATACTTTGTCAAAATTATGGGCTTGGTAGCATTAACACTGGTAGCAGCACTATCCTTGTTAGCAGTACTAACATAGTTAGAAGTACTAACTTGGTTAGCAATACTAATTTGGTCAGCAGTAGTATTGCTATCAGCAGCACTATTTCTGTTAGCAGTACTATTTGAGGTAGCATTACTAACAGGTTTCTTGACTTTTGGAACCCAAATCTTGACAGAGGTGTTTGCTTTCTTGTTCTGTGAGTTACTCCTTAACTTGCTTGGAGTATTTTCTTTTGATTTTGCAAACTTATTCTGAATATAAGGTTTTGCAGTCCCAGTTTTTATTGGTACTGTTCTCATATTAGCAGCCATGTGATTTCTTGATTGCTTCCTAAAACCAACTGAATTTTGTGTTTGGCTTTGAAAAGAAAATCTTTGGTTAATAGGATTGAAATAACAGTGTTTGGCTAGATGATTTAACTTGCCTAAAATAAAACAAGTCTTTGGTCTATTGACTTTGCTTAGATCAATTCCCTGTTTTTGAGCCCACTGATTATTTCTATTTCTATGATTTCCCCTTATTTTATAATGTTTATGGGGCTTGTTCTGTTGACAAGTACAAGGATTTACAACAGTGGTTTGCATATAATGAGTTCCCTGTACCTTTTCCTTTCCTTTCCTGGAGGTCTCAGCTTTCTCACTCTTAACAGTCTCTTTCTCTGTCTTGGACATCTCCACTTTAACACTCTTGATAAATGGTTTACCTCCTCTCTCATTTGTAAGAATGTGGTTTTCTAAGGGAATATCTTTATGGTCTTCCTCATTCTTACTCTCAGAATTCTCTTCTTCAGAGTCTGCCCCAACCACTACTTTGTGTAATGGATCTACTTCTATGGCTCCTGCAGGTAAGTCATTCCTATCTGTATTTCAAAGAGGTATGAGGTGGGAGGAATGTAGTTATTGTTGTATGGTGGAGGGGTGTTGTTGTAGCCTATACCTCTCTTTAGTTTGTCATGAATTTGAGATTTAAGTAAAGAGTCCATTGCTTTAGAAGCACTGGAATATTTCTCAATGTCTAGTTTGGCCTTCTCAAATTTATTTTTAACTTTTTCACACTCCTCTCTAGACTTTTCTAGCTCAATTTCTAACTGATTCTTCCCCCACTTCCAGTAGTTGAGATCATATGAATGTTGAAGTTCATTAGCTTGATATGCCTTTATTTGTTCTTCAAACTTCTCAACAATCACAACATACTCTCTTTTATCTTTCTCTAACCTTTTAAGGTTATCACACATGCTCAGATTGTGATCCCTGTACTTTTTAACAGTTTCAAGACATGCTTTAGAGCAAAGGTTAGATTTTACCTCAGTTGGAAGTGTAGTGCTTGATGACTCTGAAACCTCAGCCATCAATGCTTGGTTCTGTATTGCCTCCTCTGCTTGATCACTCCAATCAAAGCCCATCCCTTCTTGTGAAACAAGAGCTTGAGTTGAATTCCTATTATAGTTAGTGGACTTTGGTTGTTGATTATTGCTTCCATGTTGTTGAGCAATTCCTCCTCTGCACTCTCTTGCAAAGTGTCCCAGATTATGGCATTTGTAGCATTCCACCTTGGATTTATCAAAGCCAACACCATCTTCTCTTCTCATGGCAAAACTGTTTCTGCCTATTCTTTTGATGAATCTTTTGACTCTCATGGTGAGCATTGCCATTTGCCACTTGATATCCATCTCTTCAAGGTCATCTACATTGATCTGCTCCACATCATCATTGATAATAGCAGACTTAGCATGACTAGCAAGGAATGCTTCCAAAACAGAATCATTGGACCCATCCTGTTTTGAGCCATAAGAAGTACTAATTGATTCTGTATTAGCAGTAGAATCAGTAGTGGATGATAGGAGGGCAGCATTGTGAGAGTATCCAGATGGCCTTTTCTTAGATTCAAGTTCTGCTTCAAACACCCTTAGGTCATTGTAGAGATCATTAAGCTCCTTATCCTCCAGATTATCATTCTGTCTAAAGGATACAGTGTACATCACCAATTCTTCACCAATAGATCTTAGAAATTTTCTGTTGACATCATCCTGGTCCATCTTGACACCAACAGTGGCCAACTCTCCAATCAACTTGTTGAATCTATCAAAGGTTTGAGTCATGGACTCATTCTTTGTAGACATAAAATTCTCATATTGTTGCTTGAGAATTGCCTTCTGATTTCTCTTAGTGCTTTTAGTACCTGAAAATCTCTTCTCCAATGCATTCCACAGTATTTGAGCATTAGAACAGTTGCAGAATTGATGTTGGTATTCATTAGGAATAGCCAAGAGCAGAGTGCTCAAGGCTTTCATCTCAGTCTGCCTCATCTTTCTTTCTCCATCAGTTTTGGTGGAGTTCTCTTGCTATCTGCTCCCATCTTTCCTCCATCAGAGGGGCCATTCTCAATGATGTCCCACATTGAGTAATTTGTAAGAAGAATGTACTGCCTGATTCTGATTTTCCACATGTCAAACTCATTGGGTTTGAGCATGGGAACTTTTGAAACCAGAACACTGTCATGAGATCCGTCCATGATGATTTTTGATTTATGAGTTGAAGGCTCTGATACCACTTGTCAGGATCGAAATTCTAAACAAGAATTTAAACTAAACACTCAGAAACTATGTTAAAGAAGTCGCAGAAAAACACTTTAACAGTAAATCATTCAAACAGTGTATAAACTCAAATCACAAGTTATATTGATTTAACTTAATGATTACAAACAAAACCTCAATCTGTTGAACAAGCTCAACAGACGATCAATACTTCTCTATTGAAAGGACTACAAAGAACCTTGAGGTTAATTCTCTCTAAACGTATGAAACTATCAAAAACTATCCCAAACTATCAAAGACTTCTAAACTATATATACAGAACTGATTACAAGATAATTACAAAAGAATTATTAATCTTTAGCATCCAGTTGATAATTAACTTCAACATTATCTCCAGCTCCTAGTCTTTTGTTCAAAGTCTTCTTTATCTTCACGATCCTCATAAGCAGTATTAATCATCCACCAGCATTAATCTTCTCAGCAGTACTAACCATGTTTGCAGTAGTAATTCCTCAGCAGTACTAACTACTAGCAGTACTAACTCTCCAAGCAGTAGTAATTCTACTAGCAGTAGTATTCTTCAAGTAGCAATATTAATATCTTCAGCAGTATTAATCCTTAAGCCCAGCAGTGGTATCTATCCTTAGCACTTTTCAGATCCATCATGAAGCCATATTCTTGGAGTTGTGTCCTTGTCCACAACACTTGAGAACAACAACTAGCCGCAACTACGTACTCTTCCTGTCAAGCATACAACCTGCATGATCTGCATCTGAAAATGTGGTAAGCTCGAAACCTGTATCCTTAGGATACCACAGACCAAGATCTGCAGTGCCTTTCAGATATCTAAAGATGCGCTTTACAACAGACAAATGGGATTCTTTTGGACTAGCCTGATATCTAGAAAACATAATATTTGGTCTACTAGATGTCAAATACATTAAAGAACCAATCATACCTTTGTAGGTTCTAACATCTACAACTTTTCCAGAAGGATCAGCGCCAATCTTAGTTCCAAGTGCCATCGGGGTTCCAATAGGAATACAATTTTCCATTTTAAATTTTCTAAGAATATCGAAAATGTACTTAGCTTGATTAATAAAAATCCCCATGGAAAATTGTTTGACTTGTAACTCAAGAAAGAAATTCATCTCTCCCATCATACTCATCTGAAATCTTGACACCATAAGGTTAGAAAAACTCTTACAATACTTAGCATTAGTTGAACCAAATATGATATCATCCACATATATCTGAATTAATATGATATCGGTTTTTTCCTTTTTGATAAAATAAGTAGTATCGATTTTACCTTTCGAAAAGGCCGACTTGACTAAATTTTTTAATAACACTTCATACCAGGTGCGAGGGGCTTGTTTCAGACCGTAAAGAGCTTTGTCTAGAATATAAACATGTTTCGGCTTCTCTGGATTGACAAAACCTTCAGGGTGAGAGACGTAGACTTCCTCCTTTAAGATGCCATTGAGAAAGGCAGTTTTCACGTCAATCTGATAGACGGTGAAGTTCTTGTGTGCGACATAAGCTAGAAACATGTGGATTGCTTCTATGCGGGTAATTGGAGCATAAGTCTCGTCGTAGTATATACCATCCTCTTGTCTATATCCTTTAGCGACAAGTCTCACTTTATTTCTGATTACGATACCATCTTCGTCTTTCTTGTTTTTGAACACCCATTTAGTTCCGGTTATGGTCTTTCCTTCAGGTTTAGGCACTAATATCCAGAACTTTAGCGCTTGAAACTGTTTCAGCTATTCTTGCATTGCGGTTACCCAGTCTGAGTCAGCAAGACCTTCAGATACTCGAGTTGGCTCTATCTTGCTCAGAAAGGAATCATGCATGCACATGTTTAATGTAGCAGACCTAGTTTTCATCGGTTTGGATGGATCTTGTTGTTCCCAGATTCAAGTTCCTAAAAATAATTACAATCAACAGACAAGATTAACAAAGATTAAGATCCAACATGTTTTAATTCAAATCAAATATCTCGATTACAAAGCTCTCTATGTTCTCTTTCTCTCTCTAGAACCCTCTCTCTCTCTAAAACTCAGGATGCATACAACTGAATACAAAAACTCTTCACTATTCCACAGAAATAAAAGGCTATCCACCAATTAAACAAAACACACGCTTATAAAAACTAAACAAAGACACTTTGACTTTATTACAATTAACCTTGACTTTATAAGAGAGTTGACTTTCAGCTTTTGACTTCTTGATCTTTGACTTTCAGTCTTCAGAAATTATGATCGTGCATCCAACATATATTTATGCTCTAACAATCTCCCCCTTTGGATTCAAGATCATGTCAAAAAGATTTTTCAAGACAATCTTCCTCTTTGTCATATTCTGTTCACCCAGTACATCTTCAAATAGTTGAGTTCTTCCCAAAGATTGTCTTCAACAAATAGTAACAATTTTCCCCAAGGATGGTGTAAACCTCTTTCAGACACTTGGAAAGAAATTATCTTCAGATTTAGCTCAGATTGCTTCAGCAAATAAACTTCAAAGAAAATTTCTGTAAAATTCAGCATATCTTCATAAATCTTCGAATTTGCTTTTCTTTCTCAATCTTTCAATCTTTATCAAGCTCTAAAAAATCTTTGAAAAACACTCAGTCATTTCTTTGTTTTCTCCCCATCTATCATTTCTTTGAAACTTTCTCCCCATGAATGATAGATATTGTTCTTTCTAGACATTTCTTTAACTTTGTCTTCTCTCCCTTTTTGATGAAAGCAACATCAAAATCATCAAAACTTTGCAAGAAATGTCATTGATAATCCAATATGACCACTGATCTTTCTCATTGAGCCTCTGATTCATCGTTAATTCATCAAGATATTTATCTAGATCTTTTCAAATGTAGACAAAATTAAGTGTAAAACCTGAATCAACAAATGAAATAGTTAAGATGCCCGTCAGTAACACGATGTCACTGTGTAAGAAATACACAATAGAAAGGAGCTTTTTGATGTTCACTCACCCAGGGCTACCATTCAATCATCGAAACATCACAAAGGAAGTTTCTATGAACGTTATGACAAGAAAACATATTCCTTGTGTGCTCGTGAAAGTATAGAAAGAATTAAGCACGGATGATTGCTTTTAAGGCTCAAAATTGTGTAAACTACTGAGACAACAGTAGATAAACACAGACTCAATGTGCATGATCGAAGTGCGAAGGTGGGGCATACTTCATTCTTTTTCAATATCCAGATTTTCGAAATGAAAACCAAATAGCATATATTCTACGTCCCCTTTGAAATGTGAAACATTTTCTTGTTAAGAAGAAAATGAGTGGCTGGTGGGGTTTTAATCAAGAGTTGGCATTGGCTAGATGCCTGTTTCAATGATGTTCATGAAGAGTTGTGAAGCACCAGAAATGTGGCTGCCTGGCTCAGAAAAAGTTGGTGTAGAGTTTGATATTCTTTTACTCTGTTCTGACACCCTCTTTCTTTTAATCATTAAGCTCGCCTCTAACCAAACTCTACTTTTAATTTTACCTCATCACTCAACCCACACTCAGTATTTGACTCTTCACACAAACAATCACTCAAGGATTAACTTCTTGGATAGGAAACACTGGTTATCGTGGATCCATATAAGTTTTTGATTAATCTCACACAAAGAACCCATGTATTTTCCTAATTAAGCACAATGTTGCTAAGGTTTTACTTTTCAGTTAAAACACATATATAAAAATGTCAGATGTCTGTATGCTCATAAAGATAATAATGAAGATTTGAGCATTTATAATCAAGAAGATATTTCAAACAAGTATATTGAAAGAAATTGAATGAATACAAGAGACTGGTTTGAAAATCTGACATAGTATGAAAGATCAAGTCATGATATAATAATGAAGGTTTTGGTCAACAAAAACTGGAATTTGTCTATATGAATCAATATACAGACATTCTTGAAATACATGTTTTGAAACAAAATCAACGCTTAAAAGTTGAATATCAAACGGGGTGTCTTACCATCGAAAATTTATTTCAATTTAAAGACATGGTAAGAGCAAGTTAAATAATCAGTCAAACCGGTGTGTGTGAATACTTGAAAGTATATGGAAAAGATAATACACAAGTATTTATCTTTGGAAACACATGGTTTGTTTATCAATTAAGCACAATAAAATGAAAACATTTAAAATCACACTTCCAAATTATAAAATTTGTTTAACAATCGGGAAGTGGTTTGAACATTTAAGAATATTTTTCTATGATTGAAAGTTATCCTTCTTTCAACCATATATAAGATTAAGATAAGAAATAAACCTTTCCGTTCAGTCTTAAATCTCATGAAGTCAACTGAAAGTCAAAAAGATATGATCTTGATAGCTTCTCTCGATCTGCAAAAGTCTCAAAGTCATGTCAAAGCAACTTTATTCACAACATTTATTCAAAAAGTAAATGACATAAAGCAGTAAAATGTAAAATGTACGAGTTCTGATATGAAGTAATCAGAAGTCATATTTCTTACTCCTTGCATTTACTCTTAGCTCCCCCTAAATTCATGCATCAAAAATTTGTCAGTGAAATATATATGCAGAAAGTATATAAGCTCCCCCTCAAAATTTTATAGATCTTCTCAACGTTCTTCTCACACTCCCCCTGAGGTAATGAAGAGAATGTTAAAGTGCAGATATCCGTTTTCAGAATAAAGATAAAGAAAATGAAAAAAATTAAGAATAAGAAAAACTTTAGTAGGTAAACAAAGATTAAGTCTTTAGATTTAGCATACCAAGTTTCGAGATAAGAAAATTAAATCTCTTTTCATCGAGAGGCTTGGTAAATAAATCTGCAAGCTGGTAATCAATGTTTACAAAGTAAAGTTCTATTGTACCTTTCTCGACATTATCCTTTATAAAGTGATATCTCATATCAATGTGTTTGGTGTTAGTATGTTGCACACAATTAGCTGATATTGCGATAGCGCTCTTCGAGTCACAATAGATCGGAATCTTGTCGAATTTGAAGCCATAATCATGTAGTTGGGTTCTCATCCACAACACCTGAGAACAACAGCTTACGGCAGCTACATATTTTGCTTCGACAGTTGATGTGGAAACACATAGTTGCTTCTTGGATGCCCAACTGACGAGTTTATCGCCCAAGAATTGAATATGACCTTATGTGCTCTTCCTGTCTAGCATACATCCAGCATGATCAGCATCTGAATACGCAGTCAGTTCAAACCCTATATCCTTAGGATACCACAGACCAAGATCTGCAGTCCCCTTCAGATATCTAAAAATCCGTTTCACAGCAGATAAATGGGATTCTTTAGGATTTGCTTGGTATCGTGCACATAAACATGTTGAAAATATTATATCTGGCCTACTTGAAGTTAGATACATTAAAGAACCAATCATTCCTCTATAGGTTCTAACATCGACAACTTTTTTTGAAGGGTCAGTGCGAATCTTAGTTCCAGGTGCCATCGGGGTACCAATAGGTTTAGAATCTTCCATTTTGAATTTCTGAAGAATATCAATAATGTACTTAGATTGATTTATAAAAATCCCCGTGGAAAACTATTTGACTTGTAATCCGAGAAAGAAATTCATCTCTCCCATCATACTCATCTGAAAACGTGACACCATGATGTTTGAAAAATTCATACAATATTTAGAATTAGTTGAGCCAAATATGATGTCATATACATATATATGAAAAAGTATAGTATCAGCTTTTTCCTTTTTAATGAACAAAGTGGTATCGATCTTACCTTTTGTGAAGCCCGACTTGACAAGAAATTTTGATAAAACATCATACCAGGCGCGAGGGGCTTGTTTTAGTTCGTAAAGGGCTTTGTCAAGAATATACACATGATTCGGTTTCTCTTGATTGACAAATCCTTCAGGCTGTGAAACATACACTTCCTCCTTAAGAATGCCATTTAGAAAGGCAGTCTTCACGTCCATTAGATAGACCGTGAAGTTCTTGTGGGCTGCGTATGCAAGAAACATGCAGATTGCTTCTATACGCGCCACTGGAGCCTATGTTTCATCATAATCGATGCCTTCCTCTTGCCGATATCCCTTTGCGACAAGTCTAGCTTTATTTTCTAATCACGACACCATCTTCGTCTTTCTTGTTTTTGAATACCCATTTAGTGCCTATGTGTCAGGATCTAAATTCTCAACAAGAATAATTAACTCAGAAACAATATTAAAGAAGTTTGCGGAATAACACTTTAATATTCAAAGATCAATGAAACAGTGAATCAGAATCTCAACTTGTAAACTTTATTGAATGATTCAAAGCTACAAGATTTCACACATAACCTCAATATTGATGAACAGGCTCACCAATACAAATTCTACTTCTCTAGAATTAGGATTATAAACCTTGAGGTTGATTCTCTCTAAGAAAACAAAAACTCAGAATAATCTTTACTTGATTCTTCTCAACTATTCTATACATATATTAAAGATAAAAGATAATTACAAAATAGAAAAAATCTTCAATATAATCTTCCATAGTTATCTTCAAACTTTCCATGAATATCCTCTATCAATACAGCTGTCATCCTTGCCATCCGAAGTATTCATCTCATAAGGAGCACTAACCATGTTAAGACGCATTAATCATGTTCAGAAGTATTAATGAAGTTGGCAGTAGTAATCCCTTAGCAGTACTAACTACTAGCAGTACTAACTATGCTCAGCAGTAGTAACTTCTTCTAGCAATATTAATCTTGCTTAGCAACATTAACCTGTATCAGCAGTAGTAACTTCAGAAGTAGTAACCAGATTGTGCTAGCAGCATTAACCAAACTTGTGCAATTCTGAATTCCCAACAATCTCCCCTTAACTTGACTTTTAGGAAGAGAAGTCAAGTTCTTCAGATGCTCCCAAAACTTCATTAATCATATCCCAGTATCAACATTCAACCCCAAACTTTGATTTATTGTTCTTTGGATCAAATACCTTGCCATTTCTAAATTTGGTGCACAACCAAGCTTTTTCTTCAACATAGCATGCAGCTTCAATCTGCTGTGGTTGTAAACTCTTTCCACTAGGAAGTATTCTATGTTATTTATATCCATAGTTAGTGCATATACTCCACTAGTTTCATATAGAGTCTAGTTGTTAACTGTTTGAAACACATTTATGATAATATCCTTCACTTCTTCTAGCTTGAACAACATACATAGATACTCCATCACAAGTTTTGTGATTGATATCCCTGGAGCTTTCAGTTGATCAGCATACAATTCCATTTCTACTTCAAACATCTCCTTTAGATCAGATGTGGAACATATTCTGAGAATCTTGGCCCATGTATGATATACTTCATACTTCTCATCTTTCCTATTGAGCCTGATATACTCTTTTCCATCAACTTCCATTGTATCCCAGTGAATGATCTCTAGAGGATTAACACCGACAGGTTCAGTTGATATAGGCTCAGGCACTTTGTCCATCACTACCATGTACAAATTCACATCAACAGACTTAGGTGCCCCTTCTTCTTCAGCTACCCTCTGTTCTTTCTGTGCTTCTTCTACTCTAGGTTTCTTAACTGGTTTTCTTCTAGCCATCATTTTAGTCCTTTTTAACTTCCTCAGACTATCACCTAGAGTAGCTTCTTTCTTTGGTGTTTCTTGCTCATCAAGGAAGGGTTTTTCTATTAGAAAGTCATTACTCTCTGTGTGTTCCAGATTCTAGTTTCTAATCAATAACAATCAAACAAACAAGATTCAAATCAAAGATTACCTGTTTGATTACTTTGAATTTCACAATTTACACTTTCTCTCTGTAGAACTCTTTCTCTCACTAAAACCGTATTTTCTTTCACTCTCAAATCTGATATATCAACTAATGTCACGTACTCCTGAAAATACAAAGAGAAAAAGTATTTATACTACCACCTAATACTAAGGAAACTAAAATACAACTAAGTTTGACTTATTACAAAATAGACTTTGACTTTTAATGGGATTTGACTTTAGCAGCTTTGACTTTCTCAACTTTGACCTTCAATATTATTGATCTTGTATCCAATAGATTTATGCTCTAACAATCTCCCCTTTGGAATCAAGATCATTGTTGAAAGATCTAGCAATTCAGTCTTCACTTTAACCTCTATCAGTACAATCTCCCCTTTTTCTTTATCAGCATTCTTTCCAAAACAGTCTTCAAATAATGAACAATCTCCCTAAAACTTTCACCAAATACTTTCAGACTTTGGAAAGAAATTATCTTCAGATTCAGCTCAGATTGCTTTAGCAAATAATCTTCAAATAAATTTCTTCAAATCTTCAGAAATTCTTTGATCGTCTTCAAAACTTTACTTTAAACTTTTCTGACTTGGACATTTCTGAAAAATCATCTCTCAAATCTTTAACATTTCTTGATATCATCTCCCACAAACTTCAAAACTTTAACATTTCTTGATATCATCTCCCCCTTTTTGATGATTTGAGCATTTATATCGTCAAAACTTTTCTCTAAGAAATGTCATTGACCATTCGGATCTTTCATACTGAGCCTCTGACTCTGTGATCCATAACCAAGTATTCATCTAGATGTTTGCAAATCCAGATAAAATAAGAACATGTAACTCCTGAATCAACAGATGAATCAGTTAATATGTCTGTCAGTAACACAAAGTCACTGTGTGTAACAAATACACAATATAAAGGAGCTTTTGTGATGTTCACTCCCCCAGGGCTTCCATCCAATCATCGAAATACCACAAAGGCAATTTCTATGAATGTTATGACAAAGAAACGAATTCCTTGTGTGTTCGTGCAAGTGTAGAAAGAATTAAGCATGATGATTGCTTTTTAATAAGGCTCAAAGTTGTGTAAACCACTGAGACAACAGTAGATAAACACAGATTTAATTGTGCATGATTGAAGTGCGAAGGTGGGGCAGACTTCCTTCTTTTTCAATATCCAGATTTTCCAAATGAAAACCAGATAGATTATGTGCTGCGTCCCCAGAAAAATATGAAACATTTTCTTTTTGAGAAGAAAATGAGTAGTTGGTGGGGTTTAAGCAAGAGTTGGCATGGGCTATTTGCCTGTTTCAATAACGTTCACCAAAGAATTGTGAAACGCTAGTAATGTGGCTGCCCGGCTCAGAAAGTAGTTGGTACAGAGTTTGATATTCTTTTACTCTGATCTCACACCCTCTTTCTTTTTAATCAATAAGCTCACTACTAACCAAACTCTCATTTCCATTTTACCTCATCACACCCACACTCATTTCGTTTAGAATCCTCACACTCAATTACTAAAGGATTAACTTCTTGGATAGGAAACACTGGTTAACGTGAATCCATAGAAGTTTAGTTAATTCCTAGCACAAAGAACCCATAGTTCCTATAAAGCATGTGTTGCTCAAATGAGTTAACTATAAAGTTAAAGCTCAAAATACAAGTCAGATAAATGAATGCTCAGATGATATAATCATGAAGATTTGAGCATTTTTTTTAAACACTGAAGCATTTTCAAACAAGTATATTGAATGAATGAAAATGAATACAAAAGACTTGTTTGAAAATCTGACATTGTATGAAAATGATCAAAAATGAATGATATAGCAATTAAAGATTATGGTCAAGAATAATTGATATTTGTCTATACGAAACAAAATATAGACATTTTTGAAATGACCGTTTCGAAATGAAATATTGCTCAAAATTCTTTGAATACAAGCGGGGTGTCTTATCATCGAAGAAAAATTGTTTTAATTTAGAGACATGATAAGAACATGTTGAACAAAGTCAAACCGGTGTGTGTGAATACTTGAAAGTATATAAAAAAGACAATATGCAAGTATTTATCTTTGAATATACACGGTTTATTTATCGATTAAGCACAAAAATAAAATGAAAAACATTTAAAATCACACTTCCAATTCATGAAATCTTTTAAAGAATCGGGAAGTGGTTTGAACATTTAAGAACATGTTTACTATACCTGAAAGTTGTCCTTCTTTCAGATATATTTGAGATTAAGATAAGAAATTTACCTTTTCGCGCAATCTTAATTCTCAGAAAGTCAAGCTATCGTCATTAATATATGATCGTGTCAGATTCTCTCATCCTGCATAAGTCTCAAAGTCTAGTCAAAATTTATTCACAAAAATTTATTTAAAAATAGAATGACATAATGCAATAAAACTTTTTAAAATACGAGTTCTGATCTGAAATAATCAGAAATCATAGTCTTACTCCTTTTGTCTTATAAGCTCCCCCTAAAATCATGCATCACAAAAATTTTGTCAGTTAAGTATAATGCAGAAATTAGTTTTGCTCCCCCTCAAATGAATGTAGATCATCTAAAATCTTCTCTAACTCCCCCTGAGGTCATGAGCAAACAATTAAAGTGCAGATATCTTTCAGAAAATAAAGATAAAGAAAATGATGAAAAATAACAATTCGTAACTTTAGTAGGTAACAACCGATTACGTCCTAAGATTTAACATACCAAGCTTAGAGACAAGATAATTAAATCTCTTTTCATCTAAGGGTTTGGTAAATAAATCTGCAAGTTGATAATCTGTTTTTATAAAATAAAGTTCAATTGTTCCTTTTTCTACATTATCTTTTATAAAATGATACCTTACATCAATGTGTTTGGTTTTCGTATGGTGGACAGGATTAGCAGATATGGCAATCGCACTCTTCGAGTCACAGTATATTAAAATTTTATCAAATTTGAATCCATAGTCTCGTAGCTGTTTTCGCATCCACAAGACTTGAGAGCAGCAACTGGCAGCAGCTACATACTCTGCTTCAGCAGTATATGTGGTAACGCATAACTTTTTCTTTGATGCCCAGCTAACGAGCTTGTCTCCAAGAAATTGAACGTGACTAGAAGTACTCTTTCTGTCCAACATGCAACCTGCATGATCTGCATCTGAATATGCAATCAGTTAAAACCCAGTATCTTTAGGATACCACAAACCAAGGTCTGCAGTGCCCTTCAGATATCTAAAAATCCGTTTGACAACAGCCAAATGGGATTCTTTGGGAGAAGCTTGATATCTAGAACATAAACATGTTGAAAACATAATATCTGGTCTACTTGATGTAAGATACATTAACGATCCTATCATACCTCTATATGTTCTAACATCAACACTTTTACCCGAAGGATCAGTGTGGATCTTAGTACCTGGTGCCATCGGGGTTCCAATTGGTTTACAATTTTCCATTTTGTACTTCCGAAGAATTTCCAAAATGTACTTTAGATTGATTTAAAAAAATCCCCGTGGATAATTGTTTAACTTGTAATCCGAGAAAGAAATTTATCTCTCCCATCATACTAATTTGAAAACGTGACACCATGAGGTTAGAAAAGTTTTTGCAATATTTTGGATTAGTAGAACCAAATATTATATCATCAACATATATCTGAATAAGAATAATATCAACTTTTTCCTTCTTGATGAATAAAGTAGTATCAATCTTACCTTTAGAGAAACCAGACTTGACCAAGAATTTGGATAAAACGTCATACCATGCTCGAGGGGCTTGTTTTAATCCATAAAGGGCTTTGTCCAAGATGTAAACATGATCTGGCTTATTTGGATTGACGAATCCTTCTGGTTGAGACACGTACACTTCCTCTTTAAGAATGCCATTCAGAAAGGTTGTTTTCACATCCATCTGATAGACTGTGAAATTCTTATGAGCTGCGTATGCTAGAAACATGCGGATTGCTTCTATACGAGCTACTGGAGCATACGTCTCATCATAAGCAATGCCTTCCTCTTGCCGATAGCCTTTGACAACAAGTCTAGCTTTGTTTCTTATGACAATACCATCTTCATCCTATTTATTATTGAATACCCATTTAGTGCCGATCACGGTTTTACCTTCTGGCTTAGGAACAAGTCTCCAAACCTTTAGGGCTTCAAACTGATTGATCTCTTCTTGCATTGCAGATACCCAGTCCGAATCAGCAAGAGCCTCAGATACTCGTGTTGGCTCAATCTTACTGAGGAATGATTCATGCATACATTGATTAAGAGTCGCTGACCTAGTTTGTACATGCTTGTTAATATCTCCAATTACTTGATGTAATGGATGCTCTTTGGTCCAACGATGCTCATGAGGGAGTGGAGTAGATGAATTTTGAATATGATCATCATCTAGAAATCCACTTTCAGAATATTCAGTTTGAATAACAAGAGGGGGGTTTTCAGTTGAAGTCTCAGTTGCAGAAGTATCAGTTGGTACAGCAGATTCAGGCTGTTGAGTAGACAATGTATTACACCCAACTGAAATAGTTACTTCTGGCTCAACATTTTCTTGTGCATCTTCAACTGTAGGAGTAGATGTTGGAATGTGAGTTTCTGTCTAAACAGGGGATGCTTGTTCAGTTATGACATCTGAAGTGACTGGATGATTGCAAGTTGTGTCTTCAGACCTGTCAGTCACAGTAGATTTAGATACATTAGTTCCAAGAAACTAATCATAAAAGAATTCAAATAACAAATCTAAATCAGTTAAATGTGAAGTAGATGTAGAAGCGTTATCCGAATCTTTCGCTGTAGAAACAGGTTCTGGACTGATCTGCCCAGAAGCTAACACTCCAGTAATAACGGGTTCTGAACTGAGATGATCAGAAGCCATAACTTCATCAAATGTGACATTGACGCTCTAAATAACTGTCTTTGACTTCTTTATATAAACACGAAATGCTGCAGAAGTTGAAGAATAACCGATAAAGATGCCTTCATCCGCCTTAGCACTGAATTTATTCAGACTCTCTCTGTCGTTAAGCACAAAAAATTTACACCCAAATATGTGAAAATATTTGATAGATGGTGTTCTGTTGTTGATCAACCCATATGGAGTCTTCTGAAAACGGCGGTGTATCATAGAAAGATTTTGAGTATGGCATGCAGTCGACCCAGCTTCTGCCCACAAGAATAGAGGTAAGTCCGACTGGCTAAGCATAGTCCGAGCGGCCGCGACTAGCGTTCGATTTCGCCTTTCGACTACTTCATTTTGTTCAGGCGTTCTAGCAGCAGAATACTGATGTGATATCCCAACCGATTCAAGATATTCTTGAATGATTTTGTTTTTGAACTCTATGCCATTATCAGTACGAAGAAACTTGACTTGTCGCTGCATTTTCACTTGGGTCGTCTTTAAGAACGTAATGAGAACTTCCGGTGTCTCATCTTTTGAACGAAGAAATTTGACCCACGTGTATCTTGAATAATCATCCACAATAACCAACACGTATTTCTTACCACCCAAACTCTGAGTTCTCATTGGACCACATAAATCCATGTGTAGCAATTCTAACGGAGAACTAGTGCTTGGTTCAGGCTTCGGTTTATGTGCGGATCTCTTCATCTTACCCTTCTCACAAGCTGCGCATAAGTGTTGTCTTTCATATTTCAGCTCAGGAAGTCCTTTGACCAATTTCCCACGAACCAGCTTGTTGATGTAACGAAAGTTCAAATGAGATAAACGTTTGTGCCAGAGCCAACTTTGTTGCGTTGAAGCTTTTGACAATAAGCATACTTGACTGTCAATCTGAACTTTGGACAAATTGATGGTGTAGAGGTTGGTCTTTCGATTTCCAGATAAGAGTTTTGTTCCATCTTCAGTGCGAACTGAGCAACTCTTTGACTTGAAGTTGACCTCTAACCCTTTATCGCCGAATTGACCTATGCTGAATAAGTTGTGTCCCAAGCCTTCAACATAACTCACCTTACTTATCGTTTTGTTGTCTTGAATAATGTCACCATATCCTAAGATAGGTGAAAGCTGATCGTTTCCGAATCTGACATTACCACTGAATTTCTCTGTATAGTTAGACAATAAAGCTTTTTGTCCAGTCATATGCTTGGAACATCCATTATCCAAGTACCACATATGCCGGGTCTGCAAGAGAAATCAGACAATAATAGATTTAGGTACCCATTTAAAAACGGGCCCTAATTGTTTAGCACAAGATTTTGGTATCCACTTGAAAATGGATCCTCTGTTCTTTTGAAAACTTTGAAAAATATTTGATCTCGAAGAATTAACATGATAAGATCCATACCAATCAGAAGAATTATGAGAATAAGCAAAATCAGTTTTCAGATAATTAGGATGAGATTTAGTAGTAATAGAAGATAATTGAATCAATTGCTTTATTGATTAACGCTTGTAAGAAGTTACAAGGTTTTGTTTATGAGAAGCACATTGACCAACTATATCAGAATCACTACTAACAGATTTAGTACAAGAGTTATCAGTAACTGATTCAGCTATCTCAGCATTCTTCTGTTTTGGTCTCCATTCGGATTGAGCTTTTATCTTTTTCTTCCTTAAATCTGAAACATAAGATATAGATTTATTAGGAAAAGTAGATTTCCTAGACTGAGTATTCTTTCGTGTACCAGTGCATTTTTGTTTTTGTAATCGCTGTTTGTTATGTTTCTTACCATTAGCATAGTAATCAGCAGTTACAGAAACTGATTCACCAACCTTAGTTGATGATTCAACAATATGAACATCACTTGGTAAAACTCTTTCATTTTTAAAACAAGTAGAATGATCAGGAAGTTTAGAATGGACATCAAACATATCAGATTCTTCCATGCACCCATCATCAGAATTAAAAGAATCATTTGCAGACTTAAATAAGTCATCAGAATTATCAGAGAAAGTTTGAGGTGCCTTTGAAACTTTAGAACACATTGTTGATTGAACTTGAAAAACAGTGTTCTTTAAAACTGTAGAAAATACATTTTGTTCTATATCAACCAAAAGTTTTTCATCAGATAAAACATTTTCAAGCTCGACTATTTTGCTTTCAAGAATAGATGTAGGAACATAAACCTTTGCAATTGCAGGTTTTTCCTTCATTTCATAAGCGGAATAACTAACAAAATAATCATTTGAAAGAACTTTTGGTGTTTCTGAAAGATAACAATCATTTAACTTTACATAGATAAACGATAGTTGCATTTTCTTTTTATTCTTTCTATTTTCAGTTTCTTTGGCCTCAACTTCATCTGATAATTTGGTAACAAATTTGGGTTTTAAATGAGTATGTTTACCAGCACAAGCAAGAAAATCATAGTTATAAAGTGTCGGCTGTTTTCTGATGGCTTTCTTAAGATAATGGGGGTTTTGAAAACCAAGTCCCCATTTCTCTTTAACATCAGCCTCTTCATTAGGTGCATTTAGAAAAATGGTTTGATCTGTTTGACCTCTCGCATAAAGTTTTGCTTCCAGACCATTTACCTTCTTATTCAAATTCTTGTTTTCAACCTGCAATTTATAAACAGTTAGTGCAGATTCATTCTTCTCAAACTCATATTTAGACACTTTACTTTCAAACTAAGAAATCCTCTTTTTAAAACAATCTACTTTAGATTTAGAATCAATATCAGAATTGCGTAAATAATCAATCAGATCTTTGTTTGAAATAACAGACGTATTAAGCTCAAAAATCTTCTTGTTCTTTTTAACAACTCTTTCCTTTTCCTTTTCCTTTTTCAGATTATTTTGTAAATTTTGTAGCTCAACCACCATAGTTTCCATTTTGGTAATAAAATCTTTTTCAGATAAGTTTAATACCACATTAACTGCCACATCATCTGACTCGTCATCCTTAACTTCTCTGCCCATGAGACAGATATGAGCTGTTTCTTCTTTCTTGTCATCCTCTTCTCCTTCTGAGTAATCCAACCAAAACTCATCTTCAGCCATTAGAGCAACACCCGCTTCTTGTTGTCTTGCCAAAAGCAACTTATTCTGATAGTACTGAGAGTTACGAACTTTCGGCTTTCAAAAATCTTTTGCAAAATGACCCATCTTGCCGCAATTGTAGCACTTGATTGAATCAGTTGCTGGCTTTTCAACAGCGGTGTAGTCATTCATAAACTTCTTCTTCTCATCTGATTTCTTCTCTACATATCTATCTTCTTCATACCTATTACGTTCCACTTTTTGTCGGTGCTCGTGGTTCTTTGAACTGGATGAAGAATAGCGTTGAGAATTTGATCCCGGCTTCTTGTAAATTTTCTTCTGAAATGCACGGGTCAGCAGCAGCATGGCTTGTTTCAAATTCTCTCCATCATCACTATCTAAAACAGAATCTGACTCAGAACTGGTAAGAACTTTCTTCTTTTTCTTCTCTTTCTTCTCTTTCTTTTCTTTCACCTTCTCTCCAGCTACTAAGGCAATAGGATCAGGAACTTGTGCTGCCTTCTTCTTCCCAGCTCTTTTCTCTTCAACCTCTTCTTCATTCTATTTCAAAGTCTCAAATACCTCATGTAAAGGAATTTCATTCAAATCCTTCATTTGCTTCATTCTTCTTGTATGCTTCTTCCATTCCGGGCGTAGGATACTCCGAAATTTGACATTGTTTTCCAACTACTTCTTTTTTACTTTATTCTTTGTCAGCTCATTCAGAAGCAATACAAACCTCTCATATGTATCTTCCAGACTTTCATTCTCCTTAGCCTTGAATTCCTCATAACTATTGATGCAGTTTGACACTTTCATTTGATTTCCAATCTTGGATCCCATCATCATCTTTTGCAACTGATCCCACATCTTCTTAGCATTTCCTTTGTAACTATCAATCTTGATGTAGATCTCATTCGGAATACTTTGAAGAAGTAAGGATCTTGCTTGTTTATCTGCTTTGTATCGGCTTTTCTGTTCTTCAGAATACTGAGAAATATCCACTGTCACTGTTTTCATATTTTGCTCTCTTTCCTCAGTCCCATCTTCACTATCAGAAGAATCAACATCAGGTACTTGAACTGTTATTGGAGCCATTAGACCTTCGGTGATAGACAGAAGAATATTTTCTCCATTTGGATGCCGATCTATGAAATCCAAGAATCTGTCCTTCCATTGTTCATACTCGCCTTTGAATAGAACTGGAGGCTTAACATCAGTACCAATCGAAAGTGCATCTTTGGAAGTCATCTTGTATAAACCTGTTTGAAAAATATATCAACTAAGAAACTAGAACTGATCGTTAGTCCAAAATGTGAAATAACAAGAATATAGAAATAACGCTGATAAAATAAAGTTCAGAAATTTTAATCACAATCAGAATTTTGTCCCCCTTCGCAGATTCTGAGAAACTCGCAGATCGAGACTTGCGCGTTTGATAAACTCTCAAACAAACTCGCAAGTAAACTCGCAGGCAAACTCGCAAGCAAACTCCCAGGCAAACTCGCAGACCAAACTAGCAGATGATGAAACTCGCAAGTGCCTAAACTCGCTAAAAACTGTCATACTAAAACTCGCTAACAAAGATGTGCGCGTTTCCCAAACTCGCACGTCGAAGCTTGCGCGTTTGAACAAAACTCGCTAGCTTCACTTGCGCGTTTAAACACTTAGAAATAATTCTTGAAGTTTCAAACTCGCAGGTCGATGAACTCGCTAATCACTATTCCTCCTGAAACTCGCTAGCTTCGATTAGCGAGTTTGTAGAACTCGCTGGCCACTACTAACGCGTTTCTTAGAACTCGCAGATAGCCCTTGCGCGTTTTAGACCAAAAATGTATTCCTTCAACTTGCGCGTTCTAGCTTATGAATCTTGCATGTTTCACGACGAACTAGCGCGTTTCATGAAGAACTTGCGCGTTTGAGAGATCTTGCGCGTTCTTCCATCTGTCGACCCAAAAACTAACTTTTCCATCTGATTTCGATCTTTTCTTGTCCAAACGATCTGTAACTTTGCAGAATCCTTCGTAATCAACCCAAGAACATATTACAATACACAACTTTTACAATTAAACACTTACAATCCAAAAAGATAGATGAAACTGTAACAATCGACTCGTGAACAAAATTCAACAAAAATCACAAAATTCGAGTGATTTACAGTGCAATACTGAAATTGAATTACAAAGACTCAATCTATTACACTTTTTTAACGATTCCTAACCAAAATCTGCTCCAAAAACTCACTCAAACTCAAACTTCGATTTTTCTTTCAAGAAAAGTGACGAACCAAGCTTTTCTCGAATTTCTTGATCTGATTTCACCTTTGGATCTGCTTTGATACCAATTGTGTGTTCCAGATTCTAGTTTCTAATCAATAACAATCAAACAAACAAGATTCAAATCAAAGATCACCTGTTTGATTACTTTGAATTTCACAATTTACACTTTCTCTCTTTAGAACTCTTTCTCTCACTAAAACCGTATTTTCTTTCACTCTCAAATCTGATATATCAACTAATGTCACGTACTCCTGAAAATACAAAGAGAAAAAGTATTTATACTACCACCTAATACTAAGGAAACTAAAATACAACTAAGTTTGACTTATTACAAAATAGACTTTGACTTTTAATGAGATTTGACTTTAGCAGCTTTGACTTTCTCAACTTTGACCTTCAGTATTGTAACACCCCGAATTTTCGTTTGGTTTTGCAAGGGTTGTTAAGAAGAAATGAAGTTGAGGTTTCTGTCTACAGGGCGCACAGCCTGTGCGCCCTCCTTCAGAAAAAACGCACGGGCCGTCCGCCCTCCCCTTTGGAAAACGCACGGGCCGTGTGCTGTGTTGGGATTCGTGCAATGCTTGGCTGAAATATCTCATTTTGGGTTGATTTCTTTGTAAACTCAGATATTCTCTCTCTCTCCTCCTTTTTCTCTCTTTTTCTCTTTCAATCTTCAAAGGTTCGTTTGGTTGCTAGTTTTCGGTGTTTCTAGCGAGGGGTCAGTTTTTTAAGTTTCACCTCTATGTCGTGATCGTTATCTGGTTTTCCGGGTTTTATTCTGAAAACCTATCGGTGAGTTCCTACTACCATTTTACAAACTTTATACATGTCAAAACTCTTATTTGCGAAATCTAAAGTATTTCTACGGTATGATTTTATGCTCTCTACATTTTGTCATAAATGAAGTTTTTGGTGATTCTCGGGGTTCCCGGTCAGTTTTGACTAAAATAACTGGTTCCGCCTTATTAAAAGTAAAATGATTTTTTACTTGTACATTATGTTGTTACGTGAAAAGAATGTTTATGAACTCATTTTGATGATTTTCATTCTTACCAGAAGTTGAACTGGGAGTACCATTTTGTTTATAAAATGTACTTATACCATATATTTATTTATGGTTGGTCACTTATGTTGTTGTGACGAGTCCTTACCATTACTAGAGCATCCCTAGGTTTTGGAGTAGACTGTTTTGTTGGGAGGTTATATTCCCCAAATTTGTAGCTCTGGATCACATGTTCCTCGGGGGCAACTTGGTACGATTATGTGAGGCCGGATACTAGCCATGGTTCATGGTGATCCTAGTGAAGGAGTATACATTGGTTTCCCTTGGGAGCGCGATCTCACCTCGTAGCACGGACTCTGGGTTCATTGCTGAGGACTCCAAGTGTTTAGCTCATAACTCGGATTTGTGGTCTACTTTGTGTTACACCACTATCCTTGGTAAACTGGTCCTTTTATTACCGTTTAAGAGTTTTGGACCAAAGAGTCACGGTTGTGGCGAAATGTTATCTTTACGAACTAAACCTTTATGAAAAGATTTCTTTATGATACTGATGTTTATATCTTTCGAGATTTATAAACTGTTTGTTCTCACCAGGCTTTAAAGTCTGACACTTTTTCTCAAATGATGTGTATAACAGGTTTCTATTAGCGGTGGGTGCCGGGGTTTTTGGAGAGACGAGTTTTAAGTCTCGAGGTTTTTGGAGATATTTTAGTATTGATGCTGGGCATTGTTAAGTCCCATTGTGTTGATGAAATCCTTGTATAGGGTTGTATAGTCTAAAGGACCGATCCCATTTATGGAAGTTAATGGATTTACTTTCGTCTTTTGTCAGGTTTTCCATGTTTTATTTTACTCTGATCTATAGAGTGTTACAGGTTGGTATCAGAGCTCTAGTTTAAGCGAACTAGGCATGAATGTAAGATGTCTAGACTTAGACTGAGTATATTAAGAATTGATCCACGAGAATGGGGTAGAGCTCCTAAGTTGGGTTAGTCTTGGAGTCGACGGAAAGTACATTTATCAGGCGTTGTAGTAGTGGTGACAAGAACCGTTATGTGTTGTATGTTCATAATTTCACTTAGCTAATGTTATAATGAGGATATTGTACGTAAGAGTGCTTGATTTGATGTTAATATGACAATTGGTAATGTGGTAGTACGTTTTCCTTTCGTGTAGCAGTTCAGAATGGTGAATACACGTGGTAGACCGCGTACTCGTGTTGATGGTCTAGAAGCGACAGCCTCCACCGCTGATCGGCCGGAAGGAGTTGAGGTTGTCGTGCGTCCGCCAGTTCTGCAGGTACTAGGTGGGGGGCCAGAGGTCATTCCGCGAGTAGACATGGCTTCGTCTCACCCAGTCATCGGGGATGCTAATCCTTAGTCCGAGTTGTTGGCCAGCGTGATGTTGGCAATGAGGGAAGAGATGGCGAAGCAGCAGGAGTTTCTGCTGAAAGCAATGGAGGACCACGACGTAAACAATCGGAGAAGTGAGACGGTTGTGGAGAACGTCGTAGCAGGTTCTGGAGGCGATGGTATAAGGGTCACAGCGGTAGAGCGAGGGATTTCTAGTGCTCCGGGCAATAGGAAGAGTTGTTCCTATAAGTCCTTTCTGAGTTGCGGACCGCCAGAATTCTTCGGTTCTGATGACCCGGCGGTGTGTGTAAAGTGGATCCGAGCGGTTGAGCAAGCTTTTGGCTCTTCCGAATGTGGGGATGATCAGAGGGTGCGGTTCGGTACCCAACTGCTGAGGGACACTGCACTCATCTGGTGGAATATCATCCAATCCACTCTATCTCCTGAAGTGTTGGCTCAGTTGTCTTGGGCCGAGTTCAAGAAGAAGCTGCTAGAAGAGTTTTGCAAAGAAAGGACAATGGACCGAATTGAGAAAGAATTCCGGTCTTTGGTGAAGAGAAGCCTGACGGTGAGGGAGTACACTCGTCAGTTTATGGAAAAGCATGGTCTGGTGGGGCATGCTGCCCCAACAGAGAAAGACAAAATGAAAACCTATCTCAACGGCTTTCCAGCGGACATGCAATCAATGGTCCGTAATTTCAAGGCTTCTAACCTCCGAGAGATGGTGGAGGAAGCACAATTCATGGAAGAGATGTTCGTGAAGAGCAAATCTGAGAATTTTGTGGTGGTGTCTGATAAAAGAAAGTGGGAGAGCAGTTCAGTACCTCCCAAGCGGACCCGACCTTTTGTTGGAAACCGCAACTTCGGCAGTTATCAAGAAGCAAAGTGGTGCCTGAAGTGTCGAACCAAGCATCACGGTAACTGTTACAACAATTCTCAAACTTGTTATAAGTGTGGGAAGCCTGGTCATACTGTCAGAGATTTCCCGGTCAGGGGAATCATCTGTTTTGAGTGCAAGGCACCGGGGCACGCGACGAAAGATTGCCCGAAGCTTGTGTCGGGTAGCGCGCCAGCAAGGAAGGAGAACCCTCCGAAGGTTCATGGTCGAGCTTTTCAGATGACGGCCGCAGAGGCCAGGGCATCCGCTGATGTGGTATCGGGTACTTTTCTTATAAACTATGTACCTGCCCGTATTTTATTCGATACGGGTGCTAGTTTCTCTTTCGTATCTGGTTTGTTCCGTCAGAAAATTGCTATGCCCACTACTAGTCTTGAGGATGCGTTAGTAGTAGAAATAGATGATGGTAGACGAGTTCTGATCTGCGAGGTTCTGAAGCAGTGTACTCTTAGTATCGAAGGGAGAGAATTCCCGATCGATCTACTACCAATGTCAATCGGGGGTTTTGATGTGGTAATCGGTATGGATTGGTTGTCAAACAATCAGGCCGAGTTCGTGTGTTCCAAGAAGATGATTCGACTTCCCAACCCCTCTGGAGAGGTCGTGGTCATCTATGGTGAAAAGAGGAAGGGTGAAGTGGCAATAATCACAATGGCAAGAGCACGCAAGTGTTTAGTAAAAGGATGTTCGTCTTTCCTAGCGTATGTGATCGATGCCAAGATTGAGAAGTCAAAGCTAGAAGATGTGAAGATCGTGCGTGAGTATCCATATGTCTTTCCGGACGACTTGCCCGGGTTGCCGCCCGATCGTCAGGTAGAGTTTCGGATTGATCTTGTGCCTGGCGCGGGTTGTTTTTTCAAGATCGACTTCAAGGAGCGGGTTGTTTTTCCAAGATCGACTTACGTTCAGGTTATCACCAAGTGAAGGTAAGGTAAGAAGATGTTCCGAAGACGGCTTTTAGAACGCGTTACGGCCATTACGAGTTCCTTGTAATGCCTTTTGGCCTGACGAACGCACCAGCAATGTTTATGGACTTGATGAATAGAGTGTGCCGACCTTTCCTTGACAAGTTGGTCATTGTATTCATTGATGACATACTCGTGTACTCCAGGAGTCAGACAGAGCACGAACAACATCTACGTGAAGTTCTGGAAGTATTGAGAAGAGAAAGATTGTACGCCAAGTTTTCCAAGTGCAACTTTTGGCTTAAAGAAGAAAAATTTCTGGGGCACGTAGTCACTCGGGACAGAGTGAGAGTAGACCCCTCCAAGATTGAAGCAATGATGAATTGGGAGCCTCCTAGGAGTCCATCCGAGATCCGAAGTTTCTTGGGTCTGGCGGGATACTACAAGAGATTCATTCAAGACTTTTCCAAGATCGCTTCTTCCTTGACAGTTCTGACTCGGAAGAATGTGAAGTTTGAATGGACCGAAACCCAAGAGAAGGCATTCCGGATCCTTCAAAAGAAGTTGTGTGAAGCTCCGATCTTGACATTACCTGAAGGGTCGGAAGATTTTGTGGTTTACAGCGACGCTTCAAAGATGGGATTGGGTTGTGTGTTGATGCAACGAGGCAAGGGGATCGCTTATGCCTCGAGGCAGCTTAAGATACACGAGCAGAATTATCCAACCCATGATTGTTCGCTTTGAAGCTTTGGCGACATTACCTCTACGGCACGAAGTGCACTCTTTACACGGATCACAAGAGCCTAAAGTATGTCTTTGATCAGAAAGAGCTGAATATGAGGCAAAGAAGGTGGCTCGAGTTGCTGAAAGATTACGACTGTGAATTGCTTTACCATCCAGGTAAGGCGAACGTGGTGGCCGATGCGCTAAGTCGGAAGGACTATAGCGGGAGTATTCGGGCTACCCATTCAAGAATCGAGCTTGTGTCTAGTCTTGTTGAGAAGATCAAGACATCTCAGATGGAAGCATTGTTGGAAGAGAATCTCAAAGAGGAAGTCATGACAAAACAACGATTGCTCTTGACAGAAGATAGCCGTGGAGTAAAACTGTTCAGCGGTCGTGTGTGGGTGCCCATGGTTGGGGGAAACCGGGAGCTGTTGCTGGAAGATGCACACAAGTCCAAGTATTCCATTCATCCAGGAAGTACAAAGATGTACAGGGACTTGAAGTTGCACTATTGGTGGCCGGTGATGAAACTTGACGTGGCACGTTACGTTGAGCGTTGTGTGACGTGTTCGCAAGTCAAGGCCGAACATCAACGACCGTACGAGAGTCTCCAGTCCTTAGAGATTCCCGAGTGGAAGTGGGAGCATATCACCATGGACTTCGTGACGAAGTTGCCTAAAACTCTTCGAGGTCACGATACCATTTGGGTGATAGTTGATAGATTGACAAAGAGCGCTCACTTATTGGCTATGCGCGAGACACTACCGATGGATAAGTTAGCAAAACTTTATATCGACGAGGTGGTCTCGAGGCACGGCATACCATTGTCGATCGTGTCGGATCACGACAGTCGGTTCACTTCGAACTTTTGGGATGGGTTTCAGAAAGAGCTTGGTACTCGAGTGAAGTTGAGTACGGCTTACCATCTGCAAACCGACGGGCAGAGCGAACGAACGATCCAAACATTGGAAGACATGTTAAGGTCTTGTGTCATTGATTTCGGGGGTAACTGGGACTCTCACCTGCCTTTGGTGGAGTTTGCTTACAACAATAGCTACCACTCGAGTATCGGAATGGCACCTTTTAAGGCATTGTATGGGCGAAAGTGTCAGACTCCCGTGTGCTGGCTCGAAGCGGGAGAAAAGCAGTTTGTCGGACCTGAAATCGTGCAAGAGACTGCCGATAAGGTCAAGTGCATTCGAGAAAGAATGAAAGCGGCTTAAGATCGTCAGAAGAGCTATGCCGATAAGAAGAGGCGACCGATGGAATTCCAAGTGGGCGACCGCGTTATGCTTAAAGTGTCGCCGTGGAAAGGCATTATACGGTTCGGAAGACGAGGGAAGTTGAGTCCCCGTTTCCTCGGACCTTTCAAAGTGCTTAAACGGGTGGGTTTGCAAGCCTACCAGTTGGAACTACCACCAGAGTTGAGCAGAATACACAACACGTTTCATGTTTGCTACCTCCGAAAATGTTTGGCGGTAGAAGACAACGTCATTCCCATTTCAGAATTGAGGGTAGACGAAGGAAACCGTTGTGTGGAAGAATCCGACGCCATCTTAGAGAGAAAGTCTAAGAAGTTGCGTCACAAAGAGGTCACTTTGGTCAAGGTACATTGGAAGCATCACCGGGGATCAAATATGACATGGGAAGCCGAGGAGGATATGAAGCGAAGATATCCTCACCATTTTGTGTAGTTGGGATTTCGGGGACGAAATCATTCCCAAGTCGGGGAGGATTGTAACACCCCGAATTTTCGTTTGGTTTTGCAAGGGTTGTTAAGAAGAAATGAAGTTGAGGTTTCTGTCCCGTGCGCCCTCCTTCAGGAAAAACGCATGGGTCGTGCACAAGGATCTGGGTGCGAGGCAGTGGAAAACGCACGGGCCGTGCGCCCTCCCCTTTGGAAAACGCACGGGTCGTGCGCTGTGTTAGGATTCGTGCAATGCTTGGCTGAAATATCTCATTTTGGGTTGATTTCTTTGTAAACCCAGATATTCTCTCTCTCTCCTCCTTTTCTCTCTTTTTCTCTCTTTTTCTCTTTCAATCTTCAAAGGTTCGTTTGGTTGCTAGTTTTCGGTGTTTCTAGCGAGGTGTCGGTATTTTAAATTTCACCTCTACGTCGTGATCGTTATCTGGTTTTCCGGGATTTATTCTGAAAATCTATCGGTGAGTTCCTACTACCATTTTACAAACTTTATACATGTCAAAACTCTTATTTGCGAAATCTAAAGTATTTCTACGGTATGATTTTATGCTTTCTACATTTTGTCATAAATGAAGTTTTTGGTGATTCTCGGGGTTCCCGGTCAGATTTGACTAAAATGACTGGTTCCGCCTTATTAAAAGTAAAATGATGTTTTACTTGTACATTATGTGGTTACGTGAAAAGAATGTTTATGAACTCATTTTGAGGATTTTCATTCTTACCAGAAGTCGAACTGGGAGTAGCATTTTGTTTATAAAATGTACTTACACCATATATTTAATTATGGTTCATGGTGATCCTAGTGAAGGAGTATACATTGGTTTCCTTTGGGAGCGCGATCTCACCTCGTAGCACGGACTCTGGGTTCATTGCTGAGGACTCCAAGTGTTTAGCTCATAACTCGGATTTGTGGTCTACTTTGTGTTACACCACTATCCTTGGTAAAATGGTCCTTTTGTTACCGTTTAAGAGTTTTGGACCAAAGAGGCCCGGTTGTGGCGAAATGTTATCTTTACGAACTAAACCTTTATGAAAAGATTTTTTTATGATACTGATGTTTATATCTTTCGAGATTTATAAACTGTATGTTCTCACCAGGCTTTAAAGTCTGACATTTTTTCTCAAATGATGTGTATAACAGGTTTCTATTAGCGGTGGGTGCCGGGGTTTTTGGAGAGACGAGTTTTGAGCCTCGAGGTTTTTGGAGATATTTTAGTATTGATGCTGGGCATTGTTAAGTCCCATTGTGTTGATGAAATCCTTGTATAGGGTTGTATAGTCTAAAGGACCGATCCCATTTATGGAAGTTAATGGATTTACTTTCGTCTTTTGTCAGGTTTTTCATGTTTTATTTTACTCTGATTTTTAGGGTGTTACAAGTATTATTGATCTTGTATCCAACAGATTTATGCTCTAACACTCTCTTTCATCCTCTTTTCCATTTCAACTCTGGCTTTTTCATTCCCTTGAAGCTTAGTCATCTCTGTACCATACAACCCTTTCACCTGTTCAAATGACATCTTTGAAAACATCTCCTTTCTGACTCCCACAGCACCTTTGAGAAAAGTGATCATCTTCTTTCTCTCTTGAGTACCAAGGTAGGTCTTTGAGGGTTGTCTCTTCTTTGCAACCATTTTGACCAACACAGACTTCTTTAGGGTTGCAGCTTTCTTCTGTGCTATCTCAGTTGCCAAACTCTGTTGATAAACTTCATTTAACTCTACAGCTAGAGCCTTAGCCATTTCTCTATCTTTTTCCACTTGAGATGATTCTGCTTGCTCAAGTTCAGATTGAATCTTCCTGGCCAATTCTTCATCTGACTCAACCAACTTTTTCTTTTTAATTGGTTGATCAGATTCCACTAACTTTGCTTTGCCTTTGTCTTCGCTTACCACCTTCTCAACACTTGCTTTCTTGATCTCTTCACCTTTTTCTTTGATGATGACTCCTTTGGCCTTTGAAGTGACCTTGGGAGTATCATGCTTAGCCTTTATTAAAGTTTCAGCTATCTGAAGGTCTGTTAATACTTCTTGAACCATTTCTGTTGCTTCATTCAAATCAGTATTATTAACAGTTTCTGGTGCTTTGCTTGTTTCAGCAACATTAACTATTACTGCTGCTTGTTCTGTTTCAGCTGCTTGTACAAATTCGGATTCTGTTTCTACTGCTTGCTCCCCCTCAATATCAAATTTCTCCCCCTGATCTTTAGCACCTTCCATGTTTTCATCAGCTTCTGACTCCCCCTTTTTGGGAACATCGTCCACTAGTGTCCTTCTTCTGAGCACAAACTGTTTCCTTTTCCTTTTCTGGACCAATCTCTTCACCATTTTCTTCAAGATGGTAATCTGTACTTGTTGAGACAGAATTACCAGTTTCAGCTCTTCTATGTCTTTTCCTTGCTTGATTACATCCATATTGATGGATGCCGATAAAGAATTGATGAATTGATGGAACCAAAAGGCTATCCACCAATTAAACAAAAACACACGCTTACAAAAACTAAACAAACACACTTTGACTTTATTACAATTAACCTTGACTTTATAAGAGAGTTGACTTTCAACTTTTGACTTCTTGATCTTTGACTTTCAGTCTTCAGAAATTATGATCTTGCATCCAACATATATTTATGCTCTAACAGATCTCTAATGATTTAGCTTATCGGGTGCTCTATGATCTACTTATCTTCATGAGGGCGTGGATTAGATGTAGATTGATCATGATTTTCATCTAAAAATCCACTTTCAGCTTCTTCACATTGTTCTGGATTGGGTAGGGGTTCAGTTGAAGTATTCTATGCAGAAGCTTCAGTTGGTTGGACATTTTCTGTCTGTTGATTACTCGTTACAGTGCATCCAACTGATTCAACAACTTATGGCTCGACAGTTTCATGTATAACTTCAACTGTAGGGGTAGGTGTTTGAATTTGAACTTCTTGTTGAACCGGGGAATTGGATTCAGTTGATATATCTGAAGTGGTTGGATGATTATTCCTTGAATCTTCCAATCTGTTAACCACAACAGGTGTAGTCACTTTAGTCTCAAGAAATTCATCATAAAACAATTCAAATAATAGATCTAAATCAGATAAGTGTGAAGTAGACGATGACGCGTTATCCGATTTGTTTTCACTAATCACAGGTTCTAGACTGATCTGCCCAGAAGCTGATACACCAGTAAGAACGGGTTCTGTACTGTCTTGAATAGAAGCCATCTTCTCATCAAATGTGATGTTGACGCTCTCAACAACTATCTTCGACTTCTTTAGATATACTCTGTAGGCAACAGACGTTTGAGAGTAGCCGATAAGGATGCCTTCGTCAGCCTTTGGACTAAATTTGTTCAGGTTCTCTTTATCGTTCAATACGAAACACCTACATCCAAAAAATATCGAAATGTTTAATGCTAGGTATTCTATTGTTTATTAAAGCGTACGACATTTTACCGAAGCGAAGATCAATTATAGAACGATTCTGAGAGTAGCAAGCTGTCAATACAGCTTCAGCCCATAGAAATAGAGGTAGACCTGATTGACTCAGCATAGTTCGAGCAACCTCGACTAGCGTTCTGTTTCCTCTTTCTACTACTCCATTCTGTTCAAGCGTTCTGGCAGCAGAAAATTAATGTGTTATCCCGACCGATTCGAGATAATCTTAAACAATTCTATTCTTGAATTCTGTGTCATTGTCTATTCGAAAAAGCTTGACTGTCTTTTGCAAATTCAGTTGAGTGGTCTTTAGAAATGTGATGATGACTTCGGGTGTCTCATCCTTTGATATAAGAAATTTGACCCAAGTGTATGTTGGATCAATAATTGTGGTGATTGTTTATCAACTATAATCTGGGTTTAACAGTGTACCGCGAGTAATCGCCATAATTACTAAAACATATTTCTTGTCATTGGTGCTTTAAGTTTGCATCGAACCACAGAGATCCATATGCAATAACTCTAAGGTAGACCTAGTACTTGGCTCAGGTTTCGTATTATGAGCGGCTCTCTTCATCTTGCCCTTCTCACACGCTGCACAGAGATGTTCTTTCACATACTTGAGATATGGAAGTCCTTACACTAAATTTCAATTGACCATCTTGTTGATGTAGCGAAAATTTAGGTGAGAAAGCCTTCGATGCCATAACCAACTCTGTTGCAACGAAGCTTTTGATAGTAGACACACCTCATTGTTAGTCTGGACTTTTGACAAGTTGATTGTAGAGGTTTGACTTTCTCATCCCGACCAGGAGTTCTTTTCCATCTTCTTTTCTAATGCAACAACTCTTGGCCTTAAAATTGACCTCTAATACCTTGTCATAGAACTGCCAATGCTAAATAGGTTATGTCCTAGACCTTCAACGTAGCTCACCTTCTTGATCGTTACCTTTTCTTGAATAATATCACCATAGCCGAGAATTGGTGAAAACTGGTCATTTCCGAAGCACACGTTTCCACAATATTTCTCTGTATAATTAGATAATATATCTTTCTGCCCGGTCATATGCTTGGAGCAATCAGAATCTAAGTACCACATATGACGGGTCTGCACAGGAGAAATCAGGAAACATTTGGTTTAGGTACCCAGTTATAGATGCGTCCTACATTGTTAGCACATGATTTTGGCAACCATTTGAAATTGGGTCCTTTTTTGTTTTGAAAATCCTTTGAAGCATGAGAACTATAAGAATAGACATGATATGTTCCAAACTAAACATCAGAATATTGTCGAGAAGCAAAATCATTTCTATTATAAGTAGAAGACTTTTTAGCAGATAGAGATAATTAGAATAATCGCTTTATTGAATATTTCTTGTAAGAAGTTACAAGTTTTTGTTTATTAGAAGCAACATTATCAACTATATCAGTATTACTATTGGTCACTCTATTACAATCAGTATCAGAATATGATTTCACTGTCTCTTCAATCTTCTTCTTTGGTCTCCATTCTGATCTCACTATAGATTTTCTCTTACTCTAATCTGAAACATTTGAATTTTTAAAGTTAGAACTGCGAGATTTGAAAGATTGCTTGTTCTTTGGCTTACCAGTGGATTTTCGTTTCTGTAAATGCCGAGTTCTTTTCTTCTTACCTTTAGCATTTTTGTTTTCACAGAAGTTGATTTGTCAACTTCCATTGACGTTTCACCTTTTTCGAATACACTCGGTAATCCAAATAAATTAATAACAAATTGTGAATGATCAGGAAGTTTTGCATTGAAATCAAATTGAGCAACACACTAATCTAAATCACCATCAGATTTTAAGACATCAAACCCTTAATGAAATAGACCAGTAATATCATCAGATTTTGAAGCTTTGGAAGTTTTTGAAAAATCATAATTGATAAGCACAGTAGAAAACACTAAATGTTCTAGATCAGTCAAAATCCTCTCTTCTGCAGAGTGTTCTTGAGTTTAGAAACTTTACTTTCTAACACGAGAGGAGGTACATAAATTTTACCTTCAAATGTGTCAGGATCGAAATTCAAAACAAGAATTTAAATAAACACTCAGAAACTTTGTTAAAGAAGTTGCGGAAAAACATTTTTACAAGAAATCAATGAAACAGTATATAAAATCAAATCACAAGTTATATTGAATTAACTTAATGATTACAACCAAAGACTCAATCTGTTGAACAGGCTCAACAGACGTTCAATACTTCTCTAATGAAAGGACCACTAATAATCATGAGGCTAATTCTCTCTTTGAAAACAAAAGACGTATATGTATCTCTGTATCTCTAATAATCTAAGACTTCTAGAGTATATATACAAAACAAATTACAAGATAATTACTAAAGAAACGTTGATCTTCAGTATCCATTCCATAATTATCTTCATCTTCTTGTCTTTCGCACAAATCATCCTTATCAACATTAGCAGCATTAATCTTCTAGCAGCATCTTCTTATTATCAGTAGTACTAACATGCTAGTAGTAGTAACTCTGTTGGTAGTACTTGTAAGTCCTAAGATCTCTGATTCTTTCTAGAGAGAGAAAGTAGAGAGAGAGTAAAAATGGAGCGCAAGATCTGATATCTATTAAGATGTGCGTGTTTTTTACAAAACAAAGGAGCAAAGGGACTTAAATACCCGAAGCTCTTACAAACAAATAAAACTACAAAAAGCAGTAAAAGCATTAGAATAAATACAATGATTACTACAGAATTTGGACTTAACAATCTCCCCCTTAGTAATCATTGGCGCCGAGGTCTAAAAAGAAATCTTCAAAAACAGCATAGACCATCCAGACGACTTTGAAGAATTACTAACGTTCTTCTCTTTGACGCAATCTATTCAATCCGAGTAATACTTCTAATCGTCGCAAAGTAGAACGGAAATTCAACCTCTTATTGATTGTATCCAATGCATTCCGTAAAAGTTGAATCTCATCATTTGTTATCACAGCTCTGTTGGTTCGTGTCTCCATGAATCTTCTAACAGCATCTTTCAATCTTTGATCTAATTGAAGCCTGATCACTTTCAAAGTTCCATCAGAGTAATGACTTATCTCTTCAAATCTGAGGAAGCATTTTTGACCTGATGCATTCCTGTAAATAACTCCATGAGGATCCTGAAGAATAGTGAACAACGAATAAGAATCAATGTCTGGCAAGCTACGGTTAGGTCTTAGCAAATTCACCACTGGCTGAAAGCTTTCGGCTGCCATTTGAAAATCGAAAACCCTGAAGAACCTGATCTGACGCCTTATAAACCTTTTGAGCACATACAAAGCTTGAGAGATGTCATTTGACCGGTAGTACAGATTCCTGAGCTCATTGTACATAAACTCAATGTCGTCTATGGATAGATCATTAAAATCAACATCTGAGAAGATATAACGATTACAATCTCTTCTTTCAACCTCGAAAACTGGATACCAGATATTAACCAACCTCTGAATTTCAATTTTGATAATTCGAGCTATCAGATGAGGAGAAGAGACCAAATTCCTTCCACGACGTTGACATCTGATAAGCATTACATACTCATATTTGAAAGCATTTGATTCCTTTTCTACACCAAGAATGGCATGAATGTTAATTGGTCTTCTTCTTGAAACAAAAATATTGCTCTGAGAATCTTCAAGAAAGGCAGATCTTTGTCGTGAAGCCATAAAACGTTGTTGTAAATTTCTTCGTCTCTCTCGTCTTGACAAAGCTGGTCCTTCTTCTAGAATACTTGGAGAAATTACAGGTTCAGCAGGAGGATCAACAGCTTGTGCTCTAGACGACTGACCTACTTCAAATGTACCTGAAGGAGCAGAGGTAGTCGGAGCATTAGCAGCAACAGGAGATGAATAAACAGAAGAAGCTTCAGGAACAGTAGAATTTTCAGGAACAAAAGTCTCTACAGGAACAGTAGAAACTTCAGGAAAGACATCTTTTGAAGGAAGATCTCTGTACAACATATTTGTTATCTCTTCATCCTTAACATCCATGAATACTAAGTTATCTTTTGTATCTGATATGACTACAATGTCATCACAATCTTCTTCATTAACTTGACATATTTTTTCCAATCTGACATCTTCATCATCATCAGAATTAATTTCGATGAAGTTAGCAAAGAATGATCTCATGTCATTTGCTGCTTCAGAGTCTTCCACTGCATGAACACTTGGAGAAACATCTGGATCCATGTAGACAACAATTTGCATATTATCCTTAATGTTGCTTTCAGACAAATTCAGTTCATTCTGCAAAGAAGACAAATCAACATTCTCAATCATTATATTCACTAAGTCCTGAACATTGCAATCTTCAACAGATCCTCCACTTTTTCTTCTATCATCAGTTATTTCTTCCTGAATATCTTCTCTTGCTTCAGACGATCCTTCAACTCTTGGTCTCTTTGCCATCTCCCCCTCATGACCTTGATGATCCGGATCATCTTGGTCATGTCTTCGTTTAAGAGACGGACCGGCCTCAGTTCTGCAACTTTGTTCATGAATATCAAGCCTGGAAGAAAACTCAGAAAAAGTTTGAGATATAAACGATTTGAGATCATCAAATCTTGAATGAACTTCCGATCTGAATGTTTGAAACTCAGTAGATGAAACATAGATCCTGTCAGATTCAGATGAAGAAACCGGAGGCGGCGTATGTTGGAAATTCCGAAGCAGAGATATAAGATCTTGATCCTGATTTTCTGGTGGCGATACAGAAATAAGACGAGCATAGAGCAAATCTTTCAACTCTGAAATGGGAAGATCTGATACTGGAGTGCTAGAAGACACATGTATACTAGAAGATGAAGAGATACCAGTGGACTGTGTAAACAACGGAGGTATAGGGATAGACATGATCGCTGGAGCAGAAGATTGAACAACAGAAGACGGCTCTCTTAGAACAACCCCAGATGGGCATCTGAACGGAATCTCTGAAGGAATAACTGAAGTATTTATCTCAGGCATCTTCCCTTTGAATAAAGCTTTTAACTTCAGAATTTGTGCTTCCTTTTCAGCATCCATTCTCTCTGATAACTGATGAATAACATCATTTAAAGCAGAAAATTTGTCAGTTGAAACTCGAGCTTGATCCGAAGTAAGCTCAACAGCTGATGAAGTAGACTGAATAAATGCAATTGTAGTAGCTGGAGCTTGACTTTGAACTGATACTGTGGCTTGAGCAAAAGCTGTATCCAATTCATCTACTTGAAGATGAGCAACTGAGGAATTAACTGGGACTGAATCATCATCAGAGATAACTTCCGTTGATACAATGACTTCCGGTGTCTTGGACTTCCGTGCATATATCTTCATGCTGGGTTGATCAGTACCATCATCACCATCATCTGAAGCACTTGATGTATCTTCACCATCATCAGAAAAAATTAGTATCATCAGGATTAGCATTTTCACTAATATCAGCAGCATTATCATCTACATTTTCAAAATCAAAAACAATAGCATCAGAAGCTATAGTTCCAATATCAGCAATAACATTCTCAATTTGATGAGAAGCAGCATCCTCCTGAACTACTTCTGTTTCAACAAAAACCGCAACTTCTTGAACATCTTCAACTTCTTGTTCAACTTCAGCCTCTTTTTCAACTTCAGGCTCTTTTTCAGAAACAATTGCTTCAACTTCAATATCTTGTTCAGCAGCTTGATTAGCATGAGAAGGCTCTTCTTGTACATCTTCCATGAAATCATTTTCCATACAATATTCTATGACATCCTCATTTGCAACATCAGCGTAGTTTGCAATAAGAGCGTATGGGATAGTCATAGAATAGTTGAACGTCTTCTTTTGCTTCTGAATGTATTGCATTTCCGAGTCTGGAACTTGTGGCCAAGACAATCTGCGAGGAATAGACTGATTGCTACGAAGCATGCTTCGAACAATAAGCTTCATAAATCTGACAAACGGAATAAACTTTCTTTTCCTGTTGGTGGATTTGTCATGTACTACCTCCGAGAGTTCTGTCCAAAAGATAAACGTATAATCGACATGCAAGTCATAAACTACAGCATGAAACAACCGGAGATACAGTAGACTCGCACTGTCAGTGCCAAAATGCTTCGATGTCAGGCACCTGATAAGAACAGAGAACAGTGCGTACCACACTGGAGGTAAATTTGACTTGTCAAAATCTGTAGGTTTGTTCAAAGTACCCACATAGCCAAGATTTCGAATCCCTTCATAGACTTCCTCTTCAGATGGAAAAGTATCATATGTATTTCTGCCTGGTCTGGAGTTCGGCTCAGGAAGCTCCAAAATCATCCTCAGTCTTTTGTAGGAAAGAAAATATTCAAACTGATCCACTTGAAGCTCAAAGCGATGCGGACGAGTCATTTCATTCTTTGTTATAGTATTCCAAGCATGTTGTAGATAAACTTCAGGAACATCGGCACAATATGAAAGAGCAGGGGCAAGCGGATGTCCTTTGAGAATTTCTCGTATCACAGGATGAATCTTGATTCTGTCAAAATCCACGTGATAGTTGTTTGGCTTGTATGGCATGTACAAGATGGTTGGAAATACATCATTAGGTGAATGTCTAGAGGTAGAAAGATCGGCTCCTACAGAAGGATGTGATGGCATTGGAGTATCATGAGAAGCTCGATCAGATGGATCGTCGAGAATAGCATTCTCATCTTGAATCATGGGATCAGAATTAGTTTTGGAAGCCATAAGAAACCTGGAAAACAAAATGAAAAAGAATTATAGAAAAAGAAGAAAGAAACAAAACAAACAAACAAAAACAAAAACAAAAAAAAAAAAAAAATTCTAAGTATATTTTGCGGGTCACGTTAGAAGCGCAAAGTAGACTTTGCGTTGCTAACTAGACGCGCAAAGTACACTTTGCGTTTCTAGTTAGACACGCAGTGTAGACTTTGCGGGTCTAACATGATCTGAATACTATACTTGGAAATTCAAAAGAAAACAAACACTAAACACGAAGGTTTGCGTATCAAGTTAGAATCGCAAAGTACACTTTGCGTTTCTAGTTAGAATCGCAAAGTACACTTTGCGTTTCTAACTAGAATCGCAAAGTACACTTTGCGTTTCTAACTAGACTCGCAAAGTTCACTTTACGTTTCTAGTTAGACAAGCAAAGTACACTTCACGTTTCTAACTATACTCGCATAGATCACTTTGCGGGTCAACATGATACAAAAAACCTATAAAACAAAAACAAAAAGAAAAAACACAAGATAGAATCGCAAAGTAAACTTTGCGTTTCTAGTTAGACCCGCAAAGTCTACCTTGCGGTTCTAACTAGACATGCAAATTTAACTTTGCGGTTCTAACTAGACACGCAAAGTATACTTTGCGGGTCTATCATCCTTGCACAAACCCTAGTTCGCGACTGACCAAACCCGAAAACATAAAAACACAAGAAATTAAAGCAAAAAACACGAAATTAAACCAAGAAAAACATACCTGAGTGTCGATTAAGAGGTCTAAACAAAACCCAATAGGAGAATCGATCAAAAACGACACAAATCTGGAGTATTTGAGATCGATGAAGAGAAAGTTAAACGCGAAATCAGATAAAAAACACTAACAGGGAAAAACAAAACAAAGAAATATTTATACTATCAAACAAGAATCATAGAATTAAAAACATAAACATACCTGAATTTCCAAACTAGCAGTCTGAAAAAAAAATTATGAGATGGGAAGATGAACACGCAGAGAAAGATAGAAGAGGGAAGAGGAAAAGTCAAACAATTTCAAATGGAATAAAGAAAAGAAAATACACTCTTTTACTTCTATATATTGAAAAAACAAAAAAAAATAACTATGATAAAAAAAAATATACCTGATAAGCCTTCATTACTTCCCCTATACAAATGCACAAATTTTATCAAATTAGTTTAGCATTTGCATAGTAATTTTCAGAAATACTTACCTGAAAAATTTCTGATCAGGACAAGAAGTATTTTACCAGCATCATTCACTCCCCCTCAAAAATAGAATAATCTCATATAAAGAACACAGATATACACTCCCCCTCGAAAAATGCACATACCATATGACAAACACAGACAACAAACATAAAGACATCAATATTAAAGATGATCATATTAAATATAAATTTTGTAACAACTGAATATATAAACTTTTAAACACTAAACAAATTAAAGTCTACTCAGTAGAATATTTCAGATTTATCAATCAGTTGAAATCAAACGGGAGTTGTTGAATACAGAAACATGTTTCATTGCATATCAAGTTAAGACATGTTCAGAGTTAAACACTTGCAGGTATCTATTTAGTGTGCTAGCATGCGATCTTTGATTAGCTTAAAAAAAATGCAATTCTAAACATAAAATGAAGAACTTTGCATGTACAAACACTAAGTCATCAAGAATTAAGATTTTCACAAATTTACAGGTTTATCGCAGCTCAAAATATATCACTAAGTATCAAGAGATGTGTGCTCATTGGCATCTTTTATCTATGTGCACATTGGCATCTTCACATGAGTGTGCTCTTTGGCATCTTTTAAGCCTGTGCACTTTGGCATCTTTTTAATCAAGAAGTTTATTAAGTAAATAACATGCCGTAAACGTAACTTTCTATCTGACCTTATTGCAGGATTTGAGTCAGCCGCTCCCAGACCAGTTGGCCTTAGGGGACTAGGTGTCAAGCACCCCTTGGAACTTACTCTCCCAGAACAGAAAGGCTACATCGACATATCCTAAACCCATTCATACCAGTAGAACATGACTTTCAATCTGATTCTATTGCAGGATTTCTGTTCGATCACTCCCAGATCAAATGACCTTAGGGGACCAGATGTCGAGCATCCCTCGGAACTTACTTTCCCAAACCAGAAAGGTCACAGGTACAAACTTTTAAACTCAAGAATTTATGTATTTTAAATGCTTAAAAAATAAAATCATCTCAATAACTCAGATCTATATCGAAAAGCTTAGCCCATATTTTCATTACGATCTACAAATTTTGATTACTTAGGTTGTTCAAGCAAAGAAAATCATAAATATGCCCGACTCACATATCTTTAAAGTTGTATCTAAAGCATCAAACATGTTGCTGACTTTTCGATGTTTGAAAAATTTGAACATTGAACATATGAAACTTTAAATATAAACAAGGCAACTTGTCAAAGATCCTAGACACACATTTTATTCAACTGAAAGAAAATCTGAAATATTAAACTTTATAGAATAAAATTTGTAAAGATTTAAACTTTTAAATTTAACATGCCAAGTTTTGAAAGCAAAAAATTAAATCGTTTTTCGTCTAAAGCTTTTGTAAAAATATCAGCAAGTTGATATTCAGTTGGTACAAAATATAATTCAATAGTACCTTCTTCCACGTGATGCTTTATAAAATGATATCACATGTCAATGTGCTTGGTCTTGGTGTGCTGGACAGGATTGACCGAAATCGCAATTGCTGACTTGCTGTCACAATAAATGGGCACAGTCTTGTATAGTATCCCATAATCACAAAGTTGCGTTTTCATCCAGAGCACTTGAGCACAGCAACTAGCTGCAACAACGTATTCAGCTTCGGCAGTTGATATTGACACACAATTTTGCTTTTTCGACGCCCAGCTTATCAGTCTGTCTCCCAAAAACTGGAGATGACCAGAAGTGCTCTTCCTGTCCAATTGATTACCTCCAAAATCTGCATCTGAATAAGCAATCAAATTATAGTCAGAACTTTTAGGATACCATAATCCTAAATAAGGAGTTCCTTTAATATATCTAAAGATACGTTTGACTGCTAGAAGATGAGATTCTTTTGGTTTAGCTTGAAAACGGGCACACAGACACGTTGAAAACATTATATTCGGACGACTTGCAGTAAGATACATCAGTGATTCGATCATCCCTCTATATGTCTTTTGATCCACAGCTTTTCCATCTGGATCCAGTCCGAGTTTGGCACCGTGAGCCATAGGCGTGCCGATTGATGTAGACTTGTCCATTTTGAATTTCTTCAAAATATCAAATATGTACTTGGACTGATTGATGAAGATTCCATCTGGAAGCTGCTTCACTTGTAAGCCGAGGAAGAAATTGATTTCTCCCATCATGCTCATCTGAAATCTAGAGGTCATTAGATCAGAAAACCAATTACACAAAGATTTGTTAGTCGCTCCGAAAATAATATCATCTACGTATATTTGTACTAAGCAGATATCAATATTATATCTATAAATAAAAAGTGTGGTATCTATGGAGCCTTTGGTGAAGCCGGATTTGACTAGAAAGGTTGACAACTCGTCATACCAAGCCCGTGGAGCTTGTTTCAAACTATACAAAGCTTTATCAAGAAAATAAACGTAATCAGGACGATATTTGTCAACAAATCCCTCTGGCTGAGATACATATACTTCTTCTTTCAACTTGCCATTGAGAAATGCCGTCTTGACATCCATTTGATATACTGTGAAGTTACGATAAGCAGCGAAGGCAAGAAACATTCGAATAGCTTCCAATCTGGCGACAGGTGCAAATGTTTCGTCATAGTCAATACCTTATTCTTGTCGATATCCTTTGGCTACCAATCTGTCTTTATTGCGAACAACGATACCATCTTTGTCCTTTTTGTTCTTGAATATCCACTTGGTACCAATTATGCTCTTACCCTTTGGCCTTGGTACAAGTCTCCATACTTTAAGCGCGTCAAACTGATTGAGCTCCTCTTGCATTGCTAAAATCCAGTCTGGATCTTCCAATGCTTCAGATACTTTAGTAGGTTCAATCTTGCTTAGGAAGCAAGTATACAAACATTCGTTGGAAGAAGTTGTTCTGGAACGAGTAGACACACTTGCTTGAGGATCCCCAATAACTTGATGGATTGGATGAGATCTTGTCCATTTTGTTGTATGAGGGAGATGATCAATTACTTCTTGAACCACTTGAAATTGATGAGAAGGAGGTTCAGAAACTTCTACATCAGAAGATGAAATAGAAATAGTTTCAACTTGAGGAGGAGATATCTCAAGAATCTCTGAATCAGATTCAGGAACAATTTGTTGAATATCATCATTTTGTGCTACCTCCTGAACTGATTCCTCTTGACCAGAATGATCTTGAATAGATTCTTCTTGAATAGGATCTTCAAGAATTGGCTCACTTACTGATTGAACATTCTCTGGTTGATCTATTTCTTGTTGTGCCGGTTCTTGTTGAATAGGAGGAATTGGAGCAACATCATTGTCAGAGATTGATGCATCGGAATTTGGAATAGATGAGCTCTCAGATTCCTGATTCAAAACATTAGAAACATTATCAGAATTAGTTCTAGGCACATCATCATAAAAATTTTCAAATAAAAAATCAAGATCAGAAATATTAGTAGAGGGAGTAGAAGAATCGTGGTTATTCAGTGAAAGAGCAGGTTCTGAACTGATTTGTTCAGAAACTAAATTTCCAGTACGTGCGGGTTCTGAATCTGATTGACCAGAAACCAATTCAGCAGCTTCGTCAAACTTTACATTGACACTCTCTATGACCTTTCTTGCAGAGATCAGAAAAACTCTATAAGCAGTAGAGTTTGAAGAATAACCCACGAATACTCCTTCGTCTGCCTTTGGACTAAACTTGTTGAGAATCTCTCTGTCATTCAGAACATATCATTTACAACCGAATGACTTGAAATACTTGATGTTCGGTTTGATCCCGTTGATGAGTTCATACGGTGTTTTGTTGAAGCGACGATGCAAAATTGATCTATTTTGTGTATGACATGCAGTTGACACTGCTTCAGCCCAGTAAGACAAAGGTAGACCTGAATAAGCAAGCATTGATCTGGCGGACTCAACAAGCGTTCTGTTTCTTCTTTCGACAACACCGTTCTGTTGCGGAGTACGTGCAGCAGAAAATTGTTGTTGTATTCCTTGAGACTCATAGAATGCCTGGAGAGTACTGTTTCTGAATTCAGTGCCATTGTCAGATCTTACCACTTTCACTTGCAACTGCTTATTTGTCTGAGTTGACTTGATAAGATTGATGAGAACTTCAGGAGTCTCGTCTTTTGTCTTCAGAAATTTTACCCATGTATATCTGGAGTAATCATCAACAATCACCAGAACATATTTCTTATTTCCTAAACTCTTTGTCTTCATTGGACCACACAGATCAACATGCAAAATATCAAGAATAGCTGATGTACAGTGTTCAGGTTTAGGCTTGTGAGGGGCTTTCTTCATTTTTCCTTTCTCACAATCTTGGCATAGATGGTCTTTCTGGAAATGGAGAACTGGAAGACCTCTTACAGAATCATTCTTGACCAGACGATCCATATACTTGAAGTTAAGATGAGCCAATCGACGATGCCAAATCCAACTTTCACTGATAGAGGATTTGGATAATAAACACAAATCTGATGATGTCTTAACTTTGGAAAGATCAATGGTATACAAATTAGATCTTCTCTTTCCAACCATTAAGTCTTTGCCACTATCATTCGTTACAGCAACCCTTTTTGATTTGAAGCTTACTTCAAGATCTTTATCACAGAATTGGCCGATGCTGAATAAGTTGTGACTTAGACCCTCAACATAACTCACTCTTTTGACAGTTATGTTTCCTTGAACTAGATCGCCATAACCAAGAATTGGAGCTGTCTCACAATTACCAAATTTCACACGACCGCAACATTTATCTTTAAAATTAGAAAGAAGTGATTTGTTGCCTGTCATATGTTTTGAACATCCCGAGTCCAGATACCATAATTGACTTGGCTGCACACAAAGAAACTACACCTTTTTAGGTACCCATATGCTTATGGGTCCCTTGTTAGATTTATGCCGTTTATTTCTCATAGAATTATATTTCATGCACGAATGAAAGTTATCATCAATAGATGATAAAACACAATTATCAGAATCAGAACTAGAAGAAGCATATGAGATATTCTTTGATATATCAAACATTTGCTTAAAAGAGTATTTTGTGTTTTTATTACAAGAAGCAAATGTATCAGAATCACAAAGATTTTCTACACAATTTACTCCTAACAGTTCAGATTCTAATCTTTGTTGTTTCATCCTCCATATCTGCCTTGTTGATTTCCTCACAGTCCAATCTGAATAAGAAAAATCAGAAACATTAGAATTTTCAGAGAAAACAATATCATGTTTCTTTGACTTCTTTGATCTCCTTCTTTTACGCTTCTTTTTATAAAATTGAGAATTTAACAGTAAAGAATTATCAATAATTGAAACAGAAGAAGAAACTTTATCAAAGAAGTCAGTCTTAGCTATAGGCATTAAAGAATTAACCTTGGAGTGAAAATTTTCAACTTTTTGCAAGTTAGGATGAGATTTGCGTTTCTCATTGGAGGCGCAGACTGAGCTTTGCGCTTCCCACTTCATGCGCAAACTCTCAGTTTGCGTTTCCAATGTGGAACGCAAATGACCTTTGTTTTTCAAAACTTTAGAATTTTCCTTAAATTCTTTTGACAATCCAGAAAAGATTTTATCTTCAAAACTTGTTTTCATTATAAAGATGAATAAATCATTTTGTAAACAAGTTTGAAGACTTTGTTCTTCCAATCTTTCTTCAAGATCAACAATCTTACCTTCTAAAACCAATGGAGGAATGTATTTCTTAGTATCATAAGATACCTGAGATACACTTTCCTTCTCATTGTTAGAAAATATATTATCAACATCTGTTGATAATGAAGATTTATTGGAAGAATTGATATTTAAAGAATTTTGAAATTTTCTGGATTTCTTAGATTGATCAGGAAAATATTTTGCATTTTCAGAGGTGTAAACAAATGGCATTTCCATCCTTTTATTTTTCATTCTTTTCACATTTTCTTCTTCCAAAATTTGTTTCTCAGTTGTCCAAAAGAATTTAAACTGAGGAGCATATCTTGCAAGAGTGAAATAATCATATTCGTATAAAGTAGGAACTTCATTTTTAGCATTATTTAAAAAATGCGGATTTTCAAAACCAAGTCCCCACTTTTCCTTTATAGCTTCTTCACTCCTTGGTTTATTCATGAAAATTGTTTGCTCAGACTGTTCTCTTTTATACAATTTCTTTTCTAAAACAATTATCTTTGCAGAAAGAATTTTATTCAAAGAAGTCAGTTCAGTTAATGAATCTTGATAAGTCTGATTTGTATTTTTAAGATCAACTAACTGCTTTTGTAATTTCTCTTTTGTGTCAATTAAAATTGACTTTTCATCAGATAAAGAAATTTGCAGTTTATCAATTAAATCAGACTTTTCTTGATTTTTAACTTTTTCAGAAATGAACTTTGAGCGTAAATCATGTAAAGCAGAGATAAAAACATTCATTTGAGATAAGAAAAAATTATAGTTAAACTCAGAAATTACCTCAGAGCCATCAGAAGATGTATCCTCTTCCTCATCATCAGAATTATCATCACCTATAAAGCACATGGCAGCTGTTTCTTCATTCTCAGACTCATTATCCGAATGATCCAACCAATACTCTTCTTCTGCCAACAGAACAGTTCCACTTTCCTTCTTTTCAGCAAGAGCCAACTTCTTTCGATAAAAAGCAGCATCTTTTACCATTTTGACTCTGCATTCTTTGGCAATATGACCAGGCTTTCCACAGTTAAAGCAATTCATCACCTTTTTCTCATCCTTCTTCTGTTCAACCATTTTAGCTGGTTCATACTTTGGAGTGTATGGCTTTGAAGGAGCACCAGGTTCTATCTTCTTAGAACCAGAAGAAAAACGCAGATTGTTAGAACCAGATTTGTGCTTGAATCTTTTCTGATAGTGCTGAGTCAAAAGTATCATGGCCTTTTCAAGTGCTTCGCCATCTTCATCTGTTGATCCATCATAGGCTGATTCTGTCAAAGCTTGCTCAGCGAGTTGACTTGCTAAAAGTGCAATGGGATCTACTGATAAAGGCTTGTTCTTCTTATCCATTTTCGCCTTCTTCTCCATAACCATAGACTCATCTGTCATCAGTATTTCGAATAACTCTTGAATAGGCATGGTTGAGATTCTAACATCATTTCTCATTTGATGGCATGGCTTGTTCCACTCCGGTTGCAAAGCATTCAAAAACTTCAAGTTTGCCTCTAACTCAGTCTTGGTAACTTTGATCTTGTATAAATCGTTGATAACAGCCCAGAATCGATCAAATACACTCTTCAAGCTTTCTCCTTCCTTAGCCTTGAACTTCTCAAAAGTGTTCATATATCTAGTTTGACGCAACTGAGTTGACATTGCAGTACCAAGCATGATCTTTTCAAGTTGAGTCCACATCAGCATAGGATTCTGTTTGAAGCAATCGATTATGTTATAAATGGAGTTGGGAAGAGCAAGAATCATATTTGACTTGGCCTGACTATCTGCTTGATGTCTTAACATCTCATCTGCATCATATTCCCTTACTTCTTTCACAACAGTGGTAGCAAGTGTAGTAGCAGTAGCTGGGATCACTTTTCTTGGAATTTCCATAGGACCCTGAGTCAGTGATTTCATCATATTCTCCCCATTTGGATGTCTTTCTATAAAATTGATGAATCGGTCCTGCCACTGTTCGAATTCATTTTCATTGATGAGAACAGGTGGTCGAGTATCGGACCCCAAAGACATCATGATGTCATTCTTGTAGATTTGAGCTTGCAAAGACATCTTGTGAAGAAGACAGAAAAAATTCAGAGAAAAATTCCAAGTGAGAGAGACCCGCAAACTGATGGTTTGCGTTTTTAAAGTGGAACGCAAATGGAACTTTGCGGTTTCTTTGAGAGATGCAAAGTTAACTTTGCGTTTGTTGAGTGGAACGCAAACGAAGCTTTGTTGTTGCTTCTTGAGACGAAAAGTGAACTTTGCGTTTGATGATAAGAACACAAATGGAGCTTTGCGGTTGCTTCTTGAGACGCAAAGTGAACTTTGTGAGTGAGAACCTCTTGAATGAGATTCTTTGCGGGTGAGAAACTTCGCGGGTGAGAAACCTCTTGTTTTTCTTGAGAAAAGCAAACAGATTGTTTGCGTGTTAGACCAGAACCGAGAAACACTCTTTGCGTTTCTAGAGAGAACCGCAAACCTGAAAACAATTTTCTAACACCATAGTTAGATCATTTTAACTAAGAATAAAATTTTGAAACGCAAAGTATAAGAATCATACACATAAAAGGTTGAATGACACGCAAACTAAAAATTATAGAATGCAAACTTCCTTGAATGAGACGCAAACTTAATGAACATAACAGAATTACATGAATGACCCGCAAACTCTCATGAATGACCCGCAAACACACAAGAATGAAACGCAAACTTCTAAAAACACTTAATCATGCAAGATCAGCTATAATATCGAAATTTAGTTCCAGAAAAGCATTCATTCAACATCGAAAACTAGATTCTTACACATTTTATCAAGCAATTTCAATTAAAAACAACATAATCTGAAAATTTGACAAGAACAGAACGTGAAAGTCTTTTTTCCAGAAAAAATGATAAAATTGCAAATTGAAGATCTAAACAAACTTTTTATGATCAGCTCAAAGAGACAATTATGATCGAAAACCAGAAACGAAACAATTAAGATCAAATAAAGCACACACAGATCAACAAACACTCCAAATTTGATGATTAAGCAAAAAACGTGATTTTCTTGAAATATCAAGAAAATCGATCGAGTTTTCTGCTTAAATTCATAAATTCAGAAAAGAAAACACTAAACTCTCAATCTCTCAGGAATCAGAAAGCTCTGATACCAATTGTAAGTCCTAAGATCTCTGATTCTTTCTAGAGAGAGAAAGTAGAGAGAGAGTAAAAATGGAGCGCAAGATCTGATATCTATTAAGATGTGCGTGTTTTTTACAAAACAAAGGAGCAAAGGGACTTAAATACCCCAAGCTCTTACAAACAGATAAAACTACAAAAAGCAGTAAAAGCATTAGAATAAATACAATGATTACTACAGAATTTGGACTTAACAGTACTAACTCTCCAAGCAGTACTAATACTACTAGCAGTAGTAATCTCTTTAAGTAGCAGTACAAATGTCTTCAACAGTAGTAATCTTTCAGACTCAGTAGCACTATCCAGACTTAGTATATTTCAGACCCAACAATCTCCCCCTAACTTAACTTTTGAAATCAAGAAGCTAAGTTCTTCAAAATAGAAACTTCATGATGCTTTCAAAACTATTGCTTAAATTCCTAGATTAGGATCCAAACCTACACTTTGATTGATTGTTCTTCTAGTCACAAATTTGGCCATTTCTGAATCTGTAGGACAGACCAACTTAGCTTTCAGCATCCCTTGCAACTTTACTTTGCTGTGGTCATACACCTTATCAACCAGATAGTACTCATGAAAGCTTTTATCAATGGTTATGACATAAACTCCAGATCTTTCAATAAGCATCCAGTGATCAATGCTTTTAAATCATTCTCTGTGCACATCTTTGATAAGATATTCGACTTTGGCAGGGTCAAACATCATGCACAAATATTCCAGAGCCATCTTTGTTAGGCTCATCCCTGCTCCTTTCAACAAGTCACCATACAGTTTTAATCTAACCTTGTACATTTCTTCCAAATCAACTCTGGTACAGCTTCTGATTATCTTACCCCCAAGTTGAATAGACCTCGTACTTGTCACCCATTCTCTTGATTCTGAAATATTATGTTCTTTTATCCATCAGAGTATCCCAATGAATAATTTCTGGAGCTTTCTCTGAGATAGGATCAACTTTCAATGGTTCTTCATCAGTCACTGTCATATACAAATCAAACTACTCATCAGATTGTCTTGGATGTTCTGTAGATTGTTGACTTGATTGCTCTTGACTATGCTCTTGAGTTTCAAAATGATCTACTTCTTTCTGCTGCTCTACAGGAGGTGCAACAGTAGGTCTTGATGGTTCAGTTTCCATTCTTTCACTTTCCTGCTCTTTCTCACCTTCCTCAGTTCTTGGCCTTTTTGCCTATTTCTTTGAAGCAATTGACTTCTTTCTTTTAATAGCTCCAATCTTCTGAGATAAAGTCTGTTTCTTCTTGACTTCTATCTTTTCTTTAGTAGGAGTGCCTTCTTCACTGTCAGGAAAACGTTGTTGAATGTTCAGATCATGTATTTCTTTCAAATTCAACCCTCTGATTGAAGTCTCCTTTCAGCTTTGCCATCTCCTTGTTGTATAAGTCTTCTATCCTACTAAAAGACATTTTTGTAAACATCCCTTCAGGAACTCCAACATATCCTTTCAAGAAGTTTATCATTTTTCTTCTTTCTTGTGTAGCTAGAAAGGTCTTTGAAGGCTTCCTTTGTCTTGTTGCTTTCATAGTTGTTAGAGCACAGAATTGTTGGATTCAAGATCATAAAGATTGAAGTCAAAAGTTCAAGAAATCAAAACTGGAAAATTCAACTCTCACTTAAAGTCAAAGTCTTTTGTTAATAAATTCAAAGTCAATGTAATTGTATTTTGTTTCTTTGTATTTGTTGTAGGTATAAATACCTTTGATGTCTTTGTTTGAATTCAGTTGTAATAGTGTATGTCATTAGAGAGAATTCAGTTTGTAAGATAGAGAGGGCTTATGAGAGAAGAGAAGATTAGAACATTATTCTAGTGAGAGAGTTTAGAGAGAGAAAGTTGTGAAATTGTAATCTTTGTTGTTTGAATCATATGGATTCGAATTCTCATCTTGATTGTTTGTAGCAATTAGAACTTGAAAATAGGGAATAACAATAGTAACCTTCTTTGCAGCAGCTTTTAAGCTCTTCTAGTATTCTTCATTGAGCCTTTTTGCCAGATCTAAGGCAAGCTTTCTGTCTTTAGCTTTTTGGATTTCATTCTCCTTTTCAAGTTCCTTTTCAAACTGTACTTTTAACTCCTTTGCCAATTTTGCATCCAAATCTATTTGTTTCTGCTTCTTTAAAGGTTTCACAGGCTCAACCATCTTCTCTTTCCCTTTCTTCTTCTTGGACTCTGACATACTGACCTCTTTCTTTTTCTTGTCTGATCCTCCTTCTTTAATCACCACTGCCTTAGCCTTTTGAGTGGCCTTAGGAGTGTCATTCTTCGCCTTCACCAGAATCTCTGCAATCTCTATTTCTTCTATAGACATTCCAGTTTCTGCTGCTGCTTTCTCTGTTTCTACTGCTTTGGCAGTTTCTACTTCTGATTCAGTAGTTACTGCTGCTTCTACAGTTTCTGCTTCTTTCATCAATGTTTCTGCTGCTTTCATCATTGTTTCTGCTGCTTTCACACTCTGATCTTCCTCAACCTTCTTTTCAGCTTCACCACTAATCTCCCCCTCAAATTTGAATTCCATTCCAACCGAGCTTTCCTTCTCAACATCATTTTGATTCTCCCCCTTTTTGGAAGGATCATGAGCACTTCCCCTTTTCTTCAAGACATATTGATTTCTCTTCTTTTTGTGTACCAAATTGAGTACCATCTTCTTGAGTTTGGTTATCTGCACTTGTTAAGAAGTGATCACCTTTTTCAACTCCTTTATCTGCAAGCCCTGATTGATTACATCCAAGTTCACATTGCCAATGGTTTCCATATATTAATCATAGTTATATCTGTCTTCACCTCCTTTAGGTGTGTTGACCACCCTTGAAGGATCATGGGATCTTTTAGTAGAGGCCTTCTGCCGAGCAGAAGCACCTACTACCCCCTTGGTTTCTTAGCACCTGTGATCCTTAAATGATTTCTCATCCAAAGTTTCCATGGGGAAGGTCTTAGTCATGTTCACACTGTCCTGATCCACACCTTGTGCAGAATCAGTAGTGTGAGCCTTGTTGCCCACATGCTCATCCTTCTCCTTAGAGAGCACCTTCTTGGGGTTGGGAGACACCCCCCTTTGGATATTCTCTGATGGAGAATGCTCCATCAGAGGGCTTGTAGGCTTTTGGGGTGTAGGTACATGAAGGGAAGGAACCTTCTGTACCTTTTTCCTTGCATATTTTTGAGTGATTGGGGGATTTGGCTTATCAAAAGTGGTTTGAGGAAGAATATTTGAAGTGAATAGTGTGGGTAGGTCATCAGTGGGTTGGTCAGATATGGGTTGTGACCCTGATGCTTCACCATGGGAATGGGACACAACCATCATTGTAGAGAACAATGGTGTGTCTATTCCAGAGAAGTCCTTACTAGGCCTTCTAATATTGGAAAATACCTTCCCTTTGGGAGGTTTAGGTACATAGACATCTTTAAAAGAGGGTAAGTCCGTCAATTCCTTGTTTAGTACCTCTTGTACAAACTTTGGATACATATAAAATCTTTTGGTTTTGGTTTTGGTATCCAGGTTTGACAACAAATCATTTAAGATCATTTGGGAAAAATTGAACTGTCTGGAGGTAGCTAAGCAGACAAGAGCATAAGCTATTGTACTGTGAAACTCACTCCATCCAGTTGTCTTTCAAGATATACAATACTGAAGAGTATGAACAAAGAATCTCCACTTAGTTGAAAATTTTCTTTTGTAAAACTTGTAAACATCAGTACGACCTTCATACCCCATTCTACCAATTTCTTGAAATAACACTTCTTTTGAAAGAGTAGAAATACCTGAGGCATCATCTAGACGTAAATGGGTGCGAATGCAGCCTGCTGTGATTGTGATAGGTTTATCACAGACCCTTAATTGAATGACCTGATTGCCATCAACAGTCTGAATGGATGCATTTGCCTAGAACTGTCGCATATGATTCACATAGATGGTGGGATTCACCGTTAGCGCATAGGCAATATGTGATTGTGATAAGAAATCCACAATTTCATGAAAACCCTCAGCTTGTTTGGGTTTTAGTAACATTGCAAGCTCATTGTGGTCATCAACAAAATCAAGTTCTGCCATCGTTCTGATCGATTCTAGGGTTCGAAACTCAACTAGGGTTTACACACTGGTAATCAAGAATTCTAAAGAGAGAGAGAGGATGAAAACTCACTGGAAATTCAAAGAGCCGTTTGTTCTGATCGATTCTAAGGTTCGAAACTCAACTAGGATTTACACACTGGTAATCAATAATTCTAAAGAGAGAGAGAGGATGAAAACTCGCTGGAAATTCAAAGAGCCGTTTGGGTTTTGGCGGTCAGAGAGGGTATTTATAGGGTAAGGGATTCAGTTAAAAGCAGTACTAAGTACCCTAGCAACATTAACACAAACCCGCAGTATTAACTCATATCAGCAGTAGTAACACATACCAGCAGTATTAAGACAGACTAGCAGTATTAACACTGTTTGGCAGTAGAAATAAGACAATCAGTAGTAACTTTGCACTGGCAGTATAAACCACCTAGCAGTAGTAACCATACTTAACCATATTTGAACTGTCATCAAGAGTAATATAGAGAGAAGTATTCACTTAACCAGAAGTACCAAGTATCTAATCAGCAAAGTTATCTGAAACACTTAAACACAAATGGTTAGCAGCACCATGCACAAAGAAATATGAAAAAGCAATCATTGAAGAATCTATACATAAATGGTACATGAAGAAAATCAAAAGAGGCTTATTTAGTGTTTATCATGCCTACACTTGTGACCAAGAATGTGAATCTACTCACATCAAAAGCTTTGGTGAATAGGTCAGCAAATTGGTTACTAGTGTGTACTTTCAAAACTTGAATTAACTTCTTTTCATTGCAATCTCTAATAAAATGGTACCTGATTTCTATATGCTTGGTTTTTGAATGCTTCACTGGATTATTAACAATGCTTATAGCACTGTTGTTATCAATAAAGATGGGAGTGTGAAGAAAAGTAATACCATAGTCCAACATCTGATTCTGAATCCATAGCACTTGTGAGCAGCAGCTTGCCGCAACTTTATACTTTGCTTCTGTTGTAGAGGTGGACACTGTGGTTTGATTTTTACACTTCCATGAAACTAGTATTGCACCCAAAAACTGACATCCTGCTGATGTAGACTTTCTATCCAAGTTTGCACCATCCAAATCACTATCAGAATATGCAAGTAGATCAAATGGTGAGTCATGAAGATACTAAAGACCCAACCTAGGTTTTCCTTTGAGATATCTGAAGATCCTTTTGACTGCTTGAAAGTGAGATTGCTTAGGCCTTGTTGGATCCTTGATTTAATCTTATAACAATAATGATATAAACAATAAGAGTATTAACAGAAGAAGCAATATAGTTTAATATCAAAAGTAGATTCAAATTTCACAGTTCATATATATAAAGCAAGTAGAAAGAACAAGATCTTCGTGAGATATATTCAGTTTATTCTTCTTATGCAAGATATCAAAAAGCACACTTTTGTCAAAGGAATGATGGTCCTATTTATAGGACCATAAAGTAAACAGCGTACTATTCTGACAAATAGAAGCATGCTTGAATAGTGTCTTACCTAAAAGGTAAGTTCAAGACGCTTGAACAGTAACCTACTCTATAAAGTAAATCTTATCCCTAAGTGATTGGTTATCTGTTCTGATACTTCACGAAAGTCTTCAGTGCCTTCTTCAGAGAGAATGTCTTCAGAGCTCTGATGTTGTCTTCAGAGCCTCTGATGAAGCCATCTCTGATGTCTTCTGCTGAAAACTGCAATCTCTGATAAGTACTTTAGAGGCAGGTTTGTCCTCTGAAGTCTTCGTCCTCTGAAGTCTATGTCCTCTGAAGTCTATCTTTGGAGGTCCTCTGAAATAGGACGAGTATTTTCAACACTTTAACAAACAGAATATTTGGAGCTAACAATCTCCCATAAGTGTTGAAAATAAAGGATACAAAAATAGCAGAGAACAGAAGATTTAAACTAGAAAGCATAGAGGAGAAAATCATCCTCTTAAATATTACTTCTTAAACATTTGGAAGTATATAACAGAGAGAGTAATATTCAAAATTAAAGAAACAAACTAAAATTTGTAACTTGAACATATTCCATGGAACTTCATGATTAGAGCTCTGAAGTTGATTATCGAGTCAATCTCTAAGTCAAGCTTTGCAAGTAAATCTGCTCTGTGCCTTTCTTCTATCACATGGTTCATTTTCTTTATACCTCTCAAGTTTCATCAGAGTACTTCAAAACTTCCGAAGCGAGAAAGGTCTTCTTTACTTGATTTAGTCTGTAGACAAAACCCAGAGGTTCTGCAATGTTTGATATAGTCTTTTTTGCCTCAAGATTAACGATCGACTCCACAGGTTCAGTTACCTCCAGCTTTTCTTCCCCCAGGTTCGGAGCAATTTGGAAGTCACGTTTTGCTCTGTGTTTGACATAGGTCTCCATTGCCCATTTGACTTCAACCAGGGCCATCCTGATTTCCCTTCTTCCCTGATCATATATGGCAGAGCAATAGGCATACAAATGAGGTAAATCATATGGATTTAGATTTATGAGATCATTATCATTGAACTCATAAATCTTCTGATCAAATCGAGTTACCACATAATGCCTATAGATGATCTTGTTGTAAGCAAATGTCTTCTCTGAGATTTTGTTGATTTTGATGATTAGATCATCAAAGAGGACTTGTGCTCTGGGTGAGGTTTTATTCTCTGACAAATCTTCTCTCATAGTCCGGCATGTTCTATTTGATCCTTGGATTCAGAGGAATGACTAGAGTGTCTGCCATATTGAACTCACAGTAGATGTATCTGAAGTGGTCTTCTATGGAAGCTTCGGGATTGGATGAAAAGAATGTAAGAGGTTGACTAAACACTTTGGTTGGTAAACCAATGCTTGCCTTCTGAACAGGATTCTCTGAAGGAGCCTGTTCATCAGCAACCATGGTCTCTGGTTCCATTGTCTGTGGAGGATCTTCTGTTGTAGGTTCAAAGATGTAGCCATCTATCTCTGGTGAATCCCTCAGCTCTGTTGCTGTTGAAGTATGATGTGGTTGAGCATTCTTGAATACATACTCTTCAACATTAATTACTTCAATCTGTTCTTCAGCAGCTTCTTTTCCAGAATCTGATTTTTCTTCTTTTTCAGATTCTGGTTCTGCTCTTTCAGCCTCTGATTCGTAAGCATCTCTCATCACATAAGTTGGTCTTTCTGGCGATGAGAATGCATCTTCTGATGTAGAGAAGTCTACTAGCTGCTTGTCTTCATCTTCTTCCAAAGCTCCAGTAGTTTTTAGAGTTGCAGCTATTATTGGAACTATTGGAGCACTCGAAGTAGATGGTGCTAGAAAGATAACAGGTACTGGCGACTTTAGAGTGGCCTGGTTATCTTCAGCAGAGGTTGAGGTTGAACGTCTCTCTGTTTCTTTTTCCTTGCTTTGGTTTGTTTCAGAGGGAGTAGACTCCTTTTGTGTTTCAACAATTTTTGGTGTAGGAGTCTTCTCCCCCTTAAGAAGATCGGATGACCCCTGAGGTTGGTCATCATGGTCATCAGATTCTTCATATCTAGCCTTCTTCCAGGCCTCCTCAGAGCATGCGACCTCTGGTTCCTTCCTCTTCAATGATCCCTCTAAATAATTGACATTCGTCAGAAGGTCTTCAATCTTTTTGTTCTGCTAAATGGTTTTGGAGACGAACTTGCTGGAGATATTCATTACATTGCTGGTGATCTTCTTGGAGAAGTTGGTGAGGTCAGCCTTTGTAACAAATTCAGATGTAGCAGGAGCAGCAGCAGAGGAGGTAGGGATCTTTGCAATCACCTCTGCCATAGAACGCAAGACTTCCTCTTTGAATTGAGAAAAGTCTGCATGTGATGGAGTGGGGGCAGAGGGAGTTGGAATCACCTTGAGGAGCTCTGTTGTGGAGTTCTGAGTTTCTCTGGATAGAGCCGAGTCATTTTTGATGACCAGGCGTTCCAGAGCATCCAGTTTATCGTTCTGAGAGATAATGGTTGTGCGCAACTCAGAGACCTCTGAAGTGAGCTTTGCAACCTCAGAGTGAGAGGCAGAGGCCTCTGAGGTCTTCTCTATTTGAAGTTTAATCTCCTTCAGAGATTCTCTTATTTCATCCCCAAAGATTCTTAACTCCTCTTTGGTAATGTAATCAGAGGGGGTGACCTTAGGATCAACACATGATTCTATGTTTCCCTCGAGTTCAGAGGGGCCATCCTTCGGATTTGGATTGATATTGACTCCGGAAGGACTTCCCATTAATCCTTGGGGAGCCTTTTTCAATGATTTCCCTATAATGGTTCCGATTGGTCTCTGATCATCAGAGTCAGAATCTGATGATGATGAGAACCGAATGTGGGTGGAAACCTTGTTGTCCAGGCTAAGGAGTCCATGTGCAAGAAGGTCATGCCATTCTTTTTCTGACAGGCAATCCTTACGAGAGATCTTAGTTCTCTCCTGATCTAAGAAACGGTCCAACTTTTTATGAGCCACAAAGGCATCTTGTGTGTGAGGAGGTGACATACTCTGGGGTGAATGAGTATTTTCATCTTGTTCTAAGTCCTGTTGGGAGGACTTAGCCGTATCAGAGGTTTCCTCTTTGGTGCGTGCTTCTGAGGCAGAAGAAGATGCCTCTGAGTGGCTTAGATGGGAAGGGTTCGAGGGGTGTACCTCTGTTTCAATGTCTACTGATGGTGGACCACCTTGGACAGTAAATGAGTTTGCACAGGGATTTGGGCTTTGGAATCGCGCATGTGTGCCAACAAAGACATCTTTTTCTACCTCGCCGCCCTTGGATTCTAAGTTTAGAAACTCACCCTCTGGAATTCTCTCTTCCTAACCTTCCTCTGCTCTGACAGAGTTATTCTCTTCGTCAGAGAGAGGGTGCACTTGTTTTCTCTCCCTTACTCTTACAGAGCCACCCTCTGGTTGCGCTCTGTTAACGTTTTGAGCAGTATTAGAGATGTCACTCTCTGATTCAGGCTCAGGCTCAAAACCTAAGTGTGTTGGGGATCCCATCATCGGTTCTGATGATTGGGCAACATGACTAATTAGAAGGTGGGTAGTAGAGTCAGCAGGAATTACCTCAATCATGGTGCGTGGGAAAGGTCGGTCATTTGGATAGGGAGAAACCTCTGTTTCTTTGAACGAGTTCATGATAAACAGAGGTGTCCTTGGACCCTCCTGAGTGATGGAGAATTTCTCCATTGCTCGTTGAATGACCACAGAGATGAATCTGGAAAACAGTACCGAAATTGGTTGTTTTCCTTTGGCCAAGTCTTTGTTCTTCTTGTCCATCACTGTCAGCATCTCACAGAAGAGAATGTGAGCCATATTTATGCTTCTGTTGAAGAAGAGAGCATCCATTATGGCTAGAATCGCTGGATGGGTCTGATCCTGGCTTCCAATCTTGTAGGTAATTGTTCGGTTGAGAACACTAAACATAAAGTTCCACTTGGGAGGCAGGTACTGACGTCTGAATTGACTTAGGCATGCGATCTCCCTGTTGTACCCTAAGTGGTGGAGGAACTGAAGAAGGACTTCTTGAGTTGGTGGTTTCTCAAAGTTTTCTGTTTGAAGATCAGTTTTCGTGAGCAAGTTGAATCGGCGAGTTAGGGTTTGTGGGGTGATTCTTATGTTCCTTCTTTGGTCACCTAGGTCAATGTACCCAACCAGTCCTTCCTTTTCATCATCGAATTCACTTGAATACCACCATTGTTGGACAAAGCGTAGAGGAATATCTGAAGCATGTTTGGTGAGGACATCATTGAGTTCGCAGTTGTTCAAGAAGTCTAATATTGGGCGAAACTGCTCATCGTATTTGGTAGGGTTGACGTCCAGAAAGTAGTTGTTACCTTTCACTGGAACGTCAAACTGCGCCATATTCAAGCTTGGAACAAGTTTGCTGGAGTTATCTGAGGTTTGGGAATGAGCCATCATTGTTGCGGGTGAGAAAGATGAGAGCTTAGAAAGAAAGATTTGGGATTTTGGATTCTGAGAGCGTAGAGAATAATGAGAAGAAAAAAATGTTTTTATGGACAGAAAAAGGTAGAGGGAGAGGTTATGGAAACGGCGATTGAGTGTTCCAATGTCAGAAAGGACGTTCCATCATCCCCTAATTAATAGGTGACACGTTGAGGGGTGTAGGGGAGAGCCGCTTGGTGTCAGAAAACCGCTAGTTGGGTTTTTGAAAAGAAACGAATGGTTATCCAAAATATTTATTATTAAAAGAACTTCCTGGAATATTCGTTTAATGAGAAAAGATCAGAGGATCTGATATAAATATCAGAGACAAGATCAGAGTCTCTGATATGAGTATCAGACACAAGATCAGAGGCTCTGATATGAGTATCAGAGAAGCTCACTTTCTCCCCCTTGAAAGATGAAAGGTTCTTTGTCTCCCCCTTGACCAAAGAATAATGTCTTTATCTTCTCCCCCTTGACACATGCTTGGTGATACAAAAATATGATTTTTACCATTTGTGAAAAAGTCCAGAGGCTCTGAAATTAGTTTCAGAAGTTCTGGTTGAACATGCTACGCATGTCAGAGGCTCTGATGAATGGATCAGAAACTCTGATGTTTTCCTGTGTTAGGCAGACATGTTCAACAAACCCAACTTGCTAATTAAGAAATTGAACCTTCGTTCATCTAAAGCTTTTGTGAAAATATCAGCAAGTTGAAGTTCAGTTGGTACAAAATACATCTCTATTGTTCCCTTTTCAACATGATCTTTCAGAAAGTGGTACCTTACATCAATGTGCTTTGTTTTGGTGTGCTGTACTGGATTGGCAGAGATGGCTATGGCACTTTTTGAATCACAGGGAATTGCAATTCTGTCATAGTGTAAGCCATAGTCTCGGAGCTGAGTTTACATCCATATGACTTCAGAGCAACAACTAGCAACAGCAACATATTCTGCCTCTGTTGTGGAAGTTGAAACACAGTTTTGCTTCTTGGATGTCCAACTTACCATCTTATTTCCCAACAATTGACAACATCCTGATGTACTCTTTCTCTCTAGCTTGCATCCTGCATGATCTGCATCAGTGTATGCTGTTAAATTAAAGCTAGACAGTTTTGGATACCAGAGACCTAAATAAGGTGTGCCTCTGAGGTATCTAAAAATCCTTTTAACTGCTGCCAAATGAGATTCTTTTGGATTAGCTTGATATCGAGCACAGAGACATGTTGCGAACAATATATCAGGCCTGCTTGCAGTTAAGTATAGAAGTGATCCTATCATGCCTCTATAGGTTTTGACATCTACAGATTTTCCTGAAAGATCAGAGTCAAGCTTGACTCTTGTGGTAATAGGGGTTTTCATAGAGGTTGAATCATTGAGTCTGTATTTTTTCAAAATGTCTGAGACATACTTAGATTGATTTATAAAAGTACCCTCTGATGTTTGCTTTACTTGTAAGCCTAGAAAGAATGTTAATTCTCCCATAAGACTCATCTCAAATTTACTCTTCATCAACTCTTAAAACTTATCACAATACTCTTGATTTGTAGAGCCAAATATAATGTCATCAACATATATCTGTACTAAAAGCATCTCATTTTTGTATCTTTTTATGAAGAAGGTTGTATCTACGGTACCTTTCTCAAAACCATTATTTATCAGAAATGTGGACAGAGTAGCATACCATGCTCTTGGATCTTGTTTAAGTCCGTATAGAGCTTTATCAAGATAATAAACATGGTTAGGAAACTCTGTATTTTCAAATCCAGGTGGTTGTTGGACATAAACTTCTTCATTTAATTTACCATTTAGAAAGGCAGATTTAACATCCATCTGATATACTTTGAATCCTTTGTGTGCAGCATAGGCTAAGAAGATTCTAATTGCTTCTAGCCTAGCTACAGGTGCAAAGGTTTCATCATAGTTAATACCTTCTTCTTGTCAATATCCCTTAGCAACCAACCTTGCTTTGTTTCTGATTATAATGCCATCCTCATCTTTTTTATTTCTGAAGACCCATTGAAAATGTATTCCCAGATTCAATCAAGCTATTCAAACACTCTCAATCAAGATATGACAGTATTATTCTAAAGAGAGAGTAGTGAGAGAAAGTAAATCTGATTTATTCATTAAGCTCTTACAAAATTACAAGAATTAAACCTATTTATATGAACTAAGAAACACTCAAGTAATCCAACTAAACTCTCAAGTAACTTGAACAAACTCTCAAGTACTTAAAACCCTCTAATACTTATGTTGACTTCTCACTATTTGACTATCATTGACTTTCATTGACTTCTCAAATATAAGACTTTTTACAAGGCTTTCCTGACTAAATCTTGGATACAATTAATGCATTAACATTCTCCCCCTTTGTATTCAAGATTTAATAAAAATTTGACACTTGTCTTCAGAGCTTGAATCTTCAACTTTTATCTTTGACAATCTTTAAACTTTGAAGCTCTGGCAATCTTCAGCCTTTCAGTCTTTGAAGAGTTTTGAAAAGTCTTTTGCACATTGCATCTTTGTAGAGTCAACAAGTCTTGAACAAATATTTGAAACTCTTTAAAACTTTTGAAACTTCGAGGGATCTTTGAAAATTGTATCTTCATCACTGTAAACTCTGATCAGTCATCAGAAAAACAAACTTTCTCGAATCATCTTCAGAATCTTTCTCTGAAACATAATAAGCATCTGAATTGTCTTGAACTTTCAGAATTATCTCTTCAGGATTATCTTCACCATTTGTCTTTGAAATGTCTTTCTTTAGAATCTTTTTGAATCTTCTTGATCCGAACAAACTTTCATCTAACTTGAACTTTCTTGAACTTTCTTGAACTTTGTAGATTTCTCCACAAGTCTTTTCACTTTGAACATTCTTCATGACTTTGAAATTGATTTGAAATTGAAATTGTAGATTTCTCCCCCTTTTTGATGATTGTGAGCATCATGATCATCAAAACTTTCTCAATTTCAGCACTTTCTTTGAATCTCCCCCTTTTACAAATATTCTCCCCTTTTGAGATACATTTGACATTCTCCGCTCTTTGATCTGAATAGCTGAATCATGAACTGTATATACCCGAATCTTTTCAAATTAAGATATAATGAACTTGGTAACCCTGATTCAACAAGTGAAACAGTTAGAAGTGCCTGTCAGTAACACGGAGTTACTGTGTACAACGAATGTACAATTTAAGGAGCTGGTTTGATGATGACTCCCCAGGACTTCCATTCAATCATTGAAAAACACAAGGTTTATCTATGAATGTTCTGACAGAAAAACAAATTTTCTGTGTGCTCGTGCTTGTGTATGAAAGAATTTAGCACAATGATTGTGTTTCATAAGGCTAAAATTGTGTAAACTATTGAGACAGCAACAAGTATTACACGGACTCAATGTGCATGAAAGAGGTGCGAAGGTGGGGCAACTTTCCTTCTTTTTCAATATCTAAATCTTCCGAGTGAAGACCAGCTAGCAGATATGTTGCGTCCCCAAAGAAAATGAAACATTTCTTTGTTAAGAAAGAAACGAGTGGTTGGTGGGGTAATTGCAAGAGTTGGCATGGGCTCACTGCCTTTTTCAATGATGATCACCAAAGAATGTGAACCAATCAGAACATGTGGCTGCCCGGCTCAGAAAGTGGTTGGTGCAGAGTTCTGATATTCTTTTAACTCTGTTCTCACACCCTCTTTCTTTTTAACATTAAAGCTCACTTCTAACCAAACTCTCATTTACATTTTTCCGCTCCACGCAATGAGAAAAACTCAACCGAATGAGTTATCTCCCCCACTCTTTGATTTTGACCCCTCACCCCTCAATCACTCTAGGATTACTTCCTGGGTAGGAAACCCTGGTTAACGTGAATCCATGGAAGTTCTATTTAAGCTCACACACTAATCCCATGTAAGTCCTATAAAGAATGTTTGTTCAACAGTTTAACTGAACAGCTAAGCATAAAATGTATGATATCATTGTCAAAAAAATGTATGCTCATGAGATTTAAGCAATTGAACTTTGAAGATTTCTCAAAACAAAGTATTGAATGAATGAAATGAAATCAAGAGAATTGTTATGAGAATCTGACAATGTATCAATCAGATCAAATAATATGGTTTAGGGTATCAAAGAATTGGATATTTTGTTTATATGAACAAATATAAACAATTTTGCAATGAACGCACAAATATTGAAATGATGAAAGATGCTCAACAACATTTGAAAGGAAACGGGGTATTACCATCGAAAAATAGGTTCGTTTAGAGACATGGTAATAACAGATTAAAATGAAGTACTAAACCGATGTGTGTTAATACTTTACAGTATATAGAAAAGATAATACACGAGTATTGATCTTAGGAAACACACGGTCAGTTAAACATTAAAGCTCAAAAATGAAAAACAATTAAAATCACACTTCTAAATTCATTAAATCTTTTGAGAATAGAGAAGTGGTTTGAACGTTTAAGAAACTGTTTTTCATGCTTGAAAGTTGTTCTTCTTTCAAACAATCAGAGATCTAGATTAGAATATTTACCTTTAAGCTCCCCCTCAAATCATTATATCATGATTTGTTTTCTTTTAAGATAATGAAGGTCTGAACATTAAAGAACGGGTCCTGATCTGTCATATGATCAGAAGCCACAGTCCTTTACATTAAAGTTCGGGTTCTAAACTGAAGTGTTTAGAAGCCATTGTTCTTTGACTTTGAAGTCCGAGTCCTGAGTTGATTTACTCAGAAGTCAAAATTTTGTACTTTGAAGTACGAGTCCTGATCTGTACATGATCAGAAGTCAAACATCTTGCTCCCCCTATACTTGTGGTACTTGCGAAACAGATTTAACAGGCTTTGGTACCCACTGGTATTTGGGTCCTGGTATGTTAGATTTAGAAATCCACCTCTCATTAGATTTATATCTTTTAAAATCCGAAATCTGAGAAGTAATTCTGTAAGATCCGTACTAGTTATGAGCAGATTCTCTCTGAACAAAGTCATTTTCTCCACAGTAAGAACAACAGATCTTCCTTTGAGCAATCCTGATCAGATGATTAGTTGAGTAAAACATATCAGGATAAACAAAGGATTTACCTTTATGCGCTCTGTTCTTTTTGGCATTTGTTGTGGATTTGAATGCTTTGTCCTTCATTTTCTTTTCATCTGAAGAACTCTTCACTCTCCAGACCATCTGACTTTTCTTAGATTTCTTTCCAAGAGATTTAACAAAGAAGCTCGCTGGTCCATCAACAGATTTGTCATAAAATAGATTTGATGGTCTGATCTGACTTGATTTGACAATGATTGGTTTAACACTTTTGTTTTTCAAAACATTTTTGTCATGAACTGAACTTGAAGCTGTTTTGAAAGAACAGACTGATTCTGTTGAGAGATCAACAGGTGATTGATTAATCACATCAGCTGAAATCTTTTCTGATAAATTGACGTTTGCAGATTCTAAGTTCTTTATCTTTTCAGATAAAATATTTCTTTCAGAAATAAGTTTGTCAAACTTCTTTTTCAAATCAGATCTAGCCATCTGTTCTTTAAGAATATCTGATGACAGAACAGATAATTTGGATGTGAGCTTTGATATTTCAGATTCAAAATATGAACGTTCTTGCTCAAAATCTGTTTCCAAGTTCTTGTTTTTCTCAGAAATATCTTTAAAAATCCCAGCATTTTTCTTTTCAAATAATTTCTTTTCTTGCTCAAAAGACTGCTTCTTTTCTTTGAAAATATTTCTTTCTTTTTCAAGCAAGTCTTGTAAAGTAGAAATCTGCTTGGGAAGTTCAGTATTTTTAGCTTCAAGAACTTGTCTTTCCTTTGCAAATATGTCTCTTTCAGTGATTAAAACCTTTTCAAAATCAGACACTTGCTTTGAAAGTTTAATACATCTAAGCTCAAGATTTTTCTTCTCTTGGTCAGCTTTCTTAGAAAGTTCAGATATCTTTTGAGTATAAGATTTCTCCAAATTAGATTTTTCCTTATCTGCTTGGATACTTTTTCTTCTCTTGAAGCTTGACTGATTCATCTTGCAATTCTGATGATTTCTGTTCAGTCGTCTTTAGTTGCCTTTGAAGTTTTTCAATCTTTTTCTCTTTCAATTTTAATTCTTTTTCACATGTGACAATTGTTTTTTCTTTTAAAACAATGATTTTCTCTCTTTCTTGAATCTCTCTTTCTTTCTCTCTTATCTCTTTCTCTTTTTCTCTTATGTCATTCTCTTTTGCACTGATGATACCTGCAGAATTAGATTTAACAGTATTAGTACACTTTATACAGTCAGAAGTTTTATCAGAGTTTGACAAATTAAATTTCAACTCCTGAATCTGTTTTAGAAGCACTGAATTCTGATTTTTTCAGTTGATCTCGTTCAGCTTCTATTTTCGGTAGCTCAGGCATGTACAAGACTGCCATATCTCTTGCGGACAATACAGTATTCCCTTTATCATCAGTAGTAGGCATCTTGAAAGATTAGCTTGATAATGAAAGATCGTTCCCAAACAGTTCAGAACAATTTAACTGAAAGTCAAACTTATATCAGCACAAAAAAAATAATATCAGATAAGCTCAAAAATGACATAAAACGGACTAAAAATGAAAGAAAAATATGAAAATATGAACTAAAATCGACAAAATACTAAACTAATACGGAAAATGAGGAATAAAAATGAAAAAATACTAAGACTCGACGAAAAAACGAGAACTAAAATGACAAAAAAACACAAAATATAAAATCTAAGGACTAAAAACGTAAAAACACAAAACTTATAAAACTAGAAGGACTAAAAATGACAAAGAATAAAACTGCAAACTATAGGGACTAAACATGTAAAAACTTAAAACTATAAACTGCAGGGACTAAATGTGACAGATCCTGAAAGTTGAAACTTGAAGGATTAAATCTGTCAAAATTCTAAGCTAACACTAGAGGGACCTAAATTGTCAAACTTTAAAAGCTACTTAACAATTCTAACAAACTAACAGATTAGGACTAAAAATGAAAAGAAAGTTAACGAAATTTTAATAAAAGAAAACTACAAGGACCGAAAATGACATAATAAAAAAAATACTAACTGGACTAATGAAACTAACGAAAAAGGATTGAAATTGTAATGAAAACTAACAAAACTAACGATCTAGGACCAAAATGTCACAAACTTAACGGACTTAACGGCTGTCCGTTAAGTTACTGTTCATCGTCTTCAAACTTACGATCTGCAGTTTTCAAACGTCGATAACTCCTTCGTTTCTTGACCAAAACTCAGGAAACAAGGTTCATTGTGATCCTTGAGCAACAAAGAACGAATCTCTACGAAAAAGTTCGAATCATGCACTCGAACTAGAGCTGTAGATCGAAGTAAAATTACTCCGGCGAGATGGTTTTCCGGCGATCATATTTCTGTTTGTTCGGGGCTATAAACACCTGAAAATTGATGAATATCAAGTAAGAATGCGAATATGAAGCTTAAGCAACAAAATGTATCGATCAAAAATGATTTCCGGCAAAATCCGTTTTTCCGGCGAGAGCTCCAGTGAAACTTCAAACTTTGATATCTTGATGAAAACTCGATGAAAATCAATTCCAAAACTTGTTATGGAATCCTTGTAACAAGAGGAACAATTTAGAAACAATGATATAGATCAAAAACATCTCATACGAAGACCCACTTGATGATGTCGTAAAAAAAATCAAAAAAAATGAAACTCGCAGGTAATGCCTTGCGGGTTTGCAGAACGCGCATATGCTTATCTGCGTGTTTTGTAAAACTCGCAAGTTGCTTAGAACATGAAACTCGCAGGCTGCAATTATTTTGAAACTCGCAAGAGGAATTAGCCTGAAACGCGCAAGTCGATGAACTTCAAACGCGCAAGTGCCTGAAATGCTCAAATTCCTGAAACGCGCAAGCTGAATTGAAACTGAAACGCGCTAATAGTGACTTGCGTGTTTTGATGAAACTCGCATGACTCATAAATCTGAACTCGCAAGATTCAATTGCTTGACTTGCGTGTTCTTTAAGAACTCAGCACAAATCGTCCAAAAATCATCATTGTGGTGTGCGTGTTCATCCAGTTTAACAGTAAGTCATCACTGTGGTGTGCATGATTTTCCTTTAGTTCCAATTGCAAATTTTCCTTTAGGAAGGGGAACTAAGGTCCTGACTTTGTTTCTTTCAAACTCTTGAAGCTCATTCTGCATTGCAGTGATCCAATGAGGATCTTCAAGAGCTTCATTTACCTTCTTTGGTTCAATGATGCTTAAAAAATTTACAAAAAAACATTCATTGATTGTGGTTGATCTGGTTTTGACACCCTCTGAAGGTGATCCAATGATCTGATCATGGGGATGATCCTTTGTCCATCTTGTGAGTGGAGCATGAACATGAGGTGGAGTTTGAGCTTCAGAGATGACAGCGGGAGACATCTCTGTTGTGCTGAGAAGAGGCTCTGAAGTTGATTCCAGAGGCTCTGAAGTTGATTCCAGAGGCTCTGAAGTTGATTCATTTCTTGAACCTGCATTCAAGGAAGCAGAAGTTGTGACTTCAGAGGGACCAGAGAGATTTGTACCTGACGTTTGTGGTTCCTCTGAAGTTGCTCTGTGAATATCTCTAAAAAGAAAGTCTGTATTTTCATCATCAAAGAAATCTTTGAATATTTTGTTTAGTTCAGATTCTCTTGTCCTTGATGATTCAGAGATATTTTTAGCATTTGAATTGATATTATTGGTGGCAAGATTTCTGTCATCATCAAAAGACACATTGATACTCTCTTTGATTGTTCTTGTTCTCTGATTGAACACTCTAAAAGCTTTTGAGGCTAGTGAATATCCAATGAATTTCCCTTCATCTGCTTTCTTGTCAAACTTTCCGAGAGACTCTCTATCATTTAGAATAAAAGACTTGCATCCAAAAACATGGAAATCTTTAAGATTAGGTTTCCTATTGTTAATGAGTTCATAAGATGTTTTCTTGAATCTTTTGACAATTGTAGCTCTATTTTGAGTGAAACAGGTTGTTGCCACTGCTTCAGCCCAAAAGTTTGTGGGAAGATCTGATCCTGCAAGCATAGATCTTGCAGCTTCAACCAGTGTTCTGTTTTTCCTCTCAACAACACCATTTTGTTGAGGTGTTCTAGCTGCAGAGAAGTTCGGAGTTATGCCTTCCTCTGAAAGATATGAGTTCATTTTAGCATTTCTGAACTCTGTTCCATTATCACTTCTCAGCTTCTGAACTTTGGTATCAAACAGAACGTGCAATCTTTTTAACAATCTTATTAAAATATCAGGAACATCAGACTTGGCTCTGATTAATTCTATCCAATTATATCTAGAGTATTCGTCAATCAAGACGAGGATATACTTTTTACCGGACAAACTCTTCACAGATATAGGACCACAGAGGTCCACATGAAGCATATGCAAAGGTTTTGGACAATTATTATCACTTTTGGTCTTGTGGGAAGATCTTTTCATTTTTCCCATTTCACAAGCAGAACTGAGATGATGTTTGTTAAACTTTAGAGATGGTAATCCCTTGACCAATTTATCAAGTAAAGGAAAGTTCATACGTGAGAACTTTTTATGCCAGAGCCAAACATCTTCACTGTTCAGAGACACAAGACAGAGTTTCTCTGAGTCAATTTTTATGTGTTTGGAAAAAGTCATTCTGTATAAATTTCCCTTTCTGCCAACTTTGAGCATTTCTTGACCTGTTTTTGAGTGAAGTAAAGAACAATGTGTTTCTTGAAATTTCACATCAAAGCCATGGTCACAAAGCTAACTTATGCTGATTAAGTTATGCTTTAACCCGTCAACATAAGCAACCTATGATACATAAATATTACCTCTTGATAGCTCACCATAACCTTTAATCTGACCTTGCATATTGTCTCCAAAAGTTACTGCTCCCCTAGATTTGGCTTTGAAAGAGTATAGTAACTTTTTATCTCCAGTCATATGCCTTGAACATCCAGAATCTAAGTACCAGATCGGCATAGACTGTTTCTGTAAGAGAAATTAGATTTTCTTAGGTACCCATCTCATTATGGGTCCTATTTTGTTAGATTTCTGATTATCTTTTTGAAATTTTGCCTTCTCATCTTTTGATGTTTTGGCAGTATTGTCCTTTTTCTTTTGAGGCTTTGTCTCTGAATTTTTATTCAGAGATTGATGAAGAAAACAGTGAGAACCTCTGAAGTGATTTTTTAGTTTTATCAAGAGTTGGATGCAATTGCACTTTATAGAACAAGAAGAAGTAGAAGCAAAGGAATTAATTTCATTAAATGCATTCGATACATTATGATTCCTTTTTGAATTAGTACTAGGAATATTACAAGTATTCCTAACTACTTCTTTTCTTCTAGCTTGAGAGACAACCTTCTTTTCAAGTTGTCTTCTCTTGTTCAGAAACATCCTCTTCTCTTTGTTGCTCACTGCACAAACAAGATCAGAATGGTTAATTTCTTGCCAATTTCCTTTTTGTCCAGGAGTAAACTTGATTGGTTTATAAGTGTAGAGTTGAGAACTGATAATTTTAATCTTTGCCTTTTCAAGTTCCAGAAAAGTTTTTGCTTTAAGACACATTTCTACGAAGTCAGGACATATTGGTATTTTGGGTTTATTTTTCAAAAAAGAAATAGGAATGTTCAAAATTCCAGAACCAATAGTATCTATCTTTTTATGAATTACTTCCTCTGGTCTGTAAAAAATCTGTTCATCTACCTCTGGATCAGATTCAGAATCAGAGTAAAAAAAGTCTCGTTCAGCCTTACCAGAGATAACTACCTCTGATGGTTTCTCAATTTTCTTGGGTCTTGAGACTTTGATGATCCTTTTCATGTTTTCTTTCCTTTTTAAATCAGTTATGATATATTCTTGATTTATTCTCTTGATGTCTTCCTCGAATGTAGTTATGTTGCATTTATCAGAGAATGGTGAATACAGAGGGGCATCTGGATTAAGTGAACTCTGAGGTTCATCTTCACAAGTACTTGCTTCAGAGGTACTTTGTTCAGATGTCTCTGACTCATCTTTGATAAATGCATTGAACTTGAAAATCTCTTTAGGATCATTGCTCTGTGGTTTTGTGAAAAATACCTCTGAAGTTTCTTTTTCTATTTTTAAGATAGAATTTGGAATGTTTTGAACTTCAGAGTATGCAACATTTTTAAAGTTCATAGCCCTAGTTTTTTTATCTCTCTGAGGTTTTTATTCTCTTGAAATTGTTCAGAGATGGACAGTCAGAGCTCTGGACCTTTCCTTTACAGAAAGTGGAAGAAAGTGAAGTTTTCTTCAATCCAGTGAATGGATCCAATTCATTGAATCCAAGCCCTTGAGTATCCATTTAAGAGTTTATCTTTATGTGTACATCTTGAGCATCAAGAATTTTTTTATTTTTAGTTCTTTTCTTTCCAGAGTTTGATGAAGGATTTCTCTTTCCTTTTGAAAAAACTTGCTTAAGGCAATTGAATTGATTCTTTCATACTCAGATCCTTTTACTTCTTCCTCTTTAACTTTTAAGACTTTCTCAAGTTCTTTGAATTTTGATAATAAGGATTTTTCTTTTTGTCTCTGATTCTCTTCAAGTTCAAATTTCTCAACAGAAATCTCTCTCTTTTCTAACTCAAGAAGATCTTTTTCTCTTTTGTAAAAATTAAGATCTTTTGTCAATTGTTTCCTTTTTTCTTTTTCATCATCAGGTTTTTGCTTTAAGATTTGAAATTCATCTGTTATCTTAATAACATCCAATTCAAGTTCACTGTCAGAGGTGGAAGGAGAGTTTACCTGTTCAGAGAAGTCCTCTGATGACTCATCATTCTGATCATCTGTGAAAGCCATACCACAGAGATTGGTAGGTTCTTCTTCTCCATCGCTTGTTGAGTCTGACAGCCAGTCTTCCATCTCAGCTACAAGTACTCTTTCTTTTACATTGTATTTGTACTTGTTTTTGTAGTAGTCTTCATCTTTGATAAGTTTGCCTCTGCAGTTTGCAGAGTAATGGCCTGGCTTTCCACATCTAAAACAACTTCCATCATTTTGGTTTGATGGAAGAGCAGTGTCTGATTCTGTCTTATGTGCTTGTGGTTGTGGTTGTGGCTTGAAGTACCTCTGAGGTTGAGGATACCTTGGCTGAAATAATTGTTGAGATCTTGATTGTTGAGTAGAATCATGATTGGTGAAATGAACGCCCTTCTGATCACTATGCAGAGTAGATCTGGGCTCTTGTTGATAGTCAGCTTTCTGAAATCTCCTTTCTGGATTTCCTCTTCTTTCTTCATCCTCTCTTCTTCCTTCAAAAATTTTCTTGCCAAACTTCTTGTTAAATTGATGGGTGATTAATGCAAGACATTTGGCAAAGGCATTGATGTCATCATCTGAGTCAGAATCTGAGTGTTCAACTTCTTCAGACATCAGAACCTTTTAGGATTTTCTTTTAGATTCTTTCTTTGAACAGATGTCTTTTTCTGGATTTCTGCATTCTTGTGATACACCCTTTTGTTTTGACATGAGTGCAAGGGGTCCACCTAAAGAAGTTTTTGCTTTTTGTTTAACTACTTCTTTTTCTTGTGCAACCAGGGTGCCATAAATGTCAGTCAATGACCATGATTCAAGATTTTGATTGGCTTGTATTGACATTGACAGTTGTGACCATTCCTCATTTAAACTTTTAAGAAAGAGAACATTGTTTTCTTCTTTTGTTCTCGTGACCCCAAATTTTCAGCATTTGGTTATGAGGATGTTAAACCATGAGTATGTTTGATGTAAGGTTTCTTCGGGTGATGCATGAAAATCATGATATTCATTGATACAAAGATTTCTCCTGTTCTTTTGAGTTTGTAGGCCTCCTTCAAGTTGGTTTAACAACTGATCCCATATCTCTTTTTTTTAGTTACACAAGAATCAAGTTCTTGGAAGATATCATTGGGAATGGCCATTATAAGTAATCTAACAACTTTTGAATCATTATCCATCATGTTAGTTTCTTCATCCGTAAAGTTTGAAGTTTTCTTTTCATAGTAAGCATGGATTTCAGCAGTATCTACTGTTGCGGGAACTCTTGGTACCAACACCATTGGTTGGTGAGGTCCATCGTTCACTGATCTTAACAGATCCCTGTCCGTGCCTTCTAAGAAATTTACCATCCTTATCTTCCATTGAGGATATTCATCCCTTAGAAGTGTAGGAGGTTTGGTTAATGATCCGGCTGTATAAATGGCACTTATGCTTGAGTTTGCCCTTTTTGTGAAGAAAAGATGAAGGTTTGAAGAACTGATGCTTTTCTATGAAGATCTTTCTAGTAAATGATGTAACTGTGATTTACTTTTAAATATGGAACATATAAAGTTTAATAAACCAGGGTTTATATAAGCATGCACAGATGTTAAAAGCTTGAATCAATAAGAAATAAATCTATCCGAGTATGCAGATATGATCTTTCTTTGTTTTAGAAAACAAAGGAGGCTCTGATACCAATTGTTGGATCCTAGATTTAATCTTATAACAATAATGATATAAACAACATGAGTATTAACAGCGGAAGCAATATAGTTTAATATCAAAAGCAGATTCAAATATCCAAGTTCATATATATAAAGCAAGTAGAAAGAACAAGATCTTCGTGAGATATATTCAGTTGATTCTTCCTATGCAAGATATCAAAAAGCACACTTTTGTCAAAGGAGTGATGGTCCTATTTATAGAACCAGAAAGTAAACAGTGTACTATTCTGACAAATAGAAGCATGCTTGAACAGTGTCTTACCTAAAAGGTAAGTTCAAGACGCTTGAACAGTAACCTACTCTATAAAGTAAATCTTATCACTAAGTGATTGGTTATCTGTTCTGATACTTCAGGAAAGTCTTCAGCGCCTTCTTCAGAGAGAATGTCTTCAGAACTCTATGTTGTCTTTAGAGCCTCTGATGAAGCCATCTCTGATGTCTTCTGCTGAAAGCTGCAATCTCTGATAAGTACTTCAGAGGCAGGTTTGTCCTCTGAAGTCTATGTCCTCTGAAGTCTATCTTTGGAGGTCCTTTGAAACAGGACGGGTATTTTCAACACTTTAACAAACAGAAGATTTGGAGCTAACAGGCCTCACTTGAAATCTGGCACACACACATACAACAAACATAATGTCTTGTCTTGAAGCTATTAGATACATGAGGGAGCCTATCATGCATATATAATGACGAACATCCACATCCTCCTCCTCAAGATCTGTAGTGATCTGTTTGTGTGTTTCATTAGGTGTGCTTGCAGGCTTTACTTCTGAAAATCCAAACTTTGTAAGTACATCCTGCACATACTTGGATTGACGTATCAAAATGCCATCTTTCTTCTGTTTAACCTGTAGCCCAAGGAAGAATGTAAGTTCACCCATAGAGGTCATCTTGAATCTTTTGTGCATCAACTCCTCAAACTCCTTGCACATATAATCTTTTGTGGATCCAAAGATGATATCATCCACATAGATTTGAACAAGCAGGATGTCCTTCTTCTTCATTTTAATGAAAAGGGTCTTGTGAATGATTCCCCTTTCAAAATCAATTTCCAAGAGATAGGTAGACAGAGTGTCATACCATGCTTTTGGTGCTTGCTGTAGCCCATAGAGTGCCTTCTTTAATTTGTATACTTTGTCAGGAAAGTTAAGATTCTCAAACCCTGGAGGCTGACAAACATACACTTCTTACTCGATTTTCCCATATAGAAATGCACTCTTAACATCCATCTGAAATACTCTGATCTTCATGAAAGAAGCATAGGCTAGAAACAGCCTAATTGCCTCAATTCTGGCTACTGGTGCAAGCACTTCTTCATAATCTATCCCCTCTTCTTGTGTGTACCCTTGTGCCACAAGTCTGGCCTTATTCTTTATCACTATTCCTCTCTCATCTTTCTTATTCTTGAAAACCCATTTAGTTCCAATTTTCTTTTGTCCTTGTGGAAGGTCAACCAGATCCCACACATTTTGCAGCTCAAACTGCAGCAGCTCCTCTTGCATTACTTCTATCTAGCTTGGGTCTTTCATTGCATCATAGGCCTTTTTAGGTTCAACTTGAGATAGAAAACAAGATAACAAACTTGACTGCAAGTCTTTCAATCCTCCTAACTTACTTTGATGCCATGTGATCCTGGGAAATTGATATCACCAATCACCAACTGAGGAGGGTGATTCTTCTGAGTTCTTGTTTGATGAACAACCTCCTCATTAATATTTTCATCAAGATTAGAGTCATTCTTTTCAGGAGTGTCTCCACCAAAAACTGAAGAATTTTCATCATCAGTATCATCCTCTTTATCACCTTTATCCTCTTCATCCTGTTCTGGTTCAGAATCCTCTGTTTCTGAATCATCTTTCTTTTCTTGTTGACAAAATTCAACAGGATCAACTGTAGGTATTGGGAACAACACAAACTCTTGTTTATGTTCTTGTACCATTGCTGAACTTGGTCCTGCAATTTGCACATTACTAAAATCCAAAGAATTAGTGAGTGAATCAATGTCAAACATCCAATCAGGACCTGTACCAATTTGATTTGGTGTGTTCTCGATGCATTTGACATTGTCACTTTCCTCTATAATCCTAGATGAACTGTTGAATACTTTGTATGCCTTGCTCTGAGAGTAGTATCCCACAAGAAATCCATCCTCAGCTTTGCTTTCGAACTTGCCTAAATGAGATATGGTGTTGAGGATTGTGCAAGGACACCCAAAAGGTTTGAAAAATCCAATAAAAGGTTTCTTCTTTTTGAAAAGTTCATAAGGTGTCTTTCCTTGGGATTTGACTACTAGAACTCTGTTTTGGACATAACAAGCAGTATTAACTGCTTCTGCCCAGAAAGTAATGGGTAACTTTGAATCTGCCAACAGAGATCTAGCAACCTCAATCAATGTCCTATTTCTCCTCTCAGCAACACCATTCTGTTGAGGAGTCTTAGGAGCACTGTATTGTCTCTCAATACCTTTAGTCTCACAAAAGCTGTTTAAGTCACTATTTTTAAACTCAGTTCCATTATCAGATCTGATGACTTTAACTCTTAGATTTGTTTGGTTTTCAATTCTAAGGTCAAAGGATTTGATCAGTCCACTTGTCTCATCCTTAGTCCTCAGAAAATATACCCAAGTAAATCTAGAGAAGTCATCAACAATGACTAAGCAATAGGATTTCTTACCAATACTCATTACATTTGTAGGACCAAAAAGATCCATATGTAATAATTGAAGGGGTGAAGAGATTGTGTTTATTTCTTTGGACTTATGAGAAGTTTTGTGCTGTTTGCCTTTAAGACATGCAACATAATGATCATCACAGAAAAACACTTTTTGAGGCAAACCTCTTACAAGGTTGTTTTTTCACAAGATTGTTCATAGTTTTAAAATTCATGTGACACATCCATCTGTACCAAAGAGATGATTCATCTAAAGAAGCTTTTGAAAAAAGACAGTTTAGTGATGAATCAGATGAAACACTCTCTAAATCTAAACAATAAACATTATCCTTTGTAGTAGTTCTAAGTAGTATCATAATACATTTAGTATCACTAAATAATATACTGTGTTTCTTGTCACAGACCTGTGATACACTTAACAAGTTGTATCTCAATTGCTCAACATAGTAAACATCTTCAAAAGTCATCTTACCATTTGAAACCATACCTTTACCACTTATCTTACCTCCTGCTGGATTGTCACCAAAAGCAACACGTCCTCCATCAAACCTTTTGAAATTTTGAAAACAGGACATGTTACCTGTCATGTGCCTAGAGCAACCACTATCTAAAACAGTTAGTTGTCTTGAGGGAACCCAAGCCAAAGTGGTCTTGGGTTGCCCTTTCTCATTAACATACTCATATTCATTAAGCTTAGTCTTGATGAGATGATCAGAGTTAGAAATCTCATGGCTCGAATACTTTGCCTTAATTATAGGCTTGTCTTATCCTCGTTAGCAGTTGTTAAAGCACATATTTATTGGATTCAAGATCATAATTATCTGAAGATGGAAATCTGAAGTTAAAGCTGATAAAGTCGTCTCAACAAATAGTATAGGGTCCTTTTGTAATAAATAGTCAAAGTCTGTTTAAGTATTTTATTTTATTAGTCTTTATTTGTTTTAGTATTTAGTTTGTTTTAGCTTTTGGGCCCAAGCCTTTCAAAGCCCATTAGGCCTAATCAAGCCTAAGTATAAAATGACTTAATTTAGTGGTTATTAGGTTAGAGAGCTAATTAGAAAAATTATCTTTGTGAGAGGAGGCTTATGGTGGTATTGGGCGCCGTGAAGAATAAGAAGTAGAGAGAGTTTTGATTTTATCAAGAACACTTGTAATCCTTTGAATCAATTGAATAATCATATCAGGTTTGCATTATCGTTGTTGCTTAATTGTTTACTTGTTTTAATGATTACGTATTGGGACACACAATTGGTATCAGAGCTAGTACAGATTGAATTGAATAATTTTTGTTTGGTTCTGTTTTTCTGTCAAAAATTCATAATTTTTATTGTGTGGTTGTTCATTCAAGTTTTTATATATTGGGTTGTAATCTATATGCATATGCTATTATATTTGGCATTGATTGTTTTGAGTATTGCATTGATTTCGATTATCAATTTGTTGATTTTTTTTGCTGTTCTGGGTTCGTTCTCGTACGCACTGTGTCAGAAATCAAATCTCTCTTAGAGTGGTTTTTATTGAAATTAATTGATTGCAATAAGTTCTAGTTCGTTAATCAATTGTTTTGGCAAAGTTTGGTAGTTTAATTCGTAATATTCAGTGTTTTCTGGGTTGATTTTGGCTTCTGGGTCGATACAGTATCAAGAACATTCCGGTCGAATACCTTTTATCGGTCCTAAGCCACTTCCGATCGAATACCTTTTATCGGTCTATTGCATTTGACCGATACACTCATAGTTCACCCCGGTCTAAGACTATATCGGTCGAACATATCGATCTTTGATTAGTGTCGGTCGAACAACCATCCGGTCTTGCACATTATCGGTCCATTCACTATCGGTCGACCACATCTTATCAATCGACCGGTACACTCACAGTCCATCCGGTCTAAGCCAGTATCGGTCTAAGCATTCTATCAGTCGAAGGTATATCGGTCCATAGCATTCTATCGGTCTTTGGCACTATCGGTCTAAGCATACTTCCTGTCGAACAAGTTACCGGTCGAATCAATTTTACCGGTCAAGCAAATTTCCGGTCTTACATCTTACCGGTCGTTGCAATTCCCCGGTCGAACAAGTTTACCGGTCGAGCACTCCACTTACTCGGGACCCCCGTGCTAAGTCTGCGAAGGGGGACAAAGTTCTGTTCGTGATCAGATTTGTCTGAATTTTATTCTAAGATTTTCGTGATAGACATGATTTGGGAGATTATATCAGAAAATCTCTGAAAGAAGGAATCATGACACCTCCAACCAAGGTTCTCACTGTTGCCGGAGAAAATGGTGAAGAAGAAGAGACAGAGTATAAGTTATCGATTGGTGAATATACGGAAGATCAGCTGAAGAGACACAAGGGTGACATGCTGGCAAAATCATTTATTCTCCAAGGCATACCGAATGAAATATATGTCAAGATTGACAACTACAACGCTACCGGTAAGCAAATGTGGGATCAGTTGGAGAAGATGATGATCGGATCTAAAGTCGGCAATCAAATCAAAGTTTCCAACTGCTTGAATAATTATGAAGAATTCAAAGCCAAAGCTGGAGAATCACTCGAAGCCACTTATGACAGATTTGTCACATTGCTGAACGAGCTCAGCAAGAACAAGATCAACAAATCTCAAGTTGAGCTGAATGTGAAATTTCTCAGCAACCTTCAGCCCGAGTGGAAGAGATTCGCTAGACAGATGAGGCAGTTGAAAGATCTGAACGAGATTCCACTTCCTCAAACAGAATGAGGAAGAGGTGGATGAAATGAAGGCTGAAATGAAGAAGGCTGATAAAGCAGTAATTGATCCAGTTGCTCTTGTGGTCAAGAAGTCGAAGAAGAAGAAAGTTATAGAATCTGAATCAGAAGAGGCTGATAGCGAGGCAAAGTCTGACTCTGACGATTGTGAACAACTGATGGAAACCATGCTAATGTTAACCAAGGCATTCCAAAAGATGTTCTATAAAAAGCCAAACTCCAATAGTTAGAGATACTCGTCTGGTCCTAATAACTACAAGCATAAGGAGAAAGTTGAAGACAAGAGACTAGAAGAAAAGAAGAAGACTGGAGCCAAAGAGCCCAAGAAGGAAGAACCAATGAAGTGCTACAACTGTGGCAGATTCGGTCATTTTGCCAAGGACTGCCGTAAATCAAAAGTCCGAAACTCCGAATATTACAAGAATAAGATGCTTCTATCCAAGCAACAAGAAGCTGGGAAAACATTGATGGCCGAGGATGAATACTGGCTCGACCATTCGGATCAAAAGTCTGAAGAAGGAGAGAAGGATGAGACAGCACATCTGTGCTTGATGAGGAAAAACGAGTCAGAAGCTGAAGCTGATTCTGATGATGGAGACAATGATGAGATATGTAACATAACTGAATATGATTTTCTGAACCAAATGCATGCCATGACGTCTAAACTCCAAGAATTAGAGTCTAAACTGAAGCGTGAGAAAGGTGTCATTAATGAGAAAAATCAATCTATACATAAACTTAGTAATGATATTGCTGAGAAAAATGTATTAATTGAAACTTTGCATAAAAATATAGACAGCTGCGCTAAAGAAAAGACTATAATTCATAAAGAGTTGTCTGAAACTGTTTCTAAGTATAGAGAATGTGAGTTTAAGTCTATAGAGATTTCTAAAAGGTATTTTTCTACTTCAAAAGAAAAGAATTATTTAATAGACAAGGTGAATGCTTTGGAAGAGAAATTACATTCTTTAGGTCAAACTAAACACACTATTCATTTGAACAAACCTAAAGAGAAACCTGATACTCGGGGACTTGGTTACAAAAACCCACATCATCTCAAAAAGGGTATATCTGAAGTGCCTGCACTTTATGACTTTGGGTTTATGTTGTTGGCTCCTCAACATCAGGAACTCAAACCCTTTTGGACTAGTCTGTCTGAAAAAGATAAAGCCAAGGAATATGATAAAAGAAAGAACCCAGCTAAAGTTCAACTTCCATTTCGTTATGAGAAGTTGAATAACAGTTATAGTTCTAATAAATCAAAATTTCTTTCAAATGATTATTTTGAGAGTTATTCTATAAAAGAGTTGGGGGCTAAACCCATCGAAGGTAAGCTTTACGTACCTCCCCTAGTTTTGGAAAGTAAAATTTTTGCACTCGAGAATACTCTTACAGAAGAAAGACATTTGATGGACTTAGAACAAACTGTATTTTCAACAGTGTTCAAAGATACTGATTTTTCTAAATTCACTAAGGCTTTAAATTCTGATGACAGATCTGGTTCACTTGAGAATGATCTTAATTTCTTAAACTCTGATGGTATTTTGAATGATTGTGTTGCTCAATTTGATTTTACTTCTAAACTTCCTGATCATTCATCGTGTGCTGTTAATTCTTTTGGATTACCCAGTGTGTTTGAAAAAGGTGAAACATCAACGAAAGTTGATAAATCAGTTTCTATGAAATCAAAGAAAGCAAAAGGTAAGAAACAAAAATCTCAGCTTTCACAGAAACCGATCCCCACTGGTAAGCCAAAGAAGAAGCATTCTCTTAATTCTCATCATTCTAACTGTTAAGTCTAAATATTGTATCCACGATTTAATATGAAAGTCAAATTTGTAAAAGTCAACATTGACCTTGTAATAGTTAGTCAAAGTAAGTTTAGTTTACTTAGTCATTTAGGCTTTGTATTAGTTGTGAGTATAAATAGGTTTGTGTTGGTAATCATGTTGTAACGAACTTGAGACTTATGCATATTGTAATATCTAGAGTTGGTTAAATACAAGATCTACTTTCTCTCTCTAGACTTTCTCTCTCTAGTTCTTGATCTTAATGTTCATATCTTGAGTAATTAGCTTGATAGTTTGGGATTTATGATTAACAATTGGTATCAGAGCTGAACCAAACTTTTCAGAAAAGATTTTATCATGAGTTTGAATTGAAATTTGTGTGATTTGCATTGAAAATTCGTTATTTTCAGAAAAAATTTCAAGAAAACGGTTTTTTACTGTTTCATACGAAATTTGAGTGAAAATTGTTTTTAATGCAAGAAAATGGATTTATTGTGTTCGTTTTATGTTTGTGATTGATTGTTGTTTTGATTCCATCTCGAAATTCGAACAAAATCGGTTTCAATTTTTGATTTTTGAGATTTTCGTGAAAACGAGTTCAGTTACTGTTCTTGATTGAAAATATTCGATTTGATGTTTTAAATCGAAAATTGATTGCATGTGTGTGTTTAGAACTGTTTTTCGATGATGCTGACAAATTCTTGAAGTTCAATTGTGCAGGAATCAATCGATTTGAGAAAGATTATGTCAAGAAATCGATTATGCGTGTCATTCATACGGTTTGCGGGTCATTCATACAGACCTGAGAACCATACTATGCGTTTCAAGTGAGACCCGCATTTCATACTATGCGTTTCAAGTAAGACCCGCATACCATAGCTTCAAGAAGGACCCACAAAGCTCATCTTGCGTTTCAAGAAGGACCCGCATTTCTCACTTTGCGTTCCTCAAGTGACCCGCATTTCTCACTATTGCGTTCCTCAAGTGACCCGCATTTCTCACTTCAAACCTCTACTTTGCTAGTGTAGTGTGACCCGAATACCTCAAGTTTGCGGGTCTCTCTGGAATTTTTTTTTGGTCATCTTTGGAAATATTTTTTTTCTTCACTGCGAAATATCTAGTATTGTTCAAATTTCAATTTTCACGAAATATTTTTTTTAAGATTTCAATTTGATCTGATTTTTAATTTTCTGATACATAAGTTTGGAACGATCATTCACTGTAAGCTGATTACTCTTTTATCATGACATATTTTGCAGAACTTGAAGAGAACATTAAAAAGTTGGAACTAGAGAACATTAATCTGGCTCTTGCAGTTGACTTTCACTCACAAAAGTCAAAAGAGCATTATGAAGAAAGCATCAGACTGAAAGAGGAAATTAGTGCTTTAAAGATTATTAATGAAGATCTTCTGAAAAGATCTTCTGGGCAGAATGAAGAGAAGATAAAGAGATTGGAATCTGAGAACGTTGAGCTGAGAAAGAATTTATCTGATTTGGAAAAGCAGCTTGATGCAAATAAAGCTGATCTTAAAAATGAAAAGAAAAATTTTTCAAAGAAGTTCTCAGATTTCTCAAAGAAGAGTTATGAAGAGAAGAAGTCAGTGGAGCTTAAATGCCTTAAGCTTTCTCAACAAATCTCAGATTTTGAGAAAGTATTGATATTAGAAAGAGAGAAGTTTGAAAAAGAGAAGAAGGCCATAGAGCAAAAGAATGTAGGGTTCTTTAAAGAATTATCAGGCCAGGGAATAGAGTCAGAAAAAGGATTTGAGGAAGAAAGATCCATTTTTGAATCTGAAATCAAGAAGCTAACTTCAAAATTGTCTGAACTGTCTGCAAATGCGCTGAAAGAGCAAAAGACGAAGTCTGAATTCAAGTCAAAGATTGACATGCTTGTGAAAGAAAGAGACGACTTCGCCTCAAAGATCAAAGAGCTTGAAAAATCTGTTTCAAGTTCAAATCAGAAATTCATCTCGTCACAAAGGTCAGTCAAATCCTTTAATCAGATTCGTCGCACTAACCTTTTCTATGATGAATTTTTAGATGGTTCAGATACTTATCCGAAGAAAAGTATCAAGAAAGAGAAACTGGTTTGGCAAAAGAAACCAGTCAAAGATGATAAGGAAAATGAGCTGAAAGAGAATAAATCATGTGTACTTATACACAAAGCAAAGAAGAACAAAGAACCTAACGGTAAGAAATTTTATTGTTCTATTTGTTGTACACATGATCATTTTCATAAAAAAAATGATCATTTCTAGTATGGTTCTTACTCTGTGTCCCCCACACGCACTGCAACTAACATTTCTGGTCCCAAATACCAGTGGGTACCAAAACCGAAACTTGAATCTGTGTTGCAGGCACCTCACTCCAAGGGGGAGTAAGAAAGACAAAATGGCTCTTGAGTAAAATAGCTCAAGACCCGGACTTCAATGTCAAAATGGATTTTGAACACAACAGTTCAAAACCCGGACTTCAAAGCTGAAAGATTATGGCTTCTAAGCACAATAGCTTAGGACCCGTACCTCAACGTTCAAAAAGACCTTACTCCTGTATGCTTGCATCCGATGGATATTGATGGTCTCCGTCCCGAGTGAATTGATCTGATCTCTATCCTATACTTTTTCTTTGGTAAATTTTTCTGATATTGATGGTCTAACAATTCAAAGGGAGTGTTTGATTTCTATCCTGTTTTAACTGACATATTTCAGATGCTTAATTTAAGGGGGAGTAAAGGTTATGACTTCTGATTACTTCAGATCAGAACTCACTCTATAAACCATTTTACTGCTTTCTGTCTTTTATTTTTGAATAAATAAAATGAATAAAGTGGCTTCTGATCACATGACAGATCAGGACCCGTTTTTCAACGATCAAAGAAGGATATTATGCTAATATCCAGGGGGAGCTCAAAAGAAATAAATCATTTGATCATGATTTGAGGGGGAGCCGAAAAGGTAAAAATCTTCTGATCCTAGATCTCAGATTGTTTGAAAGAAGGACAACTTTCGAACATGAAAAACAATTTCTGAAATGTTCAAACCACTTCTTATTCTCAAAAGATTTCATGAATTTAGAAGTGTGCTTTTAAATGTTTTTCTAAAATTTTTGCACTTTATTGTTTAACTGACCGTGTGTTTCCAAAGATCAATACTTGTGTATTATCTTGTCCATATACTGTCAAGTATTCAAACACACCGGTTCAGTATTTTATTTGAAATTGTTATTACCATGTCTCAAATTCGAACCAATTGTTCCCGTTTGCTTTCAAAGTTGTTGAGCATCAATCATCTTTTTTATATCTGTGCTTTCATTGATAAATTGTTTATATTCGTTCATATAAACAAAATATCCAATTCTTTGATACCCTAACCTTTTGATTTGATCTGATTGATTCATTGTCAGATTCTCAAAACATTTCTCTTGACTTCATATTTCATTCATTCAATATTCTTGTTTTGAGAAATCTTCAAAGATCAAATGCTCAAATTTCATTCATATTTTTCAATGAGCATACATACACTGACATATGATTTCTTGTGATTTACATGTCAAGAAAATCATTGACCAGCATGTACTTTTAGGATCATGGGATTCAGTGTGAGTGCTTAATAGATCTTCCATGGATTCACGATAACCAGTGTTTCCTACCCCGGAAGAAATCCTTTGAGTGATTGAGGGGAGAGGGGTCTAAAAGAATTTAGTGTGGGAGTGAGCAGAGGTAAAATGGAAATGAGAGATTGGTTAGATGTGAGCTTATATGTTTAAAAGAAAGAGGGTGTGAGAACAGAGTTAAAAGAATATCAGAACTCTGCACCAAACATCTTTCTGAGCCGGGCAGCCACATTACTGATTGGTTCACATTTCTTTGGTGACCATCATTGAAATAGGCAAATAGCCCATGCCATCTCTTGTATACAACCCCACTAGCTACTCATTCTTTTCTTAAAAAGAGAATGTTTCACATTTTCGGGGGAAGCAACACATAATCTATCGGATATTCACTTGGAAGATTCTGATATTGAAAAAGAAGGAAAGTTGCCCCACCTTCGACCCTTTCTCATGCACGTTGAGTCCATGTATTATCATTGTTGTCTCAGTGATTTACATATTTTGAGCCTTTATGAAACACAATCGTTGTGCTAATTCTTTCAAAACACAAGCACGAGCACACAGAAAATCTGTTTTTCTGTCAGAACATTCATAGAATTACCTTGTGTCTTTCAATGATTGAATGGAAGTCCTGGGGAGTCATCATCAAACCAACTCCTTACATTGTACATCCGTTGTACACAGTAACTTCGTGTTACTGACAGACATTTCTAACTGTTTCATTTGTTGAATCAGGGTTACACGCTCATTATGTCTAAATTTGCAAAGATTCGGATTTAAACAGTTCATGATTCGGCTCTTCAGATCAAAGTACAACATTTATCAAAGGGGAGATTGTTTCAAAGGGGTTATCAAAGTCTGAGCTGAAATTGAAGAAATTTTGATGATCTGATGTTCACATCATCTAAAAGGGGGAGAACGATATAAAGATTCAATTTCAGAGTCTGATGAAGAATTTCTGAAAGTTCAATTTGCTTCCGCTGTTTCAAACGTTGTTTCAAAAGGATGTTTCAAACGCTGTTTCAAAGGATGTGTCAAACGCTACTGTTTCAAAGTCAAAAGTTTCTGATAAAGAATTTCAACTTTCAAGAAGGTTTGTACTTCTGAAGACGATTCAGTGATCAATGTGATGAAGATACAAGTTTTTACAAGGTTTCTCAAAGTTGTTTCAAAGTTTAATGTCAAAGATTCATTTCTGTTCCGTGTTCAAGGCGTGTTGTCTTTCAAAGCTTCAAAGTTTAAAAAGACTTTCCAAGATTCTTCAAAAGCTGCAAAAGAGCAAAGTTTGTGAAAGCTTCAAGAGATGAAAGATGAAGAATCAAGAGCTGAAGATCTACATCAAATTTTTATTAAATCTTGAATACAAAGGGGGAGATTGTTAATCTAAATATTGTATCCAAGATTTAATATGAAAGTCAAATTTGTAAAAGTCAACATTGACCTTGTAATAGTTAGTCAAACTAAGTTTAGTTTACTTAGTCATTTACGCTTTGTATTAGTTGTGAGTATAAATAGGTTTGTGTTGGTAATCATGTTGTAACGAACTAATAGCTATTGCATATTGTAATTCTAGAGTTGTGAAATACAAGATCTACTTTCTCTCTCTAGATTCTCTCTCTAGTTCTTGAGCATATTAGATAAATCTTGAGTAATTAGCCTTATAGATTGGGATTTTGTGTTTAACACTAACTCTAAAGTTTCACATGTTTCAGATTTGAGAAAGCAAAGGGTTGGAGTTAAGACTGCATGGATACCGAAACAGAAGATAGACGAGATAGCTAAATCTAGTTCTAGTTTTATTTTGAATAAAAAGACTTCTAGTAAAGATGATGTGATTGTGAATGTTGCTACTTTTAAATCTAATCTTGTTGATTCTCGCAAGAAGTACTCTATAAAGCAATTATTCCAGTTAGCACCATCAAATAAAGTTTTTTTAAATTATGTTGAATGTGATTATGCTTCTCGTAAATATTCTGATGTTTGGTATGGTTCATATAATGTTTCATCTTATGATTATCATTCGTCTTATCATACTTCTGGTTTTCAAAGAAAAAGCGGACCCAAATTTAAATGGGTGCCAAAATCAAGTACTAACAGTGGAGGTCCCATTTTTAAATGGGTTCCTAAACCTCTTCTTTCTTGATTTGTGTTGTGCAGACCCGTCATATGTGGTACTTGGATAGCGGGTGTTCCAAGCATATGACCGGGAAGAAGAGTATGTTGTCTAATTTTACGGACAAATACTGCGGCACAGTTCGTTTTGGGAATGATCAGTTTTCACCTATTCTGGGATATGGTGATGTTGTACATGAAAATCTTACGATCAAGAAGGTGAGATACGTTGAAGGCATAGGTCACAACCTATTCAGCATTGGCCAATTCTGTGACAAAGACTTAGAGGTTAATTTCAAGGCCAAGACATGTTCAGTATGCACTGGAGAAGGGAAAGAACTCTTGGTCGGTACTCGCAAGTCAAACCTCTACACCATTAACTTGTCAAAGGTCCAGGCTGACAATCAGGTCTGTCTACTATCAAAGGCCTCGATGCAACAAAGCTGGTTATGGCATCGACGACGTTCTCACCTCAACTTTCGGTACATCAACAAGTTGGTCAGTGGAAAGCTAGTGAAAGGACTTCCACAGCTGAAGTATGAAAGAGAACACTTGTGTACAGCATGTGAAAAGGGCAAGATGAAGAGAGCCCCACACAAACCAAAGCCTGAACTGAGTACCAGCTCTCCTTTAGAGTTGTTGCATATGGACTTGTGCGGTCCTATACGAACGCAAAACATAGGTGGAAAGAAGTATGTGCTAGTTATCGTGGACGACTATTTGCGATACACTTGGGTTAAGTTTCTATGGTCTAAAGATGAGACTCCCGAAGTTCTCATTACATTTTTTAAGACGACTCAAGTCAATCTGCAAAAACAAATCAAGATTCTCAGGACTGACAACGGCACAGAGTTCAAGTACAAGACAGTTGAAGAATATCTCGAATCGGTCGGGATATCACATCAATACTCTACTGCTCGCACACCTCAACAGAACGGAGTTGTCGAAAGACGCAATCGTACACTCGTCGAGGCCGCTCGGACAATGCTTAACCAATCTGAATTACCTTTATTTTTGTGGGCTGAAGCTGTATCGATTGCGTCTCACACTCAGAATAGCTCCATGATACACCGCCGATTTCAGAAGACTCCATATGCGTTGATCAACAACCGCACACCAACCATTAAATATTTTCATGTTTTTGGTTGTACGTGTTATGGTCTAAACGACCGAGAGAATCTGAACAAGTTCAGTGCTAAGGTGGATGTAGGCATCTTCGTTGGATATTCGTCTACATCTACTTCATACCGTGTTTACCTGAAGAAGTCGAAGACTGTGATCGAGAGCGTTAATGTTACATTCGATGAGGAAATGGATTCTGAGCACATCAGTTCAGAACCCGTAATTACCGGAGTATTAGCTCCTGGACCAACCAGTCCAGGACCTGCACCTCATGAGAACAAATCAGATGACTCTTCTTCGTCTACTTCTAAATTATCTGATTTGGATTTATTATTTGAACTATTCTATGATGAATTTCTTGGATCTAAGTTGCCTAACTCTGTTGTGGTTGACAGGATAGAAGACTCGATGACTACTCATTCGACCACTTCCGATATCTCTACTAAATCCAATTCCCCGATTCGGCAAGAAGTTCGAGTTCAAAAGCCTATTCCGACAGTTGAAGTTGTGACCAACACTGATGACATAGAAGTAGCTGACTCTGTAGGATGTACTGTAAGGACTGATCAACAGACTGCCCAAGCTGTACCTACTGCCACTTCTGCAACGACTACTTCAACTGAAACCCCCGTTAATTCTGAACCATCTGAAGGCGATAACAGTGGATTCCTAGATGCTGACAATGATCAACATGCATCTAATCTACTCCCTCATGAACATAAGTGGACCAAAGAGCACCTGGTACATCAGATTATTGGAGATCCTTCTGCACCGGTGCAAACTAGGTCTGCATCTTCAAATCGATGTATGTATGAATCCTTTCTGAGCAAGATCGAGCCTACTCGCGTATCTGAGGCTCTTGCCGATTCAGATTGGGTAACTGCAATGCAAGATGAGCTGAATCAGTTTGAAGCACTGAAAGTCTGGAGACTCGTACCCAAACCGCAAGGTAAAACTATCATTGGTACGAAATGGGTGTTCAAAAACAAGAAAGATGAAGATGGTACCGTTATCCGAAACAAAGCACGACTTGTTGCCAAGGGATATAGGCAAGAGGAAGGAATAGACTACGATGAGACTTATGCTCCAGTGGCACGTATAGAGGCGATTCGGATGTTCTTAGCCTACGCAACCCACAAGAATTTCACCGTCTATCAAATGGACGTGAAGATAGCTTTTCTGAATGGAGTACTCAAGGAAGAAGTCTACGTTTCTTAGCCAGAAGGGTTTGTAAATCCAGATAAGCGAACCAGGTTTACATCTTGGATAAATCTCTTTATGGATTGAAACAAGCTCCTCGTGCCTGGTATGATATCCTATCTCAATTCTTGGTTAAGTCAGGTTTCACAAAAGGTACGGTTGATACCACTCTTTTCATTAAAAAGGATAAAGGCGATATCATTCATATTCAAATATATGTGGATGATATTATTTTTGGTTCTACAAATCCTAAGTACTGTAAGAACTTTACAAACCTCATGGTGTCTCGTTTTCAAATGAGCATGATGGGAGAGATGAATTTATTTCTCGGATTTGAAGTCAAACAATTTTCAACGGGGATTTTTATCAATCAATCTAAATACATTCTGGATATTCTTCGGAAGTTCAAAATGGAAAATTGTAAACCGATTGATACCCCAATGGCACCTGGTACTAAGATTGGCACCGATCTTTCGGGAAAGGCTGTTGATGTTAGGACTTAGAGAGGGATGATAGGTTCTTTAATGTATCTTACTTCTAGTAGGCCGGATATAATGTTTTCTACATGCTTATGTGCTAGATATCAGGCCAATCCTAAAGAATCCCATCTGTCTGCTGTTAAGCGGATTTTCAGGTATCTGAAGGAGACTGCAGATCTTGGTCTGTGGTATCCTAAGGATACAAGCTTTGAACTACCATCTTATTCAGACGCAGATCATGCTGGTTGCATATTAGACAGGAAGAGCACCTCGGGTCATATCCAATTTCTCGGAGATAAACTCGTTAGTTGGGCTTCAAAGAAGCAATTATGTGTCTCCACATCAACGACCGAAGCGGAATATGTAGCTGCTGCTAGCTGCTGTTCTCAGGTCTTGTGGATGAGAACTCAACTGCGAGACTATGGATTTCATTTCAATAGAATTCCGATCTATTATGATTCGAAAAGCGCTATTGTGATTACCGCTAACCCTGTTCAGCATACTAACACCAAACACATAGATGTCCAGTATCATTTTATAAAAGATAATGTAGAAAAGGGGACAATTGAACTTTACTTTGTAAAAACCGATTATCAGCTTGCAGATTTGTTTACCAAACCTTTAGACGAAAAGAGATTTAATTTTCTTGTCTCAAGACTTGGTATGCTAAATCTTAAGACCTAATCGGTAGTTACCTATTAAAGTTTTTTAATGTATCTCTTTATCATTTCTATATTATTATTTCCGCATGATACCTGCTCTTTAATAGTTTGTTCATGATCTCAGAGGGAGTGTGAGATGTATCTTATAGATGGTCAATGTTATTTTGAGGGGGAGCAAAACTGAATGCATTGTACTTACTGATAATGTATTAGTGATGCATGATTTTAGGGGGAGCATACAAGTAAAGAGTATGGCTATAACTTCTCATTACTTTTGATCAGAACTCATACACTAAGTGTTTTACTGCTTTATGTTATTTCAATTTCAGTGAATAAAGTTACTTTGACTAGACTTTTAGATTTTTGTAGGTTGAGAGATGCTTACAAGTTCATATCTTTATGACTTTAAGCTTGACTTCGCGAGAAATAAGACTGTACTCAAAAGGTATAATTCTTAATCTTCATCTCATCCATGGTTGAAAGAAGGACAACTTTCAATCATAAGAAAACATGTTCATAAATGTTCAAACCACTTCCCGATTCTCAAACAGATTTCTTGAACTGGAAGTGTGATTTTAAATGTTTTCTGGTTCATCTATGCACTTTAACTGATCAAGTTAAATCACCTGAGCATCATATGATTCATAGGAAAACATGGGATCAGTGTGCTAGGACTTAAAAGAAACTTCTATGGATTCACGTTAACCGGTGTTTCCTACCCAAGAAGTTAATCCTTTAGTGATTGAATGTGAAGAGTCAAAAAGAAATGAGTGTGGGATGTGTGATGAGAGAAAATGTAAAAGAAAGTTTGGTTAGCTGTGAGCTTAAAGATTAAAAGAAAGAGGGTGAGAGATCAGAGTAAAAGAACTTTTAAACTCTGCACCAACTACTTTCTGAGCCGGGCAACCACATTTCTATTGCTTCTCATTTCTTTGGTGTACATTATTGAAACAGGTACCTTGCCCATACCAACTCTTGACATTACCCCACCAACTACTCATTTTCTTCTCAACAAGAAAACGTTTCATTTTCAAAAGGGGACGCAACACCTATGCTATCTGATTTTCATTTGGAAAATCTGGATATTGAAAAGAAGGAAGTCTGTCCCACCTTCACACTTCGTTTATGCACATTGAGTCTGTGTTTCACTACTTGTCTTAGTGGTTTACACTTTTTGAGCCTTATAAGCAAACATCATGTGCTTTATTTCTTTCTATCACTTGCACGAACACACAAAGAATTTGTTTCTTTGTCATAACGTTCATAGAAATTACCTTTGTGGATTTTCGATGATTGAATGGAAGCCCTGGGGGAGTGAACATCATAAAAGCTCCTTTATATTGTGTATTCGTTACACACAATGACTTTGTGTTACTGACAGACAATTTTAACTGATTCATTTGTTGATTCAGGTGTTACACTTCATTTTCTAAACTGTCTAGATTTGCAAAGATCGGGATGAACATCTTAATGAATTGACGGATACTCAGTGGTTCTGTTTGCAAGATCAATGGTGGAAGAAATTTCTTGAAGACACATTTTGATGAACTCTTTGCTCTTTTCATCAAAAAGGGGGAGAAGCGTCAATCAAGAAATGGATGATATTTTGAACATATGCTGAAATGAAGAAATTTTCTTTGAAGATGATTTGCTAAAGCATTCTGAGCTGAAACTAGAGATAAGTTCTTTCCAAGAGATTTATTTATTCTCATCTATTGGGGAGATTGTTACATTCTGAAGACAAAGAGGAAGATTACATTTTCTGAGCTTAAAGAATGATCTTGATCCAAAGGGGGAGATTGTTAAAGCACATATTTATTGGATTCAAGATCATAATTATCTGAAGATGGAAATCTGAAGTTAAAGCTGATAAAGTCATCTCAACAAATAGTCTAGGGTCCTTCTGTAATAAATAGTCAAAGTCTGTTTAAGTATTTTATTTTATTAGTCTTTATTGTTTTAGTATTTAGTTTGTTTTAGCTTTTGGGCCCAAGCCTTTCAAAGCCCATTAGGCCTAATCAAGCCTAAGTATAAAATGGCTTAATTTAGTGGTTATTAGTTAGAGAGCTAATTAGAAAAATTATCTTTGGGAGAGGAGGCTTATGGTGGTATTGGTGCGCCGTGAAGAACAAGAAGCAGAGAGAGTTTTGATTTTATCAAGAACACTTGTAATCCTTTGAATCAATTGAATAATCATATCAGGTTTGCATTATCGTTGTTGCTTAATTGTTTACTTGTTTGAATGATTACGTATTGGGACACACAACAGTATTAACTTGGTCAGCAGTACTAACTTTGTTAGCAGTACTAACCTCATTAGTAGTACTAACTTGGTCAGCAGTAGTATTGCTATCAGCAACACTATTTCTGTTAGCAATACTATTTGAGGTAGCAGTACTAACAGGTTTAGTTTCTTTTGGAACCCAAATTTTGACAAAGTTGTTTGCTTTCCTATTCTTTGAGTTACTCCTTGATTTGCTTGGAGTATTTTCTTTTGCTTCAACAAACTTATTCTGAATATAAGATTTTGCAGTACCAGTTTTCATTGGTGCTGTTCTCACATTATCATCCATGTGGTTCCATGATTGTTTTGATTTCTTCCTATAACCAACAGAATTTCGTGTTTGTCTTTGAAAAGTAATTCTTTGGTTAACAGGATTGAAATGACAATGTTTGGCTACATGATTCAACTTGCCACAAATAAAACAAGGCTTTGGTCTATTGATTTTGCTTAGATCAATTCCTTGTTTTTGAGCCCACTAGTTATTTTTGTTTCTCTGATTTCCCCTAATTTTATCATGTTGATGGGACTTGTTCTGTTGACAAGTACAGGGATTTACAACAGTAGTTTGCATATAGTGAACTCCCTGTACCTTTTCCTTCTCTGTCTTAGAGGTCTCATCTTTCTCACTATTGACAAATGGTTTACCCCCTTCTCATTTGTAAGAATATGGTTTTCTAAGGGAATTTCTTTCTGGTCTTCCTTATTCTTATCCTCAGTGTTCTCTTCTTCAGACTCTACTTCAACCACTACCTTGTCTAGTGGATCTACTTCTGTGGCTCCTGCAGGTAAGTCATTCTTATCTTTCCTTTCTAAGAGGTCTGAGGTGGGTGGAATATAGTTGTTATTGTAAGGTGGAGGGGTGTTGTTGTAGCCTATACCTCTCTTCAGTTTGTCATGAACTTGAGATTTGAGTAAAGTGTCCATCGCTTTAGAAGCATTGGAAAATTTCTCAATGTCTAATTTGGCATTCTCAAACTCACTCCTAACTTTCTCACATTCTTCTCTAGCCTTCTCTAGCTTAATATCTAACTCCTTCTTTTCCCACTGCCAATAGTTATGATCATATGAATGTTGAAGTTCATTGGCCTGATATGCCTTAATTTGTTCTTCAAAATTCACAATGATCAAACTAGACTCTCTCCTATGTTTTTCCAACCTTTTAAGATCATCACACATGCTCTGATTGTGATCCCTGTACTTTCTAACAGTTTCAAGACAGGCTTTAGAGCAAAGTTTAGATTTTACCTCTGTGGGAATTGCTGTGCTTGAAGACTCTGAAACCTCAACCATCAATGTTTGATTCTGGATAGCCTCATCAGCTTGATCACTCCAATCAAAGCCCATTCCTTCTTGTGATACAAGTGCTTGAGATGAGTTCCTGTTGTTGTTGACGTTTGTGGACTTTGTTTGTTGAATTTTTCTCCCATGTTGTTGAGAGATTCCAGCTCTGCATTCTCTTGCAAAGGGCCCCAGTTTATGACACTTGTAGCATTCCATCTTGGATTTGTCAAATCCAACACCATCTTCTCTTCTCATGGCAAAGTTGTTTCTTCCTGTTCTTTTAATGAATCTTTTGATTCTCATTGTGAGCATTGCCATTTGCCATTTGATGTCCATCTCTTCAAGATCATCAACATTTATCTGCTCCAGATCATCATTGATAAGTGTTAGACCACAGTCTCATTGGATTCCAGATCATCCAAACTGAAGATCGCAATCTGAAGCTAAAGCCGGAACGTCGACTCTCGATAATAAAGTCTATGTCGTGTGTAATAAATGTCAATGTAATTTAATGTAATTGTTTGTTTATTATATTAGTTTACTTAGATTAATTATCTAAGTTATAAATATTGTAAAAGGTAACTTAGTTTGTTTCTAAGTTAGTTTCTAGTTTGTTAGAAATAATATCTAGATTTAATATCTAGATATTATCTTGTTAGTGTGTTCAACACACTTGGTAGTTGTATTGTGTCTCTCTACTCTAACACATCAGATCATAGATCACACACACAAACACACACTTGAAGGTGTAAAAGAGAGAAAAACATAGAGAACACATCAAGAGCTTAATCGATCAACCTTGTAATCGTTTGATATATTCAATACAGGTTGGTAATCGTTATTGTGTTGTTATTCTATAAACTTGATAAGTATTGTTGGACCGACAATTGGTATCAAAGCTAAAGAAAACAAGACCTTAATTGCTAAATTAGATGTTTTGGAAAAGAAGCTATACTCATTAGGTCAAAGTGAGCAAACCATTCATCTTAACAAACCGAAAAAGAACAAAGAAAATTGGGGAATCGGTTATGTGAAACCTCAACGTCTTCAAAAGGGTATAGGAGAAGTGCCAGCACTTTATGACTATACCTCTATGCTTGTTTCTCACCGAATCGCCTCATTTAAAGTTTTCCATACTAAACTATCAGAAGAGGATGAAGCTAATGAATTTGAAAAACGGATGAAGTCAACTAAAGTTCACGCTCCATTTTATTATGCAAAGTTGAATAATAGTTATGACTATCCAAATGATGAAAAGAAATCTCTTTCAACTGACTACTTTCAAAGTTATTCTGAAAAAGAAATGGAGGCGAAGCCTGTTATAGGTAAAATTTATGTCCCTTGTCTCGTGCTAGAGAGTAAAATTTCTCAACTCGAGAACTCTTTATCAGATGAAAAACTTATGATTGAGATTCAACAAAAGGTTTTTTCAACTGTTATGAAAAATGTTGTTTTTACAAAGGCTTCTACTTCTGATGACATGTTTGGTTCATCAAACAAAGAGTTTAATTTTCTTAATTCTGATGGTGGTTTAGATGGTTGTTTTGAACAAATTGATTTTAATGCGAAACTTCCTAACCATGCATCTTTTGTTAAGAAAACTTCAAGAAAAACCAGTTTGCCTGTGTTCAGTGCAAAATCAACGAAAGCTTTCGTTGATAAATCAGTCTCTGTGAATGCTAAGAGTGCTAAAGGTAAGAAAATATCTCAGCATTCACAGAAACCAACCACTACTGGTAATTCTAAGCAGAAGCATTCAGTTGTTGCTCAAAGGTCTAACTCACCAGTTTTACATGTTTCAGATATGAGCAAGTCAAGACCTGGAGCCCATTCTCAATGGCAACCAAAACGGAAGCTTGACAAGGCCGTTTTATCGTCTAGTAGTGTTAATTGTAATAAGACTTCGCTTACTAAAGATGTTGTGATTGCTGAAATTGCTGTTTTGAATCCAAAACTTGTTGTTTCTCGTAAACAATATACAATGAAGCAATTATTTCAGTTATCTTTATCTGCTGGAAAGTCCTCTATCTATAATAAACATGTTTCTATTACTTGTCAAGATTCTGGAGATTGGTTTGGAAATTACCATGTGCGTTCATCTCATACCAACTCTCATGTTTTTAAAAAGAACAAAGGATCCAATTTGAAATGGATACCAAAAACTTGTGCTAACACAGCAGGACCCAAATTCCAGTGGGTACCTAAGGCTAAATCTGTGTTGTAGGCACACAAAACTTAAAGAGAAAGCGACTTCTGATTATGTACAGATCAGGACTCGTTTTTCAATGTCAAAATAGGTTTTTGAACAAAACAGTTTAAGACCCAAACTTCGAGAATCAAAGTGTAAATTCCAATGTTGTCGTATGCATATCTAAATTTGTATTTTCTCTTATGCAGACTTGTCATACATGGTTCTTGGACAGCGGATGTTCCAAACACATGACAGGGCAAAAAGAGATACTGTCCAACTTTAAAGAAAAATATTGTGGAACAGTAAGATTTGGCAACGACCAGTTTTATCCAATCATGGGATACGGTGATGTACAACATGACAATGTCACTATCAAGAAGGTGAGCTATGTAGAAGGCTTACGACACAACTTGTTCAGCATAGGCCAGTTCTGTGACAAAGACTTAGAGGTCAACTTCAAAGCCAAAAGATGTTCCGTTCGCAATGAAGAAGGCGAAGAACTTTTGGTCGGTAAACGAGAATCAGACCTCTACACAATCAATTTATCTGATGTCCAGACTGACAAGCAAGTTTGTCTACTATCGAAAGTTTCGATGCACCAAATTTGGTTATGGCATCGACGTCTTTCTCACCTCAACTTTCGGTACATCAACGATCTGGTCAATGGAAAGCTCGTCAAAAGACTTCCAGAGCTGAAATATGAAAGAGAACATCTATGCGCAGCTTGTGAAAAGGGGAAGATGAAGAGAGCATCTCATAAACCGAAGCCTGAACCAAGTACAAAAGCTCCTTTAGAGTTATTGCATATGGATCTATGTGGTCCAATGCGCACTCAAAGCTTAGGTGGCAAGAAGTACATACTCGTGATCGTGGACGACTATTCGCGATACACATGGGTCAAGTTTCTTCGTTCAAAGGATGAGACACATCTGATGTTCTCATTACATTCCTGAAAACGACCGAGGTGAATCTGCAGAAACCGGTCAAGATTCTAAGAACAGACAACGACACAGAGTTCAAGAACAACAAAGTTGAAGAATATCTCGAATCTGTCGGGATTTCACATCAATACTCTGCTGCTCGAACGCCTCAACAAAATGGAGTAGTTGAAAAAAGAAATCGAACGCTAGTTGAGGTTGCTCGTACTATGCTAAGTCATTCCGACTTACCTCTGTTTTTGTGGGCAGAAGCTGTTTCGACCGCGTGCTACACACAGAATCGATCCATGATTCATCGAAGGTTCAAGAGGACTCCTTACGCGTTAATCAACAACAGAACACCTACAATCAAATATTTCCATATATTTGGATGTAAGTGTTTCGTATTAAACAATAGGGAGAATCTCAACAAATTCAACGCTAAGGCAGATGAAGGAATCTTCATTGGATATTCCTCGACTTCAACTGCATATCGTGTCTATCTAAAGAAGACAAAGACGGTGATTGAAAGAGCCAACGTCACCTTTGATGAAGAAATGGCTTCCGAACAACAACGATCAGAACCCACAATAACAGGAATACTAGCTTCTGGGCAACTCAGTCCAGGACCTATGTCTCAACAGAACAAATCAGATGAAGCATCAACTTCTACTAACCATTTATCTGATTTAGATTTATTATTTGAATTGTTTTATGATGAATATCTCGGATCTAATGTAAAGAAATCTCTTGTGGTTGACAGGATGGAAGACTTAACGTCTACTCATCCAACCAGTTCAGGTGTTCCAATTGAATCAAATGCACCGATTCAACAAGAGATAACAATTCAAATGCCGACTCCAACAGTTGAAGAAGTGACAAATCAGAACGAGACAGAAGTAGCTGAAACAGTAGGATGTTCTGTACAGATCAATCTACAGCCAAAACAAGTTGTACCTGCTGAGCCTTCTGAACCTGCCACTTCAACTGAAATCACTCCTCATGAACAAACCGAAGAAGGTACAAGTAGATTTATAGATGACACAATTGACATACATTCATATAATCCATTGCCTCATGAACATAAATGGACCAAAGAGCATTCGATAAGGCAGATCATAGGCGATCCATCAAAACCGGTGCAAACTAGGTCAGCATCAATGAACATGTGCATGCATGACTCCTTTCTGAGCAAGATTGAGCCAACAAGAGTATCAGAAGCTCTTGCTGATCCAGAATGGGTGATCTCAATGCAAGAAAAGCTAAATCAGTTTGATGCACTTAAAGTCTGGAGACTCGTACCGAAACCTCAAGGTAAAACCATTATAGGTACGAAATGGGTTTTCAAGATAAAGAAAGACGAAGATGGAACCGTCATCAGAAACAAGGCACGACTAGTAGCCAAAGGATACAGACAAGAGGAAGGAATAGACTATGACGAAACATATGCTCCTGTGGCGCGATTAGAGGCAATCAGAATGTTTCTAGCCTACGCAGCCCACAAAAACTTCACGGTCTTTCAAATGGACGTGAAGACAACATTCCTAAATGGAATTCTGAAGGAGGAAGTCTACGTCTCTCAGCCAGAGGGTTTTGTCAACCAAGAGAAGCCGAATCACGTCTACATTCTTGACAAAGCACTCTACGGCTGAAACAAGCACCTCGAGCCTGGTATGATGTCCTTTCCACTTTTCTAGTTAAGTCTGGGTTTTCCAAAGGTACGGTGGATACCACTTTGTTTATTAAAAAGGAAAAAGGCGATATCATTTTAATTCAAATCTATGTGGATGATATTATCTTTGGTTCTACAAATACTAAGTACTGTAAGAACTTCACAAACCTTATGGTGTCTAGATTTCAAATGAACTTGATGGGAGAGACGAATTTCTTTCTCGGATTGCAAGTCAAACAGTTTTCTACGGGTATCTTTATCAATCAATCAAAGTACATTAGGGATATTCTTCGGAAGTTCCAAATGGAAAATTAAAAACCGATTGGTACCCTAATGGCACCAGGTACTAAGATTGGCAGCGATCCTTCGGGAAAGGCTGTTGATATTAGGACTTATCGAGGGATGATAGGTTCTTTAATGTATCTTACGTCGAGTAGGCCAAATATAATGTTTTCAACAAGCTTATGTGCAAGATATCAGACCAATCCTAAAGAAATTCATTTGTCTGCTGTGAAGCGCATCTTTAGGTATCTGAAGGGCACTGCAGATCTTGGTCTGTGGTATCCTAAAGATACTAGTTTTGAACTAATAGCGTACACAGATGCAGATCATGCAGGTTGTATGTTAGACAGGAAGAGCACGTCAGGACATGTGCAGTTCCTCGGTGACAAATTAGTAAGTTGGGGATCAAAGAAGAAACTTTGCGTTTCAACCTCCACGGCCGAAGCAGAATATGTAGCTGCTGCTAGCTGCTGTTCTCAAGTCTTGTGGATGAGATCTCAATTACGCGACTACGGTTTCCACTTCAACAAGATCCCGATCTACTGTGATTCCAAGAGCGCCATCGCAATAACGGCGAATCCTGTTCAACACACGAAGACAAAGCATATAGACGTCAGGTATCATTTTATCAAGGATAATGTAGAGAAAGGAACAATTGAACTTTTCTTTGTAAAGACTGAGTATCAACTTGATGATTTGTTCACCAAACCTTTAGACGAAAAGAGGTTTACCTTTCTAGTCTCGAAGCTTGGTATGCTAAATCTAAAAGTATAACCAATAATTACCTATAAAAGTTTTCTAATTGTATACTTTTTCATCCTTATCTTATTCTTAAATCTGATTGCTATCTGCAAGTTAACATTCTGTTCATGGTAGAAGGGGGAGTATGAGAAGAAATTGACATCTGGTAAATATTAATTCAAGGGGGAGCTCATAAAGTATTGCATGTACCTTTTAATGCCAAATTTTTTTAGTAATGCAAGATTTTAGGGGGAGCTATTCAAATCAAAAAGGGAGTACGGATATGACTTCTGATTACTTTTGATCAGAACTCGTACTTTAAAAGTTTTACTGCTTTTTGTCTTTTCAATATAAGTGAATAATTATTAATTTGACTTGACATTAGACTTTTGCAGAATTTTTGAGAGAAGCTTACAAGTTCATATTTCTATGAATTAAAGCTTAGCTTCATGAGATGAAAGATCAGTCATTAAGGTATAATTCTATATCTTCATCTCATATATGGTTGAAAGAAGGACAACTTTCAATCATAGAAAACATTGTTTTTAATGTTCAAACCACTTCCCGATTTTTCATCAAATTTTATATTTTGGGAGTGTATTTTAAATGTTTTCATGATCTAAATTGTGCTTTAACTGAAATAGTTAAATCAATCTGAGCATCACGTGCATCTAGGAAAACAAAGAATCATTGTGCTAGGAATTAACACAACTTCAATGGAATCACATTAACCAGTGATTTCTACCCATGAAGTTAAATCCTTAGTGTTTGAGTGTGCAAGCGAAAAGAAATGAGTGTGATTAGAGAAAGCAAAAAGTTTAAAAGAAAGAGCGTGTGAGAACGGGAGTTAAAAGAATATCACAACTCTGCACCAACTTTTTCTGAGCCGGATAGCCACAATTCTAGTGATTCACAATTCTTTGGTGATCATTATTGAAACAGACAACTAACCCATGCCAACTCTTGATCAAACCTCACCATCTACTCATTTTCTTCTCAAAAAGAAAATGTTTCATTTTCAAAGGGGATGCAGCACATATGCTATATGATTTTCATTTGGAAAATCTAGATATTGAAAAGAAGGAAGTCTGCCCTACCTTCGCACTTCAATCATGCACATTGAGTTTGTGTTTAACTTACTGTTGTCTCAGTGGTTTACACAATTTTGAGCCAATAAGCAATCATCCGTGCTAAATTCTTTCAAACACAAGCACGAACACACAAGGAATTAGTTTCTTTGTCATAACGTTTATAGAAATTACTTTTGTGGTGTTTCGATGATTAAATGGAAGCCCTGGGGGAGTCAACATCAAAACAGCTCCTTTCCAATGTGTATTCGTTACACTCAGTGACTTAGTGTTACTGACAGGCATGATAACTGATTCATTAGTTGATTTCAGGTGTTACATATCTAATTTGTCTGGATTTGCGAATATCTGGATGAATCTCTTATGAATTGACGAATCAGGGGATCTAACCGCAATATTGACATTTCTTACAACAAATTTTGATGAAGTCGTTGCACTTAACATCAAAAAGGGGGAGAATGACTACACAAGAAATGGCAAAGATCACATGTTTCAAGAATCACGTCAAAGACTGAATTCTATTGAAGACATGTTGATTTCAGAGAAAGAGATTGCATCTTCTGAGCTGAACAAGAAGACTGAACTGGATAAATCTTTTTATTAAATGATCTTGATCCAAAGGGGGAGATTGTTAGACCACAGTCTCATTGGATTCTAGATCATCCAAACTGAAGATCGCAATCTGAAGCTAAAGCCGGAACGTCGACTCTCGATAATAAAGTCTATGTCGTGTGTAATAAATGTCAATGTAATTTAATGTAATTGTTTGTTTATTATATTAGTTTACTTAGATTAATTATCTAAGTTATAAATAATGTAAAAGGTAACTTAGTTTGTTTCTAAGTTAGTTTCTAGTTTGTTGGAAATAATATCTAGATTTAATATCTAGATATTATCTAGTTAGTGTGTTCAACACACTTGGTAGTTGTATTGTGTCTCTCTACTCTAACACATCAGATCATAGATCACACACACAAACACACACTTGAAGGTGTAAAAGAGAGAAAAACATAGAGAACACATCAAGAGCTTAATCGATCAACTTTGTAATCGTTTGATATACTCAATACAGGTTGGTAATCGTTATTGTGTTGTTATTCTATAAACTTGATAAGTATTGTTGGATCGACAATAAGAGAAGATTTAGCATCACTAGCAAGGAAGGCTTCCAACACAGAATCATTGGGTCCATCCTGTTTTGAGCCATAAACAGCACTAACTGATTCTGTATTAGTAGAAGAATCAGTAGTAGATGATAGGAGAGCAGCATTTTGAGAATATCCAGATGGCTTCTTTTTTGATTCAACCTCTCTTCAAACACCCTGAGATCATTATAGAGGTCATCCAGTTCCTTATCCTCCAGATTATCATTCTGCCTGAAGGATACTGTATACATTATCCATTTTTCACCAAGAGATCTTAGAAACTTTCTGTTGACATCATCCTGGTCCATCTTGACACTTACATTGGCCAATTCTCCAATCAACTTGTTGAATCTATCAAAGGTTTAAGTCATAGACTCATTGTTTGTAGACATAAATTTTTCATATTGTTGCTTGAGAATTGCTTTCTGATTTCTCTTAGTGATTTTGGTACCTGAAAATCTTTTTTCCAAAGCATTCCACAAGATTTTGGCATCAGCACAGTTGCAAAACTGATGTTGATATTCATTAGGAATTGCGAAGAGCAGAGTGCTCAAGGCTTTCATCTCAGTCTGCCTCATCTTTCTTTCTCCATCAGTCTTTGGTGGAGGTCTCTTGCCATCTGCTCCAATCTCTCCTACATTGGAGAGACCATTCTCAATGATGTCCCACATTGAGTAGTTTGTAAGAAGTATATACTGTTTGATCCTGATTTTCCACATGTCAAACTCATTAGGTTTGAGCATGGGAACCTTTGAAACAAGAACACTGTCGTGTGATCCGTCCATGATGATTATTGATTTCTGAGTTCCTTTGCTCTCATACCACTTATCAGGATCGAAATTCAAAACAAGAACTTAAATAAACACTCGGAAACTTTGTTAAAGAAGTTGCGGAAAAATACTTTAACAAGAAATCAATGAAACAGTATATAAAATCAAATCACAAGTTATATTGAATTAACTTAATGATTACAACCAAAGCCTCAATCTGTTGATCAGGCTCAACAGACGTTCAATACTTCTCTAATGAAAGGATCACTAATAATCTTGAGGCTAATTCTCTCTTTGAAAACAAAAGACGTATATGTATCTCTTTATCTCTAATAATCTAAGACTTCTAAACTATATATACAAAACAAATTACAAGATATATACTAAAGAAACGTTGATCTTAGTATCCATTCCATAATTATCTTCATCTCCTTGTCTTTTGCACAAATCATCCTTATCAACATTAGCAACATTAATCTTCTAGCAGCATTTTCTTATCATCAGCAGTACTAACATGCTAGCAGTACTAACTATCCAAGCAGTACTAATACTACTAGCAGTAGTAATCTCTTTAAGTAGTAGTACAAATGTCTTCAGCAGTAGTAATCTTTCAGACTCAGCAGCACTATCTAGACTTAGTATATTTCAGACCCAACAAAAGGGTTTAGCCTCCAACTCCTCTGTAGAATAACTTTGGAAATAGTCGTTTGAAAGAAATTTTGTCTGATCAGAACTATAACTATAATTCAACTTCTCATATCTAACTGGAAGTTGCATTTGATTTTTGTTCTTTCTTTTTTCCTTTTCCTTAGCTTCATATTAATCATATAGTTTAGTCCACTTAACTTTGAGTTCAAAGTATTGTGGTGCCAGTTTTAAAAATCCAAAATCATATAAGGGAGGCACTTTAGAAATACCCTTTTTGAGAAAATGTGGGTTCTCGTTACCAAGACCCCAACATTCACTACTCTCTTTGGGTTTGTTTAGATGAATGGTTTGTTCAGCTTGACCTAAAGTGTAAAGTTTTTCCTCCAAAACATTCACCTTATCAGATAAAGATTTATTTTCTTTCTTTATTGATGAACACTTTTTAGCAACCTCTTCCACTTCAAATTCACACAATATATAATTGGAAGTAGTTTCAGATAGTTTATTATGAATTATAGTCTTTTCTTTCGTGCTGGTATCAATATTTTTATGTAAGGCCTCTATCAATACGTCCTTCTCAACAATGTCATTGCTAAGTTTCAGTATTGACTGGTTTTTCTCCTTAATGATACCTTTATCACGTTTAAACTTAAAATCTAATTTCTGGAGTTGAACCATCATATCTTGCATATGGTTAAGAAAATTTGATTCAGACATATCACATACCTCTTCGTTGTCTTCACAGTCTGAATCTGCTTCAGCTTCAGCTTCATTCTCTTCCTTAGCCATAAAACATAAGTGAGATTTTTATTCTTTCTCTTCTTGTTCATCATCCGAGTGATCGAGCCAGTACTCGTCCTCAGCCATAAGAGCTTTCCTAGCCTCTTGTTGCTTGTCCAAAATCATCTTGTTTTTGTAATACTCAGAGTTGCGGACTTTAGGCTTCCGACAGTGTTTTAAAAAGTGTTCGAGTTTACCATAGTTAAAACACTTCACTCACTTTGGCTCTTTCTTCTCTTCAGATCTGTATCTTCTCTCCTCAGGCCTTTTCTCTTCCATCCTTTTTCCTTCAATCCTTTCTTTGTGTTCGTAGTTCCTTGAACCCGAAGAATATCTCTGACTGTTAGATCCAGGCTTCTTCTGAAACTTCTTTTGAAAAGCTTTTGTCAATAGTAGCATTGCCTGTTTTAGATTCTCGCAGTCATCTGAGTCAGAGTCTTATTCACTGCCAACTTCCTCTGATTCTGAAACTACGACTTACTTCTCCTTCTTTAGACTCACAGACCTCTTCTCTTTCTTCTTCACAACTAGGGCAACAAGATCGGTAACCACTTTTTCAGCCTTCTTCTTTTCATCCTTAATCTCTTCTACCTCTTCTTCATTTTGCCTTAACGTCTCATAAACTTCGTGTAGAGGTATCTCGTTCAAATCCTTCATCTATTTCATCTGCCTTGTGAAGCTTTTCCACTCAGGCTGCAAGATGTTGAGGAATTTGACATTAAGTTCAATCTGTGACTTCCTTACTCTGTTCTTACTCAGTTCGTTCAGCAGAGTCACGAATCTATCATATGTAGCCACTAGAGATTCACCCTCCTTAGCTTTGAATTCCTCGTAGTTGTTTTGGCAGTTAGAGACTTTGACCTGGTTACCGATCTTGGATCCTAGCATAATCTTTTCAAGCTGATCCCACATCTCTTTACCCGTGGCATTATAACTATCAATCTTGACGTATATCTCATTTGGAATCCCTTGAAGAATAAATGTTATAAACAGATTCGATCAAATTCTTATCAAAATCAATCACACAAAACAAGAATTTACAATCTACCTGTTTCAATTCAACTCCAAGAATACGATTACAATATGTTTCTCACTTTCTCTATCTAGAAGCAACTCTCTCTCTACAATAGATACACACACTTAGAACTTCTAACTCAGAAAACTACCAACTATGAAACAAATAACTATATACCTATTTACAAAGACACAAGCGCACAAAACTAAAACAAGAATAATGACTTTGACTTTGCTTGAGAGTTGACTTTCAGCTTTGACTAGATTGGCTTTGACCTATTGTCTTCAATGATCTTGTATCCAACATATTTCTGCTCTAACAATCTCCCTCTTTGGATTCAAGATCATCTCTAAAAGATTTAGCAATACAATCTTCCTCTTTGAGTACAAAAATTACAATCTCCCCCTTTAACAAATTATGTTAACTCAGATCATCTTCAAATTAAATATCTCCTTTTAATCACATAGTCTTCAAACAATTGTATTCTTCCAAAAGTCTGTCTTCAAAAATAGTAACAATCTCCCCCAAGGTTAACAAAAACCTTTTTCAGACACTGGAAAGAAATTATATTCAGAATTCGCTCAAATTGCTTCAACAAATTATCTTCAAAGAAAATTTCTGTAAAATTCAGCACATCTTCAGAAATCTTTGAACTTTTGTTGATCATCCGTGTCATTTCAGCTACAAACATTTCTTTCAACCAACATTTCTTGAAATCTTCTCATGCTGCTAACACAAACTTTTGATTTCAGACATTTCGTAAACTTTATCTTCTCCCCCTTTTTGATGATTGCAGCATCGAGATCATCAAAATATTCACCAAGAAATGTCTAGTATCTATTCTGACCACTAATTTTTCCAAGAGCCTCCGATTCATCGTCAATCCACAAAAATATTCATCTAGACGTTTTCAAATCCAGACAAATCTGAGTGTAACACCTGAATCAACAAATGAATCAGTTAATATGTCTGTCAGTAACACGAAGTCACTGTGTGTAACGAATACACATTGGAAAGGAGATTTTTGATGTTCACTCCTTCAGGGCTTCCATTCAATCATCGAAACACCACAAATGAATTTCTATGAACGTTATGACAAGAAAACGAATTCCTTGTGTGCTCGTGCAAGTGTTAGAAAGAATTAAGCACATGATGATTGTTTTTATATAGGCTCAACATTATATAAACCATTGAGACAACAATTGTTAAACACAAACTCAATTATGTATGATCGAAGTGCGAAGGTGGGGCAGACTTCCTTCTTTTTCAATATCCAGATTTTCCAAATGAAAATCAGATAGATGATATGTTGCTTCCCCTTTGAAATATGAAACATTTTCTTGTTGAGTAGAAAATGAGTAGTTGGTGGGGTTTTTAGTCAAGAGTTGGCATTGGTTAGATGCCTGTTTCGATGATGTTCACCAAAGAGTTGTGAAACACCAAAAATTAGGTTGTCTGGCTCAGAAAAAGTTGGTGCAGAGTTTCATATTCTTTTACTCTGTTCACACACCCTCTTTCTTTTGGATCATTGTGCTCATGTCTAACCAAACTCTCTTTTCTATTTTACCTCATCACACAACCCACACTCAGTTGTTTTGACCCCTCACACTTGATCACTAAAGGATTAACTTATTGGGTAGGAAACACTGGTTAACGTTAATCCATAGAACGCATGTAATTCTAAAATTACAATGTTTCTTAAAAATGATTTAACTTGTTCAGTTAAAGCACAAAAATATGGGTCAGATGAATGAATACTCATAGATGTAATCATGAAGATTTGAAAACACACGGTTTGTTAACCATTAATCCATATAGTAAAAGAAAACATTTAAAATCACACTTTAAAATCATGAAATCAGTTTAAGAAACGGAAGTGCTTTGAACATTTTAAGAATATTTTTTCTATGATTGAAAATTGTCCTTCTTTCAATCATATATGAGATTAAGATTAGAAATAAACCTTTCACTCAGTCTTAAATGTCATGAAGTCAAGCTTCAAGTCATATAAGATATGATCTTGTAAGCATCCTCTCAATCTGCAACAGTTACAAATTCTGTCAAAGCACAAAATTTTATTCAGAACTTTATTGAAAAGTAAATGACATAAAACAGTAAAACAATGAATGTATGAGTTCTGATCTGAAGTAATCAGAAGTCATATGCCTTAATCCTTGTCTTAAAAGCAAACTCTTAACTCAAACTCCCCCTAAAATCATGCATTAGAGAAATTTGTCAGTAATAAACAAATGCACAACTTAGTAAACTCCCCTTCGAATGAATGTAGATCTAATCTTTTATCATCTCACACTCCCCCTGAAAACACGAATACCCTTCAGTGCAGATATCTTTTCAGAATAAGAATAGAGAAATGAAGAAAATAACAATGAGAAAACTTTAATAGGTAAACAAAGATTACGTCTTAAGATTTAGCATACCAAGTTTTGAAAAAAGAAAGTTAAATCTCTTTTGGTCAAGAGGCTTGGTAAACAAATCAGGAAGCTGATAATCAGTGTTTACAAAATAAAGTTCTATTGTACATTTTTCTACATTATCTTTTATAAAATAATACCTCACATCAATGTGTTTTGTATTTATATGCTATACAGGATTTGCGGATATTGCAATGGAGCTTTTAGAGTCACAATAATTCAGAATCTTGTTGAACTCGTAGCCATAATATCGCAGTTGTGTTCTCATCCACAAGAATTGAGAGCAGCAACTCGCAGCAGCGACATACTCTGCCTCAACCGTTGATGTGGAAACACACAGTTGTTTCTTTGACGGCCAACTTACGAGTTTATCGCCTAAGAATTGAATGTGTCCCGATGTGCTCTTCTTGTCCAACATACAGCCTGCATGATATGCGTCTGAGTACGTTGTCAGTTCAAAACTTTTATCTTTAGGATACCACAGACCAAGACCTGTAGTGCCCTTCAGATACCTAAATATGCGCTTAACTACAGACATATGGGATTCTTTTGGATTAACCTGATATCTTGTACATAAACATGTAGAAAACATAATATCTGGTCTACTTGAAGTAAGATACATTAAAGAACCGATCATCCCACGATAGGTTCTAACATCGACAACTTTTCCCGAAGGACCATTGCCAATCTTTGTTCATGGTGCCTGTTGGTCGCGGAGGTGCTTAACAAGTTTGTAGAAAGGGGGGGGGGTTGAATACAAACACAGAAATTAAAGTTTAATAAATTCTTTATTGATAAATCAAAATACAATTTACAAGTTTGTTGCGGAATAAGATTAAGACAAACTTAATCTAAACAAACTTAAGAAACACTAAGATGATTGCACAAGAAATTCAGAGAATGGGAGATTAAGAGATATAGAAAACAAGGGTTTCTATATGGAGTTCAAGGATTGAGCACACCTTCAGATGAAGGGGTGAACTTCCTATTTATACCCTATGCATTAAATGCATGGCAAGGTACTTTACACGTGGCGTTCACAGATTGGCTTTGGGAGTCTGAATTTTGGGAGACATGCTTTCGGCCGGGTCATGAACAGTGTAGTTGACAGAGTTGTTGTACGAATGGTTGCAGAGACTTGTCCGTTTTGACACATCGTACTAGGTTGTGCAAGGATAGACAAAAGGAAACTTGAGGCATAAGCTTTGTGATCGATTGATCGCTGAGTATCTCTAAGTTAAGAGATAAAGAGGTTCAGCTATCGCTGAAGCTTTTTCTCATGTTCCTTCGCGTATAAGTAGAGTTGTCTTTGCTTCACTTATATCCGCATCAGGTCACTAGTAGACTTCTCTTTGTTCATCAGCTTCATCTTCGATTCAGCTATGAACATATGTTAACGCGAGACTTGTCTTCAGGGATTACGTTTGGCTGTTTACTTTTGAAACTATCAGTGATAACTGAACAGACTCAGTCTGATCACTGATAGTGAAACACTAATACATAGAAATGTTTATAAGAAAGACTATCAGCGATAACTGAACAGACTCAGTCTGATCGCTGATGGTGAAACACTAATACATGTTAAAACGTAATTTTCACTAAGTATAAAAGAGGGTCGTTATCAAATCACTGAGAGAGTTTGGATCAACAATCTCCCCCTATTTGATAATGACAAAGTAACTGAAGAAAAATTACTTTATAATTCAAAATGATGGAATAATCAGGACTCGTAACATACATGTCCCAATTACTATTTTGAGGGATCTTTTACAGCACTGATGGAGTTAAGTACTTCACTGAAATTTTCATTAAACCAAGAAAAGAATTACAGGGAATGAAAATTACAAGTACAAGTGAATAACTAACTACTGTAAGTACAACTAATAGATTACAGAAAAGAAAACTAATCTATCAGATATCTGAAGAAGACTTAGGAGGATTGATCATATACTCAGTGATTTCTTCTCCTTTCTGTCTTCGTTCCAAAGATTCTTGGCTGATAATTTTTTTAATTTTCTCAGCAGCAGGGAAGAAGTCACACCATAAGCATAAGAGATCCTTGAGATGATTCAGAGGACAGATAGGAATCTCAGAGACTCTTTGAAATCTGAGTTCCTCATCATCATCTCTGAAGAATATTCCATAAGGATTGTCAATTACTTGACCAGCTTGGAAAGGACCACCAGGAGGCAGAGATAAATCCAGAACTGAAAGATCGGGAGAAGGACCAAACAGTGCATCTCTTGAAAATTTGATAGAAGTTTCATTCCTGATGATGGCGACGTCTTCAGAGGAGGAGGACCCAATTCTTCTCTTGAGTTTCTTGGGATTGGGAGGGATAGGAGATGGCAGATTCAGTACAGAAGTGACTCTGTTGATGAGAGCTTCAAGAAGTCCTTCAACATAGCCTCTATATGTAGATTTCGATTTCTTCAGCGCATCCCCGAATTCTATCCACTCTGTAAACCCGAAGCCTTCAAGTTTGGAAATGTACATAGCTTTCTAGGTTCCATCCTCTCTGGTAATCTCCATGGTCACTGAGAGTTGATCCTTCTTCTTGCGACCAGAGATAGTCACGGCTGTTATTGGAAGAAGATCAGAGCGATAATCCATCTTCTGTTTACACCATTCGATAGACTTATCGTTGATCTCTTGTTCTTTGGAGCGTTCCTCTTCAATTTCTTTCAGCAGTGCAGCTTGAACTTCCACAGGCTTTCTTTTCAACTTTTTGTCCTTGACTTGAGAAGATTGAATCTTTAAAGCGAGTTGGGCATCTCGTCTGCATTCAGCGAACAGTTTCTCAGCTTTGGCAGATTCTTCTCGTTCAGCATCAGTGAGGAAGTTGAGCTCTGAGAAAGATGTTTGAAGAGGGATTTTCAGCCGTTGACTTTCTAGTTGAGCGATCATTTCAACTCTTTTCTTCATCACTTTCTCTGACCATTGAGATGGTTGAGAGGGCCTTCCTGGATGGACCAAGGAATCTTCTTCTTCTTCTTCATCAATCTCAGCGATAGAGATTGGGATTATGTCTTCAGCGATAGTAGCTGGAATTATTTGTTCAGAACCCTTAAGCAGGGGAGAGAACTATCTGGTCAGAAAATGAAAAAGTTAGATTATTTTTAGGAAAGAAGAGAGATAAAGGCTAGAAAGAAACAGGGGTTGGATTTTTATAGAAAGATAAAGGGAACAAGAGTAAGGCATACCTGAGAAGGATTCTCCTCAGGTAGTGTGATCATCTTCAGGGTTCCCTCAGCAGATACACCTTTGCTTTGGGAAGGGGTTCCTGAAGATGTTTCTTGTCTCCCCCCTGCTTGGATAACTTCTTTCGAAGCTATTGCTGATGATGTGGCGGCTGAAGAACACCAGAGAGATGGATCTTCATCGTCATCATCATCATCAACTTGATGAGAATCATCCTCTTGATCTTCAAGATTAAGGTCTTCGTCATCGTCTTCATCCTCTTCTTCATCATGGACTATTTCAGCGATGGTGGGAGGGGCTTTATCAGCAGCTATCTCCCCCTCAACCTGAGAGGGAGTTTTCTTCAGTGGCTCAGCAATGACTTCAACCTCCGTGTTTTCTTCAGCGTTCTTCTCCCCCTCTTTGTCATTATCACCGAGAGAGAGATCTTTGATAGGAGATGAAGTTGTTGCGGTAGCCAACTTCTGGACTTCAGCCTCCAGACCTGTGAGTCGTCCTTCAAGTGCATGGATGTCGGACGTAGCTAGATGAATGAATTCCACAGCTATGGTCAGGGCTGAACGATCATCTTCTGTAAATGATGGAGCAGGAACTGGAGCTGGTTCATTCAGCTTGTCAAGGATTTGCTGAAGAGTAGCAGTGCAGGAATCAATCTTTGCAGACAGGTCATCATACTGCTACTTGGATTCTTCCCTGACTTTGTCAATCGCTTCATGAAGAGTAGCGATCTGAGAAAGGTCAGCTTTGGAGGCGCAGGTGGCAGTCAGCGTCTTCAGCGCATCGCCAGCTGTTTGAACAGCGCTGGTGGTGTTGTTGAGAGAAGCAGAAAGAGAATCCACCTTTGTACTCAAACTGTTGACATTGGTGTCAACAATCGCCAGACTAGGACCTGAAATATAAGTTAGTTGTTGAGAAACAGGCTTATATGGAGAGGTGAGAGTAGTGTATAGGGTTATAGGATTACCTGAATTATCAAACATTTTGTAGAATTGCATGGATTCCTCAAACGAATGATGTTCAGGTCCTATGGGTCCAAACTGAGGAGTAGGGATAGAAGGAGGGTTAGAGACCAAAGAAATAGGAGGACTAGAGATGGGGATAGAAGATGTAGGGATAGGGGTAGTTACCTCAGGTTGTGTTACTGTTGTTGTGACAGCGACCGAGATCGCTGGCACGGTTGAAGTGGTTGGAGCTGAGGATGTGGAGGAGAGACCCACGAAAGCATCTAAGGAAGTTTGTAGAGAAACATCCTTAGGTATAGAGCTAGAAGTAGCTTTGTCCTTGGTCATCTTGGCCTTCTTCGAAGGACCAAGGGAGCCAGTTGATGGTCGTTTTGAAGGGGTAGCGGCAGGGATAGCAGAAGAAGGAACCTCCTGCGTGGCCGCTGAAGACGAAGAATGTAGGAGAGAGAGACAAGATCGAAGTTGAGAGATACTTACCTCGTTGGGGAGCGTCTTGACCTCCAGTGATCGCTGACCCACTTTCGGAAAAGTTGCATCCGAGTTGGTGGGGTAAGTGGTAGGGTAGAGAAACTTCAGGTACGTGCAGATGAAGCGTACGTAGGGAACTTTGGGATCTCTCTCGGTCTTCTCTATCTTTGACTTCAGGTCGTCAAAGATAGCTGTTGCATAGTCGAAGTTACGTCCAGCGATCACTGAGTAAGCCATTTGGACCTGAACCTTGCTGGCTTAGTCCAGTGACCCACTCTTTCCACTCATACACTGAATGATGTGTGAGAAGACGTAGTTGAGCTGGGAAGGCATCAGTGCCTTCTTCACGAGAGTCAGCTTCTTGTTTGGAATAGTAGTCCTTGGTTTGGGTTCCCAAGCATATTCCATGGCATCCAAGAATTGGATGAGTTCAGTGTCAGTTGGCAATGAGTCATATCCATTTCTGGGCTTGTCAGGGAATCGAAGAGCTTTCCTCAGGCCTAGGGCAGTCATCATCCCTGAGCCTAGTTGAGTGCTGAAGGACATAGCAGGAACCTGTTCACCCTTCTTGTTGGTGAGAGAGGTTTCTTCAGCGGTAAACCAGAATTGCTGGAGTAGAGCTTTCGAAGGTGTGGGATCCACCGTGATAGCATAGGGAATGCAGGATTGCCTTAGAAATTGTGCAGCTTCCACCAGATGTGGGTACTTGACACCATCAAAGTCAAGGCGAGCAAGATGGTTGTTCTTTGGAAGTCCAGAATCAGTGATGGCGAACTTGACGTTCTTAGAGGCGACAAGTGCAGATTGAAACATTTTGAGAGTAAACAGATAGATGAATAGAAGAACAAGAACAAGATAGGATACAATTTTAATGATTAAAAAGGTGTTCTTAAGATAGGATACAAGAACAAGAAGAAAAACCAAATATTTTGAATGAAGAACAATCAAAATAAAACGGTTTTTAAAGAATAAAATCAAAAATGAAAGTGATTTTATGTGATAAGAATCTTATAAACCCATAATGGTAGACCATAAATGGAGTTTTATGTAAAAAGATTTAAGATAACAAATCAAGAATAACCTGTGGATCTTTGAAGAGGATGATGCAAAGGCTTGAGAATGCTAGAATGCTTGAGAGAGAATTTTTGCTTAGAAAGTATTTCCAGAAAGCGTAAATTGATAGAATGGAAAAGTATTCCTTTTATATGTGAGAGAAAGGAGAGAGAATGTGAGAGAAGCGGGAAAACAAATGCAATCATGACATGGACACGTCCCACGAAGTTGATTGGATAGAAGAGCAATGGACGAACGTGTCAGAAAAAGGCATGTCGTGGATTGTCGGTTCAAATGACGTCATAGTTTAAGAAAGAGACTGTTCATTTGTCCGTTTTGAATTTATCACTGAAGAAAAATCAGCAATAGAATTTTCTTTTTGAAAGTATCCCTGATGAAAAGATAGGGATAGATTTTCTTTTAAAAGGATCACTGAATATAAATACCAGTGATAAATTTAATTTCAAAAAGCTTTTAATCATTTGAAGAAAGATTCAGTGATTAAGATTTGTATTTTAAAAAATATCTCAACTGAATGAAGATTCAGTTGTAGGGATTGAGAAAATATACCTGAGAGTCAGAATATTTATCAGAGAGAATGATGAAAAGGGAACTTTTGATTACTGACGCAATACATGAACGCTGAAGAATTATTCTTCATGGTTCAGCATTCCAAGCTCACTGTTGAGAAAGTTGAACCTTGTCTCATCAAGAGGTTTGGTGAATATATCAGCAAGCTGAAAGTCAGTAGGGATAAAGTGAACTTCAATATCACCATTCATCACATGATCTCTGATAAAGTGATATCTGATCTCTATGTGTTTTGTCTTTGAATGTAGCACTGGATTATTAGCTATAGCGATAGCACTACTGCTGTCGCAATAGATAGGAATCTTTGACAACTGAAGGTCATAATCTAATAGTTGATTTCTCATCCAGAAGATTTGAGAACAACAGCTTCCAGCGACTACGTATTCAGCTTCAGCTGTGGAAGTGGACACAGAATTTTGCTTCTTGCTTGTCCAACTTACCAGCTTTCCTCCCAAGAGTTGACATCCACCAGTGGTACTCTTTCTGTCAAGTTTACATCCTGCAAAATCACTATCAGAATAACCAGTTAGATCGAACCCTGAGTCTTTGGGATACCAAAGACCGAGGTTAGGAGTTCCTTTCAGATATCTGAAAATTCGCTTTACAGCGATCAGATGGGATTCCTTGGGTTCAGATTGATCGCGTGCACATAAACAAGTAGAGTACATGATGTCAGGTCGGCTTGCTGTGAGATACAGCAGGGAGCCTATCATTCCTCTATAGGCAGTGACATTAACAGGTTTTCCAGAAGGATCTTTGTTAAGTGTCAGGGGTGGTGCCATAGGAGTTTTCATCGCTGAAGTTTGAGTAAGATCAAACTTCTTCAGCATATCTTTAACGTACTTACCTTGGCTGATAAAAGTACCTTTGTCAGATTGTTTAATCTGAAGACCAAGAAAATATGTCAGCTCACCCGTCATACTCATTTTATATTCTTTCTTCATTCTTTCAGCGAAGCGAGTACACAGAGATGGGTTAGTAGAACCAAATATTATGTCATCGACATATATTTGTACAAGAATTATATGACCTTTTATCTTTCTGAAAAATAACGTATTGTCAATCTTGCCACCTTCAAAATTTTCGGAGATAAGAAAAGATGAGAGAGTGTCATACCAAGCACGAGGGGCTTGTTTTAGACCATAGAGAGCCTTATCCAATTTATAAACATAATTTGGATGCTTAGGGTCATAGAACCCTGGTGGTTGTTCTACATAGACTTCTTCATTCAGCTTTCCATTTAGGAACGCTGATTTTACGTCCATTTGATAGACAATGAAATCTTTATAGACTGCATAGGCTAAGAATAGTCGAATTGCTTCGAGCCTGGCCACAGGGGAAAAGGTTTCATCATAGTCTATGCCTTCCTCTTGTCTGTATCCCTGAGCAACAAGTCGAGCCTTGTTGCGGGTTACAGTTCCATGTTCATCTAACTTGTTTCTAAACACCCATTTGGTGCCTATTACAGTTTTATTAGATGGTCTAGGAACGAGATTCCAAACTTTGTTACGAGTAAACTCAGTCAGCTCTTCTTGCATAGCGCTGACCCAGTTTGGATCTCTGAGGGCATCATCAGTCTTCTTTGGTTCTATTAAAGAGAGAAAGTTTACAAAGAGACAAATATTACCTGAGCTTCGTCGTGTCTGAATACCTGCATCTGGATCACCAAGAATTTGATCTATTGGGTGATCTTTTGTCCATCGCTGAGCAAGAGCATTATTGCTTAACTCAGAGGTTGGATCAACAATTGGAATGTTTACTGATGAGGATGATTGAGGTTCATCAGCGATTAACTGTTGAGTAGATTCACTAGAGAGGTTTTCAGACGAAGGCATATTTCATGGTAGGAGTGTGTTTAGAGGTTCAGCTGAAACCCATGAGGTGGATTCAGCGGTAGGATGTATAATGTTTGGATCATCATCAGCGGCTGGAGGATCTGAATGCTGATGGTTTGGAAAGGAAGGTTTAGTTTCTCTATAGTGAGAAAGCATCCAAGCATTTAACTCTTCATTGTCAGCGATTGGTTTGGAGTTCGCTGAGCGAGTTTCATCAAAAGTGACGTGAATTGTTTCTTCTACGGTTTGTCTTCTCTTGTTGAAGACTCTGTAGGCTTTGGAGATGAAGGAATATCCTAGAAATATTCCATCATCAGCTTTTGGGTCGAACTTTCCAAGTTGATCTCTGTTGTTTAAGATAAAGCACTGACAACCAAAGATATGAAGAAAGCTGATAGAAGGCTTCCTTCCAACAAAAAGTTCATAAGCTGTCTTCCAAATCGCTTTATTATCAGCGATCTGTTATGAGTAAAACATGCAGTGTTTACACCTTCAGCCCAAAATTGAGTAGGGAGATGAGAATCGCTGAGCATTGATCTAGCAGCTTCTATGATCGTTCTGTTTCTTCTTTCAGCGGATCCGTTTTGCTGAGGTGTTCTTACTGAAGAGAAGTTGTGAGAAATTCCCTTATTTTCAAAGAAATTGTTCAGGGAACTGTTCTTGAATTCAGTTCCATGATCACTTCTTATTGAACGAACAGTAAGATTGTTCAGCACTTCCATCTTTTTCACAAAAGATATTAGTTCTTCTGGAGTATCACTCTTACAGCGAAGAAAGATAACCCAGGTGTAGCGAGAATATTCATCTACAATGACAAGTGTATATTTCTTTCTAGCTATTGATTGGATGTTGACAGGGCCAAACAGATCCATATGTAAGAGCTGAAGAGGACTTGTCACTGAGGAAACTTGTTTCGACTTGAAACTTGCTTTTGTTTGTTTTCCTTTTTCACATGCTGAGCAGAGAGATTCTTTGGCATATGAGTGCTGAGGAAGACCAGAAACCAGTTCCTTAGATGAGAGAGAATTCAGGGTTTTGAAGTTTAGATGAGAGAGCCTTTTATGCCATAGCCAGTTGACATCAGAAGAGGCCTTAGAGAGAAAACATAAGTTATCAGTAATAGTAGAGTCCATATCTATTACATAGACATTTTCTCTGCGATAACCACTGAGAGCAAGTTTTCCTTTCTCATTTACCACTGAACATGCTTTCTTAGTAAAGCGTACTTCATAGTCTTTATCACATAGGTGACTGATGCTTAGAAGATTGTGCTTCAGTCCATCTACATAAGCGACCTTCTAAAGGTAGTTGTCCCATTGCTGAGAACACCAAACCCTTGGGTATATCCTTTTCCATTTCCTCCAAAAGTCACAGAGGGACCTTTCTCTTCCTTGTATTCAGTGAGCAGGTTTCTTTGTCCAGTCATATGACAAGAACATCCACTATCAAGATACCAGATGCCCTTTGATCCCTGCACACATAAGGAAGATTAAACGTTGTTTGGTACCCACTTTTCAATGGGTCCTTCAGATTTAGTGGATAAGAAAGGGTCAACTGTCTTCTTAGAAGATGAAGATTCAGCTTCAGTGGTAATCTTCACTTTAGTTAATTTCTTAACCTTAGTGGTATTTTTCACCTTGGTTGATTTTTCAGCCTTGGTGACCTTCTTAGCTTTAGAGGCATTTTTCTTCACTTTAGCTATTTTATCAGCTTTAGTGGCAGTTGGACATTTACTTGCAATATGATCTGTAAAACCACAGTGATAACATTTTCTGTATCTGAAAATGGTTTTAGGATCAGAAGTAGAAGGTTTTGCAAGTTTAAGATGAGCAGGGCCAGGTCCAAGAAGACTTTTCTCTTGAGATCTGGGAGGAATTTTCATTTCTTCAGATCTCGACGGTTTAAGGTCAATCTTCAGCTTTGGAGGACAGAGATCAAAGATTTCTATCACAGAGCTAGAGGATTGCTTAGCTGAAGTTTTAGAAGGAACTTTCAGCTTTGCTTTCCTTGTTGCCTTCTGAGGAAGGAGAATGGACTTTCCTTTATTCGTAGACTTAGTGTCTTTGGATTTTTCCTCATGGATGGGATTTGAAGAACAGAGATAGAATTGATTATTTGAAGTGTCAAGGGAGGTGACAAAAGTTCCAAACTTAAGCGAGGAACTCTCGTCCTTAGGATTGTCCTGAGGTGTCCAAAAACCAAGACCAGTTTTGTCACATTCAGGGGTTTGAGCTTTTATTATCTCAGAGATCTTTGTTGATGATTTGCACCATTTTTCAACATGACCCTTTTCTGCTTTTAGAGCAGCAATGGCTTGTTCACGTTCAATGCTGATGATTTCATTTATAATGACTTGATCTTTCAACTTTTCTTCTAAAAGATTTAGTTCACTGATCTTTTCATGACATCCCTCTAGCTCTTGAGTTAAATGAACATTTTTATTCTCAGCTTGAGTTTTGTCATTTAGGGCATTATAAAGGTCAATCGTCAGCACATCAACAACGCGACTTCTCTCAGCTTCAGGCAGAGAGGGATTTGTAGGGATAGATACCTGAGATGATATGTAGCTCATAGAAGGTTCAGATGGTTCTTCCACTTCTTCTTTAATCTCAGCCATGAGGCAAAGATTAGCGACTTCTTCATCATCAGAAGATGATTCTTCTAATTCAGCCCAGTCATGTTCTTCAGCGATGAGACCTTTACCTTTTCGCTGATAGCTTTTCAGCTTTTGATATTTGTTCTTCAGCTTATGGTATTTGTCATCACTGGTTCTTCTTGAGGTAGAAGGTTTGAAGACCTTTTTCGACCTGCACTCACTAGCAAAATGTCCAATCTTTTCACAGTTATAGCAAGTGGCAGTAGCCTTATCAACCGGAGTTGATTTTGGCTTTTCAGTAAGAGAGAGAGGCTTACTTCTTCGAAAGTTGCTCTTTCTTGCAAATCTCTTAAAGGAGTTTGTCAAGAGTGCTAAGGACTCATCAAACTCTGAAAGATCAGGGTCTGATAGGTCCTCAGATTCAGAATCTAACTCAGTGATGGTGAGAGTAGATCGCTGAGATGGAATTATCTCTGAAGAGACTAAAGCAAAAGGAGTACTTTTGGAGTCTTTAGAATCTTTTACAAGATTCTTCTTCAGAAGATTTGATTGCTCATAGTTGAGCAATATTCCATACAGAGTGCTTAAAGAGAGAGTATGTAAGTCTTTTGTCAGCTTAAGACATATTGAATAACTGTCCCAGCTTTCAGGAAGACTTTCTAAGAATTTTGTTAGGACCTCAGAATTAGAATAGGTCCTTCCAACAGTTATTAGGTCAATGATTAAGCAGTTAAATCGCTGATGAACGTCAGAAAGAGATTCATTCTTACCAGCGATAAAATTTTCACACTGTCTTACCAAGTTAATCTTTCGAGTATCTTGGATTTCAGTGGTGCCCTCGTATTGAAAACATATGGTTTCCCACATTTCTTTAGAAGTTTTCAGATGCATGATGGAATGGAAAACATCATCAGGCAGAGCCATTGAGATAATGGTCTTTGCTCTTGCATCTATTGATATTGTAATCCCAATCAAATTCAAGCAATTCAATCTCAATCAAGATTTAACAATGATGTTCTAGAGAGAGAGTGTAGAGAGATAAAGTGTTCTTGTCATATATCTAACAATATTAAGTACAATGAACCTAGCTACTTGATTACAAAACAACATGGTATTTATACCAAGGACTAAAACTACAAGCTTAATGGCTAAGTAATCTCATATTGACTAAACATACATTGACTTTGTTGACTTTACTTGAATTGACTTTTCCTATTAAATCTTGGATACAATAATACACTAACAATCTCCCCCTTTGTATTCAAGATTTAATAAAAATTTGACATAAGTCTTCAGCGCTTGATTTTTCAACTTTTGTCCCTGACGGTCTTGAACTTTGAAGCTCTTTCTGAAGTTGTTGACGAATCTTGAAAAGTTTTTAACACTTTGCAACTTTGAAAAGTCAACAAGTCTTCAAAAGTAAATCTGATTTAATAAAAATTTGACACTACTCTTCAGCGCTTGATTCTTCAACTTTTGTCTCTGATAGTCTTGAACTTTGAGACTCTAACAATCTTCAGTCTTTTAGTCTTTGAAGAATCTTGAAAAGTCTTTAATACTTTGTAGCTTTGGAAAGTCAACAAGTCTTGAAAACTTTGAAATCTTTGAAAATTTGTATCTTCATCTCTTTGATCTCTTGACCATCTTTGGAAAAACAATCTTTCTCAAATCATCTTCAGAATTTGAATTTGAATAATCTCAGAATTATTCCTTTTCATCTAATGTGAAAATTCAGAAATTCTCCACATGTCTTGACTTTAGAAACTCTGAACTTCTTTGAAGTCTTTGAACTTTCTTCATAACTTTTGAAATTGATCTTTGTATATTTCTCCCCCTTTTTGATGATTGTGAGCATCATAATCATCAAAACATCTTCAATTTCAACATAATCTTTGATTCTCCCCCTTGAAAATACATTCTCCTCCTTTTGATCTGAACTGAATCATGAACTGTATATACCCGAATCTTTTCAAATTCAGATATAATAAACTTGGTAACCCTGATTCAACAAATGAAACAGTTAGAAGTGCCTGTCAGTAACACGGAGTTACTGTGTACAACGACTGTACAATTTAAGGAGCTGGTTTGATGATGACTCCCCAGGACTTCCATTCAATCATTGAAAAACACAAGGTTTATCTATGAATGTTCTGACAGAAAAACAAATTTTCTGTGTGCTCGTGCTTCTGTATGAAAGAATTTAGCACAATGATTGTGTTTCATAAGGCTCAAATTGTGTAAACTGTTGAGACAGCAACAGATATTACACGGACTCAATGTGCATGAAAGAGGTGCGAAGGTCGGGCAACTTTCCTTCTTTTTCAATATCTAAATCTTCCGAGTGAAGATTAGATAGCAGATATGTTGCGTCCCCAAAAAAAATGAAACATTTCTTTGTCAAGAAAGAAACGAGTGACTGGTGGGGTAATTGCAAGAGTTGGCATGGGCTCACTGCCTGTTTCAATGATGGTCACCAAAGAATGTGAACCAATCAGAAGATGTGGCCGCCCGACTCAGAAAGTGGTTGGTGCAGAGTTTTCATATTCTTTTAACTCTGTTCTCACACCCTCTTTCTTTTAAACATTAAAGTTCACTTCTAACCAAATTCTCATTTCCATTTTACCTCATCTCAATGAGAAAAACTCAACCGGATGAGTTATCTCCCCTACTCTTTGATTTTGACCCCTCACCCCTCAATCACTCTAGGATAACTTCCTGGGTAGGAAACACTGGTTTGCGTGAATCCATGGAAGTTCTGTTTAAGCTCACACATGAATCCCATGTAAGTCCTATAAAGAATGGTTGCTCAACAATTTAACTTTAGTAGTTAAGCTCAAAAATTGGATAATATTGTCAAAATGTATGCTCATGAGATTTGAGCAATTGAGCTTTGAAGATTTCTCAAAACAAGGATATTGAATAAATGAAATGAAATCAAGAGAATTGTTTTGAAAATCTGACAATGTATCAATCAGATCAAATAAGAAGGTTTAGGGTATCAAAGAATTGGATATTTTGTTTATATGAACGAATATAAACAATTTTGCAATGAACGTACAAAGAATGAAATGATGATTGATGCTCAACAACATTTGAAAGCAAACGGGAGTATTACCATCGAAAAATTGTTTCGTTTTAGAGACATGGTAATAACTGATTCAAATGAAGTACTGAACCGGTGTGTATGAATACTTGACAGTATATGAAAAGATAATACACAATTATTGATCTTTGGAAACACACGGTCAGTTAAACATTAAAGCTCAATAATGAAAAACATTTAAAATCACATTTCTTAATTCATGAAATCTTTTGAGAATAGAGAAGTGGTTTGAACATTTAAAAAATTGTTTTTCATGCTTGAAAGTTGTTCTTCTTTCAAACAATCAGAGATCTAGGATTAAAAGATATTTACCTTTAAGCTCCCCCTCAAATCATTATAGAATGATTTAAGTCTATTAAGCTCCCCCTGGATATTTTGCATAATATCCTTATCTGAACATTAAAGAACGGGTCCTGATCTGTCATGTGATCAGAAACCATAGTTCTTTACATTAAAGTTCGGGTTCTAAACTGAAGTGTTTAGAAGCCAATGTCTTTGACATTGAAGTCTGAGTTCTAAGTTGTAGTACTTAGAAGTCAAAATTTTATACTTTGAAACACGAGTCCTGATCTGTACATGATCAGAAGTCAATCATCTTGCTCCCCCTAAACCTGTGGTACCTGCAAAACAGAGTTAACAGGTTTTGGCACCCATTGGTATTTGGGTCCTGGTATGTTAGATTTAGGAATCCACTTCTCATTAGATGTATATATTTTAAAAACAGAATTCTGAGAAGTTATTCTATAAGATCCGTACCAGTTGTGAGCAGTTTCTCTTTGAACGAAGTCATTCTCTCCACAATAAGAACAGCAGATCTTCATTTGAGCAATCCTGATCAGATGATTAGTCGAGTAATATATATCAGAATTACCAAAAGATTTACCTTTATAAGCTCTGTTCTCTTTGGCTTTGGATGTGGATTTGAATGCTTTGTCTTTCTTCTTCTCTTCTGAAGAATCTTTAACTCTCCAGACCATCTGACTTTTCTGAGAAGACTTTCCAAGAGATTTTACATAATAGCTTGCTGAACCATCAACAGATTTATCATAAAATAGATTTGATGGTCTGATATGACTTGATTTGACAATGATTGGTTTAACACTTTTGTTTTTCAAAACATTTTTGTCATGAATTGAACTTGAAGCTGTTTTAAAAGAACAGACTGATTCTGTTGATTGATCAACAGGTGATTGACTAATCACATCAGCTGTAATCTTTTCTGATAAATTGACGTTTGCAACTTCCAAGTCTTTTATCTCTGCAACTAAAATGTTTCTTTCAGAAGTAATTGTGTCAAACTTCTTTTTCAAATCAGATATAGCCAGCTGTTCTTTTAGAATATCTGATGACAGAACAGATAATTTGGACATGAGCTTGGATATTTCAGTTTCAAAATACGAACGTTCTTGCTCAAAATCTTTTTGTAAGTTCTTGGATTTATCAGAAATTTCATTGAAGATCGCAACATTTCTCTTTTCAGATTCAAAAGACTTTTTCTTTTCTTTAAAAATTTGTCTTTCTTTTTCTAATAAGTCTTGTAAAACTGAGATCTGTTTGGGAAATTCAGTGTTTTTATCTTCAAGAACTTTTCTTTCCTTAGCAAATGTGTCTCTTTCAGTAATTAGAATCTTTTCAAAATCAGACACTTGCTTGGAAAGTTTAATGCATCTCAGCTCAAGATCCTTTTTCTCTTGTAAAGTTTTCTTGGAAATTTCAGATGACTGTTGTGTAGAAGATATCTTCACATTTGCTTTTTCTTTTTCTGCTTGGATACTTGTTTGCAGTTCAACATTTTTCTTCTCCAAAGCAGATATCTGATCTTCAAAAGCCTTTAACTTGTTTTGAAGCTTGACTGATTCATCTTTCAGTTCAGAAGACTTCTGTTCAGTCGTCTTCAGTTGGCTTTGAAGTTTCTCTTTGACTTTATCTTCTTTAATGCTTTTTATCAATTCAGCATTTTTCTTTTCAAGAACAGATATATGATCTTCAAAAGCCTTAAACTTCTGTTGAAGCTTGACTGATTCATCTTGTGATTCTGATGACTTCTGTTCAGTCGTCTTCAGTTGGCTTTGAAGATTCGTTATCTTTCTCTCTTTTTGCATGATAATCTTCTCTTTCACTCCTATGATTTTTTCTTTCATTTCAATTTGATTATCTTTATCTTTAATCTCTTTCTCTCTTTCCTTCATTATATCTGCAAAATCAGATTTATCAAGATTAGCACATTTTATACAATCAGGAGTTTGATCAGAATTTGACACTTTAGATTTGAACTCCTGAATCTGATTTAGAAGCTTTGAATTCTGATTCTTCAGCTTATCTAATTCAGCTTCCATCTTTGGAATTTCTGGCATGTACAAAACAGCCATATCTCTTGCAGATAAAATGGTATTTCCTCTCTCATCTGTAACAGGCATATTGACAGATTAGTTTTAAAAAAAATGATCGTAAAAAAAATCAGAAAATTATGACCACTATCAAAATATGTCCCCCTCCGCAGACTTAGCACGGGGGTTCCGTTACCCGGTTAGCGGATGGGGTCAAGGGGCAACGCCCTTGCGGGGGTATGTTCTTTCAAACTAATGTTTGTATTGAAAATAACAAGTGCTATAATCTGGGTTTTTGCTCGATAAACTGATCTTTGCAGGTTTCCATAACTATTGGATTATTTTTGAACCAAGTTGTACACAGTGAACCGAACTAAACATGGAATGAACAGTACCACTGTTCATAATAGACTGAAAAGAACTCAAACAAAACTCTGATACCAATTGATATTGTAATCCTAATCAAATTCAAGCAATTCAATCTCAATCAAGATTTAACAATGATGTTCTAGAGAGAGAGTGTAGAGAGAGAAAGTGTTCTTGTCATATATCTAACAATATTAAGTACAATGAACTTAGCTACTTGATTACAAAACAACATGGTATTTATACCAAGGACTAAAACTACAAGCTTAATGGCTAAGTAATCTCATATTGACTAAACATACATTGACTTTGTTGACTTTACTTGAATTGACTTTTCCTATTAAATCTTGGATACAATAATACACTAACATCTATGCCTACCTTCTTTTTATCTTCATCACTCCACTGTCTTATTTCCTTAACGACATATCGTTCAGGGACAGCTTCAGTGGTGGCAGTAGCGGGAACCGCAACTATAATTCTAACAGGTTCATAGGGTCCGTTTTCTATATATTCAGGTATAGTAGGATCCGCATCTTCAAGAAATAGCATCATTCGATTTTTCCATAGAGAAAAGTTATCTCTGCTAAATCGAGGAGGTTTAGAAAGTGAACCATTATCATAGTAGTTTGTGTTTGTGTTTAATGCCATTTTAGAATAGCAAGGAAGAGTATACAGCAAGATCTTGTTTATTAGTTTAAACAAACTGCTCTGATACCACTTGTTGGTCCCGGAGGTGCTTAACAAGTTTGTAGAAAGGGGGGGGGGGTTGAATACAAACACAGAAATTAAAGTTTAATAAATTGTTTATTGATAAATCAAAATACAATTTACAAGTTTGTTGCGGAATAAGATTAAGACAGACTTAATCTAAACAAACTTAAGAAACACTAAGATGATTGCACAAGAAATTCAGAGAATGGGAGATTAAGAGATATAGAAAACAAGGGTTTCTATATGGAGTTCAAGGATTGAGCACACCTTCAGATGAAGGGGTGAACTTCCTATTTATACCCTATGCATTAAATGCATGGCAGGGTACTTTACACGTGGCGTTCACAGATTGGCTTTGGGAGTCTGAATTTTGGGAGACATGCTTTCGGCCGGGTCATGAACAGTGTAGTTGACAGAGTTGTTGTACGAATGGTTGCAGAGACTTGTCCGTTCTGACACATCGTACTAGGTTGTGCAAGGATAGACAAAAGGAAACTTGAGGCATAAGCTTTGTGATCGATTGATCGCTGAGTATCTCTAAGTTCAGAGATAAAGAGGTTCAGCTATCGCTGAAGCTTTTTCTCATGTTCCTTCGCGTATAAGTAGAGTTGTCTTTGCTTCACTGATATCCGCATCAGGTCACTAGTAGACTTCTCTTTGTTCATCAGCTTCATCTTCGATTCAGCTATGAACATATGTTGACGCGAGACTTGTCTTCAGGGATTACGTTTGGCTGTTTACTTCTGAAACTATCAGTGATAACTGAACAGACTCAGTCTGATCACTGATAGTGAAACACTAATACATAGAAATGGTTATAAGAAAGACTATCAGCGATAACTGAACAGACTCAGTCTGATCGCTGATGGTGAAATACTAATACATATTAAAACGTAATTTTCACTAAGTATAGAAGAGGGTCGTTATCAAATCACTGAGAGAGTTTGGATCAATAGTGCCATTGGGGTTCCAATTGGTGTACAATTTTCCATTTTAAACTTGCGAAGAATATCGATAATGTACATAGATTGATTTAAAAAAATCTCCATTGAAAATTGTTTTACTTGTAATCCGAGAAAGAAGTTCATCTCTCCCATCATACTCATTTGAAATATAGACACCATGAGATTTGAAAAGTTCTTGCAGTATTTAGGATTTGTAGAGCCAAATATTATATCATCCACATATATTTGAATAAGAATGATATCGACTTTTTCCTTTTTAATAAACAAAGTGGTATCGATTTTACCTTTGGAGAAAACCGACTTGACCAAAAACTTTGACAAAACATCGTATCAGGCTAGAGGTGCTTGTTTTAGTCCACAATGTGCTTTATCCAAGATATAAACATGATCTGGTTTCTCTGGATTGATAAAGCTTTCTGGTTGTGACACGTAGACCTCCTCCTTAAGTATGCCATTTAGAAAGGCAGTCTTCACGTGCATCTAGTAGACAGTGAAGTTTTTATGAGCAGCATACGCAAGAAACATTCTGACCGCTTCAATGCGTGCCACTAGAGCGCAGGTCTCAACATAATCTATGCCCTCCTCTTGCCTATAGCCTTTTGCGACAAGTCGTGCTTTGTTTCTTATTACGACACCATCTTCGTCATTTTTTTTGAACACCCATTTCGTACCAATAATTGTCTTTCTTTGTGGTTTCGGTACAACTCTCCAGACTTTTAATGCTTCGAACTAATTTAGCTCCTCTTGCATGGCAGTCACCCAATCCGAGTCAGCTATAGCTTCAGATATGCGAGTGGGCTCTATCTTACTCAGAAATGAGTCATGCATATACTGATTTAATGTTGCATACCTAGTTTGCACCGGCTTCGTTGGATGTCCAATGATCTGGTACAACGAATGCTCTTTGGTCCATCTATGCTCATGGGGAAGTGGATTTGATACATACTGATCATTATTCTTGTCTAAGTATCCACTTTAAGTTACTTCTTCATCAACATTTGTTGGGGGTGCAGTTGAAGTTTCTTGTACAGAAATTTCAGTTGGGACAACTTGTTCAGTCTGTTGATTATCCAACACAGTGCAGCCAACTGATGTAGGAACTTCTGATTCAACAGTTTCTTGAACACCTTCAACTGTAGGAGTACTTATTGGATTAGTAATTGTATTCAAGATTAAATTGTCATGAGGGGTCTCAATTGTAATAGTTTATATTTTCTAGGGAGTGTTTTTGATAGTAGTTTGGTTGGGCCTTGCCTTGGTCACGTGGACCTATATAAGGCATAGTTTTCCTTGTTAATTGTTAGATCATATATCTATTGGATTCAAGATCATCCAATCTGAAGATCCAATCTGAAGCTAATGTCGGAAGGTCGACTCTCGATACAAAGTCTAATGTCGTTTGTAATAAAATAGTCAAAGTAAATTATTGTTTATTGTAATTTTAGTATTTAGTTTAAATTAGTTTAAATATCTAATTATGTTATATATTAGTTTGTTTGTTGATGTTATCCCAGTTTAATCTAGTTGGTAAGCAATTATCACAGAACACATATAGATCAAGAGATAATAAAGATTAATAATAGCGTACCAATCCCTTGAATAAACAATGAAACCCTTGAGTGTTCTTGATACCCTTTGAATACAGAGAAAACGTACAGCGACTATTTAGAAAATTATCAGAGTTCTTTTCTAAAACTAATTAAACAAAACTTTAAATACCTAAGCCATATGGGCTTTAATCTTAATGGGCTTGGGCCCAATAGCTTAATAACTATTGACTTATTACATAATAAACCCTCTAATTAACTTTAGCACAATTGCAGTTTAAACCCTTTACTTTAACTTTAATCTTGAATACAATTTATGATCCAACAATCTCCCCCTTTGGATTCAAGATTAAAAAAAAATTTGCAATTGTCTTCGGGTCTTCTCTTGTCTTCACTTTTCTTTTGAGAATCTTCAGATATGACGTTGATAGCTTCAAAAACTTCAAAACTTGATATCTTTAAACAATCTTCAAATCTTTAAAATCTTTGAAAATTTGAATATTTTCAGATCTTCAGATTGTATTCTCCCTTTTTGTATCTTCTCCCCCTTTTTATATCTTCTCCCCCTTTTTGATGAGTGGTGAGAATCAACATCATCAAAACTTGGCAAAACAATCTCCCCCTTTTCAAGACAATCTCCCCCATTGTGTATGATCACGTAAGCACAATGTTCATCATGTAACGAGCCCTGTATGAAATAAGAGCAGTCTTCCCAGATGGAAAGAGTGATTATTTCAATCTTTTCAGATTAAAATAGAAAGTAGTAACCATTCGAATCTTTTCAAATTCAAACAGTTTAATAGGTGTAACCCTGAATCAACAAATGACTCAGTTAGAATGCCTGTCAATGACACAGAGTCACTGAGTAACACAAAGTTACTATATAAGGAGCAGGTTTGATGTAGACTCCCCAGGTGTTCCATTCAATCATCGAATAACACATGGTTATCTATGAACGTTCTGACAGAAAACAAATTTCTGTGTGTTCGTGCATGTGTATGAAAGAAATTAAGCATAGATGATTACTTTTCAGTATAGGCTCAAAATATGTAAACTTGTTGAGACAGCAACAAATTATACAAAGACTCAATGTGCATGAGAAAGGGTTCGAAGGTGGGGCAACTTTCCTTCTTTTTCAATATTAGTTTCTTCCAAATGAAGAACCAATAGTGTATGTGTTGCTTCCCCAGAAAATGTGAAACATTCTCTTTTTGAGAAAAGAATGAGTAGTTGGTGAGGTTGTATGCAAGAGATGGCATGGGCTAGTTGCCTATTTCAATGATGGTCACCAATGAATGTGAACCAATCAGATTATGTGGCTGCCCGGCTCAGAAAGAAGTTTGGTGCAGAGTCTAATATTCTTTTACTCTGTTCACTCACCCTCTTTCTTTTAATGCTCACGTCTAACCAATCTCTCCTTTTCATTTTACCTCTTCACACACCATCACTCAATTCTTTTGACCCCTCTCCCCTCAATCACTCAGGGTTTACTTCCTGGGTAGGAAACACTGGTTATCGTGAATCCATGGAAGTTCTGTTAAGCTCACACACTGAATCCCATGTATTTTGCTAAAAGAACATGTTGTTCAACAGGCTTTTTGTACATGTAAGCACAAATACCACTTGTTACATGAAGAATAAAATTTTTGGAGATGTCAAAACAGTTATGTTTGACGATGCAATTCTCCCCCTCAAACTAAAAGAGTTTGACAGTTAAGCTCATAACATTTTATCATGAAGAATAAGATTTTGGAGAATCAAAAACGAATGTTGTTTATATGAACAATATATAAACATATTTTCAATGAATGCACATGAAATGACGTTTGATTCAATCAATAGTGAATACAAATAACGTGAGTATTACCATAGAAAGATTTAACTTTTGATACATGGTAATAACAAAGTCAAATAGAATGTTCTGAACCGTTATGTGTATGAATACTTGACAAAGTATATTGACAAGATAAAACGCAAGTAACAAATTCAGAATGATTGGATTTATCAAACTGGTTTGATTTTCTGAAAATTTGTCAAAAAAATTTGTTTTTGTAAAAAGTCACTGTTTGATCCGTGGATTTCATGTCTTTGTACAATTAAATCAAGAAATTGATTTGATTGTATACGTTTTATCAACTAAATCATATTTCATTCAGATCACAGAGTCAAATTCGAACTTTAAATCAATCAAATTCATCAAAATGTTGGTTTTTGAAAACTCGAACTCATGCGCTGTGTTTTGATTCAAATCGTTGATTTTTGGTGTTTTTAATGGAAAGTTTGTGATAGAAAAGTGTTCTAATATGCAAATCGATCATATTGTTGCAAGTTTATGTTTCAATTTGCAGGTTTAAGTTGATTTGAATCGATTTCGTGAACTAAAGTGTCGAAACGCGCAAGATCCAGAAAACGCGCAAGTTCATCCTAGAACGTGCAAGCTTCATCAAGTGAAGAACGCGCAAGTTACTGAAGAACGCGCAAGCAAAGCCTGCGAGTTCACTATCAAACGCGCAAGTCAAAGGATTTGATATTTTGGCTAAAACGCGTAAGTTGAAGCTAGCGAGTTTGCAAAACACGTAAGCTGAAGTTAGCGAGTTTGGTCGAAACGCGCTAAAGAGACGTGCGAGTTTCAGAAACGCGCAAGTGCTTGCCAACGAGTTTTAGTGTGAATAGTGTTTAGCGAGTTCGTCTGCGAGTTTGCCTGCGAGTTCATCTGCGAGTTTGCCTGCGCGTTTGTCTAAAAGTTATCATCTGCGAGTTTCATAAAACGCGCACGGTTCAGCTAGCGAGTTTGTTTTGAAACAGTGATTAGCGAGTACAGTGATCTGCGAGTTTTAAGACTTAGATTTTTTTTCGAAAATTAAAATTTTTTTTCTGATCCAAGTTTGACTTTTTAGTCAACATTTCTGATTTGTTTGGGAACGATCATTTTTTTTAAGCATTTCTTTCTAGAGAAAAATATGTCAGAAAAATTTTGTCTAGGGGCGCTGCCCCCATACCCCCGTGCTAAGTCTGCGGAGGGGGACATATTTTGATAGTGGTCATAATTTTCTGATTTTTGACGAATATTTTTTTAAGCTAATCTGTCAATATGCCTGTAACAGATGAGAGAGGAAATACCATTTTATCTGCAAGAGATATGGCTGTTTTGTATATGCCAGAAATACCAAAGATGGAAGCTGAATTAGACAAGCTGAAGAATCAGAATTCAAAGCTTCTAAATCAGATTCAGGAGTTCAAATCTAAAGTGTCAAATTCTGATAAAACTCCTGATTGTATAAAATGTGCTAATCTTGATAAATCTGATTTTGCAGATATCATGAAGGAAAGAGAGAAAGAGATTAAAGATAAAGATAATCAAATTGAAATGAAAGAAAAAATCATAGGAGTTAAAGAGAATATTATCATGCAAAAAGAGAGAAAGATAACGAATCTTCAAAGCCAACTGAAGACGACTGAACAGAAGTCATCAGAATCACAAGATGAATCAGTCAAGCTTCAACAGAAGTTGAAGACTTTTGAAGATCATATATCTGTTCTGGAAAAGAAAAATGCTGAATTGTTAAAAAGCATTAAAGAAGATAAAGTCAAAGAGAATCTTCAAAGTCAACTGAAGACGACTGAAAAGAAATCATTTGAGCTGAAAGATGAGTCAGTCAAGCTTCAACAAAAGATTAAGGCTTTTGAAGAGAAGATATCTGCTTTGGAGAACAAGAATGTTGAACTCCAAACAAGTCTCCAAGCAGAAAAAGAAAAAGCAAATGTGAAGACATCTTCAACTCAACAATCATCTGAGAATTCTAAGAAAGCTGACCAAGAGAAGAAAGATCTTGAGTTTAGATGTATTAAACATTCAAAGCAAGTGTCTGATTTTGAAAAGGTTTTAATCACTGAAAGAGACACTTTTGCCAAAGAAAGGCAAGTTCTTGAAGCTAAAAATACTGAACTTCCCAAGCAGATTTCTACTTTACAAGACTTGCTTGAAAAAGAAAGAAATATTTTCAAAGAAAAGAAGCAGTCTTTTGAGGAACAAAAGAAATTATTTGAAAAGAAAAATGCTGGGATTTTCAAGGATATTTCTGAGAAAAACAAGAACTTGGAAACAGATTTTGAACAAGAACGTTCATATTTTGAATCTGAAATATCTAAGCTCACATCCAAAATATCTGTTCTGTCATCAGATATTCTTAAAGAACATATGGCTAGATCGGATTTGAAAAAGAAGTTTGACACACTTATTTCTGAAAGAAATATTTTATAAGAAAAGATAAAGAACTTAGAAGTTGCAAACGTCAATTTATCAGAAAAGATTTCAGCTGATGTGATTAATCAATCACCTGTTGATCTCTCAACAGAATCAGTCTGTTCTTTCAAAACAGCTTCAAGTTCAATTCATGACAAAAATGTTTTGAAAAACAAAAGTGTTAAACCAATCATTGTCAAATCAAGTCAGATCAGACCATCAAATCTATTTTATGATAAATCTGTTGATGGATCAGCAAGCTATTATGTAAAATCTCTTGGAAAGTCTTCTCAGAAAAGTCAGATGGTCTGGAGAGTGAAGAGTTCTTCAGATGAAAAGAAAATGAAGGACAAAGCATTCAAATCCACAACAAATGCCAAAAAGAACACTGCGCATAAAGGTAAATCTTTTGGTAATCCTGATATATATATTACTCGACTAATCATCTGATCAGGATTGCTCAAAGGAAGATCTGTTGTTCTTACTGTGGAGAGAATGACTTCGTTCAAAGAGAAACTGCTCAAAACTGGTACGGTTCTTATAGAATAACTTCTCAGAATTATGGTTTTAAAAGATATACATCTAATGAGAAGTGGATTCCTAAATCTAACATACCAGGACCCAAATACCAGTGGGTACCAAAACCTGTTAAATCTGTTTTGCAGGTACCACCGGTCTAGGGGGAACAGGAACGATGGTTTTTGAACACAGCAGTTCAAAACCCGTACTTCAAAGTACAAGTGTTTGACTTCTAGACAAATCAGTCTAGGACTCGTACTTCAAAGTACAAGCAATGGCTCTTGGATAATTCCGTTCAAGACCCGTACTTCAAAGTTAAAAGATTATGGCTTCCGATCACATGACAGATCAGGACCCGTTCTTTGATGTTTAAAGTCATGGATATTTTGCAAATATCCAGGGGGAGCTTAATAGACTTAAATCATTCTATAATGATTTGAGGGGGAGCTTAAAGGTAAATATCATCTGATCTTAGATCTCTGATTATTTGAAAGAAGAACAACTTTCAAGCATGAAAAACACTCTCTGAAATGTTCAAACCACTTCTGGGTCTCAAAAGATTTCATGAATTAAGAAGTGTGATTTTATATATTTTTTCATTATTGAGCTTTAATGTTTAACTGACCGTGTGTTTCTAAAGATCAATACTTGTGTATTATCTTTTCTATACACTGTAAAGTATTCACACACATCGGTTTAGTACTTCATTTGATTTTGTTATTACCATGTCTCATAATGAACAAATTTTTCGATGGTAATACTCCCGTTTGCTTTCAAATGTTGTTGAGCATCAGTCATCATTTCTAATCTTGTGCTTTCATTGCAAAATTGTTTATATTCGTTCATATAAACAAAATATCCAATTCTTTGATACCCTAACCATTTTATTTGATCTGATTGATACATTGTCAGATTCTCAAAACAATTCTCTTGATTTCATTTCATTCATTCAATATCTTTGTTTTGAGAAATCTTCAAAGTTTAATTGCTCAAATCTTAAATGAGCATACATTTTGACAATGTTATCATACATTTTTGTGCTTAACTGTTCAAGTTAAACTGTTGAGCAACTATTCTTTATAGGACTTACATGGGATTCGTGTGAGAATTTATAAGAACTTCCATGGATTCACATTAACCAGTGTTTCCTACCCAGGAAGTTATCCTCGAGTGATTGAGGTGTGAGGGGTCATAAATCAAAGAGTGGGGGAGATAACTCATCCGGTTGAGTTTTTCTCATTATGTGGAGCGGTAAAATGGAAAAGAGAGTTTGGTTAGAAGTGAGCATGATGTTAAAAAGAAAGAGGGTGTGAGAACAGAGTCAAAAGAATATCAAAACTCTGGACCAACCACTTTCTGAGTCGGGCAGCCACATCTACTGATTGGTTCACATTCTTTGGTGACCATCATTGAAACAGGCAGTGAGCCCATGACAACTCTTGCAATTAACCCCACCAGCCACTCGTTTCTTTCTTAACAAAGAAATGTTTCATTTTCTTTGGGGACGCAACATATCTGCTATCTGGTCTTCACTCGGAAGATTTAGATATTGAAAAAAGAAGGAAAGTTGCCCCACCTTCGCACCTCTTCCATGCACATTGAGTCCGTGTAATATCTGTTGCTGTCTCAACAGTTTACATAATTTGAGCCTTATGAAACACAATCATTGTGCTAAATTCTTTCATACACAAGCACGAGCACACAAAAAATTTGTTTTTCTGTCAGAACATTCATAGATAAACCTTGTGTTTTTCAATGATTGAATGGAAGTCCTGGGGAGTCATCATCAAACCAGCTCCTTATATTGTACATTAGTTGTACACAGTAACTCCGTGTTACTGACAGACACTTCTAACTGTTTCATTTGTTGAATCAGGGTTACCAAGTTCATTATATCTGAATTTGAAAAGATTCGGGTATATACAGTTTATGATTCAGTTCAGATCAAAAGGAGGAGAATGTATTTTCAAGGGGGAGAATCAAAGATTATGTTGAAATTGAAGATGTTTTGATGATTATGAAGACCTCACAATCATCAAAAAGGGGGAGAAATATACAAAGATCAGTTTCAAAAGTTATGAAGAAAGTTCAAAGACTTCAAAGAAGTTCAGAGTTTCTAAAGTCAAGACATGTGGAGAATTTCTGAATTTTCACATTAGATGAAAAGGAATAATTCTGAGATTATTCAAAGTCAAATTCTGAAGATGATTTGAGAAAGATTGTTTTTCCAAAGATGGTCAAGAGATCAAAGAGATGAAGATACAAATTTTCAAAGATTTCAAAGAAGTTTCAAAGAAGTTTTTCAAAGATTTCAAAGTTCTCAAGACTTGTTGACTTTCCAAAGCTACAAAGAATTAAAGACTTTTCAAAATTCTTCAAAGACTAAAAGACTAAAGATTGTTAGAGTCTCAAAGTTCAAGACTATCAGAGACAAAAGTAGAAGAATCAAGCGCTGAAGACTAGTGTCAAATTTTTATTAAATCTTGAATACAAAGGGGGAGAATGTTAGTGTATTATTGTATCCAAGATTTAATAGGAAAAGTCAATTCAAGTAAAGTCAACAACGTCAATGTATGTTTAGTCAATATGAGATTACTTAGTCATTAAGCTTGTAGTTTTAGTCCTTGGTATAAATACCATGTTGCCTTGTAATCTTGTAGCAGAGTTCATTGTATGCTTTAATATTGTTAGATATATGACATGAACGTTTCTCTCTCTACTCTCTCTCTAGAATATACTTTGATTGTTAATATCTTGTTTGTTTGATTGCTTGATTAAAAGGACAATATCATCTATCTTTAAGAACACACGGTCAGATAAGCAGTTAAATATCCAAAAATCTGTTAATATCACAGATATTCTCCCCCTTAAATCACTATAGTTTTTTTTTTAATTAATAAGGAAATAAAGCATATAAAAATAGATAGAGCACTGAAGTGCGGGTTCTAATCCGATGTGATTAGAAGCCATAGTCACTTGAGGTACGAGTTCTAAGCTGATTTACTTAGAAGCCTTCTTTTTGACAATTAAGTCCGGGTTTTGAACTGTGTTGTTCAAAAGCCATTGTTCTTTCTCCCCCTTAAACATTGGGTGCCTGCAACACAGATTTAGCTTTTGGTACCCACTGGTATTTGGGTCCTAATGGGTTAGTTACAGTTCTAGTTGGAGAGATAAAATAAGAACCATACCAGTTATTCACATAATCTTTTCTTACAAAATCATTTGAGCCACAGTAGGAACAACTAATTTTCATTTGTGCTAACCTGATCAGTTGATTAATGGTGTAAACCAGATCAGGTTTGCCAAAAGTTTTACCTTTAGAGGCATTGTTCCATTTAGCATTCGTTGTATGCACACATGATTCTTCTTTCTTCTTTTCCTCCGGAGATCCTTTAACTCTCCAGATCCAATTACCTTTATCTTTCTCATCATCTTTTCTCCAGAGGCTTTTCTTCTGATACTTATTCTTCTTGAAGTTACCAGAACCATCAACATTTTTGTCATAAAAAAGGTTAGAAGGATGAATCTGATCAGTAGATTTAGAGGTAAGACAATCATCTGAATCACATAAAGGATTATAGAAAACATATGAAAAATGTGAACTTGAAGCTGTTTTTAATGAACTATTTGAGTCAGCTAGATCGTCTCTTGGTGATTGAGCTATGGACTCTGGCGTCTTGTGCTCAATCAGCTTCACCTTGAATACGATCTCTTCAAGTTTCTTTATCTTTGAAGACAAACTGTTTCTTTCCTTTTCAATCAGATCAAACTTCTTATGCAACTCAAATTTTGCATTCTTCTCCTTCATGATGTTTGTTGACAATTCAGCTAGCTTTCCTGTCTGCTTGGCTATCTCCGTCTCAAATATCTTCTTTTCTTCCAAAAAGTCTGTATTTGCTTTCTTCAGCTCATCTTTCTTATTCTCATTCTCAGCCTTTTCTCTTTCAATAATGATAACATTCTCAAAGTCTGAAACTTGTTGAGAAAGTTTAACACATCTAAGTTCTAATGCTTTCTTCTCTTCAAAGGCTTTTCTAGAGAAGTCAGAGAATTTCTTGGCAAATTCTTTTCTCTCTTTCTCAATCTTTAACATTTCATCTTGAGTTTTTGAATTGTCTCTGTCTTGGGTTGCCTTTTCTTTTAGCTTATCGATCTCAACCTCAAGACTGAGAACTTTATCTTTAAACTTATCTCTGTCCACACATAGTTGAGAATTTATCGTTCTAAGTCCTTCAGATGTCTCACTCGCAGTGTTTGCTCTTCTTCTCAATTGATCTAGCTCTTTTTGCATTAGTTCCTTCTTTGACCATGTTGAGCTTAACTCAGATTTTTTCAACTTTGCTTAAAGATCGAAGATCTCTTTTTCTTTTGACTCAATTATTCCTGCAAAGTTAATTAAAGAATCAGAATATTTTGAATTTTCTTTTAAAGCATTGATCTGAATAAGAAGAGATGAGTTCTGAATCTGTAAATCCTTGTTTTCAGCTTTGAGCATTTTTTTCTTCTTTGTCATACTCATCAACCATGCGAGATGATGTTGCTAATCGTCCAGCAAGTTGTTTAGCCTTTTCTTTTACTTCAGATAGAGTCATGTTGTTAAAATCAAGGCTGTAACCTGCAGACATATTTAGCTGATACGACATCCTAGCTGTAAGGTTAGAAATCAAGCTAATCTGTACCAAAACAACCAACTAGATGAGATCGTTAGAATCAAAGGTAAAGACTACACTCAAAAATTTTCAGAAAAAATAAATTTCCAAAAATAATCAAATGCAGTCCTCGCACACAGTATAAAGCACTAATATCTATGAATAAAATACTGAAAAATTAAGAAGATTTTTATCAAGAGCAAATCTTTGTCCCCCTTCGCAGACTTAGCACGGGGGTCAAGGGGCAACGCCCTTGCGGGGGTATGGGGGCAGCGCCCCTAGACAAAAAAAATTAGGCTTTTAGAAGCCCTGTTACAGCTTGCAAAAATTTGTCTAGGTCTGGAAAAATGTGCTTCGACCGGTCAAACGTAAGACCGGAGAATGAACCGTACCGGTCGAAGGAAAGACCGGAGTAAACAAGTACCCGGTCGAATGGCAAGACCGGAGAATACACGTATCCCGTCGAAGGGTAAGACCGGATTGAGCAGGTACCCGGTCGAAGGTGCAAGACCGGAGAATACACGTATCCGGTCGAAGGTGCAAGATCGGAGAATACACGTATCCGGTCGAAGTAAAGACCGGTGTTTACAACTACCTGGTCGAATGGAATGACCGGAGATTACAACTACCCAGTCGAATGGAATGACCAGAGATTACAACTACCCGGTCAAATGGAATGACCGGAGATTACAACTACTCGGTCGAAGGCTCAGGTCGAATAGGTATCGGTCAAACAATAATATCGATAAACACGATGAATGACCGAAGAACACGATTAAACCAACAATTAATACCAGATGCGATCAAAAACCACAGAAGCTTCGATCCTTCGATCGGATAAAACACATATAATCAACCACTAATCGACCGGAAAAACCTTTTTCAGAAAAAAATTTACAGAAAGCGATAAGATCATACAGATCGATAAACACAGATTCATGAAGTCGGATGAACAGTACTCGCATGAATAGTAACTTTTTCGATGAACAGTAATATTTCGATGAACAGTACTTTTTCGATGAACAGTAATATCACAAAAAAATAGATTCTTTAGGCTCTGATACCAATTGTTATCCCAGATTTATTCTAGTTGGTAAACAATCAATCAAGTAATCAAGCAACACAATAATAATCAAGAGATATAAAGAATTAATTATAATAATGTACCAATCCCTTGAATAAACAATGAAACCCTTGAGTGTTCTTGATACCCTTTGAATACAGAGAAAACGTATAGCGACTATTTAGAAAATTATCAGAGTTCTTTTCTAAAACTAATTAAACAAAACTTTAAATACCTAAGCCATATGGGCTTTAATCTTAATGGGCTTGGGCCCAATAGCTTAATAACTATTGACTTATTACATAATAAACCCTCTAATTAACTTTAGCACAATTGCAGTTTAAACCCTTAACTTTAACTTTAATCTTGAATACAATTTATGATCCAACAATTGAATATCTAAGTTATATTATAAGTTAGATATTAGTTTTAGTTTGTAATAATATCTAGATATTACTTTAGTAAGTTAGATATTAGTTTAGTGTGTTGTAGAAGCTAGTAAGATTCGTAGAAATCAGATCACAAACACACACACACACACACACACTGTTAGCTCCAAATCATCTGTTTGTTAAAGTGTTGAAAATACCAGTCCTATTTCAGAGGACTTCCAAAAGATACACTTCAGAGGACGAAGACGTCAGAGGATGAAGACTTCAGAGGACAAACCTGCCTCTGAAGTACTTATCAGAGATTGCAACTTTCAGAGAAGACATCAGAGATGGCTTGATCAGAGGCTCTGAAGACAACGTCAGAGCTCTGAAGACATTTTCTCTGAAGATGTTCACACAAGTTTTCTACGAATGATCAGAAGAACAGATGACATGTCAATTAGTGATAAGATTTACTTTGTAGAGTAGGTCACTGTTCAACATGCTCTTTTTCGTCATGCAAGTACACTGCTTACTTTATGGTCCTATAAATAGGACCATCACCTTATTGTTCAAAGTGTGCTTAAGAAGTTATATATCTGAATCTCCTTTGATATTAAACTGTATTACTTCCGCTGTCATTACTCTTATTGTTTATATTATTGTTACGAGATTAGATCTGGGATCCAACAATTGGTATCAGAGCCTCCTTTGTTTCTAAAACAAAGAAAGATCATATCCGTATACTCGGATAGATTTACATCTCATTGATTCTAAACTTTCAATATCTGTGCATGTTCATATAAACCCAGTTTATTCAAGAACATCATATGCTCTAGATTTGATAGTAAATCTCAGTTCATTACAAAAAGCATCAGTTCTTCAAATCTTCATTTTTTTTAAATGGCAGACTCAAGCATAAGTGCCATGTATACAGCTGGGTCATTAACAAAACCTCCTACACTTTTAAGGGATGAATATCCCCAATGGAAAATAAGGATGGTAAATTTTCTAGAAGGTATGGACAGGGATCTTTTTAGATCTATGAACGTTGGACCTCACATTCCAATGGTGTTGCTACCAAGAGTTCTTGCAACAGAAGATACTGCCGAAATACCTGCATATTATGAAAAGAAAACCACAAACTTCACTGATGAAGAAAATAATATGATGGATAATGACTCAAAAGCTGTTAGATTACTCATAATGGTCATTCCCAATGATATCTTTCAAGAACTTGATTCTTGTAAAACTGCAAAAGAGATATGGGATCAGTTGTTAAATCAACTTGAAGGTGGCCTACAAACTCAGAAAAATAGAAGAAATCTATGCATCAATGAATATCATGATTTTCATGCTCTACCAGAAGAAAAGTTACACCAAACTTACTCAAGATTCAACATTCTAATAAACAAATGTAGAAAGTTTGGAGTGATAAGAACAAAAGAGGAAAACAACGTTCTTTTTTTGAAAAGCTTGAATGAAGAATGGTCACAACTGTCCATGTCTATACAGGCTAATCAAGATCTTGAGTCATGGTCATTAACTGACATTTATGGTACTCTTGTTGCACATGAAAAAGAAATTAAAAAAACCAATAGAGGTAGATATCTCTATTAAATCTAAGAGAGACTTTCTTGACTCTGATTCAGAATCTGCTTTAGAGATTGATGAACAGATTTTTTGTAAACCAGGGAATGTAATTCACAAAAAGATAGAAACTGTTGGCTCTGGTATTTTAAATGTTCCAATTTCAGTATTGAAAACCAAAACCAGAATACCAATAAGTCTTGATTTTGCAAATTTGTGTTTACAAGCAAAAACATCTCTGGAACTTGAAAAAGAGTTGCAAGAAAAGGCAAAGAATAAAACAAACACTTCTGGTTCTTACACCTATAAAACAATAAAATTCTCTCCTGAACAAAAAGGCAAAAGGACAAAAATTAACCATATTGATCATGTCTGTGCAGTAAGCAGCAAAGAAAAGAAGATGTTTTTGAACAAGAAAAAGCAACTTGAAAAGAAGACTGTCTATCAAGCAAAAAGAAAAGAAGTAGTTAGGGATAAATGTAATATTCATAGTGCTAGTTTCAAAAGAAGTCAAAATGTAACAAATGCTTTTAATAAAAAGAAAAACTTTGCTCCTACTTCTTCTTGTTCTATTAATTGTAACTGCATTTATCTCTTGATGAAGCTGAAAAATCATTTTAAAGGATCACACTGCCTTTTGAATAAATCTCTGAAAAATATCTCAGAGACAAAATCTCAAAAGAAGACAAGTAAAGGCAAGACATCAAAAGATGAGATGCCAAAAAGTCATACAATTCCACCAAAGTCTTACACAAAAGGACCCATAATGCGGTGGGTACCTAAGAAACAATAATCTGTCTTGCAGAAACAGTCAATGCCAATCTGGTACCTAGATTCTGGATGTTCAAGGCATATGACTGGAAATAAAGAACTGCTATCCTCATTCAAAGCAAAATCTGGAGGAGCAGTTACTTTTGGAGACAACAAGCAAGGACAGATTAAAGGATATGGTGAGTTATCAAGAGGAAATGTTTCAGTATCAAAGGTTGCTTATCTGGATGGATTAAAACACAATCTGATAAGAATAAGTCAACTTTGTGATCATGGTTTTGATGTGAAATTTCAAAGAAAATATTGTTCACTTCTTCACTCAGAATCAGGTCAAGAAATGCTAAGAGTAGAGAGAAAAGGTAACCTCTACAGATTGAACTTTACCAAAATCACAGACACTGATTCAGATAAACTTTGTCTTGTATCTCTGAATTGTGAGGAAATCTGGCTCTGGCATAAAAAGTTTTCACATCTAAACTTTTCCTCACTTGATAAGTTAGTTAAACTTAATTTGGTTAAGGGATTACCATCTCTAAAGTTTAACAAAGATCATCTTTGTTCTGCTTGTGAGATGGGAAAAATGAAAAGATCTTCCCATAAAACCAAAAGTGAAAACAACTGTCCTAGACCTCTGCACATGCTTCATGTGGACCTCTGTGGTCCTATCTCTGTACAGAGTCTAGCAGGTAAGAAATACATTCTGGTTCTGATTGATGAATTTTCCAGATACACATGGATAGAATTCATTAGAGCTAAATCTGATGTACATGAAATATTAATAAGGTTGTTGAAAAGATTACAGGTTCTATTCAGCAGCAAAGTTCATAAACTAAGAAGTGATAATGGAACAGAGTTCAGAGATGCCAAAATCAATTCTTATCTATCAGAAGAAGGCATTACCCCTAACTTCTCTGCAGCAAGAACTCCTCAACAAAATGGAGTAGTTGAAAGGAAAAACAGAACACTTGTTGAAGCTGCCAGAACAATGCTTGTTGAATCTGATCTTTCAACAAATTTTTGGGCAGAAGCAGTAGCAACAACCTGCTTCACTCAGAATAGAGCTACAATTGTCAAGAAATTTCAGAAAACATCATATGAACTCATTAACATTAGGAAACCTAATATTAAATATTTTCATGTTTTTGGATGCAGGTGTTACATTCTGAAAGATAGAGAATATCTTGGAAAGTTTGACAAGAAAGCTGATGAGGGCAAATTCATTGGATATTCATTAGCCTCAAAAGCTTTCAGAGTGTTCAATCTTAGAACAAGGACTATCCAAGAAAGCATCAATATCACTTTTGACGACAATAAAAGCTCTGAACAACAAGAAAGTTCATCACCAATCTCTGAATCATCAAGGGAATCTGAATTAAACAAAATATTTGAAGATTTCTTTGATGATGAAGATATCTCTGAAGTTATCTTCAGAGATAGACAGAGAGAGAATTCAGAAGAACCTCAAGAAATAGGTACAACCCTTTCAGGGCCCTCTGAACTAACACCTTCTGTTTCACCAAATGCAGATCAGCAAAGTGAATCAGAAGATGATCAAGAAGTATCTGAAGCAACTCCAGAACCAAATGATGAAGAACAAGAATCTGCATCTCTGGAACAAAACTCAGAGCCTCTGAACAGTACAACAGAGGCATCACCAACAGAGCCTCTGAACCGTACAACAGAGGTATCACCTTCAGAGCCTCTGAACAATACAACAGAGGTGTCACCAAACGTCAGAGCCTCCGAAACTCAAACTGCACAAATTATTGCTCCAATCACCAGATGGACAAAAGATCATCCAATTGATCAAATCATTGGATCCTCATCCGAAGGAGTTAAAACAAGATCTGCCACCATCAATGAATGCTTCTATGTAAACTTTTTGAGCATTATTGAACCAAAGAAGGTAAAAGAAGCTCTTGAAGATCCTCATTGGATTTTTGCAATGCAGGATGAACTTCAAGAGTTTGTAAGAAACAAAGTCTGGACCCTAGTTCCCCTTCCCAAAGGAAAATTTGCAATTTGAACGAAATGGGTTTTCAGAAACAAAAAGGATGAGGATGGAATAATAATCAGAAACAAAGCCAGGTTGGTTGCAAAAGGATATTGCCAGGAAGAAGGCATTGATTATGATGAAACCTTTGCACTTGTAGCTAGGCTAGAAGCAATCAGAATCTTCTTAGCCTATGCTGCACACAAAGGATTCAATGTTTATCAAATGGATGTTAAATCTGCCTTTCTTCATGGTAAATTAAATGAAGAAGTCTATGTCAAGCAACCACCTGGATTTGAAAGTACAAAGTATCCTAATCATGTTTATTATTTGGATAAAGCTCTGTATGAACTCAAACAAGCCCCAAGAGCTTGGTATGAAACTCTGTCCACTTTTCTGATTAACAATGGATTCGAAAAGGGCACAATTGATACTACCTTATTCATCAAAAGGTACAAGAATGAGATGCTTTTAGTACATATATATGTTGATGACATTATATTTGGCTCTACCAATCAAAAGTATTGTGACAAGTTCTCAGAGTTGATGAAGAGTGAATTTGAGATGACCCTCATGGGAGAATTAACTTTCTTTCTAGGCTTACAAGTAAAAAAACTTCAGAAGGTACATTCATAAGTCAATCTAAGTATGTCTCTGAAATTTTGCAAAAATACAAATTCATTGATTCAACTTCGATGAGAACTACGAATTCTTCCTGCGAATCCTTTCCTTAAGAAATTTTTTCACATAACTCTACGAATTCTGAGCAATTCGCAAGTAGAGCAATGCGAATTCTGAAAAATTCTCAATACACTGATATGCGAAATATGTGAAATTCGGAAGAGACACACTTGCGAATTCTACACTTCAATTTTCAAAACATCAAAACTTATGCGAAATATATGAAATCTGCAAATTCTTCAAACAATCTGCGAATTCTTGAACACTCTGCGAGTTCTTCGTGACTCTGCGAGTTCTTTGTGATCCTACGAGTTCTTCAAGAACTTATGCGAGTTCTTGAAGGATTTGCGAGTTCTTTAGATATGTGATAAAAAACACCTCTGAATTCCTCAAAAACCTATCTATACTTCGAATTTCAGTCCCAAACTTTGACAATTAGACCACTAGAACATCTAGAATCAATTTCTATCAAAGAATTACAACTAAATTCACTTGACACAATGTTCGAACTCGTGAATACAAAAACAAACAAATTCATCAAATTGATGAAAAATTACAGTGCAATTCACGAATTAACCTATACAAACTCGATCAAAAACACTAAACGAATACAACCAAATCAAATTTACATACAAATTCGCACAAAAACTCAGAATCAATCCAAACTCGATGAACGGTTTGTCAAACTCTGTATTTTTATTGATTTCTAAATTAGATCTACTCTGATACCAATTGTTATAACCAGATTCGATCAAATTCTTATCAAAATCAATCACACAAAAAGAAAAATTTACAATCTACCTGTTTCAATTCAACTCCAAGAATACGATTACAATTTGTTTCTCACTTTCTCTCTCTAGAAGCAAATCTCCCTCTACAACAAATACGCACACTTAGAACTTCTAACTCAGACAACTACCAACTATAAAAGCAACTAACTATATACCTATTTACAAAGACACACGCGCACAAAACTAAAACAAGAACAATGACTTTGACTTTGCTTGAGAGTTGACTTTCAGCTTTGACTAGCTTGGCTTTGACCTATTGTCTTCTATGATCTTGTATCCAACATATTTTTGCTCTAACAATAAATGATCTATCCTGTCTTTCAGCTTTGGCCCTTTTTCTTTGTTCATAAGTGTATTCTTCCAGTGGAAGTGGGTATTCTTTCTGATCATCTTCTTCTCCTCCTGTTTCAAGCACGTGAACCTTCGTAGGAGGCTTCATAACTCCTTCCTTGAGGGATATCCTGATGTAGTCACCCAAATCGTGTCTATCAATAAAGTCCAGGAAACAATCCTTCCATTGTTCATACTCGCCCTTGAATAACACCGATGGCTTTACATCAGTTCCAATAGCCAATGCTTCCCTTGAAGTCATCCTGTTTAGAAAATTGTTCAATAAGAACTTGAAGTGACGTTAGTTCAATTGAAATCAGAATTACATAAAATCTTAGAAAGAATTTTCAAAAAATCAAATTTCCAAAAATTTCCCAAGTATGGAATTCACACCCCACACTTAGACAAAAATCAATTCGCACACAGAATTCACAAGCTACAATTCGCACAACCAACAACGTTCAGAGTTCACACACACAAAAAATTAGACAAGAATTCACACACTTCAAACTTCAGAATTCGCACCAACCTATATGCGAGTTCTAGGAATTCGCACACAACACTGTGCGAAATCTAGACTTGAAAAGATTTGTAAATAATCATTTCGCATACACTTTTCGCACAAACTTTTCGCATAACAAAAATATAAGAATTATGTACTTAGAAACTTTTTCAAAAACAAAGAATTCGCATCGAAACGAATTCTAGACTTAGAAAAATTTAAAACTTTCAAGTGAAATATGAGGAATTCGTATATCACTCTTATGCGAAATCTGAACAATTCACATACAACTATATGTGAATTCTTTACTTCTCGTACGCAAACATATGCGAATTCTTTCATTATGTGAATTCTAAGAAACTTTTCGTATAAAATCACTTATGCAAATTCTGACATTTCGCATAACAAGTTACTACGAATTCTGAGGAATGCTCACAACACACATATGTGAATTCAACACATTCACATATCACTGTAATGCGAATTTCTACACTTGTGAAATTTTCAGACACAAAAACATATGCAAAAATTTTTATGTTGCGAGTTCTTGGATGCGAGTTCTTGATGATTATGCGAGTTCTTGAGATCTCGACTCAAAATCACTCTGATCTTCTCAAAAACCCATCAATTCTTCGACTTTCGATCTAATACTTTGACAATTCACTCACTAATACATCTAGAATCTATTACAACCAATGAATTTCAACAAGATTCACTCAAATGATCAAATTGATTCAAATACAGTGCTCTCGAACTCGTGAACCTAAAACTCGTAAAAATTCAGAAATTGAACAAAATTACAGTGCAAGAATTCAACAAACCTATACAAGATTTGCCTAAAACACTATACGAACTCAATCGACTCAAACAAACTCGCAATTACTAAAACAAAATCGTAATTCGATCAAATAGTCAGAAAACAGTGCGAAACTCCATATTCACGTTTCATTTCAAATTGAACTCTTCTTTGATACCAATTATTATTCCCAATATTATCAAGTTCTAATCACACAATCACAAATAAAAATACGAATCAATTTGAACAATCAACCTGTTTCAATTTGATTAATGAATTCGTATACAATTGCTCTGGACACTTTCTTTCTCTAGAACTCAATCCGCGTATTCTCTATTTTCAACGACTTCTAACAACTAACTCTAGCCATATCTCTATTTAAGACAAAAGGGACAAAACACGAAAGATAAAATACAAGACTTTGACTTTTCTTGTTACAAAGACTTTGACTTGCTTGAGAGTTGACTTGAGCTTTGATTTGGCTTTGACTTTCAGTTTTCAGTTTTCATGATCTTGTATCCAACATATATGTGCACTAACACTCTCGACGAAGTGTTCTACTTTACGACGAACAAGACAATCTTACGACTTGTTTATTTTTTAAGTGTATTATTAATCATTGTACTCTCAATCACTACTTCTAAAGGACGGCGTCCATATTTGATGTCCATAGTGAATTGACAATCTCTGCTATCGTCCATAGTATTTACCCTCGACGTGGTTTTCCACGTGACCAATTTATGTGTCTTCTCTCATATTTTGTTTATGTCACACGATTTGTTGAAAGATTCTTTACTTAAGTTGTTAAAAGCTCCACATCGATCTTAAGTTATCTTTTGGGTAATTTTGGCATTAACATTTGGCTAACATCGTGTTCGTGCAAAACAAGAATGGTAAGTGGAGGGTCTGCATCGACTTCACTGATCTCAACATGGTATGTCCCAAAGACCCTTTTCCACTACCACATATTGATGCAAAGGCAGGGCACAAAATGTTGATGTTCATGGAAGCATATTCTGGTTACAACCAAATCTTAATGCGTCTTGACAACTAAGAAAAAATGGTGTTCATGACGGTTAAAGGTATTTATTGTTACAAAGTAAAGTCGTTTAGTCATAAAAATTCAGATTCAATGTACCAAAAATTGGTCAACCACATTTTCAAAAAGCATCTATGCGACACCATGGAGGTATATATTGACGATATGCTCGTGAATCAAAACAAGCAACAGATCATATCGGGCACCTCAAGCAATTGTTCGACGTTCTCAAGGAATACAAGATGAAGATGACCCAAAAAAACTGCTTCATTGGTCTCTATGCCGGTAAGTTCTTGGATCACGTGTGTCATGAATTGATTCAAGATGCCATATGTGTATTCAAAACAATCACAGATTTACAAAATACTCTCACAGTGAATATTTCTATCACTAGATGTGAATTATCTATTAGGTGCTAAAATCTTAAAATAAGAAAACTAAAGCTTTCATACCTACACTATTACAAAGAGAAACAAAACAAACTAAACTAACAAGGCTTGACTTTAGAAGATATTGACTTTCTACTTTGACTTTTGCAATGAGAGTTGGCTTGAGCTTTGACATTAGCTTTGACTTTCAATTCTAATGATCTTGGACCCAACATTTATACACTAACAATCTCCCCCTTTAGATTCAAGATCATCTTCAAAAAGAAATTTAACATTAACGAGCAATCTCCCCATTGTTTGATCTTTAACAAATTCAATCTCCCTCTATAGCATCTTCACAAAGATAACTCTGCTTTGGATTCAAAATGAATTTTAGCTTCAAAGACAATCTCCCTCTTTAGAAAAATTCTTCATATATGCAGTATTCTCATCCAAAAACTTTTATCAATCTCCCCCAAGGTTATGAAAACCTCTTTCAGGATTCAGAAGATAAATTATCTTCAGATTTAACTCACTTTGCTTCAAATAATAATCTTCATAGAAAATTTCAGCAAGTATCATCAATCTTTCAGAACTTTTTAAACTTTCTCTTTCATTCTGAATATTTTCCCCATATTTCTGAAATTGAACTTTCAAACTTCTGACATCTCTTGATTACTTTCTTCCATATCTATCACAATCTGTTCTCCACACAACATTTCTTGAAATTATTTCTCCCCCTTTTTGATGATGTAGAGCATAGAAATCATAAAAAATGTCTCCAACAAATGTCATGTGCCATTTTCTGACCTCTTTCCGTTTCTGATCATTCGTCAAAATTACCAAACCATCCGTCAATTCATAAATGTATTTATCCGAATCTTTAAAATTCATACAAATAAGAATGTAACCCTAAATCAACAAATGAATCAGTTAAAAGTGCTTGTAAGCAATACGGAGCCACTTTGTACAACAAATGTACTTTGCATAGGAGCTTTTTAATGTTCACTCCCCCCGGGCTTCCATTCAATCATCTAAATACCACAAGAAATTTTCTATGAACGTTATGAAAAGAAATCAAATTCCTTGTGTGATTGTGCATGTGTATCAAAGATTGAAACTTCTTAGGTTTATAGGCTCAAAGTATGTAAACCATTGAGACAACAACAATATTACGCAAACTCAATGTGCATGAACGAGATGCGAAGGTGGGTCAAACTTCCTTCTGTTTCAATATCCACATCTTCCAAATGAAGATCAGATAATGTATATGTTGCGTCCCCAAGAAAATATGAAACATCATTCTGCTGAGAAAAAAGATGAGTAGCTGGTGGGGTTTTGTTATCCCAGATAACAATGAGAATCAAACGATGACAAACATTTTCCAATTGAAACACTTTGTATTGAATTCAGAAATCGATTAAAATATTTCTCTCTTTAACAACAATACTCGTTTAACACTAATGAGAATGATACACTGAATTACACTCTAAGTTACACCATTTGTTACAAGCACAACATATGCCATATACCTATTTATACACACACACTCAAACGCGCAAGCACTGTTCATGCTAACAACAAAACACGCAAACATTATTCAAAAACAGAAAATACAATATTTGACTTTGACTTTATTACACAAGACTTTGACTTTGATGCTGAGAGATGACTTTAGCTTTGATCTTCAGTCTTCTGCCTTCTATGATCTTGTATCCAACATATTTATGATCTAACAGGTTTAATTCAATAGTTGACATGGGCTAGTGTCCGTTTCAATGATGGTCACCAAAAAGTGTGAACTAATCAGTAGATGTGGCTGCCCGACTCAGAAAAAGATTTGATGCAGAGTTTTGATATTCTTTTAACTCTGATATGACACCCTCTTTCTTTTTAACATTTAAGCTCATTTCTAACCAAATCTCTTTTCATTTTACCTCATCACACACCCATACTCTAATATTTACCGCTCGCCTCTCGATCACTAAAGGATAACTCCTTGGGTAGGAAACACTGGTTATCATGAATCCATAGATGTTCTATTAAGCTCTCACAATGATCCCATGTAGTTTTTCCTAAAAACAATGTTGCACAATAGTTGAACGTCATCATTTAAAGCACCATACATGTCAAATATATGTATGCTCAACAAAATAATCATGAAGATTTGAGCATTTTTAAACATGGAAGATTTTCTCAAAACAAGGAAATTGAACGAACGAAGTGAAATCGATATATGTGTTTTGAGAATCTGATAATATATGAAAAGGATCAAATATGAATGAGTTATCAATAAAAGCTTAGGTCATGAAAAATTGGATGTTGTCTATATGAACAAGTATAGACATTTTTGAAAGAAACATTTTGAATGAAATAACGTGCAACAAATATTGAATATACAAAAGGAGTGTTTTACCATCGAAAAACAACTTCGTTTTGAGACATGGTAAGAACAAAATCAACAAAAATACTAAACCGGTGTGTGTGAATACTTGATAGTATATAGAAAAGATAAAACACAAGTATTTATCTTTGGAAACACACGACTAGTTAATCATGAAAGCTAGTAATTGAAAACATTTAAAAAAACACTTCTAGAATTCATGAAAGCATTTTAAGAATCGAGAAGTGGTTTGAACGTTTAAGAACATGTTTTTAATGTCCGAAAGTTGTCCTTCTTTCAAACACAATGAGATTAAGGTTAGAATTATCCTTATGCACATACAAAATCTCAAAAAGTCAACTCTAAGGTCATGTTTGAATTGATCATGTAAGTTCCCCCTCAAAATCTGCAAGTAGTAAAAAAATCGTCCAAGTACCAAAGTCTTATTGAAAGCAAAATAACAACATGTATTGAAAATAAAGACTTGAAAAGCGAGTTAAAAACATTTAAAGTACGAGTTCTAAACTGAATGCTTAGAAATCAAATATCCTTACTCCACCGGAAATGATGCATTCACAAAAATATGTCAGTATATAGAAATGCAAGATATTTCTTACTCCCCTTAGAAAGTAGATCACCTAATCTTTGTCTCACTCCCCCTAAAATCATTAGCAAACCTTCAGTTCAGATATCATTTAGATAAATGAATAAATAAATTATACAAAATTAAACTGTACTAGGTAAATACGGATAATGTTTTAAGATTCAACATACCTATTTTCGAAATGAGAAAATTAAATCTCTTTTCGTCCAAAGGTTTGGTGAATAAATCGGCTAGTTGATAATCCGTGTTTACAATGTAAAGTTCAATTATGTAACACCCTCAAATATGGAAATAGCAACTTATTAAAAAATTTCTAAATACATCAATAACTGAATCATCTACAACCACAATTTAGGTTCAACTACAATACACATATACCATCTTATATAAACGGACTAAAAAGGGCGTTTGCTACTAATACCCATGCATAGTCACTATCTCCATAATGCGGAAGACTTCACCGAATACTTACTTTCGGTTCTAGCTAAGGCTCTACTCTTCTCTGGATTGCTAGAACTAACTCCCAGCCTTGAAACCTGATGCACATGCCGACAAATAAAAATGTTAGGCTTAACGCCTAGTGAGCTCAAGAGTTTTAGCATAAGTATATATCTATAAAAGAAAAGAATTCAATTTAAAGCAAGGTCCTTCGAAATATTACGCTTAAAAAAATGGAAACGACACATTTTCCCATAATATGCACTTTTAAAGGCAAAGATCCCAAAACACACATTTCTTATATAACGCGCCACGCATAACTCACCCAAACGGGATCATAGTTCGACACTTATTTTGTAAAAACATGAATAACCATTTATAACCCAAAATACCCAAAACGTGGGCGGGACAGAATGCTCGCCCCATGAATCGTTATCAAAACCCCATATATCGTACGTCCGAAAACATGGACACTTGGTCAAATCCTCACGCGGCCGAAAGGAACCAATGACAATAAAATAAGACGTTCTTATATTTAAGATATTGATAGCCAACAACGGGGGAAACCCGTATCCGTTGAGGGTGGAGGGAACACAAAAGTATACCACCCAAACAACGTTAATCGCATGACACCTCCCGACATCCCCGCCCGGTGTCCCTACGAGTTCTTTACAAGTGTCACCCCATGTCAGTTGACCTAGATGGATCATTCCGAAGAACTCCATCCCGAAGGCCCGACACACTTAAAGACTACCTCCCAGGCATTACTTCAAGCGGCGGAGGTCCCAGCGCCTACTATTCCGGTAGCACTAGCCGACTCAACCCTCCTAGCGATCACTTGTAAAGTTTCCGGTCATAAAACATAGGTACCGAAGTTCAACCTCGCAATACCCAATTGACCATCCAAGACAGACTGACTCATGTGCCTATGGATCCATTACACACTGTCTAACGTTACATGACTCCAATTGAAAGATCAAAGCTCCCAAAACATGTAACTCACCAATAACACAAATTAAGTGTCATCATATCCAAAACCCACGACGGTTAAAACATACGGACAAATGTCCACACGACTCGTTTAAGCCAATACCGAACAAAAGAGCTCAAAATCCGTTTGACCGATAATTACCAGTCTTCAAAATAGTGAAATGTCTTTAAATACCGTTTTTGAAGACACGTACTTCAAAGACTAGATTTACCCAAAACTCCATCCGAGTTGGGACTCAAGATTTCCAAAGTTTTTATGAATGCATATAACATGAATTAGACTTTACTTGTACAAAATCGTCAAAGAGGTATAACTCATAAAATAGACCTTACTTGTACAAAATCACCAAGAATACGTAATTCATGTTATTTAGTTGTTGGAAACGTTCAAAACCTAATAGTAGCATTTTAAGAGGTTAACACAGCCCAAGTTTACTAAGTAAGAAGACTTATCAAAATACTCACACTTTGACAAATAACTAAGTAAAACATATTTTACTTCTAAATACTCAAAACTTATCAGTAGTTAACCATTCCATGTAAAACACTTTAAAATACACATTTTGGCATGAACACCGTTTTCACAAATCAAATTGAACTCACCTCACTAGATTTAGGCTAAATCTAGATTTCACCCAACGAGCTGTTTTGAAGTCCACTTGAATCCTCAAGTCGAGAGCTTCCAAATCCCTTTTTGATGATGAGACTTTCCGAGGACACCCAATCCAACTCTTCAAATCGAGCTCCTAAAAACCTAGATCCACACATTTTCGACCGTAAATAACCGCATCCAACCATAAAGAAACATTCCCCAAACATAATACACCAAAATCCCCAACGAGATCAAAACCCTAATTTCTCCCAAAACTAACAAGTCCGAGATTTGATAAGACAAATACTAGGGAAACATCGATGGAGAAATTATAACTTATTACAAGGTTTTGAAATGGAAAGAACATACTTACCACTTAGGTTTTGACGAAAACCTAGAAAACCCAAAATGGACTTGAGGTTGAAGGCGAAGATGAAGCTTCTTGACCATAGCTTCCGATCTTTGATGGGTGGAAAGAGGAACACTTGGAACATAATAGATTTGGTATCTTGGATTCATAAAACCGATTTTAGGGTCTGGGGTTTGGTTTATAGAAAGAAAAAGGGTGAAAGGGGGTTGAGATAAATGAATAAGGGCTGCTCAAAGCTGCTTAAAAACGACCAGGGCCTGTCGGCGATAATGCCAGGCGACTATGCCCTTGATTATGCCCCGCGAGAGTGACATTCTGTCACAATCGCGGGCATAGTCGCCCAGGTCCCTCCGAAGGTCAAAATTCCGATTTTCGACCCGACGTGCTCTCGGTGCGAAATTCAAAACCCACAAACACCATTTGGATAAGATCTATAATCATGGCTTAACCGGATAAGGGTGAATTAAGGGTTAACCAAAATCACGGGTGTTACAAATTATACATTTTTCAACATTATCCTTGATGAAGTGTTAGAGCACAGATTTGTTGGATTCAAGATCATTAAGACTGAAGATTGAAGTCAAAGCTAAAGTCAACTCTCAGCATTAAAGTCATTGTTTTGTGTAATAAAGTCAAACTCAATCTTTGTAATTGTCTTTTTAATAGTGTTTAGCGCGTTTTAATGTCATGAGTGTTCTGTTGCGTACATGTTTTAGCTTGTGGTATATATGTGTGTTGTGCATGTATTTGGTGAGTGACTTAGCAGAATATCATACGCGTTCTTGAGAATGAGAGAGAGAGAGAGAGATAGAGAATTTTGTAATCGATTTCAAGACTTTAATAAAAGTGAGATTTAGTGAAATTGATTGTCATCTTGTGTTTACATTGATATCTGGGAGTATCAATTGGTATCATAGCAAACATAATTCAGATGATTGAGGATCAAATTCGAGATTTTGGATCATTTTTGGATGAAACTCGCTAATCAACTTTTGAGTTTGTAATTAATAGAATTCTTGTTGTTTTGTGTGTAAATTTACCTTTAATAGATTCGTTTTGATGGATAGAATTGATTGTACTTGATTCACTTAGGCTAATTCACATAGAATTGGGGTGAATTTTGGAGTTTGTATGAATTTTTGAACTCGAGTCTGTACGTACTGTTCTAGAATCAAAAAGTATAAACTTGTGTTTGTTTTTGTAATTCATGTATCGTAATATGTTCTAACATTGATTTCGGGGATCCCTGCAAAGTTTCAAGCCAATTGAAGAAGGTTTAAATTGATTTCAGTATGAAAATTGAAGTTTTGGTTCGAGAAGGGAAGAACTCGCTAGATTTGTAGTTCTTGCTAACGAAGAACTCAAAGAAGAGAGAACTCGCTAAGTCAAGAACTCGCTAGAGGAAGAAGTTTTGTGTTTTGAAGTGAAGGACTCGCAAACAGAGACGTGCGGGAAGCTAAAACTCGCACGACCCTAGGTGCGAGTTGTTACTGTTCACGTAACTTGTTGTGCGCGAAGTTTCCCTAAGAGAAGTGTGTGATTTGCGCATTTCTCATTTATCGCGAAGTATCCTTGTTCAAATTTTTTCTAAGTCTTGAACTCACAAGACCCTGTTCTTACGCGTTTACATTTAGCGAGTTTTGTGTTTCAAAATTTATTCTAAGTCTAGAACTCGTAAGTTTTTGCACGTAGTCCCAAAACTCGCACAATATATCGTGCGCGAACCTTAGAAACTTGCAGAGTATACGTACACGAACCTTGGTTCTCGCAAGTGGTGTCGTGCACGAAGTTCGATACTCGCACAAGCTTTGTGCGCGAAGTTCTTTTCACGCATCCTTTGATGTACGTGTTTCTTAAACTCACACATAGGCTTATGCGTGTTTTTGCTTGATTTCTTTGGTATGCGTGTTTCATACTTAGTAATTTTTCTGATTTTTCTGCAATTTAACTGAGTTTGATTCTTGTAGATCCAGTTTGGGTTTTTCTGACTTCTGACGTTCAGTAATCAGTGTCTATCAAGATGACTTCAAAAGACGCTATTTCTATCGTTACAGATGTAAAGCCTCCTGTTCTATTCAAAGGTGAATATGAACGGTGGAAGGATCGCTTTATGGACTTTGTTGATCGGCACGCAAATGGAGAAAACATTTTATTATCCAGTACTGAAGGTCCAATGGTACCATCAACTGTTGAGATACCTGATGATGAATCCTCAGATAGTGAGGATGGAGACGAGGACAGAGTGCGAAAGATGAAAACTGTTCCGAAGGACTTTGCTCAACATTTTGATGAGCAAAAGAACAGATTCAAAGCCGTCAAACAAGCCAGATCTCTTCTATTCCAAAGTATCCCAAATGAGATATACATCAAGATAGACAACTATAAAGCGAATGCAAAGAAGATGTGGGATCAACTACAGAAAATGATAAAGGTAGCTAACTACATAAACAACTACGAGGAGTGTAAAGCGAAAGAGAATGAAATTCTGGAGGACACTCATGAGAGATTTGTACTGCATCTCAATGAACTTTCAAAGAATAAGGTCAAGAAAAAGGAGATCGAAAACAATGTGAAGTTTCTCAGCATCCTGCAACCTGAATGGAAGAAACATATCCGCGGGATGAAACAGATGAAAGACTTGAGTGATATACATCTTCAAGAAGCCTACGAGACTTTAAGACAGAAAGAGAAGGAAGTTGAAGAGAAAAGGGTTGGAAAGAAGAAAGTTGAGAAAGTTCCTGATCCAATAGCTTTAGTAGCCGGAGAAAAGGAGAAGGAAAAGAAACAGAAAGAGCAAAAGAAGAAGAAGAAGAAGAAGAAGAAGGTTATTGTCCTTAACTCAAATGATTCTGTTCAGACTCGGACAGTGATGATGGAGAAAACCTCAAGTAGGCCATGATGCTATTGACCCGTGCTTTCTAGAAGAAATTCTACAAGAAACCAGGGTCAAACTCACAAAGGTACTCATCTGGATCAAAGAATCATGAGCACCGAGAGAAAGTGGAAGGAAAAAGATATGTGGAGAAAAGGTATGTGGAGAAAAGGCTAGAGGAAAGAAAGAAGTTTGTGAATGATTATACTAGTGCTGAGAAGAAGACTGATGATCTGATCAAATGCTACAATTGTGGCAAGGTCGGACATTATGCAAAAGACTGTCGAAAGCCGAAGGTTCGCAATTTAGAGTACTATAAGAACAAAATGCTCTTAGCCAAGCAACAGGAAGCTGGCATGGCATTGATGGTTGAAGACGAATTTTGGCTCGATCATCCAGATGTTGAGGAAGAGAAAGAAGAAGAAGCCCATATGTGTTTGATGGGTGATGCGGTTAAGTATGACGATTCAGAAGATGAGGCATCTGATGAGGTAATGAACCTAACTGAACATGATTTCATGAATAAAATGGGAGCCATGATGGTCGAACTTCAAGACCTACAATCTAAGTTGCAAAAAGAAAAGAGCACAGTTGCAAAGAGAAATGAATTTTTTTTTGAACTTAACAAGCAAGTCGTTGGGAACAAAGATCTCATTGATTCTCTAAACAAGTCTGTTTCTAATTTTAAACAAGAAAAAGATTTTTTTGAAAGTAAGATTTCTGAGTTTGTTTCTATTTCTAAGTCTGATTGTGAAAAGAAAGAATCTGTACTAAAAGCTTATAAGTTGCAGCTAGAAAACAAGAGCTTATTGAAAAAGGTAAGTGGTTTGGAAACTAAACTTTATGCGTGAGGCCAAACAGATCAAACTATTTTTCTAAACACACCAAATGAGGAAGCTGATGTTAGAGAGAAGTGGGGTCTTGGTTACGAAAACCCACACTATCTAAAAAAAGCTATCTGAAAACAACCTGCTTTATATAATTTTGATTTTCTATATTTGTTATATCAGTAATTGTATTCAAGATTAAATTATAAAAGGGGTCTAGTTTGTAATAGTGTTTAATACCTTAGGGGGTATTTTAGCAAATAGTTAATATTAATTAGGTCATGTTGACCTAAGTATAAATAGTTTTATTTTCTAGGTTTAGTGTGTGTATCGCATAAGGTGAACAGAAGTAGAGGAGTCTTATACTCTGTATTCTACACGAGGTATCTGTATACACCAAGAACACACACACATTTTTATTTGATTAATCAAGAGATCTATGATATGTTATTTTTATTTATTTATCTCTTGTTCTTTTTGTGTTGTGTGATTGTTTATCAACTATAATATGGGTTTAACAAGTGGTATCAGAGCTAAAGAATCAAGCTTTTGGATTAAAAACAGTGTTTTTCGAAAACTTGCTGTGTGAAAATCGATTTCATGATTTAATGTGTTTTTATGCTTAAAATCGACTTGATTATGTGTGTTTTAAGTTTTTGAACATCATCTGATTGCCTAATTGCACTTAAAATCACAAATCGATTGCCTTTTGATGATCTTTGAGAATTTTGGTCTGTATACTGTCGAGTACTATTCCATTCAATTTTTTGATCAAAAGTTGTTTTTAGTCATTGATTATGATTGGGGTTCATTCATAGTATGTTTATGGATATATGGTATGATTTTTACACTGTGTATCAACCGTTTGGAGTGTTTTCTGGATTGAAAATCAAGTAGAGGGTCGAACAGTTGAAGAACACGCCAGATTTCCAGTTTGCGCCAGATTCAAGTGGTCTTTTGCTCTAGTCCCTCTTAGCGCAAACTGTATTTTGCGCCAACCCCTCTTCGGTCGAAGGATACACCGGTCAAAGCTCGACACCGGTCGACACAGGTCCACACCGGTCCATACCGGTCAGGGAGACCTCGGTCGTAGCACACCGGTCGCACTCCCACACCGGTCGACACCGGTCCACACCGGTTGCAGCGCACACCGGTCGCAGGAGACCGGTCGCACACCCACACACCGGTCGGCCTCAAGACCCAGGTTTTCGCCATCTGTTCTTCGCGCAAAACCATCTTTGCTCCATCTTCTCCTCGAGCATATCAGAGTTTCGCGTTATCTTCTCTTAGCGCAAATTAGTCTTTTATGCCAGATCCTCAGCTCAAGTTGATTTTTGGGCCAGCTCCTTTTAGCGCAAATCTTCTTTTGTGCCAGGTTCACTCAACGCAATTTTTGCGCTACTACCTTTAGCGCAATTTTTGCGCTACAACCTTTAGCGCAATTCTGAAGTTCGCGCCAACTTCTGTTGGGAACTGAAGAAAAGCTTAAGTATGGTTAGTGCTGCTAGTTCAGAATTACTACTGCCAGAGTACTTCAAAGTTAATACTGCTGAGTATTACTACTTCTAGTAGAATTAATACTGCTAGTCAAAGTTAGTGCTGCTTGAACAAAGTTAGTACTGCTAGAGGTTAGTGCTGCTTAGTAGTTAATACTGCCAGGACTAAGTTAATGCTGCTTCTGAGATAATGTGAAGATAATGCTGAAGAGATCGTGATTAAAGATAAACATGGAAAGCTGAAGATATTCATGGAAGATATACTGAAGATATTTTATTTATTGTAATTATCTTTTATTCAGTATATGTATAGAGTTGATAGAATAGTTTAAAAAAAATAGGAAGTTAATTCTAAGTTTTTGTTTTAGAAAAAGAATCAACCTCAAGATTAGATCCTAATTCTAGAGAAGTAGAATTCGTCTTGAAAGAGCTTGTTCTTCAAGATTGAGGTTGAGTGTGTAATCTTGTGATTTTAATCAATCAATACAAGTTTACAAGTTGTTGATCATAGACTGTTTTGTTTTACTGTTACATTGAATATCAAAGTGTTATTCCGCAAACTTCTTTAATATTGCTTCTGAGTATTTATTCTTGTTAAGAATTCGATCCTGACAAGTGGTATCAGAGCCTGTTCTCTCAAAAACATCTATTCATTCATCATGGAAAACTTTGCAGAATCAAACAGTACTTTGGTCTCAAAGGTTGCAATGCTCAGACCCAATGAATTCGATATGTGGAAGATCAGAATCAAGCAGTACATACTCCTCACTGATTATTCTATGTGGGACATCATTGAGAATGGCCTTTCTGAAGCAGGAAAGATTGGTGCAGATGGAATGAGAACTCCACCAAAAACTGATGTTGTAAGAAAGATTAGACAGACAGAGATGAAAGCCTTGAGCACCTTGCTCTTGGCTATTACCAATGAATATCAACATCAGTTCTGCAACTGCACTGATGCAGAGATGCTCTGGAATGCTCTAGAGAAGAGATTCTCAGCTACCAAAAGTACCAAGAGAAATCAGAAAGCTATTCTTAAGCAACAATATGAGAACTTTATGTCAACCAAGAATGAGTCTATGACTCAAACTTTTAACAGGTTCAACAAGCTTATTGGTGAACTAGCTACAGTGGGAGTACAAATTGATCAAGATGATCTGAACAGAAAGTTTCTAAGGTCCCTGAGTGATGAATGGACCATGTATAATGTGTCTTTCAGACAGAATGATCAACTGGAAGAAAAGGAACTTGATGATCTATATAATGATCTAAGGGTTTTTGAATCTGAGGTAGAGGCTAAGAAGAGGCATTCTGGATATGTTCACAAGGCTGCACTCCTTTCAGCATCAATTGATTCTACTTCCAATCCTGAATCAGTTAGTGCTGCCAATGGAGCAAATCAAGAGAAAGGCACTGAAACTGTATTTGAAGCCTTTCTGGCCAGTCATGGAAACTCTTCTCTTATTAATGATGACTTGGAACAACTCCATCCAGATGATCTTGAAGAGATGGACATTAAATGGCAGATGGCCATGCTCTCTATGAGAGTTAAGAAGTTCATCAAAAGAACTGGGAGGAACAACTTCTCCCAAAGAAGAGAAGATGGAGCAGGATTTGACAAGTCAAAGGTGGAATGCTACAAATGCCATCAAAAGGGACACTTTGCTAGAGAATGCAGAAGTGGAGTGTCTCACAACAACCACCAGCAGACACAGTCTGGAAGCTTCAATAATAACAGAAACTCTGCACAAGCCCTAGTCTCTCAACAGGGTATGGGGTTTGATTGGAGTGATCAAGCTGAAGAGGCCATCCAAAACCAAGCTCTTATGGCAGAGGTGTCTGATCTCCCAACAGAGGTAACTTCCAATCTTTGTTCTCCAAATTGCATTAACACTGTTAAAAGGTATAGGGATCATAATCAGAACATGAGTGATGACCTTAAGAGATTGGAAAAGGACATAAAAGATTATGTGAGGATTGTTGAGAGATTTGAAGAGCAGATTAAGGATTTTCAAGCTAATGAGCTTCAACACTCTTACGACACAAACTACTGGAAGTGGGAGAAGAATGACTTAGAACTTCAACTGACCAGATCCAAAGAAGAGAGTGAAAAGCTAAGAGGAGAGCTAGCTAAAGTCAAACTAGATGTAGAAAAGTTCTCCAATGCTTCCAAAGCAATGGATTCTTTGCTACAAACTCAGATTCATGATAAACTGAGAAGAGGAATAGGGTACAATACCACACCACCACCCAATAACAACAACTACATCCCTCCTAGTTCAGATTTGTTAGAAACAAAGGATAGGAAGGACCTACCTAAGGGAGCCACTGAGATAGATCCCATAGATGAAGTAGTTGTCAAGGATAAAACTGAGAAAGAAGTTGTCAAGGATAAGGACAACACTGTGAGTGGTGAGATTCCTATAGAAAACCACATAATCACCAATGAGGGATGTGGAAAGCATTGGGTAAAGTCCAATGAGATAGAGAAGACTGAGGGAAAGAACAAGAAGGTTCACTATAAGCAGACCACTATTGTGAATCCTATCCCTTGCAACCAGTGTGCATGCAATAAATCTGAGCCCCAAAAACATGATAAACCAAGGGGAAATTAGAGAAACTAGAATAACCAATGGGCACAAAAACAAGGCATTGATCTGAGTAAAATCAATAGACCAAAGCCTTGTTTCATTTGTGGAAAATTAAACCATTTGGCGAAATACTGTTTCTTTAACCCTATTAACCAATAGATGAATTTTCAAATATTTGTGCAAAAACCTGTTGGTTATAGGAAGGCTGGAAAGAAACATGTGGGGAAGAAATCTGTTGAAACCAAAGGCCCCATGAAGAAAAAGGTTTTAAAAGAAAGTATCAAAATATGGGTTCCTAGAAGCACTAAAATTGTTAGTACTGCTGACAGAGATAGTGCTGGTAGAAGCATTACTGCTGCTGCCAGTGTTAGTACTTCTGAAAATTTTAATACTGCTAACACAGTTACTACTTCTAACAAGGTTAGTACTGCTAAGCATGCAAGTGCTGCTAATGCAGTTAGTACTTCTAAAACCAGTATTGCTTCTAGCAAAGGTGTTTCTAAACCCATCATTGTGACAAAGTACTCCAGAAATGAGGAGTTAAATTTTAAAATCTTGTCAAGAAAGAATGTAAGTATTTTGATGAGAAAGGGGTACCCAAGACCACTTTGGCTTGGGTTCCTAATTCATACTAACTAATTTATCTTATGTGCAGGGCAACCAACAGCTCAAGGGAAAGAGCATATGGCATGTTGATAGTGGTTGCTCTAGGCACATGACAGGCAACATGTCATGCCTTCAGGATTTCAAGCATATCAATGGAGGACATGTTGCATTTGGAGATAATCTTACTGGTGGTAAAATAAGTGGAAAAGGTAATGTTACAAAAGGTAAGATAACATTTGAGGATGTCTACTATGTTGATCAATTGAAGTACAACCTGTTAAGTGTATCACAGGTGTGTGACAAACAACATAGCATATTATTTACTGATACAGAGTGTATGATCCTTGCTCTAGGGTTCAAAGTAGTTGATGAAAGCATGATACTACTTAGAACTCCAAGAAAGGACAATGTTTACTGTCTAGATATGGACATTGTTTCTAGTGATTCATCCCTGAACTGTCTTGTTTCAAAAGCTTCTGTGGATGAATCCTCGCTATGGCACAGAAGGATGTGTCACATGAACTTCAAGACTATGAACAAACTTGTTAAAAACAACCTTGTAAGAGGTTTACCTTCAAAAGTCTTCTCATGTGATGATCATTGTGTTGCTTGTCTTAAAGGAAAACAACACAAAACTTCTCATAAGACCAAAGAGCTAAATACAATTTCTTCTTGTCTCCAGTTATTACATATGGATCTATTTGGTCCTACAAATGTTATGAGTATGGGCAAGAAATCTTACTGCTTGGTTATTATTGATGATTACTCCATATTTACTTGGGTATATTTTCTAAGGACCAAGGATGAGACAAGTGGACTGATCAAATCCTTTATCCTAAGAATTGAAAACCAAACTAATCAAAAAGTAAAAGTCATTAGATCAGACAATGGGACTGAATTTTAAAATCTTGATATAAACACCTTTTGTGAGGAAAAAGGAATTGAGAGACAATATAGTGCCCCTAGGACTCCTCAACAGAATGGATTTGTTGAGAGGAGAAATAGGACACTAATAGAGGCTGCTAGATCTCTGTTAGCTGATTCAACACTGCCAATAACCTTCTGGGCTGAAGCAGTTAATACTGCTTGTTATGTACAAAACAGAGTTCTAGTGGTCAAGCCAAAGAACAAGACCCCTTATGAGCTTTTAAATAAAAGAAAACCTTTCATTGGATTTTTCAAACTTTTTGGGTGTCCTTGTACAATTCTCAATACCAAATCTCACTTAGGTAAGTTTGATAGCAAAGCAGATGATGGATTTCTTGTTGGTTACTCATCTCAGAGTAAGGCTTACAGCGTTTTTAACTCTTCTTCTAGAATAATTGAAGAAAGTGACAATGTCAAATGCAATGAGAACACACCAACTCCTATTGGGTCTGGTCCTCAGTGGCTATTTGACATTGATTCACTAACTAACTCTTTTGGTTTCAGTAGTAATGATTATGCAGGTTCAGGGTGTGAAGGATCAGGGACTACACAAGTTCAAGATAGTATATCTCAATCTGTGATCTTTCCCATACCTACAGTGGTTTCTGTTAAAGACTGTGAAAAGGAACCATCTACTGGACCAAATCAAAGTGATGAAGAAAGTAGAGATGAGGAGAACAAGAAAATCAAGAACCAGAAGTAGCTGCTGAAAACACCTCAGTTGAGTTGAATGACTCAAATCTAGAGGTGGGACTTAATGAAGAACCTAGTCATCACACCAGAATTCAAAAGAATCATCCTCCTCAAATGGTAATAGGAGATATCTCTTCTCCTATGATGACTAGAAATCAAAGCAGGCTACAATAAATGCAAGACCAACAACATACAGTGCTTTCTTTCTTTCTATCCCAGCTTGAGCCTAAAAAGGCACATGATGCTATGAAAGAGTCAAGTTGGATAGAAGCCATGCAAGAAGAGCTACGGCAGTTCAAGCTGCAAGATGTTTGGGATCTGGTAGACCTTCCTAAAGGCCAAAGAGCAATAGGAACAAAATGGGTCTTCAGGAATAGGAGAGATGAAAGAGGCATAGTAATAAGGAATAAAGCAAGGTTGGTGGCTCAACGGTATACACAAGAAGAGGGAATAGATTATGAAGAAGTCTTTGCACCTATAGCCAGGATAGAAGCAATTAGATTATTCATGGCTTATGCTTCTTATATAAAATTCAAAGTCTATCAAATGGATGTCAAAAGTGCATTTCTATATGGCTCAATTGAAGAAGAAGTATATGTCTGTCAACCACCAAGGTTTGAAAACCCAAGCTATCCAGACAGGGTATACAAATTGAAGAAAGCACTTTATGGACTGCATCAAGCTCCAAGAGCATGGTATGACACTCTGTCATCCTATCTCTTGGAAAATGGATTTGAAAGAGGAGTTATTGATAAGACTCTATTCATCAAGAGAAAGAAGAAGGATATCTTGCTGGTCCAAATCTATGTTGGTGATATTATCTTTGGATCCACAAGAGCCATCATGTGCAAGGAGTTTGAGGAACTAATGCATCAAATGTTCAAGATGAGTTCCATGGGGGAACTTACTTTCTTCCTTGGACTCCAAATTCAACCGAAGTCAGATGGAATCTTTATCTGTCAGTCCAAGTATGTGTAGGACATTCTAACCAAGTTTGGTTTCTCATATTCAAAACCTGCCAGCACACCTATAGAAACACACAAGCAGATAACAGCAGATCTTGAGGGGGAGGATATGGATGTTCATCATTATAGGTCCATGATTGGCTCTCTCATGTATCTTACAGCCTCTAGGCCAGATATAATGTTTCCAGTCTGAGTATGTGCAAGATTCCAAGTGAGGCCAAAGCAATCTCACTATTAAGCTGTTAAGAGGATATTCAGATATCTCAATGGGCAACCCAGATTGGGACTTTGGTATCCTCATGACTCACCATTTGACCTACTTGCATACTCAGACAGTGATCTAGGTGGAGCAAACTTGGACAAAAAATCTACTTCGGGAGGATGTCAGTTTTTGGGTGCAAGACTATTTTCATGGCAGTGCAAGAAACAAACCACAGTGTCCACATCTACAACAGAGGCAGAGTACATAGCAGTTGCAAGTTGCTGTTCTCAAGTCTTATGGATTCAGAATCAAATGCTGGACTATGGGGTAACCTTTGTACACACTCCAATTTTTATTGATAATAGCAGTGCTATTAGCATTGTGAATAATCCTGCCAAGCACTCAAAGACAAATCACATTGAGATCAGGTATCACTTCATAAGAGACTGTAATGAAAAGAAAGTTATTCAACTTGTAAAAGTTCATACTGATAACCAATTTGCTGATCTATTCACCAAAGCCTTTGATGTGGGTAGATTCACCAAAGCCTTGGTAACAAGTGTGGGAATGATCAACTCTGAATAAGTCCCTTCTCAAAAAGTGGTTAAATACCTGTATATTGTTTTTGTTTGGTGTTCTAATCTTCTTTTTCAGGATATATATAGCAGTACTCAGTGTATCACAAGCTTAAAAGAGCAATTATGGTTAATACTGCCAGTATAGTTTTAATACTGATATTGCTCTCAGTTAATACTGCTAGTTAGTTAATACTGCTCTCAGTTAATACTGCTAGTTAGTTAATACTGCTCGTGGTAAATACTGTTCTCAGTTAATACTGCTAGTTAGTTAATACTGCTAGTAGTTAATACTGCTCGCCGTTAATACTGCTTGTTAGTTAATACTGCTAGTAGTTAATATTGCTCGCCGTTAATACTGCTTGTTAGTTAATACTGCTCTAGGTTAATACTGCTTATGTCCCGAATACTATAAATACCCTTTGCCCGCCTAAAAAGTTCATAACGACTCTTTGCATATTGTTCACTTGCGCTCTAAACCCTTTCTCTCTCAATTATCAAGTTTTCAGGCAAGAACTTTCAAAGACCAATGGCATCAATGGCATTCATCGACGAACACAATGAAATCGCGATGCTACAAAAGCCCAAATAGGCCGCTGGTTTCCACCAGATTGTGGATTTCCTCAAGACAACCCATATTGCCCATGCTCTCACTGTATCGCCATCAATCTATATTGAGCATCAAAGGCAATTCTGGGCAAATGCCACCATTGTTACTGAGAATGGTGTGCAAATGAACAAGACAAAGGTGTGTGGCAAGCCTTTGACAGTTACTGAAGAGGTAATTCGCATCAGTCTACGTCTAGACGATGCCTCTGGTATAACTTCTATCTCTAATGATGAACTGTTTTCTACTCTTACTAGAATGGGGTATGGAGGCCCATTGGGTGTGTTCAAGTTCTCAAAAGCCAAATTTTCACCCCAATGGCGTTTCTTTGTTCATACCCTTATGCACTGTATCTCTAAAAAGACTACTGGATGGAGTGAGTTAAGTAGCACCATTGTTTATGCTTTGGTGTGCTTGGCCACTGCCAGAAAGTACAATTTTTCTAAAATTATTTTCAGTGATCTTGTCTCAAACTTGGGAAGCAAAAAGAGCTTTTTTATGTACCCCAGGTTTGTCCAAGAAGTTATCACCCACGAATTGACGGATATGCCTCATTTTGATGGGGTATGTGTACCTAAACCCCCTAAAGGCAAGGTTTTCTAAAATATGAGAAGATCTGCTGGGGACTCGGAAGGAGTAGACACCCCATTGTTCTCTACAATGATGGCGGTGTCCCGCACTGATGAAGGTATGGCAGCAGGGTCAAGGCCCCCATTAGACCAACCCACTGTTAACCAATCCCAACCTTCCCACTCTAAATCAATTCCCAGTGTCTTCTTGATAAACCAACCTCACCAATCACCCAAACATACAAAAGAAAACAGGTAAAGAAGGCTCCTTCCCTTCTTGTACCTTCACCTACTCAGCCTTTAAGCCCTCTAAGGGAGAATTCTCCTTTAGAGAATATCAATAGGGAAACCAAAGGGGTGTCTCCCAACCCCAAGGAGGTGCTCTCTGAGGAGGAGGAAGAGCATATGGGTGAGCAGGCTGCCACTACTTCTGCTAGCACAGAGAAGGAAAGTGGCAACATAAATAAGACCTCCCCCATGGCAACTTTGAATGAGCAATCATTCAAAGGTCCCAGGTGCCAAGAAACCACGGGGGTGGATAGTGCTTCTGCCAGGCAGAAGACTTCCACTACTAAAAGATCCCATGATCCTTCAATAGGGAGTAACACTCCTGGAGAGGGTGAGGACAGATATGACTATCTTGAATTGATGGACACAATGGCAAACATCAACAGGGATGTGATCAACCAAGGAAAAGATATCGAAGAGCTGAAACTAATAGTTTTGTCCCAACAAGCTCAGATTTCCAAACTGAAGAATATGGTCAAGAGATTGCTACAGAAAAAGAAGAGGAGGTAGTTTGTGCTAAAGAGAAGGGAATCAGTATCTGATGCTCCCAAAAAAGGGGAGTCAGAGGCTGAAGATAACTTGGAAGAGGAAAAAGAGAAAGTTGTGTTTGAGGGGGAGCATAATGGGGAGAAACACAGTGTTGAGGAGGAGCTAGTAACAGAAACTGAAAGAAATTCAGAACAAGCAGCAGTAAGTGAGCAAGCAGCAGAAACCATTAATGCTGCTAGTTCAAGTGGAGCAGCAGAAATGGTTACTACTGCTAGCTGAAGATAACTTGGAAGAGGAAAAAGAGAAAGCTGTGTTTGAGGGGGAGCATAATCGGGAGAAACACAGTGTTGAGGAGGAGCTAGTAACAGAAACTGAAAGAAATTCAGAAAAAGCAGCAGTAAGTGAGAAAGCAGCAGAAACCATTAATGCTGCTAGTTCAAGTGGAGCAGCAGAAATGGTTACTACTGCTGACATGAACAAAGCAGCAGAAACAGTGAAGGAAGTACTAACAAAGCTGGAAATTGTAGAAACTCTAATCAAAGCAAAACATGATACTCCCAAGGTCACTTCAAAGGCCAAAGGAGTTATCATAAAAGAAAGAGGTGATGTTGCAATGAAATCCAGGTCTGAGAAGGTAATAAGCAAAGAAAAGGGTAAAGCAAAGCTAGTTGATTCAGAATCTGACCAACCAAGGAAAAGGCAAAAGTTGATTGAGGCAGATGAAGCTTTGGCAAGAAAGATACAAGCTGAATTGGAACAAGAAAAAAATTTCCAAGTGGAAAAAGACAGAGAGATAGCAAAAGCAATGGTTGCAGAGCTGAATAAAGCCTATCAACAGAGTCTGGCAACTGAAATGGCTAAAAACAAAGTCACATCTCTAAGGAAGATTGGAGAATTCAAAATGGGTGCAAAGAAGAAGAGACAACCCTAAAAGACATTCCTTGGTACCCAAGAGAGAAACAAGATGATCACTTTCCTCAAGGGTGCTGTAGGAGTTAAAAAGGAAATGTTTTCAAAGATGTCTTTTGAGAAAATCAAAGGACTATATGATGCAGAGATGAAAAAGCTTCAAGAGAATGACACTGCCAAGGTGGAAATGGAGAAAAGGATGAAGGAGAGCAATGACTTTGTAATACAAAAGCCTTTTCCAGATGAGCAAGAAACTCCAAAGAAAGAGGCTACTCTTGGTGAAAGTCTAAGAACTTTAAAAAGAACCAAGATGATGGCAAGGAGAAAGCCTACAAAGAAGCCTAGATTAGTGGAAGAAGAGGCTGAAAAGGGTGCTGAAGAAGAAGAGGCACCTGAGTCATCTAAAATGCAAAAACCTGTAAGTACTGAGGATGTCAAAATGTACATGGTAGTGATGGACAAAGTGCCTGAACCAATTTCAGCAGAACCTGTAGGGGTTAAACCTCTTGAAGTCATTCACTGGGATGTCATGGAGGTGGATGGCAAGAAGTACATTAGATTGAAGAGAAAAGATGAGAAATATGAAGTGTACATCACTTGGAATAAGATTGTCAGAACCTGCTCAAGGTCTGATATTGAAGAAATATTTGAAATAGGGATGAAGTTATATGCAGATGAACTGAAAGCCCCAGTGATTTCAATTAAAAAGCTGGTAATGGAGTATCTGTGTATGATGTTCAAGCCTGATGAAGTAGAGGAGGTAATAAGGAATGTTTTTCAAACAGTGAATAATTGGACTTTATATGAAACTAGTGGAAAATATGCAGTGACTTTGGATTTAAATCATACTGAGTACTTCCTAGTGGATAGGGTGTACAACCATAGCAGATTGAAGCTTCATGCCATGCTGAAGAAGAAGCTAAGGTGTATTCCAGATTCAGAAATGGATAAATATTTGATCCAAAGAACAATTAATCAGAGTTTGGGGTTGGCTGCAAATACTGGAATTTAGACCATGATGGAGTTTTGGAAGCATCTTGAAGAAGATCTGAAGAACTTGACTTCTCTTCCTAAAAGTCAAGTTAGGGGGAGATTGTTGGGAACTGAAGAAAAGCTCAAGTATGGTTAGTGCTGCTAGTTCAGAATTACTACTACCAGAGGACTTCAAAGTTAATACTGCTGAGTATTACTACTTCTAGTAGAATTAATACTGCTAGTCAAAGTTAGTGCTGCTTGAACAAAGTTAGTACTGCTTAGCTAGTTAGTACTGCTAGAGGTTAGTGCTGCTTAGTAGTTAATACTGCCAGGACTAAGTTAATGTTGCTTCTGAGATAATGTGAAGATAATGCTGATGAGATCGTGATTAAAGATAGACATGGAAAGCTGAAGATATTCATGGAAGATATACTGAAGATATTTTATTTATTGTAATTATCTTTTATTCAGTATATGTATAGAGTTGATAGAATAGTTTAAAAAAAATAGGAAGTAAATTCTAAGTTTTTGTTTTAGAAAAAGAATCAACCTCAAGATTAGATCCTAATTCTAGAGAAGTAGAATTCGTCTTGAAAGAGCTTGTTCTTCAAGATTGAGGTTGAGTGTGTAATCTTGTGATTTTAATCATTCAATACAAGTTTACAAGTTGTTGATCATAGACTGTTTTGTTTTACTGTTACATTGAATATCAAAGTGTTATTCCGCAAACTTCTTTGATATTGTTTCTGAGTATTTATTCTTGTTAAATATTCGATCCTAACAGCTTCATTTAATGCAAAGTGTATTTTGCGCCAGTCACTATCTCTTTTGCGAATTTCTTCGTGTTTTATACTGTTTGTGAATTCTTAATTTGATTATTTTTGGAAATTTATTTTTCTGAAATTTTTTTAGTGTAGTTTTTATCTGATTCTTGATTCTAAGATCTTATTAGTTGATTAGAGAGTTGTACAGGTGTCATCATGCCTTACACATACGAGAAGGGAAACACAGTGCTGACCAAGAGAGATTCTGAGAATAAAGATCTAAAGATTCAGAACTCATCTCTTCTTGAACAGATCAATAAGTTGAAAGATGATAAAGACTTAAAGAAAGACTTTGTTTGTTCAGAATGTATCTCTAACTCAAAGATTAATTATAGAGGAATTATTGAGTCAAAAGACAAAGAGATTGTAAATCTTCAAGCTAAATTAAAAAGATCTGAAAGTATAAATTCAAGCTCAAGTTGTTCAAAAAAGGAATCAATGCAAAGTGAGCTAGATGAACTGAGAAGAAGAGCAAACATTGCTTGTGAGACATCTGATGGGCTGAGAAAAATGAATTCTCAAATTTTTGCTGAAAGAAACTCTTTGAAAGATAAAGTTTTATGTCTTGAGGTTGAGATTAATATGATGAAAGAAAAGGCAACCGAAGACAGAAATAACACAAAAGCCCAAGATGAGATGATGAAGATTGAAAAAGAAAGAAAAAAGAATTTGCTAAGAAATTCTCTGACTTCTCAAGAAAAGCCATTGAAGAGAAGAAATCGTTAGAGCTTAAATGTGTTAAGCTTTCTCAACAAGTTTCAGACTTTGAGAAAGTTATCATTCTTGAGAGAGACAAGATTGAGAAAGAGAAGAAGATAGTTGAGCATAAGATTGCAAATAAAGACTTTTCTAAAGAAAAGAAAGTTCTAGAGACTGAGATAGCTAAGCTGACAAGAAAGCTATCTGAACTGTCAACAAACATTCTGAAGGAAAAGAAGACGAAATATTAATTGCAAAAGAAGTTTGATCTGATTGTAAACGAAAGAAACAGTTTATCGTCAAAGATAAAGGAACTTGAAGAGATCGTATTCAAGGCGAAGGTGACTGAGCACAAAACGACAGACTCAATAGCTCAATCACCGAGAGATGATCTAACTGCATTCGAATGCTCATTCAATTCAGCAGCAAGTTTAATTTTTACTAATGTTTCTAATAATCCTTTGTTTGATATAATTGATGGTCATACTTCTGAACATAAAGATCAGATTCATCCTTCTAACCTTTTCTTTGACAAAAATGTTGACGGTTCAGGTAATTTCAAAAAGAACAAGTCTCGGAAGAAAAGATTCTGGAGAAGGGAAGATGAAGAAAAAGATAGAGAAAATTGGATCTAGAGAGTTAGAGGATCTTCAGAGGAAAAAAAGACCCATAAATCATTTGTTCATACATCAAATGCTAAAAGGAACAATGCTCCGAAAGGTAAAACTTTTGGCAAACCTGATCTGGTTTACACTATCAATCAATTGATCAGGTTAGCACAAAAGAAAATTAGTTGTTCCTACTGTGTCTCAAATGATTTTGTAAACAAAGATTATATGAATAACTGCAATGGTTCTTACTTTATAACTCCCACTAGAACTGCAACTAACCCATTAGGACCCAATTGCTAGTGGGTACCAAAAGCTAAATCTGTGTTGCAGGCACCCAAAGTTTAAAGGGGAGAAAGAATGATGACTTCTGATTACTACAGATCAGGACTCTTGCTTAAGTGTCAAAGCGTTGACTTCTAAGTACAATAGCTTAGGACTTGATCTTCAATGACAAGAATGATGACTTCTGATCATATACAGATCAGGACTCGATCTTCAAAGATCAAAAGAGGGGAAGTAAATTTAACCGAGTTCTGAATTACATTGGTTTCATGATTAAGGATTATGCACATATTAAGGGGGAGCTTATATGCTTTATATTTTTGCTAATGTATTCTCTAATTTTTCAGGAGAAGATTAAATATTATTCTCATCGGAGAATATGTATAATGGCTCTTGAATAACATAGTTCAAGACCCGATCTTCATTCGTAAAAATGAATGATACTATTCTCACCAGAGAATAAGTAATCATGACTTTTGAATACTTAAGTTCAAAACTCGTACTCAAATGTTTTCTTCTGATAGGATGCTTAAATGATAAAATATGTTATAGAAGTTTTTGATTTTAGGGTGAGCTAATTCTTATATCTCTTAGGAGGAGGAGATAAATATGATTTTTACTATCGCTGTCATATTTTTCTGATTAAATTGACTTTTTATAGGTATCGAGGGTGAGGATATTTGAGTTTTTGATACTTCACTGAAAATATTCATTTTAGGGGGAGTATAGGATTTTGATTTACAGATATATATTTCTAATCCTTACACTCTATCACTTGTTGAATGATGAACAACTTTCACTTGTGAAAAATGGTTTCTTAAATGTTCAAACCACTTCCTATTCTTCAAAGATTTTTATGAATTGTGAAGTGTGATTTTAAATGATTTTTGGATACTTAACTGTCAACGACTTTAGTTTGAGGGGGAGAATTGTATTGTCAAACAACTTATATTTTTGACTTCTCCAAAAAAAAATCATGTTTATTTGTATTCCTTTGTGCTTACATGGACAAAAGGTTGTTGAACAACACGTTCTTTTAGGAAAATACATGAGATTCAGTGTGAAAGCTTAACAGAACTTCCATGGATTCACGATAACCAGTGTTTCCGACCCAGGAAGTGTTCCCTGAGAGACTGGGGGGAGAGGGGTAAAAATAATTGAGTGTTGGTGTGTGAAGAGGTAAAATGGAAAAGAGAGATTGGTTAGAAGTGAGATTTAAAAGATAAAAAGAATGAGGGTGAGAGAACATAGTAAAAGAATATCAAACTCTGCACCAAATTCTTTCTGAGTCGGGCAGCCGCATAAACTGTTGTTTCACATTTCGTCGTGAATGACATTGAATTAGGCACCTAGCCCATGCCATCTCTTGCATACAACCCCACCAGCTACTCATTCTTTTCTCAAAAAGAGAATGTTTCACATTTTCTGGGGACACAACACATATGCTATTGGTTCTTCATTTGGAAGATACTAATATTGAAAAAGAAGGAACATTGCCCCACCTTAGACTTTTTCTCATGCACATTGATTTCTTGTATAATTTGTTGCTGTCTCAACAAGTTTACATACTTTGAGCCTACATTGAAAAGCAATCATCGGTGCTTAATTCTTTCATACACATGCACGAGCACACAAAAATTTGTTTTCTGTCAGAACGTTCATAGATAACCATGTGTTATTCGATGATTGAATGGAAGTCCTGGGGAGCCAACATCAAAACCAACTTCTTATATAGTAACTTTGTGTTACTTAGTGACTGTGTATTACTGACAGGCATTCCAAACTGAGTCATTTATTGATTTAGGGTTACCATTTTTTACTTATTTGAATCTGCAAAGATTGAAATAATGACTCTCTATATATGGGGAGACTGCTCTTATTTCCACACAGGGATCTATACATGAAGAGTGTGCTTAATTGTTGATTTGGGGGAGAAAATTCCTAGTTTGTTTTGCTATGTTTTGATGATGCTGATTCTCAACACTCATCAAAAAGGGAGAGAATACAAGATATGAATTTTTGAAAGACTGTTGAAGAATTCAAAGATATCAAAGTATCTGAACTTATCGACTAAAGATGATTATCAGAAGGATACTTCAATTAAAAGAAAGAGGAAGATGAAGACTGTGTAAAGCTACAAGCTTTGAAACTGTCAATGTCATATCAGATACAGTTTTCAAGAGAAGTGAAGACCCGAAGATAATTGCCAAATTTTTTTAATCTTGAATCCAAAGGGGGAGATTGTTGGATCAATAATTGTATTCAAGATTAAAATGAAAAAGGGGTCTAGTTTGTAATAGTGTTTAATACCTTAGGGGGTATTTTAGCTAATAGTTAGTAATTAATTAGGTCATGTTGACCTAAGTATAAAAGGTTTTATTTTCTAGTTTTAGGTTAAAATCGCATAAGGTGAATAGAAGTAGAGGAGCCGTATACTCTGTATTCTACACGAGATATTTGTATACACCGAGAACGCACACACGTTTTTATTTGATTAATCAAAAGATCTATGGTATGTTATTTTGATTTATTTATCTCTAGTTCTTATTGTGTTGTGTGATTATTTATCAACTATAATCTGGGTTTAACAATATGCGGCTGCTAAATATCCTCATTTGAAACCCAAATTTGTTACCAAATAATCAGATGAGGTAGAGGCTAAAGATGATGAGAAAAGAAAGAATTTAAAGAAAATGCAACTACCATTCTACTATCAAAAGTTGAATGAGAGTTATATTTCTGAACAACCAAAATATCTTTCAAATGATTATTTTTAATGCTATTCCACAAAAGAACTGGAGGCAAAACCTTTAAAAGCTAAAATTTATGTTCCTCCACTAATTTTGGAAAGAAAAATAATCGAACTTGAAAATGTTTTATCTAATGAAAGAATATTGGATGACTTTGAAAAAGTTGTATTTTCAACTGTTTTAAAGAACACAATTTTTAAAGTTGAATCTCAAGAGTGTTCTACATCTTCTAAAGCACGTCACTCCTCTGACATTGATTTTGATGACTTATTTGCGTCTGCAAATGATTTTTTTAATTCTGATGAAGGGTGTGTAGAAGAAATTAATATGTTTGACTTCAACGCTTCACTTCCAGATCATTCTACTTTTGTTATTAATGGTGAAGTTTTACCAAGTGTGCACGAAATAGGTGAATCATCAACCAAGGTTGGTGAAACAGTTTATGTGAATGATGATTACTATGCTAAGGGTAAGAAGTAAAAGAAACAGCACTCACAGAAACGGACTAACACTGCTAAACAAAAGAAAAGGCAATCTCAGAAATCTGATTTTCCTAATGAATCTAAATCTTTTGTTACAGATTTAAGAAAGAAAAGGCCAGAAGAACTGTCAGGATCGAATTCTCAACAAGAATTAATTCTCAGAAACAATATCAAAGAAGTTTGCGAAATAACACTTTGATATTCAATGAAACAGTAAATCAAAACAGAAAATATGAAGAACAAACTGTAAACTTGTATTGAATGCTTTGAAGTTACAAGATTACACACTCAACCTCAATATTGATGAACAGGCTCACCAATACGAATTCTATTTCTCTAGAATTAGGATCTATGCCTTGAGGTTGATTTCTCTCTAGAACTTAGAATCAATGATTATCAAAAATTATCTATCTATTCTATACATTCTATACATATACTAATCATAAGATAATTACAAGAAATAAAAAAATATCTTCAGTATATCTTCCATGTATATCTCTAAGCTTCCATGTATATCTCCAGCTGTTATCCTTTGTTGCGAATCTTCATCATATAAGCAGTATTAATCTTCAGCAGCATTAATTTCTTCTAGCAGCATTAACTACTAAGCAGCACTAACTACTAGCAGTACTAACTAGCTAAGCAGTACTAACTTTGTTCAAGCAGCACTAACTTTGACTAGCAGTATTAATTGTTAGCAGTAGTAATACTCAGCAGTACTAACCTTGAAGTCTTCTAGCAGTATTAACTCTGAACCAGCAACATTAACCATACTTAAGCTTTTCTTCAGTTCCCAACAATCTCCCCCTAACTTGACTTTTAGGAAAAGAAGTCAAGTTTTTCAGAATTAATCTTCAAGATGCTTTCAACACCTCTGGTTCAATTTCCCAAATTTGGATCTAGGCCCAAACTTTGATTTACAGTTCTTCTCACCACAATCTTTGCCATCTCTGAATCCTTTGTACATAACAGTGTAGCTTTAAGCATCCCTTCTAGCTTCTCCTTGCTATGCTCATAGATTTTGTCCACCAGGTAGTATTCATGATAACAGTTGTCAATAGTAATCATGTATACTCCACAGTTTTCAAACAATATCCATTTATCAATCTTCTTGAAGATGAACTCATGCTTATGATCTTTAATCCTATAGTGCACTCTTTCTGGATCAAACATCATGCACAAGTATTCCAATGTCACTTTGAGAAGATTCTCTTCAGTACCTTTCAACACAGGTTCATAAAGTTTCATCCCCACTTTATATAATTCTTCTATATCAGCTCTTGAACAACTTCTGATAACTCTCCCCCATGTTGAATAAGCTTCAAATGAACCATCAGCTCTCTTGATTCTGAAGAAAGTCTTTCCACTGTCTCTTAGAATATCCTAGAAGATGATCTCTGGAGCTTGCATAGAGATTGGAACAGCCTTCAAAGGTTCCACTATTGTCATGTACAGATCCATACTCTCATCTGTTGGCTTACTTGACTGTTCTGGAAGTTGTACTGATTCTGCTATAGGTACCTCTGAATGCTCTACTGTAGTACCAGTTGTTTCTTCCACTCTGGGCCTTTTAGACTGCGTTTTGGAAGCAATTGTCTTCACCCTTTTTCCAGCTTTGGCTTCTACACCAACACTCTCTGAGTCTTCCTTATTCTCTTTTGTAGGTGTGACTTCCTCAGGGAATGGTTGCTGAATGTTTAGATCATGTCTCTCCTTCATTCTTCTTTCAGCCTCTTCCCTTTGTGAGGAGTCCCCTTGGAGCTTTGCCATTTCCTTCCTGTAGAGCTCCTCAACTTGAGTGTATGCCATATTGGTAAACATCTCCCCCTTGACTCCAATTGCACCTTTCAGGAAATTTATCATCTTTCTTCTTTCCTGATTGGCCAAAAAGGTCTTGGAGGGTTGTCTTTTCTGTTTTATCACTGGCATTTTCTGCTTAGACACTTTCACAGAGCTTTTCTTGGCTTCAGATTCTGCTTTTAAACTTTCTTGATATTCTGCATTGAGTTTTCTGGCCATTATCCTTGCAAGCTCTCTATCTGTTTCTGTTTGAATTTGTTCCTCCTTTTCCATTTGCTCTTGAAGCAGCTTTGCCATCTCCTCATCCATTTCAATCTGACTCCTCTTCTTTGAAGGTTGTTCAGGTTCAACCATCTTTCCTTTTCCTTTTATATCCTCCTTCATTCTCTTCTTTTGAAGTTCTCCTTCATTGATGACCACTCCTTTGGCCTTTTGAGTAGCCTTAGGAGTGTCATTCTTTGCTTTTACCAGAGTTTCTGCTATCTCCAATTCTTCTACAGAAAGCCCTGTTACTGCTGCTTCTTTAACCTCAGCAGCATTAACAGTTTCTGCTTCTTGGGCAAGTTCTGTGTCTTTGTCTATTTCAGCTTCTATCTCCCCCTTAACATCAAAACCCATCTCAGATTTGCTTTCCTTCTCTATTTCATTCTCTTGATTCTCCCCCTTGTTGGAAGCATCTTGAGCTCTTGCCCTCTTCTTTAACACAAACTGCTTTCTTCTCCTTTTCTGTACCAATCTTGTCACCAATTTCTTCAGTTTGGTGATCTGAACTTGTTGAGATAGAATAACTAGTTTCAGCACCTCATTGTCTTTCCCCTGCTTGATGACATCCATGTTGATGTTACCCATTGTCTCCATCAATTCATCATAGTCATATATGTCCTCACCTTCTCCAGGAGTGTTACCCCCTATTGAAGGATCATGGGATCTTTTATTAGTGGATGCCTTCTGCCTAGCAGAAGCACTATCCACCCCCGTGGTTTCTTGGCACCTAGGACCTTTGAATGATTGTTCATTCAAAGTTTCCATGGGGGAGGTCTTATTGATGTTACCACTGTCCTCCTCTGTGCTAGCAGGAGTAGTGGCAGCCTCATCACCCATATGCTCAACCTCCTCCTCAGAGAGCACCTCCTTGGGGTTGGGAGACACCCCTTTGGTTTCCCTATGGATATTCCCTAAAGGAGAATTCTCCCTTAGAGGGCTTAAAGGCTTGGGGGATGATGGTACAAGAAGGGAAGGAGCCTTCTTTACCTGTTTCCTCTTGTATGTTTGGGTGATAGGAGAGGTTGGTTTTTCAAGAAGGGACTGGGGGATAGATTTAGAGTGGGAAGGTTGGGATTGGCTAGCAGTAGGATGGTCTAATGAGGGCATTGACCCTGCTGCCATACCTTCATTGGTTTGGGGCACCACCATCATTGTAGAGAACAATGGGGTGTCAACTCCTTCCGAGTCCCCAGCAGATCTTCTCATATTTGAGAAAACCTTGCCTTTGGGGGTTTAGGTACATATACCCCAACAGGTTGAGGTATATCCGTCAATTCATGAGTAATAACTTCTTGGACAAACCAGGGGTACATAAAGAAGCTCTTTTTGTTTCCCATGTTTGAGACAAGATCACTGAAAATCATTTTAGAAAAGTTATACTTTCTGGCAGTGGCCAAGCACACCAAAGCATAAGCAATGGTGCAGCTGAACTCACTCCATCCAGTAGTCTTTTTGGAGATACAGTGCATAAGCATATGGACAAAGAAACGCCATTGGGGTGAAAACTTGGCTTTTGAGAATTTGAATACACCCAATGGGCCTCCATACCCCATTCTTGTAAGAGAAGAGAATAATTCATCATTTGAGATAGAAGTTATACCAGAGGCATCGTCTAGACGTAGACTGATGCGAATAACCTCTTCAATAACTGTTAGTGGTTTTTCACAGATCCTTGTCTTGATCATTTGCACACCATTCTCAGCAACAATGGTGGCATTAGCCCAGAACTGCCTTTGATGCTCGATATAGATTGTAGGCGATGCAGTAAGAGCATGGGCAATATGGCTTGACTTAAGGAAATCCACAATCTGGTGGAACCCAGCGGCCTGTTTAGGCTTCTGTAGCATCGCTATTTCATTGTGTTCATCTATGAATTTCATTGATGCCATTGAGCTTTAAGAAAATCTTGCCTGAAAGCTTTGAACTTGAGAGAGAAACGGTTTAGAGCGCAAGTGAACAGTATGCAAAGAGTCGTTATGAACTTTTAGGCGGGCAGAGGGTATTTATAGTATTCGGGACATAAGCAGTATTAACCTAGAGCAATATTAACGGACAAACAGTATTAACCGTGAGCAGTATTAACTACTAGTAGTATTAACGAACTAGCAGTATCAACTGCGAGCAGTATTAACTAACTAGCAGCATTAACTAACTAGCAGTATTAACTGCGAGCAGTATTAACTGCGAGCAGCGTTAACTAGCGAGCAGCGTTAACTAGCGAGCAGCGTTAACTAGCGAGCAGCATTAACTAACTAGCAGCATTAACTAACTAGCAGCATTAACTAACTAGCAGCATTAACTAACTAGCAGTATTAACTAACTAGCAGCATTAACTAACTAGCAGTATTAACTAACTTACTCTTTGAAGCTTAGGCTGAATTGAGTACTGCTATGTATGCCCTGCAAAGGAAGATTAGTAACACCAAGAATCTATAATATTCAGGTATTTACCCACTTTTTGAGAGGATGCTTATTCAGAGTTGATCATTCCCACACTTGTTACCAAGAAAGTGAATCTACCCACATCAAAAGCTTTGGTGAATAGATAAGCAAACTGGTTGTCAGTATGAACTTTTACAACTTGAATAAGTTTCTTTTCATTACAGTCTCTTATGAAGTGATACCTGATCTCAATGTGCTTTGTCTTAGAGTGCTTGACAGGATTATTCACAATGCTGATAGCACTGCTATTATCAATAAAAATGGGAGTGTGTAGAAAGGTTACCCCATAGTCCAGCATTTGATTCTGAATCCATAAGACTTGAGAACAGCAACTTGCAGCTGCTATGTACTCTGCCTCTGTTGTAGATGTAGACACTGTGGTTTGTTTCTTGCACTGCCATGAAACTAGTCTAGCACCCAAAAACTAACATCCTCCAGAAGTAGATTTTCTGTCCAAGTTTGCCCCACCTAGATCACTGTCTGAGTATGCTATTAGGTCAAAGGGTGAGTCATGAGGATACCAAAGTCCCAATCTGGGTTGCCCTTTGAGATATCTGAATATCCTCTTAACAGCTTGAAAGTGAGATTGCTTTGGCCTAACTTGGAATCTTGCACATACACAAACTGGAAACATTATATCTAGCCTTGATGCTGTGAGATACATGAGAGAGCCGATCATGGATCTATAAAGATGCACATCCATATCCTCTCCCTCAAGATCTGTTGTTATCTGCTTGTGTGTCTCCATAGGTGTGCTGGCAGGTTTTGAATCTGAGAAACCAAACTTGGTTAGAATGTCCAGCACATACTTTGATTGACAGATGAAGATGCCATCTGACTTCTGTTGAACTTGGAGTCCAAGAAAGAAAGTAAGCTCCCCATGGAACTCATTTTGAACCTTTGATGCATTAGATCCTCAAACTCCTTGCACATGTTGTCTCTTGTAGATCCAAAGATAATGTCATCAACATAGATTTGGACCAACAAGATATCCTTCTTCTTTCTCTTGATAAATAGAGTCTTATCAATGACTCCTCTTTCAAAGCCATTTTCCAAGAAATAGGATGACAGAGTGTTATACCATGCTCTTGGAGCTTGATGCAGTCCATAAAGAGCTTTCTTCAATTTGTATACCCTGTCTGGATAGCTTGGGTTTTCAAACCCTGGTGGTTGACAGACATATACCTCTTCTTCAATTGAACCATAGAGAAAAGAATTTTTTACATCCATTTGATAGACTTTGAAGTTCATGTAAGAAGCATAGGCTAGGAATAATCTGATTGCTTCTATCCTGGCCACAGGTGCAAAAACTTCTTCATAATCTATACCTTCTTCTTGAGTATACCCTTGAGCCACCAGCCTTGCTTTGTTCCTTATGACAATTCCTCTTTCATCTCTCTTGTTCCTGAAAATCCACTTTGTGCCAATTGCTCTGTGACCTTGAGGAAGGTCTACTAGATCCCATACATCTTGTAGTTTGAACTGCAACAGTTCTTCTTGCATTGCTTCTATCCAACTGGATTCTTTCATAGCATCATGTGCCTTTTTAGGCTCAAGCTGGGATAGAAAACAAGAAAGCATTGTATGCTGTTGATCTTGCATTTCTTGAAGCCTGCTTTGGTGTCTAGTCATCATAGGAGAGGATATATCTCCTATTACCAGCTGTGGAGGATGATTCTTTTGAACTCTGGTGTTATGACTAGGTTCTTCATTAAGTCCAGCCTCTAGATTAGAGTCATTCAACTCAACTGAAGTGTTTTCAGCAGCCACTTCTGATTCTTTATTTTCTTGAGTCTCCTCATCTCTACTTTCTTCTTCACTCTGACTTGGTCCAGTAGATGGTTCCTTTTCACAGTCTTCAAAGGAATTCACTGTGGGTATGGGAAAGATCACAGATTTAGACATACTTTCTTGAACTTGTGTAGTCCCTGATCCTCCACATCCTGAACCTGCATAATCATCAGTACTGAAACCAAAGGAGTTAGTTAGTGAATCAATGTCAAATAGCCACTGAGGACCAGTTCCAATAGGATTTGGTGTGTTCTCATTGCATTTGACATTGTCACTTTCTTCAATTATTCTAGAAGATGAGTTAAAAACTCTGTAGGCCTTACTCTGAGATGAATACCCAACAAGAAATCCATCATCTGCTTTGCTATCAAACTTACCTAAGTGAGATTTTGTATTGAGAATTGTACAAGGACACCCAAAAGGTTTGAAGAATCCAATGAAAGGTTTTCTTTTATTTAAAAGCTCATATGGTGTCTTGTTCTTTGGCTTAACTACTAGAACTCTGTTTTGGACATAGCAGGCAGTATTAACTGCTTCAGCCCAGAAGGTAATTGGCAGTTTTGAATCAGCCAACAGAGATCTAGCAGCCTCTATTAGTTTCCTATTTCTCCTTTCAGCGACACCATTCTGTTGATGAGTCCTAGGAGCACTATATTGTCTCTCAATGCCTTTTTCTTCACAAAAGGTGTTTAGATCAAGATTTTTAAATTCAGTCACATTATTTGATCTAATGACTTTTACTTTTTGATTAGTTTGGTTTTCAATTCTTAGGATAAAGGATTTAATCAGTCCACTTGTCTCATCCTTAGTCCTTAGAAAATATACCCAGGTAAATCTAGAGTAATCATCAACAATAACCAAGCAGTAAGATTTCTTGCCTATACTCATAACATTTGTAGGACCAAACAGATCCATATGCAATAACTGGAGACAAGAAGAAATTGAATTTATCTCTTTGGTCTTATGAGAAGTTTTATGCTGTTTGCCTTTAAGGCAAGCAACACAATGATCATCACATGAGAAGACTTTAGATGGTAAACCTCTTACAAGGTTGTTTTTAACAAGTTTGTTCATAGTCTTAAAATTCATGTGACACATCCTTCTGTGCCATAGAGAGGATTCATCTACAGAAGCTTTGGAAACAAGACAATTTAGAGATGAATCACTATCCACATTGTCCATATCTAGACAGTAAACATTGTCCTTTCTTGGAGTTCTAAGTAGTATCATGCTTTCATCAACTACCTTGAACCCTGGAGCAAGGATCATACACTCAGTATTTGTAAATAATATACTATGTTGTTTGTCACAAAGCTGTGATACACTTAACAGGTTGTACTTCAATTGATCAACATAGTAGACATCCTCAAATGTCATCTTACCTTTGGTGACATTACCTTTTCCACTTATTTTACCACCAGTAAGATTATCTCCAAATGCAACATGTCCTCCATTGATATGCTTGAAATCCTGAAGGCATGGCATGTTTCCTGTCATGTGCCTAGAGCAACCACTATCCACATGCCATATGCTCTTTCCCTTGAGCTGTTGGTTGCCCTGCACATAAGATAGATCAGTTAGTATGAATTAGGAACCCAAGCCAAAGTGGTCTTGGGTACCCCTTTCTCATCAAAATACTTGCATTCTTTCTTGACAAGATTTTTGAACTTTAACTCCTCATTCTTGGAGTACTTTGTCACAATAATAGGCTTGGAAACATTTGTGCTAGAAGCAGTACTGGTTTTAGAAGTACTAACTGCCTTAGCAGCACTTGCATGCTTAGCAGTACTAACCTTGTTAGCAGTAGTAACTGTGTTAGCAGCAGTAACTGTGTTGGCAGTATTAACCTTTGAAGAGGTACTAACTGTATTAGCAGCATTAATGTTTTCAGCAGTACTAACACAGGTAGCAGCAGTAATACTTCCAGCAGCACTAACCCTGTCAGCAGTACTAGCAGTTTTAGTGCTTCTAGGCACCCACATTTTAATACTTTCTTTTAAAATCTTTTTCTTCCTAGGGCCTTTAATTTCATCATGTTTCTTTATCACATGTTTCTTTCCAGCCTTCCTATAACCAACAGGTTTTTGCACAAGTCTTTGAAAGGTCATCTGTTGATTAATAGGGTTAAAGAAGCAATATTTAGCCAAATGATTTAACTTGCCACATATGAAACAAGGTTTTGGTCTATTTATTTTACTCAGATCAACTCCTTGCTTCTGAGCCTATTGATTATTCCAGTTTCTTTGATTTCCTCTTTTTAAACCATAATTTAGGCTCTTGGCTTTACTGCAATCACACTGTTTACAAGATCCAGGATTCACAACTGTGGTTTGTTTGTAATGGACCTTGTTATCTTTTCCTTTGGTCTTCTCTATCTCCTTGGACTTGACCCATATTTTCCCACATCCCTCATTGGTGATGATGTTGTTTTCTAATGCGATCTCTTTACTCACATCATTATCCCTATACTCACTAGTTTCTTTCTCAGTTAAATCCTTAATTACTACTTCATCCAAAGGATCTATCTTAAAGGCTTTCTCAGATAAGTCCTTTTTCTCCTTGGTTTCTAACAAGTCTGAAGTAGGAGAGATATAATTGTTGTTGTAAGGAGGAGGTGTATTGTTGTATCCAATACCAGGCTTCATCTTATCATGAATCTGAGCCTTTAGAAGAGAATCCATTGCTTTTGAAGCATATGAAAACTTTTCTATGTCAAGTTTAACTTTAGACAGTTCCTCTTTCAGCCTATCATTCTCTTCTAAGGATTTAGACAGTTTGGTCTCTAACTCATTCTTTTCCCACTTCCAATAGTTTGTGTCATAAGAGTGTTGAAGTTCATTAGCTTGAAAGCCTTTGATTTGCTCTTCAAATCTCTCTACTATTAACACATAATCTCTTCTATCCTTTTCTAATCTTTTGAGGTCATCACACATACTTTGATTGTGATCCCTGTATCTTTTGACAGTGTCAATGCAAGATTTAGTGCAAAGATTAGAAATTACCTCAGAGGGGAGATCAGACACTTCTGCCATAAGAGCTTGATTCTGAATGGCTTCCTTAGCTTGATCACTCCAGTCAAATCCCATTCCTTGTTGAGAAACAAGGGCTTGAGCAGGATTCTTGTTCTGAGTGTAGCCTCCATTCTGAGCTTGTTGGTGGTTGTTGTTTGGAACAGCACCCCTGCATTCTCTAGTAAAGTGTCCTTTCATGTGACACTTATAACATTCCACCTTAGTCTTGTCAAAACCAGCTCCATCTTCTCTTCTTTGAGAGAAGTTAATCCTTCTTGTTCTTTTAATGAACTTCTTCACCCTCATGGATAACATGGCCATCTGCCATTTAATATCCATCTCCTCCAGGTCATCAGGGTGAAGTTGATCCAGATCATCATTAATGAATGAATTGTTACTATGACTGGACAAAAAGGCTTCAAAGATAGTTTCGGTGCCTTTTTCTGAACTTACTCCACTGGCAGTACTAACTGCTTCAGGGTTGACAGTAGTATCAGTGGATGCTGAAAGAAGTGCAGCATTGTGGACATAACCAGTGGGCTTCTTCTTGGTTTCTCCCTCAGTTTCAAAAACTCTTAGATCATTGTATAGATCATCAAGTTCTTTGTCTTCCAGATTGTCACTCTGTCTATATGAGACAGTGTATATAGTCCATTCATCCCCAAGAGATCTGAGGAACTTTCTGTTGATGTCATCTTGATCCATCTTCACTCCTACAGTAGCCAGTTCACCAATGAGCTTGTTGAACCTATCAAAAGTTTGAGTCATAGACTCATTCTTTGAGGAAGTAAAGTTCTCATACTGCTGCTTTAGAACATCTCTTTGATTTCTTTTGATGCTCTTAGTTCCAGCAAATCTTTTCTCTAGAGCATTCCAGAGAATCTGAGCATTAGTGCAGTTGCAAAATTGATGCTGATATTCATTGGGGATGGCCAAGAGCAGAGTGCTCAAGGCCTTCATCTCTGTCTGTCTGATCTTCCTTTCACCATCTGTCTTTGGTGGAGGTCTTTTCCAATCTGGTCCTATCCTTCCAGCTTCAGAAGGACCATTCTCAATGATATCCCACATTGAGTAGTCAGTGAGAAGAATATATTGTCTAATTCTTATCTTCCACATGTCAAACTCACTGGGTTTGAGCATTGGAACCTTGGAGACCAAAGTACTGCTTGATTCTGTAAGATTTTCCATGATGAATAGATGTTTCTGAGAGAGTTTGGTTCTGATACCACTTGTCAGGATCGAATTCTCAACAAGAATTAATTCTAAGAAACAATATCAAAGAAGTTTGCGGAATAACACTTTGATATTCAATGAAACAGTAAATCAAAACAGAAAATATGAAAAACAAACTGTAAACTTGTATTGAATGCTTTGAAGTTACAAGATTACACACTCAACCTCAATATTGATGAACAGGCTCACCAATACGAATTCTACTTCTCTAGAATTAGGATCTATGCCTTGAGGTTGATTTCTCTCTAGAACTTAGATTCAATGATTATTAAAAATTATCTATCTATTCTATACATTCTATACATATACTAATCAAAAGATAATTACAAGAAATAAAAAAATATCTTCAGTATATCTTCCATGTATATCTCTAAGCTTCCATGTATATCTCCAGCTGTTATCCTTTGTTGCGAATCTTCATCATATAAGCAGTATTAATCTTCAGCAACATTAATTTCTTCTAGCAGCATTAACTACTAAGCAGCACTAACTACTAGCAGTACTAACTAGCTAAGCAGTACTAACTTTGTTCAAGCAGCACTAACTTTGACTAGCAGTATTAATTGTTAGCAGTAGTAATACTCAGCAGTACTAACCTTGAAGTCTTCTAGCAGTATTAACTCTGAACCAGCAGCATTAACCATACTTAAGCTTTTCTTCAGTTCCCAACAAGAACGAACTAAATAACGACCTAAAAAGAAGATTGATGAGAAGGAAGAATCAATTCCTGATTTGTAATTTAATAGATCTGATAGTAGTATTAATGATGTAGTTGGTAAAGTTGCTTTCAAAAAACAAAACCTTGTAATTCCTGACAAGAGATACTCAATAAAGCAATTGTTCCAATTATCTCGTACTACTACTAAATCTTATACTTGTCGGTGGAATGATTTTGCTTATCATCATTATTCTAATGATTGGGTTGGATCTTATCATGTTTATTCTTCTAAACCAAATACTTCAAAGATTTTTCAAAAGAAAAGAGGATCCATATTCAAATAGATACCAAAATCATGTGCTAATCCGTTAGGACCCGTTTTTAAATGGGTACCTAAAATCATTGTTCCCTAATTTTCTCTTACGCAGACCCATCATATGTGATACTTTGATAGCGACTGTTCCAAGCATATGACAGGGCAAAATGATTTATTGTCTAATTATACAGAGAAATTCTGCAGGAATGTGAGGTTCGGTAATGACCAATTTTCATCAATTCTGTGGTATGGTGACGTGATCCAAGACAATGTAACGATAACGAAGGTGAGCTATGTTGAAGGTTTTGGGCACACCCTATTCAGTATTGGCCAGTTTTGTGACAAAGGATTAGAGGTAAACTTTAAAGCCAAAAGTTGCTCTGTGCGAACTGAAGATGGCAAGGAGCTTTTGGTAGGAACTAGAATATCAAACCTCTACACGATTAATCTTTCAAAGGTTCAGACTGACAATCAGGTTTGCTTATTGACAAAAGCCTCTATGCAGCACAATTGGCTTTGGCGCCGAAGGCTGTCACACCTGAATTTTCGTTATATCAACAAATTGGTCAAAGACAGATTAGGCAAAGGACTTCCTGAGCTCCAATATGTGAAAGAACATTTGTGTATGGCATGTTAAAAGGGAAAGATCAAGAGAGCTCCACATAATTCGAAGCCTGAACAAAGTACCAGTTCTCCACTCGAGTTGTTGCATATGGATCTCGGTGGTCCTATGCGAACGCAAAGCTTAGGCGGAAAGAAATATGTTATAGTTATCGTGGATGACTATTCGCGATACACGTGGGTCAAATTTCTACGATCAAAATACGAGAAACCCGAAGTACTCATTACATTTCTGAAGACGATCCAGGTGAATCTGCAGAAACTGGTCAAGCTTCTCAGAACTGATAACGGCACAAAGTTTAAGAACAACACTGTTGAAGAGTATCACGAATTTGTCGGGATATCACATCAAATCTCTGCTGCTCGTACGCCTGAACAGAACGGAGTTGTAGAAAGGAAAAACAGAATGCTAGTCGAGGCCGCTCGGACTATGCTCAGCCAATCCGACCTACCTCTGTTTCGGTGGGCAGAAGTTGTTTCGACTGCGTGCTACACTCAAAACAGTTCCATGATACACCGCAGATTTCAAAAGACACCGTATGCTTTGATCAACAACCGAACACCAACCATCAAATATTTTCATACTTTTGGTTGTAAGTGTATTGTGCTAAACGACAGAGAGTGTCTGAAGAAATTCAGTGCTAAGGCAGACGAGGGCATCTTCATTGGATATTCTTCTACATCTGCTGCATACCGAGTGTACTTGAAGAAGTCGAAGACAGTTATTGAGAGCGTTAATGTCACATTCGATGAGGAGATTGCTTCTGAACAAGACAGTTCAGAACCCGTACTTACCGGAGTGCTAGCTTCTGGGAAGATCAGTCCAGAACCTGTGCAGACTAAGAACAAATCAAATGAAGCATCAACTTCAAATGCACATTCATCTGATTTTGATTTATTATTTTAACTGTTTTATGATGAATTCCTTGGTTCTAATGTAACCAAACCTGTTGTGGTTGACAGGATGAACGACTCAATGACTAATCATCCAACCGTTTTAGAGTTATCTATTGAATCAAATTCTCTGATTCAACAAGGAATTCCAATTCAAACGCCTACTCATATAGTTGAATATGGAAACAACAATGAAGAGACAGAAGTTGCTGAATTAGTTGGGTGTATTATAGAAACAAATCAACGATGTGAACAAGTTGAACCAACTAAAACTTCTGCACTTGAAACTTCAACAATACCCCTAGCAACTCTTGAGCACACTGATGAATATGATAGTGGATATCTAGATGATAACTATGATCAATCTACATCAAATCCACTCCCTCATTAACATAAATGGACCAAAGAGCACACGGTAGCCCAAATTATTGGAGATCCAAAGTTACCGGTGCAAACTAGGTCTGCAACTCTAAATCAGTGTATGCATGACTCTTTCTTGAGTAAGATAGAGCCCACTCACGTATCTGAGGCTCTAGCTGACTTAGAATGCGTAACTGCGATGCAAGAGGATCTTAATCAGTTCGAAACATTGAAAGTCTAGAGACTTGTGCCAAGACCGGAAGGAAAGACAATCATAGGCATAAAATGGGTATTCAAAAACAAGAAAGACGAAGATGGTGTCGTGATTAGAAATACATCAAGACTTGTGGCTAAGGGATATCGGCAAGAGGAAGGCATCGATTATGATGAAACATATACTCCAGTGGCTCGTATAGAAGCAATCCGCATGTTTCTAGCATACGCAACCCACAAGAACTTCATAGTCTATCAAATGAACTTGAAGATTGCCTTTCTAAATGGCATTCTTAAGGAGGAAGTGTATGTTTCGCAACCTGAAGGATTTTTCAATCAAGAGAAAACAAATCATGTATATATTATTGACAAAGCCCTTTACGGACTAAAACAAGCCCCTCGCGCCTGGTATGATGTTTTATCAAAATTCCTAGTCAAGTTGCGCTTCACAAAAAGTAAGATCGATACCACTTTGTTCATTAAAAAGAAGAAAGCTGATATTATTCTTATTCAGATATATATAGATGACAACATATTTGGCTCAACTAATCCTAAATACTGTAAGAATTTTTCAAACCTTATGGTGTCACGTTTTCAAATGAGTATGATGGGAGAGATGAATTTCATTCTCGTACTACAAGTCAAACAGTTTTCTACGGGGATTTTTATAAATCAATCTAAGTACATTCTTGATATTCTTCGGAAATTCAAAATGGAAGATTGCAAACCTATTGGAACCCCGATGGCACCTGCAACTAAGATTGGCACTGATCCTTCGGGAAAAACTGTCGATGTTAGAACCTATAGATGAATGATTGGTTCTTTAATGTATCTAACTTCAAATGGGCCTGATATAATGTTTTCAACATGTTTGTGTGCTAGATATCAAGCTAATCCTAAAGAAACCCATATGTCTGCAGTCAAGCGTATATTTCGTTATCTGAAGGGCACTACAAATCTTGGTTTGTGGTATCCTAAAGATACTTCTTTCGAACTGACGGCATACTCAGATGCAGATCATGCTGGTTGCATGCTAGACAGGAAGAGCACCTCAGGTCATATTCAATTCTTGGGCGATAAACTCGTCAGTTGGGCATCCAAGAAGCAATTATGTGTTTCCACATCAACCGTTGAAGCAGAATATGTGGCTGCCTCAAGCTGCTATTCTCAGGTGTTGTGGATGCGAATCCAACTACGTGATTATGGCTTCAAATTCGACAAGATCCCGATCTATTGTGACTCAAAGAGCGTATCGCTATATCAACAAATCTTGTCCAGCATACAAAGACCAAACACATTGATGTGAGATATCACTTTATAAAGGATAATGTCAAGAAAGGTACAATAGAACTTTACTTTGTAAACACTGATTACCAGCTTGCAGATTTATTTACCAAGCCTACTAAAGTTTACCTACTAAAGTTTTTCTTATTGTCAATTTTCTCCATTTTCTTTATCTTTATTCTGAAAAGGATATCTGCACTTTAACATTCTATTCATGATCTCAAGGGAAGTGTGAGAAGAACGTTGAGAAAATCCATATAATTTTGAGGGGGAACTTATATACTTTCTGCATATATATTTCACTGGAAAATTTTTGTTGCAAGAATTTAGGGGGAGCTAAGAATACAAGCAAGGAGTAAGAAATATGATTTCTTATTATCTCATATAAGAACTCGTACATTCTATTTTTTACTGCTTTATGTCATTTTAATTTTCAATAAATGTTGTGAATAAAGTTGCTTTGACATGACTTTGAGACTTTTGCAAATTGAGATAAGCTATCACGATCATATCTAATATGACTTTTAGCTGACTTCATGAGATCTAAGACTGAGCGAAAAGGTTAATTTCTTATCTTAATCTCACATATGGTTGAAACAAGGACGACTTTCAATCATAGAAAACATATTCTTAAATGTTCAAACCACTTCTGATTTCTAAACGATTTCATGAATATAGAAGTGTGATTTTAAGTGTTTTCATTTCTTTTGTGTTCCAATGCTTAATAAACCGTGTGTTTCCAAAGATAAATACTTGTGTATTATCTTTTCTATATACTTTCAAGTATTCACACACACCGGTTTGACATTTTGTTGAAAAAGTTCTTACCATGTCTCAAACTAAAATATTTTTTCGATGGTAAGACACCCCGTTTGATATTCAACTTTTGAGCGTTGGTTTCATTTCAAATTGTTTCTTTCAAGAATGTCTATATTTTGATTCATATAGACAATATCCAATTTTTGATGACCAAAGCCTTGATTGTTATATCATTTGATTTGATCTTTCATACTATGTCAGGTTTTCAAACAAGTATCTTGTATTCATTCCATTTCTTTCAATGTACTTGTTTGAAATATCTTCATGATTATAAATGATCAAATCTTCATGATTATGTTTATGAGCATACAGACATCTGACATTTGTATATATGTGCTTTAACTGACAAGTTAAACCATTTTGAGCAACATTGTGCTTAATTTGGAAAATACATGGGTTCTTTGTGTGAGCTTAATAGAAACTTCTATGGATTCACGTTAACCAGTGTTTCCTACCCAAGAAGTTAATTCTTGAGTGATTGTTTGTGTGAAGAGTCAAATACTGAGTGTGGGATGAGCGATGAGGTAAAATGAATAAGAGAGTTTGGTTAGAAGCGAGCTTAAATGATTAAAAGAAATAGGGTGAGCGAACAGAGTAAAAGAATATCAAACTCTGCACCAACTTTTTCTGAGTTAGGCAGCCACATTTCTGGTGCTTCACAATTCTTCGTGAACATCATTGAAACAGGCATCTAGCCAATGCCAACTCTTGATTAAAACCCCACCAGCCACTCATTTTCTTCTTAACAAGAAAATGTTTCACATTTCAAAAGGGACGCAACACATATGCTATCTGATTTTCATTGGAAAATCAGGATATTGAAAAGAAGGAAGTTTGCCCCTCTTTCGCACTTCGATCATGCACATCGAGTCTATGTTATCCTACTGTTGTCTCAGTGGTTTACACAATTTTGAGCCTATCAAAAGCAATCATCTGTGCTTAATTCTTTCTATCACTTGCACGACCACACAAGGAATTAGTTTTCTTGTCACAACATTCATAGAAATTTCCTTTGTGGTGTTTTGATGATTGAATGGAAGCCCTATGGGAGTGAACGTCATAAAAACTCCTTTCCATTGTGTATTCGTTACACACAGTGACTTCGTGTTACTGACAGGCATGCTAACTGATTCATTTGTTGATTCAGGTGTTACATTCTTATTTTTTCTGAATTTGTAAAGATTCGGATGAATATCTTATTGGATCGATAGATGGTTAGAGGCTCATTATGAAAGAGCAGTGGTCAAGGACATTTCTAAATGAAAGTTTTGATGATATCGATGCTGCAATCATCAAAAAGGGGGAGAAAACAACGTTAAAAGAAATGTCAGGAAAGAATTGTTTGTATCAGATATGGAGAAAGATATTCAAGAATTGTTGATAGCTGAAAGAGTTCAAAGATTTCAGATTTGTTGAAGATTTTGCTGAAATTTTATTTGAAGATAATTTTGCTGAAGTGATTCAAGCTGAAACGGAAGATAATTTCTTTCCAAGTGTCTGAAAGAGGTTTATATCAACCTTAGGGGGATAATGTTAATATTCTTGAAGAATAGACTTTGGGAAGATTGCAAAATGTTTTTGAAGATACATAGTTTATCAAAGAAAGGGAGAATGTCAAGTTTTTCATATGAATAAAGGGAGAATGTTGATTGCTTGAGAAGATTATTTTTTTACATCAGAAGGGAGAATGTTATGAGCATTAAAGAGAAGATTTAATCTGATTTTATTCTACAGAAGAGGGAGATTGTAATGTTTGTACAGAAAGGGGGAAAAGATTCAAAGTGAACTTAAAAAGAGAAGATTGTACTGCAATATATTTTTAGAGATGATCTTGATCCAAAGAGGGAGAATGTTAGAGCACAAATTTGTTGGATTCAAGATCATAAATACTGAAGATTGAAGTCAAAGCTAAAGTCAACTCTCAGCATCAAAGTCAAAGTTTTATGTAATAAAGTCAAAGTCCATCTTTGTAATTGTGTTTTTAATAGTGTTTAGCACGTTTTAGTGTCTTGAGTGTTCTGTTGCGTGCATGTTTTAGCTTGTTGTATATATGTGTGTTGTGCGTGTATTTGGTGAGTAACTTAGCAGAATATCATACGCGTTCCTGAGAAAGAGAGAGAGAGAATTTTGTAATCGAATTCAAGACTTTAATAAAAGTGAGATTTAGTGAAATTGATTGTCATCTTGTGTTTACATTGATATCTGGGAGTATCATCAAGTGATATCGCACATCAAGATTAGCAGATATCGCAATGGTGCTCTTCGAATCACAATATAATGGTATTTTGTTGAAATCGAATCCATAGTTTCGAAGCTGTGTGCGCATCCACAATACTTGAGAGCAGCAACTTGCAGCAACTACATACTTTCAACGGTTGACGTGGAAACACATAGTTGTTTCCTGGACGCCCAACTTGAAAAGTCCTAATCAAGCCATATCTAATCAATCAAAACACAAATCAATATGAAAATAAGATCACAGAGTATAGAGAGAATGTAGAGAGATAAAGTCATATGTCATTAAAACTTGAATGATATGCGTACAATTGAATCTGTTTCAAGGTTCTCTCAAGAAAAACTTTATATATCTCCCAATACTTCTCTCAAATCATTAAAGATACAATTCAAGAAAGTCAAAGTTGTTACAAAAAGTCAAACATTCTTGATCTAAACAATGCATTAACAATCTCCCCCTTTTAGATCAATCATTGACATTAGGATCGATAACAGGTCTGCCCCAACGAGATAGTCTTCCATCCCTGATTCCAAGCAGTGCTTCAAAATTCTGATACCACGTCTGAAATTGAAGCGATCATAGATGGCGTCCAGAACTCTTTCAAGATACATCTTTTCAAATTTGTTCATCCCCTTTTCACCGCGCTTTACCTTCTCTTTATTCTCTTTGTGCCTCTGCTCTAATTGCATTCTGATCATCTTTAATGTTCCATCTGAAAACTTGGCGATTTTGGATACTCTGAAGAACCTCTTTTTATTCTCAGAGTTCTTGTATACCACACCAAGTTCAGGTTTTTCAAGAATAGTGAACAAACTATAATCATCAATATTCTCCAGACTGAAATTTGGTTTGATCATGTTGATTTTCTTTTGATTTGTCTCTATTCCAAGATGAAAATCATAGCAATAAGTATAATTGATCTGTCTTCTCATGACTCTTTTCACAACTTCCAATGCAACAAGAACATTATCTTTTCTGACAGTCATGTTTCTGAACAGATGATAAAGATACTCGATATCGTTCACATGGAGATAACAGAAATCAGCTTTAGAAAATTCACACTCTGTTAAATCTCTTCTCTGCACTTGGAACACTGGATACCAAATTTTCACGAACTGCACAAGACTTACCTTCTTGAGAGACACAATGCCTGATTTATTCTTCACAGCCTCTTCAGGTTTCCTCATCCAACTCATCAACCGGGCATATTCTTCTTGGTATTCCTTGGGTTGATCAGCGACACCCAAGACTTTGAATTTGTCCATCAACCTGAGCATGTGTACAAATATATTTTTCATCTCCTCTTCCAGAAAGGGTTGCCTCAAAGTATTCCTCATTTGCCTTATTTGAGCATCAGTTGGAACAAGAGGTACTTGAGGTTGGTCAGATGGACCGGCTTGTTGTTCAACAGGGTTGGAAGGAAAGAATGTATCAGGTTCAGGTTCAGTGTTTGGGTTGGGAAGGTTTTCAAAGTTGGGTTGGTCATTAGGATTTGGGCTAGGCGATCTATGTGGGCTAGGCATGTTGGTTTGGGTAGATGGAGTAGGTTGTCTAGATGGAGTTGGTTGAGAGATTTGGATAAGTTCTGGGCTTGGTGGAGGTTGGTTGGAAGGTTAAGAAATATTTATGTCTTTAAAGGATAGGATATCAGGTTGTTGACGGTTGGTTTCTGGATGGTCATAATTCACAGGACTCAGCTGGATATCCTCTTGAGAGCATGCAAGGATGTCCAGAATACTTGCCTCTCCTTCACCCATAAACTCTTTTTCTTCTTCCTTTATCTTCCAAAAATTGTTATACTTCTCAACTGAAGTTTCATCGTCGTCTGAAGATAAATCTATTGCGTAAATCTCCTCCAATCTAGGAACTCTAATAATCTCTTCTCTTGTAGCAACTTCAGGCTTTTCAACCAAAGGTTCTACGTCTTCATTAATGTACAAGATCAGCTCCCTACCATTTCCTTCACCAATATCCATTTGCTCATGACTTTCAACATTAACCATTTCAACATCCTCATCTCTGTCTGATTCACCAGTAGCACGTTCAGATTCAGTTGCAGTTCTTTGTCTTTTGTTCATCTCCCTCTCATGGTCATGATCAGAATCATGATCATCCCTTTTTCTAGACTCTGCTTGGGCTTTACAAGAGTCTTGAACGGCTTTGGTTAGCTCTTGAATATGGTGAATCATTTCTGCTTTGAAAGAATTGATATCGGTTACTAAAACAGCTTCAGAAGTAACTTAAGGTTGTTGAGCTCTCAAAAGACTAGTAAGATTAGCATTTGATTCATCAGTAGGAGCTTGAGATAACATCTTTGCATATTATATTTATTTTTTCTCCTCCATTGACAGGTCAATCGGCAGAACTGGTGTTGGTGGAGTGGCTGAATTGGCTCTTCAACTGCTGGACCATTGCCTTTTAACAAGCTCTTAACCTTGGCAATTTCCTCCTCAAACTTTGTTGATAGGCTTTCAGTAACAGAAAGTTTGACAACCTTTAAGGCGCCATCGATATACTCCTTTGACACGAAGTCGGGTAAAATCACTCTGGGGCCACAGCAGTGCGGCCTGTGTTCAAGGCTGGAATTTCGTTAACCATGATAGGACTTCCATCCGATCCTCGTAGACCGGATTGCGGTACTACAACGGATGTTTCGATTGGGTCACTTAGACGTCCGATGGTAGCAGATGATAATGGATGTGTCCTAGGAATAAAAAATAACTCAATTGGATCTAGACTCAATTGTGTGGACAAAGAAAGTAAGTTCTAGGGCAGCTGAGCTCTAGTTTCAATACCTGCCATTTGCGAGTGAAATGCAGATAGAGTTTTTGCTAAAACCCCATGAGAACTTGATACTACAGCCTGTTGAGAGGCAGTAGAATAGCTGGAAGAGGTGTGCGATTGCATAAGTGGCTACTTATGTCTTGTACTTCCGAATGCAACACATGCAATGGAGCACTTGATGTGGTTGCCCTTCTGGATCTGTTAGTCAGGTTACACACTCGCTCGCCATATTCTTTTTTTACACTCTCTCTTTGCCTCACATTTTCAATATTTTCAACTAAGTCTCCCTAAGAATCCCTTATATCTCCCAGTACTTTCTCAATTGCATGACCAACAGAGTCTATTATAACCATGTCATCATGATGTAGAGAGACATCATCTAAGAAACCGAAGATATGTTGAAGGTTTCATCTTCAACATCATGTTCATGAAAGATTACATCTTTCTTGTTGATGATCTGATGTAGCCGAAGGAATAGACTATGTAGAGATGGCTCACTAATCCGACTCATTATCAGAATTTACACCTTCATCAACTATCCTTACCCGAGGACTTGATTGATGGATAAAAGTTCTTTCAGGTTCAGATGTAGAAACCTCTAAACATGTAGCAGCTTGTGTCGAGGTCCCCACAGCTTCAGATGTGATGTTCTGAACCCCACCTATTCCCCTCTCTAAATTTTTTCTCGTCTCTCCCCATTCATGGACCACCGTGGTCTCACGAACCATCACCGACTTCACTCACCTAAGGGTTGAGTCTTGGGTAGGGATAACCGGTGCTGGTAATCCCATAGACTCTCTATACTCTATAACGGACTCAGAGGTCGGATCGACATATGAGAGTAGAGCTTCAGGAACTGGCATGGACTTTGCAAACACCTTCTTTTGCTTTTGGAGAAATTTCATCTCAAATTCAGGTGCAAGCTCATGGTGAGATCTTTTCGGGATATCTCGATTTGACCGGATCATGCTTCGTATAATCAACTGAAGAAATAGTTGATAAGGCACGTACTGTGTTCTTTTTGAAGTTCTTTTGATCATAACCTTCTCAAATAATTTCATCCAGAAGGCCACTGAATAATCAACGTGTAGATCGTACACGACTGCATGAAAGAGTCTCAGTGTATGCATGTTGGTGTTGTCTATACCGGAATTTCTGGAAGTCAGGCATCTGTTGAAGACTGAGAACATTTGATAGTAAAAAGGACAAAGATTAGTCTTCTTGAATTCACTAATCTTTGTAATAGGACCATCATATCCCAATGCTTTAATCTCTTCAAAAACGATTGAGTCTACTAGATATGGATCAAAGGTTGTTCTACCTGGTCTTGAGTTTGCCTCTGGTAGATCAAGGATCAATCTGAGTCTCTGAAAGGTGAAGATGGATGTGTAGTTGTCAATCCGGATCTTGAAGTACTTGACCCTTTCATTTTCCACCATATACTCTATTGTTTTCCATGCCTGCTGTAAATATATCATCGGAATAGCAGCAGTGTCTGATAGAGCTTGACTGAGTGGGTGGCCCTTCAGAATTTCCACAACAAGTGGATTGATGTTTAATGCATCAAAATCCACATGATAATTGTTTGGATATGATAGCAGATACTCAGATGGCTGATTCAAAGCAAGATTAGAATATATTCCAATTTCATATTGGAAATGGGATCTGGAGGAAGGCATAGGAGTTGCCTTAGAGACATTCGGATCATTTTCATCCATATGGACACTTGGATCATGTGAAATTTCATCCGCCATTGATTTCCTAAAAAAGATAGAAAGTATTGGACAAAATCCAATATGTTAGTCAATAAGCTCAAAACATCAGAAAATCATTTTGATACACAATGTATCAAGTACATAAAAAATTGTACTGTAAGCTTAGAAGAATAGGCACAGAAAGTTACATGATGCAAAATGTAACTTTGAACAAAAAAAATTAAACTAAAAAGACACAAACTTGAACTGAACATTTGATATTTTAAATTGTTCTAACAAAAGATGTTGTATTGCAAAAACACTTAAAAGTTGAAAATTTTTGAAAAAAAATTTCGAAATGTAGAACTCTCAAGACATTAAGAGGCTTAGAAAACTCCCATGACTAACAAATTTGAAAGGTGTCCAAAACTCTCATAGAGTATAAAACTCGCAAGAACCGTGATCTGAAATAAGAACTCGCATGAACTGAAATTCTTTGACCAAGAACTCGCATGTTCCTTAAAACTCTCATAAGTCTGACTTGAACAAAAGTAGGTCTAAGAAACTCGCATGACAAAGAATTCAAAAGAAAACTCTCATGACTAAGTATTCAAGTTCGGAAACACTCATAGTACTGTTCATTGAAAGATTTGAAATTCAAATTTTTAGCTAAAAAATTTAAACACAACAATCTGAAATATTTCTGTTGAATAATTCGATTTATGTTAGAAAGTTCAGATTTTGGATTGATTTAGCATTTAACTCAGATTTGGTCCAAACTAATCCAACAGTTCTAGAATATCGAGTTGAAATCCAGTTCAAAAATTCGAATCAAAGATGTCCAAGAGTTAAGGAACACCTGCAAATCAACATTTATACCAAACCCATATAGTATCATCATTTCGTAAGTGTTAATTACAATGCCATCATCATTTCGTATGAACAATTTCAAAAAAAATATCGTTCAAGAAGAAGATGAACAGACTCAAGAAAAAATTACAAAACCCTATAAAATGAACAATCAAACCTGAAAAATCATAAACAAAGATGAACAAACAAGAATCGAACATAAAAAGTAACCACCTACACTGATTCGTTGATGAACAAGATCTGAATCTGAAAAGTCACACGAAAATCTTGAGAGAAAAAAATATCTAAGTGGAAAACTGGCTAAAATGAATGAGTGAAGTGAATCGAAATACTGGAAAACTCGCACATATATACCCTGAGAACGAGTTGACACGTGGCACGATTTGATACGTTGATACACTTCTCCCATAACAAAGAGAAAGAACTTGCCGCACGAAGAATGGCAAAGTGTGTGTGTACTTCGCGCATGAAACAATGTGCGTAAAGTAGAATGAACAGTGCATACTCGCACGTAGTTGTGTGCGGGAAGTTGAATGAACAGTCCATACTCGCATGCAGTTGTGTACGCGAAGTAGAAACGCGCATGACATAGCTTGCGAGTTTTGTACTTCGCGCAACCTTTGTCATGCGCGAAGTGAGAACACGCATGACACTGTGTGCGCGTTCTACACTTTGCGCATGCAATGATTTACACAAAGTAGAAACTCGCATAAGGCTATGCGCTTCTACACATAGAAAAATTTTGAAAATTTTCCAAAAAATGGAAACTTTCCAAAAATGCTTTAAGCTTCTATCCAAAAATAGCATGTTTTGTAAAATCATTTTTAAGCACAAAAATGAACTTTTTCTCTGAAAAATTTCGTTCCGATTTGAAATCCATTTGAAAATACACACTCACACACCAACTTACAGATTTTACAATATGTTCCCCCTAGATGTGTGCATGACTGTATTTCTTTCAGCTCAACATACTGAAGTATGAGTCCTGATCTGATGTGATCAGAAGTCATAGTCCAAGGTATGATCTTTCTGTGTACTGCATGAGACTTGGACACTGGAAAACAAGATGAGTCTTTGATACTCATGTACATGAGTCCACAAATGTTAATAGCATCAAACTTTTCAAATATGATATTGACCAAAACACTTAAACAAATAACAAATAGATTCAGCTCCCCCTCAACAACAGGTATAGAAATAAAAATATAACTATGCATCAAGGTTCAACATTCCAAGTTTTCTGACCAAAAATGTAAATCTTTTTTCATCAAGAGGTTTTTTAAATAAGTCAGCAACCTCAAAATCTGTTGAAACAAAGTGCATCTCTATATTTTCTTTCTCTACATGATCTTTTATAAATGATACTTGATATCGATGTGCTTAGTTTTAGAATGTTGTACCGGATTAGATGCAATTGCTATGGCGCTCTTGGAGTCACAGTAGATGGGTCATCATCCACATAACTTGTTGAATGTATAACAATAATCTTTCTGTTGTGTCATCATCCACATAACTTGTGAACAACAGCTAGCAGTCGCAACATATTCTGCTTTAGATGTAGATGTTGAAACATAATTCTGTTTCTTCGATGATCAGCTTACTAATTTATCTCCCAGGTACTGACAAGCTCCAGAGGTGCTCTTCCGGTCTAATTTATTGCCTGCATGATCTGCGTCTGTGTAGGCCATTAGTTCAGAACCAGAATCTTTCGGATACCAAAGGTCCAGATTTGGTGTGCCTTTGAGGTATCTGAATATTCTTTTGATTGCAACAAGATGGGACTCCATTGGATTGGCTTGATATCTAGCACAAAAGCATGTAGCAAACCTTATGTCTGGTCTAATAGATGTCAAGTACAGAAGAGATCCAATCATGCTTTTGTAGGTCCGTTGGTATATTGATTTTCCAGAAATATCAGCGTCCAACAGACTTCCAGCTTGCATGGGAGTCTTCATGGGTGATGACGAGTTCATCAAATTTCTTCAACATGTCTCGTATGTATTTGGCTTGAGTAATAAAAATCCCTTGCGGGGTTTTTTTTTACTTGCAAGCCTAGAAAGAAATTTAATTCACCCATCATTGACATTTGAAATCTTTTCTTCATGATGTTTTGGAATTCATCACAAAGATCAGGATTTGTAGAACCAAAAATAATGTCGTCTACATAAATTTGTACTAGCATCAAATCCTCACCTTTCTTTTTAAGAAAAAGAGTTGTATTGATTGTACCTTTTCGGAAGCCATACTTGGTAAGGTATATTGAAAGGGTTTCATACCATGCACGCGGTGCTTGCTTCAGTCCATACAGGGCTTTATCCAGAACGTATACATGATCTGGGAACTTCGGATAAATGAAGCCTTCGGGTTGACTTACGCACACCTCTTCATGTAGTACACCATTTAGGAAAGCCGATTTGACGTCCATCTGATATACTTTGATATTCGTGTGTGCGGCATACGCAAGAAAAATCCTTATTTCCTCGATCCTTGCCACGGGAACGTAGGTTTCGTCATAGTCGATTCCTTCTTGTTGATTATACCCTTTAGCTACAAGTCGTGCTTTGTTCTTGACAATAATACCAACTTCGTCTTTCTTGTTCCGAAATACCCATTTTGTTCCAACAATGGTTTTATCATTGGGTCTTGGTATAAGTCTCCACACCTCATTCCTTTTGAATTCATATAACTCGTCTTGCATCGCATTTATCCAATCAGGATCCTTAAGAGCTTCTGACGGCTTTTTGGGTTCCATGCTGCTGAGAAAGTTTGAGAACATCAGAAATTGTCCGATGCAGATGCAGTTACAGATCTGGTGGATACTTTAGCATTCGGATCTCCGATAATGTTTTCCGGGGGGTAACTCTTTGTCCATTTATGCGTGTTGGGCAATACATCTATTTCGGTCTGATTGTTTGTTGAGTCAAACTCATCATGTACTGCAGATTGTTCAATTTCACTAGCAGTCGGACTTTGTGCACTGGAAGAAGGTTCAGCTTCTTTAGATGTTGGTTTTGGCTGATGTTGTTCAGATGTTGCTGATGTAGATCCCAGTTCAAATTGTGATGAGATTATCTCAGTTGAGTTTTCTGGACCAGCTTGTTCATAAACCGCTTGTGTGTGACTTGTTGAAGCTTCACCAAATTTTTCTGATGGGCCAGAGATATCTGCACTGGTAGGATGTGAGTTAGTATTTACTAAATCAGTCTAAGTTTCAGATGTCTTTGCACGATCTGGTTCTACTCTTGATGAAGTTGAAGCTTTGTCTTTTCCTTTATATTCGAGTTCTGAATTGTTGTGTTCAGAAGTCCTTGTCTTATTTTCATCAAAGGTCACATTGGCTCTTTCAATCACAGTCTTTGTTCGGGTATTGTAGACTATGTACGCCTTTGACTGAAGAGAGTTTCCTATGAAGATCCCTTCATCAGCTTTGAGTTGAAATTTTGACAAGTTCTCATGATCATTAAGTACATAGCACCTGCATCCTAACACACGAAAGAATTTAACTGTAGGCTTACGACCATTAATTAATTCATAAGAAGTCTTATTAAAGCTTTTATTCATAATGGTCCTGTTTTGTGTGAAGCATGCGGTGGCTTCAGCTTCAGCCAGATAAATAATGGCAGTTCTGAATATGCAAGCATGGTCCTTGCTGCCTCTACCAAAGTTCTGTTCTTTCTTTCGACTACCCCATTTTGTTGAGGTGTCATTGCCGCAGAAAAGTTGTGTTATATAGCAACAGATTCCAGAAAAGTTTGTAGAGTCGTGTTCTTGAATTTAGTTCCGTTATCACTTCTCAGTTGTTGTATCGATCATTGTAGAAGAACTTGGATTTTCTTTATGAATTTGATTATCATATAAGGAGCCTCAGACTTCTTCCTCAGGAACTCTAACCATGTTTACCTTGAGTACTCATCCACCATGACAAGAATGTATTTATTGCCATTAATGGATTGAGTCCTCAACGGTCAACATATAAGTCCATATGAATAAGTTCTAGACATTTGTTGCAGTTGGATAACATCTTCAGTTTGTGTGAACTTCTTTTCAACTTTCCTTTTTCATAAGCAGGACATAAAGAATCTTGTTCTATCTTAAAGTCAGGAAGTCCAGTCACAAGATGTTGTGTCCTCAACTTATTCATGTCCCTGAAGTGATGATTAGAAAAACGTCTATGCCATAACCAACTCTCTTCTGTGGATGTCTTAGAAATGAGACATACTCGCTTTGACGCTTTGAGTGTTGGAAAATGGACACCATATAACAATCCCATTCTCCCGACTTTTATGAGTTCTACTCCACTTTGATCCTTAATGTAGCAATAGTCAACATCAAATTTAATCTTGCATTTCTTCTCTGTAACTGACTGATTGAGAACAAGTTGTATGCTAAACCCTCAACGTACAGAACCTTTGATATAGTTATCATACTGTTTTTGATAGAGCCATAACCTCTGACATAACCTTTCATTTTGTTGCCAAATTTAACTGAACCTGCATAGTGATCTATGTAGTCGAACAACAGGTGCTTGTGCGCTGTCATGTGACTTGAAGCTCCAGAATCAATGATCCACACATGACATGCCTGCAAGAAACAATCACTTAGATTTAGGTACCCATATGAACATGGGTCCTTTCTTGTTAGTATTCTTAACAGTATTTAAAGTTGCTGATGACCCCTTTATTCGCCATTCAAATCTTGGTCCTTTTGGTAAAGTTTGTGCATTAATGTCGGCTTTTGGAATTCATTTCCACACAAATTTCACATGAGCAGTTTTATTTACTTGAAAAGCATTGTTTTTCTTTTTCAAATAATATATTTCAGCTTTGTTTGCTTTAGAATGATTAGAAGAGTTCATGTTCTTAAATTAGATCTGTTTCTTTTTCTTTGAAGACTTAGGTTTCAAAGAGAATGAACTTTTAAGACAATATGAACATTGCAATTCAGTAGAAGCTTGCGTCAACTCTTTTCAGGAAAATATTTTTGTTTTATTGTAACTTTGTTGATTGACATCAGTACAAGCATCAACTACTCTATTACATTGACAACCATCAAAATCATTCACATTCTTTTCCACTCCGGTCTTCTTTTTCTTCAAACAATCTTTCTTCATTTTTTCATCTGAAACAGAAACAGATTTAGAGATATTAATAGATGAAGAAGAATTAGAACATTCACCTGTTTCTATTGTTTTTCCAGACTTGGATGAAGGCTCAACACTTTGATTCACAGAAATTGGAATTTCTTTATCAACAACAACCTCTTTGCCTTTTGATAGTTTGAAAATTTGGGATTCTAGACTTCTTATTTCATTCTACAAAGATTCATTTTGAATAAATATCGAGTCTAGTTCTATCCCGAAATTTTCATTGGCATCTTCCAATTCAACAATCATGTTGTTGAGATGGGAAATTTGCCTTTCTAACGTTTCAATTTTATCTAAGGCTTGTTGATGTTCAAGATCAGAAAATCTTGAAGTACAAACAGAATCAAACTTATCAGAAATGACCTCTTCAACTTTATCTTCTAAGATTGAGCAGTTCAAAACAGTTTCATTAGAGTCAGAATTAGAACTGGCTCTAGAAGACTCGTGTTTTTCTTTTAAAATATTTTCATATTCGACAAATGAATCCTTGTTACTTTCGTAAGAAGAATTTAATTCATCATATGAAAACTTAACTGATTTAAAATGTTGAGTTTTTTATTTAGTTTTGATTTCTGTCTTTAATTCCACTGTTTCCTCCTTTTTTACCTTAGGAGATTCAGGCAAAGGAGTCTCAGGCTTCACAAATGTCTGAAGGATGTGTGAAATTAGAACAATAGGTTCATCACCTGATTTTTTGAAATTATAAAGATTTTCGGGTGCCCTTTTCAAAACATCCACATCCGAAAGATCGAGGCCTGGTCTTGCCTTATAGAATCTTGTGTCTTTCAGATTGTTGGTCAAAATTTTAAGGGTCTGTTCCGTTTGACCTCTTTTTCCATTTAAGTCTTCCAATTCCTTGATCTTAGCATAAGCTTCAGTCCTGTCTTTCAAAACAATGTCAAACTGAAGTGTTAGTTCCATATTCTTATCCTTTAAAGTAATTATCTCTTTTTGAAGTTCAGAAATTCTTGTTTGAAATTTAGATTTATCCAATTTCAGAACATATTTCTCTTCTTCTCTTTCCTCAGCCAAAGTTTTATAGATTAGTGCCTGATCTTGATGTCCTTGTATGGTATTCTTTTGTTGTTTAAAATTTCCTTTTAATTTCAAAAATTCAGTGTTCATCAGATTTAGCTGGGACATCAAGTTCATCACTTCTTCATTATCATCAAGAGATTCAAAGTTGTCAGACAAAGAATTTACCTCAGAATCTGACTGTTCATTGAGGTCTGCCATCAGATTATAATGCACCTGAGTTAGATTCACCTTTACTTCTTCATCTTCCTCGTCAGAATACCGTAGACATATTTCATCTTCAGCCTTAAGTGCTATGCCCTTTTCCATGGCTTTGGCCAGTTGAGCTTTCTTCTTGTAGTACTAATAATTCTTTACGCGCTTTTCTGGGCAATCTTTGATGAAATGGCCGGTTTTTCCGCACTTATAGCACTTATCTGACTTCTCCTTTTCTTTTTCTTCTCTATTCTCTTCTTTATTTTTTTTTCTCTTCTCTTTTTCTTTCCCTTTCTCTTTCTCATATTTGCCTTTGTGCTTGCTGAACTTGTAAGAATCGTACTTCGGCTTGTTGTAGAACTTCTTTCTACCGAATCTCTTTTGAAAGCTCGAAGTCAACAAAGCAAGTTTTTCTGCAAACTCTGTCAGTTCATCATCTTCAGACACTTCCTCAGGCTCATCATCAGAACTATCTGAGTTGTCAGCTATACTGGTCATCAGGGTTTTCTTCTTTAGACTCTTTCCAGAACTAGAACTTGACTTAATCATCTTGCCCTTTCCTTGAGCCAGCAATGCCAAAAGAATCCTCTACCCTCTTCTGCTTGTCTTTTAACTGATGTAATTCCTTGTTTGCAGCAGGTTGTTCTTTTACTTTATCTTCATGCTGATTGAGAGCACAGAACAGGTCATTCAATTTCTCCTCATCCATGTCCTTATTGATTTGCATTTGTATGGTATAAACATCCCACTCTGGATGGAGATTCTTTATGAACTTGTAATTGATCTCAGACTCAGATTTCTGTACTCCATTCCTTCTAAGATCATTGAGGATGATATTGTACCGGTCATACGCTTCTCTTAGAGACTCCCCTTCTTTGGCTTTAAATCCTTCATATGCATTGATGCTTTCATTCCTCTTTGTCTTTACAGATTTTGCAGAACCCAGAAATTGCTTCTCTAACGCATCCCAAATTACTTTTGCAAATTCCTGACTGTCAACTCTGTTGAAGATGTCGTTCGGAATGGCCATAATCAGGTATGTCAAAGCAACTGCATCTCTTTCCACTAGCTCCTTATATAGCTTACCATACTGAATGGGGTCTCTTGCTACGATTCGCTCAGGGATTTCAGGATTTGTGTCCGTAGTTAGAATCTTGGCTACTGTAACGTGAGGAAAGTGAGGACCGTCTAAAATTGAATTCATCAATTTCTTGTCTTGGTTATTTAAGAAATTGATCATCCTCTTTCGCCATTGTGGATACTCGTCAGCCTGAAGAACCGAAGGTTTCGATTTAGAACCCATCCTCAGAAGATCACGAGACATGATTGCAGAAAATCGAGAAAGATATCTAAAAGTAGGCTTGAATGCAGAAGATCTCCCAAAAAAATCAGAAACAGTTGACTTGAAAAAGTCAAACCTATATTACCACTGAAAGATTTCAAAAAAAATACAAGTATAGAACTCCATAGAACTGGAACTCGCAGAACTCAGAAACTCGCAAACCACAAATCAAAAGACTTCTCGCTAGAAGTTATATGCGCGAAAGACAAACTCGTATAACACTAGTTGCGTGAACTGTAAAACTCGCAAGAAGTGTTGTGAGCGAAGTAGCTTCTCACACGATGCTATATGCGCGTTTCTGACTTAGAAAAATTTCGAACACTGAACTTCTCGCAGAGGAATGGAAACTCGCACACTAGGTAGAACTCGCACGATGCTTTGCTTGTTCCATACTTAGACAAATTTCAGAAAGATGAAACTCGCAAAATGTAAACTTGCACGTTTAGAAACTCGTAGAAGGCATTTGCGCGAACCACATTTAGAAAAAACCAGAAACTTCAAGAACTCGCAGACTATAACTCGCAGACCAAAACTCGTAAATTAACAAGAAATCGCAGAACAAGTAACAAAGAACTTTGCGCGAACTGGATTCTCGCACACTGAACGATGAGTGAACTATCTAGAAGTCGCCCAAAACACCAAAAAGTTCATCTTGCGCGTTATTCGACTTTGCGTGTTCTTCCTTAGCTTGAACCTTAGATCTAGCACGTTCTTCCCTCTGTTGGTTGAAAATCGATCTAAAATACGAATAAGCCTGCAAATGTCTTAACAAATATATTCAATATGCTCGAAAACTGAAATTGAGCACTTCTTAATCAAACAGAGATGATCAACATCAAGAAATTACAGTGCGAATTCTCAAATATAGTGTTCGTGTTTTATATTTTAAAAAAAATCAAGAAAATTCAAATTCAAATCAATTCAGTGATTGAATCATGAAAAAGAGTGAATACTAATTGATCACAAACACCTATCGATCACAACTAATCCATTAGAATACTCTAATATCAACAAATCTATGTGAATTTGATCAATATTTCGAATTTCCAGAAAGTCGTCTGTGCGAAATCACAAAATCCAGAAATCAATTCAATTTGGTAATCCAAAACTCTGAAATCGATTGGGGTGGCTTTGATACTGTTAGATCTGATTTTATAGTAATCATTGTATTTATAGGCTTGGTCAAATATTGTGTTTAGAGTCTTAATCTGTGTTGTATTTACCAAGGGTATTTAAGTCCCTTTGGTCTTTGTGTCTTGTAACATTACACGCATACATCAATAAAAACTTAATCTTGCGCTTTGAACTGTTTCTCTCTCTACTTTCTCTCTCTACTTTCTCTCTCTACTTTCTCTCTCTAGGATTTAGAGATCTTGGATTCACAATTGGTATCAGAGCCGATCTGAATCTTGAGAGAATTGAGAGCTTTGTTTTTCATATCTTTTTTTGTACATTTATTCAAAATTTTGATTTATTTTCTTGAATTTTTTCAAGAAAATCTCGTTTTTGAATTTTTCATCAAATTCAGTTGTGTTTTTGATCGAATTCTTGTGAAAATTGGTTTGTTGGATCCGTTTTTGATTATAAAATCTTTTTGATTCACATCGATTTGCAAGAAAGTCATTTTTTTGTTGTCCAATTTTAAAGATTTTTGAGTTTTTGAAAAACTCGTTCTGCGGACTGTTGATTTTACGAAATCTTTGTTTGGGAGTTTTTGATCGAATTTTTGCTTGAAAGTTGTCAGAAAATAGTTTTTGATCATTTTTGTGCAAGAAATTTCAATCAATTTAATTTTTGTAATCGATTTTTGGAAGTTATCTTGATTTTCTAACGGTTTGCGCCAGATTTACAGTTTGCGCCAGTTCATCATTTGATTTGTGCGAGTTCTTCTTAGTTTGCGCAATATTCCTAATTTTGTCTTAGTGTGTTTCAGGTTTTCATCTGCTTCAGGAATCAGTTCTTCACGCAAAGTGCAATTTGAGTTTCTCGTGGATCACGCAAAAAGAACTTTGCGTCTCCCGTGCATCACGCGAAGTTCAGTTCGCGTCTCTTTTGTCTCACGCAAATTCAGATTTGCGTTACCTCTTCATCGCACAAGTTAAAATTTGCGTCTCCTTCAGCTCACGAGAAGTCAAGTTCTCGTCATCCTTTGCTCACGTATATCATCATGTGCGTCACCCGTGTATCGCGCAAGTCTGGTTTGCGTCTTCTACTGCTCACGCAAAGCTTGGTTCGCGTCTTCAACGACTCACGCAAAGTTCACTTTGCGTCTCCCTCTGCTCACGCAAATCAAAGTTCTCTCAGCACAAGAAAAGTACAGTTCTCGTCACTTTCTCCTCACGCAAAGCTCAGTTTGCGTCATTAGCTCTTAACGAAAAGCTTACTTTGCGTCTTCCTCGTCTCACGCAATTCTAAGTTTGCGTTGCCTTCTACTCGAGAGAATCTCAGTTTGCGTCTTGTATCTCTCACGCAAATCTCAAGTTTGTGCCAGTTCTCAGTCCAGACTTAGAATTTTTCTGAGTTTCTGAAATATGGATTCTGCGAAGTTTGCTTTCCAAGCTTAATTTTACAAGAATGATCTGATGATGCAATTAGGCACATAAACTCGTCCTCCAATTCTAGTTGTGGGCAATCGGGTTGATCATTGCAAGGATTATCCAAATCTGTTGTGGGCACAATTGGAAAAGATCATGCTTGGTTCATCAGTCGCAACTCAACTCCGCCATACACGTTATATGAACAATTTTGAGGAGTTTAAAGCCAAAGAATCTGAGTCTCTAAAGAGTGTTTTCGACAAGTTCTGTACAGTGCTGAATGATCTGCGAAAGATAAATGTGAACAAGACAGAGTTTGAGACGAATCTGAAATTCCTCAATGCTCTTTAGCCTGAATGGAACAAATCTTGTCACTGACTGAGGAACGATGTTCGGGTATCTACAATGCAGATTCAGAAATTATATGAGATTCTGATGACTTATGAGAGCTTGGTGTTAGAGAAGAAAGCCAAACTGGAGAAGAAGAACAAGAAGTCAGTGGACCCGGTTGCACTTCTAACGAGCCATCTTACTAATCAACCATTGTCTGATAATGCTTATAACGGGTCAACTGAAGATGATGGTGAGGCACTGCAAAAAGCAAAGATCCTTCTCTCACAGCATTACCAGAAAAAGTTCCAACCGCGTTCGAGTTCCAACACTTCTCGTTTCACTTCCGGTTCAAGAGTCAAAGTGCCCAAGCCAAAGAACATTGGCTGCTATAACTGTGGAAAAACGGGTCACATATCTATGGAGTGTAAAGTGAAGAAAGTTAGGGACTCATCTTACTATCGAAAGAAACTGGAACTGGCCGAGAAAAGAGAGAATGGAACTGCTCTTCTTGCTGAAGAAGAATTCTGGCTGGATCATTCCGACGATGAAGCTACAAATGTCGAGATCGCTCAGATGTGCTTAGGTGGAGATGATCAGTCAGATGATGATTCTGACATAGATGAAGATGAGGTATATTCTGAATTTGATTTTAATTTCATTTCTTCTCAGATGAATGTTATAATTACTGCGTTACATGATCTTCGCTTAAAGTTATTATCTGAAAAGAATTTAAATTCTGAAAAGTCAGATTTGATTGACAAATTAAAATTTTCTTTGAAAGATGAAAAATCTTTTTTAGAAAATACAAAAGACATATTTCAAAATAAATTAGATTATTTGGAAAAATCAAATAAGTCTTATCTTGAGTCTTTGACCAATATGACCATTTTAAAAGACAGTCTTAATAAATAAAAAAAAAGTTATATCGAAGGAACCAATCTGAGCAAACAATTTTTATGAATAAACCAAGGAGTGAGGAAGCTTTAAAAGAAAAATGGGGACTTGGTATTAAAAATCCACATTGTTTAAACAATGCGATTGAAAAATCCCCAACTTTATATAAATATGATTATCTAACTTTTGCTCAATATGCTCCTCAATTTAAAATTGATTAGATGAACGAAAAGCAAGTGTTAGAAATCGAAAATAAGAAAAGAATGAACAACACTCACAAGGAAATTCCTTTTGTTTTCACATTTGAAAATGCAAAATATTTTCCTGACAAATCAAGAAGAGGCAGAAAAGGTTTAAATGATATATCTCCCATCAAATCTTTATTATCTGATGATTTTATTGATATTTTTGCCAATCAATCTAATAAGAAAAATATTTCTTCAATCATCTATGATTCGAAGAAATATATCCCTCCTTTAATTTTAGAAGGCAAATTCATTAATCTTGAATATAAGTTGGAAGAACAAAATATTTTAATAGAAATTGAATTTGATATCTTTCTTTCTTTCATGACTTCAAGTCTTGAAGAAAATTTATTTTCTCAAAAACAAGATTCTATTTCTAGCCTTTCTTCTGATTGTCATGTAAACAAAAAAAAAATTCTAATTCTGATATCTTTTCTCAAAATAATTCTGACTCCTAGGTAAGTTCAGATTTATTGTCTGATCAGATTGGTTGCTTAGGTAAAATTATTTCTTCTAATTTAAATATTAATTTGGAAATTCTTGATGAATCTTTTACGCTAAATGATCAATATTACAAACCTAAACGTAAAAGAAGGTCAAAGAAGGTCAAAGAAGTCGAAGAAACAAGATAAAGTTCTTTCTGACAGTTCTAATTCTTCTGATTCTAATCTTTCAGATAGGACTATGAGCAAGTCAAAGAACCAGATTTGGAGAGCGAAGTGGATATCGGATGAATTTCAGATTGATGGGGATAGATGTATAGACAAACTTTATAAAAGTGATTTATTTGCTACTTGTAATAAAATTTCAAAATACTCTAGCAAGAATATGATTCGAATTTCCAAATATGTCTCATCTTCTTCCTCTGATTCTAGTTCAGATGATTATGCTTTGTCTTCATCTGATAAATGTGCTTATTTTTCTTATAATCTTTCTCATGCTTCTCTTGTCAAATATAATCATTATTTCCCCATACGAACTACAACTAACAAACAAGGGCCCAAATTCAAGTGGAGTAAGAGAACGATGGCTCTTAAGTATATCAGCTCAAGACCCGGACTACATTGTCAACATTTTGGCTTCTAAGTACTTCAGCTTAGAACCCGTAATTCAACAGACTTTGACTTCTAGACATGTCAGTCTAGGACTCGTTCTTCAATGTTTTAAGCTTCTGACTAATGAGAAACTGTGAGTACATCTACTTAATTTCCGCTGCATTTATATCTGATAATGATGTTGTTCCAGTTTTCTCAAATGTTTTAAAAGAATATGAGAAAATTTATTTCAACTCCTGAATTTGTTCAACCCAATATTTTCAAATGAGACACATTTTTTATTTTTACATTATGTGAAAGATAATATTAATGAATTATATTTTGTTTCAACTAAATATAAACTTGCCGATCAAATGTTTCTATTTTTTAAATCTCGGCATGTTGTTTTAAAACTTTAAACCTTTACAAATTTTTTTCTATAAAGTAAAAGTTTTACATTTTTTCTTTCTTTTGAATAAAATGTGTGTCTAAAATAAATTTTCAAGTTCGTTTGTTTATATTAAAGTTCTTATATGTTAAAATTTCAGCTCTAACAAAAGTCGAAAAGTCAGCAACATGTTTGTAGCTTTTGATAATGCTTTAAAGTTGTGTGATTCGGAATATTTATAGTTTACAATGCTTAGAAAACCTAAAAAGTCAAAAAATTTGGATCGTAATAAAAATATGGGCTAAGCACGTAGATGTATAACCTTGTGATTGAGATGAATATTAAATTCTTATAAATCTGAAATCTCTAAGTTTAAAAGTTTGTACCTGTGACCTTTCTGGTTTGGGAAAATAAGTTCTGTGGGATGCTTGTCATCTGGTCTCCTAAGGTTAATTGATCTGTGAGTGATCGAACCCAAATCCTTCTATAGAATCAGACAGAAAGTCATGTTCTACTGGTATGAATAGGTTTAGGATGTGTCGATGTAGCCTTTCTGATCTGGGAAAGTAAGTTCCAAGGCGTGATTGACACCTAGTCCCGTAAGGCCAACTGGTCTAGGAGCGGCTGACCCAAATCCTGCAATAGGGTCAGATAGAAAGTTACGTTTACGACATGTTCTTTACATAATAAACTTGTTAAATAAAAAGTTTCCAAATGTGCACAAGCTTAAAAGATGCCAAAGAGCACACTCATGTAAAGATGCCATAGAGCACAATGCTAAAAGATGCCAATGAGCACACATCTCATGATACTTGGTGATATGTTTAAGTTGCAATAAACCTGTAAATTTGTGGAAGTCTGAATTTTTGATGGATTAGTGTGATTACATGCAAAGTTCTCTATTATATTTTTAGAATTGCATTTTCTTGAAGCTAATCGAAGTTCACATGCGAGCACACTGAATAGATGGATGAATGTTTTTTGAAACTGAACATGTCTTAACTTGATATGCAATAAAACTTGGTTCTATATCCAAAAACATACATTTGATTTCATCTGATGGATTTTATTGTGATATTTTACTAAGTAGAATTTTATTTGTTTTTGTTTAAATTTTTATATATTTAGTCGTTTCAAAATACATATTCAATATATTTTTCTTTTTTCATTGATGTTTACATTCATTGTGTCCTCATATTTCTTTACAAATGGGTTTGAGCATTATTCAAGGGGGAGTGAAAAAGGAGAATTTTCTTAATGATCATATCTGTTTTTGAGGGGGAGTATCTGATTCTTTATATGAATGCTAACTTGAATTGTCAAAGTTAGTGCATTTGTGTAGGGGGAGTCTAAGAGTTTAACAGGTAATATTTCTCAGAATCCAAGTCAGATTTGCGTCACTAGTTGGTAGAGCAAAGTTTAATTTGCGCCAACAGCTTCTAGCGCAAAACAAGCTTTGCGTTTCCTGCATGTCGCGTGAACCTCACTTTGCGCTTGACCTTCTGTTAGCGCAAACCTTACTTTGCGCCACCAATGGTTAGCGCAAACCTTCCCTGTTTTCTCCATTTCTTTGTTTTTGCAGATCTTACGTTGTCTCGTCTCCAACATATGCATGACCAAGTTGATCCAGATCATGAAGGTCATGAGGGGGAGAAGTTAAAAGAAGTTAAGGAGATGATAAAGAGTCAAAGAGCTTCAAAGTTTATCTGCTGATCAAGATTCGCTCAAAGATTCTATTTTCTCAGTTATACTACATCTTTTGCTATTCCTGCTCCGACCACCACAGTTCATTCAAGGTCATTTAAAAGAGGTGTGTCGTCTAGAGCACAAGCTGGTGAATCAACTGTTCATTCAAGTTTATTCCAATCTAGTCCAGTCTTGTCAAGGCAACAAAGATAACTCAAACTAAAAAATGCTGAGAAGATTTTTTTTTTTAAAGTCAGAAAGCTTTGCAAAGTCGCTTAGTTGGTCCATGCTGATTTAGAAGATGGATTTTGAAGACCACAGCGCCAATGACTACTAAGGGGGAGATTGTTAGGTCTGATTTTATAGTAATCATTGTATTTATAGGCTTGGTCAAATACTGTGTTTAGAGTGTAATTCTGCGTAGTATTGTCCAAGGGTATTTAAGTCCCTTTGGTCTTTGTGTCTTGTAACATTACACGCATAAATCAATAAAAACTTCATTTTGCGCTTTGAACTGTTTCTCTCTCTAGAATTTAGAGATCTTGGATTCACATATACCAATTGAAAATTCCTAATCAAGCCATATCTAATCAATCAAAACACATATCTATCTGAAAATAAGATCATAGAGTAGAGAAAGAATGTAGAGAGATAAAGTCATATGTCATTAGAGCTTGAATGATGTGCGTACAATTGAATCTGTTACAAGGTTCTCTCAAGACAAACTTTATATATCTCACAATACTTCTCTCAAAGCATTAAAGATACAATTCAAGAAATTCAAAGCTATTACAAAAAGTCAAGCATTAAAGATACAATTCGCTAACATGAGGCTTGCGAAAGTTGAGGTTTCGCAATGCAAGCCTCTGCGAATTGTGCTTTAAGCTTAATGCATTTTGCGAATTGTGCTTTATTGTCTATAAGGATCTGCGAATTTCAGTGGTTTGCGAAAGTTTTGGTGATTTTTGAGAATTCTGACTGTATAGAACCCTATTTCATACAAGTTTGCCCTGTTCCTGAGCTTTATACGCAGAATGCATATGTGACAGCTAGTTGGTCACATATCCTTAGCAACTGATCTATATTTCACGAGTGCTCATGATCTGCAAAGATTTTTGGATTTTGGATTTGATGATTTCATCTCTGCTTGGATTGAGTTAGCTGCCTGAGCATCTGCAATCATCAGTCTAGAAAGCTTCTTCAATTGTTAGACCATCGAGAGCATTTTATCATTCTTCTGACTTGATCACTCAGTAGTGTGAGCGACTGCAATTACTATTCTGCACTTTGGTTGTGCTTCAGAATCCTAAGAGCCGATAATCATCCAACTGATTTGTGAAGAAAGGAGTTCCGAGTTTGATGACTCGGTATTCTGGAAACCAGTCAGAAAATGAGTACCTTTCATTAGTTGTTGAACATTGCTTACCTTCTACCCTTGCCTGGTAGTGTTGCTACCGGATGCTACCTCCCATATGCTTATCAGATGAAGTTCTTAAGCTGAATTCTAAATTCAACTCGTGGTTCACAAACAGATTATATGTTATATCCTGAAGATGCACTTGGGTGTCACTCCATAATTTACACATATCATTCTTGTGGACGTTAAGGAATGTGTTGGATTTACTAGAGGAAAAAGTTGTCTTTATGTGCACTTAGTCGAGGTTATTGTCTACATCAGATCTGATATTTCAGTTGATACTTTGAGGATAAGAGCTACATTCTAGTGGGAGATTAAGGATGCTTTGAAGTTTATGCAGCACTAAGTTTTATAAAGAAATCAAGGGAGAGGAGCTGAAGCTGGAGCTGATCAGATTATGATTACTTTACAAAACTTAGGGGGAGAATGTTAGAACATATTTTATGTTCTTATTTGAAGTTTTATAAAGTAATCTACAATATGTATTGGGATTTATTAGAGCAGATCAAATTTGAAATCATTCAAGAAAAGAAGTCGACACTGTTCTATCGTTTTTCAGATTCAACTCTGAAATTGTGTTGGTTTTTAGTGTTGTAATTGGTTGTTTTGTGGTCGAATCATGTTTTAGAATGACTCTGTATGGTTTGAGGAGTTAATTTCACTGTAATGGGAGTTTAATTTTGATTTTTGTCGAGTTTGTATTTCACAAGTCGACGCACTGTTTCTTGAATCAAATTGTCATAGTATGAGTTTTAGATCAAAATTCATTGCTAGATTCTGATTCTAGATGTGTTGGTGGTTAAATTATCGAGTTTTCAGTTTGAAATTTGAAGTCTAGATAGGATTTCAAGTAAATCATATCGTATTTTGGTTGTACAGTTGAAGAACTCGCAGGCCATCTGAAGAACTCGCATAGGCTTGAGACAAGGATTCGCAGATCGACAAGAATTTGTATTGACATTTTCTGAAATTCAAGGACAGGATTCGCAGATCTCTGTGTTGCGAAAACCAGAGAATTCGTTAAGGTGTTCATTGCGAAAAGTGATAGAATTCACAAAGTGTACAAGAATTTGCAAGTTTGTGTACTGCGAATTCTATTTTTGAAACTTCCGAATTCTGTGTGTCTTTGTGTATGTTGCGAATTCTATGTGTATTTGTATACCCTACGAATTCCTTGCTATTTTTTCTATAGGCTTGCGAATTATGTCTGTTTCTCAGTGTTGGTTGCGAATTTCTTGAATCTCTTTGGTGGTTTGCGAATTTCTGACGTGGTGAAGTTTTAAAAATTGATTTTCTGAGTTTTATTTCAAAATTTTCTAAATCTATTGATTTCATTTGGACTAACGATGATTTTTGTCAAGTTTTTTTTTGTAACAGATATTCAAGATGAGTTTTTCAGCTAAGGAGGTAACGGATTTCACTGAAAATGACTTCATGACCAAAATGGAAGCTATGATTGTTGAAGTTGAAGACCTTAAGAATAAATTGAAAAAGGAAAAAGATAGAGTTGCCAGGAGAAATCAAAAGATCTTTGAGCTCAACAAGTCAGTTATTGGAAACAAAGATCTAATTGATTCTCTACGTAAATCTGCTTCGGATTTTGAACATGAAAAAGATTGTTTTGAAAAGAAGATTTCTGACTTTGAATCTAAACTTTCTAAGTCTGTTTTAGAAAAGAAAGAATCTGTACTAAACGTTTACAAATTGCAGGGTGAAAACGAGAACTTAACTAAATCAGAGGTTAAAGTACAAGATCATGAAGATCAGAGGTTAAAGTACAAGAAGTCAAAGCTGAAAAGTCAACTATCAAGGAAAGTCAAATTCATTTTGTAAAAAAGGTCAAAGTCAATGTTTTGTTTTTTGTTTCCTTTGTAATTGTGTAAAGGTATAAATACCTTCAGTCCTTGTGTCCTAGAAATCAGTTGGTAACATGTAAGAATGTGGTAAGTGAGATGACTAGAGATTGAGTTTGCATTTAGAGAAAAAGTTGTAGAGAGAGAGAAGTTTAGAGAGAGAAAGTGAGAAACACATTTGTAATTCTTGAGTTGTGAATTGAAATTGAATCAGGTAGTGAATTCATCTTGTTTGTTTGATTTGTTTGTGAATTAGAAACTTGATTTCAAGGACACACAAATTGCATGAGTGATCTGCTCATGTTGACAGCTTCAGGCAACAAATGCACTGAAGTGTTTGATTTGGTTGATCTTCGAGAATAGTGGGTTGTGGATCTTTGTCTCTCTTTTATTTCTATTCTCTCCCTGTCTCCCTCAGTTCGCCTTATTCCTCCAATTACATTATCAATGATTGCATCAGCAGTGGCAGTATTAAGTTAAGCAGTATTGGTGTCCATTACCATATTATAGAAACCTGCAAAGGCATCTATTGGTTCATCATCCTCATCATTTCAAATTACTGCACCACCATCATTATTGTTGTCATCATCCTCATTATCTGATTCATCCGCATCATTTCCATCATCATCTCTTCTTTCATTTATGGTTTTCTCAGAATCTGTTTCATCTCTTCCCAAGTCAACATTTTTAGTGATTCTGTTCGATTTACTGGTAGCAGAATGCACTTCTTCATCACTGCTTTGATCTACCAACTCAAGAGCTTGAGTTTCAGGTTGTTCATTAGCTTGTGCTTCTCTTTTGTGTTCGTCTACAGAATGTTGTTTAGTGATAGGCTGCTGCTGTTGTTGTTGATCCAAGGCATTTGCAATGCCTAGATCTTCATTGACTACAAGTGTCACATGAGGTGGGGTAAAAAACCATGACCCTGAAGTCTCAAGTCTTAGTCTCCGACCCCTTCCGGTTCCCCTCTCTGTATTTTTTTTTCACACCCCGTACCTGAACTCCCTGAGTCACAGGTACCCTCTCAGACTCCTCTATACTCTAGAAGACACTTGGCCTCTGGATCAACATATCTCAATAACACTTCTGGAATGGGCATGGAGTAAGGAAACTGTTTCTTCTACTTAACCAAGAACTTCATTTCATTCACCACAACTACTTCATGAGAACTCCTTCTAGGGATCTTCTTGTTCCTTCTCAGTACACTCTTGACTAAGTTATTCATGAACCTCTGATATGGCAAATAATTGAGGACTTTGACAGTAGTTCTCTTGGAAGATATCTTCTCCAGCAGTTCAGTCCAAAATACTAAGGAATAGTCTATGTGCAAGTCATGCACTATAGAATAGAAGAGCTTCAGTATATGGCCACTGGCATTGTCAGTTCCATATGTTTTTGTTGTTAAGCACCGGTTGATAACTGAGAACAATGCATAGTAGAAGGTTGGCAGATTTTTCTTCTTGAATTAGATGACTCTATTAATTCACCAACATAGCCCATCTCTCTAATTCCAGTAAGAGCAGTATATTCAGTGGGTAAGTCGTCAAATTCTGTTCTGCCCTCCCTTGAATTAGCTTCTGGCAATTGAAGGGATCTTCTGAACAATTCAAGAGAAATATCAGCAGAGTAGAAGTCAACATTGACTCTGAGAACTGGACATCTGATTTGTCCAACAATGATGTGAGTGAGATGAATGGTCTTCCATGCCTGTTGAACATATATTTCTGGCACATCAGCACTATCAGACAGTGCTTTGTTCAAAGGGTGATTCTGAAGGATGTGGTTCACTAGTGGATTGTTGTTCAACTTGAATTCAAATTTGTGTTTGTTTGATGTTTGAGACACCATTTCAGATGGTAGGAAGAGTAACATGTCAGGATTGACATTCGCTGGTGGATGGACAGTTGTTCTGCTTGATGGAATGGAGTGCTCCTGATGAGCCTCATGGACAGAGTTTTCAACCATTTGCACATTTGGAGAATTGTTGGTTGCCATTTGACCTGAAAGATGAGACAAAAAGATTTGGACAAGGTCCAAGTATCACTTCCAACACATCTTGGTTAGACAGATGAAACATATCATCAAATAAAGACTCAATTATATCAACAAAGCACTAAGATGAAACCTCACTCGGGTAACGCATGGCATCATATATATTGAATTTAATAATCTCGCCATCAAATTCCATGGTCAAATTACCATCATGGACATCTATCTTGGTCTTAGAGGTCTTGAGAAATGGTCTACCCAATAGAATCATTCCGGCCTTTGAGATATTATTCTCCTCCATATCTAACACATAGAAGTCGGCCGGGAAGACCAATTCATTCACTTGTACAAGGACATCCTCTAGCATACCCTTAGGGTATACAGTAGACCTATCTGCTAATTGAATGACTACACCAGTTGGCTTAAGGGGGCCCACATCCAAGGATGTGTATATGGCGTATGGCATGACATTGATCGACGCCCCCAAATCTAACATAGCCTGATTGACCGCGACATTGCCTACCTTACAGGGTATGGTAAACATGCCGGGGTCGTTACATTTAGGTGGTAGTTTTTTTTGTAAGACTGCAGATACATTTTGACTCATACTGATTTTCTCATTACCCTTTAATTTCCTTTTATTGGTGCAAAGTTCCTTCAAAAATTTAGCATACCTAGGAACTTGTTTAATAGCATCGAGTAAAGGAATATTTACCTGGACTTTCCGGAAGGTGTCTAAGATCTCCTTCTCTTCATTCTCTCGCTTTGTCTTCCCAACTCTGTCCGGAAAGGGTGGTGCTTGCACCATCACCTCGGGTGTTTTCTTTGTCGCTTCATCATCCTTGGTATCTTTCCCATCCGAGGTGGATGCCTTGATTTCTAACTCATCCTCTTCATCTTTAACTCTTTCTTTCTTCTTACCACCGTCTTGGAGCTCCTTCCCGCTCCTCAGAGTCATAGCACTCACATTGGCATTCGGGTTGGTATCCGTTTGAGAAGGCAACTTGCCTTTGTTCACTAGTTTACCCACGGTGGTCTGAAGATCTTGTATGCTTGCTTGAGTATTCTGAATGCTCGCTTGAGTTTCCTGTTGAAATTTAGCCATGTTAGTGGCCATAGACTTAACTATATCCTCAAGAGACATACCTGACCCACTAGGGGCTTGAGATGACATATGTTGTTGTGGTTGGAATGGTGCCTTTGGTTGCTGAAGCGGTTGTTGCTGAAAACCCGATGGTTGACTGAATTGTTGTTGAAATCCCGGTGGAGCCTGGAATTGTTGACCTTGCTGGAATTGTTGAGGTCGTTGGACAAAAGCTTTTGGTTGAAATTATTGATTTTGACCTTGTCCTTGCTTCAGGGCGTAGCTCAAATTGGGATGTTGTCTCCAACCGGGGTTGTAGGTACTCGAGAATGGGTCTAATGCCCGGTTGTTTGAGCTCTGAAAGTTGCCACCCCCTATGGAATTCACTTGTTCCTCTTCTTCGTGTAAAGTGGGGCATGCATCGGTAGGATGTGCTACCGACGAGCAAAACCCGCATGCCTTGACTTGAGGCACGTTCCCCAAAGCAATCTGTTTCACCAAAACAGTCAAATCATTAATTTTAGTCTCAAGTGATTGAACATATACCTCATTAGCACTCCGACTAATGTCGGTTCTTGGTCCGAATTGCTTTGAATTCTCCGCCATGGTGTTGATCAATGTCCTCGCTTGAGTCGGGGTCTTGTTCACAATCGCTCCTCCACTAGCGGCGTCCATCATCTTCCTCTCCATTGGTAGTAATCCTTCATAAAAATACTGAATTAGTAATTGATCGGAAATACCATGTTGAGGACAACTTACACATAGGCGCTTAAAGCGCTCCAAATACTCGTGAAGCGTCTCTATATCCTTCTGTTTGATTCCACATATTTCTCTCCTAAGCCCGGCGGATTTGGATGCGGGGAAGAACTTATCAAGGAATGGTCGCGCCATTTGAGGCCATGTCGTGATGTATCCCGGTGGTAGGTAGAAAAGCCACTCCCTAGCCGCATCAACCAGTGAGAACGGGAATGCTTTCAGCTTGAGGTGCTCCACGGTTGTGCCTTGTGGTTTCATCCCTAGACACACCATGTGGAATTCGATCATGTTCTTGTACGGATCTTCATCATCTAAACCATGAAAACGAGGAAGTAAGTGTATTAAACTTGTTTTAAGTTCAGTGCTTATCTCTTCTGTCAGATATGCAATACAAAGAGGTTGTTCATCGACATTGGGTGTTGCCCATTCCCTCAAAGTACGCTCGGGATTTGCCATATCCTCTTCTTTCTCTTCTTCGGTCTCGGTGACCGGTTCTTCTCTTTCAGAATGAGGCTTTTCTTCTTCGAAATGCATTTCCTTATCACTTTCCGAGTCGGTAGACAACTCAATGTCTTTCCAAATGTTAACCACCGGTGAAGAAGTCGACTCGCCTTGTTTCTTTCGAAGTTTAGCTTGCTTTATTAGCTTTTTAGCGGTCTTCTCAATCTCCGGATCTATTGGTAGAGGTGAACCTGCACGAAAAGATCTTGGCATAAACAGTTAAACTTGTCGAGTCCCCGGCAACGGCGCCAAAAATTTGACGGGTGTCGAGTCCGACAAATAATAAAATTTATAATTAAAGCCTATTACCGTTAAACCACAACTAATTGCGATAATGGTAAGTAGAATCGTCTCCTCAGGGACTCGGTATTAACCGTAAGTCCAAGACGAATTCACGTGCAAATTCATTAAAAACATTATATAAAGGGGGGGGGGTTGAACTTGTTGATTAATCTATGCGTAAAAATAAAGTGAGACTTTAATTAATAGAGAATAAATCCTAATGATGAGCATAACTAGTTCTTTATGAAATCTTGTATCATTGACTCGTATAAAAACACATTTTTCTCAACTGATTTTAGACCGGCCGTGAGTGTCGACACGCGCCAAACACTCCGTTTGTCCTTACGATTAAACTAGCACGAGACGCTCGGTGAACTAATTCCTAATTGATTAAGTTAAGGCTAGTCACGAACTTAGACTTAACCTATCAATCGCATTAAAATCTAGACAAACACCGATCCTAACTAATGACCGGAAGCCCAACCATTTAATCATCACCTGTTGATAACTCAACAGAAAAAGTCTGTTCTTTCAAAACAGCTTCAAGTTCTATTCATGACAAAAATGTTTTCAAAAAGAAAAGTGTCAAACCTAAAATTGTCAAATCAAGTCAGATTCGACCATCAAATCTATTTTATGATAAACCTGTTGATGGTTCAGCAAATTTTTATATAAAATCTCTTGGAAAGCAATCGAAGAAAAATCAGATGGTCTGGAGAGTGAAGAGTTCTTCAGATGATGAGCAGATGATTGACAAAGCATCTGCTTCCACAACCAATGCCAAAAAGAACAAAGCACATAAAGGTAAATCTTTTGTTAATCCTGATATGTTTTATTCTACTAATCACTTGATCAGGGTTGCTCGGAAGAAAATCTGTTGTTCTTACTGTGGAGCAAATGACTTTGTAAGTAAGAATTTTATCAATTACTAGTATGGTTCATATTATGTAACCCCCACAAGAATTGCAACTAACACATCAGGACCCAAATACCAGTGGGTACCAAAAGCTAAATCTGTGTTGCAAGCACCCAAGGTTTAAGGGGGAGCATAGAACTTAGGCTTTTGAACACAACAGTTCAAAACTCGGATCTTAAAGTCAAAGAGTTATGGCTTCTAAACATTTCAGTTTAGAACCCTGACTTTAATGTCAAGATTATGGCTTCTGATCACATGACAGATCAGGACCCGTTCTTAAATGTTCAGATAAGGATATTTTGCAAATATCCAGGGGGGGCTTATCTGATATAAATCATTCTATAATGATTTGAGGGGGAGCTTAAATGTAAGTATCATCTAATCTTAGATCTTTGGTTGTTTGAAAGAAGAACAACTTTCTAGCATGAAAAACGTTTTCTTAAATGTTCAAACCACTTCTCTATTCTCAAAAGATTTCATGAATTCAGAAGTGTGACTTTTAAATGTTTTTCATTATTGAGCTTTCATGTTTAACTGACCGTGTGTTTCCAAACATCAATACTTGCGTATTATCTTGTCTATATAATGTAAAGTATTCACACACATCGGTTCAGTACTTCATTTTAATCTGTTATTACCATGTCTCTAAACGAACCTATTTTTCGATGGTAATACCCTCGTTTGATTTCACTGTTGTTGAGCATCAATCATCATTTCAATATTTGTGATTTCATTGCAAAAATTGTTTATATTCGTCCATATAAACAAAATATCCAATTCTTTGATTCCCTAACCATCTCATTTGATCTGATTGATACATTGTCAGATTCTCAAAACAATTCTCTTGATTTCATTTCATTCATTCAATATCCTTGTTTTGAGAGATCTTCATTGTTCAAATGCTCAAATTTCATTCATCTTTTTAAATGAGCATACATTCTGACACTGTTATCATTTTGAGCTTAATTGTTCAGGCTAACCTGTTGAGCAATCATTCTCTATAGGACTTACATGGGATTCATGTGTGAGCTTAAACAGAACTTCCATGTATTCACGTTAACCAGTGTTTCCTACCCAGGAAGTTATCCTTGAGTGATTGAGGGGTGAGGGGTCAAAATCAAAGAGTGGGGGAGATAACTCATCCGGTTGAGTTTTTCTCAGTGTGTGGAGAGGAAAAATGGAAATGAGAGTTTGGTTAGAAGTGAGAATAATGATAAAAAGAAAGAGGGTGTGAGAACAGAGTTAAAAGAATATCAGAACTCTGCACCAAACACTTTCTAATTCGGGCAGCCACAAAAACTGATTGGTTCACATTCTTTGGTGACCATCATTGAAAAAGGCAGTGAGCCCATGCCAACTCTTGCATTAACCCCACCAACCACTCGTTTCTTTCTTAACAAAGATATGTTTCACTTTCTTTGGGGACGCAGCATATCTGCTATCTAGTCTTCACTCGGAAGATTTAGATATTGAAAAAGAAGGAAAGTTGCCCCACCTTCGCACCTCTTTCATGAACATTGAGTCCGTGTAATACTTGTTGATGTCTCAACAGTTTACACAATTTGAGCCTTATGAAACACAATCATTGTGCTAAATTCTTTCATACACAAGCACGAGCACACAGAAAATTTGTTTTTCTGTCAGAACATTCATAGATAAACCTTGTGTTTTTCAATGATTGAATGGAAGTCCTGGGGAGTCATCATCAAACCAGCTCCTTAAATTGTACATTCTTGTACACAGTAACTACGTGTTACTGACAGACACTCCTAACTGTTTCATTTGTTGAATAAGGGTTACCAAGTTCATTATATCTGAATTTGATAAGATTCGGGTATATACAGTTCATGATTCAGATACTCAGATCAAAAGGGTAGAAAATGTCAAATGTATCTCAAAGGACGGAGAATGTCAAATTATCATAAAGGAGGAGATTGTTACATTGATTACAAAGGGGGATGATCAAAGAATGTGTTGAAATTGAAAAGTTTTGATGATCATGAAGCTCACAATCATCAAAAAGGGGGAGACATTTACCAAGATCAATTTCAAAATCATCAAAGTTTTGTCAAAGAATTTAGAAGATTCTGAAGATGATTTCTGAAGAAAGATGATTCTGAAAGTCCAAGCCAGATGAAAAGAAATCATTCTGAGATTATTCAAAGTCAAATTAGAAGATTCGTGAAAGTTCGTTTTTCCAAAGACGATCAAGAGATCAGAGTGATGAAGATAAAGTTTTTGAAAGATTCCTCGAAGTTTCTCAAAGGCAAAAGATTTCAAAGAAGTTTAAAGAAGTTTCAAAGATGAAGTTTTCATAGTATTGTTTCAAGACTTTAAATGATTCGTTTTCAAGACTTGTTGACTTTCCAAAGCTGCAAAGTGTTAAAGACTTTTCAAGTTTCTTCAACAACTTCAGAAAGAGCTTCAGAGTTCAAAGCCGTCAGAGTTAAAGATTGAAGAATCAAAGCGCTGAAGACTAATGTCAAATTTTTATTAAATCTTGAATACAAAGGGGGAGACTAATGTCAAATTTTTCCTAGGGTTTTTGCGTATTTTGAGAATAACACAAAGTCCGTTTTGCGTTTCCTGTTGGTTACGCAAACCTAAGTTTGCGTAACCTGTTGGTCACGCAAAGCTAAGTTTGCATAACCTGTTGGTCACGCAAACCTAATTTGTGTTACCTGTTTGTCACGCAAATCTATGTTTGTGTTATGTGTTTCTCACGTAAACCTGACTTTGCGTTATTTTTTTAGAGACGCAAACCTCGTATGTTGTGTGTTGATTTTGTTTGTAGTATAGTTTGCGTAACAAGTAGATCACGCAAAGTTTACTTTGCGTTACCTGTTGGTCACGCAAAGTTTCCTTTGCGTCACCTACGTGTCACGCAAACCTCTGTTAATTGAAAAATTTTAAGGTCAAGTTTTCTTCACAAGTTAATCACGCAAACCTCGTTTTGCGTTATGAACTGAATACGCAAACCTCATTTTGCGTCTCATGCTTAACACGCAAACTTATCTTTGCGTCTCTAGTTCATCACACAAACCTTACTTTGCGTTTCTCACTTGTCACGCAAACCAGACTTAGAAAATTTTTCATTTTTATGTTTTCTTACCTTGTCTAATTTTTCTTCGTTTCTATTTTTCCAGGTTATTCAATGGCTTCTCAAACCAATACTGATCCTATGATACAAGACGAGAATGTTATTCTCGATGATCCATCTGATCGTGCTTCGCATGAGACGCCTATGCCGTATGTCCCTTCTGTCGGGGCAAATCTTTCTGCATCACGTCGAACACCGAACGATGTCTTTCCAATCATGATGTACATGCTTCCCTACAAGCCAAACAACTACTACATCGACTTTGACAAAATAAAGATACATCCGGTGATTCGCACAATTCTCAAAGGACATCCGCTTGCTAGGGCTCTCACTTCTTGTGCAGATGTTTCTGAAGTGTATCTTCAGCAAGCATGGCATTCAATTACAAAGAATGAGTCCGTTCATCCACATCATTTTGATCTGCAGATTGACCAGTTTGACTCGTTTTTATCTTACAAGCGTCTACGTCTCATTCTGGAGCTTCCTGAGCCAAATTCCAGACCAGGGCGTACATCTTACGATAGCTTCCCTTCTGAATTGGATGTTCTCAAAAGAATTAGTAATCTGGGATATCTTGGCACTTTAAATAGAGTAAGTGATTTTGATAAATCAAATCTTCCTCCAGTGTGGTATGCATTGTTCTCAGTCCTCAACAGGTGCCTTACATCGAAACATTCCGGCACGGACAATGCAAGTCTGCATTATCTCCGGTTGTTTCATGCAGTCGTCTATGACTTGCATGTCGACTATACATATATTTTCTGGACCGAACTTTCGGAGAGGGTGAAAGATAAGCTTGCTCACAAGAAGCGCAAGTTCATTCCATATATCAGATATATGAAGCTCATCATTCGCAATATGCTTAGAAGCAATCCTGCTATCCCTCGTCGGTTGTCTTGGCCTCAGGTTCCGGATACTGAAATGACATATATTTAGAAACCAAAGCAGTCATTCAACTATTCCATGACCATTCCATATGCTCTAATCGCAAACTATGTTGATATGGATGATGATAGTGTTGTTTAGTACTGCATGGAGAATGATTTTATTGAAGTTGACCAAGATGAACCATCTCATGATGAACGAGCTGCATCCTTTCATACTGCAAGAAGAGTCTATTCCGATTAATGTTTCAGTTGTTGATATTCATGTTGATGAGCTTGATTTAGCATTTGCCAATGCTTCAACTCATCATCGGGTTCAAGTTACAGCAGTTTCTCATTCTTCTCTTGAGGTCTCTTCTATTGTCGATACTTCTTCAGATGAAGTTCGTGATACGACGGAGAAGTTTACCAATCTGAATGAAGTCATCCGACAGTTGAACGAGCGGTTTGAAGAGCAAAAGAGGAAGAAATTCAGAAGCTGAAGGCTCTTTTCAAGGGTAAAATGCCAGAAATTGATACTTCTATGATTCCTGAAGTGATTCCTTTCAGACGCTCATCTGGGGTAGTTATCAGAGAACTGTCTTCCATTGTCTCCACTACTCCTGTAATGGTATCTATTCCACTTCCTCCACCGTTTATGCAGTCAGTTGGATTATCTTCTTCGGTTCCTTCTACAACAACTAGTCCTCCAGTTTCATCGAGCATTCCAGTCTCCGATCTTCCTATCTTAGAGTTGTCGGACATGCTTTTTGATCGTCTTTTGTCTATGTCGCCGCTAGACCAACAAGATAAAGATTTGATCTCTCTCTTACGGACTTTTCAACCAAATCCGACTCCGACTCCGACTCCAACTCCAGCTTCTACTTCCACCTCTGCTCCTGACAGGGTGCTTGCGCTATACACGAAATTCACTTCCTTTCGTACTGAAGCTCAGACGAATTTTTCGGACATCAAGGAAGCCCTATCTCTCACGACTCAAGCTCTCACTGGCTTATCTGATCGATTTGATCGTGATGACCTGAACTGCAGAACTGAAGCAGGTCCGTCTCTTAAACGACGACATGACCAGGATGATCCAGATCCTCAAGGTCATGAGGGGGAGATGGCTAAGTGACAAAGGGTGGAAGGTTCGTCAGTCAGAGATGATCAAACACAAGAAAAAGTGGCTGACACAATATGTTTGAAAGTGTTGACATGTCTGCAATGCCTAATATGTTGAACATTTCTGAACAGAATATTGAGAACAACATGCAAATTGTTGTATATGAAGATCCAGATTATGTACCAAAGTCAGTGGTACTGGATGATTCTGAGATTGCAAATGACATGAGATCCTTCTTTGCAAACTTCATTGAGATCAACTCATACGATGATGATAACATCAGATACGAGAAGCTTCGCAAGGTTAAAGAAGAAGACTATGAGGATATAGTTGTGATATCTGACACTGAAGATGATTCTGTTTTTATGGATGCTAAAGATGAAGAAATTGCAGACTTGTTGTACAGAGATCTTCCTTCTCATGATGAGATTCCTGAAGCAACTCAAGGTCCTGAAACTGCTCCAGCCACTTCTACTCCTGTTGAAGGTACAACTCCGACTACTGCTGCTCCTTCAAGCTCATTTGAAGTTAGTCAGTCGTCCAGAGCACAAGCTGATGTTCCTCCTTCTGAACCTGGGATTCCACCGTCTATCCTAGAAGAAGGACCAATTTTGTCTACACAGCAGAGACTAACAAGTTTGCAACAACGGCATATGGCTTCAAGGCTAAGATCGGCTTTTCTAGAAGACTCTCAGAGTAATATTTTTGTTTCTAGAAGAAGACCGATCAACATTCATGCAATTCTTGGGGTTGAAAAGGAGTCTGATGATTATAAGTATGAATACTTAATGTTCATCAAGTGCCAGCACCGTGGAAAGAATCTCGTTTCTTCTCCGCATCTGATTGTCCAAGTTATGAGTGTCACGATAAATAAGTTTGTCAATATCTGGTATCCAGACTTTGAAGTAGAAAGAAGATATTGCAAGTTATATACTTTCTCGAAGGCAGATTTTGGTGATCTATCTATTGATGACATTGAGTTTCTTTATAATCATTTCAGGGATCTTTACCATAGAACTCAAGATATCTCTCAAGCACTGTTTGTGATCAAATGGTTTATTCGGTGCCAAATCAGATTCTACAGAGTTTTTGATTTTCAAATGGCTACTGAAAGTTTTCAACCAGTGGTAAATCTTCAAAGACCTGACCGTAGCTTGCCGAACATTGACTCATATTCCTTATTCACTATTCTTCAGAATCCATATGGAGTTATATACAGGAATGCTTCTAGTCAGAAATGCTTCCTCAGATTTGAAGAGATTAACCATTACTCTGATGGATCATTGAAGGTGATCAAGCTACAGTTGGAACAGCGTTTAATGGATGCTCAAAGAATATTTTTGGAGACAAGAAGAAATTTGTATCAAATTGATAATGATGAGATTATACTTCTCAAGAATACTTTGAATACAATTGGTGAGAGGTTGATGTTACGCTCAACTCTAAGACGCTTGGAAGTTTTGCTTGGTTTAAATCGTCTTCGTCAAAGAGAAGAGCGTCAATGATTACTAAGGGGGAGATTGTTAAGACTGATTTTGTAGTAATCATTGTATTTATTTTCCTTAGTCTTTTCTGTGTTTAGAGTGCTTATCTGTATTGATTAAGGCTAGGGGTATTTAAGTCCCCTTGTTGCCTTTGTTTTGTAACTTTGGAGATCATATTGAATATCAGTTTACTTTTGGCGCTCCTACTTTCTCTCTCTACTTTCTCTCTCTACGATTTAGTAGATTCTTGGACTTTCATATATAATGCTCATTGAATATGTAAAAATCATTCTTTTATTGATTGAACAATGTATTACACAGATTTCATAAGCTCATATACCTATTTCTCTCAATAAGCTCTATGCGTGTTCTTGCTATTCTCTCTCTAATCTGAACTCTTGAATCTAATGAATATTAACAAGACAATCACTATTTATAGGGTCAACATGACCTCACAACACTAGCCAATGTCAAAGTTAACTACTTTGACTTACAACGCATTTAACAAATAAAATACTTACACTATCAACACTTTACACATTTGACCCTCCTTTTAATCTTGAATACAATTATGACTTAACAATATCAAGTTGAAAGAAAAATATCAGAAGATGAAAGGCTTCAAGCACATGACTTGGCTAAATCAGAAGAATCAAGTTCTGATGAAGCAGATGTCGCTAATCTCTGTCTAATGGCTAAGATTAAAGAAGAAGTGGAACAACCATATAGGACATCCACAAGCTTCGTCACCTTTCAAGTATTAATCTCTACTGATCCAACTCTTACTAAAGCTGAGAGACGTCACGTTGTTGACGTGCTAGCAATTGACTTGTACAATGCACTGAATGGTAAAATCCTTATTGAAAACAAAACTATTGATTTAACTGAACAACTTGAAAAATGTCATTTAAAAATCAAAGAACTAACTCTTTTAGTCGAAAGTTTCAAAGATCAAGTCATTGTCAATGACATAATCAGCAGTGAACGCAAACAAGCTATCGTTGCTCTCAAATCTGAAAAATCTACAGTTGAAGGATTGTGTAAATCTTCAACTAAGATCACTGAGATCATAAGTGCTCAAATCCCTGCTCATGATAAAACTGGTCTTGGTTATAAATCTGATAAACATGAATCTAGCAGATATTATTCCATGCCTAAGTTTGGAATGTTTGTCTCTTTTATTCATGACACTTCTTCTCAGTGCTCCTTGTCTTCTGTTCCTATCCTTGAGGATTTTTCAAAGAACTCTAAACTCACTAATAAAGGTAAATCTATTTCCTATCACCCTCAGAAGGCTATAAAAGTAGCAAAGGTGAAGAAGATTCCTTACAAACCATCAGCTAGTCAACCATATGGATCCTCTAAGGTCACTGGTAATACTTAGAGATCTAATCCAAAGCTGAAGATTGACATTAAGCCTAAGAAATCAGAAGAACTGAAAGTTCCTCCGAGATCTAATGTTAAGCGCAGTCTTACAGCTGGCCCGACTCATCTAAGATTTTCTAATACAAATGCTCATGGTCTTAAAGCCACTTTTAGTTATAGAAAATGTTACCACTGTGGACTTGTTGACCACTTTGCCAGTAAATTTTCCAATGCCACCAAAGTTAAAAAGTCAGCTAAAGTGAAGACGAATGCCTCCAAGGCAGAGAAGGTTAACAAAGCAGAGAAATATGCCAAAGTGAAAAATGCCACTAAAGTTTAAAAAAATTAATTAAGGTGAAGGTTACCACTGACGCTGAATCTTTAGATGTTGTGAAGATCGTTGAACCTTCCATCTCCACTAACTCCCCTGGACCCAATGAAAAGTGGGAACCAATCAAAAATTGATCTTCCTTATATTTGCTGGTCTCGAAGGGTATCTGGTATATAGATAGTGGATGCTCTCAACATATGACTGGCCAAAAGGACCTCCTCACTGGATACAAGAAAGAGAAATGTACATCAATGACCTTTGGTGGAAATGGGAAAGGTTATACCAGAGGTTTCGGTGTACTCAGCAATGATACAACCACCTTCCAAAGAGTCGCTTACGTATATGGACTGAAGCATAATCTCCTCAGCATTAGTCAATATGTGATAAAGACTTTAAAGTATGCTTTACTAAGAAAACATGTTCGGTGATGGAAAAAATGGAAAACTTGCTCTCAGCTATTTATACTACGTAACAATAAAAGACAAAAACTAAACAAAACATTGACTTTGACTTTTCTTATTACAAAGACTTTGACTTTTGCTTAAAGGTTTGACTTGAGCTTTGACTTTGACTTTCATGATCTTGTATCCATCATATTTGTGCACTAACAGTAGATCACGAGCAACATCTCGGGGAAGTTCTAGAAGTGCTAAGGTGGGAGAAACTCTACACAAAGTTTTCAAATTGTGACTTTTGGCTTCGGGGGGTGCAGTTTTTGGGACATGTAGTCACAAAGGAAGGAGTCAAGGTGGACCCTACGAAGATCGAGGCGATGATGAATTGGGAGTCTCCCAAGAGCCCATCGGAGATTCGAAGCTTTCTACGATTGGCAGGATATTACCAAAGATTCATTCAAGATTTTTCCAAGTTAGCTTCATCATTGACAGTCCTAACCCGAAAGAACGTGAAGTTCGTATGGACCGAGAGTCAAGAGGAGGCGTTTCGAATCTTAAAAAGGAAGTTGTGCGTAGCTCCAATCTTATCTCTACCCGAAGGGTCGGAAGATTTTGTGGTATATAGCGATGCGTCAAAGATAGGTCTGGGTTGTGTTCTAATGCAATGGGGCAAAGTGATCGCCTACGCGTCAAGGAAACTCATGGTTCCCAAAATCAACTACCTTACCCACGATTTGGAATAGGTGGCAGTGGTATTCGCTTTGAATTTATGGCGACACTATCTTTACGGCACTAAGTGCACACTCTACACGGATCACAAGAGTTTGAAACACATATTCGATCAAAAGGAACTGAATATGAAACAATGGAGGTTGTTGTAGTTATTAAAGGATTATGATTGCGAGTTGATTTGCCATCCGGGTAAGGCAAACGACGTCGCCGATGCTTTGAGTCGGAAAGACTATGGGGGAAATTCTCGAGCCACATTTGCACGAATAAAGTTGGTGTCCATACACATTAATCGGATCAAATCGTCGCAAGTCGAGGCCTTGCTAGAAGAAAACCTAAAAGGGCAAGTCGTGTGAAAGCAACATATACTCTTGATGGAAGATAGCCGAGGAGTAAAGATTTTCAACGGGCGTGTTTGGGTGCCCAAGATTAGGGGCAATCGGGAACTTCTTCACGATGATACCCACAAGTCAAAATATTCTATCCACTCAGGAATTACAAAGATTTACCGAGATTTAAAATTGCATTATTGGTGGCCGATTATGAAGCTTGATGTGGCGCGCTATGTGAAGCGATGTGTGACTTTTCTACAAGTGAAAGTCGAGCACCAACGACCTTATGGAAGTTTACAATCTTTGGAAATTCCGAATGGAAATGGGAGCATATCACGATGGACTTCGTGATGAAATTGCCAAAGACCTTAAGGTGTCATGACACCATTTGGGTGATTGTGGACCGAATGACCAAAAGCGCCCATTTCATGGCTATGCAGTAAACCTTACCTATGGACAAGCTATCAAAGTTGTACATTGATGAAGTGATATGTCGCCATGGTGTACCTATAACACCCCGAATTTCGTTATGTAATCTTGTTATTCTTGTGTTTAAGCGTTGTCGTTAGCACCCCGTTTGGTTGGGAGTTTGAGTTTGGATTTTGGTGGTTTTGGTCGAACCACAGTGAACCACGCGAGTTGCACCGCGACTTGAGGTCGCGGCACAACCCGCGAAACCCCCTGTTTGTGTGGGTTTTGTGTTAGCGGGCGAGTTGAGGTCGCGGCATAACCCGCGAGTTTGCCAGGACTGACTTAAGGGTTTTTCCAATCAAATATCTCATTTGGGGTTTTCATCACTTTTTCTCAAACTCTCTCATCCTTTATCTAGATATTTCTCTCTCTCTAGAGTTTGGTAATTATTATCTAGTTTTCGATCTGAGGTTCCGGTGTGGCAAGCTTCGTCTTATCAAGAGGGTCGATATCTGGTTTTCGGGTTTTTGTATAAACCTGTTTGGTGAGTTCCTACTATCATTTTGAACTTTATACATATCAAAAGTTACCTTTTGGAACTCCTATATATCTCAATGGTTTCAGATTTAAGTTTTCTACATATTTGATATAACTTGAGTTGTGGGAGATTTTAGGGTTCCCGATCATTTGTGTTTACTAAAATGATGGATCTTATCTTATTGAAGTAAAATGATGTTTTACTTGCACATTATGTGGATATGGGAAAACAATGTTTAAGAACTCATTTTTAATGATTTTCATTCTTACCAGAAATTGAACTGGAAATGAAATTTGGTTTATAAAATGTGTTTATACCATATGTTTATTTATGGTTGGTCACATATGTTGTTGTGACGAGTCTGTACCATTACTAGCGGATCCCTAGGTTTTGATTCGACTGATATTATTTGGAAGTTACCATGTAAAGTAAATATAGAGCTACATGTGCATTAAATTGTGAGGCTCTGGCCGTTAACAAATATAGAGCTACATGTGCATTAAATTGTGAGGCTCTGGCCGTTAACAAATATAGAGCTACATGTGCATTAATTTGTGAGGCTCTGGCCGTTAACAAATATAGAGCTACATGTGCATTAAATTGTGAGGTTCTATATGGTTATCAAAACGAAGAACTACATGTGCATTAAATTGTGTGGTTCTAGAAAGAAGGTTTATGACCTTATTTTAATGGATTTTATTCTTATCAACCGTTAACTTGGAAATGCTTGTTTGAAAGATTTCCGTTTGGATGCAAATGTTTATATATCTGAATTTTGAATAAATTGTATGTTCTCACTAGGCTTTATAAGCCTAACACTTTTTCTCAAATGATATGTTTCAGGTTCTCGTTAGCGGCAGGTTGCCAAGAGTTTGAGTGTCGGGACTGATCCCGAGGACTTTTGGTGATGTTTAGTATTGGATTGTTGGGCATTGTTAAGTCCCACATTTTTGGATGATTCTGGATCAACAACTTATGTAATCTAGATAGTATATGTTTAGATTTGTTTGTTGTTGATGAATTCTATATCCGTTCAGATTTTGTATAGTCTTAAGGACTGATCCCCTTTATGGGAGGTTTATATCAATACGAATGTCATGTTGCCAGGTTTCCAGGTTTTATTTTACTCTGAATTTTAGGGTGTTACAAGTTGGTATCAGAGCTCTAGTTTAAGCGAACTAGGCATGAATGTAAGATGTCTAGACTTAGACAGAGTTTGATAGGCATTGATTATGAGATTGGGTAGAACTTCTAAGATGGGACAGTCTTAGAATCGACGGAAGTTATGTTCATCAGGCGTTGTGATGACGGTAACAAGAACCCTTATGTGTTATATGTTCATAATCTCACTTAGCTAATGTGATTATAAGGATATTTTACGTTAGTGTAATTGGTTTGCTAATGTTGTGACAATTGGTAGACGTAGCGGTACGTTTCTTTCGTGCGTGTTTCAGTTAAACTCTTCCTTACCCTTTCTCGTGCTTGTGTTTACCTGCTCTACCTTAGTATGTTGACCGTTAGAGTAGTGCGAAAGTTTCTAAGCGAGTAAGCTAATGAATGATTGTTGTTTATAGCAATGTCTCTTTGGGATGATGGTAAGTGCGTAGAACGCATTAAGTTAATCATCTTGAGCCAGATTCGTTGGTGGAATTAGAACTATATCTTGTTAGATCGATTCTATTTCAAGGAGTTTTGTAAGTTAATTAATGGGATGGTTGCCCTAAGATGCCTGAGGCATCCGGTTGATTATGGTACGTCGGGATGTTGGGAAGCGTAGTATTAAGATGTGAGTGCCGACCGAATTCATGCATTCAATTTATTTCTAAAATAAGGTTGCATAAATTGTTTTTCATGATCGCCAACAATAAAGTAAATTACCTTATAACGTCTTGGCAAAACATTTACCACTCAACATATTTTAAACTATGAGCATAAGCATGCTTAAAATGGTTTTGTTGCACCTGATTTCAAATTGTTATCAAAACTCTCTTTATTCACGTCTTGTGTTTAAATGCTATTTTTGGATGTCGAAATATCTGTGTTTTAACGCTTTTTGAGTTAATGGGGAAGTAGCTGTGGAATTTTGACCTTGACATTGGATCTCTTCCACGTATGTCAATGGTTTTAAAGGAAAAGTTATTCCCATGCTTTTGAGTCGGAGTTTCTTGGGAATTTTTAGTTGTGTGAGTTTTGTTGAATTTCTTGGAAGTTTTGTTTTACGGATTCTTTTGTCGCGTGCGTATATTTTGAGATGCATGAGTTTAATTTCATTGCGTGCAAGTTATGAGTTCTTTGGGCGTCGTGTCTCATAAAAAATCTTGTCAAAATGGTCGCCTTACCCTGTGTTGAAAAATGGAAATTTGGACACCACTTGATTTTGGCGTTAATGAGTTTTATGAAAATCCAGTCGGATTATGGTGTCTCATCTTACGACTTTTGTGTCGCGTAAATAATTTCAGGAACATGTGCATATGAACCATTGTGTGCGTTAATTTCAGGGTTTTGTTAACAAATGTCAACCGTCGTGTACTATGTGCATTGGATTTAAGTATAACGTTGGTGTGAATGACTGCATAAATGATTTATGTTATTTTTAAAACAGGACTTTCGTTCTGATCGTATTTCCATCATTAACTCTTACTGTTAAAATTTCCGCAAAGTATTTAGCGAGTTAGCGGTATTTTTGTCGTTGAAATTTCTATTTTGGTCAATTGTGTTTATCTTTACAACGTGAAGCTTTAAACTCGATTTGAAATTTTATTTGCATCCCCGTTATTTTACCGCCCTTTGGGGAATGAATTGTTGCATATGGGGTGAGTTGAAAATTCTTTTGCTGCAACGTCTCTTGGTTATAGAGAAGGAATTTTAAAGATAAAATTGTGATTTTTCCCTTTGGAGTTGTACAAACAATTGTTGCACATGTTGAAGTGCAAGAATCTAATTTCACGTTTATAGCGTAAATTATTGCGTATGTTTTACTCGGTATTTCTCAAGGTGTGAGTATTTTGTTAAGTTTTTGTATTCGGTAACTTGGATTGTTTTAACATCATAAATTGCTCATGTCGAGCTTGAATATTTCAACAAGTAAATAGCGTGATTTACATATTCTGGGCGATTTTGTACACGTAAAATCAACATTATGATTTATGCATCTTTGATGATTTTGTGCAAACAACGTCTATTTCATGACATATGCATCTTAGTATATTTGCATTCATAAAATCTTTGGAAATTCTTTGGTCCCAATACGTGTTGAGTTTTGAGAAAGCATGTTTTTGTGGTGTGGGTTTTCATAAGCATTGTTTATAGGCATTTCATTATTTGGGGAAACGTTAAATGTCGGTTAAATGTGCTTTAAGGTTTACGAGGCTTTCGTTGGAAATTTACGTGAAGTGTTGGGCCTTTGGCTCGGGTTTTGACTAAATGAGTCGTGTGGACATTTGTCTGGATTTATAACCGTAATGAAAGATTTGAGTATGATGGTGTTTATTCGTGTCATTTGAGAGTTACATGCTTTGAGTGTGCTGGTCATTCATTTGGAGTAATGTAGCATTGTAGATTATAAAGCTGTAGATCCATAGACAGTCTGCCTTTTTTGTAAAGCCTGAGGTTTTGGGTTACACTTAGTGACCGCTCGGGTTGGCTAGCGAGTAGACAATAGGTGGCACGAGCTGCTGAGTTGGAACTCGTCTGGATTGGATAGGCACCCGTGTCCGTAAGCCCTTGAGGTGGAACTCGACGGAGTATGGCTAGAGGCAATAAACGGTTTGAGGTTGTGATGTCTGGTATTGCATGGGAACTAAGATCGGGATACGTGGTGAAATCCAATAACATCACGGGTGGCCCCATTCATTTGTTCTCGCCACCCAAGATGGAAACGTTTAGAGGTCATGCGAGGAAGTTGTATGGGCGGCCTACTTACGTGTCCTTCTATTCTCTTTGTGTACGGGTCTCTCCGTCGTAGACCCGGGGTATTTTAAACACTAATGTTATATTTTTACCAGCTTTGGTTATGTGGAGTCGACGGTAAATGATGGCTTTAATATTGGGTTCTCCCCACGTATATTAAGGTTTGAATGAAGTGTGTTTTCCTGCATATGGGTAGTTAGTTTTCTTTCGTTTTGGTCGCGTGAGTATTGGACCTAATGTCCATGATTTTAGACGTACGGTATGCATGGTGTTACAAATGTTTCATACTTCGAGTTAGTACAAGTTGTGTCAATTTATATAGCATCGTTGAAATGAAGGATCCATCTTTGAAATTGCATAACTTTGAAAAGGAGTTGTTCCATGTTTTAAATTTCATTATTTGACAGGTTTTGTTTTAAAGAAAAGTTCATCAATTTAATTGCTTTTACTTATGTAAAGCTCTTGAACTCTCTAGGCGTTAAGCCTAATCCTTTTTATTTTTTTTCAGCATGTGCATCAAATTCCTGTTGTGGGTTTTTTTGCGCCCGTCCTTTATAGCCCGAATGTATAGATTGGTGGTATGTTTAGAGGTTAATCTTTATAATGTCGTTGTAGACGAAATATTTATGGAAGTATTAAGAAATTTGAATAAGGGCTACTTCCAAATTTGGAGTCGGATCGGAGTTGAGTGATAACAGAATCTGTGTTAACCGGTTGCCGGAAAGACGTATTAGTGCGCCTTGTAAGAATATCTTTATCAATATTAGGAATGGATCAGTAAAATCTGAGAGTTTTAGGAAGATTAGCGTCGACCGTTGGCTTTGAGTTCGGAACTGTGCAGTTTGAAAAATATTGGTAGATGGAAAGTTAAGGTCGCTAATTTCCTGGAGGTAGTAATTGTCACCTAAGGTTGGGAGGCAACCGTAACCTTGGGTGTAAAGGTTACTTTGAAGTGTTGAGTGTTCGCTCGGTTAGGAGTGAATTGTGCCCAAGAAGGGTAGCTAATGTGGATGTCGGTATTAGGATCTCGTTAATGATTCTGGCATTTGGGTTTGTGACGATTTTCTCTGCGGACAGTGTTCCATTGAGAAGAGTAGATTTCGAGGACGAAATCATGATAAGGTTGGGAGTATTGTAACACCCCGAATTTCGTTATGTAATCTTGTTATTCTTGTGTTTAAGCGTTGTCGTTAGCACCCCGTTTGGTTGGGAGTTTGAGTTTGGATTTTGGTGGTTTTGGTCGAACCACAGTGAACCACGCGAGTTGCACCGCGACTTGAGGTCACGGCACAACCCGCGAAACCCCCTGTTTGTGTGGGTTTTGTGTTAGTGGGCGAGTTATGCCGTGAGTTGAGGTCACGGCATAACCCGCGAGGTTGCCTGGACCGACTTAAGGGTTTTTCCAATCAAATATCTCATTTGGGGTTTTCATCACTTTTTCTCAAACTCTCTCATCCTCTCTCTAGATATTTCTCTCTCTCTCTAGAGTTTGGTGATTATTATCTAGTTTTCGATCCGAGGTTCTGGTGTGGAAAGCTTCGTCTTATCAAGAGGGTCGACATCTGGTTTTCGGGTTTTCGTATAAACCTGTTTGGTGAGTTCCTACTATCATTTTAAACTTTATACATATCAAAAGTTACCTTTTGGAACTCCTATATATCTCAATGGTTTCAGATTTAAGTTTTCTACATATTTGATATAACTTGAGTTTTGGGAGATTTTAGGGTTCCCGGTCATTTGTGTTTACTAAAATGATGGATCTTATCTTATTGAAGTAAAATGATGTTTTACTTGCACATTATGTGGATATGTGAAAAAAAATGTTTAAGAACTCATTTTTAATGATTTTCATTCTTACCAGAAGTTGAACTGGAAATGACATTTTGTTTATAAAATGTGTTTATACCATATGTTTATTTATGGTTGGTCACATATGTTGTTGTGACGAGTCTGTACCATTACTAGCGGATCCCTAGGTTTTGAGTCGACTGATATTATTTGGAAGTTACCAAGTAAAGTAAATATACAGCTACATGTGCATTAAATTGTGAGGCTCTGGCAGTTAACAAATATAGAGCTACATGTGCATTAAATTCTGAGGCTCTGGCCGTTAACAATTATAGAGCTACATGTGCATTAAATTGTGAGGCTCTGGCCGTTAACAAATATAGAGCTACATGTGCATTAAATTGTGAGGCTCTGGCCGTTAACAAATATAGAACTACATGTGCATTAAATTGTGAGGTTCTATATGGTTATCAAAACGAAGAACTACATGTGCATTAAATTGTGAGGTTCTGGAAAGAAGGTTTATGACCTTATTTTAATGGATTTTATTCTTATCAACCGTTAACTTGGAAATGCTTGTTTGAAAGATTTCCGTTTGGATGCAAATGTTTATATCTCTGAATTTTGTATAAACTGTAAGTTCTCACTAGGCTTTATAAGTCTAACACTTTTTCTCAAATGATATATATTCAGGTTCTCGTTAGCGGCAGGTTGCCAAGAGTTTGAGTGTCGGGACTGATCCCGAGGACTTTTGGTGATGTTTAGTATTGGATTGTTGGGCATTGTTAAGTCCCACATTTTTGGATGATTCTGGATCAATAACTTATGTAATCTAGATAGTATATGTTTAGATTGGTTTGTTGTTGATGAATTCTATATCCGTTCAGATTTTGTATAGTCTTAAGGACTGATCCCCTTTATGGGAGGTTTATATCAATACGAATGTCATGTTGTCAGGTTTCCAGGTTTTATTTTACTCTGAATTTTAGGGTGTTACAGTACCGCTATCCACTGTCTCGGATCATGATAGTCAGTTCACGTCGCATTTTTGGGTTGGATTGTAAAAGGAATTGGGTACGCGTGTGAAGTTGAGCATGGACTACCATCCCCAAACTGATGGCCAAAGCGAGAGGACGATTCAGACACTTGAGGACATGTTAAGATCTTGTGTGATCGACTTCGGGGGTAGTTGGGATTTGCATCTATCTTTGGTGGAGTTCGCGTACAACAATAGCTACCACTCGAGTATTAGAATGGCGTTGTTTGAAGCCTTGTATGGTTGCATATGCCGAACTCCCGTTTGTTGGCTAGAAGCGGAGGAGAAGCAGTTTGTCAGACCCGAAATTGTTCAAGAGACGGCGGACAAGGTTAAAGGTATTCGCGAGAGTTTAAAAGAGGCTCAAGACCAACAAAAAATCTATGGCGACAAGAAGAGGCGACCAATCAAATTCCAAGTGGGGGATCGGGTTATGCTAAAGATGTCCTCTTGGAATGGAATAATCGGTTTGGATAGCGTGGGAAGTTGAGTCCCCGTTTCATTGGACCATTCTCCATAATCAAACGGGTAAGAGTTCAAGCCTACCAATTGGAACTCCCTCCGTAAATGAGTGGAATTCACAACACATTCCACGTTTGCTATCTTCGGAAGTGCCTAGCGGAGGAAGAAAGCATCATCCTTTTCTCAGAGATCCGGGTGGACGAGGGAAACCAATATATTGAGGAACCCGACCCAATTTTAGAGAAGAAGAATAAGTTTTGTCACAAAAAAGTCACTATGGTGAAGGTTCAATGGAAGCACCATCGTGGTGCTAACGTGACATGGAAATCTGAGGAAGATATGAGGTGGAGATACCCTTATCTATTCCCCTAGTTTAGATTTCGAGGACGAAATCATTTCAAATTGGGGAAGATTGTAACACCCGTAAAAATTTGCGTACACCTTGAGGATGTATGTATATACTTTGTACATTTATTCTAGAGTCAACTGCTGACATTGTTCTCACTTGTGTGAGGTTTCCCAGCTTTAGCACTTGAGATTTGGAATTAGAGTTTGATTCACAACGACTTGTGCGGGCTAGCGCGCAACTTAAGAACCGTGTCCAAAGCCCTGGGACTCGCTGGAGTCTCCCGATTGAGAGCACGTGCAGCCTGCGACTCGGCCTCATAACCGCGACCAAGGCCGCGAGGAAGTTCAGCTAGCCTAAAGTTGGGATTTCTCCCATTTCTCATCTTGGAAATCCTTGAAGGCGATTTTGGAAGGGTCTTAAGGTATGGTTTCACTTCCTTTTCATTTAATGCTACCAAATAGTCATCTTATATGGATTTATGGGTTTGATTTAGGTTGGTGATTGTGGTAAGAGTTAGTGCTTCAAGTTCAAGTCTCTTATTGTATTCTTCTCTCAAGCTCTTATCTAGGGTTTCTTCATAGTCCTCAACAAGGTGAGTACATATATGTTTTACACTTCCTACATAGTAATCTTCTAATAGTTGAACTTTTTCATACTTGCAAATCATGGATTTTGGGGTTTTGGCAAACTCTTGACCTAAAAGTTAATTTTAAGAGATTTTGGGGTTTTGGTTGTGGATGAAAGTGTTAGAAGGGTATTTAGCTTATAATTTATGGATGTTAAATGTACTTACATGTTCTAACATCACTACCTCCATTTATGGGACCTTGAATAGGTCCAAGTAAAACTAGGATTTGAGAAGGTTTGGGTTTTAACTTAAAAATATGAATTGTGACTTGATTATTGGAGACAAACCTTGTATTTACAATTGATGGATTTGATTTTATGGATTTCCTCACGTCATATTGATAAACTGCTTATGTACAATTAATGGTATGAGATTGATGGACTTAAAACCATGTTGTTGTTTTAGTTTGTATTAGTCTTGGTATTAGTGCAATGGATCCATAGGCACGACTTTTGCAATGTCCCGTTTTGGACATTAGGTTCACCACTTTGGCACGGAATAGGCATCGGGTCCCCATGGTAAGTAAGGTGAGAACCTATATGGTCGGCCAGCGTCCCATGGGCTAGTAAGGTGTAATTCCGTTGTGCATGAGTTCCCGTTTTGGAACTCTCAAGAATAGACGTAGAGGGGTTAACTTGATGTTTTCGAGCAATTTCATTTGGAGGAGTCGTGTTATTTGTACCATATTATGATCACTAATGCTTTATTTGATTTTTTGATTTTGCTCATGGCTATATCCATCGTACGACTTCAAATAGGTTTAGTACTTCTATTTCAATTGACTTGTTCTCACTAGGCTTTAGCATAATGCTTGTTCTTTGGTTGTCATGTCTGACTAGACATCTTAGCGATGGGGCTCGTCGAGACTGAGGGGACGACATTGGGGCCGTGAGTGGTCTTTTTAGAGATATAGTGACCAACATACTTGATTTTGAACACATACATTTTTGAAGGATGGCGACACCCGACTAATCTAATTGGCGAATTTTAGATTATTAGGTTGTCGATTTTATTCTTCATTCTTATTAGGTTTGTAATCACCATATTTGGATTCCCCGTTTAGGATGATACACTTTAGTTTTGATATGTCACTACCGTAATATTCAGGTTTTGATTTACCCCTAATTAGGGTGAACATGTTTTCTCTGTTTATAGACGTTATATTGCCGAATTTTCGAATTTTAAATTTACCCCAAATTTAGGATGTTACAATAAAAAATATGAAAAATAGATTTTTACATTATTACCCTATGATTTCTTTTTATTTATTCTAAGCTTAATTATGGCTTAAGTAAGTTAGAGGTCCTAAACTGTTATCACATTTTCGCAAAACAGAGTGGTTCTCGTTTGAACCCCCACCTATGTATGAAAGTATATATATTTCATGTAAAACTATATAAATAAAGAACTTTAGAAGGTTAATCATTACTTTAAATAAAATACTAAGCGGTGTTTGGTTTGATGTATTGGTTTTGCGGGATTTGAATTTTGTGAACGGATTTGGATTTGAAGGGATTTGGATTTGGAAGAATGTGGAATCTTTGATGTGTTTGGTTTGTAGGAAGTAGGATTTGGAATGGAATTGAAATCCATTTTTTATAAATAATTTATAAAAACAAATTATAAATAATAATAAAAAAATTAAATTACTTTTTTATTAATTGATTATTATAAAACAAATGTTTTCAACATATTTTAGAATAATATTACACACAAATCCTACGAAATCACTCGAAATATCAATCACGCCCATGGGATTTCTAAATCTGATGTTTGAGGGATTTCAATGAACTATCGGGTTTCTTAAATCCATGTAACCCTTCAAATCAAACATGAAATTTAAATGAAATTGAATTTTGGATCCCTTCAAATCCAATCCATTCTTACAAAACAAACGATGAACTACTATAATATAAGATTGCATATTGTGCACCCAAAGATGTCAATGTCTATTCAAGTGAGAGTTAGCATGCAATCACTATATTTTTTATGTACAATAATGCTAGAATGATCATCTATATTTGACAAATTAGAGGTATTTAAATTTGACAGATACTTAAATCTTTAGGGTTGGGTTCCAGTGAGAAGTTGAGTTAACGGTGAGAATCGTGAGAAGTGGTTATCAACCATTGGATGAGAAATGAATGCACATTAGATCGAGATGCATCGAGATAAGATGCACCGAGATGCATCAGATTAATTCTCTTCTAAGACGCAATTCATGTAAGGGTTTGATATTAAAATTGATCAACGGTTCAGATCCACTTTTCACACTTCTCACCGTTAACTGAACTTCTCACACGATCTTTCGCCTAAATCTTTATTGGTAAAATATTTTAATGATAAAAATCTAGGCCTCATATACTTTTGTCTGATAATTAATATTCATTTAATTATTGCTAAACATTAAATTATAAGAAAATAAATTATACAAAAGTAGATCCTATCATAGATTTAGGATATGTTATATTGATTGGAGAAGGGAGAAACGTAACAAACATGTGTTGCTTTTTTGGTGAGACTCCATTAATGAGTGGAAATTTAGCTAATTGAGATCCACTTGAGATTTGATGTCAATTAAAATTTTATGAGTAAACTGTAAATTTGATCATGTGTTTTTTTTTTTTTTTTTTTTTTTTTTAAGGCAACTTGGGCTATGCCCACACACACATGTTAGCCGCGGTATCCGGGCATCCAATTAGGCAACACCGACTAATCGGCGGCGACCCGACCCAGCTCAAATCGACTGGACCCGTCCAGGTACGACTAAGCCCGATCAAGACCGAACCCGCATACCCATAGACTGGTATGCCCGTAAACCTGGACCCGGACCGACCCGAAGGCCGACCCAAGGTTTGGGTATCGTCGAAGTGCATCCCCCAGGATTCGAACCCTGGTAGATAGTCAGACCATACACTATCCCCACAGAGCTTTACCACTAGGCTAGCACCTCTTTGTGTTCCTAGAATTTTGAAATTATAGGAATAAAAAGTGTTATTTTCGATAAATTATAGGGATCAAATTTATAATTTACTTCAATTTTATAGGTGAATAATTGGGAGGAGACTTACTAAACAAAAAGAAAATAGTCGTTGGCTAGTTCAATTAAAACTTTGATAAGTTATATGACAATATAAAATAATTTAAAATAAAAATATTAAGGGCGTCATTGTAAAAAAATTTAATAAAACTCAAACTTAACAAAAACTTTTACAATAAACTCCAAAATAAAAAGAAGACTTTTACAGTATACTAAAAAATTAAACTAATTCATGATTGTCAAAAATGATCATTTGTATGTCGTTTTAGTTTTATATTCCCTGTATAAGTTTGTTGGCATAAATAGAGAATGAATTAAGTCTTAAATAGATGCAAACTTATAAACAACTAGAAGTGTACTCGCGCAATGCCGCTAGATACATCACGATTTTAATGTTTCGTTTTATTTTCTATTTTTTGTCGATTTTTACATTACGATTTTGGTTGGTTGTGAGAGATTGATAATCATTTTTTTATATAAATTTGTTTAATTTAGACTTAATAATATAATGTAATTTATTTTGGTTTAAAAATATAATTTTTTTATAAAATATTCTGTTAGATTTTTTTAATTATATTTTATATTTTTATATTTAAAATTTGATTTTTATTCTATATTTAATTATGGTGAGAGTTATTTTAGGGGAGTTAAAGTGGGAAATGATTTTAGGAGAGTTAAAATGGTTAGAGATAATGATTGAAAATTAATAAATAGCATTAAGTGTAGTACATTAAATAACTGTACATTAAGTTTTAAGACTTGTTTTTAATAGTTTTTTATGCCATCTTTATAATATAGTATAGATTATCAACTTAGAAAATACGATTTAGCATTCACAATCTAAAGATGTCAAAAATAAATAAATAGGAAGGTATGAACATATGACCAAGTGAAATGATATTGCATTCCTAGAAAAACGAAATCTCCCCTCACCCCCCTCGAATTTCAAAAAAGCAAAATAATGACTTTTTTGGACAATGGTACTAAGAGCATCTCCAACAACTTTTCCATTTTGAAGAAAAATGAAGAAACTGAATATTTTGGGTGTAAAATGAGCTCCGATATTCGAAAACTTTCTCCAAAATGGAGAAAGTGGGAGAAAATACATTTTTCTCCAAATTTGAAGATATCCCCAAAACTGATTACAAAGAGAGATAAATTATTTTTTATTACAATCCACTAATGAGAAACTTTGAAATGAAATATTTAGGTGACAGAAATAATTTTTTATTAAATATATAGAATATTTTAATAATATAATTATTTATTTATCTCTAAAATAGGAAAGCTATTGGAGATGGCTATAATTTTTTTTTTTTTGAAATTTTGACTTTTTCTTCTACATTTTGAAGAAATTTTAGGAAAGCTATTGGAGATGCGGTCTAATCTATCAAAGACAAACAATTTCGTAATTGAAGGATACGTGTGTCGCTTCTAATTGAAAGATACAATTGTGTATGTATATAGTGAAAGACTCAATGAGGGCTCACTTGGCCCGAATTGTCAGTCACTTGTGATAGGTCGACCGAAGTCTGAAAATTTCCTTAAATTACAAATTTGGTCCACGTGGTTTGGTTGTTATAAGTTATTAGCAGTGTATCCGTGCAATGCATCGGAATGAACAATTGTAAATGGAAATAAAAAACTAATGTAATAGCTTATCAGAAAAAAAGAAAAAATATATATATTGAGTAAATCATATATTTATAATTTATGTAGCATTAGTAGTGATAAACGCATAACTTGAGTTTTTTCAATCATGAAGCATTAAGAAATTATATTAAATTAATCGCTAAATGTATATTTGAATTTTAAAAACATGTATTAATCAGCGATATCTAACGAATCATAATATTTTTTCAAAATACTGAAATATAGAATAGGTAAAAATAACAAATATAATGTTGGATAGTATTATTTTGTATCTAAACGTATATATAGGTTCATTATTAGTTAATTTTATGCAATTCAAAAGGCTTTAAAAACTTATATACATGAAGAAAATACATGTACTATCATAATTAAAGAAATATGTTAATTTGAGCAAGTAAATAACATTTTTCTTCTTTTGGAGAAACCCAAATGGAAGGGAAAAAACTTGAATATGGAAGGTAGTGAAAAAGTAAAGTTTGAATTTTTTTCAAATGAGTTGTACCTTATGCATACTAAGTTGTGATTAAGAGATTTTTGAAATTTATTCATAAATGGTAGTAGCTTATGTTTTATAAGTAGTAATTAAGAGTTTTTTATTCCGTATTTATAATATAGTATAGATAACACCTTTGGTCCTACAATTTTGAAATTAGAAGATGGTTATTGTGGTTTGCAAAACTGAATGCATTTCATTCCTCTAATGGCCGGTAAAAATTATGAGGAACATTTTGGACTCTTCACAATAACATGTCATTTTTGTTTAAAAATTCAAAGTTTAATTCATATAATATATGTATTTATTTATAGAGAAAGGTTTGAAAAAACTAACAAACTATCTGGATTATTTAAGGGTTTTATACTCTTAAACTGATTTTTTAATGAATTAAGTGCTTACTATTTTTCTGTTTACAAAATGTCAGGGACCAAAATTGTAAATTCATGTTGGTGGTCCTCGACCACAATTACTTACATATAAAATGTTTGTAGAAGGGTATTGAATACAAATACAATAATATTTGCATTTTTAATTTTAATTTATTTCAAAAATAAAATTACAGATATGTTGCAGAAACTAGAAGGCAAAACTTTTATCCTAAATTATATGAGGGGACAATTTTTCACACTAAAATAGAGAGGAAAAAAGTTCTCTTTCAGATCTAAGAGACTAAGGTGCCGTTTGTTTTTGAAGAGGTCTAAAGTCTGAAGTCTTATTTTAGTTACGATTAAAAAGAGTTGGTGTGTAAAAAGGTCTGAATGAATAAGACTTAAGAGCCATTAAGAGATTTTTTGAAAAAACAAACAACCCTTAAGATAACTCTCGAATGCTGATGCCAAATTTTCTTTGAAACTATCATAGAGATGTATTATTTCAAAATAGGTGATTTGCATGTTATCACAATGAAGTCATTTATAGCCTTCATTGCATTAAATGCTCTCTTTCAACTTTAACACATTACTCCATCATGATTTGTTGATCCATACATGTTTGTACTTTTCACTTAAGCCTTTTGAATTGATGTAGACACTTGTTAACCATTCCCATCCTTTTGTATGTAGAGGGAACATTAAAGTATGATAAGTACTAATTAAATAATACTTTAAGACATACTTATGTTGACATGCTTTTGCATTTTCCCAAACTTTAAGATGAGAGCCAGAAAGAGTTGGTGAACCAAACTTGTTGGCCAAGTTTGTACTTTATATTCAGCTTGCCAGTAGTAGTATTTTTCAGACTACATACTAACTTTATCTTGTATTGACCTTCTTTTGGCTAGATGAAAAACCAATCTGCTTTGGTGACAATCTGACCACTTTTCAACTAATCTTCGACTTTGCTTAAGGCTTTTTACTTTTGGAACAATACAAGACTTTTACAAGTAAAAATCCTATTTGTTTATTCTGAAGTATAAGTTATACAACAATTTACCAGTTATAGACATTTATGAAGAATAGTCCCGTCGGATATTAAATGCTTGTAATAATTCAAAGGAGTGTATAAAATCTGATGAAGGTAACAATCTGATGGTTGCTTAGAAGCTTTAATCGGATTATGACTTTTACTCAAAAGCATTCAATCTGATGGTTGTAAATCTGAGGGTTCTTGAGATAGTTTCCTTTTTGAGAAGACATTGAATTTAAACCTTATTGTGTGATTAATATGATATGTGAAGTATACATTGGATTGGTCCTGTTTTTGTTGGCAAATGAGTGAATTTATTTCTGTTTTGAACTTCAGATGCCTATATGTATTATGTACAAATCTGATAGTTGAGACTATCACATGTAATATATATAATATATATATATATATATATATATCCTGGAACTTGTGGTGGACCAATATCACCAGGAACCAACATCTTCGTCGGTTACAACTCTCTGACCACAACTCGTCAGCCAAAGCATAGGCCTGTTGTTCCAAATGTAACTGTCTCTCACTACCTCTCCAACCATCTTTATCGTAACCAAACGGTTTCTCCTATGAAATAAAACCAATTATTTGTTCTCATACGAAACAATATCAGTTTTTGTTACCCTAGTTTCATAGTGGTGTTATTTCATTTATGAAGCAACATATGAACTTTTAAAAAGACAATTGATAACAATGACATAAACTAATGCTTAGAAAAACCATTTCAACTTACATATATTGTTTCATATGCGAACAACAAAAATATAACTAAATAAAAAAACGACATAAACTAATGCTCAAACAAACAGTTTGTAACAGTTTCAGCTTACACAAACTGTTTTATATGTGAAATATCTATAACTAAAATAAAACAAACAATGTACATAATAATAACACAATTCTTGAAAAAAACATTTCAACTTACACATTATTTCATATCTGAAAACATCAAAAATCAACCAAGTAGACTCACATCATGTTTGAATTCGGTTGGTCTTCGATTCACCAATCTTTTAAAGCACAACCAAGCTATTACAAATAACCATAAAATACTCTAAGGGTGCGTTTGGTTCGCAGAATGGAATTTGATAGAATTGGAATCCATTGAAGGAATTGGAATGAAATTTATTGGAATTTGACCACCAGTTTGGTTGGTAGGAATTGGATGGAATTCAATTCTTCCACCTTAGCCAAGGAATGATGAATTCCTTGATTTGTGGAATTCGATGGAATTCAAAGGATTCCATCATGATCAATATGTGAACCAAACAAAGGAATTGGAATTTGGTCAAAGGAATTTGTCATTCCAATTCCATCAAATTCCTTCAAATTCCGCAAACCAAACGACCCCTAAGTTTGAATATGCACAACATTTTCCAGATATACAATTATAAGCCGAAATGGGGAGGTCATCTTCAAATCATTGATGACCCAACAATCTCCCCCTATTTGATGATGACATCCCATACTTAGACAAAAGAGATAGTTACATGAATAATGCATTTTGATCCTATACTTACTCTTTTGGGTTCTTTTTCACATAGACCATTCTTTTTGTTTCTTTTTGGATTTTTTAGAGTATTCGACATTTACAAGTATAGAAGAATGAATTAATGCACTATACACAGTATTTACTTAAAAACTTGTACTTTTAAATCAATCTTGTGAGAAGATTACAAGACAAACCAAAATGAAACTAAGTACAATTTGAAAATAAAAAAGATAAACTAGGATTCTCCAAAAGGAATGTGTGGAGTGGAATCTCTCTTCTTTAATTCATATGTAACAACTTTGTAGAGATCCATAACATGAGTACCTATAAGAATGATTTGGAGAATCCCACCATGAAAGATGTTGTCGGTGAGAAGGATCTGTTCGGCTTTGAAGAAACGAATTTGGCCGAATCCATCATTAAAGAATATCCCATAGGTAGTATCAAGAATGATAGTAGTAGAAAGCTGAGGTACCAAGGTCGGTATAGATAGTTCAAGGTTGGAAGTGTTTGGAACTTTTCCTACCTTGGCCATCAGTGAAACACTTCTTCTTTCTTGGAGGACCTGAACTTCGGTTTGGAGGAGGAGGATTTTCGGCCCTAAGTTTAGCAATGAACTCCTCTTCGGCAGGAGTTTGCACAATTTTGTATTTTCTTTGGTAGGAGTTGAATCTGTTTTGAAGTTCAATTATGACCTTCTCCACTTCGGTTCTGAGAGCATTCCTACTCTTGTGCATGCAATCCATAATCTATAACCATTCGGTAAGACCGACCATTTTGAGCCAATCAAGACTCTCAGTTCGTCTTGATAGATCCTCCCTTATGATATTTAGACGAACAAAGTCCCCATCTTTTAAATGTTTGATGATTTTGACATTAACAATTTTAGAGGAGGATCTTTGGTTGGAGATGGTAGAGTGATACCATTTGATGCATTTCTCCTTGGTTTCTTCAGATTTTTTAGCCGATTTCTCTAAAACACCATGCTCCATTTCCTGAGCTCCAATGGCATCAACCGAAACCTTGGCTATCTTAGCTTCCTCTTCACCCAACTTTCAAGCTAGCTCATTTGTTTTTTCAAGATCAGTTTGAGCTAGCTCAACTTTCTTGAGCTCCTCAGTCGACAGCCTAATATGAGAAAAAATAGTCTTCGAGGGAGGTGAAAGTTTCAAACCACCACCATCAGCAAACCACTTTGTTCTAGCGTCCTTAAGTCGCTTGATTCTGGCAGCTTCCTCCTCTGGTGTGAGTTTTTGTTTGCCTTTGTCTTTCTTCGGCTCCTCCCTTTCAGACTAGTCGATCTTATTAGAAGAAAAGTCGGTCCCCTCACCTTTAATGGAATCGGCAGCAGCCGAATTATCGGTTCCCTCTTTTTCATCTTCTCCCCGTCAATGCTAGGTGGTTCCTGTCGATCAACCTGCCTAATTTCCCTGGGAGATTTTTGAGCGACTTCTTCATGGTTTACAGTGGATATTTTAACCTTGGAGGTATTTTGCTCCTCTCAACCTGTTTCTCCCCCTCACTGTGTGTCAGAGAGGATAAACTTGCTTTGGCCGACACTCGGCCCACATGCTTATCGATAAGGCGAAGGCAGGCCCGATCGGGACCTCCAAAGATAGCGTCCCCAAGATCAATATCCCATTCCTCATTTTGATACCGAGCAACCGATTAGGGTAGATGATCCATATTTTTGTTGATTTAAGAGAGAGCCTCAACAAGTTGTGCATTGATGGTATCCTAAGTGTTGGCCTGATGCCGAAAAGAGGCCAACACCTGATCCCGTGCATCAGAAGCCTCTTTGAGAGCAGCAACAGAAATTGTCAGATTTCCATTTTCCTGGATGAGTTTCTCTATGTGTTGAAAGATGGCAGCCAAGGCATCACCAAAAGGATCTACTAAGCCATAGAGATCATCTTGCATGACATCTATGCAAGTGAAGAAAGAAGACTGAACACGAAGAAGTTCAGTATTGTGTTCCTTGATGATGTGGATCAGTTCGACAAGGGAGGTGTTGTTGACTTCAAGATCACGAGACAACTGCTTGTCCCGAATAGCATCCTGCTCAAGGATCGTAACACGATGACCCGTCATAGTAGTAAAATTATGAAACTCCTTATGAAGGTTGGTAAATTGAGTGCCAAGCATGCAGTGCTGTCGAATGGTGTCGAGAATGTCGGCAAGCACCTCTGGGGGAATTGATAGATGAGGTTAAGAGGAATTGGGAACGTATGGTGGAGGAGGGGGTGGTGGTGCCGAAGTGCTTAGTCTATCGGAAGTTGGGGGTCGGTGGGTGGTGAGGAAGAGTTCGGTGGGGGGCAAGAGGTTGTCGTTTATGGGTAAAGTCAGGTGATGAACTGGTGGAGGATGAGGATGAGGGGTGAGGTGAGTGTTTAGGAGTGGATTTTGGGAAGGGTGATGGCTTTTTCGGTGAGGGATTTTTTGGTGAGGGTTTATTCCTTGAAGGTGGATTTTCGGCAGATATTAGTACTACCGAATCTTGAATTATTGGGAGAGAGGGATAAACCTGTTCAATAGCATCAAAGGATGTAGTGTCTATGAACAACATTTCCAGAAAATCGTGTTGATCCTTAGAACCGACCTCTGGAATGGCTGATTCGTCATCGAATTGTGCAATATCAACGGGACTGGTCCCGGGTGAAAGGCCGTGTGATGGAGAAGAAAGACGTTGGTCCGGGGAGGAGGCCAATTCATCCTCATCAACCAAACGAAATGGTGATGAGAGTTTAGTGTGGGTCCCCAATTGTACAACCAAACCTTTTTTAGAAGGAATGGAGGAGGTAGTTTTTGGGATAACAGATTCCCCTGGCCCAAGTTGTAGAATTTCAACTTCAACCGAATTTTGAGAATCATAAGAAGGAGTGTAGGCTTGGCCAAAAATGGTTTTCTAAGTTTCTTATAACGAGACTTAGGAGGGGATTTAGAATCTCATCGCTTAAGTTAAGAAGGGGATTTGACATGGGTAGCCTCTGAAGGTTGTGTCAGAGGCAGTGTCATGTAAGCAAGTGTAGCGGCACCGGTAGCCTTGGTTTGTTTATTTTTAGTGGCTAGATATTTTGCTCTAGAAGAGGGAATAAGGGCCAACGAAATGTTGGTACCCGGTGGATGATGGGGCCTCTCAGCATCCAACTCCAAAGGGGCACCCCAAACCGGATCGGGAGATTTAGCGAAAGAAATCATATCTCGAGTTAGAGGCTTGTCCGTTGTATTGGCTCCCTTGTTTAGAACATGTTTGTCGACTTAATTGATCGGCAAATTGTAACACCCCAAACAAATACTATCTAAGCATAATATCGATATAAGAAATTCATGCCAAAAACGGCCCCAAGTCAACAATTAAAATCTCAAGGTTTGCGGTAAGGCAACCTATTACACAACTGAGAACAAAAAGGAAAAATATACAAAAAGGAGGTCTTCTAATCTGGCACCAAATCACATCTTCTCCTTACCCTTGTCGGAGCCTCTTACCTCACGGCGTCCTGAAAAGGTTTTTAGTTTTTGAAAGAGCGAGGGTTAGACCGAAGGTATAGTGAGTCCCCTCACAAGACAATTCAAAATACATAATACAAAAACGTTTATGATAAAACTCAACCCATTAAGTCTTATAAACATAACCACTTCGAAAACTCGCTTTCGGCACACACTACCATCATTCGAAAGTAACAGCGTGTCTAGCTCATACTACCTTAGCTGGGATACCCTACCCAATTGGCAAAAATGAGACACACCCCCCAGTACGAGCGCAGGCGGGCCACACCCCTCAGCTTTGGCCATACAACTTACAATAATGTATGCATACATTTAATCAACATCAAAAACATAAACCTTGTATAAAAGAAAGCCCACGTAAAAAATAAAATGCTTTAAAGTAACTTTCACATGTATTTAACCACTTTAATACCACAAATCATTTCGTTAGAAAAACTCACCTTTGGTCCTTGCTTAGTTTCGTGCTCTAATGATCTCACAACCTACGATAACATAACTAATGAGAGGTGATTACTTTCTCCCTCTCACTCTCTCTCGAACTTAAATAGTCACGCTCCTAAATTGGACAACACAAAACCAACAATTATCCAAACAGACACACTGGACAGAAAAACCCTCACCTGGGCGCCTCCGACTCCCAGGGATAATCCACCCAGGTAACACAAACCCTAGGCTCCCCGCCTCGCGGTCATAACCCGGGTTCCCAACTCCCCCTAGGCTCTCCCACCTCTCGGGGTCACGGCATGGGTTACCCGACCCCACCCCGGGGTCTCCCATCTCCCGGGGCCAACCATCCCTGGGGTCTCACTATCCGGGACGCCCCCGATACGTCCTGCCGCCCAGAACTTCCACCACCGGGCGCTCGTCTCCCAAGTTCACCGTGTCGTACTATTCTCACCCGAAGGCGATTTGTTGGGTCTGAAATATGCCAAGGATGGTTCAACATGGTTACTACTTCTAGTTCAACATGGTTACTACTTCTAGTTCAACATGGTTACTACTTCTAGTTCAACATGGTTACTACTTCTAGTTCATCATGGTTACTATTTCTAAAGTTAATATTCATCATGGTTACTACTTCTGTGGTTAATGTTGCTAGTTGTAGTTAATGCTACTGGAACACAGTTAATGCTGCTAGAAGAAAACAGTTAATACTTCTAGTTAGTACTTCTGTGATTAATACTTCTAGTTAATGCTTCTAGAAGAAAACAGTTAATACTTCTAGTTAGTACTTCTGTTATTAATGCTGCTAGTCGATGGTTAATGTTGCTCAACAAGATTAGTACTGCTAGTTCAAAGTTAGTACTGCTTGAAGAGATTAATGCTGCTGAGCATGGTTAGTACTGCTAGAGTTAATACTGCTCAGAGTATTAATGCTGCTGAAGAATAATGCTGCTTATGTGATAAAGAATTCGCATGGAAGGATTACAGCTGGATGGACTGAAGATTATGGAAAGCTTGGAGATAATGATAGAAGATATTCTGAAGATATTTTATTAATTGTAATTAGCTTTTATCTTCAGTATATATATATAGTATTGTTTAGAATAGTTAGATAACTTTTGAGAATAACTATTCATTCTAAGTTTTAGAGAGAATCAACCTCAAGGCATAGATCCTAATTCTAGAGAAGTAGAATTCGTATTGGTGAGCGTGTTCATCAATATTGAGGTTGTGTGTTTAATTTTGTAACTTCAAGCATTCAATACAAGTTTACAAGTTGTTGATCATATACTGTTTTGTTTACTGTTTCATTGTATATCAAAGTGTTATTCCGCAACTTCTTTGATATTAGTTTCTGAGAATTTATTCTTGTTGAGAATTCGATCCTGAAAAGTGGTATCAGAGCAAGTATTCTCAGAAACCTGCAATCATCATTCTTCCTTGAAATCAGAAATCATCAATGGTTAAAGTTTCAGATTCTTCAAGCACAGAAATCCCCACAGAGGTAATGTCTAATCTTTGCTCTAAAACTTGTATGGAAACTGTTAAAAGGTACAGGGATCACAACCAGACAATGAGTGATGACCTTAAAAGATTAGAGAGAGATATAAAAGACTATGTAAGAATTGTTGAGAGTTTTGAGGAACAGATCAAAGTTTTCCAAGCCAATGAACTTCAACATTCTTATGATACAAATTACTGGAAGTGGGAGACGAATGACCTAGAACTTCAGCTGAAAAAGTCTAAAGAGGAGAATGAGAAGATAAAGAGTGAGTTTGAGAAAGCCAAGCTGGATATTGAGAAATTTTCCAATGCTTCTAAAGCAATGGACTCTTTGCTCCAAACTCAAATCCATGACAAACTTAGAAGAGGAATAGGCTATAACACCACACCACCACCATACAACAACAATTACATTCCTCCTATATCAAACTTACTAGAGACCAAGGACAGGAAGGAATTGCCTGTTGGAGTCACTAAGATAGATCCTTTCGACAAAGTGGTGGTTGAAACAGACTCTGAAGAAGAGAACTCTAGTGAAAAGAGTAAGGAGAACACTGGGAATGGTGAGATTCCTCTAGAAAATCACATTATCACCAACGAGGGATGTGGAAAGACTTGGGTCAAATCTAAGGACATAGAGAAGACTGAGGGAAAGTCTGAGAAGGTCCATTATAAGCAAACCACAGTTGTGAATCCTGTCCCTTGCAAACAGTGTTCTTGCAATAAATCTGAGCCCCCAAAACATGATAAACCTAGGGGAAATCAGAGAAACTGGAATAATCAGTGGGCACAAAAACAAGGGGTTGATTTGAGTAAAATCAATAGACCAAAACCTTGTTTTATCTGTGGCAAATTGAATCATCTTGCCAAACACTGTTACTTCAACCCTATCAACCAAAGAGTCACTTTTCAAAGAAAACCACAAAACTCTTTTGGTTAAAGGAATAAAAGAAGGAATAAATTGGATGAGAAAAGAGCACCTTTAAAGTCTCATGCTCAGAACAAGTTTGCTAATACAAAGAAAAATGCTCCAAATAAGCCAAGGAGTAATTTAAAGACAAAGAAAGCAAACAACTTTGTTCAAGTTTGGGTTCCAATTGTAAAGAAAACTGTTAGTACTGCTATCCCAGATAGTACTGCTAACAGAAATAGTGCTGCTGCAACCAATACTACTGCTAACAAGGATAGTGCTTCTACTAGTATTAATGTTGCAAAGCCAATAATCTTGACAAAGTATTCCAGCCATGAGATTCCTAAACAACTCATCTAGACCAAACTGACAGATTATATAAATGAGAAAGGACAACCCAAGACCACTTTGGCTTGGGTTCCCTCAAAGACTAACTGATTTATCAAGTGTGCAGGGCAACCAAAAGCTCAAGAGGAAGAGCATTTGGAATGAAGATAATGGTTGCTCTAGGCACATAACAAGAAACATGGACTGCCTTCAAATTCTTTAAAAGATTTGATGGAGGACATGTTTCTTTTGATCCAACAGAAGGTAAGAAAAGTGAAAAAGGTATAGTTTCAAAAGATAAAGTAACTTTTGAAAATTTTATTGTATATGGTACTACTAACCTTGTGTCTGTAAGTGTTTCAGGTTGCTAATAATGAAAGGTAGTTAGTACTTCTAGTTCAGTGAAATCGGTCAGACTGTGTTAATGCTGCTGGTATGTGTTACTACTGCCAGTCTGTGTTAATGCTGCTGATAAGTGTTACTACTGATAATGTAAGTTTTCTATACCTAAAAATGATCTTCAATGCTTTAATGTCAAACCTGGATATCAATCAAAAAACTTTTATCTGTATCCAAGGTTTGTACAAGAAGTACTTAATAAGGAATTGACGGATTAACCTCATTTTAATGAGATATATGTACCTAAACCCCCTAAAGGCAAGGTTTTCTCAAACATGAGAAGATCTGCTAGGGACTCGGAAGGAGTTGACATACCATTGTTCTCTACAATGATGGTGATGTCCCACAATCAAGAAGGTAAGGCATCAGGGTCAAAGCCCTCATTAGACCAACCCACTGATGACCTATCCACACCTTCCACTACCAAGCATAAATCTTCAGATTCCTTTTGACAAACCAACATTCCCTATTACTATATTATATAAGGAAAAGATACTGAAGGTTCCTTCCCTTCTTGTATCTTCGACCTCAAAACCTACAAGCCCTCTGATGGAGCATTTTTCATCAGAGAATATCCAAAGGGAAACCATAGGGGTGTCTCCCAACCTCAAGAAGGTGCTCAATAAGGAGATGCAAGAGCATATGGGTTGTAAGGCTCACACTACTGACTTTGCACAAAGTGCAGGACAGGACAGTGTGAACATATCTAAGACCTTCCCCATGGCAACTTTAGATGAGTAATTATCTAAAGGTCCCAGGTGCCAAGAAACCAAGGGAGTAGAAGGTGCTTCTGCTAGGCAGAAGATCTCTACTAAAAGATCCAAGGATCCTTCAAAGGTGGTAAACACACCTAAAGGAGGTGAGGACAGATTTAACTACAAAGAATTGATGTATACACTTGGTACAATTAGTCTGAAAGTTCACAATCAAATTATGGAGATAAAAGAGATGAAAAGGAGCACAGATCATGATTATTTCAAAAAGGGGGAGACTTAAACAACTGAACTTGAGAAGACATGAGAAGGAGAATCAAGTTGATATGAAATCTTATTTTGAGGGGGAGATAAGTGAAGAAGCTGAAATAAAGCATTAACTATAGCAGAAACAGAAAAGAAGATAACAGCAGAAACTGAATCAAGAAGAACTAGTAATTGCAGAAAGTTTTGAAATTATCATAAAGACCCTATGTTGAAGAACTTAACTTCTCAGTTTTGAAAAGTTAAGTTAGGGGGAGATTGTTGGGTCTGAAATATGCCAAGGATGGTTCAACATGGTTACTACTTCTAGTTCAACATGGTTACTACTTCTAGTTCAACATGGTTACTACTTCTAGTTCATCATGGTTACTACTTCTGAAGTTAATATTCATCATGGTTACTACTTCTGTGGTTAATGTTGCTAGTTGTAGTTAATGCTGCTGGAACACAGTTAATGCTGCTAGAAGAAAACAGTTAATACTTCTAGTTAGTACTTCTGTGATTAATACTTCTAGTTAATGCTGCTAGAAGAAAACAGTTAATACTTCTAGTTAGTACTTCTGTTATTAATGCTGCTAGTTGATGGTTAATGTTGCTCAACAAGATTAGTACTGCTAGTTCAAAGTTAGTACTGCTTGAAGAGATTAATGCTGCTGAGCATGGTTAGTACTGCTAGAGTTAATACTGCTCAGAGTATTAATGCTGCTGAAGAATAATGCTGCTTATGTGATAAAGAATTCGCATGGAAGGATTACAGCTGGATGGACTGAAGATTATGGAAAGCTTGGAGATAATGATAGAAGATATTCTGAAGATATTTTATTAATTGTAATTAGCTTTTATCTTCAGTATATATATATAGTATTGTTTAGAATAGTTAGATAACTTTTGAGAATAATTATTCATTCTAAGTTTTAGAGAGAATCAACCTCAAGGCATAGATCCTAATTCTAGAGAAGTAGAATTCGTATTGGGGAGCCTGTTCATCAATATTGAGGTTGTGTGTTTAATTTTGTAACTTCAAGCATTCAATACAAGTTTACAAGTTGTTGATCATATACTGTTTTGTTTACTGTTTCATTGTATATCAAAGTGTTATTCCGCAACTTCTTTGATATTAGTTTCTGAGAATTTATTCTTGTTGAGAATTCGATCCTGAAAAGATACAGAGAATTAATATACAGAGAATTCACTCCATCCAGTAGTCTTGTTGAGAATTCGATCCTGAAAAGATACAGAGAATTCGATCCTGAAACGATTAAGGGTTTTATGCGAACCCCAAACCTCGAACAAACCCTAAAACTCCTTAATCCTACTGATTTAAATTTATCAATTTATATAGCCTTTGGATCCCAATCATCAATAATCAACCCATTATCATCTCAAATAATTAGAATGATTTTAAGGAGTAAGAAGAGGGTCTTCAATCATTTCATACTCAAACCTAACAAATGAAACATCAGACCCCACCCATTAAAGAGGGGTCTTACTCAATCTACAAATTCATAATCGGAAAAATACTGACTTAGAAATCTTACCTTGAAGAAGCTAAGATGCCAATCTCCTTCAAAATCTTTCTCTTTTTCAATCTCCCAAGACCTTGCTCCCTGCCCTTTCTCTCTATCAATAATCCAGCCGCTAACAATGAAAAGAGAATGGATCTTTTAGGGTTAAACCCCTTTTTACCCAATATTTCACTTTAGCCCCCTTCCACTATCGACATTGAAGAACATACACCCAACTTCATAACTTAATCATATTTCAACACAGTTATTACAATATACCTCCCTCAAAAGAATATCGTCCCCATAATTCCTTCATTGAACAGACTGGGATATTGGGACCTCATGTCCACTTCCACTTCCCATGTTGCCTCTTGCGCCTTGTGGAATTTCCATTGAACCTTTACCAAACGGATCTCTTTATTCCTCAGCTTCTTGACTTTGTAGTCCAAAATGGACACCGGTTCTTCGATGTAACTCATATTTTCATCCACGTGGATATCCTCCAACTGTACTACTCGTCGGTTTATGCCAAACACTTCTTCCGATTTGACACGTGGAACGTGGGGTGGATTCCTCGCAGCTCCTCGGGTAAGTCTAGTTTGTACGCTACTTCTCGAACACGTTCCAGGATAGTAAACTGTCAGGATCGATTTCTTAACAAGAATAAAGTCTCACAAACAATATCAAAGAAGGTGCGGAATAACACTTTGATATTCAATGTAACAGTAAACAAACAGTATATGATTAACAACTTGTAAACTTGTATTCAATGATCAAATCACAAGATTACACACTCAATCTCAATCTTGAAGAACAAACTCTTTCAAGACGAATTCTACTTCTCTAGAATTAGGATATATGCCTTGAGGTTGATTCTCTCTAAAACAAAAACTTAGAATTAAATCTATATCAAAAATATTCTGTCAAATCTATACATACACTGAACAAAAAGATAATTACAATAAATAGAATATCTTCAGTATATCTTCCATGAATATCTTCAGAATATCCAGCTGTCATTCTTCTAATTCGAATCTTCATCTTATAAGCAACACTAATCAGCTTGGCAGTGTTAACTACTAAGCAGCACTAACCACTAGCAGCACTAACTAGCTAAGCAGTACTAACTTTGTTCAAGCAGCACTAACTTTGACTAGCAGTATTAATTCTACTAGCAGTAGTAATACTCAGCAGTATTAACTATTGAAGTCCTCTGGCAGTAGTAATCTTGTACTAGCAGCATTAACCATACTTGGTAAATTCTTCAGTTCCCAACAATCTCCCCCTAACATGACTTTTAGGAAGAGAAGTCAAGTTCTTCAGATCTGATCTTCAAGATGCTTTCAACACCTCAGGTTCAGTTTCCCAAATTTGGATCTAGCCCCAGACTTTGATTTACAGTTCTTCTCACCACAATTTTAGCCATCTCTGAATCCTTTGTGTATACCAGTGTAGCTTTAAGCATCCCTTCTAGCTTCTCCTTGCTATGCTCATAGATTTTGTCCACCAGGTAGTATTCATGATAACAGTTGTCAATAGTAATCATGTATACTCCATAGTTTTCAAATAGTATCCATTTATCAATCTTCTTGAATATAAAGTAATGATTATGATCTTTAATCCTATAAGCCACTCTTTCTGGATCAAACATCATGCACAAGTATTCCAATGTTACCTTGAGAAGATTTTCTTCAGTACCTTTCAACACAGGCTCATAGAGTTTCATCCCCACTTTGTACAATTCTTCTATATCAGCTCTTGAACAACTTCTGATAACTCTCCCCCATGTTGAATATGCTTCAAATGAACCATCAGCTCTCTTGATTCTGAAGAAATTCTTTCCACTATCTCTTAGAATGTCCCAGAAAATGATCTCTGGAGCTTGCATAGAGATTGGAACAACCTTCAAAGGTTCTACTAATGTCATGTAGAGATCCATACCCTCATCAGTTTGCTTATTGAACTGTTCTGGAATTTGTACTGATTCTGCTAAAGGTACATCTGAAGGCTCTGCTGCATATTCTGCTGTTTCTTCCACTCTAGGCCTTTTAGACTGCTTTTTGGAAGCAATTGTCTTCACCCTCTTCCCAGATTTAGCTTCTACACCAACACCCTCATGTTCTTCCTTCATATCTTCAGCTTTATCTTTTGAAGGTGTGGTCTCCTCAGAAAATGGTTTCTGAATATTCAGATCATGCCTTTCCTTCATTCTTCTCTCAGCCTCTTCCCTTTGAACTGAATCCCCTTGAAGCTTAGACCTCTCTTTCTGGTACAGTTCTTCAACCTGATTGTATGCCATCTTGGTGAACATCCCCCCTTTGACACCAATTGCACCTTTCAGAAAATTTATCATCTTTCTTCTTTCCTGATTGGCCAAAAATGTTTTGGAAGGTTGTTTTTTCGGTTTTTGAATTGGCATCTTTTTAACTTGAAGTTTCTTGGCTTGAGCTGCTTCTTTGATGCTTTTCTGATATTCTGCATTCAACTTTCTGTCCATGATCTTTGCAAGTTCTCTGTCTGTTTCTGTTTGCAACTGTTCCTCATTTTCCATTTGGTCTTGAAGCTTCTTTGCTATTGCCTCATCCATTTCAATCTGGGACTTTTCCTTTGCAGGCAGTTCAGCTTCAACCATCTTCTCCTTTCCTTTTCCTTTTGACTCCTTTGCCTTTTCTGTTTCTTTCTGTTGAATTCCTCCTTCATTGATGACTACTCCCTTGGCCTTTTGAGTAGCCTTAGGAGTGTCATTTTTGGCTTTAACTAGTGTTTCTGCAATCTCCAGTTCCTCCACAGAAAGCCCTGCTGTTTCTTTTATCTCAACAACATTAACTGTTTCTGCTGCTTGAGCAGTATTAACAGTTTCTGCTGCTGCTTGTTCTTTTTCAGTTCTTGCTTCTTGCTCCCCCTCAACTGTTTCTTTATCCCCTTCACCATCAAATATCTCCTCAGAATGTCTTTCCTTCTCTGTTTCATTCTCTTTATTCTCCCCCTTGTTGGAAGCATCTTTTTCAGGTTTCCTCTGCCTCAACACATATTGTTTTCTCCTCTTCTTCTATACAGGCTTTGTCACCATCTTCTTTAATTTGGCAATCTGAACTTGTTGTGATAGGATTACCAGCTTCTTCTCTTCAATTTCTTTCCCTTGTTTAAGAACATCTTGGTTGATGTTGCCCATTGTTTCCATCAATTCATAGTAGTTATATCTGTCCTCTCCTTCTCCAGAAGTGTTACCCTCTATTGAAGGATAATGGGATCTTTTTGTAGTGGAAGCCTTCTGCCTAGAAGAAGCACTATCCACCCCTGTGGTTTCTTGGCACCTGGGACCTTTGAATGATTGCTCATTCAAAGTTGCCATGGGGGAGATCTTATTTATGTTACCACTGTCCTTCTCTATGCTAGCAGAAGTAGTGGCAGCCTGCTCACCCATATGCTCTTCCTCCTCCTCAGAGAGCACCTCCTTGGGGTTGGGAGACACCCCTGTGGTTTCCCTATCGATATTCTCTAAAGGAGAATTCTCCCTTAGAGGGCTTAAAGGCTGAATGGGTGAAGGTACAAGAAGGGAAGGAGCCTTCTTTACCTGTTTCCTTTTGTAAGTTTGGGTAATTGGTGAAGTTGGTTTATCAAGAAGAGAGTGGGGAATTGATATAGAGTGGGAAGGTTGGGATTGGCTAGCAGTGGGATGGTCTAATGGGGGCCTTGACCCTGCTGCCATACCTTCATCAGTGTGGGACACCACCATCATTATAGAGAACAATGGGATGTCAACTCCTTTCGAGTCCCCAGCAGATCTTCTCATATTTGAGAAAACCTTGCCTTTAGAGTGTTTAGGTACATATACCCCATCAAAATGAGGCATATCCGTCAATTCGTGGGTGATAACTTCTTGGACAAACCTGGGGTACATGTAAAAGCTCTTTTTGCTTCCCAAGTTTGAGACAAGATCACTGAAAATCATTCTAGAAAAATTGTACTTTCTGGCAGTGGCCAAGCACACCAAAGCATAAGCAATGGTGCTACTGAACTCACTCCATCCAGTAGTCTTTTTAGAGATACAGTGCATAAGGGTATGGACAAAGAAACGCCATTGGGGTGAAAATTTGGCTTTTGAGAACTTGAACACACCCAATGGGCCTCCATACCCCATTCTAGTAAGAGTAGAAAACAGTTCATCATTAGAGATAGAAGTTATACCAGAGGCATCGTCTAGACGTAGACTAATGCGAATTACCTCTTCAATAACCGTCAAGGGTTTGTCACACACCCTTGTCTTGATCATTTGTACACCATTTTCAGTAACAATGGTGGCATTTGCCCAGAATTGCCTTTGATGCTCGATATAGATTGATGGCGAAACAGTGAGAGCATGGGCAATGTGGCTTGTCTTGAGGAAATCCACAATCTGGTGGAAACCAGCAGCTTGTTTGGGTTTCTGTAGCATCACGATTTCATTGTGCTCGTCTATGAATGCCATTGATGCCATTGATCTTGAAAGTTCTTGCCTGAAAACTTTGAACTTGAGAGAGAAAGGGTTTAGAGCGCAAGTGAACAGTATGCAAAGAGTCGTTATGAACTTTTTTGGCGGGGAAAGGGTATTTATAGTATTCGGGACATAACCAGTATTAACCTAGAGCAGTATTAACTAACAAGCAGTATTAACTGAGAGCAGTATTAACCACTAGCAGTATTAACTAACTAGCAGTATTAACTGAGAGCAGTATTAACCACTAGCAGTATTAACTAACTAGCAGTATTAACTGAGAGCAGTATTAACCACTAGCAGTATTAACTGAGAGCAGTATTAACCACTAGCAGTATTAACTAACTAGCAGTATTAACTGAGAGCAGTATTAACCACTAGCAGTATTAACCATACTTACTCTTTTAAGCTTGTGATACACTGAGTACTACTATATATATCCTAAAAAAAGGAGATTAGTAACACCACGAATAAACAATATACAGGTATGTAACCACTTTTTGAGAAGGTGCTTATTCATAGTTGATCATTCCCACACTTGTTACCAAGAAAGTGAATCTACCCACATCAAAAGCTTTGGTGAATAAATCAGCAAACTGGTTATCAGTATGAACTTTTACAATTTGAATAAGTTTCTTTTCATTACAGTTTCTTATGAAGTGATACCTGATCTCAATGTGCTTTGTCTTTGAGTGCTTGACAGAATTATTCACAATGCTAATAGCACTGCTATTATCAATAAAAATTGGAGTGTGTAGAAAGGTTACCCCATAGTCCAGCATTTGATTCTGAATCCATAAGACTTGAGAACAACAACTTGCAGCTGCTATGTACTCTGCTTCTGTTGTAGATGTGGACACTGTGGTTTGTTTCTTGCACTGCCATGACACTAGTCTTGCACCCAAAAACTGACATCCTCCAGAAGTAGATTTCCTGTCCAAGTTTGCTCCACCTAGATCACTGTCTGAGTATGCAAGTAGGTCAAATGATGAGTCATGAGGATACCAAAGTCCCAATCTAGGTTGCCCTTTGAGATATCTGAATATCCTCTTAACAGCTTGATAGTGAGATTGCTTTGGCCTAACTTGGAATCTTGCACATACACAGACTGGAAACATTATATCTAGCCTAGAGGTTGTAAGATACATGAGAGAGCCAATCATGGATCTATAATGATGAACATCCATATCCTCCCCCTCAAGGTCTGCTGTTATCTGCTTGTGTGTGTCCATAGGTGTGCTGGCAGGTTTTGAATCTGAGAAACCAAACATGGTTAGAATGTCCTGCACATACTTGGACTGACAGATAAAGATTCCATCTGACTTCTGTTGAACTTGGAGTCCAAGGAAAAAAGTAAGCTCCCCCATGGAACTCATTTTGAACCATTGATGCATTAGTTCCTCAAACTCCTTGCACATATTGTCTCTTGTGGATCCAAAGATAATATCATCAACATAGATTTGGACCAGCAAGATATCCTTCTTCTTTCTCTTGATGAATAGAGTCTTATCAATAACTCCTCTTTCAAAGCCATTTTCCAAGAGATAGGATGATAGAGTGTCATACCATGCTCTTGGAGCTTGATGCAGTCCATAAAGTGCTTTCTTCAACTTGTATACCCTGTCTGGATAGCTTGGGTTTTTAAACCCTGGTGGTTGACAGACATATACTTCTTCTTCAATTGAGCCATATAGAAATGCAGTTTTGACATCCATTTGATATACTTTGAATTTCATATAAGAAGCATAAGGCAGGAATAATCTAATTGCTTCTATCCTGGCTACAGGTGCAAAGACTTCTTCATAATCTATTCCCTCTTCTTGTGTATACCCTTGAGCCACCAGCCTTGCTTTATTCCTTATTACTATGCCTCTTTCATCTCTCTTATTTCTGAAGACTCATTTTGTTCCTATTGCTCTTTGGCCTTCAGGAAGGTCTACCAGATCCCAAACATCTTGCAGCTTGAATTGCAGTAGCTCTTCTTGCATGTCTTCTATCCAACTGGACTCTTTCATATCATCATGTGCCTTCTTAGGCTCAAGCTGGGATAAAAAGCAAGAGAGCATTGTATGCTGTTGGACTTGCATTTCTTGCAGCCTGCTTTGATTTCTAGTCATCATAGGAGAAGATATATCTCCTATTACTAGTTGTGGAGGATGATTCTTTTGAGTTCTGGTGTGATGACTAGGTTCTTCATTAAGTCCCACCTCTAGATTAGAGTCATTCAAGTCAACTGAGGTGTTTTCAGCAGCTACTTCTGGTTCTTGATTTTCTTGATTCTCATCATCTCTACTTTTTTCTTCACTCTGATTTGGTCCAGTAGATGGTTCCTTTTCACAGTCTTCAACAAAATCCACTATTGGTTTGGGAAAGATCACAGATTGAGATAAACTATCTTCAACTTGTGTGGTCCCTGATCCTCCACACCCTGAACCTGCATAATCATTACTACTGAAACCAAAAGAGTTAGTTAGTGAATCAATGTCAAACAGCCACTGAGGACCAGATCCAATAGGATTTGGTGTGTTCTCATTGCATTTGACATTGTCACTTTCTTCAATTATTCTAGAAGAAGAGTTAAAAACTCTGTAATCCTTACTCTGAGATGAATACCCAACAAGAAATCCATCATCTGCCTTGCTATCAAACTTACCTAAGTGAGTTTTGGTATTGAGAATTGTACAAGGACACCCAAAAGGTTTGAAAAATCCAATGAAGGGTTTTCTTTTATTTAAAAGCTTATATGGGGTCTTGTTCTTTGGCTTGACCACTAGAACTCTGTTTTGGACATAACAGGAAGTATTAACTGCTTCAACCCAGAAGGTAATTGGCAGATTTGAATCAGCCAACAGAGATCTAGCAGCCTCTATTAGTGTCCTATTCCTCCTCTCAGCAACTCCATTTTGTTGAGGAGTCCTAGGAGCACTATATTGTCTCTCAATTCCTTTTTCTTCACAAAAGGTGTTTAGATCAAGATTTTTAAATTCAGTCCCATTGTCTGATCTAATGACTTTTACTTTTTGATTAGATTGGTTTTCAATTCTTAGGATAAAGGATTTGATCAGACCACTTGTCTCATCCTTAGTCCTTAGAAAATATACCCAAGTAAATCTTGAGTAATCATCAACAATAACTAAGCAGTAAGATTTCTTGCCTATACTCATAACATTTGTAGGACCAAACAAATCCATATGTAATAACTCGAGACAAGAAGAAATTGTATTTATCTCTCTTTTGTCTTATGAGAAGTTTTATGCTATTTGCCTTTAAGACAAGCAACACAATGATCATCACATGAAAAGACTTTTGATGGTAAACCTCTTACAAGGTTGTTTTTAACAAGTTTATTCATAGTCTTGAAGTTCATGTGACACATCCTTCTGTGCCAAAGAGAGGATGCATCCACAGAAGCTTTTGAAACAAGACAGTTCAGGGATGAATCACTATCAACATTGTCCATATCTAGACAATAAACATTGTCCTTTCTTGGAGTTCTAAGTAGTATCATGCTTTCATCAACTACCTTGAACTCTGGAGCAAGGATCATGCACTCTGTATTAGTAAATAATATGCTATGTTGTTTGTCACAAACCTGTGATACACTTAACAGGTTGTACTTCAATTGATCAACATAGTAGACATCCTCAAATGTCATCTTACCTTTTGTAACATTACCTTTTCCACTTATTTTACCACCAGTAAGATTATCTCCAAATGCAACATGTCCTCCATTGATATGCTTGAAATCCTGAAGGCATGACATGTTGCCTGTCATGTGCCTAGAGCAACCACTATCAACATGCCAAATGCTCTTTCCCTTGAGCTGTTGGTTACCCTGCACATAATATAAATCAGTTAGTATGAATTAAGAACCCAAGCCAAAGTGGTCTTGGGTACCCCTTTCTCATCAAAATACTTGCATTCTTTCTTGACAAGATTTTTAAACTTTAACCCTCATTTCTGGAGTACTTTGTTACAATGATAGGCTTGGAAACACATTTGCTAGAAGCAGTACTGGTTTTAGAAGTACTAACTGCATGAGCAGCACTTGCATGCTTAGCAGTACTAACCTTGTTAGAAGTAGTAACTGTGTTAGCAGTATTAATGTTTGAAGAGGTACTAACAGTAATAGCAGCATTAAACTTTTCAGCAGTACTAACACTGGTAGCAGCAGTAATGCTTCTAGCAGCACTATCTCTGTCAGCAGTACTAACAGTTTTAGTGCTTCTAGGCACCCACATTTTAATACCTTCTTTTAAAAACTTTTTCTTCATGGGGCCTTTGGTTTCAACAGATTTCTTCATCACATGTTTCTTTCCAGCCTTCCTATAACCAACAGATTTTTGCACAAATCTTTGAAAGTTCATCTGTTGGTTGATAGGGTTAAAGAAACAGTGCTTAGCCAAATGGTTTAACTTTCCACATATGAAACAAGGCTTTGGTCTATTGATTTTTCTCAGATCAATGCCTTGTTTTTGTGCCCATTGGTTATTCCAGTTTCTCTGATTGCCCCTTGGTTTATCATGTTTTTGGGGTTCAGATTTATTGCAAGCACACTGTTTGCAAGAGACAGGGTTCACAACAGTGGTCTGCTTATAGTGAATCTCCTTGTTCTTTCCCTCAGTCTTCTCTATTTTATTGGACTTGACCCAATGCTTCCCACATCCCTCATTGGTAATTATGTGATTTTCTATAGGAATCTCACCACTCACAGAGTTGTTCCTATTTTCACTGGCTTCTTTTTCAGCCATATCCTTAACAACTACTTCATCCAAGGGATCAATCTCAGTGGCTCCCTTAGGTATGTCCTTCCTATCCTTTGTTTCTAACAAATCTGAACTAGGAGAGATGTAGTTGTTGTTATAGGGTGGTGGTGTGGTATTGTACCCTATTCCTCTTCTCAGTTTATCATGAATATGAGTTTGTAGCAAAGAATCCATTGCTTTGGAAGCATTGGAAAACTTTTCTACATCTAGTTTGACTTTAGCTAGCTCTCCTCTTAGCTTTTCACTCTCTTCTTTGGATCTGGTCAGTTGAAGTTCTAAGTCATTCTTCTCCCACTTCCAGTAGTTTGTGTCATAAGAGTGTTGAAGCTCATTAGCTTGAAAACCCTTAATCTGCTCTTCAAATCTCTCAACAATCCTAACATAATCTTTTATGTCCTTTTCTAAAATCTTCAGGTCATCACTCATGGTCTGGTTGTGATCCCTGTACCTTTTAACAGTGTTAATGCACTTTTGAGAACAAAGATTGGAAGTTACCTCTGTTGGGAGATCTGACACCTCTGCCATTAGAGCTTGGTTCTGGATGGCCTCTTCAGCTTGATCACTCCAATCAAACCCCATGCCTTGTTGAGAGACAAGGGCTTGTGCAGAGTTTCTGTTATTATTGAAGCTTCTAGATTGAGCTTGTTGGTGGTTATTGTTTTGAGGCATTCCACTTCTGCATTCTCTAGCAAAGTGTCCCTTCTGATGGCATTTATAGCATTCCACCTTTGACTTGTCAAAACCTGCTCCATCTTCTCTTCTTTGTGAGAAGTTGTTCCTTCCAGTTCTTTTGATGAACTTCTTGACTCTCATAGAGAGCATGGCCATCTGCCATTTAATGTCCATCTCTTCAAGATCATCTGGATGGAGTTGTTCCAAGTCATCATTAATGAGAGAAGAGTTTCCATGACTTTCCAGAAAGGCTTCAAATACAGTTTCATTGCCTTTCTCTAGATTTGCTCCATTGGCAGCACTAACTGATTCAGGGTTGGAAGTAGAATCAGTTGATGCTGAAAGGAGTGCAGCATTGTGAACATACCCAGAAGGCCTCTTCTTAGCCTCTACCTCAGATTCAAAAACTCTTAGATCATTATATAGATCATCAAGTTCCTTTTCTTCCAGTTGATCATTCTGTCTGAAAGACACAGTATACATGGTCCATTCATCACTCAGGGACCTTAGAAACTTTCTGTTCAGATCATCTTGATCAATTTGTACTCCCACTGTAGCAAGTTCACCAATAAGCTTGTTGAACCTGTCAAAAGTTTGAGTCATGGACTCATTCTTGGTTGACATAAAGTTCTCATATTGTTGCTTCAGAATGGCTTTCTGATTTCTCTTGGTACTTTTGGTACCTGAGAATCTCTTCTCTAGAGCATTCCAGAGCATCTCTGCATCAGTGCAGTTGCAGAACTGATGTTGATATTCATTGGGAATAGCCAAGAGCAAGGTGCTCAAGGCTTTCATCTCAGTCTGTCTAGCCTTTCTTTCTGCATCAGTTTTTGGTGGAGTTCTCTTTCCATCTGCACCAATCTTTCCTGCTTCAGAAGGACCATTCTCTATGATATCCCACATAGAATAGTCAGTGAGGAGTATGTATTGCTTGATTTTGATCTTCCACATATCGAATTCATTGGGTCTGAGCATTGGAACCTTTGAGACCAGAGTATTGTTTGATTCTGCAAAGTTTTCCATGATAAATGAATAGATGTTTCTGAGAGAACAGGCCCTGATACCACTTGTCAGGATCGATTTCTTAACAAGAATAAAGTCTCAGAAACAATATCAAAGAAGTTGCGGAATAACACTTTGATATTCAATGTAACAGTAAACAAACAGTATATGATTAACAACTTGTAAACTTGTATTCAATGATCAAATCACAAGATTACACACTCAATCTCAATCTTGAAGAACAAACTCTTTCAAGACGAATTCTACTTCTCTAGAATTAGGATCTATGCCTTGAGGTTGATTCTCTCTAAAACAAAAACTTAGAATTAAATCTATATCAAAACTATTCTGTCAAATCTATACATATACTGAACAAAAAGATAATTACAATAAATAGAATATCTTCAGTATATCTTCCATGAATATCTTCAGAATATCCAGCTGTCATTCTTCTAATTCGAATCTTCATCTTATAAGCAGCACTAATCAGCTTGGCAGTATTAACTACTAAGCAGCACTAACCACTAGCAGCACTAACTAGCTAAGCAGTACTAACTTTGTTCAAGCAACACTAACTTTGACTAGCAATATTAATTCTACTAGAAGTAGTAATACTCAGCAGTATTAACTATTAAAGTCCTCTAGCAGTAGTAATCTTGTACTAGCAGCATTAACGATACTTGGTAAATTCTTCAGTTCCCAACATAAACGTTCCAACAAATCTCGTCTTCAACTTACCCTTTTTTCTGAATTGGTGTACTCCCTTTCAAGGCGAGACTTTTAACATAACCAAGTCCCCCACTTGGAATTCGATGGGTTTCCTTCGCTTATTCGCGTACATCCTTTGTCGGTCTTGTGCCGGTCTCAACCTTTCTCGAATTTGGTTCATCTTATCAGTTGTCACTTGAACAATATCCGGACCTGTCAATTGTCGTTCTCTCACCTTGTTCCAACACAAAGGTGTTCCACATTTGCGACTGTACAATGCTTTGAACGGTGCTGCTTGAATACTAGCGTGATAACTGCTATCATAGGAGAACTCTATCAATGGTAGGTGAACTTCCCATGAACCCTTGAATTCGATCACACATGATCGAAGCATGTCTTCGAGTGTTTGTATGGTCCTCTTGCTTTGGCCATCCGATTGAGGGTGATAGGCGGTGCTCAACTTGAGCTGCGAACCCAACTCTCTTTGTAAACTTCTCCAAAAACATGAGTGAATCGACCATCCCGATCTGAAACAATAGACGACGACACTCCATGCGTAGACAATATCTCGTCTATATACAACTTAGCCAATTTCTCTAACGGATACGTCTCCTTAATCGGTAGGAAATGAACTAATTTTCTTAGTCGATCCACTATCACCCAAATGGCATCGTGCCTCATAGATGATCGCGGCAATCCGGTAACAAAGTCCATCGCGATCTCATCCCACTTCCATACCGGTATTTTCAAAGTTTGAAGCTCCTTGTAAGGTCTTTGATGCTCCACTTTCACCTTTAGACACGTCAGACATTGCTCGATGAAGTAAACGATATATTTCTTCAAACCTGGTCACCAATTGCTTTGCTTCAGGCCTCGATACATTTTGTTGGTTCCCGGATGAATATAATAGCGGGACTTATGCGCTTTTTCCAACACTCTCTTCTGAAGGTCGCCTAGTATCGGGATCCACACCTGATCACCAAAACATCTCACTCCACAACTATCAATGGTTAGCGAGTTTACAATTCCGACTATTCTTTAGCTCTTCAAGTTCTCTTATAAGAGCGCTTACTTTTTTAGACTCTTGACTTCCTCCAAGAAGGTGGAAGTTGCCTCGACTTGAAACGCTACTACCTTCGTTGCATCGCCATGCTATTTCTGACTCAAGGCGTTGACCACTACATTGGCTTTATCCGGATGGAAAAGAATCTCACAATCATAATCGCTTAATAGTTCCATCCATCTATGCTGCATCATATTGAGCTTTTTCTGGTTGAATAAAAGTTGAAGGCTCTTGTGGTCAGTATAAATCTGACCCTTAACCCCATACAGGTAATGCCTCCAAATCTTCAAGGCGAAAACTACCGCTGCCAGCTCCAGATCATGCATCGGGTAGTTCTTCTCATGCTCTTTCAACTGGCGGGACGCGTAGGCAATCACTTTGCCTTCTACCATTAACACGCACCCTAGACCTAACTTTGAAGCATTGTTCTAGATCACAAATCATTCTTTCCCGTTGGGTAAAGATAAGATAGATGCACTACTCAGGCATTCCTTCAATTTACTGAATGCACTCTCTTGAGCCTCTGCCCACACAAATTTGATGTTCTTCCTTGTTAGAACCGTTAACGGTATGGCTATCCTCGATAAGTCCTGGATGAACTTTCGATAATAGCCCTCCAATCCAAGGAAACTTCTTACTTATAATGGCGATTTTGGCACTTCCCAACCTTTGATAGCCTCAATCTTAGCCGGATCAACCTTAATTCCATCTTCCGACACCACCTGTCCTAGAAATTGCACCTCCCTTAACAAAAATTCACATTTCGAGAATTTGGCATACAACCTCTCGCATTTAAGCAATTCCAATATTGCTCGCAGGTGTGGCTCGTGCTCACTCATGGATCGTGAATAAATTAGTATGTCATCAATAGAGACAATGACACATTTGTCCAAGAGTGAGCTATACACTCTATTCATCAAGTCCATGAATACTGCTGGCGCGTTAGTCAACCTAAAGGGCATGACTAAGAGTTCATAGTGCCCATATCTTGTACGAAAGGCAGTCTTAGGCATATCCTCCTCCCTCATTTTTAGTTGATGATGGACCGATCGCAGGTCTATCTTCGAAAAGTAGCTCGCTCCTTGCAGTTGATCAAAAAGATCATCAATTATGGGAAGCGGGTACTTATTCTTGACAGTTACTTTATTAAACTCGCGGTAGTCTATGCATATCCGCATAGGACCGTCCTTCTTCTTAACAAACAACACCGACGCTCCCCACGGTGAGGTACTGGGAAGAATAAACCCCTTGTCGAGCAACTCTTACAGTTGAGTCATCATCTCCTTCATTTCGGTCAGTGCCAAACGGTAGGGCGCTCTTGCAATAGGTGCCACTCCTGGCATTAGGTCTATTCGCAATTCCACTTGTCGATCCGGCGGTTGAGTGGTTAAATCTTCCAGAAACACCTCCGAATATTCGCTCACTACTGGAACCGAATCCAATCCCTTCTTTTCCTTTTTAGCGTCTAAAATGTACACTAAGAATCCTATGTACCCTTTCCCCAGACACAGTCTAGCCTTGATCAACGAGATCAAACATGACTTTCTGTTCCAACGGTCGCCATATACTACTAACTCTTCATTATCAGGTAAAGCTATATGGGTCAACTTCTTATTGAAGACTATATTGGCATCATTAGATGCCAACCAGTCCATCCCCACGATAACAACAAATTCCCCCATACCCAACGGGTATAGCCGTAATGGGAATGAAGGACCGTCGATGTCAATTCTACACCCTTAGTATACTTCCCCCACTAAGACTCGACTATAATTTGCTACTTCCACCTCAAAACCATGACTATTCTTGGGTTTCACATGCAAATTATGAACAAAGTTCAGTGACACAAACGAACGGATTGCACCTGAATCGAACAACATCTTAACAAAAATAGAGTATATAGGGAAAGTACCTGTTACCACATCTGTTGTTTCCAGCGCCTCCTCCACCGTCATGTTAAATGCCCTAGGCCTCGCCCGAGTTGGCTCCACCTTCCTTTCTCCTCCTTCTCCTCCAAATCCCACGACTGCTCCCTTCTTCAGCTGTGGACAATCGGTTTTAATGTGATCTGGAAAAACACAATGATAACAAGTCCTTGGCCCCTGATATTCCCGAGCCATATGCCCCGACTTCCCACATTTAAAGCAACCTTCACGATCCATCAAGCATTCCCCTTTATGCATGCGATTACTGTTGGTCCCGAAGGAGCTAAACAAGTTTGTAGAAGGGGGGGGGGTTGAATACAAACACAGAACTTAAAGTTTAATAAATTGTTTATTGATAAATCAAAATACAATTTACAAGTTTGTTGCGGAATAAGATTAAGACAGACTCAATCTAAACAAACTTAAGAAACACTAAGATAATTGCACAAGAAGTTCAGAGAATGGGGGATTAGAGATATAGAAAACAAGGGTTTCTATCTTGAGTTCAAGGATGAAGCACACACTTAGATGAAGGGGTGAACTTCCTATTTATACCCTATGCATTAAATGCATGGCAGGATACTTTACACGTGGCGTTCACAGATTGGCTTTGATAAACTGACTTTTGGGAGACATGCTTTCGGCCGGGTTATGAACAGTGTAGTAGACAGAGTTGTTGTACGAATGTTTGCAGAGACTTGTCCGTTCTGACACATCGTACTAGGTTGTGCAAGGATAGACAAAAGGAAACTTGAGGCATAAGCTTTGTGATCGTTTGATCGCTGAATATCTCTAAGTTCAGAGATAAAGAGGTTCAGCTATCGCTGAAGCTTTTTCTCATGTTCCTTCGCGTATTTGTAGAGTTGTCTTTGCTTCACTGATATCCGCATCAGGTCACTAGTAGACTTCTCTTTGTTCAGCAGCTTCGTCTTTGATTCAGCTATGAACATCTGTTGACGCGAGACTTGTCTTTCAGGGATTACGTTGGTTGTTTACTTTAGGAACTATCAGTGATAACTGAACAGACTCAGTTCGATCACTGATAGTGAAACACTAATACATAGAAATGTTTATAAGAAAGACTATCAGCGATAACTGAACAGACTCAGTCTGATCGCTGATGGTGAAACACTAATACATACTAAAACGTAATTTTTACTAAGTATAGACGAGGGTCGTTATCAAATCACTGAGAGAGTTTGGATCAACAATCTCCCCCTATTTGATAATGACAAAGTAACTGAAGAAAATTACTTTATGATTCAAAATGATGGAATAATCAGGACTCGTAACATACATGTCCCAATTACTATTTTGAGGGATCTTTTACAGCACTGATGAAGTTAAGTACTTTACTGAAATTTCATTAATTCAGGAATAGAATTACAAGGAATGAAAATTACAAGTAAATTACTAACTACTGTAGGTACAACTAATAGATTACAGAAGAGAAAACTAATCTATCAGCTATAAGAAGATTTAGGAGGATTTATCATATACTCAGGTATTTCTTCTCCTTTCTGTCTTCGTTCCAAAGATTCTTGGCTGATAATTTCTTTGATTTTCTCAGCAGCAGGGAAGAAGTCACACCATAAGCAAAAGAGATCCTTGAGATGATTCAGAGGACAGATAGGAATCTCAGAGACTCTTTGAAATCTGAGTTCCTCATCATCATCTCTGAAGAATATTCCATAAGGATTGTCAATTACTTGACCAGCTTGGAAAGGACCACCAGGAGGCAGAGATAAATCCAGAACTGAAAGATCAGGAGGAGGACCAAACAGTGCATCTCTTGAAAATTTGATAGAAGTTTCATTCCTGATGATGGCGACGTCTTCAGAGGAGGAGGACCCGATTCTTCTCTTGAGTTTCTTGGGATTGGGAGGGATAGGAGATGGCAGATTCAGTACAGAAGTGACTCTGTTGATGAGAGCTTTAAGAAGTCCTTCAACGTAGCCTCTGTATGTAGATTTCGATTTCTTCAGCGCATCCCAGAATTCTATCCACTCTGTAAACCCGAAACCTTCAAGTTTGGAAACGTACATAGCTTTCTGAGTTCCATCCTCTCTGGTAATCTCCATGGTCACTGAGAGTTGATCCTTCTTCTTGCGACCAGAGATAGTCACGGCTGTTATTTGAAGAAGATCAGAGCGATAATCCATCTTCTGTTTGCACCATTCAATGGACTTATCGTTGATCTCTTGTTCTTTGGATCGTTCCTCTTCAATTTCTTTCAGCAGTGCAGCTTGAACTTCCACAGGCTTTCTTTTCAGCTTCTTGTCCTTGACTTGAGAAGATTGAATCTTTAAAGCGAGTTGGGCATCTCGTCTGCATTCAGCGATCAGTTTCTCAGCTTTGGCAGATTCTTCTCGTTCAGCTTTAGTGAGGAAGTCGAGCTCTGAGAAGGATGTTTGAAGAGGGACTTTCAGCCGTTGACTTTCTAGTTGAGCGATCATTTCAGCTCTTTTCTTCATCACTTCCTCTGACCCATGAGATGGTTGAGAGGGCCTTCCTGGATGGACCAGGGAATCTTCTTCTTCTTCTTCATCAATCTCAGCGATAGAGATTGGGATTATGTCTTCAGCGATAGTAGCTGGAATTATTTGTAGTTCAGAACCCTTAAGCAGGGGTGAGAACTGTCTGGATAGAAAAATGAAGGAAAGAAGGGATAAGTGTATATTTTTAGAAAAAGAAAGAGAAAGGCTAGAAGGAAATAGGGGTTTGGAAAGAGTAGGAGAGTGGTACAATTGAAAGACGTACCTAAGAAGGATGCTCCCCCTCAGATTGTGATCCAGTCCTCAAGCATTCTTCAGCGATTGGTTGCTTGTCTTTGCTCTGCGAAGGAGCGCTTGAAGATGTATCACCTCTCACCCCTGCTTTGACAACCTCTTGCGAAGTTGTCCCTGATGAAACGTTCGGCTTGGAGAACCACATAGATTGGTCTTCTTCATCGTCGTCGTCATCATTGGAGGATTGATCCTTTTCTTGATCAACAAGATCTAGATCATCTTCCTCTTCATCGTCTTCTTCCTCATCATCTTCAAAGAGAAGAGAATGAATAGATGAGGAGGGTTCTTTCGCCTTCTCCCCCTCAGATTGAGAGGGAGGTTTCTTTGAAGTCTTAGCTTCCCCAGCAGCAGCGATAGAAGTTTCTTCAGCTTTCTCCCCCACTTTGTCATTATCAGCGGTAGGGGGTTGCTCAACTGCTGGAGTAGCTGTTGAAGCTTTTAGCACTTGAAGGTCAGCCTCCAGACACGTGACCCGTTCTTCAACTGCAGGGATGTCGCATGTGGCATCATGGATGAATTCCACAGCGATGTTGAGATTTGTCCGATCATCTTCAGTGAAGGATGGAGGCAGCGCTGGAGCTGTTTCAGATACCTTTTGGAGAAGTTGCTGTAGAAGGGACGTGCAGAGATCAACCTTAGAAGAGAGATCTCAAACTTCAGTGGTAAGAGACTCAAATCGCCCCTGAAAGAGTTGAGAGGACTCTCTGAGTTGGACGACTTGTTCTTCCACAGCTGAAAGTTTGGAGTTCTCAGCTTTGGATGAGCAGGTCGCTGTCAATCTTTTCAGCTCCTCACCAGCCTGATTTACGGCGCTGGTGGTGTTGTTGATGGTGTTGGTGAGAGTGTCCACCTTGTCTCCCAGACTGTTGACATGTGCGTCAACAGACGCCAAACTAGGACCTGAAAATGATATCAGTTCAGATATGGGCTTATTTGGAGAGGTGGGAAAAGAAGTGTTTAGGATAATAGGTTTACCTGACGTATCAAACATTTTGTAGAACTGCAAAGATTCCTCAAAAGTTTGATGCTCAGGTCCTATAGGTAGAGATGTAGCGGGTTCAGAGACCAAAGAAGGAGAGGGAAGAATTATGGGGATAGAAGTAGGGTTGGGGTTAACCTCAGCGGATGAGATAATAGGTGGGGTCACTGATGGTGTGACAGCGATTGAAATCGCTGACACGGCAGGTTGAGTGACTGCAGGAGGTGTGGAGGAAAGACCCACAAAAGCATCTAAGGTAGCTTGTTGAGAAGCTCCCTCAGGTATAGTACTAGAGGGTGTACTTTCCTTAGTCTTTTTGGCCTTCTTAGAAGAACCAATCGGACCAGCTGATGGTCGTTTGGAAGTAGTGGTAGCGACAGGGATAGCAGACGAAGGAACCGTATGCGTGGTCGCTGAAAAAGAAGAAGAATGGAGAGAGAGACGAGAACGAAGGAGAGAGATACTTACCTCGTTGGCGAGTGGCTTTACCTCCAGTGATCGTTGACCTATCCTGGCAAAAGTGCCATCATCTTTGGTGGGATAGGTGTTGGGATAGAGGAACTTGATGTACGTACATATGAAACGTACGTACGAGATCTTGGGATCTCGTTCAGGCTTCTCTAATCTCGATCTCAGGTCTTCAAAGATGGCAGTGGCGTAGTCAAAGTTTTGACCAGCGATAACTGAGTAGGCCATTTGCAGTTGTGTTTTGTTGGCTTGATCCAGCGAACCACTCTTCCCGCTCATGCACTGAATTATGTGCGAGAAGATGAAGTTCAGTTGTGAAGGCATCTGAGCTTTGAGAATCTTGGTGAGCTTTTTGTTTGGAATAGAAGATCTCGGTTTGTTTTCCCAACAATAACCCATTGCATCCAGAAAGGAGATCAGCTCAGCATCAGTGGGGAGTGCGTCGAACCCACTCTTTGGTTTGTCAGGGAATCTCAAAGATTTCCTGAGGCTAAGAGCGGTCATGCTCCCTGGCCCCAAATCCGTGCTGAAGGAGATAGCAGGGACTCGTTCACCCTTTTTGTTGGTGAGTTCAGTGGCATCAGTAGTGAACCAGAACTGCTGGAGTAGAGTCTTTGAAGGCTTAGGATCCACAGTGATCGCGTAAGCTATGCATGATTGTTTAAGAAATTCAGCAGCTTCCACCAGATGTGGGTATTTGTCAGCTTTAAAGTCGAGTCTTCCCAAGTGATTACATTTAGTAATCTCAACTTCAGTGATAGCGAATCGCACATGCTTGGAAGCAACGATCGAAGATTGTGCCATTTCTGTTATGGAAAGAAGCATAATAGAAGAAATGATTACGATTAAAAAATAATATGATTACCAGTTTCTCTTAGATGAGGGGAAACTGGAAAAATATCAAGTTATTTTTAGGAAGAGAAAAATAGTGTTCTGGGTAGAAAGAATGAAGAACACTTTAAAAACCAAAAGGTTTTTATTTTAAAAAAAACATAAAATCAGAAAGAATGATTTTTAGTTTTAAACAAAAAAAAATCCATGAAGAACAAGAACGAGTAGGATTTTTTTTTTTTTTTAAATAGAAAGCAGACGAACAATGCATATAAACATGAAATAAACCTGTTTATATCGAAGAAGAGGATTTGCAGATTCAATATTCTGGGTTTACTTGCTTGAGTGTTCTTGAGAGAGAGTATTTCTTGCTATGAAAGTTTTGAAAGCGTAAACCGTATAAAGGAGAGAAGAATTCCTTTTATACAAAGAGATAGAGGAGAGAGAAAGAATGAGGCGGGAAAAAATCATCATGACATTGACACGTTTCACAACGTTGATTGGATAGAAGAGCAACGGACGAACGTGTCAGAAAAAAAAGGCGTGTCGTGGATTATCCGCTCAAAATGACGTCATGGGAAAGAGACGTTTCATTTTTCCGTTTTGAAATTATCACTGAAGAAAAATCAGCGATAGAATTTTCTTTTTGAAAGTATCCCTGTTGAAAAGATAGGGATAGATTTTCTTTTAAAAGGATCACGGAATATAAATATCAGTGATAAATTTAATTTTAAAAAGCTTTTAATCATTTGAAGAAAAATTCAGTGATTAAGATTTATATTTTTAGAAAATATCTCAACTGAATGAAGATTCAGTTGTAGGGATAGAGAAAACATACCTGAGAGTCAGAATATTTATCAGAGAGAATGATGAAAGGGGAACTTTTGATTACTGACATAATGCATGAATGCTGAAGAATTATTCTTCAAGATTCAGCATTCCAAGCTCACTGATGAGAAAGTTGAACCTTGTCTCATCAAGAGGTTTGGTGAATATATCAGCAAGCTGAAAGTCAGTAGGAATAAAATGAAGTTCAATATCACCATTCATCACATGATCTCTGATAAAGTGATATCTGATCTCTATGTGTTTTGTCTTTGAATGTAGCACTGGATTATTTGCTATAGCGATAGCACTAGTGCTGTCGCAATAGATAGGAATTTTTGACAGCTGAAGGTCATAATCTAATAGTTGATTTCTCATCCATAAGATTTGAGAACAACAGCTTCCAGCGGCTACGTATTCAGCTTCAGCTGTGGAAGTGGACACAAAATTTTGCTTCTTGCTTGTCCAACTTACCAGCTTTCCTCCCAAAAGTTGACATCCACCAGTGGTACTCTTTCTGTCAAGTTTACATCCTGCAAAATCACTATCAGAATAACCAGTTAGATAGAACCCTGAGTCTTTGGGATACCAAAGACCGAGGTTAGGAGTTCCTTTCAGATATCTGAAAATTCGCTTTACAGCGATCAGATGGGATTCCTTGGGTTCAGATTGATAGCGTGCACATAAACAAGTAGAGTACATGATGTCAGGTCGGCTTGCTGTGAGATACAACAGAGAGCCTATCATTCCTCTGTAGGCAGTGACATTAACAGGTTTTCCAGAAGGATCTGTGTTAAGTGTCAGGGGTGGTGCCATAGGAGTTTTCATAGCTGAAGTTTGAGTAAGATCAAACTTCTTCAGCATATCTTTAACATATTTACCTTGGCTGATAAAAGTACCTTTGTCAGATTGTTTAATCTGAAGACCAAGAAAATATGTCAGCTCACCCATCATACTCATTTTATATTCTTTCTTCATTCTTTCAGCGAAGCGAGTACACAGAGATGGGTTAGTAGAACCAAATATTACGTCATCGACATATATTTGTACAAGAATTATATGACCTTTTATCTTTCTGAAAAATAACGTATTATCAATCTTGCCACGTTCAAAATTTTCAGAGATAAGAAAAGATGAGAGAGTGTCATACCAAGCACGAGGGGCTTGTTTTAGACCATAGAGAGCCTTATCCAATTTATAAACATAATTTGGATGCTTAGGGTCATAGAACCCTGGTGGTTGTTCTACATAGACTTCTTCATTCAGCTTTCCATTTAGAAACGCTGATTTTACGTCCATTTGATAGACGATGAAGTCTTTATAGACTGCATAAGCTAAGAATAGTCGAATTGCTTCGAGCCTGGCCACAGGGGCAAAGGTTTCATCATAGTCTATGCCTTCCTCTTGTCTGTATCCCTGAGCAACAAGTCGAGCCTTGTTGCGGGTTACAGTTCCATGTTCATCTAACTTGTTTCTAAACACCCATTTGGTGCCTATTACAGTTTTATCAGATGGTCTAGGAATGAGATTCCAAACTTTGTTTCGAGAAAATTCAGTCAGCTCTTCTTGCATAGCGCTGACCCAGTTTGGATCTCTGAGGGCATCATCAGTCTTCTTTGGTTCTATTAAAGAGAGAAAGTTTACAAAGAGACAGATATTACCTGAGCTTCGTCGTGTCTGAATACCTGCATCTGGATCACCAAGAATTTGATCTATTGGGTGATCTTTGGTCCATCGCTGAGCACGAGCATTATTGCTTAACTCAGAGGTTGGATCAACAATTTGAATGTTTATCGATGATGACGATTGAGGTTCATCAGCGATTAACTGTTGAGTAGATTCACTGAAGAGGTTTTCAGACGAAGACAGATTTGATGGTAGGAGTGTGTTTAGAGGTTCAGCTGAAACCCATGAGTTGGATTCAGCGGTAGGATGTATAATGTTTGGATCATCATCAGCAACTGGAGGATCTGAATGCTAGTGGTTAGAGAAGAAAGGTTCAGTTTCTCTGTAGTGAGAAAGCATACAAGCATTTAACTCTTCATTGTCAGCGATTGGTTTGGAGTTCGCTGAGCGAGTTTCATCAAAAGTGACGTGAATTGTTTCTTCTACGGTTTGTCTTCTCTTGTTGAAGACTCTGTAGGCTTTGGAGACGGAGGAATATCCTAGAAATATTCCATCATCAGCTTTTGGGTCGAACTTTCCAAGTTGATCTCTGTTGTTTAAGATAAAACACTGACAACCAAAGATATGAAGAAAGCTGATAGAAGGCTTCCTTCCAACAAAAAGTTCATAAGCTGTCTTCCCAAATCGCTGTATTATCAGTGATCTGTTTTGAGTAAAACATGCAGTGTTTACAGCTTCAACCCAAAATTGAGTAGGGAGATGAGAATCGTTGAGCATTGATCTAGCAGCTTCTATGATCGTTCTATTTCTTCTTTCAGCGACTCCGTTTTGCTGAGGTGTTCTTACTGAAGAGAAGTTGTGAGAGATTCCCTTGTTCTCAAAGAAATTTTTCAGGGAACTATTTTTGAATTCAGTTCCATGATCACTTCTTATTGAACGAACAGTAAGATTATTCAGCACTTCCATCTTTTTCACAAAAGATATTAGTTCTTCTGGAGTATCACTCTTACAGCGAAGAAAGATAACCCAGGTGTAGCGAGAATATTCATCTACAATGACAAGTGTATATTTCTTTCCAGCTATTGATTGGATGTTGACAGGGCCAAACAGATCCATATGCAAGAGCTGAAGAGGACTTGTTACTGAGGAAACTTGTTTCGACTTGAAACTTGCTTTTGTTTGTTTTCCTTTTTCACATGCTGAGCAGAGAGATTCTTTAGCATATGAGTGCTGAGGAAGACCAGAAACTAGTTCCTTAGATGAGAGAGAATTCAGGGTTTTGAAGTTTAGATGAGAGAGCCTTTTATGCCATAGCCAGTTGACATCAGAAGAGGCTTTAGATAGAAAACATAAGTTTTCAGTGATAGTAGAGTCCATATCTATTACATAGACATTTTCTCTGCGATGACCACTGAGAGCAAGTTTTCCTTTCTCATTTAACACTGAACATGCTTTCTTAGTAAAGCGTACTTCATAGTCTTTATCACATAGCTGACTGATGCTTAGAAGATTATGTTTCAGTCCATCTACATAAGCGACTCTTCGAAAGGTAGTTGTCCCATTGCTGAGGACACCAAACCCTCGGGTAAATCCTTTACCATTTCCACCAAAGGTCACAGAGGGACCTTTTTCTTCCTTGTATTCAGTGAGCAGGTTTCTTTGTCCAGTCATATGACGAGAACATCCACTATCAAGATACCAGATGCCCTTTGATCCCTGCACACATAAGAAAGATTAAGCGTTGTTTGGTACCCACTTTTCAATGGGTCCTTCAGAGTTAGTGGATAAGGTAAGTTCAGTAGTATTCTCAGTTGATGAAAATTCAGATTCAGTGGTAATCTTCACTTTGGTTAATTTCTTAACCTTAGTGGAATTTTTCACCTTGGTTGATTTTTCAGCCTTGGTGACCTTAGCTTTAGAGACATTTTTCTTCACTTTAGATATTTTATCAGCTTCAGTGGCAGTTGGACATTTACTTGCAATATGATCAGTAAAACCACAGTGATAACACTTTCTGTATCTAAAAATGGTTTTAGGACCAGAAGTAGAAGGTTTTGCAAGTTTAAGATGAGCAGGGCCAGGTCCAAGAAGACTTTTCTCTTGAGATCTGGGAGGAATTTTCATTTCTTCAGATCTCGAAAGCTTAAGGTCAATCTTCACTTTTGGAGGACAGAGATCAAAGATTTCTATCACAGATCTAGAGGATTGCTTAGCTGAAGGTTTAGAAGGAACTTTCACCTTTGCTTTCCTGTTTGCCTTCTGAGGAAGGAGAATGGACTTTCCTTTATCCGTAGACTTAGTGTCTTTGGATTTTTCCTCAGGGATGGGATTTGAAGAAGAACAGGGATAGAGTTGATTGTAAGAAGTGTCAAAGAAGGAGGTGACAAAAGTTCCAAACTTAAGCGAGGAACTCTCTTTCTTAGGATCGTCCTGAGGTGTCCAAAAACCAAGACCAGTTTTATCACAATCAGGAGTTTGAGCATTTATTATCTCAGAGATCTTTGTTGATGATTTGCACCATTTTTCAACATGAGCCTTTTCTGTTTTTAAAGCAGCGATGGCTTGTTCGCGTTCAATACTGATGATTTCATTTATAATGACTTAATCTTTCAACTTTTCTTCTAAAAGATTTAGTTCTTTGATCTTCTCATAACATTTCTACAGCTCTTGAGTTAAATGAACATTTTTGTTCTCAGCTTGAGTTTTGTCGTTTAGGGCATTATAAAGGTCAATCGTCAGCACATCAACAGCGCGACTTCTCTCAGCTTCAGGTAGAGAGGGATTTGTAGAAATAGATACCTGAGATGATATGTAGCTCATAGAAGATTCAGATGGTTTTTCCACTTCTTCTTTAATCTCAGCCATGAGGCAAAGATTAGCGACTTCTTCTTCATCAGAAGATGATTCTTCTGATTCAGCCCAGTCGTGTTCTTCAGCGATGAGACCTTTACCTTTTCGCTGATAGCTTTTCAGCTTTTGATATTTGTTTTTCAGCTTATGGTATTTGTCATCACTGGATCTTCTTGAGGTAGAAGGTTTGAAGACCTTTTTCGACCTGCATTCACTTGCAAAATGTCCAATCTTTTCACAGTTATAGCAAGTAGCAGTAGCCTTATCAACCAGAGTTGATTTTGGCTTTTCAATAAGAGAGAGAGGTTTACTTCTTCGGAAGTTACTCTTTCTTGCAAATCTCTTAAAAGAGTTTGTCAAGAGTGCTAAGGACTCATCAAACTCTGAAAGATCAGGGTCTGATAGATCCTCAGATTCAGAATCTAACTCAGTGATGGTGAGAGTAGATCGCTGAGATGGAATTATCTCTGAAGAGACTAAAGCAACAGGAGTACTTTTGGAGTCTTTAGAATCTTTTACAAGATTTTTCTTCAGAAGATTTGATTGCTCATAGTTGAGCAATATTCCATACAGAATGCTTAAGGAGAGAGTATGTAAGTCTTTTGTCAGCTTAAGACATATTGAATAACTGTCCCAGCTTTCAGGAAGACATTCCAAGAATTTTGTTAGGACCTCAGAATTAGAATAGGTCCTACCAACAGTTCTTAGGTCAATTATTAGGCAGTTAAATCGCTGATGAACGTCAGAAAGAGATTCATTCTTACCAGCGATGAAACTTTCATACTGTCTTACCAAGTTAATCTTTCGAGTCTCTTGGATTTCAGTGGTGCCCTCATATTGAACACATATGGTTTCCCACATTTCTTTAGAAGTTTTCAGATGCATGATGGAATGGAAAACTTCATCAGGCAGAGCCATTGAAATAATGGTCTTTGCTCTTGCATCTATGCCTACCTTCTTTTTATCTTCATCACTCCACTGTCTTATTTCCTTAACGACATATCGTTCAGGGACAGCTTCAGTGGTGGCAGTGGCGGGAACAGCAGCTATAATTCTAACAGGTTCATAGGGTCCGTTTTCTATATATTCAGGTATAGTAGGATCCGCACCTTCAAGAAATAGCATCATTCGATTTTTCCATAGAGAAAAGTTATCTCTGCTAAATCGAGGAGGTTTAGAAAGTGAACCATTATCATAGTAGTTTGTGTTTAATGCCATTTTAGAATAGCAAGGAAGAGTATACAGCAAGATCTTGTTTATTAGATTTAAACAAACTGCTCTGATACCACTTGTTGGTCCCGAAGGTGCTAAACAAGTTTGTAGAAGGGGGGGGGGTTGAATACAAACACAGAACTTAAAGTTTAATAAATTGTTTATTGATAAATCAAAATACAATTTACAAGTTTGTTGCGGAATAAGATTAAGACAGACTCAATCTAAACAAACTTAAGAAACACTAAGATAATTGCACAAGAAGTTCAGAGAATGGGGGATTAGAGATATAGAAAACAAGGGTTTCTATCTTGAGTTCAAGGATGAAGCACACACTTAGATGAAGGGGTGAACTTCCTATTTATACCCTATGCATTAAATGCATGGCAGGATACTTTACACGTGGCGTTCACAGATTGGCTTTGATACACTGACTTTTGGGAGACATGCTTTCGGCCGGGTTATGAACAGTGTAGTAGACAGAGTTGTTGTACGAATGTTTGCAGAGACTTGTCCGTTCTGACACATCGTACTAGGTTGTGCAAGGATAGACAAAAGGAAACTTGAGGCATAAGCTTTGTGATCGTTTGATCGCTGAATATCTCTAAGTTCAGAGATAAAGAGGTTCAGCTATCGCTGAAGCTTTTTCTCATGTTCCTTCGCGTATTTGTAGAGTTGTCTTTGCTTCACTGATATCCGCATCAGGTCACTAGTAGACTTCTCTTTGTTCAGCAGCTTCGTCTTTGATTCAGCTATGAACATCTGTTGACGCGAGACTTGTCTTTCAGGGATTACGTTGGTTGTTTACTTTAGGAACTATCAGTGATAACTGAACAGACTCAGTTCGATCACTGATAGTGAAACACTAATACATAGAAATGTTTATAAGAAAGACTATCAGCGATAACTGAACAGACTCAGTCTGATCGCTGATGGTGAAACACTAATACATACTAAAACGTAATTTTTACTAAGTATAGAAGAGGGTCGTTATCAAATCACTGAGAGAGTTTGGATCAACAATTACACTTACTGCACGACTTAATCTCAAACCTTGGCGTTTCCTGCTGATCAGATCTTACACCTTTAATTTTCTTTGATTCATGAACTGGCCCTTTCCATTTCCTCTTTTCACTGCCCCTTTCTGACATCTGACACGCTTTGTCTTTCTTAGTCATCTCCGCCACGTTGACGACCGCTTGAAAAGTGGTAGGTTCTTACGCGTCCGCCAACTCCCGGATATTACTCCTTAGCCCAAACAGATACCTATCCACTTGCCACTTCTCATTCGGTACATAAATTTCGGCCAAATGAACCATTTAGATAAACTTAGTTGTGTACTCTCGAATCGTCATCTCTCCTTGTTCCATGTTCAGGAACTTCTCCTCCAATTTCTTCAATGCTGTTAGAGGACAAAATTGTTGTTTGAACTTGGCAACAAACGTCTCCCAAGCCATCCCCTTGGCTGCCTTTGAACCTCTGCCTCCAGTTTCCGCCTCCCACCAAAACACGACATTGTCCCTCGGCATGGATAATGCAAATACAACCTTGTCCTCTTTAGCGCACTTACTGGTTTCGAAGGCCAATTCCATCTCGCCGATCCACTTGATAACCACAATTGGGTCGCATTACCCCTTAAAGACAGGGGGTTTATATGCCATAAAGGATTTGTAGCTACACCTCTTCTCCGACGACGCAATAGCAACTACAACCGAGGATGATAGTGAGTGACTGCCCATCCCAGTAACCGGTGGCTCCGACATCTCAGACGTGTCCTTCTCTTCACTCTTCTCCTTACTGACCGATGCTTCCCTATTCTGATGAGCCAATAAAGCTTGCAGTGTTTCCTGTAAATTCCCCATTTCACTAGCGAAGGTCTCTTGAGTTACAAATGCTTGGGCCCGACCTCCACCACAGCTCCTCGTCGGTCTTCTTCCTCTTAACGCAATTGAACTCTCTTGAAGGGAGGACTCTTTCTCAGCCACCACTTCCACACTTCTTGCTCGTCGGGCAACACGTGTCATTTTCCTCCCCTGAATTCCTATTTCCGGTTCACCCACTTGAGTAGCCGCCTTTCGGGTCATTTTTCCTTTCCCCTTAGGTCGGCCACGACCCTTTCCCCGAGTGGCAGCCGGCTGAGGAAGAACTACTAGCCCATCCACAACAACTTCATTCACCGGTGCTGCCTCAACTATCGTTACCGATCTGCTCCTTGTTACCCACTCCGACATGACTACAGATAAGACATAAACATACAACATTCAATACGATAGGTCCAATGCGATAATGAAAGTTAAGCACACACATGTACCTGTAAATTCACAATTAGACTGGACAAATGTAAATCCATATTTACGTTACGTGCTAGTCCTTACTACCCTATCACTCGTCTTCCTAAGGCCATCTCATTTCTCATTTGTGTTCTACTTCCCTAGTTTAAGTCTAGGCCTGTCCGGTCACCTAGATCCCTTAAACTATGGCTCTGATACCAATTGTAACAACCCAAACAAATACTAACTAAGCATAATATCGATATAAGAAATTCATGCCAAAAATGGCCCCAAGTCAACAGTTAAAATCTCAAGGTTTGCGGTAAGGCAACCTATACACAACTGAGAACAAAAGGGAAAAATATACAAAAAAGGAGATCTTCTAATCTGACACCAAATCACATCTTCTCCTTACCCTTGCCCGAGCCTCTTACCTCGTGGCGTCCTGAAAAGGTTTTTAGTTTTTGAAAGAGCGAGTGTTAGACCGAAGGTCTAGTCAGTCCCCTCAAAAGACAGTTCAAAATACATAATACATAATACATAAAATTTTATGATAAAACTCAACCCATTAAGTCTTATAAACATAACCACTCCGAAAACTCGCTTTCGACACACACTACCGTCACTCGAAAGTAACATCGTGTCTGGCTCATACTCTCTTAGTTGGGACCCCCCCTAATTGGCATAAATGGGACACCCCCCCGGTACGAGCACAGGTGGGCCACACCCCTCGACTTTGGCCATACAAGTCATAATAATGTATGCAAACATTTAATCAACATCAAAAGCATAAAACATGTAAAAAAGAAAGCTCGCATGTATAAAGTCCACGTAAAATATAAAATGCTTTAATGTAACTTAAACATGTACTTAACAACTTTAATACCACAAAGCATTTCGTTAGAAAAACTCACCTTTGGTCCTTGCTTAGTTACGTGCTCTAACGATCTCACAACCTACGAAAACACCGATAAGTCGGTAAGAAACCCCTTTGGAAAGGTAACTAATAAGAGGCACTTACTTTCTCCCTCTCACTCTCTCTAGAACTTAAATAGTGACACTCCCAAATTGGACTACCCAAAACCAACAATTATCCAAACAGATACACTGGACAGAAAAACCCTCATCCGGGCACCTCCGACTCCCGGTGTTAATCCGCCCGGGTAACACAAACCCCGGGCTCCCCACCTTTCGTTCATGACCCGGGTTTCCAACTCCTCCTCAGGCTCCCCCGCCTACCGGGGTCACGACCTGGGTTACTCGACACCACCCCGGGGTCTCCTGTCTCCCGGGGCCAACCATCCTCGGGGTATCCCTGTCTGGGGCGCCCCTGGTACTTCCACCACCCGGGACTTCGACCACCACCGGGTGCTCATCTCCCGAGTTCTCCTGATCGTACTATTCTCACCCAGAGGCGATTAAGGGTTTTATGCGAACCCTCGACCTCGAACAAACCCCAAAACTCCTTAATCTCACTCATTTAAATTTATCAATTTATATATAGGATTTGGATCCCAATCATCAATAATCAACCTATTATCATGTACAATCATTAGAATGATTTAAGGAGCAAGAAGAAGGTTTTCAATCATTTCATACTTAAAACGAACAAATGAAACTTCAGAATCTACCTTTTAAAGAGGGGTCTTACTCAATCTACAAATTCATAATAGGAAATACTGACTAAGAAATCTTACCTTGAAGAAGCTAAGATGCCAATCTCCTTCAAATTCTTTCTCTTTTTCAATCTCCCAAGACCTTGCACCCTGCCCTTTCTCTCGATCAATACTTTAGCCGCCAACAATGAAAGGAGAATGGGTCTTTTAGGATTAAACCCTTTTTTACCCAATATTTCACTTTAGCCCCCCTTCCACTATCGACTTTGAAGAACTTACACCCAACTTCATAATTTAATCAAATTTCAACACGGTTATTACATAGATCATACGAGATGGTCGGCTCTGGTAGTTTGGCATCGACATCAAGGAAAGCTTTCAGCTTGTGGTTGATGATCAACGACAAGAAACGTGGAAGAGCCACATGTGGAGAATGAGGTAGAGTGATCACCGTGGTAATGGAGTCGAAAATAACTTGAGTAAAGTTGATTGAACGAACAAACATGAGGGCATGGGCCAATCTAGTCACATGAGCAGGAGATTGATCCCACCCGAAGGTCTTGTCGGGGATGCAATAGATGAGATAAGAGAAAAAAAATCCATACTCTGCTCATGTTCTTGCGGAGAAGAGTCTCGGTTCCTTTGGTCTTTCCATCGTGAATGTAGTTGAGAGCCTCAATTACCTCTTCTTGTTTGTGATTAGTAGGAAAGATGGCATATGGGGTGAAGACAGGGAGTTGAAAAATTTCTAGAACATCATCAACCCGAAACGTGAGATCAAGGTGTTTGGAATCAGATAGAATGGAGGCGGAAACAATGTGACTCTCTTCGTAGTATATACAAGTGAGCCAGAAGCTCCCAAGCAACATTTTGCTCATTTTGGGAGAAGCAGTGAGAGCATATTGTAGAGGATATCTTTGGAGAAAGGTAGAGACTTGGTTGAATTCAGGATGATCGATATCAGCACCGAGACGTTCAATGTGGTTGCACGCAAAAAAGAGAAGGGATTCCCTAGTGATAGGGGTGTGCTTGCTGGCCTTGGAAGACTTTGAAGATGCCATGGATGAATGCTTGAAGAAGAGAAAGTTACAGATTTTCTTGGTTCATAAGAAAGGCGAGAGAAGGTAAAAAAACTTACAAGAGATATATATAGTTAGAGGGAAAACGGATTTCAAAAATCATTTAATGAGATTGTCAGGATCGAATTCTCAACAAGAATTAATTCTCAGAAACAATATCAAAGAAGTTTGCGGAATAACACTTTGATATTCAATGAAACAGTAAACCAGAACAGTATATAATCAATAACTTGTAAATTTGTATTGAATGCTTGAAGTTACAAGTTTACACACTCAACCTCAATATTGATGAACAGGCTCACCAATACGAATTCTACTTCTCTAGAATTAGGATCAATGCCTTGAGGTTGATTTCTCTCTAGAACTTCTAATTATCAAAAGTTAATACTATCTATTTTGTACATTCTATACATATATTAATCAAAAGATAATTACAAAGAATAAACAAATCTTCAGTATATCTTCCATGTATATCTCTAAGCTTCCATATGTATCTTCAGAATATCCAGCTGTCATTCTTTCCATTCGAATTTCTTAAGCAACACTAATTATGCTCAACAGCATTAAATTCTTCTAGCAGCATTAACTACTAAGAAGTACTAACTACTAGCAGTACTAACTAGCTAAGCAGTACTAACTTTGTTCAAGCAGCACTAACTTTGACTAGCAGTATTAATACTCAGCAGTATTAATCTTCAAAGTACTATGGCAGTACTAACTCTGAACTAGCAGTAGTAATCAGCAGTAGTAATTCTATACTAGCAGCATTAACCACACTTGATAGAATCTTCAGTTCCCAACAATCTCCCCCTAACTTGACTTTTAGGAAAAGAAGTCAAGTTCTTCATAATTAATCTTCAAGATGCTCTTCAAGATGCTTTCAACACCTCTGGTTCAATTTCCCAAATTTGGATCTAGGCCCAAGCTTTGATTCACAGTTCTTCTCACCACAATCTTGGCCATCTCTGAATCCTTTGTACAAACTAGTGTAGCTTTAAGCATCCCTTCCAACTTCTCCTTGCTATGCTCATATATTTTGTCCACCAGGTAGTATTAATGATAACAGTTGTCAATAGTAATCATGTATACTCCATAGTTTTCAAATAGTATCCATTTGTCAATCTTCTTGAATATGAAATCATGCTTATGATCTTTAATCCTATGGTGTATTCTTTCTGGATCAAACATCATGCACAAGTATTCCAATGTCACTTTGAGAAGATTTTCTTCATTGCTTTTCAACACAGGTTCATAAAGTTTCATCCCCACTTTGTATAGTTCTTCAATATCAGCTCTGGAACAACTTCTGATAACTTTCCCCCATGTTGAATAGGCTTCAAATGAACCATCAGCTCTCTTGATTCTGAAGAAATTCTTTCCATTGTCTCTTAGAATATCCCAGAAGATGATCTCTGGAGCTTGCATAGAGATTGGATCAGCCTTCAAAGGTTCCACTATGGTCATGTATGTATCCATATTCTCATCTGTTGGCTCACTAGATTGTTCTGGAAGTTGAACTGATTCTGTTTGAGATATGACTGAAGGTTCGGCTTCCTTTTCAGTCTCTTCCACCCTTGGCTTTTTCAACTGCCTTTTTGAAGCAATTGATTTCACTCTTTTTTCCAGACTTTGCTTCTATACCAACACTTCCAGGTTCTTCCTTTTTCTCTTCTGCTTCTTCTTTGGAGGGTGTAGTTTCCTCAGGGAATGGATGTTGGATGTTGAGATCATGTCTCTCTTTCATCCTTCTCTCAGCCTCCTCCCTTTGTGCTGAGTCCCCTTGGAGTTTGGCCATATCCTTGTTATATAATTCTTCAACCTGAGAGTATGCCATATGGGTAAACATCTCCCCCTTAACACCAATTGCACCTTTCAGGAAGTTAATCATCTTTCTTCTTTCCTGATTGGCCAAAAAGGTCTTGGAGGGTTGTCTTTTCTGCTTTTGCTTCTGAATAGGCATCCTCTTAACTTGAAGTTTCTTGACCTGAGCTGTTGTCTGAGCTGCTTCTTTCAAACTCTTTTGGTATTCTGCATTTAACTTCTTGGCCATTATCCTTGCAAGCTCTCTATCAGTTTCTGTTTGCAGCTGTTCCTCCTTCTCAATTTGATCTTGCAACTGCTTTGCTATTGCCTCATCCATTTCAATCTGAGACTTCTGTTTTGGAGGCATTTCAGCTTCAATCACCTTCTCTTTTCCTTTTCCCTTTGATTCTTTCAAAATTTCCTTCTCTTTTTCCTGCTCTGAGATCCCTCCTTCTTTGATAACTACTCCCTTGGCCTTTTGAGAAGCCTTAGGAGTATCATTCTTTGCTTTGACTAAGGTTTCTGCTATCTCCATTTCTTCCACAGAGAGCCCTATTTCTGTTTCTTTTTCCATCTCTTCCTCTGTCTCCCCCTCAACTTCAGCTTTCTTTTCAACAGTTTCATTCTCTTGCTTCTCCCCCTTGTTGGAAGCATCTTGAGCACTTGCCCTCCTTTTTAACACAAACTGCTTCCTTCTCCTTTTCTGTAACAATCTTGTCACCAATTTCTTCAGTTTGGTGATCTGAACTTGTTGAGATAGGATAACCAGCTTCATCTCCTCTATTTCTTTTCCTTGCTTGATGACATCCTGGTTGATGTTTCCCATGGTCTCCATCAATTCATCATAGTTATATCTGTCCTCACCTTCTCCAGGAGTGTTACCCCCTATTGAAGGATCATTGGATCTTTTATTAGTAGATGTCTTCTGCCTAGCAGAAGCACTATCCACCCCCGTGGTTTCTTGGCACCAGGGACCTTCAAATGATTGCTCATTTAAAGTTGCCATGGGGGAGGTCTTATTGATGTTACCACTATCCTCCTCTGTGCTAGCAGGAGTAGTGGCAGCCTCATCACCCATATGCTCTTCCTCCTCCTTAGAGAGCACCTCCTTGGGGTTGGGAGACACCCCTTTGGTTTCCCTATGGATATTCTCTAAAGGAGAATTCTCCTTTAGAGGGCTTAAAGGCTTGGGGGATGCTGGTACAAGAAGGGAAGGAGCCTTCTTTACCTGTTTCCTCTTGTAAGCTTGGGTAATAGGAGAGGTTGGTTTTGCAAGAAGGGACTGGGGGATTGTTTTTGAGTGGGAAGGTTGGGCTTGGCTAGCAGTGGGATGGTCTAATGGGGGCCTTGACCCTGCTGCCATACCTTCAGTGGTTTGGGACACCACCATCATTGTAGAGAACAATGGGGTGTCAACTCATTCCGAGTCCCAAGCAGATCTTCTCATATTTGAGAAAACCTTGCCTTTGGGGGGTTTAGGTACATATACCCCAACAGGTTGAGGTATATCCGTCAATTCATGATTAATAACTTCCTGAACAAACCTGGGGTACATGAAGAAACTCTTCTTGTTATCCAGATTTGAGACAAGATCATGAAAAATCATTTGAGAAAAATTGAATTTTCTAGCAGTGGATAAACACACCAATGCATAAGCAATTGGACTGCTAAATTGGCTCCAGCCAGTTGTTTTCTTTGAAATACAATGCATTAAAGTATGAGCAAAGAACCTCCATTGGGGTGAAAATTTTGCTTTGAAAAACTTAAACATCCCCATTTGGCCTTGATACCCCATTCTGGAAAGAGTTGAGAACAGTTCATCACTAGGAATAGAAGTTATACCAGAGGCATCGTCTAGACGTAGACTGATGCGAATAACTTCTTCAGTAACTGTCAGGGGTTGGTCACACACCCTTGTCTGGATCATCTGCACACCATTCTCAGCAACAATGGTGGCATTGACCCAGAACTGCCTCTGATGCTCTATAAAGATGGTTGGGGACACCGTGAGTGCATGAGCGATATGGCTTGTCTTGAGGAAATACACAATCTGGTGAAATCCTGCAGCTTGCTTTGGTTTTTGTAGCATTGCAATCTCATTGTGCTCGTCGATGAACGCCATGGATGCCATTGAACTGTGATGTTCTTGCCTGGAAGACTTGGTACTTGAGAGAAAAAGGTTAGAGCGCAAGTGAACAATATGCAAAGAGTCGTTATGAACGTTTAGGCGGGCAAAGGGTATTTATAGTATTCGGATTATAAGCAGTATTAACCTAGAGCAGTATTAACCGCGAGCAGTATTAACTGCGAGCAGTATTAACTAACTAGTAGTATTAACTAACTAGCAGTATGAACCACTAGCAGTATTAACTGCGAGCAGTATTAACCAACTAGCAGTATTAACTGTGAGCAGTATTAACCGCGAGCAGTATTAACTGCGAGCAGTATTAACTAACTAGCAGTATTAACTAACTAGCAGTATTAACCACTAGCAGTATTAACTGCGAGCAGTATTAACTAACTAGCAGTATTAACTGCGAGCAGTATTAACCAACTAGCAGTATTAACTGCGAGCAGTATTAACCGCGAGCAGTATTAACCATACTTACTCTTTGAAGCTTAGGCTGAATTGAGTACTGCTATGTGTGCCCTGTAAAGGAGGATTACTAACACCAAGAAACTATAATAGACAGATATTTATCCACTTTTTGAGAGAATGCTTATTCAGAGTTGATCATTCCCACACTTGTTACCAAGAAAGTGAATCTACCCACATCAAAAGCTTTGGTGAATAGATCAGCAAACTGGTTGTCAGTATGAACTTTTACAACTTGAACAAGTTTCTTTTCATTATAGTCTCTTATGAAGTGATACCTGATCTCAATGTGCTTTGTCTTAGAGTGCTTGACAGGATTATTTACAATGCTGATAGCACTGCTATTATCAATAAAGATGGGAGTGTGTAGAAAAGTTACCCCATAGTCCAGCATTTGATTCTGAATCCATAAGACTTGAGAACAGCAACTTGCAGCTGCTATGTACTCTGCCTCTATTGTAGATGTGGACACTGTGGTTTGTTTCTTGCACTGTCATGAAACTAGTCTAGCACCCAAAAACTGACATCCTCCAGAAGTAGATTTTCTGTCCAAGTTTGCCCCACCTAGATCACTGTCTGAGTATGCTATTAGGTCAAAGGGTGAGTCATGAGGATACCAAAGTCCCAATCTGGGTTGCCCTTTGAGATATCTGAATATCCTCTTAACAGCTTGAAAGTGAGATTGCTTTGGCCTAACTTGGAATCTTGCACAAACACAGACTGGAAACATTATATCTGGCCTTGATGCAGTGAGATACATGAGAGAGCCAATCATGGATCTGTAATGATGCATATCCATATCCTCCCCCTCAAGATCTGCTGTTATCTGTTTGTGTGTCTCCATAGGTGTGCTGGCAGGTTTTGATTCTGAGAAACCAAACTTGGTGAGAATGTCCTGCACATACTTGGATTGACAGATGAAGATACCATCTGACTTCTGTTGAACTTGGAGTCCAAGGAAGAAAGTAAGTTCCCCCATGGAACTCATTTTAAACCTTTGATGCATTAGGTCCTCAAACTCCTTGCACATGCTGTCTCTTGTCATCAACATAGATTTGGACCAATAAGATATTCTTCTTCTTTCTTTTGATAAATAGAGTCTTATCAATGACTCCTCTTTCAAAGCCATTTTCCAAGAGATAGGATGACAGAGTGTCATACCATGCTCTTGGAGCTTGATGTAGTCCATAAAGTGCTTTCTTCAGTTTGTATACCCTGTCTGGATAGCTTGGGTTTTCAAACCCTGTTGGTTGACAGACATATACCTCTTCTTCAATTGAGCCATAGAGAAAAGCACTCTTTACATCCATTTGGTAGACTTTGAAGTTCATGTAAGACGCATAGGCTAGGAATAATCTGATTGCTTCTATCCTAGCCACAGGTGCAAAAACTTCTTCATAGTCTATACCCTCTTCTTGAGTATACCCTTGAGCCACAAGCCTTGCTTTGTTCCTTATGACAATTCCTCTTTCATCTCTCTTGTTCCTGAAGATCCACTTTGTGCCAATTGCTCTGTGACCTTTAGGAAGATCTACTAGATCCCATACTTCTTGTAGTTTGAACTGCAACAGTTCTTCTTGCATTGCTTCTATCCAGCTGTATTCTTTCATTGCATCATGTGCCTTTTTAGGCTCAAGCTGGGATAAAAAGCAAGAAAGCACTGTATGCTGTTGATCTTGCATATCTTGAAGTCTGCTTTGATGTCTAGTCATCATAGGAGAGGATATATCTCCTATTACCAGTTGTGGAGGATGATTCTTTTGAACTCTGGTGTTATGACTAGGTTCTTCATTAAGTCCAGCCTCTAGATTAGAGTCATTCAACTCAACTGAAGTGTTTTCAGCAGCTACTTCTGATTCTTTATCTTCTTGAGTCTCCTCATTTCTACTTTCTTCTTCATTCTGACTTGGTCAAGTAGATGGTTCCTTTTCACAGTCTTCAAAGGAATTCACTGTGGATAAGGGAAAGATCACAGATTTAGATATGCTTTCTTGAACCTGTATAGTCCCTGATCCTCCACATCCTGAACCTGCATAATCGTCACTACTGAAACCAAAAGAGTTAGTTAGTGAATCAATGTCAAATAGCCACTGAGGACCAGTTTCAATAGGATTTGGTGTGTTCTCATTGCATTTGACATTGTCACTTTCTTCAATTATTCTAGAAGATGAGTTAAAAACTCTGTAGGCCTTACTCTGAGATGAATACCCAACAAGAAATCCATCATCTGCTTTGCTATCAAACTTACCTAAGTGAGATTTGGTATTGAGAATTGTACAAGGACACCCAAAAGGTTTGAAAAATCCAATGAAAGGTTTTCTTTTATTTAAAAGCTCATATGGTGTCTTGTTCTTTGGCTTAACTACTAGAACTCTGTTTTGGACATAACAGGCAGTATTAACTGCTTCAGCCCAGAAGGTAATTGGCAGTTTTGAATCAGCCAACAGAGATCTAGCAGCCTCTATTAGTGTTCTATTTCTCCTTTCAGCAGCACCATTCTGTTGAGGAGTCGTAGGAGCACTATACTGTCTCTCAATCCCTTTCTCTTCACAAAAGGTGTTTAGATCAATATTTTTGAATTCAGTCCCATTATCTGATCTAATGACTTTTACTTTCTGATTAGTTTGGTTTTCAATTCTCAGGATAAAGGACTTCATCAGTCCACTTGTCTCATCCTTAGTCCTTAGAAAATATACCCAAGTGAATCTAGAGTAATCATCAACAATAACCAAGCAGTAAGATTTTTTGCCTATACTCATAACATTTGTAGGACCAAACAGATCCATGTGCAATAACTGGAGACAAGAAGAAATTGAATTTATCTCTTTGGTCTTATGAGAAGTTTTATGCTGTTTGCCTTTAAGACAAGCAACACAAAGATCATCACATGAAAAGACTTTAGATGGTAAACCTCTTACAAGGTTGTTTTTAACAAGCTTGTTCATAGTTTTGAAGTTCATGTGACACATCTTTCTGTGCCATAGAGAGGATTCATCTACAGAGGCTTTTGAAACAAGACAATTTAGAGATGAATCACTTTCAACCTTGTCCATATCTAGACAGTAAACATTGTCCTTTCTTGGAGTTCTAAGTAGTATCATGCTTTCATCAACTACCTTGAACCCTGGAGCAAGGATCATACACTCAGTATTTGTAAATAATATACTATGTTGTTTGTCACAAACCTGTGATACACTTAACAGGTTGTACTTTAAATGATCAACATAGTAGACATCCTCAAATGTCATCTTACCTTTGGTGACATTACCTTTTCCACTTATCTTACCACCAGTAAGATTATCTCCAAATGCAACATGTCCTCCATTGATATGCTTGAAATCCTGAAGGCATGACATGTTACCTGTCATGTGCCTAGAGCAACCACTATCAACATGCCATATGCTCCTTCCCTTGAGCTGTTGGTTGCCCTGCACATAAGATAGATCAGTTAGTATGAATTAGGAACCCAAGGCAAAGTGGTCTTGGGTACCCCTTTCTCATCAAAATATTTGCATTCTTTCTTGACAAGATTTTTGAATTTTAACTCCTCATTCTTGGAGTACTTTGTCACAATAATAGGCTTGGAAACATTTGTGCTGAAAACAGTACTGGTTTTAGAGGTATTAACTACCTTAGCAACACTTGCATGCTTAGCAGTACTAACCTTGTTAGAAGTAGTAACTGTGTTAGCAGCAGTAACTGTGTTGGCAGTATTAACCTTTGAAGAGGTACTAACTGTATCAGCAGCATTAATGTTTTCAGCAGTACTAACACAGGTAGCAGCAGTAATACTTCCAGCAGCACTAACCCTGTCAGCAACACTAACAGTTTTAGTGCTTTTGGGCACCCACATTTTAATGCTTTCTTTTAAAATCTTATTCTTCATGGGGCCTTTCTTTTCACCATGTTTCTTTCCAGCCTTCCTATAATCAACAGATTTTTGCACAAATCTTTGAAAGGTCATCTGTTGATTAATAGGGTTGAAGAAGCAATATTTAGCCAGATGATTTAACTTGCCACATATGAAGCAAGGTTTTGGTCTATTGATTTTACTCAGATCAACTCCTTGCTTCTGAGCCCATTGATTATTCCAGTTTCTTTGATTTCCTCTTTTTAAACCAGAATTTAGGCTCTTGGTTTTACTACAACCACACTGATTACAAGATCCAGGATTCACAACTGTGGTTTGTTTGTAATGAACCTTGTTATCTTTTCCTTTGGTCTTCTCTATCTCCTTGGACTTGATCCAGTTTTTCCCACATCCTTCATTGGTGATTATACTATTTTCTACTGGGATTTCTTTACTTATATCATTATCTCTCTTCTTACTGGCTTCTTTCTCAGTTAGATCCTTAATTACTACTTCTTTCAAAGGGTCTATCTTAAAGACTTTTTCAGATAAGTCCTTTTTCTCCTTGGTTTCTAACAAGTCTGAAGTAGGAGAGATATAATTGTTGTTGTAAGGAGGAGGTGTACTGTTGTATCCAATACCAGGCTTCATCTTATCATGAATCTGAGCCTTTAGAAGAGAATCCATTGCTTTTGAAGCATATGAAAACTTTTCTATGTCAAGTTTAACTTTAGACAATTCCTCCTTCAGCCTATCACTCTCTTCTAAGGATTTAGACAGTTTGGTTTCTAACTCATTCTTTTCCCACTTCCAATAGTTAGTGTCATAGGAGTGTTGAAGTGTCATAGGAGTGTTGAAGTTCATTAGCTTGAAAGCCTTTGATTTGTTCTTCAAATCTCTCTACTATTAGCACATAATCTCTTCTATCCTTTTCCAACCTTTTGAGGTCATCACACATACTTTGATTGTGATCTCTGTATCTTTTGACAGTGTCAATGCAGGATTTAGTACAAAGATTAGAAGTTACCTCAGAGGGGAGATCAGACACTTCTGCCATAAGAGCTTGATTCTGAATGGCTTCTTCAGCTTGATCACTCCAGTCAAATCCCATTCCTTGTTGAGAGACAAGGGCTTGAGCAGGATTCTTGTTCTGAGTGTAGCCTCCATTCTGAGCTTGTTGGTGGTTGTTGTTTGGAATAGCACTTCTGCATTCTCTAGCAAAATGTCCTTTCATGTGACACTTATAACATTCCACCTTGGTTTTGTCAAAACCAGCTCCATCTTCTCTTCTTTGAGAGAAGTTATTCCTTCCTGTTCTTTTAATGAACTTCTTCACCCTCATGGATAACATGGCCATCTGCCATTTAATATCCATCTCTTCCAGGTCATCAGGGTGAAGTTGATCCAGATCATCATTAATCAATGAATTGTTACTTTGACTGGACAAGAAGGCTTCAAATATTGTTTCAGTTCCTTTTTCTGAACTTGCTCCACTAGCAGTACTCACTGCTTCAGGGATGGCAGTAGTATCAGGGGCTGTTGAAAGAAGTGCAGAATTGTGGACATAACCAGTAGGCTTCTTCTTGATCTCTACCTCAGTTTCAAAAACTCTTAGATCATTGTATAGATCATCAAGTTCTTTCTCTTCCAGATTATCACTCTGCCTATATGAGACAGTGTACATAGTCCATTCATTACCAAGAGATCTGAGGAACTTTCTGTTGATGTCATCTTGATCCATCTTCACTCCTACAGTAGCCAGTTCACCGATGAGCTTGTTGAACCTATCAAAAGTTTGAGTCATAGACTCATTCTTTGAGGAAGTAAAGTTCTCATATTGCTGCTTTAGAACGTCTCTTTGATTTCTTTTGATGCTCTTAGTTCCAGCAAATCTTTTCTCTAGAGCATTCTAGAGAATTTGAGCATCAGTGTAGTTGCAAAATTGATGCTGATATTCATTTGGGATTGCCAAGAGCAGAGTGCTCAAGGCCTTCACCTCTGTCTGTCTGATCTTTCTTTCACCATCTGTCTTTGGTGGAGGTCTTTTCCCATCTGGTCCTATTCTTCCAGCTTCAGAAGGACCATTCTCAATGATATCCCACATTGAGTAGTCAGTGAGAAGAATATATTGTCTGATTCTGATCTTCCACATGTCAAACTCACTGGGTTTGAGCATTGGAACCTTGGAGACCAAAGTACTGCTTGATTCTGTAAGATTTTCCATGATAGATAGATGTTTCTGAGAGAGTTCTGCTCTGATACCACTTGTCAGGATCGAATTCTCAACAAGAATTAATTCTCAGAAACAATATCAAAGAAGTTTGCGGAATAACACTTTGATATTCAATGAAACAGTAAACCAGAACAGTATATAATCAATAACTTGTAAATTTGTATTGAATGCTTGAAGTTACAAGTTTACACACTCAACCTCAATATTGATGAACAGGCTCACCAATACGAATTCTACTTCTCTAGAATTAGGATCAATGCCTTGAGGTTGATTTCTCTCTAGAACTTCTAATTATCAAAAGTTAATACTATCTATTCTGTACATTCTATACATATATTAATCAAAAGATAATTACAAAGAATAAACAAATCTTCAGTATATCTTCCATGTATATTTCTAAGCTTCCATATGTATCTTCAGAATATCCAGTTGTCATTCTTTCCATTCGAATTTCTTAAGAAGCACTAATTATGCTCAGCAGCATTAAATTCTTCTAGCAGCATTAACTACTAAGAAGTACTAACTACTAGCAGTACTAACTAGCTAAGCAGTACTAACTTTGTTCAAGCAGCACTAACTTTGACTAGCAGTATTAATACTCAGCAGTATTAATCTTCAAAGTACTATGGCAGTACTAACTCTGAACTAGCAGTAGTAATCAGCAGTAGTAATTCTGTACTAGCAGCATTAACCACACTTGATAGAATCTTCAGTTCCCAACAGAAATTAAATTAATTTTAAAGAATAATGATGATAGTGGGGTATAGGGTAGTGGGGAAGTGGAATGGGTGAAAATGGTTGAGTGTCAGGAGCGTGGGGACTGCAAAACGTCGTTTCTCTGACACGCTAGTCCAATCATGGCACATGGCATAAAGGGATTGGGAAAGACAGAGGTACCGAAAGGATTTCGGTAGAAAAGAGGATAAGCTCAAAACACGTAAGCAATGGATTTCGATAGGTGATAGTTACCAAAATAAGGATTTTGGCAAGGAGAAGTTCGATAAGTGAGGGTCTTTATCAAAAATATACGATAAGGATGAGACGTGCCAAAATATAGAGATTCGGTAGTCATCAATCTTACCGATAATGGAGAGTTTGGTAAAGCGATGATGGGTGCCGAAAGAAGAAATTCGGTGGAAGGATGCTTACCGAAAGGAGAATTTCGGGAAAAAAAATTTACTCAAAATTTAATATACCTAGTGATCCAATCAGGAAGTTGAATCTTGCTTCATCCAGAGGTTTAGTGAAGAGATATTCCAACTGAAAGTCAGTGGGGATAAAGTGCAGTTCAATATCTCCTTTAGAGATGTGATCTTTGATAAAGTGATATCTGATGTCTATGTGCTTAGACCTGGAGTGAAGCACCAGGTTGTTCGCAATGGCTATTGCACATGAATTGTCACACAGGATGGGCACCCTTGAATAGAACTGATCATAATCTTGTAGCTGATTCTTCATCCACAAGATTTGAGCACAACAGCTCCCTGCAGCAACATATTCAGCCTCAACAGTAGAAGTAGAGACTGGATGTTGTTTCTTGTTGGACCAGCTGATCAAATTTCCACCTAGTAATTGGCAACTTCCAATTGTGCTCTTCCTATCTACTTTATATCCTGCAAAGTCAGAATTTGAATGGCCAATTAGATCAAAACCTGAGTCTTTGGGATACGAAAGACCCAGATTCGTGGTACCTTTTAGATACCAGAAGATGCGTTTTATGGCAGCCAAATGAGATTCCTTAGGATAGGCCTGATAACGCGCACATAGATAGGTAACAAACATAATATCTGGTCTGCTAGCAGTAAGATAAAGATGAGAACCAATCATTCCTCTATAATTAGTGATGTCAACTGATTTACCAACTGGATCAACATGAATTTTAAGAGGTGGTGCCATGGGAGTTTTCATGGGAGATCAATATTCAAAATTGAACTTCTTGAGGAGGTCACGAATATATTTACTTTGATTTATAAAAGTTCCCTCAAAAGTTTTCTTAATTTGAAGACCAAGAAAGAATGTAAGCTCACCCATCATGCTAATCTCATACTTGCTCTTCATGAGATAGGCAAAATCCTAACAGAGAGATTCGTCAGTAGCACCAAAAATGATATCGTCCACATAGATCCGAACAAGAACGATATTACCTCTACTCTTCTTGAGAAAAAGAGTATTATCAATTTTACCTCAGGTATATTTGTTGGAGAGAAGAAAGTCAGACATAGTATCATACCAAGCACGAGGAGCCTGTTATAGACCATAGAGGGCCTTATCCAGCTTGAACACAAAGTCTGGATGAGAAGGATCTTCAAAGCCAGGAGGTTGCTCCACATAGACTTCTTCAGCAAGCTCTCCATTAAGAAAAGAACTTTTGACATCCATCTGAAAAGATCGAAAGTTTTTATGAGCAGCATGAGCTAGGAAGATTCTTATTGCTTCAAGTCTGGCAACAAGAGCAATGGTTTCATCCCAATCAATCCCTTCCTCTTGTCTTTGTCCTTGGGCAACAAGTCTAGCCTTGTTTCGAATGACAATACCCTCCTCATCCATATTGTTTCTGAAGACCCACTTAATACCAATGATAGTTTTTCCTGAAGGACGAGTAACAAGTCTCCAGACCTTGTTTCTTTCAAACTGAGAAAGCTCTTCTTGTATGGCAGTTATCTAACATGGATCAACCAAAGCTTCTTCAATTTTATTCAGTTCTATGATGGAGAGAAAATTCACATAGAGACAAATGTTTCCAATCCCTCTTTTTGTTTGAACATCTGCTTGTTGATCACCAATAATTTGTTCAATGGGGTGATCTTTGGTCCACTTAGTGGGTGGTGGAAATGGTGCAGCAAGTGGTTTTGGAGAGTAGGAATAAGAGGGTTCGGTAAGGAAGTTATAAGTAGGTTCATGATGAACATTTTGAGATATGGGTTCGGTAGGGATTTCAGATACTACAATCTATAGATTAGGTTCGGTAGGAGATGAGGAAGAAGGTTGGTTATTTTGAGAAGGGAGATATGCCGAAAAGGGGACAGAGAGTCTTTTCCTACACAAGAAGTTATCCATTAATATAATTCATTGTCATCACATGAGAGAGAGGATGACTTTTGATCATCAAATCTCACATGTCTTGACTCATCAATACATTTCCTTCGGAGGCTATAGACTTTGTAGGCTTTAGAAGAAATAGAATAACCCATAAAGATTCCCTCATTAGCCATAGGATCAAATTTCCCAAGATGTTCTCGGTCATTAAGAATGAAACACTCACAACCGAAAACATGGAGAAAGTTGATGTTTGGTTTTCGACCATAAAAGACTTCATAAGGAGTTTTGCCTCTTAACAATGACAGATCTATTTTGGGTAAAGCAAGTTGTATTGATAACTTCAGCCCAAAAATAGGTAGGAAGGTTGGATTCACTCGGCATATAACGAGCATCTTCACATAGAGTTCTATTCTTCCTTTCCACAACACCATTTTGTTGTGGTGTTCTGACAGTTGCAAAGTTTTGAGAGATTCCTTTGTCAATGAAAAAGGCCTCCAAGATAGCATTTCTGAATTTTGTACCATTGTCACTTTTGACTGATTGTACAAGTTGACCATTGAGCACTTTATATTTCTTGATAAAGTTGATGATTTCTTCAGATATGTCACTTTTGTACCGAAGAAAAGATATCCAAGTGTAACGAGTAAATTCTTCAACTATTATTAGAATGTACCTCTTTCCTCCATGACTTGGAGTACTGACTAGTCCACATAGATCCTTATGCAGCATCTGCAAAGGGGTAGTAATAGAGAAACACTGCTTGGTTTTGAAAGAAGAAAGTTTGCCTTTTTCACAAGTTGCACACAACTTTTCTTTAACAAAGGATAACTTTGGCATTCCAACAACCAGATCTTTATTGGAAAGAGCATTCAACGTCTTCAAGTTGAGGTGAGAGAGATGTTTATGCCAGAGCCAGTTCTTTTTGACAGAGTCTTTAGAGATAAAACATATGCTTTCTTCTTATGCCGATTGATGACTCATGTTGATGACATACATATTGTCCTTTCCAGAACCAGATAGAATAGTGTGATAGTTTCTGTCGGCAATGAGACAGTCATCAATTCTAAAAATCACAAAGTATCCTATATCACATAGTTGACTGATGCTTAGAAGATTATGCATCAGTCCTTCGAAATAGGCAACTTTGTTGAAGGTAATAGACCCATTTGAGAGAGTTCCATAACCTTTAGTGGAACCACGAGAGTTATCACCAAAAGTCACAGTGAGTCCTTTTTCAGTCACATATTTAAGTAGAAGAGATTTATTGTCGGTCATATGTCTTGAGCATCCACTGTCTAAATACCATGTATGTTGATGTTCAATGACCTGAGATGAGGAGGATGAGCACTCAGTAGAGACCAATGCCATGGTCATGTCGGTATCCTTGACTTCGGCCATATCGTCTAGTTTGGCCATGAGACACTTGCTTGATATCTCCTTTTCACTGTCAGATGTTGGTTTATCAGCCCAGTCATAGGACTCGACCATTAAACCTTTTTCTCTACGGTGAGAGTTCTCGTTTCTTTCCTTCCTTCTCTTATATTTAGCTTTATAATTCTCAGCTCGATCAGTGTTTTCTTTGAAAGAGGAAGAAGTGGATTTTCGGGAGAAAGATCGACCTGCAGAAGCATATCTCATTTTTCTTCCTTTAGAGGAGTTGGAAGAGTTAGATTTGGATCTCCTTGGAGGATTGCTTCTGCACTCAGATGCAAAGTGGCCTTTCTGGCCAAAAGCTTAGCATTCCTCATAAGATTTACCTATTGTGTTTTTAGAAAAGAAGGAGGATTTTCGGTTAGTTCTATAACGGTTAGAGGAAAAGTTGTTTTTGAACTTTGAGAAGTTGGCGAGCATGCCCATATCCTTCGTCATTTGTTCAACCGAGTTGTCTTCACCATGATCATCAGCCTCACTAAGATAGGCTTCCAATTGGTGAGCGACTTTCTCGGTCAGACTCATTAGAAGGATAGGTGATTCGAGGAATGTACATAGATTTCTTGGAAGTATCACCGATAAGAGCCATAGAAGGGCTTTTTATCTCTTTGATGATAGTTTTCCATTGGATCCTTGTTTGCTCATAGTTAAAAAGGGATCCATAAAGAACAGTGAGAGGAAGATTGTCAAGATCCATGGTTGTCTTGATGCAAGTACAGATGTTTTCCTAGAAGTCCGAAAGACCATCCATAAACTTGCACAAAACTTCCTCATTTTCATATAATTTTCCTAGAAGTTTAAGATCATTTGAAAGACTGTTAAAGCGATTGTAGTAGTCAGAGAGATATTCTCCCTTTTCATGAGAGAAGAGTTTGTACTTACGAACAAGAGAAATCTTTTTTGCTTTTCTTGACCTCTTCTGCAACTTCGTATAGAAGAACACATAGAGTAGTCCACATTTCTTTTGTAGTAGAAAGGTTTACCAACTAGTGCTCTGACCCTAGAGTCAAGACCAATAAGACGCTTGTCTTCCTCAGTGTAGTTTTTGGGCTTTTTGAAGATGTACATTACAGTGGTAGAAGTTCGTTCTTCATCCGAGGAATCATCAGAACTTTGGTACAAGATATCTTAGTCTTTAACCTTTTCTTTTTCTTTATCTTTGGCTGATTTTTGAAATCGATCCCAGACTTTAAGGATTATGGGTCCATCACGAAGTAAAGTAAGAAAGTGACTATCAACACCCTCTAGAAACAACATCATACGACTTTTCAAAAAGTAAAAGTTGATAGGGTTGAACTGTGGAGGTTTGGCTATAGAGCCATTGTCGATAGGAAAGGAGTTTTGAGAATAGAACTCAATCTTAGCAGAAGATGATGATGTCATCATAGATCTGGTCTATTAGATTAAATCAACCAGCTCTGATACCACTTGTTGGTTCAAGATAAGCAAAACATTATTGTAGAAGGGGAAGGGGTTCAATACAATACTCAAATATTTCACTTAGTTTTTAATTCTTTTATTGATATATAAAATATCAAGAATTACACTTAGTAAACAAAAAGGATTGTTGCGGAAAAGAAGAGTAAAACTATTCTAACATTCTTGCACTTAGAAACTTTTAAGAACACAACTTAGAAAACACAGAGATTAAAAAGCTATGAAGATGAGAGAAAATAGTTATCAACTTTGGAGTGCACTAAAACCTCTTTGCCAAAAAAATTAAGTTTCATGGAGGAGGTCTTCATCCTTTTATACTACACAATGCATTGAATGCAAATGACACTTGTCATATGTTGAGTGGAACCTTGAGATTTCTTCAGTAAATTGTGAGATATATGAAACGATAATATCTCAATAAAATATACCTAGTAAAAATCTTTTTGAGATCTTTTTGAAGAAAGTCTTTATAAGATCAGAACTTGAGTGAATATTCTCTGTGCAATATAAGGTTCGATTCCTTTTATTTGAAATATATTGGGAACGAAGAAGTATAGTCAAATCATGAGGATTTGCTATAAATGGTATCACCGAATTAGGGGATAATTCGGCAGTGACATTGTCTGTCGAAACTTCGGTAAGGGATTGCCGATTGAGGGAGATCAGCAGATGTGATTTCTGCTGACCCATTAAGGAAGTATTGGCAAGAGAGATTTTGCCGAAGGTATTGCTTCTCTTCGGAAGGATTAGATAAGTACTTGTAAAGTTTATCTTGATCTGCATCAATAAAATCACTTCATGTTTGAATTCGGTTGGTCTTCGTTTCAACAATCTTTTAAAGCACAACTAAACTATTACAAAGAACCATAAAATATTCTAAGTATGAATATGTACAACATTTAGAGATATACAATTATAAGCCGAAAAGGGGAGGTCATCTTCAAATCTTTGATGACCCAACAGAATGATTTGAGAAAAACTAGAGGCAATTTAAGATATGTCCTATCTTATCTCCAACGTTCTTGGTTGATTTAACATTTATTAATATTGCATCTGCTTTTGTTCGTGATGGTCAATGATAGTCAAGGGGTGAGAAGATTATCGACGAGGGGTAAGGAAGACGATCCAATTAATATGGAAGTGGTGGAGAAAATGGGTAAGGTGTAACTCCTTGGATTTTCGGTAACACTTTTTCCCCCTCTCGCATGTGTGTGTTGAGCCCTTATCCCTAGTGAATCGTAATTAATGCGTTGAGATGACTTTCGGGCCATGTTTATGTGTTTAAATTATGTATATTTTACTTCGCTTTGTGATCGTTACTATTACTAGTCGAATTTGGATCAAACCAGGCCAAAATTGGAAGTTTGGTGAGCTGAGAGCGAGCCCGACAACCTTGCCCTGCGACCGTGCCACAAGCATTGTCATTGGAGCATTGTCGCACCAGAAATACTGCTTGCGGTACCATTTTGGTGATTGTTCCGACAAAAATGACCAAGGTCACATCGTCGTGCCACTATCGCGTGGTCGACCCAGACTTTAGGGATTATGGGTCCCTCACGAAGTAAAGTAAGAAAGCGACTATAAACATCCTCTAGAAACAACATAATGCGACTTTTCAAAAAAGAAAAGTTTTTAGGGTTGAACTCCGGAGGTTTGGCTATAGAGCCATTGTCGATAGGAAAGGAGTTTTGGGAAGAGAACTCAATCTTAGAATAAGATGATGATGCCATCGCAGATCTGGTCTATTATATTAAACCAACCAGCTCTGATACCACTTGTTGGTCTCTGATAAGCAAAAAAGTATTGTAGTAGGTGGGGGGGTTGAATACAATACTAAAATATTTCACTTAATTTTTAATTCTTTTATTGATATATAAAATATCAAGAATTACACTTAGTAAACAAAAATGATTGGTGCGGAAAAGAATAGTAAAACTATTAGACCAATCTTGCACTTAGAAACTTTGAATAACACAACTTAGAAAACACAGAGATTAAAAAGCTATGAAGAGAGAGAAAATAGTTATCAACTTTGGAATGCACTAACATCTCATTGCCGAAAAACGTAAGTTGCGTGGACGAGGTCTTCACCCTTTTATACTACACAATGCATTGAATGCAAAGGACACTTGTTATATGTTGATTGATTCCTTGAGATTTCTTCAGTAAATTATGAGATATATGAAATGATTTATCAATATACAAAAAGGAACTTTTGTACTATGATAATATAATATCTCAATAAAATATACCTAGAACAAATCTTTTTGAGATCGTTTTTGTTAGGTCTGGTTTTATAGTAATCATTGTATTTATAGGACTTGGTCAATACTGTGTTTAGGGCTGATTAGTATTGTATCTGACCAAGGGTATTTAAGTCCCTTTGGTCTTTGTCTTGTGTAAGAAACACACGCACTATTCATTTGAATTACTTTCTTTGCGCTCCAATTGTCTCTCTCTCTACTTTCTCTCTCTAAGGATTTAGAGATCTTGGTTTATCAATTGGTATCAGAGCCTGCTAGATCTTGAGAGGATTGAGAGATTGTTTGTATTGATCTGAATTAGTGATTGAAATCGAAAATTTGATCGATTTTATTGAGTTTTTCAATAAAATCTCGTTTTCTTGATTTCTCACAAAATTTGGATATGTTTCTGGTTAATTTTGTGTGATTTTAATTGGTTTAGATTCGTTTTGAATTGTCAATCATGTTTGATTCTTATTGTTTTGCATAAAATTCATGTTTTGATCTTCGATTTTGATAAATTGTAATTTTCTGAAAAAAACGAGTTACGGTACTGTTACATTCTTGATTTTGAGTTTTAGTGTGTTTTAATCGGAATTGGTTATTAATTGTTGTTAGAATTGTGTTTTCAAAGTTCAGTATATGCATTTCTTGCTTAAATTTCTTGGTTTGATCTGTTTTTGCAAAATTTTACGAGTTTATGAACTTTGCGTTTCATTCTTGAAGTTTGCGTTTCATTCTTCAACTTTGCGTTTCATTCATATGCTTTGAGCCTCATTCATCATACTTTGCGTTTTCGGTTCACATTAGACCCACAAAGTTCATTGTGCGTCTGAAGTGTCACACGCAAAAGTCAGGTTCTCGGATCTTACTACACGCGCAAAGTTCACTTTGCGTTTCTAGTTAGACCCGCAAAGCTTCACTTTGCGTTTCTAGTGTGACCCGCAAAGTCCACCGTGCGTTTCCTTCTACACCCGCGAAGTTTACTTTGCATTTCCCTCTTCACACGCAAAGTTAACCTTGCGTTTCCCTCAACACCCGCAAACCTCAGTTTGCGTTTCTGTCTTCACCCACAAAGCTCGACTTTGCGGGTCTCCCTGTCTTAGTTAAAAAAAAAAAAAAAAAAGTCTGGAAATTTTTTTTAGTGTGTCTTCTAAATTTTTTTCTTTTTAATCTTTGTGTTATATCAAGTGTTTTTCAAATTGTCAATTTTTAATTTTTTTTTTTGAAAATTTTCAATTCAATCTGATTTTTGATTTTCTGATATATAGTTTGGGACGGTCATTCATTTCAAGTTGATCATTTTCTCAAGATGTCTTTGCAAGCACAGATGTACAAGAATGACCTCATGATGTCTTTGGGGTCTGATACTCGTCCACCAGTACTAATCAATGAGAACGAATTCGAACAGTGGCAGGATCGGTTTATCAACTTTATTGAAAGGCAACCTAATGGGGATAACATGATGAAATCTCTGTAAGAAGGTCCTATGGTGAGGAAAATGAAAGTGATTCCAGCTACTGCTACTACTCCAGCTACAGCAGTTGAAACACCTTTAAGTGAATATGACGAAAAAGAGCTATCAAGATATAAAGCAGACAGTCAGGCTAAATCAAATCTGATTCTTGCTCTTCCCAACTCCATCTATAACAGAATCGATTGCTTCAAATATAACCCTATGCTGATGTGGACACAACTTGAGAAGATTATGCTTGGTTCTGCAATGTCTACTCAGTTACGACAGACCAGATACATGAACAACTTTGAAAAGTTTCAGGCAAAGGATGGGGAAAGTTTGAAGAGTGTGTTTGATCGATTCTGGGTTGTTATCAATGATCTCTACAAGATTGAAGTCACCAAGACTGAGTTGGAGGCTAACTTGAAGTTTCTGAACGCTTTACAACCTGAGTGGAACAAGTCATGCCATAGAATGAGAAACGATGTCAGAATCTCAACCATGCCAATTCAGGAGTTATATGAAATCTTGATGACAGATGAATCTTTGGTACTGGAAAAGAAGGCCAAACTGGATAAAAAGAACAAGAAAACAGTTGATCCGGTTGCTCTTCTCACTAAGCAACTGAATGAACAAGCGTTGTCTGATAACGCTTACACCAGGTCAACTGATGACGATGGAGAGGCCTTACAGAAAGCTATGATTCTTCTCCTTCAACATTACCAGAAGAAGTTCCAACCTAGATCGAGTTCCAACTCTTCTCTCTTCACTTGTGGGTTTAAAGCCAAAGTACCCGAGCTAAAGAATGCTGCTTGCTACAACTGCGGAAAGCCGGGTCACATGTCAAAGGAGTGTAGAGCAAAGGTGGTTAGGGATTCGGCATACTACAGAAAGAAAGTGGAATTGGCTGAAAAGAGAGAGAACGGAACTGCTTTATTAGCTGAGGAAGAATTTTGGCTGGATCACTCTGACGACGAAGCTTCGAACGTAGAGATCACTCTGATGTGCTTAGTCGTAGATGACCAGACAGACGATTCTGACACTGATGAGGATGAGGTATATTCTGAATTTGACTACAACTTTATTACCTCCCAGTTTAAAATCATGATTAATGCTTTATCAGATTTGCGATCTAAATTTTTATCTGAAAAAGTTTTAAATTCTGAAAAGTCAGATTTAATTGAAAAGCTGAAAATTTCTTTGAAGGATGAAAAATCTATTTTAGAAAATACTAAAGACATCTTTCAAAAGAAATTGGATGCTTTGGAAATTTCAAACAAAACTTATCTTGAATCCTTGACTGACATGACCAAATTAAAAGATGAGTTCTCAGATAAAATAAATAAATTAGAAGAAAAACTTTATCGAAGAGACCAATCTGAACAAACAATTTATATGAACAAGCCGAGGAGTGAAGAGGCTTTAAAACAGAAATAGGGACTTGGTTTTGATAATCCTCAATTATTAAACAAAGTAATAGACGAAGTTCCCACCTTATATAAATACGATTATCTGACACTTGCTCATTATGCTCCTCAGTTCAAATTTCATTGGACTAGTGAAAAGGAAGTGTTAGATCTCGAAAATGAGAAAATGATATATAAAAAGAAAAATGAAATTCCTTTTGTTTATACGTCCGAAAATGCCAAATATTTTCCGAAAAAATCAAATAGAGGAAGAAGAGTTTTAAATGATATATCTTCTGTTAAATCTTCAGTATCTAATGATTTTATTCCTTCTTATGCCCCTGATTCTGATAAGGAAAATATTTCTCCAATCATTTATGATTCGAAGAAATATACTCCTCCGTTAATATTAGAAGGAAAAATCATATATCTTGAAGATCAGATAGAAGATCAAAATATTTTGAAGAAAATTGAATCTGACATTATTCTTTCTTTTATGACTTCTAGTCTTGAAGAAAATTTATTTTCTCAAAAATCAGATTCTATTTCTAGCCTATCTTTTGATTCTAATGAAAATAAAAAAGAAGTTTCAAATTTTAAAATCCTTTCTCAAAATAATTCAGACTCCGAGGTGAATTCAAATTTATTAGTTGATCAGATTGGTTGCTTGGATAAATTTATTTCTTCTGATTTAAATATTTCGTCTAAAATTCTTGATAATTCTCTTACGCTCAATGATCAATATTATAAACCTAAGCGTAAAAGAAGACGGTCAAAGAAGTCGAAGTAACGAGATACGGTTCTTTCTAACTGTTCTAATTCTTCCGATTCTATTATTTCAGATAGGACTGTGAGCCAGTCAAAGAAGAAGATCTGGAGAGCTAGGCGGACATCAACTGATTCTATGTTTGATGGAGATCGATGTGTAGACAAATTTTATAATAGTGATTCATTTGCTGTTTGTAATAAAGTTTCAAAATACTCTATAAAGCAAATGTTTCAAATTTCAAAAAATGTCTCATATTCGTCTTCTGATTCTAGTTCATATGATCTTGCTTTATCTTCTAATAGTTGTGATTATTTCTCTGATCATATTCCTCATGCTTCTCATATCAAATCTGCTTATTGTTTCCCCATACGAAATGCAACTAACAAACACGGACTCAAATTCAAGTGGGTACCCAAATCTTTATCTGATTCAAAGTTGCAGGCATCACATGTTAAGGGGGAGTAAGGGAATTTTGGCTTCTGAGTAATTCAGCTCAGGACCCGCACTTCATAGACTCGACTGCTGAACACAACAGTTTAGAACTCGTTCTTCAATGATTAAGCTTCTGACTTAATGAGATACTGTGAGTACATCAATTTTATTTCCGCTTCATATATCTCTGATTATGATGTGTTCCAGTTTTTCTCAATGTTTCAAGAATCTGAGCTTATTTATCTATCTCATGAATTGTACTACCCAAAATTTTCTTCTAATATGAGACACAAATTTATTTTCTTCTATGTAAAAGATGAAATAGTTGAATTTTATTTTGTTCCAACTAAATATTAATTAAAAGTTTAAATCTTTACAAATTTTATTCTATAAAGTAAAGTTTTACATTTTTTCTTTCCTTTGAATAAAACATGTGTCTAGGATAAATTTTCAAGTTCTTTTGTTTATATTAAAGTTTTTATATGGTCAAATTTCAAGTCTTACAAAAGTCGAAAAGTCAGCAACATGTTTGAAACTTTTATTTCTGCTTTAAAGATATGTGAGTCGGAATTTTTATAATTTACTTTGCTTAGACTACCTAAACGATCAAAATTTTAGATTGGAATGAAAATATGGGCTAAGCATTTAGACGTTGATCTGAGTGATTGAGATGAATATTAAATTCTTAAAATACAGAAATCTCTAAGTTTAAAAGTTTGTACCTGTGACCTTTCTGGTTTGGGAAAGTACGTTCCGTGGGATGCTTGTCATCTGGTCCCCTAAGGTCATTTGGTCTGGGAGTGATCGAACAAAAATCCTTCTATAAAATCAGATCGAAAGTCATGTTCTACTGGTATGAATGGGTTTAGAATATGTCGATGTAGCATTTCTGATCTGGGAGAGTAAGTTCCAAGGGGTGCTTGACACCTAGTCCCCTAAGGCCAACTAGTCTGGGAGCGGCTGACCCAAATCCTGCAATAGGTTCAGATAGAAAGTTACGTTTACGGCATGTTCTTTACTTAATAAACTTCTTGATTAAAAAGATGCCAAAGTGCACGAGCTTAAAAGATGCCAAAGAGCACACTCATGTTAAGATGCCAATGAGCACAATGCTAAAAGATGCCAATGAGCACATATCTCATGATACTTGGTAAAATGTTTGAGTTGTGATAAACCTGTAAATTTGTGAAAGTCTTAATTTTCAATGGCTTCGTGTTAGTACATGCAAAGTTCTCTATAATATTTTTAGAATTGCATTTTCTTGAAGCTAATCAAAGATTCGCATGTGAGCACACTGAATAGATTGCTGGAAGTTTTTGAAATTGAACATGTCTTAACTTGATATGCAATGAGACTTGTTCTTGTATCCTACAACATATTTTGATTTCAAATGATTGATAAAATTTGTAATATTTTTACTCTGTAGAATTTTATTTGTTTAGTGTTCAAAATTTTATATGTTTAGTCGTTTCAAAATTTACATTCAGTATATTTTTCTTTCTACATTAATTTCTGATAATTGTGTTCTCATAAATATATTTTAATGGGTTTATGCATTATTCAAGGAGGAGTGAACAAAGAGATGTATTTCAAAGATTAAATCTGTTTTTGAGGGCAAGTGTCTGATTTTCTTTACATGAATGCTATCTTGAATTGTCTTATCTAATGCATTTGTGTAGGGGGAGTCAAAGAGCTTAACAAGGTAAATTTTTTCTAAGTCTACTTTGCGCTTCAGGCATGACACGCAAAGCTTGTTTTGCGTTTCCTTCATGAACCGCAAACCTTGATTTACACGTCACATGTGAACCGCAAACCTTGCTTTGCGCATCACACATAGAACGCAAACCTTGCTTTGCGCGTTACACATAGAACACAAACATTGCTTTGCGCTTCCAGCATGGAACGCAAACCTTCTCTGTTTTCTATATTTCTTTGATTTTGCAGATCTTTCGCTGTCTCGTCTCCAACATTTGCATGACCAAGTTGATCAAGATCATCAAGGTCATGAGGGGGAGAAGTCAAGGAGAAGTTAAAGAGACAAAGAGTTCAAAAGATTATCTGCTGATCAAGATTCGCTCAAAGATTCCATTCACTCAGCTATTTCAAATTCTTTTGCTGTTCTTGGTCCGAAAACCACAGTTCATTCAAAATCATTCAAAAGAGGTGTATCGTGTTGAGCTTAAGCAGCAAAGAAAATTTTCAATCTGCAAGATGCTGAGAAGAAACTTTTTCTTAAAAGTCAGAAAGCTTCTGAAAGTCGCTTTGTTGGTCCGTGTTATTATAGAAGACAATTTTTTAAAACCAAACCGCCAATGATTACTAAGGGGGAGATTGTTAGGTCTGATTTTATAGTAATCATTGTATTTATAGGACTTGGTCAATACTGTGTTTAGGGCTGATTAGTATTGTATCTAACCAAGGGTATTTAAGTCCCTTTGGTCTTTGTCTTGTGTAAGAAACACACGTACTATTCAATTGAATTACTTTCTTTGCGCTCCAATTGTCTCTCTCTCTACTTTCTCTCTCTAAGGATTTAGAGATCTTGGTTTATCAGTTTTGAAGAAAGTCTTTATCAGATCAGAACTTGAGTAAATATCCTCTATGCAATATAAGGTTCAATTCCTTTTATCAGAAAGATATTGGGAATGAAGAAGTATAGTCAAATCATGACGATTTGCTATAAAGGGTATCATCGATTTAGTGGATAATTCAGCAGTGAGATTGTCTGCCGAAACTTCGGCAAGGGATTGCCTAATGAGGGAGATCGACAGAGGTGATTTCTTCCAAACCACTAAGGAAGTATCGGCAGGAGAGATTCTTCTGAAGGTATTGTTTCTCTTCGGAAGGAGTAGCTAAGTAGTTGTAAACTTTATCTTGATCCGCATAGTAGAATTACTTCATGTTTGAATTCCGTTGGTCTTCGATTCACCAATCTTTTAAATCACAACTAAGCTACTACAAAGAACCATAAAATACTCTAAGTATGAATATGTACAACATTTAGAGATATACAATTATAAGCCACAAAAGGGAGGTCATCTCCAAATCTTTGATGACCCAACAAAATGATTTGAGAAAAACTAGAGGCAACTTAAGATATGCCTTATCTTATCTCCAACATACATGGTTGATTTAACATTTGTTAATATTCCATCTGCTTTTGTTCCTTATTGTCAATGATAGTCAAAGGATGAGAAGATTATCGACAAGGGGTGAGGAAGACGATCCAATTAATATGGAATTGGTGGAGAAAATGGGTAAGTTGTAACTCCCCGGATTTTTGGTAAGACTTTTTACCCCTCTCACATGTGTGTGTCGAGCCCTTATCCCTAGCGAATCATAATTAATGTTTTGACGTGACTTTCGGGCCATGTTTATGTGTTTAGAGTATGTATATTTTACTTTGCTTTGTGATCGTCACCGTTACTAGTCGAATTTGGATCAAACCAGGCCAAAATTGGAAGTTTGGTGAGCTGAGAGCAATCCTGATGACCTTGCCCTACGACCGTTCCACGGGCATTGTCGTTGGGGCATTGTCGCACAAGAAACACCCCTTGCGGTACCATTTTGGCGATTGTCCCGACGAAAGTGACCAAGGTCACAATCGTCGTGGCACTATCGTGGGGTCGACCCAGACTTTAGGGATTATGGGTCCGTCACGAAGTAAAGTAAGAAAGCGACTATCAACACCCTCTAGAAACAACATCATGCGACTTTTCAATAGGAAAAGAGTTTTGAGATGAGAACTCAATCTTAGCAGAAGATGATGATGCCATCATAGATCTAGTCTATTAGATTAAACCAACCAGCTCTGATACCACTTGTTGGTCCGTGAAAAGCAATAAAGTATTGTAGAAGGGGGGTTGAATACAATACTCAAATATTTCACTTAATTTTTTATTCTTTTATTGATATATAAAATATGAAGAATTACACTTAGTAAACAAAAATGATTGTTGCAAAAAAGAACAGTAAAACTATTCTAACAATCTTGCACTTAGAAACTTTTAAGAACACAAATTAGAAAACACAGATATTAAAAAGCTATGAAGATGAGAAAAAATAGTTATCAACTTTGGAATGCACTAACATACCTTTGCTGAAAAACGTAAGTTGCATGGAGGAGGTCTTCACCCTTTTATACTACACAATGCATTGAATGCAAGGACATTTGTCATATGTTGAGTGGATCCTTGATTTTTCTTCAGTAAATTATGAGATATATGAAATGATTTATCAATATACAAAAAGAAACTTTTGTTCTATGATAAGATAATATCTCAATAAAATATTCCTAGTACAAATCTTTTTGAGATCTTTTTGAAAAAAGTCTTTATCAGATCAGAACTTGAGTGAATATCGTCTATGCAATAGAAGGTTCGATTCCTTTTATCAGAGAGATATTGGGAATGAAGAATTATAGTCAAAATATGAGGATTTGCTATAAACGGTATCACCAAATTAGGGGATAATTCGGCAGTGAGATTGTCTGCCGAAACTTCGGCAAGGGATTGCCGATTGAGGGAGATCGGTAGAGGTGATTTCTGCCGACCCACTAAGGAAGTATCGGTAGGAGAGATTCTGCAGAAGGTATTGCTTCTCTTCGTAAGGAGTAGCTCAGTACTTGTAAAGTTTATCTTGATCCGCATCAGTAGAATCACTTCATGTTTGAATTCGGTTGGTCTTCGATTCACCAATCTTTTAAAGCACAAATAAGCTATTACAAAGAACCATAAAATACTCTAAGTATGAAAATGTACAACATTTAGAGATATACAATTATAAGCTGAAATGGGGAGGTCATCTTGAAATCTTTGATGACCCAACAGAATGATTTGAGAAAAACTAGATGCAACTTAAGATATGTCTTATCTTATCTCCAACGTACTTGGTTGATTTATCATTTCTTAATATTGCATCTGCTTTTGTTCGTGATGGTCAATGATAGTCAAGGGGTGAGAAGATTATCGATGATGGGTGAGGAAGACGATCCATTTAATATGGAAGTGGTGGAGACAATGGGTAAGGTGTAACTCCCCGAATTTTTGGTAAGACTTTTTCTCCCTCTCGTATGTGTGTGTCGAGCCCTTATCCCTAGAGAATCGTAATTAATGTGTTGACGTGACTTTCAGGCCATATTTATCTGTTTAGAGTATGTATATTTTACTTCGCTTTGTAACTCGACGGAGTAGGCAACAAAGGCACGTGGTGGTTTGAGGTTGAGATGTCTAGATGACATGAAAACTAAGACCGGGACATGAGGTGTAACCCAATAACATTATGTTTGACTACACTCACGTGTTCTTGTCATCTAGATGGAAACGTGTCTCCCCCGTATCTCAAAAGAGATCTTTTGTGTAATTGTATTCAGGTGTGATGTGTTGGTTGCAAGTTGATGCGACCCAAGATTAAATGTGGCATTATTATTTCACCAATGATTATACCCTTGGTGGGTGGTTGTTGGTCCTCAGGTTCCCTTAGCGGTGCACCTAGGACGTGATTGGTTTACTGATCTGCGGTTAGGAGCACAAGGAGTCGTGCTTTTGGGCAAATAGAGAAAAAGATATATTTTGGAGATATAACGACACCATCGTTAATCCAGACAAATCCTTTCTAGATTAGTATGTTGTTGGGTTTATGTCTTGTCTATTGTTACGCCATTATTGTGTAAACTATCCTGAACTCCTTTGGGATCTTGTTAGCCCCTTTTGGTGAATTTTTATTCTTGGCATTTCCGAAATTTCTTCCATTTATTGTTATTTAAATTTTTTAGGACGTTCATTATACCCTTGGTGGGTGGTTTCCTCTAGCGAAATTCCAAGTTTTATTTTGATCTAATTTTAGGGTGTTACATAAGGGTGGAAGAAATAATCATGCAAAATTATTAATCGAAAATTGATAATCATGTAATTATTGATTGAAATTCAGACTTAAAATATTTAAAATGTCTTCTAAAGTTACCCTTTTCTTGATTTTTCATCATTTAAAATTCAAAATTTCCACCAACTCATGCAAGTTGATAAAAAAGAAGGTTCAGTGTAGATGAGTTTCTACGGTTTCTAACAATTAAAGGGTTTACATTAATAATCGTATATGAACTAAAATGCATTAAAAATACATTTATTCTTATTAGAAATTATCCCATTGTGATTGTCTCGGCAATACCTTTGAAATGGGCCCAATATTGAATATTTATGGATTTAATAATATTATTAAATATCATGAATATATATACAAATTAATTAGTTTTATATTCCTTAAATTTTAATTTTTCATTTTACACCATATCATATTAAAAATACATGATCATAGATTAACTAAAATACATTATAAAAAATGTATTTTTTTTACAAATTATATCATTATAATCTTTTCGTCAATAATTTCAAAATAAGTCTTATCTATACTACTATATTAAAATGTTAAAACGGTTATTTTTAAGATTCAATGTAACATTTTATATCCTTATAATTAGTTATTTTACTTTTAATCCCCTACTTTTTCATTTTTCATTTTAGAACTTTATCACATTAACATAAATAGTCATATATGAACTAAAATGCATTAAAAATACATTTTTTTTACAAATTATATCATGGTAGTTGATAGTCACAGATCCAAGCTCAATCAGTTACACACAAGAGGTAAGAATCAATTGTTTATTGATATCACACAGATTACATCAACTCATATACCTATTTGTTGCAATTCTCTCTAAAGCATTATGTGAGTTCTCTCTACAATTTGTATGTTACTATTCTGTGTTGTGCATGTGTGTTCTAATTACAAAGACACAAATCTATTTATATGGTCAATAGAACCAAGACATAGTGTTCATCTCAAGACATAGTGTTCATCTCTTCAAAAGAACCAAGTCCACCTTGCGCGTCCCAAGTGAATCGCATATCTCAACTTTGCGATTCCCACTTGAAACTGGTGGTCAGTCTATACAAAATGCATTTCAATATCACCTTTCTTCACATGATCCTTGATGAAGTGGTAACGTACATCGATATGATTGGTCTTGGAGTGTTGAACGGGATTAGCAGTTATGGCAATGGCTCTCTTGGAATCACGATAGATAGGGAGTCTCTTGTAGGCTTATCCAAAATCTTTTAGTTGCGTCTTCTCCCACAAGACTTGAGAACAACAGCTTGCAGCAGCAACATACTCAGCCTCAGTAGTTGATATGGACATACAGTTCTGCTTTTTTGATGTCCAGCTTACAAGTTTATCACCTAAAATATCATCCAGATGTGCTCTTCCGATCAAGTTACAATCTGCATGATCAACGTCTTTGAACGTAGTTAAATCAAAACTGGATTCCTTTGGATACCAAAGTCTTAGTTCTGGAGTGCCTTTCAAGTATCTAAGGATCTGTTTCACGACTACAAAATGAGATTCCATCAGATTAGCTTGATATCTCACACAGAAACAAGTAGCAAACATAATATGATGTCTACTTGCCGTAAGATACAATAATGATACGATCATACTACGGTACGTTTTCGAATCAACAGATTTACCGGTTAAATTTGCGTCTAGAAGCGTGCCAGTAGCCATGGGCATTTTCATTTCTGCACTATCGGTCATATTAAAGTTTTCAAAATATCACGAATGTATTTGGACTGGTTGATAAAAATACCATCAGGGGACTATTTCACGTGAAGACCAAGGAAAAATGTCAGTTCTCCCATCATGTTTATCTCAAAACTAGTCTCCATAATGTTTGAAATGTTTTTACATAATTTAGAATTTTTAGACCCATAGATCTAGATATATCTGGATTAAGATCAAGTCCTCACCTTGTTTCTTTAGGAATAAGGTAGTATCGATCGTACCTTTCTTAAAACAAGAACTAAGAAGGAACTGCGTTAAAGTTTCGTACCATGCTCTTGGGGATTGTTTAAGACCGTATAACGCTTTATCAAGAACATAGACGTGGTTAGGGTGTTGTGGATCAATGAAGCCTTCGGGTTGTGCACCGTACACTTCTTCATGCAGTATGCCATTTAAAAATGTTGAATTCACGTCCATATGATAGACTGTGAAATTCTTATGAGTTACGTATTTAAGAAAAATCTGAATAGTCTCAATCCTTGCAACAGGGGCAAAAGTTTCATCGTAGTCGATGCCTTCCTGCTCTCAATAACACTTAGCGACCAATCTTGCTTTGTTTCACACTACAATTCTTACCTCATCCTTCTTATTCCTAAATACCCACTTTGTGCCAATCACAGATTTATCTTTTGGTCGTGGGATCAGCCGCCTGACCTTGTTCCACTCAAACTGGAGTAGCTCGTTTTGCATTGCAAGCATCCAATCAGGATCTTGAAGAGCCTCTGATACTTAGGAAACTGGTATATAAACAGTAATTTGCAGACGCTACACGGGTCTTCACTCCACTATTAACGTCACCAATTATGTTGTGTAGGGGGTGATCTCTAGTCCATATAGTGGTACTAGGAAGTGATTGAACAGTAACTCTCGTGTGTTTCTCATTGTATTCGTCCACTATTGTAGGAACATCTTCAGGTACTGGTGATTCTGGCTGTTGTATTTCTAGTGCAAGAGAAGTACTTGGGACTTCTTGTGTAACACCCGTAATTTCGATAAGTAAATGGCACCGGGACAATTCTGTGACTTATATAACCAGTGGGGTTTTGTCGGGAATTGCATTGTTTAAAGTCCCTCGGAGTATCGGGAGTTTTCGCGTTGAAAAGTCGGAAGTTTGATGCTCGGTACGTCCTGGGCGATTGTGCCCGCGATTGTGACAGGGTTTCACTATCGCGACGACACTGTCGCGAGGAACGTATCGCGTGGCACTGTCGCCGGCGGGTGTAGACGTGCTTAAAATCGCGAATTTCAGCCTTCTTTCATTTCAACCTTCCCCCATTTCACCCTCTTCTCTCTAGAAACCGAACCCAAACCCTAAAAATCGGTTTCTATGTATCCATGGCACCCAACCTATCATGTTCCAAGTGTTCTCCCCCACCTAACAAAGATTTGAAGCTCCATCTTGATCTTCCTCATCAAGTTCAACGGTTGGAAGCTCGGGTTGAAGTGTTGGATTGGGTGTTCTCGGAAGTCTCATCGTCTTCAAGGGTAAGTTTTCTTGTATTAAGGTTATAAATGTTCCAGTGATGGTTTCTTAGTGTTTGGTTTCTCAAATATCGGATTTGGTAATTTTGGAGAAACTAGGGTTTTGTTATTATTTGGGGTTTCTTGGTATATTGTTAGGGGAATGTTTCTACATGGTTGGATATGGTTACTTATGGTTTGGATTGTATGGATCTACGTTTTGGAAGTTTCCGGCTTGAGGATTCGAGTGGCCTTCAAAAGAGCTCGTTGGGTGAAACCTAGATTTAGCCTAAATCTAGCAAGGTGAGTTCAAGTTGATTTGAGAAAACGGTGTACATACCAAAATGTGTATTTTAAAGTGTTTACGTGAAATTGTTAACTGCTGATAAGTTTTGAGTATTTAGAAGTAAAATATGTTTTACATAGTTATTTGTCACATTGTGAGTATTTGGATAAGTTTTCTTACTTAGTAAACGTTGGATGTGTTAACCTCTTAAAATGCTTCTATTGGCTTTTAAATGTTTCCAACAATTAAATAACATGGATTACGTATTCTTGGTGATTTTGTACAAGTAAGGTTTATTTTATGAGTTATACGTCTTTGACGATTTTGTACAAGTAAAGTCTACTTAATGTTATATGCATTTGGTGTATTTGCATTCATAAACACTTTGGAAATCTTGAGTCCCATCTCGTATGGAGTTTTGTGTAAATCTAGTCTTTGAGGTACGTGTCTTCATAAAAGTTGTATAAAGACATTTCACTATTTTGGAGACCGGTAATTATTGGTCAAACGAATTTTGAGCTCTTTAGTTCGGTATTGGCTTAAACGAGTCGTGTGGACATTTGTCCGGATTTTTAACCGTCGTGGGTTTTGGATATGAAGACACTTAATTTGTGTCATTGGTGGGTTACATGTCTTGGGAGCTTTGGTCTTTCAATTGGAGTCATGTAATGTTAGATAGTGTGTAATGGATCCATAGGCACGTGAGTCGGTCTGTCTTGGATGGTCAATTAGGTATTGCGGGATTGAACTTCGGTACCTATGTTTTATGACCGGAAACTTTACAAGTGATCGCTAGGAGGGTTGACTCGGCTAGTGCTACCAGAATAGTAGGCGCTAGGACCTTCGCCGCTTGAAGTAATGCCTGGGAGGTAGTCTTTAAGTGTGTCGGGCCTTCGGGATGGAGTTTTTCGGAATGATCCATCAAGGTCAACTGACTTGTGGTGACACTTGTAAAGAAGTCGTAAGGACACCTGGCTTGGATGTCGGGAGGTGTCATACGATTAACGTTGTTTGGGTGGTATACTTTTTTGTTCCCTCCACCCTCAACGGATACGGGTTTCCCCCGTTGTTGGCTATCACTATGTTAAATATAAGAACGCCTTATTTTATTGTCATTGGTTCCTTACGGTCGCGTGAGTATTGGACCAAGTGTCCATGTTTTCAGATGTATGATATATGTGGTTTTGATAGCAATTTATGGGTCGAGCATTATGTCCCGCCCGCGTTTTGGGTACTTTGGGTTATAAATGGTTATTCATGTTTTACCAAAATAAGTGTTGAACTATGATCTCGTTTGGGTGAGTTATGCGTTGCACCATTTTATAAGAAACGTGTGTTTTGGGAGCATTATCTTTAAAAGTGTATATTATGGGAAAATGTGTCGTTTCCATTTTGAAGTATAATAATTTTGAATGATCTTGACTTAAACTGATTTCTTTTCTTTTAAAGATATATTCGTTCATGTTAACACTCTTGAGCTCACTAGGCGTTAAGTCCAACCTTTTTACTTGTCGGCATGTGCATCAGGTTTCTAGCGGGGGGTTCAGTTCTAGCGGTGCTATGAAGAGTTGCGCCTTAGCCTTACAAAAGTAAGTAATTAGTAAAGTCTTCCGCGAGTTGGAGATAGTGACATGTTTTGGGTTTTAGTAGCATCTGTCCTTACATTTTATTGTATATATATAGATAGAAGGTGTGCTTTGTAGCTAAATCTGAATTCGTGGTTGTAGATGATTCATTTATTGTTGTATTTAGAAAATTTTAAATAAGTTGCTATTTCCAGATTTGAGGGTGTTATAAGTTGGTATCAGAGCTTAAGTTTGAGAGAATTAGGTATTGATTGTAGGATGCCTAAACTGAAACTAGCATCTTTATAAGTGATTATAAGTGAAGTTGCACATTAGGAACCTTAAGATAAGATATTATGGAGTTGATATAGTCACTAGAAACGGGAAACTTGTCGATGGTCGCAAGGATGAGCATGTGCGGTACGTTCATAATGACACCTGGCCAGTGTTATGGTGAACCTACATACTACATGTGTATACTTGAACTACCATGGTATGATTACCGTTGTGGTAGTGAGAAGGTTTCTAAGTGCGTAATCTAAGGAAACGTTGATGTCTATAGCAATGTCACGTTGAAGTGATAGTTAAGTGCGCTGAATGCATTAAGTTGATCGTCTTGAGTAAGAATAATTGGTTGGAGTAGAACCTCGATTTTATGGAATTGACGTTATACGAGGAGATTTTGTAAGGTGAACCGATGAAAAATCCGAGTGTTGCTTTAAGATGTGGAGTGTTGCTTTAAGATGTGGAGTATCCGGGTGACAATAGTAGGAAATTGAGATTGTTGTCCTAAGATGCTTGATACACCCGGATGATATTAGTATGTCGGGTTGTTGAGAAGCGTAGTCTAGAGGGGTGAATGCCGACCAGATTCATGCACTAAAGTTATTTCTAAAATGAGTTTGCATAAATTGTTTCTCATGTTCGCCAAACTTAAAGTGTTGGATTATAAAGTTTTAGTAAAACATTTAGCCCTCATCGGATTTTAAACTGTGAGCTTAATCTTGCATGAAATAGTTTTGTTGCGTGTGGTTACAATTTATATTGAAAATCTCTCTGTCCCTGTTTTGTGTTTAACACTATCTTTGGACATCTTAAGGTCCATATTTTAATACCGCATGTGGTATTGGGCAAGCGACTGTGGAATTTTTAATCTTGACATTGGATCTCCTCCACGTATGTTAAGGTTTTAAAGGAAGAGTTGTCCCGTTGTTCTTGAGTCGGGATTTTCTATGTCATTTTAGTCTGTATGAGTCGTGTTTAATTTTACGGGGTATAATTTTGCGATCTTTTTGGGTTCGTAAGTGTATTTTGAGAGGTGTGATTTTTAACTTTATGTCGTATAATTTACGAGCTTTTGAGTGTCGTATCTCATGAGAGTTTTGTTGAAAAGGGTCACTTTATCTTACGTGGTGGTTTTAAAATTTTTAACTTGTTTAGACTTATTGTCGTTTTACGCTCCTATGTCGGGAAACAGAGATTTCACACCGCTTGATTTTACCGTCAATAAAATTATGAAAGTTTAGTTGGGTTTATGGCGTTTTATTTTATGACCATTCGAACCGCGTAATAAAAAGAAATTTTGGAACGTGTATATTGGCATTATTGTGTGCATCAATTTACGAGTTTTGTTTGATACCTTGCTTCATGCGAGTCTTGCATGTACACTTTTGCAACCGTAAGAGGCACCTTGAAAAAATCTAAATGTCGCATGATTGCATCTTGAGTTTCACATGAGTATAGGTGCATACTTTTGGGTTGAATCCGACCTTCACTCGCGTGAGTAAATATGTGAAATATTTATGTTGTCCTAAATTAATTTTTAATCTAAGCGTGCTTCTCTTGTTGACCTTGCTGTTATAAATTTTTCGCAATACATGAAATGAATTTTCGAATTGCATATCGTTGTAGTTGCCATCTTCGTCAAATGTGTTTTATCGAGGCGACTTAAAGTTTTAAACTCGATTTGAGAATTATTTGCATTCTTATCATTTCATCGAACTTTGGGGAATAAACTGTTGCATATGGAGTTGTTAATGATTTTATGTCGCAACGACTTTTGGGTTGGGAAGTCAGAACTTTAAAAATTAATTTGTGAATGTCTCTTCTGGGAATTGTACAAACTTTTATTGCACATGTTATAGTGCGGAAAGTTATTTTTCATATGCATAGTATAAATTGATGCATTACTAGGGCCATGGTAGTCCGTTTGAAAATTTTGTTGCGCATTTCTTGTTACCGTTTTTATTAAAGTAATTACTGATCGAACGAGTTTTGGAAATGGTTTTATATGCGTTGTGTTGGTAACCAGTTTTGAAACCTATCGGATGGGCGATAGTGTGTAGTCACTGTACGGTTAATCGTTATAAAACTTGTGTATTTGAATGTTTTATAAAAGTTTAAATTGGCATATTATTTTAAAAACCTTGAACTCATTAGGCCTATAGGTTTAACCCCTGTCGCGGAAAGGAGTTGCAATTAAGGGGCTAAGGGAGTCCTTAGGAGTTGAAGCATCGGATGATCTGACTTGCGGTCAATCTTGGATTTTGGACTTGGGTTTTCGAATCTGCGCACGTTTGTATTAATGGAATTAGTAGACTTAAGTCTTCCCAGTTATTTAAGGGGAAATTTTATGCTCCGGTGATCATGCGAGTTAAAGTGTTAGGTAACTATTGGCAATTAGCTTGGGTTTCGTTTTGGTGGTTTGCTCGTCGGTGTGACACCAAGGCTTATGTGATTGATGTACCGTCTTAGCGGGTTCCGCGATTAAAGGAAATTTTGGTGATCTGTCTGCTAGAGTTGTAAGATTTGAAATTTTAGCTCTCTGATTAGGTGTCAACCTTAGTGCGACAACCCGTCTGGAATGTGATTTTGGGCGAGATGTCCACATTTTCGAGGTCACCGTTTAGTCCTAGGCGTCGACTTGTTTTCTTGAAGTCAATGGATCTTGGAATGGATGGATGTAACCTGGTTGGATTATGGAAAATAGTGACCTTTCGGTAATGGATTTTGAAAGGAGTTTGGATATTGAGGATTGAGTATCGAGGTACCCAAGCATTCCTGTGGTGATAAGGATGTTACTTTAGGAATGTTGTGAGATTGGTGTTGAATCGGAGTTGAGTGACAGCCGAATCTGTGTTAACCGGTCACATGAAGGACGTATTAGTTCGCCTTAGAAGAATGTCTTTATAGACATTAGGAATGAACCAGTTGGAATCTAAGGATTTTAGAAGTTTGGTTGCAATCTTTGATGATGTGTTTCGGAACCGTGTAGACCCGAAGGAAATTGGTTGGTGGAAAATTTGGGGTCACAAACTACCTTAGGGTAGTAATCGCCAATCAAGGTTGGGAGATGACCGTAACCTTGTGGGTAAAGGTTGTTTTGGGGAGTTATGCGTTCGCTTGATTATGATTACAATGTGCCCAAGAGGGACAGTTGAGGGGAGTATCAGTGCAAGAGTCGTGTTAGTGGTGCTGGCAAATGGTTTAAGATAAGTCCTTCTGTTGGTAAGGTTTCATGGAAAATGTAGATTTCGAGGACGAAAGCATTCTAAGGTTAGGAGGATTGTAACACCCGTAATTTCGATAAGTAAATGGCACCGGGACATTTCTGTGACTTATAACCAGTGGGGTTTTATCGGGAATTGCATTGTTTAAAGTCCCTCGGAGTATCGGGAGTTTTGGCGTTGAAAAGTTGGAAGTTTGATGGTCGGTACGTCCTGGGCGATTATGCCCGCGACTGGGACAGGGTGTCACTATCGCGGGGCACTGTAGAGAGGAACGTACCGCGGGCACCCCCCTTCGGGCGACTATGTCCGGTGACTATGCCAAGGGCATAGTTGCATGGCACTGTCGCCGGCGGGTGCAGACCTGCTTAAAATCGCGAATTTCAGCCCTCTTTCATTTCAACCTTCCCCCATTTCACCCTCTTCTCTCTAGAAACCGAACCCAAACCCTAAAAATCTGTTTCTATGTATCCATGGCACCAAACCTATCATGTTCCAAGTGTTCTCCCCCACCCAACAAAGATTAGAAGCTCCATCTTCATCTTCCTCATCAAGTTCAACGGTTGGGAGCTCAGGTTGAAGTGTTGGATTGGGTGTTCTCGGAAGTCTCATCGTCTTCAAGGGTAAGTTTTCTTGTATTAAGGTTATAAATGCTCCAGTGATGGTTTCTTAGTGTTTGGTTTCTAAAATCTCGGATTTGGTAGTTTTGGATAAACTAGGGTTTTGTTATTATTTGAGGTTTCTTGGTATATTGTTAGGGGAATGTTTCTACATGGTTGGATATGGTTACTTATGGTTTGGATTGTATGGATCTAGGTTTTGGAAGTTTCCGGCTTGAGGATTCGAGTGGCCTTCAAAAGAGCTCGTTGGGTGAAACCTAGATTTAGCCTAAATCTAGCAAGGTGAGTTCAAGTTGATTTGTGAAAACGGTGTACATGCCAAAATGTGTATTTTAAAGTGTTTTACGTGAAATAGTTAACTACTGATGAGTTTTGAGTATTTTGAAGTAAAATATGTTTTACTTAGTTATTTGTCACAGTGTGAGTATTTGGATAAGTTTTCTTACTTAGTAAACTTGGGTTGTGTTAACCTCTTAAAATGCTTCTATTGGGTTTTGAATGTTTCCAACAATTAAATAACATGGATTACGTATTCTTGGTGATTTTGTACAAGTAAGGTCTATTTTATGAGTTATACGTCTTTGACGATTTTGTACAAGTAAAGTCTAATTCATGTTATATACATTTGTTGTATTTGCATTCATAAACACTTTGGAAATCTTGAGTCCCATCTCGTACGGAGTTTTGGGTAAATCTAGTCTTTGAGGTACGTGTGTTCATAAACGTTAATTAAAGACATTTCACTATTTTGGAGACCGGTAATTATTGGTCAAACGGATTTTGAGCTCTTTAGTTCGGTATTGGCTTAAACGAGTCGTGTGGACATTTGTCCGGATTTTTAACCGTCGTGGGTTTTGTATATGAAGACACTTAATTTGTGTCATTGGTGGGTTACATGTCTTGGGAGCTTTGGTCTTTCAATTGGAGTCATGTAACGTTAGACAGTGTGTAATGGATCCATAGGCACGTGAGTCGGTCTGTGTTGGATGGTCAATTGGGTATTGCGGGGTTGAACTTCGGTACCTATGTTTTATGACCGGAAACTTTACAAGTGATCGCTAGGAGGGTTGAGTCGGCTAGAGATACCGGAATATTAGGCGCTAGGACCTCCGACGCTTGAAGTAATGCCTGGGAGGTAGTCTTTATGTGTGTCGGGCCTTCGGGATGGAGTTCTTCGGAATGATCCATGAAGGTCAACTGACTTGGGGTGACACTTGTAAAGAAGTCGTAGGGACACCGGGTTGGGATGTTGGGAGGTGTCATGCGATTTACGTTGTTTGGGTGGTATACTTTTGTGTTCCCTCCACCCTCAATGGATACGGGTTTCCCCCGTTGTTGGCTATCAGTATGTTAAATATAAGAACGTCTTATTTTATTGTCATTGGTTCCTTACAGTCGCGTGAGTATTGGACCAAGTGTCCATGTTTTCAGACGTACGGTATATGTGGTTTTGATAGCAATTTATGGGTCGAGCATTCTGTCCCGCCCGCGTTTTGGGTACTTTGGGTTATAAATGGTTATTCATGTTTTACCAAAATAAGTGTCAAACTATGATCTCGTTTGGGTGAGTTATGCGTTGCACCATTTTATAAGAAACGTGTGTTTTGGTAGCATTATCTTTAAAAGTGTATATTATGGTAAAATGTGTCGTTTCCATTTTGAAGTATAATAATTTCGAATGATCTTGACTTAAACTGATTTCCTTTCTTTTAAAGATATATTCGTTCATGTTAACACTCTTGAGCTCACAAGGCGTTAAGCCTAACCTTTTTATTTGTCGGCATATGCATAAGGTTTCTAGCGGGGGGTTCAGTTCTAGCGGTGCTATGAAGAGTTGAGCCTTAGCCTTACAAAAGTAAGTAATTGGTGAAGTCTTCCGCGAGTTAGAGATAGTGACATGTTTTGGGTTTTAGTAGCACCCGTCCTTACGGTTTATTGTATATATATAGATAGAAGGTGTGCTTTGTAGCTAAATCTGAATTCGTGGTTGTAGATGATTCATTTATTGATGTATTTATAAAATTTTAAATAAGTTGCTATTTCCAAATTTGAGGCTGTTACATGTTGCTATTTAAAATTTTAAATAAGTTGCTATTTAAAATTTTAAATCTGCAGAAATAGAACCTTGATTAGTTTGATCAGAATCATTAGGCGTTATTATACATGTTGAAGTTGTTGTTGCGATGGGGTCCATAAATATTCTCAGTTACTGTAGGGACCTCTAATGTTAATGTGGACGCGCTTGATTTATCAAAATCTGCACATATGTCCATGAATGCATCAAAAAATAAAAGATCTAACTCAGATGTAGAAATTGATGAGTTAAAAGACTTATTCTTTGTAGACACGGGTTCTATTCTGTTATGAATATAAGCCTTTCCTTTCAGCTTGAGTTCTGAATTGAGTTGTTCAGAAGTCAATGTCGAGTGTTCATCAAATGACACGTTAATCCTTTCCATGACAGTCTTCGTTCGGCGATTGTAGATACGATAGGCCTTTGACGTCAAGGAATATCCAAGAGAGTAGCCTTCGTCTTTCTTCTTATCAATTTTGCCAATGTTTTCAAGATCATTTTAGATAAAGCCCTTGCAACCAAAAACAAGAAGAAATTTAACATTAGGTTTTCTTTTATTTACGATCTCATACGCTGTCTTATTTAATCTCTTATTGATTATAGTCCGATTCTGAGTGAAACATGTTGTGGCAACAACTTCAGCCTAAAGATATAATGGAAGACCAGAATATGCCAACATAGTTCGTGTAGCTTCGACTAAAGTTCTGTTCTTGCATTTAACAACGCCAATCTTTTGCGGTGTATAAGCGGCCGAAAAATTATGAGAAATCCCAATTGATCGTAGATAGCCTAGAAGAGTCTCATTCTTGAATTCAGATGTTAAGCCCAGATATTAGTTGATAAATTTTTACACAACACAATAATGATAAGAGATCAAGACGAATGAATTAAAATAGCCATATATCTCTTGTGCCACAAGTTTAAGTGTGAGTGTGTGTTCTTGGTGTAATCACTACCTTGTGTGTGAAATCATTCAAATGAAGCCCTAGGGATTCTCAAAGAAACATTGCATTATATAGGTCAACATGACCAAGGCATGGTCAAACCTAGATAACTACATATTACCCCCTAGGAAATTATAGACAATTACAATTAAGACCCCTTTCTACATTTTAATCTTGAATCCAACAATCTCCCCCTTTGGATTCAAGATTAAATTTTTTTTTTTGGCAATTATCTTTGGGTCTTCACTTCTCTTCAAAACTGTAGCATATATGTCGTTAATAGCTTCAAAACCTGTAGCTCTTCACAGTCTTCACATCTTCCAGGAAAGTGTAACCTTCCCTTTTTTGCTGAAATTGGAATGAAGTGTCCTTCTGACGATCATCTTTAGTCAGACTTTTGATAACTCAGATAGGTTCAGACACTTTGAAATCTTTGAAAAAACTTGAATCCTTCAGCAATCTTCAACAAACTTTCTTTCTTGAACAAAGTAACTCAGATCTGACTTTGAAATCCTTGAATATTCTCCCCCTTTTGATAAATGTTAAGAATCAGCATCATCGAAACATTTCAAAGCAAGTCAGTCTTGGAATTATCTCCCCCAAATCAACATTTAAGTTCAGTCTTCATGAATATCTCCCTCTTTGGAAATAATAGCAATCTCCCCCAGATAGAGAAATATACTAATGTCTTCAAAATACGATCTGAATCTGATTCAGCCATCAATTAGTAAAGAGTAAGTATTTGAATCATTGAAAATTCAAACAATTTATGAGTTGTAACCATGAATCAACAGATGAAACAGTTAGAAGTGACTGTCAGTAACACAAAGTTACTAAGCAACATGAAGTTACTATATAAGGAGCTGCTTATGACGTAGACTACCCAGGACTTCCATTCAATCATCGAATAACACATGGTTATCTATGAAAGTTCTGATAGAAGACAAATTTATGTGTGCTCGTGCATGTGTATAAAAGAATTAAGCACAAATGATTGCTTTTTAACTTTTGCTCAAAGTATGTAAACTTGTTGAGACAACAACAAATTATTCAAAGACTCGATGTGCATGAGAAAGGGTCGAAGGTGGGGTAATTTTCCTTCTATTTCTATATCCGAATTATCCAGGTGATAATCAGATAGAGTATGTGTTGTTTCCCCCAAATATGAAACATCTTCTTGTTGAGAAGAAGATGAGTAGCTGGTGGGGTTATATGCAAGAGATGGCATTGACTACTTGCCTGTTTCAATATTGTGCACCAAAGACTGTGAAACAATAGATTATGTGGCTGCCCGACTCAGAAAAGATGTGGTGCATAGTTTATTTTTCCTTTACTCTGATCTCTCACCCTCTTTCTTTTAAATCAATTGAGCTCACTTCTAACCAAATTCTCATTTTCATTTTAACTCAGAACTCTCCCCATCTCTATTTTTAATGAACCCCTATCCCCTCAATCACTCAGGATTACTTTCGAGGTAGGAAACACTGGTTAATTTGAATCCATGGAAGCTCTGATAAGCTCACACTGAATCCCGTATTTTCCTAAGAGGACATGCTGTTCAGCAGGCATTTGTACATGAAAACACGATAAATCAATGTTAGTAAATGTATGCTCAAGACAAGATAAGAATGAAATTGGAGCATTTAAAACATTTAAGACATCACAAAACAACTAGTATGAAATCAAGTGTTTTAAGAATTTGACAATGATTCCTTTAAGAGCTGAAGATAAAAAGGATGATTCTTTTACAATTAGATCTATTAATCATGTAGAACAAAGATTTGGAAGACCAAAGACGTAAGGTGTTTATACGAACAATGTGTAAACATATTGGCAATGAAAGCACATTAAAATGAAATGACGTCTGATTTTCAAACAAACAATAAAATTTCAAACGGGAGGATTACCATCGAATGGTTTATCTTTTGAGATGTGGTAATCACAAAGTCAAGAAAATGAGTGTACTGACCAATGTGTGTAAGAATACTTGGTAGAGTATAAAGAAATGACAAGCACACAAGTATTTGTCATAGGAAACACATGGCTAGCTGATGTCATGGAGTCTAAGGATTAGAAAGATATACCTTGAGTATGATATCCTTAACTCCCCCTAAAGATATTATCTATTGAGTTATGTGACAAAAACTCAGGTTCTCCTCCTATAACCTGTGAAAAGTCGACTCATCAGAAAAATATGACAATATCAGCGCGCATATCTTTTCTCTCTAGCAAATATAACTGTTAAAGTTTCAACATTTTCCCCCTCAAAACAAAATATTTGACAATTAATCTCCCCCTCAACGCAAAAACTTCTAGAATGATGTGAGCTTTAAAGCATCTTTTTTAGAAGAAAATCATTGAAGTGCGGGTTCTAATCAGATGTAATTAGAAGCCAATTCTTTTGGCAATTAAGTGTGGTCTTGATCTGATATGACCAAAAGCCAACTCTGTAACGTTGAAGACCGGGTTCTGATCTGTAGCAATCAGAAGCCTTGGTTCTTTCTCCCCCTTAGACCTTGGGTACCTGCAACACAGATTCAGCTTTTGGTACCCACTGGTATTTGGGTCCTGATTTGTTAGTTACAGTTCTTTTAGAGGAATTGTAGTAAGAACCATACCAGTTATCCACATAATTTTTTGTTATCCCAGATAACAATGCAATGATCAAGATGACAATGAATTTCCAATTAAAGAACTTTTATTTCAATCACTGAATCAACGTACAAACTTTCTCTCTCTAAACAGATAAACTCTCAACTTGCATAATGGAACTACTCGCAAGACATAGGGTCATATCCTTATTTATACACAAGGGATAAAACGCGCTAGACATTGTTCACGATTAACACAAAACGCGCAAACATTATTAAAAAACAGAAAAATAAAAAGATTGACTTTGACTTTATTACACTAGACTTTGACTTTGATGCTGAGAGTTGACTTTAGCTTTGACCTTCAGTCTTCAGACTTCTCTGATCTTGTATCCAATATATTTATGATCTAACAATCTCGCCATTTGGATTCAAGATCATTTCTGAAAAGATTTTGCAAGACAATCTCCTCTTTTGATGCATTGAAGAACTTTAAATCTTCTCTTTAATCATCTAGTGGTCAAAAAATTGTATTCTTCTCAAAGTCTGTCTTTAGTGAATAATAACAATCTTCCCCAAGGTTAATACAACCTCTTTCAGACATATGAAAAGAAATTATCTCCAGAATTAATAGATTTACTTTATACCTTTTATTTTTACATTTTACATTTTACGTCGATACATTCGAAATGAGCCTAATATGGATTTTTTTTTGATTTACTTATATTATTATATGTCATATATTATACTTTGGTTAATCGATTTTTATTTGAAATAAGAGAAAACGTATTACATTGAACATAAGTTTTTAACATAAAGATAATAAACACAATAAATATATTGCGTATTTTTTTATTCCAAATTTGATTATTCATTTAAATCAACATATTATGAGTACGAGTGATATCCACAAAATACAACGTAATTATGTATGTTATTGTGTTATGTTAAAACGTATTTTTTAACATATAATAAAATAACTAAATCAAAAAATATTCAATATTAGGCTCATTTCGAAAGTGTCGACGAGACGATTATAATGGTGTAACTTGTTAAAATTAAAAATTATTTTTTAACGTATTTTAGTTAATATACGCTTATATGTGTTAATATAATGAAAATATTTTCACAAGTTACAACATTATAATCGTCTCTTCGATATCTTCGAAATGAGCCTAATATTGAATATTTTTTATTTAATTATATTATTATATATTAAAATATGTCAAAAAATACGAATGAGATAAAAAAAAAATTATATATCGAATGAGATAAAATTATATTCAATTACTTTACTTTATTTCAAATCATATATTATATATATAGAGGGAGGATCAAACGAGAACGGTATATATTTAAAAGAACACGAGAACGTCCCTGCTAATGTAAAATCACTTATGATTTTGTATGTGATTTTCCGTTCTCTTGTTCTTTTAAATAGGTACTGTTCTCGTTTGAACCCGACTCTCTCTCTCTCTCTTCCTCTCTCTCTCTCTCTCTCTATATATATATATATATATATATATAGTGTTTGGTTCATTTGAGAAATGGTAAATATATGAGAAATAGAGAAGTAATCCTAGTCATTCATATGGTCAAGATCGAATTTGACTAGTCAAATATTGCGGCTTTGACCGGTCAAAAGTTGCGACTTTGACTGGTCAAAAGTTGCGGCTATCCCAATAATAGTAGGACGATTTCGTAAATTTTACAAAACACACGGGTTGTGTTCATAGATGAACATGTATAATTCACATATGAACTATATGTTCATATATGAACCAGTGTAATTCACAACTGAACTCTTTTAACTGATTCATATATGAACATTTGTGATTCATATATGAATCAGTTGAACTAACTAACAGATTCATATATGAACCTTTGTGATTTATATATGAATCTGTAGGAATCACAAAGATTCATATATGAATCTTTGAACTAATTAACAGATTCATATATGAATCTTTGTGATTCATACAGATTCATATATGAACCCATCACGTGTATTTTACGAAATTACCCCTCTACCTTCTATATACCACACAAGGAATTGTCCGGTGCTTCGCGGTCAAAGGCGCAAATGTTGACCAGATGAATGGCTAAGATTACTTCTCTATTTCTCATATATTTACCATTTCTCAAATGAACCTCTCCCTATATATATATATATATATATATATATATATATATATATATATATATATATTTATATATTTATATATATATATATATATCGAGTGATTCTGTTTTCATTAATCGACATGTGATATTCCAAAATAATCGAGATTTGTGATATCCACAATTAATCACATGTGATATTCACAAAATACAACGTAATTATGTATGTTAATGTGATATGTTAAAACGTATTTTTTGACATATTTTAATATATAATAAAATAATTAAATTAAAAAATATTCAATATTAGGTTCATTTCGAGGTATCGAAAAGACAATTATAATGGTGTAACTTGTTAAAATTAAAAATATTTTTTAAACGTATTTTAGTTAATATACGATTATATGTGTTAATATGATGGTATATAATGAAAAGTAAAAAAGTAAAAGTCATAAAGTAAACTAACTAAATAATTATAAGGGTATAAAATATAAATATGTTAATAAAATCTTATAAAATTAATTGTGTGAGAGTGTTAGGATGGTAGGAGGGGGTGTGGGATTTCATATGGGGTATCCTTATCAACACTCTTTTGTTAGGGTTTTACTCCAACCACAACTTTACATATAATATAAATATTGACAAAACAACAATTGTTTGATTCGGTTAAAGTATAGTTTAATTATTACACTTTTTAATTAATCAAAGTACCAATTTACCCTTAATTATAGAGATAGAAAATTTCTCCATCATATAATTAAGGATAAAATGGGAAAGCGGACATTACTTTTTGAAATTGTACACTTATTTTAAGACAAACAAAAAAGTAATGGGTAATGTAATGACACCCTTATTAATGTAAAAATCAAGTCAATTCATGCATTGAGATGTAAAAAACAGATTTTGATGTTTTTTTTTTGGAAAAGGGTGTTCTGGGCCTTTGGTCCAAACTAATCCCCTGGCAATGAAACCGACTACTAAAACATGCAGCCCTGAGGTTATACCTAGTAGCCACAAAGTTGCGAATGCAGGGAATCGAACCCGGGTTCAGCGCTATGAACTCCCCAAGTGATTACCGCCCGGGGAGTTCATAGCGCTCAACCCGGGTGTGTGTCATTAACAAAGTATAGGGTGTCATTAGCCTCCGCTAATAGTAATATAGACAATTATTTTGAGACGGATGGAGCATATTTTAATACAAATATAGAATTCATGCATATGAAATAATCAAAAGTGTCGGTATGAGATAAATGATATAGAATATACCAAAGTTTTCTGATAAAATAGTTTTGGACTTTGGTATTAGATAAAAACCTTAGATACATTGGTATTAGATAAAAACCTTAAATAAATAATAAGCAATCATATAATATGAAACGGGTGTTAATTTTACATGTTTCATTTTGAAATTTAATTAATTAATACATGTTTGCGCTTTTAATAAAATACGAGATTATTTACGTCTTATTAGATACTAAAAAATATTGTTCCTTATTCACTATCTTTTTTACTACTATTTTTTTTACGTACTCCCGGTCCGCCTTCTCCAAGGATGTCCCTGTTTGGTACAATATGTTTCTATTTACAATAATTACATTTTTTTTGTAAGGTATGGTAACAGATTAACGTTTCACGTGACTTATCATATTATGAATCCAGGGATGTGGATTTTTACATATAATTGTAATGTCTGTTTTTGTTTACTCATTATTTTAAATTTTTAACGAGTTTTGAATATATGAATTTAGAAACTTGGCACTCTTGAGATTTTTCCTAGATATCTTGTAAATAAACAATACTTTATTTTAATAACTGGTTTGCAATTAAATCACACAAACCTATAATATAATTGAGAGTGAAGGAAAATAATAAGAACAAGAAAAATGAGTGACGAATGAGTTATTTGTTTCATAATTAGGATTAATCCGAGCAGCATCGTGCGGGTACATTGCTAGTATATATATATATATATATATATATATATATATATATATATATATATATATATATATAATATAGAGGGAGGATCATGCGAGAAGTAACTAATTTGCGAGAAGGCGAGAAGGAATATGAGCCACATATTTTATTAATTAAATATATCATAAATAGAAAATAGAAAATAATTTTAAAAATTAGGATAATTACTATTTTAAATTGGATAAATCTTTAAAAAATCTGGTAATATCTTTGAGATTTATTTATTTTTATTTTTATTTTATTCATAATTATTTTATCAAGTTTTTTATCATTTTTTTTAAGATACACTTTTGATAAATAAAATTCACAAGTTTCATCAATATCAAATGTGATATCTACAATTAATTCATTATCTTTTTTACCATTTTTTTTGGATCTACGCTTACATTTTGAATAACATGTGATTAGATTTGTTTAACATATGATCTATTACATATCACATATGATCCATTATATGATTTTTTTGTACATATCACATATCATATTATCACATGTGATAATTGTAGATATTTTAATTAATTATATATGATTACATATATTTATATTTATTGATATTTTAGTGATATAAATAGTATCACATGTGATTGTGCATCACTTACATGCGTATATTATCATATGTGACATGTACAAAAATTCACATAATGGATTATATGTTAAATGAAGTTAATCACATATCATATTATCACATGTGATATTTGTAGATATTTTAGTTAATCATTTATGATTACGCATATTTATATTTATTGAACTTTTGGTGATGTAAAAATGTTATCACATGTGATTATGCATTGTTTGCATTCAGACGTATATTATCATATGTAATATGTAAAAAAACTCACATAGTGGATTATATGTGAATCACAAAGGTTCATATATGAATCAGTTAAAAGAGTTCAGATGTGAATTACACTGATTCATATATGAACACATAGTTCATATGTGAATTATACAGGTTCATATATGAACATAGCCCGTGTATTTTGTAAAAATTACGAAAGAGTCCTTCTATTTTTGGAATAGCCGCAACTTTTGACCAGTCAAAGCCGCAACTTTTGACCAATCAAAACCGAAATATTTTACGAGTCAAATCTGATCTTGTCCATATGAATGGCTAAGATTACTTCTCTATTTCCCATATATTTACCATTTCTCAAATGAACCTAAGACTATATATCTATACTACCTTAATATTGGTTTACACCAAATGTCTTAAACACAACCCTTTAAGCACAAGGTACTTATTTTTAAAGCATAAAACTTGAAAAATTCTTAATTACTATCTCTAATGCATGATGTACAATTCATTGATGCAATAAATTTACACCAACCCAAGTCCAGCCCATGCTTTTTGATCGACCAGACCTCCATGCTCCATCAGTCCATCCCTTGTACGGCCCAACTCCAACCCATGCTTTCTGATCGACCACACCAATACGTTATTCGCCATGCCGAGAGTACGACCATGTTTCGTTCTACCTGCTAGCTGACTCAACGTTGCATATAAATCCGACTTCTTCACAGGTTATTCTAAATCAGTGTAGGAATCAAAATCCACCTCCTTCATCTTTTCTTCTAATCTCTCTTCTTAAAATAAACCCTAAAAAGTTGGATTATACCCATTTTCTCCAATCATTCTCTCAATCTTTTCTTGATTTCGATAGGTAAACCCTTTGGTTTGAATTTCTTTTTCTTTATGTTCTTATTTAGGTTTAATCAAAGCAAATCCTTCACGTTAAATTTATGGGCTTTGATTAGTTTTTGGTTTTGATTTCATAAAATTGATGTGTTGTTCTTTAATACAAGTTCATTGGTTCATAATCTGTTTAATTCTTTTATGTTCTTTAATTTTTAATGATTATGAGTTGATTTATGTTTGCCAAACACGTTGTTTCATTGATATCTTGATTCAAAAAGTAGAATCGTCAATGATAAGTGTTTTTTGTGCTACAAAACACTTGATCTCCATTTTTGTAACTTCAAAATCTTTTTATGGCAGGAAAGAGAAAACGGGCTGAACAACCATAAATGCTATATGAAGCTGATGCATGTTGGAATGATACTGGAGAACAACAAAACCTTGTTGAATCCCGGTCTCTGGTCAGTGATATTCTTGTAGATGTGATTGTTATGCTTGTTGTTCATCCACCAATGGCAGACAAGACAAAACACCGTAATTTGTAACTCGCAACCTTCATTGATCTTTTTGAACTTGAAGTTAACGGGCATCTTTATTGGTACAGTGATACTGTTGATTTTGTTGCATTTTGTTGCATTTTGTGTATGCTTAAGTTGCGAATGAACTAATAGGGGTTAAGAGTGATACTGTTTTTGTTGCATTTTGTCGAAGTTTTTGGACTTTTAATTTGCAATGGGTAGTTTAGTAATTCTTAGTTTTGTCTAATGTTTCCTGATTTTGTTCCAATTATTATAGTGGGATAGAAAAAAAAATGCATTTCTGTCTTACACAGAGCATGTCCTATCAATGTTTAATGTTGTACTAGATAGAGGAAAATTGCATTTTCGGTATATGATATTTATGAATTCAGAGATCGAACTTCAAATTTGCATTTTTGAAGCCTAAATCATTCATGTCTATTCTGTGAAAATTGCAATGAATGGCTTATATGCATATAGATATTGTTTTCATTTTAATTAGTTGACAATGTTTAGAAGTTGATAACCTACCTGTCATTCTTTTATGAATTCAGAGATCTCAAAGATTTTTTTCTTCCTAATTGACTAAGAATGCTCATATAGGTGATATGTGATATGCTTATGTCAGATCCCTTTGGTTTTTCTATTTAAGCATCAATACAACTCCGAGATTCTGAGGTATGGTTTGTTTATTGGGAGATGATCTCTTATGGTGTTAATCCCAATGTTACCACTCGTAATATAGTACTTCATTCTTTATGTAAAGTGGGTAGAGTCGGATTAGCATTACATTTACTGCGGGATACGAGTTGTGGTGAATGTGTTATTGTAAGTTACAATATTGTGATATGGGTTTTTTTGTAAATATGGTTTTGTTAAACAGGATTTGGATTATGCTCTGAGATGATTACAATATCCCATTTCTACCCTTTCCCCCACTACCCCACCATCAAATAAAAAAGCCTAGGAGTAAAAAGACATCCTTCTTCTCTGCTTCTTCTCAACGATCGAGAGCTGCTTCTCAACTTCTTTCCATCGACATCACAGGTAACATTTCTCCATCGTTGCTCTTCTCTGTATCTGTTTATTGATCGATGTTATTTCTCTGTATTTGTCGATGCACTTCTCTGTATCTTTTAATCCATCACTGCTCTCTCCATTTGCTCACTGGTTACTGATTTTCTGTAATTTTAGGAAGAAAAAGTATACTTAGAAGTGTTATGGTAAAACCAGTTTGGAACTGTAATGTGAATTAGTTTGGAACAGTGAGCTAAACATTAAGATGTTTAAGCGGTCACCTGCTTGTTAAAATGGCATTTCAATCAGACATGACCCCGTAGTTAGGCACCTAGACGTTGAGCGGTATTCTATGTTCCTAATTAACAATTTAGGGGTTGTTTACCAAACGCTTATCGGGTCACTTTCCTTACCCATTGCAAAATTTTATTGCTGAGAAAAGAGGTGGAAGATGTCTAATTGTCTAAGATGTTGGAACTGGTTCTGCTATTGCTACTGCTGCTGCATTTTATGAGTATTTCTTACATGAAACCCCAAATTTATATGTTTATATAACATCAACGCTCTCAAATCACTCGATCAGTACGCTTGTTTGCGAGTATTCTTCTTCCATGGGACCTAATATAATTTGTTTATATGTTACAATTTGAATTATAGAAATCAGATTTTTTTTAAAATCCCATTTATTCGTGTGTTTGTTTGTGGTTATAGTGTTGACTACATTAATTAAAAATTGTAATGAAGATTGAAGGGATCGTAATATTATCTAAGAATGACATTTGGTGTAAATCGTAGTGAAAAGAAAATTTTGTTAATATGTACTTGGAAGCACCCATTTAATTTTGTAAATTTGTTAATTAGTTATTTTCATCCCTAAAATCTCCTCTCTCTCCCCCTACCCAATTTGTTAATTGCATCAAAGATGATGGAGATTGACAGGGGCTCAACGACGGTGAAAGATAGCTTATGGCTATGGGACGACGAGGGGTATTTATGAGTTCTTAGGATTTGGAAACGGTAAATTTGACTTGGGTTTTTTCTACTTTCAAACTTCTAGCCGGTTATTGGTAGGATTTTTTGGTTAAAAGAATGTATGTAATCAATTTCTAAAAGGTCGATTGTTGATTTATTAAAAAAATATTTAGAGATTTTATCATTTAAAACGAGAAAGTTCGATGATTTATTTGTTCAAAAAAAATAGTTTAACGACTTAATCAATCAAACAAGGTAAGTTCGTTGGGTGTTTTTGAACTTTTCCTTAATATCTCCTCTAACAAAACCATACAAGCTTTTGCATTCTTGTATAGACACCTTTACATGTTAATTCAGACATTTTTTCCGTCGATCAGCTCCAATTGGAACTGTAACTCATATATTCAAGATGTATTAATAATATGTAAAGACTAATGAGTTGTTTACCGAAATACTTATCCTGTAGCACTTACCGGTATAAGTCAACACTCTAACTTACTTTACCGGGTAAATGTCGTCACCCTAACTTACCGAGTAAGACTCTTCATCTTTATCATCGCTCTTACCGGGTAAGATTCACGACCCTTGCAAAGTTCATCCAATAGTCTAAATCATATCATCATAAAAATCTCCTCTAACAAAACGAAAAAAAACTTCAAAATCATTTATATTTACGGCTCCCGCCGCATTGCGCGGGTACACTACTAGTATATATATATATATATATATATAGTTTAGATTAATGACAGTTTAACCCTTAACTATCCTTGGTTATCATTTTTTATTTATGGTTCAATTTGGGTAAGAATAATTACATGTTTTTAAAACCGAGTCTTACTGTTGGGTCATCTAAGATATATAATGATAACCTCTCCTTAGTCTTTATTGATGTTTGAACTTTGTACTGTGATTTATGGTTCTTTGTAATAGCTTAGTTATGCATAAAAAGATCAGTGAGTCGAAGACAAACCGAATTCAACATGAAGAAAGTCTACTATGTTGATTGAGATGAACTTCAAAGTGAACTAAGCTTGGTCTGCCGATTTCCTATTCAGCAGACCTTTCCCTTGTCGAATCCCCTTTGTTCGGCAGATCCCCCTTCTGCCGAATCATCCTTGTTCGGCATCCCATGCCACTTCTTCGGAAGTTTCCCCTCTTACTGATTACTCCTTTATCAGTAAAATCATTTATGTTAAACCCTCTTGATTTGATATATTTCCTCATTCCCAATGATCTTCTGACAATGGGAATGGAAGTTTCTTCTATGAGAAAATATACACTTGGGTATAAATTTGATTGAGACGTTTATTTTCTAAAAGATCTCAAAAAGATTTTCCCCAAGTATATTTTATTTAGATATTGTACTTTCATAGTACAAAAGTTGACTTTTGTATTGTGATAAGTCACATCAAATATCTTATAATTTATTTACAATATTTCAATCACCCATGCCTTTATTGATCTGTGTCTTTTGCACTCATTACATTGGATTGTATATAAAGGATGTAGATATCACCTTGCTACTCACGCTTTCAACTCAAGAATTCTCTTTGCAAGATTTCAAGCAGGTTGATTGCTATAACTTTATCTCTAAGATTTAGTCTTTGTGTTCTTAAAGTCTTCTTTGTGTTAGATTATTTGAATAGTTGTTAGCTATTCTTTTCCGCAACAATCTTTTCGGCTATTATGTTTTCTCATTCTCAGGGTTCGTGGGTCAGTTGATGGGACGTCCACGACCCTGACATGAGCCGTTTTCGGCTATTACGTTTTCCCATTTTCGCACGTTTCGAGTACCATCATTACTCGATTTTTGAAATTCAATTTCATTTATTTTTTTCCCTCTCTTTTCTAATCCTATATATAATTCTCCTTCGCTTTCCTTTCATTCTTTACCATCTTCATCTCCAACTTCTATAATTATTCACAAACCTGCAACTCTCTTCCTTCGATGGCGTCCTCCAAACCTTCCAAGTCTTCCAAGATCACTACCCTCTCCCGGGAAAATCTTGCATTCCCCGCATGCAATTAGGTTGCTCGCCTATCTGCTAATCTTGATCATCCTGAGTTCAACCAGGTCTCTATATTTCTTCAACGATCTCCATTACGCCATGCTCTCACATAATCGACCAAGATGAGCAAGATGCTCCTTGGTAGCTTTTGGCTTACCTGTAAGTACGATTATGGTACTCATCAGGTTTCAGTTTCTATCTTATCTTCCAAAGAACATCCCGATCTTTCTTTTGGGGTGAATGACGTTTGCGCAGTTCTGAAAATTCCAGAATTTGACGTATATGCTCTGTTCCCCACTGGGCAAGAACACGAAGAGGTAGTTGCCACTCTCAAATACATACACGAAGGCAAATATAAGGGTTCCGACACTCTACTTCGAAAGAACATGGGTGCGGTATGGAACTATTTCTTCTCTCACCTTCTCTATTGTCTTTCCCACAAGACATCGGGGTGGGATCAATCCCCTGCTGACATCACCCGTCTGGCTCATGCCCTCATCTTTATGAGGCGCATCGATTTCGCTCAGGTATTTTTCGACTCTTTGATCACTGCCATTACACCACCTAGAACTCACAATGTGGTTCTCCCCCGATTTGTGGTACGCTTGCCGAGGGTGATACCGAAAGGCATTCACTCTCTCCAAGTGTCTCTAAAACGTTGGTCCCCTCTCCCCCAAAAGCTTCTCGAGCTAAATCGGTGGCCATTTAGAAAAAGAAGGCCACCGGTGCCGTCACACTTGCTTCAATGACTATGACGCCGAAACAACCTTCGGTGGCTCCCCAAGTCATACTCTCTTCTTCTTCTCAGAAGCGACGAGGCTACAAATCCCCACCTAAGTCTCGTTCTAAGAGACTTAGGAAGCCTTCTGCCGACCCACACACTCCTTCTACTGATTCTCAACAATCGGGGGAAGTTGAACTTCCCCCTCTAGGGCCACGGGGATCTACACCACCCACACCCACCTCCTCCAAATCCTCTCCAAAGGGTTTGGTTGTACTCTCGGAGTCCCATCTTATTCCTTCCCTTCCATCTCATGTGGAGGATGAAGATGAATTGCTCTCCTCTACGGAGCACCATTCTGCTTTCTCACAGCACAACCTATCATCCGGGGTCACACCCGATGATATTGCACATTGCGGTATTTCAACCGCAAGTATGTTACATAACCTCTTTTCTGACGATAGGGAGCGACTGTCGTCTCCTCCTCTTCTAGGAGGTATGGCAGGTCCCTCCTGCTTGCCTACAAACACCACCCTCTTCACTGAAACCATCACCGATATCTTCCCCCAGAACTACACCGAAACACTCTCCCAAACAAACCCTCCTACCGAAAAACCATCTACCCTCCTCAGTCTCCTTTTCCTCATGCCGACAAACCGGGACCGTCAACACCTACTTCTTCGGCTCCTCAGCCCCCCAGCCCCCCATTTCCTTGCCTGTCGATGTGCTTGCCAATATTCTGGATACAAATTGGCAAGTACGCTTTCTTGGCACTAAATATGAGTTGCTCAGGAAAACAATGCGAGATCCAAAATTTTCGGCCTCTCTGGACACTCGAAATTCTCTTCTTGACGGTCTTCTTCAACTTGTCAAAGAGCAGAATTATGAGTATGTAGACCTCAACAAAGACATCTTTCGGTGCTTAGATGTTATGCACGGATAGATCGACAATCTATGTGTTCCTCACACCGATGCTCTTGATATTATTCTTAAGGAGGTTATCAAGCTAAATGATAACAATACATATTTGACTATGTTGGTGGTTGCTCTCAAAGCCGCTTCTAATGCATGGGATCAGGATCTTATCCGTCTTTGGGAGTAGGCTTCAACACAGGACTCTATTAATTCTCAAGTTCTAAGTGCACTGCAGAATATAAATTGGCGTCTTGACTCTCTTCCAGCCGATGTCGCTCAGTATTATGCTCAGTCTCTAGATATCGACATCACTGAGTCGTCATTTACTCCGGAAACCCGCAAGATTTTGGAAAGAATAGACCGACGTATAGGCCGTACGTCGGCAAAGGTTGGTGTATCTTCCCTAACACGTACTGAGGGGGAGAAACCAACTGAGGGGGAGCAAACTACCCCTCACATTATTATTTCCAATACGGGTTGGGGAGAATCTTCTGCTGCGGGTACAGAATTGAAGGGTGCCGAAAAGGAAGGAACCGATCACCCCAAAGTGATTGAAGAATCTGAGGGGGAGAAATTGCCCAAGAAAGATAAGGGCAAAAAGATACTTACACCGGAAGAAGTAGCTGCTAAAGAGAAGCGTCTTAAAGATGCTATTATAAAGAAAGCTGCAGACAGTGGTGGTATTCATCTTCCTCCCCCAAAGATTACATCTCTGAGTCTGGGTTTATCTGAGGAAGAAATCCAAGCAGCTAAATTAGCCCAGATGGCCCATGACGAGGATTCTGAGCTTGCCTTGAAAATAGCTGAGGAGGAGGCTAATCTAAATAAAACTTCCTCCGACGTTATTAAATCTCAAGAAAGTGCCTTGGAAGGATCGACAAAGAGAAATGGGGAGATTAAAACAAAATGCATTGAATGGTACCGAAAATCCCTCAACCGACGACATTGCCTCGACAAAATCACCGACGTGAAAGTTATCAGACCTTCTGCAAGGTGCAAAGTTATTCGGCTCTCAATCACAAGAGAGGATGCATCACGATCGGTGGATAGACTGGACTCGCTGGTTCGGTTTGGGGTTTCAGAATGGATGGAAATTGCTATCTGTTTGGAGAAAAGCATAAATGCTTTTAAACCTGAGGTTGATAAATATCTCGCAGATCTGCAAACAAAGTTCAGATCCAACTGAAGAACTTACAACATTGTTCACACTCCTGTCGAAGAAGAAATAATCAAGAATCTCAAGTTTGGTCTTCCTCCTCCCTCTAAGCCGAAGTCAAAATCTAAGAAAGAAGAAGTGTTTGCTCAGATGGCCAGAGAAGGAAAAGTTCCCGAAACTTCCAATCTTGATCTTACTAAGGGTCTGTTCGGTAGTAGCTTAATGTGCTGAATAAGGGATATGGCTGATTCGGTCAGCCATATCTGAATGTTCGGTAGTAGCTTAATGGGGCAGCTAGTGGCTAACCGAATCAACTACAAAAATGAAGTCTCCTACACTCAGCCATTTATAAAAATAAAGTTTCCTCATCTACCCTTCCAACTCCCAACTACTCCCCTTTAATAAACTTAACCTGTACTCTTAAAACCCAGCCGATATCTGTTTCCTCTCCATCGATTGAAGAAACAGGTACCTCTCCATCGATTGCAAAAGCAGACGAACGATAAGCACATGAACGATTGAGCACATAAACAACAACTGCCATCGATTGCATAGTTAGCAGCCCTGTATTGAATCACTTGCTATCATCGTTAGTATTACCATGATCACAGATCTGATTTCACACTAACTTGCAGCTAATATTTCCCACTCCAAAACCATATTGTGGTCCCTACACAATGTCAGTGAACCCTAATGCAATGTCAGAAAAAAAAATTATGAGAGATATAAACCCTAATCCAATCAAATCTCATTTCTGAAGCTAGAAAGAGGCAAAGAGTACTGCAACGACAGAGCAAGAGGAGGAGGAAGATCGGATAGAGGACTGCATCAACATTACCGGCTAAGGAATTGGATGTAACGGCGATTGGCAGATGTCGTTTCTGTGATTAATCTCTTCACAAGGGTTCCACTCTTTTTCCAACGATTTTGTCGTCACAGTGGCATCGATTTGGATTGATTTCTTTTCAGAGTAGCATAAGTTTTTTCTTTTGTTTGGATTGAAATGTATATGTTGTTTTTTATTTTCACAGTATATGATATGGGATTGATTTCACAGTAGCATACATTTGGATTGAAATTTATATGTTGTTTTTTCTGATATGGGGGTAAAATGGTCATTTCTGACATTCAGACTGTTTATTCAACATACTAACCAAACAACAATTTTTCTATTAACATACCGACAACTATTTCCAGGCAGACAACTATATCCATTCAGGTCTTAACAGAAAACGAACCGAACAACACCTAATCCAACTCTGGTCCCTCATCCTTCTACCACGGTAATAAGTGAGCCGACTCGTGGGATCTTCTTCAACGATGCCTTTGGTCAGACTCGTTTCTTCAGAATGAGTCATATTCCCATCGCTGACACTACCTTCTTGCATGGGATCATTTAGATCATCCCAATTACTGCAACAGACATCTATGTGGCGGCCACCGATGAGCTCAAGAAAAGAGATGCCGATTCTTCTTTTCCTTTTGAATAACTTATTTCCTTTCCTTCATTGTATTTTATCTTTATTTAAGCTTGTATTGTAATATTCTCACAAGATTAATACAATGTGCAATATTTAGTAAATAGCCTGTACATTTCATTATTTCTCTTTTATACCTGTAAAGGTCGAATACTCTAAAAATTACAAAAAGAAACAAAATAATGGTTTATGTGAAAAAGAACCCAAAAGAGTATGAAAAAGGGTCAAAATGCATTATTCATTTACTTTCAGTTATATGAGATGTTATCATCAAATAGGGGGAGATTGTTGGTTCATCTAAGATTTAAAGATAACCTCTCCTTAGTCTTTATTGATGTTTGAACATTATACTGTGATTTATGGTTCTTTTTAATAACTTAGTTATGTGTAAACAGATCGGTGAGTCGAAGACAAACCGAATTCAACATGAAGGAAGTCTACTATGCAAATTGAGATGAACTTCAAAGTGAACTAAGCTTGGTCTGCCGATTTCCTATTCGGCAGATCACCCCTTGCGCCGATTCCCTATTCGGCAGACCTTTCCCTTGCCGAATCCCCTTTGTTCGGCAGATCTCCCTTCTGCCGAATCATCCTTGTTCGACATCCCATGCCACTTCTTCGGCAGTTTCCCCGCTTACCGATTACTCCTTTATCGGTAAAATCATTTATGTTAAACCCTCTTGATTTGACATATTTCCTCATTCCCAATGATCTTCTGACAATGGGAATGGAAGCTTCCTTCTATGTGAAAATATACACTTGGGTATAAATTTGATTGAGACGTTTATTTTCTAAAATATCTCAAAAAGATTTTCCCAAGTATATTTTATTTACATATTGTACATTCATAGTACAAAAGTTGCCTTTTGTATTGTGATAAGTCATATCAAATATCTTATAATTTATTTACAATATTTCAATCACCCATGCCTTTATTGATCTATGTCCTTTGCACTCATTACATTGGATATTATATAAAGGACGGAGGTAGCACCTTGCTACTCATGCTTTCAGCTCAAGAATTCTCTTTGCATGATTTCAAGTAGGTTGATAGCTATAATTTTCTCTCTAAGATTTAGTCTTTGTGTTCTTAAAGTCTTCTTTATGTTAGATTATTTGAATAGTTGTTAGCTATTCTTTTCCGCAATAATCTTTTGTTCTCTTTGTGTAATTCTTGATATTCTTATCAATAAAATAATTAAAAATTAAGTAAAATTTGTATTTTGTATTCACCCCCTTCTACAAGACTTGTTTTGCTAACTAGGGACCAACACTTACAATTATTCCCCCCTAAAAAGAGATTTCGTCTCCGAAATCGATTTTAGACAAGAAACTTACATCGATTAAAGAACTGGGGGTACTCCCGTCACATGTGTTCCTCAGTTTCCCACGTCGCCTCACGTTTCGAATGATTTTCCAAAGAATTTTACGAAAGGAATCACCCTCTTTCGTGTACCTCTCTCATCATGATCAATAATCGCTTCAGGTTCGTCACGATAAGAAAGATCAGGTTCTATGTGATCCAAGGAATATTCAATGACGTGAAAGGGAGGATAGTTGTACCCTCAAAGTAATGAAACATGGAACACGTTACGTATATGGGATAATTGCGGTGGTAGAACTAAGCGGTATGCCACAACTCCAACCCTTTCTAGAACTTCGAAGGATCAATGTATCTCGGGCTCAACTTTCCTTTGAGACAGAAATGCCTAATACCGCGAGTTGGTGAAACTTTTAAGAAAACTTTATCTCTCGGTTGGAACTCAATAGGTCGTCGTCGCTTGTCAGAGTAGCTCTTTTGACGAGCCTAATCCTCTTTTACCAATTGACGTGCATTTGTACCATTTCTGGGCCTTCGAGAATACGTTCTCCGACTTCTTTCCAACAAGTCGGTGTTTGTTAGACCACAGTCTCATTGGATTCAAGATCATCCAAACTGAAGATCGCAATTTGAAGCTAAAGCCGAAACGTCAACTCTCGATATTAAAGTCTATGTCTATTTGTAATAAATGTCAATGTAATTGTATTAGTTTACTTAGATTTAATATCTAAGTTATAATATTGTAATAGTTAGATAAAGTTAATCTAGTTAGTTTCTAGTAACTTAGTTTATATTAGATATAATATCTAGATCTAATATCTAGATATTATGTTAGATTGTGTGTTCAACACACTTGGTTAGATTAAGTGTATCTCTCTCTCTCAAGATCAGATAACAATTCACACACACAAACACACACTTAAAGGTGTATTAGAGAGAAAACAGAGAACACACAATCTAGAGCTTGAATCGATCAACCTTGTAACCATTTGTTATAATCAATACAGGTTGGTAATCTTATTGTTTTTGTTTCTATAAACTTGATAAGTATTGTTGGACCGACAATTGGTATCAGAGCCTGATTAAGATCAAATCAAGTTTTTCAAGAAAAAACGTCTCTGTGTTCTGTGTTCAAAATCGATTTGAAGATTTAAATTGTTTTAGGTGTTAGAATCGATCAGATTGTGATCATACTACATGCTAGATCGAGTTGTTGATATTTGATTTCATTTTTAAGCTTAAATTGAGTTCCAATTTGTGGATTTTATGTGAAAAAGTCGAAGTGGGTAAGTTCACTGTGCCATCAATTTTATCTCGAAAAAGTGTGTTTTTGAGAGATCGTGTGATAGCATTCTGTTCTAGAAGTGATTCTAGACATAAGGGTATTGTTTGGTTGTGCTAATCCTTACAGGAACAAATTTTAGTCGATTTGTTGAAGTTCAGGACGAACACCCGCACAACAGAGGAAGAATAGCCCGCAAACTTCAACTTTGCGGCTCCCACATCAAACGCATAGTTCTACTTTGCGCTTCTCAAAGGAAACGCATACCTCACTGTGCGGTTCCAAATACAATCGCATACCTTACTACTCGGCTCCCAAAGCACCCGCATAGCTCAAACTTCTCGGTTCCAAGTCTGACCCGCACACCTCAAGACTTCGAGTTCATCTCTTCAAAAGAACAACTCCACCTTGCGAGTCCCAAGTGAATCGCATATCTCAACTTTGCGGCTCCCACTTGAAACGCACACCTCATTGTGCGCTCCTAACTACACCCGCACACCTCATTGTGCGCTCCTCACTAGACCTGCACACTTCCTTGTGCGCTCCTCACTTGAAACGCAAACCTTCTCAAACGCAAAGCTTCTATTCTATACTTAGAATTTTCTTCAGAATGACATCCAGAGAAGCTCTCGCAATTGGAACTGACACCAAGCCACCAGTTCTCTTCAAAGGAGAGTACGAACAGTGGAAGGATAGGTTTCTGAACTTCATTGACAGACACGAGCTGGGTGATTTTATCAGAACATCAATTGAAGAAGGACTTATGATACTTCCAATGACAACTCGTGTAGTTGATAACATGCCTACTCAAGTTGAACTTAAGCTTCACGAGCTACAAGATGATAACCTCAAAAGAGCCAAAGGCGACAAATTATCCAAGTCATACATCTTACAGGGGATCCCAAATGAAATATACGTAAAGATTGACAGCTACAAGGCTTCAGGTAAAGAAATGTGGGATCAGCTCGAAAAGATGATGCTGGGTTCAAAAGTGGGAAATCAGTTGAAAATCTCCAATTGCCTAAATGACTATGAAGAATTTAGAGGCAGGGTGGGAGAAAACTTAGAAGAAACCTATGACAGGTTTGTGACGTTGCTGAATGAACTTAGCAAGAACAAAGTTCACAAATCTCAAATAGAGCTGAACGTCAAATTCCTTAGTATTCTTCAACCTGAATTGAAAAGATTTGCTCGGCAGATGAAGCAGATTAAAGTTCTGAATGAAATTCCACTTCACGAGGTGTATGAAACCCTCCGTCAGAATGAAGAAGAGGTGGATGAAATTCTGGATGATAAAAGACAGAAAGGAAAGGTAGTTGAAGACACAGTCGCACTTGTAGTCAGAAAGAAGAAGAACAAGCCAACTGTATATGAATCAAATGAAGAAGATGAAGGGTGTGCAAACTCAGAATCAGATGAAAATGATCAGCTGAAGCAAGCAATGCTTATGCTGACTAGTGATTTTCAGAAAAGGTTCTACACAAAGCCAACATCAAATAATCAGAGATATTCATCTGGTCCGAACAACTACATCCACAAAGAAAGGATTGAAGGAATCAGGTATGAAGGAAGATGATTTGAAGGGAGAAGATCAGACGAGAGGAAACCTGAAGAAAGAAGGTTTAAGTCGGAAGGAAAAAGGATTGAGGAGAGGAGACCGGAAGAAAGAAAATTCAAAGCTGAAGGATCAAGTCAGCCAGAACCGCCTACGTGCTACAACTGTGGCAAACCAAGTCACTTTGCTAAGGACTGTCGCTGATCAAAAGTCAGAAATTCAGACTACTACAAGAACAAGTTGCTTCTTGCAAAACAACAAGAGGCAGGAAAGGCATTGATGGCTGAGGACGAATACTGGCTCGATCACTCAGATGAGGAAGAAGAAGATGATCATGAAGATAGAGAAGAGGCCGTCAACATGTGCTTGATGGGCAAGATAGAATCAGATGCTGAAGCTGATTCAGACATTGAAGAAGAGGAGGTATGTAATTTATCAGATTTAGAATTCATGAATAAAATGCATGCCATGAGTATGAAACAAAGAGAGTTAGAATCTAATCTTAAGCAAGATAATGGTGTCATGACAGACAAAAACCAATTGATACAGAAACTTAGCAATGAAATTGCTGAGAAGAAAGTATTAATTGAGGTTTTACATAAAGATAATGACACCAATGCTAAGGAAAAGACAATAATTCTAAAAGAGAATTCTGATCTTAAGTCTCAACTGCTAAATTGTGAGATTGAAAATTATGAGTTTAAAAAGTTGCATGCTTCTTGTACAAAAGAAAACTTTTCTTTGCTCGGAAAATTAAAAAGTTTGGAAGAGAAGTTGTATAAAATGGGTTAAACTGAACATACTATTTTTCTGAACAAACCCAAAGAGGAAATAGAGAGATGGGGAATTGGTTATAAGAATCCTCACTGTCTACAAAAGGGGATGTCTGAAGTGCCAGGACTTTATGATCATCATAATATGCAATTAGCTCACAGACTCCCTGTTAGGACTGAAAGTCCTACGTGTTGAAAGTGAAATAAAGTATTTATAAGGGTTCAATATGTAATTAACTAATAGTTGTTTTAATTAAATGGGCCCAAGCCCATAAGCCCATTAGGCCTGTAAGCCTAAGTATATAAAGGCATTATTAGTTCATAATTAGGGTTGAACAGTTTAGAAAAGTTAGAAATTCATTATTCAGTTTTCTAGTCATTAGGTTTACATACCCTAATTAGAAATTATCTCTGTAAACCTTAACCCTTTGAAGTTATATCAATAATATGACTAGTTGTTGTGGCCTATAATCTGTTCATCATTGTTCATATTTATTTGTGATTGCACTGCACTGGGATCTACAATTGGTATCAGAGAAGATAGGCAAAAAGGTTTGATCCAGTAAAAAGGTTTGTCTGAAACCCTAAGATCAATTACTTGTATTAATTGCGTTACTTGCATTAATTGATTGTTAGTGGTTACATTCTGTGTTATCTGTTTCATCGATATCTGTTTGCTTCTGGTTTTATTCGATCGAATTTTTATTAGAAAAACAGTAAGATCTTTTGTTCGGTCGATTAAGTTTCTGGAAATTTTTGTTCGGTCGATTTTTTTAGGGTTATTTTCTATTCGGTCGATTATTATTGATGCTTATCGGTCTATGTGCACATTGTTACTGTTGATTGTTGATCGGTTGAATCAATTCTTGTTTGATTTTTTTGTTTCTTTCGATCGAAGGAGAAGGATCTGGGTTTTGGTTTCGGTCGAATCTCAGATATTCTTCGGGTTCTTCGGTCGAACTCTTCGTGTTCTTCGGTCTTATCTGGTATTTTGTGTTTATCGTAATTAAAGTCTTTCGACCTGAGCTTTCAACCGGAGTCTTGTACTTCGGTCTTACACCTTCGACCGAATAAGAGTATTCCCGGTCTTACCCATTTGACCGGACACTTGTACTCCGGTCTTGCACCTTCGACCGGATACTTGTTTACTCCGGTCTTGCCTTCGACCGGATAGTTGTAACCTCCGGTCAAACCCTTCGACCGAATACGTATATCCCCAGTCCTATCATTCGACCGGATAAGGGTATCCCCGGTCCTGCCCTTCGACCGGGTACTTGCTTACTCTGGTCTTACCTTCGACCGGTATCTTGCATATTCCGGTCCTTTGCTTCGACCGGACCCCTGCTTGACCGGGTGTTTAAAAAAAAAAAAAAAGAGTACAAAAGGGTCAAAAAAATTTTTTTGTCTCACGATCTTTTTGCAGTGCATTTATTTTAGCCCCCGTACTCCAAGGATTCAGCGTGTCATTTGTGACCCTAAACTTTCAAGTTTCACATTTTGTCACTTTTGGTCCCTGCACTTTCAAGTTTCATCTTTCTTCTAAGCCGGATCGAATACAGTCTATTCAATTCGTACAAAATGGTGAACCCACCAAGGCTGCGGTCCAAAGGAGAATATCAAAGGTGGAAAGCTGATTTTCTGTATTTTGTTGACGAACATGAGGTGGGTCCCTACATTAAATTATCTTTGACTGAAGGAGAAAAGCAATCCCAAATTCCGGCAGAAGCTTCTACTGTGGAAAAGGAGAAAAGAGAGAGTGGCAATAATTATGCTAGAAATTATACGACAAGTAGTATTTCTTGTGACCTTTTTCGTGACACTTTTAATGAAATTTCTGGTCAAATATTTTATAACAAAATGACAGGAAAAGAGTTGTGGGATTGTACTGAATGGTTGGTGTTAGGGCCAAATCTGATTTTAAAAGGGAGAGAATTGGAAGCTGAGAACTCTGAGCTAAAAGGAAAGATCTCTATTTTGGAAGCTAAAACTCAGCAAATAGTCTCGGTTGAAAGTTCTGAGGAAAAGATTTCTGAACTGAGAGATGCAAATGCAAATCTTCAAAAGCGTTTATCTGATTTGGAGCAACTGCTTGCTAAACACAAATTTGATTTTGAGACTAAAGAAAAATCTTTCGCAAAGAAGTTCTCAGAATTCTCGAGAAAATATGTTGATGAGAAGAAAGAAGTTGAGCTTAAATGCATAAAAGTTTCTCAGCAAGTTTCTGATTTTCAGAAAGTAGTCAATCTAGAAAGAGAGGAGTTTGCCAAAGAGAAGAAGGCCATTGAACAAAAGAATGTTGGTGTCTTCAAAGAAATATCTGGCCAAAGAAACGATGCTGAGAAGGGATTTGAAGAAGAAAGAAGCTTGTTTGAGACTGAGATCAAAAAGCTTACTGCCAAGTTATCTGAACTATCTGAGAAGGCACTAAAAGAGCAGAAAACGAAGTCTGAGTTCACGAAGAAGATTGACCTGCTTGTTCAAGAAAGAGACAACTTCGCTTCAACGATTAAAGTGCTTGAAAAGTCTGTATGAAGCTCAAATCAGAAATCTATCTCTACACAAAGGTCAGTTAAATCTTTTGATCAGATTCGTAAAACTAACATTTTCTATGATAGCAATATAGATGGTTCAGGTACACGCTCTAGAAGAAAGAGATACAAAGATGAGGAACTGGTCTGGAAGAAGAAACCAGTTGAAGATGAGCTGAAAGAAAAAGAATCATGTGTACATGCGGTCAATGCCAAGAAGAACAAAGTGCATAAAGGTAAACCTGATCATATATACTCGAGAGATCAATTACTCAGGTTATCAGGTAAGAAATACCACTGTTCTTATTTTCATACACATGATCACATTCACAAAACTAGTGATCATTTATGGTATGGTTCTTATTCTATATCCCCCACAAGAACTGCAACTAACATTCATGGACCCAAATACCAGTGGGTACCAAAGCCGAAAAATGATTCTGTGTTGCAGGCACCACATGTCAAGGGGGAGTAGGAAATCAATGGTTCTTGAATAACACAGTTCAAGACCCGCACCTAAATGTCAAGATTATGGCTTCTAAGTAAATCAGCTTAGAACCCGGACTTCAACGAAGTTTGGCTTCTGATCACATGACAGATCAGGACCCGTTCTTCAACGTTCAGACTTGAATATGTTGCAACTATCCAGGGGGAGCTTAAAAGACCTAAATCATTATACAATGATTTGAGGGGGAGCTTAAAAGGTAAATATATTCTAATCCTAGATCTCTGGAAGAAGAACATCTTTCCAGCATGAAAAACAGTTTCTGAAATGTTCAAACCACTTCTGATTTTCAAAAGGTTTCATGAATTTAGAAGTGTGAATTTAAATGTTTTTCACTTCTTGGGCATTAATGTTTAACTGACTGTGTGTTTCTAAAGATCAATACTTGCGTATTATCTTATTCTTATACTGTAACGTATTCACACACATAGGTTCAGTACTTCATTTGTATTTGTTATTACCATGTCTCATAGCAAAACAATTTTTCGATGGTAATACCCCCGTTTGATATTCAATGTTGTTGAGCATCTATCATTATTCGAAATTTGTGCTTTCATTGCTAAATTGTTTATATTTGTTCATATAAACATAATATCCAATTCTTTGATACCCTAACCAGTTTATTTGATCTGATTGATACATTGTCAGATTCTCAAAATAAGCCTTTTGATTTCATTTCTTTCATTCAATATCTTTGTCTTGAGAAATCTTCAAAGTTCAATTGCTCAAAACTCATGAGCATACATTTTGACAATGTTATCATAAAGTTTGTACTAAGTTGGACAAGTTGAACTGTTGAGCAACTATTCGTTTTAGGACATACATGGGATTTGTGTGAGAACTTAAACAGAACTTCCATGGATTCACGTTAACCAGTGTTTCCTACCCCGGAAGTTATCCTAGAGTGATTTGAGGGGTGAGGGGTCATAAATCAAAGAGTGGGGGAGATAACTCATCGGGTTGAGTTTTTCTCATTGTGTTGAGCGGAAAAATGAAAAAGAGAGTTTGGTTAGAAGTGAGCTTTAATGTTAAAATGAAAGAGGGTGTGAGAACAGAGTTAAAAGAATATCAGAACTCTGCACCAACCACTTTCTGAGACGGGCAGCCACATAATCTGATTGGTTCACATTCTTTGGTGACCATCATTGAAAAAGGCAGTGAGCCCATGCCAACTCTTGCTATAACCCCACTAGCCACTCGTTTCTCTCTTAACAAAGAAATGTTTCATTTTCCTTGGGGACGCAACATATCTGCTATCTAGTCTTCACTCGGAAGATTTAGATATTGAAAAAGAAGGAAAATTGCCCCACCTTCGCACCTCTTTCATGCACATTGAGTCCGTGTAATATCTGTTGTTGTCTCAACAGTTTACACAATTTGAGCCTGATCAAGCTAAGTTGCTTCAATCATTCATACACTTGCACGAGCACACAAGGAATGAGTTTTCTTGTCATAACATTCATAGAAATTTCCTTTGTGGCTTTTCGATGATTGAATGGAAGACCTGGGGAGTGAACATCACAAAAGCTCCTTTACAATGTACATCTGTTGTACAAAGTGGCTCTGTGCTACTTACAGGCCTACTAACTGTTTCATCTGTTGAATCAGGGTTACCTTGTTCATTATGTCTGAACTTGAAAAGATTCAGATATATACATTTCATATTTCATGACTTGACGGACACTCAGATCACAGGTGGGAGAAAGTCAAATTATCATAAAAGGGGAGTTCAAAGAAAGTGCTGAAATTGAAGAAGTTTTGATGATCATGATGCTCACAATCATCAAAAAGGGGGAGAAATTTTTCAATGTTCAATTTCAAAAGTTTTAAAGAAAGAAAGTTCTGTGAAAAGAAAGAAAGTTTGCTTTTCTGAAGACAGTCTAGACATCAAGGAGATGAAGATATATGTTTCAACTTTCAAAGATTGAAGATTTCAAAGTTTGTATTTTTTTCTTTCCCGTATCATATGGTGTCTGCTACAAGTTTGATTATCATTCCTCCTACGAGCTGATAGAAACAAGTTCTTAAACTGAAAGCTTATTCAACTCGCGGTTCGAAGACAAATTCTTTGTTTTAAACTAAAGATGCACCATGGAAAGTCACGTTACTCTCACATTATCTCTCTTGTGTGCTGATCCGATGTGATTGAGTTTCTACAGTTAAAAGCTGCGTGATAGTGCATTCAGTCGAGGCTACTGTACATTGAATCTGGTTACAAAGTTGATACTATGAAGACCAAGAGCTTTATTCAAGGGGGAGCATGGAAAGACATGAAGTCAAGCAACATCAAAGTTCTTCAAAGATTCAAGAGGGAAAGAAGATCAAGGCCTGAAGTTTTTTTCAAGAAGATAAATGCTTTATTCAACTTTAGGGGGAGATTGTTAGGACTGAAAGTCCTACGTGTTGAAAGTGAAATAAAGTATTTATAAGGGTTCAATATGTAATTAACTAATAGTTGTTTTAATTAAATGGGCCCAAGCCCATAAGCCCATTAGGCCTGTAAGCCTAAGTATATAAAGGCATTATTAGTTCATAATTAGGGTTGAACAATTTAGAAAGGTTAGAAATTCATTATTCAGTTTTCTAGTCATTAGGTTTACATACCCTAATCAGAAATTCTCTCTGTAAACCTTAACCCTTTGAAGTTATATCAATCATATGACTAGTTGTTGTGGCCTATAATCTGTTCATCATTGTTCATATTTACTTGTGATTGCACTGCACTGGGATCTACACTCCCCGCGTTTAAAACTTTTTGGACTAAACTGTCAAAAGAGGATGAAGCCAATGAAACGGAAAAACGGATGAAATCAGCTAAAGTTCATCTTCCATTTTATTATGCGAAGTTGAATAATAGTTATGATGAAAACCCAATATATAAAAAGAAGGAAACTCTTTCAAGTGATTTCTTTCCAAGTTATTCTGAAAAGGAAATGGAGGCGAAGCCTATTAAAGGTAAACTATATGTCCCTCCTCTCGTTTTAGAACGTAAAATTTCTGAACTCGAGAATTCTTTATCAGATGCAAGACTTTTGATAAATATTGAGCAAAACGTATTTTCAATCGTGTTTTCAAATTCTGTTCTTTCAAAAGCTTCAAACTCTGAGGATATGTTTGGTACATCAAATAAAGGATTTGAATTTTTGAACTCTGACGGTGGTTTAGATAATGGTTCTAATCTCTTTGAATTTAATGCAAAACTTCCCAACCATTCATCTTTTGTCAAGAAAACTTTAAGAAAAACCATTAAGCCTGTGAACAGTGCAAAATCAATGAAAGCTTTCGTTGATAAATCAGTCTCTGTGAACGCTAAGAGTGCTAAAGGTAAGAATTTATCTCAGCATTCACAGAAACCGAACACTACTGGTAATTCCAAGAAGAAGCATTCATTTGTTGCTCAGAAGTCTAACTCACTAGTTACACATGTTTCAGATCTGCGCAAGCAAAGGCCAGAAGTAAATTCTCAATGGCAACCCAAACGGAAGCTTGACAAGACCGTTTTATCGTTTAGTAGTGTTAATTGTAATAAGACTTCGCTTAGTAAAGATGTCCTAATTGTTGATATTGCTCTTTTGAACCCAAAACTTAATGTTTCTCGTAAACAATATACAATGAAGCAATTATTTCAATTATCTTTATCTGCTAGAAAGTCTTCTTTTTATGATAAACATGTTTCTATCTCTTGTCAAGATTCTTGAGATTGGTTTGCAAATTACCATGTGCATTCATCTCATACTAATTCTTCAATTGCATTTCAAAAGAAAAGAGGACCCAATTTGAAATGGGTACCAAAATCTTGTGCTAACACAGAAGGACCCAAATTCCAATGGGTACCTAAAGCTAAATCTGTGTTGCAGGCACACAAAGCTTAGAGAGAAAGCGACTTCTGATTATGTACAGATCAGGACTGTTTCTTCAAAGTCAAAATAGGTTTTTGGATAATGCAGTTCAAAACCCGAACATCAAAGTCAAAATAGGCTTTTGAACAAATCAGTTCAAGACCCACACTTCGATAATCAAAGTGAAAATTCCAATGTTGTCGTATGAATATCTAAATTTGTAATTTCTCTTATGCAGACTAGTCAGACATGGTTCTTGGACAGCGGATGTTCCAAGCACATGACAGGGCAAAAAGAGATACTGTCCAATTTCAAAGACAATTTTTGTGGAACAGTAAGATTTGGAAACGACCAGTTTTCTCCAATCTTGGGATACGGTGATGTACAACATGAAAATGTCACTATCAAGAAGGTGAGCTATGTAGAAGGCTTACGACACAACTTGTTCAGCATAGGCCAGTTCTGTGACAAAGACTTAGAGGTCAACTTCAAAGCCAAGAGTTGTTCAGTTCGCACTGAAGAAGGCGAAGAACTCTTGGTCGGTACTCGAGAATCAGACCTTTACACAAATCAACTTATCAAATGTACAGACTGACAAGCAAGTTTGTCTATTGACGAAAGCCTCGATGCAACAAAGCTGGTTATGGCATCGAAGGCTCTCTCACCTCAACTTCAGGTACATCAACAATCTGGTCAGTGGAAAGCTCGTCAAAGGACTTCCAGAGCTGAAATATGAAAGAGAACATCTTTGTGCAGCTTGTGAAAAAGGGAAGATGAAGAGGGCTCCACATAAACCAAAGCCTGAACCAAGTACAAATGCTCCGTTAGAGTTATTGCATATGGACTTATGCGGTCCGATGCGAACTCAAAGTCTAGGCGGCAAGAAGTACATACTCGTGATCGTGGACGATTACTCGCGATACACATGGGTCAAGTTTCTACGTTCAAAGGATGAGACAACTGATGTACTCATTACTTTCTTGAAGACGACCCAAGTGAATCTGCAGAAACCGGTAAAGTTTCTACGAACAGATAACGGTACAGAGTTCAAGAACCAAAAAGTTGAAGAATATCTCGAATCTGTCGGGATTTCACATCAATACTCTGCTGCACGTACGGCTCAACAAAATGAAGTGGTTGAAAGAAGAAACCGATCGCTAGTCGAGGCTGCTCGTACTATGCTAAGTCAGTCAGACTTACCTCTATTTTTGTGGGCAGAAGCTGTTTCGACCGCGTGCTACACACAAAATCGATCCATGGTACATCGAAGGTTCAAGAAGACTCCTTATGCATTAATCAACAACCGAACACCGACAATCAAATATTTCCATATATTTGGGTGTAAGTGTTTTGTGCTAAACGATAGGGAGAATCTCAATAAGTTCAATGCTAAGGCGGACAAAGGAATCTTCATTGGTTATTCCTCGACATCAACTGCATATCGTGTCTATATGAAGAAGTCAAAGACGGTGATTGAAAGCATCAATGTCACCTTTGATGAAGAAATGGCTTTCGAACAACAACGTTCAGAACCCATTATAACCGGAGTACTAGCTTCTGGGCAACTCAGTCCAGAACCTGCGTCTCAAAAGAATAAATCAGACGAAGCTTCAACTTCAACTAACCATTTATCTGATTTAGACTTATTATTCGAATTGTTTTATGATGAATTTCTTGGATCTAATGTAAAGAAATCTGTTGTGGTTGACAGGATAGAAGACTTAACGACTACTCATCCAACCAGTTCAGATGACTCTATTGAATCAAATGACCCGATTCAACAAGAAATTACAATTCAAATGACGACTCAAATAGTTGAAGAAGTGACAAATGATAAAGAGACAGAAGTAGCTGAAACAGTAGGAGATTCTGTACAGATCAATCTACAGCCAGATCAAGCTGTACCTGCTGAGCCTTCTGAATCTGCCACTTCAACTGAAATCATCATTCCTTTTGAACAAACAGAAGAAGGTACAAGTGGATTTGTAGATGATACAACCGACATACAATCATCTAATCCACTACCTCATGAACATAAATGGACCAAAGAGCACCCGCTAAGCCAGATTATTGGCGATCCATCAAAACCGGTGCAAACTAGGTCAGCATCAATGAACCTGTGCATGCATGACTCCTTTCTGAGGAAGTTCGAGCCAACTCGAGTATCAGAAGCACTTGCTGATCCAGAATGGGTGATCTGAATGCAAGAAGAGCTAAATCAGTTCGATGCACTTCAAGTCTGGAGACTCGTACCAAAGCCTAAAGGTAAAACCATTATAGGTACGAAGTGGATTTTCAAGATAAAGAAAGACGAAGATGGTACCGTTATCCGAAACATGGCAAGACTAGTAGCCAAAGGATATAGACAAGAGGAATGAATAGACTATGACGAAACATATGCTCTTGTGGCACGATTAGAGGCAATCAGAATGTTTCTAGCCTACGCAGCCACAAGAACTTCACGGTCTTTCAAATGGACGTGAACACAACATTCCTCAATGGAATTCTGAAGGAGGAAGTCTACGTCTCTCAGCCAGAAGGTTTTTTCAATCAAGAGAAGCCATATCACGTTTACATTCTCGACAAAGCACTCTACGGTCTGAAACAAGCACCTCGAGCCTGGTATGATGTCCTTTCCACATTTCTAGTCAAGTCTTGGTTTTCAAAAGGTACGCTGGATACCACTTTGTTTATCAAAAAGAAAAAAGGCGATATCATCTTAATTTAAATCTATGTAGATGATATTATCTTTGGTTCTACAAATCCGAAGTACTATAAGAATTTTGCAAACCTTATGGTGTCTAGATTTCAGATGAACTTGATGGGAGAGATGAATTTCTTTCTCGGTTTACAAGTATAACAATTTTCATCGGGTATTTTTATTAATCAATCAAAATACATTAGAGATATTCTTCGGAAGTTCCAAATGGAAAATTCAAAACCGATTGGTACCCCAATAGCATCAGGTACTAAGATTGGCACCGATCCTTCGGGAAAGGCTGTTGATGTTAGGACTTATCTAGGGATGATAGGTTCTTTAATGTATCTTACGTCGAATAGGCCAGATTTAATGTTTTCAACATGCTTATGTGCAAGATATTAGGCCAATCCTAAAGAAATCCATTTGTCTGTTGTGAAGCGCATTTTTAGGTATCTAAAGGGCACTGCAGATCTTGGTCTGTGGTATCCTAAAGATACTAGTTTTAAACTAACAACCTACACAGATGCAGATCATGCAGGTTGTATGTTAGACAGGAAGAGCACGTCAGGACACGTACAGTTCCTCGGTGACAAACTCGTAAGTTGGGCATCGAAGAAGCAACTTTGTGTTTCAACGTCCACGGCCAAAGCAGAATATGTAGCTGCTGCTAGCTGCTGTTCTCAGGTCTTATGGATGCGAACTCAATTGCGCGACTACGGTTTCCACTTTAACAAGATCCCGATATACTGTGACTCCAAGAGCGCAATCGCAATTACAGCGAATCCTGTTCAACACACCAAGACAAAGCACATAGACATCAGGTATCACTTTATTAAAGATCATGTTGAAAAAGGAACAATTGAACTTTTCTTTGTAAAAACTGATTATCAACTTGCCGATTTGTTCACCAAACCCTTAGACGAAAAGAGGTTTAACTTTCTTATCTCTAAGCTTGGTATGTTAAATCTTATAATATAATCAGTAGTTACCTAACAAAGTTTTCTAAATTGTATACTTTTTCATCATTTCTTCATTCTTAACTCTGATTGATATATGCACTTCTATCTAATGTTCATGATCCAAGGGGGAGAATGAGAAGAAATTGACATCTGGTCAATATTATTTTGAGGGGGAGCTCATAAAATTTGTGCATGTACCTTTTAATATCAAATTTTTTTTGTAATGCAAGATTTTAGGGGGAGCTCTTCAAGTCAAAAGGGAGTACGGATATGACTTATGATTATTTCTGATCAGAACTCGTACTTTAAAAAGTTTTACTGCTTTTTGTCTTTTCATTTTAAGTGAATAAATTTTACTTTGACTTGACATAACACTTTTGAAGAATTTTTGAGAGAAGCTTACAAGTTCATATGTTTATGACTTAAAGCTTAGCTTCATGAGATGGAAGATCACTCGTTAAGGTATAATCCTTTATCTTAATCTCATATATGGTTGAAAGATGGACAACTTTCAATCATTTGAAAACATTGTTTTTAATGTTCAAACCACTTCCCGATTTTTCATCAGATTTTATATTTTGGGAGTGTATTTTAAATGTTTTAATGATCTAAATTGTGCTTTAACTGAAATAGTTAAACCAATCTGAGCATCACGTGCATCATAGGAAAACAGGAATAATTGTGCTAGGAATTAACACAACTTATATGGAATCACATTAAACAGTGATTTCTACCCAAGAAGTTAATCCTTAGTGATTGATTGTGCAAATAGAAAAGAAATGAGTGTGATTAGAGAAAGCAAAAAGTTTAAAAGAAAGAGCGTGTGAGAACAGAGTTAAAAGAATATCACAACTCTACACCAACTTTTTCTGAGCCGGGTAGCCACCATTCTAGTGATTCACAATTCCTTGGTGATCATTATTGAAACAACAACTAACCCATGCCAACTCTTGATCAAACCTCACTATCTACTCATTTTCTTCTCGACAAGAAAGTGTTTCACATTTTCAAAGGGGATGCAACACATTTGCTATCTGATTTTCATTTGGAAAATCTGGATATTGAAAAGAAGGAAGTCTGCTCCACCTTCACACTTCAATCATGCACATTGAGTCTGTGTTTAACTTACTGTTGTCTAAGTGGTTTACACAATTTTGAGTCTAATAAGCAATCATCAAGTGCTTAATTCTTTCAACACAAGCACGAACACACAAGGAATTTGTTTCTTTGTCATAACGTTTATAGAAATTACTTTTGTGGTGTTTCGATGATTAAATGGAAGCCCTGGGGGAGTCAACATCAAACAACTCCTTTCCAATGTGTATTTGTTACACACGGTGACTTAGTGTTACTGACAGGCATGTTAACTGATTCATTAGTAGATTCAGGTGTTACACGACTATTTTGTCTGGATTTGAAAAGATCTGGATGAATATCTTATGAATTGACGAATCAGGGGCTCTAACCACAAGATCGACATTTCTTACAAATAATTTTGATGAAGTCGTTGCACTTATCATCAAAAAGGGGGAGAATGACTACAAAAGAAATGGCAAAGATCACATGTTTCAAGAATCACGTCAAAGACTGAATTCTTCTAAAGAAAGTAGATTGAAGACATGCTGATTTCAGAGCTAGAGAAAGAGATTGCATCTTCTGTGCTGAACAAGAAGACTGAATTGGATAAATCTTTTTATTTAATGATCTTGATCCAATGGGGGATATTGTTAGACCACAGTCTCATTGGATTCAAGATCATCCAAACTGAAGATCGCAATCTTAAGCTAAAGCCGAAACGTCGACTCACGATATTAAAGTCTATGTCTATTTGTAATAAATGTCAATGTAATTGTATTAGTTTACTTAGATTTAATATCTAAGTTATAATATTGTAATAGTTAGATAAAGTTAATCTAGTTAGTTTCTAGTAACTTAGTTTATATTAGATATAATATCTAGATCTAATATCTAGATATTATGTTAGATTGTGTGTTCAACACACTTGGTTAGATTAAGTGTAACTCTCTCTCTCTCAAGATCAGATAACAATTCACACACACAAACACACACTTAAAGGTGTATTAGAGAGAAAACAGAGAACACACAATCTAGAGCTTGAATCGATCAACCTTGTAACCATTTGTTATAATCAATACAGGTTGGTAATCTTATTGTTGTTGTTTCTATAAACTTGATAAGTATTGTTGGACCGACAGTGTTCGACATTTTCGGCCATAAAGTTCTTCATACGGAGCCATGCCGATACTCAACCGCCAACTATTATTATAGGATAACTCTATTAGGTACAAGTAACTATCCCAACTTCCATGCCATTCCAACGCACATGCTCGGAGCATATCCTTCAATGTTTGAATCGTCAGTTCATATTGCCCATCAGTTTGCGGATGAAATGTTGTACTAAAATTCAAACGTGTTTCCTAAGCTTTATGTAAACCTTCCCAAAATCGAGATGTAAAGCGTGGGTCTCGATCGGAGGTAATCGATACAGGATTGCCATGGAGACGTACAATCTCACGTTGAAATACTTTTGTCAATTTATCAATTGACCAAGTTTGTCGGTTAGGAAGAAAATGAGCCGATTTCGTCAGTCGTTCAACCACTACCCAAATTGCATCGTGTTTCAAGGTCGTGCGGGGTAGTCCGACTACAAAATCCATAGTTATGTACTCCCATTTCCACACTAGAATGTTCAGCGATTGAAGAAGACCACCCGGACGTTGATGCTCACTTTTAACTTGTTGACAAGTGAGACAACGAGATACAAAGTCGGTTATATCTCGCTTCATTCCAACCCACCAATAATAGTTCTTTAAGTCGCGATACATTTTTTTTTACCCGGGTGAACGGAAATCATAGAGTTATGAGTTTCGGTCAGAATATGATCTTTAAGCTCCGAGTTATTCGGAACACAAAGACGATCTCGAAACCACAACACGTGTTCATCATCGATCCTAAATTCTGAACTAACATTCTCTTGTGCTTACTTGAAGTTTGCCCACAATTCACTGTTGTCTTGTTGGGTTTATTTGATGCAAGAAATTAGAGTCAGTTCTACCATTAGATTTGATAGAATTTCCGTTTGCGAACTCGAATAGATTTCTAGTCCAAAAGGTTCTATTTCCAAAGCCAACTCTGTAAGAACAAGTAAAGAAGAAACCTGTTCCATGGCTTTATGACTTAAGGCGTCGGCGACTACATTAGCCTTACCCGGATGATATTGTATATGAACATCATAATCCTTTAGAATTCGAGCCACATTCGCTGACGCATATTTAACTCTTTTTGAGTAAATATATATTTAAGGCTCTTGTGGTCGGTGAAAACTTCACGTCTCACCGTATAAATAATGACGCCAAATTTTGAGTGTGAAGATAACCGCAGCCAATTTGAGATCGTGAGTCAAATAATTGACCTCATAATGTTTTAATTGACGTGACACATATTCAATCACTCTTTCGTTTTGCATAAGAACACAACCGAGACCTTTCTTTGAAGCATCACTATAAACTTGAAAACCACCTGTGCCAGACGGTAATACAAGAATAGGCGCGGTAACCAATCGATGCTTCTGTTCCTCGAAACTGGACTCTTGTTCGGAACCCGAATTGAATTTGACTCATTTTCGGAGTAATCGGGTTAACGGTAGAGATATTTTAGAGAATCCTTCAACGAATTGTTTATAATAACCAGCCAGACCCAGAAAACCACGAACTTCAGATACGTTCGTAGGTCGAGGCCATTTAGTGACGGTTTCATTTTCGTTGGATCGACTTTGACACCATCCGCAAATATTACGTGTCCGAGAAAAGACACTTGATCAAGCCAGAATTCACATTTGGAACGTTTTGCGTATAACTTTTTCGTTCGAAGAGTTTACAAAACGATTTGAAGAAGTTGATTATGTTGCTCCCTTGACTTTGTGTATATCAGTAGTCATCGACAAACACGATAACAAAGACATCGAGGTAATCGTTGAAAACCTGATTCATAAGATCCATAAAGACCGTTGGAGCATTAGTTAGCTCGAAAGGCATTACTTAGAATTCGTAGTGCCCATAGCGAGTTCTAAATGTGGTTTTCGGAATATCACAATCTCGGATACGAAGTTGATGGTACCCGAACCGAAGATCAATTTAGAAAAGTATCGTACCCCTTGTAACTGATCGAACAGATCATTGATTCTTGACAACAAATACTTGTTACGAATATTTACTTTATTAAGCTCTAGGTAATCAATACAAAGACACATCGTACCGTCATTCTTTTTGACAAAGAGAACCGGAGCTCCCTACGGTGCGATACTGGGTTGAATGAAACCTTTCTTCAACAAGTCATTGAGTTGAGTTTTGAGTTAGTTCATTTCAGTTGGATCCATTCGATAGGGAGCCTTGGAAATAAGTGAAGCTCCCAGAACTAAATTGATGGTAAATTCGACATCCCGGATTGATGGTATACACGATAGATCGTCGGGAAAGACATCAAGATATTCAGAAACAACAGGTATGGGTGCAGAAGTAGGGAATACCTATTTGGGATCTTGTAAAGACGCCAGAAAGCCTTCATTACTTTGCCAAGTATACTGCTTCACAGTAATAGAGGTTAAAGCACTATCATCTTCTTTTGGAGTACCTCCTTGGAAGATTGCCTCTGGTTTGTCAATATCCCCAAACAATATTTGTTTGGCGTTACAGTCTATAATTGCACGGTGGTGTGACAACCAGTCCATACCCAATATTAATTGAAAGTGGGACATATGAATTGGATGTAGAGTGACCTCCCATATGTGATCTCCAATAAATAATGGACAGTTTGAAAATTTAGTTAACACACAGATTGAACCACCCATTGGGGTAGATATCACGACTGGAAATTTGGTGGTTTGTTCATAAGATTTTAACAAGGATTCTAATTGTTCAGCAACAACTTAGTGTGTTTCCCCGGTATCAAACAAGGCATAAACAAAGAAATCAAGTTAACATCGCTTGCTCAAGGTATGTAGACATCATTTTGACATGGTCTGATGGACCACATCAGCAACATTTAGCTCACTTGTAACCCCTACTAGGTTGGGGTTTGGGTTACCCTCAAGTTGAGATCTAGATTTACATTGGTGACCACGCCTCGACATTCTAACACAGAACAATATCCAGATCAGAATTCAAAACGATTACGGATTGAAAATCGGTACACAAAATTAAATTCTAGTCTACCCATTCTTATGTCTACCCAATCCTCACAGGTCAAGCCTATTTAATCTACAAGCCGAAACCTATGCTCTGATACCATATTTGTAACATCCCCCGTCCCGTGGTCCGTAATGGGTGATGTCGTGAACGGGACTTAACATATTACACAACTAAATTAGAGCTACTAATAAACTCCAAACATATATTACAATCCAAAATCTTACACTTCAAAAAGTGTTTATAAACATGGAACATTTATATAATAAGGTAAGTCTAAGAGCTCCAAAATTTCACCCTCGATCTCAAGTCCCGTCCCCGTAAACGTCACTTCGAACCTGCCGTGTCAGAAAACAAAAACATGGCTAAGCACATGGCTCAGTGAATGAATTCTAATATAAATTCGTAAATAATAATGAAAACATCGAAAACGAAGCGGAAGACTTAAAAATTCATTCGAATAATGTTCTTGAAATTCAAGTTCATAACAAAGAAATATTAGTAATTTTCAAAGACAATAGTTTCAAGAACGGTTCACACTTTAATTTCAAAACGTAATATAAATAAAGTCTGTCAATTCCTGTTGTGTTAGTGGGGTGATCAACCACACGAACTGGGTCGGCATGCAGGCACAAACAACAAGTCCCTTGTGAATTTAACCACAGTCACATATTCTGTGGGTAAAGTTCTACAATCGATTCATCCGCCCAAGAGCCAACAAAGTCAGCCAAGTCCCCCAGAGTGGGTTCATGTAAGCCACATAGGCTTAACTCTGGTGGACAGTCAATTGCAGGACGCCATGACAACAAAGCCTCCTTAGAAGGCATCCCAAATAATGTGCCCATTTATTGGGTTATTCTAAAATTAACGAAAACTAAACATATGCCACTTACTCAAATGGCGATCATAGAAATTATAGTCTATATACTTCACATTTTTCATAAACAATCTCATACGAGGCACATTTTAATAAAATATCAAAATGTTCAAACAAATGATTTAATCTATACTACCTTATAATACATTTACAACAAACTCTTAAAGACAAGTTACCAAGCATAGAGTACCACCCTTTTATGCAACAAATTCAAAAAACTATGAAATACAACTCCATATGCATGAAGTACAAACTATTGATGCAACCACTACCACCACCAATATTGGGTCACTGCAAAAGTTTATTTCTTCAATTCAGAGTTTTTCTCACCTAATCCATCTCCCGCTGTAAACAATTATCTACTTTTGAATTTCAAATTCAAAATTTCAAAATCTTTCCTCAAATTTATCTCCTTAAAAACACACAAAAAGGACAGAGCCTTTATTCATTCGTAGACCTGCAATCATATTCACGTTTCAATTTAGACCTGATTTATCTTGATTCAAACTCTTCTTTTCAACTCAAAATTTCAATTTCAAATCCAGGTATGATTCTCCAGGTTTCAAATTCAAAAACTCAAAATCATTAGGTTTCATGCTTCACCCCAAATTCATCTAGATCTGCTTTGTTCGGAATTTATTTTCTCTTATTGAAATTTGCAGGTTCTTCGAATCTGATCCGGTTTGTTATCGTTTTTTTAGGTCTTGAAGAAAGGGGGAATCATCACCATGGATACGACCCTGCAAGTTTGAAAAGCTCTCGTAAGTATACCAGTCTTTCATCTACACATTTAATTTTCTTTTAACATGTTGTGAAATGTGCGATTTAGGTTCTTCGAACGTGATATAAGTTCGTTTGTACAATCAGTTGGTATTTATGGTAGAATCAGTTTTTGTTATTCATGGTAGAATCGATTTTCTGTTCTTCATGGTAGAGTCAATATACATTCATCTATATATGGTACTGATTTTTTGTTCTTCAATTTTGTAAGAGCGCCAAAAAAGCTTCTCCATTAGTTTTTTTCCACTCGATTCTGGCTACGATTGATTCTCCCATGACAACAATTTAAATTTCAAACTTGGTGTTTCCATGGCAGACGCTCTATATCTCTAACGGGTATGGATTTATGGATATAGGAGCTTCAATGGGTATGCATTCTCCTTTTTCTATCTTGATCGAATATGGATTTATTGATACACGAAGTTGTGGGTTTTGTTACATTTATTGCTTACCCCCAAATCTTACATCTTTGTAGGGGCAATCAACAAGTAAGTTTGTAGCCATTGCAGATTTTATCCTCTTTGTTCAATTGTTTGCAGATATGTGCCTAACATTTTAACCCATTCCTGTTTTACAGATTTTTCATCAAAACAGGCAACATAACATAATCTTTTTTAACAGATGATTTAACACTTACCATAAGAGACCGATGTGCTTGTTTATATAATGCTAGAAGTAGTGATTTAACTGTTTTATTGAACTGCATCTGTGTTGGTTCATCATGAAAGTCGTGGCTAATCTAATGTTGTTAAACTCATTATCTCCCTCATTCACAAGTTCCTGGTGAATTTGTCCCTTCCAAAAAAATCAATCATAAAGACCATATTTTAAGTGAATCATTGCAATTTAAGATACGTTCTCACCTTCCTCCAGTGAACACTTGTATAACTGCAGCCTATTACATTGATGTAAGTCCCTCATTCTTTCCTGCATTTCCCTGTAAAAGCCTCAAAATCAACTTAATAAGATGGTTTCATAATCGCAACATTGGCAACTCTGATAATGTGGAAAAAAATAAGTAACCTGATGCTTTCATCTAATCTATGTTCTTCCACTGAAAGCTTTTGAACTTTTGCTTGCAACCAAAAAAACAAAATTTGACAAGTCATGTACTAACACTAACTGTGGCATATTTAATCACTGCAATGAAAAATGATCATATGCAAAACAACATCCACTATAGAGTGACATCATCCTCCATTGTAAGTAGGTACACATTCTGTTAATTTATATCTTGAGGACTATGATCTTTTCATCATGTTGGACCAAATGTGTGAAGATTATATTCAACTTTATTTATTGAGATTAGATAATTTGGACATTTTAAATGAGTGAGTGATCCCCAAATTGGTCCATCTTTCTCTCTTGTTCACACTCAAACACAACTGATCGTCAGTTTTAATGACAAAAGAGACCAACACACATTTTCATCCATTTTTTTTACTATTTATTTTCAAAAACAACTTTAAAAAATCAATACCAAAATGTTCAAATTTTAACATTCTTTTGAACAAACCGAATATAACCAACTCTTATATATATGGTTTATGCTCCAAATAGGTTTCGACATACCCTTGATGGGGTACATATATAACTATGTTATAACAATATTTTCCTTTTAAGCAATCCCACTACAATGTTTTCTAGCTTTTGTCCTTAACAAAAGATTGGTATTTATTTAACAATCCACTACAGTGTTTTCTAGCTTTTGTCCTTGGTGGGTGGAACTAATTCAAGCACTCAATTTATATTCAATCGTAATATCATCTTATATATTTATGCTATTGTTTTTTTTACAACTCTGTTATATATGGGAGTCGAATTAACAGCTGCAGTAGAGTGGTTTCTCAACATCCGGTTGTTATGGGATAGTTATTTCGATGGGTGTCGGTGGTTCTTATAGATTAAAGTATTACTTGTATTTGAATATTTGATCATAGAAATCAATAGAAGTTATTTATTTTGATTCTTGGATGACTACACCAAATCACTTGGGGTCGTTTACTAAACACTTACTGTGTGTGAAAATTGGGATTCTTAAACATTCTTCTTGAGGAGTTGGGGATATTCTGGAAGAATTTATTTAATTGTTGTGGATAATCTGGAAGAATTCCTTTATATTTATTAAGGCTTGAGCATAAATAGGCTCTTTTATTATAATATTAATGGTTGTTGTTTCAATGCATAAATAGGCTTAACTGCTTCCGTTGGAATATTTAATTTGGGACTTTCACGGCTGTTGTTTCAGTGCATTGGTCGTAGTCCAAACTGTTTTTTGGTTCTATATGATGTTTTATACTCCTATATGTGTTGGGATTGGTTTCTGGGAGTTATATATGTTGTTCCCTTGTTGTACACTTATGTGTTTAGTGCTACCATGTCCATGAACAAAACTAAGAATTCTCTCATATGGGGGCTGTTATTTTGTTTTTTCAAGCTTGGATCAGATCACTATAATGTTTTGGAGGCTGCTGCATATGTTCTATCTTCTGCCAATGGCTTATGGCCAAATTGGCTTTCAATTTTGGTTGTTTAGTGTCCATCAGATAAGGTCTATTCTCTATCATAGTATTTGGAAGGGATTTATTTTTATACTAATCATTGAGATATAAGGAGTTAGAAGTGGGAGTTTATGGAGCAGGTTAATCGTTTATGGAGATTTGGAAAGGTTGTGAATCTTACTTTCTCTTAATCAATTCATTTTGGAGATTGGGATTTTGATAATTGGGATTTTGGTTCCATCTGATGTCCTATACTCCAGAAGCTTTTTGTTGTGGATCGATCTACAAGTCAAGCCATAGTGATGTGTGGATGTTTATTTTATTGCAACTTATACTCTAATATCTAAATAACTTTTAGATTTGTACAAGTACAATAACATTAAAATTGTAGGATTCAACAATTATTAAGTTGTTTGTTTATGGTGATTACACTTTTGTCAAGATCCCACATTTCTATCAACGACCACTCTTTGCAGCAAATTTTGCTCTAGGTCTCTATTAATCTCTACTCTAGGTTGATGCTTTATGTTGGAATATGATGAGGCCAAGATCGTAGGAATTATTCTTTCCACTTGGTGAAGCAATGTGTTGGTTCTTATATCGTCATGATGATCCTAAATACACTCGTTTTTTTAGTTTGTAATTATGGTTCAGTTGCACTTAATAATAGTCATTTATTTGTTTGTGCAGTGATGTTGTTAAGAAGGATGACTCTTGAGAGGGTAGCTAGGGTTGATCGCTGAAGAAGATTTAATGTTAGGGCACTTTATGTTTGTTGTTATGTTGTAGTTTTTAATGGAAACAATTAGTTATCAAAACTATTGGTTGTTTCGTTACAAATTTTGAGGTAAATTACTAGAAGCACTGTTGTTATTTTGGTTGTGTATATATCCATACATAATTGATATTTGTTCAAGGTCACAATGGTTTAGGGAAAATAAATGCAAGATGGTGAGGATAGTTTTATTTAGGAGTTGTTTATTAAATGCTTATCGTGTAAGTATTTACCGGGTCATTTATCTTATTGGATGACCATGTCAAAGAACGATAATCTTACTTTGTAAGAGTGATGGCAAGAAGTTAGAGTCTTACCCGGTAAGTGAGCATGATGACTCTTAGGGGCTGTTTGGTTGGTTTTCCATTAAGTCCTGAGTGGATAAAGTTGTCTGTGTGGATTAATCTGTCTGTATAGATTAGAAAGTTTTTTGTTTGGGAGGGTTTTTTCGTAGATGGAAAAGGGTGTGTTTTTTAATCGGGAATGACAGATTTGGAGAAAACTTGGCTTTCTGCATAAAGCTTCCCCTAAAAGCTTACTAAATAAGCCACTTTCTATATCATTAAGCCACTACTAAACAGTCATGTATAGCTAATTTAATAAACTGTGAGTCACATTAAGATGCTAACAAACAAGCCCTTACACTTTAGCACTTACAGGTAAATTGTTGCATAAGATGCCATTTTGATGGACTAGAATCTTATCCGGTAAGGTATATAAAAGTGTTGACTCTTTTCTGCAGTGCTTACTAGGTAAGCGTTTGGGTAAATGGTCTCTTAGTAGGTTACTACCTTACCGAATTAACATGGCAAGAGCCAAAGCTCTTACCCGGTAAGAGGCAAGGCAAGGAACAAGAGTATTATCCGGTAAGTGAAGGTGACTACTCTTACCAGTAAACGTTTATCGAGTAAGATTATTGCATACGTTACCATTTAGATGACCAAAAATCTTATCCGTTAAGGTTAGCGAAAGTGTTGACTCTTACAACTAAGCATTTTGGTAAACGACTTCTTAGTAGCAAACCTAATTCAGAAGTATTACATTTTATGTTGCCAGGTTAGTTGAATCTTTTTGGGGGATACTTTGTTATTGACCAGTTTCTTATCATGAAGAAATTGGGAGTGTATTATTAACTAAAAATTTTAGTGTTGGATGGGATTTGGGATAAGGATGAAAGTTATAATAAGTTGTGTTGAACTAAAACAAAATAAAAATATATTATTTGCTTTGGTCTTAAGTTAATAATGCGTAAAGAAATAGAGAAACGGGTTGAGCTCTATACACAGTAACATATTCAACATTAGAATCTAACTAATAACAATAGCAACACATTTAAGCTAAAGCAGAGTAGTTTGTTAACAAGCAACATGTAAAAACTGACCAAAGGGCCTTTGGCCTAGCGGTATTGGAGTCTTTGGGCTCCTAGGAGGTCAGGGGTTCAAACCTCACCAAAGGTGAGAGGGTGTGTGAGTTTATTTGTCGTATTTGCCGTATAAATATTATATACTTAAAAAAACATGTAAAAACTGAAGTAGCACAACAATATGTTGTTGCCATATGTCGACCAAAACAACAAGCAGTTAGCATTGTCCAAACATGGGAGAGTTGGCTATTGTATTCAATAGCAAGAGCTAACATTCAACTTTATATGTTAGTTGACTTGCAAATTAACCACACAAACTCATGAAATAAAATCGAAAGTGATAAATAAACATGATTCAAAGTTAAACTAATGTTTCGGAATTGTGATTCACCCGCGCTGCATCGCGCGGGTACACTACTAGTAAACCAAAATCAATGTGTATGTGTGTGTATAATTTCCCATTTGTTGATCACGTTCGCTTGATCAAGCACAGGCGATGAACCACATTTAGGAAGGGTCAACTACAACAAATAGTTACCCACAATTCAAAAGAATTGAAATCCATACCTTGATCGAATTGAGATGCAACACGTGATTAATCGAGACTGACGACGAACTTTAACCCGTTCGATTGCCTATTTAAACCATCAATTATTTTTAGTCACATAACCTAAAACTCAATGGTTATATTATAAGCTTAATCACGAATTTTATTCACTTAGACATTAAACCGATCACTTGGTGTACGGTTAAACATCTAGATACAAATATCACCATTTTGATTCTAAACTTTACCCTTTTATAATTTTGACAAAAACTAGCATTCCTAAACATATAAATGATTATAACTTTGCAGTATATAATCATAATCTACCAACCAACTTCAACTACCCAAACCTACCAACCTAGATAACTTAAGAATAAATTTATACCTCTAAGAAAGGTTCGTCGCGTAGATTCCGAATATCTAATTGTTTCTTCAATTACTTCAACGATTTGAGAGAAAATCTAGAAAGATGTTGGAGAGATTTTAAGAGAGAGAGATGAGGCTATGGCGGTTTGAATATGATACAAAGATGACGATGAGGTTTATATATTAATATGGATTTGTTTTTATTTATTATTATTATTATTATATTTAAAATCTACACGTAATATATATATATACTATATATATCATAATATATATATAAAATAATATATATATATATATATATATAATATACAAATATATATATATATATATATATATAAAGTTTAGATTAATGACATTTTTAACCCTTAACTATCCTTGGTTATCATTTTTAATTTTTGGTTCAATTCGGGTAAAAATAATTACACGTTTTTAAAACCGAGTCTTACACTACATGTACGGGACGAAGTGCCAGATCTTCACTGATCATAAAAGTCTTTGTCATCTCCTTGACCAAAAAGAGTTAAACTTGCGTCAAAGATGGCGGATGGAACTATTGTTGGATTACGATTGTAAAATCGATTATCATCCTGGAAAGGCTAATGTGGTGGCCGATGCCCTGAGCCGAAAAGAGAGAGGCGAAACTACGAAGGTGGTGGCCATGCGAACATAAGTGTCGTCCAATATTCTGGATGAGATAAAGAAGTCACAGGCGAAGGCATTGTTGTCCGAAAATATTAAGAGAAAGAAAATGCTTGGAATAGTGTCCGCTTTATCCGAAGATAGTCGAGGGTTAAATTGCTTAAAAGGGTAGAACATTGGTTCCGAAATCGGGACATCTCAGGCAGGAAATTTTGGAGGAGGCGCATAAGTCAAGATATTCAATTCATCCTGGAACGAATAAGATGTATGGAGACTTGAGGCAAGATTTCTGGTGGCCGGGTATGAAGAAGGATATAACTCACTTTGTGGAGCGTTGTCTTACTTGTTTACAGGTAAAGGTGGAACACCAAAGGCCTTACGAAAAGTTGCAACCGTTGGAAATCCCAGTCTGGAAATGGGATAAAATCACCATGGATTTCGTGACCAAGCTGCCGAGGACCCCGAAGGGCTATGACGCTATTTGGGTAATTGTGGACCGATTGACGAAATCGGTGCACTTTTTACCCATCAAGGAGACGTATTCATTGGAGAAGTTGGCGAAATTGTATATTGACGAAATTGTAACGCGTCATGGGGTGCCAATATCGATCGTTTTAGATCGGGATAGTCGTTTCACGTCAGCGTTTTGGAAGAGCTTCCAGCGAGAAATGGGGTTGCACATGAAGTTGAGTACAACATACCACCCTCAGACTGACGGTTAGAGTGATCGAAAAATCCAGACACTGGAAGACATGTTGAGAGCATGTGCTCTAGATTTTCGGGGTTCGTGTGGAAATCACCTCCCTCTGATTGAATTTCCATATAACAATAGCTACCATGCCAGCATTAAAGCGGCCCCTTATGAAGCATTGTATGGACGGAAATGTCGAACCCCCTTGTGCTAGAATGATGTCGGAGAAAGACATCTAGCGGGACCGGAGTTAGTGGAACTCACAGTGGATAAGATAGTTCGGGTGCGAGAAAATGTAAAGGTGGCTCGGGATTGGCAAAAGAGCTACGCGGACAAGCGACGAAAAGACATAGGATTCCAAGTTGGGGATCGCGTTATGCTCAAGGAGTATCCCTGGAAGGGAGTGGTGCGATTCAGTAAGAAATAAAAGTGAAGCCCACGTTTTATCGGACCATTTGCAATAGTGGAACGAATTGGGGAGGTGGCGTATAAGCTCGATCTTCCCGAGATCTGCGTGGTATACATAATACGTTCCATGTCTCCAATTTAAGAAAATGTCTCACCGATGTGAGCATGGCGGTGCCAATGCAAGATGTGCAGATCGACGAACGTTTAAATTCCATAAAGGAGCCCGAAGCTATCACCGACCGAAAAGTCATGAAGTTGAGAAGTAAAGAGATCGCGTTGGTAAAAGTCCAATGGCATTTTCATAAGGGACATGATGCTATGTGGGAGGTCGAATCAAAAATGCGAGCCAAATATCCTCATTTGTTCGTAGAGGAGATTTCAGGCACGAAATCCTCTTAAGGAGGGGAGATTGAAACGACCAATCATGTAATATTCTAAATGTTGTAAACTTTGGGTTATTTTTGCTAAAAAAAATATCTTGAGGGGCTAGAAGGAAAATTCTTAAGTCAATACCAAAAAGGGGCAAATCCCTAGTTTCTTCCATTTTCAGTATTGGAGGCGGCATTTGAGAAGACGAGTTAGAGTTCTTTGTGAAGGGAGCAAGTGAGTTCTAGAAGAAATCAATCATCAAGGTTAGTCTTCATCTATAATGTGCTAAATGATCATGTTCTTCATCTTCTTATTTAGTTTTTGGGTTTGGTTGTGGATGTCTGATGTTTAAACCCTTAAGGTTTTATTTGATTAATGTTGGGATCAATGTCAGGTTAGTGCAGAAGTTGTGGGATTTCGTATATTATCGTTAAGCATTAATCTCTCTGATAATTAGTCTTAAGATGGGCGAAATGAGGTTGAGATCTGGATTATGATTAGTCCTTCGTCGATTTGGGGTTTTTAATCGTGTTCGCAGGTGACCGGTTGGTACCGGGAACCGGGGGAGTCCCGGGCGAGCTAATCCCGAGGGAGAACGAACGATACCGAGACCCATGGGGATTCGAGTGGCACAGGGAACCGGGGGAGGCCTGGGTGGCGCCGAGAATCGGGGGACCCCGGGTGTGGTGGGGAAGTTCTGGTTGAGTCGAGTCGTGGTTTTGAGTCGGTTGTCTGTAATCTCTGTTCCTTGTCGATTTTGATTAGTTAATCGTTCGCTCTCCTTTCGTTAATTATTTTTAGGGGAGCAATCTTAGCTAGGTGTGCATCGTTGCAAGCAGGTGAGTTTCTGACTTTTTAATCTCTTGACCTTTTAGAAATGATTTGAAACTGAAATTGGGGTAAATGAAAACATGTAGTTAATTGAATGATATTTTGTAAAATTTACTTGCAAGATTAACTTCTTCTTTTACAATGTATAAGAATTTCGGCACTATATATATATTTTGGGAAATGTTGAAATTGCGGTGATCATGGGAATCTCACAATACCACTGTGCGTGAAATTCGTTTTCTGTACATGTGGACGGGGAGTCTGCTTGGGCCCCGATCGTGGATGTGCATAAGGTGATGGAAAAAGAGGACACAACTGATCATTGTGATTCCCGCTTTTGGAACGTAACTTGGACACTCTTTTGTTAAAATTTTTGTAAATAATTATGTTTATTATATTTAAATGCTTTTCAGGAATTCACTAGACCTTACGGCCTAACCCTCGTTTTCAATCCTAAAAACCCCTTTTCAGGAAGAAACACTTGTGGTGCGTCAAGAAATGGAAAAGAGAAGGTGTAAAACTGTTAGCGGACTCAAGTTAAGGCCTAGTTTAGTTTCATTTGCATTTAAATTAGAAACTCTTGGCTGTAGTCAAGACTTCCGTTGTTTAAATTCTTAATTTTGTGAATGTAAACCTTTAGTATCGGATTTATGTTATGTCACCTTTTTGGTTTGAAATCTTGGTTATTACAGATTTAATCCCTTTGTTATTTCTTATAGTGTGAGAAATGGGAACCTGGGATAAGTTCTTAATTTGATTTCCAAGAGGAGACCATTCATTCACTGCTTTGAGAAAGGGTTTACCCATGGTTGAGTCCTTGAATTAATTATTTAAGCTGCAAATCAATTGGAGGTCTGAGAAGAGGAGTCGTAGAGTGTGTGGAGATGTGTCGATTCCATCTCCAGAATTTTACCCAACGCTGGGTCGCTTAAGCATTGAAGCCGCTCCCCAGCCTTCGGCCAAGCTGACCTGGGAATGGTGACTTGGGGGACCCCGGGAGTTACTCGACCGGGGGAGTCCCGAGAGTTACTTTACCGGTTAAGTCCCGGGAGTGTGTTGTGAGGGGACCCGGGCGGAGAACCCCGGGAGTTGGGAGTACCCAGGAGTATTAGCCCCGGGGATGGAGCGCAGAACCCGGGCAAGGACCTGGGAGTCGGGGAGCCCGGGGGAGGGGTGATTCCGGGAGGCCGGACCGGGGAGAACCCGGGAGGCGGGTGACCCCGGTCATTTTGGGATTCGTTGGCAGTGGGGGGCGTGAGCCGAAGGGACCTAACTCGGGAATGACCCAGGTGGACTTTTGGAAACCAGACCTTCTAACCCTTTGGCCCAAATGTCGGGGCCTTGGCCAAGTGAGCCCAAATACGGGAATTTTGGTAGTTTTAATCCCGTAAGAAGAAGGGTACATTGTTGGTAGTTTAAGTCCCGAAAGGGGTACGTCATTTAGTCTCAAGAGTATGGGAGTAACCGTTGTGCCATTTACTTGTAATCTTTCCCGGTCTGTCGCATTTTTGGGAAGTAAGCAAAGGGCAGACCGATGAGTTTTTTCTAACAAAAGGTTTTCTGATAATTTTTTTGTGAAGGAATATGTAAGTTTCTTAAAGCATTTCTATCTTTTATGCATGGTTTATACATGCGAGACTTATTATACGTGAGTTATGTTTTGTTGTTGTTTAAATGTATGCATACATTGTTGTTAGCGAGATGGCCAAGTAGGGGGGGTGTCCCGCCTATGCTAATACCAGGGGGTGTGTCCCGTATATGCCATTGGGGGGTGTCCCAAATAACGCAGTGTGAGCCAAACACGCCGTTACCTCCGCGTAACGGTAGTGTGTGCCAGAAGCGTGTTTGTAAGTACGGTGTTTTATTTTAAAAGTTGAATTGGTTTATATTTTGATAAATCTTTTATATGGCTTTGGCATGAACTGTATTAGAGGGAACTCACTAGACCTTTCAGTCTAACCGTCGCTCTTTTCAAAACTAAAAACCTTTTCAGGAAAGTACACGGCAGAGGGTTCTAGCAAGGGCAAGAGAAGTTGTAGGAGAGAAGGGTGGCATAAGAGAAGATTGTTGCGAGATCCCATATTTAGTTAATTTTTGTATTAAATCTCAGTTGTGTATTAGGTTGATTCCGCAAACCTTTTTATGTGAATTGGCGTTTTGGGGTCATTTGTCATTGATTTATGTTATAATCGTTTATGCGTTATTTCCGCGGGTTTGGGTCGTTACTTATTGTATCAGAGCCATAGTTTAAGCTATTTAGGTGACCGGATGGGCCTAAACTTAAACTGTGGAGTAGAGGGATACAACTAATATATAGGAAGTACGTAAGGAAGACCTTGATTGTCGAGAGTTGCGGCAACTGTAGTGAGGACCCTCATGTAAGGTAAATTCAGGATTGCATCTGGCCAATGCCATTATGAATTTACAGGTGCATGGGTACACTCGATTACTATCGTCAAGGCGATTGGTGAGGGTAGTATAGGTAATGAGACCTATCATTGAAAGGACAACGTTGTTTGTGGTTTGTTGTTGGAACTCGTTTATGGTATTAAGGTTAGCACCTTTAAGGTAAGTATTATGAGTAATGTAGATATTTCGACTTGAGGAAAAGAGAAGAATAACCATTGGGGGTAGGTTCCTAGTTTCTAGTGGGTCACCATTTTGGTAGTGGGTTATGTCGATCAATAGAGATCTTCAGAACTTCAACTCAAGTTTCGTGTGGCAGAGGTGAGCCCCGTTTAATCAGTTAATGGAAGGGTGGTTGAGGATTAATATTTGTATTGTTTGATATTATGGAGTACGGATAGGATGGAGATAAGCTATTGTTGGTAAGATTATTTGGGTCAAAGTGAAGACGTTTGATCTGCAAATCTTTAGTTGTGGTGGTAAAAGAGTAGTTGGACATGCAAGCATGTTGTGATAAATTGGTGTGAGTGTAAGCGGTCGACCTTACGAGAGTGAATAGCCTTCAATGAAAAAGGAGTCTCATGCATAGTGTTTTCGAATAAGTTTCTTGAGTCTTTCATGTCATATATATTGGTGTGTGCACCTTATGAGTTATTTGTTTTGAAAATGAGATAGCACGTGTAAACGTGTTTTGGTTTTGGAAAAGGGCAAGTTTATTGTATGGTATGCTAAATTTTGAACCCGGTAATTTGAGAACTATTTCATTTCTTTTATAAATGAGTTAATTTTTGTGGGAAATATAATATCATATAACCGCACGATTTTATAAGGGAGATAGGTATGGCCATAGTCATGCCACCAAGGGTGGAAGTCGACTGACTCACTCGGTATAAGTAATTTTGTTATAATTTCATGAATTGCTTGAGTAAAGTTTTATTGAAAATATTTTCAAATGTGCCAACATCGATTTTGGTTGGATAAGGTTCATTTCTTCGTGGAATCGTGTGAGAACGATCATTGAAATCGTCTCGCATGGTTATTCAGTTATGCCAGAGTAGGGTCGCGTATACTCAAGCTTGTATCATTTTGAGGTAATTTACGGATTTCAAACGTGTCAAATGTTTTCAAACTAGTATCTTGTCATGCATGAATGCTATGAACTCTCTAGGTCGTAAGGATGCATTACGGTTCAGGAGGAGGGAAGGCGTGGAGAGTGAAGGGTGGCGTTCGAGCCATTGTTGGTCTATTCATGACCTTGGCATTCCCACTCGGTAAAGGAAAAGATTAACGGGAGCCTTAGCCTTTGAAGTTGAGAATGATTCGTTTTGTTGTAGCATGCGCTTCTGTCGGTAACTGGTGATATGGTAGTCGATGGGTGGTATTTTCGGGGTGGAATCCGAAGCCTTTAAGATACCTATTTTAGCAGCATGTTGATAAGTAGTGTTGTGGTTTTTGGATGAAAAGTCGTCGATGTCAAGTCCGAGTTTGAGGTGGTTTAGTAATAAGATTATATCAACTAAGTCTTGTGCCTTCATTGTGCGAAGTCGGTGGTGCACCGAGATAGTTATGATACGTTGGAAAGAGAATGTTCCTTGGGAATCCTTGTTGGTCGGTACTATTGTTGAAGACAACGGTCAATTGTTGAGGTCATGATCGAGAGGTGGAAAATGAGGAAGTACCCATGGTTATTTTTGTTGAGTGTTCATAAGAAATCAAGGAGTTGTACCGGAAAGGTATGTACCTGGCAGGGTGTCGGACCTCATGGGGGTATAGCGAGAATGGAAACCGCTAGTTTGGTCAGGTGAAGTCCTATGAGGTTCTGATGGTTTGTTTAAGGGTGAAGTATTTATAGCACAACAGAAGTGGTTGCGCTTCGAGCATTTAAGGTTGCGAGGTAATATGCTTAATCTCATAGACTACCTGAATTTGTTTCTCGCAGATCGTGATGAGCCGACCTGGAACGAGATCATATTGAGTGGTTTAAATGATCATGATTTTGTGGGTGATCCAGATTTGAGCAAGACAAAGTAGTGAAATGACTTTATCTTAAATATTGGTGTTACGATCGACATGAAGAGGCAGGTACCTGGTATGCGTACCAAGTGTTGCGGAGATTTTAATGGTATGGTGATGATGTGGTAGGGTTATGGATGTTTAGATGAGTTAGTGTTATTTCATACCCAAGTGGTCGTACAAGTCATTATGGTGGTAAGGAACTTTTTTTGAGGTTAAGTATTAGACTTGTGTTGGTGCTATAGGATAAGCATTGGTGGAAATCCTTGCTCAAAGATTCTCGGTGAGCTTTTCGAAAGTGTCAAGTATGTGGTAGAGATGCATGGATGTTGGTTGGGTTGGTGATATTGCTAATTTGAAGTGTATGGGCTCGAGTGATAGTTGTTGGCAACTTCATAGAGGAACCTGGGGTTTCTGGGTCGCGAAGAGTTGTTGGATAAGTTCATCTTATTCCAGTGATATATTGATGGGAATGTCGAATGATTTAGTTCATGATGGGTTGTAGGAGATAGGGAAAATCTGTGAGAATGTCGAAGTATTCTTTGAGCGTGAAGGAACCCTACAAATAGCGAAGGAGAGTGAGAAGTGTGCGGTGTCTTTGGACAATGGGTAATGTTTTGGGAGAGCATGGTTAAATGTCTCGCGTGAAGATTGTCGGTAATCGTTTGGTGAAGTGTAGTAATGTAATTATGTTTTGATGCATTGGAATTGTCAGAAAAGTGGGTAACCTGAGAGTAAGAAGTTTGGTAGGTGACTCAGAAGTGAGACTTTATGTTTTCAGAATTTCTGATAGTGAGTTTATGAACCTTAGAGAGGGTGTGAGAAAGGGTATTAGAGTGTATGCTATGGTTCTGGTGTTGAGAAAGCTAAATTGTGTGTTTGGTCTAAGGATTAGGCTAGATAGTGAGCCTATCATTAGAAGCATGTTTGTTGTTTTCGAGAAGGAAGTGGAAGAGGTGGTTAGATGTAGTGCTCGGAGTGAGTCAACTTTGTAATTGCGTGGGAAAGGTTCCTAGTGAACCTGTATTCCAGTGTTAAGTTATTTGGAATAGTTTGGTAGGAGAATGGCACTTTATGTTAGAGCGGGTGAAGCTTGGATTTATTTCAAATATGACCGGATGATTGTTGGATGCACGAGAAATTAAAGTGGATGTCATTATGATTCGTTGTCAGTGTATTATTGTATCCAAGATTTAATAGGAAAAGTCAAGTCAAGCAAAGTCAAACAATGTCAAAGTCTAGATAAGCCAACATGATGTTTAGTCAAATTAAGTGTTTCATATCCTTGGTATAAATAGGGATATGACTTGTTAGTTTGGGTAAGCACTTCATTGTAATACTTGTAATTGTGAAATAGACGTGTGATTGCTTTCTCTCTCTACTCTCTCTAATTTCTTCCTCTTTTGCACTGATGATACCTGCAGAATTAGATTTAACAATATTAGTACACCTTATACAGTCAGAAGTTTTATCAGAGTTTGACAAATTAAATTTCAACTCCTGAATCTGTTTTAGAAGCACTGAATTCTAATTTTTCAGATGATCTCGTTCAACTTCTATTTTCGGTATCTCAGGCATGTACAAGACTACCATATCTCTAGCTGAAAGTACAGTATTTCCTCTCTCATCTGTAGTTGGCATCTTGAATAGAATGTTAGCTTAAAAAATGATCGTCAAAAATCAGAAAATTATGACCACTATCAAAATATGTCCCCCTCCGCAGAGTTAGCACGGGATTCCGCTACCCGGTTAGCGGACGGGGTCAAGGGGCAACGCCCTTGCGGGGGTATGGGGGCAGCACCCCTAGAGAAAAATTTTATGACATATTTTTCTCTTGAATAAAATGATCGTTCCCAAACCAATTCAAAAAAGTTGACTGAATGTCAAACTTGGATCACCACTTGAAAAAAAAATTTAAACTCTGAAACTCGCAGATCAAGTAAACTCGCTAAGTACTAAAACTCGCTAGTCACTATTCACTGACAAATGCGCTAGACGTTATGTGCGCGTTTGAAAAACTCGCAGGCCACTGTGTGCGCGTTTCGAAAACTCGCAAGCCTCTTCTAGCGTGTTTCGCTCACATTCGCAAGATCTTCTAGCGCGTTTCGCTCAAACTCGCACGCTTTGCCTTGCGCGTTTATGAAACTCGCTTGCCTCTGTTAGCGTGTTTGTGAGAAACTCGCAAGCCTTACTTAGCGCGTTTCTGAAACTCGCTGGTCTCTGTTAGCGCGTTTCTTGCCTTAGAATTTTTTTTGACATTTCTTAGAACTCGCAGGCTTTGCTTGCGTGTTCTTCACATGAACCTTGCGCGTTCTACGGATGAACTTGCGCGTTTCGTGAATCTAGCGCATTTTACATTTGACATCACGAATTCGATCCAAATCGATGTAAACCTGCAAATTACTCTCCAGATTTGTATCACAATGATCGAATATGATATCAAATACTTTTCTAAACACTAAACATGATTAAAAACAACAAAGTACAGTGCGTTTGATCAAAATACAGGTTCTGAGTTCGTGTTCTTAAAAAAAACGATGAAATCCAAAATTACAACACAATTTGTGATTAATTTGTGTTTGTGTGTGAATACAAAATGTAATCTATCACAAATCGAACACAATGATTACAAGAAAACACATCAATTTCAACAAATCACAAAAAAATCGATTGAACAGTGAAATTTTCAAGAAACGACTATTCTTGACAAAATTTCCAGAAAATTGAACCATTTTTACGTGAAATTCTTTTTGAATTTGTTTGGTTTGCTCTGATACCAAATGAAAATGTAATTATCCCAATCCCAATCCCAATCAAGCAATCTATCAATCTAAACAAGATTTGATATTCAAAGTCTAGAGAGAGAGTAGAGAGAGAAAGCAATCACACGTCTATTTCACAATTACAAGTATTACAATGAAGTGCTTACCCAAACTAACAAGTCATATCCCTATTTATACCAAGGATATGAAACACTTAATTTGACTAAACATCATATTGACTTATCTAGACTTTGACATTGTTTGACTTTGCTTGACTTGACTTTTCCTATTAAATCTTGGATACAATAATACACTAACAATCTCTCCCTTTGTATTAAAGATTTAAAAAAAATTGACACTTGTCTTCAGCGCTTGATTCTTCAATCTTTAACTCTGACGGCTTTGAACTTTGAAGTTCTTTCTGAAGTTGTTGAAGAATCTAGAAAAGTCTTTTGCACTTTGCATCTTTGTAAATCAACATGTCTTGAATGAATCTTTGAAATCTTTGAAAACTTCTTTGAAACTTTGCAGACTTCAAGGAATCTTTGAAAACTTGTATGTATCTCCATCACTGTGATCTCTTGACTGTCTTTGAAAAACAAACTTTCTTGAATCATCTTTGAGACTTGAATCATTTTTGTTTTTTCAGAATCTTTTGAAGACTTGATTGAATTTTGAACTTTCAATCTTTGAAAAATCTTGAAACTTTGAGGGATCTTTGAACTTTGTATCTTCATCTCTTTGATCTCTTGACCGTGTTCGGAAAAACAAATTTTCACGAATCTTCTTCAGAATCTTTTAAAAACTTTCATCTGATTTAATCTTTGAATCATCTTTGTTTTTTCAGAATCTTTCCACAAGTCTTTTTGACTTTGACATCTTCTTTGATGACTTTGAAATTGATCTTCGTAGATGTCTCCCCCTTTTTGATGATTGTGAGCACCATAATCATCAAAACATCTTCAATTTCAACATTCTTTTTGATCATCCCCTTTTGTATTCAACATAACAATGTCCTCCTTTATGAGAATTTGACATTTTCCATCCTTTGATCTGAGTATCTGAATCATGAACTGTATATACCTGAATCTTTTCAAATTCATATATAATGAACTTGGTAACCCTGATTCAACAAATGAAACAGTTAGGAGTGCCTGTCAGTAACACGGAGTTACTGTGTACAACGAATGTACAATTTAAGGAGCTGTTTTGATGATGACTCCCCAGGACTTCCATTCAATCATTGAAAAACACAAGGTTTATCTATGAATGTTGTGACAGAAAAACAAATTTTATGTGTGCTCGTGCATGTGTATGAAAGAATTTAGCACAATGATTGTGTTTCATAAGGCTCAAATTGTGTAAACTGTTGAGCAACAACAAATTGTACACGGACTCAATGTGCATGAAAGAGGTGCGATGGTGGGGCAACTTTCCTTCTTTTTCAATATCTAAATCTTCCGAGTGAAGATTAGATAGCAGATGTGCTGCGTCCCCAAGAAAAATTGAAACATTTCTTTGTCGGGAAAGAAATGACTGGTTGGTGGGGTAATTTCAAGAATTGGCATGGGCTCACTGCCTTTTTCAATGATGGTTACCAAAGAATGTGTACCAATCAGATTTTGTGGCTGCCCGGCTCAGAAAGTGGTTGGTGCAGAGTTCTGATATTCTTTTAAATCTGTTCTCACACCCTCTTTCTTTTTAACATTAAAGCTCACTTCTAACCAAACTCTCATTTACATTTTTCCGCTCCACACAATGAGAAAAACTCAACCGGATGAGTTATCTCCCCCACTCTTTGATTTTGACCCCTCACCCCTCAATCACTCTAGGATAAACTTCCGGGGTAGGAAACACATGTTTACGTGAATCCATGGAAGTTCTGTTTAAGCTCACACATGAATCCCATGTAAGTCCAAAAAAATAGTTGCTCAACAGTTTAACTGAACAGTTAAGCACAAAATGTGATAACATTGTCAAAATGTATGCTCATAAGATTTGAGCAATTGAACTTTGAAGATTTCTCAAAACAAAGATATTGAATTAATGAAATGAAATCAAGAGAATTAATTTGAGAATCTGAGAATGTATCAATCAAATCAAAATGAAATGGTTAGGGTATCAAAAAATTGGATGGTTTGTTTATATGAACAAATATAAACAATTTAGCAATGAAAGCACAAGATTAGAAATGAAATTTAATTAGTTCAAAATTGATGGTTCAAATTGACTTTAAGATCAAAATCTGTTTTTGAACTGATGTGTTCAAATTAAATTAGATGAAAGATTTTGAAGAAGATTCGTGAAAGTTTGTTTTTTCGAAGACGGTCAAGAGATCAAAGAGATGAAGATACAAAGTTCAAAGATCCCTCGAAGTTTCACGATTTTTCAAAGATTGAAAGTTCAAAATTCAATCAAGTCTTCAAAAGATTCTGAAAAAACAAAGATGATTCAAGTCTCAAAGATGATTCGAGAAAGTTTGTTTTTCAAAGACAGTCAAGGGATCACAGTGATGGAGATACATACAAGTTTTCAAAGATTCCTTGAAGTCTGCAAAGTTTCAAAGAAGTTTTAAAAGATTTCAAAGATTCATTCAAGACATGTTGATTTACAAAGATGCAAAGTACAAAAGACTTTTCTAGATTCTCCAACAACTTCAGAAAGAGCTACAAAGTTCAAAGCCGTCAGAGTTAAAGATTACAGAATCAAGCGCTGAAGACAAGTGTCAATTTTTTTTAAATCTTGAATACAAAGGGGGAGATTGTTAGCGTATTATTGTATCCAAGATTTAATAGGAAAAGTCAAGTCAAGCAAAGTCAAACAATGTCAAAGTCTAGATAAGTCAATATGATGTTTAGTCAAATTAAGTGTTTCATATCCTTGGTATAAATAGGGATATGACTTGTTAGTTTGGGTAAGCACTTCATTGTAATACTTGTAATTGTGAAATAGACGTGTGATTTCTTTCTCTCTATACTCTCTCTCTAGACTTTGAATGTCAAATCTTGTTTAGATTGATAGATTGCTTGATTGTGATTGGGATAATTACATTTTCATTCGTTCAGTTGGAACTAGTGGCATATGAATGTAATGTGGAATTTCTTTTTTCTTTTATTCGTGAGGGATTGGAGTGATGACCTTTGGGGCGTTGTATGTTTATTACATTTGAGTTAGGTATCACTGTTGGGATGTGAACAGTATGGTTTGGGAAAGAAAGTGCTTTTACGCTCGACATATGCCGTACTGAGAGAAGTTACTTTGCAATGGCTGGTTACTGAATGAAGAAACTCATGATTGTGAGTTTATGGTGATAACTAAGGTTGACTATATGTTATGATGACGAGTTGAGTGGTTTTTCTTTTAGCCAGGAATGCATGTTGTCGGAGGTGTTGACTCTAGTAAAATTCTTCTTTTAAGAAACGAAACTGTATGTGAAAACCTTATCATGGTGTGTTTTTTTTAGAATCGGTAGTCCAAGTTTGGGCGAAGTAGAAAATATATGGTTTAGTTGTTGGGATACATTACAAGTATATTACAAATGATCCATTCCGACATAAGAAAGTTATGGTTAATCGGGTGGTGAATCCGATGGATATTTGCGTCTATGAAATTGATCTGGATGGCTTGGGCGACTAAGTGGTAAGTTGATTAGATTGGAAGTATGAGTTTTGAGTTCCAGGTGGAGATAAGGTAATGTTAAAAGTCTCGCTTTGGAAGGATGTTGATCATTCCAGGAAGAAAAAAAAGTTGAGGTCTAGGTGTGTCGAACCAGAGGAAATGCTTAGCAGAATCCGATGTGGTCATGCGTTGGATGATTTTCGCGTGAATGAGAAGTTAAGTTATGTTGAGGAGTCGATGACCATCTTAGACTGCAAGGTGAAGAAATTAGGGGCTGAAGAGATTCGTATTGTGAAAATGCAATGGTAATTTCACAAAGGGGATGAGACAACGTGGGAAATGAAGGCGGGCATGAGGTCCCAGTACCCTTGTTTGTTCGATAATAGAATTCCGGGGTCAGAATTCTTTTGAGGGGATGATATTGTAATATCCAGTTTTCATAAGGGATAATTGTAAGAGGGTGTTTTGGTTGTAGATCTAAAGTGCAAGGGGTCAGATGGTAAAGGTTGAAAAAGGGTGTTAACCCTAACATATTTCCCTAAATGCTTATTACTTGATTGAGGCGACTAAGAAAAATGGAAGAAAAAAGAAAAGAAAGAAAGGGGTGATTCGGAGGAAGAGGAAGAAGAAGGCTAAAGAAACTTCAATTGGAAGAAGGGTAAGATTTAATCCCTTTGTTATTTCTTATGGTGTGAGAAATGGGAACCTGGGATAAGTTCTTAATTTGATTTCCAAGAGGAGACCAATATTCACTGCTTTGAGAAAGGGTTTACCAATGGTCGAGTCCTTGAATTAAATATTTAAACTACAAATTGATTGGAGGTCTGAGAAGAGGAGTCATGGAGTGTATGGGGAGGTTTCGGTTCCGTCGCCAGAATTTGACCCACCGCAGGGTCACTTAAGCATCGACACCGCTCCCCAGCCTTCAGCCAAGCCGACCTGGGAACGGTGACCTAGGGGACCCTGGGAGTTACTCGACCGGGGGAGACCCGGGAGTGACTCTACCGTGTAAATACCGGGAGTGTGTTGTGAGGGGACCCGGGTGGATAACCCAGGGAGTCGGGGGCACCCGAGAGTATTAGCCCCGAGGACGGAGCGCAGAACCCGGGTAAGGACCTAGGAGTCGGAGCCCGGGGTGGGGTGATTCCGGGAGGCAGGACCGGGGAGAACCCGGGAGATTGGTGGCCCCGGTCGTTTTGGGAATTCTTGGCAATATGGGGTGTGAGCCATAGGGACCCAACTCAGGAATGACCCAGGTGGACTTTTCGAAACTAGACCTTCTAACCCTTTGACCCAAATATCGGGCCTTGTCCCAATGACCCAAATGCGGGAATTTTGGTAGTTTTAATCCCGTAAGAAGAAGTGTACATTGTTGGTAGTTTAAGTCCCAAAAGGGGTACGTTGTTTAGTCTAAATAGTATGGGAGTAACCGTTTTGCCATTTATAGGTAATCATTTCCGGTCGATCGCGTTTTTGGGAAGTAAGCAAAGGGGCAGACAGGTGAGTTTTTCTAACTAAAGGTTTTCTGATAATTTTGTTGTTAAAGGCATATGAAAGTTTTTTAAATCATTTGTATCATTTATGCATGCTTTATACCTGCGAGACTTATTATACGTAGGTTATGTTTTGTTGTCGTTTAAATATATGCATATATTGTTGTTAGTGAGATGGCCAAGTCAGGGGGTGTGTCCCGCCGGTGCTCATACCGCGCCGGGGGGGTGTCCCGTATATGCCATTGGGGGGTGTGTTCCAAACAAGGCAGTGTGAGCCAGACACGCCGTTACCTCCGTGTAACAGTAGTTTGTTCCAGTAGCGTTTTTGTAAGTACGATGTTTTATTTTAAAAGTTGAATTAATTTATATTTCAATAAATCTTTTATGTGGCTTTGGTGTGAACTATATTAGAGGGAACTCACTAGACCTTTCGGTCTAACCCTAGCTATTTTCAAAACTAAAAACCTTTTAAGGAAAGTACATGGTAGAGGGTTCTAGCAAGGGCAAGAGAAGTTGTAGGCGAGAAGGGTGGCATAGGAGAAGATTGTTGCGAGATACCATATTTAGTTAATTTCTGTATTAAATATCATCTGTGTATTATGTTGATTCCGCAAACCTTGTTATGTGAATTGGCGTTTTGGGGCCGTTTGTATGTTAGAATCGTTTATGCGTTATTTCCACGGGTTTTGGTCGTTACATATAGCATCTCAAATGCATAAGTTTATTATGTCTTTTTTACTATTACAAAAAGCCTTCTAAAAAGTTTTTGTGCATTGGAGTGCAAAGTTTTTTGGGCAAAAGGTTGATCAACCGGTTATTGGATTAGCTTTTTGGTAAAATGGTTGATGAAAAAGTTTTTGAAAAGTTTTTTGTATTGGAAAAAGTTTTTAAAAACCTTCTCCAATGCAAAAAGCTTTTCAAAAGCTTTTCCATCAATTACATTATAATTTATCCTCATCTATTTGAAATACTTTATAAAAGTCCCTCATTTAATTTGTGGTTTTAACAAAAAATACTTAACTTATAAAAAAATGAATTCGTTAAAAATAATATATTATATGATTCTTATATTATTTTTAATTATTCGATATTGGTGTCATTGTGATGGTCTTAACGATAGCTTTTTAATAATGTATTTTGTTAAAAAAAATATATTTGGTTCTATTATAAATATGTAATGGTCAGATTAATTAATTAAAATATATTAAGGTTTAAAATGAAAATTATATTAAAAGAACGGATAAAATGAAAAGTTAAAGGGGTGAAATGTAAATTGACAATTGCAATAACAGGTTATAGAATAAAACTTTTTCATAAAATTTTTTCAATTAGTTTTCCATTCCAATGATAATAAGTTATTTAAAACTTATTGGAATAGTAAAAAATTTTATAAAACGCTCCCTTTGGAGATGCTCTTAGTTCAACAAACATTTGTATGAAAATAAACATCATTTTTTTTAATTTCTTTTGGTTTTGTCTTTATCTTCGTGAGGTTCGTTGAGATCACCACTAAACATAATTCAAGGACCATTATGGCTCATGATAAACTCGAGTTTTATAACTTGTTCCATGAAATTTGGAAATTGAAAACATCTAAAATGTACTAGTTTTAATAGCACAAAATTAGTACTTTTAAAAACAAAATCGACACTTGTGTTTTCTTATTTGATGGTAATAGTTTATTATTATCATTAACTTCGATTTTGTTTACTGATTCAAACATTTATTAATTTATAAAAAACAAACAATTTTATTGATTATGGTCCCTCAAAACTATAACATTGACTTATGGTCCCTCAAAACTCTAACTCGAGGTGTCGGTTCCGTCGCCATAATTTGACCCACCGCTGGGTCACTTAAGCATCGACGCCGCTCCCCAGCCTTCAGCCAAGCCGACCTGGGAACGGTGACCTAGGCACCCTGGGAGTTACTCGACCGGGGGAGACCCGGGAGTGACTCTACCGGGTAAGTACCAGGAGTGTGTTGTGAGGGGACCCGGGTGGATAACCCCTGGAGTCGGGGGCACCCGAGAGTATTAGCCCCGAGGATGGAGCGTAGAACCTGGTTAAGGACCCGGGAGTCGGAGCCCGGGGTGGGGTGATTCCGGGAGGCAGGACCAGGGAGAACCCGGGAGATGGGTGGCCCCGGTCGTTTTGGGATTTCTCGGCAATATGGGGTGTGAGCCGTAGGGACCCAACTCAAGAATGACCCAGGTGGACTTTTGGAAACTAGACCTTCTAACCCTTTGACCCAAATATCGGGCCTTGGCCCAGTGACCCAAATGCGGGAATTTTGGTAGTTTTAATCCCGTAAGAAGAAGTGTAAATTGTTGGTAGTTTAAGTCCCAAAAGGGGTACGTTGTTTAGTCTCAATAGTATGGGAGTAACCGTTTTGCCATTTATAGGTAATCATTTCCGGTCGGTCGCGTTTTTGAGAAGTAAGCAAAGGGGCAGACAGGTGAGTTTTTCTAACTAAATGTTTTCTGATAATTTTGTTGTTAAAGGCATATGAAAGTTTCTTAAATCATTTGTATCATTTATGCATGCTTTATACCTACGAGACTTATTATACGTAGGTTATGTTTTGTTGTCGTTTAAATGTATGCATATATTGTTGTTAGCGAGATGGCCAAGTCAGGGGGTGTGTCCCGCCGGTGCTCATACCGCGCCGGGGGGTGTCCCGTATATGCCATTGGGGTGTGTGTTCCAAACAAGGCAGTGTGAGCCAGACACGCCGTTACCTCCGTGTAACAGTAGTTTGTGCCAGTAGCGTGTTTGTAAGTACGATGTTTTATTTTAAAAGTTGAATTAATTTATATTTCAATAAATCTTTTTTGTGGCTTTGGTGTGAACTATATTAGAGGGAACTCACTAGACCTTTCGGTCTAACCCTAGCTATTTTCAAAACTAAAAACCTTTTAAGGAAAGTACATGGTAGAGGGTTCTAGCAAGGGCAAGAGAAGTTGTAGGCAAGAAGGGTGGCATAGGAGAAGATTGTTGCGAGATACCATATTTAGTTAATTTCTGTATTAAATATCATCTGTGTATTATGTTGATTCCGCAAACCTTGTTATGTGAATTGGCGTTTTGGTGCCGTTTGTCCTTGATTTATGTTAGAATCGTTTATGCGTTATTTCCACGGGTTTTGGTCGTTACATATAGCATCTCAAATGCATAAGTTTTTTATGTCTTTTTTACTATTACGAAAAGCCTTCTAAAAAGTTTTTGTGCATTGGAGTGCAAAGTTTTTTGGGCAAAAGGTTGATCAACCGGTTATTGGATTAGCTTTTTGGTAAAAGGGTTGATGAAAAAGTTTTTGAAAAGTTTTTGTATTGGAAAAAGTTTTTAAAAACTTTCTCCAATGCAAAAAGCTTTTCAAAAGCTTTTCCATCAATTACATTATAATTTATCCTCATCTATTTGAAATACTTTATAAAAGTCCCTCATTTAATTTGTCGTTTTAACAAAAAATACTTAACTTATAAAAAAATGAATTCGTTAAAAAAATATATTACATGATTCTTATATTATTTTTAATTATTCGATATTGGTGTCATTGTGATGGTCTTAACGATAGCTTTTTAATAATGTATTTTGTTAAATAAAATATATTTGGTTCTATTATAAATATGTTATGGTCAGATTAATTAATTAAAATATATTAAGGTTTAAAATGAAAATTATATTAAAAGAACGGATAAAATGAAAAGTTAAAGGGGTGAAATGTAAATTGACAATTGCAATAACAGGTTATAGAATAAAACTTTTTCATAAAACTTTTTCAATTAGTTTTCCATTCCAATGATAATAAGTTATTTAAAACTTATTGGAATAGTAAAAAATTTTATAAAACGCTCCCTTGGAGATGCTCTTAGTTCAACAAACATTTGTATGAAAATAAACATCATTTTTTTTAATTTCTTTTGGTTTTGTCTTTATCTTCGTGAGGTTCGTTGAGATCACCACTAAACATAATTCAAGGACCATTATGGCTCATGATAAACTCGAGTTTTATAACTTGTTCCATGAAATTTGGAAATTGAAAACATCTAAAATGTACTAGTTTTAATAGCACAAAATTAGTACTTTTAAAAACAAAATCGACACTTGTGTTTTCTTATTTGATGGTAATAGTTTATTATTATCATTAACTTCGATTTTGTTTACTGATTCAAACATTTATTAATTTATAAAAAACAAACAATTTTATTGATTATGGTCCCTCAAAACTATAACATTGACTTATGGTCCCTCAAAACTCTAACTCGAGGTGTCGGTTCCGTCGCCATAATTTGACCCACCGCTGGGTCACTTAAGCATCGACGCCGCTCCCCAGCCTTCAGCCAAGCCGACCTGGGAACGGTGACCTAGGCACCCTGGGAGTTACTCGACCGGGGGAGACCCGGGAGTGACTCTACCGGGTAAGTACCGGGAGTGTGTTGTGAGGGGACCCGGGTGGATAACCCCTGGAGTCGGGGGCACCCGAGAGTATTAGCCCCGAGGATGGAGCGTAGAACCCGGTTAAGGACCCGGGAGTCGGAGCCCGGGGTGGGGTGATTCCGGGAGGCAGGACCAGGGAGAACCCGGGAGATGGGTGGCCCCGGTCGTTTTGGGATTTCTTGGCAATATGGGGTGTGAGCCGTAGGGACCCAACTCAGGAATGACCCAGGTGGACTTTTGGAAACTAGACCTTCTAACCCTTTGACCCAAATATCGGGCCTTGGCCCAGTGACCCAAATGCGGGAATTTTGGTAGTTTTAATCCCGTAAGAAGAAGTGTACATTGTTGGTAGTTGAAGTCCCAAAAGGGGTACGTTGTTTAGTCTCAATAGTATGGGAGTAACCGTTTTGCCATTTATAGTTAATCATTTCCGGTCGGTCGCGTTTTTGGGAAGTAAGCAAAGGGGCAGACAGGTGAGTTTTTCTAACTAAAGGTTTTCTGATAATTTTGTTGTTAAAGGCATATGAAAGTTTCTTAAATCATTTGTATCATTTATGCATGCTTTATACCTACGAGACTTATTATACGTAGGTGATGTTTTGTTGTCGTTTAAATGTATGCATATATTGTTGTTAGCGAGATGGCCAAGTCAGGGGGTGTGTCCCGCCGGTGCTCATACCGCGCCGGGGGGTGTCCCGTATATGCCATTGGGGTGTGTGTTCCAAACAAGGCAGTGTGAGCCAGACACGCCGTTACCTCCGTGTAACAGTAGTTTGTGCCAGTAGCGTGTTTGTAAGTACGATGTTTTATTTTAAAAGTTGAATTAATTTATATTTCAATAAATCTTTTATGTGGCTTTGGTGTGAACTATATTAGAGGGAACTCACTAGACCTTTCGGTCTAACCCTAGCTATTTTCAAAACTAAAAACCTTTTAAGGAAAGTACATGGTAGAGGGTTCTAGCAAGGGCAAGAGAAGTTGTAGGCAAGAAGGGTGGCATAGGAGAAGATTGTTGCGAGATACCATATTTAGTTAATTTCTGTATTAAATATCATCTGTGTATTATGTTGATTCCGCAAACCTTGTTATGTGAATTGGCGTTTTGGTGCCGTTTGTCATTGATTTATGTTAGAATCGTTTATGCGTTATTTCCACGGGTTTTGGTCGTTACATATAGCATCTCAAATGCATAAGTTTTTTATGTCTTTTTTACTATTACAAAAAGCCTTCTAAAAAGTTTTTGTGCATTGGAGTGCAAAGTTTTTTGGGCAAAAGGTTGATCAACCGGTTATTGGATTAGGTTTTTGGTAAAAGGGTTGATGAAAAAGTTTTTGAAAAGTTTTTTGTATTGGAAAAAGTTTTTAAAAACTTTCTCCAATGCAAAAAGCTTTTCAAAAGCTTTTCCATCAATTACATTATAATTTATCCTCATCTATTTGAAATACTTTATAAAAGTCCCTCATTTAATTTGTCGTTTTAACAAAAAATACTTAACTTATAAAAAAATGAATTCGTTAAAAAAATATATTATATGATTCTTATATTATTTTTAATTATTCGATATTGGTGTCATTGTGATGGTCTTAACGATAGCTTTTTAATAATGTATTTTGTTAAATAAAATATATTTGGTTCTATTATAAATATGTAATGGTCAGATTAATTAATTAAAATATATTAAGGTTTAAAATGAAAATTATATTAAAAGAACGGATAAAATGAAAAGTTAAAGGGGTGAAATGTAAATTGACAATTGCAATAACAGGTTATAGAATAAAACTTTTTCATAAAACTTTTTCAATTAGTTTTCCATTCCAATGATAATAAGTTATTTAAAACTTATTGGAATAGTAAAAACTTTATAAAACGCTCCCCTTGGAGATGCTCTTAGTTCAACAAACATTTGTATGAAAATAAACATCATTTTTTTTAATTTCTTTTGGTTTTGTCTTTATCTTCGTGAGGTTCGTTGAGATCACCACTAAACATAATTCAAGGACCATTATGGCTCATGATAAACTCGAGTTTTATAACTTGTTCCATGAAATTTGGAAATTGAAAACATCTAAAATGTACTAGTTTTAATAGCACAAAATTAGTACTTTTAAAAACAAAATCGACACTTGTGTTTTCTTATTTGATGGTAATAGTTTATTATTATCATTAACTTCGATTTTGTTTACTGATTCAAACATTTATTAATTTATAAAAAACAAACAATTTTATTGATTATGGTCCCTCAAAACTATAACATTGACTTATGGTCCCTCAAAACTCTAACTCGAGGTGTCGGTTCCGTCGCCATAATTTGACCCACCGCTGGGTCACTTAAGCATCGACGCCGCTCCCCAGCCTTCAGCCAAGCCGACCTGGGAACGGTGACCTAGGCACCCTGGGAGTTACTCGACCGGGGGAGACCCGGGAGTGACTCTACCGGGTAAGTACCGGGAGTGTGTTGTGAGGGGACCCGGGTGGATAACCCCTGGAGTCGGGGGCACCCGAGAGTATTAGCCCCGAGGATGGAGCGTAGAACCCGGTTAAGGACCCGGGAGTCGGAGCCCGGGGTGGGGTGATTCCGGGAGGCAGGACCAGGGAGAACTCGGGAGATGGGTGGCCCCGATCGTTTTGGGATTTCTTGGCAATATGGGGTGTGAGCCTTAGGGACCCAACTCAGGAATGACCCAGGTGGACTTTTGGAAACTAGACCTTCTAACCCTTTGACCCAAATATCGGGCCTTGGCCCAGTGACCCAAATGCGGGAATTTTGGTAGTTTTAATCCCGTAAGAAGAAGTGTACATTGTTGGTAGTTTAAGTCCCAAAAGGGGTACGTTGTTTAGTCTCAATAGTATGGGAGTAACCGTTTTGCCATTTATAGTTAATCATTTCCGGTCGGTCGCGTTTTTGGGAAGTAAGCAAAGGGGCAGACAGGTGAGTTTTTCTAACTAAAGGTTTTCTGATAATTTTTTTGTTAAAGGCATACGAAAGTTTCTTAAATCATTTGTATCATTTATGCATGCTTTATACCTACGAGACTTATTATACGTAGGTGATGTTTTGTTGTCGTTTAAATGTATGCATATATTGTTGTTAGCGAGATGGCCAAGTCAGGGGGTGTGTCCCGCCGGTGCTCATACCGCGTCGGGGGGTGTCCCGTATATGCCATTGGGGTGTGTGTTCCAAACAAGGCAGTGTGAGCCAGACACGCCGTTACCTGCGTGTAATAGTAGTTTGTGCCAGTAGCGTGTTTGTATGTACGATGTTTTATTTTAAAAGTTGAATTAATTTATATTTCAATAAATCTTTTATGTGGCTTTGGTGTGAACTATATTAGAGGGAACTCACTAGACCTTTCGGTCTAACCCTAGCTATTTTCAAAACTAAAAACCTTTTAAGGAAAGTACATGGTAGAGGGTTCTAGCAAGGGCAAGAGAAGTTGTAGGCAAGAAGGGTGGCATAGGAGAAGATTGTTGCGAGATACCATATTTAGTTAATTTCTGTATTAAATATCATCTGTGTATTATGTTGATTCCGCAAACCTTGTTATGTGAATTGGCGTTTTGGTGCCGTTTGTCATTGATTTATGTTAGAATCGTTTATGCGTTATTTCCACGGGTTTTGGTCGTTACATATAGCATCTCAAATGCATAAGTTTTTTATGTCTTTTTTACTATTACAAAAAGCCTTCTAAAAAGTTTTTGTGCATTGGAGTGCAAAGTTTTTTGGGCAAAAGGTTGATCAACCGGTTATTGGATTAGGTTTTTGGTAAAAGGGTTGATGAAAAAGTTTTTGAAAAGTTTTTTGTATTGGAAAAAGTTTTTAAAAACTTTCTCCAATGCAAAAAGCTTTTCAAAAGCTTTTCCATCAATTACATTATAATTTATCCTCATCTATTTGAAATACTTTATAAAAGTCCCTCATTTAATTTGTCGTTTTAACAAAAAATACTTAACTTATAAAAAAATGAATTCGTTAAAAAAATATATTATATGATTCTTATATTATTTTTAATTATTCGATATTGGTGTCATTGTGATGGTCTTAACGATAGCTTTTTAATAATGTATTTTGTTAAATAAAATATATTTGGTTCTATTATAAATATGTAATGGTCAGATTAATTAATTAAAATATATTAAGGTTTAAAATGAAAATTATATTAAAAGAACGGATAAAATGAAAAGTTAAAGGGGTGAAATGTAAATTGACAATTGCAATAACAGGTTATAGAATAAAACTTTTTCATAAAACTTTTTCAATTAGTTTTCCATTCCAATGATAATAAGTTATTTAAAACTTATTGGAATAGTAAAAAAATTTATAAAACGCTCCCCTTGGAGATGCTCTTAGTTCAACAAACATTTGTATGAAAATAAACATCATTTTTTTTAATTTCTTTTGGTTTTGTCTTTATCTTCGTGAGGTTCGTTGAGATCACCACTAAACATAATTCAAGGACCATTATGGCTCATGATAAACTCGAGTTTTATAACTTGTTCCATGAAATTTGGAAATTGAAAACATCTAAAATGTACTAGTTTTAATAGCACAAAATTAGTACTTTTAAAAACAAAATCGACACTTGTGTTTTCTTATTTGATGGTAATAGTTTATTATTATCATTAACTTCGATTTTGTTTACTGATTCAAACATTTATTAATTTATAAAAAACAAACAATTTTATTGATTATGGTCCCTCAAAACTATAACATTGACTTATGGTCCCTCAAAACTCTAACTCGAGGTGTCGGTTCCGTCGCCATAATTTGACCCACCGCTGGGTCACTTAAGCATCGACGCCGCTCCCCAGCCTTCAGCCAAGCCGACCTGGGAACGGTGACCTAGGCACCCTGGGAGTTACTCGACCGGGGGAGACCCGGGAGTGACTCTACCGGGTAAGTACCGGGAGTGTGTTGTGAGGGGACCCGGGTGGATAACCCCTGGAGTCGGGGGCACCCGAGAGTATTAGCCCCGAGGATGGAGCGTAGAACCCGGTTAAGGACCCGGGAGTCGGAGCCCGGGGTGGGGTGATTCCGGGAGGCAGGACCAGGGAGAACTCGGGAGATGGGTGGCCCCGGTCGTTTTGGGATTTCTTGGCAATATGGGGTGTGAGCCTTAGGGACCCAACTCAGGAATGACCCAGGTGGACTTTTGGAAACTAGACCTTCTAACCCTTTGACCCAAATATCGGGCCTTGGCCCAGTGACCCAAATGCAGGAATTTTGGTAGTTTTAATCCCGTAAGAAGAAGTGTACATTGTTGGTAGTTTAAGTCCCAAAAGGGGTACGTTGTTTAGTCTCAATAGTATGGGAGTAACCGTTTTGCCATTTATAGTTAATCATTTCCGGTCGGTCGCGTTTTTGGGAAGTAAGCAAAGGGGCAGACAGGTGAGTTTTTCTAACTAAAGGTTTTCTGATAATTTTTTTGTTAAAGGCATACGAAAGTTTCTTAAATCATTTGTATCATTTATGCATGCTTTATACCTACGAGACTTATTATACGTAGGTGATGTTTTGTTGTCGTTTAAATGTATGCATATATTGTTGTTAGCGAGATGGCCAAGTCAGGGGGTGTGTCCCGCCGGTGCTCATACCGCGTCGGGGGGTGTCCCGTATATGCCATTGGGGTGTGTGTTCCAAACAAGGCAGTGTGAGCCAGACACGCCGTTACCTGCGTGTAACAGTAGTTTGTGCCAGTAGCGTGTTTGTATGTACGATGTTTTATTTTAAAAGTTGAATTAATTTATATTTCAATAAATCTTTTATGTGGCTTTGGTGTGAACTATATTAGAGGGAACTCACTAGACCTTTCGGTCTAACCCTAGCTATTTTCAAAACTAAAAACCTTTTAAGGAAAGTACATGGTAGAGGGTTCTAGCAAGGGCAAGAGAAGTTGTAGGCAAGAAGGGTGGCATAGGAGAAGATTGTTGCGAGATACCATATTTAGTTAATTTCTGTATTAAATATCATCTGTGTATTATGTTGATTCCGCAAACCTTGTTATGTGAATTGGCGTTTTGGTGCCGTTTGTCATTGATTTATGTTAGAATCGTTTATGCGTTATTTCCACGGGTTTTGGTCGTTACATATAGCATCTCAAATGCATAAGTTTTTTATGTCTTTTTTACTATTACAAAAAGCCTTCTAAAAAGTTTTTGTGCATTGGAGTGCAAAGTTTTTTGGGCAAAAGGTTGATCAACCGGTTATTGGATTAGGTTTTTGGTAAAAGGGTTGATGAAAAAGTTTTTGAAAAGTTTTTTGTATTGGAAAAAGTTTTTAAAAACTTTCTCCAATGCAAAAAGCTTTTCAAAAGCTTTTCCATCAATTACATTATAATTTATCCTCATCTATTTGAAATACTTTATAAAAGTCCCTCATTTAATTTGTCGTTTTAACAAAAAATACTTAACTTATAAAAAAATGAATTCGTTAAAAAAATATATTATATGATTCTTATATTATTTTTAATTATTCGATATTGGTGTCATTGTGATGGTCTTAACGATAGCTTTTTAATAATGTATTTTGTTAAATAAAATATATTTGGTTCTATTATAAATATGTAATGGTCAGATTAATTAATTAAAATATATTAAGGTTTAAAATGAAAATTATATTAAAAGAACGGATAAAATGAAAAGTTAAAGGGGTGAAATGTAAATTGACAATTGCAATAACAGGTTATAGAATAAAACTTTTTCATAAAACTTTTTCAATTAGTTTTCCATTCCAATGATAATAAGTTATTTAAAACTTATTGGAATAGTAAAAAATTTTATAAAACGCTCCCCTTGGAGATGCTCTTAGTTCAACAAACATTTGTATGAAAATAAACATCATTTTTTTTAATTTCTTTTGGTTTTGTCTTTATCTTCGTGAGGTTCGTTGAGATCACCACTAAACATAATTCAAGGACCATTATGGCTCATGATAAACTCGAGTTTTATAACTTGTTCCATGAAATTTGGAAATTGAAAACATCTAAAATGTACTAGTTTTAATAGCACAAAATTAGTACTTTTAAAAACAAAATCGACACTTGTGTTTTCTTATTTGATGGTAATAGTTTATTATTATCATTAACTTCGATTTTGTTTACTGATTCAAACATTTATTAATTTATAAAAAACAAACAATTTTATTGATTATGGTCCCTCAAAACTATAACATTGACTTATGGTCCCTCAAAACTCTAACTCGAGGTGTCGGTTCCGTCGCCATAATTTGACCCACCGCTGGGTCACTTAAGCATCGACGCCGCTCCCCAGCCTTCAGCCAAGCCGACCTGGGAACGGTGACCTAGGCACCCTGGGAGTTACTCGACCGGGGGAGACCCGGGAGTGACTCTACCGGGTAAGTACCGGGAGTGTGTTGTGAGGGGACCCGGGTGGATAACCCCTGGAGTCGGGGGCACCCGAGAGTATTAGCCCCGAGGATGGAGCGTAGAACCCGGTTAAGGACCCGGGAGTCGGAGCCCGGGGTGGGGTGATTCCGGGAGGCAGGACCAGGGAGAACTCGGGAGATGGGTGGCCCCGGTCGTTTTGGGATTTCTTGGCAATATGGGGTGTGAGCCTTAGGGACCCAACTCAGGAATGACCCAGGTGGACTTTTGGAAACTAGACCTTCTAACCCTTTGACCCAAATATCGGGCCTTGGCCCAGTGACCCAAATGCAGGAATTTTGGTAGTTTTAATCCCGTAAGAAGAAGTGTACATTGTTGGTAGTTTAAGTCCCAAAAGGGGTACGTTGTTTAGTCTCAATAGTATGGGAGTAACCGTTTTGCCATTTATAGTTAATCATTTCCGGTCGGTCGCGTTTTTGGGAAGTAAGCAAAGGGGCAGACAGGTGAGTTTTTCTAACTAAAGGTTTTCTGATAATTTTTTTGTTAAAGGCATACGAAAGTTTCTTAAATCATTTGTATCATTTATGCATGCTTTATACCTACGAGACTTATTATACGTAGGTGATGTTTTGTTGTCGTTTAAATGTATGCATATATTGTTGTTAGCGAGATGGCCAAGTCAGGGGGTGTGTCCCGCCGGTGCTCATACCGCGTCGGGGGGTGTCCCGTATATGCCATTGGGGTGTGTGTTCCAAACAAGGCAGTGTGAGCCAGACACGCCGTTACCTGCGTGTAACAGTAGTTTGTGCCAGTAGCGTGTTTGTATGTACGATGTTTTATTTTAAAAGTTGAATTAATTTATATTTCAATAAATCTTTTATGTGGCTTTGGTGTGAACTATATTAGAGGGAACTCACTAGACCTTTCGGTCTAACCCTAGCTATTTTCAAAACTAAAAACCTTTTAAGGAAAGTACATGGTAGAGGGTTCTAGCAAGGGCAAGAGAAGTTGTAGGCAAGAAGGGTGGCATAGGAGAAGATTGTTGCGAGATACCATATTTAGTTAATTTCTGTATTAAATATCATCTGTGTATTATGTTGATTCCGCAAACCTTGTTATGTGAATTGGCGTTTTGGTGCCGTTTGTCATTGATTTATGTTAGAATCGTTTATGCGTTATTTCCACGGGTTTTGGTCGTTACATATAGCATCTCAAATGCATAAGTTTTTTATGTCTTTTTTACTATTACAAAAAGCCTTCTAAAAAGTTTTTGTGCATTGGAGTGCAAAGTTTTTTGGGCAAAAGGTTGATCAACCGGTTATTGGATTAGGTTTTTGGTAAAAGGGTTGATGAAAAAGTTTTTGAAAAGTTTTTTGTATTGGAAAAAGTTTTTAAAAACTTTCTCCAATGCAAAAAGCTTTTCAAAAGCTTTTCCATCAATTACATTATAATTTATCCTCATCTATTTGAAATACTTTATAAAAGTCCCTCATTTAATTTGTCGTTTTAACAAAAAATACTTAACTTATAAAAAAATGAATTCGTTAAAAAAATATATTATATGATTCTTATATTATTTTTAATTATTCGATATTGGTGTCATTGTGATGGTCTTAACGATAGCTTTTTAATAATGTATTTTGTTAAATAAAATATATTTGGTTCTATTATAAATATGTAATGGTCAGATTAATTAATTAAAATATATTAAGGTTTAAAATGAAAAGTTAAAGGGGTGAAATGTAAATTGACAATTGCAATAACAGGTTATAGAATAAAACTTTTTCATAAAACTTTTTTAATTAGTTTTCCATTCCAATGATAATAAGTTATTTAAAACTTATTGGAATAGTAAAAACTTTATAAAACGCTCCCCTTGGAGATGCTCTTAGTTCAACAAACATTTGTATGAAAATAAACATCATTTTTTTTAATTTCTTTTGGTTTTGTCTTTATCTTCGTGAGGTTCGTTGAGATCACCACTAAACATAATTCAAGGACCATTATGGCTCATGATAAACTCGAGTTTTATAACTTGTTCCATGAAATTTGGAAATTGAAAACATCTAAAATGTACTAGTTTTAATAGCACAAAATTAGTACTTTTAAAAACAAAATCAACACTTGTGTTTTCTTATTTGATGGTAATAGTTTATTATTATCATTAACTTCGATTTTGTTTACTGATTCAAACATTTATTAATTTATAAAAAACAAACAATTTTATTGATTATGGTCCCTCAAAACTATAACATTGAGATAAATCGTAACGTTGTGTCTATTCTTTCATAGTTGCTAAAATATGCGATGACATCGACAATTAAATCAGTCTTGCGATTATGTTAAATTTCTTATTGATAATTAAAAGTATATCCCTAAACCCTAAGGAGATGTTTGGTTTACAGAATGAAATTTGATGGAACTGAAATCCATCAAAGGAAATTGACTTTGAAAGAATTAGAATGAAAATTGACCAAACATTTGGTTGGTAGGAACTGGAAAGAAATCTCACAAAAGAATTAAAATCTTCATGTGATGGGCGATGGTGGTGGTGGCAACGGCAACGGTGGTGATGTTGGTAGTGGCAACGGTGGTGGCGTAGATGTTGACAGCGGGAGGTTGGTGATTGTAATACCTACGTTCGTATTTTGGAAAGATTTACATTTCTAGCGGAACTTTGATGAAAGTTCAAACGTTAAGGACTAAGTTGGAAATGACCAATAGAAGGTTTAAAACCCTAAAACCCTCTTTTTCCTAATTATTTTCCAATTGTGGAGACTAGAAAGAGAGTGCAGAGGAATTTGGTTTGCAACTTTGGAATGGAAGCAAAGAAGAGGTGCAATTAAGAAAGTACCCTACTTCAAGTTCTTCATCAAGGTAAATCCTCTTAATCTATCTCTGTTTTGTTTTGGTAAAATCATACGTAGTGGGGTTTTGGAGATAAAGGGGTTAATCTTTTGTTAATTCCAATGTGAGATTGGTTTGTTAGTTGTTTGGATAAGGTTAACAAAAGGTTTAGACATGTAATCCCTTTGATGTAGAGGCTTAAAACCAATGTTTGGAATGTGTTAAGATGGTTTGAGTGAGATTTCAGGAAATACGTTGTTCGATATAAACCCTGTTCTCGAGAATCACCTAAATTCAGGTAGGAGATACCCAGACATAGCTGAAATCCGGACATATGTAGGTAGAACCTAGGTAATGGGGTAACGGACGAGAATCCCAGGAGACGGGAAACCTGGACGGGCATTCTCGGGGGACAAGAACCCGAACGGTATTCCCAGGAGATAGGAATTCGGACAGGCAATCCCGGGAGACGGGAAACCGAACGGCATTCCCAAGAGACAGGAATCCGGGTGGGCATTCCCGGGAGACGGGAACCTAAACGGCAAGTCCCGGGAGTCGGGAACCCAGAAAAGAATTTGGGTAAGGACTCAATCTGGGAAAGTTGGAGACCCAGTCGAGCGGAACCCGGTTGAGGGCTATATCGGGAACTAATTTCCCGACAATATTGACTTTATTTTGAGATTATGCGCTAGTCCTTTTGTGCTAGGTTTGAGGTCGGTTCAGAAGATCTTGTAAGGGATAATTGAGAGTCTTGGTAGAGTTAATCAAAAGAATTACCACTCTTATGTGTTTGGCAAATCGTAGGTGTCCGGTTTAAGGATAAAGGCTTAAGTGAGAAAGTGTTGGGAAAGAATGACAGTTGAGTCTTTCTAACTGAAAATTTTGTTGATGTATGAATTTTAACGCATTGGATGTTTATGAAATTACATGTTTTATATTGATTTAAAATGTGATAAGATATGTATGCATACATTTTGAATGTAGGCATGTTATGACCTATGCATACATTTTGAAAGTGGGCATGCTATGACTAAAGATTGGGGGTGTGTCCCGTTTATGCCAATAGGGGTTGTGTCCCAGTTAAAGGCAGTGTGAGCCAGACACGTTGTCATAGGTGTGTGTGACCTTAGATTGTGCCATCTCCATATGTCGTTCATGTGTTTAATGTTTTAAAGTCGTGAATTGGTTATAAATGCTTATAAATTGTTTAAATGTTATTTGTGGCGTGGAAATTGTTTCTAGAGGGAACTCACTGGACCTCATGGTCTAACCCTCGTTTTTCAAAAACTAAAACCATTTTCAGGTAAGGGTTTAGCTAGAAGTTCGTCCAAGGGAAAGAAGGGAAGTGATGTCATGAAAGAGTCTTGGTGGAAGCTCGAAGTTCTGGTAGACATAGATTATCTTAGTTGTAGACATCTATTATCGTTGTGGATTTTAGTTGAGCTTTATGTATTAAATTTCATTTGGGTTGTAATGTTATATTTTTGTTGTATTGGAATTCGGGTTGTTACTTTTGGTATCAGAGCCATAGTTTAAGGGATTTAGGTGACCGGATGAGCGTAAATTTAAACTGTGGAGTAGAGTGGGACAAAAATGAGATATAAGATGTTATTAGGGAAGACCATGATCCTTGAGAATCACGACGATGGTAGTGAGGGATCTCATGTAAGGTAAATTCAAAATCTCATTTGGCCAATGCCATTGTGAATTTACAGGTGCGTGGGTGTGTTCGATTACTATTGTTGCAGCTATCGATAGGGGGTGGTAGTGCGGGGTAAACTCTAAACTTGCAAGGATAGCAATGGTATTGATGTGTTGTGAGATCTCTTATGGGGTAATGTTAACACCTTCTGGAAGGAGCCTTGTTTGGAATGTTAATGAGCCAACTAGAGGTAGAACTTATTGGGTTCAACAGGGATGAATGACAGATTAAAGGTAAACTCCTAGTCTCTAGTTAGTCCCCATTCTTGGAGTTGTTGCGTCGGTTATTTCGAATAGGAGGAGACGACTTTATTAGAATCTTGAAGGATTTAACTCAAGATCGGGCAAAAGAAATGAGCCTTTGTCTTTTCAGTCAAGTGGTGGAGTGGCAAGTATGACGAAAAGAAGATATCGATGTTGGAATGAAGTACTGGTAAGAGTAGAATGTGAAATAATAGGGGGTTTATCGACCTATAGGGTCAAAGATTGAAAGTATGATTTGTAAATAATTGCTCAAGACGAAGACTGTGTGGGATGGTCGAACAAGTAGGATGTGAAGCACCTGTATCAGAAGCGGTTGCAAGAGTGAGACAACGATCGTTGGACAATAATAGAGCATCGACGATAAGCTGTTGGGAGTACAACGGTTGGCCTGGTTATAGTGAATAGCCTTCAATTGCAAAGCGGGTTTCATGCATTGTGTCTTTAAATGAATTACATGATTCCTTTATGTTAAAGATATATGTGTGTCTTGAGAGTCTCTTGTTTTCAAAACGGGTTGGTGCGTGCAAGCATGTGTTTGAAAGAAAAATACAAACTTATTTACGTTGCATGATAAAATGTTGAACTTGGTAATTGGTGAATTAATTTGCCTCTTTTACAATTAAGTTAAGCTTTTTCTATGGAAATCGTAAAAATGTTCGATTGCATGGTTTTATAACCGAAACTGGTATGGACACTTTGTTGTCGTATCAATGAGCATGGGAGTCGACTGACTCGCTTAGTGTAAGGGATTTCACCCAGTATTTTAAAACTACATGAGAAAAAGGCTTATTGAAATTATTTTCATTTGTATTGACATCGATTTTGTTGGGAAAGGTTGTGTTTTATCGTGGACTTGCGTGTGAATAATCATTGGGATCGATGTGCATGGCTAATCAATTACAGATGTGTTGCGTCAGGTATTATAATACCCTTAAATATGGAAATAGCAACTTATTAAAAATTTACTAAATACATCAATAAATAAATCATCTTCAACCACAAATTATGACTTAACCTCAATACAACCATTCATTCTATACAAAAGTCTATGATAAGGACGGGTGCTACTAAAACCCTTAATAGTTACTATCTCCAACGTTGCGGAAGACTTCACCAACTACTTACATTTGCACAAAGCTAAGGCTCAACTCTTCATAGGATTGCTAGGACCAACTCCCAACCTTGAAACCTGATGCACATGCCGACAAATAAAAAGGTTAGGCTTAACGCCTAGTGAGCTCAAGAGTTTTTCAACATATATAAAATAATCGTTTCAAAGAGAAAGAATGCGGTTAGAGTTATAGCCCTTCAATATGATACGTCTTACAAGAGAAAACGACTCATTTTCCAATAATATGCAATTTAGATAAATAACACCCATTTAGACATTTTCCAAAACCAACTACTTCGAAGATAATGACACCAATGTAAGCCTCCCATTCATAAATTAGCCTTAATCCAAAACTCACACAAAATGTAAATGTAAATTAAACTCTCCATTTAAGAAGATACGGTTAAACCTTATATCTCAAAACACCCAAAACACGGGTGGGGCATAATACTCAACCCATAAATCTAGGGTAAAACCCAAATATACAAAACGTCACCGAAAACTTGGATAATAAAACTCAATACCCAAAAACAACAACTTTCGGTGACGGGGGATTCCCGATTCCATAAAATGTGACGGTCCATAAAGTAAGCCCATTTTATGTTGTTATGACTAGTCATATAAACAAAAGTACACGCAAGGGATGTCAGGCTCAGTGGCTTTAAACATACACCCACGGAAACTCAAGTTCAACCCCGAGGGATTGCTAGGTCGAGCTCCTCATCCAATATCGTTATACTTGAGCACAAAGGACTTATACCCACATCCGGTACCTTAACGTGTAGCACGAAGGTCTTACACCCACATCCGGTGCCTAACGTGCCTCGACGTGGAAAACTAATCGTCCCAACGCCGGACAATAATAAACCAAATACGGGATCATGACTCCCAATGCATCAAATAAGCCAAATAATACACATAAGGCCCAACAAGGCTCGAAGTCGAGCTACCAAAACTGGACAATTGTCCAAAACCCCCATCAAAATAACAATGCCAAGCCGCAGACTTAGCAACCCATTGACTCATTAATAAATGGAATAAAAACACGATAAAACGCACTCACCCAACGGATATGCAAACTTCACGACCAAAAGTGAGATTAGTTCAAAACTCAACATTAGTTGAGACAATCCATTTTCCAAATGAACTCATAGCACAAAATATGCGTTTTTCCAAATTTAACTGCTGATAAGAACGAAAATCATAAAATGAGACTATAAACATTCTTTCAAGTTACCTCACATAAATGTGCAAGTGATACTTCATAAAACACTCCATTTCATGACGATGCATAAGACTCGACAAACATTTAAAAGTGTATTTCTTTGACCAAAGATCCATTAATGTAATAAGACTTCAAAACACATTCATTTGTGACACATATATCAAACGCCCAAAAATCTCCAATGTGGGTGTTATACAAGGTTTGTAATGTTAGATAATTCAAATAATCAAAGATTAGCAAATAACCCAAAATATGATAATTTCATGTAAGACACATAAAACACTTTAAAATAGACATTTTTGCATGTACACCGTTTTCACAATTCAACTTGAACTCACCTTGCTAGATTTAGGCTAAATCTAGATTTTCCCCCAACTAGAGCTCCTTTGAAGAACACTTGGATTCTCAAGACAAAACTTCCAAAACCTAAATCCATACATATTCTATCATACATAAACATAATCAACCAAAAAGAATCGTTTCCCAAACCATGTGCATGAATACCTCAACTAAAACCGAAACCCTAACTCCCATAACTTAAAAGAATAGAAGATTACCTTAACCCAAGCTTGAATCCACCAACCAAAACACTTCTAGTTCACCAAAATGGCCACAAATCTCCAATCTATGAAAGGAAGCACAAAGGGTGGGTGAAACCCTAGAAAACTCGGTGAAGAAGATGAAATGGGAGAGATGAGGAGCTTACCACCACAAAATACTCTTGTATACTCCAATAGACCTCTAATCTCTTGCTAGATCCTTGAAGAGCTCTCAAAAACGAAATCGTGGCACTTTGAATCACCCAAATCGGAGATAGGATGAGAAATATATGAAGAAATGAAGTTTGGGGGTGAAAATCGCGATTTAAGCTGGAATAGTGGATTTCGCGACTTGTCTCGCGACTTAGGTTGCGGCTTAAGCCGCCCGCTTCCGCTGATTTTCTTCTCGATACTGTTTTGGCCGTAACTTTTTCGTTATAGCTCCGTTTTTGCTCCGGAAAGAATCGTTGAACTTGTAATTGAATCCTTTATCCATCTAGACTATAAAATATAGGATTCAAGTCCAAAATAAAATATCTTATTTTTCTTTTATATATCGGTTTCTGTATTAACTTGATTTGATACCTCTTGAAACTCGGGGTGTTACAATCCTCCCAACCTTAAAATAGATTTCGTCCTCGAAATCTTGAATCACCAAGCACCCAACATTCACATTTGAAAGATCGATTGATTCCCTATCCCAAAGGGATGCCTTCATAAAACTTCACCTCATATACAGACCCGATTACATTCCGGTTGAGGTTTTCGCTGCGTTTCTCATAATGTGCCGTTACAAACTAAATATCAAAGTTCAATATATTTCACCGACGTCAGGATGAAAGTTGAGTCCATGATTAATCATTTTCTAAATCGTTCACTCTCGGTTGCCTCCCAACCTTAGATTTCTCATAATACCACGAAAGCAACTTACGACCTTATCTAGTCATTTCCATCAAGAATACCCCAATCCGAACTATTCCTTTAGATACTTCTGATTACGACGCATCAAGGTCTCCTCAAAATTCATTTGTACTTAAAGTACACCTCGACATTCCCACCAAATGTCTCCAAAATCATCATCACTAAAGAGTTATTGTCCTTTGACGAAATTTGCTAACGACTAGTTTGGTCTGAACCATCGCAACCTTTAAATCCGTTCCTCAAAGATGACCCGAACACAATGTCTGCAATTGCTTCCACACTTCTATAGACCCAAGCATTGTGTTTCCACCAGAAACATAACGCTCTACAGATAGTCGATTATCCCAAATCCCATGAATCCTCAGATTCCTACAGATCCACTCCTAATATTGATGAAGATGTCCTTCCAAGGCGCACCAATGCGTCCTTTAGGTAACTGGTTAACCCAAATTCGGCTATCACTCAACTCCGTTCCAACCCAAAGCACACAACATTCCTTTAACAAAATCTTTATCATCACGGGGATACTTATAACCATCGGTACTTAAACATCAACACTTAACCTTCTTTTAATTTCCATCACCGAAAGGTCATTATTTCCCATAATCCAACCGGAATACTTCCAAACATTCCAAGATCCATTGACTTCTAGAAACAAGTCGACACCTAAGACTAAACGGTGACCTCGAAAATGTGGACATCCCGCCCCCGATTTCATTCCAGACGGATCGTCGCACTAAGGCTGACACCTAACAAAATGCTAAAATTCCAAATCACGCATTTCTAACAAACAGATCACCAAAATTTCCTTTTAATCGCGGAACCCACCAAGACGGTATGCCGATAACACAACCCATGATGTGACACCGACTAGCAATGCATCACAACGAATCCCAAAAGAAGCGCATATAGTCACATAAGACCTTTTCCCGCATGATTACCGAAGTATAAAATCACCCCTTAACTAGCGGAGAAGACTTAAATCTACTACTTCCATAAAAGAAATGTTAAATAGAAGTTCAAGGTGTAAATAGTTATTAGTTGAAAGTTTTATTAGCTTGGTGGGCCTAAAAGCCCATAAGCCCATCTGTGTAAAGCCTGGATATATAAAGGCTATTTTACTTTCATTTACAGTTAAGTCTCATTATTTTAAAAACAACTAGTTTATAGGTTTACTCTCTCTGATCAGAAATTCTTTCTGTAAACCTGTAACCCTTTGATTCAATATCAATCATATGACTAGTTGTTGTGATTCATATTATGTTCATCTTTGATATAACTTGCTGCTGATTGCACTGTATTGGGATCTACAATTGGTATCAGAGCAAAGAGACTAAAGGTTTGATCCACAAAAAGGTTTGTCTAAAACCCTATAATCAATTATTTGTGTTATTCGCTTTTATGTGCTTTAATTGATTATCTGTTTATGAGTTTTACCAGTCGATCTGTTTGTTTTCTGGAAGAGTGATTATCTGTGTGGGTCGATTGATTACTGTTTACGTGTTTTTATCAATCGATTTTATTGGTCTACTGTGTTTCTGAAAAATCAGTTTATCGATCGAATATCTTGGTTGATTGAGTTTATCGGTTCCTTTGTGTTTAATTTTTTATCGGTTTATTGAATTTTTTGGTATCTGGGTTAAGTATCGGTCTTTATATGCCTTTGAAAATCGATTTTGTGGTTTATCGGTCTGTTTGGTTTAAATGCAGAGTTGATTGAATCTGCTTAGTTGCCCATCGAATTTGATTTCTGTCCTTTGCTCGACCGGTACGTTGTTTATACCGGTCCTTTGGTTCGACCGGTACGTTGTCAATACCGGTCCTTTGCTCGACCGGTACGTTGTTTATATCGGTCTTTTGCTTGACCGATACTTAGTTCGACCGGACCCTTGTCCTATTCTGCTTATTTTTTGTTTTTTATTATTGTGTTTGGATCATTCTGCTTGTCTCACGATCGTTACAGTGTTGTTTAAGTTAAGAGATTTAAGATGAACTCAAGAGATGCTTTAGCTATTGGTTCGGATCACAAGCCCCCAGTGCTCTACATGGGAGAATATCCTCAGTGGCACGATCGTTTCATGAACTTCATTGAAGAGAAATCGAACTATGAAGCAATATACAAGTGTCTGATATAGGGGCCACAAGAATGGCCAACGAAGGTCATACTTGGAGACCCAGCAGAAGGTCGACCGGAGCGTACAGTTCCGAAAACTATCGGTGACCTTATAAATCCAGAAAAGGCTATGTATGAGGCTGAGAAGCAAGCAAAGTCATATCTTCTCCAAAGTCTACCAAATGACATATATGCCTGCATCGACAATTATAAAGAGTCTGCAAAGAAAATGTGGGACCAGATTGAGAAAATGATGATGGCGAGCCACATCAACAATCAGCTGAAGGTGACAAACTGCATCACCAGATATGATGGCTTCAAAGCAAGAAAAGGCGAGACACTGACAGAAACCTATGAAAGGTTCAACTTGCTTCTGAATGATCTCCAGAAGAATAAGATCACAAAGACGAATACCGAGAACAACATCAAGTTCATGAACAACCTCCAACCTGAATGGAAGTCGTTCGTCTCTCATATTCGTTATACTCAAACCCTGGAGAAGCTTTATCTTCACGAGCTTTATGAAATGCTTCTCCAGGATGAAGAAGAAGTTATGGAACTAATGGGGAATCAGAAAGCTGAAGAAAAGCCGGTAGTTGATCCATTAGCACTCGTGTCTGAGAAAAGAGGTAAGTCTGTCAGTCGTTCGTCTGAAAAAAGGCCAGTGCAAAGTGATTTTGAACCCAAAGATCCTGACAGTGATTCGGATCCAGAATACACTAAGATGAAAGAAGCTATGGTGTACCTGACTCAAGCTTTTCAAAAGAGAAAGTTTTTTAACAAGTCGTCTAACAAGCAAAGATTCTCCACTCGCCGTGATAATCAAGAAAAGTTTGAATGTAAGAGACATGTAGAAGATGGGAAGAAGCCTGATAAGCAACATGAAGAAAAGCCAAAAGAGGAGCCGATCAAATGCTACAATTGTGGTCGGTTGGGTCATTTTGCCAAGGATTGTCGCAAGCCTGTTGTGCGTAACGCTGATTATTATAGAGCCAAGCTGCTACTTGCCAAAGAAAAGGAATCTGGTAAGGCTCTCATGGCTGAAGATGACTACTGGCTACAAGTATCTGATGAAGAACCTTAAGATGCCGAAGCACACTTGTGTTTCATGGGCAAGCATTCATCACCGTCTGATAGTGATGATGAAGATCATAATTCTCCATGTCAGGTATGTGCTCCTTACCAAGAAGCTTTAATTGATCAGATGCAACTTGCTATGAATAAACTAGACTCCTTCAAGCTACTCATAAAAGAAAAAGAACAACTCATCTCATCTCTAGAAAAACGAGTTGCTACACAGTCTGAATATATTGAAAATCAAAGTTTAGAAATTTCAAGCAACTTGTGCACAATTTCTAATTTAAAAGAAGAGTGTGAGAGTGGTTCAAAAGATTCAAGAGAGCTAAAAACCAAAGTAGATGATCTGACCAATGAGCTACGCATGTCCGAGAATGAGAAAATCGATATTGTGTCTCAAAACGTGGCTTATAAAAGTGAAAAACAAAGATTATCTAATCAGTTAAAGGAGATGGAAAAGAAGCTTTATAGACTTGGGCAATCACAACAAACGTTGAATCTAATTGCACCAAAAGAACCCAAGTATGTGAATAAGGGAATCGGTTACGATAACCCATATTATCTGAAAAAGGCCCTATCCAAAGTTCCTACGATGTATGCGTCCGAATTTCTTGGATTAGACAAGACCTATCCAGAATACAAAATCAATTGGACCAAACCAATTGAGGATGAGGACTGGGAAGAGGATAAGATGAGAAGGGAGACCTCTACTAAAATGAAACTTCCTTTTGTTTATGATTCTTTAAATCCCTCTTACAACGAAGAAAAACGTTGTTTCTTATCAAGTGACTATTTTAGAAGTTATACACAAGCTGAACTTCAAGCTAAAATCGTTAAAACTGAGGAGGAACAACTAGACCATAAAGTTTATGTTCCACCTTTGATTTTAGAAAATAAAATTGGTCAGCTAGAAGAGTCGTTTGAACAAGAAAGGGACAGATTTCAAAAGGAAAAACAAGAACTTTTATCCCAAATTGAGTGCCTCCATTCAAATAAAGAGGAATCTGTGTCCGACAAGGAGAAAGAATACTTTCAGACAGAAATAAAAAAGTTAAATTCACAACTGGCTGCTTGGGCACCAGATCGCCTGAAAGAGCAACTTCAGAAGGCTGAGCCTCAAACTAAGCCTTCAATTCTCCAAAGAGAGATATCTCATCTGTCTGAAAATTCTTATCCTGCCTCCGACATATCTGCCAGTAAAGCTTTTTTGGGTGATTCGTCACCAAATCCTTCAAATAAAGGAAAAGAGCCTCAACTTTTCGAAACGGATCAGTGTTCTGTTTTTAAAAATGCTTCCGCCTATGATCCGCTTCAAACAAATTCTTCCGATGTCCTAAATTCTTCAAACGATAAGGTCCTTTCTGATGAGGAAATTGAATTTTTAGCATTCTTGAATTCCGAGGTGTGTTTAGACGGTGTCTCTACCAAGTCATGCTGATTTTCTAAACTCTTCTTGTGAGCCTCTGGTACAATTTCATAAGGGTGAATGTTCCACATCCGCCCCACAAAAACCTTCTGTGAACAACTCTTGAAAGTCTAAATCTAAAAAGCGTTCACAAAAGAAGAAAAAGACCGGTCGCTCCAAAAGACAACAATCTTCAAGTTTCACATCTTCTGACTATCAGTTTAACGGTCTTTCAGATACTTTTGGTCGGCGCAAAGAAGTTAAATATGCTTGGGTAGCTAAGAAGTCAAAGGAAAGCTCGGCGACACCAGAATTAGTTGATCCAGTTTTAAAGCCTAGGAAAAACAATAACAATCATGATGTTTTTAATTCTAAACGTTTAGTTGAATGTAATGGAACTTTACCTTTAAAAGTTTATTCTATCCCGCATTACTTCAACTATCTCATGATTGTATTTGTTGCTCTTATTGTGGATCAAATGATTTTGTTGATCGTCGTTATGCATCTAATTGGTTTGGCTCGTATCATGTTGCTAATTATCATTCTCAGTTTGATCTTACCCGTCGTAGAAACAGACCAAAGTCTAAACGGGCATCCAAATCGGGTGTTAACTCTAACCCCAAAGGCCCCATTTACGAATGGGTACCTAAAAAGAAATAACTTGTTTTGCAGGACGGTCATGTGTGGTATTTAGATTCAGGTTGCTCCAAGCACATGACCGGAAGAAAGGAGCTACTCACAAACTTCACCGAGAAGTTTTGTGGTAATGTAATGTTTGGGAACGATCACTACTCTCCCATCAGGGGTTACGGAGATATCGTCAAGGATAATATCACGATTAAGAAAGTGTCCTACGTCGAAGGACTTGGTCACAACCTCTTCAGCATCGGTCAATTTTGCGACAAGGATCTAGAGGTCACCTTCAAAGCAAAAAGGTGCAGCGTTCGGACTGGAGATGGTAAAGAAATATTAGCTGGAACGCGCCGTACAAACCTTTATACGATCGACCTCTCATCCCTGAAAGCAGACAAGGAAGTTTGTTTGATGTCTAAAGCGTCGGCCGGACAAAGCTGGTTATGGCATCGTCGACTCTCGCACCTGAACTTCAAGAATATCAACAAGTTGGTGCTCGGTGGACACATCAAGGGAATGCCTGATCTTAAGTTCGAAAAAGATCATTTATATGCTGCCTGAGAAATGGGCAAGATGAAGAAGGCTTCCCACAGGCCTAAACTCACTCCTAGTACTTCACGGTCCCTTGAACTCATTCACATGGATTTATGTGGACCGATGCGAGTTCAAAGCATTAATCACAAGAAGTATGTCCTGGTGGTGGTTGACGACTTTTCTCGCTACACGTGGGTCAGATTTCTCCGTTCAAAGGATGAAACTCCCGAATTGATCATTTCTCTCTTAAAGAGTATTCAAGTCAGTCTCAACCTATTAGTCCAGACCATAAGGACAGATAACGACACCGAGTTCAAAAATTAAGTGCTCTCTGGTTACTTGACTTCAGTGGGCATAACGCATACCTTCTCAGCTGCTCGTACTCCTCAGCAAAACGGGGTAGTAGAGCGCCGGAACCGAACTCTTGTCGAAGCAGATCGCACGATGTTATCTCAGTCCAAGCTTCTACTATTTTTATGGGCCGAAGCAATTGCTACCGCCTGTTACACTCAAAACCGCACTATCATCAACAAGCGGTTCAACAAGACACCGTACGAGATCATCAACAAGCGCATCCCCAATATCAACTACTTTCATGCATTCGGGTGCACATGCTTCGTATTAAATGACAGGGATGATCTCGGCAAATTCAGCCCCAAAGCAGACGAAGGAGTGTTCATTGGATATTCCCAGCAAGCCAAAGCTTACCGTGTCTACATCAAACGAACGAAGTCCGTCGTTGAGAGTGTGAACGTGACTTTTGACGAGGCCGCTGATATGGCTTCTGAACACCTCAGTTCAGAACCCGCTTTAACTGGTGTGTTAGCTGCTGAACAATTTCAGTCAGGAGATACACAATCTCCAGTAGATCCACTACATGCGTCTACGTCAAGAGCACATCTTTCTGATTTGAATTGACTTTTTGAGTATTTCTATGATAACTTATTTAATGTTACGACTAATGGTATGTCTTGTGACAGGAATACTGCTCATGCACCAGAAGTGACATAAGTCCCTGGTCCAACCGACTCAGATGGCCAATCCTCACCTGGTGCTCCATCATCTACTGCCAATGATCAAGCTTCCCCGAGCTCAAGTGATCCTCCCCCTCTCGCTCAGATTCCTGATGAAGTGCAGCCTTCGGTATCACCTCCTGAGTCCACTACTGTTGAAGGTGCTCCCGAAGTTACCTCTCTGGCAATCCCGGATCCTTCTATCATTTCATCGTCAGCTGAGTCGTCTTCTACTCCATGCTCGACTCCCACTAAGGAGCTTCCACCTCACAGGCCGTTATCCCTCGAGGCAGTTCAGGATTTAACCCCCGGTGGTTATGTGGACCCCGATACTTCTCAACAGACATATCAACCTCTTCCATACACCACCAAGTGGACTCGAGCTCACCCCTTACATCAGATCATTGGTGATCCCAAGACGCCTGTTCAAACTCAATCTACTACTGCAAACGACTGTTTGTTTTCTTCGTTCCTCAGCCGTATCGAACCATCCACCGTCTCCGAAGCGTTGAATGATCCAGACTGGGTGATCTCTATGCAAGAGGAACTCAACCAATTTGAGAGCCTCAAAGTGTCGCGCCTTGTTCCCCGGCCAAAGAACAAGACGATGATTGGGACGAAATGGATTTTTAAGGACAAGAAAGACGAAAATGGAATAATTGTCCGGAACAAAGCTCATCCCATGGCTAAAGGATATCGCCAGCAAGAAGGGATAGATTATGAGGAGACGTTTGCCCCGGTTGCCCGCATTGAAGCAATCCGCATGTTCCTCGCCTACGCCGCCCACAAGAATTTTGTCGTCTTTCTAATGGATGTGAAATCTGCTTTCTTGAACGGTGTTCTCAAAGAAGAAGTGTATGTGTCGCAACCCGAAGGCTTCGTGAGTTCTGAATCTCCGAATCACGTTTATTCTCTTGACAAGGCATTATACGGTCTTAAGCAAGCGCCACGAGCCTGGTATGACGCTCTCTCATCCTTCTTGATTAAATCGGGTTTCTCTAAAGGTAAAATTGACACTACTTTGTTTATGAAAAGAGAAAAGAAAGATATCATTCTTGTACAGATTTATGTTGATGACATAATTTTTGGCTCACAAACCCCAAGTACTATCAGAACTTTTCCGCCTTAATGAGTAAACATTTTCAAATTAGCATGATGGGGCAAATAATTTTTTTCCTGGGTCTTCAAGTAAAACAATTTGCAACAGGAATTTTCATTAATCAATCTAAGTACATCTCGGATATTCTTCAGAAATACCAGATGGAAAACTCTTCACCTATGAGAACCCCCATGTCTACTAGCTGAAAGCTACACTCCGATCCTGATGGAAAGGATGTGAATGCTACAACTTATAGAGGTATGATAGGCTCTCTGATGTACTTGACGGCTAGCCGGCCTGACATTATGTTCTCGACATTTTTTTGTGAAAGATTTCAGGCGAAACCTAAATAGTCTCACTTAGCTGCGGTTAAGCGTATTATCCGATATTTAAAAGCTACTGCTGATCTTGGTTTGTGGTACCCAAAAGAGACAGGTTTTGAATTGACAGCCTACTCCGACGCTGACCATGCTGGAAACATGCTGGACCGGAAAAGCACATCCGGCCATGTCCAGTTCCTGGGAGATCGTCTCGTCAGCTGGGCTTCGAAGAAGCAAAATTGCGTGTCCACCTCCAACGCCGAGGCGGAGTATGTAGCAGCCGCAAGTTGCTGCTCGCAAGTCATCTGGATGCGCACCCATCTGAAAGACTACGACTTTAACTACTCGCAGATCCCCATCTACTGTGACTCCAAGAGCGCCATTGCAATAACCAATAATCCAGTCCAGCACACGAAGACGAAGCACATTGATGTTCGTTATCACTTCATAAAAGACCACGTGGAAATAGGTACCATCGAACTCTATTTTGATTCCCGAGAGATCTCCTCCAGCTTCAACAGTTAAAGAACCAGTACGTACTCCTCCAGTTCGTCCATCCAAGTGGGAAAGAGTCAGAATAAAAGTTCTTTTCCTCGAAGAAATCCAGAAGAAAATCTATGCCCACTGGATCAGAAAGTATGATGAAGTTGTTCTCCATGGTCTACAGTTAGTGAAAAACATAGAAAAACAGCGTGAGCTTGTGTTCGTGTACATAAAGTTCCAGAGCAAGTACTCCAAGACGAAGCTCAGGATTGTATCAGTTGATAGGATTATACCTGCCTACTTCATGAAGGTTAAGTATACGAACTTCATGGTTACAAGAGAAGATGGTCAACAGTACTGATTTTCTGATGCTGATTTTCCATGTCTAGAGCCACAAGATCTGCTGTTCATACTACGTGACTTAAAGACCAGAACCGTCAGACCCGGGGAAGTCATTGATGCACTAGAAACCGTGAAGAGATACATGAAGTGCGCAATGAAACTTGTCTCAACTACATTCATGCTTTCGAATGCACCTGCTTTGTCTTAAATGAAAAGGATGATCTTGGAAAATTCAGCCCCAAAGCGGATGAATGAGTGTTTATCAGCTACTCCCAGCAAGCCAAAGCCTACCGTATCTACAACAAACGGACAAAGACCGTCGTTGAGAGCGTAAACGTGACTTTTGACGAGGCCGCTGATATGGCTTCTGAACACCTCAGTTCAGAACCCGCTTTAACTGGTGTGTTAGCTTCGGGACATATTTGTTCCGGAGCTACACAATCTCCAGTAGATCCAAATCATGCGTCTACGTCAAGAGCACATCTTTCTGATTTGGATTTACTTTTTGAGTATTTCTATGATGACTTATTTAATGTTACGACTAATGGTATGTCTTGTGACTAATACTACGTCCTGTGACAGGAATACTACTCAAGCACCAGAAGTGACACAAGTCACTGGTCCAACCGACTCAAGTGGCCCATCCTCGCCTGGTGCTCCATCTTCTACTCCTTGCTCGACTCCCTCTAAGGAACTCACACCTCACAGGCCGTCATCACTCGAAGAAGTTCAAGACCTACCCCCCGGTGGTTATGTGGATGCTGACACTTCTCACCAGACATATCAACCTCATCCACACACCACCAAGTGGACTCGAGCTCACCCCCTTCATCAGATCATCGGTGATCCCTCCACACCAGTTCAGACTCGATCCGCCACCGTGAATGACTTCTTATATTCCTCGTTCCTCAGTCGTAACGAACCTTCCACCGTCTCTAAAACGCTGAATGATCCGGACTGGGTAATCGCTATGCAAGAGAAACTCAACCAATTTGAGAGCCTCAAAATATGGCGCCTAGTTCCCCGACCTAAGAACAACACGGTGATAGGGACTAAATGGATTTTTAAGAACAAGAAGGACGAAAATGGCACCATTGTTCGGAACAAAGCGCGTATAGTGGCTAAAGGATATCGCCAGCAAGAAGGAATTGATTACGATGAGACGTTCGCACCGGTTGCCCGCATTGAAGCGATCCGCATGTTCCTCGCTTACGCCGCTCACAAGAATTTTATCGTCTTCCAAATGGACGTGAAATCTACGTTCCTCAACGACATTCTCAACGAGGAAGTGTATGTCTCACAACCCGAAGGCTTCGTGAGTTCTGAAAATCCGCATTACGTCTACTTTGTTGACAAGGCCCTCTACGGTCTTAAGCAAGCGCCACGAGCCTGGTATGATGCCCTCTCATCCTTCTTAGTCAAGTCTGGCTTCTCTAAAGGTAAAATTGACACTACTTTATTTATTAAAAGAGAGAAGAAATATATCATTCTTGTACAAATTTATGTTGATGATATAATCTTTGGCTCCACAAACCCCAAGTATTGTCAGAACTTTTCTGCCTTAATGAGTAAACATTTTCAAATGAGCATGATGGGGCAAATGAGTTTTTTCTTGGGTCTTCAAGTAAAACAATTACAAACAGGAATTTTCATTAATCAATCTAAGTACATCTCGGATATTCTTCTAAAATACCAGATGGAAAAATCTTCACCTATGAAAACCCCCATGTCCACTACTCTAAAGCTTCACTCCGATCCTGACGGTAAGGATGTGAATGCTACTATTTATAGAGGCATGATTGGCTCTCTGATGTACTTGACGGCTAGTGGGCCTGATATTATCTACTCGACATTCTTGTGTGCAAGATTTCAGTCGAAACCTAAAGAGTCTCACTTAGCTGCGATTAAGCGAATTTTTCGATATTTAAAAGGTACTGCTGATCTTGGTTTGTGGTACCCAAAAGAGACAGGTTTTGAATTGACAACCTACTCGTACGTGGACCATGCTGGAAACATGCTGGACCGGAAGAGCACGTCCGGTCATGTTCAGTTTTTGGGCGATCGTCTTGTAAGCTGGGCTTCCAAGAAGCAAAACTGCATGTCCACCTCCACCGCCGAGGCGGAGTATGTAGCAGCCGCCAGTTGCTGCTCACAAGTCATCTGGATGCGCACCCAGCTCAAAGACTATGGTTTTAACTACTCAAGGAACCCCATCTACTGCGACTCGAAGAGCGCGATAGCCATATCAAGCAATCGCGTCCAGCACATGAAGACGAAGCACATTGATGTGCGTTACCATTTTATAAAAGATCACGTCGAAAAAGGTACTATCGAACTCTATTTTGTTAATTCAGAGCATCAGTTAGCAGACCTGTTTACCAAAGCCTTGGACGAAAAACAATTTAATTACCTTGTGTCCAAGCTAGGTATGCTAAATCTGAAAGTTTGATCCGTTCGCAGCTCTCTACGAGTTTCTTTCAATAATGAATGACTGTGACAACTTCACCAGTGACTTGTCTCTGGTTGCTATTATGCACACTCCTTGGTTATTGCATTTTACTCATTCAGTTCTGTGTCAGTTACGAACTTTTGTATCAACAAAGTTGATTTCCTGTGTTTCTCGTTTCTCTTGTGTTCTTGTTTTTGTTTTCGTGGTGTTTTTCGTGAGTTTTGTGCAGTTCATACGGATGTTCCCTGAAAGGAGTCCGCGGTTTGTGATGGATCTTCACAGTGATAATGTGTTTAGGGGGAGCACTCTCGTCAGATGGTTGGTAAGTCTCACGAGTCCTCTGTTCGAGGGGGAGCAGGTAAGTGGATAATGTGGTTTGGTCTCCTCATGGTAATCATTCGAGGGGGAGTTAAGTCTCGTGCGTATTTCAAATTTTTTTTGAGGGGGAGCTTTTATTTTTTTTTGCCTTCGTTTTTTTTATTCCATAGGTTTCTTAAGTTTTTTTTCTCCCTTAGGAATTTTTTTAAAGTTTATTTTATTATCGAAAATACAAAAATATTTTAAAGTTTTGGTTTGTTTAAGTTTGTTTTGTTTGGTCCCGGCCCAATGTAACCCCGACCCACTATCGCCCGGACCCGGCCCAAGCCGAAGCCAGTTCCGGGGGTTTAAAAACCCCGATCGAACCCATCCTTCCCTCATTCGATCGATTCCCTCATTTCTCATCGTCTCACTCACTCTCTCTCGCCCGGAGCTCTATTCGACCGAACTCCCAATCGACTGAACACCATCGTTTCACTTCATCTTTGATCGATCAGGTAGGTTTAATCGATCTTTAGTTGTTTACATCATGTATCGATTGATTTTCCATTGTTATCGCCGACTATGTGTGCGTCGGCGTCATCTCTGCCTCTGAGTGTCCCCGGGGTCTGCGTTGTTGACGACTTGACTTCTCCGGGGGTTTCCTCCAATCTAGGGTTACGCCCCGGTCGAACGCACCTCCGGTCGAATGTTTCCTCCGATCGTTGGTTAACCCCGGTCGAATGTGATATCCGGTCTTAGCTGATCCCTGGTCTAAGACATATCCGGTCTAAGACCTATCCGGTCGAAGACCATAACCGATCGAAATCTTATCCGGTGGTTTAACCACCAGTCGAATACTTTACCCGGTACCACTTCCGGTCTTAGGAGACCCCCGGTGGAAACCATATCCGGTCTAAGATCTTATCCAGTCGAATCCTGTTTTATGGTTCTATTGAGCTTATAGCTATACATATTCATATGTGTGTCTATGATGTGAATTTGGTGGTTCTCTGTGTTGGCTTTTCACTTTCTTAAATGGATGTAGTTCTATGCGCCTTGGTGACTGACCCTAAATCACGAATGAGGGTTTGTTCTTCCACTATTTTGGAGTTAGTATCCGTTGTGGTTTAAATCATGACTGTATAACTCCAACGGCTATCATATTTTCCCAAACCTGCGTACTAATCGACTATTTCTTCACAAGTACAATGGCAGAAAACCAACCACCAGCGATTGATCCAATCGCCGATGCGGATCTAATTCCCGAGGATCAGTTCCTCCCTCTTACAGCCAATAACTACCATCTCGATGTAACCCAACCTGCTATTCAATATCAGGTCATCATCGAGACACTTATGGGGCATCCAATCTCTTATGCTCTTATGGAGACTGCGACCGTTCCAGTCCTATACTTACAGCAGTTTTGGCACTCTCTTCGTGCTTTAGAGGCCGATGGAGAATTCCACCTTGAAGGTCGGATAGATCATACACCAGTGCTTCTCACATGTGCTCTCTTCCCACAATTTCTTCGTTTACCGACCGCCGAATCCGTTCCAGGCCGACAAAGCTTTGACCCGATGGTTTCTGATGCTATACTATGCACCGACCTTCTATCATTAGGATACGGCGCAGAACTTCACATTCCATCAACCTTTAACCGCAAGTACCTCTCGACGATCTGGTACACGATGTTCACCTACATAAATCAGTGCCTTTCGGCTATAACGAAAGGCATTGATCAAACGAGTGCCCCTATTCTTCACATATTTCACGCGGTGGCCTTCAATCGCCACATGGACTTTGCCGACTTTCTTTGGTTTGAACTCGTTCAGAGAGTTCGGTCTACAGCATCTCGTCAACAGAATTTCATTCCATTCATGCGGTTCTTACAGATTGTCATCCGGAACTTCATGAACCTGTATCCCGAGATACAGCGCCGGTCTACGCACCCGACATGCCCACATCATCCGACACGCAAGTTACCTTCCCGCGCCGATCCAGAAGGTGTTGTCGCCCGACAAATCCCAGTCGGGGTACTAGACTATGCTCGTCCTACGGCACTGAGTGTGATAGCTTATAGGCACACGCACAACATTCCAGCTCCCATGGTCTGGCCACGACCGGCAGGACCTGCCCAGGGAGCACGACCTGAGCGACGTGAGGGTCCGCGTCCACGATCGAGAGGCGGGAGCGTCCGGATAGTTGGGGCTTCCGGACAGGGTGTGTCGAGAGAAATAATCGTGAGGGGACCAGGCGTGGGCAGTGCCGTTGGATCGACACAAGCCAGTACTTCACGACGATCACCCACTCCACCACGGGCACCATCTCCGGGGGTAGAAGAGGCCTCAGCTACTGAAACCGCCAACGTTCAGTCCTCTTCTGCCACCGCATCTGACGAAGGCACAACTGCTGCATCTGCATCCAAGTCTGCGGTAGAATCAGGTTCATCCGACTCTTAGTCGGAAGCTACAACCAACTCTAAGGAGTCAGCCAATCAATCCGACAGTGAGTCGGCCCCAACCACTAACATATCGGCATCAAATGAAGAGTCTTCTGACTCCGATGGTGACGATAATCAGCCCTCGCCAGGAAAGACAAGGAGAGCGGAGGGAGAAACAGTCGAAAAGGTTATAGTGAGCAGAGTGTGGGAAGGACGAATGAAGACTCATCATGAGCGTACACGAGTGACGGGACAATCATCAACGGTTGTATCCCCCTAGCCACATCTAGCCAGGTAGCCACATCTACTATTCAGTCTCATATGTTGGGACAGGGTATTGAAGGAGTCGCCGTGGACCTAGCGGCGCATTTGCACACCCCACCAAGCCACTCCACCATCTCTCAACAGATGATGGTTTCACATTCTCACGGGGATTTAGCACATCCGCTATCGGGCTCTCACTTGGAGGGTGCCGATATTGAAACAAGAGAACAGCTGCCCCCGTTCTCGACATCTTTGCATGCACGGAGTCTAGAGCCTTTTGCTATACCTGCCATTCCTAGGATACATATTCCATTTTCGGCTACCGTCGGTCGTCTAAGTGGCCCGACCGGAACACCCATAGTAATTCCGCCTTCGGGTAGTTTACGAGGATTGGGTGGAAGTCCTACCACGACTATCATCACGCCAACCATGAACGTAGGCGGCTCGACTCCTACAGTCGTAGCTACAACGGGAAGTCTAAGTGACCCCGGAGTTACCCCAACTGAGTTCGTCTCAAGGGAATACATGGACAGCGCCCTAAAGGCTGTGTGTTACTGTATTTTAGTTTAGATCATTTGTGTTGACTTTTATTAGCTTATCTTTATTTTCTTGTTTGACCTATAAATAGGTCTTCCTTGCTTTGTTTAGAAGGTAACTAGCCATTTTGTAATCTGTGAGAGAATCCTTTGAGAAAAACCTTGTAACCCTTTCACTTGTGATATCAATACACTTGTGATTTCCTCTTTGATTTTCATTGTTCTTGATTGTGTTCTTATAATGATTTGATTGGACTTTATCATTTGGTATCAGAGCAAACAAGAAGAAGCAGATTTGGATCAAATTTGATACGTTTTTGAATATTTTTTTTGGCGGACTAGTTCTTGTCACTGTTTGATTTTGAATTTTCATATTTCTGCACAATTTAATCAAGAAATTGATTAGTTTGTGTACGTTTTATACATAGGAACAAGTTTTATTCAGATAACATAGCCAAATTCGCACTCTAGTTTGGTCAATTTGATCAAATTGTTAGTTTTGTGAATACTGTAGTCGAACACTGTAATTCAGTCGAAACACTGTTATTTTTGGTTTCTTTTGAAAATTCATTGTTGTAATCTTGTTCAGGTTGTTATCGTAGACTAATTGTGTGGTTTGCATAATTAAAAATCAAGTTTTACTTGATTTTTGATCGAACAGTGAAGAACTCGCAAGGAAACCCAAGAACGCGCTAGATCCATAAAACGCGCAAGTTCTTCCCAAGAACACGCAGATTTCGTGAAACGCGCACGTTCATCGCTAGAACGTGCAAGTCACTAGAACGCGCAAGTTGGAGATTCGGCCTCAAACGCGCTAGTCGAAGTTAGCGAATTTCCATAACGCGCTAGTTGAAGTTAGCGAGTTTCCATAACGCGCTAGTCGAAGTTAGCGAGTTTCCATAACGCGCTAGTCGAAGTTAGCGAGTTTCCATAACGCGCTAGTCGAAGTTAGCGAGTTTGCCTGCGCGTTTGTCTACAAGTTATCATCTGCGAGTTTCTTAAACGCGCACTATTCAGCCAGCGAGTTTCTTCGAAATAGTGCTCTGCGAGTTTCTTCGGTCTGCGAGTTTTCTCGAAACCGTGTTGTGCGAGTTTTAGCAGCTTGCGAGTTTGAGTACTTAGTCATTTTTCGTTCGTTGTTTCAAATTTGATCAGTCTTCAATTTTACACACCAAGTGTAATTTGCACTTCTTGAACGATCATTTCAAATCATATTTCTGTTACAATCATGTCTAGAGATCTACTCAGTATGGGTTCGAAATCCAAACCACCAGTTCTTCAAGCTGATGAATACCCACAGTGGAGGATAAGGATGATTAATTTCTTCAATAATCAAGATAAGAAATTAATGGATTCAATTCTAAATGGTCCACATTTTCCACATGTGACAGTTGCAAGAATTCCTGCTACTGGTAATAGTCCTGAAATTCCTGAAAGGATTGTAGCTAGAAATCCTATTCAATACAGTGACACTGATAGGGAGTTAGTGGAAAGGGATGCAACTGCATTGACATATCTGATTATGGCCATCCCTAATGATATTTTCAACCGTGTTGATAGCCGAGAATCTGCTAAGGACATTTGGGATGAGCTAGAAAAACAGTTCATGGGATCAGCAAAATCTGTCAAGACTAAAAGGAATCAGAGTATAAATGCTTATGAAGGATTCAAGGCAAAAGAAGGAGAATCTTTGAGAGAAGCGTATGATCGCTACAACATCATTCTAAATGATTTAAGAAGAAACGGAGTTCAAAAGTCTGAATCTGAAATAAACTTCAAGTTTATCAAGAATCTTCAGCCAGAGTGGGATGTCTACACTATTCAAATGCAGATAAATAAAGACATGGATGAGGAAAAGTTGAATGATCTTTTCTGCGCTTTAAACCAACATGAGGGCAAGATAAGGGAGCAAGCTTCTGTGAACAAAGAGTTACTTCAGTTAAAGGACAAACAAAAGAAGGTAGAAGACTCTTTGGCTTTAATTGCTCAAGACAAGGGAAAGACAGTTAAATCAAGTTCTGGTTCGGGAAAAAGTTTGAAAAAGAAAGCACTGATCACCAGCATGGTCAACAGTTCAGACAGTTCAGAGAATGATGCTTCAGATGATTCTGATGATGAATTGAACGAATTTGCAGAAAAGCTTGCACTTCTGACTTCTAGCTTCCATAAAAGGTTTGGTCGGAAGAAATTTTATAACAAGTCGAAGTTCGATTCCTACAAGTACAGCAAGCATAAAGACATATTTGAAGAAAAGAAAGAGAAAGAGAAGAAAGAGGAGAGAAAGAAAAGTCAGATAAATGTTTTAACTGTGCAAAGCCCGGTCACTTCCATAAAAGGCTCAATTGGCGAAAGCTTTGGAAAAGGGCACAACTTTAAAGGCAGAAGATGAGATATGGCTTGGCTACTCCGACGAGGATGAAGAGACTGAGGTTGCTAAAGCGAATCTGACTCAAGTCCATTACAACTTGATGGCACATTTGAATGATGAGTCAGATTCTGAGGTAAATTCTCATTCTAATTTTTCTGATAATTCTGAATTCTTAAATGATGATGATGAAGCAATGAACTTGATATCCGAGCTTAATCAGTTGAAATCTAAGTTTTTGAAATTAAAGAGAGATTTCAAACACAAAGGAGTACAATACAAGGACATCAAGATCAGGCTTACATCTACAAAATCTTGGCTGAAGAAAAACAAGAAGAGAAAAATGTTCTGAAATTGGATATACTCAAACTTCAAACAAGAATTTCTGAACAACAAAAAGAAATCATGTCTTTAAAAGATAAAAATCTTGATCTAACAATTCAGTATGATATTGTTTTGAAAGACAGGACGGAAGCTTACACAAAGATCAAGGAATTGGAAGATCTAAATTACAAAAGAGGTCAAACGGAACAGACTCTTAAAATTCTAACCAACAATCAGAAAGACACTCGTTTCTATAAAGCAAAACCAGGTTTAGGTATATGTGATGTGGATGTGTTGAAAAAGGCACCCGAAAATCTTTACAATTTTAAAAAGTCGGGTGATTAACCAATTGTTTTAATTCCACACATCATAGAAACATTTGTAAAACCTGAGACTCCTGAGCCTGAATTTCCTAAGACATAAAAGGAAGAGACAGTAGAAGAAAAGACAGAAAATGAAACTGAATCAGAAACTCAATATTTTAAATCTGTTAAATTTTCATATGATGAACTGAATACTTCTTACAAAAGTAACAAGGATTCGTTTGTAGAATATGAAAATATCTTTAAAGAAAAACCTGAGTCTTCAAGATCTAATTCAAATTCTGACAATTCTGATTCTGAAAAGTCTGAAATTGTCTTGACCTGCTCAATCTTAGAAGATAAAAATGAAAGTGTAATTTCTGATAAGTCTAATTCCGTTTGTACTTCTAAATTTTCTGATCTTGAATATCAACAAGCCTTGGATAAAATTGAAATTTTACAAAGGCAAATCTTCTAGGTCAACAACACAATTGTTGAATTGGAAGACGCAAATGAAAATTTTGGGATAGAACTAGACTCAAGCTTTAATCAAAATGAATCTTTGCAAAAAGAAATCAGAAGTCTAGAATCTCAAATTTTCAAATTATCAAAAGGCAAAAAGGTTATTGTTGATAAAGATATTCCAATTTCTGTGATCAAATGTGAGTCTTCATCTGAATCTGGATATCTTTCTGTACCATTTGTTAACATTTCTAAATTTATTTCTATTTCAGATGAAATTGTGAAGAAAGACTGTTTGGAGCAAAAGAAGACTATAGTCGAAAAGACTATGAATGAAATGGATAAATGTCAATGTAGTAGAGTAGATAATGCTTGTTCTTCTGTCAAACAACAAAATTTCAATAAAACGAATATCTTTTCCCGAAAAGAGTTGTTGATGCAAGCTACTACTAAATTGCATTGTTCATACTCTCTTAGTAGTTCATTTTCTTGGAAACAAAAGTCTTCAAAGAAAAATAAACATATCCAATTAAAGAACATAAAATCTCTAAATCATTTTAAAGCCAACAATGCTGAGATTTATTCTTTAAAAAAGAAAAATAATGATTTTCGTGTTAATAAACTTGCTGATGTGAAGTTTGTGTGGAAATGGATTCCAAAAGCTAAGCTAAACACACAAACTCCACCAAAAGGACCATGATTTGAATGGAAAATTAAAGGGTCATCAGCGACTTTAAATACTATTAAGAGTACTAACAATAAAGGACCCATATTCATATGGGTACCTAAAGTTAAGTGATTTTTTATTTCAGGCATGTCATGTCTAGATCATTGATTCTGGAGCTTCAAGACACATGATAGCGCATAAACACCTGCTGTTCGACTACGTAGATCATTACGCAGGTACAGTAAGTTTTGGGAATGAGATGAAAGGATACGTCAGAGGTTATCGGACTATCAAGAATAGTTTGATCACAATATCAAAGGTTCTGTATCTGGAAGGCTTGGCTTACAATTAATTCTCCATAAGCCAATTTGCAGAATAGAAATGCAAGATAGAATTTGATGCGGATTTTTGCTACATTAAGGATCAAAGTGGAGCGGAACTGATTAAAGCTGGTAGAATGGGATTGTTATATAGTGTTCACTTTCCAACACTGAAAGCTTCAAAGTCTGTATGTCTAATCTCAAAGACATCAACAGAGGAAAGTTGGTTGTGGCATGGGAGACTTTCCCATCAACATTTTCGTGATTTGAACAAGTTGAGGACACAACAGTTAGTGACTGGACTTCCTGAATTGAAGATTGAACAAGACATACTTTGTTCAGCCTGTGCAAAAGGAAAGATGAAGAGAAGTTCTCACAAATTAAAGATGTTATCAACCTGTAATAAGTGTCTCGAGCTAATTCACATGGACTTGTGTGGACCTATGAGAACTCAATCCATCAACGGAAAGAAATACATATTAGTGATGGTGGATGAATTTTCTCGGTATACTTGGATAGAGTTTCTAAAACAGAAATCTGAGGCTACTGATCTAATCATCAAGTTCATCAAGAAGATTCAAGTTCTGATGCAAAGCCCTGTAAAGCAACTGAGGAGTGATAATGGAACAGAATTCAAGAATGCTACCTTGCAAACATTTCTAGAATCTGTTGGCATATCACATAATTTTTCTGCTGTGATGACACCTCAACAAAATGGAGTTGTTGAACGTAAGAATAGAACTTTGGTTGAGGCTGCACGGACAATGTTGGCATATTCAGAGCTACCAATGTTTCTATGGGCTGAGGCTGTAGCAACTGCATGCTTCACACAAAACATGACTATTATTAATAAACGTTTTAATAAAACTTCTTATGAATTGATTAATGGTCGTAAGCCTAATGTTAAATTTTTTCGTGTGTTTGGATGCAGATGCTATGTTCTTAATGATCGAGAGAACTTATCCAAATTTCAACAAAAACAGATGAGGGGATATTCATTGGGTATTCTCTTCAGTCCAAGACATACAGAATCTACAATACTCGAACGAAGACGGTGATCGAAAGTGCAAACGTAACCTTTGATGAAAGACAGACAAGGACTTCTGAACAAAAAAGTTCAGAACTCGGATCTAAAGAAAAAGACAAAGCTACCACATCATCCAGTGTGGAGCCTGCTTCAAAACAGACTGAGATTTCTAAATCTTTGACTGATTCAGATTTAGATTTACTGTTTTATGATGCTTTTGATGAATTTCAGAACATACAAGATCAAAATGACATACCTATCACTGATTCATCTACTACCACTGCAGATATATCCGGACCCTTTGAATATAATGGAGAAACTTCTACATCTCAAGTACAAGAAGTTTCAGCAACACAACTTCTACAAATAGTGAGGATATTCCATCTACATCTGAAGGAAATGTGTTGGAAACTCCTACTGGAGAAGCTGTTCCATTGCAACACACATGAAGTCCAATTATACCTTCTTCAGAAGAATCAGAAATTCAAATTAATTCAACTTCTGAAGAACCAGCAATACAAGATGAGTTTGATTATTCTAATAATCAAACAGAGGTTGATGCATTACCAAGCTCACACAGATGGACAAGGGATCATCCTCCAGAAAACATAATTGGTGACCCGTCTTCTAGATTGACTACCAGATCTGCTTTTCCACCGACAACAACCAATTTCTGCATGTTTTCAAGTTTTCTGAGCAACAGTGAACCAAAGAAGCCGTCAGAAGCTTTAAAGGATCCAGATTGGATAAATGCAATGTAGGATGAGCTAAATGAGTTCAAAAGAAACAAAGTGTGGAGATTGATACCAAGATCCAAAGACAAATCAATTGTTGGAACAAAGTAGGTCTCCCGAAACAAAAAGGATGAGGCTGGAATTATCGTAAGGAACAAAGCAAGGTTGGTTGCAAAAGGTTACAATCAACAAGAAGGGATTGATTATGACGAAACCTTTGCACCAGTTGCTCGGATTGAAGCCATAAGGATCTTTCTTGCTTATGCGGCTCACAAGAATATCAAGGTCTATCAAATAGATGTGAAGTCTGCTTTTCTTAACGGAATTCTTCATGAAGAAGTCTATGTGAGTCAACCTGAAGGCTTTGTGGATCCGAAGTTTCCAGATCATGTCTATGTTCTTGATAAGGCACTGTATGGATTAAAACAAGCGCCAAGAGCATGGTATGAAACACTTTCAGTCTATCTAACCGAGTCATGTTTTCGGAAAGGTACAATCGACACTACTCTTTTTCTCAAAAAGAAAGGTAAGGATTTAATACTTGTACAAATTTTTGTTGACGATATAATTTTTCGCTCTACTTCACAAGAATTGTGCGTAGAATTTGAAAATATCATGAAAAAACGTTTTCAAATGTCAATGATGGGTGAACTCACATTTTTCTTAGGCCTGCAAGTTAAGCAAACCCCGGAAGGGATTTTTATAAATCAGGCTAAATATATCAGAGACATGTTGAAGAAATTTGACATGAACTCTACTTCACCTATGAAGACTCCCATGCAAGCTGACAGTTTATTAGATGTTGATATCTCCGGAAAATCAGTAGATCAACATATCTACAGAAGCATGATTGGATCTCTTCTTTATTTGACAGCAAGTAGGCCAGATATTATGTTTGCAACATGTTTTTGTGCAAGGTATCAGGCAAATCCTAAAGAGTCACGTCTTTCTGCTGTCAAAAGAATCTTGAGGTATCTCAAAGGCACACCAAATCTGGGCCTTTGGTATCCAAAAGATTCTAAGTTTGAATTAATTGCATATACTGACGCAGACCATGTAGGAAACAAATTAGACAGGAAAAGCACATCTGGAGCATGTCATTATCTAGGAGATAAACTGGTCAGCTGGTCATCAAAGAAACAAAATTGTGTATCCACATCTATAGCTGAAGCGAAATATGTCGCGGCTGCAAGCTGCTGCTCACAGGTTCTGTGGATGAGAACCCAGCTGAGAGATTATGGATACACATTCCATAAGGTACCAATCTACTGTGATTCTAAGAGTGCAATATCCATCACATCAAATCCTGTACAACACTCAAAGATGAAACACATAGATATCAGGTATCACTTTATTAAAGACCATGTTGAAAAAGGTGACGTAGAAATGCATTTTGTTTCAACTGACCTCGAGGTTGCTGATCTATTTACAAAACCTCTTGATGAAAAGAGATTCAATTTTCTAATAAGCAAACTTGGTATGTTGAACCTTAATGAATAGTTACATCATTCTTTCTATTTCTGAGGGGGAGCATTTCTTTACATCGAGTATGTTTTTGTAATTCATTTGCTATATTTCTGTTGGGAACTGAAGATGTGACCAAGTCATTAATGCTGCTAGTTCAGAGTTAGTACTGCCAGAGGATCTTAAAGTTAATACTGCTAGGTATTACTACTTCTAGTAGAATTAATGCTGCTAGTCAAAGTTAGTGCTGCTTGAACAAAGTTAGTACTGCTTAGCTAGTTAGTACTGCTAGCGGTTAGTGCTGCTTAGTAGTTAATGTTGCCAAGACTCAGTTAATGCTTCCAAGGTGATCAAGGTGATTAATGCTGCTTCTAAGATAATGTGAAGATAATATTGAAGAGATCGAGTCTGAAGATAAACATGGAAAGCTTGAAGATTATTTTGAAGATTATTTTGAAGATCTTTTTATTTTTTGTAATTATCTTTATCTTTAGTATATGTATAGAATTGTTTAGAATAGTTAGAAGAATTATTCATTCTGAGTTTTTGTTCTAGAGAGAATCAACCTCAAGGCATCGTTCCTAATTCTAGAGAAGTAGAATTCGTTTTGAAAGAGCCTGTTCTTCAAGATTGAGGTTGTGAGTGAAAGGATTGTAACTTGAATCATTAAATAAAGTTTACAAGTTGTGATTCATACTGTTTTTCTGTTTATTGAATATTAAAGTGTTTTTCCGCAACTTCTTTAATATTGTTTCTGAGTATTCATAATTCTTGTTGAGAATTCGATCCTGACAAGTGGTATCAGAGCCTGTTTTCTCAGAAACATTCATTCATTCATCATGGAAAACTTTGCAGAATCAAACAGTACTCTTGTCTCTAAGGTTCCAATGCTCAAACCCAATGAGTTTGACATGTGGAATATCAGAATCAGGCAATACATTCTCCTCACTGACTACTCAATGTGGGATGTCATTGAGAATGGCCCCTCTACTGAACGTCAGATTGGACCAGATGGGAAAAGATCTCCACCAAAGACAGATGGTGAGAAGAAGATCAGGCAGACAGAGATGAAGGCCTTGAGCACTCTGCCCTTAGCCATCCCCAATGAATATCAGCATCAATTCTGCAACTGCACTGATGCTCAGATTCTCTGGAATGCTCTAGAAAAAAGATTTGCTGGAACTAAGAACACCAAAAGAAATCAAAGGGATGTTCTGAAGTTGCAGTATGAGAACTTCAGTTCATCAAAGAATGAGTCTATGACTCAAACGTTTGAAAGGTTCAACAAGGTTATTGGTGAACTGGCTACTGTTGGAGTGAAGATGGAGCAAGATGATATCAACAGGAAGTTCCTCAGATCTCTTGGGGATGAATGGACTATGTACACCGTCTCATATAGACAGAGTGACAATCTGGAAGAGAATGAACTAGATGATCTGTATAACGATCTAAGAGTTTTTGAATCTGAGGTAGAAGCTAAGAAGAAGCCCACTGGTATATTCATAATGCTGCACTTCTATCAGCATCCACTGATACTACTGCCAACCCTGAAGCAGTTAGTGCTGCTAGTGGAGTGAATTCAGAAAAAGACACTGAAACTGTCTTTGAAACAGTTCACCCTGATGATCTGGAGGAGATGGACATTAAATGGCAGATGGCCATGTTATCTATGAGGGTGAAGAAGTTTATTAAAAGAACTGGGAGGAACAACTTCTCTCAAAGAATAGAAGATGTAGCTGGTTTGGACAAGACAAAGGTGGAATGCTATAAGTGCCACATGAAGGGACACTTTGCTAGAGAGTGCAGAAGTGGTGTGCCAAATAACAACCACCAACAAGCTCAGAATGGAGGCTACAATCAAAACAAGAACACTGCTCAGGCCCTTGTTTCTCAACAAGGAATGGCGTTTGACTGGAGTGACCAAGCTGAGGAAGCCATTCAGAATCAAGCTCTTATGGCAGAGGTGTTTGATCTCCCCTTGAGGTAATTTATAATCTTTGTACTCAATCTTGCATAGACACTGTCAAAAGGTACAGGGATCACAACCAAAACATGTGTGATGACCTCAAAAGATTAGAAAAGGACAGAAGAGATTATGTGTTGATAGTTGAGAGGTTTGAAGAACAAATCAAATGCTTCCAAGCCAATAAACTTCAACACTCTTATGACATAAACTACTAGAAGTGGGAAAAGAATGAGTTAGAGACCAAACTGTCTATGTCCAAAAAAGAGAATGATAAGTTGAAAGAAGAACTAGCTAAGGTTAAGCTTGATGTAGAAAAGTTTTCATATGCTTCAAAAGCAATGGATTCTCTTCTAAAGGCTCAGATTCATGATAAGATGAAGTCTGGTGTTGGATACAACAACACACCCCCTCCTTACAACAACAACTACATCCCTCCTACATCAGACTTGTTAGAGACCAAGGAGAAAAATGACTTATCTGAGGAAGCATTTAAGATAGATCCTTTGGATGAGGTGGTTGTTAAGGATATGACTGAGAAAGAAGCCAATGAGAATAGAAACAATGCTGTGAGTAAAGAGATACCCTTAGAAAACAACATTGTAACCAATGAGGGTGGTGGAAGGATCTGGGTCAAGTCTAAAGAGATAGAGAAGACCAAAGGAAAGGCCAACAAGGTCCATTACAAACAGAACACTGTTGTGAATCCTGGCCCTTGTAAACAGTGTGCTTGCAATAAAATTGAGGGCCTAAATTCTGGTACTAAGAGAGGTAATCAAAGAAACTGGAATAATCAATGGGCTCAAAAACAAGGAGTTGATCTGAGTAAAATAATCAGACCAAAACCTTGTTTCATATGTGGCAAGTTGAATCATTTGGCTAAGCACTGTTTCTTTAACCCTATTAACCAAAAGATGAACTTTCAAAGATTTGTGCAAAAAGCTGTTGGTTATAGGAAGACTGGAAAGAAACATGTGGCTAAGAAATCTGTTGAAACCAAAGGCCACATGAAGAAAAAGGTTTTAAAAGAGAGCATTAAAATGTGGGTGCCTAGAAGCACTAAAACTGTTAGTACTGCTACATCAAATAATACTGCTGACAGGGATAGTGCTGCCAGAAGCAATATTGTTGCTACCAGTGTTAGTACTGCTGAGAATATTAATGCTTCTAACAATGTTAGTACTTCTTCAAAGGTTAGTACTACTAAGCATGCAAGTGCTGCTAATGCAGTTAGTACTTCTAAAACCAGTACTGCTTCTAGCAAATGGGCATCCAAACCCACTATTGTGACAAAGTACTCCAGCAATGAGGAGTCAAAGTTTAAAAATCTTGTCAAAAAGGAATGCAAATATTTTGATGAGAAAGGGGTACCCAAGACCACTTTGGATTGGGTTCCTAATCAATACTAACTGATTTATCTTATGTGCAGGGCAACCAACAGCTCAAGGGGAAGAGCATCTGGCATGTTGATAGTGGTTGCTCTAGGCACATGACAGGCAACATGTCATGCCTTCAGGATTTCAAGCATATCAATGGAGGACATGTTGCATTTGGAGACAATCTTGCAGGTGGAAAAATAAGTGGGAAAGGTAATGTTAAAAAAGGTAAGATGACATTTGAGGATGTCTACTATGTTGATCAGTTAAAGTACAACCTGTTAAGTGTATTAGAGGTTTGTGACAAACAACATAGTATATTATTTACCAATACAAAATGTATAATCCTTGCTCCAGGATTCAAGGTAGTTGATGAAAGCATGATACTACTTAGAACTCCAAGAAAGGACAATGTTTATTGTCTAGATATGGATAATGTTTCAAGTGATTCATCCCTGAACTGCCTTGTTTCAAAAGCTTCTGTGGATGAATCCTCTCTTTGGCACAGAATGATGTGTCACATGAACTTCAAGACAATGAACAAATTTGTTAAAAACAACCTTGTAAGAGGTTTACCATCAAAAGTCTTCTCATGTGATGATTATTGTGTTGCTTGTCTTAAAGGCAAACAACACAAAACTTTTCATAAGTCCAAAGAGTTAAATACAATTTCTTCTTGTCTCCAGTTATTTCATATGGATCTGTTTGGTCCTACAAATGTTATGAGTATAGGCAAGAAATCATACTGCCTAGTTATTGTTGATGATTACTCTAGATTTACTTGGGTATATTTTCTAAGGACTAAGGATGAGACAAGTGGACTGATCAAATCCTTTATCCTAAAAATTGAAAATCAAACAAATCAAAAAGTAAAAGTCATTAGATCAGACAATGGAACTGAATTTAAAAATCTTGATCTAAATACCTTTTGTGAAAAAAAGGCATTGAGAGACAATATAGTGCTCCTATGACTCCATAACAGAATGGAGTTGCTGAGAGGATGAATAAGACACTAATAGAGGCTGCTAGATCTCTGTTGGCTGATTCAAAACTGCCAATTACTTTCTGGGCTGAAGCAGTTAATACTGCATGTTATGTCCAAAACAGAGTTCTAGTGGTCAAGCCAAAGAACAAGATACCTTATGAGCTCTTAAATAAAAGAAAACCCTTTATTGGATTTTTTAAACCATTTGGGTGTCCTTGTATAATTCTCAATACCAAATCTCACTTAAGAAAGTTTGATAGCAAGGCAGATGATGGATTTCTTGTGGGTTACTCATCTCAAAGTAAGGCCTACAGAGTTTTTAATACTTCTTCTAGAATAATTGAGGAAAGTGACAATGTCAAATGCAATGAGAACACACCAAATCCTATTGGGTCTGGTCCTCAGTGGTTGTTTGACATTGATTCACTAACTAACTCTTTTGGTTTTAGTAGTAATGATTATGCAGGTTCAGGTAGTGGAGGATCAGGGACTACACAAGTTTAAGACAACATAACTCAGTCTGTGATTTTTCCCATACCTATAGTGGATCCTGTTGAACACTGTGAAAAGGAGCCATCTACTGAACCTAATCAGAGTGAAGAAGAAAGAAGAGATGAGGAGAGTCAAGAAAATAAAGAACCAGAAGTAGCTGTTGAAATCACCTCATTTGAGTTGAATGACTCCAATCTAGAGGTGGGACTCAATGAAGAAACTAGTCATCAAACTAGAACACAAAAGAATCATCCTCCTCAGCTGGTAATAGGAGATATCTCTTCTCCTATGATGACTAGAAATCAAAGCAGGCTGCAAGATATGCAAGACCAACAGCATACAGTGCTTTCTTGCTTTCTATCCCAACTTGAGCCTAAGAAGGCTTATGATGCTATGAAAGATTCCAGTTGGATAGAAGCCATGCAAGAAGAGCTGTTACAATATAAGCTGCAAGATGTTTGGGATCTGGTAGACCTTCCTAAAGGTCAAAGAGCAATAGGCACAAAATGGGTCTTCAGGAATATGAAAGATGAGAGAGGAATAGTAATAAAGAACAAAGCAAGGTTGGTGGCACAAGGGTATACACAAGAAGAAGGAATAGATTATGAAGAAGTATTTGCACCAGTGGCTAGGATAGAAGAAATTAGATTGTTCCTGGCCTATGCTTCTTATATGAAGTTCAAAGTCTATCAAATGGATGTAAAAAGTGCATTTCTATATGGCTCAATTGAAGAAGAAGTATATGTCTGTCAACCACCAGGGTTTGAAAACCCAAGCTATCCAGACAGAGTATACAAACTGAAGAAAGCACTTTATGGACTGCATCAAGCACCAAGAGCATGGTATGACACTCTGTCATCCTATCTCTTGGAAAATGGCTTTGAAAGAGGAGTCATTGATAAGACTCTATTCATCAAGAGAAAGAAGAAGGACATCTTGCTGGTCCAAATCTATGTGGATGATATCATCTTTGGATCCACAAGAGCCAATATGTGCAAGGAGTTTGAGGACCTAATGCATCAAAGGTTCAAAATGAGTTCCATGGGAGAACTTACTTTCTTCCTTGGACTCCAAGTCTAACAGAAGTCAGATGGTATATTTATTTGTCAGTCCAAGTATGTGCAGGACATTCTAACCAAGTTTGGTTTCTCAGATTCAAAGCCTGCCAGCACACCTATGGAGACACACAAGCAGATAACAGCAGATCTTGAAGGGGAGGATATGGATGTTCATCACTATAGATCCATGATTGGCTCTCTCATGTATCTTATAGCCTCTAGGCTAGATATAATGTTTCCAGTCTGTGTGTGTGCAAGATTTCAAGTTAGGCCAAAGCAATCACACTATCAAGCGGTTAAGAGGATATTCAGATATCTCAAAGGGCAACCTATATTGGGACTTTGGTATCCTTATGACTCATCATTGGACCTACTTGCATACTCAGACAGTGACCTAGGTGGAGCAAACTTGGACAAAAAATCCACTTCTGGAGGATGACAGTTTTTGGGTGCAAGACTAGTATCATGGCAGTGCAAGAAAGAAACCACAGTGTCCACATCTTGAATAGAAGCAGAGTACATAGCAGCTGCAAGTTGCTGTTCTCAAGTCTTATGGATTCAGAATCAAATGCTGGACTATGGGGTAACCTTTATACACACTCCAATCTTTATTGATAATAGCAGTGCTATTAGCATTGTTAATAATCCTGTCAAGCACTCAAAGACAAAGCACATTGAGATCAGGTATCACTTCATAAGAGACTGCAATGAAAAGAAGCTTATTCAAGTTGTAAAAGTTCACACTGATAATCAATTTGCTGATCTATTCAGCAAAGCCTTTGATGTGGGTAGGTTCACTTTCTTGGTAACAAGTGTGGGAATGATCAACTCTGAATAAGCTCCTACTTAAAAAGTGGTTCAATACATGTATATCATTTATTCTTGGTGTTACTAATCTTCTTTCTCAGGAAATGTATAGCAGTACTCAGTTCATCACAAGCTTAAGAGTGTAAGTATGGTTAATACTGTCAGTACAGTTTTAGTACTGCCAGTACAATTTTACTACTGCTAGTGTTCAGTTAATACTGCTTTCAGTTAATACCGCTTTCAGTTAATATTGCTCTCAGTTAATACTGCTCTCAGTTAATACTACTCACTGTTAATACTGCTTTCACTAAATTTTTAAGGTTAATACTGCTTATAATCTAGAAGCTATAAATACCCTTTCCCCGCCAAATAGATCATAACGTCTCTTTGTCTACTGTTCATCGTCTCTCTCACTCTTTTCTCTCAAGTATTCAGTGCTTGCTAGTCGAGAATCCTTGCGTACAAATGGCTTCCATGGTGTTTATTGATGAGCACAACGAGATAGCCATGCTCCAAAAGCGAAAACAAGCTGAAGGTTTTCACCTGATAGTTGATTTTCTGAGGTCAAGCCACATCGCTTATGCTCTCACTGTGTCTCCTACCATCTACATAGAGAATCAAAGGCAATTATGGGCCAATGCCACTACTAGCTCTAAAAACGGAGTGTCGTGCATCAAAACAAGGGTTTGTGACAAACCCTTGACACTCACTCAGGAGACCATTCGCATCTGTCTACGTCTAGACGATGCTTCAGGTATATATTCTATTCCAAATGAGGAATTGTTTTCAAACCTCACCAGAATGGGGTATGAAGGCCAATTGGGGATTTTCAAGTTTTTCAAAGTTCAATTTTCACCCCAATGGAGGTTCTTTGTTCATACCCTGATGCACTGTATTTCCAAGAAAACCACTGGCTGGATCCAATTTAGCAGTCCCATTGCCTATGCTTTGGTATGCTTAGCTACTACTTAAAAATATAACTTTTCATTGATGATCTTCAAGGATCTTGTCTAAAACCTGGACAACAAGAAGAGTTTCTTCATGTATCCCAGGTTTGTACAGGCAGTTATAACAAATGAATTGACGGATATACCTCACTTTGATGAGGTATATGTACCTAAACCCCTAAAGGAGTTGACACCGCATTGTTCTCAACAATGATGGTGGTGTCCCAACCACAAGAAGGTATGGCCTCAGGGTCAAGGCCCTCATTAGACCAACCCACTGAGAGCCAATCCCAACCTTCCCTCTCTCAAATTTTTCCTCAGTCCTTTGTTTCTAAACCCACTCATATGATTTCCAAGACTTATGTCAAGAGAAAGGTACACAAGGCTCCTTCCCTTGTTGTACCTACTATTAACCAAGAGCCTCAAAGCCCTCTATTGGAGCATTCTCCAATAGCGAATATCCAAAGGGAATCCACTAGGGTGTCTCCCAACCCCGAGGAGGTGCTCTCTAAGGAGATGGATGAGCATATGGGTGAGAAGGCTGCCACTACTTCTGCTAGCACAGAGAAGGACAGTGGTAACATTTCTAGGACCTTCCCCATGGCAACTTTGGGTGAGAAATCAACCAAAGGACCCTGGCGCCAAGAAACCAAGGGGGTAGTTGGTGCTTCTGCTAGGCAGAAGGCCACTACTAAAAGATCCAAGGATCCCTCAAGGATGGGCAAAACATCTAAAAAGGGTGAGGACAAATCTGAAACTGATGAATTGATGGCAAAATGTTCCAAGGATCCTTCAAGGGTGGGTAAAACACCTAAAGAAGATGAGGATAGCTATACTTACTGGGAATTGATGGAAACAATAGCCAACATCAATGTTGATGTGGTTAATCAAGAAAAGGAAATCAAGGCATTGCAGCAAGTGGTCATCTCCCAACAACAGCAGATTTCAAAACTCAAGCAATTGGTGGGAAAGCTCATTGCCAAGAAAAGAAGAAAACAGTTTGTTCTAAGGAGGAGAGAGGGGCAAACAAAAAGGAGGAGGTAAATGCTTCCAAAAAGGGGGGAGAGTTCAAGCTCAGCAAAGTTAGATCAACAGATTGAAGGGGAGTTTGTTGAAAAATAGGGAGAGTTTGTTGATGAAAAAGCTGAAGGTGTAATAGAAACAGAAAGTGCCAAAGCTGCAGAAATTGTTAGTGCTGCTGAAACTTCACAAGCAGCATTAACAGGGTTAACACCTGAAGAAGTTGAAGTAGAAGAGATGCTTGTAAAAGCAAAGAATGACACTCCCAAAGCAAAGGGAGTGGTCATAAATGAAGGGGGAGCAAACAGAACAAAAAAGAAAGACATGGCTGCAGAGGGAAAGAGAAAATGGAAAGAAAAGATGATAGAATCTGATCAACCAACCAAAAGGCAAAATATGGTTGAGTCAGATGAAGCATTAGCCAAGAAACTGCAAGAAGAATTAGATCAAGCAGAGAAAGAGCAGGTTGAGAAAGACAGAGAGATAGCCAGAGCACTAGCCAATGAATTAAATGAAGCATTTCAGAAAAGGTTGGAAACAGAGCAATAAGCTTGAGAAAGCAAAGAGCAATAAGCTTGAGAAAGGCTATGATGGCTAGATCAAGTGCAAAGAAGAGAAGGCCTTCACAGACTTACCTTGCAACTCAGGAAAGAAACAAGATGATAACTTTCATGAGGAGTGCAATTGGTGTGAAGAAAGAAATGTTTGTAAAGATGACTTTTGATCAAGTCAAGGCTTATATGGGAAAGAAATGGGAAAACTGAAGAGTAATGAAAAGGACAGAGTGGAGTTTGAAAAGAAAGCCAAGGAGAGACATGATGTGAACATTAATAAACCCTTCCCTGAAAGTGAAGAGGGAACTCCAACAAAAGAAAAAGCAGAGATTAAAGAAGAAAAGAAGAAGGAAGCTACTATAGGGCAAAGTCAAAGGATTCTGAAGAGAACTAAGATGATGACTAAAAGAAAGAAAACTGACAAGAAGCCTAGAGTAGAAGAAGAGAAAAAGGTTGCTGAAGAAGAAGAGGCACCTAAGAATGAAGAAAAGAAAGCTGAATTTCAGGAAGAACCACAGAGTTCAGATGTTAATATGTACATGGTGGTAATGGATAAAATTTCAAAGCCTATCACAGCTGAACCTGTTGGATTCAAACCTCCTGAAGTTATCCACTAGGATACTATGGAGGTGGATGGTAAAGAGTATTAGATTGAAAAGAAAGGATGAGAAGTACTATGTGTTTGCAACATGGAACACAATTGTCAGAGAATGTTCAAGATCTGATTTAGAGGAGATGTATGAAGTTGGTATGAAGTTACATGCAGATCAGTTGAAAGCTCCAGGGTTACCAATTGTGAAGCTGGTTAGGAGTATTTGTGCATGTTATTCAATCCAGAAGCAGTAAAGCATTTAATCAGAGATGTGTTTGAAACTGTTAGAGGATGGACTTTGTATGAAAGGAGTGGAGTCTATGAATTGGCTATGGATACTTTTCACATGGAGTATTACTTGGTGGATAGGGTCTACAATCACACACGTCTGAAGCTTCATGCCATGTTAAAGAAGAAGCTGGGTTGTGCACCAAATTCAGAAATGGCAAAATATCTAATTCAGAGAACTATCAATCAGAGCATGGGACTGGATCCTAACATTGGACCGGATCAATGAAAGTTTTGGAAGCATCTGAAGAACTTGACTTATCTTTCTAAAAGTCAAGTTAGGGGGAGATTGTTGGGAACTGAAGATGTGACCAAGTCATTAATGCTGCTAGTTCAGAGTTAGTACTGCCAGAGGATGTCAAAGTTAATACTGCTAGGTATTACTACTTCTAGTAGAATTAATACTACTAGTTAAAGTTAGTGCTGCTTGAACAAAGTTAGTACTGCTTAGCTAGTTAGTACTGCTAGCGGTTAGTGCTGCTTAGTAGTTAATGCTGCCAAGACTCAGTTAATGCTTCCAAGGTGATTAATGCTGCTTCTAAGATAATGTGAAGATAATATTGAAGAGATCGGGTCTGAAGATAAACATGGAAAGCTTGAAGATAACTATTAAGATTATTTTGAAGATCTTTTTATTTTTTGTAATTATCTTTATCTTTAGTATATGTATAGAATTGTTTAGAATAGTTAGAAGAATTATTCATTCTGAGCTTTTGTTCTAGAGAGAGAATCAACCTCAAGGCATCGTTCCTAATTCTAGAGAAGTAGAATTCGTCTTGAAAGAGCCTGTTCTTCAAGATTGAGGTTGTGAGTGAAAGGATTGTAACTTGAATCATTAAATAAAGTTTACAAGTTGTGATTCATACTGTTTTTCTGTTTATTGAATATTAAAGTTATTTTCCGCAACTTCTTTAATATTGTTTCTGAGTATTCATAATTCTTGTTGAAATTCGATCCTGACAGTTTCAAAAAGTTGAATATTATTAACAAACCTGGACTCATGTTTAATGAGTACCAAAGATTGATCTGTTTTATAGGTTTGTATACTGGACTATGACTTCTGATCAAATCAGATCAGGACTCGTACTTCATGATTTGTGCTTAATAGCAAAAATCAAGGGGGAGCACAATGGAAAAGTCTGTAAGTGTGTAAGTGATTTTGAAAAGTCTGAAAGGTTTTTTGAAAAGTCTGCAAAGTTTTTCTGGGAAAAATACTGTTTTTGTGCTAAAAAGTCAATTTTGAAAAGTTGCTATTTTGGGAAAGCAAAAGTTTCCATTTTTAGAAAGATTTCATTTTTGGAAGTATTTCTCAAAAAAATTCTAAGTCAGGAAACGCGCAAAGCACTATGGATATGCTTAAACGCGCAAGGCATTGCTAGCGAGTTTGAAAAACGTGCAAGGCATTGCTAGCGAGTTTGAAAAACGCGCAAGGCATTGTAAGCGAGTTTGGAAAACGCGCAAGCTGAAGCTAGCGAGTTTGAAAAACACGCAAGCTGAAGCTTGCGAGTTTGAAAAACACGCAAGCTGAAGCTAGCGAGTTTGGAAAATGCGGATGGTAAAGCTAGCGAGTTTACTTCAAACGCGCTAATAGAGGCGTGAGAGTTTCAGAAACACGGAAGACGTTACTTGCGAGTTTGGGTGAGAAAATTCCTTCAGCATGCGAGTTTAATCTTTCTAACTTCTTAGGCATGCGAGTTTCACAAAAATTTTCACTTAAATTGTTTCTTAAGTGAAAATCACACCTATTTGTCGATTTTTGAGACAAATACCTTGTTTTTGTTGATAAGAGAGAAGAAAAACTCAAATCGTGCGTTGTGTGCGAATTTTATTCAAATGAACAGTATCTTGCGAGTTCTATGAATGAACAGTGGCTAGCAAGTTATGTGACTAGCGAGTTCTATGAATGAACAATATCTAGCGAGTTGTTTGACTTGCGAGTTCTGTGACTGAATAGTGACTTGCGAGTTCTTTGTGTTGCGATTTTTGTCGAGTATATATATATGTTCCGTCTCATTCTCTCTCATTTTCAACCTGCAGATTTCTTCACTTAGCCATTTTTTTTCTCTCTGTTTTTCTTGCGACTTTCGACTTTTCAGTTCTTTTCTTCGAAGATTCAAGTGCAGGTGGTTGTTTTACTCATTATTTGATTGTTTGTTCCTAGTTTTATCGATTCTAGGGTTTGATTTTTTTCAGTATTGTCGATTCATGTTCTTGACTGTTCATCTTCAGTTTTTGAAAATTGACAGAACACTAAAATGTTGGATTTGTTCTTTCAAATTAATGTTAGTATTGAAAATCATACTTGATTAAATCTGGGATTGCTCTATATATTTTTTTGCAGGTTTCCATAACTATTGGATTTTTTTTAACCGAACAGTACACTGATTTTGGACTGAACAGAACTGTTGTTCATATTGGACTGAACAGAACTCGAACCATATACTGGAATCGAACTGATGTTCTGAAGAACTCTAATCTAGACTTAAAGGATGAACGCATAAATTCATAATCCTTATTCATCTTGTTCAAGATTAAAAGAAGCGTAAAAGTCATTTTTTTTAATAAGGTGAAAAGTTTAAATTTTGAAAGTCAAATTTGAATTTGAATTTCAAAATTTTTTCAAAAAGTTGGCAAAGTTTGGGTGTTGTTGAAATTCATTTCAAAAAATTTCAAATAAAGAGTTGAAAGTTTTGGTTACCTTTGCAAAATCAGTATGATTTTTTCAAATACAACATTAATTTGACAGAACAAATTCGAAATATAAAGTGTTAGTGTCAATTTTTTTTAAGTTTTTTTTTGTGTGTTGTTGTGTAAGTTTGTTCATTCAAAGTTGCAATTTGTTTTCTGCAACTTACTGTGCTTTCATTGCAAGATCTCAAGTACATTGTTTTGTATTTCAATTTTTTTTTTAAAAAAACAGGTTTTTGGAGCTATACTGACATATTGGATTTTATCCAATACATTTTATGATTTTGCAGGAAATCAATGGCGGAGGAAAATTTTCATGACCAAAGTGTTCAGATGGATGAACATGATCCAAATGTTTCACGGGAAATGCCCATGCCTTCTTCCCGATATCATTTTTCTGAAGTTGATGCTAATCCTGATCTTCAATTGATCAATCCTCATGAATATCTTTCTTTGTCACCAAATAATCATCATGTAATATTTGAAAATCTCATGGTCAAGCCAGTGATAAAGGAGATACTGAAAAACCATCCAATCTGTACTGCTTTAACTACAACTGCTATTGTGCCAAAGATCTATTTACAACAAGCATGGAGAACCATTGAGCATGTAGTGCAAGGCAACAAAAAGTATTTTACCATTCGCATTGAAAACTTCACATCCATCCTGACCTTTCAAAGACTTCGTCTGCTTCTTGATCTACCTTTGCCAGATTCTAGAGAAGAAAAGACAACTTTTGATCCTTATCCGTCTGATCATGAAATGTTTGCTGCTATTCGTGCTCTTGGTTATGTTGGAAATCTTACAAAGATGAGTGACTTTCGGAAGTCAAACTTGCCACCATTCTACTATCAGTTTTTCTCCGTGATCAACAAGTGCTTGACTTCACGACACTCTGGGCACGACAATACAAATATTCATACTCTAAGACTGTTCCATGCCATCATTTATGATCTGCATGTTGATTATGCTGTGGCAATCTGGACTGAACTGTATGAGAAAGTTCTGAGCAAGAGACATACAAAGAAGCCAAAATATGTCCCTTATCAGAGATTTTTACAAATTATTGTCCGAGGCATTTTGAGATCCAACCGAGATGTTCCGAAGAGATCACATCATGAAAATGCCCCAGAAAATGAAATGACTCGTCTTCAAAAGCAGAAGCAATCCTTCCCTTTTGAGATGCCAATCCCTGCTGCATTACTTGCTTATGCCGATCAGAATGCTCCGAGTGTTAGGCAATATAGGGAGTCCATGGGATTGCCAGAGCCGGAGATCCCTACCCAGGACTCAGAACCTGTTAGTCGAGCGGAGTCAGTGAGGGTTCAACATACTACGGGAGTAGTTGAACGGGAAAGTGAGCAAAGAGATAATATAGAGAGGGGTTCAAGAGTGGGTCGGACTTCTGTACTGGAGGGTGTGGGAACACAGGCACAATCTGCCACGCATTTAGTGATTCCTATATCTCAACCTAAGATTTCCATCATTCCTCAATTGGGCACTCAGGAAGAGAATCCCAATTAAAGTCAGAACTCTGAGAAAACAATATCGGTTGGACAAGCAAGTTCTTCTAGTACTTTGGTACCTTCAGCAACTTCAGCACAAGATGCAGCAGATCAAGGAAATGATCAAAATGTTAATTCTGATGATAACTTGGGTCATAGTTTTTCATTTTTGGAAAATGTTTCTTTACACCACAGTCTTGGTTCTACTGCAAGAGAACCTGACTTGGAAGGTGTTGATTCAATAATCAGGAACATTGTTTCTGACTCTGGAGTTATAAGGCAGGAAGAGGGAGTAATAGATGAAAATCCAGAAAATGTGAGGACTAGTGTGAATGTAGAAAAAGAACATGGTGAGAGTGTGTGTATCCGAACTTATCATTCTAGAAGGGTAGCCACATTCACTACCTCGCCGCATGTGTTGCGAGCAAGAGGTATTGAAACAGACATTAGTCGCCCACTAATGCATATGCACACCTCAGCCAGCTATTCTATTGCCTCTCAACAGGCTATAGTCTCAACTTTTCAAGGGGACTTAGCACATACTCTATCTGCCTTTCACTCGGAAATGGCAGGTATTGAAACAAGAACTCAGTTGCCCCCGAGTTTGACTTCTTTCAGTGCACCATTGAATCTAGAACCAATTGTTACATCTATTTTTCTTCCTAGGAGACAACCAATTATATCTGCTATCACCAGTCGTCTTAGTGACCCGGTCGGAACATCTGAAGTAGATCCGCAATCCGGACTACGAGGATCAGGTGGAAGTCCTGTCATTGCTAACTCCATGCCAGCTTTAAGCACAGGCCACACTGTTGTATCTTCAACAGCTGTGTTAACGGGAAGCTTGAGTAGCCCCGGTGTTACGTTACACGAATTTGTTTCAAGGGAATTTCTCAATGACGCCCTAAAGGTCGTTGAAACCTCTTTATCGTAGAAATTTGAGTCGGAGATGAGTAAGGCATCTGAAAAGTTTGAGGAAGAGATTGGAAAGGTGATGAGGATGTTGAAAGGAAAAAATCCAGTTGTTGATGAGCCTGAGCAAACAGTTCCACTACCATCTGTTACACAACCACCACCAGTTCAATCAATTTCTGAGCTGAAATCTCTACTTCTAGCCCAACTGTTATCAGAAGCTCCAGCAGATCAAGCCAAAGCAGATCTTATTGGTTTACTAAGGCAACATTCCCAACCAATTTTTTCTCAGGTTCCAGTAGATTATGTTACACAATCTCAGTTCAATCAGTTCAAAGATTCGGTAGAGAAGCACATACAGGATCTAACCACAGCAGTTCAACTTTCTTGCAAGGCTCAATCTGATGCAATTTTAAAGAAAATACATGATCGTTATTCTGATCAAGATCATGAGGGGGAGATGAACAAAAGACTGAAAACTTTAGAAGACACTGATATTATTACTGTTGAGGAACAGGGGACTGAAGTAGATGAAACTACTCATGGAGAACAGTCAGAAAATGAACAAATGGAAGAGAATGTTCCAGAGGATGAAGTTGAATTGATGATCTATGACAATACGGAATCAAGGGTTGAAAAGCCTGTGATTGCCACTGTTGAGGAAGTAATGCAGATGTTAGAGGTTAATGCTGATAACTTTGTCAACCTAGATGACTATGAAAGTGATGATGATGAACAGGCTGCTGCTAGGTATGACAGTTAATGGAAAGTTATGGAGGAAGGAATGAACGTTATTTAGCATAATATTAAAAGTGATGGACCTGATCCAGAGAATTCAATTATTGTTGAAGAATTTGTACATAATTCTATTGCACAAGGAAATCTGAGTCAAGGAGAGAATGTGCTGGATGACTTGTTTGGAGAAAATCTAGATGAAAATTTTGATGATCTTGAAGGTGAAGATGAAGAGATTGTAGATCTTGATCAAACGTTTCTAGTTCAACAAGCTGAAGTTGTGGAGGTTGCACAGATTGCGAGTACAATTGATTATGCTCCACCAAATTACAGATTGTTTGATGAAGATGAAATCTTGACTGCTATTCTGATAGTCTCACCCACAAGAAACTTCTCTGTCCCTGAAAACCTTGATGCTTCTAAACCAAGTGTGGCTCTTCCCTTGCCTGAAGAGTTTGCTTCTGAACAACCAACTGAACAACCCAAGCAGAAACCAAAAACTGATATGCCCAGAAAGTCAAAAAGATCAAGAATTCCTACCCCAAAGTCCAAACCAAAAGATCTTGAAGAAGAAAGGCCAATCATTATTGTTATCGAAGACTTCAGGAATAAGCTCTACAAAGATAGAAAACAAAGAGAAATGGAGGAAAGGCAGATAATCAGGGAAGCTAAAGTTGAGTTAAGAAAAGAGGAAGAAGAAGCAACCAGAGCAAAAGCTAGTGCACTTCCTTACATCCGAAACCCAGATAGTACAAAGATTTTAAGCAAAGCTGAAACCTCTATAAAGATAAAGCCAAATCCTGTCTTTGTTACTCCAATGGAAGTGGAAGAATTCTCGAAAGCTCATGGTCCTGAACTTGAATCAATGCAAGCAGAAGCGCTCTTTTCTTATGAAATCAGTGACATAGGGAAAGTTACTTTCAAAGGAGATGTTAGAGTTGGTGTTGTTCCGTATACAGGATATGATATTGAGGGGGGTTCTTTGAAGTTCATTGAGATTATCATAAAGTCTCTCAAAGTACCGTTCCTGGAAGAGTCAACCAAAATCTTTGTTTCTTCTCTACAGCCGATTGATGAAGCTTGTTTTTATGGTGTTGGAGTTAGAGACAAAGTTTATCAGGCCAACTATATCAGGTTCATGAAGACAATGTGTAGTATTTCCCCTTATGCCAAAAGAAAAGAGATTCTGCAGATTCAAAATGTTCATATTTGCAAGATTCTTAATGTCCACTATCCAAAGTTCACAGTTGAAAGAAAAGATATGAAGATCAGTACCTTTACAGAAGCTGATTTTGATAACTTGAACTTCTCAGACATTATGTTCATTGTGAATGAGTTCAGAGACAGGAGAAATAGAAGGAGGACACATGATGTTGCTTATGCTTTGGATGCTATTAAAAGATTTATGACAAGGAGTGTCTACAATGCTTATTCATTTGATTTTCAGCTTGGCATTGAAACCAATCAGAACAGAGTAAACCTACTAGCTCCAAACTTCAACCATCCTAAGATCAGAATTCTAGAGCCTTTTCAGATCTCCAAATATCCAGAGTTGGGTGTGATGTATGTTAACACCAAGACTCACAAGAATCAGTTCATGCGAGCATCAGAATTGGCTAAATATTCAGATGGTACTTTGAAGTATGTGCGGAAAGTGCTTGAAGATAAATTGTTTCTGTCTGAGCAGGAAAGATTTAGAAAGAATGAAGTTGTAAGAACTGTTGAGTCTCTTAACATGGAAGCTATGCTAGAAGAGATCAACAAGAAGATTGATTTCAAAGAATACATCAGAAGGTTTGAAGCACACCTTTGGATCAGAAGAATCTTCTTTAGAAGATGGGACCAGAGCAAAATTGTCAAATGATCTAAAAGGGGGAGATTGTTACTGTATTTTAGTTTAGATCATTTGTGTTGACTTTTATTAGCTTATCTTTATTTTCTTCTTTGACCTATGAATAGGTCTTCCTTGCTTTGTTTAGAAGGTAACTAGCCATTTTGTAATTTGTGAGAGAATCCTTTGAGAAAAACCTTGTAACCCTTTCACTTGGGATATCAATACACTTGTGATTTCCTCTTTGATTTTCATTGTTCTTGATTGTGTTCTTATAATGATTTGATTGGACTTTATTTTTCAAAGTTTTCAAAGATTTGTTCAAGACTTGTTGACTTTCCAAAGCTGCAAAGTGTTAAAGACTGTTCAAGATTCTTCAAAGACTGAAAGAGTGAAGACTACCAGAGCTTCAAAGTTTAAAGACTGTCAGAGATAAAGTTGAAGAATCAAGTGTTGAAGACAAGTGTCAAATTTTTTTTAAATCTTGAATACAAAGGGGGAGAATGTTAGTGCATTAATTGTATACAAGATTTAATTAGGAAAGTCTTTCTTAAAGCCTTTGTAATTGCATAGTCAAAGGAAGTCAATGTAAGTCAAAATGTAGAAAGTCAACATTAGTCTTAGAGTGTTTTAAATACTTGAGAGTTTGAGTGGGTCATTATTCAAGTTACTTGAGAGTTTTGTTAGATTACTTGAGAGTTTACTAGTCCATATAAATAGGTTTTTTACTTGTAATTTTGTAAGAGCTTGCATTGTCAGATTAATGAATACAAAGAATATTTCTCTCTCTACTCTCTCTAGAAATATAACACTGTCATATTATAATCTAGAGTTGAATTGCTTGATTTGAAACTGGGTTTACATTTTCACTGTCCAATCTATGATGAGGGAAGAGGTGGACAACCTCAAACGCATGATCAAAAGCAAAGGTCCTGCGACTGAGCCTGAGCCCACACCTACTCCACCTTCCTTACCCGCTACGGATCTTTCAATCCCTGATATTAAATCCATTCTTCTTGCCAAACTACTAGCCCAGTCTCTAACCGAACCCACCCAGGATGCCGATTTGTTATCACTGCTTCGTTCTCAAGCAACAACACCTACCGCACCAAACCCCTAGCCTATTGTCTTTTCTGAGGCCTTCCAGATCCAACAAGCCATGCTTTAGTCACTTCAGCAAACCGTAGTTGTTTTGACTGAACGCCTATCAGTAGTGGAGGATACATGCCGTAACCAGGCAGAACGGCTCAAGAGCCGACATGATGATCAGGATGATCCTGATCACCATGAGGGGGAGAAGCGCCAACGCCTAACTGAGCCGGAGACACATATGGTGGAATCAGGTCAGGTTGAACAGGATTCGGGTTCCAGTACAAGAACAGAGGGACGGAGACAGGAACAGGAACGGGAACAGGTGACAGACTTGGTACTATACGACTATCCGACGGTTGAAAAACCTGAGGAATTTGAAGACGGTTCTCCGATAGTTCCTGAAGATTGGGCAATAATACTAGATCCATATGAAGTGGCGGACACGACAAAAGAATCTGCGAATACTGAAAGAGCTCTAGTGGTTATGCAAGAAGAAATTGATGAAATACTACATCCAGATGATCAGACTTCTGCCGTAGTTCAATTGTTGACTTATCCGGCTAATCACCCTGACTTCTCTTCTACAGTTTTTCCCGAGAGATATCCTCCAGCTTCACCAGTTAGAGAACCAGTACGTACTCCTCCAGTTCGTCCATCCAAGTGGGAAACAGTCAGAATAAAAGTTCCTTTCCTCGAAGAAAGCCAGAAGAAAATCAATGCCCACTGGATCAGAAAGTATGATGAAGTTGTTCTCCATGGTCTACAGTTAGTGAAAAACATAGAAAAACAGCGTGAGCTTGTGTTCGTGTACAGAAAGTTCCAGAGCAAGTACTCCAAGACGAAGCTCAGGATTGTATCAGTTGATAGGATTATACCTGCCTACTTCATGAAGGTTAAGTATACGGACTTCATGGTTACAAGAGAAGATGGTCAACATTACTGCTTTTCTGATGCTGATTTTCCATGTCTGGAGCCACAAGATCTGCTGTTCATACTACGTGACTTAAAGACCAGAACCGTCAGACCCAGGGAATTCATTGATGCACTAGAAACCGTGAAGAGATACATGAAGTGCGCAATGAAACTTGCTTCGGTGGAAGATTTTCAGATTGGGTTAGAAAGCGATCAGCCGAAGATTAATCTGCTCAAGCCTGATCTGAGTGTTCCGTCTGATGCTCTAAGTGTACCTGCATTCACATTTATAAAGATTCCAGAGTTTGGTATGTCATACGTGAACAACAAAGGTATTCTACGATTTATCCGATTCGATCAGATTGGCAGATTCTGTGATGGTACATTGATGCTGCTGAAAGACAAGTTGAAGCGTGCGCTGAGTCAAGATGAAAAAGGAGTTCAAGTATTAGATTTTACATACAAATCGCTTGTTCTTAAAGCACTGAGAGTTATCGAAGAACGACTGGAGTACATAACACAAATCAGATATTTCGAGATCAGTTTTGGGTTTCGGAAGATATATGTTCCTAACTGGCGCGAGTTTCAACTTCTATTTAAAGGGGGAGATTGTTAGGGCTAATTGTATGTTAAATAAAAGTTCAGGGTATAAACTGTCAATTATTCATAGTTGTAAGCTTGTTGGGCCTAAAATCCCATAAGCCTGTCAGGCCTGCGTGCCTAAGTATTTAAAGTTGTTTTCTATTTCATTTGTAAGGTTAGAAGTTTATAATTTAATTATTCCGTTTTCTAGTCATTAGGTTTACAAACCCTTAACAGAAATTCTCTCTGCAAACCTAAATCCTTTGAAGTAATATCAATCATATGACTAGTTGTTGTGGCCTATAATCTGTTCATCTTTGATTGCTGATTATTCTGTTTTGCACTGCACTGGGATCTACATTAGTACCGAGCATCAGTTAGCGGACCTGTTCACCAAAGCCTTGGACGAAAAACGCTTTAATTATCTTGTGTCCAAGCTAGGTATGCTAAATCTGAAAGTTTGATCCTCTCACAGCCCTCAACGAGTTTCATTCAATAACGAATGACTGTGTCTAATGCCCCAGTGTCTTGACTCTGGTTGCTCCGATTCACACTCCTTGGTTATTGCATTTTACTCGCTAAGTTCTGTGTCATTTTCAAACTTCTGTATCAATAAAGTAGATTTCGTCTGTTTTTTTTTCTTTTTTCTTCTCTCGTGTGTTTTTTTCTTGTCTTCGTGGTGTTTTCGTGTTTATTTATGCAGTTTCTCCGGTTGATATCTGAAAGCGTAAGTCGGTTGTGGTGGATTTACAAGACGTTCATGTGTTCAGGGGGAGCACGATTGTACGATGTATGGTAAGGTTCTCTAGTCCTCCATTCGAGGGGGAGGGGGAGCAGGTAAGTTTTTCATGCGTTGCGATTTCCTCGCGGTAATCGTCGAGGGGGAGAAAATTCTAGTTCGTAATTCCACATTCGAGGGGGAGCATTTGCTATTTTCTTAGGTTTTATTTCTTCCTTAGGATTTTTTGTTATTAAGTGTACCCTTAAAGTTTTTTATTCTTTATCAAACATAAAGTTACAAAAATATTTTCTTCTCCTTATTATTTGTTATTTTTATAGAAAGGATGTTTCAAAACAAAATTGTTTGGTTTTATTTTTTTTAGAGTTTTGTTTATAAGTTTTAAGTCATATGGACTGGCCCAAATGATCCAATCCTTTCTCGGCCCGGCCCAAATGAATCAATCCCTTCGACCGGGGTATTTAATCCCCGATCTTCACCTTTCTTCTCCAACAATCTTCTTCATAACTCTCCATCTCTCTCGATCTCACTCTCGCTTTCGATCGATTCCACTCCTCTGGTGCCCTCGCTCTCTCTGCGTCGACTCGTTCTCGATCTCAATCGTCAAAGGAAGGTACGACATTTCCATCCCTTCCCTATCGATCCATAGGTTTCGATTTTGCGGTCTGGTTTTATCTCTGGTGTGACGATTCGAGTTCCCCGGTCGTTTATTCGAACTAGTTTCACCGGTCGAATGACTTCACCGGTCGAATTACTTCACCGGTCGAATGGTTTCCCCGGTCGAATGCTTTCACCGGTCAAATGATTTCACTGGTCGAATGATGTCACCGGTCGAATGATTTCACCGGTCGAATGTCTTACCGGTCGAATGCTTTATATCGGTCGAAGTCAGTACCGGTCCTTTCCTTTATCCGGTCGTTTGGTCTTCCTGTGTAATCTTGGTTGGAGGGGTCTGTGTATTAATTGTTTATATCTATACATATATTGCTTGTGCATGTGCTGTTTGTGGTGATATCACGTTTAAGTGGTGGTGCGCACATTGGTTAGACCCTCTTTCACGAATTGGGTGTGTGTTTCCAATAAACTGGAGTTAGTATAGGTTGTGGTTGATACCATGGCCATGTAACTCCATCGACTTTCTTGTTTTAAATGTCCCTCCGTTCTCACCGATCATCTCTTAACAGGTACTATGGCGCAAAATCCACCTCCATCTATTGATCCAATCGCTGATGCCGAACTGATTCCCGAGGATCAGTTCATTCAGCTCACAGCCAACAACTATCATCTCGATGTAACCCAACCTGCCATTCAATATCAGGTCATCATCGAGATCCTCGGTGGGCATCCTCTATCATATGCTCTAACGGAAACAGCGGAAGTGCCGCTATTATACTTACAGCAGTTCTGGAGATCTCTACGTGCCTTGGACGCCGACGGTGGATTCCAACTGGAAGGTCGGATAGATCACACACCAGTGCTCCTCACCTGTGATCTTTTCCGACAATTTCTTAATTTGCCGACCGCTGGTTCAGTCCAGGGGCGAAACAGCTTCGACCCGCTCGTATCAGACGCTACTCTATGCGCTGAACTCTTGTCCCTAGGATACGGTGCGACACTTCGTCTTCCATCCCATTTCAACCGCAAGTACCTGTCCACGTTATGGTACACCATGTTCACTTACCTCAATCGATGTCTTTCGGCTATCACGAAAGGCATCGACCAGACGAGTATTAACATCCTCCGCATATTCCACTCAGTGGATTTCCATCGCCACACGGATTTCGCCGACTTCCTATGGTACGATCTGGTTCAGAAAGTTCGATCGAACGCGATGAAGAGACAGAACTTCATTCCTTCTATGAGGTTTCTCCAGCTCATCATTCGAAGCTACATGGATCTGTATCCCGAGATACCACGACGATCCACGCACCCTACTTGTCCGCATCACCCGACCCGCAAAATCCCAGCACGCCCAGATCCAGAAGGTGTCGTCGCCCGACAAATCCCCATCGGGTTGCTGGCCTATGCTCGTCCTTCGGCACTGAGTGTTATAGCTTATAGGCACACATACAATCTTCCAGCTCCTATGGTCCAACCAGAACCGGTAGGACCTACCCCAGGAGCACGACCTGAGAGACGTGAGGGTCCGCGCCCCCGCACGAGAGGCGGTAGCGTCCGGATAGCTGGGGCTTCCGGACCGGGTGTGTCGAGAGAAATCGTTGTGAGGGGAACTGGAGAGGGCAGTGCCGTTGGATCGAGACAAGCCAGTACTTCACGCCGATCACCTACTCCACCACGGGCATCATCTTCGGTGGTAGAAGAGGACACAGCTACTGAAACTGCCATCATTCAGTCCTCTTCTGCCACCGCATCTGAAGAGGACACGACCGCTGAAACCGCATCCGAGTCTGCGGCGGAATCAGGTTCATCCGACTCTCAGTCGGAAGCTGCAACCGACTTTGAGGAGGCAGCCACCAACGGATCGGCATCAAATGAAGAGTCTTCTGACTCCGATGGTGACGATAATCAGCCCTCACCTGGAGAGATAAGGAGAGCGGAGGGAGTTTCAGTTGAAAAAATAGAGGTGAGTAGAGAGAAGGAAAGGAGAACAAAACTTCATGATGACCGTGCACAAGTGACGGGACAACCATCAACAGTTGTTGCCCCCTAGCCACATCCACCCAGGTAGCCACATCTGCTACCCAGTCTCATGTGGTGAGACAGGGTATTGAAGAAGACGCCGTGGACCTAGCGGCACAAATGCACACCCCACCCAGCCACTCCGCCATCTCTCAAAAGATGGTGGTTTCAAGTTCTCACGGGGACATAGCACAAACTCTACCCGTCTCTCACTTGGAGAGTTCGGGTATTGAAACAAGAGAACAGCCGCCCCCGTTCTCGACTTCTTTCGGTGCATAGTGTCTAGAGCCATTTGATGTAATATCTCCCATTCCTAGGACACAACTACCGTTTTCGGCTACTACCGGTCGCCTTAGTGGCCCGACTGGAACACCTATAGTAAATCCGCCTTCGGGTAGTTTACAAGGATTGGGTGGAAGTCCTACCACGGCTATCATCACGCCAGCTGTGAACGTAGGCGGCTCGACTTCTACAGTCGTAGCTACAACGGGAAGTTTAAGTGACCCCGGAGTTACCCCACCTGAGTTCGTCTCAGCTGTCCAAACCATGATGAGAGAAGAGGTAGACTCACTAAAGCGAATGATCAAAGGCAAAGGTCCAGTAACTGAGCCTGAACCTCTACCTCCTACACTACCACCCATCATTCCTGCTACCGAAATGTCTATCGAAGAACTGAAATCCATTCTCCTTGCAAAGATCCTTGCCCAATCTCAAACAGAACCCTCCCGGGATGCCGATCTTCTGTCACTACTTCGTACTCAAGCATCCACACAAACCCCAACACCCCCCAACCCATTATCTCTCCAGAGTCCTTCCAGCTTCAACAAGCAATGCTTCTGTCTCTGCAGCAAACCGTAGTTGTCTTGACTGAACGCCTATCAGCCGTGGAAGACACTTGCCGAAGCCAGGCAGACAGGCTCAAGCGCCGGCATGATGATCAGGATGATCCTGATCACCATGAGGGGGAGAAGCGCCAACGCCTAACAGAGCCAGAGACACAGTTTGGGGAAGCAGCTCAAGTGGGAACAGAATAGGGCTTGGGTTCTGGTACTCGACCAGAAGGGCAGGGACAGGAACGGGAACAATGTATGGATTTAGTGCTGATTGATATTCCAAGGGTTGAAAAGCCTGAGGAATTTGATGAAGGTTCTCCGATAGTCCCTGAAGACTGGGCATTAATTCTTGATCCTAATGAAGTTTATGAACCGAGGGAAGAATGTGCTAATACTAAACGAGCGCGGGTAGTCATGCAAGCCGAAATAGATGAGATTCTTCATCCGGACTATCAGCCAGACGATCAGACTTCTGTTGCGGTTCCACTTTTGACCTATTCTGTTGTTAACCCTGATCTTCCTGAAACAGATTTTCCCGTCAGATCTCCTCCAGCATCACCAGTTATGGGAACATAAAGTACTCTACCAGTTCGTCCATCCAAGTGGGAAAGAGTCAGAATCAAAGTTCCTTTCCTTGAAGAAAGTCAAAAGAAGATCTTTACCCACTGGATACGTAAGTATGATGAAGTTGTACTTCATGGTCTACAGTCTGTGAAAAACAAAGAAAAGCAGCTTGAACTTGTATTCGTTTATAAGAAGTTTCAAGGCAAGCACTCCAAGACAAAGCTCAGGATTACATCAGTTGACCAGATTCAATCTGACTTCTTCATGAAAGTAAAGTATTCAGACTTCATGGTAACGAGAGAAGATGGTCAGAAGTATTGTTTTTTTGAAGCTGACTTTCCGTGTCTTGAACGACAAGATCTACTGTTCATTCTGCGAGACTTAAAGACCAGAACTAACAGACCCGGGGAAGTCATTGATGCACTCGAGACAGTAAAGAGATATATGAAGTGTGCAATGAAGCTTGCCTCGGTGGAGGATTTTCATATTGGGTTAGAAAGCAATCAGCCAAAGATTAATTTGCTGAAGCCTGATTTGAAGATTCCATCTGATGCCCAAAGTGTACCTGCATTCACTGTGATAAAGATTCCAGAATTCGGCATGACCTACTTGAACGACAAAGGAATTATGCGATTCATTCGTCTTAATCAGATTGCCAGATTCTGTGACGGTACGTTAATGTTGCTGAAAGACAAGTTGAAGCGTGCAAATGATAAAGATGAAAAAGGGGTTCAGCTTTTGGATCCTAAATACAAGCCACTTGTTCTTGAAGCACTAGGTGAAATTGAAGAGCGACTGGAGTACAGGACTCAAATGAGATATTTCGAGATCAGCTTTGGTTTCCGAAAGATTTTTGTTCCTAACTGGCACGACTATCAACTTATATTTAAAGGGGGAGATTGTTAGGGTTAATTTAATGTTAAACAGAAGTTCAGGGTGTAAATGGTTATTAGTTGAAAGTTTTTTTAGCTTGTTGGGCCTAAAAGCCCATAAACCCATCTGTGTAAAGCCTGGATATATAAAGGCTATTTTACTTTCATTTACAGTTAAGTCTCATTATTTTAAAAACAACTAGTTTATAGGTTTACTCTCTCTGATCAGAAGTTCTTTCTGTAAACCTGTAACCCTTTGATTCAATATCAATTATATGACTAGTTGTTGTGATTCATATTCTGTTCATCTTTGATATAACTTGATGCTGATCGCACTGTACTGGAATCTACAAATCCCAAACGCATTAGTTTAATCCTCAAGGCTTGGTAAAATAGTGGGAATACAAATAAAGTTTCAAATCGAGTTTAAAGCTTCAGATCGTACATATAAACACCTTTGACCAAAAAGTAACTACAACGATATAAACATTGCTAACTCAATAAATGCATTGCGGAAATTTCTAACGGTAAAAGTAATTGATTGAAATATGAACAGAACGAAAGTCCTGTTTGAAAAGATGTAAATCTTTTATATATTTACTCATACCAACGTTATAGTTAAATCCAAATACAAATAGTATGCAACGATTGACATTTGTATAAAACCCAAAGATAAATTGCATGATAAGGGAATTTTCCCAAAACAACATGTGGGATGACACCGATTAGTAAATCTACATTGAGACACGTGCAGAAATGTATGAACACATGCTCCAACCTATTTACGTAACGTAAAATGACGTACGATGAGACACTAAGGACCCAACTGAATTTTCGTAAGACTTACTAACGTGAAAACCAATTGGCGTCAAACTTTCGTTACTCGACAAAAGTGTAAAACGACAATACTTTTAAGATATTAAACTTTTTGGAGTTTCCTCTTTTTACTGAAATGAAAGGTGAAATAGCGCTTTACAGAATTTACATGGGACACGACGCTAAATAACTCGCAAGCTAAAAAAAAAATTAAAACTCACGCATGAAAAGACATCGTGTAAAACAATACTCCATGAAATTTCAACCAAACTCACACAAACTAAAATTCACAAGAAATTCCGACTCAACACGTGGGAATAACTTTTCCTTCAAAACCATTGACATATGTGGAGGAGATCCAATGCCTAGGTTAAAATCTCATAGCTACTTGACCAATACTCAAATGACATTAAAACATGGATATTACAATATCCGCAAATAGCGTTAAACAGGAGACGTGACTAAAAGATTTTTGATAACAATTTGCAATTATGTGCAACAAAACAATCTCAAGTATGCTTAAGCTCACAGTTTCAAATATGATGCGTGTTAAATGCTCCACCAAAACTTTATAATATAAACCACTTTTTGTTTTACGAACATAAGAAACAATTTATGCAAATTTATTTCGGAAATAAATTTAGTGCAAGAATTTGATCGACACTTGGTATCATAGTACTACACTTCCCAAAAACACCGACATACTATTGTCATTCAGATGCATCAAACATCTTAAAGCCACAATCTCAATAATTGATAAACTTACGAATTCTCCTTGAATAGCATCGGTCTACCAACTCACGAATCTAATCCAACCAAAATTTCCGACCCAAGAGGATCAACTTAGTGACCTCCTCGCACTTAGTTATCACTCCCAAGTGACCTTGATATACACATCAATCCTTTCTTAGCTAACTCACTTAGGAACTTCTCACTACCCCGACGGTCATCCTCCCGAGGTAGAACAAGTATACATATGTAGCATGTAGGTTCACCATGACACTGGCAAGGTGCCATTAAGAACGCACAGTACACAATCATCTTTGAGATCCTCGACAAGTTTCCCGTTTCCAACGACTTGGTCAACCTCAAATTATCTTATCTTATGGTACCTAATGGAAACTCCACTTATCTTTGCTTATAAGAACGCTAGCTTGAGTCTAGGCATCCTAAAATCAATACCTAAATCTCTCAAACTTAAGCTCTGATACCAACTTATAACACCCTTAAATCTGGAAATAACAACTTATTAAAAATTTACTAAATACATCAATAAATAAATCATCTTCAACCACAAATTATGACTTAACCTCAATACAACCATTCATTCTATACAAAAGTCTATGATAAGGACGGGTGCTACTAAAACCCCATAATAGTTACTATCTCCAACGTTGTGGAAAACTTCACCAACTACTTACATTTGCACAAAGCTAAGGCTCAACTCCTCATAGGATTGCTAGGACCAACTCCCAACCTTGAAACCCGATGCACATGCCGACAAATAAAAAGGTTAGGCTTAACGCCTAGTGAGGTCAAGAGTTTTTCAACATATATAAAATAATCGTTTCAAAGAGAAAGAATGCGGTTAAAGTTATAGCCCTTCAATATGATACGTCTTACAAGAGAAAACGACTCATTTTCCAATAATATGCAATTTAGACAAATAACACCCATTTAGACATTTTCCAAACCAACTACTTCGAAGATAATGACACCAAAGTAAGCCGCCCATTCATAAATTAGCCTTAATCCAAAACTTACGCAAAACGTAAATGTAAATTGAACTCTCCATTTAAGAAGATACGGTTAAACCTTATATCTCAAAATACCCAAAACACGGGTGGGGCATAATACTCAACCCATAAATCAAGGGTAAAACCCAAATATACAAAACGTCACCGAAAACATGGATAATAAAACTCAATACCCAAAAACAACACCTTTCGGTGACGGGGAATTCCCGATTCCATAAAATGTGACGGTCCACAAAGTAAACCCATTTTATGTTGTTATGACTAGTCATATAAACAAAAGTACACGCAAGGGATGTCAGGCTCAGGGGCTTTAAACATACACCCACGGAAACTCATGTTCAACCCCGAGGGATTGCTAGGTCGAGCTCCTCATCCAATATCGTAATACTTGAGCATGAAGGACTTATACCCACATCCGGTACCTTAACGTGCAGCACGAATGTCTTACACCCACATCCGGTGCCTAACGTGCCTCGACGTGGAAAACTAATCGTCCCAATCTTGGACAATAGTAAACCAAATACGGGATCATTACTCCCAATGCATCAAATAAGCCAAATAATACACATAAGGCCCAACAAGGCTCGAAGTCGAGTTACCAAAACTGGACTATTGTCCAAACACCCCATCAAAATAACAATGCCAAGTTGCAGACTTAGCAACCCATTGACTCATTAATAAATGGAATAAAAACACGATAAAACGCACTCACCCAACGGATATGCAAACATCACGACCAAAAGTGAGATTAGTTCAAAACTCAACATTAGTTGAGACAATCCATTTTCCAAATGAACTCATAGCATAAAATATGCGTTTTTCCAAATTTAACTGCTGATAAGAACGAAAATCATAAAATGAGACTATAAACATTCTTTCAAGTTACCTCACATAAATGTGCAAGTGATACTTCATAAAACACTCCATTTCATGACGATGCATAAGACTCGGCAAACATTTAAAAGTATATTTCTTTGACCAAAGATCCATTCATGTAATAAGACTTCAAAACACATTCATTTATGACACATATATCAAACGCCCAAAAATCTCCAATGTAGGTGTTATACAAGGTTTGTAAAGTTAGATAATTCAAATAATCAAAGATTAGCAAATAACCCAACATTTGATAATTTCATGTGAGACACATAAAACACTTTAAAATAGACATTTTGGCATGTACACCATTTTCACAAATCAACTTGAACTCACCTTGCTAGATTTAGGCTAAATCTAGATTTTCCCCCAACTAGAGCTCCTTTGAAGAAGACTTGGATTCTCAAGACAAAACTTCCAAAACCTAAATCCATACATATTCAACCTTACATAAACATAATCAACCACAAAGAATCGTTTCCCAAACCATGTGCATGAATACCTCAACTAAAACCGAAACCCTAACTCCCATAACTTAAGAGAATTGAATATTACCTTAACCGAAGCTTGAATCCACCAACCAAAACACTTCTAGTTCACCAAAATGGCCACAAATCTCCAATCTATGAAAGGAAGCACAAAGGGTGGGTCAAACCCTAGAAAACCCGGTGAAGAAGATGAAATGGGAGAGACAAGGAGCTTACCACCACAAATACTCTTGTATACTCCAATAGACCTCCAATCTCTTGCTAGATTCTTGAAGAGCTCTCAAAAACGAAACCGTGGCACTTTGAATCACCCAAATCGGAGGTAGGATGAGAAAGATATGAAGAAATGAATTTTGGGGCTGAAAATTGCGATTTAAGTTGGAACAGTGGATTTCGCGACTTGTCTCGCGACGTAGGTCGCGGCATAAGTCGCCCTCTTTCGCTGATTTTCTTCACGATACTGTTTTGGCCGTAACTTATTCATTATAGCTCCGTTTTTGCTCCGGAAAGAATCGTTGGACTCGTAATTGAATCCTTTATCCATCTAGACTATAAAATCTAGGATTCAAGTCCAAAATAAAATATCTTATTTTTCCTTTATATATCGGTTTCTGTATTAACTTGAATTGATACCTCTCGAAACTCGGGGTGTTACAGGTATTCTCAAGCTTGTTTCGTGGTGTTGTACTTAAATGAATTTTCAAATGTGAAAAATAATTTAAATCATTGTGTCGTCATGCATGGAGGCTATAAAATCGCTAGGTCGCAAGGAAACATTGCAAATCAAGATAAGGAAAGGTTTTTGGAGTGGAAATGTGTCGGTCGAGCCGTTGATGGTCGATTTATGACTGTTGTGTTTCCATTAGGGAAGGATGGTGAATAGTGGAAGTCTCATTCATTTACTCTAGTAATGTTTGTTATATGGTAGCTTATATTCTTGTTTAGTGGGATGTGGTTTTATTTGGGGTGAAATTCGAAGTCGTAAAGATGCATATTTTAGTAACATGTTATTAAGTAATGTTGTGGTATATTGATGAAATGTTATCTACATACAACCGGAGTTTTTAGGAGGTTTTGTAATTAGGATACGTACCAAGTAAGTCCTTTTGCTTTCAGCATGTGAGGAATGTGTGACACAAAGTTAGTTACTATGTGTTGGAGGAAGTAGTTCCCGTTGGGAATCCTTGGAGTATTTAGCATAACCGAAGTGGGTACACTTTGAGTATATTGATCTAGACGGGAATGCATCCTATTTTCTTTGACTATCTGAACATGTTTCTTGTAGATGGAGATGAGTTGTCAAGGAACGAATACTTATTCAAGTGAATTAGATGATCAGAACGGGTCACTATACTATATTGGTAAAATATATTTTCTTATATAAGAAGATATATACCTACTTCTTATATAAGAACCCGATCTACACATATACAGAAGCGACTCGACAAAAGATCCATTTATATATATTAATTGCATTGTAGCGGGTATAGTTTAGTGGTCAAAGTGTGATTCATTCTATTAACCCCCATAATAGTTAAGGGGTCTTTCGGTTTGATTCATATTCCGATCAAAAAACTTTGATTTTGTCGGTGGTTCATCTAGATTAGAGAAAGGCAAAGACGTGAGAAGGCGATATTTGTTACGCATGTGAAGCAATCGAGGAGATTTTTGCTTGTAGCATGAGGGTATGGAGTGGTGCAGGTGTAATAAGTTAGTGGCACTTTATGCTTGTTTGGACGAGTAAGGGGTTGTTTACCAAATTCTTGATTAAGTCATGTATGGATAAATCTGTCTCTGTGGATAGCTTTGCCTGTTTGGGTAAAAATATGGTGTTGTTTATTTTTTTACCTTAATCAACCGTCTGAATGACATAAATAACCGATCTACCCCTCAAACAAAAATATGTTGTTTAGACCAGTTCAATCAAAATCAAACCAGAAAAACTATTGTTTATTAAACCAAATAGCTATCATTCGTCAAACTACTTGAACATCAAAACATAGAAGCCAAAATGATATACAAACACAAATCAATATCCAACATAAGAAATTGGTATCCAACACATAAGAAATCAATATCTAACACAGTAGGTTGATTTTTTGTGTTTGTATATCAATACAACTGGTCCGTAAACAGGTCCTAACACATAAGAAATTGATATCCAACACAATAGGTTGTTGTAGATGAAACCAAAAGTAAGGAAGGTCGATCAAGGTTGAAGGAAACCAACATGAGAAATCGATCTAGAAATCGAAGATGAAACCAACAGGAGAAATAGATCTGGTCCCTAGAGAACATTATCTTGGAAAGTGTTACAGTCGTGGATCAATGGTCGCCGGTGGGGAGAGTGAGCTCATCAAGGGAAAGGGGAGGAGAAACGGTAGTTGGATAAGAACCTGGTGAAGGGGGAGATCATCAGGAAACGGGAGATCGTGGATTGAAGGTCACTAGAGATGCACGTGGTGAAGGGGATATCTTCGGGAAAAGGGATATCATGGATTGATGGTTGCCAGAGATGCACCTGGGGAGGAAGGAGAGCATCGAATGCTGTTTCTAGGGTTGGAGGCATGCTATTTTTATTTTATTTTGAAGGAGGCGTGAATTTTTGCATAAAGGAGCAAGGGAGTAATTTTTTTTGGCTGAATCGGGACAACACCCCCACCCTACTATGCAAATAAGCCAAGTGTTTTTAGATTAAGCCACAAGTAAACAACCCTAAATGTCTGTGCGAATAAGCCAAATTCACCAATAAGCCTAATTAAGCCACAAGTAAACATCCCCTAAGTCATGGATGTGGTAATGGGTTTCTATGAGGCTGAGTGGTGGGTAGTGGTTGATAAAGAATAAGTGTGAGTGGAAATCCTTGTTCGAAGATTTCTGTTGAATTATGCAATGTGTTAAGTATGTTGTTGAGATGTATGGATTTTAGGTTGGTGTATGGTAATGCTATTTTTAGAATGAAAGGGGTGGAGTACTAGTTGGTGGTTGCCTAAAAGAGGAACCATGTGCTCTTTGATAGCGATGAGTTGATGGGCGAGTTTATATTGCACCATTCAAATATTGTTGACGATGTTGAATTTGTTAATTATGATGTTTTGTAGCAGATATGAAATCTTTGGGAATGTTGAATTATTCCTTGTGTGTAAAGGTATTCTCATGAGTAGGCTAACCCTATTTTGCGAACGAGAAGTATGTGGTGGGTTTGAGTCTTGAGTGTATTTTGAAATGTATTGGTTGAATTTCTTGAGTGAGATTTGTGGTGAAACCGTTTGGTCAGGCATAGTAATGTAAATGTGCTTTCAACGCATTCGAATTAATCAGAAAATGGAGTGAACAATATTCTACACTAGCCCGAGGAGGTAGAGAGGGTATGTTGAAATAAGTAGGCAACTGGAAGTAGAAAGTTTGATAAGTGAGACAAAAAATGTGAAACAACGATTATGTATTATCATTGTCGGGTACATGAACCCTTTAGTGAGAGTATGAGAAAGAGGATTTGTGTGTATGTTATGGATTAAGGGTCGAGGATAGCTAACTTCTGCAGTTAGTCGTAACATGCACCTGCTAGTGAGTTGTTCTTAGGAAGTATGCTTTATGTTTTCGAGAAGGAAATGGAAAAAGGTAGTTGAATGTAGTGCTCGAAGCCAAGGACCAATGGATAAGACTTGATATAATTATGGGAGATGTTCCAAGTGAGCTTGTCGTTCAGGGTTAAGTTATTGGGAATAGTTATGGGTGAGCATGGTCACTCCTTGTTGAGCGAGTGAAAATTGAATATATTTCATATATGGTTGGACGATTGTTGGAGGCAGTGAGAAATCGAATGTGTATCTTCAGGACTGGTTCAGCTTGGATTAGTGGATGCTTCATATGATGGATTGTAGAGGTTTCTTACAATTAGATATGTAGTGGGGTGATGACGTGGTGGATGTGTATGAATTGGTTGGCATTGATGAGTTATACCAATATAACTCGGGAAAGAAAGTACTATATGCGTTAGACGTATGACGTATTGGGGGAAGTGAGTTTAGTATTGCATGTTATCTCATGAAGAAGCTCATAACAGTGAGTTTATGGTGAAATACAAGGTTGACCTTGTGTTAAGTTGGCGAATTAAGGGTTCATTATTTTAATAAGAGATTCATGTTGTTGGGGCGTTAACTTCGGTAGAATTCGTTCCTTTATGGAAGTAAAGTTGTGTGTGAGACCTATAATTTGTCGCGTTTTAAACCCGTGAGTCTAGGTATGTGAATAAAACGGACAATATCTGGTACGGTTGGCCTGGGGTGTTACAAATGGTACGATTGAGCAGAGAGGTTGCAAGTATATTATACGAAATAACCCAACATAAGAAAGGCACGGTTAACCGAGGTGCAGTTCCACAGGATATAGTCTGACTATGGTTTCGGTCAGAATGGTTTGGGCAACTGAGTGAAGATAAATTGATTGAATTGAAAAGCATTATCCTTTTGAATCTCGAGTTGAGAGGGGACAACTTGATAAGAAAGACGTCCCCATAGAATGAAGTGGTGCGTTCAAGAGAAATGTAGAGTTGGACCACGTTTTGGGGTCCATCGAAATTTGGGAAAGAGTTGGAGAGATAGTATATGAGTTAGATGTCCTAGACAATATTACAGAGAATTCATAATGTGTTTCACACTTCTATTTTTTAGAGCAGTTGTTGGAAGTTTATATGACCCTTTACAAAGGATGCAAGAAAATAAGAAGTTAACCTTTGTCATAGGGTCGAGGACAATCATTGACCGTAGAGTCAAGCAGTTGAAGACCAACGAGATTGACCGTGAAAAAGAACATTGGCATTATCATAAGGGCAGGAAGTAACTTGGGGGGTTGAGGCGGACATGAAGTCCAAGTACCCAAGCTTTTTCGGCGATAGAATTCTGAGGGGAGAATTCTTTTGAGGGGGAGGTATTGTAATACCCATGTTCGTATTTTGGAAAGATTTAAATTTCTAGTGGAATTTTGATTAAAGCTCAAACGTTAAGGACTAAGTTGGAAATAACCAATAGAAGGTTTAAAATCCTAAAACCCTCTTTTTCCTAATCATTTTCCAATTGTGGAGGCAAGAAAGAGAGTGCAGAGGAATTTGGTGTGCGACTTTGGAACAGAAGCAAATAAGAGGTGCAATTAGGAGAGGCCCTACTTCAAGTTCTTCATCAAAGTAAATCCTCTTAATCCATCTATGTTTATTTTGGTAAAATCATATGTAGTGGGCATTTGGAGATAAAGGGGTTAATCTTATGTTAATTCCAATGAGAGATTGATTTGTTAATTGTTTGGATAATGTTAAGAAAGGTTTATACATGTAAACCCTTTGATGTAGAGGCTTAAAACCAATGGTCTAACCCCCGCTTTTCGATATTTGAGTGAGATTTCTAGAAATACATTGTTCAATATAAACCATGTGCTTAGGAATCGCCTAAATCCGCGTAGTAGATACCCAAACATGGCTAAAATCTGGACGAGAGTGGGTAGAACCTGCGTAAGTGGGGGAATGGACGGGAATCCCAGGAGACAGGAAACCCGGACGGGCATTCCCGGGAGACGGGAACCCTGAGGGCATTCCCGAGAGACGGGAACCGAATGGCAAGTCCCGGTAGGCAAGAAGAAGGATGAGTATCTGGGTAAGGACTCAATCCGGGCAAGTTGGAGATCCAGTCGAGCGGAATCCGCTTAAGGGCTATTTCGGGAACTAATTTCTTGACAATGTTGACTTTATTTGAGATTATGTGCTGGTCCTTTTGTGCTAGGATCGAGGTGGATTTAGAGGGACTTTTAAGGGATAATTGAGAGTTTTGGCGGAGTTTATCAAGCGGCTTACCACTCTTATGTGTTTGGTAAATTGTAGGTGTTCGGTTTAAGGACCAAAGGATTAAGTAAGGAAGTGTCGGGCTAGATCGGCAGCTGAGTCTTTCTAACTGAAAATGTTGTTGACATATGAATTTTAATGCATGGGATGTTTATGAAATGACATGTTTTATATTGATTTAAAATGGGAGAAGATATGTATGCATACATTTTGAAAGTAGGCATGTTATGGCTTAAGTCGGGGGAGGGGGGTGTCCCGTTTATGCTAATGTGGGTGTGTGTCCTACTTAAAGGCAGTGTGATCCAGACACGTTATCACAGGTGTGCTTGACCATAGCATGCCATCTCCGTATGTCGTTCATGAGTTTAATGTTTTAAAGTCGTGAATTGTTTATAAATACTTATAAACAGTTTAAATGTTATTTGTGGTGCGGGAGTTGTTTCTAGAGGGATCTTACTTGACCTCATGTTCTAACCCTCTCTTTTCAAAAACTAAAACCATTTTCAGGTAAGGGTTTAGTTAGAAATTCGTTCAAGAGAAAGAAGGGAGGTTATGTCATGAAAGAGTCTTGGTGGAAGCTCGAAGTTACGGTAGACATAGATTATCTCAGTTGTGGACATGTATTATCGTTGTGGATTTGATTTGAGCTTTATGTATTAAATTTCATTTGGGTCGTAATGTTATATTTTAGATGTATTGGAATTCGGGTTGTTACAGTGATGTTGGTAATGGCGACGGTGATGGCAGAGATGTTGGCGCGGGGTGGGGGGGTTGGTGACGGAGGAGTGGTAATATTGGTTAAATTAGATGCACGGTTTATTTTGTTTTTTTATAAATAAATTATAAAATATGTTACATTTGCCAATGAATGGAATTCAGTTTAATCACTTATGCCAATGAATGATCAAATCTTTCAACGACAGAATCCAAGCAATTCAATACGCGGACCAAACATTATTAAGGAATTTGGTCAAAGGAATTTGACATTCCGATTCCATCAAATTCCTTTTATGAATTCCATGAACCAAACGCCTTGAGGGGTGTTTGGTTCATGTTAAACCAAATCCTATTTTCTTCTGTGAGTTTTTCCTTCAAATCCTATTTTTGATTCTTGATTGATTACAATCCTTTTTCGTTCTTCCACTTAGATTCAATTGTTGTTCACAATTGGATCTAATTTCGTTTTTCTTGTTATTCGATTTGTTCTTTTCAAAGACAAATCATTCTCTTTTTCTGATTGATCCATATCAATCTCTACTGTAATGAGTTCAACTTCATCATCATCTTTATCAGCCTCACAGATTTCTGCAATTGATGATAGGATGCATCCTTATTATCTGCATCATTCAGATAGTCTAAGAATTGTTCTGGTTTCTCAGGTCTTAACAGGCGACAACTACACTTCGTGGAGTCGTGCTATGATGATTGTCTTGTCGGTGAAGAATAAAATAGGCTTTATCGATGGATCTCTTGTAAAACCAAATAGATTTGATCAAAATCTTCTCACTGCATGGAAGAAGATTACCGGTATTGTTATTTCTTGGACCATGAATTCAGTTTCCAAGGAAATAGTCAAAAGTATTATGTTCAATGAATCAACATTCAAGATATGGAAAGATTTAAAGGATCGATTTGAAGAAAGCGATGGACCAAGGATTTTTCAAATCAAGCGTGATATTGCAACTTTAGGTCAAAATCAGGACAATGTGACCACCTATTTTACAAAGCTGAAGTCTATGTGGGATAAATTGGAGCAATTTCGTCCAAGATGTTATTGTGGAAAATGGGAATGTGATGGAGTAAAGAATATCGAGAATAAAATTCGAAAATGAACAAGTGATGAATTTTCTAATGGGGCTTCAAGATTCTTTTTTGCAGATCAGAAGTCAAATTCTTCTATTGGATTCGTTACCTCCTATTAATCATGTTTTTGCATTGGTAGTGTAGGAAGAAAGGCAACGTGATGTCACTAATTTTGAAAAACAGGCCGCTAATGTGTCTAGAGAGGCTATGGCTTTCAATACTAACACTGGATACAAGAAACCTGCAATTAAATGCATTAATGTTTCTGGTCTGAATATGCCTATCAATTCTTCTAAGAATTTTGGTAGAGACCGTCCTTTTTGCAGACATTGCAAGATTCCAGGTCATATTGTTGAGCGATGATATGAACTTCATGGATATCCGATTGGATATAAGCATAAACAAAAGGGTGCAAAGGATGTGATAGAAGAATACAATAATCGAGGAGCTGATGGACTCGATAATGTTGTCAATGGTCTTTCTTCTGCACAGTGTCAACAATTGATGGTTGCATTATTAAACAAAATCGCTTACGTGAACAATGCGGATGTTGATCAAACAATTAATATTGGAAACCAAGGTATTTGCTTGTCTTTTTTCTACAAATGGCAGTAAGTCACATGTCTGGATTCTTGATTCTGGTACATCCATACATATTTGTTGTGAAGTCAATATGTTTAAAATATCAAGAAGGTAACTGGTTTTACATTAGTTTTACCAAATGGTCAAAGAGTCCTTGTTGAATTGATTGGAGATGTTCAACTTTGTGATGTTATCATGTTGAGGAACGTTTTGTTTGTTCCACATTTTTATTTGAATCTGGTATCGGTTAGTTCCTTAACTACAAATTATGAATTAACTGTTAAGTTTGTTGATGAATTGGCTACCATTCAGGAGGTGAAAGACAAAAGGATGATTGGTAGGGCTAACAAGGTAGATGGTCTGTACGTAATGACTGCTAGAAGAAATTTTGAAGCAACAGCTCATCAAATTTCTCTGGAAACATGGCATAATCGCTTCGGACATCCTTCGAATAAAAGATTGTTAGCCATTAGGACTTTTTTGAATTTAAAAGATGATCCTAAAAATAAGATTTGTTCTGTATGTCCTTTGGCTAAACAAAAACATATACCTTTTGTCAATCTCACAATCGTTGTAATGAAGATTTTGACTTGGTTCATTGTGACATTTGGAGTCCTTTTCATCTTCCCGGACATCATGGGCATCAATATTTTCTTACTTTGGTGGATGATCATAGTAGGTTTACGTGGCTGTATCTGCTCAAACGAAAATATGATGCAATCACTATTGTGCCTCAATTCTTTGCAATGATCGAAACTCAATTTGGTAAAGCTATTAAAATGTTTAGAAGTGACAACGCTAAGGAGTTTGAATTTGATGAATTTTTCAAGAGGAAAGGCGTGATTCATCAAAAGTCATGTGTAACTTGTCTACAGCAAAACTCTGTTGTTGAAAGAAAGCACCAACACCTTCTTAATGTTGCCTGTTCAACTAGCTGACATGTTCACGAAGCCTCTGCCTAGTTCGAAATTGGTTTCTATGTTGAACAAGATGGCTTTAAAAAATATTCATTGGCTAAGATCATCTTGAGGGGGGCATATTAGAGTGGAAAGGTCTTTTTGGTAATTTAGCTATTAGACTGTGGTAAATATGTTGGATCCAAGATCATGAATAATGAGAGTCAAAGTCAAAGCTCAAGTCAAAGCCTCTTAAAGCAAAATTCAAGTCTTTGTAAAAAATCAATTTGTTTAGTTTAGTTAGTTGTGTTTTGTCTTTGTATATGTAGGTATATATAGTGTTTTCGTTTGTAGACTCATATGACTAATAGAGAGAATAATTCTTAGACAGAGAAATATTTCAAAGAGAGCAATTTGTACTGTTGAATACAATAAAATGAAATTGTGATTGAATTCAGTTGTTGTTCATATTGATTAGCACACATCTGGGAACAATAATTGGTATCAGAGCAAGCACGAATCATAAATCAATCAAGAATTTTGAAATTTTGATCAAAATTTTTCAAGAACTCGCACTGCACTGTTCAAATTCTAATTTTGTGTATTCTTGTTGATTTGGAGTTAGAATCAAGTGCACTGTATTGGTTTTGTGTCATAGAACACATTTGCTTTGAATCATATCGTGCAATTCACAATATGTTTATGTGAATTTTGGATTTGTTTGAATTTTGTTTTAGCACTGTATACGCACTGAGGTTAGATCAATTTTATGATTTTGATGTATTTTGTTGAAATCAATTGTGAGTAACCTGTTCGAATTGTGTTCTGGATCAAATTGACAAAGTTCTATGGTGCAATTTGGAGTTTTGTATTGAATCTGAGTTGTTTTTGAAGTTGCTGGAACGAGATCTGAAGAACTCGCATAGAAAACTGAAGAACTCGCATGATGATGAGAAACTCACATGGATTTGAAGTTTGAATGTTGCTAAGTGAAGAACTCGCATCGTGATATATACGAGAAGTACGAAATTCGCATCTCTATACATGCGAATAGCAGGAATTCGCATCATTTAAGATACGACAAGTTAAGTTTGAGTTTGTAAAGGACGGAATTCGCATCCCTTTATATGCGAGAAGTTGGAAATTCGCATCGTATTACATGCGAATTCTGAAAAACTCGCATCTCAAGTGTGAAAATTTTCCAAGGCAACAATTCGCATCGATACGAATTGTTTGAGGTTGAAAATAATTCTAAGTCCAGAATTCGCATCACAAAAGCATGCAAATAGTTTCAAGATGCTGAAATATTCTGACGTTCGAAATTCACATATCGATATATGCGAGTAGTTTGAAATTCACATCGGTTTATATGCAAAAAACTTAAAATTCGCATCCTTCAGCGTGTGTATTATAGCAATTCGCATCATTCCTTGTACGAATTTTTTCCCTTTGCAAAACGTTTCTGCAGTGATGTACGAATTCCATACTTAGTCATTTTCTGACTGAGTTTTTCTAAGTTTATTTTTTATTTTCTGATTCTATGTGTAAAGATCTGTGTAATTATCAAGATGGTATATTTTGAAGATGAAGAAGAAGAAATTATTAAACTCAAAACAAAGAATGAAGATATCACTTCATCAGTTGATTTTTATTTAAAGAGATCAAAGAAATATCATGCTGAAAAGAGGTTACTACGTGAAGAAGTAAATGTGTTAAAGAAGACAAATGATGATCTACAGAAGCAGATTTCTGGTTTGGAAGAAGAAAAGGTACATATTTTGGAAACTGAGAATATTGAGTTGAAAAGTAAGATTTCGGATTTCGAAGAAGAGATTTTCAAACTCAAGGAAGAAGTTTCTATCAAGACAAATGAGGAGACAATATAAGTTTTAGATACTGCAAATGCTAATCTTCAAAAGAAGATTTTAGAATTAGAACAGAAGATTCCTAATGACAAAGATGAATTTCAAAAGGAAAATAAAGGATTTGCACAAAAGTTCTCACAATTTTCAAGAAAGACTTTTGAAGAGAAGAAAGTTGTTGAGCTTAAATGTGCAAAACCTTCTCAACAAGTGATAAATTTTGAGAAAGTGGTCATTATGGAAAGGGACAAGTTTGAAAAGGAGAAGAAGGTGGTTGAGTAGAAAAAAGTTGGAATTTTCAAAGAAATATCTTATCAAAGAAAGAATGTTGAGAAAGATTTTGAGGAAGAAAGGAAGATTTTTGATTCGGAGATTAGGATGCTTACAAAGAAAATGACTGAACTATCAACAAAGGCAATTAAAGAGCAGAACACAAAGTTTGAATTTCAAAAGAAGATTGACCTGCTTACCAAGGAAAGAAACAGTTTATCTTCCAAGATAACAGAACCTGAAGATATTGTCTCTAAGGTGGTTTTGACGTAGCAGAAGACTCCTGATTCAATTGATCAATTACCTAGAAATGATTCAGCTGACTCTAAATGTTCATTCAAGACAGCATCAAGGTCATATCAAACAACTGTTTCTACAAAGAGGTCAGTTAATTCAAATGATCATATTCGTACTACTAACCTATTCTATGATAGGAATGTTGATGGCACATGTAAATATTAAAAGAGAAATAGAAAAGAAAAGCGGGTTTGGAATGTAAAAGCAACTTCTAATGAGAAGAATAAGCATAAATCATTTGTCCATACACCAAATGCCATGAAGAACAATGTCCGAAAAGGTAAACCTGATTTTGTTTATTCTAGAAATCAATTACTCAGGTTAGCTCAAAAGAAGAGTTATTGTTCTTACTGTCATGCAAATGATTTTGTTCATAAAGCTTCTAATCATTACTGGTATGGTTCTTATTATGTTACCCCTAATAGAACTGCAAGAAACAAACCTGGACCCAAATACCAGTGTGTACCAAAGCCAAAAGATCCATCTGTAATGCAAGCACTTCCAGTCTAGGGGTTGTAAAGGAACCATGGCTTTTGGACAATACAGTTCAAAACTTGCGCCTCAATGTTAAGAAGTTAGACTTCTGAGTAAATCAACTCAGGACTCGGACTTCAATGTTAAAGAGTTTGACTTCTAAACACAACTGTTTAGGACTCATACTTCAATGATCAAAAGAAAGTGTACTCCGATGCATCAAAAGAGATGATCAACCTTCAAGGGGGTGTATACATATTACCTCTACTGAGAATATTGCGAATGCATATTTCCAGGGGGAGTAAATGACATCTAATTATCTTAGATCAGAAGTGGTTTTAACAAGTTTTATTGCTTTCATGTTTTTAATTTTCGAATAAAAGTTTTTGTTTTCAATAAGACTTTGTACTTTGACGTCTTTTTGACTATTTGAATAATTTAAGGAGGAGCTTACATGATTATATCATTAATGACTTTGAAGCTGACTTTATTTGATTAATGCTGAGCGTAAGGATTATTCTATTCTTAATCTCATTATGTTTGAAAGACAGACAACTTACAGACATGAAAACATGTTTTTAAAAGTTCAAACCACTTCTCGATTCTCAAAAAGATTTCATGAATTTAGAAGTGTGATTTTAAATGTTTTCATACTTGCGCGATATTGAGTAACTGACCGTGTGTTTCCAAAGATTAATACTTGTGTGTTATCCTTTCCATATACTGTCAAGTATGCATATATACTGGTTCAGTCTTTCTTATTGATTTTGTTATTACCATGTCTCATAAAGAAACAATTTTTCGATGGTAATAAAATCCTTTTGTACATTCAAAGTTTGTTGAGCGTTGATTCATTCAAAACGTTTCTTTCAAGAATGTATATATTTGCTTCATATAGACAACAGCCAATTTTTCATGACCTAAGCTTTTAATGATAAATCATTCATATTTGATCTTTTCGATACATTGCCAGATTCTCAAACAAGTCTTTTGTATTCATTTCATTCTTTCAATCTACTTGTTTTTGAGAAAATCTTCCATGTTTAAAATGCTCAAATCTTCATGATTATCTTAATGAGCATCGTTACAAGTAACATATGTACTATGTTTTAATTGCTAAAGTTAAACTGCTGAGAAACATTTCGCTTTTAAGACAAATACATGGGATCAGTGTGAGGACTTATTAGAACTTCTATGGATTCACAACAACCAGTGATTCCTACCCAAGAAGTTATCTCGAGTGATCGAGAGGCGAGGGGTCAATATCTGAGTATGGGTGTGTGCTGAGATAAAATGGACAAAGAGTTTGGTTAGAAGTGATCTTAAATGATAAAAAGAAAGTGGGTGTGAGAACAGAGTTAAATGAATATTAGAACTCTGCACCAAAACTTTTTTCTAAGCCGAGAAGCCATATTACTGTTGTTTCACAATTCTTTCATGAACATCATTAAAACAGGAAACTAGCCCATGCCAACACTTGCTTAAACCCCACCAGCTACTAATTTCTTTCTTAACAAAGAGATGTTTCATATTTTCTTGGGGATGCAACACATAATCTATCTTGTCTTCATTTGGAAGATGTGGATATTGAAACAGAAGGAAGTCTGCTCCACTTTCGCACTTCGATCATGCACAATTGCATGAGTCTGTGTAATACTGTTGTTGTCTCAATGGTTTACATATTTTGAGCCTTTTGGAAAAGCCTATGTAGCTTCAATCATTTCTACCCTATACACCAACACACAAGGAATACGTTTTCTTTAATAACGTTCATAGAAAATTCTTTGTGATTTTTCGATGATTGAATGGAAGCCCTGGGGGAGTGGACATAAAAAAAACTCCTTTCCAAAGTACTTTCGTTGTACAAAGTGGCTTTGTGCTTCTTACAAGCATCATAACTGATTCGTTTGTTGATTCAGGGTTACATGCTTATTTGTCTAAATTTGAAAAGATTCGGATGAATACAATATAAATTGATGGATGGTTCAGATGCTTATTTTGAAAGATCAGTGGTCAGAAAAAGATTCATGACATTTCTTGAAGAAGTTTTGATGATTTATATGCTCTACATCATCAAAAAAGAGGAGAGGTGATAAAGAAATGTTGGAATTTGCGGAAGGTACATGTTTGGAAGATGGGGGAGATTTTTTTTTTCAAGAAATGAGAAGGTCAAGAAATAGATAAGGAATTATGGGTGAAATTAATTTCAAGAAATGTTGTCTAAAGAACAGATTGTGAAAATTCCGGGAAGAAAGTGATCAAGAGATGACAGATTTAAAGGTTATATTTCTGAAATATGCGAAGAATGCTCATAAAGAAAGTGAAAGTTCAAAAAGATCTGAAAGATTGAAGAAATTTGATGAAATTTTCTTTGAAGATTATTTGCTAAAATAAAATAAGCTAAGTCTGAAGATAATTTCTTTTCTAATGTTTGAAAGAGGTTCATATACCCTTGGGAGATTGTTAAAATTCTTGAAAAAGATATTTACAAACTTTGGGGAAGATTACTGAAAATATGAAGACAGTTCAAACAAAGGAGAAGATTGTTTGTGAATGCAGAAATTCAACTTTGTTTATCCAAAAGGGGAGATCACTTGTTTCTAGATCAAAAGAGGGAGAATTTGTTTTGAAGATGATCTTGAATCCAAAGGGGGAGATTGTTAGTGCATAAATATGTTGGATCCAAGATCATGAAGATGGAGAGTCAAAGTTGTTGGGTCTGAAATGAGCTAAGGATGATTAATACTGCCATATACTACTTCTTGTGTGATTAACACTGCTAGTTCAATATTTCTACTGATGGTGAGATTAATACTGCTAACATGGTTAGTACTGTTAGCATGTTAGTACTGCAAGATGGTTAATACTGCTGAGTAATTACTACTGCTTATGAATATTAAAGTTGCTGAGAAGATTTGAAGATAATTATGGACTGGATTATGAAGATTAATTTTTCTTTTATAATTATCTTGTAATTTGTCTTGTATATATACTGGATAGAAGGCATAGTTTAGAACATACATTGATAGTTTTCCATATACGTTTTTTTTAGAGAGAATTAACCTCAAGATTCTTTGAAATCCTTTCTTTAGAGAAGCTCAGAACGTGTTTTGAGTCTGTTCAACAGATTGAGGTTTTGTTTGTAATCATTAAGTTAAATCAATATAACTTGTGATTTTCATTCTAATACTGTTCCATTGATTTACTGTTAAAGTGTTTTTCCGCAACTTATTTAACATTGTTTCTGAGTCTGTTAATTAAATTCTTCATTAGAATTTTTCGATCTTGACAAGTGGTATCAGAGCTAGTGTAACTCATAAAGCAAGAATCATCATGGACGGATCAAGCGACAGCGTTCTTGTTTCAAAGGTCCCCATGCTCAAACCCAATGAGTTTGACATGTGGAAAATCAGAATCAGGCAGTACATTCTTCTCCCAGACTTCTCAATCTGGGATATCATTGAGAATGGTCCCTCTGATGGAGAAAAGATGGGTGCAGATGGCAAGAGACCTCCACCAAAGACTGATGGAGAAAGAAAGATGAGGCAGACTGAGATGAAAGCCTTGAGTACTCTGCTCTTGGCAATTCCTATTAAGTATCAACATCAATTCTGCAACTATTATGATGCACAAATTCTATGGAATGCACTGGAGAAAAGATTTTCTGATACCAAAAGTACCAAGAGAAATCAGAAGGCTATCCCGAAGCAGTAATATGAAAACTTCATGTCTACAAAGAATGAGTCCATGACTCAAACTTTTGATAGATTTAATAACTTAATTGGTGAATTGGCTACTGTTGGTGTCCAGATAGATCAAGATGATGTCAACAGAAAATTTCAAAGATCTCTTGGTGATGAATGGACTATGTACACTGTCTCCTTCAGACAGAATGACCAACTGGAGGACATGGAACTGGATGACCTCTATAATGACCTTAGGGTGTTTGAAGCAGAGGTAGAAGCAAAGAAGAGGCCCTCTGGATACGCATACAATGTTGCTCTTCTAACATCTTCTACTGATTCTGCTTCTAATACAGAGTCAGTTAGTGCTGCCTATGGATCAAAGCAAGATGGATCTAATGACTCAGTTTTAGAAGCTTTTCTAGCCAGTTATGCTAATTCCACTCTAATTAATGATGACTTAGAACAGATAAATGCTGATGATCTGGAAGAGATGGATATCAAGTGGCAGATGGCTATGCTCACAATGATGGTAAAAAGATTCATCTAAAGGACTGGAAGGAACAACTTTGCTCAGAAAAGAGAAAATGGGGTTGGATTTGATAAATCCAAGGTTGAATGTTACAAATATCACAAGCTAGGGCACTTTGCAAGAGAATGCAGAAGTGGAATGCCTCAACAGGATACTAGCAACCATCAACCATCACAGTCCACTAGCTTCAACAACAGGAACTCTTCTCAAGCTTTTGTTTCCCAAGAAGGAATGGGATTTGATTGGAGTGACCAAGCAGAAGAAGCAGTTCAGAATCAAGCTTTAATGGCTAAAGTTTCAGAGTCAGCAAGCACTGATATTCCCACCAAGATAAAATATAACATTTGCTCAAAATCTTGCATAGAAACTGTTAAAAAGTACAGGGATCACAATCAAAGCATGTACGGTGACCTAAAAAGGTTAGAGAAAGATAGAAGAGAGTATGTTGTGATAGTTGAGAATTTGGAAGAACAGATTAAGGCATACAAAGCCAATGAACTTCAACACACATATGATACTAACTACTGGAAGTGGGAAAAGAATCAGTTAGAGTTTAAGCTTAAAAAGTCTGAAGAGGAATGTGAAAAGATAAGGAGTGATTTTGAGAAAGCCAAGCTGGACATTGAGATGTTTTCCAATGCCTCCAAAGCAATGACTTACTTCTAAAATCTCAAGTCCATGACAACCTGAAAAGAGGTTTAGGATACAACAGTACCCCTCCACCCTATAACAATAACTATATCCCTCCTACTTCAGACCTATTAGAAAGACAAGAGAAAATAGACTTACCTGCAGGAGCCACAGAAATAGATCCTCTTGACAGTGTAGTGATTGAGGAAGAGGCTGAAGAAGAGACCACTAAGGGTAAAAATAAGGATGACCTTAAAGAAATCCCTTACTAATGAAAGGGGGGTAAACCTTTTGTAAAGAGTGAGAAAGCTGAAAGTTCTAAGAGAGGGAAGGGAAAGGTACAGAGAGTCCATTACATGCAAACCACTGTTGTTAATCCCTGTACATGTAAACATAATCAGCCTCAACAACATGATAAAACAAGGGGAAATTAAAGAAATATAAATAATCAGTGGGCTTTAAAACAAGGAATTGATCTGAGAAAATTTAACAGACCAAAGCCTTGTTTTATCTGTGGCAAGTTAAATCATCTAGCCAAACACTGTTATTTCAATCCTATTAACCAAATGATCACTTTTCAAAGAAATATACAAATCATGTTGGTTATAGGAAGCAAATAAGGAATCATATGGATGAGAATGTGAGAAGGGCACCTATAAAATCTCATGCTCAGAATAAGTTTCTTAATTCAAAGAAAAATATTCCAAATAAGCCAAGGAGTAACTTAAAGAAAAAGAATGCAAAAAAATTTGTCCAAGTTTGGGTTCCAAAAGTAAAGAAATTTGTTAGTACTGCTACTTCAAATAGTACTGCTGACAGAAATAGTGCTGCTGCAAACAATACTACTGCTAACCCAGTTAGTAGTGATAACAAAGTTAGTATTGCTAACCCAATTAGTACTGCTAATGATGTTAGCACTGCTAACAAAGTTAGTACTGCCAATCAAGTTAGTACTACTTCCAATAACAGGCTCATTCTTCTGACAAAGTATTCAAGCAATAAGATTCCTCAGTTTGATAATCTCATCAAGTCTGAATATGAATATGTTGATGAGAATGGGAAACCCAAATCAAGTTGGTTCAGGTCCTGATTGGCTATTTGACATTGATTCACTTTCTAATTCTTTGGGTTTCAATAATGTGCATAATGCAGGAACAGGGACAGAAAAGGTACAAGTACAAAGACAAGAGTTTGTGTTGTTCCCAACACCTACTGTTGATCCTGTTGAATTCTGTGATCAAGATAAGAAAGATACTTCATATTCAAAGGACACTGAACCAACTCAGAATGAAGAGGACAGAGGTGAAAAGGAAGATCAGCCCTCAGATTCAGGAATCAAAGGTCCTGAGATGCCATGTTTGGAAGATGATGACACAGATGATGATAACTCTTCAGTTTTTGGTGGCAACACTCCTAAAAAGAATGACTCTAATCTGGAAGCAGATAATAATGAAGAGGTTGTTCATCAAACAAGAGTTCAGAAAAATCATCCTCCTCAATTGGTGATTGGTGACATCAATTCACCTATAATCATAAGGAATCAAAGTAAGTTGGGAGGATTGAAAGATATACAATCAGGTTTACTTTCTTGTTTTCTATCACAGGTTGAACCCAAAAAGGCATATGATGCAATGAAGGATCCAAGCTGGATAGAAGCAATGCAAGAGGAGCTACTGCAGTTTGTGCTGCAGGATGTATGGGATTTGGTTGACCTTCCAAAAGGACATAGAGCTATAGGCACTAAACGGATCTTCAGGAACAAGAAAGATGAAAGAGGAATAGTAATAAAGAACAAGGCCAGATTAGTGGCACAAGGGTATACTCAAGAAGAGGGAATTGATTATGAAGAGGTATTTGCACCAGTGGCTAGGATTGAGGCAATCGGGCTATTTTAGCCTATGCATCTTTCATGAAGTTCAGGGTCTACCAGATGGATGTAAAGAGGGCTTTCCTGTATGGGAGAATTGAAGAACAAGTGTATGTCTGTCATCCTCCAGGGTTTGAGAATCCAAATTATCCTGACGGAGTATACAAATGGAAGAAGGCACTCTATGGGCTACATCAAGCACCAAGGGCATGGTATGACACTTTGTCTACCTATCTCTTGGAGAATGGTTTTCAAGGAGGAATCATAGACAAGACTCTGTTCATTCAGAGGAAGAAGAAGGACATTCTTATAGTGCAAATCTATGTGGATGATATTATCTTTGGATCCACAAAAGATCAAATGTGCAAGGATTATGAAGAATTGATGCACAAGAGATTCAAGATGAGCTCTATGGGTGAACTTACTTTCTTCCTTGGGCTACAAGTTAAGAAGAAGAAAGATGGGATATCTATAAGCCAATCCAAATATGTGCAGGACATTCTTACTAAGTTTGGATTCTCATGTTCAAAGCCTGCAAGCACACCCATGGAGACACACAAATAGATCACTATAGATCTTGAGGGGGAGGATGTGGATGTTCATCTCTATAGATCCATGATTGGCTCCCTCAAGTATCTCACTACTTCAAGACCAGATATCATGTTTTCTGTTTGTGTGTGTACAAGATTTCAAGTAAGGCCTAAGCAGTCACACTTTCAAGCAGTGAAGAGGATATTCAGATATCTCAAAGGTCAACCTAGATTAGGTCTTTGGTATCCTCATGAATCACCATTTGACCTACTTGCTTATTCAGACAGTGACTTGGGTGGTGCAAATTTGGATAGAAAGTCAACTTCAAGGGGATGTCAGTTTTTGGGTGCAAGACTAGTGTCACGGCAGTGTAAGAAACAAACCACAGTGTCCACCTCTACAACAGAAGCAGAGTATATAGTTGTTGTAAGCTGTTGTTCACAAGTACTCTGGATTCAGAATCAAATGCTGGACTACGGTATGACTTTTCTTCACACTTCAATCTTCAAAGACAATAACAATGCTATTAGCATTGTTAATAATCCAGTCAAGCACTCCAAAAAAAAGCATATAGAAATCAGGTACCATTTTGTTAGCTTAAATTAGCCCCCAATTTAATTGAATGTTTTATAAAGAATTGTATTTTAGACTTTTTAATTAGTTGTATGGGCTTGAGCCTTTTGATTGTAAATGGGCCCTATTAATAGGTGCCCATGTGCCTCTCAATTCCTTTTTCCTCACAAAAGGTGTTTAGGTCAAGATTTTTAAATTCAGTACCATTGTCTGACCTAATGACTTTTACCTTTTGATTTGTTTGGTTTTCAATTCTTAGGATAAAGGATTTGATCAGTCCACTTGTCTCATCCTTAGTCCTTAGAAAATATACCCAAGTAAATCTAGAGTAATCATCAACAATAACTAAGCAGTATGATTTCTTATCTATACTCATAACATTTGTAGGACCAAACAGATCCTTATGCAACAACTGAAGAAAAGAAGAAATTGTGTTCACTTCTTTGGACTTATAAGAAGTTTTGTGTTGTTTGCCTTTGAGACAAGCAACACAATGATCATCACATGAAAAGACTTTTGAAGGCAAACCTCTTACAAGGTTGTTTTTAACAAGTTTATTCATTGTTTTAAAGTTCATGTGACACATCCTTCTGTTCAAAAGAGATGATTCATCCAAAGATGCTTTTGAAACAAAACAATTTAGGAATGAATCAGTTGAAACATTTTCCATATCCAAACAATAGACATTATCCTTTCTGGGAGTTCTTAGTAGTATCATCTTTTCATCAACTACCTTGAATCCAGGAGCAAGGATAATGCATTCTGAATCAATGAATAATATACTATGCTTTTTGTCACAAACCTGTGATACACTTAACAGGTTGTACCTTAACTGGTCAACATAGAAAACATCCTCAAATGTCATCTTACCTTTTGTTACATCACCCTTACCACTAATATTACCTCCATCTGGAGTATTACCAAAGGCAACATGTCCTCCATCAATTTTCTTGAAATTCTTGAGGCAAGCCATGTTCCCTGTCATGTGCCTAGAGCAAACACTATCAACATGCCAGATGCTCTTTCCCTTGAGCTGTTGATTGCCCTGCACATAAGATAAATAAATTAGTATTGATTGGGAACCCAAGCCAAAATGGTCTTGGGTCTCCCTTTCTCATCAAAGTATTTACACTCCTTTTTGATGAGATTTTTAAAATCAGAGCACTCTTTACTGGAGTACTTTGTCAAGATGATTGGTCTAGAAGCACAAATACTAGAAGCAGTATTAATTTTAGAAGTACTAACAGAGTTAGCAGCACTAACAGGTTTAGCAGTACTAACATTTGAAGAAGTACTAACAATGTTAGCATCACTAACATTGGTAGAAGTAGTATTGCTTCTGGCAGCACTATCTTTGTCAGCAACACTATTTGTGGTAGCAGTACTAACAGTTTAAGTGCTTTTAGGAACCCACATCTCGACACTCTCTTTTACAGTCTTTTTCTTCATATGGCTTTTAGATTTAACATGTTTCTTAGCCACATGGTTCCTTTCATTCTTCCTATAAACAAAGGGTTTTTGCATAGATCTTTGAAAAATTAGCCTTTGGTTAGTTGGATTAAAATAACAGTGTTTGGCAAGATGATTCAATCTGCCACATATGAAACAAGGTTTTGGTCTGATGATTCTGCTCAGATGAACTCCTTGTTCTGAGCCCACTGATTATTCCAATTTCTTTGATTTCCCCTCCTTTAATCCTATTTTAGGGATTCAAATTTATTACATGCACACTATTTGCAAGGAACAGGATTAACAACTGTAGTTTGCTTGTAATGAACCTTTTTGGACTTTCCCTCAGTCTTCTCTACACCATTGGATTTGACCCAATCCCTTCCACCACCCTCATTGGTAAGAATGTTATTTTCTAAGGGAATCTCACCACTCACAGTGTTATCCGTACTCTTACCAGCTTCTTTCTCAGTCTTGTCCTCAACAACTACTTCATTTAAAGGATCTATCTTAGTGGCTCCCACATGCAAGTCCTTCTTATCCTTGGTCTCTAGCAAGTCTGATTTAGGAGGTATGTAGTTGTTATTGTATGGTGGTTGTGTGGTATTGTACCCAATTCCTGGTTTAAGCTTATCATGGATTTGGACCTTTAGAATTGAATCCATGGCTTTAGAGGCATATGAAAACTTTTCCACATCTAGTTTAACCTTGTCTAGTTCTCCTCTCAACTTTTCATTCTCCTCCTTGGACTTTGTCAGTTGGATTTCTAGATCATTCTTCTCCCACTTCCAGTAATTTGTATCATATGTGTGCTGAAGTTCATTGGCTTGGAAACCTTTGATTTGTTCCTCAAACCTCTCAACAATTCTCACATAGTCTTTTCTATCCTTCTCTAACCTTTTAAGGTCATCACTCATATTCTGGTTGTGATCCCTGTATCTTTTAACAGTGTCTATGCAAGTTTGAGAACAGATATTAGAAAGTACCTCAGTTGGGAGATCTGATACTTCTGCCATGAGAGCTTGATTTTGAATGGCCTCTTCAGCTTGATCACTCCAGTCAAACCCCATTCCTTGTTGAGAAACAAGAGCTTGAGCAGAGTTTCTGTTCTGGTTGAAGCTTCTAGTCTGTGCTTGTTGGTGGTTGTTGTAAGACTCTCCACTTCTGCATTCCCTGGCAAAGTGTCCCTTCATATGACACTTATAGCACTCAACTTTTGACTTATCAAAGCCTGCTCCATCTTCTCTTCTTTGAGAGAAGTTGTTCCTCCCAGTCCTCTTGATGAATTTCTTCACCCTCATAGAAAGCATGGTCATCTGCCATTTGATATCCATCTCTTCAAGATCATCAGGATGAAGCTGCTCTAAGTCATCATTGATTAAAGAAGAATTACCATGGCTGGAAAGAAAGGCTTCAAAAATAGATTCATTACCTTTTTCTTGATTTACTCCACTGGCAGCATTAACTGATTGAGGGTTAGCAGTAGAATCAATTGATGCTGATAGGAGTGCAGCATTATGCACATATCCAGTAGGCTTCTTCTTTGCTTCCACCTCAGATTCAAACACTTTTAAATCATTATATAGATCATCCAGTTCCTTTTCTTCCAACATGTCATTCTGTCTGAATGAGACAGTGTACATGGTCCATTCATCTCCAAGAGATATGAGAAACTTGCGGTTGACATCATCTTGTTCCATATGAACTCCAACAGTATCCAACTCACCAATTAGCTTATTAAATCTATCAAAAGTTTGAGTCATAGACTCATTCTTTGAAGATCTAAAATTCTCATATTGCTGCTTGAGAATATCCCTTTGATTCCTCTTAGTGCTCTTGGTACCAGCAAATCTCTTCTCTAAAGCATTCCATAGAATCTGAGCATTTGTGCAGTGTTGAAACTGATGTTGATACTCATTAGGAATGGCCAAAAGCAGGGTGCTTAAGGCTTTCATCTCCAATTGTCTGACTTTCTTCTCACCATCAGTTTTTGGAGGTGGTCTTCTGCCATCTTGTCCAATTTTACCTTCAGTAGAGGGACCGTTCTCAACAATGTCCCACATAGAACAGTCTGTAAGGAGGATGTACTACTTGATCCGAATTTTCCACATGTCAAACTCATTAGGTTTGAGCATGGGAACCTTTGAAACAAAAGTACTGTTTGATTCACCTGTGTTGTCCATGATTAATGAAGGTTTCTGAGAATACTTGCTCTGATACCACTTGTCAGGATCTAATTCTTAACAAGAATAATGAACTCATAAACAATTGATCTTCAGTCTATAATTATCTCCTTTACTTTAGCAAGTCTTCTATACAACTGTCTTCTTTCCATACTGAGTCTTCATCTCATAAGCAGTATTAAGTTGTAGCAGCATTAACCACTCTGATAAGTACTAATCTCCAGATGCACTAATTCTACTTAGCAGTAGTAACTTCTTCAAGCAGTATTAAACTTGATTAGCAGTAGTAATCTGTCTTAGCAGTAGTAATCATACTTAAGCAAATCTTCAGTTCCCAACATCTATACAAAACAAAAATATAGACATTCTCGAAATGATGTTTCGAAATGAAATATCGCTCAAAATTCTTTAAAGTACAAGCGGGGTGTCTTACCATCGAAATTATTTTTCAATATGAGACATGGTAAGAACAGTGTGAACAAAAAATCAAACCGGTGTGTGTGAATACTTGAAAGTATAAAGAAAAGACAATACACAAGTATTTATCTTTGGGAACACACGGTTTATTAATCATTGAAGCTCAAAATGAAAAATGAAAAACATTTAAAATCACACTTCCAATTCATGAAATCTGTTCAAGAATCGGGAAGTGGTTTGAACATTTCAGAACATGATTTCTATACCTGAAAGTTGTCCTTCTTTCAGATACATTTGAGATTAATATAAGAATTTTACCTTGTCGCTCAACCTTAATTCTCATAAAGTCAGTTGTAGTCAATAAGATATGATCGTGTCATATTCTCTCATCCTGCATAAGTCTCAAAGTCTAGTCAAAACAACTTTTATTCACAACAAAAAAAATTAAAAGACATAAAGCAGTAAAACAGTTAACTGTACGAGTTCTGATCTGAGTAATCAGAAATCATTATCTTACTCCTTTTGATATTATATGCTCCCCCTAAAATTATGAATTACAAAAATTTTATCAATTAAGAAAAATGCAGAAATTAGATAAGCTCCCCCTTAAAATAATGTAGATCATCTAAAATCTTCTCTTATTCCCCTGAGATCATGAGCAACCAATTAAAGTGCAGATATCCTTCAAACATAATGATAAAGAAAATGATGAAAAATAACAATACGTAACTTTATTAGGTAACAACCGATTATGTCTTAAGATTTAACATACCAAGCTTAGAGACAAGAAAATTAAATCTCTTGTCATCTAAGGGTTTGGTAAATAAATCTGCAAGTTGATAATCTGTTTTACAAAATAAAGTTCAATTGTTCCTTTTTCTACATTATCCTTAATAAAATGATACCTGACATCAATGTGTTTGGTTTTCGTATGTTGGACAGGATTAGCAGATATCGCGATTGCACTCTTCGAGTCACAATATATTGGAATTTTATCAAACTTGAATCCATAGTCTCGCAGTTCTGTTCGCATCCACAGGACTTGAGAGGAGCAACTAGCAACAACTACATACTCTGCTTCAGCAGTCGATGTGGAAACGCATAATTGTTTCTTTGATGCCCAGCTAACGAGTTTGTCTCCAAGAAATTGAACATGACCAGAAGTACTCTTTCAATCCAACATGCAACCTTCATGATCTGCATCTGAAAAAGCAATCAGTTGAAAACCAGTATCCTTAGGATACCACAGACCAAGATCTGCAGTCCCCTTAAGATACCTAAAAATCTTTTTGACAGCAGCCAAATGGGATTCTTTAGGAGCAGCCTGATATCTAGAACATAAACATGTTGAAAACATAATATCTGGTCTACTAGATGTAAGATACATTAACGATCTTACAATACCTCTATAAGTTCTAACATTAACACTTTTACCCGAAGGATCAGTGCTAATTTTAGTACCTAGTGCCATTGGGGTTCCAATAGGTTTACAATTTCTCATATTGAACTTCCAAAGAATTTCCAAAATGTACTTAGATTGGTTAATGAAAATCCTCGTTGAAAATTGTTTAACTTGTAATCCGAGAAAGAAATTCATCTCTCCCATCATACTCATTTGAAAACGTGACACCATGAGGTTAGAAAAGTTTTTGCAATATTTAGGATTTGTAGAGCCAAATATTATATCATCAACATATATTTGAATAACGATGATATCGGCTTTTTCCTTTTTGATGAACAAAGTGGTATCAACCTTACCTTTGGAAAAACCGGACTTGACCAAGAAATTAGATAGAACATCATACCATGCTCGAGGGGCTTCTTTTAAACCATACAGAGCTTTGTCCAAGATGTAGACATGATCTGGCTTATCTGGATTGACAAACCCTTCTGGTTGAGACACGTATACTTCCTCCTTAAGAATACCATTCAGAAAGGCTGTTTTCACATCCATCTGAAAGACTGTGAAATTCTTATGAGCTGCGTAGGCTAGAAACATGCAGATTGCTTCTATACGTGCTACTGGAGCACACATCTCATCGTAATCTATGCCTTCCTCTTGCCGGTAACCTTTGGCAACAAGTCTAGCTTTGTTTCTTATAACGATACCATCTTCATCCTTTTTATTCTTGAATACCCATTTAGTGCCAATTATGGATTTTCCTTCTGGTTTTTGAACTAATCTCCAAACCTTTAGGGCTTCAAACTAATTTAATTCTTCTTGCATAGCAGATACCCAATCCGAATCAGCTAAAGCCTCTGATACTCGCGTGGGCTCTATCTTGCTGAGGAATGAGTCATGCATACATTGATTAAGAGTCGCTGATCTAGTTTGTACAGGCTTGTTGAGATCTCCAATTACATGATGTAATGGATGCTCTTTGGTCCAACGATTCTCATGAGGTAGTGGAGTAGATACTGATGCAACATGATCATCATCTAGAAATCCACTATCAGACTCTTCTGTTTGAATAAAAGAAGGGGGGTTTGCAGTTGAAGTTTCAGGTGCAGAAGCATCAGTTGGAACAACAGACTCTGGATGTTGATTAGACAATATTGTTAGACCACAGTCTCATTGGATTCATGATCATCCAATATAAAGATCGCAATCTGAAGCTAAAGTCGGAACGTCGACTCTCGATAATAAAGTCTATGTCGTGTGTAATAAATGTCAATGTAATTCAATGTAATGTATTTGTTTATTATTGTAAAAGTAAACTTAATATCTATTTGTTAGATATTAGTTAACTTAGGTAACTAAGTTAGTTAATGTTAGTTTTTAGTTTCTAGTTTATATTAGATATAATATCTAGATTTAATATCTAGATATTAATCTTGATTGTGTGTTCAACACACTTGGTAGATTAAGTATCTCTCTATTTTCTCTAAAAAGATCAGATCATAGATCACACATAGAAACACACACTTAAAGGTGTATTTGAGAGAAAAACATAGAGAACACATCAAGAGCTTAATCGATCAACCTTGTAACTCGTTTGTTATAATCAATACAGGTTGGTAATCATATTGTGTTGTTGTTTCTATAAACATGATAAGTATTGTTGGACCGACAATTAGTATCAGAGCGAGGTCGCGGGTTCGAGTCTTCCAGTGTGCAAATGCTGGGGGGGGGATTGTTGAGGAGAAATGCCAACTTTGTTGGGAATGCCGCAAGCATCCAGCGCCCTCACCTTCGACTCGGGAGTATGTAATTGGCCGGGACTAACAGCCCGACCTGCTGGCTCCACGAAAGTGGTGCAACCCCTCATGTCCGCCTGTCGCTTTGTACGGGGCTTTGCGCTACCATAGTTTAAGGAAATAAAGTTGTGCCTTCACCACAAGCAATTGCTTTTGGTGTAGTGGTAAGCCCTTGATCCTAACAAGTTAAGCGTGCTCGGGCGAGAGCAATCCTAGGATGGGTGACCACCTGGGAAGCTCAAGCCTTGGGTCAACCACAACAGATTTCTTTACATTAGATCCGAGATATTCATCATAAAACAATTCAAATAATAAATCTAAATCAGATAAATGGTTAGTAGAAGTTGATGCGACTTCTGATTATGTACAGATCAGGACTCGTTCTTCAATGTCAAAATAGGTTTTTGGATAATGCAGTTCAAAACCCGAACATCAAAGTCAAAATAGGCTTTTGAACAAATCAGTTCAAGACCCACACTTCGAGAATCAAAGTGTAAATTCCAATGTTGTCATATGCATATCTAAATTTGTATTTTCTCTTATGCAGACTTGTCATACATGGTTCTTGGACAGCGGATGTTCCAAACACATGACAGGGCAAAAAGAGATATTGTCCAACTTTAAAGAAAAATATTGTGGAACAGTAAGATTTGGCAACGACCAGTTTTCTCCAATCATGGGATACGGTGATGTACAACATGACAATGTCACTATAAAGAAGGTGAGCTATGTAGAAGGCTTACGACACAACTTGTTCAGCATAGGCCAGTTCTGTGACAAATATTAGAGGTCAACTTCAAAGCCAAAAGATGTTCCGTTCGCAATGAAGAAGGGGAAGAACTTTTGGTCGGTAAACGAGAATCAGACCTCTACACAATCAATTTATCTGATGTCCAGACTGACAAGCAAGTTTGTCTACTATCGAAAGCTTCGATGCACCAAAGTTGGTTATGGCATCGACGTCTTTCTCACCTCAACTTTCGGTACATCAACGATCTGGTCAATGGAAAGCTTGTCAAAGGACTTCCAGAGCTGAAATATGAAAGAGAACATCTATACGCAGCTTGTGAAAAGGGGAAGATGAAGAGGTCACCTCATAAACCGAAGCCTGAACCAAGTACAAAAGCTCCTTTAGAGTTATTGCATATGGATCTATGCGGTCCAATGCGCACCCGAAGCTTAGGTGGCAAGAAGTACATACTCGTGATCGTGGACGACAATTCGCGATACACATGGGTCAAGTTTCTTCGTTCAAAGGATGAGACACCTGATGTTCTCATTACGTTCCTAAAAATGACCCAGGTGAATCTGCAGAAACCGGTCAAGATTCTAAGAACAGACAACGACACAGAGTTCAAGAACAACAAAGTTGAAGAATATCTCGAATCTGTCGGGATTTCACATCAATACTCTGCTGCTCGAACGCCTCAACAAAATGGAGTAGTTGAAAGAAGAAATCGAACGCTAGTCGAGGTTGCTCGTACTATGCTAAGTCATTCCAACTTACCTCTGTTTTTGTGGGCAGAAGCTGTTTCGACCGCGTGCTACACACAGAATCGATCCATGATTCATCGAAGGTTCAAGAAGACTCCTTACGCGTTAATCAACAACAGAACACCTACAATCAAATATTTCCATATATTTGGATGTAAGTGTTTCGTATTAAACGATAGGGAGAATCTCAACAAATTCAGCGCTAAGGCAGATGAAGGAATCTTCATTGGATATTCCTCGACTTCAACTGCATATCGTGTCTATCTAAAGAAGACAAAGACGGTGATTGAAAGCGCCAACGTCACCTTTGATGAAGAAATGGCTTCCGAACAACAATGTTCAGAACCCGCAATAACAGGAATACTAGCTTCTGGGCAACTCAGTCCAGGACCTATGTCTAAACAGAACAAATCAGATGAAGCATCAACTTCTACTAACCATTTATCTGATTTAGATTTATTATTTGAATTGTTTTATGATGAATATCTCGGATCTAATGTAAAGAAATCTGTTGTGGTTGACAGGATGGAAGACTTAACGTCTACTCATCTAACCAGTTCAGATGTTCCAATTGAATCAAATGCCCCGATTCAACAAGAGATAACAATTCAAATGCCGACTCCAACAGTTGAAGAAGTGACAAATCAGAACGAGACAGAAGTAGCTGAAACAGTAGGATGTTCTGTACAGATCAATCTACAGCCAGAACAAGCTGTACCTGCTGAGCCTTCTGAACCTGCCACTTCAACTGAAATCACTCCTCATGAACAAACCGAAGTAGATTTATAGATGACACAATTGACATACATTCATATAATCCGTTGCCTCATGAACATAAATGGACCAAAGAGCATCCGATAAGCCAGATCATAGGAGATCCATCAAAACCGGTGCAAACTAGGTCAGCATCAATGAACCTGTGCATGCATGACTCCTTTCTGAGCAAGATTGAGCCAACAAGAGTATCAGAAGCTCTTGATGATCCAGAATGGGTGATCTTAATGCAAGAAGAGTTGAATCAGTTCGATGCACTTAAAGTCTGGAGACTCGTACCGAAGCCTAAAGGTAAAACCATTATAGGTACGAAGTCGATCTTCAAAATTAAAAAAGACGAAGCTGGTACCGTCATCCGAAACAAGGCAAGACTAGTAGCCAAAGGATACAGACAAGAGGAAGGAATAGACTATGACGAAACATATGCTCCTGTGGCGCGATTAGAGGCAATCAGAATGTTTCTAGCCTACGCAGCCCACAAGAATTTCACGGTCTTTCAAATGGACGTGAAGACAGCATTCCTCAATGGAATTCTGAAGGAGGAAGTCTACGTCTCTCATCCAGAAGGTTTTGTCAATCAAGAGAAACCGAATCACGTATACATTCTCGACAAAGCACTCTATGGTCTGAAATAAGCACCTCGAGCCTGGTATGATGTCCTTTCCACTTTTCTAGTTAAGTCTGGGTTTTTCAAAGGTACGGTGGATACCACTTTGTTTATTAAAAAGGAAAAAGGCGATATCATTTTAATTCAAATCTATGTAGATGATATTATCTTTGGTTCTACAAATACTAAGTACTGTAAGAACTTCGCAAACCTTATGGTGTCTAGATTTCAAATGAACTTGATGGGAGAGATGAATTTCTTTCTCGGATTGCAAGTCAAACAGTTTTCTACGGGTATCTTTATCAATCAATCAAAGTATATTAGGGATATTCTTCGGAAGTTCCAAATGGAAAATTCAAAAACGATTGGTACCCCAATGGCACCAGGTACTAAAATTGGCAGCGATCCTTCGGGAAAGGCTGTTGATATTAGGACTTATCGAGGGATGATAGGTTCTTTAATGTATCTTACGTCGAGTAGGCCAGATATAATGTTTTCAACATGTTTATGTGCACGATATCAGGCCAATCCTAAAGAAATTCATTTATCTGCTGTGAAGGGCACTGCAGATCTTGGTCTGTGGTATCCTAAAGATACTAGTTTTGAACTAACAGCCTACACAGATGCAGATCATGCAGGTTGTATGTTAGACAGGAAGAGCACGTCAGGACATGTGCAGTTCCTCGGTGACAAATTAGTAAGTTGGGGATCAAAGAAGTAACTTTGTGTTTCAACCTCCACGGCCGAAGCAGAATATGTAGTTGCTGCTAGCTGCTGTTCTCAAGTCTTGTGGATGAGAACTCAATTACGCGACTACGGTTTCCACTTCAACAAGATCCCGATCTACTGTGACTCCAAGAGCGCCATCGCAATAACATCGAATCCTGTTCAGCACACGAAGACAAAGAACATAGACGTCAGGTATCACTTTATTAAAGATCATGTTGAAAAAGGAACAATTGAACTTTTCTTTGTAAAGACTGATTATCAACTTGCCGATTTGTTCACCAAACCCTTAGATGAAAAGAGGTTCAACTTTCTTGTCTCTAAGCTTGGTATGCTAAATCTTAAGATATAATCGGTAATTACCTAACAAAGTTTTCTATTGTATACTTTTTCATCATTTCTTCATTCTTAACTCTGATTGATATCTGTCATTCTATCATATCTTCATGATCCAGGGGTTAGTATGAGAAGAAATTGACATCTGGTCAATATTACTTCGAGGGGGAGCTCATAAAATATTGCATGTACCTTTTAATGCCAATTTTTTTTAGTAATGCAAGATTTTAGGGGGAGCTATTCAAGTCAAAAAGGGAGTACGGATATGACTTCTGATTACTTCTGATCAGAACTCGTACTTTAAAAGTTTTACTGCTTTTTGTCTTTTCAATATAAGTGAATAATTATTACTTTGACTTGACATTAGACTTTTGCAGAATTTTTGAGAGAAGCTTACAAGTTCATATTTCTATGACTCAAAGCTTAGCTTCATGAGATGGGAGATCATACGTAAAGATATAATTCTATATCTTCATCTCACATATGGTTGAAAGAAGGACAACTTTCAATCATCGAAAACATTGTTTTTAATGTTCAAACCACTTCCCGATTTTTCCACACATTTTATATTTTGGGAGTGTATTTTAAATGTTTTCATGATCTAAATTGTGCTTTAACTGAAATAGTTAAATCAATCTGAGCATCACGTGCATCTAGGAAAACAAAGAATCATTGTGCTAGGAATTAACACAACTTCAATGGAATCACATTAAACAGTGATTTCTACCGATGAAGTTAAATCCTTAGTGTTTGAGTGTGCAAGCGAAAAGAAATGAGTGTGATTAGAGAAAGCAAAAAGTTTAAAAGAAAGAGCGTGTGAGAACAGAGTTAAAAGAATATCACAACTCTGCACCAACTTTTTCTGAGCCGGGTAGCCACAATTCTAGTGATTCACAATTCTTTGGTGATCATTATTGAAATAGACAACTAACCCAAGCCAACTCTTGATCAAACCTCACCATCTACTCATTTTCTTCTAAAAAAGAAAATGTTTCATTTTCAAAGGGGATGCAGCACATATGCTATCTGATTTTCATTCGGAAAATCTAGATATTGAAAAGAAGGAAGTCTGCCCTACCTTCGCACTTCAATCATGCACATTGAGTCTGTGTTTAACTTACTGTTGTATCAGTGGTTTACACAATTTTGAGCCAATAAGCAATCATCCGTGCTTAATTATTTCAAACACAAGCACGAACACCCGAGGAATTAGTTTCTTTGTCATAACGTTTATAGAAATTACCTTTGTGGTGTTTCGATGATTAAATGGAAGCCCTGGGGGAGTCAACATCAAAACAGCTCCTTTCCAATGTGTATTCGTTACACTCAGTGACTTAGTGTTACTGACAGGCATGATAACTGATTAATTAGTTGATTTCAGGTGTTACATATCTAATTTGTCTGGATTTGCAAAGATCTGGATGAATCTCTTATGAATTGACGAATCAGGGGCTCTAACCGCAAGATTGACATTTCTTACAACAAATTTTGATGAAGTCGTTGCACTTAACATCAAAAAGGGGGAGAATGACTACACAAGAAATGGCAAAGATCACATGTTTCAAGAATCACGTCAAAGACTGAATTCTATTGAAGACATGTTGATTTCAGAGAAAAGAGATTGCATCTTCTGAGCTGAACAAGAAGACTGAATTGGATAAATCTTTTTATTAAATGATCTTGATCCAAAGGGGGAGATTGTTAGACCACAGTCTCATTGGATTCATGATCATCCAATATAAAGATCGCAATCTGAAGCTAAAGCCGGAACGTTGACTCTCGATAATAAAGTCTATGTCGTGTGTAATAAATGTCAATGTAATTCAATGTAATGTATTTGTTTATTATTGTAAAAGTAAACTTAATATCTATTTGTTAGATATTAGTTAACTTAGGTAACTAAGTTAGTTAAAGTTAGTTTTTAGTTTCTAGTTTATATTAGATATAATATCTAGATTTAATATCTAGATATTAATCTTGATTGTGTGTTCAACACACTTGGTAGATTAAGTATCTCTCTATTTTCTCTAAAAAGATCAGATCATAGATCACACATAGAAACACACACTTAAAGGTGTATTTGAGAGAAAAATATAGAGAACACATCAAGAGCTTAATCGATCAACCTTGTAACTCGTTTGTTATAATCAATACAGGTTGGTAATCATATTGTGTTGTTATTTCTATAAACTTGATAAGTATTGTTGGACCGACAAATATATCACACCCAACTGAAACAATTACTTCTGGCTCATCAGTTACTTGTGTATCTTCAACTGTAGGAGTAGATGTTGGAATGTGAGTTTCTGACTGAACGGGGGATACAAGTTCAGTTAAAACTTCTGAAGTTACTGGATGATTGCAACTTATGTCTTCAGACTTGTCAGTCACAACAGATTTAGATACATTACATCCTAGAAACTCATCATAAAAAAATTCAAATAACAAATCTAAATCAGATATATGTGAAATAGAAGTAGAAGCGTTATTCGAATTATTTGCTGTAGAAGCAGGTTCTAGACTGATCTGCCCAGAAGCTAATACGCCAGTTATCACGGGTTCTGAACTGAATTATTCAGAAGCCATATCTTCATCGAATGTAACATTTACGCTCTCAATGACTGTCTTTGACTTCTTCAGATAAACACGGTATGCTGTCGATGTTGTAGAAATAACTAATGAAGATACCCTCGTCCGCCTTAGCACTGAATTTATTCAGACTCTCTCTGTCGTTAAGCACAAAACATTTACACCCAAATAAGCGAAAATACTTGATTGTCGGTGTTCTGTTATTAATCAGCTCATATGGAGTCTTTTGAAAACGGCGGTGTATCATGGACCGATTTTGAGTATGACATGCAGTCGACACAGCTTCTACCCCCAAAAATAGAGGTAGATCGGATTGGTTGAGCATAGTATGAGCGGCCTCGACTAGCGTTCGATTTCGCCTTTCGATTACTTCATTTTGTGCAGGCGTACGAGCAGCAGAGTATTGATGTGATATCCCAACCGATTTGAGATATTCTTCAACGATTTTGTTTTTAAACTCTGTGTCGTTGTCAGTTCGAATAAGCTTGACTTGTCTCTGCATATTCACCTGGGTCATCTATAAGAAAGTAATGAGAACTTCGGGCGTCTCATCTTTTGATCGAAGAAATTTGACCCACGTGTATCTTGAGTAATCGTCCACAATGACCAACACATATTTCTTTCCACCCAAACTTTGAGTTCTCATTGGACCACACAAATCCATATGTAACAATTATAACGGAGAACTAGTGCTTGGTTCAGGCTTCGGTTTATGTGGAGCTCTCGTCATCTTACCCTTCTCACATGCAACACATAAGTGTTCTTTCTCATATTTCAGCTCAGGAAGTCTTTTTACCAATTTTCCACTAACCAGCTTGTTGCTATAACAAAAATTCAGATGTGATAGTCGTCTGTGCCAGAGCCAACTTTGCTGCATTGAAGCTTTTGTCATTAAGCAAACTTGATTGTCAATCTGAACTTTAGACAGGTTAATGGTATATAGGGTTTGTCTTGCGATGTCCGCCTAAGAGTTTTGTGCCATCTTCAGTACGAACCGAGAAACTCTTAGATTTGAAGTTGACCTCTAACCCTTTATCGCAGAATTGACCAATGCTAAACAGGTTGTGCCCTAAGCCTTCGACATAACTCACCTTACTGATCGTTATGTTGTCTTGATTGATGTCACCATATCCTAAGATTGGTGAAAGTTGATCGTTTCCAAATCTGACATTTCCACTGAATTTCTCTGTATAATTAGACAATAAAGCTTTTTGCCCATTCATATGCTTGGAACATCCACTGTCCAAGTACCACACATGTTGGGTCTGCAAGAGAAATCAGGAAACAATAGATTTAGGTACCCATTTAAAAACGGGTCATAACAGATTAGCACAAGATTTTTGTATCCACTTGAAAATGGACCCTCTGTCCTTTTGAAAACCTTTAAAAGTATTTGATCTCGTAGAATAAACATGATAAGATCCATACCAATCAGAAGAATTATGAGAACAAGCAAAATCATTTCTCCGATAATGATAAGATTTAGTATAAATAGGAGATAATTGAATCAATTGTTCTATTGAATACCGCTTGTAAGAAGTTACAAGGTTTTGTTTATTTGAAGCAAATTGATCAACTACATCAGTATCACTACTAACTGATCTATTACAAGAGTTATCAGAAACTGATTCAGCTTTCTCATCATCCTTCCTTTTTGGTCGCCATTCAGTTCGAGCTTTCGACCTTTTCTTTCTTATATCTGAAACAAAAGATTTAGATTTATTAGGAAAAGCATATTTCTGAGACTGAGTTTTCTTTTGTGTACCAGTGTATTTCTGTTTCTGTAATCGTTGTTTCTTATGTTTCTTACCTTGAGCATAGTAATCAGCAGTTACAGAAACTGATTCACTAACCTTAGTTGATGATTCATCAATATTAACACCACTTGGTAACACTTTTTCATTTATAACACAAGTAGAATGATCGGGAAGTGTAGCATTGAAGTCAAACATATCAATTTCGTCTATACACCCATCATCAGAATTAAGAAAATCATTTGCAGACTCAAATAAGTCATCAAAATTATCAGTTGAAGTTTGAGGTGCCTTTGAAACTTTAGAACACTTTGTAGATTTAGTTTGAAAAACAGTGTTCTTTAAAACTGTAGAAAACACACTTTGTTCAATATCTACCAAAAGTTTTTCATCAGATAAAACTTTTTCAAGCTCAATTATTTAGCTTTCAAGAATGAGTGGAGGAACATAAACCTTTGCAATTGCAGGGTTTTCCCTTCATCTTAGAAACAGAATAACTAGCAAAATAATCGTTTGAAAGAACTTTTGGTGTTTCTGAAAGATAACTATCATTTAACTTTGCATAGTTAAATGGTAGTTGCATTTTATTTATATTCTTTCTATTTTCAGTTTCTTTGGCCTCAACTTCTTCTGGTAATTTGGTAACAAATTTGGGTTTTAATTGAGTATGTTTACCAGCACAAGCAAAAAAATCAAAATTATAAAGTGTCGGTTGTTTTCTGATGGCTTTCTTTAAGTAATGGGGGTTTTTTTAAACCAAGTCCCCATTTTTCTTTTACATCAGCCTCTTCATCAGGTGCATTAAGAAAAATGGTTTGATCTGTTTGGCCTCTTGCGTAAAGTTTGGCTTCCAGACCATTTACCTTCTTATTCAAAAGCTTGTTCTCAACCTGCAATTTATGAACAGTTAGTTCAGATTCTCTCTTCTCAAACTCATATTTAGAAATTTTAACTTCAAACTCAGAAATCTTCTTTTCAAAACAATCTACTTGTGATTTAGAATCAGAAGCAGACTTGCGTAAAGAATCAATCAGATCTTTGTTCCCAATAACAGACGAACTAAGTTCAAAGATCTTCTTGTTCCTTTTAGCAACTCTATCTTTTTCCTTTTTTAGTTTATTTTGTAAATCTTGAAGCTCAACCACCATGGCTTCCATTTTGGTAATGAAATCTTTTTGAGTTAAGTTTAATACCTCATCAAATGTCTCATCATCGGACTCATCATACTTAACTTCTTTGCCCATGAGACAGAGATGAGCTGTTTCTTTCTTCTCCTCATCTTCACCTTCAGAATGATCCAACCAAAATTCGTCCTCAGCCATTAAAGTTATTTCTGCTTATTGTTGTTTGGCCAATAACAGCTTGTTCTGATAATACTGAGAGTTGCTAACTTTTGGCTTTCTACAATCTTTTGCGAAATGTCCAATCTTTCCACAGTTGTAGCATTTGACTAGATCACTTGCATGCTTTTCGGCAACAGTGTAGTCATTCACGAACTTCTTCCTTTTATCACGTTTCTTCTCAACATATCTGTTCTATTCATATCTCCTTCCTTCCACCCTTTCTCTGTGCTCGTGATTCTTAGAATTTGATGAAAAATATCGTTGAGAATTTGATCCTGGCTTTTTGTAGAATTTCTTTTGAAAGGCACGGGTTAGCAACAACATTGTTTGCTTCAGACTTTCTCCATCATCACCATCTGATTCAGATTCAGATTCAGAATCAGAACTTGTAGTCACTTTCTTCTTTTTCTTCTTCTCTTTCTTTTCTTTCTTTTTCTCTCCAGCTACCACAGCAATAGGATCAGGAACTTTTTCTGCATTCTTCTTTTCATCTCTTTTCTCCTCAACTTCCTCTTCATTTTGCCTCAGAGTCTCATAGACTTCATGAAGAGGTATTTCATTTAAGTCTTTCATCTGCTTCATCCTACGTGTATGCTTCTTCCACTCAGGTCGTAAGATACTCAGGAATTTGACATTGTTTTCCAGTTGCTTCTTTGTCACTTTGTTCTTCGCCAGTTCATTCAGAAGCAAAGTAAACCGTTCATAAGTTTCTTCCAAACTGTCATTCTCTTTCGCTTTGAACTCCTCGTAGCTATTGATGCAGTTAGCCACTTTCATCTGATTCCCTACCTTGGATCCCATCATCATCTTTTGTAATTGATCCTACATCTTTTTAGCATCATCCTTGTAGCTATCAATCTTGATGTAAATCTCATTAGGAATGCTTTGAAGTAGAAGAGATCTTGCTTGCTTGTCTGCTTTGTAACGACTTTTATGTTTTTCAGAATACTGTGAGACATCCACTTTAACTGGTTTTGTCTTTTGTTCTTTTTCCTCATCACCATGTCCACTATCAGATGAATCATCATCAGCAGGTACTTGAACTATGATTGGTTTCATAGGACCTTCTGTAAGTGACTGCAGAATATTTTCCCCATTTGCATGTCGGTCTATGAAATCCAGGAATCTATCCTTCCATTGCTCATACTCTCCTTTAAACAGAACAGGAGGCTTGACATCAATACCAATTGAAAGTGCATCTTTTGAAGTCATCTTGTTTAAACCTGTTTGAAAAATATATACAATAAGAAACTAGAAATGATCGTTAGTCCAAAATATGAAATAAAGAAAATCTTGAAATTTAGAAAAATCAGAAATTTCGAAAAATTGACTAAGTGACAAAACTCGCAAGTCACTATTGAACTCTCAGGCCCTTAAACTCGCAAACACTGAGAAACACGCAGATCAAAACATGCGCGCTTGAGAAACTCGCAAACACAAACTTGCGTGTTCTATTGAACTCGCAGAGCTCAAACTCGTAGATCTATGAAACTTGCAAATGCCTAAACACGCATAATACTGTTCACAATAAAACTCGCTAACAGAGGCGTGCGCGTTTCCAAAACTCTCTTGTCAAAGCTTGCGCGTTATGAATCAAACTCGCTAGCTATACTTGCACGTTTCCACACTTAGAACTTTTTCCTGAAATTCAAATTCACAAGTTGAATGAACTCTCAGATCATTGTTTCTCTTCAAACTCGCACCCTTCGATTAACGCATTTGAAGAACTCGCTAACCACTACGTGCGCGTTCTGGTCCTTAGAAAATTTTCCAACTTTTCCAAACACCCAGACTTCGATAAGTGAGTTTCTAGAACTCGCAGATTGTTACTTACGCGTTTGAGACCAAAATCTTCCCTTCGACTGGCACGTTCTAACGGATGAATCTTGCGCGTTTGAACGATGAACTTGCGCGTTCTGGAGATCTACCGCGTTCTTCAGAAAGTCGACGCAAAAATTGAGTTTTCCATCTGTTTTCAATCTAAACTTTTGTGAATTGGTCTGAAACTTTGAATTGTTGCTCGATTACAATACTGGAACGCATTACAACACAAGAATTTCACAAACAATCACTCACAATACAAAATGAACAATGAAACAGTGAATATCGACTCGGGAACAATAACTCAACAAAAATCACAAATTCATGAGAATTACAGTGCAATTCAGAAATTAAAGTACATAGACTCGATCTATTACACTTTTCGAACAATTCCTAATCAAAATATGCTCTAAAAACACATTAAAAATCAAAAACTTGATTCTCTACTCAAGAACAGTGACGAACCAACACTTTCTTGGATTTCATGATCTGATTTCACTTTGGATCTGCTCTGATACCAATTGTGTGTTCCAAATTCTTGTTTCTAAACAAGATTAATCAAACAAACAAGATATCTCAATCAATTACCTGTTTTGATTTCACTTTCAATTCCTCAATTACAAATTTCTCTCTCAAGAACTTTCTCTCTCTCTCTACAAATCTATCTCTCTCTCAGATACGTATTTTCTCAAAATGACAATTAGACAACTAAAAACTCTGTCAACAAAATACAAAGACAAGGTATTTATATCAACTCCTAATACAAGGAAACTAAAACTAATACAAATGTTGACTTTGACTTTTATTACAAAGAGTTTGACTTTCACTTAAGAGTTGACTTTCTTAGCTTTGACTTTCTTGAATTTTGACCTTCAGTCTTCTTGATCTTGTATCCAACAGATTTATGCTCTAACAGTATTTGAATGCTGAACCGGATTTGCAGTTATGGCGATTGCGCTCTTGGAATCACAATAAATAGGAACACGCTTGTAGTTGTATCTAAAGTCCCTTAACTGTGTCTTCATCCAGAGGACTTGTGAACAACAGCTAGCAGCAGCTACATATTCAGCCTCGGCAGTGGATGTTGAAACACAATTTTGTTTCTTTGACGTCCAACTCACAAGTTTATCACCTATAAATTGACATGATCCGGAGGTGCTTTTCCGGTCTAGCTTACATCCTGCATGATCAGCATCTGTAAAGGCAGTTAATTCAAAATGAGAATCCTTTGGATACCAAAGGCCTAAATTAGGAGTGCCTTTGAGATATCTAAGGATTCGCTTAACAGCATTATAGTGCGAATCTTTACGATTAGACTGATATCTCGCACAAAAACATGTGGCAAACATTATATCTGGGTGACTGGCAGTCAGATAAAGTAAAGAACCAATCATGCTGCGATACACCTTTTGATCAACAGGTTTCTCGAAGGGATCTGTGTCTATGAGTGTACCAGTAGCCATTGGTGTTTTCATGACTGAACTATCTGACATATGGAACTTTCTTAATATATCTTTTATGTATTTAGCTTGATTAATGAAAATACCTTCGGGTAATTGTTTTACTTGTAATCCAAGAAAGAAATTTAATTCACCCATCATCGACATTTCAAACTTTGTTTCCATTATTTTAGAAAAGTTCTTGCAAAATTTCTGATTTGTCGACCCAAATATTATGTCGTCAACATAAATCTGAATGAGAATCAAGTCCTCACCTTGCCTTTTAAGAAATAAGGTAGTATCAACCGTACCTTTCTTGAAACTAGAAGCTAAGAGAAATTTAGTGAGAGTTTCATACCAGGCTCGTGGTGCTTGTTTAAGACCATAAAGTGCTTTGTCTAACACATAGACATGATCAGGGTGATGAGGATCAACGAAACCTTGAGGTTGGGCCACGTAGACCTCCTCATGCAGAACGCCATTCAGGAAAGTTGACTTTACGTCCATTTGATGGACTGTAAAGTTTTTGTGCGCTGCATATGCTAAGAAGATTCTGATGGCTTCAATCCTTGCAACAGGGGCGAATGTTTCATCATAGTTAATGCCCTCCTGTTGACAGTACCCTTTTGCAACCAAAAGAGCTTTGTTTCTCACATCTACTCCAGCCTCGTCTTTCTTGTTTCTGAATACCCACTTTGTTCCAATAACAGTTTTACCTTTAGGTAGTGGGATCAAGCGCCATACCTTGTTCTGTTCGAATTGCAGAAGCTCGTCTTGCATAGCAGAAATCCAGAAGGGATCACGTAGAGCTTCTGATGCTTTCTTTGGTTCTAAGGAGCTAAGGAAGATTGAAAACATGCAGAAATTAGCTTATGCGGACCTTGTCGGGACACCAGATTGTACGTCACCTATCACGTTATGCAGGGGATGATCCTTAGTCCAAAGATGTGTGCTTGGTAAGGATTCAACTGTTTGTTGCGTATGTGACGCATCGTTTTCATCATGTACAGCAGGTAGATCCACAGATGTACTCGGGACATCTTGTACTGGTGTTTTTGATACTGAAGCTTCTGGACAAGCGGTTGAAGTATGATAAGTGGATAATTTATCACATTTTTCATCACTTTTTATTAGGATTTTCTAGTAATTTTATTTTTCCACACCATATTTGAGTCTTTTATTCTATTTTCCACTATTTATTGAGTTGGGAGCTAAGTTTGTGAAATTGACCTTACTTATGTGCTTTTATGTTAACTTACTGATGAATAATGTTGCAGCAGTAGTCCGCAGCATGGGACTACAGTCATGGACTAAACATCATAATCTTTTTGGTTATTGTAACTAAGCTCTTTGAAGATAATTTGGTGATATTCGGTTGGAGAAGAAAAAGATCAGAGCATATATGCTCTCATGACATATTGTTGTGTCCATAAAAGATGCTAGTTGTACTTTAGTTTGACATTTTATTCCTTGTTAGTGGTGGGGACCATGTCCTTTTGTACTTTTTTATTCTCTTAAGATGCTTTCTTACTTGTTAAGCTTTAGGATCTCCTCTAGTATAAATAGAGGGCTCATATTCAGTTGTTTAATGTCTCTCATTGTATTGGATACCACCGGCAAGATAACTCACATAGCTATCTTAGGCTTTTTAATATTAAGTCTATAATTCCAGTACGCTACTGCTCAGTGTCACAGGACCGTTCACAACACCTTTACATTTCCTTGTCATTTACAATTCGGCTTTACATTTCTGCTTTACATTTATGTTCTTTACAATTACGCTGTCCAATTCCAGTCATTTATTTTCATGCATTTGCTCTTTATCTTTCCAATAATGTCGCACCCCATGTGTCAAGCGATGATGGGGTAAGTCCCTAGATTGGGTGTAAGTGATGGTTGGGAGATAAAAGCCTATGTAGTATGGATTAATGTTTTTCTAATAGCTATCAATTTCACTATTCACTCCTTGTTTCTGAGTTTCGACCAAGTGCTTCTTGATGAGGTGACGTACATTGTTTCACTTGGGTGAGCAACTTGTTTGCAAGCTAGCATATTTTTCAGAACACCTGAAGTGTTATAGGGGTTGTATCAAACCCACTCAATCTTTATTGATTGTAAACTTTACGGGGATCATAATAATATCTGTGCGGAACCGGTTGGGTGGGCAAATTAGTCGTTGCCGGTAAACCTATTCTAATATGAACCTTGCAAAAGGGTTTTGTGAACCGATAGTGAAGTTGAGAACCTAGTGCTGCAGCATCATTCCTATTATTTAGTTGCTTACAACTCCAGCCGGATCTTACACCCTTGCTTTCTTTTAATCCGTTTTAAGCACTTTAATTTACTGCTAACAACACTCAAAGATCATTCCTTCAAATTCACCATCTGAAATATTACTTTAACTTTGACTTGTTAGAAATCCTTACTTTCCTTTCCCTGTGGATCGATATCTAGTACTTTGTACCACTTTATTACTTGTTTCAAACGATAGTGGTTTAACATGTATACTTGCGTGTTATTCCATTTGTAATTTTCGGGTTACATAATCCAAGAACCAAAGTACTCGTGACTTCATTTCCAGAAGGACTATCTGCAGAGACAGATTCAGCATTAGTAGGGTCAGAAGATAACGGTTTACTTATACCTGATGAAGATGCAGTAGCAGTGACATCTTCGGAAGGTCCAGACATATCTTCAGAAATAGTAGGGACCTCCAAGCTTGTTGTTGATGTTGATATGCCTTTGTCAAAATCTGTACAAATATCATTGAAGGCATCAATAAACAGTAAATCTAACTCAGATGAAGTAGAGTTAGAGTTAGAAGTAATAGATCCTTTAGACACTAGAAGCTTTGTTCTTAAGTCCGAGTTCTGAACTGTTGTATCCAGAAGTCCGTGTAGAATTCTCATCAAAGGAGACATTCATGCTCTCAACAACCGTCTTGGTTTGAATAATGTAAATTCGAAAAGCTTTGGATGGCAGAGAGTATCCAACGAGATATCCTTCATCCGCTTTCTTATCAAACTTTGATAATCCTTGACGTTCGCGCAGAATATAACTCCTGCACCCAAAAACACGAAGGAATTTGATGTTAGGTTTACGATTGTTGATTAACTCGTATGCTGTTTTATTATAGCGCTTGACCACAATGGTACGGTTCTGAGTAAAGCATGATGTTGCTACTGCCTCGGCCCAAAGATACATGGGTAGATCAGAATATGCAAGCATAGTACGAGCTGCTTCAAAAAGAGTGTGGTTCTTCCATTCAACAATGTCGTTTTGCTGTGGAGTGTAGGTTGCGGAGAAGTTATGTGAAATGCCCACAGAGATAAGATAACTCTGCAATGTGTCATTCTTGAACTCCGTGTCGTTGTCACTGTGAAGAGTACGAACTGGCAATTGAAGACGTACTTGAATGCGCTTAATAAAAGCGATGATCAACTCTGGCGCATCTGACTTGTTGCGAAGAAACTCGAGGCACGTATATCTCGAATAGTCATCTATCATTACTAAAACGTACTTCTTGCCATTGATAGACACCATTCGCATTGGGCCACAAAGCTCCATATGAACAAGTTCCAATGCAGATGAGGTCGATGAATCAGTTTTGGACTTGAATGAGATTCGCTTCATTTTGCCTATCTCACATGCAGAGCATAATGAGTCTTTCTCAAACCTCATTTCTGGTAAACCTTTGACCAGACCTTGTCTATGTATCTTAGCTATAGATCTGAAATTTTGATGAGACAAGCGTCGATGCCATGTCCACGATTGTGCTTTAGTTGCTTTGGCTAATAGGCATACTGGACGTGTGGCAGACAGTGTAGGAAAATCTATATAGTACATATTTCCATGGCTCTCAGCTTTGAAGACTTCGTAACCATCGGGATCCTCAAGATAGCAATGAGTTGTTGTGAAGCAAACTTGATATTTCATGTCACAGAAGTGACTGGTGCTGAACAGATTGTGATCAAGTCCTTCAACGTATAACACCCTTTGAATCTTCACAACTCCATTATCCAGCATTCCATATCCTCTGACGTGTCCTTCTACTTTAGAGTTTGCAAAATGAACTGCTCCGGCAGGCTCCTCCACATAGTTATGCAAGAGGTGCTTGAATCTTGTCATGTGGCGTGAACATCCGGAATCTATCACCCATAGTCGACAGGCCTGCAAAAGAGACAATTAGTTTTGCTTAGGTACCCATATCAAGATGGGTTCTTCGCGGTTAGCACCAAGCAATTCTGGAATATCAGCAGGTTTAACTTTCACTCGCCATTCATAACGGGGTTTTGGAACCCATTTCCACACCATTTTAACATTTAATTTCTGAAAGTGCTTTTTAGAACTAGCATTGGAAACTTTAGCACGAAACACTTTGGATTGTGTGGAAGAATTAGAATTAGAGTTGGAATTAAGGTTCAGTTTAGCTTTTATTTTACTCTTCTTGGACTTTGGAGTGGAGTAGTATTTGAAAGAATTATCCCAGCAGTGTTTGCAATATAGATTCTTTCGAGCAAAATTCATAAACTTAGATTTATCAGAACAAATCTTACATCCATGTCCATCAAAAGAATTACTTTTCAAAATACCACTGTCTGAAATACAACTATTCATAACAGAAGATTTACTAGAAGTCAAACTATCATTTTTATTCAAACTTGAAACTTTATTCTTCTTACTCCTCCCAACTCCATTTCCTTTTATATCTGAAACAGAAACAGGAGCCTTGTTAGTCTCTATCTTAGAGGGTGGTTCTTTTCTAGAGTTACTTGAAGTCTCACCCTTCTCAAAAATACTAGGTGGATATTCAGGACAATCAGAGTAAACAACTGAAGATTTTGCAGGAGCATCAAATTCTGGATTAGTTCTTACCTTCCAGCTTGGATCATTGAACATCTGTTTATCATTTGAAGCATTTTTAAACAAAGTAATTTTCAAATCATTGATCTCTGTGCAAAGCTCTTGATTTTCTTTCAAAGATTTTTCAAGTTTAAATTTGAGATCAAAGTTTTCATCTTCAACCTCATCAAGAGACTGTTGCAACATATCAATTTGCTTCATCAATTCAGATGTATGATCACTCACAGAATTTGACTCCTTTGCAGTAGAAACAGGATCAGAATCTGAGGCATTCATCATTTCAGAAAACCTTTCCTCGGTCATGTTTTCAATAAACTCCATTTTATCAATTTTAGAACAAGATTCATTCGTGATGACAGTTTCTTCTTCAACCTCTTTTACAAGTAAAAGTTTAGAAGCAATGGGATTTGAGACTGATGGTATAGTAGATGGATCAACATCCGATTCATTCTCATCATATTTGCATGTAGTCTCAGGTGGAACCGTGTCATTGCTGACTGATTCTTTTGAAGATGTGGTAAACAGTGAATCAAACTCAGTTAATTCGATCTTTCGAGTTTCATAGCTTTTTTTCAAATCACGGTATTTAAAACCAACTGATTCAAAAGAATTTTGAGAATCAGTTTCACAAGACTTGTCCTTCCCTATTTCTTCTTGACCTTTGGTCTCTGTAAAAGGTTTAGAAGTACTTGCTTCAACAAAGGTGGCACGAATGTTAGGAATGGGTCTGATTGCGGAGACAAATTTATCAAAGTTATATAAGTGCTCCGGTGCCTTTTTCAAAACATCGTTAGTTGACACACCCAAACTTGGTTTAAGTTTATAAAACCTTTCATCTTGGAGTTTATTGGTCAACATATTTAATGTTTGCTCAGTCTGACCTCGTTTCATATTAATATCCTCCAATTGCTTGATTTTAGTGAAAGCTTCATTTCTTTCTTGAAAACAGACTTCGAATTTGATTTTAAACTCACCCTTTTCAGCATTAAGATTTACATGATCCTTTTCTAAGCCATATATTTTTCTTTTTAAAGATTCTTTTTCAGCTTTTAAACCATCCTTTTATTTTTCTTTGTCTTCCACAACAACTTTTAACAATGCGTTTTCATCATGAAAACTTAAAACTAATTGATGTGCAGAGCTAAGTTTACCTTTCAATAAAGCAAATTCATCTTTGATACTATGTATTTGGGCCATTACAGATTCAATAAGGTCAGAATTATCACTTACCTCAGAGTTTGCATCTTCGGAATGTGCCTCAGAAGCTTCATCGTCACCATCCAGTTTTGCCATGTAGGAAACTTGGGTGAAGTGTGCCTGCTCCTCGTCATCAGAACTTTAGAATAGTCAGTTTTCTTCTTCAGCCATAAGCACCTTTCCTTCTTCAGCTTTCTTGGGAATGAGTGACTTCCTTGCATAATATTCGGAGTTCTTCACTTTCTTGAACTTGCAATCTCTGGAGAAGTGCCCAGATTTTCCGCAGTTGTAGCATCTTCCTGGTTCATCCTCTCTCTTTTCTTCTCTTCTGTCTTCCTTCCTGTCTTCTCGTCCTTCCTATCTCCTTCCATGCCTTGGCTTTTATAGTATCTCAGACTTCTCTTTCTTCTAACCATCATACTTTGGCTTTGAGTAGTACTTTTTCTTCCCAAACCTCTTCTTGAATCGTTGAGTAATTAGAGCCAAGTCCTTTGAGAACTTCTGTATATCTGGATTAGAATGAATCTCCAGCTCCTCATCACTCGAAGCAAAATCAGACTCAGTAAAATCCATAACAAGAGCTTTAGACACCTTTTTCTTTGACCTTGCAGAGGATACATGACCTTTGCCAGCTATGAGAGCCACTGAATCCTTCAGTTTATTGGACTCATTATTGATGGTTCTCACCTCATCCTCATGCTGAGAAAGAGTAGAGAAGATATCAGTGACGTTTTCTTGAGCCATATTCTTTTACATCTGAAGGTTGATAGCAAAGTTCTTCCATTCAGGGTTTAAGTTCTTGATGAACTTATAATTTATCTCAGAAGCAGATTTAGAGATATTGTTCCTCCGCAAGTCATTGAGAATGATATTATATCTGTTGTAGGTCTCTAGCAGCGTCTCTCCTTCTTTTGCGTGAAATCCCTCATATGCATTTATGCATAGGTTCTGCTTTGCTTGAATTGAGGCTTCACTTCCTTCAAACTGTCATGATAATTCATCCCAAACTTCTTTAGCTGAGCTCCGACTATCTACACGGTTGTAGATGTCATTTGGAATAGCCATTGTCAGATAAATGAGAGCCTCTTCATCTATCTTCTACAACTCTTTCTCCTTTTCACTGAAGTGCTGGTAGGGTTTCGGGACAAATCTATCAGGAATTTCTGGAGAGGTTTCAGTTTCTGCTTGATCAGGTACTCTGATCATTGGATTTACTGGACCATTGATGATTAATTCCATGAAGTCTCTGTTCTTGTGATTCAGAAACTGGATCATTCTGTTTCTCTATTGCTGATACTCATCAGCCATAAGGACAGGAGGTTTGGACTTAGAGCCCATTAAGAGAAGTTGATTCGACATCTTAGATGTATGGTTAGAAGTCAAACTAATTTGTACCAAGACAATCAACTAGATGAGATCATTAGAATCAAGAGTTGTATAAAAAACTACACTAAATTTTTTTCATAAAAATAAATTTCCAAAAATAATTAAATGCAGTACTCGCACAGTAAAATGCACAAAGATATTGATCACAGAGAAGCTGGCACAAAAATAAGCTAAGGCATTAGAGCAAAGGACGGTTTGCGCTAGGGATAGGTCGCACGAAATAAGGGTTTGCACGAGTAAAGGATGGCGCAAAAAAGGAGTTTCGCGCTAGAGATGGGTCGCGCAAAAGAATTTTCTTGCGAACTGCAGGTGGCGCAAAGATGGACTTGCGCGAATAGGCATTGGCGCAAAGCTGAGGTATACCGGGGTCTTGATTGATCGGGGTCCTGCTCGACCGGGGGCTTACTTGGACCGGTAACTTGCTTGACCGGGAACTTCTCGACCGGTGTGTTGCACGACCGGAGAGGAGCTTCGACCGGTATTTGTAACCGGACAAGTGTTCGATCGGTGAAGTGTGTGGTGATAGGGGCAACCGATAAGGTGTTGACCGGGGTGTATTCGACCAATACGATGTATTCGACCGATACGGTGTGTTCAACCGGGATGACCCCGACCGGTATGGATGTGGACTGATACGGTGTATTTGACCGAGGTAGTGTGTGGTGCAAACCTAGTCGACCGATGTTTCGACCGGGACCGGAGTGATGACTAACGACTGGTATGTTCTTAGTTTCGACCCAAAACGACAATAATCAATCCAGACACCCACACAAACACTCAATTTCAATGAACAAAATAGTCTTTCTTACCCATAAACATGCATCGACCAAACCCAAACATAAATTAATGATCAAAAATCAGTTTTTATCAATCAATTTGAAGAACACAGTGTTCGACCGATTTATTAACTTGTCGAACCCAGATTCTAAAAATCCTCCAAAAGCCAATCGATTTGAGATATTAAGTGCATTTAACTAATCAGATAGCATTCAATAACATAAAACTCATCTAATCAGATCAACTTTAAGCATAAAAACACATCAATTTAGGAAATCGATATTCACATAGCGTGAGAAGTCGATGAACACAGTGAAAAGTCGATAAACTTGTTTTTAATCCAAAAACTTGATTCTTTAGGCTCTGATACCACTTGTTAAACCCAGATAATCTATTTGATAATTAAACACACCACACAACATAAATCAAGAGATAATAAGATCAGAATAACATACCACAATCCCTTGATTAATCAATGAAAACCTTGTGTGTGTTCTTGATACCTTGAATACGATTACAGAGAAAATACGGCTACCTCCTTAGTATAATTATTGTAACTTATAAGGATTAACCTAAAAACCTAATTAACTAAAACATTATATATACTTAGGCCAAATGCCTAATGGGCTTGGGTCCCAATTACAACTAACTATTAAATAAATACAATTTGAACCCTTAACTTTAATATTGAATATAATTTATGATCCAACAGTTCTAACTCTTACCAGACTAAGATTAATTCTAAGTCTACCTTTTGAGACTGCAAGAGAAGTTCGAACATCCTATGATGAACTTCCATCAGACACATAGGTCTCTAAAGGAATAAGAGACATGGGATACATTGGCCAGCTAACTCAGGTCAATCATTTTAAGAAGAACAATCTACCTCCGTTCTACTACACCCTGTTCTATGTCATAAACAGGTGTCTGACTGTAAAGATATATGGAACTAATAATGCCAGCATCCACATCCTCAAGCTGTTCTACTCCATAGTCCATAATCTTCACATAGAATATACATCTATCTTTTGGACTGAGCTGTATGAGAAGGTTGTTGCCAAAAAGACTTCTAAAGCTCCAAATTACATTCCTTACCAGAGGTTCATGGCCTTAATTATCAGAAGCATGTTGAGAAGTAACCGAAATATTCATAAAAGGATCAACCTTCCACTTGCATCGGTAAGTGAGATGAGGTATCTGATGAAGCAGAAGAGAATTTTTCCTTTTACTATGCATGTGCCATAATGTCTATTAGATTATGTTGATCTAGAGTGCGATAGTATAGTTAAATATAGAGAGTCTATGGGACAACCATAACCGATTATGTCTACCCAAGGCTCAAACCCTAGAAGAGCGGAGTCGGTAAGGGTTTCTGATACTATGAGAGTACAGAAATGGGGAGAGAAGAGAAAAATACTGAGAGGGGCTCTAGAGGGGGGCGGAGACCTAGACTGGAGGCATCACGATCACAGGTACTTACCCCACGTTCAGTGACACCTCCTGCTGATGAAGGTCAAGGATTTGACAAAGAACTGGATCAAGAAGAAATGCCAGGCAATAAAAGTGAATCAAGTGAAGTTCTATCAGCTACAAGTGATACTAAGACTGCTTCTAAAGATGATGAGGACACAGAAACTGATGGTCCTGATAATTCTCATGATAATGATGATGATCAAAATGATAGTGGTGCTGATAATGTTTTTATTCATACTGAGGAACAAGCTGATATTCAAGGTGATGACTTAGTTGATGTATTTGAACCATTCTATGGTACTGATGCTATGGAAGTGAAAGAGCAAGCTCATGTTGATACTATTCTTTCTAATGTTGTTGGAGATATAAGGAGAACTGAGGGAGCATTAGTTGAAAATATTGAGAAAGAATGATAATAGAAAAAGAACATGGAGAGCGGGTGTACAGACAAACCTACTTATCCCAAAGGGCAGCCAAATCTACCACTTTGCCGCATGCGTAGCGTGCAGATGTTGAACAAGCCATAAGTAGCCCACTTATGCAATCGCACACCCAATCCATTCACTCTATTTCTTCTCAACAAGAAATAGTTTCATCTTTTCACGAGGAAATAGCTCACAATCTACCGGTTTCTCGCTCAGATATTCAAGGTATTGAATGAAGAGAACAATAACCCCCGTTCTCGACTTCTTTTGTTGCACAATTGAATCTAGTACCCTTTGAATTGTCAATTGTCATTTCTAGGATACACTTTGAATCGGCTACCATCGGAAGTCTTAGTGACCCGATCGAAACATCCAGAGTAGATCCGCAATCCGGACTACGAGGACCTGATGGAAGTCCTTTCATTGACACGTCTATGCCAACAATGAACACAGGCCATGCAGTTGGTTCTACCAATGTCATGACAACAGAAAATTTCAGTGATTCCGGTGTTATTCACTCTGACTTTGTGTCTAAGGAAACTCTCGACGGCGCCTTAAAGGCTGTTGAATCCAGATTCTTTGAGAAGTTGGAGGAGGAGATAGTTGGAGTTAAACGTTTATTGAAAGGGAAGGAGCCTATAATAGAACCTCAGCCTACACCACAAAATCATACTATTCCGAACACTCAGCCTGCTGACTTATCTATTGATGAGCTGAAGTCGTTGCTATTTTCCAAATTATTAGCACAAGCTCCAGATTATCAGCAAAACGTAGATATTCTTACCCTTCCTGCAATCCCACCATGAACAACAACCACCACAATCTGTAAAACAAGTAGATTTGGTTAGTTCCTTATTGTTTAATTCATTTAAATCTGACATTTTGTTTACTCTATATGATCTTAAACAGGTTGTAAAAACTTCATGTAAAACCTAAGCATCTTTTTCTACAGAAAAGCATGATCATGATCCTGATAATGATCATGAGGGGGAGAATAGAGATAAACAGGCAGCTGCTGGATCTGGTGAAGTAGTTTTAGTGGATGAAAGGGCTAATGATGTGAATATTGATGATGCTAGTCATAATGTTGGGGAGAAACAGACTGAGTTGAATGATCAAATGGAGTTACTTCTGTATGTTTATGAAAGAGTTGAATCAAGGGTTGAAAAGCCTAAGATTGCAACTAGGCAGGAGATAATGGAGATTACGGGAATGCCTAATGTTGATATCATAGTTCTGGAGAATGATAATGATGATGAAGTTTATGCCAAGTATAAAATATACTGCAAGATTAAGGAGGAGGAAGAAAAGAATGTTTTTGTTGACATTGGTTCAGATGATGAAGTAGTTGATGTAACTGAGATTGTCAAAAGAGTTGAGGAGGTGCTAGCTTATGGAGAAAGTGTACTTGATGATCTATTTGAGGATAGTGATACTGAAGCTTTGAATGCAATGTTTACTCAGAGTACTCATGAAGATCTTTATCTAAGTCATGTTCATGTACAACTGCCTGAACCAAGTACCATTTCAACTGTTCCATCTTTCAGTGATTTTGTGTTTCCTAATCCCAATGTAAGTCAAGCTGATGTTGTTGAGCAAAATGTCAATCTAAATTCTGAGGTTAATGTTGAAGAAGAACTGCCTTATCAGAGAAAGCCAAATAGTCATGAAAATCAACCAGAGTTTGTGAGAGAGCATCTACATAGACCTATTGTTGAAGAACCATAAGCAGGTCCTTCAGGTACTGTTGTAGTGGGTTCTACTCCTTACATGGGCTATGATGAATTTGGTCATACTTTAGAGGAGATTAAAAGGATCAGACGAGCTTTACGTCTTCCATATCTTGAGGAAGGTGTTAAGATTTTTGTAAGCTACATTAGACAAATTGATCAATGTCAACTCTTGTGGATTCAAGACAAATCTCCATAGTTTCAGCAAGAGTATGTCAGGATGCTTCAAGTTACTGGCAGAACCTGTAAAGAAGTCAAAAGCAGAGCTGAAATTGTGCAAGTCGACAAAGTTATTCTGAAAAGATATTAGAAGATTTGGTATCTAGATTTTACAGTTCAAAGGAAGGATATGAAGATTCATTTCTTTAATGAAGTTGGCTTTGCAAATCTGAACTTTAGAGATATTGAATTTCATTATCATGATTTCAGATCAAGAACCAAAAGGTTTCCTGAAGTTGTGTATGCTCTTGATACTGTGAAAAGGTTTATCAAAAGACATATCTATGCTACCTATTGTTATGACTTCCAGTTAGGTATTGAAACAAATCAGAAGAGAATAAATCTGCTTGCACCTGATATGACTCATCCTCTGCTTCAAGAAACTCTTTTACACACTGTTCTCAGAAATCCAGAACTTGGAGTTGTGTATGAAAATGTTGATAAGAAGCAGAAAAGATTCATGAGAGCAGCTGAGATTCCAAAGTATTCTGATGGTACTTTGAAAGATGAGTTGGAAAAGCTGCAAGCCAAGCATGAGGAAAGTGAAAAACAAAGACTTGTTGAAAGGGCTAATGATGTGACATTTTTGATTTTGGAAACAGATTCGTTTATAGAACTAGAAGCGGTTTTGAAAGAACAATATGATTCAGTTGAATTATCATATATTGATTGATTAATCACATCTGAAGAAATCTTATCTGATAATTCAACATTTGCAACTTCCAGTTGTTTTACCTTTTCAGTTAAAATGTTCCTTTCTTCAAAAATTGTGTCAATATTCTTTTGTAAATTAGACTTGACCAACTGTTCTTTTAGAATATCTGATGATAGAATAGATAACTTCGTTGTGAGCTTAAATATTTCACTTTCAAAGATTTGACTCTCTTTCACTTTCAGATTAGTAAGACGGATCCGATTTTTCGACTTAGAATCTGAATTATAAAATAGAGGATTATTGAAAATCTTTGAGTTGACATTTTTGATCTTGGAAACAAATTCGTTTATAGAACTAGAAGCGGTTTTGAAAGAACAATCTGATTAAGTTGAATTATCATATATTGATTGATTAATCACATCTGAAGAAATCTTATCTGATAATTCAACATTTGCAACTTCCAGTTGTTTAACCTTTTCAGTTAAAATGTTCCTTTCTTCAAAAATTGTGTCAATCTTCTTTTCTAAACCAGACTTGACCAACTGTTGTTTTAGAATATCTAATGATAGAATAGATAACTTTCTTGTGAGCTTAAATATTTCACTTTCAAAGATTTGACTCTCTTGCTCAAACTCTATTTCTAAGCTCTTGTTTTTATTTGAAATTTCCTTGAAGATCCCAACATTTTTCTTTTCAAAAATTTTCTTTTCAAAATCAAAAGACTTTTTCTTTTCTTGAAAAAACTTTCTTTCTTTTTCGAGTAAGTCTTGTAATGTAGAAATCTGCTTGATAAGTTCATTTGATTTTTCTTCAAGAACCGTTCTCTCTTTTGCAAATATGTCTCTTTCATTTATCAAAATTTTCTCAAATTCAGAGACATGTTGAGAGAGTTTTCTACCTCTAAGGTCAAGATCTTTCTTCTCTTGAAAAGATTTCTTAGAAAAATCAGATAGTTTCTGAGTGTAAACTTTCTCTAGATCAACTTTATCAGCATGAAACTTCTTCTAAAGATCATCTTTATTAGTTTTCAAACTTGATGATTTCTCTTCAGATATCTTCATTAACTTAGCATTCCTTGCTTCCAATGCAGATATTTTTTTCTTCGAAAGCTTTAAACTTTAGTTGAAGATCAACTCCTTCAGCTTTAAGTTCTGATGATTTCTTTTCAGTTATCTTCAGTTTGCTTTAAAGATTTGTCATCTCTCTCTCTCTCTCTCTTTCAATTTAGTTTCTTTCTCTCTTGTTTCGATAATACCTGCAAAATCAGATTTAGAATCATTAATACATTTTAAACATTTAATTTTTTTCCGAGAAAAAATTGATTTTGCTTTCAACTCCTGGATCTGAGCTAGAAGATCTGAAATCTAAATCTTCAATTTATCTCGTTCAGCTTCTATAGCAGGTATCTTAAACATGTATGCAATTGCACATTCTCTCCTAGACATCCTGGTTGTCGTATTGATCAATATGCTTGAAAATGATCGTCCATAGAATTAAAAAAAACTTGACTCTGAAAGTCAACCTTGGTCAAACTCCGAAAAATCTCAAAAAATTCGAAGTGTTGAAGTCGCAAACAACAGAACCTAGAAGTCGCAGAGAGCAAAAACTTGTCACAAAGGTTTGGAAGTCGCAAACCAAGGCTTAATACTTGTCACAGATGGTAGCTTAAGAGTTTTGAGAAGTCGTAAATAACAATCTGTGAGTTATGAGAAGTTGCAAATAATAATTTGCGAGTTCTGTACTTAGCCAAATTCGAGATAACACAAGATCACTTGTCGCAAAGCTCTGCGAGTTCTATACTTAGAAAATTTTCCAACAAAAAACTTGTTGCAGAAAAGAGCTTGTCGCAGATAGGTTGTCGCAGATCAAACAAAATGAACACCAAGAAGTCACAACTTGTGTCTTGCGAGTTCTCGCTTGTCGCAAAAGGCACCCTGCGAGTTCTATACTTAGAAAAAATTCTAAGATACAAAAAACAAATTCAAAAGGGGTCCTTGCGAGTTCTTGATCAAAAGTCGCAAAGAACACAAAACAAATAAAATCCTTCAGCTTGTTATTTCTTCAGATGAATCTTACGACAACTGCAGATCTTGTGAGTTCTTCCCCGAACTTGCAATTTTTGGCCATTTTTGATTCAATTTCTACAAATATGATCTGAAACTTGACAGGGTTGATCGACTATTACATAGAAACAAATCTTTAGTACAAATATTTATCTAAAAACAACATAATCAATCAATTTGATCCTAATATAGTGTTCGAACAAACTTTTTCAAGAAACTAAAAAAAATCCAAAATTCACAATGATACAATGTGAATTTGAATCTATGATTCAAACAAAAATTGTTCCACTCAATCACGTGATCACTGTAGAATCAATTATATGCTTCAAATTCGACCAATTGATAAAATTTCAATCCAAGAGCTACTTTCCAGTCCCAAAAATGGAAGTTTCTAATGATTTTTGACCAAAATTACTATCAATCCATGTCTGAATTCGTTTGTTTTGCTCTGATACCAATTGTTAGTCCATGATTCAAGCAATCAGACAATTAAAAACACAATGTAGAGAGAACTTTTAGAGAGAGAAAGTGTATGTCATATATCTCACTTAGTCACAAGATTACACTTCTCACAAGGTTCTCAAATACTTACTTGCTTACAACAAAGAACAAAAGCTTATATATGGGTCAAACAAGCCTTGACCTCATACAAAGCAAAGCTTAGAAAAGTCAAACTTTATATAGAAATTATTTAAACCAAAATCCGTTTACAATATTGACGCTTTTTAATCTTGAATACAACATTTTAGACTCAACACATCTCAATATAGTTTTTTTTATTCATTTTAATTGTTTTTTACGTGAAATGTTATATACGTGTTATATTCATTATTAATCCGTATGCATGTCTCCGAGTGTCACATTCAGTATGAATAACAAAGGTGAACGTTCATTCACTATTCATGGTGAATAATACCGTATTCGGGATGAATAATACAACATTTAGGATGAATAATACACGAATTCAAGATTCATGTATTATTAATCATGAATCATGTATTATTCATCATGAATGATACATTATTCACGATGAATAATATATGGATGACCCGTGAAGGTGTAGACACAAGGCATACTCTCTTTTGTTTCCTGATTCGCAACTAAAATTTCGTTTAATTCATTATGAATATGTATGTGCATCACCGGGTGTCCCACATTCAGTATGAATAACAAATGTGAATGTTCATTCATTATTCATGATAAATAATACAATATTCAGGATGAATTATATAACATCCAGAATAAATAATACATGAATTCATGAATCGAGTATTATTCACCCAGAACATTGTATTATTCATCTTGAATGATACATTATTCATGATGAATAATACACGACTGACCCGTGAAGGTGTGAAGATGTGACGCACTCTCTTTTGTTCCCCTGTTCACTACCAAAAATCGATAGATGCTCGACTCATCTCGATGGGTGTTGGGTTTATGGTGATGAAGAACATGATGTCTTACGATGTTGAAGAAAGTGTTGAAAAAAGTGATGTCGAGTTACGAACTTACGATGTCGAGGTGTTGTACACACTTGAACGTACATAAATATTCATAATGAAGATAACACAACAAAAAAAACTATATCGAGATTGTTAAAGCATAAATTGTTGTCTTCAAGATCATCTAGATTGGAAGTCTAAAGCCCAAGTCAAAGCCTCAAGATTGTAAGTCAAAGTCAAAGTCATCAAAGTATAAAGTCAAAATCATGTAATGTCAAGCTTGTTGTTTGTATAGTTTGGTTTTGTCTCTTGTAAGTATTTTGGTATAACTAGTGTGTCTTTAGTTGTGTAGAGTAGAGAGCTTGATTGTGTGCATATTGTAAAATCATATTACATCTTAGAGAGAGAAAGTAGAGAGAGAGTGTTTGTAATTTGATGAATTCAAGATCAATGACGTATGGATTTGTGATTGAAATTCATTGCTCATATTGATAATCTTGCAAATATTGGGACTAACAATTGGTATTAGAGCAAGTACAAATCAGGAAAAAAAAATCAAAAATCTGATCATTTTCTTGGTCGAACTTTCAAGAACTCACAGAGGCACTATTCTAAGATCGATTTCGAGTTTTTGAGTGTAATCCTTGTTGTATTGTAATCAATTTGTGTTCTAGAACAGGTTCGATCTGTATAGTATTGTCCATTTCACATTTATTTATGTGAATTATGGATTTATTGTATTTTTTGTTCGAACTAGAAAAATGTACTATATCTAGATCAAAGTGTAATTTTTGTTGCTTTTGGTTTAAATTGTTCATTTGCAAAGTGTTCAGATATTGATCGAGGTTCAGTTGTCAAAGTTACAGAGATTATCATGGAGGTTTGAAGGTTTTTGGTCGAATTTTGTGTTTTTGAGTTCGTAAACTGAAGAACTCGTAAGATCTTCAGAATTCGCAAGATTCATCCTTAAAGAACTCGCAGAGCATCAGATTCGTGGTTTTTGGAAAAGTTCTAAGTAAGGAATTCGCAGAAGCCACCATACGAATTCCTGAGATTTCGCAAGTCTAAGCTAAGGAAAGTTTAAAATTAGCACGGTTAAGGGTGCAAAAAGCTACTGTTTGAGTCCTTTGACCTGCGAAAAGTTTGAAGAATTCGTACGTTGAAGATTTTTGAAATTTTGTCTAAGTGCACATTTCACTAAATCTTTTGCGAAAAGTGAGAATCTTGAAAATTTTCTAAGTCTAGATTTCGTAGATCTTCGTGCGAATAGTTCAAGTGATATTTGTCATTTATTCAAGTCTGCAAAAAGCTTAGAATTCACATAGATCTTCCTCCGAATTATTTAGTCTATAGATTGTGTTTTTTCTTCAGTCTGCGGATTGGGAAGGTTTAGTGGTTTGTGAAAAGTTCTCAACAGTGGTCTGAGAATTCTATAATTAGTCATTTTTTACTGATTTTCAAAATGTTGAGATTTTTCTGATTTGTGTCTAAAGATCTGTGCGAGTGTTATCAAGATGGGATATTTTGAATATGAAGAAGAAAATATTAAACTCAAAGAAGAGAATGAAAAACTTAAATCATCAGTTGAGTATTACTGACAAAGATACGAGAGCTATAAAAAGGCTAGGATACAACTCAATGAAGAGTTCAATGAGTTAAAGAAGATAAATGAGGATCTTCAGAAACAGATTTCTGATTCTCGACAATTAGAAGATGACAAGAGAAAGAAGAAAAAGTTAAGCATCTAGAAAGTGAAAACACTGAGTTGAAAAGAAAGATCTCAGATTTGGAAGAATATGTTGTTCAGAAAAATGAAGAGAAATCAAAGGTTTTGGACAGTAAAACTGTTGAGATGCAAAAGAAGATTTCTAAGCTGGAACAACAGAATGCAAAAGACAGAGCTAAGTTTGAAAAGAGAGAAGAAAGGATTTATGAATGAAAAGCACATGTTTGCAAGGAAATTCTCTAGATTTTCAAGAAAGATAAATGAACACAAGAAAGAAGTAGATCAGAAATGTGCAAAGCTTTCAAAACAAATATCAGGTTTTGAGAAGCTAATAATTGTTGAAAGAGACAAACTTGAGAAAGAGAAAGTTGAGTTTGGATATGAAGGACAATCATTCAAAGAAAATATTGCTAATCTTTCTGGAAAGATTTCTGAGTTAGAAAGCCTGTTGGAAAAGGAGAGAAGAGAATTTAAGAAGGATAAGAAGAGATTATAGGAGAAAACTGTTGGAGTCTTTAAAGAAATATCTGATCAGAGAAAGAATGTTGAGAAAGATTTTGAGGAAGAGGAAGGTTTTTAAGACTGAGAAAAAGAAGCTGACAAGGAAGTTATTGAACTGTCAACAAAGGCTATGAAAGAACAAACCACGAAGTTTAATTTAAAGAAAAAGATTGACTTACTCTTCAAAGATAGGAACAATTTATCTTCAAAGATAACAGAACTTGAAGAGATTGTTTTCAAGGTGAACTTAACTGAGCAGAAGACTCCAGACTCAATTGATCAATCACTTAGAAATGATTCAGCTAACTCTAAATGTTCATTCAAGAAAACATCAAGTTCATATCAAACAACTGTTTCCACAAAAAGGTCAGTTAATTCAAAAGATCAGATTCATACTACTAACCTATTTTATGATAGGAATGTTAATGGTTCAGGTACATTTAGAAAGAGAAACGGAAAAGAAAAGTTGGTTTGGAAAGCAAAAGGATCTTCTGATGAGAAGAAAGATCAGAAATCATTTGTGAAAACACCTACTGCCAAAAAGAACAACAAATCTTATCAAGTTAAATCTTTTGACAACCCGGATCTTGTTTATACAGTCAATCAATTGATCAGGTTTGCACAAAAGAAAATAAGTTGTTATTATTGTGGTTCAAATGATTTTGTTAGTAAAAATTATGTGAATTACTGGTATGGTTCTTATTATGTTACTCCGAAAAAAACTGCAACTAACAAATCTGGACCCAAATACCAGTAGGTACCAAAGCCAAAAGATTCATATGTGTTGCAGGCACCTCAAGTCAAGGGGGAGTAAAGGAACCTTTGTTATACCCAAATTGATCAAGTTCTTATCAAAATATTAATCAAACAAACAAGAGATGTAATCTACCTGTTTCAATTCAATTCCAACAATCAAGGTTACAAATTGTTCCTCTCTTTCTCTCTCTAACACAACTCTTTCTCTCTAAAATTAGATACTCTCTCTGATACGCACACACACTAACTGGAACCAACTAACTCAAACAACCTCACTAACAACTAACAAAGAAACTTTCGATATACCTAATGACAGCGCACAAAATAAAATACAAACCAGTTGACTTTGACTTTATTACACAAGATTGACTTTGACTTGCTTGAGAGTTGACTTTCTGTCTTCTATAATCTTGTATCCCACATATTTATGCTCTAACAATCTCCCCCTTTGGAATCAAGATCATTTCTAAAAGATTTTTGCAATACAATCTTCCTCTTTATATAATCTCCCCCTTTAGCATATTCTGTTCACCCAGATCATCTTCAAATTAAATCTTCCCTTTTAATCACATAGTCTTCAAACAAATGTATTCTTCCCAAAGTCTGTTTTCAACAAATAGTAACAATCTTTCCCAAAAAAAATGTATAAAACTCTTTCGGACACTTGGAAAGAAATTATCTTCAGAATTAGCTTGGTTTGCTTCAGCAAATTATCTTCGAAGAAATTTTTTGTAAAATCAGCATATCTTCAGAAATCTTTGAACTTGCTTTCCTCTTTAAATCTTTCAATATTTGCCAATCTCTCTAATTCTTTGACTTTGCTTAATTATCTTCAACAATTCTTGAAATTTCTCACACATTTCTTGATCTTCTCCCCATTTATAACATTTCTTGATAATGTCTCCCCCTTTTTGATGATTGCGGCATCGAGATCATCAAAACTTTCAACAAGAAATGTCTTTGTTATCTAACCACTGATCTTTCAAGGGCCTATGATTCACCGTCAATGCTCCAAGATATTCATCTAGATCTTTTCAAATCCAGACAAATTAGAGTGTAACACCTGAATCAACAAATGAATCAGTTAACATGCCTGTCAGTAACACGAAGTCACTGTGTGTAACAAATACACATTGGAAAGGAGCTTTTTGATGTTCACTCCCCCAGGGCTTCCATTCAATCATCAAAACACCAAATAGAAATTTCTATGAACGTTATGACAAGAAAACAAATTCCTTGTGTTCTCATGCAAGTGTTAGAAAGAATTAAGCACATGATGATTATTGTTATAGGCTCAACATTGTGTAAACCATTGAGACAACAATAGTTAAACATGGACTCAATTGTGCATGATCGAAGTGTGAAGGTGGGGCAGACTTCCTTCTTTTTAATATCCAGATTTTCCAAATGAAAATTAGATAGATTATATGCTACGTCCCCTTTAAAATATGAAACATTTTCTTGTTGAGAAGAAAATGAGTAGTTGGTGGGGTTTTAGTCAAGAGTTGGCATTGGCTACATTCCTGTTTGAATGATGTTTACGAAGAATTGTGAAACACCATAAATATGGCTGCCTGGCTCAGAAAAAGTTGGTGCAGAGTTTGATATTCTTTTACTCTGTTCTCACACCCTCTTTCTTTTAATCATTGAGCTCACGTCTAACCAAACTCTCTTTTCCATTTTGCCTCATCACTTAACACACAATCAGTTATTTTGACTCCTTACAGTCGATCACTAAAGGATTAACTTCTTGGGTAGGAAACACTGGTTAACGTGAATCCATAGAAGTTCTGTTTAAGTCCTACACAATGAACCCATGTATTTCTAAAATTACAATGTTGCTCAAAAATGATTTAACTTGAACAGTTAAAGCACAGAAAATATGGATCAGATGTGTGTATGCTCATAGATGTAATCATAAAGATTTGAGCATTTATAATCATGAAGATATTTCAAACAAGTATATTGAATGAATGAAATGAATGCAAGAAACTTGTTTGAAAATCTGACATTGTATAAAATATCAAGTTAAATGATTTAACAATTAAGGCTTATGTCAACAAAAATTGGATATTGTTTATATGAAGCACATTCTTGAAGGAAATGTTTTGAAATGAAATCACGTTCAAAACTTGAATAACAAGCGGGGTGTATCACCATTGAAAAATTTGTTCATTTTAGAGACATTGTGATAACAAATCCAATTGAATGTCAAACCGGTGTGTATGAATACTTGAAAGTATAGAGAAAAGATAATACGCAAGTATGTATCTTTGGAAACACACGGTTTGTTAACCATTAAAGCACATAGTTAATGAAAACATTTAAAACCACACTTCCAAATCATGAAATCTGTTTAAGAATCGGAAGTGGTTTGAACATTTTAAGAACATGTTTTCTATGATTGAAAGTCGTCCTTCTTTCAATCATATATGAGATTAAGATAAGAAATAAACCTTTCGCTTTGTCTTAAATCTCATGAAGTCATGCTTCAAGTAATAAAGATATGATCTTGTAAGCATCTTCTCAAACTGCAACAGACACAAAGTCATCAAAGCACAAAACGTATTCACAAAGTTATTGAAAAGTAAATGACATAAAGCAGTAAAACATTGAGTGTACGAGTTCTGATCTAAAGTAATCAGAAGTCATATCCCTTACTCCTATTCTTTTAACTCTTAACTCCCCCTAAAATCATGCATTAGAAAATTTTCTCATGAATAATCAAATGCACAATTTATAAAGCTCCCCCTCGAATGAATGTTTATCTCATCTTATTTTATCTCACACTCCCCATGAAAACACGAATACCTTTCAGTGTAGAAATCTTTTTAGAATAAAAAATAAAGAAATGAAGAAAATAGCAATAAGAAAACTTTAGAAGGTAAACATAGATTATGTCTTGAGATTTAGCATACCATGTTTTGACACAAGAAAATTAAATCACTTTTTGTCAAGAGGCTTGGTAAACAAATCAGCAAGCTGATAATCAGTGTTTACAAAATAAAGATCTGTTGTACCTTTCTCTACATTATCATTTATAAAATGATACTTGACATCAATGTGTTTTGTCTTTGTATGTTGTACAGGATTTGCAGATATTGCAATGGTGCTTTTAGTGTCACAGTAAATCGGAATCTTGTTAAATTGATAGCCATAATCTTGTAGTTGTGTCCTCATCCACAAGACTTGAGAACAGCAGCTTGCAGCATCTACATATTTTACTTCAGCCGTTGATGTGGAAACATAGTTGTTTCTTTGACGCCCAACTAACGAGTTTATCGCCTAGGAATTGAATGTGCCCCGATGTGCTCTTCATGTATAACATACAACCTGCATGATCTGCATCTATGTAGGCCGTCAGTTCAAAACTTGTATCTTTGGGATACCACAAACCTAGATCTACAATGCCCTTTAGATACCTAAATATGCGCTTGACTGCAGACATATGGGATTCTTTTGGATTAGCCTGATATCTTGCACATAAACATGTAGAAAACATAATATATATCCTAATTGAAATAAGATACATCAAAGAACCAATCATCCCACGATAGGTTCTAACATCGACAACTTTTCCCGAATGATCAGTGCCAATCTTAGTTCCTGGTGCCATTGGGGTTCCAATCGTTGTACAATATTCCATTTTAAATTTGCGAAGAATATCGAAAATGTACTTAGATTGATTAATGAAAATCCCCTTTGAAAATTGTTTTACTTGTAATCCGAGAAAGAAGTTCATCTCTCCCATCATACTCATTTGAAATCTAGAGACGATGAGATTTGAAAAGTTCTTGCAATATTTAGGATTTGTAGAGCCAATAATTATATCATCCACATATATCTGAATAAGAATGATATCATCTTTTTCCTTTTTAATAAACAAAGTGGTATCGATTTTACCTTTAGTGAAACCCGACATGACCAAAATTTTTGATAGAACATCATACCAGGCTCGAGGCATTTGTTTAAGACCATAGAGTGCTTTATCAAGAATATATACATGATCAGGTTTCTCTTGATTGACAAAGCCTTCTGGCTGTGAGAAGTAGACCTCCTCTTTAAGAATGTCATTTAGAAAGGCAATATTCACGTCCATCTGGTAAACAGTGAAGTTTTTATGAACAACATACGCAAGAAACATTATGATTGCTTCAATGCGTGCCACTGGAGCATAGGTCTCATCATAATCTATGCCTTCCTCTTGCCTATAGCCTTTTGCGACAAGTCGTGCTTTGTTTCTTATAACGACACCATCTTCGTCCTTTTTTATTTTTGGACACCCATTTCGTACCAATAATTGTCTTTTTTGAGGCTTAGGTACGAGTCTCGAGACTATCAATGCTTCGAACTGATTTAGCTCCTCTTGCATGGCAGTTACCCAATCTAAGTCAGCTAAAGCCTCAGATACGCGAGTGGGCTCTATCTTACTCAAGAATGAGTCATGCATACACAGATTTAATGTTATGGACCTAGTTTGCACCTGCTTCGTAGGATCTCCAATGATATGGTGCAACGGATGCTCTTTGGTCCATCTATGTTCATGGGGAAGTGGATTTGATATAGACTGATCATTTGTCTCGTCTACATATCCACTTTCATTTTCTTCTTCATCAGCATTTGTAGGGGGTGCAGTTGAAGTTTCTTGTACAGAAGTTTCAGTTGGGACAACTTTTTTCAGTCTGTTGAGTATTCATCACAGTGCATCCAACTGAAATAGAAACTTTTGGTTCAATAGTTTCTTAAACATCTTCAACTGTAGAAGTACTTGTTTGAATTTGAGTTTATGTCTGAACCGGGGGAACAAGTTCAGTTAGCACCTCTGAAGTGACTGGAAGTTGACAGCTTGATTCTTTAGACCTGTCAGTCACAACAGATTTTGGCAGTTTAGTTCCAAGAAAATCATCATAAAATAATTCAAACAAAAGTGTTGGGTCTGAATATGCTAAGGATGGATACTACTGCTAGTTGAAAGGTATTATTACTGCTTGTAATTTTAATACTGCTAGTAGAATTAATACTGCTTGAAAAGTTAGTGCTGCTACTTGAATAGTTAGTACTGCTTGGAGAGTTAGTACTGTTAGTAGTTAGTACTGTTGAAGATTACTACTGCAAGCATAAGTAGTACTGCTCAAGGATTAATACTGCTGAGGATGTTAATGCTGCAAGATGATTAATACTACTAAAAGAAGGTTAGTGCTGCTTTAATGATAAAGAAGACTTGAAGATAAAGTTGAGCTGGAGATAAGGTTGAAGATAATTATGGTATTGATACTGAAGATCAATTTTATTTTATAATTATCTTGTAATCAACTCTGTATATATTGTATAGAAGTCTTTGTTAGAATTAACAATTATTCATATGTTTTGTTTTAAGAGAGAATTAACCTCGTTGAGCCTGTTCAACAGATTGAGGTTTTGTGTGTAATCATTAAGTTTTATGCAATATAAACTTATGATTTGAGTTTTTATATATTGTTCCATTGATTTTCTGTCAAAGTGTTTTTCTGCAACTTCTTTAACATAAGTTTCTGAGTGTGTTATTTAAATTCTTGTTTGAGTTTCGGTCCTGACAAGTGGTATCAGAGCTAGAAAATGCAGAAACCTTTAATTATGGACAGTTCAAGCGACAGTGTTTTGGTATCAAAGGTTCCCATACTCAAACCCAAAGAGTTTGACATGTGGAAGATCAGAATCAAGCAATACATTCTTCTCACAGACTTCTCAATGTGGGACATTATTGAGAATGGTCCTTCTGATGGAGGAAAGATGGATGCAGAAGGAAAGAGACCTCCACCAAAGACAGATGGAGAGAGAAAGTTGAGGCGGACAGAGATGAAAGCTTTGAGCACTATGCTTTTGGCTATACCTAATGAGTACAAACATCAATTCTGCAACTGTTTTGATGCACAAATTCTTTGGAGTTCTCTGGAGAAAAGTTTTTCTAGTACCAAAAGTACCAAGAGAAATCAGAAGGCCATCCTAAAGCAGCAGTATGAGAACTTCATGTCTACAAAGAATGAGTCCATGACTCAAACTTTTGATAGATTTAATAAGCTAATTGGTGAATTGGCTACTGTTGGTGTCTAGATAGATCAAGATGATGTTAAAAGAAAATTTCTAAGATCTCTTGGTGATGAATGGACTATGTACACTGTCTCCTTCAGACAGAATGACCAATTGGAGGACAAGGAATTGGATGACCTCTATAATGACCTTAGGGTGTTTGAAGCAGAGGTAGAAGCTAAGAGAAGGCCCTCTGGATACTCATACAATGCTGCTCTTTTATCATCCTCTACTGATTCTGCTGCTAATACAGAATCAGTTAGTGTTGCCCATGGATCAAAACAAGATGGATCCAATGACTCAGTTTTAGAAGCTTTTCTAGCCAGTCATGCTAATTCCACTCTAATCAATGATGACTTAGAACAGATAAATGTTGATGATCTGGAAGAGATATATATCAAGTGGCAGATGGCTATGCTGACTATGAGGGTAAAAAGATTCATCAAAAGGACTGGAAGGAACAACTTTGCTCAGAAAAGAGAAGATGGGGTTGGATTTGATAAATCCAAGGTTGATGTTACAAATGTCACAAGCTGGGGCACTTTGCAAGAGAATGCAGAAGTGAAATGCCTCAACAGCATACTAGCAACCATCAACCATCACAGTCCACTAGCTTCAACAGTAGGAACTCTTCTCAAGCTCTTGTTTCCCAAGAAGGAATGGGATTTGATTGGAGTGACCAAGCAGAAGATGTAGTTCAGAATCAAGCTTTAATGGCTAAAGTTTCAGAATCAGCAAGCACTGATATTCCCACAGAGGTAATTTCTAATCTTTGCACTAAAACCTGTATTGAAACTGTTAAAAAGTACAGGGATCACAATCAAAATATGTGTGATGACCTTAAAAGTTTAGAGAAAGATAGAAGAGAGTATGTTCTGATAGTTGAGAGGTTTGAAGAACAAATTAAGTCTTACCAGGCTATTGAACTTCAACATTCCTATGATACAAACTACTGGAAGTGGGAGAAAAATCAGTTAGAGGTTAAGCTTAAAAAGTCTGAAGAGGAATGTGAGAAGATAAGGAGTGATTTTGAGAAACCCAAGCTAGATATTGAGAAATATTCCAATGCTTCAAAAGCAATGGACTCACTTCTAAAAGCTCAAGTCCATGACAAACTGAGAATAGGAATAGGCTATAACACCACCCCTCCACCATACAACAATAATTATATACCACCCACCTAAGATCTCTTAGAAAGACAGGACAAGAAGGAATTACCTGAGAGAGCCACTGAAGTTGATCCTTTAGACAAAGTAGTGGTTGAGACAGATTCTGAAGAAGAGGACTCTGAGAGTAAGAAAGAGGAAGACCACAAAGATATTCCCAAAGAAAACCACATACTGACAAATGAAAGGGGGAGTAAACCGTTTGTCAAGAGTGAGAAAGTGAAGTATGAGGAAGAAACTGTTAAGAATGAAAAAGCTGAGACCCCTAAGAGAGGAAAGGAAAAGGTACAGGGAGTCCATTACATGCAAACCACTATTGTTAATCCCTGTACATGTAAATAGAATTAGCCCCAACAACATGATAAAACAAGGGGAAATCAAAGAAATAGAAATAATCAGTGGGCTTTAAAACAAGGAATTGATCTGAGAAAAATTAACAGACCAAAGCCTTGTTTTATCTGTGGCAAGTTAAATCATCTAGCCAAACTCTGTTATTTCAATCCTATCAACCAAAGGATCACTTTTCAAAGAAATATACAAAATCCTGTTGGTTATAGGAAGCAGATAAAGAATCATATGGCTGAGAATAGTGCACCTGTAAAATCTCATGCTCAGAATAAGTTTGCTAATTCAAAGAAAAGGTACTCCAAATAAGCCCATAAGTAACTTAAACAAAAAGAAAGCAAACAACTTTGTCCAGGTTTGGGTTCGAAAAGTAAAGAAATCTTTTAGTACTGCTACTTCAAATAGTACTGCTGACATAAATAATGTTGTTGCAAGCAATACTACTCCTAACCCAGTTAGTACTGCTAACAAAGTTAGTACTGCTAAACCTCTTAGTACTGCTAATGATGTTAGTACTGCTAACAAAGTTAGTACTTCCAATCAAGTTAGTACTGCTTCCAGTGACAGACCCATTATTGTGACAAAGTATTCAAGCAATAAGATTTCTCAGTATGATAATCTCATCCGGTCTGAATATGAATATGTTGATGAGAATGGAAAACCCAAGACCACTTTGGCTTGGGTTCCTATTAAAAACTAACTGCTTTATTAAATGTGCAGGGCAACCAACAGCTCATGGGAAGGAGCATTTGGCATATTGATAGTGGTTGTTCCAGGCACATGACAGGTAACATGACCTGCCTTCAAAACTTCAAAAGAATTGATGGAGGACATGTTGCTTTTGGTGATAATCCAGCAGGTGGAAAAATAAGTGGAAAAGGTAATGTGTCAAAAGATAAGATGATCTTTGAGGATGTATACTATGTTGAGCAATTGAGATACAACCTGTTAAGTGTATCATAGGTCTGTGACAAAAAACATAGCATATTATTCAATGATACTGAATGTATTATCCTTGCTCCAGGGTTCAAGGTAGTTGATGAAAGTATGATACTACTTAGAACTCCTAGAAAGGACAATGTTTACTGCTTAGACTTGGAGAGTGTAGCTTCTGATTCATCTTTGAAATGTTTATTTTCAAAAGCCTCTTTGGATGAATCATCTCTTTGGCACAAAAGGATGTGTCACATGAACTTTAAAACAATGAACAAACTTGTGAAAAACAACCTTGTAAGAGGTTTGCCACAAAAGGTATTTTCATGTGATGATCATTGTGCTGAATGTCTTAAAGGCAAACAGCACAAAACTTTTCATAAGTCCAAAGAGATAAATACAATCTCTTCACCTCTCAATTTACTGCATATGGATTTGTTTGGCCCTATAAATGTGATGATTATTGCTTGGTTATTGTTGATGATTTCTCTAGATTCACCTGGGACTATTTTCTGAGGACAAAGGATGAGACAAGTGGACTGATCAAATCCTTTGTTCTTAGAGTTGAAAACCAAACAATTCTAAGAGTCAAAGTCATTAGGTCGATAATGGAACTGAATTTAAAAACAATGACCTAAACAGCTTTTGCGAGGAAAAGGGCATTGAGAGACAATACAGTGCTCCTAGGAGTCCTCAACAGAATGGTGTTACTAAAAGGAGAAATAGGAATCTGATAGAAGCTGCTAGATCTCTGTTGGCAGATTCAATACTTCCAATTACTTTTTGGACAGAAGCAGTTAATACTGCCTGCTATGTTCAAAACAGAGTTCTGGTAGTAAAATCTCAAGACAAAACACCATATGAGTTTTTAAAAAGAAGAAACTTTTTATTGGATTTTTCAAACCATTTGGGTGTCCTTGCACAATTCTCAATACGAAAACTCACCTAGGCAAGTTTGACAACAAAACTGAGGATGGATTTCTTGTTGGTTACTCATCTCAAAGTAAGGACTATAGAGTTTTTAGCACCTCTTCTAGGATTATGGAGGAAAGTGACAATTTCAAATGCAATGAGAACACACCAAATCAATTGGTTCAGATCCTAATTGGCTATTTGACATTGATTCACTAACTAATTCTTTGGGTTTCAGTAATGAGCATAATGCAGGAACAGGGACAGAACAGGTTCAAGTACAAAGACAACAGTTTGTGTTGTTCCCAACACATACTGCTGATCCTGTTGAATTCTGTGACCAAGATAAGAAAGAGTCTTCAGAATCAAAGGACACTAAACCAGATCAGAATGAAGAGGACAAAGATGAAAAGGAAGATCAACCTTCAGATTCAGGAATCAAAGGCCTTGAGATGCCATTTTTGGAAGAGAATGACACAGATGATGATTCTTCAGTATATGGGGGAAGCACTTCAGAAAAGAATGACACCAATCTTGAAGTCAATCTTAATGAAGAGGCTGTCAATGCTACAAGAACTCAGAAGAATCATCCTCCTCAATTAGTGATTGGTGACATCAATTCTCCAATGATCACAACGCAACAAAGCAAGATAGGGGGTTGAAAGGCCTACAATCAGGTTTATTATCTTGCTTTCTATCCCAGGTTGAACCCAAAAAGGCATTTGATGCAATGAAAGATCCAAGTTGGATAGAAGCAATGCAAGAGGAGCTACTGCAGTTTGTACTGCAAGATGTATGGGATCTGGTGGATCTTCTAAAAGGACACAGAGCAATTGGCACAAGATGGATCTTCAGGAACAAGCATGATGAGAGAGGAATAGTAATAAAGAACAAGGCCATATTAGTGGCACAAGGGTACACTCAAGAAGAAGGAATTGACTATGAAGAGGTATTTGCACCAGTGGTAAGGATAGAGGCCATCAGGCTATTTTTAGCCTATGCTTCTTTCATGAAGTTCGGGGTCTATCAAATGGATGTAAAGAGTGCTTTCCTGTATGGGAAAATTGAAGAAGAAGTGTATGTCTGTCAGCCTCCAGGATTTGAGAATCCAAAGTATCCTGACAGAGTTTACAAATTGAAGAAGGCACTCTATGGGCTACATCAACCACCAAGGGCATGGTATGACACTCTGTCTACCTATCTTTTTGAAAATGGTTTTCAAAGAGAAATGATAGACAAGACTCTGTTCATTCAGAGGAAGAAGAAGGACATCCTAATAGTGCAAATCTATGTGGATGATATTATCTTTGGATCCACAAAAGATCAAATGTGTAGAGATTTTGAAGATTTGATGCACAAGAGATTCAAGATGAGTTCTATGGGTGAACTTACCTTTTTCCTTGGCCTACAAGTTAAACAGAAGAAAGATGGATATTTATAAGTCAATCCAAGTATGTGCAGGACATTCTTAATAAGTTTGGATTCTCAGATTCAAAGCCTGGAAACACACCCATGGAGACACACAAATAGATCACTGCAGATCTTGAGGGGGAGGATGTGGATGTTCATCACTACAGATCCATGATTGGCTCCCTCATGTATCTCACTGCTTCAAGACCAGATATCATGTTTCCTGTTTGTGAGTGTGCAAGATTTCAAGTAAGTCCTAAGCAGTCACACTTTCAAATAGTCAAGAGGATATTCAGATATCTCAAAGGCCAACCTAGATTAGGTCTTTGGTATCCTCATGACTCACCTTTTGACCTACTTGCTTATTCAGACAGTGACTTGGGTGGTGCAAATTTGGATAGAAAGTCAAATTCAGGGGGATGTCAGTTTTTGGGTGCAAGACTAGTATCATGGCAGTGCAAGAAACAAACCACAGTGTCAACCTCTACATCAAAAGCAGAGTATATAGCTGCTGCAAGCTGCTGCTCTCAAGTACTTTGGATTCAGAATCAAATGTTGGACTATGGTATGACTTTTCCTCACACTCCAATCTTCATAGACAACAGTGCTATTAGCATTGTTAATAATCCAGTCAAGCACTCCAAAATAAAGCATATAGGAATCAGGTACCACTTTATCAGAGACTGAAATGAAAAGAAGCTTATCCAGGTTGTGAAAGTCAATACAAGTAACCAATTTGCTGATCTATTCACCAAAGCTTTTGATGTGAGTAGATTCACATTTTTTGTCACAAGTGTGGGCATGATAAACTCTGAATAAGCCTCCTTTGATCTGCTTTATGTACCATTTCTGTATAGACTCCTTCCTGTCTACGTTCTTATATTGTATTGTGCATGGTGCTACTAACCTTGTGTGTTTTAGTGGTTCAGATTGCTTCAAATGGATACTTGGTACTTCTAAATCAGTTAATACTGTTCGCTCTATTACTCATGATAACTTTTCAAAAATGATCAAGTATGGTTACTACTGCTAGGTGGTTTATACTGTCAGTACAAAGTTACTACTGCTTGCCTTATTTATACTGCTTATCAGTGTTACTACTGTTGGTATGTGTTAATACAGCTAGTCTGTGTTAATACTGCTAGTTCGTGTTACTACTGCCAGTATGTGTTACTACTCTTAATATGAGTTAATACTTCGAGTTAGTTAATACTGCTAGGGTACTTAGTACTGCTTCTAACTGAAACTCTCCACCTTTAAATACCCTGTGTGACCGCTAAAATACAAACAACTCTTTGAACTTCTATTGTGTCTCTTTCTCTCTCTCTCTCTCGATTTCTTGCTTACCAGTGTCAACCCAAGTCATGATTCGAACGCTAGAATCAATCAGAAAGATGGCAGGACGAGCCTTCTTTGATGAACACAACGAGATCGCCATGTTATAGAAACCAAAGCAAGCTGAAGGTTTCCATGCCATAGTGGATTTCCTCAAATCCTCACACATCGCCCATGCTCTAACTGTCAATCCCACAATCTATGTGGAACATCAAAGACAGTTCTGGGCTAATGCTGCTATTTAATCTGAAGAGGGCAATCAGGTCATCAAAACAAGGGTATGTGATAAACCCCTGACCGTCACAGAAGGCTGTATTCGCATCCATCTACGTTTAGATGATGCCTCAGGTATAACCTCTTTACCTAAGGAAGATCTTTTCCAAACTCTTAGTAATATGGAGTATGAAGGTCCCACTGATGTATTCAAGTTTTTCAAGAACAGATTTTCACCATAGTGGAGATTTTTTGTTCATACCCTACAACATTGCATTTCACGAAAAACAACTGGATGGAGTGAGTTTAGCAGTACCTTAGCTTATGCTTTTGTCTGCTTAGCCACCTCTAGAAAGTTTAATTTATCACAAATGATTTTCAATGATTTTATGTCAAACCTTGATACCAAATCCAAAAGCTTTTATATGTATCCTAGGTTTGTACAAGAGATTATACTGAAGGAATTAACGGATCTACCCTCTTTTCAAGAGGTGTATGTACCAAAACCTCCCAAAGGGAAGGTATTCTCAAACATGAAAAGGCCTAGCCAGGACTTTTCTGGACAAGAGACACCATTGTTCTCTACAATGATGGTTATGTCTACTTCCCATGGTGAGGCATCAGGGTCACAACCCACATCTGACCACCCAACTGATGACCTACCCACACCATTACATTCTAGTAATCCTCCTCAGATTCCTATTGAAAAGCCCACATCCCACATCACCAAAATTTATATAAGGAAAAAGGTACAGAAGGTTCCTTCCCTTCTTATACCTTCACCCCCATAGCCTTCAAGCCCTCTAATGGAGCATTCTCCATTAGAGAATATCGATAGGGAAACCACAGGGGTGTCTCCCAACCCCAAGAAGTTGCTCACTAAGGAGCAGGTTGAGCATGTGGGCAGTGAGGCTTACACTACTGACTTTACACAAAGTGTAGGGCAGGAAAGTGTAAACATCCCTAAGACCTTCCCCACGGCAACTTTGGGTGAGCAATCATCCAAAGGTCCCAGGTGCCAAGAAACCAAGGGGGTAGAGGGTGCTTCTGCTAGGTAGAAGACTCCTACTAAACCTTCCAAGGATCCTTCCAGGGTGGTCAACACACCTAAAGAAGATGAGGATAGATATAACTATAAGGAATTGATGGAAACTATTGCTAATGTCAATATGGATGTACTTAAACAAGGTGCAGAAATAGAGGAGATGAAACTGGTAATTCTGTCACAATAAGTGCAAATCACCAAATTAAAGGAAATGGTTCAGAAGTTGGTTCAGAAGAAGAAAAGAACACAGTTTGTCTTAAAGAAAAGGGGAGATGTAAAAGATGCTTTCAAAAAGGGGGAGAGTAAAGCTGAAGCAGAAAAGCAAAGCCCTGTTGACATGGAATCAAAGTTTGAGGGGGAGTTGGGTGCAGAAGCAGAAAGTAACAAAGCAGCAGTAACTACTACACCAGAAGTAGTAACAACAGAAGTAGAAACAGAGAAAGCTACAGCAGAAACAGGGCTGACTATAGAAGAAACAGAAATTACAGAGACTTTATTAAAGGCAAGGACTAACACTCCCAAGGCCACTCAAAAGGCTAAGGGAGTGGTCATTAAAGAAGGAGGAGCGTTTTAAAGAAAGAAAAATATATTGATTTTGACCCCTCACCACTCAATTGAACTTTGAAGATTTCTCAAAACAAAGATATTGAATGAATGAAATGAGATCAAGAGAATTGTTTTGAGAATCTGACAATGTATCAATCAGATCAAATAAAATGGTTAGGGTATCAAAGAATTGAATATTTTGTTTATATGAACGAATATAAACAATTTTGCAATGAAAGCACAAGATTAGAAATGATGATTGATGCTCAACAATATTTGAAAGCAAACGGGAGTATTACCATCGAAAAATTTGTTCATTATGAGACATGGTAATAACAAAATCAAATGAAGTACTAAACCGATGTGTGTGAATACTCTACAGTGTATGAAAAGATAATAAACAAGTATTAATCTTTGGAAACACACAGTCAGTTAAACATTGAAGCTCAATAATGAAAAACATTTAAAATCACACTTCTTAATTCATGAAACCTTTTGAGAATCAGAAGTGGTTTGAACATTTAAGAAACCGTTTTTCATGCTAGAAAGTTGTTCTTCTTTCAAACAATAAGAGATCTAGATTAGAGGATACTTACATTTAAGCTCCCCCTCAACTCATTATAGAATGATTTAGGTCATGTAAGCTCCCCCTGGATATTTGCAGAATATCCATATTTGAACATGAAAGAACGGGTCCTGATCTGTCATGTGATCAGAAGCTACAGTCTTTGAACTTCGAAGTACGGGTCTTGAACTGAATTATTCAAGAGCCATAAACTTGTACTTTGAAGTACGAGTCCTAGACTGTTTTGTCTAGAAGTCAAACACCTTTGACTTTGAAGTCCGAGTTCTAAGTTGTAGTACTTAGAAGTCAAACACTTGTAATTTGAAGTACGGGTTTTGAACTGCTGTGTTAAAAAACCATCGTTCCTGCTCCCCTAGGCCGGTGGTACCTGCAAAACAGATTTAACAGGTTTTGGTACCCACGGGTATTTGGGTCCTGGTATGTTAGATTTAGGAATCCACTTCTCATTAGATGTATATCTTTTAAAACCATAATTCTGAGAAGTTATTCTATAAGAACCGTACTAGTTGTGAGCAGTTTCTCTTTGAACGAAGTCATTCTCTCCACAGTAAGAATAACAGATCTTCCTTTGAGCAATCCTGATCAGATGATTAGTCGAGTAATATATATCAGGATTACCAAAAGATTTACCTTTATGCGCATTGTTCTTTTTGGCATTTGTTGTGGATTTGAATGCTTTGTCCTTCATTTTCTTTTCATCTGAAGAACTCTTCACTCTCCAGACCATCTGACTTTTCTGAGAAGACTTTCCAAGAGATTTTACATAATAGCCTGCTGATCCATCAACAAATTTATCATAAAATAGATTTGATGGTCTGATCTGACTTGATTTGATAGTGATTAGTTTGACATTTTTCTTTTTGAAAGCATTTTTATTATGAATAGAACTTGAAGTTGTTTTGAAAGAACAGACTGATTCTGTTGAATTATCAACAGGTGATTGATTAATCACATCAGCTGAAATCTTTTCTGATAAATTGACGTTTGCAGCTTCTAAGTCTTTCATCTTTGCAGCTAAAATGTTTCTTTCAGAAGTAATTGTGTCAAACTTCTTTTTCAAATCAGATCTAGCCATCTGTTCTTTAAGAATATCTGATGACAGAAAAGATAATTTGGATGTGAGCTTAGATATTTCAGATTCAAAAGATGAACGTTCTTGCTCAAAATCGGTTTCCAAGTTCTTGTTTTTCTCAGAAATATCCTTGAAAATCCCAGCATTTTTCTTTTCAAATAATTTCTTTTGTTCCTCAAAAGACTGCTTCTTTTCTTTGAAAATATTTCTTTCTTTTTCAAGCAAGTCTTGTAAAGTAGAAATCTGTTTGGGAAGCTCAGTATTTTTAGCTTCAAGAACTTGTCTTTCTTTGGCAAAAGTGTCTCTTTCAGTGATTAAAACCTTTTCAAAATCAGACACTTGCTTTGAAAGTTTAATACATCTAAACTCAAGATTTTTCTTCTCTTGGTCAGCTTTCTTAGAATTCTCAGATGATTGTTGAGTTGAAGATGTCTTCACATTTGCTTTTTGTTTTTCTGCTTGGAGACTTGTTTTCATTTCAGCATTCTGTATTTCCAAGGCAGATATCTTCTCTTCAAAAGCCTTAAACTTCTGTTGAAGCTTAACTGATTCAGATTGCAATTCTGAAGATCTTTGTTCAGTTGTCTTCAGTTGGCTTTGAAGTTTTTCTTTGACTTTATCTTCTTTAATGCTTTTTATCAATTCAACATTTTTCTTTTCCAGAATAGATATATGATCTTCAAAAGCCTTAAACTTCTGTTGAAGCTTAACTGATTCATCTTGTGATTATGATGACTTCTGTTCAGTCGTCTTCAGTTGGCTTTGAAGATTCGTTATCTTTCTCTCTTTTTGCATGATAATCTTCTCTTTAACTCCTATGATTTTCTCTTTCATTTCTATTTGATTATCTTTATCTTTAATCTCTTTCTCTCTTTCCTTTATGACATCTGTAAAATCAGATTTATCAAGATTAGCACATTTTATACAATCAGGAGTTTTATCAGAATTTGACAATTTAGATTTGAACTCCTGAATCTGATTTAGAAGCTTTGAATTCTGATTTTTCAGCTTGTCTAATTCAGCTTCCATCTTTGGTATTTCTGGCATGTACAAAACAGCCATATCTCTTGCAGATAAAATGGTATTTCCTCTCTCATCTGTAACAGGCATATTGACAGATTAGCTAAAAAAAAAGTTCGTCAAAAAATCAAAAAATTATGATCACTAACAAAATATGTTCCCCTCCGCAGACTTAGCACGGGGGTTCCGCTAAAAAGTCAAACTTGGATCACAAAAAAAATTAGTCTTGAAACTCGCACGACACTGAACTCGTAGATCATTGTTCACGTTAAAACTCGCAGAAGGTAGCTTGCGCGTTTCTATAACTCGCAAGACACTAGAACTCGCTAATCACTGTTTCAAAACAAACTTGATAGCTGAACCGTGCGCGTTTTATGAAATTCGCAGATGATAACTTTTAGACCAACGCGCAGGCAAACTTGCAGATGAACTTGCAGGCAAACTCGCAGACGAACTCGCTAAACACTATTCACACTAAAACTCGTTGGCAAGCACTTGCGCGTTTCTGAAACTCGCACGTCTCTTTAGCGCGTTTCGACCAAACTCGCTAGCTTCAGCTTGCGTGTTTTGCAAACTCGCTAGCTTCAGCTTGCGCGTTTTAGCCAAAATATCAAATCCTTTGACTTGCGCCTTTGATAGTGAACTCGCAGGCTTTGCTTACGCGTTCTTCAGTAACTTGCGCGTTCTTCACTTGATGAAGCTTGCGCGTTCTAGGATGAACTTGCGCGTTTTCTGGATCTTGCGCGTTTTGACACTTCAGTTCACGAAATCACTCCAGATCGTTCTAAAACCTGCAATTGATTCTCAAAATGCATCAGTATGCTCGAAAAACATATTAGAACACTTTTCCTTCACAAGATTTCCATTAAAAACACAAAATACAACAAATTGAATCAAGAAACAGTGCTCATTTTCTATTTTTCAAAAAAAAATCAACAATTTGATCAAAATAATCGATTTAGAATTGGAATTTGACAGAGTGATCTGAACGAAAAATGATTCAACTGATAAAACGTATACAATCAAATCAATTTCTTGATTTAATTGTACCCAAACATGAAAATTACGAATCAAACAGTGACATTCAAGAACCGAGTTCGTGAAATCCAAAATTTGAAAAAGTTAGAATTCAATCTATGATCTGATCCTTCTGAATTCGTTTGGTTTGCTCTGATACCAATTGATATTGTCCTTTTAATCAAGCAATCAAACAAACAAGATATTAACAATCAAAGTATATTCTAGAGAGAGAGTAGAGAGAGAAACGTTCATGTCATATATCTAACAATATTAAAGCATACAATGAACTCTACTACAAGATTACAAGGCAACATGGTATTTATACCAAGGACTAAAAGTACAAGCTTAATGACTAAGTAATCTCATATTGACTAAACATACATTGACTTTGTTGACTTTACTTTACTTGACTTTTCCTATTAAATCTTGTATACAATAATACACTAACAATCTTTTTTTTTTGCTTTTTTTTTAGGAACTACATTTTGTATTATAGAATGAGAAGTGGATTCCTAAATCTAACATACCAGGACCCAAATACCAGTGGGTACCAAAACCTATTAAATCTGTTTTGCAAGTACCACCGGTCTAGGGGGAGCAGGAACGATGGTTTTTGAACACAGCAGTTCAAAACCCGTACTTCAAAGTACAAGTTTATGGCTCTTGAATAATTCAGTTCAAGACCCGTACTTCGAAGTTCAAAGACTGTGGCTTCTGATCACATGACAGATCAGGACCCGTTCTTTCATGTTTAAATATGGATATTCTACAAATATCCAGGGGGAGCTTACATGACCTAATCATTCTATAATGAGTTGAGGGGGAGCTTAAATATAAGTATCTTCTAATCTAGATCTCTGATTGTTTGAAAGAAGAACATCTTTCAAGCATGAAAAACGGTTTCTTAAATGTTCAAACCACTTCTGATTCTCAAAAGGTTTCATGAATTAAGAAGTGTGATTTTAAATGTTTTTCATTATTGAGCTTCAATGTTTAACTGACCGTGTGTTTCCAAAGATTAATACTTGTGTATTATCTTTTCATACACTGTAAAGTATTCACACACATCGGTTTAGTACTTCATTTGATTTTGTTATTACCATGTCTCATAATGAACAAATTTTTCGATGGTAATACTCCCGTTTGCTTTCAAATATTGTTGAGCATCAATCATCATTTCTAATCTTGTGCTTTCATTGCAAAATTGTTTATATTCGTTCATATAAACAAAATATTCAATTCTTTGATACCCTAACCATTTTATTTGATCTGATTGATACATTGTCAGATTCTCAAAACAATTCTCTTGATCTCATTTCATTCATTCAATATCTTTGTTTTGAGAAATCTTCAAAGTTCAATTGCTCAAATCTCATGAGTATACATTTTGACAATGTCATCATACATTTTTGTGTTTAACTGCTAAAGTTAAATTGTTGAACAACCATTCTTTATAGGACTTACATGGGATTCGTGTGTGAGCTTAAACAGAACTTCCATGGATTCACGTTAACCAGTGTTTCCTACCCAGGAAGTTATCCTTGAGTGATTGAGGGGTGAGGGGTCAAAATCAAAGAGTGGGGCAGATAACTCATCCGGTTGAGTTTTTCTCATTGTGTGGAGTGGTAAAATGTAAATGAGAGTTTGGTTAGAAGTGAGCATAAATGTTAAAAAGAAAGAGGGTGTGAGATCAGAGTTAAAAGAATATCAAAACTCTGCACCAACCACTTTCTGAGCCAGGCAGCCACATAATCTGTTGGTTCACATTCTTTGGTGACCATCATTGAAAAAGGCAGTGAGCCCATGCCAACTCTTGCATTTAACCCCACCAACCACTCGTTTCTTTCTTAACAAAGAAATGTTTCATTTTCTTTGGGGACGCAGCATATCTGCTATCTAGTCTTCACTCGGAAGATTTAGATATTGAAAAAGAAGGAAAGTTGCCCCACCTTCGCACCTCTTTCATGCACATTGAGTCCGTGTAATATCTATTGATGTGTCAACAGTTTACACAATTTGAACCTTATGAAACACAATCATTGTGCTAAATTCTTTCGTACACAAGCACGAGCACACAGAAAATTTGTTTTTCTGTCAGAACATTCATAGAATCACCTTGTGTTTTCAATGATTGAATGGAAGTCCTGGAGAGTCATCATCAAACCAGCTCCTTAAATTGTACGTTCGTTGTACACAGTAACTCCGTGTTACTGACAGGCACTTCTAACTGTTTCATTTGTTGATTCAGGGTTACAACTCATAATTTGTCTGAATTTGAAAAGATTCGGATAAATACATTCATGAATTGACGGCTCTGTATCAGATCAAAGGGGAAAAATGTTTCTCAAAAGGGGAGAATATCTATAAAAGGGGGAGATTCAAAGAAAGTGCTGAAATTGAGATAGTTTTGATGATTATGAAGCTCACAATCATCAAAAAGGGGGAGAAATCTATAGAGATCAATTTCAAAAGAACAAATTCTGAAAGAAGTATTAATTGTCAAAAGAGATGATTCAAAAGATTCTGAAGAAGACAGATGTTTCAAAGTCAAGTCAAGATAAAAAGGGGGAGAAATCTACAGAGATCAAGTCCAAAGAATTTCAAAGTTATATAGTCAAGACTTGTGAAGAATTTTCTGAAAGTTCAAATTAGATGAAAAGAAATCATTCTCAAAGATTTCTGAAGACAAGTCCATGTTGAAGATAATTCAAGAAAGTTTGCTTTTCTGAAGAATGATCAGAGATTGCAGAAATGAAGATACAAAGATCATAGATTCCTCAAAGCAGTTTCAAAGCTCAAAGTTTTAAATTTCAAAAGAATTCAGATTTACTAGTGAAGACTTGTTGACTTTCCAAAGCTGCAATGTGAAAGAACTTTCAAGCTTATCTGAAGATTCTTCAAAGATTAAAAGCCTGAAGACTGTTAAGAGCTTCAAAGTTCAAGAATGTCAAAGATCAAAAGATTGAAGAATCGAGTGCTGAAGACATATGTCAAATGTTTATTAAATCTTGAATACAAAGGGGGAGATTGTTAGTGTATTATTGTATACAAGATTTAATAGGAAAAGTCAAGTAAAGTAAAGTCAACAAAGTCAATGTATGTTTAGTCAATATGAGATTACTTAGTCATTAAGCTTGTACTTTTAGTCCTTGGTATAAATACCATGTTACAATTGACAAGAGTTATCATGAATACTATCTAGTGGACAAGATTTATGATCACAGCAAGGCTAAACTGTAAGCAATGTTGAAATCAAAGTTGGTATGTCCAAATAACTCAGAAATGGCAAAGATAATAGTAAAAAGAACCATCAATCAGAGTCTAGGTTTGAATCTTGATTTGGGAATCTAAGATGATATGTTGAAAGCATCATGAACACTCTATGCTGAAGAACTTAACATCTCATTCTGAAAAGTTAAGTTAAGGGGAGATTGTTGGGTCTGAATATGCTAAGGATGGATACTACTGCTAGTTGAAAGGTATTACTACTTCTTGTAATTTTAATATTGCTAGTAGAATTAATACTGCTTGAAAAGTTAGTGCTGCTACTTGAATAGTTAGTACTGCTTGGAGAGTTAGTACTGCTATTAGTTAATACTGTTGAAGATTACTACTGCAAGCATGGGTAGTACTGCTCAAGGATTAATACTGCTGAGGATGTTAATGTTGCAAGATGATTAATACTACTAAAAGAAGGTTAGTGTTGCTTCTAATGATAAAAAAGACTTGAAGATAAAGATGAGCTGGAGATAAGGTTGAAGATAATTATGGTATTGATACTGAAGATCAATTTTATTTTGATAATTATCTTGTAATCAACTCTGTATATATTGTATAGAAGTCTTTGTTAGAATTAATAATTATTCATACGTTTTGTTTTATGAGAGAATTAACATCAAGAATAGTTTAGATCCTTTCTATGGAGAAGTATAAAACGTCTATTGATCCTGTTCAACAGACTGAGGTTTTGTGTGTAATCATTAAGTTTTATGCAATATAAACTTATGATTTGAGTTTTTGTATACTGTTCCATTGATTTTCTGTTAAAGTGTTTTTCCACAACTTCTTTAACATAAGTTTCTGAGTGTGTTATTTAAGTTCTTGTTTGAGTTTTGATCCTAACAAAAAGATCTAATTCTGATAAATGCGAAGTCGATGTTGAAGATTTATCAGAATTAGTAACATTAGTTACAGGTTCTGGATTGAGTTATCCAGAAGCTAAAACTTCGATAAGTACGGGTTCAAACTGGGTTGTTCAAAATCCAATTCCTCATCGAATGTTACATTAACGATTTCGATTACAATCTTTGAGCTCTTCATATAAACTCTATATGTTGCAGATGTCTGGGAGTATCCAATGAAGATGCCTTCTTCAGCCTTCGGTCCGAACTTATGCAAATTCTCCCTATCATTTAGCACAAAACACCTGTAACCAAAGATACGAAAATGCTTAATGCTAGGTGTACGATTATTAATTAATGCATAAGGAGTTTTACCAATCCATCTGTAAATAATGGAACGATTTTGCGTATAACATGCAATAGATACAACTTCTGCCCATAGAAAGAAAGGTAGATCCGACTGGCTTAGCATAGTGTGAGCGGCCTCGACTAGCATTCGATTGCGTCTTTCTACTACCCCGTTCTGTTATGGCATTCGAGCAGCAGAATATTGATGAGTAATCCCGACAGATTCGAGATACTCTTCCACAGTCTTGTTTTTAAATTATATGCCATTATCCGTCCTTAGAAGATTAATTGTCTTCTACAAGTTCACTTGGGTAGTCTTCAGAAAGTTGATGAGTACTTCGGGCGTCTCATCTTTTGATCTGAGAAACTTTACCCATGTGTAACGTGAATAGTCGTCCACTATTACTAAAACATACTTCTTTCCTCCCATGCTTTGTGTTCTCATCGGACCACAGAGATCCATGTGTAACAACTCAAGTGGAGAATTTGTCGTTGCTTCAGGTTTCGGTTTATGTGCGACCCTCTTCATTTCCCCTTTTCACATGCTGCACATAGATGTTCTTTCTCATATCTTAGCTCTGGAAGACCTTTCACCAATATGCCTTTGACCAATTTGTTTATGTAACAAAAATTCAGGTGCGACAGCCTTCGGTGCCAAAGCCAACTTTGTTGCATCGAGGCTTTTGTCAGTAAGCAAACCTCATGGTCAGTCTAGACCTTTGAAAGATTTATAGTGTAGAGGTTGGATCTTCTAGTCCCGACCAAAAGCTCCTTGCCATCTTCAGTTCGTATACAGCAACTTTTGGCTTTAAAATTCACCTCTAATTCTTTGTCGCAAAACTGGCCAATGCTGAATAGGTTGTGCTCTAAACCTTCTACATAGCTCACCTTCGTTGTCGTTACATTGTCTTGAATCAAGTCACCATACCCCAAAATCGGTGAAAATTGGTCATTGCTGAATCGAACATTCTCGCAAAATTTCTCTGTATAATTAGACAATAAAGCTTTATGCCCAATCATATGCTTGGAATACCCGCTATCTAAGTACCACATATGACGGGTCTGCATAAGAGAAATCAAGGAATAACAACTTTAGGTACCCATTTAAAATTGGGTCCTATCGGTTTAACGCAAGATTTTGGTATCCATTTGTATATGGATCCTCTGAACTTTTGAAAAACTTTGGAAGTAAAAGACTTATAAGAGCAAACATGATAATTTCCAAACCAATCATCAGAAATTCGATGAGAATCAAAATCATTCCGTCTAAAAGTAGATGACTTAGTAGCAAACCGAGATAATTGGAATAATTGCTTTGTAGTATATCTCTTGTAGGAAGTTACGAGGTTTTGTTTATTTGAAGCAACAAAACCAATTACATCAAAATTACTACCAGTGGATCTATTACAATCTATATCAGGAGATGATTCTGAATTCTCATCAAGCTTCTACTTTGGTCGCCATTCAGTTAGACCCTCTGACCTTTTCTTTCTTAAATCTGAAACAAAAGATTTAGATTTATTAGGAAAATTAGATTTCTGAGAATGTCTTTTCTTAGGTTTACCAGTGTTTTTTCGATTCTGTGAGTGTTGTTTCTTTTGCTTCTTACCAAACTGATAGTAATCAGTACTCACAGAGGCTGGTTCATGAATCTTAGTTGACGATTCACCAATTTCAAACACACTTGGTAATACTTCAGAATTACAAACAAAAGTAGAATGATCTAGAAGTTGAGCATTAAAGTCAAAAATATCAATCTCATGTATACACCCTTCATAAAAATATAGAAAATCATTTGCAGACGCAAATAAGTCATCAAAATCAGATTCAGAGGTTTGAGGTGCTTTAGAAGAATTTGAACACTTTTGAGATTCAACTTTTAAAACAGTGTTCTTTAATACAGTAGAAAATACTCCTTATTCTATATCAACCAAGATTCTTTCATCAGATAAAATATTTTCTAGTTCAATTATTTTGCTTTCTAATACGAGTGGAGGAATGTAAATCTTAGCTTTAAATGGTTTTCCTCCATCTCAATAGTAGAATAGTTAGCAAAATAATCATTTGAAAGAACCTTTGGTTTTTCAGAAAGATAACTATCATTCAGCTTTTAATAGCAGAATGGTAGTTGAATTTTCTTTAAATTCTTTCTTTTCTCATCTTCTTTAGCCTCAACCTCAACTGATGATTTGGTAACAAATTTGGGTTTTAAATGATGCTATTTACCAGCAGCAAAAAGAAATTCAAAATTACACAGTGCTGGTTGTTTTCTGATGGCTTTCTTAAGATAGTGAGGATTTTCAAAACCAAGTCCCCACTTTTCTTTAAAATCATCCTCTTCATTAGGGGTGTTTAGAAAAATGGTTTGATTTGTTTGTCCTTATGCGTACAGTTTGGATTCCAAACCATTTACCTTCTTTGTTAAGCTCTAGTTTTCTACCTGCAATTTGTGAGTTTTTATAATAGATTCTTGTTTCTCAAAATCAAACATAGAAATCTTAGAAACAAAATCAGAAATCTTACATTCAAAACAATCGTTTTCTTGTTTAAAAATTGAAACAGATTTGTTTAGAGAATCAATCAGATATTTGTTCCCAACAACTTGCTAGTTAAGTTCAAAGATCTTTTGATTTTTCTTTGCAATTTTGCTCTTTTCCTTTTGCAGTTTAGATTGTAGGTCTTGAAGTTCGACCATCATGGCTTCCATTTTGGTCATAAAATCAGATTTAGATAAGTTCATTACCTCATCAGATGTCTATCTTCAGAATCATCATACTTCACTGTATCACCCATCAAGCACATATGGGTTGTCTCTTCCTTCTCTACCTCTTCATCCGAATGATCCAGCCATAATTCATCTTCAGCCATCAATGCCTTTCCAGCCTCTTGTTGATTGGCTAAGATCATCTTGTTCTTGTAATATTCTAAATTACAAACCTTGGGCTTCCGACAGTCCTTTGCATAGTGACCGACCTTACCACAGTTGTAGCATTTGATCAGGTCATCTGTCTTCTTTTCAGCACCAACATATTCATTCACAAACTTCTTTCTTTCTTCTGGCTTTCTTTCCACATACCTTTTCTCCTCAAATCTTTTTCCTTCAACTCTTTCCCTATGTTCATGGTTCTTTGAATCAGACAAGGAATACATTTGAGAATTAGAACCCGGTTTCTTGTAGAATTTCTTCCGAAATGCACGGGTCAATAAAAGCATTACTTTCTTTAGGTTCTCTCCGTCGTCACTATCAGATTCGGACTAAGAATCAGAACTGGGAATCATTATCTTCTTCTTTTTCTTCTTTTCTTTCTTTTCCTTCTCTTTCTCTCCAGCTACCAAAGCTATAGAATCTGACACCTTCTCAGCTTTCTTTTTCTTCTCACTCTTTTTCTCTTCGACCTCTTTTTCATTTTTGCGTAAAGTCTCATAAACCTCATGTAGTGGAATGTCACTTAGATCCTTCATCTATTTCATTCGACGAGTATGCTTTTTCCATTCGGGATGCAGAATACTGAGGAACTTTACATTGTTCTCATTCTGCTTCTTCTTAACTTTGTTCTTTGAAAGTTCATTCAGTAGAAGCACATATCTCTCATACGTATCCTCCAAGCTCTCATTGTCCTTAGCCTTAAACTCTTGATAATTGTTTATACAGTTTGCCACTTTCATCTGGTTTCCCACCTTGGAACCCATCAACATCTTCTGTAATTGATCCCACATCTTTTTAGCATTAGCTTTGTAGCTATATATCTTTATGTAGATTTCATTTGGGATGCTTTGAAGAAGAAGAGATATGTCTTGTTTATCAGCTTTAAAATGACTTTTTTGCTCATCTGAGTATTGTGCATAATCCTTGAAGATTGTTTTCATCTTTCTCACTCTATCCTCATCTCCATCCTCACCATCAGATGATTCGTCATCTGGTATCTCCACAGTAGGTGGTATCATTGGACCTTCAGTAATTGACAGCAGAATATTTTCCCCATTTGGATATCGATCAACAAATTCGATAAAACGATCCTTCCACTGTTCATATTCGCCCTTGAATAGAACAGAGGGCTTTACGTCAGTACCGATAGAGAGAGCGTCCTTTGAAGTCATCCTGTTTCAAATAATCTTCAATAAGAACTTGAAACTGATCGTTAGTCCAATTTGAAATCACATAAATCTAGAATACTTGAAAGAAAAACATAAATGAAATTTCCAAAAATGTACAAGTATAGAATTCGCAGGCTAGAGTGAACCACTAGGAATTCGCATACAAGCACAATCAACTAGAATTCTCATACACTAAACCTTCAGAATTCGTATCCAACAGAAATCCAACAAGAATTCGTATGCACAGAATTCGTAGGCTCTCAGAATTCGTAAGAAACACGAGAATTCGTAGACTACCCTTCTGCGAAATCCAAAGAATTCGTAGAATAGTCTTCTGCGAATTTAATTATTTTCAAAAACTTTTCGCAAGACTAAGAATTGCGAATTCTTTCTTGCGAATTCTATCCTTAGAAAATTTCCATACAGTCTACGAATTTTGATCAATTCACATATAGAACAATACGAAATCTGAGCAATTCGTAACACACTGATATGCGAAATCTGTGCAATTCGCAAGAAACACACTTGCGAATTCTATACTTATAAAGTTTCAAACAAGCAATCTGCGAAATCTGCAAAATCTGCGAATTCTTCAAATTATTTGTTAGTTCTTCAATTTATTTGCGAGTTCTTCGAGACTCTGCGAGTTCTTCGTGCGAGTTCTTGAGAAGGTCTGCTAATTCTTTAGATCTCGAACAAAAATACCACTGATTCGCTCAAAAACCTATCTAAACATTGAGTTTCAACCTAAAACTTTGACAATTCGATCTACTACACTTCTAGAATCGAATTTTACAAAAGAAATTCGATAAGAAACACTAACATTTACAAATTGATATAGAACAGTGCTTAACGAACTCCTGAAAAACAAAACTCATAAAATCATCAAATTGATGAAAAATTACAGTGCAATCCTTTTTCGAACCTATACAAGAATGATTCTAGATCATAATTCGATCACAATCCAATTAATTACATCTCGAATTACACACAAAAACAAGAAATTCAATCTAAGACTCAACAAAACAGTACCGAACTCTAATTTCTATCGATTTCAAATTCGATTTGCTCGGATACCAATTGTTATACCCAGATTGATCAAGTTCTTATCAAAATATCAATCAAACAAATAAGAGATGTAATCTACCTGTTTCAATTCAATTCCAACAATCAAGGTTACAAATTGTTCCTCTCTTTCTCTCTCTAACACAACTCTCTCTATATATATAATCAGATACTCTCTCTGATACGTGCACACACTAACTGGAACCAACTAACTCAGACAACCTCACTAACAACTAACAAAGAAACTAGCTATATACCTAATGACAAAGTGCACAAAATAAAATACAAAAGAATTGACTTTGACTTTATTACACAAGATTGACTATGACTTGCTTGAGAGTTGACTTTCTGTCTTCTATGATCTTGTATCCAACATATTTATGCTCTAACAACCTTGGCTCTTGAATAACACAGTTCAAGACCTGAACTTCCATGTTAAAGATGTTAGACTTCTAAGTAAAGCAGCTCAAGACTCAAATTTCAATGTCAAGAAGTTTTACTTCTAGACAAAGCAGTCTAAGACTCATACTTCAAAGATCAAAAGAGATTGTGCTCCGATGCATAAAAGATGATCAACCTTCAAGGGGGAGTACATATCATTCTTGCTGATAAATATTGTGAATGCAATATTTCAGGGGGAGTACATGACTTCTAATTACTTCAGATTAGTACTTGTTATTCAATGTTATAGGGGTATCTTATTGTCATATTTTTCTGATTTTCAATATTGTTGACGTACTTTGTTGCTTTGACGACTTTTTGATTGTATGCAGATTTTGAGGGGGAGCTTACATGATCATATCAATCAAAACTTTGAGGCTGATTATATGAGGTTAATGCTGAGCATAAGGAATATTCTAACCTTAATCTCATAAATGTTTGAAAGATGGACGACTTTCAGACATGAAAACAATTTTTCTTAAAAGTTCAAACCACTTCTCGATTCTCAAAATGATTTTATGAATTTCAGAAGTGTGTATTTTAAATTTTTTCTTTTATAAGCTTTTATGTTTAACTAACCATGTGTTTCCAAAGATAAATACTTGTGTATTATCTTTTCTATATACTGTCAAAAATTCACACACACCGGTTTAGTATTTGTTTTTTACTATATTATTACCATGTCTCAAATTGAAACAATTTTTTGGTGGTAATAAACTTTATTTGTACATTCAATGTTTGTTGAGCGTTAATTCATTCAAAGAGGTTCTTTCAAGAATGTCTATACTTTTTCATATAGACAAGATCCAATTTTTCATGACCTAAGCTTTTATTGATAAATCATTCATATTTGATCTTTTCCATACATTGTCAAATTCTCAAAACATATCTGTTGATTTCACTTCGTTCATTCAATTTTCTTGTTTTGAGAAAATCTTCCATGTTTTAAAATGCTCAAATCTTCATGATTATCTTACTGAGCATACATATATCCGACTTTGTCCTTTGTACTACTGTGCTTTAACTGTTGAAGTTAAACTATTAAGCAATTTTATGCTTTTAGGACAATTTACATGGGATTAGCGTGAGGACTTAACAAAACTTCTATGGATCCATAATAACCAGTGTTTCCTACCCAAGAAATTATCCTTGAGTGATCGAGAGGCGAGGGGTTAATATCAGAGTGGGGGTGTGTTTTGAGGCAAAATGAAAAAGAAAGTTTGGTTAGAAGTGAGCTTAAATGTTTAAAAAGAAAGAGGGTGTGAGAACAGAGTTAAAAGAATATCAGAACTCTGCACCAAATCTTTTCGGAGTCGGGTAGCCACAACTAATGTTGGTTCACATTCTTTGGTGACCATCATTGAAACAGGCACTAGCCCATGCCAACTCTTGAATTAAACCCCACTAGCTACTCATCTTTTTCTCAACAAGAAGATGTTTCATATTTTCTTGAGGATGCAAGACATACGTTATCCGATCTTCGTTTGGAAGATGTGGATATTGAAAAAGAAGGAAATTTGTCCCACCTTCGCACTTTGATCATGCACAAGTCTGTGTAATATTGTTTTTGTCTTAATGGTTTACACATTTTGAGCCTATATGAAAAGTCTATGCAGTTTCAATTATTTTACACTAGCACGAGCACACAAGGAATAAGTTTTCTTGTCATAACGTTCATAGAAAATTCTTTGTGATTTTCAATGATTGAATGAAATCCCTGGGGGAGTGAACATCACAAAAGATCCTTTCCAATGTACATTAGTTGTACAAAGTGGCTTTGTACTGCTTACAGGAATTATAACTGATTCATTTGTGAATTCTGGTTTACATACTTATTTGTCTGAATTTGAAAAGATTTGGATGAATACATTCTATGAATTGATGGATGGTTCGGAAATTTTAAGGAAAGATCAGATAATGAAAGTGTTCAGATGCCGGTATATGACATTTCCTGACGAGGTTTTAATGATTTCTATGTTCTATATCATCAAAAGGGGGTGAAAGTCAATTTATGGAAAAGAAGCTAGGGGAGATTCAAGAAATGAGAAAGAAATTGTGAATAAAGTTTAAGATCTCAAGAAAGTTTAAGAAATTTTCTTTGAAGATTATTTTGGAAAGAGAAAAGTGAGATACAACCGAAGATAATTTCTTTGCTAAAGATGATGTTTATCAAAGTATTGAGGGAGAATATTAAAGATCACAAAAAAGGGAGATTAATATTCAAGAAAGTTTGTTGCTATCAATATCAGTTTAAAAGTGAAGATTATCAATAAAGGGAGAATGTTGATAGCCTCAGAAGATCAGTTTTTGTCCAAAAGGGGGAGAATGTTTTGAAAGGAGGAAAATGGGCTTCGAATATGAAATTCATTTGAAGAAAAGTGCAAGTTTATATAAAGGGGGAGATTACTAATTTTTGAATCAAAAGGAGAGAATCTAATTCTCTACATGTTTCATGAAGGGGGGGGGGGATGATTAGCTTATCTTTTTGAAGATGATCTTGAATCCAAAGGGGGAGAATGTTAGAGCATAAATTGTTGTCTTCAAGATCATCTATGTTAGCTCCAACTTACATGTATAAAAGTATTGAAAAATAGGCTAAGTACAGGAACTGCAGAAGACTACTCAGAACAACCAAACACACCACAAAAGCCACAAGCCCAGAGGATTCTTTCGAGACTCTACCAGAGGACTCGTAACCTGATAAAAATCTTCAGATCACAGAGCCTCTGTGATGGCTAACCTCTGGAGACTGTTCGAAGATATTGGCGAACTCCGTTCTATACAAGGTCTCATGCAGAACATGTGACGCTTGCTGTACGAATATTTCCCAGATCATTTACGCGGCGCACGATTGTTTGTCTTTCCAAGTGGCATTCCGTTTATGGAATGTCAGCCTTTGTCTTGTACTATGGGGTGCATCCTCCTTGTATATTATTGGTGCACGTCCTTTTGTTTCAGAGTGAGCACACACACAATTCTGATTAAGAGATTGTAATTTCCTAAGAATATTTACACACCAGTGCATGTTCTTGGTGTTCTTAGAGCAAATCAACGAAACAGTGTTTTGAGTAAAATTTTTGTTATTTCCTATGTTTGTGTTCATTGTTTGTATGTGTGTCTACTACCTTGCATGCTTTAATCTATCTACACACAAAAACGCTTCCGCTCTCTTATTTTACTAGTTTTTGTGTAGTAAAAAGCATATCAAGTTTAGAACATCATTATTTTGAATCAACAATTGGTATCAGAGCAGGCTTTGATTCTCAATATCAAAGGATCCTGTTCTATACTTGATTCCTAGTGTTCTAGGTAGTAGTTTGAGTCTATTCCTCACTTTGATCTCCATTCATATACATACTCTGTTTTCTGGAGCTATTTCAACTTGTTTGACGTAGATTCAAAATCAAGTGTGTTTGAACCACTAATGACAGATTCAAAGCTTATTTGTTGACCATTAGCTTTCCTATACCAAATACTCATCATTGCCAAGCATATTTCCATCTCATTCTCTTTAATACATCCCATACTCTTTTTCTTCTCTCCTAGTGATAATGGCAAACACAGTCTATTATTTCAGTGCAGGATCTCAATCGAAACCTCCTACTCTACTGAGGGATGAATATCCTCAGTGGAAAATCTGGATGGTGCACTTTCTCGAAGGTGTGGATCCTGGTTTGGCCGAGTTTCTTCATAACCCTCCTTACATTCCAGTGACCACTGTACCTCGCGTTCCTCCTACTGCAAACACCCCGAAAATACCTGAATATCAGCGTCCTAAAGCTATCGATGAGTGGTCTGAGCAAAAGAGTTCTTTGCATGAACTTGCAAAGAAAACCAAAAGGCTGCTCATTATGGCCATTCCAAATGACATCTTTCAATCACTTGACTCTTGTGAGACATCCAAAGATTTATGGATAGAGCTTGAAAAACAGCTTGAGGGTGGTGCCAAGACCCTAAAGAACAACAGAGCTTTGTGCATTAATGAGTACTTTTCATTTAAGGTTATGCTGGGTGAATCCATTCAGAGCACTTACAATAGATACAACTCCTTAATCAAAAAAAGCAAGAGGTATGGTATCCATAGAACCTCAGAGGAGAACAATGTCAGATTTCTTCAGAGTCTCAATGATGAATGGCTTCATCTAACAATGTTCATGCAAGCAACCCTGTATCTTGATGTCTGGTCTATCTCCGACCTCTTTGGGACTTTGGTTAGCCAAGAGAACCGAATCTCAAAATTGACAACCTGTGTGGGTGGACCTCTGGCGTTGGTAGGAAATGCCACAGAGGGTCAAGACAAAGGGAAGGAGAAAGTGACTGAGGATGCTCAGAAGAAGAAAAAAAAAGAAGGTATTGGTGGCAGAAAGCGAAAGTGAAGAATATTCTGAGGAGGAAATCGATATGGCTGCTCTGGCCAAAATACTCGCTTTGATGACCCGATAATTCAACAGGGGTCTTTAGAAAAGGCCAGAGTATATGGAAAGAGAGCAAAGAGATGACAGAGGACAAGGATATGGAGATGTGAGAAAGTTTGGAAAAGAATTTGGCATTCAGAGGCATGACGAGAGAAAAAATGCATAGAAGATGGACAACAGAAGTGGAGATAGAGCCCCTCAACAGAATGATGGATGCTTCAAATGCGGGAAGCCGGGCCACTTTGCAGCAGAGTGCTGGTCATCTATCATCAAAGGAAACCCACAAGAGACACTGCCTTCTATAAAAAGAAAGCAGAGTACTACACTCAGAGATCCCTAATGGCAGAACAAGAGAACCTCGTGACTGATGAGTCCTCTGATGAAGGGGACAACAATGCACTCTTTTGTGGAATGGCAGAAATCCACTCTTCTGATGATAAGAGTGAGGTATCTACTTCTGACTCATCCAATATTGATCCTGAAATCAAACTTCTTAAATTGCAAAACGAATTCCGTACTTATAAAAGCATGTGCTTAGAGATAGAAAAGAAATTGGCTTTCTTTGAGAGAGAAGCAAAGCTTCTTCCTCTAGAGAAAGACAAGCTCTATCTTCAAATAAAAACTCTTGTTTCTGAGCACATTGTTGAAAAGAAAGGTTTAAAAGAAAAGGTTTTCAAACTTGATCAAGCTCTAAAAGAAAAGGTCAAAGAGCTAAAGAACAGTGAGAGTGATCGCTTAAACGCCATTTCTTTAAAAAAAATTCTTTCAAAAGGAAAGAGAAGTACTTCATCAAGATATGCTCAAAAGAGAACTTCAAATTAAAAAATACCAGGATGCTCAGAAAGTCCATGAAAAGGTTAATACCCAGATCGGCAGAAGTGGTATAGGGTTCGATGACATAGACCCTTATACAGGGAATAAGAGAAATAAGTCCTTAGCAAACATCTTCTGCCCTGGACAGTCTTTAAAACTAAGCCTTCCAAACTTAACATCCTTTTAAGAGGCGCATAACCTCTGAATATCCACATCTGAGGAAACCTCTACAGATGGCAAATATTTGGTATGAAAACAATGATTTACCATCCGCACTCTCATCAAAGAGAGAATCTATTCCAAAGAAATATTTATCTCAAAAGCTGATAAGGGTCTTCAGATTTGGTCATCCAGAAACACAAACTCAAATAGCTTTTATGTGCATGATGACTCCTGAAAAGGATCTATCCTCTGATGCACCAGAGTTTGTTCCGGCCTCTGTGGAAGAAAAATTGTTCAAAAGGTTTTTGGAAACTGACTTGAGAAAAGCATATGAAAATAATTTTCTTGATCATCCTGGTATGGCATCTGAAGTAGAAGGAATTTTTTAGCAAGATCTTCTAAATTGTCAAAATGTCCCTGTGGTGATTCCATGCATTTCAAGAAACCTTAACACACCCAAGGACACTCTTAATGGACAAAGCACTACACCTCCAAAAGGTCATGCTATCATTCATAGAGACTTTCTCGATTCATATTCTGAGTCAGAGTCTGAGTCATCCTCTGTCGATATTGAGACAAGTTCTGTGGAACTTGAGATAGTCCCCTGTGGTCCGAAGGAAAATAAGCTTTCCTCTGGTATTCTTAACAGAATAGTCACTCCCAAAAGGAGAACTACAGGCATACGCATCTGCCCTGATTTTTTGGACATGTGTCTGCAAGCAAAGACTTCTCTTGAACTCGAAAAAGTTAAACCGAGAAAAGATCATGATCTCTCAAGCTCCCAAAACTCCAAAACCTCTGAAACCATTTCAATAAAAGCTTACATGGAAACAGAAGGTAAAATGGCCTAAGTTTGACATAGTGAATGCTTCTGTGGCAGTGAATGCTCGAAGGGAAGGTCATCAAGGGAGAGTACAATTTGAGAGCCATCCAAGAGGAGTTTTTGACAAAACTCAACCTAGTTTAGACAAAGTTTTCTGTAAAAAGAAACCGAAATCTAAAGTGGGTTGTTGTAAAAAAAGCTTTGTACCCTCCTTTGATAATTTTAATGAAATATTTAAGAAGTTTGCTTCCGGAGTCCCTCATTGCAAATGTTTTGATCTTATGCATGCTTTAAATCAACATTTCTCAAGGCCTTCCTGTCTCATATCTCACCCAAAGCCCAAGATTGCAAAATTCTAGGGTGAGAAAAGACAAACTGGTACCTCTGTAAATGAGGATAAATCCAAACCTAAAGGTGCTAAGGCATCTTTAAATACCTCTAACAAAAATGGACCCATTTGGAAATGGGTACCTAAAACTCTTTGATCTTTCCACAGAAGAAACAGCATGTGCCAATTTGGTGGTACCTAGACTCCGGGTGTTCAAGGCACATGACTGGCGACAGAGGGTTGCTTACCGCTTACAAAGAAAAACAAGGAGGTGGTTCTGTGACCTTCGGAGACAACAAGAAGGGTCAAATCAAAGGCTATGGAGTCCTTGCCAAAGGAGACATCGATGTCAACAGAGTGGCTTATGTGGATAGCCTTAAGCACAACCTACTGAGTGTCAGCCAACTCTGTGATAATGGACTTGATGTAATGTTCAAAAAGCAGTACTGCTCACTGTTAAAGGAAGACACAACTACAGAGCTTCTGCGAGCCAAAAGACGAGGTGACTTGTACCTCATGGACTTTAAGTCTACAAACAAGGAAGAAAAACTTTTCTTGGTCTCAAGCAAGAATGAGGAAGCTTGGCTCTAGACAAACTTGTAAAATTAGATTTGGTAAGTGTGTTACCAAGTATTAGATTCAACAGAGACCATATATGCTCTGCATGTGAAATGGGCAAACTTAAAAAGGCTGCCCATAAGACCAAAGCATACATCTCTTGTACTAGACCTCTGCAAATGCTCCATGTAGACCTCTGTGGTCCTATTTCTGTGCAAATTCTAGGTGGCAAGAAGTACATCCTTGTACTCATAGATGAATTATCGAGATATACTTGGGTGGAGTTTGTTCGAAAGAAATCAGATGTTTCTGAGGTACTAATCAATCTCCTTAAAAGAATACAAGTTCTTCATGACTGCAGGATTCAGAAAGTTCGAAGTGACAATGGCACAGAGTTCAAAAACTCAATCATAGAAGCCTATTTTACGACAGAAGCATCTCTCAGAACTTCTCTGCTGCACGGACTCTACAACAAAATGGTGTTGTTGAACGAAAGAACATAACTCTAGTGGATTCCGCCAGAACTGTGCTCACTGCCTCAGGACTTCCAATTTCCTTTTGGGCAGAAGTCGTTTCAACTGCATGCTTCACTCAAAACTGATCTTTAATAGTGAAAAAGCATGCAAAGACCACATACCATTTACTGCATCAAAGGAGGTTGAACATCAAGTATTGTCACGTCTTCGGCTGCAGAGGCTTTATGTTGAACGACAGAGAGAAAATAGGGAAATTCAGCCCTAAAGTCGATGAAGCCAAATTCGTTGGCTACTCATCATACTCCAAGGCATATAGAGTTTATGTGCTCAAATCAAAACATATACTTGAAAGTATTAAGGTTCCTTTTGATGACTCTTTTCAAATGACTTCTGAGCAAATCAGCTCAGGACTCAAACTCCAGGAGAAATAATCTGGTGATTCATTTAGAAAAAATTATCTTCATCGTCTATTTGAAGAGATGTTCTATGATGATGAACTCTATGAGGGTGACCACAAAGCCTCTGAAGCTGAAGCCTCTGAAGACCAGACAGGTACATCTCTCACTGGTCCTAACAATTCTTCACCCTCCTCTACTACTTTTATAGGTGGAAATGTCGAGGGGGAGCACTCAAAGGCTAACACTAAACAAAGCTCTAAGCTTGATCGAGACCATGATCATCTTCAAGATATCTGTGAAGGGTCAACACCAGAACAGTCAAAGAACTCTGAACAAGGCACTACAGAGCTCAACACTTCAACTCACAACAATCAATCAAGCCCTGTGACAAGTACAAATGATCTCTCTCCCACAGAGATTGATCATCAAGAGACATAACATGTTCTAGAGGGAATCCTAGAAGGTTCCAATGATCACCTACCATGACTGACAAAGTGGACCAAAAGTCAGCCACAAAGCCAAATCATAGGTGACCCCTCTGACAAAGTCAAGACTCGATCCAGTACTGCAAACTTTTGTTATTATACAAATTTTGTAAGTATTATCGAGCCCAAAAAGGTCTCTTAAGCTCTTGAAGACCCAAACTGGATAGAAACCATGCAAGAAGAACTTATGCAATTTGAAAGAAACCAAGTGTGGACCCTAGTGCCTCTGTCGAAAGACAAAACTGCAATAGGGACTAAATGGGTCTTCAGGAACAAAAAGGATGAGGATGGTGTGGTGATCAAGAACAAAGCAAGATTGGTGGCAAAAGGATACTGCCAAGAAGAAGGAATTGACTATGAAGAAACCTTTGATCTTGTGGCAAGGCTTGAAGCAATAAGAATATTTCTTGCCTTCGCAGCCCACAAAGGATTTAAGGTTTACCAAATGGATGTTAAGTCAGCCTTTCTAAATGGACAGATTCAAGAAAAAGTATATGTCCAGCAGCTACCAGGTTTCGAAAACTCCAAGTACCCGAATCACGTTTACTTCTTGGACAAGGGTCTCTATGGACTAAAGCAAGCCCCCAGAGCCTAGTACGACAGGCTTTCAAACTTTCTTCTTACAAATGTTTCGAAAGAGGTACAACTGATACTACCTTGTTTTATAAAAGGTAAAAGGGTAAGATTCTGCTTGTACAGATTTATGTTGACGATATTATTTTTAGGTCTACAAATGAATCTTACTGTAAAAAGTTTGAATCATTGATGAAGAGTGAGTTTGAAATAAGCATGATGGGAGAACTCACCTTCTTCCTAGGATTGCAAGTCAAATAAACCAAAGAGGTCATTTTCCTAAATCAATCTAAATATGTCTCTTACATACTTGAAAAATACAGGCTCTCTGACTCTTCACCAATGAAAACCCCTATGGCCACTGAATCTAAGCTTCATACAGACCCAGAGGGCAAATCTGTGGAGTGTAAACTCTACAGAGGTATGATAGGGTCTCTGTTGTACTTAACCGTAAGCCGACCCGATATAATGTTCGCCACATGTCTCTGTGCAAGATTTCAAGCTAACCCCAAGGAATATCATCTTCATGCTGTCAAGAGGATCTTCAGATACCAAAAAGGGACAAAGAATCTTGGTCTCTGGTATACGGAGAACTCTGGCTTTGATCTTGTGTCTTATACAGAATCTTGGAGGATGTAAGCTCGACAGAAAGAGTACCTCTGGGAGTTGCCAATTCCTAGGAGGTAAACTAGTAAGCTGGACTTCTAAGAAGAGAACTGTGTCTCGACCCCTACGGCATAAGCAGAATACGTTGTTGCCGCTAGTTGTTGCTCAAAGGTTCTGTGGATGAGAACCCAACTCAGAGACTATGGATTTGACATTGAGAAAATTGCCATCCTCTATGACTCCAAAAGCGCCATTGCGATCTCTGCTAATCCTGTTCAGCACTCTAAGACAAAACACATCGACATCAGGTACCACTTTCTGAAACATCATGTAGAGCATGGGACCATAGAAATGTACTTTGTTCCCAAAGATTACCAGCTTCCCGACCTTTTTCACAAAGGCATTAGATGAGAAAAGATTTATCTTTCTTGTTGGCAAGATTGGTATGCTTAACATGAGTTGATCCACAGAGCCTCTGTACCCTTGCACAGAGCCTCTGTTGTACATATGATTTTATCTTTCGTTGCTCTTTTTTTATTTTTTTCATTTTGTTTTATTTTTCTTTAGTTTGTACAGATCCTTTTCTCGTAAATTGGGTGACAGTGGCTCTCTTGCTCTGTGTCTTGTCCAAAGTTTTCTTTTAATAGAACCAAGCACAGATCAAGCGGGAGTTAAATCTAGGGACCTCTACAATTCAATAGGGAGCACGACATTATTTTTCAAATATGTCTCTCTCTACTTAACTTTTGAGTAATCATAACCTACAAATTCTTATTATTTTAGAAATTTTAGACCCCAGAGCCTCTGAGGTCCTCCACAGAGCCTCTGGGACCTCATAACCCTGTTCATGAACTCAGAAGCTCTAAACCCACAGAGTTTCTGCCTTTTTTCACCACTTGTAAATTTTTGGTGGTCAGTCAATGCGGGTCATTCTTTTTAAAAGTCACAGTCATGTGTGAATAGTAAATGCCACGCGCGTGAGAATAGAGGGCGGCGCATGTAATCGATCGTGCACCGCCTATCCAGATGTGGCAAAATCCTATTGGTTCGTATCTATACCGTCGTTTACCGTCGTTTTTGAAAATGACTCCTTATCCGTTTACACTCATTACGGATTTCAAACATTGAATTTATTACCGCCTAATTTTTTTCACCTCTCTCTCTCTCAATATATAAACTCTTCTCCTCTAAACAATTCATTTTTTACCTACACTCTTTCTCTCTCAAGAAATCCAAAGCAAGAATCTTCTTTTCTTCAAAGTTTCTGCAATGGCTTCCCCTGCTTAATCTAAGGACTCCCAAGGATCCAATGCCTCTAACCCTTCTCAACACTCAGTGGCACATAAGGCCGATTCCCATTCCATAGGACAAGAACAATCCTCACTAGCAGAATGCTCTCATTCACTAGACATGACTACCACCTGAACACCATGAACATCAAACCAAACAACCATTTCATCACCTAGAATCCCACTAGATTTCCTGCTGAAGTTGAACCCCTCATCTAGATCCTACAAAACCACTTCCTATTCAAAGCACTGACAATGAAGAGAACTGATATTCCAGAGAACTACATTCAGCAGTTCTGGCTGAGTGCGAGACATGTCAAAATGGATGGCTATGGATTCTGGATTATGGGATATGCAACTCATCCCTCCATGAACAAAATTCTAGACATAGGCATTAACCGCAAGCGCCTATCGAATATCTTTGATATTCCTTCCAAAGATGGCCTGAACCTGAAGAAGTTCTCTGATGAACCCACAGAGGATGAATTGTTGGAATTTCTGCGCTTCATTGGATACGATGTGCCAATTACAAAACGGATGGACTTCAGAAGACAGAACCTTCCACCTCTATGGAATGTCCTCTTCTCCATCTTGAATAGATGCCTCGCATGCAAGGTGGGAAGTCCAGATCAATTGAGTCACACCATCCAGGCCATCATGTACGGGATATACTACGATCTCCCCCTTGATTATGCAGGTTTGATCTTAAGGAGATCCGAAATGCGGTAATTACCAAGCAACAGGATCAGGAAAGAGGCACATAACCGAAGAATTTAGTGTTCAGCAGATTCTTCGCGGTTCTCCTAGGTGATGATTTTGATTGGAGAGGATAAGCTACCTGCAGAGGGTAAAATGATTAAACTCCATGAAATGAAGTCGCACAAGCCTACGCCTCTGAAGACGGGGTACCCAAACGCACGACCTCTGCCAGCATGACTTCTGACCTATTTAGGTAGTTAAGAGGGTGTTAGGGTTTACATTCGCGGGCACAGGACACCTGCACCGAGTCCTGCAACCCCCCCCCCCCCCCCCCCCGTGTAGGATTTCAGGTAGGAGAGTTAGCTGTCTATCTTAGGGATGAGATGATCGAGGGAGCAGAGGATGTGGCCACAGAGGCACAGGAAGAAAGTAAGAATAAAAGAGAACTAGAAAAGGGGGTGGGGAGTGCGAGAAAAGAGAAAAAACAATCCAAAAAGAGAACCAGAGAGGTAGAGGTTCCAAAAACAAAGAAGCCCAGGAAATAAAAGGCTATTGCAAAAAAGACCACGGAGGTGGTCAAATCCTCTGAAACGAAGAAGAAGAGGACACTCAGAAAACTTGCTGAAAAGGAGAAGTCTGATGAAGCCAAGGCCGAGGCCCTTGCTGCTATAAATGAACCTACAGATGATACCGAGGAACCTCTGCAGAAGACAAGAAGAGCTCTCATCTTTAAAGAAACCCTTGAGGACAGACCTAAGAGCCCTCTAAGGTTGGGCACATAAATAGCCAAAGAAGTCATCCTTAGGTACTCAGGGGACTTGGACGAAACTGTAGAAATGGAGATTGAAGATGTGACTGGCCGGTCACAGAGTACTGAGGAAGGTGTAGAATATAAAAAATCGAAGGAGGAGAGTCGAGAAAAAGATGCCTTAGGCACACAACCCAAGCCAACTCCCAGTGCAACCCACACCACTGCCTCTGCAGTTCTAGTGCATAAAGGCATTGAAGAAGGCCGACACGGTCTGAACCTAACCCAAACCAACCGGACAAAGGATATTCCTTCATCCTCTTTACCACTAAAATTCGGGGAAACCAAATCAACCCCACCCTCTCAACAGGGTGACGGTATTGTCATAAGTGTCTAGTAGCCCCAGGACACGACACTTCCTCACACAGAGGCATTTGTTGCCTTTGTCACACACACGAGTGGCCACCAAACTGCTTCAGAGTTGGCAGTGAGAGATCACGGTAGCTCTGTGGTTGTTTTACAACCACAGGACTTGATCAATAGGAATCTTGAGAGAGCCTCTGAACCTTCTCCCAAGAGACCTATCGACAGAACTTCCATAGATAATTCCTTTGTGGAACATCAAGGATTGGAAGGAAATCCTCCAGAGCTCAGCATACCAACAGGCTCTGAAGGTGCCAAACACTCGTTGGCCAAATCTGGAACATGTGTTGTTCCAGAGGTTACCCCGGACACCTATGTCACAAAGGGCGAGTTTAAAGTCTTTGCTGACATTATTGGGTCTAAAAAGTGCTAAGTCCAGTTAGTACTGCTACTTGAAGGAGTTACTACTACTGAAATAATTAATACTGCTGATAACTTTAGTACTGCTATTCAAAGGTATTACTACTGCTAGAGATATTAATACTGCTTGAAAGTTAATACTGCTAGTAGTTAGTACTGCTTGAAGAATTACTACTGCAAGCATGGTTAGTACTGCTGAGGATGAAGTTAATACTGCTTATGAAGATAAAGATGGATTGATTGCTTAAAGCAAAAGACTAGGAGCTGAAGATAATGTTGAAGATAATTAGGGACTGGATGCTGAAGATCAATATTATTTTCATATTTATCTTGTAATATGATTTGTATATATAGTCTAGAAGTCTTAGCATAGACACATAGTTTTGATAGAATATACAGAGAATATGTATATTGTTTTAGAGAGAATTAGCCTCAAGGTTCTTTGTAGTCCTTTCAATAGAAAAGTATTGAACGTCTGTTGAGTTTGTTCAACAGATTGAGGTTGTGGTTGTAATCATTAAGTTAATTCAATATAACTTGTGATTTGATCCATATACTGTTTCATTGATTTACTGTTAAAGTTTTATTCCGCAAACTTCTTTAACATAGCTTCTGAGTGTTTAATTAAATTCTTGTTTAGAATTTCGATCTTGATAAGTGGTATCAGGGCCAAGGAACTCCGAAAGCTATAATCATCATGGACGGATCACATGACAGTATTCTTGTTTCAAAGGTTCCCATGCTCAAACCCAATGAGTTTGACATGTGGAAAATCAGGATCCAGAAATATATCCTTCTTACAAATTACTCAATGTGGGATATCATTGAGAATGGTCCCTCCAATGAAGGAAAGATGGGAGTAGATGGAAAAAGACCTCCACCAAAGACTGATGGAGAAAGAAAGATGAGGCAGACTGAGATGAAAGCCTTGAGCACTCTACTCTTGTATATTCCTAATGAATACCAACATCAGTTTTGCAACTGTACTGATGCCAGAATCTTATGGAATGCGTTGGAGTAGATATCTTCAGGTACTAAAAGCACTAAGAGAAATCAAAAAGCTATTCTCAAGCAACAATATGAAAACTTTATGTCTACAAAGAATGAGTCTATGACTCAAACTTTTGATGGATTCAACAAGTTGATTGGAGAATTGGCCACTGTTGGTGTCAAGATGGACGAGGATGATGTCAACAGAAAGTTTCTAAGATCTCTTGGTGAAGAATGGATGATGTATACAGTATCATTCAGGCAGAATGATAATCTGGAGGACAAGGAACTTGATGATCTCTATAATGATCTCAGGGTGTTTGAAGTAGAGGTTGAATCTAAGAATAAGCAATCTGGATACTCTCATAATGCTGCTCTTTTATCATCTACTACTGATTCTTCTGCTAGTACAGAATCAGTTAGTACTGCTTATGGTTCAAAACTGGATGGACCCAATGATTCTGTTTTGGAAGCATTCCTTCCTAGTCATGCAAAATCTTCTTTTATTAATGATGATCTGGAGCAAATTAATGTTGATGATCTTGAAGAGATGGACATCAATTGGCAAATGGCAATGCTCACCATGACAATCAAAAGATTCATTAAAGGACTGGAAGAAACAATTTTGCCATGAAAAGAGAAGATGGTGCTGGATTTGACAAATCCAAAGTGGAATGCTACAAGTGTCATAAACTGGGGCACTTTGCAAGAGAATGCAAAGGGGGAATATCTCAACAGCATGGGCAATAATCAACAATCAAAGTCTACCAACAACTGGAACCCATCTCAAGCACTTATCTCACAAGATGGAATGGGATTTGATTGGAGTGATCAAGCAGAAGAGGCAATCCAGAATCAAGCATTGATGGTTGAGGTTTCAGAGTCTTCAAGCACTGCAATCCCCACAGAGGTAAAATCTAAATTATGCTCTAAAGCCTGTCTTGAAATTGTTAAGAAGTACAGGGATCACAATCAGAGCATGTGTGATGATCTTAAAAGACTGGAGAAACATAGGAGAGAGTCTAATTTGATCATTGTGAATTTTGAAGAACAAATTAAGGCATATCAAGCCAATGAACTTCAACATTCATATGATCAAAACTATTGGAAGTGGGAGAAGAAGCAGTTAGAAATTAAGCTAGAGAAGGCTAGTGAAGAATGTGAGAAAGTCAGAAGTTAATTTGAGAAAGCCAAATTAGACATTGAGAAATTTTCCAATGCCTCTAAAGCAATGGACACTTTACTCAAATCTCAAGTTCATGACAAACTGAAGAGAGGTATAGGATATAATAGCACCCCTCCACCATACAACAACAACTATATTCCACCCAATTCAGACCTCTTAGAAAGGCAGGATAAGAATGACTTACCTGAAGAAGCCAGAGAAGTAGATCCTTTAAACACTGTAGTGGTTGAGGCAGAATCTGAAGAAGAGAACAAGGTAGACCAGAAAGAAAATCCCCTAGAAAACCATATTCTGACAAATGAAAGGGGAGGTACACCATTTGTCAAGAGTGAGAAAGCAGAGAAGTTTAAGACCAGGGAAGAGACTGTTAAGAGTGAGAAAGCTGAGACCTCTAGGAAAGGAAAGGAAAAGGTACAGGGAGATCACTATATGCAAACTACTGTTGTAAATCCCTATATTTGTCAATAGATCAAGCCCCATCAACATGATAAAATAAGGGGAAATCAGAGAAACAGAAATAACCAGTGGGCTCAAAAATAGGGAATTGATCTAAGCAAAGTCAATAGACCAAAGCCTTGTTTTATTTGTGGCAAGTTGAATCATCTAGCCAAACACTGTTATTTCAATCCTATTAACCAAAGATTTACTTTTCAAAGACAACATCAAAATTCTGTTGGTTATAGAAAGCAATCAAGAAGATTAAGGAACCACATGGCTGAGAATGTGAGAACAGCACCAGTGAAAATTGGTACTGCAAAATCTCATATTCAGAATAAGTTTGTTAAAGCAAAAGAAAATACTCCAAGCAACTCAAGGAGTAACACAAAGAATAAGAAAGCAAACAAATGTGTCTTAATTTGGGTCCCAAAAGAAACTAAACCTGTTAGTACTGCTACCTCAAATAGTAATGCTAACAGAAATAGTGTTGCTGATAGCAATACTACTGCTGACCAAGTTAGTACTGTTAATAAAGTTAGTACTGCTACCAGAGTTAGTACTGCTGGCCAAATTAGTACTGCTAATGAGGTTAGTACTGCTAACAAAGTTAGTGCTGCTAACCAAGTTAATACTGTTAACAAGGATAGTACTGCTACCAGTGTTAATACTGCCAAGCCTATAATTAAGACAAAGTATTCCATCAATGAGATTCCTGACTCTGATCATCCCATCAACACTAATCTTAATGAATATGAGTATGTTGATGAGAAAGGGCAACCCAAGACCACTTTGGCTTGGGTTCCCTCAAGAAACTAACTGTTTATCTTATGTGCACGGTAACTAACAGCTCAAGGGGAAGAGCATTTGGCATGTAGATAGTGGTTGCTCTAGACACATGACAGGTAACATGTCCTACCTTTAAATTTTCAAAAGGTTTGATAGAGGACGTGTTGCATTTGGTGACAATCCAGCAGGAGGTAAGATAAGTGGCAAATGTATAGTTTCAAAAGGTAAGATGACTTTTGAAGATGTGTACTATGTTGAGCAATTAAGATACAACCTGTTAAGTGTATCACAAGTCTGTGACAAGAAACATAGTATATTATTTAATGATACTGAATGTATTATCCTTGCTCCAGGATTCAAGGTAGTTGATGAAAATATGATACTACTTAGAACTCCTAGAAAGGACAATGTTTATTGTTTGGACCTAGAGAGTGTTTCATTTGATTCATCACTAAACTGTCTGTTTTCAAAAGCTTCTTTAGATGAATCATCTCTTTGGCACAGAAGGATATGTCACATGAACTTTAAAACTATGAACAATCTTGTGAAAAACAACCTTGTAAGAGGTTTGCCTCAAAAAGTATTTTCATGTGATGATCATTGTGTTGCATGTCTTAAAGGCAAGCAGCACAAAACATCTCATAAGTCCACAGAAATAAACTCAATCCCTTCACCTCTTCAGTTATTGCATATGGATCTCTTTGGTCCTACAAATGTGATGAGTATTGGTAAGAAATCCTACTGCTTAGTCATTGTTGATGACTTTTCTAGATTCACTTGGGTATATTTTCTAAGGACTAAGGATGAGACAAGTGGATTGATCAAATCCTTTGTTCTTAGGGTTGAAAACCAAACAAATCTAAGAGTTAAAGTCATCAGATCTGATAATGGAACTGAATTTAAAAACAGTGACTTAAACATCTTTTGTGAGACTAAAGGTATTGAGAGACAATTCAGTGCTCCTAGAACTCCTCAACAGAATGGTGTTGCTGAGAGGAGAAATAGGACATTGATTGAGGCTGCTAGATCTCTGTTGGAAGATTCAAAATTACCAATTACTTTTTGGGCAGAAGCAGCTAATACTACTTGTTATATCCAAAACAGAGCTCTAGTAATCAAATCCCAAGGAAAAACACCTTATGAACTTTTCAAAAAGAAGAAACCATTTATTGGATTTTTCAAATCTTTTGGGTGTCCTTGTACAATCCTCAATACCAAATCTCATTTAGGCAAGTTTGAAAGCAAATTTGAGGATGGATTCCTTGTTGGATACTCCTCTCAGTGTAAGGCATATAGAGTTTTCAATAGTTCTTCAAGGATTATAGAGGAAAGTGACAATGTCAAATGCAATGAGAACACACCAAATCCAATTGGTGCAGGTCCTGATTGGTTGTTTGACATTGATTCACTAACTAACTCTTTGGGTTTTAGTGATGTCCAAATTGCAGAAACAAGTTCAGAAGAGACACAAGCACAGAAACCAGAGTTTGTGCTGTTTCCTATACCTACAGTTGATCCTGTTGAATTTTGTCAACAAGAACAGAAGAATGATTCAAAAAAAGAGGAATCTGAACCAGAACAGAATGAAGATGATAAAGGTGATGAAGAGAATAAGAGTGATAAAGAGGATGCTCATCCTTTAGGAAACACAGGTCCTGAGATGCCCATACTGTCAGAAGATGATACTGATGAAGAAAATTCTTCAGTATTTAGTGGAAGAACTCCTGAGAAGAATGACTCTAATCTGGATGCAAATATCAATGAGGAGGTTGCACATCAAACAAGAACTCAGAAGAATCATCCTCCTCATTTGGTGATTGGTGACATAAATTCTCCTAGGAACACAAGGCATCAAAGTAAGTTAGGAGGATTGAAAGACTTGCAGTCAGGGTTGTTATCTTGTTTTCTATCTCTGATTGAACCCAAGAAGGCCTATGATGCAATGAAAGAACCAATCTGGATAGAAGCAATCCAAGAGGAGCTACTGTAGTTTGAGCTGCAAAATGTGTGGGATCTATTTGATCTTCCACAAGGACAAAGAGAAATTGGCACTAAATGGGTTTTCAGGAATAAGAAAGATGAGAGAGGTATTATAATAAAGAATAAGGCCAGGCTTGTGGCACAAGGGTATACACAAGAAGAGGGATAGATTATAAAAAAGTATTTGCACCAGTAGCCAGAATTGAGGCAATTAGGTTGTTTCTAGCCTATGCTTCTTTCATGCAGTTTAGAGTATTTCAGATGGATGTCAAGAGAGCATTTCTATATGGGAAAATTGATGAAGAAGTGTATGTTTGTCAGCCTCCAGGGTTTGAGAATCCTAATTTTCCTGACAAAGTATACAAACTGTTAGTGCATTAATTGTATACAAGGTTTAATTAGGAAAGCCTTGTAAAAAGTCTTGTATTTTGAGTAGTCAATGAAAGTCAAATAGTGAGAAGTCAACATTAGTTTTAAAGGTGTTGAAGTTCTTGAGAGTTTAAGTACTTGAGAGTTTGTGTGGATACTTATTCAAGTTACTTGAGAGTTTAGTTGGATTACTTGAGAGTTTACTAGTTCATATAAATAGGTTTTTTTACTTGTAATTTTGTAAGAGCTTAATGAATACATCAGAATATTTCTCTCTCTAATCTCTCTCTAGAGTTAACACTGTCATATTGATTCTTGATTGAGATTGTTGTTTGATTGCTTGATTTGAATCTGGGAATTTCATTTTCAATTGGTATCAGAGCAAACCAATCCAATCAGAAGAATCATTACATCAAAATTTGATTCAATTTTTCGAAATCTTGATTTTCAAAAATTCGTTTTCTTGGCACTGTTTGATCCACGTTTTTCATGTTTTTGTACAATTAAATCAAGAAATTGATTTGATTGTGAACGTTTTATCATAAGGATCAACTTTTGTTCTGATCATATTGTCAAATTCAAACATTAGATTGATCAATTTGATCAAATTGTATATTTCGAAAAAGTTGAACACGAGCACTGTTTGTTGAATTAATTTGTTGATTTTTGAGGTTTTAATGGAAATCTTGTGGTAGATTTGTGTTCTAATTGATAATTCGATCATATCGGTGCAAGTTCATGTTTAAATTTGCAGGTTTAAGTCGATTTGGACTGATTTTGTGAACCAACTGTCAAAACGAGCTAGATTCAGAAAACGCGCAAGTTAATCCTTAGAAGGTGCAAGTGTCTGAAGAACGCGCAAGCAACACGTGCGAGTTTGGGTAAAACGCGCAGATAGAGACAAGCGAGTTTGCTAAACGCGCAAGTCAAAGCCTGCGAGTTTGATCGAAACGCGCTAGAGAGACGTGCGAGTTTGATCGAAACGCACTAGAGAGACGTGCGAGTTTGATCTAAACGCGCTAGAGAGGCGTGCGAGTTTAAGCGTAACGCACTAACAACAGTGTTCTGCAAGTTGTTTGATCTGCGAGTTTGTTCAAAACAGTGATTAGCGAGTTCCAGTGTCTTGCGAGTTTCATCGTCATGCGAGTTTGAGTAAACGCGCTACTATTGGTCTGCGAGTTCTAGAAACGCACACGTTACCATTTGCGAGTTTCAACGTGAACAGTGACTAGTGTGTACAGTGTCGTGCGAGTTTCAAGACTTAGATTTTTTTCTGAAAATTAAATTTTTTTTGTGTGATCCAAGTTTGATTTTTTAGTCAACATTTTTTATTGGTTTGGGAACGCGCACGTTACCATTTGCGGAACCCCCGTGCTAAGTCTGCGGAGGGGGACATATTTTGATAGTGGTCATAACTTTCTGATTTTTGACGAACATTTTTTTAAGCCAATCTGACAAGATGCCTGTTACACACGAGAGAGGAAATACTATTTTATCTGCAAGAGATATGGCTGTTTTGTACATGCCGGAAATACCAAAGATGGAAGATGAATTAGACAAGCTGAAAAATCAGAATTCAAAGCTTCTAAATTAGATTCAGGAGTTCAAATCTAAACTGTCAAATTCTGATAAAACTCCTGATTGTATACAATGTGCTAATAATTCTCAATCTGATTTTGCAGGTATCATCAGAGCAAGTGAGAATGAAATTGAAATAAAAGAAAAAATCATAGGGGTAAAAGAGAAAATAATTTTACAAAAAGAGAGAAAGATAAACAATCTTCAAAGCCAACTGAAGACGACTGAACAGAAAGCATCGGATTTGCAAGATGAATCAGTCAAGCTTCAAAACAAGTTTAAGGCTTTTGAAGAGAAGATATTTGCTCTAGAAAAAAAGAATGTTGAACTGCAAACAAGTCTCCAAGCAGAAAAAGAAAAATCATGTGGGAAGACATCTTCTACTCAACAGATGTCTGAATTTTCTAAGAAAACTTTGCAAGAGAAAAAGGATCTTGAGCTGAGATGCATTAAACTTTCTAAGCAAGTGTCTGATTTTGAAAAGATTCTAATTACTGAAAGAGACACATTTGCTAAGGAAAGAAAAGTTCTTGAAGATAAAAACACTGAATTTCCCAAACAGATTTCTACTTTACAAGACTTGCTCGAAAAAGAAAGACAGATTTTCAAAGAAAAGAAGCAGTCTTTTGAGCTTGAAAAGAAAAATGCCGAAAAAAGAAATACTGGAAAAGAACTTGGAAAAGAATTTTGAGCAAGAACGTTCACATTTTGAATCTGAAATATCTAAGCTCACATCCAATTTAACTGCTCTATCATCAGATGTCCAAAATGAAAAGAAGGCCAAATCTCATTTGAAACAAAAGTTTGACACAATTTCAGATGAAAGAAACATTTTAACTAAAAAGTTAAAAGACTTAGAAGTTGCAAACATTGAATTGTCAGATAAAGTAACAGCTGATGTGATTAGCCAATCACCTGTTGATAACTCAACAGAACCAGTCTGTTCTTTCAAAACAGCTTCAAGTTCTAGTCATAATCAAAATGTTTTAAAAAACAATAGTGTCAAACCTAAAATTGTCAAATCAAGTCAGATCAGAACATCTAATCTATTCTATGAAAAATCTGTTGATGGTTCAGCGAGCTTCTATGTTAAATCTCTTGGAAAGCAATCTAAGAATAATCAGATGGTCTGGCGAGTGAAGGATTCTTCGAAAGAAAAGAAGAATGACAAAGCATCTGCTTCCACATCCAATGCCAAAAAGAACAAAGCGCAAAAAGGTAAATCTTTTGTTCATCCTGATATGTTTTACTCAACTAATCACTTGATCAGGGTTGCTCAAAAGAAGATTTGTTGTTCTTACTGTGGAGCAAATGACTTTGTGAGTAAAAACTTTGTTAATTACTGGTATGGTTCATATTATGTAACCCCCACAAGAACTGGAACTAACATATCAGGACCCAAATACCAGTGGGTACCAAAAGCTAAAACTGTGTTGCAGGCAACCAAGGTTTAAGGGGGAGCATAGAACAATGGCTCTTGAATAATTCAGTTCAAGACCCGTACTTCAAAGTTAAAAGACTGTGGCTTCTGATCACATGACAGATCAGGATCCGTTCTTTAATGTTTAAAGATAAGGATATTATGCTAATATCCAGGGGGAGCTTAATAGAACTAAATCATTCTATAATGATTTGAGGGGGAGCCTTAAAGGTAAATATATTTTGATCCTAGATATCTGATTGTTTGAAAGAAGAACAACTTTCGAACATGAAAAACACTTTCTTAAATGTTCAAACCACTTCTTGTTCTCAAAAGATTTTATGAATTTAGAAGTGTGATTTTAAATGTTTTTCATTGTTGAACATTAATGTTTAACTGACTGTGTGTTTCCAAAGATCAATACTTGCATATTATCTTGTCTTTATACAGTAAAAGTATTCATACACATCGGTTCAGTACTTCATTTGAATTTGTTATTACCATGTCTCATAACGACCAAAATTTTCGATGGTAATACCCTCGTTTGCTTTCAAATGTTGTTGAGCATCATTCATCATTTAAAATTTGTGCTTTCATTGCTACATTGTTTATATTTGTTCATATAAACAAATTATCCAATTCTTTGATACCCTAACCATTTCATTTGATCTGATTGATACATTGTCAGATTCTCAAAATAATTCTCTTGATTTCATTTCATTCATTCAATATCTTGTTTTGAGAGATCTTCATTGTTCAATTGCTCAAATCTCATGAGCATACATTTTGACAATGTCATCGTACATTTTTGTGCTTAACTACTAAAGTTAAATTGTTGAACAACCATTCTTTATAGGACTTACATGGGATTCATGTGTGAGCTTATAAGAACTTCCATGGATTCACGTTTACCAGTGTTTCCTACCAAGGAAGTTATCCTCGAGTGATTGAGGGGTGAGGGGTCAAAATCAAAGAGTGGGGGAGATAACTCATCCGGTTGAGTTTTTCTCATTGTGCTGAGTGGTAAAATGAAAATTAGAGTTTTGTTAGAAGTGAGCTTCAATGTTTAAAAAGAAAGAGGGTGTGAGAACAGAGTTAAAAGAATATCAAAACTCTGCACCAACCAGTTTCTGAGCCGGGCAACCACATCTACTGACTGGTTCACATTCTTTGGTCATCCATCATTGAAACAGGCAGTGAGCCCATGTCAACTCTTGCAATTACCCCACCAACCACTCGTTTCTTTCTTAACAAACAAATGTTTCATTTTCTTTGGGGACGCAGCATATATGCTATCTAATCTTCACTCGGAAGATTTAGATATTGAAAAAGAAGGAAAGTTTCCGCACCTTCGCACCTCTTTCATGCACATTGAGTCCGTGTAATATCTGTTGTTGTCTCAACAGTTTACACAATTTGAGCCTTATGAATCATTGTGCTAAATTCTTTCATACACAAGCACGAGCACATAGAAAATTTGTTTTTCTGTCAGAACATTCATAGATAAACCTTGTGTTTTTCAATGATTGAATGGAAGTCCTGGGGAGTCAACATCAAACCAACTCCTTAAATTGTACATTCGTTGTACACAGTAACTACGTGTTACTGACAGGCACTTCTAACTGTTTCATTTGTTGAATCAGGGTTACCAAGTTCATTATATCTGAATTTGAAAAGATTCGGGTATATACAGTTCATGATTCAGCTATTCAGATCAAAGTGCAGAGAATGTTAAATGTATCTCAAAAGGGGAGAATATTTGTAAAAGGGGGAGATTCAAAGAAGATGCTGAAATTGAGAAAGTTTTGATGTTCACAATCATCAAAAAGGGGGAGACATCTACAAAGATCAATTTCAAAATGATAAAGAGATGTCAAAGTGAAAAGACTTGTGAAGAAATTCTGAAAGTTCAAGTCAAATGAAGATCAAGTGTTGTTTCAAGACAGATAAATAGAAATCATTCTGAGATTATTCAAAGTCAAATTAGAAGATTCGTGAAAGTTCGTTTTTCCGAAGACGATCAACAGATCACAGTGATGAAGATAAAGTTTTTGAAAGATTCCTCGAAGTTTCTCAAAGGAAAAAGATTTCAAAGAAGTTTAAAGAAGTTTCAAAGATGAAGTTTTCATAGTATTGTTTCAAGACTTTAAATGATTCGTTTTCAAGACTTGTTGACTTTCCAAAGCTGCAAAGTGCAAAAGACTTTTCAAGATTCTTCAAAGACTGAAAGACGAAGATTGTTAGAGCTTCAAAGTTTTAAAGATGTTAGAGATAAAAGTTGAAGAATCAAGCGTTGAAGACTAATGTCAATTTTTTATTAAATCTTGAATACAAAGGGGGAGAATGTTAGTGCATTAATTGTATACAAGATTTAATTAGGAAAGCCTTGTAAAAAGTCTTGTATTTTGAGTAGTCAATGAATGTCAAATAGTGAGAAGTCAACATTAGTTTTAGAGGTGTTGAAGTTCTTGAGAGTTTAAGTACTTGAGAGTTTGTGTGGATACTTATTCAAGTTACTTGAGAGTTTAGTTAGATTACTTGAGAGTTTACTAGTTCTTATAAATAGGTTTTTTTACTTGTAATTTTGTAAGAGCTTAATGAATACATCAGAATATTTCTCTCTCTAATCTCTCTCTAGAGTTAACACTGTCATATTGATTCTTGATTGAGATTGTTGTTTGATTGCTTGATTTGAATCTGGGAATTTCATTTTCACAAACTAAAGAAGGCACTCAATGGGCTACATCAATCACCAAAAGCATGGTATGACACTCTGTCTACTTATCTCTTGGAAAATGGTTTTGAAAGGGGAATCATTGACAAGACTCTGTTCATCAAAAGGAAGAAGAAAAACATCCTACTTGTTCAAATCTATGTGGATGATATCATCTTTGGATCAACAAAAGATTATATGTGCAAGGAATTTGAGGAGCTGATGCACAAAAGATTCAAGATGAGCTCCATGGGTGAACTTACATTCCTCCTTGGGCTACAGGTTAAATAGAAGAAAGATGGTATCTTCATAAGTCAATCCAAGTATGTGCAGGATATCCTTACAAAGTTTGAATTTTCAGATTCAAAGCCTGCAAGCACACCCATGGAAACACACAAACAGATCACTACAGATCTTGAGGGGGAGGATGTGGATGTTCATCATTATAGATCTATGATAGGCTCCCTCATGTATCTAACAGCTTCAAGGCCAGATATTATGTTTGTTGCCTGTGTGTGTGCCAGATTTCAAGTAAGACCTAAGCAATCTCATTTTCAAGCAGTCAAAAGGATCTTAAGATATCTCAAAGGACAACCTAGGTTGCGTCTTTGGTATCCTCATGACTCACCATTTGATCTACTTGCATATTCTAATAGTGATTTGGGTGGTGCAAACTTGGATAGAAAGTCTACATCAGGAGGATGTCAGTTTTTAGGTGCAAGACTAGTTTCATGGCAGTGTAAAACGCAAACCACAGTGTCCACCTCTACAACAGAAGCAGAGTATATAACTGCTGCTCATAGGTGCTATGGATTCAGAATCAGATGTTGGACTATGGTGTTACTTTTCTTCACACTCCAATCTTCATTGATAACAACAATGCTATAAGCATTGTTAACAATCCAGTCAAGCACTCTAAAATGAAGCATATAGAAATCAGGTACCATTTTATTAGAGATTGCAATGAAAAGAAGTTAATTCAGATTTTGAAAGTACACACAAGTAACCAATTTGCTGATTTATTCACCAAAGCTTTTGATGTGGATAGATTCACATTCTTGGTCACAAGTGTAGGCATGATAAACACTGAATAAGCCTCTTTTGATTTTCTTTATGTACCATTTCTGTATAGATTCATTCATTCTTACTTTCTCATAATGTATTGTACATGGTGTTGCTAACTATGTGTGTTTAAGTGTTTCAGATTACCTTGATGATTAGAAACTTAGTACTTCTGGTTAACTTAATACTGCTCTCACTATTAATCCTACTGATAGTTCAAATATGGTTAATACTGCTTGGTGGTTACTACTGCCAGTGCAAAGTTACTACTGCTTACCTTATTTCTACTGCCAGACAGTGTTAATATTGCTGGTATGTGTTAAAACTGCTAGTCTGTGTTAATGTTGCTGGTGTGTGTTACTACTGCTAGTCTGTGTTAATACTGCTAGTCTGTGTTAATGCTTCTGGTATGTGTTACTACTGCTTATATGGGTTAGTAGTGCGGGCTTGTTAATGCTGCTAGGGTACTTAGTACTACTTCTAACTGAAACCCTCCACCTATAAACACCCTCTTTGACCGCCAAAATCCAAACGGCTCTTTGAATTTCCTACGAGTGTTCTTTCTCTCTCTCGAGTTCTTGCTTCCCAGTGTATAAACCCTAGTATTGATTCGATCCCAGGAACGATGGCAGGATTGGAATTTGTGGACGATCACAATGAACTCGCAATGCTGCAGAAAGCCAAAGAAGATGAGGGTTTTGAAGAAATTGTGGATTTCCTGAAAGCATCCCACATTGCCTATGCACTCACAGTCAATCCCACAATCTATGTGGAACATCTGCGTCAATACTGGACCAATGCCTCCATTCATATTGTAAATGGCAATCAGGTCATCCAATCCAGGGTCTGTGATAAATCTATCACAATCACAGAAGGCTGCATTCGCACTCATCTACGTCTATATGATGCCACATGTATATCTTCTCTCCCAAAGGAAGACCTATTTCTTGAAATTGGTCGAATGGGGTATGAAGGTCCCACTGAGGTCTATAAGTTCTTCAAAAACAAATTCTCACCTCAGTGGAGATTTTTTGTTCATACTCTGGAACATTGTATTTCTCGCAAAACAACTTGATGGAGTGAGTTCAGGAGTACCATAGCTTATGCTCTGGTCTGCTTAGCAACCTCCAGAAAGTTTAATTTTTCACAAATGATTTTGAATGATCTGCTGTCAAACCTGGATACCAAAACCAAAATAAAAAGATTTTACATGTATCCAAGGTTTGTACAAGAAGTACTACACAAAGAATTGACAGATTTACCCTCTTTTCAAGAGGTGTATGTACCTAAACCTCCCAAAGGGAAGGTGTTCTCTAACATGAAAAGGCCTAGTAAGGACTTTTCTGGATAAGACACTCCATTGTTCTCTACAATGATGGGTTTGTCTCATTCCCATGGTGAGGCATCAGGGTCAAAGCCCACATCTGACCAACCCACTGATGACCTACCCACAACACTCATTTCAATTAATCCTCCTCAGGTCCCTATTGTAAAGCCAATTTCCCCCATCACTAAAACATATGTAAGGAAAAAGGAACAGAAGGTTCCTTCCCTTCCTATATCTTCACCCCAACAGCCTGCAAGCCCTCTAATGGAGCATTCTCCATTAGAGAATATCCAAAGGGAAACCATAGGGGTGTCTCCCAACCCCAAGAAGGTGCTCTCTAAAGAGAAGGAAGAGCATGTGGGCAGTAAGGCTCACACTACTGATTCTGCACAAGGTGTGGATCAGGACAGTGTGAACATCTCTAAGACCTTCCCCACGACAACTTTGGATGAGCAATCATCTAAGGGTCCTAGGTGCCAAGAAACCAAGGGGGTAGAAGGTTCTTTTGCTAGGCAGAAGGCCTCTACTAAAAGATCCAAGGATCCTTCAAGGGTGGTAAAAACACCTAAAGAAGGTGAGGACAGATATAACTACGATGAATTGATGGAAACGATTGGAAATGTGAACCTGGATGTCATCAAGCAAGGTTCAGAAATAGAGGAGCTGAAAAAGGTGATCACTTCTCAACAAGTGAAGATTACCAAACTCAAGAATATGGTACTCAGATTGGTGTATAAAAAGAAGAAAAAGCAATATGTCTTGAAGAGAAGGGGAAGTGCACATGATGCTTCCAAAAAGGGGGAGAGTTCAGAGGCTATGGAATCTCAGTTTGAGGGGGAGTTTGATGTTGAATCTAAAAAGAAGGGTGAGAAGAAAACTGGTAAGGCAGCAGAAACTGTAAAAGCAGCAGAAACAGTCAAAGCAGCATAAACTGAACCAGCAGTAGAAACAAAAGAACCAGCAGCAGAAACTGAAATGTCCAGAGAAGAGATAGAGATAGGTGAAACTCTGGTTAAAGCAAAGCATGACACTCCTAAAGCCACTCAAAAGGCTAAGGGAGTGGTGATCAAAGAAGGAGAAACAGAGAAGAAAAGGAAAGAGATAAGCATGTCAGATGCAAAGAAGAAAGGAAAAGAGAAGGTGGTTGAATCTAAGAAACCAGTGAAAAAGCAAAAGCAAATTGACTTGGATGCATAGTTGGCAGAGAAGCTGCAAGAAGAGCTTGAAAAGGAGAATGAGATTCAGACTGCCAAGGACAGAAATTTTGCCTTAGATTTGGCAAAAAGGCTAAATGAAGAGTATCAGAAAAGCTTGAAAACTGCTGTGAAGGGGGTTACTATGAAAGCTCCACAGAAAAGACAGCCCTCAAAAACCTTCCTAGCCAATCAAGAAAGAAGAAAGATGATCAACTTCCTGAAAGTATCCATTGGAGTTCCTGAAGGAATGTTTACAAATATGTCCTTCAGCAGAATAGAAGAATTGTACAAGAAGGAGATGGCCAAGCTTCAAGGGGACTTCAGTCAGAGGGTTGAGTTTGAAAGAAAGATGAAAGAAAGGCATGATCTGAATATTCAACAACCTTTCCCTGACAGTGAAGAAGGTACTCTTACAAAAGAAAGGGCAGAAGTCAAGAAAGAAGAAACACTAGCCCAAAAGATCAGAGTTGTTAAGAGAATGAAGTCTATTGCTTCAAAGAAACAGGCAAAAAGGCCAAGGATTGAGGAAGTTGAGAAAGAGAAGGAAAGTGAAAGCATGGAAGCTAAATCATCAAAACCTACTGCTGCACCTCATGTAGAGCAGCAGAAACAAGATGAGCAGGTTGAAAATCATGAGAAGAGTCCATCACAACCAAGACAACCAGAGCAGTTTGATTTGTACATGACAGTGACAGATGAAGAACCTCTGAAGGTTGATCCTATTTCAGTTAATGCTCCTGAAATCATTCATTGGGATACACTCTTGGATAAAAGAACATAATACTTCAGAATAAAAAGAATGGGTGACAAATATGAAGTATATTCAACCTGGGGAAAGATAATCAGAAGTTGTACCAGAGCTGATCTAGAAGAAATGTACAAAGTTGGGTTGAGTTTACATGGTGAAGTATTGAAAGGAGCTGGGATGAATCTAATAAAGTTGGCCATGGCGTATTTGTGCATGATGTTTGATCCTGTTAAGGTTGAACATATTATCAAAGATGTGCATCATGAGAATGGTTTCAAAGGTATTGACAACTGGATGCTTTGTGAAAGATGTGGAGTTTATGTTATAACAATTGACAAAAGTTTCCATGAATACTACTTGGTTGATAAGGTGTATGACCACAGCAGAGTGAAGTTATAAAGGATGCTGAAAGCAAAGTTGGTCTTCCCTAAAGGTTCAGAAATGGCAAGAATAGTGATCAGAGGAACCATCAATCAAAGTGTAGGATTGGATCCTAATCTGGGGAAGTGAGCAGTTATTTTGAAAGCATCATGAAGACCAAATTCTGGAAAACTTAACTTCTTGTTTTGAAAAGTTAAGTTAGGGGAGATTGTTGGGTCTAAAAAGTGCTAAGTCCAGTTAGTACTGCTACTTGAAGGAGTTACTACTGCTAAAAGAATTAATATTGCTGAAGACTTTAGTACTGCTATTCAAAGGTATTACTACTGCTTGTAGGATTACTACTGCTAGAGATATTAATACTGCTTGAAAGTTAATGAAAGTCCAAGAATCACTAAATCTGTAGAGAGAGAAAGTATATGCTCCAAATGTAAACTGATTTTCAAATGTAGGTTCCAGATTTAAAAAACTAAGACTAGAAAGGGACTTAAATACCCCTAGTCTTAACACAACAGATAATACCACTAAACACAGCTTAGACAAGGGAAATAAATACAATGATTACTACAAAATTATACTTAACAATCTCCCACTTAGTAATCATTGTCGCAGTGGTCTTCAAAAATAATCTTCTGAATCCGCATTGACCGACTAAGTGACTTCGGAGAATCATTGACGCTCTTCCCTTTGACGAAGTCTATTCAGTCCAATTAATACTTCCAAATGTCGCAGAGTAGAGCGGAAATTCAATCTTTCTTGAATAGTATCCAAAGTCTTTTTGTTAGAGCATAAATCTGTTGGATACAAGATCAAGAAGACTAAAGGTCAAAGTTCAAGAAAGTCAAAGCTGAAGAAAGTCAAATCTCATTAAAGTCAAAGTCTTTTGTAATAAAAGTCAAAGTGTTTGTATTTGTTTAGTTTCCTTATTTTAGTTGTAAGTATAAATAGTTTCCTTTCCTTTGTAATTTAAAAGAAAAACAAACAGAAGCAAAGCGTATTATTCAGTTGTATTTTAGAGAGAGAAATATGTTAAGAGAAAGAGTGTTCTAGAGAGAGAAGGTTTGTAATCTTGAATTTGAAGTGAAATCAAACAGGTAATTTGATTGAAATCTTGTTTGTGTTTGATTAATTGTGTTTAGGAACTAGAATCTGGGAATAACAATTGGTATCAGAGCAGATCCAAATCGAAAAATCAAGAAAATCATAATGTTCGACACTGTATTCTTCATGTTCAGATCTGTTTTCGAGTTTTTGTGTGAATTTCGAGTTGTTTTTTATTAGATTATGTTAGAACAGTGTAATTGATTGAGTTTGTATAGAAAGATTTGTGAATTGCACTGTAATCAATTCGAATTTTCGAATTTTTGTAGTTTTTTTTGTTCACGAGTTCTTGACATTGTGTTTGTATCAAATTTGTATCTTTTGTGTTTTTAATCGAAATTCAGTGTTAGTTTTGTGTTCTAGTTGTTTAGACGAGTAAATTATCGAAGTTTAGTGTTGAAATTCTAGGTCTAGATGAGATTTTGGTATGATTTTGGTCGATTTTAGAGGTTTGCGGGTGTTCATCAAGGTTTGCGTCTCATTCATAGAGGTTTGCGTTTCATTCAGAGGTTCGCGTTTCCTTCGAGAATCGAGAAGTTAAAGTTTGCGTTTCCTTCAAGTATCGAGAAGTAAAGGTTTACGTGTTAAACCATATCCGCAAAGTGAGAAAGTTCATATCATTACTTCGAGAAACGAGAAGTGGGTTTTGCGGGTTTAATGACAAACGCAAAGTAGAAGTATGTGGGCTCAGAGACAAGTAGTGATTTGCGTTTGCAACTAGAAACGCAAAGTGTATCTTGCGTCTGCAACGTGAAACGCAAAGTAGAAGTTTGCAATTCCTGTGTGAAGCGCAAAGCGTGAAAGGCTTAGAATATTTTCTGAGAAATTTTCAAAATAGTAATATGGCCTTTAATAGTTAAAATATTTCTGGTTGTGATCAAAATTTCTGACTTTATATTTCAAGTTTTCTGTATTTTCTTGATTGTTTCTTTTGGACTAACGATCAGTTTCTAGTTTCTTATTACATATATTTTTCAAACAGGTTTTATCAAGATGACTTCTAAAGATGCACTTTCCATTGGCACTGATGTCAAGCCTCCTGTTCTGTTCAAAGGAGAGTACGAATAGCGGAAAGACAGATTCCTTGATTTTATAGACAGACATGCAAATGGAGAGAATATTATGTTGTCAATCACAGAAGGTCCTATGGTACCAATCACGGTTCAAATACCTGATGATGACTCGTCTAATAGTGAAGATGGTACTGAGGAAAGAGATCAAAAGATGAAAACAGTGGCAGTGGATATCTCTCAGTATTCTGAAGAACAGAAAAGCCGATATAAAGCAGATAAACAAGCAAGATCCTTACTTCTTTAGAGCATTCCGAATGAGAACTACATCAAGATTGATATTTACAAAGCAAATGCTAAGAAGATGTGGGATCAATTGCAAAAGATGATCATGGGATCCAAGGTCGGGAATCAGATGAAAGTGGCTAACTGCATCAACTATGAAGAATTTAAAGCCAAAGAGAATGAAAGCCTGGAAGATACTTATGAACGGTTTGTCTTGCTTCTGAATGAACTGACAAAGAACAAAGTGAAAAAGAAGCAGCTGGAGAATAATGTCAAATTCCTAAGTATCCTACAACCTAAATGGAAGAAGCATACGCGTAGGATGAAACAAATGAAGGATCTGAATGACAAGCCTCCTGTTCTGTTCAAAGGAGAGTACGAATACCGGAAAGACAGATTCCTTGATTTTATAGACAGACATGCAAATGGAGAGAATATTATGTTGTCAATCACAGAAGGTCCTATGGTACCAATCACGGTTCAAATACCTGATGATGACTCGTCTAATAGTGAAGATGGTACTGAGGAAAGAGATCAAAAGATGAAAACAGTGGCAGTGGATATCTCTCAGTATTCTGAAGAACAGAAAAGCCGATATAAAGCAGATAAACAAGCAAGATCCTTACTTCTTTAGAGCATTCCGAATGAGATCTACATCAAGATTGATATTTACAAAGAAAATGCTAAGAAGATGTGGGATCAATTGCAAAAGATGATGATGGGATCCAAGGTCGGGAATCAGATGAAAGTGGCTAACTGCATCAACTATGAAGAATTTAAAGCCAAAGAGAATGAAAGCCTGGAAGATACTTATGAACGGTTTGTCTTGCTTCTGAATGAACTGACAAAGAACAAAGTGAAAAAGAAGCAGCTGGAGAATAATGTCAAATTCCTAAGTATCCTACAACCTGAATGGAAGAAGCATACGCGTAGGATGAAACAAATGAAGGATCTGAATGACATACCGTTACATGAGGTTTATGAGACTTTGAGGAAGAATGAAGAAGAAGTGTAAGAGAAAATAGCTGAGAAAAAGAAGGCAGAAAAGGTTCCCGATCCTATTGCATTGGTAGCCGGAGAGAAAAAGAAAGAGAAGAAAGAGAAGAAGAAAAAGAAGAAACTGCTTACAAGTTCTGAGTCTGAATCTGAATCAGATGGTGATGATGGAGAAAGTCTGAAACAAGCCATGCTTTTACTGACTCGAGCTTTTCAAAAGAAATTTTACAAGAAGCCGGGATCAAATTCTCAAAGGTATTCTTCATCAAGTTCAAAGAATCATGAGCACCGAGAAAGAGTGGAAGGAAAGCGACATGAAGAGAATCGGTATATGGAAAGGAAGCCGGAAGAAAGGAAGAAGTTCGTGAATGATTACACCGTTGCTGAAAAGCCAACAAATGATCCAATCAAATGCTACAACTGTGGCAAGATTGGTCATTTTGCAAAAGATTGTTGAAAGCCAAAAGTTCGTAATTCTCAGTATTATCAGAACAAACTTCTTTTGGCCAAACAGCAAGAAGCAGACATTGCTTTAATGGCGGAGGACGAATTTTCGCTGGATCATTCAGAAGGTGAAGAGGAAGAGAAGGAAGAAACTGCTCATCTCTATCTTATGGGAAAAAAGTGAAGTATGATGAGTTAGATGACGAGACAGCTGATGAGGTATTAAACTTAACTGAAAAACATTTTGTAACCAAAATGGAATCTATGATGGTTGAGCTTAATGATCTTCAAGTAAAACTGAAGAAGGAAAAAGAAAGAGTTGCTAAAAGGAACAATAAGATTTTTGAGCTTAATACGTCTGTTATTGGGAACAAAGATCTAATTGATTCTTTACGCAAGTCTGCTTCTGATTCTAAACTTCAAGTAGATTGTTTTGAAAAGAAGATTTCTGATTTTAAAGTTAAAATTTCTAAGTATGAGTTTGAAAAAAGAGAATCTGCACTAACTGTTCATAAATTGTAGGTTGAAAACAAGATTTTGAATAAGAAGGTAAATGGTCTGGAAGCCAAACATTATGCAAGAGGACAAACAGATCAAACTATTTTTCTTAATGCACCTAATGAAGAGGCTGATGTTAAGGAAAAATGGGGTCTTGGTTTTCAAAACCCTCATTACTTAAAGAAAGCCATCAGAAAACAACCGGCACTTTATAATTTTGATTTTCTTGCTTGTGCTGGTAAACATACTCATTTAAAACCCAAATTTGTTACCAAATTACTAGAAGAAGTTGAGGCTAAAGAAACTGAAAATAGAAAGAATATAAAGAAAATGCAACTACCATTTAACTATGCAAAGTTAAATGATAGTTATCTTTCAGAAACACCAAAAGTTCTTTCAAATGATTATTTTGCTAGTTACTTTGTTTCTGAGATGAAGGCAAAACCTGCAATTGCAAAGGTTTATGTTCCTCCACTCATTCTTGAAAGCAAAATAGTTGAGTTGGAAAATGTTTTATCTGATGAAAAACTTTTGGTTGATATTCAACAAAGTGTATTTTCTACTGTATTAAAGAACACGATTTTTCAATATACATCTACAAAGTGTTCTAAAGTTTCTAAGGCACCTCAAACTTCGTCTGATAATTTTGATGACTTATTTGAGTCTGCAAATGATTTTCTTAATTCTGATGATGGGTGCATAGACGAAATTGATATGTTTGACTTTAATGCTATTCTTCCTGATCATTCTACTTATCTTTTAAATTAAAAGGTGTTACCAAGTGTTCTTAAAACTGTTAAATCATTAACTAAGGTTGATGAATCAGTTTCTGTAACTGGTGATTATTATTCTCAAGGTAAGAAACATAAGAAACAGCGATTACAGAAACAGAAACACACTGGTACACAAAAGAAAACTCAGTCTCAGAAATCTGCTTTTCCTAATAAATCTACATCTTATGTTTCAGATATAAGCAAGAAAAGGTCGAAAGCTCGAACTGAATGGAGACCAAAAAGGAAGGGTGATGAGAAAGTTGAATCAGTTTCTGATAATTCTTGTTAGTAGTGATACTGATGTAGTTGATCAATTTGCTTCAAATAAACAAAACCTTGTAACTTCTTACAAGCGATATTCAATAAAGCAATTGATTCAATTATCTCCTATTTTTACTACATCTTATCATTATCGGAGAAATGATTTTGCTTAATCTCATAATTCTTCTGATTGGTTCGGATCTTATCATGTGTATTCTTCAAGATCAAATACTTTTAAAGGTTTTCAAAAGAACAGAGGGTCCATTTTCAAATGGATACCAAAATATTGTGCTAATCTGTTAGGACCCGTTTTTAAATGGGTACCTAAAGTTATTGTTTCCTGATTTCTCTTGGACAGTGGATGTTCCAAGCATATGACTGGGCAAAAAGCTTTATTGTCTAACTATACAGAGAAATGCAGTGGAAATGTCAGATTTGGAAACGATCAGCTTTCACCTATCTTAGGATATGGTGACATCATTCAAGACAACATAACAATCAGTAAAGTGAGTTATGTCGATGGCTTGGGGCACAACTTATTCAGCATTGGTCAATTCTGTGATAAAGGGTTAGAGGTCAACTTCAAAGCTAAGAGATGTTCGGTTCATACGGAAGATAGCAATGAACTCTTAGTCGTAAATCGAAAGACGAACTTCTATACCATCAATCTTTCAAAAGTACAGAATGACAATCAAGTTTGCTTGATGACAAAGGCTTCATTGCAGCAAAGTTGGCTCTGGCACATACGTTTATCTCACTTGAACTTTCGTTATATCAATAAGTTGGTTAGTGGGAAATTAGTAAAAGGACTTCCTGAGCTGAAATACGAGAAAGAACACTTATCTGTTGCATGTGAGAAGGGTAAGATGAAGAGAGCTCCGCATAAACTGAATCCTGAACCAAGCCCTAATTCTCCTTTAGATTTGTTACATATGGATTTGTGTGGTCCAATGAGAACTCAGAGTTTGGGTGGAAAGAAATACGTGTTGGTTATTGTGGACGATTACTCAAGATACACGTGGGTCAAATTTCTTCGATCAAAAGATGAGACGCCCGAAGTTCTCATTACTTTCTTAAAGATAACCCAGGTGAAAATTGTGACAACCGTCAAGATTAGTGCTCAGGTTAATTTCTAAGTTAATGAAAATTAAGATTTAAGTATTTGTCACTCCTTATATTGCATAAAATTTTTAAGATAAAAGTTTCCTGAAAATTTAGGAGGTTGCGTAAAATGCCCGGAACAGTTCCGTGTCTGACCGTCACATCTCAGAAATGCCAAAAATCATGTTGGAAGTCTAAAATACATAAAATTATAAGGTTTATATTTATTTAGATGAATATATATTTATTTGTAAAAATTTACTCAAATTAGAGAGATTTGAGAATTTGAAAATTTTCGGTTCGCAATTTATCTGATTTAATTGAGAAATTGAGATATTTTAAATTTAAAAAAAAAAAAAAACTTCTTGGGTTGGGCTTGGAGAGGCCATGTGGCCAGCCTCCCTCTCCCTCTCCCTCTAAATTTTTTTTAAAAAACAAAACTTAAATTTTGAAATCTTATAATCTCATTTCAATCTTGACTCATCACCTTCTCTCTCTCTACAAACGGCTCACACACACACTTTCATCTCCAAATTTCCAGAAAATATAAGAATTACCAAGGTTAAAATCATCTTCAAATCAAGGATTCCAAGTTTATCTCATCATCTACACAAGGTACAAACCCTATTTCATCATTTCTTCATGTTTATTCAAGTTTGATGTTTGAACTTTATAAAACCCTCATGCATGTGTAGAAGTATTTCATTCATGGTTTTAGAAGTGAAATGGACATCATTGATGAATAAAACATTCATAAAGTGATGCCATAAAATGATCTTCCATGAAAAACCAAGTTAAATAGTGAAAATTTGAGTTCTTGATGAATATGTTGATTTTATCATAAGTACAACCTTGTGTATAAATTTTTTGATGTTTTAGTTGGTTTATATTTAACATTCTAGTAATAATTTCAAGTTTAAACAAACTCTTATGATGAGATTGTTCAATCTTGTGTGATTAAGAGTCTTGAAAATTGATAAGTGATGAAAATCACTTATTTAGGTGTTTTTGGTTTCATGCAACTCACTTTGGATGAAATTTTTGTAGTTTTATGTGTTCAAAAGTGTATATTTCATTCTTAGATCATTATGTTGTAAAAAGGTGTTTAAATCCAAATGGTTTCACAAGAAACCATGGAAAATGGACCTCTTAATGTTTAATACAAAAACTTGTACTACACAGCTTGCTGTCAAGAATGGAACTCCCACTTCCAAGCTGTGTATCTCATTATTTACACAATAAAAATTTGGTCTTTTGCTTCTATACTTTATTTTACTGAGTTAGATTTCCATTTCATTATGAATCACTCAAAATTATGGGGTTTAGGTCACTCATTTGAAATTTTGAAGAAAGTGGTGCAATCTGTCTCAAGCTGACAGATTAGTACACCCTACTTCAAACGGCCAAAACTCCCTCACTTCTTATCCCAAATTAAGTGAATCTTTTTCCAAATGATAGGATTTTGAGTTAGTTTTAATCCATATAAGCATCATTGGCTAATTCAAAGAATTGATACCCCAAAAGCATGCTACAAGTGAGGTATGTCACTGATCTGGAAATCAGTGACACACCGCTTTGTGGAAATTATTTAAGGTATCAAAACTCATCCAAAACTTATGAAAAAGTGCAGATTTACTCGTTACACACTATAGTATTACCACAAAAATTTTGGTGAATTCATTCCTTTGGGAAAGAGATGTTTCTATAGTGGTTTTGTTGACTAAAATTTTGGACAACTACTGCTGAATTTTCAGAAAAGTGATCATAATGAGATCTAGACTTGTGTTAAGACATAATAAGACTATAATTGATCTAAATATGGTTTTGGACATTGACATCTACTTAATGGCATTTCATAAGTTATTTGGACGGGTCATTTGGACATAGGAACGGGTATTAACGTATTTCCACTATGACAACCTTCACTATAGGAAACCAAGGAAGCGGCACCTATTTTGAGCACTATCGTTAAGTTTCCAAGTTCACTCTCAAGGTGAGTATTCACAACCCCTCTTTTACAGTTTTTATACGTTTTGGGGTGAAAATCATGCTTAAGTACAATTATAATGATTCATGAGTTAATTGAAATGTTTTGCGTTGTTAAGTCGCCAAGGCTTGTTCTCAAGCATTTTAAAACAAGTAAGATGTATGACGTTAAATAGTTGGTATGTTGAGTATTTAAGAGTTAGTCCCCAGACGACACTACTATTAACCCAGAAAATTGGGCCTATAGTATTAGTGGATAGCGCTATTTGGGCTTGACCAACCCCACTTCTTACAGCTGACGAGCTAGGAGTGCACTATACTAGATAAGTGATTGACCATGCGGCGATTGAGACCACCTCTGAGTCAAGGCACACGGGGCAAAAACAAGGGTCCGGGACGGTTTAGTAGTGGCTCAACCAAGTTTAGGTTATACCGACTCAAGTCATACGTAAAGCAATACTCATGAAATTTTCAAGTTAAGCTAATGAGCACGGATATGCTCCAAGTATTTGAGCACGAATATGCTCCAAGTATTCAAGTTAAGCTTTTGAGCACGAACATGCTCCAACTATCCAATTTTTGCATTTAAAATGTTTTGTGCATCTTTAAAACCTGTGAACTCACCAACTCTCGTAGTTGACCATATTTTTCGTACATGCTTTTCAGGTAATCAAGAAGGTAAACTTTAAGGGTCGTTCTGCGTATAACATGAAAATGCTTGGGGGATGTACAAACTTTTGGACAATGCTATCTTGAATTATCTCGGGATTGTAATTTCACGATAAACATTCTACTATTAAATTTTGTAATGTATTTTTATTAAATGTATGGTGGTTGAACTTTATGCTTGTGGATTGTTTATCGGAAACTGTTATACTCCGTGTTTCCGCTTTAGCGGGGTGTGACAAAAATGCAGCGACAAGTCAAGTTTCTTCGAACGGACAACGGCACAGAGTTCAAAAACAAGATAGTTGAAGAATATATCGAATCAGTCGGGATATCACATCAGTACTCTGTTGCTCGAACGCCTGAACAAAATGGAGTAGTCGAAAGGCGAAATCGGACGCTAGTCGAGGCCGCTTGGACTATGCTTAGCCAATCGGACTTACCTCTATTCTTGTAGGCAGAAGCTGTGTCAACTGCATGCCATACTCAAAATCGGTCCATAATACACCGCCGTTTTCAAAAGACTCCATATGAGCGGATCAACAACAGAACACCAACAATCAAGTATTTTCACATATTTGGGTGTAAATATTTTGTGCTTAACGACAGAGAGAGTCTGAATAAATTCAGTGCTAAGGCGGATGAGGGTATCTTCATTGGTTATTCTTCAACATCGGCATCATATCGTGTTTATCTGAAGAAGTCAAAAACAGTTGTCGAGAGCGTTAATGTAACATTCGATGAAGATATGGCTTCTGAACAACTCAGTTCAGAACCCGTGATCACTGGAGTATTAGCTTCTGGGCAGATTAGTCCAGAACCTGCTTCTACAGCCAATAATTCGAATAATGCTTCTACATCTATTTCACATTAAACTGATTTAGATTTGTTATTTGAATTCTTTTATAATGAGTTTCTAGGTTCTAATATACCTAAATCTGTTGTGACTGACAGGTCTGAAAATACCAGTTGCAATCATCCAGTCACTTCAGATGTCATAACTGAACAAGTATCCCCTGTTCAGTCAGAAACTCACATTCCTACAATTACTCCTACAGTTGAAGATGTACAAGTAAATGCTGAGCCAGAAGTAAATGTTTCAGTTGGGTGTAATACGATGTCTACTCAACAGCTAGAGTCTGTTGTTCCAACTGATGCTTCTGCACCTGAAACTTCAACTGCAAACCCCCCTCCTATTATTCAAACTGAAGATTCTGATAGTGCATTTCTAGATGATGATCATGTTCAATCAGTATCTACTCCACTCCCTCATGAGCATCGCTGGACCAAAGATCATCCATTACATCAAGTAATTGGAGATTTTGACAAGCCTGTACAAACGATGTTAGAGCATAAATCTGTTGGATACAAGATCAAGAATACTGAAGGTCAAAGTTGAGAAAGTCAAAGCTGCTAAAGTCAAATCTCATTAAAAGTCAAAGTCTATTTGTAATAAGTCAAACTTAGTAGTCTTTGTATTTTAGTTTCCTTAGTATTAGGTAGTAGTATAAATACTTTTTCTCTTTGTATTTCAGTTGTACGTAACTAAGATTGTCATATATCAGATTCAAGATTTGAGAGAATTTGGTTTTAGAGAGAGAGAAAGACTTTTAGAGAGAGAAAGTGTATTTCTTGAGAATTCAAGTAATCAAACAGGTAATTGTTGTTGTTAATCTTGTTTGTTTAATTGTAATTGAATAGGAACTAGAATCTGGAACACACAATTGGTATCAGAGCTTATAAGAACAAAATTGTTCATGTTTCTACACATTATTGGCATTGGCAGATAAATACATATGTTCACAGAATCAAGAGCAATGAGGTTCCTTTAATTAATGAGTAGAGGAGGAGTTTGGATCTCGAGGGATGAGTACGAATGAAGTGACAGTTTCAATCTAACAGATTAAGATAAAGAAGAATATAATTAATAATTTAAGAAAGAAAGATTTAGATATATGTTCACAGAAATACACTGGTACACAAAAGAAACCTCAGTCACAGAAATCTATTTTTCCTAATAAATCTACATCTTATGTTTCAGATTTAAGGAAGAAAAAGTTGAAAGCTCAATCCAAATGGAGACCAAAACAGAAGGATGCTGAGATAGCTGAATCAGTTACTGATAATTCTTGTACTAAATCTGTTAGTAGTGATTCTGATATAGTTGATCAATGTGCTTCTCATAAACAAAAACTTGTAACTTCTTACAAGCGTTACTCAATAAAGCAATTGATTCAATTATCTCTTATTACTACTAAATCTCGTTCTAATTATCGGAAAACTGATTTTGCTTATTCTCATGATTCTTCTGATTAGTATGGATCTTATCATGTATATTCTTCTAGATCAAATGATTTTAAAGGTTTTCAAATGAAAAGAGGATCCATTTTCAAGTGGATGCCAAAATCTTGTGCTAATCTGTTAGGGCCCGTTTTTAAATGGGTACCTAAATCTATTATTGCCTGATTTCTCTTGCAGACCCGACATATGTGGTACTTGGATAGTGGATGTTCCAAGCATATGACTGGGCAAAAAGCTTTATTGTCTAACTATACAGAGAAATTCAGTGGTAATGTCAGATTCGGAAACAATCAACTTTCACCTATGTTAGGATATGGTGACATTATACAAGACAACATAACGATCAGTAAAGTGAGTTATGTCGAAGGCCTGGGGCACAACTTATTCAGCATAGGTCAATTCTGCTATAAAGGGTTAGAGGTCAACTTCAAGTCTAAGAGTTGCTCAGTTCGTACTGAAGACGGAACAGAACTCTTGGGTGGACATCGAAAGACAAACCTCTACACCATCAACTTGTCCAAAGTTTAGATTGACAATCAGGTATGCTTGTTGACAAAAGCTACACAGCAACAAAGTTGGCTCTGGCATAGACGGTTATCTCACTTGAACTTTCGTTATATCAACAAACTGGTTCGTGGGAAATTAGTAAAGGGACTTCCTGAGCTGAAATACGAGAAAGAACATTTATGCGCAGCTTGTGAGAAGGGTAAGATGAAGAGAGCCGCTCATAAACCGAAGCCTGAACCAAGCACTAGTTCTCCGTTAGAATTGCTACACATGGATTTATGTGGTCCAATGAGAACTCAGAGTTTGGGTGGTAAGAAATACGTGTTGGTCATTGTGGACGATTATTCCAGATACACGTGGGTCAAATTTCTTCGTTCAAAAGATGAGACACCTGAAGTTCTCATTTCATTCTTAAAGACGACCCAGATGAAACTGCAGCGACAAGTCAAGTTCCTTCGAACTGACAATGGCACAAAATTCAAGAACAAGATTGTTGATGAATATCTTGATTCAGTTGGAATTTCACATCAGTATTCTTCTGCTAGAACCCCTCAACAAAATGGAGTAGTAGAACGACGTAATAGGACGCTAGTCGAGGCCGCTCGGACTATGCTTAGTCAATCGGATCTACCTCTATTCTTGTGGGCGGAAGCTGTGTCGACTGCATGCCATACGCAAAATCGTTCCATAATACACCGCTGTTTTCAGAAGACTTCATATGAGCTAATCAACAACAGAACACCAACTATCAAATATTTTCACATATTTGGGTGTAAATGTTTTGTGCTTAACGACAGAGAGAGTCTGAATAAATTCAGTGCTAAAGCGGACGAAGGCATCTTTATCGGTTATTCTTCAACTTCTGTTGCATATCGTGTTTATATAAAGAAGTCAAAGACAGTTGTGGAGAGCGTCAATGTTACATTTGATGAAGAGATGACTTCTGATCAAATCAATTCAGAACCCGTTATCACTGGTGTATTAGCTTCTGGGCAGGTCAGTCCAGAACCTGTGTCTACAGCGATAAATTCGGATAACGCTTCTACATCTACTTCACATTTAACTGATTTAGATTTGTTATTTGAATTCTTTTATGATGAGTTTCTAGGATCTAATATATCTAAATCTGCTGTGACTGACAGGTCTGAAGATACAAGTTGTAATCATCCAGTCATTTCAGAGGTCATTACTGAACAAGTATCCCCCGTTCAGTCTGACACTCATATTCCTATTGTTACTCCTACAGTTGAAGATGCACAAGCAAATATTGAGCCATAAGTAACTGTTTCAGTTGGGTGTAATACTTTGTCTACTCAACAGCCTGAATTTGTTGTTCCCACTGATACTTCTGCACATGAAACTTCAACTGACAACCCCCCCTCCTGTAATTCAAGCTGAAGATTTTGAAAGTGGATTTCAAGATGATGATCATGTTCAGAATTTATCTATTCCACTCCTACATGAGCATCGCTGGACCAAGGACCATCCATTACATCAAGTAATTGGAGATTTTGATAAGCCTGTTCAGACAAGGTTAGCGACTATTAATCAGTGTATGCATAACTCGTTCCAAAGCAAGATTGAGCCAACACGAGTATCTGAGGCTCTTGCTGATTCGGACTGGGTATCTGCAATGCAAGAAGAGCTCAATCAGTTTGAAGCCCTATAGGTTTGGAGATTAGTTTCTAAGCCTGAAGGAAAGACCGTGATCGGCACTAAGTGGGTATTCAAGAACAAAAAGGATGAAGATGGTGTCGTCATCAGAAACAAAGCTAGACTTGTTGCCAAAGGCTATCGGCAAGAGGAAGGCATTGATTATGACGAGACGTATGCACCAGTAGCGCGCATAGAGGCAATCAGAATGTTTATCGCCTACGCTGCTCATAAGAACTTCATAGTCTTTCAGATGGATGTGAAAACAGCCTTTCTGAACGGCATTCTTAAAGAAGAAGTGTACGTGTCTCAACCAGAAGGGTTCGTTAATCAAGACAAGCCAGATCATGTCTATATCTTGGACAAAGCCCTTTATGGATTAAAGCAAGCCCCTCGAGCCTGGTATGATGTATTATCAAAATTCTTGGTCAAGTCTGGTTTCTCAAAAGGTAAGATCGACACCACTTTATTCATAAAGAAGGAAAAAGTTGATATTATTCTTATTCAAATATATGTTGATGATATAATATTTGGTTCTACTAATCCAAAATATTGTAAAAACTTTTCTAACCTCATGGTGTCACGTTTTCAAATTAGTATGATGGGAGAGATGAATTTTTTTCTCGGATTACAAGTTAAACAACTTTCTACGGGGATTTTTATAAATCAATCTAATTACATTTTGGACATTCTTCGGAAGTACAAAATGGAAAATCACAAATCTATTGGCACCCCGATGGCACCAGGAACTAAGATCCACACTGATCCTTCGGGAAAAAATGTTGATGTTAGAATCTATAGAGGTATGATAGGATCGTTGATGTATCTTACTTCGAGTAGACCAGATATTATGTTCTCAACATGTCTTTGTTCTAGATATCAAGCTGCTCCCAAAGAATCTCATTTGGCCGCTGTCAAACGGATCTTTAGATATCTGAAGGGGACTGCAGACCTTGGTCTGTGGTATCCTAAGGATACAGGGTTTCAACTGACTGCATATTCAGATGCAGATCATGTAGGTTGCATGTTGGACAGAAAGAGTACTTCTGGTCACGTACAATTCCTTGGAGACAAGCTCGTTAGCTGGGCTTCAAAAAAATAGTTATGCGTTTCCACATCGACTGCTGAAGCGGAGTATGTAGCTGCTGCTAGTTGCTGCTCTCAAGTCTTGTGGATGCGAACACAGCTACGAGATTATGGATTTAAGTATGATAAAATCCCAATATATTGTGACTCGAAGAGTGCGATTTCCATATCTGCTAATCCTGTCCAACACACCAAAACCAAACACATTGATGTAAGGTATCATTTTATAAAAGATAATGTTGAAAAAGGAACAATTGAACTTTATTTTGTAAAAACAGATTATCAACTTGCAGATTTATTTACCAAACCCTTAGATGAAAAGAGATTTAATTTTCTTGTCTCTAAGCTTGGTATGTTAAATCTTAAGACATAATCGGTTGTTACCTACTAAAGTTACAAATTGTTATTTTTCGTCATTTTCTTTATTTTTATTTCTGAAAGATACCTGCACTTTAATTGTTTGCTCATGGTCTCAGGGGGAGTAAGAGAAGATTTTAGATGATCTACATTCATTTGGGGGGGAGTATTAACTAATTTCTGCATTTTGCTTAACTGACAAAATCTTTGCAATGCATGATTTTAGGGGGAGCTTATAAGTAACAAAAAGTAAGACAATGATTTCTGATTACTTCTGATCAGAACTCGTTCTATTATTGTTTTACTGTTTTTCCGTCGTTTATTTTCGAATAAATTTTGTGAATAAATTTTGACTAGACTTTGAGACTTATACAGGATGAGAGAAGCTGACACGATCATATCTACATGACTACAGCTGACTTTCTGAGATTTAAGATTGAGCGACAAGGTAAATTTCTTATCTTAACCTCATTTATATCTGAAAGAAGGACAACTTTCAGGTATAGAAAACATGTTTTGAAATGTTCAAACCACTTCCCGATTGTTAAACAGATTTTATAATTTGGAAGTGTGATTTTAAATGGTTTTATTTTTATTTTGTGCTTATATGTTTACAAACCGTGTGTTTCCAAAGATAAATACTTGAGTATTGTCTTTTCTATATACTTTCAAGTATTCACACACACTGATTTGAATTTTTGTTCAATATGTTCTTACCATGTCTCTAAATTGGAACAATTTTTCTTCGATGGTAAGACACTCCGCTTGTATTCAAAGAATTTTGAGCGATATTTCATTTCGAAACGGTCATTTCAAGAATGTCTATATCTTGTTTCGTATAGACAAATATCAATTTTTCTTGACCTTAAGCTTTAATTGATATATCATTCATTTCTGATTATTTTATACAATGTCAGATTTTCAAACAAGTTTCTTGCATTCATGTTCATTCATTCAATTTCCTTGTTTGAAAATACTTCAATGGTTTAAAATGATTATATCTTCATGATTATATCACTGAGCATACTTATACCTGATATTTGTATATGAGCTTTAACTGATATAGTTAAATCATTTGAGCAACTCATGCTTTATAGGACTGGGTTCTTTGTGCTAGGACTTAATTAAAACTTCTATGGATTCACGTTAACCAGTGTTTCCTACCTAAGAAGTTAATCCTTTAGTGATTGAGTGTGAGGAGTCTAAAAGAAATGAGTGTGGGTGTGATGAGGTAAAATGGAAAAGAGAGTTTGGTTAGTAGTGAGCTTAATGATAAAAAGAAAGAGGGTGTGAGATCAGAGTAAAAGAATATCAAACTCTGCACCAACTACTTTCTGAGCCGGGCAACCACATTACTAGCATTTCACAATTCTTTCGTGAATGTTATTAAATCAGGCAAATAGCCCATGCCAACTCTTGCTTAAACCCCACCAACTACTCATTTTCTTCTCAAAAAGAAAATGTTTCATATTTTCTGGGGACGCAGCATATAATCTATCTGGTTTTCATTTGGAAAATCTGGATATTGAAAAAGAAGGAAGTGTGCCCCACCTTCGCACTTCAATCATGCACTTAGAGTCTGGGTTTATCTACTGTTGTCTCAGTGGTTTACACTATGTTGAGCCTTATGAAAGCAGTTATTCGTGCTTAATTCTTTCTACACGTGCACGAACATACAAAGAATTCGTTTCTTTCTCATAACATTCATAGAAATTGCCTTTGTGGTATTTCGATGATTGGATGGAAGCCCTGGGGGAGTGAACATCAAAAAGCTCCTTTATATTGTGTATTCGTTACACAAAGTGACTTTGTGTTACTGACAGGCATTTTTAACTGACTCATTTGTTGATTCAGGTGTTACATTCTTATTTTATCCGGATTTGAAAAGATATGGATAAATACATTGTTCGAATTGGCAAAGAATCAGAGGCTCAGATCAGAATGGTCAAAGACATTTTTTGATGAAAGTTTTGATGATGTTGATGCTCAATTCATCAAAAAGGGGGAGAAGAGTTCAAATCAAGAAATGTTGGTTGAAAAGTTTGAAGAAATGTTGAATGTTAAAGGTTTGAAGAAATGTTAAAGTTTTTGAAGTTAAAGGGAGATGATATCAAAGAAATGACAAAGATTTAAAGTTTTGAAGACGATCAAAGAATTTCTGAAGTTTTGAGGAATTTTTCTTTGAAGATTATTTGCTAAAGCATTTGAGCTGATTCTGAAGATAAATTTCTTTCCAAAAGTCTGAAAGTGTTCTATGTAAGCATTGGGGAGATTGTTAATTGTTTGAAGACAGTTTTGGAAAGAAGATCATCAATGAAAAAGGGGAGTTTGCTTTGACAGAGCTTAAAGTGAAGACTGAATTGCTAGATTTTTCAACAATGATCTTGAATCCAAAGGGGGAGATTGTTAGAGCATAAATCTATTGGATACAAGATCAAGAATACTGAAGGTCAAAGTTGAGAAAGTTAAAGCTGCTAAAGTCAAATCTCATTAAAAGTCAAAGTCTATTTGTAATAAGTCAAACTTAGTAGTCTTTGTATTTTAGTTTCCTTAGTATTAGGTAGTAGTATAAATACTTTTTCTCTTTGGATTTCAGTTGTACGTAACTAAGATTGTCATATATCAGATTCAAGATTTGAGAGAATTTGGTTTTAGAGAGAGAGAAAGACTTTTAGAGAGAGAAAGTGTATTTCTTGAGAATTCAAGTAATCAAACAGGTAATTGTTGTTGTTAATCTTGTTTGTTTGATTGTAATTGAATAGGAACTAGAATCTGGAACACACAAACGAGGTCAGCGACTCTTAATCAATGTATGCATGACTCATTTCTAAGTAAGATTGAGCTAACGCGAGTATCAGAGGCTCTTGCTGATTTGGACTGGTATCTGCTATGCAAGAAGAGATCAATCAGTTTGAATCCCTAAAGGTTTGGAGATTAGTTCCAAAACCGAAAGGAAAGACCATGATAGGAACTAAATGGGTATTCAAGAATAAAAAGGATGAAGATGGTATCGTCATAAGGAACAAAGCTAGATTTGTTGCCAATGATTTTAAATGTTTTCATTTTATTTTTGTGCTTAATTGATAAATAAACCGTGTGTTTCCAAAGATAAATACTTGCGTATTGTCTTTTCTACATACTTTCAAGTATTCACACACATCGTGTAACACCTTAGGCATATCCCATATCGGCCATGGACAGGAGTGATGCTGGGTGTTATAAATAATATCTTGGCCTTCCTAACAACAACGCGTTTTGGGGCCACAAGCACGTCAGGTTCTGGGAACTCTGAGGTTAAGCGTGCTTGGGTGGGAGTAGTCCCAGGATGGGTGACCCCCTGGGAAGTTTCTCACCAGGTCGCCAGAAACAAATCCGTGCGCTACACGTTTGTTAATATTGTCCGCTTTGTGATATTGTCCTTTTAATCAAGCAATCAAACAAACAAGATATTAACAATCAAAGTATATTATAGAGAGAGAGTAGAGAGAGAAACGTTCATGTCATATATCTCACAATATTAAAGCATACAATGAACTCTACTTCAAGATTACAAGGCAACACGGTATTTATACCAAGGACTAAAACTACAAGCTTAATGACTAAGTAATCTCATATTGACTAAACATACATTGACTTTGTTGACTTTACTTTACTTGACTTTTCCTATTAAATCTTGTATACAATAATACATTAACAATCTCCCCCTTTGTATTCAAGATTTAATAAAAATTTGACATACGTCTTCAGCACTCGATTCTTCAATCTTTTGATCTTTGACAGTCTTGAACTTTGAAGCACTTAACAGTCTTCAGTCTTTTAATCTTTGAAGAATCTTCAGATAAGCTTGAAAATTCTTTCACATTGCAGCTTTGGAAAGTCAACAAGTCTTCACTAGTAAATCTGAATTCTTTGAAACTCTTTAAACTTCTTCTAAACTTTGAAACTTCGAGGAATCTCTGATCTTTGTATCTTCATCACTCTGATCTCTTGATCGTATTTGGAAAAATGTACTTTCACGAATCTTCTTCAGAATCTTTCTCTAAAACATAGTAAGCATCTGAATTGTCTTGAACATTTAGAATTATCTTTTCTTGAACTTTCAGAATTATCTCTTCTTGAACTTTCAGAATTCTTTAGAATCTTCTTGATCCAAACAAGCTTTCATCTTTCTTTATAAATTTGAAATTGATCTTTGTAGATATCTCCCCCTTTTTGATGATTGTGAGCATCATGATCATCAAAACTTTCTCAATTTCAGCACTTTCTTTGAATCTCCCCCTTTTTCAAATATTCTCCCTCCTTTGAGATACATTTGACATTCTCCGCTCGTTGATCTGAATAGCTGAATCATGAACTGTATATACCCGAATCTTTTCAACTTCAGATATAATTAATGTTGTAACCCTGATTCAATAAATGAAACAGTTAGAAGTGCCTGTAAGTAACACGGAGTTACTGTGTACAACGAATGTACAATTTAAGGAGCTGGTTTGATGATGACTCCCCAGGACTTCCATTCAATCATTGAAAAACACAAGGTTTATCTATGAATGTTCTGACAGAAAAACAAATTTTCTGTGTGCTCGTGCTTGTGTATGAAAGAATTTAGCACAATGATTGTGTTTCATAAGGCTCAAATTCTGTAAACTGTTGAGACAGCAACAGATATTACACGGACTCAATGTGCATGAAAGAGGTGCGAAGGTGGGGCAACTTTCCTTCTTTTTCAATATCTAAATCTTCCGAGTGAAGATTAGATAGCATATATGTTGCGTCCCCAAAGAAAATGAAACATTTCTTTGTTAAGAAAGAAACGAGTGGTTGGTGGGGTTAATGCAAGAGTTGGCATGAGCTCACTGCCTTTTTCAATGATGGTCACCAAAGAATGTGAACCAATCAGATTTTGTGGCTGCCCGGCTCAGAAAGTGGTTGGTGTAGAGTTTTGATATTCTTTTAACTCTGGTCTCACGCCCTCTTTCTTTTTAACATTACGTTCACTTCTAACCAAACTCTCTTTTCCATTTTTCTCGCTCCACACAATGAGAAAAACTCAACCGGATGAGTTATCTCCCCCACTCTTTGATTTATGACCCCTCACCCCTCAATCACTCAAGGATTACTTCCGGGGTAGGAAACACTGGTTAACGTGAATCCATGGAAGTTCTTATAAGCTCACACATGAATCCCATGTAAGTCCTAAAAGAATAGTTGCTCAACAATTTAACTTGAACAGTTAAGCACAAAATGATAACAGTGTCAGAATGTATGCTTCTGAGATTTGAGCAATTGAACTTTGAAGATTTCTCAAAACAACGATATTGAATGAATGAAATTAAATCAAGAGAATTGTTTTGAGAATCTGACAATGTATCAATCAGATCAAATGAAATGGTTAGGGTATCAAAGAACTAGATATTTTGTTTATATGAACAAATATAAACAATTTAGCAATGAACGCTCAAGTTGAAATGATGATTGTTGCTCAGCAACAGTGATTTAGAAACGGGGGTATTACCATCGAAAAATAGGTTCGTTTAGAGACATGGTAATAACAAATTAAAATGAAGTACTGAACCGATGTGTGTGAATACTTTACAGTGTATAGGAAAGATAATACACGAGTATTGATCTTGAGAAACACACGGCCAGTTAAACATTAAAGCTCAATAATGAAAAACATTTAAAATCACACTTCTAGATTCATGAAATCGTTTGAGAATAGAGAAGTGGTTTGAACATTTAAGAACACGTTTTTCATGTTTGAAAGTTGTTCTTTTTTCAAACAATCAAAGATCTAGATTAGAAGATACTTACACTTAAGCTCCCCCTCAAATCATTATAGAATGATTTAGGTCAGATAAGCTCCCCCTGGATATTTTGCATAATATCCTTATCTGAACATTGAAGAACGGGTCCTGATCTGTCATGTGATCAGAAGCCACAATGACATTAAAGTCCGGGTTCTAAACTGAAGTGTTTAGAAGCCATAGTTTTGAGACTTAAGTCCGAGTCCTGAGTTGATTTACTCAGAAGTCAAACACTTGTACTTTAAAGTACGGGTTTTGAACTGCTGTGTTCAAAAACCATCGTTCCTGCTCCCCCTAGACCGGTGGTACCTGCAAAACAGATTTAACAGGTTTTGGTACCCACTGGTATTTGGGTCCTGGTATGTTAGATTTAGGAATCCACTTCTCATTAGATGTATATCTTTTAAAACCATAATTCTGAGAAGTTATTCTATAAGAACCGTACCAGTTGTGAGCAGTTTCTCTTTGAACGAAGTCATTCTCTCAACAGTAAGAACAACAGATCTTCCTTTGAGCAATCCTGATCAGATGATTAGTCGAGTAATATATATCAGGATTACCAAAAGATTTACCTTTATGCGCAGTGTTCTTTTTGGCATTTGTTGTGGATTTGAATGCTTTGTCCTTCATTTTCTTTTCATCTAAAGAACTCTTCACTCTCTAGACCATCTGACTTTTCTGAGAAGACTTTCCAAGAGATTTTACATAATAGCTTGCTGATCCATCAACAGATTTATCATAAAATAGATTTGATGGTCTGATCTAACTTGATTTGACAATGATTGGTTTAACACTTTTGTTTTTCAAAACATTTTTGTCATGAATTGAACTTGAAGCTGTTTTGAAAGAACAGACTGATTCTGTTGAGAGATCAACAGGTGATTGATTAATCACATCAGCTGAAATCTTTTCTGATAAATTGACGTTTGCAGCTTCTAAGTCTTTCATCTTTGCAGCTAAAATGTTTCTTTCAGAAGTAATTGTGTCAAACTTCTTTTTCAAATCAGATCTAGCCAGCTGTTCTTTTAGAATATCTGATGATAGAACAAATATTTTGGACATGAGCTTGGATATTTCAGTTTCAAAATATGAACGTTCTTGCTCAAAATCTTTTTGTAAGTTCTTGGATTTATCAGAAATTTCATTGAAGATCCCAACATTTCTCTTTTCAGAATTTTTCTTTTCAGATTCAAAAGACTTTTTCTTTTCTTTAAAAATTTGTCTTTCTTTTTCTAATAAGTCTTGTAAAACTGAGATCTGTTTGGGAAATTCAGTGCTTTTATCTTCAAGAACTTTTCTTTCCTTAGCAAATGTGTCTCTTTCAGTAATTAGAATCTTTTCAAAATCAGACACTTGCTTTGAAAGTTTAATACATCTAAGCTCAAGATTTTTCTTCTCTTGGTCAGCTTTCTTAGAAAGTTCAGATATCTTTTGAGTATAAGATTTTTCCAAATTTGAATTTTCCTTATCTGTTTGGATGCTTTTTGACAGTTCAGCATTCTTCTTTTCCAAAGCAGATATCTTCTCTTCAAAAGCCTTAATCTTTTGTTGAAGCTTAACTGATTCATCTTTCAGCTCAGATGATTTCTGGTCAGTCTTCTTAAGTTGGCTTTGAAGATTCTCTTTGACTTTATCTTCTTTAATGCTTTTTAACAATTCAGCATTTTTCTTTTCCAGACTAGATATATGATCTTCAAAAACCTTAAACTTCAGTTGAAGCTTGACTGATTCATCTTGTGATTATGATGACTTCTGTTCAGTCGTCTTCAGTTGGCTTTGAAGATTCATTATCTTTCTCTCTTTTTGCATGATAATCTTCTCTTTAACTCCTATGATTTTCTCTTTCATTTCTATTTGATTATCTTTATCTTTAATCTCTTTCTCTCTTTCCTTTATGACATCTGCAAAATCAGACTTATCAAGATTAGCACATTTTATACAATCAGGAGTTTTATCAGAATTTGACAATTTAGATTTGAACTCCTGAATCTGATTTAGAAGCTTTGAATTCTGATTTTTCATCTTGTCTAATTCAGCTTCCATCTTTGGTATTTCTGGCATGTACAAAACAGCCATATCTCTTGCAGATAAAACAGTATTTCCTCTCTCGTCTGTCTTTGGCATCTTGAAAGATTTTTCTGACATATTTTTCTCTAGAAAGAAATGCTTGAAAAAAAAAATGATCGTTCCCAAACAAATCAGAAATGTTGACTAAAAAGTCAAACTTGGATCAGAAAAAAAAATTTAATTTTCGAAAAAAATTGAAGTCTTAAAACTCGTAGATCACTGTACTCGCTAGTCACTGTTCACGTTGAAACTCGCAGATGGTAGCTTGCGCGTTTCTAGAACTCGCAGATCAATATTACCGCGTTTTGCTAAAACTCGCAGATGCTTATATACGCGTTTAGCAAACTCGCAAGCAAACTCGCAGACAAACTCGCAGGCAAACTCGCAGACGAACTCGCTAAACACTATTCACACTAAAACTCGCTGGCAAGCACTTGCGCGTTTCTGAAACTCGCACGTCTCTTTAGCGCGTTTCGACCAAACTCGCTAGCTTCAGCTTGCGTGTTTTGCAAACTCGCTAGCTTCAGCTTGCGCGTTTTAGCCAAAATATCAAATCCTTTGACTTGCGCGTTTGATAGTGAACTCGTAGGCTTTGCTTGCGCGTTCTTCAGAAACTTGCGCGTTCTTCACTTGATGAAGCTTGCGCGTTCTAGGATGAACTTGCGCGTTTTCTGGATCTTGCGCGTTTCGACACTTCAGTTCACGAAATCACTCCAGATCGTTCTAAAACCTGCAATTGATTCTCAAAATGTATCAGTGTACTCGAAAAACATATTAGAACACTTTTCCTTCACAAGATTTCCATTAAAAACACAAAATACAACAAATTGAATCAAGAAACAGTGCATGAGTTCGAGTTTCACAAAAAAAAAACAGAATTTGATCAAATTGATCAATCTAATGTTCGAATTAGAATTTGTGATCTGAACGAAACTTGATCCAATTGATAAAACGTATACAATCAAATCAATTTCTTGATTTAATTGTACACAAACAAGAAAATTTGTGATCAAACAGTGACATTCAAGAACCGAGTTCGTGAAATCCAAAATTTGAAAAATTAGAATTCAATCTGTGATCTGATTCTTCTGAAATCGTTTGGTTTGCTCTGATACCAATTGAAATTGTAATTCCCAGATCACGATCAAGCAATCAAACACTCTCAATTAAGAATATGACAATGTTTATTGTAGAGAGAGAGTAGAGAGAGAAAGTAAATCTTGATTTATTCATTAAGCTCTTTGTGTTTTCTCAAACTCGCAGATCAAAGAGTCAGTTTCCACCCCGTGCCTTGCGTGTTTTGCAAACTCTCATATGCCTGTGTGCGTGTTTTATAGAACTCGCAGAATGTGTTAACATGAAACACGCAGATCAAACACTGAAAAATCAAACATCAACTCTCAGATCACCAACTGGAAATCGTATTCGGCACAAACATAAACTTGAAATCATAGATCACATAGAATTTGGAATTTTCAGATCAATTGGTCATTTGAACTTGCGTGTTCTTCATGATCTAGCTTGCGCGTTTGTTCCTTGAGTTTGCAGATTCGATCCAAATTATCAAATATCCTGCGATTTGATTTTCCAACAAATCCACAGCAATCGAAATACAACCTATAGCACTTTTGAAATGAGATTTTTTTTTTAAATAACAAGACCACACTTAATTTGATTCAAACAATGAACATTTTTCTTCGTGAACCTTTTTAAGAAAATTTTAAAAATCCAAAAATTGAATCAGTTTAAGTGATTGATTTGTGAATTTATGTGAACAAGAAAGACTCTACGACATCAAACGCATCCAATTGAATCATTTTTACAATTTAAAACAACAAACACAAGAAAATTTTTGATTCAACAGTGTCCTGTAAAATCGTTTCTGCATGTTCTTGAATTTCCAGAGAGTCGATCCAAATCTGATATGATGATCCTCCTGTACTGGAGCTGAGCGCTGCAATGCTTCAAGCATCGCATCTACACTTACGCCAGCATGTCTCGACTTCATGGACTTCATTTCATCCAGAGCTGAAAGATGAATCAGTTAAGCTCTGATACCAATTGATATTGTCCTTTTAATCAAGCAATCAAACAAACAAGATATTAAGAATCAAAGTATATTATAGAGAGAGAGTAGAGAGAGAAACGTTCATGTCATATATCTCACAATATTAAAGCATACAATGAACTCTACTTCAAGATTACAAGGCAACATGGTATTTATACCAAGGACTAAAACTACAAGCTTAATGACTAAGTAATCTCATATTGACTAAACATACATTCACTTTGTTGACTTTACTTGACTTTTCCTATTAAATCTTGTATACAATAATACACTAACAATTTGCCCCTGGATTTAACCAACGTGTAGCGCACGGATTTGTTTCTGGCGACCTGGTGAGAAACTTCCCAGGGGGTCACCCATCCTGGGACTACTCCCACCCAAGCACGCTTAACCTCAGAGTTCCCAGAACCTGACGTGCTTGTGGCCCCAAAACGCGTTGTTGTTAGGAAGGCCAAGATATTACTTATAACACCCAGCATCACTCCTGTCCACAGCCGATATGGGATATGCCTAAGGTGTTACAAACACCCCCCCTTGGGACTCATCATCCTCGATGAGGTTTGCCCCATATCCCGAACGGCACAAGAGTGGCTCTGATACCATCTGCAACATCCCGCCTACCTTGACAACAATATTGTCCGCTTTGCCCCTGGATTTAACCAACGTGTAGCGCACGGATTTGTTTCTGGCGACCTGGTGAGAAACTTCCCAGGGGGTCACCCATCCTGGGACTACTCCCACCCAAGCACGCTTAACTTCAGAGTTCCCAGAACCTGACGTGCTTGTGGCCCCAAAACGCATTGTTGTTTGGAAGGCCAAGATATTACTTATAACACCCAGCATCACTCTTGTCCACGGCCGATATGGGATATGCCTAAGGTGTTACACATCGGTTTAATTTTTTGTTCAAAATGTTCTTACTATGTCTCTAAATTGAAACATATTTTCGATTGTAAGACACCCCGCTTGTACTTCAAAGAATTTTGAGCGTTATTTCATTTCTAAACGTTCATTTCAAGGATGTATATATCTTGGTTCGTATAGACAATATCTGTTATTCTTGACCATAAGCCATAATTATTATATCATTCATTTCTGATCATTTTCATACAATGTCAGATTTTCAAACAAGTTTCTTGCATTCATGTTCATTCATTCAATTAACTTGTTTGAAATATCTTCAATGTTTTAAAATGCTCATATCTTCATGATTATATTTCTGAGCATATTTACATCTGACATTTGTATATGAGCTTTAACTGCTATAGTTAAACCAGTTGAGCAATAAATGCTTTCTAGGATTACATGGGTTCTTTGTGCTAGGATTTAAATGAACTTCTATGGAATCATGTTAACCAGTGATTTCTACCCAAGAAGTTAATCCATAGAGATTGAGTGTGAGGAGTCAAAAAGAAATGAGTGTGGGATGTGTGATGAGGTCAAATGTAAAATAGAGTTTGGTTAGTTGTGCGTTTAATGATTAAAAGAAAGAGGGTGTGAGATCAGAGTAAAAGAATATCAAACTCTGCACCAACTACTTTCTGAGTCGGGCAACCACATTACTAGCGTTTCACAACTCTTTGGTGAACGTAATTGAAACATGCAAATAGCCCATGCCAACTCTTGTCTAAACCCCACCAACCACTCATTTTCTTCTCAAAAAGAAAATGTTTCATATTTTTCTGGGGATGCAACATATTATCTATCTGTTTTTCATTTGGAAAATCTGGATATTGAAAAAGAAGGAAGTCTGCCCCACCTTCGCACTTCAATCATGCACATTGGGTCTGTGTTTATCTACTGTTGTCTCAGTGGTTTACACAACTTTGAGCCTTATTGAAAAAGCAATCATCGTGCTTGATTCTTTCTACACATGCACGAACACACAAGGAATTTGTTTCTTTGTCATAACATTCATAGAAATTGCCTTTATGGTATTTCGATGATTGGATGGAAGCCCTGGGGGAGTGACCATCAAAAAGCTCCTTTTTATTGTGTATTCGTTACATACAGTGACTTTGTGTTACTGACAGGCTTTTTAACTGATTCATTTGTTGATTCAGGAGTTACATGTTCTTATTTTGTCTGGATTTGAAAAGATCTGGATGATTACTTGGTTATGGATCACAGAATCAGAGGCTCATGGACAGATCAGAATGGTCAAAAAACATTTCTTGGGAGAAAAGTTTTGATGATATAGATGCTCAAATCATCAAAAAGGGGGAGATGATATCAAGAAATGTTAAAGTTTTGTAGTTTGGGGGAGATGGTATTAAGAAATGATAAAGTTTTGAGATAAGATTTTCCTAAATGTCTTAGTCAGAAGATTCAAAAGTAAAGATTCGAAAAAGATCAAAGAATTTCTGAAGATTTGAGGAAATTTTCTTTAAAGATTACTTGCTAAAGCAATTCGAGCTGATTCTGAAGATAATTTGTTTCCAAAATCTGAAAGTGTCTTGTGAAAGTTTTGGGGAGATTGTTAATCGTTTGAAGACAGTTTTTGGAAAGAATACAGTCAGAGAAAAAGGGGAGATTGTACTGACAGAGCTTAAAAAGTGAAGACTGAGTTGTTGGATCTTTCAATAGTGATCTTGAATCCAAAGGGGGAGATTGTTATAGCATAAATCTGTTGGATACAAGATCAAGAAGACTAAATGTCAAAGTTCAAGAAAGTCAAAGCTGAAGAAAGTCAAATCTCATTAAAGTCAAAGTCTTTTGTAATAAAAGTCAAAGTGTTTGTATTTGTTTAGTTTCCTTGTTTTAGTTGTAAGTATAAATAGTTTCCTTTCCTTTGTAATTTAAAAGAAAAATAAACAGAAGCAAAGCGTAATATTCAGTTGTATTTTAGAGAGAGAAATCTGTTGAGAGAAAAAGAGTGTTCTAGAGAGAGAAATTTTGTAATCTTGAATTTGAAGTGAAATCAAACAGGTAATTTGATTGAAATCTTGTTTGTGTTTGATTAATTGTGTTTAGGAACTAGAATCTGGGAATAACACTTCTTGAGGAGACGAATTTCATCATTATCAACCAGAAATGCATTACTTCTTGTTTCCAAAAATCTTCTTTTAGCCTCTTTCAGATGTTGCTCCAACTGAAGCTTGATCACCTTTAATGTTCCATCAGAGTAATGAGCAATTTCTTCAAATCTAAAAAAGCATTTTTCATTTGAGCCATTTTTGTAAACAACTCCATAAGGATCTTGAACAATGGTGAGTAGAGGATAAGACTCTAAGTTTGGAAAGCTTCGATTGGGCCTTTGAAGATTTACAACCGGTTGAAAGCTTTAAACGGCCATCTGGAAATCAAAAACTCTGAAGAATCGGATTTGCCGTCGAATGACTCTTTTTATAACGAACAAAGCCTGAGAAACATCCTGATTTCTATGATAGAGATTTCTGAAATGATCATATAAGAACTCAATATCATCAATGGAAAGATCAGTAAAATCTGCCTCTGAGAATTTATACCGCCTGCAATCTCTTCTTTCAACTTCAAAGTCAGGATACTAGATATTCACAAAATTGTTGATCGTGACACTTAGGACTCGAACAATCAAGTATGGAGAAGAAACGGTATTATTCCTTTTGCGCTGGCACTTAATGAACATTAAGTATTCATACTGATAGGCATCTGACTCTTTCTCAACTCCAAGAATTGCATAAATGTTGATCAGTCTTCTTCTAGAAACAAAGATGTTACTCTGAGAATCTTCTAGAAAAGTTGATCTTTGCCTGGAAGCCAAAAATCTACGTTGCAAATTTCTTTGTCTCTGTTGTCTGGTCAAAGCTGGTCCTTCTTCCAGGATAGTCGGTGGAATCACGGGTTCAGAGAGAGGAACATCAGCTTGTGCTCTAGACGACTGACCAACTTCAAATGAGCTTGAAGGAACGGTGGTAGTCGGAGCTGAACTAACAACAGGAGTAGAAGTATCTGCAGATTCATGAACTTGAGTTACTTCAATAACTGGAGATGATTCAGGAACCTCATCATGAGAAGGAAGATCACTGTACAACATGTCGCCCATTTCTTCGTCCTTTGCATCCAAAAATACAGAATCATCTTCTGTATCAGAAATGAAGATTAAGTCATCACACTCCTTTTCTTTGACTTGGCAAATTTTCTCAAGTCTGACATCTTCATCATCGTCTGAATTAATTTCTATGAAATTTGCAAAGAATGATCTCATATCATTAGCTGCCTCTGAATCTTCAATCTCTTGATCCCTTGCTGAAACATCTGGATCCACATACACAACAATCTGCATATTATTTTCAATATTGTGCTCATAAATATTCAGTACATTAGGCATAGAAGACAAGGCATCATTCTCTATCATAACATTCACAAGATCTTGAATGCTATAGTCTTGAACGTTATCAGTACTCTTCTCTTTATCAACAGCATCTTCTTGTGACTGATCCTCTCTAGCAGACAAACCTTCCACCCGTTGTCTCTTATTCATCCCCCCCTCATGACCATGAGGATCGGGATCATCCTGGTCATGTCAGCGTTTAAGAGACGGGCCAGCCTCAGTTCTGCAGCTCTGTTCAAGATGATCAACCTTGTTAGAAAGTTCAAAAAAAGCTTGAATCATGAAAGATTTAAGATCAGCAAAGCTAGTTTGAAATTCATATCTGAAAGCATGAAACTCGTCAGATAAAGCAGTAATTCTGTCAGAATCAGTCGAAGGAACTAAAGGCGGCGAAGGCTGGAAATTCCTTAGAAGAGAGATCAAATCTTGATCTTGATTTTCAGGCGGTGACATCGAAAGAAGGCGAGCATAGAGTAAGTCTGTCAACTCGGTAATTGGAATATCATGAAGAGAAGATCATGAAGATGAACCAGGAGGAACTGTAGTAGATCGTAGGGGATAGAAGTCGATGTAGAAATACCAGTTGTCTGAGTAAATGGTAGAGGCAGAGGAATAGACATGATTTCAGGAGATGTGGTGACAGTGAAAGATGGTTCTCGTAAAACTACCCCAGTTGGTCGTCTGAACGTAATTACTTCAGGGGTAGAGGATGTATCAATTTCTGGCATTTTTCCCTTGAAGAAATCACGCAATTTTTAAATTTCTGCTTGCTTGTGCTCTTCAAACTGCTCACTCATCTTTGGAATTAACTCATTCAAAGAAGGGAATTTAGCCGTTGTATCTCGTACCTCGACTAAAGAAGTCTCAACACTTGAAGTAAGAGATACTGATGTATCTTGAACTTGATGAGAAGTTGAAGCATTGACAAATGCTAAGTCAAGTTCATCAACAAGAACATTTGCAACTGCCGCGTTAATCGGAACAGACTCGTCATCAGACTCAACCTCTTCTTGAACAACAATTTCTGATTCCCTGAATTTTCTTTCATAAACCTGAAGACTCGGTTGATCAGTATCATCACCATCATTGTCATCAGAATCATCATCATCTCCATTTTCATCTTTATCAGCAATAACATCATCATCAACAGCAGTATCAACATTATTACCATCTTCATCCTCAAAGTCAAGATCATCTAGAACTTCATCAACTTGTTGAGTTGCAACTGCTTCTTGTTCTGCAGAAACTTCTGTTTCTTGCCCAACAGCTGTTTCTATTTCAATCTCTTTATCAGCAACAGCTTCTTCAACTTCAACCTCTTGAACAGCAGCAACTTGTGTGTCATGGGATGGCTCACTTTGTGCAGCTTCTATGAATTTATTCTCCATGCAGTACTCAATGACGCTATCATCTGTCAAATCAGCGTAGTTTGCAATTAAAGCATATGGAATGGTCAAAGAGTAGTTGAATGACTGCTTTTGTTTCTGAATGTAGAGCGTTTCTGTATCCGGAACCTGTGGCCAAGATAACCTGTGTTGAATAGCATAATTGCTTCTGAGTACACTTCTAACGATCAGCTTCAAGAATCTGATAAAAGGAATGAATTTGCGCTTCTTGTTTGTAAGCTTGTCTTGTACCCTCTCTGAGAGTTCTGTCCAGAAAATGAAAGTGTAGTCGACATGCAAGTCATAGATGACTGCATGGAACAATCGGAGATACATAAGATTAGAACTGTCTGTTCCAGAATGCTTTGTCGTAAGACATCTGATAAGAACAGAGAAAAGAGCATACCAAACTGGAGGAAGATGTGACTTGTCAAAGTCACTAGCTCTGTTTAATCTGCCAGTATATCCAAGATTTCTAATATCGGCAAGAACATCTTCTTCAGACGGAAAGTTGTCATATGTAGTTCGGCCTGGTCTGGAGTTGGGCTCAGGAAGCTCCAGAATAAGACGTAGGCGCTTGTAAGAAAGAAAGGAATCGAACTGATCAATCTGAAGATCAAAGAGATGAGGTCGAACGAGCTCATTCTTTGTTATTGTGTGCCATCCCTGTTGAATATAGACTTCTGGAACATCAGCACATGAAGTAAGAGCATGTGCAAGTGGATGTCCTCTAAGAATCGCTCGAATCACCGGATGTATCTTAATTCTGTCAAAATCCACAAAATAGTTGTTCGGCTTGTATGGCAGAATATACAACATGACTGGGAAGACAACGTCCGGCGTTCGACGTGATGCAGACAGATTTGCCCCTACTGAAGGAACAGACAGCATCGGCGTCTCATGTGAAGCTTGATCAGATGGATCCTCGAGAATGACATTCTCGTCTTGTATCATTGGATCAGTTTGGGTATAAGAAGACATTTAGAGACCTGGAAAGCAAAAAACGACGAAAAATTAAACAAAGTAAGAAAACTTAAAAATTAAAAAAAATTCTAAGTCTGGTTTGCGCATCTAGTTAGAAACGCAAAGTGAGGTTTGCGCAATGAACGTGATACGCAAATGTAAGTTTGCGTGTCAGGCATGATACGCAAAGATAAGTTTGCGTGTCAGGCATGATACGCAAACTGAAGTTTGCGTATTCCATTCATATCGCAAACTAAGGTTTGCGTGACTAACATAGTCCGAAAACATGACCTGAAAAAAATTTCAACACAAAACAAAAGGTTTGCGTGTCAAGTAAGATACGCAAAGTACACTTTGCATGACCAACAGGTTACGCAAAGTAGACTTTGCGTGTCCTAAGCGTTACGCAAATAAACCTAAACATAACAACACAAAAACTCCGAGGTTTGCATATCAAGTGTGATACCCAAAGTACACTTTGCGTGTCCAACAGGATACGCAAACTGGACTTTGCGTGTCCTGTTGGTTGCGCAAAGTACACTTAGCGTACAACCACTTGATACGAAAACCCTAGGTTTTCGGGAGTTCAATACAAAAAACATAAAAACACAAAATTAAAGCTATAAAACTTCAAAATAATTGAAGAAATGACATACCTGATGTTCGAAATTATGAACAAATCAAAACCCAATACTCAATTTGAACTAAGAAGAGCTCGAATCTGATAAATCATAGATGATGAACAGTAAAAACTCGAGAATCACACAGTAAGAAAATCGAACTATTAAGATCGAAATCAAACAATGTAATACTAAACTAAACATTCTACAAAACTAATAACAAAATAAGAACACATATCTGATCGAAATGCAAGGCTGAAATCACAAAAGTAATCGACGTACAGGGATGGGATGAAGCGAGGAAGATAAACAGTGCAAAGGGGCTTTCAAAAGTGAAAAGGAGCGAAAAAGAGAAATGAAACACATATAACCTATTTATACTACTAAAAAAAATACTAAAGAACACACATAAAAAAAATAATAACACTTCTAAAAAAAATTAACACTAAAATAATAGAAAATTAATACTACTAAAAATAGACAACATACCTGTCGAACTCTGTTACTCCCCCTACACAGATGTACAAAATTTATCAAATCAAATCAGCAGTTGCACAAAAATATCAGAAATACTTACCTGATTAAATTCTGATCAGCACTTGAAGTAATTTATCAACTATTTTCACTCCCCCTCAAAAACAGACTATTTTTCAAATTTGCAGATAGATATTCTCTCCCCCTCGAAAATTGCACAGACTAGATTTGACAAAAATATGGATACACAACCATATAAACATCAGTGTAAAAAGAAAAATAATATTGAAAATAAATTTTGAAACAACTGAACATATAAAATTTTAAACACTAAACAAATTAAAATCTACTCAGTAAAATTTCACAGATTTATCAAGTTAAGACATGTTCATATGTTGTTGGATTCAAGAACAAGTTTCATTGCATATCAAGTTAAGACATGTTCAGTTTCAAAAACACTAGTACAAAAAAGGTCTTTAGTGACGGTTAAAAACCGTTACCATAGGTGTTCGGTAACGGTTTTCATGGACATAAAAATAGTCACCGTACCTGCCGTCACTTTTGGTACACTTTTGGTTACGTTTAAAAAATTTTACCAAATCATATAAAAAATCGTTACCATACGCTAAAAAACGTCATCTTAAATATACAAAAGAAAGTTGTTTTTTTTCTAACACCGTTACCATAGCATAACATACAATGACATTAATTATCAAAAACCGTCACCATAGTGTAATATACGGTGACACTATTTTATTAAAATTGTCATCGTAGCATGACATGCTTTAACGTTTATATTAAAAACCGTCATCGTAGCAGTACATATGGTGACGTTTATTTTTTCAAAATCGTGACCGTAGCATGACATACAGTGACAGTTATTTGTCATAAACGTTACCATAGCATGACATATAATGACCTTCATTATTTAAAATCGTCACCATAACATAACGTAAGATGACGTTAAATTCTCGAAATAGTCACCGTAACATGAAATACGTTGAGGTTTCTATTTAAAAACCGTAACTCTAACATGATGTACAGTGACGTTTATTTTTTAAAATAGTCACTATAGCATGACCTACGTTGACGTTTACATTTAAGAAACATGACTATAGGATGACATAAGGTGACGTTTATTTTTAAAAATCGTCAATGTAACACGAGATATGGTGACGTTTATTATTTAAAATCGTCACAGTAACAAACATATGATGCATTTATTTATTCAAACCGTTACCCTAGCATGACATACAATGATGTTTAATTTTCAAAATCGTCACCATAGCATGACATAGGGTGATCTTTATTATTCAAAATCGTTACTATAATATGACATACGGTGACTTTTATTATTCAAAACCATCACTGTAACATGACATACGGTGATGTTTAGTTTTCAAAATTGTCACCGTAGAATGATATACAATGACATTTATTAGTTAAACCCGTCACTTAAGCATGATATACAGTGACATTTATTTATCAAAGTTGTCATTGTAGCATGACATACGGTGACATTTACTACCAAAAATGTCACTGTAGCATGACATATGAAGACGTTTTTATTTTTAAAACCGTCAACTTTTCATGACTTGGTGATGTTAATATTTTAAAAAACGTCATTGTAGAATGTCATACGATGACGTTTATTTTCCAAAAGCATCACTGTAGAAGTTCATATGGTGACGTTTATTTGTTGCCATAAACTATCTTTTAGTAATGGTTTTAATCATTTTAAGGTAAAATGAATATAAATTTAAAAACTCAAAATTTGAATCAAACGATTAACAAGACATATAAGAATATTGAAATAATAATATACATTATATAATTAATGTATGAGAACGACAACAACAAAAAGTACTAAATATCTTAAATAGATTTTTTCTTATGTAAACTACAATCCTCATTTGCCAATATCTCTTCATCATCTCGGATGTTTTTTTCGCTTCGTATGTTTTTACTTCACGCAATTATTTTTACAAGTTCGTGATACCTGCAAAAAGATATATCCCGTTAGGTTGGAAAACTACAATCGATGAATACAACAAATCACGAAAAATAACAGAGTTTTAACATATGACCAATGAAAACAACAAAACAAGTTCAAACTTATATAAGAGCATCTCCAACGCATATGCTATATTTTTTTTTCTAAAATAGAGTATCAAAAGTCAAAAAAAAAACTTCCACCTCGAATAGTTATTCTATTTTTGGAGATTGTAGTATTGATTATATTATTAAAATAATCAATACATTTATAAAATATTATCTCTATTCTAAACATATAACTTCAGTGTTACCGATGGAAATAATAAAATATTATCTCTTTCTTAAATAGTGAGTTTTAGAGATTTCTCCAAAGTTGTTAAAATCTCACTTTTTCTCCATTATAACATAGTTGTTGGAGATGCTCTAAACATCTAATCCAAAACTATAGGGAAGATCAATAATTTGTACGTAACAATCCCACTAAATTGGTTCTAAAAGTCATTCACCCCAATCTAATCCACAAGAACCGATAACAAGTCGATCAAAATTAAAACCCAAATATTAACCCAATCAGATTAAGCATTCTATTGAGTATAAACTTAAGAAGATGAAATCAACTAATTAACATACCTTATTCGATTAACAACCAAATTAGCATAGATTACCCAAGCAACTATTATCCCACCCTGCTAAACGATATGGGAATGAAGGAAAAGGGTGGTGAGTAGGCCCTTTTTACCCTAAATCCTGATTTCGCAAAACCACCTTTTGAGAAATATAGAAAAACTTACAAGCCCTTGAACAAGAATTCGATTAAAGAAATTCGTACCGGTTATTACACTTTTGCTGCTAAGCGGGAAGTGGTGGTTGCTCGTTTGTGGTCACGGCTCCTTTTGGTGATGCTTTGTCGGCGACAAATGGTGGTGATGGTGAAAGTAATGGTGAGGGGTTGCCGATCGATGAAGTTGAAAGTGGGGGAGGCGTGAAACCACTACAAGAAACAGAGACAACAACAACGGACATATCGGTAGCAAATCCGTAGCTGAAAGTCAATTCCCTAGAAAATCCATTGCAAACAAGTCAATCTAATCAGTTGGTCATAAAAATATTTTGCTACGGATTTACCAACGGATACATTACCAGTAATCAATTAAATTTGAAATCAAGTTCTAAACAATTAACTTTCAAATATATCAACTATTATTCATGTAAGGCTAAACAAGAGACACACGTAGATAGATATATAACATAAGTGTTATCCCTAAAAATAAACAAATTATACCCTATAGAGTTAGCCCCAAAAAACTAACCGTAAACAAATAACCCTAAAGTCTAAAAAGACTTATACACAAATTAGCCGTATAGAGTTAGCATAAAATAACATGTTATTATAGTAACATCAATATAAACAAATTAACATGATTATATAAACAATTAACCCTAAAGAGTTAGCCCCATATATAATCAAGTTAAACTTAACGAAAAATATTCAATTCAACAAGAAATGTTTATGCATGGTTGTACCATTAAGTGGCTTAAAATTTTACACGCCTTACCATAAAGTTAGATGTTTCATGGGAACCAACTAACCAATATGTAGGTTCATCCGTAAACCTTGGGTATACATCTACATTTTAGCAATGTATTATTTTGATTAACTAAAGATAAAACATGCATAAATGACATAAATGAGAAGTGTAAACTACGATGGTAGTGGAGAGCTACAGTAATGTGGCAAACAATTCTCATTTTCCAAAAAAAATGTTACATTAATAAGTCAAACAAGCTAACCAAGAAGAGTAAATAATTTGATAAAGGGAACACCATTCAAATACATAAAAATATGACAATCAACAAGTCAAAAGACTAAACCATATCATAAAGGAAGGGAGTTAGATAAGCTAGAGATATTGAATTAAATGCAAGTATTAAATTGAATTTTGTCATCAATTTGGTTAACAAAAGCAAGTATTTCAAAGGTTGTTAACAGAAGCAATTATGTTATGAAGTTCATTTAGAAATAGTAAACTAATATATGAAACTTGCATAACCACACAAAGATGTAGATCAAAAGAATAGTAGCGGAAGAAATCAAATTAAAGAAAAAGATAAGCAAGAAGTTGCACAATTGTTACATACGCTTATTAAGATAGCAATGTACCAATATATTTACAAAATTCATCTGTTGCCTATATTTTCATGGCCTTCTCGATTTTCCTTTGGTGATAAGCATCAAGGCTATGATATCTGCAGCCAAAAGACAATAAAGTGCACCTTACTTGATATAGCCAGAAAGATCACATTTTCTTCGATTAACTTTTTGTTTAGACAAATACCCACAAAGATTATAATCAAATCAACTAAAGAGATTTTGTTACACAACCCGAGGTTTCAACATAAAAAAAAATCAAGTTTATGATATATATATATATATATATATATATATATACACACACATACATACACACGTACAATTATTACTTAAACCTATTAGATCATAATAGATTTCACCAAGACGTTTGCAGAGAGCATCTTCAAAACATTAAAAAGAGCAAATGGACTAAAGCAAAAGAAATGATCACCATCTACCAACACTTTCCTGAAAATTCATAAAGCACTAAAGCTAGATTCATAAAGCACTCACTAAAGCAAAAGAAATGATCACCATGTACCAACACCTAAAAAGAGCAAATGGACTAAAGCTAGATTCATAAAGCACCCACAATAAATTATACAACCAACACCTTCCTGAAAATTAAACTTAAACGAACACTTTGCATATTAATTAACGAAAACCTGGAAAAACCCTTAACATCTTGGATTAAACGAAAACCCGGAAAAACCTAGAGCTAATAACAACTGAAATACACATTTCACAGTAAGATAGGCAATCATAGTGTGCCTAAGACCATAAGAGAAACCATTATATTTTGAGATCATAGGCTATCTCATGTTCATATTTTGAGAGCCATCCATGTGATTCTTTTAAGCATCGACTTGAACATAACTTGGATTTAAAAACACTCGTTTTTTTTTTGCACTGTTTGTTGTATAAGACTGTACACACACAAAATAAAACAATTATATTTTAAAAATCTCCATTCAAAAACACCAAAAAAGGCGACCAAATAAATTAAAACACACAATCTATATATACATATAATTGTGTATATACTAACCTGAACATAAGAACAGTCCATTAATTTCTCAGCATCTCCAAGTCTAATAACATCATGATACATATACCTCCTTATCTACAACAAACAAATGTTGATAAACATTAAATTATGAAGAATTAAAACTAATTAATGAATTATATAAATAATAATTATATAGACCTGTAGAGATATGATTTCAAAAACATTAGACCGACTTGATGAATTATATTTTGTTCATCAAATTTTCCAGAGAAACTTAATTAATTAAACCCACCATGTTTTGTTGAAGAAAGAGAGGGTGGTATTCGGTGGGTCTTTTATGAAGATGAATAACAGAGAAACTTAATTAATTAAGAACAACAAACACTAGATCGACAAATGAGAAGATGGAGACTTTTCTCCATCTCACACCCTAACATTTCAATATAAGCTTAAAATCGCATTCAGATATCTTACTTGATGTAGATCGATTTGAAGACCGGTGGTAGTCATTCAGTCATCAAATCGGGAGGAGGCGTATGCAGCAACACGGAGGGTGCGACGGAGATGTGGTGGCCTGTGACGGACGCCAACGGCGAGAGAGAGGAGGCGAGATGGGGAGGAGGCTGACGGCGAGAGGCTGAGTTAGGGCTTCTTTTGAAATATTTGGGGAGAGGTACTACTGATGAGAGCATTGGTTTTGGGGGGAATGGAAATATTTTAGGGGGGAAGGGAAATGTTTGGGGAGAGGTACTACTTTTTTTCCTAAAATATCTAAGTTTAAATCCCTTCTTAAAACTAAATACAGTTATAATTCTTTTCATTAAGTATATTATATCTTTAACTTCTAAATATAAAATAGTTTAAATATAATTATCATTCAAATTAAATGATCTCTAACAAAATGCTATATGATTATTTAAAAATCATAATTAACTAAAATAAGATACATTTTTATTATAAATCTAAATTATAATAAAAGTTAAATAACATAAATTAAATAAATTAAACTAGAAAAATGAAATTTTATAATCTTTAGTTTGAAACCCATATGGTTATATTTTTAAGATAAAATAATATCTAACCCATCTCTTAATGAACTGTAATGGCCTTTATGGGTCATATTTGACTCACTGACACTTAAACCTCGATAGATACATTAAGGTCCAATGAAACCCTTTCAGGCCTAATAGAACCCTTTAAAGCCCCATAAATCCATTAAGGCCTAATAGAACCCTTTAAAGCCCCATAAATCCATTAAGGTCCAATAGAACCTTTTAAAGCCCCATAGATCCATTAAGACCTAATGAAACCCTTTAATGCCCAATATAACTTTTTAAGGCCCAATAGATCCATTAAGGCCCAATGAAACTCTTTAAAGCCCAATAGAACCATTTAAAGCCCAATAGATCCATTAAAACCCAATAGATCCATTAAAGCTCAAATGGATCAACTAAAGCCCAACAGGAACCATTAAAGTCCAAGTGGATCCATTAAAGCCCAACCAATCCATAAACACCCATGTGGATTCATCAAAGCCCAAGTTGATCAATTAAACCCCAAACGTTCCACTTAAAGCCCAAATGGATCCCTTAAAGCCCAAATGAATCCCTTACAACCCAAATGAATCCATTAAAGCCCAATTGGATCTATTACAGTGCAAGCGTATCCATTACAGTGCAAGTGAAACCATTAATGCCCAACATGAACCATTAAAGCCCATGTGGGTCCATTAAAGCCCAAAGGGATCCATTAAAGCCCAAGTAGATCCATTAAAGAGCAACCGATCCATAAACACCCATGTGGATTCATTAAAGTCCAAGTGGATCAATTAAAGCCCAAACGATCCATTAAAGCCCAAATGGATCCCTTAAAGCTCAAATAGGTCCATTAAAGCCCAAATGGAAACATTAAAGGCCAATCGATCCATTACAACACAAGTGGATCAATTAAAGCACAACTAGATCCATTAAAGCCCAAATGGATCCATTAAATCCCAAGTAGATCCATTAAAGCCCAGATAGATCCATTACAGTGCAAGTGGAACCATTAAAGCCCAAATGGATCCATTAAAGCCCAAATGGACACATTAAAGCCTAACAAAAACCATTAAAGCCTATGTGGGTCATTAAAGCCCAAATGGATCCACTAAAGCCCAAGTGTGTACATTAAATCCCAACCGATTCAAAACACCCATATGGATCCATTAAAGCCCAAGTTAATCAATTAAAACCCAAACGATCCATTAAAGCCCAAATGGATCCATTACAACCCAATCGATCCATTATAGCACAAGTGGATCCATTATGGACCAGATTTGATAATAAGTGGCAAACATAAGAACTAAAAATGTAATTTACTATATATTTTATTATAATTTTTAGAGTAAATTGTAATTTTGGTCCCTGTGGTTTGTTATTTTTCCCACTTTTGGTCCCTATAAAATTTTTATTACAAGAAAAACCTTGTGGTATACAAAAGTGCTCGGTTTTGGTCCCTGGGAGTTACACCGTTAGGTTGTCTCCATTAAAACCAACCATGTGACTTTCACACGAGAGCATATTGGTCTTTTTACAAACCACAAACCACAAGGACCAAAATTGCAAATTACACTTTTATTACTATACCATTTATTTAAAACATAATTATTATATTATATATTTAATAAATAAGTGTCATTTGATTTAAAAATAACTTATTTAATAAAATGACAAAATTTTAATTAATTAATAATTTGTTTTCATTTTGTCGACCAAATGGGTCCATTAAAGCCCAACCGACCCATTAAAGCCCAATTAGATCCATTAAAGCCCAATTAATCCATTAAAGCCCAAATGGGTCCATTAAAGCCTAAATAGATCAATTAAAGCCCAATTAATCTATTAAAGCCCAAGTGATCCATTAAAGCCCAACCGATCCATTACAACCCAAATGGGTCCATTAAAGCCCAATTGGTCCGTTAATGCCCAAGTGGATCCATTAAAGTCCAAATGTGTGTGTTGTGAACCACTACATGCCCAATCTATCCGTTAAAGGCGAACTTGATCCATTAAATCTCAATTGATCCATTAAAACCCAACCGATCCATAAACGTCCATGTGGATCCATTAAAGCCAACAGATCCAATAAAGTCCCCATTTGGATCCACTAAATCTCAATCGATCCATTAAAGCCCAATTTAATTCATTAAATCCCAATTTGATCCGTTAAAGCCCGATTGGATCATTTATTGCCCAAGTAGATCCATTTTAATATATTTTTTAAATTAATTTTTTTCGTAGAAAATTTCAATAAAAAAATAATTTTAAAATTTTGCGGATTTCGGCGGATTTAAAATTTTTATTATTTTTTAGATAAAAAATAAATCAGCCGGAAATCCGCTGGAAAATTTTAAAATATTTCCAACGGATTTCCGACGGATTTTAATATATTTTTTCTTAGAAAATTAAAAAAAATTAATTTATAATTTTTCCGTCGAATTTATGGCGGATTTTAGTTAATTATTTTATTTAATTAAAATCCGTCGAAAATCATAATTATTTATTTTTAATTTTTTATAATATTAAATAATTAATAAAAGAGTAAACTACGATTTTCGTCCCTGTGGTTTGATGTTTATAACGATTTTCGTCCCTGGTCTTTAAAAACTGCTTTTTTGGTCCATGTGGTTTCCATTTTACTTCCATTTTCGTCCTTCCAACAAATTCTGTTAAAAGTTACCGTTAAAAATCCAAAAGTTGTTTTGAGAAGTTACATATTTAGTCCTTATGATATATGAAGTTTTAAATATTCATCCCTAATAATTGATTTATTACTTTTTCTTTCTTTATTATATTTTAATACTATATATATACACACATATATGTTATTAATTTAAATATTAATGTTTTTGATTAATTAATTAAAAAACAAAGTTTAAATGAAAATATGGAATAGTGAGAGTAACTTTTTTAGATGGTAACTTAAAATAAATAAAAACTATTAATTTTAGGAAATTTCAACTTAAAACTTTAAAAAAATTATATTGTTTACTGATCAATAATTTTACTGAAGTCATTGATTTTTTTATAGTCATAATACTTTTAAAAACCTACAGTTTGATTAATAAAATAAATAAATTTTTTAATATTTTTATTTATTATTTTATCGAAATTTTATTATTTTTAAAGAAATGGTTGGTTTTTAATATATTTAAAAAAAATTAAAATCGTTATAAACATCAAACCCCAGATCCATTTTAATATATTTTTTTAAATTTATTTTTTTCTTAGAAAATTTCAATAAAAAATTAATTTTAAAATTTTGCAGATTTCGGCGAATTTAATTTTTTTTTTATCTTTTATATAAAAAATAAATCAGCTGGAAAATTTTAAAATATTTCCAACAGATTTCCGACGGATTTTAATACATTTTTTTAGAAAATTTTAAAAAAATAATTTATAAATTTTCCGTCGAATTTACGGCGGATTTTAATTAAATATTTTATTTAATTAAAATCCGTCGAAAATCATAATTATTTATTTTTATTTTTTTATAATATTAAATAATTAATAAAAATTAAAACCCACCTGAAATCCGCCGGAAATTATTATAGTTTTTTTTTTAATTAGATCAAATGTTTTCAATCTTAAGACCACACACACCGAGAACCATGGTCGCCACTTATTGCGATGGTCGTAAGTTTCTCACCGATCTTATTGCGATGGTCACCACTTATTGTGATGGTCGTAAGTTTCTCATCGATCTTAAGTTATCAATTTGGTGATTTTTGGCATTAACAACTGTCACCATAGTATGACAAATGGTGAAGTTTATTTTTCAAAACCTTCACAGTAGTATGACATATGGTGATGTTTATTATTCAAAATTGCCACCTAAGCATAACATATAGTGGTGTTTATTATTCAGAAGTATCACTGTAACCTAACATATGGTGACATAAATGTATCAAAATCATCACTACATGTACATTATGATGTACGGTGACATAACTTTATCAAAATTGTCACTATAAAATGACATATGGTGAAGTTCATCATTCAAAACTGTCATCATAACATTACATAATGTGATGTTTTCCATTCAACACCGTTACCGTAACATGACATACAATAACATTTAGATGTCAAAACCATCATTGTAAAATGTCATAGAGTGATGTTTATTTTTCAAAACCATCACCATTGGATAACATAAGATGACATTCATTATTTAAAAATGTCATTTTAACATGACATATTTCGACGTTTATTATTTGAAAACGTCACAATAGCATGACACATGTGACTCGTTTTTTTTGTCAAAATCGTCACCTACCCTTGCTTAACGTGCGATTACGTTTATGTTTCAAAACCGTCATATAGCATGACGTACGATGACATTTATTGTTCTAAACCGTCATAGTAGCATGACATTAGGTGACATAAATTTTTCAAAACCGTCATTTTAACATCACATGCGGTGACGTTTATTTCTCAAAACCGTCACCATAGCATGAGGTAATTTGACGTTTATCTTTTATAACCGTCATTGTAACATGACTTACGATGACGTTTATTGTTCAAAATCATCATTGTAGGATGACGTACACTGATGTTTATTATTTAAAATTATCACCATAACATTACATATGGTCACGTTTATTATACAAAATCGTCATCGTAGCATGACTTACGTGGACGTTTATTATATATTCTAACCGTCACCGTAGCATTATAAATAATAACATTTATTATACAAAACCTTCACAATTGTGACATATAGTTTTTTAAAACCGTCACCATAACATACGGGGACATTTACTTTTCAAAATAGTTAACGTAGATTGACATATCGTAACGTACTAAAAACCGTCACTATAACATGACATATGGTGACATAATTATTAGAAAACGTCAATATAGCTTGAGATATTGTGATGTAAATGTTTTAATGCTGTTACCAAAGCATGACATATAGTGACGTAAATTTTTCAAAAACCATTACCATACACTAACTTTTGGTGACGCAAATTTTGCAGAACCGTTGCCATAAAACTTGGTGACTTTTAGAAACGGTTTTCAAATAAGCGTTGCTATACATATATTAGTTTTCAGTAACTTTTTTTAAAACCGTTACAACATAAAGCAACGATTTAGACAAAAACCGTTACTAAAATGTCTTATATGGCAACGGTTTTTAAAAACCGTCACAAGATAAAGCAACGATTTTTCAAAACCGTCCTAAACCGTTACCTTAGGGAACTTTTTATTGACGTTTTTATCTAAAACGCTGCTTTATGTTTCTACGTTTTTTGTAATAGTAACGTTTCTTTATAAAATTTGTTACTAAATCAAATCTCCAGCTTTTTATGTGACCTTTTGTAACGGTTTTTTGTCAAACCGTTACAAACCTATTTTTCAAAACCGTCACAAAAAGTTATTTTTGTACTAGTGAAACTTCCATCTATCTATTCAGTGTGCTTGCATGTGAACTTCGATTAGCTTTAAGAAAAATGTAATTCTAAAAATATTATAGAAAACTTTGCATATACTAACACTAAGCCATCAAAAATTAAGATTTTCACAAATTTACAGATTTATCGCAACTCAAACATATCACCAAGTATCATGAGATGTGTGTTCATTGGCATCTTTTTAACAGTGTGCACATTGGCATATTCACATGAGTGTGCTCTATGGCATCTTTTAAGCATTGTGCACTTTGGCATCTTTTAATCAAAGAGTTCGGTAAGAAAAGAACATGTCGTAAACGTAACTTTCTATCTGACCCTATTGCAGGATTTGGGTCAGTCGCTCCCAGACCAGTTGGCCTTAGGGGACTAGGTGTCCAGCACCCCTTGGAACTTACTTTCCCGGATCAGAAAGGCTACATCGACACATTCTAAGCCCATTCATACCAGTAGAACATGACTTTCGATCTGGTTCTATAGAAGGATTTGAGTTCGATCACTCCCAGACCAAATGACCTTAGGGGACCAGATGACAAGCATCCCAAGGAACTTACTTTCCCAAACCAGAAAGGTCACAGGTACAAACTTTTAAACTCAGAGATTTATGTATTTTATGAAATTATAATTCATCTCAATCACTCAGGTCAACATCTAAGTGCTTAGCCCATATTTTCATTCCGATCTATAACTCTGATTATTTAGGTAGTCTAAGCAAAGTATACTATAAAAAATTCCGACTCGCATATCTTTAAAGCAGTATCAAAAGCTACAAACATGTTGCTGACTTTTCGACTTTTGTAAGACTTGAAAGTTGAACATATAAAACTTCAATATAAACAAAGAACTCGAAAAAGATCCTAGACACATATTTTATTCAAAAGAAAGAAAATCTGTAAAATTCTACTTTATAGAATAAAATTTGTAAAGATTTAAACTTTTAAATTCAACATGCCAAGTTTTGAAAGCAGAAAATTAAAACGTTTTTCATCTAAAGCTTTTGTAAAGATATCAGCAAGTTGATATTCAGTTGGTACAAAATATAATTCAATAGTACCTTCTTCCACATGATGCTTTATGAAATGGTACCGCATATCTATGTGCTTGGTTTTAGTGTGATGGACCGGATTGACTGATATTGCGATCGCGGATTTGCTGTCATAATAAATTGGCATTGTCTTGTATAGCATCTCGTAATTGCGAAGTTGTGTTTTCATCCAAAGCACTTGAGAACAACAACTAGCTGCAGCGACGTATTCAGCTTCGGCTGTTGATATAGACACACAGTTTTGCTTTTTCGACTCCCAGCTTATCAGTCTGTCACCCAAAAATTGAAGGTGACCTGAAGTACTTTTCCGGTCCAATTGATTACCGCCAAAATCTGCATCAGAATAAGAAATCAACTTAGTCAGAACTCTTAGGATACCATAAACCTAAATAAGGAGTTCCTTTAATATATCTAAAAATGCGTTTGACTGCTAATAGATGAGATTCTTTAGGCTTGGCTTGGAATCTGGCGCACAAGCACGTAGAGAACGTTATATCCGGATGACTTGCTATGAGATACATCAGTGATCCGATCATTCCTCTATATGTCTTTTGATCCACAACTTTTCCATCTGGATCAAGTCCGAATTTGGCACCGTGAGCCATCGGCGTGCCGATTGAAATAGATTTGTCCATCTTGAATTTCTTCAAGATGTCAAATACATACTTTGACTAATTGATGAATATTCCATCTGGAAGCTGCTTCACTTGTATTCCGAGGAAGAAATTGATTTCTCCCATCATGCTCATTTGAAACCTAGAAGTCATTAGATCAGAAAACCAAGTACATAAAGATTTGTTAGTCGCACCAAAAATAATATCATCTACATATATTTGTACTAAGAAAATATCCAAGTTAGATCTATAAATGAAAATAGTAGTATCAATTGTTCCTTTGGTGAAGCCGGATTTGATCAAGAAGGCTGATAGCTCATCATACCATGCGCGCGGTGCTTGTTTTAGGCCGTACAGTGCTTTATCGAGAAAATAAACATGATCTGGATGATCTTTATCAACAAACCACTCTGGATGAGAAACATATACTTCTTCTTTCAGTTTCCCATTCAGAAAAGTTGTCTTCACATCCATTTGATATACAGTGAAGTTCCGATAAGTAGCGAATGCCAGAAACATACGAATAGCTTCAAGTCTAGCTATCGGTGCGAATGTCTTGTCGTAGTCAATACCTTCTTGTTGTCTGTATCCTTTGGCTACCAGTCTTGCTTTGTTGAGAATCACGATACCATCTTTATCTTTCTTATTCTTGAATATCCACTTGGTACCAATTATGCTCTTTCCTTTCGGCCTTGGTACAAGTCTCCAAACTTTGAGTGTGTCAAATTGATTGCGCTCCTCTTGCATTGCTATAATCCAATCCGGGACTTCCAACGCTTCAGAAACTTTTGTTGGTTCAATCTTGCTTAGAAAACAAGTGAAGAGACATTCGTTGGATGTAGCCGTCCTGGAACGTGTAGACACACTAGCTTGAGGATCTCCAATAATTTGATGAATTGGATGAGATCTTGTCCATTTTGTGGTATGAGGGAGAGGATCAATAGTTTCTTGAACAACTTCTAATTGATGAGGGATAGATTCAGGAGCCTCTATTTCAGATGAAGATATGGATACTGTCTCGACAAGAGGAGGGGGAAGTTCAACAACTTCAGAATCAGACTCTGGAAGTGTTGGTTGAACATTAGCAGTTTGATCTTCATTCTGAACTTGTTCTTCTTGAACAGATTGATCTTGAGCAAATTCTTCTTGAATAGGTTCAGTGATAACATGTTCCGGTTCTGATTGCTCATTTTCTGATTGTAGAAGATCAGATGCAGAAATACTGGTTTGAATGACAGGAGGGACTGGAACATCATCAATGTCAGAGATAGTTGCAGCGGAATTAGATGTAGATGCTCTCGCAGTATCCTGATTCAAAGCATTTGAAACAATATCAAAATTAGACTTGGGAACATCATCATAAAAATTCTCAAAGAGAAAATCTAAATCAGAAAGATTAAGAATAGAAGAAGAAGGATCCTGATTTGTCTGTTGATCTGAATATGTTGTTCAGAAGCTGAATTCCCAGTAAGTACGGGTTATGTGCCTGGTTGACCAGAAACCAAATCGGCAGCTTCGTCAAATTTTACATTTACGCTCTCTATCACTTTTCTTGCGGAGATCAGAAAGACTCTGTAAGCAGCAAAATTAGAAGAATAACCCAGAAAGATACCCTCATCTGCCTTCGGACTAAACTTGTTCAGATCGTCTCTGTCATTCAGAACGTAGCATTTACACCCAAATGACTTAAAATATTTGATGTTCGGTTTGATACCGTTCATCAGCTCATATGGTGTTTTGTTGAAACGACGAAGTAGAATTGAGCGGTTCTAAGTATGACAAGCAGTTGACACGGCTTCAGCCCAATGAGACAAAGGAAGACCTGAATAAGCAAGCATTGATCTAGCAACCTCTACAAGCGTTCTGTTTCTTCTTTCAACAACCCCATTCTGTTGCGGTGTTCTGGCAGAAGAAAATTGTTGTTGTATACCTTGATCCTTGTAGAATGCTTGAAGACTGCTGTTCTTGAATTCAGTACCATTGTCTGGTCTGACAACCTTGACTTGCTTTTGCTTATTTGCCTGAATAGTTTTGATGAGGTTGATGAGGACTTCAGGAGTCTTGTCTTTTGACTTGAGAAATTTTACCCATGTATATCGAGAGTAATCATCAACAACAACCAAGACATATCTTTTCTTACCAATGCTCTTTGTCTTCATCAGACCGCATAAATCAACATGCAGTAAGTCAAGTATGTCTGAAGTACAGAGTTCAGGCTTTGGTTTGTGAGGAGCTTTCTTCACAATCCTGACAGAGGTGGTCTTTCTGGAAACGAAGTACTAGAAGACCTCTCACTGAATCATTCTTGACCAGGCGATCCATATATTTAAAGTTGAGATGAGCTAGTCGACGATGCCAAATCCAACTTTCATGAACAGAAGCTTTAGAAAGCAAGCAGATATCTGAAGGGATTTTGATCTTGGAAAGATCAATGCTATATAAGTTGGATCTTCTTTTTCCCACCAGTAAATCTCTGCCACTATCATTCTTTACAGCAACTCTTTTGGATTTGAAGCTGACTTCAAGATCTTTATCACAAAACTGTCTGATGCTGAATAAGTTGTGGCTTAGACCTTCGACGTAGCTGACTCTCTTGACAGTTATGTTACCTTGAACAAGATCACCATAACCAAGAATCGGAGCAGTCTCACAGTTTCCAAACTTAACACGACCGCAACATTTTTCTTTATAATTGGAAAGTAGTGATTTGTTGCCAGTCATGTGTTTGGAACACCCCGAGTCCAGATACCATAAATGACTAAGCTGCACATACAGAAACTACACAGATTTAGGTACCCATATGCTTATGTGTCCCTTTTTGTTAGATTTGTGTCTTTTACTTTTTGAAAAAATTATTTTTATAATTCTCATGAAAGCAATCATCAATAGAGGAATAAACATAATCATCATAATCAGAACTAGAAGAAGATGAAACATGCTTTGCAATGTGAATCATTTGCGGAATTGAATATTTTGTATTTTTATTACAAAAGGCAAATGTATCATTGTCACAAAGATTCACTACACAAGTATCTTCCTAACAATTCAGACTCTATAGATTTCTGCTTTATTCTCTATATCAGCTTTTGTGATCTCTTCACAGTCCGATCTGAAACAGAAGAATCAGAAGAATTAGAATTTCCAGACAAGACACTATCATGTTTCCTTGACTTCTTTGACCTTCTTCTTTTACGCTTTGTTTTTGTTTTATAATACTGATGATTTAGCGTTAAAGAATCATCAACAATTGAAGTAGAAGAAGAAACTTTATCTAAGAAATCAACCTGAGCATTCGACATAGATGAACTTGCCTTGGAATGAGATTTTTCATAAAAACACAAGTCAGGAAGAGGTTTGCGCAATGCATTGGTTGCGCAAACTGAACTTTGCGCGATCAAAGGCTTGCGCAAAGTGTCGGTTTGCGTAACCAACTGGTTGCGCAAATGCACATTATTTTTAGAAACTTGAGTATTTTCCTTAGAATCTTTAGAAAATCCAGAAGAAATTTTGTCTTCAAAACTTGTTTTCATTAAAAAAAGAAATAAATCGTTTTCTAAATCAGTTTGAAGACTTTGTTCTTCCAATTTATCTTCAAGATCAACTATCTTACCTTCTAACACTAATGGAGGAATGTATCTCCTAGAATCATACGACACCGGAGATGCATTTTCCATATCAGTGTTAGCATATATATCAACAAAATCCGTTGATAATGAAGATTTATTGGAATATTTGACATTTAAAACATTTTTGGAATTTCTGGATTTCTTCATTTTCTCAGGAAAATACTTGGCATTTTCAGACGTATAAACAAATGGCATTTCCATCTTCTTGTTATGCATCCTCTTATAATTTTCAATTTCTAAAACTTGCTTTTCATTCAACCAGTCAATTTTAAATTGAGGAGCATAATTCGCAAGAGTTGGATAATCAAAATTATATAAGGTTGGGGTTTTTGAAATAACATTGTTTAGACAATGAGGATTTTCAAAACCAAGTCCCCACCTTTTTTTAATAGCCTCATCACTCCTAGGCTTATTCATATATATAGTTTGCTCAGTTTGATTTCTCTTATACAATTTTTCCTCTAACACAATTATTATATCAGATAAACTTTTGTTCAAATCAATCAATTCAGTCAAAGAATCACGATAAGTCTGATTTGATGATTCTAAGTCATTCAAATTATTTTGAAATTTCTCTTTTGTGTCTTTTAAAATGATCTTTTCATCTTTCAGAGAAATGTTCAATTTTTTAATCAAAACAGACTTTTCATGATTATCAAGCCTTTCAGAAATGAACTTTGAACGAAAATCATGTAAAGCATTGACAATAACGTTCAATTGAGAAGAAACAAAATTAGCATGAAATTCAGAAATTACCTCAGAATCATCAGTTGAGGTGTCATCTTCTTCATCATCACTCTTGTCATCCCCTATGAAGCACATGGCTGCAGTATCTTCATTCTCAGCCTCGTTATCAGAGTGATCCAACCAGTACTCTTCTTTAGCTAACAGGATTGTTCCATTCTCTTGTTTCTCTGCCAGTTCCATCTTCTTTCTGTAGAAAGTTGAATCCTTTACCACCTTCACTCTACACTCCTTAGCTAGGTGCCCGGGCTTTCCACAGTTGAAGCAGTTCATGACCTTCTTTTCCTCCTTTTTCTGATCAACCACTTTCACTGTATCATACTTTGGAGTATATTGCTTTGAAAAAGCCCCGGGTTCTATTTTCTTTGAACCAGATGTGAAACGGAGATTGTTGGATCCAGTTCTACGCTGAAACTTTTTTTGATAGTGTTGCGATAGAAGTATCATTGCTTTCTCCAAGGCTTCACCATCATCTTCTGTGGAACCATCATAAGCATCATCTGTCAAGGCTTATTCGGCTAACTGACTTGCTAAGAGAGCAATTGGATCCACGGTCTTTGGCTTGTTCTTTTTATCCAACTTTGCTTTCTTCTCCAACACCATGGATTCATCGGTCATTAGAATTTCATACAATTCCTGAATGGGCTTAGTAGAAATCCTGACATCATTTCTCATTCTATGACAGGACTTGCTCCATTCAGGTTGGAGTGCAATCAGAAACTTCAAGTTGGCTTCTAACTCAGTCTTTGTCACCTTGCTCTTGTACAGATCATTAATCACAGCCCAAAATCTATCAAATACATTCTTCAAACTTTCTCCATCCTTAGCTTTGAACTCCTCAAAATTATTCATGTATCTGGTCTGACGCAATTGAGTTGACACAGCTGTACCAAGCATGATCTTTTCCAATTGAGTCCACATAAGCATAGGATTCTGTTTGAAGCAATCAATTCTGTTGAAGATCGAATTTGGTAATGCAAGAATCAGATTGGATTTTGCCTGACTGTCAGCTTGGTATCTCAATAATTCATCAGCATCATACTCCCTCAGAGACTTCTCTACAATTAAAGTCTGAGTAGTTGTTGTAGCTGGTATAACTTTCATCGGCTTCTCCATAGGACCCTCAGTCAGAGATTTCATCATGTTATCCCCATTCGGTTGTCTTTCTATGAAGTTAATGAATCGGTCCTGCCACTGTTCAAATTCATTCTCGTTAATCAGTACAGGAGGACCTGTGTCAGACCCCAATGACATCATCAAGTCATTCTTGTACACTTGAGCTTGCAAAGACATCTTTGAGAAAATCAGAAAGTCAAAAAAAAATCTAAGTCTGGAACACATGCAAACTAGGCTTTGCGTAAGCAGTGAGATCCGCAAACTAGACTTTGCGTAAGCAGTGAGATCCGAGAACCGAGCTTTCCGGAACAAGAAGATTGTGCAAACTGTATTTTTCGGAACACAAAGGATGCGCAAATTGAGCTTCGCGTAAGAAGAAGGATACGCAAACGATACTTTGCGCAATAAGCTTGAAACTAGACTTCTCGAACTGAGATATGAAGACTGAGCTTTTCGGAAGCTTGATGATACGAGAACCTTAATTCTCGGATAGCACTTGATACGCAAAATGAACTTTTCGTATATAGCTTGATGCGAAAACCTGAAACACTAACACAGAAATTAGAACACTATGAACTTGCGCAAAGTATTAAGAACTTGCGCAAACCTATATGAAACTTGCGCAAATCTACAAGAACTTGCGCAAACAATAAAAAGACGAATAAAACTCGCAAGATCGAATGAAACTATGAAATTGAACCAAGAAATTTACACACTGAATATCGAAAACAACTTTTTAACACATTTCTAACAACAATTTTGATTAAAAAACACTTTATCACAAATTCGTTGATGAAACAGTACGTGAATGAGTTTTTCCATAAACCTTTTAAAATTAAAAATCGAGGATCAAAACTTAGTTTTCTTGCAAAACAATCTGAAACAAATATGATCGATTATCAAACACGAATCTAACAAAACCAAATTCACACAAAATTGACCAGAAACCTATCCAAATTTGATGAATCAAGCAAAAAACGAGATTTTCTTGAAAAATCAAGAAAATCAATCAAATTTTCCACTTAATCTACAAATTCAGTATCGAAATACGATTTCTCTCAATCCTCTCAAGATCTAGAATGCTCTGATACCAATTGAAAGTCCAAGAATCACTAAATCTGTAGAGAGAAAGTAGAGAGAGAAAGTATATGCTCCAAATGTAAACTGATTTTCAAATGTAGGTTCCAAAGTTACAAAACTAAGACTAGAAAGGGACTTAAATACCCCTAGTCTTAACATAATAGATAATACCACTAAACACAGTTTAGACAAGGGAAATAAATACAATGATTACTACAAAATTAGACTTAACAGTTAATACTGCTAGTAGTTCGTACTGCTTGAAGAATTACTACTGCAAGCATGGTTAGTACTGTTGAGGATGAAGTTAATATTGCTTATGAAGGTAAAGATGGATTGATTGCTTAAAGCAAAAGACTAGGAGCTAAAGATAATGTTGAAGATAATTATGGACTGGATGCTGAAAATCAATATTATTTTCATATTTATCTTATAACCTGATTTGTATATGTAGTCTAGAAGTCTTACCATAGAGACATAGTTTTGATAGAATATACAGAGAATACATATATTGTTTTAGAGAGAATTAGCCTCAAGGTTCTTTGTAGTCCTTTTAATATAGAGAAGTATTGAACGTCTGTTGAGCCTGTTCAACAGATTGAGGTTGTGGTTGTAATCATTAAGTTAATTCAATATAACTTATGATTTGATCCATATACTGTTTCATTGATTTACTGTTAAAGTGTTATTCTGCAAACTTCTGTAACATAGCTTCTAAGTGTTTAATTAAATTCTTGTTTAGAATTTCGATCTTGACAGACATGGTGCTCCAAAATCTTGAAGCGTTGAAAAGCTCTATCTCCTCAGAAACCCAACAAAACTCCAACGTCCTTGCAGAGGCTCTGAAAGACAACACAGAGGCTCTGAAAGCTCTCCACCGCACTTTCGAGCAACACTTGTCCGATATCATAAAGCTGACAGAGACCTCTGCGACAAGAAAAGATCTTCAGAGCCATGGTGAATCGATCAACATTGAAACAGATGCAATCAAAACCCTAGAAGATATATGCATGGAAGAAATGGGTAAGTATGCAGCAGAGGTAACTCGCTCGAGGGTGGATGATCTGGCTAAACTAAAAGAAGAAATCAAGGACCTAACTCGTAGTGTTATGGTTCCCTCTCAACAACAGACGTCCACCTCTGCTCCTCCACCTCTGCCACTGACATTTCCGGACTAGCAATGAAAGAATAATTAGAGACCATGGGGAGAATGCTTCTACGGACCCTCAACCTCATGGGCTCTGATATCTCCCAGCAAGGCAAGAAGGTAGCAGAGGATCTGAAGAAAACTGTAGCCACCATCAAGTTTAAGTCTGATCTTGAAGCCAACAGGCTATCGTTGGCTATAGAGGACATACTAAAGAAGATCACCAAACACGCTGAAGATCACCAATGCAAGCGACACAAAAGGAAGGAACCTGCGACCTGCCAGGCAGAGGCAGCGCAGAAGAGGGCATGACATGAGGACCAGGATCCTGATGCCTCTGGTCCTCATGAGGGGGAGACTCTGCAGAGGACAACTCTAAGCCTACGAATCCACGCAGAACCTCTGAAGCAAGTCCCTTCAAGCTCAGAGCCTGGACCTCAGAGATCAAATCAACAACAGGTCTCTGCAGCTTCACCTCCCACTCCCACATTCCAAATCAACAAACCTCCAACCACCACAGACAAGGGCAAGGTTGTTGTCACAGAGCCTCTGAAGAAAAAGTCACCTCCTCCAAGAACCGAAAAGCTTCTGGAGAGCTCCTTTGATGCTCTTAAAAGTGTAAAACCCGAAGAGGAAGATTGGGCGTTTGATCTGCAGCCTCTCTCTGAACTCCCTATCTTGGACCCCATTGAAAAATCAACAAAGGATAGAGTTTCAGAGGTTATCCAAGGTTTTGAAAGCCTAAGAAGACCCTTCCATGCTCCTCCAAAGAAAAACATCGAAGAAGAGGTCTACAGATACCTCTACAGCCGCGGAGTTCACGATCAGCCTACCATCAATCTCTCAGAAGAAATCATCACAGAGGAGAGGAGAAGATTTAACAAAGAAAAAACTGGGGCAAGATCTCAGAGGTTCTGACGATAAAACTGGGGCACACCAAGTGTAAGAATTTTTGGTTCTGTGAATATGTCGTAAAAAGAAAAGATGGAAAGATATGGACTTTCACAGATGCCGATCTTATAAACCTTCACCCTCATGATCTGCCAGAGTTGTTCGAATGGACAGAAGAGATGTATGGATGGAAGAAAGAACATCAAGAAGCCCACTTGACTATCAAGAGAACCATGAGAGAAAAGCTATTGTACTACAGTGTACTGGAATTTCAAGTAGCACTCGATCTTGGTGTCAAGAAGGTAAACCTAACTCCACCAGAGGACCACCTGCCTCCCTCTGCCAACATCCTTTCGAACTCCATCATTACCATTCCAAAATTTGGCTATGTATACCCAACCTCCAAAGGCGAACAGAAGTTATTCTTGGGTGAAGAGAGCCAAAAATACTCCACTTAGTCTCTGCTAAGCATTCAAGAACAAATCTTTAAGCACAGAGGCACACCACTCGTTCCTACTGAAGACGCAGATGTTCTTCTCGAAAACATAAGTACAACCCTGAGCTTCAGAGACATGTGTGCCTTCTACTATAGAGAGCTGAAGAAAGGAGGATTTGGAATAAAGATAGATGATTTCCCAGACGCCAAGATATAGGCTCTGATGTAATATTTTCTTTTACTTTCATCCCATGTACTAAAATGTAATTGCCTTCTGCCATTTTTTGTTATGAATGAAAGTCAATCATTCAAAGGTTGAGTTCCTTTCACCTCTTTTAGCTTCTGACTCAGCCAAACACTTAACATTCCAAACTTATATTTTTCAATACTTAGGGGGAGATTGTTAGCTCCAACTTACATGTATAGAAGTATTGAAAAATAGGCTAAGTATAGGAACTACAGAAGTCTGCTCAGAACAACCAAGCACACCACATAAGCCACAAGCCCAGAGGATTATGTCGACACTCTACCAGAGGACTCGTAACCTGATAATAATCTTCAGATCACAGAGCCTATGTGATCACTCATTGAGCCTCTATAATGGCTAACCTCTGGAGACTGTTTGAATATATTGGCGAACTCCGTTATAGACAAGGTCACATGCAAAACACGTGACACCTGTTGTACGAAGATTTCCCAGATCATTTACGTGGTGCACGATTGTTTGTCTTTCCAGGTGGCATTCCGTTTATGGAATGTCAGCCTTTGTCTTGTACTATGGGGTGCATCCTCCTTGTATATTATAGTAGCACCTCCTTTTGTTTCGGAGTGAGCACACATACATTTATGATTAAGAGATTGTAATTTTCTGAGAATATTTGTACACACCAGTGCGTGCTCTTGGTGTTCTTAGAGCAAATCAATGAAACAGTGTTTTGAGTAAAATTCTTGTTATTTCCTATGTTTGTGTTCATTGTTTGTATGTGTGTCTACTACCTTGCATGATTTAATCTATCTACACACTAAAACGCTTCCGCACTCTTATTTACTAGTTTTTGTGTAGTAAAAAGCATATCAAGTTTAGAACATCATTATTTGGGATCAACAATCTAGATTGGAAGTCCAAAGCCCAAGTCAACGCCTCAATATTGCATGTCAAAGTCATCAAAGTATAAAGTCAAAGTCGTGTAATGTCAAGCTTGTTGTTTGTGTAGTTTGGTTTTGTCTCTTGTAAGTATGTTGGTATAAATAGTGTGTCTTTAGTTGTATAGAGTAGAGAGCTTAATTGTGTGTGTATTGTAAAACCATATTACATCTTAGAGAGAGAATGGAGAGAGAGTGTGTTTGTAATCTGATGAATTCAAGATCAATGACATATGGATTTGTGATTGAAATTCGTTGTTCATATTGATAATCTTCTTGCATATATTAGCACTATCAGAGATGGATGTCATATCGAAGAGCACGAAATTCTCGTTTTTTTGATGTAATTTGTTTGATTAATTTATTAGTAATTTTTAAGATAACTTAGTTTAAATTTTAGGTGGGTAAAAGTTTTTATATAAAAAGTCAAATATGGTAAGTGTGAGTTTAAATTATCTTTCATTTTTACCCCCAATCTAACTTTAATTAAAAACTCTATTTAATATGAGTTGTTGAATCAATAGAGATTGAGGGGCTGAGATTTGTCCTCACGTGCAAAATGAAAATTGAGTTTTCATTTGAACACACACACACACACACACACACACACACACACACACACACATATATATATATATATATATATATAGAAAAAGAGAGAGAGGGGGGGAGGAAGGTTAAGGGGAAAGCTAAAAAACAGAAAATTGAAGAACACTCTGGTAGCCTTCATCTAGACGGTATGCACTTGTGCATACAGGTAAATTATGTTGTCGTTTTTTTGGTTTTTATATCCACGTGTGTATGTTACAAATTACTTGTATGCAGAAGTTCATACCGTCCAGATGAAGGGCTACCAAGGTGTTCTTAAGTTTTCCTTTTTTTTATATTTTCTCCTGAACCTGACCATATATATATATATATATATATATATATTGATGATTAATCACCAACCATTTAAAAAACTGATCCACCTTGTTGCATTGCGAAAAATTACTACAACATGTGAACCATCTGCAAAATTATGATATTTAAAAATTGAAATTATCTTAGTAAAACCTTTGCATTCCATTGTATTACATGAGTACACTAGTCTAATCATATATATATATATATATAACCCTTTAAAAAATCATACATATATAAACTACTATAAAATTTAATATAGTCTTCAATACCATAAACCAAAGAGTAAATTACATATTTGGTCCCTATGGTTTATGTGTTTTAACAGTTTGGGTCCCTACTTTGAAATATCTATTGATTGCATCATTGTGGTTTAGATTTTATAACGTGTTGGGTCCCTAAATATAAATTCGTTAAATTTTTTATGTTAAGTAAGATAATTATGAAGGCATTTTGGTCATTTTAATGATAGGGACCAAACATGTAATAAAAACACATGGACCCTGAAGCGGTCTTTGCCTTCTCCGGTGATACCACCAGCAACTATCTCCGATCTCTACATCACATACATCTGAAAACCCAACTCCAACATCAAAAACTGTAACACCCTCGAATCTGGAAATAGCAACTAATTTAAAATTTTCTATATACGTCGATAACTGATTCATTTACAACAAAAATCCCAGGTTTAACTTCAATAAACACATTCCATTATATGTACACGCTCTATTATAGGGATGGGTGCTACTAAAACCCAATAACAATCTCTGATCCCAGATTTCAAGCAATCACTCAATCAAAATGTAAAAATAGAGAAAGGATTTAGAGAGAGAGTTTCCAAATGTATCGTAGTCATTTATCTAACATGGAATGCTTACACTGAATTTTGCTTTTTTCTTGTCCAGCTTACCAGTTTTCCTCCTAGGAGTTGACATCCACCAGTGGTACTCTTTCTGTCAAGTTTACAACCTGCAAAATCACTATCAGAATAACCAGTAAGATCAACCCTGAGTCTTTGGGATACCAAAGACCGAGGTTAGGAGTTCCTTTCAGATATCTGAAAATTCGCTTAACAACGATCAGATGGGATTCCTTGGGTTCAGATTGATAGCGTGCACATAAACAAGTAGAATACATGATGTCAGGTCGGCTCGCTATAAGATACAGCAGGGAGCCTATCATTCCTCTATAGGCAGTGACATTAACAGGTTTTCCAGATGGATCTTTGTTAAGTGTCAGGGGAGGTGCCATAGGAGTTTTCATCGCTGAAGTTTGTGTAAGATCAAACATCTTCAGCATGTCTTTAACATACTTACCTTGGCTGATAAAAGTACCTTTGTCAGATTGTTTAATTTGAAGACCAAGAAAATATGTCAGCTCACCCATCATACTCATTTTGTATTCTTTCTTCATTCTTTCAGCGAAGCGAGTACACAGAGATGGGTTAGTAGAACCAAATATGATGTCATCGACATATATGTGTACAAGAATAATATGACCTTTTATCTTTCTGAAAAATAGTGTATTATCAATTTTGCCTCGTTCAAATTTTTCAGATATAAGAAAAGATGAGAGAGTGTCATACCAAGCACGAGGGGCTTGTTTTAGACCATAGAGAGCCTTATCCAATTTATAAACATAATTTGGATACTTAGGGTCATAGAACCCTGGTGGTTGTTCTACATAGACTTCTTCATTCAGCTTTCCATTTAGAAACGCTGATTTTACATCTATTTGATAAACGATGAAGTCTTTATAGACTGCATAAGCTAAGAATAGTCGAATTGCTTCGAGCCTGGCCACAGGGGCAAAGGTTTCATCATAGTCTATGCCTTCCTCTTGTCTGTATCCCTGAGCAACAAGTCGAGCTTTGTTGCGGGTTACAGTTCCATGTTCATCTAACTTGTTTCTAAACACCCATTTGGTGCCTATAACAGTCTTATCAGATGGTCTAGGAACGAGATTCCAAACTTTGTTACGAGTAAACTCAGTCAGCTCTTCTTGCGTAGCACTGACCCAATTTGGATCTCTAAGGGCATCATCAGTCTTCTTTGGTTCTATGAAAGAGAGAAAGTTAACAAAGAGACAGATATTACCTGAGCTTCGTCGTGTCTGGATACCTGCATCTGGATCACCAAGAATTTGATCTATTGGGTGATCTCTGGTCCATCGCTGAGCAGGAGCATGATCGCTTAACTCAGATGTTGGATCAACAATTGGGATGTTTACTGATGAGGACGTTTGAGGTTCATCAGCAATTAACTGTTGAGTAGTGGATAGACTATTGTTATCAGAGAGGTTTTCAGACGAAGGTAGATCTGATGGTAACAGTGTGTTTAGAGGTTCAGCTGAAACCCATGAGTTAGATTCAGCGTTAGGATGTATGATGTTTGGATCATCATCAGCAGTAGGTGGATCTGTGTGCTGATGGTTTGAAAAGAAAGGTTTTGTTTCTCTGTAATGAGAAAATATCCAAGCATTTAACTCTTCATTGTCAGCGATTGTTTTGGAGTTCGCTGAGTGAGTTTCATCAAAAGTGACATGAATTGTTTCTTCCACAAATTGTCTTCGCTTGTTGAAAACTCTGTAGGCTTTGGAGATGGAGGAATATCCTAGAAATATTCCATCATCAGCTTTTGGGTCGAACTTTCCAAGCTGATCTTTGTTGTTTAAGATAAAGCACTGACAACCGAAGATATGAAGAAAGCTGATAGAGGGCTTTCTTCCATGAAAAAGTTCATAAGCTGTCTTTCCAAATCGCTTTACTATCAGCGATCTGTTTTGAGTAAAACAAGCAGTATTTACAGCTTCAGCCCAAAATTTAGTAGGGAGGTGAGAATCGTTGAGCATTGATCCAGCAGCTTCAATGATCGTTTTGTTTCTTCTTTCAGCGACTCCGTTTTGCTGAGGTGTTCTTACTGAGGAGAAATAATGAGAAATTCCCTTGTTCTCAAAGAAATTGTTCAGAGAGCTGTTTTTGAATTCAGTTCCATGATCACTTCTTATTGAACGAACAGTAAGATTATTCAGCACTTCCATCTTTTTAACAAAAGATATTAGTTCTTCTGGAGTATCACTCTTGCAGCGAAGAAAGATAACCCAGGTATAGCGATAGAACTCATCCACAATGACAAGTGTATATTTCTTTCCAGCTATTGATTGGATATTTATAGGGCCAAACAGATCCATATGCAAGAGCTGAAGAGGACTTGTCACTGAGGAGACTTGTTTAGATTTGAAACTAGATTTTGTTTGTTTTCCTTTTTCACATGATGAGCAGAGAGATTCTTTAGCATATGAGTGCTGAGGAAGACCATAAACCAGTTCCTTAGAAGAGAGAGAATTCAGGGTTTTGAAGTTTAGATGAGAGAGCCTTTTGTGCCATAGCAAGTTGACATCAGAAGAGGCTTTAGAGAGAAAACACACATTCTCAGTGGTAGTAGAGTCCATATCTATTACATAGACATTTTCTCTGTGATAACCACTGAGAGCAAGTTTTCCTTTCTCATTCACCACTGAACATGCTTTCTTAGAAAAGAGAACTTCGTAGTCTTTGTCACATAGCTGGCTGATGCTTACAAGGTTGTGCTTCAGTCCATCTACATAAGCGAATCTTCGAAAGGTAGTTGTTCCATTGTTGAGAACACCAAACCCTCGGGTATATCCTTTTACATTTCCACCAAAGGTCATAGAGGGGCCTTTCTCTTCCTTGTATTCAGTGAGCAGGTCTTTTTGTCCAGTCATATGACAAGAACATCCACTATCGAGATACCAGATGCCCTTTGATCCCTGCACACATAAGGAAGATTAAGTGTTGTTTGGTGCCCACTTTTCAATGGGTCCTTTTGGGTTAGTGGAGATGGAAGGTTCAGTAATCTTCACAGCAGATGAAGATTCAGCTTCAGTGGTAATCTTTACTTTGGTTAATTTCTTAACCTTGGTGGTATTCTTCACCTTGGTCGATTTTTCAGCTTTAATGACCTTTTCAGCCTTGGAGGCATTCATCTTCACTTTAGCTGTTTTATCAGCTTTAGTGGCAGTTGTACATTTGCTTGCAATATGGTCAGTAAAACCACAGTGATAACATTTTCTATATTTGAAAATGATTTTAGGACCAGAAGTAGAAGGTTTTGCAAGCTTAAGATGAGCAGGGCCAGGTCCAAGAATGCTTTTCTCATGAGATCTGGGAGGAATTTTCATTTCTTCAGATCTCGTGGGTTTAAGTCAATCTTTAGCTATGGAGGACAGAGATCGAAGATTTCTATCACAGAGCTAGAGGATTGATTCACTGAAGATTTAGAAGGAACTTTCAGCTTTGCTTTCTTGGTAGCCTTCTGAGGACGAAGAATGGATTTTCCTTTATCCACAGACTTAGAGTCTTTGGATTTTTCCTCAGGGATAGAGTTTGAAGAAGGATAAAATTGATCATAAGAAGTGTCAGAGATAGGAGTGACAAACGTTCCAAACTTAAGCATGGAACTTTCTTCTTTAGGCTCATCCTGTGGTGTCCAAAATCCAAGACCAGTTTTATCACTTTCGGGAGTTTGAGCATTTATTATCTCAGAGATCTTTGTTGATGATTTGCACCATTTCTCAACATGAGCCTTTTCTGCTTTTAGAGCAGCGATGGCTTGTTCGCGTTCAATGCTGATGATTTCATTTATAATGACTTGATCTTTCAACTTCTCTTCTAAAAGAGTTAGTTCTCTGATCTTTTCATGACATTTCTCTAGCTCTTGAGTTAAATGAACATTTTTATTTTCAGCTTGAGTTTTGTCGTTTAGAGCATTAGAAAGATCAATCGTCAGCACATCAACAGCGCGACTTCTCTCAGCTTCAGGCAGAGAGGGATTAGTAGAGATAGTACCTAAGATGATATGTAGCTCATAGAAGTTTCAGATGGTTCTTCCACTTCTTCTTTAATCTCAGCCATGAGGCAGAGATTAGCGACTTCTTCTTCATCAGAACTTGATTCTTCTGATTCAGTCCAGTCATGTTCTTCAGCGATAAGGCCTTTACCTTTTTGCTTGTAGCTTTTCAGCTTTTGATATTTTTTCTTCAACTTTAGGTATTTGTCATCACTGGATCTTCTTGAGGTAGACGGATTGAAGACCTTTTTAGACCTGCACTCACTAGCAAAGTTTCCAATCTTTTCACAGTTATAGCAAGTGGCAGTAGCCTTATCAACAGGAGTTGATTTTGGCTTTTCAGTAAGAGAGAGAGAGGCTTATTTCTTCGGAAATTGCTCTTTCTTGTGAATCTCTTAAAAGAGTTTGTCAAGAGTGCTAAGGACTCATCGAACTCTGAAAGATCAGGGTCTGATAGATCCTCAGATTCAGAATCTAACTCAGTGATAGTGAGAGTAGATCGCTGAGATGGAATTATCTCTGAAGAGACTAAAGCAACAGGAGTGCTTTTGGAGTCTTTAGAATCTTTTACAAGATTCTTCTTTAAGAGATTTGATTGCTCATAGCTGAGCAATATTCCATACAGAGTGCTGAGAGAAAGAGAATTTAAGTCTTTTGTCAGCTTAAGACATATTGAATAACTGTCCCAGCTTTCAGGAAGACATTCTAAGAATTTTGTTAGGACCTCAGAATTAGAATAGGTCCTACCAACTGTTCTTAGATCAATGATTAAGCAGTTAAACCTCTGATGAACGTCAGACAGAGATTCATTCTTACCAGCGATGAAACTTTCATACTGTCTTACCAAGTTAATCTTTCTAGTCTCTTGGATTTTAGTGGTGCCCTCATATTGAACACATATGGTTTCCCACATTTCTTTAGAAGTTTTTAGATGCATGATGGAATGGAAAACTTCATCAGGCAGAGCCATTAAGATAATGGTCTTTGCTCTTTGTTATCCCAGTTTAATCTAGTTGGTAAATAATCAATCAAGCAATCATAGAATACAATAATAATCAAGAGATATATAAATCAGAGTAACATACTAATCCCTTGAATAAACAATGAAACCCTTGAGTGTTCTTGATACCCTTTGATTACAGAGAAAACTTCACTTGACTATAATCTCTAAACAATAATTATCAAAGGTTCTAACCTAAACCTAAACTAAACATAACTTTAAATACCCAGGCTTTTAGGCCTAATGGGCTTGAGGCCCAATAGCTAATAACTATTTACTTATTACATAATAAACCCTCTAAATAACTTTGATGCAATTGCAGTTTAAACCCTGAACTTTAACTTTAATCTTGAATACAATTATTTGATCCAACAATCTCCCTCTTTGGATTCAAGATTAAAAAAAAAATTGCAATTGTCTTCGGGTCTTCACTTGTCTTCACTTTTCTTCAGATATGTCGTTGATCGCTTCAAAACTAGATATCTTTAAAATCTTTGAAATCTTCAGATCTTCAGATTATATTCTCCTTCTTTGATAATTCTCCATTTTTGTATCTTTTCCCCCTTTTTGATGAGTGGTGAGAATCATCATCATCAAAACTTTGCAAAACAATCTCCCCTTTTCAAGACAATCTCCCCTACTATGTATGATCACGTAAGCACAGTCTTCATCATGTAACGATCCCTGTATGGAAATAAGAGCAGTCTTCCCAGATGGAAAGAGTGATTATTTCAATCTTTTCATATTAAAACAGAAAGTAGTAACCATTTGAATCTTTTCAAATTCAAACAGTTTAATAGGTGTAACCCTGAATCAACAAATGACTCAGTTAGAATGTCTGTCAGTAACACAAAGTCACTGAGTAACACAAAGTTACTATATAAGGAGCTGGTTTTGATGTTGGCTCCCCAGGTCTTCCATTCAATCATCGAATAACACATGGTTATCTATGAACGTTCTGACAGAAAACAAATTTCTGTGTGCTCGTGCATGTGTATGAAAAAAAAATTAAGCACAGATGATTGCTTTTCATTTTAGGCTCAAAGTATGTAAACTTGTTGAGACAGCAACAAATTATACAAAGACTCAATGTGCATGAGAAAGGGTTCGAAGGTGGGGAAACTTTCCTTCTTTTTCAATATTAGTATCTTCCAAATGAAGAACCAATAGCGTATATGCTGCGTCCCCAGAAAATGTGAAACATTCTCTTTTTGAGAAAAGAATGAGTAGCTGGTGGGGTTGTATGCAAGAGATGGCATGGGCTAGTTGCCTATTTCAATGATGGCCACCAAAGAATGTGAACCAATCAGATTATGTGGCTGCCCGGCTCAGAAAGAAGTTTGGTGCAGAGTTTAATATTCTTTTACTCTGTTCTCTCACCCTCTTTCTTTTAATGCTCACTTCTAACCAATCTCTCTTTTTCATTTTACCTCTTTTCACACACCATCACTCAAATCTTTTGACCCTTCTCCCCTTAATCACTCAGGGAATACTTCCTGGGTAGGAAACACTGGTTATCGTGAATCCATGGAAGTTCTATAAAAATCACACACTGAATCCCATGTATTGTCCTAAAAGTACATGTTGTTCAACAAGCTATTGTACATATAAGCACAAATACCACTTGTTACATGAAAAATAAGATATTCGGAGATTTCAGAACAGAAGATGTTTGACGATGCAATTCTCCCCCTCAACCTAAAAAGAGTTTGACAATTAAGCTCATATCATTTTATCATGAAGAATAATATTTGGAGAATCAAAAACGAATGTTGTTTATATGAACAATATATAAACATATTTTCAATGAAAGCACATGAAATGACGTTTGATTCAATCAACAGTGAATACAAAGAACGTGAGTATTACCATAGAACGATTTAACTTTTGATACATGGTAATAACAAAGTCAAATAGAATGTTCTGAACCGTTATGTGTATGAATACTTGACAAAGTATATTGACAAGATAAAACACAAGTATTTATCTTTAAGAACACACGGTCAGATAATCTTTTAAAAACACAGATATTCTCCCCCTTAACTGATAAATTTTATTATTTATATAAATATAAATCAGAAAAAATAAATAAAGCACTGAAGTGCGGGTTCTAATCTGATGTGATTAGAAGCCATTGTCACTTGACCAAACCTGCATAAATAAAAAAAATAATGGTAATCATTTATGAAAATGATTCCTCTCTCGTTAACAACAGTTGGAAAATAACACACAAGATCAAAACTTGGAATACTCCCCCTAGAATCATGAGTAAGGTTTAAGACATGTTCAACATGCCAAGTTTGCTGATGAGAAATTGAAAACGCTTTTCATCCAATGGCTTGGTGAAAAGGTCAGCTAACTGGAAGTCAGTTTGAACAAAGTGCATTTCAATATTACCTTTTTCTACATGATCCTTGATGAAATGATAGCGTACGTCGATATGCTTGGTCTTCGAATGATGTACCGGATTAGCAGTTATAGATATTGCGCTCTTGGAATCACAATAAATAGGAACACGCTTGTAGTTGTAGCCAAAGTCCCTTAACTGTGTCGTCATCCAGAGGACTTGAGAACAGCAGCTAGTAGCAGCTACATACTCAGCCTCGGCAGTGGATGTTGAAACACAGTTTTGTTTCTTTGAAGTCCAACTCACAAGTTTGTCACCTATGAATTGACATGATCCAGAGGTGCTCTTCCGGTATAGCTTACATCCTGCATGATCGGTATCTGTAAAGGCAGTTAGTTCAAAACGAGAATCCTTTGGATACCAAAGGCCTAGATTAGGAGAACCTTTGAGATATCTAAGGATTCACTTAACAGAAGATAAGTGCGACTCTTTAGGATTAGACTGATATCTCGCACAAAAACATGTGGCAAACATTATATCCGGGCGACTGGCAGTCAGATAAAGTAAAGAACCAATCATGCTATGATACACCTTTTGATCAACAGGTTTCCCGGAGGGATCTGCGTCTAAGAGTGTACCAGTAGCCATTGGTGTTTTCATGACTGAACTATCTGACATATTGAACTTTTTCAAAATATCTTTTATATATTTAGCTTGATTAATAAATATGCCGTCGGGTAATTGATTTACTTGTAGACCAAGAAAGAAATTCAATTCACCCATCATCGACATCTCAAACTTTGTTTCCATTATTTTTGAAAAGTTCTTACAAAATTTCTGATTTCTCGACCCAAAAATTATGTCGTCAACATAAATCTGAATGAGAATCAAGTCCTCACCTTGCCTTTTGAGAAATAAGGTAGTATCAATTGTACCTTTCTTGAAACCAGAAGCTAAGAGGAATTTAGTGAGAGTTTCATACCAGGCTCGTGGTGCTTGTTTAAGACCATAAAGCGCTTTGTCTAAAACCTAGACATGATCAGGGTGATGAGGATCAATGAAAACTTCAGGTTGAGCCACGTAAACCTCCTCATGCAAAACGCCGTTTAGAAAAGCCGACTTTACGTCCATTTGATAGACAGTAAAGTTTTTGTGCGCTGCATATGCTAGAAAGATTCTGATGGCTTCGATCCTTGCAACCGGGGCGAATGTTTCATCATAGTCAATGCCCTCTTGTTGACAATACCCTTTGGCGACCAGTCGAGCTTTGTTTCTCACGACTACTCCAGCTTCGTCTTTCTTATTTCTGAACACCCACTTTGTTCTAATAATGGATTTACCTTTAGGTAGTGGGATCAAGCGCCATACCTTGTTCCTTTCGAATTGTAGAAGCTCGTCTTGCATAGCAGAAATCCAGAAGGGATCACGTAGAGCTTCAGATGCTTTCTTTGGTTCTAGGGAACTAAGGAAGCTTGAAAACATGCAGAAGTTGGTTGTTGCAGATCTTATCGTGACACCAGATTGTACGTCACCTATCACATTGGTCAGGGGATGATCCTTAGTCCAACGATGTGTGCTTGGTAGAGCTTCAACTGTTTGTTGCGTATTCGACGCATCGTTTTCATAATGCACGACAGGTTGCTCCATAAATGTACGTGGGACATCTTGTACTAGTGTTTCTGATACTGAAGCTTCTAGACTAATAGTTGAAGTGCTCGGGACTTCGTTTCCAGAAGAACTATCTGTAGAGACAGATTCAGCATTAGTAGAGTCAGAAACTAACTTTGTACTTGTACCTGATGGAGATGAAGTGTCAGTGACTTCTTCGGAAGGTCCAGATATGTCTTCAGATATAGTAGGGACCTCTGAGCCTGTACTACTTATTATTGATGTTGATATGCCTTTTTCAAAATCTGCACATATATCATCAAAGGCATCAATAAACAGTAAATCTAACTCAGATGAAGTAGAGTTAGAGTTAGTAGAAGTGGATCCTTGAGAAGCTGGTTCTATTAAAGATTGAATAGAATCTTTGTCCTTAATTACGAGTTCTGAACTGTTGTGTCCAGAAGTCCTTGTAGAATTCTCATCAAAGGAGACATTCATGCTCTCAACAACCGTCTTGGTTCGAATAATGTAAATTCGATAAGCTTTGGATGTCAAAGAGTATGCAACGAAATATCCTTCATCCGCTTTCTTATCAAACTTTGATAATCCTTGACGCTCTTTTAGAATGTAACACCTGCAACCAAATACACGATGGAACTTGATGTTAGGTGTACGATTGTTGATCAACTCATATGCTGTCTTATTAAAGCGCTTGACCACAATAGTACGGTTCTGTGTAAAACATGTTGTAGCAACTGCCTCAGCCCAAAGGTACGTGGGTAGATCTGAGTAAGCAAGCATAGTCCGTGCTGCTTCAACCAGAGTGCGGTTCTTCCGTTCAACAATGCCATTTTGCTGCGGAGTGTAGGTGGCGGAGAAATTATGTGAAATACCCACGGAAGTAAGATAACTCTTCAGGGTGTCATTCTTGAACTCTGTGCCATTATCACTATGAATGGTTCTGACTGGCAGTTGAAGTCGTACTTCAATGTGCTTGATGAAAGCGATAATCAACTCTGGCGCATCTGACTTGTTGCGAAGAAACTCGAGCCATGTATACCTTGAGTAGTCATCTATCATTACCAACACATATTTCTTTTCGTTGATAGATGTTGTGCGCATTGGACCACAAAGGTCCATATGAAGAAGTTCCAGTGTAGATGAGGTCGATGATTCAGCTTTGGACTTGAAGGAGCTTCGCTTCATTTTGCCCAACTCACATGTGGGACATAGTGAGTCTGTTTCGAACCTCATTTCTGGTAGACCTTTGACCAGACCTTGTCTCTGTAGCTTCACTATAGATCTGAAATTTTGATGAAACAAGCGTCGATGCCACGTCCACGATTGTGCTTTGGAAGCTTTGGCTAGTAGGCATACTGGACGTGTGGCAGACAGTGTAGGAAAATCTACATAGTATAGATTTCCATGGCGCTCAGCCTTGAAGACTTCGTAACCATCTGGATCCTCTAGATAGCAATGAGTTGTTGTGAAGCGGACTTGATATTTTATGTCACAGAAGTGACTGGTACTGAACAGGTTGTGATTAAGTCCTTCAACATATAACACTTTCTGAATCTTCACAACACCGTTATCGAGCATTCCATATCCTCTGACGTGGCCTTCGGCTTCAGAATTGGCTAATCTAACTGCTCCGGCAGGCTCCTCCACATAGTTATGCAAGAGGTGCTTGAATCCTGTCATGTGGCGTGAACATCCGGAATCTATTACCCACAATCGACAGGCCTGCAAAAAAGACAATTAGTTTTGCTTAGGTACCCATATCAGGATGGGTCCTTCGCGGTTAGCATCAAGCAACTCAGGAATATCATCTGGTTTGACTTTCACTCTCCATTCATAACGCGGTTTTGGAACCCATTTCTAAACCATCTTAACATTCAGTTCCTGAAAGTGATTTTTAGAAGTAGGATTGGCAACCTTAGCTCGATACACTTTGGGTTGTGTAGAAGAATCAGAATTAGAATTAGACTTAGAGTTCAGCTTAGCTTTGCTTTTATTCTTTTTGGACTTAGGAGGGGAGTAGTATTTGAATGAATTATCCCAACAGTGTTTGCAATAAAGATTCTTTTGAGCAAAATTCATAAACTTAGATATATCGGAACAAATCTTACATTCATGTTTATCAAAAGAAGTACTGTTCAAAATAACACTGTCTGTAGGACAACTACTAGAATTCAAACTATTCTTTTTATTCAAACTAAGATCTTTATTCTTCTTACTCTTCCCAACTCCATTTCCTCTTATATCTGAAACAGAAATAGGAATCTCATTAGTCTCATTCTTAGAAGGTGATTCTTTTCTAGAATTAGTTGAAGTTTCACCCTTCTCAAAGATGCTCGGTGGATATTCAGGACAGCCAGAGTAAACAACTGAAGGTTTTGTAGGAGCATCAAATTCTGGATTTGTTCTTACCTTCCAGCTTAGATCTTTGAACATCTGTTTATCATTTGAAGCATTTTTAAATAGAGTAATTTTCAAATCATTGATTTCTGTGCAAAGCTCTTGATTTTCTTTCAAAGATTTTCAAGTTTAAACTTGAGATCAAAGTTTTCATCTTCAACCTCATCAAGAGACTGTTGCAACAGATCAATTTGCTTCATCAAGTCAGATGTATGATCACTCACAGAATTCGACTCCTTAGGAATAGAAACAGGATCAGAGTCTGAAGCATTCATCATTTCAGAAAATAATTCTTCAGTCATGGACTCAATAAACTCCGTTTTATCATTTTTCAAACAAGATTCATTCGTGTTTACAGTTTCTTCTTCAACCTCTTCAACGAGTAAAGGTTTAGGAGTAATGGGATTTGAGACTGATGGTATAGTAGATGGATCAACATCCGATTCATACTCATCGTATTCGCATTCAGTCTCAGATGGAACAGTGTCATTGCTGACTGATTTTTTAGTAGAAGTGGTAAACAATGATTTAAACTCAGTAAATTCAATCTTTCAAGTTGCATAACTTTTGTTCAAATCATTGTATTTAAAACCAACTGATTTAAAAGCATTTTGAGAATCAGTGGCACAAGACTTGTTTTCTCCCATTTCTTCTTGATCTTTGGTCTCAGTAAAAGGTTTAGAAGCACTAGCTTCAACAAAAGTAGCACGAATGTTTGGAATGGGTCTGATTGCGGAGCCAAATTTATCAAAGTTATATAAATGCTCCGGTGCCTTTTTCAAAACATCATTAGTTGGCACACCCAAACCTGGTTTCAGTTTATAAAACCTTTCATCCTGGAGTTTATTGGTCAACAAATTTAGCGTCTGCTCAGTCTGACCTCGTTTCATGTTAATATCCTCCAATTGCTTAATCTTTGTATAAGCTTCATTTCTTTCTTGAAAACAGACTTCAAATTTAATTTTGAACTCACCTTTTTCAGCATTGATATTCACAAGATCCTTTTCTAAATCAGATATTTTGCTTTTCAAAGAATCCTTTTCAGCTTCTAAACCGTCTTTTTTCCTTTTTTTTCTTCCACAACAACTTTCAGCAAAGCGTTTTCATCACGAAAACTCAATATTGATTGTTGTGCAGAGCTAAGTTTGCCTTTCAATAAAGCAAATTCATCTTTCATGCTATGTATTTGGGCCATAAGAGATTCAATAAGCTCAGAATTATCACTTACCTCAGAGTTTGCGTCTTCAGAATACGCTTCAGAATCTTCATCGTCACCTTCCAACTTTGCCATGTAGGAAACTTGGGTGAAGTGTGCTTGCTCCTCATCATCAGAACTTTGGAACAGCCAATTCTCTTCTTCAGCCATTAGCACCTTTCCTTCTTCAGCTTTCTTGGCAATAAGTGACTTTCGCGCATAATAGTCTAAGTTCTTGATCTTCTTGAATCTGCAGTCTCTTGATAAATGCCTAAATTTGCCGCAATTGTAGCATCTTCCTGGTTCATCAGCTCTGTCTTCTTTCTTTTCTTCTCTCTTATCTTCTCTTATGTCTTCTTTTCTCTCTTCTCGTCTTTCCTCTCGCCGTCCTTGCCTTGCCTTGTATTTTAATTCAGCCTTCTCTTTCTTGTGACCTTCGTACTTAGGCTTTGAATAAAACTTCTTCTTGCCAAAGGTCTTCTTGAATCTTCGAGTAATAAGAGCCAAGTCCTCAGAGAACTTCTGAATATCTGGATCAGAATCAATCTCCAGTTCTTCATCACTTGAAGCAGATTCAGAGTCGGTAACTTCAGTAACTAGAGCTTTTGTCACCTTTTTCTTTGACCTTGCGAAAGATACATAACTTTTGACAGCTATGAGAGCCACAGAATCCTTCAGTTTATTGAACTCAAGATTGATGGTTCTCACCTCATCCTCATGCTGAGAAAGAGTAGAGAAAATATCAGTGACGTTTTCCTGAGCCATGTTCTTTGACATCTGAAGGTTGATGGCAAAGTTCTTCCATTCTGGATTTAAGTTCTTGATGAACTTATAATTAATCTCCGAAGCAGACTTAGAGATGTTGTTCCTCCGCAGGTCATTGAGAATGATGTTATATCTGTTGTAGGTCTCTAGCAGTGTCTCTCCTTCTTTTGCATGAAACCCTTCGTATGCATTTATGCATATATTCTTCTTAGCTTGGATAGAGGTTTCACTTCCTTCAAACTGTCTAGATAGTTCATCCCAGATTTCCTTTGCAGAGTTCCGACTGTCTACACGGTTGTAGATGTCGTTCGGGATTGCCATGGTCAGATAGATAAGAGCCTCTTCATCTGTCTTGTACTGTTCCTTCTGCTTTTCAGTAAAGTACTGATAAGGTTTAGGAACATATCTGTCTGGGATTTCTGGAGAGGTGTCAGTTGCTGCTTGGCCATCAACTTTGATCATCGGATTGACCGGACCATTGATGATTGATTCCATGTAGTCTCTGTTTTTATGATTCAGAAACTGGACCATTCTCTTCTTCCATTGCTGATATTCATCAGCCATAAGGACAGGCAGTTTGGACTGAGAGCCCATCGAGAGAAGTTGGTTCGACATCTTCGTTGTACGGTTAGTAATTAAACTTATCTGTACCAAGACAACCAACTAGATGAGATCGTTAGAATCAAGATAAAAACCACACTCAAAAATTTTCAGAAAAATAAATTTCCAAAAAATAATTAAGTGCATAATTTGCACAGTATAAAACACAAAGAAATAATACTGAATAATGAAATTAGGAAAATTTTGATCAAGCATAAAACTTTTGTCCCCCTTCGCAGACTTAGCACAGAAAATTTTTTGACAATTAGATGCCCTATTACAGTTTGCAAAAATCGACCGGGGATGTTCTTCGACCGTTATTGATTCGACCGGGGTTTTGCTTAGACCGATACCTTGTTTGACCGGTAAGATGTAACAACCGGTCTTATGCTCGACCGGTAAACGACTAAGACCGGTATAGAGAGTTCGACCGGTAAGTTGCTTGTACCGGTACTTTTTCGACTAGGAATATAGTTGACCGGTATAGTGAAGACCGATAAAAGTCTTCGACCGAGAGGTTGTAAGACCGGTAAACACTTCGACCGATATTGATTCGATCGGTATTGATTCGACCGGACAAGGTATCGACCGAGATGGTCTGTCAGTATATCGGGCGATCGGACTATTTGACCGGTGTCCTGATTTGACCGATATTATGCGTTCGACCGGGACGTTATTAGTTTACCCAGAACGATGAACAACCCAGAAAAATCAACCCAGTAACACACAAATCACGAAAATTGAATGCAAAAATTAGATTTTTATACCCTAAAACATATATCGAACACAACCCAAACAACCTTAAATTTTGAAATCGAATTTTAAGATTCAATTTTGAGACCACAGTGATCGACTACCATACGAACCCAGAAAAACACAAACCCAAAAATTCAATCACTTAATGAATTTGAAAGCAATTAAGCAATCAGATAACATTCAGAAGCATCAAACATATCTAATCAGATCAACTTTAACCATAAAAGCACATAAATTCACGAAATCAGAAAAACAGTAACTTTCGATGAATAGTGATTATCGATGAACAGTGATTTTCGATGAACAGTAAAATAAAAAAAAATTGATTCTTTTGGCTCTGATACCACTTGTTATCCCAGTTTGATATGGTTGGTAAGTAATCAATCAAGCAATCATAGAACACAATAATAATCAAGAGATATATAAATCAGAGTAACATACCAATCCCTTGAATAAACAATGAAACCCTTGAGTGTTCTTGATACCCTTTGATTACAGAGAAAACTTCACTTGACTATAATCTCTAAACAATAATTATCAAAGGTTCTAACCTAAACCTAAACTAAACATAACTTTAAATACCCAGGCTTTTAGGTCTAATGGGCTTATGGGCTTGAGGCCCAATAGCTAATAACTATTTACTTATTACATAATAAACCCTCTAAATAACTTTGACACAATAGCAGTTTAAACCATGAACTTTAACTTTAATCTTGAATACAATTATTTGATCACAATTGCATCTATACCTACCTTCTTTTTGTCTTCATCACTCCACTGTCTTATTTCCTTAACGACATAGCGTTCGGGGACAGCTTCAGTGGTGGCAGTAGCAGGAACTGCAGCTATAATTCTAACAGGTTCATAGGGTTCATTTTCTATATACTCAGGTATAGTAGGATCAGCACCTTCAAGAAATAGCATCATTCGATTTTTCCATAGAGAAAAGTTATATCTGCTAAATCGAGGAGGTTTAGAGAGTAAACCATTATCATAGTAGTTAGTGTTTGTGTTAAGTGCCATTTGAGAATAGCAAAGAAGAGAATAAAGCAAGATCTTGTTTATCAGATTAAACAGTCTGCTCTGATACCACTTGTTGGTCCCGGAGGTGCTTAACAAGTTTGTAGAAGGGGGGGGGGGTTGAATACAAACACAGAAATTTAAAGTTTAATAAATTGTTTATTGATAAATCAAACACAATTTACAAGTTTGTTGCAGAATAGATTAAGACAGACTCAATCTAAACAAACTTAAGAAACACTAAGATGGTTGCACAAGAATTTCTGAGAATGGGGGATTATAGAAGACAAAGGTTTCTATTTGGAGTTCAAGGGTTGAGCACACCCTCAGATAGAGGGGTGAACTTCCTATTTATACCCTATGCATTAAATGCATGGCAGGGCACTTTACACGTGGCATTCACTGATTGGCTTTGTAAGTCTGACTTTGGGAGACATGCTTTCGGCCGGATTATGAACAGTGTAGTTGACAGAGTTGTTGTACGAATTATGGCAGAGGCATGTCCTGTCTGACACATCGTACTAAGTTGTGCAAGGTAAGACAAATGGAAACTTGAGGTATAAGCTTTGTGATCATTCAATCGCTGAATATCTCTTTCTTCAGAGATATCAAGAGTTCAGCGATCGCTGAAGCTTTCCTTATGTTCCTTCGCGTATAAGTAGAGTTGTCTTTGCTTCACTGATATCCGCATCAGGTCATTAGTAGACTTCTCTTTGTTTAGCAGCTTCGTCTTCGATTCAGCTATGAACATCAGTTGACTTGAGACTTGTCTTCAGGGATTCCGTTACTATTTACATCAGAACTATCAGCGATAACTGAACAGACTCAGTTTGATCACTAATAGTGAAACACTAATACATATTAAATGTTTATAAGAAAGACTATCAGCGATAACTGAACAGACTCAGTCTGATCGCTGATGGTGAAACACTAATACATATCAAACGTAATTTTCACTAAATACAAAAAAGGGTCGTTATCAAATCACTGAGATAGTTTGGATCAACATTCAGGCATATCGGGTACATGAACATTACTATCACCACTATCTATTTCTTCCTCAGCTTGATCACCTTGAGAACTTTGAATTTGTTGAACATTTTGCTCTAGGCTTTGAGATTGAGACATATCTTGAATTGGACTGCGAATCCTTTGAGAACTTGAAGCATTTAGCTCACTGAATGAAGGAATGACAGGGGCATCAACATTTACCTCTAGGTATTCATTCTGAATAGGACTTAGCATGATATCCTCTTGAGACTCTAACAGTATATCAAGGACACTTGCTTCATTATCCAGAATGTCGTCAACATCAAACATCAAATTATCTTGTTCTTCTTCCTTAATCTTCTAGAACTGTTCGTACTTTTCACCTGAATCATCTTCATCATCAAAAGATAGATCTATGACATCACGAACATTCAATCCAGTTACCAAAAGAATCTCCTCCCTGGTAGACACCTTAGGCTTTTCAACCCTTGGTTCTATCTTCTGGTTGACATATAAAATCAATTCAGTCTGATCAGTTTGTTTTTATCCAAGACCCTGACTAACAGTCTCTCCAGCATTAGCATCATCGTCTATTTCATCAACCATAATGACATCATCTGATCTATCAGCTGCTTGCTTCTCCCTATTCTCCCCCTTATGATCATGATCTGGATCAGGATCATGTCTCTCCAAAGAAGCAGTTTCCTGGGCTTTACAAGATGTTTGAACTATATGTTTTAGATCATATATGGCATTCAATACATCAATTTTGAAAGAATTAAACTCTGAGGCACTAGCTAAATCTGCTGGTTTCACAGATTGTGGCGATTGTTGTGAAAGGTGGGATTGCAGAAGTGAAAAAAGATATGCATCTTGCTGGTTATCCGGAGCTTGTGCCAAAAGCTTAGCATATAACAATGACTTAAGCTCATCAATGGATAAATCAGCAGGGTTAGGTTGTGGTAGTGACTGGGATTGATTAGTAGGTTGAGGTTCAGATATCGGATCCTTCCCTTTTAACAACCTTTTAACACCATTTAGCTCCTCTTCCAACTTCTTATAAAATCTGTTTTCAACAGCCTTTAAGGCGTCGTCGAGTATTTCCTTAGACATAAAGTCTGGGTGAGTAACACCAGAATCACGTAGATTTTCCGTTTTCATGACAATGGTAGAACCAATTGCATGGAATATGTTTATTGGTGGCAATGATGTGTCAATGACAGGACTTCCATCCCATCCTCGTAGTCCGGATTGTGGATCTACTCTGATTGTTCTAATCGGGTCACCAAGACTTCCGATAGTAGCAATCTCAAAATGTTTCTTAGGAATAACAATTGGCACTTCAAAGGGTACTAGACTTACTTGTGTATTGAAAGAAGTCGAGAACTGGGGTTGTTGTTCTCTTAGCTCAATACCTTGATTCTCTGAGTGAGAAACCGGTAGATTATGATCAAAATCCCCGTGTGAAGTTGAAACTACCTCTTGTTAAGAAGAGATAGAGTGGGTGGCTTGGGTGTGCATTTGCATAAGTGGACTACTTATGTCTTTTTCAACACTTGCACGCAACAAATGCGGCGAAGTGGTAGATGTGGCTGCCCTTTTAGATGTGTAGGTTTGGGTAAACACACGCTCACCATGTTCTATTTCTGCAGTATCACACACACACACACACTCTCTCTCTCTCTCTCTCTCTCTACATTTTTAACTAAGGTTCCCTCACTTCTCCTTATATCTCCCACAACATTACTAACAACCGTATCAACCTGTGCTTGAGTTTCTACTTCTATTTCATCAGCACTATAAAATGGTTCAAACACATCAATTTGTTCTTTATGTGAGTCATCATGATCATCTGATTGAGCTTTAGACTGAACATTATCACCACCACCATTGTTATCATCATCATCAGAATCTTCAGCATTATCACTCATAGTTTCCTCATAATCCTTAGAAGCAATTTCAGTATCACTTGTAGCTGATGGAATTTCACTTGTATAACTTTCATTTCCAGCCTGTTCTGCTTGATCCAGTTCATTTTCAAAGACTTGACCTTCATTAGCAGGAGGTTTCAATCCCGTCCTCGTAGTCTGGATTGTGGATCTACTCTGATTGTTCTAATCGGGTCACCAAGACTTCCGATAGTAGCAATCTCAAAATGTGTCCTAGGAATAACAATTAGCACTTCAAAGGGTACTAGACTTACTTGTGTATTGAAAGAAGTCGAGAACTGGGGTTGTTGTTCTCTTAGTTCAATACCTTGATTCTCTGAGTGAGAAACCGGTAGATTATGAGCTAAATCCCCGTGTGAAGTTGAAACTACCTCTTTTGAGAAGAGATAGAGTGGGTGGCTTGGGTGAGCATTTGCATACGTGGACTACTTATGTCTTTTTCAACACTTCCATGCAACAAATGCGGCGAAGTGGTAGATGTGGCTGCCCTTTTGGATGTGTAGGTTTGGGTAAACACACGCTCACCATGTTCTATTTCTGCAGTATCACGTACACTCTCTCTCTCTCCACATTTTTAACTAAGGCTCCCTCGCTTCTCCTTATATCTCCCACAACATTACTAACAACCGTATCAACCTGTGCTTGAGTTTCTACTTCTATTTCATCAGCACTATAAAATGGTTCAAACACATCAATTTGTTTTTCATGTGAGTCATCATGATCATCTGATTGAGCTTTAGACTGAACATTATCACCACCACCGTTGTTATCATCATCATCAGAATCTTCAGCATTATCACTCACAGTTTCCTCATAATCCTTAGAAGCAATTTCAGTATCACTTGTAGCTGATGGAATTTCACTTGTATCACTTTCATTTCCAGCCTGTTCTGCTTGATCCAGTTCATTTTCAAAGCCTTGACCTTCATTAGCAGGAGGTTTCAATGTACGTGGGGTAATTACCCTTGACCCTGATGCTTCCAGTCTAGGTCTCCGACCCCCTCCAGAGCCCTTCTCGGTATTTTTTCCTCTTTGCTCCCCATTTTTGTACTCCCGCGGTAACAGAAACCCTTACAGACTCCGCTCTCCTAGGGTTTGAGCCTTCGGAAGGGTCAACCGGTCCTAGTTGTCCCATAGACTCTCTATAGTTCACAACACTCTCGCTCTCTGGATCAGCATATTCAAGTAGATTTTCTAGTACAGGCATAGAATAAGTGAATTCTCTTTTCTGCTTCATTAGATATCTCATCTCACTGATTGTTGCACGTTGATGATTGGCTCTCTTTGGAATTTGTTTGTTGCTCTTTAACATGCTCCTGACAATGACAGTCATGAACCTCTGGTAAAGATATAGTTTGGAGCTTTTGATGTTTTCTTTGCAACAACATTCTCATAAAGTTCCGTCCAGAATATGCTTGCATAGTCGATGTGTAGATCATAAACCACAGAGTGAAACAGCTTCAGAATGTGAATACTTGCATTGTCCATTCCATAAAGTTTCGTAGTGAGACGCCTGTTGATGACGGAGAACAAGGTGTAATAAAAAGGCGGCAAGTTATTCTTCTTGAAGTGATTGACTTGAGTCAGCTGTCCAAGATAACCCATGTCTCTGATGCCTTTGAAGACTTCTGCATCAGATGGCAGTTCATCGTATGTGGTTCTTCCTTCTCTGGCATCGGCAGCAAGTAGACTAAGCATAAATTTGAATCTTTGTAGAGTCAGTTCGGCAGTGAAATGATCTATCTTGAGCATGAAGATTGGAACTATTTCTCCTTGTTTTTTGACATGACTGAAACGGATTGTTTTCCAGGCTTGTTGAACATACAACTCTGGAACAGTTGCTTCAACTATCAAAGCCTCTCTCAATGGATGGTTCTTCAGTATGTCTAGGACAAGAGGATCAATCTTGATGTTGAAATTCAGACGATGATTATTTGATTGTTGAGGTTTCATCTCTGGTGGTGAGATAAGGAAAAGATCAGGATTTGCATTTTGTGGCACTTGAAAGTCTGATCTGGAAGAAGGCATAAGACAATCTTGAGATGCCTGATGTGGTGAATTTTCACCCATTTGAACATGTTGATCAACTGATTGATCAGCCATTTGTACCTGAAAAAGATTAACAGTTTTGGACAGGGTCCAAATGGTTAGTGAAAAACTGAAGTTTTGACTTTGAAAACCACTTTTGAAAATTTTACAAGTGTAGAATTCGCATGACAGGGGTATGCGAATTCCTCACTTGGGAATTGAAAACAAAGACAGGAATTCGTATGAACTAGAATTCGTATGAAGCTTTGTACGAATTTCTCACTTTAACAAGAATGAACATTTACAATCCAGAATTCGTATGAACACATATACGAATTTCTCACTTCAAATTTTTTTCATGAAGTCCATAATTCGTATGAGACAACAACAAGAATTCGTATGGTACAATATACGAATTTTACACTTAAAAAAATATGACAATAAGATTAAGAATTCGTATGGACTAATTTCACCAAGAATTCGTATAACATCAATTTTTCAAAATTTTAATTTTGAGAATATTCTAAGTGTGAAGAACATGAAGAACAACATTCAAACCCAGAAAACTAAAATCGAATAATTTTTTATATTTAACCCAAAAATTTTGTTTATTAAACTCGATTAATGATGATTAACCATAATAACATAGTTAATCTGAGATTGTGGTCCTTTAAGAACAACAATATATAAGAATTTTTCACGAATAGTTCGAAGAACATACGAAAAGTCGATCATTGAATCGAGTCCTAAAAAATTGAAATTAGGTCAAACATTTGAATGATTAGGGTTTGATTTAGTCAAATTAATGTACCCTTCAGTTCCAATCAACACAAACAATATAATCAAAAGTTCAAATTTTAAAAATCAAAGTTATTCGTAAGAAAGAAGATAAACAGTCCATAGATTTCTAATTCCAATCCAATATGGGTATCCCTAAAAGGAAATTAAGCATACTAAGAACATAACAGATACAAATTGAAAAAATAACAAAGACATTACACCTTTAATCAAGAAATCAAGAAGATCGAGAAAAAGGAATGGAGTCGCATATTAGGGTTTATGTGCTCAGAAGAATTCGTACGCTCAAGAATTTTACGAAAAGTGAGGGTTTCATAGAAACAAGTGTATTTATACCCTGGAGTGATTTTGACATGTGGCACGATCTAATTGGACATCCCACTTTTCGCATGAGACACAGATGCGAATTGTCTAGAAGAATTAGACAATGTGTGTGAGAATTCGCATGATGCGATATGCGAATTATGTGAAAGGGAATAGAATTCGTATGACAGAGTGATGCGAATTCCTCACTTTTCGCACAAGAGACATGCGAAAAGTTGGATTTCGTATCATGATGTTATGCGAATTTTAACAATTCGTGTAACACACACATGCGAAATCTGAAGAATTCGCATATAGTGTTATGCGAATTTTGGACTTGGCAAATTTTCCAACTTTTTGAGAAACATTCTAAATATGGAAATTTGCTATTTTGAGAAACTTTTCAAAAACTTTCCAAAATTTGAAACCTTCCATAAATGGAAAAACTTCCAAAAATGACATTTTCAATTCATTTTAAGTTACAACCCTTTTTCAGATTTGTCTGTATTGAGCTCCCCCTCTCTTCTGACTCTTGACATCACTAATTCCTTTCTTGATGTATTTGTATATTTCCTTGTTGGCTCCCCCTAGACATGATGTGGATGTTGTAGAATCTGTATGGATATGCTCCCCCTACATATCTACATACATAGAAAAATATAACAATATGAATTTGTTTCTCTTTTCTCAAAAAGATATAACAAATAAGATCTATTTCTTGTCTTCTAAAGAAGTATTCTTTGAAAAACTCCTTGTAATGATTTGACATTCAAAGATTCTGGATACTTGAACATTGAGGAATGTGTCCTAACTTGTTGTACTTAGAAGTCATTGATCCTGACATTGAAGATTGGGTCCTGATCTGTGTAATCAGAAACCATTGTCTTTTCACTCCTTCTTGAGTGTGTATTCCTGCACCACAGGTTTAACTGGTTTTGGTACCTAGATGAATTTGGGTCCATTCTAGTTAGTATGTGAAAACTTCCTTGAGTGGTTTTCACCTCTGTGAAGTGCAGTATCATTATAGTTCTTGTAAGAGTAATACCTTTTGTTAAAATATGCTTTATGAACAAAATCATCATTGCAATAATAAGAACAGCAGAGTTTTCTTTTAGCTAACCTGATCAAATGCTTGGTAGACTTGACAGCATCACGAGTAAAAGATTTACCTTTTGCAGCTTTGTTCTTGCTTCTTTGTGCAGCTTGTGCAGATGATTTCTGGTATTCAACTGATTCTTGAGATCCCTTTACAACCCAAATCATCTTCTCTTTCTTAGAAACTTTATAACCAGATTTTGTGAAATAAGTTGCATGATTATCAACAGATTTGACATAGAATGAGCTAGAAGGTTTAATCTGATCTGGTTTCAAGATTTTTGATTTAACATTCTTTTTCTTGAAAACCATCTTTTGAAATAGACTAGATACTGATTGAAATGAACATACTGATTCAACTGAATCATCGTCATAAGAAGATAATACAGATGTTATCTTGTCAGATAAATCAGCATTAGCTTTTTCAAGTTGTTTGATTTTAATATTCAACTTTGATTTTTCATTGCAAAGTTTATCAAATTTGCTTTGCAGATCAGATCTACTATTCTGTCTTATCTGCAGATCTAAGGATAAGGTAGCTAACTTGTCAGTGAGTTTAGAAATATTAGTTTCAAAAAAATTTCTTTTAGTTTCAAACTCCTTTTCCAAGTTCTGATTTTTCTCAAAAAACTCTTTGAAAATTAAAGTATTTTTCTTTCCAGTATTTTTCTTTTCTTTATCAAATATATCTCTTTCAAAAATGACAATTTTCTCAAATTCAAAAACTTGTTTGGAAAGTTTGGCACATCTGATTTCTAACTCTTTCTTTTCTGATTCAGCTTTCTTATAAAAGTCAGATAATTTCTGGTTGAATGATTTCTCATATTCATCTTTCTCCATTTTGGTTCTCTCATCAACCTTTTTCAGCCATTATTTACCTTTTGTCTGATAGGTAGATACTTGTATCTCAGCTTTTGTCAATTTGACATTCAGTGTCTCTATCTCAGTCTTCAGTTGAGAGTTCTGATGTTTAAGCATTTCATTCTCTTATTCTATCGGAGGTATTTCAGGCATGTACCTCACAGCACAATCTCTGTTGGTTAGCACTGTATGACCTTTCTCATCAATGTAAGGCATGATTAGTATTTATTTGAAAAATATTGCTTAAAAAGATCATTAGTCGGATAATCAGCAAAAATCAACTTTAAAATCATAGAAAATCACAAAAACTATCAGAGTTCGTATAGCAAGTATAGAATTCGTATGCCACTCACATGCAAGAATTCGTATGAACTTAAAACATTTCGCATGCACACAATTCGTATAAGAAGGAACAAGGAAACTTCACTTTTCGCATAAGCTAGTGTGCGAATTCTAAGGTTTTCGCATCAATACATGTGCGAATTTTGAGGTTTTCGCAGAAGACAAGGGTACGAATTCTTGACAATTCGTATAAGAAATATCATAGATGCGAATTCTTGACAAATGCGAATTCTTTCCTCAAAATAATTTCCAAGTGCAAACATTTTGAACAATTCGTATAGATACGAATTCTTCACTTCTTAGCATTCCTTGCTTCTCGTATATGCCCTTGTACGAAATCATAACTTTTCGTACATACTCATGTGTGAATTCTTTCATTGAAACACAGAACACAAAAATCATGCAAAATCTTTAGCTTGCAGGTTCCTCATGCTAGTTCTTCATGGTTTTGTACGAATTCTGTAGATCTTGATTTTTCAGCTTAAATTTTATTGTTTTCACTGAATTCTTCGAATTGGCCAATGAAACTTGATGGGACTGATCAATATAGCATCTTGAACAACCATGTGGAGTGAATAATCATAAGAACAAGTACGATTGAAGCAATTGATCTTTGTCAGTCCGCGAAGAACATTTTCTTGAAAATGATGAAATCGATCTAATTCTTCCAAACTGTTGTTTAATTGAACGATCTTTCTAAATAAAAGATGTCCTAATTCACTAGGCAATCACAGTATGGTGAATTTTACTTCCAAATCATCATTGTTTCAAAAACTCAATCGATGAAACAGTAAACCGATGAACAGTGACTTACTAATTCAAGAAATCGAATTTTCTGTCCAATTGAATATGTTTGTTGATTTTCCCAATTGATCTGATTTGTTCTGATTAATCTGATCTAGCTCTGATACCAACTGTGATCCCAGATTTCAAGCAATCATTCAATCAAAATGTAAAAATAGAGAAAGGATTTAGAGAGAGAATTTCCAAATGTATTGTAGTCATATATCTAACAGGGAATGCTTACAAATACATGGAATGGAAAATGACCTTCTTACAAGCATTCATACTCAAAGACAAGACTAAGACATGCTTTATATAGGCTCAAACAAGCCTTGACCTCTATACAAGCTTACAAACAAAAGTCAACAACTAGACAAGCTTTATTTGATCTAAACTAGACTTAACACAATCGCTATCTATAAACTGCGGAAGATTTCACCAACTACTTACCCTCGTGAAACACTAGCGCTCATCTCTTCAAAGTACTGCTAGGACCATTTCCCCAACTGGAAGCTGATGCACATGTCGACAAATAAAAAGGTTAGGCTTAACTCCTAGTGAGCTCAAGAGTTTTCATCAGATATATATATATATATATATAACGTTAAAAATGTTATTTAAATCGTGATTTCCATGATGATAATACGTTCAATCCGAAGCAACCAAGACGAAATACATTAAATCTGAAAACAATCTCTTTTCAACATTGACCCTCTTCGTGATTAAAATCACAAAACAAACCGTTTCTTCGAATATAAGTCCAAAACCCAAAACTCATGTAAAACCTATCTGAGACTTTAATAATCAAATAATGAAAACGTAGATAAACTCCAACTTCCAAAACATCCCAAAAACATGGATAAGGTCCAATAATCAAAAGCTTAGAACATGGGTGACTATCTATACTCAAAACGTCACCGAAAACATGGATTATAAAACTCCATACTAAAATCAACACCTTTTGGTGACGGGGGAGACCCGCTTACATTATACTCGACGGAACACCAAAATAGATCACGTAGCTACGTAGAAAACCAAAACGTATAGATTATACTCATAAAACATACCGAGCTTAACTACTCCAAGTCTATTGCTCGAAAACATCAAGTCAACTCCTCTGAGTCTATTCTTGAGAGTTCCAAAACGGGGAACCCAATTCCAAAATGAGAACTTATGCACTATGGAATTACACTTTACTGCCCATGGGATATTGCCCTACCGTATCGGTCTACACCTTACTTACCATGGTGACCCGATGCCTATTATGTGCCAATGTGGTGAACATGTCCAAAACGGGACATTAAGAACACCATGTCTATGGATCCATTGCACTAGCTAAAAACATTACATAACTCTAAACGAATGGACTAACACATTCAAAACATGTAATTCTCAAATAAGACGCAATAAACGCAAATCATAACTGAGTGCTCTACATTGAGATATTGAAATCGGACAAGTGTCCCCAAGACCCCACAAAATCCATGTTGAGCCATAGGCTCAACAAATCCAAAGACCCATCGTTGAAAATCGTAAAATGAAATCAAACGTAAACAACCCGCATTTATGTAAACCCATACTCCATAATATATAATTAACTCCAACGTAGTTTAGATTGGGACAATTCATTTTCCAAGTGAGTTTTTATCATCTATTCTTTCAAAAACGTCCCATAATACAAAATCAAACACTCATCTAAAATACCCAATAAAATGTATGTATGTTCCAACTCTACTTCATGAAATAAATCATCAAAATACCAATGTGTATGATTTAGTTGTCAAAACGCTCAAATCCCAAACGTGGGTGTTTTACAAAGTTTATAAAATCAAACACTTCAAATAATCAAGATTTACCAAATAACTCAACAGTTAATAATTTCATGTAAAACATATAAACACTTTAAATAGACATTTTAGCATGTACACCGTTTTCACAAATCAACTTGAGCTAGGGATGGTAGAAAACCCCGAACCCGACGAGGAAACTCAAAACCCAGCTAAGTTCGGGTCGGGTTAGACAATTTCAGGCCAGGTCGGGTAACGAGGAAACTTTTGGGGATTTTATTGGGTTCGGGTTCAGTATCGGGGCATGGTATCCCCACCCCGCCCCGATATATAATATATATATATATTAATAAAAATAATATTATATATATATTAATATTTAATATAAATATGTTTAGTGTTTTAGGGTTTTAACTTTTAAGCTTTTTACTCTTTTTGATTTGAACTCTCAGAGTCAGTCGCCTCCAAACTTCACTCTCAGACTTAGTATTCAACACTTCAACTTCACACTCCGGCCTCCACTCTCAGGCGACGACCGACGAGAGCTTCGTCGACGATCTGTAGGTTTCTACCATCATCGATACCCCCATCGGGTCGGGTTCGGGGATCAGGGATTCCCCATCGGGTCAGGGATGGGGATGAGGCATAAAAAATCCCCGATGGGGCGCCCTGAATAAAAACCCAACGGGGAACGGGGCGGGGACGGGGATGCATTTCAGTTTTGGGGACGGGGACGGGGGATGGCAAACCCGCCACGAACCCGCCCCGTTGTCATTCGTAACTTGAACTCACCTTGCTATATTTACGCTAAATCGAGATTTTTACCCCGACTTGAGCTTCCTTGAAGAAACTCTAATACACAAGCAAAATCTTCCAAAACCTATATTCACAAGTTTCCAACCATGAATATACTCATTCAACAAATAAGAATCGATCCCCAAACATCTTACATCAAAATCCCCAACTTGACCAAAACCCTTTTGACCAAATTTCTCCAAACCATCAAACCCGAAATTAGAGAAATCGAACACTAGGAAATCATCAAGAGAGCATTTATATCTTGTGATAAGGTTTAGAAATGGGAGGGATACACTTACCACTTAGGTTTTGATGAAAACCTAGAAAACTTTACCATGGAGCTTGAGGTTGAAGATGACAATGGTGAACTCTTTGCCATAGCTCCCAATCTACCTCTTGATGATGGAACACCTTCATAACTCAAGGAATGGACCCAAAATGAGTTAGGGTTTGAGGAGAAAGAAGGAGAAACGATTTGGGAGAGGATGAGAAAAGTTTGGAGAAGAGAAATAAGGAAGAAGGTTGAATTCTCGCACTTAATAGCATCCTGGTCCCCTTGTGCGACATTGAACAAAGACAATACAATGCCCAGGGCATTGTCTCCTGACAATGTAGCCAGACTCCCCTGGCTTCTGACTTTTGCTGCGACAATGACAGGTGCGACTATGACACTGTCATAGTCGTCGGGCATTGTAGTTGTGCCCATACCAAGCCTTGAAACTCGACTTTTTCAACGCCAAAACCCCCGATACTCTAAGCGACTTTAAATAATGATTTCCCACCAAAGTCCCGCCATTTATAAATTACAAAAACGTCTGGGTGGCCTTTATTTACCAAAAATTACGGGTGTTACAAAAACATCCTATCAAAACCTAATCATTCCTTTTCCATTTCTCCGATTAAGCCCCCTCCTAATCATCCAAAAAAACTGAAAAACATGAACATCATGTATACAAACTCTTAAATCAACCATAAGGGTTGTAGCGTACTAGTTAAAGCCCTAGGGGATGCGGTGGAATATCCTATCTGTCCAGGGTTCGAATCCATATGTATACAACAATTGTGGCCACTGAGGTTTAATCAAGGTTGATGTCTTACAATCATAATTTGTCAATGGATTAGTCTAAGCATAGCCTACGACACCTTCCTAGCCCCTTAAAAAAAGAAACAACCCCTTAAATTGTTGCTTCACAGTGATGTAAATCGAAAACCACAGGGATGAAGAAAACAAATCTCGTAAATCAGAAATCAAACAAATGTTCCCTTAAAGAACCTACACCCCAGCGAACAAAAGCACAAAAACCCAAATAACTTCTTCCTTTATTTAACAAATATGACAGAGCCAGAAAAATAGAAGAATCTCATAATTGAAAAAATAAATGAAAAAAAGTTTTTTACAGCAGATAAGAACAAATTTCCATATAGGTGTTTTGTTTCCACAGAGAGATTGTATAAATTGTGTGGTGGGTTAGTTAATAGTGTACTGAAAGAAGGTTTCAATTGGGGGGATGTACGGTGATGTAAATCAGAAACCACAGAAACGATGTTCGATGCCACAACGTCAGTGGAATGGGAGAAGAAGGCGACTATGGTCGGATCGTTGCACCCAGGTTTGGAGATGGTTGTGGCCGATGAATGGGGAGGAAACGATGGTTGTCGGTCGTTCATTCTTGGCATGGATAGGGGAGTTCGAAAAGAGGGGAGGGAGACGTTCACTGGAAAAAGGGGGAGGGGGTTAACGGGGTTGGGGAGCTACGATGGAAGGTATCATCGTCCATCGCAAGTTGATGAAGAACCTAAGACGACGATGGCTGAGACAGGCGATGGCTGAGACAGCGAGATCTGGAGAAAGATTGGTCTCCAGCGGTAGGGAGGAGACGTTGGTCTCCATCAAAATGTCGTATATTGATGATCACATCTTTTATAGATTTCAAGATGTCATATATTGACGAAAAAGGAAATATCGTTCTCACAAAAAGAGATTGTGTTGTCGTGTATATACCTGAAATACCCGCATTGGAAGCTAAAAATCAGGATTTAAGGATTTAGAATTTGTCCCTTCTTGATGAGATTAGGAAAATTAAAGAAAATTCTTCTGTTTTAAAGAATAATTTTAAATGTTCAAAATGTACTTCTGATTCTAAGATACATTTTGCAGAATTAATTGAAGCAAAAGAGAGAGAGATTTCCAACCTTCAAATCAAAATGAAAAAAATCTGAAGAGGAATCTAGAATTTTGAAAGCCAGTGGTACAAACAATACTTGGTCAAAGAAAGAATTAATGCAAAAAGAGATTGATGATCTCAGAAGAAAAACATTGCTAGTGAAACATGTGATGGACTGAAAAAGATAAACTCACAAATCTTCTCTGAACGAAACCAATTAAGAGATAAAGTGTTTAGTCTTGAGGTTGAGATAAACATGTTGAAATATAAAGTGTTAGTGTACAAATATGTTGGATAGAAGATCATAGAAGACTGAAGATGAAAGTCAAGAAAAGTCAACGAGCTCAAGTCAACTCTCAAGCATAAGTCAAAGTCTTTTGTAATAAAAGTCAAAGTCAAAGTGTTTAGTGGTGTGAGTGTTAGAGTTTAAATAGGTTCTTTTTATTTTAATATATATGTGACTAGAGTTCAGAGTGCACATATCATTCTAGAGAAAGAAAGTATCTTGAAAGCATTCTGTGTATTGATTCTGTAATTGAAATTTGAGATAAAATGGAAATTGTTTGAAATTAATTGTGTCATCTTATTTTACACTGATTGTGGGACACACAATTGTTACCAGAGCATACAGATTGTCAGGAACATGATCTTGACTTGAATTTTTTTTGGTTGACACTTTTCAAGAACCCACAACGGACTGTGTAGATTCAATTTTGGATTTCAGTGTTGTTTTGGGATTAGAATTGGTTGTTTTAGACTCATTTTGTCATCTAGAACTCATTTGATTTTGAACTCTTTGTCTAATTCACATCATGTTAATGTGAATTTTGGACTTTGTATTAGTTTTGTTCGAAGTTTGTAGTTCGTACTGTTCTAGATCGATTTGTAATTTCTAGTGCTTTTGTTTGTAATTCATTGATTGTAATCCGTTCAGAAAGTGTTCGTGGGTGAATTGGTAAGTTTTCAAGATCTAATTCGAAGCTTTGGATCGATTCGAGTTGAAAATTGAAGTTTTTGGTCCGAGGTCTGAAGAACTCGCATAGAAATTGAAGAACTCGCATAGAAATTGAAGAACTCGCATAAAACGAAGAACTCGCATGGCACTTGTTTTTCTTAAAAGTCTAAATGTAGAATTCGCATGAGACTTGTGTGCGAATAGATCAGAATTCGCATACGCTTTTATACGAAAAGTCAGATTTCGCATAACTCTCTTATACGAAAAGTGTGTTGAAAATTTTTCTAAGGACAAAATTTGCATATGCTTGTATGCGAAAAGTGAGGAACTCGCATATAGAAGCATACGAATTCCTAGAATTCGCACTGTGCTTCATGTGAATTGCTCAGAATTCGCATAAGGGTGACATACGAATTGCTCAGATTTCGCATTAAACGTTTAAATTTTTTCTAAGTGTTGATTTCGCATCGATACGAATTCTTTGTGATTCAAATATTTTCTAAGTATAAAATTCGTATCTCTTTGGTATGCGACTTTGTGCGAATTGTTCTAGTGTGTGAATTTTGTTTTATACGAATTCCTTTGATTGTGCGAATTCTTAAAGTGTTTTCGTGTTGTGTGTGAATTCTATTGTAGTTTGTGTGAATTCTCTCTTTTGTGCAAATTCTATCTTTTAGGCGAATTCTTTGTGACTTGTGTGAAATTTTTTCATACTTAGAAATTTTTCTGTGATTTTCAAGGTTGACCAAGTTTGACTTTTGCAGATCAAGTTTGTTTCTGAATTTCTGACGATCATTTTAAACAGTGTAAAGCTTAAGATGACTTCCAGAGAGGCTCTTACAGTTGGTACAGTTATCAAGCCACCAGTGTTATTCAAAGGTGAGTATGAGAAGTGGAAGGTTGGATTTTTGAACTTCATTGATCGAAATGATTTGGGTAACTACATCAAATTGTCACTAAAAGAAGGAGTGATGAAACCTCTAATACCGGTAGAAGTTTGTATTGAAGAACAGAAGAAAAGGCAAAAAGCTGACAGACTAGCAAGATCATTTATTCTGCAAGGAATTTTCGATGAGTTTTTTGTCAAAATAGATAGCAATAATGCTACCAGGAAAGAAATGTGGGATCAGCTTGAAGAGATGATGTTAGGGTCAAAAGATGTCATCAAAGAAAGAGATTGAAAGAAAATTAAGGAATGATCTTAGATTGGTTGAAGAGAAGGAAAGAGAATTTGAGGCTGAAAATGGGGTTCTAAAGAAGAAAATTTCTAAGATAGAAAGTGAAAATCTTGAGCTAAAAAAGAAGATTTCTGACTTGGAGCATAAGATTGTCAAAGACAAAGATGAGTTTGATAAAGAAAAGAAAGCATTTGCACAGAAATTCTCTGAATTTTCAAGGAAAAGTTTCGAAGAGAAGAAAGTTGTTGAGCTTAAGTGTACAAAGCTTTCAAAACAGATATCGGATTTTGAGAAGGTGATTATTTTGGAAAGAGATAAGTTTGAAAAAGAGAAGAAGTTAATTGAACAAAAAAATGTTGGGTTCTTCAAAGAAATATCTGATCAGAAAAAGAATGTGGAGAAGGATTTTGTCAAATCAGAAAAAGAATGTGGAAAAGGATTTTGAAGAAGAAAGGGAGATATTCGAGATTGAAATCAAAAATCTTATAGAAAAACTGTTGAACTATCAACAAGTGCCTTGAAAGATCAAAATACGAAGTTTGAATTCCAGAAGAAGATTGATCTACTCACTGCAGAAAGGAACAATTTATCTTCCAAGATAAAAGAACTTGAAGAAATTATTTCTAAGGTGGTTTTGATTGAGCAGAAGATTTCAGACTCAATTGATCAAACACCTAGAGATGATTCAGCTGACTCTCAATGTTCATTCAAGACAGTGTCAAGTTCACATCATACAACTGTTTCAACAAAAGGGTCAATCAATATTAAAGATCATATTCGTACTACTAACATTTTCTATGATCAAAATGTTGATGGTCTAGGTACATTTAGAAGAAGAAGAAATGGTAATAAGAAGTTAGTTTGGAAAGTGAAACCAGCTTCTGATGAGAGGAATGATGAGAAGAATGGTAAGAAATCATTTGTGCATACATCACATGCCAAGAAGAACAATGTGCGAAAAGGTAAACCTGATCATGTTTATTCGAGAAATCAATTACTCACGTTAGCTCCTAAGAAGAGTTATTGTTCTTACTATCGTGCAAATGATTTTGTTCATAAAGCGTCTGATCATTACGGGTATGGTTCTTATACTATTACTCCTAATAGAACTGCAACTAACAAACATGGACCCTGTAGGGTTTTAATCAAATCGTAACCGATAAAACACAACGGAAAACTAAAATAATTTTGGTTACAAATATTATAGAAAACTTTTCTAAATAAAGCTTAAAACCCAATCGGATCCAATGATACATTTAATTAAAATAACCCACACCATATGGTGTTTAGAATATGTACCTTTTGAAGATCAGTCGGGGTTACGATTGAAGTACCAAGAAACCAAAATAGGTTTCCTCTATTGGTAGTCCACACACGAATACGTTTCCCGTCTCCACCGGGTGCTAGCCCAAGAACCCTAGATCTATATGTGTTTTACAGAAAAAAAAATGTTTCTTTTTTGTATTTCTCTGATAGGCTAATTCTAATTATTTCAATCGTATGAAAAACGGTTTAGCCTAACGCCCTATTTATACCAGAAGAATTATAGTTAGACTATAATTCAACTAAGGATTAAATAAGGTTTAATAATTATCTGTAATATTCAAATTCAAATTCAAATGTATATAATTATCTTTTAAACTCTAAATATAATTATGATTATAATTACATATAATAACATAATTACATTTTCACCCTGTAATTATCAGAATTACAGTTTAAGTCATATTTTCATAATTATCCTTTAAGAATAACTATTTTCTTAATCAACTTGATTTAGGGCATGTTTGTTTGCAGCTTAATGAGCTTAATGAGACTCACAACTTATTCAATCAACTATATATGATTGTTTGGTAGTGGCTTAATGATATAGAAAGTGTCTTATTCAGTAAGATTTCAAGGGGGATCTTATGCAGAAAGCCAAGTTTTTTCCAAACCAATCCATCTCATTAAAAAACACGTTCCTTCCATCTATGAAAAAACTCTCTCAAATAAAAACCTTTTAAATCTATACAGACAGATTAATCCACACAGACAACTTTATTCATACAGAACTTAATGGAAACCCAACCAAACAGCCCCTTAGTTCGGATTTCTAAAGATGGAAACAAACGCATTCTTTGTGTGCAACCCTATAGGTTTACATACTCCTCAACAGTATCTCTGTGTGACACGTGTCGTGGGCATATAATAACTTACAGTCTCCCACTTGCACACGATACACAGTAACACAGATGATGGTAAGCGTCTAGCAACACGTCACCGCCCCCAAGGCTATGTAAATGTGCTTTTAACTTCGACCAATTTGATTGGTCCAATCAATCATATTGTATAATCATTCATTATCCTTTTGCTTCACGATATTTTGTTTTGAACTTAAGGCATAGATCTATCTCATCCTTTACTGTCCAAAGAATATGTTTCTCGATCCCAACATATTTGATTATACAAGTAGCATTAGTCCAACTAATCCACTTGTTCATGCATGTAAATCAAACTATGTAATCGAGGGGACCAGAAATATCTCTCTCATTTTAAGAAGAGCAAATCCCATATTGCATGTACATGACTAACTACACAATTCATGTTATACCTAACATAGCCCTTATGATTACCCGGTTAAGGGTAACGTTAGACTGTATCAAAGCATAACACTCCTTGTGCATTAGATCCCAATGCACATCTCAGGTATGAGGATAAAGAGTGCTTACTATTTCAGGACTCACCTTATGACGTCGATCTATGAGGTGATCCTGATCGTGGGTCTTGTCCAACGCCTTATGCACCGACAAGCGCATGTGACTCTGGTTACACCTAGTGCACTTCCAACTTGGACTATGACCAGACTTCACAATGATCTTGATTTATTACTAGTCCCCTAGTAATAATCGATCAAGGACCATTCTAAATAATATGATCATCATATTTATTTAAGGATACTTAAACATGCTAATAAAGAACACATAAATGTTTAATGTGTATACTCATACCCAATATGCCATATCAGATAAAAACACAACTGTTTTAATGTTCCAGATAGTTTAAAGTTTACTAAAATTATTATCCAATATAAAAATCCTCAAGCCTATAATATGAACATCATGTTTGTTTTGAGACATAGGTTTGACAAGTGGATTTGCATGTAAGCTCTTACAACTCATTGTACCTCCGTTCAATACATATATCTCTATTACAATTTAAGTCATTACGATTGGTTTGGAAACTAGCATCTATGTATCCTTAAACACACAGATCTTTTTCCTAACCGTCGTATAGTAAGAACATATCTTTAGTTATTCTCAGATACTTCGGAATATTCTTCATTGTTATACAGTGAGCATCACTTGGGTCTGACTAATATATGCTCGTCATGCTCAGGGCATACGAGACGTCCGGTCTTAGTACATTAACATGGCGTACATGATTTAAACAGTTGGCTAAAAACACAGGGAACACCCTTCATACGGTTCATGTCCTCTTTAGTGCTAGGACTCTGAGTTTCGCTCAGATGTACACTATGTATTGTTGGCAAATTTCCTTTCTTGGAACCCTTCATCTTGAAGGGTTTCTAGATATTGTCAAAGTATGTACTTGTGCTTAATCTAATTAAACACTTTGGATCTACCACGATAGATCTTTATACCAAGGATATTGTCTCTTCTAGATCCTTTATCTCGAAGTACTGTCCTAATCCATGATTTTACATCTTCAATCATTGGTATGTCATTCATGATGATCATATAGGATCTAGAATACTGTTATGCTCCCACTGAACTTCTTGTATATACAAGATTTTAATTGTGAGATGATTGTCCTAGTCCATAAATGAACTTTTTGCAACTTGCACTTTTAGGTTTGATGTTTTAAAACTTCTATACGTCCTTGCTAAAAATTCCCTTTTAAGGAATGCAGTTTTAACATCAGTTTTCATGGCATCTTGCCATTTATCAGTAATTCGATCTTCGGATTGTTTTGTAACTCGTTTGTTATCTTCAATAGCTTGTTGAAGCTTAACAACTTGTTGAATGTCAGTGTCAACCATCGTCCCATATTTGTGGTTCTTGAATTTCTTCAAGATATATTGTGTCCCCATTGTGATTCATGATAGAAAATCTTTTCTTCAGAACTCACTACGGTGCGTTAACAAAACTTTTGTTCTCGCTAGAAATGTAGAAATAATATCCAATTGGATATCACATAAAGATGTACTTTTCAGATCTTTAAGTCATGCTTTCCAGAAGCTTTATGCTTAGCTTAAGCATTATAACCCCATATTCTCAAATATGATAACTTTGGGATCTTCCTAATTCATATTAAGAGAGTGGGTTTTATTGGTCCTTGTTGGTTGCTACATAGACTAGTATTTAGGCAACTGTTTCTAGGGCATAACCCCATAAACATTTAGGCAGAGTGGTGAGACTCATCATAGAGTGAACCATGTTCTACAGGGTTCTATTTCTCTTCTTGGATACACCGTTGTGATACGGTGTTTCGTGAGGATTCAACTAGGATACAATCCAAATAATCTCTAGGATGATCTATTGGCTTAGATATTCATGACCTCGATCTAACCGAAACTTCTTTATCTTTTTCCAGATATACTTACTACTTCTTTCTAAAACTCTTTGAAAATATCAAAGATTTTATATTTGTTCTATTAGGTAAACATACCTATGTCTACTGAAGTCATCAGTAGGATGTAATGAAGTAGTGATGATCGTATCTTGTGATATAACTATAAGGCTCACATATATCAGTATGGTTAACTCCTAATAGTTCTTGTACCCTTTAAAGGTTTGTCTTTTGTAAGTCTCTTTTGTCATCTTGACTAACAAGACACACATGTATCATATGAATCATCATATGATTCCAACTCTCCGTCCGCTTGGAGTTTGGCTATTTGTTTCTTGTTTAAATGTCACAAATAGATCAGATTTAAGCCCCGCTTAATTCGTTATATTGATTTATAATTACAACTATTAATTTCATAAAACATTTAGTAAGATAAAACGAAAATTTATTTCTAAAAATATAAATTTAGTTCGTTGTAATTGAGAAAATGAAACTAAATTCCTAGTAGCACTAGGTACATGAAGACACTTGCTAAGTGTTAATGTAAGACCATCTAGAAAGTTCATATCATATGTCCATTTGAGCAACAACAGCTAACTTAGCTCCATTTGGTCTGGTTTCATCTTCTCTTCACTTCTTATTTCCTGAAAAGTAGTACTAATATGAGTATCATACTCAATATGTAACACTTAGTCAGAAGTGTATTAAATCAAATGGTGAACATACCTGAAGGTCTGGCTCTGGCTCTGGTAGCCTTCTGTTTCTTGATTTCTGCCAATCGGACTGGACAAGTTCTCATTTGGTGCCCATGGTGAAAACAATTATACCATACTGCAACCTCAGGAATTTCTCCTTTGTCTCTATGCTGGATCTTCCAACATGTATTTTACCCTTTGTTATCTCCCGTCAGGTTTGATCATCAAAGCCTGTTTTGGTGTGGTTAAACCCAACTTGGATTTTATAGCCCTCTCAGTAGTTTTAAGTATTTTGTAAAGCTCTGTGAGAGTTTTATTCAAACCTTTCATATTATAGTCCTTAACGAACTGCTTATATGTTTTGGGTAGAGAGTTGAGAACCATATCGATTTCCAACTCATGACCCAGTGGGAAACCAAGACGAGTTAGTTGGTCAAAGTATCCTTTCATTTTTCAAAATGTAGGTACTATTGACGAACGCTAAGTCGTTTTACAGCCACTCAATGCTTTAACTGTATCAAATCTCTCGCGCTTTATTTGTAACCGAAACATCGACTTTAGTGAAGATATCATATCCCAAGCAATCATGTTTTCATGATCCCGTAGTAATTCGGGAGTCATGGTGGCTAACATTAGGTAACCAACAATCAGGGAGTCATTTTGGTACTTATCATAAGCAGTTCTGATTTCAGTTGGAGCATTTTTGGCAGGAGCATTTGGAAGGGTTTTTTCAAGAACATAGAGCTTCTTTTCATGCCTAAGGATTGTCCTTAGGAAGCGAAACCATTCGATGAAGTTCGTTCCATCCAATTTTCATTATCTAGGATTGACCATAGTGTGAATTGGGATAAGTTGTTTGAGTTTGAATCTGAGGTAGACATATACAAAAACATGATTTAATTTTAGTAACTTTAATGTCTCAAACAAATAGATTAACCTTTCAAAAATCATTTGATTTGAGCTAAGATCCATATTTCATCTACTTCCATAAATGGCCAAGCAACTGTCTATGGAATTAGGCTATTTAGGTAGGTATCATCCAATTATGTTCAACATAACTCTTAGATATCATGAGATCATATTCAATATATCATATATTGAAATCGGCACGTTTAATCCCACTTCAACGCCTTGAAAATACTCATAAATGACCAAGCAATTGTCTATGATATTCTCAAGTAAACAAACCATACTAAGGCATCGTGATCCCACCTAAATACTAGACTTAGGGTTTACTGGAATCAGTCGTCCAAAATACGAATATTTAAGTGAATGGCCAAGCAACTGTCCACTTAAATCTCGTTATTTTGGCTCATTATCATACACCATATTCAACCACTATGATTGGCTAAGCACTGACCAGACCGGAATCCTGTATGCTCAACAAGTACCTTAAATGGGTGGCGTTAAGTTTACATTTGTAAAAGGTTTTTAGAAAACATTCTAATTCTTTTAAAACTTTTGAATTTATTTCTAAAAATCTTGTTTTAAAAGTTTATCTTATTAAATCGGTTTGATTTTGATAAACATATCAATTTTAAAATATTTTATTTTATTTACCGATTTAAGATTTGTTTTGCATTTGATTTTATTTTTAAAGCGTTTGCAATTATCATAACAATAATAAAACAATAAATAAAAACAAACACAAAATAAACAATAATAATAATATATGGATTTGCCTCTAATGTGGTGTTGTGAGCCAACACAACAACCAAGGTCATTTCTAAGGACGTCTTCAAGCTCCCACTGGTCTCGCCATCTTGGTGAACTTCAGGGACTCCGTTTTGACCTCTTGGAACTCTGTCTTCGTTTGGTTTACAATTTAAAATAGAAAGATAACATATCCTACTCTATTTTACAATTGCCCCTATCTAAGAAAATTTAAAATTACAACCCTTGCAATTAATACATTTTAATTTTCCAAAACGAAAATAAATCAACCACGGATCTTTGGGGCAAACCATATACTGATTATTTATTTTAAACATAAAAAGAAAATTGGCCAAAATTTAATTAACATAATTAAAATAGCCAATTAATAGAACAAATCTTATATGGAAAAAATTAATTGATTAACCTATTTTAATTGTAGGTTACCAAACCATGCCCCAAAATCCTTTTAGGCTTAAACCCAATACGAAAAACTTGGGTAACAACCCAAAATCGTGGCTCCAAGCTGACGGTGATAGGACCACCGGTTCCCGAAAAAATAAAATAAAATAAACAAAAACCGAGCTTGGGGTTTGTAATAGCATCCATGGGACGTAGTCGACCCCCCCCCCAAAAAAAACGTGGTTGACGCACATCAACTAAAGGAGGTCGGAGCAGGTTAAGAAAATCACAGCAACAACATGGGGTCGTAGTCGAGGCACACATCATCTCAAAACGAATTCATACGATCAAAGAAGGGAAGAAGAAAACAACCTGGACCAATACATGACATGCCTCTTGGCTCTATGGCCAGCGGCGGTTGCTGGACAACATAACTTAACCATGGTCCTTACAGCTACCATACTACTGAGATCGGTGTAATGCTTCTTACACCTTACACCAACGAACATTAAAACGGCGGCAGCAGCCGTAGATGGCCAGCAACAGCAGTCGCAAGATTCCAGTGACAAGGAACGATGGCAACAGCTTCATCAAAAATAACCATATAGTCCGACGACGAAAAACGACGGCAACCACAGAGATGGGAAACGGTGAGAACTCCGGCCATAACTAGATTTTAAGACTAAAATCCATCATCAACAGCCCTAGGCGATGTCAGGATGGACTGCATCAATCAGCCGGCGACAGCCGGTGACGATGGCCAACAAGGAGAACCAGTGAAAAAACCGGTGACAAGACCATCCCAACAGTCTTGGTCGTGGTCCAGGGCGGCGGGGAAGACCGGCGACGAAAAACCCTTGGTGCAAGGGTCGTGGATCAACAGCTACAACGACTAGGAGCAAAAACAAACCAACACCACCACCCTCGAAGGGCGGCGGCTTGGATGATCATCGAGACCAGAAGAAAACAGCGGCAATATGAGCCCCAACACCGTCGTTGGAGGTGAAAAGACGAGAAGGACAACAGTCCTCTGTCAAGTTACGATCGACGATAGCAAACCACAGAACGGAGAGGCGGCGACAACCGTTGTTCTGGCATTGGTCGGCGATTTCGAAGAGAGAGAGAGAGAGAGAGAGAGAGAAGCCGCTTGCGGCTAGGAAAAATTAGTGAGAGGGACAATTAGGGTTTCTCAAACCCTTTTGTACTAGTCAACCCTTTATGGTCAAACATCTTTTTTTTAACTTTTAATAAAATAGAGTTTAAAACCCTTTTAAGGCTTTTGTTTCAAAAGGCTTTCAAACACAAGGCCCAACTAGAATTCTAAATCCAATTTAGAAATTTATAGTTCAATTAAATTTGCCATATAATATCTTGTTTCCTTTTAATTAAATGTCATCAAAGTGGCTCTGATACCACTGTAGGGTTTTAATCAAATTGTAACCGATAAAACGCAGCGGAAAATTAAAATAATTTTGGTTACAAATATTATAGAAAACTTTTCTAAATAAAGCTTAAAACCCAATCGGATCCAATGATACATTTAATTAAAATAACCCACATCATATGGTGTTTAGAATATGTACCTTTTGAAGATCAGTCGGGGTTACGATTGAAGTACCAAGAAACCAAAATGGGTTTCCTCTATTGGTAGTCCACACACGAATACGTTTCCCGTCTCCACCGGGTGCTAGCCCAAGAACCCTAGATCTATATGTGTTTTACAGAAAAGAAAAGGTTTAGTTTCTGTATTTCTCTGATAGACTAATTCTAATTATTTCAATCGTATGAAAAACGGTTTAGCCTAACACCCTATTTATACCAGAAGAATTATAGTTAGACTATAATTCAACTAAGGATTAAATAAGGTTTAATAATTATCTGTAATATTCAAATTCAAGTTCAAATATATATATAATTATCTTTTAAACTCTAAATATAATTATATATGTAATTACAGATAATACCCCGTAATTAACATAATTACGTTTTCACCCTGTATTATCATAATTATAGTTTAACACATATTTTCATACTTATCCTTTAAGAATCATTATTTTCTTAATCAACTTGATTTAATTCGGGTTTCTAAAGATGGAAACAAACTCATTCTTTGTGTGCGACCCTATAGGTTTACATACTCCTCAGCAGTATCTCTGTGTGACACTTGTCGTGGGCATATAATAACTTACAGACCCAAATACCAGTGGGTACAAAAGACAAAAGATTCATCTGTGATGCAGGTATCTCAAGTTAAGGAATAGTAAAAGAACCTAGGCTTCTGGATAAATCAGTTCAGAACCTGTGCTTCAACGAATTTAAGCTCTTGAATAACACAGTTCAAGACTTGTACTTCAATATCAAAGAGTTTGACTTCTAAACACAACAGTTTAGGAATCGTACTTCAACGATCAAAAGAGATTATACTCCAGTGCATACATGAGATTGTACTCCATTGAATAAATGAGATGATCAACCTTCAAGGGGGAGTACATAATTTTTCTACTAAAAATATGCATTCACAATATTAGTTGATCTACATTCTAAAGGAGGTATATCAGTTGGTGCACATATTTTCATTAATATATCTGATGAAGAAAATTTTTAGGGCGAGTACGGAACATGACTTCTGATTACATCTGATCAGAACTCGTTCTTTAAAAGTTTTATTGCTTTTATGTCTTTACTTTTCAATAAAGTTTGTGAATAATACTTTTGTTGGGTTTTTAATACAAATTGTAACCGATAAAACGCAGCAGAAAATTAAATAAATTTGGTTACAACAATTATAGATAGAAAACTTTTCTAAACAATAAAAACCCAATCGGATCCAATGATGCATTTAATTAAAATAAACCACACCATAGGGGGTTTAGATGTCACACCCCGCTAAAGCGGAAACACGGGGTATAACAGTTTTCGATAAACAATCCACAAGCATAAAGTTCAACCACCATACATTTAATAAAAATATATTACAAAGTTTAGTAGTAGAAAGTTTATCGTGAAATTACAATCCCGAGATATTTCAAGATAGCATTGTCCAAAAGTTTGTACATCCCCCAAGCATATTCGGATCATACGCAGAACGACCCTTAAAATTTACCTTCTTGATTTCCTGAAAAGCATGTACAAAAATATGGTCAACTACGAGAGTTGGTGAGTTCACAGGTTTTAAATATGCACAAAACATTTTATATGCAAGATTTGATAGTTGGAGCATGTTCGTGCTCAAAAGCTTAACTTGAATACTTAGAGCATATACGTGCTCAAATACTTGGAGCATATCCGTGCTCATTAGTTTAACTTGAAAATTTCATGAGTATTGCTTTACGTATGACTTGAGTCGGTATAACTTAAACTTGGTTGAGCCACTACTAAACCGTCCCCGACCCTTGCTTTTGCCCCGTGTGCCTTGACTCGGAGGTGGTCTCAAGCGCCACATGTTCAATCACTTCTCTAGTATAGTGCACTCCTAGCTCGTCAGCTGTAAGAAGTGGGGTTGGTCAAGCCCAAATAGCGCTATCCACTAATACTATAGGCCCAATTTTCTGGGTTAATAGTAGTGTCGTCTGGGGACTAACTCTTAAATACTCAACATACCAACTATTTACGTCATACATCTTACTTTTTAAAATGCTTGATAACAAGCCTTGGCGACTTAACAGCGCAAAACATTTCAATTAAATCATGAATCATTATAATCGTACTTAAGCATGCTTTTCATCCCAAAATCATTTAAAACAAGTAAAATGGGGTTGTGAATACTCACTTGCAGCGTAAAGTATACATACGATAGTGCATAAACAATTTAATTCAAAATTCGACAATTTTAACGAACAATCATTCGGTAATAACAATTTGTAAATTCACATGCTTTTCACCCCAAAACGTATAAAAACGGTAAAAGAGGGGCTGTGAATACTCACCTTGAGAGTGAACTTGGAAACTTAATGATAGTGCTCAAAATAGGTGCCGCTTCCTTGGTTTCCTATAGTGAAGGTTGCCATAGAGGAAATACATTAATACCCGTTCCTATGTCCAAATGACCCGTCCCAATAACTTATGAAATGCCATTAAGTAGGTTTCAATAGCCAAAACCATATTTAGATCAATTATAGACTTATTATGCCTTAACACTATTTTAGAACTCATTATAATCACTTTTCTGAAAATTCAGCAGAAGCTGTCCAATATTTTGGTCAACAAAACCACTATAGAAACATATCTTCCCAAAGGAATGAATTCACCAAAATTTTTGTGGTAATACTATAGTGTGTCAAGAGTAAATCTGCACTTTTTCATAATTTTTGGATGAGTTTTGATACCTGAAATAATTTCCACAAAGCAGTGTGTCACTGATTTTCGGATCAGTGACATACCTCACTTGTAGCATGCTTTTGAGGTATCAATTCTTTGAATTAGCCCATAATCCTTATATGGGTGTAAACCTAACTCAAAATCCAATCATTTGGAAAAAAATTCACTTAATTTGGGATAAGAAATGAGGAAGTTATGGCCTCCACAAGATAGGTGTTTGAATCTGTCTTCACTGGACAGATTGCACCATTTTCTTGTAAAATCCATTTAAGTGCTCAAATCATCTCCAAAATTAGTGTTTTCGGACTTTTTAGAAAGCTAACACTCTAAATTAAAGTCTATAAGCAAAAAGCCCAAATTTTGACATGTAGAACATGATTTATGCATGTTGGAAGTGGGTCCATTTTCTGGACAACAAACCTGCAGTAAGTTAAGATTATGAAATTTTGAAATGGTGATCATTTTACAATTGGTTTAATGAAATAACCATATGTTATCACACCATAATCAATCATAACATAGTCTTGAGATGAAAACCTTTTGAACACATATAAAACTACAAATATTTCATCCAAAGTGAGTTGCATGAAACCAAAAACACCTAAATAAGTGATTTTCATCACTTATCAATTTTCAAGACTCTTAATCACATAAGATTGAACAATCTCATCATAAGAGTTTGTTTAAACTTGAAATTATTACTAGAATGTTAAATATAAACCAACTAAAACATCAAAATTTTTATACACAAGGTTGTACTTATGATAAAATCAACATATTAATCAAGAACTCAAATTTTCACTATTTAACTTGGTTTTTCATGGAAGATCATTTTATGGCATCACTTTATGAATGTTTTATTCATCAATGATGTCCTTTTCACTTCTAAAACCATGAATGAATTACTTCTACACATGCATGAGGGTTTTTATAAAGTTCAACCATCAAACTTGAATAAACATGAAGAAATGATGAAATAGGGTTTTGTACCTTGTGTAGATGATGATATAAACTTGGAATTCTTGATTTGAAGATGATTTTAACCTTTGTAACTCTTATATTTTCTGGAAATTTGGAGATGATAGTGTGTGTGTGTGTGCCGATTTGGAGAAAGGAGAAGAGAGGAGAGGGAGATAAAGAGTTAGAAATGAGGGTTTAACCCCTTTCTTACTTGGTTTTAATTAAAATTTGTTTATTAAATAAATAAAAATAATAATAATAGTAGTAGTGTAGTCATGACAAGTGTCCATGACTAATCAAAGTGAAAAAAAATTAATTAAAATACTTAGTCTATTTTATTAAAATATCAGATATATTCGAGAACCGAAATACCCGATTTCTCAATTTTTGCTTAAAACAACTTTTATAAAAAAAATAAAAGTATTTCAACTAAAAATAATATAACTTTATAATTTTATATATTTTGGACCTTAATCAATATTTTTGGCCTTTCTGAATTGTGACGGTCAGTTACTGGACTGTTCCGGGCATTCTACGCAACCTCCTAAATTTTTAGGAAACTTTTATCTTAAAAATTTTATGCAATTTAAGGAGTGGCAAATACTTAAATCTTAATTTTCGTTAACTTAGAAATTAACCTGAGCACTAATCTTGACGGTTGTCACAGTCTCCCCTACTTCGAGAAATTTCGTCCCGAAATTTAAAGTTTGTCACTTCCGGACCGCCTCTTGATTAAACAAATGAGGATACTTGCGCTTCATAAAATCCTCTCTTTCCCACGTAAATTCAGGTCCGTGACGCGACTTCCAACGAACCTTTAAAATAGGAATTTTACTTCTCCTTAGTCGCTTAACTTCACGACCCAAAATTTCAACCGGCTCTTCTCTGAAAATAAGTCGTTCGTCCACTAAGATTTCATCTGGGGGTACAATCGCCATCTTGTCAGTTATACACTTCTTTAAATTTGACACGTGGAATGTGTCGTGAATGGCACTCAACTCTTGTGGCAACTTAAGCTTATAAGCTACGGGTCCAATTCTTTCTAATACTTCATATGGACCAATGAATCTTGGGCTTAATTTACCCCTTTTTCCAAATCTCACAACTCCTTTCCATGGAGACACTTTCAGAAGAACCTTGTCACCCTTTTGGAATTCTAAGGGTTTTCTGCGATTATCTGCATAGCTTTTCTGTCGATCTCTTGCAGCTTTAAGCCTGTCTTGTATGGTCGATATTTTGTCGGTAGTCTCTCGTATAATATCAGGTCCAAACAATTGACTGTCACCAATTTCCACCCAACTAAGTGGAGATCGACACTTACGTCCATAAAGAGCTTCGTATGGCGCGCATTGAATACTGGTATGGTAGCTGTTGTTATAAGAAAATTCAATCAATGGTAAGTGCTTATCCCAGCTACCTCCGAAGTCTATAGCACAAGCGCGTAACATGTCTTCCAGAGTCTGGATGGTCCTTTCAGATTGACCATCCGTTTGAGGATGATAAGCAGTGCTCAAATCCAACCTGGTACCCAGAGCTTTCTGAAACGCTTGCCAAAATCGAGAAGTGAAACGGCTGTCTCGATCTGAAATGATGGATAGTGGTACTCCATGACGAGAGACAATTTCATCAATGTATACTTGTGCCAATCTTTCCATTTTGAAATCCTCTCGGATAGGAAGAAAATGCGCGGATTTTGTAAGTCTATCCACAATAACCCAAATTGCATCATTACCTCTTCCTGTTCTTGGTAACTTTGTGATGAAATCCATAGATACTTGATCCCATTTCCATTGAGGTATCTCCGGTTGCTGCAAAAGTCCAGATGGCTTTTGATGCTCTGCTTTGACTTTAGCACAAGTCAAACATTTACTCACAAATTCAGCAATGTCCTTCTTCATTCCCGGCCACCAATAATATTCCTTTAGCTCCTTATACATTTTGTCGGCTCCCGGGTGAATCGAATACTTCGATTGGTGCGCTTCTTCTAAGATTGACATCCGCAGACCTTCCACTTTTGGTATCCAGACCTTATTCTTGAAATATTGTACCCCATCTGATCGGGTTTCAAATTCTTTTTCTGACTGATGAAGTACTTCATTCTTTAGATTCTCCTCCTTCAGTGCCTCTTTTTGAGCTTCACAGATTTGTGTTTTGAGGCTCGTTTGTACCAACATTCCCATAGCTCGTACTCTTGTTGGTTTTACCTTCTCCTTCCTACTCAATGTGTCTGCTACTACGTTGGCTTTTCCGGGATGATACTTTATCTCACAATCGTAGTCACTGAGTAGTTCCACCCATCTTCGTTGTCTCATGTTTAACATTTTCTGATCAAAGATATGTTGGAGGCTTTTGTGATCAGTGTAAATGATACACTTGGTACCATAAAGATAATGCCTCCAAATCTTTAAAGTGAATACCACTGCTCCTAGCTCCAAATCATGAGTGGTATAATTCTTTTCATGAACTTTAAGTTGTCTTGAGGCATAAGCTATAACTTTATCTCTTTGCATCAATACACATCCCAAACCTTGATGTGATGCATCGCAATATACCACAAAATTTTCTGTACCTTCTGGTAACGCTAGAATTGGCGCGTTGCATAACTTATGCTTCAGCGTTTGAAATGTCTCCTCCTGTTTTTCTCCCCAATCAAACTTCTTATCTTTTTGGGTTAGCGACGTGAGTGGTTGAGCAAGCTTGGAAAAATTTTCGATAAATCGTCGATAATAACCTGCCAGGCCAAGAAATTGACGAATTTCCGTCGGTGTCTTAAGAGTTTCCCACTTTTTAATGGCCTCAACCTTTGCTGGATCAACATGAATCCCTTTCTTATTAACCACATGACCCAGAAAATGTACTTCTCGAAGCCAAAATTCACACTTGGAAAACTTGGCGTACAATTCCTGTTCCTTAAGCAATTCCAACATCAACTTCAGGTGTCGTTCGTGGTCCTCCTTGCTTCGCGAATAAATCAGAATATCATCTATAAACACGATCACGAACTTGTCCAAGTATGGTCGGCAGACTCTGTTCATCAAGTCCATGAAAACTGCTGGAGCGTTTGTCAGTCCGAAGGGCATAACTAGAAATTCATAGTGACCGTAACGAGATCTAAACACCGTTTTGTCGATGTCTTCTTCACGCACTCTCATTTAATGATATCCGGACCGTAAGTCAATCTTTGAAAAGTACGATGCGCCTTGCAATTGATCAAATAAATCGTCGATTCGGGGAAGTGGGTATCGATTCTTTAAGGTCAGCTTATTGAGTTCCCTATAATCAATACACATTCGGAACGTCCCGTCCTTCTTTTTAACAAAAAGTACTGGTGCTCCCCAAGGCGAAGAGCTAGGCCTAATAAATCCCTTGTCGAGTAGCTCTTGCAGTTGTTCTGACAGTTCTTGCATCTCTGAAGGCGCCAAACGGTACGGTGCCTTGGCCACCGGTGCAGCTCCTGGAACCAAATCGATACGGAATTCGACTTGTCTCGGTGGAGGTAATCCAGGTAACTCCTCGGGAAATACTTCAGGAAATTCTTGGACTACCGGTATATCTTGCAAACACTTCTCCTTAGGTTCTTTACTTATTACATGCGCCAGAAATGCGTCACATTCTTTCCTCAGGTACTTCCGCATTTTCATACAAGACACCATCTTCAATTTTCTCTTAGATTTTTCTCCAGGTACTATAAGTACTTCTCCTCCCGGTAACGGGATTCGGAGAATCTTCTCGGAACAACTTATCTCCGCGTGGTTCTTTGACAACCAATCCATGCCCACGACTATATCAAAGCTACCTAGCTTTATTGGGATCAAATCTATTTTAAAATCCTTTTCAGCTAAACTTAGAGTACAATTTGGAAGTACATCTTTGACCCTAATTTCTTGCCCATTAGCAAACTCAATGACATAGTCTTCTTTTAATTTTTGTGTCATTTGATTAACTTTCGGTCTAAAATTTAACGACACAAAACTTTTATCTGCTCCAGAATCAAATAGTACAAATGTGAAGTGATTGTTTAAGAGAAACATACCTGTAATCACATTTGGGTCCCGCCTTGCTTCTTCCGCCCCAATTTCAAACACTCGGCCTCTTGCTTGGCCCCTTTGATCCCTCTGTCCAACTGGCCGAATCTGATTCGCATTCGCCCTTCTGTTCACCCTGGGACAGTTGTTTTTAAAATGATTCGGGCTCCCGCATTCGAAACAAACTCTCCTTCCTCCAGCCTTGCAATCCTTTTCGTAATGACCTCCTCGGTGGCACTTGCGACATATAATGCAGTTTCCGACATGTGGCCTATTACACTTGTCACATCTTGGATATGTCCCTTTTCCCTTATCGGCTGCCTGCACCTGAACTCCATAGTTACCCATGATCCTCCGATCCTTTCCCCTCCTTCGGTCATCCTGCCTCCTTAAACCCTCTTCAACTTTCCTCTTTCCTTTGGCTTTGTCACTAGAGAAAAGTCCTAAACGAATTGCATTATTGGTGAGCTTCGTTGCTAAATCCACAGCCTCTTGAAGAGTTTTCGGTTTTCCCGAAGTTACATCTCCTCTAATTTCCGGTGCTAATCCCCAAATGTACCTGTCAACTCGATTTTCTTCTGGTGTCACCAGATGTGGTACAATTTTCGCCAACTCATTGAATCGTGCCGTGTATGTATCTACATCATTGCCTTTCATCTCATGATCCCAGAATTCCGCCTGCAACTTCTGCATTTCACTCCTTGAACAATATTCCCCTTTTATCATCTCTTTGAACTCGTCCCATGTCAGTCCATTTGCTGCATTTCTTCCTCTTGTTTGCACTTGGGTGTTCCACCAAGTTAGTGCTCTCCCTTGTAATAAACAAGTTGCAAATTCTACCTTCTTAGTTTCCGGACATTTACTGATATGAAGGACAGACTCCATTCCTTCTATCCAAGACAGTAATCCAACCGCTCCTTCAGTACCATGGAATTCCTTTGGATTACAAGTCCTAAAGGTCTTATATGTACATTCTCTTTCAACGTTAACACCAGCTCCTGGTTGGTTAGGTGGATTTGCATTTAATCCCGCTGCTATCTGGCTAACTATGGCAGGGAGTGTTGCAAGAATTTGTTCGTTTACAAGCCGAGCAATCTCGGGGTCTTCCCTTCTTGGCGGCATAGTTCTAATTGCAAATTTTTTTTTTTAAATCTAATTAAATTCCATTCCACCATACTAACATGATACGATAATTAAATCATAAAGAATACATTCTTAAAGACTTAGAATCATGCATAATAAAATATATCATAAGCATCCATCATCAAGACATACATCATCCAAACATTTACAAAATATGACAATCCAAAATGAGTCAAGTGTTTTAAAGTCACGGGCTACAAGCCCCAAAAAAAATAATTCTAACAACCCAAATCATGCATCAATCACAAACTACATACGCCAATAGTGTACCATCACCAAAGCCAAAATCACTACTAAGAATCCCATCACGGTCGACAAACAAGTGTGCAGCCAGGTCACCATCGCTCTAGTCTCCGCTAGCTCTCCAAATATCTTCCCTATCATCTCATCACTAGATCCCATCATCGATATCATCCCTTTTGTAATATTGTCAGTCATACTCATCATTTCCCTAAGTGAGTCAATGGAATGCTCATGGTAATCAACTTGCAACCTAAACCGTTCCATACTCCGAGACAAACTCCTAACCCAGTATGTCTCAGCCTCAGTCATGCCGGCTAGTGGGAGTGCCGGTATCCTAGCAGGTGAAGGGGGTGATAACCTCAGACCCCTGGGCCGAGAAGGCCCTGCCTCATCTCTAGCTGGTATAGGAGTCTTCTTACACTCAGGTGTAGCACATGGTGTCGGATCTGGTGTGGGCGTAGCGGATCTTACTGGTGTATGCTTGGAATCGGAATACTCATGCTCAGAAGGGTCATACTCTTCACTAGGAGGTGGGTGAGATAACCTGACTCATCAGGGGATTGCTCTCTAGGTGGGGAACGAGACATTTCGACTGCGATAATTAACAAAATTTAATTATTAAGCACATGATAATATCCTTTAATAACCAAAGATGTCATGCGAACTCACAAACAAAACATGCTTTATGTCTTTGAATTGAAAAGTTTCTATTTTTAGTAACTTTTAGCATACCCGATCCATGTCTCCATTATGCACACTCAAATTAAACAAAGGTGATCAAGCTTTGCCTAAGTTAGGGTGTGATTACGAAAGACACATCTTAGTCATGCTAGGGATGTACTCGGGTTCGTAATTTCGTTTGTAAAATATATATATATATATATATTTTTTTTTATAGGGTTATAGTGTATGGTTTTGTATAAAACCGGTATTCTCTATAACCTGTGGCTCTGATACCAAATCTGTCACACCCCGCTAAAGCGGAAACACGGGGTATAACAGTTTTCGATAAACAATCCACAAGCATAAAGTTCAACCACCATACATTTAATAAAAATATATTACAAAGTTTAGTAGTAGAAAGTTTATCGTGAAATTACAATCCCGAGATATTTCAAGATAGCATTGTCCAAAAGTTTGTACATCCCCCAAGCATATTCGGATCATACGCAGAACGACCCTTAAAATTTACCTTCTTGATTTCCTGAAAAGCATGTACAAAAATATGGTCAACTACGAGAGTTGGTGAGTTCACAGGTTTTAAATATGCACAAAACATTTTATATGCAAGATTTGATAGTTGGAGCATGTTCGTGCTCAAAAGCTTAACTTGAATACTTAGAGCATATACGTGCTCAAATACTTGGAGCATATCCGTGCTCATTAGTTTAACTTGAAAATTTCATGAGTATTGCTTTACGTATGACTTGAGTCGGTATAACTTAAACTTGGTTGAGCCACTACTAAACCGTCCCCGACCCTTGCTTTTGCCCCGTGTGCCTTGACTCGGAGGTGGTCTCAAGCGCCACATGTTCAATCACTTCTCTAGTATAGTGCACTCCTAGCTCGTCAGCTGTAAGAAGTGGGGTTGGTCAAGCCCAAATAGCGCTATCCACTAATACTATAGGCCCAATTTTCTGGGTTAATAGTAGTGTCGTCTGGGGACTAACTCTTAAATACTCAACATACCAACTATTTACGTCATACATCTTACTTTTTAAAATGCTTGATAACAAGCCTTGGCGACTTAACAGCGCAAAACATTTCAATTAAATCATGAATCATTATAATCGTACTTAAGCATGCTTTTCATCCCAAAATCATTTAAAACAAGTAAAATGGGGTTGTGAATACTCACTTGCAGCGTAAAGTATACATACGATAGTGCATAAACAATTTAATTCAAAATTCGACAATTTTAACGAACAATCATTCGGTAATAACAATTTGTAAATTCACATGCTTTTCACCCCAAAACGTATAAAAACGGTAAAAGAGGGGCTGTGAATACTCACCTTGAGAGTGAACTTGGAAACTTAATGATAGTGCTCAAAATAGGTGCCGCTTCCTTGGTTTCCTATAGTGAAGGTTGCCATAGAGGAAATACATTAATACCCGTTCCTATGTCCAAATGACCCGTCCCAATAACTTATGAAATGCCATTAAGTAGGTTTCAATAGCCAAAACCATATTTAGATCAATTATAGACTTATTATGCCTTAACACTATTTTAGAACTCATTATAATCACTTTTCTGAAAATTCAGCAGAAGCTGTCCAATATTTTGGTCAACAAAACCACTATAGAAACATATCTTCCCAAAGGAATGAATTCACCAAAATTTTTGTGGTAATACTATAGTGTGTCAAGAGTAAATCTGCACTTTTTCATAATTTTTGGATGAGTTTTGATACCTGAAATAATTTCCACAAAGCAGTGTGTCACTGATTTTCGGATCAGTGACATACCTCACTTGTAGCATGCTTTTGAGGTATCAATTCTTTGAATTAGCCCATAATCCTTATATGGGTGTAAACCTAACTCAAAATCCAATCATTTGGAAAAAAATTCACTTAATTTGGGATAAGAAATGAGGAAGTTATGGCCTCCACAAGATAGGTGTTTGAATCTGTCTTCACTGGACAGATTGCACCATTTTCTTGTAAAATCCATTTAAGTGCTCAAATCATCTCCAAAATTAGTGTTTTCGGACTTTTTAGAAAGCTAACACTCTAAATTAAAGTCTATAAGCAAAAAGCCCAAATTTTGACATGTAGAACATGATTTATGCATGTTGGAAGTGGGTCCATTTTCTGGACAACAAACCTGCAGTAAGTTAAGATTATGAAATTTTGAAATGGTGATCATTTTACAATTGGTTTAATGAAATAACCATATGTTATCACACCATAATCAATCATAACATAGTCTTGAGATGAAAACCTTTTGAACACATATAAAACTACAAATATTTCATCCAAAGTGAGTTGCATGAAACCAAAAACACCTAAATAAGTGATTTTCATCACTTATCAATTTTCAAGACTCTTAATCACATAAGATTGAACAATCTCATCATAAGAGTTTGTTTAAACTTGAAATTATTACTAGAATGTTAAATATAAACCAACTAAAACATCAAAATTTTTATACACAAGGTTGTACTTATGATAAAATCAACATATTAATCAAGAACTCAAATTTTCACTATTTAACTTGGTTTTTCATGGAAGATCATTTTATGGCATCACTTTATGAATGTTTTATTCATCAATGATGTCCTTTTCACTTCTAAAACCATGAATGAATTACTTCTACACATGCATGAGGGTTTTTATAAAGTTCAACCATCAAACTTGAATAAACATGAAGAAATGATGAAATAGGGTTTTGTACCTTGTGTAGATGATGATATAAACTTGGAATTCTTGATTTGAAGATGATTTTAACCTTTGTAACTCTTATATTTTCTGGAAATTTGGAGATGATAGTGTGTGTGTGTGTGCCGATTTGGAGAAAGGAGAAGAGAGGAGAGGGAGATAAAGAGTTAGAAATGAGGGTTTAACCCCTTTCTTACTTGGTTTTAATTAAAATTTGTTTATTAAATAAATAAAAATAATAATAATAGTAGTAGTGTAGTCATGACAAGTGTCCATGACTAATCAAAGTGAAAAAAAATTAATTAAAATACTTAGTCTATTTTATTAAAATATCAGATATATTCGAGAACCGAAATACCCGATTTCTCAATTTTTGCTTAAAACAACTTTTATAAAAAAAATAAAAGTATTTCAACTAAAAATAATATAACTTTATAATTTTATATATTTTGGACCTTAATCAATATTTTTGGCATTTCTGAATTGTGACGGTCAGTTACTGGACTGTTCCGGGCATTCTACGCAACCTCCTAAATTTTTAGGAAACTTTTATCTTAAAAATTTTATGCAATTTAAAAGTGGCAAATACTTAAATCTTAATTTTCGTTAACTTAGAAATTAACCTGAGCACTAATCTTGACGGTTGTCACATTAGAATATGTACCTTTTGTAGATCTGTCGGGGTTACAATTGAAGCACTAAGAAACCAAAGTAGGTTTCCTCTATTGGAAGTCCACACACGAACACGTTTCCCGCCTCTACCGGGTGCTAGCCCAATAAACCTAGATCTATATGTGTTTTACATAAAAGAAAAGGTTTCTTTTATGTATTTCTCTAAAAGGTTAATTCTATTTCAATCGTGTGGAAAAATGGTTTAGCATAACGCCCTTATTTATATTAGGAGAATTATAGTTAGACTATAATTCAACTAAGGATTAAATAGATTTAGTAATTATCTGTAATATTCAAATATATATATATATATATATATATATATATATAATTATCTTTTAAACTTTAAATATAATTATATATATATAATTACAGATAACACCACGTAATTAACATAATTACGTTTTCACCCTGTAATTATCATAATTACAGTTTAACACATATTTTCATAATTATCCTTTAAGAATAATTATTTCCTTAATCAAATTGATTAATTAATCCGGATGGAAACAAACGCATTCTTTGTGTGCGACCCTATAGTTTTACATACTACTCAACAGTATATCTGAGTGACACGTGTCGTGGGCATATAATAACTTACATTCTCCCACTTGCACACGATACATAGTAACACAGACGACGGTAAGCGTCTAGCAAACACGTCACTGCCCCCAAGGCTATGTAAATGTGCTTTTACCTTCAAGCAATTTGATTGATCCAATCAATCGTATAATATAATCCTTCATTATCCTTTTGCTTCACGATATTTTGTTTTGAACTTAAGGCATAGATCTATCTCATCCTTTAGGTTTGATGTTTTAAAGCCTTGTATACGTCCTCGCTCAAAATTCCTTTTAAGGAATGTGGCTTTTGACATCAGTCTTCATGATCATCTTGCCATTTATCAGTAATCCGATCTTTGGGTTATTTTGTATCTCGTTGATTATCTTCAACAGCTTGTTGAAGATCAACATCTTGTTGAATGTCAGTGTCAACCATCGTCCCATCTTTGTGGTTCTTAAATTTCTTCAAGATGTACCGTGTCCCCATTTGTGATTCTTGACAAAAAAATCTTTCTCTTAAGAACTCACCAGGGTACGTTAACAAAACTTTTGTTCTTGCTAGACCTATAGAAATAATATCCAATTGGATATCACATAAAGATGTACTTTTTAGACCTTTGAATCATGCTTTTCAAAAGATTTATGCTTTGCTTAAGCATTATAACCCCATATTCTTAAATATGATAACTTTGGGATCTACCAAGTTCATATTAAGAGAGTGAGTTTTATTGGTCCGTGTTGCTTGCTACATAAACTAGTATTTGGGCAACTGTTTCTAGGGCATAACCCCAGAAACATTTAGGCAGAGTGGTGAGACTCATGATAGAGTGAACCATGTTCTACAGGTTTCTATTTCTCTTCTTGGACACACCATTGTGATGTGGTGTTCCGTGAGGAGTCAACTGTGATACAATCCCAAAAATCTCTACGATAATCTTTTGGCTTAGATATTCATGACCTCGATCTAACTGAAGCATCTTTATCCTTTGCCAAGTATACTCACTACTTCTTTCAAAGCTTTTATATTTGTTCTTTAGGTAAGCATACCTATGTCTACTGAAGTCATCAGTAGGATGTAATGAAGTAGTGATGATCGTATCTTGTGACATAACTATAAGTATCACATACATCAGTATGGTTAACTCCTAATAGTTCTTGTAACCCCTAAATGTTTTACCCTTTGAAGGCTCTTTTGTCAACCTGACTAACAAGATATACATGTATCATATGAATCATCATATGATTCCAACTCTCCGCCCGCCTGGAGTTTGGCTATGTGTTTCTTGTTTAAATGTCACAAATAGATCAGTTTTAAGTCTCGCTTAATTCGTTATATTGATTTATAATTACAACTATATATTTCATAAAACATTTATTAAGATAAAACGAAAATTTATTTCTGAAAACATAAATCCGGTTCGTTGTAATTGAGAGAATGAAACTAAATTCCTAGTAGCACTAGGTACATAAAGACACTTGCTAAGTGTTAATGTAAGACCATCTGGAAAGTTCATATCATATGTCCCTTTGAGCAACAACAGCTAGCTTAGCTCCATTTGGTCTGGTTTCATCTTCTTTTCACTTCTTATTTCCTGAAAAGTAGTACTACTATGAGTATCATACTCAATATGTAACACTTAGTCAGAAGTGAATTAAATCAAATTGGTAAACATACCTTTCAGAAATAAATTTGAAAATGAAAGGGTATATGATTCCAACTCTCAGTTGGAGCATTTCTGGCAGGAGCATTTGGAGGGGGGGTTTCAAGAATGTAGAACTTTTTTTTCATACCTAAGGACTGCCCTTAGGAATCGAAACCATTCGATGAAGTTCGTTTCGTCCAATTTTTTCTTATCCAGGATTGACCATAATGTAAATTGGGATAAGTTGTTTGAGTTTGAATCTGAGGTTGACATCTACAAAAACATGATTTTAGTAACTTTGATGTCTCAAATAAATAGATTAACCTTTCAAAAATCATTTGATTTGAGCAAAGATCCATATTTCACCTACTTTCATAAATGGCCAAGCAACTATCTATGGAATTAGGCTATTTAGGTAGGTATCATCTAATTATGTTCATCATAACTCTTAGATATCATGAGATCATATTCAATATATCATATATTGAAATCGGCACGTTTAATCCCACTTCAACGCCTTGAAAATACTCATAAATGACCAAGCAATTGTCTATGATATTCTCAAGTAAACAAACCATACTAAGGCATCGTGATCCCACCTAAATACTAGACTTAGGGTTTACTGGGATCAGTCGTCTAAAATACGACTATTTAAGTGAATGGCCAAGCAACTGTCCACTTAAATCTCGTTAATTTTGGCTCCTTATCTTACACTACATTCAACCGACATGATTGGCTGAGCACTGACCATACCGGGATCCTGTATGCTTGATAAGTACCTTAAATGGGTGGCGTTAGGTTTACGTTTTGTAAAAGGTTTAATTTTAGAAAACATTCGACTTTATCTCTAAAAATCTTGTTTTAAAAGTTTATCTTATTAAATTGGTTTGATTTTGATAAACATATCAATTATAAAATATCATATTTTATTTACCGATTTAAAATTTTGTTTTGTGTTTGATTTTATTTTTAAAACATTTGCGATCATCATAACAATAATAAAGCAATAAATAAAAGCAAACACAAAATAAACAATCACAACAACAACAATATATGGATTTGCCCCTAATGTGGTGTTGTGAGCCAACACAACAACCACGGTCAATTCTAAGGACGTCTTCAAGCTCCCACTGACCTCGCCATCTTGGTGAACTCCAAGGACTCCATCTTGACCTCTTAGAACAACGTCTTCGTTTGGTTTACAATTTAAAATAGAAAGATAACATATCCTACTTTATTTTACAATTGTCCCTATCTAGAAAATTTTAAAAGTACGTACCCTTGCAATTAATACATTTTAATTTTTCAAAACAAAAATAAATCAACCATGGGTCTTTGGGGCAAACGATATACTATTTAATATTTTAAACATAAAATAAATATTTGACCAAAATATAATTAACATAATTAAAAGGTCAAATCATATGAAAAAAAAGTTTATACGGCAAAATAAATTTAATTGAGAAATTTAATTTGTAGGTTAACAAACCTAACCCAAAAGGAAGAACTGACCCATCAAAATCGAGTCTTGGCCCATCCTACGACCCAGCCGTCTAGAGCATTAGGGCACAAGCCCAACACGAGAAACAAAGGAAACAAGCCATAACTTATATGGGCTAAGAGACAGTTCAAAGCTTAACTCTCAAATGAAGCCCAAAATTTACCTTATAACACAAAAATAAATATTTTGTACCTATTATCCAGGCCCACGGCTCAACCAGTTAGGGCAACAACCCACCCGATTGTTCCAGCCAACAAGGCAGCCGATTCACCATCACTTGGTGATCGCTATTTGGGGAAAACCAATGTAAAATACGAAAGGACATACGGTAGCAGCCGAGTCAATTAGGTAACAATCAACGGCTGAATATAGATGAAAAAACACAGTCGGAAACAACTGGGATTAACAATTTCACCATAAGGTGGTGGTGTGGATATTAAAAACAAAACAACAGCCCCAACCGCTTGGTACGTAGACCAGCAGAAGACACCACACCATGATCTTCAAAGCGGAGGCATGGCGACAATGGCTTCGAACACAAATAGGCATATAGCCTTAACGTGACTGTCGTGGCTTTGGTCACCAAAACATGTCAGGTTAAGTGATGGTCAGCAAAAGAAAAACAAAGGTCGATGACGATGACCAGAGATGAGAAACATCCCGGTTCCAGCCGCTCACAGCGGTGGTCGGAAAAGTAGACCAGAGGCAACAACCGTGTTACTCCGGCAATTGTCGACGGCGTGAGACAAAAACAAAACAGCATCACCAGCCCCAGAGGGCAGCGACCTGGACGTCTTAACTTCCCGTAAAGAATAAGGGAGGTAGAACCCATCAGAGAGAAACACGGGTGAAAGAAGATTTAGGTCTGCGATGGTCGATGATGACAGGCGGCGGTCGGCCGGCCATTAGCGACGACGATCTTTTGTAAAACGACTGATTTCAGAAAGAGAACACTAATTCAAAAGTAAGGGTTCAACCCTTTTATTTTTTGGCTTTGATGTATAAAGGAAAGAAAGAGCGATGTGGGGTTTTCAAAACCCTAGAACTATATATATATATATATATATATATATATAAACATATATAGATATATATAATTTCCTTTTGAATCATATAAAACAAAAGTTCACAATTTAATTTATTTTGCTTGCCACATAATTTTTTTATTAATTAAATGCTATCAAAGTGGCTCTGATACCACTATTGGATTTTTAATACAAATTGTAACCGATAAAAAGCAGCGGAAAATTAAATAAATTTGGTTACAACAATTATAAATAGAAAACTTTTCTAAACAATAAAAACCCAATCAGATCCAATGATGCATTTAATTAAAATAAACCACACCATAGGGGGTTTAGAATATGTACCTTTTGTAGATCTGTCGGTGTTACAATTGAAGCACCAAGAAACCAAAGTAGGTTTCCTCTATTGGAAGCCCACACACGAACACGTTTCCCACCTCCACCGGGTGCTAGCCCAATAACCCTAGATTTATATGTGTTTTACAGAAAAGAAAAGGTTTCTTTTCTGTATTTCTCTAAAAGGCTAATTCTATTTCAATCGTGTGGAAAAATGGTTTAGCCTAACGCCCTTATTTATATCAGGAGAATTATAGTTAGACTATAATTCAACTAAGGATTAAATAAGGTTTAATAATTATCTGTAATATTCAAATATATATATATATATATATATATATATATAATTACAGATAACACCATGTAATTAACATAATTACGTTTTCACCCTGTAATTATCATAATTATAGTTTAACACATATTTTCATAATTATCCTTTAAGAATAATTATTTCCTTAATCAAATTGATTAATTAATCTGGGTTTCTAAAGATGGAAACAAATACATTCTTTGTGTGCGACCCTATAGGTTTACATACTACTCAACTGTATATCTGTGTGACACTTGTCGTGGGCATATAATAACTTACAACTTTGTACTTTGACGGATTTTCGACTGAATGCAGAATTTGAGGGGGAGCTAACACGATCATGTTGTTATGACTTTTGAACTGACTTCATGAGATTTAAGTTGAGGGTAAGGATTATTCTACTCTTAATCTCAATGTGTTTGAAAGAAGGACGACTTTAAAACATAGAAAACATGTTCTTAAATGTTCAAACCATTTCTCGAGTCTTAAACATATTTCATGAATACAGAAGTGTGATTTTAAATGTTTTCATTTATATGTGCTTAAATGTTAAACAAACCGTGTGTTTCAAAGATTAATACTTGTGTATTATCTTTTCCATACACTGTCAAGTATTTACACACATCGGTTTACTATTTTGTTGAATATGTTATTACCATGTCTCAGATTGAAACCAAATTTTCAATGGTAAGACACCTCGCTTGATATTCAAAGTTTGAGCGTAATTTCATTCAAAACGTTTCTTTCAAGAATGTCTATATTTAGATTCGTATAGACAACATCCTATTTTTTATGACCTAAGCCTTGATTGCTAAATCATTCATATTTGATCTTTTCATACGATGTCAGATTCTCAAACAAGTCTTTTGTATTCACTTCATTTATTCAATTTACTTGTTTTTGAGAAAATCTTTCATGATTACAAATGCTCAAATATTCATGATTATCCTAATGAGCATACATTAATCTGACTTATTGTGATTCAACTGAAAAGTTAAACTATTTGAGCAACATTATGCTTTTAGGATTACATGGGTTTATTGTGTGAGAACTTCACTGAACTTCTATGGATTCACGTTAGCCAGTGTTTCCTACCCAAGAAGTTAACCTTGAGTGATCGAGTTGCGATGAGTCAATATATGAGTGTGGGTGTGATGAGGTAAATGAAAAGAGAGTTTGGTTAGAAGCGAGCTTAATGATAAAAAGAAAGAGGGTGTGAGATCAGAGTAGAAGAATATCAAAATCTGCATCAACTTTTTCTGAGCCGGACAACCACATAATCTGATAGTTTCACAATTCTTTGGTGAACATTATTGAAACAGGCAACTAGCCCATGCCAACTCTTGTTTATATCCCACTTGCTACTCATATTTTGTTAACAAGAAGATGTTTCAAATTTTTTTGGGGGTGCAACATATAATCTATCTGACTTTCATTTGGAAAATCTGGATATTGAAAAAGAAGGAAGTTTGCCCCACCTTCGCACTTCGATTATGCACAATTGAGTTTGTGTATTACTGTTGCTGTCTCAATGGTTTACACAATTTTGAGCCAATTATCAAAAGCAATCATCATGTGCTTAATTCTTTCATACACAAGCATGTACACACAGGAAATTCGTTTTTCTGTGTAAACGTTTATATAATAAACTTGTGTTTATTCGATGATTGAATGGAAGACTTGGGGGAGTGAACATCAAAAAGCTCCTTTCCAATGTATATTCGTTACACATGGTGACTTCGTGTTATTGACAGGCATTATTAACTGATTCAGGTGTTACACTCTATTTTGTCTGAATTTGAAAAGATTCGGATGAATACTTGGTGAATTGACGGATAATCAGAGGTTCATGTGATGAAAGATCAATGGTTAGAGAAGAGATTAATGACATTTCTTGGAACAGTTTTGATGATTTATGTGCTACAATCAAAAAAGAAAGGGGGAGAAGATTTGTTCAAGAAATGTTTGATGAATAAAAGTTTGTAACAGTTATGGAGAAGAAGTCAAAGAGATGTTGAAAATTAAAGGAGAAATCATTTCAAGAAAGATGATTTGAAGAAAGTTTGCTGAAAGAATTTGTCAAAGATTGCAAGATATGGGAAGATTGTTCGCAGTTGAAAGAAAAAGTTCAAGTGTTTCAGAATATTTGTGGGGAATTACTGAAATTTTCTTTGAAGTTTGATTTGCTAAAGAAAAGCGAGATAATTCTAAAGATAATTTATTTCTGAAGTCTGAAAAAGATTTTATTATTTTGGGGGAGTTTGTTCAAGGTTATTGAAGATCATTATCACTGACTTTGGGGAGATTACAGAGAATTTGAAGACCGTTTTTTAGCTTAAAGAGGAGATTGTGCTTCAATGATTATTTTTGCTAAAGATTAATCAAAAGGGGAGATTAAATGACAAATCTGTTTAGAGATGATCTTGAATTCAAAGGGGGAGAATGTTAGTGCACAAATATGTTGGATACAAGATCATAGAAGACTGAAGATGAAAGTCAAGAAAAGTCAAAGAGCTCAAGTCAACTCTCAAGCATAAGTCAAAGTCTTTTGTAATAAAAGTCAAAGTCAAAGTGTTTAGTGGTGTGAGTGTTAGAGTTTAAATAGGTTCTTTTTCTTTTAATAGATATGTGACTAGAGTTCAGAGTGCACATATCATTCTAGAGAGAAAGTATCTTGAGAGCATTCCGTGTATTGATTATGTAATTGAAATTTGAGATAAAATGGAAATTGTTTGAAATTCATTGTGTCATCTTATTTTACACTGATTGTGGGACACACATAACCCAATAGAAAGAAAACTCAAGAAATCAAGAGGAGATGAAGAAGGTTGAGAGGAAAAGAAATGGTGTAGACAAGGAAAATGATGTGTTGAAGAAGAAAAATTCTGAATTGGAAGCTCAAGTTGCTAGAGACAAGAAAGAAAGAGAAGGATTTGAAAGAAAAACTTTCGCACAGAAATTTTCTGATTTTTCAAGAAAGTCTTTTGAAGAAAAGAAGACGGTAGAACTTAAATGTATAAAACTTTCTCAACAAGTGTCAGATTTGGAGAAAGTTATTGTCATGGAACGAAACAAAGATGAGAAAGAGAAGAAGTTAACTGAACAGAAGAATGTTGGATTATTCAAAGAAATATCTGATCAAAGGAAAAATGTTGAAAAAGATTTTGAAGAAGAAAGGAATGTGTTTAAGGCTGAAATAACGATGTTGACAAGAAATCTATCCGAACTATAAGTAAATGCATTAAAAGAACAGAAGACAAAGTCTGAATTACAGAAGAAGCTTGATACATTGTCTGAAGAAAGAAACAGTTTGTCTAACAAGATTACAGAACTTGAAGGAATCATTTTCAAGGATGAATTGAGAGCACAAAGAAGTCCAGATACAATTTCTCAATCACTCATGAATGATTCAGCTGCATCAGAATGTTCATTCAAATCAGCTGCAAGTTCAATTTTTGTAAATGTTTCTAACAATCCTTTATTTGTTGATTCAAATGATATTGTGTCAAAGCAAGAAGATCATATTCGTCCTACTAATATTTTCTATGTCAAATCTCTTGATGGTTCAGGTACTATAAAAAAGAACAAGTCTCAACAGAAGATGGTTTGGAGAAGGAAAGATGAGAAAGACAATTCAAAGTCATTTGTTCCTAAACCTCAAGTGAACAAAAGAACAATGCTCCGAAAGGTAAATCTTTTGGTAAGTTTGATTCTTCATATTCTGTAAATCATTTAATCAAACTAACACAAAAGAAACTTTGTTGTTCTTACTGTGGAACTGATGATTTTGTTAATAAATATTATGCTCAAAATTGGTATGGAACTTACAGAATCACTTCTCAGCAAATGAATTTAAAATGTACTCTTTTGTTTGTTCTTGGTTTCGTCTTTTATAAAATTGTCTGGTTTATCCGCTAAAAAAATGAATTTAAAAGGTTTAAATCTAATGAGAAGTGGATTTCAAAATCTAACCACTCTAGACCCAAGTACCAGTGGGTACCAAAACCTGTCAAATCTATTTTACAGGTACCACAGGTTTAGGGGTAGTAAGAGCATTGGTTTCAATGTTTAAGAATAATGGATTTTGAACAAAGCAGTTCAAGACCCGGTCTTCAATGATTAAGATGGAAAGTTACTATTCTCACCGGAGAATATGTACACATGGCTTCTGAATACTTCAGTTCAGAACCCATTCTCAATTGTTTTTCTTCTAAAGGATGCTGATTAGTTAACATGTTTCAAAGAAGTTTTACTGTTAAATCGAGGGGGAGTTTATGAAATTTTAATTGTTATATCTTTAAGGGTGAATAGAGAAAAGTTAATTACAATTTGATTGTCATATTTTTTTAATGAGTTGACTTTTTACATATACCAAGGAGAAGTATCTGAAGTTTTTGTCAAGGATGCTTAACTGATAATATTCATTTTAGGGGGAGTTGAGATTTATATACTACAGGTATATCATTCTGAATCTTAAACTCTATCATATTTGAAAGATGAATGACTTTCAGATGTTAAAAATATGTTTTTCTTAAATGTTCAAACCACTTCGTGTTCTCAAAAAGGTTTTATGAATTTCGAAGTTAGATTTTAAATGTTTTTCATATCAAGTACTTTCATGATTATCTGACCGTGTGTTTGCAAAAGATAAATACTTGTGTATTATCTTGTCTATATACTGTCAAATATTCTTACACACATCGGTTTAGTACATTCTTATTGACTTTGTTATTACCATGTCTCAAAAGATAAATCTTTCGATGGTAATATTCCCGTTTGTTATTCAACGTTGAGTGAGTATCAGACATCATTTTAAAAAAATGTGCTTTTATTGTCAAAATTGTTTATATATTGTTCATATAAATAACCATTCGTTCTTTGATACCCCATCACATTTTTCTTCATGATATTTTATCTGATAGAATCATTGTCAAATTCTCAAAACAATGAAATTGACTGATAACACATGTTCAAAATTTTGAGAGATCTTAAATGTTTCAAATGCTCAAATTTCATTCTTATTATTCATGAACATACATTTTCTGATAATGATATCTTGTGCTTAACTGTCAAGATAAATGTTGAGCAACATATTTTTTTAGGACAAAATACATGGGATTCAGTGTGAGTGCTTAAAAGACTTCCATAGATTCATGTTAACCAGTGTTTCCTACCTCGAAAGTAATCCTTGAGTGATTGAGGGGAAAGGGTCAAAAGGATTGAGAGTGGGTGTTTACTGAGGTAAAATGTAAAAGAGAGGTTGGTTAGAAGAGAGCTCAAATAATTAAAAGAAAGAGGGTGAGAGATCAGAGTAAAAGAATAACAAACTCTGCACCAAACTTTTTCTGAGTCGGGCAATCGCATAATATGTTGGTTCACACTTCTTCGTGACCTTCATTGAAAAAGGCAACTAGCCCATGCCAACTCTTGCATTATAACGCCACCTAATACTCATTCTTTTCTCAACAAAAGAATGTTTCAAATTTTAAAGGGGAAGCAACACATTACCTATCTGATCTTCATTTGGATGATTCAAATATTGAAAAAGAAGGAAAGTTGCCCCACCTTCGACCCTTTCTCATGCACATTAAGTCTATGTATTATCTGTTGCTATCTCAACAGTTTACATAATTTTGAGCCTTATTAAAGCAATCATTATGCTTAATTCTTTCATACACAAGCACGAACATACAGAAAATTTGTTTTTCTGTCAGAACGTTCATAGATTAACCTTGTGTTTTTCAATGATTGAATGGAAGTCCTGGTGAGTGAACATCACTCAAACTCCTTATACAATACATCTATTGTACTAAGTAACTTTGTGATACTTACAAGCATATCATAACTGATCATATGTTGATTCAGGGTTACCGCTCTTAATTTGTCTAAATTTGAAAAGATTCGGATGAATACATTTCATGAATTGACGACAGGATATTAGATCATACGGAGTGTATTCTCGTTGGGGGAGATTGTTCATATGTTTCCAAAGAAGGAGAATATCCTATTTTCATGAAGACCGCACTTACATTATTATTTGGGGGAGATATTTTCAAAGACAGAGCTGACATTGAAATGTTTTGATGATTATGATTCTCACAATTCATCAAAAAAGGGGAGATAATTCAAGATTTCAAGTCAGATGATTGATTGTTACAAGGGGGAGAGTACAAGAATGAGAAAGTAAAGTCAGAATTGTTGATTATTCAAAAGGAAGAGATTTTCTGAAAAAGCTTATTGCATTTTGTAATCAAAGGGAGAGATTGAAGAAAATATAAAATTTTGAAGACTTCAACGTTTTGTGAAGATTGTCAAAAGTGATTAAGAAATTCAAAGAGGGAGATTTACTTAAAGCATCGTCAAATATCAATTGTCAACAAGGTGGTAGCCTAGCGGGTGAAGGCCTTGGGCCTAATGTTGAGTAAGCACTAGGTTCAGGGTTCGAATCCTGCAAAGCTCCCTCAATGGCATCCCAGACTCTGGGTCGACCTTCGGGTCGGCTCGGGTCCAGGTATCCGGACAACCAGTCTATGGGTTGCGGGTTCGGTCATTAGGCCGGGCTTAGTCAGATCCTGGACGGGTCTAGTCCAAAGGGCTGGGTCGGGTCGCCGCGGATTAGTCGGTGCTACCCTCGGATGCCCGGATACCGTGGGAACGTGTGTGTGTGTAAATGCCGTTCAAAAAAAAAATCGTCAAATATTAATCAAAGTGGCAAAGATTTGAAGATTTCAAGGTTGTTGAAGAATATTTGTTGAATTTTTTTCTAAAGAAAGAAGACATGAAGATTAGTATCAATTTTTTTTAATCTTGAATCCAAAATGGGAGATTGTTAGATCAAGAATTGTATTCAAGATTAAAATTTCTTGTTGTGTAATTGTTTGTAATTGTCAAAAATCAACAAAAGTCAAAGTGTTTTAAATGTCTTTTAAAGTCAAATAGGATTAGCTGCCTTGTAATCATAGAGTTTAAATAAGATGTGTCTTTGTAATATTAGGTTAGTTGCTTTGACATTGTCATATACATTTAGAGAGAGATTCTAGAGAGAGAATATGTAGAGAGAGAAAGTTCAAGTTCAATGAGAAATTGTTAGATTTGTGATTGAAATCTGTTTGTATGGACCTATCAAATGAGTTAACCGACGGTTCTAGAGAAGGATCTAGATGAAGGGTTCTAATATATTTTTATTTTTAATAAAAATATAAAATGTGTTAAATGATCAAATTGCCCTCTGATTTAACCCACTTAACTGGATTTTTTTTTGGATGAAGTTAGTTTTAGGGACCTAAGACGTTATAAAATGCAAACCACGAGAATGCAATCCATAGATATTTTAAAGTAGAAACCCATACTGTTAAAACACATAAACCACATGGACAAACATGCAATTTACTCAAAACCAAATTACATAGTGCGTTATAAAAAATTGCAAATCACAAACCATGTCTTTAAAAATCGTGACTAAGGGGGTGTTTGGGATTGCCTATTAAAATTTATTATTGACTTATTAGCTTTTCCCCACCCCTATATAGCTTTTCTACACTGCTAATAAGGAGCACTGTTCTAAAAAACTCGCCGCACAACCGCTATGGCGCGCCATGACACCAAGGCTTGTGTCTCACACCACGTTAAGCCCGTGGCACGCCATGACCTAATGCGCAGTTTTTGCAATGCAATATTTGGTTTCTTTTTATGTTTTTAATATCTCATTTGCAGGTTTTAATATATACAACCTAATTTAACTTACTTATTACTATTGACTCATTGAGTAACACAACAAAACATATGTTTTTATATATAATATTATATTTAAAATAGAAATTTGACGTCATAAGTCACGCCTTGAAAACGCCATGGCTTCGCCACACTCCTAAGGCTTGAGGCTTGGCCTCGCCGCCACGCCACGCCATTTAGAACCTTGATAAGGAGTTTTTGATAAGTTAAACCATTATGACTTATCAACTTATTTGAAACAACTTATAATTTTTTTTGGTTATTTTACATGTATAAATAATCATAAAAAAAAACCCTAAATAACACCTTTTTGATAGCAATAAGTTAAATAAAAAAGAAAAAAAAAACAAAGTAATGCATACGAATGAATAGTCGTAAGCGTCTACAGGTACTCAACTCTCACATTACTGCTGCTCATCAAGAACCTTCTGCCATGGCGGCTGAGAAAGAAGCCGCTCTTGCTGCTGTTGCCTCCGATTCTCCCACAATGTACGCTTATCGTTTCTTATGCATCTACTGATGCTGGACAATTGTTTATATAGACCTTTTTTTTAGGATTTCTATAGATTAGTTCGCTTAGATTTCATTTGTTAGAAGCGACGTTTACTGTTGTTATGTGCTTCTATGTGTTATCCCATTTTGATATGTTGTTTGATTGTATAATGATCATTTTGATGCTGCTGATTAATTTAATTTGATCAGTTAAGTGTTTTATACTCCCTACATTTGAGAAAAGGAATGCTTTAGGTTTTGAAGTCGATTCATACTGGTGTTGCCAAATACAAAATTCACATGGGTTTCGGTATTAGTTTATCAAGAAGTTTTCTCCTACTTGTTATCTTGCTTTATTATATTATAGATCTATCAACAAAAATGAAAGAAAAATAAATTGCTCAACAATGTTAAGATTAAAGAAACCCCATTTTATAATCGAGGATCAAATTATATTGCTTGAGGTAGTCAGGTAGAGCACCAAATCTCGGGTGAGATTGTGGAGGCTAATTTCTTTTACTTGCAATTAGGCTCAATACCATGATATTTTAATGAAATGATAAATTTTATTTATGAATTCCAATTGATGGTGTATACCGACTCGTTTGGCCCATATATTTGCAACTTAAGTGTATATTTCTAAGTGAATGGTGTTTCTCTTATGCTTGGATTTACTTATATGTTGTGAGAATTTGGGGATAACCACCATTATTTCTCTGTATGTATAGGTATACTTGATAGGAATTGTACTCTTCAATTGTCAAAGAAATCATTATATCATCTATGCAACAAGCATGGATAAGTTAAGAAATCGTAAGATGTGATGATCTGTAAACCCTTCGTTAAATAAGCGTTTTGCGGCTTATAAAGTGCCTTGTTCTTATCTTTTCTTTCGACGAGGATGTAATATCTCAAAATATCTTTGAAAATGTATGCTTTTATTCATGCCCCTTCCTTAGCCATGGTGCTACTTAGGGATGCCTCACAAATGAGCACTTTGAAACTTACTCAAGTAACTGACATTGCCATCATCCATCCAATATAACTGCAATAAGTTCTTAACTTTGATATGAGGACATTGTTACCACATATAATCGCTTAACCAGAAATACAATAGGAGTCCTTCCTATAAGGCCACACATCACATAATCCAAAAGAAAATGACATGAGGTAGTCGCCATGAGGCTTGTCATTTTTCAATCACCTATGCTTCATGATCCCCATCCGTTGCCATGTGTATCTGCCTCATCTATTGAAACCGTGGCTTGCAACTACATATCATCAAGTGGTAGAATTGCAATTTTAATTGATCCAGGAATTGCAAATAAATAATATCTCAGCAATACCGAGCATCTTTGGCTCTCCTTGATTTTATGGAGTTCCTCTAGAAAAAAGGGTGTGGTTGTTGTAATGTATCACTCTGTCTCCTAGTTGTCTAGATATACCTGGTTCCTTCACAATGAATGGACAATCAACATGTAATCCAACATCTTTTGAACAAGATGATGATGAAGGTTGTGCTTGTAGCTATGAGGCAATAGTTGAAGAATGGTGGTGCATGTGCATCCAGGATAAAATACCAGTTGTGTTTCCAAATATAAACTGCTTTGTAAAATTTACATTATTGAAAATGATAGTTGGTACATATCTAGAATGAAAGATTTAATGATCAAGTAAATCCTTTTCCACTGTGTCTGATATTCATGTTTTTTGAAGTCTACATCCTTCTTAGGGTGGCAGGTTCAGTTATGTTTCTGAACATCTGTTGTACTTAAGATCTACACCTTTTTACATTTTTATCACTTCTGCCTCTTGCCTGAAAAATCTATTAAGAGTTAATGATTTTTTTTGTTTAAAGTGGAAGATTAATGCTTAGCAGTTTCTCTAATTTCTTGTTTGAATAATTATTATTTTATTGACAACCATTTAGAATGATTTTTTTTTGAGTTTGACCATTTGACAAGCATGTGATTGCTATAACAGCTACCACACAGTTTAGATGATATAGGTGCTTACGAATAATAGAACTAAGGTCCATGAAGCTGACATAAAGTAAAATGGGTACAGTGCATGTTGAATACCTGGTCCTATTAGGCATTGAAGCTTATGTTGGTTACATTTATGGTGTATTGCTTTTTGTTCTTAGCCTATCTCCTTATCACCTTGTTGCTTATACCAACTTAAGCCTTACAAATTTCGTTTGCTTGTTCGGCAGCGTTAAAATCTTTAATTTTTTTATTTTTGCAATTGTTTACTGCAGGATAGGACTTTTTTCAGTATTTTATCTTGTTATGTCATCTCAGATTGAAATCTTTTTATGTAAGCCTCCATTGTTTCATGTTACAGTTTTGACAAGATCATTAACAAGCAAATACCAGCAAATGTGGTTTACGAGGATGATAAGGTAGCACATTACTGTATTGAGTTTAAATTGTTGATTTTTTAATATTTTGAACTCACATCATGTGTTCTATGATCAATTTATGTATACTTGAATTCAACCTTCTTGAAAGTGGTTGTAAGATCTTCTTGATAAACCATCCAAATGACAATGCCATACGAGACTCTTACTGGTTGGCATTCTTTATTTACTCTATTTATTTATGTCTGGGTTTTGTTTCCTTAACTCGATTGCTATTATTGATGCATTATAAGTTTGGTAATCATTTCCATTGAAGCTTCAAGACAGGGGACATTGGATACTTAAGACAGAGCGAAGATGGAGGTTTTGGTACTTACAAACTTCTAGAACACTTGTTGAAAAGGGGAGCCAGGAAGGAGATATTGAGGCGAAATCAACACTTATGAAAAAGCTAACTGGAAAGATATTCCAAATTACCAAATTCAAGTGTAGTCTATTCGTGATATGGGAGATGGAGAGAGAGAGGGAGAGAGAGAGAGAGGTTGTTTGCATTTCAACTTGTGGGCCAAAAGAGCGAAAGGGACAGATCTTCACCTAATACTTAGTAAAGTGGGGAAGAGTTACCCACGCCCAGGGGACCGCGGGGAGGGGTGGGGTGTTTGTTCAGCACTAAATACAAATAAAATTGATAATGGGTTCTGCAGACTAAATTGACAAGATAGCTTTGTCTCCTAAACAGTCAATATATATACAGAGGCATTTATTTATTGATTCAAGGATTGCTGATCAAAAAAATATTTAAGAGTCTAAATATGAAACTTGAAGCCGTGATGTGAGAGGGGTGTCCTTCCTGGGTTTGAGCCTTGAGGCTAAGAGCAAAGAGCCAAGACCCTTTACATGGAGGATCTATGATCCATATATGGAGTCATGGACCAAAGAAATATAATATGATAGAATATTGAAGCAGTAGCAGAGTGAGAGATTACCTTTACTAAAATTGGGAACTTTTAATAGACATCAATCCACTAAATTCAGCACACACAGAGAGAGAGACAGAGAGAGAGAGAGAGAGGGAGAGAGAGAGAGAAGTTCTTACAATATATAAAAAGATTTGAGATACCTATAAAGAACGTACCAGAGAATTTTTTATCATCACCCCTGCCATGATATGCCATACAAGAAGGATTGATGATGCTGAGGATGTAGCAAGTGATTATGTTTTTTTGTTTGGGTCGTAGAAGTATTTGGATTCTATTTAACAATCATTATGGTAGTGAGATATGAAACTTGCTTTGAGGTGGAGGATGGAGGCTTTTTTTAATTGCGTTGAGGCAGTCATGGGCTTCATCTTTTCTTTGTTGAAGGGAAATACCTCAAGTATGACAGGAGTGCATGTGTATCATATGCTTTATTTTTGTAATTGAACTTTTGTGCCCAATGAGCTTTTTGGGTTTCTTATGACTAAATTGGTGCTGTATTGTTGTTTCAATCTTACATTTACAAGTTTGTTAAGTGAAACATGACATAATAATAAGTTTTTAACAATAGCACTTATATTGTTTATTGGTACTTCTATGTAATGCTTTAGTTGATATCTTCATTTTGTGATCGGTAAGTGGTGAAGATACATGTTCAGACCCAAGTGTAACCTTGGCCTTCTACCTTATAATAAATAAGCGTTTGTGCTTGGAATTTTCACAAGTCGTAGCAGTTCACCATGCATGCCCTTGTATGGTTTTGTAGTTTTTAGATTACACATTGTAATCATTATTGCTCGTTGTAACTCATGAAGTCCTTGATATTGTAGGTTCTATCTCCAAGTGTAGTATGTCATGTTCCTTTTTTGTTTATATTTCATTCGCCACCCAACAATCAACATTTCCTCTTCTTTGTAGGTTCTTGCTTTCCGGGATATTGCTCCTCAAGCACCAACACACATTTTGCTAATTCCGAAAGTTAGGGATGGCTTGACTGGCCTGTCTAAGGTAATCAAGTATATTCACACATAGTCATACATTTTTATGGAATCAATAGAAGTACAATGGTTCTCTTGAGACACGAAGCAAGAAAATAAGTAGACACCATACAGGGTTGTTGAACTAGCATAGGATTATAATTTCTATACAGGAATGATAAAGCCTACTAAAACTCCCATTAAAGTTTTGATAGATCAGCCACTCCATCCTACATTTGCTAGGTGTGGGGCTCCTTTATGGATACAATTATGATAACCTTCAACCTCTACACACTACAGATGAAAATAATATTGTTTTTATTTTAACTTTTTGTAGGCATATTCTAATTCCATGTAAACTGTATATTAGAATGAAGATTGCTGGACAATGACTAAGTATATTCTATAGAACAACAAAATAAACTTATTATCATTGATTGATTGAATAATGAACTTTTTTATTTGAGAGTGGCTTGATATTCAGTTGCATCCTAGTATTACAATATCTAGTAAACTACTTATAGTTTCTGGTGTAGCACACATTTCAAGGAGCTTGCCTCTTGGGCATAGAACCCATAGTTTTCATGCATACTCCTGCACATTTAGGTTCATGTGAAAATCAAGCAATTTTCTGTTGAAGGATCTTTCTTGATGAATTTCTCTTGCACTCCTCTAGCTTCTTCCTTTGGTTTTGTGGTTTGCGACAGAGGAGGAAGGAATTCTTATGCTGAACATTTCTTTGTAAAAATATATAATGCAGTCAATTTGAAATTTTGTAGTGTAATATCTCATTTACTTCCGTTGAGATTTCATGCTATAAGTTTTGTTGAAAGAAAAAAAAAGGATCTAACAATAGAAAAACAAGGGTGGTGCAAAAAGAATATGCTTATTGCACCCTTAGGGGTTGAACTCTAGGATGATCTGTTGCTGGCGAATTTTCAACAAGGTTTTATCTTCAAGGTCTGGAGAAAAAGGGGTCTCAAAAGGGTTCTCAGGGGATAGCTCTATGAGGCTTAAGTTAGCACACATGTTTTGACAGTGAAAGGTGTAAAAAAGTGTGATTGTTTAGGATATTTTTAGAATGAATTATATGTTACTTATTTTTGGTTTTATGTAGTACCTATTTGGAGACTCTTGCATGAATGGTCTCATAAGTGATATTTATATGTAGGACTTTGAATACGTTCCAAAGCTTTTGTATTGCTATTAGACTGCAAGGAACTTCTCAAGAAACACCTAAAACGAGGCCAATATACCAAAGGAGGCCATTCTTGGTGTAACTTGGGCAAATATGCAATTATAGTCAAGTCTGGAGGTCTGAAGCCTCAAGGAGGGATTTAATGTTCGAGGTTCTGTGTTATGCCACCCGGTCTTTTCCCTCCATGAGGGTCTTCTTGCCCAGAGACTGGGGTTAACCTAACCAATCTCCGTAGGGTTGATGTTTGGGACAAAAGATCTCTACTCGCAAGTGCACAATCCACAAGTAATATGACATTACTTAACTAAACCAGAACACTGAACAACAATCCGACATTGATGACCGAAGGGATCGTCATGTCGGGTTGTTGTTCAGTGTTCTTGTTTAGTTAAGTAAGGTCAACCCTTATTTCTTTTCCTTCGGTCAGAAATGTAGGGTTGTTTACTTAGTGAGAGCAGGCCTTCGCCCTTTATCCAGAATGGATTTTAGCTTGAAGTGAAGTGTTCGACCTAAGGTGAATCAGATGTTCGAAGGAGGCTAGGACCAAAGGAAAATGCTCTATGAGTGCTTAAGCCGAGATTATTCGCCACCGTCAAGAAAGCTCGTCAGTGGAAGTTGTAAAAAGTCTCGATTCCAAGGAAGGGTTGATGGCAGCTATCCTGCTTTGTCAGAGATAATTGGAATGAAATTGGTGTGGTTCCGTATATCAATTCTTTCGAATTTCTCGTCTCGTTTTTTGTGAATTAGCATCTCGAGGGTCACATCTTGTCACAATATGAACTGTGAAGGACATGAAGTAGACGTAGTGACGCAAACTTTCCTTCTTCGCGCCCGCCCACGCTTCGCTGACCTATCGCGTGTAAGTCAAATGTAGCTCTTATCTTCATGTCCTTGTGTGATAGGGTCCGGCTTCAAGGAGAACGTCGAGACATCATCAGTTTGGAGCGCAAGGCCAACAGAGCAGGCCCGGTTTATAAAGTGATAGTAGTCAGAATAAATAATAAAGATAATAGTATGTAAGAAGCAGGTATCATATCGACAAGGACTATTTTATCTTGATTGTAAAAACTCAGTGATGACATAACAAAAATTCAAAATAATATGAGAATATTAACGACTACAATGCAGAAATATAAAGCTAAACCACAACTAACTTAAAAATACAAGGATCAGATTCAAGTTAGAAACAACCATATCGCAAACACAACCCAAACACAATGGACATAGATCATACTGAAACTCGGAATTAATGCTGATAATGGGATGTGGATAAATGATATTTAGTTGAAAATGAAATCCCTGAAGTCAACTGATGCAAATGTTTGTTATGCTAATTGCTAACATCACACTAAGGTATTAGTAATCTTTCGATATTACTGAATTCACCAACACATATACACCCATATGCTTATGGTGCAAATACACAGGAATGACATTTAGTTTCGTATGTGCAACCTTTATATGCCTTATCAGTCTAAGTTCAAGATTCCACATTGACCGTACATTTTGTTCGATGTTTATCCCTTTACAATAAGTACAATAATCATTTCGTTCATCATTATAAGTAAATTAATCCACCACAGGCAGTAAGCTCGAAACATGAACAAACTCAATAAGCACGTTTACATCAACATCATCCATCAACACAATCAAATCCCCTTATCATCCAATCAGTTGAATTCACTAATTCAATGCTTACATGTTTAACTAACATAATTTTGATATATTAACCATCTTCCGTTCTTGTTAAACTCACCGGCCGATATTGCATGTACCAATTAGTAGAATAATGATAATGATGATATCTAGATGCAAGAGTGGTAAGCCTGTGATTAGATATATGTATGCCATGTATGCCAGGAGGAATATAATGTAACAATAAGGGCTGTTTGGTAAATTGTAAGGGAATTGGTTGGTGATTTTTTCTGTAGCAGTTGTGAGTTGAAAGACGTGGTGTTAGGGGGTAGAGGTTTAGTTAGCATAGCCAGTCTAGATTAGAGGTAGCCTTTGGGTTAGTGGGGAGTATTACAGTCTCTTGAATGTTGTATCTACGAGTAACCTTTTCAATTGATGAGGAAATAAAACAACCGATCACCGTGAAACAATCAAATTTTACCAAAGTGGTATTAGAGCTAAGAATGATGACAAGAAGCACAATATCGCGTGTAGACAAATTGGAGGGAAGCATCGGGACATTCAAGGAAGACATTCAATTGATGATGTAATGCCTGGATATATTGTTAAAAGATGCAGGAGGAGGTCACAGCGAGGGCAAGTATGCCGTTGCAGTTTTTTCTTCTGCAGTACGTCGACGTGACATGAGCGTGAGTCTAAAATTTGGTTTGCCTAAGAAAATACAAATTGAAGCGGATTTGGGAGAAGAGGAGACTCGAGGACTGTGGCCGAGGTTGCGGGAGATGGAATCAAACATGGAGAATGGTTGGTTTTTGTGATTGTGAGCGCCGAATGATACTTTGTTCTAAATCGGCTGTCCGAAGAACAAATAGAAGTCGTTCGTTTGAAGGTGATGTGATGCGTTGGTTCCTGTGGGAACACAAAAGAAGACCAAATTCACGATGGTCACAGTTGAAATCGATGATAGTGTGCCAATTTCATCGATGGCAGAAGGGTCACTGTGCGAGCAGTTTATATAGCGCTCAAACAAGAGGGCTTAGTTGAAGAATATCTTCAGATATTTGTAGCTTTAGCTGCCCCGCTTGAAGGAATCTCGGAAGAAGTTTTCTTAAGCCAATTTGTGAACGGGCTAGATCTAGTGATCCGTGCCGAGGTAAGACTGTTGTCTCCGATGGGGATAGGGGCAGAGATGGAGTTAGCTATGATGGTGGAGGAGAAAAACAGGGTAATCACTCGAAACCGGGGGTCGAGTTCGTGTGGGCCCAACCGCCCAAGAAATCAGTTGGTAGTTCGAGTTGGACTTCGGCGACAACCAAGCCAGTGGCGAACGCAAGGGGGTACGAAGGAAGGGGAGTACCAAAGATTGACAGATGGGGAACTGCAATAGAGAAGAGCCCAAGGTTTGTGTTATCATTGAGATGAGAAATTCGCACTAGGACATAGATGCAAGAAAGAAGAGGTGAACCTTTTACTAGTGCAAGACAAGAGACGAGACAATGGGGTGGAATGATGACGACCAACCGGAACCAGACATTTTTCACGAGCAAGACGTAGAAGTGTCTTTGAATTTAATTGTGGGTCTATCGGGACCAAAAACAATGAAGTTGGAAGGCGGTATGGTAGACCTGAAAGTGGTTTTTGTTAATAGACAGCCAGGATCCCACAATTTCATATCAAAGACCCTGCTGGATAAACTGAAATTGCCACGAGAATGACAGAAGCTTATGACATTTGAATGGGTGCAGGAGAGGCTGTGAAAGGGAAAGATATACGCCTGAGGGGTAAAAGTTGTACTGCAAGGGGTCAAGATCGAGAGGGAGCTTTTGTCAATTGGTCTGGAGCTATGCTGTTAATATCGGATATCGGTGGTGTATCGGTCAGGGACCGATACACGATATATCGGAAATATCGGTGATATATCGGTCAAAAATATCGGTTCATATAATATTTCTTAGAATTATATATATATAATATATATATATATATATATATATATATATATTATATCAGTATGCATCCATAAACATATCATCTGCATTAAAACATAGAAGTTGACCATTGTTGTCTACTTTTCTGTTGAAGGAAGTCGATGATGAAAGAACTAAGAAGAAGTCGTATATGGAAAAACCTAACTTAGATAGTTAGATTTCTCACAAAATTTAAAAAAAAAGGCCCATATAACTAACAAAAAAATATTACAAAAAATAAGCCCAGCCCACCGGTAATAGAATTACAAAAAAATAGGCCCAAAACAGGATCACAAAAATATCGGTATTATCGGCCGATATTTTGGTCAAAATATCGGCGATATATCGGTCAATATCGCCGATATATCGGTTGGCGATATAAGGAGCGATATTTTAACACCGATATTCTGTATAGGAGCGATACACGATATATCGGCGATATATCGCGATATTAACAGCAGAGGTCTGGAGAACTCGGATATGATATTGGGAATTCAATGGCTTGCAACGTTGTCGCTCACCATTACGAATTGGCTGACACAGATCATGAAATTTTGAGTGGGATCGAAAGAAATAACATTGAATGGGGATCTGTCCCTCGGGAGATCCTTAATGTCGCTGAAAGCAATGTTGAAGACACCTAGACTGGAGAAGCAAATTGGTCCAGTGGCCCCTAGAATACAATTGGTGCTGGATGAGTTCAAGGAAGTCTTTCAAATGCCAGAAGGGTTACCACCACAACAAGGGAAGGAACATGGAATTATATTGAAGGAAGGGGTCGGTCCAATTAACGTAAGAGTTAAGACCATATAGGTACCCGCAATTTCAGAAAGATGAAATCGAGAAGCTAGTAGCAGAAAATTTGAAAGTGGGAATCATCCAACATAGTCAGTGTCCGTTCTCGAGTCAAGTTTTGCTTGTCAAGAAGACGACGAAAGTTAGATGTTTTGCACTATAGAGCATTGAATAAGGGTACAATCTCAAAAAAATACCCTATATACCCATTATCGAAGAGCTAGCGGATGAATTGCACGAGCAGTTGTTTCTCGAAATTAGATTTAAATTTTTGTTATCACCAGATTCTTATGAAGACAGGCGACTTAGAGAAGACTTTCCGAACAAGGTCATTATGAGTTTAGCTAGCATATTCTTGTACTAGTTGAATGTATTGCTTCCACGACACACCCTACATTCTATTCATGAGCAATGCATTAGAATGATCCTTCCGGTCATCATTCTGATTAAAGGAATCAAACAATGGGCGTCAAACCACTATACGATTATAAGCATAACTCACAAAGAAATTAAACATATATCATCACAAAGACTTCAATTAACACAAAGTAATCTCAAGGTTCAAGTAACAAATTCAACCAACCTCAATTGAAGTATTGAACTACTCTTTCATTTCAGTATTAGGAGAATACATCAATTCTAAGTTCATGTTGTTTACACAAATACCAAAATACGATTTCAAACACAAAAACAAGCCTAAAGGTTTCAAGAAAACTCCTTGAAAATGTGTTGGAGTTTACAGCAGATTTAGTTCAGATGCATAGGCTCCTTTTGCTATCCAAGTGTAGTTCCTTCTCAGTTCCCGTAATCACCCTCTGTTCTTCTGATCCCCCATATTTTATCTGTGGAGGCAGGGCTGCCATATCGAGAGAAACTCTTTTCTGCTTCTCTACTTCCCTTAACATAAGCAGCTTCCCCTGCGTATCTCACTCCTCTGATCTGTATATCTAATTTCCCTTTCCTTCTTCCTTTGGCAGCCGTCCCCTTCCTTTTATCTTAGTGAAGCCGCAAAAGTAAATCCTTTCTGTAAAAATACCATGTTGCCCTTGATGTTACAAAACTATATTTCCTCTAATTCCCCAAGACACGTTGCTGCTGTTTTTTTCTTTTCTTTTCTTTCTTTCTTTTTTTTTTTCTTTTTTTTCTCCTGTGAATCTCAGATTGCTGCCAAGGAGTTATTGCTTAGGCAAAATAATGGTGTTGCTGTTGTTTGATTGACACCAGCCCCTGCTGCTGTTCGTTTCTACTGCTGGGCTACTGTTTTGAACATCGAAACATGGCTGCTGCTGTTTTTTTAGATTTAAGAAATGGCTTTCTCTGTTGTTAGCTTCTGGTTATTGCTGGGCTTAAGACATAGCTGCTGCTGATGATCTAATCAAATGTGCTGCTGTGTTTTACACCAGTGAACTGCTGGTGGCTTTGCTCTCAATCACAGCTACTGTTACGACGAGGCCGCCCCTACAGAGTTAGAGACTGCCGCTGATGGTTGTTGATCAAAAAGGGCTGCTGCTTCGTCGATACAATGCTGTTGATAGCTTGGTCTGATGCTGTTAATTAAACAGGAGGCTGCTGCTGCTAACAGCTAGTCCCTGTTGGCAACGAGTTCATCATTAGAACAGTCACTGTTAACATAAAACAACCATTATTTAAAAATTTATAGCATAAAACGTGCAGTCATAGATAAATGCTCATTAGTGATAGGATTGTTAGTACTTTAACGGTGTAACTATACCACTTTAAGGATGAAATTCGTAACCAAAGCTCAATATGGGGATGAAATATAACAAATAAAACCGAATATAGTTGATATAATGAACTATAAACACTTGACTTGACTTCGGGCTTACTTGGCTCATGCTTTATGAGGGTACTATCTGCCTCCATTACGTGTTCACTACTTCATTTGGAAATCTCGAGATTTTTTACCATCTCGTCTGCATTTTCTCCTTCTTGTGTTTGCATTGTTGTGCTTGTGGCCTCTAGGAGGCCTCCAGCAGATCTTCTTCAGCACCTTCAGTCTGAATTGTTGATGGAACTTGGCCACTAGGCCATGCTCGTGGGTAAGTCTGGAGGTATCTAGCCTCATTTACACGACTGTGATTGCAACAATTTCTGTTCGGGATCTCATGACTGCAATGGTTTTTTGGCATATTTTTCAAGCACAGAATGCATATGGCTATGGTTAAATAGTCAAATATAGTAAGTGAAGCAAGGTCAGTAACTCACGGGCATTAGTATAAATAAGGGGGCTGAAAATGAGGGAGGGATCGATAAGTTTTGGCGAAAACCTTGGGAGATATCTCAGCCTCTCAAAAGCTAACATCTGCTGTATTCATTCCATTGCTACGTAATACTAAATTTTACTGTTTAGTGTGTATCATGCTGCCCCATAGATTGATGCTATTGCTTTTGGTTTACAATGCTCCCCATATTTCACCATAACTGAAGGGTCAGGCTTGTGATTAATAGTTAAAAACTTGTATTAAAATGGTGTAGAGTCAAATATGCAATTATCTTTGTTTTGTTGGAGTAAGAAATAATGAAAAGATAATTATTTCTTTTTTATTGTCATTTCACATACATAATTGGATTAGATATTTGTAAATTCATGTGATATTGTAGGCTGAGGAGAGGCATTGTGAAATTCTTGGTCATCTTCTCTACACTGCAAAGGTTGTGGCAAAACAAGAAGGTCTTGAAGAAGGATACAGAATTGTCATCAACGATGGTCCAAATGGATGTATGTATAGCTTTCTGCTGGCAAGAGAACCAAAATTTGATGATGAATATTCATGAAAGAATAATATTTATAGGTATTCATCATGAATAGTTGGTTCTCAAATTTTTTATCATTTCTAAATGAATTTTCACCTAGATAGCAAACATGGGATTAGTTAATTGTTAGTGATTAACAATGTTTTTGGCAGGCCAATCTGTTTACCATCTTCACGTTCACCTCTTAGGGGGACGACAAATGAACTGGCCCCCTGGCTAATATGGACAACCCGTCGCCCAGCAGGTTCGTATGGGGATTTTCCTGATTGAATGTGAAGGTGACACATTTGTGGGCTGTATTTGTCTTGAATCTTTAGCAGGACTACTGTTAATGCCATTGTTCATGGGCACATTACTATAAATAATGTTAGGCTGCAACCTATTTATATGGATATCTTCGACCTATTATGATATCGTAGTCTTATGCGAGTCTAAACTCTGTTTTTGACAAAGATGGCGAATCTTGAGAAGTTCCAAGATACGGTTTGATTTTGAGTTTCTTTCGTGACATTTGCGTGTAGGCTCTTTTTAAAGTATATAATATTTATATACGACAAATTCTCACATACACTCGTCACCTTATGATGAGGTTTGAATTCTAGACCTACCGGGAGGTTGGGCTCTACCAGTAACTTGGGTATTGTTGTGCCACTGTCCCTTTGATGCATGTCGATTTATGCCCGTCTTTGAAAACAGAAAGAGGTTGCTTTACTTTGCTTTAAGATTTGCTGATTCAAACAAGTTAATGCCAAATACAACCATAAAACTAGTAGCTAGGACAAATATCAACCACAAGCAACAATAAATAAATTATACTTATTTATTGTGGTTAATCCAAATATGGCTACGTTACATTAATACATCTCGAGTTTGATCCACCATTTGTGTTCTTCTTCAAAGAACAAAACCATGTGTAAACCAACACTTCCAATCGTCGATTGGAAATAAAATAAGCATCTCTCACTTTATCGAAATTGAAATCATTTTCAAAGATATATAATCAAAGGTCTTGCTCAAGCCTCGAGTGATTTGATTCAAGGTACACAAGGACAATGTTTTAATCTATCCTAAAATAACCGGTCATTTTTAGGGAAAAAAGTCTGGGGTAGGCCTTAACTGGTCCTTAAAAAAATTTAGGACCAAATCTGGACCGATGGTCCTAACCGAACCTTAAACGGTACTTTGGGTTTAAAAAAATTATAACAAATCCATATATAAATATGAAGTGGTCATTTTTTTTTAAATAAGAATACCCTGGATTTTCATTTAATTGTAAACTAAATAATAGTAAGATATAAAAATTATTTGTGATGTTATAAATTAATTAATTCTTTTAACATCTTTATTTTTTATTTTATTTTTTCGTCTTGATTACCTTTGCATCTTCAACACAAATTTTCTTTCTCTTTATCGTCTTGAATGTTTTTTATATTCTTCCTCGCTTTTAACTTTCCTTAAGTTATCAAATTGAACATAATTTAAACATAAAGCACCAGGTATTCCTTATAATAAACCATCACATTTATTTGTGTTGCATGTTGGGTTTAAAGTCGAGTCACATAAAAAAACAAAGACACATCTTTGAAAATTTATAGATTTTTCTTACATTAATTTCATTATTGATCACTAAAAGTTATTATTTTGATATATTTTTTTTTCTAATTCAAGTATACCTTGAGTATTCATCTATAAGTACAACGATATACATTTTGCCAGACAAACTTTGCACAAAGATAGGACCAGAAAGGTCAACATGAAGCATGTGCAAAGATCTTGGACATGAAACATCAATATTTGTCTTGTCTGAGGCTTTCTTGAGCTTTCCCATCTCACAATCAAGACAAAGATGATCTTTGTCAAATTTAATATGTGGTAGTCCTTTTACCAGATAATACTTAACTAAGATTTGAGAAGTTAAGACGAGAGAACTTATTATGCCAGACCCATGAATCTTCATTCTTCTTTGAGACCAAACAGAGACATGTGACTTTGCAAGAGAGTTCAAGAAATAAAGGTTTCCTTTCCTATCAGCTCTGAGCAGTTCTTGACCGGTATTTGTTAGTAAAGTACATTATTTCTTCTGAAACTTAACATCAAAACCATTGTCATAAAGTTGACTTATGCTGAGCAGATTGTGATTTAGCCCATCTACATAAGCAACTTTGGACACCGAAATATCACCGTTGGAAAGTGTACCATATCCTTTGATCTGTCCTTGTCTGTTATCATCAAAGGTCACAAATCCTCCACTTTTGTCTTTGAATGAGGATAACAACCTTTTATCCCCAGTCATGTGGCTTGAGCATCTAGAATCTAGATACCATACATGCACATGTTGTTCCTGCAAGACATATTAGAGAATTTTAGGTACCCATTTCATGATGGGTCTTTTCTTGTTAGGCTTTGGCACTTTCACAGGTTCCTCTGGTTTTCCAGTTTGTGCTGCTTTGTCAGATTTGTTTCTTTGCTTCTTTTGTTTCTGGGTCTTGGATTTATTCCTTTTAGGTGTAGACGCAGAGAGAATGCAATAAGGACCAGAGAAATGGTTCTTAAGTTTTAACAAAAGATTTAAGCAATTACAAACATAAGAACACTAAGATATTTGCTTAAACTTTCTGTTATCATTCATAAAATGAGAAACATTGGCCTTCTTGAAACTATCTGCCCTAGCATCATTAGTTCTATAGAACTTCCTATCTAGTTCAAATTTATTGTTTTGAAAGTGGCTTTATTCTCTACATGGGTTTCCTTCTTAACCCAAAAGTCCTCTTTCTTTTGACCTTTCACAGAAACAGGATGAACAAAAGTATTACTTTCTGTCCTTTTTCCTTTTTGTTACCTTGTGAACTTGATGGGTTTAAAAGGATAAGAAGTAGGAGATTTAGGTTTACTGTTTGTACTTGATTTATGTACAACTTCCTTTTCTTAATGAAGAGATGATTTAACTTTTAAGCACATTCAACAATGTCAGGAAGATGGGCATACTTGACATGTTATTCTTTATATGAATTCGTCTGTTTGGGATTCTAGAGAAGAGTTTTGCTCCTCTGATCCACTTGCCACAATTTCTGGTTCTTCTTCTTCTTCTTTTTTTAATTATGGCTCATTGATGACAGTTTCCTTTTATCTATGATAATGTCTTCATCCACTAAGGATGACTCATTTGAGTCAGAATCAAGAAAATATTTGTTTGGTTTTTCTAGAGAGTTGTACTAAAACAGACGTGCCAAGTTCATCTTAACTTTCTTGTTGAGAGATGTTTGTTCTTTTAATGGTGTAGGGAATAATTTCAGGTTCAAATGAACTAGAGTTTTGCTCAAAGACTTTTAGTAAATCCTTTTCAAAGGCTTTTTCAAAATCTTATATATTCAGAGGTACGAATTCAGCTACATCTGGATTTAGTGAACTCTGCTCCTTAGGAGCAGTGTATTTTGTCACAGAGTAGCTGAATTTTGATCCTTAAAGGAATCAAATTTAAACAAGGAGTTCACTTCATTCTTTTGAACAAACTTTTGCTCAGGAAAATATTGAACATTTTTAAATTTGAGCTTCCTTGCTTTTGATCCCCCAGAGGTTCTTAATCTCTTAAATACAAAAGTCTCTCTCAAGGATGGAAAATCCGGTTTTGCACTTTGCCTACACAGAATGTGGAGAACAAAGAAGTTTTCTTCTTTCAAGTGAAGGGATCACTGTCACTGAATCCCAATCCTTAGGGTATCCATTTGAGAGTTTATCTTGATGTTCACATCCTGTGCATCTTGATATTACTTTATTGGAATTTCTTCTCTTTGTAAATTTTGGCGCAAAAATTCCCTATCTTTTTGAAAAAAGTTCTTTAATGCCACAGAGTTGAGTCTTTCATACTCTGAAACTTTAATCTTCTCTTCTTTCTCCCTTATAACCTTTTCAAGCTCTTCACATGTTTCTAAAAAAAGGATAATCCTTTGGAAGCCTTTGATTTTTCAAGATCTGATTTTCTTTTGAAAACTTCTTTCTTCTCTTCTTCCAAGAGTTATTTTTCTCTTTTGTGAAAGACCAAGTCCTTTTGGTGCTTGTTTTCATTTACCCTTTTCAGCAGAGAGTTTTTGTTTTAATTTTTGGAAATCTTCAGCAAGTTTTATCACATCTATCTTAAGTTCTTTTTCATTGCATGCATCAAGATCAGAGATAGAACATACTTTTTCATCAGAATCAGAGAATTCTGATTTGTCCTCACTTGTTAGGGCCATACCATAAAAGTGAGCAGCCCGTGGTTCCTCGTCAGAAGAGGAGTCAGAGACCCAGTTCTCTTGCTCTACAACTAGACTTCTTTCCTTGAAGTTGTATCTGTACTTGTTTTTATATTAGTCTTTGTCTTTAACTAGACGACCTTTGTAGTTTGCAGAGAAGTGACCTAGTTTGCCACATCTGAAGCATCTCCCATCATTTTGGTTCTGATGTTTCATATTCATCTCCACTTTTGGAGCTTCTTTGGGTATGTACTTAAGTGTTTGTACCTGCCTTTGATCTTGGATGTAATAACCGGATTTAAAGCAACAAAAAAATAAAAGTTGGGTGAGATTTTTGGAAAAAGTCGTTTAGGGAGGGGTCTATTGTGTAAAGTTGGGAAAAAGGGTTTTTAACCCTAGGAATCAGTGTGGTGTATGTGGATGGCGGCTTTTGTCTGGAAAATAAAGGGACTTGGCGATTTTGGAGAGAGACCGAGAAGAAGGAGATTTCTCAAGAAATCCAAATTGATCGATTCCTCCTCAAGGTAAAACTTCTCATCTGAAATCTCTAATTACTAGAGCTTAATCTTAATGATGGTGTTGGTCTAAGAATGTTTTATAAATCAGAAGTTGGTTTTATGGGTTGAGATATTTGGAATCTGTTTAGAAATTTAAGTGGTTAATGGAAAGTTAAATGAAATAGAGTTCTGCATTTGTTTATGGAGTGTTGGGATTATTGGAGACTTGTATCACCTGTCATCGAGTTCTGGGTATCGATCGATACCGGACAGAATGAATCCGGTCATGGATTGCTTGGACTTCGGTCGAGATTTGGGGCACCGGGCGAACCTTTGGTCAGGCCCCGGTCAATGAAGTCGACGCCGGTCGGGGTTTGTTTTTGGAGTTGACACCGGTCGAAGGGGGGGGGGGATACCGGTCGTCCCACAATCCGGTCGATTCCCACACCCCGGTCTATGATGACCCGAATCAAGGGGGATCCGGTCGATGCCTTGTGAGTCCGGGCGACCTCCTCGGTCAGGCCCAGTCGCATGTGAAGCCCCGGTCCTTGGGCGGTGTAGAGTGGGCCGAAGCCCAGTTCTAATTATTTTGAGTTAAGGGCCGAAGCCCAAGTGTAATCCAAGTTAAAGTTCAAGTTTAAAGTTAGTTTGGTTTATTTTAGTGTTGGGCCTAATTTATTATGATATATTGACTCAGTTCCAGTTTATTCCAAGGCACCTCGTTACGAGTCGATATTCTAGTGGATTTTATTCTCTTAGAAATTAGGTGGAGTTGGGAGTATGGGATAAGGTTAACTTTATGTTAAAATAGACCTAATTGAGAGTTCATCGGTCAATGTTTCCTTTATAGGTTTCGGACCGAACTATAGGGATAGACCGAGATTCGAGCTAAGGACGTCAGGTGAGTTTTCTAAACTAAATCCTTTTGTTAACGAAAGCATGCGAAAGTTTTATTTTAAACTTGATTTATATATGATGGCATGAGTATTATGAAAATTATATGCAAGCTTTGAACTGATGTTGCTTCAGTACTTACTTGCGAGTTTATTTAAATGCTAAAGATGTTTTCCTTATTGTTGACAAAGTGGAAATGTATGCATACATGGTCCTAAGTGAGAAGGCTCAAAGTCGGGGGGTGTGGCCCGCCTGTGCTCATACCGGGGGGGGGGGGGTGTTCCGTTTATGCTATATGGTGGGTGTGTCCCATCTAAGGCAGTGTGAGTCACAGACACGCTGTTACCTTAGGGTGGCGGTAGTGTGAGCGGAAAAGTTTACTGAAAGTTAATGTTTTCCTGGAAGCTGAAAATGGTTTAGTTGATGATGATTTATTGAATGTTTTGTTGAGTTATAAAGCTGTTGCAAGAGGGGACTCACTAGACCTTTCGGTCTAACCCTCGCTCTTTTCAAATCTAAAACCCTTTTCAGGTAAAGAGTGGCAGTGGAATGAGCGGTTATGTTTTAAGAGAAGTTGTGCGCTGGAGCTAAATTAGAGGACCTCTATTGTAGACTATGGTATCTGTACACTCAGTTGTGTACTAGGTTATCTTTCCGCAAATCTCGTATTTTGGGTGTTGTATTGTGCCGTTTGGCATTTTTATTTAAGATTTAAGTTGCTATCTTGTTGTTTAAGGATTGGGTTGTTATATTGGAGTTGAACTTGCTTTCGGTATCCACCTTTAGTCCTTTCATCTCTGGAATCTCTTCCTTTTCTGTCAAACGGTCTTTTACCAAATTTCTTAGAAAATTGTTGAGTAATCAGGGCTAAGGATTGTGCAAATGCACTCAAGTTCTCATCCTTATTAGACTCAGAGAGTCCAATTTCTTCATCACTCTCTCCCAACAAATCTTTCTTACCTCTCTTCTTGTCATTGTCTCTGGTTGACCTATCTCCGCTTAACCTATCTCTGATCTTAGTGTTTCTGGTTGATTTACCAGAGGAGCTTCTCCCTTTTTGTGAGTCCAAGATCCTCTAATCTTAGAGAGAGAAAGTAGAGAGAGAGAAAGTTTATGTGCAAAGTGTAATTCTGTATTTAATATGCGTGAATCCTTACAACATCGAAAGACCCAAAGGACTTAAATACCCCGGGCCTAAACAACATATAAAACTATCTAAGCACAGTTTAGGCCACACAGAATAAATACAATGGTTACTATAAAACTAGACCTAACAATCTCCCTCTTAGTAACCATTGGCGCTGTGGTCATCAAAATCCATCTTCTAAATCAGCATGGACCATCTAAGCGACTTAACGAAGAAGCTTCTTTGACTAAAATTTTTTTTCTTCTCAGCATCTTTCAGATTGATTTGTCTTTGCTGCCTTGACAAGACTGGACCTGTTTGTAATTATCTTAAAAGAACAATCGGTTCATCAACTTGTGCTCTGGACGACACACCTCTTTTTAAATGAACTTGAATGAACTGTAGTGGTCGGAGCAGGAACAACAAAAGAATTGATATAGTTGAGAGAATATAGAATCTTGAGCGAATCTTGATCAGCAGATAAACGTTTGAACTCTTTGTCTCTTTATCATCTCCTTAACTTCTCCCCCTCATGACCTTGATGATCTGAATCAACTAGGTCATGCAAATGTTGGAGACGAGACAACTTAAGATCTGCAAAATCAGACAAAGGAAAAATAGGAGAGGTTTGCGCTATACGTTGGTGGCGCAAAGTTAGTGTTGCGCTAGCTGAAGGTGGCGCAAAGTGAGATTTTCTCTACCAACTGTTGGCGTAAAGCTGACTTAAACTCAGAAATTTGACCTGATAATCTCTTTGACTCCCCCTACAGAAATGCACTAAATTTGACAATTCAAGTTAGCATTCATATAGAGAAACATATACTCCCCCTCGAAAACAGATATTATCTATTCAGAATATTCTCCTAATTCACTCCCCCTTGAATTATGCACAAGCCTATTTACAAAAATATGAGAACACAATGATTGAAACATCAATGTATAAAAGAAAAATATACTGAATATGTATTTTGAAACAACTAAATATATAAAATTTTAAACACTAAACAAATTAAATTCTACTTAGTAAAATATCACAGATTAATCCATCAGATGAAATCAAGTGTATGTTGTTGGATACAGATACAAGTTTCATTGCATATCAAGTTAAGACATGTTCAGTTTCAAAAACTTTCATCAATCTATTCAGTGTGCTAGCATGCGAACTTCGATTAGCTACAAGAAAATGCAATTCTAAAAGAATAATAGAAAACTTTGCATGTACTCACACTAAGCCATCAAAATTTAAGATTTTCACAAATTTATAGGTGTATCGCAACTTAAACATATCACCAAGTATCATGAGATGTGTGCTCATTGGCATCTTTTAGCATTGTGCACATTGGCATCTTCACATGAGTGTGCTTTTTGGCATCTTTTAAGCTTGTGCACTTTGGCATCTTTTTAATCAAAAAGTTTATTAAGTAAAGAACATGCCGTAAACGTAACTTTCTATCTGACCTTATTGCAGGATTTGGGTCAGCCGCTCCCAGACCAGTTGGCCTTAGGGGACTAGGTGTCAAGCACCCCTCAGAACTTACTCTCCCAGATCAGAAAGGCTACATCGACACACCCTAAACCCATTCATACCAGTAGAACATGACTTTCGATCTGTTCTATAGAAGGATTTTGGTTCGATCACTCCCAAACCAATTGACCTTAGGGGACCAGATGACAAACATCCCACGGAACTTACTTTCCTAAACCAGAAAGGTCACAGGTACAAACTTTTAAACTTAGAGATTTCTGTATTTTAGAAATATAAAATTTCATCTCAATCACTCAGTTTTACATCTAAATGCTTAGCCCATATTTTCATTACGATCCATAATTCAGACTTTTTAGGATTTCCAAGCATTGTAAACTATAAATATTCCGAATCACATATCTTTAAAGCAGAATACAAAAGTTTCAAACATGTTGCTGACTTTTCGACTTTTGTAAGATTTGAAAGTTTGAACATATAAAACTTTAATATTAACAAAGCAACTTGAAAATTTATCCTAGACACACATTTTATTCAACAGAAAGAAAACCTGTAAAGCTTTTACTTTATAGAATAAAATTTGTAAAGATTTAAACTTTTAAATTCAAATGCCGAGTTTAAAAATTTAAGACAAAAATAAAGAATTCGACAAATTGATATTTAGTTGAGACAAAATAAAATTCAATAATATTATCTTCCACAAAATGTATAACGAATATGTGATTAATTTTTTTTTTGGGTTGTACAAATTCAGGTTTTGAATGAATTTGCTCAGATTCTTGAAAACAATAGATTAAACTGGAACAACATCATAATCAGAGATAAAATGCAGCGGAATAAAATAGATGCACTCACAGTTTCTCATTTAGTCAGAAGCTAAAAGCTTTGAAGAACAAGTCCTAAACTGATTATGTTTAGAAGTCATCATGGAAGTACGGGTTCTGAGCTGAAGTACTCAGAAGCCAACTTTCTCTTACTCCCCTTAACTTGAGATGCCTGCAACTTAGAATCAATTTGATTTTGGAACCCACTTGTATTTGAGTCCATGAAAGTTAGTTGCAGTCCTTATGGGGAAATACTTGGAATATTTGACACGAGAAGCACAAGAAATATGATCAGACAAATGAACATAAGAATTAGCAGAAGAGAAAGCATAATCATCAGAACTAGAATCCGAGGAAGAACATGAGACATGTTTTGAAATTCGAATCATTTGCTTTATAGAGTATTTTCAAATTTTATTACAAGAAGCAAATGAATCACTTTTATATAATTTGTCTACACATCTATCCTCGTCAGTCTGAGATTCATCCGATGTCCGCTTCACCCTCCATATCTGCTTTGAATGAGTGCTCGGAGTCCTATCTGAAACCATCGAATCAGAAGAATTAGAACTGTCAGAAATGACTTGATCTTGTTTCTTTGACTTCTTTAACCGTATTCTTTTACGCTTTGGTTTATAATAATCATCATTGAGCTTAAAAGAATCATCAAGAATTTTCGTTTTAAGATTGGAATTAGAAGAAACAATTTTACCTAAGGCACCCAACTGATCAACCAATAAATCTGAACTAACCTCGGAGTCAGAAAAATTTTGAGAAAGGTTTTCAGATTTTGGAAATTCCTTTTTTTGTTTTCTTGAAAAACAGAAGAATGGCCAGAAACAGAATCTTGATTTTGGAAAAATAAATGTTCTTCAAGACTTGACGTCATGAAAGAAAGAATAACATCAGATTCAATTTCTTTTAAAATATTTTGATCTTCCATTTTATCTTCAAGATCAATGATTTTGCCTTCTAAAACTAATGGATGAGTATATCTCTTAGAATCATAAAATATTGGAGAGATATTTTCTTTATCAGATTTAGTGGCAAATAAATCAACAAAATCATCTGACACTGAAGACTTAATGGAAGATATATCATTTAAGCTTTTTCGGCCTTTCCTTAATTTTTTAGGAAAATATTTAGCATTTTCGATTGTATAAACAAAAGAAATTTCCTTTTTCTTATTATTCATCCTTTTCTCATTTTCGATTTCTAACACTTGCTTTTCATTCATCCAATCAATTTTAAATTGGGGAGCATATTGAGCAAGAGTTAGATAATCGTATTTATATAAAGTTGGGGATTTTTCTATCGCATTGTTTAAACAATGAGGATTTTCAAAACCAAGTCCCCATTTTTCTTTTATAGACTCATAACTCCTCGGTTTGTTCAAATAAATAGTTCGTTCAGATTGATTCCTTCGATATAATTTTTCTTCCAACTCATTTATTTTAGTCGAAAAATTATCTTTTAAATTGGTCATTTCAGTCAAAGATTCAAGATAAGACTTATTTGATTTTTCCAAATCATCTAATTTCTTTTGAAAGATGTCTTTTGTATTTTCCAAAATAGATTTTTCATCTTTCAAAGAAATTTTCAATTTGTCAATCAAATCTGACTTTTCTGAATTTAAATTCTTTTCAGATAATAACTTCGAGCACAAATCATTTAAGGCATAAATTATCATATTCATCTGTGAAGAAATGAAAGTGTAATCAAACTCAGAAATTACCTCATCTTCATCAGTATCATCATCATCATCATCATCATCAGTCTGATCATCTCCGATTAAGCACATTTGAGCAATCTCCACATTACTAGCTTCATCATCGGAGTGATACAGCCAAAATTCTTCTTCCACCAGCAAAGCAGTCCCATTCTCTTTTTTCTCAACTAGTTCCAGTTTCTTCCGATAATACGCAGAATCCCGAACTACCTTCACTCGACAATCCTTTGAAAAATGAACCGGATTTCCATAGTTAAAGCAAGCAACATCTTTCTTAGCCTCGGGCACTTTGACATTCTTTGACCCGGAATTGAAGCGAAGATTGTTGAATCCCGACCGAGGTTGGAACTTTTTATGATAGTGCTGAGAGAGAAGGATCATTGCTTTCTGAAGAGTCTCACCATCATCATCAATGGCCCATCATATGCATTATCAGACAATGCTTGATTAGCCAGTTGGCTCGTTAGAAGTGCAACCGGGTCTACTGTTTTCTTGTTCTTCTTCTCCAGTTTTGCTTTCTTCTCAAGCACTATGCTCTCATCAGTCATCACGATCTCGTACATCTCTTGGATCTGTATTGAAGAAACCCGAACATTGTTTCTCAATCTGTGACAAGACTTGTTCCATTCTGGCTGAAGAGCATTGAGGAGTTTCAGGTTTGTCTCAAGATCTGTCTTGTTCACATTTATCTTGCGCAGATCATTCAGTACTGTGCAAAATCTGTCGAAAACACTTTTTAGAGACTCAGTTTCTTTGGCTTTAAACTCCTCAAAATTGTTCATATAACGTATATGTCAGAGTTGAGTTGCGACTGATGATCCAAGCATAATCTTTTCCAATTGTGCCCACAACAGATTTGGATAATCCTTGCAATGATCAACCCGGTTGTAGACAGAGTTTGGTAAAGCTAGCATCAGGTTAGCTTTTAATTCTCGATCAACTTTCATACGCGAAGCCTCTTCAGTTATTACGGGAGTCTCTTTGTTAGGATTTACGAAAGGTCCTTCAGTGAGAGACTTCATCATGTTATCTCCATTAACTTGACGCTCGATGAAGTTTAGGAACCGATCTTGCCATTGAGTGATTTCGTTTTCATCAACTAGAACCGGAGGACGCGTTTCTGTGCCCAAAGACAACATGAGATCGCTTTTGTAGAACTGGGCTTGAAAAGCAAACTTTGCAGAATCCATAGAAAAATTTTCAGAAAAAATCTAAGTCTGGAAAGAACTGGCGCAAACTAGAGGTTTGCGTGAGAGGCATAATGCGCAAACGAAGATTCGCGTGAGCAAAGATTAGCGCAAACTGACTTTTGCGAAACACTAGATGGCGCAAACTAGATTTGCGCGAGAGTAAGCTGGCGCAAAGTTAGGTTTGCGCGAAGCTTTGATGACGCAAACTTGAATTTGCGTGATGAACTGAAGACGCAAAATATACTTTGTGTGAGATGACGATGATAATCTCCACTTAGCTTGATTTGCGTGAGAAGTAAGTAGCGAGAACTGATCGTTGCGTGATATGAATGTGGCGCAAAGTTTGAACTTTGCGTGATGAACAGTTAGCGAAAACTGAAATTTCTTGATGAACTCTGAAATCAGAATGAACTCGCGCACATCAGGATGAACTTGCACAAAGCTCGATGAACTCGCGCAAAACTTGGATCTGGCGCAAACCGCTGAAAAACAAGAAAAATTACCAAATTCGATTACAGATTAGAAATTAAAGACACATTCTTCCACAGATATGTTTGAAAAACAGTTTCCAATACTTTTCAATTAAACAAATCGATCAAAAACCACTAAATCAAGATTTCGAGATTTGAACAGAACGTAAAGCGAGTTTTTCAGAATCTTGAGATTTTTCAAAAACGAACACCAAATACTGAATTTCTTGAAAATCGATGTGAATCAAATAAGTTCTACAAACAAAATCGAATCCAACAAACCAATTTTCAAAGAAATTCGATCAAAAACAAACACAAATTTGTGAAAAATCAGAAAACGAGATTTTCTTGATTAAAATCAAGAAAATCAATCAAATTTTCTAATTTGTGTACAAATTCGGTTTTTACAAAACGATTCTCTCAAAATCTCTCAGTTTAGATTGGCTCTGATACCAATTGTGAGTCCAAGATCCTCTAATCTTAGAGAGAGAAAGTAGAGAGAGAGAAAGTTTAAGTGCAAAGTGTAATTCTGTATTGAATATGCGTGAATCCTTACAACAACCAAAGACCCAAGGGACTTAAATACCCAGGGCCTAAACAACATATGAAACTATCTAAGCATAGTTTAGGCCACACAGAATAAATACAATGGTTACTATAAAAATAGACCTAACACTTTTGTCTTAGAGATAAGAGTCAGAGGTCCTCCAATGGATGTCTTCTGCTTGCATACATCTTTTTCTTGAGCAACTAAGGTTCCATTTACATCATGGAGTGTCTAGCCTTAAGATACTGATGGGCCTGAAGAGACATTGACAGCTGCATCCAATCATCATTCAAACTCTTGAGGAATAGTACATTGTTTTCTTCCTGAGTACGATTTACTTCACATTTCCTGCATTTGGTAATCAAGGTGTTAAAACTATCATAAGTTTGTTGCAATGTTTCACTGGGTAAAGCAACAAAGTTGTACTCATTGATACATTGAGCTCTACGATTTTTCTTTGTATTAATCCCTCCTTACTGTTGTTAATTAAGCAATTGATCCAAAATTTATTTAGCAGTGTTGCATTCTAACTGTTGGAATAGATCTTTTGGGATTGCCATGATTAATAGTCTTGTAGGCTTCTCATCATTCTGCATTTTAGCCTTCTCTTGTTCTATCAAGGATTCAGGAGCTTTAGGGACTTGATAAGCATGAATCTCTTTAGTGGTAGCAGTTGCAGGAACCTTAGGAACGGTGACCATTGGACTAAAATGGTCCCTGTTCAACTGCTCTCATCAAATCCTTGTCAATCCCTTCAAGGAAATTAACCATACAAATTTTCCATTGAGGATACTCTTCCCAGAGAGGAGTAGGTGGTTTGGTTTGGGAACTAGTAGTGTAAAATGCATCAAGTGAAGAAGATGACCAAAAGATGAAGTATATCAAACTGGAGACAATTTGAAGAACTTTCAAAAACTTGAGCAAACTAGGAGAATGATTCAATATATTGCTTCCAGTCAAAATCCAAAGGAAGATCTCAATTAATCACAAAAATATGAAGAAAAATCACAAATGAGAAAAACTGGATTTAGAGTGAAATACATATTTTAAAAAGGAAAAGGATCTTACAAGTTGAATCAACTTGAACAGATTGGATCGATTTGATTTACAAAAATCAATCTGCTCTGATGCCAATTGTTGGTTCCCAGATTCTACATGAATGTGGTATAAAGAAAAGATGATCGGAAGCAAGCAAAATTATATCACATATAAGATCAAGAACAATAAACTATGAGAGTAAAAGAATAACCAATTTTGGAAGCCATCATAGTCATTGATATTGGTTAAAGAATTCTTCAAGATAAAAGATAAACACTAAGAATACACCTAGTGTGCATGTGATTTTCTCTATAACTATCTCTCTCTCTAGCCAATCCTGAAGCTCCACGTGTAAAGGTGTAGTAACTGCTTGTAGCTGACGTGGCAGGCTTCCAAAAGATAACAACACTTAGAGATATTGAGCCTTAAGTTGAACCCATAGGTGAAACTAGATGCTCTAGTTGGATAGATCATCTTCTGGTTAAGTGTCCCTCTGGTTGAGCATTTTCTGCGATGCCTCTGGTTCAACGTTGCTTTCAGCACAGAGCTACCTCTGGTATTTGCTAGAGCATAAATCTGTTGGATACAAGATCAAGAATTCTGAAGGTCAAAGTTTAAGAAGTCAAAGCTGAGAAAGTCAACTCTCATTAAAGTCAAAGTCTATTTGTACTAAAAGTCAAAGTGTATTGTATTTGTATTTGCTTTCCTTGTATTTTAGGTGTTGGTATAAATAGCTTTTTATTTCTGTTTTTAGTTGTAACTTGAGGAGTTGAGAAATTGATATACGATTTCAAAGAGAAAGATTGTAGAGAGAGAGAGAGTTCTAGAGAGAGAAAGTTGTAAACATTGAATTTGAAAGTGAAATCAAACAGGTAATTGAATTCTTGTTTGTGTTTGATTGATTAATTGTGATTAGAAACTAGAAACATGACTCACAATATGTGTTGGTTATTGTGGACGATTATTCAAGATACACATGGGTCAAATTTTTACGTTCAAAAGATGACACGCCCGAAGTTCTCATTACCTTTCTAAAGACGACCCAGGTGAATATGCAGAAACAAGTCAAGCTTCTTAGAACTGACAACGGTACAGAGTTTAAGAACAAAACAGTTGAAGAATATCTCGAATCGGTCGGGATATCACATCAATACTCTGCTGCACGTACACCTGAACAGAATGGAGTAGTCGAAAGGCGAAATCGGACGCTAGTCGAGGCCGCTCGTACTATGCTTAGCCAATCGGACTTACCTCTATTTTTGTGGGCAGAAGCTGTGTCAACTGCATGTTATACTCAGAATCGGTCCATGATACATCGCCGTTTTCAAAAGACTCCGTATGCTTTGATCAACAACTGAACACCGGCAATCAAATATTTCCATATATTTGGGTGTAAGTGTTTTGTGCTAAATGATAGAGAGAATCTGAACAAATTCAGTGCTAAGGTGGACGAAGGCATCTTAATTGGCTACTCTTCAACATCTACAGCATACCGTGTTTATCTGAAGAATTCAAAGACTGTAGTTGAAAGTGTCAATGTAACATTTGATAAAGATATGGCTTCTGAACAACTCAGTTCAGAACCCGTGATAACTGGCGTATTAGTCTGGGCAGATCAGTCCAAAACCTGTTTCTACAGAGAACAATCCAGATAACGCTTCTACTTCACTTTCACATTTATATGATTTAGATTTGTTATTTGAATTCTTTTATGATGAGTTTCTAGGATCTAATTTGCCTAAATTTGCTGTGACTGACAGGTCTGACGACACAAGTTGCAATCATCCAGTCACTTCAGAAGTTATAACTGAACTTGAATCCCCCGTTCAGTCAGAAACTCATATTCCATTGAATACTCCTACAATTGAAGATATACAAGTAACTACTGAGCCAGAAGTAACTGAATCAGTTGGGTGTGATACACTGTCTACTCAACAACCAGAGTATGTTGTTCCAACTGATGCTTCTGCACCTGAAATTTCAACTGCAAACCCCCCTCCAACTATTCAAACTGAAGAGCCTGATAGTGGATTTCAAGATGATAATCATGATCAATCAGTATCTAATCCACTCCCTCATGAGCATCGCTGGACCAAAGAGCATCCTTTACACCAAGTAATTGGAGATCTAAACAAGCCGGTGCAAACTAGGTCAACGACTTTTAATCAATGTATGCATGACTCATTCCTCAGCAAGATAGAGCCCACGCGTGTATCAGAGGCTTTAGCTGATTTGGATTGGATATCTGCTATGCAAGAAGAATTAAATCAGTTTGAAGCCCTGAAGGTCTGGAGATTAGTTCCAAAACCGGAAGGAAAATCCGTAATTGACACTAAATGGGTATTCAAGAATAAAAAGGATGAAGATGGTATTGTCATAAGGAATAAAGCAAGACTTGTTGCCAAAGGTTACCAGCAAGAGGAAGGCATAGACTACGATGAGACATATGCTCCAGTAGCGCGTATAGAGGCAATCCGCATGTTTTTAGCCTACGCAGCTCACAAGAATTTCACAGTTTATCAGATAGACGTGAAAACGGCCTTTCTAAATGACATTCTTAAGGAGGAAGTCTACATGTCTCAACCAGAAGGGTTCGTGAATCCAAATAAGTCAGATCATGTCTACATCCTGGACAAAGCCCTGTATGGTTTGAAACAAGCCCTCGAGCATGGTATGATGTTCTATCTAAATTATTGGTCAAGTCTGGTTTTTCCAAAGGTAAAGTTGATACCACTTTGTTCATCAAAAAGGAAAAAGCTGATATCATCCTTATTCAAATATATGTTGATGATATAATATTTAGATCTACTAATCCTAAATATTGCAAAACCTTTTCTAACATCATGGTGTCACGTTTTCAAATGAGTATGATGGGAGAGATGAATTTCTTTCTCGGATTACAAGTAAAACAGTTTTCAACGGGGATTTTCATTAACCAATCTAAGTACATTTTGGATATTCTTCGGAAGTTTAAAATGGAAAATTGCAAACCAATTGGAACCCCAATGGCACTAGGTACTAAGATTAAGACTGATCCTTCAGGTAAAAGTGTTGATGTTAGGACTTATAGAGGTATGATAGGGTCTTTAATGTATCAGGCTTATAGGGTCTTCAAGTAGGCAAGATATTATGTTTTCAACATGCTTATGTTCTAGATATCAGGCTGCTCCTAAAGAATCCCATTTGGCTGCTGTCAAACGGATCTTTAGATATCTGAAGGGGACTGCAGATCTTGGTCTGTGGTATCCTAAGGATACTGGGTTTCAACTGACTGCTTATTCAGATGCAGATCACGCAGGGTGCATGCTTGACAGGAAGAGCACTTCAGGTCACATTCAATTTCTTGGAGACAAGCTCTTTAGCTGAGCGTCAAAGAAACAATTATGTGTTTCCATATCGACTGCTGAAGCAAAGTATGTAGCTGCTGCCAATTGCTGCTCTCAAGTCTTGTGGATGCGAACACAGCTGCGAGACTATGGATTCAAATTTGATAAAATTCCAATATATTGTGACTCAAAAAGCGCAATCGCGATATCTGCTAATCCTGTACAACACACTAAGACAAAGCACATTGATGTCAGGTATCATTTTATTAAAGATAATGTAGAAAAAGGTACAATAGAACTTTACTTTGTAAAGACTGATTATCAACTTGCGGATTTGTTTACCAAAGCTTTAGATGAAAAGAGATTTAAATTTCTTGTATCTAAGCTTGGTATGCTAAATCTCAAAGTCTAATTAGTAATTACCTATTAAAGTTTCTTTTATTGTAATTTTTCATCATTTCTTTATCATCAATTCTGAAAGGATATCTGCACTTTAACATGTTGTTGTTGTTCTCAGGGGGAGTGGGTAAGAGAAGATTTAAGATGATCATTATTCTTTTGAGGGGGAGCATATCTAATTTCTACATTTACTTAACTGACAAATTTTTGTGATGTATGAATTTAGGGGGAGTGTACAAGTCAAAGGAGTAAGACTATGATTTCTGATTATTTCATATCAGAACTCGTACTTTAATCGTTTTACTGCTTTATGTCATTTACATTTGAATAAATTTTGTGAATAAAAGTTGCTTTGACTAGACTGTGAGAGTTGTGCAGAATGAGAGGAAACTATCAAGATCATATCTTTTTGACTTTAGTTGACTTCATGAGATCTAAGATTACACAGAAAGGTTAAAATTCTTATCTTAATCTCATATATGGTTAAAAGAAGGACAACTTTCAATCATAGAAAACCACTTCCCGATTCTTAAACAGATTTCATGAATTGGAAGTGTGATTTTAAATGTTTTCATTTTTTTATTTTGTGCTTCAAAGTTTACATACCGTGTGTTTCCAAAGATAAATATTTGCGTATTGTTTTTTCTACATACTTTCAAGTATTCAGACACATCGGTTTAATTATTTGATCAAATTGTTCTTACCATGTCTCATATTGAAACATATTTTCGATGGTAAGACACCCCGCTTGTATTCAAAGAAATTTGAGCGTAATTTCATTTCGAAACGTCATTTCAAGAAGTCTATATTTTTGTTTCATATGGACAATATCTGTTATTTTGACCATAAGCCTTAATTGGTATATCATTTCATTTATGATCATTTTAATACAATGTCAGATTTTCAAACAAGTCTTTTGCATTCATGTTCATTCATTCAGTATACTTGTTTGAAAATGGTTCAATGTCTAAAAATGCTCAAATCTTCATGATTATATTTTATGAGCATACATTCATCTGACATTTGTATTTGAGCTTTAACCGATAAAGTGAAATCTTCTGAGCAACACATGCTTTCTAGGAACATATGGGTTCTTTGTGATAGGATTTAACTAAACTTCTATGAACTCACGTTAACTAGTGATTTCTACCCAAAAATTTAATCCATAGAGGTTGAGTGTGAGGAGTCTAAAAGAAATGAGTGTGGGTTGTGTGTTGAGGGAAAGTGGAAATGAGAGTTTGGTTAGATGTAAGCTTATTGATAAAAAGAAAGAGGGTGAGAGATCAGAGTAAAAGAATATCAGACTCTGCACCAACTACTTTCTGAGCCGGGCAACCGCATTACTAGCGTTTCACAATTCTTTGGTGAACGTTATTGAAACAGGGAACTAGCCCATGCCAACTCTTGACTAAACCCCACCAGCCACTCATTTTCTTCTTAAAAAGAAAATGTTTCACATTTTCAAGGGGACACAACATATATGCTATCTGGTTTTCATTTGGAAAATATGGATATTGAAAAAGAAGGAAGTCTTCCCCACCTTCGCACTTCAATCAAGCACTTAGAGTCTGTGTTTATTTACTGTTGTCTCAGTGGTTTACACTATGTTGAGCCTTTATAAAAGCAATCATTCGTGCTTAATTCTTTCTACACTTGCACGAACACACAAGAAATTTGTTTTCTTGTCATAACATTCATAGAAATTGCCTTTGTGGTATTTCGATGATTGGATGGAAGCCCTGGGGGAGTGAACATCATAAAGCTCCTTTATATTGTGTATTCGTTACACAAAGTGATATAGTGTTACTGACAGGCATGTTAACTGATTCATTTGTTGATTCAGGTGTTACACATTTCTAACTTGTCTGGATTTGAAAAGATCTAGATAAATACATGATTACGGATCAATGAATCATAGGCTCAGTTTGACAGATCAGATTGGTCAATGACATTTCTTGGAGGAAGTTTTGATGATATCGATGCTCAAATCATCAAAAAGGGGGAGATGTTTTTTTAAAGAAATGTCTATGTCAGAAGATTCAAAGTAAAGACTTGAAGAGGATCAAAGAATTTTTGAAGATGTGTTGATTTTGAAGAAATTTTCTTTGAAGATTATTTGCTAAAGCAATCCGAGCTGAATCTGATGATAATTTCTTTCCGAAGTCTAAAAGAGTATTGTGATAATACTGAAGAGATTGTTGAAGATCTTGTTTCTCATATTTGGGGAGATTGTTATATTCTTCAAAGACAGACTTGGAAGATTACAATGTTAAAGGGAGAGATTGCATCTGACAGAGCTTAAAAGAGAAGGCTGAATTGCTAGATCTTTTAACAGTGATCTTGAATCCAAAGGGGGAAATTGTTAGAGCATAAATCTGTTGGATACAAGATCAAGAATTCTGAAGGTCAAAGTTTAAGAAGTCAAAGCTGATAAAGTCAACTCTCATTAAAGTGAAAGTCTATTTGTAATAAAAGTCAAAGTGTATTGTATTTGTATTTGCTTTCCTTGTATTTTAGGTGTTGGTATAAATAGCTTTTTATTTCTGTTTTTAGTTGTAACTTGAGGAGTTGAGAAATTGATATACGAGTTCAGAGAGAAAGATTGTAGAGAGAGAGGGAGTTCTAGAGCGAGAAAGTTGTAAACATTGAATTTGAAAGTGAAATCAAACAGGTAATTGAATTCTTGTTTGTGTTTGATTGATTAATTGTGATTAGAAACTAGAAACAGGACTCACAGTCTTCCATACTTTGAGTATTTTCAATACTTTTACAAATGAATGGATATGTTCTTTTTGAACTGTAGAAGTTCATATTGCATTGTCAATACCAATCTGGATCTTGTAATGCTTCAGATGCCTTATTTGGCTCTATTTCATAGAGAGTTCACAAATAGACACTCATTAGCAGTTGCAGATATTGTTTTTATTCCACAAGTGGAATCGCCAATGATTTGATGTAAAGGGTGATCTCTTGTCCATCTTTGTATGCATGGTAATGGTTGAACATCCCTATGATTGTTCTGATCATTATAATAATTCATTATTGCTTGTATCTCTGAATTATCTATTGATTGACCGCAATCATTCAATGATATCTCTGATGTAACTAACTCTGGTGAAACAGACTCAGAGCTTTGAATAGCATAATCAGAATTCTGATTAGCTTTATCACAGTTGGGTACTAAGTCATCAAAATTCTGATTAACTTGATCAGAGTTATCATTACTTGTACTCTTTGCAGTGGAGCAATCTTCAGAAGGTCCATATATATGAGTAACACTTGTCTCTTAGACTTCTGAATTTGTGATCATTGAATCTCTAAATAGTTTTGGATTTTCATAATCTGCACATATATCCAGAGTTTGATCTCAATGAACACTTCAATTGGCCCTTTAGTGATTAATTTCATCAGATCTTCATCAATATTATCAAGAAACTAAATCATCTTCAATATCTTTCAAGGATATTCTCCCAAAACCAAAACAAGTGGTTTTGTCTTGGATTCAATACTAAGTAGTTCTTTTGACATCTTGAAAATCAGTGGTTAATGGAAATTTTTAACAACAAACTCTATAAACTTCCAAGATCTTGATCAAGAACACAAGTAGAAACAGATATGCAGCGGATCAAATGAATTGATCAAGTTTTGAACCAATAATTGAATTCAAGAAGAGTGGAAATCACTTATATATAGATTTTGAACAAATTGAATGCAAATTCCTCTAAATTTGATGTCGTAGGCTCTAATACCAATTTTTAGGACCCAAATTAACCAATCAAACAAGAACCACACAGGATTATATGATGAACACCAAAGAATGAGAGACAAAAGTCATATGTATTGATCTTTGAGAGAGAATTACAAATGTAGGGAGAGAATTACAAATGTAGAGAGAGAATTATTACAATTGAGGAACGTATACAAATGTGGAAAGTTAACCACATGATTCTAACTAACTGTATTTATACAAGGAAAGAAATGTGTTGGTCTCGAAGATGCTTAACAAGTTTGTAAAAGGGGGGGGGGTTGAATACAAAGCCATATTTTTATGGTTTAATAAATTGTTTATTGATAACTCAAATCACAATTTACAGTTTGTTGTAGAATAAGATTAAGTAAAACCTATTCTAAACAAACTTAAGAATCACAAGGGCTTCTATATGTGGTTCACTAAGATAGAAGAGAGAAGGCAACACTTCAGAGTGAAGCTCAACTTTTCTGTTTATACCCTATGAAATAAATGCATGGCATGGGTACTTTACAAGTGTCACTATTTGGTTAGTTTCATGCCTCTGACTTTTGGTGACATGCTTTTGGCCGAATAGTGAACAGTGTAGTCTTCAGAGTTGTTGTACGATTTGCGGCAGATGTATGTCTCTTCTGACAGTTGTACTTTTTGTGCAAAGATAAGACAATAGAAACTTTGAGAGGAAGCTTTGTGATCATCAATCGTTGATGGATTCTTTTCTTCAGGGAGTCCGAATTCAGGTTAGCGATCGCTGAAGCTTTTCTTCATATTTCTTCGCATTTTGTGGACTTGTCTTGGTTTCACTAATATCCACATCAAATCATGAGTATACTCGTCACTTGTTCATCAGCTTTGCCTTCGATGTCAGCGATGAACTTCTTTGTCGCAAAACTTGTCTTCAGGGAGTACATTTAACAGAATACATTAGAAATCATCAGCGATACTGAACAAACTCAGTATGTAATCACTGATGGTGAAACACTGTAAGATATAGAGTTTGACTCAATTTGTAATTGTTAAGTTTGACTTTTGTATTGTAAGTATTGTATGAGGCAAAGGCTTGTTTGACCCATATAAATACATTTTGCCTTTGTTCATTTCATGTTACTTTAAGATTCAAAGTCTTGTAATACTTTGTGAGATTATGACTAAGAGACTTTTGACTATTTTCTCTCTCTAGATTCTTGATCTCAATCTTTTAATCTTTGAATGTAAAATGCTTGAATCTGGAATAACAATTGGTATCAGAGCAAACTCAGATTAATCAGATTGATCAACCATCAACAATTTTGAAGATTTTGATCCCAAGATCAAAAAGAGTTTACTGTTCATGTTGAGAAGTCGCACGTCACTGTTCTATTGAGTGATCTTGAGTTTTAGTGATGTTTGTGTTGTAAAATTCATTGCACTGTATTCCTTTAGTGATATAGATCATTTTTCGTTCACACTGTAATCACTGATTCACAATAATTCAATGTCAATTTCTCGAAATTTGTAATTTTTTGTGTTCTTGATATTCACGTGTGAGGTCCAAGAGATCAAGATTGATTGAATAATTAAGATAAACAAGAGTAGCTGGTGTTGGAATCTGTAGTTTTATTCACAAACAAGTCTAAACTACAGAGAGCGTATACAAGCCGTTTGTCTACATTGCTGAAAATGAAAGTTACCTACAAACACACTAAACAGACTCTATTTATACCCAACACCCTTGTACACATTAAGCCCAAACCTAAGTACAAGGCCCAATACAAATAATAAAGGATTACTTTACTAAACTTCTACAAAGAACATATTTATGTTCTAACATTCTCCCCCTAAGTTTTGTAAAGTAATCATCATCTTTTAAGCTCAGCTTCATCTCCTCTCCCCCTTGATTTCTTTAAAAAATTTAGCGTTGCATAAACTTCAAAGCTCCTTTAGCTCCCTCTTGAAAGTAGCTCTTATCCTTGAAGTTTCAACTTTAATATCAGATCTGATGTAGACAATAACCTCGACTAAGTGCACGTAAAGACAACTTTTGACTCTTGTAAACCCAACACATTCCGTATTTTATTTATTAATTAATTTCATGAAACAAAACTCAAAACTACAATCATCGTATGATTAGCTTTTGGGCATTCACTAACAGATATCATCCACATATATTTGAATTAAAATGATATCGGCTTTCTCCTTTTTAATGAAAAGAGTAGTATCGATTTTACCTTTCGAAAAGCCCGACTTGACTAAAAATTTGGATAGAATTTCATACCAGGTGTGAGGGGCTTGTTTCAGACCGTAAAGATCTTTGTCCAAGATGTATACATGATTTGCCTTATCTGGATTGACAAAACCTTCAGGCTGAGAGACACAAACTTCCTCCTTTAAGATGTCGTTCAGAAAGGTAGTCTTCACCTCCATTTGATAGACGGTGAAGTTCTTATGTGTGACATAAGCTAGAAACATGTGGATTGCTTCTATGCATGCAACTGGAACATAAGTCTCGTCATAATCTATACCTTCCTCTTGCCTATATCCTTTAGCCATAAGTCTCGCTTTGTTTCTTATGACGATACCATCTTCATCTTCCTTGTTCTTGAAAACCCATTTCGTGCCGATAATTGTCTTTCTTTCAGGTTTAGGCATGAGTCTCCAGACTTTAAGCGCATCAAATTGATTCAGCTCTTCTTACATCACAGTCACCTAGTCTGAGTCAGCTAGAGCTTCAGATACTCGTGTAGGCTCTATCTTGCTCAGGAATGAATCGTGCATGCACTGGTTTAGTGTAGCAAACCTAGTTTGCACCGGTTTGGACGGATCTCCAATGATCTGATGTATTGGGTGCTCTTTGGTCCACTTGTGTTCATGAGGGAGTGGATTCGATGTATATTGATCATGATTATCATCTAAAATCCACTATCTTCTTCATTTTGTTCAGTTAGGGGTTCAGTTGAAGTAGACGGTGCAGAAGCTTCAATTGGTTGGACATTGGATGTCTGTTGATTAGACGTTGCAGTATACCCAACTGATTGAGTTACTTATGGCTCTTCATTTGTATTTACAACTTCAACTGATGGAATAGGCGTTTGAATTGGAGTTTCTTGCTGAATCGGGGGAACAGATTCAGTTGACACATCTTAAGTGATTGGATGATGATTGCTTGAATCTTCAGGTCTGTCAATCACAACATGTTTAGGCAATTTAGAACCAAGAAACTCATCATAGAAAAATTAAAACAATAAATCTAATTCTGTTAAGTGAGAAGTAGAAGTTAATGGTTTATCAGAATTAGTTTCATTAACCACAAGTTCTGGACTGATATGCCAAAAGCTAAAACTCTGTTAAGAACGGGTTCTGAACTGTCTTGAACTGTCTTCTATGATATTGTATCCAACATATTTCTGCACTAACAAGATTTTACCCCGACTTGAGCTTTCTTGAAGAAATCCGAATCCACAAGCAAAATCTTTCCAAAACCTAGATCCATAGATTTCCAACCATAAGTATACATATTCAACCACATTTAATCGTTCCCCGAACATTTAACATGAAGATCTCATTTTATCTCAAAACCCTAATTTCCATAGATAAAGAAAAGAGAAGGTTACCTTACCTACAACTGGAATCCATCAACAATGCACCTCTAGATCGCCAAAATGAGCCAAAAACTCCCGACTTCAAAACGATGAAAAGGGTTAGGTGGAAACCCTAGAAAATTGATGGAGATGATGAAGAAAGTGAAGATATCACAACTCTAGCTTCCAACCATGTTAGATTTAGGAGAAACACTTAGTTTATAAAAGGAAAAGCTCCAAAATATGCTAGGGTTTATGAGAGGATGAGAGGGGTCGGTTTTGGGATAGAAGAAGGAGTACAAATGAGATATGGGGAAAAATGGCCAAAAATCGCGACTTTTAGCCTACTGGCACCTCTCGGCGATAGCGCCAAGCGATTGTGCCAGTGGCACTATCGCTGGCTTAATCGCCAAGGTTGTACTACCACTCTAACAAGCTCGGTGATAGTGCCAAGCGATTGTGCCTATGGCACTATCACTGGCATAATCACCCAAGTACCCCAAACCTTTGAAAATTCGACATTTTCCGCTCTCAATTAGCTTGGCATCCAAAGCAACTAATGTACCAACAATAATGCGTGATCGTAACTTAAATGGGGAAGGAAAGATAACCAAACGAATCGAAATTCAGGGTGTTACATAGAATAATCTTTACGCTCAACTTAAATCTCATGAAGTCAGCCTCAAAGTCATTATTGATATGATCTTGTAAGCTCCCCCTCAAAATCTGCATTCAGTCAAAAAGTCGTCAAAGCAACAAAGTCTTATTGAAACAAAAACATTTATTGAAAAAATTAAAGATATAAAAGCACTAAAACTTTTAAAGAATGAGTTATGATCAGATGTAATCAAAAGTCAATGTCCTTACTCCCCCTAAAAATGCATCAGTGTAAAACATATGAAATTATTCATACTTCTCCCAAATTTAGATTATCTAATCGTTGTCTCACTCCTCTTGAAATCATGAACAAACTGTAAGTGCAGATATCATTCAGATTAACAATAAAGTAAAGAATAAACTGTACTAGGTAACTATAGATTATGTCTTGAGGTTTAACATACCAATTTTCGAAATGAGAAAATTAAATCTCTTTTCATCTAACAGCTTGGTAAACAAATCAGCAAGTTGATAATCTGTGTTTACATAGTAAAGTTCAAATGTACCTTTTTCAACATTGTCTTTGATAAAGTGATATCTCACATCAATATGCTTGGTTTTTGTATGTTGGACAGGGTTCGCAGATATATCAATAGTGCTATTTGAATCACAGTAAATCGGGATTTTTTTGTATTGGAAGCCATAATCTCGGAGTTATGTTAGCATCCATAACACTTGAGAACAGCATCTAGCCGCAGCTATGTACTCTACCTCGACTGTTGAAGTAGATACGCATAGTTGTTTCTTCGAAGTCCAAATCACGAGCTTATCTCCCAAGAACTATATATGTCCCAAAATACTCTTCCTGTCTAACATACAACCTGCATGATCTGCGTCTGAATATGCTGTTAGCTCAAAACCTTTATCTTTAGGATACCACAAACCAAGATTTGCAGTTCCCTTTAGATACCAAAATATGTGATTTATAGCTGAGAGATGGGATTCTCTAGGTGAAGCTTGATATCTAGCACATAAGCATGTAGAAAACATAATATTTGGTCTACTCGTCATTAAGTACATTAAAGAACCGATCATTCCTCTATAGGTTCTAACATCAACAGCTTTTCCCGAAAGATCAGCTCCGATCTTAGTTCGTGGTGCCATCGACGTTGAAATTGGAGTACAATTGGACATATTAAATTTCTTTAAAATGTCAGCAATATACTTCGTTTGATTTATAAAAATCCCGGTGAAAAATTGTTTAACATGTAATCCGAGAAAGAAGTTCATCTCTCCCATCATACTCATCTGAAAAGGTGACACCATGAGGTTAGAAAAATTCTTACAATACTTCGGATTTGTTGAACCAAATACTATATTGTCCACATATATTTGAATAAGAATGATATCAGTTTTTTCCTTTTTAATAAAGAGAGTGGTATCGATCTTACCTTTCGAGAAACCAGACTTGACTAAAAACTTGGATAACACATCGTACCAGGATCGAGGAGCTTGTTTCAAACCATAGAGAGCTTTATCAAGAATGTAAACATGATCCGGTTTCTCAGCATTGACAAACCCTTCTGGTTGTGATACATATACTTCCTCTTTCAATATGCCATTTAGAAAGGTCGTCTTCACATCCATTTGGTAAACAGTGAAGTTTTTATGTGCAGCGTAGGCTAGTGTTGATCCATACTCTCTCAGTGATTTGATAACGACCCTTTTCTATACTTAGTGAAAATTACGTTTAATATTATGTATTAGTGTTTCATCATCAACGATCATACTGAGTATGTTCAGTTATCACTGATGATCTCTCTTGTAAACATTCATATGTATAAGTGTTTCACTATCAGCGGTCAAATACTGAGTATGTTCAGTATCACTGATAGTTTCTAATGTAAACAGATGGACGTAATCCCTAAAGACAAGTTTCGCGACAAAAGATGTTCACAGCTGAATCGAAGACAAAGCTGCTAAACAAAGACAAGTCTACTCGTGACCTGATGCGGATATCAATGAAGCAAAGACAAATCTACACACGTGAAGAAACCTGAGGAAAAACTTCAGCGATAGCTGAACTTCTTTATATCTCTGAAGGAAGAGATATTCAGCGATCGATAATCACTTAGCTTCTGCCTCAAGTCTCTTTTGTCTTACCCTTGCACACCAGTACGATGTGTTAGAACGGACATACCTTTGCCACAATTCATACAACCACTCTGTAAAACGACACTGTTCATGATACGGCCGAAAGCATGTCTCCCAAAGTCAAAACCTCCAAGACAATCAATGAAGGACACGTGTAAAGTAGTCTGCCATGCATTTAATGCATAGGTTATAAATAGAAAGATCAACACTCCATCTAAGAGTAGTCTTCATCTTTTTATTTATATAGAAACCCTTGTTTTCTATTTTCTCTCAATCCCCTTTCTCTATCTTCTTGTGCAACCATCTTAGTGTTTCTTAAGTTTGTTTAGATTAGGTTCTACTTAATCTTATTCCGCAACAGACTTGTAAATTGTGTTTGATATATCAATAAATAATTTATTAAACTTTAAATTTTGTGTTTGTATTCAACCCCCCCTTCTAAAAAATTGTTAAGCACCTTAGGGACCAACAAGTGGTATTAGAGCAAATTGTTTAATCTAATAAACAAGATCTTGCTTTATTCTTTTCCTTGATATTCTAAAAATGGCACTTAATGCAAAAACAAACTACTATGATAACGATTCACTTTCAAAATCTCCTCGATTTAGCAGAGATAACTTTGCTTTTGTGGAAAAATCGAATGATGCTATTTCTAGAAGGTGTAGACCCTACTATACCTAATTACGTAGCAAATGGACCTTATGAACCTTTCACTATCATAAGTGTCATTCCAGCTACTGCCACCACTCCTGTTGTCCCTGAACGCTATGCACTTAAGGAAATAAGACAGTGGAGTGATGAAGACAAAAAGAAGATCGGTCTAGATGCAAAGGCAAAAACTATTATCTCTGTGGCTCTGCATGATGAAGCTTTCCATTCCATCATGCATCTTAAAATATCTAAAGAAATGTGGGAAACAATATGTGTTCAATATGAAGGCACCACTGAAATCCAAGAAACTCGAAAGATTAACTTGGTAAGACAGTCTGAAAATTTTATAGCTGGTAAGAATGAATCCCTATCTGATGTTCACCAGAGATTTAACTGCTTAATCATTGATCTAAGAACTGTGGGTAGGAACTATTCCAATTCTGAGGTCCTAAATAAATTCTTAGAATGTCTTCCTGAAAGCTGGGATAGTTATTCAATGTGTCTCAAGATGACAAAAGATTTAAATTCTCTTTCTCTCAGCACCTTGTATGGAATATTGCTCAACTATGAGCAATCAAATCTCCAGAAGAAGAATCTCGTAAAAGATTCTAAAGACTCCAAAAGAACTTCTGTTACTTTAGTCTCCTCAGAGATCATTCCATCTCAGCGATCTACTCTCACTATCACTGAGTTAGATTCTGACACTGAGGAATTATCAGACATTGATCTTTTAGAGTTTGATGAGTCCTTAGCACTCTTGATAAACTCTTTTAAGAGATTTGCAAGAAAGAGTACTTTCAGAAGGAATAAGCCTCTCTCTCTAGCTGACAAGCCAAAATCAACCCCTGTTGATAAGGCTACTGCTACTTGCTATAATTGCGAAAAGATTGGACACTTTGCAAGTGAGTGCAGGCCAAAGAAAGTCTTCAAACCTTCTACCTTCAAAAGAACCAGCGATAGCAAATACCTCAAGCTCAAAGAGAAATATCAAAAGATGAAAAACTTTAAGCTAAAAAGTAAAGGTCTTATTGATGAAGAACATGACTGGGCTGAATGAAAAGAATCAAGTTCTGATGAAGAAGAAGTCGCTAATCTCTGTCTCATGGCTGAGATTAAAGAATAAGTGGAAGAACCAACCATAACTTCCATGATCTATATCTCATCTCAGGTATCAATCTCTACTAATCCCTCTCTATCTGAAGTAGAGAGAAGTCGCAGTGTTGATGTGCTGACAATTGATCTATACAATGCACTAAATGTCACAACTCTAGCTGAAAACAAAAATATTGATTTAACTGAACAGGTAGAAAAATGTCATGAAAATATCAGAGAACTGAATCTTTTAGAGGAAAGTTTGAAAGATTAAGTCATTGTCAATGAAATCATCAGCATAGAACGCGAACAAGCCATCGATGCTTTAAAAGCAGAAAAGGAAACTGTTGAAGGATGGTGCAAATCCTCAACAAAGATCACTGAGATTATAAGTGCTCAGATTCCTGCCAGTGATAGAACTGGTCTTGGTTTCTGGAAACAACAGGATGAACCTAAAGCAGATAGTTCGATGCTTAAGTTTGGAATGTTTGTCTCTTCTATCCCTGACACCTCTTATGCTCAGTGCTCTTATTCTTCTTCTAATCCCATCCTTGAGGAAATATCTAAAGGCTCTATGCCTGCAGACAAAGGAAAGGAAAATTCATTTCCCATCCTCAGAAGGCTACCAAGAAATCAAAGTTGAAAGCTCCTTATAAACCCTCAGTAAATCGATCTCCTAGATCTGTAACATAAATCTTTGATATTTGTCCTCTAAAGCTGAAGATTGATATTAAGCCTAAGAAATCTAAAGAACTAAAAGTTCCTCCCAGATCTTATGCTAAAGGAATTCTTGGAGCTGACCCTGCTCATCTCAAATTTTCAAATTCTACTACTCATGTTCTTAAAACCACCTTCAAATATAGAAAATGCTACCATTGTGGGTTTACTATCATATTGCTAGTAAATGTCCAACTGCCACAAAAGCTGATAAAATAGCTAAAGTGAAAATGAATGCCTCCAAGGCTGAGAAGGTCACCAAAGCTGAGAAATCGACCAAGGAGAAGAATACCACTAAGGTTAAGAAATTAACCAAAGTGAAGGTTACCACTGAAGTTGAATCTTCATCCGTTGTGAAGATTGTCGAACCTTCCATCTTCACTAACCCTAAAGGACCCATTGAAAAGTGGGTACCAAACAAAACTTAATCTTCCTTATGTTTGCAGGGATCAAAGGGCATCTGGTATCTTGATAGTGGATGCTCTTGTCATATGATAGGACAAAAAGACCTGCTCACTGAATACAAGGAAGAGAAAGGTCCCTCAGTGACCTTTGGTGGAAATGGAAAAGGATATACCCGAGGGTTTGTGTCCTCGGCAATGAGACAACAACCTTTAGAATAACCGCTTACGTAGATGGACTTGAGTGTTCCAGATTCTAGTTTCTAAACAAGATTAATCAAACAAACACAAGATTAACAATCAATTACCTGTTTGATTACTTTGAATTCTCAAATTACACTTTCTCTCTCTAGAACTCTTTCTTTCTCTAAAACAGTATTCTCTCAAATCTGATATATCAATACGTACAATTCTTGTTACCTTCTCTCTAGTTCATATGTCTAGATTACAAAGAAAAGAAACTATTTATACCAACACCTAATAAATGGAAAATACAAGTACAAACAATACATTGACTTATTACAAATAGACTTTGACTTTTAATGAGATTTGACTTTCTTCAACTTTGACTTTCTCAACTTTGACTTTCAGTATTCTTGATCTTGTATCCAACAGATTTATGCTCTAACAATCTCCCCCTTTGGATTCAAAATCACTGTTGAAAGATTTAGCAATTAAGCCTTCACTTTAAGCTATGTCTGAAAAATTTTCCCTTTTTCTTTGACGGTCTTCTTTCCAAAACTGTCTTCAAACGAGTAACAATCTCCCCAAAACTTTCACACAACACTTTCAGACTTTGGAAAAAAATTATCTTCAATTTCAGCTCAGATTGCTTCAGCAAATATTCTTCAAAGAAATTTTCTTCAAATCTTCAGAAATTCTTTGATTGTCTTCAAAAACTTTACTTTAAACTTTTCTGACTTGGACATTTCTGAAAAATCATCTCTCAAAACTTTATCAGATCTTGATATCATCTCTTCCAAACTTCCAAACTTTAACATTTCTTCATATTATCTCCCCCTTTTTGATGATTTGAGCATCTATATCATCAAAACTTTTCTCCAAGAAATGTCATTGACCATTCTGATCTGAGCCTCTGATTCTTTGCCAATTCGAACAATGTATTTATCCAGATCTTTTCAAATCCGGACAAAATAAGAATGTAACACCTGAATCAACAAATGAATCAGTTAACATGCCTGTCAGTAACACAAAGTCACTGTGTGTAACGAATACACATTGGAAAGGAGCTTTTTAATGTTCACTCCCCCAGGGCTTCCATCCAATCATCGAAATACCACAAAGGCACTATCTATGAATGTTATGACAAAGAAACAAATTCTTTATGTGTTCGTGCATGTGTAGAAAGAATTAAGCACGGTGATTGCTTTTTAATAAGGCTCAACATTGTGTAAACCACTGAGACAACAGTACATAAACACAGACTCTAAGTGCATGATTGAAGTGCGAAGGTGGGGCAAACTTCCTTCTTTTTCAATATCCAGATTTTCCAAATGTAAACCAGATAGATAATGTGCTGCGTCCCCTTTAAAATATGAAACATTTTCTTTTTGAGAAGAAAATGAGTGGTTGGTGGGGTTTAAGCAAGAGTTGGCATGGGCTATTTGCCTATTTCAATAACATTCACCAAAGAATTGTGAAATGCTAGTAATGTGCCTGCCCGACTCAGAAAGTAGTTGGTGCAGAGTTTGATATTTTTTTACTCTGATCTCACACCCTCTTTCTTTTTAATCAATAAGCTCACTACTAACCAAACTCTCTTTTCCATTTTACCTCATCACACCCACACTTATTTCTTTTAGACTCGTCACACTCAATCACTAAAGGATTAACTTCATGGGTAGGAAACCATGGTTAACGTGAATCCATAGAAGTTTAGTTAATTCCTAGCACAAAGAACCCATAATTTTCTAAAAGAACATGTTGCTCAATATGGTTTAACTTTATCAGTTAAATCTCAAAATACAAATGTCAGATAAATGAATGCTCAGATGATATAATCATGAAAATTTGAGCATTTTTAAACATTGAAGTATTTTCAAACAAGTATATTGAATGAATGAAAATGAATACAAAAGACTTGTTTGAAAATCTGACATTGTATGAAAATGATCAGAAATGAATGATATATCAATTAAAGCTTATGGTCAAGAATAATTGATATTTGTCTATACAAAACAAAATATAGACATTCTTGAAATGACCGTTTCGAAATGAAATATCGCTCAAAATTATTTGAATACAAGCGGAGTGTCTTACCATCGAAGAAAAAATGTTCCAATTTAGAGACATAGTAAGAACATGTTGAACAAAGATTCAAACCGGTGTGTGTGAATACTTGAAAGTATATAGAAAAGACAATACGCAAGTATTTATCTTTGGATACACACGGTATGTTATCGATTAAGCACAAAAGTTAAATGAAAACATTTAAAATCACACTTCCAAATTATAAAATCTGTTTAAAAATCAGAAGTGGTTTGAACATTTAAGAACATGTTTTCTATACCTGAAAGTTGTCCTTCTTTCAGATATATTTGAGATTAAGATAAGAAATTTACCTTTTCGCACAATCTTAATTCTCAGAAAGTCAAGCTGTAGTCATTTAGATATGATCTTGTCAGCTTCTCTCATCCTGCAAGTCTCAAAGTCTAGTCAAAATTTATTCACAAAAGCTTATTCAAAAATAAAATGACATAAAGCAATAAAACGATTAATGTACGAGTTCTGATTTGAAATAATCAGAAATCATAGTCTTACTCCTTTTGACTTATAGTCTCCCCCTAAAATAATGCATCACAAAAATTTTGTCAGTTAAAATGTATAATGCATAAATTAGTTATGCTCCCCCTCAAATGAATGTAGATCATCTAAAATCTTCTCTAACTCCCCCTGAGATCATGAGCAAAAAATTAAAGTGCAGATATCTTTCAGAAATAAAGATAAAGAAAAAGATGAAACATAACAATTCTTAACTTTAGTAGCTAACAACCGATTACGTCTTAAGATTTAACATACCAAGCTTAGAGACAAGAAAATTAAATCTCTTTTCATCTAAGGGTTTGGTAAATAAATCTGCAAGTTGATAATCTGTTTTTACAAAATAAAGTTCAATTGTTCCTTTTTCTACATTATCTTTTATAAAATGATACCTGACATCAATATGTTTGGTTTTCGTATGCTGAACAGGATTAGCAGATATGGCAATCGCACTCTTCGAATCACAGTAGATTGGAATTTTATCAAATTTGAATCCATAGTCTCGTAGCTGTGTTCGCATCCACAAGACCTGAGAGCAGCAACTGGCAGCAGCTACATACTCTGCTTCAGCAGTCGAAGTGGAAACACATAATTGTTTCTTTGATGCCCAGCTAACGAGCTTGTCTCCAAGAAATTGAACATGACCAGAAGTACTCTTTCTGTCCAACATGCAACCTGCATGATCTGCATCTGAGTAGGCAGTCAGTTGAAACCCTGTATCCTTAGGATACCACAGACCAAGGTCTGCAGTCCCTTTCAGATATCTAAAAATCCGTTTGACAGCAGCCAAATGGGATTCTTTGGGAGCAGCTTGATATCTAGAACATAAACATGTTGAGAACATAATATCTGGTCTACTGGATGTAAGATACATTAATGAACCTATCATACCTCTATAGTTTCTAACATCAACACTTTTACCCGAAGGATCAGTGTGAATCTTAGTACCTGGAGCCATCGAGGTACCAATTGGTTTACAATTTTCCATTTTGTACTTCCGAAGAATATCCAAAATGTACTTAGATTGGTTAATAAAAATCCCCGTAGAAAACTGTTTAACTTGTAATCCGAGAAAGAAATTCATCTCTCCCATCATACTCATTTGAAAACGTGACACCATGAATAACGATAATATCAGTTTTTTCCTTCTTGATGAATAAAGTAGTATCAATCTTACCTTTGGAGAAACCAGACTTGACCAAGAATTTGGATAAAACGTCATACCATGCTCGAGGGGCTTGTTTTAATCCATAAAGGGCTTTGTCCAAGATGTAAACATGATCTGGTTTATCTGGATTGACGAACCCTTCCTTAAGAATGCCATTCAGAAAGGCTGTTTTCACATCCATCTGATAGACTGTGAAATTCTTATGAGCGGCGTAGGCTAGAAACATTCTGATTGCCTCTATGCGCGCTACTGGAGCATACGTCTTGTCATAATCGATGCCTTCCTCTTGACGGTAGCCTTTGGCAACAAGTCTAGCTTTGTTTCTTATGACGATACCATCTTCATCCTTTTTATTCTTGAATACCCATTTAGTGCCGATCACGGTTTTACCTTCTGGCTTAGGAACAAGTCTCCAAACCTTTAGGGCTTCAAACTGATTGATCTCTTCTTGCATTACAGATACCCAGTCTGAATCAACAAGAGCCTCAGATACTCGTGTTGGCTCAATCTTGCTGAGAAAAGAGTCATGCATACATTGATTAAGTGTCGCTGACCTAGTCTGTACAGGCTTGTTGAGATCTCCAATTACTTGATGTAATGGATGCTCTTTGGTCCAGCGATGCTCATGAGGGAGTGGAATAGATGAAGTTTGAATATGATCATCATCTAGAAATCCACTTTCAGAATCTTCAGTTTGAATAACAAGAGGGGGGTTTTCAGTTGAAGTCTTAGTTGCAGAAGTATTAGTTGGTACAGCAGATTCAGGCTGTGGAGTAGATAATGTATTACACCCAACTGAAACAGTTACTTCTGGCTCAACATTAACTTGTGTAACTTCAACTGTTGGAGTAACATCAGGAATGTGAGTTTTTGACTGAACGGGGGATACTTGTTCAGTAATGACCTTTGAAGTGACTGGATGATGACAGCTTGTATCTTCAAACCTGTCAGTCACAGAAGATTTAGATACATTAGTTCCAAGAAACTCATCATAAAAGAATTCAAATAACAAATCTAAATCAGTTAAATGAGAAGTAGATGTAGAAGCGTTATCCGAATTTTTCGCTGTAGAAACAGGTTCTGGACTGATCTGCCCAGAAGCTAATACTCCAGTGATAACGGGTTCTGAACTGAATTGATCAGAATCCATTTCTTCATCGAATGTGACATTAACGCTCTCAACAACTGATTTTGACTTCTTTAGATAAACACGATATGCAACAGATGTTGAAGAATAACCGATAAGGATGCCTTCGTCCGCTTTAGCACTGAATTTATTCAGACTCTCTCTGTCATTAAGCACAAAACATTTACACCTAAATACGTGAAAATATTTGATAGTTGGTGTTCTGTTGTTGATCAACTCATATGGAGTCTTCTGAAAACGACATGTATCATAAAACGATTTTGAGTATGGCATGCAGTCGACACAGCTTTTGCCCACAAGAATAGAGGTAAGTCAGATTGGCTAAGCATAGTCCGAGCGGCCTCGACTAGCGTTCGATTTCGCCTTTCGACTACTCTATTTTGTTCAGGCGTTCTAGCAGCAGAATACTGATGTGAAATCCTAACTGATTCGACATATTCATCAACAATCTTGTTCTTGAATTCTGTGCCATTGTCAATACGAAGAAACTTGACTGGTCGCTGCATTTTCACCTGGGTCGTCTTTAAGAAAGTAATGAGAACTTCCGGTGTCTCATCTTTTGAACGAAGAAATTTGACCTACGCGTATCTTGAATAATCATCCACAATAACCAACACGTATTTCTTTCCTCCCAAACTCTGAGCTCTCATTGGACCACATAAATCCATATGTAACAGTTCTAATGGAGAACTAGTGCTTGGTTCAGGCTTCGGTTTATGTGCGACTTTCTTCATCTTACCCTTCTCACATGCTGCGCATAAGTGTTCTTTCTCGTATTTCAGCTCAGGAAGTCCCTTTACTAATTTCCCACGAACCAACTTGTTGATGTAAGGAAAGTTCAAATGAGATAACCGTCTATGCCAGAGCCAACTTTGCTGCGTTGAAGCTTTTGTCATTAAGCATACTTGACTGTCAATCTGAACTTTGGACAAATTGATGGTGTAGAGGTTGGTCTTTCGATTTCCAGATAAGAGTTCTATTCCATCTTCAGTACGAACTGAGCAACTCTTAGACTTGAAGTTGACCTCTAACCCTTTATCACAGAATTGACCAATGCTGAATAAGTTGTGCCCCAAGCCTTCGGCATAACTCACTTTACTTATCGTTATGTTGTCTTGAATGATGTCACCATATCCTAAGATAGGTGAAAGCTGATCGTTTCCGAATCTGACATTACCATTGAATTTCTCTATATAGTTAGACAATAAAGCTTTTTGCCCAGTCATATGCTTGGAACATCCACTGTCCAAGTACCACATATGCCGGGTCTGCAAGAGAAATCATGCAATAATAGATTTAGGTACCCATTTAAAAACGGGCCCTATCAGTTTAGTACAAGATTTTGGTATCCACTTGAAAATGGATCCTCTGTTCTTTTGAAAACTTTGAAAAACATTTGATCTCGACGAATTAACATGATAAGATCCATAACAATCAGAAGAATTACGAGAATAAGCAAAATCAGTTTTCCGATAATTAGAATAAAATGTAGTAGGAATAGGAGATAATTGAATCAATTGCTTTATTGAGTAACACTTGTAAGAAGTTACAAGGTTTTGTTTATGAGAAACACATTGATCAATCACATCAGTATCACTACTCACTGATCTAATACAAGTTTTATTAGAAACTGATTCGACTATCTCATCCTCCTTCCGTTTTGGTCTCCATTCAGATTGAGCTTTCAACTTTTTCTTCCTTAAATCTGAAACATAAGATATAGATTTATTAGGAAAAGCAGATTTCCGAGACTGAGTTTTCTGTTGTGTACCAATGTATTTCTGTTTCTGTAATCGCTGTTTCTTATGTTTCTTACCATGAGCATAGTAATCAGTAGTTACAGAAACTGAATCACCAACCTTAGTTGATGTATCACCAATATGAACATCACTTGGTAACACTCTTTTATTTTTAAGACAAGTAGAATGATCAAGAGGTTTAGAATAGACATCAAACATATCAGATTCTTCCATGCACCCATCATCAGAATTAAAAGAATCATTTGCAGACTCAAATAAGTCATCAAAATTATCAGAGAAAGTTTGAGGTGACTTTGAAACTGTAGAACACTTTGTTGATTTAACTTGAAAAACAGTGTTCTTTAAAACTGTAGAAAATAAATTTTGTTCTATATCAACCAAAAGTTTTTCATCAGATAAAACATTTTCAAGCTCGACTATTTTGCTTTCAAGAATAGATGTAGGAACATAAACCTTTGCAATTGCAGGTTTTGCCTTCATCTCAGAAGCGGAATAACTAACAAAATAGTCAGTTGAAAGAACTTTTGATGTTTCTGAAAGATAACTATCATTTAACTTTACATAGTTAAAAGGTAGTTGCATTTTATTTTTATTCTTTCTATTTTCAGTTTCTTTGGCCTCAACTTCTTCTGGTAATTTGGTAACAAATTTGGGTTTCAAATGAGTATGTTTACCAGCACATTTCAGAAAATCATAGTTATAGAGGGCTGGTTGTTTTCTGATAGCTCTCTTAAGATAATGGGGGTTTTCAAAACCAAGTCCCCATTTCTCTTTAACATCAGCCTCTTCATTAGGTGCATTGAGATAAATGGTTTGATTTGTTTGACCTCTCGCATAAAGTTTTGCTTCCAGACCATTTACCTTCTTATTCAAATTCTTATTTTCAACCTGCAGTTTATAAACAATTAGTGCAAATTCATTTTTCTCAAACTCATATTTAGACACTTTACCTTCAAACTCAGAAATCCTCTTTTCAAAACAATCTACTTTAGATTTAGAATCAAAATCAGACTTGCGTAAAGAATCAATCAGATCTTTGTTTGAAATAACAGACGTATTAAGCTCAAAGATCTTCTTGTTCTTTTTTTCAACCTTTTCTTTTTTCCTTTTTCAGATTATTTTGTAAATTTTGTAGCTCAACCACTATGGTTTCCAACTTGGTAATGAAATCTTTTGGAGTTAAGTTTAATACCTCATTAACTGCCTCATCATCTGACTCGTCATCCTTAACTTCTTTGCCCATGAGACAGATATGAGCATTCTCTTCCTTTTCATCTTCTTTTCCTTCTGAATGATCCAACCAAAACTCATCTTCAACCATTAGAGCGACACCCGCTTCTTGCTGTTTTGCCAAAAGCAATTTGCGTACTTTTGGCTTCCGACAATCTTTAGCAAAATGACCCATCTTGCCACAATTGTAGCACTTGATTGAATCAGTTGCTGGCTTCTCAATAGCAGTGTAATCATTCAGAAACTTCTTCTTCTCATCCGGTTTCTTCTCACTATACCTATTCTCTTCAAATCTCTTGCCTTCCACCCTCTCTCGGTGCTCGTGGTTCTTTGAACTTGATGACGAATAGCGTTGAGAATTTGATCCCGGCTTCTTATAAAATTTCTTTTGAAATGCACGGGTCAACAATATCATAGCTTGTTTCAAACTTTCGCCATCATCACTATCTGTTACAAAACCAGACTCTGAACTTGAACTCACTATCTTTTTCTTCTTCTTCTCAATCTTCTCTTTCTTTTCTTTCTTCTTTTCACCAACAACCAAAGCTATAGGATCAGGAACCTTCTCAGCCCTTTTCTTTTCAGCTCTTTTCTCCTCTACCTCTTCCTCATTCTGCCGTAATGTCTAATAAACTTCGTGAAGAGGTATTTCATTCAAATCTTTCATTTGTTTCATCCTACGTGTGTGTTTCTTCCATTCAGGACGTAGGATGCTCAGAAATTTCACATTGCTTTCCAGCTGCTTCTTTTTGACTTTGTTCTTAGTTAGCTCATTCAGAAGCAAAGTAAATCTTTCATATGTGTCTTCTAGACTCTCATTCTCCTTAGCCTTGAATTCCTCATAGTTATTAATGCAGTTGACCACCTTTATCTGATGCCCTATCTTTGATCCCATCATCATCTTTTCCAATTGATTCCACATTTGTTTAGCATCATGTTTGAAGCTATCAATTTTAATGTATATGTCATTTTGAATGCTTTGGAGTAAAAGAGATCTCGCTTGCTTGTCAGCTTTAAATCTACTCTTCTGTTCTTCTAAGTACTGAGACAATTCAACTTTAACTGGTTTTGTCTTTATTTCTTTTTCCACATCTCCATCATCACCATCAACATTATCACCATCAATATCATCAGCAGGTACATGAATTATGATTGGTTTCATGGGACCTTAAGTGATAGACAAAAGTATATTCTCTCCATTTGAGTGCCGGTCCACGAAATCTAAAAACCTATCCTTCCATTGTTCATACTCGCCTTTGAATAGAACTGGAGGCTTTACATCAGTACCAATCGAAAGTGCGTCTTTTGAAGTCATCTTGAAAAACCTGTTTGAAAAATATATCAAATAAGAAACTAGAATTGATCGTTAGTCCAAAGTACGAAATTATAATAAAAAAATCAGAAATTTCGAAAAATTTGGCTAAGTATCAGAACTCGCAAGTCACTATTAAACTCGCAAGCCCTAAAACTCGCAGACTAATAAACTCGCAGACTGATAAAACTCGCAGAGATTTGCGCGATTGAGAAACTAGCAAACAAACGCGCAGACAAACTCGCAAGCAAACGCGCAGACAAACTCGCAAGCAAACTCGCAGATGAAACTCGCAGATGAAACTTGCAGATCAAACTCGCAAGCGCCTAAACTCGCTAACAACTGTTTACACTAGAACTCGCTAACAAAAATGTGCGCGTTTCCCAAACTCGCACGTCGAAGCTTGCGCGTTTGAATAAAACTCGCTAGCTACTCTTGCGCGTTTCAACACTTAGAATTATTTCTTGAAGTTTTAAACTCGCAGGTCGATAAACTCGCTGATCACTGTTTCTCCTTAAACTCGCAGGCCGAAGAACTCGCAAATCACTATTCCTCCCAAAACTCGTTGGCTTTGATTAGCGCGTTTATAGAACTCGATGACCACTACTAGTGCGTTTCCTTGAAACTCGCAGATAACCCTTGCGTGTTTTAGACCAAAATTCTACTTTTGACTTGCGCGTTCTACCCTGATGAACCTTGCGCGTTTCACGATGAACTTGCGCGTTCTAGCGATCTAGCGCGTTCTTCTGTTTGTCGACCCAAAAACCATCTTTTTCAACTGATATCGATCTTTTCTTGGTTCAAATGATCTGAAACTATAGATTGTTGCTCGATTACAACTCTAGAATGAATTACAGCTCAAGAAATTTACAAACAACAACTTTACAGTTCAAAAATCGATGAAACAGTAACTTTACAACTCGAAGAAAAACTTAACAAAAACTTACAAAATCGAATGAATTACAGTACAGTACTTGAAATTGATTACAAAAACTCGATCTAATACACTTTTCGATCACTTCCTAACACAAATTTGCTCCAAAAACACTCTGAAACTCAAAATTCGATTTTGAACAGTAACGAACACAGAGACGATGAACAGTAACTCGTTTCTTGATTTTCGTGAATTTGATTTCACTTTGGATCTGCTCTGATACCAATTGAGTGTTCCAGATTCTAGTTTCTAAACAAGATTAATCAAACAAACACAAGATTAACAATCAATTACCTGTTTGATTACTTTGAATTCTCAAATTACACTTTCTCTCTCTAGAACTCATTCTCTCTCTAAAACAGTATTCTCTCAAATCTGATATATCAATACGTACAATTCTTGTTACCTTCTCTCTAGTTCATATGTCTAGATTACAAAGAAAAGAAACTATTTATACCAACACCTAATAAAAGGAAAATACAAGTACAAACAATACATTGACTTATTACAAATAGACTTTGACTTTTAATGAGATTTGACTTTCTTCAACTTTGACTTTCTCAACTTTGACTTTCAGTATTCTTGATCTTGTATCCAACAGATTTATGCTCTAACAGGACTGAAGCACAATTTTCTAAGCATCAGTCAGCTATGTGACAAAGACTATGAAGTATACTTACTAAGAAAGCATGTTCAGTAGTAAATGAGAATAGGAAACTTGCTCTCGGTGGTTATCGTATGGAAAATGTCTATGTAATAGATATGGACTCTACTACCACTGAAAATGTATGTTTTCTTTCTAAAACCTCCTCTAATGTTAACTGGCTATGGCACAAAAGGCTTTCTCATCTAAACTTCAAACTCCCTGAATTCTCTCTCATCTAAGGAACTAGTTTCTGGTCTTCCTCAGCACTCATATGCTAAAGAATCTCTATGTTCAGCATGTGAAAAAGGAAAACAGACTAAAGCTAGTTTCAAATATAAATAAGTTTCCTCAGTAACAAGTCCTCTTCAACTCTTGCATATGGATTTGTTTGGCCCTGTCAATATCCAATCCATAGCTGGAAAGAAATATACACTTGTCATTGTAGATGAATACTCTCGCTACACCTGGGTTATCTTTCTTCGCTGCAAAAGCGATACTCCAGAAGAACTAATATCCTTTGTTAAAAAGATGGAAGTGTTGAATAATATTATTGTTCATTCAATAAGAAGTGATCATGGAACTGAATTCAAAATCAGTTTTCTGAACAATTTCTTTGAGAACAAGGGAATTTCTGACAACCTTTCCTCAGTAAGAACGCCTCAGCAGAACGGAGTCACTGAAAGAAGAAACAGAACAATCATTGAAGTTGCCAGATCAATGCTCAGCGATTCTCACCTCCCTACTTAATTTTGAGCTGAAGCTGTTAACATTGCATGTTTTACTCAAAACATATCGCTGATAGTAAAGCGATTTGGAAAGACAACTTATGAACTATTTCATGGAAGAAAACCCTCTATCAGTTTTCTTCATATCTTTGATTGTCAGTGCTTCATTCTAAACAACAATGATTCACTTGGAAAGTTCAATCCAAAACCTGATGATGGAATATTTCTTAGATATTCCTCCATCTCCAAAACCTACAGAGTTTTCAACAAGAGAAGACAAACTGTAGAAGAAACAATTCATGTCACCTTTGATGAATCTAGCTCAGCGAACTCTAAACCAATCGTTGACAATGAAGAGCTAAATGCTTAGATGTTTTCTCATTACAAATAAACATAACCCTTCTTCTCAAACCATCAGCACACATATCATTTAGCTGCTGATGATGATCCAAACACCATACCACCTAATGTTGAATCCACCTCATGGTTTCAGCTGAGCCTCTAAACACACTCCCTCCATCAGATCTTCCTTCATCTGAAAACCTCTCAGAAAACAATGGTCTGTCTGACTCTCAACAGTTAATCGCTGATGAACCTCAAGCTTCTTCATCAGTGAACATTCCTATTGTTGATCCAACTCCTGAAATGAGTGATAATGTTCCTGCTCAACGATGGACCAGAGATCACCCCATAGATCAAATTCTTGGTGATTCCGACACAGGTATTTAGACTCGACGAAGTTCAGGTAATATCTGTCTCTTTGTCAACTTTATTTCTTTAATAGAGCCAAAGAAGACTAATGATGCCCTCAGAGATCCAAACTGGGTCAGTGCTATGCAAGAACAACTGACTGATTTTACTCGTAACAAAGTTTGGAATCGTTCCTAGACCATCTGATAAAACTGTTATAGGCATCAAATTGGTGTTTAGAAACAAATTAGATGAACATGGAACTGTAACCCGCAACAAGACTAGACTAGTTGCTAAGGGATACAGACAAGAGGAAGGCATAGACTATGATGGAACCTTTGACCCTGTGGCGAGGCTCGAAGTAATTCGACTCTTTTTAGCTTATGTAGTTTACAAAGACTTCATTGTATATCAAATGGATGTAAAATCAGTGTTCCTAAATGGAAAGCTAAATGAAGAAGTCTATGTTGAACAACCCCCAGGGTTCTTTGACCCTAAGCATCCAAATTATGTTTATAAATTGGATAAGGCTCTCTATGGTCTAAAACAAGCCCCTCGTGCTTGGTATGACACTGTCTTATCTTTTCTTATCTCTGAAAATTTTGAATACGGTAAAATTGATAATACCTTGTTTTTTAGAAAGATAAAAGGTCACATCATCCTTGTGCAAATATATGTCGATGACATAATATTTGGTTCTACTAACCCATCTCTATGTACTCGTTTTGCTGAAAGAATGAAGAAAGAATACAAATAGAGTATGATGGGCGAACTAACGTACTTTCTTGGTCTTTAGATTAAACAAACTGAAAAAGGTACTTTTATCAACCAAGGTAAGTATGATAAAGATATGCAGAAGAAGTTTAATCTAACTCAAACTTCAGCGATGAAAACTCCTATGGCACCTCCTCTGACATTAAACAAGGATCCAGCTGGAAAACCTGTTAATGTCACCGCCTATAGAGGAATGATAGGCTCCCTGTTGTATCTTACAGTGAGCCGACCTGACATCATGTAATCTACATGTTTGTGTGCACGTTATCAATCTGAACCTAAGGAATCCCATCTGATCGTTGTCAAACGAATCTTCAAATATCTGAAAGGAACTCTAAACCTCGGTCTTTGGTATGCCAAAGACTCAGGGTTCGATCTAACTGGGTATTCAAATAGTGATTTTGCAGGTTGTAAACTCGATAGAAAGAGCATCACTGGTGGATTTCAACTTCTAGGAGGAAAGTTGGTAAGTTGGACAAGTAAAAAGCAAAATTCGGTGTCCACTTCCACAACTGAAGCTGAATATGTAGCCGCTGGAAGTTGTTGTGCTCAAGTCTTATGGATGAGAAATCAACTATTAGACTATGACCTTCAGTTATCAAAAATTCCAATCTATTGCGACAACACTAATGCTATAGCAAACAATCCAGTACTACATTCAAAGACAAAACACATAGAGATCATATATCATTTTATCAGAGATCATGTGATGAATGGTGATATTGAACTCCACTTTATCCCCACTGACTATCAGCTCGTTGATTTATTCACCATACCTCATGATGAGACAAGATTCAACTTTCTCATCAGTGAGCTTGGAATGTTGAATCTTGAAGAGTGACTCTTCATCTTGTTTGTAATTGTCAGTAATACTAAGTTCCCCTTCATCACTTACTCTCTGAAAAAATATCTATGAGTCTTAGGTATGCTCTATCACTCTCAATCACTGAATATTCATTCAGTAAGAAGTTTTTTTTTTCAAAATCAAATCTTTAATCACTGATTTTCTTCAAATGGTTAAAAGCTATTTGATAAACAACTATAATCACTGATATTTCTCATCAGTGATCCTTTAAAAAAAAATTGATGTCTGAATTTTTATCAGAGATTCTTTCATAAAGAAAACCTATCTCTGACTTTTCTTCATAGATACTTTCAAAAAGGACAAATGAAACGTTTTTTCTCTCTCTCCTATGACGTCATTTGAACCGACAATCCACGACATGCCTTTTCTCTGGCATGTTCGTCCGTTGCCTTTCTATCTAATCAACTTCGTAAGACGTGTCCATGCCATGATGAGCATTTGTTTTCCCACCTCATTCACTCTCTTTCTTCTCAAATAAAAAGAATGCCTTTTTCCATTCTTATCTTTTTACACTCTCTTAAATCTTTAAACGCTCTCAAGGCATTCAAGCAAACAAAAACCATTCAAGTCTTCGAATCTTTAACTCTTCAAGATCAACAAGTTTTTGTTCATCTCATCCTCAACTTATTCTTAAAATCCTACATGTTTCATTATCATGAATTTTAAAATATTTCTCAACACTAAAATCATTTATTTTGATTTTATCTACTCTAAAAACTTTTGGTTTTTCTACATGTTCTTTCTTCTTCACAAAAAACATTGTTTTACTCTAAAAACATTTTTTTTTCTATGTTTCTTTCTAAATACAGAATCTGGTAAAAAGTTAAATTGTTTTTAGAATATAAACCCTTCCCTCAAATTTACTTCTTTCTATATTCAGAAATGGCTCAGGCAACTCTCATTGCTTCAAAGAACGTCAAATTCACCATCACTAAATCAGAGGTTCCAAAGAACAACCATCTTCCCAGGTTGGACTTCGACGCTAAGAAATACCCACATTTGGTGGATGCAACTGCTTTTCTGAAGCAATCTTTCCTTGCTTACGCTCTCATTGTGGATCCAAAACCATCCAAATCACTTCTGCAACAATTTTGGTTCACCGCTGATGAGACCACCATCACAAACAAAAAGGATGAAGTGGTCCCTGCCATCTCCTTCACTGCTGAATTGGGTTCAAGCCTCCTAATTGCTTAAAAGACCAAAGTTGGTTTCGACTAACTCCCCACTGACGCTGAGCTCATCCAATTCTTGGATGACATGGAATATTTTTGGGACTACAAGCCTCTCTCCCACGATCCCCAAGAAACGGCTGACCAAGATTCAAAAGGTGAACATGGCTTCCCAACTCAACTACATTTTTTCCCACATAATTTAGAGTATGAGTGGGAAGATAGGCTCCCTGGATCAAGCTAGCAAGATATAGCTCCAGATGGGCTACTCGGTCATAGCTGGTAAAGATTTTGACTACGCTGGTGCCATCTTTGACGATCTAAAGTCAAAGGTTGAGAAGATGGAGAGGGATCCCAAAATCCCATACGCGCGTTTCATCTGCGCATACCTACACTTTCTCTACGCTGAAAAGTACCCAACTTCTCATGATGGTACTTTTTCAAAGGTGGGTCAGCGCACGCTCGAGATCAAGCCGATCGCCAATGAGGTAAGTCTTTCAACCCTCCGCTTTCGCCTCTCTTTCCGTTCTTCGTTTTCAGCGGCCACGTAGGTGGTTCCTTCTCTTGCTATCCTTGCCGCTACTACCGCGTCAAAACGATCATCGACTGCTCTCTCTGGTCCCTCTAAGAAGGCCAGAAAGACCAAGGAGATCACCCCTTCGAGTTCTATTCCTGAAGTAGTTTCTCAACAAACTACTTTAGATGCTTTCGTGGGTATCTCCTGTACAACATCTGCAACCACTACATCAACTGTGCCAGTGATGACAATCGCTGACACTACTCCAGTGACGACCCCTCTCTCCTAAGTTCTTCAACAATAAACTGAGGTAACTCCCACTATCCAAACTTCTTCTATCTCCATTACTCCTCCTACTTTTTCTTTGGTCTCTAACCCTTCTTCTCCTTCGCTGCAACCTCATGTTGCCCCCATAGGACCTGATAATCAAAATTTTGAAGGAGATATGAAGTTCTTCAACATGTTTGACTATTCGGGTACTCATAAAACCATATACACAACTCCCATCTCTCCATATAACCCTGAGCAACGTTGTGCTCATCCACTAACTTTACTTGCAGGTCCTAATTTGGCAATTGTTGACATTCATGTCAACAAACTTCCAGACAAGGTGGATTCTCTTACCACCTCAGTAGATGAAACCACCAGCGCTATTAATCAAGTTGGTGAATAGCTGAAAAGGTTGACCACTGCCTCTTCCTCCAAAGTTGATTCTTCCCAAATCAGAACTTTTTAAGAAGACATTGTCAAGATTAAGGAAAACCTTCTTGGAACTCATCAACATGTCCAACTCATTCAGGGACGTTTCGGCACCCTCAGCAATAACATTCGGGACTTGTCAAGCAAGATCAACTCCTGCACCTCCGTCCTACAACAAGTCCTCGCAAAGCTGAATGAACCAGCTCAAGCACCCACACCTTCTTTCACAGAGAATGACCGCACATATCTGTAAGTAGCTATTAAATTCATTCATCAAGCTACTTCAGATCTCCCTGTTATCGAAGGCAGCTTGGATTGCTTAGAAGCTGAAGTTCGGTCTCTGGCCTCTGCAAAAGTTTCTCCTGAACTCCCCCTTGTTGATAATGACAAAGAGGGAGAGAGAGTCCTTGAAGAAGAAAACGTTGAGGAAGCTGCTGTTGATGAGGCCCAGGCGGAAGAACCTCCCTGTCATGTTAAGGAGGAGAAGGTTGTTGTTCAAGCCCCTCCCTCTTCTTCACTTGCTCACATTCTAGATGAAGAAGAAGAAGAGAAGGACGACGAGAGAGATGATGAAGATCTTTATCTTCACGATCAAGAGAAAGATCAACCAACCGATGATGAGGATAAAGATGATGAGGAGGACCAATCTCTTTGGTTCTCAGCGGTAAACGTCACTTCAGCGACAACTTCGAAGGAAGATGTCACAAAAGAAGCAGGGGGAGAAGTGAAACAACTTCAGGTACTCCTTCCCAAGGCAAGCAGAAGGGTATAGCTGCCAAAGGAAACCTGAACATTGTCTCACAATCTGAGGGGGAGAATCCTTCTCAGGTATGCCTTTCCATCATACCTATCTCTTTCTATACCCATCACACCCTTGTCCCTTTCTGAAGCCTTTCTCTTTCCTTTTCCTAAAATATACACTAACTCCTTTTTCACTTCTTGTCCAGACAGTTCTCTCCCCTGCTTAAGGGAACCGAACTACAAATAATCCCAACTCCTACAACTGAAGACCAAATAATCCCAATCTTATTCAGTAAGATTGATGAACAAGAGAAAGAAGAAGAAGCCCTGCTCCACCAAGGAAGGCCCTCTAGACCAGCTCATTGGTCAGAGGAGGAACTGAATAAAAGAACAGAGATGATCTCTCATCTAGAGAGTCAACGGGTGAATGTCCCTCTTCAATCTACGTCCAAAGAAATTAACTTCCTAACTGAAGCTGAGATAGAAGAATCCATCAGAGCTGAGAAGGTGATTGCGGAATGCCAACATGATGCAACTCTTGCTCTCAAGGTTCAATCTTATCAGGTCAAAGGTAAAAGGTTAAAGAAAAATCCAGTGGAAGTTCAAGCTGCACTACTAAAAAAAATTGAAGAGGAGTGCTGAAGAGAACAAGAGGTCAGTGATAACTCAGTCGAATGGTGTAAGCAAAAAGTCAACTATCGCTCCAACCCAATGAAAAGAACAGTCGTTGTCATCTCTGGAAGAAAGAAGAAGGATCGAACTTCGGTAACCATGGAGATAACCAAAGAGGATGCAAGCTCAAAGGCAATGTTCGTCTCAAAGCTCGAGAGTTTTGGCTACATGGAATGGCTAGAGTTCAAGGATGCATTGAAGAAATCTAAGTCAACCTACAGAGGCTATGTCTAAGGAATCCTAGACGCCCTCATCAACAGAGTCACTGCAGTCTTAAAAGTTCCATCTGCTCTTCCTCCTAAGACAAGGCAAATCAAAAGAAAGCCTGCTTCTTCCTCCTCTGAAAATATCGCTGCAATCAGAAACGACACCTCCATCAAATTTTCAAGGGAAACGTTGTTTGGACCTCCTCCTGATATCTCAGTTCTAGATCTATCCCTACATCCTGGTGGATCTTTTCTACCCGGGCAAGTATTTAAAGAACCTTTTGGAATCTTCTTCAGAGATGATGAAGAGGTACTTAGATTTCAAAGAGTCTCTAAGATTCCCATCTGTCCTCTGGATCATCTCAAAGATCTTTTGTGTCTATGGTGTGACTTATCTTCTCTAGCTGAACCGATCAAGACAATCATTCGTCAAGAATCATCAGATCGAAGGCAGAAAGGAGAAACGATTCCTGATTATTTGATCAAGGTCTTGCAGTCACATCTAGATAGCTGATAGATTAGTTTCTTACTTCTTGTAATCTATTAGTTAAACTTACAGTAGTTAGTTCTTCACTTGTACTTTATATTTTCATCTCTTGTAATTCTTTCTTTGATTTAATGAAAATTCAGTGAAGTACTTAACCCTATCAGTACTTTAAAAGATCCCTCAAAATAGTAATTGGGACATGTATGTTATGAGTCATGATTATTCCTCATTTTGACTTAAAAGTAATTTTATTCAGTTACTTTGTCATTATCAAATAGGGGGAGATTGTTGATCCATACTCTCTCAGTGATTTGATAATGACCTTTTTCTATACTTAGTGAAAATTACGTTTAATAGTATGTATTAGTGTTTCATCGTCAGCGATCATACTGAGTCTATTCATTTATCACTGATGATCTCTCTTGTAAACATTCATATGTATAAGTGTTTCACTATCAGCGGTCAAATACTGAGTATGTTCAGTATCGCTGATAGTTTCTAATGTAAACAGTTAGACGTAATCCCTGAAGACAAGTTTCGCGACAAAAGATGTTCACTGCTGAATCGAAGACGAAGCTGCTAAACAAAGATAATTCTACTCGTGACCTAATGCGGATATCAGTGAAGCAAAGACAAATCTACACATGCGAAGAAAACCTGAGGAAAAGCTTCAGCGATAGCTGAACTTCTTTATATCTCTAAAGGAAGAGATGTTCAGCTATCGATGATCACTTAGCTTCTGCCTCAAGTCTCTTTTGTCTTACCCTTGCACACCCAGTACGATGTGTCAGAATGGACATACCTCTGCCAAAATTCGTACAACCACTCTGTAAAACTACACTGTTCATGATACGACCGAAAGCATGTCTCCCAAAGTCAGACCCTCAAAGCCAATCAATGAAGGACACGTGTAAAGTAGTCTGCCATGCATTTAATGCATAGGGTATAAATAGAAAGATTAACACTCCATCTAAGAGTAGTCTTTATCTTTCTATTTATATAGAAACCCTTGTTTTCTATTTTCTCTCAATCCCCTTTCTCTATCTTCTTGTGCAACCATCTTAGTGTTTTTTTAAGTTTGTTTAGATTAGGTTCTACTTTATTTTTTTCCGCAACAGACTTGTAAATTGTGTTTGATTTATCAATAAACAATTTATTAAACTTTAAAATTTTGTGTTTGTATTAAACCCCCCCTTCGGGACCAATAGCTAGAAACATTCTGATTGTCTCTATACGTGCAACTGGAGCGTATGTCTCATCATAATCTATTCCTTCCTCTTGCAGGTAACCTTTAGCAACAAGTCTTGCTATGTTTCTGACCACGATACCATCTTTATATATATATATATATATATATATATATATATATATATATTTTAATACCCATTTCGTACCATTTATTGTTTTGCCTTCCGGTCGAGGTACGAGTCTCTACACTTTAAGCGATTCGAATTGATTGAGCTCTTCTTGCATAGCTGTTATCCAATCTGGTTCTTTTAGAGCTTCGGATACTCGTGTAGACTCTATCTTGCTCAGAAAAGAATCAAACATGCACTCATTAGCAGTTGCAGACCTAGTTTGCACCGGTTTTGATGGATCTCCAATTATTTGATGTACCAGGTGCTCTTTGGTCCACTTATATTCATGAGGGAGTGGATTAGATGTAGACTGATCATGTTGATCATCTAGATATCCAATATGTTTTTCAAGTTGGGGTTCAGTTGAAGTAACTAGTGCAGAAGTTCCAGTATGACCGTACATCCAGCTGAATATGCAACTTCTGGCTCTGCAGTTTCATGCACAACTTCAACTGATTGAGTAGGTGTTTGAACTTGACTTTCTTCTTAAACCGGTGAATATTATTTAGTTGATACGTCTGATGTGATTGGCTGATGATTGTTTGAATCTTCAGATCTATCAATCACAACAGGTTTAGTCACTTTTAAACCAAGAAACTCATCGTAAAAATGTTCAAACAATAAATCTAATTCTATTAGATGAGATGTAGACGTTGACGCTTTATCAGAATTAGAAACATTAACCGCAGGTTCTATACTGATTTGTCTAGAAGCTAAAACTCCTGTAATCACGGTTTCTGAACTTATTTGATCAGAAGCCATCTCTTCATCAAATGTGTCGTTAACGCTCTCCACCCCAATCTTTGAAATCTCTAGATAAACCCTGTATGATGCGGATGTTTGAGAATAGTCCTAAGGCCGAAGATCCCTTCTTCAGCCTTAGGACTGCACTTGTTCAAGCTCTCCTTATCATTCAGCACATAACACCTGCATCCAAAAATATGAAAGTGTTTAATGCTTGCTGTTCTATTGTTAATCAAAGTATAAGACGTTTTACAGAAGCGACGATGGATGATAGATCTATTATGTGTATAACAAGCAGTAGACACAACTTCATCCCACAAGAATAAAGGTAAGTCTGATTGGCTGAGCATCATGCATGCAACCTCAACTAAGGTTCTATTTCGTCTTCCAACTACCCCATTATGTTCTGGCGTTCTGGCAACAGAAAATTGATGTGTTATCTCGACCGATTCGAGATAATCTTCAACAATTCTGCTTTTGAATTATGTGCCATTATCAGTTCGGATAAGCTTGACTGTCTTCTATAAGTTCACTTGAACGGTTTTTAGAAATGAGATGATGACATCGGACGTCTCATCTTTTGATCTTATAAATTTGACCTAAGTGTATCTAGAATAATCATCCACAATCACCAAGACATACTTTTTGCCGTTTACGCTTTGTGTTCGCATTGGACCACAGAGATCCATCCATATGCAGCAGTTCTAAAGAAGAATTTCTGATTCACTATTCTATTGATAGTTGAATATTAAAGTGTTATTCCGCAACTTCTTTAATATTGTTTCTGAGTTTATTATTCTTGTTAAGAATTAGATCCTGACAAGTGGTATCAGAGCCTAGTATTCTCAGAAACCTTCAATCATCATTCTTTCTCAGAAACCTTCAATCATCATGGACGGTTCAAGTGATAGTGTTCTGGTCTCAAAGGTTCCAATGCTCAGATCTAATGAATTTGACATGTGGAAGATTAGGATCAGGCAATACATCCTTCTCACAGATTACTTTATGTGGGACATCATTGAGAATGGCCCATCTAATGAAGGAAATATTGGAGCAGATGGAAAAAGAATCCCACCAAAGACAGATGGAGAGAGGAAGATAAGGCAGACAGAGATGAAAGCCTTGAGCACACTACTGTTGGCTATTCCTAATGAGTATCAACATCAACTCAGCAACTGCAATGATGCACAGATGCTTTGGAATGCTCTAGAGAAGAGATTTTCTGGTACCAAAAGTACCAAGAGAAATCAGAAGGCTATATTGAAGCAACAGTATGAAAACTCCATGTCAACTAAGAATGAGTCCATGACTCAAACTTTTGACAGGTTTGACAAGCTGATTAGTGAACTAGCTACCGTTGGAGTGCAAATTGATCAAGATGATGTAAACAGAAAGTTCTTAAGGTCCCTTGGAGATGAATGGACCATGTATACTGTCTCTTTCAGACAGCATGACAAGCTGGAGGACAAAGAACTAGATGATCTTTATAATGACTTAAGGGTGTTTGAAGCTGAAGTTGAAGCCAAGAAAAGACCATTTGGATACACTCATAATGCTGCTCTTTAATCATCTTCTTCTTCTACTGTTTCTGCTGCTAATGCAGAATCAGTTAATACTGCTTATGTATCTAATCAGGATGTATCTAATGACTCTGTATTAGAAGCTTTTCTTGCTAGTCATGCTAATTCTGGTTTAATTAATGATAATCTTGAACAAATTAATGTAGATGACCTTGAGGAGATGGATATAAAGTGGCAGATGGCCATGCTAACTATGAGGGTCAAGAGATTCATAAAGAGGACTGGAAGGAACAACTTTTCTCAGAGGAGAGAAGATGGTGCTGGGTTTGACAAGTCAAAGGTGGAGTACTACAAGTGTCACAAAATGGGACACTTTGCAAGAGAATGCAGAGGAGGAATTCCTCAACAACATGGTAGTAACCATCAACAAGCACATTCCTCAAGCTTCCAAAACAACAGAAACTCCACTCAAGCTCTTGTTTCTCAAGAAGGAATGGGATTTGATTGGAGTGATCAAGCAGAAGAAGCTGTTAAGAATCAAGCCCTGATGGCAGAAGTCTCAGAATCTTCCAGCACAGATATACCAACTGAGGTAAAAACTAAACAGTGCACCAAAGATTGTCTTCAGACTGTACAAAAGTACAGGGATCATAACCAAAGCATGTGTGACGACCTTAAAAGGTTAGAAAAAGATATAAGAGAGTATAAGGTGATTGTTGATAAGTTTGAAGATCAAATCAAGGCTTACAAGGCCAATGAACTTCAGCACATGTATGACACAAATGACTGGAAGTGGGAGAAAAATCAATTAGAGATTCAAATAGAAAAGTCTAAAGAGGAGTGTGAGAAGATAAAGAGTGAGTATGAGAAAGCTAAGCTTGACATTGAGAAGTTCTCTTATGCTTCCAAAGCAATGGACTCTTTGCTTAAAGCTCAAGTTCATGATAAGATCAAGAGTGGTATAGGATACAATGCAACACCTCCACCTTATAACAATAATTACATCCCTCCCTCCTTAGATCTCTTAGAGAACCAAAATAAGGAGGACTTACCTATAGGAGCAACAAAAGTAGATCCTATAGATAGTGTGGTGGTTAAAGAAGAGAATGAGTAAGAGAAGTCTGAGAGTAAGAATGTAGAAGAGATTCCTGTAGAAAATCATATTCTTACCAATGAAGGGGGGGGGGGGTAAACCATTCATCAAGAGTGAAAAGGTGGAGAGCTCAAAGAGAGAAAAGGGTAAGGTACAGGGAGTCCACTATATGCAGACCACAGTTGTGAATCCCTGTAAATGTAAACAGTCTCAGCCCCAAAAACATGATAAAACAAGGGGTAATCAAAGAAACTGGAATAATCAGTGGGCACAAAAACAAGGGGTTGATTTGAGTAAAATCAATAGACCAAAACCTTGTTTTATTTGTGGAAAGCTTAACCATATTGCCAAATACTGTTCTTTCAATCCTATGAACCAGAGGATAAATTTTCAAAGACATATACAAAATCCTGTTGGTTATAGGAATCAAAGAAGGAATCATATGCCTGAAAATGTAAAAGGAGCACCTTTAAAAGCTCTTGCTCAAAACAAGTTTGCAAAATCTAAGAAAAATACTCCAACTAAGCCAAGGAGTAACTTAATGAAAAAGAAAGCAAACAACTTTGTCCAAGTATGGGTTTCAAAAATAAAGAAATCTGTTAGTACTGTTATTTCAAATAGTACTGCTGACAGAAATAATGCTGTTGCAAGCAATACTACTGCTAGCAATGTTAGTACTGCTAATCCAATTAATACTGCTAATGAAGTTAGTACTGCTAATCCAATTAGTACTGCTAATGATGTTAGTACTGCTAACAAAGTTAGTACTGCCAATCAAGTTAGTACTGCCAATCAAGTTAGTACTGCTTCCAGTAACAGACCCATAATTGTGACAAAGTATTCAAGCCATAAGATTCCCCAGTCTGAAAAGCTCATCAAAACTGATTGTGAATATGTTGATGAGAATGGGAAACCCAAGACCACTTTGGCTTGGGTTCCTACTAAAAACTAACTGTTATACTTTATGTGCAGGGCAACCAACAGCTAAAAGGGAAGAGCATTTGGCATGTTGATAGTGGTTGCTCTAGGCACATGACAGGCAACAAGTCCTGCCTACAAAACTTTAAAAGCATTGATGGAGGACATGTTGCATTTGGTGATAATCCATCTGGAGGACAGATTAGTGGAAAAGGTAATATATCAAAGGGTAAGATGACATTTGAGGATGTCTACTATGTTGAGAAATTGAGATACAACCTGTTAAGTGTATCACAGGTTTGTGACAAGAAGCATAGTATATTCTTTACTGATACTGAATGTATTATCCTTGCTAAAGAGTTCAAGGTAGTTGATGAAAGTATGATACTACTGAGAACTCCAAGAAAGGACAATGTTTATTGCTTGGATGTAGAGAATGTATCCAATGATTCATCATTTAATTGTCTATTTTCAAAAGCTTCTGTTGATGAATCATCTCTTTGGCACAGAAGGATGTGTCACATGAACTTTAAAACAATGAATAATCTTGTGAAACACAACCTTGTAAGAGGTTTATCACAAAAGGTATTTTCATGTGATGATCATTGTGTTGCATGTCTTAAAGGCAAACAACACAAATCTTCTCATAAGTCCAAAGAGATAAATACAATCTCTACACCTCTCCAATTATTGCATATGGATCTGTTTGGTCCTACAAATGTGATGTGTATTGGCAAGAAATCTTACTGCTTAGTTATTGTTGATGATTTCTCTAGATTCACTTGGGTCTATTTTCTGAGGACAAAGGATGAGACAAGTGGACTGATCAAATCCTTTATTCTCAGAGTTGAAAACCAAACAAATCAAAGAGTTAAAATCATCAGGTCTGATAATGGAACAATGACCTAAACAGCTTTTGTGAGGAAAAAGGTATTGAGAGACAATACAGTGCTCCTAGGACCCCTCAACAGAATGGTGTCGCTGAGAGGAGAAATAGGACACTGATTGAAGCTGCAAGATCCCTGTTGGCAGATTCAAAACTGCCAGTTACATTTTGGGCAGAAGCAATTAATACTGCTTGTTATGTTCAAAACAGGGTTCTAATAGTTAAATCTCAAGGCAAGACACCATATGAACTTTTTAACAAGAAAAAACCTTTTATTGGATTTTTCAAACCTTTTAGGTGTCCTTGCACAATTCTTAATACCAAAACTCACTGAGGCAAGTTTGATAGCAAAGCAGATGATGGATTTCTGGTTGGTTACTCATCCCAAAGTAAGGCTTACAGAGTTTTTAATACCTCTTCTAGAATAATTGAGAAAAGTGACAATGTCAAATGTAATGAGAGCACACCAAATAAACTTGGTATAGGCCCTGATTGGCCTTTTGACATTGATTCACTAACTAATTCTTTGGGTTTCAGTGATGAGAATAATACAGGAACAGGGACAGAATCAGTACAAGACAAAAGACAAGAGTTTGTGCTATTTCCAATCCCTACAGCAGATCCTATTGAACTCTGTGTTCAAGAGAAGAAAGATGCTGCAGATTCAAAGGATACTGAAACGGCTCAGAATGAAGAGGAGAGAGGTGAAAAAGAGGATCAACTTTTGACTTCAGAACAGCTAGAACCTAAGATGCCTGCATTGGTAGAAGATGATACTGATGATGAGAACTCCTCAGTGTTTGGTGGCAGCTCTCCTGAAAAGAATGACTCTAATCTGGAGACATAGATCAATGAAGAGGCTATTCATCAAACTAAAGAGCATAAAGATCATCCTCCTCAGTTAGTGATTGGTGACATCAATTCTCCAATCATGACAAGGAATCAGAGTAAGTTGGGAGGATTAAAAGACATACAATCATGCTTACTATCTCAGGTTGAGCCCAAAAAGGCACATGATGCAATGAAAGACCCAAGATGGATAGAAGCAATGCAAGAGGAGCTGATGCAGTTTGTACTGCAAAATCTATGGGATTTGGTAGAACTGCCTAAAGGACACAGAGCTATAGGGACAAAATGGATTTTCAGAAACAAGAAGGATGAGAGAGGGATAGTGATCAAGAACAAGGCTAGATTGGTAGCACAGGGGTACACTCAAGAAGAAGGAATTGATTATGAAGAGGTTTTTACACCAGTGGCCAGGATTGAGGCAATTAGGTTGTTTTTATCCTATGCCTCTTTCATGAAGTTCAAAGTCTACCAAATGGATGTGAAAAGTGCTTTTCTATATGGCAAAATTGAAGAAGAAGTATATGTCTGTCAGCCTCCAGGGTTTGAAAATCCCAAATATTCTGACAGGGTATACAAATTGAAGAAAGCACTGTATGGACTACATCAAGCACCAAGAGCTTGGTATGGCAATTTGTCTACCTATCTCTTGGAAAATGGTTTTGAGAGAGGAATCATTGATAAGACTCTGTTCATTCAAAGGAAGAAGAAGGACATCTTGTTAGTGCAAATCTATATGAGTTCTATGGGTGAACTTACTTTCTTCCTTGGGCTACAAGTTAAGCAGCAACAAGATGGAATCTTCATAAGCCAAACCAAGTATGTGCAGGACATTTTAACCAAGTTTGGATTCTCATATTCCAAGCCTGCAAGCACACCCATGGAGACACACAAACAAATATCTGCAAATCTTGAGGGGGAGGATGTGGATGTTCATCACTTAAGATCCATGATTGGCTCTCTCATGTATCTCACAGCTTCTAGACCAGATATCATGTTCCCTGTTTGTGTGTGTACAAGATTTCAAGTTAGGCCAAAGCAATCACATTTTCAAGCAGTCAAGAAGATATTCAGATATCTCAAAGGTCAACCCAGATTAGGACTGTGGTATCCTCATGACTCACCATTTGACCTACTTGCATATTCAGATAGTGATTTGGGTGGAGCTAACTTAGACAGAAAGTCTACAACTGGAGGATGTCAGTTTTTGGGTGCAAGACTAGTACCATGGCAGTGTAAGAAGCAAACCACAGTGTCCACCTCAACAACAGAAGCCGAATACATAGCTGCTGCAAGCTGCTGCTCACAAGTGCTATGGATTCAAAATCAAATGATGGACTATGGTATGACATTTCTTCACACTCCTATTTTCATAGACAACAACAGTGCTATTAGCATTGTTAATAATCCTGTCAAGCATTCAAAAACAAAGCATATAGAAATAAGGTACCATTTTATCAGAGACTGTAACGAGAAGAAGCTAATTCAGGTTCAGAAAGTACACACAACTAACCAGTTTGCTGATCTATTCACAAAAGCTTTTGATGTGGGTAGATTCACATTCTTGGTCACAAGTGTGGGCATGATGAACAATGATAAGTATATTCTCATTCTCTTTTTGTACCTAAATAGATTCCTCCTTAGTTACTTTCTTTAAATTGGTGCTATTAACCCCTGTGTGTTTAAGTGTTTCAGGTTGTTTTGATTGGGTACTTAATTATTCTAAGGTAGTTAATACTGCTAGTTTGTTAATACTGCTCGCAGTTAATACTGCTAGTTAGTTAATACTGCTTGTGGTTAATACTGCTCTCAGTTAATACTGCTAGTTAGTTAATACTTCTAGTGGTTAATACTGCTCTCAGTTAATACTGCTAGTGGTTAATACTGCTTATGTCCCGAATTGTATAAATACCCTTTTTGCCCGCCTAAAAGTTCATAACGACTCTTTGATTACTATTTATCTGCTCTCTAACCCTTTTTCTCTCAAGCACCTAGTAAGTTTCAGGCAAGAACACTCAAGCTCAATGGCATCCATGGCGTTCATTGATGAGCACAACGAGATTGCGATGCTTCAAAAGCCAAAGCAAGCTGATGGATTTCACCAGATAGTCGATTTTCTCAAGACAAGCCATATCGCATATGCTCTTACAGTGTCACCATCCATCTACATTGAGCACCAAAAACAATTCTGGGCAACTGCCACCATTGTTACTGAAAATGGTGTGCAAGTTATCAAGACAAGGGTGTGTGACAAACCCTTGATAGTTTCTAAAGAGGTAATTCACATTAGTCTACGTCTAGACGATGCCTCAGGTATCTCATCTATCTCTAATGATGAACTGTTTTCAACTCTTACTAGAATGGGGTATGGAGGCCTATTGGGTGTTTTTAAGTTCTCAAAAGCTAAATTTTCTCCCCAATGGAGGTTCTTTGTCCATACCCTGATGCATTGTATTTCTAAAAAGACTACTGGATGGTCTGCTTGGCCACTGCCAGAAAGTACAATTTTTCAAAAATGATTTTCAATGACCTTGTGTCAAACTTGGGAAACAAAAAGAGTTTTTATATGTACCCAAGATTTGTACATGTAGTTATAACCAATGAATTGACGGATATGCCTCAATTTGATGACGTATATGTACCCAAAATCCCCAAAGGTAAGGTCTTTTCAAATATGAAGAGATCTCCATTGGACTCGGAAGGAGTTGACACCCCATTGTTCTCTACAATGATGGTGGTGTCCCACAATGAAGAAGGTATGGCTTCAGGGTCAAGGCCCTCATTAGACCATCCCACTGAAAGCCAATCCCAACCTTCAATCAGTATATCAATCCCTCTGTCCCTTCTTCAAAAACCAACTTCACCAATCACCAATACCTACATAAGGAAAAAAGTAAAGAAGGCTCCTTCCCTTCTTGTACCTTCACCCACAAAGCCTTTAAGTCCTCTAATGTAGAATTCTCCATTAGAGAATATCTATAGGGAAACCACAGGGGCGTCTCCCAACCCCAAGGAGGTGCTCAATGAGGAGATGTATGAGCATATGGGTGAGCAGACTGCCACTACTCCTGCTAGCATAGAGGAGGACAGTGGTAACATCAATAAGACCTCCCCCATGGCAACTTTGAATGAGCAATCATTCAAAGGTCCTAGGTGCCAAGAAACCAAGGGGGTGGAGGGTGCATCTGCTAGGCAGAATACTTCCACTACTAAAAGATCCCATGATCCTTAAAAAGGGGGTAACACTCTTGGAGAAGGTGAGGACATATATGACTACAATGAATTGATGGAAACAATGGGCAACATTAATCTGGATGTCATCAAGAAAGGCAAAGACATAGAAGAAATGAAAATGGTAATTCTGTCTCAACAAGTACAGATTACCAAATTGAAGAAAATGGTGACAAGATTGGTACAAAAGAAGAGGAGAAGGCAATTTGTGTTAAAGAAGAGGAAAAGTGCTAATTATGCTTTCAACAAGGGGGAGAATCCAGAGGCTGAAGCAGAAAAGGAAAGTACTTCTGAGATGGGATTTGAGTTTGAGGGGGAGAAAGTTGCAGAAACAGAAGCACAAGTAGCAGAAACAGATGAGGTTCAAGCAACAGCAGTAACAGAACAGGTAGCAACAGTAACAGGGCTATCTGTTGAAGAGTTGGAAATAGCATAAACATTGGTAAAAGCCAAGAATGACACTCCTAAGGCTACTCAAAAGGCCAAGGGAGTGGTCATTAAAGAAGGAGGCATTTCAAAGAAAAGAAAGAAAGCAGTGAGACAAGTTTGAAAGATGTAAAGGGAAAGGGAAAGATGGTTGAACCTGAACAACCTTCAAAGAAGAAGAGTCAGATTGAGTTAGATGAAGAAGTGGCAAAGCAACTTCAAGCAGAAATAGAAAAGGAGGAACAATTACAATCTGAAAAAGATAGGGAGCTTGCACTGAATATGGCCAGAAAACTCAATGAAGAGTATCAAAAGAACATGAAAGCAGCAGCTAAGGCCAAGAAAATAGCAGTCAAAGCATCAAAACAAAGAATGCCATTCAAGAAGCAGAAAAGACAACCTTCTAAGACCTTTTTGGCCAATCAGGAAAGGAGAAAAATGATAAATTTCCTGAAAGGTTCAATTGGTGTCAAAGGAGAGATGTTCACTAATATGGCATACAACCAAGTTGAGGAGCTCTATAAGAAGGAAATGGCAAAGCTCCAAGGGGATTCCTCTCAAAGGGAAAAAGCAGAAAGAAGGATGAAAGAGAGACATGATCTCAACATCCAACAACCATTCCCTGAGGAAACCACACCTTCAAAGGATCAAGCTGAAGAAAAGAAGGAAGAACAAGAGAATGTTACCGTGGAAGTAAAATCTGCATAAAGTGTAAAGACTATAGCTTCCAAGAAACAGTCCAAGAAGCCAAGGGTTGAAGATGCTGAAAAAGAGGCAGAACCTTCAGTTACACCTTCAGCAGAATCAGAGCAGAACCCAGAGTAGGCCAATAAGCAATCTGATGAGCATGTGAGTTTGTATATGACTTTAATAGAACCAGTTCAGGCTATTCCAATTTCTGTGAAGGCTCCAGAGATCATCTTCTGGGATATCTTGAGGGAAAATAGAAAGGATTACTTCAGGCTGAAAAGAGTTAGTGATATATTTGAAGTATATGCCACTTGGGGGAAAGTAAGCAGAAGTTGTTCCAGGGCTGATCTAGAAGAAATGCATAAAGTGGGGATGAAACTTTATGAGTATGTTTTGAAAGGAACTGAAGAAAGCCTACTCAAGATTGCAATGGAATATCTTTGTATGATGTTTGAACCAGAAAAGGTGGTTTACAGGATCAAAGATCTACATCATGAGTATGGGTTTAAGAAGATTGATAAGTGGATATTTTTTGAAAACTGTGGTGTATACATGATCACAATAGATAACTGTTATCATGAATACTACCTAGTGGACAAAGTGTATGATCATAGTAAGGAGAAGCTGAATGGGATGCTAAAAGTTAAGCTAGTATGTGCAAAGGAATCAGAAATGGCCAGAATTGTGGTAAGAAGAACAATCAATCAAAGTCTGGGTCTGGATCCTAATTTGGGCAACTAGGTTGTAGTGTTGAAAGCATGTTGAAGATCATATTTGAAGAACTTGACTTCTCTTCCTAAAAGTCAAGTTAGGGGGAGATTGTTGGGAATTACAGAATTGCACAAGTATGGTTAATGCTGCTAGCACAACATGGTTACTACTTCTGAGAAAAGTTACTACTGCTGAGACAGATTAATACTGCTAACCAAGATTAATACTACTTGATGAAGATACTACTGCTAAGCAAAGTTAATACTGCTAGTAGTTAGTACTGCTAAACTTAATACTACTGTGTATTAATACTGCTCATGAAGATAGTGCTGCTTATGAGATGAAGAATTCGTATGGCAATGAAGACAGCTGTATTGATTGAAGATATTCATGGAAAGCATGGAGATAACTATAGAAGAATATACTGAAGATCTTTTATATTTTGTAATTATCTTTTATCTTTAGTATATGTATAGACTTATTGAGAATAGTTTAGAATATCAAGTTAGACAATATTCTGAGTTTTTGTTTTCATAGAGAGAATTAACCTCAAGGTTTATAATCCTAATTCTAGAGAAGTAGAATTCATATTGGTGAGCCTGTTCATCAATATTGAGGTTTTGTTTGAAATCTTGTAACTTTAAGCATTCAATAAAGTTTACAAGTTGTGATTTCTGATTCACTATTCTATTGATAGTTGAATATTAAAGTGTTATTCCGCAACTTCTTTAATATTGTTTCTAAGTTCATTATTCTTGTTAAGAATTAGATCATGACAGTAACACTAAGTTACTGTGTGTAACGAATACACATTGGAAAGGAGCTTTTTGATGTTCACTCCCTCAAGTATTCCATTCAATCATCAAATAACACAAGTTTATTCTATGAACGTTTAGACAGAAAAACGAATTTTTTGTGTGTACGTGCTTGCTTAAGAAAGAATTAAGCACATGATGATTGCTTTTGATAATTGTCTCAAAATTGTGTAAACCATTGATACAACAACAGTTATACATGGACTCAATTGTGCATGATCGAAGTGCGAAGGTGGGACAGACTTTCTTTTTTTTCAATATCCATATTTTCCAAACGAAAATCAGATAGATTATGTGTTGCATCTCCAAGAAAATTTGAAACATCTTCTTTTGAAGAAAAAGATGAGTAGCTTGTGGTGTATAAGAAAAAGTTGGCATGGGTTAGTTGCCTATTTCAATGATGGTCACCAATGAATGTGAACCAACTGATTATATGGTTGCCCGACTCAGAAAAGATTGGTGTAGATTTTGATATTCTTTTACACTGTTCTCACACCCTCTTTCGTTTTATCATTGAGCTCGCTTATAACCAAACACTCTTTTCATTTTACCTCATCACACCCACACTCATATATTGACTCCTCGCAACTCGATACTCAAGGATTAACTTCTTGGGTAGGAAACACTGGTTAACGTGAATCCATAGAAGTTCTGTTAAGTCCTCACACAATGAACCCATATTGTCCTATAAGGATAATGTTTCTCAAATGGTTTAACATTTACAGTTAAAGCACAATAATGAAATACATGTCAGATGTATGTATGCTCATGAAAATAATCATGAAGATTTGATCATTTTAATCATGGAAAATATTTCAAAACAAGTATATTGAATTAATGAAATAAATACAAGAAACTTGTATGAAAATCTGACATTGTATGAAAAGATCAAATATGAATGATATAAAAATAAAAGCTTCGTTAAGAAAAAATGGAATTTGTCTATACGAATCAAATATAGACAAGTCTTGAAAGAAACACTGTGAATAAAATCACGCTTAAACTTTGTATTTCAAGCGGGGTGTCTTACCATCGAAAATTTGGTTTTAATATGAGACATGGTAAGAACATTTCCATCAAAATACTAAACCAGTTACTACCAAAGCAACTGGATCAACCACTAGTTTCTCAACTTTCTTCTTCTAAGTAGTTATATCATCAACTTCTTCTTCATTCTGACATAGAGTCTCATAAACCTCATGCAAAGGAATCTCATTGAGATCTTTCATTTGTTTCATCTGACGAGTAAATATTTTCCATTCAGGCTGTAAAATGCTTAGAAACTTTACATTCAGCTCAATTTGAGATTTCTTTACTCTGTTCTTGCTTAGCTTATTTAGAAGTGTAACAAATCTATCATAGGTTGACTCTAGGATTTCACCTTCCTTTGCTTTAAATTATTCATAGTTGTTGAGACAATTTGAAACCTTCAGCCGATTGCCAATCTTTGATCCCAACATCATCTTCTCCAGTTGACCCCACATTTGTTTTCCTCTTGTCTTGTAGCTGTCTATCTTCACATATTGTTGGATCATAAATTGTATTCAAGATTAAAGTTAATTAGGGGGTCTAATTTGTATTTAGTTGAAAGTTATTTGTTATTGGGCCTCAAGCCCATTAGGCCTATACGGCTTAATATTTATAGGTTTTAATTATTACGTTTTAGGGTTAATCCTCATTATCATCATAATAATTGTAGAGGTAGCCGTACTCTGTATTCGTACGCATAAAGGTACCAAGAACACACACAAGGTTTTCATTGATTAATCAAGGGATCGTGGTATGTTATTCTGATTTATTCATCTCTTGATCTGTATTGTGTTGTGTGATTGTTAATCAACTAGTATTCTGGGTTTAACAAGTGGTATCAGAGCCAAATAAATCAAGTTTTTTGGATTAAAAACAGTATTTTTCGATTGTTCACTGTGTTCATCGACTTTTTCACTGTGTGAAAATCGATTCTTCGATTTAAAGAGTTTTTGAAGCTGAAAATCATTGATTTAGGTGCGGTTTATGTTATTGAATGTTACCTGATACTTTAATTGCACTTTAAAGCATTAATCGATTGAATTTTCGATGATTTTTGGATACTGGGCTTAAGAAACTGTCGAGTACTGCTTCTAAATTTGAGTGATCAAAAGTTGTCTTTAATTATTGTTTTTGATTGGGATTTGATCGATACATGTTTATGGATACAAAAGTTTGTTTTTTGTATTGAGTTTGTGAGTTTCAAGTGGATTTCTGAGTTGATACTCGAGTTTTGGGTCGAACTCTTCAAGAATACCGGTCGTTATTCACGTCCGTAGAACACCGGTCAACACCCCGGTCAGGTCCGGTCGATAATAGACTCCGGTCGCATCACACCGGTCAGACACCGGTCCATACGGTCCGGTCGACAGACTCCGGTCGACGTGACATCGGTCGACCTCATCCACACCGGTCGACGTGACACCAGTCGCAAACACAGGTCCGGTCGAAATACAGGTTCGTTCGAGCTACACACCGGTCAAAGCAAGACACCGGTCGCAACAAGACACCGGTCGTGATACTTGGTTTATTTTGCGCCACTGCCTATTCGCGCAAATCTTTATTTTGCGCCACCCTTTATTCGCGCAATCCTCAGGTTTGCGCCATCCGTTCATCGCACAAACATCACTTTTGCGCCACCTCTTACTCGCGCAAAACCTTTCTTGCGCCACCTACTGTTCGCGCAAAACTCATTTCGCGCGACCCATACCTCGCGCAAATCTCTCTTCGCGCCACTCGATCTTCACGCAAAGTCTTACTTCGCGCAACCCATTGCTCGCTCAAAATATCTTCTTGTGCCACCTCCTTGTAGCGCAATCCTTACTTTTGCGCCATATTTTCTGTGATTAATTTATTTGTGTTTTAATACTGTTTGCGATATCTGCATTTGATTATTTTTGGAAATTTATTTTTCTAAAAAAAATTTAGTGTAGTTTTTATCCAATTGTTGATTCTAAAGATATCATCTAGTTGATTCTCTTGGTAGAGATAAGTTTGATTTCTAACCATACAACTAAAGATGTCGAACCAACTTCTCTCAATGGGCTCTCAGTCCAAACCTCCTGTCCTCATGGCCAATGAATATCAGCAATGGAAAAAGAGAATGATCCAGTTTCTAAATCACAAGAACAGAGACTACATGGAATCAATCACTTAAGGTCCAGTAAATCCAATGATCACAGTTCCTGGTAGAGCTGCAACTGAAACCTCTCCGGAAATCCCTGACAGATATGTTCCCAAACCGTATCAATACTTCACCGATAAGGAAAAGGATCTATACAAGATAGATGAAGAGGCTCTCATTTATCTGACGATGACCATCCCAAATGACGTCTACAATTGGGTAGATAGTCGAAATTCAGCTAAAGAAGTCTGGGATGAACTAGCAAGACAATTTGAGGGAAGTGAAGCTTCAATTCAGGCCAAGCAAAATCTGTGCATTAATGCCTATGAGGGATTTCATGCAAGGGAAGGAGAGACACTGATTGATACATATAATAGATACAACATCATTTTGAATGACCTGAGGAGGAACAATATCCCTAAATCTGCTTCAGAGATAAACTATAAGTTCATCAAGAACTTGAATCCTGAATGGAAGAACTTTGCCATCAACCTTCAGATTTCAAAGAACATGGCTCAAGAGAACGTAACTGACATTTTCTCTACTCTTTCTCAACATGAAGAAGAGGTGACATCTATCAATAATGAGTCCAAGAATCTGAAGGACTCTGTGGCTCTCATAGCTGGCAAAGGAAAAAGTTCAAGTTCTGGTCCAGTATCTACTTCAAGTTATTCAAGGTCAAAGAAGAAAATGTCTAAAGCTCTTGTTACGGAGGTTACTGAGTTCGATTCTGCTTCAAGTGATGAAGAACTGGAGATTGACTCTGATGATGTACAAAGGTTCTCTGAGAACTTGGCCATGATAACTCGTCAATTCAAGAAGAGCTTTGGCAAGAAAAAGTACTACTCAAAGCCAAAGTACGAAGGGCACAATAAAAAACTGGATGGTGATGATGAAGCTTCTGAGGCACATTCCGAAGATGCAAACTCATAAGTGATAATTCTAAACTTATTGAATCTCTGATGGCCCAAATACATAATATGAAAGATGAATTTGCTTTATTGAAAGGTAAACTTAGCTCTGCACATCAATCAGTGTTGAGTTTTCGTGATGAAAACGCTTTGCAAAAAGTTGTTGTGGAAGAAAAAGAAAAAGAAAAAGAAAAAGAAAAAGAAAAAGAAAAGGATGGTTTAAAAGTTGAAAAGGAATCTTTAAAAAGAAAAATATCTGGCTTAGAAAAATCTTGTAAATCTCAATGCTGAAAAGGGTGAATTTAAAATCAAATTTGAAGTTTGTTTTCAAGAAAGAAATGAAGCTTACACCAAGATTAAGCAATTGGAGGATATTAACATGAAACGAGGTCAGACTGAGCAGACTTTAAATCTGTTAACCAAAAAACTCCAAGATGAAAGGTTTTATAAACTCAAACCAGGATTGGGTTTGCCAATGAACGATGTTTTGAAAAAGGCACCGGAGCACTTGTATAATTTTGATAAACTTGGCTCCACAATCATACCCATTCCTAACATTCATGCAACCTTTATTGAAGCAAGTACTTCTAAACCTTTATAGAGACCAAAGGTCGAGAAGAAATGGGAAAGGACAAGTCTTGTGAGACTGATTCTAAAAATTCTTTTAAATAAGTTGGTTTTCAATATAGTGATTTGAACAAAAGCTATGAGACTCGAAAGATCGAATTTATTGAGTCTGAATCATTATTTACCACAACTTCAAAAGAATTAGTCAGCAAGGACACGGTTCCACCTAAGACTGTATGCAAATATGATGAGTATGAATCGGATGTTGATCCATCAACTATACCATCAGTCTCAAATCCCATTGCTTCTAAACCTTTACTTGTTGAAGAGGTTGAAGAAGAAACTGTCATCACGAATGGATCTTGTTCTAAAAATGACAAAATGGAGTCTATTGAGAACATGACCGAGGAAAGGTTTTCTGAAATAATGAATGCTTCAGACTCTGATCTTGTTTCTACTGCAAAGGAGCAAATTTTGTGAGTGATCATACATCTGAATTGATGAAACAAATTGATATGTTGCAACAGTCTCTTGATGAGGTTGAAGATGAAAACTTTGATCTCAAATTTAAACTTGAAAATCTTTGAAAGAAAATCAAGAGCTTTGCACAGAGATCAATGATTTGAAAATTACTTTGTTTAAGAATGCTTCAAATGATAAATAGATGTTCAATGATCCAAGCTGAAAGGTAAGAACTAATCTAGAATTTGATGCTCCTGCAAAACCTTCGGTTGTTTACTCTGATTGTCCTGAATATCCACCTAGTATTTTTGAGAAGGGTGATACTTCAAGTAACTCTAGAAAATAACCACCCTCTAACATAGAGACTAACAAGATTCCTGTTTCAGTTATAAAAGGAAATGGAGTTGCGAGGAGTAAGAAGAATAAAGATGATAAGATGAATAAAAATGATAGTTTGACTTTTAGTGAAACTTCAGTTTCAAATAGTTGTACTTCAGACAGCGATGTTTTGAAAAGTAATTCTTTTGATGGACATGAATGTAAGATTTGTTCCGATAAATCTAAGTTTATGAATTTTGCTCGAAAGAATCTATATTGCAAACACTGCTGGGATAATTCTTTCAAATACTACTCCCCTCCTAAGTCCAAAAAGAGTAAAAGAAAAGCTAAACCGAACCTTAACTCTAATTCTAATTCTAATTCTAATTCTTCCACACAACCCAAAGTGTTTCGGGCTAAGGTTGCCAATCCTAGATCTAAAAAGCACTTTCAGGAATTAAATGTTAAAATGGTTTGGAAATGGGTTCCTAAACCCAGATATGAATGAAGAGTGAAAGTTAAACCTGTTGATATTCCTGAATTGCTTGAAGCTAACAGCCAAGGACCCATTTTGATATGGGTACCAAAGCAAAACTAATTGTCTCTTTTGCAGGCCTGTCGATTATGGGTGATAGATTCCGGATGTTCACGCCACATGACAGGATTCAAGCACCTCTTGCATAACTATGTGGAGGAGCCTGCTGGAGCAGTTCGTTTTGCAAATTCTGAAGTAGAAGGACACGTTAGAGGATATGGCATGCTTGATAATGGAGTTGTGAAGATTCAAAGGGTGTTTTATGTTGAAGGACTTGATCATAATTTGTTTAGCACCAGTCACTTCTGTGACATGAAATGTCTAGTTCGCTTCACAACAACTCACTGCTATCTTGAGGATCCCGATGGATACGAAGTCTTCAAAGCTGAGCGCCATGGAAATCTATATTATGTAGATTTTCCAGCATTGTCTGCCACACGTCCAATATGCCTATTAGCCAAAGCAACTAAAGCACAATCGTGGACGTGGCATCGCCGCTTGTCTCATCAGAATTTCAGATCAATAGCCAAGCTACAGAGACAAGGTCTAGCCAAAGGTCTACCAGAAATGAGGTTCGAAAAAGACTCACTTTGTTCTGCATGTGAGATGGGCAAAATGAAGCGAAGCTCATTCAAGTCCAAAACTGAATCATCGACCTCATCTGTACTGGAACTTCTTCATATGGACCTTTATGGCCCAATGCGAACAACGTCTATCAACACCAAGAAGTACGTCTTAGTAATGATAGATGACTATTCCAGGTATACATGGATCGAGTTTCTTCGCAACAAGTCAGATGCGCCCGAATTGATTATCGCTTTTATTAAGTGTATTCAAGTACGTCTTCAATTGCCAGTCCGAACTCTTCACAGTGACAACGGCACGGAGTTCAAGAATGACACCTTGCAGAGTTATCTTATATCTGTGGGAATTTCACATAACTTTTCCACAGCCTATACTCCACAGCAGAATGGCATTGTTGAATGGAAGAACCGCACTCTTGTTAAAGCTACTCGTACTATGCTTGCATACTCTGATTTACCCATGTATCTTTGGGCTGAGGCAGTCGCGACAACTTGCTTTACTCAGAATCGTACCATTGTGGTCAAACGTTTTGATAAAACTGCAAATGAGTTAATCAACAATCGTAAACCTAATATCAAATTCCTTCGTGTTTTTGGTTGCAAGTGTTACATTCTACGCGAGCGTCAAGGTCTCTCAAAATTTGATAAGAAAGCGGATGAAGGATATCTCGTTGGATACTCTCTGACATCCAAAGCTTATCGAATCTACATTATTCGAACCAAGACGATTGTTGAAAGCATGAATGTCTCTTTTGATGAGAACTCTACTCGGACTTCTGGACACAACAGTTTCGAACCAAGACGATTGTTAGATTTGCTGTTTATTGATGCCTTCGATGATATTTGTGCAGACTTTGACAAAGGCATATCTACATCAATAACAAGCTCGGAGGTCCCTACTATTTCTGAAGACATGTCTGGACCGTCCGAAGAAATTACTGAAACTGCATCTCCATCAGGTATAACTAAACCGTTAGTTTCTGACTCTACTAATGTTGAATCTGTCTCTGCAGATAATTCTTCTGGAAATGAAGTCACGAGTACATCAACCGCTATTCTAGAAACCTCAGTATCAGAAACACCAGTACAAGATGTCCCGAGTACATCTGTGGATCTACCTGCCGTGCATGATCAATATAATGCATCAAATACGCAACAAACAGTTGAATCCTTACCAAGCACACATCGTTGGACTAAGGATCATTCCCTGTATAACGTGATAGGTGACGTACAATCTGGTGTCACGACACGGTCCGCATCAGCTAATTTCTGCATTTTTTCAAGCTTCCTTAGTTCCCTAGAACCAAAGAAAGCATCAGAAGCTCTACGTGATCCCTTCTGGATTTCTGCTATGCAAGACGAGCTTCTGCAATTCGAATGGAACAAGGTATAGCACTTGATCCCACTACCTAAAGGTAAAACTGTCATTGGAACAAAGTGGGTATTTAGAAACAAGAAAGACGAGGTTGGAGTAGTTGTGAGAAACAAAGCTCGTTTGGTTACAAAAGGGTACTGTCAACAAGAGGGCATTGACTATGATGAAACATTCGCCCCTGTCGCAAGGATCGAAGCCATCAGAATCTTATTAGCATATGCAGCGCACAAAAACTTTACAGTCTATCAAATGGACGTAAAGTCAGCTTTCCTAAATGGTGTTCTGCATGAGGAGGTCTACGTGGCACAACCTGAAGGTTTCATTGATCCTCATTACCCTGATCATGCCTTCATGCTAGACAAAGCACTGTATGGTCTTAAACAAGCACCAAGAGTCTGGTATGAAACTCTAACTAAATTTCTCCTAACTTCTGGTTTCAAGAAAGGTACGGTTGACACCACCTTATTTCTCAAAAGGCAAGGTGAGGATTTGATTCTCATTCAGATTTATGTTGACAACATAATATTTGGGTCGACAAATCAGAAATTTTGCAAGAACTTTTCTAAAATCATGGAAACAAAGTTTGAAATGTCGATGATGGGTGAGTTAAATTTCTTTCTTGGTTTACAAGTAAAGAATTACCCGAAGGCATTTTCATTAATCAAGCCAAATATATAAAAGACATGTTAAGAAAGTTCAATATGTCAGATAGTTCAGTCATGAAAACACCAATGGCTACAGGTACACTCTTAGATACAGATCCCTCTAGTAAACCTGTTGATCAAAAGGTGTATCGTAGCATGATTGGTTCTTTACTTTATCTGACTGCCAGTCACCCAGATATAATGTTTGTCACATGTTTTTGTGCGAGATATCAATCTAATCCTAAAGAGTCGCACTTCAATGTTGTTAAGCGAATCCTTAGATATCTCAAAGGCACTCTTAATTTAGGCCTTTGGTATCCAAAGGATTCTCGTTTTGATCTAACTGCCTTTACTGATGTTGATCATGCAGGATGTAAGCTAGACTAGAAAAGCACCTCTGGATCATGTCAATTTATAGGTGACAAACTTGTAACTTGGACCTCAAAGAAACAAAACTGTGTTTCAACATCCACTGCTGAGGCTGAATATGTAGTTGCTGCTAGTTGTTGTTCACAAGTCCTATGGATGAAGACACAGTTAAGGGACTTTGGATACAACTACAAGCACATCCCTATTTATTGTGATTCCAAGAACGCAATCGCCATAACTGCTAACCCGGTTCAGCATTCGAAGACCAAGCATATAGATGTACGCTATCACTTCATCAAAGATCATGTAGAAAAAGGTGATATCGAAATGCACTTTGTTCAAACTGACTTCCAGTTAGCTGATCTTGTCACCAAGCCGTTGGATGAAAAGAGGTTCCATTTTCTAATCAACAAACTTGGTATGTTGAACATGTCTTCTTAACCTTACTCATGATTCGAGGGGGAGTATTATAAGTTTTAATCTTGTGTTTTATTCTACAACTGTTACTAATGAGAGATGAATCATTTTCACAAATGATTACCAAAATTTCTTCTATGTGCAGGTTTGTTCAAGTGACTATGGCTTCTAATCGCATCTGATTAGAACCTGCACTTCAGTGCTTTATTTTTCGTTTGCTTTGTTAAAAAAAAATCTTCAAGTTGAGGGGGAGCTTAAATGAAAAAGAGCTTACCAGACAAAGAGCTTAATTGCCAACCACCTTTAGTTTGAGGGGGAGAATAGCATTGTCAAAACAACTTATGTTTTTGATTTCTCCAACATTTTATTCTTCATGTTTGTATTCCTTTGTGCTTACATGTACAAAAGGCTGCTAAACAACTTGTTCTTTTAGGAAAATACATGGGATTCAGTGTGAGAACTTAACAGAACTTCCATGGATTCACGATAACCAGTGTTTCCTACCTAGGAAGTATTCCCTGAGTGGTTGAGGGAGAGGGGTCAAAAGATTTGAGTGTTGGTATGTGAAGATGTAAAATGGAAAAGAGAGATTGGTTAGAAGTGAGATTTATCAGTTTAAAAGAAAGATGGTGAGAGAACAGAGTAAAAGAATATCAAACTCTGCACCAAACTTTTTTATGAGTCGGACAACCACATTATCTGTTGTTTCACATTTCTTCATGAATGACATTGAAAAAGGCACCTAGCCCATGCCATCTCTTGCATACAATCCCACCAGCTACTCATTATTTTCTCAAAAAGAGAATGTTTCACATTTTCTAGGAAAGCAACACAAAAGCTATTGGTTCTTCATTTCGAAGATACTAATATTGAAAAAGAAAGAAAGTTACCCCACCTTCGATCCTTTCTCATGCACATTGAGTCTTTGTATAATTTGTTGTTGTCTCAACAAGTTTACATACTTTGAGCCTATATTGAAAAGCAATCATCTATGCTTAATTCTTTCATACACATGCACGAGTACACAGAAATTTGTTTTCTGTCAGAACGTTCATAGATAACCATGTGTTATTCGATGATTGAATGGAAGTCCTGGGGAATCAACATCAAAACCAGCTCCTTATATAGTAACTTTGTGTTACTCAGTGACTTTGTGTCACTGACAGGCATTCCAAACTGAGTCATTTGTTAATTCAGGGTTACCACATTTATTTTATTTGAATATGAAAAGATTAAAATAATCATTTTATCCATTTGGAGAGACTGCTCTTATTTCCACACAGGGATCTATACATGAAGACAGTGCTTAATTGATGACTATATAAACAAGGGGGAGATTGTTTTTGCTATGTTTTGATGATGATGATTCTCACCACTCATCAAAAAGGAGGAGAATATACAAAGGGGAAGAATACAAAGAGAAAGATTTTTACTGAAGACTGCTAAAGAATTAGAAGATATCAAAGTGTCTGAGATTATTTGATCATCTGAATCTGAAGGACACTTCAGTTAAAGAAAAAGGAAGATGTTGATTGTATCTGAAGTTTGCAAGAGAAGAGAAGACCCGCAGACAATTACCAAATTTTTTTTAATCTTGAATCCAAAGGGGGAGATTGTTGGATCATAAATTGTATTCAAGGTTAAAGTTAATTAGGGGGTCTAATTTGTATTTAGTTGAAAGTTATTTGTTATTGGGCCTCAAGCCCATTAGGCCTATACGGCTTAATATTTATAGGTTTTAATTATTAGGTTTTAGGGTTAATCCTCATTATCATCATAATAATTGTAGAGGTAGCCGTACTCTGTATTCATACGCATCAAGGTACCAAGAACACACACAAGGTTTTCATTGGTTAATTAAGGGATCGTGGTATGTTATTCTGATTTATTCATCTCTTGATCTGTATTGTGTTGTGTGATTGTTTATCAACTAGTATTCTAGGTTTAACACATATATCTCATTAGGAATACCTTGGAGTAGAAAGATCTTTCCAGTCTATCAGCCTTGTGTCTCTTTTTCTGTTCATCAGAATATTTCTCTATATCCATTGGATTTTCTTTGTTAACTACCTCTTCACCTTCTACTTCTGTAGAAAGAATTTTGACAGAGGTTTCATGAGCCCTTCTTTCAAGGATTGTATGATATAATTACCATGTTCATTTATGTCGATGAAATACAAAAATCTGTCCTTCCACTGTTCATAATCTCCTTTGAATAAGGCTGGTGGTTTGACATCAGTTCTAATTTCAAGATCGTCCCTAGAAGTCATCTTGAAACTTGCACTGACCTTTAAACACAAAAACATAAACTTTTGATAAAATTCCAAAAATTTGACTAAGTTTCAGAAGTCGCAAAGCACTAAGGTTAACTTGTCACAAAACACTATTCACTTCACTTGTCGTAGAAAGAGACTTGCGTATTCTTAGTTGTCGCAGGCTGAAGCTTGCGTGTTCTGAGGTTGTCGCACGTTCTTACTTGACGCATACTGAAGCTTGTGTATTCTAAGGTTGTCGCAGGCGGTGGTCCACGCGTTCTTACTTGACGTAGGTTGAGGCTTGCGCATTCTTGGACTTGTCGCAGATAGAGGTCTGCGAGTTCTAAACTTTACTTGTCGTGTTAGGATCGAATTCTCAACAAGAATTAATTCTCAGAAACAATATCAAAGAAGTTTGCGGAATAACACTTTGATATTCAATGAAACAGTAAATCAACACAGTAAATATGAAGAACAAACTATAAACTTGTATTGAATGCTTTGAAGTTACAAGATTACACACTCAACCTCAATATTGATGAACAGGCTCACCAATACGAATTCTACTTCTCTAGAATTAGGATCTATGCCTTGAGGTTGATTTCTCTCTATCACTTTGAATGAATCATCTCTAAAAACCAAAAGTTATCTATCTATTCTATACATTCTATACATATACTAATCAAAAGATAATTACAAGAAATAAAAATATCTTCAGTATATCTTCCATGTATATCTCTAAGCTTCCATGTATATCTTCAGATTATCCAGCTGTTATCCTTTCATGCGAATCACCATCTTATAAGCAGTATTAATCTTCAGCAGCATTAATACTCTGAGCAGTATTAACTCTAGCAGTACTAACCATGCTCAGCAGCATTAATCTCTTCTAGCAGCATTAACTTTGTTCCAGCGGTATTAACTTCTTCAAGCAGCATTAACTTGATCTTAGCAACATTAACTACTAAGCAGCACTAACCACTAGCAGTACTAACTAGCTAAGCAGTACTAACTTTGTTCAAGCAGCACTAACTATTACTAGCAGTAGTAATACTCAACAGTATTAATCTTTGAGGTCTTCTAGCAGTAGTAATTCAGAACTAGCAGCATTAAAGACTTGTTCACATCTTCAGTTCCCAACAATCTCCCCCTAACTTGACTTTTAGAAAGAGAAGTCAAGTTCTTCAAATGCTTCCAAAATCTTCATTGATCTACTCCAATGTTAGGATCCAGTCCCATACTCTGATTGATAGTTCTCTGAATTAGATACTTTGCCATTTCTGAATTTGGTGCACAACCCAACTTCTTATTCAACATGGCATGGAGGTTTAGATTTGTGTGATTGTAGACCCTATCTACCAAGTAGTACTCCATGTGAAAAGTATCCAATGCCAGTTCATAGACTCCACTCCTTTCATATAGAGTCCATCCTCTAACCGCTTTAAATACATCTTTTATCAAATGCTTTACTTCTTCTGGTTTGAACAACATGCACAAATATTCCATTACTAACTTCACAATTGGTAACCCTGAAGCTGTCAATTTATCTGCATGAACTTTCATTCCCACTTCAAATATTTCTTCCAAATCAGATCTTGAACACTCTCTGACAATTTTGTTCCAGGTGCTATAAACTTCATACTTTTCATCCTTTCTTTTTAATCTGATATACTCCTTGCCATCCACCTCCATAGTATCCCAATGAATAACTTCAGGAGGTTTGAATCCAACAGGTTCAGCTGAGATAGGCTTTGGAATTTTATCCATTATTACCATGTACATATTTGCATCTGAACTCTGTGGTACTTCTTCCTGAGTTTCAGCTTTCTTTTCCTTTTCTACTCTGGGCTTCTTGTCAACTCTCTTTCTGTTTGCCATCATTTTGGTTCTCTTCAGTATCCTTTGCCCTTGCTCTATAGTAGCTTCCTTCTTCTTTTCTTTCTTTGCCCTTTCTTCTGATCTAGGACCTTTAGAAGCAATAGACTTAACTCTTTTTATCTTCTTGATCTTCTGAGCTAGAGTCTCTTCTTCCTTAATCTCTGCCTTTTCCTTTGTTGGAGTTCCCTCTTCACTTTCAGGGAAGGGTTTATTGATATTCACATCATGCCTCTCCTTAGCTTTCTTTTCAAACTCCACTCTGTCCTTTTCATTATTCTTCAGCTTTCCCATTTCTTTCTCATATAGTCCCTTGACTTGTTCAAAAGTCATCTTTATGAACATTTCTTTCTTCACACCAATCGCACTCCTCAAGAAAGTTATCATCTTGTTCCTTTCCTGAGTTGCAAGGTAAGTTTGTGAAGGTCTTCTCTTCTTTACACTTGATCTGGCCATCATAGCCTTTCTCAAGCTTATTGCTCTTTGCTTAGCTTTCTCTGTTTCTAACCCTTTCTGAAATGCTTCATTTAGTTCATTGGCTATTGCTCTGCTATCTCTCTGTCTTTCTCAACCTGCTCTTTCTCTGCTTGATCTAACTCTTCTTGTAGTTTCTTGGATAATGCTTCATCTGATTCAATCATCTTTTGCTTTTTAGTTGGTTGATCAGTTTCTATCATCTTTTCTTTCCCTTTTCTTTTTACATCTGCAGCCATGTCTTGCTTTTCTGATTTCTTGTCTCCCCCTTCATTTATGACCACTCCCTTTGCTTTGGGAGTGTCATTCTTTGCTTTTACCAGCATCTCTGCTACTTCAACCTCTTCAGATGTTAATCCTGTTACTGCTGCTTGTGTAGTTTCAGCAGCACTAACAGTTTCTGCTGCTACTTTTTCTTCAACAAATTCAGCCCTTTCTTCAACAAACTCCCCCTCAATCTGTTGATCTATTTGATCTGAGCTTGAATTCTCCCCATTTTTGGAAGCATTTTCCTCCTTCTTTTTGTTTGCCCCATTTCTCCTCCTTAGAACAAACTGCTTTCTCCTTTTCTTGGCAAGGAGTTTTCCTACCAATCGCTTGAGTTTGGAAATCTGCTCTTGTTGGGAGATGATCACTTTCTGCAATTCTTTAATCTCCTTTCCTTGTTTAACCACATCAACATTGATGTTGGCTAATGCTTCTATCAATTCCCAGTAAGTATATCTATCCTCACCTTCTTTAGGTGTTTTACCCACCCTTGAAGGATCCTTGGAAAGTTTTGCCATCAATTCATCAGTTTCAGTTCTGTCCTCACCCTTTGTGGATGTTTTTCCCATCCTTGAGGGATCCTTGGATATTTTAGTAGTGGCCTTCTGCCTTGCAGAAGCACCAACTACCCCCTTGGTTTCTTGGCACCGGGGTCCTTTGGTTAATTTCTCACCCAAAGTTGCCATGGGGAAGGTCTTAGAGATGTTACCACTATCCTTCTATGTGCTAGCAGAAGTAGTGGCAGCCTTCTCACCCATATGCTCTGCCATCTCCTTAGAGAGCACCTCCTGAGGGTTGGGAGACACCCTGTTGGTTTCCCTTTGGATATTCTCTACTGGAGAGTGCTCCAATAGAGGGCTTTGAGGCTCTTGGTTAATAGTAGGTACACCAAGGGAAGGAGCCTTGTGTACCTTTCTATTGACATAAGTCTTGGATATTATGGGAGTGAGTTTAACAGCAAAGGACTGAGGGAAAATTTGAGAGAGGGAAGGTTGGGATTGGCTAGCAGTGGGTTGGTCTAATGGGGGCATTGACCCTACTACCATACCTTCATTGGTTTGGGACACTACCATCATTGTAGAGAACAATGGGGTGTCTACTCCTTCCGAGTCCCCAACAGATCTTCTCATATTTGAGAAAACCTTGCCTTTAGGGGGTTTAGGTACATATACCCCAACAGGTTGAGGTATATCCGTCAATTCATGAGTAATAACTTCTTGGACAAACCTGGGGTACATAAAGAAGCTCTTTTTGTTTCCCATGTTTGAGACAAGATCACTGAAAATCATTTTAGAAAAGTTATACTTTCTGGCAGTGGCCAAGCACACCAAAGCATAAGCAATAGTGCTGCTGAACTCACTCCATCCAGTAGTCTTTTTGGAGATACAGTGCATAAGAGTATGGACAAAGAAACGCCATTGGGGTGAAAATTTGGCTTTAGAGAATTTGAACACACCCAATGGGCCTCCATACCCCATTCTTGTAAGAGAAGAGAATAGTTCATCATTTGAGATAGAAGCTATACCAGAGGCATCGTCTAGACGTAGACTGATCCGAATAACCTCTTCAGTAACTGTTAGTGGTTTTTCACAGATCCTTGTCTTGATCATTTGCACACCATTCTCAGCAACAATGGTGGCATTAGCCCAGAACTGCCTTTGATGCTCGATATAGATTGTAGGTGATACAGTAAGAGCATGAGCAATATGGCTTGACTTGAGGAAATCCACAATCTGATGAAATCCTGCAGCTTGCTTTGGCTTTTGTAGCATCGCGATCTCATTGTGTTCATCGATGAATGCCATGGATGCCATTGATCTTTGTGAAAAACTTGCCTGAAAACTTCGAGTCTTGAGAGAGAAAGGGTTTAGAGTGCAAGTGAACAATATGCAAAGAGTCGTTATGAACTTTTAGGCGGGCAAAGAGTATTTATAGTATTCGGGATATAAGCAGTATTAACGGACAAGCAGTATTAACGGACAAGCAGTATTAACCGCGAGCAGTATTAACCGCGAGCAGTATTAACTGCGAGCAGTATTAACTAACTAGATGTATTAACTGCGAGCAGTATTAACTGTGCACTGGCAGTAGTAAAACTGCACTGGCAGCATTAACTGCACTTACACTTTTTAAGCTTGTGTTGTCCATAACCTTTCATGTGTACCTCACACTTTTATTCCATTTCTCCATTTTCCATCATTCTTTAACCACTTGTTTTACCTTTGAACTTACCTCCATCTGGAGTATCATTCAAAGAGCAACATGTCCTCCATCAAACCTTTTGAAGCTTTGAAGGCAGTCCATGTTACTTGATATGTGCCAAGAGCAACCACTATCTACATGCCAAATGCTCTTCCTCTTGAGCTGTTGGTTGCCCTGCACACTTGATACATCAGTTAGTCTTGGATGGAACCCAAGCCAAAGTGATCTTGGGTTGTCCTTTCTCATTTATATAATCTGTCAGTTTGGTCTGGATGAGTTGTTTAGGAATCTCATGGCTGGAATACTTTGTCAAGATTATAGGCTTTGCAATATTAATACTAGTAGAAGCACTATCCTTGTTAGCAGTAGTATTGGTTGCAGCAACACTATTTCTGTTAGCAGTACTATCTGGGATAGCAGTGCTCACAGGTTTCTTTACAATTGGAACCCAAACTTGAACAAAGTTGTTTGCTTTCTTTGCCTTTAAATTACTCCTTGGCTTATTTGGAGCATTTTTCTTTGTATTAGCAAACTTGTTCTGAGCATGAGACTTTAAAGGTGCTCTGTTCTTAGCCATTTGATTTCTTCTTTTATTCCTATAACCAACAGAGTTTTGTGGTTTTCTTTGAAAAGTGACTCTTTGGTTGATAGGGTTGAAATAACAGTGTTTGGCAAGATGATTCAATTTGCCACAAATAAAACAAGGTTTTGGTCTATTGATTTTACTCAAATTAACCCCTTGTTTGTGTGCCCACTGATTATTCCAGTTTCTCTGATTTCCCCTTGGTTTATCATGTTTTTGGGGCTCAGATTTATTGCAAGCACAATGTTTGCAAGGGATAGGATTTACAACTGTGGTTTGCTTATAATGGACCTTCTCAGACTTTCCCTCAGTCTTTTCTATGTCCTTAGACTTGATCCACGCCTTTCCACATCCCTCATTGGTGATAATGTTATTTTCTAGAGGAATCTCACCACTCACAGTGTTCTCCTTACTCTTTTCACTTGAGCTCTCTTCTTCAGAGTCTGTTTCAACCACCACTTTGTCTAAAGGATCTACCTTAGTGGCTCCAACAGGCAATTCCTTCCTGTCCTTGGTCTCTAGTAAGTTTGATATAGGAGGAATGTAATTGTTGTTGTATGGTGGTGGTGTGGTGTTATAGCCTATTCCTCTTCTAAGTTTGTCATGGATTTGAGTTTGGAGCAAAGAGTCCATTGCTTTAGAAGCATTGGAAAATTTCTCAATATCCAGCTTGGCTTTCTCAAACTCACTCTTTATCTTCTCATTCTCCTCTTTAGACTTTTTCAGCTGAAGTTCTAGGTCATTCTTCTCCCACTTCCAGTAATTTGTATCATAAGAATGTTGAAGTTCATTGGCTTGGAAAACTTTAATCTGTTCCTCAAAGCTCTCAACAATTCTTACATAGTCTTTTATATCTCTCTCTAATCTTTTAAGATCATCACACATACCCTGATTGTGATCCCTGTACCTTTGAACAGTTTCAATACAGGATTTAGAGCAAAGATTAGATGTTACCTCAGTGGAAATGACAGTGCTTGTCGATTCTGATTCTTTAGCCATTGATTGATGTTGAATGAATGTTTCTGAGAATACTAGCTCTGATACCACTTGTCAGGATCGAATTCTCAATAAGAATTATAACTCAGAAACAATATCAAAGAAGTTTGTGGAATAACACTTTGATATTCAATGAAACAGTAAATCAACACAATAAATATGAAGAACAAACTGTAAACTTGTATTGAATGCTTTGAAGTTACAAGATTACACACTCAACCTCAATATTGATGAACAGGCTCACCAATACGAATTCTACTTCTCTAGAATTAGGATTTATGCCTTGAGGTTGATTTCTCTCTATCACTTTGAATGAATCATCTCTAAAAACCAAAAGTTATCTATCTATTCTATACATTCTATACATATACTAATCAAAAGATAATTACAAGAAATAAAAATATCTTCAGTATATCTTCCATGTATATCTCTAAGCTTCCATGTATATCTTCAGATTATCCAGCTGTTATCCTTTCATGCGAATCTCCATCTTATAAGCAGTATTAATCTTCAGCAGCATTAATACTCTGAGCAGTATTAACTCTAGCAGTACTAACCATGCTCAGCAGCATTAATCTCTTCTAGCAGCATTAACTTTGTTCCAGCGGTATTAACTTCTTCAAGAAGCATTAACTTGATCTTAGCAACATTAACTACTAAGCAGCACTAACCACTAGCAGTACTAACTAGCTAAGCAGTACTAACTTTGTTCAAACAGCACTAACTATTACTAGCAGTATTAATTCTACTAGCAGTAGTAATACTCAGCAGTATTAATCTTTGAGGTCTTCTAGCAGTAGTAATTCAGAACTAGCAGCATTAAAGACTTGTTCACATCTTCAGTTCCCAACATGTCGCAAAGCCTCTGCGGGTTCTCTTACTTAGAAATTTTTTCAGCAATTTACTTGTAGCAATGCGTTTGCGAGTTCTAGGACCTAGAAAAAATTTGATCAAGTAACTTGTCGCAAAAACAAAATTTGTCGCAGATCAAAGAACAAACAGTAAGAAATCACAGACAGTGTTCTATGAGTTCTTGCTTGTCGCAAACCAAAGAAAACACAAAAACCACTTGTTGCAGATAGCACTCTGCGAGTTCTTCACCCTCTTCGCGTTCAAACCCTCTACAAGTTCTTCACGAAGAATCTTATGAGTTCTTCAGATCTTGCGAGTTCTTCATCACTTCGAACAAAAATTCACTTTTTCAGCCATAATTCGATCCAAATCTTTGAATTTGACTCTGAAACTTCGCAGAATTACTCACAATATCAATCTAAACATATTACCAATACATCACTTCGACTAAAAACAACAAAATTACAACTTTTGAATCCAAACTAAATGCATGAAATTTGTTGAACAAAATTACAAGAAATCCAAAATTCACACAAACAGTTGTGAATTGGATGCTGCAAATCAAATGTGTTCTACTACATAAAACGAATACAATTGAACCAATTTGCAACAAGAAACATCAAAAATCAATTAAGTCAATTTTTCACAGTTGACTTTGTGAGTTCTTGAATTTCAATCTCCAAAAACCAATTCTAGATCATGATTATGTTTCAATACATGCTCTGATACCAATTGTGTGTCCCATTTTATGTGCAACTAGATCAATATGAATCACTAATTCAATCAATCAACTTCATTTTATTGATCAATGAATCTTTAGAATACAATGCTCTCTCAAAACAATATTTCTCTCTCTAGATTAAACTCTCTTCTAGTCATATGAGTCTACAAACATAAAAGAAAACTATTTATGCCTATAACAATTACAAAACAAAACAACACAATGACTTTGACAAAGACTTTGACTTTTAATACTTTAACTTTGACTTTTGCTTTAAGAGGATTTGACTTGAGCTTTTAACTTTGACTTTTATCTTTATGATCTTGGATCCAACATATTTATGCACTAACATGTTTTAAATAAAATCAATAGCTTTGCTCCAACTTCATCTTGCTCTGTTAATTGTAATTGCACTCATCTCTTGATAAGATTGAAGAATCCTTTCAGAGGTTCTCATTGTTTTCTGAATCAATCTCTGAAAAAGACTTCAGAGACCAAACTTAAGAAACAACAGAAAGATCATTCTGGAAAAGCATCAAAAGATGGAACGCCAAATCTTGATAAGAAAACTCCCAAACCTAACAAGAATGGACCCATAATGAGATGGGTACCCAAAACTCAGTAATCTGTTTTGCAGAAACAACATATGTCAATCTGGTATTTAGATTTTGGATGCTCAAGGCATATGACTAGAGACAAGAAGTTGCTATCCTCTTTCAAAGAAAAATCTGGAGGAGCAGTAACTTTTGGTGACAATATGCAAGTTCAGATTAGAGGTTATGGAGAATTATCTAGAGGTAATGTATCTGTTTCAAAGGTTGCTAATGTTGATGAACTCAAGAATAATTTAATTAGCATAAGTCAACTTTGTGACCATGGATTTGATGTGAAATTTCAAGAAAAATATTGTTCATTAGTTCACTCAAAAACAGGTCAAGAAATGCTAAAAGTAGACAGAAAAGGTAACTTTTACAGAACGAACTTTACCAAACATGTAGATACTGGTTCGGAGAAGCTCTGTTTGGTATCTCTGAACAATGAAGATGTCTGGATCTGGCATAAAAAGTTCTCTCATTTGAACTTCTCATCACTTGATAAGTTAATAAACCTTAATGTAGTTAAGGGATTACCATATCTAAAGTTCAACAAAAATCATCTTTGTTTTGCTTGTGAAATAGGAAAATTGAAAAGATCTTCCCATAAGACCAAAAGTGATAATAATTTGCCTAGACCTCTGCACATGCTTCATGTGGACCTCTGTAGTCCTATCTCTGTGCAAAGTCTATCATGAAAAAAGTATATTCTTGTACTAATAGATGAATACTAAAGATATACTTGGATTGAGTTCATCAGAGCTAAGCCTGATGTACCTGATACTTTGATAAGATTGTTAAGAAGACTGCAGGTTCTGTTCAACTGCAAGTTTCAGAAGCTGAGAAGTGATAATGGAATAGTGTTCAGAAATGCCAAAATCAACTCTTATCTTTTAGAGGAAGGAATAACTCCAAACTTCTCTACAGCAAGGACCCCTCAACAAAATGGTGTTGTTGAGAAGAAAAATAAAACACTTGTTGAAGCTACAAGAACAATGCTTGCAGGATCTGATCTTCCAACAAATTTTTGGGCTAAAGCAGTATCAACTGCATGCTTTAACCAAAACAAAGATACAATAGTCAAAAGATTCAAGAAAACATCGTATGAACTCGTTAACAATATAAAACCTAGTGTTAATTATTTTCATGTTTTTGGGTGCAGATGTTACATCTTGAATGACAGAGAATCTCTTGGCAAATTTGATAAAAAGGCAGATGAAGGCAAATTCATTGGTTATTCTTTAGTTTCAAAAGCCTTCGGAGTGTTCAATCTCAGAACCAATACTATCCAAGAGAGTATCAATGTCTCTTTTGATGATACCAGAAGCTTTAAATATCAAAATGTTCAATCCACAACAAAGAAAGTCTCTGAATCATGAAATTCAAGAGAATATGAACTAAACAAGATATTTGAAGATTTCTTTGATGATGATGATAACCACCTGTCATCTTTGGAGCTCCCATGACAAGATAGACCAAATATCACCCGCATGATCAAATTATAGGATCACCTTCAGACGGTATCAAAACAAGATCTGCAACAATCAATTAATGCTATTTTGTAAACTTTATGAGCATCATTGAACCAAAGAAGGTAAAAGAAGCTCTTAAAGATCCTCATTGGATCAATGCCATGCAAGGTGACCTTTCAAAATTTTGAAAGTTGTTGATCCAAACTCTCCCAGTGATTTGATAACGACCCTCTTCTATACTTAGTGAAAATTACGTTTTAATATGTATTAGTGTTTCACCATCAACGATCAGAGTGAGTCTGTTCAGTTATCGTTGATGACCTTTCTTCTAAACATTTCATATGTATTAGTGTTTCACTATCAGCGATCAAACTAAGTCTGTTTAGTTATTGCTGAGAGTTTCTGATGTAAACAGTAACGTAATCCCTGAAGACAAGTCTCGCGTCAACAAATGTTCATAGCTGAATCGAAGATGAAGCCACTGAACAAAGAAAAGTCTACTAGTGACTTGATGCGGATATCAGTGAAGCAAAGACAACTCTACTTATACGCGAAGGAACATGAGGAAAGCTTCAGTGATAGCTGAAGCTCTCTGTATCTCTGAAAGAAGAGATATTCAGCAATCAAACGATCACGAAGCTTATGCCTCAAGTATCCTTTTGTCTTACCTTGCACAACCAGTACGATGTGTCAGAACGGACTTACCTCTGCCATAATTCGTACAACAACTTTGTCAACTACACTGTTCATGATCCGACCGAAAGCATGTGTCCCAAAGTCACACTCTCTAAGCCAATCAATGAAGGACACGTGTAAATGTAACATCCCAAAAATTTCAAAACAATTTAAATTTTAAAAATAACCATTCAATTGCATAAGACACCATTAATAATCCAAATAACCGTTTCATTTGCAAACTTAAATAATAAACGCTCACATTTAACTAAGCAGCGGAATTAAATTGTTTTTAAGTATAAATTAAATCTTATGACTGCAAAGAGCCCTTCGTACGCGCCAGTGTGTACCGTCACGCCTTGGAGCCACTAGTACCTGAAGCCACAGTTTATAGGAAAGGGTAAGCACAAAGCTTAGTGAATTCAACACCACGCATAACACAATTATATAACATTACCCCCTTAAACAGATAGATACACGAAACCAAGAATACAAGTCAAAGAACGCATCCTTAACAAGCATACTCACACCAACACACTTAACCAAGCAACCATCGTCCCCCCGATGACACACGATAATCGTGCACGTATCCTTCGATCCCACCGAGTTCCTACGCCGCTCGTGTACACAGTCCTCGGTCCCACCGAGCCCTCGGTCCCACCGAGTTTACACGACCTCCAAGGTCCATACTAGACACACCATTTAGTACCACGTAACAAGTAATACCACATAATGTAAATATAACCATAGTTCTACGTAGTGAGTGAACTCACCTCAAAAGCGATATAGAAATCTCGAACGATCACACGAGCTAGCCAACCCCAAAATCACTTCTCGTCACCTAAATAAGCGCTATAAAGTATCAATTCGGAACCCGGGACCCTTAATTATAAGCATAAGATTAAACAGGTGATATTTCGTCTTTTCGGCCCAACTGCAGGTCTGTTCGAGACTTGTTTAACCCTTTCTAGACCCCCAAATCTAGAGATTAAGTTTTACAATCAGATAGTTCTAGGTCTTAGCTTTCCAGGGACATATTATACGCGTGCTAACGATTTTCCTACGATTTTATATGATTTTTCTAAAACTGAAACGTCATTCTGGCAGATTCAGACCTGCTGTAAAAATAGCTATTTTTGACATAGTTAGAAGCTTAATCAGGTTTTCGCTAAAACACGAAAAATGTGCCCGACACAGAATGTGAATCGTGGTCACCAGTTTCGCCTCGAACCGAGCTACGACGGAAAAGTTATGGCCGACGCAAAACAGTGGTTGATTGCACACTTTCACATAAAATGATAACCTTTTTATTTTTAAAACGATTAAGGGCTTTCGGGTTTTCAACGAGATGGACAAGACCACGCACCACCCTCTGCCACCTCCGGCGGTGGTGTCCAACGGCGGTGGCCACCGGCGGTGATGGAGTTTTTCTTGGATTTTCAACGCCGACACGAAAGAAGAGAAGAGAAAGAGAGAAGTACTTCTCTCTCGCGAACAACCCCGCAAACCACCTAACGGTGGTGCACGGCGGCACACCCGTCGGCAGCCATGGCTGCGGCGGCGGCGGTGGTGGTGGATTCACGGTGGAAGGGAAAACAAGAAAAGAAAATAAGAGAAAAACCTTACCTCTCGAAAAACGCAGCAGCAAACGCAACGACTTCTATCTCCCTCGTCAATCTGGCTCTCGCCGGCGGCAAACAGCGGCGGCGGTGCTAGGGCCTTGGGTTGTTCACGGCGCAAGGGAGGGAGGGAGGAGAGAAAGAAAAGGTTTTCTAACCTAATAAGGTTTTTCCTTGCTTAAATATCAAGGCCATGAGGCAATAGAATCGGTCCTCAAGGCCCGACCCATGCAACTTTCACCAATTGCCAACTCTAGTCCCTCGCTATAATGTCTTGCCAAAATTTTAACCCACCACACTTGAATTTTTAAATATTTAACCCCTAAGGACCAAAAGCTTACAAACGCAATAATTAAATAAAGACGGTAAAACGAAAATTAAAACCGTACCGGGACACGGGCTTTACAACTCTCCCCCGCTTGGCTTAGACTTCGTCCTCGAAGTCTCGGTCGGCGAATAACTCGGGATAGTTCTCGCGCATCTCCGCTTCGGGCTCCCACGTCCATACCGGAATCTCCAAAGGCTGCAATTTCCCATGTGGTCGTTGGTGATCCACCTTGACCTTCCGACAAGTCATGCATACCTCTACACATTTGGCGACATCCCGCTTCATGTCGGGCAACCAATAATCCTCTCGCAGGTCTCAGTTCATCTTTGTGGCTCCCCGATGAATCGGAAACTTAGACTTGTGCGCCTCGTCCAACAGTATCTGCCGATTCCCACCGGTGAAAGGAACCCTAAACTCTACCGTGTCGAGTCAGTAATCCTCAACTATCCTGGACAAAATTCGGGATTTCTCCCGACACCCTCTCACGTTTGGCATTCTCAATTAATATTGCCACTTTCTGAGCACTATCTAACGACTCGAGAAGAGGTGCAACCACCGCCAATCATTGACACAAACCCAGCAGTGGTTCACCAACCGGATGTCGACTAAGTGCATCCGTGACCACATTCGCTTTACCCGGGTGGTAAAGTATCTCGCAATCATAGTCTTTTACCACATCGAGCCACCTTCTCTGATGCATATTGAGATTCTGCTGATCCATCAGATATTTGAGACTCTTATGGTCAGTGTAAATCGTACACTTGACACCATACAGATAAAACCTCCAAATCTTGAGAGCAAACACCACCGCTCCCAATTCTAAGTCATGAGTCGGGTAGTTCGTCTCATGAGGCTTCAACTGTCTCGAAGCGTAGGCTATAACCTTACCGCGCTGCATGAGCACGGCACCCAAACCCTGATGAGAAGCGTCACAGTACACCACCAAATCCTCCATGCCCTCTGGCAAGGTTAATACCGGAGCCTCGCATAACCGTCTGCGTAGCTCCTCGAAAGCCCTCTGCTGCTCCTTACCCCAGCTGAAAGCCGCAGATTTCTTTGTCAAACGGGTCAAAGGTAACGCAATCTTGGAGAAATCTTGGATAAATCTCCGATAGTACCCCGCCAACCATAGAAAACTCCGTACCTCGGTGGGAGTTTTCGGCACTTCCCACCGCATCACCGCTGAAATCTTGGACGGATCGACCATAATACCATTCTGATTCACGGCATGTCCTAGGAATTGGACCTCTCGTGACCAGAATTCGTACTTGGAGAACTTAGCATAAAGCTTCTCCCGCCTCAAAACATCTAAAACCTCTCGCAAATGCATCTCGTGCTCTTCCTTTGTCTTCGAATATACGAGAATATTGTCAATGAACACGATCACCGACCGGTCCAACATCGGGCTACATACCCGGTTCATGAGGTCCATGAACGCTGCTGGTGCATTGGTGAGCCCAAAAGGCATCACCACAAACTCGTAATGGCTATAACGCGTGCGAAAGGCCGTCTTCTCCGTATCCTCACTCCTTACTCGCATCTGATGATATCCCGACCTTAAATCAATCTTAGAGAACCACGAGGCTCCCTGAAGTTGGTCTAACAGATCGTCAATCCTTGGCAGAGGATGACGATTCTTCACCGTAAGCTTATTCAGCTCGCGGTAGTCTATACACATCCGTTGAGACCCGTCATTCTTCTTCACAAACAAAATAGGGGCTCCCCACGGTGAACAACTCGGCTTAATGAACTCCTTTTCGAGAAGCTCCTTTAACCACGCATACAGCTCCTTCATTTCCGGTGGAGCCAGGCGGTAAGGTGCCCTGGCCACTGGAGCAGCACACGGAACCAAATCAATTCGAAACTATACCTGTCGCTCGGGAGGTATCCCCGGCAATTCATCGGGAAACACATCGGTAAACTCCTGTACGACTGGCACGTCTTCCGCAGTCTTCTTTCCTCGTCAACTCGCGTGTCTAACACATATGCCAAGTATCCTTGCCCACTATGTTGTAAATACCTCCGAGCCCTCGCAGCTGAACATATCATTGAATTCCGTCTAGGCGAGTCTCCCTGAACCAACAGTTCTCCCCCGCTTGGGGTTCGAACTCGCATTTGTTTGTGACGACAAACAATCTCCGCATCAAACGTATCCATCTAATCCATTCCCACAATCACACATAGCTCACGCATAGCAATCGGAATTAGGTCGATGGGAAACCTCACACCCGAGATTTCCAATGTGCATCCCCGATAGACATCCAAAACCGTCAAAGTCCTGTCATCAGCAACCTCGACTACCAGAGTACACCCTAACCGCCCTACAACTCGGCCTAAACTCTTGCTAAAAGTGCGAGACACAAATGAATGAGTAGCCCCGCTATCAAACATCACTACCGCGGGCACCGAGTTAACTAGGAACGTAACTAACGTGCAATTTAATCACACACAAAAAAAACATACCGCGGAGATAGGAAGGACAAAGAGGAAGAGCAATGAAATGTACCTGCCACCACCTTAGGCGTCGCATGCGCCTCGTCCACCTTCAGCTGGTGGACTCTACCTCGGGTTGTCTCCGTCCCCGGCTGACCCACTCGACCATCAGTAATACGCAGTGGGGCATTCTCAGGAGCCCTCTGTGCCCTGCTCCCATCAGTTACCCTCGCGTTCGGACAATTGGCCTTCACGTGACCCGTCTGCTTGCAGTTAAAACAGACCATTAATGGTACTTTACAATCTCGACTGAAATGACCGGCCTGCCCACACTTGAAGCATCCATCAGTTCTCTTCCGACTAGCATCCCCAGGCTTAAACCCACCGCTCCTTGGGCTCGAGCGTGATTCCGAGAATCTTGACTTCTTCGGTACCGCAGAGATTGGCGTCACCGCATGTGCCGCCTTTCTCTTCTTTGCTTGAGTCTCTAACTCGAGTTCCCGTCTCCGGGCAGCCTCCATCATCGCAGTAAGTGAAGCATACTGCGCAGTGCTCACGAACTCCCTAATCTAGGTACGTAACATGTCCTTGTATCGAGACATCTTCATGTCCTCCGAAGCAGCATACTGAGAACAGAACAACGCCATCTCTGTGAACTTCCGGTTCATCTCTTTCACAGTCTCTGTCGTCTGAGTGAGCTCTAAAAACTCCTTCGCGATCCTTTCCATCTCTACTGGGGGCACGTACTCCGCACGGAACCGGGTGACAAACTCCTCCCAGGTCATAGTAATACGTTCAGCCCACGTCAACGCCGTAGCACACCAATCCTTCGCTCCGTCACGTAGAAAATTCACCGTGAAGCGAACCTTTAAGTTGTCGGGGCAACCACTGGTCAAAAATACGCACTCCATGTCTGATATCCATCGCATACTGATAATCGGATTCGGGTCCCCCTTGAACTCAGGTGAAGAACAAGTAGAGAGATCCCGATACTGAAATTCTCGTGTACGCGGCTGTCCTCCTGCCGGTGGTGGAATTGCAGCAATGCGCTCCTCCATCAAACTTACCACCTCGTCGCGGATGGAAGTGATAATCTCGGGGATCGCCTCCCCGATCGCATATGCCACCTCGATAGCAACCATCTTCCGGATCTGCTCCGCAGTGATTCCGACACCGGTCTCTCTGGTTTGGCAGTGTTGTTTCTCCTAGTGATGGCCATTTCTAGGTAGAAATTACAATGAGTTATTAGTACATAATAACTCACTCTAACGACGCTCACACTCAACTCCTTGGATTCCTCATGACTTTCCCCGACTCAAGCATTGATCCTATGCTTCCGGTAGTAGGAGCTCTACTACTACCTTCCACACCTATCATTGCTCGTTCCGAGTCCCATCTCGAAGTGTCCAAGTAGTTCCTCGCCGATATCTATACCCATATGCCCGCACCAGCATATGTACACACTCTTCCTAGCTTCCTAGGAATTCCAACCCATAACATTACCCTTGCTATAACGAAATCCCTACTAGTCATAAAGAGTTACCTCACGAATACCCCGTCACATGCAGCGTGAAACAAATAGACATTCGAATACAAGATTCTATTCAAGAACGGTTTGACTCAAACAAGAGCTGCGTAATAGAACTAAATCAAATATTCTAAGGCTATGCGATTCTTACTGCATATAAGCCATAGGGCATTCACTTAACAACCTACCATGACTAGCATAAATTCCTACTAGCAAGCAATGAACATACATCACAGAGTAAATAGCACAAGCAATCTAGCATGCATACCCCTATGATTTAGAACACAGTAAATACACTAAGTACTGTATCGTTTCCATTGGCTCCGGCTGACTGTACACACTGCGCCCTCGATCACCGTTCCTCGAACGCATTTTCCTTTCTATTATTTTCCAAAAACTTTTTCTTTTTCTTTTTAAGAAAAAATTATAGCCGCAAACTTGAGATCAACCACACCGAGATGTGTTTGATTCACTCAAGCTGTGCTCTGATACCAAGTTGTAACATCCCAAAAATTTCAAAAAAATTTAAATTTTAAAAATAACCATTCAATTGCATAAGACACCATTAATAATCCAAATAACCGTTTCATTTGCAAACTTAAATAATAAACGTTCACATTTAACTAAGCAGCGGAATTAAATTGTTTTTAAGTATCAATTAAATCTTATGACTGCAAAGAGTCCTTCGTACGCGCCAGTGTGTACCGTCATGCCTTGGAGCCACTAGTACCTGAAGCCACAGTTTATAGGAAAGGGTAAGCACAAAGCTTAGTGAATTCAACACCACGCACAACACAATTATATAACATTTCCCCCTTAAACAGATAGATACACGAAACCAAGAATACAAGTCAAAGAACGCATCCTTAACAAGCATACTCACACCAACACACCTAACCAATCAACCATCGTCCCCCCGATGACACACGATAATCGTTCACGTATCCCTCGATCCCACCGAGTTCCTACGCCACTCGTGTACACAGTCTTCGGTCCCACCGAGCCCTCGGTCCCACCGAGTTTACACGACCTCCAAGGTCCATACTAGACACACCATTTAGTACCACGTAACAAGTAATACCACATAATGTAAATATAACCATAGTTCTACGTAGTGAGTGAACTCACCTCAAAAGCGATGTATAAATCTCGAACGATCACACGAGCTAGCCAACCCCAAAATCACTTCTCGACACCTAAATAAGCGCTATATAGTATCAATTCGGAACCCGGGACCCTTAATTATAAGCATAAGATTAAACAGGTGATATTTCGTCTTTCTAGACCCCCAAATCTAGAGATTAAGTTTTAGAATCAAATAGTTCTAGGTCTTAGCTTTCCAGGGACATATTATACGTGTGCTAACAATTTTCCTACGATTTTATATGATTTTTCTAAAACTGAAACGTCATTCTGGCAGATTCAGACCTGCAGTAAAAATAGCTATTTTTCACACAGTTAGAAGCTTAATCAGGTTTTCGCTAAAACACGAAAAATGTGCCCGACACAGAAAGTGAATCATGGGCACCTGTTTCGCCTCGAACCGAGCTACGACGGAAAAGTTATGGCCGACGCAAAACAGTGGCTGATTGCACACTTTCACATAAAATGATAACCTTTTTATTTTTAAAACGATTAAGGGCTTTCGGGTTTTCAACGAGATGGACAAGACCACGCACCACCCTCTGCCACCTCCGGCGGTGGTGGCCAACGGCGGTGGCCACCGGCGGTGATGGAGTTTTTCTTGGATTTTCAACGCCGACACGAAAGAAGAGAAGAGAAAGAGAGAAGTACTTCTCTCTCGCGAACAACCCCGCAAACTACCTAACGGTGGTGCACGGCGGCACACCCGTCGGCAGCCATGGCTGCGGCGGCGGCGGTGGTGGTGGCTTCACGGTGGAAGGGAAAACAAGAAAAGAAAAGAAGAGAAAAACCTTACCTCTCGAAAAACGCAGCAGCAAACGCGACGGCTTCTATCTCTCTCGTCAATCTGGCTCTCGCCGGCGGCAAACAGCGGCGGCGGCGCTAGGGCCTTGGGTGGTTCACGGCGCAAGGGAGGGAGGGAGGAGAGAAAGAAAAGGTTTTCTAACCTAATAGGGTTTTTCCTTGCTTAAATATCAAGGCCATGAGGCAATAGAATCGGTCCTCAAGGCCCGACCCATGCAACTTTCACCAATTGCCAACTCTAGTCCCTCGCTATAACGTCTTGCCAAAATTTTAACCCACCACACTTGATTTTTTAAATATTTAACCCCTAAGGACCAAAAGCTTACAAACGCAATAATTAAATAAAGACGGTAAAACGAAAATTAAAACCGTACCGGGACACAGGCTTTACAGTAAAGTGCCCTGCCATGCATTTAATGCATAGGGTATAAAGAGAAAGATCACCTCTCCTTCTAAGGGAGTGCTCACCTCTGGCCTTCATCTTTCTACATTATAGAAACCATTGTTTTCTATACTCTCAATTCCCTATTCTCTATATTTTTGTGCAACCATCTTAGGGTTTTCTTAAGTTTCTTTAGATTGAGTCTTACTTAATCTTATTCCGCAACAGACATGTAAATTGTATTTGATTTATCAATAAACAATTTATTAAACTTTAAATATTGTGTTTGTATTCAACCCCCCCTTCTACAAACTTGTTAAGAACCTCCGGGACCAACAAGTGGTATCAGAGCAGACTGTTTAATCTGATAAACAAGATCTTGCTTTATTCTCTTCCTTGCTATTCTAATATGGCACAAAACACAAACACAAACTACTTCGATAATGGTTCACTCTCTAAACCTCCTCGATTTAGCAAAGATAACTTCTCTCTCTGGAAGAATTGAATGATGCTATTTCTTGAAGGTGCAGATCCCACTATACCTGAGTACGTAGCAAACGGACCCTATGAACCTGTCCAAATCATAGCTGTCGTTCCAGCTACTGCCACCACTCCATTTATTCCTGAACGCTATATTGCTAAGGAAATCAGACAATGGAGTGATGAGGACAAAAAGAAAGTTGGTATTGATGCAAGGGCAAAGACCATTATATCTATGGCTCTGCCTGATGAAGTTTTCCATTCCATCATGCATCATAAAACTTCTAAAGAAATGTGGGAAACCATATGTGTTCAATATGAAGGCACCACTGAAATCCAAGAGACTCGAAAGATTAACTTGGTAAGACGGTATGAAAGTTTTATCGCTGGTAAGAATGAATCTCTCTCTGATGTTCATCAGCGGTTTAACCTCTTAATCATTGATCTAAGAACCGTTGGCAGGACCTACTCTAATTCTGAGGTCCTAACAAAATTCTTAGAATGTCTTCCTGAAAGCTAGGACACTTATTCAATATGTCTCAAACTGACAAAAGACTTAAATTCTCTTTCTCTCAGCACCTTGTATGGAATATTGCTCAACTAAGAGCAATCAAACCTTTTGAAGAAGAATCTTATAAAAGATTCTAAAGACTCTAAAAGCACTCTTATTGCTTTAGTCTCTTCAGAGATAATTCCATCTCAACGATCTACTCTCACTATCACTGAGTTAGATTCTGAATCAGAGGATATAACAGACACTGATCTTTCAGAGTTTGATGAATCCTTAGCACTCTTGACAAACTCTTTCAAGAGATTTGCAAGAAAGAGCAATTTCAAAAGAAATAAGCCTCTTTCTCTCACTGACAAGCCAAAATCAACCCTTGTTGATAAGGCTTCTGCTACTTGCTATAACTGTGAAAAGATTGGACACTTTGCAAGTGAGTGCAGGTCAAAGAAAGTCTTCAAACCTTCTACCTCTAGAAGAACCAGCGATGACAAATAACTAAAGCTGAAAGAAAAATATCAAAAGCTGAGAAGCTACAAGCGAAAAGGTAAAGGTCTCATTCCTGAAGAACACGACAGGGCTGAATCTGAAGAATCAAGTTCTGATGAAGAAGAAGTCGCTAATCTCTGCCTCATGGCTGAGATTAAAGAAGAAGTGGAAGAACCAACTGAAACTTATATAAGCTATATATCATCTCAGGTATCTATCTCTACTAATCCCTCTCTACCTGAATCAGAGAGAAGTCGCGTAGTTGATGTGCTGACGATTGATCTTTACAATTCTCTAAGCGGCATATCTCTAGTTGAAAGCAAAAACAATGACTTAACTGAACAGCTGGAAAAATGCCATGAAAAGATCAGAGAACTGACTATTTTAGAGGAAAGTTTGAAAGATCAAGTTGTTGTAAATAAAATCATCAGCATAGAACGCGAACAAGCCATCGCTGCTCTAAAAGCAGAAAAGGCTACTGTTGAAAAATGGTGCAATTCTTCAACAAAGATCACTGAGATAATAAATGCTCAAACTCCTGACGGTGATAAAACCGGTCTTGGTTTTTGGAAACCACAGGATGAGCCTAGAGAAGACTGTTCCATGCTTAAGTTTGGAACATTTGTCACTCCTATCTCTGACATTTCTTATAATCAGTTTTATCCTTCTTCTTCTAATCCTATCCCTGAGGAAAAATCCAAAGGCTCTAAGTCTACGAATAAAGGAAAATCCATCTTCCATCCTCAAAAGCCTTCCAAGAAAGCAAAGCTGAAAGTTCCCTCTAAACCTTCAGCGAATCAATCCTCTAGCTCTGTGATAGAAATCTTTGATCTCTGTCCTCCAAAGCTAAAGATTGATCTCAAGCCTAAGAGATCTGAAGAAATCAAGATTCCTCCCATATCTCATGGTAAAAGCATTCTTGGACCTGGCCCCTCTCATCTTAAATTCTCAAAGTCTTCTACTTCTGGTCCTAAAACCACATTCAAATATAGAAAATGCTATCACTGTGGATTTACTGACCATATTGCAAGCAAATGTCCAACTGCCACTAAAGTTGATAAATCAGCTAAAGTGAAGATGAATGCCTCCAAGGCTGAGAAGGTCATCAAAGCTGAAAAATTGACCAAGGTGAAGAATACCACTAAGGTTAAGAAATTAACCAAAGTGAATATTACCACTGAAGTTGAATCTTCATCTGCTGTGAAGATTGTTGAACCTTCCATCTCCACTAACCCCAAAGGACCTATTGAAAAGTGGGTACTAAACAAAGCTTAATCTTCCTTATGTTTGCAGGGATCAAAGGGCATCTGGTATCTCGATAGTAGATGTTCTCGTCATATGACTGGACAAAAAGACCTGCTCACTGAATACAAGGAAGAGAAAGGTCCCTCTGTGACCTTTGGTGGAAATGGAAAAAGATATACCCGAGGGTTTGGTGTCCTCAGCAATGGGACAACTACCTTCAGAAGAGTCGATATGTAGATGGACTGAAGCACAATCTTCTAAGCATCATTCAGCTATGTGATAAAGACTATGAAGTTCACTTTTCCAAGAAAGCATGTTCAGTGGTAAATGAGAAAGGAAAACTTGCTCTCAGTGGTTATCGCAGAGAAAATGTCTATGTAATAGATATAGACTCTACTATCACTGAAAACATATGTTTTCTCTCTAAAGCCTCTTCTGATGTCAACTGGGTATGGCACAAAAGGCTCTCTCATCTAAATTTCAAAACCCTGAATTCTCTCTCTTCTAAGGAACTGGTTTCTGGTCTTCCTCAGCACTCATATGCTAAAGAATCTCTTTGCTCTGCACGTGAAAAAGGAAAACAGACAAAAGCTAGTTTCAAGTCTAAACAAGTTTCCTCAGTGACAAGTCCTCTTCAGCTCTTACATATGGATCTGTTTGGCCCTGTCAATATCCAATCAGTAGCTGGAAAGAAATATACGCTTGTCATTGTAGATGAATATTCTCGCTACACCTGGGTTATCTTTCTTCGCTGCAAGAGTGATACTCCATAAGAACTGATATCTTTTGTTAAAAAGAGGGAAGTGCTGAATAATCTTACTGTTCGTTCAATAAGAAGTGATCATGGAACTGAATTCAAAAATAGTTCCCTGAACAATTTCTTTGAGAACAAGGGAATTTCTCATAACTTCTCTTCAGTAAGAACACCTCAGTAAAACGGAGTCGCTGAAAGAAGAAACAAAACGATCATAGAAGCTGCTAGGTCAATGCTCAGCGATTCTCATCTCCCTACTCAATTTTGGGTTGAAGCTGTAAACACTGCATGCTTTACTCAAAACATATCTACTGATAGTAAAGCGATTTGGAAAGACAGCTTATGAACTTTTTCATGGAAGAAAACCTTCTATCAGTTTTCTTCATATCTTTGGTTGTCAGTGCTTTATTTTAAACAACAAAGATCAGCTTGGAAAGTTCGACCCAAAAGCTGATGATGGAATATTTTTAGGATATTCTTCCATCTCCAAAGCCTACAGAGTTTTCAACAAGAGAAGACAAACTGTAGAAGAAACAATTCATGTCACTTTTGATGAAACTCGCTCAGCGAACTCTAAACCAATCGCTGACAATGAAGAATTAAATGCTTGGATGTTTTCTCATTACAGAGAAACAAAACCTTTTCTCTCAACCATCAGCATTCAGATCCTCAAGCTGCTGCTGATGATACAAACATCATACCTCCTAACGTTGAATCTAACTCATGGATCTCAGCAGAACCTCTAAACACCTTACTTCCATCAGATCTATCTTCGTCTGAACAACTCTCAGAAAACAATGGTTTGTCTAATGCTAGGTTAATGCTCAGCGATTCCAATTGTTGATCCAATCTCCAAAGTAAGAGATCATGCTCCTGCTCAGCGATGGACCAGAGATCACCCCATTGATCAAATCCTTGGTGATCCCGATGCAGGTATTCAGACACGACGAAGTTCGAGTAATATCTGTCTCTTTGTAAACTTTATTTCTTTAATAGAGCCAAAAAGGTTGATGATGCCCTCAGAGATCCAAACTGGGTCAGCGCTATGCAAGAAGAGCTGACTGAGTTTACTCGTAACAAAGTTTGGAATCCCGTTCCTAGACCATCTGATAAAACTGTTATAGGCACCAAATGGGTGTTTAGAAATAAGTTAGATGAACATGGAACTGTAATCGACTTGTTGCTTAGGGATATAGACAAGAGGAAGGCATAGACTATGATGAAACCTTTGCCCCTGTGGCTAGGCTCGAAGCAATTCGACTATTCTTAGCTTATGCAGTTTACAAAGACTTCATTGTGTATCAAATGGATGTAAAATCAGCATTCCTAAATGGAAAGCTGAATGAAGAAGTCTATGTAGAACAACCTCCAGGGTTCTATGACCCTAAGTATCCAAATTATGTTTATAAATTGGATAAGGCTCTCTATGGTCTAAAACAAGCCCCTCGTGCTTGGTATGACACTCTCTCATCTTTTCTTATCTCTGAAAACTTTGAACGTGGCAAAATTGATAATACACTATTTTTCAGAAAGATAAAAGGTCATATTATTCTTGTACAAATATATGTCGATGACATCATATTTGGTTCTACTAACCCATCTCTGTGTACTCGCTTTGTACTCGCTTCGCTAAAAGAATGAAGAAAGAATACAAAATGAGTATGATGGGTGAGCTGACATATTTTCTTGGCCTTCAGATCAAACAATCTGACAGAGGTACTTTTATCAGCCAAGGTAAGTATGTTAAAGATATGCTAAAGAAGTTTGATCTTACACAAACTTCAGCTATGAAGACTCCTATGGCACCACCTCTGACACTTAACAAGGATCCATCTGGAAAACCTGTTAATGTCACTGCCTATAGAGGAATGATAGGCTCCCTACTATGTCTTTCAGCGAGCCGAACTGACATCATGTACTCTACTTGTTTATGTGCACGCTATCAATCTGAACCCAAGGAATCCCATCTGATCATTGTTAAGCGAATTTTCAAATATCTCAAAGGGACTCCAAACCTCGGTCTTTGGTATCCCAAAGACTCAGGGTTCGATCTAACTGGATATTCTGATAGTGATTTTGTAGGTTGTAAACTCGATAGAAAGAGCACCACATGTGGATGTTAACTCCTAGGAGGAAAGCTGGTAAGTTGGACAAGCAAAAAGCAAAATTCAGTGTCCACTTCCACAGTTGAAGCTGAATACGTAGCCGCTGGAAGTTGTTGTGCTCAGGTCTTATGGATGAGAAATCAATTATTAGACTATGACCTTCAGCTATCAAAGATTCCAATCTATTACGACAGCACTAGTGCTATCGCTATAGCAAACAATCCAGTGCTACATTCAAAGACTAAACACATAGAGATCAAATATCATTTTATCAGAGATCATGTGATGAATGGTGATATTGAACTTCATTTCATCCCTACTGACTATCAACTTGCTGATTTATTCACCAAACCTCTTGATGAGACAAGGTTCAACTTTCTCATCAGTGAGCTTGGAATGCTGAATCTCGAAGAGTAAATCTTCAGTGTTCATTAATTAAGTCAGTGATTATAAGTTCCCCTTTATCATTCAATCTCTGATTAAAACTCTGACTCTTAGGTATGTTCTCTTACTTTCAATCACTGAATCTTCAGTCAGTAAGACGTTTTAAATAAAACTTTGATCACTGAAGTTTTCTTCAAATGATTAAAAGCTTTTTGAAAAACAAAATCTATCACTGAGTTTTCTCTTCAGTGATCCTTCTAAAAAAATCAATCTCTGACTTTTCTTCAGGGATTCTTTCAAAGAAAAACCTATCTCTGACTTTTCTTCAGAGATAATTTCAAAAAGGACAAATGAAACGTTTTTCACTCTCCTATGACGTCATTTGAACCAACAATCCACGACATGCATTTTTCTGACACGTTCGTCCGTTGCCCTTCTATCCAATCAACTTCGTGGGACGCATCCATGTCATGATGAACATTTGTATTCCCGTCTCTTTCTCTCTCCTACTCCCTACGTATAAAAGGAATGTTTCTTTTCATTCTTATCTTTTACGCTCTCTGAAAATCCTTTTCAAGCAAGAACTCTCTCAAGCATTTGCAAGAACATCTTTCAAATGATTTGCATCTTCTTCCTTAAGAATTAACAGGTTATTTTGATCTTCCTTTTACTTAAATCTTGTTACTTAATCCTACTTATGTTCCATCATTATGGATTTTTATAAGATTTCTACTCACTAAAATCATTCTTTTTTATTTTATTCTTTCAAAACCTTTGGTTTTCTCGTTGTTCTTCCTTCTTAAACTAAGAACAATGTCTTAATCTTCAAATATTTTTTGTTTTTATCTTAATCTGGTAAAAACTTCTTTATTTTTAGACTTTAATCCTTCCCTTCTATTCTTTATTTCTTTCCTTATTCAGCAATGGCACAGTCTGCACTTGTTTCCTCCAAGAACGTCAAGTTCGCCATCACTGACTCTGAAGTTCCCAAGAACAACCATCTTGGACGCCTAGACTTCGATGGAATCAAATATCCACACCTAGTGGATGTTGCTAAATTCCTGAAGCAATCTTGCATTGCTTACGCTCTCACTGTTGATCCAAAACCCTCCAAAACTCTACTTCAACAGTTTTGGTTCACAGCTGAAGAATCGACCATCACCAACAAGAAAGGTGATCAGATCCCTTCCATTTCTTTCTGCACTGATCTCGGCAAAAGAATGATGACCGCTTTCAACTTAATAAAGGGTCTCAGGTTTCCTAACAAACCTAAGAGTGGCTTTGAAGCTCTGCCTACTGACGCTGAACTCATCCGGTTTCTGGATGATATGGAGTACTGCTGGGACAACAAGCCCCGCTCCACTATCCCTAACAAGAAGCTGACTCTCATCAAGAAGGCAAACATGCCTTCTCAGCTGAACTATATCTTTTCTCACTTCATTCAATGCATGAGTAGGAAAAGTGGTTCCCTTGATCAGGCCAGCAAGGTACAGCTCCAGATGGCCTACTCGGTAATCACTGGCAAAAACTTTGACTTTGCCACCGCTATCTTTGATGATCTAAGGTCAAAGATAGAGAAGACGGAGAGGGATCCCAAGATCCCATATGTACGGTTCATCTGTGCATACCTGAAGTTCCTCTACGCCAACGCTTATCCCACTACTGCTGATTACTACTTCGCCAAAGTGGGTCAGTGTTCTCTAGAGGTTAAACCACTGGACAACGCGGTAAGTATTTCTACCCTATGCTCTCGCCTCTCTCTCCATTCTTCTACTTTAGTGGCCCCACAGGAGGTTCATTCTTCTGCTAACCCTACTGCTACCACTGGTTCCAAACGCCCATCAGTTAGTTCCTTTGGCCCGTCAAAAAAGGCCAAAGTGACTAAGGAGACAAGCGCTTCTAGTTCAAGGCCTAAGGAAGTTTCTCGACAAACTTTATTGGATGATTTTGTGGTCCTCTCCTCCATGTCTGCAGCTGTGATAACATCAACCGTGCCAGCGACCTCGGTCGCTGTCACAACAACAGTAACTCAACCTGAAATCTCAGTTCTTCAATCAACTGAGGTACCTTCTCAACCCTAAACTTCTTATATCCCCATCTCTAATCCCTCTATTTCTTTGGTCTCTGACCCTCCTCTCATGCAGCAACCTCATGTTGCATTTATAGGACCTGATTCTCAAATGTTTGAAAGAGACATGCAATTTTTCAACATGTTTGAACGATCAGGTATACCTAAACCCACCAATACACCTTCCTTCTCCCCATCTAAGCCTGTTACTCAGAAGCTAACTTTTCTTTCAGGACCTAGTTTGGCAACTTTTGACGCGAATGTCAACAGTTTGGGTGAAAAGGTGGTTTCTCTCACCGCCGCTGTCAACGAAACCACCAGCGCTGTCAATACCGCTGGTGAAGAACTGAAGACTCTGACAGCTGTCTGCTCCACCAAAGCTGAAGCCTCTCAATTATCCACTCTTCATAAAGTGATTGTCAGAGTAAAGGAGGATACTCAGCAACAGATGGATGCTCTATCCACAAAAGTGGATTCCTGCACAGCTCTTCTCTAGCAAGTCCTTGACAAGCTGAATGCACCAGCTCTGACTCTTTCTCCTTCCTTCACATCGGACGATCGCACCCAACTACACATAGCTATTGAATTTATTCATCCGGCTACTTCTGATATCCCGGTGATTGAAGGACGGCTGGATAGTCTGGAGGCTGAAGTCCGAAAGTTAGCCTCTGCACAACCTTCCTCTCCATCCAAAGATCTCTCCCTCACTGATAATGACAAAGAGGGGGAGAAAGCAGCTGAAGAAATTAAAGAGGGGGAGACAACAGCTGAAGCTGTTGAGGTTCAACTTGAAGATTCTCCTTCTCATGTTGAGGGGGAGAAGGTTGTTGACCAAGCCCTTCCTTCTTTCAAAGACTTTGTCGAAGAAGAAGAAGAGGACGATGAAGAAGAAGAAGATCTTGATCTTGAAGATCAAGAGGAAGAGCAACCTCATCAAGAAGATGATGATGATGACGATGAAGAAGATCAGTCCTTATGGTGTTCTGCAGCCATCACATCTTCAGTTATAACTTCGAAAGAAGTTGTCACAGCAGGGGGGAGTCATGGAACATCCTCAGGAACCACTTCCCAAAGTAAATCCAAAGATGCGGTTGCTGAGAGAAACCTGAAGAAAGTTTTACTATCTGAGGAGAATCCTTCTCAGGTATGCCTCTCACTTGTCCCTGTTTATTTCTACAAACCCTCTATCTTTTTCTAGCCTCTATCTTCTCTCTTCCTAAAACATACACTAACTCCTTTCTTTCTATTTTATGTCCAGACAGTTCTCTCCCCTGCTTAAGGGTAAAGAACTACAAATAATCCCAGCTCCCAAAGTTGATGAAGAAATAATCCCAATCTCTGTAAGAGAGTGATGAAGAATAAGAAGAAGAAGAAAAAGCCCTGCAACATCCAGGAAGGCCCTCTAGACCATCTCACTGGTCAGAGGAAGAGATGAAGTGACGAACATAGATGATCTCTCATCTAGAGAATCAACGACTGAAGGTCCCTACTCAATCAACAGATCTAGAGTTCCTGACTGATGCTGAAATTGAAGAATCTGTCAGGGCTGAGAAGCTGATAGTTGATTGCCAAAGAGATGCCTCTCTTGCTCTCAAAATCCAGTCCTCTCAAGTCAAAGACAAGAAGCTGAAAAACAAACTAGTGGAAGTCCAGGCTGCTCTATTGAAAGAGATTGAAGAGGAGCGCTCCAAAGAACTAGTGGTCAGCGATAACACAGTCGATTGGTGCAAGCATAAAATCAATTATCCTTCTGACCCAATGAAGATCGTAGCAGTTGTTATCTCTGGAAGAAAGAAGAAGGACAAAGTTTTTGTCACTATGGAGATTACCATAGAGGATGGAAGCTGCAAGGCTAGGTTTGTTTCAAAGCTGGAAAGCTTCGGCTACATGGAATGGCTTAAGTTCAAAGATGTGTTGAAGAAATCAAAGTCAATCTACAGAGGCTATGTTGAAGGGATAAATGATGCTCTCATCAACAGAGTCGCTTCAATCCTAAAGGTGTCATCTGCTCTTCCTTCTAAGTCAAAGCAAATCAAAAGAAAGCCTGTCTCCTCCTCGTCTGAAAATGTCGCGGTGATCAGAAATGAAACCTCCATCAAGTTCTCAAGAGAAGCTCTATTCGGTCCCCCTCCTGATCTCTCAGTTCTAGATCTATCTCTGCCCCCTGGTGGACCATATGTTGCAGGGCAAGTACTCAAAAAACCTTTTGGAATCTTCTTCAGAGATGATGAGGAAGAGCTCAGATTTCAAAGAGTATCTGAAATTCCTATCTGTCCCCTCAGTCATCTCAAGGATCTCTTGTGTTTATGGTGTGACTTCTCTCCTTCTGCTGAACCGATCAAGGCAATCATCTCTCAAGAATCTTCAGATCGAAGGCAAAAAGGAGAAGAAATACCTGAGTATATGATCAATCCTCCTAAGTCTTCTTTAGATAGTTGATAGATTAGTTTCCTATTTCTTGTAATCTATTAGTTAAACTTACAGTAGTTAGTTCCTCACTTGTACTTTTAATTTTCATATCTTGTCATTCTATCTCTGAATTAATGAAAATTTCAGTGATGTACTTAACTCTATCAGTACTGTAAAAGATCCCTCAAAATAGTAATTGGGACATGTATGTTATGAGTCCTAATTATTCCTTTATTTTGAACTATAAAGTAATTTTCTTCAGTTACTTTGTCATTATCAAATAGGGGGAGATTGTTGATCCAAACTCTCTCAGTGATTTGATAATGACCCTCTTCTATACTTAGTGAAAATTACGTTTTAATATGTATTAGTGTTTTACCATCATCGATCAGACTGAGTCTGTTCAGTTATCGCTGATGACCTTTCTTGTAAACATTTCATATGTATTAGTGTTTCACTATCAGCGATCAAACTAAGTTTGTTCAGTTATTGCTGATAGTTTCTGATGTAAACAGTAACGTAATCCCTGAAGACAAGTCTCGCGTCAACAAATGTTCATAGCTGAATCGAAGACGAAGCCACTGAACAAAGAGAAGTCTACTAGTGACCTGATGCGGATATCAATGAAGCAAAGAAAACTCTACTTATACGCGAAGGAACATGAGGAAAGCTTCAGCGATAGCTGAACCTCTCTGTATCTCTGAAAGAAGAGATATTCAGCGATCAAACGATCACGAAGCTTATGCCTCAAGTCTCCTTTTGTCTTACCTTGCACAACCAGTACGATGTGTCAGAACGGACTTACCTCTGCCACAATTTGTACAACAACTCTGTCAACTACACTGTTCATGATCCGACCGAAAGCATGTCTCCCAAAGTCAGACTCTCTAAGCCAATTAATGAAGGACACGTGTAAAGTGTCGTGCCATGCATTTAATGTATAGGGTATAAATAGAAAGATCACCTCTCCTTCTAAGGGAGTGCTCACCTCTGGCCTTCATCTTTCTACATTATAGAAACCCTTGTTTTCTATACTCTCAATCCTCCATTCTCTATATTCTTGTGCAACCATCTTAGTGTTTTCTTAAGTTTGTTTAGATTGAGTCTTACTTCATCTTATTCCGCAATAGACTTGTAAATTGTATTTGATTTATCAATAAACAATTTATTATACTTTAAATACTGTGTTTGTATTCAACCCCCCTTCTACAAACTAGTTAAGCACCTCCGGGACCATCAAAAGTGTTGGTTTCGAAGTGCTTAACAATTTTGTAGAAGGGGGGTTGAACATAAACACAAAATTTAATGGTTTAATAAATTGCTTATTGATAAATCAAATAACAATTTACAGTTTGTTGTGGAATAAGATTAAGTAAAACCTAATCTAAACAAACTTAAGAATCACATAGATTGTTGCACAAGAACAAGAGAATAAATACTGAGAGAATATAGAAGCAAGGTTTCCTATATTATGAGAAAGATAGATGGAAACCCCAGATAGACTCTTGATCTTTCTATTTATACCCTATGCATTAAATGCATGGCAGGGTACTTTACATGTGTCCTTCGATGATTGGTTGTATGCCTCTGACTTTTGGAGACATGCTTTTGGCCGAATGGTGAAAAGTGTAGTCATCAAAGTTGTTGTACGATTTATCGTAGAGGTACGTCTTTTCTGACAATTGTACTATATGTGGAAGGATAAGACAAAAGAAACTTCGATAATAAGTTATGTGAACTTCAATCGTTGAATATCTCTTCCTTCACAGAGATAGAATGAAGTTCGTGATCGTTGAAGCTTTTCTTCAAGTTTCTTCTCTTGTAGGTAGACTTGTCTTGGTTTCACTGATATTTGCATCAGATCATGAGTAGACTTGTTCGTTGTTCAACAGCTTTGTCTCGACTCAGTGATAAACATCTTTGTCGCGAAACTTGTCTTCAGGGATTACGTCTAACTGTTTCAAGAGAGATCATCAGCGATACTGAACATACTCAGTACTTAATCGTTGATGGTGAAACACTTATACATACAGATGTTAAACGTAATTTTTACTAAGTATTACAACGGGTCATTATCAAATCACTGAGAGAGTTTGGATCAACAATCTCCCCCTATTTGATGGTGACAAAGTAACTATGAAGAAAATTACTTTTAGTCAAAATACAAGGATAGTCAGGACTCGTAATATACATGTATCAATTACTATTTTGAGGGATCTATTACAGTACTGATGGATTTAAGTACTTCACTGAAATTTTCATTGAACTGTAAAAAAAATTACAAAGTAGAATATGAAAATTGTAAGTACTAGAGAAGTCTTATACTACTGTAAGACTTACTAATAGATTACAAGAGACAGAAAGGGAATCTATCAGCTATGTTTTCAGGAAGTCTCTGGAAGGATCATAAAATCTAGTATCTTTTCTCCTTTCCTTCTTCGATCAACAGCTTCTTGTTGAATAAGAGTTTTGATAGGATCCGCCAATGAAGAGTATCCACACCACAAGCATAGAAGGTCTTGTAGATGGCTTAGAGGTCAGAGAGGAATCTCAGAGACTCTCTGAAACCTGATCTTTTCCTCATCATCTCTGAAAAAGAGTCCATAAGGCTTCTTTATCACTTGCCCTACTAAATAAGGTCCACCATAAGGCAGTGATAGATCGAGAGCTGAGAGAGTAGGAGGAGGTCCGAATAGTGCATCCTAAGAGAATTTGAAGGAGGTTTCATTTATGATAACTGCATCATTTTCAGAAGAGGAGGGATGCTTTCGTTTAACTGGTCTTGACTGTGATGGAAGCGTTGAGGGCACATTTGTTTTTGCAGCGACCTTGTTGATGAGAGCTTCAAGAAGGTTTTCAACATGGCCTCTGTACGTTGATCCTGATTTCTTCAATGCTTATCTAAACTCCAACCATTCATAATAGCCGAAGTGTTTCAGTCATGATAAGAACATAGCTTTTGAACTTCCATCCTCTCTGAATATCTCCATGGTCACTTAGGCTCGGTTCTTCGTTTTCCATCTTGAGATAGTTACGGCAGTGATTTTAGTGGATCAGATCGATGGTCCAGCTTATTTTTGCACCATGATAGACTAACATCGTCGATATCTTATTCTTTTTTGTTCTTGTCCTCACGAGAGCAACTTGTACTTTCACTGGGTTCTCTTTCAGCTTGTCATCTTTGAATAGAGATGAATGTATATTGAGAGCCAAAATATCATCCCTTTTTCAATCAATTATTAAATTCCGATGAAAGAAAGTCAATCTCTTCATTAGAGATTTGAGGAGGGATCTTCAGCCTCTCTAGGTTGGAGATCATCTATGCTCGTCTCTGAACTTCATCCTCCGACCTTTAAAGAGGTCGAGAGGGTCTTCTTGGATGACTTAGGGATTCATCCTCTTCGTCTTCATCATTAATCTCGTTGACAAAGATTGGGATTATTGTTTCTTCAGCTATTGGAGTTGGGATTATTTGTTAAGACGTTCCCTTAAGCAGGGGAGAGAATTGTCTGAGCAATAAGAAAAATGAGTTAGTGTATGTTTTTGAGGAAGAGAGAGATAAGGCTAGAAAGACATGGGTGATTGGTAGGAAAAGAAAGATAGAGGTACAATAGAGAGACATACCTGAGAAGGTAGCTCCCTCTCAGAAGGTGACAGGAGTTTCAGATTTCCCTCAGCAGCAATTCCCTTTTGCTTGCCTTGGGATGAGGTATCTAGAACTTTGGCATCTTGTCTTCCCCCTTCTTCATTTAATATGATGCCTTTCATCGTTGGAGCTGATGAGATGTTTATTATTGAGAACCATATAGATGGATCTTCATCTTCATCATCATCAGCGATGATATCATCAGCATCTTGATCCTCAAGATAAAGTTCCTCCTCATCTTCTTCCTCCTCCTCTTCTTCTTCTTCTTCTTCTTCTTCTTCTTCTTCTTCTAACACTTGAGAAGAGGAAGGATGGGCTTGCTCTTCAGCAACAGCTGATTCTTCAACTGTCTTCTCCCACTAAGCTTGAGAGGGAGGTTCTTCTACATTGTCATGCGTTGTGTTTTCTTCATTTTGGTCTTTCTCCCCCTCTTTGTCATCATCTTTAGAGAGGCGGGAGGTATAAATAGCATTGGATTTATGGGCATCAGCCTCTAACGAGTCCAGATGACCTTCGATCTCTGGAATGGCAGATGTAGCGTTCTGAATAAACTCTATAGTTATGTTCGGTGATAGCCTGTCATCGTCAGTGAATGAAGGAGTAGGAGCGGGAGCTGGTTCATTCAACTTTGACAAGATTTGAGTGAGCAACGGATTCATGTTGTCAGCCTTTCCACTGAGGTTCTTGACTTCGTTGGTGAGATGATCAACATGTCCATTTAGAAGTTGCAGTTGAATGGTGTTGTTGGCCACATTTTCTTTCAGCGTGTTGACCTCAATTTAGAGAGAGTTGAGCTAAGACGCTTCACCTTTAGTAGAGATGGTGGTGGAGAGATGCTTCAGGTCTTCACCAGCACGGTTGACAACAGTTGTGTTGGTGTTGATGGAAGCAGCCAGTGAATCCACTTCCTCAACAAGCTTATTTAGAGATACATCAATAGTGCTTAAAATTGGACCTGAAAAACAAGTTAGCGATTGAGCAAGGCATTGCTAAGGAATATTTAGAGAGGTGGGAGGAGTGTATAGTGTCTTAGAGTTACCTGATGTGTCAAACATATTGTAGAATGTCAGGTCTCCTTCGAAAGAAGGAAATGGCAGGGATGTTTGATGTAAACCTCCTAAAGGGAGGCCACCAGGTCCTACATTTGAAGCTTGAGGTATTGGTTGTTGTAACTGAGGAGGATAGAGACCAAAGAAATAGAAGGAGAAATAGTAGGGATAGAAGAAGAAGCAGTGATGATGGTAGAAATTATCTCAGTAGGGGGTAGAGTTACTGAAGGAAGTTGGGTAATCACCAGTGATGTCTCAGCGACAGAAGTCACTGAGACAGTTGTTGTGGGAGCAGTAGTGGAGGAGCGAGCCACGGAATTGTCCAAGGTAGTCTGTAAAGAGACGACCTCAGGTATATGTGTTTGAGAGGTATGCTCCATAGTCTTTTTGATCTTCTTTGTAGCACCAGAAAGAGATGATGACTTGCGTTTGAGAGGGGTTGTAGTGGCAGGGATAGTCGATGAAGGAACCATCATCATAGACACTGAAAGAGAAGAATTGGGAGAGAGACGTAAGTGAATGGTTTGAATACTTACCTCGTTTGCAGCAGGTTTGACTTCAAGGATTCAGGGGCCAACCTTGGAGAAGCTACAGTCACTTTCCGTTGGGTACTTATCTCTCAAGAAGTAGTGAAGGATGGTGAGATAAATCGAACATAGGGAATCTTGATGTCTCTGTCAGCTTTCTCGATCTTTGAAAGCAAGTCTTCAAAGATAGCACCAGCGTAGTCAAAATGACGTCCGACGATCAATGAATAGCCCATTTGTAGTTGAACCTTGCTTGCTTGATCAGCAATCCAACTTTGCCACTCATGCTCTGAATTATGTGAGTGAAGACATAATTCAGTTTAGATGGCATCTTAGCCTTTAGAATCTTTGTAAGCTTCTTTTCAGGGATGGTGGTGCGGGGTTTGAAATCCCATTGGTATCCCATGTGGTCAAGGAACTGTATGAGCTCAACATTAGTGGGTAAAGCGTCGAATCCAACTTTGGTGCAAGAAGGAAAGCGAAGAGATGTCTGGATGACCAGTAGAGTGATAGCACATGTTCTATGCTGAGTCTGAAAGTTTATCGCAGTGATTGGTTTTCCTTGCTGGTTCAGGACTTCTCCATTTTCAACAGTAAACCAAAACTCTTGAAGAAAAGTCTTTGAAGGAGTTGAATCAACCTTCAGTGCATAGCCTAGACATGAGGTCTTGAGGAAGTCAGCAGCTTGGAGAAGATGAGGACATTTGTTTTTGGGAAGGTCCAAACATCCCAAATGGTTGTTTTTCGCGATTTTGGAATCAGAGAGTGCAAACTTCACATTATTTGATGGGATGAGAGCAGCTTGGGAGGCCATTTCTGGGAGGTAAAGGAATAATAGAACAAGAATGGTTTAGAATCCAAAAACAGTGCAAACAATATTACCAGTTTCTTATTAAAGAAAGAAACGTGTAAAGGAAGTTTGTTGTTAGAGGAAAACCAGTTTCCTTTAAAAGAAGATGATAAGAACAGTCTTAAAAACCATAAAGTTTTTGAAAAAAAAGAATCATTTAAGAATGATTTTAAGAGAAAAACAGTTTTAATCCAAGATAAGAAAAAAGATATAGGATTAAACAAAAGTTTTTGGAAGAAGAAGATGTAAAGAATAAGAACCTGGATTGCTTGAAGATTTGAAGATTCAAGTGTTTGTAAGTTCTTTGCTTGAATGTCGAGAGTATTTTCTTGTCTTTTAAGTTTTTAGAGAGCGTAAAAGGTAAAAAAAATATGAATGGCATTCCTTTTATATGAGAAGAGAGAAAGAATTCGGAGCATAAAAAGGTGCCCATCATGATACAGACACGTCCTACGAAGTTGATTGGACAGGAAGTGCAACGGACGAACGTGTCAGAAAAAAGTGTGCCATAGATTATTGGTTCAAATGACGTCATAAGAGAGAAAGACGTTCCGATTTTGGAGAGTATTTCTGATAGAAAGTCAGAGATGGTTTTTTTGCAAAGGATCACTGATGAGAAATATCAGTGATTAGGTTTGTTTTTCAAAAATCTTTTAACCACTTGAGAAAAGTGAGTGATTAAAGTTTTGATTTTAAGAACATATTACTGAATACGATTCAGTAAGAAAGAATGAGATAACATACCTGAATGTCATAGATATTTAATCAGAGATTATGAGATATGGTAGAACTTTTTATAACTGACGTAATGCGTGAAAGCTAAAGAGTTAATCTTCAAGATTCAGCATTCCAAGCTCACTGATGAGAAAGTTGAATATTGTCTCATCAAGAGGTTTGGTGAAAAGATCACCGAGCTGATAGTTAATGGAAATAAAGTTGAGTTCTATATCACCATTCATCACATGATGTCTGATAAAATGATATATGATTTCTATGTGCTTTGTCTTTAAGTGTAGCACTGGATTGTTTGCTATAGAGATGGCACTAGTGCTGTCGCAATAGATTGGGATCTTAGATAGTTGAAAGTCATAGTCTAATAGTTGATTTCTCATCCATAAGACTTGAGCACAACAACTGCCAGCAGCTACGTACTCAGCTTCAGCTGTGGAAGTGGATATTGAGTTCTCCTTTTTGCTTGTCCAACTTACCATCTTTCCACCTAGGAGTTGACATCAGCCAGTGGTGCTTTTTCTATCAAGTTTGCAACCTGTAAAATCACTATTTGAATAGCCAATTAGATCGAACCCTGAATCTTTGGGATACCAAAGACCGAGGTTAGGAGTTCCATTAAGATATATGAAAATTCGCTTGACAGCGATCAGATGGGATTCTTTGGTTTCTGATTGATAACGTGCATAAAGACATGTAGAAGACATGATATCAAGTTGGCTCGCTGTTAGATACAGCAGGGAGCCTATCATTCCTCTGTAGGCAGTGACATTAACAGATGTTCCAGCTAGATCCTTGTTTAATGTCAGGGGAGGTGCCATAGGAGTTTTCATCGCTGAGGTTTAAGTGAGATCAAACTTTTTTAGCATATCCTTAACATACTTACCCTGATGAATAAATGTACCTTTTTCAGATTGTTTAATCTGAAGTCCAAGGAAGTAAGTTAGTTCACCCATCATACTCATTTTATATTATTTCTTCATTCTTTCAGCGAAACGAGTACATAGATATGGGTTAGTAGAACCAAATATAATGTCATCAACATATATTTGTACAAGAATAATATGACCTTATATCTTTCTGAAAAATGATGTGTTGTCAATTTTGCCACGCTCAAATTTTTCAGAGATAAGAAAAGAAGAGAGGGTGTCATACCAAGCACGAGGAGCTTGTTTTTACCCATAGAGAGCCTTATCCAACTTATATACATAATTTGGATGCTTAGGGTCAGAGAACCATGGGGGTTGTTCAATATAAACTTCTTCATTCAGCTTTCCATTTAGGAATGTTGACTTGACATCCATTTGATATACTTTGAAGTCTTTGTAAACTACATATGCAAAGAATAATCGAATTGCTTCGAGCCTAGCCACAGGAGAAGAGGTTTCATCATAGTCTATGCCTTCCTCTTGTCTGTATCCCTGAGCAACTAGCCTAGCTTTGTTGTTGATTACAATCCCATTTTCATCTAATTTGTTTCTAAACACCCATTTGATGCCTATAACAGATTTATCAGATGGTCGGGGAACGAGATTCCAAACTTTGTTTCTTGCAAACTCAATCAGTTCTTCTTGCATAGCACTGACCCAGTTTGGATTTCTAAAGGCATCATCAGTCTTCTTTGGCTCTATGAGAGAAATAAAATTCATAAAGAGACAGATATTACCTAAACTTCGTTGAGTCTGAATACCTGTATCAGGATCACCAAGAATTTGATCTATGGGGTAATCTTTGGTCCATTGTTGAGCTGGAGCATAATCGTTTACCTCAGGAGTTAGATCATCAATAGGAATGTTCACTGATGAAGAATCTAGAGGTTCTTCAGCTATCAAATGTTGTGGTTCAGACAGAACATTTTTCACTGAAAGGTTTTCAGAAGATGGAAGATCTGATGGAGGAAGTGTTTTTAGGGGAACAACTGAAATCCAAGAGGTGGATTCAGTGTTAGGAGGTATGATGTTTGGATCATTATCAGTATTAGGAGGATCTGTATGCTGATGTTAGTTGAAGAGAGGTTATGTTTCCCTATAGTGAGAGAACATCTAAGCATTCAGTTCATCGTTGTCAGCGATAGGTTTAGAGTTTGCTGACCTGGATTTGTCAAAGATGACGTGGATTGTTTCTTCTACTATTTGTCTTCTTTTGTTGAAGACTCTGTAGGATTTTGAGATTGAGGAATAGCCAAGAAAGATTCTATCATCAGCTTTTGGGTCAAACTTTCCAAGTGTATATTTGTTTTTAAGATGATACACTAACAACCAAAGATGTGAAGAAAACTGATAGAAGGTTTTCTTCCATGGAAGAGTTCATAGGCTGTTTTGCTGAAACGTTATACTATCAGAGACCTTTTTGAGTAAAACAAGCAGTATTGACAGCTTCTACCCAAAACTGAGTTGGAAGATAAGAATCGTTGAGCATTGATCTTGCAGCTTCAATGATCGTCCGGTTTCTTCTTTCAGCGACTCCGTTTTACTAAGGAGTTCTCACAGAAGAGAAATTGTGCGAAATTCCCTTACTCTCAAAGAAGTTGTTAAGAGAACTATTTTTGAATTCAGTTCCATGATCACTTCTTATTGAGCGAACAATTAGATTATTTAGCGCTACCATATTTCTAACAAAAGATATAAGTTCTTCTAGAGTATCGCTTTTAGAGCAAAGAAAGATTACCCAGGTGTAGCGAGAGTATTCATCTACTATAACAAGAGTGTATTTCTTTCCAGCTATGGATTTAATATTGATAGGGCCAAATAAATCCATATGCAAGAGCTGAAGAGAATTTGTCACTAAGGAAACTTGTTTTGATTTGAAACTAGCTTTAGTCTTCTTTCCTTTCTCACATGCTGAACAAATATATTCCTTGGCATATGAGTGATGAGGAAGACTGGAGATTAGTTCTTTTGAGGAGAGAGAATTCAGTGTTTTGAAGTTGAGATGAGAGAGCCTTTTGTGCCATAACTAGTTGACATCTGAAAATGCTAGAAAGAAAACAAATTTTTTCAGTGGAAGTAGAGTCCATGTCTATTACATAGACATTTTCCATACGATAACCACTGAGAGCAAGCTTTCCTTTTTCATTCACCACTGAACATGCTTTCTTACAAAAGCGAACCTCATAGTCTTTGTCACATAGCTAATTGATGCTAAGAAGATTATGCTTCAGTCCATCTACGTAAGAAACTATTCGAAAGGTAGTCGTCCCATTGTTGAGTACACCAAACCCTCTGGTATAACCTTTCCCATTTTCACCAAAGGTCACTGAAGGACCTTTCTCTTCCTTGTATTCAGTAAGCAGGTCTTTTTGTCCAATCATGTGTCGAGAGCATCCACTATCTAAATTTCAGATACCCTTCGATCCCTGCAAACATAAGGAAGATTAAGTTTTTATTGGTACCCATTTTTCAACGGGTCCAGTAGTGTTAGTGGGGATGAAAGGTTCAACAATCTTCACGGCATTTGAAGATTCAACTTCAGTGGTAACCTTCACCTTGGTTAATTTTTTAACCTTAGTGGCATTTTTCACCTTGGCAGATTTCTCAGCTTTGGTGACCTTATCATCCTTAAAGGCATTTATCTTCACATTAGCTATCTTATCAGCTTTTGTGGCAGTAGGACATTTACTGGCAATATAAAAAGTAAGTCCATAGTGAGAGCACTTTCTATAGACGAAAGTCATTTTAAGACCAGGAGCAATTGAGTTAGAAAACTTAAGATGAGCAGGGCCTGCTCCAAGAACGCCCTTAACATTAGATCTCGGAGGAACTTTCAGTTCTTTTGATATCTTATGCTTGACATCAATTCTCAGCTTTGGAGTGGAACTCTGAGTAAAGTCAGTGAGTTTTGATCCAGAACTGGAGGATCGATTTACTGAAGGTTTGGATGAGACCTTCAGCTTTGCTATCTTTGTAGCCTTCTGAGAATGATGGGAAATAGACTTCCCTTTATCAGCGAGCTTGGAACTCTTTGATAAGTCCTCAGGGATAGGCTTAGAAGACGAAGAATACTGAGTGGAATAAGTGTTTGGGATAGAAGAGACAAACATTCCAAACTTAAGCATGAAACAGTCTCTGCTTGATTCATCCTTTTCATGATGATAACCGAGACCGGTTTTGTCATGAGCAGGGATTTAAGCACTTATGATTTCAGTGATCTTGGTTGAAGATTTACACCATCCTTCAACAGTTGCCTTTTCCGCTTTTAAAGCAGCAATGGCTTGTTCGCGTTCAATGCTGATAATTTCATTGACCATGACTTGATATTTTAAACTTTCCTCTAAAATAGTTAGTTCTTTGATCCTTTCATGACATTTCTCTAGATGTTTAGTTAAATCAATATTTTTGTTTTCAGCTAAAGTTTTGCCATTTAGTGCATTATACAAGTCTATTGTCAGCACATCTACCGCGTGACTTCTCTCAGCTTCGGAAAGGGAGGGATTGGTAGAGATTGATAACTGAGAGGAGATGTAACTCATGGAAGTTCCTGTTAGTTCTTCTACTTCTTCTTTAATATCAACCATAAGACAGGGATTAGCAACTTCTTCTTCATCAGAACTTGATTCTTCTGATTTGACCCAATCGTGCTCTTCAGCGATAAGACCTTTACCTTTTCGCTTAAAGCCTTTCAGCTTTTGATATTTTCTTTCAGCTTAAGGTATTTGTTATCGCTGGTTTTCCTGAATGTGGAAGGTTTGAAGACTTTATTTGACCTACATTTGCTGGCAAAATGCCAACTTTCTCACAGTTATAGCAAGTAGCAGTAGCCTTATCAACAGGAGTTGATTTTGGCTTGTCAGATAAAGAGAGAGGTTTATTTCTTCTGAAACTGCTCTTTCTTGCAAATCTTTTGAAAGATTTTGTCAAGAGTGCTAAGGATTCATCAACCTCTGAAAGATCAGCGTCAGATAATTCCTCAGAGTCATAATCTAAATCAGTGATGGTGAGAGTAGATCGCTGAGATGGAATGATCTCTGAAGAGACTAAAGCCACAGGAGTGCTTTTGGAGTCTTTAGAATCTTTCACAAGATTCTTCTTCAGGAGATTTGATTGCTCATAGTTGAGCAATATTCCATATAGAGTGCTAAGAGAAAGATGATTTAAGTCTTTTGTCAGCTTAAGACACATTGAATAGTTGTCCCAGCTTTTAAGAAGACTTTCCAAGAATTTAGTTAGGACCTCAGAATTAGAATAGGTCCTACTAACAGTCCTCAAATCAATGATTAAACAGCTAGATCTTTGGTGAACATCAGATAGAGACTCATTCTTACCATATATAAAACTTCCGTATTGTCTTACCAAATTGATTTTTCTGGTTTCTTGGACTTCAGTGGTACCTTCATATTGAACACATATAGTGTCCCACATTTCTTTAGCAGTTTTCAGATGCATGGTGGAATGGAAGGTTTCATCAGGCAAGGCGATAGAAATAATGGCTTTTGCCTTACCATCTAAACATACTTTTTTTTATCTTCATCACTCCATTGTCTAATTTCCTTTGGAGTATATCTTTCAAGAATGGAAGGAGTGGTGGCAGTGGCAGGAATTGCATCTATGATCATAAAAGGTTTATATGGACCATTTGCTACATATTCAGGTATAGTAGGGTCTACACCTTCTAGAAATAGCATCATTCGATTTTTCCAAAGAGCAAAGTTGTCTCTGCTGAATCAAGGAGGTTTTGAGAGAGAACCATTATCATAATAGTTAGTGTTTATGTTGAGTGCCGTTTTGAGAATAGAAAGGAATAGAATAAATCAAGACCTTATTTATGAGATTAAACAATCCGCTCTGATACCACTTGTTGGTCCCGAAGGTGCTTAACAAGTTTGTAGAAGGGGGGGTTTGAATACAAACACAAAATTCAATGGTTTAATAAATTGTTTATTGATAAATCAAAGCACAATTTACAGTTTGTTGCGGAATAAGATTAAGTAAAACCTAATCTAAACAAACTTAAAAATTGCACGATTGTTGTACAAGAACTAGAGAATAAAGATTGAGATAATATATAAAGCAAGGGTTTCTATATTATGAGAAAGATAGATGGAAACCCCAGATAGAGTATTGATCTTTTATTTATACCCTATGCATTAAATGCTTGGCAGGGTACTTTACACGTGTCCTTCGATGGTTGGTTGTATGCCTCTGACTTTTGGAGACATGCTTTTGGCCAAATGGTGACCAGTGTAGTCATCAAAGTTGTTGTACGATTTATCGCAGAGGTATGTCTTTTTTGACAATTGTACTATATGTGCAAGGATAAGACAAAAGAAACTTGGATAATAATCTATGTGATCTTCAATCGCTGAATATCTCTTCCTTCACAGAGATAGAAGGAAGTTCAGTGATCGCTGAAGCTTTTCTTCAGGTTTCTTCGCGTATAGGTAGACTTGTCTTGGTTTCACTGATATCCACATCAGATCATGAGTAGACTTGTCCGTTGTTTAGCAGCTTTGTCTTCGACTCAGTGATGAACATCTTTGTCGTGAAACTTGTTTTTAGGGATTACGTCTAACTGTTACAAGAGAGATCATCAGCGATACTAAACATACTCAGTACTTAATCGTTGATGGTGAAACACTTATACATACAGATGTTAAACGTAATTTTCACTAAGTATTACAACGGGTCATTATCAAATCACTGAGAGAGTTTGGATCATCAGAAAGAAATAAGGTATGGACCCTAGTTCCCCTTCCTAAAGGCAAATTTGCTATTGGAACTAAATGGGGTTTCAGAAACAAAAAGGATGAAGATGGAATTATCATCAGAAACAAAGCTAGACTAGTTGCTAAGAGATATTTCCAAGAAGAAGACATTGATTATGATGAAACCTTTGCACCTGTGGCTAGGCTAGAAGCAATCAGAATCTTCCTAGCCTATGTTGCACACAAAGGGTTTAGAGTGTATCAAATGGATGTTAAATCTAATTTTTTTTTAATGGCCAACTTAATGAAGAAGTATATGTCCAGCAACCACCTGCATTTAAAAGTGCAGAGTTTCCAGACCATGTTTATCATCTTGATAAAGCTCTGTATGGCCTTAAACAAGCTCCCAGAGCATGGTATGCAACTCTATCCACTTTTCCGATTGAAAATAGATTTGAAAAGGGAACAATTGATACCACACTTTTCATCAAGAGATATAAGAATGAAATGCTTCAAGTATAAATATATGTTCATGATATTATCTTTGGTTCTACAAATCAAAAGTATTGTGATAAGTTTTCTGAGCTGATGAAGAGTGAAATTGAAATGAGTCTAATGGGAGAATTAACATTCTTTCTAGGCTTCAAGTTAAACAAACATCAGAGGGAACTTTCATAAATCAATCCAAATACGTCTCTGATATTTTGAAAAAGTACAACTTCAATGACTCAACTCCTATGAAAACACCTATTGCCACTGGAGTCAAACTTGACTCTGATCCTTCAGGAAAATCTATGGATGTTAAAACGTATAAAGGCATGATAGGTTCACTATTATACTTAACTGCAAGTAGGCCTGATATAATGTTTGAAACATGTCTCTGTGCTAGATATCAAGCAAATCCAAAGGAATATCACTTATCTGCAGCCAAGAGAGTGTTTAGATACCTTAGAGGCACACCATCACTAGGTCTCTGGTATCCTAAACTCTCTGGTTTTGAGCTAATAGCATACACTGATGCAGATCATGCAGGATGCAAGTTAGATAGGAAAAGTACCTCTGGATGTTGTCAACTCTTGGTAAACAATCTAGTGAGTTGGTCATCAAAGAAGCAAAATTGTGTATCAACTTCTACAGCAGAGGCAGAATATGTTGTTGCTGGTAGTTGTTGTTCACAAATCATATGGATGAAAACTCAACTTAGAGACTATGGTCTTCAATTTGAAACAATTCCCATTTTTTGTGACTTCATAGGTGCTATTTCCATCTCTACAAACCCAATGCAGCATTCCAAGACAAAACACATTGATGTCAGGTATCATTTCCTTAAAGATCATGTTTAAAAAGGTACAATTGAGATGTATTTTGTCCCAACTGATCTCGAATGTGCTTATATTTTCACAAAAGCTTTAGATGAACGAAGATTCAATTTCTTAATTATCAAGTTGGGCATGCTAAATATGTCTACTTAAATCAAAACATACATCTGAGTCTCTAAGACCTACTTTAGAGCCTCTGACATCCAAAGGTAGCATATGCTAGATACTAGAGCCTCTGAGACCTAATTCAGAGCCTCTGACTATTTAAGGCATGTTCAAAATCTCATTTTATACCCCAACGCATAATTCAAGGGGGAGAAAAGAAAAGAAAAACCCATCATTTGTCAAGGGGGAGCAGAAAATGTTTGTTACCAAACAAAGCTTCAGAGTCTCTGATCTTGTCTCTGATCCTAATCTAGAGTCTCTAATCTTGTCTCTGATACTCATATCAGAGTCTCTGATGTTTTAGCAAAAGATCTTTTCACAAAGGAAGGTATGTTTCTCATTCTTATACTATACCAATCCCTTTTCTGAAAATCAAACATGATTCATTCAAAATTAATATATCTAAGAGCCTAGTACTTAGTCTCTGATATTGCTCTCAGAGCCTCTGAAATCATTTGCTCTGAAGTAATATCAGAACACTATAATATTAATGTTCTTGGATATTTATTAAATCAAGTTTTTGAATTTTTTTTAAATTTTTTTTTAAAGAATTTAAACTTATTCTTTCAAAAATAAATGGTATATGTGGGTTATTTCATCAGGTCACTGTCATATACACATTAGCAATCCTAAATGACAGTTATCCAATCACAGCGTCCTTTCACCCTCCCTCTACACGTGTCCCATATTGATTAGAGGGTTGATGGAACGTTTTTTGACATGGGAACTCACAATTGCTGCTTCCATAGCCCCTTATTCACGTCTCATGTCCATATAAACCCATTTCACACTCCATTTTCTTTTTACAGTCTCAGTATTTTCTCTCTAAGAACTTCATCTTTCTCTCTCCAAAGCTTCAACCATTCTAAACTTGCAACAATGGCGAACCAACAATTTGGCTCCGCATATTCCATCAGAATTGTCCCAAGCATGAATATTGTGCAATTTGATGTTCCAGTCAAAGGGAACAACTATCATCTCGATCTCACACCCTCAAAGTTCGATGAACAATTTCACCCTGTTCTGGAGTTCTTTCGTACATGTGAACTCAAAGGTGCCCTCACTACATATGACGCAAATGTTCCTCTGAGCCTCGTACAACAATGGTGGTACTCAAGTGAGTACAATGAACAAGCTCAAGGAATCATTGGATATGTTGACCTTGGAGAAAGAGGTGTTAACATCCGTATTCAGCCTAATACTTTAAGAAGACGCCTATTTCTGTTTAAAACCACTAATCTTCAAATATCAAGGTTCGAAAAACCACACACTCACGATGCGCTTCTTCAATTTCTTCAACATCTTGGATACAACAAGGACATCACTCGACTGAGTGAGTTCAGGCGACAACATCTTCATCCCATCTGGAACTTCATTTTCAGTGTGCCCAACCATACACTAACTTGTAAGATTGGGATTCAAGATCAAACAAATGCCACTCTCTTGGCGATCATGTATGGATTGTACTTCAACCGAAACCTTGACATAGCGGGACTGCTCTACTCTGAAATCTTCACTGTCGTAGATCGCAAGAACAAAGCCTTGGAAAAGGGTAAACAACCAATCTCAGTGTTGTTTCCATGGTTCATCTCCCTGGTGATCAGAAGGGTGATGACTAAATTCTTCATCTCAGAGGAAGGACCTAAAACCCCTCTATATGTAATGAATTCTTTCAAGGCAACAACAATGCCTCCTTACCCATGTAAGAGGAGGTTTCCTCAGAGCATGCTTCAATGCATCCCTGAAAAACCCCTCTCTATTTCTGATGGTGGGATCCCCAACACACTTAGGTTCTAAACCTGAGTTAGAATCATAGAATGAATTCTCTAAGGCTACTCAACATGATGACAGAGAGAAACCACAGGGTGTCTATGATGAGGGTAGTAATGAAAGATTACGTGAGAATGATAGTCCACCAGAGGGAGAGTTTCTTGCCACCATAGGAGCCGAGGGAAGTAAGGTAGTAAAATATGCCTCTGAAGGCACAACTAAGCGTCCACCAAGCCCAACTTCTCGTTCAACCAAATTTGTTATCCTAGGTGGTCCAGCATCAAGAGGTGTACACCTCGAACCCCACCTAAATCAACCGCTCAGAGGCACATCCTTCTGCCTCTGAAGCATGCACTATTGGGGAACCCTCTTAACTACCTAAGTCCTCCCAAAAGGACTTAGCTATTGAAACATGTACTCATTCGCCCCAGAGTACTCCCGCACTCCCACACACAACATGATGCCTCTATGGCTCATGATATAGGTGACCCTCCCAAAGACCACAAGGTCTTTTAGATCTCCCGTATGGATTGCCCTACTAACGGGCAATGGGATGACTTAGTAGCACAAGGACTCACTTGCCTGGACAGCAAGACATCCAAGCACATTCGATTCTCATCCTATGAATATGGCTCAGAGGATGACCAACCACTCAGAACTATCATATAGAAATCCTCTAACAAGGATCCTCAAGGATTGATAGGAAGTCCTTCCAGAGCCATTATCAACCAAGCTCTGAATGAAGGCCCCTCTGAACTCAAGGGCAAATTAGATCCATGTGTTGGATCCAAGGTTACCGACTCTGAATATGGATCTAAGAAGATCTTGTATGATTTAACCACCTTTTTAATGTTCTTGATAATCTACATGATTTGTCTAGTGAATATTAAGATTGTTCTTATATTTACTTTATTGGGTATCTTCTTATTACTGTGAGTTGAATCTACTTTGATATTAAACTATTTTGCTTCCATTGTCTTTACTATTATATGTTTATATCATTGTTAAAAGACTAAATCTAGGATCCAACAGTTGTTGATCTAGTATTCACAAAGTAGATTCTTCTGTTTATGTACCAAGATAAAGAAAACGTCAAAATAACCACTTAGGATCCAATCATCTCTGTTGAAGTATTTGAGAGGATTCAAGCTAGATATTCCAAGATGGTGCAATCCCCAGAGCTTGTTTGGTTAACTCTAGGAAATAAGAAAGTTATTGAAATCAAACAGAGAACCCTTGCTCAAATGTTAATCAAGTACCTTCAATATATTGTATAGCGGATGAATGATGAAATCTTTGTCTTTATTGATAATACCTTATAAATCTTAACCCTTGGGATATGTTAGAGTTTCTTAGTCATTGTAGAAAAAATTTAGATCGAACCAAGCACTTACAATGCAACACAAGTTAATATCATAAATGCAATGTGAGAAAGAGTCAAAAAAATGGGCAACGGTTGATTTGCAAATTACCATGGAGCTTGGTATGGATAAATTAAGTGTACTTTCACCCACTAAAGGTCTTGAAAAACTAGATAAATACTCTTCTAGTACTGTCTTGAAATTTCTAAAGCTTGGGCTAATTTACAGAGATGAAGAAAGAATCAAGAAGTACTACATAATCTCTAAGAGCTACAAGTAGTCCAACAAGACTTTGAAATGGTTTGTCAAGCAGGTAACTAAGAGGATCTATGAAGGAAAAATTGATAAAGAACTTGGTGGAGAGTTTGTGCAAGAAGTAGATAAGTATATGATCTATAGGAAGTTGATGACTGGTCTATGGAAGATGTACCGTAGGACACGTGATGCCAAGATGTGATCTTTATCTTAATTGTTAATCTTTTGTTCTTGTAATTTTTCAATACTTAATGAATATCATTTTTTAGGAACTAGTTTATCCTATTTTCTTTTCTAAGACTATTGTTTAGATATCCATTTCAATACTTAGAGGGAGATTGTTAGATCTAGAAGCTCTATCTTTTTCATGTAAAAATGTTGTAAGGAAATCATCTTACAGGAGAAAAAGCCAAGTGTTGGTTTCTGAATCAACTAACTAGAAGCAAGTTAGAAGGAGTCCATCAGCAGAATGAGAAGCATATTTGCTTCTGATTGAGCCAATAAGAGACCCAAGCCCCTTCTGAGTATGCAAATCAGAAGCAGATCCAACACTTAGAAGATTTTGAAGATTCTCGAAGTGATCCCCTGGAAATTGATTATTCACCTTTGCACGTGTCCAAAGCTTTTTGGAGCATGCTTTCCTGACCTTTTTGGCGCTTATAAATACAGATTCATGGATCGTTCATTTGTACTGATTGAGAAACCTTTTGAACTTTTAGAGCTTATTTGTGTGTAATTTGTGGTGTGTTCTCTCTCATATTGTAATTTGATTTATCATTGTAAGATCTGTGACTACATGGATTGTATGACTCAAGTTTTAATCATACTTTAGTTCATATTATTCATTTAGTTATTTGATTGTGACTTTGTTTTTTGGTGATATAACGCAAGGTCTTCCGAAAGTGGAGTAGGTTGTTCGTATTCAAATATATTAATGTTATTTCAATTGGAAATCTGGAACCAATAATATTGCCCTTTAACAGTAATCCAATCAACACTTATAAATGTATAAATAACATCATTATTTTTATTCATATTCTAATACTACTCTGAACATGCATACAAAAATGGATCTACAAAATCAAAACCAATAATCTAATACAAAATGTCAACTAATATTTTTGAATGCAGATTATCTAATACAAAGAAGTCAGATAAATTTATCAATCATATTTGACTTTTCCATCCTAATATGTGGTAGTATGTATAAGGTAAGGTCAAGTTGCTCATTAAATATGAATAAAAGTATTGCCCCCTTGACAAACTTCATACCCTGCATGTGAAACAATGAGATTCCCATCAATATATGTCTTCAAAAATGGTACTATAATTATATATGTCAATATTTATGAAATGTGTAATTAAAGTTTCTTATAACAAAAAGTTCCAATATATTTGAAATGTGATTAAAATAGTGTACGTATACTAAAGTCTTCGGTAATTAATTTAAATATAATAGTGTTCGACACCGCACGTTGCACGATGATAGTAAACTTTTTGAAAATATTGAAGTTAAATGGGCGATAATCACATATCAGATATTAAACTAATATGAATCGATATTACATTTGATATGAAGTTGTTTCATCATCCTCGATTGTGTCTTTTGATATATATAATTAATTAATAAGTTCTACATCATCAAGCTTTGTAATTGGCTCAAAATGATAAAAAGAAATGTGTGAGACTAATGATTATAATCATGAAGTGTATTATGAGAATTGTTTTGTCATAACTCATAATATATCGATTTATATTCTTACATATAATCTCATAAAGTATTTGATTTACCATGCAAATGTGACGTTGTTACCTATTTTGCATAATTGCGAGAAATTTTGATAATTTTCTTACATTTGTTGTAATGTACTTGTTTGCAACTAATGCAAATGTGATGTTGTTACCTATTTTTGGCATAATTGCGAAAATTTTGATAATTTCCTTACATTTGTTGTAATGTACTTGTTTGCAACTCATGCAAATGTGATATTTGTTACCTAGTTTTGCATAATTACGAGAAATTTTGATATTTTCCTTACATTTTTTGTAATGTACTTGTTTACAACTTTGACCAAAAAGCTTTCTCGAAATCCTTCCTTCCCAAACCTACGATTGAGCGAAGAGTAACAATAATCGTTAGTATTGTCACCACTTCGACTCTAGGCAAGTATGATTGAGTTGTTAATTTTTCATTTCATTTGTTGGAGTTTTTTCGATCTACTTAAGACTGTTTCTTTATAGTTTGTTTTCTCGATATATATAGTTTGATTTCAATTTAAATTTAAAAAAAAAACTAAACCAAAACAGTTTATATATTATAATTGTAATAAGTTATTAACTCTAATCATATTTGGTTATTCTAAATTAATCTTTATATAACATTTTTTCGCTTTTTTTACATATTGATTCTAATAAATTTTAGTTCTGATTATAACTTTTATTATATATATAAATTCCAGATTTTTATTTTATTTTATGTATTGAAAGACTTCCTCCTTTCATAACATGATTTGTTACAAAAAAAAAAGACTTTATCCTTTCATATACACAATTCCAACTTTCAAATTTCTTCTATCTCACCAATGTGGGATAAGTAAACTTAACAACATTTTCAAGATTTAAAGAAAACATTTTGTAAAATTAGAGTGTTTACTCATTTGAGCCAACAACGTGATTTGCTACAAAATGATGTCTTTCTCCTTTCATATACACACTTTCAACTTTCATTTTTCCTTCTTCCCACCAATGTGGGATAAACAAAGTTAACCACATTTCAATATTTGTTAAATACTCAACTCTCATGATAACAAGTCATCTTCTTTGGTATTTCTTTTAATATATGTAAGATATAATATTGTATAATACTTAACTCTCATGATACCAAGTCATCTTCTTTGGTTTTTTCAGATTTTTTATTTTATTTTATGTATTGAAAGACTTCCTCATTTCATAACATGACTTGTTACCCAAAAAAAAGACTTTCTCCTTTCATATACACAATTCCAACTTTCAAATTTCTTCTATCTCACCAATGTGGGATAAGTAAACTTAACCACATTTCAAGATTTAAAGAAAATATTTTGTAAGATTAGAGTGTTTACTCATTTGAGCCAACAACATGATTTGCTACAAAATGATGTCTTCCTCCTTTCATATACACACTTTCAACTTTCATTTTTCCTTCTTCCCACCAATGTGGGATAAACAAAGTTAACCACATTTCAATATTTATAGAATACTAAACTCTCATGATGACAAGTCATCTTCTTTGGTTTTTCTTTTAATATATATAAGATATAAGATATAATATTGTATAATACTTAACTCTTATGATACCAAGTCATCTTCTAATTTTTTTAATGAATAAACTATTGAATTTTCTCATTTTGAATTATTAAGTTATTGAACATTTTTTTTAAATAAATAAATCATTGAACCTTTAAATTTTGTTTAGTTATATCATTTTAACCCAAAGTAACCACATGTAACGGATTAGGAAAGGTTTTTAAGTAAAAAAATATAAATCAGTTTTATTGTTCTCAAACTATGTGTCGTTCAAGCCCCTGGCACGAAACAACATCGCTCCCGGTCATCACCTCTTGCCCCCCATCATCATCCCTTCTCCACACCGCCCGTGTCGCCATTAGTCCATGCCATCAATCTCCCTTGTTTCGTCTGTTTTTTTTAATATCTTTGTTTTACACAGTTAATGGACGATGGATGGTGAGGTAGAGCAATAGTGTTAGGTTCAAGGTGTTTGAATGATATAGAGTTTGTGAACAGCAAAATTGATTTAAGTTTTTTTTTTAACTTTTCTAACTGTTTAGTAGTTTTTTGGTTAAAATGATATAAGTAATCAATTTTTAAGAGTTTGATGATTTATTTATTTATAAATAAAAATGTCTAGAGATTGTCCTCTTCTTAGGGGATTTTCTTTTTTCTTATCAACATAGAGTTGAAACTTAGCCCGATGATTTAATCATTTGAAATATGAAAGTTGAATTATTTATTTATTAATAAAAAAAATCATGAACTTAACCATTCAAAATGAAAAACTTGGTTGTATTTTTTTGGACTTTTTCTTATTAGTTTTTATAAAACATTTGTCTTAAATGTGCTAAAAATCATGTGTAATAAAACATTAATTTGTTTTACTTGAAATCATTTTTATAAGAGTTTTAAATGTCCTAAAAATCAACATTTATGAGCTTCCAAGATCTCTGGAATTTATTAGACAATAATTCATCGAATTCTTTCATTATGGAGAACTCTTCTTACTCTTCTAACCATAACTTTCATTCTCACATAAACCCAATCCATTCCTCTTATTTTAAAAGATAACAATGTATATATATATATATATATATATATATATATATATAGTGCTTAATTTGTAACAAAAAAATTATTTATATATAAAGGGGACGTAATCAAATAAGGACGGAGATTGTGTGAGAAGAATAATTAAGGTTAATTATGGATTTGGTCCCGCTAGGTGCCCCCACTAGGCAAAAATTCTACCTTAAAGGTGTCCCCACTAGAAAAAAAATCCTATATCCGTTACTGGCCAAAAGTATAAATATATCAGAGTGAATTACGAATTTGGTCTTGTGGTATGTACAAAATTATGACTAGCGTTCTTAAACTCGAAAAATTATGGATATGGACGTGGTTGTCACTTTGTTATGACTAAGGTTCCTCTCATTAAACGGCTGTTCACCAACCTCTATTAACTCAAGGGTAAAATCGTACTTTTTACCTTTTTTAACAGTTGTTAGTGAGAGGGACCTAAATCATAAAAAATAAGACGAAAACCATATCCATAAGTTTTTCGAGTTTAGGAACGCTAGTCATAATTTGTAACATACTACATGAACCAAATCCGTAATTAACTCTAAATCATACATGTTGTGAATTGAATGAGTCTTATTGAAAATATTGTATGGAATAATTTTAGATAATATATTTTGTTATAAAGCTTCTTTTTTTTTTTTGAAAGGTGTCCTGGGCTTTTGGCGCAGACTAATCCCTTGATAATGAAACCGACTGCTAAAACATGCAGCCATGAGGTTTCCTTCATGTGATATTTGATTGACTTTTAACGTTTTTGTGCATAGACTTTACTTCTAGAGCATAATAAATATCATTTTGAGGATTCCTTCATGTGATATTGATTGACTTTTTCCTTATCCTACTATGTGATATATAATATATATATATATATATATATATCTTATAAATATTTTACGGTTGGTCAATATGCTTATGTAAGTATCACGACATATAAGGAATAATGAAAATAGTCTTCCAGAAGCATTAATTTTGAATTATCTTTTATCACCTTAAGGAATCAGGATAGAGGATGATGAGTTGTATAATAATCAATCAATCATAAAAAATCACCGATTTCTAGTTAATTTGTACTATTGAAAAAAGGAAGATTAAGAAAGCTTACTGTTGAAATTCAATGTTGATTGACGATATTTGATTTGCAATGGTGGCAAATGCAGTATCAGAAAGGACCATGGTGGTACCGATTCTCGTAGGTCTAGAAATGGAGGTTTGTGCTCGATCGATGATCCTAACTTGAATCGTTTGGCCAGGAATGCAGGCTCGTGGTATGGTTGCACTTATACATCTCACCAGATATTGTCTCCCACAAGCAGCACCATTATCCCATATCCCCTCTCCGGCTGCCGCAAACAAATTACTAGACGGGAATTGAGAAGCGTCGTTTCCATAACATGCCGAGGCTATATACAAAATGTTTCATTTAATCGTACGTCAAATTAATTACACGCCCGTGATCTGTTTTAATTAAAATTATCTGATAAATCAAACACACGAGAAAAGACAAGAAATAGAATTTATCGGATCAAAGCAAAGGGGGTTCTGATGATCTGATCTGAGAAGAATTTGGTCATATACTTACGCGTGTATGGTGGATTGTACATGCTAGCCGTACCGACCTCGCAACGTACAACCATGAAAAGCGTTGAAATTAGAGAAAGAGAAATCCATGGAAGGAGAGGTAGAAGCTTGGACTTGAGCATCATCCTATGGCACCATGACATGATAACTTACAAGATTCGCGTGTGTGGTATATATATATATATAGATATGTATATATATGTATATGTGTGTGGGTGTGTATATACGAGGAAAGATGATGTGAAAACATGTGTGTAAACATTTATGATATCGAGACTTCTCACATTTTAGCAAAATTTTTAGCTTCTCATTTAAACTTGTTCCATATATATGGTCAGGTTCAAGAAAAACCTCAAAAAAACGAAAAACTAAATAATATCCTGGTAGTCATCTGTACAGTATGCACTTGTGTATATAAGTAATTTGTAACATGGACACGTGCATATGCACAAGTGTATAAAAACCAAAAAACAACTTAATTTACCTGTATGTACAAGTGCATACTGCCGAAATAAAGGGCTATCAAGGCTTTCCTTATTTTTTCATTTTTTAAGATTTTTCCTTGAAAATCTCTCTCTCTCTCTCTCTCTCTCAATTTATGTAAAGAAATAAAAGTCAGCATAATAAATAATACAACCAATACCAAACCCAAGTATATATATATATATATATATATATATATATATATATATATATATTGTTTGATTTTTGAGTGATTTTCAGTTAAATAAAAAAAATAATACTACAGAGATTCTTAAACTTGAAAAGTCATATGGTGAAAGTAGACTTTCATATATATATATATTGGAAGGATATTTTGCAACCCTTGCAACCCACATTTTAACCGTTGGATTCATGATTGACGGTTATTTTATTTTTATTTTTCTGTTTTTTTAATAAAAAATATTGGGCTCCATATCTATTGTAACCGTCGATCATGAATCCGACGGTTAAGATGTGGGTTGCAAATAAAACAACCCCTATATATATGAGAACCGTGAGAAGTGGATCTGAATGGTTGATCTCTTTTAATCTCTAGTCCTCTTATCAATTGTTGCTTAAAAGAAAATTGATCTTGTAAATCTCGGTGCATCTCATCTTAATGTGCGTCCATTTCACATCCAACGGTTAATAACCACTTCTCACATTTCCAAGGTCGTGCCTAGGGGAGGACGGGTTTTGGCGTTCGCCTAGGGCCCACAAGAAATAGGGGCCGGATATATTTACTATATAGTAGTAGTAAAAAAAAAGACAAATTCTTTTAGTATGTAATAGGACCCAAATAATTTCGTATTATATAAGGGCTCAAACATGTATTAATTAATTACATTGGAAAATAAAATTTGTTAAAAGTTAATTAGTCGTACATTTTATAGTATTATTTATTGTTTCTCTAAGTTTTTTTATCTAGTACCAAAGTCTAAACTTTGATATATTCTTCATCATTCATCTTCCACTTGTCTTGTTAGAAATCCAAAGTCTAATGGGACCCAAAGAACTTCTATCATATTAAGGATCCAAACATGTATTACTCTCTCCGTCCCAAAATAAGTGTCTACAATTGAAAAGACACACAGTTTTAGACATGCATAATAATTACACTTTTTTGTTAACCAAAATACATTTTTACCCTTATTTAATGTCTCTCTCTCCTCACAACACTTAAATATTTGTGTATTAATTATGGGTAAATTTGAGAATTTGGATTTATATCTTTAAAAGTGGACACTTATTTTGGGACAAACATAAATAGAAATATGGACACCTACTTTGGGACGGAGGGAGTAATTAATAATATTAGAAAAGAAAATATGTAAAAAGTTAATTGATAGTTCATTATATAGTATTGTCTTTTGTTTTTCTAAGATTTTTTTTATCTTGTATCAAAGTGTAAAACTACTTACCTAGAAAATATTAATATATTATCCATCATTCATCTCTGACTGACTCTTTTAGTTATTTCATCCGCATTAATTTTATATTTGTATTAGCATGTAATAATTGATTTCTTGTTATTAATTAAGAGAGAACGTTCCTACCTTTTAAAAAAAATTCCAACGATATGAGACGGTTCAAGTTACATCTATACCCTTGTTTTATCAAACATTATTACTTTTTATTACCTAATATTGAGTGCGTGAATCTTAAGTACTATCATATCTCTAAAACAATAATAAAATCTTAAGCTATAACCAACATGAGTTTTGATTCTAAGATTGATGGTTTCAAAAAAGTTTGTTTCAACCCTAAAAGTTTAAAACGGTGATGAAAGACATTAACCTAAGATGGGATGAAAACTCAACTGATTTATATTGATTCACATAGAATATTACTTCGAATGGTCAACATGTTGATCCAAAATTATGCTATTTTATATGTTAAATGTACATCATAAGAATGTTTTTTATGGTGAAACAGATTAACGATGATATGTAAATTGATATTGTTGATAATACTAATTTAAAAATAATTATTGATTGATTTTGCGTCTAGATATACTCGGGAAAAGCAATTTCATATGAATTATTAGTATTTTCTTGTAGATCCCATAATTATTTACTACCTTATTTGTATTAATTAATGTAGATCCCAAAACATTGTGATTTATCAGCAATAATAAACAATGATGAACAATGATTAAACCACAACATCTAGTCATATGATTAGATTCAACAATAAAGGGTTTAGGTTTACAGAGATAATTTCTGATCAGCTAATGTAAACCTCATGACTAACTTTTCTAACAATAATCTCTTAACCTAAAACTAGGTTTAGCAAACCTATAAATATGAACGTGTAAGGCTAATGGGCCTCAAAGCCCATTTACAAAATAACTATAAAATAATTACAATTCAAACCCTATAAATGTGTTATACAACTTTCAACGCACTAGGACTTTCAGTCCTAATAATCTCCCCCTAAAGTTGAATAAGGCATTTATCATCTTGAACTCTTCAGGCCTTGATCTTCTTTCCCTCTTGAATCTTTGAAGAACTTTGGTGTTGCATGTTTTCATGTTTTTCCAAACTCCCCCTTGAATAAAGCTCTTGGTATTCATAATTTCAACTTTGTAACCAAATTCAATGTACACAAGTCTTGACTGAATGTACTACTGAGCAACTTTCAACTGTAGGAACTCAACACATCGGATCAGTACACAAGAAAGATAATGTGCGAGTTACGTGACATTCCATGGTGCAACTTCAGTTTAAAAACAAAGAATATGTCTTTAAACCGCGAGTTGAATAGACTTTCGGCTCAAGAACTTGTAGAACCAATATGCTCGTAGGAGGAATCAGTAGCAAACACCACTTGATAAGGGATCGAAGAAATGCAATCTTTGAATCTAATGGTTTTTCAACCTCATATTTAAGAAAGTCTGTTACTCCCCCTCAACTTTTGATAACTCCCCCTTAACATGATAATTTGTGTCTTTGAACTGTGTGTCGTTCTCCCCCTCATGATGATTAGGAGAATCTTGAGCATCATGTAACTTCAAAGACTAACCGGATGAGTAGCAAAATACCAGATAAAACGATTCAGTAACCAAGGGTAACAACTAATACAGAAACACAATAGTAATTGTTATCACAACAATTTAGATAATTGTGTGGCCTATTTTCAGAGTTGACAATGGGGTATCTCTGATAGGACTTCCGGTTATCACCGAAGTAAAAAAATTACTTCTCAAACTGTTCCGACAATATCACAAAGATATGCAAGGGGAATCACAAAGATTCATGCGTGTGTGAAAGAAGTATAAACATATCGATTAGGCTCAAAGATTGATTTAACCTGGGACGCAGGTTAGAAATCAATAGACATAGTGAGATGAATATGAAGTTCGGAAAACAGAGCTGGTGTCTTCCTTTTTCAATATCTAAGACCTCCGAGTGAGGAATAGATAGATTATGTGCTAAATCTCCGTGCATATATGAAACAAGTATCTTTTGAGAGATACTTGAGTGTCTAGGTGGGGTGACACGAGTTATCGACACTGGGTCCATCTCTGTTTCAATATCCATCTCCAAAGAACGAGAATGAATAGATTATGTGGTAACCCGAATAACTAACTTGGTTTGGTAAGGACCAATAATTCTTTTAAGTCCTGTGACATCCTAACCATATTCTTTTCGCTCCGAACTCATCTATCAATCTAGACCCCTCACTGATATCTATGAATGGGATGTGTTTCTTGGGTAGGTCCTTCCAGTTCTTGATTGACCATAGAAACATTAAAAGCCCTAACACTCATTTAACTCGCCAAAATAGAACATTGAAGTACAAGTCAAAACATTGAAGTACGAGTCCTGAACTGAAGTGTTCAGAAGTCGATATGAAAAATAAATAAAAAAACATGGTACTCCCCCTCAAAAGATGGCATAACCCTTGATTGTAGTCATGTGACGTTAATAATCTGAATTAAATCATACATGACATTCCTGCAAAACAGATTAGGAAGATTTTGGTTTTGGTATCCATGCTGTGATGGATCCTTGATGGTTAGTTGCCTTAGCTTTTAAGCTATTAAAATAAGGATTGGGGATGCTATAAGTACCATACCAACTATTAACGTACCTTGGATGCACAAAGTCACTCTTTCCACAATAAGTGCAACATATCATTTGCCGGCGCAGACTGATCAACTTTCCTATAGAATAGACATAAGTAGGTGAATCAGTCTTGGAAATAAATGACTTTGTATCAACTACAGAAGAATCATGAGAATTGTTTCCTTCACTACTTCCTGTAGTTGATTTATTTCTCCAAACCATCTTTACTTTTCTAGCAATGAGAAGAACTGGAGTAGTAAGTATATCTTTTGTTAGAGGTGCCGGTCTTTCTTTGTTTCTGTGAACGTCTTTCAGATTTTTGCTTTGAAGATTTGTTCATAGAAACCTTGCTAGTAGCGGTCTCATGTTCGAACCCTGGGGGACGCATCCTGGAGGTACGGGGGCTTCGACCCCGGGCTGCATGCTTTAGCAGTCGGGCTTCGGCCCAAATTGCCAGGGATTAGTCTGGGCCCAATGTGGTCTGGGATACCCTATCTAAAAAAAAGGATTTGTTCATAGAAACCTTTTGAGAGGCAGATGTTGAACATTCGCCTTTATAAAATTTGACCGGTGGCACACCAGTTGAATCCAAAAAATCAACATGACTTGAGAGTTTTGGATCGAAATCAAACTGGTCTAACTTTCTGTCTGAACATACCTCTGAATTCAAGAATGTTGAAAATTCCATTTCCTCATCAGATATGACATTATCACTTGTGGGAGTCGAGAAACTGGATGGATTTGTGCTTTTCAAAGGATCATTTGCGGAAGCATTTTGAAAATCAGAACGACGATCCTTTTTGAAACACTCCAACTGAGGCTCTTTTCCTTTATCAGAAGAATTTGGTGAAGAATCACCCAGAAAAGTTTTATAGGAAGAGGTATCTGAGGGTGGAGAAGAATGTTCTGACAGATTAATTTTCTCCCCTTGGAGTGAGTCAAGCTTAGCTTGAAGCTCAGCTTTGTGAAGTTGTTCTTTCAGTAGATCTGCTGCCAAGACAGACAATTGAGAAGTGAGTTTGTTTACCTCTGTCAGAAAGTATTCTTTACCCTCCTTAGATCCATATTCCTTTTGAATGGAATTGACGCACTCAAGTTTGGTTAACAACTTATGTTTTTCCTTTTGAAAATTGATTCTTTCCTGTTCAAATGACTCTTCTAGATGAACAATTTTCTTTTCTAAAATCAGAGGTGGAACATAGATTTTGAGGTCCATCGATTCCTCCACAACCGGTTTTGAATCAAGTTCAACTTGAGAATAGCTTCGAAAATAGTCATTTGAAAGAAAAGTGGGTTCATCGGTGTCATATGACGCATTCAATGAGTCATACACAAAAGGAAGTTGCATCGTGAAAATATTCTTCCTTCTCAAAGTTTTCAGTTTCGGATCCTCATCAACAAGTGGCTTGGTCCATCTGATTTTGTACTCTGGATAAGTTTTGTCCAATCCAAAAAATTCGAAAGCATATAAAGTGGGTACTTTGGACAAGGCTCTTTTCAAATAATGAGGGTTGTCATATCCGATTCCCTATTCAGGATTGGAGTCCTTGAACTCTTTAGGTGTGTTCATATGGAACGTTTGATTAGTTTGACCACGTTTGTAAAGCTCAAGTTCGAGATCCTTTAACTGGTTAGTTAGCCTTTTATTTTCATTTTTATAAGACACACTTTTACTAACAATATCAATTTTCTCATTTTCTGACATACGGAGCTTCTAAGTAAAATCATCTACTTTGGTCTTTAATTCTTCAGACTCTTTTGAAACATTCTCACACTCTTCCTTTAGATTTGAAATTTTGCACAAGTTTCCAGTATTTTCTATCCGTTGATTACCATATTTGTCAAACAGTCTTTCAACTCTAGCTTCTAAACAAGAAACTTTATCTTTTAGCTAAGAATAAGTTGGATGAGACATTGTTGCTTGAAAAACTTGAAGTCTAGGGACTAAACTTGACAGAATATGAAAAAAAAAAATCAATTTGCAAGGACCAAGACTGACAACGAGTGAAACTTGAAAGGTAAAAGGACCAAAAATGACATAAAGTTGAAACTTTAAAGTTTAGGGGTCAAAAATAACAAACTTTGAAACTTATGAAGTACGGGGACTAGAAGTGACACAAAGTGAAACTTAAAACAAGAGGGACTAAAAAAGATAGAAAGTGAAACTTAAAAGTAGAAGGACCAAAAATGACATAAAATAAAACTACTAACTAGAGGGACTAAAAGTGTAAAATTTAAAGCTACTAACGGATTTAACTAGACACTAACTGAAAAAGGACTAAAAATGAAATAAAGCTAACTAAACTAACAAACTAACCGGACTAACGGAGACTTAACGGAAAAGGACCAAAATGTAAGAAATTTAACGGTCACTTAACAAAAACACTATTTATCATCCCCTTCGTTGAGACAACCTGCAAAAACTCAAAAACGGTTAGAAATAATCAATGCAAAACGATCGTTAAAGCTCCATGATCAGTCCTTAACAGATTAAAACTCAACCGATCAACCCACGATCACAAACGAACCGACTGAAAGCTTTTCAGGAAACTATCGAAAACTTAAAAGCTCGGTATGGATTAAAACATTTCGACCAAAAATGATCGTTTATGTTCCCGTAAGCTCCCTCAACTGATTAGAACCCGAAACAATCTCTCAAACTCTCGAACGAAGCAACCGATAAAAATCAATCATTTAAACTTTCTAAACAATCCTTAACAATTTAAAATCGAAAAAATTCGTCCACGATCACTACCGAATCAACCGAAATAATTTCGAAAAATGATCGAGAAACTCAAACCTTGTTGTGAGGACCAAATTATTCGAATGCCAAGGTCCCGGGAAAGGTTAGCAACGTGTCAAGGACCGGGAGAGGTGACTCGGGAGATACCTGAGAAAACGGTGGGAACCGGAGTTAAACACCGGGGGTATAAGACCGGTATGTACCGGGAGTTACAGAGTCCGGATCGGGCGACTACCAGGAGTTCACACCCCGGTAGAGTCCGGTGAGTGTAGGAAGATGGAGAATGAGAAGAACACCGTGAACCCGCTTTGATTTCGCCGTGTGGAGGAACAACTTTTATCTCACTGTGTGTTTTGTGTGTGAGTGAGATAAACAATCAAAACATGGGTCAACATAAATTATTTGGTCGACAATGTGATGCTACCATTTGATCACCAAACCAAGTTAAAGAAAAAGTTGACAGATGCAAACATTGTTAACCAACCCACGATGATGTAATGACCAATCACAAATGGAACTTGCAAACTTATGGATGGCATACTCCTGGGTGATGAGATCTTCTGGATTAAGACTAACTCCCGGGATGAGGTCTCTCGGGTTAATGCTAACTCCCGGGTTTCAAGCCGACTCCCGTTACGCAATCTGTATACGATCCAGAAAACTCAAATAACACTAAATTGATGAAATTAATTCAAAATTGATGATCACAAATAGTTTCTAACAACAAATCACCTAATCCTTTTCAAACTAATTGATCAAAACATGAGAAAATTGAATGATTTTTCAAGAACACAGTGTCGAAAAAAATTCCAGATCTAATCGATTTCTTTCAAAAATTTAAAAAAACTTGATCGAACTTTTCCAAATAAAAAACCAAGAATTCAAGCCCAAAACTCAACAAGAATTTAACACATTAATAACCAAACTCAAACCAAAAACTTTTAATTTTTTTTTTGAAGAACTTAGTGATGCACTGTATTAAACCAGAAGTCGATAAAAGTTAGGGATTTAGACAAACCTTTTGATCGTACCGAATGAAAATTAATTCGATCCCGCTCTGATACCAATTGCAGATCCCAGAACAATGCGATTTATCAACAATAATAATCAATGATGAACAATGATTAAACCACAACAACTAGTCATATGATTAGATTCAACAATAAAGGGTTTAGGTTACAGAGAGAATTTTTGATCAGCTAATGTAAACCTCACGACTAACTTTTCTAACAATAATCTCTTAACCTAAAACTAGGTTTAGCAAACCTATAAATACGAACGTGTAAAGCTAATGGGCCTCAAAGCCCATTTACAAAATAACTTTAAAATAATTACAATTCAAACCCTATAAATGTGTTATACAACTTTCAACGCACTAGGACTTTCAGTCCTAACAATTAATATATTATATTACTATAAATTTATTTTAATTATCTATACTATATTATAAAGCACGAATAAAAACTTTTAATTACTACTTATAAAACACAAGGTACTACCATTTTATGCATACATTTCAAAAATCTCTTAATCACAACTTAGTATACATAAGATACAACTCCTTAATGCACTACCGTTAAATCCACCAAAGTTGAAAAGATTCAAACTTTACCTTTTCACTTCCTTCCATATTCAATTTCTTTCTCTCCCATTTGGGGTTTCTTCTAAAGAAGACAAGTTCTTTACTTGCTCAAATTAACACTAATTTCCTTTTATAAATTTGCTTTTTTGAGTCTAGGTTTTCAAGATCAGCTTTGTCTTCCCAAAATGCTATCAAATTCAAAATTCAAATTAACAAAATCTCCCGTATATAATGAAATCCCTCCTACATCCCAAATTCAAATTTAAACTGAAATTCTCTTCTCGTAGAATCACTGATATAGGGTTTTGTAAACCAACAACAAAGTTTTCATATTCTAAGTCATCTTCTTCCTTCATCGTCCCCTCTCTGTTCCATTTGAACAATTTTTATTTGTGTGACCAATGTTTTCTTTTAGTTCTTTATTTTGCAGAAAACGTTGCTTGATTCGGATGGGGTAATCAATTTCATTTTTCGATTTCTATCTAGTTAACATCAATTTCAGCTTTTTATAGTTAATATTATGTTTTTGTTTTCCGAGAATCCATTTAGGTTTCTTAACATGTTTTTATATCTAGAACATCCATGGCTGATGATCGATTAAAAAAGATGTTGGTGGTGTTGCTTAACTTGCTTCGGGTTTGTTTCCTCCAATGATAATCGTTTGCCATGATTACCAATATTTTGATTTGTTTCCTCCAATGGGTTTGATGATGGGAGTTTTACAGCATCTGTTGATATAATTTTGGTTCTTAGTTTTTGGTTTTAATTTTGGTTTTGTTTTTGTTTTTGATTTTGGTTTTTCGTTTTTGTTTTGTTTTTTATTTTGATTTTTCAGGGGTGAAATCACCGAGAAAATATGGTTGGTCATCGGAAGAAGATGGTGGTTCACTGATAGAGGGTTGAGGTTGGTTTTTGACTTTTATTATGGCACAACTCTTGTTTTTATACATCTTAAATCTTGTTCTTACTGGTGTGGTCTTGTTCACCGCCCAAAGTTTGATCTCCATGGCTGTATGTATTCGTTGTTTAGTTGGCTCATGTTCTTTTCTAAGCATAGGTGCATGATGTTGAGAGGGATTCGACTTCATATTTTTGCTGGAAAATCCTAAGGGTTGTGGTTGTTTCTTTTTCTTTTCTTCTTTTTTTTACAAATTTTTTTTTGTATATTTTGGTTGATGGTGGACAACATCTTCAATTACTAAATTTGATTGGAGATAGTCAAGTTTTATAAAATTTGGAGTATGGATTATCCAAATTTACTAATGATTGGAGGTTTATTTATGCTATTTGGAAGGTCACAGATTTTGAAGAAAATGAAGGGAAAAAAGGAGTATGATGTGTTGTTTTCAATGGTCCATTAGTAGAATTTTATGTGATGTAAAGTGGATATAATGTAACACCCGTAATTTTCGGTAAGTAAATGTCACCCAGACATTTCTATGACTTTTAAATAGTGGGGTTTTATTGGAAAAAACATTGTTTAAAGTCCCTTGGAGTATCGGGAGTGTTGGTAGTGAAAAAGTCGAGTTTTGGGGCCCCGGAAAGGTCCCGCTAGAATGTTCAGCGACTATGACAAGTCACAGTCGCACATGGCGCAGTCGCAGGAGAGAAATAGTAGCCTGGGGCAAGCTGGCGACAATGCCAGGAGACATTGCCCTGGGCATAGTCGCCTGGAAATGTCTCATGGTGGGGACAACCTGCTGTAAATACGGGTTTCAACCTTTTTTTTCTCATTCTTCACTTCTCATTTTCTCCCCAACTCTCCCAAAACCCTCCCAAGACCTATTTTCTTCATCTATGGTGTTTAGGGGTTCTAAATCCTCAAATCCCCAAGTTATGAGGTATCCATACTCTACCAAGTGCAAGGATGGAAGCTAAATAACAAGGATCTCCATTGTCATCTTCAACCTCAAGCTTCATTTTAGGGTTTGCTAGGTTTTCACCAAAACCTAAGTGGTAAGTTCATCCCCTCCATTTTTAAACTTAATTAAGAGTTGTAAATTCTTCATGGATGATTTCCTAGTGTTTTATTACTCCAATTTCGGTTTGGAAGATTTTGAGAAAAGTTAGGTCAAATTAGGGTTTTTGGCCAAAATGGGGATTTTGATATAAGATGTTTGGGGAATGGTTCTAAACACTTGAATATGATTATTTATTGTTGGAAATGTGTGGATCTAGGTTTTGGAAGGATTGTGCTTGTGGATTCAAGTTTCTTTAAGGAAGCTCAAGTTGGGGTAAAATCTAGATTTAGCCTAAATCTAGCAAGGTGAGTTCAAGTTGATTTGTGAAAACGTTGTACATGCCAAAATGTTCATTTTAAAGTATTTTGTGTTTCACATGAAATTGTTAACTTCTGATCATTTGATAAGTTTTGGTTATTTGGAAGTGTTTAACTTTATAAACTCATAAAACACCCACATTTAGGACTTTTGGGCATTTTGATAAATAAGTCATAAACAGAAGTGTGCTATTAACTTATTGCATGCATGAAGATTATTTGTTAAAATGCATTTTTGTGTTGATCGGAAATATGCATAATTTGTGTTATTGGAGGTTTGAAAACATCATCGAATGAGTCCTTGGGTTTTGGTCATGTCCGACCTTGTGAACATTTTGGGAAACTTCAAAACTTTGTTTTAGGGAAAAGATGCATTTTAAGTATTTCAAAGAGTAAATTCTGAGCAATTGAGCACATATCTATGGTATAATCTTGTTTGGGAAATGATCTATCTTGTTCTAAGTTATGTTGGAGTTGGTCGTGTACTTTGGAGCACGTGTTTTCATAAATGTTGGTCGAGTGCGTTTTATTGCATTTTATTTCCTTTGACAATGAGTCATTTGGGTGTTTGAGCCTATGGCTCAGTATTTTATTATGATTGGGTTTTAGGACATCTGTCCAGTTTTGATAACTCGACTTCGAGCTTTGGTTGTGATATTGGATGAGGGACTCAACGTAAGGGCCTTTTATGGTTGAAGTTGATATCCCGTGGGTGTACGTTTAAAGCTACCGAGCCTGACATCCCTTGCACTTGAAATCATTACGTCCAATGATGGAACGCTAGTTTTCCACATTGAGGCACGTTTAGGCATCAGATTGGACTATAAGTCTTACATGCTAGTACACGATATTGGATGAGGGACTCAACGTAAGGGCCTTTTATGGTTGAAGTTGATATCCCGTGGGTGTAAGTTTAAAGCCACCGAGCCTGACATCCCTTGTGTGTGCTTGTTTATATGACTAGTCTTAACAACATGAAATGGGACTTACTTTGTGTACCGTCACATTTTATGGAATCGGGTCTCCCCCGTCACTGAAAAGCGTTGTTTTGAGTATTGTGTTTAGTATCCATGTTTTCGGTGACGTTTTACATCTACGGATTTTATATATATGATTTATGGGTTGAGTATTACGTCCCACCCGTGTTTTGTGTGTTTCGGGATATAAATTGCTATTCGTTTTTCATCTCTTGGGAGTTTGATTTCTATTCTCATTTGGATTGAGTTTTGGGTGGAACTTAATTTACGAAAGAACGTTTTAAATTTGGGATCTTCGCCCTTAAAATAGTTTGGATTGGAAAACGTTCATATTGGAGTTTCTTCGCCTAAATTGCATATTATTGGAAAATGAGTCATTTTCATGATTGAAGCATATCATTTCGAAAGATTATGATTTAAATTGCATTCTTCCTTTTTAACGATATATTTATTATGTTGAAAACTATTGAACTCACTAGGCGTCAGCCTAACCTTTTTATTTGTCGGCATGTGCAACAGGTTCGGTTGGGAATAGTCTTAGTGACTTCGTGAAGAGAGGAGAGCTAGTTGTGTGCTCGAGGAGTGCTTAGCTTGTTGAAGTCTTCCGCATCTGTTTTGAGAAGAATGACTTATGTTTGGAGTTAAATAACACCGCCTTAGGTTTCAGTCATTGTATAAGACTGGAGTTTTTGATTTATGAGGTTAAATGTAAAATTTTATTTTGGATGTGTATCAAGTTTTGATTTATAGGAAGAAGATTCATCCTTTGTTTGACGTAATGTCGAAAATTTTCATTAATTGCTCTTTCCAAATTGTGGGTGTTACATATAAATTTTTGGGTTTACAGTACTACTGTAAATTTTGTGTCATTAGAGTTGTATGTGACCTACAGATTCTTATAGATTGCAAGTTCAATAAGGGAAGACTTTAGCCTTTTAATCATCAAACAATAAAAGATTTGAAAATCTAAAACAATTCATAACCATAAGCAAACCTTACACTGACCAACATATATATTTTTATTAGTTAAATAATCTATACTATATTATAAAACATTTTGTTTAAAGTCTACAAAAGAACTATTTAAGCCTCAAATGTTATTGATTAATGCATATTTCTTTAATTATGATGGTACATGTATTTTTCTTCATGTGTACAAGTTTTTAAAGCCTTTTGAATTCTATAAAACTATCTAATAATGAACCTATATATACGTTTAGATACAAAATAATAATATCTAACATTATCTTTGTTATTTTTTCCTATTCTATATTACAGTATTTTGAAAAAATATTATCATTCGTTAGATATCGCTAATTAATACATGTTTTTAAATTCAAATATACATTTAACGATTACTTTAATATAATTTCTTAATGCTTCATGATTGAAAAAATTCAAGTTATGCGTTTATCACTACTAATGCTCCATAACTATATGATTTACTCCAAATATATCTTTTTTTTCTGACAAACTATTACATCAATTTTTTATTTCCATTTACAATTGTTCACTTCGATACATTGCACGGGTACACTGCTAGTATTATTAAATATTGTAATTGATTATGTTTGCTAGATGTCTTTTTTGGTAATTTTACATCTTATAATCTAGTTTTTGTCAAACGTGACTTTTTCATCAGCTAGCTTATAAGTCACCAGCTAGCTTATCAGCTAGTTTGCCAAACATAGCCTATATAAAATCAGGAACAGGCATACACGATTCTCACTGTTAATTCAACCTTTCATCGGAACCCAGCCCTATATACATATATATATATATACATATATATATATATATATATATATATAGAGAGAGAGAGAGAGAGAGAGGTGGGTTCAAACGAGAATGAGGGCTATTTAAAAGAATAAAGGGACGACTTTCAGCCAATCATTTTTAAATATAATTCCCAAAATAATACTTTCCAAAATGAACCTTAAAAGGGTATTAAAGTCATATTATGATATGAATTAATTTAGGATAGTATTGACTTCCTAAAAATTAGGGATTACAATATACCATCATTTTCCTTTATTCGTGCAAATCTGGTTAAATCCATATTGGTAATTAATCGTGTTCTGTTTGTTTTTTCAAGCAAATCCTGAATTTGTAACCCAAATCACAAATGATTATATGATAAATAAGTTGAACAGATTGTTTAGGTATAATATGCAACCCAAAATCACATATGATTATACTTTATATGCATCACTAAATCACATGTGATTATACTTTATAGTAATGCTTAGCTATAATTCTAAACACCAAAATCATATGTGATTAGACTACAAATGAATTAACAGAATGTTTATCTATAATTCTTAACACCAAAATCATATGTGATTTTGTTCTAACTAACTTGGGCGGATGTTTTTAATAACTTTGCAACTTTAAATCATATGTGATCATCCACTTAAGATCATAAATGATCCAAACGAAAACAAAAATTACCATGATTAATCACCAGATTCCTAAATTATCCAGGAATGAAATATGACGTTTATACCATTTTTTATTAAAATAAACAATTACTAATTTCTTAATTATGATTGGTCTAGAATTGTCTCTTTATTCTTTTAAATTGATGTCATTCTCGTATGATCCCCTATATATATATGACTTAAGTTCGCGTGAGACCAAACAGTTTCCGTGAGACCGGTGAAACCAAGCTTTAAAGTATGAAACTTCACACAAAAAAACTGTGAATGTAAAAAAAATCGAACTTTTCATAGGGAAAACACCGTAAATGTTACGTTCACGGTGTTTTTCGCTGTGAATGTTCGTTTTTTTTTACCTTCACAGCGTCTTCACTGTGAAGGTTCGGATATACCTTCACAGTCTTTTATCTTTGAAGGTTTGATTTTTTATAACTTGGTTTAAGTTTTTTTACCTTCATAGTGTGATTACATTATGAATGTTGGAATGTTTTTTACCTTAACAGTGTTTCGGTGTGAAGTTTCATGTTTTAAGACTTGGTCTCACGGAAACAGCTTGGTCTCACGTGAACCTGACCTATATATATATATATATATATATATATTAACTATTTGAAATTAATGTAGATAAGAAAAACGACAACTTAAAGCGTACGGAACCATAACTTACGAAGCCTCCTGAGAAAAGTAGGATTAAAGCAAACAGAAAAGAGAACCTTGCAAGCTTCAATAAGAAAATAATTCTCAACCTTCTAAACTATAACGTATTTTATATTAATTCTTATATAACATAACAAAATTCTGTAATTTTCAACTTAATTTTGTATTCTTTTTTATTATACATGGATAATGATTATATGATAATTGTAACTTTAATTTTTGACAAATTTATTTTCACGGTTTATATTTATTGAGAAATTATAGATATTTAATAATAATTAATAAGAACTTGTGTCCAAGGATTATACAGGATATTCATCCTAAATGATATAGCATTCATCGTCATGTTGTAAATAAGTCATATTATGATGAATGATAACAAAAAATGACACATATTAACTACTTTATTCCTAAGTTTAAAATGAAAAACAAGTTTACAAATAAACTTTTTTCATGATTATCATTACTTTACTAAAATATATTAAAAATTGTTGAAGGATTATGTGTCATCATCAAAAGAAAGTGATTGGCAGAGTAATTTCCTAGTATTAGAATTTACCATAATGAATGTTTTTTTTTCTTTGTAAACTCCTCCATATTTAAAGGGACTTATTATTAACGAGAATTACAAATTTCATTATTTTTATTTACTGTTATTATGCTTTTCCTATAACACGCTATCAACACGTACGCTTAGTCAGTTCACGGATAAATTTTCGGGATTCCAACTTCATCAATCAATCTCGAATACTTCTACACTCCCAGTAAGAATTTTTCGACTTCTAACTCGAATATTGTTAGTATACTTGTTTTAAATCCACATAAATCTTGAAAATTAATAGTATAAGAAATAAATATGGTATTTGATTTTATCAGAATGCTTACTACATAATGCAAAAACCCTATGTTTTGATGATATAATATAGATAATCATGTATCTTGACGATGTTATTTTGTCAATCTCATGATATCGTAATTGATATATTGTTTATGTATGCTTACAAAATTTGAATATAAATTTATTTGTTTCTATTTAAATTTATGGTTAATATTTATATGATGATAAATATACAGGACTATAAATATATGAATATATTTTTGTTTTTATTCTTTTAATTTATTCAACAGATTGAGATTTAAAAATAGAAGAGAAACCTTGTTTTTTCTACCGAAGGATTTATAAGGAGATATTATCATGAAACAAAGAGGATGAAATTCGCTGTGTTATTTTTAATTATTTTATTTCTTTTAGAAAAAAGACTAACTTATGTCTTTAAACATAATTATAAAATTATTTTTAAATTTTATGTTACACTTTCTAAATGATTTTAATTTTTTCAATTAATCAACACAATTCATCTATTAAATATGATCGCTTTAAGATCTTTATTATTATTTTTAATTAAAAAAAAGAGATTTTTATTATTTTATATTAGGAATTGATGGTTAAATATCATTTACTTATTTTATATTTATTTTAAATTGATTGATTATTTATTTTGGTATGTTTATCATTAAGATTGTAGCCAACTATAAAATATATTCTTTTACGATTTTCTTTCCTAAATGCGATTTAATAAATTCATTACTATTCTTATCTCAATGGATATGTATATACTTGAAAAAAAATCTATTTTTTTTAAATCGTTTTTTTATTATACATGAACTCATTTGACAACCAGATATAAAATTATTAAAAGATGAATATATTTGAATGAGAATATTTGAGTATTTTAATTGTTGTATTTAAATGTTTAATAGTTTAATTAAATATTACTTTTTACATTGACTTATCTATATAGTATTCAAATTTATACAATTGATATTTCCACATAATATTCAAATATTTATATTAGTTATATATATAGTCCATCATCTTATAAATAGTTTTTGGAATTTACACTTCTAACCCTTAAATATTTTGGTTTTTTACCAAAAGCTCCCCAAATATTATTAAGATATTAAAATTTTGAGTTTGAATTTATGCCAAAACCAATATTTATTTAGCCTCATAGTAAAATCTCTCAAAATACCATTAAAGTATTAAAACATTGACTTCATATGCGAAACTCATATTATTTTTGGCATCATGCCAAAAACTCTATAAATTAATAATGTTATCTTCAAAATTAAATAAATAACAAGATATCGACTGGATTTTGTCAAACGGGTGTATACAACACTAAGATTTGTAGGGACTTAAGAAATCCATGTAATTCCCCTATTACCTGGAAATCCAATAGATTGGATGATTACTTTCTCACAAATTGAAATATTGATAAAGTATTATCAACAAAATGTAAGCATACAAAAATCCAATATTTATGATAATGAAATTTCATACATATAGATTATACACCAAATCCATTGTCTTTTCAAACAGAAAATCGTATATTATCCCTTATATACGTAAATGGTTGAAACAACTCATCCCGAAATCAACGTTGTAAACTCAAAAAAACTTGAGTACAAATATAAATATCAAATGTAAAAACTATTTTTTGTCGGAAAACTACAAGAATATACCTAAAGTCTATCAACTCCCTATTGACCCTAAAACCAACCTCCTGAAAAGGTACAAACAAATATCATCATGTTTTGAGATGACATATAAATCCTAACTTTCATTGGAATACCTTTACTAGAAACCCACAAAGAACTGTGGGATTCCCCGAAAGAGAGAATTGGGAGTATTCATGAATAATTACTTCCCGAACTAAGCGTACATTGGAATGAAACCCACTTACTCGATTACAAAAAGGTAACCGATTTCAACAAAGAAATGTTATATCCAAAACGCGTCTCAATCTCTATTGCAAGAAACTCACAGAATATGACATGAATCATAACAATATTTCCAATTTTCATATATCAGTAATATTAATGAACCAATATAAATTGGAACGCAACCTTTAGACAAACTCATCAACCTACTGCAAGTGGTTGAGAGACACAACAAGATTCTTTCAAATAACACCACCAGATATGTCGGGACAAAGAAAATTCCCGAGATCAATAATGAAAGTGTTAGAGGTGGAAACAAATCCAAAGAATAGTGAGTGAAAGACAATTTCTCACACGTGGCATCTATGTACCACATGGACAAAATCGTGGAAAGGGTCAGGGTCATGGTAAGAGTCGGGAAGGATTTTTCAACACCTGGAGTAGAGATACAATAACTACCCCTAGTGATAATGGACAACCAAATAAGAAATGCACTAAAGAGTGCTCCTATCGAAAAGGGAACAAGTTGAAAATGAAGTATATCATATTAATTTAAGATTGATTAAGCATATGTTTCTTTGAAATTTATTTTAAGTATTAAAATTAATTTCTTTTGCTTAAGTAAAATCGATTATGTAACCATTATAGATGTAAAGAAATACATTAAAAACAAATACAAAAATCTCAATATTCTCTGTTCCGTGTAGAAATGTATCGAGGAGAACTTGAGTTTTTGTAGGACATTTCACACAATCTAAAGAGATTGACTAATATTTATTTTATAATTTATCCAACCAAAATACTTAGACGATGTACTGTCATTTCTTGTTGGTACTAGATTAATAGTCACTAAAGCATTATAATAATGAAAACCTTGTTAAGATATTCATATCAACTAGAAATCATATTATAAAAATGAAATTGAGTATATGTACATCAACTCTAATGATATGAAAGGAACATATATTAGAGAAATTAACATGTCAAATTACCGGATTATCTAATCATATTTTGTCACCAATAAAGAAATTTTGGACAATGACACATATATGTTTCGACATGATCACATGGGACACCATGGTCATGACATAGTGATTCGTGTTTGCAAAATACGCATAGACACATTCTCTTTCGAGTGAAAGGCAAAAATGAGGCAAATTGCAACTATTGACTTTTGCAGCATAAGAAGCAACACCATTCTCATAATATTCCGTCTTGAATACCTAAAACTTGTGTATACCCTGATCCTAAGCCAAGGCAAGAATGAGATCATCCTAAAGCTAATGACATAATACAAAAAATATTCCATTCTTACAACGAATACAAGATGATATTTATGGACATAAACATTCAGAATGCAGACCATTAAAGTACTTTATGGTTCTAGTTTCGACACACACATGTCATATTATTGTCCACATGAAATGCTGCACTCCTAGCACTAATTATACGTTTAAGGGCTCACGTCCCTGATTATCTCATCAAGTCTACATGACTTGGAATGCTAGAGAATTTACATCATAAGGATTTGATGATTATTGCATATGTATTGGGATCAATATAAAGTTTCCTATACCCCATATGTATATCTAAAATGATCTCGTAGAAGTTTTCATCAAAAGAATATAAATGGTAGCCAAGACATTAGTCATATGCACCAATGTACCTACATGTGTCTGGGGTTATGCAATAATATACGCAACTTTACTTCTTCATTTTGAGACCTATTACTAGATAATCAGTCTCATGTGTACCAGTTGGTAATTGGATATAAGCCTGTATTTTACATTTACGCATGTTTGGTTGTGAGGTATATGTGCCAATTGCGCCCCCACAACGCACCAAAATGGGTCTTTAAAATGATTAAGTATATTTGTTGGATATGAATCTCCAAAAATTATCCACTAATTAGAATCCTTGATGGGTGATCTTTTTACCGCTAGATTTGCAAATTGTCACTTTGATGAGACAGTCTTCCCGTCGCTAGGGGGAGATAGGAAAAATGATTTTCCATAGGAATGACATGAAGTGTCATTAAATATCCCCACTCTATCTCATGTTGATCCCCAAAATTCATAATGTAAAGTTGAAGTCAAACGAATCAGACTCGATACCTGATACGTTTAACGTTATTCCAGAAGTGACAAGATCACATATACGAGTTGCAAATATACTCGCAAGGTTAAAGTCCCCAAACAAGGGCACAACGTCACTAGAAAGTGTGTTGCAATCACACATGGTGGAGGTGTGGTTGATGTCGTAGCTCCTAAACGGAAATGAGGGAAGATACTTGGTTCGACAGATACTATGTCTATGAATCATCACTGGAGGACGCTACGAAGTTAATATTGATTCCAAAGATCAAAGAAATCTCAAATGAATTATGAGAGTGCATATGAGTCGATGGACAAATCATACATACTCATTGATGATATATTCATATATACAATTGCTCATGAGATGATAAAGCACATTGACATCGAACCATGCTCAGTTGAAGAATGTCAACAAAGAGAAAATTGGCCTACATGAAAAGAAGCAATCTAGGAGAATTATATTATTTGACAAATGAACAGGTATTTGGTTTGGTAGTGCTAACCCACCAAGTGTAAAACCTGTAAGACATAGATAAATCATTTGTCATAAAGCGTAATGAGAATAATTAAGTCATAATGTATGAGGCACTCCTTTGGCGCAAGGTTTCTCACAACACCCTGGATTGACCATGAGAAGACTTACTCTCCCGTAATGAACGTTATAACGTTCTGCTAACTAATTAGCCTAGTAATTTCCGAAGGACTGGAAACGCAACTCATGAATGTGGTTACCACATATATCTATGGGGATCTAGATTCAGATATATATAAAAGTGTTTGATGATATTACATTACCAAAATTAAGTAATTCTAAACCATGAAATGCATTTACAATAAAATTAAAACGCTCACTTTATAAAGTAAATCAATATATGTGGATGTGGTATACCGCCTTAGTGAATACTTGATTGGGAAATGACATATAAGAAAGATTAACTATGCCTTTGTGTATTTATATAGGAAAACAAGTTCCAGATTTTCAGAGTAGCTTTATATGTCAATGTTATGAACATAATAGGCACTCTTGATGAAATAAGAGAACCCACAAGCTACTTGAAATCTAAATTTGAGATGGAAAATCTTGGGAAAACTTGGTTTTGTCTAGCTATTTGAGCTAAGGCACCGAGTTTGTGAAATATTAATTAAATCACCGATCGCATATGTCTAGAAAATAATAAGACAATTTAATATGGATAAAGCGCATCCGGTTAGCACTCCCATGATCGATCAAAGTGTTGCATGTAAGGAAAGATCCATTTCGTCTAAAGGATGGTGACGAAAAAGTGTTGGAGAGCTGGAATTCCCTATCTAAGTACAATATGCGCATTATCGTACTTAACATAATACACTTGACCGTATATTGTATTTCTTAGTGAACTTGTTAGCTAGATTTAGCTCAACACCAACGTAACGTCATTGGAATTATATCAAGTTAATCTTTAGGAACCATTGACATGGGCTTATACTTTCCCTATAGAAAGAAAATTGGGATTGATAATGGAACTTCAGTACCTACTTACAATGTAAGCAGTAAAAGTACTAACTCTTATAGAAAAACACGAAACAATGTCTTGGTATGTCTTTACTTATATTGGATATGTGTCTGACCTATACAAATATTGTTCCCAAACTGTATATGGAATTACCGCAGGGAACACTCCGATTGCTTAGATGTAAGGTAATTAAAGAATGTATATGATTAGGATTATCATTACACATATTAGAGATAACTAGTAATTTTGAGTTCAAACAATATCCTACCACATGTATGGAAATAATGCATCATGTAAAGAAAAGAAAGTAAGATACATCAAGGGTGATAACACAAAGCATATTTTGCATAAATTTCTATACAATCAGCAATAACAAACTCTTCCCTAGATTCAAATGAATCATGTAAGATGCTAGGAGAATGTGACATATTTGTTTACCAAATCATTACCTAAAACCATATTTGGGAAACCTGTAGTAAGTATTAAAATGCAAATGCTTTCCAAACTCCCGTGATTAATCTACGAATCAGGGGGAGTAGTAGACAAAAGGGGGAGTCTACTATACATGTGATATTGGTATATTGTGCTATTTCCATCACCCAAGGTTTTATTTTTTCCACTGGGTTTTGTTCCTTGGTGCAAGGTTTTAGTGATGCAACAATTTATAAATCATTTTTGATTGATGTACAAATCAAGAAATATAGTAAACTAAATGAATTGTTTATTGGTGCCTTCTACTCTTTCCTTCGTCTAAAGTTTTTATTTTTCCCATTGGGTTTTGTTTATTTGGCGTACGGTTTTAATGAGGCAAAAACTATGCACTATCACTCATTTGACTCGGCACAAGGGAAAGTGTTGAAGGATTATGTGTCATCATCAAAAGAAAGTGATTGCCATAATATTTTCCTAGTATTAGAATTTATCATAATGAATGTTTTATTTTATTTGTAAACCTCCCTATTTAAATGGCTTATGATTAATGAAAATTACAGATTTCATTCCCTCTATTATTCTGCTTTTCCTATAACAAAAACATTATTTTAAAGAGGTATTTATGTCTTTGATATAATTAAAACAATATATTATTATATTGAAGAAAAGTGTATCATAATTTTGAAAACAAAAAGATCTTCTTAATAATGTATTAAATTTTCTTGGTTGAGACTTAGAAATATTTTATCATCAACATCAAAATAATTTTTTCGATGATAAATTTTCTAAGAACAAAATATATTTTAATTTAATACAATTTAGCAAATTAATTTATTGTTGGATTTAATTCAACTCGTCTACACTTCAAGCAATAAAAGTTGGCAAAATAAGTTGGTTGGAAAATTTATTTTCCTTATCTTAAAAATGTTTATCAACAACCCCCTACAATGAATAGTATTAGAGAAGAAAAAAAATATGAGGGCGACAATTTTATATCAAACCAAACCAACTATCATGTATATTAACGGTAGTGATTAATTTGGTATCAATTTAATTGATACCAATTAAATTGATATGAACTTAATTGGTATCAGTACAGTCGGCTAGTAGTATCGTACCGATTATGCAAACTTGATTGGTACACGGTATAGGAAGTCGTGTACTATGGTAATAGTAAGGTACCGACTTATTTAATTATTTATTAGTTTCTATAATTTTATCTATTTTGTTTGAACATTTGAATGTTTGCAAGTTTTATGTATTGCAATTAGAAATCCTTAAACATCAGACATGTTACTTCAAAACTCAAACCGTCACTCAAAATTTGAACACCATGACCATATATATATATATATATATGAATCTGTATGATTCACATATGAACCAATTAACTGTAGGTTCATATGTGAATCAGTTAATTAGTTATATATAATCACTGAAGCTGAAAGTCAAAGAAAGTCAAAGTTCAAAGTCAATTCTTAAGCTAAGTCAAAGTCAAGTGTAATAAGTCTAAGTCAAAGTTTTAGGTGTTTTGTTTTTGTTTAATAGACTTGTGGTACTGTGTTGTGCGTGTAAGAATTATCAGAGTGTTATACGAGTTCATTGTTAGAGAGAGAAAGTTTGAGAGCGTTTGTAACATTGATTTCTGAGATTAATAGAAAGTTGTTCTTAGTTGAAATTGGTTGTCATCTAGTTGATTGCATTGTTATCTGGGATAACAATTGGTATCAGAGCATACAAAATTCAGAATTTGTGGATCAAATTTCGAAATTTCTTTCACGAACTCGCAAGTCGTACTGTTCCAGTTCAATTTTCGTGTTCTAATGATGATTTGAATCTGATTTTGGTGTTGTTGTATTCGATTTTACATATAGAACATATTTCATTTGTATTGCATAGATTAATTCACACTTGTTAGGGTGAATTTTGGATTTTTTTTTCTTGATTTCTGTTCGAAATAGTCATATGCACTGTAGTAGAATCAAATTGTAACTTTTAGTGTTTTTAATTGTAATTGTTTGATTGTAATCTGCTCGAAATCTGTCCTAAAGAAGTGCTGCAAATTTTCAGACCAATTGAAGAAGGATTGAATCAAATAAGATTGAAAATCGAGTTTTTGAACTGTGCAAGTCAAGAACTCGCAAGATCCAAAGTACTCGTTAACGAAGAACACGCAAGTCTTGGAAGAACTCGGAAAGACCTACAACACGTTTGAAGTGAAGAACTCGCAAAGGGTTGTGTGCGAGAAGCAGAAAATCGCACAACATTAGGTGCGAGTTTACACTGTTTACATTCAGTGTTGTGCGCGAAGTGACATCTGCGAGTAGTGTATCGTGTGAGAAGCGATTTAGCGAGAAGTTTTGGTTTGCGTGTTTCCATTTAGCGCATTTCCACTTGTCAAAAATTTTCTAAGTCAAAAACTCGCAAGAGGTTCTGCGAGAAGTGGTTTTTGCCCGTTTGCATTTAGCGCGTTTCTAATTCTGAATTTTTTTTCTATAAGTCTAGAACTCGTAAGGCTTTACGAGAAGTAGTAGAACTCGCACATTGTAGTGTGCGAGAATTTGAAACTCGCGTAAGCTTGTCTGCACGAACCTTGGTTCATGCAAGCTTCTTTGTGCGCGAAGCATAAACTCGCACATCCTTGTGTGCGAGAAGTGAGTTCTTTCAGCCTTTGGTGTGTGCTAAGCTGAAATGTGCACATAGGCTTTTGCGTGAAGTGTTTGATTTCTTTGGTATGCGTGTTCTATACTTAGAAATTTTTCTGAATTTTCTGATATTTGACTGAGTTTGATTTTTGTAGATACACTTTTATATCTGAATTTTGACGATCATAAAAAGAGTGTAAAGACTAAGATGACTTCCAGAGAAGCTCTCGCGATCGGAACTGATGTGAAACCACCAATACTCTTCAAAGGAGAGTATGAGTAGTGGAAAGATCACTTCTTAGATTTCATTGACCGAAATGAATTGGGAGATTACATCCGATTATCTCTGGAGGAAGGGATTATGAAAACTACAACAAAAATTCATACTGTTGAAGGAGAGCATTTAGAAGAGATAGTAAACAAGGAATATCATCTACCTCAAGACGAGTACACTAATGAGCAGAAAAGAAGGGTAAAAGCTGACAGATTGGCTAGATCTTTCATACTACAAGGAATACCAAATGATATCTATGTCAAGATCGATAGTTACAACGCCATGGGCAAGGAAATGTGGGATCAATTAGAGAAGATGATGCTAGGATCGAAGATTAGCAACCAACTCAAGGTCTCTAACTGCCTCAACAACTACGAGGAGTTCAAAGCCAAAGAAGGAGAATCTTTCGAGGCAACATATGACAGATTTGTAACCTTGCTGAATGAGCTAAGTAAGAACAAGGTAAGAAAATCACAGATTGAACTGAATGTAAAGTTCCTCAGCATACTGCAGCACGAGTGGAAAAGATTCACTAGACAAATAAAGCAGATGAAAGATATGAACGAAATTCCACTTCATGAGGTCTACGAAACTCTTAGGCAAAAATAAGAAGAGGTGGATGAGATCAAAGAGGAAAAGAAAAAGGCTGAAAAGGTGGTTGCTGATCCGATTGCCCTGGTTGTTAAGAAGAAGTCAGTAAGCCTCAAGAAAAAGAAGAAAGTGATAGTTTCTGAGTTCGAAGAGGCGGAGAGTGATGCGAACTTAGATTCTGATGATTGTGAAAACTTGAAGCAGGCCATGTTAATGTTGACAAAAGCTTTTGAAAGAAAGTTTTACAAGAAGCCTGGCTCAAACAGTCAGAGATATTCTTCGGGTTCTAGAAATTATGAGCACAAGAAGAGGGTAGAAGGAAAGAGATTAAAAGAGAAGATACCTGAGGAGAAAAAGTATAGAGCTGAAGAGAAGAAAGAGCCAGAACTTACAAAGTGCTACAGCTGTGGTAAGCTTGGACATTTTGCAAAAGACTATAGAAATCCAAAAGTTCGAAATTCCGAGTACTACAAGCATAAGATGCTCTTGGCCAAGCAGCAGGAGGCTGGCAAGGCACTTATGGCTGAGGATGAATTCTAGCTTGACCACTTAGATGAAGAGGAAGAGAAAGAAGAGAAAGCTCATCTGTGCTTCATGGGAAAGGAAGAGATTGAGAGAAAGCTCATCTGTGCTTCATGGGAAAGGAAGAGATTGAAGCTGAAGCTGAATCTGATGAAGATGATAACGAAGAGGTATGTGATATGACCGAGTCAGAATTTTTAAATGCTATGCAAGCTATGATGATTGAACTATAGGAAGTAAAGTCTAAACATGAACGCGAAAAAGGTATCATGAAAGAAAACAATCAATTATTACAAAAACTTAGTAAGGATCTTGCTGAGAAGAACGTATTGATTGAAGCCTTACATAAAACTATTGATACTAGCGCTAAAGAAAAGACAATAATTCACAATGAATTAGCTGAAACTACTTCAAAGTATAAACTGTGCCAATTTGAATCAAAAGAGACTGCTAAAAAATGTTCATCACTTTCAAAAGATAATAAATCTTTAACTGACAAGGTGAATGTTTTATAGGAAAAGCTTTACAGTTTAGGTCAAACTGAACACACTATTCATCTGAACAAACCTAAAGAGAGTAGTGAGTGTTGGGGACATGGTTACGAGAACCCACACTACCTCAAAAAGGGTATTTCAAAAGTGCATGCGCTTTATGACTTTGGATTTTTAAAACTGGCACCATAATACCCTGAGCTCAAAGTTAAGTGGGCCAAATTGTCTGACGAGGATGAAGCTAAAGAAAAAGAGAAACCTAAGAACACAACTAAAATGCAACTTCCATTCCGTTATGAGAAGTTGAATTATAGTTACAGTTCTGATAAATCAAAATTTCTTTCTAATGACTATTTTGAAAGCTATTCTTCAAAAGAGTTGGAGGCTAAGCCTATCGAAGGTAAGATTTATGTACCTCCTCTCGTGTTGGAAAAGTAAAATTTCTGAACTCGAGAATACTCTGGCCGAAGAAATAATTTTGATGGATTTAGAACAAACTGTGTTCTTCACTCTGTTTAAAAATACTGATTTTTTTAAATCTTCTAAAGCTTCAAAACCTGATGATATATCTGATCTATTTGATGAAGAGTTTGATTTTTTAAACTCTGAAGGTGTGTTAGATGATTGTGTTGGTCAATTTGATTTTAATGCTAAACTTTCTGATCATTCGTAGTTTGTTATAAACTCTTTCGGATTACCTAATATGTATGAAAAAGGTGAAACATCAACGAAAGTTGATAAACCAGTTTCTGTGAATACTAAGAATGCCAAAGGTAAAAAAAAGAAATCTACGCATTCACAGAACAGAACACCACTGGTAAGCCAAAGAAAAAACAATCTATCACAACTCACAGTTCTAATTGTAAAGTTTCAAATGTTTCATATGTGAAAAAGAAACGGACTGGAGTGAAATCAACATGGTTACCAAAGCAGAAGGTTGAAGAGACTGCTAAATCATTTTCTGATTCTAATTGTAATAGAGGAACATCTAGTACTACTGATATAGTTGAGAATATTGCTTTCAATAAAAAAAACTTGTATCGTCTTACAAGAAATATTCAATAAAGCAATTGTTCCAATTATCTCCGTATGCTAGAAAGTCTTCTAATTATAAAAGAAATGATTATACGTCACGACAATATTCTGATGTTTGGTTTGGCACATATCATGTATATTTTGCTTCTAATGTTTTTTCAAAAGGTCAAAGGGTCCATAGATAAATGGATGCCAAAATCTTGTGCTAACTCTGTAGGACCCAAATTTAAATGGGTACCTAAAGTTGTTGTTCCTTGATTTCTCATGTGCAGACCCGTCATATGTGGTACTTGGATTCTGGTTGCTCCAAGCATCTGACCGGGCGGAAAGATATTTTATCTAATTATACAGAGAAATATTATGGGACAGTTAGATTCGACAATGAACAGTTCTCACCAATTCTGGGTTATGGTGATGTAATTCATGACAATGTGACGATTACGAAGGTGAGCTATGTTGAAGGATTAGGGCATAACCTGTTCAGCATTGACCAGTTCTGTGACAAAGATCTAGAGGTAAATTTCAAGGCCAAGAGATGTTCTGTGCGTACTGAAGATGGTAAGGAATTCTTGGTCGGCATGAGAAAGTCTAACCTCTACACGATTAATCTATCAAAAGTCCAGACTGACAATGAGGTTTGTCTACTGTCAAAAGCCTCGCTGCAACAAAGTTGGTTATGGCATCGAAGGCTTTCTCACCTGAAGTTTCGTTACATCAAGAAACTGGTAAAAGGCAAATTGGTAAAAGGACTTCTTAAGCTGAAATATGTGAAAGAACATCTCTGTGTAGCTTGTGAGAAAGGTAAGATAAAGAGAGCTGCTCATAAGCCGAAACATGAACCGATTACAAGTTCATCTTTGGAGTTGCTGCATATGGATCTCTGTGGTCCTATGCGTACGCAGAGTATTAACGGCAAGAAATACAAATTAGTTATTGTGGACGATTATTCGCGGTACACATGGGTAAAATTTCTGAGGACAAAAGATGAGACGCCCGAAGTCATCATCACTTTTCTAAAGACAACCCAAGTGAATTTGCAAAAGCAAGTCAAGCTTCTTAGAACGGACAACGACACAGAGTTTAAGAACAAAACTGTGGAAGATTATCTCGAATCGGTCGGGATAACACATCAATTCTCTACTTCCAGAATGCCAGAACAGAACGGAGTAGTAGAAAGACGTAATAGAACGCTAGTCGAGGCCGCTCGTACTATGCTGAGTCAATTCAATCTAGCTCTGTTTCTATGAGCCGAAGTTGTTTCGACTGCTTGTTACACGCAAAATCGATCCATAATACATCGCCGGTTCGGTAAAATTCCATATGCTTTGATTAATAATCGTACACCTAGTCTTAAACACTTCCATGTTTTTGGATGTAGGTGTTTCGTTTTAAATGCCAGAGAGAGCTTGAACAAGTTCGGACCAAAGGCTGACGAAGGCATCTTCATTGGATATTCTCAAACGTCTACAACATACAGAGTGTATCTGAAGAAGTCAAAGACTGTGATTGAGAGCATAAATGTCACATTCGACGAAGAGTTGGCTTCTGAACAAAGCAGTTCAGAATCCGTACTTACCGGTGTACTAGCTTATGGGCAGATTAATCCAGAACCTGTGCATATTGAGAAGAAATCAGATGAAGCGTCATCATCGACATCTCACTTATCTGATTTAGATATTTTGTTTGAATTGTTTTATGATGAATTTCTTGAAACTAAAGTGTCTAAACCTGTTGTGGTTGACAGATCAGCAGATTCACAAAGATATCAACCAACCACTTTAGACATATCTACTGAATCAAATTCCCCGATTCAGCAAGAGATTCTAGTTCAAACACCTACTCCGACAATTGAAGCTGTGACCGTTAATGACGAGTCAGAAGTTGTTGAAACAGTTGGTTGCACTGTAACGACAAATCAACAGTTATAAAATGTTGTTCCAACTGAAGCTTCTGCACAAGAAACTTCAACTGTACCCCTCTCAATTCCTGAGCAAACTGATGAAACTGACAGTGGATTTTTAGATGATAATCATGATCAATCTATATCAAATCCACTCCCTCATGAATATAGGTGGACCAAACAGCACCCGATAAGCCAGATAATTGGAGATCCATCAAATTCGGTGCAAACTAGGTCTGCTACATTGAATATGTGTATGCATGACTCATTCCTGAGTAAGATAGAGCCAACTCGTGTATCTAAAGCTCTAGATGACTCGGATTGGGTGACTGCAATGCAAGAGGAGCTGAACCAGTTCGAAGCTTTAAAAGTCTGGATACTTGTGCCAAGACCGGAAGGTAAATCTATCATTGGTACAAAATGGGTATTCAAGAATAAAAAGGACGAAGATGGTATCTTTATTCGAAATAAAGCAAGACTTGTGGCTAAAGGATACCGACAAGAGGAAGGAATTGATTATGACGAGACTTACGCTCCAGTGGCACACATTGAAGCGATCATAATGTTTCTTGCATATGCTGCCCTCAAGAATTTCACTGTTTATCAGATGGACGTGAAAATTGCCTTTCTTAACGACATTCTAAAGGAAGAAGTCTACGTCTCACAACCTGAAGGCTTTGTCAATCAAGAGAAACTGAATCATGTCTACATTCTCGACAAAGCACTTTATGGACTGAAACAAGCACCTCGAGCCTGGTACGAAGTATTGTCTAAATTTTTGGTCAAGTTGGGCTTCACAAAAGGTAAAATCGATACTACTTTGTTTATTAAAAAGGAAAAAGCTGATATCATTCTTATTCAGATAGATGTGGATGATATTATATTTGGCTCAACAAATCCTAAATACTGTAAGAATTTTTAAAACCTTATGGTGTCTAGATTTCAGATGAGTATGATGGGAGAGATGAATTTCTTTCTCGGATTACAAGTCAAGCAATTTTCAACGGGGATTTTTATAAATCAAGCTAAGTACATTTTTTTATATTCTTAGAAAATTCAAAATGGAAAATTGTACAACAATTGGAACCCCAATGGCACTGGGAACTAAGATCGGCATGGATCCTTCGGGAAAAGCTGTCGATGTTAGAACCTATAGAGGGATGATCGGTTCTTTGATGTATTTAACTTCAAGTAGGCCAGATATAATGTTTTCTACTTGTTTATGTGCTCGATATCAGGCTAATCCAAAAGAATCCCATTTGTCTGCGGTCAAAAGGATCTTTAGATATCTGAAGGGCACTACAGATTTTGGTCTGTGGTATCGTAAGGATACAAGTTTTGAACTGACAGCTTACTCAGATGCAGATCATGCAGGCTGTATGTTAGATAGGAAAAGTACGTCCGGGCATATACAATTCCTAGGCGATAAAATCGTAAGTTGGTAATCAAAGAAACAACTGTGTCTTTCCACATCAACGGCTGAGGTAGAGTATGTTGCTACTGCAAGCTACTGCTCTCAAGTCTTGTGGATGAGAACACAACTGAGAGATTATGGATTCAAATTTGACAAGATCCCGATATACTGTGATTCTAAGAGCGTCATTGCAATATCAGCAAATCCTGTACAACATACAAAGACCAAGCACATAGATGTTCGATATCACTTTATCAAAGATAATGTCGAAAAAGGTACAATAGAACTTTACTTTGTAAACACTGATTATCAGCTTGCAGATTTATTTACCAAGCCTCTCGATGAAAAGAGATTTAATTTTCTCGTTTCTAAACTTGGTATGTTAAATCTCAAGACGTAATTGGTGATTATCTACTAAAGTTTTCGTTATTGTTATTTTTTCTCTTCATTTCTTTATTTTTTAATCTGAAAGATATCTACACTTTAAGGTATGCTCACGATTTCCGGGGGAGTGAGAAAAGATGAAAAGATGATCTACATCTAATTGAGGGGGAATTTAAATGTTTTTCACTGATAATTTTTTTTCTGATGCATTTATGCAGGGGGAGTAAGAATATGAATAAGGAGTATGGATTATGACTTCTGGTTACATCTGATCAAAACTCGTACATTCAATGTCTTACTTCTTTATGTCATTTACTTTTTAATAAATGTTGTGAATAAAGCTTTGCACTTTGACGAACTTTATGTCTTTTGCAGAATTGAGAGGAAGCTTAAACGATCATATTTGTTATGACTTAGAGCTGATTTGATGAGATTTAAGACTGAGCGAAAAGGTTTATTTCTAATATTAATCTCATACGTATCTGAAAGAAGGACAACTTTCAGGTATGAAAACACGTTCTTAAATGTTCAAACCACTTCTGATTCTTCAATGATTTCATGAATATAGAAGTGTGATTTTAAATGTTTTCATTTTTATTTGTGCTTAATGTCAATAAACCGTATGTTTCCAAAGATAAATACTTGTGTATTATCTTTTCCATATACTGTCGAGTATTCACACACACCGGTTTATATTTTGTTGAATATGTTCTTACCATGTCTCTAAATTGAAACAAACTTTTTGATGGTAAGACACCCCGATTGAATTTCAATGAATTTTGAGCGTGATTTCATTTCGAAACATTCTTTCAAGAATGTCTATATCTTGTTTCGTATAGACAAAATTCAATTTTTGCTGACCTACCCCTTAATCGATAAATCATTTCGATTCTGATTTTTTTTTCATACAATGTCAGATTTTCAAACAAGTTTCTTGTATTCACTTCATTCATTCAATATACTTGTTTTTAAAAGTATTCAATGTTTCAAGTGCTTAAATCTTCATGATTATCTATGTGAGCATACAAATATCTGACTTGTATATTTTGTGCTATAACTGATATAGTTAAACCATATTAGCAACATGTTATTTTAGGACAACATGGGATTCTTTTGTGAGGACTTAACATAACTTCTATGGATTCACGTTAACCAGTGTTTCCTACCCAATAAGTTAATTCTTGAGTGATCGAGTGTGAGGAGTCAAAATACTGAGTGTGGGTTGGGTGATGAGGTAAAATGAAAAAGAGAGTTTGGTTAGATGTGAGCTCAATGATTAAAAAGAAAGAGGGTGTATGAACAGAGTAAAAGAATATTAAACTCTGCACCAACTTTTTTCTGAGCCGGACAGCCACATTACTAGTGTTTCACAATTCTTCGTGAACATTATTGAAACAGACAACTAGCCTATTCCAACTCTTGATAAAAACCCCACCAGCTGCTCATTTTCTTCTCATCAAGAAAATGTTTCAATATTTCAAGGGGACGCAACACATTTTCTATCTGATTTTCATTTGGGAAATCTGGATATTGAAAAAGAAGGAAGTCTGACCCGCCTTCGCACTTCGATCATGCACAATAGAGTATGTGTTATGCTGTTGTTGTCTCAATGGTTTACACAATTTTGAGTCTTATATAAAAGCAATCATCTGTGCTTAATTCTTTCAAACACTTGCACAAACACACAAGGAAATTTGTTTTTCTTGTCATAACGTTCATAGAAATTCTTTTGTGGTGTTTCGATGATTGAATGGAAGACCTGGGGGAGTGAACATCAAAATGCTCCTTTCCAATGTGTATTCGTTACACACAGTGACTTTGTGTTACTGACAGGCATCATAACCGATTCATTTGTTGATTCAGGTGTTACATTCTTAATTTGTCTGAATTTGCAAAGATTCGGATGACTATCTTCTTGGATCGAAAGATGTTCAGAGGCTCAGTATGAAAGATCAGAGGTCAGATCAGATTAAACACATTTCTTGTAAAGTTTTGATGATCTTTTGTTCAAATCATCAAAAAGGGGGAGAAGAGTTAAAGAAATGTGTGAGTATGAAATGTTGAAGATGGGAGAGATATTCAAGAAATGTGCTGAAAGGAGAAATTTATGTATATTCAAAGAAAGATTGTTGAAGATTATTGAAAGTTGAAAGTGAAAGTTTAAAGGATTCCGAAAGAAAGCTGTTTTTCCAGAAATTTTCTCTAGAAAATATTTTTGCTGAAGCAGTTTGAGTGAAACCTGAAGATAATTTCTTTGAAGAGTTAAAAAAAGTTTTCTAGATTACTCAACAAAGGGAGAGATTGAATTGCAAAATCTTTTAGAGATGATCTTGATCCAAAGGGGGAGAATGTTAGTGCACAGATTTGTTGGATACAAGATCATAATCACTGAAGCTGAAAGTCAAAGAAAGTCAAAGCTCAAAGGCAATTCTGAAGTAAAGTCAAAGTCAAGTGTAATAAGTCAAAGTCAAAGTTTTAGGTGTTTTGTTTTTGTTTAATAGACTTGTGGCACTGTGTTGTGCGTGTAAGAATTATCAGAGTGTTATACTAGTTTCATTCTTAGAGAGAGAAAGTTTGAGAGCGTTTGTAACATTGATTTATGAGATTAATAGAAAGTTGTTCTTAGTTGAAATTGGTTGTCATCTAGTTGATTGCATTGTTATCTGGGATAACAGTCGCAACTTTTGACCAGTCGAAGACGCAATATTTGACCAGTCAAATCCGATATTGACTGTATGAATGACTAGGATTAATTCTGTATTTCTCATATACTTAGCCTTTCTCATTTGAACCTATGGCTATATATATAGGCCAAGGATATTATGCAAACCACCAAATAATGGTAAACCATCCAAACCTAATCTTGGCCCTTCATCTTGTTCCTAATTAAATTGGTTTTTAATAATTTAGTTTCTAAGCGTGAGGGTACTTTAGGTATTGTGTATTTTATTTATTTATTATTAATGTATACGGATTCCTTTTATATAGGAGTGGTTATTTATGGATAATATGTAGTTATTTTTGTTAATTATAATAAATTACATTTTCTTATTATCTCTTTGATTAATAGCGTAAATTTATGAGATTTTTAATTTGTTTCATCCCTTTTGATTTCCTGTTGGATTCATCTGTGTGAAGTCAAGAAACTAGTCGGTGTCGCCATGAACCGAAACTGTAAAGGCAAAGCGCCGTTAACGAATGATGCAGTAGGGTATGGCTTGGTGTTTGGATTGTTGTCTGGCTATGAAATTGGCCTGGATAATGGAAGCGGGAAGCATACTGATGAATGTGATGCCAATGATATTAACCCTTTTCCTTTAGTTACTAATCAGACTAAAGAAGTAGTAGATGGGCGTGAAAGATTATAATCTGTTTCTGGGTTGATTGCATCTGGGTCGAAGGATGCTATTGAGGTCGTCGATGAAGGTTTTGATTCAATGGAAAATCGGTGATGTGATGTTGGTGATGAAGATGGTAGTAAATTTATTCCATATATATTCGTTGTCCTTTGAGTTGTTGTTTAATTATATGTGTGATGGTGATGCGTTTGTATGCAACCCGTAACTGTTAGTACATAGTCGTTGTTTATACCGTTTAAATTAATTAAAGTATTGAATCCACCAAAAGGTTGATTGTTTGATAGTGTAATTAGCTTTGATCAAGCAACGTTCCAGTATGATGTAGATTTGTTAGTTAAATTTATCTATCCAATACTGTTTGTTTATGATTCATGGTAATTTATCTATATATGGATATAGTTGATTAAATTTGATCAGTAATTCACTAATTTGCACTTCAAAGTCAGTGAATAAGTCATTTGTGTTTTACCATTTATGCATCATTTTTATTGATTCCTACCATGTTTGTTTAGACATCTGATGCATTATAGTTCCCATTTTTACATATTTCATTCAGTGCATATATCTTCTATCAATGAAACATTTGCAACATAAACTCCACATGCACCTACTTCAGTTGGTGATCATAAATTCATTTCATTATTATATTCATCATATGAAGTTATTTTCACAAAATGAATCTTCCTACATCACATCCCACAAATTCCAAATGCAATAGCTTCACTAGGTGAATATGACTTAAATACATAGATTTATACATCATATGAAAGTGTTTTCATTCGATGAATCTACCTGCTTCACCCTATTTCATTATTGTTTCAATGGTGTTTCTGTTGATCCCAAATACAGTGTTCTATACGATGATTAACTATAAACTACACAAATTAAGTGATTCAGAGTGCGGAAGCGATTTAGAGTGTAGTAATATAGTTCTAGAATGGTAGTAAACACACTAGCAAGTAATAATCAGAATCATAAACAAATAAGAGTTGATTGCCGAGGAGTCTGTTTTATTAACTTTCTATTGCACCAAGAACACACACTTGTGTGTGCTAATATGCTCAAAGAAATACACGGTACTCTCAGATTAGTGTATGCTCGCTTGGTTTAAAGGATGGTAGTGCTCCCATAATATACAAGGAGGGAAGCACACCATAGTACAAGACAAAGGCTGACATTCCATATAAGGAATGACACCTGGAAAGTAAACATCGTGGAGCCGCATGAAATGATCCTTTGAATGTTCGTACAGCAAGCTCACGTGTTCTACACGTGGTCTTGTCTTGAATCATTGTCTTGAAAGTCTTCATGTCTTCCAACTCCAGAGGTCAGCCATCACAGTGGCTTTGTGATTGATCACAGAGGATCTGAGATCTGAAACCTATCTTCATGTTGAGAACTTCTCGAGTAGATGGTTGACAGAGTCTTCTGAGCATTTCATCTTCTGAGGTGTACTTGGTGTTTTTCGAGCAGCCTTCTGTGGTTCCTATACTTAGCATATTTTTTAATACTTTTATACAAATGAGTTGGAGCTAACAGTTTTGACAGTAAAAAAAATCAATAAATGCTAAGAATGATGGTGAAACATGGTTGTGTCGATGTGTTTGCTCGAATCATAGCATCAACCCTATCTGGTAACCGACCTTGACCTTCATCATCATCCAAATCTAGTAGAATCAGTGATGTAGTAGTGTTTGTAAACTTGGAAAACGGTTTTGATATCCTCAGTCGGTTACCCCTTTGTTAACCCTGATAGGAGGAAAGATTGAAGAAATTTTATATGAATCGAAACATAATCGTAAAAGGGGGCAAATGCAAACAATGAAGAAGTTCTACCGTGATTTCGTTCGACCATTTTTCCTTCTTAGGGTTTGTCGATCGGAACAAATTGATTTTTAGGGAAGATGTGTTGAGATGAAACTGCTAAGAGATATCTACAAAATCAGTTTTTTAGGGTTTTTATTTCTTGCCATGTTTAACGGAGATCAGTTTCATTGGTGAAATTCCATTTTTACCCCCTAAGGGGTAGTTCTTATTTAAAATCAGTGAATTTAACTAATTTAATTATTTCATTTAATTCCTAAAATATCTCTACCATAGGATTTATTTTGAATGGTTGTGATGTTGGTTGCACAGTTTGTCAGATTTATCTGCGTTGTAAAGTAAACTTCCCCTATATATATATATGTAACTTGAAATTGGTACAACATTAGTACCAACATGTATTAACCAAAAAACGTTCTTACCAATTAAGTTGATACCAAGTACAGTTGGTCTGTATATAATATAGAATTTTGTATACCGATTACAATTGGTTGGCATACGGTGTTGGATGTGAAAAAAATTCTAAAAGTCCACGCCAAGAAAAAGACATAAGAGTTTATGTGAAAAAAAATTCTAAAATCAGATATGGGTCTGTTGATCCCAAATACAGTGTTCTATACGATGATTAACTATAAACTACACAAATTGTGATTCAGAGTGTGGAAGCGATTTAGAGTGTAGTAATATAGTTCTAGAATGGTAGTAAACACACTAGCAAGTAATAATCAAAATCATAAACAGATAAGAGTTGATTGCCGAGGAGTCTACTTTATTAACTTGCTATTGCACCAAGAACATGCACTTGTGTGTGCTAATATGCTCAAAGGAATACAGGGTACTCTCATATTAGTATATGCTCGCTTGGTTTAAAGGATGGTAGTGCTACCATAATATACAAGGAGGGAAGCACACCATAGTACAAGACAAAGGCTGACATTCCATATAAGGAATGCCACTTGTAAAAGTAAACATTGTGGAGCCGCATGAAATGATCCTTAGAATCTTTGTACAGCAGGCTCACGTGTTCTGCACGTGGTCTTGTCTTGAACCATTGTCTTGAAAGTCTTAAAGTCTTCCAACTCCAGAGGTCAGCCATCACAGAGGCTCTGAGATCTAAAACTTATCTTCAGGTTGAGAACTTCTCGGGTAGATGGTTGACAGAGTCTTCTGAGCATTGCATCTTCTGAGGTGTACTTGGTGTTTTTCGAGCAGCCTTCTGTGGTTCCTATACTTAGCCTATTTTTCAATACTTTTATACAAATGAGTTGGAGCTAACAGTTTCGACGGTAAAAAAATCAATAAATGCTAAGAATGATGGTGAAACATGGTTGCGTCGATGTGTTTGCTCGAATCATAGCATCAACCCTATCTGGTAACCGACCTTGACCTTCATCATCATCCAAATCTAGTGGAATCAGTGATGTAGTAGTGTTTGTAAACTTGAAAAACGGTTTTGATATCCTCAGTCGGTTACCCCTATGTTAACCCTGATAGGAAGAAAGATTGAAGGAAGTTCATAATTATTTGAAGTACATAAACAAATTTTCTTTACATATCATCAGAGTCTATATTTTGGTGTTTGGAAAATCATTGATCCTTCTACCAAAATCTCCTTCTTTCTTCAACTCTCTGTAGTAGAATGGACACATGTTCCTGAAGTTGATGGTTGCACTAATGTTTTCTAATAGTACATCGACATCTTCAGGATTGACTAGGGGTGTGCCTCTGTGCTTTCTGATTTACTCTTGAAGATACAACAGAGTCTGAGTTGAGTACTTTTGGCTTTCGATACCCATGAATATCTTCTTTTCACCTCTGGAATTTAAGTATACAAAGCCAAATTTGGGTTTTGTGATTATGGAGTTTGGTAGGATGTTGGCAGAGGGAGGCAAGTGGTCTTTTGGATGTGTTAAGTTCATTCTTCTTACTCTCAGGTCTAGGGCAACCTGAAAGTCAATCACACTATAGTACAGAATCTTCTCCCTCATCACCTCTTTGATCACTTGATGAGCATCTTGATTTTCTCTTCTCCATCCATATCTCCCCTCTGTCCAGCTAAAGAACTCTGTTAAATCATGAGGATGGACATTCCTTAGATCTGCATCGGTGAAGGTCCCTTTTGTCCCACCCTCCCTTCTGACGATGTACTCATGGTACCAGAAGTTTTTGCACTTGGTGTGCTTCAGTCTAATCCCCATAACCTCTGAGATTTTCTCCATCGAGAAAACCTTGTGCTTTGGTTGAGGCTTTCTCTGTAGAACCTCCTTATTTTCTTTGATATGATCTCCTCTGGAAGAGTGGGATCAGGTATAGGATCATTTATTCCTCAGCTATAGTGGTACTTGTAGACGACTTCTTCTACATCCTTCTTTTGAGGAGGAGGTGGAATAGGTCTTCTCAAGGACTCAAAGCCTTGGATTACTTTAGCTACCCTGTCTTTAGAAGGTTTGACCGGAGAATCTAAAATTGGAAGCTCTGAAAGAGGTTGTAGATTAAAGGCCCAGTCTTCTTCCTCTGGCTTTACTGTCTTGAAGGCATCAAAGGAACTCTTCATTAGTTTTTCAGTGTTCGACAAAGGCTTTGGCTTGGTTTTCAGAGGCTCTGTGGCAATGGCCTTGCCTTTTTCTTAGCTCGAAGGTTTAGAGGCAATTGTTTTAAAACATGGCTCTTGGATAAAACAGTTCAAGATCCGTTCCTAAATGTTTCAGAACTATGGTTTCTGGTTACATCAGATCAGGACCCGTTTTTCATTGGTAAATCTGAAATTACTATTCTCACCGGAGAATACGTAATCATGGCTGTTGAATATCAATGTTCAGAACCCGATCTTGAATGTTTTTTCTTCTGAAGGATGCTTTACAGATAATATCTTTTCAAGAAGTTTTTTCATTTGAGGGGGAGTTAGTGAATTACACTGCTATGTCTTTTAGGGGGAGGAGATATAAGAAATTTATTATACTTTTATTGTGATATTTTTCTAATAATTTGAATTGTTACAGATTTCGAGGAAGCTTACAAGAGAATATTCATTTTAGGGGGATCATACTGGTATATCTTTCTATATCTTAATCTTTAACAGTTGTTGAAAGAAGGACAACTTTCACTTGTGAAAAATGATTTTCTTAAATGTTCAAATCACTTCCATTCTTAAAATGTTTTCATGAATTGAGAAGTGCGATTTTAAATGATTTTCTATGAATACTTTCATGATTATCTGACCATGTGTTCTTAACGAATAATACTTGTGTATTTTTCTTTTTATATACTTTGTCAAGTATTCATACACACATTGGTTCAGTACAATATTTCTTGACTTTGATATTACCACGTCTCAAAAGTTTAATCTTTCGATGGTAATACTCCCAGTTGTATTCTATGTTGTTTGAATCAGACGTCATTTCATTATATGTGCTTTCATTGATAAATATGTTTATATATTATTCATATAAACAACATTCGTCTTTTACATCCCTTATTATTTTTCTTCATGATAATTTGATCTGATTAAATCATTGTCAGATTCTCAAAACATTTTTATTATTTCATGATTATTCATTCATATAAAGTTTTGAGAAATCTTAAATGCTTAAGCTGGTCAAATTTTATTCTGATTCTTGATGAGAATACATACACTGACATTGATTTCTTGTGCTTTAATGTCAAGAAAATCATTGAGCAACGCATGCTTTTAGGACAAATACATGGGATTCGATTTGAGAGGTTAACAGAACTTCCATGGATTCACGTTAACCAGTGTTTTCTACCCAGGAAGTAATCCTAATAGTGATTGAGGGGAGGGGTCAAAAGAATTGAGTGTTGGTGTGTGAAGAGGTAAAATGGAAAAGAGAGATTGGTTAGAAGTGAGCTTAAAAGATTAAAAGAAAGAGGGTGTGAGAACAGAGTAAAAGAATATCCGACTCAGCACCAAATCTTTCTGAGCCGGGCAACCACATCTACTGATTGATTCACATTCTTCGGTGACCATCATTGAAATAGGCAGTGAGCCCATGCCAACTCTTTCAAACATCCCACCAGCTACTCATTCTTTTCTAAAAAAGAAAATGTTTCACATTTTCTACGGATGCAACACATACGCTATTGGTTCTTCACTTGGAAGATACTAATATTGAAAAAGAAGGAAAGTTGGCCCACCTTCGACCCTTCATCATGCACGTTTAGTCTATGTATAATAATTGTTGTCTTAGTGGTTTACATAATTTTGAGCCTAAATAGCAATCATTGTGCTAATTCTTTCATAACACAAGCACGAGCACACAGAAAATATGTTTTTCTGTCAGAACATTAATAGAAAATACCTTGTGTTTTTCAATGATTGAATGGAAGTCCTGGGGAGTGAACATCATTTCAAGCTCCTTCCATTGTACATTCGTTGTACACAGTAACTTTGTGTTACTGACAGACATTCCTAACTGTTTCATCTGTTGATTCAGGGTTACATGTTGTTCCAGATTCAAGCACACATAGATAATCAATAAGAATTAATCATAGAAAAGAAGTAGATGATTGAGATAATACTTGTGTCATATATTTCATATAAATGAGATGATGACGGCTACAAAAATGATTAGACAATTAATGAATTATGTAGCTTAACCTAAAAAGGTAAAACAAAGGACTATATATAGGGTCAATAACCTTGACACCTACACAAGCCAAACTAACGAAAATACTAACAAAACCTAACAAAGGACTAACTATTACAACTTGATTAAACCAGATCTAACAATCTCCCCCTTTTAAATAAAGTTGTAATCTTCAACGATTCCACCGGTTGAAACAGGTTCTCCTCATTCCTAGAAAGCTTTCAAATCTCCTTAAGCATTCTCTGAATTCAATTCTTTCCTTGATAGATTTAATCTTTTTTTCATTTACAAACGCATCGACTGTGGGTATGTACTCACCCTTTTCAAGTCTCGTCATCTCTGAATGTTTGTATCTATCTTCAAGCTCTTTCAAAACCAACTTTAACGTTCCATCAAAAAACTTGGCAACCTCACTGGCTCGCATGTATTGTTTCTTGTGAGTCTTTGTATTCACATACATAACCCCGAGCTCAGGAGTTAGAACTGGTTTGAAAAGTGGTATGTCCTCCATCAAGTAGTGATGAAAGTTAGGAGTAGTTAGGTTTATGCTGTTCTGATTAGTCTCTGCCCCCAACTGGAAATCAAGAACATAAGAGTTGTTGATATGACTCTTGATATACCTCTTTACAGCATCCAGTGCAAAGACCACAACTCTAGGTCTGATCGTTCTGCTCCTGAAGTCATGGTATATAAACTCTAGATCTGTCACATTCAGATTTTAAAGTCTGCTTCACTAAAGGTTACCAACCTTAGATCTCTTCTTTGAACATCAAATTCTGGATACCAGACATCAAAGTACTTGTTCATTCTTACTTCCTTGATCTGAAAGATTCCTGGTCTTTCAACATAACCCTTTGTTCTTGAAACGTTTTCAATGAACTTCAGATAGTTTCTTTGATAGTCTAGTGAGTGGTCAATGATACCATACGTCTTGCACGCATCAATCTTTACTTGTGCTTTGACAAATATTCTGATGGATTCTTCTAGAAACGGAACTCTGAGAGATTTTTGGATAAGTTTGATAAGCTCGAGAGACGCACCTTGTCCATCATACCCTGTAAATGGAGTAGATCCAACTCTGACAGAAGCAGAAGGACCTTCTTGAGTGTCCTGATGTTTCTTTGCTAGATTTTTTGCTTCCATCGGAGTTACAAATACTGGCTTCGGACGTTATGCTCCACTTAGAATTCTTAGGCTGTCGGGATTTTTGATGTAAGGTAGAGCTTCAGACTCTGCTCTTTCTTTTTCAGTTCTCTCTTTCTCTTCGCTCTCCTTAGCTTCCCTCTTTCTTCTTCTCTCTTCTTTCTCCATCTTCTTTCTTTCTTTTCTCATAGATCTCCTTAACTTTTCCATATCAATCACTATCGGAGCTGTGGGATCTGAGACATTTCTTTTCAACACTCTTTCAATTGATTCTTCAAAAGGCAATGCAACGTTCTGAGTGGTTGGAGTTGAAGCTTCACCAGGAGAAGAAAAAACACAGTGTCTATCCGGATAAACCAATGGGATATCAGTAGGTATATATGGTTCATCTACTTGAGATGCCATATTTACTTGTTCAGCAGGTTGTGCTGGTTGTGCTTCTTTAGCTTCTTCTTCCTTATCATCTCTAACAAAATCATCACCGAAGATATCTTCAAATACACTTTCACCAAGTACACTGCCCGGAACCTCTGTGTCTACAATATTTCTGACATATTCTTCAACATTTACTGTATTCTCAGATTAATCAGCATCTTGAAGACCGAAATCTACCATTCTTTCTCCCTCCTCTTTCATTTTCCAGAATGATTCATACTTTGCAATGGCTTGTTCATCTGTATCCAGATCATCAACATCTATAACATTGTACGCTGATATGCCCATTGCCTCCATTACTTCTTCACATGAAGTAGTCTTAGGCTTTTCAACCATTGAGTCATCATCCGCAACATATAGAACTAAACTTCTATGCTCCAACACCTCTTCAACATTTTCTCCTTGACTTGTACCAGTACCTTGACTACTTGAGCTTCTCTTTCCGGGTACTGTACTGATTGGCACTGCACTTTCTACTATCACCAACTATCTTTTGGCTGACTGATCTCCTTGTGTCTCCCCCTCATGATCATGATCGTGATCATGGTCATGCCTAGTGACTTGAGCAGCAGCCTGAGTTTGGCATGAGTTGAAATACTTGGTTCAGTAGAGTGAATGCTTTGAGTACATCTGCATATGAAGGTTGCTGGGGCTATTGTTGCTGTCGTTGCTGATGGGAATGCATGAGCATGAATAAGTCGGCATCTGGTTGAGTTTCTGGAGCCTGAGACAGAAGTGTTGCGAGTACCAAATACTTAAGCTCATCAATTGAAAGATCTGAAGTAGGTGGTGTGACTGATGGAGTGGGTAGAACTGATGCACTTCGCTCTGGCTCAGGTTCACCAACTTGCTTCCCCTTTAGTAATTTTTTGATGTCGCTCAGTTCTTTCTCTATTCTGTCGTACTTCTCTGACCATCTGTGTTCAACAACCTTTAGGGCGCCGTCGAGATATTCCCTTGACACAAAGTCAGATGAACTAACACCAGGATAACTTATATTACCCGTTTGCACAACTGCAGATGAATCTATAGCGTGACCTGTGCTCACAGCTGGCATTGTGTTTGCTGTGACAGGATTTCCATCCGGTCCTTGTAGTCCGGATTGTGGATCTACTCTGGATGTTCTGCTCGGGTCACAAAGACGACCGAGGTCAAGACCTGCGAATAATGTCCTATCAACAAAAATAGGCTCTATACTTTGTGCACTGAAAGGAAATGAGATCCGGGACAATTGATCTCATATTTCAATATCAGATGTCTCCGAGTGAGACATTGATAGACGTTGTGCTTGATCCACATGAGCAAATGAAACTATTTCCTGTTGAGAGGAAGTAGAGTGGGTGGCTCGGGTGTGCATTTGCATGAGTGATCGGCTCATGTCTACATCTCCCAACAACAAATGCACAGAAGTGTGTGATGTGGTTGATCGTCTGGTGTAGTGGGTTATGGGTCACTCTCTCTCTTCATTTTCTTTTCGTTCCCTTTCACTCACAGACTCACGTACTTCTTCGACTATGTCTCCCTCATTTCTCCTTATATCACCAATATCACTTGCTGTAACCGCAACATGGGAATCAACTTCCAAAGCAATTTCTGCTCCACCATGATGTTGATCATCATCATCATCATCATCAATGTATCACTTCCATCATCATCTTCTCTCGTTGCAGAGTTTTTCCTTTCAGAGTCGGAGCTTTCACTGCCCAAGTCAACATTTTCTGTCACTTGGTCAGGTGAGCTAGCAACAGAGTGTATCTCTTCTGCAGCATGTTGTTCTTCTTGTTGCATCTCTATAGTGTGATGTTCAGGTTCATCCGAGGCATATTCAGAGCCTTGACCTTCACTGACTTCAGGTGTCACATGAGGTGGGGTAAGAACCCGTGACCCTGAAGTCTCCAGTCTTGGTCTTCGACCCCCGCCGGTTCCCCTCTCGGTGTTTTTCCTCTTCACTCCCCGTATCCTAACTCCCTGAGTTTCGGATACCCTCACTGACACCTCTGTCCTAGGGATTGAACCTTGGGCAGGTACAACCGGTTCTGGTTGTGCCATAGATTCTCTATACTCAACTAAGCACTCAACCTCTGGATCAACTTATCGGAGTAGAGCTTCTCGGATTGGCATAGAGTAGTTGAACTGCCTCTTTTGACGTACTAGAAACTTCATTTCATGCACTTCAGCCATTTCATGTGAACTTTGCCTGGGAATCTGCTTGTTCCTTCTTAGAACACTTCTAACCAAGAGTGTCATAAACCTCTGATATGGCAAGTAATTGAGGACTTTGACAACATTCTTCTTGGCAACAATCTTCTCAAGTAGATCAGTCCAAAAGACGATGGAATAATCTATGTGCAAGTCATGCACTATAGAGTAAAAGAGCTTCAGTATATGACTGCTTGCGTTGTCAGTGCCATAAGATTTCGCCGAGCATCGGTTGATTACTGAGAACAGTGCAGAGTAGAAGGGTGGCAGATTGTTCATTTTAAATTGGCTTACTCTGTTAAGGTCACCAACATATCCCATGTCCCTAATACCAGGAAGTGCAGTTTCCTCAGTAGGTAGTTCATCAAACTCAGTTCTGCCTTCCCTGGAATTTGCTGCAGGTAGTTGAAGAGATCATCTGAATAGCTCAAGATAAATATTGGCAGAGAAGAAGTCAATCTTGACTTTAAGAACGGGATACTTGATCTGTCCAACAGTAATGTGAGAAAGCTGGATGGTCTTCCAAGCTTGTTGCACGTTGATTTCCGGCACATCCGCACTCTCAGACAATGCTCTTTTAAGCGGGTGATTCTGAAGAATAAGATTCACCAATGGATCAATGTTGAGCTGGAACTCAAACAATGATTGTTAGGAGATTGAGGCATGTATTCTGATTGCTGTATCAGCAGCATGTCAGTGTTGACATTTGCAGGTGGAACATCTACTGTCCTCTGAGATGGAATGGAATGCTCTTGCTCAGCCTCTTGAATGGAGTTTTCATCCAACTGAACATTCAGAGAGTTGCTGTCAGCCATTTGATCTGAAATAGGAAACAACAGAGTTTGGACAGAGTCCAAGAGCTCAAAGTTAGTACATGAGAGTGAAATAGTGAGAACAACCACTTTTGAGAATTCCCAAGTATAGGATTCGCAGGCTATAGGCTTGCGAGTTCTTACACTTAGGTGCTCAGGATTCGCAGGCAAGCTCTCTGTGAATCCTTCACTTAAGGGATTAAACATGATAGAGCAAGGGATAGCAGGATTCGCAGACAAGGGGTTTGCGGATCCTGTCCTTGGGGTTTTCTGACAACATAAGATCAAGGATTCGTGAACTGAACAATTCATAGAACCCTTTAAAATTCAAAATCTGCGAAACCTACACTTGAACATTTAAAATGTTCTCAAGAACACCAAGAACACCACCTATGAACCCAGAACGAGAAATGCATTAAAACAGATTTTAGGGTTTGAAATTGGCATTATTAGAATCGATATAGCATTTAGAATGTGATTTCAACCTTCAATTTTGTGCATAACCACAAGTTAGTATCCAATATTTGAATCCTCCTGAAGAACAATCGAAGGGTTCGGAAGAACATCAATCGACAAACGTTTATAAGTTGAATCTAATGTGGATATTTCCATCAATCAAGCATTCTCAGGGTTCTACTATAGTATTATGATGGGTATGAGGCCATTATAACATTCAGATGTAAGCATTAAGTTCAAGATTTTTTGAAAAAAAAAATTTCAATAGGATCGTCGAAGTCCAAGAGTCCAAAAAATCCACATAGGTTCAATCAAAAACCTAATCTGATACAGTCGAGGAACCTTGCAATAAACAAATACAGTAACAATCATGAAGTATTAAAGATATTAACAGTGAAACAACCTTTTGAGATCGAGAAGAAGGAATCAAAGAGGTTTGTGCGAGTGTTCGTGAGCTGAGGGGTTTTAGAGGGTTTAAGAGCTTTTCGCGAGATGAACTAAGATAAGTGAGAAAAGAAATAACCAAGTGTCCTATTTATACTTAAAGATAGTTAGGACACGTCACAAAGCTATGAATTCTCAGTTCTCGCAAAATATTGGACCAAGGCAAAGAATTCGCAAAAGGAGTGAGTGAGGATTCGTAAGACAAAGAATCACGAATTTAGTGCAACAGAAACAACATTCGCAAGTAAGTATCTGCGAATTATATAGATTTCGTAGGCTAATGGGCTGCAAATCCTTTAGAATTCGTAGATAATACATCTGCGAGTTTCTAACTTTCGTAGATAACCATCTCGCGAATTCTTCAGATTTCGCAAGACTATACTCTGCGAAACTTGAAGCTTTATCAAGCTAGTATAATGAGAATTTTAGACTTAGTCAAGTTTCCACTCTTTCAAAAACATTCTAAATGAGGAAACTTGCTATTTTGGAAAACTTTTCACAAAATGTACCAAAAATAGAAACTTTCTGATTAAAGAAACTTTCCAAAAATGGCATTTTTATCAATTTTAATTCTGAAAAGATTTACACACACCCCACTTACAACACTTCTTTGCTCCCTCTTGATGTAGCAATGTGGCACTCCCTTGAACTCATCGGATACTCCCCCTTGATCTGATCTCTGGTTGATCTTTCTTATGTTCAGAATTGTCTGTGATTAGTTCATGCAGCTCCCCCTTGACATGATGTGGATATTTTATCAAGGTTTGCACAGATATGCCCCCTACATATCTGCATGGATAGTTTAGTAGTTAAGCTCAATTTTCTTCCACTTCCCCAAATGTTGAGAAGCAACAAACATTATGAGACAAATTTAGAGTAAGAGAAACTCCCTGTTTTCCAGATGATCAACAACTTTTGACAGTTGTGTATGAGTTATAAGCTGTTGTACTTAGAAGTCAATGTTTTGACATTTAAGCAAGAGTCCTGATCTGTAGTAATCAGAAGTCATTGATTTTTCATTCCTTCATGACTGGGACATCTTCCATTTTCTCTTTTCCTTTTTCCACCTGCACCACAGATTTAGGTTTTGGTACCCAAACAAGCTTGGGTCCAGTTTGGTCAGTTTTTGAGAATATCTTTGAGTGATTCTCATACCTGTGATAAGCACTACGATGATAACTTTCTTTTTGCTATCCTGATCAAATGTTTTGCTGATTAGACAAAGTCAGGTGCAAAAGACTTACCTCTTGAAGCTCTTTTCGTTTTCTTCTGATTAGCTTTGTCAAGCTTTGCTGCATCTGGAGAACCTTTAACAACCCAAACCATTTGATCTTTCCTTGAAGACTGAGTTGAAGATCTTTAAAAATGATTGACACTCTTATCAGCTGATTTCACATAAAAGGATTTTGGAGATTTAATCTGCATTGGTTTAGAAGCTTTAGATTTCACATCTTGTTTTCTGAAGATCATTTTCTGAAACATACTTGATACTGTTTGAAAGGAACACGCTGATTCAGCACAATCATCATCATAAGAGGATGAAGTGGAAGCATAAGTGGTTATCTTGGTAGGCAAATCAGTATTATCACTCTCAAGTTGTTGAATTTTATCACACAACTTAGATTTCTCATTGCAGAGTTTGTCAAACTTGATCTGAATTCCAGATATACTCCTTTTCTCCTTCATTATCTCAGTAGACAAGTTTGCCAATTTGCTTGTAAGCTTAGAGATTTCTTTTTCAAAAATCTTTCTCTCTTCTTCAAAATCTTTTTCCAAAGTCTGGTTTTTATCTGAAATTTCTTTGAATAGATTAGCATTTTTGCTTTTAAAATCTTTTCTCTCATCATCAAAGGGCTTCCTTTCAGATATGATGAGTTGTTCAAAGTCAGAAACTTGCTTTAAAAGATTTGAGATTTTAATCTCCAATTGTTTCTTCTCAGACTCAGACTTTTTGGAAATATCAAACAGTCTTTGGTTGAAGGTCTTTTCCAGTTCAACAATTTCCTTGTTCTTTCTGTCATCCACTTTTTTAAGCCATTCATGACCTTTATCTTGATACCGCTTCACTTGAATTTCAGCTTTTGTCAATTTGACATTTTAGGCATCCATGTCATCTCTCAACTTCTTGTTTTGACATCTGAGAGTTTCAAGTTCAGCTTACATTTTGGGTATCTCTGGCAAGTAGGATAGAGCACAATTTCTTGAAGTGAGTACAATATTTCCCTTATCATCTGTATAAGGTATCTTTCATGTGTATCTAAAATATGTGCTTGAAGTGATCTTTAATCAGAAATTCAGATATTTAGCACAGAAGATCAACAAGTATGCAAAAATATGAAAAAGAAGGCAATAATTCGTAAGTAACAAACAAGGATACTAAAAAGGATATAACTTTTTCAGATCAAGGAAGTTTGGATTAGGATTCGTAGATGCTTGAGTAGTGAAAGTTTAGGAATTCGCAAATAAGCTGTCTGCGAATCCTACAACTTTCGTATAAAGTACTTTACGAATTCTAGAGAATTCGTAAGTATAGAGTCTGCGAAATCTTCAACTTTCGCAGGGAACTATTTTGCGAATCTTGTACTTGGATATTTTCAGCTTCACTTTGTCATGCGAGTTTTAGGAACCTTCTGAGTTCTATACTGTTTTCTCCGAGTTCTTCACACAAACTTGCGAAAATTGCACACTTCGAACCTTTTCTTCAAATTTTCACCATATCCATGGCAAGACTTGTTCAATCAACACAAAAATTTGACACTATGCTCGATAATTGACCGTGAACAAACCCCAAACACTGTATTTTTAAAAATCTTAACAGATCTGACCTTTTGAATCTGGACAGGTCGCATAAGACTAAGTCTAAAAATCCAAAGATTGATTAAATAGACAAAGAAAATGTGTTCAAATCTGTTTCTGATTAATATGAAACATGTTCATAATCATCATACGCATCTATTGATCCAAAGATTGCATTTAAACAACCTTCCAATCTCAAAAACACAATTAGAACAGTGACTTTTTCGAAAATAATAAACCGGGATTGATTTTTGCGCAGATCAATTGATTCTGATTTCTGATGTAGCTCTGATACTAATTGTTGTTCCAGATTCAAGCACACATAGATAATCAAGAAGAATTAATCATAGAAAAGAAGTAGATGATTGAGATAATACTTGTGTCATATATTTCATATGAATGAGATGATGACAGCTACACAAATGATTAGACAATGAATGAATTATGTAGCTTAACCTACAAAGGTAAAACAAAGGACTATATATAGGGTCAATAACCTTGACACCTACACAAGCCAAACTAACGAAAATACTAACAAAACATAATAAAGGACTAACTATTACAACTTGATTAAACTAGATCTAACATTACAACTCATAATTTATTTGAATTTGAAAAGATTCGGATAAATACATTCATGAATTGATGACTCATTATCAGATCAGTTGGGGGAGAAGTTCATTTCCTACCAACAAGGGGGATTGTTAATCATGAAGACTGTGCTTATTTCTTATTTAGGGGAGATCAATCAAAGACTGTGCTGACATTGAAAAAGTTTTGATGATTCTGATTCTAAAATTTATCAAAAAGGGGAAGAATTTCAGAATTTCAAAGTCAGATTCCAGAATTGGTTGATTGTATCAGAAAGGGAGAGAGTTTTCAAAGAGAAATTCTTAAAGAAAGAACAAAGTTCGAGGTTTCAAAGTCTAATTATTTTGTAAACAATGGTTCGAAGATGGAGATTAATCTAAAAACTTCATCAATATCAAATCAAAGACAAAGTTCATTCAAAGTGTCAAAGATTTGAAGTTGTCAAAGCTGATAAAGATTGTTTGCTGAAGATATTTTTGAAGTTAAGCAGACCTGAAGATATTTGTAAATTTTTTTTAATCTTGAATCCAAAGGGGGAGATTGTTAGGCTAGAATTGTATTCAAGATTAAAATAGAGGGTCTAGTTTGTAATAGTTTGATAGTGTGAGGTTTTGTGTTGTAAAAGTCAACTAATGTTGAGTTAGTATAAATAGGTTTGTTTTGTTGCAATCTTGTAGACACGTGTATAGTGATACGAATTCACAGAGTTGGTAAGAACTCACACACACTAAGAACACAACGTGAGACTTGTGACTTTACGTGAGATCTGTGACTAGTTGTAATCATATGATTTGATCTATTAAAGATTGTGTTCTAAATGTTTATGTGAAAATATATGCTAGTAATCTGGGTCATAGGGGTTGAACTTTGGGGCTATTTTGGATTTGGATTTTGGGAGGGATCTTTTGGATTTTGGGAGAAGGTGAGACTGCAGAGTCCTTTTGTTTTAACTTTTCAGGGTTTTGGTTCAGGGGTTCTGCAGAGAATGGTATTCCAGGTAATGGCTTTGGCATATTCTCCCCCTCACGATGACCAGATGGGCCATCAGGCTCATTGTCATCGTGCTTCCTCTTTTGTTGAGCGGCCTCGGCCTGGCAAGAGGAGGGTTCCTTCCTCTTTTTCTTCTTGCAGAGATAGACCACTGCGTGTTCTTCGATGGTTTTGATAGCATCTCTGGCTTCAAAGGATGTGCGGTTGATTTCGTTGTCTGATTTGAACTTCAAAGTGGCTACGATTCTCTTCATTTTTGTTGCAACACCCTTGCCTTCCTCGATTATATCCGAGCCAAGAAGGTTCATGTTCTGCAGAAGCATCTTCTCCAGAGTTTCAAGGTCATTTTTCGTCATCAGGTCAGAGGAAAGGTTCTATGGAATTTTCTGAGGCTGTTTAGTAGACGCAGAAGTTGACACTGGGACCATGGTACTACGAACCATGTTCATTATATTATTCTTCAGTTTAGTAAGTGCAACCTCTGCAGAGGGTGAAGGCGTGGGAGGAGGGGGTGTTGCTTTCTGGTTGTTGATGATTTCTCCCAAGCTCTTCAGAGCCTCTAGGTGAGCCACCACAACTACAATCAATTTATTGAAGTCATCCTTGGAGACAGAGGTTTCAGTGAACGTTTTGATGTCTGTAGCATTCGCCAAGGAGAGATTCTTGGATGCAAGCATGATGTTATCAAGAGTCAACATTGATATATTTGGAATGCGATCATCAATCTCTTCAAGTTTTGCAAATACTTTGTCAGAAAAGGACTTAAACTTCTCTTTTATGACAAAGGTATTCGGGGTGACCTCTGGATCAACACATGATCCAGATTGAGCCAAGGAGTTTTTGGCACCGTCAGAGCCTGTATTGACTTTGAGCTCTGAAGGATTTCCCTTCAATCTTCGAAGTTCCTTTAAGAAATCTTCTATGAAGGTTCTGTCAACAAGTTTCTTGGGGGAAGATTCAGAGTCTCTCCCAAGGTCCTTGTTGAGTGTACTCTATAGATTTCCTAGATCTACAAAGCTGGTGTTTGTCCTCACTACCACCTCTGAAGTGGTTTGGTGGTCACTCATACATGCATCAGAGGCAACAAATGCCTATGTGGAGGGTGGTATCGTGTCCTGGGGCAGAGGAACACTTTTGTCTACACCTCCATCCTTTTGAGAGGATGAAGTGGATTTGGCTTCCCCGGATGTGTGTGGTACAGAGGAAGAAATAATTTCCTCTGTCCGGATAGGATGCGTTAGGTTCAGACTGTGCGGTCCTTCTTCAATACCCCTCTACACTAGAACTGTAGGGGTAGACATGTGGGTTGCACTAGGATTTGGTTGAGGTTGTGTGCTCAAGGCATCTTTTTCTCCTATGAACTCCTCCTTCGATTTTTCTCCTTTGTTACCCTTTCACTCTTCGTCACTACTTGGAAGTTCTGTGACATCTTCTATTTCCATTTCTATAGTCTCACCAAGGTTCACTGAGTATTGTTTGGCAACTTCTTTGGCTATCTCTGTGGCCACCTTCAGAGGAATTTTTGGTCTTTCCTCAAGGCTTTCAAAAATCAGTACCCTCCTCCTTCTCCTCTACAGAGGCTCCTCCTTTTCCTCTACAGGTTCTTCCCTCAGTGTATCTTTTTGAGCCTTGGTCAAGGATTCATGTTCTTCTCTGTCGGCTAACTTTACCAACCTCTTCTTCTTGGTGGCGTCCTCTGTAGCCTTTTCTAGAGTTACCACAGTTCAGATCTAGGCCTCTTGGCTTTCTTTTCCTTTTTTTTCCAGAGGTTCAGATACCTCTGCTACTTGCACCACTGCAGCCTCTGAGACCATTTTGGCATTGTCTTTCTTGGCCTTCTTTTTCTTTGGCTTAGAGTCCTTTGCTACCTCTACCATTTGTTTTGGGGCCTCTTCTACTTCGACCCTCTTTTGGGTTTTTTTTTCTTTTCCTTCCTTTTTAGATTCTCACCCCCAATCCCCTCTCGGGCTCTAAGCGCTCATTTCTCACATGTACCTCTGTGGCCACATCTCCTTCAGCTCCCTCTGCTCTCTCATCTATCTCCTCCCTTAGATAAATGACTACCTCACCCACTTGGAAACCTATCCGTGGGGAGGTTGCAGGACTCGGTTCAGGAGTCCTGTGCCCACGTATGTATGCTAAACTACATTATTCACTACCCAAGTATGTCAACAACTTTGCTGGCAAAGGTCTTGCCTTTGGGTACCCTGTCTTCAGAGTTGTAGGCTTGTGGGACATCATGTCGTATACCTTAATTAATTTACCCTCTGTGGGCAACTTGTCTTTTCCACAAAGTTCATCTCCCAAAAGTACTGCAAAGAACTTGTTGAAGACCAAGTTCTTAGGCTCTGTGCCTCTTTCTTGGTCTTCCTATTTGGCAATCACGGTATTGCGGATTTCTCTGAAGATGAGTCCTGCATAGTCCAGTAGGAGGTCATAGTAAATGCCATACATAATGGCCAGGATAGTGTCGCTTGATTGGTCCGGACTTCCCACCTTGAAAGTCAGGGTTCTGTTAAGGATTGAGAATAGTACGTTCCACAGAGGTGGAAGGTTCTGACGTCTGAAGTCAGTCATCTTGGAGATTGGCTGTGCATACCCTATGAACTTGAGGAATTCTAGGATCTCAGAGTCTGTGGGTTCCTTTGAGAATTTAACAAGGTTCAACTAGTCCTTGGTTGGTAGATCAAACACTTCAGAGACCCTTCTTTGATTTATGCCAAGGACCAAAATTTTCTCAATTGAGGGATGAGTGGCATATCCCATGACGCAGTATCTATAGTTAGGGAGTTTTTCGTGTCTGCAACTAAGCCAAAACCATTGAATGTAGGACTCTAGAATATCAGTTCATTTCATAGTTAGGGATTTTGTGAGAAAATGGTTTTTCAGGATTTTGATTAGTGGTTCAGCTTCAGTAGGGAATCCTATTTGATCCAAAACCACATTGTGGTTGTTCGGTTTCAGGTTCAGTAAGGTCAGGTGATAGTCATGTCTTGTAAAGAAAAGCATTATGCTTGTGTGAGGTTTTTCTTGTCCAACAGATTGAGAGTTTTCTTTATGTGCCACTGAATGCATGGATTGGTTCAAGTCGTTTGAGCATTGGGAGTTCTTGGAGTTAGCAGAGGTGGATGCCATTGAAAATAGAAGGGAGTAGAAAAGAGAGTTCTTGCTTTGAATTCTTGAGGACAAAAGTTGCAGTTAAAAATGGGGAAAGTGAAAGTGAATGGTTTTTATACTGAGAGGGGTAAAAGAATTATTAGCGGTAACTAATAAAATTTCAAATCCGTAATGAGTACCTATACATAGTGCACCATTTGGAAAAACAACGGTACAGATACGCACCACTAATGATGTGCCACGTCATTTAGGGCGGTGCACAATCGAGTACGTACGCCTCCCATTATCTTCACGCGCGTGGCATGTGCTATTCCCATTTTACAGTCACTTTAAAAAATAACCCGCACTCCATAACCTTAAAAAGTTTCACAAGTGTTGAATATGTCAGAAGCTCTGTGGGTTAAGAGCTTCTAAGGTTATGAGCTTGGCTCTTCTAAGCACAATTTTGCACCCTATTTCCGAAAACATTGATATAACAATGAGATGAATGAGTTGATCATTTAGATTAGAGCTCAGAGATCAAGAGATATCTTTTTGAGGTACAAAGGCTCTGTGAATGATTACAGAGGCTCTGTGAAGGACCTCAGAGGCTCTTAGACGAAAAATTTCTAATTAATGAAAGACATTTGCATGTTTTGATTACCCAAAGTTTTGACAAGTTTTAATGGACAAATTTGGAAATTAGTGTCCGAGAAAAGTGTTCTGTCCTTGAAAGTGTGCGAAGAGCTTACCTTATTCTGCAAAATCTCTCGCTAAGAAGAACTCCGTTGCTCCCCCTTGAATCATCAAGGTCTTCTCTGTGTGGCTGATTCTGCTCCCCCTTGATCTATGCTTGGGTCATAAAAGATAAGCTTTGTATAAGACATAGATACAAGGAAATTCATGGCATTGAACTAGAGGGGAATGAATTTGAAAACAACCATACAAGAAAGACTGAACAAATATATACAGAAGCAAAGATAACAACACAAAAATAATATGTACGACAGAAGCTCTGTGCCCAGGTACAGAGGCTCTGTGGATCAACTCATGTTCATCATACCAAGTTTTCCAACAAGAAAAGTGAATCTTTTCTCATCTAATGCCTTTGTGAAAAGATCAGCAAGTTGGTAATCTGTGGATACAAAGTACATCTCTATGGTGCCATGCTCTACATGATGTTTCAAGAAGTGATACCTGATATAAATGTGTTTGGTTTTAGAGTGCTGAACAGGATTGGCAGATATCACAATGACACTTTTGGAATCATAGAGGATGGGTATTTTGTCAATGTCAAAACCATAGTCTCTGAGTTAGGTTCTCATCCATAGAACTTGAAAACAACAACTAGTAGCATCCACATATTCTGCTTCTGCTGTAGACGTTGATACACAGTTTTGCTTCTTGGAAGTCCAACTGACTAACTTACCTCCTAGAAATTGACAACTCCCAGAGGTACTCTTTCTGTCGAGTTTGCATCCTCCATAATGTGAATCTGTATAAGCCACGATATCAAAGCGAGAGTTCTTTGGATACCAAAGACCAAAATTCTTGGTGCCCTTTAGGTATCTAAAGATCCTTTTAACAGCAAGAAGATGAGATTCTTTGGGGTTAGCTTGAAATCTTTCACAGAGGCATGTAGCAAACATTATATCAGGTCTACTGGCAGTTAAGTACAACAGAGACCCTATGATGCCTCTGTAGAGCTTACTCTCCATAGATTTGTCGTCTGTATCTGCATAGAGCTTTGATCCAGTGGCCATAGGAGTCTTCATTGGTGAAGAGTCAGAGAGTTTGTATTTTTCAAGTATGTCAGAGACATATTTGGATTGGTTTAAGAAAATACCCTCTATGGATTGCTTGACTTGCAGTCCTAGGAAGAAAGTAAGTTCTCCCATCATGCTCATCTCAAACTCATTCTTCATCAATGTCTCAAATTTTTTGCAGTAAGAATCATTAGTAGACCCAAAAAGAATGTCATCAACATAAATCTGTACATGTAGAATCTCACCTTTTCTCTTTTTGTAAAATAAAATAGTATCAGTTGTACCTCTTTTGAAACCGTTTGCAAGAATAAAGTTTGAAAGTCTGCCGTACTAGGCTCTGGGGGATTGCTTCATTCCATACAGAGCCTTGTACAAGAGATAAACGTGATTTGGGTACTTAGAACTTTCAAACCCTGGTTGTTGTTGGACATATACTTCCTCTTGAATTTTTTTCATTTAAGAAGGCTGACTTCACATCCATTTGGTACACCTTGAAACCTCTGTGGGCTGCAAAGGCAAGGAAAATCCTTATTGCCTCGAGCCTTGCTACAGGGGCAAAGGTTTCTTCATAGTCAATGCCCTCTTCTTGACAATATCCCTTGGCCACCAATCTTGCTTTGTTTCTGATCACCACACCATCTTCATCCTTCTTGTTCCTGAAGACCCATTTGGTCCCTATTGCAATTTTGACTTTTGGCAGAGGCACTAGGGTCCACACTTCATTCCTTTCAAACTACAGAAGCTCCTCTTGCATAGCTTCTACCCAGTTTAGGTCTTCAACAACTTCAGAGATCTTCTTTGGCTCGATGATACTTACAAAATTTGTAAAGAAACAAAAATTTGTAGTAGTAGAGCGAGTCTTCACTCTATCAGAAGGGTCACCAATGATTTGGCTTTGTGGGTGACTATTGGTCCACTTGGTCATGCGTGGTAGGTGATCATTGGATTTTCCAATTGTATTTTAGGAGCATGTTCTTGTTCTTGATGTTGATCAGCCTCTGTTGGAAAAGGTTGATCATTTGTACTTGCCACAGGGTTCGATTAAGCACTTTGAGTTGATGTGGAGAGCTCTGTGGAGCCTTGATTAGAGTTATGTGATTGCTCTGGTGTTGACCCTTTAGAGATAGTAGGAAGATGATCTTGTCCTTGGTTGAGCATAGAGCCTTTTTCACGATCGGTCTCTGTGTGCCCCCCTCAACATTTGTACCTACAAAAGTAGTGGAAGAGAGTGAAGCATTGCTAGGACCAGTTAACGAAGTACCTGTTTGGTCCTCAAAGGCCTCGACTCCAGAGGCTCTGCGATCATTTTTAGAGGGTCCATCATCATAGAACATCTCTTCAAACAAATGATGAAGTTCATTTGTTCTTGATGAATCACCAGAGTCTTTATCTTCAAGCTTGAGTTCTGAGTTGATTTGTTCAGAAGTCATCTGGAAAGAGTCATCAAAAGAAACATTAATATTTTCAAGTATATGTCTGGATTTGATCTTAAAGACTCTGTATGCTTTGGAGGTTGATGAATAGCCAATGAACTTGGCTTCATCATCTTTGGGATTGAATATCCCAATTTGGTCTCTATCGTTTAGCACAAAACAACTGCAAACAAAAACATGAAAATACTTGGTGTTTGGATTCCTCTAATGAAGTACATGGTATGGGGTCTTTGCATGCCTCTTCACTATCAATGATCTGTTCTAAGTAAATCATGAAGTGGAATGGTTTCTGCCCAAAAAGAAATTGGCAACCCAGAGGCAGTGAGCACAGTTCTTGCGACTTCCACTAATGTTATGTTCTTGCATTCAACAACACCGTTTTGTTGTGGAGTCCTTGCAACTGAGAAGTTATGTGAAATGCCCTCTATAGTAAGATAGGCTTCTATGGTTGAGTTCTTGAACTCAGTACGATTATCACTTCTTAACCTTTGTATCCTGCAATCATGAAGAACTTGTATTCTCTTTAGGAGATTGATTAGTACCATAGCGACATTAGGTTTCTTTCGAAAAAATTCCACCCAAGTGAATCTAGAGAACTCATCAATGAGCATAAGAATGTACTTTTTTCCACCAAGGCTCTACACAGATATGGGACCACAGAGGTCGACGTGAAGCATCTGCAGAGGCCTGGTGCAGGATATCTCTGACTTGCTCTTATGGCATCTCTTTTGAGTTTGCCCATCTCACAAGAAGAGCATAGATGATCTCTATCAAATTTAATACTTGGTAGAACACTTACCAAATCCAACTTTACAAGTTTGTCAAGTGTGTGAAAGTTTAAGTGACAGAACCTGTTGTGCCAGAGCCAAGCCTCCTCATTCTTGCTAGAAACCAAACAAAGCTTTCCTTCCTTGTTGATTGATTTAAAGTCCATGAGGTATAAATCACCCCTTCTTTTGGCTCGCAGAAGCTCTGTGGTTGTGTCTTCTTTCAACAAAGAACAATAAATTCATTTAAACATCACATCTAGTCCATTATCACAGAGTTGGGTGACACTTAATAAGTTGTGCTTAAGGCCATCCACATAAGCAACTCTGCTGACATCGATGTCCCCCTTAGCAATGACTCCATAGCCTTTAATTTTCCCCTTCTTGTTATCTCCTAAGATCACAGAGCCACCTCCGAGTTTTTCTTTGTATGAGGTAAGAAACCCTCTATCGCCAATAATGTTCCTTGAACACCTGAAGTCTAGGTACCAAATAGGCACATGCTGCTTCTTCTGCAGACAGATCAAGGAGATTTAGGTACCCATTTCCAAATGGGTCCATGTTCGTTAGGGGTCTTTGGAGTTGCCTTAGCACTCTTGGTTTTGGTTTTATCCTCTTTCACAGAAGTACCAGGTTGTCCTTTCTCACCCTTGAATTTGGCATTCACAGATTTGGAGTGAGAAATAAGACATGTTGGTCTGGAGAAATGTTGGTTAAGAGCATGTATAAGATCGAAGCATTTACAATAAGAGACTCCAGAAGCAAATTCCTTAAACTTTTCATTAAACAATTGAAAGGAGGGTACAGAGCTTTGTTTACGACAACCTTTTTAGACTTGGGTTTCTTTTTACAGAAATCTTTCTCTAATCTAGGTTGAGTTTTTGCAAAATTTCCTATCGAATAGCTCTTTTCTTGTACTCTCCCTCTATGACATTCCATCCTTGCATTCACTGCCACAGAAGCATCAAATTTGTCAAATTTGGGCCATTTTCCCTTCTGTTGCCAAGTCTGTTTTTCTTGAAATGCTCTTACAGATTTTGGAGCTTTGGTCTTTTGAGAGATCAAAATATTTTCATTGTTCAACTTTTCAAGCTCAAGAGAAGTCTTAGCTTAATAGCACATATCCAGATAATCAGGGCAAATAGGTACGCCAGAAGTTTTCCTTTTAGGAGTAATCATTCTATTAGGAATGCCACAGGATAACTTACTTTCCTCTAGAATACAGGGAGCCATTTCTTGTTCCACAGAACCAGTCTCCTTATCGACAGAGGATGACTCAGATTCTAATTCAGAGTCTGAATCAAGAAAGTCTCTGTGGATGTAGGAATGATTTTCTATACATGAGTTGCTTTTTCCTTCGTTGGTGTTCTTTGAAATATTTATAGTTTTGAGAGTATAGGGAATCACTTCAGGAACGCTTAGACACTTCATCAAATATTGCTCAAAGATTTCGTGTACTTCAGAGGTTATATCAGGATGGTTAAGAAAATGGTTCTCATATGTTTTTCTCAAGTCATTTTCCAAAAGTCTTTTAAAGAGCCTTTCTTCCACAGAGGCTGGTACAAACTCTGGTGCCTCAGAGGACAACCCCTTTTCAGGAATCATCATGCACACACAGGCCATTTGGGTTTGTGTCTCTGGATGACCAAATATGAAGAGCCCTATCTGTTTTTGAGGCATATATTTCCTTGGAATGGATTTCCTCTTTTCAGAGGATGATGGTGACAAAACATTGTTTTCATACCATACATTTGTCATCAATATAGGTTTCCTCAGATGTGGTCCTTCAGAGGTTTTGCGTCTCTCTAATGTGGGCATTAAATTTGGAAGACTTGGTTTTAAGAATTGCCTAGGACAAAAGATATTTGCTAAATATTTATTTCTTTTATTTCCAGTATAGGGGTCAGTATCATCAAACCCTATACCTCTTCTGCCAACTTGGGTAATTACCTTTTCATGCACCATCTGTGCATTTTGATATTTCCAAATAATCAGATCTCTGTCGAACAAGTCTTGGTGAAGGACTTCTCTTTCTCTTTGGAAAAAATTCTTTAGAGATACAACATTTAACCTATCACTCTCATTGTTCCTTAGCTCTTTAATCTCTTCTTTTAAGGCTTGATGAAGTTTGGAAACCTTTTCTTTTAACACTTTCTTTTCAGAAATGTGCTCAGAAATAAGTGACTTTTTCTCAAGATAGAGCTTATCCTTCTCTTGAGTGAGAAGTCTAGCCTCACGCTCAAAGAACTGCAAGCTTTTTCTCAAGTTCTGAGTATGTGCTTTTGCAAGCAAAGAATTCACTTTGTAGTTCAAAAAATTTGTTTTCAAAGTCATTGGAAGATGATTCAGAAGTGGATACCTCACTATCACCGTCACAGGTGTTAACTTCTGCCATGCCTCAGAAGAGTGCATTGTTATCCCCTTCATCAGAGTACTCATCAGTCACAAGGTTTTCTTGTTCAACCATCAAGGACCTCTGAGGGTAATATTCTGCTTTCTTTTTGAAGAAGGCAACATCTCGAACAGGCTTGCCCTTGTTGGCGTGCCCACCCTTGAAGCATCCTTCATTTTGTTAGGGGGCCTTTTCTCCACCTCTGCCGTCAAACTTCTTTGCACCTCTTCTGTCATCTCTCCTTTCCTCTTGTCTCTGTTCATCACGCTCTTCTCTCACAAACTTTCTCTGCTCACCGCATCCTCTTCCTTTGTCATCTCTATTATCCCTTCCTCTGTATGCAGGCTTCTTCTTAAGACCCCTGTTGTATTCTCGGGTCATGAGGGCAAGATTTTTTGCCATTGAAGTCATATCTATTTCCTTCTTAGAGCTTTCCTCACCTTCACTCTCTACTACAAGCACCTTTTTCTTCTTCTTCTTCTTCTGAACTTCATCTGTCGTCTTCATTAAAGGAAATGCCAGAAGGCAAGTTCATAATTCTTTGAAGCACATGAACAAAAAAAAAATTACATATCATCTGAGCCTATATTTTGGCGTCTGGAAAATCATTGATCCTTCTACCAAAAGCTCCTTCTTTCTTCAACTCTCTGTAGTAGAATGGACACATGATCCTAAAGTTGATGGTTGCATTGATGTTTTCTAATAGTACATCTGTAGCTTCAGGATTGACTAGGGGTGTGCCTCTGTGCTTTTTGATTTCCTCTTTGAGATACAACAGAGTCTGAGTTGAATAGTTTTGGCTTTCGATACCCGTGAATATCTTCTTTTCACCTCTGGAATTTAAGTATACGAAGCCAAATTTGGGGTTTGTGATGATGGAGTTTGGTAGGATGTTGGCAGAGGGAGGCAAGCTGTCTTCTGGAGGTGTTAAGTTCATTCTTCTTACTCCCAGGTCTAGGGAAACCTCATAGTCAATCACAATGTAGTACAGAAGCTTCTCCCTCATCACCTCTTTGATCTCTTGATGAGCATCTTGATTTTCTCCTCTCCAGCCATATCTCTCCTTTGTCCAGCTAAAGAGCTCTGTTAAATCATGAGGATGGAAATTCCTTAGATCTGCATCAGTGAAGGTCCATTTTGTCCCATCCTCCCTTCTGACGATGTACTCATGGAACCACAAGTTTTTTCACTTGGTGTGCTTCAGTCTAATCCCTAGAACCTCTAAGAGTTTTTTCAAATTTACACGAGTACATATTACCTTCCCAAAAAGATGAAACCTTCAAATTTTCTTTGTGTATCCATCAACCAAACAAACTAATTAAAATACAAGTGGAGAAATCGGAGATACAGATACATATCGATCGAATTTTCTTTGGATAGTGGTTCATCTAACTATAACTTATCAAAATATAGATACAGATCGATCGAAGCCTGTACATATGGAGAAATCGAAGAAGGGAGAGGGAGAGAGAGAGAAAGAGAGAGCAAATTGAGATCAATGGAGAAAATGAGAGAGCAAATTGAGATCGATGGAGAAGACGAGAGAGAGAGAGAGATAACCTCTTGCTTGAAGGGAGAAACGAGAGTTGGATCGATGATGTATGGAGAAGATAGAGCTGGATCGATGATTTATGGAGAAGAGGGCTCTGGATCGATGATATATTGTGAAGACGAGTTGGTGTCGGCTGATAATCAAAATGAGTAGGGTTTAGTTGGGGGTAAAGGGTAACTTTGGAATTATCAAAATGTGAAATTCCATTCCATTGAAATCCTTGGGTTTTATGATGTAATGTTAAAATCCTATATCTATGGAATTTGTTGGAATTTAAAGATTCCATCCATTGAAAAGCTTTAGCCAAACAAGGGAATGGAGTTTGGTTAAAGGAATTCAACGTTCCAATTCTACCAGATTCCATCACATTCTACGAACCAAACACCTCCTTATAGAGTTAACTATTCTTCTTGCACACAACAAGAGAACAAGAACAATTTGAAACCAAAGCCTTAGACTCCTTTTTTTATAGGCATGAAATTTTCTGTCACCTATCATTACTCCATTGATGTGGGACAAGCCTTCTAAGCATATTTTTTAATTTTGACAAATAATTGTCAACAAACTTCACTTTGACTAAATTTTACTAAAAAAAATCTTCTCAACATCGCCGACAACCATTTTCTAAACCGATAATCATAATTCTCAGGTCAGAGAACTACCATACTCCACCATAAAGAGTGTCACCGCTTAGAATAATCTTTCTAAGAGATTTACCTTCTTATGTATACATGTTGAAAAACTTGTTGAAAATGTATGGTGCAACTTCCTTGTTTGGTATACCTAAATGTTCATCAGCCATCAACATCATTCCAACCGCACACCTTGCATCCATGATAAACCAATGCACTTGTATAAATACGTGGAAACGCTAACTACTATATACCCTTTTTAAATGGTAAAGCAGACATATCATAAGGATGTAATATCTCATATCTCAATAAAACTCACTATCTTCCAAGAGAATGGAGACATTGTTAGCATATGAATTAAAGTCTTTTGAGGAGAAAGCTCCAAATAAACAATTGCTCTTGACACCCCAGATTGTCCACACTTGCAGCATGTTAGATTCTTCCCGGTGTTTTTTTTCTTCTCTTGCCAAGTCACCAAAACCTTACTTTCTACCGAAGTGCTACTGCCAGTTTCCTCAAAACTTTAGAGTCTCTTTTCCATAGATTAAAGCATGCTTCATGTTCTCGTACGAAGATGACCAAGATAATATGATCCTCAATGCTTTATCTTCATCTTCTACCTCAACTCTTATAACCTCCAATCTGAAACAACAATGTTAAGAACATTCAGATGATCTGAATTTTTTGTACCTTAATCTAACATAAAGTATGAATCTTTTCTTTAAAACACAACCAATTGAGATATCTTTGCCTTGGTAAATTTCTCATGATTCTTCCAAAGTTCCCTCTCTAGTGATATTCCATACACTTTTGTAATAACATTGTTAACTAGACACAAATGAATAGTGCTTGTCGCTTGTAAATCCAAATCATCCTATCATTCCTCGCTTTTACTGGTCCTGCTTGAATCACCGTTGGAAGTAGGTTTCCCCTTCATCGTCTTGTGTAACACAAATTGTATCTACACATCCTTAACCTAAACTTTCCATAAGCCAAAGTTGATCCTTCCATCAATTTCTCTACAGTAAACCACATAGTGCTTGAGAACTTTGATATCGAATCCACATCTCAAAATATTGTATTGTATACTAGAAAATTTCTTGTATCCTATGAGTAGTACACCCGAAAAAAAAGTTACCAAATATGCACGTACTCCCATCACTCAAAAAAATCACACACAAAGTAACCAAGTGAATTTCTTTTATGATATGGAAGATTAGACAAAGCTGCAACCACGGAGCATACTAAGAACCCTCTAACTGAACCCCTCCTCCTATATGACCAGTTTTTTTTCGGATGTGGAAGATCAAACAGAACTGCAACCACAACGCATACTAGAACCCTAACATGAGACATTTGATACCATTTGTTGAGAAATTAGCCCTCAACTTTTCCAAACAACCTGCACAATGAACAATAATAGAGAAGAAGAAAACATGATACTTTACGTGGAAAACTCCAAAACTGAAGAAAAACACAAGCTTCTATAGAGAATATTCACTATCTGTCTATCTCCCCCAAGTACATTGATAATCTTAAAGATTTAACTCATTCCTTTCTATACTCCAAAATAGGAGAACAAGAAAGAAAGAACAATATTATTTAAAATGCTTTTTGTCGTAACGATTTGAAACTTAAGCCTTGAACCCCTTTTTATAGGCATGGAATCTCTTTCATCTGTCATTGCCCAACCTATGTGGGACAAACCTTCAAAGTTTATATTTTATTTTAGTCAAACAATTCTCAATAGGATTAGGCAAAATGTGACCATCTTAAAGAATATAAACATTGTTCGTTATTGGATGACGACAAAAATTACAACATTTATTAAATTAAAATTATAATTCATTTATTATTATTATTATTATATTTTAGTAAAATTGATTAAAATTACAAGTCCTTTTTGATATTTATCAAGAGTAATAAAATTAGTATATCTATATGGTTCTTTATATATGTAATAACCGTTGTTCTAAATTGTAGTCTTCTAGGTAAAGTGTGGTCAAAATATGAGAAAGGAAACTCAAGGACTTGAATGCAATTTATGAAAGGTATAAAAAAGGAATGAAATCCCTAATTTCCTCACTCTTGTGGCTACCATCGTGAAAGAAGAAAAGAGAGGTGAAATCTGGAGAGTATTTGCAAGGTATTTGTTGAAGGATTGCTTAGGAAATCGCAATCTACAAGTAGGGCATTTACCCTCTAATAAGTTATTTATGTACTGGTTGATGTTGATTTACAAGAAGAAGACCCTTGGAATATAGTCTGTGTTCTTATATTTTTATAGATGATTGAGCTTTGGAATCTCTGGTTTGAAATTGAGCAAAAGGGTTAATGTTTGTCTTATTATTGCAAGTGATTGATTATCTAAGATTAAGGAGCAGTGTTAGTCCATTGAGATCATGATTGAATTGAGTTAACAAGATAACAAGGAATTAGGGAGGAAATCTGTAGTTTTTTTTATTGAATGTAAACTAAACTACTACAGATACGAAGAACTCGTATAGCTACATTGCTGAAGTTGAAAGTTACTCTACAAAGACACATACAGACTTCTTATATAATCCCACACCCCTTGTACACTATTAAGCCCAAACCCAATACAAGGCCTAATACAACATAAGGTTGATTACTTTACTAAACTTCTAAAGTGAACATAAAATATGTTCTAACAATCAATCATTTATGTTTTGGGATTGAGAAAGGGTGAAAAACCCTTGACAAATGGATATCCGGGCAGACAGTTAGACCGTCTGGGAATCGCCCAAAGCCGATTGAGAGCTAACCGGATTCTGGGTGAAACCCGGATGGAGTTACCCGAGAAAAGGGTAAAACCCAAAGCGGGGTTTTACCGGGAAAAGGGTAAACCGAAGCAAGCTTTTACCGGGAATTGAATGTAAACCCGGGCGAGGGTTTACGAAAAATTAAGTGAAACCCGGGTTTGATTTGATCGGGAACTGGGTGAATCCTGGGTGAGGCGGGACCGAAAAACGTCGCTTTCCAAAACTAAAACCATTTTTAGGTGAGAGTTTAGTCGGGTTTTCATTCTAAGAAGGGGAGAAAGAAGGATGCCATAGAAGAGGCATAGTTTTGTGGAGACTTGTTATTTCTTAGTTGTGAAGGTGTACTATCCTTTGCGTACTCTAGTTTGAGAATGATGTAAATTAGTATGTTTTGGGACCGTTTGAGTTGTAATGCTATATTTTAGTTGTTATTGATTTTTGGAGTCGTTACAATATAAATATGTAACCCTGTGTAAACTAATGTATCATTATATATAGATTGTTATGGAACCCTATTGGGTAAGTAGTCATATTATTTTCACATGGTATTAGAGCCTAGGTTTCTTTCAAAAAACTAGGTCCTAACCCCAATCTTAATCCTACTCATATCAGTCAAATATACATCCACTGTCTCTTTTTGTCATTGGCAAGTCACACCTCTTGCCCATCTCACAAAACAACAGTGAGATGTCACCTATCTCCTCTTTAATGACGTCTATTTATATGGCTTATTCAAGAAGACAGTAGGGTTTCATTGTCGTGTAGCAATTCTCACCAACGTTCAACCATTGGCCCACTCTCTACTAAAGTTATCAGTCAAGTTTTTCCATTCGCTCTACTCTGGCACATGACTACACTTGTCTCTGTCTTGAATCCTTACTCCATGGCCATGCCAATATAACATGGATTGCTACCCCTACCAAGTCATGCCTCTCTTGGGGCCTCCTACCACCATTTTTGCTTGATGTTGGAAAATAACTCCCACCCCTTTGTAAGTTTGGGTAGTGTTCCACACTGAAGAAACTCGTAGCTTGCTCAACTGAGTGACTCATTGCCGTTTTCCACACCCAGTGTAAAGAATATTGCCACTACTCTCCTCGTGGGCCAAAAATTATCTCCCATGTCTGTAACACCCCTAAAAATGGGAGTAAATTCAAACATGAATATGAACAAATTTAAAACTTATATAATTGCATCACACAATAACGGGGAAAGGGTAAGGCGTTTACAATACCCAAATAAAGGAGATAAATACAACAACCTACTAATCTAAACTCATCTAGTCTAGATTAAGGACATGTGTTGCTATCTTTTCTCAAAAGAATTCTGCCCAACAAAATATCGCCATAACTAATCACCACCAAAAGTGCCCAAACTGGAAACTCGTGTCTCCGCTTAACCCCGATGAATACAGCCACTAGAGTGACCTGTTATACATGTCATTTTATGAAAAAGTGTTAGACTAAAACCTAGTGAGATCAAACAATTGTAACATAAAGTTGAAATCAAGCAAAACGAATATATAGTTTTGAAATGATACATTTTACCATTTGAGTTGGGTTTGAACCCATATAGGACACACACCATCTTGCGATGACGCAAGACACCTGATTTCCATGATTTGTGATGAAACACAAAAGTAAGCTACAACACATGTTAGATAAGCCACACTCATGGATTCTAATCATTTGATATATCGAGCTCAACTACTCCAAGTATATTGCCCGTGGAGTCTCAAGTTCAACCACACTAGATCTGTACCTTGAGATATCCAAAATCTGAGATAGTCTTAATCACTACGAAGTTACATTTTACTGCTCTTGGGCGATGCTCGACCGAATACCCCATACCTTACTCTCCCATCGAGACTCAATGCCTACTCCATATTAAACTATGGGAACTGACATCCCGAATCAAATATAGCAACTACTTAGCCTATGGATCCATTACATCGTAGTCTATAGAATCATGCCATCAATATATAGAAACAAAGGTTGTTGTCCTAGATTTGTCTCATAAACAATCAAATACACATCTTGATAGTCCTTAAATGTTCAGTATGATCAAGATAACAACAATAAAACGATGCAATTAGCCATATGATTAGTTTCTAGTCACAAGATTACAATTCACATGGATATCTCTCTCACATAGTATTTCTCTCTCTAGATACTCAATTATACGCTCTCTTAGTTCTAGTTCCAAGATTACAAAAGACAAAACCTTATATACCTACATGCTTAACAAAAGAATTTAAACAAACTAAACAACTAACCCTAACAAAGACACTTTGACTTTTCCCTTTTCCCTTTGACTCTGACTTTAGCATAGAGGGATTTGACTAGGCTTTGACTTTTAATCAAAATGATCTTGGATCAAACTTTTATGCACTAACAATATCCTCTTTTGGATTCAAGATCATTTTAAAAAAGATAAGAATTTTAGCTCCCCCTTTGGATTCAAAAAGAATTTTATCTTCACAAAACAGTCTCCCTCTTTATGTTTTTGACAAACAATCTCCTCTTTTTAAAATCAATCTCCCCTCTTTTGGTAATAATGTTGATCATCTTCAAATACTTTAACAATCTCCCCAAGGTTATGATAACCTCTTTCAGACTTCGAAAAAGAAATTATCTTCAGATTCAGTTCACTTTGCTTCAACAAATAATCTTCAAAGAAAATTTCAGTAAACTTCAACAATCTTCTTGAACTATTTTACTTTTCTCTTTTATTATGAATATTCTCCCATAATTTATTCACCATATAATTTCTTGACTTTCTCTCCAAGACTTCTTTGCATTTCTTGAATGTCTCCCCTTTTTGATGATGTAGAGCATAGAAATCATGAAAACTTCTTCAAGAAATGTCATGTACCCATTTTCTGACCATGATGTTTCCAAATGGATTTCTGAACATCCGTCAATTCAACAAATGTATTCATACAAATCTTTTCAAATTTAGACAAATAAGAATGTAACCCTGAATCAACAAATGAATAAGTTAGAAATGTCTGTAAGCAGCACAGAGCCACTTTGTACAATGAATGTACATTAGAAAGGAGCTTTTTAATGTTCACTCCCCCAGGGCTTTCATTCAATCATCGAAAATCACAAAGAATTTTCTTTGAACGTTATGACAAGAAGAAGAATTCCTTGTGCTTGTGCATGTGTAACAAAGATTGAAGCTTCTCAGCTTTATAGGCTCAAAGTGTGTAAACCATTGAGACAACAACAGTATTACACAAACTAAATATGCATGAAGGTCGAAGGTGGGGCACCTTTCCTTCTTTTTCAATATCCACATCTTCCAAATGAAGACGAGATAGATTATGTGTTGCTTCCCCAATAAAATTTGAAACATCTTTTTGTTGAGAAGAAAATGAGTAGCTGGTGAGGTTTATGCAAGAGATAGCATGGGCTAGTGCATGTTTCAATGACGGGCACCAAAGAATGTGAACAAAATCAAATAAAATTACTAAACCGGTGTGTGTGAATATTTAACAGTATATGGAAAAGATAATACAAAAGTATTTATATTTGGAAACACACGGTTAGTTAATCATGAAAGCTAAAAAAGTGAAAACACTTAAAATACACACTTTTAAAATTCATGAAAATATTTTAAGAATTGAGAAGGGGTTTGAACGTTTAAGAAAATATGTTTTCATGTCTGAAAGTCATCCATCTTTCAAACATGTATGAGATTAAGGTTAGAATAATCCTTACGCTTATCGTTAATCTCATAAAGTCAGCCTCAAAGTCATGATTGATATGATCATGTAATCTCCACCTCAAAATCTGCATCCAGTCAAAAAGTCGTCAAAGTACTAAAGTCTTATTGAGAACAAAATAACAACATTTATTGAAAGTAAAAACTTGAAAAGCGAGTTAAAACTTTAAAGAACGAGTTCTAAACTGAATGTTTAGAAGTCAATATCCTTACCTCCCCCCCCCCCTAAGATGATGCATTCACAAAAATATGTCAGTACATATCAAATGAAAAAATTTTCTAACACCCCCTACAAAGTAGATCATCTAATCTTTGTTTCACTACCTCTGAAATCATGAGCAAACTTTCAGTGCAATTACGGATACGGATTATGTTTTAAGATTCAACATACCTAATTTCGAAATGAGAAAATTAAATCTCTTTTCGTCTAAAGGTTTGGTGAATAAATCAACAATTTGATAATATGTGATTACAAATTAAAGTTCAATTGTACATTTTTCAACATTATCCTTGATAAAGTGATATCGTACGTCAATGTGCTTTGTTTTCGTGTGCTGAACAGGATTATCATATATCGCAATGGCGCTCTTCGAATCACAATATATTGGTATTTTGTTGAAATGGAATCCATAGTCTCGAAGCTGTGTCCTCATCCACAATACTTGAGAGCAGCAACTTGCATCAAATGTATACTCTGCTTCAGCGGTTGATGTGGAAACGCATAACTGTTTCTTTGAGTTGCAACTAACGAGCTTGTCTCCCAGAAATTGTATGTGACCCGATATGCTCTTCTGGTCTAGCATACAACATGCATGATCTGCACGTGAATATGTCATGACCTTAAAACCAGTATCTTCAGGATACCACAAACCAAGGTCTGCAGTTCCTTTCAGATAACTAAAGATGCGCTTTACAACTGAGAGATGGGATTCTTTAGGCTTAGCTTAATATCTAGCGCATAAACAAGTAGAGAACATACTATATATTCTACTAGCCGTTAAGTACATTAAAGAACCTATCATCCCTCTATAGGTTCTAAGATCAACAGTTTTTCCCGCAAGATCAGCTCCGATCTTAGTTCCAGGTGCCATCGGGGTTGAAATAGGAGTACAATTTTCCATTTTAAATTTCTTCAAAATATCAGAAATGTACTTCGATTGGTTTATAAAAATCCCCATAGAAAATTGTCTAACTTGTAATCCGAGAAAGAAATTCATCTCTCCCACCATACTCATTTGAAATCTAGACACCATAAGAGCAGAAAATTTCTTACAATACTTAGGGTTTGTTGAACCAAAAATTATGTCATCGACATATATTTGAATAAGAATGATATCAACTTTTTCCTTTTTGATAAAGAGAGTGGTATCGATTTTACCTTTTTGAAAAGCCTGGCTTGACTAAAAACTTGTATAGAACATCGTACTAGGCTCGAGGAGCTTGCTTTAAGTCGTACAACATGATTCGGTTTTTCAGCATTGACAAACCCTTCTGACTATGAGACGTATACCTCATCCTTCAATATGCCATTTAGAAGGCAGTCTTCACGTCCATTTGATAGACCGTGAAGTTTTTGTGTGCAACGTAGGCTAAAAACATTCGAATTGCCTCTATACGTGTAACTGGAGTGTAAGTCTCACCATAGTCTATTCCCTCCTGTTGCCGGTATCCCTTTCCTATAAGTCGAGTAATATTCCCTAGATTCAAGTTCTAATACAAAATTAATCACAACGGCAATATAGAAATCAATTTGATAATCAACCAGTTTCAATTCAATTCAAGATTCGTATTGTAATACCCTTGGATTATTTAGTGTTGCTATATTTAAAAGTTTAGGAGTTGATTATGTTAAGTGTCTTATAGTTGGGGGTTTATGTTGAAATTTTGCTTTAAATAAATAAAACTACCACGACCTCATGGATTGATATAGAATTATATGGATGTGTACAAAGTATTAGGCGGTGTATGTTTCTTCGGTGTAACATGTGTGTGGCGATTGATGAGAAGAAACCAGGAGAAAGAGAGAAATTGTATTAGAAGACTTTTAACTTGGAAACTTTTATTAAAAGATTTTTGTTCAGTTTCAAGATTCGTTATCGGTTAAAATTAAGAGTATCGCTGTCATCGAGGTGAGTTTTCGTTTAAACCATTTTTGAACCGAAATGTATATATTATCAAATAGCTATTGTTTCAATGTTATACCAAATTGGTATATTTGAATTATTACTGTTAACTTTATTACATGTTTACTTTTAAAACATGTGGTGTGATTATATAATCTTGGGAATAAGGGACTTTCACAACAGAAGCTCGTGTGCGTGTGAGACTGTAATGGTCCACGCAAGGGGTTTATATATATCTTTTTGGCCCGCGAATATGTTTCTTATGGTGAGCCATTGCCCATATTGATTGTGGTCTTTTCGGAGTGTGCGTGTAATTATGTTTATACTCGCGGATATGTTTCGTGTAGTGAGCCACTGCCGATATTGACTTCGGTCTTATTGGGGTGTGCGTTATTTTGAAAAGCGACTGTTGTGGTTAGTTACCTGGGAGGGAAGTTGTGCATGCGTATCAATTTGTGACTATTTGATTTATGATATTATATCAAAATGATTTTATACTGTATTGAAATGACAGGGATTATCTCACTAGACCATATGGTCTAACCCTCATTTTGTTTTAAAAAAAATATGTCTTTCAGGTGAAATTTATAATGGGATCGCTAGCTTGGGAAAAAGGTAGTTGAGGGTGGATTCAATTACAGGCTCGCTAGTATTGATCAGGTTATAGTTATCAGTTTGGGTGATCATATATTGGTAAAAATATAGATCTTTGGTTAAAATTTATTATTGCAGTGAGAATTATTTTTTCCGTCATTGTACTTGAGGTGATTCTGGGAAGATTATTTTTAGTCGATTCGGTCCGAACCGTATTTGGATGATTTTATGTTATTGTGATTAGTTTGGAAACCGAGTCGTTACAGATGGTATCAGAGCCTTAGTTTAAGTGAACTAGGTTGTTGATAGCCTAGACTTAAGCTGGGGGCAATATTTATGGATTTTATCAGTAAAGATTATAAGAGTTTGGTGGTTGTGAACTTTTCTTAGTATAGAAAAGTGGTTTAAGTGAGTGAAGTATTTAAAGTTTGTATTTCATCTAAAATTGAGGAAATTAAGTCGTGTTAACACTTAATTTTACTTTATTTTTGGTGTAATGGTTGATGTGTAGAAAGCAATCATAGTGAATATCTAAAATTTTGTGTGGTATGATTTGGTGGTAATTTGGTAATATGTTTTAGTTAATGGTTTGGTATGCTAAGGTTGACGCGTATGCCATTGATTTAAATATCGAGTTTCGCCGTTTTGCTAAGTTAAGGCAGTGGGTGGTTATTGTAAGATAAGTTATGATCTAAGTTTAGCTGGATGGGTCTTGATGGGAAGTCAAGATTCAAAACTGAAATAAGTTAAGGTAGCGAGATTTATAGGCAATAATATGTTTATGTTGATATGAGAATCGAACGTTTCAATAGTATTTGGAGACTTCGTAAGCGGTTATTCAAAATTTTTATTTGGTGTTTGGCATGCAAGGATAATTTTTTTTTTTCTCGATTGGAGATTGTTGAAATGTCATGATTCGGTTGATTAATAGTATTGAATTTTTGGTTAAGGATTTCTTTTAGTGAAATGTCGATATATTCCTTGAGTGTAAGGAAATGCAAGTGGTCAGATTAACTCCTTTGGGAGATTGAAAAGTGTGATGCATTATAAATCATTGAGTATGGTTCATGATGATCTTTGCATGTTTGAATGATTGATTTTATTCATTATGAATTTTGGTGAAGCCGTTTTATTAAATTTAATCTTGTAAGTGGATATATGGTTATGATGTTTGATTTTATTGAAAATTTGATTAAATATTGATGAGGATCATCGGTTATGATATGTTAGTGTGAGAAAGTGATATTGGTATGATGGAAATAAGTGGTTATGATGAAAATAAGAATTTGTCGGGTGATATAGAAAAATCGGAGTTATGTTTAAATTTGTCATTTGCCCGTGTATTAACTCATTGGGTGAGAATGAGAAAGAACCTTGGTGCAAGTTCTAGCTAAGACGATTGGTAAATTATTTTTGGTGATTGATCTAAAGCTTGCAATTTGTTAGCATGTCTTACGTTGAAAGTGTATGTTTATGAGTTCGAGAAGGATTAATAAAAGTAAAAAATATAGCGCTTGGTGTAAAAAGTCGTTGGATTTAAATTATTATTAGTGTGCAAATGTTCTCAATGATTATAGTGATCAAGGGTATGTTATTTGGGTTAGTGTCGTGTGGACATGTGTTGCTTCTTTTTATGAAGTAAGTTAATCTCCGGGTTAATTTAAAAAAAATTGTGGGTTATTGGTTTATTCGATGGAAAATTTCGAATATGTTTGTTTTACAGTTTGGATAATGCTTATTGCACGTTTTAAATCTCTGGGTTTGGGGTGTTGAGTAAGTTAGTAATGGAAAATAAGGTGATTCTAATTTTGTAATTATTGATCGAGTTTGAGATTGTTAAGAAAATTGGTATTCTGTGAGTTTGATCAGAGTGCGCAGCGAAAGCGTGATAAACCGCTATAATTTGTGTTTTGATTTGAAAGATTGTTCCATGTAGGAACAAAAAGTTCTATATTGATAGTTAAAGCGGTTGGTTGTGTAAAAGTTCGTTTGGGGTTCCATGAACACATTAATGTGTTGTAAGATTTTGAAATCAATTTTTGTTGATTAGTCACCTTCGCTTGTGGCTTGATAGAATTCCGGGACGGAATTCCTTTAAGGGGGAGATATTGTAACACCCTTGGATTATTTAGTTTTGCTATATTTAAAAGTTTAGGAGTTGATTATGTTAAGTGTCTTATAGTTGGGGGTTTATGTTGAAATTTTGCTTTAAATAAATAAAACTACCACCACCTCATGGATTGATATAGAATTATATGGATGTGTACAAAGTATTAGGTGGTGTATGTTTCTTCGGTGTAACATGTGTGTGGCGATTGATGAGAAGAAACCAGGAGAAAGAGAGAAATTGTATTAGAAGACTTTTAACTTGGAAACATTTATTAAAAGATTTTCGTTCAGTTTCAAGATTCGTTATCGGTTAAAATTAAGAGTATCGCTGTCATCGAGGTGAGTTTTCGTTTAAACCATTTTTAAACTGAAATGTATATATTATCAAATGGCTATTGTTTCAATGTTATACCAAATTGGTATATTTGAATTATTACTGTTAACTTTATTACATGTTCATTTTTAAAACATGTGGTGTGATTATATAATCTTGGGAATAAGGGACTTTCACAACAGAAGCTCGTGTGCGTGTGAGACTGTAATGGTCGGCGCAGGGGGTTTATATATATCTTTTTGGCGCACGAATATGTTTCCTGTGGTGAGCCACTGCCGATATTGATTGCGGTCTTATCGGATTGTGCGTGTAAGCATGTTATACTCGCGGATATGTTTCGTGTAGTGAGCCACAGCCGATATTGACTTCGGTCTTATTGGGGTGTGCGTTATTTTGAAAAGCGACTGTTGTGGTTAGTTACCTGGGAGGGAAGTTGTGATTTAGAGAATATTTTTTTTAGGAATATTTTTTTTAAGTGTAGTTTTTTTAGTGTTATTTTTTTAAAGTTTAGTATAAATAGAGGTTAGTATGTGACTATTCACTTTTCTTGCTTCCTTTTTCATTTTAAACCTTGAGAATTGTTCATCTTCTTCCCTCCTACTCTTTGTGTACCGATTCCCTTCCTCCATCGATTCTTTATTTGATTGCATTTCGATCAGGTTTTTGTTCCCTTTTTACTTTTACTTTGTCTAGTCTTATTGCATTGTTTTATTTTGTTTGATTTTGTTCTCTTTATCAATTGATTTATGAGAATATCGCGTTTTTACTGTTCATCGTATCTGACTTCTCAGATTTGAGCTTATTTCCTCAAAATTGGATATTGCTTTTTGTTTAGAACTGATTTTTGACAATCAGGTATGTTTCCTTTACTTTAATTTCGTGTTTTATTGTGTTAATTTTGTTTCATTTGTTTTTCGGTTCGAACACCTGAAAACTAGGGTTTTTCGCATCAAGTATGATAGATACGCAAAGTAAATTTTGCGCATCTAGTTGGATACGCAAAGAGTGCTTTGCGCATCTTACTGGAAACACAAAGTTAGGCTTGCGCATCCCGTTGGATACGCAAAGTATACTTTGCACATCATACTTGATACGCAAACCTGTTGTTTTTTTTGTGTGTTTGTTCTTGTTAAGTGTAGTTTACGTATCAATAAGGACACGCAAAGTACTTTGATACACAAACCCTCTTTCTGTTTGTGTTTGTTTGTTTTTGTATCATGTTGTACGCAAAGTCTACTTTGCGCAACCAACGGGAAACGCAAAGTTAAGTTTTCGTATCCCGTTGGACGCGCAAAGTGTACTTTGCGTATATAACTTGATACGCAAATCCCTTGTTTCTTGTGTTTTTCCTTAAGTTTGTTTTGTGCATCACAAAGGACACACAAAGTCTATTTTGCGTACCCTGTTGAATACACAAAGTGTACTTTGCGTATCCTTCTTGATACGCAATCCTTCTTGTTTTGTGTTTTCTTCTGTCTTGTTTTCGGACCTAGTTAGATACGCAAACCTATCTTTGCGTATCTTGTTCAATACGTAAACCTTGGTTTGCGCATCTAACTTGGTGCGCAAACCTGCCTTAAGGAAATTATGTGTTTTTTCTTGTTTTGTCTAATTCTTCTTTGTTTTGTCTTTTAGGTATAAAATGTCTTCTAAAACCAATACAGATCCAATGATTCAAGACGAGAATGTACTTCTCGAGGATCCTTCTGATCAAGCATCACTTGAGATGCCGATGCATTCCGTTCCTTCAGTCGGGGCTAATCTTTCTGCATCTCGCCAAACGCCGAACGATGTATTTCCTTCTTTGATGTATATTTTTCCTTACAAGCCCAACAATTATTTTGTGGACTTCGACAGAATCAATATACATCCGGTGATTTGTGCAATTCTACGAGGACATCCACTTGCTCAGCCTGACATACAATTACTAAGAATTAACTGGCTCGTCCACACCGCTTTGGGCTTCAAATAGATCAGTATGATTCTTATCTTTCATATAAGCGTCTCAGACTTATACTGGAGCTTCTTGAGCCTAATTCCAGACCTGGCCGAACTACATATGATAGCTTTCCATCTGAAGAGGAAGTATTTGAAGGGATAAGGAATCTTGGATATGTTGGGACATTAGACAAAGTGCGTGACTTTGATAAGCCTAAATTACCTCAAGTTTGGTATGCTCTCTTCTCTGTCATGATCAGGTGCCTAACATCAAAACATTTCGGCACGGACAGTGCAAGTTTACTGTATCTCCGTTTGTTCCATGTAGTCGTCTATGACTTGCATGTCGACTACACATTCATTTTCTGGACCGAACTCTTGGAGGTGGTGCATGACAAGCTTACCAACAAGAAACGCAAGTTAATTCCATTCATTCGATTCTTGAAGCTTATCATCAGAAGCATACTCAGAAGCAATCAGGATATTCCTCGAAGATTATCTTGGCCAACAGTTCGTGATACAGAAATGACTTACATCCAAAAGGTGAAGCGGACTTTTACTATTCGATGCCCATTCCTTCGGAGCTTATTGTGAATTATGCAGATCCTTCAGATGAAAGTGTTATCGAATATTGCTTGGATAATGAAATTCTTCTGGAAGCTGATCAAGAAGTTGAAGTTCCTGCTGATCAAGAAGTTGAAGTTCCTGCTGATCAAGAAGTTGAAGTACCAGCTAATCAAGAAGTAGAAGTTGAAGTATTTGTTTTTGAACAAGAGGTCAACAAAGCTCCTGAACAAGAGATTAACACAGTTGCTGAAAAAGAGGTTGATATTGTTATAGCACAAGAAGATGAGACCATCGTTGCATTTCAACAAAATGGTGTTGTTCTAGCTGATATTGGTCCTGAAGTTAGTGATACTGCTGCTGATGCTGATATTTCTAGTGATAAAGATGGGGAAAATGATGATGAAGGTGCAACTGATGATTCTGATAGTGATGATGGTGATGATGTTGATCAACCGAGTATTCAGATTTATGAAAGAAAGATCAGAACACCGAAAGTGGTTATTTCAACAGAAGTTATCTCTAAAGATGATTCTGTTCCTGTTAATCCTTCTGTTGCACATCTTTAAGTAGATGAATTGGATACAACATTTGATCAAGCCTCAACTTCGGTACAAAGTCAAGCTCCAGCAACTTTGCTTGCGACTATTCAGTCTTCAACAGTTCCAGCTGTAGAGCTTTCTTTTGATCAAGCTCGGGTTTCTTTCGATAAATTCTCTACTTTGAATGATGTCATTCGTCAGTTATCAGAGAAAATGGATGCAGAAAAGGAAGCACAGATTCTGAAGTTGAAGACTTTCTTCAAAGGCAAGATACCTGAGATTGATACGTCTGTCATTCCTTTAGAGATTCCTTTCAGATGACCAACTGGGGTAGTTCTTCGTGAACCTTCTTCTGCTGGGACTTCAACTACTTCTCCGATTGTTTCTCTTCCATTTCCTTCGGTGGTTTCTATGTCTGCGGGAATTTCTATGTCTGCTCCTTCTGGTACATCTTTAAGGTCTTCTCTTCATGAACTTCCTATTTCTGAGTTGACTGATCTACTATATGCGTGTCTACTGTCTATGTCATCGCCACAACATCAGGATCAATATCTTCTTTCTTTGCTATGGAACTTCCAACCTACGCCGCCTCCAGTTCCTTCTTCTGAATCAGACCGTATTACTTCTTTATCTGATGAGTTTCATGCATTCAGATCAGAAGTTCAATCAAGTTTTGCTGATCTTAAATCTTTTTTGACTCAAGATTTTTCTGATATCTCTAACAAGGTTGAACGTCTGGAACAAAGCTGCAGAACTGAGGCCGACCCGTCTCTTAAGCGCCGACATGACCAAGATGATCCTGATCATCAAGGCCATGAGGGGGAGAGGGCTAAGAGACCGAGAATGGAAGAAACTTCGTCAGAGAGAGATAATCCAATTCAAGAAGAAGCGGTTGGTGGATCTGAACAGAATTATGAAAATGTTGAAGATTGCAACGTTAATGACTTGGTAAATTTGTTGATTGATAGGGTTGATTCTTCTTCAATGTCTGCTTTTATCAAAGCTTCTGAGCAGAACAAAGAGAAAAACTGGCAGATTGTTGTTTATGAAGATTCAGACATTGCTTCCAATCCAGTTGTAGTTGCTAATGCTGATATTGTATCTGAGATGAAGTCTTTCTTTTCGAACATTATTGAAATTAATTCAGATGATGATGATGATTCTAAGTATGAAAAAGTCTGTAAAGTGAAGATAGAAGATTGTGATGACATCATTATCATTTCTGATACAGAAGATGATTCAGTGTTCATGGATGCAAAAGATGAAGAAGAGGCAGAAATGTTATACAGTGATCTTCCTACTCATGTGAGGTTCCTGAAACTGCTAATGTCACATCTACTCCTATTACTAGTTCAGCTCCGATTACCACTATTCCTTCAAGATCATTTGAATTTGGCCAGTCGTCAGGAGCATAAGCTGATGTTCCACCTTCTGATCCTGTGATTCCATCGTCTATTCTAGAAGAAGGAACAGCTTTATCTAGACAACAGATACAGAGGAATTTGCAACAAAGATACATGGCTTCAAGACTCAGATCAGCTTTTCTAGAAGACACTCAGAGTAATATCTTTGTTTCTAGAAGAAGGGCAATTAACATCTATGCAATTCTTAGGGTAGAGAAAGAGTCAGATGAATATCAATTTGAATACTTAATGTTCATTAAGTGCCAACGCAAAAGGAATAATACCGTGTCTTCTCAACACTTGATTGTTCGAGTCATCAATGTCACAATCAACAAGTTTGTGAATATCTGGTATCCTGATTTTGAAGTTGAAAGAAGAGACTGCAAGCGGTATAAATTTTCAGAGGCGGACTTCACTGACCTTTCTATAGATGACATTGAATTCTTATATGACCATTTCAGGAATCTATATCATAGAACACAGGATGTTTCACAAGCTTTGTCCGTCATCAAAAGATTCATTTCTACGACAAATTCGATTCTTCTGAGTTTTTGATTTCCAGATGGCCATTGAAAGTTTTCAGCCGGTTGTTAATCTTCATAAGCCCAACCGAAGCTTGCCAAACTTAGAGTCTTATCCCCTTCTCACCATAGTTGAAGATCCATATGGAGTGGTGTACAAGAATGGCTCAAATTAAAAATGTTTTCTCAGGTTTGAAGAAATTGCTCATTACTCTGATGGAACTTTAAAGGTGATTAAGCTTCAGTTGGAGCAACATCTGAAGGAGGATAAAAGAATATTTTTGGAAACAAGAGAAAATCCATTTCTAGTTGATAATGATGAAATCCGACTTCTCCAGAAGACTTTAAATTCAATTGAAGAGAGATTGAATTTCCGTTCCACTCTGCGACGTTTGGAAGTATTAATCGGGCTGAATAGACTTCGTCAACGAGAAGAGCGTCAGTGATTCTTCAAAGTCTCCTGGTTGGTCTATGCTGTTTTTGAAGATTGTTTTTGAAGACCACGACGCCAATGATTACTAAGGGGGAGATTGTTAGATCTGTTTTTAGAGTAATCATTGTATTTATTTTCTAGCCTATACTGTTCTTAATTGTGTAATCAGTTTTGTTAAGGCTAGGGGTATTTAAGTCCCCTTTGTCCTTTGTTTTTAAAAAACTTTGCACTTCATTTGAATACATCTGATTACATTTGGCGCTCCTACTTTCTCTCTCTAAAGATTTAGAGATTCTTGGACTTTCACGTATCAATTTGTGACTATTTGATTTATGATATTATATCAAAATGATTTTATACTGTATTGAAATGACATAGATTATCTCACTAGACCGTATGGTCTAACTCTCATTTTGTTTTAAAAAAAATATGTCTTTCAGGTGAAATTTATAATGGGATCGCTAGCTTGGGAAAAGGTAGTTGAGGGTGGATTCAATTACTGGCTCGCTAGTATTGATCAGGTTATTGTTATCAGTTTGGGTGATCATATATTGATAAAAATATAGATCTTTGGTTAAAATTTATTATTGCGGTGAGAATTATTTCTTTCCGTCATTGTACTTGAGGTGATTCTGGGAAGATTATTTTTAGTCGATTCGGTCCGAACCGTATTTGGATGATTTTATGTTATTGTGATTAGTTTGGAAACCGGGTCGTTACACGTATACAGTCCTCTCTCTCTGATACTTTCTCTCTCTAGAACAGTATGCACGTATAATTTAACTTCTAACTTCTAACTTGAAACACAAACTCTACAACGACCAACCTCCCTAACTATAGTCATATACCTATTTAAAACACACGCACACAAAACACATACAAACACTAAACAAAATACAACACTTTGACTTTGACTTTATTACAAAATAGACTTTGACTTTAATCCTTAAGAGTTGAATTGAGCTTTGACCTGACTTTGACTTTCAGTCTTCAGTCTTCATGATATTGTATCCAACATATTTATGCACTAACATTCTCCCCATTTGGATCAAGATCATTTCAAAAAGATTTTGCATATCAATCTCCCCCTTTTATATTTTTTTCAGCATATCAGCATTGAAGTACAATCTCCTCTTATCATCAAAAACAATTTTGTATTCTTCCCAAAGTCTTTGAACAACATCTTTTACAATCAACTTTAACATTCTCCCAAAGGTAATAAGAACCTCTTTTAGACATCGAAAAGAAATTATCTTCAAATTCAGCTCTATTTGCTTCAACAAATTATCTTCAAAGAAAATTTCAATGAATTCTGCACGCATTCTGAAATCTTTGAATTTGCCCTTTCCGCTTTCAACAAATTTTCTTCAAATTAACTGTCTTGTCATAAATTTCTTTATCAAATCCAAAACTGTTTCAAACTCTTCTTCAGTTAACATTTCTTGCCAATTAACTTCTCCCCCTTTTTGATGATTGTAGCACTGAACTCTCACAAGAAATGTCATTGATCTGATCTGACCACTGATCTTTTATACTGAGCCTATGATTCTCCGTCAATTCTTAAAGATATTCATCTGAATCTTTTTAAATCCAGACAAATTGGAATGTAATACCTGAATCAACAAATGAATCAGTTAGAAATGCCTCTCAGTAACACAAAGTCACTATGTGTAACAAATACACATTGGAAAGGAGCTTTTTGACGTTCACTCCCCCAGGTCTTCCATTCAATCATCGAATAACACAAGGTTAAACTATGAACGTTTAGACAGAAAAACAAATTTCTTGTGTGTACGTGCTTGTGTTTGAAAGAATTAAGCACAAATGATTGCTTTAATTAGGCTAAAAAATTGTGTAAACCATTGAGACAAGAACAGTTAAACACAGACTCAATTGTGCATGATCGAAGTGCGAAGGTGGGGCCGACTTACTTCTTTTTCATTATCCAGATTTTCCAAATGAAAATAAGATAGATTATATGTTGCGTCCCCTTGAAATATGAAACATCTTCTTTTTGAGAAAAAGATGAATAGTTGGTGGGGTTTTATCAAGAGTTGGCATGGGCTAGTTGCATGTTTCATTAATGTTTACGAAGAATTATCAAACACCAACAATGTGGCTTCCAGACTCAGAAAAAGTTGGTGCAGAGTTTGATATTCTTTTACTCTGTTCTCTCACCCTCTTTATTTTTAATCATTGAGCTCACATCTAACCAAACTCTCTTTTTCATTTTAACTCATCACACCCACACTCATATATTTTGAGTCCTCACTCTTCGATCACTCAAGTATTAACTTCTTGGATAGGAAAGACTGGTTATTGTGAATCCATATAAGTTCTATTTAGCTCACACAATGAACCCATGCAATCCTATAAGTACAATGTTGCTCAAACGGTTTAACTTTGCAGTTAATGCACAATGTGAAATACAAGTCAGATATATGTATGCCCTTGAATGTAATCATGAAGATTTGAGAATTTTAAATGTTGAAGATATTTCAAACAAGTATATTGAATGACTGAAGTGAATACAAGAAACATGTATGAAAATCTGACATTGTATGATAAAGATCAAAATCAGAATGATTTATCATGAAAAGCTTAGGTCAGTAAAAATTGGAATTTGTCATTACGAATCAAAATATAGACAAGTCTTGAAAGAAATGTTTTGGAATGAAATCACGCTCAAACTTTGAATATCAAGCTGGGTGTATCACCATCGAAAAATTTGTTCAATTTGAGACATGGTGATAACATTTACAACAAAAAAAATTAAACCGGTGTGTGTGTGTTAGATCATGTTTAATCAAGTTGTAATAGTTAGTCCTTTGTTACATTTTGTTATGTATTTTGTTAAGTTTGACTTTTGTAGGAGTCAAGTAAATTGACCCTATATATAGTCCCTTGTTATTTCCTTTTTAGGTTAAGGAAGTAAGAAAGGAGAATCTCATTAGGTTAAAAATCTTATAGTATTGTAGCCTCCTTTTGTGAGATATATGAATATAGTATTTTCCCAATCAATGATCTATTTCCTATGATTCATATATGTTATTACTCTGATTATTATTGTGTGTGCTTGATTCTGGAACAACAATTGGTATCAGAGCTACCTCAGAAACTCATATTCAACCAATTTGTGCAGAAATTAGTTCTAGTTTTCCTTTTTTGGAAACTTCACTGTTCCATTAGTGATTTTCTGATTCAGTGGTCATTTTAATTGCAATTTTAGGTTCAATAGATACGTATTATGAAGATGAACATGTTTCATGTTGGTTAGAAATAGATTTGAGCAAGTTTGATTAATCTATTTGATTAATCTTTAGGTTTTTAGAAGTAGTCATCTGCGAACTGTCAAGAATCACAAAGTCAGATTTATTGAAGTTTTTGGAAATTAATTGATTAGGGTTTGCTAACGATAAATCATAGAGCATACTGTCAAAATTTGGTATTGATTGAACAAGTATTTCTTTGGATTTGGTGAAAAATTGAAGAAAAGGCTTAAAACATAGAGGTTTCGCAAGACACAGTGAAGAACTCGCAAAACTCCTAGAACTCGCAGGATTAAGGATTCTCAAGATTGAAGTTGAAAATATTCTAAGTGCAAGATTCATAGAAGTGTTCCCTGCGAAAGTCAAAAGATTCGCAACCCTCTTACTTACGAAAGCTAAAGATTCGCAACCCAATTGCTTGCGAATCTTGGTTCAAATCCTTTGGTTTGCGAAAGTTATATCCTTTGAGTATTCTTTGCTTATTGTTTGTGAATTCTTGTCTTATTATTCACATTTTTGCATACTTGTTGATTTTCTGTACTTCAATATCTGATTTTCTGACTAAAGATCACTTCAAGCACATATTTCAGACACGCAGGAAAGATTCCATACACAGATGATATGGGAAATATTGTACTTACTCCAAGAGATTGTGCATTATCCTACATGACAGAGATACCCAAAATGGAAGCTGAGCTTGAAACTCTCAGATGTTAAAACAAGAAATTGAGAGATGACATGGATGCTTTAAATGTCAAAGTGACAAAGGCTGAAGTTCAAGTGAAGCTGATAGTCCAAGATCAATGAATCCTAGTGAGGGAAAGTAGAGAGAGAAAGCAAGGATGTGCAAATAGTAAAATGTATTGAATGTGTGCGTGAGATTCTTACAAGGAACAAAGACCAAAGGGACTTAAATACCCTTGGTCAATACAACACATAACGGGACACTAAACACAGTATTTGACCAAGCCCTATAAATACAATGATTACTATAAAATCAGACCTAACAATCTCCCCCTTAGTAATCATTGGCGCTTTGGTCTTCAAAAATCATCTACTAAAACAGCACACGGACCAACAAAGCGACTTTGTGAAGCTTTCTGACTATTAAGAAAAAATTTCTTCTTAGCATCTTTAAGATTCAGTTGTCTTTGCTGCCTTGAGCTCTAGACGACACACCTTTTTGAATGATTTTGAATGAACGGTGGTGGTCGGAGCAGAAACAGCAAAAGAATTAGTTGTAGCTGAGAGAATAGAATCTTTGAGCGAATCTTGATCAGTAGATAAACATTTGTGCTCCTTGTCTATTTATCACCTCCTTAACATCTCTTAATTCTCCCCCTCATGAGCTTGATGATCGGGATCAACTTGGTCATGCAAATGTTGGAGACGAAACAACTTAAGATCTGCAAAATCAAAGAAACAGAGAAAAACAGAGATTTGCGCATCATTTTGGTTGCGCAAACCGAGGTTTGCGTTTCATGAAGGATACGTAAAATGAGGTTTGCGTTTCATGAAGGATACGCAAAACGAGGTTTGCATGACCAGCGGAATGCGCAAAGCTGACAAACTCAGAAAAAATTTACCTTTTTAAGCTCTTTGACTCCCCCTACACAAATGCACTAGATATGACAATTCGAGTTAGCATTCATAAAGGAAAAACAGATACTCCCCCTCAAAAACAAATATAATCTTTGAAAAACATTCTCTTTGTTCACTCCCCCTTGAATAATGCATAAACCCATTAAAATATAGTTATGAGAACACAATGATCAAATATTAATGTAGAAAGAAAAATATACTAAATGTAAATTTCGAAACAACTAAACATATAAAATTTTAAACACTAAACAAATTAAAGTCTACTCAGTAAAATATCACAGATTTATCAATCAGTTGAAATCAAGCGTGTGTTGTTGGATACAAGAACAAGTTTTATTGGATATCAACATGTTCAGTTTCAAAAACTTCCAGCAATCTATTCAGTGTGCTCACATGCGAATCTTCGATTAGATTCAAGAAAATGCAATTCTAAAAATATAATAGAGAACTTTGCATGTACTCACACTAATCCATCAAAAGTTAAGATTATCACAAATTTATAGGTTTATCGCAACTTAAACATATCACCAAGTATAATGAGATGTGTGCTCATTGGCATCTTTTTAGCAGTGTGCACATTGGCATCTTAACATGAGTGTGCTCTTTGGCATCTTTTAAGCTTGTGCACTTTGGCATCTTTTGATCAAAAAGTTTATTAAGTAAAGAACATGCCGTAAACGTAACTTTCTATCTGATCCTATTGCAGGATTTGGGTCAGCCGCTCCCAGAACCGTTGGCCTTAGGGGACTAGGTGTCAAACACCCCTTGGAACTTACTCTCCCAGATCAGAAAGGCTACATCGACATATCCTAAACCCATTCATACCAGTAGAACATGACTTTAGATCTGATTCTATTAAAGGATTTGAGTTCGATCACTCCCAGACCAAATGAACTTAGGGGACCAGATGACAAGCATCCTGAAGAACTTACTTTCCCAAACCAAAAAGGCCACAGGTACAAACTTTTAAACTTAGAGATTTCTGAATTTTAAGAATTTAATATTCATCTCAATTACTCAGTTTTACATAAAAGTATTTAGCCCATATTTTCATTACAATCAAAATTTTGACTTTTTAGAATTTTCCAAGCATTGTAAACTAGAAATATTCCGAATTGTGAATGAAAAACAATCAAGCAATTCTCAAAACAATTAAGATTTAGCAATGAAAATCTAGAGGGAGAGAGAGTAGAGAGAGAAAGTAGATCTTGAATCTCTTGAAGTCATTGATCTCACTTATGATATTACAATTAGGTTCTTACCCAACTTACAAAGCCTAAACCCTATTTATACCAACACTAATACAACACTAATACAAAAGCTTAACCACTAAGGAAACTAAACAAGCTTAGACAAACTCTGACTTTTACAATATTGACTTTGACAATGTTGACTTCTAACTTTGATTTTCCTAAATAAATCTTGGATACAATATTTGGACTTAACAATCTCCCCCTTTGTATTCAAGATTTAATAAAAATTTGACACTAGTATTCAGCTCTTGATTCTTCAGCTTTTGTCTCTGACAACTATGAACTTTGAAACACTTTCAACCTTTGAAGAATCTTGAAAAGTCTTTTTACTTTGTATCTTTGAAAGTCAACATGTCTCGAACAGGAACCTTAATTCTTGAAACTTCTTTGAACTTTGACTTTGAAACATCTCTCACAATCTTTGAACATCTTTGAAACAACTTGTATCTTCATCACTTTCATCTCTAGACTGTCATCAGAAAACAAACTTTCACACATCATCTTGATTTATCTTTGAATAATCTTTCTTCAGAATCTTTTAACAATGCAATAGCGGAAGCATTCGAATTTCTTTGAACTCTCAGAATTTCTTCACAAGACTTTTCACTTTGACAACTCTTCATAGCTACACATCATCTTGATTTATCATTGAATAATCTTTCTTCAGAATCTTTTAACAATGCAATAGCGGAAGCATTTGAATTTCTTTGAACTCTCAGAATTTCTTCACAAGACTTTTCACTTTGACAACTCTTCATAGCTTTGAAATTGATCTTCGTAAAATTCTCCCCCTTTTTGATGATTGAGAGCATCATTATCATCAAAATTTCATCAATTTCAGCACAGACTTTGATTTCCCCCTTTTTTAATCAACTAACAATCTCCCCTTTTACAGTTTCCGAACTTTGATCTGAAGAGCCGAATCATGAACTGTATATATCTGAATCTTTTCAAATTCAGATATAATGAACGTGTAACCCTGATTCAACAAATGAAACAGTTAGGAATGCCTGTCATTAACACAAAGTTACTGTTTACAACAAATGTACAAATTAAGGAGCTGGTTTGATGATGACTCCCCAGGACTTCCATTCAATCATTGAAAAACACAAGGTAATTCTATGAATGTTCTGACAGAAAAACAAATTTTCTGTGTGCTCGTGCTTGTGTATGAAAGAATTAGCACAATGATTGTGTTTCATAAGGCTCGAAGTATGTAAATCACTGAGACAACAATGATTGTACATGGACTCAATGTGCATGAGAAAGGGTCGAAGGTGGGGCAACTTTTCTTCTTTTTCAATATTAGTATCTTCCAAGAGAAGAACCAATATATTATGTGCTGCTTCCCCATAAAATGTGAAACATTCTCTTTTTAAGAAAATAATGAGTAGCTAGTGGGGTTGTATGAAAGAGATGGCATGGGCTATTTGCCTATTTCAATGATGGTCACCAAAGAAATGTGAACCAATCAGTAATGTGGCTGCCCGACTCAGAAAGATGTTTGGTGCAGAGTTCTGATATTCTTTTAACTTTGTTCTCACACCCTCTTTCTTTTAAACATATAAGCTCACATCTAACCAATCTCTCATTTCCATTTTACCTCAGCTCACTCCCACACTCAATTCTTTTAGACCCCTCTCCCCTCAATCACTCAAAGGATTTCTTCTGTGGTAGGAAACACTGGTTATCGTGAATCCATGGAAGATCTATTAAGCACTCACACTGAATCCCATGTTCCTAAAAGTACATGTTGGTGAATGATTTTCTTGATATGAAAAGCACAAGAAATCATATGTTAGTGTATGTATGCTCATCAAAAATCAGAAATGAAATTTGAGCATTTTTAAACATTTAAGATTTCTCAAAACTTTATATAAACGAATAATAAAGAAATAATAGAAATGTTTTGAGAATCTGATAATGATTAAAATCAGATCAAATGAAATAGCTAGGGTATCAAAGAACTGGATATTTTGTTTATATGAACAAATATAAACAATATAGCAATAAAGGCACAAATTTGAAAAAGATGAAAGATGCACAACAACTTTGAAAGCAAACGGGGGTATTACCATCGAAAAATTGGTTCGATATGAGACATGGTAACAACAAATTCAAATGAAATACTGAACCGGTGTGCATGAATACTTTACAATATATGGACAAGATAATACGCAAGTATTGATCTTTGGAAACACACGGTCAGTTAAACATTAAAACACAAAAATGAAAAACATTTAAAATCACACTTCTTAATTCATGAAACCTTTTGAGAATCAGAAGTGGTTTGAACATTTCAGAAACTATTTTTCATGCTTGAAAGTTGTTCTTCTTTCAAACAATCAGAGATGTAGATTAGAAGATATTTACCTTTTTAGCTCCCCCTCAAATCATGATATAATGATTTATGACTTTTGAGCTCCCCCTGGATATTTGCAAAATATCCAAGTCTGATCCGTGAAAAACGGGTCCTGATCTGTAATGTGATCAGAAGCCATCACCTTTACTCCCCCTATAAATTATGCAACAGTAGATTTATCAATGAAAACAAGATAGAGATCCACAATTCCTTCTGGAATGTAGTCCGTCATATCAGTAAGATTTATCAATGAAAAAGTACAGGATAAGGATCTACAATTCCTTCGGGAATGTAGTCCGTCATATCTCTCTAATGCACTTTTCAGAAAAGAAAGTACTCCCCCTTGATGGTTGATTTCTTCATTTGAGTATTGGAGTACAATCCTCATATCATGACAGGAGTAAAGGTCTTTAATCGTTGAGGTACGGGTCCTAAGCTGATGTGCTTAGAAGCCACATTATTGACATTGAGGTGCGGGTCTTGAACTGTGTAATTCAAGAGCCATAATCTTGACATTGAAGTCCGGGTTTTGAACTGTTGTGTTCAAAAGCCATTGTTCTTTTACTCCCCCTTAACTTGAGGTGCCTGCAACACAGAATCAGTTTTTGACTTTGGTACCCACTGGTATTTGGGTCCATGAATGTTATTTGCAGTTCTTGTGGGTGATATAGAGTAAGAACCATACCAGAAATGATCACTCGTTTTGTGAATATGATCATGTGTACAGCCGTAAGAACAATAATATTTATTACCTGAAAACCTGAGTAATTGATCTTTTGAGTATATATGGTCAGTTTTACCTTTATGCTCTTTGTTCTTCCTTGCTTTATGTACATGTACACATGATGTGTTTCCTTTCAGCTCATCTTCCTTGTCATCCTTGACTGATTTCTTTTTCCAGATCATTTTCTCTTTCTTGTAATTTCTTCTTCTCGGATATGTACCTGAACCATCTAGATATCTATCATAGAAAATGTTAGATCTACGAATCTGATCAAAAGATTTAATTGACCTTTGTCAAGAGACAGATTTCTGATTTGAACTTGAAGCAGACTTTTCAAGCTCTTTGATCTTTGAAGCAAAGTTGTCTCTTTCTTTAACAAGTAGGTCAATCTTCTTCGTGAACTCAGACTTCGTTTTCTGCTCTTTCAGTGCATTTTCAGATAGTTCAGATAGCTTGGCAGTCAGCTTTCTAATCTCGGTCTCAAATATGCTTCTTTCTTCTTCAAACCCCTTCTCTGAATCGTTTCTCTGGCCAGATAGTTCCTTGAAGAATCCCACATTCTTCTGTTCAGTGGCCTTCTTTTGTTTAGCAAACTTCTCTCTTTCCAAAATAAGTACTTTCTCAAAATCGAAAACTTGTTGAGAAAGTTTTATGCATTTAAGATCAATTGACGTCTTCTCTTCAAAACACTTTCTTGAGAAATCTGAGAACTTCTTTGAAAAAGTTTTCTTTTCACTCTCAAAATTACCTTTATCTTCAGCAAGCTTTTGCTCCAAATCAAATATGTTCTTTCTAAGCTCAACATTCTCATATTCCAATTTCTTAACATTCTGCTAATTGCTCTCAACAGAGACTGTCTGCTGAATTTTAGCTTCCAACTCAGTAATCTTTCCTTTTAGATCTGATACAACTGTTGGCCCTAACATCGTCCATTCAATATAGTCCCATATCTCCTTTCTTGTTGACTTGTATAAATCTTTTCCTGTCAACTGATAGATATTTATGTGACCATTAATCTCATGACGAATACTATTCAACAAAAAAGTTCGAGCCATATTATCAGAATCTTTCTTTTCTCCCGATCCTCAGTACAATCTTCTGTTTGAGTACGATATTTCAGCTCTCCTTCAGTCAATGACAATCTGATATAACTACTCATCTCATGTGTATCTACAAAGTTGAAAAAATCAGCTTTCCACTGCTCGTATCTTCCTCTGAGTAAAATTGGAGAACTCATCCTGTTTCAAACAGAATTTGAAAAATTATCGTTAGTTGATATGAATTCAAAAACAAAATTCAAACAATCTAAAATTTTCTCTCTCAGTAAACTTTGAATGAGAGACAACTTGATAAAACAAATGATCGTTCCCAAACAATTCAGAAATTTTGACTGAAAGTCAAAATCAGATCAGCACAAAAAAAAGAAACAAACTCAGAAAAAATCCAATATCTGAAATTCTCAAAGCACTGGAATTTCTCTCAACTTTCTTGAACTTGAACTCGCAGAACATCTGCAATTTAAAAAGGCAAATCAATTTATTTTTAAGGCGCAAAGCAATTGAATTAAGAAATGCACAAAAGTAGAGTACAATTAAATTGAATTAAGCAATTGAATTCCACCGATTGCAATTAATTCCACCACTTGTGCCACTTGATTTAGAAAGCCCCACTTTGATTAAAACAACTCCATCACCGCCCCACTATGAAGATTCTTCCAATCACAAAAATTGAGTGATTTGAAACACAAACCTGTGATTTGCGTGAGGTGAGAGATGGGCAAAGACGTAACAAAGATCGTCGACAACTCTTTAATACACCGCCAGCCACATGAATTTGAACTTCACCAAATAACAAATTTCAAAGATTGCATTCACCATTTCAATTCTGCAGCACCGTCCCTTATCATCCAACTAAAGAATTGAACTTGAAATCCACTTATTTAAGACTACCACCGAATGCAATTAAAAAACCCACTATCAAATTTTCATCCAATCACAAAACAATGGTGAAGGTGTGTAGGAAATGTTTGTCAGTTAAAAGATGTGAGTGGTTTGCGTGAGGTTTGGTTTGCGCAAGGTTGTTGAGATATCACCGTATTTTTATGATTTGATAGCCAATCAAATTTTAATCTTCAAATTCCAACTTGATTCCACCACTTTACATTTGCCTTCCACCATCCATTTTCAATTGAAAAAGAAAATCACAAATGTAACCACTGATTCCAATTTCAAGTTCATTCCACCGTCCCACTAACAATTTCAAACCAATCACAAGCAATCAATTGAAATTATCCAATTTTGTGCTAGACTCATACGGCATGAACTTGCGCAAGGTTTTTATGAACTTGCGCAAAGTTGCTGTGATGTTGGTGCAGATTAATTTTCTTGAAAAACATGCAAATCAATTCTCAAAAACGTATCAGTACTATCACAAACCAATACTAAACACATATCTATTATCAATTTCAGATTAAAAACATCAAATCATAAAATTTTGATTTAGTCAGTGTTTGAACTCGTTTTTCAAGAAAATTTCAAAATTCAAAAATTGACAACAAAATAGTTCGAATTTTGAAATGTAATCAATACAAAAAACAATTCAAAACACTAATTGAATCTGATAATTCCATTTTCTTGCATCAAAATCGATTTTTTTAAAAAAATCGGATGAACAGTAACTTTTGAGTTCTTGAGAATTTTCAGAAAATCAAACTTTTTGATTTAAAAATACTGATTTAATCCAAATTGATGATCTTAAACCTCCTGAATTGATTTGGTAAGGCTCTGATACCAATTGTGAAACATAAAATCCCAATCAATCAAGCAATTTACAACACTAAGACAAAAGCTTAACCACTAAGGAAACTAAACAAGCTTAGACAAACTTTGACTTTTACAATATTGACTTTGACAATGTTGACTTCTAACTTTGACTTTCCTAAATAAATCTTGGATACAATATTTGGACTTAACACGAATCACACAACCTTAAAGCAATAATAAAAGTTTCAAACATGTTGCTGACTTTTCGACTTTTGTAAGACTTGAAATTTGATCATATAAAAACTTTAATATAAACAAAATAACTTGAAAATTTATCCTATACACATATTTTATTCAAAAGAAAGAAAAAATGTAAAACTTTACTTTATAGAATAAAATTTGTAAAGATTTAAACTTTTAAACTCAATATGCCGATGTTAAAAATTTTCATTAAAGACAAAATGTAAAGAATTCGGCAAATTGATATTTAGTTGAAACAAAATAAAATTTAGTTATTTCATCTTTCACATTATAAAAATAATTTGTGTCTCAAATTAAAAAAATGGGTTATACAAAATTAAGAAATAGTTGAACAAACTCAGATTCTTGAAAAATAATGAGAAAAACTGGAACACATCATAAACAGAGATAAAATGCAGCGGAAATAAAATTGATATACTCACAGTATCTCATTTAGTCAGAAGCTTAAATCATTGAAATACGAGTTCTAAACTGATTTGTTTAGAAGTCATAGTCTATGAAGTACGGGTCCTGAGCTGAAGTACTCAGAAGCCATATTTCTCTTACTCCCCCTTAACATGTGATGCCTGCAACTTTAAATCAGATTGAGATTTGGGTACCCACTTGAATTTGGGCCCGTGAAAGTTAGTTGCAGTTCGTATGGGGAAATAATTGTTAGATTTAACATTTAAAGCACGAGGAACATGATCAGAAAAATAATCACAATCATCAGAAGAGAAAGCATAATCATCAGAACTAGAATCTGAAGAAGAACATGAGACATGTTTTGAAAATCGAATCATTTGCTTTATAGAGTATTTTGAAATTTTATTACATTTAGCAAATGAATCACTGTTATAAAGTTTGTCTACACATTTATCCCCTTTAAAAATATGTTCATCAGATGTCCGCTTATTTCTTCAGATCTGCCTCTTTGATCGAGTGCTGAAAGTCCTATCTGTAAGAATTGAATCAGTAAAATTAGAACTGTCAGAAATAACTTTATCTTGTTTCTTTGACTTCTTTGCCCGTCTTCTTTTACGCTTAGGTTTATAATATTGATCATTTAGCGTAAAAGAATCATCAAGAATTTTAGAGGAAATATTTAAATCAGACGAAATAAATTTATCTAAGTAACCAATCTGATCAACTAATAAATCTGAATTAGCCTCGGAGTCTGAAGTAATTTGAGAAAATATTTTAAAACTTGAAACTTCCTATTTATTTTCCTTAGAATCAGAAGAGAGGCTAGAAATAGAATCTGATTTTCGAGAAATTAAATTTTCTTCAAGACTAGACGTCATGAAAGAAAGAATAATATCAGATTCAATTTTCTTCAAAATATTTTGATCTTCTATCTTCTCTTCAAGATCGATGATTTTGCCTTCTAATATTAAATGAGGAGTATATTTATTCGAATCATAAATGATAGGAGAAATATTTTCCTTATCAGAATCAGGGGCATAAAAAGAAACAAAATCATCAGATACTGAAGATTTAATAGAAGATATATCATTTAAAATTCTTCTGCCTCTCCTTGATTTTTCAGGGAAATATTTTGCATTTCCACTTGTATAAACAAAAGGAATTTCATTTTTCTTATTATTCATCTTTTTCTCATTTTCGAGTTCTAACACTTGCTTCTCATTCATCCAATCGATTTTAAATTGAGGAGCATAATGAGCAAGAGTCAGATAATCGTATTTATATAAAGTTGGGGATTTTTCAATCGCATTGTTTAAACAATGAGGATTTTCAAAACCAAGACCCCACATTTGCTTTAAAGCTTCTTCACTCCTTGGTTTGTTCATAAGTATTGTTTGTTCATATTGGTTTCTTTGATAAATCTTTTCTTCTAACTTATTTATTTTATCTGAAAATTCATCTTTAAAAGAAGTCATTTTAGTCAAAGACTCAAGATAAGTCTTATTTGAATTTTACAAATCATCCAATTTCTTTTGAAAGATGTCTTTAGTATTTTCTAAAATTGATTTTTCATCTTTCAAATAAATTTTCAGTTTGTCAATCAAATCTGACTTTTCAGAATTTAGATTCTTTTCAGATAAAAACTTAGAACGTAAATCAGACAAAGCATTAATTATGATATTGATCTGAGAGGTAATGAAATTATAATCAAATTCAGAATATACCTCATCTTCATCTGTTTCAAAATCGTCTGACTGGTCATCTCCAACCAAGCACATTTGACCGATCTCTACATTGGAAGCTTCGTCGTCAGAATGATCCAACCAGAATTCTTCTTCCACCAGCAAAGCAGTTCCATTCTCTCTCTTTTCAGCCAATTCCATTTTCTTCCGGTAGTAAGCTGAGTCCCTAACTTTCTTTGCTCGACACTCCTTTGAATAGTGGCCCGGCTTTCCACAGTTATAACATGCAGTAGACTTTGGCTCGGGCACTTTGACTGTAGAACCGGAAGTGAAGTGAGAAGAGTTGGAACCCGTCCGTGGTTGGAACTTTTTCTGGTAATGCTGAGAGATAAGGATCATAGCTTTCTGCAAAGACTCACCATCATCTTCAGTTGACCCGTTGTAAGCGTTATCAGACAACGCTTGTTCAGATAATTGCTTTGTGATGAGAGCAACCGTGTCTACTGATTTCTTCTTTTTCTGAAGTTTTTCCTTTTTCTCTATCACCAAGCTCTCATCAGTCATCAGAATCTCGTATAGTTCTTGGATTTTCATAGTGGAGATTCTGACATCGTTCCTCAATCTGTGGCATGTTTTATTCAATTCTGGTTGCAATGTGTTGAGGAATGTTAGGTCCCAAGGCTTGAGCTTCCCAGGAGGTCACCCATCCTAGGATTGCTCTCGCCCGAGCACGCTTAACTTGTTAGGATCAAGCGCTTACCACTACACCAAAAAGCAATTGCTTATGGTGAAGGCGCTACTTTATTTCCTTAAACCATGGTAGCGCAAAGCCCCGTACTAAGCGACAGGCGGACATGAGGGGCTGCACCACTTTCATGGAGCCAGCGGGTCGGGCTATTAGTCCCGGCCAGTTACGTACTCCCGAGTCGAAGGTGAGGGCGCTGGATGCTTGCGGCATTCCCAGCAAATGTTGGGATTTCTCCTCAACAATCCCCCCCAGCATTTGCACACTGGGAGACTCGAACCCGCGACCTCGCTCTGATACCAATTGTTAGGTCCCAAGGCTTAAGCTTCCCAGGAGGTCACCCATCCTAGGATTGCTCTCGTCCGAGCACGCTTAACTTGTTAGGATCAAGTGCTTACCACTACACCAAAAGCAATTGCTTATGGTGAAGGCGCTACTTTATTTCCTTAAACCATGGTAGCGCAAAGCCCCGTACTAAGCGACAGGCGGACATGAGGGGCTGCACCACTTTCGTGGAGCCAGCGGGTCGGGCTGTTAGTCCCGGCCAGTTACGTACCCCCGAGTCGAAGGTGAGGGCGCTGGATGCTTGCGTCATTCCCAGCAAATGTTGGGATTTCTCCTCAACAAGGAACTTCAGATTTAATTCAAGATCAGTCTTCTCCACTTTAATCTTTCTTAGGTCATTAATCACAGTGCAGAATCGGTCAAAGATAACCTTCAGTGATTCATTGTCCTTTGCCTTAAATTCCTGAAAATTATTAATGAAACGTGTCTGGCGTATTTGAGTAGCAACTAATAATCCATGCATGATCTTTTCTAATTGAGTCCACATCATATTCGGATCATGTTTGAAACAATCAATTCTATTGTAAATTGAGTTAGGCAGTGCTAGCATCAAATTGGACTTTGCTTCTCTGTCGGCTTTTTCACGTTTGATTTCATCAACTGTCAAAGGAGTGTCATTTTTCGGTCTGATGAATGGTCCTTCAGTAAACGACTTCATCATATTTTCTCCGTTAGCCTGACGTTCAATGAAATTAATGAACCTATCTTGCCACTGTGTAAACTCATCTTCATTAATTAAGACTGGTGGACGAGTATTTGTCCCCAATTGCATCGTTAGATCATTTTTGTAGATCTGAGCTTGGAAAACAAACTTGGCAGAATCCATAGTTGACAAACTTCAGGAAAAAAAAATTCCAGACTCTTTTTTTTTAAACGAGAGTAGAAGGTTGCGCAAACTGAGTTTTACGCAAGAAGAAGGATACGCAAACTAAGCTTTGCGTACGTAGAAGGATATGCAAACTAAGCTTTGCGTATGAAGGCTTATGCGTAAACTAGGCTTTGCATGTGAAGGCTGATGCGCAAAGTAGCTTTGCGTATTCTGAGGGATACGCACAATGAGCTTTGCGTATGCTGAGGGATACGCAAAGTTGAGCTTTGCGTAACAGGAAGAAGACGCAAACTAGACTTTGCGCACGTAGGCAGATACACAAACTTGAGATTCTCGGAAGCCACAGGATACGCAAAACTAACTTTGCGTATATAACACGATGCGAAAACCTGAAACAAAGAAACAAAATTAGTAGAACACGCAAATCCAACTAAGAACTTGCGCAAAGTACTAAGAACTTGCGCAAACTTTAGATCTTGCGCAAACAGTGTAAATCAAGAAAAACACGCAAGAATCGATTAAAACCTTGAAATTAAACAAACTAAAACACACAAATATGATCGAAAACAACTGTTTAACAACTTTCAAACAACAAATTTGATTAATAACCACTAAATCACAAATTTGAGAATGAAATAGTACTCAAAACGAGTTTTCCAGAAAACTTTTAAAACTCAAAATCGATGATCTAAAACTGTTTTTCTTGTAAGACAACCTGAAACAAATGTGATCGATTATCAAAAATGAAACTAATTTATCCAAAATCAACACAATTCGATCACAGACACATCCAAATTTTATGAGAAATCAAGAAAACGAGATTTTCTTGAAAAATTCAAGAAAATCGATCAAATTTTCGATTTCAATCACAAATTCAGATAACAAAAATCAATCTCTCAATCCTCTCAAGATTCAGATGGCTCTGATACCAATTGATAGTCCAAGATCAATGAATCCTAGAGAGAGAAAGTAGAGATAGAAAGCAAGGATGCGTAAATAGTAAAATGTATTGAATGTGTGCGTGAGATTCTTACAAGGAACAAAGACCAAAGGGACTTAAATACCCTTGGTCAATACAACACATAATGGGACACTAAACACAGTATTTGACCAAGCCCTATAAATACAATGATTACAATAAAATCAGACCTAACAGAAGCTGTATCAAGAAGAAGGTGATGACTGGCTTAAAAGAGTAGATGAGAGAAAGAACAAAGAAATAGCTGAACTAGAAACGAATTTTAACCAGAGACTGTATGATATTGCCAAGAAATCTTAGTCTGAGAAGAAACAATTAAAGATCAAAGTCTCAAATATTTTAAAACAAGTTTCTGACTTTGAACAGCTCATTATATCTGAAAGGAAATCCTTTGATAATGAGAGAAAAGGTTTTGAAAACAAAAATGTAAATCTGTTCAAAGAAATTTCAGATAAAAACCAAATTTTTGAAAAAGATTTTGAGGAAGAGAGAAAGATTTTTGAAAAGGAAATCTCAAAGCTAACTAGTAAATTGGCAAATTTATCTACTGAGATTAAGAATGAGCAGAGGAGTAAATATGGAATTCAGATCAAATTTGATAAACTCTGGAATGAGAGATCCAAGCTATGTGATAAAATTCAACAACTTGAGATTGATAATACTGACTTGTCTAACAAGTTAACAACTGATACATCTATTTCATCTTCCTATGATGATGATTCAGCTGAATCAGTGTGTTCTTTTCAGTCAGTATCAAGCATGTTTCAGAAAATGGTTTTTAGAAAACAAACTGTGAAATCTAATGTTTCTAAACAGATCAGATTAACACTCCAAAGTCCTTTTATGTAAAATCAGCTGATAAGAGTGCTAATCATTTTCAAAAATCTCTAACTCAGTCTCCAAGGAAAGATCAAATGGTCCGGGTTGTAAAGGGTTCACCAAAAGTAGCAAAGCTTCACAGAGCTAACAAGAAGAAGAACAAAACTTCAAGAGGTAAGTCTTTTGCACCTGACTTTGTCAAATCAGCAACTCATTTGATCAGGATAGCAAAAAGAAAATTATGTTGCTCTTATTGTTACTCTGGTAAGTTCACTCACAAAGTACAAGCATATAATAGATCTTATCATCACAATGCTTATCACAGGTATGAGAATCACTCAAAAAAATTCTCAAATACGGACCAAACTGGACCCAAGTTTATCTGGGTACCAAAACCTAAACCTGTGTTGCAGGTTGAGGAAAAAGGAAAAGAGAAGATAGAAGATGTCCCAGTCAAGAAGGACTGAAGGAACAATGACTTCTGATTACTACAGATCAGGACTCTTGCCTTAATGTCAAAACTATGACTTCTAAGTACAAAAGCTTAGGACTCATACTCAACTGTCAAAAGTTGGTGATCTTTTGGAATACAGGGAGTTTCTCTTACTCTCACTCTCTATCTCACAATGTTTGGTATTTTCATCAATTGATATCAACAATTGGAATTTTCAATGTCATATCTTTATGTTGAAGGTATAGGAGGAAAATGAGCTTAATTGTTAAATTTTACAAGCAGATATGAAGGGGGAGCATGTCTGCACAAACCTTAACAAGGATCCACAATATGTTAAGGGGGAGCTGCAAGAAGCAATTACAAACAACAATGAATATCAGATATTAGACAACAACAAATAGTGTCAAACAAGATCAACCAGATATCAGATCAAGGGGGAGTATCTGATGAACTCAAGGGAGTACTACACTACTACATCAAGGGGGAGTAAAGATGTGTTATAAGTGGTGTGTGTGTAAAACCTTTTCTAAATTAAAATGGGTTAAAATCCCATTTTTAGAAAGTTTCTTTCAATATAAAGTTTCTATTTTCGGCAAGTTCTTTGAAATGTTTCCTAAAATAGCAAATAATGTTTTTGAAAAAATGGAAATTGTGCTAAGTCTAGAATTCGCAACCTTTTAGATTGAGAAAGCTTCAGATTTCGCAAAGTGAACACTTGTGAAAGCTGGAGAATTCACAAACTAAAGGCTTACGAATCTTAGACATTCGCAGAAGTACTATCTACGAATCCTTAAGAATTCGCAACCTTCATGCTTGCGAAAGCTTCAGAATTCGCAGTTCACTTGCTTGCGAAAGTTATCTATCTTGCACAGGATTCATAAATTCGTTCCTTGCGAATCCTCACACACGTTGCTTGCGAATTCTTTAGTGAGCAACACCTTGCCACATCAGCTTGCGAAAGTTGAGGTCCATTCTACTCTTGCCAAATGTCTAAGTCATTTTTGAGTATAAATACAACACTTGGTATTTTTTTTATCCTTACTTTTCAAGTTCGCAACATTCAAAGAGCAAAAACCCTCTAAAACCCCTTTTCACGAGTTCTTCATTCGGCCCTTAGATTCCATCTTCGTTTTTCATAATAGGTTGATTGTTTGTTTAAATCTTGTTTGTTTTATGTTGTTATTATTAGTGTGATTGTTTAATGCAGGAGTTCATCAACTGGATTAGATTCAGGGTTTGATTTGAACGTTTTGGTCCTTTGGACTTCGAACGAACACATGAAGAAATCTTAAATTTTTGGAACTTAATGTCTAAAACTTGATGTTAATATCATCTCATAACCCTCGTAATACTGTTCTGAAACCTTTTGATTACTTGTTTAATCTAAAACTTAAACTTTGGACTCATAAAATCAATTTTGTCGATTGGTTAGCTTTCACGACTACTCGACTGTTCTTAGTCGATTTTCACAAATCAATGTTTAATCTGAGGTTAAAAGTCAAATTATAGGTTAAAAGATTATTTAAAACACTTAATGTGTTCTTGAGGACACTTTGAATATTCAAGTAAAAATGTTAAGTTTCTCAAATTTTTGAAAGACTCATGTGTTTTACGAATCTTTGAGATGTTTGATTTTCACAAATCTTTGTTTTCTCTCTTAGAAAAACCCTAAGGACAGGATTCGCTAAACCTAACATTGCGAATCCTGAATGCTCTTAAGTGTCAAAATTCTTCTAAGTGAGGAATTCGCAGATTAACAACTTGCAAATTCTGAGTCAACTCTAGAATTTCCTAAGTGTAGGATTCGCAGAATGCTTCTTTGCGAATCCTAAACACTTTCTTTGTTTCTCCACTCCTATGTCTAGGGATTCGCAACTCAGTGTCCTGCGAATCCTATACTTCGTGAATTTCAGAAAAATGCTTTTCAAATGTCCAAATTTTAAAATATTGTTTCTGACATCTTGGACCTTGTCCAAACCTTTTTGTCTCATCTTTCAGGTCAAATGGCAGCCAACAATTCTCCAAATGTGCAAATGGAAGAAAACTCTGTCCATGAGGCTCATCAGGAGCACTCCATTCCATCAAGCAGAAAAACTGTCCATCAACCACCAAATGTCAATCCTGACATGTTACTCATCCTACCTTCTGACATGATGCCTCCTCAAACTGCAAACAACCACCAATTTGAATTCAAGTTGAACATCAATCCACTGGTGAACCACATCCTTCAGAATCACCGTTTGAACAAAGCACTGTCTGATAGTGCTGATGTACTAGAAATATATGTTCAACAGGCATGGAAGACAATTCATTTCACTCACATCACAGTTGGACAAATCAGATGTCCAGTTCTCAGAGTCAATGTTGACCTCTACTCAGCTGATATTTCTCTTGAATTGTTCAGAAGATCCCTTCAATTGCAAGAAGCTAATTCAAGGGAGGGCAGAACAAAATTTGACGACTTACCCACTGAAGAGATTTTTCTTACTTGAATTAGAGAGATGGGCTATGTTGGTGAACTAAACATAGTCAGCCAATTCAAGAAGAACAATCTGCCACCCTTCTACTATGCATTGTTCTAAGTTATCAACCGGTGCTTAACAACAAAAGCATATGGAACTGACAATGCCAGCAGCCATATACTGGAGCTCTTGTATTCTATAGTGCATGACTTGCACATAGACTATGTTGTAGTATTTTGGACTGAACTACTTGAGAAGATATCTGCCAAAAGCAACACTGTCAAAGTCCTCAATTATTTGCCATATCAGAGGTTCATGACTATCTTGGTCAGGAGTGTACTGAGAGGGAACAGGCAGATCCCTAGAAGGAGTTCTCTTGAAGCAGTTGTGGTGAATGAAATGAAGTTCTTGGTTAAGCAGAAGAAACAATTTGCTTACTCCATGCCCATTCCAGAAGTATTACTTAGATGTGTTGATCCAGAGGCCGAGTGTCTTCTAGAGTATAGAGGATCTATGGCACAGCCAGAACCAGCTGTACCTACCCAAGGTCCAACCCCTAGGCCAGCGGAGTCTGAGAGGGTACATGTAACTCAGGGAGTTCGGGTATGGGGTGTTAAAAGAAAAAATACAGAGAAGAGAAACCGGAGGGGGTCGGAGACCAAGACTTGAGACTTCAGGCTCACGGGTTCTTACCCCACCTCATGTGACACCTGTAGTCAATGAAGGTCTAGGCTCTGCAAATGCCTTGGATCATCAACAACAACAACAACATATCACTGAACAACATTCTGTGGAAGAACAAGAAAGAGAAGCACAAGATAATGAACAACCTGAAACTCAAGCTCTTGAGTTGGTATATCAAAGCAGTGATGAAGAAGTGCATTATGCTTCCAGTACATCAGACAGAATCACTGAAAATGTTGACTTAGGAAGAGATGAAACAGATTCTGAGAAAACCATAACTGAAAGAAGAGATGATGATGCAAATGATGCGGATGAATAAGATGACGAGGACGATGACAACAATAATGATGGTGGTACAGGAATTTTAAATGCTGAGGATGATGAACCAATAGATGCCTTTGCAGGTTTCTATAATATAGAAATGGATGCCAATACTGCTGAACTTAATACTGCCACTGCTGATGTAGTAATTGATAATGAAATTGGAGGAATAAGAAGAATTGAGGGAGACACAGTAGAAGATGAAAGTGAAATTCTGAGAGAAAGGGAGAGAACAGAAATATAAGAGAAAGAGAGATCCACAACCCACTATTCCCGAAGATCAACCAAATCAAACACTTCAGTGCATTTGTTGCTTGAAGCTATAGACATGAGCAGATCACTCATGAAATTGCACGCCCAAACCAACCACTCTAATTCCTCTCAACAGGAGTTAGTTTTATTTTTTCATGTGGATTTAACACACAATCTATCAATGTCTCATTCGGAGACATCTGATATTAAAAACAGAGATTAGTTGCCCATGATCTCAATTCCTTTGAATGCATAAGTCCTAGAGCCACTTGTTAGAAATACAAATTTTGTAAATAGGACACTTTTTGCAGGTTTTGATCTCACTCGTCTTCGTGACCTGAGTGAAACATCCTGAGTAGATTCGCAATCCAGACTACGAGGACCGGATGGAAATCCTGTCATAGCTAACTCCATACCGGCTACGAGCATAGGTCACATAGTAGAATCATCTACTGTTGTGCAAACGGGCAATCTAAGTGATCCCGGTGTTAGTTCACCCGACTATGTGTCAAGGGAATATCTCGACAGCGCACTAAAGGCCATTGAGACCAGGTGGTCAAAGAAATATGATAGAGTTGAGAAGGAGCTAGGGGATATAAAGAGAATGTTAAAGGGGAAGCAAGTTGCTGAACTTGAGCCCACAAGGAGAGAACCAGTAGTACCTACCCAGTTACCAAATACACTAAACTCTGTTGACTTATCCATTGATGAGCTAAGGATAACCAACAAGATGCAGATCTTTTTTCACTTCTTAGCTCCCACCACCACTACCAACAACAACAACCACCAATATCTGTGCAACCAACAGATATAGGTAGAGCCACAGAGTCAAACTTCATATCTGTGCAACCAACAGATATAGGTAGAGCCACAGAGTCAAACTTCTCTGATGCAGATGTACTGAAAGCTTTCACTCTTTTGAATCAAGCTTTTAAGTTATCTTGCCAAACCTATGCAGTTGTTCAGTTCAGAAGGCATGATCATGAGGGGGAGACAAGGAGAGAACATTTTGTATCTGGAAGACAATTGGTTGTGGTGAAGAATGTTGTGCCCATAAGTACTGTATCTAGAAGAGAAAGATCTAGCCATCAAGGTGAAGGTACAAGTACAAGTCAGAGAGCTGAACATGTTGAAAGATCTAATCAGGACATGGTACAGAAAATTAGTGATGATGAAGAAGATTTAGAAGAAGGAGAGACAAGTAGCTTAGTTGTTTATGTTGCTAATGATGAGTCAAGGGTTAAAAAGCCTAAGACAGCAACTTGTGAAGAAGTGATGGAGGCTATGGGAATCACATCATGCAACTTTATTGATGTAGATGAGCTAGACACAGATGAGCAAGTTGAAGCTAAGTATGAAATGTTTTGGACGGTGAAGGAAGAAGGTGAAAAGGAAATGAATTTTGGTCTACAATGTGCAAGTCATCCAGAAAACTCTGTCAATGCTGAAGAATTTGTTAAAAATGCATCTGAAGCAGAAGTTCCTATTAGTGTTCTAAATGAAAGTGTTTTTGATGACATATTTGGTGATGATTTTGAAAGAGATGGTCAATAAGATGAACCTATACAGAATTATGAGCCAGTACAGAATGCTGAACCAGTACAAGTGAATGTGGTTGCACAAGAAGAGGATCCCGACATTCCAACTGGCATTACAATAGTTTCTCCCCACAGAAACTTTGTTTTTCCTACAGCTAGTGAAACCTATGTTCCTAATGTTCAAAATGTTTCCTTTCCATTGCCCAAGTCTGTAAAAAGGGTTTTCAGATCAAATGTCTCAGATTCTTCAGCTCCTGTCTTGATTGACATGGAAAAGTTGAGAAGATCTCTGAGTAAAGAAAGGAGGAGAATGAAAGAGAAGAGAAAAGAAGAAAGAGGGAAGCCAGAGAAAGAGAAAGGTGAGAAAAAAAAATCTGATGCTGAAGCTTTACCCTACATAAGAAATCCTGACAGTCCAAGAAATCTGATGCTGAAGCTTTACCCTACATGATGCTGAAGAAGGTCCCTCTGTTCCAGTCAGAGGTAGATCTACACCTTTTACAAGTTATGATGAATAGGGCACTTCTCTAGAGTTTATTCAGCTGATCAGAAAGTCTCTCAGAGTTCCATTCTTTGACGAATTCATCAAGATTTATGTGAAAGAACTGATAAAGATTGATCCTTGCAAACTATATGGAGTGATTGACAGACCTCTAGACAACCAAAGAAATTATCTGAAGTTTATTGAGAACTTTTCAAGAACAAAAGGATATACTAACAGAGCTGGAATTCTTCAGATAAATGAAGTCAAAATGAAGAATTACTTTACTGTCTGGTATCCAGAGTTTGATGTTTAGAGGAGAGATATGAAGGAATCAACCTTTAGTGAAGCTGACTTTGAACACCTAAACATAACAGACCTGGAGTTCATTTACCATGAATTCAGAAGCAGAGTGGTTAGACCTAGAGCTGTAGTTTTTGCACTTGAAGCTGTGGAGAGGTACATGAGGTGTTTGGTCAATAATTTATACATTCTTGAATTTTAGTTGGGAGCAGAGATAAATCAGAATAGTGTAAACCTGACTGCCCCTAACTTCAATCACTACTTGATGAGAGATTTGGATTTCTTCACACCAGTTATAACTCCTGAACATGGAGTTATATATGTCAACACTGAAACTCACAAGAAACATTCATGCGAGCAAGTGAAGTAGTAAAATTCTCAGATGGAACCTTAAAGATGGTGCTGAGAGAGCTAGAAGAGAGGCATAGACATTAAGAAATGATAAGACTTGAAATGAGAGAACATATGCCTAAATCTGATAGAATTGCTATGGAAAGAATGATTCAAGCAATCAGAGATATAATTGAATTCAGAGAAGGCATCAGAAGATTTGAAAGTTTCCTAGTTATGAGGAGAACAAGTTTAAGAAGGTGGAACAATTGAAGATTACAACTTTGATTAAAAAGGGGAGAATGTTAGATCATGTTTAATCAAGTTGTAATATTAGTCCTTTGTTACATTTTGTTATGTATTTTGTTAAGTTTGAATTTTGCTGGAGTCAAGTAAATTGACCCTATATATTGTCCCTTGTTATTTCCTTTTTAGGTTAAGGAAGTAAGAAAGAAGAATCTCATTAAGTTAAGAATCTTATAGTATTGTAGCCTCCTTTTGTGAGATATATGAATATAGTATTTTTCCAATCAATGATCTCTTTCCTTTGATTCATATATGTTATTACTCTGATTATTATTGTGTGTGCTTGATTCTAGAACAATAGTGTGAATTCTTGAAAGTATATGGAAAAGATAATAAACAAGTATTTATCTTTGGAAACACACGGTTTATTAAACATTAAAGCACATGTAGATGAAAACATTTAAAAATCACACTTCTATATTCATGAGATCGTTTTAAGAATCAAAAGTGGTTTGAACATTTAAGAATATGTTTTCATATCTGAAAGTTGTCCTTCTTTCAGACACGTATATGAGATTAAGAGTAGAATATTTGCTTACGCTTATCTTAAATCTCACAAAGTCTGCTCTAAAATCATATTTATATGATCGTGTAAGCTTCCTCTCAAATCTGCAAAAATCACAAGTATGTCAAAGTACAAAGCTTTATTCACAAAATTTATTGAAAATAAAATGACATAAAGAAATAAAACGTTTAAAGTACGAGTTTTGATCAGATATAGCAGAAATCATATTCCTAACTCCTTAACTCTTACTCCCCCTAAAATTATGCATCAGAAAATTTATCAGTGATAAACATATGATAGAAATCTACAACTTCCTTGAAATGTAGATCATCATATATTGCAAATGCATATTTTCAGTAAAAATATGTACTCCCCTTGAAGGTTGAACTTCTCATTTAAGTATCGGAGTACAATCTCTTATCAACACGGGAGTATCAGCTCTTTTGATCATTGAAGAGCGAGTCCTAAACTGTTGTGTTTAGAAGTTAAACTCTTAATCTTTGAAGAATGGGTCCTGAACTGTAGTATTTAGAAGCCTTTGTTCTTTTACTCCCCCTTGACTTGAGGTGCCTGCAACATAGATTCATCTTTTGGCTTTGGTACCCACTGGTATTTGAGTCCATGTTTGTTAGTTGCAGTTCTATTAGGAGGAATAGAATAAGAACCATACCAATAATGATCACTTGTTTTATGAACAAAATTATATGTACGACAATAAGAACAATAATTCTTCTTATGATCTAACCTGATTAATTGATTTCTCGAGTAAACAAACTCAGGTTTACCTTTCCGCACAATGTTCTTCTTGGCATTTGGTGCATGTACACATGATTTCTTACCTTTCTTCTCTTCATTCTTTTAATCATCAACTGGTTTCACTTTCTAGACCAGCTTTTCATAACCATTTCTTTTTCTTCTTCTTTGTGTACCTGAACCATCTACATTTCGATCATATAAAATGTTAGTAGTACGAATTTGATCATATGAATTAACTGACCTTTTTGAAGAAACAACTCTTTGATGTGAACTTGCAGCTGTCTTCTTAGAGCCAGCTGAATCATCTCTAGGTGTGTGGATAATTGAATCTGGAGTCTTTTGCTCAGTCACCACCACCTTAGAAACAATTACTTCAAGCTCTTTTATCTTTGAAGATAAACTGTCTCTTTCTTTGACGAGTAGGTCAATCTCTTTCTGGAATTCACACTTTGTTTTCTTATATTTCAAAGCACTTGTTGACAGTTTAGATAGCTTATCTGTAAGCTTTCTTATTTCTACCTCAAAAATGTTTTTTTCTTCTTCAAAATTCTTCTCGGCATTCTTTCTCTGACCAGATATTTCTTTGAAGATTCCAGCATTTTTCTGTTCAATGGCCTTCTTCTTCTTTACAAACTTGTCTCTTTCCATTATGATTACTTTCTCAAAGTCAGTCACTTGTTGAGAAAGCTTCGAACATTTAAGCTCAACAATTTTCTTCTCTTCGAAACTCTTCCTTGAAAACTCTGATAATTTATTTGCAAACTCTTTCTTTTCTTTATCAAAAACATCTCTGTCTTTGGCCATCTTTAGCTCCAGATCAGAAATCTTCTTATTCAGTTCTTCATTAGCAGTTCCAAACTCTTTATCTTCTCCTCATTCTCATTAAAATCTATAACTTTCTCCATCTCTGACATCTATTGCATTAAATCAGAATTCTCAGTCTTCAATTTATCAACTTCCAACCATTTATCTCCTTTCAAAGCTTGAAGAACTTCTCTTTCAAGTTCTTTTGTATGTTCTTTATATCCGATAAAGAATTCTGAATATTTCCCCGAACCAGTTGCTTTTTTCAGTAAAGCTATATGAGCATGCATCCATTCTTTAAGACTGTTGAAAATGGCAACTCAATCATTTTCTGTCTTCTTATAGTAATCAATCTGATTCATCTTTCCAGCCAATGATTGGTAATAGCTTTCACGCTTTTGTACAATCTTTTCTTCGAGAGAAACAATCTTGACCTTAAGTTTAGCAATCTCTTATTTTGATGACATCTTGAGCTTAACACTATTTTATAAAGAACTTGAAATGACCGTTAGTCCAAGTGAAATCAGAAATACAAAAAAACTTAGAAAGAATTTTCTGAAATAAATTTCCAAAAATCTCCTAAGTATGGAATTCGCACCACACAATGAAACACAAAGAATTCGCACAAAGAATTCGCACACACATTATTCTTATAATTCGCACACAAGCAACCTTTCAGAATTTGCACACAAGTAAAATTCAGAATTTGGACGTACAAAATTCGCACACAGTTATATGCGAGTTCTAGGAATTTGTATACAACACTTATGCGAAATCTTGACTTAGAGATTTGAAAAATTAGCTTTTCGCATGAACTTTTCGCATGACAAACACATACAAATCCTATACTTAGAAAAATTTGAAACTCTTTACGCGAAATCTGAGGAATTCGTATGGAGCGATATGCGAGTTTTCACTTTTCGCACATAATCATTATGCGAATCCTTTCCTTAGATTTTTTCAAGAAAACTTTTCATATAAAAGACTTATGAGAAATCTGGCATTTCACATACAATACTATACGAATTCTAAATAATTCTTAACAAACACACATGCGAATTCTATTCATTTCGCATAACACACATGTGCGAATTCTATACTTATGAAAAATTTCAAGCAAAACAATTATGCGAAATCAATAGATCTGTGAGTTCTTGGTGCGAGATCTTGGGATTTATGCGAGTTCTTCAGATCTTCGACTAAAAACACTCTGATTTCTTCAAAAACTCATCAAACCATCAATTTTCGGTCTGAAATTTTGACAATAAGATCAGTAACACTATTCGAACCTATTACAACCAAAGAATTTCAAAGAAATTCTGTCAAAATTACAAATTGGGATTGAAAAGTGTTTCGAACGCGTGAACTCGTGAAAAACATAAAATCTCAAAGTTAACAAACAATTACAGTGCAATGTTCTAACAAACCTTTACAAGTTTGACCTATTGCACTAGACGAACTCAATTGAATCAAACAAACACGAAAAAACACAAGAAAATTCAAAATTCAATCCAGACTCAGAAAATAGTGCGAACATCCATTTCTTGATCGATTTCAACTTGAACTCTGCTCTGATACCAATTATTCCCTAGATTCAAGTTCTAATACATAATTAATCACAATGACAATATAGAAATCAATTTGACAATCAACCTGTTTCAATTCAATTCAAGATTCGTATACAGTTCTTTCTCTCTCTCTCTTTGATACTTTCTCTTTCTAGAACAATATGCGTGTGCAATTCAGCTTCTAACTTCTAACTTGCAACAGAAAATCTACAACGACCAACCTCCCTAACTATAGTCATATACCTATTTAAAACACACGCGAACAAAACACTTACAAACATTAAACAAAATACAACACTTTGACTTTGACTTTATTACAAAATAGACTTTGACTTTATTTCTTAAGAGTTGACTTGAGCTTTGACCTGACTTTGACTTTCAGTCTTCATGATCTTGTATCCAACATATTTATGCACTAACATCGAGCTTTATTTCTTACTATGATATCGTCCTCATCTTTCTTGTTTTTGAATACCCACTTCGTGCCTATAATGGTTTTTCCTTCCGGACGAGGCACGAGTGTCCAGACTTTAAGTGCTTCAAACTGGTTGAGTTTCTCTTGCATAGTTGTTATCCAATCTTGATCTTCTAAAGCTTCAGATACGTGAGTAGGCTCTATTTTACTCAAAAAGGAATCAAACATGCACTCGTTTGCAGTAGCAGACCTAGTTTGCACCGGCTTTGACGGATCTCCTATAATTTGATGTACCAGGTGCTCTTTGTTCCACTTGTTAATGTGAAGGAGTGGATTATATGTAGACTGGTCATGTTGATCATCTAAGTATCCAATATCTTCTTTTTGTTGGGGTTCAATTGAAGTGATTGGTACAAAATCTTCAGTTGGTGAGACACTCGTTATGTGTTGAGTAGGCACTGTTGTGCATCTAACTGAATATGACATTTCTGTCTGTTCACTATCTTGTTAAACTTCAACTGATTGAGTAGGTATTTGAACTTCAGTTTCAGTTTGAACCAGAGAGGCTGGTTTAGTCGAGACACCTGAAGTGATTGGTTGATTATCACTTGAATCTTCCGATATATCAATCACAACAGGTTTAGTCACTTTAGATCCGATAAACTCATCATAGAAATGTTCAAATAATAAATATAATTCTGTTAAATGTGATTTGGAAGTAGATGCTTTATTAGAATTAGTAAAATTTGAAACAAGTTATGGACTGGTTTGTCCAGAAGCTAATACTCCTGTTATAACGGGTTCTGAACTGATGTGCTCACAAGCCATTTCCATAGCTTCATCAAATTTGACATTAACGCTCACCACTATAATCTTTGAATTCTTTAAGTAGACTCTGTACTGGGATCTACAATTGGTATCAGAGCAAAGAGACTGAAGGTTTGATCCAAAAAGGTTTGTCTAAAATCCTGTAATCGATTATTGTGTTTATTGTGTTTATATGCTATAATTGATTTCTGGATTGTTATCTGTTTATCGTGTTTAATTGATTTCTGGGCAGATTTTTTTTTCTCTGAAAAATCGATTTTTTCTAGGTATAAGGTTGGTTGACTGTGTTTTGAAAAATCAAACTTTTGGGTTTTAGTTCGGTCGATAAATCGATAATCTGATTTCTGGTTTAAGTTGGTTCTTGTTCTCAGTAATTATCGTACAATTTTTTGTTTTCTGAAAAAGCACTAAATCGATCGATCTGTGTTCTGGAAAAATCAAGTTTTTTCTTTTATCGGTCGATTGTTTGATAGATTGAGTTTTCTGGGTTAAGTTATCGGTCTGATTTTCTGGGTGCTTGTCTGCTTAAGTGTTTTTGAGTTTCTGCATATCAATTGAGTTAATTGAATTCGTTTTCTGGGTTGTTCTAGTTTGCTATTGTTATACCCAGATTCTAGTTCCTAAATGCAATTAATCAAACAAACAAGGATATATCAATCAATTACCTGTTTGATTCGATTCAATAAACCCACAAGATTACACTTTCTCTCTCTAGATTCTCTCTCTAAAATGTAACTGATAAAACGTACAACTGAAACTCTTCTGTTTGTTGCTACTGATTACAAAGCACGTAAACCTATTTATACCTACAACTAAAACAAGGAAAAACAAATACAAATACAATACATTGATTTTTATTACAAAAAACTTTGACTTTAATGAGTGTTGACTTTCTCAGCTTTGACTTCTTACACTTTGACCTTCAGTTTTCTTGATCTTGTATCCAACATATTTATGCTCTAACAATCTCCCCCTTTGGATTCAAGAACACTGTTTGAAAGATCTAGCAATTCAATCTTCACTTGTAAGCTCTGTCAATACAATCTCCTCTTTTTCTTTGACGGTATTTTTTCTAAAACTGTCTCCAAACGATTAACAATCTTCTCAAAACTTTCATAAAATACTTTCAGACTTTGGAAAGAAATTATCTTCAGAATCAGCCCGAATTGCTTTAGCAGATAATTTTCAAAGAAAATTTCCTCAAATCTTCAGAAATTCTTTGATCTTCTCAAATCTTTACTTTGAATCTTCGGACTTGGACATTTTTGAAAATCATCTCTCAAAACTTTATCATTTCTTGATTCCATCTCCCCCTTTTTGATGATTTGAGCATCTATATCATCAAAACTTTTCTTCCAAGAAATGTCTTTGACCATTCTGATTTGTCAATTTGAGCCTCTGATTCTGTGATCCATAGCCAAGTATTCATCCAGATCTTTTCAAATCCAGACAAAATAAGAATAGGTAACTCCTGAATCAACAGATGAATCAGTTAAAATGCCTGTCAGTAATACAAAGTCACTATGTGTAAGGAATACACAATATAAAGGAGCTTTTTGATGTTCACTCCCCCAGGGCTTCCATCCAATCATCGAAACACCACAAAGGCAATTTCTATGAACGCTATGACAAAGAAACAAATTCATTGTGTGTTCGTGCAAATGTAGAAAGAATTAAGCACAAATGATTGCTTTTATAAGGCTCAACATTGTATAAACCATTGAGACAACAGTAGTATAAACACATACTCAGTGGGCATGATTGAAGTGCGAAGGTGGGGCAGACTTCCTTCTTTTTCAATATCCAGATTTTCCAAATGAAAATCAGATAGATTATGTGCTGCGTCCCTAGAAAATATGAAACATTTTTTTTTTGAGAAGAAAATGAGTGGCTGGTGGGGTTTTAGCAAGAGTTGGCATGGGCTAGTTGCCTATTTCAATAACGTTCACCAAAGAGTTGTGAAACGCTAGTAATGTGGCTGCCCGACTCAAAAAGTATTTGATGCAGAGTTTGATATTCTTTTACTCTGATCTCACACCCTCTTTCTTTTAATCATTAAGCTCACTGCTAACCAAACTCTCTTTTTCATTTTACTTCATCACACCCACACTTATTTCTTTTCGACTCCTCACACTCAATCACTAAAGGATTAACTTCTTGGGTAGAAATCACTGGTTAACGTGATTTCATAGAAGTTTCAATTAAGTCCTAGCACAAAGAACCCATGTAATCCTATGAAAGCATGTGTTGCTCAAATGGTTTAACTATAGCAGTTAAAGCTCAAATACAAATGTCAGACGGATGTATGCTCATAAAATAAAACCATGAAGATTTGAGCATTTGAAATATTGAAGTATTTTCAAACAAGTATATTGAATGAATGAACATGAATGCAAAAGACTTGTTTCAAAATCTGACATTGTATGAAAATGATCAGAAATGAATGATATAACAATCAAAGCTTAAGATCAAGAATAATGGATATTGTCTATACGAAACAAAAAGTATAAACATTCTTGAAATGAACGCTTCGAAATGAAATAATGCTCAAAATTCTTTGAAGTACAAGCGGGGTGTCTTACCATCGAAAAAATTGGTTACAATATGAGACATGGTAAGAACAATGTTAACAAAAAGTCAAACTGTTGTGTGTGTGAATACTTGAAAGTATAAAGAAAAGACAATACACAAGTATTTATCTTTGGAAACACACGGTTTGTTTATCATTTAAACACAAAAAAATAAAATGAAAACATTTAAAATCACACTTCCAAATTATAAAATCTGTTTAAAATTCGGGAAGTGGTTTGAACATTTTAGATCATGTTTTCTATATCTGAAAGTTGTCATTCTTTCAGATATATTTGAGATTAAGATAAGAAATTTACCTTTTAGCTTTGTCTTAAATCTCATGAAGTAATGCTTAAGTCAAAATGATATAATCTTGTCATCTTCTCTCATCCTGCATAAGTCTCAAAGTCTAGTAAAAAATTTATTCACAAAATTTATTCGAAAATAAAAGAACATAAAACAGTAAAACAATTAAAGAACGAGTTCTGATTTGAAATAATCAGAAATCATAGTCTTACTCCTTTTGATATTATATGCTCCCCCTAAAATCATGCATCACAAAAATTAATCATTTAAGTAAAATGCAGAAATTAGTTATGATCCCCCTCAAATGAATGTAGATCATCTAAAATCTTCTCTTACTCCCCTTGAGATCATGAGCAAACAATTAAAGTGCAGGTATCTTTTAGAAATAGAGACAAAAAAAATAATGATGAAAAATAGCAATACTAAACTATATTAGGTAATAACGGATTATGTCTTCAGATTTAACATACCAAGCTTAGAGATAAGAAATTAAATCTCTTTTCATCTAATGGTTTGGTAAATAAATCTGCAAGTTGATAATCTGTTTTTACAAAATAGAGTTCAATTGTTCCTTTTTCTACATTATCCTTAATAAAATGATACCTGACATCAATGTGTTTGGTTTTCGTATGTTGGACAAGATTAGCAGATATTGCGATTGCACTCTTCGAGTCACAATATATTGAAATTTTATCGAACTTGAAACCATAGTCTCGTAGTTGTGTTCACATCAACAGGACTTGAGAGCAACAACTGGCAGTAGCTACATACTCACTTCAGCAGTCGATGTGGGAACGCATAATTATTTCTTTGATGCCCAGCTAACGAGTTTGTCTCCAATAAATTGAACGTGACCAGAAGTACTCTTTCTGTCCAACATGCAACCTGCATGATCTGCATCTGAATAGGCAGTTAGTTGAAACCCTGTATCCTTAGGATATCACAGACCAAGGTCTGCAGTCCCCTTCAGATTTTTAAAAATCCGTCTGACAGCAGCCAAATGGGATTCTTTGGGAGCAGCCTGATATCTAGAACATAAGCATGTTGAAAACATAATATCTGGTCTACTAGATGTAAGATACATTAACGATCCTATCATACCCTTATAAGTTCTAACATCAACACTTTTACCCGAAGGATCAGTGTTAATTTTAGTACCTGGTGCCATTGGGGTTCCAATTGGTTTACAATTTTCCATTTTGTACTTCCGAAGAATTACCAAAATGTACTTAGATTGGTTAATGAAAATCCCCATTGAAAACTGTTTAACTTGTAATCCGAGAAAGAAATTCATCTCTCCCATCATACTCATTTGAAAACGTGACACCATGAGGTTAGAAAACTTTTTGCAAAATTTTGGATTAGTAGAACCAAATATTATATCATCAACATAAATCTGAATAAGAATAATATCAGTTTTTTTCCTTTTTGATGAAAAAAGTGGTATCAACCTTACCTTTAGAAAAACCGGACATGACCAAGAATTTAGATAAAACGTCATACCATGCTCGAGGGGCTTGTTTTAAACCATAGAGGGCTTTGTCTAAGATACAAACATGATCTGGCTTATCTGAATTGACGAACCCTTCTGGTTGAGACACGTATACTTCCTCTTTAAGAATGCCGTTCAGAAAGGTTGTTTTCATATCCATCTGAAAGACTGTGAAATTCTTATGAGCTGCGTAGGCTAAAAACATGTGGATTGCCTCTATACGCGCTACTGGAGCATACATCTCATCGTAATCTATGCCTTCCTCTTTCCGGTAACCTTTGGCAACAAGTCTAGCTTTATTCCTTATGACGATACCATCTTCATCCTTTTTATTCTTGAATACCCATTTAGTTCCTATCACGGTTTTACCTTCTGGTTTTGGAACTAATCTTCAAACCTTTAGGGCTTTAAACTGATTTAACTCATCTTGCATGGCAGATAGCAGTCCGAATCAGCAAGAGCCTATGATACTCGCGTGGGCTCAATATTACTGAGGAATGAGTCATGCATACATTGATTCAAAGTTGCTGACCTAGTTTGTACAGGCCTGTTAAGATCTCCAATTACTTGATGTAAATGATACTCTTTGGTCCAGCGATGCTCATGAGGGAGTGGAGTAGATACTGATTGAACATGATCATCATCTAGAAATCCACTATCAGACTCTTCAGTTTGAATAATAAGAAGGGGGTTTGCAGTTGAAGTTTCAGGTGTAGAAGTATCAGTTGGAACAACAGAATCTAGCTGTTGAGTAGACAATGTATCACACTCAACTGATACAGATACTTCTGGCTCAGCAATTACTTGTATATTTTCAACTGTAGGAATAGATGTTGGAATGTGAGTTTCTGACTGAACGGGGGATGCTTGTTCAGTTATGACATCTGAAGTGACTGGATTATTGCAACTTGTGTCTTCAGACCTGTCAGTCACAACAGATTTAGGTACATTAGTTCCGAGAAACTCATCATAAAAGAATTCAAATAACAAATCTAAATCTGATAAATGTGAAATAGTAGTAGAAGCGTTATTCGAATTATTCGCTGTAGAAGCAGGTTCTGGACTGATCTGCCCAGAAGCTAATACTCCAGTGATCACAGGTTCTGAACTGAGTTGTTCAGAAGCCATCTCTTCATCAAATGTTACATTGACGCTCTCGAAAACTGTCTTTGACTTCCTCAGATAAACACGATATGCTGCTGATGTTGAAGAATAACCAATGAAGAAACCCTCGTCTGCCTTAGCACTGAATTTATTTAGACTCTCTCTGTCGCTTAGCACAAAACATTTACACCCAAATATGTGAAAATACTTGATTGTTGGTGTTCTGTTGTTGATCAGCTCATATGGAGTCTTTTGAAAACGGCGGTGTATCATGGACCGATTTTGAGTATGACATGCAGTCGACACAGCTTCTGCCCACAAATATAGAGGTAGATCGGAGTGGCTAATCATAGTACGAGCGGCCTCGACTAGCGTCCGATTTCGCCTTTCAACTACTCCATTTTGTTCAGGCGTACGAGCAGCAGAGTACTGATGTGATATCCCGACCGATTCGAGATATTCTTCAACAATCTTGTTTTTGAACTCTATGCCGTTGTCAGTTCGAAGAAACTTGACTTGTCGCTGCATTTTCACCTGGGTCGTCTTTAAGAAATTAATGAGAACTTCCGGCGTCTCATATTTTGATCGAAGAAATTTGACCCACGTATATCTTGAGTAATCGTCCACAATAACCAACACGTACTTCTTTCCACCCAAACTCTGAGTTCTCATTGGACCACACAAATCCATATGTAACAATTCTAACGGAGAACTAGTACTTGGTTCAGGCTTCGGTTTATGTGCGGATCTCTTCATCTTACCCTTTTCACAAGTTGCGCATAAGTGTTCTTTTTCATATTTCAGCTCAGGAAGTCCTTTTACCAATTTTCCACTAACTAGCTTGTTGATATAACGAAAATTTAGGTGTGATAAACGTCTATTCCAAAGCCAACTTTGCTACAGTGAAGCTTTTGTCATTAAGCAAACGTGACTGTGATTCTATACCTTTGAAAGATTGATGGTATAGAGGTTCGTTTTGCGATGTCCACCTAAGAGTTCTGTGCCATTTTCAGTACGAACCGAGGAACTCTTAGATTTGAAGTTGACCTCTAACCCTTGATCGCAGAATTGACCAATGCTAAACAGGTTGTGCCCTAAGCCTTCGACATAACTAACCTTACTTATCGTTATGTTGTCTTGAATGATGTCACCATATCCTAAGATTGGTGAAAGTTGATCGTTTCCAAATCTGACATTTCCACTGAATTTCTCTGTATAATTAGACAATAAAGCTTTTTGCCCAGTCATATGCTTGGAACATCCACTATCCAAGTACCACATATGTCGGGTCTCTAAGAGAAATCAGGAAACAATAGATTTAGGTACCAATTTAAAAACGGGTCCAAACAAATTAGCACAAGATTTTGGTATCCATTTAAAAATAGATCCTCCTTTTCGTTGAAAACTTTTAAAAACATTTGATCTTGAAGAATACACATGATAAGATCCAAACCAATCAGTAGAATTATGAGAATAAGCAAAATCATTTCTCCGATAATGATAAGATTTAGTAGTAATACGAGATAATTGAATCAATTGCTTTATTGAATACCTCTTGTAAGAAGTTACAAGGTTTTGTTTATGACAAGCAAGTTGATCAACTACATCATTATCACTACTAACTGATCTATTACAAGAGTTATCAGAAACTGATTCAGCTATCTCATCATCCTTTCTTTTTGGTCACCATTCAGTTCGAGCTTTCGACCTTTTCTTGCTTAAATCTGAAACAAAAAATGTAGATTTATTAGGAAAAACAGATTTCTGAGACTGAGTTTTCTTTTGTGTACCAGTGTATTTCTGTTTCTGTAATCGCTGTTTCTTATGTTTCTTACCTTGAGCATAGTAATCAGCAGTTACAGAAACCGATTCACCAACCTTAGTTGATGATTTAACAGTTTTAGGAACACTTGGTAACACCTTTTCATTTAAAAGACAAGTAGAATGTTCAGGAAAAATAGCATTAAAGTCAAACATATCAATTTCTTCTATGCACCCATCATCAGAATTAAGAAAGTCATTTGCAGACTCAAATAAGTCATCAAAATTATCAGTTGAAGTTTGAGGTTCCTTTGAAACTTTAGAACACTTTGTAGATTTAAATTGAAAAACAGTGTTCTTTAATACTGTAGAAAATATACTTTGTTGAATATCAACCAAAATTTTTTCATCAGATAAAACATTTTCATGCTCAACTATTTTGCTTTCAAGAATGAGTGGAGGAACATAAACCTTGGCAATTGCAGGTTTTGCTTTCATCTCAGAAACAGAATAACTAGCAAAATAGTCGTTTGAAAGAACTTTTGATGTTTCTGAAAGATAACTATCATTTAACTTTGCATAGTTAAATGGTAGTTGCATTTTCTTAACATTCTTTCTATTTTCAGTTTCTTTGGCCTCAACTTCTTCTGGTAATTTGGTAACAAATTTGGGTTTTAAATGAGGATGTTTACCAGCACAAGCAAGAAAATCAAAATTATAAAGTGTTGGTTGTTTTCTGACGGCTTTCTTAAGATAATGGGGGGTTTTGAAAACCAAGTCCCCATTTTTCCTTAACATCAACCTCTTCGTTAGGTGCATTAAGAAAGATTTTTGATCTGTTTGGCCTCTAGCGTAAAGTTTGGCTTCCAGACCATTTACCTTCTTATTTAAAAGCTTGTTCTCAACCTGCAGTTTATGAACAGTTAGTGCAGATTCTCTTTTCTCACATTCATACTTAGAAATCTTAACTTCAAAATCAGAAATCTTTTTTTCAAAACAATCTACTTGGAATTTAGAATCAGAAGCAGACTTGCGTAAAGAATCAATCAGATCTTTGTTCCCAATAACCGACTTATTGAGTTCAAATATCTTATTGTTTCTTTTAGCAACTCTTTCTTTTTCCTTTTTCAATTTATTTTGTAAGTCTTGAAGCTCAACCATCATAGCTTCCATTTTGGTAATGAAATCTTTTTGAGTTAAGTTTGATACCTCATCAGCTGTCTCGTCATCTGATTCATCATACTTGACCTCTTTTCCCATAAGACAGAGATGAGCAGTTTCTTCCTTCTCTTCCTCTTCACCTTCTGAATGATCCAGCCAAAATTCATCCTCAGCCATTAAAGTTATGCCCGCTTCTTGCTATTTGGCCAGTAGCAGTTTGTTCTGATAGTACTGAGAATTACGAACTTTTGGCTTTCTACAATCTATTGCAAAATGTCCAATCTTGCCACAGTTGTAGCATTTGACTAGATCACATGCTGGCTTTTCGGCAACAGTGTAATCATTCACTAACTTCTTCCTTTCATCAGGTTTCTTCTCAACATATCTGTTTTCTTCATATCCCTTTCCTTCCACCCTCTCTCGGTGCTCATGATTCTTTGAAGTTGATGAAGAATACCTTTGAGAATTTGATCCCGGCAACTTGTAGAATTTCTTTTGAAAGGCACGGGTTAGTAACATCATGGCTTGTTTCAGACTTTCTCCATCATCACCATCTGATTCAGATTCTGACTCAGAACTCGTAAGCACTTTCTTCTTTTTCTTCTTCTCTGCCTTTTCTTTCTTTTCTTTCTTCTTCTCTCCAACAACCCAAGCAATCAGATCAGGAACCTTTTCAGCCTTCTTCTTTTCAACTCTTTTCTCCTCAACCTCTTCTTCATTCTGTCGTAAAGTTTCATAGACTTCGTGAAGAGGTATGTCATTCAAATCTTTCATCTGCTTCATCCTACGTGTATGTTTCTTCCATTAAGGTCGTAGGATACTCAGGAATTTGACATTGTTTTCCAGCTGCTTCTTTATCACTTTGTTCTTCAAAAGCAAAGTAAACCGTTCATAAGTATCTTCCAAACTCTCATTATCTTTGGCTTTGAATTCCTCGTAGCTATTGATGCAGTTAGCCACTTTCATCTGATTCCAGACCTTGGATCCCATCATCATCTTTTGCAATTGATCCCACATCTTCTTAGCATCATCCTTGTAGTTATCATTCTTGATGTAAATCTCATTAGGAATGCTTTAAAGTAGAAGAGATCTTGCTTGCTTGTCTGCTTTATATCGACTTTTCTGTTCTTTAGAGTACTGAGATAAATCCACTTTAATTGGTTTTGTCTTTTGTTCTCTTTCTTCATCACCATGTCCACTATCAGATGAATCATCATCAGCAGGTACTTGAACTATGATTGGTGCCATAGGACCTTCTGTAATTGACAAAAGAATATTCTCTCCATTTGTGTGCCTGTCCACAAAATCAAGGAATCTGTCCTTCCATTGTTCATACTCTCCTTTAAACAGTACAGGAGGCTTGACATCAGTGCCAATGGAAAGTGCATCTTTAGAAGTCATCTTGATAAAACCTGTTTGAAATTTTTTTGCAATAAGAAACTAGAACTGATCGTTAGTCCAAATGAAACAATAAGAAACACAAATATTCACTAAAAAAATCGAAATGCAAAAATAAAAAAAAATCTAAGTCATTCAAACTTTGCGCAACACTCAGGGTACGCAAACCACTACTTTGCGTATGACGCTGAATACGCAAACCACTACTTTGTGTATGACGCTGAATACGTAAACCACTACTTTTCGTATCTAACTAGTTACGCAAATCTCCCTTTGCGTATCGAATAGGTTATACAAACCAAGTCTTGCGACGAATAGCTTTGCGTGCTGAGAAGGTTACGCAAATCTGACTTTGCGAATCAAGAAGCATACGCAAACCTTACTTTGCGTATCAAGAAGTGTACGCAAATCACACTTTAGCTTTTCGTTTCACTTCATATACACAAACCTTATCTTTGAGTGACGAACTAGATACGTGAACCTGACTTTGCGTATCTATATACTTGCGTAAAGTATACTTGTCTGAATTCAAACTTCCTCTTTTCAATTCAAGATGAATACGCAAAGCTCTCTTTGCGGATATAGTTGAATACGTAAATCTCATAAAATCATTTGATGAAAAACTCGATGAATCTTGCGCAAACCACTATGAATCTTGCGCAAACCTCGATGAATCTTGCGCAAACCTTAGATCTTGCGCAAACGACGAAACTCGATCAAAAATACACCAAAAACCTATCTAGACCTCGAATTACAATACAAAAATTTGACAATTTTCTCGCCTAAACATCTAGAACGCAAAACGAACAATTGATTTCGATCTAAAACTAAAAAAAAATAAATTTGAATCAAGAACAGTGCCAAGAACTCGTGAACACGAAAAACCACAAACATTCAAAAATTCAATCCAATTACAGTGCAATACACGAAACAAACTAAATAGACGCGATCGATTATACTTTTCTAACAAAACCTGACAGATTTCAACTCCTAATTCACACAAAAACTCGAAATTTGATTCTCGGCTCAAGAACACAGTGTCGAACCAAATTTTTATGTTTCTTGATCTGATTTCGATTTGGACCTGCTCTGATACCAATTGTTATACCCAGATTGTAGTTCCTAAATGCAATTAATCAACAAACAAGGATATATCAATCAATTACCTGTTTGATTCGATTCAATAAACCCACAAGATTACACTTTTTCTCTCTAGATTCTCTCTCTAAAATGTAACTGATAAAACGTACAACTGAAACTCTTCTGTTTGTTGCTACTGATTACAAAGCAAGAAAACCTATTTATACCTACAACTAAAACAAGGAAAACCAAATACAAATACAATACATTGACTTTTATTACAAAATACTTTGACTTTAATGAGTGTTGACTTTCTCAGCTTTGACTTCTTACACTTTGACCTTCAGTCTTCTTGATCTTGTATCCAACATATTTATGCTCTAACAGCTATCGATTGATTTTCTGGGTTTGGTCTCGATCGATTTCCAGAATTCATCGACTTTATCGGGAGGATATCTGTTATCAACTTGAATTTAATCGCATTATCTGTTAATCGATAAAGTTTATCTTCGACCGATACCTTGTCTCGACCGAATCGCTTTGGATACCGGTAAGTGGTTGACCGATACATAGCTTGACCGGTAACCTGTTTGACCGGTACTCTGTTCGACCGGTCCATTTGTTCGACCCGTACATTTCCTTGACCGGTATATTGGTTGACCGATACTCAGCGGTCGACCGATACTCTCTGGGACCGGTACCCTGTTGACCGGTACCCTTTGTCGACCGGTACCCTTGTCGACCGGACCTCTGTTCGACTGGGACCCTGCTCGACCGGGTCCTTGCTCGACCGTGTCCTCTGCTCGACCGGGTCCTTGCTCGACCGGGTCCTTGTCCTATTTATTATATGTATATTGTTTTTGGATCATCCTGTTTGTCTCACAATCGTTACAGTGCTATTTAAGTTAAAAGAGTTAAGATAAATTCAAGAGACGCTTTAGCTATCGGTTCAGATCAAAAACCCCGGTGCTCTATCGGAGAGAATACCCTCAGTGGCATGATCGATTCATGAACTTTATCGAAGAGAAATCAAACTACGAGGATATACTCAAGTGTCTGCAAGAGGGCCCGCAACCCTGGCCAATGAAAGTCGTGCCTGGTAACCCAGATGAAGGACGACCAGAACGCCGTGTTCGGAAAACTCTCGGTGAGTTTCTCCCTCTAGAAAAGAGCATGTTTGAGGCTGAAAAGCATGCAAAGTCGTATCTTCTACAGAGTCTACCCAACGGGCAACGACATCTATTCCTACTTCGATAGTTACAAGGAGACTGCGAAAGGTATGTGGGACCAGATTGAGAAGATGATGATGGGTAGCAGAATAAACGCTCAGCTGAAGTTGACAAATTGCATCACCAGATATGATGGCTTGAAAGCTACAAAAGGCAAGACGCTCACGGAAACCTATGAACGGTTCAACCTGCTTCTGAATTATCTGCATAAAAACAAAATCACGAAGACGAACACCGAGAACAACATCAAGTTCATGAACAATCTTCAGCCAGAGTGGAAGACGTTCGTCTCTCATATCCGTCATACTCAAGCCACGGAGAATATTACACTACCTGAACTATATGAAATGCTTCTCCAAGATGAAGAGGAAGTTCTTGAGTTGATGGGAAATCAAAAAGCAGATGAAAAGCCGGTGGTTGATCCGTTAGCGCTTGTCTCCGATAAAAGAGGTAAATCTTTCAGCCACTCGTCTAAGAAGGAGCCAGTGAAAAATTATTCTGAACCCGAAGAAACTGACAGTGACTCGGATCCAGAATACACTCAGATTAAAGAAGAAGTGTTGTTGTTGACTCAAGCATTCCAGAAGAGGAAGTTCTTCAACAAGTCTTCAAACAAGCAAAGATACTCCACTACTCCTCTCAATCGCTGTGATAATAAAAAGAAGTATCAAGGGAAGAGACGTGTTGAAGAAGGTAAGAAGTCTGAGAAGAGACATGAAGAGAAGCCAAAAGAGGAGCCGATCAAATGCTATAACTGTGGTTGGTTGGGTCACTTTGCCAAAGACTGCCGCAAGCCTGTCGTGCGCAACTCCGATTACTACAAAGCCAAGATGTTGCTGGCCAATGAAAAGGAAGCAGGTAAGGCTCTCATGGCTGAAGATGACTACTGGCTGTGAAGTATCTGATGAAGAAAATGATGATGCTGAAGCACACATGTGTTTCATGGGCAAGCATTCAACACCGTCTGACACAGATGATGATGATCGTAATTCTCCATGTCAGGTATGTGCTCCTTACCAAGAAGCTTTAATTGATCAGATGCAAATCACTATGCACAAATTAGACTCTTGCAAGCTAACGTGTGTCTGTACAGTCCGAGTATATTGAAAAACAAAGCATAGATATTGCTAGCAACTTGTGCATAATTTCAAATTTAAGAGAAGAATGTGAGAGTTGTTCAAAAGAGTCAAAAGAGCTAAAGACCAAAGTAGATGATCTTACATATGAGCTTTGTTTGTCAGAAAATGAGAAAATTGATATTGTAACTCAAAACGTGGCTTACAAAAATGAAAATCAAAGGTTATCTAATCAATTAAAGGAGCTTGAACGGAAACTTTATAAAATTGGTCAATCTCATCAAACGCTTAATCTAATTGCACCAAAAGAACCCAAGTATGCGGATACGGGTATCGGTTACGGTAACCCCTATTATCTGAAAATGGCCTTGTCCAAAGTTTCTACGTTATATGCGTTCGAATTTATTGGAATAGACAAGACCTATCCAGAGTACAAAATCAATTGGACCAAACCACTTGATGATGAGGAAATGGAAGAGGATAATTTGCGAAGGGAGAACTCTACTAAAATGAAACTTCCTTTTGTTTATGATTATTTGAATGCGTCTTATAACTATGAAAAAGTTTGTTTCCTGTCAAACGACTATTTTCGAAGTTACTCTCAAGCTGAACTAGATGCTAAAACCGTTAAAACTGAGGAGGAACCATTAGACTATAAAGTTTATGTTCCACCTCTGATTTTAGAAAAGAAAATTTTTCATCTAGATGAGTCATCTGAACAGGAGAGGGACAATTTTCAAAAGGAAAAACAAGAGCTTTTATCCCAAATTGAGTGTCTCAATTCAAATAAAAAGGAAACTGTGTCAGATGAGGAAAAACAATACTTTCAGACAGAGATAAAGAAGTTAAATTCACAACTGGCTGCTTTGGCAGCAGATCGGATGAAAGAACGACTTCACAAGGCTGAGCCTCAAGCTAAGCCTATAATTCTCCAAGTTGAGAAAATTCATTTGTCTAAAAATTCCTATCCATCTTCGGACACATCTTCATGTAAAGCCTTTTTGGGTGACTCGTCACCAAATCTTTCACACAAAGGAAAAGAGCCTCAAGTTTTAGAAACGGATCATTGTTCTGATTTTAAAAATGCTTCTGCCTATGATCCGCTTAAAGAAACGAACTCTTCCGATGCCTTGAATTCATCAAGTGATAAGGCTCCTTCTGATGAGGAACTGGAATTTTCAGCATTCTTGAATTCTGAGGTGTGCCTAAATAGTCAATTGGACCAATTTGATTTTAATCCTTCTCTTCCAAGTCACGTTGATTTTCTACATTCTACTTGTGAGCCTCCGGTGAAATTTCATAAGGGTGAATGTTCCACATCTGCCCCACAAAACTCTTCTGTGAACAATTCTTCAAATTCTAAATCCAAAAAGTGTTCACAAAAGAAGAAAAAACATCGGTCGCTCTAAAAAGAAACAATCTTCAAAATTCAAATCTTCTGACTATGGGTTTAACGGTATTTAAGATACTTTTGGTCGAAGCAAATATAGTCAAATATGTGTCGGTAGATAAGAAGTCTAAGGAAATCACGACGATGATAGAATTAGTTAATCCAGCTTTAAATTCTAGGCAAAACAATAACAGTCATGATGTTTTTGATTCTAAACCTTTGGTTGAATGTAATGGATTTTTACCCGTACAAGTTTATTCAATTCCGCAATTACTTCAACTGTCTCATGATTGTCTTTGTTGCTCCTACTGTGGATTGAATGATTTTGTTGATCGTCGTTTTGCATCTGATTGGTTTGGTTCTTATCATGTGTCTAATTCTCATTCTAATTTTGATGTTCCCCGCCACAGAAACAGACCCAAGTCTAAACGGGCATCCAAGTCGGGTGTTAAATCTAACCCCAAAGGACCCATTTACGAATGGGTACCTAAAAAGCATTAACTTGTTTTGCAGGACGGTCATGTGTGGTATTTGGATTCAGGCTGCTCCAAACACATGACCGGAAGAAAAGAGCTTCTCACAAACTTCACCGAGAAGTTTTGTGGAAACGTGCGATCTGGGAATGCTCATTATTCTCCCATTATGGGTTATGGCGATATCGTTAAGAATAATCTCACAATCAAGAAAGTGTCCTACGTCGAAGGTCTTGGTCACAACTTGTTCAACATCGGTCAATTCTGCGATAAGACTCTAGAGGTCACCTTCAAAGCAAAAAGGTGCAGTGTTCGGACTGAAGATGGAAAAGAGATTCTTGCTGGAACGCGTCGCACAAATCTCTACACGATAGACCTCTCGTCTCTGAAAGCAGATAAGGAAGTTTGTTTGATGTCCAAAGCCTCAGCCGAGCAAAACTGGTTATGGCATGATAGACTCTCGCACCTGAACTTCAAGACTATCAATAAGTTGGTGCTCGGTGGCCACGTGAGAGGAATGCCAGATCTTAAGTTTGAAAAAGATCATTTGTGTGTCGCCTGTGAAATAGGCAAGATGAAGAAGGCTTCTCACAAGCCTAAAATCGTTCCAAGTACTTCTCGATCCCTCGAACTCATAAATATGGATTTGTGTGGACCGATGCGCATTCAGAGTATCAATCATAAGAAGTATGTCCTCGTGATGGTTGATGACTTTTCTCGCTACACGTGGGTTAGATTCCTTCGTTCAAAGGATGAAACCCCCGATTTGATCATTTATCTCCTGAAGAGCATTCAAGTCAGTCTCAACCAATCAGTTCAGACCATTAGAATGGATAACGACACTGTGTTCAAGAATCAAGTGCTCACCGGTTACCTGACTTCAGTGGGCATTACCCATACCTTTTCAGCTGCTCGTATTCCTTAGCAAAACGGGGTGGTCGAGCGCCGAAATCAAACTCTTGTAGAAGTCGCTCGCATGATGTTATCTCAGTCCAAGCCCCCGCTATAATTATGGGCAGAAGCAGTTGCTACCGCATGCTACACTCAAAACCGTACTATCATCCACAAGCGGTTCAACAAGACCCCATACGAGATCATCAACAAACGCATACCGAACATCAATTACTTCCATGCCTTCGGATGCACGTGCTTCGTAATGAATGACAAGGATGATCTCGGCAAATTCAGCCCAAAAGCGGACGAATGAGTGTTTATCGGCTATTCACAGCAAGCCAAAGCCTACAGAGTCTACAACAAACGGACAAAGACCGTCGTTGAGAGTGTAAACGTGACTTTTGACGAGGCCGCTGATATGGCTTCTGAACACCTCATTTTAGAACCCGCTTTAACTGGTGTGTTAGCTTCTGGACAATTACGTGCAGGATCTACACAAACTCCAGTAAATCCAGATCAAGCGTCTACGTCAAGAGCACATCTTTCAGATTTGGTTTTACTTTTTGATTATTTCTATGATGACTTATTTAATATTAAGCCTAATGATATATCATGTAACAGGAATGCTTCTCAAGCACCAGAAGTGACACAGGTCACTGGTCCAACCGACTCAGGTGGCCTATCCTCGCCTGGTGCTCCCTCCTCTACTGTCAATGAACCAGCATCCCCGAGCTCGAGTGATACCCCTCCTATCTCTCAAGTTCCTACTGAAGCTCAGGCAACAGTAATACCTCCTGAACCGACCCCTTCTGAAGGTGCTTACGAAGTTCCCTCTTCGGCAATCCCGGATCCCTTTATCGTTTCATCATCCGCTGAGTCGTCCTCTGCTACTCGCACGACTCCAGCTAAGGAGCTTCCACCTCACAGACCATTATCCCTCGAAGCAGTTCAGGATTTACTCCCAGGTGGTTATGTGGATTCCGATACCTCACAACAGACATATCAACCTCTTCCGCACACCACCAATTGGATTCGAGCTCATCCCCTGCATTAGATCGTCGGTGACCCCAATACACCTATACAGACTCGATTCACTACAGCCAATGAATGCTTATTTTCCTCATTCCTCAGCCGTATCGAACCTTCCACAGTCTCCGAAGCATTGAATGATCCAGACTCGGTGATAGCTATGCAAGAGGAACTCAACCAATTCGAGAGCCTCAAAGTATGGCGCCTTGTTCCCAGAGAGAGAAAGTAGAGAGAGAGACAAGTATGCACAAAGTAGTAATTATCAATAATGTGCATGAATTTCTTACAACAAACCAAGACCAAAGGGACTTAAATACCCTTGGTCAATACAACACAATATATGACTTTAGACACAGTATTTGACCAAGCCCTATAAATACAATGATTACTATAAAATCATACCTAACAATCTCCCCCTTAGTAATCATTGGCGCTTTGGTCTTCAAAAAAACATCTTCTATAACAACACGGACCAACAAAGCGACTTTTTGAAGCTTTCTGACTTTTTAAAGAAAAAATTTCTTCTCAGCATCTTTCAGATTGAAATTGTCTTTGCTGCTTGAGCTCTTAGACGATACACCTCTTTTTAATGATCTTGAATGAACTGTGGTGTTCGGAGCAGGAACAACAAAAGAATTGATATGGTTGAGAGAATAGAATCTTTGAGTGAATCTTGATCAGTAGATAAACTTTTGAGCTCTTTGTCTCTTTAAATTCTCCTTGAATTCTCCCCCTCATGACGTTGATGATCTTGATCAACTTGGTCATGCAAATGTTGGAGACGAGACAGTGTAAAATCTGCAAAATCAAAGAAACCGAGAAAACAGAGGAGGTTTGTGTATCACGTTGGTTGCGCAAACCAAGGTTTGTGTTTCATGAAGGATACGCAAAACGAGGTTTGCGTTTCACGAAGGATACGCAAAACAAGGTTTGCGTGACCAACGGAATGCGCAAAGCTAACTTAAACTCAAAAAAAAGTTACCTTTTTAAGCTCTTTGACTCCCCCTACACAAATGCACTAGATATGACAATTCGAGTTAGCATTCATAAAGGAAAAACAGATACTCCCCCTCAAAAATAGATATAATCTTTGAAAAACATTCTCTTTGTTCACTCCCCCTTGAATAATGCATAAACCCATTAAAATATAGTTATGAGAACACAATGATCAAATATTAATGTAAAAAGAAAAATATACTGAATGTAAATTTCGAAACAACTAAACATATAAAGATTTAAACACTAAACAAATTAAAGTCTACTCAGTAAAATATCACAGATTTATCAATCAGTTGAAATCAAGCGTGTGTTGTTGGATACAAGAACAAGTTTTATTGCATATCAAGTTAAAACATGTTCAGTTTCAAAAACTTGCAGCAACATATTCAGTGTGCTCACATGCGAATCTTCGATTAGTTTCAAGAAAATGCAATTCTAAAAATATCATGAGATGTGTGTTCATTGGCATCTTTTTAGCAGTGTGCACATTGGCATCTTAACATGAGTGTGCTCTTTGGCATCTTTCAAGCTTGTGCACTTTGGCATCTTTTGATCAAAAAGTTTATTAAGTAAATAATATGCCGTAAACGTAACTTTCTATCTGACCCTATTGCAGGATTTGGGTCCGCCGCTCCCAGACCAGTTGGCCTTAGGGGACTAGGTGTCAAACACCCCTTGGAACTTACTCTCCCAGATCAAAAAGGCTACATCGACATATCCTAAACCCATTCATACCAGTAGAACATGACTTTCGATCTGTTTCTATAGAAGGATTTGGGTTCGATCACTCCTAGATCAATTGACCTTAGGGGACCAGATGACAAGCATCCCGAGGAACTTACTTTCCCAAACCAGAAAGGCCACAGGTATAAACTTTTAAACTTAGAGATTTCTGAATTTTAAGAATTTGAAATTCATCTCAATCACTCAGTTTTACGTAAAAGTACTTATCCCATATTTTCATTACGATCCATAATTTTGACTTTTTAGAATTTTCCAAGCATTATAAACTATAAATAGTCCGAATCACATAACTTTAAAGCAGTAATAAAAGTTTGAAACATGTTGCTGACTTTTCGACTTTTGTAAGACTTGAAGTTTGACCATATAAAAACTTTAATATAAACAAAAAAACTTGAAAATTTATCCTAGACACATATTTTATTTATAAGAAAGAAAAAATGTAAAACTTTACTTTGTAGAATAAAATTTGTAAAGATGTAAACTTTTAAACTCAATATGCTGATGTTAAAAATTTTCATTAAAGACAAAATGTAAAGAATTCGGCAATTTGATATTTAGTTGGAACAAAATAAAATTCAGTTATTTCATCTTTCACATTATAAAAATAAATTTGTGACTCATATTAAAAAAAAATGGGTTATACAAATTCACGAGATAGATAAACAAGCTCAGATTCTTAAAACATTGAGAGAAACTTGAATAACATCATATACAGAGATATATGCAGCGGGAATAAAATTGATATACTCACAGTATCTCATTAAGTTAGAAGCTTAAATTATTGAAGAATGAGTTCTAAACTGATTTGCTTAGAAGTCGTAGTCTATGAAGTACGGGTCCTGAGCTGAAGTACTCAGAAGCCATCGTTCTATTACTCCCCCTTAACATGTGATGGCTGCAACTTTGAATCAGATAAAGATTTGGGTACCCACTTGTATTTCGGCCCATGTTTGTTAGTTGCAGTTCGTATGGGCAAATATTTGTTAGAATTAACATTTAAAGCACGAGGAATATGATTAGAAAAATAATCACAATCATCAGAGGATAAAGCATAGTCATCAGAACTAGAATCTGAGGAAGAACATGAGACATGTTTTAAAATTCTAATCATTTGCTTTATAGAGTATTTTGAAGTTTTATTACATATAGCAAATGAATCACTGTTGTAAAGTTTGTCTACACATTTATCCCCATCAGAAATATGTTTATCAGATGTCCGCTTCGCTCTTCATATCTGCTTCTTTGACTGAGCACTCAAAGTCCTATCTGTAAGAATTGAATCGGAAGAATTAGAATTGTCAGAAATAACTTTATCTTGTTTCTTCGACTTCTTTGACCGTCTTCTTTTACGCTTAGGTTTATAATATTGATCATTGAGCGTAAAAGAATCATCAAGAATTTTGGACTTAATATTTAAATCAGAAGAAATAAATTTATCCAAGCAACCAATCTGATCAACTAATAAATCTGAATTTGCCTCAGAGTCTGAATAATTTTGAGAAAAAATTTTATAATTTGAAACTTTCTTTTTATTTTCGTTAGAATCATAAGATAATCTAGAAATAGAATCGGATTTTTGAAAAAATAAATTTTCTTCAAGACTAGACGTTATGAAAGAAACAATAATATCAGATTCAATTTTCTGCAAAATATTTTGATCTTCTATCTGATCTTCAAGATCTATGATTTTTCCTTCTAATACTAATGGAGGAGTATATTTCTTCGAATCATAAATGATTGGAGAAATATTTTCCTTATCAGAATCAAGGGCATAAGAAGAAACAAAATCATCAGATACTGAAGATTTAATAGAAGATATAACATTTAAAATTCTTCTTCCTCTTCTTGATTTTTCAAGAAAATATTTTCCATTCTCGCTTGTGTAAACAAAAGGAATTTCGATTTTCTTATTATTTGTCCTTTTCTCATTTTCTAGATTTAACACTTCCTTTTCACTAGTCCAATGAAATTTGAACTGAGGAGCATAGTGGGCAAGAGTTAGATAATCGTATTTATATAAAGTAGGAACTTTGTTTATCACTTTGTTTAAAAAATGAGGATTGTCAAAACCGAGTCCCCACCTTTGTTTTAAAGTTTTTTCACTCCTTGGATTGTTCATAAAAATTGTTTGTTCAGATTGGTTTCTTCGATAAAGTTTTTCTTCTAACTGATTTATTTTATCTGAAAATTCATCTTTTAAATTAGTCATAGACGTCAAAGATTCAAGATAAGATTTAATTGAATTTTCCAAATCATCCAATTTCTTTTGAAAGATGTCTTTAGTATTTTCTAAAATAGATTTTTCATCTTTCAAAGAAGTTTTCAGTTTGTCAATCAAATCTAACTTTTCTGAATTTAAATTCTTTTCAGATAATAACTTTAAACGTAAATCAGATAAAGCAGTTATCATGATATTCAACTGAGAAGATATGAAATTGTAATCAAACTCTGAATATACCTCATCTTCATCAGTTTCAGAATCATCTAACTAGTCATCTCCAACCAAGCACATCTGAGCGATCTCTACGTTTGCAGCTTCATCGTCAGAGTGATCCAGCCAGAATTCTTCTTCTGCCAGTAAAGCTGTTCCATTCTCTCTTTTCTCAACCATCTCCAATTTCCTTCTGTAATAAGCTTAGTCCTTAACCTTCTTTGCTCTACAATCCTTTGAGATGTGACCCGGTTTTCCACAGTTGTAGCAAGCAGCTATCTTTGGGTCGCGCACTTTGGTTCTAATCACAGAAGTGAAGCGAGAAGAGTTGGAATTCGATCTCGGTTGGAACTTCTTCTGGTAATGCTGAGAGAGAAGAATCAACGCTTTCTGTAATGCCTCGCCATCATCTTCAGTTGACCCGGTGTAAGCGTTATCAGACAACGCTTGTTCAGCCAGTTGCTTCATGAGGAGAGCAATCGGATCAACTGTCTTCTTGTTCTTTTTGTCTAGTTTGGCCTTCTTTTCAAGCACCAAGCTCTCATCAGTCATCAGAATCTCATACAGTTCTTGAATCTGCATTGTTGAGATCTGAACGTCGTTCCTCACTCTATGACATGATTTGTTCCATTCAGGCTGAAGAGCATTGAGGAATTTCAGATTCATCTCAAGCTCTGTCTTGATCACATTTATCTTTCGGAGATCATTCAGCACGGCGTAGAATCTGTCGAAAACACTCTTTATAGACTCGCTGTCTTTGGCCTTAAACTCCTCAAAGTTGTTCTTGAATCGAGTATGTCGGAGCTGAGTTGGGACCAAAGAACCAAGCATTATCTTTTCCAATTGTGCCCACAACAGATTTGGATAATCCTTGCACTGATCAACCCGGTTGTAGACAGAGTTTGGTAAAGCCAGCATCAGATTAGCTTTCAGCTCTCGATCAACTTTCATTCATGAAGCCTCTTCAGTTGTTGGAGGAGTCTCTTTATTAGGCTTTACGAAAGGTCCTTCAGTGAGAGATTTCATCATGTTATCTCCATTAGTTTGACGCTCGATGAAATTTAAGAACCTATCTTGCCATTGAGTGAATTTGTTTTCGTCAACTAGGACCGGAGGACGAGTTTCTGTACCCAATGATATCATGAGGTCACTCGTGTAGAACTTAGCTTGGAAAGCAAACTTGGCAGAATCCATAGATGACAAAAAATAAATTTCCGTATAACTTTTTTTTTTAAATCTAAGTCTGGAACACACGCAAACAGAAGGTTTGCGTATGCAGAGAGATCCGCAAAGTAAACTTTGCGTATGCTGAAGGGTACGCAAACTGAGCTTTGCGTATTTAGAGAGATACGCAAATTGAGATTTTCGTAAGATGAAGGATGCGCAAACTAAGGTTTTCGGACCACTAAGGATGCGCAAACTGAAGTTTGCATATCTAACAGAATACGCAAACTAAGCTTTGCGTATTAAGCTTGAGCCGCAAACTGAAGAGGTGAACTTTTCGGAAGCCACTTGATGCGCAAAATAAGTTTTGCGTATGTAACTTGATGTGAAAACCTGAAATACACTAACACCAAAATTAGAAGAACAGTGAACTTGCGCAAATCAAAATGAATGATGCGCAAATCTATATGAATGATGCGCAAACATACAAGAATGATGCGCAAACCACATAAAATCAAATATAATGCGTAAGATCGATTAAAACACTGAAATTAAACAAGTAAATGACACAATGATGAACGAAAATAACTTTCTTACACAATTCAACTAACAAATTCGATTAAAAACTACAAAAACTCAAAAACTTGAATGAAAAAGTACGTGAAGATACGAGTTTCCAGAAAAACAAATATTTCAAAATTGATGATTAAAATATGGTTTTTATGCAAACTGATATGAAACAATTATGATCGATTATCAAAAACGAAGCTAAAGAGTCCAAAAACAACACAATTCAATCAAATTTTCGATTTCAATCACAAATTCAGATTCAAAATCACAAACTCTCAATCCTCTCAAGATTCAGATGGCTCTGATACCAATTGAAAGTCCAAGATCTTATGAATCCTAGAGAGAGAAAGTAGAGAGAGAGAGACAAGTATGCGCAAAGTAGTAATTATCAATAATGTGCGTGAAGTTCTTACAACAAACCAAGACCAAAGGGACTTAAATACCCTTGGTCAATACAACACAATATATGACTTTAGACACAGTATTTGACCATGTCCTATAAATACAATGATTACTATAAAATCAGACCTAACAACGGTGATTGGGACGAAGTGGATCTTCAAGAACAAGAAGGACTAAAATGGAATAATAGTCTGGAATAAAGCGCGTCTGGTAGCTAAAGGATATCGCCAACAAGAACGTATAGATTACGATGAGACGTTTGCACCGGTTGCCCGCATTGAAGCGATTCGCATGTTCCTTGCCTACGTTGCTCACAAGAACTTCATCGTATTTCAAATGGATGAGAAATTCGCGTTTTTGAATGGCGTTCTCAAGGAGGAGGTTTATGTTTCGCAACCCGAAGGCTTCGTGAGTTATGAAAACCGTAATCACATCTACTTTCTTGACAAGGCCTTATACGGTCTTAAGCAAGTGCCACGAGCCTGGTATGATGCACTCTCATCCTTCTTAGTTAAATCTGGTTTCTCTAAAGGTAAGATAAACACTACCCTATTTATTAAAAGAGAAAAGCACGATATTATTCTTGTACAGATCTATGTCGATGACATAATCTTTGGCTCCACAAACCCCAAGTACTGTCAGAACTTCTCAACCCTCATGAGTAAACATTTTCAAATGAGCATGATGGGGCAAATGAATTTTTTCCTAGGTCTTCAAGTTAAACAATTAGCAACAATAATTTTCATTAATCAATCTAAGAACATCTTGGATATTCTTCGGAAATACTAGATGGAAAATTCTTCACCTATGAAAACCCCCATGTCTACTAGTATAAAGCTACACTCCGATCCTGACGGAAAGGATGTGAATGCTACAACTTATAGAGGAATGATAGGTTCTCTGATGTACTTGATGGCTTGTCGGTCAGACATTATATTCTCGACTTTCTTGTGTGCAAGATTTCAGTCAAAACCTAAAGAGTCTCACTTAGATGCTGTAAAGCGTATTTTTTTGTTATTTAAAAGGTACTGCTGATCTTGGTTTGTATTACCCAAAAGAGATAGGTTTTGAATTGACAGCTTATTCAGACGCTGACCACACTGGAAATATGCTGGACCAGAAAAGCACGTCGGGACATATCCAGTTCTTGGGTGATCGTCTTATCAACTAGGCTTCGAAAAAGCAAAACTGTGTATCAACCTCTACAGCCGAGGCAGAATATTTAGCAGCCGCCAGTTGCTGCTCGCAAGTCATTTGGATGCACACCTAGCTGAAAGACTATGGCTTTCACTATTCGAAGATCCCCATCTATTGTGACTCGAAGAGCGCCATCACGATATCAAGCAATCCCTTCCAACACACGAAGACAAAGCACATTGATGTGCGTTATCATTTCATAAAAGACCACGTGGAAAGAGGTACCATCGAACTCTACTTTGTTAATACAGAGCATCAGTTAGCAGACCTGTTTACTAAAGCCTTGGACCAAAAACGCTTTACTTATCTTGTGTCCAACCTAGGTATGCTAAATCTGAAAGTTTGACCCTTTCACAGACCTATACGAGTCTCACTCAATCATGAGTGACTGTGACTGAGCACCCCAGTGACTTGTCTCTGGTTGTTCATGTTCACACTCATTGGTGGTTGACTTTTTCTCATCAAGTTCTGTGCCATTTTCAAACTTCTGTATTAATAAATTAGATTTCGTTTGTTTCTATTTTTTTCTCGTGTGTTTCCTTGCTCTTCGTGGTGTTTTTCTTTTTCTTGTGCAGTGTATTAGTTCAATCTCTTAAAGAGTAAGTCGTTTGTGGTGGACATTCGAAGTTTTTCATGTGTTCAGGGGGATCACAATCGCAAGATGATCTATAAGTTTCTATAGTCCTCCGTTCGAGGGGAGCAGGTAAGTTTTCCGTGAATCTCGTTTTCTGCCTGTTTTTGTCAAGAGGGAGCGACAATCCTTTTATCCAAGGAGATTCCTAATTTGAGGGGGAGCCGGATTAAGTTTATTTTTTATTCCCGGTCTATAGTTATCCAAGTTTTTTTTAGTTTAGCTTTTTTGCTTTAAATTTAATTTAGATTTTTTTCTAATTTTATTTAAAAAAAATAAATTATATTTATTGGTTTTGGACCGACCCGATTGATATCCGGCCCATACCCCGACCGCTCGACCCGACCGCCCCGACCCAGACCGGGGCCGCCCTAATCCCACAACCCGGGGATTTAAACACCCCGGGGTTTCTTTCTCTCTACTCTATCTCTCAATCTCTCGACTTCCATACCTCTCAATCGCTCTCGACCGACGTTCGCTTCCTCGCAAACACTCGATCGATCTCACTCTCTCTCGATTCTCTCTCGAATTTGACACCAGGTATGCTTATACTCTCTATCTTCATCGCTATCTCTCATTATCTCGATCTCTCTGTCGATCTAGCATTTTTTCGACCCCGGTCGATACTCGAGGTCAAATCGACCTTCGGTCGCCGCCATAGAGGTTCACCCCGGTCGATCGAACCCACTCTCATTCTCCAAATCGTCGATTAGGGTTCTGTCTTCGCCAACGTCGTTTAGGGTTTGTCGATATGTTTAATGATTCACATCGAGTGTTTGGTTTCAATTTGGCTCTCTGTGGTTTGGTCTGTGTTTGAATCTGATATAAACTCCGGTCGACCAGGTGACATCGGTCGACATCGGTCGATTTCTAATAACACCGGTCGACTGGGAATTGCTTTTGTTGTGACCTATTAGATCCCAGTCGCTTTAATTTTATATCGGTCGACCGATAGACCCTGGTCGTAGTCGATACCGGTCGTCGACCCCGGTCGATACCGGTCGCTTTGTTTGACACCGGTCCGTCTTAAACACCGGTCGTTTGGTTAATACCGGTCGATATATACTCCGGACCGATAGACCACGGTCAATAAGTGACCCCTGTCAGTTTTATTTTCATATCGGTCAGTGTCCATACCAATCATTGCAACATACCAGTCGGTACACCTTACCGGTCAGTTTGGTTTTTTGAATTGCAAACTGTTTGTAGGTAAGTTTCAGCTTCTTTTGTGATTGTGAGTTAAATTTTTTGATGAGAGTGAAAGTTGGATATCATAAACCTTAAATGGTTGAATTTTTCTTGGTTATTGACCCTAGTTCACGAATTAGGGTTGGTATTGATCCATGACTTGGAGTTTGAATTGGTTGTGGTTTAAACCATTGACCATTTAACTCCAAAGACATCCTATTTCATATGTACCTACGTACTAACCGTTTATTCTTCACAGGTATAATGGCTCACAGCCCAAACCCGGCGATTGACCCTATAGCGGATGCCGAACTGATTCATGAGGATCAGTTCCTTCCACTCACACCCAACAACTTCCATCTCGACATCTTCCACAATATCAGGTGATGTTCGAGATCCTCATTGGGCATCCTCTCTCCTATGCACTCACTGAGACTGCTGAAGTGCCCCACATATACCTGCATCAATTCTGGTGTTCACTAACTCCTCTAGAGGCTGACGATGTCTTCCAGTTGTAGGGTCGGATTGACAACACCCCCGTTCTACTCACCCGCGATCTGTTCCGCCAGTTTTTCCAATTGCCGACTGCCACTTCATTTCCGGGGAGAAAAAGTTATGATCCTATCGTATCGGATGCAACTCCCTGCTCCGACATCCAGTCACTAGGCTACAGCTCGAATCTACGCCTTCCATCTGGATTCAACAGGAAGAACCTCACCACATTTGGTATACGCTCTTCACATACCTAAATCGGTGCCTCTAGACTATCACGAAAGGCATCGATCAATCGAGTATCAACATCCTACGCCTATTCCATGCCGTGGAATTCCATCGCCATGCCGAATTCCTTTGGTACGAGCTAGTTCAGAAAGTACGAGACAACGCGAAAAAAAGACGGAACTTCATTACGTTCATGCGTTTTCTACAGATCATCATCCGCAACTTCATGGTTCTTTATCCTGCCATTGCACGCCGATCTTCGCACCCTATTTGTCTGCAAAACCCGACTCATAAAATCCCGACTCGTCCTGATCCAGAAGGTCTTGTCACAAGACTTATTCCTGATGGATTACTGGCATACGCTCGTCCTACGGCGCTAAGTGTAATAGCATATAGGCACACACACAACCTACCAGCTCCTATGGTCCATCCAGAACCGGAAGGACCTCCCCAGGGAGCAAGACCTCCTCGTACGAGAGGCGGTAGCGTCCGGAAGGTTGGGGCTCCCGGACAGGGTGTGATGAGCGAAAATGTTGTGAGGGGAACTGGAGTAGGCAACGCCGTTCGACTAAGCCAGGCCAGTACTTCTCGACGATCACCTACACTACCACGGACAACCCCTCCGACGGTGGAAGAGGACACCGCTACTGAAACCGCTAACTTTCAGTCCTCTTCTGCCACCAAGTCTGAAAAGGAAATAGATAAATCCGGCACTCAGTCGGAAACCGCCACCGAAGCATCGACATCAAGTGATGAGTCTTCTGACTCTAATGGTGACGATGATGAGCCCTTACCTAGAGAGACAAGGAGAGCAGAGGGTGTTACAGTCGAAAAAGATATTGTGAGCAGAGAGAAGGAAAGCAGGAGTAAATTCAATACTGAGCGTACACGAGTGATGGGCAACCATCAACTGTTGTACCCCCCTAACCATATCCAGCCAGATAGCCACAACTGCTACCCAGTCTCATGTGTTGAGACAGGGTATTGAAGGAGTCGTCGTAGACCTAGCGACACAATTGCACGCCCCCTAGACACTCCACCATCTCTCAACAGATGGTGGTTTCAAGTTCACACGGGGATTTAGCACAAACGCTACCAGTCTCTCGCTTGGAGAGTTCTGGTATTCAAACAAGAGAACAGCAACCCCCATTCTCGACTTCTTTGGGTGCACAGAGTCTAGAGCCTTTGATGTTATATCTCCTATTTCTAGGACACAAATACCCTTCTCGGCCACTGCAGGAGGCCTTAGTGGCCCGACCGGAACATCCATAGTAAATTCAACTTCTGTTGGTTTACGAGGATTGGGTGGAAGTCCTACCACAGCTATCATCATGCCAGCTGTGAACGTAGGCTGTGTGACTTTTACAGTCGTCACCACAACTGGAAGTCTAAGTGACCCAGGAGTTACTCACCCCGAGTTCGTATCAAGGGAGTTTTTGGACGGTGCCTTAAAGACCGTCAGCTCTATCATGCGATCCAAATTGAGGGAAGAGGTAGATGCGTTGAAAATACTGATCAAATGCAAAGGTCCTGTGACTGAGCTTGAACCACTACCTCCTACACTACAACCCTCTACTGCTGCTGCCGACATGTCTATCGATGACCTGAAATCCGTCCTACTTGCCAAATTTCTTGCCCAATCTCAGATAGAACCTACCCAAGACACCGATATACTTTCCTTACTTCGTGCTTGAACATCTACATCTACACCTACACCTACCCCACCACCCCAACCCACTGTATCTCTAGAAGCCTTCCAGCACCAACAAGCCTTCCTTCAGTCTTTGCAGCAAACAGTAGTTGTATTGATTGAACGACTATCATCCGTGGAAGACACCTGCCACAACCAGGCAGATAGGCTCAAGTGCCGACATGATGACCAGGATGATCCTGATCACCATGATGGGGAGAATCGCCAACAACTATCCGAGCCAGAGACACAGTCATTGGGTACAATTCAGGTGGAAACGGAAAGGGCTTCGAGTTCTGGCACTCAACCGGAAGGGCAAGGACAGGCACAGGAACAAATTATGGATTTGGTATTATACGACATTCCAACGGTTGAAAAGCCTGAGGAACTAGATTAAGGTTCACCGATAGATCCAGAAAACTTGGCTTTGATTGTCGATCCTTATTCAGTTTCTGACCTGACAGAAGAATAAGCCAGCACTGAAAGAGCACTAGTAGTCCTTCAAGCTGAGATTGATGAGCTTATCAATTCTAAAGATTATCAGCCAGTCATACAACCTTCTATTGAGGTTCCGCTTTTGACCTATACTGCAGATCACCCAGATCTTCCTCAGCCAGAGATTCCTGTTAGATCTCCTCCTGCATCACCAGTGTTGAGAACAGATAGTACTCTGCCAGCTTAGCCGTCCAAGTGGGAAAAAGTCAAAATTAAAGTTCCATTTCTGGAAGAAATCCAGAAGAAGATCTTTGCCCACTGGATTCGGAAATATGATGAAGTCGTGGTTCATGGTCTCCAGTCGATGAAAGCAAGGAAAAACAGCGCGAGATTATATTTGTGTATAACTACTTCAAAGACAAGTACAATAAGACAAAGCTCAAAATTACATCAGTCGATCAGATTTACTCTTCTTTCTTCATGGGCGTAAAGTATTCCCAATTCGTAGTAATTAGAGAAGATGGTAAGAAATGGTATTTTTCTGAAGCTGATTTTTTGCGTCTTCAACCTATAGATCTGTTGTTCCTACTTATAGATTTGAAGACTAGAACTATCAGACCAAGGGAAGTTATAGATGCACTCGAGACTCTCAACAGATACATGAAGGGTGCAATGAAGCTTGCCTCTGTAGAAGATTTTCAGATTGGATTAGAAAGCGGAAGATTGTTAGGGTGATTTATTTGCTTAAACCTGATCGGAGTATTCCATCAGACGCCCAGAATGTACCAGCCTTCACAGTTCTAAAGTTTCCAGAATTAGGCATGACATACGCAAACAACAAAGGTAATATGCGTTTTATTCGTTTCAGTCAGATAGCCAGATTCTGTGATGGTACGTTGGTGTTGCTTAAAGACAAGTTGAAGTGTGCTATTGATTAAGATGAAAAAGGGGTTCAGCCATTGGATCCGAAATACAAGGAACTTGTTCGTTAAGCACTGGGTGTTATTGAAGACCGGCTGGAGTACAGAACGCAAATGCGCTACATCGAGATCAGTTTTGGGTTTCGAAAGATTTATGTTCCAAACTTGCATGACTTCGAACTTCTATTTAAAGGGGAGATTGTTAGGGTGATTTATATGTTAAATAGAAGTTCAAGGTGCAAAATGAAATTAATCTAAAGTTTTATTAGTTAGATGGGCCTAAAGCCCATAAGCCCATTATCTTGTAAGCCTGAGTATATAAAGGTGTTATTAGTTTCATTATCAATTTAGTCTCATTATTCATAATTCTCTAGTCAATAGGTTTACATTTACTGATCAGATATTCTCTCTGTAAACCTAAACCCTTTCATTGAATATTAATCATATGACTAGAGGTTGTGGCTATATTATTGTTCTTCATTGATATAAATGTTCGTGATTGCATTGAACTTGGATCTACAGACAATCAATTGGTATCAGAGCAGATTCCAGATTAAAATCAAGTTTTTCCAGAGAAACTTTGGTTCAGCACTGTTCTTCGAAGTCCAGAATCGATTTTCGAATTTTAGTGCGTTTTTCGATTAGAAATCTATTTGGTTTTGTTCGAAATCAGTTTTAGAGTGAGTTGTATAGATTTTATCGAGTAGTGCACTATAATCGATCATCTATTTGATGATTTTGGTGTTTTTCAGTTTTCACGAGTCGTACACTGGTTCTTCAATCGATTCTCATTTAAAGTGTGTGTTTTTGAAATTACTTGATTGTAATCTGTTCTAGAGGTTTAGGAGTTCAAATTGTCAAAATTTGGGGTTGTAAATCGACGCCTAGATAGGTTTTTGGAATTATCAGGTCGTTTTTCGAAGGAACAGTGAAGAACAGCAAGTTTGCGCCAGTTCATATACTTTCCGACAGTCAATAGGTTTACATTTACTGATCAGATATTCTCTCTGTAAACCTAAACCCTTTCATTGAATATTAATCATATGACTAGAGGTTGTGACTACATTATTGTTCTTCATTGATATAACTGTTCGTGATTGCACTGTACTGGGATCTACAGACAATCAATTGGTATCAGAGCAGATTTTAGATTAAAATCAAGTTTTTCCAGAAAAACTTTGGTTCGGCACTGTTCTTCGAAGTCCAGAATCGATTTTCGAATTTTAGTGCGTTTTTCGATTAGAAATCTATTTGGTTTTGCTTGAAATCAGTTTTAGAGTGAGTTTGTATCAATTTTATCGAGTAGTGCACTGTAATCGATTATCTATTTGATGATTTTGGTGTTTTTCAGTTTTCAAGAGTCGTACACTGGTTCTTCAATCGATTCTCATTTAGAGTGTGTTTTTGAAATTACTTGATTGTAATATGTTCTAGAGGTTTAGGAGTTCAAATTGTCAAAATTTAGGGTTGTAAATCGACGCCTAGATAGGTTTTTTGAATTATCAGGTCGTTTTTTGAAGGAACAGTGAAGAACAGTAAGTTTGCGCCAGTTCATATACTTTGCGCCAGTTCATAGTGTATTTCTCGCCAGATTCAAGAACAAGTGTTTAGCGCAAAGTTGAATTTTGCGCCATTGCCTACTAGCGCGAAGTTTCTTTTGCGCGACCTTCATCTTGCGCAAAGATTAGTTTGCGCCACCAGCTCTTTGCGCAAAGTTTATCATCAGATTCTCGCCATCAACGTCTCGCACAAACCTCCATTTTCATGCCACCCGCTTCTCGCGCAAAAGCCTTTTTGCGCCACCCTTTACTCGCACAAAACTCAAGGGATTCAAAGTTCACGTGAAGTCCATTTTGCGCCAATTTCTTTTAGCGCAAACCTGAACTTTGCGCCAGACACTTCTAGTGCAAAACTTTTTTTGCGCCACTGCCTTTTGGCGCATTTCTGCCTTTTTGCTCCAGTTTCTCATTTTTCAGTATTAATCTGTATTTATTTGATTTTATCTGGACTAACGATCATTTTAAGTTTCTTATTGCATATCTTCCTAAAACAGGATGACTTCAAGAGAAGCTCTCGCCATCAGAACCGATGTGAAGCCACCAGTACTCTTCAAAGGAGATTACGAGCAATGGAAGGACAGATTCTTGGATTTCATCGACAGGCATGACTTGGGAGATTATATCTGAATATCTCTAAAAGGAGGAATAAAGACACCTCCTACCAAGGTTCTAACTGTAGCTGGAGAGAACGGAGAAGAAGAACAGAGAGAGTATCCATTACCTCTTGATGAATACTCTGATGAGCAGAAGAGAAGACAAGACACAAGGGCGACAAATTGGCAAAGTATTTCATTCTTCAAGGCATACCAAACGAGATATATGTCAAGATTGATGGCTACAATGCCACAGGAAAACAAATGTGGGATCAGCTGAAGAAAATGATGCTAGGATCGAAAGTTGGGAACCAGCTCAAAATATCCAATTGTCCCAATAACTATGAAGAGTTCAAGGATAAGAAGGGTGAATCACTGGACGCTACTTATGATCGATTTGTAACTTTGTTGAATGAACTTAGCAAGAACAAAGTAAATAAGTCACAAGTTGAGCTTAATGTCAACTTCCTTAATATCTTACAGCCTGGGTGGAAGAAATTTCCTAGGAAAATGAAGCAAATGAAGGACTTCAATGACATACCACTCCATGAAGTCTATGAAACTCTTAGACAGAATGAAGAAGAGGTTGATGAGATTTTGGATGAGAAGAGAAAGGTTGAGAAGGCAGTTGTAGATCCAGTTGCTTTGGTTGTGAAACAAAAGAATGTAAGGCTTAAGAAGAAGATGAAGATGATAGTTTCTGAGTCGGATGAGGATGAAAGAGAGATTAAATCTGATTCTGACGACTGTGATGACCTGAAGCAGGCTATGCTTTTGCTAACAAAGGCTTTTCAAAAGAAATTTTACAAAAAGCCTAGCTCAAACAGTCAGAGGTATTCATCTGGCTCAAGTAACTACAACCACAAAGAGAAAATTGAAGCAAAAAGAGGATTGAAGAAAGGAGACCAGAAGAGAAGAAATACAGAGCTGAAGAGACCAAACTGGCAGAACCTCCAAAGTGCTACAACTGCGGCAAATTTGGTCATTTTGCTAAGAACTGCAGCAAGCCCAAAATCAGAAACTCTGAGTATTACAAGAATAAACTGTTGTTGGCCAAGCAACAAGAGGCAGGTAAAGCATTAATGGCAGAGGATGAATTTTGGCTTGATCATTCTGAAAGTGAGGAAGAAGAGAAGGACGAAACAGCACATTTGTGCTTGATGGGTCATATGCAAGCTGAAGTTGATTCAGATGAAGAAGATAACGATGAGGTATGTGATTTAACCGAATCAGATTTCCTGGAATGAATGCATGCCATGATGACTAAACTCCAAGAATTAGAGTCTAAACTTAAGCGTGAAAAAGGTGTCATTAATGATAAAAATCAATCTATACATAAACTTAGCAACGATCTTGATGAAAAAAATGTACTGATTGAAACTTTGCACAAAAGCATTGACACCAGCGCGAAAGAGAACACTATAATTCATAAGGAGTTATCTGAAACTGTTTCAAAATATAGAGAGTGTGGGTTTAAGTCTAAAGAGCTTTCGAAAATGTAATCTTCGACTTCAAAAGAAAACAAATCTTTAATTGAAAAGGTGAATGCTTTGGAAGACAAATTACATACTTTGGGTCAAACTGAACAAACCATTCATCTAAACGAACCTAAAGAGAAACCTGACTGTTGGGGACTTGGTTACAAGAACCCACACCATCTCAAAAAGGGTATATCTGAAGCGCCTGCTCTTTATGATTTTGGATTTATGAAACTGGCACCTCAATACCCTGAACTCAAAGTTTTCTGGACTAGTTTGTCTGAAGAGGATAAAGCTAAGGAATATGCTAAAAGAAAGAACACAACTAAAATTCAACTCCCGTTTCGTTATGAGAAGTTGAATAACAGTTATAGTTCCGACAAATCAAGATCTCTTTCAAATGATTACTTTGAGAGCTATTCTGTAAAAGAAATGGAGGCTAAACCCATTGAAGGTAAACTTTACGTTCCTCCTCTCATTTTGGAAACAAAAATTTCTGAACTCGAGAATACTCTCAAAGAAGAAAGGATCTTGATGGACTTTGAACAAACTGTATTTTCTATTGTGTTAAAAAATACTGAGTTTTCTAAATTATCCAAGGCTTTAAAATCCGATGATAGGTCTGGTTCACTTGATAATGAGTTTGATTTTCTAAACTCTGATGGTGGTTTAGATGACTGTGTTGGTGATTTTGACTTTAATGCTAAACTTCCTAATCATTCCTCCTTTGTTGTTAATTCTTTTGGGGTACCAAGTGTGTTTGAAAAAGGTGAAACTTCAACGAAAGTTGATAAATCAGTTTCTGTGAAATCCAAAGTTGCCAAAGGTAAGAAGAAGAAATCCGGGAATTCACAGAAACAGATCACCACTGGTAAGTCAAAGAAGAAGCATTTGGTTGATTTTCACCTTTCTAACTCTAAAGTTTCAAATGTTTCAGATTTGAGAAAGAAAAAGCTTGGAGTTAAGTCGGAATGGCTACCGAAACAGAAGATAGACGAGAATGCTAAATCATTTTCTAGTTTTGATTGTAATAGAAAGACTGCTAGTAAAGATGATTTGATATTGGATGTTGCTAATTTTAAACCAAAACTTATTGATTCTCGCAAGAAATATTCCATACGGCAATTATTCCAGTTATCTCCGTCTACTAGAAAGTTTTCAAATTATGATAGATATGATTATGCTTTTCGTAAATATTCTGATGCTTGGTTTGGAAATTATCATGCATATTCTTATTGTTCCAATTCTTCATATAGTTTTCAAAAGAAAAGCGGACCCAAATTTCAATGGGTATCAAAATCTTGTGCTAACACAGTTGGACCCAAATACAAATGGGTACCAAAGAAAAAGGCTGAATTTGTGTTACACGAATGTCAAGTCAAGGTTGAGTGAAAGAAAATATGGCTCTTGAATACTACAGCTCAAGACCCGCACTTCAATGCTCAAAAGTCTTTACTCCCAGTTTTTATATGGATATCTAAACCTAGTGTTTCTTAATTTCTCTTGTGCAGACCCGTCATATGTCGTACTTGGATAGCGTATGTTCCAAGCATATGACCGGGCAGAAAAGTCTGTTGACTAACTTTACAGAGAAATGTTGTGGCACAGTTCGATTTGGTAATGATCAGTTTTCACCAATTCTGGGTTATGGTGATGTTGTACACGAAAATGTCACGGTTAAGAAGGTGAGCTATGTTGAAGGCTTAGGACACAACCTTTTTAGTATTGGGCAGTTCTGTGACAAAGACTTAGAGGTTAATTTCAAGGCTAAGAAGTGTTCGGTACGCACTTAGGACGAAAAAGAACTCTTGGTCGGCACTCGCAAGTCAAACCTCTACACCATCAAATTGTCAAAGGTCCAGACTGACCATCAGGTGTGTCTACTCTCAAAAGCCTCAATGCAACAAAGTTGGCTATGGTATCGACGGCTCTCTCACCTTAACTTTTGGTACCTCAATAAACTGGTCAGTAAAAATCTAGTAAAAGGACATCCTGAACTCAAGTGCGAAAAAGGACACTTGTGTGCAATGTGTGAAAAAAGGGAAGATGAAGAGAGCTCCACACAAATCGAAGCCTGAACCAAGTACAAGCGCTCCTTTAAAGTTGTTGCATATGGATCTCTGTGGTCCTATGCGAACGCAAATCTTAGGCAGAAAGAAATACGTGTTAGTTATTGTGGACGATTATTCGCGATACACGTAGGTCAAATTTCTACGGTCAAAAGATGAGACACCCGAAGTTCTCATTACATTTCTAAAGACGATCCAGGTGAATCTACAGAAAGCAGTCAAGCTTCTTCGAACAGACAACGACACAAAGTTTAAGAACAAAACAGTTGAAGAGTATCTCGAATTAGTTGGGATAACACATCAATACTCTGTTGCATGTACGCCTGAATAGAATGGAGTAGTCTAAAGGTGAAACCGTACGCTAGTCGATGCCGCTCGTACTATGCTCAGTCAATCCGACTTACCTCTATTCCTATGGGCTAAAGTTGTGTCGACTACGTGTTACAATCAAAATCGGTCCATGATACACTGCCGATTTCAGAAGACTCCGTATGCGTTGATCAACAACCGAACACCAACCATTAAATATTTTCATGTTTTTGGTTGTAAGTGTTTTGTGCTAAATGACAGAGAGAGTCTGAACAAGTTCAGCACTAAGGTGGATGAGGGCATCTTTATCGGCTACTCTTCGACATCTGTTGCATACCGTGTATACTTGAAGAAGTCAAAGACTGTGGTTGAGAGCGTCAATGTTACATTCAATGAAGATATGGATTCTGAACACTTCAGTTCAGAACCCACGATAACAGGAGTATTAGCTTCTGGACAAATCAGTCCAGAACCTGTGTCTGAAGCGAACAAATCAGTTGAAGTATCATCGTCTTCTAATCATTTATATGATTTAGATCTTTTATTTGAACTGTTTTATGATGAATATCTAAGATCTAATGTGAATAAACCTGTTGTGGTTGACAGGATTGAAGATTCAACGATTGATCATCCAACCACTTCAGATGTTTCTACTTAACCAAATTCCCCGATTCAGCAAGATATCCCAGTTCAATTGCCTACTCCAATAGTTGAAGTTGTATCTACTAATGATGAGTCAGAAGTTGATGAGTCAGTAGGATGTGATGTAAGAACAGATCAACAGACTGAACAAGCTGTACCTACTGAAGCTTCTGCACCAATTACTTCAACTGAATCCCTCCCTCATGATGTTCAAACCGAAGAACCTGAAAATGGATTTTTAGATGACAACCATGATCAATCTTCACCTACCCCACTCCTTTATGAACATCGTTGGACCAAAGAGCACCCTATTCACCAAGTAATTGGAGATGTTAACAAGCCGGTGCAAACTAGGTCAGCAACTTCGAATCAATGTATGCATGACTCATTCCTCAGCAAAATAGAGCCTACTCGAGTATCAGAAGCTTTTGCTGATTCGTATTGGGTGTCTTCCATGCAAGAAGAGTTAAACCAGTTTGAAGCCCTGAAGGTTTGGAGGCTAGTGCCAAAACCAGAAGGAAAGACCGTGATTGGAACTAAATGGGTATTCAAAAACAAGAAGGACGAAGATGGTATTGTTATAAGGAACAAAGCCAGACTTGTTGCCAAGGGATATAGGCAAGAGGAAGGCATAGATTATGACGAGACGTATGCTCTAGTAGCGCGTATAGAGGCAATCCGCATGTTTTTAGCCAACGTAACTCACAAGAACTTCACTGTCTACCAGATGGACGTAAAGACTTCCTTTCTGAATGGCATTCTTAAGGATGAAGTCTATGTCTCTCAGCCAAAAGGGTTTGTAAATCCAGATAAGCCTAATCACGTCTACATCTTGGATAAAGCCTTGTATGGTCTGAAACAAGCAACTCGCGCCTGGTATGATGTTCTATCTCAATTCTTGGTCGTCAAGTCAGGTTTTTCAAAAGGTAAAGTCGATACCACTTTGTTTCTTAAAAAGGAGAAAGTTGATATCATTTTTATTCAGATATATGTAGATGATATTATATTTGGTTCTACAAATCCCAAATACTGTAAGAACTTTTAAAATCTCATGGTGTCACGATTTCAAATGAGTATGATGGGAGAGATGAATTTCTTTCTCGGATTACAAATAAAACAATTTTCAACGGGGATTTTCGTTAATCAATCTAAGTACATTTTTGATATTCTTCGGAGATTCAAAATGGAAAATTGTAAACCGATTGGAACCCCAATGGCACCAGGTACTAAGATTAGCACTGATTCTTCAGGAAAAAGTGTTGATGTTAGGACTTATAGAGGTATGATAGGGTCTTTAATGTATCTTACTTCAAGTAGACTAGATATAATGTTTTCAACAATCTTGTGTGCAAGATATCAGGCTGACCCTAAAGAATCCCATTTAGCTATTGTCAAACGGATTTTTAGATATCTGAAGGGGACTGCAGATCTTGGTCAATGGTATCATAAGGATACGGGGTTTAAACTAACTGCTTATTCAGACGTAGATCATGCAGGGTGCATGTTGGACAGGAAGAGCACTTCAGGTGACATTCAATTTCTTAGAGACAAGCTCGTTAGCTGGGCGTCAAAGAAACAATTAAGTGTTTCCACATCGACTGCTGAAGTAGAGTATGTAGCTGCTGCCAGTTGCTGCTCTCAGGTCTTGTAGATGCGAACATAACTTCGAGACTTTGGATTCAAGTTTGATAAAATACCGATCTATTGTGACTCGAAGAGCACTATCGCCATATCAGCTAATCCTGTGCACCACACTAAAACAAAGCACATTGATGTCAGGTATCATTTTATAAAAGATAATGTAGAAAAAGGTACAATAGAACTTTACTTTGTAAAAACTGATTACCAACTTGCAGATTTGTTTACCAAACCTTTAGATGAAAAGAGATTCAATTTTCTTGTATCTAAGCTTGGTATGCTAAATCTCAAGCTCTAATCAGTAATTACCTATTAGAGTTTCTTTTATTGTAATTTCTCATCATTTCTTTATCATTATTGCTGAAAGATATATGCACTTTAATTGTTTGTTCATGATCTCAGGGGGAGTGTGAGAAGTACTTTTTAGATGATCATTGTTATCATGAGGGGGAGCATATCTAATTTCTACATTTACTCATTTGTCAAATCTTTTGTAATGCATGATTTTAGGGGGAGATTTACAAGTCAAAGGAGTATGGCTATGACTTTTGATTACTTCCGATTAGAACTCGCACTTTAATAGTTTTACTGCTTTATGTCATTTTAATTTCAGTGAATGAAGTTGCTTTGACTATAACCTTAAGACTTTTGCAGTTTGGGAGATGCTTACAAGATCATTTCTTTATGACTTTAAGCTTGACTTCATGAGATTTAAGATTGCACTCAAAAGGTATAATTCCTTATCTTCATCTCATATATGGTTGAAAGAAGGACAACTTTCAATCATAAGAAAAACCTGTTCTTAAATGTTCAAACCACTTCTCTATTCTCAAACGGATTTCATGAATTAGAAGTGTGATTTTAAATGTTTTCATGATCTATTTTGCGCTTTAACTGATAAAGTTAAATCATCTAAGCAACACATGCTTTATAGGAAAACATGGGATATCATTGTTCTAGGACTTAATTGAACTTCTATGAATTCACGCTAACCAGTGTTTCCTACCCAAGAAGTTAATCCTTAGTAATTGAGTGTGAGGAGTCAAACGATATGAGTGTGGGATGAGTGATGAGGTAAAATGAAAAGAGAGTTTGTTTAGATGTGAGCTTACATGATAAAAAGAAAGAGGGTGTGAGATCAGAGTAAAATAATATCAAACTCTGCACTAACTACTTTCTGAGCCGGGCGGCCACATTACTAATGCTTCACAATTCTTGGTGAACATTATTGAAATAGGCAAATAGCCCATGCCAACTCTTGACAAAAACCCCACCAGCCACTCATTTTCTTCTTAAAAGGAAAATGTTTCATTTTCAAAGGGGAAGCAGCACATTTGCTATCTGATTTTCATTTGGGAAATCTGGATATTGAAAAGAAGGAAGTCTGCCCCACCTTCGTATTTCATTCATGCACATTGAGTCTGTGTTTATCTACTGTTGTCTCAGTGGTTTACACATTTTGAGCCTTATAAGTAATCATCGCATGCCTAATTCTTTCTACCACATGCACGAACACACAAGGAATTTGTTTCTTTGTCATAACGTTCATAGGAATTACCTTTGTGGTGTTTCGATGATTGAATGGAACCCCTGGGGGAGTGAACATCAAAAAGATTCCTTCCAATGTGTATTTGTTACACACAGTGACTTCGTGTCACTGACAGGAATCTTTAACTGATTCATTTGTTGATTCAGGTGTTACATTCCTATTTTGTCTAGATTTGAAAAGATCTGGATGAATACATTGTTCGAATTGACGGTGAATCAGAGGCTCATGGAAGATCAGCATGGTCAAAGACATTTCTTGTTCTGAAGAAGTTTTGATGATATCGATGCTCAATTCATCAAAAAGGGGGAGAGCTAATCAAGAAATGGGAGAATACAATTCTTAAAGAAATGTCCAAGTCAGAAAGTTCAAAGTTTTTTCTTGAGAATTTTTCATTGAAGATACTTTGCTAAAGCATTATGAGCTAAATCGGGAGACAATTTCTTTCCATCATATGAAAGAGAGTTTATCTACATCTTTTGGGGAGATTTTTATATTTTGAAGACAAAGAGGAAGATTGCGTCTTCTGAGCTTAAAGAGAAGATTGGATTGCTAAATCCTTTTTCTGTAATGATCTTGATCCAAAGGGGGAGATTGTTAGATCACAAATTTATTGGATTCAAGATCATCAAGATTGAAGACGGAAATCTGAAGTCAAAGCTGGAAAAGTCAACTCTGATTAAATAGTCTAGGTTATTTTGTAATAAATGTCAAAGAATGTTTTTCCTTGTATTTTGGGCCTTTATGGCTTTTTCCTAAAATAGGGTGTAAGGCCTATTAGGCTCTTGGGTTGTGTGAGAGGGATGTGCCTAATTAGGATACACCAGCCGCCACTTTCAGGGTGTGTGAAAAAAGAGAGATACGGTTCAAGAGAGAAAGAGAGAGAAAACTCATAGAGAGAAAACATTCAAGAGAAAACCATTGTAATCGTATTGATTGAATATCAAAAACAGGTTTGTTAAATCTCTTGATTGTGATTATATCTATTTATGTGATAAGAAACCTGAAATTCATAGGGACAATCATTTCTTATGGGCGTAACGAATGTGTTGAATTTTCTATGGATAAAAGTTGTATTTCGTGCACTCAGTCGAGGATATTGTGTACATCGGATATGGTATTAAAGTTGAAACTTCAAAGGATAATTGAGAGTTCCAGATCCAAGCTATATAATGCTCACTGAATATGTAGAAATCTTTCTTTTATTGATTGAACAATGTATTACATAGATTTCATAAACTCATATACCTATTTCTCACAGTAAGTTGTATGCGTGTTCTTTCTATTCTCTTTCTAATCTGAACTCTTTCAAGCGTACATTCATTTGAAAATAACTAAATAATACTATTTATATGGTCAAAAATAATGACCTTACAACACAATCTAAATGTCAAAGTCAAATACTTTGACTATAAGCACTTAACAATTAAACCCTTACATTTTTTCAACTTTACAACTTTGACCCATCATTTAATCTTGAATACATTTCTGACTTAACAATCTCCCCATTTGGATTCAAGATTAAAAAAAATTTGACGATAATCTTCAGGTCATCTTTCAGTTGCAAAATCTTCAATACAGAATCTCTAACAGCTTCAAATCTTTAACAATCTCTCTCTTTGAAATTCTTTAAAACACAAACTAGAAATCTTCAGAACTTTGACAGTTTCTTCAAACTCCTCTTTTTGAACACTACTACAACAAACTTTTAGATAATCTCTTCAGCTTGAAAAATCATCAGACTTTGCTTTGACTTGAAATATGAATTCTTTTCACTTTATGACTTTCTCTTGACCTTGAACTTTTTCTTTGAAATTAAACTTTGAACGATCTCCCCTTTTTGATAAGATCAACATAAATCTCACTTTGAAATTCTTGAAACATCTCAACGTCAACTTCATCTTTGAAATATCTCCCCTAAATATCAAAATAAACACAGTCTTCATGAGATAGACAATCTCCCCCAAAGAGAATATGATCTCCGTCTGATCTGATATGAACATGTTGTCGTCAATTCATAAATGTATTTATCCGAATCTTTTCAAATTCAGACAAATTAGAGATTGGTAATCTTGAATCAACATATGAATCAGTTAATCTACCTGTCATTAGCACAAAGCCACTTTGTACAACGAATGCACATTGGAAAGGAGCTTTTTGATGTTCACTCCCCCAGTGCTTCCATTCAATCATTGAAAAATCACAAAAGAATTTTCTATGAATGATAAGACAATAAATCATATTCCTTGTGTGTTCGTGCATGTGTAGAATGATTGAAGAAATTAAAGCTTGAACAGGCTCAAAGTATGTAAACTTTTGAGACAATAATAGTATTACACGGACTCAATGTGCATGATAAAGGGTCGAAGGTGGGGCAACTTTCCTTCTGTTTCAATATCAACATCTTACAAATGAAAATCTGATAGTAGATCTATTGCTTCCCCAATAAAATATGAAACATCTTTTTGTCAAGAAAAATATGAGTAGTTGGTGGGGTTTAATGGTAGAGTTGGCATGGGCTAGTTTCCTGTTTCAATGAAGTTCACGAAAGAATTGTGAAACAACATAAATGTGGTTGCCCGACACAGAAAAAGTTTGGTGCAGAGTTTGATATTCTTTTACTCTGATATCTCACCCACTTTCTTTTAAACATTTGAGCTCACTTCTAACCAATCTCTCTTTTCAAATTTTACCTCAGCACACACCCACTCTCTATTCTTTTGACCCCTCTCCCCTCAATCACTCGGGATAACTTAATGGGTAGGAAGTACAGGTTAACGTAAATCCATAGAAGTTTCTTTATAGCTCTCACACTAAGTCCCATGTATTTTGTCCTAAGTGATGTTACTCAACAGTTTATCTTGACAAATAAGCATAAGATAATACAGTCAGAAAAGTTATGCTCATTAAAAATAAAAATGAGATTTTAGCATTTTAAACTATGAAGATCTCTCAAAACAAGCTAAATGAATGAATGAAATGAAATCACAATTTTTTTTGACAATCTGACAATGATTAGATCAAATCAAATATCATGAAGAAAAATATCGGGATATCAAAGAATCGAAAGTTGTTTATATGAACAAATATAAACAAATTTGACAATGAAAGCACAAATATTAAAAATTGACGTATGATTTCAAACAATTTAGAATTATGTGTGTTCCAGATTCTAGTTTCTAATCAATAACAATCAAACAAACAAGATTCAAATCAAAGATTACCTGTTTGATTACTTTGAATTTCACAATTTACACTTTCTCTCTCTAGAACTCTATCTCTCACTAAAACCATATTCTCTCTCACTCTCAAATATGATATTACAATTTTCCAACTTCCAACCCACTACAAAATACAAATAGAAAAACTATTTATACTACCATCTAATACAAGGAAACAACAAATACAAAGTACATTGACTTATTACAAATAGACTTTGACTTTGAATGACATTTGACTTTAGCAGCTTTGACTTTCTCAACTTTGACCTTTCAGTATTCTTGATCTTATATCCAACAGATTTATGTTCTAACAATCTCCCCCTTTGGATTCAAGATCATTGTTGAAAGATTTAGCAAGCTCTGTTTGAACAATCTCCCCTTTTCCTTTAACTATCTTCTTTCCAAAAGTATCTTCAGATGATTAACAATCTCCCCAAAACTCTCATAGAATGCTTTCAGACTTTGGAAAGAAATTATCTTCAGAATCAACTTGAATTGCTTTCAGCAAATAATCTTCAAATAAAATTTCTCAAAAATCAGCACGTCTTCAGAAATTCGTTGATCATCTTCAAGTCTTCAAATCTTTACTTTGAACTTTTCTGACTTGAACATTTCTGAAAATCATCTCTCAAAAACTTTATCATTTCTTGATACCATCTCCCCCTTTTTTATGATTTGAGCATCTATATCATCAAAACTTTTCTCCAATAAATGTCATTGACCATTCTTATCTGTCATACTGAGCCTCTGATTCTGTCCATCCTCCAAGATAATCATCTAGATCTTTTCAAATCCAGACAAATTAAGAACATGTAACTCCTGATTCAACAGATGAATCAGTTAAAATGCCTGTCAGTAACACGAAGTCACTGTGTGTAACGAATACACAATATAAAGGAGCTTTTTGATGTTCACTCCCCCAGGGCTTCCATCCAATCATCGAAATACCACAAAGGCAATTTCTATGAATGTTATGACAAAGAAACAAATTCCTTGTGTGTTCGTGCAAGTGTAGAAAGAATTAAAGCACAAATGATTGTATTTTAATAAGGCTCAACATTGTGTAAACCACTGAGACAACAGTAGATAAACACAGACTCTAAGTGCATGATTGAAATGCGAAGGTGGGGCAGACTTCCTTCTGTTTCAATATCCAGATTTTCCAAATGAAAACCAGATAGATAATATGTTGCGTCCCCTTGAAAATGTGAAACATCTTCTTTTTGAGAAGAAAATGAGTAGCTTGTAGGGTTTAGTCAAGAGTTGGCATGGGCTAGTTGCCTGTTTCAATAATGTTCACGAAAGAATTGTGAATCATTAGTAATATGGATGCCCGACTCAGAAAGTAGTTGGTGCAGAGTTTGATATTCTTTTACTCTGATCTCACACCCTCTTTCTTTTTAATCATTAATCTCACTACTAACGAAACTCTCTTTTCCATTTTACCTCATCGCACCCACACTCATTTCTTTTGACTCCTCACACTCAATCACTAAGGGATTAACTTCTTGGGTAGAAATCACTGGTTAACGTGATTTCATAGAAGTTCAGTTAATTCCTAGCACAAAGAACCCATATAATCCTAATAAGCATGTGTTGCTCAAGATGGTTTAACTATATCAGTTAAAGCTCATATACAAATATCAGATGAATATATGCTCATAAAATATAATCATGAAGATTCGAGCATTTTTAAACCTTGAAATATTTTCAAACAAGTATATTGAATGAATGAATATGAATGCAAAAGACTTGTTTAAAAATCTGACATTGTATGAAAATGATCAAAAATGAATGATATAGCAATTAAATATTATGGTCAAGAATAATTGATATTTGTCTATACGAAACAAAATATAGACATTCTTGAAATGACCGTTTCGAAATAAAATATCGCTCAAAATTATTTGAATACAAGCGGAGTGTCTTACCATCGAAGAAAAATTGTTCCAATTTAGAGACATGGTAAGAACATGTTGAATAAGTCAAACCGGTGAGTGTGAACACTTGAAAGTATATAGAAAAGACAATACGCAAGTATTTATCTTTGGATACACACGGTTTGTTTATCGATTAAGAACAAAAGTTAAATGAAAACATTTAAAATCACACTTCCAAATTATAAAATCTGTTTAAAAACCAGGAAGTGGTTTGAACATTTAAGAACATGTTTTCTATACCTGAAAGTTGTCCTATTTTAGATACATTTGAGATTAAGATAAGAAATTTACCTTTTCGAGCAATCTTAAACCTCAGAAAGTCAAGATGTAGTCATTTAGATATGATCGTGTCAGCTTCTCTCATCCTGCATAAGTCTCAAAGTCTAGTCATAATTTATTCACAAAAACTTATTTGAAAATAGAATGACATAAAGCAATAAAACGATTAATGTACGAGTTCTGATTTGAAGTAATCAGAAATCATAGTCTTACTCCTTTTGACTTATAGGCTCCCCTAAAATCATGCATCACAAAAATTTTGTCAGTTAATGTATAATGCAAAAATTAGTTATGCTCCCCCTCAAATAAATGTAGATCATCTAAAATCTTCTCATACTCCCCCTGAGATCATGAGCAAACAATTAAAGTGCAAATATCCTTCTTAATCGTTATGTTGTCTTGAATGATGTCACCGTATCCTAGGATAGGTGAAAGCTGATCGTTTCCAAATCTGACATTTCCACTGAATTTCTCTATATAGTTAGATAATAAATATTTTTGCCCAGTCATATGCTTGGAACATCCACTATCCAAGTACCACATATGTCGGGTCTGCAAGAGAAATCAGACAATAATAGATTTAGGTACCCAATTAAAAACGGGACCTAACAGTTTAGCACAAGATTTTGGTATCCACTTGAAAATGGATCCTCTGTTCTTTTGAAAACTTTGAAAAACATTTGATCTCGAAGAATTAACATGATAAGATCCATACCAATCAGAAGAATTATGAGAATAAGCAAAATCAGTTTTCCGATAATTAGGACGAAATTTAGTAGTAATAGGAGATAATTGAATCAATTGCTTTATTGAGTAACGCTTGTAAGAAGTTACAAGGTTTTGTTTATGAGAATAACATTGACCAACTATATCAGAATCACTACTAACAGATTTAGTACAAGAATTATCAGTAATTGATTCAGCTATCTCAGCATCCTTCTGTTTTGGTCTCCATTCTGATTGAGGTTTCAACTTTTTCTTCCTTAAATCTGAAACATAGGATATAGATTTCCGGGATTGAGTTATCTGTTGTGTACCAGTGTATTTCTGTTTCTGTAATCGCTGTTTCTTATGTTTCTTACCGTGAGCATAGTAATCAGCAGTTACAGAAACTGAATCACCAACCTTAGTTGATGTTTCACCAATATGAACATCACTTGGTAACACTCTTTCATTTTTAAGACAAGTAGAATGATCAGGAAGTTTAGAATGGACATCAAACATATCAGATTCTTCCATGCACCCATCATCAGAATTAAAAGAATCATTTGCAGACTCAAATAAGTCATCAGAATTATCAGAGAAAGTTTGAGGTGCTTTTGAAACTGTAGAGCACTTTGTTGATTTAACTTGAAAAACAGTGTTCTTTAAAAACTGTAGAAAATACATTGTGTTCTATATCAACCAAAAGTTTGTCATCAGATAAAACATTTTCAAGCTCGACTATTTTGCTTTCAAGAATAGATGTAGGAACATAAACCTTTGCAATTGCAGGTTTTTCCTTCATCTCAGAAGCGGAATAACTAACAAAATAATCGTTTGAAAGAACTTTTGTGTTTCTGAAAGATAACTATCATTTAACTTTACATAGTTAAACGGTAGTTGCATTTTCTTTTTATTCTTTCTATTTTCAGTTTCATTGGCCTCAACTTCGTCTGACAATTTGGTAACAAATTTGGGTTTTAAATGAGTATGTTTACCAGCACAAGCAAGAAAATCATAGTTATAAAGTGCCGGCTGTTTTCTGATGGTTTTCTTAAGATAATAGGGGTTTTCAAAACCAAGTCCCCATTTCTCTTTAACATCAGCCTCTTCATTAGGTGCATTTAGAAAAATGGTTTGATTTGTTTGACCTCTCGCATAAAGTTTTGCTTCCACGCCATTTACCTTCTTATTCAAATTCTTGTTTTTAACCTGCAATTTATAAACAGTTTGTGCAGATTCATTCTTCTCAAACTCATATTTAGACACTTTACCTTCAAACTCAGAAATCTTCTTTTCAAAACAATCTACTTGAGATTTAGAATCAAAATCAGACTTGCGTAAAGAATCAATCAGATCTTTGTTTGAAATAACAGACGTATTAAGCTCAAAGATCTCTTTGTTCTTTTTAGCAACTCTTTCTTTTTCCTTTTTCAGATTATTTTGTAAATTTTGAAGCTCAACCATTATGGTTTCCATTTTGGTAATAAAATCTTTTTCAGTTAAATTTAATACCTCATCAACTGCCTCATCATCTGACTCGACATCCTTTACTTCTTTGCCCATTAGACAGATATGAGTTGTTTCTTCTTTCTCTTCACTTTCATCTTCGGAATGATCAAGCCAAAATTCGTCCTCGGCCATTAGAGCGATTCCTGCTTCTTGTTGTTTGGCCAAGAGAAGTTTGTTCTGATAGTATTGAGAATTCCGAACTTTTGCCTTTCTACAGTCTTTTGCAAAATGACCAACCTTGCCACACTTGTAGCTTTTGATTGAGTCAGTTGCTGGCTTTGTAGTAACAGTGTAGTCATTCACGAACTTCTTCTTCTCATCTGGTTTCTTCTCCACATATCTATCATTTTCATACCTCTTTCCTTCCACTCTCTGTCGATGCTCGTGGTTCTTTGAACTGGATGAAGAATAGCGTTGAGAATTTGATCCCGACTTCTTATAAAACTTCTTCTGAAATGCACGGGTCAGCAACAGCATAGCTTATTTTAGATTCTCTCCATCATCACTATCTTCTACAGAATCAGACTCAGAACTTGAACTCACTTTCTTCTTCTTCTTCTTTTCTATCTTCTCTTTCTTTTCTTTCTTCTTCTCACCAACAACCAAAGCAATCGGATCAGGAACCTTCTCAGCCTTCTTCTTTTCAACTTTTTTCTCCTCTACCTCTTCCTCATTCTGACGTAAGGTCTCGTAAACTTCGTGAAGAGGTATTTCACTTAAGTCTTTCATCTGCTTCATCCTACGAGTATGTTTCTTCCACTCTTGTCGTAGGATGCTCAGGAATTTGACATTATTTTCCAACTACTTCTTTTTGACTTTGTTCTTTGTCAGCTTATTCAGAAGCAAAGTGAATCTTTCATATGTGTCTTCTAGACTCTCATTCTCTTTAGCCTTGAATTCCTCATAATTATTGATGCAGTTAGCCACCTTTATCTGATTCCCGATCTTTGATCCCATCATCATCTTTTCCAATTGATTCCACATCTGTTTAGCATCATGCTTATAGCTATCAATCTTGATGTAGATGTTATTGGGAATGCTTTGGAGTAGAAGAGATCTCGCTTGCTTGTCAGCTTTATATCGACTCTACTATTCTTCAGAATACTCAGAGAAATCAACCTTAACTTGTTTTGTCTTTTCTTCCTTTTCCACATCACCATGTCCACTATTAGAAGAATCATCATCATCATCAGATACATTAACCATGATTGGTTTCATAGGATCGTCTTTGATTGATTCCAGAATATTTTCTCCATTTGCATGTCGGTCTATAAAATCCATAAATCGATCCTTCCATTGCTCATACTCTCCTTTGAATAGAACTGGAGGTTTGACATCAGTACCGATTGAAAGTGCATCTTTGGAAGTCATCTTCTTTAAACCTGTTTGAAAAATATATCAAATAAGAAACTAGAACTGATCGTTAGTCCAAAATATGAAATCACAAGAAAAATCTTGAAAAGAAATTCAGAGATTTTGAACATAGAAAAAACTTTTGTCCCCCTCCATAGACTTAGCAAGGGTGGGGTCAAGGGGCAGCGCCCCTAGAGAAAAAAAAATTCACTATTAAAGGCCATATTACAGTTTTGAAAATTTCTCAGAAAATATTCTAAGTATAGAAACTTGCAAGTCACTATTCAAAGTGAAACTCGCAGACGCTTAAACTCGCTAAGCCCTATTCACTGTGAAACACGCAGATCGAGACTTGCGCGTTTGATAAACTCTCAAGTAAACTCGCAGACAAACTCGCAAGCAAACTCGCAGACAAACTCGCAAGCAAACTCGCAGATCAATCTCGCAGATGATGAAACTCGCAAGTGCCTAAACTCGCTAAAAAATGTTCACGCTGAAACTCGGTAACAAAGGTGTGCGCATTTTCCAAACTTGCACGTCGAAGCTTGCGCGTTTGAACAAAACTCGCTAGCTTCACTTGCGCGTTTCTACTATTCCTCTTCAAACTCGCACGTCGAAGAACTCGCAAACAACTGTTCCTTTCAAACTCGGTAGCTTCGATTAGCGAGTTTCTAGAACTCGCAGATAGCCTTGCGCGTTTGAGACCAAAAATAACCCTTCGACTTGCACGTTCTAGCTGATGAACCTTGCGCGTTTGACGAAGAACTTGCGCGTTTGGGAGATCTAGCGCGTTCTTCCGAAAAACGACCCAAATACTGAGTTTTCCATCTGAATTCGATCTAAACTTGTCCAACTGGTCTGAAACTTTGAACGAACCTTTGTAATCAACCCAAAAACATATTCCAATACACAATTTTTACAAACAGACACTTGCAATCCAACAAAATCGATGTAACAGTGAAAGTCGGCTCGTGACCAAAACTCAACAAAAATCAAAAAATTCGTCTGATTAACAGTGCAATACAGAAATTGAATTACAAAGACTCGATCTAATACACTTTTAGATCAAATCCAAAACAAAATTTGCTCCAAAATCTCACTCAAACTCAAACTTCGATTTTCCTTTCAAGAACAGTAACCAACTACCAAAATCTTGAATTTCTTGAACTGATTTCACCTTTGGTTCTGCTTTGATACCAATTGTGTGTTCTAGATTCTAGTTTCTAATCAATAACAATCAAACAAACAAGATTCAAATCAAAGATTACCTGTTTGATTACTTTGAAATTCACAATTTACACTTTCTCTCTCTAGAACTCTATCTCTCACTAAAACTGTATTCTCTCTCACTCTCAAATCTGATATTACAATTTTCCAACTTCCAACCCACTACAAAATACAAATAGAAAAACTATTTATACTACCATCTAATACAAGGAAACAACAAATACAAAGTACATTGACTTATTACAAATAGACTTTGACTTTGAATGAGATTTGACTTTAGCAGCTTTGACTTTCTTAACTTTGACCTTTCAGTATTCTTGATCTTGTATCCAACAGATTTATGCTCTAACAAACTCCCCCTTTGGATTCAAGATCATTGTTGAAAGATTTAGCAAGCTCTGTCTGAACAATCTCCCCTTTTTCCTTTAACTATCTTCTTTCCAAAAGTATCTTCAGATGATTAACAATCTCCCCAAAACTCTCATAGAATGCTTTCAGACTTTGGAAAGAAATTATCTTCAGAATCAACTTGAATTGCTTTCAGCAAATAATCTTCAAAGAAAATTTCTCAAAAATCAGCACGTCTTCAGAAATTCTTTGATCATCTTCAAGTCTTCAAATCTTTACTTTGAACTTTTCTGACTTGAACATTTCTGAAAATCATCTCTCAAAAACTTTATCATTTCTTGATACCATCTCCCCTTTTTTTTATGATTTGAGCATTTATATCATCAAAACTTTTCTCCAAGAAATGTCATTGACCATTCTTATTTGTCATACTGACCCTCTGATTCTGTCAATCCTCCAAATAACAATTTACACTTTCTCTCTCTAGAACTCTTTCTCTCACTAAAAACCGTATTCTCTCTCACTCTCAAATATGATATTACAATTTTCCAACTTCCAACCCACTACAAATACAAATAGAAAAACTATTTATACTACCATCTAATACAAGGAAACAACAAATACAAAGTACATTGACTTTTATTAAGAGACTTTGACTTTTAATGAGATTTGACTTTAGCAACTTTGACTTTCTCAACTTTGACCTTCAGAATACTTGATATTGTATGCAACAGATTTATGCGCTAACAAATTCAAACGGGAGTATTACCATCGAAAGATTTATCTTTTTGAGACATGGTAATAACAAAGACAAGAAAAGTACTGAACCGATGTGTGTAGGAATATTTGACAATATAAAGACAAGACAATACACAAGTATTAGCCTTTTTGAAACACATGGTCAGTTAAACATTAAAGCACCGATATGAAAAACATTTAAAATCACACTTCTCAATTCATGAAATCCTTTTAAGAATAAGAACTGGTTTAAACGTTTAAGAAACCGTTTTTCATACCTGAAAGTCGTTCTTCTTTCAAAGTGTGGTAGAGATTAAGATGTAGAATAATAAACCTTCAACGTAGAAATTTTAACCACCCCTAAAATGAATATTTATCTTTTAAGCCCCCTTTGACAAAAAAACATCAGATATACTCCTTCTTTATATTTGTAAAAAATCAAATCATTAGACAAGAAAAATATGAATATGACAGTGAAAATTTTAATTCACTCCCCCTCAAACAAACAATAAAACTTCCTGAATAAGATTTATCTTTTCAGCTCCCTTAAGAATGAAAACTCTTAAGTACGGGTTCTGAATATAATTATCTAGAAGCCAATGTCACTGTCTTATACCCTGCAAGATAAGAAAGATTTTGGTAATCATATAAAACGATTCCGCCTTCCTTAGTAAATAAGAAAAATATAAACAGATGTTCTAACTCCCCCTATACATATGAAAACACTAAGATCAACTCCCCCCAAGAATCATGCAGGAAATATCAATAGACTTTAAGAAGACATCTTAAGCATACCAAGTTTGCTGATAAGAAACTTAAAACATTTGTCATTTAAAGGCTTAGTAAACAAATCAACTAACTAGTAATCTGTTTGTATAAAATGCATTTCAATGTATCCTTTCACCACATGATCCTTTATGAAGTGGTAAAGAACATCAATATGTTTCGTTTTGGAGTGCTGAACCAGAATAGCTGTTATAGCTATAGCGCTCTTCGAGTCACAATAGATAGGGAATCTCTTGTAGGTGTACCCAAAGTCTTTTAATTGCATCTTCATCCACAAGACTTGAGAACAACAGCTTGCGGCAGCAACGTACTCAGCCTCAGCGGTGGATGTGGATACCCGATTTTGCTTCTTTGAGGTGCAACTGACAAGTTTATCACCTAAAAATTGACATGACCCAGACGTGCTCTTCTAATCTAGCTTACAACCTGCGTGGTCAGCATTTGTAAAAGAAGTTAAATCAAAACCGGATTCCTTTGTATACCGAAGGCCTAATTCAAGGGTGCCTTTCAGATATCTAAGGATCTGTTTTACGGCTACAAGACGAGATTCCTTCGGATTTGCATGATATCTAGTGCAGAAACAAGAAGCAAACATAATATCAGGTCTACTTTCCGTAAGATACAATAATGAGCCGATCATACTATGGTATGTTTTCTGATCAACAGATTTATCGGCTAAATCTACGTCCAATAGCGTTCCAGTAGCCATGGGCGTTTTCATTACTGCACTATCTGTCATGTTAAACTTTTTCAAAATATCTCGAATATATTTAGACTGGTTGATAATGATATCATCTGGGAACTGTTTTACTTCAAGACCAAGGAAAAATGCTAGTTCGCCCTTTATACTCATTTCAAACCGAGTTTCTATAATCTTTGAAACGTTTTTACAAAATTCAAGATTTGTAGACCCAAATATAATGTCATCTACATATATCTGTATTAAAATCAAATCCTCACCTTTTTTCTTTAGCAATAAGGTAGTATCAATTGTACCTTTCTTGAAACCTGAGCCAAGTAGGAATTGAGTTAAAGTGTCGTACCATGCTCTTGGGGCTTGTTTGAGACCATATAGCTCCTTATCAAGAACATAGACGTGGTCAGGGTGATGAGGATCTACGAAGCCTTCAGGTTGTGCAACATAAACCTCTTAATGCAGTATCCCATTTAAGAATGCGGATTTCACGTTCATTTGATAAACCGTGAAATTCTTATGAGTTGCATATGATAGGAATACCCGAATTGCCTCAATCCTTGCAACAGGGGCGAAGGTTTCATCATAATCTATGCCTTCTTTTTGACAATAACCCTTAGCGACCAACCTTGCTTTGTTTCGCACAATAATCCCAACCTCATCCTTTTTATTCCTAAAGACCCACTTAGTTCCGATAACTGATTTTTCTTTGGTTTGTGGGATTACCCGCCAAACCTTGTTTCGTTCAAACTAGAGTAGCTCATCTTGCATAGCAAGTATCCAATGGGGATCTTGAAGCACCTCTGAAACCTTTTTAGGCTATAGCGAACTCAAGAAACTGGAATATAAGCAAAAATTAGCTAATGTCGCACGGGTTTTAACTCCACTGTTGATGTCACCGATTATATAATGAAGGGGGTGATCTCTAGTCCAACGTGTGGTACCAGGCCGGGGTTGAACAATAACTTTGGTGTTTTGCTAAATATATTCATCCACAATTGCAGGAACAACTTCATATGTCGTTGGAACTTCATCCACAGGTGATTCTAGTTGTATTAGTTCTGGTACAACGGAAGAAGTGCTCGAGACTTCATTAGCAGAATTGGAATCTGCAGAAACCGAACCATGATTAGTTTGATTAGAATCATTAGGCGTTGTAGTACCTGATGAAGTTGTTCTGACTTGTTTAGAAGGTCTAGAAATATCTTCAGTTGTAGTAGGGACCTCTGATGTTGATGCGGACAAATTAGACTTATCAAAATCTGCACAAATGTCCATGAATGCATCAAAAAATAATAGATCTAATTCATATGTAGATAGTTGAAAGTTAGAAATTGAAGACTTAGTCTCATTTGACACAGGTTCTATTATGTCTTGAATATAAGCATTTCCTTTCAGTTTGACTCCTGAACTGTGTTGTTCAGAAGTCAAAGTCGAATTTTCATCAAATGATACATGAATGCTTTCCATAACAGTCTTGGTTCTTCAGTTATAGATACGATAGGCCTTTGAAGTCAAGGAATATCCTAGAAAGTATCCTTCGCCCGCCTTTTTATCGAATTTCCCAAGATTGCACGGTTGTTCAAAATGAAGCACCTGTAACCAAAAACTCGAAGAAATTTGTCATTAGGTTTTCTCTTATTTATAATCTCATATGTTGTCTTATTCAAATGCTTATTAATTATCCTCCGATTATGAGTAAAACATGAGGTGGCAATGGTCTCAAGCCACAAATACAATGGAAGTCCAGAGTAAACCAACATAATTGTGGGTTCCAGATTCTAGTTTATATTCATTAACAATCAAACAAACAAGATTAAACAATTGAATTACCTGTTTGATTACTTGATTTCTCAAGAATTACACTTTCTCTCTCTAGAAATCTTTCTCTCTCTCTAAAACTGAATTCTCTCAAATCTGATATATCAACTAATGTCACCTCCCTTTGAAATACAAAGAGAAAAAGTATTTATACTACCACAAATACAAGGAAAACAAAACTAATACAAAAACAAATACAATTGACTTTTATTAAGAGACTTTGACTTTTAATGAGATTTGACTTTTTTCAGCTTTGACTTTCTCAACTTTGACCTTCAGTCTTCTTGATCTTGTATCCAACAGATTTATGCTCTAACAATCTCCCTCTTTGGATTCAAGATCACTTTTGAAAGATCTAGCAATTCAGTCTTCAGTTTAAACTCTGTCAGTACAATCTCCCCATTTTCTTTAACAGTCTTCTTTCCAAAATTATCTTCAGACGATTAACAATCTCCCCAAAACTTTCATAGAATACTTTCAAACTTTGGAAAGAAAATTATCTTTAGATTCAGCTCACCTTGCTTTAACAAATAATCTTCAAAGAAAATTTCCTCAAAACTTCAGAAATTCTTTGATTGTCTTCAAATCTTCCCTTTGAACTTTTTGACTTGAACATTTCAGAAAATCAACTTCACAAAACTTTATCAGATCTTGATATCATCTCTTCCAAACTTCAAAACTCTAACATTTCTTCATATCATCTCCCCCTTTTTGATGATTTGAGCATCTATATCATCAAAACTTTTCGTCCAAGAAATGTCTTTGACCATTCTGATCTGTCATACTGAGCCTCTGATTCGGTAACCATAACCAAGTATTCATCTAAATCTTTGCAAATCCAGACAAAATAATAATAGGTAACTCCTGAATCAACAGATGAATCAGTTAAAATGCCTGCAAGTAACACAAAGTCACTGTGTATAACGAATACACAATATAAAGGAGCTTTTTGATGTTCACTCCCCCAGGGCTTCCATCCAATCATCGAAATACCACAAAGGCAATTTCTATGAATGTTATGACAAAGAAACAAATTCTTTGTGTGCTCGTGCATGTGTAGAAAGAATTAAGCACAAATAATTGTTTTTCAATAAGGCTCAAAGTTGTGTAAACCACTAAGACAACAGTAGATAAACACAGACTCAATGTGCATGTTTGAAGTGCGAAGGTGGGGCAGACTTCCTTCTTTTTCAATATCCAGATTTTCCAAATGAAACCAGATAGATTATATGCTGCGTCCCCAGAAAATATGAAACATTTTCTTTTTGAGAAGAAAATGAGTGGTTGGTGGGGTTTAAGCAAGAATTGGCATGGGCTATTTGCCTATTTCAATAACGTTCACGAAGGAATTGTGAAACATTAGTAAAGTGGCTGCCTGGCTCAGAAAGTAGTTGGTTCAGAGTTTGATATTCTTTTACTCTGATCTCACACCCTCTTTCTTTTTAATCACTAAGCTCACAACTAACCAAACTCTCTTTTCCATTTTACCTCATCACACAACCCACACTCATTTCTTTTTGACTCCTCACACTCAATCTCTATATATTAACTTCTTGGGTAGAAATCACTGGTTAACGTGATTCCATAGAAGTTCAGTTAAGTCCTAGCACAAAGAACCCATCATTTCCTAAAAGAACGTATTGCTCAATATGGTTTAACTTTATCAGTTAAATCTCAATATACAAGTCAGATAAGTGAATGCTCAGATGATATAATCATGAAGATTTGAGCATTTTTAAACACTGAAGTATTTTCAAACAAGTATATTTGTTGATCCAAACTCTCTCAGTGATTTGATAAAGACCCTCTTCTATACTTAGTGAAAATTACGTTTTAAATATGTATTAGTGTTTCACCATCAGCGATCAGACTGAGTATGTTCAGTTATCGCTGATAGTCTTTCTTATAAACATTTCTATATATTAGTGTTTCACTATCAGTGATTAGACTGAGTCTGTTCAGTTATCACTGATAGTTCCTGAAGTAAACAGCCAACGTAATCCCTGAAGACAAGTCTCGCGTCAACATATGTTCATAGCTGAATCGAAGACGAAGCTGCTGAACAAAGAGAAGTCTTCTAGTGACCTGATGCGGATATCAGTGAAGCAAAGACAACTCTACAAATACGCGAAGGAACATGAGGAAAAGCTTCAGCGATAGCTGAACCTCTTTATCTCTGCAAGAAGAGATACTCAGCGATCAATCGATCACAAAGCTTATGCCTCAAGTTTCCTTTTGTCTATCCTTGCACAAACTAGTACTATGTGTCAGAACGGACATGTCTTTTCCACCATACGTACAACAACTCTGTCAACTACACTGTTCATGACTCGGCCGAAAGCATGTCTCCCAAAAATCAGACTCCCAAAGCCAATCTGTGAACGCCACGTGTAAAGTACCCTGCCATGCATTTAATGCATAGGGTATAAATAGGAAGTTCACCCCTTCATCTGAAGGTGTGCTCAATCCTTGAACTCCATATAGAAATCATTGTTTTCTATCTCTTTAAATTCCCCATTCTCTGAATTTCTTGTGCAATTATCTTTGTGTTTCTTAAGTTTGTTTAGATTGAGTCTGTCTTAATCTTATTCCGCAACAAACTTGTAAATTGTATTTTGATTTATCAATAAACAATTTATTAAACTTTAATTTCTGTGTTTGTATTCAACCCCCCCCCCCTTCTACAAACTTGTTAAGCACCTCCGGGACCAACAAGTGGTATCAGAGCAGTTTGTTTAAACTAATAAACAAGATCTTGCTGTATACTCTTCCTTGCTATTCTAAAATGGCACTAAACACAAACACAAACTACTATGATAATGGTTCACTTTCTAAACCTCCTCGATTTAGCAGAGATAACTTTTCTCTATGGAAAAATCGAATGATGCTATTTCTTGAAGGTGCGGATCCTACTATACCTGAATATATAGAAAACGGATCCTATGAACCTGTTCGAATTATAGTTGCGGTTCCCGCTACTGCCACCACTGAAGCTGTCCCTGAACGATATGTCGTTAAGGAAATAAGACAGTGGAGTGATGAAGATAAAAAGAAGGTAGGCATAGATGCAAGAGCAAAGACCATTATCTCAATGGCTCTGCCTGATGAAGTTTTCCATTCCATCATGCATCTGAAAACTTCTAAAGAAATGTGGGAAACCATATGTGTTCAATACGAGGGCACCACTGAAATCCAAGAGACTCGAAAGATTAACTTGGTAAGACAGTATGAAAGTTTTATCGCTGGTAAGAATGAATCTCTTTCTGACATTCATCAGCGGTTTAACTGTCTAATCATTGACCTAAGAACTGTTGGAAGGACCTATTCTAATTCTGAGGTCCTAACAAAATTCTTGGAAAGTCTTCCTGAAAGCTGGTACAGTTATTCAATATGTCTTAAGCTAACAAAAGACTTACATACTCTCACTTTAAGCACTCTGTATGGAATATTGCTCAACTATGAGCAATCTAATCTTCTGAAGAAGAATCATGTAAAAGATTCTAAAGACTCCAAAAGCACTCCTGTTGCTTTAGTCTCTTCAAAGATAATTCCATCTCAGCGATTTACTCTCACCATCACTGAGTTAGATTCTGAATCTGAGGATCTATCAGACCCTGATCTTTCAGAGTTTGATGAGTCCTTAGCACTCTTGACAAACTCTTTTAAGAGATTTGCAAGAAAGAGTAACTTCCGAAGAAGTAAACCTCTCTCTCTTACTGAAAAGCCAAAATCAACTCCGGTTGATAAGGCTACTGCCACTTGCTATAACTGCGAAAAAATTGGACATTTTGCTAGTGAGTGCAAGTCGAAAAAGGTCTTCAAACCTTCTACCTCAAGAAGATCCAGTGATGACAAATACCAGAAGCTGAAGAACAAATATCAAAAGCTGAAAAGCTATCAGCGAAAAGGTAAAGGTCTCATCGTTGAAGAACATGACTGGGCTGAATCAGAAGAATCATCTTATGATGATGAAGAAGTCGCTAATCTTTGCCTCATGGCTGAGATTAAAGAAGAAGTAGAAGAACCACCTGAACCTTCTATGAGCTACATATCATCTCGGGTATCTATTTCTACAAATCCCTCTCTGCCTGAAGTTGAGAGAAGTCGTGCTGTTGATGTGCTGACAATTGACCTTTATAATGCTCTAAACGACAAAACTCAAGTTGAGAATAAAAATGTATATTTAACTCAAGAGCTAAAGAAATGTCATGAAAAGATCAGTGAACTAAATCTTTTAGAAGAAAAGTTGAAAGATCAAGTCATTATAAATGAAATCATCAGCATTGAACGCGAACAAGCCATTGCTGCTCTAAAAGCAGAAAAGGCTCATGTTGAAAAATGGTGCAAATCATCAACAAAGATCTCTGAGATAATAAATGCTCAAACTCCTGAAAGTGATAAAACTGGTCTTGGTTTTTGGACACCTCAGGACGATCCTAAGGAAGAAAGTTCCTCGCTTAAGTTTGGAACTTTTGTCACCTCCTTCTTTGACACTTCTTATAATCAATTCTATCCCCGTTCTTCTTCAAATCCCATTCCTGAAGAAAAATCCAAAGACACTAAGTCTACGGATAAAGGAAAGTCCATTCTCCTTCCTCAGAAGGCAACAAGGAATGCAAAGCTGAAAGTTCCTTCTAAACCTTCAGCTAAGCAATCCTCTAGCTATGTGATAGAAATCTTTGATCTCGGTCCTCCAAAGCTAAAGTTTGACCTTAAACCACCGAGATCTGAAGAAATGAAAATTCCTCCCAGATCTCAAGAGAAAAGTCTTCTTGGACCTGGCCCTGCTCATCTTAAACTTGAAAAACCTTCTACTTCCGGTCCTAAAACCATTTTCAGATACAGAAAATGTTATCACTGTGGTTTTACTGATCATATTGCAAGCAAATGTCCAACTGCCACTAAATCTGATAAAATAGCTAAAGTGAAGAAAAATGCCTCTAAAGCTGAGAAGGTCACCAAGGTTGAAAAATCAACCAAGGTGAAAAATACCACTAAGGTTAAGAAATTAACCAAAGTGAAGATTACCACTGAAGCTGAATCTTCATCTGCAAAGAAGACAGCTGAACCTTCCTTATTCACTAACTCTGAAGGACCCATTGAAAAGTGGGTACCAAACAACGCTTAATCTTTCTTATGTATGCAGGGATCAAAGGGCATCTGGTATCTCGATAGTGGATGTTCTCGTCATATGACTGGACAAAGAGACCTGCTCACTGAATACAAGGAAGATAAAGGTCCCTCGGTGACTTTTGGTGGAAATGGAAAAGGATTTACCCGAGGGTTTGGTGTCCTTAGCAATGGGACAACTACCTTTCGAAGAGTCGCTTATGTAGATGGACTGAAGAACAACTTTCTAAGCATCAGTCAGCTATGTGACAAAGATTACGAAGTTCGCTTTTCTAAGAAAGCATGTTCAGTGGTAGATGAAAAAGGAAAACTTGCTCTCAGTGGTCATCGCAGAGAAAATGTCTATGTAATAGATATGGACTCTACTATCACTGATAACTTATGTTTTCTCTCTAAGGCCTCTTCTGATGTCAACTGGCTATGGCATAAAAGGCTCTCTCATCTAAACTTTAAAACCCTGAATTCTCTCTCATCTAAGGAACTGGTTTCTTGTCTTCCTCAGCACTCATATGCTAAAGAATCTCTCTGCTCAGCATGTGAAAAAGGAAAACAAACAAAAGCTAGTTTCAAGTCGAAACAAGTTTCCTCAGTGACAAGTCCTCTTCAGCTCTTGCATATGGATCTGTTTGGCCCTGTCAACATCCAATCAATAGCTGGAAAGAAATATACGCTTGTCATTGTAGATGAATATTCTCGCTACACCTAGGTTATCTTTCTTCGCTGTAAGAGTGATACTCAAGAAGAACTGATATCTTTTGTTAAAAAGATGGAAGTGCTGAACAATCTTACTGTTCGTTCAATAAGAAGTGATCATGGAACTGAATTCAAAAACAGTTCCCTGAACAATTTCTTTGAGAACAAGGGAATCTCTCACAACTTCTCTTCAGTAAGAACACCTCAGCAAAACGGAGTCGCTGAAAGAAGAAACAGAACGATCATAGAAGCTACCAGATCAATGCTCAGCGATTCTCATCTCCCTACTCAATTTTGGGCAGAAGCTGTAAACATTGCATGTTTTACTCAAAATAGATTGCTGATAATAAAGCGATTTGGTAAGACAACTTATGAACTTTTTCATGGAAGGAAGCCTTCTATCAGTTTTCTTCATATCTTTGGTTGTCAGTGCTTTATCTTAAACAACAGAGATCAACTTGGAAAGTTCGACCCAAAACCTGATGATGGAATATTTCTAGGATATTCCTCCATCTCCAAATCCTACAGAGTTTTCAACAAGAGAAGACAAACCGTAGAAGAAACAATTCACGTCACATTTGATGAAACTCGCTCAGCGAACTCCAAACCAATCGTTGACAATGAAGAGTTAAATGCTTGGATGCTTTCTCACTACAGAGAAACAAAACCTTTCTTCTCAAACCATCAGCATTCTGATCCTCCAGCCGCTGATGATGATCCAAACATTATACATCCTACCGCTGAAACCACCTCATGGGTTTCAGCAGAACCTCTAAACACACTACTACCATCAAATCTACCTTCGTCTGAAAACCTCTCTGATGAACCTTCTCAACAGTTAATTGCCGATGAACCTCAAACGTCATCATCAGTAAACATTCCAATTGTTGATCCAACCTCTGAGTTAAGCAATCATGCTCCTACTCAGCGATGGACTAAAGATCACCCAATAGATCAAATTCTTGGTGATCTCGAAGCAGGTATTCAGACACGACGAAGCTCAGGTAATATCTGTCTCTTTGTAAATGTTCTGTCTTTAATAGAACCAAAGAAGACTGATGATGCCCTCAGAGATCCAAACTGGGTCAGCGCTATGCAAGAAGAGCTGAATGAGTTCTCTCGAAACAAAGTTTGGAATCTCGTTCCTAGACCATCTGATAAAACTGTAATAGGCACCAAATGGGTGTTTAGAAACAAGTTAGATGAACATGGAACTGTAACCCGCAACAAGGCTCGACTTGTTGCTCAGGGATACAGACAAGAGGAAGGCATAGACTATGATGAAACCTTTGCCCCTGTGGCTAGGCTCGAAGCAATTCGACTATTCTTAGCTTATGCAGTCTATAAAGACTTCATCGTTTATCAAATGGACGTAAAATCAGCGTTCCTAAATGGAAAGCTGAATGAAGAAGTCTATGTAGAACAACCACCAGGATTTTATGATCCTAAGTATCCAAATTATGTTAATAAATTGGATAAGGCTCTCTATGGTCTAAAACAAGCCCCTCGAGCTTGGTATGACACTCTCTCATCTTTTCTTATCTCTGAAAATTTTGAACGTGGCAAAAATGATAATACGTTATTTTTTAGAAAGATAAAAGGTCATATAATTCTTGTACAAATATATGTTGATGACATAATATTTGGTTCTACTAACCCATCTCTGTGTACTCGCTTCGCTGAAAGAATGAAGAAAGAATATAAAATGAGTATGATGGGTGAGCTGACATATTTTCTTGGTCTTCAGATTAAACAATCTGACAAAGGTACTTTTATCTTACAAGGTAAGTATGTTAAAGATATACTGAAGAAGTTTGATCTCACACAAACTTCAGCGATGAAAACTCCTATGGCACCACCCCTGACACTTAACAAAGATCCTTCTGGTAAACCTGTTAATGTCACTGCCTATAGAGGAATGATAGGCTCCCTGCTGTATCTAAAAGCGAGCCGACCTGACATTATGTACTCTACTTGTTTATGTGCATGCTATCAATCTGAACCCAAGGAATCCCATCTGATCGCTGTAAAGCGAATTTTCAGATATCTGAAAGGAACTCCTAACCTCGGTCTTTGGTATCCTAAAGACTCAGGGTTCGATCTAACTGGTTATTCTGATAGTGATTTTGCAGGCTGTAAACTCGACAGAAAGAGTACCACTGGTGGATGTCAACTCCTGGGAGGAAAGCTGGTAAGCTGGACAAGCAAGAAGCAAAATTCTGTGTCCACTTCCACAGCTGAAGCTGAATACGTAGCCGTTGGAAGCTGTTGTTCTCAAATCTTGTGGATGAAAAATCAACTATTAGATTATGACCTTCAGCTGTCAAAAATTCCCATCTATTGCGACAACACTAGTGCTATAGCCATAGCAAATAATCCAGTGTTACATTCAAAGACGAAACACATAGAGATCAGATATCACTTTATCAGAGATCATGTGATGAATGGTGTTATTGAACTTCACTTTATCCCTACTGACTTTCAGCTTGCTGATTTATTTACCAAACCTCTTGATGAGACAAGGTTCAACTTTCTCATCAGTGAGCTTGGAATGCTGAACCTCGAAGAGTAAATCTTCAGCGTTCATGTATTATGTCAGTAATCAAAAGTTCCCCTCTCATTGTTCTCTCTCTGATAAACATTCTGACTCTCAGGTATGTTCTCTCAACTGAATCTTAACTCAGTTAAGATGTTTTTCTTCAAAATATAAACTTTAATCACTGAACTTTCTTCAAATGATTAAAATCTTTTTGAAAAATACATTAATCACTGATATTTCTAGTCAGTGATCCTTTAAAAGGAAAACCTATCCCTATCTTTACCATCAGGGATACTTTCAAAAAGGAAAATCTATCGCTGACTTTTCTTCAGTGATAATTTCAAAACGGAAAAATGAAACGTCTCTCTCTCCTATGACGTCATTTGAGCGGATAATCCACGACACGCCTTTTCTGACACGTTCGCCCGTTACTCCTCTATCCAATCAACTTCGTGGAACGTGTCAATGTCATGATGATTTTTTCCAGCTTCATTCCTTCTCTCTCCTCTATCTCTTTGTATAAAAGGAATTCTTCTCTCCTTTATACGGTTTACGCTTTCAAAACTTTCATAGCAAGAAACACTCTCTCTCAAGAACACTCAAGCAAGTAAACCCAAAACATTGAATCTGCAACTCCTTTTCTTCAAGATAAACAGGTTTTGCATTGTTCTTCTTATTCTTTTTTTAAAAATCCTATTCATTTTCTATGGATTTTATAGAACGTTTTTTTCTAAAAACTAAAGATCACTCTTTCTGATTTTATGTTTTTTATATAAAAACCTCTTGGTTTTTAACGTGTTCTTCATTCTTTCTACCCAGAACACCATTTTTTTCTATTCTTAAAAAATAACTCGATATTTTTTCCAGTTTCTTTCCTAAATATGGAATCTGGTAAACATCTTCTTATTTTTTAGTCTAAATCATTTCTTCTATTATGCTTCTTTCCATAACAGAAATGGCACAATCTTCAATCGTTGCTTCCAAGCATGTCTGATTCGCTATTACTGAAGTTGAGATTACTAAATGTAATCACTTGGGAAGACTCGAATTTAAAGCTGACAAATACCCACATCTGGTGGAAGCTGCTGAATTTCTCAAACAATCATGCATAGCTTACGCGATCACTGTGGATCCTAAGCCTTCAAAGACTCTACTCCATCAGTTCTGGTTCACTGCTGATGCAACTGAACTCACCAACAAGAAAGGTGAACGAGTCCCTGCTATCTCCTTCATCCCGGATTTGGGGCCAGGGAGCATGACCGCTCTTAGCCTCAGGAAATCTCTAAGATTTTCTGACAAACCAAAGAGTGGGTTCGATGCACTCCCCACTGATGCTGAGCTGATATCATTTATGGATGCCATGGGCTATTGTTGGGAAAACAAACCGAGATCTTCCATTCCCAACAAGAAGCTCACCAAGATTCTCAAAGCTCAGATGCCTTCACAACTGAACTTTATCTTCTCGCACATAATTCAGTGCATGAGCGGGAAGAGTGGTTCGCTGGATCAAGCCAGCAAAACACAACTGCAGATGGCCTACTCCGTTATCGCTGGTCAAAACTTTGACTACGCCACTGCAATCTTTGAAGACCTGAGGTCGAGATTAGAGAAGCCTGAACGAGATCCCAAGATCTCGTACGTACGTTTCATATGTACGTACATCAAGTTCCTCTATCCCAACACCTATCCCACCAAAGATGATGGCACTTTTGCCAGTATAGGTCAACGATCACTGGAGGTAAAGCCACTCGCCAACGAGGTAAGTATCTCTCTCCTTCGGTCTCGTCTCTCTCTCCATTCTTCTTCATTTTCAGCGACCACGCAGACGGTTCCTTCGTCTGCTATCCCTGTCGCTACCACTACTTCCAAACGACCATCAGCTAGTCCGATTGGTCCTTCCAAAAAGGCCAAAAAGACTAAGGAAAGTACACCCTCTAGTACTATACCTGAGGGATCTTCTCAACAAGCTACCTTAGATGCATTTGTGGGTCTTTCCTCCACAACTCCAGAAGTCACTCAACCTGCCGTGTCAGCAATTTTAATCGCTGTCACATCATCAGTGACCCCACCTACTATCTCATTCGCTGAGATTAACCCCAACCCTACTTCTATCCCCATAACTCTTCCCTCTTCTCATTTGGTCTCTGAACCCGCTACCTCTTCTTTACCTATAGGACCTGAACATCAAACGTTTGAGGAATCTTTGCAGTTCTACAAAATGTTTGATACGTCAGGTACACCTATAATCCGAAACACTTCTTTCCCCACCTCTCCAAATAAGCCCGTATCTGAACTAACATTATTTTCAGGTCCTAGTTTGGCGTCTGTTGACACGCATGTCAACAGTCTGGGAGAAAAGGTGGACGCTCTCACCAACACCATTAACGACACCACCAGCACCGTTAATCAGGCTGGTGAGGAGCTGAAGAGGTTGACAGCGACCTGCTCATCCAAAGCTGAGTACTCCCAACTTTCAGCTGTCGAAGAATAAATCATCCAACTCAAAGAGTCCTCTCAACTCCTTCAGGGGCGATTTGAGTCTCTTACCACTGAAGTTCGAGATCTCTCTTCAAAGGTTGATCTCTGCACGTCCCTTCTTCAGTAAATTCTACAAAAGGTGACTGCACCAGCTCCAGCGCTGCCTCCCTCCTTCACTGAAGATGATCGGACCAATCTCAACATCGCTGTGGAATTCATCCATGATGCCACATGCGACATCCCTGCAGTTGAAGAATGGGTCAAGCGTCTGGAGGCTGACGTTCAAGTGCTAAAAGCTTCAACAACTACTCCAGAAGTTGAGCAACCTCCTGCCGTTGATAATGACAAAGAGGGGGAGAAGGCAAAAGAACCCTCATCTATTCATTATATTCTCTTTGAAGATGATGAGGAAGAAGACGATGAAGAGGAAGATGATCTAGATCTTGATGATCAAGAAAAGGATCAACCCTCCAATGATGACGACGATGATGAAGAAGACCAATCTATGTGGTTCTCCAAGCCGAACGTCGCATCAGGGACAACTTCGCAAGAGGTTGTCAAAGCAGGGGTGAGAGGTGGTACATCTTCAAGCGCTCCTTCGCAAAGCAAAGACAAGCAACCAATCGCTGAAGAATGCTTGAGGACTGGATCACAATCTGAGGGGGAGCATCCTTCTCAGGTATGTCTTTCAATTGTACCACTCTCCTACTCTTTCCAAACCCCTATTTCCTTCTAGCCTTTATCTCTCTTTTTCTAAAAATATACACTTATCCCTTCTTTCCTTCATTTTCTATCCAGAAAGTTCTCACCCCTGCTTAAGGGTTCTGAACTACAAATAATTCCAGCTACTATTGTTGAATAAATAATCCCAATCTCTATCGCTGAGATTGATGAAGAAGAAGAAGAAGATTCCCTGGTCCATCCAGGAAGGCCCTCTCGACCATCTCATTGGTCAGAGGAAGTGGTGAAGAAAAGAGTTGAAATGATCGTTGAACTAGAAAGTCAACGACTGAAAATCCCTCTTCAAACATCCTTCTCAGAGCTCGACTTCCTCACTGAAGTTGAACGAGAAGTATCTGCCAAAGCTGAGAAACTGATCGCTGAATGCAGACGAGACGCCCAACTCGCTTTAAAGATTCAATCTTCTCAAGTCAAGGACAAAAAGCTGAAAATCAAACCTGTGGAAGTTCAAGCTGCACTGCTGAAAGAAATTGAAGAGGAACGCTCCAAAGAATAAGAGATCAACGATAGGTCTATCGAATGGTGTAAACAGAAGATGGATTATCGTTCTGATCTTCTTCCAATATCAGTCGTGACTATCTCTGGTCGCAAGAAGAAGGATCAACTCTCAGTGACCATGGAGATTACCAGAGAGGATGGAACCCAAAAAGCTATGTACGTATCCAAACTTGAGAGCTTCGGATTTACGGAATAGATAGAGTTCTGGGATGCGCTGAAGAAATCCAAATCTACATACAGAGGCTACGTTGAAGGACTTCTTGAAGCTCTCATAAATAGAGTCACTTCAGTACTGAAGCTACCATCTCCTCTTCCTCCCAAATCTTTGAAACTCAAAAGAAGAATTGGGTCCTCCTCCTCTAAAGACGTCGCCATCATCAGGAATGAAACTTCTATCAAATTTTCAAGAGATGCACTGTTTGGTCCTCCTCCTGATCTTTCAGTTCTGGATTTATCTCTGCCTCCTGGTGGTCCTTTCCAAGTTGGTCAAGTAATTGACAATCCTTATGGAATATTCTTCAGAGATGATAATGAGGAACTCAGATTTCAAAGAGTCTCTGAGATTCCTATCTGTCCTCTGAATCATCTCAAGGATCTCTTATGCTTATGGTGTAACTTCTTCCCTGCTGCTGAGAAAATTAAAGAAATTATCAGCCAAGAATCCTTGGAACGAAGACAGAAAGGAGAAGAAATACCTGAGTATATGATAAATCCTCCTAAGTTTTCTTATAGCTGATAGATTAGTTTTCTTTTCTGTAATCTATTAGTTGTACTTACAGTAGTTAGTTATTCACTTGTACTTGTAATTTTCATTCCTTGTAATTCTCTTCTTGGATTAATGAAATTTCAGTAAAGTACTTAACTCCATCAGTGCTGTAAAAGATCCCTCAAAATAGTAATTGGGACATGTATGTTACGAGTCCTGATTATTCCATCTTTTTGAATTATAAAATAATTTTCTCCAGTTACTTTGTCATTATCAAATAGGGGGAGATTGTTGATCCAAACTCTCTCAGTGATTTGATAAAGACCCTCTTCTATACTTAGTGAAAATTACGTTTTAAATATGTATTAGTGTTTCACCATCAGCGATCAGACTGAGTCTGTTCAGTTATCGCTGATAGTCTTTCTTATAAACATTTCTATGTATTAGTGTTTCACTATCAGTGATTAGACTGAGTCTGTTCAGTTATCACTGATAGTTCCTGAAGTAAACAGCCAACGTAATCCCTGAAGACAAGTCTCGCGTCAACATATGTTCATAGCTGAATCGAAGACGAAGCTGCTGAACAAAGAGAAGTCTTCTAGTGACCTGATGCGGATATCAGTGAAGCAAAGACAACTCTACAAATACGCGAAGGAACATGAGGAAAACTTCAGCGATAGCTGAGCCTCTTTATCTCTGCAAGAAGAGATACTCAGCGATCAATCGATCACAAAGCTTATGCCTCAAGTTTCCTTTTGTCTATCCTTGCACAAACTAGTACTATGTGTCAGAACGGACATGTCTCTGCCACCATACGTACAACAACTCTGTCAACTACACTGTTCATGACCCGGCCGAAAGCATGTCTCCCAAAAATCAGACTCCCAAAGCCAATCTGTGAACGCCACGTGTAAAGTACCCTGCCATGCATTTAATGCATAGGGTATAAATAGGAAGTTCACCCCTTCATCTGAAGGTGTGCTCAATCCTTGAACTCCATATAGAAACCATTGTTTTCTATCTCTTTAAATTCCCCATTCTCTGAATTTCTTGTGCAATTATCTTTGTGTTTCTTAAGTTTGTTTAGATTGAGTCCGTCTTAATCTTATTCCGCAACAAACTTGTAAATTGTATTTTGATTTATCAATAAACAATTTATTAAACTTTAATTTCTGTGTTTGTATTCAACCCCCCCCCCCCTTCTACAAACTTGTTAAGCACCTCCGGGACCAACAATATTTAATGAATGAAAATGAATACAAAAGACTTCTTTGAAAATCTGACATTGTATGAAAATGATCAGAAATGGTTGATATAGAAATTAAAGCTTATGGTCAAGAATAATTGATATTTGTCTATACGAAACAAAATATAGACATTCTTGAAATAACGTTTCGAAATGAAATATCGCTCAAAATTCTTTGAATACAAGCGGAGTGTCTTACCATCGAAGAAAAGTTGTTCCAATTTAGAGACATGGTAAGAATATGTTGAATAAAGTCAAACCGGTGTGTTTGAATACTTGAAAGTATATAGAAAAGACATTACGCAAGTATTTATCTTTGGATACACACGGTTTGTTTATCAATTAATCACAAAAAAAAATTGAAAACATTTAAAATCACACTTCCAAATTATAAAATGTGTAAATAATCAGGAAGTGGTTTGAACATTTAATAACATGTTTTCTATACCTGAAAGTTGTCCTTCTTTCAGATACATTTGAGATTAAGATAAGAAATTTACCTTTTTCGAGCAATCTTAAATATCAGAAAGTCAAGCTGTAGTCAATTAGATATGATCATGTCAGCTTCTCTCATCCTGCATAAGTCTCAAAGTCTAGTCAAAATTTATTCACAAAAACTTATTTGAAAATAGAATGACATAAAGCAATAAAACGATTAATGTACGAGTTCTGATTTAAAGTAATCAAAAATCATAGTCTTACTCCTTTTGACTTATAAGCTCCCCCTGAAATCATGCATCACAAAAATTTTGTCAGTTAAGTATAATGCAGAAATTAGTTATGCTCCCCCTCAAATGAATGTAGATCATCTAAAATCTTCTCTAACTCCCCCTGAGATCATGAGCAAACAATTAAAGTGCAGATATCTTCCAGAAATAGAGATAAAGAAAATGATGAAAAATAACAATTCATAACTTTAGTAGGTAACAACCGATTACGTCTTAAGATTTAACATACCAAGCTTAGAGACAAGAAAATTAAATCTCTTTTCATCTAAGGGTTTGGTAAATAAATCTGCAAGTTGATAATCTGTTTTTACAAAATAAAGTTTAATTGTTCCTTTTTCTACATTATCTTTTATAAATGATACCTTACATTAATGTGTTTGGTTTTCGTATGTTGGACAGGATTAGCAGATATGGCAATCGCACTCTTAGAGTCACAGTATATTGGAATTTTATCAAATTTGAATCCATAGTCTCGTAGTTGTGTTCGCATCCACAAGACTTGAGAGCAGCAACTGGCAGCAGCTACATACTCTGCTTCAGCAGTCGATGTGGAAACGCATAATTGTTTCTTTGAAGCCCAGCTAACGAGCTTGTCTCCAAGAAATTAAACGTGACCAGAAGTACTCTTTCTATCCAACATACAACCTGCATGATCTGCATCTGAATATACAGTCAGTTGAAACCCAGTATCTTTAGGATACCACAAACCAAGGTCTGCAGTGCCCTTCAGATATCTAAAGATTCGTTTGACAACCGCCAAATGGGATTCTTTGGGAGCAGCTTGATATCTAGAACATAAACATGTTGAAAACATAATATCTGGTCTACTTGATGTTAGATACATTCATGAACCTATCATGCCTCTATAAGTCCTAACATCAACACTTTTACCCGAAGGATCAGTGTGAATCTTAGTACCTGGTGCCATCGGGGTTCAAATTGGTTTACAATTTTTCATTTTGTACTTCCGAAGAATATCCAAAATGTACTTATATTGGTTAATAAAAATCCCCATAGAAAACTGTTTAACTTGTAATCCGAGAAAGAAATTCATCTCTCCCATCATACTCATTTGAAAACGTGACACCATGAGGTTAGAAAAGTTTTTACCATATTTTGGATTAGTATAACCAAATATTATATCATCAACATATATTTGAATAAGAATAATATCAGCTTTTTCCTTTTTGATCAATAAAGTAGTATCAATCTTACCTTTAGAGAAACCATACTTGACCAAGAATTTGGATAAAACGTCATACCATGCTCGAGGGGCTTGTTTTAATCCATAAAGGGCTTTGTCCAAGATGTAAACATGATCTGGCTTATCTGGATTGACAAACCCTTCTGGTTGAGACACGTACACTTCCTCCTTAAGAATGCCATTCAGAAAGGCTGTTTTCACATCCATCTGATAGACTGTGAAATTCTGATGAGTTGCGTAGGCTACAAACATTCTGATTGCCTCTATACGCACTACTGGAGCATACGTCTCATCATAGTCGATGCCTGCCTCTTGCCGGTAGCCTTTGGCAACAAGTCTAGCTGTGTTTCTTATGACGATACCATCTTCATCCTTTTATTTCTTGAATACCCATTTAGTTTCGATCACGGTTTTACCTTCCGGCTTAGGAACAAGTCTCCAAACCTTTTGGGCTTCAAACTGATTGATCTCTTCTTGCATTGCAGATACCCAGTCCGAATCAGCAAGAGCCTCAGATAGTTGTGTTGGCCCAATCTTGCTGAGGAAGGAATCATGCATACACTGATTAAGAGTCGCTGACCTTGTTTGGATAGGCTTGTCAAGATCTCCAATTACTTGATGTAATGGATAGTCTTTGGTCCAGCGATGCTCATGCGGAAGTGGAGTAGATATTGATTGAATTTGATCATCATCTAGAAATCCACTTTCAGAATCTTCTGTTTGAATAACAAGAGGGGGTTTTGCAGTTGAAGACTCAGGTGCAGAAGTATCAGTTGGAACAACAGATTCTGGCTGTTGAGTAGACAAAGTAGTACACCCAACTGAAACAGTTACTTCTGGCTCAACATTAACTTGTGTATCTTCAACTGTAGGAGTAACAATAGGAATGTGAGTTTCAGACTGAACGGGAGATGCTTGTTCAGTTATGACATCTGTAGTGACTGGATGAATGCAACTTGTGTCTTCAAGCCTGTCAGTCAAAGCAGATTTAGATACATTAGTTTCGAGAAACTCATCATAAAAGAATTCAAATAACAAATCTAAATCAGTTAAATGTGAAGTAGATGTAGAAGCGTTATCCGAATTTTTTGCTGTAGAAACAGATTCTGGACTGATCTGTCTAGAAGCTAATACACCAGTGATAACGGGTTCTGAACTAAATTGATCAGAAGCCATATCTTCATCAAATGTGACATTAACGCTCTCGATAACTGTCTTTGATTCCTTCAAATAAACACGATCTACTGCCGATGTTGAAGAATAACCGATAAAGATGCCTTCGTCCTCCTTAGTACTGAATTTATTCAGACTCTCTCTGTCGTTAAGCACAAAAGATTTACACCCAAATACGTGAAAATATTTGATAGTTGGTGTTCTGTTGTTGATCAACTCATATGGAGTCTTCTGAAACCGGCGGTGTATTATGGAACAATTTTGAGTATGGCATGCAGTCGACACAGCTTCTGCCCACAAGAATAGAGGTAAGTCCGATTGGCTAAGCATAGTCCGAGCAGCCTCGACTAGCGTTCGATTGCGCCTTTCGACTACTCCATTTTGTTCAGGCATTCAGGCAGCAGAATACTGATGTGAAATCCCGACTGATTCGAGATATTCATCAACAATCTTGTTTTTGAATTCTGTGTCGTTGTCAGTTCGAAGAAACTTGACTTGTCGCTGCATTTTCACGTGGGTCGTCTTTAAGAAAGTAATGAGAACTTCCGGTGTCTCATCTTTAGATCGAATAAATTTGACCCACGTGTATCTTGAATAATCGTCCACAATGACCAACACGTATTTCTTACCACCCAAACTATGAGTTCTCATTGGACCACATAAATCCATGTGTAGCAATTCTAACGGAGAACTAGTGCTTGGTTCAGGCTTCGGTTTGTGTGCGGCTCTCTTCATCTTACCCTTCTCACATGCTACGCATAAGTGTTCTCGTTCATATTTTAGCTCAGGAAGTCCTTTGACCAATTTCCCACGAACCAACTTGTTGATATAACGAAAGTTCAAATTAGATAAACGCCTGTGCCAGAGCCAACTTTGTTGCGTTGAAGCTTTTGTCATCAAGCATACTTGATTGTCAATCTGTACTTTGGAAAGATTAATGGTATAGAGGTTTGTCTTTCGATGTCCACCTAAGAGTTCTCTGCCGTCTTCAGTACGAACTGAGCAACTCTTAGACTTGAAGTTGACCTCTGTTGGATTAAATTAGCCCCCAATTTAATTGAATGTTTTATAAAGAATTGTATTTTGGACTTTTTAATTAGTTGTATGGGCTTGAGCCTTTTTATTGTAAATGGTCCCTATTAATAGGTGCACATGGCTCATTTGGTCATTTAGGTTTTTGGAGAGAACACTTTTCACACACAGATCAGGTGAATTTCATGAGAGTCGCTTAAATGGTTAGTGTGATGTTCTTCCCATTTTCCTCTCCATTGATTATCAATCAAAGCATATGAGATGAGTTCTTGATGAATATTGTTCTTCATTTCTATCTTATATCTTATTTTATATGGAGTTCTTCTTTTGTTGTCTGTATTGGGATCTAACAATTGGTATCAGAGCCAAATGAAGAAACTCTTCTTCATTTCGGTCATCTATGGCAACAATGGAAGATTGGATGATTATTTTGTTGTTTTGGTGCTTTGATTGGTTAAATCACATGAGCCTTGACACAAATATCATTCTGTGATTTTTTTCACTGTTTTTGTGCTGATTGGAAATCTATTTCTTTAATTTAAATGAGATTTGGACATCTTTGATCAAATATTTGTTTGTTTTTACACAAAATCTGTTTCTGCACACCACATGTTTGATGAAATGCCTATGAGAAGATTTAATTTCATTTTGGTTAAATCTGATTAGTTTTATTATATGTGTGTGTTCTTGATCTTTCTACTTTATTAGTTTGATTTGATAAGCACTAAGTAGATGGTTGATCTATGATCCCATCCTTGTGTGTGCTTTAGTCCATTGCTATTTTAGCATCTCGATAGTTAGGTTGTTGATCTCAGATCTGACCTTAATATCATTCGAGATTGGACTCTCTTTCATCCAGATTTTGTTCAAAATTCCGTTGCTCATAGTCGATTAAATGAAAGACTAATTCATTTGGGTCTTGGAAAATGTTGCTTGATCCAAATTTGGAGAGATAAGGTTAGATTTGTGTAGTTTTGGTGAATTTGTGTATTTGAAGGAACAAGATTGGAGTTTGCATTGACATAACTCATCAGCCTCATGATCAACTTTGTATTGTTTCTGTGTTTTAGAAAGACAAGGCTTTTGTGATTCACCAATGAAGTATAATCTGGTTCAGAGTTATGGGTATTATTATCTGTGATTCACCAGTAGCCATTGGCCAATTTGCATCCAGATCACAACATCTTATGGTTGTTGTTGTTGCATCTACAATGGTGGTTACTGCTACAAGAACTACAACTGATCCAAACATAGAACTACCTGTAGCAGCTGCAACCACAGTGACAGCTACAACAGTGGTGGCCACAACAACTGTTGCTATTGACATGAAGTACGAGCCCTGTGATATTAAACCAACTGGTTTGCCTGATTCCCTTAATCTAATGGACTGTCCGAGAAGGGATCGGGATGAAGAATTTGGTAACTTACAAGCCAGGGCTTTTGTGAGAATGACGTGTCACAAGCATGTCCCTTAGGAGAGAGTATCTGATAAGTCTACAGGTAATGATAGCACTAAATTTGAAGTCTCCCTTGAAGATGTGGCAGATTCTTTTCAAAAATAGTTGTGTGGATCTGTGTATACAGAATTATGACAGATTTCTTTGAGTTGTGGAGCTTAATCAGATTCAACTCTATGCTATTCTAGAGTTTAGACTTCATGTTATCCATTCAAAATTCAGCAGATTTGTTCGTGTGCATTCGAAGTTTCAACAACAGTCCTGTTGATCCAGTTTAAATCACAGTTGTTGTTGAATGTTGAGTTAACTATGTAGAAAACCGTTGCTGTCAGATTTGCGCAGCTGTAGAAATTTGATCATATCTCTCTCATTATCGCTCCAAATTTCATGATTCCAGATACGTTGGAAACCTAAGACACAGTTGTTCAACTTTGATGTTTTGAATTTTCCCGAAATAAAGCTGCTTATAGGTCAAAAACAGTGTTGAACTCGACTGATTGTTGTTGGACAGAAAGCTACTGTTGTGTGTATTGATCCAGATTTCATTTGTGCAGATCCGCAACGGGGATGTTAATTTGGCTTTGTGACAACATGTTTTTTAATCTAAAGAAGCTTGTATGAGTTTGCTGCTGTTTTTTGTTCAAATTATGCAGCAAAAGGTTCAGATTTCGTCCATAGTTCTTACCAAAACAGAAAGTTGATGTCCATTTGAAAGAATAGCTGAAAGTTGTTGCTGTTCGACTTGCAAATTAAGTGTACATCCAGAAAAAACTAAAGGTCGTGTAGTTCCAGAGGTTCTCTAGTTGTACACACTCTTTCCAGAGAGGATCTGCAGCTTTGCTATTTTTGAGTTATGGCAGAATGCTGTTTTTATGAAATACCTTCCAGAAGAAGAACAAGTAATTGATGTTGATCATTCTGCTGGATTAGTCAATCTGGGAAACTCATTCAGTCCAGAGGCTCTGAACACACATCCAGAAGCTATGGTCATTGACATTTTGATCAAAGGCACATACAGAAGCTATCCATATGAAACAACAGAGTTTGTTGGTTCTCTAAAGTCTGATTACCTGCAGAGGTGTTGTCAAATGTGAAGAACCACTCTCAGAGCCTCTGAGATAAATGCAGAAGTAACAATCCAGCAGAAGCTACACAGAGCCTCTATAAGCTTTATCAGAGGCTATCCATGAGATCAAGATATGCTATCAGAGAAGCTCTGAACATATGCAGAGCTGTGATATTCCAGAAAGTTGTGCAGAGCCTCTGGAAGGTATGTCCAGAAGCTCTGTGGAAAATTGAAGAGGCTGTCAAAAATGTGCAGAGGATGCAGATACGTCTAGAACTTGTCTAGAAGCTTTGGTGACTTTCTATATCAGAGGTGGTTCAAGACACATCAAAAGCTCTGCAGAGGCTGTCCAGAAGTTGTGCAAAACCTATATACTTATGCAGAAGTTGACATTCAGAGAAGCTCTTAAGTTGTCCACAAGGCCTCTGTGGACCAAAATCTCCATTTTAAGAGCAACGACCATGGAGGATTAGAGGTAGACCCAAACAAGAACATCAGAGGTCGATGGTCCAGAGGTCGCAATGAGCCAAGAGCCCGAAGCCCGAATTTCTTTGATTTTCTGACAGCTTTGCGCTGTTTCAGATACATGCGCACAATGTTTTACTCAAATCTTCAAATGACATGAGTCTAGTTGCGTTGAAATTCTAAAACAAATACGTACGACTCTTATGTTTTGAGTTTTCTCAAATTCCATGAGCTGATATGCAAGAATCAGTGTCAAAGTCTGCGTTAGGGTGATGGACCGAAAGCATTGCATTTCACTCATGCTCTTTCCGCTTTCAAGAACGGTGTTCTCTCGTCGGCTCTTCATGGTTTCAAGCTACATATGTGACACATTGTTTGTCACTCCCTCCTCCGTTATTCAAGTTTAAGGCTCGGTGTTGAACGCTTACTCAACAGGAACTTAAGATTCAAATTTTTTGTTTTGACAACCGTTATTCGAAGCTGTGGGAAAACTTGCACAACTCACTCATTTTTCATCCACAATGGATAAATCAAAGCTCATTGTAAATCTAAGAGGCTGAAGTTCAATGTGCATGTTTTATGTTTTCTCTCAATAAGACTCCTTCATGGTCAAAAACAACGGTGAAGTTGAGACATGAAAGCTGGACAAATTGGGATAATTCGTCTAAGTCTTTCAAGAATATGAGCCTACATTTGAGGGGGAGCTTATGATGCTTTGAATACTCAAAGAACGGCACACGAAAGCTTCTAAAGAAACCAAGGAGGAGACTATATGATGATGCTTTCTTTATAAAACATTAGGGGGAGATTGTTGGATTAAATTAGCCCCCAATTTAATTGAATGTTTTATAAAGAATTGTATTTTGGACTTTTTAATTAGTTGTATGGGCTTGAGCCTTTTTATTGTAAATGGGCCCTATTAATAGGTGCACATGGCTCATTTGGTCATTCAGGTTTTTGGAGAGAACACTTTTCACACACAGATCAGGTGAATTTCATGAGAGTCGCTTAAATGTTTAGTGTGATGTTCTTCCCATTTTCCTCTCCATTGATTATCAATCAAAGCATATGAGATGAGTTCTTGATGAATATTGTTCTTCATTTCTATCTTATATCTTATTTTATATGGAGTTCTTCTTTTGTTGTCTGTATTGGGATCTAACAACCTCTAACCCTTCATCGCAGAATTGACCAATGCTGAATAAGTTGTGCCCCAAGCCTTCAACATTACTCACCTTACTTATCATTATGTTGTCTTGAATGATGTCACCATATCCTAAGGTTGGTGAAAGCTGATTGTTTCCGAATCTGACATTTCCACTGAATTTCTTTGTATAGTTAGACAATAAAGCTTTTTGCCCAGTCATATGCTTGGAACATCCACTATCCAAGTACCACATATGTCGGGTCTGCAAGAGAAATCAGGCAATAACAATTTTAGGTACCCATTTAAAAATGGGCCCTAACGGATTAGCACAAGATTTTGTTATCCATTTAAATATGGATCCTCTTTTTCTTTGAAAGCTTTGAAAAACATTTGATCTCGAAGAATTAACATGATAAGATCCATACCAATCAGAAGAATTATGAGAATAAACAAAATCAGTTTTCCGATAATTAGAATAAAATGTAGTAGGAATAGGAGATAATTGAATCAATTGCTTTATTGAATATTTCTTGTAAGAAGTTACAAGGTTTTGTTTATTTGAAGCAGATTGATCAATTACATCATCATCACTACTAACTTTGCTAGTAAAAGAATTATAAGAAACTGATCCTGCTATCTTATCCTCCTTCCGTTTTTGTCTCCATTCGGATCGAGCTTTCAACTTTTTATTCCTTAAATCTGAAACATAAGATATAGATTTATTAGGAAAAGAAGATTTCCGAGACTGAATTTTCTGTTGTGTACCAGTGTATTTCTGTTTCTATAATCGCTGTTTCTTATGTTTCTTATGTTTCTTACCGTGAGCATAGTAATCAGCAATTACAGAAACTAAATCACCAACCTTAGTTGATGTTTCACCAATATGAACATCACTTGGTAACACTTTTTCATTTTTAAGACTAGTAGAATGATCAGGAAGTTTAGAATGGACAACAAACATATCAGATTCTTCCATGCACCCATCATCAGAATTAAAAGAATACATTTTCAAGATTAAAAGAATTAAAAGAATACATTTTGTTCTATATCAACCAAAAGTTTTTCATCAGATAAAACATTTTCAAGCTCGACTATTTTGCTTTCAAGAATAGATGTAGGAACATAAACCTTTGCAATTGTAGGTTTAGCCTTCATCTCAGAAGCAGAATAACTAACAAAATAGTCGTTTGAAAAAACTTTTGGTGTTTCTGAAAGATAACTATCATTTAACTTTACATAGTTAAACGGTAGTTGCATTTTCTTTTTATTCTTTCTATTTTCAGTTTCTTTGGCCTCATCTTCTTCCGTTAATTTGGTAACAAATTTGGGTTTTAAATGAGTATGTTTACCAGCACAAGCAAGAAAATCATAGTTATAAAGTGCTGGTTGTTTTCTGATGGCTTTCTTAAGATAATAGGGGTTTTCAAAACCAAGTCCCCATTTCTCTTTGACATCAGCCTCTTCATTAGGTGCATTGAGAAAAATGGTTTGATCTGTTTGACCTCTCGCATAAAGTTTTGCTTCCAGACCATTTACCTTCTTATTCAAATTCTTGTTTTTAACCTGCAATTTATAAACATTTAGTGCAGATTCATTTTTCTCAAACTCATATTTAGACACTTTACCTTCAAACTCAGAAATCCTCTTTTCAAAACAATCTACTTTAGATTTAGAATCAAAATCAGACTTGCGTAAAGAATCAATCAGATCTTTGTTTGAAATAACAGACGTATTAAGCTCAAAGATCTTCTTATTGTTTTTAGCAACTTTTTCTTTTTCCTTTTTCAGATTATTTTGTAAATTTTGTAGCTCAACCACCATGGTTTCCATTTTAGTAATAAAATCTTTTTCAGATAAATTTAATACCTCATCAACTGCCTCATCATCTGACTCAACATCCTTTACTTCTTTGCCCATTAGAAAAATATGAGTTGTTTCTTCTTTCTCTTCACTTTCATCTTCGGAATGATCAAGACAAAATTCGTCCTCGGCCATTAGAGTGATTCCTGCTTCTTGTTGTTTGGCCAAGAGAAGTTTGTTCTGATAGTATTGAGAATTCCGAACTTTTGGCTTTCTACAGTCTTTTGCAAAATGACCAATCTTGCCACAGTTGTAGCATTTGATTGAGTCAGTTGCTGGCTTTGCAGTAACAGTGTAGTCATTTACGAACTTCTTCTTCTCATCCGGTTTCTTCTCCACATATCTATCCTCTTCATACCTCTTTCCTTCCACTCTCTGTCGATGTTCGTGGTTCTTTGAACTGGATGAATAATAGCGTTGAGAATTTGATCCCGACTTCTTATAAAATTTCTTCTGAAATGCACGAGTCAATAAGATCATGGCATGTTTCAGACTTTCTCCATCATCACCATCTGATGCAGATTCAGATTCAGAACTAATAAGAACTTTCTTCTTCTTCTTTTCATTATCCTTCTCTCCTGCTACCAACGCAATAGGTTCAGGAACTGTTTCTGCTTTCTTTTTCTCAGCTCTCTTTTCCTCCACTTCTTCTTCATTCTGCTTAAGAGTCTCATACACTTCATGTAAAGGAATGTCATTGAGATCCTTCATTTGCTTCATCCTACGAGTATGCTTTTTCCATTCAGGTCGTAGAATGCTAAGGAATTTGACATTGTTTTCTATCTGCTTCTTTGTCACTTTATTCTTTGTTAATTCATTCAGAAGCACAATAAATCTTTTATATGTCTCTTCCAAACTATCATTCTCTTTGGCCTTGAATTCCTCGTAGCGATTGATGCAGTTGGCCACTTTTATCTGATTCCCGATCTTTGAACCCATCATCATCTTTTCCAAATGATCCCACATCATTTTATCAACATGCTTGTAACTATCAATCTTGATGTACATATCATTAGGAATGCTTTGGAGTAAAAGAAATCTTGCTTGCTTGTCTTCTTTGTACCTTCTTTTCTGTTCTTCAGAATACTGAGAAAAATCCACTTTAACAAGTTCTGTCTTTTCTTCTCTTTCCTCATCATCATGTACATTTTCAGATTCATCATTAATAGGTACTCGAACCATGATAGGTGCCATAGGACCATTTGTAATTGACTCTAGAATATTCTCTTCATTTGCATGTCTGTCTAAGAAATCCAGAAAGCGGTCCTTCCATTGTTCATACTCTCCTTTGAACAGTACATGAGGCTTCACATCAGCACCAATCGAAAGTGCATCTTTTGAAGTCATCTTGAAAAACCTGTTTGAAAAATATATCAAATAAGAAACTAGAACGGATCGTTAGTCCAAAATATGAAATCACAAGAAAAATCTTGAAAATAAATTCAGAGATTTTTTATCACAGAAGGAACTTTTGTCCCCCTCCGCAGACTTAGCACGGGGGTCCCGCAAAAAAAAATCACTATTAAAGGCCATATTACAGTTTTGAAAAATTATCAGAAAATATTCTAAGTATAGAAACTCGCAAGTCCCTATTCAAAGTGAAACTCGCAGACGCTTAAAGTCGCTAAGCCGTATTCACTGTGAAACACGCAGATCGAGACTTGCGCATTTGATAAACTCTCAAGTAAACTCGCAGACAAACTCGCAAGCAAACTCGCAAGCAAACTCGCAAATCAAACTCGCAGATCAAACTCGCAGATGATGAAACTCACAAGTGCCTAAACTCGCAAAAAATTGTTCACGCTGAAACTCGCTAACAAAGGTGTGCGCGTTTTCCAAACTCGCACGTCGAAGAACTCTCAAACCACCAAACTCGCACGTCGAAGAACTCGCTAACCACTGTTCCTCTCCAAACTCGCTAGCTTCGATTAGCGCGTTTGGAGAACTCGTTGACCGCTACTAGCGCGTTCTGGCCCTTAGAAAAGTTCTCACTTTTTCAAACTCGCAGGCTTGATTAGCGAGTTTCTTAGAACTCGCAGATAACCCTTGCGCGTTTTAGACCAAAAATTTTCCTTCGACTTGCGCGTTCTAACTGAAGAACCTTGCGCGTTTGGTGACGAACTAGCGCGTTTTAGAGATCTAGCGCGTTCTTCCTTCTATCGACCCAAAAACTAACTTTTCCATCTGAAATCGATCTGAACTTTGTCCAAATGCCATGAAACTTTGAAATGATGCTCGATTACAGTACTAAAATGGATTACAATTCAAGAATTTCACAATCAAACACATACAAAACAAAAAGATCGATGAAACAGTGAAAAACGACTCGTGAACAAAACTCAACAAAAATTACAAAATTCGAGTGATTTACAGTACAATACTGAAATTGAATTACAAAGACTCGATCTATTACACTATTCGAACAATTCCTAAACAAAATCTGCTCCAAAATCTCACTCAAACTCAAACTTCGATTTTCGGCTCAAGAACAGTGACGAATCAAGCTTTTCTCGAATTTCTTGATCTGATTTCACCTTTGGATCTGCTCTGATACCAATTGTGTGTTCCAGATTCTAGTTTCTATTCATTAACAATCAAACAAACAAGATTAAACAATTGAATTACCTGTTTGATCACTTGATTTCTCAAGAATTACACTTTCTCTCTCTAGAAATCTTTCTCTCTCTCTAAAACTGAATTCTCTCAAATCTGATATATCAACTAATGTCACCTCCCTTTGAAATACAAAGAGAAAAAGTATTTATACTACCACAAATACAAGGAAAACTAAACTAATACAAAAACAAATACAATTGACTTTTATTAAGAGACTTTGACTTTTAATGAGATTTGACTTTCTTCAGCTTTGACTTTCTCAACTTTGACCTTCAGTCTTCTTGATCTTGTATCCAACAGATTTATGCTCTAACAATAGTCTTAGCAGTTTCGACCAAAGTTTGGTTCTTGCACTCTACAACTCCATTTTGTTGTGGCATACGAGCGGGAGAAAAATTATGAGAAATCCCTACGGATTGTAGATATCCTTGTAGAGTCTCATTCTTGAATTCGGTGTCGTTATCGCTTCCCAACTTCTTGATTGGAAGTAGTAACAGAACTTGCACGATAAAGGCAATAATTAACTCTGGTGCATCTGATTTGGCTCTCAAAAACTCTAACCATGTGTATCTGGAATATTCATCAATCATAACTAAGATGTACTTTTTGGCACTGATTGATTGAATACGCATTGGGCCACAAAGATCCATGTGTATCATCTCGAGCAGAGATTTGCAAGAAGATTCCATCTTGGCCTTGTGGGAACTTCGTTTCACCTTTCCCATTTCACATGCAGAACATATGGAATCTTTCTCAAATCGTAATTCTGGAAGACCTTTGACCATGCCTTTTCTCGCCAAAGTATCTATTGTCAAGGGGGAGCCGGAGCTGTTTTGAAGATAAGCAACGCTAAGTTTTCTAAAGAAATCAAAAGGGAGAAGTGTTGAAGCTGAATAGAGGTGATTCCTTTACAAACCTTTAGAGGGAGAATGTTAGGACATAAAATGTCCTAAGTTTAGAAATTTTTGTAAAGGCCTCAATGTTTGTTATTGGGCTTTGTATTTTAGCATTTGGTTTTGGGCTTAATGAATATACAAGGATGATAGGGTATATATAGTGGAATTGTTTAAATTATTAGTGAGCTTTTCGTTAAAAATGTAGACGTATTGTGATCTAAGTGTTTTTAGAGAGGGAAACATTTTGCTCTCTCTAGTGTTGTGAAGAATACATCAATTCCCTCCCATTTCATCTCTTGTTAATCATTTTACATTGATTTAATTGTGATCATGGACTTCACATATGCATCTTCTCTGTACGAGTACCTTAGCTCGTAGGACTCTGGGGTCCATACTACCTTTGGTACACGGGGGCAGCCCTCTAATATCTATCTCCTCTTTCCTGACGATCTCTTCTGAAAGTACCCTGCTTCATCGGCTAACCTCTGCCAAACTCTTTGGTAAGTAGAGCCAACGATTTAGCAATTGAACTCATACTATCCATTTCCTCTTCATCGCTATCTTCCTCCAACTCACTCCCTGCTATCAAGTCCTTATTGCCTTTCCTTGTGACTTTCCATTTGGAACTGCCCTCAGAATCTTTTTCTTTGGGCTTCTATGCCAGAGCCTCTGTGGACTCTGAAACCAAGGCCAGAGGGCCTCCAACCACAGACTTTGTTTTCAAGATATGCTTTTCTTGAGCCACTAGATTGCCGAAAATATCATGTAAATACCATGTATCAAGGTCCTGATTGGACTGTAGGGACATGGAAAGTTGAATCCATTCATCACGAAGGATTTTTAAGAACAAACCATTGTTCTCCTCATTTGTGCGCAGAACGCCTACCTTTCTGCACTTGTTGATCAATCCATTGAATTGATCCTAGGCCTGTTGCAGAGTTTCCTCTGGCTTGGCAGAAAAGTTGTAGTAGTCATTTAAGCATTATGACCTTCAGTTCTATTGTGTTCTAAGTCCACCTTCCATCTAGTGAAGAGAAAATATCATTGGGAATGGCCATGATTAACAGTCTTTTGGCCTTTTTCTCTACTTTGATTTTCTTAAATCTTCTTCAGAATAAGAAGCTGGTTCTTTAGGTTTATCATAGGCAGTGATTTCCTCACTGGTTGCAGTAGCAGGGACTCGAGAATGTTGATCCAAAATCTCTCAGTGATCTGATAAAGACCCACTTCTATACTTAGTGAAAGTGTGTTGTAAGAGTTCTAAGTTGGTTAAGCATTGTAATACATTGATATTGTGAGATATACGACTGTGGTGTTTTCTCTCTCTACTCTCTCTCTAGATCAGATCTTAAATTGTCAAATCTATATCTTGTATTGCTTGGAATCTGGGATCATACACTTTCAATTGGTATCAGAGCTAGACCAAATCACATTCAGAAGGACTGGATCATCACATAAGACTGAATTGATTTTCTTTAAAAAATTTCAAGAACATGCAAATAAATTTTTTAACTGTTGAATCAATATTTGTAATTATTTGTTGATCTTTGGTTGTAACAGTAGTGTAATTGTGTTCGACTTATGATTTGGAATAGTTTATATTCACACAATTTCACGATTTAATCACTAAAACAATTTCAATTTTTGAAATTCGGATTTTCATGAAAAAGTTCTTCGAACTCTGGTTTTTGGTATCAAATCATTGTGTTTTTTGTTGTTTTAATAGAAATTGATATTAGAAATGTGTTCCAAATGTTAAATCGATCAACCCTATGCATTATCAATTTCTAATTGTAGGTATTAAATGTTTTGAATCGATTTTTGAGACCCAGAGGCAAGAACGATCAAGATTCAGACTTCGCGCAAATGAAGAACACACATGTAACACCCTAAAAATAGGGATAACAAAAATTCGAAAAACGGACATGAGGTATTGTTGGATCATAAATTGTATTCAAGATTAAAGTAAAAGTTCAGGGTTTAAACTGCAATTGTGCTAAAGTTAAGTTAGAGGGTTTAAATTGTAATAGATTAATAGTTATTAGCTATTGGGCCCAAGCCCATTTGAAAGCCCATTATGATTAAAGCCCATAAGGCTTAGGTATTTAAAGTTATGATTAGTTTAGTTTTAGGTTAGAACTCTGATAATTTTCTAAATAGTTAGCCGTATTTTCTCTGTATTCAAAGGGTATCAAGAACACTCAAGGGTTTCATTGTTTATTCAAGGGATTGGTACGTTTTGTTAATCTTATTATCTATTGATTATTATTGTGTTGCTTGATTACTTGATTGATTATTTACCAACTAGATTAAAATCTGGGATAACAATTGGTATCAGAGCCAAAAGAATCTATTTTTTGATATTACTGTTCATCGAAAAATCACTATTCATCGTGAAAGTTACTGTTCATCGAAAATCGATTGCATGATAGTTGATATTAACTAGTTGCGTTAAGAATTATCTGAGTGATTGAATTTTATGATTGTGTGTGTTTCTGTGATGTTCATCGTTCTGGGCTGGTTAAGAACATATCGGTCTTAACACCATTCAGATCGAACATAGTCTATCGGTTGATTAAAGTTTCTGGGTTTGATCTTGGTTGAATCCCAGAAACTCATCGTATTCTTCGGTCTTATCAGTTATCCGATCTTATCAAGTTTAACGTATCTGATAGTCTTTCGACCTGAACCTTCGACCGGGTACTTGCTCAATCCGGTCTTCGTCCTTCGATCGGATACGTATTAATCCGGTCTTGCACCTTCGACCGGATAATTGTTTCTCCGGTCTTCCCATTCGACCGGATAATTGTTTCTCCGGTCTTCCCATTCGACCGGATAATTGTTTCTCCGGTCTTCCCATTCGACCGGGTACTTGCATACTCCGGTCTTTCCTTCGACCGGTACAGTTCATTATTCGAAGCAGCTCGGACTATGCTTGCTTACTCAGATCTACCCATGTACCTTTGGGCCGAGGCAGTCGCTACAACATGTTTTACACATAACCGTACCATTGTGGTCAAGCGATTTAATAAAACAGCATATGAGTTAATCAACAATCGTACACCTCATGTCAAATTTCTTCGTGTCTTTGGTTGCAGGTGCTATATTCTTAAAGAGCGTCAAGGATTATCAAAATTTGATAAGAAAGCGGATGAAGGATATCTCGTTGGATATTCTCTGACATTCAAAGCTTATCGAATTTACATTATTCGAACCAAGACGGTTGTTGAGAGCATGAATGTCTCCTTTGATGAGAATTCAACAATGACTTCTGGACAAAACAGTTCAGAACTCGGTCTTAAATACAAAGCTTCTATTCAATCACGAATAGAACCACCACCTAAAGGATTCACTTCTTCTAACTATAACTCTAATTCATCTGAGTTAGATTTACTGTTTATTGATGCCTTTGATGATATATGTGCAGATTTTGAAAAAGGCATATCCACATCAATAACAAGTGGTACAAGCTCGGAGGTCCCTACTATCTCTGAAGACATGCCTGGACCTTCCGACGAAGTCACTGACACTTCAAATCCATCAGGTACAACTACACCGTTAGTTTCTGACTCTACTAATACTGAATCTGTCTCTACAGATAGTTCATCTAGGAAACTAAGTCCCGAGCACTTCAACCGCTAGTCCAGAAGCTTCAGTGTCAGAAACACCAGTACAAGATGTCCCGAGTACATCTATGGAGCAACCTGCCGTACAAGATGACAGCGATGCATCAAATACGCAACAAGCAGTTGTTGCACTACCAAGCACACATCGTTGGACTAAGGATCATCCCCTGGAAAACGTGATAGGTGACGTACAATCTGGTTTCACAACAAGATCTGCAACAGCTAACTTCTGCATGTTTTCAAGCTTCCTCAGTTCCTTCGAGCCACAGAAAGCGGCTGAAGCTCTACGTGATCCTTTCTGGATTTCTACTATGCAAGACGAGCTTCTACAATTTCGAAAGGAACAAGGTATGGCTCTTGATCCCACTACCTAAAGGTAAATCCGTTATTGGAACAAAGTGGGTGTTCAGAAATAAGAAATACGAAGCTGGAGTAGTCGTGAGAAACAAAGCTCGTTTGGTCGCCAAAGGGTATTGTCAACAAGAGGGCATTGACTATGATGAAACATTCGCCCCGGTGGCAAGGATCGAAGCCATCAGAATCTTTCTAGCCTATGCAGCGCACAAAAACTTTACAGTCTATCAGATGGATGTAAAGTCGGCTTTCCTGAACGACGTTCTGCATGAGGAGGTCTACGTGGCTCAACCTGAAGGTTTCGTTGATCCTCATCACCCTGATCATGTCTTTGTTTTAGACAAAGCGCTTTATGGTCTTAAACAAGCACCGCAAGCCTGGTATGAAACTCTCACTAAATTTCTACTTGCTTCTGGTTTCAAGAAAGGTACTGTTGATACTACCTTATTTCTTAAAAAGCAAGGTGAGGACTTGATTCTTATTCAGATTTATGTTGACGACATAATATTTGGGTCGACAAATCCGAAATTTTGCAAGAACTTTTCAAAGATAATGGAAACAAAGTTTGAGTTGTCGATGATGGGTGAATTAAATTTCTTTCTTGGTCTACAAGTAAAGCAATTACCCGAAGGCATATTTATTAATCAAGCTAAATATATAAAAGATATTTTGAAAAAGTTCAATTTGTCAGATAGTTCCGTCATGAAAACACCAATGGCTACTGGTACACTCTTAGACGCGGATCCCTCCGGGAAACCTGTTGATCAAAAGGTGTATCGTAGCAAGATTGGTTCTTTACTTTATCTGACTGCCAGTCGCCCGGATATAATGTTTGCCACATGCTTTTGTGCGAGATATCAGTCTAATCCTAAAGAGTCGCACTTAACTGTTGTTAAGCGAATCCTTAAATATCTCAAAGGTTCTCCTAATCTAGGCCTTTGGTATCCAAAGGATTCTCGTTTTGAACTAACTGCCTTTACAGATGGTGATCATGCTGGTTGTAAGCTAGACCGGAAAAGCACCTCTGGATCATGTCAATTCATAGGTGACAAACTTGTGAGTTGGACTTCAAAGAAACAAAACTGTGTTTCAACATCCACTGCCGAGGCTGAGTATGTAGCTGCTGCTAGCTGCTGTTCTCAAGTCCTCTGGATGACGACACAGTTAAGGGACTTTGGATACAACTACAAACGTGTTCCGATTTATTGTGATTCCAAGAGTGCAACATCTATAACTGCTAATCCGGTACAACACTCGAAGACCAAGCATATAGATGTACGCTATCATTTCATCAAGGATCATGTAGAAAAAGGTAATATTGAAATGCACTTTGTTCAAACTGACTTCCAGTTAGCTGATCTTTTCACCAAGCCATTGGATGAAAAGCGATTTCAATTTCTAATCAGCAAACTTGGTATGTTGAACATGTCTTAAACCTTACTCATGATTCAAGGGGTAGTATTCCAAATCTTGATAGTGTGTTATTTTCCAACTGTTGTTAACGAGAAAGGAATCATTTTCATAAATGATTACCATTGTTTCTTTCACTTATGCAGGTTGGTTCAAGTGACTATGGCTTCTATTCACATCGGATTAGAACCCGCACTTCAGTGCTCAATCTATTTTTTATATGCTTTATTTCCTTATTAATTAAAAAAAAACAATAGTGATTTAAGGGGGAGAATATTTGTGATACTAACAGATTTTTGGATACTTAAATGCTTATCTGACTGTGTGTTCTTAAAGATAAATACTTGTGTTTTATCTTGTCAATATACTTTGTCAAGTATTCATACACTTAACGGTTCAGAACATTCTATTTGACTTTGTTATTACCATGTATCAAAAGTTAAATCTTTCTATAGTAATACTCACGTTATTTGTATTCACTGTTGATTGAATCAAACGTCATTTCATGTGCTTTGATTGAAAATATGTTTATATATTGTTCATATAAACAACATTCGTTTTTGATTCTTCAACATATTGTTCTTCATGACAAAACTCCTATGAGCTTAATTGTCAAACTGTTTTAGTTTGAGGGGGAGAATTGCATCGTCAAACATCTTTTGTTTTGACATCTCCGAATATTATATTCTTCATGTAACAAGTGCTTACATGTACAATAATCTGTTGAACAACATGTTCTTTTAGGAAAATACATGGGATTCAGTGTGTGGGCTTAATAGAACTTCCATGGATTCACGATAACCAGTGTTTCCTACCCAGGAAGTATTCCCTTAGTGGTTGAGGGGAGAAGGGTCAAAAGAATTGAGTGATGGTGTGTGAAGAGGTACAATGGAAAAGAGAGATTGGTTAGACGTGAGCATTAAAAGAAAGAGGGTGAGAGAACAGAGTAAAAGAATATTAAACTCTGCACCAAACTACTTTCTGAGTCGGGCAGCCACATAATCTGATTGGATCACATTCTTTGGTGACCATCATTGAAATAGGCAACTAGCCCATGCCATCTCTTGCATACAACCCCACCAGCTACTCATTATTTTCTCAAAAAGAGAATGTTTCACATTTTCTGGGGACGCAGCACATACGCTATTGGTTCTTCATTTGGAAGATACTAATATTGAAAAAGAAGGAAAGTTTCCCCACCTTCGAACCCTTTCTCATGCACATTGAGTCTTTGTATAATTTGTTGTTGTCTCAACAAGTTTACATACTTTGAGCCTAAATTGAAAAGCAATCATCTATGCTTAATTTCTTTCATACACATGCACGAACACACAGAAATTTGTTTTCTGTCATAACGTTCATAGATAACCATGTGTTATTCGATGATTGAATGGAAGACCTGGGGAGTCTACATCAAACCAGCTCCTTATATAGTAACTTTGTGTTACTCAGTAACTTTGTGTTACTGACAGGCATTCTAACTGAGTCATTTGTTGATTCAGGGTTACAACTATTAAACTGTTTGAATTTGAAAAGATTCGAATAGTTACTACTTTTATGTTATTTGAATCTGAAAAGATTGAAATGATCACTCTTTCCATCTGGGAAGACTGCTCTTATTTCCATACAGGGCTCGTTACATGATGAAGACTGTGCTTACGTGATCATACACAATGGGGGAGATTGTCTTGAAAAGGGGGAGATTGTTTTGTAAAGTTTTGATGATGATGATTCTCACCACTCATCAAAAAGGGGGAGAAGATACAAAAAGGGAGAATACAATCTGAAGATCTGAAGATTTTCAAAATTTTAAAGATTTGAAGATTATTTAAAGATATCAAGTTTTGAAGCTATCAACGACATATCTGTAGAAAAGTGAAGACCCGAAGACAATTGCAAATTTTTTTAATCTTGAATCCAAAGGGGGAGATTGTTGGATCATAAATTGTATTCAAGATTAAAGTTAATGTTCAGGGTTTAAACTGCAATTGTGCTAAAGTTAAGTTAGAGGGTTTAAATTGTAATAGATTAATAGTTATTAGCTATTGGGCCCAAGCCCATTTGAAAGCCCATTATGATTAAAGCCCATAAGGCTTAGGTATTTAAAGTTATGATAAGTTTAGTTTTAGGTTAGAACTCTGATAATTTTCTAAATAGTTAGCCGTATTTTCTCTGTATTCAAAGGGTATCAAGAACACTCAAGGGTTTCATTGTTTATTCAAGAGATTGGTACGTTTTGTTAACCTTATTATCTCTTGATTATTATTGTGTTGCTTGATTACTTGATTGATTATTTACCAACTAGATTAAAATCTGGGATAACAGGTATACTAAAAATTGCCAAAGCAAGAGCCTCCTTAAATGGGGAAAATACACAAACCTGTTTAAATACAATCGTAAATAAACGGTCAATAAATAACAACCAACTAAACCAATTCCATAACTAGAAAAGAGATTACAAATAAGGGTGTCATTTATAAACCCAAAGGTTCTCCTACCAAAAGTAAGTCCAAATGCAATATCCCTCAATCTTTCACCCAAGCATCTATGGCAGCTTAGAACCAGCGCCGCTATAACCTGAGATACATATCAAACAAAACAAGTGTTAGGCCAAACGGGCCTAGTGAGTTGTACAAAAGCATGGCATGACATTCGATAAACATGAAATAGCATAAGTAACGACTCGATCCACATGGTCATACTGGAATCAATGGGGGAGATCTATCACACCAATGAGTTTTACCTCAAGTCAATGCACCTTGGGTGTTGTTTTTCCTACAACACCTAAAGGCCCGGAACACCGTCCCGATGGCGGGGGCATTAGGCACATACCGTCCCGGTGGCACCTAAGGCTACATCCTCCTGGCACATACTCACGGTTCCTCCAACATACATACATATATATTTTTCCATTTCCGTACATATCTCACATCAACACGATATATACAAATATTCACCATCCTTATACATATCTCGCATCAACAAGAAACATATATAAAGATTTGCATGACTTCAATCCCATGTTAGGCCCAAAACAACCAAGCATGTAGGTTTAATCAACAATCTTCACATAATCTGTGATATTAACCATCATAACCAATAATAACGATGTTAACAATACAATGACTCCACATATATACCTCAACAATCAAAACCCCCAAATACTCATGAAAATAACATTTAAGTCAAACTTATCAGGTGATCAGATGTGCGCAGACATAACAACTAGTACAAGTAAACACTTAAGATATGTATACAATTTAAAGATTTTGGTAAAGGATACTCACCTTGCTAGATTTAAGCTAAATCTAGTATTTACCCACTTAGAACTTGAGGAACTTCATTCTTCAAACCAAATCTTCCAAAACCTAGATTCACAAGGTTCCAACCATAAATATACATATTCTACCGTACACAATCATTTCCCAAACCGTATACATGGATACCTCAACTACTACCGAAACCCTAACTTCCATAAATGAAGAGAATAGAAGTTTACCTTAATCCAAACTTGAATCCACCAATCAAAACACCTCTATTTCACCAAAATGATTACAAACCGTCAATCTATGAAAGGAAGAACAAAGGGTGGATGAAACCCTAGAATATTTTGGGGAAGAAGATGAATAGAGAGAGATGAGAAGCTTACCACCACAAAATGCTCTAGTATACTTCAATAGACTTCCAATATCTTGCTAGATCCTTGAAGACCTCTCAAAAACAAAACCGTAGCACTTTGAATCACACAAATCGGAGCTAGGATGAAGGAGATATGAAGGAATGAAGTTTGGGGCTGAAAATCGCGATTTAAGCTCGATCCAGTGGATTTCGCGACTTGTGCCGTGACCTTAAGTCGCGGCATAAGTCGCCCGCTTCCCTGGTTTTCTTCTCGACACTAATTTGGCCATAACTTCTTCGTTATAGCTCCGTTTTTGCTCCGTAAAGAACCGTTGGACTCGTAATTGAATCCTTCATCCATCTAGACTATAAAATCAAGGATTCAAGTCCAAAATCAAAAATCTTATTTTTCCTTAATATATCGGTTTCTGTATAAACTTGAGATGATATTTTTCGAAAATCGGGGTGTTACAATACTCCCATCTTAAAAGAGATTTCGTCCTCGAAATCTAGCACCAACCAATCACCCAATATCGCCCTTGGCGAGGTCAAATGATTCCCTATCCAATAGGAATACCTTCACTAAACCTTACCTCATATTCGAACCCGATTACATCCCGGTTGAGGTTGTCGCCGCGTTCCTTATAACGAACCATCGCCAACTCAACCTCAATTTTGCCATATAACTCACCCAAAGCGGGATAAACGTTAAGTTTTGGCTTAATCACATTCTTAACCTTAAATCTCAGTTGCCTCCCAACCTTATATTGCTCATATTACCTCAATAGTAATTTACGACCTTATTCAGTCATTCCCACCAAGAATCCTCCAAAGCAAACCTTTACCTTAGATACATCTAAACACGACGCATCAAGGTCTCTTCAATAATCGATTTGTACTTAATGTCCACTTTGACATTTTCACCCAATGTATCCAATACCCATTACCACCAAATTCTCACCATGCACTCAAGCATCGATTTCCAAATCAGCGAAAGTCCTGACAATTATCAAAATACCAATGATTGATTTCTTAATGATCAACATCTAATTTCCTTAAGTTTACCGTTCGTCCTGCAGACGCACTAGATCTAATAGAAGTACACTGAAGCACACCAATAGATATTGTCCTCAAAATTACGTGTCAACACTTAACCTCGAGACGACCATTCTGCAAACGTGGGTATACTACCAAATCTTTCATTCCCAATTAGCAATGTCGATTCAAAGTTGACACCTACTCTTGGAAGTAGTAACCAAAATCCAACCTCCTTACCAGTCAACCATAACATCATCATTATTCACAAATACTCATCAATATAGTACACTACCGATAAATAGCATGTCGTCGTACCAAAATCCCACAATTCCAAAACTAACCATACCCAAACAACAGAACACGATTTTAATCCGTAGGTTTAACGAAGCATAAAGATCGTTACTTAACTAACTGGGAGAAAACACTTGTCTAACGCCTCAAACTCCGAGGACTCTTTTAATCCTTTATATCGACTTCTTACACGAGGGGGATTAAACATATAGCCCAATGAGTTCAAGGTTTTTCACACTACTATGCCAATATGAAATTCATAAAACTCTCAAATACAGAAGTTTTATAACAATTAAACGTGCGGTGAAAATACACTATCGTGCATTCGATAGGTTTCAAAATTGATCAACAATGCCACACATATAAAACCATTTTCAAAACTCATTTGATCAGTACTTACTCTAATAAAACGATAACGAAAGATGCGTAACAAAATTTTCAAACGGACTACCAGGGTCTTAGTATGCATCAGTTTATGCTATGCATATGAAAAATAACTTCCGTCCCATAACATATGCAATAAAAGTTTGTACAACTCACAAAAGAGGATTTCACAGCTTCAACTTTAAAATCTTTTAATTTAACACAAAAAGTCGGAAGATAAAATTTCCAACAAGACCTATACACGTCCGATCATTTCCCAAATGTAACAACACAATAGGAACGTAAATGAATAAAATATATATATATATATATATATATATTTTATTCGCGTTTCAAATTTTGGTCCGCACCTATAAAACGTACTTACCCAAAATTGTAATTACAGTGACGTGCAAACCGGAAATTCATTTCATGCATTGCGGAAAACTCCTATCAGTAAAATCAATAACTGAAATATGTTCTGGGCAAAAGTTATAACCGAAATACCATCAATCTTTAATACGATTACTCACACCAACAGTATAATTTATGTAATGAATGAGAAATAGTTTTACGTACTAAAACAGTGTAATACAAGACGTTTCGTACAAAACTACAGTAGAAAAATTCACAAAATCGAACCTCAAAAATTCTGCAATTAACAATGAAATGACCTGAAATAAAACTTCCCCAAAATTTAGTAATGACACATGCATGCGATTTGAGCAATTATAAGAGTAGTTTGGTTTAATTCCAAAATGTATAAATAAAATGTTTGCAAAACCCAAGACAACATACTCACAATATCGAACTCTTAAAGTTTTCTCTCTTTCAGTCACAATGCGGCAGGAAATAAGATTTCACAACAAAATTTACATGCGACCCTTTATTTCACAAAGCTAGAATATTGACATGCGTATGCACCTGGTTAAAACATGAAATAATTTACGTCGTTTTCGAGTTCAAAGCCAAATATTAACATGCTCTCATCATTCTAAAACATTGGCTGAAATACCATGACGGAAATTTCCAATAAAATATGCATACATGGTATGTGCAACTGAACTGCTCCCACTAAACGCAAAGGGAAATAATACCACTGTTTTTAAACCGGACTAATGTCTCCAAGACTCTATTTAGTTAAAACCGAGCCAACGACCTAACAGTTTACGTAAATACCCAATGAAAGTCAATATAAATATCGAAACACATTTGACTAACTATTATGCAAACATGACTAAAAGTATAACTAACTAAAATCTCATCGCTGGTTGAGACAAACCATTTTCCCAAATGAACTCATACCCTTATCTTTTCCAAATGAACTCTTTCTCTTCATGTTGCCAAAATGACTCGTAGTTCAATGATATGTATTTTCCAACGGTTTATAAAATCGTATGCACAAAATGGACAATTATATAAAATGACTTCCATTTATATACTACATCGTAAAAGAAATATATCAAAATGATTTATTTATCAAAATGCCCAAAAATCACAAAGATGTGTGTTACATAAGTTTATAAAGTCAAATATGACCAATTAACCCAAAACTCAACACATATTGGGGCCAAAGATTTTCCAAAGGGTTTATGAATGCAAATGCCCCAAAATGCTTATGACATGAAATAGACTTCGTTTGTACAAAAACCACCAAAGATGCATAAGTCATGAAATGGACTCTATCCGTACAAAATTATTAAGAACCCATATATGAGCATTTTATGGAATTAAATAACCCAATTTCACCAAATATGAAAACTTATCAAAATACTCATACTTTGACAAATACCAAGTAAAACATACTTTTACTTGAAAATACACATTTTGGCATGTACATCGTTTTAACAATTCAACTTGAACTCACGCTCCTCGATTTCTCTAGTTACACTATCGTCATCCAGATGCTCAACACCTTAACACAAGGATTACGAACTTCATAGGTCCTCTTCACAATTTCTCCTTGAATACATCGATTCAAAAAGTCTATGGTGCTAATCCAACCAAATAATCCGACTCGAAACTGACCACTTAATGTAATCACCATACTTACCGTCACTCCAAGTAACGAATAATAAAATCATCAACTTTTTCTAATGGTTACCCATTCAGAAACTTTCTTACTACCCCAACGGTCGACATACCAAGGCAGTTCATACAAGCATGAGGATAAATAAGGAGGAGATTAACAAAATTGAACACGAAGGAAACTTACTACTACGTCTACAAAATATCATAACGTTAGTAAACCAAGTACAATAGAACGTACTACTACATTACCAATTGTCATAGTAACGACACTTCAAGCACCATCACGTATAAATATCCTCATAATAACATTAGCTAGGTGAGATTATGAACATATAATACATAAAGGTTCTCGTTACCATCGCCACAACGCTTGATAACCCTAGTTTCCGTCGACTCTAAGACTAACCCATCTTAGAAATTCTACCCATCTCACAATCATTGCCTAACATACTCAGTCTAAGTCTAGACATCTTACATTCATGCCTAGTTCACTTAAACTAGAGCTCTGATACCAACTTGTAACACCCTAAAAATAGGGATAACAAAAATCCGAAAAACGGACATGAGGTATACTAAAAATTTCCAAAGCAAGAGCCTCCTTAAATGGGGAAAATACACAAACCTGTTTAAATACAATAGTAAATAAACGGTCAATAAATAACAACCAACTAAACCAATTCCATAACTAGAAAAGAGATTACAAATAAGGTTGTCATTTATAAACCCAAAGGTTCTCCTACCAAAAGTAAGTCCAAATGCAATATCCCTCAATCTCTCACCCAAGCATCTATGGCAGCTTAGAACCAGCGCCGCTATAACCTGAGATACATATCAAACCAAACAAGTGTTAGGCCAAACGGGCCTAGTGAGTTGTACAAAAGCCTGGCATGACATTCGATAAACATGAAATAGCATAAGTAATGACTCGGTCCACATGGTCATACTGGAATCAATGGGGGAGATCCATCACACCAATGAGTTTTACCTCAAGTCAATGCACCTTGGGTGTTGTTTTTCCTACAACACCTAAAGGCCCGACACACCGTCCCGATGGCGGGGGCATTAGGCACATACCGTCCCGGTGGGACCTAAGGTTACATCCTTCTGGCACATACTCACGGTTCCTCCAACATACATATATATATATATATATATATATATTTCCATTTTCGTACATATCTAACATCAACACGATATATACACATATTCACCATCCTTATACATATCTCGCATCAACAAGAAACATATATAAAGATTTGCATGACTTCAATCCCATGTTAGGCCCAAAACACCCAAGCATGTAGGTTTAATCAACAATCTTCACATAATCTGTGATATTAACCATCATAACCAATAATAACGATGTTAACAATACAATGACTCCACATATATACCTCAACAGTCAAAACCCCCAAATACTCATGAAAATAACATTTAAGTCAAACTTATCAGGTGATCAGATGTGCACATACATAACAACTAGTACAAGTAAACACTTAAGATATGTATCCCAGTTAAAGATTTTGGTAAAGGAAACTCACCTTGCTAGATTTAAGCTAAATCTAGTATTTACCCACTTAGAACTTGAGGAAATTGATTCTTCAAACCAAATCTTTAAAAAACTAGATTCACAAGGTTCCAACCATAAATATACATATTCTACCATACACAATCATTTCCCAAACCATATATATGGATACCTCAACTACTACCAAAACCCTAACTTCCATAAATGAAGAGAATAGAAGTTTACCTTAATCCAAACTTGAATCCACCAATCAAAACACCTCTAGTTCAGCAAAATGATTACAAACCGTCAATCTATGAAAGGAAGAACAAAGGGTGGATGAAACCCTAGAATATTTTGGGGAAGAATATGAATAAGGAGAGATGAGAAGCTTACCACCACAAAATGCTCTAGTATACTGCAATAGAATTCCAATATCTTGCTAGATCCTTGAAGAGCCCTCAAAAACGAAACTGTAACATCTTGAATCACCCAAATCGGAGCTAGGATGAAAGAGATATGAAGGAATTGAGTTTGGGGCTGAAAATCGCGATTTAAGCTCGATCCAGTGGATTTCGCGACTTGTGCCGCGACCTTAAGTCGCGGCATAAATCACCCGCTTCCCTGGTTTTCTTCTCGATACTGATTTGGCCATAACTTCTTCGTTATAGCTCCGTTTTTGCTCCGAAAAGAACCGTTGTACTCGTAATTGAATCCTTCATCCATATAGACTATAAAATCAAGGATTCAAGTCCAAAATCAAAAATCTTATTTTTCTTTAATATATCGGTTTCTGTATAAACTTGAGATGATATCTTTCGAAAGTCGGGGTGTTACAACGCACCAACCCAAGAACGCGCACGATGATCTTTGAGTTTTTGATGTTGGTTCGCGCATAAAGCTCTTGCGAGAAGTGTTAAAAACACGCATAAGCTGTCTGCGAGTTTGTAGTTCGTGCACAACACTTTCAGCGAGAAGTGAAATCAATAGTGACTTGCGAGTTTTCTTGACATGCGAGTTTCCATTTAGCGAGTTCTAACTTTGTCAAAATTGGCAAACTATGGAACGCGAAATGATTTATTGACGTGCGAGTTTTCATTATCTGCGAGAAGCTTCATTGTTCAAATTTTTCTATGTCTACTTCACGTACAAAGCATCCTGCGAGAAGCAACTTCGCGCACAACGTTATTTGCGAGTTTCTTAGTTCGTGCACGTAATAATCTGCGAGTTTCTAAAACGCGCATACAACTGTTAGTGAGAAGCTCGTGAATAGTGATTTGCGAGTTCTGCGGTCTGCGAGTTTTAGGTGTTTGCGAGTTCTGGACTTGTAACTTTCCTGGAATTCATTTTTCAAGAGGTGATCTGATTTTGACTTTCAGTAAAATTTTCTGAATTGATTTGGGAACAATCATTCATTCAAGCTCATCTATCATTCAAGATGTTCTTTTTCGCACTAATTGATTGAATACACATTGGGCCACAAAGATCATGTGTATCATCTCGAGCAGAGATTTGCAATAAGATTCCATCTTGGCCTTGTGGGAACTTCGTTTCATCTTTCCCATTTCACATGCAGAACATATGGAATCCTTCTCGAATCGCAATTCTGGAAGACCTTTGAGCATGCCTTTTCTCGCCAAAGTATCTATTGTCAAGGGGGAGCCGGAGTTGTTTTGAAGATAAGCAACGCTAAGTTTTCTAAAGAAATCAAAAGGGAGAAGAGTTGAAGTTGAATAGAGGTGATTCCTTTACAAAACTCTAGGGGGAGAATGTTAGGACATAAAATGTCCTATGTTTTGGAAAGTTTTGTAAAGGCATCAATGTTTGTTATTGGGCCTTGTATTTTAGCATTTGGTTTTGGGCTTAATGATTATACAAGGATGATAGGGTATATATAGTGGAATTTTTTAAATTGTTAGTGAGCTTTTTATTAAAAATGTAGACGTATTGTGATCTAAGTGTTTCTAGAGAGGGAAACATTTTGTTCTCTCTAGTCTTGTGAAGAATACATCAATTCCCTCCCATTTCATCTCTTGTTAATCATTTTACATTGATTTAATTGTGATCATGGACATCACATATGCATCTTCTTAGTACGAGTACCTTAGCTCGTAGGACTCTGGGGTCCATACTGCCTTTGGTACACGGGAGCAGCCCTCTAATATCTATCTCCTCTTTCCTGGCGATCTCTTCTGAAAGTACCCTGCTTCGTCGGCTAAACTCTTTCGAACTCTTTGGTAAGTAGAGCCAAAGATTTAGCTATTGAACTCATACTATATATTTCCTCTTCATCGCTATCTTCCTCTAGCTCACTCCCTGCTATCAAGGCCTTATTGCCTTTCCTTCTGACTTACCCTTTGGAACTGCCCTCAGAATCTTTTTCTTTGGGCTTCTGTGCCAGAGCCTCTGTGAACTCTGAAACCAAGGCTAGAGGGCCTCCAACCACAGACTTTGTTTTCAAGATATGCTTTTCTTGAGCCACTACAGTGCCGAAAATATCATGTAAAGACCATGTATCAAGGTCCTAATTGGACTGTAGGGACATGGAAAGCTGAATCCATTCATCACCAAGGATTTTTAAGAACAGAACATTGTTCTCTTCATTTGTGCGCAGAACGTCTACCTTTCTGCACTTGTTGATCAATCCATTGAATTGATCCTAGGCCTGTTGCAGAGTTTCCTCTAGCTTGGCAGAAAAGTTGTAGTAGTCATTTAAGCATTATGACCTTCAGTTCTTTTGTGTTCTAAGTCCACCTTCCATCTAGTGAAGAGAAAATATCATTGGGAATGGCCATGATTAACAGTCTTTTGGCCTTTTTCTCTACTTCGATTTTCTTCAATCTTCTTCAGAATAAGAAGCCGGTTCTTTAGGTTTATCATAGGTAGTGATTTCCTCAGTAGTTGTAGTAGCAGGGACTCGAGGATGTTGATCCAAACTCTCTCAGTGATCTGATAAAGACCCACTTCAATACTTAGTGAAAATTACGTTTAAACAATATGTATTAGTGTTTCATCATCAACAATCAAACTGAGTTTGTTCAGTTATCACTGATGATCTTTCTTGTAAATATTCATATGTATTAGTGTTTCACTATCAGCGATTCAATACTGAGTATGTTCAGTATCACTGATAATTTCTGATGTAAATAGTTAGACGTAATCCCTGAAGACAAGTTTCGCGTCAACAGATGTTCATAGCTGAATCAAAGACGAAGCTGTTGAACAAAGACAACTCTACCAGTAACTTGATGCGGATATCAGTGAAGCAAGACAAATCTACACACGCGAAGAAATCTGAGGAAAAGCTTCAGCGATAGCTGAACTCCTTTGTATCTCTGAAGGAAGAGATATTCAGCGATCGATGATCACTTAGCTTATGTCTCAAGTACCTTTTGTCTTTCCCTTGCACACCCAGTACGATGTGTCAGAACGGACATACCTTTGCCACAAATCGTACAACAACTATGTCAACTACACTGTTCATGATTCGGCCGAAACCTTGTCTCCCAAAGTTAGACCCTGTTAGTGTATAATTGTATACAAGATTTAATGAGAAAAGTCAATGTCATGTAAATTCAATAGAGTCAACTTTAGTTTCTTGAGAGTTTATATGTTTAGAGAGTTTAGTGGTGTAAGAGAAGTAGTTGTGGTATATATAGCTGTGTGTTGTAAGAGTTCTAAGTTGGTTAAGCATTGTAATACATTGATATTGTGAGATATACGACTGTGGTGTTTTCTCTATCTACTCTCTCTCTAAATCAGATCTTAAATTGTCAAATCTATATCTTGAATTGCTTGGAATCTGGGATCATACACATTCCATTGGTATTAGAGCTTGTTATTCCTAGATTTCAAGTTCTAAATGATCACAAACAATCAAGATGAGATTCTAAATCATATGTCATTGAATCAAACAACAAAGATTACAAATTCACAACTTTCTCCCTCTAAACTCTCTCACTAGAAACATATTCAATTAGCTCTTCTATAATTTGCTCTCTCTCTGATTCGTGTACATCTCACACACTTACTTACAACTGATTGATACATCCTGATTACAAAGACAACAAAGGTATTTATTCCCTTCACAATTACAAAGGAAAACAAACAAATACAAATACATTGACTTTTATATTTATAAACAAAAGACTTTGACTTTGATGAGAGTTGACTTTCTCAGCTTTGACTTTCTTGAACTTTGACCTTCAGTCTTCTTGATCTTGTATCCAACATATTTATTCCCTAACAATCTCCCCCTTTGGATCAAGATCATTACTCAAAGATTTAGCAATGCTATCTTCTCTAATTAAGCTCGATTGAAGTAACTCCCCCTTCTAACATTCTTTATCTTCTCATGAAATCTCCCTTTTGATACAAACATAATTTCCAAACTCCCCCTTAACACAATGAAATTTCTTCTTTGATAAGCTTTGTCTTCAAAAACATTCATCAAACTTCTAAATGTCTTATCTCTAAGAATATCAACATTCTCCCCCAAGGTTGTACATAAACCTCTTCCAGAAACAAATCTGACTACTTCAACAAATTATCTTCAACAAACTGAAATCTTTGAACTCTTTTCATCTTTGAACAATAATCTTCCTTTAACAATAAATTCTTGAACCTTTTCTCTCAACCTTTAAAATCTGACTCAAAACATTTCTTTAACTCTTCTCCCCCTTTTTGATGATTTGAGCATCTGAATCATCAAAACTTTCACCAATAAATGTCTTTGAAATTCTTTCTGACCACTGATCTTTCCAACTGAGCCTCTGATTCTTTGCCAATTCGAACAATGTATTCATACAGATCTTTTCAAATCTAGACAAAATAGGAATGTAACACCTGAATCAACACCTGAATCAGTTAAAATGCCTGTCAGTAACACAAAGTCACTTTGTGTAACGAATACACAATATAAACGAGCTTTTTGATGTTCACTCCCCCAGGACTTCCATCCAATCATCGAAACACCACAAAGGCAATTTCTATGAATGTTATGGCAAAGAAACAAATTATTTGTGTGTTCGTGCATGTGTAGAAAGAATTAAGCACGAATAATTGCTTTAAATAAGGCTCAACATTGTGTAAACCACTCAGACAACAGTTAGTTCAACACAGACTCTAAGTACATGATTGAAGTGCGAAGGTGGGGCAACCTTCCTTCTTTTTCAATATCCAGATTTTCCAAATGAAAACCAGATAGATTATATGTTGCGTCTCCTTTTAAAATGTGAAACATTTTCTTTTTGAGAAGAAAATGAGTAGCTTGTGGGGTTTAGTCATGAGTTGGCATGGGCTAGTTGCCTGTTTCAATAACGTTCACCAAAGAATTGTGAAACGCTAGTAATGTGGCTGCCCGACTCAAAAAGTAGTTGGTGCAGAGTTTGATATTCTTTTACTCTGATCTCACACCCTCTTTCTTTTAATCATTAAGCTCACTACTAACCAAACTCTCTTTTCCATTTGACCTCATCACACCCACACTCATTTCTTTTAGACTCCTCACACTCAATCTCTGTGGACTAACTCCTTGGGTAGAAATCACTGGTTAACGTGATTTCATAGAAGTTCATGTAAGTCCTAGCACAAAGAACCCATATTTCCTATGAAAGCATAAAGTTGCTCAATATGGTTTAACTTTATCAGTTAAAGCTCATATACAAAGGTCAGATAAATGTAAGCTAATAAAATATAATCATGAATATTTGAGCATTTGAAACATTGAAATATTTTCAAACAAGTATATTAAATGAATGAATATGAATGCAAGAAACTTGTTTGAAAATATGACATTGTATGAAAATGATCAGAAATGAATGATAAATCAATTAAGGCTTATGGTCAAGAATAATGGATATAGTCTATATGAAGCAAAAATATAGACATTCTTGGACTAAACGCTTCGAAATGAAAATACTCTCAAATTTCTTTGAAGTACAAGCGGGGTGTCTTACCATCGAAAATATGTTTCAATATGAGACATGGTAAGAACAAGTTGAACGAAAAAATCAAACCGGTGTGTGTGAATATTTGAAAGTATAAAGAAAAGACAATACGCAAGTATTTATCTTTGGAAACACACGGTTTATTAATCATTGAAGCTCAAAATAAAAATGAAAACATTTAAAATCACACTTCCAATTCATGAAATCTTTTGAAGAATCAGGAAGTGGTTTGAACATTTCAGAACATGTTTTCTATATCTGAAAGTTGTGCTTCGTTCAGATATATTTGAGATTAAGATAAGAAATTTACATTTACGCACAATCTTAAATCTCATGAAGTCAAGCTTAAGTCAAAATGATACGATCTTTTAAGATTCTCTCATCCTGCACAAGTCTCAAAGTCTAGTCAAAACAAATTTATTCACAAATTTATTCGAATGTAAAAGACATAAAGCAATAAAACGATTAAAGTACTAGTTCTGATCTGAAAAAATCAGAAATCACAATTCTTTACTCCCCCTGAAAATATGCATCTGAAATTTGTAAGTGATTAAGCACATGATAGAGATCTACAACTCCCTTTGAAGTGTAGTTCATCATATCTTCCGACTACATATTTCCAGAAACATATATACTCCCCCTTGAAGGTTGATTTCCTTATCTGAGTATCGGAGTACATCTTCTTATCAGCCCGGCAGTAGCATTTCTTTTTCATCATTGAAGGTCGAATCCTAAACTGTTGTGTTTAGAAGTCAAACTCTGTTGAAGTACGGGTCCTAAGCTGATTTACTTAGAAGCCTTTGTTCTCTTACTCCCCATTGACAATGAGTGCCTGCAACACAGAATCAGCTTTCAGCTTTGGTACCCACTGGTATTCGGGTCCATGTGTGTTAGTTGCAGTTTTTATGGGACTAACGGAATAAGAACCATACCAGTAATGATCACTAGCTTTATGAACAAAATCATAAGTACGACAATAAGAAAAATACTTCTTTTTAGATAACCTGATCAATTGATCTCTCGAATAAGCAATATCAGGTTTACCTTTCAACACTTTGTTCTTCTTTGCATTTGAGGCATATACAAATGATTTGTTACCTGACTTCTCTTCCTTCTTTCCTTTATTTTCTTCCTTCTTCCCATTATTCTTCTCATCTTCGACTGGTTTTACCTTCCAAATCAACTTCTCTTTTTCATATATTTTTCTTCTCCTTCTATGTGTACCTGAACCATCTATTTTCCAATCATAGAAAATGTTAGTTGTACGAATCTGATCAAATGAATTAACTAACCTTCTTGAAGAAACAATTTTCTGATGTGAGCTTGCAGCTGTCTTGAAAGAACCAACTAAACTATTTCTAGGTGAGTGGATTTTTTACTCTGGAGTCGTTTGCTCAGTCACCACCACCTTTGAAACAATGTTTTCAAGCTCTTTTACCTTTGAAGAATAACTGTCTCTTTCTTTTACAAGAAGGTCAATCTTTGTCTTGAATTCAGACTTCGCTTTCTGATCTTTCAATGCACTTTCAGATAGCTCAGATAGCTTTGCAGTTAGCTTCTTTATCACTGCTTCAAATAAGCTTCTTTCTTCCTCAAAGCCCATTTCAGCATTTGTCCTCTGACCAGATATTTCTTTGAATATCCCAACATTCTTCTGTTCTATGATCTTCTTCTCTTTATCAAATTTCTCTCTTTCCAGTATGATTACTTTCTCAAAGTCAGAAATTTGTTGAGAAAATTTTATACATTTCAGCTCAACCGTCTTCTTCTCGTCAGCACATTTTCTAGAAAAATCTGAGAACTTCTTAGCAAACTCTTTCTTTTCTTTCTCAAAAACTCATCTTTCTTCAACAATTTGAAATTCTAATTCAAATATCTTCTTTTCATTAGCACACCCTGTTTGCTTAAACTTGACAATTTGATCTTCTAAGTCTGAGATCTTGCATTTTAACTCAGTATGTTCAGCTTCCAAAAACAAGACATTTTCTTCATTAAGCCCAAAAATTTGTTTTAGCAGATCTTCATTAATAGTCTTTAAAGCACTAACTTCTTCTCTCAGTATCTTCCTTTCATCATTGTATCTCTTTGATCTCTTTGAGTAGTAATCAACTGAGGAAGCAAGATTTTTGTTCTCTAGTTTGAGCTTTTCAATCTTCTTTTCATCATCATCAGAAAAATATCCCATCTTGAATATTTGTTACAAAAAGAACATGAACTTGATCGTTAATCCAAATGAAATCTCAAGAATACAAAAAAAAAACTTGAAATAAAAATTCAGAAATTTTGATCACAATCAGAACTATGTCCCCTCCGCAGACTTAGCACGGGGGTCCCGCTAGAGAAAAAAATTTCACTATTAAGGCCATATTACAGTTTTGAAAATTTCTCAGAAAAAAAAATTCTAAGTAAACCAAGCTTTGCGTGTCAAGTGTGATGCGCAAACCACGCTTTGCGTATCTAGTGTGTTGTGCAAACCACGCTTTGCGTATCTAGAGTGTTGCGCAAACCACGCTTTACGTATCGTGCTTCTTGCGCAAACCACGCTTTGCATATCACTCTGAATACGTAAACTACAACTTTGTGTGTCGAACAGCTTATGCAAAAGTTACTTTGCGTATCAAGAATCGTGCGCAAATCAAACTTCGCGTATCACACTTCAGCTTTTCATTTCACTTCATATACGCAAACCTTAACTTCTCGATACTCGAAGGATACGCAAATCTCACTTTTCGTTCCTTGTTGAATACGCAAACCTCAGAAAGATCACTTGATGAACTTTGTCGATGAATCTTGCGCAAACTTCGAATGAACTTGCGCAAACCTCAGATGAATCTTGCGCAAAGTTTGATGAACTTGCGCAAACCTCTAAAATCGAACAGATCTGCATCAAAAACACATCTAGACCTCGAATTACAATATGAAAATTTGACAATTTGCTCACCTAAACATCTAGATCACACTTCTAACAACTAATTTCGATCAAAAACACTAAAATGTACAAATCGATATGAATACAGTGTTCTTGACTCGTGAACTCCAAACTCAACAAAAATCAAAATCAAAGATCAATTACAGTGCAATTCTTGAAATTACCTACACAGACTCGATCGATTACACTTTTCTAACAAAAACTAATCGATTACAACTCCAAAAACACACTAATACTCAAAATCAGATCTGGACATGAAGAACACAGTACGAACATTCTGAATTTTCTTGATTTCAATTTGGAATCTGCTCTGAAACCAATTGTTATTCCCAGATTTCAAGTTCTAAATGATCACAAACAATCAAGATGAGATTCTAAATCATATGTCATTGAATCAAACAACAAAGATTACAAATTCACAACTTTCTCTATCTAAACTCTCTCACTAGAAACATATTCAATTAGCTCTTCTCTAATTTGCTCTCTCTCTAATTCGTGTACATCTCACACTATTACTTACAACTGATTGATACATCCTGATTACAAAGACAACAAAGGTATTTATACCCTTGACAATTACAAAGGAAAACAAACAAATACAAATACATTGACTTTTATATTTATTAATAAAAGACTTTGACTTTGATGAGAGTTGACTTTCTCATCTTTGACTTTCTTGAACTTTGACCTTCAGTCTTCTTGCGAGTTTTCTTGACATGCGAGTTTCCATTTAGCGAGTTCTAACTTTGTCAAAATTGGCAAAGTATGGAATGCGCAAGGATTTATTGACGTGCGAGTTTTCATTCATCTGCGAGAAGCTTCATTGTTCAAATTTTTCTATGTCTACTTCACGCACAAAGCATCCTGCGAGAAGCAACTTCGCGCACAACGCTATTTGCGAGTTTCTTGGTTCATGCACGTAATAATCTGCGAGTTTATAAAACGCGCATACAACTGTTAGCGAGAAGCTTTGTGAATAGTGATTTGCGAGTTCTGCGGTCTGCGAGTTTTAGGTGTTTGCGAGTTCTAGACTTGTAATTTTTCTGGAATTATTTTTTCAAGAGGTGATCTGATTTTAACTTTCAGTAAAAATTTTTGAATTGATTTGGGAACGATCATTCATTCAAGCTCATCTATCATTCAAGATGCCAACTGCAGATGAGAGAGGAAATATTATACTGTACAACTACAGATGTGTTGTAAGAGTTCTAAGTTGGTTAAGCATTGTAATACTTTGATTTTGTGAGATATATGACTGTGGTGTTTTCTCTCTCTACTCTCCTCTAGATCAGATCTTAAATTGTCAAATCTATATCTTGAATTGCTTGGAATCTGGGATCATACACTTTCAGACCCTCTCTGACAATCAATTAAGGACACGTGTAAAGTGCTCTGCCATGCATTTAATGCATAGGGTATAAATAGAAAGATTTCCTCTCCATTTGAAGTTTGTCTCTATTGAAGCCTTCATCTTTCTAAAATATAGAAACCCTTGTTTTCTATATTTCTCATCTCCCTTTCTCTATATTCTTGTGCAACCATCTTAGTGTTTTCTTAAGTTTGTTTAGATTAAGTTATACTTAATCTTATTCCGCAACAGACTTGTAAATTGTATTTGATTTATCAATAAACAATTTTTTAAACTTTAAATTATGTGTTTGTATTCATCCCCCCCCCCCTTCTACAAACTTGTGAAGCACCTTCGGGACCAACAAGTGGTATCAGAGCAGACTGTTTAATCTAATAAACAAGATCTTGCTTTATTCTCTTGCTTTCTATTCTAAATGGCACTTAACACAAACACAAACTACTATGATAATGGTTCGCTCTCTAAACCTCCTCGATTTAGCAGAGATAACTTTGCTCTCTAGAAGAATCGAATGATGTTATTTCTAGAAGGTGTAGACCCTACTATACCTTATTATGTAGCAAATGGACCATATGAACCTTTCACAATCATAACTGACGTTCCCGCTACTACTACCACTCCTGCTGTCCCTGAGCGTTATGCTCTTAAGTAAATAAGAAAGTGGAGTGATGAAGACAAAAAGAAAGTAGGTCTAGATGCAAAGGCAAAAGCCATTATCTCTATGGCTCTGCCTGATGAATCTTTCCATTCCATCATGCATCTTAAAACTTCCAAGGAAATGTGGGACACTATATGTGTTCAATATAAGGCACCACTTAAGTCCAAGAAACTCGAAATATTAACTTGCTACGTCAGTATGAACGTTTCATATCTGGTAAGAATGAATCTATTTCCGATGTTCACCAGAGGTTTAACTGCTTAATCATTGATCTAAGAACTGCTGGCAGAACCTATTCTAATTCTGAGGTCTTGACTAAATTCTTAGAATGTCTATCTAAAAGTTGGGACAGTTATTCAATGTGTCTCAAGCTGACAAAAGACTTAAATTATCTCTATCTTAGCACCTTGTATGGAATATTTCTCAACTATGAGCAATCAAATCTTCTGAAGAAGAATCTTGTAGAAGATTATAAAGACTCCAAAAGCACTCCTGTTGCTTTAGTATCTTCAGATTTAATTCCATCTCAGCGATCTACTCTCACTATCACTGAGTTAGATTCTGAATCTAAGGAATTATCCGACACTGATCTTTCAGAGTTTGATGAGTCCTTAGCACTCTTGACAAACTCTTTTAGGAGATTTTCAAGAAAGAGCAATTTAAGATGAAATAAACCTCTCTCTCACACTGACAAGCCAAAATCAACTCCTGTTGATAAGGACACTTCTACTTGCTTTAAACTGCGAAAAGATTGGACACTTTGCAAGTGAATGCAGGTCAAAGAAAGTCTTCAAACCTTCTACTTCCAGAAAATCCAGCGATGACAAATACCTTAAACTGAAAGAAAAATATCAAAAGTTAAAAAACTATAAGTGAAAAGATAAAGGTCTCATCGCTGAAGAAAATGATTGGGCTGAATCAGAAGAATCAAGTTCTGATGAAGAAGAAGTCGCTAATCTCTGTCTCATGGCCGAGGTTAAAGAAGAAGTGGAAGAATCCTCAGAAACTTCCATGAGCTATATATCATCTCAGGTATCTATCTCTACTAATCCCTCTCTATCTGAAGCAGAGAGAAGTCACGTTGTTGATGTGCTGACGATTGACCTATACAATGCTCTAAACGGCAAAACTCTAGCTGAGAACAAAAACATTGATTTAACTGAACAGCTAGAGAAATGTCATGAAAAGATCAGATAACTGACTCTTAGAGAGGAAATTTTGAAAGATCAATTTATTGTTAATGAAATCATCATCATAGAATGCGAACAAGCCATCGCTGCTCTAAAAGCAGAGAAGGCTGCTGTTGAAGGATGGTGTAAATCCTCAACAAAGATCACTGAGATTATAAGTGCTCAGATCCCTGCCAGTGATAGGACTGGTCTTCGTTTCTGGAAACCACAGGATGAGCTAAAGAAGATAGTAACTTTGGAACGTTCGTCTTTTCTATCCCTGACACTTCTTATGCTCAGTGCTTTTCTTCATCTTCTGCTAATCCCATCCCTTAGGAAATATCTAAAGGCTCTAAGCCTGCAGATAAAGGAAAATCCATTTTCCATCCTCAGAAGGCCACCAAGAAAGCAAAGCTGAAAGTTTCTTCAAACCTTCAGTAAATCGATCCTCTAGCTTTGTGATAGAAATCTTTGATCTCTGTCCTCCAGAGTTGAAGATTGATCTTAAGCCTAAGAGATCTGAAGAAATGAAAATTTCTCCCAGATCTCATGCTAAAGGCATTCTTAGAGATGGCCTTGCTCATCTAAAATTTTTAAAACCTACTACTCATGGTCCTAAAACCACCTTCAAATATAGAAAATGCTATCACTGTGGATTTACTGACCATATTGTAGCAAATGTCCAACTACCACTAAAGCTGATAAAACAGCTAAAGTGAAGATGAATGCCTCCAAGGCTGAGAAGGTCACCAAAGCTGAGAAACCGACCAAGGTGAATAATACCACTAAGATTAAGAAATTAACCAAAGTGAAGGCTACCAGTGAAGTTGAATCCTCATCTGTTGTAAAGATTGTTGAACCTTCCATCTCCACTAACCCTAAAGGACCCATTGAAAAGTGGGTACCAAACAAAGCTTAATCTTCCTTAGGTTTGCAGGGATCAAAGGGCATCTGGTATCTTGATAGTGGATGCTCCCGACATATGACAGGACAAAAAGACCTGCTCACTTAATACAAGGAATAGAAAGGTCCATCAGTGACTTTTGGTGGAAATGGAAAAGGATATACCCGAGGGTTTGGTGTCCTCAACAATGGGACAACCAACTTCAGAAGAGCACGTACGTAGATGGACTGAAGCACAATCTTCTAAGCATCAGTCAACTATGTGACAAAGACTATGAAGTACGCTTTTCCAAGAAAGCATGTTCAGTGGTCAATGAGAATGGGAAACTTGCTCTCAGTGGTCATAGTAAGGAAAATGTCTATGTAATAGATATGGACTCTTCTACTACTGAGAAGGTATGTTTTCTTTCTAATGCCTCCTCGGATGTCAACTGGCTATGGCACAAAAGGCTCTCTCATCTAAACTTCAAAACCCTGAATTCTCTCTCAACTAAGGAACTGGTTTCTGGTCCTCCTCAACACTCATATGCTAAGGAATCTCTATGTTCAGCATGTGAAAAAGGAAAAAAGACAAAAGCTAGTTTAAAATCTAAACAAGTTTCCTCAGTGACAAGTCCTATTCAAGTCTTGCATATAGATTTGTTTGTCCTTGTCAATATCCAATCAATAGCTGGAAAGAAATATACACTTGTCATTGTAGATGAATACTCTCGCTACACCTGGGTTATCTTTCTTCGCTACAAGAGTGATAATCCAGAAGAACTAATATCTTTCGTTTAGAATATGGAAGTGCTGAATAATCTTACTGTTCGTTCAACAAGGAGTGATCATGGAACTGAATTCAAAAATAGTTCTCTGAACAATTTCTTTGAGAACAAAGGAATTTCTCACAATTTCTCCTCAGTAAGAACACCTCAGCAAAACGGAGTCACTGAAAGAAGAAACAGAACGATCATTGAAGTTGCCAGATCAATGCTCAACGATTCTCACCTCCTTACTCAGTTTTGGGCTGAAGCTGTGAATACTGCATGCTTTACTCAAAACAGATCGCTGATAGTACAGCGATTTGGAAAGACAGCTTATGAACTATCTCATGGAAGAAAACCCTCTATCAGTTTTCTTCATATCTTTGGTTTTCAGCGCTTCATTCTAAATAACAAAGATCTACTTCGAAAGTTCGATCCAAAAGCTGATGATGGAATATTTCTTGGATATTCCTCTATCTCCAAAGCCTGCAGAGTTTTCAATAAAAGAAGACAAACTGTAGAAGAAACAATTCATGTCACATTTGATGAAACTCGCTCAACGAACTCTAAGCCAATCGTTGACAATGAAGAGCTAAATGCTTGGACGTTTTCTCATTACAGAGAAACATAACCTTTCTTCTCAAACCATCAGCACTCAGATCCTCCAGCTGCTGATGATGATCCAAACATCATACCTCCCAATGCTGAATCCACCTCCTGGGTTTCAGCTGAGCCACTAAACACACTCCTCCCATCAGATCTTCATTCGTCTGAAAACCTCTTAGAAAACAATGGATAGTCTAGCACTCAACAGTTAATAGCTGATGAACATCAAGCTTTTTCATCAGTGAACATTCCAATTGTTGATCCAACTCTTGAAGTGAGCGATCTTACTCCTGCTCAGCGATGGACAAAAGATCACCCCATAGATCAAATTCTTGGTGATCCCAATGCAGGTATTCAGACTCGACAAAGTACAGGTAATATCTGTCTATTTGTCAACTTTATTTCTTTAATAAAGCCAAAGAAGACTAATGATACCGTCAGAGATCCAAATTGGGTCAGCACTATGCAAGAAGAGCTGACTAAGTTTACTCGTAACAAAGTTTGGAATCTTGTTCCTAGACCATCTAATAAAACTGTTATAGGCACCAAATGGGTGTTTAGAAACAAGTTAGATGAACATGGAACTGTAACCTGTAACAAGGCTAGACTTGTTGCTCAGGGATACAGACAAGAGGAAGGCATAGACTATGATGAAACTTTGCCCCTGTGGCTAGGCTCGAAGCAATTCGACTCTTCATAGCTTATGCAGTTTACAAAGACTTCATTGTATATCGAATGGATGTAAAATCAACATTCCTAAATGGAAAGCTGAATGAACAAGTCTATGTAGAACAACCTCCAGGGTTGTATGACCCTAAGCATCCAAATTATGTTTATAAATTGGATAAGGCTCTCTATGGTCTAAAACAAGCCCCTCACGCTTGGTATGAGACACTCTTATCTTTTCTTATCTCTGAATATTTTGAACGTGGTAAGATCGATAATACTTTGTTTTTCAGAATTATAAAAGGTCATATTATTCTTGTGCAAATATATGTCGATGACATAATATTTGGTTCTACTAACCCATATCTATGTACTTGTTTCGCTGAAATAATGAAGAAATAATACAAGATGAGTATGATGGGTGAGCTAATGTACTTTCTTAGTCTTCACATTAAACAAACTGAAAAAGGTACTTTTATCAGCCAAGGTAAGTATGTTAAAGATATGCTGAAGAAGTTTGATCTAACTCAAACTTCAGCGATGAAAACTCTCATGGCACCTCCTCTGACATTAAACAAGGATCCATTTAGAAAAACCTATAAATGTCATTGCATATAGAGGAATGATAGGCTCCCTGTTGTATCTAACAACGAGCCGACCTGACATCATGTTCTCTACCTGTTTATGTGCACGCTATCAATCCGAACCTAAGAAATCCCATATGATCGTTGTCAAGCGAATCTTCAGATATCTGAAAGGAACTCCTAATCTCGGTCTTTGGTATCCCAAAGACTCAGGGTTCGATCTAACTGGATATTCAGATAGTGATTTTGCAGGTTGTAAACTCGATAGAAAGAGCACCACTGGTGGATGTCAACTTCTAGGAGGAAAGTTGGTTAGCTGGACAAGCAAAAAGCAAAATTCAGTGTCCACTTGCACAGCTGAAGCTGAATACGTAGCCGCTGGAAGCTGTTGCGCTCAGGTCTTATAGATGAGAAATCAATTTTTAGACTATGATCTTCAGCTATCAAAAATTCCAATCTATTGCGACAACACTAGTGCTATCGCTATAGCAAATAATCTTATGCTACATTCAAAGACAAAACACACAGAGATCAGATATCATTTTATCAGAGATCATGTGATGAATGGTGATATTGAACTTCACTTTTTCCCCCACAAACTATCAGCTAGCTGATTTATTCACCAAACCTCTTGATGAGACAAGGTTCAACTTTCTCATCAGTGAGCTTGAAGGTTGAATCTTGAAGAGTGATTCTTCATCTTTCACGCATTATGTCAGTGATTCTAAGTTCCCCTTCATCACTTAATCTCTGAACAAATCTATGACTCTCAGGTATGTTCTCTCACTCTCAATCACTGAATCTTCATTCAGTAAGACGTTTTTCAAAATAAAAACCTTAATCACTGATTTTTCTACAAATGATTAAAAGTTTTTTGATAAAACAAAATCTATCACTGACATTTCCGATCAGTGATCCTTTTTAAACGAAAATCAATCTCTGACTTTTATCGGATGTTCTTTCAAAAAGGAAAAACTATCTCTGACTTTTCTTCAGAGATAATTTCGAAAAAGGACAAATGAAACGTTTTTTTTCCTCCAATGACGTCATTTGAACCGACAATCCACGACATGCCTTTTTCTATGACACTTTCGTCCATTTCCCTTCAATCCAATCAACTTTGTAAAACGTGTCCATGTCATGATGAGCATTTATTTTCCCGCCTCACACATTCTCTTTCTTTCTCTCTCCCCCTCTCTCTCTCTTTCATATAAAAGGAATGCCTTTTCATTCTTATCTTTTTTACGCTTTCTAAAGAACTTCTCAAAGAAAGAAAAACCCTCTAAGGCATTCAAGAAAACAAAAACCCAATCAAGTAGTTGGTTCTTCATCTTCTCATGATCAACAAGTTTTTGTTTCTCATGTTCTTAACTTATTCTTAGAATCCTGCATATTTCTTTATCATGGATTTTTGACGTTTTCTCAAACATTAAAATCATTTCTTTTGATTTTATCTTATTTAAAAACTTTTGGTTTTCTTCATGTTCTTTATTTTTCAAAGAACACTGCTTTAATCTGAAAATAACTTGGTTTTTCTATGTTTCTTTCTAAATACAGAAACTGTTAAAAAACTTTCTTTATTTTTGGACTCTAAACCTTTCCTTCTATTCTATTCTCCTTTCTATATTCATAAATGGCCCAAGATTTGCTTATTGCTACAAAGAATGTCAAGTTCAACATCTCTGAATCCGAAATCCCAATGAACAACCATCTCGCAAGGTTGGACTTTGAAGCTGACAAATACCCATACCTGATGGAAGTTGTTGCATTTCTGAAGCAGTCTTGCTTGGCCTATGCTCTAAATGTGGACCCAAAACCTTCCAAGACACTTCTGCAACAGTTTTGGTTCACAGCTGATGAAGCCACCATCACCAACAAGAAGGGTGACGTGGTTCCTGCTATCTCATTCACTATTGAACTAGGATCAGGCATGCTAACTGCCTATGGTCTAAGGAAGGCACTCAGACTCCCTGAGAAAACAAAAGCTGGATTCGATGCCCTCTCTACTGACGCTGAACTCATTCAGTTCTTGGATGACATGGAGTACTGTTGGGACAATAAGCCTCGCTCCACCATCCCCAACAAGCGCCTGACATAGATTTAGAAGGCAAACATGGCCTCTCAATTGAACTACATCTTCTCACACATCATTCAAAGCATGAGTGGGAAGATTGGCTCCCTGGATCAGGCGAGCAAAGTTCAGCTCCAGAAGGGCTATTCTGTAATCGCTGGCAAGCATTTTGATTACGTTGGCGCTATCTTTGATGATCTCAAGTCAAAGATAGAGAAGACGGAGAGGGATCCCAAGATCCCATATGTACGCTTTATTTGTGCGTACTTACACTTTCTTTACCCTACCACGTATCCAACTACTCCTGATGGTACGTTCTCCAAGGTAGGTCAGCGATCACTGGAGATCAAGGCGGTCGCCAATGAGGTATCTCTCTTAACTCTACGCACTCGTCTCTCTCTCTCTCTACTCTTCGCTTTCAACGGTCACGCAGGTGGTTTCTTCTCCTGCAAACCCTGCCGCTATAACTTCTCACAAACGATCATCAGCTTGTATTCATGATCCTTCTAAGAAGGCCAAAAAGACTAAGGAGATCGCCACTACTGGTTCAATGCCTGAAGTAGTTTTTCAACAAACTACTTTGGATGCTTTTATGGGTATCTCCTCCACAACTTCAGCAACCACCATATCATCCATGCCAGCGATGACAATTGCTGTCACAACAACAGTGACGCCACCCATCACCTCAGTTCTTCAAAAATCTTCTGAGGTAACTACCACCATCCCAACTTCTTCTATCCCCATTCCTCATCCTTCAATTTCTTTGGTCTATAACCCTCCCTTTATCTCGCAGCAACCTCATGCTGCAACCATAGGACCTGAACATCAAAATTTTGAAGGATATTTGCACTTCTTCAACATGTTTGATAATTCAGGTACTCATAAAATGCTATACACTCCTCCCATCTCTCCATATAATCCTGAGCATTGTTGTGCTCATCCGCTAACTTTACTTTCAGGTCCTTCTTTGGCTACTATTGACGCCCACGTCAACATGCTTGCTGAAAAGGTGGAGTCTCTTAGCACCTCGGTCAATGAATCCACGGCGCTATCAATCTCGCTGGTGCTGAGCTAAAGAAATTGACTGATGCCTCCTCCTCCAAAGTTGACTCTTCTCAGCTTACAACTGTTTAAGGGGACATCGTCAAGATCAAAGACGACCTTGGTGGAACCCATCAGTAGGTCCAACTCCTTCAGGGACTCACAACACCCTCCAAAATGATGTTCGAGACCTGACCAAGAAAGTTGACACCTGCACCTCAATGCTTCAGTAAGTGCTTGTCAAATTGAGTGCACCAGCTCCAACAAGCTGGAGGATGACGAAGATAACGAATAAGATCTTGATCTGAAAGATCAAGGAAAAGAGCAACAAGCTAATGATGATGACGACGATGAGGAGGACCAATCTCTTTGGTTCTCAGCGGTGAACGTCTCTTCATTGATAGCTTCAAAAGGGGTTGTCACAGCTGGGGGGAGAAGTGAGACTTCTTCAGGTACTCCTACCTAAGGTAAGCAGAAGAGTATAGTTGTCGAGGGAAACCTAAACATAGTCTCACAATCTAAGGGGGAGCATCCTTCTCAGGTATGTCTTTCTATTGTACCCATATCTTACTATACCTTTCCCACCCTGTCTCTTTCTAAGCCTTTCTCTTTCTCTTTCCTAAATAAACACTAACTCCCTTTTCACTTCTTGACCAGACAGTTCACTCCCCTGCTTAAGGGAACAGAACTCCAAATAATCCCAGTCTCTAGAGCTGAAGATCAAATAATCCCAATCTCATTTAGTGAGATTGATGAACAAGAAGAAGAAAAAGAAGAAGAAGCCCTACTCCACCCAGAAAGGCCCTCCAGACTAGCTCATTGGTCAGAGGAAGAATTGAACAAAAGAACAGAGATGATCTCTCATCTGGAGAGTCAACGGCTGAAGATCCCTCTTCAAACTCCATCTACAAAGCTCGACTTGCTGACTGAAGCTGAAACTGAAGAATCTGTCAGAGCTGAGAAACTGATCGCTGAATGTCAAACGGGTTCTTCTATAGCTCTCAAGGTTCAGTCTTCTCAAGTCAAAGACAAGAAGCTAAAAAGAAATCCAGTGGAAGTTCAGGTTGCTCTACTCAAAGAAATTGAACAGGAACGCTCAAAAGAAAAGGAGGTCAGCGATAAAGCACTTGAATGGTGTAAACAAAAAAACGATTCTCGCTCTGACCCGATGAATATTATAGCCATGGTCATCTCTTGGAGAAAGAAGAAGGACCGAACTTCTGTAACAATGGAGATAACCAGACAGGATGAAAGCTCAAAGGCAATGTTCGTTTCAAGACTTGAAAGCTTCGACTACATGGAATGGTTAGAGTTTAAGGATGCACTTAAGAAATGAAAGTTAACTTACAGAGGTTATTATGAAGGGATCAATGATGCTCTCATCAACAGAGTCGCTGCTGTATTAAATGTGCCATCTGCTCTTCGTTCTAAGCCAAGGCAAAACAAAAGAAAACCTGCCTCCTACTCCTCTGATAATGTCGCTGCTATCAGAAACGATGCCTCCATCAAATTCTCAAAGGAAGCATTGTTTGGTCCTCCTCCTGATCTCTTAGAACTAGATCTATCCCTGCCTCCTGGTGGACCATAGTATTACTGGGCAAGTACTTAGAGATCCTTTTGGAATCTTCTTTAGAGTTGATGAGGAACAACTCAAATTCCAAAGAGTCTCTGAGATCCCTATCTATCCTCTTAGTCATCTCAAGGATCTCTTATGCTTATGGTGTGACTTCTCTCCTTTAGCTGAATCGATCAAGACAATCATTAGTTAAGAATCTTCAGATTAAAGGCAAATAGGAGAAGAAATACCTTGCTACATGATCAATCCTCCAAAGTCTTCTCTAGATAGTTGATAGATTAGTTTCTTAATTCTTGTAATCTATTAGTAAGACTTACAGTAGTTAGTTCTTCACTTGTACTTTATATTTTCATATCTTTTAATTCTTTCTCTGAATTAATGAAAATTTTAGTGAAGTACTTAACCCAATCAGTACTATAAAAGATCCCTCAAAATAGTAATTGAGACATGTATGTTATGAGTCCTTATTATTCCTTATTTTGAATTAAAGTAATTTTCTTTAGTTACTTTGTCATTATCAAATTGGGGGAGATTGTTGATCTAAACTCTCTCAGTGATTTGATAAAGACCCACTTCTATACTTAGTGAAAATTACGTTTAAACAATATGTATTAGTGTTTCATCATCAGCGATCAGACTGAGTCTGTTCAGTTATCACTGATGATCTTTCTCGTAAACATTCATTTGTATTAGTGTTTCACTATCAGGGATTCAATACTGAGTATGTTCAGTATCGTTGATAATATCTGATGTAAATAGTTAGACGTAATCCCTGAAGACAAGTTTCGCGTCAACAAATGTTCATAGCTGAATCGAAGACAAAGTTGCTGAACAAAGACAAGTCTACTAGTGACCTGATGTGGATATCAGTGAAGCAAGACAAATCTACAGATACGAAGAAATCTGAGGAGAAGTTTCAGCGATAGCTGAACTCCTTTGTATCTCTGAAGGAAGAGATATTCAGCGATCGATGATCACTTAGCTTATGCCTCAAGTCCCTTTTGTCTTTACCTTGCACACCCAGTCCGATGTGTCAGAACGGACATACCTCTGCCACAAATCGTACAACAACTCTGTCAACTACACTGTTCATGATACGGCCGAAAGCATGTCTACCAAAGTCATACCCTCTCTGCCAATCAATTAAGGACACGTGTAAAGTGCCCTGCCATGCATTTAATGCATAGGATATAAATAGAAAGATTTTCTCTCCATCTGAAGTGTGTCCTTCTTGAAGCCTTCATCTTTCTAAAATATAGAAACCCTTGATTTCTATATCTCTCATCTCCTTTTCTCTATATTTTTGTGCAACCAGCTTAGTGTTTTCTTAAGTTTGTTTAGATTGAGTTATACTTAATCTTATTCTGCATTAGACTTGTAAATAGTATTTGATTTATCAATAAAAAATTTATTAAACTTTAAATTATGTGTTTGTATTCATCCCCTTCTACAAACTTGTTAAGCACCTTCAGGACCAACAGAGGTGATACCCTCGAAGAAATTGTTGATACCCTCGAAGAAATTGATACCCTCGAAGAAATTGATCGTACGAATCTTTCCTTGAGGGTATTCGTCCCTCAAGAGAGTGGGAGATTTGTTTTGAGAACTGATAGTGTATATGGATTTTATGTTCGCTATTTCCAGTAAAACAGAGTAGGCTTAGGGTTGAAATCGATAGATTTTAAAAAAGAAAAAGTGTAGAAGATTTGGGCTCAGATCTATGAAAAAATATCGATTTAGTAAACACGCAAAAAATCACTTTCTAAACAAATAACAATGCACTGATTTTTACCCCATATGAACTCGTCAAAAATTAGGAAAAAACAGGGACTCGTAAGAATCAAAAACAAGTTTAGAAAGTAATACTCTACCTATGAGCAAATCAACAATCGAGACACTAGTCGAAATGATTCCATTGAATCATTCTGCTCTGTTACCAATTGTTGTCCTAGATTTGTCTCATAAACAATCAAATACACAGATTATATCAAAGTTTGGTGCGGAAGCAGTATGTGTATAAATAGATTGATAGGTAGAAACAATAGCGAAAATAATGAGAGCAATCAATGACAAACAACAAATAGTGATTGAGCCACAAATGTTATATGTATTGATGAGAATGAATTGATTATAGTAAGAACACCAAGAACTCACACAAACTATGTGTAATTCTATCTATCTCACCAAAACTCTCTCTGGCTATTGTGTGTTGTTGAGTGTGTGTAAATATTTTGAGCGTATTAAGGACATTACAAATCTCCTACACAAATCTTCTATATATAGAAGAATCATGGGAAAGTCAAACCAAGCACCTATCAGAGGTTGCCACGTGTAAAGGCGAAATAACCGTTGTGGGCTGACGTGGCAGAGTTGCATTGGTTGACGTAGCTGTGAGAGAGATGACTTGTTGAATTCTTCAGGAATGGTACCACAGACGTTGCTTCCACAAAGCTTGTCATTGAAGCTCTGTGGACCATGGATCATTTTCTGGTTAAGAACATTTTATGCTTGGTGATTGCAGAGTTTCTGAAGATTTAACTGCTTTCTTCGACATAAGTCCTCTTGCTTTGAGGACTTGTCTTCTTTTTAAATACTTTTACATTAACATAATGTGAGGCTAACAAAGGTGGTTATATAACCATTTAGGCACAAAGTGGTGCCAAACACCAAAACCTAAATCTCACCAAATATTATGAATATGGTAGAAATACCCAATGGTCTCCAAAAACCAACCAAAACTGGAATTGGTACATATTTAAATACATGGAATCAATATCCAAAATCATTTCATTAAATAACCAAAGTTCCTCCCAAAACCATAGTTTAACCTAAGTTTTCCATAATTTCCAAATAAGACCAAAATGTGGTATCATACTTGTAAAACCTCAAATAAGCATAGAACTCATAAAACATGTGTGTGAGAAATATCCCATTAAGTCCCAACACCCTAGAACTCTTCCAAATCCCTCAAAATGGAGCTTAAATTAAAGAGATGAAGAAATGTGATGTAGGAGAGTTAAAAGATCAAACAATGATGTTTTAACATGTATAAGGTTTAAAAGTTAGGATGAACTCATCTCAGGGTTTTGTAGAAAACCTAAACCCTAGAATAAGGTTGCTTGAAGATTCCTTGAGATATATGTTTCATTCACACTAATAACTAACAACCAATAAAGTAGCAATAAATAACCATGAATGTGGCAGCTTAGAGAAGTAAATGAAGGGAGAAGGTTGGGGAAGAAAAATCACCAAGATTCTACGGAAAAAACAACCTAGGCACCCCAAAATCAGATAAAAATGTTTAAAATCATGACTGGCAACTATTTATGGTCTGGTGCTCGACCGCGGCCTTGCCCGACGAGAGTGACATATGTCACAATCGTTGGCATAGTCCTCCGGGTTAGGTACCTTCCAATACAAACCCCGTGAGAGTGCTAGGCGAGAGTGACATATATCACAATCGCCAGGATTGTCGCCCCACTCGTACCACGGGTGGTTCTTGGGCCACGACTGTGCTATGTGGCTATGCCCCTGACACTATCGCCGGACATAGTCGCTCCAACTGTACTGAAACCCAAAACTTTGGGTTTTTCTCATCAATACTAATCGGGGTTGGTCCGAAAGTTAAAGTGAGCTGTTCTCGATTAGATTTCTCCAATTACTTGTTGGTTACAAAGTGAAAGAGAAGAAACAGACACTTACCAAAAATCCAGGTGTTACAATGTCGTACCTAGTTTGAGTCGTTTCTAGTTTCCCCGCGTCTTTTGGTAATGTTTGATGGTATAATTCTCATGCCTCTAATTATATTTATGATACTTACAATTATGAATGCATGAATCCATTTTATTCTCGCTACTTACCCATAGATCATAATGTTTGCTATAGTATTTTTGCCATGTTGTCAAAAGAAACTCTTGTTTATCTCATGATGTCTATTTCTCTAGTAAACTGTATGAGGTTTATTACGTATGCTTCATGTCAACTAGTTTGACAACTCTTGTGTTTCTATTAAGGACAATGGCACGGGTGACTTTTCTCCAAGCCTCAAACAAGGACATTGTCTATCCCATCATCGCTTCTATATCTCATCCAACACAACTTGTCGCTTGCTCTTCACCATTTCTGCACCAGTGTTTACTTGGCACTGCCATCTTGATCACAACAGAAACAAAAATTTAGGGATTCTTCATACAAATAAATCTATCATCGTTACATCAATTTTGCTCATAAACTACTGGAAAATTTATCTCGTTTCATAAACTACTGGAAAATTTGGTTGACACTAAAATAAATAAATTTTAATGTGATGGGGGGTTGAGAAGTTGATAATTCTTAGTTTCTTACTCATATTCCACATTTGGCATCTCTTATCAAAAATCATGTCCCGACAACCAACAATAAAATGGTATTGTTTAGCGCAAAATCCTCACTTACTTGAGCTCACCTAGAAAACGCTTGTCAATGGAAATCTTCTGACACATTTTTAGGTTGAAGCTATTTATAAAACTACCGATGTTGTATATCAATTACCCACACCAATCCTTACTGGCACCACACCGTTTGAAAACCCTTCTTAAAAACCTATCGATTACACATGTTACGTGTTTTTAGGTGTGAATGATTTCCTAATTTTACGGCTATACCATCCAACAAACTGTCAAAATGTTCCACTCATTGTGTTTTCCTCTGGTATGCATTGTAATACACTAAAATTTAACATTTATAAATACGGTAAATTCCGAAAAATGGGTAAAATAAAAACTTCCTCAATGATAAACAACTATAACTATGGGAAAGTTTGTACAATAATTGTTATCGAATAAATGAGACATAAAAGTAACAACCTACTTAATTTAGACTTTAGTATCTATATTAATATGGGTATCCCTATATCAACAAAATATCGCTCTTCACAAAAATCCCAAAAGATCAACTCTAATCAGTGCCCCCAGATGCACCAAGAGGCATATCAACCCGTACAACACCCGCCACTAGTTGGACCTGTAAACCAATTGCATTACAACAAGTGTTAGGCTAGAAGCCTAGTGAGATCTTATATAAATAAATTGTAACAAGAAACGATAAATAAACATAGATAGATGTTACCGGACTTCTTATGGGTGGTACAATACCATAAATCTCAACTTTGCAATTGATGTTCCATACATTAGCTTATACACACAATAGATACACTTGAAAACACGGTGAGACCCGTTTCCAACAAGGTGACAAGTATACGTGAATGGTATCACCTAATGATGTTGTTCGGTTACACCTCAGGCTCCGGTCTTAGTGCACATGCAATATAGGCATCACATCCTCAATCCATTTCGTACCTATATTGTCTACTCCATAGAGTAACACCTCAAGGATATAAGGAACCTTATTGCATACCCAAGCTAGACGACTTGCACCTCAAGGGCATCAAATCCCTTTATTATATACTCTCTAGTGGCACACAAGACTAGCCTAAAAAATATGAACTCAACATTCGTACCCCTCTAAACCCTCATGCATAAGGGTTCAAACACATATATTCCAATTTAATCGTGCACCAGATTATTATAAGAATATAAGTCGCACATAGATGTAAGTCTCATATCTATACATAACCCATCGTCATATAGTTCAAATAATTGATCACAATAAGTCAATTTACATAACCTCTCACACATTGGAGGGCATTACCCCATCTGACACTATTAAGTGCACATAGAGTTCTTGCTCATGCATAAAATTCTCTAGACATACTCATTTCATAAAAATTAACCATCATACATTTATATGTAATATTCCTTCAAAAAGTCTTCATTTCTTATTTAAGGCTAGAACACTTGGAATTTGGCCCTCAAGGATTTTACTCAAAATGGCCCATTTGTGATGTAGAGGCTTGTTAAGAAACCCTAAAAATCATGTTTAAGGTGACCAAACACATATAACTTATCTTAGGTCAAAACCCTACTTTTACTCCATAACTCAAAACCTGGAAGATTCATGTAATAATGTCACATAGCAAGTATTAATGGTGTTAACAATGTAAAGAAACTCACCTTGGTGTTAATGTGAAGAAAACCCTAAATATAGCAAAACCCTAGAAGGTGAGATGAAATCTTTAGCTCCAAAGATCTTGAAATCTAGAGAATAAGGTAGGGAAACCCTAAGTTAAACATTTATGATCATAGAGATGATTTAAGATGCATTAAATGCCAAGGAGAGATAAGGATAGGAAGAAACTTACCTAGAGGTTGAGAGAAAAATGGGGTCTTCTAAACTCAAGAAATGATCACCACACCCTCTCAAAATTTCGGCTGAAAATATAATGGCAGGGAGACGCCAGCGATAGTTAGACCGCGATAGTGCCATGGGCACAGTTTCCATGAACTATCGCTGGAAGTGTACCACGAGGGCCCTGACTCTGGCGATTGTGACACACGAGAGTGACCACGACACTTTTGCCGAAGGTGAACCGCTCCCTGTGCTTTCACCGCGACATTGACACGCGGTTGTGCCTCGATCGCTATCGCCGAGCACAATCTCTAAAGGTGTACCGAATGGGATTCAATCGTCGCGATAGTGCCCTCCGTGAGAGTGCCAATGGCAAACTCTAGGGCAATGTCGCCCAACTCAACCGGAGCTCCAATTTTTCAAACTTCGACACGATTCAACTCATGCTTTCTTAGTGCTACGATATAGTCGCCAATGACCATCATCTCGGACAAGTATTTACATCTTAACTAAGCACTAATTAAACAATCAGATATACATATGACACAAAAAGATCACACAACCAACAAGTTTCAAATGTCAAAGTTCAGGGAGAGTTAGCTTACTCAAAATTTGGGGTGTTACAATCCTTCCCTCCTTAGAAATGATTTTGTCTTTGAAATCTTGATTCAATTGAAAAGATGGGGATATTGTCTCTACATATCTTCCTCCGCTTCCCATGACATGTGTGCACCTCGGTGATGCTTCCATTGGACTTTGACCATGACAACTTCCTTATGCCACTGTTTCTTTCATTTAATTTCTAGGATGGCTTCGGGTTCTTCCACATACCGATTATTGTCTACGCATATTTTTGAAAGTGGAATGACACTTTCTTCTTCCGCCAAACGTTTTCGCAAGTAGCACACATGGAAAGTGGGGTGTATTCCGTCCATCTCGAGTGGTAGTTCTAACTTGTAGGCTTGGAGTCCTACCCGGTCAATGATGGTGAATAGCCTAAGGAAACGGGGACTAAGTTTCCCCTGCTTTTCAAACTAGATGATCCGTTTTCATGGTGATACTTTCACCATCACATGTTTACCCACTTGAAACTCTACCGACCTCCTCTTTTTGTCCGAATAACTCTTCTGGCGATCCTGGGTCGCCTTCAACTGCTCTTGGATGCCATTCACCTTTTTAGCCATTTCTTGTACAATCTCTGGGAAATAAAATTGCTTTTGTCCCGATTCTAACCAACACACGGGAGTCCTACATTTTCGACCATACAAGGCCTCAAACGATGTAATGCCAATACTCGAGTGGTAACTATTATTGTAGCCGAATTCTACCAGTGGAAGATGAGAATCCCAATTTTCCTCAATGTCAATAATAGAGGACCTTAACATGTCCTCTAAGGTTTGGATGGTCATTACGCTCTGGCCATTCGTTTAGGGATGCTAGGCCATACTTAACTTTATTTTCATCCCTAACTCCTTTTGTAGACCATCCCAAAAGCGGGAAGTGAAATGGTTGTCCCGATCGGACACAATAGACAACGACACCCTATGTCTTGAGATAACCTCATCGATATATAATTTAGCCAGTTTGTCCATCAGTAAGGTTTAAGGTTTCCCGCATGGATAAGAAATGAGCACTCTTGGTCAGTTGGTCGATGATCACCCAAATAGTGTCATGATTCTTCAAGGTTCTTGGTAGCTTTGTCACAAAGTCCATAGTGATGTGTTCCCATTTCCACTCCGGGATTGCCAGAGAATTTAAGCTACCATAAGGCCATTGATGCTCAACCTTTACTTGCAAACAAGTGATGCACTTCTCCACGTATCAAACCACATCAAGCTTCATTATTGGCCACCAATAGTTCAGTTTCAAGTCCCGGTACATCTTCGTGCTTCCAAGGTGTATGGAGTATTTCGACTTATGGGCATCCTCTAATAACAATTCTCAACATCCCCTAATCTTGGGCACCCAAATCCATCCTTGAAAAAGGTTTATTCCTCGACCGTCTTCATTCAAGAGGAGATGTTGTTTCACCATGGTTTCACCCTTGAGGTTTGTTTCAAGTAATGCTTCCGCTTGCGAGGTTTTGATTCTTTTATGTAGACTCGAGACCACTTCGATCTTTACGAACGATGCTTGGCCATTTCCGCTGTAGTCTTTCCGACTCAAGGCGTCCGCCACAACATAATCCTTGAGTAACTCTAACCAACGCCATTGACGCATATTTAGCTTCTTTTGGTCGAATACATACTTTAAACTTTTATGGTAGTCTAGATAGTACATCTCGTACCATACAAATAGTGTCGCCATAAATTTAACGTGAACACTAATTACCGCCAACTTGAAATCGTGGGTTGGGTAGTTTTTCTCTTTTAATTGTCTTGAGGCATAGGCAATCACTTTGCTTCGTTGCATTAAAATGCAACCCAATCCTATCTTAGATGTGTCATTGTACATCACGAAGTCTTCTGTCCCTTTGGGTAGGGTTAGGACTGGGGCTTCACAAAATTTCATCTGTAGTGTCTTGAGGCTTGATCTCGAATATTAGTCCAAAGGAACTTCACGTTCTTTCTCGTTAACGCCATCAAGGGGAAGGCGATCTTGGAGAAGTATTGGATGAATCTTCGGTAATATCCGACCAATCCCAATAAACTTCAAATATCAGTTAGACTCTTGGACGGTTCCCAATTCATCATCGCCTCAATCTTTTACAGGTCTACCTTCACTCTTTCTCTAGTCACCACATGGCCTAGAAATTGGACCTCTCATAACCAAAATTCACATTTGGAGAATTTGGCATAAATTTACTCTCTTCTAAGCACCTCAATACATCTCTAAGGTGTTGTTCATGCTCCCCTTTGTTCTTAGAGTAGACGAGAATGTCGTCGATGAAGACAATAACTAACTTTTCGAGGAAGGGCCGACAAACTCGGTTCATTAAATCCATCTAGATAGTCGGCGCATTGGTTAGACCAAACGATATGACTAGGAATTCGTAATACCGATAGCGCATCCTAAACGACGTCTTTTAGACGTCCTCCTCTCTGAATTTTACTTGATGATATCCCGATCGAAGGTATATCTTGGAGAAACATCCTGCTCCGAGCAACTAAACAAATAAGTCATCATTACGACGAAGTGGGTACTTGTTCTTTACCGTCACCTTATTTAGTTCACGGTAATCGATGAACATACGCATTGTGCCATTCTTCTTCTTGACAAAGAGCACCGGAGCTCCCCAAGGTGATGAGCTCGGCCTCACGAAACCTTAATCCAATAGTTCATGTAATTGTTTCATCATCTCTTGCATTTCTGACGGTGCGAGACGATACGGTGCACGAGCTATTGGTGTCGCTCCTGAAACTAATTCGATTCTAAACTCCACTTATCTATCGAGCGGTAAGCCAAGTAGGTCCTCGGGGAAAACGTTCAGAAATTCACTGATGACCTGCATATATTATACCTTCTCCTTCTCGGCTTTAGTATCCACTATGTAAGATAGAAACGATGAATACTTCTTTGATAGATACTTCCTTGCTTTAATAGAGGAAAGAATCATCACCTCTCCTTTTCGCTTCTCTCCGTAGTCTAGAACAAATTCCACGCTTCCTATTGGCACTATGATGAGTTTCTTTAAGCACAAGAACTCGGCTTTATGTTTTCCTAGCCAATCCATTCCTATTACAACGTCAAAACTTCCAATCGCCAACGGGAGTGGGTTCACCTTAAAGCATTCTCCTCCAATCTCGAAGCAACACTTCTCTACAGTTTTCTTTAAAACCAATTATTCCCCATTTGCTACTTCTATAACTAGAACGTCAGTAAGAGGTGTAGGGGCATTCTTAAAGATTTTCAAAAAAGAATCGCTACAAAAGAGTGACTTGCACCTGAATTAAATAATACTCTAGAGGGTATGGAGTTGAGTAGGAGCGTACTCGACACCACATCGGTGGTCTCTTTAGCTTCCTTCGCAGTTATCTGAAACATTCTTCCTTGTACTCTCGGAACGACTTATTTCCTTGGTTGACATCCCGCACTTGACCCCTTTGAGATGCCTCTCAGCTTTGGACACTCACTCCTCATGTGCCCCATATTTTTCCATTCAAGGCAGACAGTCCTTCTGATCGAACAATTGTGGATCGTATGTCCCGTCTTCCCATACTTGAGGCATACAACCGGATTAGGATTACAATTCCCAAAATGTTTGCTCTTGCATTTGGGACACCACTGTAAAGTCCAAATCAAGCCATATACAAACAATTACAATGTAAATCAGATCAAATGTAGTAGAGAGAGAAACTAGAGAGAGAACAAGTCATATATGATAGATGAAATCTCAAGATTACAATGTGCGCACAACTCTCAAGTTACATGGTTCTCTCAAAGCAAAGACTATTTATACCTGTGACTAAAACTTTCACACAAAAGAAACTCTCACAAAGCTTGAAACACAAATACAATAAAAGTCAAACATAAAAGTCAACACTTGATCTAAACATTACATTAACATTTTCCCTCTTTTAGATCAAGCATTAATGATAGGACTGCCATAACGAGAATGACTCCCTTGTCTGATTCCGAGCAAAGATTCAAATATCCTTATACCTCTTCTGAAATGCAGTTTATCATCTAAAGCATCCAGCACTCGAACCAAAGCAAGTCTATCGAACTTTCCAAGGTTTTTCTTTTCTCTGTTGACATTTTCTTTATCCCCTTTGAACTTTCTGTTGACCTGAAGTCTGACTACCTTGATAGTTCCATCTAAAAACTTTGACAATTCAGATATCCTCATGAACCTCTTCTTATTCTCTCCATTTTTGTAAACAACTCCAAGCTCCGGTTGATAAATAACTTTGAATAGATCAAGATTATCTAAGTCTTCATAATCCAGGTTAGGCTTGGTCATGTTTATTTCTTCTAATTAGTCTCCAAAGCAAGCTGGAAATCATAACAGTAAGTGTAGTTGATGTGCCTTCTCATGAATCTTTTGACTGCTTCTAAGGCAAACATAATATTCTCTTGACGTACTGTCATGTTCCTGAACATATGGTAAACATATTTAATGTCGTCTACATCCAAATGAGAGAAATCAACTTCCGAAAATTCACAGTGTGTAAGATATCTTCTTTGAACATAAAACACTGGATACCAAACTTTTCTGTGAAACTTTCTTAGCTTGACATGCTTAACTGTGACAATTCCCGATTTGTTCTTGACATACTTCTCGGCCTTTCTCTCCCAAGTGATCATCCTTTCATATTCTTCCTGAATTCCCATGGTTGATGGGAAACACCCAAGACCTTGTGAGTATCTAACACTCTTATCCTGTGCACAAACATTTTCTTCCTATCCTCCTCCAGAAAAGGAACTCTCAAAGCATTCCTCATATGCTTGATTTCAGCATCAGTAGAAACAAGAGTTTCTTGAGGTGCTTCTGAGGGTCCTGCTTAGGTTTGAACAGTGTTGGAAGGAAAAATGGCTTCAGGTTCGGCTTCAAGATTGGTTTCAAGGTTGGTTTCAGGATTGGTTTCATATATTGGGCTTGGGAATCTCTTTGGGCTTGGAAGGTTTACAGGACTAGATGGGATATTTTGTAAATTTTCTCTCGACTCTCCCTGTTCCAGAACTCCCGTAGTCACAGGAACCCTCACCGACTCCTCTCTTCTAAGGTTAGAGTCTTGGGTAGGGATTACCGGCTCTGGTATTACCATCGAATCTCTATATTCCCTAACGCACTCAGAGTTCGGATTGGCATAGGAAAGCAAAGCAGCTGGGATAGGCATGGAGTAAGGAAAGGTCTTCTTCTGCTTTTGAAGATAACGCATTTCAAACTCAGGAGCAAGATCATGTTGAGACCTTTTTGGGATATCTCTATTTGATCGGATCATACTTCGAACGATTAACTAGAGAAACCTCTGATACGACACATAGATTGGTTTCTTTGAAGTTCTCTTACTGATGACCTTTTCATAAAGCTCTGTCGAAAATGCCACTGAGTAGTCGACGTGCAGATCGTACATGATAGCATGAAAAAGTCTTAAAGTGTGCATATTGGTATTGTCAAGGCTTGGGTTCCTTGAGGTGAAACATCGGTTGATGATGGAGAACATCTGATAGTAGAACGGTGGAAGATTCGTCTTTTTGAATTCGCTGATTTTAGATAATGAACCCACATACCCTAAGGCGCGAATGCCTTCAAATACTGCTGAGTCAATAGGGTATGGGTAAAATGTAGTTATGCCCTCTCTTGAGTCTTCCTCATGTAAGTTAAGAATAAGACTGAGTCTCTGGTATGTCAGGATTGAAGTGAAGTTATCAATCCTGAGCTGGAAGAATTTGATATTGTCGCTCTGCACCACATACTGTATTTTCTTCTAGGCCTGTTGTAAGTATAGCACTGGAATTGCTGCGGTGTCTGTCAGGGCTTTGCTTATCGGATGACCCTTCAGAATCTCAATAACCAGTGGATTGACATTTAGGCTGTCAAAATCTACATGGTGGTTGGTTGGGTAGAGCAACAAATACTCAGACGGATTGATCAGGGCAAGATCAGGATCTTCACCGACAGCTAACTGTTTGTGAGATCAGGAAGATGGCATTGGAGTATCTTTGGACACATTGGGATCATTTTCATCCATCTGGACAATTGCATCATGAGATATTTCTTCTGCCATTTAGTACCTGAAAAAGATAGAAAGTATTGGATAAAATTCAATATGTTAGCAATAAGCACAAAAATTTGTTTTCCAGAAAAATATTTTGATACACACAGTATCAAGTACAGAAAGATTGTACTTTGAAGCATACAAGATAAGCACAATGAGTTGCATGAAACAAAATGCAACATTATACTAAAAACAAATGACCAACACTGACCAAAATACTTGAATTTTTTATTTTGTTCTCAAAAATGCAGTAGTAGTGTTTGAAATTATAAGCATCTAAAAATTTTCAAAAACTTTGAAAAAACTTAGAAAATTTGCTAAGGACAAAACTCTTAAAGCATTAAGAAGACTTAAAACTCGCAAGTCCCTGAAATTTGACAAGAACTCGCATGATGCTATGATGGACCAAGAACTCGCAAGAAATTGGAATGGACACCAAAACTCGCATGAAGTTTTAATCTTAGACATGAACTCGCAAGAGTATATGTTCTAAGCCGAGAATACGCAAGAACTGTGTCCTTCCAAAAATTCGAAATTTTGAACTTTGAACCCAAAAATTTATGTATTAATCTGAAATTTTATGCAAGTTATCATCATTTAGAGTGGTGTTCCAGATTGAATATAGTTCAAAATTATAGTTCATGATATTGATTCAGTCCAATTCCAAATGCAACAGTTCAAAAGGCGAGTTCAAAATTCTCGAGTCCATGAGTACGAATTCAATTCCAGAGTTAAGGTATCCCTGCAAAATAACTCACAATCGAACAAAACCCAGATGCAATGTATATTTTTAACATCTATAAACATCATTTACAAGAACAAATTTGAAAACCCAAGTACTTTTCGGCCAAGAACATGAACCGACACACAAAAAAAATTTAACTTGAAACCCTAGAAAATTAAAAATCAAACCTGGAAATCAAACCAAAAAGATACAAAACACAATAACAAACAAGAAACAAGTATTAAAAGATCATAAACCTACACTGAATCGAGAAATAAGAGTCTGAAATCGAAAGGTCGCACAATAAGTTCGAGAGAAAAAATCGCTAAGTGATGAACTGGAAAACACAATTTGAGAGAAATGAGTCGAAATTGGAAAACTTATGAATTTATACTCTGAGAACTCGCATACACGTGGCACGATCTGATTAGTTGACTCACTTCGCGCAGACGGGAGAAAAGGTACTTGCCGCATAAAGAAGGTAAGGTCGTGTGTGCACTTTGCGCATGAAGCGATGTGCGAAAAGTGTGATAAACAGTGAAAACTCGCAAGCCGTGTCGTGCGCGAAGATGAAACTCTCAAGACGTTATGTGCATGAAGTATTGTGAACAGTAATAACTCTCAATCTATGTTGTGCGGGAAGTGGAAACTCGCAACCAGTATCGTGCGTGTTTTGTACTTCGCGCAGCCTTTGCTATGCGCGAAGTGAGAACTCGCACAACACTATGTAGGCGTTCTACACTTTGCGCATGCAATGGTGTGCGCATAGTACAAACTCGCATAACACTATGCGCGTTTTATACTTCGAAAAATTTTGAGAAATTTCCAAAAATGGAAACTTTCCAAAAAAAATTTGTTCCACTTTCCAAAAATAGTAAGTTTATTAAAAAGCCTTTTATGCCCATTGTAAATCCAAGATCACAATCTAAATAGAAAAGAGAGGAAGTAGAGAGAATATGAATGAGGAGCAAAATGTATTAGGCGCAAAAGAGTGAGTTGAGTTACAAAGAACATAGAGCAAAAGGGACTTAAATACGCCTTGGCTAACCTTACAAGGTAGAGCAAAACAAAGCAATGTAGCAACAAGGGAATAAATACATTGATTACTAGAAAATATAAACCTAACAATCTCCCCCTTAGTAATCAAAGGCGCTCTTCTCTTTGACGTAGTCGATTAAGTCCAAATAAAACTTCCAAGCGTCTTAGGGTAGAACGGAAATTCATCCTCTCATCAATAGAATTCAAAGCTTTCTTGAGTAGGAGAATCTCAACATTATCAAGCAGGAAAACATCTCTTTTTGTCTCTAAGAATCTTCTTTCAGCAGCTTTCAGACGATGCTCCAATAGTAGCTTGATCACCTTTAAAGTGTCGTCAGAGTAGTGGTTGATCTCTTCAAACCTTAGAAAGCAGTTCTGACTAGAAGCATTTCTGTATATAACACCATATGGACTCTGGAAAATGGTGAATAGAGAGTATGTATCAATGTTCGACAAGCCACGATCAGGTCTTTGAAGATTAACCACTGGTTGAAAGCTTTCAGCGGCCATCTGGAAGTCGAATACTCGGTAGAATCTGATCTGACGCCGAATGAATCTTTTTATTGCAACCAAAGCTTGTGAGATATCTTCAGACCTGTGATAAAGATACCTGAAGTGATTGTACAAAAACTCAATGTCATCAATAGATAAGTCATTGAAGTCAGCCTCAGAGAAAGTATATTTATTGCAGTCTCTTCTTTCAACCTCAAACACTGGATACCAGATGTGAACGAACTTCTTTATAGAAACACTGATAACTCTTACTATCAGGTGAGGAGAAGAAACAAGAAGCTTTCCGCGACGTTGGCATTTGATGCACATAAAATATTCATATTGAAAATCAGCTGACTCTTTCTCAACTCCAAGAATGGCATAAATGTTTATCTCTCTTCTCCTAGAAACAAAAATGTTCCTTTGAGAATCCTCGCGAAAAGGAAATCTAAGTCTCGAAGCCATATGCCTTTCTTCTAAACTTCGTTATCTTTGTTGTCTTGTCAAAGTTGGACCTTCTTCTAAGATACTCAGAGGAATCACTAGTTCAGAATTAGGAATATCAGCTTGAGCTCTAGACGACTGACCTACTTCAAAAGTACTTGAAGGAGCAGTAGTAGTCGGAGTTGGATCATCAATAGGACTAGGAGTGACTGGAGGAGCTGCAGGAATGTATTCTTGAGAAGGCAAGTCTCCGTACAATGTGTTAAGCATCTCTTCATCCTTTACATCAAGATCAGAGGCATTCTCTTCAGTATCAGAAATAAAAACTATATCATCACAATCTTCTTTTTTCAGTTTGCATAACTTTTCATATCTGACATCATCATCAGAATTGATCTCAATAAAGTTGGAAAAGAAAGACCTCATATCATTTGAAGCTTCAAATCATCTATCACCGTTGACTTTGGTGCAGAGTCAGGGTCAACATTTACAACAAGCTATACGTTGTTCTCGATGTTTATCTCGGAAATGTTCAATTCGTTGGCCATGGAAGAAAGATCAACATTATCAAGCATGTTGTTAAGAAGACTTTCAACAATGCAATCTTGAGCAGCAACATCAACATTATTCTCTTGGGCAGCAGACTCAGATTGTCTTTGGTCTTCTTGAGCTGAAGAACTTTCTACCCGCTGTCTCTTTGACATCTCCCCGTAATGACCTTGATGATCAGGATCATCTTGGTCATGTCTCCTTTTATGAGATGGGCCAGCTTCAGATCTGTAATTCTGCTCATGACGATCAAACCTGAGAAATTTCTGATCTGGACTTTAATCAGTTTTCCGAAACAACCCTGTCCACATTATTCACTCCCCCTCAAAATTAGAAATTTGTCAATTTCTCATTCAGATTTTCTCCCCCTTCAAATATGCACATACAAATTTACAAATATATGGGAACACAAGCATAGAAACATTAATGTATAAAGAAAAATATACTGAATATAGATTTTGAAAAAAACTAAATATATAAAATTTTAAACACTATACAAATTAAATTCTACTCAGTAAAATATCACAGATTAATCAATCAGTTGAAATCAAGTGTGTATTTTTGGATACAGTACAAGTTTCATTGCATATCAAGTTAATACATGTTCAGTTTCAAAAACTTTCATCAATCTATTCAGTGTGCTAGCATGCGAACTTTGATTAGCTTCAAGTAAATGTAATTCTAAAAATATAATAGAGAACTTTGCCTTTACTCACACTAAGCTGTCAAGAATTAAGACTTTCACAAACTTATAGGTTTATCACAACTTAAAAATATCACCAAGTATCATGAGATGTGTGCTCATTAGCATCTTTATATAATATGTGCACATTGGCATCTTCACATTGTTGTGCTCTTTGGCATCTTTTAGCGTTGTGCACATTGGCATCTTTTAATCAAGAAGTTTTGTAAGTAAAAAGCATGTCGTAAACGTAACTTTCTATCTGATCCTATTGCAGGATTTGGGTCAGCCGCTCCCAGACCAGTTGGCCTTAGGGGACTAGGTGTCAAGCACCCCTTGAAACTTACTCTCCCAGATCAGAAAGGCTACATCGACACATCTTTAACCCATTTATACCAGTAGAACATGACTTTCGATCTGGTTCTATAGAAGGATTTGGGTTCGATCACTCCCAGACCAATTGACCTTAGGGGACCAGATGACAAGCATCCCACATAACTTACTTTCCAAAACCATAAAGGTCACAGGTACAAACTTTTAAACTTAGTGATTTCTGTATTTTATATATTTAATTTTCATCTCAATCACTTGGTTTTACATCTAAGTGCTTAGCCTATATTTTCATTACGATCCATAATTCTGACTTTTTAGGTTTTCTAAGCATTGTAAACTATAAATATTTCGAATGACAAAACTTAAAAGAATTCTCAAAAATTTCAAACATGTTTTGCTGACCTTTCGATTTTTGTAAGACTTGAAATTTGAACATATAAAACTTAGATATAAACAAAGCAACTTGAAAATTTATCCTAGACACACCTTTTATTCAAAAGAAAGAAGAATTGTAAAACTTTTACTTTATAGAATAAAATTTGTGTAGGTTTAAACTTTTAAATTCAACATGTGGAGTTTTGATAGCAGAAAACTAAATCGTTTTTCATCTAAGGCTTTTGTAAATATATCGGGAAGTTGATATTCAGTTGGAAGAAAATATAATTCAATAGTACCTTCTTCCACATGATGTTTAATGAAGTGGTACCGCATATCTATGTGTTTGGTTTTCGTGTGCTGGACCGGATTAACTGATATCGCGATTCCTGATTTGCTGTCGCAGTAGATTGGAACGGTTTTGTACAGCATACCATAATCACGAAGTTGTGTCTCCATCCATAACACTTGGGCACAACAACTAGCTGCGGTGACGTATTCTGCTTCAGCAGTTGAAATAGATACACAATTCTATTTCTTTGATGCCCAGCTTATCAGTCTATCACCAAGAAATTGAATGTATCCTGAGATGCTTTTCCAGTCCAATTAATTTCCATCGAAATATGCATCAGAGTAAGCAAATAATTTATAATCAGAACTCATAGGATACCACAAACCTAAGTACGGAGTTCCTTTGATGTAACAAAAGATTCTCTTGACTGCTAACAGATGCGATTCCTTCGGCTTTGCTTGAAATCTGGCACATAAGCATGTAGAGAACATGATATCCGGTCGACTTGCAGTTAAGTACATAAGTGATCCGATCATCCCTCGATAGTTCTTGACGTCCACATCTTTTCCATCCAGATCTAGACCAACTTTAGCACCATGAGCAATTGGCGTGCCAATTGAAGTGGATTTGTCCATCTTGAATTTCTTCAAAATGTCGAAAACGTACTTCGACTGATTAATAAAGATACCGTCCGGAAGATGTTTCACTTGAAGTCCGAGGAAGAAATTAATTTCTCCCATCATGCTCATTTGGAACCTGAAGGTCATGAGGTCAGAAAAACCAAGTACATAAAGATTGATTAGTCACACCAAATATAATATCATCTACATATATTTGAACTAAGCAGATATCCAAGTTAGAAGGATAAATAAAGAGAGTGGTATCTATGGTTCCTTTGGTAAACCCGGATTTGATCAAAAAGGCCGAAAACTCATCATACCACTCCCTCGGTGTTTGTTTCAAGCCATATAGTGCTTTATCAAGAAAGTATACGTGATCAGGATGGTCTTTGTCAACAAACCCCTCTGGTTGAGAAACATAAACTTCTTCTTTCAGTTTCCCATTGAGAAAGGTTGTCTTCACGTCCATCTGATATACTATAAAATTCCAATAAGCAGCAAAAGCAAGAAACATGCGAATGGCTTCTAGTCGTGCAACCGGTGCAAATGTTTCATCATATTCGATTCCTTCTTGTTGTCGATAACCCTTGGCTACCAATCAAGCTTTGTTGCGTATAACGGTACCATCTTTATCTTTCTTGTTCTTAAATATCCAATTTGTGCCAATAATACTTTTTCCTTTTGGCCTTGGAACAAGTCTCCAAACTTTTAACGCTTCAAATTGATTGAGTTCCTCTTGCATCGCAATTCGATCCAGATCCTCCAACACTTCAGATACCTTTGATGGTTCAATCTTACTTAGAAAGAAAGTGAATAGACATTCCTTTGGAGTTGTCGTCTTTGAATGAGTAGATACGCTTGCTTGAGGATCACCAATAATCTGATGTATAGGATGAGATCTTGTCCATTTGGTGGTGTGAGGGAGAGGATCTATAACCTCTTGAACAACTTCTAGGTGTTGGGAGAGAGCTTCAGGTACTTCTGTGTCAGACGAGGAGACAGAACCTGTTTCAACAGGAGGAGGAGGTAGTTCAACAATATCTGAATCAGACTCTGGAATTGTCGGTTGAAAATCAGCATTTTGTTCTTCTTCTTGAACTGGTTCTTCTTTAACTGATTCAGTGTGCACTTGCTCAGGTTCTGATTGCTCTTGATGATGTTCAGAAATAATGTTTTGAGATACAGAAGTGACTGGAACAACATCATTTTCAGAGATAGATGCAGCGGAATTTGATGTAGATGCGTTCATAGTTTTCTGATTCAAAACAGTTGAATCATTTTCAGTGTTAGATTTAGGCAAATCATCATAAAAATGCTCAAATAGAAAATCAAGATCAGTAAGATTAAGAAAAGAAGAATGTGGATCCTGATTTGACGGTTGTAGTGCAGGTTCTAAACTGATTTGTCCAGAAGCTAAAATCGCTGAAAGTGCGGGTTCTAGACCTGTTTGGCTAGAAACCAAATCTGCAGCTTCGTCAAATTTAAAATTGATGCTTTCTATCACTTTTCTGACTGAAGTGAGAAAGACTCGGTAAGCCGCAGAAGTAGAAGAATAACCAAGAAAGATACCCTCATCCGCCTTTGGACTGAACTTCTTTCTATTGTCGCGGTCATTCAGAACATAACACTTACACCCAAATGATTTGAAATATTTGACATTTGGTTTGATGTCGTTCATAAGCTCATAAGTTGTTTTGTTCAATCTGCGATGTAGAATAGATCTGTTCTGAGTATGACACGCAGTAGATACAGCTTCAGCCCAATGAGACAGAGGTAGACCGGAATATGCAAGCATCGATCTGGCAGCCTCGACAAGGGTTCTATTTCTTCGTTCAACAACACCATTTTGTTGCGGTGTTCGAGCAGTAGATAATTATTGTTGAATGCCTTGATCTTCGTAGAATGCTTGAAGAGTGTTATTCTTGAATTTTGTACCATTGTCTGATCTGACAACTTTGACCGCTTTTTGCTTGTTAGTCTGAATCGTTTTGATTAGGTTGATGAGAATGTCGGGAGTTTCATCTTTGGACTTGAGAAACTTGACCCATGTGTAGCGTGAATAATCATTAACTTACACCAAAACGTATCTTTTCTTTCCGATGCTCTTTGTCTTCATTGGTCCACATAAGTCAACATGTAAGATATCAAGAATTTCCTTAATGCAAGCTTCGGGCTTTGGCTTATGCGGAACTTTCTTCATCTTTCCTTTCTCGCAGTCTTGACAGAGGTGGTCTTTCTGAAATCGGAGTGCTGGGAGACCTCTTACTGAATCATTCTTGGCAAGTCGATCCATGTATTTGAAGTTGAGATGAGCTAGTCTTCGGTGCCATATCCAGCTTTCATGTACAGAGGCATTAGATAATAAGCATATATCTGATGGAATTTTAACTTTGGAAAGATCAATAGTATATAAATTTGATCTTCTCCTTCCAAAAAGTAAATCCCGGCCACTGTCATTCTTTACAGCAACTCGTTTGGATTTGAAGTTTACTTCAAGATCTTTGTCACAAAATTGCCCGATGCTGAATAGATTGTGGTTAAGACCTTCGACATAGCTAACTCGCTTGACAGTGATATTTCCTTGCACAAGATCGCCATATCCTAGAATAGGAGCAGTCTCGCAGTTTCCAAATTTAGCACGACCACAACATTTTTCTTTAAAATTTGAAAGTTGCGATTTGTTGCCCGTCATGTGTTTGGAGCACCCCGAATCCAGATACCATAATTGACTATGATGCACATTCAGAAACTACACAGATTTAGGTACCCATATGCTTATGGGTCCCTTCTTGTTAGTCCGTTTCTTTTTATTTTTCAAAAATTTATTTTTAGAAAAAATATGTGAATGATCGAAGAAAATATGAACACAATCATCAATGGAGGAAGAAACATAATCATCTGAATCACAATTAGAAAAAGAATATGAGACATCCTTTGCATTTTGAATCACATTTTCTTTTACACTTTGGTTTATAATAATCAACATTTACCGTAAAAGAGTCATCAATAATTTCCGATTCAATATTTGAATTTGAAGAAGAGATTTTATCTAAGAAACCAAACTGATCATTCATCGTTTTTGAACTAGCCTCGGAGTTATAATTTTCAGAAAAACACAAGTCTGGAGGAGATTTGCGCGACTCATTTGTGGCACAAAACTGGTTTTGTGCTACCAGAGGATGGCGCAAACAGTCAGTTTGCGCTACCAATGGGTGGCACAATTCTGCAAAATTTGGAACTTCTTGCGTAATCTCCTTAGAATCAGTAGAAAATCCCGAATTAATTTTGTCATCAAAATCTTGTTTTTGAAAAATTAAATTTTCTTCAAAACCTGATTTCATAATAAAAATAAGTAAATCGTTTTCAAATTCGTTTTGAAGACTTTGTTCTTCCATTTTAACTTCAATATCAACGATTTTGCCCTCTAACACTAATGGGGGAATATATCTCTTAGTATCATAAGAAACCGGAGATATATTTTCCTTATTATAGTTAATGGCATATATATCGAAATAATCGTTTGGTAATGAAGATTTAATGGAAGATTTGACATTTAAAACATTTTTAGATCTTCTGGACTTCTTTGATTTTTCAGGAAAATATTTTGCATTTTCGCGAGTATAAACAAACGGAAGTTCCATTTTAATGTTATTCATTCTTTTCTCATTTTCGATTTCTAAGATTTGCTTTTCATTTCTCCAATCAATTTTAAATTGAGGAGCATATCGAGCAAGTCTTAAATAATAGAATTTATATAAAGTGGGAACTTTTTCTATAACTTGATTTAAAAAATGTGGATTTTCAAAACCAAGTCCCCATTTTTCTTTTATTGAATCAAAACTCCTTGGTTTATTCAAAACCAAGTCCCCATCTTTCAGAGGCTTGACAAACGGTCCTTGGTGAGCGACTTCATCATGTTTTCACCATTGGCTTGTCGCTCTATAAAGTTGATGAAACGGTCTTGCCATTGCGGAAACTCCTTCTCGTTGACCAGAACGTGAGCACGAGTGTCCGTTCCCAAGGACATCTTGATGTCGTTCTTGTAGATATGTGCTTGAAGAGACATCTTCACAAAAACCACAAAGTCAGAAAACTCAGAAAAATTCTAAGTCTGGAAGCAGAGAAGAACCTGGCGCAAAGTTGAGATTTGCGCTAATGAAGGTGGCGAGATTCTGACTTTTGCTCTAGAAACTTAACCCCTGATGAACAGATTGATGTTGGCGAAAACCTTGAAGAACTGGCGCAAAAAACGATGATATGGCGCAAACCTCTTGAAGACTTAGTCGAATAAGACAATCTTCAAGAAGATGAAGATGGCGCAAACTAGGAAGAACTGGCGCAAAATAGGATGAATTGGCGCAAAATCGAGATCTGGCGAAAATCTTGAGAATCCTTCCAAAAAAAATGATCACAAATCTAAAAAACGAAGAATCCAAATGCACAGAAGAGATCGAAAACACCTTTTCAACAAATTCTAATCAACTAAATGGATCAAAATCGTTGAAAACTCGAACTCCAAAAACTAACAGTACGTCTCACGTGAAAAACTCGAAAATCGAAGAAATCCAAAAATTGAACTCCAAAAACTGTTTTTCTCGCAAAAAGATGTGAATCAAATATAATATCTAGTAAAAAACGGATCCAACAAACCTATTTGCAAGAAAAATGGATCAAGATTCAACTCAAATTTGTAAAAAAAAAATCAAAAAAACGAGATTTTCTTGAAAAATTCAAGAAAATCAATCAAATTCTTTAATTTTTCTACAAATTCAAATCAAAATATGGTTCTATCAAAATCTCTCAGATTCAGATTGGCTTTGATACCAATTGTAAATCCAAGATCACAATTTAAATCCAAAAGAGAGAAAGTAGAGAGAATATGAATGAGGAGCAAAATGTATTAGAAACAAAAGAGTGAGTTGAGTTACAAAGAACATAGAGCAAAAGGGACTTAAATACCCCTTGGCTAACCTTACAAGGTAGAGCAAAACAAAGCAATGCAGCAACAAGGGAATAAATACATTGATTACTAGAAAATATAAACCTAACACCCAAAAATACAACTTTTTCTCTGAAAAATATACTTTTTGATTTCAAAAACTTTTTCAACCACAGACTCACACACCCACTTACAGACGTTACAGTTATGCTCCCCCTTGAAGTTTGCTTTGTCTGTTTTCTCCCCCCTTGATGTATTCAATCTGCTCAGCATACTGAAGTACGAGTGTTGATCTGACTTGATCAGAAGTCCAAGTCCATGATGTCAGCATTATATACACAACAAGAATCTGTTACACTGCAAAACAGAATAAAATTTTGGTACTCACTGTACATGAATCCACAGATGTTAAAAGTATCAAACTTTGAGAAAATGTAATTACCAAAACACTTAAGCATATAAACTCAGATTCAACACCCCCTCAACAACAGGTACAGAAACAAGAATATAACTATGCATCAAGGTTCAACATTCCAAGTTTGCTGACCAAGAAATTAAATCTCTTTTCATCAAGAGGTTTAGTGAATAAGTCAACAAGCTCAAAATATGTTGAAACAAAATGCATTTCTATATTCCCTTTCTCATCATGATCTTTAATGAAATGGTACCTGATGTCGATGTGTTTAGTTTTGGAGTGTTGTACCAGATTAGATGCTATTGCTATTGCACTTTTTGAGTCACAGTAAATGGGGACCTTGTTGAATGTATATCCATATTCCTTTACCTGTGTCTTCATCCACAAAACTTGTGAACAACAGCTTGCAATTGCAACATATTCTGCTTCAGCTGTAGAAGTTGACACACAATTCTGTTTCTTCGACGACCAACTTACTAACTTGTCTCCCAAGTACTGAAATGATCCGGAGGTGCTTTTCCTGTCTAACTTATTTCTTGTCTAACTTATTTCTTGCATGATCTGCATCTGTGTAGGCAATTAGCTCAAAACCAGAATCTTTCAGATACCAAAGGCCCAAATTTGGTGTCCCTTTAAGGTATCTTAGGATTCTTTTAACAGCAGCAAGAGGGGACACTTTGGGATTTGCCTGATATCGTGCACAAAAACAGGTAGCAAACATTATGTCAGGCCTACTTGATGTCAAGTATAGAAGTGATCCTATTATGCTTCTGTAGGTCCGTTGATCAACTGATTTTCCGGAGATATCAGCGTCCAACAGACTTCCAAACTGGATTGGAGTCTTCATGGGTGATGAAGAGTTCATGTTAAATTTCTTCAACATTTCTCTTATATATTTGGCTTGGTTTATGAAAATCCTTGCGGGGTTTGTTTTACTTGCAAGCCTAAGAAAAAATTCAGTTCACCCATCATTGACATCTGAAACCTGTTCTTCATGATGTTTTGAAATTCATCACAAAGTTCAGGGTTCGTAGAGACAAATATAATGTCATCTACATATATTTGTATGAGAATCAAGTCCTCGCCTTTCTTTTAAAGAAATAAAGTAGTGTCGATAATAACTTTTCGAAAACCAGACTCAGTCAGCTAAATTGACAAAGTATCATACCATGCACGTGGAGCTTGCTTCAGTCCGTAGAGTGCTTTGTTCATCAAGTACCATGGTCTGGGTACTTTGGATCTATGAAGCCTTCAGGTTGACTTACATACACGTCTTCGTGTAGGATACCGTTGAGAAATGCTGATTTTACATCCATCTGATATACCTTGATGTTTTTGTGAGCCGCGTACACAAGAAAAATCCTTATAGCCTCGATCCTTGCTACGGGTGCGTAGGTTTTGTCATAATCAATGCCTTCTTGGTGATTGTAACCTTTTGCCACTAACCGTTCATTGTTCCTGACAATTATACCCGCTTCGTCTTTCTTGTTCCGAAATACCCATTTAGTACCGACTATGGTTTTGTCCTTGGGTCCTGGTACTAGTCGCCACACCTCATTCCTTTTGAATTCATTCAGCTCGTCTTGCATCTCGTTAATCCAATCTGGATCTTTAAGTGCTTCACACGGATTTTTCGGTTCCATGTTGCTTAGGAAATTTGAGAACATGCAAAAGTTAGCAGATTCAGATGCAGTAGACCTAGCAAAAACTGACACGACACGCTAACTCGACACGAAATAAACTGGTTTGGATAATACATTTCAACCCGTTTAAGTAAACGGGTTGACACGATACAACACGAAAATTAAACGGGTAAGGTCAGGGTCAAAATTTTCAACTCGAAAATGACCCGAATAAACCGTTTATATATATATATATATATTATAAGTTTCTATTTTAATGCTTTGAATTTTTAATGTTTTAGATTTTGTTTAGAACTTATAAGTTTGAACTATAAAATTTGGATTTCTAATGCTTCATTTGAATTTTGGATCTATACTTTTTTTGTGAATTTTTAATTTTTAGTTTTATAAATGTTAAACGGGTTAGACGGGTCATGGCGGGTTAGGCGGGTCGGTTAGGGTTGAGATTTTCTGACCCGTTTATTAAACGGACCGGGTTAGGGTTAGATATTCTCAATCCATTTAACTTTGAACCCGATACGACACGACACGTTTGCCAGGTCTAAGATGCAGTCGCAGATCATATAGACACCTTAGCATTTGGATCTCCAATTATGTTTTCTGGGGGGTGACTCTTTGTCCATCTATGTATGCTTGGCAACACATCTCTCTCAGTCTGATCATTTGTCGGTGTCAAATTCATCCTGAATAGCAGGTAGATCAGTTTCTGATGCAGTTGGACTTTGTGCACTTGGTGATTGATTAGCTTCCTCTGTTGTAGATTCTATTAGAGCATAAATCTGTTGGATACAAGATCAAGATTGCTGAAGGTTAAAGATACAAGAAGTCAAAGTTGAAAGTCAACTCTCATTAAAGTCAAAGTCTATTTTGTAATAAAAGTCAAAGTGCATTGTATTTGTTATTGTCCTTGTATTTAAGTTGTAGGTATAAATAGCTTTTAATTTCTGTTCTTGTAGTTAGTTGAAAATTGAGAAACTGAGAAGAGCATATCCAGAGAGAGTGTTTGTAGAGAGAGAGAAAGATTTCTAGAGAGAGAGATTGTATTCATTTGAATTGAATTTGAATCAAACAGGTAATTGAGATTAAATCTTGTTTGTTTGATTGTTTAATTGTGATTAGAAACTAGATTCAGGACACATAATTGGTATCAGAGCTTATCCAAAAGTTGAAATCAAATCAAGAAGATGTTCGACACTGTCTTATTGAGACGAAGGATCAAATTCTGAGTTTAATACGAATTAGGTGTTGAAATTGATCAGGTTATGATCATAGAGTGTATTTGATCGAGTCTGTATAGTCAAATTTGTCATTTGCACTATAATGGATAGATAATTTCGATTTTTTTGTTGTGTTACAGTTCACAAGTTTCAAGCACTGTATTCAATTCAAATTGTATCATTTTTGTGTTTGTTTTTAAAATTCTTGCATTGTAATCAGTTCTAGTATTGTAATTGAGCATCCCTACAAAATTTCAAGCCAATTGACAAAGGTTTGATCGAAATCAGATGGAAAAATCAAATTTTGGTTCGACAGACTGAAGAACACGCTAGATCAGAAAAACGCGCTAGTTCATCTGAGAAATGCGCAAGTTATTCGATAGAACGCGCAAGCTGAAGGATTCTGTTTTTGGTCAAAACGCGCAGAGCATTATCTGCGAGTTCTAAAAACGCGCAGATCAAAGTCTGGGAGTTTAGTTTGTCAGCCTGCGAGTTTGGAGATTTGGGAAAAAATTCTAAGTATAGAAACACGCACGTAGTTATTAGCGAGTTCTACAAACGCGCAAGTCTAAGCGTGCGAGTTTCATCAGGAATAGTGATCTGCGAGTTCGTTCATCTGCGAGTTTGAAAAATATTAGAAAAAATTTCTAAGTGTTGGAACGCGCTAACTTTGTCTAGCGAGTTTGTTCGAAACGCGCTAGTAGTATCTTGCGAGTTAAGGAAACGCGCACGTCCTTATTAACGTGTTTGAAAGTAAATAGTCACTTGCGAGTTTCAAGATTTTGCGAGTTTCAACGATCTGCGAGTTATAGTACCTTGCGAATTTGTCAAAACACGCAACCCTTTGCGTGCGAGTTTCACAAACTTGCGTGTTTTTCTGTGAATAGTGCTTTGCGAGTTTTAACACTTAGTCAAAATTTCTGAATTTCTGAATTTTTCTTTCCTATATTTCTTGTGATTTCATTTTTGGACTAACGATCAGTTTCTAGTTTCTTATTGCATATTTTTTCAAACAGGTTTATACAAGATGACTTCCAAAGATGCTCTTTCTATTGGCACTGATGTCAAGCCCCCAGTTCTGTTTAAAGGGGAATACGAGCAGAGGAAGGACAAATTTCTGGATTTTGTGGATAGACATGAAAATGGGGAGAATATTCTACTTTCAATCACTGAAGGTCCTATGGTACCACCTACTGTACAGATACCTGATGAGGACAGAGATCAAAAGATGAAGACTGTTCCAATGGATTTTTCACAATATTCTGAGGAAAAGAAAAGCCGGTTTAAAGCAGATAAGCAAGCAAGATCTCTTCTACTACATATTATTCCGAATGAGATCTACATCAAGATAGGTAGCTACAAGGCAATTGCAAAGAAAATGTGGGATCAACTGCAAAAGATGATGATGGGATCCAAGGTCGGGAATCAAATGAAAGTGGCTAACTGCATTAATAGCTACGAGGAATTCAAAGCAAAAGAGGAAGAGAGCTTAGAAGATACTTATGAACGGTTTGTCTTGTTGCTAAATGAATTATCAAAGAACAAAGTGAAAAAGAAGCAGCTTGAGAACAATGTCAAGTTCCTGAGCATTCTACAACCTGAATTGAAAAAGCATACGCGTAGGATGAAACAGATGAAGGATCTAAATGACATTCCGTTACATGAGGTTTACGAGACTCTGCGTCAGAATGAAGAAGAGGAGGAAGAGAAAAGAGAGCTGAGAAAAAGAAGGCAGAGAAAGTTCCTGATCCCAAAGCATTGGAAGCCGGAGAAAAAAAGAAAGAAAAGAAGAAGAAGAAGAAGAAGAAGAAGAAGAAGAAGAAGAAGTTAGTGGTTTCAAGTTCTGAATCAGAATCAGAATCGGATGGTGATGATGGAGAAAGCCTCAAACAAGCTACGCTATTACTGAACCGTGCATTCCAAAAGAAATTCTACAAAAAGCTGGAATCCAATTCTCAAAGATACTCTTCGTCTAGCTCCAAGAACCATGAGCATAGAAAAAGAGTTGAAGGAAAGAGACATGAAGAGAACCGGTATGTGGAAAGAAAGCCGGAAGAAAAGAAGAAGTTTGTGAATGACTACACCAGTACTGAAAAGAAGACTGCTAATGATCTGGTCAAATGCTACAACTGTGGTAAGTTCGGACATTATGCAAAAGAATGTCGGAAGCCAAAGGTTCGAAACTCAGAGTATTATCAGAACAAATTGCACTTGGTTAAGCAACAAGAAGCTGGCAGAGCATTAATGGCTGAAGATGAATACTGGTTAGACCATTCTGATGAGGAGGAAGAAAGAGAAGAAGAAGCAGCTCACCTATGCTTAATGGGCAAAGAAGTGAAATATGATGATTCTGATGATGAAGCAGCTGATAAGGTAATGCATTTAACTAAAAAAGATTTCATAACCAAAATGGAAGCCATGATGGTTGAGCTTCAAGACTTACAAACAAAACTAAAAAAGGAAAAAGACAGAGTTGCTAAAAGAAACAATAAGATCTTTGAGCTTAATATGCCTGTTATTGGGAACAAAGATCTAATTGATTCTTTACGTAAGTCTGCTTCTGATTCTAAACTTCAAGTAGATTGTTTTGAAAAGAAGATTTCTGATTTTGAAGTTCAAATTTTTAAGTCTGAGTTTGAGAAGAAAGAATCTGCACTAACTGTTCATAAATTGCAGGTTGAAAACAAGCTCTTAAATAAGAAGGTAAATGGTCTGGAAGCCAAACTTTATGCAAGAGGTCAAACAGATCAAACTATTTTTCTTAATGCACCTAATGATGAGGCTGATGTTAAGGAAAAATGGGGTATTGGTTATGAAAACCCAAATTACTTAAAGAAAGCCATCAGAAAACAACCAACATTATATAATTTTGATTTTCTTGCTGTTGTTGGTAAACATACTCATTTAAAACCCAAATTTGTTACCAAATTACCAGAAGAAGTTGAGGCCAAGGATCTTGAAAATAGAAAGAATATTAAGAAAATGCAACTACCGTTTAACTATGCAAAGTTAAATGATAGTTATCTTTCAGAAACACCAAAAGTTCTTTCAAACGATTATTTTGCTAGTTATTTTGTTTCTGAGATGGAGCCAAAACCTTCTATTGCAAAAGTTTATGTTCCTCCACTCATTCTTGAGAGCAAAATAGTTAAGCTTGAAAATGTTTTATCCGATGAAAGACTTTTGATAGATATTGAACAAAGTGTATTTTCTACAGTATTAAAGAACACCGTTTTTCAATCTAAATCTCCAAAGTGTTCTAAAGTTTCAAAGGCACCTCAAACTTCGACTGATAACTTTGATGACTTATTTGCGTCTGCAAATGATTTTCTCAACTCTAATGATGGGTGTATAGAAGAAATTGATATGTTTGATTTTAATGCTTCTCTTCTAGATCATTCTACTTTTATTATAATTGGAAAAGTTATACCAAATGTTTTTAAAAATGGTGAATCATCAACTAAGGTTGGTGAACCAGTTTCTGTGACTGCTGATTATTATTGTAAGGGTAAGAAACATAAGAGACAGGAATCACATAAACGGATCAACACTGGTAAACAAAAGAAAATTCAATATCAGAAATCTGATTTTCCTAATAGATCTAAATCTTTTGTTTCAGATTTAAGAAAGAAAAGGTCGGAAGCAATAACCGAATGGCGACCAAAGAGGAAGAATGATGAGACAGCCGAATCAATTTCGGATAATTCATGTAATAGATCTGATAGTAGTGATACTGATGTAGTTGGTCAATATGCTTCTCCTAAACAAAACCTTGTAGCTTCTTACAAGTGTTATTCAATAAAGCAATTGATTCAATTATCTTCTACTACTACTAAATCTTTTCATTATCGGAGAAATGATTTTTCTTATCATCATACTTCTAGTGATTGGTTTGGATCTTATCATGTTTATTCTTCAAGATCAAATGTTATTAGAGTTTTTCAAAAGAAAAGATGATCCATATTCAAATGGATACCAAAATCTTGTGCTAATCTGTTAAGACCCGTTTTTAAATGGGTACCTAAAATTGTTATTTCCTGATTTCTCTTGCAGACCCGGCATATGTGGTACTTGGATAGCGGCTGTTCCAAGCATATGACCGGGCATAAAGCTTTATTGTCTAATTATATAGAGAAATTCAGCGGCAATGTCACAGGATATGGTGATTGTTGGTCCCGGAGGTGCTTAACAAGTTTGTAGAAGGGGGGTTGAATACAAACACAAAAATTAAAGTTTAATAAATTGTTTATTGATAAATCAAAATACAATTTATAAGTTTGTTGCGGAATAAGATTAAGACAGACTCAATCTAACCAAACTTAAGAAACACTAATATAATTGCACAAGAAATTCAGAGAATGGGGGATTTAAGAGATATAGAAAACAATGGTTTCTATATGGAGTTCAAGGATTGAGCACCCTCATAGATGGAGGGGTGAACTTCCTATTTATACCCTATGCATTAAAAGCATGGCAGGTCACTTTACACGTGGCGTTCACAGATTGGCTTTGGGAGTCTTACTTTTGGGAGACATGCTTTCGACCGGGCCATGAACAGTGTAGTTGACAGAGTTGTTGTACGTATGGTGGCAAAGACATGTCCGTTCTGACACATAGTACTAGTTAGTGCAAGGATAGACAAAAGGAAACTTGAGACATAAGCTTTGTGATCTTTTGATCGCTGAATATCTCTTTTTTCAGAGATAAAGAGGTTCAGCTATCGCTGAAGCTTTTCCTCATGTTCCTTCACGTATATGTAGAGTTGTCTTTGCTTCACTAATATCCGCATCAGATCACTAGTAGACTTCTCTATATTCAGCAGCTTCGTCTTCAATTCAGCTATGAACATATGTTGACGCGAGACTTGTCTTCAGGGATTACGTTGGCTGTTTACTTCAGAAACTATCAGTGATAACTGAACAGACTCAGTCTGATCACTGATAGTGAAACACTAATACATAGAAATGTTTGAGAGACTATCAGCGATAACTGAACAGACTCAGTCTGATCGCTGATGGTGAAACACCAATACATATTAAAACGTAATTTTCACTAAGTATAGAAGAGGGTCTTTATCAAATCACTCAGAGAGTTTGGATCAAAAATCTCCCCCTATTTGATAATGACAAAGTAACTAAAGAAAATTACTTTATGATTCAAAATATAGGAATAAAAAGGACTCATAGCATGCATGTCCCAATTACTATTTTGAGGGATCTTTTACAATACTGATAGGGTTAAGTACATCACTGCAATTTTCATTTCATTCAGGGATAGAATTACAAGATATGAAAATCATAAGTACAAGTGAATAACTAACTACTGTAATTATAACTAACAGATTACAGAAAAGGAAACTAATCTATCAGTTATTAAAAGAAGACTTAGGAGGATTGATCATATACTCAGGTATTTCTTCTCCTTTCTGTCTTCGTTCCAAAGATTCTTGGCTGATAATTTCTTTGATTTTCTCAGCAGCAGGGGAGAAGTCACACCATAAGCATAAGAGATCCTTGAGATGATTCAGAGGACAGATAGGAATCTCAGAGACTCTTTGAAATCTGAGTTCCTCATCATCATCTCTGAAGAACACTCCATAAGGATCGTCAATTACTTGACCACCTTGGAGAGGACCACCAGGAGGCAGAGATAGATCCAGAGCTGAAAGATCAAGAGGAGGACCAAACATTGCATCTCTTGAAAAATTGATAGAAGTCTCATTCCTGATGATGGCGACGTCTTCAGAGGAAGAGGACCCAATTCTTCTCTTGAGTTTCAAAGATTTGGGAGGAAGAGGAGATGGCAGCTTCAGTACAGAAGTGACTCTATTTATGAGGGCTTCAAGAAGTCCTTCAACGTAGCCTCTGTATGTAGATTTGGATTTCTTCAGCGCATCCCAGAACTCTAACCATTCCGTAAATCCGAAGCTCTCAAGTTTGGATACGTACATAGCTTTTTGGGTTCCATCCTCTCTAGTAATCTCCATGGTCACTGAGAGTTGTTCCTTTTTCTTGCGACCAGAGATAGTCACGGCTGATATCGGAAGAAGATCAGAACAATAATCCATCTTCTGTTTGCACCATTCGATAGACTTGTCGTTTCTCTCTTGTTCTTTGGAGCGTTCCTCTTCAATTTCTTTCAGCAGTGCAGCTTGAACTTCCACAGGCTTGTTCTTTAGCTTTTTGTCCTTGACTTGAGAAGATTGAATCTTTAAGGCGAGCTGGGCATCTTGTCTGCATTCAGCGATCATCTTCTCAGCTTTGGCAGATTCTTCTCTTTCGGCTTCAGTAAGGAAGTCGAGCTCTGTGGATGTTTGAAGAGGGACTTTCAGTCGTTGACTTTCTAGTTGAGCAATCATTTCAACTCTTTTCTTCATCACTTCCTCTGACCAATGAGATGGTTGAGAGGGCCTTCCTGGATGGACCAGGGAATCTTCTTCTTCTTATTCATCAATCTCAGCGATAGAGATTGGGATTATTTCTTCAGCGATAGTAGCTGGAATTATTTGTAGTTCAGAACCCTTAAGCAAGGGTGAGAACTTTCTGGATAGAAAATGAAGGAATGAAAGGATAAGTGTATCTTTTTAGAAAAAAAATAGAGATAAAGGCTAGAAGGAAATAGGGGTTTGGAAAGAGTAGGAGAGTGGTACAATTGAAAGACATACCTGAGAAGGATGCTCCCCCTCAGATTGTGATCCAGTCCTCAAGCATTCTTCAGCGATTGGTTGCTTGTCTTTGCTTTGTGAAGGAGCGCTTGAAGATGTATCACCTCTCACCCCTGCTTTGACAACCTCTTGCGAAGTTGTCCCTGATGCGACGTTCGGCTTGGAGAACCACATAGATTGGTCTTCTTCATCGTCGTCGTCATCATTGGAGGGTTGATCCTTTTCTTGATCATCAAGATCTAGATCATCTTCCTCTTCATCGTCTTCTTCCTCATCATCTTCAAAAAGAAGAGAATGAATAGATGAGGGTTCTTTTGCCTTCTCCCCCTCAGATTGAGAGGGAGGTTTCTTTGCAGCAGCGATAGAAGTTTCTTCAGCTTTCTCCCCCACTTAGTCATTATCAGCGGCAGGGGGTTTGCTCAGCTGCTGGAGTAGCTGTTGAAGCTTTTAGCACTTGGATGTCAGCCTCCAGACGCTTGACCCGTTCTTCAACTACAGGGATGTCGCACGTGTCATCATGGATGAATTCCACAGCGATGTTGAGGTTGGTCCGATCATCTTCAGTGAAGGAGGGAGGCAGCACTGGAGCTGGTGCAGTCACCTGTTGTAGAATTTGCTGAAGAAGGGACGTGCAGAGATCAACCTTTGAAAAGAGACCTCGAACTTCAGTGGTAAGAGACTCAAATCGCCCCTGAAAGAGTTGAGAGAACTCTTTGAGTTGGACGACTTGTTCTTCAATAGCTGAAAGTTGGGAGTTCTCAGCTTTAGATGAGCAGGTCGCGGTCAACCTCTTCAGCTCCTCACCAGCCTGATTGACGGCGCTGGTGGTGTCGTTAATGGTGTTGGTGAGAGCGTCCACCTTTTCTCCCAGACTGTTGAGATGCGTGTCAACAGACGCCAAACTAGGACCTGAAAATAATGTTAGTTCAGATACGGGCTTATTTGGAGAGGTGGGGAAAGAAGTGTTTAGGATTATAGGTGTACCTGACGTATCAAACATTTTGTAGAACTGCATAGATTCCTCAAAAGTTTGATGTTCAGGTCCTATAGGTAAAGAAGAGGTAGCGGGTTCAGAGACCAAATGAGAAGAAGAGGGAAGAGTTATGGGGATAGAAGTAGGGTTGGGGTTAATCTCAGCGAATGAGATAGTAGGTGGGGTCACTGATGATGTGACAGCGATTGAAATTGCTGACACGGCAGGTTGAGTGACTGCTGGAGTTGTGGAGGAAAGACCCACAAATGCATCTAAGGTAGCTTGTTGATAAGCTCCCTCAGGTATAGTACTAGAGGGTGTACTTTCCTTAGTCTTTTTGGCCTTTTTGGAAGGACCAATCGGACTAGCTGATGGTCGTTTGGAAGTAGTGGTAGCGACAGGGATAGCAGACGAAGGAACCGTCTGCGTGGTCGTTGAAAACGAAGAAGAATGGAGAGAGAGACGAGAGCGAAGGAGAGAGATACTTACCTCGTTGGCGAGTGGCTTTACCTCCAGTGATCGTTGACCTATCTTGGCAAAAGTGCCATCATCTTTGGTGGGATAGGTGTTCGGATAGAGGAACTTGATGTACGCACATATGAAACGTACGTACGAGATCTTGGGATCTCGTTCAGGCTTTTCTAATCTCGACCTCAGGTCTTCAAAGATTGTTGTGGCGTAGTCAAAGTTTTGACCAGCGATAACGGAGTAGGCCATCTGCAGTTGTGTTTTGCTGGCTTGATCCAGCGAACCACTCTTCCCGCTCATGCACTGAATTTTGTGCGAGAAGATAAAGTTCAGTTGTGAAGGCATCTGAGCTTTGAGAATCTTGGTGAGCTTCTTGTTGGGAATAGAAGATCTCGGTTTGTTTTCCCAACAATAGCCCATTACATCCAGAAATGATATCAGCTCAGCATCAGTGGGGAGTGTATCGAACCCACTCTTTGGTTTGTCAGGGAATCTTAAAGATTTCCTGAGGCTAAGAGCGGTCATGCTCCCTGGCCCCAAATTCGTGCTGAAAGAGATAGCAGGGACTCGTTCACCTTTCTTGTTGGTGAGTTCAGTTGCATCAGCAGTGAACCAGATCTGCTGGAGTAGAGTCTTGGAAGGCTTAGGATCCACAGTGATCGCGTAAGCTATGCATGATTGTTTGAGAAATTCAGCAGCTTCCACCAGATGTGGGTATTTGTCAGCTTTGAACTCGAGTCTTCCCAAGTGATTACATTTAGTAATCTCAACTTCAGTGATAGCGAATCGTACATGCTTGGAAGCAACGATTGAAGACTGTGCCATTTCTGTTATGGAAAGAAGCATAATAGAAGAAATGATTTAGACTAAAAAATAAGAAGATGTTTACCATATTCCATATTAGGAAAGAAACTGGAAAAAATATCGAGTTATTTTTTTTTAAGAATAGAAAAAAATGGTGTTCTGGGTAGAAAGAATGAAGAACACGTTAAAAACTAAAAAACATAAAATCAGAAAGAGTGATCTTTATTTTTTAGAAAAAAACGTTTTATAAAATCCATAGAAAACGAGTAGGATTTTTAAAAAGAATAAGAAGAATCAGAAGAAAAATGCAAAACCTGTTTATCTTGAAGAAAAGGAGTTGCAGATTCAATGTTCTGGGTTTACTTGCTTGAGTGTTCTTGAGAGAGATAGTGTTTCTTGCTTTGAAAGTTTTGAAAGCGTAAACCGTATAAAGGAGAGAAGAATTCCTTTTATACGAAGTGATAGAAAAGAGAGAAGGAATGAAGCGGGAAAAAAAATCATCATGACATTGACACGTTCCACGAAGTTGATTGGATAGAAGAGCAACGAACGAACGTGTCAGAAAAGGCGTATCGTGGATTATCCGCTCAAATGACGTCATAGGAGAGAGAGACGTTTCATTTTTCCGTTTTGAAATTATCATTGAAGAAAAGTCAGCGATAGATTTTCCTTTTTGAAAGTATCCCTGATGGTAAAGATAGGGATAGATTTTCCTTTTAAAGGATCACTGACTAGAAATATCAGTGATTAATGTATTTTTCAAAAGCTTTTAATCATTTGAAGAAAGTTTAGTGATTAAAGTTTATATTTTGAAGAAAAACATCTTAACTGAGTTAAAATTCAGTTGAGAGAACATACCTGAGAGTCAGAATGTTTATCAGAGAGAGAACAATGAGAGGGGAACATTTGATTACTGACATAATACATGAACGCTGAAGATTTACTCTTCGAGGTTCAGCATTCCAAGCTCACTGATGAGAAAGTTGAACCTTGTCTCATCAAGAGGTTTGGTGAATAAATCAGCAAGCTGAAAGTCAGTAGGGATAAAGTGAAGTTCAATATCACCATTCATCACATGATCTCTGATAAAGTGATATCTGATCTCTATGTGTTTCGTCTTTGAATGTAGCACTGGATTATTTGCTATGGCTATAGCACTAGTGCTGTCGCAATAGATGGAAATTTTTGACAACTGAAGGTCATAATCTAATAGTTGATTTCTCATCCACAAGATTTGAGAACAACATCTTCCAGCGGCTACGTATTCAGCTTCAGCTGTGGAGGTGGACACAGAATTTTGCTTCTTGCTTGTCCAGCTTACCAGCTTTCCTCCCAGGAGTTGACATCCACCAGTGGTACTCTTTCTGTCGAGTTTAAAGCCTGCAAAATCACTATCAGAATAACCAGTTAGATCGAACCCTGAGTCTTTGGGATACCAAAGACCGAGGTTAGGAGTTCCTTTCAGATATCTGAAAATTCGCTTTATAGCGATCAGATGGGATTCCTTGGGTTCAGATTGATAGCGTGCACATAAACAAGTAGAGTACATAATGTCAGGTCGGCTCGCTGTTAGATACAGCAAGGAGTCTATCATTCCTCTATAGGCAGTGACATTAACAGGTTTACCAGAAGGATCTTTGTTAAGTGTCAGGGGTGATGCCATAGGAGTCTTCATCACTGAATTTTGTGTGAGATCAAACTTCTTCAGCATATCTTTAACATACTTACCTTGGCAGATAAAAGTACCTTTATCAGATTGTTTAATCTGAAGACCAAGAAAATATGTCAGCTCACCCATCATACTCATTTTATATTATTTCTTCATTCTTTCAGCGAAGCGAGTACACAGAGATGGGTTAGTAGAACCAAATATTATGTCATCAACATTTATTTGTACAAGAATTATATGACCTTTTATCTTTCTGAAAAATAACGTATTATCAATTTTGCCACGTTCAAAATTTTCAGAGATAAGAAAAGATGAGAGAGTGTCATACCAATCCCGAGGGGCTCGTTTTATACCATAGAGAGCCTTATCCAATTTATAAACATAATTTGGATACTTAGGATCATAAAATCCTGGTGGCTGTTCTACATAGACTTCTTCATTCAGCTTTCCATTTAGGAACGCTGATTTTACGTCCATTTGATAAACGATGAAGTCTTTATAGACTGCATAAGCTAAGAATAGTCGAATTGCTTCGAGCTTGGCCACAGGGGCAAAGGTTTCATCGTAGTCTATGTTGGGAACTGAAGAATTTATCAAGTATGGTTAATGTTGCTGGTTCAGAGTTAATACTGCTGAGTATTACTACTGCTAGTAATTAATACTGCTAGTCAAAGTTAGTGCTGCTTGAACAAAGTTAGTACTGCTTAGCTAGTTAGTACTGCTAGTAGTTAGTGCTGCTTAGTAGTTAATGCTGCTGAAGATTAATACTGCTTATATGATAAAGATTCGCATGAAAGGACAACAGCTGGATGGACTGAAGATTATGGAAGGCTTAGAGATATACATGGAAGATATGCTGAAGATATGTTTATTTTATTGTAATTATCTTTTTGATTAGTATATGTATAGAAGATACAGAATAGTTTTAAATGAGATTAATTCCAAGTTTAAGAGAGAAATCAACCTCAAGGCATAGATCCTAATTCTAGAGAAGTAGAATTCGTATTGGTGAGCCTGTTCATCAATATTGAGGTTGAGTGTGTAATCTTGTAACTTCAAAGCATTCAATACAAGTTTACAGTTTGTTCTTCATATTTACTGTGTTGATTTACTGTTTCATTGAATATCAAAGTGTTATTCCGCAAACTTCTTTGATATTGTTTCTGAGAATTAATTCTTGTTGAGAATTCGATCCTGACAAGTGGTATCAACATGGAAGAAGCCACAAGAGAGGGGGAGATTGATGGAGAGAAATTTGATGTTGAGGAGCAGCAAGCAGCAGAAACAGTTACTACTGCTGACATAAATAAAGCAGCAGAAACAGTGAAAGAGGTATTAACAGATCTTGAGATTGCAGAAACCTTACTTAAGGTCAAGAATGATACTCCCAAGGTCACTTCAAAGACCAAAGGAGTAATCATCAAAGAACAAGGTGAAGTGATCAAGAAAGATAACAGTAAGAAGGCAATCAACAAAGACAAAGGAAAAGCAAAGATGGTGGAATCTGATCAACCAGTCAAGAAGCAAAGGTTGGTTGAATCAGATGAAGCCTTAGCCAGGAAGATGCAAGAGGATATTGAAAAGGAAGAAAGAGTTCAGGTGGAAAAGGACAGGGAGATGGCAAAGGCTCTAGCTGCTGAACTGAATGAAGCTTATCAACTGAGTCTGTCAACTGAAATTGCACAGAAGAAAGCTGCAACTATGAAGAAATCAGTGGTGAAAACAGTTGTAAAGAAGAGACAACCCTCAAAGACTTTCCTAGGTACCCAAGAGAGAAACAAGATGATTATATTTCTCAAAGGTGCTGTAGGAGTCAAAAAGGAGATGTTCTCAAAGATGTCTTTTGAGAAGATTAAAGAGCTATATGATTCAGAGATGAGAAAGCTTCAGGGAAATGAAACTGCTAGGGTGGAGATGGAGAAGAGGATGAAAGAAAGTAATGACTTTGATTTTCAAAAGCCATTTCCAGATGAGCAAGAAACACCCCCTAAGAAAGAGGCCACTCTGGGAGAAAGTCTAAGGACTTTAAAGAGAACAAAGATGATGGCTAGGAGAAAGTCAATCAAGAAGCCTAGAATAGCTGAAGGAGAGGCTGAGAAGGTTGCTGAAGAAGAAGGGGCACCTGAGTCATCTAAACAGAAAGAGCCATCAAACATAGACGATGTACATTTGTATATGGTTGTGATGGACAAAGTTCCTGAACCAATTTCAGCAGAACCTATTGGTATAAAGCCTCCTGAGGTCATTCACTGGGATACATTGACAGTGGATGGAAAGGAATATATAAGGCTGAAAAGGAAGGATGAAAAGTATGAAGTGTTCAACACTTGGGCGGAAATTGTTAGAACATGCTCTAGGTCAGATCTTGAAGAGATGTTTGAGATAGGAATGAAGTTGTATGCAGATATACTGAAAGCTCCAGAGATTTCAATTACAAAACTGGTAATGGAGTATCTGTGTATGATGTTCAAACCTGAAGAAGTAGAGCATGTGATCAAGAATGTCTTCAAGTCAGTCAACAGTTGGACTCTATATGAAACTAGTGGAGTATATACAGTGACTTTGGATCTGAATCATAATGAATACTTCCTAGTGGATAGAGTGTATAATCATAGCAGATTGAAGCTTCATGCCATGCTGAAGAAAAAGCTAGGGTGTATTCCAGATTCAGAGATGGCTAAATACTTGATCCAAAGAACCATCAATCAGAGTTTGGGATTGGATGCAAATACTGGAATGTAGGCCATTATGAAGTTTTGGGAGCATCTTGAAAAGCATCTTGAAGATTAATTCTGAAGAACTTGACTTCTTGTCCTAAAAGTCAAGTAAGGGGGAGATTGTTGGGAACTAAAGAATTTATCAAGTATGGTTAATGTTGCTGGTTCAGAGTTAATACTGCTAGAAGACTTCAAGGTTAATACTGCTGAGTATTACTACTGCTAGTAATTAATACTGCTAGTCAAAGTTAGTGCTGCTTGAACAAAGTTAGTACTGCTTAGCTAGTTAGTACTGCTAGTAGTTAGTGCTGCTTAGTAGTTAATGCTGTTGAAGATTAATACTGCTTATATGATAAAGATTCGCATGAAAGGACAACAGCTGGATGGACTGAAGATTATGGAATGCTTAGAGATATACATGGAAGATATGCTGAAGATATGTTTATTTTATTGTAATTATCTTTTTGATTAGTATATGTATAGAAGATACAGAATAGTTTTAAATGAGATTAATTCCAAGTTTAAGAGAGAAATCAACCTCAAGGCATAGATCCTAATTCTAGAGAAGTAGAATTCGTATTGGTGAGCCTGTTCATCGATATTGAGGTTGAGTGTGTAATCTTGTAACTTCAAAGCATTCAATACAAGTTTACAGTTTGTTCTTCATATTTACTGTGTTGATTTACTGTTTCATTGAATATCAAAGTGTTATTCCGCAAACTTCTTTGATATTGTTTCTGAGAATTAATTCTTGTTGAGAATTCGATCCTGACAGTCTATGCCTTCCTCTTGTCTGTATCCCTGAGCAACAAGTCGAGCCTTGTTGCGGGTTACAGTTCCATGTTCTTCTAACTTGTTTCTAAACACCCATTTGGTGCCTATTACAATTTTATCAGATGGTCTAGGAACGAGATTCCAAACTTTGTTTCGAGAGAACTCAATCAGCTCTTCTTGCATAGTGCTGACCCAGTTTGGATCTCTGAGGGCATCATCAGTCTTCTTTGGTTCTATTAAAGAGAGAAAATTTACAAAGAGACAGATATTACCTGAGCTTCGTCGTGTCTGAATACCTGCTTCGAGATAACCAAGAATTTGATCTATTGGGTGATCTTTGGTCCATCGCTGAGCAGGAGCATGATTGCTTAACTCAGAGGTTGGATCAACAGTTGGAATGTTTACTGATGATGACGTTTGAGGTTCATCGGCAATTAACTGTTGAGAAGGTTCATCAGAGAGGTTTTCAGACGAAGGTAGATTTGATGGTAGTAGTGTGTTTAGAGGTTCTGCTGAAACCCATGAGGTAGTTTCAGCGATAGGATGTATAATGTTTTGATCATCATCAGCGGCTGGAGGATCAGAATGCTGATGGTTTGAGAAGAAAGGTTTTGTTTCTCTGTAGTGAGAAAGCATCCAAGCATTTAACTCTTCATTGTCAGCGATTGGTTTGGAGTTCGCTGAGCGAGTTTCATCAAAAGTGACGTGAATTGTTTCTTCTACGGTTTGTCTTCTCTTGTTGAAAACTCTGTAGGCTTTGTAGATGGAGGAATATCCTAGAAATATTCCATCATCAGCTTTTGGGTCGAACTTTCCAAGTTGATCTCTGTTGTTTAAGATAAAGCACTGACAACCAAAGATATGAAGAAAGCTGATAGAAGGCTTCCTTCCAAGAAAAAGTTCATAAGCTGTCTTACCAAATCGCTTTATTATCAGCGATCTGTTTTGAGTAAAACATGCAGTGTTTACAGCTTCTACCCAAAATTGAGTAGGGAGATGAGAATCGCTGAGCATTGATCTAGCAGCTTCTATGATTGTTCTGTTTCTTCTTTCAGCGACTCCGTTTTGCTGAGGTGTTCTCACTGAAGAGAATTTGTGAGAGATTCACTTGTTCTCAAAGAAATTGTTCAGGGAACTGTTTTTGAATTCAATTCCATGATCACTTCTTATTGAGCGAACAGTAAGATTTTTCAGCACTTCCATCTTTTTCACAAAAGATATTAGTTCTTCTGGAGTATCACTCTTACAGCGAAGAAAGATAACCCAGGTGTAGCGAGAATATTCATCTACAATGACAAGTGTATATTTCTTTCCAGCTATTGATTGGATTTTGACAGGGCCAAACAGATCCATATGCAAGAGCTGAAGAGGACTTGTTACTGAGGAAACTTGTTTCGACTTGAAACTAGCTTTTGTTTGTTTTCCTTTTTCACATGCTCAGCAGAGAGATTTTTTAGCATATGAGTGCTGAGGAAGCCCAGAAACCAGCTCCTTAGATGAGAGAGAATTCAGGGTTTTGAAATTTAGATGAGAGAGCCTTTTATGCCATAGCCAGTTGACATCAGAAGAGGCCTTAGAGAGAAAACATAAGTTATCAGTGATAGTAGAGTCCATATCTATTACATAGACATTTTCTCTACGATGACCACTGAGAGCAAGTTTTCCTTTTTCATCTACCACTGAACATGCTTTCTTTGAAAAGCGAACTTCGTAATCTTAGTCACATAGCTGACTGATGCTTAGAAGGTTGTGCTTCAGTCCATCTACATAAGCGACTCTTCGAAAGGTAGTTGTCCCATTGCTAAGGACACCAAACCCTCGGGTAAATCCTTTTCCATTTCCACCAAAGGTCACAGAGGGACCTTTCTCTTCCTTGTATTCAGTGAGCAGGTCTCTTTGTCCAGTCATATGACGAGAACATCTACTATCGAGATACCATATGCCCTTTGATCCCTACATACATAAGGAAGATTAAGCGTTGTTTGGTACCCACTTTTCAATGGGTCCTTCAGAGTTAGTGGATAATGAAGATTCAGCAGTCCTCACAGCTGATGAAGAATCAGCTTTAATGGTAATCTTCACTTTGGTTAATTTCTTAACCTTAGTGGTATCTTTCACTTTGGTTGATTTTTCAACTTTGGTGACTTTCTTGGCCTTAGAGGCATTTTTCTTCACTTTAGCTGTTTTATCAGCTTTGGTGGCATTTGGACATGTACTTGCAATATGATCAGTAAAACCACAGTGATAACATTTTCTGTATTTGAAAATGGTTTTAGGATCAGTAGAAGGTTTTGCAAGTTTAAGATGAGCAGGACCAGGTCCGATAAGGATTTTCTCATGAGATATAGGAGGGATTTTCATTTCTACAGATCTCGTTGGTCTAAGGTCAATCTTTAGCTTTGGAGGACAGAGATCAAAAATTTCTATCACAGAGCTAGAGGATAGCTTAGCTGAAGGTTTAGAAGGAATTTTCAGCTTTGCTTTCCTGGTTGCCTTCTGAGGAAGGAGAATGGACTTTCCTTTATCCGTAGACTTAGTGTCTTTGGATTTTTCCTCAGTGATGGGATTTGAAGAAGAACATGGATAGAATTGATTATAAGAAGTGTCAAAGAAAGATGTGACAAAAGTTCCAAACTTAAGCGAGGAATTTTCTTCTTTAGGATCATCCTGTGGTGTCCAAAAACCAAGACCAGTTCTATCACTTTCAGGAGTTTGAGCATTTATTATCTCAGAGATCTTTGTTGATGATTTGCACCATTTTTCAACATGAGCCTTTTCTGCTTTTAGAGCAGCAATGGCTTGTTCGCGTTCAATGCTGATGATTTAATTTATAATGACTTGATCTTTCAACTTTTCTTCTAAAAGATTTAGTTCACTGATCTTTTCATGACATTTCTCTAGCTCTTGAGTTAAATGTACATTTTTATTCTCAGCTTGAGTTTTGTCGTTTAGAGCATTATAAAGGTCAATTGTTAGCACATCAACAGCACGACTTCTCTCAGCTTCAGGTAGAGAGGGATTTGTAGAGATAGATACCTGAGATGATATGTAGCTCATAGAAGGTTCAGATGGTTCTTCTACTTCTTCTTTAATCTCAGCCATGAGGCAAAGATTAGCGACTTCTTCATCATCAGAAGATGATTCTTCTGATTCAGCCCAGTCATGTTCTTCAGCGATGAGAGCTTTACCTTTTCGCTGATAGCTCTTCAGCTTTTGATATTTGTTCTTCAGCTTATGGTATTTGTCATCACTGGATCTTCTTGAGGTAGAAGGTTTGAAGACCTTTTTCGACCTGCACTCACTAGCAAAATGTCCAATTTTTTCGTAGTTATAGCAAGTGGCAGTAGCCTTATCAACCGGAGTTGATTTTGGCTTTTCAGTAAGAGAGAGAGGTTTACTTCTTCGGAAGTTACTCTTTCTTGCAAATCTCTTAAAAGAGTTTGTCAAGAGTGCTAAGGACTCATCAAACTTTGAAAGATCAGGGTCTGATAGATCCTCAGATTCAGAATCTAACTCAGTGATGGTGAGAGTAGATCGCTGAGATGGAATTATCTCTGAAGAGACTAAAGCAACAGGAGTACTTTTGGAGTCTTTAGAATCTTTTACAAGATTCTTCTTCAGAAGATTAGATTGCTCATAGTTGAGCAATATTCCATACAGAGTGCTTAAAGAGAGAGTATGTAAGTCTTTTGTCAACTTAAGACATATTGAATAACTGTCCCAGCTTTCAGGAAGACTTTCCAAGAATTTGTTAGGACCTCAGAATTAGAATAGGTCCTTCCAACAGTTCTTAGGTCAATGATTAGGCAGTTAAACCGCTGATGAATGTCAGAAAGAGATTCATTCTTTCCAGCGATAAAACTTTCATACTGTCTTACCAAGTTAATCTTTCGAGTCTCTTGGATTTCAGTGGTGCCCTCATATTGAACACATATTGTTTCCCACATTTCTTTAGAAGTTTTCAGATGCATGATGGAATGGAAAACTTCATCAGGCAGAGCCATTGAGATGATGGTCTTTGCTCTTGCATCTATGCCTACCTTCTTTTTATCTTCATCACTCCACTGTCTTATTTCCTTAACGACATATCGTTTAGGGACAGCTTCAGTGGTGGCAGTAGCGGGAACCGCAACTACAATTCTAATAGGTTCATAGGGTCCGTTTTCTATATATTCAGGTATAGTAGGATCCGCACCTTCAAGAAATAGCATCATTCGATTTTTCCATAGAGAAAAGTTATCTCTGCTAAATCGAGGAGGTTTAGAAAGTGAACCATTATCATAGTAGTTTGTGTTTGTGTTTGTGTTTAGTGCCATTTTAGAATAGCAAGGAAGAGTATTTAGCAAGATCTTTGTTTATCAGATTAAACAAACTGCTCTGATACCACTTGTAGGTCCCGGAGGTGCTTAAAAAGTTTGTAGAAGGGGGGGGGGGGTTGAATACAAACACAAAAATTAAAGTTTAATAAATTGTTTATTGATAAATCAAAATACAATTTATAAGTTTGTTGCGGAATAAGATTAAGACAGACTCAATCTAAACAAACTTAAGAAACACTAAGATAATTGCACAAGAAATTCAGAGAATGGGGGATTTAAGAGATATAGAAAACAATGGTTTCTATATGGAGTTCAAGGATTGAGCTCCCTCATAGATGGAGGGGTGAACTTCCTATTTATACCCTATGCATTAAATGCATGGCAGGGTACTTTACACGTGGCGTTCACAGATTGGCTTTGGGAGTCTTACTTTTGGGAGACATGCTTTCGGCCGGGTCATGAACAGTGTAGTTGATAGAGTTGTTGTACGTATCGTGGCAGAGACATGTCCGTTCTGACACATAGTACTAGTTTGTGCAAGGATAGACAAAAGGAAACTTGAGACATAAGCTTTGTGATCTTTTGATCGATGAATATCTCTTCTTTCAGAGATAAAGAGGTTCAGCTATCGCTGAAGCTTTTCCTCATGTTCCTTCACGTATATGTAGAGTTGTCTTTGCTTCACTAATATCCGCATCAAATCACTAGTAGACTTCTCTATATTCAGCAGCTTCGTCTTCGATTCAGCTATGAACATATGTTGACGCGAGACTTGTCTTCAGGGATTACGTTGGCTGTTTACTTCAGAAACTATCAGTGATAACTGAAAAGACTCAGTCTGATCACTGATAGTGAAACACTAATACATAGAAATGTTTGAGAGACTATCAGCGATAACTGAACAAACTCAGTTTGATCGCTGATGGTGAAACACCAATACATATTAAAACGTAATTTTCACTAAGTATAGAAGAGGGTCTTTATCAAATCACTGAGAGAGTTTGGATCAACAGTGATATCATTCAAGACAACATAACGATTAGGAAGGTGAGTTATGTCGAAAGCTTAGGGCACAACTTGTTTAGCATCGGTCAATTTTGTGACAAAGGGTTAGAGGTCAACTTCAAAGCTAAGAGATGTTCAGTTCGTACTGAAGACGGAAATGAACTCTTAGTCGGAAATCGAAAGACAAACCTCTACACCATCAATCTTTCAAAAGTTCAGAATGACAATCAGATTTGCTTACTGACAAACGCTTCGATGCAGCAAAGTTGGCTTTGGCACAGACGACTATCACACCTGAATTTTCATTATATCAACAAGCTGGTCAAAGATAAGTTGGTAAAAGGACTTCCTGAGCTGAGATATGAGAAAGAACATTTGTGTGCTGCATGTGAAAAGGGTAAGATGAAGAGAGCCGTACATAAACCGAAGCCTGAACCAAGCACCAGTTTTCCAGTAGAGTTGTTGCATATGGATTTATGCGCTCCGATGAGAACACAAAGCTTAGGCGGAAAGAAATATGTGTTGGTTATTGTGGATGATTATTCAAGATACACGTGGATCAAATTTCTACGTTCAAAAGATGAGACGCCCGAAGTTCTCATTACCTTCTTAAAGACGACCCAGGTGAATATGCAGAGACAAGTCAAGCTTCTTCGAACTGAAAACGACATAGAGTTCAAAAACAATATAGTTGAAGAATATCTCGAATCGGTCTGGATATCACATCAATACTCTGTTGCACGTACACCTGAACAGAATGGAGTAGTCGAAAGGCGAAATAGGACGCTAGTCGAGGCCGCTTCATTGGCTACTCTTCAACATCTGCAGCATATCGTGTTTATCTGAAGAAGTCAAAAACAGTCGTCGAGAGCGTCAATTTAACATTTGATGAAGATACGGCTTCTGAACAACTCAGTTCAGAACCCGTGATAACTGGAGTATTAGCTTCTGGGCAGATCAGTCCAGAACCTGTTTCTACAGAGAACAATTCGGATAACGCTTCTAATTCACTTTCACATTTATCTGATTTAGGTTTGTTATTTGAGTTCTTTTATGATGAGTTTCTAGGATCTAATTTGCCTAAATCTGCTGTGACTGACAGGTCTGACGACACAAGTTGCAATCATCCAGTCACTTCAGAAGTTATAACTGAACTTGAATTCCCCGTTCAGTCAGAAACTCATATTCCATTGAATACTCCTACAGTTGAAGATATAAAAGTAACTGTTGAGCCAGAAGTAACTGTATCAGTTGGGTGTGGTACACTGTCTACTCAACAGCCAGAGTATGTTGTTCCAACTGATGCTTTTGCACCTGAAATTTCAACTGCAAACCCCCCTCCAACTATTCAAACTGAAGATCCTGATAGTGGATTTCAAGATGATAATCATGATCAATCAGTATCTACTCCACTCCCTCATGAGCATCGCTGGACCAAAGAGCATCCTTTACACCAAGTAATTGGAGATCTCAACAAGTTGGTGCAAACTAGGTCAGGGACTTTGAATCAATGTATGCATGAATTTGAATCAATGTATGCATGACTGATTCAGAATGGGTGTCTGCTATGCAAGAAGAATTAAATCAGTTTGAATCCCTGAAGGTCTGGAGATTAGTTCCAAAACCGGAAGGAAAATCCGTAATTTGCACTAAATGGGTATTCCAGAATAAAAAGGATGAAGATGGTATTGTCATAAGAAATAAAGCAAGACTTGTTGCCAAAGGTTACCGGCAAGAGGAAGGCATAGACTACGATGAGACATATACTCCAGTAGCGCGTATAGAGGCAATCCATATGTTTCTAGCCTACGCAGCTCACAAGAATTTCATAGTCTACCAGATGGACGTGAAAACGGCCTTTCTAAATGGCATTCTTAAGGAGGAAGTATATGTGTCTCAACCAGAAGGGTTTGTAAATCCAGATAAGCCAGATCATGTCTATATTTTGGATAAATCCCTGTATGGTTTGAAATAAGCCCCTTGCACATGGTATGATGTTCTATCTAAATTCTTGGTCAAGTCAGGTTTTTCCAAAGGTAAAGTTGATACCACTTTGTTCATAAAAAAGGAAAAAGCCGATATCATCCTTATTCAAATATATGTTGATGATATAATATTTGGCTCTACAAATCCTAAATACTACAAAAACTTTTCTAACCTCATGGTGTCACATTTTCAAATGAGTATGATGGGAGAGATGAATTTCTTTCTCGGATTACAAGTAAAACAGTTTTCAACGGGGATTTTCATTAACCAATCTAAGTACATTTTGGATATTCTTCGGAAGTTTAAAATGGAAAATTGCAAACCAATTGGAACCCCGATGGCACCAGGTACTAAGATTAGCACTGATCCTTTAGGTAAAAATGTTGATGTTAGGACTTACAGAGGTATGATTGGTTCTTTAATGTATATTACTTCAAGTAGGCCAAATATTATGTATTCAACATGCTTATGTTCTAAATATCAAGCTGCTCCTAAAGAATCCCATTTGGTTGCTGTCAAACGGATTTTTAGGTATCTGAAGGGGACTGCAGATCTTGGTATGTGGTATCCTAAGGATACTGGGTTTCAACTGACTGCTTATTCAAATGCAGATCATGCAGGTTGCATGTTGGACAGAAAGAGCACTTCAGGTCACATTCAATTTCTTGGAGACAAGCTCGTTAGCTGGGCGTTAAAGAAACAATTATGCGTTTCCACATCGACTGCTGAAGCAGAGTATGTAGTTGCTGCCAGTTGCTGCTCTCAAGTCCTGTGGATGCGAACACAGCTGCGAGACTCTAGATTCAAGTTTAAGAAAATACCTATCTATTGTGACTCGAAGAGTGTAATCGCGATATCTGGTAATCCTGTCCAGCATACTAAAACCAAACACATTGACGTTAGGTATCATTTTATCAAAGATAATGTAGAAAAAGGAACAATTGAACTTTATTTTGTAAAAACAAATTATCAGATTGCAGATTTATTTACCAAACCCTTAGATGAAAAGAGATTTAATTTTCTTGTTTCTAAGCTTGGTATGCTAAATCTTAAGACATAATCGGTTGTTACCTAATAAAGATACGTATTGTTATTTTTCATCTTTTTATTTATCATTATTTCTGAAAGATATCTACACTTTAATAGTTTGTTCATGATCTCAGGGGGAGAGTGAGATGCACTTTAAGATGATCTAAATTCTTTTGAGGGGGAGCTTATCTAATTTCTGCATTTTACTTAACTGACAAATTTTTGTGATGCATGATTTTAGGGGGAGCATATACGTCATATCAAAGGAGTAAGACTATGATTTCTGATTATTTCAGATCAGAACTCGTACTTTAATCGTTTTACTGATTTATGTCTTTTACATTTGAATAAACTTTGTGAATAAAGTTGCTTTGACTAGACTTTGAGACTTGTGCAGAATGAGAGAAAGCTATCAAGATCATATTTTTATGACTTCAGCTGACTTCATGAGATTTAAGACGAAGAGAAAAGGTTAAATTTCTTATCTTAATCTCATATATGGTTGAAAGAAGGACGACTTTCAATCATAAGAAAACATATTCTTAAATGTTCAAACCACTTCCCGATTCTTAAATAGATTTCATGAATTGGAAGTGTGGTTTTAAATGTTTTCATTATTAAAAGTGCTTAAATGATTTATAAACCGTGTGTTTTCAAAGATAAATACTTGTGTATTGTCTTTTCTATATACTTTCAAGTATTCACACACACCGGTTTAATTTTTGTTCAAATATGTTCTTACCATGTCTCAAATTTTGAAACATATTTTTCGATGGTAAGACACCCCGCTTGTACTTCAAAGAATTTTGAGCGTCATTTCATTTCGAAGCGTTTCATTTCTAGAATGTATGTATTTTTTATTCATATAGACAATATCCATTATTCTTGACCATAAGCCTTGATTGATATATCATATCATTTCTGATCATTTTCATACAATTGTCAGATTTTCAAACAAGTCTTTTGCATTCATGTTCATTCATTCCATACGCTTGTTTGAAAATACTTCCATGTTTCAAAATGTTCATATCTTCATGATTATATTTTGAGCATAAAATCGTCTGACTTGTATTTGAGCTTTAACTGTTCAAGTTAAACCATTTTTGAGCAACATATGCTTTATAGGACAATACAGGGGTCTTTGTGCTAGGACTTAAATGAACTTCTATGGATTCACGATTACCAGTGTTTCCTACCCAAGAAGTTACCCCATAGTGATTGAGTGTAAGGAATCAAAAAGAAATGAGTGTCGGTTGTGCGTTGAGGTAAAATGGAAAAGAGAGTTTGGTTAGATGTGAGCTTATTGAATTAAAAGAAAGAGGTGTGAGATCAGAGTAAAAGAATATCAAACTCTGCACCAACTACTTTCTGAGTCGGGCAGCCACATTACTAATGTTTCACAATTCATGGTGAATATTATTGAAATAGGCAACTAGCCCATGCCAACTCTTGTTAAAACCTCACCAACCACTCATTTTCTTCTCAAAATGAAGTGTTTCATATTTCAAAGGGGACGCAGCACATAATCTATCTGATTTTCATTTGGAAAATCTGGATATTGAAAAAGAAGGAAGTCTGCCCCACCTTCGCACTTCAATCATGCACATTGAGTCTGTGTTTATCTATTGTTGTCTTAGTGGTTTACACTATGTTGAGCCTTTATAAAAGCAACTATTCGTGCTTAATTCTTTCTACACTTGCACGAACACACAAGGAATTTGTTTTCTTGTCATAACATTTATAGAAATTGCCTTTGTAGTGTTTCGATGATTGGATGGAAGCCTTGAGGGAGTGAACATCATAAAAGCTCCTTTATATTGTGTATTTGTTACACACAGTGACTTAGTGTTACTGACATGCATGTTAACTGATTCATTTGTTGATTCAGGTGTTACATTCCTATTTTGTATAGATTTGAAAAGATCTGGATAAATACATTGTTCAAATTGGCAAAAGAATCAGAGGCTCTTGTATGATCAGTGGTCAGATCGGATACAGACATTTCTTACTGAAAGTTTTGATGATGTTGATGCTTATTTTATCAAAAAGGGGGAGATGGTATCAAGAAATGTTAAAGTGTTTAAAGTAAGTTTTGGGAGATGAATTTTAAAGAAATGTCCAAGTCAGAAGATTCAAAGTAAAGATTTGAAGAAGATCAAGAAGATGTGCTGATTTTGAGGAATTTTCTTTGAAGATTATTTTGTTAAAGCAATCCGAGTTGAATCTGATGATAATTTCTTTCCTAAGTCTGAAAGAATTGTGATATTACTGAAGAGATTGTTGAAGATCTGGTTTATCATATTTGGGAGATTGTTATTTTCTTCGAATACATACTTGGAAGATTTCAATGTTAAAGGAAGAGATTGCATCTGACAAAGCTTAAATAAGAAGACTGAATTGCTAGATCTTTCAACAGTGGTCTTGAATCTAAAGGGGGAGATTGTTAGAGCATAAATCTATTGGATACAAGATCAAGATTGTTGAAGGTTAAATATACAAGAAGTCAAAGTTGAAAGTCAACTCTCATTAAAGTCAAAGTCTATTTTGTAATAAAAGTCAAAGTGCATTGTATTTGTTATTGTCCTTGTATTTTAGTTGTAGGTATAAATAGCTTTTAATTTCTGTTCTTGTAGTTAGTTGAAAATTGAGAATCTAAGAAGAGCATATCCAGAGAGAGTGTTTGTAGAGAGAGAAAAAGATTTCTAGAGAGAGAGATTTTATTCATTTGAATTGAATTTGAATCAAACAGGTAATTGAGATTAAATCTTGTTTGTTTGATTGTTCAATTGTGATTAGAAACTAGATTCAGGACACACAGATTCTAACTGATTTTCTCCAGATACAACTGATCTAGATCCTGGTTCATTCAGTGGTGATACTATTTTAGTTGTAATATTTGGATCAGCTTGTTCATAAACCTCTTGAGTTTGACTTGTAGAAGCTTCACCAATTCCTCCAGAGGGTCCTGATATGTCTGCACTAGTAGGATGTGAGTCAGTATTGATTAAACTTTCTTGACTGTTATTTTCATTAGATAAATCATTAAATGCATCAAGAAACAACAGATCAAGATCAGATTCAGTAAGAGGTTTAGAATTCTTATTCTTTTGACGATCAGGTTCTACACTTGTTGATGTAGAAGCTTTGTCTTTAGTTCCGAGTTCTGAAATGCTTTGTTTAGACGTCCTTGTCTTCAGTTCATCAAAGGTCACATTCACACTTTCAATCACAGTCTTTGTCCGTATGTTGTACACTTTGTACACTTTTGATTGAAGTGAATATCCGATAAATATTCCTTCGTCAGCTTTTGGTTGAAATTTGGACAAATTCTCTCGATCGTTTAGCGCGTAGTACCTGCAGCCAAATACATGAAAAAATTTAACCGTAGGTTTACGACCATTAATAATTTCATAAGAAGTTTTATTAAAACGCTTATTTATTAAGGTCATGTTTTGTGTAAAGCAGGCAGTGGCTACTGCTTCAGCCCAGAGAAACAATGATAGTTATGAATATGCAAGCATTGTTCATGCAACTTCTACCAATGATCTGTTCTTACTTTCAACTACTTCATTCTTTTGAGGAGTCATCGTCGCAGAAAAATTGTGTGAAATTCCAACTGAGTCAAGAAATGATTGAAGAGTTGCGTTCTTGAACTCGGTACCGTTGTCACTTCTCAATTGTTATACCGGGCTTTGTAGAAGAACTTGGATTTTCTTTATAAACTTGATTATCAGATGTGGAGCCTCAGATTTCTTCCATAAGAACTCTAACCATGTATATCTAGAGTATTCGTCCACCATGACTAGAATGTACTTCTTGCCATTAATGGATTGAGTTCTCATTGGTCTGCACAGATCCATATGAATGGGCTCCAAACATTTGTTGCAGTTAGATAACATCTTGAGCTAGTGTGAAATTCTCTTCATTTTTCCTTTTTCGCACGCAGAACAAAGAGAATCTTGTTCAATCTTCAATTCAGGAAGTCCCGTAACAAGATGTTGTGTTATGAGCTTATTCAGATCCCGAAAATGCTAATGAGACAGAATTCGATGACACAACCAACTCTCTTCTGTAGATGTCTTAGAAATGAGACAAACTGGCTTTGAAGCTTTGAGTATTGGAAAGTGAACACCATACAATAATCCCATTCTCCCAGCTTTGATGAGTTCTGCTCCACTTTGATCTTTGATATGACAATAATCAGCATCAAATTCAATCTTACATTTCTTCTCTGCAAACTGACTGATCGAGAACAGTTTGTATGCCAAACCCTCTACGTACAACACTTTTGAGATATAAATCATATTGTTCTTTATTGTGTCGTAACCTCTGACGTATCCTTTCATTTCGTTACCAAAATTAACTGATCCTGCATAATGATCAACATAGTCGAATAGCAGGTGCTTGTTCGTTGTCATGTGTCTTGAAGCTCCAGAGTCAATGATCCACACATGACACGCCTGTAAGCAACAGTCACTTAGATTTAGGTACCCATATGAATATGGGTCTTGTCTTGTTCGTATCCTTAACAGTTTTCAAGTTAGCCGATGACCCTTTAATTCTCCACTCAAATCTGGGTCCTTTTGCTAATTTCAGATTTGGCAATCCACTTCCACACAAACTTTACATCAGCTATTTTATTTATATGAAAATCACTGGTTTTCTTCTTAACAGAATAAATTTCAGCTTTATTGACTTTAGAATGATCAGAAGATTTCTTGTTCTTAAACTGGATATTTTTCTTTTTCTTTGAAGACTTGGGTTTCAAAGAAAATGAACCTTTAAGACAGAATGAGCGTTGCAACCTAGTAGCAGCTTGTGTCAAAAACTCTTTTCGAGAAAATGTTTTTGTTCTATTAGTACTTTGTTGACAAACATCATTACAAGCATTCACTACTCTATTACATTCACATCTATCAAAATCATTCACAATCTTGTCCACTTCAGTCTTCTTCTTCTTCAAACTGTCTTTCTTCAACTTTTCATCTGAAACACAATCAGATTAAGAAACATTAATGGATGAAGAAGTTGAACACTCACCTATTTCATTAATACTCACCTCTTTTTCAGATTTTTTAAACTTTCCAAGTCTGATTTAACAACATGAGGTGCATGATCTATTTTGTTAGACTTAGACTTAATCTCAACACTTTGATTAATAGAAATTGGAGCATCTTTATCAATGTAAGCTTCTTTTCCATTTGAGAGTTTGAAAATTTGGGACTCTAGACTTCTGATTTCTTTTTGCAAAGATTCATTTTGAATAAAACTTGAGTCTAGCTCCATCCCAAAATTTTCATTGGCTTCTTCTAATTCAACAATTAAATTGTTGAGATCTGAAATATTCCTTTCCAACTCATAAATTTTATCCAAAGCTTCTTGATACTCGAGGTCAGTAAATTTGGAAGAATTTTCAGAGATAGACATGCTTGAAATTACTTCTTCATCTTTATCTTCTAAGATTGAACAAGTCGGAACAGTTTCATTTGAGTCAGAATTAGAACTAGCTTTAGAAGACTCAGATTGTTTTGGAAAAAGATTTTCATATTCGACAAATGTATTCTTTTTACTTTCGTAAGAAGAATTTAATTCATCGTATGAAAATTTAACTGTATTAAAACTATGAGCTTCTGAGTTAGTTTTAATTTCTGACTTAACTTCTTCTGGTTCTTCCTTCTTCATATTTGGAGATTCAGGTAAAGAAGTCTCTGGCTTAACAAAGGTGTCCAAAATGTGGGGTATCAAAATAATATGTTCATCACCCGACTTTTTAAAATTATAAAGATTTGTGGGTGCCTTTTTCAAAACATCCACATCTGATAGACCCAAACCAGGTTTTGCTTTGTAAAATCTGGTGTCCTTTTGATTATTGGTCAAAATCTTAAGTGTTTGTTATGTTTGACCTCTTTTGAAGTTGAGATCTTCCAATTCCTTAATCTTAGTGTAAGCTTCAGTCCTATCTTTCAAAACAATATCATATTGAAGTGTCAGATCAAGATTCTTATCCTTTAATGTAACTATCTCTTTTTGTAATTCAGAAACTTTAGATTGAAGTTTTGATTTATCCAGTTTTAGAACATTTTTCTCTTCTTCTCTTTCTTCAGCCAATGTTCTATAAATCAATGCTTAATCTTGATATCCTTGTATGCTACTCTTTTGTTGTTTAAAATTTTCTTTCAGTTTTAAAAATTCAGAGTTCATCAAGTTTAACTAGGACATCAAGTTCAACACTTCATCATTATCATAATAAGAATCAGAGTTGTCAGGCATAGAATTTACCTCGGAATTTGACTCTTCGTTCAGGTGTGCCATCAGATTGTAATGCAACTGAGTCAGATTCACTTTTACTTCTTCCTCTTCTTCTTCATCAGAGTACTCGAACCAGATTTCCTCCTCAGCTTTCAATGCTTTGCCTTTCTCCATGGCCTTAGCAAGCTGGGCTTTCTTCGCATAGTACTCGTAGTTCTTAAACCTTTTCACTGGGCAGTCTTTGATGAAGTGGTCTGATTTACCACAATTGAAGCATTTATCTGACTTCTCCTTTTCTTTCTCTTCTCTCTTCTATTCTTTCTTCTCCTCTTTCTTCTATTTTTCTTTCTTTTTCTCTTTCTTCTCTTCATACTTGCCTCTAAACTTGCTAGATTTGTAAGAGTCATACTTCGGCTTGTTGTAGAACTTTTTCTTCCCAAATCTCTTATGAAAGCTCGAAGTCAACAATGCAAGTTTTTCTGCAAACTCTGTCAGCTCATCATCCTCTGACTCTTCTGCTGTCTCCTCATCAGAATTGTCTGAAGTCTCTATTAAGTTGGTCACTAAAGCTTTCTTCTTAGAACTCTTTGAAGAACCAAAGCTTGTCTTGATCAGCTTTCCCTTACCCTGAGCCAGAAGTGCCAAGGAATCCTCAACCTTTTTCTGCTTATCCTTGATTTTAGATAATTCCTTATTCACATAAGCTTGTTCCTTCACTTTATCCTCACGCTGGTGAAGGGCACAGAAAATATCATTAAGTTTCTCCTCGTCCATATCCTTGTTGATATGCATTTGGATAGTATAAACATCCCACTCGGGTTGGAGATTCTTAATAAATTTGTAGTTAATCTCAGATTCAAACTTCAGCACTCCGTTCATTCTCATATCGTTCAGAATGGTATTGTATCGGTCGTAAGCTTCCCTCAGAGATTCCCCTTCCTTTGCTTTAAAGCCCTCATAAGCATTGATGCTTTGATTTCTCTGTCTTTATGGACTTAGCTGAACCTAAAAACTGCTTTTCCAACTCATCCCAGATATCCTTTGTTGAGTCTCTGTTGTCTACTCGGTTGAAGATATCATTCGGAATGGCCATGATGAGGAAAGTCAAGGCAGTAGCATCTTTTTCAACTAGATCTTTGTCCACATCACTGTATTAAATGGGGTCTCTTGCTACTATTCGCTTAGGAATTTCAAGATTTGTATCTGTGGCTGGAATCCTGGCAACAGTAACATGAGGAAAGTGAGGACCGTCTATGATAGAATTCATCAATTTCTTGTCCTGATTGTTCAAGAAATTGATCATTCTTTTCCGCCACTGAGGGTACCCATCAGCTTGTAGAACCGGAGGCTTAGATTTTGAACCCATGCTCAGAAGATCACGAGACATGGTTGCAGACTTAGAGAAAGATATCTGATAAAAGGCTTGATACAAGATCTCCTAAACAAATCAGAAAAAGTTGACTTGAAAATTCAAACTCAGATTACCACTGGAAATCGATCTCAGAAAAATACCAAGGATCTAAATGGCGCGCGGCGCGGCGTGGAGGAGAGGTCAAGCCTCAAGCCTTACGAGTTACGGGGAGGCCATGGCGTTTTTCATGGCGGCGCCAAGGCGGCATATATATATATATATATAATATTATATATATATGTATAATTATATAATAATGGGAGTTTTATATCATATAAAAAAACAAAAGAAGAACCTTGAATTGATTTGATATCAAATATACAAAGTTTACAAAAATGATATCAAGAAATTATAACTCCCCAAAAAATCATAACTCCCTAAAAAATCATAACTCCCCCACGTGATCGTGACTGAGAATTGAGAAACAGAGAGAGAAAGGGAGAAGGGGAAGTGAAATTATAGGGTTTAAAATATTTAATTTTGACTTTTTAGATTTTGACTTTTTTACCATGTAAATTTTCAAGTTTTAGAAAAGTACAATTTCCCCCCATAACTCCATAACACGCCATGGTGTGCCTTAGGAAGCTTAACGCCATAACACCATAACGTAACGTAACGCGATAACGCGCCATGGCGTGCCTTATGAAGCTTAACGCCATACATCGACGCCAAGCGTAAAAACGTGGAAGCAAGGTGGCGCCATGGCGCGCCATGACGCGTTTTTTAGAACCTTGAAAAATACCAAGTACAGAACTCCCAGACACCTGAAACTCGCAAACCCCTTAAAACTCGCAGACCAAAGGATTCGCAAAATACTGTTTAGAGAACTTCGCGCTAAAAGCGTCGTGCGCGTTTTAAGAACTCGCAGACAACTGTTTGCGCATTTTGAGAAAATCGCAGATAGTTACTAGTGCGTTTTGAGAAACTCAAAAGTAAGGTCGTGCGCTAAGTCACTTCTCGCAGAATGCTTCGTGCGCGTTTCAGACAGAAAAATATTGATCAAGTTACTTCTCGCAGATGAATGCAAACTCGCAAATCAGATAACTCTTGTGCGTTCCATGCTTAGACAATTTTTTAAAATGAAGAACTCGCTAAATGCAAACTCACAAGGTCTAGAACTCGCAGAAGCTTTGAATGCGAACCACAATTAGAAAAAAATTCACGAAACTTGAAACACGCAGAATCCAAACTCGCATGCTTTGTTATGCGCGAAACCACTTTTCGCAAGACGTTCTATGCGCGAACTAATCCAAACTTGCAGAAGACATAAGAATCATCATCATGCGTGTTCTTCAATACTTGTGTGTTCTTCCTTAGCACGTTCTACAGATCTTGCACGTTCTTTACTTGTACTCACAAAATCGATCCAAAAATTGATTTTCCAACTAGTCCATAGTGATCGAAATACAAAATGTAACACTTCTATAATGCACTAAACCAACTAAAAAACTCGAAATTACAGTGCCCATTGTTGAAATACAGTGTTCGTAAGTTTTTGAATTTTTTTTTCAAGAAAATCAAAATTCAAATCGAAGAAGTGATTAATTCGTGAAATTTCGTGAATACAAAGTGATCTAGAACATTAATTGATCCCAATTACATCATTTTTACATTCAAAACACAAATAAAAAATGCGAATTTGATCAAACTAATGAAACTCAGTAGACGTTCTGCGTGTTCTTGATGAAATCAAGAAATCGATCCAATTTAGTAATCAAATCTTTCTGAATTTGAATAGGTAGGCTCTTATACCAAATGTAAAGTCCAAATCAAGCCATATACAAACAATTACAAAGTAAACCAGATCAAATATAGTAGAGAGAGAAACTAGAGAGAGAACAAGTCATATATCATAGATGAAATCACAACATTACAATGTGCGCACAGCTCTAAAGTTACATGGTTCTCTCAAAGCAAAGACTATTTATACCTGTGACTAAAACTTTCACACAAAAGAAACTCTCACAAAGCTTGAAAGACAAATACAATAAAAGTCAACACTTGATCTAAACATTACATTAACAACCACCATGCCTCCTCCAGTTGTCCACCCTCTTTCCGCTAGGAGTAAACTTTGGTCTTTTAAAAGCATTTTGTCGCCTCTCCCACTTCCTCTTCTCTCTCATCCTGGACTTCTCTTCCTTGTCTCGGGCATAGATGTCTTCCATTATTTTGGCTTCTTTAATAGCCTCCCTCAAGGTAGTGTCCTATAGAGTTCATGTCCGCTGGTATACCCTTAAGGTAGGCTTTCACCTTCTATATTTTTATCGGGGCCACATGCCTTACCAAGTTTAACTTCTCCATGAAACTTCGGGTGTATTCCCTCATCGACGAGTTCCCTTTTCAGAGCGATTGGAACTCTTCTTCGGTACGATCTATCTCTCGTTCGTTACAGTACTCTTCTAAGATCTTCTTTTTGTATGAAGCCCACGACAGATGGACCAACACGAACACGGTTTCTTCCAGATTGACTTTGGTAACGTTCCATCGTTGAAGGGCGGTCTGTTAGGGCACAGATTTATTGGATTCAAGATCATAAAGATTGAAGACAAAAGTTCAAGAAGTCAAAGTTGAGAAAGTCAACTTTCATGGAAAGTCAAAGTCTTTTGTTAACAAAGTCAACATTTGTATTTTGTTTGTTTTCCTTTGTAATTGTCAAGGGTATAAATACCTTGTTTCCTTGTTATTGAGAATTAGAGAAGTACACGAATCAGAGAAGAGCATCATTCATATTATTCTAGAGTGAAAAAGTAGTGAGAGAAGATTGTAATCTTGTTATTTGAGATTGAAATCAATGACATATGACTACAATACATCATCTTGATTCTGTTTTAGCAATTAGAACTTGAATATTGGGAATAACAATTTGTATCAGAGCAGATTCAAATGGAATCATTTCAAGAAATCTGAGTTCGACACTGTGTTCTTCAAAGTCAGAATAGTTTTTGAGTTTTAGTGTGAGTTTTGAGTTGTAATTGGTTTCTTAGTGATCGATGAATGTAAGAGATTGAGTTTGTATAGATAATTTCACGAAATGAACTGTAATTAATTGTTAATTTTTAGATTTTATTGAGTTTTATGTCACGAGTTCTTGAGCACTGTTTCATAGATCAAATTGTATTTTTGAGTGTTTAATTATGTATTTCGTGACTTGTAATCTGTTAGAATATTGTAATCGATCATTCATACAAAGTCTCAAGCCAATTGACAAAGGTTTGATCGAAAAACAGATGGAAAATCAAGGTTTGGTTCGAGAGTCTGAAGAACACGCTAGATCTATGAAACGCGCAAGTTCTTCGCAAGAACAAGCAAGTTGAAGAATTTGGTCTCAAACCCGCAAGGCGTTATTAGCGAGTTCATAAAACGCACAAGGCGTTATCTGCGAGTTCTAGAAACGCGCAGATCGAAGCCTGCGAGTTTGAAATTTGGGAAAAAGTTTCTAAGTGTTGAAACGCGTAAGTAGACACTTGTGAGTTTAGGAAACGCGCACGCCACTATCTGCGAGTTTCAGCAATTCTTTCAGTCTGCGAGTTTGACAAAACGGGCAACCCTTTGCTTGCGAGTTTCACAAACTCGCACGCCTCAGTTTGCGAGTTTCAAAGTGAATAGTTTTTTGCGTGTTTTAGGCATTAGCGAGTTTCATCGAGAATAGTCACTTGCGATTTTCAACAATCAGCGAGTTTCAGCCATCTGCGAGTTTATCAGAACACGCAAGCCTTTGCGTACAAGTTTCACAAACACACAAGCTTAAGCCTGCGAGTTTCTCAGTAAACAGTGCTTTGCGAGTTTTGTTACTTAGGATTTTTTTTCTCTGAGAATTTTTCAAAACTGTAATATGGCGCTGCCCCTCGACCCCGCAAATGCGTTGCCCCTTGACCCCACCCGCTAACCGGGTAGCGGGACCCCCGTGCTAAGTCTGTGGAGGGGGACATAATTCTTTTTGTGATCAAAATCTCTGATTTTTTTTTCAAGTTTTTCTGTATTTTTGAGATTTCATATTGGATTAACGATCAAGTTTAAGTTCTTTTTGTTAACAGATATTCAAGATGGGATATCTTTCTGATGATGATGAAAAGAAGATTCACAAGCTCGAATTAGAAAACAAAAAGCTTGCTTCCTCAGTTGAATACTACTTAAAGAGATCAAAGAGATATTCTGATGAAAGAAAGTTACTGAGAGAAGAAGTTAGTGCATTGAAGATTGTAAATGAAAATCTTCTAAAACAGACTCCTAGGATGAATGATGAAAAGATACTGAGTCTAGAAGCTGAGAATAAAGAGCTGAAAAGAAAGATTTCAGACTTTAAAGATCAAATTGCCCAGATTCAGCAAGCATCTGTTGAAAGTTATGAGAAGAAAGCTAAGGATTTAGAAAGTTTGAATGAAGAACTGAATAGAAATATTTATGTTCTGGAGAAAAAGATGGTTGCAGAAAGATCTAATTTTGAGACTGAAAAGAAAGGGTTTGCAAAGAAGTTCTCAGACTTTTCCAGAAAATGTGCTGACGAGAAGAAGACAGTTGAGCTGAAATGTTTAAAGCTTTCTCAACAGATTTCTGAGTTTGAGAAAGTAATTATTCTAGAAAGAGAAAAGTTTGCAAAGGAAAGAAAGACCATAGAACAGAAGAATGTTGAATTCTTTAAAGAGATGTCTGATGGACAAAAGAATGTTGAAAAAGACTTTGAAGAAGAAAGAATTATATTTGAGAAAGAGATAAAGAAGCTGACTGCAAAGCTATCTGAGCTATCTGAAAGTGCATTGAATGATTAGAAAGCAAAGCCTGAGTTTAAGAGAGAGATTGACCTACTTGTCAAAGAAAGAGACAGTTATTCGTCAAAGGTTAAAGATCTTGAAAAGATTGTTTCCAAGGTGTTGGTGACTGAGCAAACGACTCTAGAGTCAAAAATCCACAGACCTAGAAATAGTTCAGTTGGTTCTAACAAGCCAGCCTCAAGCTCACATTTGAAAATTGTTTCTTCAAGAAGGTCAGTTAATTCATTTGATCAGATTCGTACTACTAACATTTTCTATGATCAAAATGTAGATGGTTCAAATACACAAAGAAGAAAGAGAAGAACAAGATATGAAGAAGAAAAGATGGTATGGAGAGTAAAACCAGTTGATGATAAGAAGAAAGAAAAGAAAGGAAAGAAAGAAGAAAAGACAAGTAACAAATCATGTATACATGCATCAACAGTCAAGAAGAACAAAGTGCTAAAAGGTAAAACTGATCTTGCTTATTCGAGAGATCAATTGATCAGGTTATCTAAAAAGAGGTATTGTTCTTATTGTCGTACTTATGATTTTGTTCATAAATCTAGTGATCATTTCTGGTATGGTTCTTATTCAGTTACTCCCATAAGAACTGCAACTAACATACATGGACCTAAATACCAGTGGGTACTAAAACCAAAGACTGGTTCTGTGTTGCATGCACCTACTGTCAAGGGGAAGTAAGAGAACCAAGGCTTCTGAACAAATCAGTTCAGGACTCGTACTTCAACGAAGTTTGACTTCTAAACATAACAGTTTAGGACTCGTTCTTCAACGATGAATAAGAGATGCTACTCCCGGGCTGATATGAAGATGTACTCAGATACTCAATGAGGAAATCAACCTTCAAGGGGGAGTACATAATTTTTTTTTGGAAATATGTATTCGGAATATATGATGAACTACACTTCAAAGGGAGTTGTAGATCTCTATCATGTGATTTATCACTGACAAATTTCAGATGCATATTTTCAGGGGGAGTAAAGAATTATGATTTCTGATTAATTCAGATTAGAACTCGTACATTAATCGTTTTCCTGCTTTATGTCATTTACATTTGAATAAACTTTGTGAATAAAAGTTGCTTTGACATGACTTTGAGACTTGTGCAGAATGAGAGAAGCTGACACAATCATATCTTAATGACTACAACTGACTTTATGAGAATTAAGATTGAGCGAAAAGGTAAATTTCGTATCTTAATCTCAAATGTATCTGAAAGAAGGACAACTTTCAGATATAGAAAACATGTTCTGAAATGTTCAAACCACTTCCCGAAGTGTGATTATTTTTTAAAACGTTTTTCAAATTTACTTGTGCTTCAATAATTACAAACCGTGTGTTTCCAAAGATATATACTTGTGTATTGTCTTTTCTATATACTTTCAAGTATTCACACACACCGGTTTGATTTTTATTCAAAATGTTCTTACCATGTCTCATATTGTAACCAATTTTTTCGATGGTAAGACACCCCGCTTGTACTTCAATGACTTTTGAACGTCATTTCATTTTGAAGCATTCATTTCAAGAATGTCTATATTTTTGTTTCATATAGACTTTATCCGTTATTCTTGACCATAAGCCTAAATTGATATATCATTTCATTTCTGATCATTTTCATACAATGTCAGATTTTCAAACAAGTCTTTTGCATTCATATCTATTCTTTTAATATACTTGTTTGAAAATACTTCAATGTTTAAAAATGCTCATATCTTCATGATTATATCATCTGAGCATTCACTTTATCTGACATTTGTATATAACTAATATAGTTAAACCATTTGAGCAACAGATGCTTTCTAGGATTATATGGGTTCTTTGTGCTAGGACTTAATTGAACTTCTATGGAATCATGTTAACCAGTGATTTCTAACCAAGAAGTTAAACCTTTAGTGATTGAGTGTGAAGTTTCTAAAAGAAATGAGTATGGGATGTGCGTTGAGGTAAAATGGAAATGAGAGTTTGGTTAGATGTGAGCTTAATGATTAAAAAGAAAGAGGGTGTGAGATCAGGGTAAAAGAATATCAAACTCTGCACCAACTACTTTCTGAGTCGGGCAGCCACATTACTAATGTTTCACAATTCTTGGTGAACATTATTGAAACAAGCAACTACCCATGCAAACTCTTGTTAAAAACCCCAACAGCCACTCATTTTCTTCTCAAAAAGAAAATGTTTTATATTTTTCTGGGAACGCAGCATATAATCTATCTGATTTTCATTTGGAAAATCTGGATATTGAAAAGAAGGAAGTCTGCCCCGCCTTCGCACTTCAATCATGCACATTGAGTCTGTGTTTATCTACTGTTGTCTCAGTGGTTTACACAATGTTGAGCCTTAAAGCAATCATTCGTGCTTAATTCTTTCTACACTTGCACGAACACACAAAGAATTTGTTTCTTTGTCATAACTTTCATAGAAGTTTCCTTTGTGGTATTTCGATGATTGGATGGAAGCCCTGGGGGAGTGAAAATCAAAAAGCTCCTTTATATTGTGTATTTGTTACACATAGTGACTTCGTGTTACTGACAGGCATATTAACTGATTCATTTGTTGATTTAGGTGTTACACGATTATTTTGTCTAGATTTGAAAAGATCTGGATGAATACATTGTTCGGATTGACGGTGAATCATAGGCTCAGTTTGAAAGATCAGTGGTCAGAAAGTTTTCAAAGACATTTCTTGGAGAAAGTTTTGATGATATCGATGCTCAAATCATCAAAAAGGGGGAGAAGAGTTCAAGAAATGTTTGAAAGAGTTTGAATGAAAAAGAAATGTCCGAATCAAGAGTTTATGTTAAAGCTGGGTGAAAATATTCAAGATTGTTGAAAGATGAAAGCAATAGAATTGTTGAAGATAATTTTTGCTGGAGCAAAGTGTGTTATGTCTAAAAGAGGTTTGGTTACAACCTTTGGGAGATAATGTTACTATTTTTGAAGATCACACGTTGGGAAGATTGTTGAATGTTTTTTAAGACAAAGCTTATTAAAAGAGAAATTTCATTGTGTTAAGGGGGAGTTTGTAAATCATATTTGTATAAAAGGGGAGATTACAAGAGAAGATAAAGGTTGATCAAAGGGGGAGCTTAATCAAATCGAGCTTAAAGAGAGAAGATCGAATTGCTAAATCTTTTAGTAATGATCTTGATCCAAAGGGGGAGATTGTTAGAGCACAGATTTTCTGGATTCAAGATCATAAAGATTGTTGACAAAAGTTCAAGAAGTCAAAGCGGAGAAAGTCAACTTTTATGGAAAGTCAAAGTCTTTTGTTAATAAAGTCAAAGTCAACATTTGTATTTTGTTTGTTTTCCTTTGTAATTGTCAAGGGTATAAATACCTTGTTTCCTTGTTATTGAGAATTAGAGAAGTACACGAATCAGAGAAGAGCATCATTCATATTATTCTAGAGTGAGAAAGTAGTGAGAGAAGATTGTAATCTTGTTATTTGAGATTGAAATCAATGACATATGACTACAATTCATCATCTTGATTCTGTTTTAGCAATTAGAACTTGAATATTGGGAATAACACGGTCCCCTTCAACATCTGGGTGGAAAATCTCACCTTCATGTTCTCCCCGCATTCACTTGACCTGAATGCTTGCTCCGTCTCTCGAATCCAATTCGTGAAATCAACCGGGTGGTCCGATCCCAAGAGTTCTGGAGGCTTGCTACATAAAAAGGTCTTATAAGTGCAAGCCCTCTCTCCCCTTCTGGCTTCAATGTTGACTTGCTCCTACAATATTGAGACGTTTCCGGTTCCACATGAACCCGTTACAAAATTCTCGAACACTGCTTCATGCCTATGATGGTTATTGTCCCCGACCTCTAGCATTTTCATAAACACATCTTGTTGTTTCTCTAAGGCAACATTGACCATTTGCGTCACACCGATCAACATTTTAGTTTGTGGATTCACTTCTTGTATAACCAGAGGTGTGGTGGCCAAGTTAACCCTTGGCACGTGCTTTGGCCCTCCTCCCAGAAGATTCGGTATGGGTGGAACCACGGTTGTCTCTATCCTCCCTGTTTGATCATCCGTGGATGCAGCCGCCACATGACCGTCCACTCTCGTTCAGGGTCTACCTCACGTGTTTACTATTAGTCTGCCATACACGAGAATAAGGATAAGATCGAGTAAACGTACAACTACATTCATTAATCATTGTAATAATAAGGAAGTCAAGCATACCCACGTATTGACATATTCATAATAGCATTAGCTAAGTGAAATTATGAACATATTATATATAACAATTCTTGCTATTATCATCACAACTTTCAATTAACGTAATTTCTTCGGATCTAAGACTCTTTACCCTTCTAAGGACTCCTACCCAATTCTAACAATCATGCTTAACATCTCAGTTTAAGTCTATATATCTCGCTTTCATACCTAGTTCACTTAAACTAAAGCTCTGATACCAACTTGTAACACCCAAAAATTTAAGATCTATGTAAATTCCAGAAAATAGGTAAAATAAAAACTTCCTTAATGATCAACAACTGTAACCCGCTACGGGAAAGTTTGTACAATAATTGTTATCGAATAAATGAGACATAAAAGTAACAACCTACTTAATCTAGACTTTAATATCTAGATTAATATGGGTGTCCCTATATCTCTAAAATATCGCTCTTCACAAAAATCCCAAAAGATGAACTCCAATCAGTGCCCCTAGATGCACTAAGCGACATATCAACCCATCCTAGACCCGCCGCTAGTGGGACCTGTAAATCAACTGCATCACGACAAGTGTTAGGATCGAAGCCTAGTGGGATCTTATATACATACATAGAAACAAGAAGTGATATATAAACATAGATAGATGTTACCGGAACTCACATGGGTGGTACAACACAATAAATCTCAACTTTGCAATTGATGTTTCATACCTAAACATATACACACAAAAGATACTCTTGAAAACACGAGGGAGACTCATTTTTCCATCAAAGTGACAAGTACACGTGAGTAGTGTCACCTAATGATGTTGTTGTGGGTTACACCTCAGGTTCTAGTTTTAGTGTACATGCCATATAGGCATCACATTCTTAAACCATTTCGTACCTCTATTGCCTACTCCGTAGAGTTATACCTCAAGGATTTAAGGAACCTTATTACATACCCAAGCTAGACGAGTTGTACCTCAAGGGCATCGATTCCCTTTATTGTATACTCGCTAGGGGCCCACAAGGTTGGCCTACAAATATGAACTCACCATTCGTACCCCTCTAAACCCTCATGCATAAGGGTTTAGACACAAATACCCCAATTTCATCGTGCACAATATTATTATAAGAATTTAAGCTGCACATAAATGTAAGTCTCATATCTACACATAACCCATCATCATATGGTTCTAATAATTGATCACAATAAGTCTATTTACATAACCTCTCACACATTGGATGACATTACCCCATATGACAATATTAAGTTCACATAGATTTCTTGCTCATTTCAATAAAGTTAACCATCATACATTTATATGTAATATTCCTTTCAAAAGTCTTCATTTCTTATTTAGGGCTAGTAACACTTGGAATTTGACCCTCAAGGCTATTACTCAAATTGAACCATTTGTGGTGTAGAGGCTTGTTAAGAAATCCTAACAATCATCTTTAGGGTGACCAAACACATAATTTATCTTAGGTCAAAACCCTACTTTTACTCCATAAATCAAAACATGAAAGATTCATGTAATAATGTCACATAACGAGTATTAATGGTGATAACAAAGTAAAGAAACTCACCTTGATGTTAGTGTAAAGAAAACCCTAGATATAGCAATACCCTAGAAGGTGAGATGAAATCGTAGGCTCCAAATATCTTGAAACCTAGAGAATAAGGTAGGGAAACCCTAGGTTAAACACTTATAACCATAAAAATGATTTAAGACGCATTAAATACAAAGGAGAGATAAGGATAGGAAGGAACTTACCTAGAGGTTGAGAGAAAAACGGGGTCTTCTAAACTCAAGGAATCATCACCACACCCTCTCAAAATTTCGGCTAAAAATATAAGGGTAGGGAGACGCCAACGATAGTGACACCACGATATGCCATGGGCACAGTTCTCGGGCACTATCGCTGGAAGTGTACTGAAAAGGCCCTGACTTTAGCGATTGTGACATGCGAGAGTGACCTCGACACTCTCGCCGAAGGTGTACCGCTCCTTGTGCTTTCCCCGCGCCATTGACACATGCTTGTGCCGCGGTCACTATCATTGGGCACAATCACTTAAGGTGTACCAAATGGGGTTCAATCCCCGTGATAGTGCCCTCGGCGAGAGTGCAAATGGCAAACTCACAGGAACGGTCGCCCAACTCAACCGAAGCCCCAATTTTTTCGAAGCGATTCAACCTGTGCTTTCTTAGTCCTACGATATAGTCGCCAATGATAACCAAGGTCTTGGACAAGTATTTACATCTTAACTAAGCACTAATTAAATAATCAGATATACGTATGACACAAAAAGATCACACGGGCAACAAGGTTCAAATGTCAAAGTTTAATGAGAGTTAGCTTACTCAAAATTTGTGGTGTTACATGCATAGATATCTTGGCGCCACCACGATGGACCCTGATATCTTTGTCTTAGCTCCACCATGGTCTCCCACCAATGCTACCAATCCTTAACATATGGTTCTCTCAGCCACCGTCGACATAGTGGTTGTTCCATCTTATATCCTACCCACGGCTACACCTTCACCCATAACAGTCTTAGGTCTGACTGTTAGTCCCACCATCATGACTGACACCTCCTCACCATTGCCTACTAATTTACTTACAATTCCCCTGAGTTTGGACGAACCCAACTCAACATCATGGCCTTGACAAAATTCATGATACTCAAGGCTTAACATGGTCGAATTCTTGTATTTGGAAAGAGATTCATACGCGATCCAAAGTGCTTATTCATTCCTTATGCCGTTGTTCAAAGAATCCAGTTTCTAACATCTTCATGTACTTGTAGTGCACGATTTCACATGGTCTATGGTTCAAGACCATCGAAAAAGTTCTTAGTGGGTATTACTTATTCAGATGCTGACTACGTCGTCTGTCCCATGAGTTCTCAACCTACCAATGACCATGCATTATTCCTTAGACAATCTCCTTTCTCAGTGCTATAAAAAGTAATCAACAATATCCAAATCTTTTATGGAAGTTAAGTATCACGCGGTTTCCTATATGGTTCAAGATACACTCTGGAATCACTATGTTCTAGATAAGTTGGGCATCATCGTACGTCAATACATACGTCTATATTGTGATAAGTGTTTGCATCCTATCTTACGCTCAATCCGCTTCAACATGATCGGAGCAAACACTTTTATATTAATTATCATTTTATCCGAGAACGGGTTGCTCATAGTGATAATGTTGTCGGATACTTACCCACATAGGTAATCTTGCTGATATATTTATCAAAAGTCTCTTTGTCATCAATTTGAGTTATTGTGGTCCAATCTACACGTGTTCTCCCTTGCATAAACTAAGGGGGTGTAATAGTGTGTCTATAGGCTTCTTTATGCAAATATTTAGTTATAGGACAGGAGGCACATTCCGACCGGTGAAAGGAAAGAGCGAGATCTCCTTTTCTGTAGACTTCTCCTGTGTTTAGTTCACCTAGCATGGAAAGAAGTTGATCCCGCCAAAGTAGCCCTTGATTCATCTGGCAAAAGAAAGAAGGCAAGTATGACAACAGTTGGTAGAGCGAGAAGGGGAGCTTTGCTTCCTGCTCACTCCGGGAAGACCTAACGAAAAGTGGAGGAAGGTAACCTATGAGACCAGGGAGTTATGCTTTTTCTCTCTCCTCAGCTTCACAAAAGTGACTGTTCTGCTTGAAAGGATAGGCCGACATCTATTATTTATCTATCTATCTATCTATCTATATGTAACCTGTTGATCCCAGTTTTGATGTTCTTTAACTTGATTTAACCTTTTACTACACACAGATTAAATAAATAGAGTGCGGAAGCGTTTAATACGCGTAGAAAAGATTGAACATGCAAGGTAGTAAACACACAAGTAATTAATGAATAGAAAGTAAAGTATCACAAGAAAGTTACTCAAAGAACTGTTTCATTGATTACTCAAGAACACCAAGAACATGCAATGGTAGGTGCAAAATATGCTCAAGGAGTATACAGACTGCTATTTTCGTACGTGCTTCTTTGCTCTAAGGAGGTGCTCCCTTAATATACAAGAGGGATGTACCCCTTAGTACAAGACAAAAACTGACATTCCATAAACGGAATGCCACCTAGAAAGTAAACATCGTGGGACGCCCATTACTTTGATCTTGAGGATCTTCGTACAGCAGGTCTCTTGTGTTCTGCACGTGGTCTTGTCTTGAACTCTTAGAAGAGCTTCAACATTGATCTCCAGAGGTTGGCCTTCACAGAGGCTTTATCTTTATAGAATCTCCTTCGCTCCTCTGATATAACTTCCTCTGAGAGTCTGACTGTTGGAAGATCTTGAGCTCCGCGGCTGTAGAGGTATTTGTACACTACTTCTTCGATGTCCTTCTTTGGAGGGACAGGTAAGGGTCTTCTTAGGCTCTCAAAGCCTTGGATAACCTCTGCAACTCTATCCTTTGATGGTGTGTCAAGTGGTTGTAGGATGGGGAGTTCCGACAAAGGTTGTAGGTCAAAGGCCCAGTCTTCCTCTTCAGGTTTCATTCTTTTCAAAGCATCAAAAGAGCTTTTTAGTAGTTTCTTAGAGGAGGGAGGAGGAGGCTTGACCTTCTTCAGAGGTTTTGTAGCTATTGCCTTGCCTTTGTCTTTGGCAGTTGGTGGGGTTTCTTTGATTTTGGATTATGGTGGGAGAGGGGTTGCAGAGACCTTTTGTTTGGTTGTTCTCTGTGGTTCAGGTTCTGAGCTCATAGGGACTTGGTTTAGAGGAGCCACTGATATTGGTGCTTCTTTATTGGATTGCAGATTCTCCCCCTCATGAGGACCACTGCCGGAGGCATCAGGATCTTGGTCCTCATGCCGTGCCCTCTTCTGTCCTGCTTGGGTTTGGCAGGTGACAGGTTCCTTCCTCTTCTTTGGCGTACAGAGGTTATCATTGACATGATCTGTGATCTTCTTGATTGCGTCCTCTGCAGCCAACGACAGAGAGTTGATTTCGATGTCTGACTTGAAGCGAAATGTGGCTATGGATCACTTCAAGTTAGCTGACAGCTTCTTTCCTTGGTCGTTGAAGTTGGATTGAAGGACTTTTTGGTTTTGCAGAAACAGATTGCCCATGGCTTCTAAGTCGGACTTTGTTGCAAACGCAGAGGGATATGGGGCAGAGGTTGATGCTGTTGGGAACTGAAGAAAAGCTTAAGTATGGTTAATGCTGCTAGTTCATATTTACTACTGCTAGAAGATTTCAAAGTTAATACTGCTGAGTATTACTACTGCTAGTAGAATTAATACTGCTAGTCAAAGTTAGTGTTGCTTGAACAAAGTTAGTACTGCTTAGCTAGTTAGTACTGCTAGTGGTTAGTGCTGCTTAGTAGTTAATGCTGCTAAGACCAAGTTAATGCTGCTTCAGAGATAATGTGAAGATAATGATGAAGAGATCGTGGTTAAAGATAAACATGGAAAGCTTATAGATATAATGATGGAAGATATTTTGAAGATATTTTATTTATTGTAATTATCTTTTATTTTCAGTATATGTATAGATTTGATAGAATAGTTTTAGATAATTCATTAATTCTAAGTTCTAGAGAGAATCAACCTCAAGGCATAGATCTTAATTCTAGAGAAGTAGAATTCGTCTTGAAAGAGCTTGTTCTTCAAGATTGAGGTTGAGTGTGTAATCTTGTGATTTGATAATTAAATACAAGTTTGCAAGTTGTTGATCATATACTGTTTTGATTACTGTTACATTGAATATCAAAGTGTTATTCCGCAACTTCTTTGATATTGTTTCTGAAACTTTATTCTTGTTAAGAAATCGATCCTGACAAGTGGTATCAAAGCCTGTTCTCTCAGAAACATCTATTCATTCATCATGGAAAACTTTGCAGAATCAAACAGTACTCTAGTCTCAAAAGTTCCAATGCTCAGACCCAATGAATTTGATATGTGGAAGATCAGAATCAAGCAGTACATACTCCTCACTGACTATTCTATGTGGGATATCATAGAGAATGGTCCTTCTGAAGCAGGAAAGATTGGTGCAGATGGAAAGAGAACTCCACCAAAAACTGATGCTGAAAGAAAGATTAGACAGACAGAGATGAAAGCCTTGAGCACCTTGCTCTTGGCTATTCCCAATGAATATCAACATCAGTTCTGCAACTGCACTGATGCAGAGATGCTCTGGAATGCTCTAGAGAAGAGATTCTCAGGTACCAAAAGTACCAAGAGAAATCAGAAAGCCATTCTGAAGCAACAATATGAGAACTTTATGTCAACCAAGAATGAGTCTATGACTCAAACTTTTGACAGGTTCAACAAGCTTATTGGTGAACTTGCTACAGTGGGAGTACAAATTGATCAAGATGATCTGAACAGAAAGTTTCTAAGGTCCCTGAGTGATGAATGGACCATGTATACTGTGTCTTTCAGACAGAATGATCAACTGGAAGAAAAGGAACTTGATGATCTATATAATGATCTAAGAGTTTTTGAATCTGAGGTAGAGGCTAAGAAGAGGCCTTCTGGGTATGTTCACAATGCTGCACTCCTTTCAGCATCAACTGATTCTACTTCCAACCCTGAATCAGTTAGTGCTGCCAATGGAGCAAATCTAGAGAAAGGCAATGAAACTGTATTTGAAGCCTTTCTGGAAAGTCATGGAAACTCTTCTCTCATTAATGATGACTTGGAACAACTCCATCCAGATGATCTTGAAGAGATGGACATTAAATGGCAGATGGCCATGCTCTCTATGAGAGTCAAGAAGTTCATCAAAAGAACTGGAAGGAACAACTTCTCACAAAGAAGAGAAGATGGAGCAGGTTTTGACAAGTCAAAGGTGGAATGCTATAAATGCCATCAGAAGGGACACTTTGCTAGAGAATGCAGAAGTGGAATGCCTCAAAACAATAACCACCAACAAGCTCAATCTGGAAGCTTCAATAATAACAGAAACTCTGCACAAGCCCTTGTCTCTCAACAAGGCATGGGGTTTGATTGGAGTGATCAAGCTGAAGAGGCCATCCAGAACCAAGCTCTAATGGCAGAGGTGTCAGATCTCCCAACAGAGGTAACTTCCAATCTTTGTTCTCAAAAGTGCATTAACACTGTTAAAAGGTACAGGGATCACAACCAGACCATGAGTGATGACCTGAAGAGATTAGAAAAGGACATAAAAGATTATGTTAGGATTGTTGAGAGATTTGAAGAGCAGATTAAGGGTTTTCAAGCTAATGAGCTTCAACACTCTTATGACACAAACTACTGGAAGTGGGAGAAGAATGACTTAGAACTTCAACTGACCAGATCCAAAGAAGAGAGTGAAAAGCTAAGAGGAGAGCTAGCTAAAGTCAAACTAGATGTAGAAAAGTTTTCCAATGTTTCCAAAGCAATGGATTCTTTGCTACAAACTCAGATTCATGATAAACTGAGAAGAGGAATAGGGTACAATACCACACCACCACCCTATAACAACAACTACATCCCTCCTAGCTCATATTTGTTAGAAACAAAGGATAGGAAGGACCTACCTAAGGGAGCCACTGAGATAGATCCCTTAGATGAAGTAGTTGTTAAGGATAAAACTAAGAAAGAAGTTGTCAAAGATAAAGACAACACTGTAAGTGGTGAGATTCCTATAGAAAACCACATAATCACCAATGAGGGATGTGGAAAGCATTGGATCAAGTCTAATGAAATAGAGAAGACTGAGGGAAAGAACAAGAAGGTTCACTATAAGCAGACCACTGTTGTGAACTCTATCCCTTGCAAGAAGTGTGCATGCAATAAATCTGAGCCCCAAAAACATGATAAACCAAGGGGAAATCAGAGAAACTGGAACAATCAATGGGCACAAAAGCAAGGCATTGATCTGAGTAAAATCAATAGACCAAAGCCTTGTTTTATTTGTGGAAAGTTAAACAATTTGGCTAAGTATTATTTCTTTAACCCTATTAACCAACAAATGAACTTTCAAAGATTTGTGCAAAAACCTGTTAGTTATAGGAAGGCTGGAAAGAAACATGTGATGAAAAATTTGTTGAAACTGAAGGCCCCATGAGGAAAAAGATTTTAAAAGAAAGCATTAAAATGTGGGTGCCTAGAAGCACTAAAACTGTTAGTACTGCTGACAGGGATAGTGCTGCTGGAAGCATTACTGCTGCTACCAGTGTTAGTACTGCTGAAGATATTAATGCTGCTAATAATGTTAGTACCTCTTCAAAGGTTAATATTGCTAACACAGTTATTGCTGCTAACACAGTTACTACTTCTAACAAGGTTAGTACTGCTAAGCATGCAAGTGCTGCTAAGGCAGTTAGTACTTCTAAAACCAGTACTGCTTCTAGTAAAAATGTTTCCAAGCCTATCATTATGACAAAGTACTCCAGAAATGAGGAGTCAAAGTTTATAAATCTTGTCAAGAAAGAATGCAAGTATTTTGATGAGAAAGGGGTACCCAAGACCACTTTGGCTTGGGTTCCTAATTCATACTAACTGATTTATCTTATGTGCAGGGCAACCAACAGCTCAAGGGGAAGAGCATATGGCATGTTGATAGTGGTTGCTCTAGGCACATGACAGGCAACATGTCATGCCTTCAGGATTTCAAGCATATCAATGGAGGACATGTTGCTTTTGGAGATAATCTTACTGGTGGTAAAATAAGTGGAAAAGGTAATGTTACAAAAGGTAAGATGACATTTAAGGATGTCTACTATGTTGATCAATTGAAGTACAACCTGTTAAGTGTATCACAGGTTTGTGACAAACAACATAGCATATTATTTACAAATACATAGTGTATGATCCTTGCTCCAGGGTTCAAAGTAGTTGATGAAAGCATGATACTACTTAGAACTCCAAGAAAGGACAATGTTTATTGTCTAGATATGGACAATGTTGATAGTGATTCATCCCTGAACTGTCTTGTTTCAAAAGCTTCTGTGGATGAATCCTCTCTCTGGCACAGAAGGATGTATCACATGAATTTCAAGACAATGAACAAATTTGTTAAAAACAACCTTGTAAGAGGTTTACCTTCAAAAGTATTTTCATGTGATGATCATTGTATTGCATGTCTTAAAGGCAAACAGCACAAAACATCTCATAAGACCAAAGAGATAAATTCAATTTCTTCTTGTCTCCAATTACTGCATATGGATCGGTTTGGTCCTACAAATGTTATGAGTATAGGCAAGAAATCTTACTGCTTGGTTATTGTTGATGATTACTCCAGATTTACTTGGGTATATTTTCGAAGGACTAAGGATGAGACAAGTGGACTGATCAAATCTTTTATCCTAAGAATTGAAAACCAAACTAATCAAAAAGTAAAAGTCATTAGATCAGATAATGGGACTGAGTTTAAAAATTTTGATCTAAACACCTTTTGTGAAGAAAAAGGAATTGAGAGACAATATAGTGCCCCTAGGACTCCTCAACAGAATGGAGTTGCTGAGAGGAGAAATAGGACACTAATAGAGGCTGCTAGATCTCTGTTGGCTGATTCAAAACTGCCAATTACCTTCTAGGCTGAAGCAGTTAATACTGCCTGTTATGTCCAAAACAGAGTCCTAGTGGTCAAGCCAAAGAACAAGACCCCATATGAGCTTTTAAATAGAAGAAAACCCTTTATTGGATTTTCAAACCATTTGGGTGTCCTTGTACTATTCTCAATACCAAATCTCACTTAGGTAAGTTTGATAGCAAAGCAGATGATGGATTTCTTGTTGGTTACTCATCTCAGAGTAAGGCCTACAGAGTTTTTAACTCTTCTTCTAGAATAATTGAAGAAAGTGACAATGTCAAATGCAATGAGAACACACCAAATCCTATTGGGTCTGGTCCTCAGTGGCTATTTGACATTGATTCACTAACTAACTCTTTTGGTTTCAGTAGTGATGATTATGCAGGTTCAAGGAGTGGAGGATCAGGAACTACACAAGTTCAAGACAGTATACCTCAATCTGTGATCTTTCCCATACCAACAGTGGACTTATGTGAAAAGGAACCATCTACTGAACCAAATCAGAGTGAAGAAGAAAGTAGAGATGAGGAGAATCAAGAAAATCAAGAACCCGAAGTAGCTGCTGAAAATACCTCAGTTGACTTGAATGACTCTAATCTAGAGGTGGGATTTAATGAAGAACCTAGTCATCACACCAGAATACAAAAGAATCATCCTCCACAGCTGGTAATAGGAGATATATCTTCTCCTATGATGACTAGAAATCAAAGTAGGCTTCAAGAAATGCAAGACCAACATCATACAGTGCTATCTTTCTTTTTATCCCAGCTTGAGCCTAAAAAGGCACATGATGCTATGAAAGAGTCCAGTTGGATAGAAGCAATGCAAGAAGAGCTACTGCAATTCAAGCTGCAAGATGTTTGGGATCTGGTAGACCTTCCTAAAGGCCAAAGAGCAATAGAAACAAAATGGGTCTTCAGGAATAAGAGAGATGAAAGAGGTATAGTGATAAGGAATAAAGCAAGGCTGGTGGCTCAAGGGTATACACAAGAAGAGGGAATAGACTATGATGAAGTATTTGCACCTGTGGCTAGCATAGAAGCAATTAGATTATTCCTGGCTTATGCTTCCTATATGAAATTCAAAGTCTATCAAATGGATGTGAAAAGTGCATTTCTTTATGGCTCAATTGAAGAAGAAGTATATGTCTGTCAACCACCAGGGTTTGAAAAGCCAAGCTATCCAGACAGGGTATACAAATTGAAGAAAGCACTTTATGGACTACATCAAGCTCCAAGAGCATGGTATGACACTCTGTCATCCTATCTCTTGGAAAATGGCTTTGAAAGAGGAGTCATTGATAAGACTCTATTCATCAAGAGAAAGAAGAAAGATATCTTGCTGGTCCAAATCTATGTTGATGATATCATCTTTGGATCTACAAGAGACAACATGTGTAAGGAGTTTGAGGGACTAATGCATCAAAGGTTCAAAATGAGTTCCATGGGGGAACTTACTTTTTTCCTTGGACTCCAAATTCAACAGAAGTCAGATGGAATCTTTATCTGTCAGTCCAAGTATGTGCAGGACATTCTAACCAAGTTTGGTTTCTCAGATTCAAAACCTGCCAGCACACCTATGGAGACACACAAGCAGATAACAGCAGATCTTGAGGGGGAGGATATGGATGTTCATCACTATAGATCCATGATTGGCTCTCTCATGTATCTTACAGCATCTAGGCCAGATATAATGTTTCCAGTCTGTGTATGTGCAAGATTCCAAGTTAGGCCAAAGCAATCTCACTATCAAGCTGTTAAGAGGATATTCAGATATCTCAAAGGGCAACCCAGATTGGGACTTTGGTATCCTCATGACTCATCCTTTGACCTACTTGCATACTCAGATAGTGATCTAGGTGGAGCAAACTTGGACAGAAATCTACTTCTGGAGGATGTCAGTTTTTGGGTGCAAGACTAGTGTCATGGCAGTGCAAGAAACAAACCACAGTGTCCACATCTACAACAGAGGCAGAGTACATAGCAGCTGCAAGTTGCTGTTCTCAAGTCTTATGGATTCAGAATCAAATGTTGGACTATGGGGTAACCTTTCTACACACTCCAATTTTTATTGATAATAGCAGTGTTATTATCATTGTGAATAATCCTGTCAAACACTCAAAGACAAAGCACATTGAGATCAGGTATCACTTCATAAGAGACTGTAATGAAAAGAAACTTATTCAAGTTGTAAAAGTTCACACTGATAACCAGTTTGCTGATCTATTCACCAAAGCTTTTGATGTGGGTAGATTCACTTTCTTGGTAACAAGTGTGGGAATGATCAACTCTGAATAAGCTCCTTCTCAAAAAGTGGTTACATACCTGTATATTGTTTATTCTTGGTGTTACTAATCTTCTTTTTCAGGATATGTATAGAAGTACTTCGTGCATCACAAGCTTAAAAGAGTAAGTATGGTTAATACTGCCAGTGCACAGTTAATACTGCTAGTGGTTAATACTGCTCTCAGTTAATACTGCTAGTTAGTTAATACTGCTAGTGGTTAATACTGCTCTCAATTAATACTGCTAGTTAGTTAATACTGCTAGTGGTTAATACTGCACTCAGTTAATACTGCTAGTTAGTTAATACTGCTAGTGGTTAATACTGCTCTCAGTTAATACTGCTAGTAGTTAGTACTGCTTGTCGTTAATACTGCTCTAGGTTAATACTGCTTATGTCCCAAATACTATAAATACTCTTTGCCCGCCTAAAAAGTTCATAACGACTCTTTGCATACTATTCTCTTGCGCTCTAAACCCTTTCTCTCTCGAGTTCCAAGTTTTCAAGCAAGAACCTTCAAGGTCAATGGCATCAATGGCTTTCATAGACGAGCACAATGAAATCGCGATGCTACAGAAACCCAAACAGGCCGCTGGTTTCCACCAGATTGTGGATTTCCTCAAGACAACCCACATTGCTCATGCTCTCATTGTCTCGCCATCAATCTTTATCGAGCATCAAAGACAATTCTGGGCACATGCCACCATTGTTACTGAGAATGGTGTGCAAATAATCAAGACAAAGGTGTGTGGCAAGCCATTGACAGTTACTGAAGAGGTAATTCGCATCAGTCTACGTCTAGACGATGCCTCTAGTATAACTTCTATCTCTAATGATGAGCTGTTTTCTACTCTTACAAGAATGGGGTATGGAGGCCCATTGGGTGTTTTTAAGTTCTCAAAAGCTAAATTCTCACCCCAATGGCGTTTTCTTGTTCATACTTTGATGCACTGCATCTCTAAAAAGACTACTGGATGGAGTGAGTTCAGTAGCACCATTGCTTATGCTTTGGTGTGTTTGGCCACTGCCAGAAAGTATAATTTTCTAAAATGATTTTCAATGATCTTGTCTCAAACTTGGGAAACAAAAAGAGGTTTTATATGTACCCCAGGTTTGTTCAAGCAGTTATCACCCACGAATTGACGGATATGCCTCATTTTGATGGGATATATGTACCAAAACCCCCTAAAGGCAAGGTTTTCTCAAATATGAGAAGATCTGCTGGGGACTCGGAAAGAGTTGACACCCCATTGTTCTCTACAATGATGGTGGTGTCCCAAACTGATGAAGGTATGGTAGCAGGGTCAAGGCCCCCATTAGACCAACCCACTGCTAGCCAATCCCAACCTTCCCACCCTAAATCAATTCCCCAGTCTCTTCTTGATAAACCAATTTCACCAATCACCCAAACATACAAAAGGAAACAGGTAAAGAAGGCCCCTTCCCTTCTTGTACCAACAACCCCTAAGCCTTTAAGCCCTCTAAGGGAGGATTCTTTCTTAGAGAATATCTACAGGGAAACCACAAGGGTGTCTCCCAACCCAAAGGAGGTGCTCTCTGAGGAGGAGGTTGAGCATATGGGCGTTGAGGTTGCCACTACTCCTGCTAGCACAGAAGAGGACAGTGGTAACATAAATAAGACCTCCCCCATGGCAACTTTGAATGAGCAATCATTCAAAGGTCCCCGGTGCCAAGAAACCAAGGGGGTGGATAGTGCTTCTGCTAGGCAGAAGGCTTCCACTACTAAAAGATCCCATGATCCTTCAATAGGGGGTAACACTCCTGGAGAAGGTGAGGACATATATGACTATCTTGAATTGATGGACACAATGGCCAACATCAACAGGGATGTGATCAAACATGGCCAAGAAATAGAAGAATTGAAGCTGGTAGTCCTGTCACAACAAGTACAGATTGCTAAGTTGAAGAAGATGGTGACCAGGCTTGTGCAGAATAAGAGGAGAAAGCAATTTGAACTAAGAAGAAGGAAATCTAGGAATGATGCTCCCAAAAAGGGGGAGATCAACATGGAAGAAGCTACAGAAGAGGGGGAGCTTGATGGGATGAAATATGGTGTTGAGGGGGAGAAGGCAGCAGTAACAGAGCAAGCAACAGAAACTATTAGTGCTGCTAGTTCAAGTAAAGCAGCAGAAATGGTTAGTACTGCTGAAATAAGCAAAGCAGCAGAAACAGTGAAAGAAGTTCTAACAGAGCTGGAGATTGCAGAAACCTTACTCAAAGCCAAGCATGATACTCCCAAGGTCACCTCAATGACCAAAGGAGTAGTCATCAAAGAACAAGGGGAAGTGCTCAAGAAAATAAATGTAGAAAAGAAGGTGATGAGCAAAGAAAAAGGCAAAGCTAAGCTAGTGGAATCTGATCAACCAATCAAAAGGCAAAAGTTGGTTGAATCAGATGAAGCTTTGGCCAGAAAGATACAAGCTGATATTGAGCAAGAAGAGAGGGTTCAAGTAGACAAAGACAGGGAGATGGCTAAGGCTCTAGCTGCTGAACTGAATGAAGCTTATCAACAAAGCCTGGCAACTGAAATTGCACAGAAGAGAGTTGCAACTCTGAAGAAATCAGTGGTGGTAAAAACAGCTGCAAAGAAGAGACAACCCTCAAAGACATTCCTAGGTACCCAAGAGAGAAACAAGATGATTATATTTCTCAAAGGTGTTGTAGGAGTCAGAAAGGAGATGTTCTCAAAGATGTCTTTTGAGAAGATTAAAGAGTTGTATGATTCAGAGATGTTAAAGCTTCAGGGGAATGAAACTGCAAGGGTGGAGATGGAGAAGAGGATAAAAGAAAGTAATGTCTTTCTTATACAAAAGCCCTTTCCAGATGAGAAAAAACACCACCAAAGAAAGAAGCAACTCTTGGTGAAAGTCTAAGGACTTTAAAGAGAACCAAGATGATGGCAAGGAGAAAGTCAACAAAGAAGCCTAGAATAGCTGAAGGAGAGGCTGAGAAGGTTGCTGAAGATGAAGGGGCACCTGAGTCATCTAAACAGAAAGAGCCATTAAGTACAGATGATGTAAATATGTATATGGTAGTGATGGACAAAGTGCCTGAACCAATTTCAGCAGAACCTGTAGGAGTTAAGCCTCCTGAGGTTATTCTTTGGGATACATTGACAGTGGATGGAAAGGAATACATAAGGCTCAAAAGGAAGGGTGAAAAGTATGAGGTGTTCAATACTTGGGCAAAGATTGTAAGAACATGCTCTAGGTCAGATCTTGAAGAAATGTTTGAAATAGCGATGAAGTTATATGCAGATGAACTGAAAGCTCCAGTGATTTCAATTAAAAAGCTGGTAATGGAGTATCTGTGTATGATGTTCAAGCCTGATGAAGTAGAGGAGGTAATAAGGAATGTTTTTCAAACAGTAAATAATTGGACTCTATATGAAACTAGTGGAGTATATGCAGTGACCTTGGATTTAAATCATACTGAGTACTTCCTAGTGGATTGAGTGTACAACCATAGCAGATTGAAGCTTCATACCATGCTGAAGAAGAAGCTAAGGTGTATTCCAGATTCAGAAATGGCTAAATATTTGATCCAAAGAACAATTAATCAGAGTTTGGGGTTGGATGCAAATACTGGAATTTAGGCCATGATGGAGTTTTGGGAGCATCTTGAAGAAAATCTGAAGAACTTGACTTCTTTTCCTAAAAGTCAAGTTAGGGGGAGATTATTGGGAACTGAAGAAAAGCTTAAGTATGGTTAATGCTGCTAGTTCAGATTTACTACTGCTAGAAGACTTCAAAGTTAATACTGCTGAGTATTACTACTGCTAGTAGAATTAATACTGCTAGTCAAAGTTAGTGCTGCTTGAACAAAGTTAGTACTGCTAGTGGTTAGTGCTGCTTAGTAGTTAATGCTGCTAAGACCAAGTTAATGCTGCTTCAGAGATAATGTGAAGATAATGATGAAGAGATCGTGGTTAAAGATAAACATGGAAAGCTTATAGAGATAATGGTGGAAGATATTTTGAAGATATTTTATTTATTGTAATTATCTTTTATTTTCAGTATATGTATAGATTTGATAGAATAGTTTTAGATAATTCATTAATTCTAAGTTCTAGAGAGAATCAACCTCAAGGCATAGATCCTAATTCTAGAGAAGTAGAATTCGTCTTGAAAGAGCTTGTTCTTCAAGATTGAGGTTGAGTGTGTAATCTTGTGATTTGATAATTAAATACAAGTTTGCAAGTTGTTGATCATATACTGTTTTGATTACTGTTACATTGAATATCAAAGTGTTATTCCGCAACTTCTTTGATATTGTTTCTGAAACTTTATTCTTGTTAAGAAATCGATCCTGACAGATGTTTGTGTGTAAGCTGGGTCCATAACACTGCGAGTTATGTCCCTTATTTCCTCTCTGAGCCTGGCCATTTCGTTCACTCCGGTCGCAGAATATTTTGGGAACTCCTCTGTGCAAAGATCCCCCAAAACTTGAATTTGATGGGAGTGTGCTATGATGGCTTGTCCACAAGCTTGAAGATCACCCCTTTTCGCGCAGTTCGTATTTAGTGCTTGCAGAGCTTATGTATTGGCTTTTAGGGCCTCTGCAAGGATTTAAGAGTTGGCTTGGGACTCTCTGGAGATCGAGCTTTGCAACTCATCAAGTTTTTTGAGCACCATGTCAGCAAAGGCTTTAAACTCGGCCTTTGTGACAAAGGTGTCAGAGGTAACCTCTGGAACAACACATGTTCCAGATTTGGCCAACGAGTCTTTGGCACCTTCAGAGCCTGTTTTTATGATGAGCTCTGGAGGATTTCCTTCCAATCCTCGATGTTCCACAGAGGAAGCACCTATGGAAGTTCTGTCAACACGTTCTTTGGGGGAGGGTTCAGAGACTCCCTTAAGATTGATGTTGAATGGATCTTGTGGTTGTTCTAGAGCCACAGAATCTTCGTGTTCTCGCACCACCAACTCTGAGGTGGTTTGGATGTCACTCTTGTGTGTGACAGAGGTAACGAATACCTCTGTGTGTGAAAGAGATGTGTCCTGGGGCTAATGGACACGCAGAGCAACACTCTCACCCTTTTGAGAGGGTGAGGTGGTTTTGGTTTCCCCGAAAGGTGGTACAGAGGATGAAGGAGTATCCTCTGTCCGAATGGCATAGGTAAGGTTCGGACTGTGCGGTCCTGTTTCAATACCCCTCTACACTAGAACTGCAGGGGTAGAGGTGTGGATTGCACTAGGAGTTGGTTTAGGTGGTGTGCCAATGGCATCTTTTGTTTCCCTCTCCACCAACGATTTTTTACTTGGTTCTTTTTCTTCATCTTCGCTCTGTGATCTTCCTGTCACATCATCTATTTTCATTTCCACGGTTTCCCCTAATCCTTCAGAGTATTGAAGAGAGACCTCGCGTGCTATTGTAGAGGCTATATGAATTGGGCTCTAAGGTGTATCCTCAGGGGACTCTGCAAAGACTACGGTTCTTGCCTTCTACAGGGACTTTGTCTGACCCTCTGCAGGTGCAGTGCTTGCAGCAAGGTATTCATCCAGATCTGTCCTTTTCTGTCGGAGGGCTTCCAATATTTGTTCTTTTTCGGCAAGCGTTCTCAACTTTCCTTTCTTTTTCTCATAGACTCTGATCTCTGTGGATTCTTTTGTGGCTTTCTCTTCATCTGCTAAGGATTTTGGAGTCTCTACCTCTGCGACTCTCTTTTTCTTGTTTTTCTTTTTCGTCTTTTTCTCACTCCCCTCCCCTCAAACTAATGGGCTCTCTTTCTCACTCACTTTAGCCTCTGCGGCTTCAACTTCTGTCCGTATTCCCTCGTCTCTCAAGTAAACTACAATGTCTCTTACTTTGAATCCTACGCGAGGGGGGGTTACAGAACGTGGTTCTGGTGTTCTGTTTCCTCGTATGTATTCCCTAACCTCTTCTTTACTACCCAAATAAGTCAACATCTTTGTTGACAGAGGTCTGGCTTCTGCATATCCTGTTTTGATGGTGGTGGGTTTATGAGACTTCATCTCATATAGTTTGATTGTCTTATCCTCTGCTGGTAGCTTTCCTTCTCCGATCAAGTCATCGCCTAGTGGCAGTCCTAGGAAACGTCCAAACACGATGTTCTTTGGTTCTGTCCCTCTGTCTTGGTCCTGTTGTTTGGAAATCACAACATTTTGGATCTCCCTGAAAATAAGTCCAGCGTAGTCCAGTGGGAGATCGTAGTAAATCCCATACATTATGGCCAAGATTGTATGGCTTGATTGATCTAGGCTTCCAACCTTCGCTGTTAGGCATCGGTTCAGAATAGAGAAAAGGGCGTTCCACAGAGGGGGTAGATTCTGTCGCCTGAAGTTTGTTCTTTTGATGATTGGAACTCCGTAGCCAATGAACCTCAGAAATTCTAGTATCTGTTCCTCTGTGTGCTCCTCTGAGAATTTACGCAGGTTGAGATCTGATTTGGTGGAAGTCGGAGAGTTTCCTACGATTGATCCCTAAGTCCAGAATTTTTGCAGTAGCTGGATGGGTTGCATAGCCAATGGTGCAGTGTCCATATTTGTCCATTTTGACATGGCGGGCACTTAGCCAGAACTGTTGGATATAAGATTCCGGGATGTCATCTCGTTTCAATGTTAGGGCTCTAACCAGGAAATGATTCTTGAGGAGTTGAATCAACGGTGCAGCTTCAGTGGGAAAACCAGAGGGATTTAGGGTGACAAAGTGGTTGTTTGGCTTATTATTCATTTGGGCCAAATGATAGTCATGTCTGGTGAAGGACAACATCCTGCTGGTAAGCATATGTTCTTGGTCGACGGAGTCTGAATCAGCCTTTTGAATCATCAAGTGATGAGAGTTGTTGGATTTCTTGGATCCATTAGAGTTCTTGGAGGAAGATGAGGGAGAAGCCATTGAAAAAATTGAGGAGAAGAGGAAAGGCTTTTTGCTTGAAGTTCTTGAGAGAAAAGGATGTAGGTAAAATGAAAAAGAAGAGGCAAAAGGAATTTTATACAGGGGAAGGAAAAAAAAATGAGCGGTAAAAAAAATAAAGAATTCAAATCCGTGATGAGTGGAAACGGATAAGAAGCCATTTCATAAGAACGACGGTACAGATTACGATCCAATCAAATATTGCCACGTCAGATGATGGCGGTGCACGATTTAGGACGTGCGCCACCCTATTCTCATGCGCCTGGCATTTTCTATTCTCACGTGACAGTGAGTTTCAAAAATAACCCGCAGCACATGACCTGATTTTCTTAAGTGATGAGAATGACAGAAGCTCTGGGGATAAGAGGCTTCTGAGGTCGTGGGCAAGGTTAAGAGGGAGAAAAGTGCGATGAAATGATCGAGTTCTTTATAAAGTGCATTTGCTCAAGCACCCTTAGTTTAGAGGTGCAGAGACTCTGTGATAGATCACAGAGGCTCTGTGGTCGACCTCAGAGGTTCTGAGACCAAAAATTTCCTTTTTAGGAAAGATTTTCAAAGATTTGATCATTTCAAAGTTTTGACTGTAAAATTAGTACAAAGAGGAATCTTTCTAAGGGCATAGTGCTCGAGAAAGAGTTTTGACCCTTGGTTCAGATGGACTAACCTCACTCTGTAGTCTGTTGCGTAGAACTGTCTTGCTCCCCCTTGAGTAGTCACGATTGGTTTTTGATGGTTCGTTCTGCTCCCCCTTCAACTATGCTTGGATCATATAAAGATAAGATTTGCATAAGACATAGATTTGCAAAAACAATGTAATATAAAGAAAGTCAAAGAGATTATTTACAAACAAGGAATATGTTATATACAAATATGTCCAACAGAGTCTCTATGCACGGGTACAGAGGCTCTGTGGTCAACTCATGTTGAGCATACCAAGCCAACTAGAAAAGTGAATCTTTTCTCATCCAATGCCTTCGTGAAAAGGTCGGCAAGTTGGTAGTCTGTGGGCACAAAGTACATCTCTATTGTTCCATGCTCTACATGATGTTTCAGAAAGTGATACCTGATATCGATATGCTTGGTCTTAGAGTGCCGCACTGGATTGGCAGAGATCGCAATGGCACTTTTGGAGTCACAGAGGATGGGGATTTTTTCGATATCAAATCCATAGTCTCTAAGTTGGGTCCTCATCCACAGAACTTGTGAACAGCCACTTGCAGAAGCAACATATTCTGCTTCTGCCGTAGAGGTCGAAACACAGTTCTGTTTCTTGGAAGTCCAACTTACTAGTTTCCCTCCTAGGAATTGGCAACTCCCAGAGGTACTTTTCCTGTCGAGCTTGCATCCTCCATAATCTGAATCTGTATAAGCCATGAGATCAAAGCCAGAGCTATCCGGATACCAGAGACCAAGATTTTTGGTCCCTTTTAGGTATCTGAAGATCCTCTTCACAGCATAAAGATGAGATTCTTTGGGGTTTGCTTGAAATCTTTCACAGAGACATGTGACAAACATTATATCAGGTCTACTTGCGATTAAATATAGCAGAGACCCTATCATACCTCTGTAGAGTTTACACTCCACAGGCTTGCCTTCTGGATCTGCATGAAGTTTGGATCCAGTGGCCATAGGAGTCTTCATTGGTGAAGAGTCAGAGAGCTTGTATTTTTCAAGTATGTCAGAGACATATTTTGATTGGTTTATGAAAATACCCTCTGTGGTTTGTTTGACTTGCAATCCTAAGAAGAATGTGAGTTCTCCCATCATGCTCATCTCAAACTCACTCTTCATCAATGATTCAAATTTTTTGCAGTATAAATCATTTGTAGACCCAAAAATAATGTCATCAACATAGACCTGTACAAGTAGAATCTCACCTTTTCTCTTCTTATAGAATAAAGTAGTATCTGTTGTACCTCTTTCAAAACCATTTGCAAGGAGGAAGTTTGAAAGTCTGTCATACCATGCTCTAGGGGCTTGTTTCAGTCCATACAGAGCCTTGTCCAAGAAGTAGACATGATTTGGGTACTTAGAGTTCTCAAACCCTGGTGGTTGTTGGACATATCCCTCTTCTTGAATCTGCCCATTCAGAAAGGCTGACTTGACATCCATTTGATATACTTTGAAACCTCTGTGGGCTGCGAAGGCAAGAAAGATTCTTATTGCTTCGAGTCTTGCCACAGGGGCAAAGGTTTCTTCGTAGTCAATGCCTTCTTCTTGGCAATATCCCTTGGCCACCAGTCTTGCTTTGTTCCTGATCACCACACCATCCTCGTCCTTTTTGTTCCTGAAGACCCATTTGGTCCCTATTGCGGTTTTGCCTTTCGGCAGAGGCACTAGGGTCCATACTTCGTTTCTTTCATCTTGCATAGCTTCTACCCAGTTTGGGTCTTTAAGAGCTTTAGATATCTTTTTGGCTTCGATGATACTCACAAAATTTGTATAGTAACAAAAATTAGCAGTACTCAATCGAGTTTGGACCTTATCAGAGGCATTACCAATGATTTGGCTCTGTGGGTGACTCTTGGTCCACTTCATCATGCGGGGTAGGTGATCATTGGAAACTTCAGTGGTTAGTTCAGGAGCACATTCGTTTTGATGTAGATCATCTTCTGTTGAAAGAAATTGATCATTTGTACTTTCCACAGGACTTGGTTGTTCATCATGAGTGGAGGTAGAGAGCTCTGCGGATCCTTGATCTGGTGTTGACCCTTCAGAAAGATTTTGAAGATGACCATGATCTTGATTTAGCTTGGGGCCTTGATTCGTATTGTCCTCTGAGTGCTCCCCCTCGATGGTTGCACCTGCAGCATTACTGAAAGAGGGTGAAGTATTGCTAGGACCAGTTAGAGAAGTACCTGTTTGGTCCTTAGAGGCTTCGGCTTCAGAGGCTCTGTGGTCACCTTCAGAGGGTTCATCATCATTGAACATTTCTTCAAAAAGATGATGAAGATCATTTGTTCGTGATGATCCACCAGAATCTTCATCCGGAAGTTTGAGTCCTGAGCTGATTTGCTCAGAAATCACCTGAAAAGAATCATCAAATGAAACATTAATACTTTCTAGTATATGCTTGGATTTGAGTACATAGATTATGTATGCCTTGGAGTTTGATGAATAGCCAACAAATTTGGCTTCATCGGCTTTGGGACTGAATTTCCCTATTTGGTCTCTGTCGTTCAGTACGAAACATCTGCAACCAAAGACATGGAAGTACTTAATGTTTGGCTTCCTCTGGTGTAGTAAGTGATATGGTGTCTTTGCATGTCTCTTTACGATCAAGGATCGATTTTGGGTGAAGCATGCAATTGAAATTGCTTCTGCCCAGAAAGAAATAGAGAGCCCGGAAGAAGTGAGCATAGTCCTTGCGGCTTCCACTAGTGTTCTGTTCTTTCGTTCAACAACACCGTTTTGTTGTGGAGTCCTTGCAGCAGAGAAGTTCTGTGATATGCCTTCTGTCGAAAGATAGGCTTCAATGGTTGAATTCTTAAACTCTGTTCCATTGTCACTTCGGATTTTCTGTACCTTGAGACTAAGCAGATCTTTTCTTCTCTGTTAGTTGACTTAAAGTCCATGAGGTATAGATCACCTCGTCTTTTGGCTCGCAGAAGCTCTGTGGTTGTATCTTCCTTCAACAGAGAGCAGTACTGTTTTTTGAACATCACATCGAGTCCATTGTCACAGAGTTGACTTACACTCAGAAGATTGTGTTTGAGGTCATCCACATAGGCAACTCTGTTGACATCGATGTCTCCTTTGGCAATGACTCCATAGCCTTTTATTTGTCCCTTCTTGTTATCTCCAAAAGTCACAGATCCTCCTCCATGTTTTTCTTTGTAGGAGGAAAGCAACCCTCTGTCGCCAGTCATGTGTCTTGAGCACCCGGAGTCTAGGTACCAGATAGGCACATGTTGTTTTTTCTGTGGACAGATTAGAGAGATTTAGGTACCCATTTCCAAATGGGTCCATTTTTGTTAGGAGACTTTGAAGATGCCTTAACATCTTTGGTTTTGGATTTATCCTCATTTGCAGAGGTACCAGTTTGTCTCTTCTCACCCTTGAATTTTGCATTCTTGGGTTTTGGGTGAGATATAAGACAGGAGGGCCTTGAGAAATGTTGATTCAAAGAATGTATAAGATCAAAGCATTTACAATAAGGAACATTTGAAGCAAACTTCTTGAAAATTTCATTAAATTTGTCAAAGGAGGGTACAGAGCAAATTTTACTATAACCCATTTTAGATTTGGGTTTCTTTTTACAGAAAGCTTTGTCTAATCTAGGTTGAGTTTTTTTAAAAACTCTTCTTGAGTGGCTCTTTGGTTGTACTCTCCCTTGATCTTATTTCCTAGCTTTCACTGCAACAGAAGCATCAAGTTTATCAATTTTAGGCCATTTATTCTTATGTTGCCAAGTGAGTTTTTCTTGAAAAGGTTTTAATGGTCTTGGAGCTTTTGAATCATGAGGGGTCTTGTTCTTTTTAGATCTCTCAAGCTCAAGAGAAGTCTTTGCTTGCAAGCACATGTCCAGGAAATCAGGACAGATAGGTACACTTGTGGTTTTCCTTTTGGGAAGAACTGTTCTATTAAGAATGCCAGAGGTAAGTTTACTCTTCTTTGGACCACAGGGGAGTATCTCAAGTTCCATAGAGCTTCTCTCATTTTCAACAGAGGACTCTGATTCTGACTCAGAGTCTGAATCGAGGAAGTCTCTGTGAATGAGATCCTGACCTTCTGCAAGTGCCTTGCTTTGTCCATTGGTGTCCTCTGAAGTTTTTAGAGTTTTTGAAATACACGGAATGACCATAGGAACGTTAAGACAGTTTTGTAGATCTTGCTCAAAGATTTCTCTTATTTCAGAGGTTAGATCAGAATGGTTGAGAAAATGATTTTCATAAGTTCTTTCATCGATTCAACGAGGTTCATAAGTGCTGGACCAAAAGCATCGCAATTCACTCATGCTCTTTCCGCTTTCAAGAACGGGGTTCTCTCATCGATTCTTTATGGTTTCAAGCTACATATGTGACACATTTTTTGTCACTCCCTCCTCCGTTATTCAAGTTTAAGGCTCGGTGCTTAACGTTTACTCAACGAGGTTCGAAGAGTCAAATTTTCTGTTTTGACAACCATTTTGCGCAGCTAAGGAAAATCTTGCACAACTCACTCAGTTTTCATCCAAAATGGATGAATCAAAGCTTGTTGAAAAGCTATGAGGCTGGAGTTAAATATGCATGCTTTATGTTTTCTCTCAATAAGATTCCTTGATAGTCAAAAACAGTGGTAAAGTTGAGACATGAAAGCTGGACAAATTGGGATAATTCGTCTAAGTCTTTCAAGAATATGAGTCTACATTTGAGGGGGAGCTTGGGATGCTTTGAAGACTCGAAGAATGGCACACCAAAGTTTCTAAAGAAAGCAAGGGGGAGACTACAAGATGATGCTTTCTTTATAAAACATTAGGGGGAGATTGTTAGCTTAAATTAGTCCCCAATTAATTGAATGTTTTATAAAGAAATTGTATTTGGGCTTTTTAATTAGTTGTGTGGGCTTGAGCCTTTTTATTGTAAATGGACCCTATATAAAGGTTCCCATGGCTCATTTCTTTAAAAGATTGCTGGAGAAGACACTTTTTACACACACAGACTATGTGAATTTCATGAGAGTCGATTAATGTTTAGTGTGGTGTTCTTCCCATTTTCTCCTCCATTGTTAATCAATCTAAGCATATGAGATGTGATTTTGATGAATATTGTTCTTCATTTCTCTCTTGTATCTTCTATTATATGGAGTTCTTCATTTGTTGTTTGTATTGGGATCTAACATAACCTAATGCATGTATCATTAAAAATAGATTGTCGGGACACCCTATTAGGCAATCTATCATATTATTTGCACAAATATAGCATCCTAAAAGCTTTTACTTGGCAAAAAAGTGAGTAATGTTAACTTGGTAGGTGTATAACTTAACAATAAAAGTGACATCTACTCTTATAAATATACAGTTGTTTACGGGTGCATGGAGTTGGAGGGAAACCAGATTGAACTGAAACTAAAAACTTAAAATAACAATAACGAATACTAAACAATTTAAACATAAAGGTCCCAAAATGGACACCAAAAAGAAATACATCATTTCATATTTGATTAATAAAAAATTCTGATTCAATTCCCTACTTTTAACTTGATTGGATTGAACCAGAAAATAATCGATCACATTTTAGTTCTTTGATTTATAAATCTAATCATAACAAAGAACGAAAAAGATTAAAATTGAACTTTGCGAAAACAAATCATTTAATTTCTTCCATCAATCAACTCCTAACTTATAATTATTTTATTATATATATATAGGGAGAGGTTCATTTGAGAAATGGTAAATATATAAGAAATAGAGAAGTAATATTAGTCATTCATCTGGTCAACATTTGCGGCTTTGACGGCGAAGCACCGGATAATTCCTTGTGTGGTCTATAGAAGGTAGAGGGGTAATTTCGAAAAATACACGGGATGAGTTTATATATGAATTTGTATGAATCACAAAGATTCATATATGAATCTGTTAATTATTTCAACTGATTCATATATGAATCTTTGTGATTCATACAGATTCATATATGAATCACAAATGTTCATATATGAATCTGTTAGTTAGTTCAATTGATTCATATATGAATCACAAAGGTTCATATATGAATCAGTTAAAAGAGTTCAGTTGTGAATTGCACTGGTTCATATATGAACATATAGTTCATATGTGAAGTATACATGTTCATATATGAACACAGTTCGTGTGTTTTGTAAAATTTACGAAATTGTCCTTCTATTTTTGGGATAGCCGCAACTTTTGACCGGTCAAAGCCGCAATATTTGACTAGTCAAATCCGATCTTGATCATATGAATGGCTAGGATTACTTCTCTATTTCTCATATATTTACCATTTCTCAAATGAACCAAACACTATATATATGAGAAATAGAGAAGTAATCCTAGCCATTCATATGATCAAGATCGAATTTGACTAGTCAAATATTGCGACTTTGACAGGTCAAAAGTTGCGGCTATCCCAAAAATAGAAGGACAATTTCGTAAATTTTACAAAAGATACGGGTATTGTTTATATATGAACATGTATAATTCACATATGAACTATATGTTCATATATGAACCAGTACAATTCACAACTGAACTCTTTTAACTTATTCATATATGAACCTTTGTGATTCATATATGAATAAGTTGAACTAACTAACAAATTCATATATGAATCTGTATGAATCACAAAGATTCATATATGAATCAGTTGAACTAATTAACATATTCATATATGAATCTTTGTGATTCATACAGTTTCATATATGAACTCATTTCGTGTATTTTACGAAATTACCCCTCTACCTTCTATAGACCACACAAGGAATTATCCGGTGCTTCGCGGTCAAAGCCACAAATGTTGACCAGATGAATGGCTAAGATTACTTTTCTATTTTTCATATATTTATCATTTTTCAAATGAACCTCTCCCTATATATATATATATATATATATATATATATATATATATATATATATATATATATATATATATATATATATATATATATAGGGGAGCGATCAAATGGAAACCACTCTAATTTTGAAAACCGTGGAAACCCTCGATTTCATTGGTTAATTTCATGAAATTGTTTAATTTGATTAAATTGTTTCATATAATTATTTCATTGATGAAATTGTTGTATATATTTGTGTTTTTTATGTAAAAATGAAAAAGTTTAATCAGACTGCGAAAATACATGAAACAATTTCATCAGAATGAGAAAAATAGATGAAACTACATAAAAAAACACAAATATATGGAACAATTTCATCAACAAAAGAATTATATGAAACAACTTGTTCATATTAAACAACTTTATGAACTAATTTCATTAATTTAAGCAATGAAATTGACGGTTTCCAAAGTTTCCAAATCTAATATGGTTTCCAATTGAAGCAACCTATATATATATATATATATATATATATATATATTTCATTTATTTTTAAAATAAAATAAATATAACAATTCAAAGATTAATCGATAAAAGAGAGAAAGAAAATATAAAAGTAGGAGAACTTGCTCGGTCCAATTAATATTGGCATAGAGCCCATACATGGCCGCTGGAAATTTGGCATGAATCGCTTACTTCATGTGTTGTATACTTTATTTGTCAACCCAGAAAGCGGTTGCCGACTTCAAACCTTGAACTCTCCGTCCATTTTCTGAGTTTTTATATTCGTTTAATACAACGTAATATATATTTTTATTTTTATATCTTTTGATTCTATTTTATAAATTTGTGTACTTTTTAGATAGCGAAAAAGTGTTATGTGTTGAAGAATTATGTGGCATCATCAAAATAAAGTAATTGAAAAAAAAATATTTTTATATTATTAGAATTTACCATAATGAATGTTTATTTTTCTTTGTAAACTTTTTCCTATTTAAAGGGCTTATGATTAATGGGAATTACAAATTCATTCTCTCCATTTATTATTGTTCTGTTTGGGTTTTTTTAACACGTTATCAGCACGTACGCTCCTTAGAACGAAGTGATCGTGAAATCAAGCTAAACTTCGATATTTAAGGTAATTTTTATATGTTCTAGCTATAGAACATCAGCATATTATGCTTTATGCTATGAACAAATATGATGATTTCATTGAAACATGATTTTCTATTATATGTTTAAATTATAAATATCACCCGACTATGTTTTATATTATAACCCCAAAATATAATTTGTCAATCTCATGAAGTTCTAATTCATGTGTTGTTTTTTTTATGATTTATAGAATATGATTATAAAAATATTTGTTTCTTTAAATTTATGGTTAATATTTTTATTGGAGCAAAAATGTGTATTTCACGGACACGCAAACCGGCCCACACAGGCTGCCAATTCCTAATGTGAGGGGCATATCTGGCTCACTCAGTGGCAAGGCGATTGCGAGGGGGCCTGAGATCGAAACCGAGACCAACGGCCTATTGGAGCAAACATCTCCTCACCCCTTAACCAACTGAGCTACACGCCATTGGCTACACGTTGTGGTTAATATTTTTATGATGATATTGAAACATGACGATAAATATATCCATGATTATAAAGATATGAATATAAATTTATTTTATTTGTCAATGGAGGAGAATAATTATTTTTATTTTTTGTTTATCCATGTCGTTGAGTCTTTAAAAGAAAAACTCTTTTTATTTTACTATTAGTCGATTTAACAAAAAAGATGAAGATTATTGTGTTTTTGTAATTATTTTAGCTCTATTAGAAAGAAAAAATTCAACACGTGCCTCTAAACTTACAACATTATTTTTAAATTTTATATCACACTCTTTGAAAGAAGATAAAGTTTATTTCTTGAGAAAGACTTTGAGGAAGAATGTTAAAGTTGATGTTTTATAGAGAAAGGATGAGAATGTCTTTGCAGAAATTTACCCAAAAGAAGAAGATTGTCATTAAAGGGGGATAATGTTCGTTAAAGCTGAAAATTCATTTGAAAGATGATCTAGAATACAAAGGAGAAGAACATTAGTGCAAAATATTGTTGTATTCAAGATCATGATGCTTAAAGTCAAAGTCAATGCTATAAAGAGAAAGTCAAAGTCTTTTGATGTAAGGTCAAATGCTTTGTATTGTAGTTGTAGTTTCCCTTGTAACCTTGTAGGTATAAATAGTTTAGTCTTTGTTGTAATATTGTAGAGAGAACATCTTGTAAGGAACATAATTCATATCTTGAGAGAACTTGTAGAGAGAGAAAGTTGTAATCGTTCATATCAATATACATTGTGAGATTTGTGGAATTACATTGTTATTACACTTGCCTTTGGGACACACAATTGGTATCAGAGCAAGCAATTATTCAGAAAGATTTCATCGAAATCATCAAAGTATTGGATATTTTGTAAAGTCGCAGAAAAGCCACCGTTGAGAATCGAATTTTGTTGATTTGAGACGTTTTTGCTTAGATTTTGATCCCATTGTAATCGATTTTTATATTAGAACAAGTATTGTTTGAATCATATTGTCCAATTAACAAGAATTAGTGTGAATTTTGGATTTTTGTAAGTCTTTTGTTCAGAAACTGTTTGAGTCTGTGTATAGATTGAATTTCATTTTCTAGTGATTTTTAGTTGAAATCATCAACTATAAATCTGATGAGATACAGTTCGTGGACAAATCTGCAAAGTTTCAAAACCAAATTCAGTGTATTGATCAGGATATGGCCAAATTCTTGGTTTAAAGTCGACTTCTCGCAATATCCAGACTTCTCGCAAGATTCATAGAACTTGACGCAAGTTCATCGAACTTTTCTCATGATTCAAAGAGGTTGTCACAAGGTTCGTGTAGTTGAGAATTTTTGGGTGAAAATTGACTAAGTATGGAACTCGCAAAGATTGGTTGTTGGAAGAAAGAACATATGACAAGTAAACATGACACAAGCCAAAGGTTGCGTCAAGGTACTATTCATTAACTTCTCGGGTCACTTTGCATACGTCAAGTAAGAAACTCAGGTTCCTCATCTTGCGACAAGTCAACTTGACGCAAGCAACTACGTGCGTCAAGTGATCTTGTCGGATAATGAGGGTTGCGTAAATCTTGGTTCTCGGGTCCAAGCATTTACTCGCTTGCGACCAGTAGCTTTTCGGGTCCAAGCACTTGCGTCAAGCTACTTCTCTGGTCTTAAGGGTTACGACAGGTTTGTTTTTCAGTGGTCTGCGTCAAGTATGTTTCTTTAGTCTGAAACAAGTTGGTTTCTTTGGTTTGCGACAAATACAATTTGTTTGGTCTGCGACAAGTTGGAATATAAAACTTCAGTGTTAAATTTTCCAAGTTTCGGGAGGGGAACAAGTTTCTGAGTGTGTTCAAATTTTCTGATATTTTGTCAATGTTCATTGCAAGTGTTTTTAAACAAGCATATATATATATATATATATATATATATATATATATATATATATATATATATCAAGCAACAATGTGGTCATTTAGTGAAGAAGAATTCAGTGATCTCAAAGCAGAGAATGAAAGACTTAATTGTTGGATCCCAGATTCAGTCTTTTGACAATGATATAAACATATAATAACAACATAAGCAAATAATGTTTAAATTAAAGCAAGATTCACACACAATAATAAGAAGATATATCCAATAAAGTAAATATAAGAACAAACTAATATTCACTGGACAATGCAGGTAGATTATCAAGAAACGCCTAAAAAAGGTGGTTTAGTCTTACAAGATCTTCTTGAAAAGATTTAAGTATATAGAAATAATTCTATTACAAGTTTGTAAAGAAAAGCACACATTGAGCAATGGATGCACGTCCTATTTATAGGACCATAAAGTGAACAATGTACTTTCCTAACACTAAAGCCATGCTTGAACAGTGTCTTACCTAAAAGGTAAGCTTAAGACATGCTTGAACAATAACCTATCTAGAAAGGTAAATCTTATCACTAAGTGATGTGTCTTTTGTTCCTGTGTCAACACTTGTAGAAATCTTCAGCTTGATCTTCAGTGAGAATGTCCTTAGAGCTCTAACATAACCTCTGATGAAGTTATCTCTGATGTCTTCTCGGCTGAAGTGTCTATCTCTGAACTGACTTCAGAGGTAGACTTGGCTTTATTCTTTACAGTCACTGGAAGTCTTCAGAGGAAGACTAAGAATATTTTCAATAATTTTATATTTCAGAATTGGGGCTAACATTAATGCATCAGTTGATTATTATTCAAAGAGATATCAGAAACATGCTAATGCAAGAGAAGAGGTCAGTGTGTTAAAGAAAAAAATGCAGACCTCCAGCAACAGGTTTCTGATTTACAACAAGTAAAAGATTGCAAGAAGAAAGAAGAAAAAGTACAGATTTTGGAAGTTTAGAAATCGGTTGAAGATACTATCAAGAAAAATGAGGAGAAAGTTAAGGGTTTGGAAAGTGAAAACGCTGAGCTACAAAAGAAGATTACAGAATTGGAAAAACAAATTGCTCAGAATACAGAAAAGTTTAAGACAAAAAATAGTTTAATAATGATAGAAAAGCTTTCGCACAGAAATTTTCTGAGTTTTCAAGAAAATCTTTTGAGGAAAAGAAAATAGTTAAGCTGAAATGCTTAAAACTTTCAAAACATGTATCAAAATTTGAGAAAGTTTTATTCTTCAAAGAGATAAGTTTGATAAAGAGAAGAATATGCTTGAGCAGAAGCATGTTGGATTCTTCAAAAAAATATCCGACAAACGAAAGAATGTAGAAGAAGAGTTTGAATCTGAAAGGAAGGTATTTGAAACGAAGATTAAGAAGCTTTCAAAGAAGTTATCTGAATTGTCAACAACAGTAATGAAAGAACAAAATACAAAGTTTGAGTTACAGAAGAAGATTGATCTACTCACTAAGGAAAGAAACAGTTTGTCTACTAAGATCACAGAACATGAAGGGATCATTTTCAAGGTAGAATTGAGTGCACAAAAGAGTCCAGATACTATTGTTCAATCACCTCTGAATGATTCAGCTGACTTAGAATATTCATTCAAGATAGCTTCAAGTTCATAACGTACAAACGTTTCTTCAAAAAAATCAGTCAATCCTAAGAATCAGATTCGTACTACTAATCTTTTATATGATAAATCTGTTGATGGTACAGGCAACATTAGAAAGAACAATGTTCAAGAAAGGATGGTCTGGAGAGTTAAAGGTTCTTCTGATGAAAAGGATGTTCAGAAATCATTTTTGCATATATCTAATGCCAGAAAGAATAATGTTCATAAAGGTAAATCTTTTGTTAAAACTGATCTTGTTTATTCTTTAAATCAGTTAATCAAGTTAGCTCAAAAGAAAATTTGTTGTCCTTATTATAGTGCAAATGATTCTGTTCACAAAGATTATATTCATAATTGGTATGGAACGTATAGTATTACTTCCTATAGAACTGTAACTAAAAGATATGGACCCAAGTTCTAGTGGGTACCAAAAGCAACTCCATATGTTTGGCAGACACCGCAAGTGTAGGGGAGCAAGAATGCTTAGATTTTTGAACAATGCGGTTAAGGACTCGACCTTCAAAGTCTATGACAATGAGTTCTAAACACAATAGTTTAGAACTCATACTTCGAAGATCAAGTATTGGCTTCTGAATATTTCAGTTCAGAACCCGCAATTCAAAGATATTATACTTCAATGACTAAACTGAGATGTTCAACATTCAAGGGGGAGTATGCAATATATTTTATATTGACAAAATTTTCTGAATGCGAAGTTTCAGGGGGGAGTAGATGAGTTTTAGATAAATCAGTCTAGAACTCAATCTTTAAAGATTTTAACTTCTGGTTAATTCAGATCAGGACTTGATTTTCAATGTTTTAGTTTGACTATGACTTTGATACTTCGACGATATTTTGTCTTTTTGCAAATAATAAAGGGGAGCTTATCTGATTTTATTCAATTAATCATGATTTGAGGGGCAGTTCTAATCTAATGAGTTATGAGATTTAAGCTGAATGTAAGTATTTTCTAACCTTAATCTCAATTTGTTTGAAAGAATGATAACTTTCAAACATTAAAATATGTTTCTAAATTTTCAAACCACTTCTCCATTTTCAAAAAGATTTCATGACTTTAGAAGTGTGATTTTAAATGTTTTCATATACGAGCTTAACTGATTTACTGACCGTGTGTTTCCAAAGATTTATACTTGTGTTTTATCTTTTTTATATACTTTCAAGTATTCATACACACCGGTTCAACTTCTTATTGATATTTGTTATTACCATGTCTCTAAAATGAAACAATTTTTCGATGGTAATACTCCCATTTGTATTTCAAAGTTGTTGAGCATCATATTCTTTCAAACTTACGTGATTCTTTCATTAATGTCTATATTTGTTCATATAGACACAATCCAATATTTCATGACCTAAACCTTTCATGCTTATCATTCATATTTGATCTTTCTGATACATTGTCAGATTCTTAAATAAGTCTTTCGAATTCATTTCATTCCTTCAATATCCTTGTTGTGAGAAATCTTCAAAATTCAAAATGCTCAGATAAGTATGATATTTTTGTGAAGCATTGATTCACTGACAGTGTGATTCATATTATGAGATTCTTATTTGTTCAAGTTAAACTGTTGAACAACATATTCTTATAGGACAAATTTCACGGGATCAATGTGTGAGCTTACAAAACTTCTATGGATTCACGCTAACTAGTGTTTCCTACCCAAGAAGTTATGCTGAGTGATTGATAGGCGAGGGGTCATACATCAAAGAGTGGGGGAGATAACTCAAAGGTTTGAGGTTTTTTTATTGTGATGAGTGGTAAAATGTAAAAGAGAGTTTGATTAGAAGTGAGCTAAATGAAAAATAGAAAGAGGGTGTGAGAATAGAGTTAAAAGAATATGAGAACTCTACACCTACTATTTCTGAGTCGGGCAGCCACATTACTGATTGTTTCACAATTACTTCGTGAACATCATTGAAACATGCAGTGATCCCATGCCAACTCTTGACTTAAACCCATCAGCCATTCATTTCTTTATTAAGAAAGAAGTGTTTCATTTTATTTTCATGGGGATGCAGCACATATGTTATCTAATCTTCACTTGAAAGATTTGGATATTGAAAAGAAGGAAGTTTGCCCTACCTTCACACTTCGATCATGCACATTAAGTCGTGGAAAACTTTTTGTGTCTCAAAAATTTACACTTATTGAGCTTGATAAAGCACATAATGCTTAAATGATAAAGCACATAATGCTTACACTCTTTCATACACAAGCACATTCACACAAAAAGTTTGTTTTTATAGTCGGAACATTCATATAATTAGCTTATGTTTTTCTTTCGATGATTGAATGGAAGCTATTGGAGTGAAGATCAAAAAGATATTTATAAAGTACATTCGTTGTACTAAGTGGCTTCATGCTACTTATAGGCATTATAATTGTTTCATTTTTTGATTCATGGTTACCACTAAATTCTAAATTTGAAAAGTTTCGGAATCATTTTTGAATTGACGGATGATACTTATATTGAAGTGGAAGATCAGTTGGTCATTTGTCTGATAGATAAATGAATGTTTTTCCATGCAAAGTTTTGATGATGCTGATGCTCGCAATCATCAAAAAGGGGGAGACATAAAGCATAAAAAAGCAGCTTATGAGAAAGATCAATAAAGTAAAATGGAGAAGTTATCATGAAATGACAAATTGTGAAGGTTCAACTTCAAAGATACGGGGAGAAACAAGATAAAGATAAAGCAGTTTCAAAGAAAGAAAGAAATAGAAAGAAGTACATGATGTGTTGATTCAAAAAGATTACTGAAAGTCTGTTAAAGATTCAAAAATTTTATTTGAAGATTGTCTGAAAAGAAAAGTGGACAAAAGCTGAAGATGTTTTTTTGTTGAAGATAATTCGTGCCTCTGAAACGGAAGATTATTCTTTGAAAGTTGATAAAGTTTATTTCTTGAGGAAGAATGTTAAAGTTAATGTTTGATAGAGAAAGGGGGAAATTGTCTTTGCAGAAATTTACCCAAAAGAAGAAGATTCTCATTAATGGGGGAGAATGTTCGTTAAAGCTGAAAATTCATTTGACGGATGATCTAGAATACAAAGGGGGATAATGTTAGTGCAAAATATTGTTGTATTCAAGATCATGATGCTTAAAGTCAAAGTCAATGCTATAAAGAGAAAGTCAAATCTTTTGATGTAAGGTCATATGCTTTGTATTGTATTTGTAGTTTCCCTTGTAACCTTGTAGGTATAAATAGTTTAGCCTTTTTTTTAAAGGGTATCCTGGGCCTTTGGCCCAGACTAATCCCTTGGCAAAGAAACCGACTGCGAAAGCATGCAACCCTGAGGTTAAACCCAGTGGCCACGAAGTTGCGAATGCAGGGAATCGAACCCGGGTTGAGCGCTATGAACTCTCCAGGTGATTACCGCTACACCACAAGCCTTGTGGTTAAATAGTTTAGTCTTTGTTGTAATCTTGTAGAGATAACATCTTGTAAGGAATATAATTCATATCTTGAGAGAGATTGTAGAGAGAGAAAGTTGTAATCGTTCATATCAATATACATTGTGAGATTTGTGGAATTACATTGTTATTACACTTGCATTTGGGACACACAAATCAACATAAATCATTTATTAAATATAATCTTTGTGAGATTTGTATTATTTTATATTAGGTGATAAATTTTATTTATTAGTCAAATATCATTTATTTATTTTTGATATTTATTTTATGTTGGGTTTTTTTTGGTATGTATATCGTAGTCAAATATAAAATATTTTTATTGTTTATGATTTCCTTTCCTAAATATCATTCAATAAATTTATTATTATTCTTATCTCAAGGAATATATATATATATATATATATATATATATATATATATATATATATATATACTAGAAACGTATTCGTGCAATGCAGCGAGATACATCACGATTTTATTGTTTTATTTTTTTGTCGATTTACAGTACAATTTTGGATGGTTTTGAGAAGGTGATAATGTTTTTCTTATAAATTAGTTTAATTTAAGCTTAATAATATAAGGAAATTTGTTTTTCCTAAGAGTTTTTTATCCGTGCTTTAAGATATAGTATATATATATATATATATATATATAGGAAAGTTTAAATGAAAACTCAATTTCCATTGTGTACGTGAGTAGGAATCTTGGCCCTTCCATCTCTATTGATCTAACAACTCATATTAAATAGAGTTTTTAATTAAAATTATATTAAGGGTAAAAGTTGAAGATAATTTAAACTCACGCCTACCATATTTGACTTTTTATTTTCTTTTTTAATTAAAAACTTTTACCCACATAAAGTTTAAAATAAATTATCTTAAAAATTAATAATATTTAAATCAAACAAATTACATAAAAAAACTAGAATTTTGTGCTCTTCGATATGAAATCCATCTCGATATAGTTCTTTTTGTTGTTTTAATCATTTTTTATGTGAAATTATATATATGTGTTTTATGCATTATGAATATTTATGTACATTCAAGTGTGTACAACACATCGACATCACCTTCTTCAACACTTTCTTCAACGTCGTAAGGTATCACGTTCTTCATCACCGTATCCCAACACTCATCGAGAACCTATCGAGTTTCGGATATAAACCGGGGAACGAAAAGAAGCGTGTAACGTCTCCACACCTTCATGGGTCATTCATGTATTTTTCACATGAATAATGTATCATTCGGGATGAATAATACATGATTCATGAATTCGTGTATTATTCATCCTGAATACTGTATTATTCAACATGAATAATGAATGAACATTCACATTTATTATATATTCATACTAAGAAGGTGGGACACCCAGGGATGCGCATACATATTCATAATTAATTAAATGAAATTTTGGTTGTGAATCGGGAAACAAAAGAGAGTGTGTCATGTGTCCACACCTTCACAGGTCATTCATATATTATTCATCATGAATAATGTATTAAGCATGTTAAATAATACAACATTCGGGGTGAATAATACACGATTCATGATGAACACTACGTGAATCATGAATTCGTGTATTATTCATCATGAATAATAAATTAACGTTCACCTTTGTTATTCATATCGAATGTGGATATCCGGATACATGCATACATATGCATAATGAATATAACACATATATAGCATTTCACGTACAAAACGATTAAAATGAAGAAAAAAAACTATATTGAGATGGATGTCATATCGAATAGCACGAAATTCTCGGTTTTTTGATGTAATTTGTTTGATTAACATATTAGTAGTTTTTAAGATAATTTAATTTAAACTTTAAGGAGGTAAAAAAAATTTAAATAAAAAGTCAAATAAGGTAGACGTTGATTCAAATTTCCAGTTTTGTCCCTAATCACTTCTCAATTAATGTTATTATGTTTTAACCATTGATTAGTTTCTCTAAGATTTGATCAATGGCTAAGATTAGGCCTCACGTGCACAATGAAAGATGAGTTTTCATTTGAACCCAACCCTATATATATATATATATATATATATATATATATATATATTTCAAAATAGCATTTTTATTGTAAATCAACTCATTTGGCAATTATAACTAGGGGTGCTCAAATTTCCGACCATCTCGGCCCACCCAACCCGTAAAAACAGAAAAAAAAAAAAAAAACTCAAACTAAGGTAACCGATATATAATCGATACAAATTTTTCCAAAATCGCATCAATTGGGTGGAAACGGGTTAGGCCCAAAGTAACCCGACCAACCCGATAACCCGACCAAAAATTCTACGATTTTACTTTTTTATTTTTATTTTTATGGTTTTAGACTTTTAGTGCCTCTTCTTTCTCTCAATTCTCAAGTCTTATTATCTTAGCTCTAGTTTAGATCTCTCCACGAGACCACTCCGATTAAAATCGCAAGAATTTAACATTCAAGTCTTCAAAAATCTTCAACATCGATCGAATCAAGAGGCAAGAGGAACTCTTCTTCTACTCTTCTCTTCTCTTGTTTGCCTTAATTTTATATTTCCATTTTGATTTTAGTTTCCTTAAAGACAATCACTTGGTTAGATTGTAAAATGACGTATTTAAGTTTCAACCCGTCCAACCCAACCCAACCCGCACGATTTGGGTTGGGTTGGGTTGCACTTTTGGTTGGGTTGGGCTGGGTTGAAATTTTTCAAACCGCAAACATTGGGTTGGGTTGTTCAAGTTCCTTCAACCCGGCCAACCCAACCCATGAGCACCCCTAATTATAACTAAAGTTATTGATTGATGATCATATTTGAATGAGAATATTTGAGTATTTAACAGTTTATTAATTTAATCATGTATTACTTTTTGCATTGATTTATGTATATTCAAATGTTTATTTAAATGTTGATTTTTTTAAGGATTTAGCATTTGAATTTGATCTCCCACATAATATATTCAATGAATACCTTAATTATAAGTTCCTACTTATAATTCCAAATTTCCAATCATATAATTAAGTTTTTAGAAGTTACATTTCCAACCCCCATATATTTTGGTCTTTTACCAAAAGTTTCCTAAAATATTATTAATAATTTAAAAGTTTGAATTTGACTTTATGTCAAAAATCAATATTTATTTGTCTAATGACAAAATCTCCTAAAATACTATTAAGGTATTAAAACACTGAAATTGGCTTCATATGCCAAACTCATATATTCATTTTGACCTCATGCCAAAAGCTCTATAATTAACAATGTTATCTTTAAATTAAATAAATCGCAAAATATCGACGGATTTCGTCAAATGGGTGTAAATAGCTCTAAGGTTTGTAAGGACTTAAGAAATCCATGTGATTCCCCTACTACCTAGAAATACAATAGATTGAGTGATTTTTTTTCTTAAATAGAAATATTGATGAAGCATTATCAACAAAATGTAAGCATACAATAATCCAATATTATTATGATAATGAAATTTCATACATAATATAATGATGATAGACCGTGATTCATTGTTTTAGAAAAGCATACATTATCCCTTATATACATAAATGGTTGAAACAACTCATCCGTGATTCAATGTCTTAAACTCAAAAGAACTTGAGTACAAATATGAATATCCAATGTAAAAACAACTTTTGTCGAAAAAAGTACAAGAATATACCTAAAGTCCATCAACTCCCTATTAACCCTAAAACCAACCTCCTGAAAAGGTACAAATAAATATCATCATATTTTGAGACAACATATAAATCCTAACTTTCATAGGACTACCTTTACTAGAAACCTCCAAATAACTTTGGGATGTCCCGAAAGGGAGAATCGAGAGTATTCATGAATATGTACTTCCAGAAATAATCGTACAACGGAATGAAACCCACTTACTTAATTACAAAAAAAGGTAACTTATATCAACAAAGAAATATTAAATCCAAAATGCATCTCAATCTCTGTGGCAAGGAACTCACAGAAAATGACATGATTTATAATATTACTTCCCCCTTTCATATATCAATAAATATTAATGAACCAATATAAGTTGGAACGCAACCTTTAAACAAACTCATCTACCTATTGTAAGTGGTTGATAGACACAACAAGGTTCTTTCAAATAACAACACCAAATATGTCGGGACAAAGAAAATTCCCGAGATCAATAATGAAAATGTTAGAGGTTGAAACAACTCCAAAGAATAGTGAGTGAAAGACAATTTCTCACACGTGGCATTTATGTAACACGTGGACAAAATCGTGGAAAGGGTCAGGGTCATGACAATAATTGGAAGGATTTTCCAATCTTTGGAGCAGAGGTGCAACTATTGTCCAGTTGATATTGGATAGTCAAAGAAGAAATACATTAATCATTAGTTCTTTCGAAAAAGAAACAAACTGAAAATAAACTATATCATATTAATGTAAGATTGATTCAACATATGTTTCCTTGAAATTTATGTTAAACATAAAATTAATATACACACTTAAATCGATAAACATTATAGATGTAAAAAAATACATTAAAACAAATAGATAACTCTCAATATTCTCCGTTCCGTGTAGGAATGTATCGAGGAGAGCTTGAGTTTTTGTAGGACATTTCACACAATCAAAAGAGATTGACTAATATTTTTTTTTATAATTTATCCAACCAGAATACTTAGACGATGTACTGTCATTTTCTTGTTGGTACAAGATTAATAGTCATTAAAGCACTATATTAATGAAAACCTTGTTAAGATATTCATATCAACTGTAAATCATATTATAAAATGTAATTGAGTATATGTAGATCAACTCTAATGATATGAAAGGATCATATATTAGAGAAATTAACGTGTCAAATTAGTGTATATCTAGGTCATTGAATCATATTTTGTCACCAATAAAGAATTTTTGTATAATGACACATATATGTTTCGACATGATCACATGGGACACCATGGTCATAACATAGTGATTCGTGTTTGCAAAATACACATAGATACATTCTCTTTCGAGTGAAAGGCAAAATGAGGCAAATTGCAACTGTTGACTTCTGCAGCATAAGAAGCAACACCATTATCATAATATGACCTCTCGAATACCTAAAACTTTGTATACCTTGATCCTTAGACAAGAAAGGAATGAGACCATCCTAAATCTAAGGACATAATACAAATATATTCCATTCTTACAACGAATACAAGATGATATTTATGGACATAAACATACGGAATACGAGCCACTAAAGTACTTTAAGGTCTGGTTTCGACATGATGAACTCATGTCATATTATTGTCCAGATGAAATGATGCACTCCTAGCACTAGCTATACGTTTAAGGGCTCATCACCCTGATTATCTCATCAAGTCTATTTGGCTTGGAATGCTAGAGAATTTACATCATACGGATTTGATGATTATTGAATATGTATTAGGATCAATGTAGAGTTTCCTATACCCCATATGTATAACTAAAATGGTCTCGTAGAAGTTGTCATCAAAAGAATATAGATGGTAGCCAAGACATTGGTTATACGCACCAATTTACCTACATGTGTCTAGGGTTATGCAATACTATACGCAACTTTACTTCTTCATTTTCAGACCTATTACTAGCTAACCAGTCTCATGTGTACTAGTTGGTAACTGGATATAAGCCTAATATTTTACATTTATACATGTTTGGTTGTGCAGTATATGTGCCAATTCCCCCCCCCCCCCACCCTCCCCCACAACACACCAACATGGGTCTTTAAAATGGATAAGTATATTTGTCGGATATGAATCTCCAATAATTATCCGCCAATTAGAATCCTTGATGGGTGATCTTTTTACCACTAGATTTGTGGATTGTCATTTTGATGAGACAATCTTCCCGTCATTAGGGGGATATAGAAAAAAGCAATTTTCCAAGGGAACAACAGGAAATGTAATAGAATATTCCCACTCTGTCTCATGTTGATCCCCAAACTTCATAATGTAAAGTTGAAGTCAAACAAATCAGACTCGATACCCAATTCGTTTAATGTTATTCCAGAAGTGACAAGATCACATATACGAGCTGCAAATATACTCACAAGGTCAAAAGTCCCTAAACAAAGGCACAACGTAGCTGGAAAGTGCGTTGCAATCACACATGGTGGAGGTGTGGTTGTGATCGTAGCTCCCAAAAGGAAACGGGAGAAGCTATTTAGTTCGATAAATACTCATCTAAAGGATAAGAAGAGTAAGGTGCAACTATTTATCATCAATACATAAACCTATCATGAGATTGTCTTTGATTATAACTATGTCTATGAATCATTACTGGAGGACCCCCCCCCCCCCCCGAAGTTAATATTGATTATAAAGATAAAAGAAATCTCAAATGAATTATGAGAGCGCATATGTCGATGGACAGATCATACATACTCATTGATAATATATTTCGCATATACTATTGCTCAAGAGATGATAGAACACATGGACATCGAACCTGCTCAGTTGAAGATTGTCAAAAGAGAGCAAATGGCCCTACATGAAAAGAAGCAATCCAGAAGAATTATATTATTTGACAAATGAACAGGTATTTAGTCTGGTAGTGCTAACCCACCAAGTGTAAAGCCTGTAAGATATAGATAAATCATTTGTCATAAAACATAATGAGAATAATTAAGTCATATGAGACTCTTCTTTGGCGCAAGGTTTCTCACAACGCCCTAGATTGACCATGAGAAGACTTGTTCTCTCATGATGGACGTTATAACGTTCTACTATTTAATTATTCTAGTAGTTTCCGAAGGACGGGAAATGCAACTCATAGATGTGGTTACTGCATATCCCTACGGGGATCTAAAATCAGATATATACAAAAGTGCTTGATGACATTACATTACCTAAATCAAAGTAAGTATAAACCACATAATGCATTTGCAATAAAATTGAAATGCTCACTTTATAGATTAAATCAATCTAGGCAGATGTGGTATACCTGCCTAAGTGAATACTTGGTTGGGAAGAGATATAAGAATGATGAATTGTGCCCTTGCGTATTTATAAAGAAAACGAGTTCTAGATTTTCAATCGTAGATTTATATGTGATGTTATGAACATAAGAGGCGCTCTTGATGAAATAAGAGAAACCACAAGATACTTAAAATCTAAATTTGAGATGAAAGATCTTGGAAAAACTTGGTTTTGTCTATATATTTGAGTTACGACACCGAGTTTATGGAATATTGATCCACCGATCTGCATATGTCCCGAAAATAAGTAGGTGGTTTAATATGGACAAAACACATTCGGTTAGCACTCCTATGATCGGTCATGGTGTTAGATAATGATCTATTTCCTCTAAAGAATGATAGAGTAATACATGTTAGGAGCTGGAATTCCCTATCTAAGTACAATATGCGCATTATTGTACTTAACACAATACACTGGACCGTATATTGTATTTCTCAGTGAACTTGTTAGCTAGATTTACCTCAACGCCAACACAACGTAATTGGAATGATATCAAGTTAATCTTTTGGAGCAATTGACATGATCTTATACTTTCCCTATAGAAAGAAAAATGGAATTGATAATGGAACTTCAATACCTACTTAGAATGTAAGAAGCAAAAGTACTAGCACTTATATAAAAATACCAAACAATGTCTTGGTATGTCTTTGCTGATATTAGTTATCTGTTTGACCCATACAGAGGTCATTTCCATTTTGGATAAGAAAGTACCATAGGAAACATGTTGATTGCTTGAAAGTAAACCAGGAAAACTTTATCTAGCTACCTCTTCAAACTATTCCAACAATATTACTCTACATGAGACTATTCAAGAATGTACATAGTTAAGGACTATCATTACACATAGTAGAGGAACTAGTGTTTTGAGTTCAACCAATATCCTATCGCATATATGGAAATAATGCATCATATATCAAAGGAATGAAAGTAAGATACATAAAGGTTGATAACACAAAACATTATATGCTTAAGTTTCTATACAATCAACAACAACAAACTCTCCTTAGGATTCAAGTGAATCAAGTAAGGTATGAGGAAAATGTGAAAGAATTGCTTTCCAAATCACTGCTTAAGGTGTAATGATCGTTAATTCTCAGAGTTGAGTGAAAACATTTTTGTTGGGAAGAAAGTGTAAAGAATAATGAAGTTAAGGAACGAATTAGTAAATAGACCTTAAAAGGGCTCAAAACCCTAGGATACCCACTATTGAATCAGCCTTGGATGTGTGTTGTGTGTGTGTGTGCGGTGACTCAAAGGAGAAAGGGAGGACCGATTGAAGCCGAGACTTAGAGAACAGGAACCGAAACAGCGCGAGGATTTATCTTCTGGAGGTAAGCATTGAATTAAAATTCTTGTTTCTGTTTATTGATTTAGGTTTGGGAGATTTAATCGAATTGAGTTTTGGGAATCGATACTGGGGTGAGGATAAAGGGGTCTAAGATTATGATTTGAGACTCGATGCATCTATCTAAATTTGATTTATGCTATATAACTAAGAGAATGTTTAGTTTGGGGTTGTGATTAATTTCTAGTATTCTGAGTGGGTCTGTGAAGGGGTTTTGGTACCCCAGTTTCCTGCGAATCGCAAGATACACATCAACCGTGGTGGACCGGTGTCTTCTTTGACCGGTGTCCTCCCGACCGGGGTCACCCGGTATGTAGTCGACCGGGGTCACTCCAATATGGAGATGGCGACCGTATTCCCTGTCCGACGGGGTTACCCGAGGGGGGGGGGGTTCAACCCTATAGCTTCTGTTAACCGGTTTTTGATATAGGAAATCTCCGTATTAGGATTTTTTGATTTAGTGACCGTATAATTGGATTGTAGGAAGCCGATATTTACGAGGGTAGTGTTCTTGTGAGAGTCGAGTCCTCCCAAATCAGGTGAGTTCTCTTACTCTAAAACTTTTTACTGGAAATGGCTTTTCTTGAGAATGCTTATGTGTTTATCGCTTTCCGACCATCAAGATTCTGAACTATGAACGTTTGGTTTTAATCCATTGTTATGTATGCGTATTTTTCTCATCGTTTATTATGTGTATATTGGTATTGCTATATGAACTGAGCGTATGGTTTATATTCAATCATCGGGGATGATTGAAACCGGGTGTCTGGAATTCGTTTCCTTACACTTCGGTAACGGCATCGACGAGGGGGCCGTTTAGGGATCTATTGGGGGGCCCCAAGGACGAGCAGTTCTGTATTTTGGCAAAGGTTTTCGATGTGAGATTGGTCACCTCCGGTGATATTAAGCGGTGAAACGTGTCTTATGATTTTAATTGCTCTTTCGTTATTACAAAAAGGACGAGGTTGACAATTCACTAGACCATTCGGTCTAACCCTCATTTCCACTTTTCTTAAAAACCCATTTTCAGGTAACAGGGTTGTTGCGGGAGCTTCGAAGGGAAAAGATAAATGTTAGAGATTAGCATGCTGGAGAGCGGGCCTTAGTTGTTGCGTAGTTGAAAATTTATTTATTTTTAGTTTGTCGGTTGTATTAAGCACTGTCGGACGATGTAGATCTTTTATTAAGTTTTGTATTGAGAGATGGAGACTGGGATTTTAATCTCATATTGCTATGTTAAGATTTTGGGTTGTTACATTTGGTATCAGAGCCATAGTTTAAGAGATTTAGGCGACCAGTTGGGCCTAAACATAAACTGTAGGATATGGGACACAACCAAGAAACTATGGTGTCCTAGGGGTACCACTGTAGGAATGTGTGTCTTGAGAGGTGGGGACTAACATGTAAGGTAAACTTGGAATTACATCTGGCCAATGTAATTGAGAATTTACATGTGCATGTACGTGTTCGAAATATCACTCTATGCGTAGAGTTCAATAGAACATTGGGTATGCGGGGATAGTTTAGCTTTCGCCGCGATCGGAAGGTTGTTTTGTGGGGTTAGCCTACGAAGGGATATTATGATGGAATAAATTTCTAGTCATGTGTTGTTGGCAATAGTTTGATGCGGTGCATGAGATTGTTTACGTGAGTTTGATGATAAACTCTAGAAGGAGCATTACCAAGGCAATAACAGACCAACCAAGGTAGAGTGGTTCGTGCTCGAATTGGATGAAGGTTTGATTAAAGGGAACTTTCAGTGTCGAGCAAGTTCATATGATGGTAGTTGATGTGTTGATTTGTTCAAAAAGAAAAGTAGATAAAAGGTTTAGGTTAAGATTCTGAAAGGTTTAAATCCAAGGGTAAGAGAAAAGTGGAATCTCATGATCTCCCAATCGTGATTGAATTAAACAATTAGTGGAACTGAATGAGGAGAAAATGTGATTGGTTTATCGACCTGTAGGGAATCAAAGACTGAAATCGTATAAATTACACACCAAGGCTCAAAGAGAGAACTTGGTGGGTTATCTGATGAATAGGGTGTGAAACACCAAAATTGCAAGTTGTTGTCAGCCAAGGTATGGATGCCAGGATAAGTGTGTGAATATAACAGTTGACCTCAAATGAGTGAATAGCCTTCAATTACAAGTGAGTTCATGCTTGGTGTCTGTAAAGGTGTCTCGAGAGCTTATTCAAGATTAACAGTGGATGCATACAAATCGAAATTCATATTTTTGGGAACAAATTAACAAGCGCAGGTGTGTGTTTAAATCAGAAAGGCAAACCTATATTTTTATTCGTTGCATAATAAAATTTTGAATTTATCGATTTGTGAATTATATTATTTTCTTCCTGACGAGTTAAACTTTATTGCGAAAATCACGAAAATAGTTGGCTGCAAGTTGTGCAATCGAAATGGGTTTGGCACGTGATATCTTATAACCGCATACGAGAACCAATTGTTTTAACTTGGGCAAGCAGTTTCGTTCAAAACTTTCCTAGTGTATAGGGAAGATTTCTTTCCGTAGCACGATTGTCACGACACTGTTTTATTTGGTCAAAATGGTATTTTATTGGAAGTTGCATGCAAATTATGCTCGAGATCGTGATGCATAACTTTGAGTTATGAGGGTGTTGAGTCTTATGTGCTAAAAAAAATATGATTTCAAGTATTACGCCTTTTGAACGTTCAATATTAGAAATAACTTTCAAATTATATAAAAAAATGTCACGCATGAAGGCTATGAACTCAGAGAGTCGGGTTGGATTAGTGGTTTGAAGTACAAAGAAAGAACCTGAGAGAAGGGAATGTGTCGGTCAAGCCAGTGATGGGCGATTTATACTTTTGATATTTATTAAGGAAAAGAGGGAAGATCGGTAATGTCGGGAAAAAGGGAATTTTGGCATCAATGGCGTTATGGTAGATGGAGCCTTGCTCAGAAGTTCATCATGTGGTTATCAGTATTTTTTCGAAATTGAAGTACAGTTAAAAAGGGGGTTGAGTCTGAGTTTTGAATTATTGGAATGAATTCGTAAGTTAAATCTCGCTCCGAGTAAACTGTGAACCTCTTTCAAGTGGAGACGACGAATTGTTAAGCTAAGCGCGATCCATTGAGTAAGGTAAGCTCCGTTAGAAAAATCTAGCGGTTGGGAGGCGGGCACTATGGGAATATCGTTTTGTCGTTTTTCTTCACAGATCAAGGTTGGCAACTGTTTGAGATGTTGTCGAAGGATTGGAAGGCTAGACGTTTAGAGAAGGTGGATATTGTCGGGGGTGAGGTAACCATGTCGGAATGTTATGGTAATGGAAAGTGGTTGCTTGGGTGGAGGAGTTGTTACCTGTGAGATTCTAACCAGTTCGAAGGGGAGAAGTGTTTAGTACCATTAAAGTGAGTGCATGGATTATATCGGGATATTGGGAGATGTGATACATTTGGATGAGAGAAGAGATGAGGCCATGGGATGGGACTGGGTCTTGTATGTGAATAGATTGATATGAAGGCAAGTTTGGTTATGTATGCGAATGATCATGAGGACTTGGTCTCGCCTCTTAACAAATTCAAGTGTAACAGTGTCATGTGGTGAGAAGAAAGGGTGGCGAGATTATATGGGAAGGGTTGCAAATGATGTATTACGGGTATGATCAAGTGATTGATACTTTATGCCAGATTAGATGTGTAAGTCAGTGAGGTAATAATGGATTGTCGTTATGCGGGGTGATAAATTTTGGGTCATGATGTTGGACAAAGGTAAGCAAAAATCTCGGCTGGAAAATTTAAAGAGGGATCCTAATGCGACAAGTGGGTTGGGTGATAAATGGCGACTGTCTAAAAGAACTTGTATTCTCCTCGGTTGCGGTGAACTTTGGGTAGGTTCATCGAATTCCAACGAAATGTTAATGTGAATGTTCTAAGAGATAAGTAGATCCCGATGGTAGATTGAAGTTTGGTTGTGAGAAAATGAGGTTAGTATGTCACCATAAGGGAGTATGCTGAAACTGAGAAGTTCGCCGGTGGAACAGAAGAATGTGGAGTATGGCTATGAGGGTCATCTTTGCGAGCATTTGAACGTCACGCGAAATTATGAGGAAGCTTACGGTTATGGTTATGGGTTATTAATAATCCGTGTGTGTCAGGTCTAAAGCTTGCAACCTTTAGTAAGCCTTTCTCTAAAGGTAGTGGTCTATGTTTTCCTATAAGCAAGGTAAAGTGGTTGATTGAGATGCCCGAAGGGGATAGATCGAAGAATGTAAGTAAGTATTAGTGTGATAAGCATTCTGAGTGAGCATTAAGTTTGTTGTCGGGCAAGTTAAACTCATAATGTGAGAAAGTATTGCTCATCTTGTATGGCAAGGGAAACCGAAATAAAAGCTAGGGAAGTTATGGGCTGTAGATGGGTTAGTGATATTCGGTTATGTGGGGCGAGCTAAACTCTTCGACGGATTATCCAGGCACTGAATATGTGGAAAGTTTACGTTCACAAGTAGTTATGCAAATGTGCAAAGAAATATGTGGGGATGATATTTCGGTTGAGATATGCATGGTATGGACATATTGGTATTTATGGTTATGGGTAAAACGAGTATTATCAAGTAGTAGTTATCGATGTTGGGGATGGGAGTAAGTATTACGGCAATGCATATGGCCAGTGTGTTTTGATGTTGTGTAAATCGAGATTTTCTTACATGGGACTGTGTCGCAGTACGTTGGAAAGAAATGGTCACTGATGTGATTATAAATTCAGGAGAGTAATGGATTTGGTGGTCCTGAATTTGGTGGTGTTCTTCCTTGCACCCTTGGGTTTAATCCAGCTCGACGAGGGAATAAGTGGGCAAAAGAACGAAGGATGGTGCATGGTTAGATATAAATATATGGATATCCAAAGGATTAAATATGGATGATGTGTCGGATAATGTTTGTCTTGCGGGGTGAAACTATGGGCCATCAAAGATCTAGTGATCAGTGTTGTGTCATTACTATTAGGTGTAATCATAGATGGCTTTACCAAGAATTGTATTGTTGAATTAAAGGAATATGTACCTGTAGCCTTGAAGTTACGGTGTAAGGGTGACACTGCGTCAAGATGGTGTTTTGGGGAGATTTCTTTTGTGTGTGTGTTCAGAAAAGGGATGAAGGGAAAAGGGCAAAGGGCATCAAAACTCAAGTTGGGGATAGCGTAATGTGGGTATTATCGCCACAGAGAGGAGTGGTTCGCTTTTGAAAGGAAGGGAAGTTAAACCCACGTTATCTTGGTCCTTTCGAAGTCAATGAGTGAGTTAGAGAAGTGTCGTTCAAGTTGGAATTACCCTAAGAGTTGAAGGGTATTCACAACACTTTCCACATCTCCAATTGAGAAAGTGTCTCACAGATGTGGATATGGCTATACCGATGCAGGACATACGACTGGATGAGAAGGTTAACTTTGCCGAAGAACCTGAGTCTATCGTGGATCATAAGGTTGAGCGACTAAGGACAAAGGATATTAGTCTTGTGAAAGTTCATTGGAAGTTTCACGAAGGGCGAGAAGCAACGTGGGAACTAGAATCGGATATGAGATCCAAATACCCTGACTTGTTCGACAAAGAGATTCCGTGGACGGAATCCCATTAAAGGGGGGAGTGTTGTAACGACCGTTAATTCTCAGAGTTGAGTGAAAACATCTTTGTTGGGATGAAGGTGTAAAGAATAAAGAAGCTAAGGGATGGATTGGTAAATAGACCTTAAAAGGGCTCAAAACCCTAGGATACCCACTATTGAATCAGCCTTGGATGTGTGTTGTGTGTGTGTGCGGCGACTCAAAGGAGAAAGAGAGGACCGATTGAAGCCGAGACTTGGAGAACAGGAACCGAAATCGCGTGAGGATTTATCTTCTGGAGGTAAGCATTGAATTAAAATTCTTGTTTCTGTTTATTGATTTAGGTTTGGGAGATTTAATCGAATTGAGTTTTGGGAATCGATACTGGGTTGAGGATAAAGGGGTCTAAGATTATGATTTGAGACTCGATGCATCTATCTAAATGTGATTTATGCTATATAACTAAGAGAATGTTTAGTTTGGGTTTGTGATTAATTTCTAGTATTCTGGGTTGGTCTGTGAAGGGGTTTTGGTACCCCAGTTTCCTGCGAATCGCAAGACACATCAACCGGGGTGGACCGTTGTCTTCTTTGACCAGTGTCCTCCTGACCGGTGTCCTCTTGACCGGGGTCACCCGGTATGTAGTCGACCGGGGTAACTCCAATATGGAGATGGCGACAGGATTCCCTGTCCGACCGGGGTCAACCGGGGTCACCCAGGGGGGGTCAACCCTATAGCTTTTGTTAACCGATTTTTGATATAGGAAATCTCTGAATTAAGATTTTATGATTTAGTGACCGTATAATTGGATTGTAGGAAGTCGATATTTACGATGCTAGTGTTCGTGTGAGAGCCGAGTCCTCCCAAATCAGGTGAGTTCTCTTATTCTAAAACTTTTTACTGGAAATGGCTTTTCTTGAGAATGCTTATGTGTTTATCGCTTTCCGACCATTAAGATTATGAACTGTGAACGTTTGGGTTTAATCCATTGTTATGTATGCGTATTTTTCTCATTGTTTATTATGTGTATCTTGGTATTGCTATATGAACTGAGCGTATGGTTTATATTCAATCATCGGGGATGATTGAAACCGGGTGTCAGGAATTCGTTTCCTTACACTTCGGTAACGGCATCGAAGAGGGGGCCGTTTGGGGATCTATTTGGTGGACCCAAGGACGAGCAGTCCTGTATTTTGGCAAAGGCTTTCGATGTGAGATTGGTCACCTCCGGTGATATTAAGCGGTGAAACCTGTCTTATGATTTTAATTGCTCTTTCATTATTATAAAAAGGACGAGGTTGAGAATTCACTAGACCATTCGGTCTAACCCTCGTTTCTACTTTTCTTAAAAACCCATTTTCAGGTAACAGGGTTGTTGCGGGAGCTTCGAAGGGAAAAGATAAATGTTAGAGATTAGCATGTTGGAGAGTGGGCCTTAGTTGCGGCGTAGTTGAATTTTTTTTAGTTTCTCGGTTGTATTAAGCGCTGTCGGATCATGTAGATCTTTTATTAAGTTTTGTATTGAGACCTGGAGACTGAGCTTTTAATCTGTAACACCCTAAAAATTGGGATAACAAAAATCCGAAAAACGGACATGAGGTATACTAAAATTGCCATAGCAAAAGTCTTCCAAAAATGGGGAAATGTATAAATAACCTGTTTAATTACAATTGTAATTCAACGGACAATAAATAACAACCAACTAATCTAATTTCTACAACTAGAAAAGAGATTACAAAAGGGTTGTCATCTATAAACCCAAACGGTCCACTTCCGCACTCATAACGTACCGACCCCCGGATGGAACACTCTCGAGTTGTGTGGCTCTTCTTACCACACTTGACACACTCGGCTGGACCGGAGTAAGTCCTTGTAGCACATGGCCCCGAGTGCTTTGACTTGCACTTGTGGCACCACCGATCCTCACGACGTTGATCACCCGCCCTTCCACTTGCAAAGGGTCTTGATTGACGAACGGGCCCAGATGGCCCTTCCCACTTCCGTTTCTCACCAGCCTGCCTTCTTTCTTCCTTCTAAGCATTGATGTCATCCTCGATGAGCAAAGACTCTTCAATGACCTCTTGCAAGGTCGAACCCTTAGCATTTCTTACCGTCGTTCGCATCTCGGCCGGTAAACCTTGTTGATATGCCTTAATCTTCGACTCTTCATCGGGAACCAGATGTCCCACCAAGTTTAGTTTCTTCAAAAAGAGTTTGGAGTATCCTGCAATGGATAGAGTCCCCTTCTTCAGATTTCTGAACTCCCGCTCTAGCTTATCCAACGAACGCTCACTGCAATATTTATCCATGATCTTCTCTTTGAACACCGACCAAGTTAACTTAGCCATAACTTCCTGAGTGAGGGCGGATCGAGTGAGATTCCACCAAATCAGAGGCTCTCCCTGAAGTAGTTGGGAAGCAAACTTGACCCGTTGAGAGGGATCACACTCACTGGACTCGAAGGCCATCTCCACCTCCTTGAGCCAGTAAATACAAGCCACCGGGTTATCGGAACCCGCAAACTCCTTAGGGTGGCACCCCAGAAACGCCTTGTAGGTGCACCCTTTAGCCTTCGATTTGTTTCCATTATCCGTCGGATCCTCCACAGATACCACAACTGGTCCACCAAACCCCATAATAATGTTTTCCGCCATTGTCTCCGGTTGTCGATTACTGGCGTCTCGATCTTCTAAGAGTTTCATGAAGAACTCTTGTTGTTGGGCCATGGCGGAGTTCATGGCCAACATCATGCTATCCCGTATCCGGGTCTCCATGGTCACTTCCTCCATGATGGCATTATCCGCGTTGAGGTTCCGGGGCGGAATGTGTTTAGGTCCTCCTCTCAAGAGATTGGGCATGGGAGAAACCACATAAGTATCGACCACACGAGGTTGGTCTGCAGTACATTCTATCTCCACACGCCTCTCCGGCGAGCTCGATAACCTGCTCCGAGTGTTTACCATATCGATCTGTCATACATTTACGAGAAATAGATTGAGAAAAGACTAAACGAGTTGAACTCATTGTACGTACTAATACCTTCATCAATTATCATAATAATGGTAAACCAAGCATGCTCACAAAACAATGCATTCATAATTGCAGTAGCTAAGTGAAATTATGAACGAACCATACACAAGAATTCTTGTCACCATCACCACAACTTTCAATTAGAGTAATTCCGTAATCCTAACGCTCTCCCCACCTAGAATTTCTACCCCAAGTGGACAGTGAAACTATAAAGTCTAAAGCTTAAGTCTAGATATGCTAAAACAATACCTAGTTCACTTAAACTAAAGCTCTGATACCAACTTTTAACACCCTAAAAATAGGGATAACAAAAATCCGAAAAACGGACATGAGGTATACTAAAATTGCCATAGCAAGAGCCTCCCAAAAATGGGCAAATGTATAAATAACCTGTTTAATTACAATTGTAATTCAACGGACAATAAATAACAACCAACTAATCTAATTTCTACAACTAGAAAAGAGATTACAAAAGCGTTGTCATCTATAAACCCAAACGGTTCACTTCAAAAAGTATGATGCGTCCAAGTGCAAAAATCCCCAAGCTCTCACCCCAAAGCAACTAAGCCTGTTTAGGTCCGGCGCCGCTAGAACCTGAGATACACATCGACACCAACAAGTATTAGGCCAAAAGGCCTAGTGAGTTGAACAATAATAAGCATGCATGAGCAGCCACAATTCTTATCAGCAGTTAACCAGAATTTAACATATGTGGAGTCAATAGGGGAGACCCATAGCACCAATCAAGTTCCACCCAAGAGTCGAAATACCTTGATGCTCTTTAACAAGGAACACCCGAAAGGCCCGGCACACCCGAGGACTACAACCAAGGAAATTCCCCGGATGGCGGAGGTCTAGGCACATACCATCACGGTGGCGCCCAACACTACATCCTCCTAGTGTCTACTGACTTGGTTCGTCCAACATAACGCATATAGGAGGTCCTTTAGGTGTATTTCAACCCAACATATTTCAATACCAACTACGGGTACAATATTACCATCATAATCTCAAGAAGTCTAACAAGAGACCCAAATGACAATCATGCTCATCATGCATATGAATATATCACCAAAATGGTGTTTCACCTAGAATCATCTTAATACCGAGGCATGCATACATTTATCACATCAAAGTATCCACATTATGTATCCAAGAGAAAAAACCCCAAATAATGGTACATATAACATAAATCATGGCATATCACCAATATCTACATTTCCAACTATTTTCATAAATAAATCCCAAACACTTGAACATATAGAGATAAATAATGACAAATAGAAGATTATGATGTCCATCTAGTTTTAACAAAGGTTTAGTAAACTCACAATCTAGGATTTTGAACCAAAACCTAGAAAAGATGAAACCCTAGCTTTGAGATGATGAGACTTGGTGATGAGAAAATGAAATTCTTGAATGACACTCCAATGAAAACACTTGAGTGGAGCTTTGATGGTAACTTAATGCTCTCACCAACCCAAACCCTAGAAATTTAATGATGTAGGAGATGAAGACCCAAAAATCGCCCAAAAGAGTGTTTCTCTCGTTTTCTTGAAGTGAAATGTGATAAAAAGGAGGTATTTTTCGTCCAAGGGCACATTTAATCCCCTGCACCCGCTCGCGACACTGCCTGGAGACAGTGGTCACTGTTGCGTGTCACAATCGCGCAGAGCCCCTTACTCTTGGTACACCTCCCGCGACCTTGACACCGCGACAGTGACAATGTCACAATCGCGTGTCACAGTCGCACGGACTCCCCAACTTACGGTACACCACCCGCGAGAGTGACCATGTCACAATCGCGAGTCACTGTCGCACCAAGCCCCAACATCCCGAAACTCGACCAATTTCGATAACGAGCACGAGGTTTAAACAATTAAAGATGGTAAATCAATTTATATGGCATGTCAATATAATAACGTTCATAAAATGCACACAAAGACTCATATTCTCACATAGGAACAATTAACACATTAAGGGAGGCAAAATACTTACCTTGCGAATTTTTGGGTGTTACAATCCTCCCCACCTAATTGGGATTTCGTCCCCGAAATCTCATCCTAAATTAAACAAGTGAGGGTAACGCTTCTTTATATCATCTTCGGACTCCGAAGTAATGTTAGCACCCCGATGGTGCTTCCATTGGACTTTAACCATGACTACATCTTTGTGCCGCAACTTCTTCACCTTTGACTCCAAGATCGCCTCCGGTTCCTCAACGCAACGATTTCCATTGTCCACCCGAATTTCCGTCAAAGGAATAACGCTTTCCTCCTCAGCTAAACACTTTCGAAGGTACCACACGTGAAACGTAGGATGTATCCCATCCATTTCCGGGGGTAAATCCAATCGGTAGGCTTGTAAACCAACCTTCTCCAAAATGACAAAAGGTCCAAGGAACGAGGACTAAGTTTCCCACGCTTCCCAAAACGTATGATCCCCTTCCACGAAGATACTTTCAACATAACCCGATCGCCCACTTTAAACTCAACCGGTTTTCTCTTCTTGTCCGCATAGCTTTTTTTTCGGTCTTGTGCCGCCTTTAGTCTCTCCCGGATTTCTTTCACTTTATCCGCCGTTTCTTGAACTATTTCCGGCCCGGCGAACTGCTTCTTGCCCGCTTCTAACCAACAAACCGGTGTCCTGCATTTTCGTCCGTACAATGCCTCGAATGGTGCCATTCCGATACTAGAATGGTAACTGTTGTTGTAGGCGAACTCCACCAAAGGTAGGTGTGAATCCCAACTTCCCCCGAAGTCTATAACACACGACCTTAACATATCTTCTAGCGTCTGGATCGTCCTCTTGCTTTGGCCATCCGTTTGAGGATGATATGTCGTGCTCAGATCCAGTCTAGTGCCCAACTCCTTTTGCAAGCTAGCCCAAAAGTTTGAAGTGAAGCGACTATACCTATCCGACACTATAGATTGCAGAACTTCGTGCCTTGACACCACCTCGTCGATGTACAGTTTAGCCAACTTCTCCATTGGCAAGGTCTCCCGCATCGCAAGAAAATGCGCGCTCTTGGTCAAACAATCCACGATCACCCAAATGGTATCGTGACCACGCAAGGTCTTCGGTAGCTTCGTCACAAAATCCATGGTGATGTTGTCCCACTTCCACTCGGGAATGGACAACGGTTGCAAACATCCATACGGTCTTTGATGCTCCGCTTTGACTTGAAGGCACGTGACACACCTCTCCGCATAGCTAGCCACGTCTAGCTTCATCACCAGCCACCAATAATTCAACTTTAAGTCTCTATACATCTTGGTGCTACCGGGATGTATAGAATATTTCGATTTATGCGCTTCCTCGAGAAGTAAGTCACGGTTTCCCCCAACCTTCGGCACCCAAATTCGTCCTTGGAAGAATTTGAGTCCACGACCATCTTCCATTAAGAGTTCCCTTTGCTTAGACATAACCTCGGCCTTGAGGTTCTCTTCTTTAAGTGCTTCCACTTGGCTCGTTCTTATACCCTCCAACAAACTCGACACCACCTCGATTCTTGTAAGGGACATTTTGACACGTCCATCATGACTCCTTCGACTCAACGCATCTGCCACCACGTTGGCCTTACTGGGATGGTAGAGTAAATCACAATCGTAATCTTCCAAGATTTCAAGCCATCTCCTTTGCCGCATGTTGAGTTCCTTTTGATCGAAGATGTACTTGAGACTCTTGTGATCGGTGAAAAGGGTACACTTCGTCCCGTACAAGTAATGTCGCCACAACTTTAACGAGAAAACTACTGCCGCCAACTCCAAATCATGGGTCAGATAGTTCTTCTCATGATCCTTTAATTGTCGCGACACGTAGGCTATTACTTTCCCCCTTTGCATTAGGACACACCCAAGTCCCAACTTGGAAGCGTCACTAAACACAACAAAGTCTTTTGATCCATCGGGTAAGGACAAGATCGGAGCATCGCACAACTTCCTCTTGAGCGTCTAAAAGGCTTGCTCTTGAGCATCGGTCCAAAGAAACTTGACGTTCTTCCTTGTAAGAGAAGTGAGAGGTGTAGATATCTTTGAAAAGTCTTGAATGAAACGCCGGTAGTAACATGCCTGTAACAACCTGAACATTTATTTATATAATAAAATAACATTTATTACTAAACACTGTCCCAAGCTTACAATACAGAGTACAAAGTTCTTTACTATCAACTATTACACAACTAAGTTTCTCAAAAAGATAGCTATGGCAGGAAGTCTTCTATCTCCTGCTAAAAGCCCACACCTTCTCTTTACCTTTATCTGCTACTTTTCGATAACCTGAAACAAGATTAAAGTTTCGAAATAGCGAGGGTTAGACCAAAGGTCTAGTGAGTCCCCTCTAATCACTACTACACAGTTCAAATATTAATTAAAACATTTAAACAAAACTGTATATCATAATACACAACTTCTTCTTTTCTATCACACTTTAAAACATTTATTTCTTCGCAGGCATAAATAAATCTACTGGCCATCACTGACCACTTCCTACGCTCGCAAGCGTACTTTAAACTATTGACCAACATTCCCGTCAAAGACGGTATGTCTGTCTCGCACTGCCTTATTTTAGGGACACACACTAATGGCATAAACGGGCCACACTCCCCGGTACGAGCAGGCGGGTCATACTTCCTGACTTAGGTCAAACTCTGACTCAAATGTATGCATACACCTAGTCCTGTCTGTATATAAAACACGTTATATACACTGAGCATAAACATGCCCCATTAATTAGATCAATCATTTGAAATAATTCTGCTAACTTTCAATATTATAAATGCGCAATATATAAAAACTCACATTTATAAAATAACTGCTCAAATCTTAAAAGATTTAGTTTAAAATACTCACCTTTAATTCTTCTGAATTAAACTCTGACTTCTATCGATTAACACCACCTACGATGGTATTAAAAACAAAGGTAAGCTAACTTGGAACTAACACTCTTTCTTTTAAAAGACTCATCAATTAAAATCTACTGTTTTTAACCCAGTCAAAACCAATCTGGTTAAAAACCTCTTGGACCAAATAACAAACTATCGGTCTAACAAATAGGCCGAATAACACTATTCTAACCATAATATCGGTCGAATCTCTATTGGTCATTTACAACCTACCGGTCGAACACCCTTCCGGTCCTTTACAACCTACCGGTCGAACACCCTTCCGGTCCTTTACAACATACCGGTCGAATACTACCGGTCGAACACTACCGGTCGAACAATACCGGTCGAACACACTATATCGGTCTTTAGCATAAGACCGATACCTCATCTTCCCGGTCTTTTCAAGAACATAAGTCGGCTCAATACAGTTCAACCCAGAAAACTTTTGATCGATTAAATCGATCAAATACATGGTTAAAAGCTTGATTAACAAGTCTATTTACCGACTATAACATGCAGATAGAAGTATGAAGCTAAAAACATACCTCTATTTGACAAAACGATCGAATCCTTCACGATCTCTTTCTCTTCTTTCTCTCTGCTTTCTCTCTTTCACTCTTTCTCTTTAAAACTTCGGTCGGCTCACAAACATCAGAATGAGATCTAAATCTGATATTTATTTGATAAAACAAAATTTTCAATAAACCCCCTGAACTTTGATTCTCTTTACACTTTTTCCCCCAACTTCCAAAATTAACAAAATTTCGAAACTGGGTATTACAATCTTCCCCCCTTAAGAGAATTCCGTCCCCGGAATTCTATCACTAAACAACTGGGGATACTGAGATTTCATATCTGCATCTACTTCCCACGTAGACTCTTGCCCTTGGTGAAATTTCCACTGAACTTTCACTAAGCGAATCTCTTTGTTCCTCAACTTCTTTATTTTGAGGTCTGTAATTGCTATAGGCTCCTCAATATAACTTAGTTTCTTATCTATCTGAATATCTTCTAAAGGAACAACTATATCTGCTTCGTCCAAACACTTCTTCAGGTTTGACACTTGAAATGTGGGATGAATCCCACGCAAACTTACTGGTAGATCAGGTTCGTAGGCCACTTCACCAACACGATCAGTAATGATAAATGGTCCAACAAACCTTGGTCTTAACTTTCCCTTCCTTCCAAATATGATCACCCCTTTCCAAGGTGAAACTTTCAACATTACTTTATCTCCTATCTGAAACTCTATTGGTTTCCTTCGTCTGTCAGCATACATTTTCTGACGATCTTGAGCAATCTTCAATCTTGCTCGAATCTGATCGACTTTATCAGCTGTCACCTACACAATCTCTGGTCCTGCTAACTGACGTTCACCCACCTCATTCCAACATAGAGGTGTTCTACACTTACGACCATACAAAGCTTCAAACGGAGCTGCTTGTATGCTAGTATGATAATTATTGTTGTAGGAAAATTCAATCAACGGAAAATGAATCTCCCACGAACCTTTAAAATCTATAACACATGCACGAAGCATATATTATAATGTCTGTATAGTTCTCTCACTCTAACCATCTGTTTGCGGATGATAGGTCGTGCTCAGCTTAAGTTGAGAGCCTAATTCCCTTTGCAAACTTCTCCAGAACGTTGATGTAAATCGAGCATCCCTGTCTGATACAATGGACGACGGTACTCCATGCCTGGTCACTATTTCGTCGATATATAATCGAGCCAACTTTTCTAATGAGTACGTCTCCTTGATCAGTAGGAAGTGAGCTGACTTTGTGAGTCTATCCACTATCACCCAAATAGCATCATGCCCCTTAGGTGATCGTGGTAACCCAGTAACAAGATCCATAGTAATCTCGTCCCACTTCCATACTGGAATTTCTAACGGCTGAAGCTCTCCATAAGGTCTCTGATGCTCAGCTTTAACCTTTAAACATGTAAGACATCGTCAACAAAATGAGAAATATTTTTCTTTAAACCTGGCCACCAATAACTTTGCTTCAAATCTCAATACATCTTATTAGTTCCAGGATGAATTGAATACCGAGATTTATGAGCTTCTTCCAACACTTTCTGCCTCAAACCTCCTGCTTTTGGGATCCATACCCGCTTATTGAAACACTTTACTCCGCAATTGTCAACTATTAACGAGTTAACAATCCCAATTATTCTTTCACTTTTCAAATTTTCTTTTAACGATGCTTCTTCTTGATACTTTAAAACTTCTTCCAAGAAATTAGAAACAACATCAATTTGAAATGCTACCACTTCTGCTATTCCTCCATGCTCTTTATGACTTAAAGCATCTGCTACTACATTGTCCTTACCTGGATGGTACAGAATATCACAGTCATAATCACTTAATAACTCCATCCATCTATGCTGCCTCATATTAAGCTCTTTCTGATTGAACAGATACTGAAGACTCTTGTGATCTGTGTAAATCTGACACTTGATCCCATACAAGTAATGCCTCCAAATTTTCAAAGCAAATACTACTGCTGCCAACTCTAAATCGTGCGTAGGATAATTCTTTTCATGCTCTTTTAACTGACGAGATGCATAAGCAATCACCTTGCCTTCTTGCATTAACACACATCCCAGACCCAATTTTGAAGCATCGTTGTAAATCACGAATCCTTCTGTTCCGTTGGGTAAAGACAAAACAGGAGCACTACTTAGACTTTCTTTCAATTTACCGAACGCTTCTTTTTGAGCCTCCGACCAAACAAACTTTACATTCTTTCTTGTTAAAGCTGTTAATGGCATTGTTATCCTTGAAAAGTCCTGAATGAACTTTCTATAATAACCGGCCAATCCCAGAAAACTTCTTACTTCAGATGGTGTTTTCGGTGCTTCCCACCCTTTTATGGCTTCAATCTTATTTGGATCAACCTGAATCCCATCTTTTGACACCACGTGTCCTAAAAACTGAACTTCTTTCAGCCAAAATTCATATTTTGAAAACTTGCCATACAACTTTTCACGCTTAAGCAATTCTAAAATTGCTCTTAAATGAGTTTCATGATCTTATTTAGAACGTGAATAGATCAATATATCATCTATAAAGACAATGACATATTTATCTAAAAACGGACTACACACTCTATTCATCAAATCCATGAAAGCTGCTGGAGCATTGGTCAAACCAAACGGCATAACTAGAAACTCATAATGTCCGTACCTTGTACGAAATGCAGTCTTATGCACATCCTCCTCCCTCACCTTCAACTGGTGATACCCAGATCTTAGATCGATTTTCGAAAAGTAACTCGCTCCTTGAAGTTGATCAAAAAGATCGTCAATCCTGGGAAGCGGATACTTATTCTTAACAGTCAACTTATTGAGCTCACGCTAATCTATGCACATTCTCATAGACCCGTCTTTCTTCTTAACAAACAATACTGGCGCTCCCCAAGGTGAGGTACTAGGGCGAATAAACCCCTTGTCTAACAACTCCTGCAACTGAGTCATCAATTCTTTCATCTCTGTCGGTGCCAATCTGTACGGTGCTCTTGCAATCGGCGTTGCTCCGGGAACTAAATCAATACGAAATTCCACTTGCCGATCAGGAGGCAAAGTGGTTAAGTCTTCCGGAAATACTTCTGGATACTCACTGACTACCGTAACCGACTCTAATCCCTTCTTTTCCTTATTAGCATCTATCACATAAGCTAAGAATCCCACACACCCTTTTACTAAACATTTCTTAGCTTTAATCATAGAAATCAAACATGACTTTCTATCCCTTCTATCTCCAAATACTATTATCTCTTCTTTTCCTGGTTGTGCTATGCGAATCAATTTCTTATTGCATACTATATGAGCATCATTAGACGCCAACCAGTCCATTCCCACTATAACATCAAATTCTCCCATACCCATCGGGTACAGCCGAAGTGGAAATACTTGTCCCTCAATGACAATACTACTACCATCATACACTTCTTCTACTAAAATTTGACTATTATCAGCCACTTCTACTTTCAATTCATGCCTAAGTTTCTTAGGTTTTTCATTCAATTTATGCACATAATTAGGAGACACAAAAGAACGATTTGCGCTTGAATCAAACAATACTTTTGCATAACTTGAATCAATAAAGAAAGTACATGTCACTACATCAGGTATCTCCGCCGCTTCTTCTGCTGACATATTGAACACTCTATCTCTCGCTTTAGCTGGCTCTCCCTTTTTATCACTTCCTTTATCTACATTTCCTCCGACCGATCCCTTTTTCAACTGTGGACAATTGGTCCTGATATGATCAGGAGATCCACACTGATAACAAGACCTCAAATTCTGACAGTCCCGAGCCAAATGCCCAACCTTCCCACATTTATAACAGCCCTCTTGATTAATCTTACATTCTCCCTTATGCATCTGGTTACACTTACTACAGGGCTTATTTTCAAACTTACTAACAGAACGCTGCTCAAACTTTGCAGACTTAAACTGTTTGGAATCACGAATTGTTCCTTCCCACTTTCTTTTATCCCCACTTCTTTCTGTGGCTTGCCTGTTCTTTTCTTTCTCTCTCATCTCCGCTGTATTTACTGCCATTTGAAAAGTCGATGGTTCTTTATTCGAGACAAATTCTCGAATATCACTTCTTAATCCAAAGACAAAACGTTCTGCTCGTCTTTCTTCATTCGGTACATAGATTCCTGCAAATCTAGACTTTTCGATAAACTTTGTAGCATATTCTCGCACTGACATTCCTTTCTGTTCTAAACCCAGAAATTCTTCTTCCAGTTTTTTAACTGCCGCCAGAGGGCAAAACTGTGCTTTAAATCTTTTTACAAACTCACCCCAAACTATTTCTTTAGCTACAGCCGAACTTTGACCTCCGGATTCCACATCCCACCACATTACTGCTTCCTCTTTCAACATTGACAAAGCATAGACTACTTTATCTTCTTCTGCACACTTACTTGTATCAAAAGCTAGCTCCATACCTTTTACCCATCTTAATGCTACTATAGGATCACATTCCCCTTTATACGTAGGAGGCTTGCAAGCAGCAAACTCCTTTTCCTGTTACAGCTTTAACTGACACTATGGGACTTGACTGAGGATGACTACCCATTCCAGTTACTGGTGATTCTGCTACCTCAGTCGCTACTTTATCTTCACTCTTTTCTCTACTTGCCGAAACTTCATTAGTACGCTGAGCCAACAAAGCATTTAACGTTTCTTGTAACTTTCCCATTTCTGCAGTAAAGGTTTCTTGCATAACAAAACCTTGCGTTCTACCTCTACCACGGTTTCCAATCTGATTTCGATCCCTCACAGAAGCCGAACTTTCTTGATGAGAAGTTTCTTGCTCATCTCTTATCTCTACACTTTCATTCTGACGAATACCACGACTCGTCTTCCCACCTCGAGTTCCCATATTGGAAACTCCTATCTGAGTAGCTGTTTTCTGAACTGCCTTACCTTTAGGTCGACCTCGACTCTTTCCTTGGATAGCAGTCGGGTTGACATTAGCCATTTGCTCTTCGGCAATGGCTTCATTCTCTGGCTCCATTTCAGGATTCACTATAGATCTACTCCTGGTTACTCGCTCAGACATACTTCTCTCTCTTCTGATAAGAATAAACATAAGATATTCAATCTAACATGCTACACATTACGGCAGTTTTAAGCAAAAGCATGTACCTGTAAATTCATAATTACACCGTCCAGATAGAATTCCAAATTTACCTTACATGCTAGTCCTTACTACCTTAATGTTATCTTCTTATGGTCTTCCTACTACTCAGTTGTGCTTCTACTATCTCAGTTTAAGTCTAGGCCCATCTTGTCACCTAGATCCCTTAAACTAGTGCTCTGATACCAATTGTAACAACCTGAACATTTATTTATATAATAAAATAACATTTATTACTAAACATTGTCCCAAGCTTACAATACAGAGTACAAATTTCTTTACTATCAACTATTACACAACTGAGTTTCTCAAAAAGATAGCTATGGCAGGAAGTCTTCTATCTCCTGCTGAAAGCTCACACCTTCTCTTTACCTTTATCTACTACTTTTCGATAACCTGAAACAGGATTAAAGTTTCGAAATAGCGAGGGTTAGACCAAAGGTCTAGTGAGTCCCCTCTAATCACTACTACACAGTTCAAATATTAATTAAAACATTTAAACAAAACTGTATATCATAATACACAACTTCTTCTTTTCTATCACACTTTAAAACATTTATTTCTTCGCATGCATAAATAAATCTACTGGCCATCACTGACCACTTTCTACGCTCGCAAGCGTACTTTAAACTATTGACCAACATTCCCGTCAAAGACGGTATGTCTGTCTCGCACTGCCTTATTTTAGGGACACACCCTAATGGCATAAACGGGCCACACTCCCCGGTACGAGCAGGCGGGTCATACTTCCTGACTTAGGTCAAACTCTGACTCAAATGTATGCATACACCTAGTCTTGTTTGTATATAAAACACGTTTATATACACTGAGCATAAACATGCCCCATTAATTAGATCAATCATTTGAAATAATTCTGCTAACTTTCAATATTATAAATGCGCAATATATAAAAAATCACATTTATAAAATAACTACTCAAATCTTAAAAGATTTAGTTTAAAATACTCACCTTTAATTCTTCTGAATTAAACTCTGACTTCTATCGATTAACACCACCTACGATGGTATTAAAAACAAAGGTAAGCTAACTTGCAACTAACACTCTTTCTTTCAAAAGACTCATCAATTAAAATCTACTGTTTTTAACCCGGTCAAAACCAATCTGATTAAAAACCTCTTGGACCAAATAACAAACTATCGGTCTAACAAATAGGCCGAATAACACTGTTCTAACCATAATATCGGTCGAATCTCTATCGGTCATTTATAACCTACCGGTCGAACACCCTTCCGGTCCTTTACAACATACCGTTCGAACACCCTTCCGGTCCTTTACAACATACCGGTCGAACACCCTTTCGGTCCTTTACAACATACCGGTCGAATACTACCGGTCGAACACTACCGGTCGAACAATACCGGTCGAACACACTATATCGGTCTTTAGCATAAGACCGATACCTCATCTTCCCGGTCTTTTCAAGAACATAAGTCGGCTCAATACAGTTCAACCCAGAAAACTTTTGATCGATTAAATCGATCAAATACATGGCTAAAAGCTTGATTAACAAGTCTATTTACCAACTATAACATGCGGATAGAAGTATGAAGCTAAAAACATACCTCTATTTGACAAAACGATCGAATCCTTCACGATCTCTTTCTCTTCTTTCTCTCTGCTTTCTCTTTAAAACTTAGGTCGGCTCACAAACATCAGAATGAGATCTAAATCTCATAAATCTGATATTTATTTGATAAAACAAAATTTTCAATAAACCCCCTGAACTTTGATTCTCTTTACACTTTTTCCCCAAACTTCCAAAATTAACAAAATTTAGGTGTATTTCAACCCAACATATTTCAATACCAACTACGGGTACAATATTACCATCATAATCTCAAGAAGTCTAACAAGAGACCTAAATGACAATCATGCTCATCATGCATATGAATATATCACCAAAATGGTATTTCAACTAGAATCATCTTAATACCGAGGCATGCATACATTTATCACATCAAAGTACCCACATTATGTATCCAAGAGAAAAACCCCAAATAATGGTACATATAACATAAATCATGGCATATCACCAATATCTACATTTCCAACTATTTTCATAAAGAAATCCCAAACACTTGAACATATAGAGATAAATAATGACAAATAGAAGATTATGATGTCCATCTAGTTTTAACAAAGGTTTAGTAAACTCACAATCTAGGATTTTGAACCAAAACCTAGAAAAGATGAAACCCTAGCTTTGAGATGATGAGACTTGGTGATGAGAAAATGAAATTATTGAATGACACTCCAATGAGAACACTTGAGTGGAGCTTTGATGGTAACTTAATGCTCTCACTAACCCAAACCCTAGAAATTTAATGATGTAGGAGATGAAGACCCAAAAATCGCCCAAAAGAGTGTTTCTCTCGTTTTCTTGAAGTGAAATGTGATAAAAAGGAGGTATTTTTCGGCCAAGGGCTCATTTAATCCCCTACACCCGCTCGCGACACTGCCCGGCGACAGTATGTCACTGTCGCGTGTCACAATCACGCGGAGCCCCTTACTCTCGGTACACCTCCCATGACCTTGACACCGCGACAGTGATAATGTCCCAATCGCGTGTCACAGTCGCGTGGACTCCCCGACTTATGGTACACCACCCGTGAGAGTGACACCGTGAGAGTGACCAAGGTTTTATTTTTTCTACTAGGTTTTGTTCCTTGGTGCAAGGTTTTAGTGAGGCAACAGTTTATAAATCATTTTGTTGTATAAACCTCTTTATTGATGTGCAAATCAAGAAATATAGTAAACTAAATGAATTGTTTATCGGTGCCTTGTACTCTTTCCTTCGTCTAAAGTTTTTATTCTTCCCTTTGGGTTTTATTTCTTTGGCATAAGGTTTTAATGAGGCAAGAACTATGCACCATCACTCCATTGACTCGGCACAAGGGGGAGTGTTGAAGGACTATGTGCCATCATCAAAAACAAGTGATTGAAAGAATATTTTCTTAGTATTAGAATTTACCATAATGAATGTTTCCTTTTCTTTATAAACTTCTCCCAATTTAAAGGGCTTATGATTAATGAGAATTACAGATTCATTCTCTCCATTTATTATTGTTCTGTTTGGTTTTTTCTTTAACACGTTATCAGCACGTACGCTCCTTAGAATGAAGTGATCGTGAAGTCAAGCTAAACTTCGATATTTTAGGTAACTTTTTTATATTCGTGTAACACAATGTAATATATATTTTAATTTTATATCTTTCGATTTTATTTTATAAATTTGTGTAATTTTCAGATAGCGAAAAATTCTTATGTTGATTTTCAATTTTAGAAAGTATTTTGCTATATTAGTAGTACTTGATGATTATATTATATTTGAGTATGTTTATTAGTTGATTATGAGTTAGTTTTGTAAAGTTCATACATACTAATTGTTAGGAATTTGGGGATCGAAGATGATTCGTGGACCAGATAATCTCTTTGGATCGTGAAAGTTCACTTTCTAAATACAATAATTCGTCTCTTTATGCCTTGGGTATCACAAATTTCATATTGGGATAATCCAAAACCAAGAGAAAACTCAGACATTAAAGACTGTAAGGCTTAGTTCTTATATACACCCAAATTCTTGTTTATATATTTAAATGAGATTGACGGTTATGTTCAGTTAATACAAAATAAATGTAACTGAATGACAGTTATAACCATTAACAAATAAGGTCTAGGACTAGATGCATCTGTATCAGAATCAGAAAAAAAGTCAGAACCATGGTTCCACTGTCCGACACTTTGATTCCTCGGTTGAGAGCTTTGAATCTATGGTCAACAGCTCTGACTCTACGGTCCAGAGCTATGATTTCTCTATATTATCCGGACTTGGTCAAATTTCTATCAAATTTAGGAACAATTTTAAGAAGGTTTCCAATCTTATGAAATTCATTCAAATCATCTTGAAACTAAATTTCCCTCGACCCTGCCCGCTGATCGGTTAGTGGAACCACCGCTAGGGGATCTCCTCCTTGGACCCGCTAGGGCCGTTATTGGAGTTGCCCGAGAACCCCGCAATGGGGCACGACCCTCTTGACCCCCGCCTTATGGCATTCGAAGGTGATAAAGATAATATTTGTGATGTGCACTCCACACCTCCCAACTCTTGCCTTATCATCTAATTGATCTCACGTAAATCACAATCACACTAAAATTACTGATAATACTAAAAGCGCCAACAAAAATAAGATTTAATGTAATAAAATATTGTATGAATGTACTCGTATATATGTGAATATACTTCTGAAAATCTGGAAAAAAAATCTATTTATATAGGTATCAAACTAAAGAAAATAAAATACCTATTCTTTTATGTAATATTTTTTACTTTAAAATTGAATTATATTTAACATAATTTAAATTTTATTAAATTGAGATAAATCTGCAAGTTTTTAAAACTTGATCCATTTATTTAGAAAAGGTGATATTCAAGGTTTTATTTTTATTGTTTATAAAAAATGTAAAATAAAGATATTATAAAAATTGAAATTTTTTATATCCATTGTTGATTCATACATGATCTTTTAATATTTGTATTTTTAAAAATTAAGAGTTTTTAATGAAGTAAACGTAAATACTCTATAAGGGAGATGTTCAAATGAGAAATGCTAAGTATCTGATAAATTGAGAAATGATCTTATCAATATTTACGGCTTTGACTGTGAATCATCGAATAATTCCTCGCATTATCTGCAGAAAATAGAGAGGTAGATTCGTAACTTTTACAAATAGATTACAAACAAGTTTACATTTGAACCAGTGTGATTCACATATGAACCAATTAATTAGTTCATATGAGAATCAGTTAATTAGTTCATATGTGAATTACAAAAGATTTATATATAAATCTGTTAATTAGTTCAGCTGATTCACATATGAATTTATAGTTAATTAGTTCATATATGAATCACAAAGGTTCATATGTGAATCAATTATAAAAGAGTTAATATGTGAATTACATGGGCTCACATATGAACATATAATTCATATGTGAATCACACATGTTTACATATGAACTCGTCCCGCATATTTGTAAAAGTTACTAAACTGTCCTTCTATTTTTAGAATGACCGTGATTTTTGAATACTTAGTTCATATGTGAACCAGTTAATTAGATCATATGAGAATCACTTAATAAGTTCATATGTGAATCACAAAGGTTCAGATGTGAATCTGTTAATTAGTTCTAATGATTCACATATGAACTTATAGTTAATTAGTTTATATATGAATCACAAAGATTCATATGTGAATCAATTAAAAAATTCATATGGAATTACACGGGTTCACATATGAACATATAGTTCATACGTGAATCACACAAGTTTACATATGAACTTGACATGCGTATATGTAACAGTTATGAAACTGTCTTTCTATTTTTGGAATAACCGTAATATTTGACCAATTAAAGCCGCAATTCTTAACCAGTCAAAGTCGTGATTCTTAACCAGTCAAAGCCGTGATTTTTGACCAGTCAAAACCAATCTTGATTGTATGAATGGCTAGAACTACTTCTATATTTTTCACATACTTAGCATCTCTCATTTGAACTTATGGCTGCTCTACAATATAATATACATAAGTAAACAAGAATCATTTATGCTTTCCATTATGTTTTAGAAGAATATATTTTGATTATCGGGTCTTTGAAATGAGAAGTCTCAAAAATTAGTTTTTTCTTCAATCTATTTGGGCAACATCTTACTTGATTTGGGGTTTTCCATATAACACAACTTTTAGAAAGAGATCGTTATCTATGGAGGCAATGTTTGTCGACATGCAGGTTCAAGTATACGATTAGATCTCCAAAAGATCTCGTAAAGATTTTATCTCTTGGAAGCGTTAGATTGCCTCTCCTAGTTTCACTATGCTAGTTTTGTTTTGTTTAGGTTGTTTTGCATTATTTTTTTTGTATCTTTTGATAAGGACAATATCTCTACATCTTCTAATGATTCAATCAAGGATACCAACATTTAATTTTGATCATCTACATTATTATTGTAATATCTCTTTTTGTTTAAAATTATTTTTGTTAATATTTTTTATTTAATAGTCATAAATAGGTTGATTTGTTTCCCTCTCAATGAGGTGCAATTATATGTATAAATAGCCTTCATGGTTGTTAATAAAATTCATCAAGTTTTTCATCCTTTATATGGTATCAGAGCCTTGATCAATCTCTTCTCTCAACCAATTTCTTATCATGGCAAACAACGGCAACACCATTCCCAACTCATATGGACCTTCAAAACCTTTTGTTCTAATCAACTTCTCCACCGTCATCAAACTATCTCCTACCAACTATATATCGTGGAAATATCAAAATCCAACAAAAATGGTGGACGTTGATCGGAGAATAACCGATCTCAACCCTGCCCACCTCATCGGACTCCGCCGTCGCTCTGCCAGAGCCGCTCCCTCGTCACCCTCCATATTTTCACTTCACCATTATCACCACTTCTTTTTTTCTCTCCCTTTTCTTGGAAAATAACACAACCATCAAAACACTCAAAAACCATCTTATTTTCTCATCTTTCATACAAACCAAGTCTTTCTTCTCTCATATTACCATTATCACCACTTTTTTTTTTCTCTCCCTTTTCTTGGAAAATAACACAACCATCAAAACACTCAAAAACCATCTCTTTTTTCCATCTTTCATACAATCCAAAGATTTCTTTAAATCTTCTTAAGAATTCATATCCAAATAAATCCAACAAAAATGGTCGACGTTGATCGGAGAATAACCGGTCTCAACCCCGCCCACCTCGTCTCAACTCCGCCGTCTCCCTGCCAAAGCCGCCGCCTCATCACCCTCCATATTTTCACATCACCATTATCACCACTTTTTTTTCTCAACATTTCCTTATAAAATAACCCAACCATTAAAACACTCAAAAAACATCTCTTTTTCCCATCATTCATACAACCTAAAGATTTCGTTAAATTTTCTTAAAAAAAACTCACATCCAAATAAATCCAATAAAAATGGTGGACGTTGATCTGAGAATAACCGGTCTCAACCCCGCCCACCTTGCCAGACTCTGCCGTCTCTCTGCCAGAGCCGCCACCTCGTCATCCTCTACCCCACTTCCGGCTCGCAACAACCTCATCTCCTACATTTCACTCACCAAGCCATTACCTAATCATCGCTCCTATAGGCTCCTTGCCAAGATTGAACCTTCCTAAAGGGCGTCCATCTTGAGGGGGCGTGATAAGGATAATATCTCTACATCTTCTAATAATTCAATCAAATATACTAATATTTAATTTTGATCCTCTACATTATTATTGTAATATCTTTTTTTGTTTAAAATTATTTTTGTCAATATTATTTATTTAATAGTCATAAATAGGTTGATTTGTTTCCCTTTCAATGAGGTGCAATTGTATATATAAATAGCCTTCATGGTTGTTAATAAAATTCATCAAGCCTTTCATCATTTATATGGTATCAAAGCATTGATCAATCTTTTCTCTCAACCAATTTATTTTCATGGCAACGACAACACCATTCCCAACTCATATGGACCTTCAAAACTTTTTGTTCTAATCAACTTCTCCAACATAATCAAACTATCTCCTATCAACTATATATCTTGGAAATCTCAAAATCCAACAAAAATGGTGGACGTTGATCGGAGAATAACCGGTCTCAACCCCGTCCACCTCGTCGGACTCCGCCATCTCTCAGCCAGAGTCGCTGCCTCATCACCCTCCATATTTTGACTTTACCATTATCACCACTTTTTTCTCTCTTTTTTCTTGGAAAATAACACAACCATCAAAACACTAAAAAACCATCTCTTTTTCCCATCTTTCATATAACCCAAAGATTTCTTTAAATCATCATAAAAAACTCACATCCAAATAAATCCAACAAAAATGGTAGACGTTGATCGGAGAATAACCAGTCTCAACCCTGCCCATCTCGTCGGACTCCGTCGTCTCTCTGCCAGAGTCGCTGCCTCATCGCTCTCCATATTTTCACTTCACCATTATCATCACTTCTTTTTTCTCTCCCTTTTTCTTGGAAAATAACGCAACCATCAAAACACTCAAAAACCATCCCTTTTTCCCATCTTTCATACAACCCAAAGATTTCTTTAAATTTTCATAAAAAACTCACATCCAAATAAATCCAACAAAAATGGTGAACGTTGATCGGAGAATAACCGGTCTCAACCCCGCCCACCTTGTCGGACTCTGCCATCTCTCTGCAAGAGTCGCCACCTCATCACCCTCCACCCCACTTCCGGCTCGCAACAACCTCATCTCCTTCACTTCACTCACCAAACCATTACCTAATCCTCGCCTCTATAAGCTCCTTGCCAAAATTGGACTTTCCCAAAGGACGTCCATCTTGAGGGGGCGTGATAAGGACAATATATCTACATTTTCAAATGATTCAATCAAGGATACCAACATTTAATTTTGATCATCTACATTATTATTGTAATATCTCTTTTTGTTTAAAATTAATCTTGTCAATGTTTTTTTATTTAATAGTCATAAATAGGTTGATTTGTTTTCCTCTCAATGAGGTACGATTGTATGTATAAATAGTCTTCGTGATTGTTAATAAAATTCATCAAGCCATTCATCCTTTATATTTTTTTGGTTTTCTTTGCTTCTGCCCTTTAGTTGAGTGGTTCGCTACATCTTACAGTGGACTTTTTTTGGGGTATTTTTGTTGGTTTTTTTAAGGGAAATTGGCTCAAAGAGCCACATTACACACCTAGATTGGTATCCTAGCCATTTCTCGCCCGGTTTGACGAAAATAGATTTGTCTCCTAGATTGCGGACCTGCAGGTCCGTTACCTGCCAAAAAACGACAAAAAACTAGATGGTTCGAGCCAGATCCGCAATGGGTCGGGTCGGTAGGTCCGCCACCCAGCCCAGATCCGCCACCTCAGCCATGTGTCATGTACAGTCTTGTTGACTGCACGTCCGCCATGGTGGACCTAGCTCCGCCATTGCGGACCTAGGCTAGGTCCACCATTACCCATGTTTTTGTTGATTTTTTTGTTTTTTGACGTACGTTTTCATTGCGGAGCTACATTATTTTGGTCCTATATAATTGTCAGATATACAATTTAGTGGTTGAATTCATTGAAGCCTTTTGAAAAAATTTGAAACCGTGAAGTTTTCCCCAAAAATAGCAAGCCTGAAAACGGAAGGTAAGCAGTTTTGTTTACTGGGAAAAATTTTCAAAAACTCCTGAAAGTTTGAAGATGAGTTCTGTTTCTGAAAAAGTAAAGTTACGTATTTTGGGTGGAGGTTACTTTGAACAGAATGATCAAGGGTGGGATTATTATACTGATCGACCGATGGTTCGCATCATGGTTCCGACAACTATCACGCATCAAAGGTTGGTTAGTTATCTTCGTGAGAAATGTGGTACCACCAGAATTATTTACATAAATTCTGGCCAAATGATTCAGCTAAGAGACAATGCCGCAGTTTCGTGTTTCTTACAAAATGCTATGGCCTTTTCAACTCCGCCAACACTTTACGTTTACGACGATTACACGATAGCAGGCGGCAGCAACGTTGGTTCGAACACCGGAGGCGCTCCTGATGTGTATGCCGAGCAGAATCAAACATCTTACATGCCTCAGTTCCCCAAACAGAATCAAACATCTTACATGCCTCAGTCCCCTGAGCAGAGTCAAACATCTTACAGGCCTCAGTTTGATTCCGCTTATCTTCATGAACATGGTTATGGTATGAGTGACTATAACCCCAATGTTGTTCCTGAGACAGAAGAAGAACTGGTAGACGAACGAGCCGATGAGGAAGACGAATCCGATGAAGAATTTGATCAAGACCCCGATGAATCTCATGTTTATGACCTCGGTCTTTCTGATGTTCATACGGATGAAGAAGAAGAAGAAGAAGAAGAAACGTCTGAACCCAGTCCTGTTAAATCATATGGTGGGATAAATTATTTCTTTGGTATGCCCCCCTCCCTTCCAGAAGACCGAGAGCCCGTCATCACACCAAACGAAGCACCCGTAGATTATACCCGTAGTAGAAGAGTGAATTTAGGGGATGTTTTTCAAACGAAAGACGAAATGACCCTTGCTATCGGGAGGAAGACCCTTGAAGAGAGTTTCGAATTTAGAGTTGAAAGATCTTCAAAATCCCGATACGATGTGAGATGTGTGCAGCCTAACTATAATTGGCGTATTTATGTTGTGTGCATAGAGAATACCACTATGTTCCACGTATGAATTATAAACGACGTACACACTTGTTCAAGGACCCAGATGAATCCCCACCACCGTAACGCCAATAGCAGAGTATTGAGACACATAATTTTGCCTAAAGTGCGTGATGAAAGCCGGAGAATACGTGGAACAGACATTGTAAACGACATGAAGGCGGACATGCACCTAGATATCTCGTATTGGCAAGCTTGGCGTGCGAAGGCTTATGCTCTAACCATTGAGTGGGGTACCTCCCAGGAATCTTTTAGTCGACTCCCTGCGTTCTTCTATAACTTAGAGATTAATAATCCTGGTACTTTCACCCGAATAAAGACAGATAGTACAGGACGTTTTGAGATGTGTTTTGCTGCCCTTGGTTGATCGGTACGTATTTTGGTTATGTTTTGCCTCGGATAGTATATTTTTTGTATTAATAGATATTGTCTTTAATTTTCTAACGGTTAAACCATGTAATTTATGTAGATTCGGTCATTTCTGGGACACTTGCATCGTGACCTTATAATAGACGGCGCTTATTTGAAGGGTCCTTACTTAGGCACAATGTTCTTAGCCGTTGCTATGGATGCCAATAACCAAATTGTGTCGGTCGCTTTCGGAGTGGGTAGGTCTGAGAGTGGGGAGGCATGGACTAGGTTTTTGACGATGTTGAAGGAATGTATCCAAGAACTGGAAGGGTTGGTGTTCATATCCGACAGGGCTTTATCCATAAGCCAAGCTATCAACACGGTGTACTCAAATGCCCATCATGGTTTGTGTTGTCGCCATTTGCTGATGAACGTAAAAAGCAGGGATAGTAGGGCCAAGTTTAGGAAGGGTATGTTTTGGAAAACGTGTAAAGCGTACACGGAGGAGGATTTTGAACGTAAAATGGAAGTTCTACAACGCGTTTTACCTGTTGGAGCGCCACTTATGGACGCGGTTGGCAAGGAGAAATGGTCACGGGCCTATTTCCCTGGACTGCGTTACAACATAATGACTTCAAACAGCGCCGCGTCGGTCAATGCACTGTCTCGTTTTGCTCGGAAACTTCCTATCGTGTCCCTTATGGATTACTTTTTTAGAATTTCAACAAGACTGGTATTCAATTCGTCGGAACAAAGCAGGTTTTCATAGTCACACTTATCCACTGTTATTTTGGTTTGTCAAAAAAATTCACAACATATTTTCTTCAATATTTTAATCTTTCATTATTCTGTAGCGAGATGGGTAAATGCTCTCCCCCCCTAAAATAGAAATAATTGTTAGAAGGCGACAAGTGAAGTCGGAAAGGTTTATTGTCCGTGAAATAGGTTATGGCCTATATGAAGTTCTAGATTCTCGTAGGGACGCGAAAGTGGATTACCGTCGTTGGAGTTGCTCTTGTAGGAAATGGCAGATCTCCGGTTTACCTTGCAGTCATGCAATCGCCGTTGCCAGGCATGAACGGTGTACAGATGTCATTCACCTGATATCGCCTTACTTCAAAGTGGATAATTTTCGAGCCACATACTCAGAGGTCATACATCTACCTGGTCATCCATCAACATGGGTTGTTCCAGACACTCCACTTATGACCGTTAAGCCACCGGTCTACAAGAGACGCACCGGAAGATCGAGTAACCACGATCGTATCCCATCTCGTGGTGAGGATCCCACACCGAGGAGGTGTACTCGATGTGGAGAAATCGGACATACTCGAACTCAATGTCAGGTGCCTGCACCAGTGAACCGTGGAAGACAAAGAGCATCTGGTAGTCGCACTACTCAACCAATGCCTACCGACGATTATGGAGGCACCTATAGACATCAAACTTTGTAATGAACGAGTAACAATGTATGTAATGAACGTATTGATTATAATGAATAATGTTCGTGTATGATGATAGTAAACAAAATGCTACAATTTTATTACTTAACCCAAGGATAGAACCAAGCAACGGAAGTATATTGACTACTACATGACAAGGTTAATTTAAACAAAGTTCGAAACATAGAACCAAAAGGTAAACTAGTGTCCCTTTGGGTAGAGAGCTTTACATCTAATGATCAAATCAGCCTTTTCATTGATCATGTCCTCTATGCGGGGATAGGTTTCTTTGATATTATTTATTTTGTTCTGCTCTTCCTTGATCTCTCTCTGCAACACTGTCACCGTCTGTTTCTTTCTCTCGACGACAGTCTCTAACTCTATCTGCTCGGACCTGTTCTTCAGCCATAGGTCTTTGAGCATGGAAATCTCCACCTCTGCTTGTCGTATGGATTCCCTCTTCCCCGCCGGCATCGTTTCAGAAGGTGTATGGTTACGAGAGGGGGGCCTTCGTATTCATGTGTCTCTACATACAGTCATATGCGTCGTCAAATTCCTGTTTCTCCTCCTCCGTTATTGCATAATCGGTTGAAGTTCTTCCAAAGTTACTCCACTCCTCATCCGTTTGGGGTGGTTTCCAACCTAGCCTTGAACTTCCATCCATCAATGGTTGATGCGAACGGGAAGTTCCAGCCATGTAAGAAGAAATTGTTAAATTACTCTATGGTTTACAACAACTCAGCCATGGGGTACTTATAGGATTTCAGGTCCTCCACTAGGTCCGCAATGGCGGAGTTGCACTACGTCCGCAATGGCAGAGGTGCGCTAGGTCCGCAATGGCGGACCTGCAATATTCGCCTGCAAGATTCGCCTGAAAAGGTGCAGGTTTAGCTTGACCTAATCTAGGTCCGCAATTGAATCTAGGTCCGCAATGGCGTACTTAGAACTACTTTTTTGGCTATAAATACTCACCTTATTTCCAACTTATAAGTCACCTCATCCACACACCATTTTTCATCAACTAATATCTTATGGCCGGAAACCGAGCCTCTTCTTCGAACCCCCCCCCCCTCCTCATAAACAATGCCGGAAAGGATGAGACAATCCGTAGAAAAACCTGTGTCAAGGATCGAGGAACACAGTCAAAGGTGGAAACAAATTCTGGCCAAGAAGGAAGGGTACTTGAGAAGAATGGACGAAGACAAGGAAGAGATAAAAAGATTGAAGCGGAAGATAAAAGATAAGGAAGACTGTATTCGTACCGACAACGAACGAGCGAACAAGTGTATCCAAGAGTTCGTAGTCATGCAGGCTGAGATGAACGAGTCATCATTTCTCCAAAGGCTGCCTCCAAGGTGGGAGCCCTTAAACTGTCATATATGGTCAATATCATGGAGTCCAGATTGAAACGCCCAACTACCCAATGCTTATTACTTATACACATTGGAATGAACACCTGAAACATAAAAAAATATATGTCAGTTATATAAATTTGAAATTTCTTAAATAATATACATGTAAACTGTTATTCATACTTTATCGATGGTGCCCCACGCAGGAAAACCAACACTTGCTTGTGCACCACTACACTGCTGAGTCAGATAGGAAAGATCTTTAAGCACAGTCATGTAGTACAAGAAGTCTGGCAGCATCATGGTCCAAGTAGCCACGGTCGAACGTGACTCCGGATGAAGTCGGACCCATACCTCGAGGTGCTATTAATAAACAATAACATGTTAAGCATGAGTTACAAATTATTATTAATAAAATTATATAACTAAAAAAAATACGTACCTCCGTCTCAAAATATCCACTATCTTCCAAGCCCAATAGTTTCCCCCAAAAGGTACGATCTACAGGCCGGATTGGTAGAAGTGTTAGTCTCACCTCAGACAACTTGTCATCCTGATACAGGCGCTCCACCACCGCAGATCCCTTCTGTGAACCCGTCTGCTTACCTTTCGCTTTTTTTTGTCGTGCGACTAGGGGTGTAGAATCAGGAAGGGCGGTGTATGGAGAGCTTTGCAGCTGGGAAGGATGTCGTACACGTTCCCCCCTCCGAAGGTTTTCCTGTATACGTGGTCTCGGAGCCATGCTAGGGGCGGTCTAGGAGTAACGAACTGGGAAATGTCGTCCACCCCTATACCAAACGACAGTGGTATATCTGGGCCAACCATACCAAATATCCCTGTCATGTCTGGGCCACCAGAACCTGGCATACCTGACACTCCCTACATAACGAAATAAATAAATATCTCTCCAATATCATAGAAAAAAATAAGTTAAACATTAACCGATTGATGATATTTACCGTCGACATATGTGAGGGGGAAAAAGCGTACGACGGATCCGGCATCCTGGGTGACGAAACCCAAGGGTCGTAAGACGATTCTTGCTGTGGTAGGCGTTGTTGCTGTGGTGGATGAGCGGATAGCTACGTACAAGTATTAATTGTTAATGAAGGTTCATAAGTTTAAAATTAAATACATAACTAAAATTAAATACTTACATGCCACTGTTGTATCTCACGGTACATCGCCTGTATATGAGTATACACATCCGTTTGACCACCCCGCCACACATTTATGTCATTAACTGTTCCCTATACTTCACTAACTGTTCCCTGTACATCACTAACAGTGCCCTCCAGGGTGGTCAAACGATACCAATATGCAATATAGGGATCATTGGTAGGCATACTCATACGGGGGGGCTCATGTTGGGGTCCCTGATGGATCTGTGGGCCGAAGTCCCCACTCACACCAGCGTCATGGTGGAAACCAGCACCGTCACCACCAGTGTCATGGTGGAAACCAGCACCGTCACCACCAACGTCGGGGTGGAAACCAGCACCGACACCACCATCGTCGTCGTCGTCGTCGTCATCGTCGTCATCGTCCTCGTCATCATCGTCGTCGTCATCGTCACCATCACCGGAGACTCTCGTCCTCTTTATCTCCTGCTCCTCCATCCCCTGGAAATATCGGTGGCTAATCTGATACCACTGAAATGCCTCCTCCTGAGGGGTAGCCACAAGAGGTCCAATGGGTGGCCGACTACGCTGGTATTCATAATCTATAATGTTAGTTTTTAACATTAAAATAATCAATATTTTAAAGTATTTAAAAATACATACCTCTGACGTATCAAGTAGTACCCCGACATGTTTACTGCCAAGGATAATCATCCTAGTCCAACGTACACCCCTAGGAAGCCTAGGATGCATCGTGAAAAACTTGGTAGCAGCAGGAAAAGTCTCCAAGATCCAAATCTGGGAGTTACAAGTAGTTAAAATATGGAATGAATTAACCATGTATACGTATAGTAATAGCAAATCAACTAACCTTGAAGGCATGTAAAAACCCTGTAAGTGTCAACTTCGACTGATCTGGTGTACGTCTCCGAATAGCACCAGACATCTGTCGAAAGGTGGGTTCCCAGACTAAAGAACCCCAAGGATATCGGTTAAAGAACCGATAATCCTGTGTTATAGTAAGCATGGTGGAGGAAACAGGTAAGTGGATCTGTCTACCAAGAAAAAATACCTCCACCATCATGATCAAGCAAACACGGACAGCGTCATCGTCCGTAAGCTGATCTCCATCTCCAACCGATGCAAATTTCGCTTCTAAATTCCGGATCAACAGCTTATCCGGATCACCAAAAACCCGACGAATAAAATGGGTTGACCTCTGCCTCTGCCTCTCTGTCAATGAGGGAAACTCTCCAAACCGGAGTCCTGTAATCAGGCAGAACTCCTCGCGCCCATATCGGAGAATATGTCTTCCCACCTGGAAGAACATGTTATGCTCGTTGTCCTCCTCCGGGAAGATCTCCATTTTTAAAACGGTGTACATCAGTAATGGGTCGTAGGAGTAGTCGTCCATCAATAATCACTGACCAAAAACCGTCTGCCTGGAGATCTCAAGCCTTTGTCCGCTCAACTTACATTTTATTTGCTCTATCACGGTCAACTTTGACCGTAAAGTCAAGCTAGGGGCCTAAATTGTCAAATAGTAAAAGTTAAAAGACATAAAGTGTCTAAAATTAAATTTAAAGGACATAAGTGCCTAAAATTAAATTTAAGGGACCTAATAGTATAATTATATAATTCAAGGGATCAATAATGTCGAACATATAAGTTTAGGGGTATAATGTGAAACAAATTAAATTTAAAGAACATAAAGTGCCTAAAATTAAATTTAAGGGACCTAAAGTGTAATTAATTAATTTAAGGACATAAAGTGAAACAAATTAAATTTAAGGGACCTAAAGTGTCTAAAATTAAATTTAAGGGACCTAAAGTGTCTACAATTTATTTTAAGGGACCTAAAGTGTCTATAAATAAATTTAAGGGACCAATATTATAATTAATTATTATTTAATGAGATAAAGTGTCTAAAAATAAATTTAAGGAATCAATAGTGTCAAATATATAAGTTTGTCGGGAACTAAAATGTCTAAAATTAGATTTAATTTACCTAAAGTGTCAAATAACAAAGATAAATAATGAGGAATAAATAAATAATGATTCCCTAACAATAAATTAATAATAATTCATAATGGAAACCAAATATAATTGTAGAACGATAATCAATTAAATCAATAAAGTTAACAATTTATAATTAACAATTAATTATTAAATAAATTCTGGAAACTAAAAATAAAAAATAAAAAACCACCAGTCACCATGGCGGTGATGGCGCAGGTCCGCTACAATCAAAATCGGTGATGGCGCAGGTCCGCTACAATCAAAATCGGTGATGGTCCAGGTCCGCCAACCACACGGTGGTCGTGGCGGAGATGTGGTAGCGGAGGTGGTCGTGGTGGAGATGTGGTAGCGGAGTAGGAGAACTTACCTTTCGGAACATGTTGCACACGTGTCGGTGTAAGGAAGCACGTAAAGATGTGACAAAAAAATGAGGGGCTAACTTTCTTATAAAATAATCAACGAGATGTATGTATGGGGGACCATCGGTTTATGTATAAAAGGAGAGTGTTCATATCGATGGCGGACCTGAAAAAAGATTTAATTGACTGAAAAAACGGCAGGTCCCTGCAGTCTGATGGCGGACCTGTCGATGAATCGGTACATGACATGTGGCTGAGGTGGCGGATCTAGGTCGGGTGGCGGACCTACCGACCCGACCCGACCCGTTGCGGATCTGGCTCGAACCATCTAGTTTTTTGTCGTTTTTTGACAGGTAGCGGACCTAGATCTATTTTCGTCAAACCGGGCGAGAAATGGTTAGGAGACCAATCTAGGTGTGTAATGTGGCTCTTTGAGCCAATTTCCCTTTTTTTTAATAATTATTGTTGCTTTAAAAAAAAACCCATATAAAACGAAAGTAAGAGTTAATTTTGTTTTGATGTAAAGTTTCTTTTTTTGAAAAATAAAACCATTTCTTTAAATTTAATGTTACTTTGTGAAATTATGATTTAGAAAATTGGATTTGTGAAAAAATAGACATGTATATTAGGACAACTCGATTTTTAATGTGCTAGCTTTACTTTATTGTATGCTTTACTTTATTTTCTGAAAAGAAATAATTTTGCTAAAAATCAAATAATATCTATATCATATACTAATAAGTGTCTTCAATCTTCCGGAAGTATTATGTCATAATAGTCGTACGATAGAAAAAGTCAAACAAAATATTGAATGCATTCCAAGTGACGTTTTAATGCCCGAAATAAACTAAAGGGGGTGTTTGGTTCATAGATTTTTGAAGGAATTGGAATGGATAATTACTTTGACCAAATTCTAATTCCTTTGTTTGGTTCAATCATGATAGAATCATTTGAATTCCAAAAATCAAGAAATTTATCATTTCTTAGCTAAATTCAGATAATTGAATTCCATTCAATTCCCATCAACAAAAAATGTGGTCAAATTCCATCAAATTTCATTCCAATTCTTTCAAAGTCAAATTTTTTCGACGAATTCCAATTCAATCAAATTACATTCTACGAACCAAACGCCGCCTAAATTGTGAGTTGAGTTTTAATGAAAATTATTTAAGATATTTACAAGTTCAATGTTTTCTATGTGAAGATAAATGAAAGGATTCAATGTATTTTTCCTCCTATGTGAACAGCCATATGCATTGAGGTTCCACATATTATGAAAATGTCATCGTGTTCTTGAGAGCCATAAGATAAAAAAAATCGTCTGAAGACTTGAAAATATTCTCACGGTTGTTAATAACAAACTCTCATGCGACCCCAGACTGATAACTTATATCAGAATGAAATAGATTTTGTTTAGATTATTATTTTGAAGAACCTAACTTCAAAAATCTCATTTTAAGGAACATACTTTTTTATATGTAATCAAGTGGACATAATATAACTTTGTTTATATAGAAGAGGAACATCTATCTATACATATAATTGTTGGGAACTGAAGATTCTACTAAGTGTGGTTACTACTGCTATTACAAGTGTGGTTACTACTGCTATTACAAGAGTGGTTACTACTGCCAGAACACTTTGAAGATTAATACTGCTGAGTATTACTACTGCTAGTAGAATTACTACTGCTAGTCAAAGTTAGTGCTGCTTGAACAAAGTTAGTACTGCTTAGCTAGTTAGTACTGCTAGTAGTTAGTACTGCTTACAGTTAATGCTGCTGGAAGAAGTTAATGTTGCTAAGCATAATTAGTGCTGCTAAAGAGATCCGGATGGAATGTATGACAGCTGGATATACTGAAGATATACATAGAAGATATACATGGAAGATATACTGCAGATTTGTTTATTCTTTGTAATTATCTTTTGATCAGTATAGAATGTATAGTATAGATAGAAACAATTTTTGATAATTTTGATAGAGAGAAAATCAACCTCAAGGCATAGATCCTAGTTCTAGAGAAGTAGAATTCGTATTGGTGAGCCTGTTCATCAATATTGAGGTTGAGTGTGTAATCTTGTAGCTTCAAGCATTCAATACAAGTTTACAGTTTGTTAATCATATACTGTTTTGTTTACTGTTTTATTAAATATCAAAGTGTTATTCCGCAACTTCTTTGATATTAGTTTCTGAGAATTAATTCTTGTTAAGAATTCGATCCTGACAAGTGGTATCAGAGCCTATTGAATCAGAAACATCTATCATGGAAAATCTTACAGAATCAAGCAGTACGTTGGTCTCCAAGGTTCCAATGCTCAAACCCAGTGAGTTTGACATGTGGAAGATAAGGATCAGACAATATATTCTTCTCACTGACTACTCAATGTGGGATATCATTGAGAATGGTCATTCTGAAGATGGAAGGATAGGACCAGATGGAAAAAGACCTCCACCAAAGACAGATGGTGAAAGAAAGATCAGGCAGACAGAGATGAAGGCCTTGAGCACTCTGCTCTTGGCAATCCCTAATGAATATCAACATCAATTTTGCAACTGCACTGATGCTCAAATTCTCTGGAATTCTCTAGAGAAAAGATTTGCTGGAACTAAGAGTATCAAGAGAAATCAAAGAGATGTTCTTAAGCAGCAGTATGAGAATTTTACTTCCTCAAAGAATGAGTCTATGACTCAAACTTTTGATAGGTTCAACAAACTTATTGGAGAATTGGCCACTGTTGGAGTAAAGATGGATCAAGATGACATCAACAGGAAATTCCTCAGATCTCTTGGGGATGAGTGGACTATGTACACTGTCTCTTATAGGCAGAGTGACAATCTGGAGGAGAAAGAACTTGATGATCTATACAATGATCTAAGAGTTTTTGAAACTGAGGTAGAGATCAAGAAGAAACCTACTGGTTATGTCCACAATTCTGCACTTCTTTCAGCAGCCACTGATACTACTGCCATCCCTGAAGCAGTTAGTACTGCTGGTGGAGCAAGTTCAGAAAAAGGATCTGAAACAATTTTTGAAGCCTTCTTGTCCAGTCATAGTAACACTTCATTAATCAATGATGATCTGGATCAACTTCACCCTGATGACCTGGAGGAGATGGATATAAAATGGCAGATGGCCATGCTATCCATGAGGGTGAAGAAGTTCATTAAAAGAACAGGAAGGAATAACTTCTCCCAAAGAAGAGAGGATGGAGCTGGTTTTGACAAAACCAAAGTGGAATGTTACAAGTGTCACATGAAAGGACACTTTGCTAGAGAATGCAGGAGTGCTGTGTCTAACAACAACCACCAACAAGCTCAGAATGGAGGCTACACTCAGAACAAGAATCCTGCTCAAGCCCTTGTTTCTCAACAAGGAATGGGATTTGACTGGAGTGATCAAGCTGAGGAAGCCATTCAGAATCAAGCTCTTATAGCAGAAGTGTCTGATCTCCCATCTGAGGTAACTTCTAACCTTTGCACTAAAACTTGCATTGACACTGTCAAAAGATACAGGGATCACAATCAAAGTATGTGTGATGACCTCAAAAGGTTAGAAAAAGATAGAAGAGATTATGTTCTAATAGTTGAGAGATTTGAAGAACAAATCAAAGGCTTTCAAGCCAATGAACTTCAACACTCTTATGATACTAACTACTGGAAGTGGGAAAAGAATGAATTAGAGAGTAAAATGTCTAAATCCTTAGAAGAGAGTGATAAGCTAAAGGAGGAATTGTCCAAAGTTAAACTTGACATAGAGAAGTTTTCATATGCTTCAAAGGCAATGGATTCTCTTCTAAAGGCTCAGATTCATGATAAGATGAAGCCTGGTATTGGATACAACAGTACACCTCCTCCTTATAACAACAATTATATCTCTCCTACTTCAGACTTGTTAGAAACCAAGGAGAATAAGGACTTATCTGAAAAAGCTTTTAAGATAGACCCTTTGGATGAAGTAGTGATTAAGGATCTAACTGAGAAAGAAGCCAGTAAGAAGAGAGATAATAAGATAGGTAAAGAAATCCATGAAGAAAACAATATAATCACCAATGAGGGATGTGGGAAAGACTGGATAAAGTCCAAGGAGATAGAAAAGACCAAAGGAAAAGACAACAAGGTCCATTACAAACAGACCACAGTTGTGAATCCTGCATCTGGTAAACAGTGTGATTGCAGTAAAGCCAAGAGCCTATATTCTGGTTTAAAAAGAGGAAATCAAAGAAACTGGAATAATCAATGGGCTCAGAAGCAAGGAGTTGATCTGAATAAAATCAATAGACCAAAACCTTGCTTCATATGTGGCAAGTTAAATCATCTGGCTAAATCTTGCTTTTTCAACCCTATTAATCAACAGATGACCTTTCAAAGATGTAAGCAAAAGTCTGTTGATTATAGAAAGGCTGGAAAGAAACATGGTGAAAAGAAAGGCCCCATAAAGAAAAGGATTTTAAAAGAAAGCATTAAAATGTGGGTGCCCAAAAGCACTAAAACTGTTAGTACTGCTGACAGGGTTAGTGCTGCTGGAAGTATTACTGCTGCTACCTGTGTTAGTACTGCTAAAAACATTAATGCTGCTAATACAGTTAGTATCTCTTCAAAGGTTAATACTGCTAACACAGTTACTGCTGCTAACACAGTTACTACTGCTAACAAGGTTAGTACTGCTAAGCATGCAAGTGCTGCTAAGGCAGTTAATACCTCTAAAACCAGTACTGTTTCCAGCACAAATGTTTCCAAGCCTATAATTGTGACAAAATACTCCAAGAATGAGGAGGTAAAATTCAAAAATATTGTCAAAAAGGAATGCAAGTATTTTGATGAGAAAGGGGTACCCAAGACCACTTTGGCTTGGGTTCCTAATTCATACTAACTGATCTATCTTATGTGCAGGGTAACCAACAGCTCAAGGGAAAGAGCATATGGCATGTTGATAGTGGTTGCTCAAGGCACATGACCAACATGTCATGCCTTCAGGATTTCAAGCATATCAATGGAGGACATGTTGCTTTTGGAGACAATCTTACTGGTGGTAAGATAAGTGGAAAAGGTAATGTCACCAAAGGTAAGATGACATTTGAGGATGTCTACTATGTTGATCAATTAAAATACAACCTGTTAAGTGTATCACAGGTTTGTGACAAACAACATAGTATAGTATTTACAAATACTGAATGTATGATCCTTGCTCCAGGGTTCAAAGTAGTTGATGAAAGCATGATACTACTAAGAACTCCAAGAAAGGACAATGTTTACTGTCTAGATATGGAAAATGTTAAAAGTGATTCATCTCTAAATTGTCTTATTTCAAAAGCTTCTATAGATGAATCCTCTATATGGCACAGAAGGATGTGTCACATGAATTTTAAGACTATAAACAAACTTGTTAAAAACAACCTTGTAAGAGGTTTACCTTCTAAAGTCTTTTCATGTGATGATCATTGTGTTGCTTGTCTCAAAGGCAAACAACATAAAACTTCTCATAAGACCAAAGAGATAAATTCTATTTCTTCTTGTCTCCAGTTATTGCACATGGATCTGTTTGGTCCTACAAATGTTATGAGTATAGGCAAGAAATCTTACTGCTTGGTTATTGTTGATGATTACTCTAGATTCACCTGGGTATATTTTCTAAGGACTAAGGATGAGACAAGTGGACTGATCAAGTCCTTTATCCTGAGAATTGAAAACCAAACTAATCAAAAAGTAAAAGTCATTAGATCAGATAATGGGACTGAATTCAAAAATTTTGATCTAAACACCTTTTGTGAAGAAAAAGGAATTGAGAGACAGTATAGTGCTCCTAGGACTCTTCAACAGAATGGTGTTGCTGAAAGGAGAAATAGGACATTAATAGAGGCCGCTAGATCTCTGTTGGCTGATTCAAAACTGCCAATTACCTTCTGGGCTGAAGCAGTTAATACTGCATGTTATGTCCAAAACAGAGTTCTAGTAGTTAAGCCAAAGAACAAGACACCATATGAGCTTTTAAATAAAAGAAAACCCTATATTGGATTTTTCAAACCTTTTGGGTGTCCTTGTACCATTCTCAATACCAAAACTCACTTAGGTAAGTTTGATAGCAAAGCAGATGATGGATTTCTTGTTGGTTATTCATCTCAAAGTAAGGCCTACAGAGTTTTCAATTCTTCTTCTAGAACAATTGAAGAGAGTGACAATGTCAAATGCAATGAGAACACACCAAATCCTATTGGAACTGGTCCTCAATGGCTATTTGACATTGATTCACTAACTAACTCCTTTGGTTTCAGTAGTAATGATCATGCAGGTTCAGGAGGTGAAGGATCAGGGACTACACAAGTTCAAGAAAGTGTATCTAAATCAGTGATCTTTCCCACACCCACAGTGAATTCTTTTGAAAACTGTGAAATAGAACAATCTACTGGACCAAGACAGAGTAGAGATGAAGAGATTCAAGAAGATAAAGAATCAGAAGTAGCAGCTGAAAACACTTCAGTTGAGTTGAATGACTCCAATCTAGAAGCTGATGTTAATGAAGAACCTAGTCATAACACTAGAGTTCAAAAGAATCATCCTCCACAGCTGGTAATAGGAGATATATCATCTCCTATGATGACTAGACATCAGAGCAGACTTCAAGAAATGCAAGATCAACAGCATACAGTGCTGTCTTGCTTTCTATCCCAGCTTGAGCCTAAAAAGGCACATGATGCAATGAAAGAATCCAGCTGGATAGAAGCAATGCAAGAAGAATTGCTACAGTTCAAACTACAAGATGTATGGGATCTGGTAGACCTTCCTAAAGGTCACAGAGCAATTGGCACAAAGTGGATCTTCAGGAACAAGAGAGATGAAAGAGGAATTGTCATAAGGAACAAAGCAAGGCTAGTGGCTCAAGGGTATACTCAAGAAGAGGGTATAGATTATGAAGAAGTCTTTGCACCTGTGGCTAGGATAGAAGCTATCAGATTATTCCTAGCCTATGCGTCTTACATGAACTTCAATGTCTATCAAATGGATGTAAAGAGTTCTTTTCTCTATGGATCAATTGAAGAAGAGGTATATGTCTGTCAACCACCAGGGTTTGAAAACCCAAGCTATCCAGACAGGGTATACAAATTGAAGAAAGCTCTTTATGGACTGCATCAAGCTCCAAGAGCATGGTATGACACTCTGTCATCCTATCTCTTGGACAATGGCTTTGAAAGAGGAGTCATTGATAAGACTCTATTTATCAAGAGAAAGAAGAAGGATATCTTGTTGGTACAAATTTATGTTGATGACATTATCTTTGGATCTACAAAAGATATCATGTGCAAGGAGTTTGAGGATCTAATGCATCAAAGGTTTTAAATGAGTTCCATGGGGGAACTTACTTTCTTCCTTGGACTCCAAGTTCAACAGAAGTCAGATGGCATCTTCATATGTCAATCCAAGTATGTGCAGGACATTCTAACCAAGTTTGGTTTCTCAGATTCAAAACCTGCTAGTACACCTATGGAAACACACAAACAGATAACAGCAGATCTTGAGGGGGAGGATATGGATGTGCATCATTACAGATCCATGATTGGCTCTCTCATGTATCTCACAGCATCAAGGCCAGATATAATGTTTCCAGTCTGTGTGTGTGCAAGATTCCAAGTTAGGCCAAAGCAATCTCACTTTCAAGCTGTTAAGAGGATATTCAGATATCTCAAAGGACAACCCAGATTGGGACTTTGGTATCCTCATGACTCACCCTTTGACCTAATTGCATACTCAGACAGTGATCTAGGTGGGTCAAACTTGGACAGAAAGTCTACTTCTGGAGGATGTCAGTTCTTGGGTGCTAGACTAGTTTCATGGCAGTTCAAGAAACAAACCACAGTGTCCACATCTACAACAGAAGCAGAGTACATAGCAGCTGCAAGTTGCTGTGCTCAGGTCTTATGGATTCAGAATCAAATGTTGGACTATGGGGTAACCTTTCTACACACTCCCATCTTTATTGATAATAGCAGTGCTATCAGCATTGTAAATAATCCTGTCAAGCACTCTAAGACAAAGCACATTGAGATTAGGAATCACTTCATAAGAGACTGTAATGAAAAGAAACTTGTTCAAGTTGTGAAAGTTCATACTGACAACCAGTTTGCTGATCTATTCACCAAAGCTTTTGATGTGGGTAGATTCACTTTCTTGGTAACAAGTGTAGGAATGATCAACTCTGAATAAGCTTTATCTCAAAAAGTGAATAAATAACTGAATATTATAGTTTCTTGGTGCTACTAATTTATCTTTGCAGGGCATACATAGCAGTACTCAATTCAGCCTAAGCTTCAAGGAGTAAGTACAGTTAATACTGCTAGTTGGTTAATACTGCTAGTTGGTTAATACTGCTAGTTAGTTAATACTGCTAGTTAGTTAATACTGCTAGTTAGTTAATACTGCTCTAGGTTAATACTGCTTATAATCCGAATACTATAAATACCCTTTGCCCGCCTAAACGTTCATAACGACTCTCTGCATACTGTTCACTTGCTCTTCTAATCTTTTTCTCTCAAGTACCTAGTCTTCCAGGCAACAACATCCCAGTTCAATGGCATCCATGGCGTTTATTGATGAGCACAATGAGATCGCAATGCTACAGAAGCCCAAACAAGCCGAAGGATTCCACCAGATTGTGGATTTCCTCAAGTCAAGCCACATTGCTCATGCTCTCACTGTTGCCCCTACCATCTACATCGAGCATCAGAGGCAATTCTGGGCAAATGCCACCATTGTCGCTGAGAATGGTGTGCAGATGATCAAGACCAGGATATGTGACCAATCCCTAACCGTCACTGAAGAAGTTATTCGCATCAGTCTACGTCTAGACGATGCCTCTGGTATAACTTCTATTCCTAATGATGAACTGTTTTCAACTCTTTACAGAATGGGATATCAAGGCCAGATGGGGATTTTTAAGTTTTTCAAAGCAAAATTTTCACCCCAATGGAGGTTCTTTGCTCATACTTTAATGCACTGTATTTCAAAGAAAACAACTGGCTGGAGCCAATTTAGCAGTTCCATTGCTTATGCATTGGTGTGTTTATCCACTGCTAGAAAATTCAATTTTTCTCAAATGATTTTTCATGATCTTGCCTCAAACCTGGATAACAAGAAGAGCTTCTTCATGTATCCCAGGTTTGTTCAAGAAGTTATTAACCATGAATTGATGGATATACCTCAACCTGTTGGGGTATATGTACCTAAACCCCCCAAAGGCAAGGTTTTCTCAAATATGAGAAGATCTGCTGGGGACTCGGAAGGAGTTGACACCCCATTGTTCTCAACAATGATGGTGGTGTCCCAAACCACTAAAGGTATGGCAGCAGGGTCAAGGCCCTCATTAGACCATCCCACTGCTAGCCAAGCCCAACCTTCTCACTCAAAAACAATACCCCAGTCCCTTCTTGCAAAACCAACCTCTCCAATTACCCAAACTTATAAAAGGAAACAGGTAAAGAAGGCTCCTTCCCTTCTTGTACCATCACCCACTGAGCCTTTAAGCCCTCTAAGGGAGAATTCTCCTTTAGAGAATATCCACAGGGAAACCACAGGGGTGTCTCCCAACCCCAAGGAGGTGCTCACTGAGGTGGAGGTTGAGCATATGGGTGCTAAGGCTTCCACTACTCCTGCTAGCACAAAGGAGGTCAGTGGTAACATCTCTAAGACCTTCCCCATGGCAACTTTGGGTGAGAAATCATCCAAAGGTCCCTGGTGCCAAGAAACCAAGGGGGTGGATAGTGCTTCTGCTAGGCAGAAGACTTCCACTTCAAAAAGATCCAATGATCCTTCAATAGGGGGTAACACTCCTGGAGAAGGTGAGGACAGATATAACTATGAGGAATTGATGGAAACCATGGGAAACATCAACCAGGATGTTATTAAGCAAGGAAAAGAAATAGAGGAGCTGAAGCTGGTCATCCTATCTCAACAAGTGCAGATTACCAAGCTCAAGAAGTTGGTAATGCAACTAGTACAGAAACAGAAGAGGAAACAGTTTGTGCTAAGGAGAAGGAAATTTGAGAAGGATGCTCCCAAAAAGGGGGAGATCAACATGGAAGAAGCAACAAGAGAGGGGGAGCTTGAAAAAGAGAAAGTTGAAGTTGAGGGGGAGAGGGAGAGGGAAGCAGAAAAAGAAAGAGTCTCAGTTCAACTAGAAGCAGAAACTGATAATGCTGCTGAAACCTCACAAGCAGCAGTAACAGAATTATCACCATCAGAAATTGAAGTAGCTGAGATGTTGATCAAAGCAATGAATGACACTCCCAAAGCAAAGGGAGTAATCATAAATGAAGGGGGAGCAAAGAAAAGAGAAAAGAAAGAAATGGATGCAGAGGCAAAGAATAAGGGAAAAGCAAAAATGGTGGAATCTGATCAACCTGTCAAGAAGCAAAGGTTGGTTGAATCAGATGAAGCCTTAGCAAGGAAAATGCAGGAGGAGATGGAAAAAGAAGAAAGAGCTCAGGTGGAGAAGGACAGGGAGATGGCAAAGGCTTTAGCTGTTGAGTTAAATAAAGCCTATCAAAAAGGGCTTGAAACTGAAAAAGCTAAACAAAGGGCCATAAGTCTGAGAAAGGCTATGATAGCTAAATCAAGTGCAAAGAAAAGAAGACCTTCACAAACTTACCTTGCCACTCAGGAAAGAAACAAAATGATAACTTTCTTGAGGAGTGCAATTGGGGTAAAGAAAGAAATGTTTGTGAAGATGAATTTTGATCAAATCAGGGACCTCTATGAGAAAGAAATGGGGAAACTGAAGAGCAATGAAAAGGATAGAGTGGAATTTGAAAAGAAGGCCAAGGAGAGTAATGATATTGACATGAATCAACCATTCCCTGAAAGTGAAGAGGGAACTCCTATCAAAGAAATGGCAGAGAAAAAGGAAGAAAAGAATAAGGAAGAGACTCTAGTGCAGGTTCAAAAGATTTTGAAGAGAACCAAAATGATGGCTAAAAGAAAGAAAAACAAGAAGCCTAGAGTAGTAGAAGAACAAAAGGTTGCTGAAGAAGAAGTGGCACCTGAGTCATCTAACCAGCAAGAGTCATCAACCAAAGATGATGTAAGTTTGTACATGGTAGTGATGGACAAAGTGCCTGAACCAATTTCTGCAGAACCTGTAGAAGTTAAGCCTCCTGAGGTCATTCACTGGGATACATTGACAGTGGATGGAAAGGAATATATCAGACTGAAGAGAAAAGATGAGAAATATGAAGTGTACAACACTTGGAGTAAGATTGTCAGAACATGCTCAAGGTCTGATATTGAAGAAATGTTTGCAATAGGGATGAAGTCATATGCAGATGAACTGAAAGCTCCAGAGATTTCAATCAAAAAGCTGGTAATGGAGTATCTGTGTATGATGTTCAAACCTGATGAAGTAGAGGAGGTAATCAGAAATGTGTTTCAAACAGTGAATAATTGGACTCTATATGAAACTAGTGGAGTATATGCAGTGACTTTGGATTTAAATCACACTGAGTACTTCCTAGTGGATAGAGTGTACAATCATAGCAGATTAAAGCTTCATGCCATGCTGAAGAAAAAGCTAGGGTGTATTCCAGATTCACAGATGGCTAAATACTTGATCCAAAGAACCATCAATCAGAGTTTGGGATTGGATGCAAATACTGGAATATAGGCCACTATGAAGTTTTGGGAGCATCTTGGAGAGCTTATGAAGAAATATCTGAAGAACTTGACTTCTCTTCTAAAAGTCAAGTTAGGGGGAGATTGTTGGGAACTGAAGATTCTACTAAGTGTGGTTACTACTGCTATTACAAGTGTGGTTACTACTGCTATTACAAGAGTGGTTACTACTGCCAGAACACTTTGAAGATTAATACTGCTGAGTATTACTACTGCTAGTAGAATTACTACTGCTAGTCAAAGTTAGTGCTGCTTGAACAAAGTTAGTACTGCTTAGCTAGTTAGTACTGCTAGTAGTTAGTACTGCTTACAGTTAATGCTGCTGGAAGAAGTTAATGCTGCTAAGCATAATTAGTGCTGCTAAAGAGATCCGGATGGAATGTATGACAGCTGGATATACTGAAGATATACATAGAAGATATACATGGAAGATATACTGCAGATTTGTTTATTCTTTGTAATTATCTTTTGATCAGTATAGAATGTATAGTATAGATAGAAACAATTTTTGATAATTTTGATAGAGAGAAAATCAACCTCAAGGCATAGATCCTAGTTCTAGAGAAGTAGAATTCGTATTGGTGAGCCTGTTCATCAATATTGAGGTTGAGTGTGTAATCTTGTAGCTTCAAGCATTCAATACAAGTTTACAGTTTGTTAATCATATACTGTTTTGTTTACTGTTTTATTAAATATCAAAGTGTTATTCCGCAACTTCTTTGATATTAGTTTCTGAGAATTAATTCTTGTTAAGAATTCGATCCTGACAATAATAAATAAGTAACTAGGAGGACACATGTCAGCCCATTTTTTCATTTCCCGTCTAAACAAGTATTTGGACGCATTTTACATTATAAGTTCATTTAGCACATCTACATTTATTCCTTCTTAAATATTTCCTTAATTCAATTTTTTTAATTTATACCTTATATTCACTACCCACTAGGTCTTTGGCCTAGTGGCCACCTCTCTTCCGTAAACGCTTCTACCTGGGTTCTCGTACTAGGGTTCGAATCCGGGGGGAGACAGTATGTCTTTTCCGGTGCAGGCTTATAGAGGTAGGGCCTGTAGGGTCCACAAAAGTGGGCCACGGGGCCTTGGGTCCCCGCCAATAAACCTTATATTCACTACCCTTGTAATTAGGTATGTAGTTTACGTTTAATCTCTTACTTTTTTATTTTTCATTTTAGACTTTTATCGTATTAACATAAATAATATATATGAACTAAAATACATTAAAAAAACATTTTTATTTTTTTATAAATTATACCATTGTAATCGCTTCGTCAATACCTTCGAAATGAGTCCAATATTGAATACTTTTGGATTTAATTATATTATTAAATATCATAAATATATACGAATTAATGTGTTGTGATTAGTATGAGATTTGATACAAATAATCACTAAGGCTATGTTTGGCAAACTAGCTGATAAACTAGCTTATGACTGATAAGCTAGCTGGTGACTGATAAGCTAGCTGGTAGCTGATAAACTAACTGATGAAAAAGTCACGTTTGGCAAAAACTAGCTTATAATCATTTAAATTACCAAAAAGAACATTAATTATTTATTTATAATTAAAAGTTAATATATAATAATAAATATTAATGAGGGGCATAATTGGAATATTTACAAAAAGCTCCTCATAAGCTACTCCAAGTAGCTTATCAAAAATTTAGCTTATGGTCATCCAAACATGTACCCAGAAAATAAGTTAGCTTATAAGCTAGCTTATATTTGCCAAACAATGCCTAAATTGTCGTGATTTTCTTTTTGCAATTTCATATCAATTTTAACTATGTATTTTTCCATAATTTCATTTACGTTCTATTATAAATTTTGTTTTATAAATTCTTAATATTTATTCATATTTTTTTATTAATTTTTTTTGTAAAACATCATTTGTGAAAACTGCCTAAAACAAGGACATTTTGTAACCAACTGCAAAAAAAACAACTCTGAAGGGGAAAAAAGCTTGGAAAAGTAGCATCGTACTTTCGATGATCATTCATATCTGTAAGATAGGTTTTCTGACATGATTTAATTTTTTAAGTTACCCCGTGTAATACACGGGATCGAACCTAGTATTATTATAACTGAAAAAACATACGTAAAAAGATGTTTAGTCGTATATGAATGTAATTCTTTTAAAAGTAATTAAGTTTCATAGAATAAAACCGGAAAAGTACGTTTCACTTTGACACAATTGCGATTTATGAATTTATTAGTAGGTTATAAAGGCATGAACGGTCCAATGATCAAGCTTCCCCGAGCTCAAGTGATCGACATCCTCTCGCTCAAGTTCCTGATGGAGTGCAACCTTCAGTTTTACCTTCTGAACCGACTCCTGTTGAAGGTGCTCCCGAAGTTATCTCTCCGGCAATCCCGGATCCTTCTATCGTTTCATCGTCAGCTGAGTCGTCTTCTACTCCTTGCTCGACTCCCACTAAGGAGATTCCACCTCACAGGTCGTCATCCCTCGAGGTTGTTCAGGATTTAACCCCCGGTGGTAATGTGGACCCCGATACTTCTCAACAGACATATCAACCTCTTCCACACACCACCAAGTGGACTCGAGCTCACCCCCTGCATCAGATCATTGGTGACCCCAATACACCCGTTCAAACTAGATCCACCGCCGTGAATGACTGTTTGTTCTCTTCGTTCCTCAGCCGTATAGAACCTTCTACCGTCTCCGAAGCGTTGAATGATCCAGACTGGGTGATCGCTATGCAGGAGGAACTCAATCAATTTGAGAGCCTCAAAGTGTGGCGCCTTTTTCCCCGGCCAAAGAACAAGACGGTGATTGGGACAAAATGGATTTTTAAGAACAAGAAGAACGAAAATGGAATAATTGTCTGGAACAAAGCGCGTCTAGTGGCTAAAGGATATCGTCAGCAAGAAGGAATAGATTACGAGGAGACGTTTGCACTGGTTGCCCGCATTGAAGCGATACGCATGTTCCTCGCCTACGCCGCTCACAAGAAATTCATCGTCTATCAGATGGATGTAAAATCTGCGTTCTTGAACGGCGTTCTCAAGGAGGAAGTATATGTTTCGCAACCCAAAGGCTTCGTGAGTTCAGAACACCCTAATTATGTCTACTCACTTGACAAGGCCTTATACGGTCTTAAGCAAGCGCCACGAGCCTGGTATGATGCTCTCTCATCCTTCTTAATCAAATCTGGTTTCCCTAAAGGTAAAATTGACACTACTCTGTTTATTAAAAGAGAAAAGAACGATATCATTCTTGTACAAATTTATGTTGATGACATAATCTTTGGCTCCACAAACCCCAAGTACTGTCAGAACTTTTCAGCCTTAATGAGTAAACATTTTCAAATGAGCATGATGGGGCAAATGAATTTTTTCCTGGGTCTTCAAGTCAAACAATTAGCAACAGGAATTTTCATTAATCAATCTAAGTACATCTCGGATATTCTTCGGAAATACCAGATGGAAAATTCTTCACCTATGAAAACCCCCATGTCTACTAGCTTAAAGCTACACTCCGATCCTGATGGAAAGGATGTGAATGCTAACTTATAGAGGTATGATAGGCTCTCTGATGTATTTGACGGCTAGCCGGCCTGACATTATGTTCTCAACATTTTTATGTGCACGATTTCAATCGAAACCTAAAGAGTCTCACTTAGTTGCGGTTAAGCGTATTATCCGATATTTAAAAGGTACTGCTGATATTGGTTTGTGGTACCCAAAAGAGACAGGTATTGAATTGACAGCCTACTCGGATGTTGACCATGCTGGAAACATGCTGGACCGGAAAAGCACATCCGGCCATGTCCAGTTCCTGGGAGATCGTCTCGTCAGCTGGGCTTCGAAGAAGCAAAATTGTGTGTCCACCTCCACCGCCGAGGCGGAGTATGTAGCAGCCGCCAGTTGCTGCTCGCAAGTCATCTGGATGCGCACCCAGCTGAAAGACTATGGTTTCAACTACTCGAGGATCCCCATCTACTGTGACTCCAAGAGCGCCATTGCCATTTCTAGCAATCCAGTTCAGCACACGAAGACGAAGCACATCGATGTGCGATATCACTTCATAAAAGACCACGTGGAAAGAGGTACCATCGAACTCTATTTTGTTAATACAACGCATCAGTTAGCAGATCTATTCACCAAAGCATTGGACGAAAAACGCTTTAATTATCTTGTGTCCAAGCTAGGTATGCTAAATCTGAAAGTTTGATCCTCTCACAGCCCTCACCGAGTTTCATTCAATAACGAATTACTGTGTTTAATGCCCCAGTGACTTGTCTCTGGTTGCTCCGATCCGCACTCCTTGATTATTGCATTTTACTCGCTAAGTTATGTGTCTTTGTCAAACTTCTTTATCAATAAAGTAGATTTCGTTTATTTCTACTTTTCTCTCGTGTGTTCCTTTCTTTTCTTCGTGGTGCTTTTGTATTTATTTATGCAGTTTCTCCGGTTGATATCTGAAAGCGTAAGTCGTTTGTAGTGGTCGTTAGAAGATGTTCATGTGTTCAGGGGGAGCACGACCGTACGATGTTCGATAAGGTTCTTTAGTCCTCCGTTCCAGGGGGGCAGGTAAGTTTCTCGTCGAGGGGGAGCAGTTTCTCGTACTCCAGTCAATGTCCGAGGGGGAGTATTTTTTTTTCTCTTTTCCTTAGGTTTTATTTTTTTTCCCTTAGGAGTTATCTTGTTTTTTTTAATAATAAGAAAAATACAAAAATATTTTCAGTTATGGTTTTATTTTTTTTGAAAAAGCCAAAAATATTTGTTTTTTTCTAAAAAGTTTTGGTTGGACCGGCCCATTTCAGGAACCGGCCCATGTTTGTTCTCGGCCCTATCCCTGTGCCCAAATCGCTTTGACCGGGGTATTTAAAACCCCGGTCTTCGTCTTCTTCACCCACCAAACTCTATCAATCTTATCTCGATTTCTCTCATCTCTCTCTAATCCTTCGAGCGGAACTCTGCTGTTCTTACTCGATCTCATTGATTTCTCTCACGGTCGTTTCTCGATCACAGGTTCGATCCTAATACTTTTATCTCTCTATGTTTTAAAGCGGTTGGTCGATTGATATGTGTTAGGTTTCATCGATTTTGGGGTTTGATTTCAATCTATGTCTGTCGATTCGTGTTCTCCGGTCATTTATTCGACCTAGATTTTACCGGTCGATTGGTTTACTGGTCGAATAATTTCACCGGTCGAATGTGTTCACCGGTCGAATGAGTTCACCGGTCGAATGAGTTCACCGGTCGAATGAGTTCACCGGTCGAATGAGTTCATCGGTCGAATGTGTTACCGGTCAAATGTCTTTTATCGGTCGAAGTCAGTACCGGTCCTTTCCTTTATCCGGTCTTTTGGAACTCCTGTGTATTCTTGGTTTACTGAGTTTGTGTCTTAATTGCTTATATCTATATAAACATGTTTGTGCATGTGGTGTTAGTGCATTGTGGTGGTATCAACTTTAAGTGGTGGTGCGCAAATTGGTTACAGGCCCTATTTCACGAATTGGGTTTGATTTTTCCAAATATGTTGGAGTTCGTATAGCTCGTGGTTGACACCATGGCAATGTAACTCCACCGGCTTCTTGTTTCAAATGTACCTACGTACTCACCGATTCACTCTTACCAGGTACTATGGCGAAAAATCCACCTCCAACGATTGATCCAATCGCCGATGCCGAACTGATTCCCGAGGATCAGTTCATTCAGCTAACAGCCAACAACTATCATCTCGATGTAACCCAACCTTCCATTCAAAATCAGGTCATCATCGAGATCCTCGGTGGACATCCTCTATCATATGCTCTAACGGAAACAGCGGAAGTGCCACTATTATACTTACAACAATTCTGGAGATCTCTACGTGCCTTGGACGCCGACGGTGGATTCCAACTGGAAGGTCGGATAGATCACACACCAGTGCTCCTCACCTGTGATATTTTCCGACAATTTCTTAATCTGCCGACCGCTGGTTCAGTCCAGGGGCGAAACAGCTTCGACCCGCTCGTATCAGACGCTACTCTATGCGTTGAGCTCTTGTCTCTAGGATACGGTGCGCCACTTCGCCTTCCATCCCATTTCAACCGCAAGTACATGTCCACTTTATGGTACACCATGTTCACGTATCTCAATCGATGTCTTTCGGCTATCACGAAAGGCATCGACCAGACGAGCATTAATGTTCTCCGCCTATTCCACTCGGTGGCACTCCATCGCCACGCGGATTTCGCCGACTTCTTGTGGTATGACCTTGTTCAGAAGGTCCGATCGAACGCGACTAAAAGACAGACATTCATTCCTTATATGAGGTTTCTCCAGCTCATCATTCGAAGCTACATGGATCTGTATACCGAGATACCTCGCCGCTCTACGCACCCTACCTGTCCGCATCATCCGACCCGCAAAATACCAGCACGCCCAGATCCAGAAAAAGTGTTTTTTAAGTTAAGAGATTTAAGATGAATTCAAGAGATGCTTTAGCTATTGGTTCGGATCAGAAGCCCCCGGTGCTCTACCGGGTAGAATATCCTCAGTGGCACGATCGCTTCATGAACTTCATTGAAGCGAAATCGAACTATGAAGCAATATACAAGTGTCTGACAGAGGGACCACAAGAATGGCCAACGAAGGTCATACCTGGAGACCCAGCCGAAGGTCGACCGGAGCGTACAGTTCCAAAAAATATCGGTGACCTTACAAATCCAGAAAAGGCTATGTATGAGGCTAAGAAGCAAGCAAAGTCCTATCTTCTCCAAAGTCTACCAAATGAACTAAATAATAACTTTAAATACTTAGGCGCGCAGGCCTAATGGGCTTATGGGCTTGGACCCATCTAACTAATTAACTATTAAAGAATTACATTTCGAACCCTTATAAATACTTTATTCCACTTTCAACACATAGGACTTTCAGTCCTAACAATCTCCCCCTAAAGTTGAATAAAGCATTTAACAACTTGAAAAACTTCAGGCCATGATCTTCTTTCCCTCTTGAATCTTTGAAGAACTTTGGTGTTGCATGTCTTCATGACTTTCTACTCTCCCCCTTGAATAAAGCTCTTGATCTTCATAGTATCAACTTTGTAACCAGATTCAATGTACAGTAGCCTCGACTGAACGCACTATCAAACAGCTTTTAGCTGTAAAAACTCAATCACATCGGATCAGCACACAAGAAAGATAACGAGAGAGTTACTTGACATTCCACGGTGCATCTTCAGTTTAAAACAAAGAATCTGTCTTTGAATCGCGAGTTGAATAAGCTTTCAGTTTAAGAACTTGTTTCAATCAGTGCGTAGGAGGAATGATAAACAAATTTGTAGCAGACACCACATGATACAGGAAAGAATCAATACAATCTTTGAAATCTCTTTAAAAAATTGAAACATCATCTTCATCTCTTTGATAAATGAAATAGCATCTTCATCTCTTTGATCTCTAGACTGTCTTTAGAAATAACTTTCTTTCTTTCTTTAAAACTTTGAAATTGAACTTTTTCTCCCCCTTTTTGATGATTGTGAGCATCATGATCATCAAAACTTCTTCAATTTCAACATATTATTTGATCTCTCATTTATGATGATTTGACATTCTCGGCCCTTTGATCTGAGTATCCGTTAATTCATGAAATGTATATATCCAAATCTTTTCAAATTCATATATAATAGAAATTGAAAACCTGAATCAACAAATGAAACAGTTAGTATGCCTGTAAGTAGCACGGAGCCACTTTGTACAACAGATGTACGTTGGAAAGGAGTTTTTTTGTGATATTCACTCCCCCAGGGCTTCCATTCAATCATAAAAAAACCACAAAGGAATTTTCTATGAATGTTATGACAAGAAAACTTATTCCTTGTGTGCTCGTGCAAGTGTATGAATGATTGAGGCTACTTAACTTGATCAGGCTCAAATTGTGTAAACTGTTGAGACAGCAACAAATATTACACGGACTCAATGTACATGAAAGAAGTGCGAAGGTGGGGCAACTTTCCTTCTTTTTCAATATCTAAATCTTTCGATTGAAGATTAGATAGCAGATATGCTGCGTCCCCAAAGAAAATGAAACATTTCTTTGTTAAGAAAGAAACGAGTGGCTGGTGGGGTTATAGCAAGAGTTGGCATGGGCTCACTGCTTGTTTCAATGATGGTCACCAAAGAATGTGAACCAATCAGAATATGTGGCTGCCCGGCTCAGAAAGTGGTTGGTGCAGAGTTCTGATATTCTTTTAACTCTGTTCTCACACCCTCTTTCTTTTTAACATTAAAGCTCACTTCTAACCAAACTCTCTTTTTCATTTTTTTCGCTCCACACAATGAGAAAAACTCAACCGGATGAGTTATCTCCCCCACTCTTTGAGTTAAGACCCCTCACCCCTCAATCACTCAAAGATAACTTCCGGGGTAGAAAACACTGGTTAACGTGAATCCATGGAAGTTCTGTTTAAGTTCTCACACAAAACCCATGTAAGTCCTAAAAAGAATAGTAGCTCAACAGTTTAACTTGAACATTTAAGCTCAAATAAGATAACACTGTCAAAAAGTATGCTTAGGAGATTTGAGCAATTGATCTTTGACAAACTGACAATGTATCAATCAGATCAACTAAACTGGTTAGGGTATCAAAGAATTGGATATTTTGTTTATATGAACAAATATAAACAATTTAGCAATGAAAGCACAACATTAGAAATTATGATTGATGCTCAACAACATTGAATTTCAAACGGGGGTATTATCATCGAAAAATTGGTTCATTATGAGACATGGTAATAACAAATTCAAACAAAGTACTGAACCTGTGTGTGTGAATATGTTACAGTATAAAGACAAGATAATACGCAAGTATTGATCTTTAGAAACACACAGTCAGTTAAACATTAAAGCTCAAAACTGAAAAACATTTAAAATCACACTTCTATATTCATGAAATCTTTTGATAATCAGAAGTGGTTTGAACATTTCAGAAACTGTTTTTCATGCTTGAAAGTTGTTCTTCTTTCAAACAATGAGAGAGCTAGAGTTAGAAGATATTTACCTTTTAAGCTCCCCCTCAAATCATGATAGAATGATATAGATCTATTAAGCTCCCCCTGGATATTTGCAATATATCCAAGTCTGAACGTTGAAGAACGGGTCCGGATCTGTCATGTGATCAGAAGCCAAACTTCGTTGAAGTCCGGGTTCTAAGCTGATTTATTTAGAAGCCATTTTTCTTCTACTCCCCCTTCACAGTAGGTGCCTGCAACAAAGAATCAGTTTTCAGCTTTGGTACCCACTGGTATTTGGGTCCTCGAATGTTAGTTGTAGTTCTTGTGGGGGATATAGAATAAGAACCATACCAGAAGTGATCTCTGGTTTTGTGAATGTGATCATGTGTACGACAATAAGAACAGTGGTATTTCTTACCTGACAACCTAAGTAATTGATTTCTCGAGTAGATGTGATCAGGTTTACCTTTACTGGCATTGTTCTTCTTGGCATTAAACGCATGTACACATGATGCTCTTTCTTTCAGCTCATCTTTCACTGGTTTCTTCTTCCAGACCAGTTCCTCATCTTTGTATCTCCTCATTCTATGACGTGTACCTGAACCATCTATATTTCTATCATAGAAAAGGTTAGTCTTACGAATCTGATCAAAAGATTTAACTGACCTTTGTGAAGATACAGGTTTCTGATTTGAACTTGATACAGACTTGTCAATCACTTTAATCGTTGAAGCAAAGTTGTCTCTTTCTTTAACAAGCAGGTCAATCTTCTTCGTGAACTCAGACTTCGTTTTCTGCTCTTTTAGTACCTTCTCAGATATTTCAGATAGCTTGGCAGTCAGCTTTTTAATCTCAGTCTCAAAGATGCTTCGTTCTTCTTCAAATCCCTGCTCAACATCATTTCTTTGGCCGGATATTTCCTTGAAGAATCCAACATTCTTCTGTTCAATGACCTTCTTTTCTCTTGCAAACTTATCTCTTTCAAGAATGATTACTTTCTCGAAAGCAGAAACTTGTTGAGAAAGTTTTATGCATTTCAGCTCCACTTCCTTCTTCTCATCAGCACATTTTCTCGAGAATTCTGAGAACTTCTTTGCGAAAGATTTCTCTTTAGTCTCAAAATCAGATTTGTGTTTCGCAAGCAGTTGCTCAAAATCAGATAAACGCTTTTGAAGTTCTGCATTTACATCTTTCAGATCAGAGATCTTTTCCTCATAGCTTTCAGCGGAGACTGGTTGCTGAGGTTTAGCTTCCAAAATAGAAATCTTTCCTTTTAGCTCAGAGTTCTCAGCTTCCAATTTTCTTCTTTTTAAAATCTCATTTGGCCCTAACACCAACCATTCAGTACAATCCCACAACTCTTTTCCTGTCATTTTGTAGGTATTTATTTGATCAATAAGTTCACTAAAAATGTCACGAAAAAATTCACAAGTAATACTATCAATCATATAATTTCGAGCTATATTGTTAGCCCTTTCTCTTTTCTCCTTTTCCACAGGAGAAGCTTCTGTCTGAATTTGGGATTGCATTTCTCCTTTCATCAAAGATAATCTGATGTAGGGACCCACCTCATGTTCATCTACACAAGACAGAAAATCAGCTTTCCACCGTTCATAATCTCTTTTGGACCGCAGACTTGGTGTGTACACCATTTTGATCGATCCGAATAGAATGTATTCGCTCCGGCTTTGAAGAGAGATGAAACTTGAACGGGATGAAATTTAATTCTTAACTGCACTGTAGCGATCGTGAGACAAACAGGATGATCCAAAAAAAATTATATATAAAATAAAATAGGTAAAAGACCCCGGGATGAATAGTATCGGATGAATAGTACCAGATGAATAGTGTCGACCGGATGAATAGTTACCGAATGAATAGTGACCGGCCGGTATGAATAGTACTGGATGAATAGTGATCGACCGGTATGAATAGTACCGGATGAATAGTGATCGACCGGTATGAATAATTCGACCGGTATGAATAGTGGATCAATGAATAGTGAATCGATGAATAGTGAAATCGCAAAACACAGATAATCGATTAAAGGTTTTAGACAAACCTTTTTTGGATCAAACCTTCAGTCTCTTTGCTCTGATACCAATTGTAGATCCCAGTACAGTGCAATCAGCAGCAAATAATATCAAAGATGAATAATAAATGAGTCACAGCAACTAGTCATATGATTGATATGAACTCAAAGGGTTAGAGGTTTACAGAAAGGATTTCTGATAAGAGAGAGTAAACCTATAAACTAGTTGTTTATAAATAATGAGACTTAAACTTTCTAACCTAACAAATGAACTAAATAATAACTTTAAATACTTAGGCGCGCAGGCCTAATGGGCTTATGGACTTGGGCCCATCTAACTAATTAACTATTAAAGAATTACATTTCGAACCCTTATAAATACTTTATTCCACTTTCAATACATAGGACTTTCAGTCCTAACAAATTGTTTTTTTTAAATTGGATGACATTTATTAAACATAAAAACTAACGTAATATAATAAAAAAAACAATACTTTATTATATTATGTGTATATAAAGTACAATATATTAATATTTTTTATACATATAATATTGGAAAATTAATTAAAATGACCTTATTTGAAACCCGTATTACCAAAATGCCCTAAATCTCGTTAGGTTTGCTAAAATACCCTTTTTGTCCGGGATTTCACTGTTCATCCCGGGATTCACTGTTCATCCTGGGATATGTCCTAACCCAGGGATTCACTGTTCATCCCGGCCCTAACCCCAGGATTTCACTGTACATCCCGGCCATAACCCCGGGATCGATCCTTTTTTGGTCCGAATCACCCTAGCCCCAGGATGGGTCTCATCCCGGCCCTATATCCCGGACAAAAGGGATATTTCGGCAAAGTTATCGAGATTTAGGGCATTTTGGTAATACGAGTTTCAAATACGGTCATTTTAATTAATTTCCCTATAATATTTGCTCAAGTATTATATGTATAAAAATGATTAATATACAGTTTAAAATATATAGCAAACAATTAAGGTTTATTATATTTTACTATATAATAAAAAAAATCAATGGTTGTACAATCGTGGCTCATCTTCTTCCAAGAACCTCAACAGGTACCTCATCTCTAATTTTAATACTTTCTTTGTCTTCGTCCCCTTTTTTTACCTTTCTTCTCTTTCTTTTCTTCCTCCTTTTTTTCTTCCTTCATTCTTCTCCTGTTTCTTTTCTTTCTCCCCTTTTTTTCTTCCTTTCTTCGATGGGAGTTTTTGTACTCTTAAATCTCCATAAACAAATGATTCAGATATGAGGTCTAGATCCGAGTTTAAAGCTCAATGATAAATTTTATTTGAAATCAATAACCAGCAGTATCTTTTTTATTTGAAAATTGAAATCAAAAGATGGAGAATGATTGATTGCGGAGGATAAGGTGGAGAGATATAACCAGGTTGTATTTTCAACAAGGGTAGAATATGTCATTTGAACGGCTGAATTTGGACAACATAGCAATTTGGGTTGTGCGAATAAGCCGACTAATTTTTCATTAAGCCCCAAGTAAACACTCCATAATGTCTGTGAGAATAAGGCGTTTCAGTCATTAAGTTCATTAAGTCAAAAGTAAACAACCCCTCAGTGATGGTGATCTCTCATGTTATCTTAGCACTATTGGTAAAACAGCAAACATAAAAAGAAACTTGAAATATGTTGAAGATATAGCTAAAGATAAAGATAGGAAGAACTGAAGTGACATCCGTTAAAACTACCTATCTGAAGAAGATCTTTGTTGATCAAAAAGACTCAGCGATCACTGACGAATTACGTCATTCCTCAATTCGCTGAATCAAATTCTTGCTGATCAAGTTTCTGTTTTATCCTCTCTTACATGAAGTCAGAATCGTACAAAAGGTACAGTACGACTAAAGCCTTATTGTCTCCTTTCATGCTTAGCCACAACTCTCGTGCCCACGGGTCCTTCAGGGAAAGGTTTGTAGGTACTGCATGTCTTTTTATGTAACTCAGTGATGGTTATCTCATGTTAATTGCACATGGTATAAATAGTTGAAAGTCTTCTATCTCAAGGCACAACTGCATACAATTTTTCTCAATCTGTAATAAGTGTCTTCTAAGTGTAAGAACTTCTTATGCAAACAATCTATAAATTTTTGTATTGATTCTTCTTATTATCAATAAAAGAATTTGAAAAGTAAAAGTTTGTGTTTGTATTCAACCCTCCTTCTACAAACCATAACCACCATATAAACCCTTTGAGACCAACAAGTGGTATTGGATCAGTGTTCTTCTTTTGTTTCCAACTGATCCTATCGTGGCTACTAACATTTCTCATGACAATGGCTATCTTGCCAAGACTCCCAGATTCAGTAGGGATACTTCTCTCTCTGGAAAAACCGTATGTCTCTATTTCTTGAAGGTGTAGGCTCTCAGATCCCATACAAGATATGCAACTCCTAAACAAATAGTAGCAAAACAACCTCATCAATAATTAGAGGAAGATGTCAAAAATGGCTTTTAACGCAAAGTATAGAACTGTCATCGCCATGACACTTCCTGATGAAGTGTATGTAGTTCCAGTTTCTAGCTATTAAAAATAATACTCGGATTATCAAGAAAACTTTCTTTTATTAATCACAACACCTAAATCAATCCAAATCCCTATTTGTTGCAATTTACAATATGCTTTATGTGTGTGTGTTCTACGGTATTCTTACTCTGTATGCATGTGTGTTCCTTGATGATTTACAACACATTGACCTGCTTTATATATGGTCAACATGACCTTAGCATTTGGTCAACACTTTACAACAATTACAATATGAACCCACACACTATTCAACAAATACAATAAAGACCCTCCTTTTAATCTTGAATACAATTTAACTCTAACAATCTCCCCCTTTGGATTCAATATTAAATTTTTTTTGACAATAATCTTCAGGTCTTCTTTTTATAGAAAATCTTCAGCAAATAATCTTTCACGACTTTGACATCTTCAATTCTTCGACACTTTGCTTGAACTTTGACAACACTTTCAAGTTAATCTCCCTCTTTGGATTCCTTGATTACTTTTGAAAATCTTCACCTTTGATTACAACTAGTAAACTTTGAAGCATGAACATCTTCAGATCTGCAACTTTCTCTTGAATCATTACTTTGACAGCTGTGAGTCCAAGATCACTTGAACTTCTAGAGAGAGAAAGTAGAGAGAGAGACAGATGGAGCGCAAAACATAAATTCTATTGATAGTGTGAAACTTCTTTTCAAGACACAAGACCAAAGGGACTTAAATACCCTTGGTCAGATACAATAATGATCAGCTCTAAACACAGTATTGACCAAGTCCTATAAATACAATGATTACTATAAAATCACACCTAACAATCTCCCCCTTAGTAATCATTGGCGTTTTGGTCTTCAAAAATTATCTTCTAAATCAGCACGGACCAACAAAGTGACTTTGAGAAGCTTTCTGACTTTTAAAGAAAAAATTTCTTCTCAGCATCTTGCAGATTGAAATTTTCTTTGCTGCTTAAGCTCAAGACGATACACCTCTTTTGAATGATCTTGAATGAACTGTGGTGTTCGGAGCAAGAACAGCAAAAGAATTTGAAATAGCTGAGAGAATAGAATCTTTGAGCGAATCTTGATCAGCAGATAAACTTTTAAGCTCTTTGTCTCTTTAACTTCTCCTTGACTTCTCCCCCTCATGACCTTGATGATCTTGATCAACTTGGTCATGCAAATGTTGGAGACGAGACAGCTTAAGATCTGCAAAATCAAATAAACAGAGAAAACAGAGGAGGTTTGCGTTCCATGCAGGAAGCGCAAAGCAAGGTTTGCGTTCAATGTGTGACGCGCAAAGCAAGGTTTGCGTACCATGCTTGATACGCAAAACAAGCTTTGCGGGCCATGTGTGAAGCGCAAAGCTGCCTTAGGAAAATTTTACCTTTGAAAGCTCTTTGACTCCCCCTACACAAATGCATTAGATAAGACAATTCGAGATAACATTCATGTAAAGAAAATCAGACACTCCCCCTCAAAAACAGATATAATCTTTGAAATACATCTCTTTGTTCACTCCCCCTTGAATAATGCATAAACCCATTAAAATATATTTATGAGAACACAGTGATCAGAAATTAATGTAGAAAGAAAAATATATTGAATGTAAATTTTGAAACAACTAAACATATAAAATTTTAAATACTAAACAAATTAAATTCTACAGAGTAAAATATTACAAATTTATCAATCATTTGAAATCAAACATATGTTGTAGGATACAAGAACAAGTTTCATTGCATATCAAGTTAAGACATGTTCAGTTTCAAAAACTTCCAGCAATCTATTCAGTGTGCTCACATGTGAATCTTCAATTAGCTTCAAGAAAATGTAATTCTAAAAGTATTATAGAGAACTTTGCATGTACTAACACTAAGCCATCAAGAATTAAGATATTCATAAATTTACAGATTTATCGCAACTCAAACATATCACTAAGTATCATGAGATGTATGCTCATTGGCATCTTTTAGCATTGTGCTCATTGGCATCTTAACATGAGTGTGCTCTTTGGCATCTTTTAAGCGCGTGCACTTTGGCATCTTTTGATCAAAAAGTTTATTAAGTAAAGAACATGCCGTAAACGTAACTTTCTATCTGACCCTATTGCAGGATTTGGGTCAGCCGCTCCCAGACCAGTTGGCCTTAGGGGACTAGGTGTCAAGCACCCCTTGGAACTTACTTTCCCAGATCAGAAAGGCTACATCGACATATCCTAAACCCATTCATACCAGTAGAACATGACTTTCGATCTGGTTCTATGGCAGGATTTCTGTTCGATCACTCCCAGATCAATTGACCTTAGGGGACCAGATGTCAAGCATCCCGAGAAACTTACTTACCCAAACCAGAAAGGTCACAGGTACAAACTTTTAAACTTAGAGATTTCTGTATTTTAAGAATTTAATATTCATCTCAATCACTCAGATCAACGTCTAAATGCTTAGCCCATATTTTCATTCCAATCTAAAATTTTGATCGTTTAGGTAGTCTAAGCAAAGTAAACTATAAAAATTCCGACTCACATATCTTTAAAGCAGAAATAAAAGTTTCAAACATGTTGCTGACTTTTCGACTTTTGTAAGACTTGAAATTTGACCATATAAAAACTTTAATATAAGCAAAAGAACTTGAAAATTTATCCTAGACACATATTTTATTCAAAGGAAAGAAAAAATGTAAAACTTTACTTTATAGAATAAAATTTGTAAAGATTTAAACTTTTAATTAATATTTAGTTGGAACAAAATAAAATTCAACTATTTCATCTTTCACATTATAAAAATAATTTGTGTCTCATATTAAAATAAAATTTTGGGTAATACAAATTCATGAGATAGATAAACAAACTCAGATTCTTGAAACATTGAGAAAAACTGGAACACACCATAATCAGAGATATATGCAGCGGAAATAAAATTGATGTACTCACAGTATCTCATTAGTCAGAAGCTTAACTATGAAGAACGAGTTCTAAACTGTTGTGTTTAGAAGTCGATGTCGTTGAAGCACGGGTTCTAAGCTGAAATACTTAGAAGCCAAAATCCTATTACTCCCCCTTAACATGTGATGCCTGCAACTTTAAATCAGATAAAGATTTGGGTACCCACTTGAATTTGGGCCCTTGTTTGTTAGTTGCAGTTCTTACGGGGAAATAATGAGCAGATTTATCAGATAAAGCACGAGGAATATGATCAGAAAAATAATCACACTCATCAGAAGAGAAAGCATAATCATCAGAATTTGAATCTGAGGAAGAACATGAGACATATTTTGAAATTCGAAACATTTGCTTTCTAGAGTATTTTGAAATTTTATTACAAGAAGCAAATGAATCACTGTAATAAAGTTTGTCTACATATTTATCCCCATCAACAATAGATTCTTCAGATAATCGCTTCTTTCTCCAGATCTGTCTTGGTGACTCCCTCACAGTCCGATCTGAAGAATAAGAATCAGAAACATTATAATTTTCAGTTAAAACAGTGTCATGTTTCTTTGACTTCTTTGATCTTCTTCTTTTACGCTTCTTTTTATAAAATTGATCATTTAGCATTAAAGAATTATCAATAATTGAATCAGAAGAAGAAACTTTATCAAAGAAAACAGTCTGTGCTTTTGAAATTGAAGAACTAGCCTCGGAATCTGAAACTTCCTTTTTATTTTCCTTGAAATCAGAAGAGATGTTAGAAATAGAATCTGATTTTTGAGAAAATATATTTTCTTCTAGACTTGAAGTCATAAAAGAAAGAATAATGTCAGATTCAATTTTCTTCAAAATATTTTGATCTTCTATCTGATCTTCAAGATCTATGATTTTTTCTTCTAATACTATCGGAGGAATATATTTCTTCGAATCATAAGAGATTGGAGAACTATTTTCCTTAGAAGTATTAGTTGCATAAGGATTAATAAAATCATCAGATATTGAAGATTTGGTAGAAGATATGTCATTTAAAACTCTTTTTCCTCTTCTCGATTTTTCCGGAAAATATTTTGCATTTTCAGAAGTATAAACAAAAGGAATTTCATTTTTCTTTTTATATATCCTTTTCTCATTTTCAATATCTAAAATTTGCTTTTCACTAGTCCAAAAGAATTTGAATTGAGGACCATAGTGTGCAAGATTTAGATATTTGTATTTATATATAGTGGGAACTTCGTCTATCACTTTGTTTAAAAAATGAGGATTGTCAAAACCAAGTCCCCATCTATCCTTAATAGCTTCTTCACTCCTTGGCTTGTTCATGTAAATGGTTTGCTCAGATTGTTCTCTTTTATATAATTTCCTTTCTAAAACAATTATTTTGTCAGAAAGATTTTGATTGGAAGAAGTCAGATCAGTCAAAGAATCACGATAAGTCTGATTTGATTTTTCAAGATCAACTAACTGCTTTTGAAATTTCTCTTTTATATCAATTAAAATTGACTTTTCATCTTTTAAAGAAATTTGCAGTTTCTCAATAAAATCAGACTTTTCTTGATTTTTAAACTTTTCAGAAACCAACTTTGAACGCAGATCATGCAAGGCAGAGATAAAAACATTCATTTGAGATAAGAAGAAGTTACAGTTAAAATCAGATATTACCTCAGAACCATCAGATGAGGTATCATCTTCCTCATCATCACTTTGATCGTCACCAACAAAGCACATAGCCGCAACCTCTTCATTATCAGACTCGTCATCCGAATGGTCCAACCAGTACTCTTCTTCAGCTAACAGTACAGTTCCACTCTCCTTCTTTTCAGCTAGAGCCAACTTCTTTCGGTAAAAATCAGCATTCTTTACCACTTTGACTCTGCAATCCTTGACCATATGTCTAGGATTTCCACAGTTAAAGCAGTTTATCACCTTTTTGTCATCTTTCTTCTGATCAACTGTCTTAGCCTGTTCATACTTTGGAGTGTATGTCTTTGAAGAAGAACCAGTCTTAGAACCAGAAGTAAACTGCAGATTGTTTGACCCAGATCTGTTCTTGAACCGTTTCTGATAAAGCTGAGTCAAAAGAGTCATGGCCTTCTCTAGAGCTTCACCATCATCATCTGTAGACCCATCATAGGCTGATTCAGTCAAAGTTTGCTCAACCAGTTGGCTAGCAATAAGAGCAATGGGATCTACTGACTGAGGCTTATTCTTCTTATCCATCTTTGCCTTCTTCTCCATTACCATAGATTCATCTGTCATTAAGATTTCATATAACTCCTGAATTGGCATTGTTGAGATTCTAACATCGTTTCTCATTCTGTGGCAAGACTTGTTCCACTCAGGTTGTAACGCGTTCAGAAACTTCAAGTTAGCCTCCAATTCAGTCTTGGTAACTTTAATCTTGAAAAGATCATTGATGACAGCCCAAAATCGATCAAACACACTCTTCAAACTTTCTCCATCCTTAGCTTGGAACTTCTCAAAATTGTTCATGAATCTGGTCTGTCGTAACTGAGTAGACATAGCAGTACCAAGCATAATCTTCTCAAGTTGTGTCCACATCAGCATTGGATTATGTTTGAAGCAATCGATTCTGTTATAAATGGAGTTGGGAAGAGCAAGGATCAGATTTGACTTAGCCAGACTGTCTGCTTTATATCTTGATAGCTCTTTTTCGTCATATTCACTCAAAGGAGTTTCAACTGCTGTAGCTGGAGTAGTAGCAGTAGCTGGGATCACTTTCATTTTCTTCACCATAGGGCCCTCATACAGAGATTTCATCATGTTTTCCCCATTCGGTTGCCTTTCAATAAAGTTGATGAACCGATCCTGCCACTGTTCGAATTCGTTCTCATTGACCAGTACTGGTGGACGAGTATCAGATCCCAAAGACATCATGATGTCATTCTTGTAGATCTGTGCTTGCAAAGACATCTTGAGAAAATAATCAATCTTGAAGTGAATGACCGTCCCAAACTATATATCAGAAAATAAAAAATCAGATCAAATTGAAATCTTAAAAAAAATATTTTGTGAAAAATGAAATTTGAACAATACTTGTTATTTCGCAGTGAAGAAAAAAAAAATTCCAAAGATGACCAAAAAAATTTTCCAGACTTTTTTTTTTTAACTAAGACAGAGAGACCCGCAAAGTGGAGCTTTGCGGGTGAAGTTAGAACCGTAAAGTGGACTTTGCGTTTGAAGTGAGAAACGCAAAGTGAGACTTTGCGGGTGAGAGACTTTGTTCGTGAGACTTTTCACTTGAAGATAGGAACGCAAACTGAAGGTTTGCGTGTCATACTAGAACCGAGAAGCTTGACTTTGCGTATCCAATGAGAACCGCAAACCTGAAAAGTTCAATAATGAAACAAACGCAAAGTGTGATGAATGAAGCGCAAACAATATGAATGAAACGCAAAGTGTATAACAGAAACGCAAACTTCAAAAACTCGTAAAATTTTGCAAAATCAGATCAAATCAAGAAATTTAACCAAGAAAATCACATACTGATTTTCGAAAACACAATTCTAACACATTATATCAAACAATTTCGATTAAAATCAACAAAATCTTAAAATTCGACAAGAACAGAACACGAACGACGTTTTTCCAGAAAAACCGTTTTTCTCAAAATCGAAGAACTAAATCCGATTTTCTTGCAACAAAATATGAAACAAATACGATCACATATCAAAAACGAATCAAATGAAGCAAAAATCAATGTAAATCAGTCACAACACCTCCGAATTTGATGAGAAATCAAGAAAACGAGATTTTCTTGAAAGATTCAAGAAAATCGATCAAATTTTCGATTTCGATCACTAATTCAGATTCAGTAAATGTAATCTCTCAATCCTCTCAAGATCTAGCAAGCTCTGATACCAATTGTGAGTCCAAGATCACTAGAACTTCTAGAGAGAGAAAGTAGAGAGAGAGACAGATGGAGCTCAAAACATAAATTCTATTGATAGTGCGTGTGAAACTTCTTTTCAAGACACAAGACCAAAGGGACTTAAATACCCTTGGTCAGATACAATAATGATCATCTCTAAACACAGTATTGACCAAGTCCTATAAATACAATGATTACTATAAAATCAGACCTAACAACAGCAATTTGACTTTATTTCTTTCCTTTTATCACATCTTGCTTGACTTTCGCTTTGAAACGGTTTTGACTTTGAAATCTTGAATTATCTCCCCATTTTTGATGAATTTTGAGAATCAGAATCATCAAAACATTTCAAGGTCAATTATGTCTTTGAAGTATCTCCCCCTTTTTGATCAAATAAGCATAATCTTCATGAGCAATCTCCCCCAAGTAGGAAATAATCAATCTTCCCAAAGAATGTAATGAACAAACTCTGTCTAATCTTATAGGATTTTGTCGTCAATTCATGAATGTATTCATCCGAATATTTGCAAATTCAGAAAAATTATGATTGGTAACCTTGAATCAACATATGAAACAGTTATAATGCCTGTAAGTAACACAAAGTTACTTAGTACAACGGATGTACTATATAAAGTGCTTGAGTAATGTTCACTCCCCATGGCTTCCATTAAATCATCGAAAAACACAAGGTTAATCTATGAACATTCTGACAGAAAAACAATTTTTTTTGTGCTCGTGCTTATGTATGAAAGAATTTAGCACAATGATTGTTTTAAGGCTCAAAATAATGTAAACCATTGAGACAACAATAGTTATACATAGACTCAATGTGCATGAGAAAGGGTCAAAGGTGGGGCAACGTTCCTTCTTTTTCAATATCAACATCTTCCAAATGAAGATCCAATAGATGATGTGTTGCTTCCCCTTGAAAATATGCAAAATTCTTTTGTTGAGAAAAGAATGAGTAGCAGGTAGGGTTATATGCAAGAGTTGGCATGGGCTAGTTGCCTATTTCAATGAAGTTCACGAAAAATTGTGAAACAACTGATTATGTGGTTGCCCGACTCAGAAAAAGTTTGGTGTAGAGTTTGATATTCTTTTACTCTGATCTCTCACCCTCTTTCTTTTAATCATTTGGGCTCACTTCTAACCAATCTCTCTTTTACATTTTACCTCAGCATACACCCACTCTCAATCTTTTGACCCCTCTCCCCTCAATCACTCATAGGATTACTTCCGGGGTAGGAAACACTACTTAACGTGAATCCATGGAAGTCTTTTAAGCACTCACACTGAGTCCCATGTAGTTTATCCTAAAAAGAATGTGTTGCTCAACATTTAACTTGACAAATAAGCACAAGAAATCACTTGTCAGAAAATGTATGCTCATGAATAATAAGAATGAAATTTGAGCAATGTTGAACATTTAAGATCTCTCAAAACTTTGAACATTTATGATCCTTCAATTTCATTGTTTTGAGAATCTGACAATGATATAATATGATCAATCATCATGAAGAAAAATAAAAAGGGATATCAAAGAAAGAAAGTTGTTTATATGAACAAGATATAAACAATTTAGCAATGAAAGCACATTTAGAGTAGAAATGACGTCAAACAACATTGAATTTCAAACGGGAGTATTACCATCGAAAGATATATCTTTTTGAGACATGGTAATAACAAAGTCAATAAAAGTACTGAACCAATGTGTGTAAGAATACTTGACATTATATAGATAAGATAATACACAAGTATTTATCTTTGAGAAACACACAGTCAGATTAATCATCAAAGTATCCAAGTGAAAATCATTTAAAATCACACTTCGAAATTCATAAAACATTTTAAGAACGCGAAGTGGTTTGAACATTTAAGAAAACAATTTTTCACACTTGAAAGTTGTTCTTATTTTAAAGTATGGTAGAGTTTGAGATTCAGAAAAATATACCTGTAGTATATAAAACTTAACTCCCCCTAAAATGAATACTATCTTGTAAGCATCCTTGACAAAAACCTCAGATACTCCCCCTACGTATCTGTAAAAAGTCAATTCATTAGAAAAATATGACAGTTAAAGTATAAGTAACATTTCTTATCTCCCCCTTAAAGATATAACAATGAAATCTTATAAACTCCCCCTCAAAGAAATAGTAAAAACTCCTTAGAATGATGTTATCTATTAAGCATCCTTAAGAAGAAAAACTTTTGAGAACGGGTTCTGAACTGAGTTATCCAGAAGCCATAGTCACACGAAATATCCTGCAAAAAAAGATATTGGTAATCATTATAGAAATGATTCTTCCTTAGTCAGTATTTGATGAATAACAACAAGTGTTCATAATTTCCAAAAACACATACAATTTAATCAAAGACTAAGATGCACTCCCCCTCAGATCATGGACTAACCTTCAAGCAGACATATTCAACATACCTAATTTGCTGATTAAGAATTTGAATCGCTTTTCATATAACGACTTAGTGAAAATATCAGCTAATTGGTAGTCGGTTTGAACAAAGTGCATTTCAACGTCTCCTTTCTCCACATGATTTTTAATAAAGTGGTAGTGCATATCAATATGTTTTGTCTTTGAGTGTTGAACTGGATTAGCAGTTATTGCAATTGTGCTCTTGGAATCACAGTAAATTGGAACGCGCTTGTACAAATATCCAAAATCCTTTAACTGAGTCTTCATCCAGAGGACTTGTGAACAACAACTAGCCGCAACTACGTATTTTGCCTCAACGGTGGATGTAGAAACAAAGTTTTGTTTCTTGGATGTCCAACTAACAAGCTTATCTCCTAGAAATTGGCATGATCTAGAGGTGCTCTTTCTATCTAGTTTGCAACCTGCATGATCAACATCAGTATATGTAATTAATTCAAAACTAGAATCCTTAGGATACCAAAGGCCTAACTCGGGAGTGCCTTTGAGGTATCTAAGTATTCTTTTAACAGAGATCATGTGAGATTCCTTAGAATTTGCCTGATATCTAGCACAGAAACATGTATCAAACATTATATCAGGTATACTAGTTGTTAGATACAATAATGAACCAATCATACTTTGGTACACTTTCTGATCAACAGACTTTCCAGAAAAATCTACATCTAAAAGTGTTCCAGTAGCCATAGGCGTTTTTATTACCGAACTATCAGTAATGTTGAACTTTTTCAAAATGTCTCGTATGTACTTCGATTGGTTTATGAAAATGCCTTTGGGTGACTGTTTAACTAGAAGTTCGAGAAAAAATGTTAACTCATCCATCATAGACATTTCAAACCGAGACTCCATGATTTTAGAAAAGTTCTTGCAAAATTTTGGATTAGTAAACCCAAATATAATATCGTCTACGTAAATCTTGATTATAATTAAATCCTCACCTTGCTTTTTAACGAACAGGGTTGTATCAATTGTACCCTTTTTGAAACCTGAGGCGAGTAAGAACTGAGTAAGAGTGTCATACCAAGCTCGTGGTGCCTGTTTTAAGCCATAAAGTGCTTTGTCTAGGACGTAGACATGATCAGGGTGATGCGGATCAATGAAACCTTCAGGTTGAGCCACGTAGAATTCCTCATGCAGAATACCGTTAAGAAAGACCGACTTTACGTCCATTAGATAGACAATAAAGTTCGTATGTGTTGCATAGGATAAAAAGATTCTGATGGCTTCGATCCGGGCAACAGGTGCAAACGTTTCGTCGTAGTCTATGCCTTCCTGTTGGTAGTAACCCTTTGCTACCAGGCGAGCTTTGTTTCTTACCACAACTCCAGCCTCATCTCTCTTGTTTCTAAAAACCCACTTTGTGCCTATCACAGATTTACCTTTCGGTAGTGGAATCAGTCGCCATACCTTATTCCTTTCAAATTGTAGAAGCTCGTCTTGCATTTCTAGAATCCAATCAGGATCACGTAGAGCTTCAGAGACCTTTTTCGACTCTAAGGAACTAAGGAAGCTTGAGTATAGACAAAAGTTAGCTGATGCTTCACGCATTTTTACACCACTTTGTATATCTCCAATAATATTGTGCAGGGGGTGATCTTTCGTCCAACGTGTTGTGCTTGGAAGGGGTTGAACAGATTCTTGTGTATTTTTCTCATTGTATTCATCAATAACAACAAGTACAACCTCAAATCTAGATGGAACATCTTGTTTAGGTGTTTATGATACTGGTAATTCTGGGGAGACAGAGGAAGTGCTCGGTACTTCTCGTCCAGAACTTGTATCCGTAGAAGCAGACTCAATATTAGTATTATCATAAACATTTGGTGTAGATATACCTGAAGAGGTTGTAGTAGTGATTGGTTCAGAAGGTCCAGATATGTCTTCAGTAATTACTGGGACCTCTGAAGTTGATGCGGACGCGCCTGATTTGTCAAAATCTGCACATATGTCCATAAAAGCATAAAGAAATAGCAAATCTAACTCAGATGTAACAGTTGATGAGTTAAAAGACGTAGTCTCTGTTGATTCGGGTTCTATTATGCTTTGAACATAAGCCTTTCCCTTAAGCTTGAGTTCTGAACTGTTTTGTTCAGAAGTCAATGTAGTATTTTCATCAAATGACACGTTCACGCTTTCCATGATACACTTGGTCCGTCGATTATAGACACGATAGGATTTTTGACATGAGCGAATATCCAATAAAGTACCCTTCGTCAGCTTTCTTGTCAAACTTCCCAAGGTTATTACGGTCATTCAGAATATAACACCTGCAACCAAAGACACGCACAAATTTAATATTCGGTTTTCTTTTATTAATCAGTTCATACACTGTTTTATTAAATCTCTTAATCACAATCGTCCGTTTTTTAGTGAAACAGGCGGTTGCAACGGCTTCAGCCCAGAGGTACATTGGTAGACTAGAATATGTCAACATTGTTCTTGCTGCTTCGACCAAAGTTCGATTCTTTCTTTCAACCACACCATTTTGTTGTGGAGTGTAGGAAATAGAGAAGTTGTGAGAAATCCCAACAGATTTGAGATAACTTTGAAGAGTATCAATTTTGAACTCTGTGTCGTTGTCACTACGTAATGTCTTTATTGGCAATTGAAGGTGAACTTGGATTTTCTTGATGAAGGCAATGATCAGATCTGGTGCATCAGATTTGCTGTGCAGAAATTCCAACCAAGTATACCTTTAATACTCGTCTATCATCACAAAAATGTACTTTTTGCCATTTATAGACTGAGTACGTATGGGGCCACAAAGGTCCATATGAATTACTTCTAGAGGCGTTGAGCAAGAAAATTCAGTCTTTGATTTGTGTGAACTTCGTTTCATCTTCTCCATTTCACATGCGGGACAAAGTGAATCCTTCTAAAACCTCATCTCAGGTAGACCTTTCACGATTCCTTGTCTCGCTAACTTATCAATATCCTTGAAGTTCTGATGAGACAAGCGCCGATGCCATGTCCAACTTTGAGCTTTCAATGCTTATGCAAGTAAGCATATAGGACGTGTAGCCGAAAACGTTGGAAAATTTACCGCATAAAGATTTCCATAATGTTCAGCTTAAAAAATCTCATAACCGTCCAGATCTTCAATAAAACAGTGAGTGATTGTAAACCGAACTTGATAGTTACTATCGCAGAAATGACTAGTACTAAACAAGTTATGATCGATTCCTTCAACGTATAGTACTTTCTTGATGGTTACAATGCCATTCTTTAGCGAACCATATCCTTTGATGAATCCTTGAAGCTCAGAATTTGCAAAACTGATTGTTCCTAAAGGTTCTTCAACAAAATTATGCAATAAATGCTTATATCCAGTCATATGTCGAAAGCATCTGGAGTCAACGAACCACAAATGACAGGCCTGCAAAAAGGAACAAATCACTTCTTTTTAGGTACTCATATCCAGATGGGTCCTTTTTTGTTAGCATCATGCAGTTTCTTTATATCATCTACTTTGGCCTTGACTCTCCATTCATATTTAGGCTTTGGCAACCATTTTCACATTAAAATCATGAAACTGCTGTTTCTTAGAAAGATTAATTAGCAGACTTAGCTTGAACACTTTAATGTGTTGTGTTGAGGACTTTGGGACAATTTTAGCTTTAGATGCTCTTTTAACAGCTTTTGGCTTGGTAGAAATGGAGTACAGTGAAAAAGCATTGTCACCACAGTGTTTGCATATTAAGTTCTTACGAGCAAATGTCAATATCTTTGATTTATCAAAAGAAGTACATTTATTCAGACAATCTTGACATTTATTTGCGTTTGAACTTTTACATGGCACTTCAACACTATCGGTAATAGTACAATCTTTTCCAACAAAATCTTTACAAACTTTCTTATTACTGCCTTTCTTTCTTCATTCTCCTTTACCAACTCCTTTACTCATATTTGAAATATGAAAAGAAACTCTATTAGTTTTCTTCTTCAAGGATTAATTTTTTTTTTAAACACCAGAAGTTTCACCTTTTTTATAAATGCTTGGTAAATATTCAAGACATTCAGAATAAACAACTGTAGGCTTTGTTGAAGTCTCAAACTCTAGATTTGATTGAACAATCCATTTTTGATCATCAAACATCTTTTTATCATTCAAATTCTTTTTTAACAAATCAGTTTTCAAATCATTCAGTTCTTTACAAAGCTTTTTGTTCTCTTCAAAAGATTTATCCAATTTAAATCTAAGATCACAATTATCATCTTCTAACTCCTCAAGAATCTTTTCTAAACTTTTGATTTGTTTTTTAAAATCTGATGTTTGATCAGTCACAGAGATGGATTCAAGCTTCTTTAAGATTGGGACAAGATCTGAGGAATTAATCATGTCATCAAAAATCTCCTCAGTCATTTTATCAACAAACTCTTTTTGAATGCTTGAATTCATGACATTTGAATTCTCTTCCATCTTAACTTCACTTGAAGATTCAGAAGTGACAGATTCAGATATAGGAGTCTGAGCACAAATATCAGTGTCCGATTCATACTCGTCATACTGGCATTCAGTCTCAGAAATAAATTTGTCATCATTGGTTGATTCAGTTGAAGATGGTGTGGAAAATAATGATTCAAATTCAACAAATTCAAGTTCTCTATTTTTATAGCTCTTGTTTAAATCATTGTATTAAAATCCAACCGATTTAAAACTGGTTTGTAAATCAACACAGTTAGACGTATCATCATCCACTACCTCTTTACCTTTGCACGAAGTGTCAGATTTCGGAGTTTCAGCTTTAACAAAAGTGTCATGAATATATGGGATTTTCTTTACTTTGGAGCCCAATTTATCAAAATTATACAAGTTTTATGGGGCTTTCTTCAAAACATCGTTTTCAGATAAACCTAATCCCGTTTTAGCATTGTAAAATCTGACATCTTGGAGTTTGTTTGTTAACAAGTTTAATGTCTGTTCAGTCTGTCCTCTTTTCAGATTAAGGTCTTCCAATTGTTTAATCTTACAGTAAGCCTCATTTCTTTCTTGAAAGCAAACTTCAAACTTAATTTTACATTCACCCTTTTCAAAATTTAAATTTATCAAGTTCTTTTCAAGTTCCGAAATCTTTGTTTTCAAAGTTTCTTTTTCTTCTTTAAAGCATCTTTTTCAAACTCCTTGTCCTCAATGACAACTTTCAACAATGCGTTCTCGTCACGAAAACTCATCATTGTTTGTCGTTCATAGCTAAGTTTGCTCTTTAACGTCTCAAATTCTTTTTCCATGTTCTAGATCTGTGCCATTAGAGATTCAACAAGTTCATAGTGTTCAAAGTTAGTACTTACCTCAGAGTCACCGTCAGACTGTTCAGAGGAAGCTTCAGCATTGTCATCCACATTGGCCATCGTACACATTTGAGTAAAGTGAGCTGACTCATCATCTAAACTTTGGTATAGCCAATTCTCCTCTTCTGCCATTAATGCTTTCCCCTCTTCCTGCTTCTTGGCATGCAGTGACTTCTTGGCATAGTACTCAGAGTTCTTTACTCTCTTAAACTTGCAATCTTTTGAGAAATGACTTACTTTGCCACAATTGAAGCACCGACCAGAATTAGGATCTATCTGATCCTCTTTCTTCTCTTTCTTCTTCTCTTCTCTCTTTCCAAACCTGGTCTTATACTTATCTGACTTTTCCTTCTTATATCCTCGACTTTGAAGAATACTTTTTCTTTCCAAAACTCTTGTGAAATTGTTTGGTGATGAAGGCAAGGTTGTCAGCGAATCTCTAAATATCATCATCAGAATGTACTTCAACTTCATCAGTTGATGACTCAGAACTGGAATCACTAAGCTCGATTGTTAGAGCACATATTTGTTGCATGCAAGATCATAAAGATTGAATATTAAAGTCAATGCACAAAGTCAACTCTCAAGTATCAAAGTCAAAGTCTTTTTGTAATAAGTCAAATTCAAAGTGTAATTGTTTTGTTTCTCTGTAATTGTTGCTTAGTATAAATAGGTTCCTTTTGTTCTTTGTAATAGGGAGGTATCATCATTCATACGAGCAGATTCGAGAAAAGAAGATAGAATATCATTCTAGAGAGAGAAAGAGAGTATGCAGTGAGAGAAAGTTGTAAACTGTGGAGATTTGGAATTCAATGACATATGACTATTAATTTCACATCTTGATTGTTTTTTTATGATTAGAACTTGAATTTAGAACATAACAATTGGTATCAGAGCAGAAGAGATTTAGAAAATGGATTAAAATTTCAAGATTTGGTCGACATTTTTCAAGAACTCGCTATTTACTGTTCAGATTCAATTTTTGAGCTACAGTGATGTTTTTGCTTTAAATTCGGTGTTTTTGTATTTGGTTCTATGTTTAGAATAGATTTTATTTGAACCGATTTGTCCAATTTACATCAGAATCATGTGAAATTTGGATTTTTGAGATTTTATTTCATGTTTTTGAAGTTTACTGTATTAAGATCGAATATGAATGTTTAGTGTTTTAGTTTGAAATCTTTGTACTGTAATCTGTTCGTGCCATGTATTAGATATGATCTGCAAAGTTTCAAGACAATTGAAGAAGGTTTGATTCGATTTTTGTGCTAAAAATCAAGTTTTTGTTCGACAGAGACAAGAACTCGCTAGATCTGAAAAACTCACAAGGAAAGAACACGCAAAGGCAAGAACTCGCACAAGCCTAGAAACTTACTTCAAATGAAGAACTCGCAATGTGCTTTGTGTGAGAAGTAGAAACTCGCACGTCCTTGTTTGCGAGTTTGTACTATTCATGATCAAGCTTTGTGCGCGAACAGTGATCTGCGAGATGTGGGGTGTGTGAGAAGTTGATCTGCGAGAAGTGATCTTCTACGAGTTTTCATTTAGCGCGAAGTAAAGTGCCAAAATATTTTCTAAGTCCAGAACGCGCAAGATGATTGCGCGAAGTGTGTGCGAGAAATGTCAAGAACTCGCAAGCTTTGGTGTAGGCGAAGTAAGAACACGCACAAGCCTTCTTGCGCAAACCTTAGTACTCGTATCATTCGACGTGTGCGAAGTTCAAAATGCTTAAGATACTGAGGTTCGCGGCCAAGGCCGCGGGAGTAGTCTGGACGATTTAAAACCCTTTTTTTATGGTTTTCTCTCATTTCATCCTCCCCTCTTTAGTTCGTTTTGGGAAGTAGGGTTTCATGTTTGGGAGCAACTATGGTGGATTGGTCCAAACAAAACTCAAGGGTTCAGTATTTGGAAGCTCGGATTGAAGGTTTGATGGGTTGTTTGGATGGCTTTGGGTGGAAAGCCTCAACATCCAATATGGTAAGTTTCCTTGAGTAATCTAAGCTTTTTGGTATAAGGATATTTATAGATCTGAAGGTTTACTTATTGATGTTTATGCTAGACTTGAAAGAATGGGTTGTTTGGAAACCTTAGCTTTTGTTGGTAATAGCTTGGAAATGGTGGATCTACTCTAGTGGAGGCTAATGGTTGGATTTGGAACCTAGGTTTAACTTAACCTAGCGAGGTGAGTTCAAGCTGATTTTTGAAAACGTTGTACATGCCAAAATGTCTATTTTAAAGCATTTATGTGTTTTATATGAAATTATCAACTGTTGAGTTATTTGGTAACTTTTGATTATTTGAAGTGTTTAGCTTATTAAACTTTGTAAAACACCACATTTGGGATTTTTGGGCATTTTGATAAATGTGTCATAAATGAATAGGTTTTGATGATTTATTGCATAAATAGATATTTGGTCAAAAACGCACTTTTAAGTGTTTGTCGGGTTTTATGCATCATTCATGAAAATGGATGTTTTGAAAAGTACGAAAGTGTGAGTCCTTTGGTTTTGGGTTATTCCGACTTTGGAGAACATTTTAGAAATGGAAAACCCTTTTTGGTTTGGGCCGAAGGCTAATTGTGTTTTGAGAAAACAAAGTTTTGGGGAAAGATGTAAATTGGTTTATGTAACCATATTGGCTCTCATATTTTTTATCCAAACGTTCATTATGCCTTTTGGGGCTTGGTTTACACTCAAATGAGTCTTTGGAACATTTGTTCAGTTTTGGTAGCTCGTTAAGGAGCCTTGGACGTATGGTGTACTTAGTTGCACCTTATTTGAGAGTTATATGTTTTGAATGCGTTAGTTCATTCGTTTGAGTCATGTAACGTTTTAGACTGTAATGCATTGGATCCATAGGCATATGAGTCAGTCAGTTGGTTTAGTTGGGGACTTTACCCCCGTTTTGGGACTGGATACTGTTTATGGCTAGCGGGAGCTCAAGGTATAGATCGTGGGTGGTTGAACTCGATAACCGCGTAACCTTTATTGAAGGGCTCGAGGTATATATCGTGGGTGGTTGAACTCGATGCCCGTTTGTAATCCAGTCTGGTTACTCATCGTGGAATTTAGTGTCCACGTTTGAAGTCTAATGAGTGGTCCCCAAGTCATGTTCTTATGTAAGCTTGCGGTGGTGCTCTTGGAGAGCCGTATACGGAGCTAAGTCTTGCGGTGGTGCTCTTGGAGAGCTGGATACGGGGACTTGTGACTTTATGGTGAAACTCATTTAGAAGGCGAGTAGACACTAGGGTCATTTGGGTATCTTGCGGTGGTAGCTCGGTTGGGAATCGTATACGGGGATCCATGGCTCTATGTGAAGCTCGAGAATATTGATAAGTGGCTTAACTTTGTGTGCCCGCCACTTTTGATGGAATTCGGGTATCCCCCATCACCGAAAGGTGTTGTTTTTGGGTATTGAGATTTATTATCCAAGTTTTGGTGATGTTTTGTATAAAGGGATCTTATCCATGATTTATGGGTTGAGTATTATGCCCCACCAACTTTTTGGGTGTTTTGGGATATAAAGTTTTAACCGCATTTTCACAAATGGAGAGTTCTATTTCTATTCACATTTTGAGTGAGTTTGGGTTGAAATGAATTTACGAAAGAACGTTATATGTTGGGATCTTGTCCCCGAAGTAGTTTGGATTGAAAATGTTTATATTGGTGTTTCTTTGCCCAAAATGCATATTATTGGGAAACGAGTAGTTTTCATATTCAAAGCATATCATTTTGAAAGATTATGATTTAAACTGCATTACCTCCTTTCAAAGATATCTTTATTCATAAGGAAAACTCTTGAACTCACTAGGCGCTAGCCTAACCTTTTATTTGTCGGCATGTGCAACAGGTTCCGGATGGGAATAACTTTAGTGACATTGTGCTGAGAGGAGTGCCAGTCGTGTGCTCAAAAGGTGGATATCTTAGTGAAGTCTTCCGCACTTGTTTTCGGGAAGAACAACTTATAGTTGGGATTAAGTAACACCGACTTTGGTCTAGTCTTTGTATAAGACTGGAGTTTATATTTGTTGAAGTTAAATAGAAAGTTTTATTTTGGAGAGTTATCTTTTACTTGATGTAATGTCGAAAATTTTAATTAGTTGCTCTTACCAAATTTGAGGGTGTTACAGAGAGCAGAGACGAAAGTCGGATTTAGTGATTCTACGCTGCCGAGTGGAAGGGTCGTACTGTGTCCAAGCACAAAGCCAAAGACTTCAGCAACAGTCTCACGCACCTGCTGGTCTAGTCGCCTATAAGCTACAACACTTCACCATACATCTCTGGTCTGTCTCTTTTTAAGAGAATATTTTATACCACGCTTGACACGCTTATACACCATATTACGTTGATCATTTATTACGTTCCCTCCATCTTTTGGCAAGCCACCGTTATAAAGACGATACAACATTAAGCAAGAAAACCTCCTCTCTATTATTCTCTTCATGTATGTGGGTTGTTTGCCCCGTCGCCCTAGACTGGGTAGATTCTTTCGATTCTTCAATGAAAGCCTCCCCTATTTCCAAAGGAAGAAAAAAAAAGAGGAAAGTTCCTTTTCTATTTCCTCTAGTGTTGGTCCCGACGGTGTGCTCCGTTTACTATTCTTTCGTACTTTCTTCTCTTTACCACGCGATAGGTCAGTGAAGCGTGAGAACCATTGTCGTATGGTGAAAGTGTAATGCCTTCGAAGTCGGTAAGCAATTGTCTACATTGAAAGCTTCCATAATAGAATTCACATTTGCATTGCTCAATCTTCCTTTTCTAATTGAAAATAGCAAGCCACTCCACTACTGGTACAAAGGCCCCACTATGATGCGATGAAGACTTCCTTCTTTGTTTTCATCTCTCCTTCATTCTAGCTCGGGTGAATCTTTTTGGTTTTGTTTTTGCATGTCAGTCATTAGGTGTTTCAAAGTCTTCAATATGTTTCTTCTTTAAAATAATATTATTCTTAGATGGCCCCTTTGCAGGTGTATCAAAGTCATCATTGTCACCGGAGTGCATTGTTCCTTTTTCTTCTCTTTCTTTGACTTTTTCAGGTCTCCCTTTTTTATAATTGTAATCTTATTCATACTTTATGTGCAATCTCTCTGGGACCCGGGGTCTTTATATTTTTCATCACACCTATACACACATTTTTTATATTCGCCACAAAATGATTATAATATGCATTTGTTAAATTTAACCTTCAACTACATAATAAATCATAGTGAATAAAAAAAATATTATTCACTATTTAAGTTGTAAATGTTCCTTCTATTTTCTTCTTATTACTTGATGTATCCACGACTTTGTTTTTTTTATATATTCAATACAAAATAAATGTGAATAAGTATATATGGGGAGAGTGAATAAGTATATATAGGAAGAGGTTCATTTGAGAAATGCTAAATATATGAGAAATAGAGAAGTAATCCTAGTTTTTCATTCGGTTAAGATCGGCTTTGACCGGTCAAATATTGAGTCTTTGACTCGTCAAATATTGCGTCTTTGACTCTCATCCAACGGTTGACAACAACTTCTCACACTTCTCATCCTAGGGTCACCTTAGGGGAAAACCTCAAAAAACCGAAAAACTGAAGAACACTCTGATAGTCTTTCGTCTGGACGATATGCACTTGTGCATACAAGTAATTTGTAGCATGCACACGTGCATAATGTGCTTGTGCATAACAACCAAAAAAACAACAGAATCTACATGCACGGGTGCATACCATCCAGATAAAGGGCTACTATAGAGTGTTCTTCAATTTTCGGTTTTTTTGAGGTTTCCCCTGAACCTTTCTCTGTGTATATATATACATACATAGAGGTGGTTTCAATTGAAGCCATATTAGATTGGAAACTTTGGAAACCATCAATTTCATTGATTAAATTAATGAAATTGATTCATAAAGTTGTTTAATATGATCAAGTTGTTTCATATAATTCTTTTGTTAATGAAATTGTTTCATATATTTGTGTTTTTTTCATCTATTTTTTTCATTCTCATGAAATTGTTTCATGTATTTTTACAGTCTGATGAAACTTTTTCATTTTTACATAAAAAACACAAATATATGCAACAATTTCATCTATAAAAGAATTATATGAAACAATTTCATCAAATTAAACAATTTCATGAATAAATTTCATTAACTTAACCAATTAAATCGAGGGTTTCCATGATTTTCAAAATTAGAGTCAGGTTCAGGGAAAACCTAAATAAATAGAAAACCGAAAAACCATGAAAAAATGGATAAAAAGGTATATCAATATGGATGTCAAATTAACGAGAAAAATATGATTGTTTTTTTTGTGTAATTTATTTCGCTCGAATTTTGTTTATTTTTTTCTCTTTTTTCAGATAAAAAAAATAGGGGGTTAGAGTTTTTTAATTCAAAATATATTGTTGTAACCGCCCATTTAATCACATCCATGAGATCATCTAATCTAACGGTTGATAAGGTGTTTTTTAGTTTTTCATTTATTTGAGGTTTTCCCTTGAACCTCTGTCTATACATACATATATATATACATATATATATATATATAGGGGATGGATCAATTGGAAACAAATATTACATTGAAAACTTTGAAAACCGAAATTAACCAATCATTGAATTTTCTTTTTTTTTATTTTTATTTTTAATTGATAAGAGTATTTTAGTCTTTTACATAATTTCATAATATATATGGTAAGTGTTATTATTATTATAATATTAATTATTTAATTTTAATGTATTTTATATATGGTAATATTGATCCTTTATTAACTTAAACATGAAACATTTAATTTAGGTAAACACAAATTGATTCATATGCAAGTTACAAATCAAATTATTTTTTCTGATTCTTATGAATCAGTGATTGATTCATCCAATGAATGAAAGTTGATATTCATATGAAATCCTCAATATTACCTCCAGACACAAAATATTAATATAGTGAAACATAATGGATTTGATATAATGAAACAAAATATTAATATAGTGAAACCTGATGAAACAGATTTGATATAGTGAAACATAATGGAAATGTAATGAAACAATAATGGTAATAAAACTTAATGAAACTTAATTGGGTTTTTAAATACTGCATATTGATGAACAGGTAATAAAAAAGTAGTCTTGATATGTTTTTTTTAAGAAATATACGATTTTCTATATTTAAGCATATTTCATCTTTGTTGCCAATTTTGAAACACAAAAGAAAAAGACACATTTACCCTTTTGACATATTATTATTATCTTTTATTAATAAATTAGTTAATTTATTACCATATATAATTCAAATGAATCTTGACCATTGATTAAAAAGATCAATGGTTGAGATTTGGTTTCCAATTGAAACCACCTCTCTCTCTCTCTATATATATATATATACGTCCCCTATAGGGTGCGTTTCTTTTGCAAACCAAACAATTTGTACAAACTATGCAAACCACTATTTTAGGAAACAATAGATATATTTATGGATAATGATTATGATTCATTAATAATGATTGTGATATATATGGAAAATGTTAAGTTTATTTATTATAATCATGATTTTAAATTAGGAAATGTTAAGTTTATTCATTATAATCATGATTTTAAATTAGGAAACATAATAAAATCATATATTCATTAGACTTGATGAATGGCTAAGATTGGTTCACAAAGTTTGCACAATCTGACTGGTTTGCAAAAGATACGTCCCCTATATAGGGTGCGTTTCTTTTGCAAACCAAACAATTTGTACAAACTATGCAAACCACTATTTTAGGAAACAATAGATATATTTATGGATAATGATTATGATTCATTAATAATGATTGTGATATATATGGAAAATGTTAAGTTTATTTATTATAATCATGATTTTAAATTAGGAAATGTTAAGTTTATTCATTATAATCATGATTTTAAATTAGGAAACATAATAAAATCATATATTCATTAGACTTGATGAATGGCTAAGATTGGTTCACAAAGTTTGCACAATCTGACTGGTTTGCAAAAGATACGTCCCCTAGGGTGCGTTTCTTTTGCAAACCAAACAATTTGTACAAACTATGCAAACCACTATTTTAGGAAACAATAGATATATTTATGGATAATGATTATGATTCATTAATAATGATTGTGATATATATGGAAAATGTTAAGTTTATTTATTATAATCATGATTTTAAATTAGGAAATGTTAAGTTTATTCATTATAATCATGATTTTAAATTAGGAAATGTTAAGTTTATTCATTATAATCATGATTTTAAATTATGAAACATAATAAAATCATATATTCATTAGACTTGATGAATGGCTAAGATTGGTTCACAAAGTTTGCACAATCTGACTGGTTTGCAAAAGATACGTCATATATATATATATATATATATATATATATATATATATGGGTCGGTTCAAACGAGAACATAGTGTGTTTAAAATAATAAAGGGACAATTCTCAGCCAATCATTTTTTAAATTAATTCCAAAAATAATAGTTTCTAAAATTAAGAGTAAAAGGGCAATAAAGTCATATTACGTTATGGTTAATTTAGGACAGTATTAACTTCCAGAAAAAGGATTATAATATTTAATTCAAATAAAAAAAGAAATCCCTTCCTAATTTATCTCAACACGTCTTAATCTCTCCCCATTTTTTCTAAAAATAAATTCAAAATTCGTTTATCATGGTAAGCACAAGTGATTCGCTGCTATAATGAATTCAAATTTGGTTTATCATGTTAATCACAAGTGATCTGCTGCTATAAAATTCAAAATTCGTTTATCATGGTAATCATAAGTGATTCGCTGCTATAATGAATTCAAAATTGGTTTATCATGTTAATCACAAGTGATTTCGTACTAAATAACTTGGATATAATATTTGACACCAAAATCACATGTGATTTTGTTCTAAATACTTAACACTAAATTAATAATTAACACCAAAATCATATATGATTTCGTACTAAATAACTTGGCTATAATACTTAACACCAAAATCATATGTGATTTTGTTCTAAATACTTAACACCAAATTTATACTTAACACCAAAATCATATATGATTTGTACTAAATAGGAAGAAAAGTTGATTAGTTCAAATACGAACTATACATAATTAATATACATATGAAAAAATTGTGGCCACTTTAGTAATTGGCACATAGTATAAGCAACACCGGCAACCGACGGCAGCAAAGCAGCACCGTAGTCAGCAACACCGGCCACCGGCGGCAGCATCGCAGCACCGTAGTCAACAGCACCGGCCACCGGCGGCATCGAAGAAGCGCAGCAGTAGGTTTCTCGAATTCACCTGAATGATGATGATGATGATTAGTGTTGTTGTAATTCTTCGATTTCCACCCGTCCGACGAGATATGGAAGAACATCTTCTTTACCACCGGATAACACCACATGTTGGTGGTGGTGCGGTGGTGGTGAGTATAACCCACCACCGCTGACAGTCGCAGCGGAAAATGGAGGAACGGAATCGAGTCAGTAAGTAGTTTCTGAAGTGTTGGTGGTGGTTGAGTTATGTATCTTAAACCCACCACCACCGCCGTCGCTGCCGTGGTGGTCCCGACCAGTACGGTTGCCGGAGGAGGATGAGCTCCTTTTACGGTGGTTTTGCAGCGGCTGTGGCGAAGAAGACGACGTCGGAGACGACAAATTCACCATTCCCACCGGCGAGATTGATAGAGGATTGAAGGGTGAAGAGGATTGAAGGGTTGATTGAAATATGGATTGGGATGAATTGAGAATCCCATTAATTTAGGACTTGATTTTAGTAATTTCTTAAAATAAAAATTACTACTAAAAAATGACATTTATACCCTTTTTTATTAAAATAAACCATTATTAATTTCTTAATTATGATTGGTCCAGAATTGTCCCTTTATTCCTTTAAATTGTTATCATTCTCGTATGAACCTATCTCTCTCTCTCTCTCTCTATATATATATATATATATATATATATATATATTATCTATACTATATTATAAAAGAGACATAAAAACCTCTTAATTACAACATCTTAAGCACAAAATACAACTAATTAAAGCCAATTACTTAATTTACAACTTCATAATGCTTTGGTACAACTTAACGAAACACAATATCTCAAATTCATACAAATCGTCGTTGCTCTCGATCTTTGCTTCCAAACCCTAACCCTACCATCCTCGTCGTTGCTCTCTCAATCAGCATTGCTATCCTCATCTATCGCCGCTCATCCTCATCTATCGCCGCTATCTCGACATTCATTTTTTCACGAGGACGCTTCACCCTCCAAGACGACGTTTCGGCCTCCCAAGACGAAATATGCAGGTCTGCAAATCGATTCAAATCGAATCTTCACAAAGGGTATCTTTGTTTCTTCAAGGCGTATTTCTCTCAGGTACGATTTCTTCACAGTTGGGTTTGCTTATGTTTCTCTCAAATCGATTTCTTCTCATATAGGAACAAGGGTTTGTTTATGTTTCTCTCAATTTTGGGTTATCACTATCACTCCATCTCAGGTAAAGAAAGACGAAATATGGCTCTGTAAGTGTCTCGCTCGGATCTACTCTTTTGCTTCACTAGTTGTTGTGTTTTTAGACGTAGATCTCTGAATATTGTGTTTATTTCAGTCTCAAGATCTAGCTCAATTATAAAAATCTCTTAATTGTGTTTAGTTAGTTGAAGTTATTATTTACTAATTTTTGAGACGTAGATCTTTGTGGACATCTCAAAATGGATATTACTGCAATTCAATATATTTTTCCTGGTTTACTGTTTTGGTGCCTGTCATTGATCTGCTTGTAATTCATCTTTGGTCAAATTCTACCTTGAACTTCTCAACTCCAATTGATTAGCTTTTATTGATTTAGATTTTAATGTCATATGAATATGATCTATTGCTGGTGATGGTATCACTATTTGCTTGTGGAGAGTGAAGCTTTTGAGCCCTTTGTTTGAGGAATTGAAAGATAGTGGAGAACAACTCGATGATGATGATGTTGAAGGGTTGCAGTCCTTGAAAATTGCTTTGAATTTGGCTCTACAGCTTCTCAAATCAGTCAATGAAGGAAGTAAAATCTTTCAGGTAACTTTTTCTTTTTCTTTCTGTTTTTTTTCCATTTCAAATTATATATGATTACGTTCATCTTTTAAATGGGTTTTGGATTCTGAAGCATGATTAGATTATTGGGTGTTGTTAAATTTATCTGTTTGGAAATGGGAAAATTTCCTATTTTATTTGCTCTTATGTTGTGTATAAAGATCCAACTAAATGACCTTCAATTTTGTTTTTGATACGGCTGAAATGCATATACGTTGTTAGTGGCATTTCTTGAACTGAAAATCACATGTTCATAGATCAGTTAACATCATTTGGTCTAAAGGTTGCACAATGAGTTTCATGCTCTCTTTCTTCAATCCTTGGAGACTATTTCCAATTTGATTGGACATGCATGCAGGTTATATTCATAGAAGTTACCGGCTACTAAAACTTGTTTAACCGATTATTAGAATGATACAAATATATGTAGATAATGAGTATTCCTTTAACCGATTTAGTACTGTTAATCTAGGCTTATTGGACACTGTTGGTAGCATTTTGGAATGGTTATCTATTAATTTGTAAAATATTTTACTTCATATCTTGTTTAATACGTTTCATTGATCGTGCGAGTTACTACGTTATGAAACAGGATGGGGGATTACAAGAGACTAAGACCATTGAGTTATCGTGGGGCTGGCTACATATTTTATTGTTAATGCTTTGGATGACTACATATTTTATTGTTTATGGCATGGACTCTATATTGACATGTTTAAAATGTTTACTGGTTCGCCGCTCTTTAGCTATCAGGAGGATGATGCTACCTTTTATAATGATATTATCCAATCAGTAGAGAGACTATTTGAAACATTTTTGTTCAAGAATCAAAGCACAATAAAATGACAGTCTTGGATGTAGAGTTGGATGCAAATGATGATTCCAAAGATGTTGATATTATGAGTACTGGTGGAGAGAATTTCCTGGTGTCTCTTACTGTTGATTATAAACCAAGTTTCTTTTTTCGGTTCTTCCAGTTGCCACGTGGGATATTTTATTTACTTTAATGTGAATAGGAACTAGGAAGTGATCAAAGGGTAAATGTTTCCTTCTTTATACATGTTAACTATAGTAATCAGCCATTTATGTAGTGTAGTTGTACTATTAATCATCAAATATCACTTTCATATTTGTCTTCTGTTTCACCTTTGTCAACCTCCTTGCGAGTCCTCCTGACATAGTATTCTCTATTTAAAAGTTACCGATTATATATGCTTGTGAGTGAGAACAACAAACTGCTAGCAACTTTTCCATTAAATATTTACTCGTCTAAATTTAATTGATGGATTTTGCAGGTTTTATCATTGGACACCGGTGTATGAGTTGGTTTCAAGCGAGCTATATACGTCTTTCTGACTAGTTGGTTGGTATGTGGTTGAGATATGAATCAAGTGAACAGAGGACAGATGGTTGTTGGTGTTGGTATGGTTTCACTGTTTGTCAAGGATGTGTCTATTTATTGATTGTATTCATTTTGGTGTTATAGTTCTTGATAACCACTTTAATTTGTTGTAGTTTGTGAATGCAATTGTATTCTTTTTAAGTTAATGATAACTGATTTTTTAATATGTTTATGGTAATAGATTTTATTTGATTGGAGCTGTAGAAGAATCTTATGTGTATTCATAAGTTAGTATTCCTAACATTTTTTATTTTATGTTTATGGTTAATGTGTTTTAGATTACACATTACCCCTATAGAAAACTCAATACATAAGTTAGTATTCATTTTTTTTGTATCGGTTTGTTAAAAGTAAAGATAACATCTGTTAGGTCTGATTTTATAGTAATCATTGTATTTATAGGACTTAGTATTTATAGGACTTAGTCAATACTGTGTTTAGTGCTTATCAGTATTGTATCTGATCAAGGATATTTTAGTCCCTTTGGTCTTTGTCTTGTATAAGGTTCACAAGCACTATTCAATAGAATTCATACTTTGCGCTCCAAAGCTCTCTCTCTACTTTCTCTCTCTAAGGATTTAGAGATCTTGGTTTATCAATTGGTATCAGAGCGGACTGAATCTTGAGAGAATTGAGAGATTGCATTTTCATAGTCTGAATTGTTGATTGAATTAGAAATTTTGATTGATTTTTTTGATTTTTTCAAGAAAATCTCGTTTTCTTGAGTTCTCATCAAATTTGGATTGTTTCTTGGTTGAATTTGTGCGAAATTGATTTGTTTAGACTCGTTTTTAGTAACCGATCATAGTTGATTCTCATTATTTTGCATAAAAACCATGATCTGATCATCGATTTTATGAATTTGTGATTTTTCTGAAAACACGAGTTATTGTACTGTTTCGTCATACGATTTTGAGTTTTTGATGTTTATAATCGAAATTGCTAGTTGATTTGTATTAGAAAGATATTTTCGATTATCATTGTGTGAATTTCTTGTTTGAATTTCAGTGTTTTAATCGACCTCAAGTGATAAAATTGATTTTCTGTGGTTTGCGTTTCATTCTTGTAGCTTTGCGGTTCATTCATGATTCTTTGCGTTTCTATCATATACTTTGCATATTCTACTTTTTTCTTGTCTCAGATTTTCGGTTCACGTTGGACCCGCAAAGTCTGTCTTGCGTTTCAGGCTACATACGCAAACATCAGTTTGCATTCCTCACAGCACCCGCAAAGTCCACTTTGCGTTCCTCACGGCACCCGCAAAGTCCACTTTGCGTTCTTCATGGCACCCACAAAGCTCCACTTTGCGTTCCTCACAACACCCACAAAGTTCACTTTGCGTTTCCCACTACACCCGCAAACCTCTAGTTTGCGTTCCTCCCTTCAAACGCAAACCTTCTTTGCGTTCCTTAGTTAAAAAAAAAAAGTCTGAAAAAAAAATTTGTGTGTGTCATCTTTATTTTTTTTAAACTTTGTGTCATAACAAGTGTTTTTCAAATTTACAATTTTTAATATTTTTCAAATTTTTTTTTTCAATTTATACTGATTTTTGTTTTTCAGATTCATCAGTAATGGATTCTACCAAGTTTGCTTTACAAGCTAGATTCTACTCAAATGATCTGATGATGCAATTGGGAACAGATACTCGTCCACCAGTCTTAATCAACGAAGAAGAGTTTACACAGTGGCAAGATAGGTTCATAAATTTCATTGAGCGTCAGACAAATGGAGAAAATATGATGAAGTCGTTTACTGAAGGACCATTCATCAAGCCAAAAGATGACATTCCTTTGACTGTTGATGAAATCAACCGTGAAAAAGCCGATAGAGAAGCAAAGTCCAATTTGATGCTAGCTCTGCCTAACACGATCTACAATCGAATTGACTGTTTCAAACAAATCCGAATATGATGTGGACTCAATTAGAAAAGATCATGCTTGGGTCATCAGTTGCTACTCAGATTCGCCAGACACGCTTCATGAACAACTTTGAGGAATTTAAGGCGAAGGACAATGAATCTCTGAAGACTATCTTTGACCGGTTTTGCGTTGTGATTAATGATCTTAGAAAGATTAAAGTGAAAAAGACTGCTCTTGAGACGAATCTGAAATTCCTTAATTCTCTTCAGCCAGAGTGGAACAAATCATGTCATAGACTGAGGAACGATGTCAGAATTTCCACGATGCAGATTCAAGAGTTGTATGAGATTATGCTAACTGATGAGAGCTTGGTGATAGAGAAAAAGGCCAAGCTGGATAAAAAGAAGAAATCAGTAGATCCGGTTGCTCTTCTCACAAAGCAATTGAATGAACAAGCGTTGTCTGATAACGCTTACACCGGGTCAACTAATGACGATGGAGAGGCCTTACAGAAATCTATGATTCTTCTCTCTCAACATTATTAGAATAAGTTCCAACCTAGATCGGGTTCCAACTCTTCACGCTTCACTTCTGGGTTTAAAGCCAAAGTACCCGAGCCCAAGACTGCTGCTTGCTACAACTGTGGAAAGCCGGGTCACATCTCAAAGGAGTGTAGAGTAAAGAAGATTAAGAACTCAGCTTATTACCGAAGGAAATTGGAGTTGCCTGAGAAAAGAGAGAATGGAACAACTTTGCTGGCAGAAGAAGAATTCTGGCTGGATTATTCCGATGATGAAGCATCGAACGTCGAGATCGCCCATTTGTGCTTAGTCGGAGATGACCAGTCAGACGATTCTGACACTGATGAGGATGAGGTATATTCTGAATTTGACTACAACTTTATTACCTCCCAGTTTAAAATCATGATTAATGCTTTATCTGATTTGCGCTCTAAATTTTTATCTGAAAAAGTTTTAAATTCTGAAAAGTCAGATTTAATTGAAAAGCTGAAAATTTCTTTGAAGGATGAAAAATCTATTTTAGAAAATACTAAAGACATCTTTCAAAAGAAATTGGATGCTTTGGAAAATTCAAACAAAACTTATCTTGAATCTTTGACTGACATGACCAAATTAAAAGATGAGTTTTCAGATAAAATAATTAAGTTAAAAGAAAAGCTTTATCGAAGAGACCAATCTGAACAAACAATTTATATGAACAAGCCGAGGAGTGAAGAGGCTTTAAAACAGAGATGGGGACTTGGTTTTGATAATCCTCAATTTTTAAACAAAGTAATAGACGAAGTTCCCACCTTATATAAATACGATTATCTGACACTTGCTCATTATGCTCCTCAGTTCAAATTTCATTGGACTAGTGAAAAGGAAGTGTTAGATCTCGAAAATGAGAAAAGGATATATAAAAAGAAAAATGAAATTCTTTTTGTTTATACGTCCGAAAATGCAAAATATTTTCCTGAAAAATCAAGAAGAGGAAAAAGAGTTTTAAAAGATATATCTCCTATCAAATCTTCAATGTCTGATGATTTTATTGCTCCTTTTGCACCTGATTCTGATAAAGAAAATATTTCTCCAATCATTTATGATTCGAAAAAATATACTCCTCCGTTAGTATTAGAAGGAAAAATCATAGATCTTGAAGATCAGATAGAAGATCAAAATATTTTGAAGAAAATTGAATCTGATATAATTATTTCTTTCATGACGTCTAGTCTTGAAGAAATTTTATTTTCTCAAAAATCAGATTCTATTTCTAACTTATCTTCTGATTCTAAGGAAAATAAAAAGGAAGTTTCAAATTTTAAAATCTTTTCTCAAAATTATTCAGACTCAGAGGCAAATTCAGATTTATTAGTTGATCAGATTGGTTGCTTGGATAAATTTATTTCTTCTGATTTAAATATTAAGTCTAATATTCTTGATGACTCTTTTACGCTCAATGGTCATTATTATAAACCTAAGCGTAAAAGAAGACGGTCAAAGAAGTTGAAGAAACGAGATATAGTTCTTTCTGACTGTTCTAATTATTCTGATATAATTCTTACAGATAGAGCTTTGAGCGCTCAATCCAAGAAGCAGATCTGGAGAGCGAAGCCGAAATCTACTGATTCTATGTTTGATGGAGATCGATGTGTAGACAAACTTTATCATAGTGATTCATTTGCTATTTGTAATAAAGTTTCAAAATATTCTATAAAGCAAATGTTTCAAATTTCCAAAAATGTCTCACATTCGTCTTCTGATTCTAGTTCAGATGATCATGCTTTCTCTTCTGATGGTTGTGATTATTTTTTTGATAATATTCCTCGTGCTTCTAATGTCAATTCTGTCAATTATTATTTCCCCATACGAACTGCAACTAACAAACACGGGCCCAAATACAAGTGGGTACCCAAATCTTTATCTGATTTAAAGTTGCAGGCATCACATGTTAAGGGGGAGTAAGAGAAATTTGGCTTCTGAGTACTTCAGCTCAGGACCCGTACTTCATAGACTAGGACTTCTAAACAAATCAGTTTAGAACTCGTTCTTCAATGATTTAAGCTTCTGACTAAATGAGATACTGTGAGTACATCAATTTTAATTCTGCTACATTTATCTCTGATAATGATGGTATTTTAGTTTTTCTCAATGTTTCAAGAATCTGAGCTTGTTTATCTATCTCATGAATTTGTATTACCAAAAATTTTCTTTTAATATGAGACACAAATTTATTTTCTTCAATGTAAAAGATGAAATAGTTGAATTTTATTTTGTTCGAACCAAATATCTATTAAAAGTTTAAATCTTTACAAATTTTATTCTATAAAGTAAAGTTTTACATTTTTTTCTTTCTTTTGAATAAAATATGTGTCTAGGATAAATTTTCAAATTCTTTTGTTTATATTAAAGTTTTTATATGGTCAAATTTCAAGTCTTACAAAAGTCGAAAAGTCAGCAACATGTTTGAAACTTTTATTAATGCTTTAAAGATATGTGAGTTGGAATTTTTTATAGTTTACTTTGCTTAGACTACCTAATTAATCAGAATTATAGATCGGAATGAAAATATGGGCTAAGCACTTAGATGTTGACCTGAGTAATTGAGATGAATATTAAATTCTTAAAATACAGAAATATCTAAGTTTAAAAGTTTGTACCTGTGACCTTTCTGGTTTGGGAAAGTACGTTCTGTGAGATGCTTGTCATCTAGTCCCCTAAGGTCATTTGGTATGGGAGTGATCGAACAGAAATCCTTCTATAGAATCAGATCGAAAGTCATGTTCTACTGGTATGAATGGGTTTAGGATATGTCGATGTAGTCTTTCTGATCCGGGAGAGTAAGTTCCAAGGGGTGCTTGACACCTAGTCCCCTAAGGCCAACTGGTCTGGGAGCGGCTGACCCAAATCCTGCAATAGGGTTAGATAGAAAGTTACGTTTATGACATGTTCTTTACTTAATAAACTTTTTGATCAAAAGATGCCAAAGTGCACGAGCTTAAAAGATGCCAAAGAGCACACTCATGTTAAGATGCCAATGAGCACACTCATGTTAAGATGCCAATGAGCACACTGCTAAAAGATGCCAATGAGCACACATCTCATGATACTTGGTGATATATTTGAGTTGCGACAAACCTGTAAATTTGTGAAAGTCTTAATTTTTGATGACTTAGTGTCAGTACATGCAAAGTTCTCTATAAGATTTTTAGAATTGCATTTTCTTGAACCTAATTGAAGATTCGCATGTGAGCACACTGAATAGATTGCTGGAAGTTTTTGAAACTGAACATGTCTTAACTTGATACGTAATGAAACTCGTTCTTGTATCCTACAACATATGTTTGATTTCCAATGATTGATAAATTTGTAATATTTTACTCTGTAGAATTTAATTTGTTTAGTGTTAAAAATTTTATATGTTTAGTCGTTTCAAAATTTACATTCAGTATATTGTTCTTTCTACATTAATATTTGATCATTGTGTTCTCATAAACATATTTTAATGGGTTTATGCATTATTCAAGGGGGAGTGAACAAAGAGATGTATTTCAAAGATTATATCTGTTTTTTAGGGGGAGTGTCTGATTTTCTTTACATAAATGCTATCTCGATTTGTCTTATCTAATGCATTTGTGTAGGGGGAGTCAAAGAGCTTAACAAGGTAAATTTTTTCTAAGTCTACTTTGCGCTTCAGACATGACATGCAAAGCTTGTTTTGCGTTTCCTTCATGAACTGCAAACCTTGCTTTGCGCGTCACATGTGAACCGCAAACCTTGCTTTGCGCGTCACACATAGAACGCAAACCTTGCTTTGCGCTTCCTGCATGGAACGCAAACCTTCTCTGTTTTCTCTGTTTCTTTGATTTTGCAGATCTTTCGCTGTCTCGTCTCCAACATTTGCATGACCAAGTTGATCAAGATCATCAAGGTCATGAGGGGGAGAAGTCAAGGAGAAGTTAAAGAGACAAAGAGTTCAAAAGATTATCTGCTGATCAAGATTCGCTCAAAGATTCCATTCACTCAGCTATTTCAAATTCTTTTGCTGTTCTTGCTCCGAAAACCACAGTTCATTCAAGATTATTCAAAAGAGGTGTATCGTCTTGAGCTTAAGCAGCAAAGAAAATTTTCAATCTGCAAGATGTTGAGAAGAATTTTTTTATTAAAAGTCAGAAACCTTCTAAAAGTCGCTTTGTTGGTCCGTGCTATTATAGAAGACAATTTTTGAAGACCAAAGCGCCAATGATTACTAAGGGGGAGATTGTTAGGTCTGATTTTATAGTAATCATTGTATTTATAGGACTTGGTCAATACTGTGTTTAGTGCTTATCAGTATTGTATCTGATCAAGGGTATTTAAGTCCCTTTGGTCTTTGTCTTGTATAAGGTTCACACGCACTATTCAATAGAATTCATACTTTGCGCTCCAAAGCTCTCTCTCTCTCTAAGGATTTAGAGATCTTGGTTTATCAACATCATTTTTGGTGGGAAGAATGTTTAAAAGTTAAAACGTTGACCGGTCAAAGTAGAAGGTAATTAGAGTCAGCAAGAAAAACGGTTTGATGTTTTGCTTTTGGTGCATCTTTGATTCTTTTTGTTTCCGTAAAGTAGGTTTCTTCTGTCAAATGGCTGTGGCGATAATTAATACCCACATTTTGAGATTGTTCAACTAAACAATTGCATTAGCATTTTGTTTTTGGTTTACAATTTGTTGTATCCCGCAGCATAGCGTGGGTACACTATCGTAGTTGACGAACCTGCCCCCTGGGCTGAAGGCAATCCTCAACTTCAAAGTTCATGACCAAAGGTCCGACAAGGTATGTAATCTGCTCTTTGTAGACTTGGTTTCATTTTTTCATAACGAATATGGAAAGAAGGAACATGCACACATATTAAATTGTATTTCCTGTTTCGGTCTTTACATTAGTATATCTCCTTTTTTATTGTTTTTTTGGTTGTCTGCGAATATGTGATCTTTTTGGAATTTTTTTTGGCGTTATTTTGCTTTTGGAATTTATTATTATTTTTTTCCTAAAAATCATACTTTTTTAATTAAGGAATTGATTATTATTCGTATCTTCTCATTCTCAAATAAAAGGAATTTATTAGTCTTTTGCGGTAAAATTGGAATTTATTTTTTCTTTTGGCGTTAATTTTCTTTTGGAATTTATTATGATTTTTTTTCCTAAAAATCATGCTTTTTTAATTAAGGAATTGATTATTATTCGATATCTTCTCATCCTCTAATAAAAGGATATTGAATCACTTCTTAGAATGTGATGAAAGCTATTCGATATATTTTCCTTGCTAATTGACATCTTCTCCTTCTAATCGTTATCTTATACATCTTAAATCCTAATCCCACCCCAATTCATTCATCTGCTATACCTATAAATTGAAAGCCATCGGTCCATGATAAACAACACCAATTCTGCAATTCCTTTTGATTGTTCACACCAAGACTCCAAATCTCCAACGACCCAGGCAGTAGGACAGTTCTATACTTCCAAGAGGTATGTTCTAAAGCTTCTTTTTTTCTTCATATAGGACTGTATACTTGTCAATTGAGCTCTAAATCCAACTATTTCATCTGGGTTAAATAAATCTGCTTAGATTCTACAGTCTTGTATGTCCAGAATTAATGTGTTAAGACCTATTTTCTTAGTGAGGAAAACATACAAGTTAGTCACAGTTGCGGAATGTGATGATGGCATGCCGCCTGATCCCACAAGTTGCTTAAGATCCCAACGTTTTTCCCTATACCTGCATGTCTACAACAGTTATATGATTCTTAGGATGTAACAATACTAATAATTGTTACTAAGTAATGCAGCGACAACATCAATCCAAGAAAGAGTACTGATTATCTTTCTGAACCATCTTATGGCTTTTTATTGCAACAAACCATAGTTATTACGACGATTTTGGACAAAAAGTACAAAATTAAGATGGTGGTTTTTGCTTTTATTATTCCCATAAATATGTCCAAAATCAATCATTCACGCTTTTGCAAGAAGTATGGTTTGATGCAATGAAAAACTTAAGTATGACTATATGAACAAGGGTTTGTTTATGTTTTTCTCAATTTCGGGTTATCTCTATCACTCCATCTCAGGTAAAGAAAGACGAAATATGGCTCTGTAAGTGTCTCGCTCGGATCTACTCTTTTTCTTCACTAATTGTTGTGTTTTTAGACGTAGATCTTTGAATATTGTGTTTATTTCAGTCTCAAGATCTAGCTCAATTATAAAAATCTCTTAATTGTGTTTAGTTAGTTGAAGTTATTATTTACTAATTTTTGAGACGTAGATCTTTGTGGACATCTCAAAATGGATATTACTGCAATTCAATATATTTTTCTTGGTTTACTGTTTTGGTGCATGTCATTGATCTGCATGTAATTCATCTTTGGTCACATTCTACCTTGAACTTCTCAACTCCAATTGATTAGCTTTTATTGATTTAGATTTTAATGTCATATGAATATATTGCTTGTGATGGTATCACTATTTGCTTGTGAAATCTCATCAAGAAAATAACTATCTATTTTATGGTTTTGGTGAATTGATTGCCTGTTGCTAATTGAGATGGACTATTGTGTTCTATTAGATCTCTCTTAATTTTGAGAAGCAAATCATCTTTTGTTTTCTACTTTTGATGATATGGATGTTGTTGAGTCATCATAGCACTCCTACTTGTATTTTTTGCATTGATATATTAACTGTTGTTGTGAGCCTTGATCAGTTTACTAGTCTTTCAAGATCAAATGTAAAACTTTAAATGCTTGATTGAATAATTATTACATGTATAAATATATATTACTGTGTTTAAGATGTGTAAATTGTGTTAAGTACATTTTTTTTATTACTTATGTATATACTCTTTATGTGCTGTTTACTTGGGGTTAAATAAATCTGCTTAGATTCTGCAGTCTTGTATGCCCCGAATTAATGTGTTAAGACCTTTTTTCTTATTGAGGAAAACATTCAAGTTAGGACTTTCTGTTAAGTGTAGAGCTGGAAATTTTGATATGTTAAAAACGATAAATATAAAAATGCCTTAATTATCTGTTATTCCAAAAGTTTGAAAGTCAAAATTAGATTGGAATGTATCTTTCAAGACCAAATGTCAAACTTTAAATGTTCGATTTGATAACTATTATGTGTATATATATATATATATATATATATATATATATTATTGTGTTTAAGATGTGTAAACTGTGTTCCAGTGCATTTTTTTTATTACTTTTGTATATACTGTTTATGTGTTGTTTACTTGGGGTTAAATAATTTGCTTTGATTTCGTTAAAGGATTTGGAATTGGAGGGATTTGGAAATGTAGTAGACTAACTATTTCTTGTGTTTAATCGTTTTTCTCGATTTACAGTACGATTTTAAATGATTTTGAGAAAGTGATAATATTTTTATAAATTTGTTTAATTTAGACTTAATAATATAATGTTTTTTATATAAAAAAAATTAAGTATTTTGTTAAAATTCAATTATTATTTTATATATTTTAATGACATATAGAAAAATAAGCAATTATATATTTAATAATATAATTAAAACAAATTTATAGTAATATATAATATCAATTAACAGTGATACATGGAAATGTCTGCATAAAAGGAAGACATGGTGGGTGTTAGAAGCCTGCAGTAGTAATATGTATCTTATGCTTTGATCCTTGTAAATTAAGAGATTTTTAAAATCTTGCATAAAATGATGGTACCTTGTGCCTAATAATTTGTATTTAAGGGTTTTTTATCCGTGTTTTACTAGTTGTGTACTCGCGCAAAGCGGCGGGATACATCTTAAAATAAAATCTATATTTATACTATATTATAAAGCACGGATAAAAAACCCTTAAATACAAATTATTAGGCACAAGGTACCATCATTTTATGCAAGATTTTAAAAATCTCTTAATTTACAAGTATCAAAGCATAAGATACATATTACTACTGCAGGCTTCTAACACCCACCATGCCTTCCTTTTATGCAGACATTTCCATGTATCACTGTTAATTAATATATTATATTAATATAATTTTGTTTTAATTATATTATTAAATATGTAATTAGTTGTTTTTTAGATGTCATTCAAATATATAAGATAATAATTGAATTCTAACAAAATACTTAATTTTTTTATATAAAAAACAATATATTATTAAGCCTAAATTAAAAAAATTTATAAAAAATCATTATCACTTTCTTAAAACCATCCAAAATTGTACTATAAATCGACAAAAAAATAAAACGAAACATTAAAATCGTGATGTATCTCGCTGAATTGCGCGAGTACGCTTCTAGTATATACATAAGGGTGAGATCATGGGAGACCCTAAAAAAAATAAAGAACCACAAAAAAAAAACGGATGAAAAAATATATCAATATGGATGTCAAATTAAAAATAAAAAAAATGATTATTTTTTTTATGTAGTTTGTTTCGCTTTAATTTTCATCATATTTTGCCGATTTTCGATTTAAAAAATAGGGGGAAATCTTTTTTTTTCTTCAAAAAGATGTTTATAATCATTTTTTTAACTACATAAATTGGATCATCTATCAACAAATTAGATGAGTTTTTTCGGTTCTTTTTTTTTTTCAAGGGTTCTCTTTGAATCTTTTCCATATATATTTTCAAACTTTTAATTACGATTATATTCATATAATATTTGCTATATTATACAATATTTACAACTTATTAATTCGTTTGAATTTTATAAACCAAGTCACAGTCAACTGATACACATGTTCAAATACAAGAAAATCGTTGAGTCCTAATAGTAACGAAAAAATACTCCATTAAACTGATAACTAATAGAAGACTCTCTCGCTCCATCAAACCAACAAAAGACTCTCTTGCTCCCTCAAACCAATACAAATTCATAAAATAAAATCAAAAGAGACGAAATATATATGTATTGCGCTACATTTTTTGGCAACCGTGAGTTTTCGAACCAGCTTAAGTGCACTGACTAATCCCCGGGCGACCACGAATGGTCTGGAGTCATCGCAGGTGAACCTTCATGGCTACAAGGGCTTTGGCAACCGTGGTATTGTGCTACATTGTGCGAGTACATTTCTAGTATGTGTATGTATATATATGTGTGTTGATTCAAATGAGAACACATTTTACAAGAATGCAATAACAACTATGAGGACAAAATAGTGTGCGGGTGATTTGACGAGCGATCGATTTTAGAATAATAATTAAATGAAAAATAAAACTTAATTTGCTTGAAAGTTATAATTTTGGATGTGCAGAAATCCATCTGATCCAATTAGAATAGACTAATTTCAACATTCAAATTGGATCGGTTGGTTCTTGAATGACTGTACGAAATCTAATAAAATCGATCCGATCCGATACAATCCAATTCTCATCCAACAACCATCTGATTAATGAACAAATCATGTCTAGCTCAGTTGGTTTCTCCAAGGACGGTAACATCCTTGGGGGGGGGGGGTTGTGGATGGTATCCCAACCTACCCGGGTTCGAATCCAAGGGGAGTCAATTTGAGGGCATGAGGAGTACCCAGTCCTTGGGCCGGTAACGACTGGGCTACCCTCAGCCCAGTCTTAGACTGTGGTTGGGCTCTAGGTTCAGCGTAAGCTGGGCCGGGACAGCGGCGGATTAGTGGGCTGCTCGTGGATGCCCGATACCGTCGAGGAGGCGTGCGTGCGTGTGTGCGTGAGTTCGTGATAGTCGTTCGTTGGTTCGATGCCGCTATCCCTTCCAAAAAAAAACATCTGATTAATGGATATATAGTTAATAGTATTTTATGATATTGATTTTAGTTGCTATACATCAACACTTTCATACAGATCGTTATCATTAATTTTCAACAAATTTAATTGTTTCTTATACAGAATATACATTACCATCAATAGTTTTACTCAAATAACATATATAAACGATATACACAAATCAAAATAACATGTCGAAAATAATAATCACACCTTATAACACTTCGTATAAAAAACCAACATATTTGAAATTCAAAAATCAAATATGAAATTTTCTTTAAAATAAGAAAATATTGATGGTTAATAACTAGTAATTTTTAGTACATGTGATTAAATTAGGCATTATTTTTTTTAAAGGGTTCTGGCAAAGCAACCGACTACAAAAGCATGCAACCCTGAGATTAAAACCGGTGGCCACAAGACGAATGCAGGGAATCGAACCCGGGTTGAACGCTATGAACTCCCCAGGTGATTACCACTACATCACAAGCTTTGTGGTTAAATTAGACATTGTTAGAAGCTAGCTTATTTTTTTAGTAGTTTGGATGAACATATTTTTATGTAATGTTTTTAATGGCCTGTTTGGTTCAGGCAGAGGAATGAAAATGGGAATGACAAGGTATGAAAATAGGAATGAGTATTGCATTGATGCTGTTTGGTTAATACTGGGAATCATTATCATTATCATACATGTTGTTTGGTTGTTTATCATATATAGTAACTGAAAATTTGTTTTGTTACCATTTTTATAACATTACCCAATCACTTTATCATTTAAACATAACTTTAAAAAATACAATACAAAATATGTTTCATCCAAAATGAAAAATACAATACTATTCGATGTTTCATCCAACTTCAAAAATACATTACATTTCGGTGTTCCATCAAACTTCAAAAATACAATACAATTCGTGTTTCATCCAACTTCAAAATACAATACTATTGGATGTCTCATCCAACTTCAAAAGACAATACCAAAAAGTTTTCATCCAACCTCAAAATACAATACCAAAAAGAGGCTTACATACCCAACTATCTTCAAAATACATACCAAAAGATTATGTTTAAGATCCAAATTCATTGACTAACAGGATACAAGAACCCAATCACATATGCTTTTCTCATGTGAGGTGGCAACGTAAAGAAGACCTTAACTTTGGTAGGTTCATTATAGCAAATTTCAAGAGCTCTTGGAATATCACTTGTAGATATTCCGAGGCTAAGAAGTTCATTCATGACTTCTTGCATCTTCTCTTCACTCACAGAATCAGATTTGTTAGCTTCGGTCAAAAGATTGGCAGTAGCAGCATATTGTGATATCATTTGACCACAAATAGACTCAAACTTGGAATTAAATTCATCTAACCTCGTGTCAATGGTATTTTGAAGTGAAGGTCATTTCTTGTTCTTGTAAATTTCCCTTCTAGGTGAAAGTCTTTTGCGCTTCTTTGATGTGATAGTGGTTGATGAGTTAGGAGATCCTTGTGTATCACCTTCTTCTTCACCTTCACTATCAGATGAACAAAAAAACACATTTTTGTTGTTACTAATATCCTCACACGCTTGTGATATATCCTCGGCTTTTAGTCCCGTCGCTCTATCTCTACCCCATACCAAGTCCAATTTTCGCAAATATGGAAACTTGAAGTTCCACAAGCCGGTTGCATTCTTATGAGTCTACAAAAATAAAAATGACATTATGAGAACAAGAATAATACAATTAAAAACTTGAAGTTCCACAAGCCGGTTGCATTCTTACCTTGCACCAATCGTCATACCATTGCTTCTCACAATTGATTTTATGCTCAACATCATCCCATTGACACCCACTTTGCATCAACATTTCAGAAAGTGGATTATACTTGTTTTTAAGATATTTTATCCGAGAGTCGATGTGAGGGATAACTTCCTTATCAAAATTTGGTACCCTTTGGACCAACCTCTTATGCACTTCAATCATGTAGCCGTTTTTGAATCCACCATCTACCTTCCATAACGGATCACAAGCAAGTTCTTGCAAAACATTAACCAACGCTTCACCTTCCTCGTCATTCCAATATATTTTGTTTTTTCCCCTTCCACATTCACGTTCACGCTCACATGAAGGTGTAGCCATTTCTAAACAATATAATAAAACATAATGAAACATAATGTCAAATACAACATAATTTAAACATAAAGGTGTAGCCATTTCTAAACAATATAATAAAACATAATGAAACATAATGTCAAATACAACATAATTTAAACATAAAGGTGTAGCCATTTCTAAACAATATAATTGAACATAATGTCAAATACAACATAATTTAAACATAAAGGTGTAGCCATTTCTAAACAATATAATAAAACATAATATATTGGAATGACGAGGTGTAGCCATTCCTAAGCAACCCTACAAATTCAAACATGATATATATACATATCTCAACTTGGTCTTTAATTTATAATGTCGTTAACTTACAAATGTAACCAAAAAACTAGTCATACCTGAAAACATTTCCATCTTCCATCTTGACAATCTTGTGTAATAGGCTTTGGTTTATTGAGTAAGATGGGGTGCAACCTCAAAATTGCTAAAAGAACTAGATGGAATTGTCGACTAATTGTTTCTTTACTACGAAAAAATAAGTGACTAATTGTTCTATTCTTTTTGTGGTGAGCCAATGTGTATAAAAACATTGCTACAACCTCTTCAATAGACGTAATTCTAGTAGGCTTTAAACCTCCAACATCACTTACCATATCACATAGTACCCTAAAGGTTGCTCTATCCATACGAAGTTCACTAATACAAACGACATCACACTCCATGGTCAACCTAAATATCCATTTCATCCGATCCATTATTTTCTCGTCCTTTGTTTTGATTTCATGGATCTTATAACGAATGTAGGAACAAATAACAACATAGTAGTTGGCGAGTATGAAGAGCAACATGCTATTTGTTGTTTGTTGACATAACAAAAGTTTCCGTACTTTGCAATGCCTTTTGTTAATCGGGGAATGAGCCATTTATATCTACAAAAGTATATATATATATATATATATATATATATATATATATATATATATATATATATATATGAAATTAAAACTTATAGTGGAAAAGAAAATATGAAACTGGAAAAGAAAGTAGACTCCAAATCCATATCAAGATCATCAAATCGATTCATAAGACATAAACATAAACAAATTTGTACAGGACTGCTTGTAAAGAAAACATACAAGACTTGTTATAAAGGGGGTGTTTGATATTTAGATCAGTTCAAAGAGTTATCAAATTGAGATGAAGCACAGATCCAACATGGCTTATAGTACAACGTATTGATACAGGACTGCTCGTATGGTCTTCCTATCGATGCTCTATTATTTAAGTTTTGACCGATTCAAGTTCAAGTTACCAACTGATTCAAGTTCAAGTTTTGACTCTATTATTTATTCGATTAAAACTGCACCATTTTACCATTTTTGGTCCTATAAATTACAGGTCCAGGAATCTTATCGAGAGAGTTATACAAGCAAGACTTGTTTATGGGAGCCCTCATATGAACCGTGCTGTTAGTTTTGAGTACATGAATCGGCAATTAGTTTGGAATGGGAGCCCTCATATGAACCGTACATCACATATTTTTATCCATTCTAGGGTTTCTTACATTCAAAATTGGTACACATTGTGAACGAAAAAAAAGAAAAAAACAGAGTCGAAGGAATCAGAAACCTACCTGAAAGTCGAAGAGAGATGTCGCCTGTCAGAGAGAAGTCGATTCACTGTGTTTTGTGCCTGAAAGTCGAAGGTCTTCACGCAAAATTATGAGGCGAGCGATAGAAAAGCGGGAATGATTTTTTCATTCCCCCCAATCCGGAATGAAATTTTGGGCTCTTAATGGAATGGGCCCATTATATTGTGTTAAACCAAACACTCTCTTTTAGTTTCATTCCCATTAATTACTTCCCAATGCCTCTAACCAAACAGGCCCTAATTTTTTTTTTACAAATATATGAATAATTGATTGAAATGATGAGTGGATCCACTCCACTCCAATTAATAATCAATAGTAATATCCATGTTGTGAAACAGATCCGATCCAATTCTCTATCTATTGACATCTGATCATATCAATTATCCACTATTAATTAGTGATTCAGTAGATAACCGAATCCAACGACCAATAAATATCAGATGGAATTAGTTCCACCTACACCCTAATTATTAGAGCATCTCCAACAAATTCTATAAAATAGAGAAAATGAAGATTTTATTCTCTATTTTACTCTAAAAGATTTTCTATATTGTTCTCTAAAATAGAAAAAAAAAACTCCAAGTTTAGAGTATCCTCTAAACTTGATGTGAGAAGAGGGAAATAATTTTTTATTCATTTTCATCGATAAGATCGAATTATTATAATTTTATATTAAGTTTTTAAAAATATATTAGGATGATAAAATTATAAAATATTTAAATAATAAAATTAATTTTGAATCCTGTAAAATAGAAAATGAGCTGTAATTAAATATAAATTAATATTTTAAAAGTTATAACTTTCAAACTTTAATTATCTATCTATACTATATTATAAAGATGACATAAAAAACTCTTAAAAACAAATTATTAAACACAATGTACCATCATTTTATGCAAGATTTTAAAAATCTCTTAATTTACAAGTATCAAAGCACAAGATACATATTACTACTACATGTTTCTAACACCTATCAATTTGGTATGAGCATAACTTTCTTTTATGCAAATCTTTCCATGTATCACTATTAATTAATATATTATATTACTATAAATTTGTTTTAATTATATTATTAAATATGTAATTGGTTATTTTTTTATAGATGTCATTAAAATATATAAAATAATGATAGATTTCTAACAAAATACTTTTATTTTTATATAAAAAACATTATATTATTAAGTGTAAATTAAACAAATTTATAAAAAAAAAACAAAAACACATTATCACTTTCTCAAAACCATCCAAAAGCGTACTGTAAAAAAATGAAACATTAAAATCGTGATATATCTCGCTGCATTGCGCGAGTACGCTTCTAGTATTATAAAGATGGCATAAAAAACTCTTAAAAACAAGTTTTAAAGCTTAATGTACCGCTATTTAATGCTAATTACTTAAAAAACAGCCATAAAAGCTGTATGTACTACATTTAATGCTATTAATTAATTTTCAATCATTATCTCTAACCATTTTAACCCCCCTAAAATTATTTCCCACTCTAACTCCCCTAAAATAACTCTCAGCATATTTTAGATATAAAAAATCTAAAATATAATTAAAAAATCTTACAGAATATTTTATAAAAAAATTATATTATTAAATCAAAATAAATTACATTATATTATTAAGTATAAATTAAACAAATTTATATAAAAAAATCATTATCTCTCTCTCACAACCATCCAAAATCGTAATGTAAATCGACAAAAAACAGAAAATAAAATGAAACATTAAAATCGTGATGTATATAGCTGCATTGCGCGAATACACTTCTAGTATTATAAAACATGGATAAAAAACTATTAAATACAAATTATTAGGCATAAGGTACCATCATTTTATGCAAGATTTTAAAAATCTCTTAATTTACAAGTATCAAAGCACAAAATACATATTACTACTGCAAACTTCTAACACCCACCAATTTGGTATGTGTAGGATCTTTCTTTTATGCAGACATTTCCATGTATCATTATTAATTAATATATTATATTAATATAATTTTGTTTTAATTATATTATTAAATATGTAATTGGTTATTTTTTCTAGATATCATTAAAATATATAAGACAATCATTGAATTCTAACAAAATACTTAGGCTATGTTTGGCAAAAATAAGCTAAGCTAGCTTATAGCTTATAAGCTAGCTTTTTAAAACGCTACTTTGAGTAACGTTTCAATAAGCTAGCTTATGATCATCCAAACATGTACGCTATAAGCTAACTTATTTTTGCCAAACATAGCCTTAATTTTTTTATATAAAAAATTATATTATTAAGCCTAAATTAAACAAATTTATAAGAAAACATTATCACTTTCTCAAAACCATCCAAAATCGTACTGTAAATCGATAAAAAAATAAAATAAAACATTAAAATCGATATATATTTCGCTGCATTGTACGATAACATTTTTTGTTTATTTTCAAAAAAGATATGTGTTAACAGATTCGAAATTATTAATTCATGTGTTGCTGCCGATTGTCGGATGTCACCCCTAAAAATCCTATATCGGGAGGGGCCGGCTTCCGTACAAAATTGGTGATTTTCATTTCCGTTACAGACTGACTAGTGTGGAATCTATCCCTGGCCACTTCACTGATTCACATTCCAATGCGGAGCAAAACCCTAATTTCTGCTTAAACATAGAAATTCCCCTGTTCTAATTTATTCTGTGTTCATCAAAATATCCACCACCAACCCCTTTTCTTGTTCAATTTTGTAATTAACGTGTCTGATCATATCTCAATTCCAGTCACTCTTGGCTGAGGTGGGTTTTCGTCGATTTCTGATGATGACGACTGCTTCTGCACATTGTTCTTTGGGTGTCAATGCTCGCTTCCATGAAAATTCAAGGCATTTTCCTTCTAAACTGGAGTCCTCGAGTGTTAATTTCCATTCTAACGGGGACTTCTTCAAGATTAGCTTCAATCCTTGCTCTGCTTCATCAATTTTCTTCAAGGTACACTACTTTCATGCTAGTCATTTTTTGTTGTTGTTTATATTCACAATTTAGGGGGTCGCCTTCTAAATTAACAATTTCAAATGGTAGGTTATCCTTTTAGATTGTTTCTCCTCCCTTATGAGGAAATACTTCTTTTGTTTCTTATTCTATTTGTATTCACTATGTCTTTTATTGATGTTTAATTATAATTGGGGGTGGGTGAAGAATTTAGATTGATTGGCCTTAAATTATTGATGGAAAGTGCTTTATTGCTACTAATTCTGTAATTCATGTTACATGGGTCGGTTAAAATAAGCCTAGGCGTGTTTGGACGTTTCAAGGTGATTATTGCTATTTGAAAAAACTAGAAAACAATTAGTTGATTAAGGTCACGGATAGGGATAATCAGGTAATTCTACATTTGTTTCAATCATCAGTTTTATTAGGCAATTCCTGATTTCCTTCCATGTGTCTTCAAATATGATCATTTTAATCATGAATGATGATCATAAAATCAAAACCAATTTTTGTCAACTATTCTAAAGTGATTATGGTTATTTAAATTGCAATATTCAAAACACCCCCAGATGTTTCATTTTGGACTTCTGAATGAGTATGCTCCTACCTTTTGAGCCGAATTAGCATCCTTTTTGAACTTCTTATTCAAAGTTTGAGCAAAGGTAAAATTCATAGTTTATATGAAACTTTCTACCCTTGTGTACCAATATTTTATTTCTTTAAATAGTTCCCTGATTATATTTAATTGTGAACTCAAAATGTAGGTCATTGACTCTTAAATCCCAAAGTGGACTCCGAATCTCGATGAATGTTTGTAGGATCATACAGGCTGACCCATGGTATAACAAAATATAGGAAATCATGAGTTTTAAGCATTAGAATATTAGTTGCCCCATATCTTCATCTTAATGTGATAGCATTTACTCAAGGTGATCTTTTATGGTGAGATCATACTCTAATGACACATGTGGTTATGATCCAAAGGTTCAAATTTTATGGCTCTATACTTTTACAACATTTTGTTTTTTTGAACGAGAGATTTTGGGCCAAAGGTGCTTGTATGATTTTCTTTTTCTATTTTTTTTTTGCATTTATATTTGCACAATTTGTCCAAAAGTCACTTATTCCCACCAAGTGTACTAGTGTTTATTTAGGCGGTTTTAGAAGAATAATGGTTTATTTGCAACAAAATACCAAGTATGACGGTTGTAAAAGTTGGTCACTCTTTCGTTTCTAGTTTCTTTGGAATTTTCTAAGTGTATTTGGGCCACAGGGACATTTTTACGGTAATAAGTTCAGTGGCTGAGTTATTTATTACAAATAATAGAAAATTTTGAAATCTTTGTATATGTGTAGACCCAAATCTTTATTCCTTTGTTTACAATAGGGCTCATTACATGTATGACATGAATCTTCCAATACAACCGTTAAAATGGTTCAAACAAGAAGCTTTAAGTAATTGGTTTGCATTGGTGGATATGTACCATCTGCGTCAATATCTTAAAATTTTCAACCATTAATGGAAGTGCCATTTATTTCCATTTTGATTTGATCGATACAGGGATGTGTAGGTCGAATATGTGCTCTACCTGAAATAGGTGATGAATTTTTGGAGAAGCCCCAGACACCTATACTTGATACAATTGAAAGCCCTATGCACTTAAAGAACCTATCTCACAAGGTTTAGTAACTGCTTCCTTATATCCTGTGTATTCTTTTGCAAATCTAATGATCTCTCACTGACCGAGCTCTATACAGGAAATGAAACAATTGGCTGATGATATTCGCTCAGAATTATCATTTATAATGAAAGAAACTCAAAAGTCCGTGAAAGCTAGCATGTCAGTGGTGGAGTTGACAATTGCTATACACCGTGTCTTTTCTGCTCCCCTGGACAAAATATTGTGGGATGTTGGCGAGCAAGTAAGGGTGTATTTTATGCTTATTGTATGCTTATTGAATCTCAATCTTGATATAAAAGTTCTAACATAAAAGAATGTCAAGATCCTTTTTTCCTGCTACTGCTTTGACCTAAATTTAGGTGTTTTATAAGGGATCCTCTTTAATTAAACTTCAAAACCAAAAACAAAGGGTAGAAGCCTTGCAAGTTACAAAATGTACATCAAATGTATGTTTACGTTAGCTCAAGAGTGGTGTGACAATAGTATGAAGTTTGATGCATTTTTATCGATAGATACAGTATGATACACTTGATGATAAATACTTCTTTTGAATGTGAACAGACTTATGCACATAAAATTCTTACTGGAAGGAGGTCTGTCATGCATACTCTTAGACAAAAGGATGGAATTTCTGGTTATACTTCTCGTTCCGAAAGTGAGTTCGATCCCTTTGGTGCAGGGCATGGATGCAACAGCATTTCAGCTGGACTTGGTATATTATTGTTCTACCTTTTTGCATATCGACTTCAACACACTTGAACCATGTTCATAATTTGGGTAAAAGTAAGATTTTGCAAAAGCATGCACACACACTGATTTCATCCGTCATAAGTTTTCGTTGCAAGTGAATTCATTTCTTACTTTCATGTGAAGTTTGAAATACGTAGGCGTTCCTACGCAGGAATGGCCATTGCACGAGATTTTAAAGGGAAGAGAGACCGAGTAGTTGCAGTCATAAGCAATGAAACCACTATGGCTGGCCAGCTTTATGAGGCTATGAGCAATGCAGGATATCTGGATTCAGATATGGTTGTAATATTAAATGATAGTCGTCAGTCGTTACACCCAAAACTTGAGGAGGCCCCTAAAACGCCAATTAATGCGCTCTCAAGTGCTTTAAGCAAGTTGCAGTCTAGCAAATTGTTCCGAAAGTGGAGAGAAGTTGCTAAGGTATAATATTCCTTGATCATTTTCTTAAATTAAGTATGGTTGTGAAAGAAGAATTATTGGCATGCTTCAGGATTACAATATAACAGTGTATTTCTGTTTTGAGGAACTGATATCTAATGATAGATATATATTTTTCTCTTCAAGATTTCAAGGAAGCATGTCATCAAAGTTGTAATAAAAAATAAATCTAAAAGGGGAAACCCTCCTATAGAAAACTAAGTTAAGGTGTGTAGGCACCTACTCCTGATGTAGTTTTCTCCACTTTGTATTTTAATAATTTGTGAGACTACTAGGATCACAATCATCAACAGATTTGAAATGATTAAATGCGTAAAACTTTTCTAATGGTGAGAAACATGCGTCATTTCTAAAGGGTGGATGTACCTTCAGAACTCAATGTTGTACGGGTACATATATTGGGCTATAAGTCAGCAGTAGGTATAGGTGGGTGTAACAGCCCACTATTGGGGCTAGTTATTCCTTAGGTTAAAAACTTACGTATGTGATTAATCAGAAAGCTTTTTTGATGGAGGTCGGGGCTTAATGAATCCTCAATGTAAGTGCATTCTAAGGATTTTAGACCTTGGTCAACTTGGATTCTAAGTGAATAGTATACAGGTTTAGTTTATAAACAGTGTTAAATGATACAACCAATTTACTATGCGGTTTAACAATCATGTACCGACGGGTAAACCAAAAGTTAAGAATAACAAGATGCAACTACAAGTAATATGGTAGTGGATGATAAACATAATAAATGTTTGGGGAGTTAGAATTATCTAATGAAACCAAGAGAAGTTCAGTTTGGAACCAAAAATATATTGTGATGGGTATAAATTACGTTTTACATATGTATGTCAAATTGTATAGCAAAATGAGACGAACCCAACGATGTATTTATCTTTATCACAAGGAATTTATAATAAAAGTTGTAATTTAAAACAAATTATTATTATGTATAAAATCTACTTAATGAAGAAGAAAATATAAATTTATTAAGAAAACATTGGCTTAGTGGAGTTATATATAGGTGGTTGGAAAGTGGGTTTAGGTGGAGATGAAATGGAGGGTTTTCTTTAAAAATAAACTACCTCTTCCATATGCATTTAATGTCACGGTATCACCCTTAAAATAGAAGGCTTTCCCTCCTCTACTGCATTTCCCTTCAACTCAGAAATATTGTCACATAAAAACACACACACAAATCGTGAAGGGGAAAGAAAGAGCAAGAGCATTAGAAGGGAAGTTAGAAGCAACGAAAATAGAAATCAGCAGCATATCAAGCCTCTAAATAGTCATATAACTCAAGGTGATTATTTGGTTCTCTTTCTATATTGAGATATATAATATGTATATGTAATTTGCTTACATGAACCACATTCTTCCTGCTGAAAGTTTCATGGTTTCATACTCATGTTGATAATTGCAAATGGATTACTTCGTTTATTATAAGAAATGTTGGTTACAGAGTTATTTTACTGGGTACATGGTCTGGTTGAGTTTATTTTTATGAAAGGGCGAAGCAAAGGAGGATAAACAGTTAAATCACTGCTGGATTACTTGGATTTTGGATCCATGGCAAGGGTCTGTTGAAAATGTTTCCGAACCTCCGATGAGAGGATTCAAAACTAGTTATCCATAGCTCAATTACTTATTGCTGGTTTGGTTCATTCATGAAATCATGAGATTTTTTGTTGAAAGTATTGGTTTATATATGAAAATGGCATAAAAAAGCGTCTTACAATGCATACATAAAACTTGTAATAACCTGGCAATATTTTTCGTTAAAATGTATGTGTTTCGCAGGGAAGTGACGGGGTTGAAACGGTTAGCCGGGAGACTCGAGAAAGTTCGGTTAGTAAAAGGGTGATGTATAGTTTTGATGCTAAACAATAGGAATCATTTGAGCTGAGGTTTGGTGGTACAATGTCTAGAATTACCCTTTAGTGTATAAGTTGTAAAACTTGATCCATCCATTGTACTTGGTCTCTCGGATAATGAAATGCTCTCCAAATGTTTCCGCATTTTACAAGTTTATTGTATACACATATTTTTCAAAAAAGGAAAAAGATTGAACATACCACCCACCTGCAATTCGATTTCAAGCCGTGGTGTGGGGTGTTACAGTGGGGTTTGCTTGTAATAATCCCTAGGAATTCACAGCTTCTAGGCCTTAATTTGGTACTCCTTTTATCACAAAATAAATGACTAGACACATAGTTTAATATATTTTTTTGATTTTGGGTCAAAGATATAAATACCCTTAAATAATGGTAAAATAGGGACCAAGATTCATTTGGTGCATATTTAGAATGATTACTAATGGGCAAATAGGTAACTCCGCACCAAGTTTTTTCCAAAGATGGTAATTTTGCATTTATCTTGGGATATTGTTGATGGGAAATCGCTACATTTATTTTGGGACGTTGGAAGCAGTAAGTTGATCCTTGTAGTATATTGAAGTTTCAACCAACCACGAAATAATAGTATTTTGCAAATAAGTGCATGCATATTTGTTTTGCAGAAGACCCCAATTTTTTCTACAATGCAAATTAGTAACTAATTATTGAGTCTATTTTATGACGATGTATATATAGTAATAAAGTACTTGCTACACATGCATCCTTAATATTCAGGATTTGATGAACCCCGATGACCCAAACCACTTACCTTACCACAACAACCGAACTTATGCAACATTTTTCATAATCCTATGTTTGTAGCATCAATTGGTTGGGGGTATTAGAGGGTAAGTAATGAGAATGACTAAAGATAATGGGTTCATTCCCATGTAAACTAGGGGGAATGGGACTCATTCCCTTAAAAATTGTTCTAATAGTATGGTGTTTTGGGGGGATGATGATCCAACATATACATAATACGTATATATTCAAATAAAAAATATATACATTGATAATAGATGCATACACACACACACACATATATATATATATGTATATATAGGGGCAGTTTCAAACGAGAAGCTAAATATTTTGCAAGAAGGCGAGAAGTGTGATATCATATATGATACACAAACTTAATCATATGTAATTAAACACACCGAAAGGGCGTGTAATCATATATGATATTGGGACTTCTCGCTTTCATGCAAAATGTTTAACTTCTCGCATGATCCTCTTTCTCTCTCTCTATACACACACACAGTCAAGTTCATGCGAGAACAATAACTAAATAAGAAAATAAGAAAACGGTCGAATCACATGTGATTTTACACTAAAACCATGTGTAAAATCACATGTGATTCACGCGACTTTGGTCACGACTTGAGGTGGTGGACCATGTCGCCCGCACACCCTTGCGTTGACCGTTAGTATAAAATCACATGTGATTTTGCACGTGATTTGGCGCTTTCGTATTCTCTTATTTTGTTACTGTTCTCTTTTGAACCTTCCTCTATATACATAATACACATATACACACATACATATATATATGTGACCTGGTATAAATGTGAATGACAAAAATGTTGAGAATGTGAGAAAGACGAAAAAGCGAATGAAATGTTGAGAATGTCATAAACAATATGGATGTCAAAGAGAATAAAGTGCTCGTTTTTTTATTATTTTTTTTAATTTTTTTTAATGATTCGTTCGACTTAAATTTTGGTTTTTGATTATTTTCAATTAAAAATAAGGGGAGGGAATTTTTTTGTTTTAAAAGAACTGCTGTAACCACATTTTCGATCACATCCTCTGGATCATCTGATTTGATGGTCGAGATCTATTGTCACATCTCAACCATTTTGTCATTCTTATTTGACCTCTATATACATACATACATACATAGGGAAAGGTTCATTTGAGAAACACTAAATATATGAGAAATAGAGAAGTGATCTTAAACCATTAATTCGGTCAAGATCGGCGGCTTTGACCGAGAATTAGGGGATAATTGCTCCCATGGTCCACTCCCGTGTTCCTCACATTTTTTATTATTCGAAGGGTATTTTTGTAAATTATCCAAACGCATTCATATATGAACGCATGCGTTCAGATATGAATATCACTTTTTTTTCTTTTTTTTAGCCGTGTGTGTTCATATATGAATGCATGCAAAAAACAGAAGTTCATATATGAATGTTAGTAGACGTTCATATATGAATGTTAGTAGAATGTCACTATTTTTTTTGTACGTATTCATATATGAATGCATGCATTCATATATGAAGGCATGCAAAAAACAGGCGTTCATATATGAATGTCACTCTTTTTTTTTGCATGCATTCATATATGAACGCATACATTCATATATGAAGGCATGCAGTCAGTGTTTATTTAAAATTATGAACATTCATATATGAACGCATGCATTCATGTATGACTGCATGCCTTCATATATATGAACACGCGCGTGTTTTTGTCAAAGTTACGTAAATACCCTTATATTTTTGGAAGAGCCGTAATTTTTGACCACCAGTCAAAGCCGTAACTTTTGACCAATTAAATCCAATCTTGACCATATGAATGGCTAAGATCACTTCTCTATTTCTCATATATTTACCATTTCTCAAATGAACCAAACACTACATACATATATATATATATATATATATATTACACATACATATATCCATAGACACATATATACATATACACACACATATATGTATATACATTTGCATACATTCATATACATATATATGTATGTGTATATTTTTGTATACATATAAATGAAATACAAAACCAAACTTTCATTAGTTATCGAGTGTCCCCAAAAATCAGTATTCATCTATGAGATGATAATGATTATCTCGTATCAACCAAGCATCAACAATGCAAAGAGAATACCCATTCCCAGTTCAGTTCTTAACCAAGCAGCCCCTAAATAGAAAATAAAACGATTACAAGTTAATTGGAACATTTTAATTGTTAATATCTACGGGTACTAAAAATTATCTCGGAATCGAAAAATGCTTAGAGCTTTACCGTTCTTGTTATATTATCTATATGGATTTGGATTTGGATTTGATCCTGATTGTTTTTTTGTTTGTTGGAGAAGAAGCATATATTGTTGAAGTTATCACCCAAAAGTTACAATGGTTATGAAAATCTTAGTAGCAAACCAAAACGAAATGCTTAGTGATTGGCCTTTGTAATTTCAATTGATTTTGTAAGAGAGAGGTTACGACACTTGGATGATTGTTTTCTTTTCTCTCCAGTTCTTTTATTCAGAATATTGTTCTTATAAATTGGCTGTTTGTTCTTCTCTGCATGTCCTACTAAAGTTTTACAAGATTTATAAGAATTCTAGCTACAAATATGAACGTAGGTGAATTGTTGAATTGTGTTGATATGCTGTTTGATTTGTTCATTTCATGTAATTATTATTGTGCATGTGTGATATTGTTGATTATTACATAATCAACCTTGAGAATTCGAGTATTATTGGTAATTAGACAATGTGATCTTATTTCATAGGGTTTAACAAAGAGAATTGGTAAGGGTATGTACGAATGGGCGGCAAAAGTTGATGAATATGCACGCGGTATGATTGGTCCACCAGGGTCAACTTTATTTGAAGAACTTGGTTTGTATTACATTGGTCCTGTGGATGGGCACAACATCGAAGACCTTATATGTGTTCTTAATCAAGTGGCATCACTGGATTCAACCGGCCCTGTTTTGGTTCATGTCATAACTAAGGTAGATAAAGAAGTACGAGATGGGAAACAGATTGGGATATCGAACAAGTACAAGGAAGGTATGTCTTTTATGCCCTCTTTACTGGTTTTATAATTTATAGCATAAGGTCATCGTCTTTATCATTTGACAACTTCAGATCTTTGAGCTTGTCACTGAAGTCGCTATCGGATTGATGTTCATATTAATAACATACGTCCTCCAGTAAATACATTCAAAAGAAACCTGTTGGCAAAATATGATTAAATTTTTTGTAAGAAAGCAAGCAAATTGATAACTTTAACTTGTAGCCTTCTGAAAAGGAATAGCAATTTTTATGTGAGGAATTACTAGATATCTACCTATCTTCCCAATAATGACGATGGAGGAATCAAATGTAGTAAATACTTCGTAATGATCACTTGTTGGCAAAAAGGCAATTTTATGAGTAAATTACAAATTTTTTCTTTGTGGTTTTAGGTTGATTACAAAGGTCCCCTAACCCTAAAATTCGTTTCTAGCGTCCTTGTGGTTTCATTTTTGTTTATGGATCGGGTCCCTTGCCCTAACTTATGTTAAAAAAAGACTCTGTTAAGTTGGGGGCATTATTGTCTTTTTCTGTTCTCTTTCATTTTCTATGTAAATTAATTAACATTATATGTATATGTTATATCAAAATGTTTAATAACAAACCCTCTTCCTTTCGAGAAAACCCACCTCACCTCTATACCCCTTTCTTCCTCACGTCAGCCTCACCTTACCAACACACATCACCCTCTACAACTCCCTTCCCCCATCTCCGATCACTACCCATCTAAAACAAGATTAAGATTTTTGTGAACTCGATCGCTTCCGATGAGAACTCAACACCTGCAACTCCATTCCCCTCCCTCTAGATCTTGAGAACTGGATCACTCCCTTCCCCCTCTACAACTACAACTCATTCTTATGAGAAGTCGGTCTGTATTTTGAGGCTAAGATGAGAACTTCATCTATATTTCGGTTTTTCGTTTCTGAATTTGGTTTTCGTGGTGGTGTTGGGTTTTGAGCACAAAGAGGGGAAAGGTCGAGGTGGTTGCTGTAGGAAAGGAGATGGTGTAGGTGTTGGCGCTGTAGTAGGTTATTTTTTTGGCCGGTGATGGGGTTGGCTTTTGGTTTACTATTTTTTTACTATGGTTTTGTGGTGCTGTTGGGTTTTGAACATAGAGAGGGGAAGAGGTCTCATCAGACTTTGAAAAATAGTCGAAGGACGCTCTCATCATATCTGAATTAAATTATTCTGACCTATTTGATTTTGATGGGTTTGGGTTTGAGTTAGGTTTTGTTTTTTGGTAATTAGGGTTTGAATTTGGGTTCATTTGGTGTATGTGGGTGAGATATGGTGTGTGTGTGTGTCTATGCTCTCTTTTGTGGATGTATAATGTATTCTACTGTGGTAGCCGGAGAAGATGACCAGAGGTGGGGAGTGACCGAAGATGGGCACTAGCATAGATGGTTTTTTATGTTTTTTTTTGTCTTATTTTTTATTAAATGTTGTAAATTGCTTGTACAAAATGCATCAAAGGTTGTACAACCGGAAAATATTGAAGAAATAACCAAAGAGACTAAAATACCCATGACTTAATGAAGTTCTTTAACGGAAGTTGGGGCAAGGGACCCAATCCGTAACGAAACTGAAACCATGAGAACCATAGTCATGAATTTAAGGTTCAGGGACCTTCGTAACCGACATCAAACCACAGGGACGGAATTTGTAATTTACTCCAATTTGATGTCGATTCACTTCCTTTTTTCTCTATGCGATCTAAATTGATTCTTAGGGTCAATGTATATTTTATCTTCTAATTCTTTTTTCTCCTTTCCTTGTTTGTACACTAAGGGGGCGTTTGGTCTGGAGTATTAGTAGGGTGGGGAATGAGAATGATATATATTGATGGTGTTTGGTTCAAATAGGGAATATGGGAGTGGAATGATTTATGGTGTTTGGTTTTATATTATGCAATCAATGATTGTATTATTTAAGGGTAAAAACCATTTCTCCCCAATTTGGCGAATAGAAAACTACATCTCTTAGGGTGCGTTTGGTACGCAGACTGGATGGGACAGGACGGGACAAAAAAAATAGTCCCATGTTTGGTATGCCATGGAACAAAAATCACATGGGACATGGGACAAAAATCAGATTTCATGGGACAAAACTTAAGTTTTTTAGTTCCACCAAAATAGGTGGAACAACATGGGACTAAATGTAAGATTACAATATTACCCTCTTTCAAACATATGATTTTAAACCTAAACTAAACGTGGGACAGACAGTTAGTCCCGTCCCGTTCTGTCCCGTCCCGTCCTATCCAGTCTGCGTACCAAACACTACCTTACTACTGCCTTGCCCCCTCTCTTTTCTCCCTCCCTCTTCTGTCTCTCCCTCTATGTAATTGTCGGTGGTGATTGTTTTTTTGTATTCGCCGGTGATAACTGCCTCTTTCTCTTCGTCTCGATTTTCAGTTCGATATCCATCTATGTGTTTTCAATTTCCAGTTCGATTTCAATCTATGTTTTCATTTTGATTTCCATCTCGATTTGCAATGACCTTTTGGGGGTGAAAGATTCCTAATGTTCTCCCTTTCATTTAGATTTTGGATTGAAGATTTGGAGATTGATGGGGATGAGAGTTGTAGACTTGAAAGGCGGTGTGATTAGCGAGATTAGGGCTAGAATTCATCTCCTCCATGTTATGGTTTTTTCATCACCAAAAATGAATAATTACAAAGCGATGTGAAATAATATAAAACAATGCAACTAATATACCCATTTTCGTTCCTCAGCATATTCACTCCCATCCCTTAAAACGAACCAAACGCCCGCTAGTACATATATGCATATTCAATGTGTTTCATTTTTGCTTTATCTTTTCCTTTTCATGACACAAATTACTTGTTACAGAAGGTTTGCTTTAGTGTTGAAATCAAGATTTGTGGAAATCAAATCTCTATAATTCCGTAATCTAAAGGATTTTGTTTAATTTTCTTGTTGATTTTATAAGCCTTCTCTCAAGCTAGAGCATAGATATTGATCATGTCCACCTTCTTACAAATAGTTAATACCTTTCACGTTCACAACCTTTGCAAAAATGTCTCTTAACTTATCTTTTGATGGAACATGTGTTGTTGCAATGAACCCGTATTTTAATCTTGTCTTGAACGAAGTGATGATCGACTTTGATATGCTTAGTTCATTCGTGAAAACACCGTATGAAGCAATACGAAGGGTTGCGTCGTTATCAGACCAAGGCTTTGTAGGAAGTGCAAGCGTATAGCCAATTTCCTTAAGTAGCTGAGATCGAGTCAGTCATTGCTCTATATTTTGATTCTGCCATGGACCGAGATACCATATTCTGTTTCTTACTCCAGAAACCAGTTTTCCCCGACAAACACAATACCTTGATGTGATCTTCTGTCATCCTTGCATCCACCGTAGTCTACATCTGAAAAGGCTTCAATTAGGCTGGTGAAACATTCTACCATAGCATGCCATGGCGTCTATAAAGCAATCCTCGTTCTGGAGCGCCTTTCAGATAACAAAAAAGTGGTTCTAGAAAATGCCTAATGGTTAATTGTTGGAGCTGCACATGCAATGTTGGGGTGTGTTACCATAAGGTAATTCAGTTTTCCAACAAGTTGTCTATACCTCTCAGGCTCATGAAATGATTCTCCATTATCCTCTCTTGGCGTGCATTAGGAGTTATTAGGGTTCTACACGATATAGCCCCCAATTTTCTTGTTTCTTTTAGAAGATCGAGAACATATATCCTCTATGATTAGAAGATCTCCCTTTTGTTCCAAATGATCTCTACTCCAAGTTCAGTAGTCTCAAATCCTTTGTTTGAAGTTTTATTATGCTTCTATTATCACTTCCCATAATCACCATATCATCAATATATACTAGAAGTATGATCACACCACTTTCAAAACGCTTGTAGAAAACTTACGATCATACTTGCACTTTTTCATTTTATATTCCAAAATAACCTGGCTGAACTTTCCAAGCGATGCTCGAGGACTGTTTCAATCCATACAATGATTTCTGAAGGCGTCATACTTTCCCATATTTCCCTTGAGCAACAAATCTAGGCTGTTACTCCATATACACTTCTTCTTGAAGAGAACCATGAAGAAAAACATTTGTGATATCAAACTGATGTAAAGGCCGATCAAAGTTGGCTGCCAAGGAGACGATCGGTCGAACAAAAGTGAGTTTGGCAACCAGAGAAAAAGTGTCAGAGTAATAAGCTCCATACTGTTGAGCATATCCCTTAGCAACAAGGCGAGCTTTAAGTTGAGCCATAGAGCTATTAGGCTGATATTTAATAGTGAAAACCCATTTACATCCAATTGCTTTTTTGTCGGCAGACAAATCTACCAATGTCCAAATACCATTATGATTTAGGGCATTCATTTCCTTGAATCGTTGTATGTCGTCCAAGTTCTAGATCATTGAAGATTTCCCTTGTTTCTCAAGAGAATAAAGAGAGAGCATTGTCTTCCTCTAGTGGAGAAAATGAAAAAGATAATCTTTGGTTGGAAAATAAAATTGTTGTCCTTTTGGGACAATGCTTCACCAACAATTTTAGGAATTGATATTGAATCTATTTGAGCAATGGAGGAACATGGAGAGGCAGAAAATTGATTATAAGAAACAAAAGAAGCAATGGGGTACGTACATGTACGTTTAGCTTTTGGAAGAGCAATGAGTATGTTAGGTGATGATGTAGGAGTGAGAGAACTAGGTGGATCCGTCGATGAAGGAGGTAAAGGATCGGGATCTGTCGTTGAACGATGTTGCCTCTGATATACTTGAACAACAGGCAGACAATCAACCTAAGTGTCTACAATATAGTAGATTAACAAATCATCAACCTCCTGATGGGTACTGTTAGTTTGTTACGGGTGGTAGGCATAGGAAAGAAAGGACCAGTTTCTTAGAAAGAGACATATCGGTAAACGACGGTTAAGTGAGGTGAGAAACACCGGTGTCCCTTCTAAAGCGAGAATAGCCAAGGAAGACACACTTACGAGGCTTGGGGATGATATGAGGTCTAGTATCTCAGACAAAACAAGTACAACCGAAGATCTTTGGTTCAAAAGGAAACATAGGCTTCCTCGGAAAAATACCAAGAGCATTCGATTTATGAGAAAACAAGCAGTTGAAACCGCATCTGCTCAAAGAGGTTTTGGAACAACCATTTGAAATAAAAGTGCTCGAGCAACCTCAAGAAAGTGATGGTTTTTGGCAACTCCATTTTCAGTTGGGTGTCAACACAAGATGATTCATGAAGAATGCCATTTTGAAGCATGTAAGATTGAAAAGACTTGAATAAAGTTTTTCCTGGGGTTTCGTCCCCTTTTTTTCAAAAAAAAGAACCAAATTGTGTATGTATTTCAGCACAAAAAAATGAAAGTGTATGAATATTTTATATTGTTTTTTCATTAAATAACGCCACATAGTCATCAACAAAGTTAACAAAATACTTAAAACCTATACTGAGAAGCAGCAGGACACAGCCCCAACCATAGCGTGAACTAATTCAAAAGGGGACACAACCCGCTTATTGACCCTAGGGCTTAAAAGAGAACGATGAGTTTTACAAATTGACAAGGGTCACAGTGTAAAGATGACAAATGAGAAATTTGGGGGCATAGTTTCCTGGAGAGATGGATGACCTAATCGACAGTGCACCTCGAATGGGGAGATGGACAACATGGAGTTTACGAAGGAGGTGCTTGAGGTTCAAATATGAAGAGGCCATCAGATTCTCGTTCTTTACCAAAGATCCGCTTTGTCTTGAGATTATGAAAGACAAAAAAATTAGGAAAGAATGAGACACTATAGTTCAAACTACGGGTAAGCTTACTGACACAATAAACTAAATGAGAAATTAGGTACGCTAAACACAGACGATAATCAAATGGAAGGTGTGCCAGATCCAAGAACACGTGAGGTGGTCCCATCATCAATTGTGACATGGAATGGTGGTTCATGAGTATAGAGTTCACAAAAGATATTAGGATTACCTGACATGTGATTTGAATTACTAGAATCAATAACCCATTTGGAAGTAGAGGATAAAAGACATTGGACAGATTTACCTTCCTTAGTAAAGACAACAAAGACATTGGGCTACTAAGGCAACAAAGACATTGGGCAAATTTACCTGTTTTAGTAAAGACAACAGTAACCGGGTTTAGGGATGTTGCAAGTCGAGCGTATTCATCGGCAGAGATGGTGGCAGTATTCTTGGAAGTGGAAGCAACATGTGCAAAAGGACTGTCTTCTGCATGTGTACTTTGATTTTTCGTTAGGAGTTTCTTGCATGTGTATTTGGTATGCCCCTTTTCATGGCAATAGAAACACTCAACATCACCAATAATCTGACCACGTGAGTTGATAACCATGTCACCATGACTACCTTGATGACCACCACAAAAGTTACCTCGAGATACCCCATGACAGGCAAGAGCAACATTATGAGGTTGGAGATGAGGAGACTGGAGGTCCTCATTACGAAGAACTCTAGCGAAGGTTTCTTGAAGGGAAGGAATGCGGATTATTCAAAATTGGAATCTAAGAGCCTCAATTCTGACAGTCAGAAAACTCATCATGACTATTTGCTCCCATTGAGTTTGCATAACCTTCACATCAACACCGAGAGGGAGAAGGTTATTTAACATCCTCATAGATTTTCTCGAATTCCATAGCATAGGCAGTTAGTGGTGATCTTTTTGCTCCTCTCGATGAAAAGATCTACATACATTATAAATTCGGGATATATTGTTCTGCCCGGAATACAAGATAGTCGGATAGTCCATTCTTTAACGTACTGGCAATTAATTAATCAAGGGAGTGGAAGACTTTTCGATAGAGTTCCTAATTTGTAAGAACAGTTTGGCATCGTTGTGGCTTCATAGTATAGTTGGTTTTGGGGGTGGGGGGATCAAAGGTATGGTGAGATGCCTTACCAATACTTTGTAAACTAACACAAACCATCTTACTCCATTCAAAGTTGCAGTAATTGAGTTGATTATCGGTAATCCGAGTTACCATCGGAATTACGTCATCCAAAACCGGTTTTACCTTTTCAGCCATTAGTCACAAGATGAGAATATAAACAGAAAATAGCTCCCTTAACCATGAAAGGATTTAAATAGAACTAAATAAAAAACGAACAAGACCTACCAAAGGCTTGTTGCTGATACCCAAACAGAACCACCAAAACTTGCCAGAACGAAGAAGGGGAAATAGACTGGGATGGACGGACGATGGCAGTGGTAGAAAAAATGGTTGGAACGAAGGCGTCATGCGCTTTCACATTCCGGGGCGTAGCGGATGTGGGTTGTAAGGCTATTGATTGGCTGTTAGATTGAACGGAGGCCGATTAGTTCTTACACGGTATTCGGCGGTGACCCAAATTCAAAAGAACCCTACAAGAATTCTCACACAATAGCCAATCTCCGATATTTCTTGATGCAGTTTACATACACAAATACATATATTTATAAAAGGTTTGAGGAAATCAAATCTCTATAATTTTCTAATCTAAAGGATTTTGTTTCCTTTTCTTGTTGATTCTATAACAAATCTCACATGTGCAAACGTGAAAGTTCTTTATGAAAGTTGTTCATTTATTTTAGGAGTGATAATTGAGGGGTGAGGATGGGAAGGCCGAGGAGGCAATTGAGGATGGGCATGACATCCTTAGAGGCTTAGACATTGCGTCATAGCCTCTGATATGAGTACTTGAAGATGGAGGATTAGGGTAGTAGAGTAGATGTGGGGACCTATAGCTAGCTTGGGGGGACAAAAGGAAGTTGGAGAGGTTGGGGGTTAGAGGGCTAGCAGTTTAGGCTAGGGATGTGTTTTTGCCTTCCTTCCTCTGTGTGTCTTTTGCCTTTTGTATGTTTTCAGTGCACCTACTTGTTGTTTTTTCTTATCTTCTCGTTCGATGTTCACCATGTGCTAGTCCTTGTTTCTTCTATCTGTTTGTTCACACTCTTTCATAAGCCGAGGGTCTTTATGGAAAAAACCGCTCTACTCTTTGGGGGTAGAGGCGAGGTTTGCATACTTTCCACCCCCAACCTACTTTTGAGTTGGATTTACTAGGTCAGTTTAGTTTTATTAGCTGTAGATTTTTTTCCCTGTTATGCATAAATAGCAATGTTAAGAATGTCTTGAATCCTCTTGTGGAGCCTTGGTTTCGACCATCGTGAGTCATGCTCTGTTCTCCGATTTTCTCCAATTCCTTGGACATGGTTGCATCAAGTGTCATGTAACTTCTCATTTGTTTCTTTTTAACATCTTTTTTGCAATGAAAACTAGTAATCAGGTTAACCTCATGGTCCTTGTTTTAATATATATCTCAACATATAAACTGAAACAAATTCTTCTTTGAATATACATCTCCAAAAGGAAAAAGAGTCACATATTTATGGGTTGATTGCATTTTAGTACCTGAACTTCGGGAGGGTGTATGGGCTGGGCCCTCAAATTTGAATCATAGAATACAGTACTTTTAACCATGTACTAGGTCAACTTTTCATATAGTGCTTGCGAGACCTTTATCTAAAGTCAAATTGTTGATCTAGTCTTGGCTCCAATGGGTCATTATGTTTAAATTCATGTGTTAAACCATGAAAAATCCTTATGATGAATATAGTTTGCAGACAAAAAATCAAAAGTTTAATCTATATTGCTGTGAGGAGACGAGAAACAATAAGGAGATCTACAACAGACAGAAACAGAGGAGAAGATGCGTAAAACTGAACTTAAAATATAAATTTTGAGCTGAACGCTTTAAGAACAAGTCAAGTCACATCTCATCCCTAACCAAGTCCCACTCGAGCCACACCAAAGTTAGTTTAACTTTTATACATGTTGTGCACCCGGTTCATATTCGCCCACACCCTAGCTGCATCCAGCATCCAAACCCAATTTGCGTCTTGTGCGGATAGGTCACCTTAACTCAAACTCAAAGTACCAGTAGTTGTCTTAGATTGTTTAAGAATTTGATTAAATTACCTGTTAACACGTAATTAGTTTGCTCTATTTGATGTCTTGACTTAATCTTAATCAATGAGACAAACATTATGTGAATTGAAATCTATAAGCTAAAAAGTGACTTGGGAATTGTTGGCCTGAAAAAACCTTATTTGAATTCATGTATAAAACCTTTTGAGAAGAAGCAAGACATTATTGGTGAATCCTTTGTTATCAAAACCCAGTATTTAATTCTCTTCCTCTTATATGAAACAGATCCTTATGAGTCGGACTCACAACCCAGTAGTCGTACCGAAACTTATAGCGACCGCCTTGCCCAGGCTTTGACCATGGAAGCACAAATAGACAAAGATATCATGGTAGTTCATGCAGGAATGGGAATCGACCCGTCACTTAAATTATTTCAGGAAAAGTTCCCAGACAGGTTATTTGATGTAGGGATGGCAGAACAGCATGCGGTGACATTCTCTGCTGGCTTATCATGTGGTGGGTTGAAGCCATTTTGTATAATACCATCTACCTTTCTTCAGAGAGCATATGATCAGGTTCTCTCCCTCTTTCTCCTCTCCCACCCACACACACTAAAGCTTTTGACACTGATGATACGATACATTTCTTTTGGTTGTCTTATTTTGATTATAAAAGTCAAGCTTCTAATATATATATATATATATATATATATAGAGAGAGAGAGAGAGAGAGAGAGGAAACTTCAAATACAAACATGTCATTCATACAAACCAATCAATTGAGATATTTATGGAAATGATGAGGGTTAATTTATTATGATTTGGATATTTATGGAAGATGATTAGAGTTCTTTAATTATAATCAAGGCTTTATATTAGGAAACAATCGAGATATTGATGAAAGCATATATTCATTAGACCAGATGGATGGTTGAGATTGGTTTGCATGATTTGTGTGGATGACATGGTTTGTATTTGAAACTCCCTCTCTCACTCTATATATATTTATATATATATATATATATAGGGGAAGGTTCAAACGAGAAGGTAAACATTTTGCGAGAAGGCGAGAAGTGTTTAATCATATATGATACACAAGCTTAATCATATATGATTAAACACATGTTATATTGGCAATACATAGACGTTTAATCATATATGATTAAGCACACCCACAGGCCGTGTAATCATATATGATATCACACTTCTCTCCTTCTCGCAAAATGTTTAACTTCTTACATGATCCTTCCTCTCTCTCTCTCTCTCTCTCTCTATATATATATATATATATATATATAATGGAAATTTCAAATTAGAAGCGCAAAAAAGGTGAGAAATATGTGAATCATTAGTAAACCTGAAAAATATATATATTTGCAGATGCATATGTGAACCCATATCTTCCTTTACCAATGATTCACATATGAACCTTTGGTTTGAACCTTCTCAACTATTTTGTGCTTCTCAGTTAATTCCCCCTATATATTCCTATATATAGGGTTGGGTTCCGGTGAGAATAAGAGTTGTGTTGAGAATGTGAGAACAAAACCTTCATATACCTTCATGATTCATCTACCTTCAACTAATTTCTTTTTTACCTATATTTATCACTGTGTTCGAAACTTTAACAAATTAATGCATGTAAAAGTGATTGAGTATATGTAAAAGTTCGTGAAGGTGAAAATAAGTGTGAATATAAAAGTAGATGAAGCCTCAAGTTGTGGGCTAACAATAACTTCGACCATGGTTTTAAGTTGGATTCGAAGTTATTGGGCCAACCTGTTGCTTTTGGGCTTTGGGGTGCTACAAAATTTTCTAACAACTCATCCCACATTGATAGAAAATGGGATTTGTGAGCTCCCTATAAGCCTTAAGTTGTGGGCTACCAATAATTTCCACCATGGTTTTAAGTTGGATACGAAGTTATTGGCCAACCTGTTGCTTTGTGCTTTGGGGTGTTACAATTTTCACGGGTTTGGTTTTCACATGTGCGAGTTTCACGTGTGAAACAATACATGGAACTTGTTTTCACATTTTCTAACTTTTAGACGGTTTCAATATTATTTGCATATATATATATATATTATGTATTCTTGTGCATTTTGACGTAATTATTGATGGGAAATGATCATTACAAAACATTACTTGGAGGAATCTAGAAAGCCTAGAACGTTCTTTTTTGTTTCTACTAGCACAAATTTTGGCAGCGGAGAGCATGATTGTCTAACTGGTCCTGTTTTTGTTGCACCTCTTTAGGTGGTTCACGACGTAGATCGCCAAAAGATACCAGTACGTTTTGTGATTCCAAGTGCTGGTTTGGTAGGCTCTGATGGTCCAACAAAATGTGGAGCTTTCGATATAACCTTTATGTCGTGTTTGCCAAACATGATAGTTATGGCGCCTTCTGATGAGGTTGAGCTTGCAAACATGGTGGCAACTGCATCTTGCATTGATGATAGGCCAATTTGCTTCCGATATCCTAGAGGTGCCATTGTGAAGCCAAACAGCTCTATATGCCATGGAGTTCCCATTGAGGTAAAATGTGGTACCAGCTCCATCATTGCTTTTGGAAACAATAATTTTTACGACTGATAAATTTTCCCACCATTGTACTTAGCTTTTTGTTGCAAACAAACGTATAACTGCAACATTATGAAGAAAATAATTATTACATATTGCAAGAATACACATTTTTGTTAAATTATGGAAATGTAATGCAATATGTTTATGGTATCCCAGATATCGATTTAAAAAAGCCACTTGATACCTTCTCTAGTTCTCTTGTCCCTGCTTCCTTTTATTCACCGTATCTATTGTGTGTTTGCACACACATCTATTTACTATGCTACTTTTCTCACCTGTTCCCTTGTATTTCTTTTTGCAAACCAGGGTACTGTACATAAAAGCCTCTATACCCTTTAGGGTGGTAGAGGCAAGGTCCGCATACTTAACCCCCCCCCCCCCCCCACACACACACCCCCACACACACACACAAAAAAAAAAAAAAAAAAAAAGAAACCTACCTCTGTGTGGGATATACTGCGTTCATTTGGTTTGGTTACTTGATACCTTCTCTTGTCCAGATTGGTAAAGGAAGAGTTCTTGTAGAGGGTAAAGACATTGCTTTGCTTGGCTATGGAGATATGGTCCAGAACTGCCTTAGAGCTCACTCCCTTCTTTCAGAACTTGGGATCGAGGTCACAGTTGCTGATGCAAGATTCTGCAAGCCCCTCGATATAAAACTTGTCAGACAATTATGTGAAAACCACTCGTTCTTGATCACCGTTGAGGAAGGCTCTATCGGAGGATTTGGATCACATGTTGCACAGTTCATAACTCTTGATGGCAAACTTGATGGATCAATCAAGGTATTATATTTCATTATATCATTTAACCTTTCCAACTGTTGTAGTTTGGCTGATGAAATACCGCTACACTTTTGCAAGCATGAGCGACTTTAGATAACTCATGGAAATTAAATGCAGAGAAAAAGAACATTGTACTTTGCACTTCCGTCTATAGTCGCAAATTCTTCCAAAGCGTAGTGGTATTTTGCATATCCGTTTGCAACTGAAAGCCATGTGCGATGATTCAAAAAGTTAATCACTTTGTTCCATTAAACACATAATATTACACAACTTGATTTGCCATAAAGTGGGCTCTAGAGGGTTATGTGTTTCTACATTTGTTATATCATTGTGCCTATTTTTTTAATCTCTTTCCGCTCCCGCTTATTTACTGGTTTTGGTTCTTTTTTTCCTTTTTACTTCCACAAGTCAGGGGTCTTCCCTGTCTTTAATAATATTGCCTTCCAAAAAAAAAGTTGGTCGTCTTCAGGAAACAGTATACCCTGCTATCTAGTGGGATATACCGGGTTCGTTTTGGTTTGGGGCCATAACTATGCTTATATGTCTAATGATTTAAATGGATAGATCTTAATCTGGCATAAATGTATTAATCTTTCCAGTGGAGGCCGATTGTGTTACCAGACAACTACGTCGAGCAAGCTTCGCCAATGGAACAACTTTCTCTAGCTGGGCTAACCGGACACCACATTGCCGCAACGGCACTGAGCCTGCTTGGTCGAACCCGTGAAGCTCTGCTGTTGATGTGTTAAAAAGACACATTTGTAAATCAATTGTTGGTGTTAATTTGTACATTCAATCTATGAGGTATCTTTAACTTCTATTCATTTATTTGGTTGGATCCAAAATGCAATCATCATCTTGAGTAAATATGATGGAAAATTTCATTTGATCAGCTGCAGGTTCTCTCGTTTTGAAAATGCGTTTTTTTCCACCTGTTTTGAATGAATGCAGCAGTATAGACCATGAATATTTGATGGCTGATGGAAATGTTTCCATAGTTCTATTTTGGTACCAAATCCATCATCATCCATCTCTTTTCCTACATCTTCATTCAATCTATTCGTAGCAGGACTTGCATTTTCCCAATAAACGAACCGACAATAGGCGGATCATTAATTATTAGATCCATCCATTGGTCTTTAAAAGAAAATCGCAAAGCCGAGGTCTTCTTGGAAACAATCTTTTTGTGTTTTGAGGAAGTGGTAAAGTTAACTTTCTTAGACCTTATCGCTAGATGGGATATACTGCTTTGTTTTGTAGTTGTTTGGTTTATCAGTCTGGACTGGAATTCTTTTAAATATGGTTTTTACTTGTTTGAATCACCTCTTAATGTATGTTTTAGGGATCGTTTGCTAAACGTTTACCAGGCCACCATTTACCTTACTGGACGAACATGGCGAAGACTGAGAATCTTGCCAGGTAAGAGTGAAGATAAGGATGGAGAGTCTTCCCCGGTAAGTGAGGGCGATGACTCTTATCCAGTAAGCGCTTACTAGGTAAATTGTTGCATACCGTACTGTTTTCATGGACTACAATCTTACCCGGTAAAGTAAGTTAATAAGTGCTTACTGGCAAGCGTTTAGGTAAACAACCTCTTAGACTAATGTATGGTTCAGACCCATAAGACTGAATAATCAAATGAGGATCATATCAAATCATTTTGAGCAAGGGGCCGTTTCCCAAAAGCTTATAAGGGTAAGCCTTAGCGAGTAAGAGTCTTCTCTGTCACTAATAAGCGCTTAGAGGTAAGGGTCACCATCCTCACCTTATTAGGTAACATTCTCGGCCATAGAAATGGATTGTTGTGGTAAGCGTATTTTACCTAGTAAGTGCTTACCCAGGTAAGAGGCTTCTCCGTCACCGTGTAAGTTTCTCGGTCCTTACTATGCCTATTACTAGGTAAGATCTTCGGTCTTTTGCATGCACACCTAGTAAAGTAAGGGACATCTAGTAAGTGGTTACTTGCTAACTGTTCGGTAAACGACTCCTAAGTCTTGAATGAACCCCCTGAAAGCTTGATGCAATTAAACGAATTTTTGTTCTCAAAAGGTGTTTGGTTGGAATCACATTTCTAATTCTAACTAAGGATTCTTGTGGTTCCGGAGGATCCAACCACTTCTGATCTTTCTGGATGCATGTTTGGCACTGTCCACTATGGGGTTGTTTTTTCGTTAAGCCTTGTGTAGATTAAACCGTCTGTATGAATTAAGTGAAAGTATTGTTTGGTTGTTGTGTTGAATAGGTCGTTTGAACGATAGAAATACCTATTTTACCCCTCATGTTAGATTAAGCATTGATTAAAATAGTTGTTTGATCTTGAACAATAAAAAATATTAATTTAAACAATTTTTAAAATTAAAAGCAACTTTATCAAACGTAATGATAAAAATTCAATGACATAATCTCAAGAAGATTAATAAGTGTTTATAACTAAAATAGATGAAATCATAGTTATGATATAAACTTTCTAAGCACTAGATGTTATTTCATTTGTAATTTTGGTATGCAAGTTAACCATATAAAGTACGCTATTAACATTCTATTGTGTTCCATCTAGTGCCTTTGAAATATTTTAGGATTTTCTTAAGAGCTGAAAGATGAGATTCTTTTGGATTCACTTGATATCTTGTACAAAAACATGTAGTAAACATTATATCTGCTCTATTAACAGTTAAGTATAATAAAGAGCCAAACATGCCTCTATAAGTCTTTTGATCTACAAATTTGCCATTTAAATCTGCATCAAATTTTATTCTTGTGGTTATTGGTATCTTTGTTGAATAACAATCAGACATAATTTATTTAAAATATCTTTTAACATATTTGGCTTGATTTATGGATTTGCCTTCACGAGATTGTTTTATTTAAAGACCAAGAAAGAAATTTAATACTCCCATCATACTCATTTCAAACTTGGTTTGCATTATGTATGAGAAGTTCTTACAATACTTGGAATTAATAGAACCAAAAATAATATTATCCCCATAAATTTTTATCAAGATCAAATCTTCACCTTGTTTCTTCAGAAATAAGGTAGTATCAATTGTATATTTTTTGAAGCCAGACTCTGATAGGAATTTAGGGATTTGGTCAGTGTATCATATCATACTCTTGGAGCCTCTTTAAGTCCATACAAAGCTTTGTCCATGTTGGGTTTTAATACTATTTTGTAACTGTTAAACGTGGAAATTCGATTTTGGTTACAAATTGTAAGAAAACTTTTCTAAATGTTAAAACCCAGTTAGATCCAATGACAACTAAAACAATTAATAGTAACAAATACACCATAGGGTGTTTTAGGTTTTTACCTTTCGGGATTCCACGAGGATCTGACAGAGCACTTAGAAGTCAATAGAGACTTCCTCTATCGGTATCCACACAAGAACACGCATAGTTCCATCGGGTGCTAGCCCAAAAGAAACCCTAATTCTAGTATGTGTTTTATTATATCGAAAGCCAAATCTAGAGGATTCAGTCACTTATAATTGATTTAGTATAACACCTTATTTATACTAACTGAATTATAGTTATACTATAATTCAAATAAGGTTTTTGATGTTTATCTGTAAATAATTCTATAATTATCTAAAACATTAGTAATTATTATCATTTACAGATAACATTATGTAATTATCATAATTACGTTTTACCCCATATTTTATAATTATTCTTCAAGAATTATTGTTTAACTGTTAAACATGATTTTTCTAGGTTTCTTTCAAATGGAAGCAAACACATTATTTTGTGTGCGACCCTATAGGTTCACATACTCCTCAGTAGCGTTTTTGTGGGACATGTGTTATAGACATATAATAATTTACATTATCTCACTTGCACACAATACACAGTAACACAGACGGTGGTAAGTGTTTAGCAATAAGTCACCGCACCTAAGGCTATATAAATGTGCTTTTTCGTTTGAGCAATATGGTAGATCCAATCAATCATTTGGTAGTATCATTCTTATCCTTTTACTTCATGATATTTTATTTTGAACTTAGGGCATAGATCTGTCTCACCCTTTGTAGTTCAAAGATTATGTTTCTCGATCCCAACATATTTGACTCAAACAATTGCTATTAGTTCAACTAATCCACTTTGTCTATGGCTATGTGAATCAAACTATGTCATCGAGAGGCCCATAAATCTCTCTCTCAAGTTGAAAGGAGCAAATACCATATTGTATGTACACGACTTATACATAATTCATGTTATACCGAATGTAGCCCTTATGATTACATGGTTAAAGGTAATGTTAGACTATATCAAAGTATAACACTCCTTATGCATTAGGTTCCAATGCACATCATAGGTTTGAGGATAGGAATGTTTACTATTTCAGGACTCACCTTATGACACCGGTCTATGAGATGATCCTAACTGTAGGTCTTGTCTAACGCTTGCTCCTCGCCAAGCGCATGTGACTCTTGTTGCACACTGTAACACTCTAAAATTCAGAGTAAATTAAAACCTGGAAATAAGGAAACGAGACATCCGTGATGATATTAACTTCCCATAAAGGGGATTAGTCCTTAAGACTATACAAAACTCATACGGATATAGAATTTATCAACAATACTAATCTAAACATAACCGTCTAGACTACTACACTTGACGAACTAGAATTCACTAAAAGATGGGACTTAAACAATGCCCAACACCAAAATACTAGACATCTCAAAATATGCCTCGAGTCCACGCTCGACTCTCAAAGACCCTGTGCAAACCCACCGCTAAGGGAAACCTGTTATACATATCATTTGAGAAAAAGTGTCAGACTTTAAAGCCTGGTGAAAACATACAGTTTATAAAGCTCGAAAGATATAAACATCAGTATCATAAAGAAATCTTTTCATAAAGGTTTAGTTCGTAAAGATAACATTTCGCCACAACCGGGCCTCTTCGGTCCAAAACTCTTAAACGGTGATAAAAGGACCATTTTACCAAGGATAGTGGTGTAACACAAAGTAGACCATAAATCCGAGTTATAAGCTAAACACTTGGAGTCCTCAGCAATGAACCCAGAGTCCGTGCTACGAGGTGAGATCGCGCTCCTAAGGGAAACCAATGTATACTCCTTCACTAGGATCACCATGAACCATGGCTAGTAACCGGCCTCACATAACCGTACCATAAACTCATCACGGAACATGTGATCCATAGCTACATATTTGGGGAATATAACCTCCCAACAAAACAGTCTACTCCAAAACCTAGGGATCCACTAGTAATGGTAAGGACTCGTCACAACAACATATGTGACCAACCATAAATAAATATATGGTACAAGTACATTTTATAAACAAAATGCTACTCCCAGTTCAACTTCTGGTAAGAATAAAAGTCATTAACATGAGTTCATAAATATTCTTTTCAAATGACCACGTAGTGTGTAAGTAAAACATCACTTTACTTCAATAAGGCGGAACCCGTCATTTTGGTCAAATCTGACCGAGAACCCCGAGAATCACCAAAAACTTCATTTATAATAAAATGTAGAGAACATAAAATCATACCGTAGAAATACTTTAGATTTCGCAAATAAGAGTTTTGACATGTATAAAGTTTGTAAAATGGTAGTAGGAACTCACCGGTAGGTTTTCAGAATAAAACCCGGAAAACTAGATAACGATCACGACGTAGAGGTGAAGCTTAAAACACCGACCCCTTGCTAGAAACACCGAAAACTAGCAGCCAAACAAGACCTTGAAGATCGAAAGAGAAAAGAGAGAAAAAGGAGAGAGAGAGAAAACTGAGATTTGAGATATTTTGAAAATATCTCAAATCTTAGATATTTAAGAGAAACCACAAAAGCATTCTGACCGTGCGCCCTCAAAGAAGGAAATGCGCACGACCCGTGCGCTGGCACTATGCCTCGGCCCTGGGTCATACGCACGACCCGTGCGTTTTCTCTGAAGGAGGACGCACGACCCATGCGTCCTGTAGACAGCCCCAAAAACCTCTCGAAGACATGTTAAGGTCATGTGTTATCGACTTTGGAGGTAGTTGGGACTCACACCTGCCATTGGGGGAGTTCGCATATAATAATAGCTACCACTCTAGCATTGGCATGGCACCATTCGAGGCGTTGTACGGGCGAAAGTGCCGAACTCCAGTTTTCTGGTTAGAAGCGGGCGAAAAGAAATTTGCCGGGCCGAAAATAGTGCAAGAGACGGCGAATAAAGTGAAGGAAATACGAGAACGACTAAAGGCGGCGCAAGACCGTCAGAAAAGTTATGCGGACAAGAAAAGGAGACCGGTCAAGTTTCAAGTGGGCGACCGTGTCATGTTGAAAGTGTCACCATGGAAGAGAATCATTCGGTTTGGGAAGCGTGGGAAGCTCAATCCTCGTTTCCTTGGGCCATTCTTCATCTTGGATAAAATTGGGTTACAAGCCTATCGGTTGGAATTACCGCCGGAAATGGATGGGATACATCCTACATTCCACGTGTGTTACCTTCGGAAGTGTCTAGCCGAAGAGGAAAGTGTGATTCCTTTTTCAGAAATTCGGGTGGACAATGGGAATCGTTGTGTGGAAGAACTGGAGTCGATTTTAGAATCGAAAGTGAAGAAGTTGAGGCATAAAGACGTAGTCATGGTTAAGGTCCAATAGAAGCATCATCGGGGTGCTAACATTACTTGGGAGTCTGAAGATGATATGAAGAAGCGATATCCTCACTTATTTGCGTAGAGTAAGATTTCAGGGACGAAATCCCATTTAGGTGGGGAGGATTGTAACACCCGTAAATTCATAAGGTAAGTATTTTGTCTCCCTTAACGCATTAATTTCGCTTAGGTGTGAATATGTGTCTTTGTGTGCATTTTATGATCATGAATTATGTTAAAATGTCATATATTAAATTACCATCTTTAATCGTTCAAACCTTGTGCTCGTTATCGTTTTCGGTTGAGTTTTGGACTGTTTTGGAGTGCCTCGCGATTGTGCCCTTGGCACTATCTCGGAGGGCACTATCGCCGTATATGTACTGAGAGTTGGGGGATGTTCGCGATAGTGACACGCGAAAGTGACAAATGTCACTTTCGCCGATTTGTCACTTTCGCCGGGCATACTCGTGGAAGATGTACCGCGGGTGGGTTTGTGTCTGCGATTATGACTCGCGATAGTGCCCTTGGCACTATCGCCGGGCACTATCGCCGTCGGGGTGCTGTGCCTTAAATGAACCCTTATCAGATTTTAATCTCATTTCTCTCAAACCCTCTTTTCTCTTTGGCGATTTTGGAGACTTCCAAATCGAACTTTTCCTCTAAAAAACCCTAACCCTCATAAATACAACTCTTCTTGGTGGTTGGATCTTCACACTTGCAATAACTCTTATCAAGGACAAACTCTAGGTTTCTTAAAGCTTAACTTCTCCACTTCAAATCTCATCTCCTCAAATCTAGGGTTTCCATCTTTTCTAGGTTTTGGTACAAAACCTAGATTGTGAGTTTACTAACCTTTGTTAAAACTAGATACACATCATTATCTTATACTTATTGATATTAATGCACCTCCCAAATATTCATATTTAATGTTTCAAGTATTTGGGGGGTTTTTACCCATGGATTTATGTATATGAAGGTTACCATGTTCTATATGTGTACAATTTGGGTATGTTGATGATTCCTTCTTGGAATTCCTTTTTGGCGACCTTATATTCTCATGAAGTATTTGGATGGATATTGTGTCATGTGTTGGATTTACATGATTAGGATGGTGATAATGTGTTCTTGGTGGATATCCGAAATGTGACGGATTGAAACACATCTTGAGACCTCCTAAATGCATTATGTGGACGAACCAAGTCTGTGATTCACTATAGGTATGTAGGTGGGTGACATTTGGAGAATTTCATAAGGCGGTAGTCTCCTCTGTACCTAGACCTCCGCCGTCGGAGAATTTCCTAAGCGGTAGTCCCCGGTACGTGTCGGGCCTTTGGGTTGCCAGTGAAAGTGGCTTCAGGGTGCATTGCCTCTTTGGGTGAACCGGATTGGAGATATGGGTCGCTCCCGTTGACTCCACATTTACGTGATTAACTGTTTAACTGCTGATAAGAATTGTAAATGTTTTCTGGCATGTTTTTACTTGTTCAACTCACTAGGCTTTTTGGCCTAACACTTGTTTGGTGTCGATGTGTATCTCAGGTGTTAGCGGTGCTGCTCCTAGGCAAGTTTAGATGCTTTGGGCGAGAGCTTGGGGATACGACACTTGGATGATTTTGAGAAGCCTTGGGTTTATAGATGACACCCTTTTTGTAATCTTTTTTCTAGATGTAGAAATTAGATTAGTTGGTTGTTGTTTATTTATCCGTTGAATTACAATTGTGATTAAACAGGTTTATCTGTACTATTCCCCTTTTTGGAAGGCTCTTGCTATGGCAATCTATATACCACTTCTCCACTTTGGAAAGTTTTTGTTATCCCTATTTTTAGGTTGTTACAAGTAGCTCTATGCGTTTGCCTTTTAAAAGGCACTTTTGTCATGTGATCACATGATTCTAACACTCCATTCGCCTAGAGTTTGGCTATGTATTTCTTGTTTATATGTCACAAGTAGGTCTGATTTAAGCCCTGCTTAATCCGTTATATATTGATTTGTAATTACAACTTATTAATTTCATAAATGCCATTGAGTGGTTTGGCCACAAAATACAAAACATTTGTTAAGGTAGTTTGAACTTGTATTATTACTCAAAGTAAACTTAAATTCAGTTTATTGTAATTGAGAAAATGAAACTATATTCCTAGTAGTGCTAGATACATAAAGACACTTGCTAAGTGTTGATGTAAGACCATCTAGAAGTTCCATATCATAGGTCCCTTGACCAACAACAACTAACATGGCTCTATTTGGCATTGTTTCATCTTCTATTCAATTCTTATTCCCTGAAAAGTGGTACAAATACGAGTATCATAGTACCCCAGTCAGAAATGAATAAATTAATGGTAAACATACCTGAAGATCTGGCATTGTTAGTCTTCTGCTTCTTGATCTCTGCCAATCGGGTTGGGCTTCCGATGCCCATGGTGAAAACAGTTGTACCAAACTACATCCACATGAATCTTTCCTATGCCCTTATCTTTGTTGGAGCTTCCAACATTTGTTTTACACTTGGTTGCTACCTCCTTTTATTGACTACCCCACCTTCAGGTTTGATCATCAATACCTGTTTTGGTTTGGTTGAATCCAACTTGGATTTCATATTCCTATCAGCAATTTTAAGCATGTCGTGAAGCTCTATGAGAGTTTTATCCAAACCGTTCATATTATAGTTCTTAATGAACCAGTTATATGTTTTGGGTAAATAATTGAGAACCAGATTAATTTCTAACTTTTGACCTAGTGGGAAACCAAGACGGGTCAATTTGTCAATGTCCCTTTCATTTTCAAAATGTGCGTACTGACTGATGAACCCTCAGTCTTTATACAAGTATTAAGTGCCTTGATTGTATCAAACTTCTCCTGCTTTCTTGTAACTGAAACATAGACTTAAGTGAATATATCATATCCCAAGTAGACATCTATTCATGATCCTACAATAACTTGAGAGTCACGGAGGCTAACATCAGGCTGCCAACATTCAGTGAATCATTTTAGTACTTATCATAAACAACCCTGACTTTAGCTGAACCATTTATGGTAGGAGAATATGGAAGGGGGGGGGGTTTCAAGAACGTATAACTTATTTTCATGCCTAAGGATGACCCTTAGGAAGCGAAACTGTTCGACGAAGTTCGTCCCGTTCAGCTTTTCCTTATCAAGGATTGACCGTTGTGCGAATTAGGATAAGTTGTTTGAATTTGAGTTTGTGTTTGAGGTAGTAGCAGACATCTATAAAACATGTTTAATTTTAGTAACTTTAAGATCTTTAATAAATGGATTAACCTTTCAAAAATTATTTAGTTTGAGCTAAAATACATATTCCATCTACTTCCATAAATGGCCAAGCAAATGTATAATGGAATTAGGATATTTAGGTAGACATCATCTAATTATGTTCAACGTAACTCTTAGATGTCGTGGAATTCTATTCAATATACCATATATTGAAATTGGCACGTCTATTCCCACTACAACGCTTAAAAATACTCATAGATGACCAAAAGCTACTGTCTGTGATATTTCCAAGTAAACTAATCATATTGAGGTATTATGATTCCACCTAAAACCTTGGCTTAGGGTTTGCTGGGATAAGTCGTCCAAAACATGACTATTTAAGCGGATGATCAAATGCAACTGTCTACTTAAATCTCGTTATTTTGGCACATTGTCTTACATTACAATTATCCGATATGATTTGCTAGGCTCTGACCATAACGAAATCCTGTGTAAGCATGATAATTACCTTAAATGGGCGACGTATAGTACGTTTTGCAAAAGGTTTGGATTTTTTACAACATTCACTTTCTTTTAACACATTTGATTTTAATTTTTAAAATCTTGTTTAAATTTTTTTCCTATTAAATCGGTTTGATTTTGATAAGCATATCAAATATTAAAATATCATATTTTAGTTACTGATCTAAAATTTCATTTGCATTTGATTTTATTTAAAAAACGTTTGAAATTATCATAGCAATAATAAAGGCAATAACATATACGTAAAATAAACAACCACAACAATAATATATAGATTTACCCCTAATATGGTGTTGTAAGCCAACACAACTACAACGGTCAATTCTAAGGACATCTTTAAGCTCCTACTCGCCTCGCCATTTTGGTGCACTCCAGGGTTCCGTCTTGACTTCTTGGAACTCCGTCTTTAGATGATTACAAATTTAAATAGGAAATACAACAGAACTTTAAATAGGAAATACAACAGTATCCTATTTTATTTAGATTTTTCCCTATCTAGGAAGTTAAAATTAAAAACGACAACCCATGCAATTAATATAATTTAATTTTCCAAAAATAAACTAAATCAATCACTGGTCTTTTCGGGGTAAAATAAACATAAAAATGCCACTTATCAAAAAATTCAAATAACATCAAAATCTTGAAAAAAAAAACGAAAAATCCTAACAATAATTTATAAGACCTATTTCATTAAATGGTTAAAGGCTTACAACCCACGACTCATCAAGTCTGCACCTAAAACCAGAAAAAAAACTTTAGCTTTTTATTTAATTATTATTCACAACATGGCCCAAAGGCCGTAGGTCATGGAAGTCGCCCAAACATAGCTAAGATTGAAATCTTGGTATACGATGGATGGTACTAGACGAAGGCAAAGACGACAAGGAACAACAACACCAAGAAGCGGCCGCAAAGGAACCATAAACGGTTGGTACCCACAACAAATAGTAGTGGCTTCACCGGCGGCGAATGTCAGCACCAAGGTGTGACTAGTCGGTGAGCAACACATGGCCAATGGCACTAGGGCCGTGGCCCTTGGCAGCGTCTCACACAGCCACAATGCGATAAGTCTCAGTGTCATGATGTAATCGACAACGACATCAACCACCTAACCTTGGCCCACCTGTGACTAGCAGTTGTGGATAGCAACAGCCGTGACCATTTATCTGTCCGCATTTGTGTCGGGAAGCCGTTGTCGTGGAGCTCGGGTGTGGGTGCAATAGCACACTGCGAAAAAAGTGGCTTCGACCACATTCTTGCAACCAAAATCGAAAGATCAACAACAGCTAGATCCGGTCGAGATCACACCGAACACAACGACGATTTAAACCAGGAACAATTGTTATGCAAAATAGAAGGCAACAACGGCTGGACCGCGCAGAAAAGCCTTGCGAACGACAATTGTGTCTAAACCTTTTCGTACATCGCCGGTCAGAGCAGAAAATTTAAATATCCCTTTTTTTCTTTTCAAACTTATTGTTTTAGTTTCTTTTCGATTTAATTGATTCAACGTCAAAGCAGCTCTGATACCACTGTTGGGTTATGATACTATTTTGTGACAGTTAAACGCAACGGAAATTTAGTTTTTGTTACAAATTGAAAGAAATTTTTTCTAAATATTAAAACCCCGTTGGATCCAATGACAATTAAAACAATTAATAATAACAAGCACACCTTAGGTGTTTTAGGATTGTACCCTTTGGGGATTCGACGAGGATCTAACGGAGCACTTAGAAGTCAATATAGACTTTCTCTACCAGTATTCACACACCAACCCACATAGTTCCACTGGGTGCTAGCCCAAAGGAAACCCTAGTTCTAATATGTGTGTTTTTATATCGAAAGCCAAATCCAAAGAATTCAATCACTTAGAATTGATATTAACTGAATTATAGATATACTCTAATTCAAATAAGGTTTGATGTTAATTTGTAAATAATAGTATAATCTTCTAAAAAATTAATAATTATGCTTATTTACAAATAACATCATGTAATTATCATAATTACGTTTTAACACATATTTTATAATTATTATTCAAGAATAATTATATAACTACCAAACATGATTATTTTGGGTTTCTTTCTAATGGAAGCAAACGCATTAGTTTTTTGTGTGACCCTAAATGTTAACATACTCCTTAGTAGCATTTTTGTGAGACACGTGTCGTAGACATATAATAACTTAAATTCTAGAATATGTACATAATCTAGATACTTAGATCTTCAAAGCCCTCAAGTTGTGCAACATATGTACATAACTTGACATCCATTTGAAATATTTTAAAGTTCTTGTGTGCTGCATAGGCTAGAAATAGTCTGATGGCTTCAATCCTAGCAGCTGGTTCAAAGTTCTCCTCATATTTATACCCTCTTATTCACAATACCCTTCTAGCAACCAATGTAGCTTTGTTTGTGACCACATCCCATCTTCATCTTTTTTATTTATGAAGACCCACTTTGTTCCAATTCTATATTTTTCTTTTGGTCTTGGAACCATACTCCATAAATATTTTTCTCTTAAACTGTAGAAGTTCATCTTGCATTGCCATTACTCAATTTGGATCTTGTAATGCTTCAGATGGATTTTTTAGATCTATATAACTGAGAAAGTTTACAAATAAGCATTCATTGGCTGTCGCAAATCTGGTTTTCACTCCACTAGAGGTATCAACAATAATTTGATGTACGGGGTGATTTCTTGTTAATTTGAATGTACTTGGTAAAGGTTGAGTATCAACTTGATTATTTTGAATACCATTCTCATCATGAATGGATTAAATCTCTGATTGTTCCTCTAGTTGCTTCCCCCTCAAAAGTATGTAACTCTGAAACAGATAACTCTGGAACAATAGGATTGGTACTCTGAATAGTAGAATCTGAGTTTTGGCCTGTTGATTCAGATCTATGGATAGCTTGTCCAGAGTTATTTTGGCTTGATGAATTTGAAGTAGAACAACCAACTTCAGTAGGTCCAAAAAGATTTGTAGCCCTTGGTTCTGATTCTTCTAAAATAGGAACACTTATCTCTCTAGATAAACTAGGATTTTGAAATTATGTAATAACATCTAGAGAATTGTCAAAAGCATTCTTAAACAGTAAATTGAATTCTGAATTATTAGATTTTGATGTAGATTCAGAAGTCTTAGCCTGATTTGACATAGGTTCTGCACTGTTTTGTGAAGAAGCTAATATCTCTTGCTTGAGTCCTGAACTACATTGTCCAGAAGTCTGAATTTCTATTTTGTCAAAGGTTACATTGATGCTTTCAATGATAATCTTTGTCTTCATAACATAGATCCTATAGGCTTTTGATGATAATGAATATCTAATAAAAACACCTCCATCTGCCTTTTTTTCTAATTTCCCAAGATTATCTGTCATTTAACACAAAACATCTGCAACCAAAGACATGAAAGAATTTGCTATTAGGCTTTCTTTTATTAATAATTTCACATCCAGTCTTATTTAGCCTTTTGTTAATTATAGTTCTATTTTGAGTAAAACATGCAGTAGATATAGCTTCGTCCCATAAAAATAAAGGTAAGTTTGAGTAGGCGAGCATAGTTCTTGTAACTTCAAAAGGAGTCATATTTCTTCTTTCAACAACTCCAATTTGTTGAGGAGTTTTGACAACAGAGAAATTGTGAGAAATTCCAACAGGGATTAGATAACTTTGAAGAGTCTCATTCTTGAATTATGTCTCATAGTCACTACTTAGCTTTTGAACAAGAAGTTGAATAAATACTTGAATTCTCTTGATGAAAAACTTAAATTCTCTTGATGAATGCAATAATTATCTCTGAAGCATCAGACTTAGATCTTATAAATTCCACCCATGTATATCTCGAAAATAAATCAACCATAACCGACATGTACTTCTTGCCATTGATACTTTGAACTCTCATAGGGCCACATAAATCACTATGAATGAGTTCCAAGGAATATTTGCAAGAGGATCCTGATAACTTTTCTTCATTTTACCTATTTCACAAGTTGAACATGGAGAATCTATTTCAAATCACATAGCAGGTAAGCCCTTAAAAATATTCTTACTAACCAAATTGTTGATATCATTGAAGTTCAAATGTGATAACCTTCTATGCCATATCCAACTATCCTCTTTAGAAGGTTTAGATAAAAGACAAATAGCTTTAGGAGCATCTAGAGTTGGAAAATTCATAGAATATAGTTTAGTAGTTGTTTTAGCACAGAGAACTTCAACACCATCCTTATCAACAATAACACATTTGTTGTGTAAATCTTGACATGAAATATTTTATCACAAAATTGACTAATGCTGAATAGATTATGCTCTAAGCCTTCAACATATAGTACTTTCAAAATTGTGATTTTACCATTGTTAACCACACTATATCCTCTTAGAAAACCTTTTCCATCACTACCAAAATTAATTGCTCCTCCAACCTTTTCTTTATAATATGCAATAAGTGCTTGAATCCAGTCATAGAGCATCTAGAGTCTAAATGCCGCACATGACTCTTGTTAAGACACAGTCTCATTGGATTCAAGATCATCCAATCTAAAGATCGCAATCTGAAGCTAAAGCCGGAACGTCGACTCTCGATATTAAAGTCTGTGTCTATTTGTAATAAATGTCAAAGTAATCAATGTATTTGTTTATTATTGTAAAAGTTAACTTAATATCTAGTTTGTTAGATATTTGTAACACCCCGAATTTCGTTTAGCCGTTATGCGAGGTTGTTAGGAGGAAAAAGTAAGTTTTTGGGGCTGTCTACAGGACGCACGGGTCGTGCGCCCTCCTTCAGAGAAAACGCACGGGTCGTGCGTAGGATCCAGGGCCGAGGCACAGTGCATGCGCACGGGTCGTGCGCATTTACTTCTTTGAGGGCGCACGGGTCGTGCGCCCTGTCAGGATGCTTTTTGAGTTTAGCCTTAAATATATTTTGAGAGATATTTTCATAATATCTCTCAAATCTCAGTTTTCTCTCTCTCTTCTTTTTCTTTTCTCCTTTTATTTCTTTTGATCTTCAAGGCTCGTTTGGTTGCTAGTTTTCGGTGTTTCTAGCGAGGGGTCGGTGTTTTAAGCTTCACCTCTACGTCGTGATCGTTATCTGGTTTTCCGGGTTTTATTCTGAAAACCTACCGGTGAGTTCCTACTATCATTTTACAAACTTTATACATATCAAAAATCTTATTTGCGAAATCTGAAGTATTTCTACGGTATGATTTTATGTTCTCTACATTTTGTTATAAATGAAGTTTTTGGTGATTCTCGGGGTTCCCGGTCAGATTTGACCAAAATGACGGGTTCCGTCTTATTGAAGTAAAATGATACTTTACTTGCAAATGTGTGGTCGTTTGAAAAGGATGATTATGAACTCATTTTAATGATTTTCATTCTTACCAGAAGTTGAACTGGAAGTAGCATTTTGTTTATAAAATGTACTTGTAACCATATGTTTATTTATGGTTGGTCACATATGTTGTTGTGACGAGTCCTTACCATTTCTTGTGGATCCCTAGGTTTTGGAGTAGACTGTTTTGTTGGGAGGCTATATTCCCCGAATTGTAGCTATGGGTCACATGTTCCATGATGAGTTTATGGTACGGTTATGTGAGGCCGGTTACTAGCCATGGTTCATGGTGATCCTAGTGAAGGAGTATACAATGGTTTCCCTTGGGAGCGCGATCTCACCTCGTAGCACGAACTCTGGGTTCATTGCTGAGGACTCTAAGTGTTTAGCTCGTAACTCGGTTTGTTGGCCTAACTTTGTGTTTCGTCACTCTCCTTGGTAAAATGGTCCTTTTATCACCGTTTAAGAGTTTTGGACCGAAGAGGCCCGGTTGTGGCGAAATGTTATCTTTACGAACTAAACCTTTATGAAAAGATTTCTTTATGATACTGATGTTTATATCTTTCGAGCTTTATAAACTGTATGTTCTCACCAGGCTTTAAAGTCTGACACTTTTTCTCAAATGATATGTATAACAGGTTTCCCTTAGCGGTGGGCTTGCACAGGGTCTTTGAGAGTCGAGCGTGGACTCGAGGCATATTTTGAGATGTCTAGTATTTTGGGGTTGGGCATTGTTTAAGTCCCATCCTTTAGTAAATTCTGGTTCGTCAATTGTTGTAGTCTAGACGGTTACGTTTAGATTGGTATTGTTGATAAATTATATATCCGTATGAGTTTTGTATAGTCTTAAGGACTGATCCCCTTTATAGGAAGTTAATATCATCACGTATGTCTCGTTGCCTTATTTCCAGGTTTTAATTTACTCTGAAAATTTAGAGTGTTACAAGTTGGTATCAGAGCTCTAGTTTAAGCGAACTAGGCATGAATGTAAGATGTCTAGACTTAGACTGAGTTTGATAGGCATTGATTGTGAGATTTGGGTAGAACTTCTAAGATGGGTTAGTCTTAGAATCGACGGAGGTTATGTTAATCAAACGTTGTGATGATGGTAACAAGAACCCTTATGTGTTATATGTTCATAATCTCACTTAGCTAATGTGGTTATGAGGATATTTTACGTAAGTGTAATTGGTTTGCTAAAGTTGTGACAATTGGTAGACGTAGCGGTACGTTTCTTTCGTGCGTGTTCCAGTTAAACTCTTCCTTACCCTTTCTCGTGCTTATGTATGTCTGCTCTACCTTAGTATGTTGACCGTTAGAGTAGTGCGAAGGTTTCTAAGCGAGTAAGCTAAGGAATGATTGTTGTTTATAGCAATGTCTCTTCGGGATAATAGTAAGTGCGTAGAACGCATTAAGTTAATCATCCTAAGCCAGATTCGTTGGTGGAATTAGGATTATATCTTATTAGATCGATTCTATTTCGGGGGAGATTTGTAAGTTAATTTAATAGGATGGTTGCCCTAAGATGCCTGAGGCATCCGGTAGATTATAAAACGTCGAAATATTGTGAAGCGTAGTATTAAGATGTGAGTGCCGACCGAATTCATGCATTTAAATTATTTCTAAAATAAGGTTGCCTAAATTGCTTTACATGAGCGCCAACCATGAAGTAAATTACATTATAACGTTTTGGCAAGACATTTAGCACTCATCATATTTTAAACTATAAGCATAAGCATGCTTAAATTGGTTTTGTTGCACCTGATTTCAAATTTTTATCAAAATTCTCTTTATTCAAGTCTAGTGTTTAAATGCTATTTTTGGATGTCGAAATAATTGTGCTTTAACGCTTGTTGAGTTAATGGAATTTAGCTGTGGAATTTTGACCTTGACATTGGAGCTCTTCCACGTATGTCAATGGTTTAAAGGAAAAGTTATCCCCATACTTTTGAGTTGGAGTTCTTGGAAATTTTGGTTTATGTGAGTCTTGTTGAATTGCATGGAGTATTGTTTTACGAATTCTTTTGTCACATGTGTATATTTTGTGATGCGTAAGTTTAATTTCATTGCGTGCAAGTTATGAGTTCTTTGGGCGTCGTGTCTCATCAAAAATCTTGTCAAAATGGTCGCCTTATCTTGTGTTGCAAAATGGAAATTTGAACACCACTTGATTTTAGCATTAAGGAGTTTTATGAAAATCCAGTTGAATTATGGTGCCACATTTTACGACTTTGGTGTCGCGTACATAATTTCAGGAACATGTGCATATGCATCATTGTGTGCGTTAATTTCGGGGTTTTGTTAACAAATGTCAATCGTCGTGTACTATGTGCATTGAATTTAAGTATAACGTTGGTGTGAATGATTGCATAAACGATTTATGTTATTTTTAAAACAGGACTTTCGTTCTGATCGTAATCCATCATTAACTCTTAGTGTTAAAATTTCCTCAAAACATTTAGCGAGTTAGCGGTATTTTGTCGTTGTAGTTTTATTTTGGTCAAATGTGTTTATCTTTACAACGTGAAGCTTTAAACTCGATTCAAAATTTTATTTGCATCCCCGTTATTTTACCGCCCTTTGGGGAATAAATTGTTGCGTATGTTTTACTCGGTATTTCGCAAGGTGCGAGTATTTTGTTAAGTTTTCGTATTCGGTAACTTAGATTGTTTTAACAGCATAAATTGCTCATGTCGAGCTTGATTATTTCAACAAGTAAATAGTGTGATTTACATATTCTGGGTGATTTTGTACACGTAAAATCTACATTATGATTTATGCATCTTGGATGATTTTGTGCATCTTAGTATAATTGCATTCATAAACTTTTGGAAAATCTTTTGTCTCAATACGTGTTGAGTTTTGAGAAATCATGTTCTGGTAGTGTGTATTTTCATAAACCTTGTTTAAAGACATTGTATTATTTGGGAAAATCGTTAAATGTCGGTTAAAGTGTGTTTTAAGGTATACGAGGCTTTCATTGGAAATTTATGTAAAGTGTCGAGCCTTTGGCTCGGGTTTTGACTGAATGAGTCGTGTGGACATTTGTCCGAATTTATAACCACAATGAAATATTTTCGTATGATGGAGTTTATTTGTGTTTTTTGTGAGTTAAAGTTGATTTGTGAAAAAGGAGTTCCTGCCAAAATGTTTATTTTAAAGTGTTGGTGTTTTACACTAAATTGCTAACTGCTGATAAGTTTTGGTCATTTTGAAATGTTAGTTTTATGAACATGTGAGACACCCATTTCGGGATCTTTGGTTATTTTGGTAAATAAATCATGTTGAAGTGTTTCTTTAATGATTTTACATATATATTTGGAGTTCAATTGATGTAAATGTCATTTGGTGTATTTGATCTTGTAAACCTTTTTCAAGAAATGCATATTATTGTGTTATGAGACCTTTTTGAAAACATAAGGGTATGAGTTCATTTGGAAAACAGTTTGTTTCAACCAACGATGAAATTTGAGTTAATTATACTTTTGGTCGTGTTTGCATAATAGTTGGTCAAACGTGTTTCAATATTTATTTCGGCTTTCATTTGGGTGTTTACGTAAACCGTTGGGTCGTTGGCTCAATTTTGACTAAAGGGAGTCTTGAGGGCATTTGTACGGTTTAAAAACAGTTGTGGAACTTTGGAGTATGATGGCGATTATTCTATGCCATTAGGAGTCACATGTTTTGGGAACTTTGGTTTTTCAGTTGGAGTCATGTAATGTTAGACAGTCTGTCTGTTTTGTAAAGCCTGAGGTTTTGGGTTGCACTTAGTGACCGCTCGGGTTTACTAGTGAGTAGAAAATAGGTGGCACGAGCCACTGAGTTGGAACTCGTCTAGATTGGGTAGACACCCGTGTCCGTAAGCCCTTGAGATGGAACTCAACGGAGTATGGCTAGAGGCGACAAACGATTTGAAGTTGTGATGTCTGGTATGACATGGGAACTAAGATCGGGATACGTGGTGAAATCCAATAACATCACGGGTGGCCCCATTTATTTGTTCTCGCCACCCAAGATGGAAACGTTTAGAGGTCATGCGAGGAAGTTGTATGGGCGGCCTACTTGCGTGTCCTTCTATTCTCTTTGTGTACGGGTCTCTCCGTAGTAGACCCGGGGTATTTAAAAAAAAACTAATGTCATATTTTTACCTGCTTTGGTTATGTGGAGTCGACGGTAAATGATGGCTTTAATATTGGGTTCTCCCCACGTATATTAAGGTTTGAATGAAATGTGTTATTCCTGCATGGTGATATTTAGTTTTCTTTTGTTTTTGGTCGTGTGAATGTTGGGCCTAGTGTCCATGTTTTCGGACGTACGATTTGGATGGTGTTACTAATATTTCATACTTGAGTTATACAAATTGTGTCAATTTATAAAACGTAATTGTAATGAAGTATCCGTCTTTGAAAGTGCATGACTTTGAAAAGGAGTTGTTTCTATGTTTTAAGGTTCATCATTTGAAAGGTTCTGATTTAAAGAGAAGTTCATCAATTTAAATGCTTTTATTTATGTAAAACTCTTGAGCTCTCTAGGCATTAAGCTTAAACTTTTATTTATTCATTTATCTTCGTATGCATCATTTCCTGTCGGGGGTTCGGTTCTAGCAGTGCTTTGAGGAGTCGGGCCTTAGCCTTGAGCTAGAGTAAGTGGTTGGTGAAGTCTTCCACAGATTGGAGATAGTGGCTACGCATAAGTTTCTGTAGCGCCCTTCCCTTATAGTCCGAATGTGTAGATTGGTGGTATGTTTAGAGGTAAATCTTTATAATGTAGTTGTAGACGAAGTATTTAGGGATGTATTAAGAATTTCGAATAAGGGCTATTTCCAGATTTGGAGTCGAATTGGAGTTGAGTGATAACAGAATCTGTGTTAACCGTTTACCGGAAAGACGCATTAGTACGCCTTGTAAGACTATCTTTATCGATATTAGGAATGAATCAGTGAAATCTGAGAGTTTTGGGAAGATTAGCTTCGACCGTTGGCTTGGAGTTCGGAACCGTGCAGTTTGAAAGAGATTGGTAGATGGAAAGTTGAGGTCGCTAATTTCCTGGAGGTAGTACTTGTCACCTAAGGTTGGGAGGCAACCGTAACCTTGGGAGTAAAGGTTACTTTGAAGTGTTGGGTGTTCGCTCGGTTAGGAGTGGTTTATGCCCAAGAAGGGTAGCTAATGTGGATGTCGGTATTAAGATCTCGTTATTGATTCTGGCTTTTGGGTTTGAGTCGATCTTCTTTACGGACAGTGTTCCATTGAGGAGAGTAGATTTCGAGGACGAAATCATTCTAAGGTTGGGAGTATTGTAACACCCCGAATTTCGTTTAGCCGTTATGCGAGGTTGTTAGGAGGAAAAAGTAAGTTTTTGGGGCTGTCTACAGGACGCACGGGTCGTGCGCCCTCCTTCAGAGAAAACGCACGGGTCGTGCGTAGGATCCAGGGCCGAGGCACAGTGCATGCGCACGGGTCGTGCGCATTTCCTTCTTTGAGGGCGCACGGGTCGTGCGCCCTGTCAGGATGCTTTTTGAGTTTAGCCTTAAATATCTTTTGAGAGATATTTTCATAATATCTCTCAAATCTCAGTTTTCTCTCTCTCTTCTTTTTCTTTTCTCCTTTTATTTCTTTTGATCTTCAAGGCTCGTTTGGTTGCTAGTTTTCGGTGTTTCTAGCGAGGGGTCGGTGTTTTAAGCTTCACCTCTACGTCGTGATCGTTATCTGGTTTTCCGGGTTTTATTCTGAAAACCTATCGGTGAGTTCCTACTATCATTTTACAAACTTTATACATATCAAAACTCTTATTTGCGAAATCTGAAGTATTTATACGGTATGATTTTATGTTCTCTACATTTTGTTATAAATGAAGTTTTTGGTGATTCTCGGGGTTCCCGGTCAGATTTGACCAAAATGACGGGTTCCGCCTTATTGAAGTAAAATGATATTTTACATGCAAATTATGTGTGGTCGTTTGAAAAGGATGATTATGAACTCATTTTAATGATTTTCATTCTTACCAGAAGTTGAACTGGAAGTAGCATTTTGTTTATAAAATGTACTTGTAACCATATGTTTATTTATGGTTGGTCACATATGTTGTTGTGACGAGTCCTTACCATTTCTAGTGGATCCCTAGGTTTTGGAGTAGACTGTTTTGTTGGGAGGCTATATTCCCCGAATTGTAGCTATGGGTCACATGTTCCATGATGAGTTTATGGTACGGTTATGTGAGGCCGGTTACTAGCCATGGTTCATGGTGATCCTAGTGAAGGAGTATACACTGGTTTCCTTTGGGAGCGCGATCTCACCTCGTAGCACGGACTCTGGGTTCATTGCTGAGGACTCTAAGTGTTTAGCTCGTAACTCGGTTTGTTGGCCTAACTTTGTGTTTCGTCACTCTCCTTGGTAAAATGGTCCTTTTATCACCGTTTAAGAGTTTTGGACCGAAGAGGCCCGGTTGTGGCGAAATGTTATCTTTACGAACTAAACCTTTATGAAAAGATTTCTTTATGATACTGATGTTTATATCTTTCGAGCTTTATAAACTGTATGTTCTCACCAGACTTTAAAGTCTGACACTTTTTCTCAAATGATATGTATAACAGGTTTCCCTTAGCGGTGGGTTTGCACAGGGTCTTTGAGAGTCGAGCGTGGACTCGAGGCATATTTTGAGATGTCTAGTATTTTGGTGTTGGGCATTGTTTAAGTCCCATCCTTTAGTAAATTCTGGTTCGTCAAGTGTTGTAGTCTAGACGGTTACGTTTAGATTGGTATTGTTGATAAATTATATATCCGTATGAGTTTTGTATAGTCTTAAGGATTGATCCCCTTTATGGGAAGTTAATATCATCACGGATGTCTCGTTGCCTTATTTCCAGGTTTTAATTTACTCTGAAAATTTAGAGTGTTACAATATTAGTTAACTTAGGTAACTTAGTTAGTTAAGTTAGTTTCTAGTTTGTTTAATATTCTCTAGGATAATATCTAGATATTAAAGTATCTAGATATTAAGTTAGGTAGTGTGTAAAACACACCAAGTTAGATTAGTTGTGTATCTCAATCTCTCTAACAAATCAGAACACATTTTCACACATGCAAACACACACTTAAAGGTGTATTGGAGAGAAAAACATAGAGAACACAATCAAAGCTTAATCGATCAACCTTGTAACTCGTTTGTTATAATCAATACAGGTTGGTAATCATATTGTGTTGTTGTTTCTATAAACTTGATAAGTATTGTTGGACCGACAATTGGTATCAGAGCCTGATTAAGATCAAAAAAAGTTTTCAGAAAAACGACTCTGTGTTCTTCAAGAAAATTTGATTTTGTGATTTTGAGTGTTTTAGGTGTTAGAATCGATCAGGTTGTGATCGTACTACATACTAGATCGAGTTGTTGATATTTGATTTCACTTTTAAGCTTAAATCGAGTTCCAATTTGTGGATTTTATGTGAAAAAGTCGAAGTGGGTAAGTTCACTGTGCCATCGATTTTATTTCGAAAAAGTGTGTTTTAGAGAGATCGAGTGCTTACTTTCTTTTCTAAAAGTGTTTCTAGACACATTGGTAGGGTTTGGTATTGCTAAATCGTTTCAGGAACAGATTTTAGTCGATCTTTAGAAGTTCAGGACGAACACACGCATACCAGAGGAAGAACAGCCCGCAAAGTCCTACTGTGCGCGTCCCAAAGGACCCGCAAAGCGTACTTCTCGGCTCACAAAGCACCCGCAAAGCACATATCAGCTTACTTCTCGGTTCCAAGTCAGACACGCAAAACTAGACCCGCATACGTCAATGTGCGCTCCTCCCTAGACCCACATACCTCAGCGTGCGCTCCTCACTAGACCCGCAAAGCTCAGTGTGCGCTTCCCACTAGACCCGCAAAGCCTCAACTTAGCGGGACCCCCGTGATAAGTCTGCCTAGGGGGACAAAATTTCTTGTGTGATCAAATTTTATCTGTACTAACGGTCAAATCCAAGTTCTTTTTGCACATCAAATTAAACAGGATGACATCAAGCGAAGCTTCTTCAATATGTATGGATGAGAAACCACCTGTACTCTTCAGAGGAGAGTATGAGCAGTGGAAAGATCAGTTCATGGACTTCATTAAAAGACATGATTTGGGTGTATTCATCAGAAAATCTCTGCAGCAAGGAATTATGATAGTTCCAAGAAGAATGTTTACTCTTGTAAAGAAGAATGGCGAGAGAGAAGAAAAAGAGCTCCCATTAAATCTTAATGAATACACAAATGAGCAAATAAAAAGATATGAAGCTGACAGTTTGGCCAAAATGTTTATTCTGCAAGGAATAATAGAGGAGATTTCAAACGAGATCTTCTTTACACTAGAACGTGAAGAGGCTACAGGAAAGTTGTTATGGGAACATATTGCTAAGATTATGATAGAATCATATATGTCATCAAGAGTTAAGGTAATGGAAGCTGAGAACTCTGAGCTTCAAAAGAAAATATCAGATTTTGAAAAGAAGTTCTCAGACATTTCCAAGAAGAGTGTTGAAGAGAAGAAGACACTCGAGCTTAAATGTATAATGCTTTCTCAAAAAGTTGAAGACTTTGAGAAAGTAATCATATTGGAAAGAGATCAGTTTGCCAAGGAGAGGAAGGCAAATGATCAGAAGGGTGCTAAGAAGGGATTCGAAGAAGAAAGAAGCATCCTTGAAGCTGCAATTAGGAAGCTAACCGAGAAGCTATCTGAGTTATCTAAAAGTGTGCTGACAGAGAAGAAAAAGAAGTCTGCATTTGAGAAGAAGATTGAGCTCCTTATCAAAGAACGAGACAGTTATTCTTCAAAGGTAAAAGAGCTTCAAGATATTATTTCAAAGACGGTGGTGGTGACTGAGCGAACGTCTCCAGAGTCAAAAATCCACTCACCTAGAAATATTTCAGTTGGTTCTAACAAAACAGCCGCAAGCTCACATCAGAAAACTACTCTTTTCAAAAGGTCAGTTAAATCTTCTAATCAGATTCATTCTACTAATCTTTTCTATGACAGGAATATAGATTGTTCAGGTACACATAAAAGAAGAAACAACTTCCAAGAAGAAGCTGAACTGGTCTGGAACAGGAAACCAGTTAAAGAAGAGCTGAAATGTAAAAACTCATGTGTACATACGCAGAATGCCAAGAAGAACAATGCGCTGAAAGGTAAAACTGATTTCGTCTACACGAGAGATCAATTAATCAGGTTGTCAGGTAAGAAATTTTATTGTTCTTATTGTCGTACACATGATCCTGTTCACAAGACAATTGACCATTACTGGTATGGCTCTTACTCAGTAACCCCCATACGAACTGCAACTAACACTCATGGACCCAAATACCAGTGGGTACCAAAGAATACTAAACCTATGTTGCAGGCACCTACTGTCAAGGGGGAGTAGGAGAACAAAGGCTTCTAAGTAAATCAACTTAGAACCCGTACTTCAACGAAGTTCGAATTCTGATTATGTACAGATCATGACTCGTTCTTCAATGACAAAATAGGTTTTTGGATAATGAAGTTCAAAACCCTAACATCAAAGTCAAAATAGGCTTTTGAACAAATCAGTTCAAGACCCGCACTTCGATAATCAAAGTGATTATTCCAATGTTGTCATATAAATCTCTAAATTTGTAATTTCTCTTATGCTGACTAGTCATACATGGTTCTTGGACAGCGGATATTCCAAGCACATGACAGGGCAAAAAGAGATACTGTCCAATTTTAAAGACAAATATTGCGGAACAGTAAGATTCGGCAACGACCAGGTTTCATCAATCATGGGATATGGTGATGTACAACATGACAATGTCACAATCAAGAAGGTGAGCTATGTAGAAGGATTAGGACACAACTTGTTCAGTATAGGCCAGTTCTATGACAAAGACTTAGAGGTCAACTTCAAAGCCAAGAGATGTTCAGTTCGCAATGAAGAAGGCGAAGAACTCTTGGTCGGTACTCGAGAATCAGACCTCTGCACAATCAATTTATCAAATGTCCAGACTGACAAGCAAGTTTGTCTACTGACGAAAGCATCGATGCAACAAAGTTGGTTATGGCATCGACGTCTTTCTCATCTCAACTTTCGGTACATCAACAATCTGGTCAGTGGAAAGCTCGTCAAAGACTTTCAGAGCTCAAATACGAAAGAGAACATCTATGTGCAGCCTGTGAAAAGGGCAAGATGAAGAGGGCACCTCATAAACCTAAGCCTGAGCCAAGTACAAGCGCTCCGTTAGAGTTGTTGCATATGGATCTATGCGGTCCGATGCGAACTCAGAGTCTAGGCGAAAAGAAGTACATACTTGTTATCGTGGACCATTATTCACGATACACATGGGTCAAGTTTCTACGTTCAAAGGATGAGACACCAGATGTCATCATTACATTCCTAAAGACGACCCAAGTGAATCTGCAGAAACCGGTCAAGTTTCTACGAACAGACAACGACACAGAGTTCAAGAACAACAAAGTTGAAGAATATCTCGAATCTGTCGGGATTTCACATCAATACTCTGCTGCACGTACGCCTCAACAAAATGTAGTGGTTGAAAGAAGAAATCGAGCGCTAGTCGAGGCTGCTCGTACTATGCTAAGTCAATCAGACTTACCTCTATTTTTGTGGGTAGAAACTGTTTCGACCGCGTGCTACACACAGAATCGATCCATGGTACATCGAAGGTTCAAAAAGACTCCTTATGCGTTAATCAACAACCGAACACCGACAATCAAATATTTCCATATATTTGGATGTAAGTGTTTCATGCTAAACGATAGGGAGAATCTCAATAAGTTCAGTGCTAAGGCAGACGAAGGCATCTTTATTAGATATTCCTCGACATCAACTGCATTCCGTGTTTATCTGAAGAAGTCAAGAACGGTGATTGAAAGCATCAACGTCACATTTGATGAAGAAATGGCTTCCGAACAACAACGTTCAGAACCCGTTATAACCGGAGTACTAGCTTCTGGGCAACTCAGTCCAGAACTTGCGTCTCTAAAGAATAAATCAGACGAAGCTTCAATTTCAACTAACCATTTATCTGATTTAGATTTATTATTTGAATTGTTTTATGATGAATTTCTTGGATCAAATGTAAAGAAATCTGTTGTGGTTGACAGGATGGAAGACTCAACAACTACTCATCCAACCAGTTCAGATGTTCCTATTGAATCAAACGCCCCGATTCAACAAGAAATTACAATTCAAATGCCGACTCCAACAGTTGAAGAAGTGACAATTGATAAAGAGACAGAAGTAGATGAAACAGTAGGAGATTCTGTACAGATCAATCTACAACCAAAACAAGTTGTACCTGCTGAGCCTTCTGAACCTGCCACTTCAACTGAAACAATCAATCCACCTGAACAAACCGAAGAAGGTGCAAGTGGATTTGTAGATGATACAACTGACATACAATCATCTAATCCAATGCCTCATGAACATAAATGGACCAAAGAGCACCCGCTAAGCCAGGTCATTGGTGATCCATCAAAAACAAGGTCAACATCAATGAACATGTGCATGCATGACTCCTTTCTGAGCAAGTTTGAGCCAACACGCGTATCAGAGGCACTTGCTAATCCAGAATGAGTGATCTCTATGCAAGAAGAGCTAAATCAGTTCGATGCACTTCAAGTATGGAGAATCGTACCAAAGCCTAAAGGTAAAACCATTATAGGTACGAAGTGGATTTTCAAGATAAAGAAAGACGAAGATGGTACCATTATCCGAAACAAGGCAAGACTAGTAGCCAAAGGATACAGACAAGAGGAAGGAATTGACTATGACGAGACATATGCTCTTGTGGCACGATTAGAGGCAATCAAAATGTTTCTAGCCTACGTAACCCACAAGAACTTCACGGTCTTTCAAATGGACGTGAAGACATCATTCATAAATGGAATTCTGAAGGAGGAAGTCTACGTCTCTCAGCCCGAAGGTTTTGTTAATCAAGAGAAGCCGAATCATGTTTACATTCTCGACAAAGCACTCTACGGTCTGAAACAAGCACCTCGAGCCTGGTATGATGTCCTTTCCACTTTTCTAGTCAAGTCTGGGTTTTCAAAAGGTACGGTGGATACCACTTTGTTTATCAAAAAGGAAAAAAGGCGATATCATTTTAATTCAAATCTATGTAGATGATATTATCTTTGGTTCTACAAATACTAAGTACTGTAAGAATTTTGCAAACCTTATGGTGTCTAGATTTCAGATGAACTTGATGGGAGAGATGAATTTCTTTCTCGGTTTACAAGTAAAACAATTTTCATCGGGTATTTTTATCAATCAATCAAAATACATTAGGGATATTCTTCAGAAGTTCCAAATGGAAAATTCAAAACCGATTGGTACCCCAATGGCACCAGGTACTAAGAATGGCACTGATCCTTCGGGAAAGGCTGTTGATGTTAGGACTTATCGAGGGATGATAGGTTCTTTAATGTATCTTACTTCAAGTAGGCCAGATATAATGTTTTCAACATGCTTATGTGCAAGATATCGGACCAATCCTAAAGAAATCCATATGTCTGCTGTGAAGCACATATTTAGGTATCTAAAGGGCACTGCAGATCTTGGTCTGTGGTATCCTAAAGATACTAGTTTTGAACTAACTGCCTACACAGATGCAGATCATGCAGGTTGTATGTTAGACAGGAAGAGCACGTCGGGACATGTACAGTTCCTCGGTGACAAACTCGTAAGTTGGGCATCGAAGAAGCAACTTTGTGTTTCAACGTCCACGGCCGAAGCAGAATATGTAGCTTCTACTAGCTGCTGTTCTCAGGTCTTATGAATGCGAACTCAATTACGCGATTACGGTTTCCACTTCAACAAAATCCCGATATACCGTGACTCCAAGAGCGCCATTGCAATTACGGCGAATCCTGTTCAACACACAAAGACAAAGCACATAGATGTCAGGTATCATTTTATTAAAGATCATGTTGAAAAAGGAACAATTGAACTTTTCTTTGTAAAAACTGATTATCAACTTGCCGATTTGTTCACCAAACCCTTAGACGAAAAGAGGTTTAACTTTCTTGTCTCTAAGCTTGGTATGCTAAATCTTAAGATATAATCAGTAGTTACCTAACAAAGTTTTCTAAATTGTATACTTTTTCATCATTTCTTCATTCTTAACTCTGATTAATATCTGCACTTCTATCTAATGTTCATGATCCAAGGGGGAGAATGAGAAGAAATTGACATCTGGTCAATATTACTTCGAGGGGGAGCTCATAAAATTTGTGCATGTACCTTTTAATGTCAATTTTTTTTCGTAATGCAAGATTTTAGGGGGAGCTCTTCAAGTCAAAAGGGAGTACGGATATGACTTCTGATTATTTCTGATCAGAACTCGTACTTTACAAAGTTTTACTGCTTTTTGTCTTTTCATTTTAAGTAAATAAATTTACTTTGACTTGACATAAGACTTTTGCAGAATTTTTGAGAGAATCTTACAAGTTCATATGTTTATGACTTAAAGCTTAGCTTCATGAGATGGAAGATTGTACGTAAAGGTATAATTCTATATCTTCATCTCATATATGGTTGAAAGAAGAAAAACTTTCAATCATTGAAAACATTGTTTTTAATGTTCAAACCACTTCCCGATTTTTCAACAGATTTTATATTTTAGGATTGTATTTTAAATGTTTTCATGATCTAAATTGTGCTTTAACTGAAATAGTTAAACCAATCTGAGCATCACGTGCATCATAGGAAAACAAGGAATCATTGTGCTAGGAGTTAACACAACTTCTATGGTATCACCTTAACCAGTGATTTCTACCCAAGAAGTTAATCCTTAGTCATTGAGTGTGCAAAGCGAAAAGAAATGAGTGTGATTAGAGTTAGCTAAATGTTTAAAAGAAAGAGCGTGTGAGAACAGAGTTAAAAGAATATCATAACTCTACACCAACTTTTTCTGAGCCGGGTAGCCACAATTCTAGTGATTCACAATTCTTTGGTGATCATTATTGAAACAGGCAACTAACCCATGCCAACTCTTGATCAAACCTCACTATCTACTCATTTTCTTCTCAAAAAGGGAAAATGTTTCATTTTCAAAGGGGATGCAACACATTTGCTATCTGATTTTCATTTGGAAAATCTGGATATTGAAAAGAAGAAAGTCTGCCCCACCTTCGCACTTCAATCATACACATTGAGTCTGTGTTTAATGTAACGCCCTAAAAATCAGAGTAAATTAAAACTTGCAAAACTTGGCAATATGACATTCGTATTGATAATAAACTCCCAAGAAAGGGATCAGTCCTTAAAACTTTACAAAACCTGTATCGATATGGAGTTTGTCAACAAACTAATCTAGACACCTATATCAAGATTACATCAGTTGACGATCCATAATGTACCAAAAGAATGGGACTTAACAATTTCCCTGAAACAATACTAGTCATCTCAAATTGCCTCGAGACCAAACCCGTCTCTCAAAACCCCGGTAACCCACCGCTAAGGGAAACCTGTTATACACATCATTTGAGAAAAAGTGTCAGACTTTAAAGCCTGGTGAGAACATACAGTTTATAAAGCTCAAAAGATATAAACATCAGTATCATAAGGAAATCTTTTCATAAAGGTTTAGTTCATAAAGATAACATTTCGCCACAACGGGGCCTTTTCGGTCCAAAACTCATTAAACGATGACAAAAGGACCAATTTACCAAGGATTGTGGTGTAACACAAAGTAGACCACCAAATCCGAGTTATGAGCTAAATACATGGAACCATGGCCACGAACTCTTCAGTCCGTACTACGATGTGAGGGAGGGCCCCCAAGGAACCATGTCATACTCGTTCATTAGACTACATATGAACCATGGCTAGGATCGGGTCTCACATAACCGTACCTAAGTTGCCCCCGAGGATCAAATGTAGCTAACTACAACGGAAGGGGCATATCCTTCCCAGCCATAACAACGGAAGGGCCATATCCTTCCTAGCCATACAACGGAAGGGGCATATCCTTCCCAGCCATAAGTCGACTCGATACCTAGGGATCCACTAGTACAGTCATGACTTGTCACAATATTTCATGTGACCAACAAAGCTAGATAAATAGCTATCAACACATTTATATTTCAAAATGCCATTTTCCAGACCAACTGCTGGTAAGAAAGATAATCATAAAATCAGTTTATATACATTCTTTCAATAAGCCACCAACATGGGCAAGTAAAACATTATTTTACTTTTGATAAGGTGAACCCGTCATTTTAGTCAAAACTGATCGGGAAGTCCGATAATCACCAAAAACTTCATTTATATCAAAATGTAGAGAACATAAAATCATACCGTAGAAATACTTCAGATTTCGCAAATAAGAGTTTTGACATGTATAAAGTTTGTAAAATGGTAGTAGGAACTCACCCAATAGGTTTATACGAAAAACCCGAAGAACCAGATATCGACCCTCTTGACAAACCAAAGCTTTCTACACCGAAACCTCGGATCAAATACTTGATATAAGTTACCAAACTCTAGAGAGAGAGAGAGAGTTTAGAGAGAGAGATTTTAGAGAGAGAGAGAGTTTAGAGAGAAATGAGATATTTTTGAGAAAACTCAATATATGTCGTCCAGGTAACTTCGCGGGTTATGCCGCGACTTCAACTCGCGGCATAACTCGCCCGTGTCCCAAAAACCCTAAAAATCCAGTGGGTTTCGCGGGTTATGCCGCGACCTCTAGTCGCGGTGTAACTCGCGTAGTTCTCAAAAATATCATACAAAACAGTGGGTTACGCGGGTTGTGCCGCGACCTCTAGTCGCGGTGTAACTCGCGTAGTTCACTGCTTGACCCCCAAACTTCAAACCAAACACGGAGCTAACGACAAAAGCTTAACACAAGAATAACAGGATTACACAACGGAAATCGGGGGTGTTACAATCCTCCCCAACTTGGGAATGATTTCGTCCCCGAAATCCTAACTATTCGAAAAGATGAGGATATCTTCGCTTCATATTCTCCTTGGCTTCCCACGTCACATTCGCTCCCCGGTGATGCTTCCACTGCACCTTGACCAAAGTGACTTCTTTATGACGCAACTTCTTAGACTTTCTCTCTAAGATGGCGTCGGGTTCTTCCACACAACGGTTACCTTCGTCTACGCTTAACTCTGAAAGGGGAATAACGCTGTCTTCCACCGCCAAACATTTCCGGAGGTAGCAAACATGAAACGTGTTGTGTATTCTGCTCAACTCCGGTGGCAGTTCCAACTGGTAGGCTTGCAAACCCACCCATTTAAGCACTTTGAAAGGTCCGAGGAAACGGGGACTCAACTTCCCACGTTTTCCAAACCGTATAATGCCTTTCCACGGCGACACCTTAAGCATAACGCGGTCGCCCACTTGGAATTCCATCGGTCGCTTCTTCTTATCTGCATAGCTTTTCTGACGATCCTAGGCCGCTTTCATTCTTTCACGAATGCTCTTGACCTTATTGGAAGTCTCTTGAACGATTTCAGGTTCAGCGAACTGCTTTTCTCCCGCTTCAAGCCAGTACACAGGAGTCCGACACTTTCGCCCATACAATGCCTCAAAAGGTTCCATTCCGATACTCAAGTGGTAGCTATTGTTGTAAGCAAACTCCACCAAAGGCAGGTGAGAGTCCCAGCTACCCCCGAAATTGATGACACAAGACCATAACATGTCTTCCAAGGTTTGGATCGTTCGCTCGCTCTGCCCGTCGGTTTGTGGATGGTAAGCCGTACTCAACTTCACTCGAGTACCAAGCTCCTTCTGAAATCTATCCCAAAAGTTCGAAGTGAACCGACTGTCGCGATCCAACACGATCGACAAAGGTATGCCGTGCCTCGAGACCACCTCATCGATATAAAGCTTTGCTAACTTGTCCATCGGTAATGTCTCGCGCATGGCCAAGAAGTGAGCGCTCTTTGTTAATCTATCAACTATCACCCAAATGGTATCGTGACCTCAAAGAGTTTTAGGTAACTTTGTCATGAAGTCCATAGTGATATGCTCCCACTTCCACTCGGGAATATCTAGAGACTGAAGGCTTCCATACGGTCGCTGATGTTCGGCCTTAACTTGCGAACACGTCACACAACGCTCAACGTAACGCGCTACATCAAGTTTCATTACCGGCCACCAATAGTGAAGCTTCAAGTCCCTGTACATCTTTGTACTTCCCGGATGAATGGAATACTTGGACTTGTGAGCATCCTCTAGCAACAGATCATGGTTACCCCCAATCTTGGGTACCCACACACGACCGCTGAACAGTTTTACTCCACGACTATCTTCCGTTAAGAGTAAGCGCTGCTTCGTCATGACTTCATCTTTAAGATTTTCTTCTAACAGTGCTTCCATCTGCGATGCCTTGATCTTCTCAACAAGACTAGACACCAACTCGATTCTCGAATGGGTAGCCCGAATACCACCGCTATAGTCCTTCTGACTCAACGCATCGGCTACCACGTTTGCCTTACCAGGATGGTAAAGTAACTCACAGTCATAATCTTTAAGCAACTCGAGCCACCGCCTTTGCCTCATATTCAACTCTTTCTGATCAAAGACATACTTCAGGCTCTTGTGATCCGTGTAAAGAGTGCATTTAGTGCCGTAAAGGTAATGTCGCCAAAGCTTCAAGGCGAACACCACCGCTGCTAACTCCAGATCATGGGTTGGATAATTCTGCTCGTGTATCTTAAGCTGCCTCGAGGCATAAGCGATCACCTTGCCTCGTTGCATCAACACACATCCTAGTCCCATCTTTGAAGCGTCGCTGTATACCACAAAATCTTCCGACCCTTCAGGTAATGTCAAGATCGGCGCTTCACACAACTTCTTTTGAAGGATTCAAAATGCCTTTTCTTGGGCTTCGGTCCATTCAAACTTCACATTCTTCCGAGTCAAAACTGTGAAGGAAAAACGATCTTTGAAAAGTTTTGGATGAATCTCCTGTAGTATCCCGCCAGACCCAAGAAACTTCGGATCTCTGACGGACTCTTAGGAGGCTCCCAATTCATCATAGCTTCAATCTTGGAGGGGTCTACTTTCACTCCGACCCGAGTGACTACGTGACCCAGAAACTGTACTTCTTTAAGCCAAAATTCGCACTTGAAAAACTTGGCGTACAACCTTTCTTTTCTCAACACCTCTAGAACTTCACGCAAATGTTGCTCGTGCTCTGACTCACTCTTGGACTACACGAGTATGTCATCAATGAATACAATGACCGACTTGTCGAGGAATGGTCGGCACACTCTATTCATTAAGTCCATAAACACAACTGGTGCGTTCGTTAGACCAAAAGGCATTACAAGAAACTCGTAATGGCCGTAACGCGTTCTGAAAGCTGTCTTCGGAACATCGTCTTCTCTTACCTTCACTTGGTGATAACCCGAACGTAAGTCGATTTTAGAAAAACAACCCGCTCCTTGAAGTTGATCGAACAAATCGTCTATTCTCGGAAGCGGATATCTGTTCTTTACTGTAGCTTTATTCAACTCACGATAGTCGATGCACATTCTCATTGTGCCATCTTTCTTCTTGACAAATAAGACCGGAGCTCCCCAAGGTGACGAACTCGGTCTTATGAAGCCTTTCTCCAATAGCTCTTGGAGTTGTGCCATCATCTCTTGCATCTCCGACGGTGCTAAACGGTAAGGAGCTTTAGCAATTGGTGCTGCTCCAGGCACAAGATCAATCCGAAATTCTACCTGCCGATCGGGTGGTAACCCGAGCAAGTCGTCCAGAAAGACGTCTGGAAACTCACGCACGATCTTCACATCTTCCAACTTTGATTTCTTTAACTTGGTATCGATCACATAGGCTAGGAAAGACGAACATCCTTTTACTAAGCACCTGCGTGCCCTTGCCAATGTGATTATTTCCACTTCACCTTTTCTCTTTTCGCCATAGATGACAACGACTTCACCAGAGGGGTTGGAAAGTCGAATCAACTTCTTGGAACATACGATCTCGGCAGGATTGTTTGACAACCAATCCATGCCGACCACTACATCAAAACCCCCGATTAACATCGGTAGTAGATCGATCGAGAATTCTCTCCCTTCGATACTAAGAGTACACTGCTTCAGAACCTCGTGGATCAGAACTTGACTACCATCAAATATTTCTACTACTAATGCATCCTCAAGACTAGTAGTGGGCATAGAAATTTTCTGACGGAACAATTCAGATACGAAAGAGAAACTAGCACCCGTATCGAACAAAATACGAGCATGTACAAAGTTTATAAGGAAAGTACCCGATACCACGTCAGCGGATGCTCTGGCATCTTCGGCCATCATCTGAAGTGCTCGGCCCGGAACCTTCGGAGGGTTCTCCTTCCTTGCAGCCGCACTACCCGACTTGAGCTTCGAGCAATCTCTTTTCACATGCCCCGGTGCCTTACACTCGTAGCAAACCATCCCCACGACGGAACAGTCACGAGCGGTGTGGTCATTCTTACCGCACTTGAAGCAGAATCTAGAAGTGGAGTTACAGCTACCGTGGTGCTTGGTTCGACACTTCGGGCACCACTTTGCTTCGTGATAACTGCTGAAGTTGCGGTTTCCGATAAAAGGTTGGGCCCGCTTGGGAGGTACTGAACTACTCTCCCACTTCCTCTTATCAGGCACTACCACTGCTTTCTCAGACTTGCTCTTCATGAACATTTCCTCCATGAACTGAGCTTCTTCAACCATCTCTCGGAGGTTGAAAGCTTTGAAATTGTGGACCATCGATTGCATGTCTGCTGGCAAGCCGTTGAGATATGCTTTCATCTTGTCTTTCTCTGTTGGGGCAGCATGCCCCACCAGACCAAGCTTCTCTATAAACTGACAGATGTACTCCCTCACCGTTAGGCTTCCCTTCACCAAGGACCAGAATTCTTTCTCAATTCGGTCCATCGTTCTCTCGTTGCAGAATTCCTCTAGCAACTTCTTCTTGAACTCGACCCAAGACAACTGAGCCATCACTTCAGGAGATAGAGTGGATTGGATGATATTCCACCAGATGAGTGCTGTGTCCCTCAGCAGTTGGGTACCGAACCGCACCCTCTGATCATCACCACATTCGGAAGAGCCAAAAGCTTGCTCAACCGCTCGGATCCACTTTACACACACTGCCGGGTCATCTGAACCGAAGAATTCTGGCGGTCCACAACCCAGAAAGGACTTATAGGAACAACTCTTCTTGTTCCCCGGAGCACCAGAAGTCCCGCGCTCTACCGCCGTGACCCTTATACCATCATCTCCTGAACCTGCTACGACATTCTCTACCACCGTCTCACTTCTCCGATGATTTATGTCCCGGTCCTCCATCGCTTTCAGCAGGAACTCTTGCTGCTTCGCCAGCTCCTCACTCATTGCCAACATCACGCTGGCCAACAACTCGGACTGAGGATTAGCATCCCTGATGACTGGGTGGGATGAAGCCAGGTCTACTCACGGAATGACCTCTGGCCCCCCACCTAGTATTTGCTGAACAGGTGGTCGAACGATAACCTCAACTCCTTCCGGCTGACCCATTGTAGAGGCTGTCGCTTCCAGACTATCAACACGAGTACGCGGTCTACCACGCGTATTCACCATACTGAACTGCTACACAGAGAAGAGGAAGAGATAAGAGAGAGATAGGAAAACACGAAAGGAAAACGTACTACCACATTACCAATTGTCATATTAACAGCAAATCAAGCACTCTTACGTACAATATCCTCATAATAACATTAGCTAAGTGAAATTATGAACATATAACACATAATGGTTCTTGTCACCACCACTACAACACTTGATAAACGTACTTTCCGTTGACTCTAAGACTAACCCATCTTAGAAGTTCTACCCAAATCTCGCAGATCAATTCTTAGCATACTCAGTTTAAGTCTAGATATCTTACATTCATGCCTAGTTCGCTTAAACTAGGGCTCTGATACCAACCTGTAACGCCCTAAAAATCAGAGTAAATTAAAACCTGCAAAACTTGGCAATATGACATTCGTATTGATAATAAACTCCCAAGAAAGGGATCAGTCCTTAAGACTTTAGAAAACCTGTATCGATATGGAGTTTGTCAATAAACTAATCTAGACACTTATATCAAGATTACATCAGTTGACGATCCATAATGTACCAAAAGAATGAGACTTAACAATTGCCCTGAAACAATACTAGTCATCTCAAAATGCCTCGAGACCAAACCCGTCTCTCAAAACCCCGGTAACCCACCGCTAAGGGAAACCTGTTATACACATCATTTGAGAAAAAGTGTCAGACTTTAAAGCCTGGTGAGAACATACAGTTTATAAAGCTCAAAAGATATAAACATCAGTATCATAAGGAAATCTTTTCATAAAGGTTTAGTTCATAAAGATAACATTTCGCCACAACGGGGCCTTTTCGGTCCAAAACTCATTAAACGATGACAAAAGGACCAATTTACCAAGGATTGTGGTGTAACACAAAGTAGACCACCAAATCTGAGTTATGAGCTAAATACATGGAACCATGGCCACGAACTCTTCAGTCCGTACTACGATGTGAGGGAGGGCCCCCAAGGAACCATGTCATACTCGTTCATTAGACTACATCTGAACCATGGCTAGGATCGGGTCTCACATAACCGTACCTAAGTTGCCCCCGAGGATCAAATGTAGCTAACTACAACGGAAGGGGCATATCCTTCCCAGCCATAACAACGGAAGGGGCATATCCTTCCCAGCCATAAGTCGACTCGATACCTAGGGATCCACTAGTACAGTCATGACTTGTCACAATATTTCATGTGACCAACAAAGCTAGATAAATAGCTATCAATACATTTATATTTCAAAATGCCATTTTCCAGACCAACTGCTGGTAAGAAAGATAATCATAAAATCAATTTATATACATTCTTTCAATAAGCCACCAACATGGGCAAGTAAAACATTATTTTACTTTTGATAAGGCGAACCCGTCATTTTAGTCAAAACTGATCGGGAAGCCCGATAATCACAAAAAACTTCATTTATATCAAAATGTAGAGAACATAAAATCATACCGTAGAAATACTTCAGATTTCGCAAATAAGAGTTTTGACATGTATAAAGTTTGTAAAATGGTAGTAGGAACTCACCCAATAGGTTTATACGAAAAACCCGTTGAAAAACCGAAGCTTTCTACACCGAAACCTTAGATCAAATACTTGATATAAATTACCAAACTCTAGAGAGAGAGAGAGAGTTTAGAGAGAGAGAGAGAGTTTAGAGAGAAATGAGATATTTTTGAGAAAACTCAATATATGTCGTCTAGGTAACTTCGCGGGTTATGCCGCGACTTCAACTCGCGGCATAACTCGCCTGTGTCCCAAAAACCCTTAAAATCCAGTGGGTTTCGCGGGTTATGCTGCGACCTCTAGTCGCGGTGTAACTCGCGTAGTTCTCAAAAATCTCATACAAAACTGTGGGTTACGCGGGTTGTGCCGCGACCTCTAGTCGCGGTGTAACTCGCGTAGTTCACTGCTTGACCCCCAAACTTCACAACATTCAACACTACCTCAAACCAAACACGGAGATAACGACAAAAGCTTAACACAAGAATAACAACGGAGATAACGACAAAAGCTTAACACAAGAATAACAGGATTACACAACGGAAATCCGGGGTGTTACATTTAACTTACTTTTGTCTCAGTGGTTTACACAATTTTTGAGCCTATAAGCAATCATCAGTGCTTAATTCTTTCAACACAAGCACGAACACGCAAGGAATTAGTTTATTTGTCATAACGTTTATAGAAATAACCTTTGTGGTGTTTCGATGATTAAATGGAAGCCCTGGGGGAGTCAAAATCAAATAGCTCCTTTCCAATGTGTATTAGTTACACACAGTGACTTAGTGTTACTGACAGGCATGTTAACTGATTCATTAGTTGATTCAGGTGTTACACGATTATTTTGTCTAGATTTGCAAAGATCTGGATGAATATCATATGAATTGACAAATCAGGGGCTCTAACCGAAAGATAGACATTTCTTACAAATAGTTTTGATGAGGTCATTGCACTTATCATAAAAAAGGGGGAGAATGACTACAAAAGAAATGGCAAAGATCACATGTTTCAAGAATCACGCCCACTCTTCAAAAGGGGAGATTGTTAGATTGAAGACATGTTGATTTCAGAGCTAGAGAAAGAGATTACATCTTCTGAGCTGAACAAGAAGACTGAAATGCTAAAATCATTTTCATAATGATCTTGATCCAAAGGGGGAGATTGTTAAGACACAGTCTCATTGGATTCAAGATCATCCAATCTGAAGATCGCAATCTAAAGCTAAAGCCGGAACGTCGACTCTCGATATTAAAGTCTATGTCTATTTGTAATAAATGTCAAAGTAATCAATGTATTTGTTTATTATTGTAAAAGTTAACTTAATATCTAGTTTGTTAGATATTAGTTAACTTAGGTAACTTAGTTAGTTAAGTTAGTTTCTAGTTTGTTTAATATTATCTAGGATAATATCTAGATATTAAAGTATCTAGATATTAAGTTAGGTAGTGTGTAAAACACACCAAGTTAGATTAGTTGTGTATCTCAATCTCTCTAACAAATCAGAACACATTTTCACACATACAAACACACACTTAAAGGTGTATTGGAGAGAAAAACATAGAGAACACAATCAAAGCTTAATCGATCAACCTTGTAACTCGTTTGTTATAATCAATACAGGTTAGTATTCATATTGTGTTGTTGTTTCTATAAACTTGATAAGTATTGTTGGACCGACAACTCTCCTGCAGAACAATAACTTATGTTTAGGTACCTATCTTTGAATGGGTCGTTTGATGTTACTAACCAAAGATAAATTTAAAGTTGCTGAACTTGAAGATTTAACATAACTTAACAAGTTTAGAGTCAGACTTAGTGCTAGAAACTCCAGATTTAGACTTGAGTTTCCACTTCATCACAAATTTAGCTTGAGTAGGTGATGGACTGGCTAAAGCCTTTTTCTTTAAAACACAACTCTGTTTAGTCTTAAAAATCTTTTCAGAGTTAGCTTTAGACTTTCTAGAGTTAATCATAACTTTATACCAATCTGTCCTATTCCATTTAAACAACTTAGATTTAATCTGAAATCATGTTGTCCACAATGATTACAATATAAATGCTTTTGGACTAAAGATATCAAATCATAACACAAACAATTATCAGATTTATGCATAACAAAATGATTAACTGTTTGAACAATTGGTTACTTTAGTCACAAACTTTGACTTTTTATTAAATGAATCATTGTTTACAACATATTTTCTTTGAAGAACAAATTCATTCTTTAAAGGAACAAAAATTTTCTTCTGTCTTGAATCCTTTTTTTTCCAGATTAAAATATGTTTGCTTTTGATCTTTGTAATACACAAACATTTTGAGTTAGTGGAAGATTCATTCTTTAATGGAAGTTTTAGAATATATACGAGATTTGGTTCTAGAAGTTTCACCTTTTTAAAGAATGCTTGCTCTGGACTTGTGTTCAGAGTTAGTGAGTATTGTTATTTTTGATAATTCATCTTGTTTAACAAACTCTGGATTTGAATGAATCTTCTAGATGTTTTGGTCTTATGGTTTGAAATACCTAGAGAATTAAGATCCTGTTTTTGATCATTTTTTAAAAACACAGGACCAAAAAGCTCATATGGTAATTTTGTTTCAGACTTAAACTTTTCTCCATCAACCATGCTTTCAACATATTTGTAAACAAGATGATCATCTTTGTTAATTATAGCATGAGTAACTAAATCTTCTACATCTATGTTAGAATCAGAATCTGAAACATTCATTAACTCATCAAATAAGTTTTTAGACATGTTGTCAATAAAAATCAGATAATTTTGCATATTTTATATTCTTAACATTTGAAGTAGATTATGAACTTTCTTTTTCATCATTACCCTGAATTTCAGAATCAGAGAGAATCGATATAGATTCATAAATCTGAACATTAGAATCAGACTTTTCTTCTTTACGCTCCGAAATCTAAATACAAGGTTCAGAATTCTAAATATTAGATTCAAAGTTAGAACGCTCAGTATCATATTTTTTATTTTTATTTTCCAGACTTGATTTCAGAATTAGCATTTGGAAAAGTAAAATCATAGTATGTCTTTCTTGATTCATAACTTTGATTCAAATTTGAATAATCAAAAGCCACACTATTATACTTAGATGATTTTTATTTTTACAAGTCTGAGAAATATTATCAGAAGTCTTATTATAGTGTTCAACCTTGAATCCTTCATCAATATTATCTTATCCTTTTCATTCAAAATTTGATTTTGAGACTTCAGACTTAATAAAATTTTCAATAATTGGAATCCTTTCAACAAGATTTTCATTTTTAGGCTTAAAAAAGTTGAACTTTCAACTTTGGTTTGAAGAGTACCCATTTTTGAAAAATCATACAAATTTGTTGGAGCATTTTTTGAAACAAAATTTTCATTTAAGCCTAATCCCATTTTTGGATTGTAAAATCTTGTATCTTTAGGATTGCTAGTCAATAAGTTTAATGTTTGCTTAGTCTGACCTCTTTGAAATTCAAGTCCTTGAGCTATTCTATCTTCTTATATAAATCAATTCTTTCTTTAGAAAGAAAATCATATTTAATTTGTAAATTTCTTTTTTCATTTCCCACCTTCTCAAAATCCTTTTCAAATACAAATTTTTTATAAGTTAACTCATATTTTTCCTTTTTAAAATCCTCTCTCTCTTTCTTTGAATCCTCATATTTAACTCGAAGAATTTCTTTCTCTTCTCTGAATCTATTGACTAAGATTCTTTCACCTTTAAGTCTTTTCTTTAAGTCAATAAACTCAAAGTTAATTAAGTCAATTAGATTTTGAAGATCATCATCAAAATAATGCAATACCTCAGATTTTGCTTCTATCCAACCTATGAAGATCCAGGGTTGTAATATTTTCCTTCCATGGAACCCATGAGACAATAGTTGGAACTTTCAGAGGAATGTACAGTCTCTTCATCATCAGTAGACTCATCCAACCAAATTTTCTCTTCTGTCATTAAGCTTTGGCCTTCTTTTTTCTTTTTAGCCATCTGCATCTTCTTGGAATACTAATCTGAGTTCTTTATTTAATCTACACTCTTTTGCAAAGTAGCCTAATTTCCCACAGTTAAAACATCTAGGCCTTTCTTCAACAATTTCTTTTTCTTCCTTATTTTTCTTCCTCTCACCACCCTTTGATTCAAACTCATATTTCTTGTCATTGCTACCTTTTTTGTAATAATTAGATTTGGATTTCTCTGAATTGTACTTCTTACCAAATCTTTTGTTAAATGCTCTAGTAATCAATGCAAGATTCTCAACAATATTTTTCATCTCTACATCTGAATCATTATCTTCATCAAAAGAACCAATTGCTAACTTCGAATAATCAATTATTTTAGCAGAGGAAGATCAAGAGCTCTTAAAACTAACTTTGAACTTTCTTTCTGAGATCAAAGCTAAGGAATCAGTAAGTTTTTTTCTTTTTTGCAAGACGATTCTTTAACCTTGTCCTCATGTTGATTGAGGATACCATAAATGTCATGAATATCCTTCTTGTTAAGATTCTTTGAATACTACAGTAAAACTGTGCCATTTAGGTCTAAGATTCTTAGAAATTTGATGTTTATCTCTGAGTTAATCTTATGAACATCATTCCTCCTAAAGTTTTTATTTGTCGGTATGTGCATCATGTCCTTGTTGGGGATTGGTACTAGCAACACCGTGAAGAGTTGAGTACTAGTTAGACGCACATGAAGGATCTAGTTATTCGATGACGTATTCTACTCTTGGAGATAGCGACGGTTATTGAGTTTTAGTAACACCCGACCTTAATTTAGTCTTTATATAAGACTTGGCTTATTATTTGTTGATGTTAAATCTAGAATTTTCTATTTAAGGTAATCCAAGTATTGATTTGTAGAATGGGGCTTATCATTTATTTGGTGTATTAATGAAAGTTTAAATTAGTCGCACTTTCCAAATTTGAGGGTATTCCAACTTCCAACTTGGTATCAGAGCATAAGTTTGAGATATTTAGGTATTGATTTAGATACCTAGACTCAGACTATCGTAATTCTAAGTAAATGAAGATGAAAGTGTACGATTAGGCACTTTAAGATGGGACATTCTGAGGTCGATAGAGACACTAGTATCGAGAATCATGATGATGGTAGCGAGGATGCTAATGTATGGTACGTTCATAAGTGCACGTGGCCAGTGTTATTGTGAATTTACAGTTACATGTGTGTGTTTGAATCGCCTTCATGTGATGACCAATGAGGTAGTGAGCGAATCACTAAGGAGAGTTGATGTTTATAGCATTGTTATTTTGAGTGGCAGTAGGTATGATGATTATGTTAAGCCGACCATTGTGGGTCAGATATGTTGGTTAAGTTTGAACCATAGGCTTGTTAAAGCATCATTGTTTTGGAAAGAAATTGTAAGGTAACTGATTTTGTTGTGAGTTACCACCTTACGATCTTTGAGTTTTTCCAAGGTTTTTAATGTGACTAGTAGACTTGGTGAATCCTTGTGCGGGAGGTAAACCATGATTATAAACCATGATTTTAAGCATACATAAATTTGTTTTATTGCATGTGGTTGCAAGTTTTGTTTAGATTTTATCTCATGTTGTTTTGATGACCAAAGATTGAAATTTTGAAAGAGAATGAACTTGACATATTGCGTGAGTTTTCATTTATTGAGAAATGTTATAATATTTTATTTAGAATTTGTCTTATACGATATTATCATTGGATGTGAGAATCCTAACATCATTTAGTTGTATGGATTCCCCTTGAGTTTTATTGAGTTCTATTTTATGTCATTTTGTGGTACATGGATGAGACTTTGAAATGCGTAGGCTTAATTTATTGTGTGTTGGTTTATGGGTTTTATTGAGAATTTATTCAATGAAGGTTTTGTTGAGGAATGTTATCTCATGTATTTTTGCAACCAAAAGGGAAGTTTTGTAAGAGTGATATGATGTAGTATCTATTTTGAGTTTTCTGTTAGCATATTTCGTTGCACACTACCTAGCGCACGCATTGATTTATACACATGATGATTGAGTGCATAATAAGACTATGATGGTTCATATTAATGTATTGTTTTGTGATTTTTGTTTGTTGTTGCCATTGTTATTCGTTCACATAAATAGACTATATTGATTTGCTTGGTATATATGGCATTATATCACTATTTTAGGACAAGGAATAGTACGATTACTTATCTTTAGGTTGAAATCGACCTAAATTATTTCATGTTTCAACCAAATCGCATGCACATACCGTTTTACTAAGTTTTGAGAAATAAACTGATGCATGCGTGTCTTGTTAGGGAATTTTATTCCATGTCGTTCTATTGTTAAAGGAAAAAGATTTTGGAATTTGATGTCGTGTAATTTCCTTTTTCGAAGTTTCGTACAAACATTTTGTTGCACACTATTTTAATGCAGGAACTTATTTTACGTACATGCGTAAATAGTTACATGCTAGGACCATAGTGGTTCATTTGAAAAGTTTATTGATCATACTTTCGTGTTTCCATTATTAGTTTGAATAATTATCAAGTAGCTTTCAAGATGGTTTTAATTTGTGTGGCAAGTGTGGCCACTTTGCACGACTACCTAGTAAGTGGTAGTGAATTTTACACGTACGTACAAGTTATAAAGATTTTGTATTTAAGAAGTCTTGTAAATTGTGAATTGGCATATCTGTTAAGTTTTATACTTGAAAAACCTTGAACTCATTAAAGACATGGAATTAAACCCTTGGTGAAGCGTGAGGACCTAGAGAGCCTTGAGAGCAGAAGTGTTGGATAGTCTGACTTGTGGTAGTGTTTTAATTTGGGCGCTTCAGTTGTTAAGCCTATGTACTTTTAGATAACTGAAGTATTAGACTCATATGATTTTCCGACAAATTAGGTAGTGAGCCGTCCGTTTCGACAAACCTTGAGTTGGAGGTTTGGAAAGTTATTTGCATATGAGTTGTGTGGAACTCTTGGGACATCGTGTTAATACCCACTGTCTAATGTTGGTAGGCTCGATGAGTAAGTTTTGTGAGTAAGATATCTGTTGTGGTTCGAGTCATAATGTGATATTATGTGCCAACTTTTGGATTTTGAGGCCAAGAACCATTGAAGTACCTAGATTATTATTTTTGGATCCTGGAACATTGCAAGATGTGTGGTGACTTTAAGAAACTTGGTTATTAGTAATTGAGTATAGTTGAATGAGATTTCCTTGATTGGTAAATATCTTATCAGTTAGATGATTGATACTTGGACACATTATGGGAGTTATGCAATCGATGGGTTTGGGAATAATCAACTTCTTATAGAGTCTATTTTTACGTTCTGGGATTTAATGACAATCCAATAGCATGAATGGTTGGATTTATGATTTTGTAAATTTATGTGGTGATCGTATCTTGTGATAATTGGAGTACGAATTCATGGCGCGTTGATCTGGACCAGGATAGTAATTTGGAAATTTCGTCAATGAAAAAAAGGACGATGAATCTTTTATGGTATTCTTTATTGGAAAATTTAGAAAGAATGTCAAGGAAGACTGTCAGGATCGAATTCTTAACAAGAATAAAGTCTCAGAAACAATATCAAAGAAGTTTGCGGAATAACACTTTGATATTCAATGCAACAGTAAACAAACAGTATATATGATTAACAACTTGTAAACTTGTATTGAATGCTTTAAATCACAAGATTACACACTCAACCTCAATCTTGATGTAACACCCCAGATTTCAGTTGTGTAACCTTACTATTCTTATGTTAAGCTTTTGTCGTTAGCTCCGTTTTTGGTTGGTTCTCGTTTTGGTTTTGTGAAGTTTGGGGAGAAACAGTGAGTTACGCGAGTTACACCGCGACTAGAGGTCGCGGCACAACCCGCGTAACCCTCTGTTGGATATTGGATTTTGAGAACAACGCGAGTTACACCGCGACTAGAGGTCGCGGCATAACCCGCGTAACCCACTGGATGGTTTAGGGTTTTTGGACACGGGCGAGTTATGCTGCGGGTTGAAGTCGCGGCATAACCCGCGAAGTTGCATAGACCGCTTAAAGAGGTTCAGTTTCCCAAATATCACTTTATCTCAAAATCAAAATATATCTTTCTCTCTCTCTCTCTCTTATTCTCTCTTTTATCTTTCGATCTTCGAAGGTTCGTTTGGTTGCTAGTTTTCGTCGTTTCTAGCAAGGGGGCGGTGTTTTAAGCTTCACCTCTTCGTCGTGATCGTTATCTGGTTTTCTAGGTTTTATTCCAAAAACCTATCGGTGAGTTCCTACTACATTTTACAAACTTTATACATGTCAAAACTCTTATTTGCGAAATCTAAAGTATTTCTACGGTATGATTTTATGTTCTCTACATTGTGTTATAAATGAAGTTTTTGGTGAATCTCGGGGTTCCCGGTCAGATTTGACCAAAATAACGGGTTCCGCCTTATTGAAGTAAAATGATGTTTTACTTGCACATTATGTGGTCGTTTGAAAAGAATGTTTATGAACTCATTTTAATGGTATTCGTTCTTACCAGAAGTTGAACTAGAAGTAGCATTTTGTTTATAAAATGTACTTGTTACCATATATTTATTTATGGTAGGTCACATATGTTGTTGTGACGAGTCCGTACCATTACTAGTGGATCCCTAGGTTTTGGAGTAGACTGTTTTGTTGGGATGTTACATTCCCCAAATTTGTATCTATGGATCACATGTTCCTCGGGGGCAACTTGGTACGGTTATGTGAGGCCGGATACTAGCCATGGTTCATGGTGATCCTAGCGAAGGAGTATACCTTGGTTTTGCGCTTGGGGCTTGATCTCACGTTGAAGCACGGACTTTGTGATTCGTATCCGCGGATTCCAATTGGTTTAGCTCGTAACTCGGTTTGTTGGCCTAACTTTGTGTTTCGTCACTCTCCTTGGTAAAATGGTCTTTTTATCACCGTTTAAGAGTTTTGGACCGAAGAGGCCCGGTTGTGGCGAAATGTTATCTTTACGAACTAAACCCTTATGAAAAGATTTCTTTATGATACTGATGTTATATCTTTTGAGCTTTATAAACTGTATGTTCTCACCAGGCTTTATAGTCTGACACTTTTTCTCAAATGATGTGTATAACAGGTTTCCATTAGCGGTGGGTGCCGGGGTTTTTGGAGAAACGAGTTTTGAGTCTCGGGGTTTTTGGAGATGTTTTAAGTATTTTTGCTGGGCATTGTTAAGTCCCATTCTTTTGATGAAATCCTTGTATAGAATCGTATAGTCTTTAGGACTGATCCCATTTATGGGAAGTTAATGGAATTGCTTTCATCATATTGTCATGTTTCCAGGTTTTAATTTACTCTGATTTTTGAGGTTGTTACAAGTTGGTATCAGAGCTCTAGTTTAAGCGAACTAGGCATGAATGTAAGATGTCTAGACTTAGACTGCGTACGCTAAGAATTGATCCGTGAGATTTGGGTAGAGCTCCTAAGATGGGTTAGTCTTAGAGTCAACGGAAAGTACGTTTATCAGGCGTTGTAATGGTGGTGACAAGAACCGTTATGTGTTGTATGTTCATAATTTCACTTAGCTAATGTTATTATGAGGATATTGTACGTAAGAGTCCTTGATTTGCTATTGATATGACAATTGATAATGTGGTATTACGTTTTCCTTTCGTGTTTTTTTCCTATCTCTCTCTTACCTCTTTCCTTGTTCTGTGAAGTTGTTCAGCATGGTGAATACGCGTGGTAGATCGCGTACTCGTGTTGATGGCATGGAAGCGACAGCCTCCACTGCTGATCAGCCGGAAGGAGTTGAGGTTGTCGTGCGTCTGCCAGTTCAACAGGTACTAGGTGGGGGGCCAGAGGTCATTCCACGAATAGACCTGGCTTCGTCTCACCCAGTCATCGGGGATGCTAATCCCCAGTCAGAGTTGTTGGCCAGCGTGATGTTGGCGATGAGAGAAGAGATGGCTAAGCAGCAAGAGTTTCTGCTAAAAGCGATGGAGGACCGCGACATGAACCATCGGAGAAGTGAGACGGTGGTGGAGAACGTCGTAGTAGGTTCTGGTGATGATGGTGTAAGGGTCACGGCAGTAGAGGCTGTAGAGCGCAGGATTTCTGATGCTCCGGAGAACAGGAAGAGTTGTTCCTATAAGTCCTTTCTGGGCTGCGGACCGCTAGAATTCTTCGGTTCTAACGACCCGGTGGTGTGCGTTAAGTGGATTCGAGCGGTTGAGCAAGCTTTTGGCTCTTCCGAATGTGGTGATGATCAGAGGGAGGGTGCGGTTTGGTACCCAATTGCTGAGGGACACTGCACTCATCTGGTGGAATATCATCCAATCCACTCTATCCCCGGAAGTACTGGCTCAGTTGTCGTGGGCCGAGGTCAAGAAGAAGCTGCTAGAGGAGTTTTGCAACGAGAGGACCATGGACCGAATTGAGAAAGAATTCCGGTCCTTGGTGAAAGGAAGCCTGACGGTGAGGGAGTACACCCGTCAGTTTATGGAGAAGCTGGGTCTGGTGGGGCACGCTGCCCCAACAGAGAAAGACAAGATGAAAGCTTATCTCAACGGCTTGCCTGCGGACATGCAATCCATGGTCCATAATTTCAAGGCTTCTAACCTCCGAGAGATGGTGGACAAAGCTCAATTTATGGATGAGATGTTCGCGAAGGGAAAATCTGAGAAGGCAGTGGTGGTGCCTGAAAAGAGAAAGTGGGAGAACAGTTCAGTACCTCCCAAGCGGACCCGACCTTTTGTTGGGAACCGCAATTTCAGCAGTTATCAGGAAGCTAAGTGGTGCCCGAGGTGTCGAACCAAGCATCACGGTAACTGTTACAACAATTCTCAAGTTTGCTATAAGTGTGGGAAGCCCGGTCATACTGTCAGAGATTGCTCGGTCAGTGGAATCGTCTGTTACGAGTGTAAGGCACCGGGGCATGTAAAGAGAGATTGCCCGAAGCTTGTGTCGGGTAGCGCACCAGCAAGGAAGGAGAACCCTCCTAAGGTTCAGAGTCGAGCATTTCAGATGACGGCCGAAGAGGCTAGAGCATCCGCTGATGTGGTATCGGGTACTTTTCTTATAAACTCTGTACCTGCTCGTATTTTGTTTGATACGGGTGCTAGTTTCTCTTTCGTATCTGAATTATTCCGTCAGAAAATTGCTATGCCCACTACTAGTCTTGAGGATGCATTAGTAGTAGAAATAGCAGATGGTAGGCAAGTTCTGATCCACGAAATTCTGAAGCAGTGTGCTCTTAGCATCGAAGGGAGAGAATTCCCGATCGATCTGCTACCAATGTCAATCGGGGGTTTTGATGTTGTAATCGGTATGGATTGGTTGTCAAACAATCAGGCCGAGTTCGTGTGTTCCAAGAAGATGATTCGACTTCCCAACCCCTCTGGAGAGGTCGTGGTCATCTATGGTGAAAAGAGAAAAGGTGAAGTGGCAATAATCACAATGGCAAAAGCACGCAAGTGTTTAGTAAAAGGATGTTCGTCTTTCCTAGCCTATGTGATCGATGCCAAGTTAGAGAAGTCCAAGCTGGAAGATGTGAAGATCGTGCGGGAATATCCAGATGTCTTTCCGGACGACTTGCCCGAGTTGCAACCCGATCGTCAGGTAGAGTTTCGGATTGATCTTGTGCCAGGCGCTACACCGATCGCTAAAGCACCTTACCGTTTAGCGCCGTCGGAGATGCAAGAGATGGTAGCACAACTCCAAGAGCTTTTTGAGAAGGGATTTATAAGACCGAGTTCGTCACCTTGGGGAGCTCCGGTCTTATTTGTCAAGAAGAAGGATGGCACAATGAGAATGTGCATCGACTATCGTGAGTTGAACAAAGCTACAGTGAAGAACAGGTATCCGCTTCCGAGAATAGACGACTTGTTCGATGAACTTCAAGGAGCGGGTTGTTTCTCCAAAGTCGACTTACGATCAGGCTATCACCAAGTGAAGGTGAGAGAAGAAGATGTTTCGAAGACGGCTTTCAGAACGCGTTACGACCATTACGAGTTCCTTGTAATGCATTTTGGCCTGACAAACGCACCAGCAGTGTTTATGGATTTAATGAATAGAGTATGTCGACCATTCCTCGACAAGTCGGTCATTGTATTCATTGACGACATACTCGTGTACTCCAAGAGTGAGACAGAGCACGAGCAGCATCTTGGTGAAGTTCTGGAAGTGTTGAGAAAAGAGAGATTGTACGCTAAGTTTTCCAAGTGCGACTTTTGGCTTAAAGAAGTACAATTTCTGGGGCACGTAGTCACTCGAGACGGAGTGGAAGTAGATCCCTCCAAGATTGAAGCTATGATGAATTGGGAGCCTCCTAAGAGTCCGTCCGAGATCCGAAGTTTCTTGGGTCTGGCGGGATACTACAAGAGATTCATCCAAGACTTTTCCAAAATCGCTTCTTCCTTGACAGTTCTGACTCAGAAGAATGTGAAGTTTGAATGGACCGAAACCCAAGAGAAGGCATTCCGGATCCTTCAAAAGAAGTTGTGTGAAGCTCCGATCTTGACACTACCTGAAGGGTCGGAAGATTTCGTGGTTTACAGCGACGCTTCAAAGATGGGATTGGGTTGTGTGTTGATGCAACGAGGCAAGGTGATCGCCTATGCCTTGAGACAGCTCAAAATACACGAGCAGAATTATCCAACCCATGATCTGGAGTTAGCAGCGGTGGTGTTCGCCTTGAAGCTTTGGCGACATTACCTATACGGCACGAAATGTACTCTTTACACGGATCACAAGAGCCTGAAGTATGTCTTTGATCAGAAAGAGTTGAATACGAGACAAAGGCGGTGGCTTGAGTTGCTCAAAGATTACGACTGTGAATTGCTTTACCACCCAGGTAAGGCAAACGTAGTGGCCGATGCGCTAAGTCGGAAGGACTATAGCGGAAGTATTCGAGCTACCCATTCAAGAATCGAGCTTGTGTCTAGTCTTGTTGAGAAGATCAAGACATCACAGGTGGAAGCACTGTTAGAAGAGAATCTAAGGGATGAAGTCATGACTAAGCAGCGTTTACTCTTAACGGAAGATAGTCGTGGAGTGAAACTGTTCAGCGGTCGTGTGTGGGTACCCAAAGTTGGGGGTAACCGTGAGCTGTTGTTAGAAGATGCACATAAGTCTAAGTATTCCATACATCCGGGAAGCACAAAGATGTACAGGGACTTGTAGTTGCACTATTGGTGGCCGGTAATGAAGCTTGATGTGGCACGTTACGTTGAGCGTTGTGTGACGTGTTCGCAAGTTAAAGCCGAGCATCAACGACCATATGGGAGTCTCCAGTCCTTAGAGATTCCCGAGTGGAAATGGGAGCATATCACCATGGACTTTGTGACGAAGTTGCCTAAAACTCTTCGAGGTCACGATACCATCTGGGTGATAGTTGATAGATTGACGAAGAATGCTCACTTCTTGGCTATGCGCGAGACTCTACCGATGGATAAGTTAGCAAAGCTTTATATCGATGAGGTGGTCTCGAGCCACGGCATACCATTGTCGATAGTATCGGATCGCGACAGTCGGTTCACTTCAAACTTCTGGGATGGATTTCAGAAAGAGCTTGGTACTCGAGTGAAGTTGAGTACGGCTTACCATTCGCAGACCGACGGGCAGAGCGAGCGGACGATCCAAACTTTGGAAGACATGTTGAGGTCTTGTGTCATCGATTTCGGGGGTAGCTGGGACACTCACCTGCCTCTGGTGGAGTTTGCCTACAACAATAGCTACCACTCGAGTATCGGTATGGCACCCTTTGAGGCTTTGTATGGACAGAAGTGTCGGACTCCCGTGTGCTGGCTTGAAGCGGGAGAAAAGCAGTTTGCCGGACCTGAAATCGTGCAAGAGACTGCCGATAAGGTCAAGGGCATTCGTGAAAGAATGAAAGCGGCTCAAGATCGTCAAAAGAGCTATGCCGATAAGAAGAGGCGACCGATGGAATTCCAAGTGGGCGACCGCGTTATGCTTAAGGTGTCGCCGTGGAAAGGCATTATACGGTTCGGAAAACGTGGGAAGTTGAGCCCCCGTTTCCTCGGACCTTTTAAAGTGCTTAAACGGGTGGGTTTGCAAGCCTACCAGTTGGAACTGCCACCGGAGTTGAGTAGGATACACAACACGTTTCATGTTTGCTACCTCCGGAAATGTTTGGCGGTGGAAGACAGTGTTGGGAACTGAAGATTCTACCAAGTGTGGTTAATGCTGCTAGTACAAAATTACTACTGCTGGTTACTACTGCTAGTTCAGAGTTAGTACTGCCAGAGTACTTTGAAGGATAATACTGCTGAGTATTACTACTGCTAGTAGAATTAATACTGCTAGTCAAAGTTAGTGCTGCTTGAACAAAGTTAGTACTGCTTAGTAGTTAATGCTGCTAGAAGAAGTTAATGCTGCTGAGCAAAATTAGTGTTGCTTAAGAGATCCGGATGGAAAGAATGACAGCTGGATATTCTGAATATATACATGGAAGATATACTGAAGATTTGTTTATTCATTGTAATTATCTTTTGATTAGTATATGTATAGAATGTATAGAATAGACAAAATTAACTTTTGATAATTTTTGATAGAGAGAAAATCAACCTCAAGGCATAGATCCTAATTCTAGAGAAGTAGAATTCGTATTGGTGAGCCTGTTCATCAATATTGAGGTTGAGTGTGTAATCTTGTAGCTTCAAGCATTCAATACAAGTTTACAGTTTGTTCTTCATATTTTCTGTGTTAATTTACTGTTTTATTAAATATCAAAGTGTTATTCCGCAAACTTCTTTGATATTAGTTTCTGAGAATTAATTCTTGTTAAGAATTCGATCCTTACAAGTGGTATCAGAGCTGGTATTCTCAGAAACCTGCAATCATCATTCTTCCTTGAAATCAGAAATCATCAATGACTAAAGTTTCAGATTCTTCAAGCACAGAAATCCCCACAGAGGTAATGTCTAATCTTTGCTCTAAAACGTGTATGGAAACTGTTAAAAGGTACAGGGATCACAACCAGAAAATGAGTGATGACCTGAAGAGATTAGAAAAGGACATAAAAGACTATGTTAGGATTGTTGAGAGGTTTGAAGAACAGATTAAGAGTTTTCAAGCCAATGAGCTTCAACATTCCTATGATACAAACTACTGGAAGTGGGAGAAGAAGGATCTAGAACTTCAGCTGAAAAAGTCTAAAGAGGAGAATGAGAATATAAAGAGTGAGTTTGAGAAAGCAAAGCTGGATATTGAGAAATTTTCCAATGCTTCTAAAGCAATGGACTCTTTGCTCCAAACTCAAATCCATGACAAACTTAGAAGATGAATAGGTTATAACACCACACCACCACCATACAACAACAATTATATCCCTCCTATATCAGACCTGCTAGAGACCAAGGAAAGGAAGGAATTGCCTGTTGGAGCCACTAAGGTAGATCCTTTAGACAAAGTGGTGGTTGAAACAGACTCTGAAGAAGAGAGCACTAGTGAAAAGAGTAAGGAGAACACTGTGAGTGGTGAGATTCCTCTAGAAAATAACATTATCACCAATGAGGGATGTGGAAAGGCTTGGATAAAGTCTAAGGACATAGAAAAGACTGAGGGAAAGTCTCAGAAGGTCCATTATAAGCAAACCACAGTTGTGAATCCTGTCCCTTGCAAACAGTGTTCTTGCAATAAATCTGAGCCCCAAAAACATGATAAACCAAGGGGAAATTAGAGAAACTGGAATAATCAGTGGGCACAAAAACAAGGGGTTGATTTGAGTAAAATCAATAGACCAAAACCTTGTTTTATCTGTGGCAAATTGAATCATCTTGCCAAACACTGTTATTTCAACCCTATCAACCAAAGAGTCACCTTTCAAAGAAAACCACAAAACTCTTTTGGTTATAGGAATAAAAGAAGGAATCAATTGGCTGAGAAAAGAGCACCTTTAAAGTCTCATGCTCAGAACAAGTTTGCAAATACAAAGAAAAATACTCCAAATAAGCCAAGGAGTAATTTAAAGACAAAGAAAGCAAACAACTTTGTTCAAGTTTGGGTTCCAATTGTAAAGAAACCTGTTAGTACTGCTATCCCAGATAGTATTGCTAACAGAAATAGTGCTGCTGCAACCAATACTACTGCTAACAAGGATAGTGCTTCCACTAGTATTAATGTTGCAAAGCCTATAATCTTGACAAAGTATTCCAGCCATGAGATTCCTAAACAACTCATCCAGACCAAACTGACAGATTATATTAATGAGAAAGGTCAACCCAAGACAACTTTGGCTTGGGTTCCATCCAAGACTAACTGATTTATTAAGTGTGCAGGGTAACCAACAGCTCAAGAGGAAGGGCATTTGACAGGAAGATAGTGGTTGCTCTTGGCACATAACAAGTTACATGGACTGCCTTCAAAGCTTCAAAAGGTTTGATGGAGGACATGTTGCTCTTTGTATGCTACTCCAGATGGAGGTAAGTTCAAAGGTAAGAAAAGTGGTTAAATAATCATGGAAAATGGAGAGATGGAATAAAAGTGTGAGGTGCACATGAAAAGTTATGAACAACACAAGCTTAAAAGGTGCAAGTGCAGTTAATGCTGCCAGTGCAGTGTTAATACTGCTAGTTAGTTAATACTGCTAGTGGTTAATACTGCTTTCAGTTAATACTGCTTTCAGTTAATACTGCTAGTAGTTAATACTGCTCTCAGTTAATACTGCTAGTGGTTAATACTGCTTTCAGTTAATACTGCTTTCAGTTAATACTGCTAGTAGTTAATACTGCTTTCAGTTAATACTGCTAGTGGTTAATACTGCTTTCAGTTAATACTGCTTTCAGTTAATACTGCTAGTAGTTAATACTGCTCTCAGTTAATACTGCTAGTGGTTAATAATGCTTTCAGTTAATACTGCTCTAGGTTAATACTGCTTATAATCCGAATACTATAAATACCCTTTGCCCGCCCAAACGTTCATAACGACTCTTTGCATACTGTTCACTTGCGCTCTAATCTGTTTCTCTCAAGTACCTAGTCTTCCAGTCAAGAACATCCCAGTTCAATGGCATCCATGGCGTTTATCGACGAGCACAATGAGATCGCAATGCTACAAAAGCCAAAGCAAGCTGCAGGATTTCATCAGATTGTGGATTTCCTCAAGTCGAGCCATATTGCTCATGCTCTTACTATTGCTCCTACAATCTATATCGAGCATCAAAGGCAGTTCTGGGCTAATGCCACCATTGTTGCTGAGAATGGTGTGCAGATGATCAAGACAAGGGTGTGTGACAAACCCTTATCAGTTACTGAAGAAGTTATTCGCATCAGTCTACGTCTAGACGATGCCTCTGGTATAACTTCTATCCCAAATGATGAACTGTTCTCTTCCCTTGCAAGAATGGGGTATGGAGGCCCGTTGGGTGTGTTTAAGTTTTCAAAAGCTAAATTTTCACCCCAATGGCGTTTTCTTGTTCATACCCTGATGCATTGCATCTCTAAAAAGACTACTGGATGGAGTGAGTTCAGCAGTCCCATTGCTTATGCTTTGGTCTGTTTGGCTACTGCCAGAAGGTATAATTTTTCAAAAATGATATTCAGTGATCTTGTATCAAACATGGGAAACAAAAAGAGTTTCTTTATGTATCCCAGGTTTGTCCAAGAAGTTATTACTAATGAATTGACGGATATACCTCAACCTGTTGGGGTATATGTACCTAAACCCCCCAAAGGCAAGGTTTTCTCAAATATGAGAAGATCTGCTGGGGACTCTGAAGGAGTTGACACCCCATTGTTCTCTACAATGATGGTGGTGTCCCAAACCACTGAAGGTATGGCAGCAGGGTCAAGGCCCCCATTAGACCATCCCACTGCTAGCCAAGCCCAACCTTCCCACTCAAAAACAATTCCCCAGTCCCTTCTTGAAAAACCAACATCACCTATTACCCAAACATACAAGAGGAAACAGGTAAAGAAGGCTCCTTCCCTTCTTATACCATCACCCCCAAGCCTTTAAGCCCTCTAAAGGAGAATTCTACTTTAGAGAATATACATAAGGAAACCACAGGGGTGTCTCCCAGCCCCAAGGAGGTGCTCTCTGAGGAGGAGGAAGAGTATATGGGTGATGAGGCTGCCACTACTCCTGCTAGCACAGAGGAGGAAAGTGGTAACATCAATAAGACCTCCCCCATGGCAACTTCAAATGAGCAATCTTTTGAAGGTCCCTGGTGCCAAGAAACCACGGGGGTGGATAGTGCTTCTGCTAGGCAGAAGACTTCCACTACTAAAAGATCCAATGAACCTTCAAAGGAGGGTAACACTCCTGGAGAAGGTGAGGACAGATATAACTATGATGAATTGATGGAGACCATGGGAAACATCAACCAGGATGTCATCAAGCAAGGAAAAGAAATAGAGGAGATGAAGCTGGTTATCCTATCTCAACAAGTTCAGATCACCAAACTGAAGAAATTGGTGACAAGATTGTTACAGAAAAGGAGAAGGAAGCAGTTTGTGTTAAAGAGGAGGGCAAGTGTTCAAGATGATTTCAACAAGGGGGAGAATTCAGAGGCTGAAGCAGAAAAGGAAAGTATTTCTAAGATGGGATTTGATGTTAAGGGAGAGAAAGCTGCAGAAACAGAAGCACAAGAAGTAGAAACAGATAATGTTCAAGCAGCAGTAACAGAACAGGTAGCAGCAGTAACAGGGCTATCTGTTGAAGAATTGGAAATAGCTGAAACCTTAGTAAAAGCAAAGAATGACACTCCTAAGGCTACTCAAAAGGCTAAGGGAGTGGTCATCAAAGAAGGAGGCCTTGAAAAGAAGACACAAGAAAGAAGTGAGGCAGGGTTGAAGGATACAAAGGGTAAAGCTAAGATGATTGAACCTGAACAACCTGCAAAGAAGAAAAATCAGATAGAACTGGATGAAGAAGTGGCAAAGCAGCTTCAGACAGAAATGGAAAGGGAGGAACAACTTCAATCTCAGAAGGATAGAGAGCTTGCACTGAATATGGCCAGAAAACTAAATGAAGAGTATCAGAAGAGCATGAAAACAGCAGCTCAGGCCAAGCAAGTACAAGTAAAAAGGATGCCATTCAAAAAGCAGAAAAGACAACCCTCCAAGACCTTTTCGGCCAATCAGGAAAGAAGAAAGATGATAAACTTCCTGAAAGGTGCAATTAGTGTTAAGGGGGAGATGTTTACCCATATGGCATACTCTCAGGTTGAAGAGCTATACAGGAAGGAAATGACAAAGCTCCAAGGGGATTCCTCTCAAAGGGAAGAAGCAGAAAGAAGGATGAAAGAGAGACATGATCTCAACATCCAACAACCATTCCCTGAGGAGACCACACCTTCAAAGGATAAAGCTGAAGAAAAGATAGAAGAGCAAGAGAATGTTGAGGTGAAGCAAAGTCTTCAAAGAGAGTAAAGTCTATAGCCTCCAAGTTGCAGTCCAAAAGACAAAGAATTGAAGAAAGAACAGAATCTGAAGCAGAAACTCCTGTTACACCTTCAGCAGAACCAAATCAGAATTCAGAATCTTCAAACAAGCAATCTAATGAGCAGGTTGAATTGTTCATGACATTAACAAATGATGATCCAATACAAGTAGATCCCATCTCTATTCAAGCTCCTGAAATAATCTTTTAGGATATCCTGGAAGATCAAAGAAAGAAATTCTTTAGGATTAAGAGGCTAGGGGACATATATGAGGTGTATCCTACTTGGGGAAGTTTCATCAGAAGGTGTACAAGATCAGATCTAGAAGAGATGTTCAAAGTTGGAATGAGATTGTATGAAAAGGAACTGACAGGAGAAGAAAGAAACTTAATCAGATTAGCCATGGAGTACTTGTGCATGATGTTTGAGCCTAGTAAAGTTCAACATGTGATCAGGGATTTACATCTGGAGGATAAATTCTTAAGGATATAAAACTGGAAGATATTTGAAAGATGTGGGGTCTATGTCATCACTGTGAATGGAGCATATCATGAGTACTACTTGGTAGACAAGACATATGAGCACAGCAAGGGTAAACTACAAGCAATGTTGAATGCCAAGCTTATTTGTTCAAAAGATTCAGAAATGGCAAAGGTTGTAGTTAGCAGGATTATAAATCAAAGCTTGGGTTTAGATCCTAATCTAGGGGTGTAAACTGAAGTGTTGAAAGCATCTTGAAGATCAGATCTGAAGAACTTGACTTCTCTTCCTAAAAGTCAAGTTAGGGGGAGATTGTTGGGAACTGAAGATTCTACCAAGTGTGGTTAATGCTGCTAGTACAAAATTACTACTGCTGGTTACTACTGCTAGTTCAGAGTTAGTACTGCCAGAGTACTTTGAAGGATAATACTGCTGAGTATTACTACTGCTAGTAGAATTAATACTGCTAGTCAAAGTTAGTGCTGCTTGAACAAAGTTAGTACTGCTTAGCTAGTTAGTACTGCTAGTAGTTAGTACTGCTTAGTAGTTAATGCTGCTAGAAGAAGTTAATGCTGCTGAGCAAAATTAGTGTTGCTTAAGAGATCCGGATGGAAAGAATGACAGCTGGATATTCTGAAGATATATATGGAAGATATACTGAAGATTTGTTTATTCATTGTAATTATCTTTTGATTAGTATATGTATAGAATGTATAGAATAGACAAAATTAACTTTTGATAATTTTTGATAGAGAGAAAATCAACCTCAAGACATAGATCCTAATTCTAGAGAAGTAGAATTCGTATTGGTGAGCCTGTTCATCAATATTGAGGTTGAGTGTGTAATCTTGTAGCTTCAAGCATTCAATACAAGTTTACAGTTTGTTCTTCATATTTTCTGTGTTAATTTACTGTTTTATTAAATATCAAAGTGTTATTCCGCAAACTTCTTTGATATTAGTTTCTGAGAATTAATTCTTGTTAAGAATTCGATCCTGACAGACAGTGTCATTCCCCTTTCCGAGTTAAGGGTGGACGAAGGCAACCGTTGTGTGGAAGAGCCCGACGCCATCTTAGAGAGAAAGTCTAAGAAGTTGCGTCATAAAGAAGTCACCTTGGTCAAGGTGCAGTGGAAGCATCATCGAGGAGCGAATGTGACGTGGGAAGCCGATGAGGATATGAAACGAAGATATCCTCATCTTTTCAAATAGTTTGGATTTCGGGGACAAAATTATTCCCTAGTTGGGGGGGATTGTAACACCCCAGATTTCAGTTGTGTAACCTTACTATTCTTATGTTAAGCTTTTGTCGTTAGCTCCGTGTTTGGTTGGTTCTTGTTTTGGTTTTGTGAAGTTTGGGGAGAAACAGTGAGTTACGCGAGTTACACCGCGACTAGAGGTCGCGGCACAACCCGCGTAACCCTATGTTGGATATTGGATTTTGAGAACTACGCGAGTTACACCGCGACTAGAGGTCGCGGCATAACCCGCGTAACCCACTGGATGGTTTAGGGTTTTTGGACACGGGCGAGTTATGCCGCGGGTTGAAGTTGCGGCATAATCCGCGAAGTTGCATAGACCGCTTAAAGAGGTTCAGTTTCCCAAATATCACTTTATCTCAAAATCAAAATATATCTTTCTCTCTCTCTCTCTTATTCTCTCTTTTATCTTTCGATCTTCGAAGGTTCGTTTGGTTGTTAGTTTTCGTTGTTTCTAGCAAGTGGGCGGTGTTTTAAGCTTCACCTCTTCGTCGTGATCGTTATCTGGTTTTTTAGGTTTTATTCCAAAAACCTATCGGTGAGTTCCTACTACACTTTACAAACTTTATACATGTCAAAACTCTTATTTGCGAAATCTAAAGTATTTCTACGATATGATTTTATGTTCTCTACATTTTGTTATAAATGAAGTTTTTGGTGAATCTCAGGGTTCCCGGTCAGATTTGACCAAAATAACGGGTTACGCCTTATTGAAGTAAAATGATGATTTGCTTGCACATTATGTGGTCGTTTGAAAAGAATGTTTATGAACTCATTTTAATGGTATTCGTTCTTACCAGAAGTTGAACTAGAAGTAGCATTTTGTTTATAAAATGTACTTGTTACCATATATTTATTTATGGTAGGTCACATATGTTGTTGTGACGAGTGCGTACCATTACTAGTGGATCCGTAGGTTTTGGAGTAGACTGTTTTGTTGGGATGTTACATTCCCCAAATTTGTAGCTATGGATCACATGTTCCTCGGGGGCAACTTGGTACGGTTATGTGAGGCCGGATACTAGCCATGGTTCATGGTGATCCTAGCGAAGGAGTATACCTTGGTTTTGCGCTTGGGGCTTGATCTCACGTTGAAGCACGGACTTTGTGATTCGTATCCGCGGATTCCAATTGGTTTAGCTCGTAACTCGGTTTGTTGGCCTAACTTTGTGTTTCGTCACTCTCCTTGGTAAAATGGTCCTTTTATCACCGTTTAAGAGTTTTGGACCGAAGAGGCCCGGTTGTGGCGAAATGTTATCTTTACGAACTAAACCCTTATGAAAAGATTTCTTTATGATACTGATGTTATATCTTTTGAGCTTTATAAACTGTATGTTCTCACCAGGATTTATAGTCTGACACTTTTTCTCAAATGATGTGTATAACAGGTTTCCATTAGCGGTGGGTGCCGGGGTTTTTGGAGAGACGAGTTTTGAGTCTCGGGGTTTTTGGAGATGTTTTAAGTATTTTTGCTGGGCATTGTTAAGTCTCATTCTTTTGATGAAATCCTTGTATAGAATCGTATAGTCTTCAGGACTGATCCCATTTATGGGAAGTTAATGGAATTGCTTACGTCATATTGTCATGTTTCCAGGTTTTAATTTACTCTGATTTTTGAGGTTGTTACATTTGAAGAACAGACTCTTTCAAGACAAATTCTACTTCTCTGGAATTAGGATCTATGCCTTGAGGTTGATTCTCTCTAGAACACTAGAACAAAAAAACTTAGAATGAGTTGAATTATTCTAAACTATTCTATCAATTCTATACATATACTGAATAAAAGATAATTACAATAAATAAAATATCTTCAGTATATCTTCCATGAATATCTTCTGAATATCCAGCTGTCATTCTTTTAATTCGAATCTTCATCTTATAAGCAACACTAATCAGCTTGGCAGTATTAACTGTAAGCAGCACTAACCACTAGCAGCACTAACTAGCTAAGCAGTACTAACTTTGTTCAAGCAGCACTAACTTTGACTAGCAGTATTAATTCTACTAGCAGTAGTAATACTCAACAGTATTAACTATTGAAGTCCTCTGGCAGTAGTAATCTTGTACTTGCAGCATTAACCATACTTGGTAAATTCTTTAGTTCCCAACAATCTCCCCCTAACTTGACTTTTAAGAAGAGAAGTCAAGTTCTTCAAATCTTTTTCAAAATGCTCCCAAAACTCCATAATGGCCTAAATTCCAGTATTTGCATCCAACCCCAAATTCTGATTAATTGTTCTTTGGATCAAATATTTAGCCATTTCTGAATCTGGAATACACCTTAGCTTCTTCTTCAGCATGGCATGAATTTTCAATCTGCTATGGTTGTACACCCTATCCACTAGGAAGTACTCAGTATGATTTAAATCCAAAGTCACTGCATATACTCCACTAGTTTCATATAGAGTCCAATTGTTCACTGTTTGAAAGACATTTCTTATTACCTCCTCTACTTCATCAGGTTTGAACATCATACACAGATACTCCATTACCAGCTTTTTAATTGAAATCACTGGAGCTTTCAGTTCATCTGCATATAACTTCATCCCTATTGCAAACATTTCTTCAATATCAGACCTTGAACAGGTTCTGACAATCTTACTCCAAGTGTTGTACACTTCATATTTCTCATCTTTTCTCTTCAGTCTGATGTACTCCTTGCCATCCACCTACATGATATCCCAGTGAATGACTTCAGGAGGTTTAACCCCTACAGGTTCAGCTGAAATTGGTTCAGGCACTTTATCCATCACTACCATGTACATTTTGACATCCTCAGTACTTGCAGGTTCTTGCATCTTAGATGACTCAGGTGCCCCTTCATTTACAGCAACCTTTTCAACCTGATCTTCCACTATTCTAGGATTCTTTGTAGTCTTTCTCTTGGCAATCATCTTTGTTCTTCTCAAAGATCTTAAACTTTCACCAATTGTTGCTTCCTTTTCTGGAGTTTCTTGCTCATCATGGAATGGTTTTTGTAAGGAATCATTGCTCTCTTTCATTCTTTTCTTCATTTCAACCCTTGCAATATCATCCCCTTGGAGCTTTGTCATCTCAGCTTCATACATCTTCTTGAGGTTCTCAAAAGACATTTTAGAAAACATCTCCACCTTGACACCTACTGCACCCTTGAGGAAAGTAATCATTTTCTTTCTCTCTTGAGCACCAAGGTATGTCTTTGAAGGTTGTCTTTTTCTTGCAACCATTTTGATCTTGGTATGCTTCTTCAAAAATGTGGCATTCTGTTTGGCTTGCTCAGTTGCTAAACTCTGTTGGTAGGCTTTGTTTAACTCTGCAGCCATTGCTTTAGCTATTTCTCTATCCTTTGCTACTTGCTCAGATTCTGCTTCTTCAAGTTCAAGCTGAATCTTCCTAGCTAGAGCTTCATCTGATTCAATCAACTTCTGCTTTTTCTTTGGTTGATCAGATTCAACTAGCTTTGCCTTACCCTTTTCTTTGCTTATCACCTTCTCAGAACTAGATTTCTTTGCAGCATCACCCCTTTCTTTGATAACAACTCCTTTGGCCTTTGAAGTGACCTTGGGAGTATCATGCTTGGCTTTAAGTAAGGTTTCTACAATCTCCAACTCTGTTAAAACTTCTTTCACAATTTCTGCTGCTTTGCTTATTTCAGCAGTACTAACCATTTCTGCTGCTTTACTTGAACTAGTAGCATTAATGGTTTCTGTTTCTTGCTCTGTTACTGCTTCTTGTTCTTTTATCCCTGCTTGCACTGATTCTCTTTCTGTTTCTGCTTCTTGCTCCCCCTCAACATCAAATCTCTCCCCCTCACCACCATATCCCATCCCATCAAGCTCCCCCTTTTCTGTAGCTTCTTCCATGTTGATCTCCCCCTTTTTGGGAGCATTATTCAAAGGGTTCCTCCTTCTAAGCACAAATTGCTTTTTCTTCTTTTGGAGAATCAATTTTCTGACCATTTGCTTTAAGTTGAGGATATGCTCTTGTTGTGACAGAACTATTAGCTTCAATTCTTCTATATCATGGCCTTATTTGATCACATCCCTGTTGATGTTGGCCATTGTGTCCATCAATTCAAGATAGTCATATCTGTCCTCACCCTCTCCAGGTGTGTTACCCCCTATTGAAGGATCATGGGATCTTTTAGTAGTGGAAGTCTTCTGCCTGGAAGAAGCACTATCCACCCCTGTGGTTTCTTGGCACCTGGGACCTTTGAATGATTGTTCATTCAAAGTTGCCATGGGGAATGTCTTAGAAATGTTACCACTGACCTTCTCTGTGTTAGCAGAAGTAGTAGCAGCCTTCTCACCCATATGCTCTTCCTCCTCCTCAGAGAGCACCTCCTTGGGGTTGGGAGACACCCCTTTGGTTTCCCTATTGATATTCTCTAAAGGAGAATTCTCCCTTAGAGGGCTTAAAAGCTGAGTAGGTGAAGGTACAAGAAGGGAAGGAGTTGGGGAATTGATTTAGAGTGGGAAGGTTGGGATTGGCTAGCAGTGGGATGGTCTAATGGGGGCCTTGACCCTGCTGCCATACTTTCATCAGTGTGGGACACCGCCATAATTGTAGAGAACAATGGGGTGTCTACTCCTTCCGAGTCCCTAGCAGATCTTCTCATATTTGAGAAAACCTTGCCTTTATGGGTTTAGGTACATATACCCCATCAAAATGAGGCATATCCGTCATTTCGTGGGTGATAACTTCTTGGACAAACTTGGGGTACATAAAAAAGCTCTTTTTGCTTCCCAAGTTTGAGACAAGATCACTGAAAATCATTTTAGAAAAATTGTACTTTCTGGCAGTGGCCAAGCACACCAAAGCATAAGCAATGGTGCTACTGAACTCACTCCATCCAGTAGTCTTTTTAGAGATACAGTGCATAAGGGTATGGACAAAGAAACGCCATTGGGGTAAAAATTTGGCTTTTGAGAACTTGAACACACCTAATGGGCCTCCATACCCCATTCTTATAAGAGTAGAAAACAATTCATCATTAGAGATAGAAGTTATACCAGAGGCATCGTCTAGACGTAGACTGATGCGAATTACCTCTTCAATAACTGTCAAAGGCTTGCCACACACCTTTGTCTTGATCATTTGCACACCATTCTCAGTAACAATGGTGGCATTTGCCCAGAATTGCCTTTGATGCTCAATATAGATTGATGGCGATACAGTGAGAGCATGGGCAATATGGGTTGTCTTGAGGAAATCCACAATCTGGTGGAAACCAGGGGCCTGTTTGGGCTTCTGTAGCATCGCGATTTCATTGTGCTCGTCGATGAATGCCATTGATGCCATTGGTCTTTGAAAGTTCTTGCCTGAAAACTTGATACTTGAGAGAGAAAGGGTTTAGAGCGCAAGTGAACAGTATGCAAAGAGTTGTTATGAACTTTTTAGGCGGGCAAAGGGTATTTATAGTATACGGGTCATAAGCAGTATTAACCTAGAGCAGTATTAACTAATCAAGCAGTATTAACGACGAGCAGTATTAACTACTAGCAGTATTAACTACTAGCAGTATTAACTACTAGCAGTATTAACTAACTAGCAGTATTAACTGAGAGCAGTATTAACCACTAGCAGTATTAACTAACTAGCAGTATTTACTGAGAGCAGTATTAACCACTAGCAGTATTAAAACTGTACTGGCAGTATTAACCATACTTACTCTTTTAAGCTTGTGATACACTGAGTACTGCTATATATATCCTGAAAAAGAAGATTAGAACACCAAACAAAAACAATATACAGGTATTTAACCACTTTTTGAGAAGGGACTTAGTTACCAAGAAAGTGAATCTACCCACATCAAAGGCTTTGGTGAATAGATCAGCAAACTGGTTATCAGTATGAACTTTTACAACTTGAATAATTTTCTTTTCATTACAGTCTCTTATGAAGTGATACATGATCTCAATGTGCTTTGTCTTTGAGTGCTTGACAGGATTATTCACAATGCTAATAGCACTGCTATTATCAATAAAAATTGGAGTGTGTAGAAAGGTTACCCCATAGTCCAGCATTTGATTCTGAATCCATAAGACTTGAGAACAAGAACTTGCAGCTGCTATGTACTCTGCCTCTGTTGTAGATGTGGACACTGTGGTTTGTTTCTTGCACTGCCATGAAACTAGTCTTGCACCCAAAAACTGACATATTCCAGAAGTAGATTTTCTGTCCAAGTTTGCTCCACCTAGATCACTGTCTGAGTATGCAAGTAGGTCAAATGGTGAGTCATGAGGATACCAAAGTCCCAATCTGGGTTGCCCTTTGAGATATCTGAATATCCTCTTAACAACTTGATAGTGAGATTGTTTTGGTCTTACTTGGAATCTTGCACATACACAGACTGGAAACATTATATATGGCCTAGAGGTTGTAAGATACATAAGAGAGCCAATCATGGACCTATATGAGGAACATCTATATCCTCCCCCTCAAGATCTACTGTTATCTGCTTGTGTGTTTCCATAGGTGTGCTGGCCGGTTTTGAATCTGAGAAACCAAACTTGGTTAGAATGTCTTGCACATACTTGGACTGACAGATAAAGATTCCATCTGACTTCTGTTGAACTTGGAGTCCAAGGAAGAAAGTAAGTTCCCCCATGGAACTCATCTTGAACCTTTGATGCATTAGTTCCTCAAACTCCTTGCACATGATGGCTCTTGTGGATCCAAAGATAATATCATCAACATAGATTTGGACCAACAAGATATCCTTCTTCTTTCTCTTGATGAATAGAGTTTTATCAATGACTCCTCTTTCAAAGCCATTTTCAAAGAGATAGGATGACAGAGTGTCATACCATGCTCTTGGAGCTCGATGTAGTCCATAAAGTGCTTTCTTCAACTTGTATACCCTGTCTGGATAGCTTGGGTTTTCAAACCCTGGTGGTTGACAGACATATACTTCTTCTTCAATTGAGCCATATAGAAATGCACTTTTGACATCCATTTGATAGACTTTGAATCTCATAAAAGAAGCATAAGCCAGGAATAATCTAATTGCTTCTATCCTGGCTATAGGTGCAAAGACTTCTTCATAATCTATTCCCTCTTCTTGTGTATACCCTTGAGCCACCAACCTTGCTTTATTCCTTAGTACTATGCCTCTTTCATCTCTCTTATTCCTGAAGAACCATTTTGTTCCTATTGCTCTTTGGCCTTTAGGAAGGTCTACCAGATCCCAAACATCTTGCAGCTTGAACTGCAGTAGCTCTTCTTGCATGGCTTCTATCCAACTGGACTCTTTCATAGCATCATGTGCCTTTTTAGGCTCAAGCTGGGATAGAAAACAAGAAAGCACTGTATGCTGTTGGTCTTGCATTTCTTGCAGCCTGCTTTGATTTCTAGTCATCATAGGAGAAGAGATATCTCTTATCACCAGCTGAGGAGGATGATTCTTTTGAATTCTGGTGTTATGACTAGGTTCTTCATTAAGTCCCACCTCTAGATTTGAGTCATTCAACTCAACTGAGGTGTTTTCAGCAACTACTTCTGGTTCTTGATTTTCTTGATTCTCCTCGTCTCTACTTTCTTCTTCACTCTGATTTTGTCCAGTAGATGGTTCCTTTTCACAGTCTTCAACATAATCCACTGTAGGTATGAGAAAGATCACAGATTGAGATAAACTATCTTGAACTTGTGTAGTCCCTGATCCTCCACACCCTGAACCTACATAATCATCACTACTGAAACCAAAAGAGTTAGTTAGTGAATCAATGTCAAATAGCCACTGAGGACCAGACCCAATAGGATTTGGTGTGTTCTCATTGCATTGGACATTGTCACTTTCTTCAATTATTCTAGAAGAAGAGTTAAAAACTCTGTAAGCCTTACTCTGAGATGAGTAACCAACAAGAAATCCATCATCTGCTTTGCTATCAAACTTACCTAAGTGAGATTTGGTATTGAGAATTGTACAAGGACACCCAAAAGGTTTAAAAAATCCAATGAAAGGTTTTCTTTTATTTAAAAGCTCATAAGGGGTCTTATTCTTTGGCTTGACCACTAGAACTCTGTTTTGGACATAACAAGCAGTATTAACTGCTTCAGCCCAGAAGGTAATTGGCAGTTTTGAATCAACTAACAGAGATCTAGCAGCCTCTATTAGTGTCCTATTTCTCCTCTCAGCAACTCCATTCTGTTGAGGAGTCCTAGGGGCACTATATTGTCTCTCAATTCCTTTTTCCTCACAAAAGGTGTTTAGATCAATATTTTTAAATTCAGTCCCATTGTCTGATCTAATGACTTTTACTTTTTGATTAGTTTGGTTTTCAATTCTTAGGATAAAGGATTTGATCAGTCCACTTCTCTCATCCTTGGTCCTTAGAAAATATACCCAAGTAAATCTGGAGTAATCATCAACAATAACCAAGCAGTAAGCTTTCTTGCCCATACTCATAACATTTGTAGGACCAAACAGATCTATATGTAATAACTGGAGAGACAAGAAAAAATTGTATTTAGCTCTTTAGTCTTATGAGAAGTTTTGTGTTGTTTGCCTTTAAGACAAGCAACACAATGATCATCACATGAGAAGACTTTTGAAGGTAAACCTCTTACAAGGTTGTTTTTAACAAGTTTGTTTTTAACAAGTTTGTTCATAGTCTTGAAGTTCATGTGACACATCCTTCTGTTCCATAGAGAGGATTCATCCACAGAAGCTTTAGAAACAAGACAGTTCAGGGATGAATCACTAGAAACATTATCCATATCTAGACAATAAACATTGTCCTTTCTTGGAGTTCTAAGTAGTATCATGCTTTCATCAACTACCTTGAACCCTGGAGCAAGGATCATACACTATGTATTAGTGAATAATATGCTATGTTGTTTGTCACACACCTGTGATACACTTAACAGGTTGTACTTCAATTGATCAACATAGTAGACATCCTCAAATGTCATCTTACCTTTTGTAACATTACCTTTTCCACTTATTTTACCACCAGTAAGATTATCTCCAAATGCAACATGTCCTCCAATGATATGCTTGAAATCCTGAAGGCATGACATGTTGCCTGTCATGTGCCTAGAGCAACCACTATCAACATGCCATATGCTCTTTCCCTTGAGTTGTTGGTTGCCCTGCACATAAGATAAATCAGTTAGTATGAATTAGGAACCCAAGCCAAAGTGGTCTTGGGCACCCCTTTCTCATCAAAATACTTACATTCTTTCTTGACAAGATTTCTAAACTTTGACTCCTCATTTCTGGAGTACTTTGTCACAATGATGGGTTTAGAAACACATTTGCTAGAAACAGTACTGGTTTTAGAAGTACTAACTGCATTAGCAGCACTTGCATGCTTAGCAGTACTAACCTTGTTAGAAGTAGTAACTGTGTTAGCAGTATTAAAATTTTCAGCAGTACTAACACTGGTAGTAGTAGTAATGCTTCTAGCAGCACTATCTCTGTCAGCAGTACTAACAGTTTTAATGCTTCTAGGCACCCATATTTTGATACTTTCTTTTAGAATCTTTTTCTTCATGGGGCCTTTGGTTTCAACAGATTTCTTCCCCATATGTTTCTTTTTAGCCTTCCTATAACCAACAGGTTTTTGCACAAATCTTTGAAAGTTCATCTGTTGGTTAATAGGATTGAAGAAACAATACTTAGCCAAATGATTCAGCTTGCCACATATGAAATAAGGTTTTGGTCTATTGATTTTATTCAGATCAACTCCTTGTTTCTGAGCCCATTGATTATTCCAGTTTCTTTGGTTACCTCTTTTTATACCAGAATTTAGGCTCTTAGATTTATTGCAAGCACACTGTTTACAAGGTCCAGGATTCACAACAGTGGTTTGTTTGTAATGGACCTTGTTATCCTTTCCTTTGGTCTTCTCTATCTCCTTAGACTTTACCCAGATTTTTCCACATCCCTCATTGGTGATAATGTTGTTTTCTAATGGTATCTCTTTACTCACAGCATTATTCCTATTCTCACTGGCTTCTTTCTCAGTCAAATCCTTAACTACTACCTCATCCAAAGGATCTATCTTAAAAGCTTTCTCAGTCAAGTCCTTTTTCTCCTTGGTTTCTAACAAGTCTGAAGTAGGAGAGATATAGTTGTTGTTGTAAGGAGGGGGTGTATTGTTGTATCCAATACCAGGCTTCATCTTATCATGAATATGAGCCTTTAGAAGAGAATCCATTGCTTTTGAAGCATATGAAAACTTTTCTATGTCAAGCTTAACCTTATATAGTTCCTCTTTCAGCCTATCATTCTCTTCTAAGGACTTAGACAGTTTGGTCTCTAACTCATTCTTTTCCCACTTCAAGTAGTTTGTGTCATAAGAGTGTTGAAGTTCATTATCTTGAAAGCCTTTGATTTGTTCTTCAAATCTCTCTACTATCAACACATAGTCTCTTCTGTCCTTTTCTAATCTTTTGAGGTCATCACACATGCTTTGGTTGTGATCCCTGTACCTTTTGACAGTGTCTATACAAGATTGAGTGCAAAGATTAGAAATTACCTCATAGGGGAGATCAGACACTTCTGCCATAAGAGCTTGATTCTGAATGGCTTCCTCAGCTTGGTCACTCCAGTCAAACCCCATTTCTTGTTGAGAAACAAGGGCTTGAGCAGGATTCTTGTTTTGATTGTAGCCTCCATTCTGTGCTTGTTGGTGGTTGTTGTTTGGAACACCACTTCTGCACTCTCTAGCAAAGTGTCCCTTCATGTGGCACTTATAACATTCCACCTTTGAGAGAAGTTGTTCCTCCCTGTTCTTTTGATAAACTTCTTCACCATCATAGATAACATGGCCATCTGCCATTTAATGTCCATCTCCTCCAGGTCATCAGGGTGAAGTTGATCCAGATCATCATTAATCAATGAATTGTTGCTATGGCTGGACAAAAAGGCTTCAAAGATAGTTTCAGTGCCTTTTTCTGAATTCACTCCACTGGCAGCACTAACTGCTTCAGAGTTGGCAGTAGTATCAGTAGATTCTGATATAAGTGCAACATTGTGGATATACCTAGTGGGCTTCTTCTTGGTTTCTACCTCAGTTTCAAAAACTCTTAGATCATTATATAGATCATCAAGTTCCTTCTCTTCCAGATTGTCACTCTGTCTATATGAGACAATGTACATAGTCCATTCATCCCCAAGAGATCTGAGGAACTTTCTGTTGATATCATCTTGCTCCATCTTCACTCCTACTGTTGGTCCCGAAGGTGCTAAACAAGTTTGTAGAAGGGGGGGGGGGTTGAATACAAACACATAATTTAAAGTTTAATATATTGTTTATTGAAGAATCAAAATACAATATACAAGTTTGTTGCGGAATAAGATTAAGACAGACTCAATCTAAACAAACTAAAGAAACACTAAGATAATTGCACAAGAAGTTCAGAGAATGGGGATTAGAGATATAGAAAACAAGGGTTTCTATATTGGGTTCAAGGATGAAGCACACCTTTAGATGAAGGGGTGAACTTCCTATTTATACCCTATGCATTAAATGCATAGCAGGATACTTTACACGTGGCGTTCATAGATTGGCTTTGAAAAACTGACTTTTGGGAGACATGCTTTCGGCCGGGTCATGAATAGTGTAGTAGACAGAGTTGTTGTACGAATGGTTGCAGAGACTTGTCCGTTCTGACACATCGTACCAGGTTGTGCAAGGATAGACAAAAGGAAACTTGAGGCATAAGCTTTGTGATCGTTTGACAGCTGAGTATCTTTAAGTTCAGAGATAAAGAGGTTCAGTTATCGCTGAAGCTTTTTCTCATGTTCCTTCGCGTATTGGTAGAGTTGTCTTTGCTTCACTGATATCCGCATCAGGTCATTAGTAGACTTCTCATTGTTCAACAGCTTCGTCTTTGATTCAGCTATGAACATCTGTTGACGCGAAACTTGTCTTCAGGGATTACGTTGGCTGTTTACTTTAGGAACTATCAGTGATAACTGAACAGACTCAGTTCGATCACTGATAGTGAAACATTAATACATAGAAATGTTACAAGAAAGACTATCAGCGATAACTGAACAGACTCAGTCTGATCGCTGATGGTGAAACACTAATACATACTAAAACGTAATTTTCACTAAGTATAGGAGAGGGTCGTTATCAAATCACTGAGAGAGTTTGGATCAACAATCTCCCCCTATTTGATAATGACAAAGTAACTGAAGAAAATTACTTTATGATTCAAAATGATGGAATAATCAGGACTCGTAACATACATGTCTCAATTACTATTTTGAGGGATCTTTTACAGCACTGATGAAGTTAAGTACTTTACTGAAATTTCATTAATTCAGGAAAAGAATTACAAGGAATGAAAATTACAAGTAAATTACTAACTACTGTAAGTACAACTAATAGATTACAGAAGATAAAACTAATCTATCAGCTATAAGAAGATTTAGGAGGATTTATCATATACTCAGGTATTTCTTCTCCTTTCTGTCTTCGTTCCAAGGATTCTTGGCTGATGATTTCTTTGATTTTCTCAGCAGCAGGGAAGAAGTCACACCATAAGCATAGTAAATCCTTGAGATGATTCAGAGGACAGATAGGAATCTCAGAGACTCTTTGAAATCTGAGTTCCTCATCATCATCTCTGAAGAATATTCCATAAGGATGATCAATTACTTGACCAGCTTGGAAAGGACCACCAGGAGGCAGAGATAAGTCTAGAACTGAAAGATCAGGAGGAGGACCAAACAGTGCATCTCTTGAAAATTTGATAGAAGTTTCATTCCTGATGATGGCGACGTCTTCAGAGGAGGAGGACCCAATTTTTCTTTTGAGTTTCTTGGGATTGGGAGGGATAGGAGATGGCAGGTTCAGTACAGAAGTGACTCTGTTGATGAGAGCTTTAAGAAGTCCTTCAACGTAGCCTCTGTATGTAGATTTTGATTTCTTCAGCGCATCCCAGAATTCTATCCACTCTGTAAACCCGAAACCTTCAAGTTTGGAAACGTACATAGCTTTCTGAGTTCCATCCTCTCTGGTAATCTCCATAGTCACTGAGAGTTGATCTTTCTTCTTGCGACTAGAGATAGTCACGGCTGATATTGGAAGAGGATCAGAGCGATAATCCATCTTCTGTTTGCACCATTCAATGGACTTATCGTTGATCTCTTGTTCTTTGGATCGTTCCTCTTCAATTTCTTTCAGAAGTGCAGCTTGAACTTCCACAGGCTTTCTTTTCAGCTTCTTGTCCTTGACTTGAGAAGATTGAATCTTTAAAGCGAGTTGGGCATCTCGTCTGCATTCAGCGATCAGCTTCTCAGCTTTGGCAGATTCTTCTCGTTCAGCTTTAGTGAGGAAGTCGAGCTCTGAGGATGTTTGAAGAGGGACTTTCAGCCGTTGACTTTCTAGTTGAGCGATCATTTCAGCTCTTTTCTTCATCACTTCCTCTGCCCCATGAGATGGTTTAGAGGGCCTTCCTGGATGGACCAGGGAATCTTCTTCTTCTTCATCATCAATCTCAGCGATAGAGATTGGGATTATTTCTTCAGCGATTGCAGCTGGGATTATTTGTAGTTCTGAACCCTTAAGCAGGGGTGAGAACTGTCTGGATAGAAAAATGAAGGAAAGAAGGGATAAGTGTATATTTAGAAAAAGAAAGATAAAGGCTAGAAAGAGATAGGGGTTTGGAAAAAATAGGAGTGTGGTACAATTGAAAGACATACCTGAGAAGGATGCTCCCCCTCAGATTGTGATCCAGTCCTCAAGCATTCTTCAGCGATTGGTTGCTTGTCTTTGCTCTGCGAAGGAGCGCTTGAAGATGTATCACCTCTCACCCCTGCTTTGACAACCTCTTGTGAAGTTGTCCCTGATGAAACGTTCGGCTTGGAGAACCACATAGATTGGTCTTCTTCATCGTCGTCGTCATCATCGGAGGGTTGATCCTTTTCTTGATCATCAAGATCTGGATCATCTTCCTCTTCATCGTCTTCTTCCTCATCATCTTCAAAGAGAAGAGAATGAATAGATGAGGAGGGTTCTTTCGCCTTCTCCCCCTCAGATTGAGAGGGAGGTTTCTTTGAAGTCTTAGCTTCCCCAGCAGCAGCGATAGATGTTTCTTCAGCTTTCTCCCCCACTTTGTCATTATCAGCGGTAGGGGGTTGCTCAACTGCTGGAGTAGCTGTTGAAGCTTTTAGCACTTGAATGTCAGCTTCCAGACACGTGATCCGTTCTTCAACTGCAGGGATGTCGCATGTGGCATCATGGATGAATTCCACAGCGATGTTGAGATTTGTCCGATCATCTTCAGTGAAGGAGGGAGGCAGCGCTGGAGCTGTTTCAGATACCTTTTGGAGAAGTTGCTGTAGAAGCGACGTGCAGAGATCAACCTTAGAAGAGAGATCTCGAACTTCAGTGGTAAGAGACTCAAATCGTCCCTGAAAGAGTTGAGAGGACTCTTTGAGTTGGACGACTTGTTCTTCTACAGCTGAAAGTTTGGAGTTCTCAGCTTTGGATGAGCAGGTGGCTGTCAACCTTTTCAGCTCCTCACCAGCCTGATTAACGGCGCTGGTGGTGTTGTTGATGGTGTTTGTGAGAGCGTCCACCTTTTCTCCCAGATGGTTGACATGCGTGTCAACAGACGCCAAACTAGGACCTGAAAAGGATATTAGTTCAGATATGGGCTTATTTGGAGAGATGGGAGAAGAAGTGTTTAGGATAATAGGGTTACCTGAAGTATCAAACATTTTATAGAACTGCAAAGATTCCTCAAACGTTTGATGTTCAGGTCCTATAGGTAGAGAGGTGGTAGCGGGTTCAGAGACCAAAGAAGGAGAGGGAAGATTTATGGGGCTAGAAGGAAGGTTGGGGTTAATCTCAGCGAATGAGATAGTAGGTGGGGTCACTGATGGTGTGTCAGCAATTGAAATTGCTGATACGGCAGGTTGAGTGACTGCGGGAGTTGTGGAGGAAAGACCCACAAAAGCATCTAAGGCAGCTTGTTGAGAAGCTTCCTCAGGTATAGTACTAGAAGGTGTACTTTCCTTAGTCTTTTTGGCCTTCTTAGAAGAACCAATTGGACCAGCTGATGGACGTTTGGAAGTAGTGGTAGCGACAGGGATAGCAGACGAAGGAACCGTCTGCGTGGTCGCTGAAAAAGAAGAATGGAGAGAGAGACGAGAACGAAGGAGAGAGATACTTACCTCGTTGGCGAGTGGCTTGACCTCCAGCGATCGCTGACCTATCCTGGCAAAAGTGCCATCATCTTTGGTGGGATAGGTGTTGGGATAGAGGAACTTGATGTACGTACATATGAAACGTACGTACGAGATCTTGGGATCTCGTTCAGGCTTCTCTAACCTTGACCTCAGGTCTTCAAAGATGGCAGTGGCGTAGTCAAAGTTTTGACCAGCGATTACAGAGTAGGCCATTTGCAGTTGTATTTTGCTGGCTTGATCCAGCGAACCACTCTTCCCGCTCATGCACTGAATGATGTGCGAGAAGATGAAGTTCAGTTGTGAAGGCATCTGAGCCTTGAGAATCTTGGTGAGCTTCTTGTTGGGAATAGATGATCTCGGTTTGTTTTCCCAACAATAACCCATTGCATCCAGAAAGGAGATCAGCTCAGCATCAGTGGGGAGTGCGTCGAACCCACTCTTTGGTTTGTCAGGAAATCTCAAGGATTTCCTGAGGCTAAGAGCGGTCATGCTCCCTGGACCCAAATCCGTGCTGAAGGAGATAGCAGGGACTCGCTCACCCTTTTTGTTGGTGAGTTCAGTGGCATCAGCAGTGAACCAGAACTGCTGGAGTAGAGTCTTTGACGGCTTAGGATCCACAGTGATCGCGTAAGCTATGCATGATTGTTTAAGAAATTCAGCAGCTTCCACCAGATGTGGGTATTTGTCAGCTTTGAAGTCGAGTCTTCCCAAGTGATTACATTTCGTAATCTCAACTTCAGTGATAGCGAATCGCACATTCTTGGAAGCAACGATTGAAGATTGTGCCATTTCTGTTATGGAAAGAATCATAATAGAAGAAATGATTATGGTTTAAAAATAATATGATTACCAGTTTCTCTAAATGAGGGGAAACTGGAAGAATATCAAGTTATTTTTAGGAAGAGAAAAAAAATAGTGTTCTGGGTAGAAAGAATGAAGAACACTTTAAAAACCAAAAGGTTTTTATTTAAAAAAAAACATAAAATCAGAAAGAATGATTTTTAGTTTTTTTTAAGCAAAATAAATTTTAAAATCCATGATGAACAAGAACTAGTAGGATTTTAAAAAATAGAAAGCAGATAAACAAAGCACATAAACATGAAATAAACCTGTTTATTTCGAAGACGAAGATTTGCAGATTCAAAATTCTGGTTTAACTTGCTTGAGTGTTCTTGAGAGAGAGTTTCTTGCTTAGAAAGTTTTGAAAGCGTAAACCGTATAAAGGAGAGAAGAATTCCTTTTATACAAAGAGATAGAGGAGAGAGAAGGAATGAAGCGGGAAAAGATCATCATGACATTGACACGTTCCACGAATTTGATTGGATAGAAGAGCAACGGATGAACGTGTCAGAAAAGGCGTGTTGTGGATTATCCGCTCAAATGACGTCATGGGAAAGAGACGTTTCATTTTTCCGTTTTGAAATTATCACTGAAGAAAAGTCAGCGATAGAATTTTCTCTTTTTGAAAGTATCCCTGATGAAAAGATAGGGATATATTTTCTTTTTAAAAGGATCACTGAATATAAATATCAGTGATAAATTTAATTTCAAAAAGCTTTTAATCATTTGAATAGAAATTCAGTGATTAAGTTTTATATAACTGAATGAAGATTCAGTTGTAGGGATTGAGAAATCATACCTGAGAGTCAGAGTACTTATCAGAGAATGATGAAAAGAAACTTTTGATTGCTGACACAATGCATGAACGCTGAAGAATTATTCTTCAAGATTCAGCATTCCAAGCTCACTGATGAGAAAGTTGAACCTTGTCTCATCAAGAGGTTTGGTGAATATATCAGCAAGCTGAAAGTCAGTAGGGATAAAGTGAAGTTCAATATCACCATTCATCACATGATCTCTGATAAAGTGATATCTGATCTCTATGTGTTTTGTCTTTGAATGTAGCACTGGATTATTTGCTATAGCGATAGCACTAGTACTGTCGCAATAGATAGGAATTTTTGACAGCTGAAGGTCATAATCTAATAGTTGATTTCTCATCCATAAGATTTGAGAACAACAGCTTCCAGCGGCTACGTATTCAGCTTCAGCTGTGGAAGTGGACACAGAATTTTGCTTCTTGCTTGTCCAACTTACCAGCTTTCCTCCCAAGAGTTGACATCCACCAGTGGTACTCTTTCTGTCAAGTTTACATCCTGCAAAATCACTATCAGAATAACCAGTTAGATCGAACCCTGAGTCTTTGGGATACCAAAGACCGAGGTTAGGAGTTCCTTTCAGATATCTGAAAATTCGCTTTACAGCGATCAGATGGGATTCCTTGGGTTCAGATTGATAGCGTGCACATAAACATGTAGAGTACATGATGTCAGGTCGGCTTGCTGTGAGATACAACAAAGAGCCTATCATTCCTCTATAGGCAGTGACATTAACAGGTTTTCCAGAAGGATCTTTGTTAAGTGTCAGGGGTGGTGCCATAGGAGTTTTCATCACTGAAGCTTGATTAAGATCAAACTTCTTCAGCATATCTTTAACATACTTGCCTTGGTTGATAAACGTACCTTTGTCAGATTGTTTAATATGAAGACCAAGAAAATATGTCAGCTCACCCATCATACTCATTTTATATTCTTTCTTCATTCTTTCAGCGAAGCGAGTACACAGAGATGGGTTAGTAGAACCAAATATTATGTCATCGACATATATTTGTACAAGAATTATATGACCTTTTATCTTTCTGAAAAATAACGTATTATCAATCTTGCCACGTTCAAAATTTTCAGAGATAAGAAAAGATGAGAGAGTGTCATACCAAGCACGAGGGGCTTGTTTTAGACCATAGAGAGCCTTATCCAATTTATAAACATAATTTGGATGCTTAGGGTCATAGAACCCTGGTGGTTGTTCTACATAGACTTCTTCATTCAGCTTTCCATTTAGAAACGCTGATTTTACGTCCATTTGATAGACGATGAAGTCTTTATAGACTGCATAAGCTAAGAATAGTCGAATTGCTTCGAGCCTGGCCACAGGGGCAAAGGTTTCATCATAGTCTATGCCTTCCTCTTGTCTGTATCCCTGAGCAACAAGTCGAGCCTTGTTGCGGGTTACAGTTCCATGTTCATCTAACTTGTTTCTAAACACCCATTTTGTGCCTATTACAGTTTTATCAGATGGTCTAGGAATGAGATTCCAAACTTTGTTTCGAGAGAACTCAGTCAGCTCTTCTTGCATAGCACTGACCCAGTTTGGATCTCTGAGGGCGTCATCAGTCTTCTTTGGTTCTATTAAAGATAGAAAGTTTACAAAGAGACAAATATTACCTGAGCTTCGTCGTGTCTGAATACCTGCATCTGGATCACCAAGAATTTGATATATTGGGTGATCTTTGGTCCATCGCTGAGCAGGAGCATTATTGCTTAACTCAGAGGTGGGATCAACAATTTGAATGTTTATCGATGATGACGATTGAGGTTCATCAGCGATCAACTGTTGAGTAGATTCACTGGAGAGGTTTTGAGACGAAGGCAGATTTGATGGTAGGAGTGTGTTTAAAGGTTCAGCTGAAACCCATGAGGTGGATTCAGCGGTAGGATGTATAATGTTTGGATCATCATCAGCGACTGGAAGATCTGAATGCTGATGGTTAGAAAAGAAAGGTTCAGTTTCTCTGTAGTGAGAAAGCATCCAAGCATTTAACTCTTCATTGTCAGCGATTGGTTTTGAGTTCGCTGAGCGAGTTTCATCAAAAGTGACGTGAATTGTTTCTTCTACGGTTTGTCTTCTCTTGTTGAAGACTCTGTAGGCTTTGGAGATGGAGGAATATCCTAGAAATATTCCATCATCAGCTTTTGGGTCGAACTTTCCAAGTTGATCTCTGTTGTTTAAGATAAAACACTGACAACCAAAGATATGAAGAAAACTGATAGAAGGTTTCCTTCCAACAAAAAGTTCATAAGCTGTCTTCCCAAATCGCTTTATTATCAGCGATCTGTTTTGAGTGAAACATGCAGTGTTTACAGCTTCAGCCCAAAATTGAGTAGGGAGATGAGAATCGCTGAGCATTGATCTAGCAGCTTCTATGATCGTTCTGTTTCTTCTTTCAGCGACTCCGTTTTGCTGAGGTGTTCTTACTGAAGAGAAGTTGTGAGAGATTCCCTTGTTCTCAAAGAAATTGTTCAGAGAACTATTTTTGAATTCAGTTCCATGATCACTTCTTATTGAACGAACAGTAAGATTGTTCAGCACTTCCATCTTTTTTACAAAAGATATCAGTTCTTCTGGAGTATCACTCTTACAGCGAAGAAAGATAACCCAGGTGTAGCGAGAAAATTCATCTACAATGACAAGTGTATATTTCTTTCCAGCTATTGATTGGATGTTGACAGGGCCAAATAGATCCATATGCAAGAGCTGAAGAGGACTTGTCACTGAGGAAACTTGTTTCGACTTGAAACTAGCTTTTGTTTGTTTTCCTTTTTCACATGCTGAGCAGAGAGATTCTTTAGCATATGAGTGCTGAGGAAGACCAGAAACCAGTTCCTTAGATGAGAGAGAATTCAGGGTTTTGAAGTTTAGATGAGAGAGCCTTTTATGCCATAGCCAGTTGACATCAGAAGAGGCTTTAGATAGAAAACATAAGTTTTCAGTGATAGTAGAGTCCATATCTATTACATAGACATTTTCTCTGCGATGACCACTGAGAGCAAGTTTTCCTTTCTCATTTAACACTGAACATGCTTTCTTAGTAAAGCGTACTTCATAGTCTTTATCACATAGCTGACTGATGCTTAGAAGATTATGCTTCAGTCCATCTACGTAAGCGACTCTTCGAAAGGTAGTTGTCCCATTGCTGAGGACACCAAACCCTCGGGTAAATCCTTTACCATTTCCACCAAAGGTCACAGAGGGACCTTTTTCTTCCTTGTATTCAGTGAGCAGGTCTTTTTGTCCAGTCATATGACGAGAACATCCACTATCAAGATACCAGATGCCCTTTGATCCCTGCACACATAAGGAAGATTAAGCGTTGTTTGGTACCCACTTTTCAATGGGTCCTTCATAGTTAGTGGATAAAGTAAGTTCAGTAGTATTCTCAGCTGACGAAGATTCAGCTTCAGTGATAGTCTTCACTTTGGTTAATTTCTTAACCTTAGTGGTATTTTTCACCTTGGTGACCTTCTCAGCTTTAGAAGCATTTTTCTTCACTTTAGCTATTTTATCAGCTTTAGTGGCGGTTGGACATTTACTTGCAATATGATCAGTAAAACCACAGTGATAACACTTTCTGTATTTAAAAATGGTTTTAGGACCAGAAGTAGAAGGTTTTGCAAGTTTAAGATGAGCAGGGCCAGGTCCAAGAAGACTTTTCTTTTGAGATCTGGGAGGAATTTTCATTTCTTCAGATCTCGAAGGTTTAAGGTCAATCTTCAGCTTTGGAGGACAGAGATCAAAGATTTCTATCACAGAGCTAGAGGATTGCTTAGCTGAAGGTTTAGAAGGAACTTTCAGCTTTGCTTTCCTGGTTGCCTTCTAAGGAAGGAGAATGGACTTTCCTTTATCCGTAGACTTAGTGTCTTTGGATTTCTCCTCAGGGATGGGATTTGAAGAAGAACAGGGATAGAGTTGATTGTAAGAAGTGTCAAAGAAAGAGGTGACAAAGGTTCCAAACTTAAGTGAGGAACTCTCTTTCTTAGGTTCATCCTGAGGTGTCCAAAAACCAAGACCAGTTTTGTCACTTTCAGGGGTTTGAGCATTTATTATCTCAGAGATTTTTGTTGATGATTTGCACCATTTTTCAACATGAGCCTTTTCTGTTTTTAAAGCAGCGATGGCTTGTTCGCGTTCAATACTGATGATTTCATTTATAATGACTTGATCTTTCAACTTTTCTTCTAAAAGATTTAGTTCTTTGATCTTTTCATGACATTTCTCCAGCTCTTGAGTTAAATGAACATTTTTGTTCTCAGCTTGAGTTTTGTCGTTTAGGGCATTATAAAGGTCAATCGTCAGTACATCAACAGCGCGACTTCTCTCAGCTTCAGGTAGAGAGGGATTAGTAGAGATAGATACCTGAGATGATATGTAGCTCATAGAAGATTCAGATGGTTCTTCCACTTCTTCTTTAATCTCAGCCATGAGGCAAAGATTAGCGACCTCTTCATCAGAAGATGATTCTTATGATTCGGCCCAGTCGTTTTCTTCAGCGATGAGACCTTTACCTTTTCGCTGATGGCTTTTCAGCTTTTGATATTTGTTCTTCAGCTTAAGGTATTTGTCATCACTGGATCTTCTTGAGGTAGAAGGTTTGAAGACCTTTTTCGACCTGCACTCACTAGCAAAATGTCCAATTTTTTCGCAGTTATAGCAAGTGGCAGTAGCCTTATCAACCGGAGTTGATTTTGGCTTTTCAGAAATAGAGAGAGGTTTACTTCTTCGGAAGTTGCTCTTTCTTGCAAATCTCTTAAAAGAGTTTGTCAAGAGTGCTAAGGACTCATCAAACTCTGAAAGATCAGGGTCTGATAGATCCTCAGATTCAGAATCTACCTCAGTGATAGTGAGAGTAGATCGCTGAGATGGAATTATCTCTGAAGAGACTAAAGCAACAGGAGTGCTTTTAGAGTCTTTAGAATCTTTTACAAGATTCTTCTTCAGAAGATTTGATTGCTCATAGTTGAGCAATATTCCATACAGAGTGCTTAAGGAGAGAGTATGTAAGTCTTTTGTCAGCTTAAGACATATTGAATAACTGTCCCAGCTTTCAGGAAGACATTCCAAGAATTTCGTTAGGACCTCAGAATTAGAATAGGTCCTACCAACAGTTCTTAGATCAATTATTAGGCAGTTAAATCGCTGATGAACATCAGAAAGAGATTCATTCTTACCAGCGATGAAACTTTCATACTGTCTTACCAAGTTAATCTTTCGAGTCTCTTGGATTTCAGTGGTGCCCTCATATTGAACACATATGGTTTCCCACATTTCTTTAGAAGTTTTTAGATGCATGATGGAATGGAAAACTTCATCAGGCAGAGCCATTGAAATAATGGTCTTTGCTCTTGCATCTATGCCTACCTTCTTTTTATCTTCATCACTCCACTGTCTTATTTCCTTAACGACATATCGTTCAGGGACAGCTTCAGTGGTGGCAGTAGCGGGAACCGCAGCTATAATTCTAACAGGTTCATAGGGTCCATTTTCTATATATTCAGGTATAGTAGGATCCGCACCTTCAAGAAATAGCATCATTCGATTTTTCCATAGAGAAAAGTTATCTCTGCTAAATCGAGGAGGTTTAGAAAGTGAGCCATTATCATAGTAGTTTGTGTTTGTGTTTAATGCCATTTTAGAATAGCAAGGAAGAGTATACAGCAAGATCTTGTTTATTAGATTTAAACAAACTGCTCTGATACCACTTGTTGGTCCCGAAGGTGCTAAACAAGTTTGTAGAAGGGGGGGGGGGTTGAATACAAACACATAATTTAAAGTTTAATATATTGTTTATTGAAGAATCAAAATACAATATACAAGTTTGTTGCGGAATAAGATTAAGACAGACTCAATCTAAACAAACTAAAGAAACACTAAGATAATTGCACAAGAAGTTCAGAGAATGGGGATTAGAGATATAGAAAACAAGGGTTTCTATATTGGGTTCAAGGATGAAGCACACCTTTAGATGAAGGGGTGAACTTCCTATTTATACCATATGCATTAAATGCATAGCAGGATACTTTACACGTGGCGTTCATAGATTGGCTTTGAAAAACTGACTTTTGGGAGACATGCTTTCGGCCGGGTCATGAATAGTGTAGTAGACAGAGTTGTTGTATGAATGGTTGCAGAGACTTGTCCGTTCTGACACATCGTACCAGGTTGTGCAAGGATAGACAAAAGGAAACTTGAGGCATAAGCTTTGTGATCGTTTGACAGCTGAGTATCTCTAAGTTCAGAGATAAAGAGGTTCAGTTATCGCTGAAGCTTTTTCTCATGTTCCTTCGCGTATTGGTAGAGTTGTCTTTGCTTCACTGATATCCGCATCAGGTCATTAGTAGACTTCTCATTGTTCAGCAACTTCGTCTTTGATTCAGCTATGAACATCTGTTGACGCGAAACTTGTCTTCAGGGATTACGTTGGCTGTTTACTTTAGGAACTATCAGTGATAACTGAACAGACTCAGTTCGATCACTGATAGTGAAACATTAATACATAGAAATGTTACAAGAAAGACTATCAACGATAACTGAACAGACTCAGTCTGATCGCTGATGGTGAAACACTAATACATACTAAAACGTAATTTTCACTAAGTATAGGAGAGGGTCGTTATCAAATCACTGAGAGAGTTTGGATCAACACCTACAGTAGCCAGTTCACCAATGAGCTTGTTGAACCTATCAAAAGTTTGAGTCATAGACTCATTCTTTGAAGAAGTGAAGTTCTCATACTGCTGCTTTAGAACATTTCTTTGATTTCTTTTGATGCTTTTAGTTCCAGCAAATCTTTTCTCTAGAGCATTCCAGAGAATCTGAGCATCAGTGCAGTTGCAAAATTGATGCTGATATTCATTGGGGATGGCCAAGAGCAGAGTGCTCAAGGCCTTCATCTCTGTCTGTCTGATCTTCCTCTCACCATCTGTCTTTGGTGGAGGTCTTTTCCCATCTGGTCCAATCTTTCCTTCTTCAGAAGGACCATTCTCAATGATATCCCACATTGAGTAGTCAGTGAGAAGAATGTATTGCCTAATTCTGATCTTCCACATGTCAAACTCACTGGGTTTGAGCATTGGAACCTTAGAGACCAGAGTACTGTTTGATTCTGCAAGGTTTTCCATGATGAATAGATAGATGTTTCTGAGAGAACAGGCTCTGATACCACTTGTCAGGATCGAATTCTTAACAAGAATAAATTCTCAGAAACAATATCAAAGAAGTTTGCAGAATAACACTTTGATATTCAATGCAACAGTAAACAAACAGTATATATGATTAACAACTTGTAAACTTGTATTGAATGCTTTAAATCACAAGATTACCCACTCAACCTCAATCTTGAAGAACAGACTATTTCAAGACGAATTCTACTTCTCTAGAATTAGGATCTATGCCTTGAGGTTGATTCTCTCTAGAACACTAGAACAAAAAAACTTAGAATGAATTGAATTATTCTAAACTATTCTATCAATTCAATACATATACTGAATAAAAGATAATGACAATAAATAAAATATCTTCAGTATATCTTCCATGAATATCTTCTGAATATCCAGCTATCATTCTTTTAATTCGAATCTTCATCTTATAAGCAGCACTAATCAACTTGGCAGTATTAACTGTAAGCAGCACTAACCACTAGCAGCACTAACTAGCTAAGCAGTACTAACTTTGTTCAAGCAGCACTAACTTTGACTAGCAGTATTAATTCTACTAGCAGTAGTAATACTCAGCAGTATTAACTATTGAAGTCCTCTGGCAGTAGTAATCTTGTACTTGTAGCATTAACCATACTTGGTAAATTCTTTAGTTCCCAACAAAGACCTTAAATGGAAATCTATTGTTCAAGAGACTTGTTTAGTCGGGGTTGGATTATCAGCGCGATAGTGGCAACGAGTGATCTATTCAGAAATAATTATGCGGGATTTCTTTTACCACAGGGGTAAATTCAACGTAATAGCAAGTACTTTGACTCTAAGGGAATGTTTCTTGTAGTGGTTGGATAAGCTTTTGTGGAAAGGACGAAATGTTGAATGCGGAGAAGAAGAGTATCACAATTGATAAAGCTTGTTAGGAACCTCTAAGAGTATATTCATTTTGGCTAGAAGTGGTGAAATTGAGTAGTTGAAGTCGTGAGCTATTACTGAGGTAGTATGGGACACCTAAGGTTGGGAGATAAGCAAAATCATACAATTAGAAATTACTCCAATAATGTTCGATGTTCACTCTGGTATGAGTGTGATGTACCGAAGTAGATATTAGATGTGAAGATCAGCATGAAAATCGACATGACAATTTTGATAGGAAGTTATCGAGTTTCAGTAAAGGTTGAAATGGGTTAGAGACACATCCTTGGAAAGGGAAATGGTCATTTTGTGAAAATGATGTTATTTAAGGCTTATATCATTAGAATGTTACCCTTTTGGGATGAGTAGATGACAAGATAATTATCGAAGTCATGCTCTGTGTTGTGTGGTGTTTTTGGACAATACGATGTTCCTCACACAACTTGAGTGTAGTGTAGGAAATAGAATGCATGACATCAATGTTCGAGATATTTCTATTGTCAAGATTTAACTGTTGCAAGAAAGGACCAAGCTACTTATGGGAATAGAGTGAATCCAATAAGTGTTGTGTAGTATTAAAATGTTTTGTGTAGGAACTAGATTTCGAGGGAGAAATATCTTTTAAGGTTAGGAGGATTGTAACATTTTTATCCCAATTAAGGAAAAGTACTGAACTGGGTGAATCGGTAAAGGAAGAACCAAATATGGAGTATGGCTATAGTGCCATGTGGTTGTGACACTATTCACAATATAACCAATGGTACTAAAAGTATGGTCATCTCGACTATAGTGCCATGTGGTTGTGACATCTGTCACAATAGCACCAATGGTACTAAAAGTTTAGTAGTCCCGACTATAGTGCCATGCAGTTGTGACATATGTCACAATAGCACCGACGTTACCGAGTGGTTGGTCATCCCAAAAAATGTGCCAGAAAGTTATGATACTGGCATGATAATTGGCATAATAGCATCCAATGTACCGAGCAAATGGTCGAGGAATGACCGAGAAACATGGTCGAGGAACAATCGATAAAATGGGCTAAAAGGGATCTTGGTACCTTCTGAGCGAAAGTGCCATGCAAAAGTGACATTGGTACTTTAGCCTGTCACTTTCGCAGAGAAAAATGAGGTCACGGTACATTTTGGGAGAAAGTGACAGCGAATGTCACTTTCGCATGTCACTCTCGCGGGCAGGGTGCAATGCTGCCTATAATCCGATTTTGAGCCTATTTCTTCATTTGGTCATATCTCTCTCATCTCAACTCCGATTTTGAAGATTCTTTTTCCTATTGTCTTATTTTTTAGATATCTTGAAGGATATATCAAGATATTGGAAGTTTATTAGAGTATCCAAGGGTATTTTGTGGTGGTAAGCTCCTTATCTCTCTTGATTTTAAGCTAGTGTTTGATGTGTTCTTCATTTTTCCTTCTCTCCTTTCCATTTTGCCTTAGGTTTTGGATCTTTGGAGGTGAATGAAACACTTTGCAAGTATTGGATCTAATATTTAGGAGGTTTTGCTTGTATATTCAAGTTTGCACCAAGAAAACTCAAATTTGGGGGTAAAAACCTAGATTTAGCATAAATCTAGCAAGGTGAGTTCAAGTTGCTTTATGAAAACTATGTACATGCCAAAATCTGTATGTTGAAGTAATAATGTGTTACTTGATATATATCAAATATGTTGAATATTTGACAAGGTTTTCGTATTCGGAAAATTTGGGTTGATAAATTTTGTAAAATGCCTATATTTGGGTTTTGAAATATTATGATGAGTAAATCTAAAGAATGTGTTTTTTGGTGATTTATTGTACAATGAAGTTTATTTGATGATCAATGCATTTTTGATGTATTTGGTTTTATATACCGTTTGGAAAATGCACGTTATTGTGTTATGAGACATTTTGGAAATATAAGAGTATGATTTCATTTGGAAAATGGTTTCTCTCAACCAATGATGAGTTTTTGAGTTAGTTATATATTTGAGATATGTATTTGCCATAAACATCGGTTAAATACGTTTTATTGTTTTGATGGCCTTTATTTGATGGTTAATTGAGTTTTTAAGCTTTTGGCTCGGGTTTGACTTAAAAGATTATGGGGGACATAATCCCGGTTTATTTTTATCTATGATAGGATTTTGAATTTGTATGCATTTGAGGCATATTTATTGTTAATTCTATGTTTTGAGAGTGTTGAACATTCGTTTGAAATTATATGCATTTGAGGCATATTTATTTGTAAATTACAAGTTTTGAGGATGTTGGACATTCTTTTGGAGCCATGTAATTTAGACTGTGATGCATTGGATCCATAGGCATGTGAGTCAGTCTTATATAGATGGTCGAATGGGTATTGCGAGTTGGACTCCGCGACTCATGTTTCGTGACCTTAAAATTTTCAAGTAGGCACTAGAAGGGTTGCGTCCGAAAGTGCTACCTTGGAGGTAGGCACTAGGACCTCCGCCGCTTGAGTAATGCCTTGGAGGTAGTCCTTAAGTGTGTCGGCCTTGAGGTAAAATTTGTGGGAATAGATACTAAGGTCAACCGCCTCTTGAGGTGAAACTTCTTAAGGAGTCATAGGGACACTTGGACTTTAAGTCGTGAAGTGTTATGAGATTAACATTAATATTTTTATTTTTCTTTACCATTGATCTAATTTGGTTACGTCTCGAACGCGGGAGCTCGGAAGCAAAATTTCAGAAACCTAGGGTCCGATGCGAGAATGTCAGCGACTTTGACACTGACATTGTCACCATGTCATAGTCGCTCAGCTAGAGGGACTCACGGTACGTCCTGGGCAAGAATTCCCAGCAACAGTGACAAGACATTGTCGCCTAACCACAGACCCTTGCGGTACATTTCGGGTAATAATGCCCAACGACTGTACCCTTGGCATAGTCGCATGTCATAGTAGTCGGTGGGGGTTTGCTGCTATAAACTTCCTACCCCGACTTTAAAACTTATTTATCACAAAATCAGTTTTGGTCGACCTTCTCTCTTCATTTAGGGCAATTCCAACAACTAACCTTCAACTCTCATTTACTCCAAGCCTCAAATCACTCAAGACCATTCATAACTTCTCTTATAGGGCTTGCTAGCACTTAGGAGGCAAGAGTTTATAGTGTTTGGTCAAGTTTGGTGGCATCCTCCTACAACTAATTGGTGATTCCTAGGTTTTGTTAAACCTAGTATAGTGAGTCATTCTACATCCCCTCTTCATATACATGCTAAAATATCATAAAAACATTTATCTCAAAGTCTTACTACTTTTCATATCATTGGTGATTTTGGAACCATAGGTCAAAAACTTGGGTTTTGGCTAAATTTGATATCTTGAAGAAATGGTTGAGAAGGATGATTTTGTTTATATTAATGGTAGTCCCTTTTTGAGTTTGATGGATTTTGGAAACAAAACCCAAATGGACATATTTATGATTATTGATGAATGGGGGTTTACCCTAATTAGAAATCCTATGTTTGCAAATGTTTAAATATTGGTCATATATGGGTTATTTGTGAATATCATATTGATTAGAGTATAGTGAAATGGATCCATAGGCACTAGTTGTCCTATGTGAATTATGTGGTGGTATTTTGATTGTCTAGATATGAGGGCTTTATATTTGGGAGCTCGTGCTATAGACCGTGGGTGGTTGAATACGATAACATGATGAAAAGATACTATAAGAAACGTTAATAGGCAACCACCGATTAGGTCTTAAGATTTAGCATACCAAGCCTAGAGACAAGAAAATTGAATCTCTTTTCGTCTAAGGGTTTGGTAAACAAACCTGCAAGCTGATAATCAGTTTTTACAAAGTTCAATTGTTCCTTTTTTACATTATCTTTTATAAAGTGATACCTGACATCTATGTGTTTGGTCTTAGTATGCTGAACAGGAATAGTTGAAATCGCGATAGCGCTCTTCGAATCACAATAGATCGGGATTTTATTTAAATGAAACCCATAGTCTCACAGTTGTGTTCTCATCCACAAGACCTGAGAACAACAGCTAGCAGCAGCTACATCTTCTGCTTCGGCCGTTGAAATGGAGACACATAATTGCTTCTTCGATGCCCAACTGACGAGTTTATCACCGAGGAATTGTATATGACCCGAGGTGCTCTTCCTGTCTAACATGCAACCAGCATGATCTGCGTCTGAATAAGTTGTTAGTTCAAAGCTAGTATCTTTAGGATACCACAAACCAAGATCTGCAGTCCCCTTCAGATACCTGAAAATCCGCTTCACAACAGACAAATGGGATTCTTTAGAATTGGCCTGATATCTAGCACATAAGCATGTAAAGAACATTATATCCGGCCTACTGAAAGTAAGATACATTAAAGAGCCTATCATCCCTCTATAAGTCCTAACATCAACAGCCTTTCCCGAAAGATCGGTGCCAATCTTAGTACCAAGTGCCATCGGGGTACCAATCGGTTTACAATTTTCCATTTTGAACTTCCGAAGAATATCAAGAATGTATTTAGATTGATTGATAAAAATCCCCGTTGAAAATTGTTTGACTTGCAATCCGAGAAAGAAATTCATCTCTCCCATCATACTCATCTGAAAACGTGACACCATGAGGTTTGCAAAATTCTTACAGTACTTAGGATTTGTAGAGCCAAAAATAATATCATCCACATATATTTGAATAAGAATGATATCGCCTTTGTCCTTTTTAATAAATAAAGTGGTATCGACCGTACCTTTTGTAAAACCTGACTTGACCAAGAACTGAGATAAGATATCATACCTGGCGCGAGGAGCTTGTTTCAGTCCATAAAGAGCTTTATCCAAGATGTAAACATGATTAGGCTTATCTGGATTCACAAACCCTTCTGGCTGCGAGACGTAGACTTCCTCCTTGAGTAGTCCATTCAGAAAAGTTGCCTTCACGTCCATATGATAGACGGTGAAGTTCTTGTGGGTTGCGTAGGCTAAGAACATCCGAATTGCCTCTATACGCGCCACTGGAGCGTAAGTCTCGTCATAGTCTATCCCTTCCTCTTGCCTATATCCCTTGGCAACAAGTCGTGCTTTATTTCTGATAACGGTACCATCTTCATCTTTCTTGTTTTTGAACACCCATTTCGTACCAATGATAGTTTTACCTTCAGGTTTGGGTACGAGTTTCCATACTTTAAGTACTTCAAACTTATTCAACTCATCTTGCATTGCAGTTACCCAATCTGAATCGGCAAGGGCCTCAGATACGCGAGTAGGCTCGATCTTGCTCAGAAAGGAGTCATGCATACACAGATTCAAAGTGGCAGACCTAGTTTACACCGGTTTGGACGGATCTCCAATAACTTGGCTTATCGGGTGCTCTTTGGTCCACTTGTGTTCATGAGGGAGTGGATTAGATGTAGATTGATCATGTTCAGCATCTAGGAATCAGCTATTCTCTCCTTAAGATGGTTCAGAATGAATGGGGGTTTTAGGTGAAGTAGTAGTTGCAGAAGATGCAATAAGTACAGCTTGGGCAGTCTGTTGATCAGTCCTTACAGTACTTCCTACTGAGTCAGCTACTTCTGTCTCTTCAGTGTTGGTTACAACTTCAACTATCGGAGTAGGCATTTGAACTAGAACTTCTTATCGAATCGGGGAGTTGGATTCAGTAGAGATATCGGAAGTGGTTGGATGAGTAGTCATTGAATCTTCTATCCTGTCAACCACAACAGATTTAGGCACATTAGATCCAAGAAATTCATCATAAAACAGTTCAAACAATAAATCCAAATCAGATAATTTAGAAGTAGACGATGAAGCGCCATCTGATTTGTTCTCTTGAGGTGTAGGTCCTGGACTGGTTGGCCCAGAAGCTAGTACTCCGGTTAGTACGGGTTCTGAACTGGGGTGCTCAGAAGCCATTTCCTCATCGAATGTAACGTTGATGCTCTCAATCACAGTCTTCGACTTCTTCAAGTAAACACGGTATGCAGTAGATGTAGAGGAATAACCAACGATGATGCCCTCATCCGCCTTAGCACGAAACTTTTTCAGATTCTCTCTGTCGTTTAGAACATAACACTTACACCCAAATATATGAAAATATTTGATTGTAGGTGTTCGGTTGTTGATTAATGCATACGGAGTCTTCTGAAATTTGCGGTGTATCATAGAGCGATTCTGAGTGTGACAAATAGTCGATACAGCTTCAACCCACAAAAATAGAGGTAAGTCAGATTGGCTGAGCATAGTTCGAGCGGCCTCGACTAGTGTTTGATTCCGCCTTTCGACGACTCCATTCTATTGAGGCGTACGTACAACAGAGTATTGATGTGATATCCCGACCGATTCGGGATATTCTTCAACTATTTTGTTCTTGAACTCTGTGCCGTTGTCAGTTCTTAGAATCTTGACTTGTTTCTCCAAATTGACTTGGGTCATCTTCAGAAATGTAATGAGAACTTCGGGCGTCTCATCTTTAGACCGTAGAAACTTTACCCAAGTGTATCGCGTATAGTCGTCCACGATAACTAACACGAACTTCTTACCGCCTAAGCTTTGCGTTCGCATAGGACCACATAAATCCATATGCAACAACTCTAATGGAGAGCTGGTACTTGGTTCAGGCTTTGGTTTGTGTGGAGCTCTCTTCGTCTTTCCCTTTTCACACACTGCACACAAGTGTTCTTTTTCATACTTTAGCTCAGGAAGTCCTTTCACTAGCTTTCTACTGACCAGTTTGTTGATGTACCGAAAGTTGAGGTGAGAGAGTCGTCGATGCCATAACCAACTTTGTTGCATCGAGGCTTTTGAGAGTAGACATACCTGATTGTCATCCTGGACCTTTGTCAAATTGATGGTGTAGAGGTTTGACTTGCGAGTACCGACCAATAGTTCTTTCCCGTCTCCAATGCGTACCGAACATGTCTTGGCCTTGAAATTCACCTCTAATCTTTGTCGCAGAACTGGACAATACTGAATAGGTTGTGTCCTAAGCCTTCAACGTATCTCACCTTCTTTATCGTAACATTTTTGTGTACAACATCACCATATCCCAGAATTGGTGAAAATTGATCATTTCCAAAACGAACTGTGCCGCAGTATTTGTCTGTATAATTAGACAACATACTCTTCTGCCCTATCATATGCTTGGAACACCCGCTATCCAAGTACCACATATGACGGATCTGCACAAAACAAATCAGGAAATAAGAGGTTTAGGTACCCATTTATAAATGGGACCTATAGTGTCAGTACATGATTTTGGCACCCATTTAAGTTTGGGCCCGCTTTGTCTTTGAAAACCATATGCATGATAAGAAGAATGATAACGATAAGATGAAACATTATATGAGCAATACCAAACATCAGAATATTTACGAGAAGCATAATCATATCCACCAAAATTTGAAACATTTTTATTAAATGGAGCTAACTGGAATAATTGCTTTATGGAATATTTCTTGCGAGAATCAACAAGATTAGATTTAGAAGTAGCAACATTCACAATCAATTCATCTTTACTAGAAGTCTTTTTATTCAAATTAAAACTAGAACTAGATTTAGCAGTCTCGTCAATCTTCTGTTTTGGTCGCCACACCAACTTAACTTCATGCCTTTGCTTTCTTACATCTGAAACATTTGAAACTGTTGGGTTAGAATTGTGAGATTCAAAAGAATGCTTCTTCTTTGATTTACCAGTGGGAATCGGTCTCTGTGAAAGCTGAGATTTTCTTTTCTTACCTTTTGTATACTTCGATTTCACAGAAACTGATTTATCAACTTTCGTTGACGTTTCACCCTTTTCAAACACACCGGGTAAACCGAAAGAATTCACAACACAAGATGAATGATCATGAAGTTTGGTAGTAAAGTCAAATTGAGCAACACTATCATCCACAACACTTTCAGAGTTTAAGAAATCAACCTCATTATCAAGAGAACCAGATCTATCATCAGATTTTAAAGCCTTGGATAGTTTAGAAAACTCAGTATTTTTGAACACTGTAGAAAATACGGTTTATTCTAAGTCCATCAAAATTCTTTCTTCTGTAAGAGTATTCTTGAGTTCAGAAATTTTACTTTCCAAAACTAGAGGAGGGACATAAAGCTTAACTTCGATGGGCTTAGCCTCCAATTCTTTTACAGAATAACTCTCAAAATAACCATTTGAAAGAAATTTTGATTTATCAGAACTATAACTGTTATTCAACCTCTCATAGCGAAATGGAAGTTGAACTTTAGATGTGTTCTTTCTTTTAGCATATTCCTTGGCTTTATCCTCTTCAGACAGACTAGTCCAAAAGGGTTTGAGTTCCGGATATTGAGGAGCCAATATCATAAATCAAAAGTCATAAAGTGTCGGAACTTCAGATATACCCTTTTTGAGGTGATGTGGGTTCTTGTAACCAAGTCCCCAACAATCAGGTTTCTCTTTAGGTTTGTTCAAATGAATATTGTGTTCAGTTTGACCTAAAGTATATAATTTATCTTCCAAAGCATTCACCTTGTCAATTAAAGATTTCTTTTGCTTTAAAAGCGAAGAATTTATTTTATAAATCTCTTTTGACTCAAACTCACACATTTTATATTTGGAGACAGTTTCAGATAACTCCTTATGAATTATAGTTTCTCTTCCGCGCCGGTGTCTATGTTTTTGTGCAAAGTTTCAATTAATACATTTTTCTCAGCAATATCATTACTAAGTTTATGTATAGATTGATTTTTCTCATTAATGACACCTCTCTCACGCTTAAGTTTAGATTCTAATTAATGGAGTTTAGACATCATGGCATGCATTTGATTCAGAAAATCATATTCAGTTAAGTCACATACCTCTTCATTATCTCCTTCATCAGAATCAGCTTCAGCGTCTGACTGCTGCTTACCCATCAAGCACATGTGTGCTATCTCGTCCTTCTCTCCTTCTTTAGATTCTTGGTCCGAATGGTCGAGCTAGTATTCATCCTCGACCACTAATGCTTTTCCAGCCTCCTGTTGCTTGGCTAGAAGCATCTTATTCTTGTAATAATCGGAGTTTTGGACTTTAGGTTTTTGGCAGTCCTTGGCAAAGTGACCGAGTCTGCCACAATTGTAGCACTTTATTGGTTCTTCCTGCTTGGGCTCTTCGGCTCTATTCTTCTTCTTCTCTTCTGGTTTCTTTTCTTCAACTTTCTCCTTGTGTTTGTAGTTATTCGGACCAGACGAGTACCTCTGACTGTTGGATCTAGGCTTTTTATATAACTTCTTTTGGAAGGCCTTGGTTAGCATTAGCATAGCTTCCTTCAGATTCTCACAATCATCAGAGTCAGAATTCACCTCGTTCTCATCCTCTTCTGATTCAGATGCTATCATCTTCTTATTCTTAGACTTCTTCTTGACCACAAGTGCAACTGGATCAGCAATTGCTTTGTCAGCCTTTCTCATCTCGGCCTTGATCTCATCCACCTCTTCCTCATTTTGTCTGAGGATTTCATAGACTTCATGAAGTGGAATGTCGTTCAGATCTTTCAATTTCCTCATCTGTCTGGTGAATCTCTTCCATTCAGGCTGGAGGTTGCTGAGAAATTTCACGTTCAGCTCAACTTGAGATTTGTTGATCTTGTTCTTGCTTAGTTCGTTCAACAATGTCACAAATCTGTCATAGATGGCTTCTAGTGATTCTCCACTTTTAGCTTTGAATTCTTCATAATTGTTCAAGCAGTTGGAGACTTTGAGTTGGTTGCCGACTCTAGATCCGATCATCATCTTCTCCAATTGATCCCACATTTGCTTGCCGGTAGCGTTGTAGCTATAAATCTTGACATAAATTTCATTTGGTATGCCTTGGAGAATAAATGATTTTGCCAATTTGTCACCCTTGTGCCTTCTTTTCTGCTCATCAGAGTATTCACCAAGAGGTAATGGATACTCTCTCTCTCTGTTTCTTCACCATTCTCTCCAGCTACAGTGAGTACCTTGGTTGGAGGTGTCATGATTCCTTCTTTTAGGGATTTTCTGATGTAATCTCCCAAATCAATTCGATCGATGAAATCCAAGAATCTGTCCTTCCATTGCTCGTACTCCCCCTTGAAGAGTACTGGTGGCTTCACATCGGTTTCGATAGCAAGAGCTTCCCGAGATGACATCCTTACTAATATGATTTATGAAAGAACTGATAAGAAACTTAAAATGATCGTTAGTCCAGATAAAATCAAGTAAATACAGATTAATAACGAAAATAAGAATCTGGAGCAAAAAGGCAGAAATGCGCCAAAGGGCAGTGGCGCAAAAGAGATTTTCCGCGAATAGTGTCTTGTGCAAAGTCCAGGTTTGCGCTAAAAGAAGCTGGCGCAAAAGGGACTTCGCGTGAAATTGACACCCTTGAGTTTTGCGCGAAAGGATGGTGGCGCAAAAGTCAGTTTGGGTGAGACGAAGCTGGCGCAAAAATCAGTTTGCGTGAGACGAAGCTGGCGCAAAAGTCAGTTTGCGTGAGACGAAGCTGGTGCAAAAATCAGATTGCGCGAGAAGCAGGTCGCGCGAGAAGAGGTTTGCGTGACACGTTGATGGCGCAAAAGAGAGTTCTTGACCGGTGCCTTGTGCGACCGGTGCCTTGCCTTCGACCGATGTTTCTTCGACCGGGGTCTGTGACCGATATGGACCGGTGTGAAACTTTGACCGGAGTCGACCGGAGTCTTGAATGGCACAAAGTATGGTTTGCACGAACAGCAGGTGGCGCAAAAGTATAGTTTGCGCTAGAAACTAATGGCGCAAAAGTACTTATGAACTGGCGCAAAGATGCTCTTCTTCCCTGTACTTCGTAAAACGGCTCTGGAAATCCTAATAACCAATCTAGGCTTCAATTTGCAGTCCCAAACTTTGAACAAAGGCTCACACACACATCTGGGACTGATTACAATCAAATAATTTCAATAAACATCACAATTATAAAAAAATGATTGATGAAACAGTGACCGACTCGTTAAAGACCAAAAACACCAAAAATCATCAAATAGACAATCGATTAATGTGCAATACTCAAATAAATAAATACCAATTCAATAGAATATGCAAAACGACTACAACCCAATCAAAAACAGCTTGAAAGAACAATCACACAATAAAAAATTGAATCTTGACAGATATGAAACAATACCAAAAAAAAAAAATCTTTTTGATTTCAATCTGTTAGGCTCTGATACCAATTGAGTGTCCCTGTGATTCACGATTCAATCAATCCAAACAATTAAACAATAAGATTAAGCAAACCTGATATGATTATTCCAATGAATTGAATTGTTACAAGTGTTGAATCAGAACTCGATCAAGCTATCTCTCTCCTTTCTCTCTATGCGCAACTCTCTCTCTCTCTCTCTCTCTCTCTCTCTCAATATCTCTCAATGTGTACGGCGGCTACTCAAAACCAACAACCACAAAACAAAACCTAATAAACTAATAAATAACTAAAACCTATTTTAAAACAAAAGGACTAAAACGAAAATACAGAAACAAACTTTGACAATTTATTACAAAGGACCCTAGATAATTTGCTGAGAGTCAACTTTTCCAGCTTTGACATCAGATTTCCATCTTCAGAAATTTATGATCTTGAATCCAACAAAGTTGTGCTCTAACACAGATGTTCCTTTTCGTATCTAAGCTGAGAAGGTCCTTTCACCAGTTTGCCTTTGACCAGGTTATTGATGTAGCAAAAATTCAGGTGAGAAAGACTTCGGTGCCATAGACAACTTTGTTGCAGCGAGGCTTTTGACAGTAGACAAACCTGATTGTCAGTGTGGACTTTTGCAAGATTGATCGTGTAGAGGTTGGACTTTCTTTTGCCGAACAAAAGTTCCTTTCCATCTTCAGTACGTACAGAACACCGATTGGCCTTGAAATTTACCTCCAAATCTTTGTCGCAGAACTGTCCAATGCTAAACAGGTTGTGTCCTAGACCTTCCTTGTAACTCACCTTCCTAATCGTCACGTTGTCGTGAATCATGTCACCATACCCCAAAATTGGTGAGAACTGGTCATTTTCAAAGCGCACTATTCAGCAATATTTCTCTATATAATTAGGTAACATACTTTTCTGCCCGGTCATATGCTTGGAACACCCGCTATCCAAGTACCACATATGACGGGTCTACACATGAGAAAATCAGGAAACAAGTGGTTTAGGTACCCATTTATATATGGGCCCTACAGGGTTAGTGCAAGATTTTGACAATTGAATTGTCTGCATTAGAAGCAACAGAATGATAAGAATATTTACGAGAAGCAAACGTCAGAATATTTACGAGAAGCAGATTCATTTTTTTTATAATTAGAAGACTTTCTAGCATACGGTGTCAGGATCGAATTCTTAACAAGAATAAATTCTGTAAGATTTTCCATGATAAATAAATGTTTCTGAGAGAGTTCAGGCTCTGATACCACTTGTCAGGATCGAATTCTTAACAAGAATAAATTCTCAGAAACCAATATCAAAGAAGTTGCGGAATAACACTTTGATATTTAATAAAAACAGTAAATCAAACAGTATATGATCAATAACTAGCAAACTTGTATTGAATGCTTGAAGTTACAAGAATAAACACACAACCTCAATATTGATGAACAGGCTCACCAATACGAATTCTACTTCTCTAGAATTAGGAACTATGCCTTGAGGTTGATTTCTCTCTAGAACTTAGAATCTCTCTTTATTTTCTTTATCTATTTTATACATATACTAATCAAAAGATAACTAAAAAAATAAATAAATCTTCAGTATATCTTCCATGTATATCTCTAAGCTTCCATGTATATCTTCTGTATATCCAGCTGTCATTCTTTCCATCCGGATCTCTTAAGCAGCACTAATTATGCTCAGCAGCATTAACTTCTTCTAGCAGCATTAACTACTAAGCAGTATTAATTGAACTAGCAGTAGTAATACTCAGCAGTATTAATCTTTAAGTCGTCTAGCAGTAGTAACTCTGAACCAGCAGCATTAACCATACTTGATCTTTTCTTCAGTTCCCAACAATCTCCCCCTAACTTGACTTTTAGGACAAGAAGTCAAGTTCTTCAGATTTAATCTTCAAGATGCTTTCAACACCTCTGGTTTAATTTCCCAAATTCGGATTTAGGCCCAAACTTTGATTAATGATTCTGCTAACCATAATCTTTGCCATTTCTGAATCTTTTGAACATGTAAGCTTGGCATTCAACATAGCTTGTAATTTAGCCTTGCTGTGATCATAAATTTTATCAACCAAGTAGTACTCATGATAAGCTCTGTCCACAGTGATGACATAGACTCCACACCTTTCAAATATCATCCAGTTTTCTATTCTTTGGAATTTATTCTGTAGATGCAAATCTCTGATCACATGTTGAACTTTGTTAGGATCAAACATCATGCATAAATACTCCATGGCTAATCTGATTAAGCTCATTCCTTCTCCTTTCAGCTCCTTTTCATATAAACCCAATCCAACTTTAAACATCTCTTCTAAATCTGATCTTGAGCAGCTTCTGATGAGTCTTCCCCAAGTAGAGTACACATCATATATATCTCCCACTCTCTTAAGCCTGAAGTATTTCTTTCTTTGATCTTCCAGAATATCCCAAAAGATGACTTCTGGTGCTTTCATAGAAATGGGATCAGCTTGAACTGGTTCATCAGCTGTTGTAGACATATAAAGCTCAAGATTATATTGCTTATTGGACTGTTCTGGGTTCTGCACAGATTCAGGTGAAGGATTAACTGAAGGTTCTGCTGCAGTTTCTGCTCTTTCTTCAACTCTTGGCCTTTTGCTTTGCTTCTTGGAAGCTATAGTCTTTACTCTTTTTGCAGATTTGGCCTCTATACCAACATTCTCTGATTCTTCCTTCTTCTCTTCTGCTTCTTCTTTTGAGGGTGTAGTCTCCTCAGGGAATGGCATTTGAATATTTAGGTCATGCCTTTCCTTCATTCTTTTCTCAGCCTCCTCCCTTTGAGCTGAATCCCCTTGGAGCTTGGCCATTTCCTTGTTATATAGCTCTTCAACCTGAGAGTATGCCATGTGGGTAAACATCTCCCCCTTAACACCAATTGCACCTTTCAGGAAGTTTATCATCTTTCTTCTTTCCTGATTGGCCAAAAATGTCTTGGAGGGTTGTCTTTTCTGCTTTTGTTTCTGAATTGGCATATTCTTAACTTGAAGTTTCTTGGTCTGAGCTGCTTCTTTTAAGCTTTTCTGATATTCTGCATTCAACTTTCTGGCCATTATCCTTGCAAGCTCTCTGTCTGTTTCTGTTTGCAACATTTCCTCCTTTTCCATTTGGTCTTGAAGCTGTTTTGCTATTGCCTCATCCAGTTCAATCTGAGACTTCTTCTTTGTAGGTATTTCAGCTTCACCAACCATCTTCTCCTTTCCTTTTCCCTTTGACTCTTTTTCCTTTTCTTTCTCCTTCTGTTGACTTCCTCCTTCATTGATGACTACTCCCTTGGCCTTTTGAGTAGCCTTGGGAGTATCATGCTTGGCTTTGATCAAAGTCTCTGCTATCTTCATTTCTTCCACAGAGAGCCCTGTTTCTGCTGCTTCAGTTTTTGCTGCTACTTTTACTTCAGCAACATTAACTGTTTCTTTTTCAATTTCTTCCTCTGTCTCCCCCTCAACTTCAACTCCCTTTCCAACTGAACTTTCTTTCTCTGATTCTGCCTCTTTCTCCCCCTTGTTGGAAGCATCTTTAACATTTGATCTCTTCTTTAAGACAATCTGCTTCCTCTTCTTCCTCTGTACTAGCCTGGTCACCATCTTCTTCAGCTTAGCAATCTGTACTTGTTGTGACAGAATTACCAGCTTCATTTCTTCTATTTCTTTTCCTTGTTTGATGACATCTTGATTGATGTTTCCCATTGTATCCTTCAATTCCTGGTAGTTATATCTGTCCTCACCTTCTCTAGAAGTGTTACCCTCCTTTGAAGGATCATTGGATCTTTTAGTAGTGGAAGTCTTCTGCCTAGCAGAAGCACTATCCACCCCCGTGGTTTCTTGGCACCAGGGACCTTCAAATGATTGCTCATTCAAAGTTGCCATGGGGGAGGTCTTATTGATGTTACCACTTTCCTCCTCTGTGCTAGCAGGAGTAGTGGCAACCTCATCAACCATATGCTCTTCCTCCTTCTCAGAGAGCACCTCCTTGGGGTTGGGAGACACCCCTGTGGTTTCCCTGTGGATATTCCCTAAAGGAGAATTCTCCTTTAGAGGGCTTAAAGGTTTGGGGGGTGAAGGTACAAGAAGGGAAGGAGCCTTCTTTACCTGTTTCCTCTTGTATGTTTGGGTGATGGGAGAGGTTGGTTTTTCAAGAAGGGACTGGGGAATTAATTTTGAGTGGGAAGGTTGGGCTTGGCTAGCAGTAGGATGGTCTAATGGGGGCCTTGACCCTGCTGCCATACCTTCATTGGTTTGGGACACCACCATCATTGTAGAGAACAATGGGGTGTCAACTCCTTCCGAGTCCCCAACAGATCTTCTCATGTTTGAGAAAACCTTGCCTTTGGGGGGTTTAGGTACATATACCCCAACAGGTTGAGGTATATCCGTCAATTCATGAGTAATAACTTCTTGAACAAACCTGGGGTACATAAAGAAACTCTTTTTGTTTCCCATGTTTGATACAAGATCACTGAATATCATTTTAGAAAAATTGTACCTTCTGGCAGTAGCCAAACAGACCAAAGCATAAGCAATGGTGCTGCTGAACTCACTCCATCCAGTAGTCTTTTTGGAGATGCAGTGCATAAGAGTATGGACAAAGAAACGTCATTGGGGTGAAAATTTGGCTTTAGAGAATTTGAAAACACCCAATGGGCCTCCATACCCCATTCTTGTAAGGGATGAGAACAGTTCATCATTTGGAATATAAGTTATACCAGAGGCATCGTCTAGACGTAGACTGATGCGAATAACTTCTTCAGAAACTGTTAAGGGTTGGTCACACACCCTGGTCTTGATCATCTGCACACCATTCTCAGCAACAATGGTGGCATTAGCCCGGAACTGCCTTTGATGATCGATATAGATTGTAGGTGCAACAGTAAGAGCATGAGCAATATCGCTCGACTTGAGGAAATCCACAATTTGATGAAATCCTGCAGCTTGCTTTGGCTTTTGTAGCATTGCGATCTCATTGTGCTCGTCGATAAACGCCATGGATGCCATTGAACTGGGATGTTCTTGCCTGGAAGACTAGGTACTTAAGAGAAAAAGATTTAGAGCGCAAGTGAACAGTATGCATAGAGTCGTTATGAACGTTTAGGCGGGCAAAGGGTATTTATAGTATTTGTAACATAAGCAGTATTAACCTAGAGCAGTATTAACTACCTAGCAGTATTAACTGCGAGCAGTATTAACCTAGAGCAGTATTAACTAACTAGCAGTATTAACTGCGAGCAGTATTAACCGCAAGCAGTATTAAATGCGAGCAGTATTAACTAACTAGCAGTATTAACTGCGAGCAGTATTAACTGCGAGCAGTATTAACTGCGAGCAGTATTAACTGCGAGCAGTATTAACTAACTAGCAGTATTAACCGCGAGCAGTATTAACCAACTAGCAGTATTAACCGCGAGCAGTATTAACTAACTAGCAGTATTAACTGCGAGCAGTATTAACTAACTAGCAGTATTAACCAACTAGCAGTATTAACTGTACTTACTCATTGAAGCTTAGGCTGAATTGAGTATTGCTATGTATGCCCTGCAAAGATAGATTAGTAACACCAAGAAGCTATAATATTCAGATATTTAACCACTTTTTGAGAGAAAGCTTATTCAGAGTTGATCATTCCCACACTTGTTACCAAGAAAGTGAATCTACCCACATCAAAAGCTTTGGTGAATAGATCAGCAAACTGGTTGTCAGTATGAACTTTCACAACTTGAACAAGTTTCTTTTCATTACAGTCTCTTATGAAGTGATACCTGATCTCAATGTGCTTTGTCTTAGAGTGCTTGACAGGATTGTTCACAATGCTGATAGCACTGCTATTATCAATAAAAATGGGAGTGTGTAGAAAGGTTACCCCATAGTCCAGCATTTGATTCTGAATCCATAAGACTTGAGAACAACAACTTGCAGCTGCTATGTACTCTGCCTCTGTTGTAGATGTGGACATTGTGGTTTGTTTCTTGCACTGCCATGAAACTAGTCTAGCACCCAAAAACTGACATCCTCCAGAAGTAAATTTTCTGTCCAAGTTTGCCCCACCTAGATCACTGTCTGAGTATGCTATTAGGTCAAAGGGTGAGTCATGAGGATACCAAAGTCCCAATCTAGGTTGCCCTTTGAGATATCTGAATATCCTCTTAACAGCTTGAAAGTGAGATTGCTTTGGCCTAACTTGGAATCTTGCACATACACATACTGGAAACATTATATCTGGCCTTGATGCTGTGAGATACATGAGAGAGCCAATCATGGATCTGTAGTGATGCACATCCATATCCTCCCCCTCAAGATCTGCTGTTATCTGTTTGTGTGTCTCCATAGGTGTGCTGGCAGGTTTTGATTCTGAGAAACCAAACTTGGTTAGAATGTCCTGCACATACTTGGATTGACAGATGAAGATACCATCTGACTTCTGTTGAAATTGGAGTCCAAGGAAGAAAGTAAGTTCCCCCATGGAACTCATTTTAAACCTTTGATGCATTAGGTCCTCAAACTCCTTGCACATGCTGTCTCTTGTGGATCCAAATATAATATCATCAACATAGATTTGGACCAATAAGATATCCTTCTTCTTTCTTTTGATAAATAGAGTCTTATCAATGACTCCTTTTTCAAAGCCATTTTCCAAGAGATAGGATGACAGAGTGTCATACCATGCTCTTGGAGCTTGATGTAGTCCATAAAGTGCTTTCTTCAGTTTGTATACCCTGTCTGGATAGCTTGGGTTTTCAAACCCTGGTGTTTGACAGACATATACCTCTTCTTCAATTGAGCCATAGAGAAAAGCACTCTTTACATCCATTTGATAGACTTTGAAGTTCATGAAATAAGCATAGGCTAGGAATAATCTGATTGCTTCTATCCTAGCCACAGGTGCAAAAACTTCTTCATAATCTATACCCTCTTCTTGAGTATACCCTTGAGCCACTAGCCTTGCTTTGTTCCTTATGACAATTCCTCTTTCATCTCTCTTGTTCTTGAAGATCCACTTTGTACCAATTGCTCTGTGACCTTTAGGAAGGTCTACTAGATCCCATACATCTTGTAGCTTGAACTGTAACAGTTCTTCTTGCATTGCTTCTATCCAACTGGATTCTTTCATAGCATCATGTGCCTTTTTAGGCTCAAGCTGGGATAGGAAGCAAGAAAGCACTGTATGTTGTTGATCTTGCATTTCTTGAAGTCTGCTTTGATGTCTAGTCATCATAGGAGAGGATATATCTCCTATTACCAGTTGTGGAGGATGATTCTTTTGTACTCTGGTGTTATGACGAGGTTCTTCATTAAGTCCAGCCTCTAGATTAGAGTCATTCACCTCAACTGAAGTGTTTTCAGCAGCCACTTCTTATTCTTTATTTTCTGGAGTCTCCTCATCTCTATCTTCTTCTTCACTCTGACTTGGTCCAGTAGATGGTTCCTTCTCACAGTCTTCAAAGGAATTCACTGTGGGTATGGGAAAGATCACAGATTTAGATATACTTTCTTGAACCTGTGTAGTCTCTGATCCTCCACATCCTGAACCTGCATAATCATACTACTGAAACCAAAAGAGTTAGTTAGTGAATCAATGTCAAATAGCCACTGAGGACCAGACCCAATAGGATTTGGTGTGTTCTCATTGCATTTGACATTGTCACTTTCTTCAATTATTCTAGAAGAAGAATTAAACACTCTGTAGGCCTTACTCTGAGATGAGTAACCAACAAGAAATCCATCATCTGCTTTGCTATCAAACTTACCTAAGTGAGTTTTGGTATTGAGAATGGTACAAGGACACCCAAAAGGTTTGAAAAATCCAATAAAGGGTTTTCTTTTATTTAAAAGCTCATAGGGAGTCTTGTTCTTTTGCTTGACCACTAGAACTCTGTTTTGGACATAACAAGCAGTATTAACTGCTTCAGCCCAGAAGGTAATTGGCAGTTTTGAATCAGCCAACAGAGATCTAGCAGCCTCTATTAGTGTCCTATTTCTCCTTTCAGCAACACCATTCTGTTGAGGAGTCCTAGGAGCACTATATTATCTCTCAATCCCTTTCTCTTCACAAAAGGTGTTTAGATCAAGATTTTTGAATTCAGTCCCATTATCTGATCTAATGACTTTTACTTTTTGATTAGTTTGGTTTTCAATTCTCAGGATAAAGGACTTGATCAGTCCACTTGTCTCATCCTTAGTCCTTAGAAAATATACCCAGGTGAATCTAGAGTAATCATCAACAATAACCAAGCAGTAAGATTTCTTGCCAATACTCATAACATTTGTAGGACCAAACAGATCCATATGCAATAACTGGAGACAAGAGGAAATTGAATTTATCTCTTTGGTCTTATGAGAAGTTTTATGTTGTTTGCCTTTAAGGCAAGCAACACAATGATCATCACATGTCATGCCTTCAGGATTTCAAGCATATCAATGGAGGACATGTTGCTTTTGGAGACAATCTTACTGGTGGTAAGATAAGTGGAAAAGGTAATGTCACCAAAGGTAAGATGACATTTGAGGATGTCTACTATGTTGATCAATTAAAATACAACCTGTTAAGTGTATCACAGGTTTGTGACAAACAACATAGTATATTATTTACAAATACTGAATGTATGATCCTTGCTCCAGGGTTCAAAGTAGTTGATGAAAGCATGATACTACTAAGAACTCCAAGAAAGGACAATGTTTACTGTCTAGATATGGAAAATGTTAAAAGTGATTCATCTCTAAATTGTCTTGTTTCAAAAGCTTCTATAGATGAATCCTCTCTATGGCACAGAAGGATGTGTCACATGAATTTTAAGACTATGAACAAACTTGTTAAAAACAACCTTGTAAGAGGTTTACCTTCTAAAGTCTTTTCATGTGATGATCATTGTGTTGCTTGTCTCAAAGGCAAACAACATAAAACTTCTCATAAGACCAAAGAGATAAATTCTATTTCTTCTTGTCTCCAGTTATTGCACATGGATCTGTTTGGTCCTACAAATGTTATGAGTATAGGCAAGAAATCTTACTGCTTAGTTATTGTTGATGATTACTCTAGATTCACCTGGGTATTTTTTCTAAGGACTAAGGATGAGACAAGTGGACTGATCAAGTCCTTTATCCTGAGAATTGAAAACCAAACTAATCAAAAAGTAAAAGTCATTAGATCAGATAATGGGACTGAATTCAAAAATTTTGATCTAAACACCTTTTGTGAAGAGAAAGGGATTGAGAGACAGTATAGTGCTCCTAGAACTCCTCAACAGAATGGTATTGCTGAAAGGAGAAATAGGACATTAATAGAGGCTGCTAGATCTCTGTTGGCTGATTCAAGACTGCCAATTACCTTCTGGGCTGAAGCAGTTAATACTGCCTGTTATGTCTAAAACAGAGTTCTAGTAGTTAAGCCAAAGAACAAGACACCATATGAGCTTTTAAATAAAAGAAAACCCTTTATTGGATTTTTCAAACCTTTTGGGTGTCCTTGTACCATTCTCAATACCAAAACTCACTTAGGTAAGTTTGATAGCAAGTTCATCTTCTAGAATAATTGAAGAAAGTGACAATGTCAAATGCAATGAGAACACACCAAATCCTATTGGAACTGGTCCTCAATGGCTATTTGACATTGATTCACTAACTAACTTCTTTGGTTTCAGTAGTAATGATCATGCAGGTTCAGGAGGTGAAGGATCAGGGACTACACAAGTTCAAGAAAGTGTATCTAAATCAGTGATCTTTCCCACACCCACAGTGAATTCTTTTGAAGACTGTGAAATAGAACAATCTACTGGACCAAGTCAGAGTAGAGATGAAGAGAATCAAGAAGATAAAGAATCAGAAGTAGCAGCTGAAAACACTTCAGTTGAGTTGAATGACTCCAATCTAGAAGCTGATGTTAATGAAGAACCTAGTCACAACACCAGAGTTCAAAAGAATCATCCTCCACAGCTGGGAATAGGAGATATATCATCTCCTATGATGACTAGACATCAGAGCAGACTTCAAGAAATGCAAGATCAACAGCATACAGTGCTTTCTTGCTTTCTATCCCAGCTTGAGCCTAAAAAGGCACATGATGCAATGAAAGAATCCAGCTGGATAGAAGCAATGCAAGAAGAATTGTTGCAGTTCAAACTACAAGATGTATGGGATCTGGTAGACCTTCCTAAAGGTCACAGAGCAATTGGCACAAAGTGGATCTTCAGGAACAAGAGAGATGAAAGAGGAATTGTCATAAGGAACAAAGCAAGGCTAGTGGCTCAAGGGTATACTCAAGAAGAGGGTATAGATTATGAAGAAGTCTTTGCACCTGTGGCTAGGATAGAAGCAATCAGATTATTCCTAGCCTATGCTTCTTACATGAACTTCAAAGTCTATCAAATGGATGTAAAGAGTGCTTTTTTCTATGTTTCAATTGAAGAAGAGGTATATGTCTATCAACCACCAGGGTTTGAAAACCCAAGCTATCCAGACAGGGTATACAAATTGAAGAAAGCTCTTTATGGACTGCATCAAGCTCCAAGAGCATGGTATGACACTCTGTCATCCTATATCTTGGAAAATGGCTTTGAAAGAGGAGTCATTGATAAGACTCTATTTATCAAGAGAAAGAAGAAGGATATCTTGTTGGTCCAAATTTATGTGGATGACATTATCTTTGGATCTACAAGAGATAACATGTGCAAGGAGTTTGAGGATCTAATGCATCAAAGGTTTAAAATGAGTTCCATGGGGGAACTTACTTTCTTCCTTGGACTCCAAGTTCAACAGAAGTCAGATGGCATCTTCATATGTCAATCCAAGTATGTGCAGGACATTCTAACCAAGTTTGGTTTCTCAGATTCAAAACCTGCTAGTACACCTATGGAAACTCACAAACAGATAACAGCAGATCTTGAGGGGGAGGATATGGATGTGCATCATTACAGATCCATGATTGGCTCTCTCATGTATCTCACAGCATCAAGGCCAGATATAATGTTTCCAGTCTGTGTGTGTGCAAGATTCCAAGTTAGGCCAAAGCAATCTCACTTTCAAGCTGTTAAGAGGATATTCAGATATCTCAAAGGACAACCCAGATTGGGACTTTGGTATCCTCATGACTCACCCTTTGACCTAATTGCATACTCAGACAGTGATCTAGGTGGGGCAAACTTGGACAGAAAGTCTACTTATGGAGGATGTCAGTTCTTGGGTGCTAGACTAGTTTCATGGCAGTGCAAGAAACAAACCACAGTGTCCACATCTACAACAGAGGCAGAGTACATAGCAGCTGCAAGTTGCTGTTCTCAAGTCTTATGGATTCAGAATCAAATGATGGACTATGGGGTAACCTTTCTACACACTCCCATCTTTATTGATAATAGCAGTGCTATCAGCATTGTAAATAATCCAGTCAAGCACTCTAAGACAAAGCACATTGAGATCAGGTATCACTTTATAAGAGACTGTAATGAAAAGAAACTTGTTCAAGTTGTAAAACTTCATACTGACAACCAGTTTGCTGATCTATTCACCAAAGCCTTTGATGTGGGTAGATTCACTTTCTTGGTAACAAGTGTGGGAATGATCAACTCTGAATAAGCTTTATCTCAAAAAGTGGATAAATATCTGAATATTATAGATTCTTGGTGCTTCTAATCTATCTTTTGCAGGGCATACATAGCAGTACTCAATTCAGCCTAAGCTTCAAGGAGTAAGTACGGTTAATACTGCTAGTTGGTTAATACTGCTAGTTGGTTAATACTGCTAGTTGGTTACTACTGCTAGCTAGTTAATACTGCTCACAGTTAATACTGCTAGTTAGTTAATACTGTTCACAGTTAATACTGCTCACAGTTAATACTGCTAGTTAGTTAATACTGCTCGCGGTTAATACTGCTCGCAGTTAATACTGCTAGTTAGTTAATACTGCTCGCGGTTAATACTGCTCGCAGTTAATACTGCTAGTTAGTTAATACTGCTCGCGGTTAATACTGCTCGCAGTTAATACTGCTAGTTAGTTAATACTGCTCTAGGTTAATACTGCTTTTAATCCGAATACTATAAATACCCTTTGCCCGCCTAAAAGTTCATAACGACTCTTTGCTTACTATTCTCTTGTGCTCTAAACCCTCTCTCTCTCAAGTATCAAGTTTTCAGGCAAGAACTTTCAACGATCAATGGCATCAATGGCATTCATTGACGAGCACAATGAAATCGCGATGCTCCAAAAGCCAAAGCAAGCTGCAGGATTTCATCAGATTGTGGATTTCCTGAAAGCTAGTCATATCGCCCACGCACTAACAGTGTCTCCCTCAATTTATATTGAGCATCAAAGGCAATTCTGGGCACATGCCACCATTGTTACTGAGGATGGTGTGCAAATGATAAAGACGACAGTGTGTGGCAACCCTTGACAGTTTCTGAAGAAGTTATTCGCATCAGTCTACGTCTAGATGATGCTTCTGGTATAACTTCTATTCCCAATGATGAACTGTTTTCTTCCCTTACAAGAATGGGGTATGGAGGCCCATTGGGTGTTTTCAAATTCTCAAAAGCAAAATTTTCACCCCAATGGCGTTTTCTTGTTCATACCTTGATGCATTGCATCTCCAAAAAGACTACTGGATTGAGTGAGTTCAGCAGTCCAATTGCCTATGCTTTGGTCTGTTTGGCTACAGCCAGAAAGTATAATTTCTCAAAAATGATATTCAATGATCTTGTATCAAACATGGGAAACAAAAAGAGTTTCTTTATGTATCCCAGGTTTGTCCAAGAAGTTATTACCAATGAATTGACGGACATACCACAACCTGTTGGGGTATATGTACCTAAACCCCCCAAAGGCAAGGTTTTCTCAAATATGAGAAGATCTGCTGGGGACTCGGAAGGAGTTGACACCCCATTGTTCTCTACAATGATGGTGGTGTCCCAAACCACTGAAGGTATGGCAGCAGGGTCAAGGCCCCCATTAGACCATCCCACTGCTAGCCAAGCCCAACCTTCTCACTCAAAAACAATTCCCCAGTCCCTTCTTACAAAACCAACCTCTCCAATTACCCATACTTACAAGAGAAAACAGGTAAAGAAGGCTCCTTCCCTTCTTGTACCAGAATCCCCCAAGCCTTTAAGCCCTCTAAAGGAGAATTCTCCTTTAGAGAATATCCATAGGGAAACCACAGGGGTGTCTCCCAACCCCAAGGAGGTGCTCTCTGAGGAGGAGGAAGAGCATATGGGTGATGAGGCTGCCACTACTCCTGCTAGCACAGAGGAGGAAAGGGGTAACATCAATAAGACCTCCCCATGGCAACTTTAAATGAGCAATCATTTGAAGGTCCCTGGTGCCAAGAAACCACGGGGGTGGATAGTGCTTCTGCTAGGCAGAAGACATCTACTAATAAAAGATCCAATGATCCTTCAATAGGGGGTAACACTCCTGGAGAAGGTGAGGACAGATATAACTATGAGGAATTAATGGAGACCATGGGAAACATCAACCAGGATGTCATAAAGCAAGGTAAAGAAATAGAGGAGATGAAGGTGGTTATCCTATCTCAACAAGTTCAGATCACCAAACTAAAGAAAATGGTGACAAGATTGTTACAGAAAAAGAGAAGGAAGCAGTATGTGTTAAAAAGGAGGGCAAGTGCTCAAGATGCTTCCAACAAGGGGGAGAAGCAAGAGAATGAAACTGTTGAAAAGAAAGCTGAAGTTGAGGGGGAGACAGAGGAAGAGATGGAAAAAGAAACAGAACTAGGGCTCTCTGTGGAAGAAATGGAGATAGCAGAAACCTTAGTCAAAGCAAAGAATGATACTCCTAAGGCTTCTCAAAAGGCCAAGGGAGTAGTTATCAAAGAAGGAGGGATCTCAGAGCAGGAAAAAGAAAAGGAAATTTTGAAAGAATCAAAGGGAAAAGGAAAAGAGAAGGTGATTGAAGCTGAAATGCCTCCAAAACAGAAGTCTCAGATTGAAATGGATGAGGCAATAGCAAAGCAGTTGCAAGATCAAATGGAGAAGGAGGAACAGCTGCAAACAGAAACTGATAGAGAGCTTGCAAGAATAATGGCCAAGAAGTTAAATGCAGAATACCAAAAGAGTTTGAAAGAAGCAGCTCAGACAACAGCTCAGGCCAAGCAAGTACAAGTAAAAAGGATGCCATTCAAAAAGCAGAAAAGACAACCCTCCAAGACCTTTTTGGCCAATCAGGAAAGAAGAAAGATGATAAACTTCCTGAAAGGTGCAATTGGTGTTAAGGGGGAGATGTTTACCCATATCGCATACTCTCAGGTTGAAGAGCTATACAGGAAGGAAATGACAAAGCTTCAAGGGGATTCCTCTCAAAGAGAAGAAGCAGAAAGGAGGATGAAAGAGAGACATGATCTCAACATCCAACAACCATTCCCTGAGGAGACCACACCTTCAAAGGATAAAGCTGAAGAAAAGATAGAAGAACCTGGAAGTGTTGGTATAGAAGCAAAGTCTGGAAAAAGAGTGAAATCAATTGCTTCAAAAAGGCAGTTGAAAAAGCCAAGGGTGGAAGAAACTAAAAAGGAAACAGAACCTTCAGTCATATCTCAAACAGAATCAGTTCAACTTCCAGAACAGTCTAGTGAGCCAACAGATGAAAATATGGATACATACATGACCATAGTGGAACCTTTGAAGGCTGATCCAATCTCTATGCAAGCTCCAGAGATCATCTTCTGGGATATTCTAAGAGACAATGGAAAGAATTTCTTCAGAATCAAGAGAGCTGATGGTTCATTTGAAGCTTATTCAACATGGGGGAGAGTTATTAGAAGTTGCTCCAGAGCTGATATGGAAGAATTATACAAAGTAGGGATGAAACTTTATGAACCTGTGTTGAAAGGTACTGAATAGAATCTTCTCAAAGTTACATTAGAATACTTGTGCATGATGTTTGATCCAGAAAGAGTACATCATAGGATTAAAGATCATAAGCATGAGTTCATATTCAAGAAGATTGACAAATGGATACTATTTGAAAACTGTGGAGTATACATGATTACTATTGACAACTGTTATCATGAATACTACCTGGTGGACAAAATATATGAGCATAGCAAGGAGAAGTTGGAAGGGATGCTTAAAGCTACACTGGTTTGTACAAAGGATTCAGAGATGGCCAAGATTGTGGTGAGAAGAACTGTGAATCAAAGCTTGGGCCTAGATCCAAATTTGGGAAATTGAACCAGAGGTGTTGAAAGCATCTTGAAGAGCTTCTGGAAGAATATCTGAAGAACTTGACTTCTCTTCTAAAAGTCAAGTTAGGGGGAGATTGTTGGGAACTGAAGATTCTACTAAGTGTGGTTACTACTGCTAGTACAAGTGTGGTTACTACTGCCAGAGTACTTTGAAGATTAATACTGCTGAGTATTACTACTGCTAGTAGAATTAATACTGCTAGTCAAAGTTAGTGCTGCTTGAACAAAGTTAGTACTGCTTAGCTAGTTAGTACTGCTAGTAGTTAGTACTGCTTAGTAGTTAATGCTGCTAGAAGAAGTTAATGCTGCTGAGCATTATTAGTGCTGCTCAAGAGATCCGGATGGAAAGCATGACAGCTGGATATACTGAAGATATACATAGAAGATATACATAGAAGATATACTGAAGATTTGTTTATTCTTTGTAATTATCTTTTGATCAGTATATGTATAGAATGTATAGAATAGATAGAAATAACTTTTGATAATTATTCTAGAGAGAAATCAACCTCAAGGCATAGATCCTAATTCTAGAGAAGTAGAATTCGTATTGGTGAGCCTGTTCATCAATATTGAGGTTGAGTGTGTAATCTTGTGATTTTAATCATTGAATACAAGTTTACAGTTTGTTAATCATATACTGTTTTGTTTACTGTTTTATCAAATATCAAAGTGTTATTCCGCAACTTCTTTGATATCAGTTTCTGAGAATTAATTCTTGTTAAGAATTCGATCCTGACAGTTTTGAAGTTCATGTGACACATCCTTCTGTGCCAAAGAGAGGATTCATCTACAGAGGCTTTTGAAACAAGACAATTTAGAGATGAATCACTATTCACATTGTCCATATCTAGACAATAAACATTGTCCTTTCTTGGAGTTCTAAGTAGTATCATGCTTTCATCAACTACCTTGAACCCTGGAGCAAGGATAATACACTCAGTATTAGAAAATAGTATACTATGTTGTTTGTCACAAACCTGTGATACACTTAACAGGTTGTACTTCAATTGATCAACATAGTAGACATCCTCAAATGTCATCTTACCTTTGGTGACATTACCTTTTCCACTTATCTTACCACCGGTAAGATTATCTCCAAATGCAACATGTCCTCCATTGATATGCTTGAAATCCTGAAGGCATGACATGTTGCCTGTCATGTGCCTAGAGCAACCACTATCAACATGCCATATGCTCTTTCCCTTGAGCTGTTGGTTGCCCTGCACATATAATAAGTCAGTTAGTATGAATTAGGAACCCAAGCCAAAGTGGTCTTGGGTATCCCTTTCTGATCAAAATATTTGCATTCTTTCTTGACAAGATTTTTGAATTTTAACTCCTCATTCTTGGAGTACTTTGTCACAATAATAGGCTTGGAAACATTTGTGCTGGAAACAATACTGGTTTTAGAGGTACTAACTACCTTATCAGCACTTGCATGCTTAGCAGTACTAACCTTGTTAGCAGTAGTAACTGTGTTAGCAGCAGTAACTGTGTTGGCAGTATTAACCTTTGAAGAGGTACTAACTGTATTAGCAGCATTAATGTTTTTAGCAGAACTAACACAGGTAGCAGCAGTAATACTTCCAGCAGCACTAACCCTGTCAGCAGTACTAACAGTTTTAGTGCTTTTAGGCACCCATATTTTAATACTTTCTTTTAAAAATTCTTTCTTCGTGAGGCCTTTCCTTTCACCATGTTTCTTTATCACATGTTTCTTTCCATCCTTCCTATAACCAACAGGTTTTTGCACAGATCTATGAAAGGTTATCTGTTGATTAATAGGGTTAAAGAAACAATGTTTACCCAAGTGATTCAACTTGCCACATATGAAACAAGGTTTTGGTCTATTGATCTTACTCAGATCAACTCCTTGTTTCTGAGCCCATTGATTATTCCAGTTTCTTTGATTACCTCTTTTTAAACCAGAATTTAGGCTCTTGGCTTTACTGCAAGTACACTGTTTACAAGATCCAGGATTCACAATTGTGGTTTGTTTGTAATGGACCTTGTTGTCTTTTCCTTTGGTCCTCTCTATTTCCTTGGATTTGACCCAGATTTTCCCACATCCCTCATTGGTGATTATATTGTTTTCTACTGGGATTTCTTTACTCATATCATTATCTCTTTTCTTACTTGCTTCTTTCTCAGTTAAATCCTTAATTACTACTTCATCCAAAGGGTCTATCTTAAAGGCTTTTTCAGATAAGTCCTTTTTCTCCTTGGTTTCTAACAAGTCTGAAGTAGGAGAGATATAATTGTTGTTGTAAGGAGGAGGTGTACTGTTGTATCCAATACCAGACTTCATCTTATCATGAATCTGAGCCTTTAGAAGAGAATCCATTGCTTTTGAAGCATATGAAAACTTTTCTATGTCAAGTTTAACTTTAGACAGTTCCTCCTTCAGATTATCACTCTCTTCTAAGGATTTAGATAGTTTGGTCTCTAACTCATTCTTTTCCCACTTCCAATAGTTAGTGTCATAAGAGTGTTGAAGTTCATTAGCTTGAAAGCCTTTGATTTGTTCTTAAAATCTCTATACAATTAACACATAATCTCTTCTATCCTTTTCTAACCTTTTGAGGTCATCACACATACTTTGATTGTGATCCCTGTATCTTTTGACAGTGCCAATGCAGGATTTAGTACAAAGATTAGAAGTTACCTCAAAGGGGAGATCAGACACTTCTGACATAAGAGCTTGATTCTGAATGGCTTCCTCAGCTTGATCACTCCAGTCAAATCCCATTCCTTGTTGAGAGACAAGGGCTTGAGCAGGATTCTTGTTCTGAGTGTAGCCTCCATTCTGAGCTTGTTGGTGGTTGTTGTTTGGAACAACACTTCTGGATTCTCTAGCAAAGTGTCCTTTCATGTGACACTTATAACATTCCACCTTGGTTTTGTCAAAACCAGCTCCATCTTCTCTTCTTTGAGAGAAGTTATTCCTACCTGTTCTTTTAATGAACTTCTTCACTCTCATGGATAACATGGCCATCTGCCATTTAATATCCATCTCCTCCAGGTCATCAGGGTGAAGTTGATCCAGATCATCATTAATCAATGAATTGTTACTTTGACTGGACAAGAAGGCTTCAAATATTGTTTCAGTTCCTTTTTCTGAACTTGCTCCACTAGCAGTATTAACTGCTTCAGGGATGGCAGTAGTATCTGTGGATGCTGAAAGAAGTGCAGCATTGTGGACATAACCAGTAGGCTTCTTCTTGATCTCTACCTCAGATTCAAAAACTCTTAGATCATTGTATAGATCATCAAGTTCTTTCTCTTCCAGATTGTCACTCTGTCTATATGAGACAGTGTACATAGTCCATTCATCCCCAAGAGATCTGAGGAACTTTCTGTTGATGTCATCTTGATCCATCTTCACTCCTACAGTAGCCAGTTCACCAATGAGCTTGTTGAACCTATCAAAGGTTTGAGTCATAGACTCATTCTTTGAGGAAGTAAAGTTCTCATACTGCTGCTTTAGAACATCTCTTTGATTTCTTTTGATGCTCTTTGTTCCAACAAATCTTTTCTCTAGAGCATTCCAGAGAATCTGAGCATCAGTGCAGTTACAAAATTGATGCTGATATTCATTGGGGATGGCCAAGAGCAGAGTGCTTAAGGCCTTCATCTCTGTCTGTCTGATCTTCCTTTCACCATCTGTCTTTGGTGGAGGTCTTTTCCCATCTGGTCCTATCCTTCCAGCTTCAGAAGGACCATTCTCAATGATATCCCACATTGAGTAATCAGTAAGAAGAATATATTGTCTGATTCTGATCTTCCACATGTCAAACTCACTGGGTTTGAGCATTGGAACCTTGGAGACCAAAGAACTACTTGATTCTGTAAGATTTTCCATGATAAATAAATGTTTCTGAGAGAGTTCAGGCTCTGATACCACTTGTCAGGATCGAATTCTTAACAAGAATAAATTCTCAGAAACCAATATCAAAGAAGTTGCGGAATAACACTTTGATATTTAATAAAAACAGTAAATCAAACAGTATATGATCAATAACTTGCAAACTTGTATTGAATGCTTGAAGTTACAAGAATAAACACACAACCTCAATATTGATGAACAGGCTCACCAATACGAATTCTACTTCTCTAGAATTAGGAACTATGCCTTGAGGTTGATTTCTCTCTAGAACTTAGAATCTCTATTTATTTTCTCTATCTATTCTATACATATACTAATCAAAAGATAACTAAAAAAATAAATAAATCTTCAGTATATCTTCCATGTATATCTCTAAGCTTCCATGTATATCTTCTGTATATCCAGCTGTCATTCTTTCCATCCGGATCTCTTAAGCAGCACTAATTATGCTCAGCAGCATTAACTTCTTCTAGCAGCATTAACTACTAATCAGTATTAATTGAACTAGCAGTAGTAATACTCAGCAGTATTAATCTTTAAGTCGTCTAGCAGTAGTAACTCTGAACCAGCAGCATTAACCATACTTGATCTTTTCTTCAGTTCCCAACATACGGAGATAATTGGAACAATTGCTTTATTGAATATCTCTTGTACGAAGATACATGATTTGGTTTTGAAAAAGCAATATTCTCAACAACATCTGTTTTACTAGTCAATCCTGTATTACAGTTCAAATCTTCTATTTCGGTCGCCATTCTGATTTAACTCCAATCCGTTTCTTTTTCACATCTGAAACAGTTGAAACTTTAGAATTAGTACTGTGAGTTTTAAAAGATTGCTTCTTCTTTGACTTACCAGTGGTTTTCTGTTTCTGTGAATGCCTAGATTTGTTTTTCTTACCTTTGGCACTCTTGGAATTCACAGAAACTGACTTCTAAACTTTCGTTGATGTTTCACCCTTTTCATACTCACTAGGTAGTCCAAAAGAATTTATAACAAACTTTGAATGATCAGGAAGTTTAGCATTAAAATCAAATTGATCAACACAGTCATCTAACTCACCTTCAGAGTTTAAATAATCAAACTCTACATCAAGTAAATCAGAAATGTCATCAGATTTTGAAGTTTTTAAAGGTTTAGAAGTTATAGAATTTTTAAGCACAGTGAAGAACACAGTTTGTTCTAAATCCATCAAAATTCTTTTTTCGACTAGAGTATTCTCGAGTTAAGAAATTTTACTTTCCAACACGAAATGTGGTACATAAATCTTACCTTCGATAGGTTTAGCCTCCAACTCTTTTGAAGAATAACTTTCAAAATAATCATTGGAAAAAAATTTGATTTATCAGAACTATAACTGTTATTTAACCTCTCATAACGAAATGGAAGTTGCATTTTAGTTGTGTTCTTCCGTTTCTCCTTTTTTTTAGCTTCAACCTCGTAAGACAGTTTGGTCCACTTAACTTTGAGTTCAGGGTATTGTGGTGCCAGTTTTAAAAATCCAAAGCCATAAAGTGCAGGCACTTTTGAAATACCCTTTTTGAGGTAGTGTGGGTTCTCATAACCAAATCCCCAACACTCACTACTCTCTTTAGGTTTGTAAAGATGAATAGTGTGTTTAGTTTGACCTAAACTGTAAAGCTTTTCTTGCAAAACATTCACCTTATCAGTTAAAGATTTATTATCTTTTGAAAATGATGAACACTTTTTAGCAATCTCTTTTGATTTAAATTGGCACAGTTTATACTTTGAAGTAGTTTCATCTAATTCATTGTGAAGTATTGTCTTCTCTTTCCCGCTGGTATCAATATTTTTATGGAAAACTTCAATTAATACGTTCTTCTCAGCAAGATCCTTGCTAAGTTTCTGTATTAATTGATTGTTTTCTTTCATGATACCTTTTTCGCGTTCATGTTTAGACTTTACTTCCTGGAATTCAATCATCATGGCATGCATAACATTTAAAAATTCTGACTCAATCATATCACATACCTCTTCAGTTCCTTCGTCATCAGAACCAGCTTCATCTTCAGTCACTTCCTTTCCTATGAAACACAAATGAGCTTTCTCTTCTGTTTCCTCTTTTTCCTCATCTGAATGGTTGAGCCATAACTCATCGTCTGCCATTAATGCCTTGTCAGCCTCTTGTTGCTTCGCCAAGAGCATCTTGTTCTTGTAGTATTCGGAGTTTCGGACTTTTGGCTTTCTACAATCTTTTGCAAAGTGTCCAAGCTTACCACAATTGTAGCACTTTGTCGGTTCTGGTTGTTTCTTCTCTTCAACTCTATATTGTTTCTCATCAGACTTCTTTTCTTCTACTCTCTTTCCTTCAACTCTCTCCTTGTGTTCATAATTTCTAGACCCAGAAGAATATCTCTGACTGTTTGAGCTAGGCTTTTTGTAGAACTTTTTCTGGAAGGCTTTAGTCAGCATCAGCATAGCCTGCTTTAAATTCTCACAATCATCAGAATCATAATTATCTTCACTATTTACCTCTTCTGACTCAGAAACTATCACTTTCTTTTTCTTCTTCAAGCTTACCGACTTCTTCTTGACTACTAGAGCCACAGGATCAGAAACCACTCTTTCAGCCTTTTTCTTTTCCTCTTTGAGCTCCTCCACCTCTTCCTCGTTCTGCCTTAAAGTTTCATATACCTCGTGAAGTGGAATTTTATTCAGATCTTTCATCTGCTTCATCTGTCTTGTAAATCTCTTCCACTCAGGTTGGAGGATACTAAGAAATTTAACATTAAGCTCAATTTGTGACTTCTTTACTTTGTTCTTACTGAGCTCATTAAGTAAAGTCACAAATCTATCATATGAGGCTTCCAGAGTTTCACCCTCTTTGTCCTTGAACTCTTCATAGTTGTTAAGGCAATTGGAGACTTTGAGCTAGTTTCCAATTTTTGACCCTAGCATCATTTTCTCTAACTGATCCCATATTTGCTTGTCGGTAACATTGTAGCTATCAATCTTGACATATATTTCATTTGGTATACCTTGAAGAATGAAAGATCTTGCAAGTCTATCAGCCTTATGTATACTTCTTTACTCGTCCGTATACTCCTCAAGTGGTAATGGATACTCTCTCTGTTCCTCTTCACCACATCTCTCCTGCTACATTGAGTGTTTTGGTAGGAGGTTTCATGATACCTTCCTTTAATGACATTCTGATATAGTCTCCCAAGTCATTTCTGTCGACGAAATCCAAGAATCAATATTTCCATTGCTCGTACTCTCCTTTGAAGAGTACCGGTGGCTTTACATCTAGCCTGATAACGAGAGCTTCCCTTGATGTCATCGTGTTTTGAAAGTATTCAATAAGAACTTGACAAACTGATTGTTAGTCCAAAAAAAATCAAATAAATCAGAAAAACTTAGACAGAAAATCAGAAATGAAATTTCCAAAATTCTCTAAGTATGGAATTCGCAAACTAAAAAGGAATACAAGGAATTCGCAAATCACAATGATAACCACATAATTCGCACACAACAAATTTAAGTATTCGCATAAAAGAACAAATCAGAATTTGCATGAACTTTAAGAATTCGTATAACACTCAAGTACGAATTCTTGACTTTTCGCAAGAGACACAGATACGAATTATGTCCTTGATAAAATTTCAAGAAGAAACTTTTCGCAAACAAGCTTATGCGAATTCTTGGCAATTCGCAGATAGGCCAATACGAATACTTAAGAATTCGTAACACACAGTCCTGCGAATTCTTTACAGTTCTCAACACACTAGGCTGCAAATTATGTACTTTGAAAACTTTATCAAAAGCTTTTCGCAAACATGACCTCCGCGAATTCTTTCCTTGGCAAAATTTTCACACATATCTACAAATTCTGAGCAATTCGTAAATAGAATAATGCGAATTCTTAAGAATTCTCAACACACAAAGATGTGAATTCTATGAAATTCGCAAGAGACACACTTGCGAATTCTATACTTCGAATTCAAAAATCATGAGAAAACTAAGGAATCTGTGAATTCTTCGATCAACTTCTGCGAAAACTTGAACACTCTACGATTTCTTGGAGAACTTGCGAGTTCTTCATATCTGTTTGCGAATTCTTCAATTTTCGAAGAAAAACACCTCTGGATTCTTCAAAAATCTAACTATATCTTGAATTTCGATCTAAGACTTTGACAATTAGACCACTAGAACATCTAGAATCAATTTATATCAAAGAATTACAACAAAATTCACTTAATCATCTAAATCGATCCTTGACACAGTGTTCGAACTCTGGAAACTCAAAAACCAACAAATTCATGAATTAACCTATACAAAGTCGATCAAAAACTCAATTAGAACACAAAATAATCAATTACAACTCGAATTACAAACACAAATTCAAAAATTAATCTGAACTTGATGAAATAGAGTCGAACTTCCCTTTTAATCGATTTTTCTTGATTTCTATCGGATCTGCTCTGGTGCCAATTATTATTCTCAGATTTGATCAATTTCTCATTACTAAAAAACAATCACAAACAAGATTAAACAAACTAGCTGTTTTGATTAATCACAAGATTCGATTACAAACTAATCTGAATCACTTTTTCTCTCTAACCATGACTTTCTCTCTCTAACTCTGTAAACTCAGAATGCGTACTATTCTAACAACTCTAGTTGAAAAACACTAGTCATGTATCTATTAACAGAAAACAAACGCTTACAAAACAAACTTAACACAAGACTTTGACTTTGACTTGTTTACAAATGACTTTGACTTTGCTTGAGAGTTTAACTTTCAACTTTGACTTGCTTGAACTTTGACCTTTAGTCTTCAGTCTTCTATGATCTTGTATCCAACATATTTATGCTCTAACACATTCTTTATCAAAATCACGACCATCATGTTATAGAAGGGTTTATAGATGCCGACTATAATGGAATCCTACGAATAGGCGGTCTACGACAAGCTATTGTGTGTTGGTTGAAGGGAATTTAGTCTCATGGAAAAGCAAGAAACAGAATGTCGTTTCCCGGTCAAGTGATGAATCTGAATACAAGGATATGACCCAAACCACTTGTGAGTTGATATGGTTGCGTAATCTACTAGGTGAACTTGGGTTTGTCAATGTAAACCGATGAATCTATATTGTGATAATGAGGCGACTATCCACATTGCAAACAATCCCGTGTTTCATGAGAGAACAAAACATATCGAAGTGGACTTCATTTCACTTGTGAAAAGCTAGAAGATGGAAGCATCTCAACTCCCTTTGTTCGAACAGGAAGTCAACTTGCAGATGTCTTTTGTAAGATCCTAAAAATTAGGGTGAAATTAAAAATTGAAAATTCGGCTATATAACGTCTGTAAATGATAGAAACCAATATACCAAAAAAGGGAGATCCAATAACCTGTAAATAATGGATACGACGACTAAAACCAATGTACGTCAACCCAACACGGGGACCATAGTACGACAATTACAACCCCAAATAATTAAAGAATAAATTCGACAACCTAATAATCTAACTTGGACAAGTAAGATTAAGGTCGAGTGTCGCTATTATATTCCAAAAGGTATATTATCTATACTTCAATGTATCGGTCACTATGTCATCAAAAAGACCGCTCTCGACCACAAGGCCTTCCTCTCAATCCCGACGAGTCCCACCGCTAGAATGACCTTCCATACATGACAACCAAAGAACAAGTGTTACGCTAAAGCCTAGTGAGTATAATTAAGAGGAAATGAAATTAAATGATAAACCGGCTTGAAGTCATGTAGCCGATCTAGTCATGAGCTAAACCAAAACAAATCCAATAAACCATTAGTGCTCAATAAATACTGACAACAGTTTAATTCACATAGCGAGATCAACTTCTCCAAGTCTATTGCCCGAAATCATCAAGCCAGCCACTCCAGGTCTTTCTTGAGTGTTCCAAAACAGAGGAACTCAAGCACATTGGAATTACATTTTACTCTCCATGAGACGCTGCCCGACCGTATAGGCCCACCCCCTACTTACCATAGATCCCGATGCCTATTCCGTGCTATTGTGGTGAACCGAACATCCCCAAGCGGGACATCGGAACATAGTGCCTATGGATCCATTACACTATGACCAAAACCAAAACATACCAACACATTCATTATAAGTAATGCATGTAAAGCTTAAGAACCCAAATCATAATGATATACATGGTTTCCAAAGTGAAGTCTTGACCCCCACCAACAAAATCCCATCAACAATGATATCTTAAGATCCATAACAAAAATCCAAATTATCGATAAGTAGCTCATTACTCAAATCTCACCAAAACCCTAGTTTTCACTTGGAGTTTTACCAAAATCCCATAGAACAATATTAGTTATCAAAAAAGTTGGTAAGCATAGAAAACCATTAATATTGTTTAAAACACCATCTCTTAATATCCTTGTTTAAGCCATAACCTAATACTTTCAAAATCCATAGTTGGGTCAAAACATAACAAAAACCCAAAATGTGATTAGGAGATAATTATGAGGATGAGAACACGTAGACCCTAATATTATGTAAGGATAGTGGGTAGAGAAACTCATCTTGTAAGGGTTATACACAAACCCTAGATGTGATACTTGAGAAGGAAGGAGGGATAGCACTTGAGCTTGGAGCAAAAGACTTTTAATCACAACCAATAACCTAGATCAAATCCATAAACCATTAATATTGATCCCTACTAGAAGCATTCAATGAAGAAGGATGAAATCCCTACTTTTTTCTCTCCACAATCGCCTTCAATGAGTTCCCACAACCAAATGATTCAAAATTGGGTTGGTAAGCATTTAAGGGCCTGGAGCCCGTTAGCAACATTACCTCGCGACTATGACACTGTCATAGTCGTCTGGTCATAGTCTCCCGTGTCCAAGGACTTACTTACCAACCTGGCAACAATGACACGTGATAGTGACACATGTCATAGTCATTTGGTCATAGTCTCCGGCTTCACTCCCCTTCCGGTACACACCCCGCGACAGTGACCTCTGTCATAGTCACGGGCATTGTCACCACAAGCTTTCCACTAACTGATTTCACTCCAAATCAACCCCAAGAACACGCATTTCCCTCGCTAGGTTAACAAGGTTTATGATCAAATTAGCGACATACCAGAACTGCGGGTGTTACAATCCTTCCTAACTTGGAGAATACTTTGTCCTAGAAATCTTGGCTAGGTGAAGAGGTGAGGATATCTTCACTTCATGTCCTCTTCTGCTTCCCAAGTAACATTTTCACCTCGATGGTGTTTTTATTGAACTTTCACCATAGTGACTTCCTAGTGACGAAGCTTTTTCGTCTTCTTCTCCAAACTTGCACTGGGTTCCTCGATGCAACGGTTTCCCTCATCAACTATAATCTTGGAGAGTGGGATAACACTCTCCTCCTCTGCTAGACATTTATGAAGGTAGCACACATGAAATGTGTTATGGGTCCCTCTCATTTCTGAAGGGAGTTCCAACTGGTAAGCTTGTAGTCCTACTCGTTTAAGCACGATGAAGGGCCCAAGGAAACGAGGACTCAACTTCCTACGCTTTCCAAAACATATAATCCCCTTCCAAGGGGACACCTTCAACATAACACGGTCTCCTACTTGGAACTCTATCGGCCGCCGCTTCTTTTCGGCATAACTTTTCTGCCGGTCTTGAGTCGCTTTTAAGCATTCACGTATATCTTTTACCTTATCCACCGTCTCTTGTACAATTTTTGGTCCAAAAAATTGCTTATCCCCGGCTTCTAGCCAACATACGGGAGTTCGGCACTTGTGACCGTATAAAGCTTCAAACGGTGTCATTCCAATACTTGAGTGGTAGCTATTGTTGTATGTGAACTCTACCAAAGGTAGGTGTGAGTCCCAACTACCCCCAAAGTCAATTACACAAGATCTCAACATATCTTCAAGTGTCTGGATTGTCCTCTCGCTTTGGCCGTCGGTTAGAGTATGGTAGGTTGTGCTCAACTTCACCCGCGTGCCCAATTCCTTTTGCAAACCATCCCAAAAATGCGACATGAACACTGTCGCGATCGGAAACAATAGATAACGGTACACCATGACAAGATACCACTTCATCAATATACAACTTTGCCAGCTTGTCCATAGGAAAAGTCTCCCGCATGGCCAAGAAATGAGCGCTTTTGGTCAAATGGTCCACTATCACCCAAATGGTGTCATGACCGCGTAGTCTTACGCAATTTCGTTAAGAAATCCATCGTGATGTGTTCCCACTTCCATTTTGGAATTTCTAAAGATTGAAAACTCCCATAAGGTCATTGGTGCTCGGCCTTCACTTGCAAGTAAGTCACACATCGTTCCACGTAGCGCGCCACATCAAGCTTCATAACCGGACACCAATAATGTAACTTTAAGTCCCGATACTTCTTCGTGCTTCCCGGATGGATGGAATACTTCGATTTGTGGGCATCCTCGAGAAGAAGTTCTCGATTGCCCCCGATCCTAGGCACCCAAACTCACCCATTGAAAAGCTTTACCTGGCCATCCTCTATCAAGAGTAGATGTTGCTTTGTCATGACCTCTTCCTTGAGGTTCTCCTCTAGCAAGGCTTCAGCTTGCGACATTTTAATTCGGTTGATGAGTGTTGACGTCAACTTGATCCGTGCGAAAGTAGCTTTGGAATTTCCCCCGTAGTCCTTTCGACTGAGAGCATCGGCGACGACATTTTCCTTACCCGAATGGTAAAGCAACTCGCAATCGTAATCTTTTAATAATTCCAAGCACCTCCGCTACCTCATGTTTAACTCCGTTTGATCAAATATATGCCTCAAACTCTTGTGGTCCTTATAGAGAGTGCACTTCGTGCCGTATAGGTAGTGTCGCTATAATTTTAAGGCAAACACTACCACCGCCAATTCCAAATTGTGGGTAGGGTATTTGACTTCATGAACTTTGAGTTTCCTCGACGCGTAAGCAATTACTTTACCCCTCTGCATTAGGACACAACCCAATTGATGCATCACTATACACTACAAAGTCTTTTGTCCAATCGGGTAAGGATAAGACGGGAGTTTCACACAGTTTCCTTTGTAAAGTTTCGAACGCCTTCTCTTGACTCTCGGTCCACACAAATTTCACGTTCTTTCGGGTTAAGGCCGTCAACATTGAGGCTACCTTGGAAAAGTATTGGATGAATCTTCGGTAGTATCCCGCCAATCCTAGAAAACTTTGGATTTCTGATGGACTCTTGGGTGGTTCCGAATTCATCATAGCCTCGATCTTCGTGGGGTCTACTTTCACTCCTTCGTTCGTAACTACATGCCCCAAAAATTGTACCTCTCGAAGCCAGAAGTCACACTTTGACAACTTTGCGTAAAGTTTTTCTCGTCTTAGAACCTCTAATACCTCTCGAAGGTGTTGCTCATGACTCTCTTCGTCTTTAGAGTAAACCAAGATGTCATCGATGAACACAATTACCGCCTTATCGAGGAATGGTCGGCACACTCGGTTCATCAAATCCATGAATATAGCTGGAACGTTGGTTAGACCGAACGACATCACTAGAAACTCATAGTGACCGTAATGCGTCCTAAACGCCGTCTTTGGGATGTCGCCCTTCGTCACCTTCACTTGATGGTACCCTGATCGAAGGTCGATCTCTGAAAAGCAACCCGCGCGTTGCAATTGATCAAACAAGTCATCAATCTTCGGGAGTAGATACTTGTTCCTCACTGTTACTTTATTCAGTTCTCTGTAGTCGATGCACATTCTCATTGAGTCGTCCTTCTTCTTGACGAACAAGACCGGAGCTCCCAAAGGTGACGAAATTGGTTTTATAAAACCCTTCTCAAGAAGGTCTTGGAGTTGAGTCCTCATTTCTTGCATCTCGGTATGAGCCAGTAGGTAGGGAGCTCGGGCAATCGGAGCTGCTCCCGGAATGAGATCAATCCGGAATTCTACTAGACGATCGGGTGGTAAACCGGGCAAGTCTTCCGGAAATACATCGGGAAACTCTCATACCACCCTAACCTCTTCTAGCTTCCTCTTCTTAAGTTTGGTGTCGATTGCGTACGCCAAGAATGATGAACATCCTTTCGCCAAACATTTTCATGCTTTGATCATAGAGATGACCGTCACTTCACCCTTCTTCCTCTCACCGTAAATTATCGTCGCATCACCATTCACCACGGGTAGTCGGATTATCTTCTTGGAACAAAAGATCTCGGCTTGGTTTCCTGCTAACCAATCCATTCCCACTACCATATCGAACCCCCCAATTTGCATTGGCATCAAGTTAATGGGGAATTTCTTCCCTTCAACCTTGAGAGTGCAATCTCTCACAGCATCCCGGATTATTACTTGACCTCCGTTAGCTATTTCTACTACTATAGCTTCCTCTAATCTACTCATTGGCATGACAAGCTTTTGACAAAATACATCGGATACGAAGGAGAATCTAGCACCCGAATCAAATAATACACGTGTAGGTACAAAGTTTAGGAGAAATGTACCCGACACCACATCAGTAGAGGCTTTGGCTTCCTCAGTAGTCATCTGAAAAGCTCTTCTGGTCACTCTCGGAGGATCTATCTTCTTTCCGCCGTTTCCGCCGGTCTTTAACTTGGGACATTCATCTCTAACATGACCCGGATCTTTACACTCGAAACACAAATGCCCCTTGACGGGATAATCTTTGTAGGCGTTGTCCGAGCTTTCTGCATTTGAAACAAGCTCCGGGAACGAAATTGCACAGGCCGAAATGCTTACTCCGACACTTGGAACACCACTTGGCCTCGCGCCTAGAATCGGATCCCCGTTGGTCGTTGTTGCTAAAAGGTCTTGGCTTCTTGGAGACCACAGAGTTTCCCTCCCATTTTCTCTTCTCAACCAACCGAAGACTTTCATCTTTACCCCGGTTGTACGCGTCTTCCATCAACTGAGCCTTCTCTATTGCCTCTCGAAGGGTCGAGGCCTTTGACACTCTCACCATTGACATCATATCGGACGGGAGCCCTTTTATGTAGACTTTGATCTTCTCCTTCTCTGTCGGGACCAGGTGTCCCACTAAACCCATCTTATCCATAAATATCCGAGTATACTCCTTCACAGATAAGTTACCCATCTTCAAGTTCCAGAATTCCTCCGCAATTCGGTCCATAGATCTTTCGTTACAATACTTCTCTAGTAGTTTCTCCTTGAACGTTGCCCAAGACAACTTAGCCAAGACGGTCGCCTCAAGGGAAACGGAATATACATTCCACCAAGTGAGGGTCGCCCCCTCAACATTTGCGAGCCGAAGATTGCCTTCTGTCCTTCTCCACACTCGCTCGATTGGAAAGCCTGCTCCATCTCCCGAATTCAACCCATACAAAATGTCGGATCATCTGAACCCTTAAACTCCGGTGGTCTGCAACCTAGAAAGGCTTTGAACGTACAAGTTTTTGTTGCTTGCCCGACTCTCGGGGTTGTGGTTGCAGCAATAGGGATTTCAGGTCTTGTACCGCCGGATCCCGCCACAATGATGTTTTTGTCAACCGCTTCAGTCAACGGTTGTTGGTGTCTCGGTCCTCTAGGAGTTTGAGGAATAATTTTTGTTGTTGTGCCATGGCTCTGTTCATGGCTAGCATCATCCAGTCATGAACACGAGAAGGTTCATCCGTTGCAGTCACTCACGGACGGTCGTCCATGGAGGTCGTGGCCTCTTGACCTTCCGGTCGGTTTCAGGTATTAACCATGAGTCTACCACACATAAACACGAAATAGAAGGAGAAACGAGCTCATAGAATGACACAAGGAAACGTACTACTACACTTATCAAGTATTATAATAACAGTAGATCAAGTATTCTTACATAAAACATCTTCATAATAACGTTAGCTAAATGAAATTATGAACACATGATACGTAAGAGTTCTCGTTACCATCACTACAACTTTAAATTTGTGTAAGTTCCGTCGACTCTAAGACCGTCCTATCTTAGGAGTTCTACCCAGTCTCACAAGTCATAACTTAACAATCTCTGCTTAAGTCTAGGCATCTTACATTCATACCTAGTTCACTTAAACTAATGCTCTAATACCAACTTGTAACATCCTAAAAATTAGGGTGAAATTAAAAATTGAAAATCCGGCTATATAACATCTGTAAATGATAGAAACCAATCTACCCAAAAGGGAGATCCAATAACCTGTAAATAATGGATACGACGACTAAAACCAATGTACATCAACCAAACACGGGGACCATAGTACGAAAATTACAACCCCAAATAATTAAAGAATAAATTCGACAACCTAATAATCTAACTTGGACAAATAAGATTAAGGTCCAGTGTCGCTATTCTTCGAAAAGGTATATTCTCTATACTTCAATGTTGGGTCACTATGTCATCAAAAAGACCGCCCTCGACCCCAAGGTCGACCTCTCAATCCCGACGAGTCCCACCGCTAGAATGACCTGCCATACATGACAACCAAAGAACATGTGTTAGGCTAAAGCCTAGTGAGTATAATTAAGAGAAAATGAAATTAAACGATAAACTTGCTTGAAGTCATGTAGCCGATCTAGTCATGAGCTAAACCAAAACAAATCCAATAAACCATTAGTGCTCATAAATACTGATAATAGTTTAATTCACGTAGCGAGCTCAACTACTCCAAGTCTATTACTCAAAATCATCAAGTCAACCACTCCAGGTCTATTCTTGAGAGTTCCAAAATAGGTGAACTCAAGCACATTGGAATTACACCTTACTATCCATGGGACGCTGCTCGACCGTATAGGCCCACACCCTACTTACCATGGATCCCGATGCCTATTCCGTGCTATTGTGGTAAACCGAACATCCCCAAGCGGGACATCGGAACATAGTGCATATGGATCCATTACACTATGACCAAAACCAAAACATACCAACACATTCATTACAAGTAATGCATGTAAAGCTTAAGAACCCAAATCATAATGATATACATGGTTTCCAAAGTAAAGTCTTGACCCCCACCAACAAAATCCCATCAACATTGATATGTTAATCTCCATTACAAAAATCCAAATTATCGATAAGTAGCTCATTACTTAAATCTCACCAAAACCCTAGTTTTCACTTGAAGTTTTACCAAAATCCCATAGAACAATTATTAGTTATCAAAAGAGTTGGTAAGCATAGAAAACCATTAATATTGTTTAAAACACCATCCCTTAATATCCTTGTTTAAGCCATAACCTAATACTTTCAAAATCCATAGTTGGGTCAAAACACAACAAAACCCAAAATGTGATTAGGAGATAATTATGAGGATGAGAACACATAGACCCTAATATTATGTAAGGATAGTGGGTAGAGAAACTCACCTTGTAAGGGTTATACACAAACCCTAGATGTGATACTTTAGAGGGAAGGAGGGATAGCACTTGAGCTTGGATCACAAGACTTTTAATCACAACCAATAACCTAGATCAAATCCATAAACCATTAATATTGATCCCTACTAGAATCATACAATGAAAGAGGATGAAAACCCTACCTTTTGCTCTCCAAAATCGCCTTCAATGATTTCCCATAATTACCAAATGATTCAAAAACGGGTTGGTAAGCATTTAAGGGCCTGGAGCCCGTCGGCGACATTACCTCGCGACTCTGACACTGTCATAGTCGCCGGTCATACCGCCCACGTCCAAGGACCTACGGTACCAACCTGGAGACAATGATATGCGACAGTGACACATGGCATAGTCGCTTGGTCATAGTCGCCAGCTTCACTCCCCTTACGGCATACACCCCGCGACATTGCCCCACAACAGTGACCTCTGTCATAGTCGCGGGCATTGTCACCCCAGGCTTGCCACTAATTGATTTCACTCCAAATCAACCCCGAAAACACGCGTTTCCCTCGCTAGGTCTGGTAACAAGGTTTATGATCAAATTAGCGACATAACGGAATTGCGGGTGTTACATATTTACCAAAGCTTTACCTGGTTCGTGAATCTCTTCTATTTGTAACAAGTTGGACATGATTAACATTTATGCTCTAGCTTGAGGTGGAGTGTTAGAATGTAAAATTATGTATTTATTTAGTTAGGCCCATTAGCCCGTGGGCCCTTAGGGTTTCTCTTTTTTAGGGTTTACTTTTGTTGAATCAAATAAATTGTATTCAAGATTAAAGTTAAAGTTAAGGGTTTAAACTGCAATTGTGCTAAAGTTAATTAGAGGGTTTATTATGTAATAAGTAAATAGTTATTAGCTATTTGGCCCAAGCCCATTAGAAAGCCCATTAAGGTTAAAGCCCATATGGCTTGGGTATTTAAAGTTATGTTTAGTTTAGTTTTAGGTTAGAACTATGATAATTTTATAAATAGTCGCTATACGTTTTCTCTGTATTCAAAGGGTATCAAGAACACTCAAGGGTTTCATTGTTTATTCAAGGGATTGGTACGTTATTATTATTAATCTTTATTATCTCTTGATCTATATGTGTTTTGTGATAATTGCTTACCAACTAGATTAAACTGGGATAACAATTGGTATCAGAGCCTAAAGAATCAAGTTTTAGGATTAAATCTGTGTTTTGCGATTTCACTATTCATCAAAAATTACTATTCATTGAAATCACTATTCATCGAAGTTACTATTCATCGAATTTTTTTTGTTCATCTGATTTCATGAATTAATGTGTTTATTGGTTCAAAGTTGATCTGATTAGTGGAGGTTCATGCTTCTGAATGCTATCTGATTGATTAATTGAATTAGAAAGTATCAAGTGATTAAATTTGTGATTTTGTGTTTTCTGGGTTTGCATGATTATCGACACTGTGTTCTTTAAATTTGAATGCATGAAAGTTGATTTTAATCTTTGTTATTGATTGAGTTGTGATCGTTACATGTTTCTGAGTGAAATAGTCTGATTTGTGCATCTGTTTTTGAGTTCGTAATTGCTTTCTGGGTTGAGTACTCATCGTGTTCATCGCTTCTGGGCTGATTAAGAACACACCGGTCGAACAATATATCGGTCTAAGACACTATCGATCCATACCTTGTATCGGTCGAAACCAATACCGGTCAAAGCCCTCTACCGGTCGAATCTTTACCGGTCGAGCATAAGATCGGTTGTTACATCTTACCGATCTAAGGAAGTCCCGATCGAAGACCCTTACCGGTCAAAGACCTCTATCGGTCTAAGCATACTTCCGGTTGAACAAGTTACCGGTCGAATCAATTTTACCGGTCAAGCATAGTTTCGGTCTTACATCTTACCGGTCTTTGCACTTCCCCGGTCGAACAAGTTCCCGGTCGAACTCTCTACCGGTCTTTACAAGTCTCCGGTCGACTCAATACCGGTCGAAGCATATCCCCGGTCGATTTTTTGCAAACTGTAAGAAGGCATCTAGATGTCAAAAAAAAATTCTCTAGGGACCCCCGTGCTAAGTCTGCGAAGGGGGACAAAGTTCTGTTCGAGATCAATTGTTTCTTTTTGATTCAGTATTATTTGAAGCTTTATACTGATTGATAGGACTGCATTTAATTATTTTTGGGAATTTATTTTTCTGAAAATTTTTTAGTGTGGTTTTCATTTTGATTCTAACGATCTCATCTAGTTGGTTGTCTTGGTACAGATAAATTTAATTACTAACAAGTGGTACAGCAAAGATGTCGAACCAGCTTCTCTCGATGGGCTCTCAGTCCAAACCGCCTGTCCTTATGGCTAATGAGTATCAGCAATGGAAGACCAGAATGATTCAGTTTCTAAATCACAAAAACAGAGAACTCATGACAGTAATCATTGAAGGTCCTAAAACTCCAATGATCACAGTAAAGGGTCAACCTGCTACAGATTCCTCTCCTGAAATCCCTGACAGAGAGATTCCTAAACCTGTTCAGTTCTTCACTGAAAAGCAGAAAGACCAGCTCAAGTTAGAAGAAGAGGCTCTAATCTATCTGACGATGGCAATTCCAAACGACATCTACAATCGTGTCGACAGTCAGAGCATTGCTAAAGGAATCTGGGATGAACTAGCAAGGCAGTTTGAAGGAAGTGAAGCTTCTATTCAAGCTAAGCAGAATCTGTGCATAAATGCTTACGAGGGATTTCATGCAAAAGAAGAAGAGCTGCTTTTAGATACTTACAATAGGTACAACATTATTCTCAATGACTTGCGGAGGAACAACATCGCCAAATCTGCTTCTGAGATAAACTACAAGTTCATCAAGAATCTGAATCCAGAATGGAAGAACCTTGCTATCAACCTCCAGATGTCGAAGAATATGGCTCGAGAAAATGTCACCGATATCTTCTCTACTCTTGCTCAACATGAGGATGAGGTGAGATCTATGAATAATGACTCTAATCATCTGAAGGATTCTGTGGCTCTCATAGCCGGCAAAGGTTCTGTATCCTTTGCAAGATCGAACAAAAAGGCGTCTAAAGCTCTAGTTACCGAAGTTACTGACTCTGACTCTGATTCGAGTGATGAAGAACTGGAAGTTGATTCAGATCCTGATATTCAAAAGTTCTCTGAAGACTTGGCTCTCATTACACGACGATTCAAGAAGAGTTTTGGCAAGAAAAGATTTTACTCAAAGCCAAAGTATGATGGATACAAGAAAGAGAAGTCTGAGATGCGATACAAACCGAGGCATGGAAAGAGAGAGGAAGGACGAGAAGATCGGAAGGAAGATAGAAGAGAAGGAAAGAGAGAGGAGAAGCGAGAACAGAGAAAGGATGAACCAGGAAGATGCTACAACTGTGGCAAATTTGGGCACTTCTCAAGGGACTGCAAATTCAAGTGAAGAACTCAGAGTACTACTCAAGAATGTCACTAATTGCCAAGAAAGCTGAAGAAGGAAAAGTACTAATGGCTGAAGAAGAGAACTGGTTGTTCCAAAGTTCTGATGACGAGGAGCAAGCACACTTCACCCAGGTTTCTTACATGGCAAACCTGGAAGGCGACGATGAAGACTCTGAGACACAATCCGAAGAAACAAACTCTGAGGTTAGTGAAAATTCTGAACTTATTGAATCTTTAATGGCCCAAATACATGGTATGAAAGATGAATTTGCTTTACTAAAAGGCAAACTTAGCTCTGCACATCAATCTGTTTTAAGCTTTCGTGATGAAAATGCTATTTTAAAAGTTGTTGTGGAAGAAAAGGAAAAGGAAAAAGATGATTTAAAAGCCGAAAAAGCGTCTTTAAAAGAAAAAATATCTGGTTTAGAAACAGATCTTGTGAATCTTAATGCTGAAAAGGGTGAGTTTCAAATCAAATTTGAAGTTTGTTATAAAGAAAGAAATGAAGCTTACACCAAAATAAAGCAACTGGAGGACATTAATATGAAACGAGGTCAGACTGAACAGACATTAAATCTGTTGACCAATAAACTCCAAGACGAAAGGTTTTACAAACTTAAACCAGGTTTGGGTGTGCCAATTAACGAAATTTTGAAAAAGGCACCGGAGCATCTATATGATTTTGATAAATTCGGCTCCGCAATTAGACCCGTTCCTGACATTCGTGCAACTTTTGTTGAAGCAATTACTCCTACACCTTTATCTGAGACCAAAGGTCAAGAAGAAATGGGAAAGAACAAGTCTGGTGACACTGATTCTCAAAATCTTTTTAAATCAGTTGGTTTTCAATATGGTGATTTAAACAAAAGCTATGCAAATCGAAAGATAGAATTTACTGAGTTTGAATCACTATTTACCACACCTTCCAACGAATCAGTAAGCACCAACACAGTTCTACCTGAGACTGCATGCAAATATGATGAGTATGAATCGGATGTTGATCCATCTACTATGCCATCAGTCTCAAATCCTATTGCTTCTAAACCTTTACTTGTTGAAGAGGTTGAAGAAGAACACGTTATCACGAATGGCTCTTGTTCTGAAAATGAAAAACTGGAGTTTATTGAGTCCATGACTGAAGATACATTTTCTGAAATGATGAATGCTTCAGACTCTGATCTTGTTTCTAATTCAAAGGGATCAAATTATGTGAATGATCATACATCTGAATTGATGAAGCAAATCGATTTGTTGCAACAGTCTCTTGATGAGGTTGAAGATGAAAACTTTGATCTCAAACATAAACTTGAAAAGTCTTTAAAAGTAAATCAAGAGCTTTGCATAGAGATCAATGATTTGAAAGTTACTATGTTTAAAAATGCTTCAAGTGATAAACAGGTGTTCAATGATCCAAGCTGGAAGGTAAGAACCAATCCAGAATTTGATGCTCCTGCAAAACCTATAGTTGTTTACTCTGACTGTCCTGAATATCCACCTAGCATCTTTGAGAAGGGTGAAACTTCAAGTAATTCAAGAAAAGAACCACCTTCTAAGTTAGAGACTAACAAGGTTCCTGTTTCTGTTTCAGATATAAAAGGAAATGGAGTTGGGAGGAGTAAGAAGAAGAAAGATCTTAGTTTGAATAAAAAGAATAGTTTGAATTCTAGTAGTTGTCCTACAGATAGTGTTATTTTGAATAGTACTTCTTTTGATAAACATGAATGTAAGATTTGTTCCGATAAATCAAAGTTTATAAATTTTGCTCGAAAGAATCTTTATTGCAAACACTGTTGGGATAACTCATTCACATACTACTCCCCTCCAAAGTCCAAACAGAATAAGAGAAAAGCTAGACTGAACTTTAAGTCTAATTCTAATTCTAATTCTAATTCTAATTCTAATTCTTCTACACAACCCAAAGTGTATCGAGATAAGGTTGCCAATCCTACTTCTAAAAAGCACTTTCAGGAATTAAATGTTAAGATGGTTTGGAAATGGGTTCCAAAACCGCGTTATGAATGGAGAGTGAAAGTCAAACCAGATGATATTCCTGAGTTGCTTGATGCTAACCGCGAAGGACCCATCCTAATATGGGTGCCTAAGCACAACTAATTGTCTCTTTTGTAGGCCTGTCGATTGTGGGTAATAGATTCCGGATGTTCACGCCACATGACAGGATTCAAGCACCTCTTGCATAACTATGTGGAGGAGCCTGCCAGAGCAGTTAGATTTGCCAATTTTGAAGCCGAGGGCCACGTCAGAGGATATGAAATGCTCGATAACGGTGTTGTGAAGATTCAAAAAGTGTTATATGTTGAAGGACTTGATCATAATCTGTTCAGTACCAGTTACTTTTGTGACATGCAATATCAAGTCCGCTTCACAACCACTCATTGTTATCTAGAAAATCACGATGGTTACGAAGTCTTTAAAGCTGAGCGCCATGGAAATCTATACTATGTAGATTTTCCTACACTGTCTGCCACACGCAGTATGCCTACTAGCCAAAGCTTCTAAAGCACAATCGTGGACGTGGCATCGACGCTTGTCTCATCAGAATTTCCGATCTATAGCAAAGCTACAAAGACAAGGTCTGGTCAAAGGTCTACCAGAAATGAGGTTCGAAAAAGACTCACTCTGTTCCGCATGTGAGTTGGGCAAAATGAAGCGTAGCTCCTTCAAGTCCAAACCTGAATCATCGACCTCATCTGCACTGGAACTTCTTCATATGGACCTTTGTGGCCCAATGCGTACAGCATCTATCAACGGAAAGAAGTATGTGTTGGTAATGATAGATGACTACTCAAGGTATACATGGCTCGAGTTTCTTCGCAACAAGTCAGATATGTCAGAGTTGATTATCGCTTTCATCAAGCGCATTCAAGTACGCCTTCAACTGCCAGTCAGAACCATTCACAGTGACAATGGAACGGAGTTCAAGAATGACACCCTGAAAAGTTATCTTACTTCCGTGGGTATTTCACACATTTCTCCGCAGCCTACACTCCACAGCAAAACGGCATTGTTGAACGGAAGAACTGCACTCTGGTTGAAGCAGCTTGTACTATGCTTGCTTACTCGGATCTACCCATGTACCTTTGGGGTGAGGCAGTCGCCACAGCATGTTTTACACAGAATCGTACCATTCTGGTCAAGCGCTTTAATAAAACAGCATATGAGTTAATCAACAATCGTACACCTAACATCAAGTTCCTTCGTGTTTTTGGTTGCAGGTGTTACATTCTAAAAGAGCGTCAAGGATTATCAAAGTTTGATAAGAAAGAGGATGAAGGATATCTCGTTGGATACTCTCTGACATCCAAAGCTTATCGAATTTACATTATTCGAACTAAGACGGTTGTTGAGAGCATGAATGTCTCCTTTGATGAGAATTCAACAAGGACTTCTGGACACAACAGTTCAGAACTCATAATGAAGGACAAAACTTCTATTCAATCTCGAATAGAACCAACTTCTCAAGGATCCACTTCTTCTAGCTCTAACTCTACTTCATCTAAGTTAGATTTACTGTTTATTGATGCCTTTGATGATTTATGTGCAAGCTCGGAGGTCCCCACTATATCTGAAGACATGTATGGACCTTCCGAAGAAGTCACTGACACTTCATCTCTATCAGGTACTAATACACCGTTAGTTTCTAACTCTACTAACGCTGAATCTGTCTCTACAAATAGTTCTTCCGGAAACGAAGTCCCGAGTACTTCAACTGCTAGTTCGGAAGCCTCAGTATCAAAAACACCAGTACAAGATGTCCCGAGTACATCTATGGAGCAACCTGCCGTGCAAGATGACAACGATGCGTCCAATACGCAACAAACATTTAATGCACTACCAAGCACACATCTTTGGACTAAGGATCATCCCCTGGACAACGTGACAGGTGACGTACAATCTGGTGTCACAACAAGATCTGCAACAGCTAACTTCTGCATGTTTTCAAGCTTCCTCAGTTCCTTAGAGCCAAAGAAAGCGGCTGAAGCTCTACATGATCCATTCTGGATTTCTGCTATGCAAGACGAGCTTCTACAAATCGAAAGGAACAAGGTATGGCGCTTGATCCCACTACCTAAAGGTAAATCCGTTATTTGAACAAAGTGGGTGTTCAGAAATAAGAAAGACGAAGCTGGAGTAGTCGTGAGAAACAAAGCTCGACTGGTCACCAAAGGGTATTGTCAACAAGAGGGCATTGACTATGATGAAACATTCTCCCCGGTTGCAAGGATCGAAGCCATCAGAATCTTCCTAGCCTGTGCAACGCATAAAAACTTTACAGTCTATCAGATGGATGTAAAGTCGGCTTTCCTGAACGGCGTTCTGCATGAGGAGGTATATGTGGCTCAACCTGAAGGTTTCGTTGATCCTCATCACCCTGATCATGTCTATGTTTTAGACAAAGTGCTTTATGGTCTTAAACAAGCACCGCGAGCCTGGTATGAAACTCTCACTAAACTTCTACTTGTTTCTGGTTTCAAGAAAGGTACAGTAGATACAACCTTATTTCTTAAAAGGCAATGTGAGGACTTGATTATTATTCAGATTTATGTTGACGACATAATATTTGGGTCGACAAATCCGAAATTTTGCAAGAACTTTTCAAAGATAATGGAAACAAAGTTTGAAATGTCGATGATGGGTGAATTGAATTTCTTTCTTGGTCTCCAAGTAAAGCAATTACCCGAAGTCATATTTATTAATCAAGCTAAATATATAAAAGATATTTTGAAAAAGTTCAATATGTCAGATAGTTCAGTCATGAAAACACCAATGGCTACTGGTACACTCTTAGACGCGAATCCCTCCGGGAAACCTGTTGATCAAAAGGTGTATCGTAGCATGATTGGTTCTTTACTTTATCTGACTGCCAGTCGCCCGGATATAATGTTTGCCACATGTTTTTGTGCGAGATATCAGTCTAATCCTAAAGAGTCACACTTAACTGTTGTTAAGCGAATCCTTAGATATCTCAAAGGTTCTCCTAATCTAGGCCTTTGGTATCCAAAGGATTCTCGTTTTGAACTAACTGCCTTTACAGATGTTGATCATGCAGGATGTAAGCTAGACAGGAAGAGCACCTCTGGGTCATGTCAATTTATAGGTGACAAACTTGTGAGTTGGACTTCAAAGAAACAAAATTGTGTTTCAACATCCACTGCCGAGGCTGAGTATGTAGCTGCTGCTAGCTGCTGTTCTCAAGTCCTCTGGATGACGACGGTTAAGGGACTTTGGATACAACTATAAGCGTGTTCCTATTTATTGTGATTCCAAGAGCACAATATCTATAACTGCTAACCCGGTACAGCATTCGAAGACAAAGCATATCGATGTACGCTATCATTTCATCAAGGATCATGTAGAAAAAGGTAATATTGAAATGCACTTCGTTCAAACTGACTTCCAGTTAGCTGATCTTTTCACCAAGCCATTGGATGAAAAGCGTTTTCAATTTCTCATCAGCAAACTTGGTATGTTGAACATGTCTTAAACCTTACTCATGATTCTAGGGGGAGTATTCCATGTTTTGATCTTGTGTGTTATTTTCCAACTGTTGCTAATGATCAAGGAATCATTTTCATAAATTATTACCATTATTTTTTTTATTTATGCAGGTTTGGTCAAGTGACTATGGCTTCTAATCACATCGGATTAGAACCCGCACTTCAGTGCCTTATTTTTCTGTTTTTTTCTTAATCTTAAAAAAAAAGGTTGACGGAGAATATCTGTGATATTAACATATTTTTGGATACTTAAAAGATTATCTGACCGTGTGTTCGGAAAGATACATACTTGCGTTTTATCTTTGTCAAGTATTCATACACATAACGGTTCAGAACATTCTATTTGACTTTGTTATTACCATGTATCAAAAGTTAAATCTTTCTATGGTAATACTCACGTTATTTGTATTCACTTTTGATTGAATCAAACGTCATTTCATGTGCTTTCATTGAAAATATGTTTATATATTGTTCATATAAACAACATTCGTTTTTTATTCTCCAAAATCTTATTCTTCATGACAAAATGATATAAGCTTAATTGTCAAACTCTTTTAGTTTGAGGGGGAGAATTGCATTGTCATACATAACTGTTTTGACATCTCCGAAAGTCTTATTTCTCATGTAACAAGTGGTATTTGTGCTTACATGTACAATAGCCTGTTGAACAGCATGTTTCTTTTGGGATAATACATGGGATTCAGTGTGAGTACTTAACAGAACTTCCATGGATTCACGATAACCAGTGTTTCCTACCCAGAAAGTATTCCCTGAGTGATTGAGGGGAGAAGGGTCAAAAGAATTGAGTGATGGTGTGTGAAGAGGTAAAATGAAAAAGAGAGATTGGTTAGAAGTGAGCATTAAAAGAAAGAGGGTGAGAGATCAGAGTAAAAGAATATTAAACTCTGCACCAAACTTATTTCTGAGTCGGGCAGCCACATTATCTGATTGGTTCACATTCTTTGGTGACCATCATTGAAATATGCAACTAGCCCATGTCATCTCTTGTATATAACCCCACCAACTACTCATTCTTTTCTCAAAAAGAGAATGCTTCACATTTTCTGGGGACGCAGCACATACGCTATTGGTTCTTCATTTGGAAGATACTAGTATTGAAAAAGAAGGAAAGTTGCCCCACCTTCGAACCCTTTCTCATGCACATTGAGTCTTTGTATAATTTGTTGTTGTCTCAACAAGTTTACATATTTTGAGCCTATATTAAAAAGCAATCATCTATGCTTAATTTTTTCATACACATGCACGAGCACACAGAAATTTGTTTTCTGTCAGAACGTTCATAGATAACCATGTGTTATTCGATGATTGAATGGAAGACATGGGGAGTCAACATCAAAACCAGCTCCTTATATAGTAACTTTGTGTTACTCAGTGACTTTGTGTCATTGACAGCCATTCTAACTGAGTCATTTGTTGATTCAGGGTTACAACTCTTAAAACTGTTTGAATTTGAAAATATTTAAACGGTTACTACTTTATATTTTAATCTGAAAAGATTGAAATAATCACTCATTCCATTTGGAGAGACTGCTCTTATTTCCAGGGCTCGATACATGAAGACTGTGCTTACGTGATCATACACAATGGGGGAGATTGTCTTGAAAAGGGAGAGATTGTTTTGCAAAGTTTTGATGATGATGATTCTCACCACTCATCAAAAAGGGGGAGAAGATACAAAAAGGGAGAATACAATCTGAAGATCTGAAGATATTCAAATTTTCAAAGATTTTAAAGATTTGAAGATTGTTTAAAAATACCAAGTTTTGAAGTTTTTAAGCTATCAACGTCATATCTGAAGATTCTCAAGAGAAAAGTGAAGACAAGAGAAGACCCGAAGACAATTGCAAAATTTTTTAATCTTGAATCCAAAGGGGGAGATTGTTGGATCAAATAAATTGTATTCAAGATTAAAGTTAAAGTTAAGGGTTTAAACTGCAATTGTGCTAAAGTTAATTAGAGGGTTTATTATGTAATAAGTAAATAGTTATTAGCTATTGGGCCCAAGCCCATTAGAAAGCCCATTAAGGTTAAAGCCCATATGGCCTGGGTATTTCAAGTTATGTTTAGTTTAGTTTTAGGTTAGAACTCTGATAATTTTATAAATAGTCGCTATACGTTTTCTCTGTATTCAAAGGGTATCAAGAACACTCATGGGTTTCATTGTTTATTCAAAGGATTGGTACATTATTATTATTAATCTTTATTATCTCTTGATCTATATGTGTTCTGTGATAATTGCTTACCAACTAGATTAAACTAGGATAACACCTTTTCTTCTAGGTTTCTTGCCTATATATATATATCTGTGTACCTTTTCATTGTAAATACAATAAAACCAATAATATAATCTCTGATTACAACGACCATAACCCGTAAGAATGTGAAGTTCATATGGGAGGAACCTCAAGAAAAAGTCTTCCGGACACTCCAAAAGAAGTTGTGCGAGGCTCCGATCCTTTCGTTGACAGAAGAGTCCAAAACTTTGTAGTCTACAGTGATGCATCCAAGATGGGTTTGGGTTACGTATTGATGCAATGAGGCAAAGTGATCGTGTATGTGTTAAGATAACTCAAGGAGCACGAGAAGAACTATCCAACCTACATCTTGGAGTTGGCATCCATGGTGCTCGCTTTAAAATTATGGCAACACTACCTATACGGCACCAAATGCACCTTGTTCATGGACCACAAGAGTTTGAAGTATGTATTTGATCAGAAAGAGCAAAATATGAGACAACGGTGTTGGTTGGAACTACTGAAATATTATCATTGCGAGTTACGCTATCACCTGGGAAAGAAGAATGTAGTGGAGGACGCTTTGATCCAGAAAGAGTATTGTAACACCCTAAGTTTTAAAGAAATAAAATTTCGAAAATTTTGCAATATATCGGCTATAACTCGGTAAACATGGATAAATCAAACCTGTTATGAACAATCCCAAAGTATCATCCCAATGAAACGGGGAAACAAGATATGACCTTTACAATTGATCCAATGAAGAATACACCAACAACCTAATAATCTAACTTAAATAAGCAACATTAGTATCGGGTGTTGCTATTCTTCCAAAAGTGTGTCCTATATCCAAAATATTGGTCTATACTGTTGATCCAAACTCTCTCAGTGATTTGATAACGACCCTCTTCTATACTTAGTGAAAATTACGTTTTAATATGTATTAGTGTTTCACCATCAGCGATCAGACTGAGTCTGTTCAGTTATCGATGATAGTCTTTCTTATAAACATTTCTATGTATTAGTGTTTCACTATCAGTGATCAGACTGAGTCTGTTCAGTTATCACTAATAGTTTCAGAAATAAACATCCAAACGTAATCTCTGAAGACAAGTCTCGCGTCAACAGATGTTCATAGCTGAATCAAAGACGAAGCTGCTGAACAAAGACAAGTCTACTAGTGACCTGATGCGGATATCAGTGAAGCAAAGACAACTCTATTTATACGTGAAGGAACATGAGAAAAAGCTTCAGCGATAGCTGAACCTCTTTATCTCTGAACTTAGAGATACTCAGCGATCAATCGATCACAAAGCTTATGCCTCAAGTTTCCTTTTGTCTATCCTTGCACAACCTAGTACGATGTGTCAGAACGGACAAGTCTCTGCAACCATTCGTACAACAACTCTGTCAACTACACTGTTCATGACTCGGCCGAAAGCATGTCTCCCAAAAGTCAGACTCCCAAAGCCAATCAGTGAACGCCACGTGTAAAGTATCCTGCCATGCATTTAATGCATAGGGTATAAATAGGAAGTTCACCCCTTCATCTAAGAGTGTGCTCAATCCTTGAACCCCATATAGAAAACATTGTTTTCTATATCTTTTAATCTCCCACTCTCTGAATTTCTTGTGCAATTATCTTAGTGTTTCTTAAGTTTGTTTAGATTGAGTCTGTCTTAATCTTATTCCGCAACAAACTTGTAAATTGAAATTTGACTTATCAATAAACAATTTATTAAATATTAAATTATGTGTTTGTATTCAACCCCCCCCCTTTCTACAAACTTGTTTAGCACCTTCGGGACCAACAAGTGGTATCAGAGCAGTTTGTTTAATTTAATAAACAAGATCTTGTTGTATACTCTTCCTTGCTATTCTAAAATGGCACTAAACACAAACACAAACTACTATGATAATGGTTCACTTTCTAAACCTCCTCGATTTAGCAGAGATAACTTTTCTCTATGGAAAAATCGAATGATGCTATTTCTTGAAGGTGCGGATCCTACTATACCTGAATATATAGAAAACGGACCCTATGAACCTGTTAGAATTATAGCTGCAGTTCCTGCTACTGCCACCACTGAAGTTGTCCCTGAACGATATGTCGTTAAGGAAATAAGACAGTGGAGTGATGAAGATAAAAAGAAGGTAGGCATAGATGCAAGAGCAAATACCATTATCTCAATGGCTCTGCCTGATGAAGTTTTCCATTCCATCATGCATCTGAAAACTTCTAAAGAAATGTGGGAAACCATATGTGTTCAATATGAGGGCACCACTGAAATCCAAGAGACTCGAAAGATTAACTTGGTAAGACAGTATGAAAGTTTCATCGCTGGTAAGAATGAATCTCTTTCTGACGTTCATCAGCGATTTAACTGCCTAATAATTGACCTAAGAACTGTTGGTAGGACCTATTCTAATTCTGAGGTCCTAACAAAATTCTTGGAATGTCTTCCTGAAAGCTGGGACAATTATTTAATATGTCTTAAGCTGACAAAAGACTTACATACTCTCTCTTTAAGCACTCTGTATGGAATATTGCTCAACTATGAGCAATCAAATCTTCTGAAGAAGAATCTTGTAAAAGATTCTAAAGACTCAAAAAGTACTCATGTTGCTTTAATCTCTTCAGAGATAATTCCATCTCAGCGATCTACTCTCACCATCACTGAGTTAGATTATGAATCTGAGGATCTATCAGACCCTGATCTTTCAGAGTTTGATGAGTCCTTAGCACTCTTGACAAACTCTTTTAAGAGATTTGCAAGAAAGAGTAACATTCGAAGAAGTAAACCTCTCTCTCTTACTGAAAATCCAAAATCAACTCCGGTTGATAAGGCTACTGCCACTTGCTATAACTGTGAAAAGATTGGACATTTTGCTAGTGAGTGCAGGTCAAAAAAGGTCTTCAAACCTTCTACCTCAAGAAGATCCAGTGATGACAAATACCATAAGCTGAAGAACAAATATCAAAAGCTGAAAAGCTATCAGCGAAAAGGTAAAGGTCTCATCGCTGAAGAACACGACTGGGCTAAATCAGAAGAATCATTTTCTGATGAAGAAGAAGTCGCTAATCTTTGCCTCATGGCTGAGATTAAAGAAGAAGTGGAAGAACCATCTGAACCTTCTATGAGCTACATATCATCTCAGGTATCTATCTCTACAAATCCCTCTCTGCCTGAAGCTGAGAGAAGTCGCGTTGTTGATGTACTGACGATTGACCTTTATAATGCCCTAAACGACAAAACTCAAGATGAGAATTAAAATGTTCATTTAACTCAAGAGCTAGAGAAATGTCATGAAAAGATCAAAGAACTAAATCTTTTAGAAGAAAAGTTGAAAGATCAAGTCATTATAAATGAAATCATCAGTATTGAACGCGAACAAGCCATCGCTGCTCTAAAAACAGAAAAGGCTCATGTTGAAAAATGGTGCAAATCATCAACAAAGATCTCTGAGATAATAAATGCTCAAACTCCTGATAGTGATAAAACTGGTCTTGGTTTTTGGACACCTCGGGACGATCCTAAGAAAGAGAGTTCCTCGCTTAAGTTTGGAACTTTTGTCACCTCTTTCTTTGATACCTCTTATAATCAATTCTATTCCTGTTCTTCTTCAAATTCCATCCCTGAAGAAAAATCCAAAGACACTAAGTCTACGGATAAAGGAAAGTCCATTCTCCTTCCTCAGAAGGCAACCAGGAAAGCAAAGCTGAAAGTTCCCTCTAAACCTTCAGCTAAGCAATCCTCTAGCTCTATGATAGAAATTTTTGATCTCTGTCCTCCAAAGCTGAAGATTGACCTTAAAACCTCGAGATCTGAAGAAATGAAAGTTCCTCCCAGATCTCAAGAGAAAAGTCTTCTTGGACCTGGCCCTGCTCATCTTAAACTTGCAAAACCTTCTACTTCTGATCCTAAAACCATTTTTTATAGAAAATGTTATCACTGTGGTTTTACTGATCATATTGCAAGTAAATGTCCAACTGCCACTGAAGCTAATAAAATAGCTAAAGTGAAGAAAAATGCCTCTAAAGCTAAGAAGGTCACCAAGGCTGAAAAATCAACCAAGGTGAAAAATACCACTAAGGTTAAGAAATTAACCAAAGTGAAGATTACCACTGAAGCTGAATCTTTATCTGCTAAGAAGACAGCTGACCCTTTTTTATCCACTAACTCTGAAGGACCCATTGAAAAGTGGGTACCAAACAACGTTTAATCTTCCTTATGTGTGCAGGGATCAAAGGGCATCTGGTATCTTGATAGTGGATGTTCTCGTCACATGACTGGACAAAGAAACCTGCTCACTGAATACAAGGAAGAGAAAGGTCCCTCTGTGACTTTTGGTGGAAATGGAAAAGGATATATCTGAGGGTTTGGTGTTCTCAGCAATGGGACAACTACCTTTAGAAGAGTCGCTTATGTAGATGGACTGAAGCACAACCTTCTAAGCATCAGTCAGCTATGTGATAAAGACTATGAAGTACGCTTTACTAAGAAAGCATGTTCAGTGTTAAATGAGAAAGGAAAACTTGCTCTCAGTGGTCATCGCAGAGAAAATGTCTATGTAATAGATATGGACTCTACTATCACTGATAACTTATGTTTTCTCTCTAAAGCCTCTTCTGTGAAAAAGGAAAACAAACAAAAGCAAGTTTCAAGTCGAAACAAGTTTCCTCAGTGACAAGTCCTCTTCAGCTCTTACATATGGATCTATTTGGCCCTGTCAACATCCAATCAATAGCTGGAAAGAAATATACACTTGTCATTGTAGATGAATACTCTCGCTACACCTGGGTTATCTTTCTTCGCTGTAAGAGTGATACTCCAGAAGAACTAATATCTTTTGTGAAAAAGATGGAAGTCCTGAACAATCTTATTGTTCGTTCAATAAGAAGTGATCATGGAACTGAATTCAAGAATAGTTCCCTGAACAATTTCTTTGAAAATAAGGGAATTTCTCACAACTTCTCTTCAGTAAGAACACCTCAGCAAAACGGAGTCATTGAAAGAAGAAACATAACGATCATAGAAGCTGCTAGATCAATGCTCAGTGATTCTCATCTCCCTACTCAATTTTGGGCTGAAGCTGTAAACACTGCATGTTTTACTCAAAACAGATCGCTGATAATAAAGCGATTTGGGAAGACAGCTTATGAACTTTTTGTTGGAAGGAAGCCTTCTATCAGCTTTCTTCATATCTTTGGTTTTCAGTGCTTTATCTTAAACAACAGAGATCAACTTGGAAAGTTCGACCCAAAAGCTGATGATGGAATATTTCTAGGATATTCCTCCATCTCCAAAGCCTACAGAGTCTTCAACAAGAGAAGACAAACCGTAGAAGAAACAATTCACGTCACTTTTGATGAAACTCGCTCAGCGAACTCCAAACCAATCGCTGACAATGAAGAGTTAAATGCTTGGATGCTTTCTCACTATAGAGAAACTGAACCTTCCTTTCCAAACCATCAGCATTCAGATCCTACAGCTGCTGATGATGATCCAAACATTATACATCCTACCGCTGAATCCACCTCATGGGTTTCAGCTGAGCCTCTAAACACACTTCTACCATCAAATTTGCCTTCGTCTGAAAACCTCTCTAGTGAATCTACTCAACAGTTAATAGCTGATGAACATCAATCATCCTCATCAGTAAACATTCCAATTGTTGATCCAACCTCTGAGTTAAGCAATAATACTCCTGCTCAGCGATGGACCAAAGATCACCCAATAGATCAAATTCTTGGTGATCCAGATGCAGGTATTCAGACACGACGAAACTCAGGTAATATCTGTCTCTTTGTAAACTTTCTCTCTTTAATAGAACCAAAGAAGACTGATGATGCCCTCAGAGATCCAAACTGGGTCAGCGCTATGCAAGAAGAGCTGGCTGAATTTTCTCGAAACAAAGTTTGGAATCTCATTCCTAGACCATATGACAAAACTGTTATAGGCACCAAATGGGTGTTTAGAAACAAGTTAGATGAACATGGAACTGTAACCCGCAACAAGGCTCGACTTGTTGCTCAGGGATACAGACAAGAGGAAGGCATAGACTATGATGAAACCTTTGCCCCTGTGGCTAGGCTCTAAGCAATTCGACTATTCTTAGCTTATGCAGTCTATAAAGACTTCATTGTGTATCAAATGGACGTAAAATCAACGTTCCTAAATGGAAAGCTGAATGAAGAAGTCTATGTAGAATAACCACCAGGGTTCTATGACCCTAAGCATCCAAATTATGTTTATAAATTGGATAAGGCTCTCTATGGTCTAAAACAAGCCCCTCGTGCTTGGTATGACACTCTCTCATATTTTCTTATCTCTGAAAATTTTGAACGTGGCAAAATTGATAATAGGTTATTTTTTAGAAAGATAAAAGGTCATATAATTCTTGTACAAATATATGTCGACGACATAATATTTGGTTCTACTAACCCATCTCTGTGTACTCGTTTCGCTGAAAGAATGAAGAAAGAATATAAAATGAGTATGATGGGTGAGCTGACATACTTTCTTGGTCTTCAGATTAAACAATCTGACAAAGGTATTTTTATCAGCCAAGGTAAGTATGTTAAAGATATGCTGAAGAAGTTTGATCTTACTCAAACTTCAGCGATCAAAACTCCTATGGCACCACCCCTGACACTTAACAAAGATCCTTCTGGAAAACCTGTTAATGTCACTACCTATAGAAGAATGATAGGCTCCCTGCTGTATCTAACAGCAAGCCGACCTGACATTATGTACTCTACTTGTTTATGTGTACGCTATCAATCTGAACCCAAGGAATCCCATCTTATCGCTGTAAAGCGAATTTTCAGATATCTGAAAGGAACTCCTAACCTAGGTCTTTGGTATCCCAAAGACTCAGGGTTCGATCTAACTGGTTATTCTGATAGTGATTTTGCAGGCTGTAAACTCGACAGAAAGAGTACCACTGGTGGATGTCAACTACTGGGAGGAAAGCTGGTAAGCTGGACAAGCAAGAAGCAAAATTATGTGTCCACTTCCACAACTGAAGCTGAATACGTAGCCGCTGGAAGCTGTTGTTCTCAAATCTTATGGATGAAAAATCAACTATTAGATTATGACCTTCAGTTGTCAAAGATTCCTATCTATTGCGACAGTACTAGTGCTATCGCTATAGCAAATAATCCAGTGCTACATTCAAAGACAAAACACATAGAGATCAGATATCACTTTATCAGAGATCGTGTGATGAATGGTGATATTGAACTTCACTTTATCCCTACTGACTTTCAGCTTGCTGATATATTCACCAAACCTCTTGATGAGACAAGGTTAAACTTTCTCATCAGTGAGCTTGGAATGCTGAACCTTGAAGAATAATTCTTCAGTGTTCATGTATTGCGTCAGTAATCAAAAGTTCCCATTTCATCACTCTCTGATAAATATTCTGACTCTCAGGTATATTTTCTCAATCCCTACAACTGAATCTTCATTTAGTTGAGTTTCATACAAATCTTAAGCACTGAATCTTTCTTCAAATGATTAAAAGCTTTTTGAAATTAACTTTATCAACGATATTTATATTCAGTGATCCATTTAAAAGAAAATCTATCCCTATCTTTTCATCAGGGATACTTTCAAAAAGAAAATTCTATTGCTGATTTTTCTTGAGTGATAAATTCAAAACGGACAAATGAACAGTCTCTTTCTTAAACTATGACGTCATTTGAACCGACAATCCACGACATGCCTTTTTCTGACACGTTCGTCCTTTGCTCTTCTATCCAATCAACTTCGTGGAACGTGTCCATGTCATGATGTGCATTTGTTTTCCCGCTTCTCTCACACTCTCTCTTCTCTCTCTCACATATAAAAGGAATGCTTTTCCATTCTAAAAATTTACGCTTTCTGGAAATACTTTCTAAGCAAGAATACTCTCTCAAGCATTCTAGCATTCTCAAGCCTTTGCATCATCCTCTTCAAAGATCCACAGGTTATTCTTGATTTCTTTTCTTGATTTCTTATCCTAAATCTTTTTACATAAAACTCCATTTATGGTCTACCATTATGGGTTTATAAGATTATTATCACATAAAATCACTTTCATTTTTGATTTTATTCTTAAAAGAAAAAAACCGTTTTATTTTGATTGTTCTTCATTCAAAATCTTTGGTTTTTCTTCTTGTTCTTGTATCCTATCTTAAGAACATTTTTTAAAATTGTATCCTATCTTGTTCTTGTTCTTCTATTCATCAATCTGTTTACTCTCAGAATGTCTCAATCTGCACTTGTCGCCTCTAAGAATGTCAAGTTCGCCATCATTGATTCTGAACTTCCAAAGAACAACCATCTTGCTCGCCTTGACTTTGATGGTGTCAAGTACCCACATCTGGTGGAAGCTGCACAATTTCTGAGGCAATCTTGCAATGCCTATGCTATCACGGTGGATCCCACACCTTCGAAAGCTCTACTCCAGCAGTTCTGGTTTACCGCTGAAGAAACCTCTCTCACCAACAAGAAGGGTGAACAGGTTCCTGCTATCTCCTTCAGCACTCAACTAGGCTCAAGGATGATGACTGCCCTAGGCCTGAGGAAAGCTCTTCGATTCCCTGACAATCCTAGGAATGGATATGACTCATTGCCAACTGACACTGAACTCATCCAATTCTTGGATGCCATGGAATACGCTTGGGAACCCAAACCAAGGACTACTATTCCAAACAAGAAGCTGACTCTCGTGAAGAAGGCACTGATGCCTTCCCAGCTCAACTACGTCTTCTCACACATCATTCAGTGTATGAGCGGGAAGAGTGGGTCACTGGACCAAGCCAGCAAGATTCAGGTCCAGATGGCTTACTCAGTGATCGCTGGACGTAACTTCGACTACGCAACAGCTATATTTGATGACCTGAAGTCAAAGATAGAGAAGACCGAGAGGGATCCCAAAGTTCCCTACGTACGCTTCATCTGCGCGTACCTGAAGTTTCTCTACCCTACCACTTACCCCACCAACTCGGATGCATCTGTTCCGAAAGTGGGTCAGCGATCACTGGAGGTCAAGACGCTCCCCAACGAGGTAAGTATCTCTCAACTTCGCTCTCGTCTCTCTCTCCTACATTCTTCGTCTTCAGCGGCCACGCAGGAGGTTCCTTCTTCTGCTATCCCTGCCGCTACCCCTTCAAAACGACCATCAACTGGCTCCCTTGGTCCTTCGAAGAAGGCCAAGATGACCAAGGAGAAAGCTACCTCTAGCTCTATACCTAAGGATGTTTCTCTACAAACTTCCTTAGATGCTTTCGTGGGTCTCTCCTCCACATCCTCAGCTCCAACCACTTCAACCGTGCCAGCGATCTCGGTCGCTGTCACAACAACAGTAACACAACCTGAGGTAACTACCCCTATCCCTACATCTTCTATCCCCATCTCTAGTCCTCCTATTTCTTTGGTCTCTAATCCTCCTTCTATCCCTACTCCTCAGTTTGGACCAATAGGACCTGAACATCATTCGTTTGAGGAATCCATGCAATTCTACAAAATGTTTGATAATTCAGGTACTCCTATGACCCTATACACTACTCTCACCTCTCCATATAAGCCTGTTTCTCAACAACAAACTTATATTTCAGGTCCTAATCTGGCGACTGTTGACACCAATGTCAACAATTTGAGTACAAAGGTGGATTCTCTTTCTGCTTCTCTCAACAACACCACCAGCGCTGTTCAAACAGCTGGCGATGCGCTGAAGACGCTGACTGCCACCTGCGCTTCCAAAGCTGACCTTTCTCAGATCGCTACTCTTCAGGAAGCGATTGTCAAAGTCCGGGAAGAATCCAAGCAGCAGTATGATGACCTGTCTGCAAAGATTGACTCCTGCACTGCTACTCTTCAGCAAATCCTTCATAAGTTGAATGAACCAGCTCCAGTTCCTACTCCATCATTTACAGAAGATGATCGTTCATCCCTGACCGTAGCTGTGGAATTCATTCATCTAGCTACGTCCGACATCCCTGCACTTGAAGGACGACTCACAGGACTGGAGGCTGAAGTCCAGAAGCTGGCAACCGCAACAACTTCATCTCCTATCAAAGATCTCTCTCTCGGTGATAATGACAAAGAGGGGGAAAAGAACGCTGAAGAAAACACGGAGGTTGAAGTCATTGCTGAACCACCAAAGGAAACTCCCTCTCAGGTTGAGGGGGAGATAGCTGCTGATAAAGCCCTTCCCACCATCGCTGAAATAATCGATGATGAAGAAGAGGATGAAGACGATGATGAAGACCTTGATCTTGAAGATCAAGAGGATGATTCTCATCAAGATGATGATGATGATGATGACGATGAAGATCCATCTCTATGGTGTTCTTCAGCCGCCACATCATCAGCAATAGCTTCGAAAGAAGTTATCCAAGCAGGGGGGGAGACAAGAAACATCTTCAGGAACCCCTTCCCAAAGCAAAGGTGTATCTGCTGAGGGAACCCTGAAGATGATCTCACTACCTGAAGAAAATCCTTCTCAGGGTTCTGAACAAATAATTCCAGCTACTATCGCGGAAGACATAATCCCAATCTCTATCGCTGAGATTGATGAAGAATAAGAAAAAGATTCCCTGGTCTATCCAGGAAGGCCTTCTCAACCATCTCAATGGTCAAGGAAAGTGATGAAGAAAAGAGTTGAAATGATCGCTCAACTAGAAAGTCAACGGCTGAAAATTCCTCTTCAAACATCCTTCTCAGAGCTCGACTTCCTCACTGATGCTGAACGAGAAGAATCTGCCAAAGTTGAGAAACTGTTCGCTGAATGCAGACGAGATGCCCAACTCGCTTTAAAGATTCAATCTTCTCAAGTCAAGGACAAAAACCTGAAAAGAAAGCCTGTGGAAGTTCAAGCTGCACTGCTGAAACAAATTGAAGAGGAACGCTCCAAAGAACAAGAGATCAACGATAAGTCTATCGAATGGTGTAAACAGAAGATGGATTATCGCTCTGATCTTCTTCCAATAACAGCCGTGACTATCTCTGGTCGCAAGAAGAAGGATCAACTCTCAGTGACCATGGAGATTACCAGAGAGGATGGAACTCAGAAAGCTATGTACGTTTCCAAACTTGAAGGCTTCGGGTTTAAAGAGTGGATAGAATTCTGGGATGCACTGAAGAAATCGAAATCTACATACAGAGGCTACGTTGAAGGACTTCTTAAATCTCTCATCAACAGAGTCACTTCTGTACTGAATCTGCCATCTCCTATCCCTCCAAATCCCAAGAAACTCAAGAGAAGAATTGGGTCCTCCTCCTCTGAAGACGTCGCCATCATTAGGAATGAAACTTCTATCAAATTTTCAAGAGATGCACTGTTTAGTCCTCCTCCTGATCTTTCAGTTCTGGATTTATCTCTGCCTCCTGGTGGTCCTTTCCAAGCTGGTCAAGTAATTGACAATCCTTATGGAATATTCTTTAGAGATGATGATGAGGAACACAGATTTCAAAGAGTCTCTGAGATTCCTATCTGTCCTCTGAATCATCTTAAGGATCTCTTATGCTTATGGTGTGACTTCTTCCCTGCTGCTGAGAAAGTTAAAGAAATTATCAGCCAAGAATCCTTGGAACGAAGACAGAAAGGAGAAGAAATACCTGAGTATATGATAAATCCTCCTAAGTCTTCTTATAGCTGATAGATTAGTTTTCTTTTCTGTAATCTATTAGTTGTACTTACAGTAGTTAGTTATTTACTTGTAATTTTCATTCCTTGTAATTCTCTTCTTGAATTAATGAAAATTCAGTAAAGTACTTAACTTCATCAGTGCTGTAAAAGATCCCTCAAAATAGTAATTGGGACATGTATGTTACGAGTCCTAATTATTCCATCATTTTGAATTATAAAGTAATTTTCTTCAGTTACTTTGTCATTATCAAATAGGGGGAGATTGTTGATCCAAACTCTCTCAGTGATTTGATAACGACCCTCTTCTATACGTAGTGAAAATTACGTTTTAATATGTATTAGTGTTTCACCATCAGCGATCAGACTGAGTCTGTTCAGTTATCGATGATAGTCTTTCTTATAAACATTTATATGTATTAGTGTTTCACTATCAGTGATCAGACTGAGTCTGTTCAGTTATCACTAATAGTTTCAGAAATAAACATCCAAACGTAATCTCTGAAGACAAGTCTCGCGTCAACAGATGTTCATAGCTGAATCAAAGACGAAGCTGCTGAACAAAGACAAGTCTACTAGTGACCTGATGCGGATATCAGTGAAGCAAAGACAACTCTATTTATACGTGAAGGAACATGAGAAAAAGCTTCAGCGATAGCTGAACCTCTTTATCTCTGAACTTAGAGATACTCAGCGATCAATCGATCACAAAACTTATGCCTCAAGTTTCCTTTTGTCTATCCTTGCACAACCTAGTACGATGTGTCAGAACGGACAAGTCTCTACAACCATTCGTACAACAACTCTGTCAACTACACTGTTCACGACCCGGCCGAAAGCATGTCTCCCAAAAGTCAGACTCTCAAAGCCAATTAGTGAACGCCACGTGTAAAGTATCCTGTCATGCATTTAATGCATAGGGTATAAATAGGAAGTTCACCCCTTCATCTGAAGGTGTGCTCAATCCTTGAAACTCCATATAGAAACCTTTGTTTTCTATCTCTCTTAATCTTCCTCTCTCTGAATTTCTTGTGCAATTATCTTAGTGTTTCTTAAGTTTGTTTAGATTGAGTCTGTCTTAATCTTATTCCGCAACAAACTTGTAAATTGAAATTTGACTTATCAATAAACAATTTATTAAATATTAAATTTTGTGTTTGTATTCAACCCCCCCCCCTTTCTACAAACTTGTTTAGCACCTTCGGGACCAACATATACATCTCCCAAAAAGACCGCTCTTGGCCACAAGGCCATCCACTCAGTCCCGATGAATCCCACCGAAAACCTGACCTGTTATACATGCCATTTTAAGAAAAAGTGTTAGGCTAAAGCCTAATGAGATCAAATATTTGCAGTTAATTAATCGAACTTAAAAGCGAGTAAAAGAGTTTCATTTGTGACAACAATCAGAATAGTAATGATAATAATGCTCTTGAAATATAGTAAGTACCTCTTGGGTTAACGGGGAGACCCACTTACTAACACAAATGAAGGAACACAAAAGTAAGCTATTTGATGAGTCAGTAAAGCCAATACACAAATAAAGTACACGCAAGAGAGGTCAGGCTTAGTGGCTTTAAACTTACAGCCACGGAAACTCAAGTTAAACCCCGAAGGTCCCTTACGTCGAGCTCTTCATCCAATATTGTAATACTTGAGCACGGAGGACTTATAACCCATTCCGATGCCTAACGTTCCTCGACGTGGAAAACTAGTCGTCCCAACGCCGGAATAATAATATAACAACTTACGAGGTCATGACTCCCAAATGCAACAAATAAGCCAAATAATGCTCATAAGGCCCAAAGAATATTCCAACAATTGAAAATATGCATAAAGGACATAAGTAATAATTTTCCCCAAGACAATTTCCATTCTTTACCGAACGATCATTAGTTGAAACATAAATGACTATTATAAGTTATACTCTTCAAAGCATGATAATTTCCCAAACACAAACTTATCAGCAGTTAACCACAAGATTATCATTTTCCAAAACCCATAAATTATACATGAATAGAATCATCTTTTGAAATACACTTCTCCAAGTGAAGGTAAGTTAATAGCTACATCAACAAAGCTAATACAAGCATATTCCATAAAATTATCATAACCCTAAAATCTCCAAAAGTTAGACTTGGTACAAAACCCACAAATCAAGTATATGAAAAGGAGATGTTTAGTCATTTAAAAACCCACATTTGACATGTATAAAGTTTTATAAAAGATGTATGAACTCACCAAGTGGGTTTTGAAGAAAACCCAAAACCCTAGGTTTTTTGACCCTTGGAGGAGATGAAGATGGAGATGGAGATGAAGCTTCCAAACCGACAACTTGGATGATGCTCTTAACTCTATAAATCAATGGAAGGAATGGTGGTTGGACCAAACCCTAAGTGGAGTAAATGAGGAGGGAGAGTTTTGAGAGTAAAGTCTTGGATGATAGAGATGATAAATAATGAAATTTGGGGAAAATATCATTTTTAACTCGTGTTGTTGATTCTGACGACAAGCACGACCCGTGCTGATATTCTAAAGGAAGTGGCACGACCCGTGCCAACCCTTCTGTGGTCCAGCACGACCCGTGATGATTTTGTGAAGGAAGTGGCATGACCCGTGCACCCTACAGACCAGAATGCATGCCCCCTTTTTCTTCCTTTCTTCTTCTTCCTCGTTCTCTCTCAAAGAACCTTAAATCCCAACATAAGAAAAGTTCCATAAAGAGGTGAATGCTACATAGATTCCCAGGATTCAGGGTGTTACAATCCTCCCCAACTTGGGAATGATTTCTTCCCCGAAATCCTACTAGCCAAACAAATGAGGGTATCTACGCCTCATGTCTTCTTCCGCCTCCCAAGTCACATTGGTGCCACGGTGGTGTTTCCATTGAACCTTTACCATCGTTACCTCTTTATGTCGGAGCTTCTTGATTACCCTTTCCAAAATGGCGTCGGGTTCTTCGATACAACGGTTATCATCCACTCGAAATTCGGACAAGGGTATAACGCTTTCTTCTTCCGCTAAGCACTTTCGTAAATAACACACGTGGAAGGTGGGGTGAATCCCGTCCATCTCCAGCGGTAAGTCCAACTTGTAAGCTTGAAGTCTGATGCGCTCGAGAATAGTAAACGGTCCAAGGAAACGGGGACTTAGCTTCCGACGCTTCCCAAACCGGATCAAGCCTTTCCAAGGAGACACCTTTAACATTACTCGATCCCCCACTTGGAACTCCACCGGTCTCCTCTTTTTGTCGGCGTAACTCTTCTGGCGATCTTGTGCCGCTTTCAACCGTTCCCGAATTGATTTGACTTTGTCGGCCGTCTCTTTCACAATTTCTGGGACAACAAATTGATTCTCCCCCGCCTCTAGCCAACACACGGGGGTTCTACACTTCCGCCCATACAAGGCCTCAAATGGCGCCATCCCGAGACTGGAATGATAACTATTGTTGTATGCAAATTCCACCAAAGGTAGATGGGTATCCCAACTACCGCCAAAGTCAATCACACATGACCTAAACATGTCTTCGAGAGTTTGAATCGTCCTTTCATTTTGTCCATCTATTTGTGGGTGATATGTCGTGCTCAAGTTCACCCGCGTGCCCAACTCTTGATGTAAAGCTCCCCAAAATCTCGACGTAAATCGACTATCGCGATCGAAAACTATCGAAAAGGGTATACCGTGTCTAGAGACCACTTCATCTATGTAAAGCTTCGCCAACTTATCCATTGGCAAAGTTTCCCACATCGCTAGAAAAATAGCACTCTTCGTCAACCGATCGATAATAACCCAAATAGTGTCGTTCCCTCTTAAGGTCTTCGGTAGTTTAGTCACGAAGTCCATGGTAATCTTGTCCCATTTCCACTCGGGTATTTCAAGTGATTGAAGGCTCCCATAGGGTCGTTGATGTTCGGCCTTCACTTGCGAACAAGTTACGCATCGCTCTACAAAATGTGCTACATCCAAATTCATAATCGGCCACCAAAAATATAGTTTCAAATCCTGATACATCTTGGTACTCCCCGGGTGGATAGAATACATGGACTTATGCGCGTCCTCCAAAAGTAGCTCTCGGCAACCACCGAACTTCGGTACCGAAACTCACCCATTGAAGCATTTTATCCCTCGACTATCTTCGCTCAACAGTAACCGTTGCTTGGTCATCATTTCTTCCTTGAGGTTTTCTTCCTTTAATGCTTCGGTTTGCGACCCTTTAATCCTTTCCATGAGGCTCGACACTAACTCGATCCTTCTAAGTTTGGCTTGAAGTCTCCCGCTATACTCCTTCTGACTCAAGGCGTCGGCCACCACGTTCGCTTTACCCAGGTGGTAGAGTAATTCACAGTCGTAGTCCTTAAGTAGCTCCAACCACCTTTGTTGCCTCATGTTGAGTTCCTTCTGATCAAAAACATACTTCAAGATCTTGTGATCCATGTACAAGGTACACTTGGTGGCGTAGAGATAATGTCGCCATAACTTTAATGCAAACACTACCGCCGCCAACTCCAAGTCGTGAGTGGGGTAGTTCATCTCATGCACCTTCACCTGTCTGGATGTGTAAGCGATCACCTTTCCTCTTTGCATAAGTACACATCCAAGTCCCATCTTGGACGCATCACTATAGACCACAAAATCCTCCGATCCCTCCGGAAAGGACAAGATCGGAGCTTCGCATAACTTCTTTTGTAAAGTTCTAAATGCTTTTTCTTGCTCTTCGGTCCACACAAACATTACATTCTTCTTGGTCAATATCGTCAACGAAGAAGCAACGTTAGAGAAGTCTTGTATGAACCTTCGATAATACCACGCCAAGCCTAGAAAGCTTCGAATCTTGGATGCACTTTTGGAAGGTTCCCAATTCATCATAGCTTCAATCTTGGCCGGATCCACCTTCACTCCGTCTTTCGTAACTATGTGCCCCAAAAACTGCACTTCCTTCAACCAAAACTCGCACTTAGAAAATTGTGCATAAAGTTTCTCCTTCCTCAAGATTTCCAATACGTCCCGAAGATGACGCGCATGCTCGGCTTCATCCTTCGAGTAAATAAGAATGTCGTCAATGAACACGATGACCGACTTGTCTAGAAAGGGTCAGCACACACGGTTTATTAAGTCCATAAACACCGCTGGAGCGTTCGTCAATCCGAAGAGCATCACTAAGAATTCGTAGTGACCATAACGCGTTCTAAAAGTGGTTTTTGGAATATCTTCCTCTTTGACTTTTACTTGATGATAACCCGAACGGAGATCAATCTTCGAAAAGCAACCCGCTCCTTGAAGTTGGTCGAATAAATCATCAATTCTAGGGAGTGGATATTTGTTCTTCACGGTCACCTTATTCAAATCCCTATAATCGATACACATCTGCATGGTACCGTCCTTCTTCTTCACAAATAAGACCGGAGCTCCCCAAGGTGAGGAACTTGGTCTTACAAACTCCTTCTCCACAAGATCTTGCAGGCCCATCATTTCCTTCATCTCTGACGGGGCCAAACGGTATGGAGCTCGGGCTATAGGAGTCGCTCCCGGTGTCAGATCAATTTTGAACTCTACCTGACGGTCGGGTGGTAAACCGGGCAAGTCGTCCGAGAATACGTCGGGAAACTCTCCCTCACCACCTCAACATCTTCTAGCTTCTTCTTCTTGAGTTTGGCATCTATCACATACGCCAAAAAGGATGAGCATCCTTTCGACAAACACTTTCGTGCCTTCACCATGCTAATGATTGCCACTTCACCCTTCCGTCTCTCACCATACACGGTCACCGCATGACCATCCGAACCCGGAATTTGGATCAACTTTTTAGCACAAAGAATCTCCGCGTGGTTAGTCGACAACCAATCTATGCCGACTATAACATCAAATCTCCCGATGACCATAGGTATTAAATCAATCGAGAATTCTCTCCCTTCGATTTCGAGATTGCAATTTCTTAGAAAATCTGGGACCACTACTTGATCACCATCCGCTAACTCTACCACTAATGCATCTTCTAAACTAGCAGTGGGCATGGATAGTTTTGGGCAAAACGAACTTGATACAAACGAAAAACTAGCTCCCGAGTCAAATAATACACGTGTAGGTACAGAGTTTAGGAGAAACGTACCCGACACTACATCCGTCGATGCCTTCGCCTCTTCGGTGATCATCTGAAAAGCTCTCCCTGTTGCTTTAAGAGTGTCCACCTTTTTGCCTCCGCTAAAGTTCGTCTTCGCCTTCAGGCATTCACTTCTAATGTGGCCCGACTCTTTACACTCGAAACAAACTCGCCCTTTGATTGGACAGTCACGAAAACTGTGACCGAGTTTACCACATTTGAAACACGGATCGGACCCCGAATTGCAAGGGCCGGTGTGCTTGCTTCGGCATTTTGAACACCACGGAGAATCACGTCTAGGACCATTTCCCCTTTGATTGTTGTTGAAGTAACTTGGCCTCTTTGAAGATGTGGGACCCCCTTCCCACTTCCTTTTCTCGACTACTCCGCTCCTCTCCACTTTATTCGAGCCATAAGAGTCTTCCACTAGTTGCGCTTCTTCTATTGCCTCTCGAAGAGTAGAGGCCTTTGACACCCGAACCATGTTCATCATCTCTGTAGGCAGACCTTTGATGTATGCCTTGATTTTCTCTCTTTCAGTGGGGACCAGATGTCCCATCAAGCCCAACTTGTCCATAAACAGCTTGTTGTACTCCTTCACCGAAAATTCCCTTTTTTCATACCCCGAAACTTGTAACATCCCGCCTGCCTCGACAACAATATTGTCCGCTTTGCCCCTGGATTTAACCAACGTGTAGCGCACGGATTTGTTTCTGGCGACCTGGTGAGAAACTTCCCAGGGGGTCACTCATCCTGGGACTACTCCCACCCAAGCACGCTTAACCTCAGAGTTCCCAGAACCTGACGTGCTTGTGGCCCCAAAACGCGTTGTTGTTAGGAAGGCCAAGATATTACTTATAACACCCAGCATCACTCCTGTACACGGCCGATATGGGATATGCCTAAGGTGTTACAAACACCCCCCCTTGGGACTCATCGTCCTCGATGAGGTTTCTCCCATATCCCGAACGGCACAGGAGTGGCTCTGATACCATCTTCAACATCCCGCTTGCCTCGACAACAATATTGTTCGCTTTGCCCCTGGATTTAACCAACGTGTAGCGCACGGATTTGTTTCTGGCGACCTGGTGAGAAACTTCCCAGGGGGTCACCCATCCTGGGACTACTCCCACCCAAGCACGCTTAACCTCAGAGTTCCCAGAACCTGACGTGCTTGTGGCCCCAAAACGCTTTGTTGTTAGGAAGGCCAAGATATTACTTATAACACCCAGCATCACTCCTGTCCACGGCCGATATGGGATATGCCTAAGGTGTTACAGAACTCATTGATGATCCGATCCATAGCGCGTTCGTTACAGAATTCCTCCATAACCTTCTTCTTGAAAGTCTCCCAGCTCAATTTGGCCAACACGATGGCTTCAATAGAAGTGGAATATACATTCCACCATGTGAGGACGACCCCTCTCAATATTTGGGATCCGAATACGGCTTTTTGAACTTCCCCACACTCGCTTGACCGGAAAACCTGCTCCATTTCTCTTATCCAGTTCATGCATTCCACCGGGTTGTCTGTGCCCTTGAACTCTAGTGGTCGGCACCCGAGGAATGCCTTGAAGGTACAAGCCTTAGACGCTTGCCACACTTCTGGTTTGGGGTTTCATTAGAAGGAATAACGGGTCCCGTACCCCCGGATCCCGCAACGACAACATTCTCCGCCACCGCCTCGTGCCTACGGTGGTTAGCATCACGGTCATCCAAAAGTTTCAGAAATACTTCTTGCTACTGAGTCATAGCTGCATTCATTGCCTGCATCATCCGCTCCATCATCCTTGTTTCCGGAGTTACCTCCTCCATAATCGGATGAGTTGCAGCTATGTTACATTGGGGTATATGTTCTGGTCCTCCACCCAAAACGTTTATAAAAGGTGGGGGCAAGTCCACATTTGTTACTCTTGGTTGATCAGCCGTAGATGCCGCCGTATCCTGCCCTTCTGGCTGGTTACACGTATTTACCATAGTCTGTCGCACACGCGAAAAATATAGGTGAGATAGGACTATACAGATAATAAACAAGGAAACGTACCACCACATTCATTAATTATCATAACAATGGAAAACAACCATAATCACGTACAACAGCCTCATAATAACGTTAGCTAGGCGAAATTATGAACATGTGATACATAAGAATTTTCATTACCATTATTACAACTCTCAATTTGTATAGTTTCTGTCGACTCTAAGACCATCCTATCTTAAGAGTTCTAACCAATCTCACACAATCATAGCCTAATTTCACAGCTTAAGTCTAGGTATCTTACATCCATACCTAGTTCACTTAAACTAATGCTCTGACACCAACTTGTAACACCCTAATTTTTAAAGAAATAAAATTTCGAAAATTTTGCAATATGTCAGCTATAACTCAACTATAACTCAGTAACCATGGGTAAATCAAACCTGTTATGAACAATCCCAAAGTATCATCCCGATAAAACGGGGAAACAAGATATGACCTTTACAATTGATCCAATGAAGAATACACCAACAACCTAATAATCTAAGTTAAATAATCAAGATTAGTATCGGGTGTTGCTATTCTTCCAAAAGTGTGTCCGCTATCCAAAATACCGGTCTATACATCTCCCAAAAAGACCGCTCTTGGCCACAAGGCCATCCACTCAGTCCCGACGAATCCCACCGGACTTGACCTGTTATACATGCCATTTTAAGAAAATCTGTTAGGCTGAAGCCTAGTGAGATCAAACATTTGCATTTAAATAATCGAACTTAAAAGTGAGTAAAAGAGTTTCATTTGTGACAACAATCAGAATAGTAATGATAATAATGCTCTTGAAATATAGCAAGTACCTCTTGGGTTAACGGGGGAGACCCGCTTACTAACACAAATGACGGAACACAAAAGTAAGTCATTTGATGAGTCGGTAAAGTCAATACACAAATAAAGTACACGCAGGGATGTCAGGCTCAGTGGCTTTAAACTTACACCCATGGAAACTCAAGTTCAACCCCGAAGGGCCCTTACGTCGATCTCCTCATCCAATATCGTAATACTTGAGCACGAAGGACTTATAACCCATTCTGATGCCTAACATGCCTCGACGTGGAAAACTAGTCGTCCCAACGCCCGAATATAATATAACAACTTACGGGGTCATGACTCCCAAATGCAACAAATAAGCCAAATAATGCTCAAAAGGCCTAACGAATATTCCAACAATTGAAAATATGCATAAAGGACATAAGTGATAATTTTCCCCAAGACAATTTCCATTCTTTACCGAACGATCATTAGTTGAAATATAAATGACTATTATAAGTCATACTCTTCAAAGCATGATAATTTCCCAAACACAAACTTATCAGCAGTTAACCACAAGATTATCATTGTCCAAAACCCATAGAATCATCTTTTGAAATACATTTCCCCAAGTGAAGGTAAGTTAATAGCAACATCAACAAAGCTCATACAAGCATATTCCATAAAATTATCATAACCCTAAAATCTCTAAAAGTTAGACTTGGTACAAAACCCACAAATCAAGTATATGAAAAGGAGATGTTTAAGCATTTAAAAACCCACCTTTGACATGTATAAAGTTTTATAAAAGATGTATGAACTCACCAAGTGGTTTTTGAAGAAAACCCAAAACCCTAGGTTTTTTTACCCTTAGAGGAGATGAAGATGGAGATGGAGATGAAGCTTCCAAATCGACAACTTGGATGATGCTCTTAACTCTAGAAATCAATGGAAGGAATGGTGGTTGGACCAAACCCTAAGGGGAGTAAATGAGGAGGGAGGGTTTTGAGAGGAAAGTCTTGGAAGATAGAGATGATAAATAATGAATTTTGGGGGAAATCTCATTTTTAACCCGTGTTGTTGATTCTGACGACAAGCACGACCCGTACTGATTTTCTGAAGGAAGTGGCATGACCCGTGCCAACCCTTCTGTGGTCTAGCACGACCCGTGCTGATTTTTTGAAGGAAGTGGCACGACCCATGTGACCTATAGACCAGAATGCATGCCCCCTTTTTCTTCCTTTCTTCTTCTTCTTCTTCCTCGTTCTCTCTCAAAGAACCTTAAATCCCAACATAAGAAAAGTTCCATAAAGAGGTGAATGCTACAGAGATTCCCAGGATTCAGGGTGTTACAAGTATAATGGCGGTATTCGAGCCACACTCGCAAGAATAGATGTGGTATCCAACTTAATAGATCAGATAAAGTCGTCTCAAAGAGAGTCCTTGCACGAGGAGAGTCTCAAGGACCAGGTGATGGTGAAGTAACAATCACGTTTGACCGAAGATGGTCGTGGGTTGAAATTGTACCAAGGTCGAATCTGGGTGCCCAAGATCGAAGGTAACCGAGAATTTCTATTGGGGGAGGCACATAAATCCAGGTACTCAATCTACCCGGGGAGCACCAAAATGTACAGAGACCTGAAATTGACATAATGGTGGCCCGTCATGAAGTTAGATGTGGCCAACTATGTGGAAAGATGTGTAACCTATTTGCAAGTGAAAGCAGAGCATCAACAACCCTACGATAGTCTCCAATCCTTGGACATTTCAGAGTGGAAGTGGGAACACATCACGATGGATTTCGTGACTAAGCTACCAAAGACGCTTAGAGGGCACGACACGATTTGGGTAATAGTAGACCAGTTGAAAAAAGTGATCGCTTTTTGGCAATGCGAGAGACGTTACCCATGGATAAACTTGCCAAGTTGTATATCGACGAGGTTATCTCATGACATGGAGTACCGTTGTCAATCGTATTTGATCGAGACAGTTGTTTCAATTCCAATTTCTGGGATGGTTTGTAAAAAGAGTTAGGTATGAGAGTGAAATTGAGTATGACCTATCATCCACAAACTGACGGCCAGAGTGAACGGACGATTTAAACCTTGGAAGATACACTGAGATTGTGTGTCATCGATTTCGGAGGTAGTTAGGACTCTCACTTACCCCTTGTGGAGTTGGCCTACAATAATAGCTATCATTCTAGCATCGAAATGGCACCGTTTGAAGCATTGTATGGGCGGAAGTGTAGAACTCCGGTTTGTTGGCTTTAGGACAGAGAAAAACTTTTTTTCGGTCTCGAGATTGTTCAAAAGACCGTCGACAAGGTGAAAGGTATCTGTGAGAGATTGAAGGCGACCCATGATCGACAAAAGAGTTACGCTGACAAAAAGTGAAGATCAATAGAATTCCAAGTGGGTGACTGTGTGATGTTGAAAGCATCACCGTGGAAGGGCATCATACAGTTTGCAAAGTACCGGAAGCTAAGTCCCCATTTTCTTGGACCGTTCACCATTTTAGCAAGGGTGGGACTCCAAGCCTATAAACTGGAATTGCCACCAGAGATGCTCGAGATTCCTCACACTTTCCATGTGTGTTATCTACGCAAGTGCTTAGCGGAAGAAGAAACTGTGATACCTCTCTCGGAGATAAGCGTTGATGAGGGAAATCGTTGCGTGGAAGAACCCGATGCTATTTTGGAGCGAAAGTCTAAAAACCTTCACCACAAAGAAATCACAATGGTCAAAGTGCAATGGAAGCACCATCGCGGAGCCAACGTGACGTTGGAAGCGGAGGAGGATATGAAGAAGAGATACCCAAACTTGTTTGCATGAAATGGGATTTCAAGGACGAAATCAATTCCAAGGAGGGGAGGATTGTAACACCTGCAATTTCTGGTAAATAGGTACCTTTCTTTATCCTATGACCTTACTGAAGTATCCTCTACTCTTTTTTATTTTTCTTTACCATTGATCTGATTTGGTTACGTCTCGAACGCGGGAGGTCGGAAGCAAAATTTCAGAAACCTGGGGCCTGGTGCGAGAATGTCAGCGACATTGACATTGGCATTGTCGACATGCCATAGTCGCTCGGCTAGAGGGCCTCACGGTATGTCCTAGGCGAGAATGCCCAGCAACAGTGACAAGTCATTGTCGCCGAACCACAGCCCCTTGCTTTACATTTCAGGTGATAGTGCCCAACGACTATTCTCTTAGCATAATCGCCAGCGGGGGGTTTGTTACTATAAACTTCCTAGCCCAAATTTAGAACTCATTTATCACAAAATCAGATTTTGGGGTTGACCTTCTCTCTTCATTTAGGGCGATTCCAACCACCAAACTTCAACTCTCATTTACTCCAAGACTCAAATCACTCAAGATCATTCATAGCTTTTCTTCTAGGGCTTTCTAGCACTTAGGAGTCAAGAGTTCTAGTGTTTGGTCAAGTTTGGTGGCATTCTCCTACAACTAATTGGTGATTCCTTGGTTTTGCCAAACCTAGTGTAGTGGGTCATTCTACAACCCTTCTTCATGTACATGCTAAAATGTCATAAAAACATTTATCTCAAAGTCTTACTACTTTTTCTTATCATTTAGTGATTTTGGAAACCTAGGTAAAAAACTAGGGTTTTGGCTAAACTTGATATTTTGAAGAAATGGTTGAGAGGGATGATTTTGTTTATGCTAATGGTAGTCCCTTTTTGAGTTTGATGGATTTTGGGAACAAAAACCAAATGGACATATTTATTATTAATGATGAATGGGGATTTACCATAATTGGAAATCCTATGTTTGCAAATGTTTACATATTGGTCATATTTGGGTTATTTATGAATATCATACTGCTTAGACAATAGTGTAATGGATCCATAGGAACTAGTCATCTTATGTGAATTATGTGGCGGTACTTTGATTAGCTAGATATGAGGGCTTTATACTTGGGAGCTTGTGCTATAGACCGTGGGTGGTTGAATACGATAACCTTATACCTCATCATAATTATAATCTAGCGAGTGAGTCCTTCTTAGACCATTGGGAGCTCGAACTATAGACCGTGGGTGGTTGAACTAGATAACCTTTGGTGCTATAATAGAAGCTCCACAATATTGATACGTGACCTACTTTTGTGTTCCGTCACCTCAATGGTAATCTGGGGTCTCCCCCGTTATTAGTGAAACCTCACTCCCTCCCAAGGGTGAACAAGGTTTAAATCCATAAATGAATTTTGGTTAACATCATGTACTAATATCAAATGTTTTCTTAATGTCATTTTATACATGTTTGACTCACTAGGCGTAAGCCTAACACTTATTTTCTTAAATGACATGTATAACAGGTTTCCTTAGCGAGAAGAGTGCTGAGTCGTGTGGACATTTTGGTGATAGGTACTTTTGGAGATAAAGGGAACATGAAGATAGATATTTTTGGGGAATTTGGATTGACAATTGATTTAATCTAGATGTACAATGGTTTAGATTAGTATGTTGTTAATTCCAATTTTCATTTACAAGAATTGTAAACGCTAATATACAGTATCCCTTTTTGGGTGGATTTATGTCGATTTATTGGCATTATATTGCCGAAATTTTAAGTTTTGAATTTAACCCTATTTTAGGGTGTTACACATTATTTCGTGTAAGTATTGAGTTTGGTTCCATGATTATGAGACGTTTCTATTAAAGTATTTTATCATGAAAATGGGGTTTTGGGAAAGACATCACTTTCTATTCTAACTACTTTGCATATTGAGAATTGTGATTTAAGTAACATTCTTTCCGTTTTTCCCGTTTTATATAATTGATAAAACTCTTGAACTCACTAGGCGTTAGCCTAAACTTTTTATTTGTCGGCATGTGCATCGGGCCCTTGTTGGGGATTGGTACTAGCAACACCGTGAATAGTTGAGTGCTAGTTAGACGCACGTGAAGGATCTAGTTATTCGATGACGTCTTCCGCTTTTGGAGATAGCGACGGTTATTGGGTTTTAGTAACATCGGACCTTAATCTAGTCTTTATATAAGACTTGGTTTATTATTTGTTGATATTCAATCTAGAATTTTCTATTTGAGGTAATCCAAGTATTGATTCGTAGAAATGGATTTATCCTTTATTTGGTGTATTAATGAAATTTAAAATTAGTCGCTCGTTTCTAAATTTGAGAGTGTTACACCCCCCCCCCCCATATATATATATATATCGTAGGTATGAATCCTTCTTGAATACAATTCATATCAGCACCAGTATCAATGAGTGCTAATACAGTTATTTTGAAATCATTTTGAATACATAATTGTATATAGGTATTCCATTTTTGGTATGATATTCTTTTTGGTATTTTTATTTCTTTTATATTTCCTTCTTTTATTTCTTGATCTACTTTAATAGTATCTTTTCCCTTTTCAATTTTTATTAATCTATCTTTAATTATTCTTATTTCTGCTTTAACGTTATTTAATTCTTCTTGAAGATCTTGAATAGAAATGGGTGTTTTGTATTTTGAAAATCTTTCATAGACATCTTGAAGATTGAATATTTCATTAGTTCTAGTGGTTGAAGGTTCTATTTTGTTATAGTTTAAAATTTTATTTAAAGCTTGTTCTTTAATTATTTGATCAGGGATTTGATCTAATATTTCTATTATTTCTCTATCTTTATCTGTAATTACATTTATTTGAGTACAAGTACACTTTCCTATACATTCGCAGTTTGAATTTGTTTCTGAGTCAGAGGTTGAGTAATTTTCTAAATTATTTAAATCTTTTTCTTCGTAATCTGACAAGCTAGATGATTCACTAGAACTATAATGATTAAGCATAAGTTTACACATTTGATCCTTTAATTGATCAGAAATATTTAATTGATTAATCTTTTTTTTAACATAACAATATTTTGCCATATGACCTGTTTTACCGCATTTATAACATATGATTATATCTCTAAATTCTTTTGATTTTGTATTAGATCTTTTTGAATATTTTTTATGATATTTTGGTTTCTTTTGATATTTTTCTGGTTTTTTATAATATTTTGGACTAGACTCTTTATTTGTAAATTTTTTCTTTGAGAATCTTTTTATTTTTCTAGATGAAGAAGAGGTTGAGATAGGTTGATAGCCATATTGTTGACAAAATTCTCCTAATTCGTTTTTGCTATTGATTCTATCTTTTTTAAGTTTAGCTTTGAATTTTAAGTCAGAACAAATAGCTAATCCTTCTTTATTAATTTCATTAATAATTTCGCCAAAGGTTAGATCCTTATATGGTATTTGATTATTGTATTTTTCTCTTAATTTATCTCTCATCTTTTCTGCAAATAATTTTGGTAATCCTGCAACGAACCTTTCTTTCCAGTAAGCTTCTTTGCAGTCTGGTCTTGTCATTACTTTAGCTAAAAACATATCTTTATACCATCTAAAATCTTGTAATTTTCTACATGTTAAATTGAGAAGAATTTCTGCATTTCTTTCTTGAAATAGGGTTGGATCACCTACAAAGTTTTTTAATATTGCAAATACTAAAGTTGGAATAATATCATATTCTTGAGTTGTACTAGGTAAATTATTTTCAGTTTTGATTACAGTTTTTGTAGCATTTAGAATTGTAAGTTTTTCTGCGGGAGTTACATAGAGATCCCACCACCCCTTTAAAGTGCCAGTGAATCCAGAAAGGATAGCATCGGCAATTGTTTTTTGAGTATTTCCTTTAGTAGAATAAGCGTTAGCTGCCATGTTTATTTCTTGTAAGAAGTTTAAAATTTGATGTTCTGTATAACCATCAATATTCCATTCATAAATTGACGTTCCATCGTAGGCACTTCTACTATTAGTTGTTTCGCGATCTTCAAATTGAATATCTGGAAGTGTTGGTCTTGGATAATATATGAAAGTATATGGTCTTCTTGTTGATATAGGATTATGTCTACTGAAATTAAATTTATTAATATTATCAGTTATCTGAGTATTTGAAAATTGCTCATTTAATTCATTTATATCTTCTTCAGAATAATCTTCTGAATGTTGAGAGATAACATTAATTTTCATACTTCCTAATTTTTCACTTAATTCATTAACTATCTTTTTATTATATCCTAAATTCATTTTTGGATCCATTTGTTGTGGAGTAAAGATTGGGTTTTCTATTTGTTTTAATTTTGAGTCGTTTTTTGAATCGATAGGTAATTCTAATTCTTTATTTAGAGAGTTCTTTTCGATTCTATTTAATTGTAGACTTATTGTATTTAGTATTTCATTTGAATAATTATTTTGATATAATATGCTTATAATTTTTGAGTCATTATCCATTTTTGTAATATTTCCTATTAATGGAGAGGCTATATATGAATTTTCTATTTTAATGTCTTGTTTAGGAGGATGAATTGATGTAACATTATCATTATTTTTTATTACTATATATTCTTGAGTAATCTTTGGAGTCTCATGAATGTTTAACATTGAAAAAGGACATTTAATATTCATTTGTTTACAAAAAACTAATTTATACCAATTAAAGAATGTTATATGAACATTTTTGTTATAAATATATAATCTCCATTGGAGTTGATGATCTAATTCTATTTTACTATTATTTACAAAATTATAATAAATTTCTCGAATATCTTTATTATAATCTGCAAAAAAATCTTTTTTAAGTGCTTCTATATTCATTTTTAATGAGTAAATTTGTTTACTTCTTTTGTTATTATTTTGATCCAAAATTTGCTATTATGAATTTCTGCTTGAGTATCTTTAATTTCGGATTTTATTGCTTTATAGTCTAAATCTTCACTACTTATGTTATTTTTTTCTAGTTCTTCTATTAATTTATTTAATGTTTCTAAGTGTTTTGTTTCTCTTTTTAAAGTTTTCCAATGTGATTTTAGATCTTCAGTTCTCATTTTATTATCTAACGAACAATTAATTTGTATTTTATTACTCATACTTAACAAATTATTAATTTTTGTCTAGATTCTTGAATCCACTTGAACATTAAACTATTTCTTTCTTTCAAATGTTTGATTCGTAAAATTATTCTTCCTAAATATAATACTTGATCAATTGTTCTCTTATTATATGTTTCCCATTCTAAATGAGTCATTAATTTGTCTTTTTCTTTTTGGAGTTCTATGATTTCTTTATGTGATATTTTAATAATTTCCCAACAAGAATCTATTAATGATTTTTCTAGTTTATTTTGATTACACAAAATTTGAGTTTTATTGCTCATTTTGATTTCTAATTCTTCTTAATTCTGCTTCTGTTATCATATTCATATCTGAATGTGTTGGACTATTTATTTTATCTGATTCGCTAGACTTATCTTCTTGATAAATTGGTTTTGGAATATCTTGATTAAAATCTACATATTTTAATGACTTAGATTTTTGAATAAAAGGATATTCTTTAAAACTATTATTACTTGTTGATCCTGTTGAAAATCTAGGAGGAAAAGGAATTGAATTAAAATTTATATTGACAGAACCATCTTCGTTTTCTATGATGTTAGATAGCCTATTTGATTCTCCTATAGGTTTGGGTATACTAATATCTTGAAGGTTCCAATTACAAGATTGAGTAATTTCATCCAATTTGAGTCTTTTGGGTGTTTGTACTTTTGTATGTTGAGGATTTGATTCAAATATTATAGTTTCATTTTTAGGGCTAGTTATTCTAGACTTAGGTTCTATAGTAGAAGACATGGTCTTATAACTAATCCTATAGATTACTACTAAAGCTTTAGTATCTTCTTTAAATTCTAAATTTTTGGTTTTAATTGTTAAAACTAAAGTATCTAAAATATTTGGATCAGATAATCCTACTGTAAAATTTGGATAACAATTGAAGTAGATTGGACCGTTTGAGATATTAGTTTCGGCCATGGCTAATACCGAATTTTGAAAATTCGTATGCCTAGCATCTCTAAGTATTATTAGTACTAGAGTATCTATACCTAATCTAAATAAAGGTTTAATTGCTATTTGAACTAATCCCATGTGTAAGAATTTATATTTTTGCTTATGTTCAATTATGGATCTTTTTGATAGAAGGCAAATATTATCATAATCTTTATTAATAGAAACAGTTTGTTCAGTTGCTTTAATTGAATAACCTTGGAGAAAATCTAAAGTTCCTATTTTGTATATAGTTTTGAAAGGTTGTTTTGGAATCGTCCAATTTGTTAAACTCTGTTCTATATCAGATATATGAACTTCGGCAGAATTCATATGAAGACTACGTTCACCATTATCTTCATTGCCCGTATTATTTATTTTAGAAAATAAACTCAACATCGTATCTGTAAATAAAAGTGTATGTAGAAATAAATTTGATTTAGTGAGAAAAGTAGGTTTTAGTATGATTATTTGACTATTAACTGGACCACCACAACGGGACCACCTTCCACTGGTCTGGTACAGGTGGACGTCTTACACCACAACACTGCGCCACTTATGCTACTCCAACGACCAAGGCTAAACCAACGTTGGGCTAAACCATCGCTAATATCCAATAAGTCATATGAAAACTTTATTTTCTTACAAATCATATTTAATTCTAAATAACTTTATTTAAAAAGATATAGTTAAGTTTGATTTTATAAAAGTTACAATAAGACAATAAGGAATAATTATGAATTTAGTATTCATCTTCACCTACCAATAGCCATATGATACCAAGAGGATGGCTCTGATACCAAGAGGAGATACAGGATCGTAACAAATTTGGACAATATACTAAATAATATAGATAAATAAGAAGAATAAGTATGATTTGCATATCTATATATAATTGAACAAAATATACGTTCATATCCAAGAATAAAAGTTTTAATATGTTCAATTAAATGTAAAGGACGAGTGCTTGGAATAAATATATGAATCTTATGACGATCATCAAAGTTTTGCAAGAGTAAGCAACCATCACTAAAGATAAAAACATAAAGCATGATTAAAGAGTACCTTCTTTAATTAGATGACCTTTTGAATCGATACAAGAACTACAAACTTAGGGAGAAATAACTAGATTAAAGTCTAAAGACTTAGAACAATTTTGAGTAGAGAGAAGGATAGAGGATTTCTTCGGCATATCATATTGTGATGGAAATTGCACTCTGCCTAAACTTGAGTCTTGAAGTCTTCATTTATAGGAGCCTTGAGTTGATGTTGAGTAATGAGTAACTGGCAGTTGTAGGGAAAAGGCATCAATAATTGATGTCCTTTTACTGGCAACTGGTTGCGGATTTGAACCATATAATTCTTCATTTGTTTTGAGTAGTGGAATGAGACGTGGATGGCATATTTTGACATCTTCTGAATAGTTGATGAGTAGTGGGATGAGACATGGATGGCATCTTTTGACATCTTTTGAATAATTGATGAAGTGGGGCATCTTTTTGTCTTCATATCTAATTATTGGATCTTTTGAATATTGTGTATCTGAAAAGCCTTTTGAGTAATAATTTTGAATATAATTTCTAAATGAATTACTGAAGAACGTAATCCATACGTATGAGTATACCCATATGAGTAACAAAGAATTTGTCTTCAAAGACAAACCACCAAACACACACAATTCTCTAAAGATTTATATCTGCATAGGGATCTTGAGAATCTTGAAAGAGATCATGAGTCACTTCTTGAGTAGAGTTTGTAGGTGAGTTCTCTTTGAATTTTTGGAGTAAATACTTGACTTCAGCTTCAGATTTTGCTGCCATAATCTGAGCAACTTCTTCATCATCACTTTGGTAGATAGGCCTTTCGATAGTAGCCGGAGCACCAAAATTCTCAGAATAATAATTAGAAACTCCTTGAATCGACATCTTTTCTATTTGATCTTTTGGGAGTTTATCCCACCATTTAACTTTGCAAGTACGAATGAGTAATGGGTATGAATGAGGTGGAGTTCTTACCTCAAAGTTCCAAGAAATTATCCATGGTAATTTGAATATGGCTACAAATTGGAGTAAATATTCACGATCTGAAATGTTTTGGACAAACATTTCTTTAAATTTTCTAAAACCTCCCATTACAGTGATAGGAAGGACTTCTGGAATACATCCCATATAATTGAACCAATCAGCGAACCAACTAGGATATTCATAGTTGAAATTCTTATCAAACAATATAAACCATGAATGTGAGTAACTTCTAAGGTACAAAAATTTGAACCAAGCGTCTTGATAATCATAATAATTATAAGACAGTAGTTTTGAGTAATTTGAGAGAACCTTATTAGTAAAAGGGCGACCATTCCAATCTTGAATAGAAAGGATTTTGAATATCTGAGCCTTGCTAAAATCTATTTGAGAAAGATTCATATGGTTTACGGTATGAGTAACTTTGACAGAACCAGTATTAGCTAAAATGGCTTGATAATACTCTCGAGTTTTAAGAATATCACCTTTACATAATGAGTCTTTTGAGAAAAGGAAATCTATAAGAGTATTGAAAGATCTTTTGTAAAGATTCATTTCATAGTCTTCTAAGATTTTGACTACTTGATGAAATGGATTTTGAAAATACAGATGTTTAACATTTTGACTAGTTGATGGAGTATGTACCTTTGGAATAGGAGAGACTAACATCGATCTATTTGGAGTAGTGTTTGATATGGTAGCGACAGGTTTTTGAACTAAAGAAGAATAAGTTTGTTGAGTAGTCGTTTGAGTAAGGGGTGCAAATCGATTTTGAGTAAACGGAGTAAGAGAAGAAGATGATGCTGATGAGTTAATTGGTTTTGAGTCTTTTTTCTTGAAAGGTGTGAAAGGAGACATGGGTTTTGAGTCGTTCATTTCCCCTGTAAAAATTCTCTGGACAAGAAATCGGGGAGAAAATTGTTTGAGCCTTTTATAAACTCAATTTGAAAATCAAAGTTGCTTAGTAATGCTTGCCATCTTGCAAAAATTTGCTTGGAAATAATATTTTTGACATCATTTTCTAAAATTGGTTTAGCAGATTGACAATCAATTCGTAATAAAAATGGTTTCATATATAAATCATCTTCAAAATTTTTAATACATAAAACAATTGCTAAAATTTCTTTTTTAACTGTGGAGTAATTTTTTTTAGTATCATTCCAAGATCCAGAAAAGAACCTAACTAATTCTTCATTAGAGTCATTGGCAATTTTTTGTTTCAGTATTCCTCCAAATCCTACATCACTAGCATTTGTTTCTACTATAAGTTTAGCATTAGGTTGAGGGATATAAAGACAAGGTAAATATTTTATCTTTTGTTTGATTAATTGAACTACTTTTGTATGATCTTGAGTCCACGGTTTTGGATTCTTTTTGAGTCTTTGGGAAAGAGGTTTACAAATTATTCCTAAATCTTTAAAGAAATCATGAACATAATTTAAACATCCTAAAAACCGTTGAAGTTGGGTTTTATCTTTGATTTCATCTGGAAATTTATTAGAAAATTCTAAACTTCGTTGTATTGGTCTTATAGTACCTTGAGTAATATCATGTCCTAAAAATCTAATATTTGTTTGAAAAAGATGCATTTTTGATGCAGAGACAACTAATCCATTTTTAAAGATTAAATTATAAAATATATTTAAATGTTTAAAATGTTGTTCTATTGATTTTGAAAAGATTAAAACATCATCAATATAAACAATAGCAAAATTGTTTATGGGGATGATAATATCATTCATAATATTTTGAAATTCAGAAGGAGCATTTTTGAGTCCAAAAGGCATAACATTCCATTCGTAATGACCAAAGGGAACATTAAAACATGTTTTGTATTTATCTTTTTCATGAATCTGTATTTGCCAAAAGCCTGATTTCATATAAAGATTTGAAAAGATATTTGAATCATATAACTTTTTGAATAAATCTCTTTTATTTGGAATTGGATATCTTATCCATTCTAAAACTTTATTTAAAGGTTTATAATTTATAACTAATCTTGGAGAACCTCGTTCAATTTCAGCAGCATTCCTAACATAAAAGGCTGAACATGACCAAGGTGATTTTGATGGTCTTATGAGTCTTTTATCTAAGAGTTCTTGTATTTCTTTTTTACAATGATCTTTTAATTCATTTGACATATGAATAGCTCTCTGGATTTTGATGGTATGTTTATCTCATTAAAATCTTTTATATAAGGTAATCTAACTATATGTTGTTTTCTTTTCCAAAAGGCATTAGGAATATTTGAACATACATTCTTTTCAAATTTATCTTTTATTTGTTTTATTTTATTTTGATTCATTTGATTTTGAATTTGTTCAGAAATTCTTAAACTATTTATTTCTTCTTTTAAATATTTTATTTGATTTATTTTATTGTTTAATTGATTTAGTTTTGTAGAAACAATAGGACTCTCGAATTTAAAAAATATTTCTTTATCTAGAGTATTTGAAATAATTCCATCTTCTGTTGTTGAAAAAGGGTATAGTAGAGAAATAAATGGAGTTTCTAAAATTAAAACTGAAGTTAAATTCTTTGCAAGTATTAATGATGTTCTAAAACAATATCCATCGTTACATATATGAGCATTTGAAATCTTATATTCAATGTTGAGAGAGGAACCACTAGCGGTGGATAACCTGTTAGCAGTTTTTTCATAATATTTCGTAGGTATGAATCCTTCTTGAATACAATTCATATCAGCACCAGTATCAATGAGTGCTAATACAGTTATTTTGAAATCATTTTGAATACATAATTGTATATAGGTATTCCATTTTTGGTATGATATTCTTTTTGATATTTTTATTTCTTTTATATTTCCTTCTTTTATTTCTTAATCTACTTTAATAGTATCTTTTCCCTTTTCAATTTTTATTAATCTATCTTTAATTATTCTTATTTCTGTTTTAACGTTATTTAATTCTTCTTGAAGATCTTGAATAGAAATGGGTGTTTTGGATTTTGAAAATCTTTCATAGACATCTTGAAGATTGAATATTTCATTAGTTCTAGTGGTTGAAGGTTCTATTTTGTTATAGTTTAAAATTTTATTTAAAACTTGTTCTTTAATTATTTGATCAGGGATTTGATCTAATATTTCTATTATTTCTCTAGCTTTATCTGTAATTACATTTATTTGAGTACAAGTACACTTTCCTATACATTCGCGGTTTGAATTTGTTTCTGAGTTAGAGGTTGAGTAATTTTCTAAATTATTTAAATCTTTTTCTTCTTAATCTGACAAGCTAGATGATTCACTAGAACTATAACGATTAAGCATAAGTTTACACATTTGATCCTTTAATTGATCAGAAATATTTAATTGATTAATCTTTTTTTTAACATAACAATCTTTTGCCATATGACCTGTTTTACCGCATTTATAACATATGATTATATCTCTAAATTCTTTTGATTTTGTATTAGATCTTTTTGAATATTTTTTATGATATTTTGGTTTCTTTTGATATTTTTCTGGTTTTTTATAATATTTTGGACTAGACTCTTTATTTGTAAATTTTTTCTTTGAGAATCTTTTTATTTTTCTAGATAAAGAAGGGGTTGAGATAGGTTGATAGCCATATTGTTGACAAAATTCTCCTAATTCGTTTTTGCTATTGATTCTATCTTTTTTAAGTTTAGCTTTGAATTTTAAGTCAGAGCAAATAGCTAATCCTTCTTTATTAATTTCATTAATAATTTCGCCAAAGTTTAGATCCTTATATGGTATTTGATTATTGTATTTTTCTCTTAATTTATCTCTAATCTTTTCTGCAAATAATTTTGGTAGTCTTGCAATGAACCTTTCTTTCCAGTAAGCTTCTTTGCAGTCTGGTCTTGTCATTACTTTAGCTAAAAACATATCTTTATACCATCTAAAATCTTGTAATTTTCTACATGTTAAATTGAGAAGAATTTATGCATTTCTTTCTTGAAATAGGGTTGGATCACCTACAAAGTTTTTTAATATTGCAAATACTAAAGTTGGAATAATATCATATTCTTGAGTAGTAATAGGTAAATTATTTTCAGTTTTGATTACAGTTTTTGTAGCATTTAGAATTGTAAGTTTTTTCTGCGGGAGTTACATAGAGATCCCAGGATCATAACAAATTTGGACAATATACTAAATAATATAGATAAATAAGAAGAATAAGTATGATTTGCATATCTATATATAATTGAACAAAATATACGTTCATATCCAAGAATAAAAGTTTTAATATGTTCAATTAAATGTAAAGGACGAGTGCTTGGAATAAATATATGAATCTTATGACGATCATCAAAGTTTTGCAAGAGTAAGCAACCATCACTAAAGATAAAAACATAAAGCATGATTAAAGAGTACCTTCTTTAATTAGATGACCTTTTGAATCGATACAAGAACTACAAACTGAGGGAGAAATAACTAGATTAAAGTCTAAAGACTTAGAACAATTTTGAGTAGAGAGAAGGATAGAGGATTTCTTCGGCTTATCATATTGTGATCGAAATTGCACCCTGCCTAAACTTGAGTCTTGAAGTCTTCATTTATAGGAGCCTTGAGTTGATGTTGAGTAATGAGTAACTGGCAGTTGTAGGGAAAAGGCATCAATAATTGATTTCCTTTTACTGGCAACTGGTTGCGGATTTGAACCATATAATTCTTCATTTGTTTTGAGTAGTGGAATGAGACGTGGATGGCATCTTTTGACATCTTCTGAATAATTGATGAGTAGTGGGATGAGACATGGATGACATCTTTTGAATAATTGATGAAGTGGGGCATCTTTTTGTCTTCATATCTAATTATTGGATCTTTTGAATATTGTGTACCTGAAAAGCCTTTCGAGTAATAATTTTGAATATAATTTCTAAATGAATTACTGAAGAACGTAATCCATACGTATGAGTATACCCATATGAGTAACAAAGAATTTGTCTTCAATGACAAACCACCAAACACACACAATTCTCTAAAGATTTATATCTGCATAGGGATCTTGAGAATCTTGAAAGAGATCATGAGTCACTTCTTGAGTAGAGTTTGTAGGTGAGTTCTCTTTGAATTTTTGGAGTAAATACTTGACTTCAGCTTCAGATTTTGCTGCCATAATCTGAGCAACTTCTTCATCATCACTTTGGTAGATAGGCCTTTCGATAGTAGCCGGAGCACCAAAATTCTCAGAATAATAATTAGAAACTCCTTGAATCGACATCTTTTCTATTTGATCTTTTGGGAGTTTATCCCACCATTTAACTTTGCAAGTACGAATGAGTAATGGGTATGAATGAGGTGGAGTTCTTACCTCAAAGTTCCAAGAAATTATCCATGGTAATTTGAATATGGCTACAAATTGGAGTAAATATTCACGATCTGAAATGTTTTGGACAAACATTTCTTTAAATTTTTTAAAACCTCCCATAACAGTGATAGGAAGGACTTCTGGAATACATCCCATATAATTGAACCAATCAGCGAACCAACTAGGATATTCATAGTTGAAATTCTTATCAAACAATATAAACCATGAATGTGAGTAACTTCTAAGGTACAAAAGTTTGAACCAAGCGTCTTGATAATCATAATAATTATAAGACGGTAGTTTTGAGTAATTTGAGAGAACCTTATTAGTAAAAGGGCGAGCATTCCAATCTTGAATAGAAAGGATTTTGAATATCTGAGCCTTGCTAAAATCTATTTGAGAAAGATTCATATGGTTTACGGTATGAGTAACTTTGACAGAACCGGTATCAGCTAAAATGGCTTGATAATACTCTCGAGTTTTAAGAATATCACCTTTGCAGAATGAGTCTTTTGAGAAAAGGAAATCTATAAGAGTATTGAAAGATCTTTTGTAAAGATTCATTTCATAATCTTCTAAGATTTTGACTACTTGATGAAATGGATTTTGAAAATACAAATGTTTAACATTTTGACTAGTTGATGGAGTATGTACCTTTGGAATAGGAGAGACTAACATCGATCTATTTGGAGTAGTGTTTGATATGGTAGCGACAGGTTTTTGAACTAAAGAAGAATAAGTTTGTTGAGTAGTCGTTTGAGTAAGGGGTGCAAATCGATTTTGAGTAAACGGAGTAAGAGAAGAAGATGATGCTGATGAGTCAATTGGTTTTGAGTCTTTATTCTTGAAAGGTGTGAAAGGAGACATGGGTTTTGAGTCGTTCATTTCCCCTGTAAAAATTCTCTGGACAAGAAATCGGGGAGAGAATTGTTTGAGCCTTTTATAAACTCAATTTGAAAATCAAAGTTGCTTAGTAAAGCTTGCCATCTTGCAAAAATTCGTTTGGAAATAATATTTTTGACATCATTTTCTAAAATTGGTTTAGCAGATTGACAATCAATTCGTAATAAAAATGGTTTCATATATAAATCATCTTCAAATTTTTTAATACATAAAACAATTGCTAAAATTTCTTTTTTAACTGTGGAGTAATTTTTTTGAGTATAATTCCAAGATCCAGAAAAGAACCTAACTAATTCTTCATTAGAGTCATTGGCAATTTTTTGTTTCAGTATTCCTCCAAATCCTACATCACTAGCATTTGTTTCTACTATAAGTTTAGCATTAGGTTGACGGATATAAAGACAAGGTAAATTTTTTACCTTTTGTTTGATTAATTGAACTACTTTTGTATGATCTTGTGTCCATGGTTTTGGATTCTTTTTGAGTCTTTGGTAAAAAGGTTTACAAATTATTCCTAAATCTTTAAAGAAATCATGAACATAATTTAAACATCCTAAAAACCGTTGAAGTTGGGTTTTATCTTTGATTTCATCTGGAAATTTATTAGAAAATTCTAAACTTCGTTGTATTGGTCTTATAGTACCTTGAGTAATATCATGTCCTAAAAATCTAATATTTGTTTGAAAAAGATGCATTTTTTATGCAGAGACAACTAATCCATTTTTAAAGATTAAATTATAAATTATAAAATATATTTAAATGTTTAAAATGTTGTTCTATTGATTTTGAAAAGATTAAAACATCATCAATATAAACAATAGCAAAATTGTTTATGGGGATGATAATATCATTCATAATATTTTGAAATTCAGAAGGAGCATTTTTGAGTCCAAAAGGCATAACATTCCATTTGTAATGACCAAAGGGAACATTAAAACATGTTTTGTATTTATCTTTTTCATGAATCTTTTATATAAGGTAATCTAACTATATGTTGTTTTCTTTTCCAAAAGGCATTAGGAATATTTGAACATACATTCTTTTCAAATTTATATTTTATTTGTTTTATTTTATTTTGATTCATTTGATTTTGAATTTGTTCAGAAATTCTTAAACTATTTATTTTTTCTTTTAAATATTTTATTTGATTTATTTTATTGTTTAATTGATTTAGTTTTGTAGAAACAATAGGACTCTCGAATTTAAAAAATATTTCTTTATCTAGAGTATTTGAAATAATTCCATCTTCTGTTGTTGAAAAAGGGTATAGTAGAGAAATAAATGGAGTTCCTAAAATTAAAACTGAAGTTAAATTCTTTGCAAGTATTAATGATTTTCTAAAACAATATCCATCGTTACAGATATGAGTATTTGAAATCTTATATTCAATGTTGAGAGAGGAACCACTATCGGTGGATAACCTGTTAGCAGTTTTTTCATAATATTTCGTAGGTATGAATCCTTCTTGAATACAATTCATATCAGCACCAGTATCAATGAGTGCTAATACAGTTATTTTGAAATCATTTTGAATACATAATTGTATATAGGTATTCCATTTTTGGTATGATATTCTTTTTGGTATTTTTATTTCTTTTATATTTCCTTCTTTTATTTCTTGATCTACTTTAATAGTATCTTTTCCCTTTTCAATTTTTATTAATCTATCTTTAATTATTCTTATTTCTGTTTTAACGTTATTTAATTCTTCTTGAAGATCTTGAATAGAAATGGGTGTTTTGGATTTTGAAAATCTTTCATAGACATCTTGAAGATTGAATATTTCATTAGTTCTAGTGGTTGAAGGTTCTATTTTGTTATAGTTTAAAATTTTATTTAAAGTTTGTTCTTTAATTATTTGATCAGGGATTTGATCTAATATTTCTATTATTTCTCTATCTTTATCTGTAATTATATTTATTTGAGTACAAGTACACTTTCCTATACATTCGCGGTTTGAATTTGTTTCTGAGTCAGAGGTTGAGTAATTTTCTAAATTATTTAAATCTTTTTCTTCGTAATCTGACAAGCTAGATGATTCACTAGAACTATAATGATAAAGCATAAGTTTACACATTTGATCCTTTAATTGATCAGAAATATTTAATTGATTAATCTTTTTTTTAACATAACAATCTTTTGCCATATGACCTATTTTACCGCATTTATAACATATGATTATATCTCTAAATTCTTTTGATTTTGTATTAGATCTTTTTGAATATTTTTTATGATATTTTGGTTTCTTTTGATATTTTTCTGGTTTTTTATAATATTTTGGACTAGACTCTTTATTTGTAAATTTTTTCTTTGAGAATCTTTTTATTTTTCTAGATGAAGAAGGGGTTGAGATTGGTTGATAGCCATATTGTTGACAAAATTCTCCTAATTCGTTTTTGCTATTGATTCTATCTTTTTTAAGTTTAGCTTTGAATTTTAAATCAGAACAAATAGCTAATCCTTCTTTATTAATTTCATTAATAATTTCGCCAAAGGTTAGATCCTTATATGGTATTTGATTATTGTATTTTTCTCTTAATTTATCTCTAATCTTTTCTGCAAATAATTTTGGTAATCTTGCAATGAACCTTTCTTTCCAGTAAGCTTCTTTGCAGTCTGGTCTTGTCATTACTTTAGCTAAAAACATATCTTTATACCATCTAAAATCTTGTAGTTTTCTACATGTTAAATTGAGAAGAATTTATGCATTTCTTTCTTGAAATAGGGTTGGATCACCTACAAAGTTTTTTAATATTGCAAATACTAAAGTTGGAATAATATCATATTCTTGAGTAGTAATAGGTAAATTATTTTCAGTTTTGATTACAGTTTTTGTAGCATTTAGAATTGTAAGTTTTTCTGCGGGAGTTACATAGAGATCCCACCACCCCTTTAAAGTGCCAGTGAATCCAGAAAGGATAGCATCGGCAATTTGTTTTTGAGTATTTTCTTTAGTAGAATAAGCGTTAGCTGCCATGTTTATTTCTTGTAAGAGGTTTAAAATTTGATGTTCTGTATAACCATCAATATTCCATTCATAAATTGACGTTCCATCGTAGGCACTTGTACTATTAGTTGTTTCGCGATCTTCAAATTGAATATCTGGAAGTGTTGGTCTTGGATAATAATTGAAAGTATATGGTCTTCTTGTTGATATAGGATTATGTCTACTGAAATTAACTTTATTAATATTATCAGATATCTGAGTATTTGAAAATTGCTCATTTAATTCATTTATATCTTCTTCAGAATAATCTTCTGAATGTTGAGAGATAACATTAATTTTCATACTTCCTAATTTTTCACTTAATTCATTAACTATCTTTTTATTATATCCTAAATTCATTTTTGGATCCATTTGTTGTGGAGTAAAGATTGGGTTTTCTATTTGTTTTAATTTTGAGTCGTTTTTTGAATCGATAGGTAATTCTAATTCTTTATTTAGAGAGTTCTTTTCGATTCTATTTAATTGTAGACTTATTGTATTTAGTATTTCATTTGAATATTTATTTTGATATAATATACTTATAATTTTTGAGTCATTATCCATTTTTGTAATATTTCCTATTAATGGAGAGGCTATATATGAATTTTCTATTTTAATGTCTTGTTTAGGAGGATGAATTGATGTAACCTTATCATTATTTTTTATTACTATATATTCTTGAGTAATCTTTGGAGTCTCATGAATGTTTAACATTGAAAAAGGACATTTAATATTCATTTGTTTACAAAAAACTAATTCATACCAATTAAAGAATGTTATATGAACATTTTTGTTATAAATATATAATCTCCATTAGAGTTGATGATCTAATTCTATTTTACTATTATTTACAAAATTATAATAAATTTCTCGAATATCTTTATTATAATCTGCAAAAAAATCTTTTTTAAGTGCTTCTATATTCATTTTTAATGAGTAAATTTGTTTACTTCTTTTGTTATTATTTTGATCCAAAATTTGCTATTATGAATTTCTGCTTGAGTATCTTTAATTTCGGATTTTATTGTTTTATAGTCTAAATCTTCACTGCTTGTGTTATTTTCTTTCTAGTTCTTCTATTAATTTATTTAATGTTTCTAAGTGTTTTGTTTCTCTTTTTAAAGTTTTCCAATGTGATTTTAGATCTTCAGTTCTCATTTTATTATCTAACGAACAATTAATTTGTATTTTATTACTCATACTTAACAAATTATTAATTTTTGTCTAGATTCATGAATCCACTTGAACATTAAACTATTTCTTTCTTTCAAATGTTTGATTCGTAAAATTATTCTTCCTAAATATAATACTTAATCAATTGTTATCTTATTATATGTTTCCCATTCTAAATGAGTCATTAATTTGTCTTTTTCTTTTTGGAGTTCTATGATTTCTTTATGTGATATTTTAATAATTTCCCAACAAGAATCTATTAATGATTTTTCTAGTTTATTTTGATTACACAAAATTTGAGTTTTATTGCTCATTTTGATTTCTAATTCTTCTTAATTCTGCTTCTGTTACCATATTCATATCTGAATGTGTTGGACTATTTATTTTATCTGATTCGCTAGACTTATCTTCTTGATAAATTGGTTTTGGAATATCTTGATTAAAATCTACATATTTTAATGACTTAGATTTTTGAATAAAAGGATATTTTTTAAAACTATTATTACTTGTTGATCCTGTTGAAAATCTAGGAGGAAAAGGAATTGAATTAAAATTTATATCGACAGAACCATCTTCGTTTTCTATGATGTTAGATAGCCTATTTGATTCTCCTATAGGTTTGGGTATACTAATATTTTGAAGGTTCCAATTACAAGATTGAGTAATTTCATCCCATTTGAGTCTTTTGGGTGTTTGTACTTTTGTATGTTGAGGATATTTGATTCAAATATTATAGTTTCATTTTTAGGGCTAGTTATTCTAGACTTAGGTTCTATAGTAGAAGACATGGTCTTATAACTAATCCTATAGATTACTGCTAAAGCTTTAGTATCTTCTTTAAATTCTAATTTTTTGGTTTTAATTGTTAAAACTAAAGTATCTAAAATATTTGGATCAGATAATCCTACTGTAAAATTTGGATAACAAATGAAGTAGATTGGACCGTTTGAGATATTAGTTTCGGTCGTGGCTAATACCGAATTTTGAAAATTCGTATGCCTAGCATCTCTAAGTATTATTAGTACTGGAGTATCTATACCTAATCTAAATAAATGTTTAATTGCTATTTGAACTAATCCCATGTGTAAGAATTTATATTTTTGCTTATGTTCAATTATGGATCTTTTTGATAGAAGGCAAATATTATCATAATCTTTATTAATAGAAACAGTTTGTTCAGTTGCTTTAATTGAATAACCTTGGAGAAAATCTAAAGTTCCTATTTTGTATATAGTTTTGAAAGGTTGTTTTGGAATCGTCCAATTTGTTAAACTCTGTTCTATATAAGATATATGAACTTCGGCAGAATTCATATGAAGACTACGTTCATCATTATCTTCATTGTCCGTATTATTTCTTTTAGAAAATAAACTCAACATCGTATCTGTAAATAAAAGTGTATGTAGAAATAAATTTGATTTAGTGAGAAAAGTAGGTTTTAGTATGACTATTGGACTATTAACTGGACCACCACAACGGGACCACCTTCCACTGGTCTGGTACGGCTGGACGTCTTACACCACAACACTGCGCCACTTATGCTACTCCAACGACCAAGGCTAAACCAACGCTGGGCTAAACCATCGCTAATATCCAATAAGTCATATGAAAACTTTATTTTCTTACAAATCATATTTAATTCTAAATAACTTTATTTAAACAAATATAGTTAAGTTTGATTTTATAAAAGTTACAATAAGACAATAAGGAATAATTATGAATTTAGTATTCATCTTCACCTACCAATAACCACATGATACCAAGAGGATGGCTCTGATACCAAGAGGAGATACAGGATCGTAACAAATTTGGACAATATACTAAATAATATAGATAAATAAGAAGAATAAGTATGATTTGCATATCTATATATAATTAAACAAAATATACGTTCATATCCAAGAATAAAAGTTTTAAAGACAAAAAGATGCCCCACTTCATCAATTATTCAAAAGATGTCAAAAATGTGTAAACTTATGCTTAATCATTATATTTCTAGTGAATCATCTAGCTTGTCAGATTACGAAGAAAAAGATATATATGTATATATATATATATATATATATATATATATATAGTGTTTGGTTCACTTGAGAAATGTCAAATCCATGAGAAATAGAGAAATGATCTGGGCCCTTGGATTAAGTAATCTTATTTTTTTAGCAGAAGGGTAAAATTGTAATTAGGGTCAATTATGTCGATTACAATCAAAATCAAATTAAAAGTATCTTTTCCTAAATTAGCGTCAATCGTATCATTAAGAGGATTCCAATTCAGCTATCGTTTGCAGATTAATGATTTTCGTTTTCTTCTTCTATCGAAAAATTTAGGTTTTTAGTTCATATTTTTCTCAATAAGATGTCGAATCCAGAAATTGTTGTTGATAATGAATTCGATCAAGAAGTCGATCAAGAAATCGGTCAGTTATCGAATGACGAAGATATGATTGATGAAGATGAAGGTATCGTTTTTAACTTTATTATTAATTTTATTATTGATGAAGATTGAAGTAATTCTTTTACGACATTTGTGTTTTAGTTTCTTTGTTGTTGTTCAACACGATTAATTTGAAGAATTTCAGTTGTTTACAGCTATTTTTTTTGATAATTTACATTAATTTGTGGTTTAGTATGTTAGAAACAATGTAGATTCATATATCAATGTGAGTTATTATTTTAAAGCAATTCAAGTTCATATATGAACGTTTGATGAATTTTAATTCGTTTGAAATTTTCGTATATGATTTGTTATTATGTTCATATATGAAGTATGTTAATTATTATAAAACGTTCATATATGAATTATGTTAAATATTCAACTGATTCATATATGAATATGTTGAATGTATATGAACATTAATATACATTCAACATATTCATATATGAACTATAAGATATTCAACAGATTCATAAAGAACTTTTGCATTATTTAACATTCATATATGAACTATAAGATATTCAACAGATTCATATATGAATTATACAATATTAAACATATTCATATATGAACTATGCAATATTAAACAGATTCATATATGAACATCGATATACATTCAACATATTCAAATTCATATATGAACTATAAAATATTCAACAGATTCATATATGAATGTGTTTATATGAATATTTTTTAATTTAAAAGAATGAAATAAATTTATGTGTTAACATCTCAATATGTATATGTAATAGGTTCACATTCGTTTTCATCTGCTGTTCATCATGTCTGTTTTTCACCATCTGGTTCAAAGTATTGGGTACCAAATGTGCATATGGATTTGAAGCCAAGAATTGGTACTTTCTTTCAGTCTTATCAGCAAGCTATTTCAATGTATGAAAAGTATGCTGAGAAAGGTGGATTTGATGTTAGACTTTCAACAACTGTTAATGGTCAATATGGTATTGTGAAGATCAAGTATGTTGTTTGCAGTAAAGAAGGGGATCCACCAAAAAAGATTTTTAATACTGTTCATGATAGTATTGAAGGCAAAAGTCATCGTAATTCAACTACGAAGAGGACAGGTTGTAAAGCATGCATTAGGGTGCGTTTTGTACCTTCAAAATCATTGTATGAGGTTTATCACTTTGAGGAGAAACATAATCATATGCTTCTTGATGAGAATGATATGAATATGTCTCGAAAACGAAGGCAGTTGTCTTTAACCGATAAAGTTTTTATTCACAATGCTGCAAGTTGTAATGTTGGAGCAACAAAAGCGCATACATTGCACATGTCTTTGAAAGGTGGTATTGATGTTTCTGGTTGTACTGTTAATGATTATAAGAACTTTTGGAGAGATTTGAATGCATTTGTTGGTGTTGGTGATGGTGAAATGGTTCTTGGTATGTTGGAAGATAGATCATAGGAGGATGCACAGTTTTCTTTTGAATACAATCGGCAGGATAGTGAGTTATGTGGAATTTTTTGGGCTGATGAAATTGCTAAACTAAATTACCAGGAATTTGGAGATATTATTTCATTTGATGCTACGTTTCGCACAAACCAGTAAGTTTGTCAACTGTAATTCATTTTTTTAGATTATTTATATGTTGGTTTTTATGTTTATACCTTTTGTTTTTTTATATATTTTGTTTTATAGGTATAGAATGGTGTTTGTTCCGTTTACTGCTATTGATAATCATAAAAAATCTGTGACGGTTGGTGCTGCTTTGTTGTCTGGTGAAACTCTTGATAATTTTAAGTGGCTTCTTGAGGCATTTTTGAAAGCACATTGTGGGAAGCAACCTAGTTTGGTTTTAACAGATCAGTGTTTGGCAATGAAACAAGCTATTCCATTGGTTTTTACGCAATCACGTCACAGATTATGTATGTGGCATATTATGGTCAAAGTTTCAAACAAGGTTAGTTTCTATTCATATATGAATTGTTGATATATAATTTAAGTTCATATATGAGTTAGGTGTCGTTTGTTTTTTAAGAGGTGTAAAGTCTGAAGTCTTATTTTAGTTATGATTAATAAGAGGTGGTGTGTAAAAATGTCTGAATTATTCAGACTTAAGAGTCATTAAGAGGTTTTTAGAAAAAAAAAAAAAAAAAACCCCCTTAGTGTTTATAGTTAGTATTAAATCTGTTAATATATGAATTATTTTTATATAATGAAAATTCATATATGAATTATTGTTTACTTAATATTGTTTTCATATATGAATTATTTTCATTTAATGATAGTTCATATATGAATTATTGTTTAGTTAGTTCATCATGAAAGTTCATATATGCATGTATTATTTTTGTTAATCAACAATCATATATTCATCCATTATATAGTTGTGTTTTAGTTATAAAACGTTATTTATTTATGCCAATTTTGTAGGTTAGCACAAGGATACACAGGGAGACAGATTTTAACAAACGCTTTAATAAACTTGTTTGGAACGTTCAATTAGAGCCTGAAGAGTTTGAAAGTATGTGGTTGGATTTGATTAGTGAGTTTAAACTTCAGAAGAGCAAATGGTTTTCATACATGTTTCGTATTCGTCAACGATGGATTCCTGCTTATTTCAAGACTATTCCTTTTTGTTCATTGATGAAAACTACATCAAGGTCGGAGAGCATAAATTCCTTTTTCAATAAATTTGCTCACCATGGTAACAACTTTGTGACATTCATGCTTGGATTTGATAATGCAATGTGTAAGCAAAGAAATTCTCAACATAGGCTTGATCATGTGACAAAGACAACTATTCCTCATATGTGCACTCCAAAGGCTATTGAGAAACATGCATTTGAAGTTTACACACGATGTATATTTTTGGAAGTTCAAAAAGAGATAAATAAAGCAGCTTGGTCGTGTGTTCAGCAGAATGTTGTTGAAAAGGATGGATGCCAAGTTTATACAATTCAGCAAAATGATAAGGATAATAAAAAGAGGCAATTCAAGGTAAGAACAGTTATTCATATATGCATTTTTATTATTATTTAATAACACAACTTACATTTTATTGTTCATTTTTGTTGTAGGTTATGTGGAATCAATTGGATTCAACATTTGAATGCCAATGCAATCATTTTGTTCAACATGGTTATCTATGTCGTCATGTTTTCAAAGTGCTTATGAATGAGAATTTTGATGCCATACCCGAGAAGTATATATGTCGTCGTTGGAGAAGAGACTTGATATCTTTTAATCTTAGGCACATTTCATGGAGGCAAGGGGATCCAAATGGTGAATTGGCAAGAATTAGCTATGATGCACAAACAACTTTGGATTATATTTTGATGAGTCTTAGAAATGACAAAGAGAAGCTTAAAGAGGTTGTTGAGAAAATTCACAGTATGAAGATTGATGTAGATGCTCATGTTCCTTACCAATTTAAATTGCAGAAGAAGAATGACACTATAAGAAATCTTATTGGTGTGAATCCACCGGACAAAATTGATATTCATCCACCATCTGGTATCCGCAATAAAGGTTGTGGAACCGGAAAACGTTTGACCGGTGCAGGTGAGAAAGCAGCAAAACAGAATCAAAAGACCAAGAGGTTGTGTAGAAACTGTCAAAAGATTGACTATCATGATTCTCGTAATTGCCCATTGAAGATTGTTGATTAGTTGATATATACATTTTATAGGTCATTTTTCTAATTCAATAACCATTGTTATTTGCAATAATTTCATGAATAAATGACAATTCTTTTATTGTGAGTATTAGAATTTATTTTTATAGTTTTTTATGTATTAATGTTCATATATGAACTCAAAGATTCATATATGAACACAACTGTTATTCAATTATTGTTCATATATGAATGTGAAGGTTCATATATGAAGCTTTTATAACTCTTCAGTATTCATATATGAACTCAAAGATTCATATATGAACACAGCTGTTATTCAATTATTGTTCATATATGAATGTGAAGGTTCATATATGAATTATACAATATTCAACAGATTCATATATGAACATTCATATACATTCAACAGATTCATATATGAATTATACAACATTTAACAGATTCATATATGAACTATACAATATTCAACAGATTCATATATGAATATGTTCAATGTTCAACAAATTCATATATGAATCTGTTGAATATATTTAACAGATTCATATATGAATATGTTGAATATATTTAACAGATTCATATATGCAAGATATTGATTTAATTAAAAAAATGAATAAACAAACATTCATATATGAATTATACAATATTCAACAGATTCATATATGAACAATACATTATTCAACAGATTCATTTATGTACAATACTAAATTCATATATGAACTCAAAGATTCATATATGAACACAGTTGTTATTCAATTATTGTTCATATACGAATGTGAAGGTTCATATATGAAGCTTTTATTTATATTTGAATATTTTATAACTCTTCAGTTCATATATGAATAGCATTAATTCATATATGAACTCAAAGATTCATATAAGAACACAACTGTTATTCAATTCTTCAGTTCATATATGAATAGCATTAATTCATATATGAACTCAAAGATTCATATATGATTAAAACAAATTTATACTAATGTTAAAATTCTACCAAAAATATATCAACAACGTTTAGAAAGTGTAATATTATAGACATCATCATACTAAAACATACAAAATGTGCCAAGATGTATCAAAATATTGTTCATCAGCAAAACATGAAAAGAATACAATATTGTTCATAAACCAAACATATCACTGATACACATTACTTGAATTGTTTATAATGCAGCCTGCCTGTCTTTCTTATTTGATTTTGCAATTGATTCAAGGTACTTCTTCTTTTCTTCATCAAAGGAGTCGAACTCAATTTCTTGATCAATCACCATTTTCTTGTACAAATTCCTCTCTGATAACAACAATTTGGTGGCATATTTATACCGCAGTCGGTAAATCTGTTGTTTCTGTGCTTTCTCATTTGATAAAAATCCGCAATCCCACTTCTGTATGTCCTGTCCTGTGTAGTGTTCCATGTGTCGCATGATAAATATTCCACAGTCAACTTTGTTTTTAGTTGAGTACCACTTCATAATCTGTCTATTTGGATGTAGTGGGGCAACTACTTATGCTTTTGGGTGCTCACTGACCTCAAGTATGCTGTAAACAACTCATGCTACATAATATTTCAAGTCATATAAGTAATTTTGATAATATGTTCATTTATTAAAATTTTAAAAATGTAAACAGTTGTATCCTTACCAGCCTTTGTGGTATGATTCCATATGTGCTTTATATGGATACATTTGTAGACATGTTGTCTATCACCTGGACTTGTGGGTTCTTCAAGTTGTATACAAACAGAAAAAAGTGTTCTGATTGGATAATTGGGAAGAATATCTATTTCATTTTATAAATAGAAAATGATTAAAAATTGAAAAAAGAAATTAGTATTTTTTTTGTAGATTTATATATTTTAGATACATACCAAATCGTAATCTCTCAAATTAATCAATTCTGCTTTCTCCCTCAAAGCATCTGTAATGTTTGATTTGAAGATTCCAAATCTTTCATCATGAGTAGTGTTGTTACCCAATATCCCATCCGGCTAAGTAAACAAAGTAATTAAAATATTAGTTCATATTTTAATCAAAGCTGCTAGGAGATGTTACCTTGAAAATTTTGCATATATGAACCACCAAATAATGATTATATTAACTCATATATTCCTTCATATATGAATTATACAATATTAAACATTCATATATGAACCATTAAATATTCAACATTCATATATGAATGTTGCCATCTAAAATATGAACAATTTTAAAAATATATGTATTTGTTAATAACAATTTATATGTGAGGTATACCATTTTTCTTTTTTTGAACATGGCAGTTATTGTATGACTTGATTCATATATACATTTTATGTTATTTCTCAAACATAAATATAAAGATTCATATATGAACATTAAGGTTCAATTATGAATGTAAACGTTTTCGTTCATATATGAACATTAAGGTTAATATATGAATTCATATATTCACATATGAATTGGTATAGGAAATCATATATTATGAATTCATATAAATATAAAGATTCATATATGAACATTAAGGTTCATATATAAACGTCTGTGTTCATATATGAACCCAAAGGTTCATATACGAATTCATATATTCACATATAAATTCATATATATGAATTCATATAAGCATTGATAAATGAATATTTAGAATATGGTAAGTTAAACCATTCATATATGAATCAAAACAGTTAGAAAATATAAACATAAAACTCAAGTTAATATGAACTAGTTTTTAGTTAAAGTAGTTTGATAATCTTACCAATACCCCAGAATAGACGGTGAGGGGATTCCCTGCTCCTCAATTCCTCTTCATTATTTAATAATGCTGCCCAAGCGTCGATAACATTTGCAACAACATAAGTGTTAGGCATTAGGCTCTCAGCTGCCACCCGTATCATGTATACATCATCACTTGTTGCATAACTGATATCACTATAAAGCAAATAGAACCATGATTAAATGATCAAGCAATTTGATATATATGCATATCATGAAAGTGAAATAGTAAAGGTTATACTTACTGGGTTTCTCCTGTCAATGCAAATAACCATCTTCCAATCTTGTTTTCTGTTTGTGACAGACATTTTGTTATATGAACAAGTCTGTCAATGTATGGTGACTTTATGTTCTCTGCCATTTTCACCTCTCTCTTCCCTAAATGCTTCTTCTCTTCCCTTTCCTTCATCTTTTTTTCATCTTCTTCCTTTTCCTTCATCCTTCTTTCATCTTCTTCCTTTTCCTTCATCCATCTTTCATCCTTTTCCTTTTCCTTCATTTTCTTTTCATTTTCTATCTCTTCATCTTCTTTTTTTTCTGTAATTCATCTTCTTCTGATGATATTCCCAAACTGAAACTTGGTATATCAAGTAAGTATGAAGATGCAATTTTGGCCACATCTGGGTTTTTTTCATCTATCTTCTTATTATCCTCTTTGTTAAGTTTGTCATATGTTACTTCTCTCTCTTTCAACAGTATTTCATTCCCTCCTTTGTCAAAATTTTTCATCAAGCATTCCACTTCTCCAAATGTTTTTGGGTCCTCCCAAAACTGTGATTCAGTAACTTTCTCTACATCTATATCTTTTTGCAAATCTAGATTCTCTGCCAACAAAAATTCTTCTTCTTCAGTCCCAATCTCAATCTCAATTCCAGTAGTAATTTTGGGCTCCTTCATGCATGATGAAATTTCATCCGTCTCCTTTAAAAACAGCTTTTCAAACTCTTTTTTGTATTCATTGAATACAATATTATCTGGAAATTTCTTTAAAGCTTCAACCAAGCTTTCTTCTATCTTCAATCTGTCAGCTTTTAAGCAGTCCATTCTGCTTCTTATCATTGATTCATAAACCTAAAATTTATAAAAATTTATGAATATATCAATTTATAATAGTTATTCAGATATGAATTCATATAAGCATTCATATATGAACTCATATAATCATTCATATATGAATTTATATATTAGATATATACGGATTCATATATGAATGCATATATTCACATATGAACTGATATATCAAGTTATATATAATAAGGATTCATATATGAACTCATATAAACATTCATATATGAACTCATATATAAACTCTTATTAGCATTCATATATGAATTCATTTGGGATCACATATGAGCATTTTTATATGAGTTTATATATTCACATATTAATTTATATAAGTGTTCATTTATTTGAAGTATTCATATATGAACTCATATATAATATTTCATATGTAAGCTATAGATTATTTTATGAAAAGGATTCATATATGAATTCATATGTCATTTAAATAAGAATTCATATATGAATTTATATATTCTTATATTAAATATTTTATATGAATTCTTATATGAGTTCATATATGAACTCATACATTTGAATTCATATATGAATTTTTAATATTCATACCTGTTCTTCATTCTCTCTCTCTTTTGTTTCATCTTCTTCTATCTCTTTTATATCATCATTTTCCTCTGTCTCTTTCATTTCTTTATCAGAAAGTCTCATATTCTCCATTGGTGCAAGTAGTCTTCCCAATCCAAACGCACCTTTGTCAACTTCATATGATTCTCTTCTTCTTAATCTTTCTACATTCCATCTTTTTATAACCGGTCTCTCTCTTCCAACATTCACAACTTCACAATCAAAGTTGTCGACATACATCAGCTGCAAATAAGAATCAATTAAAATAATCATTACATTATTGTAAGATGTCTATACTATATTAAAATCATGATGTATTTAATTCATAAATGTTATAGTAAACTTACAATCAAATATGTAACCGATCCAACATAAAAGCTCATCTCTGAGTCTCGTATCCATCCAGTCTTACTCCTTCTCAAACAATCATATATGTATTCACACCAATTAATCTTTGGTACATCTGTGTCTGGTTGGATTAAATTTGTGACCGAAAGATTGCAAGTTCCACTTTTGTTACCCTCTCCCATAGTGTTGTAGAAAAGGGTAATGAAGTTTAACTTGAAATTGAAGTCAACTTTATCATTGTCAATGATTATTTGTTTGATGTCTGTTGGACGAATGATTTCTTTAGAAAATTGGGATCTCCAATTAACTAACAACTGACTGTCATTATCCAAGTACTTACAATCGAATATGCTTTTTTCTCCCATAGGGACCCCAATTTATCTTGAATTGATTTTTCTGTAACCTTCAAGCTTTCATTCCCAACATGAATTTCCATTGTTTCAGTATTGAAACTGTCTACAACATAAAATCCCAACTTGGAAGGTATTCCATCTACCTTCATTTCTAGAAGATCTTCAAAACCCATGCTTGTGATACATTTTTTCTGGTCTTCACTTAAACCTTTAATTGCTTCATAGAGTGGTTTTGGTGAAGTTAGAACTTTGATGGATGGAAACTTATGTTGTTGCTTTGACTTCTTTTCTTCTTTCTTTGATCTTTTTATTTTATGAAGAGGAGTCTCAAAATCATCATCTTCAACAATGACTTTTGAAGTTTTTGTCTTTGACAGTTTCTTTCCTTTCAATCCATCACTATCTTTTTTTCTTTTCTTTGTATCCGCTTTGTTAACTGTTCATATACAATTGTTAATATAATTAATGAAACAAAAATTTAACATAATTTTGAAATTATACGATATTCAACAGATTCATATATGAACATATTCATATATGAACATATTCATATATGAACTTCGATTTATTGAACATTCATATATGAACTATGCAATATTCAACAGATTTATATATGAATATGTTGAATGTATACATTTTATGTTCTTTCTCAAACATAAATACAAAGATTCATATATGAACGTTAAGGTTCATATATGAATGTAAACGTTGGTGTTCATATATGAACCCAAAGGTTCATATATGAACCTTAACATTCATATGAACCTTTGGGAAGGTTCATATAATCTTTCTCAAACATAAATACAAAGATTCATATATGAACCTTTGTATTCATATATTAATATATATTCAAAAGATTCATATATGAACAATACAATATTCAATATATTCATATACTAACAAATGTTCATATATGAACCTTAACAAATGTTCATATATTGAACATATTATTTAACATTCATAAATGAACTATAAGATATTCAACAGATTTGTAATGAACTTTTGCATTATTTAACATTCATATATGAACTATAAGATATTCAACATAAATATTAGGGTTTATAAACCCTAATATTTCATAAAACATAAGTGAACAGTAAAATAGTACATATATTCATTTATGAAGTGTTATATCTTCAACATTCATAAATGAACAACGAATCTATGTCACAATTTCAGATATTAACGAATATACCTTTTCTTTTTTGTGTTGTTGCCTTTCTTTTTAATTTTTGCTTTTGAACATTCGAGCTCTTTACTGTAATAAAAAATGAAGAGAAATATAACAGTGTTAAATGTTGTTACATACAGATTCATTCAATATAACAGTGTTTTATGTCGATTATTCAATGATTTACAGAAAAATACATATAATCTGTACATTACCTTCCTTCTTCAACGTATTCAACGTTTTATCTTCTTTGTTTTGGATTTTCTTTTTTTCCTGAATTTTCAGAATGCTTTGAATCTTTTCGTGTTTTTGTCATTTGCTGATGTTCGTAAGTTTTTTCGATCGACTTGCGAAAATTTGTGATATGAATATGTGTATTTTGAATGATTTTTGAAGAGAGAATCAATAAATCATCGACGGTTTTTGATGATTTAGTGTAATGAGTGTTTTAGAGTTTAATCATTCTTTTTGCCGCCTATTAATGTAGGTGAAGAAATTACAAAACTACCCCTCAACCGTACCATGTTATTTATAGTGTGTGTGCAATTATCCTATGTTACGATTTTTCCAAAAAATAGTTAATTTTTTTTTATAAAAAACATTTTTTTATTAAGTCTAAATTAAACAAATTTATAAAAATAACAATATTACGTTCTAAAAATCATCCAAAATCTTATTGTAAATCAGCAAAAAAATTAAAATTAAAATCGTGTATCAGTGTAAATTAATTCATATATGAATCCATTGTACTCATTAAATTCATATATTCAATTGATATTCATATATGAACTCATATTTCATATATAAATAGTAAGGTTCATATATGAATTATAAAGAATTCATATAATGATTCAATTCATATATGAATATTAACTCAAGTTTCATATATTAATATTATGGTTCATATATGAAGCTTTATCTTCCTATATGAAAAATTATAAATAATGGACTCATATATGAACCTTATTCATATATAAATGTTATTTATATATGAATGCAAAGCTTCATATATGAAGATTTATGTTCATATATGAAAAAGTATAATCAAAGATTCATATATGAAGTATAAAGAATAAATATATGCCAAAACATATGAAAAATACTATCAAATATACCAAAACAGATTATATATACTAAAGCATATCAAATATACCATCAAATATACCAAATGTACAACCCACTATGACTATACAAAATGTATGTTCACCATCACCAACCATAAATGTAGCAGAAAACATTGTTTTTACCAATCCCCCATCATTCAAAAAACAAACACCCATACCAACAAAGAAACATTGTTCAACAAACCCATCATTACCTATAACATCTCTTGTCTTTCATTCTTTTTTGTCTTTGCAAGAGATTCAATATGTTTCTTCTTTGTTTCATCGAATGAGTCAAACGTGTTTGCTTCATCGATAACTTTCTGCCTATGCAAATTCTTCTCAGAAAGCGACAACTTTGTTGCATATTTGTATCTCAACCGAAAGATTTGTTGTTTTTGAGGCTTTACATTTGTATGAAAACCACAATCCCACTTCATGATATCTTGTCCTACATAGTACTCCATATGCCGCAAGGTGAAGATCCCGCAATCAATTGTGTTTTTTTCTGAACACCACTTCATTATGTACCTTAGTGGTTGTAGTGGTGCCATCTCTTCAGCTTTTGGATGTTCAACTGTTCTCAAATACTTGATAAACAATTCATGATGCATAATATTATTATTCATATCAGTAAAATTCATAATATATTGAGTTATGAAGTTTATGAAATTTTAAAGAGTACTATGTTTACCAGTAAGTACATGTCCATATTTGTTTTGTATGGAGACATCTGTAGACATGTTGTCTATAACAAGAAATTGTGGTTTCTTCAAGTTGTAAACAAACAAGTAGAAGTGGCTTGATTGTATGATTGGAAAGAATACCTGTTTTCATTATAAAATTGAAAAATCAATTAGATTTCATCTAACTATGTATGTTGTGTATATAATTTTTATACATACCATATCATACTCCCTCAAGTTTGCCAGATTTTCATCGTTCTTTAAAATATCCTTGATGTTTGAGCTGAAAATCTTAAAACTTTATTCTGTTGTGGTCTTCTTCTTCAGAACTCCATCCGGCTAAGTAAACAAAGTAATTACATTTGAATATTTATTTTCACAAAAAAATTAAATGTGAAGACAAAAGTTGAAACTCATATATGAACCCAAAGTTTACATTCATATATGAACCTTAACAAATGTTCATATATGAAAATTAGGGTTTATATATGAACCTTTGGGTTCATATATGAATATTTGTATTTGTGTTTGAGAAAGAATATATGAGCCCAAAGGTTCATATATGAAAATTAAGTTTCATATATGAACCTTTGGGTTCATATATGAACACCAAAGTTTACATTCATATATGAACCTTAACAAATGTTCATATATGAATATTTCTATTTATGTTTGAGAGAATATATAAATCCAAAAGTTCATACATGAAAATTAGGGTTCATATATGAAAATTAGGGTTATATGAACACCGAAGTTTACATTCATATATGAACCTTAACATTCATATATGAAAACTAGGGTTCATATATGAACTTTTGGGTTCATATATAAATCTTTGTATTTGTGTTTGAGAAAGAATATATGAACCCAAAGGTTCATATATGAAAATTAAGGTTCATATATTAACACCAAAGTTTACATTCATATATGAACCTTAACAAATGTTTATATATGAAAACTAGGGTTCATATATGAACCTTTGGGTTCATATATGAATCTTTATATTTGTGTTTGAGAAAGAATATATGAACCCAAAGGTTCATATATGAAAATTAAGGTTCATATATTAACACCAAAGTTTACATTCATAAATGAACCTTAACAAATGTTCATATATGAAAACTAGGGTTCATATATGAACCTTTGGGTTCATATATGAATCTTTGTATTTGTGTTTGAGAAAGAATATATGAACCCAAAGGTTCATATATGAAAATTAAGGTTCATATATGAACCTTTGGGTTCAAAAGTTTACATTCATATATGAACCTTAACAAATGTTAATATATGAATCTTTCTATTTATGTTTGAGAAAGAACATAAAATGTATATATGAATCAAGTCATACCATAACTGTCGTGTTCAGAAAAAAGCGGTGTGGTGATTCTCTGCTTCTTAATGGCTCCTCTGAGTTCAGTAATGAAGCCCAACTATCAATCACATTTGCCACTACATACGTATTTGGCATTAAACTTTCAGCTGCCACCTTAATCATTGATGCTCCATCATTTGTTTCATAGATCATATCACTATAAGGCAATAAAATCAAATTAAGTTCATCATATATGCAGATCTTAAATTTTTAAAGTAAGATATTTAAAATTATAATATCAACTTACCACCATTCACCAGTCAATGCGAACAACCATCTACCAAATTTTTTTTCATCTATTGATAATCCTTTTGAGATTAGGACCACTCTATCAAGGTATGGTGACCTTAGTGTTTCGAACAGTCTCACTTCTCTTTTCCCCATATCTTTCTCCTTTTTTCTTTCCTCTTCTTTTCCTTCTTCCTCACTTCCTTCCTTCTCTTTCACATCCTTCCCTTTTCCTTCCCTTTTTTCTCTGTCCTCTTATTTCTTTTCATTTTTATCTTCATTGTTTGCATCCTCATCTTCAGATAATCCGAAACTTGTTTGGTTCATATATGAAGATGCAATTTTTACAACATCTGGTGATTGTTCTGTTTCCACTTCTTTTTCAACACTCTTCTCTACTTCTTCTACCTTCTCTTGTTCTACCTTCTCTCCTACCTCTGCATCGTCTTTTTCAATTGTTTCTTTTTTGTCTTTCTCCTCTTCTCCCAACTCATGTGCCTCTTTCATGACCTCTATTTCTTGTTCATATGGGTTTTGTGAGAAGTCTGCATCCATCATAGTTGTAACAGTTGTCATTTCCAATCCTTCATCATCATTTCTCTCCAACTCTTGATTTTCTGATAACAAAAACTCTTCTTCTTCAGCCACAACCATAAGTTCATCTGTCATCTCATCTTTGTTTTTGAACAACCTTTCGAATGCTAATTTGTATTTCTTGAAAACCTCATTATTTGGAAATGTTTCCAAAGCTTGTTTTAGTCCTCCTTCTACAATCATTTTATCATACTTTATCTCATCCAATTTTTCCTTTATCATAAGCTCTAGAACCTACATTGTGCATAAAAATAATGATAAATTATTAAAAGATTCATATATGAATTTATGTGTTAAGATGAAATTGAATTCACAACTATATACAGTTCATTTATGAATTCTGATATCAATTAAAATAAAACTTCAAATAATAATTCAATAAGTTTCAAAGATTCATATATGAATTCATTAACTATATATGATTCGAATATGAATTCATATGAGAAATGATATATATTAAGTATTAATATATGAATTCATATGTCAATTCATATATGAATTCATATGATAAGTCATATATGAATTAAAATTAGATTCATATATAAGATTCATACATGAATTTAATATGTTTGAAGGATTCATATATGAGAATTCATTAAGTATATATGACTCACATATGAATTCATATGAGAATATGAGAATTGATATATATGAAGTATTCATATATGAATTCATAAATGTTTATACTATACTTATTTCTTCTTTTTCAGCATCTGTTACAAACTCTTCAAGAAGCTTCTCCCTACCAAATCCACCGTTTTCTATCTCATAACCTTCTCTTCTTTTTAGTCTCTCAGTTGTCCACATCTTGATCAATGGTCTTTGTATTTTTACACTGACAGCTTCACATTCAATATTATCAACATACATGAGCTGCATATAAGAATCATTTAAAACAGTTAATACATTAATGTAATATATACTTTTAATTCAAAAATATTATAGTATACTTACAATCAAGTATGTGATGCATCCAACATAGAAACTCATGTCAGAGTCTCTAACCCAACCTTTCTTGCTTCTCATTAAACAACCATAAATGTAAGAACACCAGTTTATCTTTGCAATCTCTGTTTCTTGGTTGATGTAGTTTACCACAGCCAGATTGCAGGTACCACTTTTGTTGCCTTCTGCCATCGTGTTGCAGAAGAGTGTAATGAAGTTCAATTTGAAATTGAAGTCAGCTTCATTACTGTCAATGATCTTCTGTTTGATGTCAGTTGGTCGTATGTTTGCTTTGTTAAATTGTGATCTCCAATTGACAATGATATCATTGTCATCACTCAAATACTTGCCATTGAATATTTCCTCTCCTTCATTTGTAACTCCAAGCATATCATGAATTGATTCTTGAGTTAATATGATTGAGTTTTGTCCCACTTTCATCTCCATGTTTTCATCATTGAAGTTATCAACAACATAGAAACCAAGCTTAGATGGAATTCCATCCATCTTCATCTCAAGTAATTGTTCAAAACCCATGTCTTTTACACACTGTTTCTGCACTTTACTCAAAGCTTGAATGGCTTCAAATAGAGGTTTTGGAGAAGTCCTAACCTTTATCACAGGGTAGTTCATTTTTTCTTGCTCTTTTTTTCCCTGTTTCCTCAACCTTTTGCTCTTTTGGACATATAAATCATCATCTTCTTCAACAACTGTTATAGCTTTCTCTCTTTTTGTTCTGGGCTTTTTCTGTTTATCTGTTTATAGACATTGGTTAATATAGTTAATGAAACAACATTTTAATTTAAAATGTTATCATTGTGTATTATGGTTTACTTACATAAAACTATTTGTTTTGCTTCTCCAGTATTGTTTCTTTCAACAGAAGCATGTTGTTCTTCTATTGTTGAAGGTTCTACATCACCTGTTAATATGCAAGATATTGATTTAAGTAAAAAAATGAATAAACAAACCTTCATATATGAATTATACAATATTCAACAGATTCATATATGAACAATACATTATTCAACAGATTCATTTATGTACAATACTAAATTCAACAGATTCATATATGAACATTCATATACATTCAACAGATTCATATATGAACAATACATTATGAACAAACATTCAACACATTCATATATGAATTATACAATATTCAACAAATTCATATATGAACATTCATATACATTTAACAGATTCATATATGAATTATACAACATTTAACAGATTCATATATGAACTATACAATATTCAACATATTCATATATGAATATGTTCAATGTTCAACAGATTCATATATGAATATGTTGAATATATTTAACAGATTCATATATGCAAGATATTGATTTAATTAAAAAATGAATAAACAAACATTCATATATGAATTATACAATATTCAACAGATTCATATATGAACAATACATTATTCAACAGATTCATTTATGTACAATACTAAATTCAACAGATTCATATATGAATATTCATATACATTCAACAGATTCATATATGAATTATACAACATTTAACATATTCATATATGAACTATACAATATTCAACAGATTCATATATGAATATGTTCAATGTTCAACAGATTCATATATGAATATGTTGAATATATTTAACAGATTCATATATGAATATGTTGAATATATTTAACAGATTCATATATGCAAGATATTTATTTAATTAAAAAAATGAATAAACAAACATTCATATATGAATTATACAATATGTTGAATATATTTAACAGATTCATATATGAATATGTTGTATATTGTATACAATATTCAACAGATTCATATATGAACATTCATATATGAATAAATAATCGAAGAAACATTCAAAAGATTCATATATGAACTATTCTATATTCAAAAATTAAAAACCCTAATTTCAAAAAATTCATATATGAACTATACAATATTAAACATTCATATATGAACCATCGAATATTCAACATTCATATATGAATGAATATGTTCAACATTCAACATTCATATGAATATTCAACATTCATATCTAAAACCCCTATATTCAACAAGAATAACGCATTCATTTATGAACGAATATACCTTCAGTATTTTGCCCTTTCTTCTTCCTTCGTATTTTTAGTTTTGGTAAACCATCTGCATTTTTCGCTGTAATCAAAAAACAGAACAACATTATTAAACCCTAAATTTTTCTAAATGATTTCGTCAACTCGTTAAACATATAATCAATGTATATGATGTTTCTTTATGATAATCATTCAAACATTATAGAAAAAGTATGTATAAGTACCGTCTCTAATTATAGTTATCAATGGTTCATTATCGCTCATCTGATTTTCTTCGTTCTCTTGACTTTTTGATTGTTCTTGTTGAAGAATCGGAGTATCCTTACTTGCTTTTGCCATTACTTCACCTTCAAGATGAATAAGCGATGAATTTTTTGATATTTTTTGTTGATGAATCAGGGTTTCTGGAGAAGAATCTGGAGAGTCTCGATGGTTTGTGATGAAAAAAATCGTGCATAGTACTGTTATGATCAAGTTGCCGCCTATTTTGATTTAGTTGTGCATTTTACCAAATTGCCCTTATGTTGTCTTATTTTTTTTATTGTACGACCGAATTTATCCCATGTTACACATTAGACCCTTCAATTAATGACCCTTGATCATTTAAACCAATGGCCATGATCACTTCTTTATTTCTCATATATTTAGTGTTTCTCAAATGAACCTTTCCCTATATATATATATATATATATATATATATATATATATATATATATATATATATATATATATATCGATTTCCTTAACGTATTTTTTAAAATATAATAAAATAACTAAATCCAAAAATATTCAATATTTGGCTAATTTCGAAGGTATCGAAAAGATGATTGTAAATTTGTAATGGTGTAACTTGTTAAAATTAAAATATATTTTTAACGTATTTTAGTTAATATACGATTATATGTATTAATATGGTGATGGTGTAAAATAAAAATTAGAAAAGTAAAAGGTATAAAGTAAACTAACTAAATAATTATAGGGGTATAAAATGTAATTATATATTAAAAATAATTAAAAACTACATCTTTGGAAGCTTGTTGTCGACATTGTGAGGGAGATAGGGGTTTAGGAGGGGGTATGGGTTTTATAGGGTGTAGGGTTAGCAACACCCTTATTTATTAAATCATAAAAGTATGAGTACGGCTATGTTCGATAAGGTAGCTGATAAAAAAATTATGTTTGATAAAAACTAGTTTATGAGATGTAAAATTATCAAAAATAACATCTAGCAAAAATAATCAATTAAAATATTTAATAATATAATTAAAATAATTTTATAGTAATATAATATATTAATTAATACAAATAAAGTAATAAATAATATAATATGTTAATTTAAAAATTAAAAATTTATTATTATATATATTATAAATTTTGATTTTTACACCAAATTTAAATATATATATATATATATATATATATATATATATATATATATATATATATATGCATTAACTTATGATTTTAAAAAAACTGTTACATATAATATGAAAAAAATAATCAAATAATAATAATTGATAACTAAAATATATTGATCAATACTAAAAAACTTGATATAATTATCAATAATTCTAAATAATTAAAAAAATTTATCAACGTATAATTAAAATTTATGTTATAATTTTCAGATAATATTAATTAATATTTATTTATAATTAATAGTTAATATATAATAATGAATATTAATGAAGATATAATTAGAATAATCATAAAAAGCTTCTCATAAGCTACTCCAAGTAGCTTATCAAAAAGCTAGCTTAGAGCATCTCCAATGCAAATTCTTATAAGAACCTCCTTTTTTATATTATTTGGTGTCACCTCATTTCCACCTCATCAAATTAAAAATTCACATAAAAGTCCACAATAATAGTTCTTATAAGAATATATTTCCGTGGCTCCAATATATATATAAGTTAAATATATATAATATTAATAATTATTATAAAGTCAAAAAATAAAATAAAAAAATAAAGATAATGTCACATCTCACGCATTTTATGGTAAGAACCAATGTTCTTATTTAATAACCTAGAGAGATTTGAGTTTTTATAAGAACTCTCTACAATGTTAATTCTTACTAGCCACCGCACTTTTTTTGCTTATAAGAACCTTGCATTGGAGATGCTCTTATGTTCATCCAAACATTTACCCAAAAAATAAATTAGCTTATAAGTTAGCTTATTTTTGTCAAACGATACCTAAAAATCTCATTTAGAATAATAAATTCTACATAAATTGAAAAATAAAAATAAAAAATTGGATTGGATTAGATTAGATTTAACTGTGGAATATTTGATCCTATTTTTTTATTTAGTCTATAAATAGCTATATATAAATATGAATAAAATTTTATATCATAATTATAATCCAACTTTCTTAATAAAATAATTAAAAAAAGAATACACCCGCACTTGAGTATATTTAAATCGAATATAAATTGTTTGTAATCTTGTATTTTTATAATTTTAAATAAAATATAACATAAATTAAAATATTTTCTTGTAAATACATAAATTAAAATTTTGCAAACTGAGAGCATCTCTAACAGATTCTTCAAAATGAAGAAAATAGAGATTTTGGAGATTTTTTTGCTCCAACAGTCCAAATCTTTCTCCAAAATGGAGAAATTATGAGAGAGAGTATAATTTTCTCCAAATTTGGAGAACTCTTCAAAAATGATTACCATGAGAAATAAATGTTTTTTTATTGTATTCCACCAATAAGAAATTTTGAAAAGAAACATGTAGAAGAGAGAAATAATATTTTATTAGATATATATATTATTTTAATAATATAAGTAATGATTTAATCTCCAAAATAAAGAATCTGTTGGAGATAAATGCAATTTTTGTCAGAGATTTTAAATTTTGGTTTTTTATTTTAAAGAAATTTTAGGAAGAATGTTGGAGATAAAATATAAATTTAGAAGGCAATGCCGACAGTTATGCGATATGTAAAAGTCACGTGAATGGACAACGCGTGAAACAAGGACCCACTGGATCTGTACCAGCTGGAATACGCTGTTGACTCGTACACTGGTGTTTCCATGCTACACTCCAACCACCGATTTCATGCCATTTTTTCTGTAATTTACATTTTCATAATTAAAACATTAAAAATATTTAAATAAATTGTTTTATAAAACTAAGATCTTGTTTGTTTAAAAAAGAGAAGAAATTCTTATCAGTCTCTTATATCTGATTCGGTAAACAGTAGAATCATTTCGACTGTTTAATTTTTTCAAATTTTGAAAGTCACTTATGTCTAATTGTCCTCTTATTAAATAAGAGTTAAACCAACCTCTTATTTGCCTTTTATTGTTCTCAATGGATTAATTTTAATAGATCATTTCTCTCAATCAATCCACTCGGATTATAATAAAGGGCAAATTGCATCAAAATATAATCTTCTTTGTTTTGATTCCTATTTTGGATAACATACTTTCAAAACACTCATTTTAGTACCTAAGATGTAAAATCTTAGACACTTAAGTACCTTAGTAACCTGTTAAAGCATTAACAGGTTACCGTGCATAGTTGGCAAATGACATGGCAACCAACTCCATTTTATTTGTTGACATCACATATGACATGGATTTTCTTAGTATAAAATTAGTTTTGATTAATTAAAATTAAGTTTTCTTTCCCATCACCATTGAAGATTCTGATTCTTTTATTTTAATCATAGCTCCATCTGCATACCACTTCCTTTCATCATCAATATCTACAATCAAAACTTTGATTTTCTAATGTCTTTGAGATATAATTCAAGATATTCTTCGAATGTTTGATATCAAAATATGAAGCAGTAATTAATGTCAAATCGAGGATGAAATCAAAGACAATTTGGGGGTTAGGGCTTTTGAGGTTTTCACAAGAATCAGATGTTTGATCGAAGAAGAAATTGGAGGTTGCTAACCAAAAGTACGACCTATTCTTATTCTTCGTATTCAAGATCAGTTTCAAAAAATGGATATGATTGGGACGAATCTCTTTAATAAGGTGAGGGCCTTGGCCCTGGTAAGAGCTCTAGCAAACCAGCAGAAATGGTAGAAAATAGACTCCTCCTGACCCAACGACGGTTCTTTCTTCAGCCTCCCTGACCCATCGGACCGGCTGAGTTTTGACGCGTGGAGGTGGTGGTTTACGACTGCTGTTAACTCCATCGAATGTGTCGAATTTTGTCATCCTTTCGGGAGGATGATCATCGGAGGAGTTACGTTTGCGGAATTTTGTTACGACGAAATAATCGCCGCAAACCACCATCATCTTCCATTCAATACACATCTTTTTGTTCTTGATTATAGAATGCTGATAAACTATTGAACAAACCATAAAGCTGTTGTTGATTATGGTTTTGATTTTGGGGTTTTCGTTTTACTTTTGGGGTTTTGATGGTATTGTTTGTTGATGTTTTTCATCTCTTTCATAGATTTGAATATGCCTTGTAAATCATTTGTGAATATATATGTTTTGAATCTGCTTGGGATGATGTTCATCTTCCAGGTTGAAGAAGATGAACAATCAACCTTGTTCATGTCGCTAATTCCTTTTTTTCCTTTTGAAATGCAGTTAATTAAAAAAATCCATGTCATATGTGATGTCAGCAAATAAAATGGAGTTGGTTGCCATGTCATTTGCTACGTATGCAGGTAACCTGTAAATGCTTAAACAGATTACTTAGGTACTTAAGTGTTTAAGAGTTTACATCTTAGGTACTAAAATGAGTGTTTTGAAAGTATGTTACCCAAAATAGGAATCAAAACAAAGTAGGTTACCTTTTGACGTAATTTGCCCTTAATTAATATCAACGAAACCAGGAACATCATCCGTAGTCATTGGAGAAACAAAAAACAACATAAAATTATCGTTGCAAATGAATAAAAAGCACAAACTTGTTGGATGATTTCTGGGTTGAGTCGCGGGCAAGGTCACTCTATTTAAGATGTTAGCGGTCCTACCCAGACTCATGGCAAAGTATTAACCATATTGTCCCTAGGATAAAACAACCCAACAAAACTTTATCTGGAATCTTTTGTGCACTCAAGAAAACCGGATTTCTAGCACCCATATTTACTTGTTTGGTTATAAAGGAAAAAGAAATTGTACGAAAGATTGAAGGAATAAAAATCTCTCTGTGTATGCATACAACCAGGGATGTTCATGGGTTGGGTAATCGGGTTGAAGACATTTGAACAACTCAATCCAATGTTGGTCGTTTGAAAATTTTCAACCCAACCTAACCTAAACAATATTGCAACCCAACCCAACCCAACCCGTTCAAGTTGCTCGGTTTTGTCGGGTTGTGTTTAAACAACGTAAAATCCACATTGGGAACATACAAATAAAGGAAACCTTCCTTTGAAATACGATCAATCATTCAAGAGAATATTTGAGTTCATCAAATATTTAGGTATTACATATAACTTTCTAATAATGTCCTCTTATGAGTTTCATTGCTCGTTGTTGCCAAGTCGTTTTTGGTAACCTATACATATTAAAGAGAAATACAAATAACTTTAAAGAAGCCGCTAAAACTTTCATCGGTTTGGTCGGGTTACTTTGGGCTAACCCAATTTCAACCGAACAAATTCAGTTTGCCCTAATTTTGTATCAATTATATGGCGGGTTACCTTGGGTTGATTTTTTTCGGGGTTTTTTAGGTTCAACTGGCCAAATTGGTCCGGTTGACCGGTTTTGTGAGCACTCCTACAACCACCTGTCCGCATATGTGGAACACCAATCTTCTTTTCTTTTCGCTTTTTTGGATTTATTTAATCTTTAATAATTCATAAAATATAAAACCGTGGGTCAAAACCCATCAAAGTTCCAACATGTCCACTAATGCTCAAGTATTATTATGCACCCATTTTAAACAAAAAGAACTGACAAAAAATGATATATATATATATAAGTGTTCAGGAGAAGATGATAATGTTTTTAACAGTATTTGGATATAACATATTTACATAGTGATAAACGTAGATTACAATGATCGATAAAAACTATTCACAATTGATTCCATGGAGTTCCAAGAGGTAGGATGAGATTTGCAAGAAAAAATCGTATGTCTGACAACTTCTAATAGAGTTACGATGAATATATCAAATCAACAAAGATGTTTAAGTGAAATATTTCCGGTATGTATTAAATATATAGTTATGTCAGATGTCTGATATTTTTAGATATTGTTTTATATATGTGTACTTTTTCCCCAATGATAGGTGCAATGTGTGCAATAGAAGAGAACATTCGTATGGTTTGTAATATTTATATGGTTTGTATTTGAAATGTCTTCTATATACAATTATATATATATATATATAGGGGCAGGTTCAAACGAGAAGCTAAACATTTTGCGAGAAGACGAGAAGTGTTTAATCATATATGATACACAAACTTAATCATATATGATTAAACACATGTTATTTTGATAATACATAGATGTTTAATCATACATGATTAAACACATTTACAAGTCGTGTAATCATATATGATTAAACACTTATCGCCTTCTCGCAAAATGTTTAACTTCTCGCATGATCCTCCCTCCCTCCTCTCTCTCTCTCTCTCTCTCTCTCTCTCTATATATATATATATATATATATATATATATATATAGGGAAAGGTTCATTTAAGAAACACTAAATATATGAGAAATAAAGAAGTGATCATGGTCATTGGTTTAAATGATCAAGGGTCATTAATTGAGGGGTCTAATGTGTAACATGGGATAAATTCGGTCGCACAATAAAAAAAAATAGGACAACATAAGGGCAATTTGGTAAAATGCACAACTAAATCAAAATAGGCAGCAACTTGATCATAACAGTACTATGCACGATTTTTTTCATCACAAACCATCGAGACTCTCCAGATTCTTCTCCAGAAACCCTGATTCATCAACAAAAAACATCAAAAAATTCATCGCTTATTCATCTTGAAGGTGAAGTAATGGCAAAAGCAAGTAAGGATACTCTAATTCTTCAACAAGAACAATCAAAAAGTCGAGAGAACGAAGAAAATCAGATGAGCGATAATGAACCATTGATAACTATAATTAGAGACGGTACTTATACATACTTTTTCTATAATGTTTGAATAATTATCATAAAGAAACATCATATACATTGATTATATGTTTAACGAGTTGACGAAATCATTTAGAAAAATTTAGGGTTTAATAATGTTGTTCTGCTTTTTGATTACAGCGAAAAATGTAGATGGTTTACCAAAACTAAAAATACGAAGGAAGAAGAAAGGGCAAAATACTGAAGGTATATTCGTTCATAAATGAATGCGTTATTCTTGTTGAATATAGGGTTTTTAGATATGAATGTTGAATATTCATATGAATGTTGAATGTTGAACATATTCATTCATATATGAATGTTGAATATTCGATGGTTCATATATGAATGTTTAATATTGTATAGTTCATATATGAATTTTTTTGAAATTAGGGTTTTTAGTTTTTGAATATAGAATAGTTCATATATGAATTTTTTGAATGTTTCTTCGATTATTTATTCATATATGAATGTTCATATATGAATCTGTTGAATATTGTATACAATATACAACATATTCATATATGAATCTGTTAAATATATTCAACATATTCATATATGAATCTGTTGAATGTATATGAATGTTCATATATGAATCTGTTGAATTTAGTATTGTACATAAATGAATCTGTTGAATAATGTATTGTTCATATATGAATCTGTTGAATATTGTATAATTCATATATGAATGTTTGTTTATTCATTTTTTTACTTAAATCAATATCTTGCATATATGAATCTGTTAAATATATTCAACATATTCATATATGAATCTGTTGAACATTGAACATATTCATATATGAATCTGTTGAACATTGAACATATTCATATATGAATCTTTTGAATATTGTATAGTTCATATATGAATCTGTTAAATGTTGTATAATTCATATATGAATCTGTTGAATGTATATGAATGTTCATATATGAATCTGTTGAATTTAGTATTGTACATAAATGAATCTGTTGAATAATGTATTGTTCATATATGAATCTGTTGAATATTGTATAATTCATATATGAATGTTTGTTTATTCATTTTTTTAATTAAATCAATATCTTGCATATATGAATCTGTTAAATATATTCAACATATTCATATACGAATCTATTGAACATTAAACATATTCATATATGAATCTGTTGAATATTGTATAGTTCATATATGAATCTGTTAAATGTTGTATAATTCATATATGAATCTGTTGAATGTATATGAATGTTCATATATGAATCTGTTGAATTTAGTATTGTACATAAATGAATCTGTTGAATAATGTATTGTTCATATATGAATCTATTGAATATTGTATAATTCATATATGAATGTTTGTTTATTCATTTTTTTACTTAAATCAATATCTTGCATATTAACAGGTGATGTAGAACCTTCAACAATAGAAGAACAACATGCTTCTGTTGAAAGAAACAATATTGTAGAAGCAAAACTAATAGTTTTGTGTAAGTAAACCATAATGCACAATGATAACATTTTAAATTAAAATGTTGTTTCATTAACTATATTAACCAATGTCTATAAACAGATAAACAGAAAAAGACCAGAACAAAAAGAGAGAAAGCTATAACAGTTGTTGAAGAAGATGATGATTTATATGTCCAAAAGAACAAAAGGTTGAAGAAACAGAAAAAAAGAGCAAGAAAAAATAAACTACCCAGTGATAAAGTTTGGACTTCTCCAAAACCTCTATTTGAAGCCATTCAAGCTTTGAGTAAAGTGCAGAAACAGTGTGTAAAAGACATGGGTTTTGAACAATTACTTGAGATGAAGATGGATGGAATTCCATCTAAGCTTGGTTTCTATGTTGTTGATAACTTCAATGATGAAAACATGGAGATGAAAGTGGGACAAAACTCAATCATATTAACTCAAGAATCAATTCATGATATGCTTGGAGTTCCAAATGAAGGAGAGGAAATATTCAATGGCAAGTATTTGAGTGATGACAATGATATCATTGTCAATTGGAGATCACAGTTTAACAAAGCAAACATACGACCAACTGACATCAAACAGAAGATCATTGACAATAATGAAGCCGACTTCAATTTCAAATTGAACTTCATTACACTCTTCTGCAACACGATGGCAGAAGGCAACAAAAGTGGTACCTGCAATCTGGCTGTGATAAACTACATCAACCAAGAAACAAAGATTGCAAAGATAAACTGGTGTTCTTACATTTATGGTTGTTTAATGAGAAGCAAGAAAGGTTGGGTTAGAGACTCTGACATGAGTTTCTATGTTGGATGCATCACATACTTGATTGTAAGTATACTATAATATTTTTGAATTAAAAATATATATTACATTAATGTATTAACTGTTTTAAATGATTCTTATATGCAACTCATGTATGTTGATAATATTGAATGTGAAGCTGTCAGTGTAAAAAGACAAAGACCATTGATCAAGATGTGGACAACTGAGAGACTAAGAAGAAGAGAAGGTTATGAGATAGAAAACGGTGGATTTGGTAGGGGGAAGCTTCTTGAAGAGTTTGTAACAGATGCTGAAAAAGAAGTAAGTATAGTATAAACATTTATGAATTCATATATGAATACTTCATATATATCAATTCTCATATTCTCATATGAATTCATATGTGAGTCATATATACTTAATGAATTCTCATATATGAATCCTTCAAACATATTAAATTCATGTATGAATCTTATATATGAATCTAATTTTAATTCATATATGACTTATCATATGAATTCATATATGAATCGACATATAAATTCATATGAATTCATATATTAATACTTAATATATATCATTTCTCATATGAATTCATATTTGAATCATATATAGTTAATGAATTCATATATGAATCTTTGAAACTTATTGAATTATCATTTGAAGTTTTATTTTAATTGATATATGAATTCATAAATGAACTGTATATAGTTGTGAATTCAATTTCATCTTAACACATAAATTCATATATGAATCTTTTAATAATTTATCATTATTTTTATGCACAATGTAGGTTCTAGAGCTTATGATAAAGGAAAAACTGGATGAGATAAAGTATGATAAAATGATAGTAGAAGGAGGACTAAAACAAGCTTTGGAAACATTTCCAAATAATGAGGTTTTCAAGAAATACAAATTAGAATTCGAAAGGTTGTTCAAAAACAAAGATGAGATGACGGATGAACTTATGGTTGTGGATGAAGAAGAAGAGTTTTTGTTATCAGAAAATCAAGAGTTGGAGAGAAATGATGATGAAGGATTGGAAATGACAACTGTTACAACTATGATGGATGCAGACTTCTCACAAAACCCATATGAACAAGAAATAGAGGTCATGAAAGAGGCACATGAGTTGGGAGAAGAGGAGAAAGACAAAGAGGAAACAATTGAAAAAGACGATGCAAAGGTAGGAGAGAAGGTAGAACAAGAGAAGGTAGAAGAAGTAGAGAAGAGTGTTGAAAAAGAAGTGGAAACAGAACAATCACCAGATGTTGTAAAAATTGCATCTTCATATATGAACCAAACAAGTTTCGGATTATCAGAAGATGAGGATGCAAACAATGAAGATAAAAATGAAAAGAAAGAAGAGGACAGAGAAAAAAGGGAAGGAAAAGGGAAGGATGTGAAAGAGAAGGAAAGAAGTGAGGAAGAAGGAAAAGAAGAGGAAAGAAAAAAGGAGAAAGATATGGGAAAAAGAGAAGTGAGACTGTCTGAAACACTAAGGTCACCATACCTTGATAGAGTGGTCCTAATCTGAAAAGGATTATCAATAGATGAAAAGAAAATTGGTAGATGGTTGTTCGCATTGACTGGTGAATGGTGGTAAGTTGATATTATAATTTTAAATATCTTACTTTAAAATTTTAAGATCTGCATATATGATGAACTTAATTTGATTTTATTGCCTTATAGTGATATGATCTATGAAACAAATGATGGATCATCAATGATTAAGGTGGCAGCTGAAAGTTTAATGCCAAATACGTATGTAGTGGCAAATGTGATTGATAGTTGGGCTTCATTACTGAACTCAGAGGAGCCATTAAGAAGCTGAAAATCACCACACCGCTTTTTTCTGAACACGACAGTTATGGTATGACTTGATTCATATATACATTTTATGTTCTTTCTCAAACATAAATAGAAAGATTCATATATGAACATTTGTTAAGGTTCATATATGAATGTAAACTTTGGTGTTCATATATGAACCCAAAGGTTCATATATGAACCTTAATTTTCATATATGAACCTTTGGGTTCATATATTCTTTCTCAAACACAAATACAAAGATTCATATATGAACCCAAAGGTTCATATATGAACCCTAGTTTTCATATATGAACATTTGTTAAGGTTCATATATGAATGTAAACTTTGGTGTTCATATATGAACCTTTGGGTTCATATATGAATTTCAACTTTTGTCTTCACATTTAAATTTTTTGTGAAAATAAATATTCAAATGTAATTACTTTGTTTACTTAGCCGGATGGAGTTCTGAAGAAGAAGACCACAACAGAAGAAAGTTTTAAGATTTTCAGCTCAAACATCAAGGATATTTTAAAGAACGATGAAAATCTGGCAAACTTGAGGGAGTATGATATGGTATGTATACAAATTATATACACAACATACATAGTTAGATGAAATCTAATTGATTTTTCAATTTTATAATGAAAACAAGTATTCTTTCCAATCATACAATCAAGCCACTTCTACTTGTTTGTTTACAACTTGAAGAAACCACAATTTCTTGTTATAGACAACATGTCTATAGATGTCTCCATACAAAACAAATATGGACATGTACCAGTAATAGTAATACTGGTAAACATAGTACTCTTTAAAATTTCATAAACTTCATAACTCAATATATTATGAATTTTACTGATATGAATAATAATATTATGCAACATGAATTGTTTATCAAGTATTTGAGAACAGTTGAACATCCAAAAGCTGAAGAGATGGCACCACTACAACCACTAAGGTACATAATGAAGTGGTGTTCAGGAAAAAAAAAACACAATTGATTGCGGGATCTTCACCATGCGGCATATGGAGCACTATGTAGGACAAGATATCATGAAATGGGATTGTGGTTTTTATACAAATGTAAAGCCTCAAAAACAACAAATCTTTCGGTTGAGATACAAATATGCAACAAAGTTGTTGCTTTCTGAGAAGAATTTGCATAGGCAGATAGTTATCGATGAAGCAAACACGTTTGACTCATTCGATGAAACAAAGAAGAAACATATTGAATCTCTTGCAAAGACAAAAAAGAATGAAAGACAAGAGATGTTATAGGAAATGATGGGTTTGTTGAACAATGTTTCTTTGTTGGTATGGGTGTTTGTTTTTTGAATGACGGGGGATTGGTAAAAACAATGTTTTCTGCTACATTTATGGTTGGTGATGGTGAACATACATTTTGTATAGTCATAGTGGGTTGTACATTTGGTATATTTGATGGTATATTTGATATGAAGAACAGGTATGAATATTAAAAATTCATATATGAATTCAAATGTATATGAACTCATATATGAATTCATATAAAATATTTAATATAAGAATATATGAATTCATATATGAATTCTTATTTAAATGACATATGAATTCATATATGAATCCTTTTCATAAAATAATCTATAACTTACATATGAAATATTATATATGAGTTCATATATGAATACTTCAAATAAATGAACACTTATATATATATATTCATATGTGAATATATAAACTCATATAAAAATGCTCATATGTGATCCCAAATGAATTCATATATGAATGCTAATAAGAGTTTATATATGAGTTCATATATGAATGTTTATATGAGTTCATATATGAATCCTTATTATATATAACTTGATATATCAGTTCATATGTGAATATATGCATTCATATATGAATCCGTATATATCTAATATATAAATTCATATATGAATGATTATATGAGTTCATATATGAATGCTTATATGAATTCATATCTGAATAACTATTATAAATTGATATATTCATAAATTTTTATAAATTTTAGGTTTATGAATCAATGATAAGAAGCAGAATGGACTGCTTAAAAGCTGACAGATTGAAGATAGAAGAAAGCTTGGTTGAAGCTTTAAAGAAATTTCCAGATAATATTGTATTCAATGAATACAAAAAAGAGTTTGAAAAGTTGTTTTTAAAGGAGACGGATGAAATTTCATCATGCATGAAGGAGCCCAAAATTACTACTGGAATTGAGATTGAGATTGGGACTGAAGAAGAAGAATTTTTGTTGGCAGAGAATCTAGATTTGCAAAAAGATGTAGATGTAGAGAAAGTTACTGAATCACAGTTTTGGGAGGACCCAAAAACATTTGGAGAAGTGGAATGCTTGATGAAAAATTTTGACAAAGGAGGGAATGAAATACTGTTGAAAGAGAGAGAAGTAACATATGACAAACTTAACAAAGAGGATAAGAAGAAGATAGATGAAAAAAAACCAGATGTGGCCAAAATTGCATCTTCATACTTACTTGATATACCAAGTTTCAGTTTGGGAATATCATCAGAGGAAGATGAAATACAAAAAAAAAGGAAGATGAAGAGATAGAAAATGAAAAGAAAATGAAGGAAAAGGAAAAGGATGAAAGATGGATGAAGGAAAAGGAAGAAGATGAAAGAAGGATGAAGGAAAAGGAAGAAGATGAAAAAAAGATGAAGGAAAGGGAAGAGAAGAAACATTTAGGGAAGAGAGAGGTGAAAATGGCAGAGAACATAAAGTCACCATACATTGACAGACTTGTTCATATAACAAAATGTCTGTCACAAACAGAAAACAAGATTGGAAGATGGTTATTTGCATTGACAGGAGAAACCCAGTAAGTATAACCTTTACTATTTCACTTTCATGATATGCATATATATCAAATTGCTTGATCATTTAATCATGGTTCTATTTGCTTTATAGTAATATCAGTTATGCAACAAGTGATGATGTATACATGATACGGGTGGCAGCTGAGAGCCTAATGCCTAACACCTATGTTGTTGCAAATGTTATCGACGCTTGGGCAGCATTATTAAATAATGAAGAGGAATTGAGGAGCAGGGAATCCCCTCACCGTCTATTCCTTAACACTGTGGTATTGGTAAGATTATCAAACTACTTTAACTAAAAACTAGTTCATATTAACTTGATTTTTATGTTTATATTTTCTAACTGTTTTGATTCATATATGAATGGTTTAACTTACCATATTCTAAATATTCATTTATCAATGCTTATACGAATTCATATATATGAATTCATATGTGAATATATGAATTCGTATATGAACCTTTGGGTTCATATATGAACACAGACGTTTATATATGAACCTTAATGTTCATATATGAATCTTTATATTTATATGAATTCATAATATATGATTTCCTATACCAATTCATATGTGAATATATGAATTCATATATTAACCTTAATGTTCATATATGAACGAAAACGTTTACATTCATAATTGAACCTTAATGTTCATATATGAATCTTTATATTTATGTTTGAGAAATAACATAAAATGTATATATGAATCAAGTCATACAATAACTGCCATGTTCAAAAAAAGAAAAATGGTATACCTCACATATAAATTGTTATTAACAAATACATATATTTTTAAAATTGTTCATATTTTAGATGGCAACATTCATATATGAATGTTGAATATTTAATGGTTCATATATGAATGTTTAATATTGTATAATTCATATATGAATGAATATATGAGTTAATATAATCATTATTTGGTGGTTCATATATGCAAAATTTTCAAGGTAACATCTCCTAGCAGGTTTGATTAAAATATGAACTAATATTTTAATTACTTTGTTTACTTAGTCGGATGGATATTGGGTAACAACACTACTCATGATGAAAGATTTGGAATCTTCAAATCAAACATTACAGCTGCTTTGAGGGAGAAAGCAGAATTGATTAATTTGAGAGATTACGATTTGGTATGTATCTAAAATATATAAATCTTCAAAAAAAAAATACTAATTTCTTTTTTCAATTTTTAATCATTTTCTATTTATAAAATGAAACAAATATTCTTCCCAATTATCCAATCAGAACACTTTTTTCTGTTTGTATACAACTTGAAGAACCCACAAGTCCAGGTGATAGACAACATGTGTACAAATGTATCCATAGAAAGCACATATGGAATCATATCACAAAGGCTGGTAAGGATACAACTGTTTACATTTTTAAAAATTTAATAAATGAACATATTATCAAAATTACTTATATGACTTGAAATATTATGCAACGTGAGTTGTTTACAACATACTTGAGGTCAGTTGAGCACCCAAAAGCAGAAGTAGTTGCCCCACTACATCCAAATAGACAGATTATGAAGTGGTGCTCAACTAAAAACAAAGTTGACTGTGGAATATTTATCATGCGACACATGGAACACTACACATGATAGGACATACAGAAGTGGGATTGCGGATTTTTATCAAATGAGAAGCACAGAAACAACAGATTTACCGACTGCGGTACAAATATGCCACCAAATTGTTGTTATCAGAGAGGAATTTGTACAAGAAAATGGTGATTGATCAAGCAATTGAGTTCAACTCCTTTGATGAAGAAAAGAAGAAGTACCTTGAATCAATTGCAAAATCAAATAAGAAAGATAGGCATGCTGCATTATAAACAATTCAAGTAATGGGTATCGGTGATATGTTTGGTTTATGAACAATATTGTATTCTTTTCATGTTTTGCTGATGAACAATATTTTGATACATCTTGGCACATTTTGTATGTTTTAGTATGATGATGTCTATAATATTACACTTTCAAGACGTTGTTGATATATTTTTGGTAGAATTTTAACATTATTATAAATTTGTTTTAATCATATATGAATCTTTGAGTTCATATATGAATTAATGCTATTCATATATGAACTGAAGAATTGAATAACAGCTGTGTTCATATATGAATCTTTGAGTTCATATATGAATTAATGCTATTCATATATGAACTGAAGAGTTATAAAATATTCAAATATAAATAAAAGCTTCATATATGAACCTTCACATTCGTATATGAACAATAATTGCATAACAGCTGTGTTCATATATGAATCTTTGAGTTCATATATGAATTTAGTATTGTACATAAATGAATCTGTTGAATAATGTATTGTTCATATATGAATCTGTTAAATATTGTATAATTCATATATGAATGTTTGTTTATTCATTTTTTTAATTAAATCAATATCTTGCATATATGAATCTGTTAAATATATTCAACATATTCATATATGAATCTGTTGAACATTGAACATATTCATATATGAATCTGTTGAATATTGTATAGTTCATATATGAATCTGTTAAATGTTGTATAACTCATATATGAATCTGTTGAATGTATATGAATGTTCATATATGAATATGTTGAATATTGTATAATTCATATATGAACCTTCACATTCATATATGAACAATAATTGAATAACAGCTGTGTTCATATATGAATTAATGCTATTCATATATGAACTGAAGAGTTATAAAATATTCAAATATGAATAAAAGCTTCATATATGAACCTTCACATTCATATATGAACAATAATTGAATAACAGTTGTGTTCATATATGAATCTTTGAGTTCATATATGAACATTAATACATAAAAAACTATAAAAATAAATTCTAATGCTCACAATAAAAGAATTCTCATTTATTCATGAAATTATTGCAAATAACAATGGTTATTGAATTAGAAAAATGACCTATAAAATGTATAAAGCAACTAATCAACAATCTTCAATGGGCAATCACGAGAATCATGATAGTCAATTTTTTGACAGTTTCTACACAACCTCTTGGTCTTTTGATTCTGTTTTGCTGCTTTCTCACCTACACCGATCAAACGTTTTCCGGTTCCACAACCTTTATTGCGGATACCAGATGGTGGATGAATATCAATTTTGTCCGGTGGAACATGAGCATCTACATCAATCTTCATACTGTGAATTTTCTCAACAACCTCTTTAAGCTTCTCTTTGTCATTTCTAAGACTCATCAAAATATAATCCAAAGTTGCTTGTGCATCATAGCTAATTCTTGCCAATTCACCATTTGGATCCCCTTGCCTCCATGAAATGTGCCTAAGATTAAAAGATATCAAGTCTCTTCTCCAACGACGACATATATACTTCTCGGGTATGGCATCAAAATTCTCATTCATAAGCACTTTGAAAACATGACGACATAGATAACCATGTTGAACAAAATGATTGCATTGGCATTCAAATGTTGAATCCAATTGATTTCACACAACCTACAACAAAAATGAACAATAAAATGTAAGTTGTGTTAATAAATAATAATAAAAATGCATATATGAATAACTGTTCTTACCTTGAATTGCCTCTTTTTATTATCCTTATCATTTTGCTGAATTGTATAAACTTGGCATCCATCCTTTTCAACAACATTCTGCTGAACACACGACCAAGCTGCTTTATTTATCTCTTTTTGAACTTCCAAATATATACATCGTGTGTAAACTTCAAATGCATGTTTCTCAATAGCCTTTGGAGTGCACATATGAGGAATAGTTGTCTTTGTCACATGATCAAGCCTACGTTGAGAATTTCTTTGCTTACGCATTGCATTATCAAATCCAAGCATGAATGTCACAAAGTTGTTACCATGGTGAGCAAATTTGTTGAAAAAGGAATTTATGCTCTCCGACCTTGATGTAGTTTTCATTAATGAACAAAAAGGAATAGTCTTGAAATAAGCAAGAATCCATCGTTGACGAATACGAAACATGTATGAAAACCATTTGCTCTTCTGAAGTTTAAACTCACTAATCAAATCCAACCACATACTTTCAAACTCTTCAGGCTCTAATTGAACGTTCCAAACAAGTTTATTAAAGCGTTTGTTAAAATCTGTCTCCCTGTGTATCCTTGTGCTAACCTACAAAATTGGCATAAATAAATAACGTTTTATAACTAAAACACAACTATATAATGGATGAATATATGATTGTTGATTAACAAAAATAATACATGCATATATGAACTTTCATGATGAACTAACTAAACAATAATTCATATATGAACTATCATTAAATGAAAATAATTCATATATGAAAACAATATTAAGTAAACAATAATTCATATATGAATTTTCATTATATAAAAATAATTCATATATTAACAGATTTAATACTAACTATAAACACTAATTCATATATGAACTTAAATTATATATCAACAATTCATATATGAATAGAAACTAACCTTGTTTGGAACTTTGGCCATAATATGCCACATACATAATCTGTGACGTGATTGCGTAAAAACCAATGGAATAGCTTGTTTCATTGCCAAACACTGATCTGTTAAAACCAAACTAGGTTGCTTCCCACAATGTGCTTTCAAAAACGCCTCAAGAAGCCACTTAAAATTATCAAGAGTTTCACCAGACAACAAAGCAGCACCAACCGTCACAGATTTTTTATGATTATCAATAGCAGTAAACGGAACAAACACCATTCTATACCTATAAAACAAAAGGTATAAAAAAACAAAAGGTATAAACATAAAAACCAACATATAAATAATCTAAAAAAATGAATTACAATTGACAAACTTACTGGTTTGTGCGAAACGTAACATCAAATGAAATAACATCTCCAAATTCCTGGTAATTCAGTTTAGCAATTTCATCAGCCCAAAAAATTCCACATAACTCACTATCCTGCCGATTGTATTCAAAAGAAAATTGTACATCATCATTTGATCTATCTTCCAACATACCAAGAACCATTTCACCATCACCAGCACCAACAAATGCATTCAAATCTCTCCAAAAGTTCTTATAATCATTAACAGTACAACCAGAAACATCAATACCACCTTTCAAAGACATGTGCAATGTATGCGCTTTTGTTGCTCCAACATTACAACTTGCAGCATTGTGAATAAAAACTTGATCGGTTAAAGACAACTGCCTTCATTTTCGAGACATACTCATATCATTCTCATCAAGAAGCATATGATTATGTTTCTCCTCAAAGTGATAAACCTCATACAATGATTTTGAAGGTACAAAACGCACCCTAATGCATGCTTTACAACTTGTCCTCTTCGTAGTTGAATTACGATGACTTTTACCTTCAATACTATCATGAACAGTATTAAAAATCTTTTTTGGTGGATCCCCTTCTTTACTGCAAACAACATACTTGATCTTCACAATACCATATTGACCATTAACAGTTGTTGAAAGTCTAACATCAAATCCACCTTTCTCAGCATACTTTGCATACATTGAAATAGCTTGCTGATAAGACTGAAAAAAGGTACCAATTCTTGGCTTCAAATCCATATGCACATTTGGTACCCAATACTTTGAACCAGATGGTGAAAAACAGACATGATGAACAGCAGATGAAAATGAATGTGAACCTATTACATATACATATTGAGATGTTAAAACATAAATTTATTTCATTCTTTTAAATTAAAAAATATTCATATAAACACATTCATATATGAATCTGTTGAATATTTTATAGTTCAAATATGAATTTGAATATGTTGAATGTATATCGATGTTCATATATGAATCTGTTTAATATTGCATAGTTCATATATGAATATGTTTAATATTGTATAATTCATATATGAATTTGTTGAATATCTTATAGTTCATATATGAATGTTAAATAATGCAAAAGTTCTTTATGAATCTGTTGAATATCTTATAGTTCATATATGAATATGTTGAATGTATATTAATGTTCATATACATTCAACATATTCATATATGAATCAGTTTAATATTTAACATAATTCATATATGAACATTTTATAATAATTAACATACTTCATATATGAACATAATAACAAATCATATACGAAAATTTCAAACCAATTAAAATTCATCAAACGTTCATATATGAACTTGAATTGCTTTAAAATAATAACTCACATTCATATATGAATCTACATTGTTTCTAACATACTAAACCACAAATTAATGTAAATTATCAAAAAAATAGCTGTAAACAACTGAAATTCTTCAAATTAATCGTGTTGAACAACAACAAAGAAACTAAAACACAAATGTCGTAAAAGAATTACTTCAATCTTCATCAATAATAAAATTAATAATAAAGTTAAAAACGATACCTTCATCAATCATATCTTCGTCATTCGATAACTGACCGATTTCTTGATCGACTTCTTGATCGAATTCATTATCAACAACAGTTTCTGGATTCGACATCTTATTGAGAAAAATATGAACTAAAAACCTAAATTTTTCGATAGAAGAAGAAAACGAAAATCATTAATCTGCAAACGATAGCTGAATTGGAATCCTCTTAATGATACGATTGACGCTAATTTAGGAAAAGATACGTTTAATTTGATTTTGATTGTAATCGACATAATTGACCCTAATTACAATTTTACCCTTCCGTTAAAAAAATAAGATTACTTAATCCAATGGCCCAGATCACTTCTCTATTTCTCATGGATTTGACATTTCTCAAATGAACCAAACACTATATATATGGGTTGTTTTATTTGCAACCCTTAAAAAGGTTGCAAACCTTGCAACCCACATCTTAACCGTCGGATTCATGATCGGCGGTTACAATATATATGGGGCCCAATATTTTTAATTAAAAAAATAGAAAAATAAAAATAAAATAACCGTCGATCATGAATTCAATGGTTAAGATGTGGGTTGCAAAGGTTGCAACCATTTTCAGGGTTGCAAAATATCCTTATATATATATATACTAGAAATGTACTCTCGCAATACAACGGGTTTCTGATATCTAGAACTCGAACCCTCGATCATTATTTATACTTTTTGTTAGTCTTTTTTGATTTTATTTTACGATTTTGAGAAACCTAGATTTAAAACAAAAATATATTTTACTTTAGCTTAATTATGGTTTTTTATAAAAAATAATAATAAAGTATTTTGTTACGGGTCAAAAAATGTTTAATTTAAATGATAACTATATTTAAGATATATTATATTTAAAATTAAAAAGATAACATATTTCAATAAAAAAAATAAGGTGTTTTATTGCGAATTTTCTTATATTTATCGGTTAGTTATATTAATAGTTAAATTTTTTAGATATTTTAGAAAAATAAAAATAAGTGCTTATTTGCAGTTAGTTACACGAATTCAAACATTGAACTTTTATAAGTAGTACTTATGTTGAATCAATTTCTATTTTTGAATTTTAA